>CM035773.1:41387500-51387500 GCA_020466155.1 Pachypeltis micranthus | reverse complement strand
CGTCTATTTTGAATAATTTCCCCGTTTTTCTTCCGTTCGTCCTAGAAAGGAAAATTATATAATAGGCTGAAGTTTTTTGTCTACACACCTTGCCATGGGGAAGGAGTCCGTTGAGTTCACAAAAACAGAATGGGAAACGGACCTGTAAGGCCGAGCCAAATCAACTGAAATTCAGCGTGTACGTTAATACTAGGCCTTACACTTTTTATTCAATTTGATGAAGATAGCTTTCAACAACTGTGCAATACGCAATCAGCGCAATAAAAATTATCAATCGTTTCAGCGAAAGCAGATGTTTGTAGAATTCTAAATATATATACTGGCCTCTTAGCTAGAAAAATATCTGGTGTGGCACATCACACAAGTTTCTTACATTGTTGTTACATTCTTTTGCATCACTCTTCCCATATATCAAGCTATCGAAAAATTCGGCGACTTGCTGTATGTACTGGTGGAGGGAGGGAGGGGGGGGGGAGAGAATTTTTTTCGTTCAACACATTTCTACGGAAACATTTACTGAGAAAAAATATAGGTACTAGTTGGAGTTGAGAGCACTCCGTAAGTTTGATCAAAGCAGATTGGTTGAAGCAGTTGTTGAGAAAGTTGCAAAAACGATAAATTAATATTTGATAAATCTCGTTTTCCGAGCTACCGTGGCTTACATCTCCATTCAACAGACAGATACAGAAATAGATGCGGAGAGCAAAATGTGGGTAAAGGATGTAATGGTTTGATTGAAAGCTCGGTGATGCGTCGCACCAGATATTTTCAACAGAGAACGAAACAAATACTGACATCGCTATTTTATAGATGTCTAATTTTACCATTTTTCACAGGCGAACACTTGATCCGATTTGATCAAGTTCTCAGGCGTTGTGAAACCGGTCCTCTACATGTTTCCCATGAACATTTCACCAATGTCAAATTTGTGAGTTACTGGAGTAATTAATGCGACCTAGGAGTGAGTGATACAACTTCATTCTCGTGCGTCAATACATGAACCAAAACTGATTAGTAGCAATGAGGTGAGATTCCGACGAAATTTGTGTGTTATGAATGACGGTTTCTGCCATTTGTCTCATTTGGAGCACGTTGTTCACGCGCCTAACTCGTGCTTTAAACAAAACGCATTTAAGTGAAAAGAAAACAAGGGAGGTATGGTGAGTCTTGGAGAAACGATTTGCGCTCAATTGCTCCCGAGAATGAAACATAGTGAAAGTGGTTCCGAACCATTAATGCAATAATTGCAACCAACGCAGGTGAAGTCCCAGAGTGAGACGAAATAAACAAATTAACTTTTCCTTTCGAAATCGAGCCGCTTGGTACGAATACAAGTGATGCTCAACGGAGTGGCCACTACGCTCATGCTCGTAGCAATTGAAATCCTTCAAATTTTCAACACGGAAAGGTAGGGAGGGGTAAACAACCTGTTGACTACGATTTCTGCTTTTTATTTTCACACTTAAAACCGGGCAGAATTGTGGCTGGTTTCTTAATCTCTTAGGCTGGTGGTGTCTTAGTCGTCGGAGGTCCTCTCTCACTAACAACTACAGATGCATACGAGTACGCACGCCTGTCGTTCTGTTTCTGCGTATGCACCCAACATTGTAGCTACCCCCTTCTGACCTAAGGTCCTGGACCAAAAGCTAACATGGGCAACTCTCGCTTCCCTGTGCTTCTCAAAATATTATTTTACCCAACACTCATCCGTCCACTATCGCCTTACGGGAGTGAAATTTGGAGTTTTGACTCGGCATTACTAAGAAAGAAAGCTGAAACACATTCGAACAGGGTGTTCAGAATGATCCGCTATTCAATGTTACATAGCGACTTGGCGATACCTACCGTCAAGGATGTAATCAAAGAGCGATGCACTACATCGCACAGTTCCACGGCACTCCATTGCAATCCAACTGCGAGAGATGGACAGCCACGATGGAGAGTATGGCTCAAGCGGAAGTGCTCGTATGTCAGCGATCAAATAATCAATTGAAAATGTATACTTAGTGCAGTACCACATCTCAGTCTAATCTCTCAATGCGGTTTGCTCTCTACACATGTACCACGTACATTAGCGTGTCAGCACATATTGTAGGTTAGCCAACTTGCATATGACGAATAGTCAATTAAGTTTCTCTTAATAACAAAAATACAATGTTTATAACTTCTGGTATCGTGAGTATTGTAAATTACAAGCGAGCGTTGAGAGCCGTGAACGGTCACGTTGAACTCCGAAGTTTGTCCATTGTTCCTTCCTCTCCGTCGAATTACTCAACGGTCTTACCATATTTTATCAGACCTGCGACGGGTTCGGACGAGCTCCGCGATTCAGACGGGAAACAAAAACGAAGACAACCGTTTCGTAACAATAATATCGAAAGTTGCACCAAAGTGGCGTGCAGCGCGAAGGAAGAAAGCGAGCTCGATGAGGGGCTTCGAGAAGACGTCCAGCCCCCAAGACGTCCCAGTCCCAGCAACTGATGATTTCCCTTTGGCGAGAAACGTTCAAAGGAGCAGTAGGACTCTCACGAAATCCCTCGAGCGTCAAAACTATCGGCGTCGGGTCTGAAACAGTCGCTAAACTGGTTAATTAGGGGTTCGGGATGAGAGCTCATCCAATTAATTGCGACGCATCACTTTTTGGCGTTTAAACGCTCTACGAAGTGCAAGCGAAGTCTCGTTTCTCGTTCCAAACTGGACAGTGACAAACAAGGATTTACCTGAACCGTTTGTAGTCGTATTTCGGCAGGCAAACAATAAACCATACCACCAATTGGCAACTCTTGGCGCATCGTAGCAGTGCTAGGATTCAAATGTCTGAATATGAGGAATAAAATGGAAATGAAACGAAATTGCTTTCGCCAGTTTTTCATGTCTTTCATATCTCGCTTCAAGAGAGCAGTTACAGATATTCAGCTAACGTTTCATACTCCAAAACACCAAATTTGTGAACGGTTTAAGCTGCGGTGAAGCACAGTGCCAGCGGTCTGCCTAGATATAAAAAATGTCTTATTTATGTCCATTCACACTGAGTTTTTTAGTTTTTCATTAACATTCTTGCAATACCAGATATATAGGGAATTTGGGAACACTCTTCACCCACTTAAGAGCTTCTAGGAATAGTATGAACTTGTGGGGGTGCAAATTTTATTAATCGTTTAACTGAGAAGTTGCGCAGTCTGGATAGTGGCTGAATTAGGATTTCCAATGGTACAATTTTAACTAAAATGACACCGCTTTCAGGGAAGTTGGCTTTGGCCAGAATTATAATTATTTCGAATGACCAGGAATGAACACAAATTATGCTCCAAAACAAGAAGACCAGCCGTAGACTGCACGTTTTACGTATGTCACAATCGCCGAAATCCTGCCCGAACAAAAGTTTGTGGAACAAGAGTACTTCGTCACACTCCAGGCAAGCGCACTTCTTCTCGTCCCACAATGACACAATAATGCAAAATCTGAGAACAGCCGCGTATCGAGCTTTGGAGATTCGTGCGGTTGGTCACGAACGTCTTCAGTTTCTCCTCGAATGTTCCATAGCCTTCATGTCACCGAATCTTGTTCTTCCCTCTACTAAATATTGAGACGGAAGCAAAAACGTCGGTAGAATTGAGCCTGCAGTATTGCTTCCTCACTTATTGTAACACCGACTTAAAGAAATGCAGGTGAAAAATCGAAGAGCCAAATTTATTGATCTAAAAACGGGGTTGCTGGTGTGTAGACACTGCAGATGACTATTTTTTATAAATTGAGTGATGAGGAAGCAGAATTATCGCTCCATTTATTCATTAATTAACGCATTCACAACGATATTTTTTAAAACGAACCTCAACTATATATCCTGAACCGTTGAGCGAATGTGGCAATTAGATCACTAATGGGCCCTTGAATTAGGAGAATCCACGTTTGGGCATGAATAAACACCGGAATTAGCCAGATTGAGATCAAAACCAATGATCACCATTTATTCAGGAATGGCGAAACTAATGGGATATCATTTGAGCTAAAATTAATTGTTTTTAGAAATTGAATGTATAATTGACATAAAAGGGTGAATGTTGGGACGAAGGGTGGGTGTTTTCAGTTAAAAGTGCAAGTTACAGGTAAAATAGAACCGAATCCCAACTTTTAACAATGTTGGAAAAATGGGAGGGATAAAAAATTTATTAAATACAGCAATAAGTTGAAAAGTCTAGTGAAAAATTGTAACTTGTGTAAAAATGTTCGGAAATTAATAACGGAAGTGTGAACTTGTGTAAAAATTGCTAAAAAATTGAAATAGTATATTCCACTAATGTGTGTAATGGTATTTGCATGCGTAAAATAAAGAAATACAAATTGAAATAATGTACTCCCCCCCCCCCTCCAACTACCTAACAAATTGTTCTATTTACGTCCTATATCTTCATCATAAATGTTGTTTCTATAGAAATACAATCTGGTCGGATACAAATGTCACGCGGTTTTAGTGATCTGAAGCCGTTATAAGTGGAAACTGCTAAGGAATGCCGAATTGCGACAGACAACGTTCCAACGATGTGGGTAGGAACTAACACTTCGGTGAATTTTGACTCCGCCATAAATCACGCTAACGTCCTTCAAATCCTTGAGACTCGGCTAAAGTTGGAACTCTGCTCTTCGCTGTTTTCTCAAGGGCTGCACATTTCCTCCCGATTTCGGCCAGAGACGCGAATGTGAGAATGTTCTTGAAGAGCGAAGAAATCATCAGTTTTCTTTTCCACAGATTGTCCGGCGTTATTAAAACAGTCCCACCGTTGCTCAAGCGATCGACGTCAAAAATTAGCGAGAAAAAAAATGCAGATAAACTAGTCATCTTTTTTCTATAATTCACCTTCCCTCGTCGATTATCCGACAGCATCTAGTCATATCGTGACGACGTATTATGATGTGACGTGAGAATGTGGCAACGGCATTTGTCTGGACGTTTCCCAGGATGAGCCGCCTTCACACGGCTGCTACTTGTCTTTCTCGATACAGACGACTTTCACGCGAGATCTCGAATCGAGATTATGCCGCCGAAATATGTTCAAAACGTGGGGTTATGTGGTACAAGGATCGCATGGAAAAGCCTGAATCGTACAGTCAGAATTTTCATAGAGCACCACGAAACCGACCTCGTGAGTGAATCTGAGATTTGGGGTCGTCAGTCAAAACCAACTTGGCTGCAGTTCCGTAGAAATGTAAGTAAAATAGTAAATTTTCTTATCGACGCATCAAGCCATTTTTGTGGCTCTGCAATCATATCTGCTTTTCACTGCCCACACAACGGATCTAACGTACGAATGACTCAACTTTTTATTCTGAACCACGGGAAGACAGATACAAACATTGTTTTAAAATGATAAATACTGCAAATTATGACGAAAATAGGTTTAAGAGACAGGCAAACTTGGCTAAAAATCAGTGGTACTCAATAACTTACGGGGTTGCGCCTAGCGATCTCAACCTTCATTGAACATGCTGCTTGCTTCCTCTCAATTTATTGAAGTCCTATGATTTTTGCGAGAATCTTAGTGCCAAAATAACTGGATTTACAAGGGAAAGAGACGCGGTTTGATAATATATTATACTTGTGAACTTGTTACATTTACGTAAGTGTTTGGATCACTACGACAACTGTAGGTAGTTTTTTTAGGGCCGATTAAGCTAATAACCTAATAACCATGTTAATATCGCCAGAGGGTTTCCTTAAACGCAAGCTTTGGAGTAATCTCAACAGCATTTGCGGTAGGTTATATAATTTTCTTCCCTCCTTCGTAGAACTAACAAATATATGTAAGCAAAACGATACGGAAACTCCGCCTCTTCCTACCATCAAGGGGCCCCCTACAACCACCCGACCTTTCCTCAGCCCTCTGCGGAGTACGAACGTGAAAATCAAGCGTTGTGTGTAGCCTGGCGGGAGCATATGTGAACTCAACTTGAAAACATAAGCTCCGACGCAACCCTCTACTTTCCTAACCCCAATGTAAGTTGGACAGATTTGGTTTTGTCATCCAGCCGACCCACCTAATCATCGAGGACCTATATCTCCGCTCAGCACACTTTTTAAATCTCGGCACCAAGTAGACGCATAAGAAAATGTTGGCATCGGTTGAAGGAACATACCCTGCGAGTTGGTTCAAAACTGTTGTAGCTTGTTCGAGCGTGAATCGTGATATAAACCGCAAGTAATTGGCAAGGGGCATTTATTGGAATGCAACTGAACTCCTGAACTTTGTTTAATGCTATTTTCGGCTGGGGCTCTTCGTTTCTGATAAAGAATAGAGGAACAGTGGCAGGTTCCCACGATCCCACTGTTTATAAGTTCTTCGGCAAGGGCCCTATTTGAAGTTAACAGGAAAGAATACATCTCATCGCCTCATCCTTTTACCGCCTTTTTAATGTCTACTCCATATTCAGCCACAAGCCTATAACCTTTACATAACCATTCTGTTTCTCACAGTGTCGGTTTAGCTCACACACAATGCGCTTCGACCAACTCAATGTGAGAAAATTGAAAATTGAAGAGCGTCCGAGTGACTTTAATGCCTGCAAGCAATTGTCGGTAACCTGAGAATTGGCCCCAGAACAGTAACGAAGCTCTGTCATTTCAACAATAGAAGGCTCATCGACCTGTTCAGGCCGGCAATCCTAATTCAGTAGTGCATTAGAGCAAAGAACCTTGCTTTGATCTTAATTCGAAGAAGACCGAAAATGTTGTCGATTAATGAATTTCCAATATCCCTTATCTCGAATTCGAATGAGTATTATCCCAATATTTGATTTGTCACTTTCAGACCTCATGAATCGGGATGGGACTCGTCGGAGTTATGGTTCGACATCTCGTTGAAAAAGGAGGCTTTTTCTTAGCACGCACTCTTGACAACCTAACGAGCGAGTTGATAACCTAATGTCAACTATTGTCTGTCGGAATCAAGTCCAACCACTCAAGAACGAACAGTTAACTTTAGGAAAGCATTGAAAGGTGATAAGTATTAATTTTGTTATTGGAAAAAGAAGATAGGGCTGGGCCATAGGAAACCCATTTGTCTGATTTGAATCTCGACAGTGTACCTTACACCAACCTATCAGAGCGAGTCAAGTTAGGTAGCATTTGAAAAGTCATTTGTATCGTACCTCCATGCCAATAACGATTCGCGGGATTATACTGATTACTTTCAGAGCGCCTCAAATCCAAAGAAACTTACAATAATGGTTTGAGAGCGAACATGGTTTTGGGAAAACCAAACTATAGAGATTTTCTTGTGTAAGTGCTGTACTAAGCCCCTAACTGGTGCAACCTTGTTGGTATCAAAATGGGTTGATTACCTACATAAGCTCTTCAAGATCACGATTAGAGTAAATAAATTCGTAAAAGGTAGTGAAATAGAACAGCTATAGAAATAGATTAACACAATAGATTAACTTACAAGTATGTGGCTTCTACATTCGTTGCCGCCCCGTTGATCCCTGAATTACCATGTGTTTGTTTCATGATCAATTTCAGCTCACATTTTTCCCTTGTTACTAAATTACATTCGTTTTCGCTCTCTCGTTCCGTTGTCTCGTTAATTTGTCTCCCGAAATTCTCTATACTTACTTCAATCATATATTACTTCAATTCACTACAATTACATGACTAATTTCTCTACCAACCAATAAATATAATTATTAATACAGAACGTAATATATTGTACTACAACATTGCGACTGGTATGTCCTAAGTCGCGAATTTACAAGAATAAAACAAATAAATTCCATTCGTTCGACGAAGCGCACTTTATCGATTCAAAATTCACTTTGATCTGGCGAGCCCAAAAAGTGATCTCTCATCAAAATCTCAGGGAAAACATTTTAAAGTTCACTGAAACGCGCCTCAAAAATATCAGGCGCGCCGAATCTCACGATGTTACTTAAATCTACATAAATTCGTTAGAGTTCATGGCCTTTGCTACTAATTCAATGTATTTTTCACACCGTTCATTTGAACTTAAACGTAACTTCACGGCGATAGAAAGCGGTAGCGCCTACAGTTCCGTAATTTATTGTGCTGCCCTCGACTTTTTCCCACGGATGATAATTTTACAGCGGTGCTGTCTCATTAGGAGCTGTCTGCACAAGAAATTTAATCAAAATCGTAAGTGCTGTTTTTTGCGAAAAAAAAAAAGATTTGGTGCTTTGATCACCAAGATAACTATAGTTAGTTTGGGTGGATTTTGCTCATACACTTAGTTCAGCTCTTTTCTCTCATCACACACACACAGACCATTTTCCCAAATAGTGGTTTTCGGACTCAGCAGGGGCAAAGATCTTAAGAGAACTCAATTTTTTTTCTTCGGTCGATTACATAACGGCCGTAACGGCGGATAGCGATGTGTGTTTTAGTGTTCATCGAAGTGGGTTTTATTGTGAATACGAATTAACATTTTTTTTCGAGAACGGTCAAAAAATTAATACTGTATTAGGAGTAAGTAAGCTAATGTCAATAAACTTTTTTGTAGTGGTCAATATAGTGGTTCAATTTTATTTGATTTGACCACTCATATCGTGTCAAATCTATAGATTTCAGCAACAGCTCATTGTATAACGCGAAATATCGAGAACAAAATGCAAGAGACCTGCAGTAGGTACATTAATTCCGGTCCGCGGGAGATCGTTTTTGGTCTCCACCGTTAAATATGGTAACACTAACGGTGATTAATTTTTTTTTAATAAAAAGAAACCCAGTGATGAACTGAGACGCAAACAACGACAAGAAAGGAGAAGATATTAAACAAAAATTGCCCAAAATTGACAAGTTCAGTGCATGTGGCCAAAATATTTCTATTGATAGTGACTCAAACAATATGGTAAGTGCAGTGTTGGTTACGAAGCCTTCTGCTAGTATTGATAGTTCTAAAGAGTCCTAATAAAGATGAGCGTAGTGACAGAGAGTATTAAAACAAAAATGCTGAATTTCGAGTTCGTGTTGCTTTGCGAATTCATGCACGGTGTATTGAACGACATCAATTATGCATTTAAAACTTTACAAAAATTCGACATCAATAATTTGGGCGAGGCGAGTGAAGTTTTAGTAGAGACCAAAGCAAAGTAGCAAATTTATAGAAATGATTTCGAATTATTCAAGTGCGCAGCCAGTGAAACTGCAAGAAAAAAAGGCAAAGCAAAGTTTAAAAACATATTGATGAATTAGCTGCCGATCACCGATTTCCAAAACGAGATAAAATATTTAAAATTGAGATTTTCAATAATGTAAAAGACACAGTAGTATCTCAATTAGATACTCGTTTTATTGGTATGAGTGTAGTCTGTCATATATTCCATTTTCTAACAAAAACATTTTTGTTACATGTTGATGAAGCAACTTTATTAAAAAAGTGTGGCGAATGCCAAAGAAAATATTCAGATATAATAGGCCTTAGCTTTTCACCTCAATTTATTAATATTTACTACGTAGTTTTACCTCAACCAACTCAAGCGTGGACTGTTCACCAATTATGTAAGGAAATAACGAGCAAATATGGAGTGCTAGAATGCGACCTAACGGAAGTATTTACTGCAGTGTTATTAGTCTTTACAATTCGTCACTTCTGCAGCAGCTGAAAGATCATTTAGCAACTTAAAAACATCAATGTATTGACTATATGGGTTACAACGTGCTTAGCTTTCGTTTTCGCCTTCCTCAGCCCAACGATAGAGCACTGATTGCTATTAGTGTCAGCCTAGAAATCCCATGAAACTAAATTTTCTGTACCGTTTTCTTTTCTACAGGAGAAACTACCCTAAGCACATTTTGAAAAACTACCATTTAGTTGTAAGACACAAAAACAAAGCGAAGCAGACTTACTTGACTCTTCTCAGGCTTATCTTGGCCTAGAAGACAGATAAAGATAACATTTATTTTTTAGTATACAGAGAAATTAAAATTACATATCCCGCGTTACATTTTCGAGTTTATGTAGCAAAGTAAAGACATAAAGTGTCAAACGCGACACACAAGTCAGGCGTGGATTCATGTGAAGAAGCAAGAAACTAACACCAACGGTGGGTACAGCTTTCGTACAAGTACGCAACCACGAGGGACATTTTGTCTTTTTCTTTAAACTAAACCTCGATTTCCTCCGATGCGATTCCTTATGAGTGATTGGAAACGTTGAGGTTGTGCTCGTTGATGGTTTCGATATAATGGCCACGTCAATTGCAATTGGCATCATCACTTAGTCACTGAGGTTATTAAAACGTGTGATGTTACCAAGCGTTAGATTTTGTAACAGACGTTACCATGCACTTAACCCAACACAAATTTAGTGACGCTTCTTCGTTACATTTTCGAGTTTATGTTGCAAAGTAAAGACATAAAATGTCAAAAAAATAATCGTAACCCTGGTGGAACTCGAACCCACAACCTCCGGTTTAGGAGACCAATACCTTATGCATTACGCCACAGAAGCTGTGGTTGCAACTCGGGTTAAAACATTGCCTTGTCCACTCAGCCTCAAGGTTAAAATTTCGTGACGCTTGGCCGTTACACTTGGCCGTTACATTTTCGAGTTTATGTAGCAAAGTAAAGACATAAAATGTCAATAATAAAAAATTATTTAAGAAATAATATGGGCCAAACTCGGCTCCGACACTTATCACTCAATTGAAAACAAAACCGCGTCAAGCCTGGATTTACATGAAGTCAATGATACTTTTGCGAAAACTAAAGCTAGGAAAAAATTGTAAATATAGTTGTTATTTATTCAGTAGGTAGGCCCGACCTTTATATAATAAACCCTTGAATCTTCTCTATTTCGTTTTATTATCCAAACCTACACCAAGTATTATTTGTAATTGCTATTTAATATTTGCCCTGCAGTGCACAAAAAAGAACTTAGGCTGCTTAGCATTTTCAAAGTATTTGTATATTTCATATTATTATTTGATTCAATCTAATCAGTTTACATAGCAGTGGGGCCCCATTTTGGTTTATTATTCATTCTGAATAATAACCCTGTTTTCGGGCAGGAAAAATGTTTTACAACCCCCCCTCAAAATTTGATACTTTACGTTTCAAGGCATGGGGATTCCAAATCTGCAATGTCCGTCCGTCGTCAAGGCCGTTTTGTGCCTTTAACGTGGTCTAAAAAATCCGTTCTTTCGCACAAAAATCCCATTTGGTATCTAGTTGTGCCCGGCATTTCGGCAATCCGATCAAACGAAGCCCATGGTTGTGAAGGGAAAAAAATAGTTTAACAAATTAACGAAACGCAGTATAATTCGCCAATACGCCGTATTTCGTATCGTCTTCAAGATATTTTTACATCCTGGGTCGAATGGAATGAGTATCAGACGTGTATATCGTCGTATAGTGAAATTACAGTAATTATAGTGAGCCAAAGTCAATTAGTTGAAAGAACTCGCGGGAACTACAGGGGAAGTCAACGTTTCGTCGTTTGTACTTCCTCCCTCCCATCTCATCAAAACCACCCGCCTGCTCGACTCGCAACATCGTGCCAATTGCCTACAGGCGCTTGCAGGCGCCTGACACCGGGGGCATATTTAGTTTTCGTAGTTCCATTGTAGTCAGGTCATGTTTCGTATGGTTTACTGGTATTTTTCGACACTGAATCTAATGGGATAGGTCTCGGAGCAGTAATACTAGGCCATCTGTTCATGACAATAATAAACGGTTGTGTAATAATTTGTAGAGTTTTTTCATTTGCCCCAGGGCCCTTGGTTATGTAGCTTCGCCACTGATGGCAGCTGGTTTCACTCGAGTTCCAATAACGAAAAGCTTTGAAAAATGTCATTGATGCTCGTCATGAGTGTTTATTAAAAGTAAACTCATTTTTACTTTCCGCTACCCGAAGGGAAGGAAAGTATAGTAATCGGCCCAAAAAAAAAATTTGGGTTTTCTTCAGATCTTTACGTTTCAGACCCTACCGAGTCTAAAAAACCTAATTTCGGCGCGTGGTCCGTGTGTATGTCTGTGTGTATGTCTGTGTGTATGTGTGTGTGTCTGTAGTTCGATTTGCGGGAGAACGGCTGATCCGATTGAGCTGGGTCTTTTTTTGTTTTGTTCGTTATTTTTTGTAGACACCAAAATAAGGTTATGGACGATTTCGGCCGATGGGAAGGGGGGTGGGGGGACGAAAATGTACCAAAAACTAATAAAACGGCTCTAACGATTTTGATTAAACTTTCAAATTATCTTCTACTGATCAATACCCAACTTTTCTTTTCCATACATATCTCCATGAAAATACGGTGAACGGAGATATAGGCCCATGAAGCTAAAATAGGTTTTTTACGCTTTTTGGCAAAACGGCTCCAACGATTATCACCAAACTTTCAAGATGTATCCGAATAGTTAATACCTACATATTATTCTCAATAAATGTTCCTCTGACAGTCCATTGAACAGAGATAAAAATCAAAATGTGCCGAAAATAACGTTTTCGAACATTTCCGTAAATTCAGGGTAACTTCTTCACCAGATGTGATAAATTCTAATGGAGTGTCTTTCAGTCACCCATACCAACATTTCGTTCTCCATAATTATTTCTGTATTTATATGCTGAACGGAGATATAAGCCAAGTAAACACAGAAAAGGAGATGTGTCGGATATTAATTTATCGGTATTCCAATTTTCTCAAAAACGGCTCTAACGATTTCGATCAAACTTACGGAGTACTCTCAGCTAACTAGTCACTACATTCTGTTCTGCATAAATGTTCCTGTAAAAATGCGTTGAACGAAGATATAGCGCCCGCCTATGTAGGTGGTGTTCGAAATTACGGGGGTGGCGGAAAGTTGTGTGTTGCTACGCACCAGATATTTATATTTTGCACTGCGGTCACAATACTTTCAACTTCCCAAAGGCCATAAATTTACGTATGAAGGTTCGGGCAACTACCCGTGGAATATGAACCATATGCACTGGGGCGTGTGATCCTTGACCTTCCTAATGGCGTTATATGGTAAAAGGCGTCCGCCTGTTGATCAGAATGTAATAACTAGCGTGATCTCATAGTAGAGAATACCATGAAGACAATAGAAAGACTACAGTTTATCGATGTACACATAAACACTGAAGCCTAATAATAGAAAGCTGTAGGTTCGCCAATGAATTATTTCAAACGCGAATACGCCTGCCTGGGATGTTTAGTGCCATTAGGAACGTGGGGGTGCAGTAATGGCAGCTTATCGTATTAGTTGTGACCTGTAGAAATCAATCTGAACCAAGGGGCTTGTGGCATAGCACCAACAGTTTGTCGCGTTATGTTATACAATGAAAGGAGAGCTACTCGTATATAGCTATGACATCTATTTAGTGGAGGATTTTGGGTTAAATTACCTCTTACGAAGTCGTGCGTTCTGTTTATCTAATCCAGCCACAAGCCTTCAAGTAACATTAATCCGCTGACACTTGCAAGGTGCTTCACATATTTCAAGTGGTTTTCTGATGTAAATATCTTGTAGCGCTCTAACTGCAGCATCTTCAAAGAGTTGCAACTGGACGTAAAGATTTCAAATTTGATTAGCGTTGAAAGTGCGACGGCGACTAGATCCAACAGCTCCATAAATACTATTTCCAAGGTATTTCGAAACCAAGTGTTGTAGACTGAGGCCCAGCTTTTCGGATAAACATCTCGACTCTTCTCGTCAGTCGGACTCAACTCCTCCGATTTCAGTTGTGCAACCGGGACGAGCCTAATTAAACAGAAGGCTTTGTATTGAATAGAGCGAAACGATTTTGATTCTTCAGTAAACGCAGATTTCACGATCCGTCGAGCGATGGAGATTCTGCAGCATCGACACTCGACACCCGAAACTTGTCGGCCTGGAAAACCGTTCTACTCGGTTCGACTGACCACCAACATTTTCGGGATGAGATGCCGCGACCGCTGGACCGGAGATCCACGAGCACGATCCGATCTGATCTCTGCCAGTTGCCAGCCCATTGTCCTCCAGACCTTTCGGCCAGCAACAATGAAAGAAACGAAACAAAAACTTCTTGTTCCAACGAAATTACTCCGTAAGGGAGGGAACGTGGGTTATTTGCTTCAGCACTAGGAGTAGGTTGCGTCGTACAAAGCATGGTGCGAACACTGACCGCCAATACCAACTCTACCCACAGGGAACGACACAGTCCAAGTTTCGAATACAAAAAAAGTTTGAAGTTTGAAGACCTTTCCCTACTCCATCAGGTGGTGAATTGATCTGCTCGTGGGGAGGGGGAGGGGGAATGAGCCAATAACTTGAGGTCATTCGATACACGTCTTCTTATGTAGGATATAAGCCTTTCGCTCAGTAAATTTTGGAGACCACTATGATACGAAATTATAACCCACTCCGCTGTGCACGCTTTCCAAGACTCTCATGCACTGGTTTAACTCGGAGGTTGAGCGATTGTCTCTTTCTTTTCCTATTCCTTTCTTATGATGCTAGCCTTGTGGAAAGATGTCACACACGCTGCGGCCAGTCTCAGTTTTGTACAGAACCAGTTGGGGTAGCCTGACATGGCAACTGCACCTGACCCAAAGCCTAGTCAGCCTAAGTTTTGTCAACTCATTCTCTAAAATAGGGGGATCACAAATACTAATTTGTATTCTTTAAGTTGAATTTGTTGACCATCGAAACCTTGGTGTGGTGCATTTAGGAACAGAAGTTGACACCTGCACTCCTGGCATGTTTCATACTGGTTTTAGTATCACTGGGCTAGACCTCTTGGCGGAGCCAGGTTTTGGTTGGCTGTTTTTGTTTCACGCACAAAAAGACAGCTTAACAGATCAGCTACGTTAAGCTGAAAAGTAGGAGTTCGGTGGTATGGACCTGCTTGAGATCGTTCTTCGTGCGCCTGCAACCTGACAACAATTACAAAACTTTGTTTTCCCGCTGTACCTCAATTCGTCGGATCAGTGAATCCCCTTTGACATTTGATCTGAACCCGGAATCAGAGATTTTTATACAAACCGGGCAAAGAGCGGCCAGAGCTCGTGAATAGCATGTACTTATCTGTTCTCTGGAGCGCCTTAATTATCATTCTGTAAAAGGTGAGCGGTTCGGAGCGTTGATACAGGATCCCCTGGAACGTCGCATCTCTTCAATAAACACAAGTACCGTAAGGTCAAATCCTGCGAAGGCGAAGGATCGAATTCCCGGATGCGCGGAGACTTTTTTCCTCTTTGGCGTCAATTGAAGACGACACGTAATAAGACGAACCTTTGACATTACAATTACGGCCTTCGCATTTTCGAGGAGTTGCATGTTGGCTCTGTTGTCCCGACGTGAAAAATCGTGCTTGTTTCCAAACCAGCTTTTGCCGTTTTCAACTTGAAGTAGGTGTTCTCTCTTCACGAATGACACTGCCACGGTTTGCGGGCGAACGCTGAATTGAGATGCTTGTTGAAGAAATCCAACAACTGCTGGTTCCAGTTTGTGGCGGGTCGAATCCAGTCATTTGTGCACGTTTAACGAAATTTATACGACGATTTGGGACAAAAAAAACGAAAACTATGTTGGCACAAAACTATCAGGTCATAACTAACTTGTGACATTTCCGAAAACAATAGTACTTCTATACGTTCACCATTCAAGTAAAGTCATACGATAGTATGAGGAAAGCCAATAAACGACAAAATATTATGCACTAACGATTATTAGGTTGTGTGTAGAATTATCTACAACATAACTTACACTTGAGTTGAAAAAATCTCAATCCAGCCTCTTATTAGTCCAACCGGTGTATAAGCGCCTAATGGTTGTTGGAAACCCCAGAACTCTTGGGAGGGTTTCCGTATTCCCTTACAATAGGCTCGTTTGTGGCTGCAGTGAGGGTATCACCTGCATCCACCGGTTCAAAGGGTTTTCGTATGATGCACCGCATCTAATGTTTTGAAGTCGTAACGTCTACTTAATGGGCAGACGATGATGTTTTTAAGTCGAAAGCGCTCGCAAACATCATTTTACAAGCCAGAGAAGACGAACTCACCAAACAGCTAACTTTAACGCTTCAGTATAGTTCGCCTCTCCAGCAGCTAGGTCAACTCCTGAAGTAATACAAATCCGCCCCTGAACAACGCGATATTCTGATACCCAAGTTAACTCTCACTGGAAGGCCCTCCGACCTGCGAGTAGTTGGCCTTGGTTACCTAACGCGGATGCGCAGTTTTATTGAGGTCGTGAGCGAATGAGATTCAACTTTTCTACTTTTTACTACAAAAACGTATCAAGTGTTTGGTGCTCGTAGAAATTTTATAGGATTTTAGCGAGGCCGTGATATGAAGGAAGAAAGAACGTTGAGGTCGAGTTCATCTTCACAAGCCCAACGGAAAATCGGCGAACAGCCGCGGAAATATATTAGCTGCACTCATCAGCATTGGCCTGTAATTCTGTGCAGATATCCTCCTTCTACTTAAACTTGGATGAAACGACATCTTACAACTTCCCTGTGAGTGCGCTGCTTCATTTTTTCATCAGCCAATTGATGCCAACGGAGCAGTTGTTATTATCTCAGCACGGCGCAAACACCTGAAATTCGGGGTTGGAACTCCGATTTAAAATTATCTGGTGCGTAGCAACACACAACTTTCCGCCCCCGTAATTTCGAACACCACCTACATAGACGGGCGCTATATCTTCGTTCAACGCATTTTTACAGGAACATTTATAGAGAACAAAATGTAGGGACTAGTTAGCTGAGAGTACTCCGAAAGTTTGATCGAAATCGTTAGAGCCGTTTTTGAGAAAATTGAAATACCGATCAATTAATGTTCGACGAATCTCCTTTTCTCAGTTAACTTGGCTTATATCTCCGTTCAACATATATATACAGAAATAATTATGGAGAACGAAATGTTGGTATGGGTAACCAAAAGACATTCCATTAAGATTTATCACATCTGGTGAAAAAGTTACCCTGGAATTTACGAAAATGTTCGAAAAAACGTTATTTTTGACACATTTTAATTTTTATCTCTGTTCAATGAACCGTCACAAGAACATTTATTGAGAACAATATGTAGCTATTAACTATTTGAAAACATCCTGTGAGTTTGGTGGAAATCGCTGAAGCCGTTTTGCCAAAAAGCGTGAAAAACCTATTTTTGCTTCAGGGGCCCTTATCTCCGTTCACCGTATTTTTATGGAGATATGTATAGAGAAGAAAAGTTAGGTATTGATTAGGAGAAGATAATTTGAAAGTTTAATCAAAATCGTTAGAGCCGTTTTCGAGAAAAATGCGAAAAACCCTAGTTTTTGGTACATTTTCGTCCCCCACCCCCCTTCCCTTCGGCCGAAATCGTCCATAACCTTATTTTGGTGTCTACAAAAAATAACGAACAAAACAAAAAAAGAACCAGCTCAATCGGATCAGCCGTTCTCCCGCAAATCGAACTACAGACACACACACATACACACACACGTACACAGATCTGTTTCTTTATTTGATGACTGTACCTTAACCCTCGACGAGGGTTATATCAGTCACACACACATACACACACCCATACACACACACACATACACACGGACCACGCGCCGAAATTAGGTTTTTTAGACTCAGTAGGGTCTGAAACGTAAAGATCTGAAGAAAACCCAAATTTTTTTTTTTGGGCCGATTACTATACTTTCCTTCCCTTCGGGTAGCGGAAAGTAATGAAGGGTTCCAGGGGGGGGGGGGGATTCTTACTGACTAAACTTCTTCCCCGCAGTTGAAAATCCGGGGGTTCAAAACCAAAAAGGGTGGGAGAACTCGTGACCAATTGCGGAGCTCGCATAAAAACTCAGTGATGGTCGTACAGAGTGGTTCAGGGGCGTCACCGAAAGGGTTAGGGAGGTATTGCAATAGTGTACAAAAATCATAGCACCATACAACTCCCTGCAACCCCATATCTTTGTTCAACGCATTTCCATGGCAAATTTTATTCTTTAACAAAACGTAAGTTAACACCCAATAAATCGAACAAAATCATTACAGCCTTTTTGGAGAAAATTGGTAAAAGGACAGAAATTACATTTTAATAAGCACTTTTTCGACCACGTCGTTACTTTCGACGATCACGGAAGCCGTCCAGCACTCGGCCAGCAGCATCCACATTACGTGTACCAACCATCTCAACACAGACGATCGGCTTGTCGACCCAACGAACAATTTGATCAGATCTGCCAGCATTTCTTTTCATTTCTGTTTTATTCTTTTGCTGGTTGAAGCAAAATTAATTTATTTATTTTTGTCTATTATATTTTATCTCCACATGTAGTCTGTTATTCACAAATGCTTGAGAAAAAGAAACGACCCACTACGATTATAATGACTAAATTCCACTAATGTCCTGAAGCTGAATCCACGATGATCCCCTAGAATTCGCTCATCAGAATGCGATTGCACTCCTGGAAATTTTGTTTGTTTTATTCGTTATTTTACAGAGATTCGAAGGCCCATGGGCCTATGCCATCGATGGGCAATGGGGGATGTCCCTAAAGAAGTGGGGTTTCCGCAATTTCCTTTTTATTCATCTTACAACAGTATTCTATAACTTATCGTTTGTTGATGATAAACATTGGTAAAAAGAAAAGACATGAATATACACACTGTAGTATAGCGGAGACGTAGGCCCAGGATGCACACGTTTTCATTTGAGTGTTTTCCTTCCAATGGATGTAACATACCAGTGCACGGTGTACAATATGAACAACCACATCAGCGTCAATAGCGATACTCGCGTCAGCATGAGACCGTCAGTCCCTATTTACTCCTGCACGTTACTTCATTTCCTCACAGATAAAGTAAGCATCTTGAATATTAGAGTGAGAGGAGACTGGATTAATAGCTAAGTCTAAACAAATTTGTTAATTTCAATTCAAGCTGATTGTATTATTGTTTGAGTTTATGTAACTGGGGCAGCTCTCGTATTGCGATGGGAAGACTCAACCACTAAAAACGACCAAGTTAATTTGTTTATTGTTTCGAGGTTGGATGGATTCAGAGTGACGTAACGCAGCGGAGGGGGTCATCTGTGTAGAATTAGCGGTTAGTATTGTAAGGAACATTGGGGCTGGTGGTAACTCGTAGGTAATTGCGGTGGGCCGTCGTCTGGATGAGAGGTCACGAACTTAGCTCTTCCTCAACTCGAAACGGGTAACGTGGAAGACACGATCTCTCGAAAGGAGTCAACCGGCGGTACTCGTAATGTGCTGGAGCCCCAAGTCTTTGGAGACGCTCAGCTCCACCTTCCAAACCCTCAAGAACTCCTTCCGGTGGCCAAGACGAGCCCCTGAAGTACGAGCGTTTGAGTAAATTGCCTCTGTCGTGTTGTGCCTCTATTGGCTGTAGGATGGTGTAAGGAGCTCCGACGTATTACGAGGTCCTCCTGTCACGAGTTAGCTCCAGCTCATTGTCTTCCCGTCAACTTTAGGCGTACGTTCCTCCTCCGCCGGACCACTTCACCTCCTCAATTACCATTAACATAGTCAAATCAAATCCCGTAGACGCACTGAGGACAATGAGCACCTAGTCGTCGTCTTTCTTCTCGGCACAAGGACGAGAAAAAAGTTGACAGACCTGAGAGGCCCGCAGGCCTGAGAGCTGGAAAGTGGCGCCTTCAGTGGCTCCTCCATCAGTAATGGATGGAACCACCATTTTACCAATATTTACACAATGGATGCGTGGGAACCTTCACAAACGTTGGAGAATCGATGGATGTCTTGTAAATAACTTGAAGATTGCGTAATACTCCTCATAAACAGCGTAGCTCACATTACTTCGTCCCACTTGAGTAAATATTCCTCAGCCTTTCGTATATTCAGTTATTTGTATCGCCCTGCCAAATAATCCAATCTATTGTTCACTAAGTACATAGTATAGGAATTGGCATGTTATATAGCACGGGCAGTCATTAAAGTTCCGCATTTATTTCGTTGTTCCTACTTATACAGGTATCATGACCATCGTTGGGTGACCTTCGCATTGGGCTATGATTTAATCTCATCGAACGCATTGAAAGGTGAAGAGGTAGAGTTTAATTCTATTCAAAATTCGGAAGGTGTCAATTCTACATACTCGATGGAACATGCAAGCTCATGTGTTGTGAAGAGGTATTAAACACTGCCGACAAGTTGGAACCACCCATTAACATGAACGGGGGAAATTTTTCTGCTACGAGGCTCAATGTTCAGGATCTGCTTAGAATAAAGAGTGAGAAAGAGTCTGTTGAGAGTTGGCATCGACACAGGAATGGAGATCCCGTCTGATTTAAAAGGAACTACTACCGTGGCATTGTTCCGCTAAACGACAGGGCTGATAAGTCCCCACTATCAACATCAAGATGACGCTTCAATAGGCACCTCACTCTCACTTGATGGCAGGGCATTAGAATTCCAGCTCCAAGGTTGTCAGTGTGGGACATGATTCTGAGTACCAAAAACAACCTGGCAGAAGGCCAAACATTATCAACTACATTAAGCACAAATGCGAATCAATGAATAAGTACAGAGGTAGCCCATAACGAACACAAGCACAGTGAGGATTATACCAGACTCCATTTCCTCTTTTTCTTTGCCTAGTTCGCTGAATTTATGCGTTGACTCAAGACGACACGAATGCGTAACAAGATGTTAGTCTTTTCAAATCATGCGATCGTTCTGATCCCGTTCATTTGCTTACCGAAATGTGCGAACTTTTTCTTCTACGTTTAAATTTATAATAATTTATGTTGCTGTCGAGATGTTTTCTAATAATAATTTGGGCCCTCCCTCCATAGGGAAGGGGTGCTCTCATGATCGTATAGAAATATGTCACGATGACTGGACTAGAGACTAAGTCTCGTACATTTTGAGGTTTCCTTGACAATTATAACTATGTATATATATATATATAGTATACGTATTCTGACAGTTTCTCTTTATTGTACTGACTTTAATTTAAATCTAAGCAATTAAACTTATGAGGTATACTAGGAGGAGACTTGGCTTTCTATGTTCTGGTGGAAATAAATAAATACATTAGTAACATAGTCGTTATCATAAATCCAAAAGGGGGTTCACAGCCGAAAAACAATGTAAGTTTCTCTTTTGTTACAGCTAATGCAGAGATGCGGATACTTTCAGCAGAAACGATGACAGCGGTGATTGGTAAGCCACCTCATGAGCAAATATGAATTGAGATTAACAATCTTTTTTGGTGTTATATCAGTCAACTGTCATGAGGGTTGCAGTTGTAGTACCATGCAAGAGCCCGACCAACCACTCAGCATCCATCTAACCCAGACCTGTGCGTAGGCCTACAACCGGTTTGGTGATTTTGCCTCTCTCCCAGTGGAGAGCTGTTGTCCATGCGTTACTGCACGCAGGCATGACACCTTAGGAACCCCGTACTATCTGGGATGCACAAGATGTGCAGGATGGAGAGAAAAGAAGTGGAGTCGTTCATTCGATCCTAGCAGTTCTGTATGTCAGGTAACTTCTGACGAGCAAGTACACGTTGTGGGGGATCACCCTACCTTTAAGCTTGTTGAGAAGCACTGGACACCAAAGGTCGTCAAACGCTATCACGATGTCAATCAGAACTGCTAAGACGTACTTAGCCAGTGCCAGCTGGGAAACATGTCGAATTTGGACAATGACATCCTGCGTAGACCTTGCTTTGATCGGCCCATACTGCCTGCCTGTGAGGTTGCGGCCAAAGACTCCTTGAAGGTACTTAAACATCAAGGTTTCTATATCCGCTTTGGATTCCGTTCTTGTTCCATCCACCACTCATGCCTGCAATGCCATACCAAGGCTTTTGGAACCTATGTAATACTCATTGGCGTATAGGAAATATAATTTCATTGGTTCAGTTATTATCTATAATCATACGAAATTAACTCGTATGTAAAGCATTTTAAAAATGCTAGTGGATCCTAAAAAACCATAAAATCAATTAATTGGTGTCAATCGGCATACAAAATAAATTATCTACAAAAAGCCAATAAGAGCTAGTTTTTACTAAAATGACTGGGACGTTGAATTGTTTATTATCATCAGAAATTGTAAATATTCCTGTCACATCAGAGGCTGCGGTAAGATATGTTTTCCCAAACTGATCCTGTGGCGTCATAGCTCTGGCACTCACATTCAGCCAAAATACTTAGCAATAATGAAGTATATTCATCTTTTGCATTTCTAGGCCACTGACTACTGACTGATTTGCATTAGAACAGATCTTTGGTGATTGATGTTATAAGGTTAGTAGACTTCAGCACTTCATTTTTTATCACATTTCATATCATAATTATTCTGTTTCAGGAATTGTGGTTGTGTTTGGGCTCAGTGTGGCTGCTTCTGGTCGACTAAAGGTGAGTGACTGAATTGATGTACCAAAAATAGCTGTGGGAGAGAAAACGATTAGAGCAAAACCCCATTAACTGCTTCCCAGTCATTTCAGGCTTCATTGTACTCATATATTGTAGGTAAATAATAGGGTAATCTGCATGACACAATACTGGTGTCAATTTAGAGGTATTCACAAGGAAAAACTATGAAACACTGGGGTAGGAGTAGGGATCAGTTGCTGTAGCGACTGTGCTTTGAAGAAACAACGAATCGTGACAAAGAACCCTATTCAATAATAAAATAGAGTTAGGACAATTGTCCATTTCCTCTAAATTCGAGTTACAAAGTTAGCTTGATTTCGACAGTTAGGTCATCATCAGTAACAAGAACGCAGAAAAGATTAATATTCTTTTTAGAAATAAAATCCAATTCCAGCCCCCAAGTGCACCTCAAAATTAGTACGATTTGGTCGTTCAAATCAGGTATGTTCAAGTACCTTCAAATGCAATTTGATGTGGTTGGATTCTTCACTAACATTTCTGTACATCAGTGCACAGATCTGGTTAACAGAGTTACATTCTTGTTACTGATGTCCTAACCATTGAAATACATTAAACCGAACTGAATTTAGTGGAAATTGACACGTCCAAACTTCGTTTTATAGTTCAATAAATCCATGGCCTGATAGTCGCTGCCCTTGATCCAGAGCTCAAGGCAACTTGTGGGAAATTTGACCTTTTGACAGGCGTGAAACAGGTTCAATAAACCCGCTAAAATGCTGAGCTGCCAGAGACTGAAAAACAGAAATATCAAGTGATTACAGTGTGTTCGCACAGCATTCATCGTAATTTTCCCAGGCTCCATTTCCCTCCTGCACCTCTATCATGTCACTGAAGTGGTGTGTGCGTATGTTACCTAAAACCAGTCGTTGATCCAATCAATTGTGAAATAAATTACACACTCAACAAATAGTCTAATACCTATTGCAGGACGCTGCTCTGCCAATGCCGACATCAGAAACAATACCTTACGTCGCTGAAGTCCTGGGAGCAACGAGCTACGAAGAAACACTCGAATCAGCAGAGGCAACTAGAAACACTCCAGACCCAACAACGACGTCGTGGACCAAGAAAAGAGTGCAAAGGAAGCTGAACTTCCAAGCAGAAGGCGACAAAGAATTGGACCCGGAACATGAAGAGTACCAGGAATACCAAGGCAACAAAACTAGTACTACATCAATCAATTTTACACAAGTCAAAGCAAAACATATAATGTTGGTACACGCGTTTCTTCATCATGTGTCTTATGGGCACGCCATGTGTCAAATGTGTCTTCAACTCCTTGCAGTCCAAACGAAAGTGATGACATGTCTCCAAGGCTAGTAAACTGTGTTCTCACAAGACGCAAAATAAGATCATTTTACATCAGAGGAAAGTAGATATGCTCTCGCTCAGATTCCCCAAATAAACCATCTTACAAGATTAGACTAACATGATGAGAGACAAATCAAGGTGGTTAACATTAGATGTTTTACTACTTAAATGTGTGTTGAGGGTGAGCACATAAGCCAATTAAAAGGAGGGGGTAGAAACTACCTCTTCGCTCAGGCTCTAAAAAGCAAATCTCTGAGAGGTCATGGAACCTCACATTATCTTCACTTGATCTTTTGAGCATTGGGTCCTGCTATCCAGCTCTTCTTGAATACCTCCATCGTATCTGGAGCCCTAATTTAAACTTCCACTTTCAAAAAATCAGATAACCGTAATGTCCTACCAAATAACAAAATCCCTCAAAAAACGTGTTGTTGACCACCCGCCTTGCCCTTCCTCCCGTTACATTGACTTAGAGCAACATGACTTCATCCCCATGCACCACATGTCGCCACACGTTGATACAGAACTCCTACTTGATCCAGGTAGTTGACACTACAATTCACAGAGATTAGCTTCATTCGGTACAAAACATAGTTTCACATTATTCCCTAACAAGGCTTACTCGTAATTTGAACGAAGTAATAAACTGCATTTGACATTAACTCCGTCTTAATAACATGTTGATTATTACATTCATGTTGCAGGAGTGATGGGTCGGCCAGGAGTGGACTTTCCTGTTCTTCAGCAAATTCCGAAAACGAGATTCAGCTGCAGAAACTTGAAGAAATCTGGATATTACGCAGATTTGGACACAGGATGCCAGGTAATCCTGGGGTCATTATCAAGGTGTACAAAGTTAACATTCCATTGGCCTTCCTTTACCAGCTGACAGCGTAGTGTGTCGTGTCTAACAGCTTTCTATGCAAAGATATCCCCAGCTAATAACCAAATTGAAGAAGGCGTTCCACAGTATTGGTCCAAGGACCCCTTCTCAATCTTTCTCCGGACAGAGACGTGCCTGCATTTGATCGTAGCAGTTCTGTCTGTCAGGTAAATTCTGACAAGCGAGTACAGGTTGCAGGGGACCTTTAAGCTCATTGAGGAGCGCTGGTCACCAAAGGTTGTCAAACACTCCCCTGATGTCAATCAGAACTGCTACGATGTACTTAGCCAGTGCCTTTAGGGAAACATTGCAGATTTGACGATGATGTTCTGTGTGGACTTCCATTTAGTACACCCGTATGGTCTGCCTGTGAGATTGCGGCTCCTTCGAGGGATTCTAATAAGGAAAGAAGGATGAACGGTCTCTGTGGGTCTGCGACGACGTGCGCAGACTTCATCCGACCTGCAGTCATTAAATAAATTAAACAGGCCGCGGGAGATTGTCTGCTCATCCTTCCTTAGCATATTGCGTTCTATTCTATCTGACCCAGGAGATTCGTTGGGCTTTAAACGTCGCAAGTGCCCTGTCTGTTGTCCACAATGGGATGTCAGGCTCATTCAGGGGGTCCATGATCAGCTCCCTTGCTGCGCTCTGGGCTTTAGTATCTCGAGCTACTTGGTCGCCTGGAAACGCCTTCTCAAGGAGGGTTTCCAGCGAACATACGATGCAACAGGCCCAGCCCGACTGATTTTGCATCGCAGAATCGCATCTGATACCTGCTCTGCCCCTTTTGCCTGCCCCAGGGGTTCTCAGAGCCTTCCACTAACACAAATTGCACCAGCCTTGCCATTTGGCTCGTTTGATGGCACATTAGAAGGCCTTCTTCTCTTGGATGAAGGCAATTCGGAGTGTGGCTTTGTCATTAGGGTCACGAGTCTGTTGGCATCCTTCTGGCTCTTTTTACACTCTGTTTGGAGGGATTAAGTTCGTCAGTCTACCATGTGAGACACGGCTGTGACGTCTATGCACGACCTTCTTCCCGGCCCATTATGGGTTGCCTCAGTCGTACCACTAATCAGTTTCTTTTCAATATCCTCATGTACATGGCGAGAGTTCACTGGACACATATCGTTAAATAAACGAGAAGTGTAGATAAAGTGATGTCTTGTTGGTACTCCATTGCGATTTTACAGGGACAGGATAGTGGAGCGAAGGAATGAATGTAAAATGTAAAGAGACGAAACTTCAATGACCAGAGAAACGTAATTGACAACTAGAGGAGAAATTGATGACTGGAATGGAAAATAGGAATTGGTATGGGGTCACTGACTGGAAAAGAGGTGTCAAATGTAGCAATGTAGGGCCTACCACTAAGGAATCATATATATAAGGTTAAAGAATCATAATATACCACACTAAAAAAAATTCACGTAGAGGTGCAGTGACTGGAAAGGAAGAGTCACTGGCAGGATAAAATCACCCACTTGTGATGAGTAATAACGTATAAAGAGAAGTAATGTATAGTTGCATGGAAACATTAATTACTTTGTACTGAGAGGCAAAGTTGATGACTGGCATAGGAGTAGTAGATGGCTGGAAATGCCAGAATATCAAAACCTCCTAATATTTTCCATAACATTCCCCTAATGGCACAATTCCGTAAGCTAACATATCACAGCCCTCCATTTTTTAATATAATATAACCTTCTAATACTTGGAATTACCTTGTAATATTCAGCACAAGGATTGTGACATCATTAGACATGTACAAAGTCTTTTCTGCTTTTCAAGAGAATGTTTTTATTCTAGGTGTTTCACATATGCGATGGAGGGAGAAAAATATCCTTTTTGTGCCCAAATGGAACGATCTTCAGGCAGACTCATCTCATATGTGACTGGTGGTTTCGAGTTGACTGTGAGCGATCCCTTGAACAGTATGAAGAAAGTGCCGAACTCCTTGCTCACGACCAAATGATCTACAAGAAGAGAACCGAAGAAATCGCCAACGCCATGAGAAGCTCAACAGGAACCTCTATAAGGGCACCCAATAGTCGGCAAGGATCTAAGAGGAATGAAACTAGTTTGGAAAGTTTAGCAGAACCTACGACTGATAATCTATCAACACTCAGGACTACCCAGGTGGTGGGGAATAGAAGAGGGCAAGGAAGTAAGAACAATCCGAAAGACAATGGAAATTACTATCCAACTGCCAATAGTAAACTTGTCAGTTATCAACTTGCTGCAGATGAATCTTCGACGAAGAACTGGTTTAATGCAAAAACAACTGCTCACACAGGGAATCCCTCAACAGTCACAAATATGAACTACAGCACTCAAAATGGTGCCTCCAACAGAAATCGTTCAGAGTTTACAGAAACAATGAACCAACCTAGTCACAGCGTTCCACAGGGTGGTACAAGAACAGCAGATTACCAATCTTCTTACAAAGCAAACAGCTATAATGGTGCAAGTGGGAACAGCTATACAGAGAAACAACGTAATTCAGAATGGATAGACGTTTCAGATGAAAGGGAGCAACAGATTCCCGCTGAAACAGCATCATTTGCCAGTAACAAACACAGATTTGCCAACCAATTGGATCAAAATTATTATAAAAAAACTACTTACATTGCAACTCCAACAAACAACTTTGCTGTAACTGGCTACACCAAAGGAAACGATAATTCTGAATATCCTGATCAATTCAGTTATGGAGGGCGCATAAATAACTCGACTGATGACAAAACTGTTCCTCCGGGGGAATCATCTCAGACAACTTACATGAACTCAGCAATGTACCAAAGCCCAGCAAGTACCTACACGATTCCGACGTTTCCCTCCACAACTTTGGGGTCCTTGACTTCTCAAAATCATAACTCTCACATGCAGCCTTACTCCTCCATGAAAGAACACCACGATCGAAACCAAGCAAACGTTGTGTCTTCATCACAGCAACCTCAAACGACATGGTGGCCCACCTCAACAACATCAACTCTTCCAACAATATCAAGTGGTATGGATTCCTCATTGTACAATAGCTACACAGCCGGTCTGAGCTCTCTGGCTCCAAGCTCTGTTAGAAAAGTGGTCTCGTCTTCAGCAAGTAAACCGTACAGAAGTAAATCGGTTTTCAATGTCAAAATAAAACCGAGCAAAGACTACTCCCTCCTGGAACTGCACAGGAGAGACCCGACTACATCAACCACAACAGTGACAAACCAATATGAAACTGTGAGTACTTACACGTCCCCTGCTAATACAAATAATTTTCAGCCCAGCATTTGGCATAATGGGGAGGCCACCAACTCTCCAACTTTCAAATACGCGACAGTTAATATTTCCGGAAATACAGAAGAAATTCGACCGGAGGTTGTGAACTCCCTTACAGACCCAGTCGTCAAACCAACGTCCGCAAATGCCCTGCTCACATTTGCTAACTATTTTGTGTCCACAGACTTGAAAACGACTTCTGGAGATTCAACAACAATCAGACCTGTGGTATCTGACTTAGTGATCAATCAACAGGCAGTAAGTAGTTCGGATGATGCCAAAAGCACAACCATCAAACCAATAACGTCCACTAATGGGGAAGACCTTCCAGCAGAGTTGTCCGAAAACACCAAAGACTCTTACAGCTTCCTTTTTTCGAGTCCTAGTGAACAAAATAATGACTTAACCAGAGAGGAATCTGGCTCTGCAGTATACAACTTGAACAGAGCAGCACACAAACAAACGACACAGAGAACAACAGTGAAGCCAACAACAGCCAAGCTGACAACAACAAAACCTAACACAAAGTCGGAAGCAATTAAATTTCGAGACTCGTCAGAATTGAGGGAATTGGCACAAGTGTTTAGTCGAGCCTTATCAGCTTATTTGGAAGATCCAGAAACTTTCAAAGAAATTCTAGCACAAGTACGGCCAACAGAACCTAACCTATCAGAACAAACATCTCCAAATCCTGAGGACGAAGTCCTGGACTTTTCCGACGCCAATCAAGGCAGGTTAGAAACCACAGGCCCACCGAGCAGATTGAGTGATGTAGGAGATGGAATCAATATAGGAGAGATCAATAGTTTGGTACCAGCTTCAAGAGATGATGACAGCTCATACGAAAATAACGTTATTTCACGTTCCACCCCTAAAAGCGTGACTGAAATTGAATTGACCACACAATCCACCATAGTGTCAGACCATAATACACATCGTACAAAACAAGGCACATTGGAGAGTTCACCATATTTCCCCACAGCTGGAACTGTGAGCGACAGCAGCAGGCCCAGATATGGAGGTTTCCATAACAACACTGATTGGGAATCTAGCACCACATCCCCTTTTGAAGTAAATGTGAACTTAACTGAAAGTAGAGCTCCACTTATAACGATATCTTCAACTGCAATCCCATACACAAACACTGAGTGGCCAGTGGTGGAGACGACAACATTCCCTGGCTCTGAGGCTGCACAGCAGGTTAACAACTTGTTGGGAAGTAACATTCTTTACGGACCATCAACTCAGTTTACATCTAGCAGTGAAGATGACAGTCGCATTGGTTCATATGAACAAGAAAACTTCCTGCAGGCATCTGGAAGTCAAAATATTGTAGCAGGACAAAATTATGTAGCACTGGCACAACACATCAACAATTACCAAAAATCGAGCAGCGAACATGACTTGAATCACGCGGATGTTCCATCAGTAACGGGAAATGGGTACTTCAAAGATGAGCTTCTCCCTTACTTTGGTCAAGAGCCACCATTTGAAAGCATATCCCAGCCATCAGCATTTCAGACGCAAGGCCCAGGCAGTTTTGGGCACAGGATACAACAAAATTATTCCACAGATTCAGACGTTATTACGCAACCTTCAATCAACAGTTTTACAATTGACAACCAACATGTCAGTATGAGGAAGGAGTTTTTAATTTCTGATCGAATGGGGACAGATGAAAGTGATACGACTACCACATGGACGAGTAGTCCATATGTGACCACTCAATATAGCAGTCCAAAATTCCAGTCAGTGCATATGTCAACAACGTCAGTTGTCAAACCAACCACCTACCACCCATCACAATCACTCCCTACAACAGAAGAACCAGCTCAGTTTGAGTTGACGACGACGATACCAACAACCACCGACACTTCAACAGATATCCCATGGACAACCCTTTCACCAAGCCATGATGAGGAAGTCTTGATGCTCGTCAAAGCCAAAGAAATGTTTGGGATGCTGAATGAAACTACTTCAAATAAACTGATGGAAATGATTCATGAGGCAGAGTCTAACATGACAATTAGAAAGTTGGTTCTTCTTTTAGTTAATGAAGGTGATCATGAGAAAACCGAGACATCAAGAATGAAGCTGATCAACGCTTTATTGAGCCATGATGATGAAGAAACAACTACAACAATGGTAACTTCTTCCAAAATGAAAGTGACTAAAATAACCAGAGTTCGAGCTGGTAGCAGCCGAAGCCTCAAGACACTAAGAGCCACTTCAGAAGGCAGCAACATCATCAGAGCGACTGATGAGGCAAACATAGCCAACACTGCCAAGTTTTACATTCCATTAGAACCTTTGAAAGAACTTACAACAGCATCAACCACAACCCAACAACCGACAACTCCCACACCAACCAAATTGCCCTATGACTCTGATGCACGGGCTTTGGAACTCCTGAAAACATTGTACAACCTGGCAGCCAAATGGGGTTGACACCTCAGCGCAGTCTCTACATTGCATCAGTAGGTTGAGAAACTTGCCAGCCTAGATCGACTACACTTCTACGCGAAACTGTCGTTAGTGGAATCTGTTAAAGTGAAGTGTTCTTGATCGTGATTGGACATTTGACTGACTCTCACTGAGAGGGGACGTGGTATATTAAATGGAATCAGGGGTTTCAGAGGGAACTCATCATTACGAACACACAATGAAGGGATTCACAGGTAAAACAAAGCAGGGAGGTATGTTCATGGTCTGTCAAAGTGTTCCTCAGCAGCGCTCCTATCACTGTAGGTTAGTGTGGAAGACCATACCAACTGATTACATTCGTCCATAATATTAGTATCCCCTATCACTTTAGAAAAACATCATGAAGTACGATAACTCGCCTGACCTACCAAGCCTCAAAGCCCATTCTGCCAACCATCAGTATGTTGGATGCACCTTGTTCAAGGCACCCATCACCAACTCAGAATTACCATTGGCACGAACATAAGCCCTAGGGGACCCCTCTGGTAAGTCCTATTTGTTGTCAAGGAAAAAAATAGGGTGGCACTATTGGTATTATTCTGTTTCAATTTGGTCGTTATAATCTCCATTATCCTGTTATCTGGCTTAAGCTTCTAGGCTGCAACATTTTCTGCTGCACACATGCCCTTATGTTTTAGAAGCAAGTGAACCCACCATTCATCTAGTCTCTTGTTGGCCAAATGTCAATATGATCATCTTTCCTAGGGCTGCCACTAAACTGAATGTTCCTAAAGTGTGAAGATTACCCCCACAAATCTGGTAGGCATACCAGCCCTGTGCTGTCTTTTAGAGTTGTTTAAGCTAACTGCTGTCACCTTGCCTTCTGGTATGACCTCAGAGGAGTGTGACGGGATGGTGTAGACTCATCTCGTATCATTCTAGGTGGTTTCAGTCATCCACCTTTCTTTTCTGATGCAGCATCGACTGAACTCACCAATCTTTCACAAGCAACTCAGCTGTGCAGGTACTAATGGAGGATCTGTCAATGAGTGCACGTGGGCAGACAATGGTTTAGTTAACCCTGCTTCTTCTATTTGTTGAGCTAAAGTGTGACGTCGCTTCCAAACGTATTAGTCTAATTTGAACATCTCAAATAGCCCTTCCCTGCTGGAAGATTCATTGTTCTTGTTACTTGAAGCATTCCGTCAGCCTCTAGGTCCTGGGTGGGATACTAACGTTCAACACTGCCATATTTATGTCTCCCCCAGCCATTTTAATGATCAATGGCAGCCGCCCCACTTCATACTGGTTCCAACAGAAAGTTACTTTATGTGTGTGGAATTATACAATATTTCAGAAGCTAAGTTTAAATGATAAATTTCAAAGTTCTTCGACTAACGAATGTATTTATTTCTTGAAAGCTGTTAGATGTACTTAAAAATACACATATTTGTACAAACGATACGTGAAATTCAGAATCATGTTACGTACACATAACCTTGTGATCTGAGGTTCTTTCATGCAACTTGATCTTGTACTTTCTTGATCAACGAGTAGTGTCCATGTTATGACATTTGATTGTATTCCTCTATCAAAACAAGCCATTGATACTTTGTAATTACCTTATTAGTGACCTTTTTTTAATTTTTCGCATCAAAAGTGTAAATTTTCAATAAATATATGTATATAGTCAGAGGGACAACTTTGGCTGTGCATTATTGACTTTCCATCTATAACCTGAACAGCTCTTCAAGATTGAGTTAAGGAAGTGGAAACTTCGTAACACATACATGCTGTTACTGTTTGCGTATTGTTAGATTTATCGCAAGAAAGTCAATTAATACTGGAATATTAATAATAATGGAACACGAGCGTTGAACATTCAAACCAGAACTGAACTCTTTATTTATTGGTAACCAAGCAGACAACTCAACGCTGTTGTCAATGACACGTCACTTAACAGTATAAGGCAGCATCAGCCGCGTGAAAGTCCCGTGAAAATGCGGGGCCTTACATTTTGCTAACAGTCCCTCCAGACTCTTGCCCATTATTTTTTAGGGGCCTGTTCGTCGAAGTGGGGCAAGCAAAGGAAGCGCATCCACATTCTCCATGAGCATCCTCCTGGAGCGCCACCAAAGTTAGACAAAGCGAAAACACACACATCCACACTCCAGCGAAGTATCCTGGTGGAGCAAGTCTCATGCATCTGTCCTCTCAATCCTTTGACTCGTGGTACAAACAAAAACCACTCTTGAGCTAAGTGAGGCAGAGCAAGGAGAGGACCAATGGAAACCCCTAGCAACCCCTTTACAATCTTACTCCTCAGCGCATGGCGAAGTCAGAGTTAGGCGAGGATGAACAGAGAGGGTCGAGGTACCTCTTCACATTCTCACTCGCTCCATTGATCGGGCTACTCTGCAAATCTAGAGGGGCCTTTCCAGGGTGAGATTAGTAATCACTCACCAAGGGTGCTGGGTCTCAACCTGAAACTTGGGCTGCTTTCATGTTCTCATGACTGGTAGCTCTTGAGATAAAATTAGGAGAGCCCCAATAAACCATTCACGTTGTGTAACATGAGGCAAGATATGAAAGTGGTTTTCACAAGAAACTGAAATTTAAGATCGTAAAAACAACAAATCAAAAATTTTACATATAATTTACAGTTCATATGAAATTTATAATCAAACTAGTCAGGACACTCAAGGAGACTCAGCGAATTTGTAGCGTTCGAGTCTTTTTTGTTTCCCGATTGTAATGGCAGATTTGAATAAGGAACAGTACAAATCAATAGCACAAGGAGTGTCATCATTGCCTGGGACTGGGTAAGTGATCAAATTGGGATTGCAGTTGGAATCAACAACCCCAACCACAGGAATGGCCATCTTAGCCGCCTCTATTATGGCCGTATGCTGATCAAGCACTGTTGTCAACGTGTTGAAGACAATCAGAAGGTCTGGGAGGCGAGTCATTGTTCCGAACATTTTCGTCGAATTAGTCAACATCCCCAGTCGCCAAGCCCTCGTATGAGCAAACTCCGAACATTCTTTGGCCGTTTTTTCCACGAGATGCCCATTTTGAGCACTTTGACTCACAAAGAGGATGACTCCGTCTTGGTATGCGATGTGAGCCGTGAAGTTGAGCGCAGCTTTGAGAAGTTCCGCAGTTTTGTCTAAATCGAATATCAGGTGACCTAACCTCGATCCAAAGATGTAGGGCTTCATGCGTTCATCAAACGAGCCCTCTCTGTGCCCAAGATGTACTCTGGCTTTGAACAAATCGTAAATAGTGAAGAGTTTGCCCACTTCGAAATAATCAGGGTGCTCCAGAACATTAGGAAGAAGGGGTTTTTCTGTAAAATAATATAACACAAGATAATAGCAGCTTATATGTACTAAAAAGTTAAATACGTTAATTTAATACAGTTATTCTACCCCTTTTCATACCCCTGGGACAAACATGAGCAAACATACCTAGAAATACGACTATCCACCTTGTACAATTCTAATATGTGAAGCATGGAAAATGTATGAAAAATGTTGCATGTGCAGAGAAAGAAATAGCTTCAGAAGGATATTTCTGGAAGAGGTAGGGCTTTGTGGGAAGGGACAACGAAATGTCCGAGCTTGGGCTTAAATGAATGTCCGAGAGACTGAGTGGTGGGTGGCCTATCAACAACGCCCTATACGTAGTAGGCGATTTTGAAATGTTTTCCGTACGTTCCAACACCAACGAGTTTCTCTTCATCTCGTGAAACAGAAAATAGTTTCGAATATTGAGGAGAAACAAAGCTGAGGGGTGTTTGCCAACTTGACTTCATTACAGCACTATAAAGGGAAGGCAAAATGTGAGGGCAATGAGAGGCTGAGGAAAAAACGAAGGGGTGCTATCGCCAAGCGACAATGTTACTGATTGTCTGACCAAAGTCCAAACACACCCACGAGGGCGTTGGGAAATAAATTGGTGTTAACGTTTTAACCTTGTTACCAGGAGCTATAACTATTTACTTACCACTTGAAACTTACATGTCTGCACCCAATTACAACATACCACTGGCTGTTATTGGCTCTCTAGTCGAAGTGATGAATAAAATCGTGAACCTGATAGATGAACTCAACTATTAATCCTCATTACATGACTAACTCCAAACCCGTCATTCTTCCCATGTAGTCTCAGGCTGGCACGCTTGGAAAATCTTTTCAGACTCTTCCCTTGAAACAATTGTTGAGTTTCCCATTTGTTGGATTTCCGACTGTCCTCGGGAAAACTCCCACTGCACTCCTTCACAGTACTCTCATACCAGTCACTAGAGGCTACATACATCATTGGTTCAAGACAATTAATAGGAAGAACAAGAAAAAAAGAAAATTTGTTCTTACCATAACTCGGTTTGTTAGATCTGCTTTCATTCTTCACTTCAGGTTTTGCAGAGGAGAATAGGCGAGTTATTTGATTAGGCTTTGATGCCTTCAAGATGCTGCAACCACAGCGATAAACTGGAACAACAATACAAAATGAGTGTTGAAGCTTAGTGAGAAAACTTCATGTTTATCTGAAAATTTGATCGAAATCGTTGGAACAGTTTATGAGATAATTTTAAAGACGCTCAATTAATAGCTGAAAAATTTCTTCTTCCGAGCTATCATGGCGTAAATCTCCATTCAACAGACCGAAACAAAAATGTGGTACAGTTTACTAGAAGACTGGATTGATCAAATCCAGTGAAGCAGTTACTCGGGAAATTACTAAAAAAAAATTTTTTTAAACACATTTTGATGTTTATATCTGTTCAATGAACTGTGAGAAGAACATTTATTGATAACAATATATAGGTATATATGTTTATTCAAGGTTAGAAAATATCCTGTGAGTTTGTTGAAAATCGTTAAAGCCGTTTTGCCAAGAAGCGTTAAAAACCTATTTTTGGTTCATAAGCCTATACCTCCAATTACCAAACTGTCACGGAGATATTTATGGGTAAGAAAAGTTAAGTACTGACGAGCAGAAGATAATTTGAAAGTTTAATTAAATTCGTTGTAGCTGTTTTCGAGAAAAATGCGAAAAACCGTAGTTTTTCGTCAATTTTTATTCCCCCCCCCCTCTCCATCATCCATGTGTGTGTGTGCGTGTACAGTAAGGGATTCTGCTCATTGTCCAAAAAAGTCATGGTGGAAGGGAGCTAACAATGCCTGAATGCCCCATGTTCCCATTAAGGCCAAGAAGGATACATAAACACTCCTACCAACGTGATGAGTCACACCGCTTATAGCGTTTTTGTCATTGCAGTCACCTTCTTTCAATTCTGGCACAATGATGAATGGCGTCCAACAAGTAGTGTGATTATTCACCTCCCAACTCTTTTACCCTCCACCCAGGGCGTGGGTAATGTGTTATATTATTATTACTATGACATGGATGGATTTGGACACTGCCACCACACGGGTTGATTTTGGTTTATTATTCATTCTGAATAATAACCCTATGTTTTCGGTCACGAAAAATTTTTTACAACCCCCCCTCAAAATTTGATACTTTACGTTTCAAGACATGGAGATTCCAAATTTGCAATGTCCGTCCGCCGTCCCCCGTCCCCCGTCCGCCGTCCGGGCCGTTTTGTGCCTTTAACGTGGTCTAAAAAATTCGTTCTTTCGCCCAAAAATCCGATTTGGTATCTAGTTGTGCCCGCCATCTCGGCAATCCGATCGGACGAAGCCCGTGGTTGTAATGGGCAAAAAACGGTTAAAAAATTAACGAAACGCAGTACAACGCGGGAGCTACAAGCGTTTCGTCGTTTGAATTCCTCCGCCCCGCCCGTCTCATTAAAAACCAACCGCTCGAGGCGAGCGAGTGCGGCCTCCCGCCGCTTCCTCTCCCAACGACCGGTCTCTCCCCATTCGCCTTACTCTTCCAATTTCCCCGACGTTTTCGTTTTAATACGATTCAATTTTTAGATTCTTTCGTTTCATTCTCATTATGTTTTTTTCATAGATTTTTGGTTAAATTTTGATATTAGTATTTAGCGTGCATGTTTTCATATTAAAATTCAGTTTTTTCTAGATACTTTCGTGTTTTTTTTGTTTATTTTAATATTACGATTCAGTTCTTTTCGGCCTTTTTTTGGGTTTCATTATGATATTTTTCGATGCTGAATCGAACAGGATGGGTCTCGGAGCATTAATGCTAGGTCAAGCTGATTATCCGAATAATAAACCGTTGTGTAATAATTTGCAGCGTTTTAATATGGAAGTCAGCCGAAGCTGGGGGAACAATGGCGTAAGCCATGACCGGATTAGGGCCAATTCCCATCTCGCTAGGAACAGAATGGGAAGCTCACTCCCCTTTTGTTTAGGATGTGCTTTCTTATTGAGATTGCATCTATCACCGTAAAAGGCGTTGGATCGATGGATGAAAGGAGTAATTCCGATCACCGTTGACTGCGATGTCTGAAGGCAATGAATTCTAGACATATACTGGTTTACATCAACCCACGTATTCTCGTGATTCGAGGGAATCAGTTTTCATTTCCCAGCTGTATATAGGTGGACACAACTAGCAGGGGTTATTTCGTGTTAGTAATAAATCCAGCGTCAAATCTCAACACCCACGCTATGCTATCACTGCCGTATCCAGCGGAAAATAATAGGTAGTCTCGTCACTCGTTGGGGATTCTGAGCAAGTTCGGCCTACAAACCTGTTCCGCAGGACACGGTCCAATATTTCTGACACTGGTAGTCTTGAGCCTTCAGCAAGTTCTCGACAAATAAGTTTCATTTCAGTTCTATTCCATTAACGTTGTCTACAATGCGCTTCACTGAGTAAGTACTCACCAGAACCAAGTAAAAAATGCATTCTCGCAGAACTTAATGAACTTGAAGATCACACTAATGGGCAAAGATGAAAATGCGGATTTCACATTCGAAGGGTGAATCACATTCCACTTATTAATGTGCTCATTGTTATAAGCAACTTAAACAAATTGTTCAAGCCCCAATCCGAATAATCCAAAACCGCAGTCGGCAGAAGACCAAGAGGAAAACTCACGCTCACCCTTAGAGTAACGTGAAAAGTGAAGCAAATTATACATACTGGTTCGCGTTCTTCTTACCAGTTGCGTCGTAATCACGAGAGAGATGGCGGCAGCTCCCAGCGCTCAGCGCCATCGCTACAAACCAGACTCGCATTCTCTTTTTGTGGCCCGGGTACATTGAGTTCGAGGAATTCAAAGTCACTTACTATATGATCTTTCGGAAAAGAGTTTGAGTTTCACACAAAACTATCTCTCATACCTCTTCAAATTACGTTAATCAATAAAGACACAGTGAGTAGGCCAAACATAATCCCAGAGAATAATAAAATTAGTAAATATTTGAGATTAGCAAAAAAGAAAAAAACAAAAGGTTTTACTTCTTTTAGTTCTACGAAATAGAAAGGAAAGTTATCTACGTAAAAACACATCCACAAAAATTGATTTTAGCGCAGTTTTTCCTTACAGACTTTGCTCAAATGTAACTAGGACTTCTGAAAATTTGAAGAGGTAGTACAATCAAGAATTTATAAGATGTAGGAGCTACTCCATAATACTCACTACCATTTCTCATAGATTTAACTCAATAATTCTGGAACAGTGATTATAATTGCTTCACAAAACTGAGTTTACAGTCTCATCAATTCTCTGTGTAGTGATTTTTCATTGATGGTCTTGGCCCAAGTAGGAGCAGCACAATAAATTTAGGAACCAAGTTCGAACGAACTGAGTGACAAATGAATTGAATTAGTAGCAAAGGCTTGCAAAAACCCATTGAATTTACTTAAGCTAAGGAAAGTTATGTGCGTGGCACACCGAACATTTTTATTTCAACCCGAATGAAGCAATCTAAACCTCCTTTACGATGTCTGAACTATTCCTAAAGTACTGTGAGTTTCAGATTTACTCATAGTACACTTCATGAAAATTTACGTATTAGGTAAATTCATACAAAGAGTCCAAACTCATTACGATGGTGTTTTTTTTTACCTCAGTAAGAAATTATTTCTCTCTGTCTGTCAACTTTCTACCTAATATTTTTACTCAGATAATTCTATTATCTTGTGAACTTTACCCTATTTTTATTGTGGCAAGATGAGGGTTACCGTTTTATTTTTTTTTTCGTTGTCTTTTGTGCAACTCAGACAGAGTTTTTCCGCTTGAGGGCAACGGGGAATGTTTTTGGCTCTTCACTGGGTCGTGCTTATTATGGTGAGGTTTGTTCGCAGGTGTTTGGCGACTCGGAACAGTAATGGAACACACACCGTGTAATGAGTTCTGCAGTCGAATCAAGAAGAGGAATTGGGAGGACGAACTCAAGCAGTACTGTTTCCCCAATCTGTCGTTTTGTATTCCGTGTTTGTTAACGCATAGTCGTAATTATTAGTACTATTTGTATATCTTAGTACCCAAAGTATTGCACTATTCACTAATATCAGCTTAGTCGGTGAAACTTTGAGTACCGATCAGTTTTGCCTACAAATTTTAGCTTGATTTTTTCGCCGAGGGACCATCAACTTCATTCGTAAGTACGCTACAACAGTCTGGTACACTCTGAGCACTGTGCTCACATTTTGTTTGTGCTGGACTGCTAAAAATAATGCATTCATTTACCTACGTAGTCGCCGTAAACTGTTGAGTGTAAATTTTGTATGAAAGTAGGGTTGAATCCCTGAAAGTAACTCAAGGAAACTGAAGTTAGAGCTAAGAATTCAGAAAAAATGCTGGAATAACTGGTCCGACGTGTTGCACAACTTTCCTCGGCCACTTGTACATTGAATAATTTTGGTCGCTCAACCAACCAATGCAGTCTGTTCTTTACTCTTGATATGAATTTGGTGAGGTCCTACGTGGTGTGTAGAAACTTGAGAGCTTACCTTTCCGGAAATTTGTGGGGTATCTTCATCGAGTAACCAACAGTATACATTTACGGGACTGTAAACATGATTCGTTCTCACGAATACTAACTAGGTTATGTTTGCTCAGAAGGTAGACATCCCAAGATCACATTAGCTTAGACAGATGGGGTTTTTTAACTAACCTTGTGTTGTGTTCTAGTGAATCCCTCCCTTGCAACCTCTCAAAGTGTTCAAACTGGTTAGCATAAGATACTGAGCTCAAAATGTGATGTTTGCTTCTCAGGAAGATGAAATCAAAAATTGACACGAATTGGGACGTCATGAAGTACAAGTATCATTACGAATTGGAGCATCAGTGGAACCTGAAGAGGAAATTTATTGAAGCTCACAAAGACAAATATCCTGAAGATCGGTTGGTTTGTTTGGCTCAACTCTACTGCAACGTTCATTTTATGGGGTGCAGGTAAGTACTTCGACAACTTTCCAATCGCAGTCAAAATTGTTCCATGTAAGTCAAATTTCCCCTTTTCTCATGATCATTTCTTAACTTTTGAGCGCCCCTCACTTATCGATATCCATTCAAAAAATGAGCAGGTTGATTAATTTTCACGCGACCTTGCTGTAAACATTTTCCTTTTAGCAAATTGTCGTGCGCAATGAACTATTGCTCGTGTGTAGTAAGTTTCAGCACATTCCTAAACTAACACTAGATTAACGTTAGTTGTAACGTTCATTGGATGGGGCGAAACAAAGAACAGGGACCGCTTCCTCTGATGAGGCAATGTATTGATCTATCACGACCGAGGTCAGGTGATCGATATGCCTGACATGGAAGGAAGTCCTCCTCGCAATCATAAAGGAATTCATTCTTCTGGGCACGACAGTGATCTCCGATCGCGGGAACATGGGCCGCTATCAAGTGAGGGATTCCCTCTAGATCAGTCACAGATCATTTTGAATCGTACCTGTTCGAATATATTTGGAGAAGGACGAGAAGTTACTGTGATGATCTAACGAGGGCATTTCTGAAGGATGTGGTACAGGTGTACCGAGTGAACAGTGGAGGAGAGGAAGCATCCGGCAGTTCTTCGTCAGGGACTTCTTAGAACCTGTAATTACAGTATAACATTCTTCCAACTTTTGTTAAATGTACGTTTTCGCCAATCCGTTAGTTATCTCATATTTGTTTCATATACCCATTCTTAATTTCATTGAATTAACTCCTTTGTACAGTCTTTGTACATTTAAAATAATTATATAACGGGTTATTACATAATGAACATTAAATAATTGGCATAATCGTACAGCTGTCGTTATTTCTAATTTCAAACATGGCACCAGAGCCTACGATGTTGGGCAGATCGATAACCTGACCTCGGTCGTGATATATTGCCTTATCAGAGGAAGCGGTCCCTGTTCTTTCATTTTACCCACAACAGTAGTTGGGTGACGAATAATTACCTTCCTTTCTGTTTCCACATGACCCAATTCTTCCCCCTTTGCTACTGGGGAGTGTGACTTCTATTACTCTTATGTTCCCCTGGCTCTTTCTTCTTTCTGTGCTTAATTGGGATGACAAGTGCTGCTTACTGAAAACAATATAGTGCGTACACATCTCTAAGGGTGCCTTGTCACTGGCCGTCATCAATGTGTTTCCCCCTCGAGGCTCTAGCAGTTAGCAACATTGTCAGGCTCTGATTCCTCCTCAACCAATATCTCCAAATAACTTCTACCTTTTTTCTTGTTACAGTTACGAAGACAACATTATGAAGCTCATAGATGAGCTTTCAGAAGGCATCGCTGAGAAAAATTCTAAATGGCAGAAACAGACCTTCGTCACTGCGTCAAATGCAGTTGAAGCTCGGGTCAAAGGTAAACAGGCTGCCCAAATGGTCCGTACAAACTTTCACTCCTCGTATAGTTCAGGTCCCTCACAATGTGGTGCTACGCGCTAAGCTGTTTATATTTCCAGCCTTCTAGCAGATATCCCTTTTGGTGTCGTATATCGTTAAGAATCTGATGTTGAACAAATAATTTTACAACACTCAACTTTGTCGTAGTTGGAATATAGATAACCTAGAAACAATTACCCTTGATGGTGTCACATTTTAACGTAATTATTGGTGTGTTTTGTAAGATTTAACCAAGTCCTGTCCTTTCACTGTTTCTGAGCAGCCTCATGAAAACTGCTTTCCTTTATTTCTGAATCTTAATGTAGTCATTTCCTCCCTCACTACTGAAGCTCTTGTATCCGCGCAACAAGTTACAATAAAAGTTGTCCTCCAAATTTGAAGTTTTTCCACTCGTTTTGGTATTTTGCAGTTCAAAGCTTCCTGGACGAGTTTAGTTTCATGTCTTGCCTACTGTTGATGCTTTATCACAAGCAGAATTGTCAAATAGACGTCTGATTTTAATTGGGCCACCCAAAGTTTGGCCAAAGGTTTAAAGGACTTTTCGCAAACACGTAAGAAAAAGTGAGTCGACCAAAAGTTTTGAAGGAGGGAGAGAATGAGAAAGAGAGGTTAGAGTCTGAGGCTTCAGTGTACAGTAAGCGGCTAGAAGTCAGTGAAACTCTTCTGTTCCATCACCATCGAAATTCTGTCGACTGTGTAGCACACAAGAAATTATAATTCGATTTTGATGACGTTTTACTCGTTGGGAAGGTGAGTGTGTCCTATGAAGTTTCCTCAATCGACAATCAACATTGATATTAACATCGATAATCAACATTGATTAACAGCTTTTGATCAGATAGCAAATATTAAGATACCTTTCAACAATTCTATGTTTTGGACATTGTCTAGTAACACATGTTCTTGAGTGTGAGGCCTCAGTTGATTTATAGACTCAATTTTGAACATGCTTACTGACGCACAGTTAGCAGTATTTGTTGCCAGAACCCACGTATGAAGTAACTATAATGTAGGCCAGATAAGTCAATCAGTTCGGGATGAAGCCTCAGGCGTCCCTGTGGAATTTGCTCTCTCTTAAAACTTGTCGTTTCGTTCAAATGATAAACATTTGAATTACTGAATTTCTTAGTTCATTTTTTGTTATATTTATTTAAGAAGACCCTAGGGGAAACTGAGGCATAATTGAGAAGCGTTGCCCCAGTCATCTACCGTGTGCCCTTTCACTTGAATGTGTTGTGTGATTCCAGGTAAACTATCCGCTCCCCAAAGAGGACTTCAACAGAACTCTGGCTCTGATAGCGGTCTCTCCCAACTATCTCAGAATTCCTCCCAGAGATCCCAGTTTAATCAAAGCGAATCTCGAACGGGCAGTTCGCAATCGAAATTTATTTCGTTCGTACAAAGTTTGGCGCTAATCGGAGAAAATAATAAAGAGGACGAGCCACTCAAGGATGTCGCAGTGTCCAATTATCGGACCCAATCCGTGGAACCAGGGCCTGTGCCAGGTTTCGACGAGGAGTCTAAGAGAAAACGAGCCTTAGAAGCAGACGAATTTTATGCAAACAAGAGGCTAAGGACTGATTTTACGGAGAGGCAAGTGAAAGAAGAAATAAAACGGGTTGTAGAAGGCGGACCATTCGGTAAAGTAGTTGTGTTCCACAGCGGTCTGGTTGGGGAGAGCAGTGTCAACATTATCGAGCGCACAGCGGCAGCAGCACAGATGAGCATCTCGTACAGTTACGTTCCCGTCAACCAAAATTACGACAACACGTAAGAGTTTTGAGTTTTTTGCATCAAACTCCTTCAAATTCCGTCTATCAGGTTGAAACTGTTCTGTTTCGGATTTACCAACTCTTAGGTACGAGAACATAGCCGTTTTCAATAGCATAAGTATTGAAGAGCTCAGATCGCGATGCTGGTTATAAACAATCCACCCAGTTGGCTCCAAAATAGTTGAAGTGACTACTGTAAGCGCTGTGTTGTCAACTTTCAATTAGAATATTTCATCTAAGAATTATTTAAATGTCTACCGATTGCACGTGCCTGAAGATTTTTCGGTTTTTAGGGTCATTATCAGGTGGTGCAGATTTTTGTTCAAGTTTTGTTATTCAATAGCAATGTGTATGTGCACAAGATTTTTGCAGTTAATTTAACGTTCAGTGCAGCCCTCTTATTACAACTCGAAATGTTTTACAGATGTACATTCTCAATCATTACCCGATTCTAATGGCTTGTTATTTCTTGGGGTAAACAGTACTTGTGCCAGAAACCCCCACCCACCTCCATCATCAATTACTCTCCTCAATCTCAATGCTGCATATTGCTGATTCTCTGGATTTTGGTTTTCTAAATACGCGTGGCAAATGTCGAAGAAATTATGAGCGTTCAAGAATCCTATTTACACCATCTGAAAAACGGTGGCACAAACAAGAAGCACTCAAGCATTCCATTCACCATTTTGGGATCGTCTCAGAAACGTTGGAAGGACCATATAAGAAGAATTGGGAAAATTGAATTACAAACATGAAATTGCCAGTAATTGTTGATTGATAAGAATGAAAATTCTTATAATTATTACATTATGAGCCATATGAAGAAGATACAGACTTCTCTCTGGCGATTTCATGAGATCTTCAAATACTAGAAGTATAATTTGGTAAGTAGCTCTAACAAGTGGAGTTTAATCGACGTAGACATGCGTTACCCTTCTTGGATGATATTAGGCCAATGCTAGGTTGGAGTGATCTCAGGCTGTTGGGCTTATCTCTTCCCCCTCTTCGCCATCTCTTGACCATCTCTCCATCCCTTTCAGTGGTATCTAGATGTCTTGAATAAGGTTCAGGAGTGTTTGCCGACGAAATTTTCTTCTTAGGATGCTTTTCTTAAACCTGGACACCTCTTTTCTTCGGGTAATTGCTTGGAACGTGGCATTAAACATTGTGCATGTTCTAATATCTATACTTTCTGCTAGTGGTAGTTCACTGGCCCCTCTACGCGAGCCGGTTCTATCGCTCCTGTCAAGCTTCTTTCCTCGTGGTTCTTTTTGTCAAATCCTGGCTTTGGTATGAGGAGTCACCGTGTCAGATGAGCCCAGATTGTTGAGGTCCTCTTGGGCGATAAAGAGACATGCCAGATGCAGACATTTCATTGTTGTTGACTTGGTCGTGCAGCTGGTACCTTAGGCTTCATTTTCATTTTTGTCTGTTTTATGGTTTCAGATCGTTTAGAAAGGAGGGAAACTCAGTGTCCTTCAACTCACATAGAGCCACTGGAGGCTGTTTGTAATCAAAGCTTACATCGACTTCCGCTTCTAGCCCTGCCAACGATTGAAAGAGTAGAGCTGCGTCCAGAAGAGAAACGAATCCAAACAGAGCAATTTAAAAAGAGGGTTTCACAATCAAAGCTGTTATATTACATCAGTCGTTGCATCAATCCCGAAGGAGACAAAGAACGGCCTTGGGAGGATTCTTCCGAAACCAACTTTCTTGTTCCTATCGAAAAAGCTCCCATCGAAGAAAACTCCTTCAAAAGAAAGCAAAAAAATCCCGTTACCAAAAAAAAGCTGTTTGAGACACAGATTCCTAAAAAAGCTGGGGCGAGGAAAAGACATGCGCTTCGTGTGGTGGACAGTATTACGGAACATGAATTTTTCAATGGCAAAAGAAGAAAAACGGATTTGATGACTAGAGAGCGTGCGAGAGAAGAAATCCGAATCGCTATCGAAAATAGCCCCTTCGCTCAGTTGGTCGTTTATAGGAAAGCAGCGGTAGACGAGATGGCCATCCATCTCATGTCTCAAACTAGCAGAGCCTCCAACTCCAAGCTTTCCTACACCTACTCGTATATCAATCCAGTGACTAATGAGGAGGTTCCCAATAAATTCGCCGGCAAAGTGCTGTAAGGCCTTCAGTTCTTGAATACGATGCTGAGTTATTTAAAATGATGTATGGTATTTTTGTTTACTGAGATGAAACCAGCTATGAACAAACTAGACAGAAAAGTTTTTAAGGAGAGGCCAACTCAAATAATTGTACATAATAAGGACAGTGTGTTGAAAGGTGTGAAGCCACGCGAATCCCTCAACAAGCAGTATCGGTTTGTTCTTAACATAGGTGTTTGCTTTTATAAATCGTGGTGCATCTATCTTGTTATCGTGCAGAAGTAGGTTTCACGTTTAAGTAGCTCATGACGATCTTCATGTGGTTTCTCAGTGGGAACCTTGATCTTTCCCGAGGCTTCACTCCCTGCTGCTTGTAGTCATATTGGCATTCGATCAATAGGTGGCAATGACCTTACATAACTAAACAAGTATCATGTCTTATCGTTCATTGCTCTTTATATGCCCATCTCAAATCACTGAAGGTAAATTGTAGATTTCGTAAAATACGGTCAACTCTTTTATATGGCTCAAAGCAGCGTTATATTTGATGCGAGCCTCTCCACTTTATGCTCAGATCATTATTGTTGTATGTTGGAGTATATAATTCATCTGCTTTGCGTTTCCTTTTGCCCACAAGCAGGCTCACTAACAGATTTGAGCAGGAATAAACTGTCTCCCGTTCCATGCACTCAGGTTCCCACAATCACAGATATCCTTTCAATTTTAAACCGTATTTTTCCTAATGTGATAACAACTGAGCTTCAGTGATCGCTGAGGTCGTTGCAGACACACAATTGAGTTTGTTCCTATGTCGAAATGCTGTACATCATTTTGAATAATTATGCCATCCATCCGCCAATTCTATGATGAAATTTTGTATGATATAGTCGTCTGAGTTTATCTCAAATTACCCCTACCTACATACTTCTTAGATGTGACGTTCACGTTTTCACATAGCCTAGTTGAAAACAATGGATTCCCTCTCATGTGCACTGATTGGTTGGATGCCTGTTGAGCCAAGATTGAATCATTGAGGTAGCGCTCAGTCCGCAGTACACTGCACTTTGGAAATGGATTTCTGTTCCTCAAATACATTTCGTGCTTTGAGTAGAAAGATTGAAGTGCGGAGTGTAGAATTGGAGTGGTGGGGAAGTTTACAATGTACATCTTGTCTCTGTCTAGTCAGGTTCTTAGTTATGAAATACTGCGCCACTCCTACTCCTCTCAGGGCATTGAGCATAGTTGCAACACCAAACTAGAGCGATCCCTCAAGGCCTAAACTCTCTTTCCAGTGTAATTGAAGCAGACTAGACCCAATAGCTAGGCACCACAAAGTGCAAGATCTGTGTTAGGTAAGGAACAGGCAATAGCTTCTTTCTCTGTCCACTTTGTTCCGATGGTAACAATCAGGACCATGTCCAGTCAGAAAAGCACTTATCAGCCCAAGGGATAATCTTGCTTGTAAAGGGAGATGCGATGCCTCCTCAAAGGATGGAAGCGTTGCCTTACCTACCTCATGCCAGGCTTCCTCCGCCACTCCTTACATCTTTGGGATTGGTTGGGTAGGTCTTTAGCCAACGGATTCCCTCGATGCTCTTGTGAGAGTAATTTTTGTGGGCAGCCATTGTTTGAACTAAAGGAGGAGGAAGTTAACAAGTGGGCTCATCGCTTATCGAATAACAGCAGTGTCTCTGAGGTCGAATGTACTGTGACTACAGTGCCCTTAAACTTTCTGGTTAGGTGGAAGAATGGCCATGTATGGCCAAACCTCGCCAGATTCAATAATAAAGACGTTATCAATCAATCAATCTGCTACTAGGGAGATTCCTACCCCAGCCCTCCAATTCATCCCTGAGTCATTCTTAAAGAAAACAAAGAATCAAGTTGGAATATCCCGCCCTGCTCCTTATAATTTTTTATAGTTATAATTAATGGGTAATATTTTCTCTCTTAAATTCACGTTATTTTTCGCTGGTTGTCAAAGATGCTTGGACACTTGTGAATCTATAGTTACAGAGGAGACATTGTTGCAACAGGGGAGTGTACAGTGTCAGGAGATTTGAAGAATCAAGGTCTATAGGAGTCCTGCTCTCTGTCAACTGCCTGAGACGAATATGCTAAGTCGTTCTATGAAATACATGGATCTCCAATGCTTCTGGACTTCGAATGACATTGGCTGGATAATTGCAACCTTTACTCTTCAACCTTCAGTCACGGGAGACAGAAATGAGACGTTACGAGCACTGAGAGGGAGTTTACCGGAATTCTAGAACTAGAAGTCTATTTGTTTCACTGCCACACGCACGCATTACACTATTTAAAGTAAATAAATTGCGACCTCTAAATGAAAGGTTCTGCTCCGCCTGATGATGACCTTCTAAACTTGTTAAGACCGAGTAATTTTGAATTACATTTTATTATTTTTTGTTTCATATTATGACTGAACAGAATTCAGTTCAGCATTTGAGGAAACCACAGATTGCCACTAAACTTCCATGATTGCAGCTGTTTCCTTATCTATCAGTTCTTACAGGTGATTCAGTAGTCAACATTGTGTCGTAACCAGACGATTCAATGAAAAGTGAAAAATTCTTTGACATTTGTTAACAAGCTCAAGTAATCATGTTGTTTGCCATTCCCTTGGACACGGCATCGTGAAGGCTGTAGCTTGGTGAGGAGAGGAAGTGTTATGGCTGAATGCCTTTGGTTTGTACAGAACTTACTGAGAGAAAGGCTGACAAACAGTCACAACGTTTACAAGTGTATGATCTATGATTGCTTCACACTGCTGTTGCTTCTAAGGTGTGTTCCCATACTGTGTGATGAAGCCAGTGTTGTGCTTTGATACCTCCTCTCGATGTCATTTGAAGTACGTGGGGAGATGATTTTAAAATAACAGTTTTCGGAGGTTTACTATGTCAATGGAAACCATCTCCATCTTGCTGATAGAAGGGCAAGAGACAGATATAGTTAAGAAACTTGAAACATTTATTCCCCAAATTCAGTGATAATTAGAAGCTAATTAGCCGTGTATACACACTTACTTCATTACAAATTGCCAACATAACTGCATGAAGGTTCTGAAAGATATTCTCGTTGTGACGAGATTGATCTAACCAGTGAATGCTTCCATTGTGTAATTGAACGTTTAATTTCATTGTTTTACAGGAAATGCAACTTACATCTAGACGGTATGCTGTTAAGCAGCGGAATAGGGGCAGTTCAGAAGCAAGCTAGAGATGCTGCGTGCAAAATTGCCATTGAACGATTGAAGGAAACATCTTTCACTATTCTGGTACGCTGTATTTTGGCTTCAGGTTTAAATTATTTAACACAAATTAAAAGGCCCAATTTAAAAAAAAAAAAGTCACTCGGTTCACCGTTTTTGCTGTCAGGTAATAAGCAAATGCCGTGTGAGCCTTTTTATACATAAACCAATAACAACTGCTGGAGAATTAGTTGAGCGTATACTCGCTAGTTGGAGATGTTCCATTTGATGGTCAGAATCGCTTTTGTAATATTCTGAACTTGATATTAAATTTTGGAAACTCGCAGGCTTAATAAATATACACCCCATTCTCTCATGCCAGAGAACGAAAAATGGGGATTTTCTCCCTATTTCCCTATTCGCTCCCTTCAAAATGCGTGATTCAGGTGCAATGGATTGGACCCAGTGACACCGTAAAGGGAATGCAGCTAAAAACACTGAAGCCTGTTGAGTCATTGAGCATCCTGCAGAGTCTTGTAATAATCACAAAGCTTTTACCCAGTTAATGTACCTAGTCCTTGGACTAACATTCAGCTACCCTTCAGAGTCCAATATTATGAGGCCTCTTATCTTTTCAACAGGCTCTGTTCTATTACCAACTACTATCCATCCTAAGGTACTTGCAGCTGAGTGACAAAAGCAGATCAGCAACTTGGTGTTCTATCCAATACTTCTAGTGTTCCATCCATGTTGTACAGAAACAGGGCTCTTGAGTTGGGGACTCTAATGGGTTTACGTCACTTGTGGGAGTTCAATGTTTAACTTACATAGACACAAATTACTCTAGAGGGAAATACCTTTTCAGTTATGGAGTCATTTCCTTTCTTGTGGTTCAGGTGAAAGCAGCGTTTTCTCAGGAGGGCGACGAAGTTAGTAGGGACCTCGATAATGGAGGAAATAGCTCGTCCTCGAATCACAATCAACCCATCACTGACGACAACATTGGCAACAAGATGATGAAACTGATGGGTTGGGGAGGAGGAGGTTTGGGTAAAAACCAACAAGGAATCGCTGAACCAATTTCGTAAGTTGACTCAAAAACTATTCTGTCGAACTATACATTTGAATGCTGTTGAACATTGACGATCCTGGTAAGCTGTTGTTGGAGGAAAGCCGACCTTCTTTGCACCCAGCAACAATTCTCTGGAATGGAAAAACCCCCAGTTTAGTTTCAAGAGCCTCATACAACGATGAGTGGGAAACCTTTTACTTTTACAACTGACTATAAACAGAAACAACTGTTAGGGAGCAACCATAATTGTTTAATTTTCGAAGCATTTAGCCCTTCTGTTGGCTAAACCCCTTCATTCTTGGTAATAACTGCATCCTCTGACTGTTCCACCGCTTTGATTCTTTCATTTCTGGTTCCAGTTAATAAATTCTTCGTGTTTCCTGAATCCAAGGATGCATATGAATCTGGTACCTGTAACTATTGAATTAATTTCAAAAGCACATATTGATTACGAAATTCAAAGAACAAAGGGTCGTGAATTGAAATGGTGGGATTCTTGGAGTAGCAGGCACTGAAGACCTCAAATCGTAAGATTGAGGAAGAAAGAATGATCTTCAGCAAGACGATAAGGCTTGAGTCACGAGCAAATTGTGAAAATGCTTGAGATGCGGGTGACAAGCTGCAGGAAGAGGAGAAGTTTGAAGGTCGCGTGGTGGCTCCAGAAGAAAGAAATGGAAGACGACAAGTTGGCTAATGGAAAAGCATACATCTGGTTTTGATAGGGTGGAGTGAAGAAAAGGCTGTGAAGCGCCAATGCTCAAACTTCTGACTCCAAAAATACAATTTCGATTGTTGGTATAAACAAGATGCATTATGAAAACTTACATTTTTTATTCTAGGCTGGAATATTACTCCTAGTCCTGTGAGTTGTATTCCTTAGTGTCGCCAAACTGTATTCAAGTTGCCAAAAAATGTCACCTGCTTGTGTAAGTAGAATTTAATAGTTTGGTTGACTGTACTGCACCGGCTTTCCATTAAAAACACATTTTTATGTAAAGCCTAACCTGATAGATCAGCTGTAGGAAAATGCGATTCTCCCCACCAATATTCGCAGCCAGTTTGTTCGGCTTTCTGCTTTATACATTGTAGTTTGTCCTGTAGGTGGAAGACGAGGAATTTAGATTGATCCCCTTTGTTCTTTTATATGCAATGGTCGAATATCACTGATTTGTTGATTGTACATGAGTGAGTTACATTAGTATGTGAGTCCAGTATCACCCAACTACATCCTGACTGTTTCAGGGCTGCTGGAACTGTAAAGCGTGAAGGCCTTGGCCTTTTTGGAGACTTCAACAAGAAAATCCAGACCCTCCTCAGCAATTTTTCCTCCGGCCCCAGCAAAGACGACTTGGTGTTTTCCACTGACTTCAGTAGAGAAGAACGAAAAACTATACACGAGTAAGGAGCCACGTCATGTTTTGATAAGTTTCGAGTTTTATTCTCAATTACAGTTTGAAGATTTACTACCGCAAATGGAACTGGGTGGGGGTGAATGTGAGCGCTGGCGAGAGGGCGACACCTCGACGAGACGACAGCTCCGTTCAGCTCTGTTGTAAATCAGGAAGTTTGAGGGGGCTAGTCAGCGAAAATGCCCCGGAGAAGCCTTTGCTAAATCGATTAATTTCTTTTGTCCTGGTACATCACTCCACCCGTCATGGAGTGCCTGTCCTCTGGTACTCATGAACACTGCTATTTCCTGCCATGTACTGCAAACAGGGCACTGCCAACAATCCAACAAGATGGAAACAAAATTCTCAAACGATGCCCATGTTTACGGTGAAAGTCAAAATAAAATTGATAAAATTGATTGAAAAATTAAGACACTTCACAATATTGTCTCTGGCGTACACATCTCACTGCTTGACATCCACGGTTCAGACAATCTTTTCATCTCTTGGTGAAAAACGATTTTCTATGTATGGGAAGTCGAAGCTTCCTTCCTCCTCCTCAGATGACACCTGCCCTCAGGTGAATCAGAATACGTAGTAGTATGGTACGATGCTGTGACTACCGCACATTATTTAATGACTGTCGGCAGGTTGGATAGTTCCCCACTCAGTGGTAGTCTGAGGTTGTCATCACTTTTCAAAAAGGAGGTCACCACAATTAGTGAGATCCACGATCATGTAGACCACCACGATCAGCCTACTTTCCATGGGGGAATCCCTCGTAACTGTATTTGCTCATTGGAAGTGGTTTGGGCAACAGTTCTCCACTGGGAGAATGATGAACGACCAAATACCTGCTGTACCTCTGCAGGTACACTGATATAACCCTCTTAGACTATTCAGGAACAGTCATTTGATAAGGAAACAGGCCTGTCGTTCTTACTCCCATCATATTTATCACTGATAAGGCAGGGAGGCGAATCTAACGATTGAGTGCTGTCATGACAAGACGTTTTCGAACCCACATGATTACCCCAGACTCGTATCTTGGAAAATTTACGCAGTGTAGAAAAGTAAAGAGAGGCAACGTTGTTGTGCAAGTTAGATTGCATTGGAATTTACATTGAACCTGCTTTGCAAGCACTGATTTTGCGCTGGGTCAGAGATGGGCCACTCAACATGTCTCTGGAACTTTCTGTTTCCTTTCCTGTAGAACGTAAATGTAGGAAAATAATACGTCGACCACTCCAAATACAAAAATAAGAGCATGGTGAGATACCTGGGCAGGTTGGGAATTGACAAAAATATCTCACAAACACGATTTCTAAAAATATAAAAAATCCTTGTGCTTAACTGGCAACAGCTGACTTGGAAAGAACGTCACCAACAAGCAGTCTGTCCCATTCATCTGTATTGGTAGACAGTAGGCGGTAATGGTGATAGTCGCCCGCCTCCTTTGCTGAAGCATAACAGTCTTCTAAAATTGTTACCAGGGGAACCAATCAAAGTTGAGAATGTTGGTGGACCAACAAAGTGCCAATGTGACTGGAAAATTGTGAATTCGATGAAGACTTTTATTTTCCTTACCGAATTTGGAGGTTTCAGTTTGATTCACAGGAAAATGCGAACTCGATTTTTTTCTTCCTGTTATTGTTGTAAGCGAAGTGTTGAAGCAATTTCAAATGCTGAGTGATGGTGGGTCCAGTTCAGAGTCGTCTCTGCGAGATACTTTGTTTTCACTTATATGTCCCCATATCCAAAGCAAATAATGGGCCCCCCCTCCCCTGTTGTTTTGTTGGGTTATCTGTCAGAGGTAGTGTTAATTACGAACCTGACTGATATAACCCTCGTCGAGGGCTTAGGTACAGTCATCAAATAAGGAAACAGACCTGTTAATTACGAACCCATAGGACCTATAGACTGAGAGAAAACCCATTCTGCCAACTTTGTAGGCTTAACAGGATTCGGTTGTAATTGATTGAGATAGTAACTCAGCGAGTATGTCCCTGTGTTTGGGATGTTTATTCATCTGGAGACTACTCCTATTAAACCCGTCATCCAGTGCTGTCAGAAGTGGGGTATCATTCAACATGTTTGGAAAGTTAGTGTGAGTGGCTGTCCCTTAAATTGTCTGCAATCAAATCACTCGTTCGTGATGCCCACAATCCTGACCACAGATGTGTACACTTTAATGTCTCAGCAAGTACAATGATAATTACACACGTTCCTCGTTTACAGGATGGTTCGGAAGTACAATCTCAAATCTAGAAGCTACGGGAACAATGAAAACCGGCGGTTGGTCGTTTTTAAGAAGATGAGACCTTTAGAAGTCGTTGAAGATTTGCTGATGGCAGGTTGTGAAACGACAAAGTACAAACTATTACCACCCAAATCCCTCATTGACAGGTTCACTGCCTAATAAAGTGCGTGTTTTTATCGTCTTTGCGTTCGTTCCTTCATTGTTTTCCTCGATTTTGATGCAAATCGAATTGGTGCGAGGCCTTCTGCAACACGCCTGGAAGCAATCTCCTGTCATTTTCTTCAACAATTTTGGAAATATTCGTCCTCGAACAGGACGTGTTACTGCCAACTCATCTTAGTTGTTACGATTCCATAGCAGTAGATGATCAGAAATATTCTTCTTCGCTGCAATCTCTCTTTTGGCTAATCAATACTCGTAACTATGAGAGTAACTCAGACAACCAATCAACGACATCGGCTTTTCGAAACTTTTCTAGTGCTGATTCAAGTTTTATGTTTTGAGGTAAGCTGTAACGATTAGACTCAGTTGAAGTTGAATAACCTGTGGGTTTTTATGAGTTATTAATTGCAGCATAGCGAGCCCAACTTGCTAACTTATCGTCTGATTTGAGTACATCTACCCATCCCCCTTTTTCTTTACACTCTGCTGCTAAAACTAGTCACCTAACACATTTTTAGTTACTCTTTTTCAACAGTCAGGAAATCGAGTGAAAATAGTTCAAAAAGACGATTGACAGCGAAAAATGGGAGCTTAGATGAATATTCAAGATCATGGAGCTGGTTATTAATCCATAATAAACTCTGATAATTTGCTGAAAGAAAGGTGTGTACTTCCAGTGTACGCCGGTGGGTGGCCGCATCGAGTTTGCCAAGAATCGCTCAGGGCTTATGGGTTTTGTTCGAAAGTAGTGTGAGCAGCAGGGTTGGTTCGTAAAATATGATGTAAGCGGAATTCAATCTGAAGTTGGTGACGCTCAATCGTTCTCCAAAGGAGTGACATGTAGTGCGTAGGTACTTAGTTCTAAGTAAGACTTTTAAGTATCCGCTAACATTGCCTATGACCTCGCCTCACAATGTGATGTGGCGAAAAAATTAACTTGGATGCTTATGTTTGAAAAGATCGTTGAATCAGAGGGAAATTTAGTCCAATTTGCCCCTGCGTCTGCGTAACTTACTCCTTTTGTCAATAAATAGAAGCATAACAAACAGGAAATACGACAGTGCTATTTTCCTCAGCCCCAAGTGGTTTCAGCGATTATGATTGCCCTAGAAACTGATCAAAGTTGTTTTTCAATAAGTTTACATGAACTTGGCTCAAGGTTTTATACAGAAACCAGTAATGCTATGGTATTGGACTTAATTGGGTTGCCCCTGTTTATGTCAGAAGTTCGGTTAACTTGAACAATTAGGGGGAAGTTAAATTAATTTGTTGTTTATATATTAAATTACAGAGCTTGCGACTAACGAATACAACGCCACGATGCCACCTAAAAAGAAGGGAAAAGGCAACAAGTTGGCTCGAATGTCCGAAGAGGAAAAACTGCGCTACCTCCAACACAGGGCAGCCATTGAAGAAGAGGCTAGGCGCAGGAAAGAACACGTCATTGCCTCCTACATGAAGAACAAGCTCAAACATGAAGAGGCTTTTACCCGACTCAACACAGCCAAAATCAATCAACAATGGCGTCAAACCCTCCGACAAATCAAAAACCAAGAGCTTCGTGACGCCTGCGAAACCCTTCGGCAAGTTTTTGAAGTCGCTTTGAAGACCAAAAACGCCATAATTCAACATTTGTCCAAAGATCTTGATGATGCAAGTAAACAGCACGGACTCGCTGTACAAACTCACCTCGTGGCTGTCAACAAAATTTTGGACATTAGACAAAATCGGCTTAACACACTCACCCAAAATTTCGAATTTACCAAAGACAGAAATTTATTTCAAGCGGATAAGGAGCTCGATAGGTTGGAATCTGCTTTCAAAGATGACGAGAAGGTGCTCAAGTCAGTCATCAAGTGTGAACAGACGAGTTACAGCCGGGACTTTGAGGAGTTGGAGGAGCTTGGGCGGAGGCATCGGGACGATTTGCTGCATCAGCTGATGGCTGAAATGAAACAAGCGGAAATTGAAGGCAACAAACGCGCGGAGAAACTGAAAAAGAGGTTGAAGAAGATTGAAAACGAGTATTTGGAGGGAATGAAGCCAATTCAAGAGCAGCATCAGGAGCTGCTCAGCTCAGATCACAAGAGTTTTGCTCTTCTTCGACAAACTGAAATTGACATCGATTACTACCAGAAACTCGCTGAGAAATTGAAACAGGAAAATATCGTCGTTTTGACAAATTTGAAAGACGAAATTGATGAAATGAACGAGAGAGTTGATAAAGAGAAAACTGTTCATGTTAAGTTGAAGAAGATGCTGAAAAGCAGAACTAAAGAGAGCGAGAAAAGGATGGAGCATTTGTCCAGAGTTAGCAACGAAGCCCTGGACTACTTAAAGAAGCAGTGGGAAGTCGTTGCTGAGATCAAACGCTATGGACTTCTGGTTGACGGGTTACAGAGCAACGAAGAGCGCATCAAGTTGGCAGAACTTGAGTTAGTAGGGGAACCAGAAGAAAGTGGGATTCCCTTGAGTGAGATGAGTAGGTTTTGGGAGCGGCTCGGGAGATCACAGGTGGAAGTAGCTGAACTTGAGGCGCAGTATTCAAACGCTCTCGAGGAGAATCAGAGCCTTAAAGAGATATTGAAGAACACGTTGAACACTATAGCGAGGCCAAGTAGTGTCCCAAGTTCTATCTACAGAGACCGAGTGCTTTTGAAGCGACCATCTTCTACATGGTGCAACTGAGCACCTTTATTTCACTTGGGCTCTCTGCTGACCTTATTGCACTCTATCAGATACCCTTCTCTCGCTCTGCTATTAACATTCACTTCTTGCTTCTCATCAAACATACTTATATTCCTCCGCTGCCATTGCTCAGCCTAGTTGTCCTTGTTCCACCACTGACTAGGATAATCCCATCAGTTCTCGTTCTGATACCCTCTCTATCTTTGTTGCTCCCCCCACCCCCTTCAAACAATTATAACCCCTCTCTGCTCTGCCATTGACAACTCAACGCATTGAATGATGTGTACAGTATACCCCTGAGTTTCCTAGAATGCAGGAAAGTTGATGGATGCATTGAATCAAATTGTTCAACCTATCTCAACTAAATTTGGCAGTAACGTGTTATTTTCATTTTTATTTAAGGAAAACGCGTTGTGCTATATAGCGAGACGACAAAATCAAGTTGAGTTTAAACACATAACTTGCTTGAAATGGACTGTAAATACATCAGTCCAACACTACTTAGCATGGGAAAATGTACGAGTTCTAATCAATTGTACTGGTGATTTTACTGTTTCCCTCCTAATAAGTAACAGCTACAGAGCAATATGTGGGTGATGAAAATAAAGGAGTAATGGGAAGATCTAAACATTGTACGTTTTGATTTTGTGAATAAAGGGATCAATGAATATTTATCAGATCTTTCAGTTGAAGCTCTCAGAGAAGTGAGAGTGATGTGTTGTTTAAGGCGTCTCAGGTGTCCGGGTAACAGTGATTTCTTTATACCAGATTTTCCAACTGTTCTCCACAAATTTCCCGACAATCATTGATCTGTGTATTAAGAATTTTTCTTGATTTCCCAACAGTTTTCTATCTGCTTCGTAGTAATGTCTCATAAAATAGAAATCGAAAAAGTAGTAGCATACGTTTGCCATTAGACTGCTACATTATCCCTGAGTAACATAGACTACGACCTCCTGACGAGGTGTGGAGCACCATGACGCACCATTAGAGACGAAAGCAGCAGAATGTTACTTTGATTCAGAGAGGATGGTATGGCACTCCTGTGCTTATCAGTGGGGGCGCAAGAGCCAAGTGCCCCAGAGAACTCCCTCCCCTCACAGTGTGGAGAAGAAGAGTGACTCGTCTATTTTATTCAGTGGCCCAAGCTCCTGGAGTCTTGTGTGAAGCAAACATCATTGAACAATCCACCTAACGCAACTCTGTCAACCAATAGGTTTCCTTCTGCAGGGCTCACCACACATCGTTGTGTAACTAGGAAATCCAAGCTAAGAATCCTATGGTCTTCTCTTATATCAGCCATGGGTATTCGATGTTGTCTGTTTTTGCCATCTCCCAAGTCCCACCTTTCCATGGGCTGTTAGAGATGCACTAGATACTCGATATATTATGATAGGAACCTCTCGCAGTTGGAGGAACAGGGGTCTCAGGCTTTAATGAGGCTTCTTTGCCTCTGTAAGTTTGTGCCTCCTCAGTCCAACTGAGCTGAGTTTCCTGACTGTCTATAGTGTGGATAAGGTCAGTTGTTCCCCAAGTGACTGGATCAGGAAGATTGCCAACACAGCTATCTCTTTGGTTGACAGGATCTCTCACAATGTGCATCCACATCTGGTTCTTCTCGTCTAGGCACCCTTCTGAGTTCTTGGGTTCTAACTGAATGTACAGATAAAGCTGCGAGTACAGCTGCTTCAAATCACAAAGCAACATTCAAGGCGTCCTCTTTGTTTCTTGGTCAGATCCAAAGAACTTTTTCTCGTACAGCTGGATCACGTAGACCGAGCATAAAATAGTGCACAAGATGTTCTTCAGTGGCCACACTTTGCAGCACTCAAGGCCGAGCTTGTCGGGCTAGACTCTTGAAAGCAGTGTGATGAGCCTCCGCATCTTCCTCTAACTGCTGTCTTGAAGCACTGTGCATGTTGTTCGTTCCCAAACTGTGCTTCTGATGAGTCAGACAACAGTGAGTATGAGCGTGGCTATGGAATGTCCAACAGAATGTCGATTGCCGGGCCTGTAAGTGATGTTGCAAACACCACTTTTTCCTCTTCATCCCAACCATTTCTCAAGGAAACCAACTGCATACGATTAGCGTCCAAATTGCTTCAGTTTAACATTGGCTTTTAGTGCGTTGTGAGAACCTTGCCCATCAACTCTTATCGATCTAGACGGTTTAAGTCAAGTAAAGGTCAATTTGGTACTGTTTGTTGTTGGCCCGAGACTGTTCTATGGTTTTGCACAATGTTTTCCTATCTCTTCACCACTGTACTTGCGTATTCCCCAAGCGTGCGCTCCACTCGTCAAGGGTTTGCTCCATTAGTGTATTTTGGGTTGTCGTTATGAAGTCATTGTAGAGAGGATTCTGAGTCAATCGTTTCTGTAGCTATACGATGTCTTACCGGGAGCAACTTCTTGGTCGCTTCAGTGACTAATTGTCGCCACGTTTCCTCAGATGTAGTACTCCACTGGCAATTAGACATCATTGATTGGGGAACGGGAAGTTGGGCTGTCACCAATTTCAAATGTGAACACAGCAGTTTGCTTAGTGAGCAGGCCAAGTATCTGGGTGTGATTCTGGATTGTAAACTAACTTGGAAATAGCACATTAGATACCAGTGGAAAATACAACTATGGACACGTCAAAGAATGTGCAGGAAGACACGGGCTGTAAAGCCTAGAATGACCTGCTAGTTTTATTGGGCCATTGTGAGATCAATAATCTCATATGGATGAATTCTGTGGTGGCCAAGAGCTGCGTTCGAGAGAACTGTCCAAAGTACAAAGGCTGGGTGCAGGGGGGGGGGGGCTTACTAATGTCGGGGAGATGAAAACCACACCTATGTACTACAAAGAAAATGTTTGACCTTCTTCCCCTTGATATATTTGTCAAGGTGGCGTACAGACATACCAGGCTTGGAATAGCTAAGGTGTGGCAAGCGAGTAATGAGCACCTGGCTAAATTCTGGAACTTGGAGACCTTCACGAATCTCGGCATTGTCACTGACATAATAGTGCCTAGGTACCAGTTCGATAGGCTGTACAAAGTGCAACCAGAAGGAAGCCTATGGAACAGGGTTGATTTCGGCCTCCTAATGGTATCAACATCTACACATATGGATCTAAAACCCTGGGGTGAGGATAAGTGGCGCAGAGAAGAATGGGACGTACTTCCCATGTGGATCCCACTCCAACTGGTGTCAAGCAGAGATTTATGATGCCATAATAATGCACGATAAAGGTTATACCAATAATAAAACTACAAACATAATGGCTGATAATCAAGCACTGAAGAATTACTGCACAACGTCAAAACTGACGAGGGAATGCAAGATGTGGCTCAATTCGTTAGTAAACTCTAATAGAATTATCAATTAGTGGATTCCTCGGCATAAAGGGATCACTAGATGTGAGAGTGCCGACCATTTGACCAGACTTGTTTCGACTACTGTAAGGGCCACTTCCCCACTGTAAACTGGCGCGAGAGAATTCATCAGATAGTCTGGAATGCTTCGGGAGTGAGTATGTTATGGGCATAGCCGACACCACTCTGTGCAGGTTGTGTGGCACCGATGAGGAAACTCCCTGTCACGTCCTAGCCCAGTGTCAGAGACTTGAAACTGCTATGTTTGGTCTTTGCTACAACTTGTCCGAGGGTTGACATCAAAGTAGACTATTGCAGGAAATACCTGGCGTTCCTTAGGTAGTGAGGCAATCTGTGAGACATTAGAATTGGCACAATAGGACTTAAGGGCGCGAATGGGACAATCAGTTATAATAAAAACAAAAAAAAACATTGGCTAATAAATTAGAGATCCTTGGAAATGTTTAGTAAAAACCAACCCAATGTGTAACAAAATTAGCCATAATATGTCTTTCATAGCATGCATTGCGGAAAGTATTTATGGTAGAACAACAAAATATTCAACTTTATAACTACGTACTTTTTACATTTTAAAAGTTAATAAAAAGTCTATCAAAATCAGACCAAGTGATTTATATCTTTGCATAAATTCTTGTCGAAATGAACTATTTCCAATTCAAGACTGTTCCAATACCTGTTGATTACTTTTTAAATTATTGAAATCGGGCATTTCATTCAAAAAATATTACGGATTACAAATGTTAAGTTTCCATAGGCGATATCGTCAAGAAACGACTTAGTGAATGAAAAAAACTTCAATGGACAGACCATAAATGAACAAATCAACACAAAATGCGACACCATATTCACACCACTCAAAACACTATACAAACATAAACTACCAACTGACGGATTTACGCACCACCCTACGCAAAAAAAAGACGCAAATTCCACAATTGACAGATCATTCAAGACGTTCCATTCACCTCTAGGGGGTTTCCTCCTGAGGTACGTGACCTCCTCTCCCCGCCCCTTCCCCGACGCTCCATCATCCCTTTCACCTATCTCTTCGTATATGAAGACCACGACCAACTGACTGACTCCAGTACTGACTTAACGGCCAGACGATGATGTCTTTACATCGAAAGCGCTTGCCCACAGTAACTTTTTGAACCATTGTTTTGCCTATAACAATCATGGGCTTTGGATTGCCGAGCAGGCACGAACGTTTATACCACGTTAAAGGCACAAAATGTATTGGAACTAAAAGTGTCAAATTTTGAGGAGAGTTGTAAACAAATTTTCCTGGTTGAAATCATAGATGTATTATTCAGAATGAAAAAAATGTTTATAGTAAAAACGGTGAAACATATTACAAAATTAAATTTTAATTGACTAAGACGAAAATTAGTTTATTGAAATTTATTGAAAACAGGTTTGAAGGCCTTATAGTTGGTTTGTTTTCATTCTGAATATTTAATTTTGAAAAATTGAGTCATGTCAGCACATTTCTAAGTTTAATTATTCTTAGTTATTCCAAAAGGTAAAAAAAAGTCCTCTCATGCAAAGCGCAAACGTCTTACATTAATGCTCCTGCTTATAAATTAACTCGGAAAACGAACTTTCTATTCCAAACATACGTTAACTTTATTCTCTTTACTCCAAATTTACTGATCACAAAAAATTATTTCGCAATAAAACGAATTTTAATTCTCAACTATTAGGACATGGAATTCCAACAAATTTTACTCTACGCCTCTATATTAATTTTCCCAGTTGTACAAGTCACTGCGGGATTGTCACTCGCTTCTACTCAGCGATCAACGGTGCAGGCGGCCACGACTTGCTTTTCAATTGAAATGATTACGTCAACATGAAACATTCGATCAAATGTAAACCAGTTTATTCCTGACGCCAATCCATCTAATTGCGATCTAATTCCGTTTTGTTATTTCGTCCAAATCCTCAACTTGAAAAATCTTGAAGTTGTCCAAGTGGATTGTTCAAACGTGTTTTACGTTCCACAACCCTCGTTTCTGTGCCATTCCTTTGCCAGAACTTGCCGCTTAAGAAACAAACGCATCAGGTAACCGAGTTTCGCCTTTTTGTGAATAGAAAACATCAATCATTAGATGACACTAACGCTAACACATTAATCGGTTCATTTCGAACCGCATTTTGTTTAAACCCGAACGAAAATCCTGGTTTGTTCTTCGAGTTACTATCCAACTCGCTGCTTTCGGAAACCGACTCCCGCAACGTCATCGCGTTAAAATTCTTATGGTACTTAGCGTTCTCTATGTCGTGTTTCCTGTGCTCCAATTTGAACTAGTATATTGCTCATGACGAACCAGAGTTTGTGAGTAGTTCAGAAACGCTAGTACGTGGACATCAAAAAAGTACGTCTAAACGAGTTACGAAGCTAAATCAATTTGAATTGTTGGATCATCGTCAGTAGCATGCTATAATTGAATGAAGAGCACAGAATGAAGCTTATACCAAGTATTGGGGTGGGGGTCGTCTATTTAGAACCATAAAACTAGAGAGAAGCCCTGAAGATTTGGACGCCTAATTACAGGAACAGTGGTGCACATCTGAATGCTTGAACAGAGGGTTCAAGAAGGTTACAGGGAGTAATTCATGCCACAGGCGCTTCATGTTTCAGGGTTGGTGAAAATGAGAGCGAGTAAGTTTAGATGAGTATTACGGACAGGGGGCAATTATCGGCATTGAATTACTAGCGTCTTTAGCATGTTACCTATACCAAATCATTTAAGTGTATGTATTACGCAAGTTGAATTATTCTATTGATGAATTTTCAAACGGCCCTTTTAGTAATCTGCATTTGTTTTAATAAAGATCCATCTCTATCGTTTGTAAAAACACAGCAGCTGAAAACAAATCAACACCCAACTTTCCGCAACACCCGTAAATTCGTTAAACGCATTTACACTAAAACATTTATGGAGGACAGTATGTAGGTATTAGTTAGTATCTCGTAAGTTTGATCGAAATCGTTGTAGCCGTTTTTGAAAAAATTGTAACAACAATAAATTAATGTTCAGCAAAACTCGTTTTCCGAGCTGTCGCTGCCTATATTTTCGTTCAACAGATAATGGCAGAGAACAAAATATGGGTGTACGTTGCAAGGAAACACTTCGTAAGATGGATAAAATCTAGAGGAGTTAGCTTAAGAGATTATGAAAATACTTAAAAAAAACTATTTCTGAGACACTTTAGGTTTTATCTCTGTGTAATGAACTTTCGGGGGAACATTTATCCGTAACAATATACAGGTACTAATGATTCAAAGACATCCTGCGCGTTTGATGAAATTCGTTGAAGTCAGTTTGCCAAAAAGAGAAAAAATATATTTTTGCTTCATAGGATATTTTTATACCTCCATTCACCGATTTTTCATGGAAATGTTTATGGGGAAGATACGTTGAGTACTAATTAGTAGAAGATAATTTGAAAGTCTAATCAAAACCGTTTGAGCCGTTTTAGAAAAAAAAAAAAAAATACAAAAAACCTAGCGTCTACACAGAGCAGTGAAGTATTTCCTTTCATCGGCTCTTTTTGATTATTTTTCTTCGTCAACCTTTGTCGCAAGTTGAGGCATTCTTTTCGTTACCTGAGGTTGAAGTGCAGTGTCTCAGCAGAGTGCATCAGCTTACCAGAACAAGGGAGACATCACCTCCTCGAGGACCTATGTTATAGTATTCGTTTCCATAAAGTTGGTAACATCTAGATGCTCGACTGGAACTTCTATCCTTAAACTGAGCCGACAATTCAACCTTCATCGAGCCAATTCTACCTCCCAGTGCCTAGAATTATGGGCCTGCTACCTTGGTGCCAGGCAAGGCGAGTATTAAACCGAGCGAACTCTCAAGAACAATTGGACACCAGTGCGTGTTATTGTTATCGTATTTAATTGACGTTGCTCAGCTTGTTACAAATATTAAATGCTTGTCTGGGACGAATCCAGCAGTTAACTCTCGTTTCAGATTAATGCAAAAACACCTAAATTTTAGTACAATTTGGTCCCCCACCCCCGTCCTATATATGGGAATCGCTCATAACCTTAGCCAAAAATTACTTTAAAAAGCTGAAAAAGAACCAGCTCAGTCGGTTCAACCGTTCTCTTGCAGATTGAAATACGTCGAAATCAGGGGTTTTTTGGATTCATTAGTAGACCTCAAAATGTAAAGATCTGAAGAAAACTCAACATTATTTTGTTTTTGAGACGATCGCAATACTTTCCTTACTGACGGGTGCACAAATGGGGGAGCTTGAAACTGAGAAATAAATTAACAGTGAGAGTGAGAACTGTATTACACTTGACAGAATAGCGATATCCGATTGAGTATATAAACGCGCTCAAGGGACTCTCAATACATGTGAAACTGGTTGTGAGATACTAAGTGGGGGAAGAGGGACAGAGAGAGATAGAGTTGAGTAGGGAGTAGCGCGAGCTGAGAGACGAATCTTTGGCTGACGACTGTATAGTCAGTGCTGAAGGATGACTGACTTGGGTGGAGCAGTCTGTTGAGAAGAGGAATATAAAATTGAGGGTGGGAAAGCCCAGGACAGTGGAAATAGGTAGTCACTTAGAAATAACTTAGGAGCTGGACTTTCCACAGGTACAAACAAAAGGGCACTGTTAAGTGGGAGTGCGGATATTCCGGAGGTCAAAAGACCCAGCTAGTTTGGCCTGCCGAACACTTACCCTTTGCATAGCAGAATAAATTAACATAAAAACGAAACTTAGTCAGTTTTATTACAATTTTGTCGTGTTTGGTATAGTTTCCGAGGTATTTTTTGAAGCTGCGTCTAGGTGGAACACAGTGAAATCACAGTAAGTGTGTTGAGGCAAATTCTACAGCTTGAAGGAACACATGGGACAATATTACGAGAGTTATCGTTTTTCCTCAGCCTGCTCTCATTTCCTACACTGCCTCGTGTCTCACTCCAACGACCCATCAGTTGACTCATCACAGGTGCCTAGCATTGCCTAGAAAATGGCACTGAGTTCAGGCGTTAATTGAACTTGGTGAGTTTTCAGCCTATCCCTGAGTAGCACATGGTGTGCACTACAGGAAACTGGAAGGTGGGGTGTCGGTTATAGACCTATTTTTGCGCAATGTATGTGATTTCAGATGTCTGCATTGCTTGGGAATTTCATAATGCTCTACAGCCACACATTGTGCTGCCAGGAATCAGGTGATTCTGCAGATGATACTAAACACATCGCGCAAGAAGATGAAGCATTTCCACTTGGTTGTTCTGGACAATGCCAATTAGTTTCACAGTCTGAGGGTTTTTGATCCTGAAATAAGTGGGCTCTGTACTTTGAAGGGGCACAGGTTGGAAGCAAGATGTCACTGGGTGTGGCGTCAGAGTAGTGACCCCCTGTCCCAACTTTCGATTATTCCACTGACTGGTGCAGCCCTAGGTACCTCCTGCCATGAGCGGAAGGGGCGCAGTGATGCAGAAGCCTTGCCCAGTATATTCCTGCCCTACTTGGCAAGGTTTAAAGATCGCCCTATACAGAGCAGCAGGGGATTAACTGTTATTTTAAACCTTTTTTTTCAGCTGTGACTATCAAGATGTCATATGATGAGAAACACATTCTGGCTGCGATCGTTTCAGGAGCTAAAAAATCCAAGATAAACTTCATGGTTCGGACTATAGGATTAGGGATAACAGGGACAGTAGCCTGCATAGTCGGAGGAGCCCTCAGTGGTGGGCCAGTTGGAATAGCGATCGGTAAGTGCTATTGTTGTTAGTGTTGTAGGATGACATATAGATAAGCAGACTTCAAGGTGTTTGACGACCGATGTGTATGGTACCTGGTGCTGCACAGAAACATGAGCTTCGTAGCCTTGTGCTTAATAAAAGAGACCACCTTGTTTAGTGAGTTTGACATAGTTACCCACTTAGCACTCTATACACAGGGGACTAACAATTGTGTTGGTTAGCTGCAGAGTATTAAAGTCTCTTTCTACTCTCAGCGTCTTGTATTTGTATCACAATACCTTGCCTGCTCGACTAGCGTCCATATACTCATCAGTCGAATTCTAAGCCTCAAGTCATCGATTGAAGTGATGTTACAATTATCTCCTGTGGTGAGATGGCCTGAGTTACCTAAAACATGTATCTGACTCAACCCCAATAGAACTTTTCAACTACAGGAGTCTCACAATTGAACTAGGACTGACTGAGTTGTAATACAGCGTCGACCATTACATAACTGAGAAGGATATACAATTGGTGCATTATGGGAAGTTTCAAGCGCAGCCCACACAGTAGTGCTGATGGTTCTGTCAACCTAGGAAACATTGATACACACCCATAGATAAAAAAAATCGTATTTTTAGGCAGCAAACTTTTAGTAGGAGAGTACCACACCACAGATCAAGCTTACCTGTACGGCTGTATATGTACTGTGGTAATTGATTAATATATTTTCGTGTTCACAGCGATTAAAATACATTTTTTGTACTGAACGTACCTTTGAAAATGAACACACAACTGTAAAACTACGACAAGTAAATTACCAGCAACCATCCATAAAGTACATACTTGGATGGTTAAGTTCATCCTGAAATCATTCACAACAGTTTGCTCACCATGGCTCTATGACTAGCACTATCTAATCTCCAGGAAATACTTGGCTGACTTTCTCACCACAAAATCCCGTTTTTCATTTCAGGAGCTGTCGCTAGCTGCGGTGTTGGGGCAACAACAATAGCAGCGGCAACAGGTCAAATGCTCTCTTTGCTTCAAATCGTGACCAATTTGTCACCAAGCGAGAGCACCCATTTGTTCGATGCCGTTAAAGGCTCTATGAGACAAGCAGGCATTGAAAGCCTTCAAGACCTTATGAAAGTCATATCAACGCCGGACAAACTCACGGAAGTCGTAACCAAAACTCTCCAGAAATTCGTGACAGAAGAGCTTGATTTTGTATATCACGAAAAGTAATGATTGTGATTAAGGGTGTTTATCATTCACTTTTTGAGAAACGTGTAAAGCATTCAGCTTCCATCCATCAAAACCTGACCTTGACAATCACTTTTTAAGAAAATCCTTTTGTTGAAAAAATGTTTTTGATAACATGGGACAATTCTAGATGGTGGTAGATGGTTTTATGTGACAGATGGTGACAGCACCAAACTGAAAGTGTTATGGGAGGTGTCAATGGTGAATGTAGCAAAACTAAAAGTTTTGTAATCAACTTGAGCGTAGCAATTGATAACTACTCTGTTGTTGAACACTACATTATATAAACTTGGGTTTTTAGTGTTTTAAAACTGGTTATTGAGATTACAACTATTTTTATACTTATTCCATTCACAAGATTTTTGACTTTCAAGAGTAGTAAATGCTGCTTTATTGGAAGTGTAGCTAACTATGGATCCTAGCTTCAGATACTTCAGAGCATATTGAGTTTGAGACTTTTCTGGACAACTGAGGCTTCGTGTCTGTAAGTTTTTGTGTGGAGTGTGTGAGAAAGATGGTGTTGCCAGGGAGCTAAAGGCCAATGTGCAATGCCTGCAGTCTATAGATACTCCTGATCAGAAAGAGAAAGAAGCATATAGTAAGAGTTGCCAAAGAGGTCAACAATCACTGAACTCAGACAGATTGCTTCAGCAGATTTGTCAAATGTCGAGTTCACTGTACAGCAGGGGCATGACAGATGAAGACTTCGGATGAGATGTCACGGGATATTAAAAAACAGAATAAACAGTAAATTGTCTATATTTCCACTGAAATAACGAGCACAATTGTTAAATCGATTTCGACGGTTAGGTCACCATCAGTAACAAACATGAACTGAAGGTACCTCATAGAAAGAACATCTTATATAGTTACGTGAACGGAGATATTGACTCAGAGAAGTGAAAGGGGGGCAGGGCAGGGGAAACCAGAGCAGTAACATCGGAAAAACCCGATGTCAATCAACTCAAGACAATGGTGGAGGTAAAACCCAAGCTATTGTAAAAATGAACCTATTAGTGGTGAAATGTTTTGAGGGATTACTTCATTTAGAGACTTCCCACACCTATCACTTTTAATAATTTTGAACTTTTCCAGAACATCTAACATACCTCCTTTTGGGCAAAGGTGAAGAAATTCTAATATCTAATAAGCAGTATATAGTTCTTTTTTACAGTAGCTTGGGGTTTCCCTCCACCATTGTCTTGAGTTGATTGACATCGGGTGTTTCCGATGTTACTGCTCTGGTTTCCCCTGCCCCGCCACCTTTCACTTCTCTGAGCCAATAGGAGTTAACATCTCCGTTCACCTATCTATATAAGATGTTCTTTCTATGAGGTACCTTCAGTTCATGTTTGTTACTGATGATGACCTAACCGTCGAAATCGATTTAACAATTGTGCTCGTTATTTTAGTGGAAATATAGACAATTTACTGTTTATTCTGTTTTTTAATGAAATGGGTTTCCACAATATCCTCGCGAATGATTTAGTTCACGGGATATCACAATAGGGAGTTGCATTCAGTGTGGGAATTATCCATCTCCACCTGGGAGGTCGCTTGAGACACAACCCCCCACTCAATTCAATTTCAGAACTCCATAAGTTGAAAAATGCATAAAAGAGTTTAAAGGTTGAACATTTCGCTGCCTATTTCAGCTCAACTAATGTTGCAAATTAAGGAAAATTGCTGGTAAATCCCGTGGAAAAGTGAAAATAGGGAAAAAGCAGTAATCGTGAGAAAATTGATCCAACATAGTTACAAACTTGAGAGATGTGGTTGGGGAATTGACTAAATCAGTTGCTGAAGCCAGTTGAGAATAGGAGTTGAGAAATCACAAAGAAACAAATCGGGAAATGATTGAAGCAACGAAGCAAATAGTAAGGAAATAAAGTAAACATAGTTCCCAGCATACACCGTTGGGAAATTAAGTAAATGTAGAAGCAAATATCCGAAAAGCCAGTTGAGAAATCAACAAAAAGTGATATAAACGAGAAGTAGACAATGTGAAAACAGGATTAACAAGTTTGGAAACAAAGTAAAATTTTTGGGTTAGTTAAAATTGGGTTCCCTACCCTACTAAATTATTGCTGGGAGACCGAGAACTTAAATAGATTCACTGAGTCTGAAAAACGCTATTTGGGAAAATGGTCTGTGTGCATGTTGTTGAAGCCATTCCCCCCATTCGCATTTTCTCTCATGAGTGCTCCCAACCACAACCCTGAAGAGTGTGTGGGGTCCCATGCTTCCTCTAGGGAATCCTTAGTTAGCATTATGTGTTCCCAGTCCTCGGGCACAACGAGCATAGGTACTGTGTCAGCAACTCCACTTCAACTTGACTTTATGGCATTCACCCTGCCAGTGGAATATAGCCCCAAAGGATGTTAAACTACTGGTTCTCAACTTACTTTTCTATTGGGAAAACCTTCTGCTGGATTGTCGTGCATCCAAACTATCTTCGTTCCCAAGAAACGTGGTGATGGGCCAGGGGGCTACAGAATGATTTCAGTTTTGTCTGTGGTCTTCCGACACTACCAAAAAGTGCTCGCATCTCGTCTTTAGGTTGCTGGTGTCATTGGCTACTTTAAGAGGGCATTCCAGCCAGTGGACGGTACTGCCGAGAATCTCACAATTCTGTAGACAGTGCTATCCTTGGCCCAGAAGAAAAAGAAGCAATTACATCTGGTTGCCCTGTATGTTGCTGAGGTTTTTGACATGGTGAGCTGTCTGAACTGTGGGGTGTGGCAGCTGTGCAGGTTGGAGAGGAGATGGCTAGGGGCGTGGCATCTGTCAAGGGTACTCTCTGTCTCCTATACTTTTCAACCTTGTCATTGGCATTGCACTGGGTAAGCTGCCTCAAGAAGTAGGATGTGCAGGTGGGTGCATAAGCGTCGTGGATGATGTCATCCTCCTGGTAGGTACCAAGCACAGCTTACAGATTGCCCTGAACAAGTTTGTAAAGCAGTACTGTCCTGTCAAGGTTACTGTGTGAAAGTCTTGGATGAAGGTTTCGTTACTGGCGAATCCTGGGTTTTGGCTGGAGTGAAGACATCTTTGAGATGTGGCGGTACCTTGGGAATGAGTTTCACCATCGGTGCAACCTGTGTGGACTGTGTTGCCAAGGCTCCACTGAAGACACAGCAGAAGCTGTGCCACCTTCGGACGTACTTGCTTCCAGAGCTGGTTTTTGGGAGGCTAATAAGACTCGCTAGAATGGTGGGCTCAGCTGTGTGTGCTTGGCTAGGTGCCCATGTACGTACATTCACTCCACAGTTCATTCTAGGGGACTCGGTGTTCCTTATTTCTCTGCTACTGTTCTGTTCTTGCGTGTTAAGGGCCTGCTTGCTTTGCAGGTTTCTGGCTGTGATGTCCCACACGCTGTCGTCTTGGATTTATTCAGGATCAGCTGTGGTAACTCTCCCTACTCGACGGCATGAGTGGGGTGGACTTTAGAGGGCATCCATGGAAGGGATAACCAGCACTTTCACACCATTCATTCAGTGTCACTGCCGACAGCAATGAGATATACAAGAGGCCGGGATTATAACATTGTGGATGCTCACTGTTGTGTCAGTGGCAACCGGTTTGAGTCGCTGAATCATGTGGTGCAGGTGTGCCAACGCACTCATAGGGACGCCACCAAACATCATGATGCGGTCTGCAAGAAGATTGCTGGTGCATTGTCATCTGAGGGCTGGAAAGTAGAGTGAGAGAGCAGCACCGTGTGTGTTGTCTCTGGAGAAGGAATGGTGCCTGACATCGGTGGTATTGGGCCAGACCAGTCTGCAGTGATCCCAGATGTCCATGGCGTGTTTGGCAGCCAGGATCTTGGGCTAACATGCAAGCCAAGGGGCACAAATATTACAGGACGGATCTTCGCGTGGCACGGTCAGGAGCTAGTGGAGTAGAGGCAAGTAACTTTTGGGATGCATCACGAGCAATTTCCTGGCACGGCGTGTGGTACATGAAAAGTGCAGAGGAGATTCGTCAGCTGGGTGTGTCAAGTTCTCCGAGGTAACACCCACTGTTGCTCGGGTCGTATCTGAACTGGTGGTCATTCTATCGTGGAACATCCTCTTAGACTTGCTTCCTTCCTGCGTCCCAATCCTTCTATCCCTAGAGCCGGTGTAGGGTAGTTTCTCCTTTTTGGGTCCCAATGTCGAGTCTGTGACATCAGTAGCTTTGTTGGTAATTATCTACCATTGGCATCGCTGTCCCATTTTCACTCTAAATTCGAATAAAGTTAGTATTGAAATTAGCAATTAAACTGTTCGACAATTGCGTGTTGTAACCGAAGCCGTAACGTAGGTTCTCGGCTGCAAGATGTTTATACATTTGAGCACCCGTGCAGCCCGAGTTCCGAACCAAAACAAAATGTTGGGTGGGAGGCGGGAAATGAAGAAGTGATTGTGTATTCGGTGTCGAGTAGCGGGACCAGTGAAATCAGTGGATTTCTTTATGAAGCATTTCTTTATGTTTTAATGAGCGGGTATTTGAGGTTGAATATTTTCACTCTTAGTGCGATGCCGAGAATTGACCATGACTTATGAACCACTAACTGATTCGAATTTGGGGATTAGATATACCTTTTTTCTCCGTCATTCTGTAATTTGATACGGGAATATGGGTATCACCGGGTTGATTCCATTCTTAAAACCGGCATCCAGACCGGTAAACGTTAAGGAGTACGCAGGATGCACCGTCGCTGTTGACACTTACTGCTGGCTCCACAAAGGGGCTATCGCCTGCGCAGAAAAGCTGGTTCGGGGCATCGACTCAGATGTGTAAGCTTTACTTGTTCGCACTCTATTTCCAGTATCCCAGCTGTTCGTAACGTGTTTCTGCTTCAAGGGAGTGCAACGTCGGCGCATGAATCCGTGCTGAGCACGCGCTAGTATAGTTATGGCCTTTAAAAGGAGTCAGTCAGTTCAGTTACTCCGCAACTGCTTGGAGCATGCGTCCTCAAACTAATGTAATATGAAAACAAAAATCTAACTTCCTCTTTAATGAACTTCAGTAGAAGGAGTTTCAACTCAGCGAATAAACGTTACAATAAAACGCTGCAAATTATTACACAACGGTTCATTATTCTCTTGCACAGCTTGACTTAGTATCATACCCCCGAGACGATTTTTCAGCATCGAAAAATATTAGTATATGATACGAAACATGACCAGACTACAACGGTACAACGAAAATGACTTTGCGAGAGTCGAGCTGACGCGTAGTTGGAGTCTTTACAGCAAGATTTGTTTACTTAATACGATCGATATAGTGCTCCTTATGGTGTATTTTTGTTCAACGTGTACAGGAAACTGGGTAGCAGTAATTGGCGTGGCTGAGGGGGGGGGGGGCTCAGTTATGCCCGGAGGATCTATTTTGATGAGGATATCACAGAGCTTCAGCACGAATCCAACTTAATCAAGGGCTTTGTTATGCTGTAGTACAAAAACAATCACATCAATTAGAATGTGGCTAGAAGTGAGTCACTAACGTTTCCAATTTAGAGACAACCAATGCGAACTTCACTCCTCCAAAGCCTGCTGAGTCCAACGTTTGGTGGTTCCCCAGACATTAAAATGTAACAATCTCCTGTGATAAAATATTTTTTCAGTATCAGTATCCCAATTTATTTTAATATTCTGTTTAGATATGTCAACTATTGCATCAAGTACATTGAAATGCTGAAGTTTCACCAAGTAAAGCCGATTCTAGTATTCGATGGACGGCATCTTCCAGCCAAAGCTGAAACCGAAAAAACTCGAAGACAGTAAGTGATTTATGTTGGCATGATTTGGAAATGGTTGTGTAGAGGTTCATAGCTTATTGTGTTGTTAATTTGTGCCTCTCTTTAATCTATTCTCTACGCAAAGCTGTGAAGCGTGTCAGCTGTCGCTAAGTCCCATTCCACAACATGTTTTGAGCTCCTTCCAGTGAGAACACACTAACAAGCTTTGCTCTGCATCACATCACGGTGGTAAAAATTCCTTGTAACCTTTCCCAAGAAATCAACCCATCATGAACTGCAAATGCTTTTCAGAGGGCTAAAGGTACCAGCACTTCAGTGGCTCAAAGCATATCAATGCAGTTCATGCATCACCTCTTCAATTGCTTTCAGCATGAATTGCCCCTGCTGAAACCAAATTGATCAAAGAGTAATCGTTGGAGCCTACTTTACGAGCTTCCCTGGTGTGTCTCACAGTGGAGGAAGTAAGCATCTGTCTTTTTCCTTCTCTGTATAACTAGTTATTCTTCTATGTGGGTCTTCAACTTCATTGTTAAGCAGGCTCTCACTCAATTTTTCAGACGCCGAGAAAACAACAAGAAAAAAGCGGCCAATCTATTGAAGCAGGACAGACCGGATGAAGCCCGCAATGTCATGAAAGCCTGCATTGACATCACTCCCGAAATGGCATTCTCTTTAATTAAACGCTGTCGGAAAATGGGTGTGGACTGTATTGTAGCTCCTTACGAAGCAGATGCTCAATTAGCTTACCTCAGTATTTCTGGAATCGCACACGTGATTGTGACTGAAGACTCAGATCTCCTTGTGTTTGGATGTGAAAGGGTGAGTACTTTTAAAAAATATGTTAGAGACTCGTACATTTTACTAAAAAAACCAGGCATTTTCTCTACTCAGAATTTGTGATTTTTAAAACGTTAGTGAGACAGTTCGAATCTGTTGTTCCTCTGTCAATCTTTCTACTGCGTGCCTAATAAGTTCTTCCACATGGTCAAGGTGTGGAATGCTCGCCTCTCCATTCAGCTTAGAAAGCCCAGCCATAGAAAGTCTTTCGTCCTCAAGTAGATCCAACTTCTCAGATACATCCTTCTGTGCTGACTGACTCCTATCAAAGGCAAGCGGTTCATCGTGGTCTTGCGGTAAGACGGTCGATTCATAATTCTCGACGTTAGTTGAGGATTGTGGATCGAATCCCCGGCGCGATTGCCGTAATTTTTGCCTTTAGTCAGCAGCTCTTCAAAAGCATCTCCAAACCTCTTCGTCACACTTCTATTACTAATTCTGTGGCTGCTGTGCATCTGGTTTTCAGCTGCAGCTTGCAAGTAGCTACGTCAATCTTAACAATGGCGCCCAACTAGTGGTCGAATTTCTTCTTTCCAAGAAAAAGAAGAGGCCCCGAGAGAAAAATTAAAAAATTAAGAGAGAAAAATAATGAGACGAGTTCTCGGGTCCGGGATTCGCTGACGCTGTGAAAGTTCCAGCGCGAAGGTGGAATGGGCGACGCGCCTACTACAATGCGAGGGAACGAAGACTTTCCTTGTAGCCTTTCTCGAATCAAAGATCGGATTTTCCGGGGATTCGCTCAACTCTCGTAAAATTCTTTCCCTAAAAAAAATGAGTTCGCTCCAGGAGTAGCGGTTAATAGACGAGGGGGGAGATGTGCTGACTGACTCCTATCAAAGGCAAGCGGTTCATCGTGGTCTTGCGGTAAGACGGTCGATTCATAATTCTCGACGTTAGTTGAGGGTTGTGGATCGAATCCCCGGCGCGATTGCCGTAATTTTTGCCTTAGTCAGCAGCTCTTCAAAAGCATCTCCAAACCTCTTCGTCACACTTCTATTACTAATTCTGTGGCTGCTGTGCATCTGGTTTTCAGCTGCAGCTTGCAAGTAGCTACGTCAATCTTGCACTCTGCTGCCGCCAAAAAGTCCATACCAAGAATGCAGTCGTCCTTTATGTCAGCTACAAGTACAGTGTGCCTTCTTGAACCAGTGTTGAAACTCCACCCTTGAAACTCTTAGGAGTGAAGGCTGCACTGGAGCACTTCTCTCTTTATGGCCTAAGCAATGGGGTTCCCATCATGATAAGAACTGACCATGCTTCTCTCCAGTGGCTCAGGAATTTTCAGAAGTCAGGCGTTCAACTGGCTTGATGGCTAGATTCACTGGCATCTTTCAACATCGTCACTGAACATTGTAACAATCAGGCTGCTCAAGGAAACGCGTATGGACTTTCTCGTAGACTGTGTTTTCCACAAAGCTTTCGTTATTGTCCAAGTCAGGAAGAGAGAGATATGCAGTGAGTAGATGATGTTTGCAGAATGGAAGTAGTTCCACTGACTGCGTGGATAAAGGCGGAGGCTCTGTGGGTCATGGGAAATGTACTCAGCCTGATGAAAGGAGTGTTAGTACTAGTACATTGGTACACAGAAGGTGTCACTGATTATCGTTTTTCGTCAACGTCGAAATATGGTACTAGACACAACCCACAGTTTACGACACTGGCACAAAACGCCCAACATATGCTCTGTGGAAGAAATACTGTTATGAGTTGGTTGATTGAAATGTAAGTGAGTTTGGTCTGGGCTGCAAAGTGTGGAATAGTCGAGGAAATGGGGGAAAAAGGTCAAAGCTCCGCTGTAAACTTACACAGTTGGCTCTCCATTTGACCGTGTGGCTACTGACTTGTTAGGCCCTCTTCCCCAATCAGCATGAGAGAATATTCACATTATGGTGGTACCAGGTTACTGTACTAATTGGCCTGAGGCGTTTCCCATACCTGATGTGCATGTTGAAACCACTGCCTGGGGATTGGTGGAACGTGTTGAATTATGAATAAAGAGCTGAATCCCAAATTGCAAAGACCCTGGCATGGCTGATGTGTTGTCAAGAAATCTCTCTCTCTAATGTTGTCTTCTAGATCCAGTTGCCCACTAAGCAGAAGCGGATTGTCCATGCAGACTGTCTTTGACCCACTTCGACGGCTGAGAAGAAGGAAGGGAATAATGTTGGAAAGTTATTCGTTTGTTGCTTAATTGCGTTGCTATTGACAAATTGATTCGCAGTCTGGATTTCATCAGATTATTATTTTCTTGCCGGACAAAACATTCTGTCCACCAATTCCTCGTGCTTTTCCTATCAGTACCTATATCCTATTGTGATGTGGAGTCGTTCTTCACTGTAGAAGTTAACTCTGGTGGGGATTCTGGCTCTCAAGAATCCACACCAGACCTATATCTTATACTTTCATTAACGTCAAAATGAATTATATTGTTAGGGGGGGGGGGATTAATATTGAAGCGATATCGCACTAAGAGAGTTGGGGAGTTAGTACGATATCAAGCCGAATGCAATTCGAACAAGGAGTTTTTTTTATTCGTGAATTACACTCGAGGAGGTTTAACTACCACAGACAGGGGAATTGAGTGGGAGCGAACACGAGCGCGGGCAACTTGGCGACGAGGGAACCAGCTCGGGTACAACTGACTGCAGCGAAGTCTTGAGCGAACCGGGGCATTTGAAGTGCCCAGTCAGCATAAATGCCCCGGACGAGCCTCCGGTGAATCGAAGGGCTTGGTTCGTCCCGTTACAATGTTGTAATGTGTGCCCTGCCTCTGAAAGTGTGTTCCTTTTCTTGGAGACCTTTAAAGACAGGACAGCTTAGAATAATGAACAAATAAACACATATTATATTGCAGGATCCTACATGATACTAATTATTTTGGTGATATTTGGTCTTTACCAAAACAATCTTAAGGTCAATACATCAAACATTGAATTATACAACACAACATGCGATCCCCATCTTCTCCATTCGCTTCTAGTTTTGCTGCAATGGTAGAACATACAATGGTGTTGCATACAAGTTTGCTAATGGTGGCATTTGAACATAGCTTATTTCTAACAAATCATAAATTACATTTCTATGATTGATATGAACTTCATACATTGTACCTTGCTTGGGTACCACATCATTTAATGAACTGATCCACTCCAGATACGCTGGAGGATGCGTACTGTACACTGATGGGTCATATACTGAGTCAGTATTCACATCAAAGTCAGTATCAATTATGGAAGCTGTTTGCTAAGCCATGGCTGAGTTAAAACTCTTGATTGTGGTAGTAAGTGATAGTCCCAGTGTCTCAATGAAACTTTCAAACTACGAATTCACCTCCAACTTCAACCATGTTATGGTCCACCTCATGTTATCGATTGGCTGATGCACTGAATTCGTGTGGACCAGAGCCCATGTGAGACTAAGACGCAATGTAATTACAGATTCCATGGCTAATCAAGGAGGATACAATGCTATGCGTCGAAGGTGGTGGTTCTGTATATCGACTTTTATGTACTGGCTCACAGAAGGTTGACGCATGATTAGCAAATACTTTACAACCTTGCACAGGTTGGTATTCAGGAGAACAAGGAAAATCATCATTGCCTTCGTAAGGCAATGGTTCCATCTGGGAGACTTTTGATAGAAAGTCAATTCGTCTAATTGCCTATAATCATAGGTTATGTGGAACACACCTTCATCGAATCGAGCAGAAAGAATCCCACTCATAGAACTGATGGATATGACACTCTGAACCACATATTTATGACCTGCAGCAAGAGTGAGTACGATGAGTGTTGCAGGTGTGGTACCCCTCCTCAACCCCTTGCATTTCCTGCAAATCGTCCATTATAGATCGTACCTTATGGATCTAACATTCGTTAACATAACTAATTTAAAAAATTTGAATTAATTTTGTTTTTCGAATGCGCAGATATAAATTTAAAGTGAATTTCACCTATGTCAATGCTGCTGTGAAAGCCTTTCGGTCTAAAATTCTCTATTTAGTTACTTTATTGACTCACACGTAATTTCTCCCTACTTTTCAGGTTTTATTCAAAATGGATCTCATTGGGAATGGCCTTTTGGTGGAGCAGGCAAAACTGCCTCTTGCGATGAAATTTCACCCGGATAAATTTTCAATGGACAAATTCAGATACATGTGTATTTTGTCAGGATGTGATTACCTCCCATCACTTCCAGGAATAGGACTTTCCAAAGCGTGCAAATTTATCAAAAGGACGGCCGAGACCAACATGAGCCGAGTGAGTAATTGCCACAAAGTTTGATGTTAACTAATTGTGAAACCTATTAGGTTTATTCTGTTTGTGTAGGCTCTGACAAACGAAAAGTGAGTAGTGTTGGGTCTGATACTATTGGAGCTCAGTAAAGTCTTACTAAAGTATATTGGTTTTGCGTTTAATATACGTAAAATGTGAAGGACCAGGGATTCTATGGACCTGTATAATTTCAATTGGCTAGCAAGTGGACTCACCTTGAGGGCTGTTCATACACCGTCGGAGGGTATCTGTCGAGGTAGGTGCTGTCAGAGATGGATGCGGATGATGTGAGGATCAGAAGGATTTTATGGGAAGGGAATTTTACCTCGATTTTTACGCTTTTGACGCTCTGTGGTCGATGCAGCGGTGAGATCGAGACAACACGTAGTGCGTCTCTCAAGTAACGTTTGCAGACTTCATGGCAAGCTGTCAGCTTGGTTGTATCGATGAACACGAAAAAATGAAAAACTAACTTTAAATATGCAGAAAATATAATGAAAAACGGAAAGGAGAACGAAGCGGTCGGCGTTTGCGATAACAATAATAATAATAATTGGTGGGTAATTTTTCTTGGATAACAGCGGTGGGTGCGTTCCAGTCAAAGTTTCCCAGAGTTCGTTCCGGTAAATTAAGTAGGCACAACCATTACCCCCCACCCTGAAAGGTACTTTCGGAATGGGTAACTGGACCCTTGGCTCAAACACAACAACACTTATAACAGTCAAAAACAGCAACAATATAACATCAACAATAGGCTTGGAAAGTTATTGGGTTGGGAGTGGACACACTCTACCCACTGGGCGACGGTAAGTGCCGGACTGAGTTCGCACAGAGACCACTCTGACCCTACCATCAGTTCCTGGGTGCACCTTTTCTATTACGCCAAGAGGCCAACTCATCGGGCGTGCATTGTCCCTCATGACAAGCACAATGGCTCCCTCTTGAATAGGTGTAGTCTCTTTGTGCCACTTTGCTCGAGCCTGCTGCGTATGAAGGTATTCATAGCGCCATCGTTGCCAATAATCCTGAACCATGCGATCTATTAGTTGATAACGCGATAGGCGGTTTAACTTCACCTGTTGTACCTCCTCTGCAGGGAGGAAATCCAGAGATGATCCTGGTGTGAGGAAATGTGATGGCGTAAGCGCGGTTGGGGAGAGTGGGTCGCTACTTAGGACACAGAGTGGCCTACTGTTCATCACTGCTTCAATCTGGATGAGGACAGTATTGAATTCTTCATAGGTCAGCACCTGACTTCCTATGATGCGGGTTAAATGTCCTTTTAAACTCTTAATATTAGATTCCCAAAGTCCGCCAAACCACGGGCCATGAGCTGGATTGATTTTCCAGTCAACGCCTTCGGACGCCAGTTCTCCTCCACCGTTGACTGGAATGATGAACAGTTCATCAGCGAGTCAAGTTCACTCAGCTGTCTGCGTGCGCCAATGAAATTTGTCCCACCATCAGAAATGAGTAGGGCACAGGGCCCTCTGAAAGAAAGCGCTTTATATGCTGCTGAAAACAGTCTGAGGTTAAGTCCGACACAAGTTCCAGGTGTACCGCTTTAACTCGGCACACAAACAGGCACACATATGCCTTCGATAGGACTTTCTGGCCTCGACGGCGCAGTGGTGTGACAAAAAATGGGCCTGCGTAGTCGACTCCCGTTCTCAGAAAGGGACGACCGCAGTCGACACGAAACTCTGGCAATGGGGCCATCTTTGGGATGCTTTGTTTGGGACGAGAGCGAAAGCATGTAATGCAGCGATGTATCCGCGATCGTATGCGAGTTATGGCTGATGGAATCCAATACTTTTGACGTAATTCAGAAAGAATCAACTGCTGTCCTGCGTGAAGTAATGCATGATGAAGGTGGTCAATCAACAGGTCATTGAAACGACTTGTGGATGGCAGTAAAATGGGGTGTTTTTGGTCGAACGACAAATTCGGTGCGTTCTGCAAGCGACCCCCCACCCTAAGGAGTCCCTTATGCATAAATGGGTCGAGATTGCGAATGTTGCTTCTGATTGGTTCTCTTCTGTGTATGCGGGCGATATCTTCCTGATATGACTCATTCTGTATTTAAGATACCCAAAAGTTTGTGGACCTTTGAAGTTCTTCCTTCTTCACGAACGGTGTTTTTAAATTGGATCGAGTACAGGCTCTGAAGACATAAGCAGTGGCTCGAAGTAATTTTCGTAACGTGGATACTCGTTCCAACAGCGGTGCGAGAATATTCTTTTGCGGGGTGGTTGACAAAAACGCTGTAACCTGGATTTCTTCTTCTGGAACCACAGGAAGCAATTTGTTTACTGCTGGCCAGTTAACTTCGTCTTCCAAAAGCCACGGTGGGCCATTAAACCAGATGGGGTGCTTGAGAAGACCCTCAGGTAAAATACCACGCGAGAGAACGTCAGCGGGATTTTCGGGTCCGGGTACATGACGCCAATATTTAGGAGCCAAAGTTCGCCACAAATATTTTCCATCTTGTTGGATCAGACTGGATCCAATGCAGCGTGACTCTGGAATCAGAAAACGCGATTATGGTATCAAATGTGTGTTGCGTTTTAAAGTGCTCGAGCACAGCTCTCATGAGGTGTGACAAGAGTAGTGCAGCGCAGAGCTCCAAGCGAGGAATCGTGACAACTTGCTTGGGACTCACTTTTGATTTTGCACACAGCAAGTTAACAATAGGTGGGCAATCTTTTATTTTTGTGCGGATGTAAAGACAAGCACCGTACGCTTTTGAGGAGCTGTCGGCGAAACCAATCAGCGCTGTGTGAGCACCGCTGACCAATCCAATGTGACGTTTGATGGTGACTTGGCTCAACAATGGGAGCTCCTTTTTAACGGTCAACCACCGGCTCAAAACGTCTGAAGGCGGTTCCTCGTCCCATTCAACATTCCGATTCCACAATTCTCTGAGAATCAGTTTAGCAATAAGCGTAACTGGTGCGACTAGTCCAAGTGGGTCAAAAGTGCTCATTGTTAGCGATGATATTGAGCGTTTGGTGTTGAGGGATTCGGCTATGTCTACTTGACATGAGAACACGTCTTTCTGCGGTAGCCAACGAACACCTAACACCTTTGCCGAAGCGTCACAATCAAAATCGACCGGAGCCTGCATGTGGGGATTGGAAAGGACTCGGCTCATGAGTCTCGGTGAATTGGAGTTCCATTTGGACAGCTCAAAACCCCCTGACGCGAACATTGCGGTCAGCTGGTTGTACAGCTCTATTATTTCCTCCTCTGTGTCTGCAGACGAAGCCACATCATCTACGAATCGGTCTCGTCGTGCCACAGCTGCAGCCAGGGGATAGCGGCTTTCCTCTAACTCTGCCAAACGATCCACTATGCGATTTGCTAGGTATGGTGAACTGGTATTTCCAAATACAACTGTGTTGATCTCGTAAACCTCTATTGGTCTTGAGGGAAGAGCACGCCAGAGGAAACGTTGAAATTTACGGTGAGCAGGATCTATCTTGATCCTAAGAAACATGCGTTTTGCGTCAGCAGTCACGACGTACCTGAAGAGACGAAAAAGAATCAACACATTAAATATTTCAGCGTGTAACTTTGGACCAACATAAAGGATGTCATTCAGTGAATATGAGGAGCTGATGCGTTGAAAACAATGCGAAGTGGAGTGGTTGGGTGGCCAGGGCGATAAACTCCATGGTGCGGTAGGTAGTAGGCGCAGCTTTCGCTTTCTTCAGAGACCAGTCCAACTCGTGAAATAGTGCCATCCTGTAGGTATTCAGCGATCATGTTGGCGTACAATGAGTGCATTGAAGGATTCCGAAGAAGCTTCCGTTCAAAAGCTATGAATTTTGCGGTGCTAGCTTCTTTAGATGACCCTAAAACGTCAGGTGCAATGCGGAATGGAAGTTGAACAGTGAACGTTCCATCTTCATTGCGGACATGCGTATCCATGAATAACTGCTCACACTTCCTATTCTCGGAACTCATCAATTTGCGCTTGGGTACTTCTTCAAGTTCCTAGAATTTGCGTATTGAATCCTCTAGTGAAGGCTGAGCAAATAAGCAGAGTTGATTAATTTGTGGTCTCACATCACATAAGGCCCCGCCCATGATCACATAACCAAGTGTGGTTTCCAATGCAGACGGGGAGCCTGGAGGACCAAGGATCTTGCGTGTGCCTTGTATGAATGGCCAAAGCTCCGCCCCGATGAGTAACTCGACCTTATGCGGTTCGTAAAAACGTTCGTCCGCAAGAGGGAGATCCTTCAAGTGTGGATACTGATTGACTGCGACTGGACCAGCAGGCACTACACAGTCATCCAAGCTTTCAACGACCAGAGTGTGCGCAACATATCGGTGCGAAGGATCAATTTTCGAATGAAAATTGAGACTTGTGGAAGCAGAGACGTTGAGGGAGGTAGGACCTATTCCCTTGACAACTGTGCGAATAGACTCCATGTCAAGCCCTAACCTGAGACACATACGGCGGGTTAAAAACTGTGTTTGGGAACCAGGATCCAAAATGCTCCGGATCTCGACGGTCTCTCCTTGGCTATCTTTGGCCAGAACAGTTGCAGTGGCAAGAAGAACTGTGCTTGGCACTCTTGATGCAACTGACTTTCAACAGCACAAGACGATTGCGAGTGAGCCGTCGTTTGCACCTCCACATTCTGAGATGCGGGACCAGAATGATTTGCGGGAGTTAGCAAAGCTGTCTCAATTGTGCGATGGAGCAGACTATGATGTCTTTTATTGCATTCTTTTACCTGACAACTCTTAGAAGACTGGCATGCAGCTATCATGTGCAGACTCGAGAGACAGTTGAAACAGAGTTTGTTAACCTTAACAAAAGACCATCTGTCATCAATGCTTAGCTCCCTGAAAGCGGAACAGTGGTAAAGCAAGTGAGACTCCCCCTTTTTACAGTATGGACACAATTGACTACCTCCTGATTTGTGAGTGAGGGTATTTTGCCGTCCAGACCCATGAGCGAGTAACGCGAAATTATTGTTTTGCGGGGTTTTACCAGTCGAGCATGGCTTATGGGTTTGCGTTTTCACAGGAGGGAAAGCAGGTCTTCTTGAACTTTGATTGCGGCCTAAAATCTTGCACTGTTCTGAAACAAGTTCAACAAGCGCTTTGAATTGTGGAATAGCTGGATTAGATCGGTTGCTGTCCTCGAATGCACGAGAAGTTGAAGAGTCAAGCCGCTTCAGCGCTAAATGGAGAAACAGGAAATCTCCTAGGTCCTCCAAGTGCATACTTTTCAAAGCGTTGACAGGTTCGACAAAGTTAACCAGAAACTGCTCCAGGCCTTGTTCCGATTCGCATGGCAACGATTTGAAATTTAATATTTTCTCTAAATAACTGGAAGCAAGCATTCTTTTGTCTTCGTACCTATCTATTAGTGCTTGAAGAATGAGCGTATAATTTTCTGCAGTTGGGGGGATCGATGTGCACACGGCCTGAGCGGCACTAGCTACGTGCGCGATTAAATGCGATACCTTTTCAACGGGTGAATAGGCGTCGCTCTCATGAACCAACTTCTTAAAGAGCTCGTAGAAGGTAGGCCATTCTTCTGGCGTACCATTGAAAATTGGAAGGGAGATTGGTTGAAGCCATTGTGGAGCTCTAGGAACTGGAGTTTGTGTAGCGGATGGTCTGCTTGCTGCTCTATTTTCTAAATACAACTCGTAAGTGTCATTTGCGGCATAGTAGAGCTCGTCGAAAGCGTCGACCTCAGAATAGGTTGGGTTGAAATTTTCTTTCAACTCGAACGATAACTCATTTATTCTATCTAAACACTCCATGAACTCTTGTCGAAAATGTGACATGAGCCTAGCTTTTGAACGAAATACGTTTACTATCTTTTCGTCTTTAACTGCTTTACGGCTAAGCTCATAAACTTCATTCATCCTGGCGAAGTAAAGCTCTTTCTTTTTCTGGAGTATCCCCAGCTGCTTCGTTTTGCCTTCGGCTTCAAGCATGATGGTGTGAATATTAATGTATTATTATTTTAACAAAAAAGGCGTGCTGATAATATTGAGCGATTTCAACGGAATAATATTCCAGGGTACGGTAAAAATGCGTATCACTCTTGCAATAACAAACTAGCTGACTGTAACTTGGCGTTGTTTGAAAGATTTGAAAGATTGACCTCTAACTATGCGCTACCAAACTGAATTTGCGAGTGACCACGTTTCTGACGAATTCGGCAAACTACTAAATCTCACAATATCCGTGGCTCAGAGGACCATTAAATGTTTTTGCGTTTAATATACGTAAAATGTGAAGGACCAGGGATTCTATGGACCTGTATAATTTCAATTGGCTAGCAAGTGGACTCACCTTGAGGGCTGTTCATACACTGTCGGAGGGTATCTGTCGAGGTAGGTGCTGTCAGAGATGGATGCGGATGATGTGAGGATCAGAAGGATTTTATGGGAAGGGAATTTTACCTCGATTTTTACGCTTTTGACGCTCTGTGGTCGATGCAGCGGTGAGATCGAGACAACACGTAGTGCGTCTCTCAAGTAACGTTTGCCGGGCTTTACTTGGCAAGCTGTCAGCTTGGTTGTATCGATGAACACGAAAAAATGAAAAACTAACTTTAAATATGCAGAAAATATAATGAAAAACGGAAAGGAGAACGAAGCGGTCGGCGTTTGCGATAACAATAATAATAATAATTGGCGGGTAATTTTTCTTGGATAACAGCGGTGGGTGCGTTCCAGTCAAAGTTTCCCAGAGTTCGTTCCGGTAAATTAAGTAGGCACAACCATATATTCTTCATTTTTTGACGTCTTTATTATGCGCGGCAGTACTCAGCTCAGCAGAAATTTCAGTGTGGGGACATAGATAGGCCGTTTTTAAAACACACTAGGTTTGCCAAAGGCCAGAGGCTTTGAGAGGGGTTGCAAAATGTGAACATCTGCCAAATTGAGTGAAAAGTCAATACCTCACAGATTAATGTAGTCGTGGCATTAAATAAATGTGTGGGAAATATTTCTAGACTACCCAAACCAACTACAGGGAGAGCTACAAAGAAGAGCAGCAGGGAATACCACGTTAGAATGGCCACTAACTTAGTTACAACCCGAGCTACATCCAGGACTGGTCCTATTGTATTCCTTGTTCTTGCTTGCTACCAGAAAAAACCAATAGAAAATAGAAACTACCAGCCCATCAAGAAACACTCAGATGTGACCATGCTGTCAGCTACATTGCAGTCCTGCAACTGTTATTCTACTTCCCATCTGAAGAATAGGATGTGATACTTCAGTCAGCAATACTCCTTAAGACAATTCCAGAAAATGATTCAGGAACAGGTGTGAGATGCAATTTATGAATTGTACTGGTCAAATGGAAATGAACTGCCATTTTACTTCAGCTCTAATTTGGGGATTCACATCAAGAGATTATTAGTTCAAGTAAAGTGATCGGGAAATTACTTCGCCAAATTGTTGCTTTTTTTCACTTCTTAGATGGTCCTAATCCCCTGTGCACGAGGGAAGTTTTCTTTTTATCTTGTTTCTTGTGTCTTGGAGCGATCTTTCTTCTTTTCTACCGTATAATGATTTTACTTCCGTTAAAAAAGGTTTTTCTTTTTGGTTGTGTGTACCATTCCTCCATAAATGAGGAGTAGAATGAGGGGCATTCTCCCTTAATGAGGAGTTCTCTCGTTGATTTTCAGAAAATTGTACATTGTAGCTCGCCTTGCATTCCTTTCTTTTCTCTCACCCTCCATTCCTTTTAATTTAGTGACTCTATTGTACATATACTATATGCTGTGGTAGATGTTTCTTGCACATACCTTTTTGTTTGCTTTTTCTCAAAATTGTATCGCTGGGAGGCTTCTACAAATAAAACGTTTCAATGCACACCTAACGCCTCCGCCAGACTCTTGCGAGTATCCTTGGGGAGGTGTTTGCCTGAGTGAGGCGAAGCAAAGAATTGGCATCCCTAAGTATTATCGTAGAGTGCGTTCGCTGAAGTTGGATGAGGCGAGAACACGCGCATCCTCATTTCTGTGAAGTCTGGTGGAGCCTGTTTGCCAGATCAATTGGGAATGCTCGATAAATTGGACTTCGCTCGTCGTTTCCAGTGCATTGGCCCCTCGTGATCCTTTGACTTTGAATACAAAAACCACTCTCCGAGCAGTCAGGTGAAGTAAGGAGACGACGAATGAGGAACCGCGAGCAACCCCTTCCTCATCTTTGCTCCTTGGTGAGTAGCGAAGTGAGGCGAGGATGACAGGGAGGGCTAAGGAACCTCTACTCATTTTTGCTCGGCTGGAGGAGTGCTCGTCTACTTCGTGAGAGTGGAGAGGAGGGGGACCTTAACGTGTTGGCGAATAATTATCAACTGCATAATTGAAAACTGGAATGAGAACACACTGTCTACTCGCTTTGCATACTCCTTGCCTTCAACTTGCACCCATGGTATCAACACACTAACCTATAATATGACGCTCTTGCATGTTTTGCAGGCATTGACAAAACTAGGTGCTCATTTGAACATGTCTCACTTGGCAGTGAGTCCTGACTATGTTAGGAAATTTTTGGTAGCCGACTATATGTTTAAACATCAACCAGTTTTCGATCCTATTTCTCGAAAATTAATTCCGTTGACGCCAATCCCTGAAAGTGCCAAAGGCCCTGACTTGAACACAATGACTGACGAAATCGCTTATCAATTGGCACTTGGGAATTTGAATCCTTTGACACTTGAAAAATTTGACAACTGGGATCCTGACATCAGTACCAGAGTAAGTGATTTTCAGCATTTCCTTTTTATGTTATATTAGTTGGCACAACGGTCTATATTTAATGTTATTATGTATATATACCTATATAATTATTTAACATTTGCAATTCGTTATTTTTACATTGGAAACTAACAGCTGTATGGCCGAACCTCTGGAGGAGCTTCAGTGGGCTCTCGCAGCATATGGTCTAACTCATACGTCAAGCCAAATCCAATTTTGCCTCTGGATAGGCGAAAAGTCGAACCAATAACCACTGAAGGGAAAGTAGTTGTGCAGGCAGTCAGTGCTTTAGATGACAAGCTGACTTTTGTTCCTCATAAAAAACGTTAGTAAATCAAATTCAAATAAGCTTCAGTTATCTACTTAATCGTTTGATAGAGCTCTGAATGAGCTGTGTTCTGGCACTATGTAAACTAGAGACCAGAAAACAACAAAAGTATACTGTAAGTAGGTATTTGCATGCATAGTGAAGCGGAAGAGGCCAGAATATGTTTTGCGCCTCTTTTACTACGGCCATGCTGTAGTGGATTATCATGAAGAATTATATGTTCTGTAGAGAGCAGATCAGAACTTAAGGTTGCCTAATTTTTGTCAGTCAGTACCTCTTTGACAATACATAGGGTCCTCCTTGTAATACAAAGGTGCTGAAAGTCCTATGGGCGAGAGAAAAATTATTGATTATTGCCTACAAGGGTAGAAACCAAAATATTTAAGAAAAACGTGAGTGATAAAGAGGTAGGGAGAAATGAAACAATATCTGGGTGTGACTCTCTGACTCAATATGCTTATTTTCCAGTAAAGATGAGTATTGAGGTGACTCGTTCACTCTCTCACAGTGAGGATGAGCGTGTACAGGGAATAGTCAGTGGAATTTCTGTGATGAGCTCAACATCTTAAAATACGTTTAGTCATACGTCAAGTCGTCAACTCTAAGAGCAGCTGCATGTTGAGGGAAGAAATATAATGCCTCGTCCATTTAAGCCCCATAGGGGCTGTAGTGTAGTGGATTCGCATGAAAAATCTTATTCTGGGTAACAATGAATTCAGGTTCAGAGCTTAGAGTCACTAGTATTATGACATCTTTGTCAGTGGGATGGCAGTTCTTAAGTGTCACAGTGAAACACTTTCATCACTTGTACAGCCAAGTCAGAGCTTGTTGGTGATGAATTTGTTTGAAATATCAGAAGCCTCGTAAAACTTTCACCTCAACAATATGTAGAACTGCCAGAAGTTTTAACAACTTATTTAAATAATTGTTACAGCTCCTGAAGTTGAATTACAAGAATTTAGAGAACTTTTCGGCATCAAATCTCCGCCTATCAACGATAAGTTGGACAGGGACACTGGTTACAGTTCTGCCATAGTGTCGGACTATGATGGTGAGGAAAACATGGACATCACGTCTGTGGAGGACGATATTTTAGAAAACTTGGACTTTGACGAAGAACTGGAGTCTGATGCAGTTTCAAAATCTCCCGTTTTGGTTGACAATCAGTTCGTGAACCATTCCATGCGTAATGTGTTCTCACAATCTAAACCAAACTCACAGAGCAGCCTCAATAGAAGACTGAGCTGTGCAGAAATTGACGAAGAGAACGTAGTGTGTAGCAGGTGAACGCTTATTGTCATATTATTTCGATACGTATGCTCATAAAGAAGTATGTTGACTTTATCAAATTTCAGCGTTTAGGCCAATCAATCTCCGTTGTCAATCAATCTGATATCACAAAGCAGCCACAATTTTTATCGCTGTGGCTAAATTTTAGCCGCAGTTTTCATTTTGGAATATGAATAATGAAATACCAGCAGTAATACGAAACCAGCTCTTGGGGCCTGCAGAATGTGGAAGGTTTTCTTACTCCACACGGATGATTAGTTTCCACCTCTTCATACGTTGCATGTGCCAAATATCCCGTTGAATCGGTTAAATATGAGGATGGTATAAGATGGATACCTTCATCACGCACTGAATGGCGCACCAGTACTGTAGTTGATTACATGTACAACCCTTACGCCAAGTAAGGTATCTTTTACAACAGCCCATGTATGCTGAGAGCCGTCTCAGAGGCTCTTAATACGCACATCACGAGTTATCACGCTTCCGAGCCAGCCATCAGAAGTGTAATCATGTACTGCGCATTATCCTGAATATTGTTTCATGTAAATCGAACTCAGAAAAAAAACTGATCCCCAGGGTAAAGTGCATATGAACTCTTGATTTGGTTTCGATGTAGCTTCCCTGGTGCAGTAAAGTGTGTAACTTCATAATTTCATTTTTAGGAGTAAAATAACGAGCCAAATGAAAAGGTAAATGAAGAGTTTTTCTACACCACAGCGTTTTTGTGGAGTCATGTCAATGTAGCAGGTCCCCCTGGTGGTTCACTCATCTTTCCTCGAGCTTACTACCTCAGTATGGGTTTACTAATAAATTGATTATAACGTGTTGACAGGGTACCACAGCAGGACTTGCCACATTAGCAGTAGTACCACAGCAGAAGTGCCTGATGATTAGTAGTCTGCAGGAAAGCACATCTTTACAATCTGCTTTCCCTTTTTGTCGTTTTTTTTAATTTAAAAGGTGGATGCTGGAGATACCCTCACCGCAGCCCCAAACAGGCCTATTGAAAGGGCGTCCATAAGCATCAGCTCATGGCCCCCCTAGTCCACCCGCAGGCCCCACTGGGCTCACTTAGCACAACATCACCTATACACTCCCATCACCCCCTCACAAAGCGGAGGACATCCACAAGTTCTGCCCTTGCAGTAGAGAGCTGTTACCTGCGTGTTACCGGGCGAGGGTGACCACCTGATCAGCCTGCAATCGGGGGTTCAGAATACCGCTGCCATATTCCCTGTGTGTAGTATGAGCTGACTAAAAGGGACAGCCGGGTGGGCCCAGCTGGAATGACAACCTCACCTCTACGAGGTCCCTGCAGGATTACATCTAACGAAGCTTAACTGTGGCTAGGCGTCACAGGTCTGTTTCTTTGTTTGATGACTGTACCTAAACCCTCGACGAGGATTATATCAGTCATAGAAGTTGCGGTTTCGCTAATATGCAAGAGGCCGGCCCCTGCAGCATCCACCGAACTCAGACCTGTGGAGGTACGGCAGGTATTTGGTCGTTAGCCAGTCTCACCGTAGAGAGCTGTTGCCCGTGTGTTACCGCGCGGAGGTGACCACCTGAGGAATCCCGTACCATCTGGGAGTAGTTCCTAATCTGGTTCCCTACCTGATCTTACTTTTTACTTGGGTGGCAAGTTTCAAAAGGACAGATTAACTATAACCACGTTTCTTAGCCATCACCTTCTTTGCGAACTTTGCAAAATGGTTATAGGCTTCCTTTGTAGCAGTCAATGCTGCTAAGTTCGTTTGCCCTCCCAACAACCGTCGCTCACTGTTGTAGAAACTACAGTGGAGCAGCACATGGTTTCTTGTATCCTCCGCACTGGAGGCACAAGATGTGCATAATGGAGAGTTTCAGAGAAAAGAAGTGCACCATTGAAGTCACCATGTCTCATGAGGAACTGGCTCGTCCAGTGGTCTGGCTCAACCCATTTTCTAGAAAGACGTTCACGGATGTTGGGGAAGAACTCATACGTATCACGTCCCTTTGACGAGGATTCCCATCTCGCTTGCCATTTCTCTAGAGCCCATTCATCGATGGCGGCAAGTTTCTGTTCTGTGGTGAGATCCGCACGGAGTTCAGCCCAAAGCGGGTGAAGCTCCCGTTTCACTCTACACTTGTCAACCATGCACTCAACAGCCAAATCAACTGGTAACTGACCAGTGATCACCTGGAATGCTTCTGTTGATACAGTCTTGTAGGCCTTGGTGATCCACAGGAGCGCAGCTCTCTGGGATTGGGCCAATACTCTCTTTTGATTGACTGTTAGTTTGCTACCCCAGACAACGGGGCAGTAGCCAATCACACCTAAATAGATGGCCTTATACATGAGGATGGTGTCGTGGTAACACACACCCCAAGTGGCCTTAGTAATGGCACGCAGTGAGGCAAACCTTGCAATGATAGTGCCTTTAAGGGACTGGAGGTGTTGGTTGAAACCCCACCTCTCACCTATATTCACTCCTAAATACTTGACGTGCTTTTCAAGAAGGAGCATGTGGCCGCCAAAGCGTATTGTGGGTGGATTATTCACTTTACCCTTCAAGAGGATTAGCTGGGTCTTTTCCTCAGCCACCTGCATCTTGACATGCTCGCACCATTGGTTGACAGTGCGGAGCACGTGGTGGGTTTTTTCTTCAATTTGGCGGACTGACTCTGCAAAGATCAGCACAGTCAAGTCATCCACATAGGCGTACGGCTCGCAGTCAGTCTCCATGAGTTTCCTGAGAAGACCTTCGAAGAAGGCATTCCAGAGTGCTGGTCCTAGGACCGAGCCCTGTGGGCACGGCACCCCTTCTCAATCTTTCTCCGGACAGAGACTAGGCGTCACAGTGTACTCGGTCGCCACACTGTGCTCACCCTGCAGTTGGGGGTCCAGAATTCTACTGCAGTACTCCCTGCTTGTTCGTATGAGCCGGACTTAAAGGGACACAACTTACACTTCATTCACATACATGACATACTGGGAACCCCCTACCTTGAGCTGGGATCGCAGAACACACACACACACACACACACACCCCCCCCTCATTGTAGGATGGGGGACAGAATTCTCCTGCCGTATTCTCTGTGTGGCCGTAAAAGCCGGCCTTAAAGAAGCTTAAAGCTCACTACAGTCACAAACGCAACATATTCCAGATACAAACAACAGTGCAACAGCTTACGTGGCAGAAGACATAGGCTTAAAACACTCATAATGAGCGAAAGACAGTCCTGGAAGTAGCTCACTAACACCTACGAGCGATCCCCTAAATAGCACCTATCGCACCGCCCTTCGGAATGAGGAGGGGGAAAAACCAGGTTTGAGCGTTCCTGGGGTAGCTGATAGCGTGTGTCCCGTTCAACACATCACCAGTGGCTGAGGGCTGACTCTGAGCAGCAGCTGAAAAATTCCTCATGCGTCTTAGTCCCGGAGGGTGGCTGGACTGGCAGCTGCAGTGCATGTGGGGGCCTCCCTTTGACCCTCAACGGACCAGTGAAAGGGACTAGAATCAATATGCCTGAGCCCCCTCCAGGACACTACTTCGAGCACCTCTCGCTCATACCACTAACACACACAACAAATGAACTCACAAGGGTACACTACATCAGTCTGCTTCTTTAATCTCTCTCTCTCTCTCTCTCTCTCTCTCTCTCTCTCTCTCTCTCTCTCTCTCTCTCTCTCTCTCTCTCTCTCTCTCTCTCTCTCTCTCTCTCTCTCTCTCTCTCTCTCTCTCTCTCTCTCTCTCTCTCTCTCTCTCTCTCTCTCTCTCTCTCTCTCTCTCTCTCTCTCTCTCTCTCTCTCTCTCTCTCTCTCTCTCTCTCTCTCTCTCTCTCTCTCTCTCTCTCTCTCTCTCTCTCTCTCTCTCTCTCTCTCTCTCTCTCTCTCTCTCTCTCTCTCTCTCTCTCTCTCTCTCTCTCTCTCTCTCTCTCTCTCTCTCTCTCTCTCTCTCTCTCTCTCTCTCTCTCTCTCTCTCTCTCTCTCTCTCTCTCTCTCTCTCTCTCTCTCTCTCTCTCTCTCTCTCTCTCTCTCTCTCTCTCTCTCTCTCTCTCTCTCTCTCTCTCTCTCTCTCTCTCTCTCTCTCTCTCTCTCTCTCTCTCTCTCTCTCTCTCTCTCTCTCTCTCTCTCTCTCTCTCTCTCTCTCTCTCTCTCTCTCTCTCTCTCTCTCTCTCTCTCTCTCTCTCTCTCTCTCTCTCTCTCTCTCTCTCTCTCTCTCTCTCTCTCTCTCTCTCTCTCTCTCTCTCACTGGTAAAGCCGTCATTCATTCATTCATTCTCCCCCCCCCCTTCAATTAGTAAAAATAACGTGACTAAGTCAGTTAAAACATTCAGGTAATAAAAACGCCACCTGCGCCTCTTCCTCATGCTCACCAAGCTCGACACCTCCCTCTTCGGTTGATGAGCAATCTACTCGTAACAAACAAGGGTGGAAAGAACCAGGCATACCGTCTTCATCTCCCCTTTCCCCTCCTAGTAGCCCGGGCAACCTGGCTACTACAAGTACTAGACGCCCTGTGGACCTGTCAGATATGGAGCAGATTTGCGTGTATGTCCAAATTATCCACAGCCAGCTGGCACGGATGAGGGTCAACATGACGGAACTAATGCGGGACCTTGTCCCAGCTGCCTCTACGAAATATCGAAGCTGGCTATCAGAGCTAGTGCCCCCCCCCCCCCCAATGACGTCACCCCCTGCCACTTCCTCCCTGCAGGAAACTGTGGCGGCTGTTGTGAGGGAAGAGCTGCATAGGGCAGTTGCCCAGCAGCCAGTGCCACCAGCCCCCCAAGCTCAAGGAGTTCCAACGAGCCAGATTGGTACCCCAGTGCCCCGCCCATGCCTCCACCCAAAAACGAGCAAAAATAAAAATAAAAACGAAAATAAAAAGCCTCCACCGCTTACCAAACTCCCTTTAAAAACCCACAACAAAATGTGGTAGAAGTTAGGTCTACATGTGAGAAAGGAGAGGATAGTCCCTCCACCCCAGATGCAATGGAAGCGCTGATGCGGGGTGTCCCTGCTACGGACCTCCAAGCTCTAAACGTCCGCGTGCTAGACATCCGCACCGCAGTAGGAGGTGGCGCCGTTATTGTGACGGAAACTCCGGAAATGGCCAAGGCGCTTATGAGCCACATTCCCACGAAGAAGGAGTTGAAGCTACAAGCATCAGCCCTCCTGGGTTGCTTCCCACGCCTATTATTGTGTGACGTGCAGACCGACCTACAAAAAGAGGACCTGGCCCAACAAGTTTTTGAGCACAACCCTGCGTTAGGCTTGCAGCCGCAGTACGTCAGGCCCCTTTTCACCAAAAAGCGTGGCAGACAAAAGGATTGGGTGATTGAGGTGTCACCCAGCCTACACAAAAAAGTAGAGGGGGCAAGGCACCTCCAAATATCCTGGCAGTGGTGCGCCATCCACAAGTACCAAGCCAGCGTTATGGCCACCTGGCAGTAGCCTGTAAAAGACCTGTTGTGTGCTTGGTTCGTCTTGCCACATCTGAGCAAGGAATGCAAGTGTGAGGCTCCCCTCAAGTGTGCCAATTGCGTTGAACGCAAATGCCAACAGATCACACACTCTACACGAGACGTATGCTGTACCATTCGTCAGTGAGCGATTGCCCTCCAGGAGTCACAAGTGGATTATGAATAGGTTAAAAACAGTTCGAATCCTTCAGCACAACACAAATAAGAGTTCCCCGGTTATGGCTGAGTTGCTGCAAAGTGCACTCAAGAAACACAGCAGTGTTCTCGCCGTACAGGAACCATACATAGGATCTAAAACTCTTGGTCTGGAGTCACAGGCGCAAGTGGTGGCTGGAGCAAGAACAGGAGCCAAGGCAGCAGTGGTCATCCGAGCTGGTGGCTTTGAGCTGGTTATAATATCATTTTACAGGCAATTTGGCGCACCATATGCCAACAGCCTTCAACTTCTCAAGCAGGCCTATCAAGACGACCCTGCATAGTCTGTACTGATGCTAACACCAGATCACCATTGTGGGAATCCCCGACCCTTGATGGGGCGGGCGAGGCGTATATAGTGTTGCTCACCAGGTACAACTTGGTTGTTGCCAACGTCCCCATGACTGAGACGACCTATGATGTGGCAGGAGGAAAGTCGTGCATAGACGTCAAAGCCGTGTCTCACACCCTGCTACTCAAATTGCAGGGTTTGTGAGTCGTACCAGGTGCAACGCACACACATCGCGATCACATGGTTATTGATTTTGCCATCGCAGATGACAACATCCTCTGCAAAGACACACGTGAAAAGCGATTCCACACAAAATTCATTTGTGCTGTGAAAGATGAGTTGAACATTTCAACAAACCAGCCCACCCTGTAGGTATTGGATTGGACTACTACACCAATTTTTTTGACCATTGTAGTAACATTTTAGCGGAGATTATAAGGAAACTTCTCTTTAATATGTTCATTAAAAGAAACTAACACAAACAGTGGGTACAGCTTTCGTACAAGTACGCAACCACGAGGGACATTTTATGTCTTCTTTTTTAAACTAAACCTCGATTTCCTCCGATGCGATTCCTTCTGTGTGAATGGAAACGTTGAGGTTGGTGGGCGCGAAAGAAACCTTTACACAAACAGTGGGTACAGCTTTCGTACAAGTATGCAACCTCTAGGAACATTTTATCTCTTTTATTTTTTATGCAATGATAACTACGTTTGATTTTGCTCGTTGATGGTTTCGATATAATGGCCGCGTCGATTGCAATTGACATCATCACTTAGTCACTGAGGTTATTAAAACGTGTGATGTTACCAAGCGTTAGATTTTGTAACAGACGTTACCATGCACTTAACCCAACACAAATTTACGCTTCTCTGTTACATATCCCGTGTTACATTTTCGAGTTTATGTAGCAAAGTAAAGACATAAAATATCAAAAAAATAATCGTAACCCTGGTGGGACTCGAACCCACAACCTCCGGTTTAGCAGACTGATGCCTTATGCATTACACCACAGGGGCTGTGGTTGCAACTCGGGTTAAAACCTTGCCTTGTCCACTCGGCCTCAAGGTTAAAAATTTCGTGACGCTTGGCCGTGACACTTTGCCGTTACATTTTCGAGTTTATGTAGCAAAGTAAAGACATAAAATGTCAAAATGCTGTCTGGCCACAATTCCATAGGGTACTAGAAGGTGAATTGCGTGTTGCAGAAACCAACCTAATAGTGCCAGCTGCCACCCTGGGAGAGGTGGACAGCAAAGTGGACGTATTTACCACAGCACTGCACTCTGCTAGGCTCTCGGTACTTGGGCAACCGAAGCACAGGGTGATCAAAGTCCCATGGTGGACTGACGATCTAAATGCCCTCAAGCGAAGTGTAAATAGAGCCAGAAGGATGTACCCACATACTCGTGACCCTGATGCCAGAGCCACACTCTGGACTACCTTCATCCAAGAGAAGAAGGCCTTCCACTGCACCATCAAGTGAGCCAAGGCCATGTGGCAAGGCTGGCGAAATTTTGTGGAAGCGGAAAGCTCTGAGAAACCCTGAGGCAGACAATACAAGTCCACCATAGGAAAAGCAAATGTAGAGCAGGTCTTGGCTGCGATACAAAATGAGTCAGGCTGGGCCTGCAGCGTCAAAAGTTCACTGGAAACCCTCCTTGAGAAGGTGTTCAAGTAGCTCGAGATGCTACAGCCCAGAGCGTAGCAAGGGAGCTGATCGTGGACCCTCCGAATGAGCCCGACATCCCATTGTGGACAAAAAGCGACCTCGGCAGTGCCCTTGCGACCTTAAAGCCCATCAAATCTCCTGGGCCAGATAAAATAGAAAGCAATATGCTAAGGAAGGCTGAGCGGACAATCTCCACCGGCCTCCTTAATTTATTTAATGACTGTCTGCAGGTCAGACAGTTCCCCACTCAGTGGAAGTCTGCGCGTGTTGTCACTCTTCAGAAGGGAGGCGACCGCAATCAGTCAGACCTGCGATCATGGAGACCACTCAGCCTTTTTTCCATATTAAATCTTGATGTTGCAGTCCCCTGAAGAAGTCTTTGGCCGCAACGGGTGTACCAAAGGAAGGTCAACGCAGGATGTCATTGTCGAAATTCAGCGTGTTTCCCTGCTGGCACCAGCTATGTACGCGTAGCAGTTCTGCTTGACATCAGAGAAGCATTCGACAACCTTTGGGGACCACCACTCCTTAATGAGCTTAGATTTAGAGGAATCCCCTACAACCTGTACTCACTGGTTGGAAGTTACCTGACAGACTGAACTGCTACGATCGAATGCAGGCATGTCTCCATCCAGAGAAAGATTGAGAAGGAGTGCCCACAGAGCTAGGTCCTTGGACCAGCACTCTGGAATGCCTTCTTCGAAGGTCTTCTCAGGAGGCGAGCTGTACGCCTATGTGGATGACTTGACTGTTCTGATGTTTGCATTTTCAGTCTGCCAAATCGAAGAAAAAACCCTGTGCTCCGCATTGTCACCTAATGGTATGAGCATGTCAAGATGCAGGTGGCTGAGGAAAAAACCCAGCTAATCCTCTTGAGAGGGAAAGTGAATAATCCACCCACAATACGCATTGGCGGCCACAGGCTCCTTCTTGAAAAGCACGTCAAGTATTTAGGAGTGAATATAGGTGAGAGGTGGGGTTTCAACCAACACCTCCAGTCCCTTAAAGGCACTACCATTGGAAGGTTGGCCTCACTGCGCGCAATTACTAAGGCAACTTGGGGTATGTGTTACCTTGACACTATCCTCATGTATAAGGCCATACATCTAGGCGTGATTGGCTACTGCCCTGTGGTCTGGGGTAGCAAATTTACAGTCAATCAAAAGAGAGTATTGGCCCAATCCCAGAGAGCCGCGCTCCTGTGGATCACCTAGGCCTATAAGACGTATGAACTAAATCATTCGCGACGACATTGTGGAAACCCATTTCATTAAAAAACAGAATAGACGATAAATTGTCTATATTTCCACAGAAATAATGAGCACAATTGTTAAACCGATTTCGATTTAACAATTTTTCAATTGTTAACAGTGATAGGTGTGGGAAGTTTCTAAATAGGATATTTCGCCATTAATAGGTTTATTTCTACAATAGCTTGGGTTTTCCCTCCACCATTGTCTCAGTTAATTGACATCGGGTTTTCCCCCCTGCCCCTGGTCCCCTTTCACTTCTCCGAGCCAATAGGATTCAATATCTCCGTTCACCTGACTATGTAAGAGGTCCTGATGATGACCTAACTGTCGAAATCGATTTAACAATTATTCTCATTATTTCTGTGGAAATATAGACAATTTATCGTTTATTCTGTTTTTTAATGCCTATAAGACTGTATCAACAGAAGCACTCCAGGTGATCACTGGTCAGTTACTAGTTCACTTGGCCGTTGAGTGCATGGTTGACGAGTGGAGAGTGAAACGGGAGCTTCCCCTGCTTTGGGCTGAACTCTGTGAGGATCTCACCACTGCACAGAAACTTGCCACCACCGACGAATGGGCATTTTCTTTTTTCCCCTCCGCTTCCTGGCCATGGCACGCTGCCATTTGGCCTCTGGTCCATGAGTGAGGGAGGAGGCACTTTGCCTGGTTTTTTTCACCCTTGTTTGTTTGGATAACGAGTAGGTTGCTCATCGTCTGAAGAGGGAGGGGTCGAGCTTGGAAGATGCGCTGGTGGTGTTTTTGGTATATTATTCATTCTGAATAATAACCCTGTGTTTTCGGTCACGAAAGATTTTTTACAACCACCCCCCCTCTCCCCCTCAAAATTTGATACTTTACGTTTCAAGACATGAGGATTCCAAATCTGCAATCTCCGTCCCCCGTCCAGGCCGTTTTGTGCCTTTAATGTGGTCTACAAATTCGTTCTTTCGCACAAAAATAATAAATCCCATTTGGTATCTAGTTGTGCCCGGCATCTCGGCAATCCGATCGAACAAAGCCCATGGTTGTTATGGACAAAAAATGGTTAGAAAAAATTGACAAAACGCAGTATAATTCGCCAATACGCCGTATTTCGTATCGTTTTCAAGGCCCGCTCGACTCGCAGTGCCCTTTGGACTCGCAACGTCCTGCCAATTGCCGAGCGAGGGTTCACTGGAAGCCCTCGTCCCACCCCTGGCGCCGGCGGAATATTTAGTTTCCGTAGTTCCATTGTAGTCAGGTCATGTTTCGTATGGTTTACTAGTATTCGATGCTGAATCGAATGGGGTGGGGGAGCAGTAATACTAGGTCAAGCTGTTCATGAGAATAATAAACCATTGTGTAATAATTAGCAGGGTTTTATTACCTGCTGATGTTTTAGCTGACTTTGTCATGTTGTTTTTATTAATGGGAGGGGGGAGGGGATCAAAGAAGCAGGCTAATGAGTTTATTTGTTATGTTTGTGTTTGTGGTATGAGCGAGAGGTGCTCGAAGCAGTGTCCTGGAAGCTCCACCTCAGGCATATTGATTCTAGCCCCATTCGCTGGTCCGTTGAGGGTCAAAGGGAGGCCCCCACATGCGCCACAGCTGCCAGTCCAGCCACACATCAGGACTAAGACGCATGAGGGTTTTTTTGGCTGCTGCTCAGAGTCAGCCCTCAGCCACTGGTGATGTGGTGAGCGGGACACACGCTATCAACCGCCCCAGGAAGGTAGTCGCAACAAAGGGCTTAGGGCCAACAGGGATTTACGCCGCTCTGTCTAGAACACCATGGGGAGCGATCCCAATGGGGTCACTGCTCTAATTCTCGGCCGAAAGATGCCTGCCCTTGCCCGGCCACCCTGACTGAGCCATGAGTGTAATATACTGTAGTGAGAACTCCCACTTCCCACCTGGAACACTTATGGATGAGTATCCGAAAGGGTAGCGCGAAGTTGAAGCTTGCGAGCATTGAGTCTACCAGGCCCCTCCATCTTCACCCTGTCAAGTGGCCGGACCCCCCCCCCCTCCCTGGCATGATTAGACCTAACATACGTACAGCCTAGAAGAACGCCATCCTTTTAACATGTATGTGGGGTGGAGCTAAATCTAATAAGTCCTCCAATGCAGCCCTAAGGCATGTTCTCATACAGCCTGTAACAGCCAGACACCACAACTAGATGGGCATCTCAGAGGCGGTGGAATGCAGACTCTGTGGTGAGGAGGACGAGACGGCGGAGCACATGCTATGTGAGTGCCCTGCCTTAGCAGTGAAACGATTTGGAAACTTTTCCCAGGGGATTATTGAGCCCCATAACATAGCGGAAGCTGCGGTGAAGGACATACTCGGCTTCATAAAGGGGGTGGGTATGTACGACGCATTTTACTAAGGAAGGGCTAGAGTCACAATAGGCCCACACGTGGCCGCAGTGACAAAGGGACTTGTCCGGCGTGCCCTCGGGGGAAAAAAAAACAGCCAGACACCCTATGCCCCTGCCTTTATGTTGCAGTTTATTCAACAGCATCTGCACGGCTTTATTTACCACCCTAGTTCACCAGACTAGGGCTCCATAGGTGACTACAGGCCTAACAACCACAGTGTACAGCCACCTGATCATTCCAGCCCCCATGTCTTCCCCGCCATTTTCTGTGTTGCCCACATCACCTCCGATGCCTGCTGTAAGCCTTTTTTCACGTGTGTGGCCAAGTGAGCTTCTCATCAAGGAAAACTCCCAGATACTTGATCTCACGCTGGACCTTTACCACCTTCCCGCTCAGCCTGAGTTCCCACAGCGCAAGAGAGCGCCTTCTAGCGAATGGGACCAGGCTCGCATGCATTCACTGATTATGCTCGTGAATTTACCCCTGACTATAATTACCAGTTCACCCGTGTAACCTTTTACCTTGTAGCCCTCCTCATCCAGCAGTTCAAGAAGGGTATCAGCTACCAGTAACCAGAGGAGAGGGAAGACCCCCCCCCCCATGAGCACCCTGTTACCCAGCATCTCCTTGCTCCAAAAAATTAGGTAAGGATCTACGCCCTTTCTACTAGACACAGCCATAATTGGGGCATATGGCATATTGTCAAAAGCCCCCCCCCCCAATATCCAGAAAGCAGCACAATGCAATCTCTCCGGATTTCAGAGTATCCTCCAGCACTGTCGCCAATTCATTCAGAACAGTCTCAGGAGATCACCCCCTCTGATATGCATGCTTGCAACTCCGAATAGGATTCTGAGTAAGACAGTACTCCCTTATCGATAGGCATAATATCTTCTCCATAGTTTTAAACAGGAAGGACACGAGACTGATGGGGCAGTAGACCTTAGCCAGTGCTGAGGAGCCACCCGGCTTCGGTTTAAAGACTACCTTCACCTTCCTCCACATAGTTGGTATGTACCCCAGGACATAACTCGCTCTGAAAAGCTTCACCATTATCGGACCAGTGCCTTCTTCCCATGCTGCTACAATCCCATCCACACCTTGTAAGATTTGAACGAACCAATTGCCCATTTAACCTTATTGAGAGTAAACATTTCCCTGGAGGCTGTGGCTAGCAGCCTGTTCCTCGATTGCTCAAGCAGGTTCTTCCATCTGCACTTCACTGATGGTGGTGGCTATCTCCTCGCTGCAGGCTATGAGACCCCGGAAAGTGAGCTGCCAGTAGCTCCTCCAAGGTCTCCCTGTTGCTCATTGTTTGTAGAAAGCTGTTCTGCCGCCTCTCTTCCCTAGAGAGGATCTTCTGCACCTTGGACATAGTGGACAAGGCTTTATTGTACACTGTGAGGGAACCCTGGTACGCGTCCCACTCACCCTGCTTCTTTGCTCTGTTGAAGAGCCTCCTCGTTTCCTTCTGAAGCCTTTCCAGTTCCTTGTCCCACCAAGGGACCTCCCTATTGGATCTTCGGGTTTCAACTCGCAGCTCGCTTCATACGCCGCTACTATAGCTGCGCAGATCTCACCTGTAGCCCTTTGTAGACCTTCGACAGTTTGCATCTCAAAGCTGTAGCTGCCCAAACTGTACACCAAGGCACAGCTGTACAGAACCCAATCCGTGTTCTTGGGGTTCTGATATGTCTCCGTCACACTATTGGGGAACTTCAGTCTGATCATCACCATCTGATAGTCAGACATTGAGGTTTCCTTCAAGACATGCCAGTCAACTATCCTACTGGCGTAGAAGGCACTAGAGACCGTAATGTTCAGTACCTCCTGCCTCCTGCACGTAACAATAATTGGTGCACTCCCCTATTGACCACCACCATTCCATTGCACAGTGAGTGGTCAAGAAGGCACTCATTTGTGTTTGTGCTGCCCTAGGCCTCGTTGTGTGCATTGGTGTCGCACCCAACAATCAACTGAAGATCTTCCCTTCTGCAGTAATGGATCAGCTGCTGCATCTCTCCCGAGGGGACCTTTTTGTCGTTCTTACTTCAGTAAAGATTGGGAGGATGTGAGAAGGTATTTGACTATACTTGTTTAATAGTGGGGCTCTATAAGTATTGTGGAAGGTTCAAAGAAGTAAGAGGAAGAGTAAGGTTAACTGTGCCCAAGATTTTGAGTTCACTGCTGTGTGCCTTTGTATTGCATGGGAGTCAAGTGCTTAATTTTGCCTCAGCATGGTGTTGTTGGAGGTTGTTACAGGTTGAGCTTGGGATGATCCCAAGTGACTGACAATTTCAACTATCGTATGTTCATCCAAATGAAATGTTTGTTTTGTGTTCATGCAGGTTTTTTAACTCCTCGCAAGACTCAAACTGTGAAAATCGACCTGTGTTACCCGCGAAAGGCCCCAAAATTGGACAATTGACAGACGAAGAATTCAGTTTTGAAATCGACAGAATCATAAATTTCAAGGAGGTTTCTCCCAAAGTAGCCAAACTTCGAACTGCACCCTCTTCTGCAAGGCCAGCAGAGGAGGTGTCTGAGTCTTGTCATACTGATGAGTCCCCACTCTCTCGGGTCAGCCAAATTAGCAAAGATTTGCGTTTGCCGAATGAAGAAAGACCCAGTCTACTGGCCCGGCTGGACAAAATAAGTCAAATCCTCAGTGAAACTGGAACTCAGAAAACCGCACCTGCCTCTATCCAGTCATCTTCTTCATTCAAATGGTCAAAGAAGAAAGTATCCACTCTGACACAAAAAAGCTTTTTGCCTTACCTTCTACCAGGTTCGACAACACCCCGAAAGTCAATGGCTTCCAAAAAAACTTTGGTGAGAAAAGATAATCTTTATTTTTGTATACAATGCGTGTCTCGTTTCCATTGCCTATACACACAATTTTTTGTTATTAGTACATAACTGAGTATTTTGGGAATATAATCCCAATCAATTCCTGATGACTTGTTATTCTACGTTGATACGTCCCCTCCTATGATTCATGAACATTGTTGTGCAACCAACTCATGGCTTGTTGCAGGCTCTGAAAACTGCTGCTAAGTCCACTGGCTCAAACAAGAGTATTAAACCTGCCACTCAAGGAAGTCTTCTGGAAAACTTTGGCTTTAAACCCAAGTTAGTGCTTAGTGTAGTAATTCTCACCCCTATGATTCCTAACATCAACTATTACAAGATATGTCAGTGCCTATTATAGTAATTCGGTTGTTTTCTCCTTTCCAGAGCTAAACTGACGTTATAGAAATCGGATAGTACCTGTTTCTCGACAAGTTGTAAGTTCTTGTTATAAATGATAAAACTTGTCACTGCCATTTACTAATTGTCGAGAAATATTCCTTTTTGCAAGTTAATGGTCCGCTGAGTGACGTTATTTTTGTTTAGTGAAATAAACGTGTTCATAATTCGTTTGATTGCACAACTGCCCTCTTCTCCCATCTCCCTTCCTTAAACATGCTGTGTCCATGAAGCAAGAAGGTCTATATGCAGCTGTTCTGATTCTAGTTAAGCGTAGTTGTCAGTAATTTAGCTCCAACATGTAAGTCGCCCTATCACAGATGAGATAAGTGTGGGACTGTGATCCTGCTAAAATCAGGTGGGGCAGGTAACCAACTTGAACTTATGTGTTACGGAGGCTCAGGAGTGTTTCTCTTTCCTTAACTGGATTTTTCTCATCCGCAAATGTCTACTTTCCTAGGTTGATATAGAGTCATTTTCTTAGCGCATGAGTTGTTGGTACCAAGATACTATGCTCCATCTTCTTCATCTAAACATGTTAACATTTGAAGCAGTTCTTGGTAGTAGGGTTGCTGAGATAGTGCTCTCTTCCTTCCAGTAGCTTAGAGTGTTATCACACCATACTTTTATTTACATTCATCTAGTCAGAAATATTTGTTCAGAACAGTATAGAGGTACTGGTCTTATAGACAGGTAGAAAGATTTGCTACACGAGAGTTAAAACAATCTCCGCTGATGCCAAGGATTATATTTTCGCTCTGCGAGTTTTGCAGAAACACGGTCAGAAACCAAAAGTTGAGTTCAATGAGTATTGTTTATTTGTAAATGCGTTGTACATTCAATTGAACAAAGTAGTTGGAACCGTTTTTGAGAAAACTGCGTTTTTGGTAACTTATTTGAAGTAAAAATTATCGAATATTTTGAATTGACCTCTGCCATACTAGTAACTGCAGTTTTTATTGACAGTAAATTTATATCTATCTTTTTAAAAAACGGTTGATCGTAATCTCGGAAGATTGACCGCTCGAGAAGGAACGAGAGATGGTTCTTAGAGGAACGAAGCTGAACGCTCTTTTCAGCCCGTTCTCACAGAGTCGTTCTTTGGAACCGCCGCCGTGGAAAAGGAACTTCGTATGTGGATCGCCATATTGAAATTACTGATTCGCGTTTCAGCATTGAAACCAGGGTTGGTTTCTTTAAAAATTAAAAAAGTCGATTGTAAAGCTGTGTGCAAGAAAGAGTGAGTTCTTCAAAAGAACGGAGGCTGAACGTTCTTCTTAGCCGGTTCTTCAGGAGCGGTTCATTAAAAAGCCGTTCTTCAGGATCGCCGTCGCAGTAAAGGAACTTCTTGGGTGGATCGCCATTTTGGATTACGTTTCGGCTTTGCGCGAAGTGTGATCTCAGGTAAACCGCTTTCATTAGTAGTGTGCATCGACGAGAGATTTGTTATGATACGCACATATTACTGCGAACATTAGATGCGACAAAATAATGGCGTATATTTCCTAGATGGCGTAGGGAACAGGTAACTTTTTGTCGCTTTTAAAGTCTGCTCAGCTGCCGCTTAGTATCGCCTCCAACGTCGTTTATATTTGTTTTTGCCATTTCGTGGATTAACTGAAAAGAACATAACAAATTTTTTATCATGATTAATGATAGGAAAGTGATATGAGTTGCCCATGGTTCGTCATATGACTTTCTAGAATAACTACTCCACTGATTTATCAGAATTTTATTTGACACCTTTTTCCACTGCAAGCTCTTTCTAGCGGTGGACTAGCTCACTAATCACTAACTTATTGGTGGGGAGTAAGTCACCTTATTGGATCTTAAAATTTTGGGTCTCCTTATTTAGATGATAGAATATCAGTGCGTAGAGGCGTGATTGTATTCTTTATCAGGCAAGTATAGTCTCCTCACATGTACAACATCATCCAGAGGTTGTTTGCAATTTTTTCTCCACAACATCTAGCCCAACTTCTTGCCCCAGATTGTCAATTGCAAGGTGGAAGAGAAGTGGAACTCCTTCGAATGCCACTCCTATTGAGACTTCATCTAATAGACTGGTAGATCTGTAACTCCTACCCCTCAAGAGTAAATGGCTGTTGTCTAAAACTTTATTAAACATCCATGGCTTTTTTCTTTAGCTTCTTACTGTCCTTGGCTCTACCAAGTATAAAGGAAAGATTTGAAATCAGCTGACAAAAAAAAAAAGTCGAGTTCACTTCAGATCCCTACATTTCTAACCCAGCTGAGTACGAAAAACACAATTTCGGAACCAAATCAGCTCAAACTTGATTTCTAGCATGCAGGTCACCTAATATTTTTTCTCAAAAACGGCACAAAGATTTTGATTATATGTTTTGCATAGACAGCTGCTGATAAGACGGCTGTACCATAAAAGTCTCGTTCGTAGAAAAACGGCGCGAGCAGCTTAATTAAGAAACATTTCGAGGAAAATCAATTTTAATACATTTTTTTCCTTAAATGTTATTAGAATCTTCAGGTGGTAGTTTAGTCAAGTACACCTATACTAAAGTTAACGAACCTGTTTGGTGGGTCTAATGACTTAATGGCTAGACGATGACGTCTTAACATCAAAAGCGCTCCCCACAGTATCTCACCAGCCATTGAAGACGAAACCACCAAACAGGTACGTTAACTTTAGTAATTTACTTACTTGTGCAATTAATCCAATCACTTTAAGTACCTACACCACGAGTCTTTCAGAATGCTCATAAGATATACAGGAGCTACTCTAGAAATTCTGGAGTTTCTACCCCTGCTGTTTCGCTTACTACCCATTTCCAAACGGTTTTACTCGATAACTTGGAAAAGTGATTAATATTCTCAAAAATCGTGTGTACAGCCTCATTATCTTTCTGTGTACCCTACTACTGCTTTCTGCCACCGTGAAGTGGTGTTTTACCTATTTAAAATTAACTGAGTGAAAAATACATTGAGCTCCCCTCCCAGCATCACTAGTTGTCTCAGGTAGTTGGCAGGTATTTTGACTTGAGGTTTTAAGAGCCATTGAGAGTACATCCGGTTTTATTTTGGCTAATCAGTCGGTCTCTTGGTTCCTTGATGTCTTCCTATGTTTAGCACAACTTCATTCAATGGCATGACCACAATTGCTGAATCATGTTCAGGGTAATACCTCAACTACCCTTCAGTCTCGAGCTTCAAGTCTGGTGGTTAGAACACTAAATATTATGTGGTTGTTGGTTGACAGCCTTATTTGTTATGCAGTTGATGGTGAGTATGACGGTAACTTCTTCAGTCAAACATTGTTCCATTGAGAACTGTTGTCTTTGTTGTGTTGTAACCTCAGAAGGACCTCAAGACCAACATGATGCAACAGATACTCATTTTGGGGAGGTTAATGCACTTGAACACTGAGAGAGAGAGATTGTGTGTATCTTCAGAGGATGCTCTATGGGTTTGTATTGTGAGATGTAGTCAAAAGCACCACCACACCCAACAAGCAGCAAAGGGATGGCTTCTGACCTCTAGTATCTTTTGGAACATATACCATCAGGTCTGCAATCTCCTTAGCCTGTAGCAAAGTGATAGCAGTGCATATTGTTTCCTTTGTGGAATATAAATTATCAGGCATATACATGTATATTATGTTACAGTGGGTTTAGAAACATAAACATTCCCAACCTACAGCTCTACTTTCCCAACTTCGTGAAGAACTTCACTTCCATTGTATATGTATTGTTTATGTATAGTTACAGGGAATTTGATGGATGATGAAGTTTCGCCCTAAAGCGTCTGAGGTACTCACAGCATATCTCAGACAAGTCAAGGAACCCCCCTGGACCTCCTACTTTGTAAAATATTCCAGTGTCATCAATGATCAGTTTGGAAAGTCACACTTCAATTGGACAGTAGGTGAAAGCAATTACCATGTACTTAGAACTGGATGCTTTCCATACATTAAATACCACTGCTCAAAAAGAGAATATCAAGACCTCACTCTGGATGACACTCTAATGGGACTTATCAAATTGATAAACTTAGGTAAGAAGTTGTTGACGTTTGGATGTTTGTTGAAATAGATTATTGATGAAGACTGGGTTGCAGATTTCAGTGTGCCCTGGTGCTGGGTTAGGCCTAAGCTAGGTGTGTCAGTAGGCATCCTATTGAAGGAAGAGATTGGGTTTAGTCTAGCATTTGAAATGACTTTTTGGGGAAGAGCATACAACACTAGCAAGGAAGAGAGCCAGTGTAGTACCCATGAGTGTTGTTAGAAAAGATATTGTCTTGAAAATGACAATAATATCCTCAGTCTGGTAAAGGACGTCTCGTGATGTCATTTTATTTCATTCCATTTCCAGAAGAATGGTAAGCTAACCTCAGCCAGTGACTCACAGTTGTATGGGCATACCACATCAGAGCCAACAGTGCTGTAAGAAGCTGAAAAATGTCACCAATGCCTGTTGGTTTTAGAATGAGAAATAAAGATGGACTCTATACCAGAGTGTTAGGACTTAACGTATAAGGGTAGCTGGACATAGGGGGAATATTTAGATTTATACCTTACTATATTAGACCTGACTATAATGGCCTGATTTATCTTTGACCCATCTTGAAGTAATGTAAAACTGTCATGGTTGGGTTGTGCTGAGTTTCGTGAAGCGGTGTGGAGGGGATAAGAGATGACTTGCCACTCCCATAATGTGCAAGTCCCATTTAGAAAAAATGTGGTGGCCTGCTACCTAGTGGCATTTAATTCAAAGCTTGACCACTAATGCCAGTGTGCTACTTCATCTCACTAGAGAGCTACTCAGCGTTGGAGATACTTCAGAGAATACAATGAGGTGTACAATAGGCCAGAGTTGTAAAATTGGGGATGTGGTAAACAGTTTGAGTTCCTGAATCATGTGGTTCAGGTGTGTCTGCATACTCATGGGAGCCGCAACAAGCGTCATGATCCGTTCTGCCAGCTGGTTGCTGGTGCATTGTCATCTGGGAGAGAGCTGAACTACCGGGTCGTCTCTGGAGAAGGACTGAGGCCTGACATCGTGGCGTTGGTCACTACCAGCCTGCAGTGATTCTGGATGTTCAGGAAGTATCGAGAATGGGTTTTTTTTCTAGAACTTAACGTTTTTAGACCTATGGAATCTTAAAAACCTAATTTCGGCGCGTGGTCCTTGTGTGTGTCTAAGGAATAATTTTTTTCTCGCATTTTAGTTAAACGGCTTTGACGGTTTTCACCTAATTGAAAGGATGTTTTCGAATAGTTAATAGTCTTTGCTTAATCAATTTATATATATTATTCTCAATAAATGTTCATCTAACAAGTTCATTGAACGGAGATAATTACCAAAATGAGTCAATTTCCAAAGTAACTGCTTCATTGGATTCCATCAATCAGTGTCTTCTAGCAATCTATGCCCAAATTTTGTTCTCCGTAATTATTTCTGCATCTATCTGTTGAACGGACGTATAAGCCATGATAACTCAGAAGACGAGATTTGTCGATCATTAATTTGTCATCTTTCTTTTTTTCTAAAAAACGGTTCCAACCATTTCAATCCACATCAAGTTTCCTATAGATGTTTTCGTAGAAATGTGTTGAACGCAGATGCAGCGCCCGTACAATAGCAAGTTGTGTGTGGCTGCGCACCAGATGTTTACGTTGTATGGATCTGTTTTTACTTTCCTTGGTTCTACAAAGTAGCAAGGAAAGTTATGTAATCGGCTGAAATTCTTTTTTTGAGTTTTCTTCAGATCTTTACATTTTAGACCCTACTGAGTCTGAAAAACTCTATTTGGGAAAATGGTCTGTATCTGTGTGTCTGTGAACGCGACTGAGAGAAAAGAGTAGAACCAAATCAGCTCAAACTTGATATCTAGCCCGCAAGTTACCATGGGACGTCAAAATAAGGGTATGAGCAAAATCCACCGAAAGTTAACAGTTATCATAATGATCAAAACACCAAATATTTTTTTCTCAAAAACGGCTCTAACGATATTGTTTAAATTTTATATTGATAGCTCCCAATAAGGCAACTGTACGATGACATTCCCATTCGTGGGAGAGAGCAGTACAATAAATTACCAAAAGTTTGGACGAAAACGGTTTTAGCGCGATTTTTTTCTTATAAACTGCGCTGAAATGTCACTAGAATGTTATTAAAATTGGTTTATTAGTCCAATCCAATACCTATGATGACCCATGAGATGTAAGGCGGTCGCTCCAGAAATTCCGGAATTGCAACTACCACCGTTTCACTAACTACTATTTCTAAAAGTTTTTACCCAATAACTCTGGCTCATTAATTATCTGTGTATCAATTGCTCAATAATGGTCCGGGAATGAGTACGAGCAGCACAATAAATTCTGGAATTGTAAGTGCTACTGCTTTCTGCTGCTGTGAAGAGTTGTCTGACCAAGTTCTAATGAATTGAGTAAGTAGAAAAAGCCATGTACAAAGTGAATTGATCTAGAGCTAAGGAAAGTTGTGTGTTGCAATGCACCAGATATTTTCATTCCACTTTCTTCTCCAGGGATTCCGACTGCAATGTACGGAGCAGCCGCGACTGTAATGATAACGCACAAGGAGAAGGTGCTTTTAGAAGACAGCAGGGCTGTTTGGATTTATTTCTTGCTCAAAGAACACACTGGAGCGCAGTACTAAGTTTGTGTTTTCACACTCTGACTGAGTCTTTTATTCCTTCCATGTGCTGTTAGTTCTCTACGATAGTGTCATCACAAAAAAATTAGTTTAATGTTATGTACGTTACTGTAAATAAATATGAGAGCAGATCCTTGGGGATATCCTAGTAAAAAACTAGTGTGGAAATGAGCAGGATTCCTCAGGGGACTTGCACAGAACTGGAATGGAACTCAGACAAGTGGATGTCGATATGAACTATGATATTTTAATGAAAATGTGCTGGGGAGATGAAGTATTAAAAGTGTTGAACTCTCTGATGCCACCAATAGAGAAGGTTCATGACAAGTCCTGGTAAGGACGCTTGGCAGTGTTCGATTAAGCGTTTCTTCTATGGCCACATGAGGAGGCTGCCCTAGAATCTACTCTGTGATTCTGCTACTTCATGGGATTGCTTCTAGCTGAGACTTGAGACATGAACCCTCGTAATCATGCCCAGGGCCTCCTGTTGTGTTCATCCATTTGCCAAGTTCCTCAGTTCGGTATAAAAGTGGCCAAGGAAATGAAAATATGTATGTAAGAACGTCTTATATTTGTATTTGATAGCATCAAACAAGGTTGTGAATCATTATCCTCTTGGGACCCCATAAAATAATTATCTACTCATCTCTTAACCATTTAGCCACCTTTATAAAAAAATAACACAATTTCATTATGGCCGCGAACGATACTAATTACAAACTAAAGCATAAAAATATATTCTTAAAAAGTCATTTCAGTAAATGTACAGGCGATACTTGCAATTTCCGATGAATTGAGCGCTCAACCACGTAAAGTATCTTACTTTGGCAGCTACAACTAAAAACATAAATTAAGGCACTTAAAACTTTAGGTCACGAGTCTGTTCACATAATTGTGCACTACCTTCGGTATGGGGGAAGATATTCACGATTTGGTTTTTGGGCTGGTGTCGAAGAGGTGTCTGCTTGTGGTCCAGGTCTGACTACAGGGACGTCGGCTTGGGGCCCCGATCCAGGGAATTGGTTCATTGGTCTTTGAGCTGTGGGGAATTCAGTTGAAGGTCCTTGAGATCCTTGAGGAAGTCCGAGGGAAGCACTTGGACCTTGAGGCCCTTGAGATAGGCCAAATGATGTGCCTGGTCCTTGAGATGGTCCAAATGAAGCACTAGGCCCTTGGGGTCCCTGAGAAGGTCCGAACGAAGCGCTAGATCCTTGAGGTCCTTGAGAAGGCCCGTAGGAAGTTCCAGGTCCTTGAGATGGACCAAATGAAGAACTAGGGCCTTGTGGACCCTGTGAAGGCCCATATGAAGCTCCTGAACCCTGTTGTCCTTGAGATGGGCCAAATGACGTGCCTGGCCCTTGAGATGGTCCAAATGAAGCACTAGGTCCTTTTGAAGAACCATAGGGAGCACCTGGCCCTTGGGGCCCCTGAGATGGTCCAAATGATGCACTAGGCCCTTGGGGTCCCTGAGATGGTCCAAATGATGCACTAGGCCCTTGGGGTCCCTGAGATGGTCCAAATGATGCACTAGGCCCTTGGGGTCCCTGAGATGGTCCAAATGATGCACTAGGCCCTTGGGGTCCCTGAGATGGTCCAAATGATGCAGTGGGGCCTTGGGGTCCTTGGGAAGGCCCAAATGAAGTGCTAGGTCCTTGTGGTCCTTGAGAAGGCCCGAACGATACAGTAGGTCCTTGGGGCCCCTGAGAAGGTCCGAATGAAGCAGTTGGTCCTGTTGGTCCTTGAGAAGGTGCAAATGATGCCGTCGGTCCTTGAGGGCCTTGAGAAGGTCCAAATGATGCCGTTGGTCCTTGTGGGCCTTGAGAAGGTCCAAACAATGCAGTAGGTCCTTGGGGCCCCTGAGAAGGTCCAAATGATGCAGTTGGTCCAGTGGGTCCTTGAGACGGACCAAATGTAGCAGTTGGGCCTTGTGGTCCTAGTGAAGGCCCGAATGAAGCCGTTGGTCCTTGTGGCCCTTGAGAAGGTCCAAAAGATGCAGTTGGTCCTTGAGGGCCTTGAGAAGGTCCAAATGAAGCTGTTGGTCCTTGAGGCCCTTGAGATGGTCCAAACGATGCTGATGGTCCTTGACCAGGAACAAAGCCAGTTGAAGGCCCTGGTCCACCAATCAAACCACCTCCTGGACTTCCCATTATAGAATAGTCGTATATCTTCTCATTAAGGTAGTATAGGCTTGGTGCACTGCTACAGTCAAATTGGTTCCACCATACACAAACAAAGTACTCCTGGTGGAATATTGTTCCATTGGGGCATAGAAAATCGTAAGTTTTGTTGTTGGCACAAATATGAAACACTTGACATCTTGCTTCAATGTCTGCGTAGTATCCTGGCCATTGCTGGCTCTCACATTTGAATGATGTTTCTGGAATTTCTGAATAAATGGGGTAATCAATGTCAGGTTCACCAGGAATTGCAGAGTAATCACCACCAGGGTAGGTTCCATCATCCGGGAAGTTAGTGGAACCAGTTAAGACTCCTTGACCTGATCCAAATGTGCTAGGTCCTTGTCCCCCTGCTTGTTCTGGTCTGAATGAGCTTGTTCCCTGTGCACCTGCTTGACCTGGACCAAATGAACTTGGTCCTTGCCCACCTGTTTGACCTGGTCCGAATGAGCTTGGCCCTTGCCCTCCTGCTTGCCCTGGTCCGAATGAGCTTGGTCCTTGCCCTCCTGCTTGCCCTGGCCCAAATGAGCTTGGTCCCTGCCCACCTTCTTGTCCAGATCCGAATGAGCTGGGTCCCAAACCTCCAGCTTGTCCTGTAGTAAATGAAGATGGTCCTTGCCCTCCAGCTTGTCCTGTTGTGAATGAAGATGGTCCTTGTCCTCCAGCTTGTCCTGTTGTGAATGAAGATGGTCCTTGTCCTCCAGCTTGTCCTGTTGTGAATGAAGATGGTCCTTGTCCCACAGCTTGCCCTGGACCAAACGAAGAAGTCCCTTGGACTCCCTGTTGTCCAGGTTGAAGTGAGTTCGGTCCACTTGGTTGCCCTACATTGAAAGAGTTTGGCCCTTGTGTACCAGGTTGCCCAGGTCGCAAATTAGAGAGGCCTTGGGATCCTGGGTATTGAGCTGATGGCCCTTGTCCTCCTTGTGCTCCTGGATATTGGGATGATGGTCCTTGTGCTCCTGGATATTGGGATGATGGTCCTTGTCCTCCTTGTGGCCCTGGATATTGGGAAGATGGTCCTTGTCCTCCTTGTGCTGCTGGATATTGAGCTGATGGACCTTGAGTCATTGTGTATTGCCCAGCAGGTCCTGAGGGAATTTGAGCTCCTGGCCGAGTTGGCGACCCTTGGGGTCCTGGATATTGACTAATTGGTGTCTGTGTTCCTGGAAATTGTGTAGAAGTTCCAGGCGTTTGAGATCCTGGATACCCAGCTGGTCCTGAAGGCCCTGTGCTGGATTGAGATCCAGGATATCCTGATGGTCCAGATGGGCTGGGTTGTCCAGGGAATTGAGATGGCTTTTGTTGACCTGGAAATTGGCTGGAAGGACCTTGTAATTCTTGGCTTATTAGAGATCCTGGGAACTGTGCTCCTTGAGATCCGGGCCTCTGTTGGCCTGTGCTTCCTGGGTATTGAGAAGAAGTGGCTGGAGATGCAGGGCCACTAGCAAATTGACCGGATGGTCCTGGTCGCCCCTGCCCACCAGGATATTGTGAACTTGGAGAAGATCCTGAAGCTGGAGCACCTGGATACTCATCTGATTGTTGGCCGGGCTGAAATCCTGGTTTACCTCCTGCCCCTCCACCTGGGAAAACTGGGCCAGTTGGTCTGCCTGAAGGATATCCTTCAGAGCCACCTCCTGTTCCAGGTGCACTTGGAGCAGTTTGTCCTGATGGGAAACCGGTTGATGGGTATCCTGGTTGCTTTCCTGAGTCTCCAGGTTGACTGGGTTGACTTCCTGGTCTTGCTGCTGATGGCCCAGATGGGTATTCATCCCCCAATGGTCCACTTACACTAGATGGCCCAGTTGGTCTACCTGATGGATATCCAGGCTGACCTTGATTCCCTGGTCCACCTGGCTGTTGGCTCGGAAAACTGGGGCCACTAGGGGGTTGTGGTGTTGAGCTTGAAAGTTGGAAACCAGAGGGAGTTGAGACCCCAGGCCGACCTGTACTTTCACCACCCACTGCCAGAGGGTTGTTTGGTCTGTTGTATGTGTACCCATTTTGAGCCTGAAAGTAAAACACTTGATTAGTTTATATATTAGGATTAGGCAAATTAAAATTTGTTAGGTGTATTCATTTGAAGTAGTTAACAGGTGCCAGTATGGCTGTTACAAAAAAAGATGAAACTTACTGTTGCAAGTTGCAAGGCTCCCAATAAACCTGAAAAATGAAACATGCTGGAATGAGCGAACATTCATGTTATTCTCGTGACATGGTGCCTAGATGTATTTGAAGTACTCATTCTTTGTTAACCTTTCTGCTGCTTCCATTCCATTGAGTCAACTGATACGTAAGCTCAGAAAATAATAGTTTTATGTAATATGAGAGATGTTCGGCAGGATAAAATGTAAGCCCCCCCCCCCTTATCTGGAAACGAAGGGTTGTGGTGTCATACCTCTTCTTACTACCATTTCTTAGCGGTTACATAAGATTCACAAGATTAGTGTGGCCTTTGAATGGGGACCATCATTCATGACTGCAAGCATCCAACAGTGAAATTGATCCTCTAGCCATTTAATATCTTCAACTGATATTCCCTTTGAGGAGTAACGTGGAAATCACATGCCTACAAGCAGTTATAAGCAAGGGCTGATTTCAAGCTCCTTTCAACACCAAAGAGGAGGAGCCATACATTGTGACACTCCCATTTAAAAAAACCCTGCAAATTATTAGACAACGGTTTATCATTCGGATAATCAGCTTGACCTAACATTAATGCTCCGAGACCCATCCCGTTCGATTCAGCATCGAAAAAGATCAAAATGAAACCCAAAAAAAGGTCGAAAAGAACTGAATCGTAATATTAAAATAAACAAAAAAAAACTAAAGTATATAGAAAAAACTGAATTTTAATATGAAAACACGCACGCTAAATACTAATATCAAATATCTGGTGCGTAGCAACACACTACTTTCCGCCACCCCTTTAAGCTCGAACACCACCTACATAGGCGGACGCTATATCTTCGTTCAACGCAGTTTTACAGGAACATTTATGGAGAACTAAATGTAGGGACTAGTTAGCTGAGAGTACTCCGAAAGTTTGATCGAAATCGTTAGAGCCGTTTTTGAGAAAATTGGAATACCGATAAATTAATATTCGACAAATCTCCTTTTCTGAGTTAACTTGGCTTATATCTCTGTTCAACATATATATACAGAAATAATTATAGAGAACGAAATGTTGGTATGGGTGACTAGAAGATACTTCATTAGGATATATCACATCTGGTGAAAAAGTTACCCTGGAATTTATGGAAATGTTAGAAAAAACGTTATTTTTTACACATTTTGATTTTTATCTCTGTTCAATGGACTGTCAGAGAAACATTTATTGAGAACAATATGTAGGTATTAACTATTCGGAAACATCTCTAAAGTTTGGTGATAATCGTTGAAGCCGTTTTGCCAAAAAGCGTAAAAAACTTATTTTTGCTTCATGGGCCTATATCTCCGTTCACCGTATTTTCATGGAGATATGTATAGAGAAGAAAAGTTAGGCATTGATTAGGAGAAGATAATTTGAAAGTTTGATCAAAATCGTTAGAGCCGTTTTCGAGAAAAATGCGAAAAACCCTAAATTTTGGTACATTTTCGTCCCCCCCCCTTCCCATCGGCCGAAATCGTCCATAACCTTATTTTGGTGTCTACAAAAAATAACGAACAAAACAAAAAAAGAACCATCTCAATCGGATCAGCCGTTCTCCCGCAAATCGAACTACAGACACACACACACACAGACATACACACAGACATACACACGGACCTCTCTCCGAAATTAGGTTTTTTAGACTCAGTAGGGTCTGAAACGTAAAGATCTGAAGAAAACCCAAATTTTTTTTTTGGGCCGATTACTATACTTTCCTTCCCTTCGGGTAGCGGAAAGTAAAATGTAACCAGAAATCTACGAAAAAAACCAAAATGAGAATGAAACGAAAGAATCTAACAAAATTGAATCGTATTAAAACCAAAAAAAATGAAACGAATGAACTATTAAATAAATAAACCAAAAATAAACGAATAATGAAAAGTTCAATCGAAGATAACAGATATTTTGCTAACGGAAATAGTTGAGAAGGAGCGAAACCGTCATTCGTGGAGGTGAAGACGAGATGAGTGATCGTAGAGCGGGCCGGGCGGGCGAGTGCGTTGCGTTGCGACGACGCGAGGGGGCGGCGTTGCCAGATGAGGAGGAGAGCGGCGATTTCGTTGAGATTGGCGGGAGGGGTGGAAGTTCAAACGACTTCCGTTGTGTTCCCGCGTAGTACTGCGTTTCGTTAATTTATTTAACCGTTTTTTGCCCATAACAACCATGGGCTTTGTCCGATCGGATTGCCGAGATGGCGGGCACAACTAGATACCAAATTGCATTTTTGTGCGAAAGAACGAATTTTTTGGACCACGTTAAAGGCACAAAACGGCCTGGATAGCGGACGGGGGACAGCAGACGGACATTGCAAATTTGGAATCTCCATGTCTTGAAACGTAAAGTATCAAATTTTGAGGGGGGGGTTGTAAAAAATTTTTCGTGACCGAAAACATAGGGTTATTATTCAGAATGAATAATAAACCAAAAAGGAAACACTACAGATGTCATGATAAAACTGTCACGCCATTACAGCGGAAACCAATCTCGCATTTTAATTTTTTTAGGTTGGGTTTTCTTCAGATCTTTACGTTTTGAGTCCTACTGAATCCAACAAACCTGATTTCGGCAAATGGTTCATGTGTGTGTGTGTGTGTGTAGTTCAGTTTGCGGGAGCAGGGTTGAACAGAATGAGCCGTTTAAAGAATATGGCTCTAAAGGTTTAACGCAAACTGACGGAGTACTCTCAACTAACTAGTACCTACATTTTGTTCTTCATAAATGTTCCTGTACAAATGCGTCTAACGATGATATAGCGTTCGAATGTGTAGCAGGTTGTCGAATTTACGGGGGTTGCGGAAAGTTATATGTTGCTGCGCACCCGATATTTGCTTTTTTAGCCCAAATTGCTAAAAGAAAAGGGGCAGATATTGCCCATCATGTGCGTGTTGTTTGTATTCACCTACGGTATCTACAGTTTCACTGTAGTAATTGTAATCATGACTGAGTCTCTGAGGGAGAGTAGACTTCAGGTTTAAGGCATACATTAGCCTCTGTCGAATTGTACCCAAATCAGATCCCATTAGATACATGTTCCCTAAGGTGGCAGTATTCTTCTAGAATGATGGCATTTGGTTACCATCAGAATCTACTTTGTTGCAGCCCATTTTCATAACCACTATACTATTGATGAGTCTCAATCCCACTTCAGAGTAGTGAAACACCAGGTGCATTCAGCGATTTTCTTGACTAACAACTAATATCTGTTTTTCATTATAATCATTATACCGTTCTACATGAAAACCGGTGCCATTCAAGGTTCTAGACTTTATTGTACTGCTCCTACTGGTGTGATGGCCATTATTGTGCAATCCCTAGACAGAGAATTAATGAGCTTGTAAACACCACTTGTTTTTTTTAGAAGGATCGTGTTCACCGTTTCGGAATAACCGGGTGCGAATTATTTATAGATTCTGATTACACTTGAAGAGAGTTTAGAAGAAAAAATTGCGCTAAATCGATTTTCATGGAAATGTTTTGTAATTTATTGTGCGGCTCTCGTCATTTTCCAACAAATGAAAATTGTATGGCGTATGTTGGGCTGTTTAAAAAAAATTCGTGTTTTGATCACCATGATAACTATAGTTAGTTTTAGGTGGATTTCGCCCATACCGTTATTTTGGCCATACAAAAATTTGCCCACCAGCTATCAAAAACCACACTCCAAATGTGTTTGTTCAGTGGCCTCGATTGATATGGAACTCTATTGGTAGGACATTAGTGACTGTCTCTGTAAAAAAAATAAAGCGAAAGAGCAGCATGTCATGGAGACATCACGGTCGTTGTTGTTTCACTGGGTAGACTCAGTTTCCACTCTATTGAGAAAGAAGAAGTACTGACCTGAATGGCCACAATCACGTCCAAAACCTTGAATCTTAACGCACTTGAGTTTCAAGGACAGGTAAAGTCTGATTTAACAGAATAAACCAGTTGAGCAATTTGCAGCTCTTTTCCCCCTTGATTTTTTCAGCTGCTTCAATGATATTATTTGAGCAATAGAAGGCACAAACTGGTGAGAACTTGACGAGAAACCGATAGAGAAAAAATGCGTTGCTCCATCGAAAAAAACCTCGTTTGAGCCCATTGTTTTCCTTGACGGCCTTTAGCGTTCCCTCCGCCAGTCAACACACGTCTTCTAACGAACGAGGAAGTCTGAGAAATAGACAGACTTACCATCGACTCATTTTGCTTCTGAGACTCATCAGCCGGCTATTACTTTTTTCCACAATTCTCTCAACTTTAGTAGTTACTCTTCGTCGATAGGCATCTCCTTCTCTTGCCCAACAAAAGACCTTTCCGTAATTAGAAGCTTTACTGCTGTATGAGCAGACCAAAGGGGGACTTCTTTATTTGCACATCCGGTTAGGTTGTGTTCAGATTTTGAGCTCTCAACTCTGACGGCTAGTTTGATCAGTTTAGACTTAGTCCATGCGCCCCGGAGGCAAGCGATGCAATAAGGCAGCGAGCACATTATCTCCAACAACTACGGTTTGAATTTGAATTGGTCGAAGATCTGAAATGTACACCGATCAAAAAAGGAGCTTTTAGGAGAATATTATTGTGTTTTGTGCGGTAGCCGAAACATAGTCTAAAGTCTAAGTAGTCCAACAGTTCCTTAAACATCCTTTCCTCTGTGTTGTGGAATAGTAGTCCTTTGTCCCGTTTTGAGCGGTGGAGATCCTTTAAAATACTAAATCGACGAACCTACTCACTCCAGCCCGTAACTGACTCTACTCCAATGAAAGAAGTCCTTACGGGCTAAAGGCGAGAGCGATTCTGTACCATTTCACCCACTCACAGCCTACCGATTGGGTTGACAGGAAACCTATTCTCTGGAAGCAGTTCCGCCTCAGCCCGGAGGACTTCCGTTCCAGCAGTCCATCGAGCCTGCATGATCTCAAAAAAATGAATAAACAAATGATAGACAACCGTCATCAAATGATCATAAAAGTTATATTATGGCATTTTGGTCATTGTATAGTCACTGTTGAGAAATCTACAGTATCTTATTATTATAACAGATGTTCAGTTTTGGGTTCATCAGGGTTCTTCAGTAAATTGTTTTTGACCACTCGTTCATTAGAAACACTATAGGTTTTATCTTCTCATAAAATGTGATTAACCCAGCTCCTAAACGACACATCCTCGACATTTTGGTACTCCTGGTGGGACTTGGAAGGTATAATCAGGAAGAGCAACATTCTTCGGCGGATAGTCAGGGTGGCCATTGTAACAGTGGAACAAGCGATTGCGAGAGGTGATGGCAGCAGTTCATCGACATTTTGGTATCATGCAGAGCAGAGCGGAACGAATGTTTGATCTAGATCCTAGGGATTTCGGCGAGAATCATTGAGGATACGACGACGCTAAGTACGACAGATATTGACAAGAAGCTGGAGGAAATTGAAATGGCACACAGCAGTGTGGTGGACGTAAGGGTGCAATACTATATGTACCTCCAAAGTACGAACCCCAAGTAAGTCATACGATGGTGAGTAATGTAAGGCCAACGAAGAACACGAGGAATTTTTAACTTCCAAAAATACTGAACAACTCTTTGCAAAGTTGACCTAAAGTAGTGCAACATTTGAAAGCAAGATTTGCTAGAGATGGATTACTTATTGAAACTTACATTCGTAAGCTACTGTCACTAGTAATGAAAAATCAGAACGGACGAAGTATAGCTATGAGACTTCTTTTTAACAAACTTGAAACACAGCAAACTTCTTTAGAATCACTAGGTTTATCGTCGAATAAGTTTGCTGCAATGTTGAAGCCACTAGTAGAGTCAGCACATTCAGCCAGAAGAAATTTATAGGGCATGAGAACGATCTCGAAGATAATTCAAATCAAGAAGGGGAAGAATTAGAAGCTTTATTGCAGTTTTTACGAGCTGAAGTAGAGAGTGAGCCACGAATATTACTAGCAAAAACAATTGTCGGAAAAGAGCTTAGTGTGCCTCAATCTAAGTTTTCATTTCATCAAGGTCCTGGGTTGAAAAAGAAACATAAGCCAGGGGGCTATTATCATAATAAACCAGAAGCTAGTTAGTATTCTGAAGTACCGAGTGCTAAACCCAATAGGAATAGGGCCACAGGACAGGAATGGTCCTGCGTGTGGTGTGAGCGCAACACCCATCAGCCTTCAGAAGTAAGGGCCGTAGGTGGAGAGAAGGAAGGAGTGTTCTTTGTTTGCCTGAAGCTAGGTGGACATGTAGCGTCAAAATGTAAGGCATTCGTTCAGTGTATGCTTGACTGATATAACCCTCGTCGAGGGTTCGGGTACAGTCATCAAATAAGGAAACAGACCTGTGTGCTGTGTTCTGGTCGTTATTTCGCGATCTTGTGTTCAAAAGACAAGTTCTACTCCATCAACAACTGGTCCCTCACGGATAAAGGGTGGTGGTGAAAAGGAAGGTTCTACAGTACTGTTGTCAAATCAGATGAGTTTCACGCTGCAGCAAACGTTACAAGTCACGATCAGAAACGACCGAGACCGAAAGTTCAAATTGTTAGGGTTTCACTACATTCAGGATCTCAAAGAAGCTATACCACAAAGAGTTGGCAAAAAGGTTAATCTTTAAGCTGAAGGGGCGGACAAATCCAAAGTCAGAACACATGAGAAATACAGAATTTCCCTGCAGGGTATGAGAACAACTGAGTTAATCTGTTCAGTATTGGACGAAAACAAAATATGCAGCAATGTGCCCCGATTAGTGGACAAAGAGGTTTTTTGACTTGTTACTCGGTGCAGATATAATGGGGCATTTGATGATTGGCACAATCGCCTATTGAAAAATGAAGACACGATTTATTGAGAACACGAGAACAGACTATAATGAGATTCATACAACGACTGACTTGATCAGTTAGGTAGGAGAGGGGCTGACAGAAGTTTTGTGCACAACACAAGAAGCTAATTCAACATCGCCCATTTAAATGATAATTTAATGGCTATTGATACGATGAATTGGACAATAATGGGCCCCACTTTAAAAATGCATCTTGGAAAAACTCCATTGGAATGGCTAATCTCTTGTTGAAGTTATAGGATCTATGGCGTTTGGAGACACTCGGTATATGTAATACAGATAAACGTGACAAGAGTATGATCCAAAGGGAACAGGCCACAAATCTGCTCGAAATATACGTACACGAACAAGGCCGATATGAAGTTGCACTGCTGTCGAAGGCCTATAAACCAGGTCGTATATATAATTGATTAACAGCTGAAAAAATATTGATGTCAACAGCTAAGAATCTATTACAACCGAGTAAGTTCCTGGACTACAGTACAGTTTAGATGGAGTGGGCAAAGTTAGGCATTATTGAACGGCATTAAAGACAACGATGGAGTTTCATTGAATTCTCAACATGACAAAGGCCCTAATTTAATCAAGGATATACTGAAACTCCAATTTCAATCTCGTTGAACGGCTATTGGTGTTACGGCTGACATTGCCAAAGCGCACACAGACTTACTAATAAGTGTTTTGCTAGAACACAGAAAATTTCGTGAATTTCCGAACGAGGATTCTCAATGCGTGATAATAGTGAGTTACACGTGCACCATAATCCAACCCGTTCTTTAAGGCAGATCACAAAAAGAACGGTGTTGTCAATGGTATATGAGCTAATTTAATTTTTCCGTACACGTTGTGGCCAAGGTTGGTATTGCAGGACGCTTGAGCGTCAAAAGGAGACTAGGATGCGCTAGCGCTACGTTTAAAAAGAGTATAATTTCTTGGGAATGGGAGCAGGTAAGAGCGAGTCTTCGTGTTTTTTGTGATACCAGCCAGATTACGCATGCAACTTGCATTTTCCTGTGAGAGATTTTTCAAGGTTCCAGACGAAGAGTAGATGAAAGATTCGGAAGCCTGAGCGATTTTGACAATGAATTATTTTTAATCCGTTTATTAAAGAATAAACTGTTTTATACCACTCGTTCATTAGCAACCCTCATGGGTTTTTCGTGTTATAAAATAAGACTATCCCAGTTCCGAATCGACATATCCTCGACAGTCACAATACATGAAGTTGTGAAAGCCATGAAGCTCCATGCCACGCCCACTTAGCAGCCACTCTTATATTTTGAGTAATGAACCAAAACTGATAGGAGGTTCTGAAACCAGAACTTACGTAGCAATGGAAGAAATACGTATTTGACGTTTTAGTGGTAATTAAAACTGTACTCACAGATTAGAGTCTTCGTCCTCCCCATTCTCATCCTCGTGTTCCCCTGTAAAGTATATATTTATTAGTTCTAAATCTTTTAAAATAAAACTAATATATGGAGCAGCCTCAACGTGCGGAGTATACAAATAACCCTCATCGTTGTGTTTAAAATTGTAAGAAATCTACAAACAAGTGAAGTCTCGTTCAATTTTTCATAACAAATAAGCTGAAGTGAGACTCCCTCAACATTTTGGCCGTGTCCAGTCAACAACCGAACTGCAAAATTCAATATTGGTTGGACTAGTGTTGGAGTGATTTAATTCTGTTTCTTGTAATGTTTTCAATAATTTAATAGGCTTTCTCTGCAATGATGAACCCTATAGTACTACCAGGGGAGCCTTGTGGGGAATTAAGATATTCCAACTCTTGGCGTGGCATGCATTACATCTGTACTCTACTCTGGTATAGAACGAGATGGTCCGTGAAGTGGTAAAATTAGCTTTGAACGGCGGTGTGTTGAGATACCAGCGCCAAATGAAGAACATGAACAGCATCGAATCTTTCGGAATAATTTAAATACTTCCTACTCTGATTATAGAGAGGACGTTTCTCAACTAACGAACAAGGCAATGGCCACTACACCAATAAAGAGATAAATGGACGTGTCCAGCCAAAGGAACTAGTCAAATCAAACTCCATGTTTTGGAACACGGTTGATTTTGTTTAAACTTTTCGTTCAATTCCTTCCTCCGCACAAGGAACAGGACAGGAACAAGGATTGAGAGCGTCCCAATGCACCGCATTTTCATCAGAAAGACACGTCTCACGCGAAGTTCGATCACGCGGTTTCAAGTGACGACGGTTAGATTACGACATGCACGACCTCTCTGTGATGCAGGCCGTAATATTTCGCCCAAACTAAGAACATTTTTTCGATCTCCTTTTTGACGCTTCTCCAGAGTCTGAATGTGAAACAGTCGAAATATTTTTCGAGCGAGGTACTTCCAGTGTTAACTACTAAATTTGTGTGCTAAACTATTACTATCACGCCATAAATTGGAGAAAAGTGCCGACTTTTGAAAACACTCGGCTTCTTAATCCGTTTCCTGACATTCAATAACTTTGATATATATAAAAATGTATATTAGACATGTAAAGAACTGTAGGGGGAATCGAAACTACAAAAGACACATAAACAATGGTTCTACAATCATTGTTAACTGTCTTAATTACTCTTAACCGTACTTTCTTCAATTTATGGCGAGGCAAATAAAATTATTCGTCGCAAACCGGATACATCTACATCATTATTATATTTTTTCCATTTATTTTTGTATCAAATTTACGAGTATAAAAGCAATTTCAGTTTTGTATTTTCCACTCTAAAAAACAAAATTAAAATTTCATGGTGCTGTACTGAGGTATGTTGGAGATGCTTCTTGTAGAGCTGCTGACTCAGGCAAAAATTACGGCAAATCGCGCGGAGCTCCGATCCACAATCTTCGACTTACGTCGAGAATTATGAACCAATGTCTTAACCACTAGACCACGATCGCCCGGTGCCAGGAGTCAGTCAGCACAGTGCAAACAATTTCACAATTTGCTTCTTTGCACAGGGGCTTCTATGAACGACCCCACTCGAAAAAAATTTGCAACTGGGCTCTCTAATATAGTCAGTCGAGGCCTTCGAGTTAGAGGTAACGTTAGTATCATAATTAGTAGTGGAGTGCAAGCAAAATCAGGCAAAAAGCGCGTCGGAAGATCGATTCACTCCAAATACAACTCGTTCTTTCGGCTGAAACGAGAACGCGACAACATTCGTGTCGAAAGACCTATTTCTCATATTACATTGGCCCTAAGATCAGCCGATTTAGGGTCCGGGTATCATTTCCACGAGCGAAACTTTTATTTGGATTCCATTCATTCAAGAACGGAAGATTTGGATAAGCTTAATAATCCATGTTTATGAATTTCTGCATAGACTTAAGAAAAAGGAGCCAGAAGCATACGCTGAGTTTTACTTTACGTCAGAATTCTGTGGCGAACATGTTCACCACTACTTACCGCAACCTGGAGGTTAAGAAAAGTATCCTGAATGCTCGAAAAATGTAGTTTCCTGTAGGTCTTTACTTGCGGAGGTCTGAATTAGAAAAATCTCGTTTCGACGTGTAGTCTTTTTTGATTCGTTCGTTAATTTTTGGAAACGTGGGAACTTCAATGAGGAAACCAAAGTGGAAGGCCATACTGTGCCAGAAATGAGAATTTTCGACCATTTTCTGGAAAACGGCTCAAACAATTTTGATCAAGTTTGCTACGTATCTTTTAATAACCATACTTTGGTAGGAAATATTGTGCTAAGCAGCAAAAAGTTTAAAAAACAACTTTTTGGAAGAACAGCTCTAATCTCAAACCCACAACGGTCTGTTCCCATGAGTTCCTCATGAATCTCTGTCAGCCTGCTAATCGATCTAAACTTAAAATGTGCCAAAAAATGAGCTTGACGTGTGAGATAAGACATTTTTCGACAGTTTGCCGCAATGAGCGGTTTTAATTTATAACTTATGGAGTACTGTGTTGAGGGGGGTCTTTCAGTCCGCAATTACTTTGGGTAAAGGGCACAGATTCACACGGTTTGGGTCTGTTGCGCGAGCGAGGCAGAGCAAATGTCGGAGCCCCAGCGAGGCCCTGCAAGGACGAGTGTGTTACCAAATAACGGTTCGACGCTGCAGGGAACGGCTCGTCCTTGTTGAACAAGAAAATCCTCGACAGAGAGGCATTTCAATTGATAATAGGTATAATTTGTGTGGAGGAGCTCCCTTCTGGCAGACTACTCCCATCCATCGGGAATGAGAAGATCGAGTGAGAGGAAGGAAACCTTTTCACGCGATCCTTCCAACCCGGATATCTCACGGATCCCTCTGACGGTTCGCGGAGCTTTTCATTGCAGTTTGGAAGATTGTCCGTTTCGACGGGTCCGACCTCCAAAATTTCGTCCGCCAAAAATTGTCTATAAAAACTGGTTGAAGGTTCTGCCAGTCGTCACGATTCCACTAGACAAGTTCGGAAGTTGTTTCCGCTTGTGCACTGGCTGGTTGTTGAGGTCTGACGACTGAATTGTTTAACTATCTATTGTGCTGAAAGACGAAGAATAGTCCTCCTAGCCAATAGAGGTATTTTCGACTGTTTAGTGCATTGTGAGGAATTGCATCAGATAAAAGTCCACCTATCCATTTCCTAGTGCCGTCGCTCATGTCCGGGAATTAGATGTACTCGTATGACAGTACTGTACCCACCTAAGAGTACAGTTGTCATACTTCAAGTTTTGAACAGAAGGTGATTCGGGGCAGCGATTTACCTTTACTTTACATTTATTGAACATGAACTGACGTATTTAAGCAAAACGCACGGGGTTGGGGAGGTGAGAAAAAGAGAAAGTGAAGCAGTCCATACAAAACTAATGCATAAGACATTCTTCATTTAAGCTTAATGTATGAATGAGCATGAAATGCGTGAAATTTATTATAAAAAGTAGGAGATAATTATGAATTGTAGATAAGGGGCTTATTAGCAGTACATAAATCAGCTACTTAGTTTCGTAAGTAAATCCATATAACCGAGTAGTTAATACTACGACAAAAACTCTAATTTCAGAGTTGCGCCATAAAATATTGGTAACGGTTCATCACTCAGAGCAGCGTGACATGTCTCGATTGTGAGAACTTGGTTTATTAAAGAAGATCCCTTGCAGACCTAGTCCTGGACTTGGAGGCGGGTGGTAAGGTCTGAAGGAGAAAATCGTGATCCCGCGTCGTCAACGCTTGTATCTCAACAAAGTCCGCTACAATACGAAACGGAAGATCTGAGCCACTTCTGAGTTGCGCAACCTGGGGATTTACAGAACCTCCTCCAAGATACGTAATTTTCGTCTCGACGCAATCGTTTTGACGACGATTGGTTTTAACAAAGAGGAATTATACGGAGATTTTAATAACGTTATAAAAGCCGGGATGATGTCGATGACGTAAAATAACGTGTAATAATTGATGTATTTAGTTCAGGCGACCTACTAACTCGCTAACGCAACTTTTCTTCCGAGATGAGCAATCTCCGGCACTTGATCATTTTTACTTCTCTCGATTGAAAGTAGAATAAAAGTATCTAGTGCGAAGCATCAGGCGGCAGCTTTTTTTTCTCACATATGCAGGCGCTACTCAACGCGTTTGTAACTTAAAGTTACTGTAACGCCAAACTACTTGTTAGTTGTCAGTACCCCAACTGGCCAATGAATAAACAGACTGTCGATAATTTCTTGTAACGTCTAAATGACTTTTTAGTTAAGGCCCGTATTTACTGCTCTGGAATTGCAGGGAAAAGACTTATAAACCAGACTATTCTCAGGTCCAATATAAGTGTGCATCTCAGAATTATCGTTTGTTCCGAATCAATTAAAAACCTTTATTAAATGTTCTTCGCGTACATAAATTATTGAACAACTAACGTGATTTTGAAGTTAATAGTCTTGCCAATTGAGCTATATTAGCAGAACAGTGGAAGGGTTATAAAAATTCGCTTTCTATGATTTCTTGGGCCCGCCGATGAAACTTTTATCGCAATTCACTATTGACCGAAGCTATTCCCATACGAAAACCTTAATCAAATCGTTGATCTGGTTTTACAAGACTAATTGGTGTTTAATAAATATGTGAGTTATACATAATCATATTTTCCCCAACCACACGTGGGGTTGATAGTTCAAATGCTCAAAGGGAACGAAATAGAGGAACTTATTAATTGAGGTATTCGTAAGACATGAAAATTATTAAAGCCCAATTTAAAAACGAAATTTCCGTATGTGAACAATACAATTTGTTTGCTTCATATGCCCATTCGACGGATGCTTTAGCCGGATGATTATATTCAACGAATTAACCGAAACATATCTATCAGTTAAACATAATAAGCGATTTAACAATTACCAGAGAAACAATTATCCCTGGTTTGGTATCGTGATTTTCGCGGGAATACTGAAACTTGTGAAAAATCGAAGTTTGTCGAACTTTTTGATAATTTATTGCGCTTCTTGCACTATTTTCCTGCAGCAGAACATTTTATATCGTCTGAGTCGTTGTGGAAGTGGAAATATTCGGGGTGTTGTGCACATAAACAACCGTAAGCTACTTACGATGTGTAACGTTATAAAATAATTCGTAGTAACCTACAACTCGGAATGCACTACTACCACTGCATTAACGCAGTAATTTCACATCTTCTCACGGCATAAACGTTAGTTGTTCTTTGAAGTCGCGAGACCGGTAGAAACACTTGACGCGTTGCGGCGTTCGACGTACGAAAAGTGTTGAGGAGGTACACCAGTTCTGGGTGAGACTTCAGTAATCGCTCTGTTCTGTTCTACAGCTACCGCTGACACAATCATGGGCGGGGTATTTCAAGTTTGTTTCGATCTATTCCGTTTGAGATCTAGATGTGCAGGCCTTCTCGGAAATTCATGGTCGATATGGGCAAAACATGAATTAAAAAATTAGCCGAAAACGAACTTTTGCCGGTTTGATCTCAATGACGCGTGTTTGGTATGGTTTCCTAGGTTGGTATGGTTTCAGATAATATAGGACGGGTTTCAGAGGTGTAGGACTGCGTCTAGATGGAAAAAAGTGAAGTTCAGTAGATATAGTGATGCAAACTCCACTACTTGAAGGAAACTTATTGTACAATGCAGAGGAAGTCTACCCCACTGCTACCTGTCTCACTTCAACCATCCGTTAGTTCGACTCGTCACGTCGCGTCAAATAAATGCCTAGCGTCGCCTAGAAAATGCCAATTTTCGTTGTTCCATTGTAGTCAGGTCATGTTTCGTATTTTTCGAAGTGGGATCTAATAGGAAAGTCACAGTCTTGTTGCCCAGGAGAATAATAAACCGTTGTGAAATAATTTAAAGCATTTTTAAAATCAATAGTTCCGGTGATGAGGCATTGACCACGATGATCCGAGGAGATTTCCTTATTTATCCTTACGTTCGTACCAATGTTCGAACTAGAATAGCTGTTTTTCAGAAAACCCTGTTTTAGTGTGTTGGGTTCTGCGTTCCTGCCCGTAATTTCTCCCCCTCAGTAATGGTACGGATACAAGCATACACGTACGCATTTTTACGTACATAAACGTAAAAACATAGAGTTTGTCCTCATTTCCGGGTCAATTTTTCTGTATTTTCGGATGAGGGTGAGTCAGATTCATTGAAAGAAACGCATTACATTCAGATATTGTCCAAAATGTTGAAGACAGTAGCAGTAAGCGAATATTTTATAGGGTTCTGCAATAGCTGGTCTCAGTACAAGTTAAATCTGAATCGTAATGTCTTTTAATCGACGAACTATTCATGGGATATTTGTTACTATTTTAAATACAGCCAGTCAAATCTAATAATATCGCTCAAAACATTACTGCTGATTTTCGTTTATAGGTAACTATTGTATGTGAACTTCAGTTTGATACGGTTAATATTCTTCTAATCATTTAATAACCCCGCAACTCTGTATTTAATGAAAAGTCTACACAGAAATCATTCAATTCAAAAACGTCCTTGAACATGACTAGCAAAACTATTGAATAACGAAAGATACAAGGCTTTGAATACGTGTATGTATAAAGAAAGACAAGTACGAGGGGGAAGATGTTAGAAAAGAAACACCAAATGACTGATATTTAGCTTTTCGAGTGAGGCTTGTTTTCGTCCTAATTTCTCATCAATATTCTTTTCAATACGTTCACTTATATGTATATTACTGTAAGCAATACGTGTATAGGATACTTCCGCATCAAATTTCGAGTTTTCAGTTTTGTTTACAATCGCACCACCTCAATTTTCCTATTTTTGTGATGAGTTCATTAAGTCAAAATCTGAGTTAACCAATTCTTAAACTATTGATTTATAATGGTAAATAAGTGAGTTCGGACATGACTTGGAAAAATTGATAACTTTCGTTAAACACCAATAATAATTATGCAGATCTTAAATAAAAAATCGCTTTTCAACGTTTAACTAATTTTCAATTATTAAAAAATGTAAAAAAGACAATTTATAACGGTTTGGTGAAAAATCGATTATGTTTGTCTAATACAACGAAAATACACTTTTGGTAGAAATGAAATTTAAATGACGTTAGAGCTGGCGGAACTTACTTGAGTCAGCTTCTAGTGGTTAATGGATACAAAAAAAGTTAGTTGTGGTTGTGTTGATGTCCTCTTGCTTCCTGAAGTTTCTTCTGTCTACTGAAATTCCGTGAAATTTAAATTTCACAGAAAAAACACATAAACTCGAAGGGAAGTTGAGCAGAGCGTGGACACCCTGTAGCACCTGGCACAGACTGATGAACGTTGCCCCCCCTAGAGCAGGCTTTATAGTCCCCGTCTCCATGGCAAGGGATGACACACCCCCTCGCCAGCCTCTCAAACCCCTGCCTGAATCCTCAACCCTTCCACTCTATTCGCCTCTTGCCTTATTATGTTACTCTTCCTCGTCGACTACGTCGTCCTCCAGTTGCTTTCACCCACCTCTTTGTCCTTTCCGCCGTCGGATTGATACCCCTCGATTATCTGAACGATACCTCAGATAAATGGTCTGATCACAACCGGAGGCCCAACGTATTTAGAGAGACACACGAATTGTACGACCTCAACTCTATTAATTCCATGCCATACACGTTCAGTTCAAGTGAGAAGACGTTGATGTCACATTCGTAGGTCGAGTCTCATTCGGAGAATGAGTAAAAAATAAAAATAGAGAGGTTTTTCGTCTATCATTCTAGCATCAGTGTCGAATCTTTCTTTTTTAAATAGAGATTTGTCCATTTTTTCGAAGCTAACTATTTCACAGTGATCAAACAAAACTGAAGATAGAATCAATACAAATTACTCACGAAACTGAACGGTTGGTATCAAAAGATGGCGAAACCAGCTCAAAATCGCCAGGAGTAAAATGGACGAGAAAATGATGCGTTTTGAGTACTGTGTTAGACCGAATAACTGGTGGACTTGAAGTAACAGATATGTTGCCAGTACAAGTCGCCATGAATGTGGATCGCAAAAAGTTTTTTTCTTCTTCTCATCCTCCTCTTAAGCCTCGTGATTGAACGCTATTTCCGATGGTTCGGTAGACGTGCAACTCCTAACATTTTAGGGTTTTCATCCCTGCGAGACTTACGGACAATGTCTGAGAAATATGTCATTTTGGTGACAAATACAGAGGGAAGTAATGAGGGGAACGGTTTGCTACATATCAGCTTGATGTCGCTTCTGCTATTCATTTAATTTGTCTTTCGGAACAACGTGAAATTTCTCCTCATTCTCCTTTGATTTACGACTTTATTTGACCTGACCCTTGTGCGCTCCAAATGTCTTCAACAGTTGGCTTGTTATTGTGCAACGAGGTAACACGAACAAGACCGATGCTCAGACCCGTAACACGTTACTTCTCAATTACTTCCACTAATTCGGATTCATCGCCAAAACGGTCAGGTCTTGGTTCTCTTTGATTTGGTTCGCTTAGCGGCAACCAACTCGATTCCAGGTCTTTCAATTGCAAAGACGTTTGCTGCTTTCAGTAGCGACTGCAGCTTTCAGGCGCCATGCCAGTGCCAAAGATGAAGAGGAGGTTATAATGGGCTCTTTAAATCCGGCAGCGTACCCAACCGGGACCATGAAGACAGTACTGGTCACAGCGCTCCACCAACCTGTCGATCACAGTAACATCATGCCAGGCAGTAGACACCTGCTAGCATTTTTGCTACCCAATGCCACCACACGCGAGATTCATTAAAACGTTCACTCGTTAGAAATATTGATGTCTTTCTCCCTTAATTCACTTTCTAGCGCCATAGAAATATCATCGGAGCAGTTACTATCCCCCTCCCCCTCTTCATCTATCTTCAGGGTTATTCCGCGGGCTGCAAGTTGTATTCGGGATCCAGCCTCTACTATGGTTCTATTGCTCGCTGATAGCATCCACAGCCCCTAGACGTGCGATCTGGTCCTGTTGTCGTCCTCGCTCTCTTGCCTTTCCCTCTTCTTCTTTTGGTGTATTATTCATTCTGAATAATAACCCTATGTTTTCGGTCACGAAAAATTTTTTACAATCCCCCCTCAAAATTTGATACTTTACGTTTCAAGACATGGGGATTCTAAATCTGCTATGTCCGTCCACCGTCCGCCATCCACCCTCCCCCAGCTGCCGTCCCCCGTCCGCCGTCCGGGCCGTTTTGTGCCTTTAACATGCTCTAAAAAATCCGTTCTTTCGCACAAAAATTCCATTTAGTATCTAGTTGTGCCCGCCATCTCGGCAACCCGATCGGACGAAGCCCACGGTTGTTATGGACAAAAACCGGTAAAAAAAATAACAAAACGCAGTATAATCGCAAATAAGCCGTGTTTCGTATCGTTTTCAAGGTATTTTTACATCCTGGGTCGAACGGGACGAGTATCAGACGTGTACAACTGCGTATAGGGAAATTACAGTAATTATTAGAGTCAACTAATTGAAAGAACTCGCGGGAACTACAGCGGAAGTCAACGTTTCGTCGTTTTTACTCCCTCCCTCCGTCCCATGACATCAAAACCACCCACCCGCTCGCCTCGCAACGTCATGCCAATTGCCAAGGATTCACTGGAAGTCCCAGCCCCAATTTCCCCGACTCTTTTGGCCCAACGGGGCGGAGGAAGGTTAGGGCCGATGAGGCCGGTACTTCCTCCGCACACCCCTTCATCGGATCATAAATGCCTACAGACGTTTACCCCCTGGCGCCGGGGAATATTTAGTTTCCGTAGTTTCTATTGTAGTCTGGTCATGTTTCGTATGGTTTACTAGTATTTTTCGATGCTGAATCGCATGGGATGGGTCTCAGAGCAGTAATACTAGGTCAAGCTGTTCATGAGAATAATAAACCGTTGTGTAATAATTTGCAGGGTTTTTTAGTGAATGTACTCCTTCCACTACATTTACACGCCAAATTTGGTAAAGCCTAATTTAAGGATATGACTACTATTATGACGTATGACTACTATTTTAAGAAGAAGAGGCGCAGGTGGCATTTTTATTACCTGCTGATGTTTTAACTGACTTTGTCATGTTGTTTTCTAATGGGGGAGAATAAAGAAGCAGACTAATGTAGTTCATTTCTTGTGTGTGTTAGTGGTATGAGCGAGAGGTGCTCGAAGCAGTGTCCTGGAAGCTCCACCTCAGGCATATTGATTCTAGCCCCATTCGCTGGTCCGTTGAGGGTCAAAGGGAGGCCTGAGGGTTTTTTCGGCTGCTGCTCAGAGTCAGCCCTCAGCCACTGGTGATGTGGTGAGCGGGACACACGCTATCAGCCGTCTCAGGTACGCTCTCCCCCCCCCCCCCCCCCATGGACCCCCGACTGCAGGGTGAAAACACAGAGAGACACACACACCATTTTCCCAAATAAACATTTTTCGGACTCAGTAGGGTATGAAACGTAAAGATCTGAAGAAACCTCTTTTGAAATTTTTTTTTCAGTCGATTACATAACTTTCCTTTTAACTTTGTAGAGCCAAGGAAAGTAAAAAGTTTAGTTGTGTGGCTGTAGTTCAATTGGCGGGAGAACGGCTGAACAGATTGAGCCAGTTTTTTCGTTCGTTATTTTTTACGACGCAAAAATGAGGTTGTGGACGTTTTCAATCGATTGGACAGAGAAGGGGGATCAAAATGTACCAAATGCTGAGGGGTTTAGCATTCTTCTCTCAAACGGCTTTAACGATTTTGATTAAACTTTCAATTTATCTTCTACTAGTTAGTTTCTGACTTTTCTGCTGCATAAATTTCTCCACGGAAAGTCGGTGAGCTGAGGTATAGGCCAATGAAGCAAAAATAGGGGGTTTTCACTTTTGGCTAACCAGCTTCAACGAGTTTTACCAAACTCACTTGATGTTTTCAAATAGTTAATACAAATACAGTGTTCTCAATAAATGTTCCTCTGACTGTCCATTGAACAGATATAAAAAACAAATTGTTTCGAAAATAGTGTGGTTTTGAACATTTTCACAATATCCAGAGTAACTGTATCAATGGATTTCGTCAATCTTACGAAGTATCTTCAAGGAACCTATACCCATATTTTAATCCCCCCAACTATTTGTGTTAATATCTGTTGAACGGATATATAAGCCACGATAGTAAGGAAAACGAGATTTGTCGAATATTAATTAATCGTTTTTGTAATTTATTAAAACACGGCTACTTGATCAAATTTACGCGGTACTCTTAACTGACTAGTACCTGCACATTGTTCTTGATAATTGTTTCTGTAGGAATGAGTTGAACAAAGTTACATCATTCGCATATGTAGCAGGTCCTCGAATTTACGGGGGGGGGGGGGCGGAAAGTTGTGTGTTGCTACGCGTCATATATTTTCTCCTTAAGTTAGGCTTGGATTGAGGAGGTACTCAAGCGGTCGCTTCTTTTAGTTTCCAGCCTCCCGGTAAACCCAGCTTCCAGAGCCTTCGAATCTGTTGTGAGCAGCCCATCGCTACAACCTGCCTACTGAAGTGGCCATGTAGTGGAGTAGAGCTGACAGACGAATATGTGAAGAAGGGGAAATCGAAGATTGTAGCACACACATGAGGATGATGTCTCAATAGCACGTAACCCTAAATTCTTGGTAACTTCTCTTCAGGAGACGGATCTGTTCAGTGGTATGAACGGTCTTAGAAGAGCACAGCAGGTATTGGATATGATGCCTACAATGATACTTTACAGTACGTGACCTGCCATGATCAAAATGATCAAAAATGTACATTTTTTAGTTTCTATAGCGCTTCAATTTATTTCTGTATAAGTTTGTAGAGCATCTTGCGCACAGAGTCGTCTGTTTGTCGTGAATGTTTTTTTGGTGTGTTGAACTTTCGACATCACTGTTTTCCGTCCTTCTCGTGGAAGTTGGGAAAGTAATTGAAGTATAAAGAAGAAGAATTGACGACACATCTGACATTTCGAGGTTTTATTGTCGTCTTAATTTCTGGTTTATCGTCTTCATTTTGTTTCAAGTCGTTTGATGAGTCGTGAAGCTGAACCGGCGACCGAGATCCTTTCTTCTTGCGTTTATAACTGAAGCGCTCGCCCGCGTTTGATGCCGTGATTCACAGGTCCGTTTAAATGCGAAGGCTGATCCGCTAAGTGGATGTCGAGTTCGTGAACGTCGATAAGAAATTAATCGACGGCGACCGAACTATTTATCCTTTCGATCGCATCATATTTCGACGCACAAAACCGAACCGCTCGTCGAATCGCGTGAGAGGGACTCGTTTTAGGGCCCGACGATTTCTTTCGATTGCCTTCGGACTCGTTCGCCGAATGGGAATCGAAAATTGCGGGGTTTCGTCAGGTTCGGAAACTCGGCTCGTCGTCCGACTGCTCGGAGTCTGTGCGTGGAAGATCTTTGAGTTGTGACTCACGCGAGGAGTCCGGCGGATGAATATTAAATGACGACGTCTCAATCGCTTTGTCTAACGAGCGAATTATCTTCAGGAAGCCCCTAACCGCTACTGAGCGGAGACCCGCTCCTCTGAACTCTTCCTCTGCTGTCCCTTCTAAACGTTGGCCCTCCAGTTGCCTCTACACAGATAAGTCTTCGGGCTTCGTTTCTGAATCCCCAAGTTCCCATCAAACTACAGCGGTGTGTATGGCATCTCACTCAGGAGTGTGACACTCACTAAGGCAAGGGACTCAAATTTTATACCCAATCCATCCGAAGACCATAGTTTCCCTTTAGAGTGGCTAACTGGATCTCTGGCAGAAGAGCCAATGGGACTATAGGTCAAGCAGAAGTATTTTGTCGAAAGAAATGACGAAATTAGCGTTGACAAATGCACAGTTATGCCTAATTTCAGCCACTGAACGTGAGGGGTATTTACTCCATCAACAAACGATTGAGGAATTGGTCTCTCTCCTAGGCTACAGCAACCATTAAGCAGCATGTTGTGGGTTCTCCCATCATATTTGCATGTTCATTTACGCTCTAATATGTTTCCCACTGCAGACAGGCCGGTAGCCTTAGACCAGTCCCAGCAAGCAGTGCTTTTATGGATCACAAGTCACCAGTGAGTGACTACATGACATACTTGCCTGCTACCTACTGACTTCCTCGCTGAGAGGATAGTGCAAAATTGAAGAGTACAAAGAGGAACTTCCCTTCCAAAGGGCTGAACCAGTTTTGCACAGAACGCAGACTAGCAACAGTGGATGAGTTGAAGCTGTATAAATGGCAATGCAAGGGACACTTGGCAAAGCGACAAAAATATATTGTACTTTGAAAAGGTGGGCGTGTAGTGGCTTTGTATCAAATATCTCCTGATCGCAGCATAATTCAGAAATCACGACATATACAACCGCTACATTGATGAAATGATTCCTGTAGGGATGTTGATAAGTTAAACCAGATGCGTCTCGCATGTTAAAAATCTCTCAGGGGTGTCTCCCAAAGACCTCCGGTTGTCTGAAAGGAAACCTGACATTGTTGCTGTTGTCAAGAGCTGTTTGCTGTGGAACGTAATGGATTTGTTTGGAGCCCGGGATCTTACTCTCACTTGGAAAGTCATAAAATTGGCAGGACTGGTATTGGTTGCCCTAGCTCATGAAGTGAATTAAGTGCTGGGGAGAAATGTTGGGTGAAATTATCAGTAGGTGTTCCCCATATCATCTTTACCAGTGTGTTGCTCTCACCCTTATTTCTTTCTTTGCCCCAGTACATTCTTCTGGGCTTTCTTGAATTGTCATTTGAGCACTCATCTAACGAGACCGTTATCTGCGCTGTCAAATAACTTGATATGGAATCTCATCTCTCTCTCTCTCTCTCTCTCTCTCTCTCTCTCTCTCTCTCTCTCTCTCTCTCTCTCTCTCCCTATCCCCCCACTGTCTTTTTAAGAGACGATTCGTCTTCTTAAGTTATTCGGACGAAAGGGTACTAAACACAAAATCTCCCACGCGAGAGACGTTCTCAATTTCGAGAGGAATTCCTTTCCTAATTGGTTCTCCTTTCTCTCCTCGTTGCTCACTGCTCCTGTGGTAAAGGTTCACGCTGACGCTCCAGTGCTCCTGCTCCTATTGTTAGTTAACGTAGTTGTAATAAAAGTCAGCAGTCGTGCAGCTGGGGGGTAAAGGTCGTTTACTGATGCCGCTCACTGCATCTGAAATGAAGTTCATTGAAGTTCCTGGGTCTCCTCCGTGGCCAGGAGTTCACGAGCTGCCGCTGAACGGTTAAAGCAACGCGATGTACCTATTACACCTGACGAGTTGAAGAACCGAATGGTAACGTAATTGTCCAACAAGTACGTATCTCCTCGTGCCACAGCTTAATTGTGTTTATTCCACACGTGACAATAACGAACATCCACATCTGCATCCTCCGAACCGACGGATAAATATCTAAGGAAAGTTACGCACAGCCCATTCAAACTACGTTGGTAATCTTTCTCCCCCTGAAAAAAAGGCCACGGGAAATAGCTGATGAGAGGCATTGCACAACTTTTCTCAGTCCGACAGATATTCAGCGGCTTTTAACGCTTTGTCAACTAACCTAATTAATTATTCCCTTAGTTTTGTGCGTACCTGATAGAATGTAATTATATACTACTATATACGATAGGGAATTTAGGGGACTGTCAACATGAATTTTCGGGAAGGTTCTTGTTTACGATTATGGAGTCTCTAGGAAAACACATTGAAAATAGTTAAACAAATAGTGGAGAGTAGATTGAACTCCGGAATATCGTGGGTCCTTTCTTATCGTTTAATTTACGAAATTAAACTTCCATCGCGTAGGTAGTTGATTGAACCGCCAGCATGACTTTTATGAGTACAGTTATGAATACAGAGATGCTTGTGTGAAGAAGAATGCGTTCTAAAATTTTTGTCGAAACGTTTGATAATTTATGGGCCTATTCTCGTAATGTTTGCTTGGATCACAATTTTGTGTAATCGTTATATTATTTGAAGCTGTTCACACAAAATGTTCGAATATAGTCAACATCGGTCGCACGATTTATAAGAAAAAACATTTTTCGTTAGAAAGAACTAGCGTTCAAACGTTATTAGCAATAATAACTTAACGAAAAAAAAATCTTTCTTAAACAGCGGAAAAAACATGTTTCATTTGAAAAACACACCCACTATCTATTCTAACTACTGACTTCTTTTCGGTGGTATAATTCCAATTAAGTGAAAACACGCCCCAATGTAGGGGGTACCATAAATTATCTATACGCTGTGCACTCAAAAAGGCCGTGGGATAAGCAAGAGCAACCGATAAATTCAGTAACGTCAAGCCCCTCTAATTTTTCTTTTGAGGACACGTTCTAACTGGTCTATATGAGTGATGAACAGAATGGATTAGTTTATAGTGCCGTGAAAGTTGCGTTATGCACGTGAAACTTAGGATATTTGTGTTATACGCCGAACATGATATTCTAAATTCATTCCTGTCATGTTATTTTAACTTTCTTTCGGATTGATTCCTGAGCGTTACCAACGACACTTCCGAATAAATGTACAATCCGTACAGTGAGAATAACGCAGGAAAGAATAGTTAAAAGGAGGCGTTTTTCTGGGATTCGGCAAGCCCAACGTAAAACATTGTTTTCGCAAGGAATAAATGCACGTTTAGAGAACTTGCATCAAATTCAAAAACGCCGCAAATTATTACTCAACGCTTTATTTAATTAGCTTGGCGTAGTCTCCCACCTCCGAGACCCCTCCCATTCGATTCAGCATCGAAAAATAGTAGTAAACGATACGAGACATGCATGACCTGACTACAACGGAACAACGAAAATTAACGTTTTCTAGGTGACATTCGGCGATTGGCACGGCGCGACGAGTCGAACTGGCGAGTGGTACCTTACTGCATTTACAGAGGTTTCAATTTGAACATCTAGTAGACGAAATCCTGCATATCTCCGTCCTGTTTGACTCAGCATCAAAAAATACCTACGTAACGATACCAAACACGACGTAAAAGCAATAAAACTGCCAGAATAACGTTTTTGTAAAAAAATAACCCAAAAAGAGAATAAACCTCTGCTAAATTAGATTAGAACCTACCTTGTCGAGAGAGTATTTTATGTGGAAATTAAATGTGTTTTCCAACCGTTTAAAAACATTGGTATAGGACCTCTGTTCAACAGGTATGGCTTCGTTATGCAAAAAAACTACTGCTTCTAGGGGGAAAACAAACAATAAAACCGTGATTATGACTTTGTGGTTGAACATTGGTGAGCAGGAGGAATCACATTCAGTTTGCAGTTCATAAACGCCCTTTTTATTCATATCTGTGCATTTAAGCGTATTGACCTTAAGCAGTTTAGATGGCCAATCGTTAATCTCCGAAGGGATGAATTCGAATGAGGGATGCGGCACTTTTATCTGGTTCTCGCGGATGTTGCGAGGATTTGTCGAGTAATAGGATGATCTACCCCGCGCCGTCAGGAGATAAATGATTTGCAGGCAGCGGTTAAGTGGCAAGAGCTTTGCGTGCGGACGAAATGAGACTGTCGAGACCGGAGGGTGAGACTTATGAAAAAGAAGGCGAAGACGAGTTCATTGGAAAGACATTTGGAAACACGAGGAAGTGCTTTTACTTTCCTTAACAGTGGCGAACGGCTCTCGCACGGATTCAACGAGACGGCCGCTCTAAAGAGAGCGAGAAAAGACACACAGGCCCCGGAGTTTTGTCATTTGACTTCGTTGAACTTGCGGCGCTCTCGCGTGTCTTGCACAACTCCCTTCAACACGACGAACCTTCTCTCACAAAGGTGGAATATCATCTCCACCACAGTTTGGCCGGGTGTCTGAGTGGTTGGATCATCCCAGTCAAGAGATCACTAGAAGAGGACTGACAAACTCAAATATCTGGGTGTGACGTATCACACAACTTTCCTCAGTTCCTCGTACATTCGCTCTTCCAACTGGTGCCCAAGTGGCATTCCTCAGCCGATTCAGTTTTCGGTCTAGTTGGGCATTTATCCTAGGAAATGTTCCCGTTCTTTACGGGATGATGACCGGAAGGGGTTACATTATTTTATAACTGTCGACCGACTTATAGATAATATTGGTAAATTCGGGTGAACGTGTGTGTATTATTATTATTATTATTATTATTATTATTATTTCCTTTATAAGGGTTGCATGAAACAATGCCCGCCAAGTTCATGATAGTCACTGACTATATTCGGTACTGCTAACCTGACAACATGCTAGTCTGTAGGTACAGACAAACCAATATCCGTACAGTGTGCTTGGAGGAGGTGGAGGGAGACGAAAAGAATTTCAGATCCGTCACACCAGATAATTTTACTGGTCGATTACGATATTTCTTTAGGGTTGAGGAAAATAAAAATACGACAGAATCTAGATGGTGGTTATGAAGAATGTCCACACGAGTGGTGCCAACGGTAAATAAAAACTGCTCACTTGCCCTAACTAAGGGAAGTTGATAAAAAAAATAGAAACTTGAGCCCACTGTCCTCTTGGGTAAATGTGTATGTGCACTGATTGGGTTTGAGTAAGGACAATCAACACTTTGTCCACAGCTAAGACTTTTGGTGTGCTGACTTATATCTTCTCTTCCATGGACCTCCGCGAATGAACTGTGGGAAATGCCTCTGAAAGGTCGTTAGTCGTCCATTCATGTGAGCATCTCGAGAGATTTAAGTCAGAGGCCGAAAAGCGAGGCATCATCTTGAGAAGAGCAAGGTCGTGCTCAGAAATTGTCTTAAGAGCGGAAATGGCCGGTAAATTCGACCGCCCACTCAAATGATTCGTCTTCTCTTATCTCAGGGGCTTCTATTATTTGGTCATTTCGGGCCAAGAAGAATAACCCTCCGCTCGTGCTGAACCCGAAAGGTTGAGCAACGAAGGTGACAGATTTGAGAAGAGAGTCGCTATTGCCATTAGCAGGTTCGTTAGCTTTCAAGAAGCCTCTGCCCTTGAAGTTCTCTTGGATGAACAGGAAGCGATGCCCTTGCCGACCGGAGATTAGAATGCCGTAGTCTATGGTCAGATTAGGTGTTTTGTTAGCATTTAACGGTGAACATGCTCATTTACGTAGCGAGGTAGAGAACTTCAAGAAGCAGCCACAACGGCCATAGTCCAAATTCGATTTTTAAATGCCATCTTGGTCTGGACGTATTTGTCTCGAATCGGGGTTGCCGCACTTCCAGTGTCTAATTACAAACAGAGTTTTCGGGTTTTATGTGAGAAGAAATAGAATATAGTTCCTCGGTGTAGTTTCCGATAAATGAAAATGCGAGTTTTGTCAAATGATAAGTTCAATTGGGTGTCGCAAATGCGAATATTAACGTAATCTTAAGATTTGAATGTTGGCTGCTTTTGAAAAGAGAAGGAAAGAAGGAAAAACGGCGAGCAAAGATCAGAGAGCTTGTTACGAAAAGTGACAAGGAGCAGGATGTGCAAGCGCGTTTCAACACATACTTTTCGAAGTTGGAGGGTAATTGGTATTTGTTGAGCAGGGAATCGACGGTTTTGTATAAGCGGCTGATCGCTGACCTGCAATTGGCATGGAGGGTTTCAATATCTCTTTTATTACTTCGGCCGTGCGGCAGTGAGCAATTAGCCAATCTGCTCCACTGTGCGAAGAAAAAGGCTTGTTTAACAAAGGGCTCAAGGAATTTTGCATATATTTTCTGCTTCGTAGAACCTAAGAAAAGGACTAGGGGGACTAGGCTTATTGGGTTGTATCTATGAGGACGATAATATTTCTTTATAATTTCTACTCGTGCGCGCAGGCTATTTTTTAGTTGCTCAGGTTTAGACGATTCTTAAGACTGTAGTGGGTGTTGTGGATACATTTGAACGTTGGCAAAAAGGTTAAGCCTTAAAAGGCTGTCAAGTGGAGACGCCGGTGCCAACTATTTCCGACCTTGTTACCTTAAATGTGCCTCATTACCAGGTTCCCGCGTCACCTCAGTCCTTGTTTACCTCCATAACAACCGTTTCGTAACTAAAAAAGACCACTCGACTGATTTTGACTAAAAAACTTCAAGGTAAAAAAATTGAGGTATTAGGACGTAAACGTGCTTCTAATCTCAGCATCCCCGGAGCACGAAGTTGGAAGAATTATCGGGAGACGTCTCCCCATCCACGAAGAGGAGAAAAGAGAACTTGTGAGGACAGTCCCTGGGTTGTGATGGGGGCATTACGAATGTTACGAAACGGAAAATGGGCAGAAGTCCCAGGTCGTGAGCGATAACAGTCGGTTTCGGGTTCGTGAGACAGAGGCCCTGCCCAGTCCCTCAGCCCTTTCAGGGGTTTTCAGGAGACTGACCGACAGGAACAGACGTGAGTCAATTCTCGTTACGACGCCGATGGCGTTTTTCGGAGCATTGAGCAAAAACATGGCCTGAGTTGTGGAGCACACAGGAATTGCTCTTCGATGTCTTGATCGGCGGCTTTGCCAGATCACTTTCCCCAGGGAACCGCATGTGCGGAGTTTACCGAATCCATCATGTAATGTTATCGCGTCCCATCGCGGAATCAATGGGATCTCAAATCATAATAATAGTCACCCAAGTTGTCCTAACAGAAGCATCCCTACCCGTCAGCTCTACGTTTCATTGGTTGTAATACGTACGAGTACAACAATTAGAGGCGATAAGAGGCACTACACCTTCCATGTCAAGGACTTACCGAAATGAAATTAATTCAACCACGACATTCCCTCTAACAACTGAACATAACGATTCGCGCTGTGGCTAAGAAGCTCCTCGTCAAAACAGGTAGCGGGCGATGCCACACTTTTTACTCAGCCTTCGTTCCACACGATAAGGAAATAGTTCAAGTCTATCGAAAGGTTGATTTATCCACTCAGGAAAACCTGATTTTGGTGCTTGGGCCAGGTGTATATCTGGCTTAACGCATAAAGTCCTCCGTCCAGAGGTCTGAGGGTCATTTCATTTTTTAGCCAACAGCGTCTTTCTGTTCTGGTCTTGGGTTGGCTTTGAACAAACAATAGTGGTCAAGTTAATCGATCAGCACATTCAGAAACGGGATGAATCGAACCGGACCGGTAAAAAAGTTGAATTGTTTTCAGATCTGTTTGTTCAAAAGCCTAGAAAAACACGTTTTTTCCATTTTACAAATTTATCGTAGAAAACGCGAGATTTAATTTGATCTACCTGACAGCATGGCTTTAAACGAAGTTTACACACATTTCGTTCTTTGCAAACGTTTCTGTACCTGTCCGTTGAACCGAGTTATTAGCCAAAAGCGCATCAGACAGATTCTACTTCATATTTTTCATATTTTCTCAAGAACAGCTTTAACGATTTTGATCGAACCCTTCCTTTAGGGTCCTTTCAACGAATTCTGCATACTTCTTTCTTCAAAATTCTGGGTTCTGTTTACCTTAAGGGCTTTCGTCGGCACGTATTGATAGAAGTTACAGCGCCTGTATTTTCAGGGTATCGTCGAATTTACAGGGGTCGAGAAAAACAGTGAATTTCAATAGGTGGGTGAAAATTTATGGCTGTGTCGCGCATTTCTTGTAGTCGCTTGGTGAACGCTACCTTCTTACAGGAGCAAAACTGGATGGAAATCACGGGTTCGTGTTCTACTCAATCAACAACCGAGCTGAGACATTCGTTTCGAGCTCAGGGCGACCTATCGAGCGGAACGATCGCTCCACCTTACCTTACCGTCCTTGAATTTCCGCCACAACGTGCAGCGATTGCCATCGAAACTCATCTTCGATCTGCGCCCTTATTTTAACTTCGCGAAAAAGAAGAGAATCACTTGCCCAACAGCTGGAGTTATTATATCGTCGAGATGTACCAACGACACCACTCAAAGCCTTGTTACGATTTGCAATCCGCCCCCTCTGGTGATGGGAAAGATGAATGACGAAAACCAAACCCCTCAGCTATTCACCAGTCGTCAATCCGATGGAAACTTGGACTGTTTCGCTCAAGGCCATTAACAAATTGAATAAAACCTGCGTGGCGCGATGCATCGCACAACTTATGACCTTCTACCAGACAACGATACCCACATTACGCAGTACCATCTATGAACAATATGCGTTTACAAACTGTGCGTCTGATTCTTTGCATTTCATGGGCCTCACTTCGCCGATGCCGACATTCAGGTGGCAGTTGCGGTGTAGCGTATTCTAAAAGCGATGGCTCTCCTTATTAATTAATATTTTGTACAGAACTACTAGTAAAATTAGCAGTCGTGTTCGTTGTGCCGCCCAATTTTTCAAGAAGCTACATATGGTGAATCGACTACACCCTGAGCGAGTATCACCCTCCTCTTGCCACCGTGTCTTGTGAAATTGGGATGCAAAGCTTACAGCAAAGTTTTAAATCACCCTCTTTACCTCCTCCCTGATACGTTTGAAAATTAAGTTCAAGGGGTTGGAAATTGCACAGAGTCAGAAATAATTCTTGACCAACGTTAGATTTGAAGACGTTCTGTAATTTTTGCCCCATCACTCGTATATGCACAAGATTAGGGTTACCAGATGTACTGATTTTATCAGTACGCGTACTGATTTTTAGACCCCCGTACTGATATATTGATTTTTCAATGAAGTGTACTGATTTTCAGCGCAAACGCCTTTTTTCGCAAATTTATCCAATTTTATTAAATTTAAATACACACACGCGCACATTCGATAAACGCACCGAATGATTTTTAAATCGAAGGAAAAGAGACGAAATATATCGATCGTTATCGAGACTTTCGATGTACTGTTATTAACTATAAGAACATGTCATGCAGCGATTTCCATAAGTATCTAATGAAAACTGAAAATGTTGAAATATTGAAAGCAATCGGCAGTGCCAAAAAATACGAAACAAAGAAAATGTAAATTGTGCGACAGATAATTAAATTCTACCTATTTGAGATGCTGGAATTTGTGATTTATCTGTACCCTGTCCCCTTTTTTTTTTTGCTTCTTTGCTTTTTTGATGGCGACGTACTGATTTCTCGCTGGACCGATCTGGTAACCCTACACAAGATGGTAAACAAAAGAATATCATTCGAAGCGCAAAAATATTTCAGCTCTCATGACGGCCGTAAAAACCTTCGAGATGGCCACATTAAAGGCCTGCCGTTCACCTAAATGGTTCGCTCCGCGCCATCAGTTACAAATCCAAGTTTTCTTATTGAGAGTCTATTAGGCCAAATTATGTCATAACAAAGTGAGCCTTGAAATGCTACTCGAGAGATTTTGACCTTTGACGGCGAGTAGGTGGGAAATTAAATCGGTCATTTGTGGGCCAAAGGGCGAAGATGAGAGCAATTGCTAGTTCCGTAAAATGCTTCTTCCCCCTTCTTTTCCCTCCTCAGGTACTTCGTTTTTTTTTTCGTGGGTAGAAGGAGGGCAAAGGACGTGGAGCGCAGCTTGGCCTTGACATTGTTTCCAAGGAGCGGGACGAGCTTCTTTTGACCTCTCTCTCTCACTCTCTCTCTCTGGACTGCGCTGCGCGCCTGACGGTGAGCGGCTAGAGGCAGACGCTGGTAAACACCGTCAGTACCCGGTCGCTCGAAAGTACTACTGCCAATAAGAGCCACGCGCGTGCTTCAATTTCCTGAAGGTCCACGAATCTTAAACCAGGAAGCCACTAGTAGAAAAGGTAACAGGTAATAATAATCGAGACACAAGTAAATTCACTGAACTTGTAATAAAAGGGAAACGAGAGTAAACGATGCGGGAGGCAAGCAAGAAGAGCACAACAAGTGATAAGCGATACGAGCGCCACAGAGTAAAAACAAATATGGAGGAGACCTCAAGTTACATCTGAAAAGGCGGAATCACTTCCTATTTTTTCCAAAATAGTGTAGTAAATAAATAGTTGATATAACGAATCAAAACTAACCATTTTGACTCTTACAATTTATACCGTGTCAACGGAATATGAAGCACGAGCAGTAAGGTGGAAGGAATTGAGTGGCTGTTCCATCAGAGTAACGTTGTTTCAATTACAACACACTGTGAGTAGTTCTCAGCTATCGTTGATTTCATATCATTGATTTGACATTAGCTGCTTGATACAGGTTGCCTGGCTACAGTTTAATACGAAAGTTAAAGCTGTATCTGAACTTTATACTACTTCAGCTTCTGAGAGATTAAAGCTTCTTGAGTAGGAACTGGCCTTTTAATGATCCCCATGCTTTTGCCTCACGACCTTGTATGATAATAGTGGTGGTAACAATATTTACGAGGGATGCTCCCAAATATATGTCTGGAAGTGCTATTGTCACATTGAATGCATTGACTAAATGGACTCCTGAAGGAGGATGTTTACTATTTGGGCAAGAGTTGATTGAAGTTTTTTTTCCGTTTTCTGAGTTCTGAGTGTGCGAGGGTGTGGGGGCAGAGGGAAATTATGACGTATTTGCCGCTGGAGAAGGTATCGGAAATTTGATTGATGGATCAGGTGACGATGCCTAACTAGAATGACAGTGATTTGAGAACTCCTTGCCTGAGGGGAAGGTGGTACGTTAAAGACCTTACTAAGATTTGATAGGTTAGTATCTGCTCGATACGTGTTTTAGGAACAAATTCTTGGAATTGGGAACTGGCGTGTAAATTGTTGAGGGGGACAATGTGACAACGTTTCCTGTTTCCCCCGTGTTTAAAAACATTTTCCATCACTTGCAACGAATCGAATTTTTGCCCCCTTGGTTTGAATATATGGCGTTTCCTTCTCGTTGAGGATTTGACTGTAGCTTTGTATGTATGTCGTCTGTCTTCAGGGACTCTGAAAATATCCACCTCCTGTTGTTCAGCTACGTTACTTTTAAAGCTTCGGTACATCAAATGTTTCGTTACAGAACTCATCTTCTAACTCATTGACGTTGAAAGTATGGAAAAGTGACGCGAGTCAAAACCGTATCTGATCCTTCCGCTCTCCTTGTTACTGTCAATCCCGACCTTCTGATTGCACAATCCCATCGGCCGTTTGCAAGTCGGCAGCCCCAATTCAGCTCTTCTTCAGCTTTCGGCACAATTATCCGCCAGAGTTTTCCATTTTACGCAACCAATAAGGCCCAAATGATACATCCCGAGTCCTCCCAAGTCCCAAGTGCCTCAGAGTCGGCGCTCTGTTACGCAACTTGACCCTTTGACTTGATGCCCCCGCTCTTCATTTTGCCACCGCTTTTATCTCTGGAAGTCAAAAAAGAGGAACTATATTCGGAACGAGCCCAGCATCTTGAGGATCACAATTATACGGTCGCTTCATTTTCTGGTTCGTGCTCTTCTTGGTCGGCACAGCGTTGGGCTCTTCCCCGCAATCTCATTTCGGTTGACAAGTCAGTTGTCGGGTGACTTCCTGACTCCAAGATCTTGCTCTGACAATTTACTAACGGTCTAACTCGAGTTACAATCAATTGCTGATAACTTTTGGGCGCTTCCTTTTTGTCCATAATCCTTTTTGTTTTTTACTTTCCCTTGTGTAATTTTGTGTAAAAAAATGTTTTTCAAGTGTGTTTGAGCCCGAAAAACACCATTTAAGAAAATGTTGAGAGCAAAGAGTAGAACCAAATCAGCTCAAACTTGATATCTAGTCCGCAAGTTACCATGGGACGCCAAAATAACGGTATGAGCAAAATCAGCCCAAAACCAACTATAGTAAACGGTAATACTGTTCTCGATTTTTTTTAATGGACAGCACTAAATAACACAATAATACTATAAAATTCTCATGTGTGGAAAATGAGGACAGAACATAAAAAAATTACTAAATAATCCGACGAAAGTTGACGTTCACGCAATTTAGTCAACATAAACTCCGCTCAAATGTTACTAGGATGTCCAGAAAAATTTACGTGATAGTCCAACCTGAGCGATAAGAGTTTGTAATCGGTCATATGATATATAGCTGCTGCTCCACAAAATCCGGAATTTCCACCACCGCCGTTTAACTCACTGACATTTCTCACAATTATTATCCTTCTCAAAAAAAATTACGTTTACAGTCTCATTAACTCTCTGTACACTAATTACTGAATAATGGTCGTGGCATGATTAGGGGCAGCACAATAAATTCCGGAATTGTAAACGCTACTACTTGCTACCTAAAACGTGAAGTTATATTTTACCAAGCCGAAATGAACTGATTAAAAATAAATGCAATGAGTGGGAAAAGCCATGAAACCATTAAATTTACGTGGAGCTAAGTAGAGCTGTGTGCACCAGATATTTCATTATTACGTGAGGCGTAGTGTGGACGTAACCAGTTATCTGGACTACAATGTGGGAGGAAACGAGTTGTTGTTAGTCCTTAGTTTTCCATGGATATCACTGGGTGTTTTCTAGAGGTGTGGCTGGTTTTGGTTTATTATTCATTCTGAACCCTATGTTTTCGACCAGGAAAAATGTTTTACAACCCCCCCTCAAAAATTTGATACTTTACGTTTCAAGACATGGGGATTCCAAAACTGCAATGTCCGTCGGCCATCCACCGCCAGGGCCGTTTTATGCCTTTAACGTGGTCTAAAAAATCCGTTCTTTCGCACATATATCCCATTTGGTATCTAGTTGTGCCCGCCATCTCGGCAATCCGATCGGACGAAGCCCCTGGTTGTTATGGGCAAAAAATGGTTAAAAAATTGACAAAACGCAGTTTTAATCGCAAATACGCCGTGTTTGGTATCGTTTTCAAGGTATACTTGAAAGTCTACTAAATGAAAGAACTCGCGGGAACTACAGCGAAAGTAAACGTTTCGTCGTTTAAATCGTTCCCACCCATCATTTCACCAAAACCACCCGCCCGCTCGACTCACCACGTCGTGCCAATTGCCTACAGGCGCCTACGGGCGACTGGACTATTTAGTTCTCGTCGTTCCATTGTAGTCAGGTCATGTTTCGTATGGTTTACAGGTATTTTTCGATGGGTCTTGGAGCAGTAACACTAGGTCAAGCTGTTCATGAGAATAATAAACCGTTGTGTAATAATTTGCAGAGTTTTTCCACCACGTATTTGACTCAATGTCCCACCAATTTGTAATCCTATTTTCCTTCTACTTCATAATATTTGTTACTGGGCTTTCTAATAACCGATGCGTAATTAAGGAAAAAACCTTAGCAATATCGACTCAAGTTACCCAGTGTATCTGGGTAATTTCCCTGGGGATACATGAATTATTGGGCTCCCCTCCCCCACCACATTACCCCTGAGAGTCTTTTCTCCCTGCATTATTGTATTTGGTGATTATATTATCTACTGAAGCCATCTGTCAACAGGAAAACGCCGAGTTTGTTGTCTAAATAAGCAGTTAGTCGGGAACATAGCCAAAATACTCAACATCGACCAGATCCGATGAGGAATAAATTGTACGATAACTTATGGTGTATTATCTAGAAACCCGACGCTTCCTTTCGACTGCTTTTAGTTATTGACGTATTAGTTACGCCAACAGTCGACTTACATGTGTATCATAATCACTGCAACATTAAAATGCGCTTTCCTTTCAGACCTTTGACTCAGCTAGTCGACTCAGTTTGTAAGACCTTGATCCTTTTCACCTGAAAATGGTTGCCCTTTGTGGGCTGAAACGCTCGCGTTTCGGTCTTTAAACCACAACTCTCTCAGTTGAAGAGATGAGAGGAAGTTTTGAGCTTGAGTCTTCAGAATAGGCTGCCCCCAACAAATCTCCGTTGCTGCAACTCCTTACAAGTTTTTCCGCTCCCACTTTGAAGGGGCTGAAAGACACCGGGCATTGAGATGTTAATTCGGTTGATAGCTTATGGGACGTTTGAGACTGGATCTATCGGAACATTAGGCAACGCGCGTTCATTATCGTTCCTTCAGAAGCATCTCGTTCACTTTCCGCCGCATTCGCATTTGTGATTGTTCCGGACCGACTATGCGAACGGCCTTGAAGCAACTTTCCTTTGTTTTCAGCCGCGTTCCAGATACCTCCACGCTGGGTGTTTTTGGGAGAGCGAAGAGATCGTCGATCACTTCCCTGTGATCCGGTAAATTTATAGCTAATTGCAGTTGTGGTGGGGGGAGGGGGGCGTCCACAGACTCAGAGATTCCTGTCTGAGGGTTAAGGATCGGTCAACATGAGACAAAAACTAATAATGCTCTACTCCTCCTAAGTGACATTTCTGCCCAGCTCTATGAACTATATACAGAAGTATGGTACAGCAAAATTTAATGTTGATTTTGAATATTCTTGTCATCATATTTTGCTTTTAACGGGGTCTAAAAAATTCGTCCTTTCGCACTAAAATTCCTTTTGGGATCTAGTAGTGCCCGTCTACTAGGCAATCCGATCGGACGAAACCCATTGTTGTTAAGTGTTAAAAATGGTTCAAAAAATTAGCCGAAAACGTAATTCTGGCAGTTTTATTGTTACCTAGGTGTTTTTGATGCTGAGTCGAATGGGAGGGAGAAAAGCAGGATTGCGTCTACAAGATGGATAAAGTTGAAATCACGGTAACTATAGTGAGGTGAATTCCAGTGGTTGAAGAAACTCTCGGAATTAAGCGAAAGTTATCTTTTTTCCCCTTTTTTACCTCTCACTGCTTCCAGCGTCACTCCAAGCACTCGTCAGGTCAACTCGTCGCGTCGAGCCAATTACCTAACGCCACCTAGAAAACGTTAATTTTCGTTGTTCCGTTGTACTAGTTTTCTATGCTCAATCGAATAGGATGGATCTATAAACATAGTCGTTTGCATTCAATCGTTGTTTTTCGGATTGCGGTTTTACGGGTTACGGTTTTTAAATTTGAAATGTAATGAAACCACCTTACTCTGGCAACTTGAATCGATCTAGAAATGCGCCTTTTTGAATGCGAAATAGGAGAAGGGTTTGTGTGGCGCCTGACATTATATTATTCATATTTCTATGCACATTAAACAATGCTTTGGCCAATTACCTCATAGTAGATGACAAGTTTCAGATGGAGAGGCTAATTCTACGTATTATAATCCAGAAAATACGCTAATCAGAATTGGACTTTGAATACATGCGGTTTAGTGGTGCATCACAATCTCGTTGAAGCAAGGAATGCCTTGGTTCTTAGGTCATAACAATCTTTGCGACCCCCTGAAATTGCAGCATTTTCATCCTCTTGGACACATTCGAAGTTTCCTTCGCTGGAAGACGTGAATCCCACCGTCGAATCGCATCCGGAGCCATTAAGTTATGGATCTAGAAAGCAAAATTTCCGACTTTCAAGGAACTTTCGAGCGACATCACGAAGGGTGAGACGGTGCAGGGAGGACGAGACGTCGTGCTGAGGGTCGTGCCTCGTCGGTCGTTTGTTTCCTAAGCCAAGTCCTACTTCCGGCTGCAGTTCAAAAAGCGGGCTGATGACTAAAAACGTGATCGGATGCAGGAACATCCATGAGCATTGGGATGTAACCGAACAGTGTTCTACCGAGTTACTTTTCAAGTCGCTTTTCCCACAGAGCAATGGCACAGTACTTCCGCGCATCACTTGAATTCAGACCTTTCTCCTTTGCGCCTTATTTTCCCCCTATCACGCTCTCCCTAATTTATTACTCACGTCTCTAATTGTTATTTGGCGGTAGAATGTTTTTAATGCTTGGGTTTAAGCTGGCGAAACTATTGAATTCCATACTGTGGTGAATTTTAGGGGGAACGGTTTTCACGATTTTTATGAATCTCACTGGACAACAATTGATGTGTAGACTGCAAAACCTCCCTCTTAAGACCACTAGCAGTTTAATTAGCTTGTCCCACTGAGCAACAGTTTTGGAGTTTCTAAGTGTCTTGATCTGACTGACTGACCACGGTTCAGCTCTGCCATGCAGTCATTAGTCATAGGCCTCATCTAGAGCTCTCATGAAGCAACTCTTGGGTAACTACTGTATTGTGCGTTTGCTATAGTGGTCTCTCGCACTGGTTCATTCCGCCACCGACGAGATTGAGAAATAACAACTACACTCAGTTTTAAGAATATCGCTCTTTCATCAATATTTCGTTTCCGTCACCTAAGAGCCGCGAACGCTAATGAAAAACTCGACCTCTCAATTCAACCGAACAGGGATTGACTGTGGGAAAACGAGATTTTTTCCATCAACAAACGCGCTATGAAATGCTTTGAGAAGGAACAATACACGTTTGGCAGCTTATTTACCGGACCTCGCGCGCTTGCGGGGTTATGTTATTGGGTAGGAGAAATGCCGTAAGTACGAGCTCCCAGAGAGAAACACGAGTATTTAGTGTGGGAACATCTGAACGTTCGCACATGCCAAATTAACTGAATAACGAGCGGCTTCAAGGAGCGGCTTACTCCGGGGCCATCGTGATAACATCAGGTACGCGTAGGAAATACGAAACGTCCCGATTGTGAAAACCACTGAGTTTTTCGGGGCGGACACCAGCATTGAATTGCCGTTTGATCATTTCGAGAAGCGACTAATCTGATGGAAATATTTGCCTCTGTCAAGTGCTGTGAGTGGAGTCTCAGAGATAATTGGCTGGGTGTCTACTGGAGCTGCCAGCAGCCACCGTCTGAAGGGAAGAGGCGACAGACCCCCTGAGATCGCGATATGACTATTACTTAGTACCAACCAGCCTTTAAAGAAGGGTCCGAGCATGTTAGACGATACGGGTACGACGCGTCTAACAGCCTTCCTTACCCAGAGCCCACCTCGAGTTGGGAATGTCCCACTCAACAATCTGAAGTGCTGTAAAAACTTGGAAAACAGAGATGAAAATTGTGCTGACTGACTTCTATTAAAAGGCACTGGGCGATATTGGTCCAGTGGCAATAATGGATCGTAGCTCCGCGCGATTGCTGTAATTTATTCCCGAGTCACCAGCTCTTCAAACATCTTCAAACTACCTCAGTACAAAATCACAAAAAGTTGTTGACAAGTCAAGATAAAAATGAGGGTAAATCGAATTAAAATAAGTTGGAAAACCGAATGAAACAGTTGAGAATATGTAACGATTCCGTAAAAAATTAGGTGAAAATAGCTCCGAGATCAACGATATCTATCTGGAAAATTGCAGAAGTTGTGATCAGTAAAAGTATAAACGGTCAGAAAATTGTCTGAAGGTTTATGAAAAACGGTTTGATGCAAGGTAAGCAACAGGCGGTAAAAGTTTGCTCAAATAATTTGAAAGGAAGTAAAAAGTATTGGGAACTCGAGTGAAACCCGTCACAGAACTTATTTTGAAATGTTCAGACAGTGGGTAAACGTTCATCAACTGGCCATCCGAAGGGAGGAGGGTGGGGGTGGGGGTGTTACATCTAGAAAAATAGTAATAAATCAATGAATAAATATTGTGGTTGTGGGGAAGGTGAAAATAGTTAGAATATTTCTAAAAAGGTTGAGGTATCAAGAAAAATAATTGGGATACTTGTGGTTGTTCGAATAGTTGATGATAATCGAGTAAAAACGGGGGAAAACATCGTTAAAACAACATCAACGACAGATGGAACATACTTGGTTGGAAAAAAGAGGAACAATGTGTCGGGGAAATAAACCGAGGTGAATAAAAAAGAATTGAACTGTTTAAAATTTGTTAGAAGTTGAATAACACTTTTGGGAGTTGGGGGAAAAAATAAAAACGAAACGTTAAATTCGTTTGGAAAATAGTGTTAAGATGATGGGAACGTAGTAACAACACAGTTCACATCGTTCAGTATTTTTGCACGAAGAAAATGTCTTTTGTCCTGTGTACACCACGAGCAAGGGAAGATAAACTCACTCTAAAGGCATGTAGACTCGCATCAGATATTTAATATTTTCGATACTGAAACAGAACAGATTCGGTGACCTTCGAAATTTTCCCGTCTAAGCGGTTTCTCAAGTCTTTGACTGAATAATGAAATGGACATTGCATCAGCGGCGAGTTGTGGAGATTTTCAAACTTTGTTTATTCCTCAAGAGCCGACTCTGAGGTAGAACAATGGAGTCAACGTTGAAGAATCTGATCAGCCGGTGGCTTCCTTTCGCCATGGCAACCTTTTTGGTGGCAAACGAGAGCCTCCAAATCCTCCTTATGCTTTTTGAGCTAAAAGAAGAGTTTGATCAGGCCTTGGTGTTGAGTGCTAGAAATAGACCAAAATAAGGAAAAATAAAACGGCTTTCAAAGTCTAGGTGCCTTTTGAGTATGTCTTCCCTAGCTGGAGGTATACGTGGGCGAGCCCTTTCAATGAGAAGATCTTATCTTCGAGCAAGAATACTGAACGATATGAACTGTGTTACTACTACCTCTCCCTTCACGTTTTTACATTATTATTAGAACCAATTCAACGTTTTCCAACTATTTTCACTTCAATTCTTTAAAATACTACTCAACTGTTAATGATTTTATTCAATTTTCTAGCGATTTTTAAACATTTCACAGTTTAATATATATTTCATACCTTTTGCAGTAAAGGGTTTCTGTCTTACAAACGGACAACACGCTATTTAATGCCTAAGAAGTCTTGAAAGGTACTATCAAATAGTATTTGGGAAATACATTTCACATTCTGAATTTGCCACGTGAAGTTCTAAAGGGGTCATACGAGCCTGTGGCACACGATGCACTTTGCAGTCGGGTTCGTTAGTATTGAATCAGAATTCGTGATGCACCGTCTACGTGTTATGGAACTTTGTCCTCATGGACCTTATCTGAGGGGCATCTTCCAAAGAGCTGAAGGTTGCACAAGAAAAACGGTTCTAGAAAGGGCTACCTCCTCCCTTGTGAGCAGAAACAATTATTCAATATGGGAAATGCAAAGCTGGAGGAGCGCGTTGCTTCTCGTTTCCACAAAAGTCTCTAGGGGAAGGTCGGTTGGGGAAGGGAAGGAAAATGAGGCTGATGGGCCGCAAGAGATAGAGACTCCAAGAGACAGCATCTCCATTTCACGTACGTTTTATTTCCGCGGGCAATGAGCTCACTTTAAGTAGAAGACGAGCCAAGTTACCGCAAAAGCACGGTCGTCCTGTTTTCAGTGTTTCTCGAGTTCTTCTTCTCCCAAGAGCTATCTGAGTGCGCTAATATGATAGGTCGCCTGATCTATCAGTTTACTAACTAATTTTTCCGATTCACGTGCAAATTTATGAAATTGGCCAAACCCCACCAATACGGAGACATAAAAGGGGTTGACAGAGAACGGAAGTAGAATGCACCAAGTGGCAGATTATACTTGTCAGAATGAAATTACGAACGAACGAGTTTATTGTACTCGTCAAAGGTCGTTTCAAGAGCTCGCCGTACAATTTAGTGCTAACCGTTGCGAACATTTAAAAACGACGATCGACAACGAGAAAACTATGAACCAAATTCAACTAACTAGCTTACTGTACGCATACATTTACTGCTACAGTTGAGAAAGTGCTTTCATTGAAATAAATATATTGTACTTTTCTATTTCGCACGCTCTTCCGTCGATCCTTAACTGTGATAGCCGGTTCGCCAATTCAAGAAGAGTTAACTGTATAGTTATAAATGTCATATAATGTCGCTTCGTCATGATAATTGAGGTCGACACAAATGTGTGAGATGGCGAGAAAAATAATCTTCACGAAAGAGAAAGTGAGGGAGATTCTAATTTTCCGTGCAGCCTACCTGGCATATATCCGAATCGTGGAGGGTACATCGGCTAATCTTGGCACCAATTTGATGAGGGTAACAAGTCTTTCGTCACAAATTTTCTTGCCACACCCTATGTACGCGTGTCACTCACTGAAATTTTGGGTCAATCGAAAAAAATATTTGGAGCGAGTCACTCTATCGATGTCCATTCCAATGCATTTTTAGCGCACTGCACAGGTTTTTTATGAGCCTTCGAAGTCAGTGAAGAATTGACTCCTCGCAATATACCAAATCCATTTAAGCTATTAATCTCCCTCCTGAATGAAGCTAATGGAACAATTTTCTCGCATATAACCATATTTTGAGTCGGGAGTTAATTGGGTTGTGTGTCCGATTGCCTCGTGCGAACTCCAGAACCCAGGAGGCAATTGTGCTCCAACGGCCACGAGCTTCCCGCCAAGTATGTTTCCGGCTTAACGAGAAAAATTCTGAGACCGGCGTGCGAAACCACAGAGGCCTCGAGAAATCAAATCGTTGGGAACGCGGTTGCAAGAGTCGACCAGAATCTCCACGAATTAAGGACAAATTTCGTGGCTACTAGAGAATCGACTAATTACTGGTGCGTTGCTCAGGGTGGGAGGCAGTCTGCTGGGGCTTGGCATAAACTAGTTTTCCATTCTTCTTATGGTTTGCAGACAACGAAGATGCAGACAACGTGGCGAGAGAAACATAACATTATCATTCATATCACAATGCTGTCAGAGGATTTGAAGCAAACTAGCATCGGGGGCCATAGAACAGCTCCCAGGTTACATAGCTGCGTCAGCTTCCCTACATCAATTTTCCACTAGCAGCACTTCCATCAACAAACACGCGAGCCTAATCACCTTGAAAGGTGTCCAAGTGCCAATACAGTTACTTAAGAATTAACTTGACTAACTTGCAGAGGGGTCGAGGCTACTCTCGTATCAGAGGAAAGTCCGCACAAGGATCAATCACCTTAAACCACAGCCCTTTCGGACATCACTTACATCATTTATGAGCATCAAACGTCAATTTTTAGTATGGGAATTCTCAAGTTAAACGAGCTCAAATCCTACAAAACGACATGGTTCCCCTGGACCTAGAGGTGTCTAATCTGGAAGATATCATCGAATCAACTAAGCTGTACACGAGTCCAGCGTACACAGCTCTAGCAAAACCGGTATTTATTTTCTCGGCGTTCCACTCCTCCGAAAATCATTTCGGGGGTTTGCCATCTGCTTCTTCTCATTCAGTAGATGATAAGCAACGAAAGTGTTCTGTTCTCTCGTAGTATTCTGACGAATTATTATGGCATGTCTATTATTGACGTCACATGTTATTCTACATTCTGAATATCAGATTTGAGCCGATTTGGTTTAGCCATTATCTATCAATCGTAATGATACACTCACAGACCATGTTTTTCAGCCTTCAAAACAGAAAAACCACAACAAAAATTTTTCAGCTGGTCACACTGATCAGGGCTAATCCACTAAACCATGATGAAGCAGCAAAGCCCGCCCAGTTAAACCAGTTCGTGTCTGCACTCAGTACGCTAGAGGTATGCAGTAACCACTGCACGATGGAAGGATTCTTCTGGTGCATTTAACTAAAAAAGGAAGAAAGATAACTTGAAGCGTCGAGAAAGTTTACACTTGGTGTTGAAGGTGATTACGTAAGCTTCACTGTGGCGAAACGATCGTCAGTTCGCGACACTTCTGACAAGATCGCTACGATTTGCAGGCCATTTTGGGAGTCATAATTTGATGTTCTCGCGTGAAGCAAAATGTCCCTTATTTACCCACTCGAATGTTGCTGTTTTGAAAGGGTCCAGATGTAGCAACGTATCAGATGGATCGCTCCTTGCTTGCCTCACATCTATCACCCTTCTCCGCCACCAACGTGTCATCTCTTCCATCTTCTCGGATTTGAATAGAAGACTCTCATACGGGCAAACCCCGAATTTGATTTGAAGAACCTCATAAACGTTTATATCAAACCAGAGTCCACTTGACATCTTCAGATTCGAAACCGACTAAAGGTTTTCTCCTCAAGGCGACTGCTATCATAATTCCCGCCCGTCCTCCTTTTGGGCTCATCCTGCGCATTGAAGGCCTCCGTAATGGAAACGATATCACGCTGCCACAGGTTCCAATTTTGAAGAGCGACCCACTTGGAGTTATTTAACACCTATTACTGAGCGGATCGTGCGGTAAAGGCCAAGTTAATAGCCATAACCTCCGCACTCACCACCATCCAACGCCTACATTTTCCATTAGGGTCGAATAAAAATATTGCAGACCGCTCGCGCCGTTGGACGGTTTGACCTACGTTCATTTTAAACTCTCAAACCTATTAAATATTTGGCCTTAGCCTTAGATCGTGTGAATGTTTATCATGAGACTCAACTGCAGCAAATGATGTCTGAACACCTCGACTCACAGCTTGACAAACCAGTCACCAACTAAGGTGTTAGTTTATCAGCTCTTACAGGCTTGCCGCTGCCAATCAGAGACGGGGCAAAGAGTTACCATACTTAGAGATAAGTGATTGTCTGTTCTCGTGTGCTCGTGCTTGATAAGGGTCTAGAAGTACTCACTTACCGCTGGGCGCTTACGCCCTTCGTTTTTGCGGGCTTTTTCTTCGTCCTCACCATCTGGTGTCGGGTTGGTCCCATGTTGCGTTTCATTTTTCGGATTCGACCCTGAGTGTTGAGCTTTGCAATTGTACCAACTTTCCTTTCGTGGCCCAGTTTCCTAAGTAGCACTGTTTGAGATGCAGGACAGCGTACTTGTAGCAGCTGCATGCATCTTTTCATACTGGCATCCGCTCTACCAGGTTTCTGTTGTACGTTTGTTGAGTGGTCTCATTCTCTCTGGTGCTGAAAAAATCAACCCTGGCAACAGTTTGAGCAAGGAGGGCTTCCCAAAACGTGAGGCAGACGTTGGTCTGACCAGCTTCCACACCAGTCTTTCATGGAAAAGTAATCGCTCCTCAGATTTTCGTTGCAAACTGACTGAGTTCGGAAACGACCAGGATTACGGCATTTGTATTGGAACAACCGTCGATTCTAATCGCACAAAGATCAATGTAACATTATCCACTTGATTCCACTTTAAGGTTCTCTCGATAAAACGTTGAACTTTAGTTCCGAATCGGCGTATTACGGAACTCCCTGATGTTCTCCCTTATGTTCGACATCAAAAGTCGAAAACCAACGAGGGCTCTCTAAATTGCTCCGCCCCCAATCCTATCAGTCGCGGCATCACTTCAGTTCCACGGGTTCACGCTGCGAATAAATCAAAAGCACCTCCGAAATTCTTGTGCGAAAAGACAGCTTTATTGCCGCTTTCTCGTTATATTTGGCAACCTAGTGAAGGAAATACATCTGGAGAAGTCGACTGTGTTAATTGAAAATGAAATGAAATCGATAGCTCTTTCTGATCGAGAGCCCTGGGAGGTCTGACGTTTCGAGCCCCTGAAGAAAGAGATTGTGTTCCTACGTCCTTCCTTCTGGCGATTCCACAAACTCCTCGGCTGGAATTACCCTTTGATGCCTAATCTTTCTTCATTTACCAGACTATGCGTGTCTTTCCAATCTACCTGTGGGAAGAACCTTTGTGAGCCACGTTAGTGGGAGCTTGCTCCTATACGTGCAGCAAATCTAAATGTATTTATTCACCAGGTGGGGTTGCCATTTAATTCAGTAGGAAGTTTATGAAATCGGCTGCAGTTTTCTTTAGGTTTGACACAAAATCACTTGTCCGAAGGAACTAGATGAAAGAGGTTCGTAACTAAGCTTTGGTATCGAACAAAACCCACACAACTTATTTAATTGTGCAATAAACAAATTGTAAACAAACTTTAACTTATGCCAGTACTACAATAAAATTATATCATTACTTTGAATTTATATATTGCAATTTTGAAGGGACATTGTCCCCAAGCTTTCTACCTTTCGTACTACATGCTGACTCAACTATTGGACTTGAACCGTGGCATTTTAGGTTTACGTCCTAATATTATTCCATAAGTAGTCCATGACTAGGGAACAACGACCAGGAAACTACCTTCCTCTCTGCGCCAGGGAACCAGTTCGTCTACATTTACGAACCAGTAAGATTGCACCCTTGAGGAGGAAGCTGCGTATAAACACGGCGTAGTGGTTAAGCTGAACTCACAAGTCTGGAACGTGTCTAAAAGGATATCCGACGCATATCTTCGCTTTGAAGAAGTTTATGATGAAAAGCTACCCTTCCCCCCTCCACGAATAAAACGAAAAAGGCATACAACAATGTAGGAACTCATGCTTCGTAGCACTGGGCTGAGATGAAGGAACCACATGAGTAACAATGTTTGTTGTTGATATTTGTATACTCATTTGCAATTAAAGAGCTGAGTTTGTTGGTGATCTGGATGAGAACTTCTCTCACTCCTTTCGTTCATTATCCCAAAGCACTACTATTTCACTCCACGCTCCACGCTATACATAGTCATCACATGAGGTGAACAGATCGCATGGGCTCGTGTATTAAGCGGCTTTTGCTGAATAGGCTGGGCAGTAATACGTTGACTTATGCCCGCCCCATAACTACAATTGACTTCATCGCTTTGAAGTGCTCACTACTCAGGGCTACCACTCACATACATTGACAAGTTAAGGACCAGTGGCCAAGAGAGTGACTCGTTCGTTGTACTAATTTCTATTGAGTTTTCAATAACCTTTCGAGCGGAATAATTACTTCGGATTCAAGTTCATTCATGTCTTACTAACATGGATATACTTGATTTTCTGCATTCAATGGATTATGTAACAAAGTTGTGAAGGATAGTAGTTCCTATTATATCAGGCTCAGTACAGTACGATACTGAACTGGAAGTTGTCCAAATAGATTCCCATTTGTAGTGTTACGTTTTCTGATACTTTTGGGGGGAATTCCGCACATTTGTTTGACTCAGCTTAATCTTCGCCCTTCGATAGATGGGCTAACTCGGAGACTTAACAGCTAAGCGAGCTGAGTAGCCTCCGTGCACCTAGAGGTAGATACACTTGAACACTCTGCTTGAAACGACTGTTTATCGAGTGTTTTGAAGCCACACCACTCCCAAGTACCTTCCACGGCCTTTCAATGCCCTCATTCTCATTCATTCACCCCTTACAGTAAGTCCTAGTAAATAAATACAAGGGGAAACGTTAAGGTGAGCAGTAAAAAGGGCCTGTATGTGAGGAGACCTTTGGGCATCTCTGTTCTCTCGGTGAACCTGTCTTTCATCGGTGTATCTCACGAAGTTTCTTTCTCACTTACCGTGTCTGATTGAACCATCTCGAAATATAAAAGCTCTGTCCGAGAGGCGCTTCATCTGCAGCAGTTAACCACCAGGAATTGAACTGATTGCCCTTGAATTTTGTAGTCAATCCCAAACCAAAACTCGTTCCAAATTACTAAAGCTAGTGATCATATGGCAGTAAAACTAGAACACACGTCAGTATTATTTTTCACATTCGCTCAATTGTATGCCTTTTGATTCACTTCCCCGCAGATGTGTTCAGGTTCCCAAAGTAAATACTGCCCACCACTACACAGCTCATCAGTACTACCGAAATTGGAAGCACTTTGATACGCTTTCTGAGTATGAAAACAATCACCAAATGAGTAAGGACAAATAAATGCTGAGTTAATTGCTGTTCAAATCACAAGACACGCTGAACGAGTCCCGAGTAGATGAAATAAACCAGGCGAGAACAAGCTGCAGTCGTGTGCCTTTTCAATTCCCAACAAGTCGGTCTCATTCAGTAGCTCATATGTAGCCCCTAGTGATGAAGTGAAGTACCAGTGACCGCACCCTAGCACTGTATTTGCTCGTGACAACGTCTTGTGTCTGCTCAGCGAACATCTCCAGGATGTCACCTTCTTTCTGAAAATGGTCCAGGTCGATTGGTCGGCCTTCACTCGTTATTGCTGGGAGCAGTAGGAACCCCATTAGTAAGCCGAAAAGTGCGAGCTCTTCAATCTTGAATAACAGATAAAACAACATATAACAGATTTTGTTTATATGGACTGGAAGTAACTAGGTTTTTGACATTTTATGTCTTTACTTTGCTACATAAACTCGAAAATGTAACGCCGGAGATGTTACGCGGGATATGTAACGGAGGAGCGTCACGAAATTTGTGTTGGGTTAAGTGCTTGGTAACGCCTGTTACAAAATCTAACGCTTGGTAACATCACACGTTTTAATAACCTCAGTGACTAAGTGATGATGTCAATTGCCATTGACGCGGCCATTATATCGAAACATCAACGAGCACAATCAAACGTATCATTGCATTAACAAAAATAAATAAATAAAAAATAAAAGACATAAAATGTTCCTAGTGGTTGTGTACTAGTACGAAAGCTTTTACAGAGAAATCAAATTTAAAACATCATCATTCACGTCATCAATTTTAGTTTTTCATTTTGTTTTCTTCATGTTTTTAAAGTTACTGTGTATATGTAATTCTGTGCATCAAATATGATTCCGTGGGAACCATGCATCGCAACTACGATTTCAAAAGGCGTTGTAAACTTAGGGACTGAGCTTCAAACGTAATTTGGAAGTGGGACACTATGACTGGCGAAAGGGCCCACTTTTCAGGGTGGATCTTAATGATCCTAAAAATATATTCTCATTGTCTTATCTAACTCTAATGTGTCAATAACACTTTTAAGTTGTTCTATCTGTGATAGTGGATTGTGGTGGCAAGAAATTGGGATGCGAGAATCCTAATTAAGAGGATAGAAAAGCGGGTCTTGGATTTACTCGTATGGTCTAGGTTTGCTGTACTTCATTCTGTGTTTAGGGAAAGGGCGTGAGCTCAACTGTATCTCAAGTGTGGACAGAAGAGAAAGAGTTTGTAATTCAGACACAAAAATATATGTACCTGATCGTTGATTTGCTCGCAAGTGATTCGAGGGGCATCAGGCGCCAAATCACTAAGCACCCTCATTAGCGTCTCGTGGTAGACGTCGATCAAATCGTCGTGATAAAAATTCAATATGGAAGGTTCTATTGACGTGCTTAGGAAATAGAGAATGTCAGTAGCGAGGGAAGAATACCTCATGACTTGCAGGTCAACAAATTTGACTTCCACCGGATTTTCTCCTTCGTACCTACAACCAACAAGATAACTCACTTATGGAAATCATGAAAAAGTCACGACGGTTAATTATACTCATAGAGTAGGTTCAGACATTGGTAGGAATTGTGAAATATCTTCTGATGTGACTCAAAGTCTAATTTACATAGTTTTATGAAATATAAGTGAAACATTCCTCACACCCACCTACATTTATTACTTTCCTTGGCTCCACAAAGCAGAAAGGAAAGTTATGTAATCGGGTGAAAAAAAAAGTTGAGTTCTCTTCAGATCTTTACGTTTCAGACCCCCCTGAGTCCGAAAAACACTATTTGGGAAAATGGTCTGTGTGTGAGTCTGTGAACGATTTTTTGAGAGAACCACCGTACCAAATCCCCTCAAACTTGATATCTCGCCCGCAGGTTACCATGGGACGCCAAAATAAGGGTTTGAACAAAATCCACGGAAAGTTAACCATAGTTATCATAATGATCAAAACACCAAACTTTTTTTTCTCAAAAAGGGCTCGAACGATTTTGATTACATTTTTTATATTGATAGCACTCAATAAGGCAATCATACCATAAAATTCCTATTTGTGGGAAAATGACGAGAGCAGCACAATAAATTATCAAAATTTTCTACGATTATCGGTTTCAGCGCGGTTTTTTTTCCTTTTATTGATTTTTCGATACCAAGCAGTCCAATCGCCGTTAATGGCGAGGAAATACTGGGACTTACGGGAGTCAAATTACTTTTTAAGATTCCTGAAGGGACCTTCAAGTGGATTAACAAATACTATTTGTGGTGGAGCTAAAGTGGGCTTTATATTCTCGTAAGAAATCGATGGAATGAGCTTGACTGGCCATTTTCAATGACGGTCAGACAGAGTTATAAACAACAGAGAGTTAAACAACTTGCAATATATAGTTCAATCACAATATTTTTAAAAACATGCAAATGATTACACTACGGTTTATTATCCTCTTGCACAGCATGGCGTAGCCTCACAACTACAAGAACTACCCCATTCGATTCTGCATCGAAAAATACCAGTAAACGATACGAAACATGGCCTGACTACAATAGAGCGACAAACATGATTCCAGGTGCCTGTACGCAATTGCACGACGGACATTGCAGATTTGGAATCCCGATATGTTTTAAATTCTATTTATTTACGGTACAATAACGGCCATTGTTCTAATTCAAAGGGAGCTATAGAGGCGGAAAATAAAGATATTGATCTGATCTTCTTTGCCACTCAGGTGATTGTGGTGTGGAAGTTCTCAGCTTGGATTTCAGCACCTCAAAAACAACAAAAAAAGAAAACAAACCAAATAAGACCGTTCTGAATTGGTTAAATTAATCTACGCTCCGAAATTAGTTTTCCGATTCAGGAGAAACAAAGACGTTACAAAAGTTCAAATGATGGCCATTCGAAATACATTACTCGCCCTTCGGATAACCCAAAATAAAAACAAGTCTAATAGTAATGTCTTTTAATAAACACAATAAAGGTATATAAAAAAACTAGGCAATCATAAGATAGATAGAACATAGATCTGGGAGGTGCGGAGAGTGCGAACGAGGGTTTTTGTGATTCAAGAGCAAAATCTCAGCAGAAAGAGAAACCGAGTGAGACCACAATTTAATCTCTTCATTACACCAGCCCCTGATTACACCCAGGTCGAGGTTAAGCCTTTTTAACCTTGTACGGAATTGAACCTCCGGTGAACTGCATCAGTAAATCAATACGTAGATAAGCATTGCAGCTATATGGGACATTCTACGAAGAGATGAGGTATATTAATCAAAAACACTAATATTCGCTCAGAATGCTAAACGTGAAATTTGATGTGAGAACAGTATAACGGTTTGAAGCGGATCCCACCACACCAGCACGATCCAACTGTTAATGTACGTGGCAGTTCAACAGGGTCGTCTCCATGCTTGAAAAGGTAAGTTCTCACTGCTGGGTTGAGATGTGATACCATAATCGTTTGATGGTTTTGAATTGGGTGATGTGACTGTTACACCAACATAGCTAAGTACGTCCAGTACATCCAGCTGTGTAGTGGTAGTTCTGCAGTACGTTACTAGGAATATTTAGCTTGTTTATCAATTCATCGATCGTTATCTACTCAATGGCCTCACAAGCGAGGAGAACCTCCCAGGCTCGATCCATCCTCACGAAATAAGATCGTTTAGAGCGGAAATGGATCACGAAAGTAAATCTCTCGAGCCTTGAAGGGGTTGTATGAGGTTTACAAAGGGATCTTGAGGATTCCAGTTTCCCGTGATCGGATCATAACAATTTGAAGTCATGTTTTAGGTCATCAGCGATAGCGAGTGCCCAAAGAATGACGAGATGACGAAATCCTGCTCTCGCTCTGTTTTCTCATCACAAGGAAGCTCTTCGCCCCTTCGACTCCATAGCGTAATATTTTCCGTGGTTTCCGCGAGCGCCGTGATCACGATAGCCTAATTAAGACTAGTTGACCTGACCTTTGACTCAGGGATTTTATGATCCCGATGGCTCGCTCTCGAGAGATTCACAGGACAACGAAACCTTCCACGACCAATTATTGCGCCCGGTCCACAGGACAACAATCTTGTACGAGTATATATTTGTATTTGAAAACATTTTTTACTTTCCGCTACCCGAAGGGAAGGAAAGTATAGTAATCGGCCCAAAAAAAAAAGTTGGGTTTTCTTCAGATCTTTACGTTTCAGACCCTACTGAGTCTAAAAAACCTAATTTCGGAGAGAGGTCCGTGTGTATGTCTGTGTGTATGTCTGTGTGTATGTCTGTGTGTGTGTGTGTCTGTAGTTCGATTTGCGGGAGAACGGCTGATCCGATTGAGCTGGTTCTTTTTTTGTTTTGTTCGTTATTTTTTGTAGACACCAAAATAAGGTTATGGACGATTTCGGCCGATGGGAAGGGGGGGGGGACGAAAAAGTACCAAAACCAGTGTTTTTCGCATTTTTCTCGAAAACGGCTCTAACGATTTTGATTAAACTTTCAAATTATCTTCTCCTAATCAATACCTAACTTTTCTTCTCTATACATATCTCCATGAAAATACGGTGAACGGAGATATGGGCCCCTGCAGCAAAAATAGGGTTTTTACGCTTTTTGGCATAACGGCTTCAGCGATTTCCACCAAACTCACAGGATGTTTTCAAATAGTTAATACCTACATATTGTTCTCAATAAATGTTCCTGTGACGGTCCATTGAACAGAGATAAAAATTAAAATTTGTCAAAAATAACGTTTTTTCGAACATTTTCGTAAATTCCAGGGTAACTTCTTCACCAGATGTGATAAATCCTAATGGAGTGTCTTTTGGTCACTCATACCAACATTTCGTTCTCTATAATTATTTCTGTATATATATGTTGAACGGAGATATAAGCCAAGTTAACTCAGAAAAGGAGATTTGTCGAATATTAATTTATCGGTATTCCAATTTTCTCAAAAACGGCTCTAACGATTTCGATCAAACTTACGGAGTACTCTCAGCTAACTAGTCCCTACATTTTCTTCTGAATAAATGTTCCTGTAAAAATGCGTTGAACGAAGATATAGCACCCGCATATGTAGCTGGTGTTCGAACTTAAAGGGGTGGCGGAAAGTCGTGTGTTGCTACGCACCAGATATTTTTAAAATGAGGAGCAGAGGTTTGGGCTACAAACGAAAATAACCAGGGTTGGCATCAGGGAGAAATGATAATCAGATCTTAATCGACTAAGCTGACTAAATTACGGAGCTGAGAAGAAAGCACGTTGATGCAGAATGCAATAGACGAATTTAGGTAAAAAGTAGAAGGGGAAGAAGAAGGTGGTGTCGGATTGTTTGTGTTAGATATAGGAGTAGTACGCACCTGAACATCATGTTGTTGAGCCAGAGATCTCCATGACAAATGACAGCAAGCGGCTCTTTGGGCTGTGTCATTGCCCACAACCTTTTGAAAACCGTCCCTCGAAGCATCTTCAGTATGTGAACAGCTTCCCCAAGCTCTCGCGTATAATTCGCTCCGCTAGATTCATCCAAAGACACTAACGCCATTCTCAAAGCATTTTCCACGGAGGCCCCGAAAATGGGTTCAGACTCGGGGACGAAAGCCACTTCTTTGGTCAAGCTCCGTATCCGGTCGAATCTCTCTCTGTTCGTAAACTTCATCGCCAACGACGTCCCGTGAAACTTAGCCAAAGCCTGAAAACAACAAAAATCACAAGTTTCAGTCTTACATTCAACTCCATCATGAACCATGTGATTCAAGTTAGGGCGTTAAGGTACATCAGATACAAGAGACCTCATGAAAAAATACGACCACTCATTTGATGTGCTATATATATACAATCTTCTGACTGTACTCCCAGTAATGGGGTGTGCACCGCGGCCATATGACCTATTGTGCCAGTCCTAGTGTCTTATAGGTCTATGCCTAGCTTCCTGTGGAAAGCCAGGTAGTTCCTGAAGGAGTCCTCGTTGGTATCCATCCTGGGAGAAGTGGTGCCAAAGACCAAAAATCGCTCCCTCTCAAGTCTCTGGCACTGGGCCAGAACATGGTAGGGAGTTTCTTCATCCGTGCCACACCACCTGCATAGAGGGGTTTCGGCTATACCCATAACATACATGTGTTTGTTCATTCTGCAGTGTCCTGTTATGATCCCAACAACCTGCCTTAAGTCCTTCCTCTCCATCCTCAGAAGGGTGTCTCTCGTCTCACTTGTTTGCTCTGAGACAAATCGTTTGGAGTGTCCTACTCCTGCAGCGTTCCAGATTGTCTGATGCAGTCTTCTGGCGTGTTCTCTCACAGTCCTTTTGACCAGTGACAGAGAAATCCCGCAGTGGGGCGGTGGCCCAATAGGTACTGTGGACGAACCACGTCTGGCTAGATGGTCCGCCCTCTCATTTCCAATGATCCCCTTGTGTCCTGGAATCCAATACACATTAACTCTATTCGCACTTGCTAGGGAGTTAAGCCACATCCTGCACTCTTGCACCAGTTTTGACGTCGTGCAGTAGTTCAGTAGCGCTTTACACGACGCTTGACTATCGGTCAATATATTGATAGTTCTATTGCTATAGCCTTTCTCATGCATTTGGATTGCCCCACCAATAATAGCATAAATCTCTGCTTGAAAAACTGATGGAGTGGAGCCTAGGGCAATATGAGTCCCACTCCGTCCAGAGCCACTTACCCACACCCCGGATCCTGTCCCCTCTGGGGTCTTTGATCCATCTGTGTAGATGTTGACGCCACTGGGAGGCCGAAACTGGCGGCTATCGCTGTCCCATGGACCTCCCAATGGCTGAACATTATATTTCCTCTCGAGCTTATACATGGGCACAGTTGCGTCTGTGATCATGCTGAGCTCCTCGAAGGTCTCCAAGTCCCTAAATATAGCCAGGTGTCCATTAGTCGCCTGAGGCACCTTAGCTATTCCGAGCTTAGTGAGTCTGTAAGCCACCTTCATCGCCTCTGCTTTGACATAAATGTCCAGAGGAAGAAGATCGAACAGTTTCTCCATGGTGACAGTGGGTGTAGTTTTCATCACCCCCGCTATGAGTAGGCAACCCAGCCTTTGTACTTTGGCAAGACTGCTGCCATTCACTCCAATGGCAGCTCTATGCCACCACACGATTGACCCATATGAGATTATTGGTCTCACTATGGCTTCGTAAAACCAGCAGGCCATTCTGGGCTTTACACCCCATGTCCTCCCGCACATTCTCTGACACGTCCAAAGGGCCGTTGTCGCCTTCTTGGTCACGTATCTGACATGGTTGTTCCAGACTAATTTGATGTGCTATCAGCATAGTGTAGCGGTTCACATTTCGGATGAGCTCACACATAAAGTGATCAATTAGGGAAAAGTTTTTTTTCTTAAACTAAGAAAAAGTTTTGTTCTACCCTCATTTTTACTTTCCTCTAACCAAAGGATCTGTTGTGCGTTCTTTGTTAGGACTTCCACATAAGAGTCCCCTGTGCGTACATTTACGCTCTGGTTCATTCTGGGGGACTCGAAGTTCTATCTCTCTCTGCCGCTATTGTGTTCTTGCACAGCAAGCGCCTGCTAGCCTTGCAGGCATCTGGCTGAGATGTCGCACGCACTGTGGCTGGTCTTTGATTCGTTCAAGATCAGTTATGGTGATTTGACATGGCGACTCCATCTGCCTCTAATCCAGTAAGCCTTCTGATTTTACGGCTGCTCTGCACGGTTCGTTTGATGGATGGGAATACAGGCAGTGTCCTGACTCTCCCTACTCTTCTGCGTGGCTGGAGTGGGCTTCAGAGGGTATTCATAGAAGGGATTACCGGCACTTTCATGCCGTTTGTGTGGCGTAACGTTGTGGGTGCTCGCTGTCGTGCCTGTGGTAACCAATCGGTTGGCCACATCGAGGATTATTAGTTGATCTGCAAGCAGGTTGCTGGTGCATTGTCATCTGAGGGCGGGGGAAGTGGAGAGAGAGCAGCACTACCGAGTAGCCTCAGGAGAAGTACTGAGGCCTGATATCGTAGCCGTTGGTCCCGACGAGTCTGCAATGATCCTGGATGTCCAAGTAACATCTGACTGCCGAGATCTTGTGCTAACTTGGCAAGTCAAGAGGCAAATATGATAGGACGGATCTTCATACCTAGTTCTGCCCGCCTGCTCGGCAATCCGATCGAATGAAGCCCATGGTTATGGGCAAATAAGCCCTGTTCAGTATCGTTTTCTCGGTATGATGCTGGGTCGAGTGGAACAATTCTCAGAGGTTTATGGCTGTGGCTAAATCGAAAATAGTGTAATCACAGTAATTATAGGGAGCTAAATTCTACTAATTGAAGGAACTCGCGGGCCAATACAACGAAAGTAATCGTTTCTTCATTTGTACACCCTCCCGTCTCATTTAAACCACCCGCGAGCACGACTTGTCAGGTCGTTCCAATTGCCTACAGGCGCCTGGAATGTGCCATGTTTGTCGCTCTGTTATAGTCAGGCCATGTTTCCCATCGTTTACTGATGTTTTGTGTGTGTATGTAGTTCGATTTGCGAGCTGGTTCTTTTTTTGTTTTGTTTCTAATTTTTTGTAGACGCGAAAATAAGGTTAAAGGCGATTTCCATCGATGGGAAAAGAGGTGGGGGCGAAAGTTTTTTTCGAAAATGGCTCTAACGATTTCGGTTAAACCTTCAAACTATCTTTTCCTAGTGAATATACAACTTTTCTTCTCGTTAAATATGTTCATGAAAATAGGGAGGAGATATAATGCAAAAATAGGGGGTCTACGCTTTTTGGTAAAACGGCTTCAACGATTTTTACCAATCTCACAATATGTTTTTTAAAAATAAATAAAGCTGTATATTGTTCTCCATAAATGTTCCTCTAAAAGCCCATTAAGCAGAGATAAAAATCAAAATGTTTGGAAAATAACGTTTTTTGAATTTTTTTGTAAATTCCCTTACGGAGTGTCTTACTGGACTCAGCTCTTCTAAACACGAAAAGGCTTACTGTAGTCCAAACTTCGCACATCAAATGATGGGATGAGCCAGTGATCTACATTACACTTCGATCAAAGTGGAAACTTCTTTCAAATCCTTAATAGGTCAACTTAGCACATCATATATGTTGATGGAGAGTGCGTAATGACTTCTTCAACCAGTGATATGGTTGTGAGTTTTGTGAGATATTTTCAACCACGTCATGAGTTTTTAATCGGTATCTGCTTTGGGTAGAACCATCATTTTGTTGCTTTATTTGGCGGCCTAATTTCAGTTGTGGAAGCTTACAGACGAGAGAGAAGCACAACATTGAGAAGGGGCTGTTCTCTCACAGAAACTCATCGTGTAACTTACCGAACTGCGCTGTCGTCAGGGTTTTCAGAGGAATCCTCAAGGACTCCCCTGCAACCGCGCGACCTTCCATTTACCACATTATCATTCAGTGCCCCCTCCTGGGTGTTTAGGGGAAAGAAACACTTTAACGGAACAATAAGATCACTTCTCGAACGTAAATGCATCCCCTCGGGGCTGTTGTGGCGACAGGTCGTGATCGAAATAGCACAGTAGCCGTTCGTCAATTTCTATCGACTTGTGGCGCTGAAGGGCTCCAGTCTGATGGATAAGGACGAACCCTCCTTTCCAAACCTTCACTTCTCGTTGAAAGGATCGATGCAATCGAAAAAAAGCCCGATTGGAGCAATTTCTGACGGAGATTTATAGAAGAACTTGCTGCGGGTGTTGGGAAATGTCAAGTGAAAATACCGAGACGACTTTGTGCAGTCCACACGACAAAACACGACTCACCTGCCGTCAAGTAGCAAAACTGCGGCCAATTTGTAAAGTGTGGCGTCTCTCCACCTCACGATTCCTCTCCTTCGAAATTCTTTGCTCAACTACTAGCATTTCATTGCATTACATTACCTCTACGATGTGACCTTCTTGCAAAACACAGTGAACTGCTCCTAAAAGAACTTTGATGGATCAGCCTCTGATATCTACTTAATCAACAGAAACACTTACAATTTCCACTGACTTTATCACGCTTAAGCGAAGTTACGCAAAATTATTAAATAAAAAGCACAATATTACGAAATAGAACATCACATCTGATAACTTTCTTCGCCAACGCGATTGCGCAGAACAAATACTGGAAATTGATCTTCTCTGAGCTCACATGACGTGTGTTTGGAATAAGAATTAGAAAAACGCTGCAAATTATTACACATCGGTTCAGCTTGACGTAGCCTCACACCTCCGAGACCAATCTCATTCGAGTCAGCACCGAAAAACACTAGTAAACGATACGAAATATGACCTGGCTACCACGGAACGACAAAACTTATATACGAAGGCTATTCGCAGGTCGTGAAGAGTCGAGCTGATGGGTGGGTGGAATGTGACAATGTGACGAGAGGGCGTACAAACAATGAAACGATTACTTTCGCTGTATTACCCCGCGAGTCCCTTCAAATAGAAGACTTGGGCTGACTGTAATTGCTGTGATTTCACTGTCATCGGTCTAAATGCAGTCGTACACCACTGAGACTCGTTCCAACACCAAAAAATGCCTTGAAAATGATAAAAAACTACGAAGTTGCGAAAATTGCGTTTTCACTAATTTTTTAAACCATTTTTTGCCCATAAGAGGCATCTTAGCTTCGTCCAATCGAATTGCCGAGTAGTTGGGCACAACTGCACTGACACAGGCAGCACAGACACAAATGAAAGAGGTGAGTCCCTTCTTGACTACTCACTGTGCAATGGAATGGTGGTGGACAATAGGGGGAGCGTGCCAACTTTTGTTACGCACTTGAGGACATCACGGTCTCAAGTACCTTCTATGCCAGCAGAATAACAGATTGGCATGGCTCATGGGAAACCTTAAAGTCTGACCATCGGACTGTGATGTTCAGGCTGAGGTTCCCAAACAGTGTGACAGAGACATATCGGAACCCCAAGAACATAGATTGGGTTCTGTACAGCTGTGTTTTAGCCTCCAGTTTGGAGAGCTACAGCTGGGAAATGCGAACTGTCGAACGTGTGGAAAGGGCGACAGGTGAGCTCTGCCCAGCTATGGTACAGGCGTATTAAGAAAGCTGCGAGTTGAAAACCTGAAGATACAATAGGGAGGTCCCTTGGTGGAACAAGGAACTGGATAGGCTTCAGAAGGAAATGAGGAGGCTATTCAACAGGGCAAAGAAGCAGGGTGAGTGGGGACGCGTACAGGGGTTCCCTCACAGTGTACAATAAAGCCCTTAGACAGGCGAAAAGGAAATCCCGCAGAGACTTCTGTGGGGGCATGAAAGACTTGTCTACCATGTCGAAGGTACAGAAGATTCACATACACAAGGGCCAGCAGGGAGATCTTGGAGGAGGTACTGGCAGCTCAATTCCTGGGGTCTCATAGCCTGCAACGGGGAGATAGCCACCACCATTAGCGGAGTGCGGATGGAGAAACCTGCCATGGGCAATCGCGGAACCTGCTGCTAGCTGTTGCTTGCCGGGAAATGTTCATGCTCAATAAAGCTAAGTTGGTTCATTTAAACCTTACAAGGCGCCAGATGTCGATGGGATCTTCTTGGCCATGTTGCAGCATGGTAGGGAGGCTCTGGGCCCGATACAGCTGGTGAAGCTTTTCAGGTCGAGTTATGTCCTGGGGTACATACCCACTATGTGGAGGATTCTGAGTAGCATGGTGGTCTTTTCAGAGTTGGGGGAGAGACACTCTCTGTGGTGTGGGGGTGCCCTCAGTTTGGGGTGGTGGGGGTGGGGGGGTGCGTAAATTCGCCAGTAATCAGTGAATGCATGCAGCATGCACTGAATACCCTACAGAGATGGTGTAATGTGCAAGGACTGTTTGTCAATCCAGACTAAACGAGCCTGGTCCCATTCAGTAGAAGGCGCAGCCTTGCGTTGCAAGAACTCAGGCTGGGTGATCAAGTACTTGGGAGTTTTCCTTGATAGGAAGCTCACTTGGGCCACACATGTGAAAAAATCCTTACAGCGGGCGTCGATGGTGATGTGGGCAGCCCAGAGAATGGTGGGGAAGACATGGGGGCTGGGGGCTGGGATGATCCGGTGGCTGTACACTGCGGTTGTTAGGTCTGTAGTTACTTATGGAGCCCTGGTCTGGTAGATGAGGGTAGAATATAAAACAGTGCAGATGCAGTTGAATAAACTGCAACGTAGGGAGTGTCTAGCCATTGCAGGCTGTATGAGAACATGCCCTACGGCAGCACTGGAGGTCTTGTTAGAATTAGCTCCACTACACATACTTGTTAAAAGGATGGCGTTCCTCCAGGCTGTGCGTATGTTGGAGTTGGGTCCGATCATGCAGGGTAGGAGGAGTTCCTGCTACTTGATCCTTGACAAGGTCCCAACTGCATGTGGTAGACTCAATGCCTGCGAGGTTCAACTTCGCGTTACCGTTTCGGAAACTCATTCATGAGTGATCCAGGTTGGAAGGGGGAGTTCCTGCTTTTGAAGCTGGGGCCCTGGTATATTACACTGATGGCTCGGTCCAGCGTGCCCTTGCCAGGGCAGGTATTTTTGGGCCAAGAATTAGAGCGGGGATCCTATCGGGGTCGCTGGCCATGTTGTTCTAGGCAGAGGGCGGTGATAGTCTGTGTGCAACGGCTGCTGCAGAGGGGGCTGAAGCGGCAGAGGATCTACATTATGGTGACAGTCAGGCCACTCTCAAGGCCTCAAGGCCCATCGTATTGTCTTATGTTGTGGCAGGTGAGAGAGTGTCTGAATGAACTGAAGGCCTTGGCAGTGGACAACAGTGTAACACTGTGTTGGGTGCCAGGGTATCAGGGTATGGAGGGAAGCGAACGGGTTGATGGGTTGGCAAAGAAGGGATCGGCGCAGATCCCTGTCAGCCCTAAGCCCTTAGTTGGGACTACCAGAAGCCACCCATGAAGAGAGGTTGACAAATGGGAAGATAGGTGCAGGGCTGCCCATTGACAGGGGTTGTCTGGCCTTAGACAATCAAAACTCTTCATCTGAATCTCCAGAGGGAAGGATGGATATGAGGATCATATGTGGCCTGTTTACAGGTCACTGTCTGCTGAGGTACCACCTTGCTAATATTGGCAAGTATAAGGTATGCAGGTTCTGCGAGGTGGGGCTAGAGACAGCAGAGCATGTGTTGTGCATATGAGATGGACTCGTGGCATCGCGCTGTCATGTGCTTGGGAGGCCCTGTCTTCAGCCAGAAGAGGCGGTGAATGCAGAACTTGTGAATGTCCTCCGCTTTGTGCGGGGATGGTGGGGGCGTATAGGTGGCGTCGCGACAAGTGAGCCTAGTGCCGTGGGAACTGGGGGTGGTGCTGGTGGGCCATGAGATGAGGTGCATGGACGCTCTTACAATAGGCACGTTTGTGGCCGCAGTGAGTGTATCGCCAGCATCTACCGTTTCAAAAAAAAAGCTGGCACATGACAGACTTAATACTTCTTAATGTAACGTTAACGTGAACATGGTCTCACGAATTTTGGCGAGGCTTGCAGCCCAAATTCAAAACTTCCTCGTAACCCGAATCGTCAACTGCCCAGGCGGCGTTGGACGCCACTGCCTGCCTTGAGTAGGAGGCTAATAATTTAAACTGATGGACGATTCAGCTCGTTGTTTCTCAAAAACCGTCTTCCAACCAGAAGTTGAGGTAGAGTGATTTACCTCTAAAAAGATCGAGCCGATTTGATGAGACGAAGCGAATCAAGACCTGGCGGCGTAATGGCTGTCGGACGTTGGATTCTTCTGCTGTAGCCCGTTGACGATCTGAGGGAAACATTATCTCTTGCAAACAACATTCAAATGGCAGTTTCGACATATCCGAGCTTTTGGCAATTGCTTGCCGTGAACTCCAACTTATTCAGCGTTTAAAGAAGAGGCCGCTGATGACGAGGTCACGCATTAGACCCTTCGCATTGTCGTCTCCTGGCCGTGCATAATCTGGATGTAGCCACCAATTTGCTTCACCGAGTGCTTATTACTTATAGTCGCCGGGTTGCCTAGGATACAAGGATCGGGAGGGAAAGGAGAAGGCGCTTTCCCTGATTGGACGACGAGCAGTTTGCTGATCATTCGATTATGAAAGAATCATGTTAGCGGCATGAAAGGAAGCTGGTATATTGATTCTAGTCCCTTCGCTGATCTGTTGAGGGGCCCCCCCACATGCGTCTGGCTGCCTACTAGGACTAGGAAAATGAGGGATTTTTCGGCTGCTGCTCAGAGTCAGCGCTCAGCCTCTGGTGGTGTGATGGACACCCACTTTATCAGTCGCCTCGGGAACGCTCAAACCCGGTTTTCCCTCTCCTTATTCCAAAGGCCTCACCTATATAGGGAATTGCTCGTAGGTTAGTGAGCTCCCAGGTCTGGATATAATAATAATAGGTACACTGATGTGGCCCAACTACCTTTGGGAGTTAAGGGTGCAGCCCTGTACAATGACGTTCTATGAAGAAGAACCTAGTTCAGTCTCACAGCAACATGGGCGTGTTTTCGATGGTCGGTGGACACTATTGGCTCCACTCATGTGTGTGGTTTGATCTCAAGGAGTAACGTGAGTTTAGTGGCAAGACGGGGGAGAGCGTTGATTATGTAAAAAAAAAGGAAGGAATAAGCAGCGGAGATGACGCCAATGTAGACGTGAAACTCACTGTGTTGTACATCAGGAGGAAGAAGAAGAATTAAAAAGGAGAGAGAGATGAGTGCAGGAGGGCGCAAGTCCTCTCTATTCCCCCAGTTGTGCAACTCAACAAAACTTCGAGGGCGTGAGCTACCGATGAATGGTGTGGACGGGGGCGGGAGATGTAGCCGAAGGCGCACAATCGAAGAAGTTGCCAACTTGTGAAAGAGTTTCGTACACGATCCGACGAGAGAACTCAGTGTTGGATAACTGACAGACGTGGTTGGAGCCTTTTCTGTTTAATTGTTAGTATAATTAGAGTCATGATCCTTCGGCGCGTCTCCGCTCCAGCGCCGTTCTGGCTCCTGACAATACAGCCCTCTGCAAATCCCCTCGACGATTAATCCGACCTACGCTGCGACCAACTACTCGGAAGCATCTCCCTGGCTCTGGCAATCGCTTCCTTGGCCTCAAACGGGACAATTGCGAATGCACATTTTCGTCACAACACACATGTTCCCTTGCCCCCACGAAAATTGAATCATGCACGACTTGAACAGGTACTACAACTAATTTCTACTAAAGTAGTTACTCAGAACTAAATGAGGCATTGGTTAGGTATAACTGCTCAATAAGATATCAAAGTTAGATGAGCTACCTGAAGTGACTGTGTGATTCTTGTGTTCTAAATTAAATCAATCGAAATTAGTTGTTGAACGCATACTAAATACGGTATACCTTGTCAAATAACCATTGTAACAATGTTACAAGCCCCCAGCCCAGCATTGTAATATTGTATTAGCCCTTCTCCCTTCTCTCACCCAATGACAGCATCTCAGCCAGTAACTTCGATAGCTTCTTAAAATTCTTTCCAAACGAGATCAACAAACCGTAGTCAACTGAGGATTTGAAACAAAAGATTTGTCCCGCAAAATCAAAATTTGGCTAAATCTGAAATTGGTATAAGAAGCTTGAGACCAAGATTCTTGGCCGTGCCATGTTTCTTCAGATCAATGACTCATGTTCCTCTTCACAAGGTTCCAACTGTTCTGGTCTGGGTCTACGATCATGGACTTCCTTGTCACTCCGTTTATAGATTTACCCCCCCCCCCCTCACGGTCCAAGTTTCGTTCCATTGCGAGGAGGTCTGGTGAAATTGGGTCTGCATCTATTCGTCGAAACTTCACTTGAATTTGATTAGCGAGGGATGTGTTTCTACATAATAGTTTCAAACATACTAGGACTCAGGACTTCTTTTCAAGAAAAGCTGTGGTACGCAACTGCATTTTCAGCTGCTTCAATACTTTGTGGTAGATGAAGCTAATGATACAACCCGGCCACGACATTCTTTTTAATTTTGAGCCCCCCCCCCCACCGCTTCCACTGCACGTTCGTAGCCTCATATTAATCTAATTGTGAAGGTGTGAGAGCTGGAAGCTGGAGAGTAGTTTATTAAAATCTTCTGGGAAGTGAGTAACAGATAGCGAATTTTGGTGGTTCAGCACCCTCACCCGCAATTAAACACCCCTGAATTGGGTTGAAAATTCCGCGGAAGCACTCAACTACTTACGTGTCTATATTCCACTGACCTTCATCGCCAACACGGCGTGCGCCTTGTCCAGCCCTTGAAGCCTATCAGCCATTTTGTAGTCGAGAGGTTGTAAATCCTCGAGAACAATAAGCTGCGACGACGCGTGAATGCATTCTACAAACGGCATCCTGGATCTCGCGAATTCCTCCATAGCTGGAACGATCGTTTCGTAACTGACAGCTTCATTTCTGAACGCTGGGTCGCACCTTTCAAAGTAAACAAAAACAAAGTACATTAAAAGCATTATCGTTCTGTTTCGTTAATAGGTCGGATGGTTAATGATGTCGAGTCAAAAATGCCATCTCCGGACAACACAGTTGGGATTTCCTTATACCGATAAATTAATATTCGACAAAACTCCTTTTCTGAGTTCACGTGGCTTATATGTCCGTTGAACAGATGGATACAGAGATAGTTGCGGAGAAAAAAAGTTTGGTTTAGAATGGGGGCGTGGGCCACTTCATAAGATTTAACACATCTGGTGAAGCAATGGAATTAACAGAAATGCACGAAAAAACGTTATTTTCGATACATTTTAATTTTTATCTCTGCTCAATGAACTTTCAGAGGAACATTTATTCGGAACAATATGCAGGTAATAACTATTCAAAAACACCCTGAGAGTTTGGTGAAAATCGTTGAAACCGTTTTGCCAAAAAGCGTAAAAAACCTATTTTTGCTTCATAGGCCTATATCTCCGTTCACCGTATTTTCATGGAGATATGTATGGGGAAGAAAAGTTTGGTATTGATTAGTAGAAGATAATTTGAAAGTTTAATCAATATCGTTAGAGCCGTTTTCGAGAAAAATGCGAAAAACCCTAGTTTTTGGTACATTTTCGTTCCCCAACCCCCTTCCCATCGGTCGAAATCGCCCATAACCTTATTTTGGTGTCTACAAAAAATAACAAACAAGACAAAAAAGAACCAGCTCAATCGGATCAGCCATTCTCCCGCAAATAGAACTACAGACACACACACCTATACACATACACAAACACACAGACCACGCGCCGAAATTAGGTTCTGTAGACTCAGTAGGCCTCAAAACGTAAAGATCTGAAAAACCCAACTTTTTTTGACACGATTACTATACTTTCCTTTCCCTTTGGGGAAGCGGAAAGTAAAAACAGTCGTTTTATAAAACGGGGGATTCAAAAGATGGTTTTGTACAAACGGGTTTCGCCCGTCTCTATTTGGATTATCCCCAACTTGCAAATTATGGCAGAAGAATTTATGACTCCATTTAATGGAAAACTATCAACTAATTTGATGAATAGTCGTTCTCGCATCTATTATGAAGCCACGGGGTCTCTTAGATTTGGCTCACTACACACTATCATTCTAATTTATAGTTGTCTATAGAACCGTAAGAAATTTTGTTTTGTCGCTGTGTCATGACAGTGTACAGCTTACAATGTTTAATGCTGCATTAGAAGTTCGTGTAATAATTACCTACGTCCCTTCACTTGATGTATTCGATTCGGTTTCCATAGCTACGGCGTAGTCACACGTGGAGACAGAGTAGTTAACTCATATAAAACATTATGCTAAGTGCGATATGCTCGAGTTTAGAATAGTTCGTTCGAACGAGTCGACCGACCATTTAAAACGCCTTTGAGAATTTTCGTCTGTTCATTGACACTGTGACTTTTGTTCAGGAGCTCTGACAATATTAATTATGATGAGCGTTGCGCATAATTAATGTGAGAACGGAGTTCAATTCGAGTTTAAGAATAAAGCCAAATTTTCGATGGTGTCAACGATTCTTCGCGTCCCCTTTTAATGAACTGAGTTCTTCATTTGATCACACCGTCTGCATATTAAGCATCGTATTTGAACGTACAATAATATAAATACGAAACATCGGACTAACCATTCCCATGCTAGGAGCAGCAATCGTTTTCCCGCCATTTACTCTGAGGCCTAGTGTTCAATTAGTCTACGTGCAACACTTCGCAAAACTTTCCTCACTCTATCGTTTACGTACGCTACAGGATCACATGTCGCCATCATCGTTAAATCCATAAGTACGAGAGCGTTTATGGAGAACAAACTCCAGTTACTGTATAGGTAGAAAAGCATATTTAATCGTGTGCACGTCTTTTCATAATCGTTAGAGCACTGTTGGAGAAAATTTGAATGAGGAATGTTCAATGTTTGAACAAACTGATTTTTTGACGTTTTTCATATATATTCGTTCCGGGTTCGTTACAGAAATAGTTGTGGAAAAAGAACTGCAAGCAAACGACACTCCGCCAGTTCACCAAAACCTTTTTTTCGTTTATACCTCACTTGGCTCGAACGAAGTAGGAAGAAAAGTTACGTAATCGGCTGAAGAAAACAATTATGTTTTCATCAGATCTTAAGGGTAGCGCTTAAAGTCCCGAAAAACACCCTGTGTTGTAGAGAAAATTGCAGAGCAAATATGCTCATATTTTATACTTAGCCTGCAAGTACGCAAAAACCAGGGCTTGAGCAAAATCGGCCAAAAAGTAATTGTAGTTATCATCGCGAACAAAACATCAATTTATTTCTCAAAAACGGCTTTAACGATATTGATTACATTTTTCGTATAGACAGCTCTAAATACCTCAATAGTATTGTAAAATTCTCCTCAATGAGAGAACAATGAGAGCAGCATAATAAATTATCCAACTGTTTAAGGAAAATAGGTTTTATCAAAGTTTTCTCCTTATTCATTCCTTAAATGGAACTAACAGTCTCAGAAAAATCCAATAAACCGATGAAAGTTGAATAACGCTCATAAACTAATTAGAAGCAACCCCGGGAGTTGCGGAAATTAAACCACCGCCATTTGACGTACATGACAGTTTGGTAAGTCACCGGCGCACTGATTGCTCAATAATGGTCGTAGTACGCGTTCGAGACTTAAAAAATTCTGGGACTTTAAGCGCTACCATTTCATACGTGAAACGGGAAGTGATGTGTTGTCGTTTCATAGGACGTTTGTCGTGAATATTTGTCCTTCACTCTACTATTTTAATAGCTCCATTTTATAGAAAAACATAACGACGGGGTTGACTTTTGAGGTGCTCTCGGTTACATCTGTTGATTGTTGATCTTGACTCAATTCAGAAGAGTAGACATTCTTTGGGTCCTATGCAGATAAGGATTTGGGGTTGTGTTACGAAGGCTGCGAGCAACCAACTAAGCACAAACGCATGGTGTACCAGTAAAATACCCTCGCCAACCAGAAAATTGGATGCAATTTTATAGTGACAAAGTGACAAAAGTTCGCAATTGCATACGGCTAGAGGCAAATTGAACGTAATGACGGAGTGACTCAACAAACCTTTACTTCTGACGAACCAACAATTCCATTTCCAACAATTCCAGAGTAGTGATTTCATACAACTCTTACGAAAAGTCTAAACGGCGGTAAATTACGTCAATTTTTGTTTGCTTCAGGGCCTCGAGGGAGTTGGAACGAGTCGAGAGTAAAGGAGCCTCCTTCAGAGCTCAGGTCACGCTTCTCATCCTGAAATGACGACCCCGTCAGCCGACACGCGGATTTGCTGTCGTGAACTCGTAAATATATTTCGACTCCGACCCCCAGCTTAGAGATAAGATATTATTTATGAGTTATTACTCGTTATTTTTCTCGTTACTTGGGAAGGAGTTGATGAAACGGTTTGGGGCGTGTTGAATACTTTGAATTCAATTTCAGAGAAATTGAAAAGATTTATGACCCAATGTGATGAGACGTTTGAAAAAGGCTGCTGGGGCTACGAGGTCGTTCCAACGGAGATTTCGGACTCTTATCGTCTTTTGTCGTTGACTGGACAGGCGAGATAGCGGCATCGTTCCGATCACCTGGGAGCAAACGCCGCTAGGACTAGGTATTGGGAGCAGAAGGAAACACTAAATATTTTTAACGCTTCTGCCTCAATTTGTTAACTTACCGGCGGGAAGGTAGACAGGAATTCATATTGGACTAGGCTAAAAACAATAGTACAAAACAGTATGGTTCAGTCTACGTGGTTGGTCTGATCACCGGTGATGAAAAATCCGTTTCACTACACATCTGTTTTAGGCCATAATATACACTTAAAAGTAGTCAACATTGTTAGAGCAGTTTTGAAAAAAAAATTGGTATTGCAATCGCAATGAGAGTTGTAATCACGGTTAATTTTTGACCAAAGAGGGAAATATGAACCAAGCAGCTCACAGGAAGGAGATTTGACTTTCGTAATGAACAGCATTCTTGAAGCAAATTCTGATTGGTTTCAGATAGGTCCCTTATTTCCTTTTTCTCAGAGAAGGGTGCAAGAGAACGCTGGATTCCACATCATTCCTCCATAAGAGCCTGTTTCTCAGACTTAAAATACTTCGCAAACTACGAGCAAATTATTCACAAATTTCCATGAAGGTTGAATTGAAATGTCTGTACTCTGCCGAGGTTTTGAACCAAACTCCATCTCGGGGGCTGTGATCAACACTAACACTCAAATTGCGGTGCACGCCCTTTCAACCTTTTCTCATAAAACGTTCGCCCTTCTTTCTCAATTGCAAAGTGGACAAGGTCTTGGATATTGATTGATTGGAGAAGTTGAAAGCGTGTTCAGTGGTGTTGGTGGCAACCCCGTAACATCAGAGAAATGGCTACTTGCAAATTTATCTAAAGATCACTCACCTGAAGGCTTCTCTTCTGAAAACGTTTGCTGGCTGCCTCTTCATCAAAAAACACCTCACGAATGATTGTCCTGCACAAAATCCATGTCTTGTTACCTTAACTGTAATTTCATTGTCGGTGCAATACCCCTGGCAATGTAATGTAAAACTGCCCACTCAGATATCACCTCAACAAGATGGGCATCTTAGAGGCGGTGGAATGCAGACTCTGCGGTGAGGAGGACGAGACAGCAGAGCATATCCTGTGTGAGTGCCCTGCCTTGCCAGCAAAACGCTTTGAATACTTCGGTCAGGGGACCACTGAACCCCAAATCATGGCGGAATCTGCGGTGAAGGACATGCCCAGCTTCCTAAGGGGGGCGGGTATGTACGACGCCTTTTACTAAGAAAGGGCCGTCACACTAGGCCCATATGCGGCCGCAGTGACAAAGGAACTTGTCCCACACGCCCTCGGGTCAAAAAAAAAAAAAAAAAAAATTGCCCTGCACAAAATCCATGTCTTGTTACCTCAACTGTAATTTCATTGTCGCTGCAATACCCCTGTCAATGTAATAACGTGAATTATGTTGTCTTGATCTTAAACTTCAGGTGAGCTACTGCTGTGGACTAATAATATGGATAATAATTATTACACGCGAACTCGATAAACGTTCTAAACATCCTCCCACGTGATCTTTAATGAACTCAACCTCAACACACCACTTCAACCAACATCAATTGGATGCAGGTCGTACACCCAAACAGTTTTTGCTCCTGATGGCACAATCAATGACGAAATTTTCTCTTCATAACTACATAATATCCACGTACATAATTTGAGAATAGTGGTTACTTGTGATTGAAAATCAATTCGAAACGAAGTCATCGGTCTATCAGGCCGAGCCGAAGCGGTAGGGACAAAACCGAATAACTTTCCCACTGTACAGTTCAGTTTCTCCACTCCAGCTGATCTTTAGTGAACTTCCAACCCCTTTTCTAGGAGCGCATTTAAGAAGGGGTAGTTGCTGTACCGTCAGTTCTGGTAGTTTTAACTACTCGACAGTGCTTCCTACTGCTAATTTTGGAATCTCAACAGTGCAGCCAATACAGTATAAAGACTGAAAATTGAAGTTGTCTTACTTGGAGCGAACTGCTAATAGCGCTTTACTCCTATAGTGATGCTTGTTGATAGAAAACTCCAGTTTTGTACTCCAAAAAATGTGATCACTGCTAACAAGTCTCCGTTCTCCTTCGACAAACTAGAAATCACTTGTAAACGCTTACCAGCTCTGTTTCGACCAACGACCTTCACTCTCGTCATCGAGGACATGTAATGATCTCCTATGTCACAGCAAGGCGTTGCCTCCGACGAAGTCACTTCCAAATCGCCGTCGACTTCGGTCGTCTTCAGAATACTTCGCAGAAAGTGCTGGTCGTTCTCGAGGCCCACTAAAATGGGATCCTGCAGCATCTCGGCTGAAAAAGAATTAACCTTTCAAAAAACTAAACACTACCTTGCGTAATGAGGAATTAATGCACTGGTAGCACTGGTCTGGAAACTCCAAGACCTACTTCAAGCGTTTTTGGCAGCCTCAAGGACCACTGGGAGAACATTACGTGCTATCAACCCTCCATCCCCCCTCCTTCTCGCCATCAAAACTAGCTCTTTCAAAGAAGGCCAGCCGGAAAATAAATATCAATTCAACGAAAATAGAAAAATCGTACAGAGCAAAAAAACTCGACAACATGAATTATTTCTTATTTTTCAGGGCGTCAAAAGAAGAACTCTATTCATAGTAATGTCAAGAAGTTAGGTTGCGGGTGGGAGGGGTGATGTACTTCCTGGCGTATATTTAAGGCCCTTGAATTCATCTTGGTTGTACATTAAAGAATAAAAATATTAGAATAAATACCGTTATTCGAATGATTCTAATATACATTGTTCACTATGTAGCTTGTTCCGATAGCCAGAAGAGAAATTTAATCGGATGGTGATCGCTGGCGAGGGTGGAAGGACCAGGAACTGTATAACAATAGATGATATATGGGTACAATCCTTAGAATAAAGCTGCTTCGTGAGGCCACGGCTAGAGTTTTTTGTGTGCACCCTGAACTGTCTTGTCACTCGGTGAAGCTATGTACGCTACAATTTTTAGCTTCGACAATTAGCTTGTGCGACTCAACCACTTCCAGCTAAAATGAACTAGGTTGTGAAAGGGGAGGGGAGGGGGGTTCAAGCCGAAAATATGTTCCAATGTTTGAATCAATGCTTAAAACTAAAATGAAATTCCGTGAACTTATTCGAATCTCTTACATTTGCTTGAGTCTGAGAAGCCAGAAAGTTGCCTTACCTATTCCGAACACACAGCTTAAGCGCAATGCGTGCAGGCACTAACCTCCCAATACTGAATACCGCACACTACTCGGCGGCAGCACTTGAGCGTACAGCACTTGAGTGCAGACAGAAAGCAATGAGAACTGCAAGCTCGAGAGAAGCGACTGAATTTCAGTTGCGTTCGATAAACACGACGAGCGACCAATTACATTTAACCAGCTCCGGCTGTTATCACTTTTGAATAGTTAAGTGGAACCGAGCACAACGTTTTTCCTTTATAAGGCTAATGGGCTCGTTCAGGGAGCAGGTAAGTGATATTAGAGGCCTATAGTGTTTGCTGGAGGTAATTTGAGGAGAAAAATTAATGGTTACACAAGCGAAATGTGGGTCACAAATGTAGTTTTGATGAAATGGAGATTTTATGTCGGGAGATGAAATGGTCGAGCATTTTGTGATTATTGGCTGCAGTTTTCGAGCATTTATTACTCGTTTTGCTGACTATGTGCGCAGGGGCGCTGCCAAAGGGTATTATCTGCCCACAACGTAGCTCTATTATTTATTTCAGCTCAGCCAATCTTAGTCATGAGTACAGATTGTTAGAAAATAGTAAAAAAACGTTGGTGCGACGCATCACAAAAATTTCCTCCGTCCTGCACATATTCAGCGATTTTATGGTACCGGCGATGTTTTTGCTTAGTTTTGCAGTGCAACTGATGAAATTTATTCTTTTATATGCGAATAGAACCGGTAGAACTTAACGTTCTGGAATTTATAGAGTTGCCCTCAATTATTTTACAACCTTTAGGCCTGGTAGGTGTGAGACTACATCAAGCTATGCCAGAGAATGATAAACCACTGCATGATAATTTGTATTTCATTACATTCATTCTTTTCTAATGCTAGTATCGTATAAGCCGATGTTCGAATTAATTCAAGCCGAATCAGAGTGACGGGAAACTACTAACTGCTCCTGTCCATCAACTTTTATCTTTTAATGTTCTCAGCCTTGCCAACACAAGGATTGGTATTTCCAGAGCTGACAACGGAGTTTCCCACATTTGAGCTTCAGCAGTTACAGTCCCTTACTTCTGCAACCTCCTCATCACAATGCAACCTTCCATTCTAGCAGTCACACCGTTAAACACTCTCTCACGAAAAACCTACACAAATTGGTGTTTCATTGCCATAATTACTGTCTTTAGTTTAAAATTATGTGATTGCTTTTATGTTAATTTTGGCGTTCCACGCTGATCTGCAGGCTGAGCAAAGCATTGAGCAGATTAGGCTCAGCCATTATCTCTCAATCGTGTTCACACTCAGTCCTTTTTTTAAAGCGCTTGGACGCTTTTGAAAAGTAAGGAAAAGAAGAAAACCTTAATGCGACAATGGAAGTTGACTCCCCCCTCCCCCCACCAATCACTGCACTGTGTGAATCAATCTTCTGTATAATTACGAAGTTATCAGTAAAGTGCATCAATACATAACAGTTGTCCAATAAAATATATGGGTCACCCTCTAACTGAATTTGAGTTTGTTGAAATGAACCAATTTTTCGATTTTATCGTGAAATGTTCTCAATGCCTTTCTGCTTCTGTGCATTATACTACGATGAAGCTGACGTAGATAGTAAGAGGTGATTTTATTTAATCTATTCCCGCTATTAGTTTTTAAGATAACCTGCATGTATTTTTGCCGAATGGTGAACGCGTAGATAACTCGGTTTGAGACTTCTACTTCTAAAATTGAATATAACTTCTATCAACTTCAGGGGTTGGGAGCAATAATTCTTACCTTTTCAAGTTGGTTGACCTCCAATATTCGCAATTAAGGTATCCCTGGTGGAAAAGAAGTTCAAAAACAACGACAGTTATTGAACGACTGACCTGACTGTTAAGTGACGGTTTCGTCTCCAACGTCAGACTGACAACAACACTTAACAATTTCACGTTGATAATCGAAGTATTCGCCTCTTGATTGGTCGAAAACAATCTAATCGTCAAGTGCTTGTCGAGTGGAAGCGGTTGTAAAATTGTAACTGCTGTTCTTCAAGTCAGGAAATAAATATCGCGTTATTTTCGGCCTGCAGTGACGTCACAACTTCTTAGCTCCCGCCAGTATCGTTCGACCTGGCAGCAGAATGATAATTGCTACTTTCTCTGTGCTTGTGTCAACTGCCAATTCTTGTTGGGACTTTTGAGAATTTCAAAAAAGAGAGAAAACAGTTAATATATTACACCTACGATTGTGGTTATGGTTAACAGAACGCGCTGATTCCATTTTCGTTTTTCCCAAAAACGATTTTCATTAAACCTTAGAATAAGACTGTCGAAGAAGACCATTAAATTTTTAGTTTCCTTGGTTCTACGAAGTAAGAATGAAAGTTCCCACGGCTTCCGAGGCCGAAAACACTGTGCGTATGTGGCCGCAGCCCAATAAATTGAAGAATGTTCAAACGACTGTCGTTTGGCTATTTAACTTATTTTTAGAGTGTTTTCTCTTTAATTCCAGAACTGCGAGTGTGAACGCTTCCGGCTAGACCGCCCTGAAAACTACCTGTGCGATTATCATTGAATACAAGTCGTAACGTTAGTTGGAGCAAGGCAGTTACGAACTTCACTCTCGCTAAGGAACGTCAGTTATGCACAGGGTCGCATAAACTGAATGACAGACATATTTCTTAGTGAAAAGTTTTGGTACTTTTGTGGCTACCACTGGAGCGATTACCTCCCCGCTCCACCCGGCTGGTTTATCTTGAGTGACTCGGGGGTTAGCCGGCTGATGAGACTTTGGAGACTTGCTGCTAGGGACGATTGCTGTCCACAGTGCGGCAATTCCACGCTGCGCTTTCGGAGAGCCGAAGGTTGAAGCACGAGTAATGCTTGAGCTCCCGAGCTATTCTTCGGTTGGTGTTTGAAAGCTCTTCCTGGTACTAGAATCCATCTTCCGAAATCTGGTGGCCGAAATTTGAAGGTATATTTTTTTTATTAACGTTTCCGTAGTTAAGTAGTGGGAGAACATTGGTGTGTCCCTCCCACGAACAACGATTAGACCTGGTTGACAACTAATGCTTTCCAACCTTGGCTGTAGACATCCTTGCGAAACTCAGAAAAATTACCTTCATTTACCGTATATCCTATGTTATGTCGTCCTCCTACAGTTCCCCGTTTTCATCTCGTTCACGACGAGGTAGTACTGCTAACTGCTCGTCTATACCCCTTCGGGTTGGACCTTTTGTTCCATGTAATTCCACCACTTATCGACTTGTTTCGCTCAAGATGTGCTCAGTGCGGTTTGAGAGTGAACCTTGGTTTGCCATACATTGTCAAACCTTTACCGAAAATAGTCACCATTTCTCACATGCTCGGAATCCCCTCAGTCCCGGTTTTTGGTACCTACCTACCGCACAGGCACCTTACAAGCCAAGGAAGTCCGCCATTCTGACCCAAAATAAAATGTTCGTTACTCTCTTTTTGAATTCTGAACCATACTCGTACATCAATACTTCTCCATCTTTATTTCGTCGTTTCTCGACTCATTTCAACCAGTAAGTTCCTGACAAAACTCCTGGCGCCCTTCTTTACAGTCCATACTAATTTTGGAGACGATACTCTCAGTTAAAGTTTCACTCGTGATACCAAAATTTTTTCCTCGTTCCTACTTTTTGGGCTCACGTTAAGTTAACTCTGCTCGAATACAGGTACATCTACATTTACGCTTTTCTCTTCGCTGGTCTCTCAACCTTTTCTGTTGACCTGAACAACCCTAATAATACTGAAGAGTCAATAGATTTTCCCAGACGACTCAAAACATTTATGTGTTTCTTAACAAGTCGCGCATAATGAATTATTCACTGGCTGACCGTTAACTTGTCTATGGACTCAATGCATGGGCCAACTGATTGTCCAATCTCCGCTTTACTCCTATAAATATTAATCTTTTGACCTGTAACTTTCTGAGCCGTATGTTAATGCAAGTGCTTCTAACAAGCTGTATCCCGTCTCTCCAAGGCTTCAAACAATGCGATGGTTGAAAGTATATCAGTAATGTGGTTCATTTCAAACTCTCTGAAGATTTTCTTGACGTATACTTTCGATTAATAAATGTTAAGACTACGCACACAATACTAATGGTTCTTCCAGCGTTAGCGTTGATGTTATTCTGTGTTTCAAAGAATCAAGTTCTTTACTCACTTTTCTTTGCAGGCATACATTTATCTTATTACTTATACAACGAACGCTGATTGAGCCATAGGTATTATTCGCAACACATGTCTGTAAATGTCCCGACCGGTACAAATACTAGTGAAGGGAACGAAGGGTACATGAGCACACTGCAACACCCACTTAGTGCCTGTTTCTTCATGTGTAAGGCGAGGGTTACAATTTTGTTGTTTTCTCAACCATATAGATGTAATGAGTATCACGTCACAGCGATAGTGATGTAATCAGCATCCATTCCTGTACTTACTTGAGGCAGGAAGCTATGATTAAGGAATTAAGACCTTCCCTGTTCTGGATTGAAATCCTGCAGAGGAAGTGTGTTTCATTCGAGCCAGTGAGGCTCTCCAATCCGACACAATAGATATATAATAATATTTCCATAAATGATGAAGTAGTGTGCGGCGCACCACAAAACTTGCCTCACACCTCACTTGCGTTTAGTGATTTTTTTACTCAAGCTGCCAATCAAATCTGATATGATTCCAACTATTTTTATTCTCTTTCAACTACTGCTACAAGATTCTCCAATTATTTTTACAATTCCACTACGATTTTTACTTGATTGACACTGGATTCCCGTTATTTGATTGCTCGTCTAATTTTCGAAAACGGATTCAGCTATTTCGATCAAATAACGTGGTACTTTTAGGCTATCTACATTTTGAGTCCCGCCAGAAGTTATGCGCGGAACCTTGTCTGTGTATATAGCGTATCATTGAATTTGCGAAGGTCGAGGAAGGCTGTGTATCTGTATGTATTTCATAGGCTGAAGGTGAAGTACAGAAATTGGCGTTCAAAGACGACCTACCGAAAACCGTCACTCGCATAAAATGATTTCAATAGGGAAAGTAGTCCTCAAATCAGAACGTTATGAGTGAAGCTATTTTCCAGGGCACGGACGGAGCCGATGGTTTGAAAGAAATCAAGACAAAAGACGATCCTCGGTTGCGTCCAAGTATTAACATATAATCTGTAAATTTTACCATAATCGCATTACCATAACTCGGCGACACGGCATAAATTAATTCCCCTCAAACCCTTATACCGTCTTTTGACCCGTGGATTTCTTTAGTATTTTACTCATCGTTGTAGTGGTGCTGTCGTTTTGGGAAGTTGACGTTTGAAGGTTATCGGCAGTTGATCTCAAAGTGAATCTCATTTATCGGATTAACTCTTCATTTGATAGTAAGTCTGCGTTTACCTGTTGACAACGACCTCATCATTGAAGTAACATGTTTAAAGAAAAATACGAAGACAGATTTCAAAGCTATTGAAAGGAGCAAATCCCGGAGTAAATGTGTACATACGGGATTCTCAGTTCATCAGAACAAGGCGAAAAGTGAATAGTGTCAGTCGATTACCCAATCAACCAAAATTGATAGACTATATCGAGCTGTTCACAGTCTCCACTTTCCAAGTGATTAGCTTTTAGCGGATTTTGGAAGAAAATTTCGTGATTTCTAACAGATTGTTCGACATTCAATCGTACAAGTTATGCGCGTTGATTTCCGTTTGTTCTGTAGCTTTTCGTTTCTACCTCGGCTCCAGTTGCTACGATCCGTTTTGTCGAAATGGCGTATGTAGACTAGACTCCGTCCAAGGCCGTCCTAAGAGTTATTCGATTCCTTTCCATAATTTCTTTCATTGTTCATCTTTCCGTTCACACTGTTTGTGAATTTCACTCGTGACGGACAATCGAATTTTATAAATATAGATATAATAATCAAGGGGATGGAGGAATGAGAAAAGAAGAGACTCGAACAGCTCTCACAAACAAGAATTATACTTCACCCAGGCAGCCATCGTGAGACAGTTTTGTTCTTATCAACATATTAAATTTATTATATGGATTAAAATAAGACGCGAGGGAAAAATGTGGAGTAACAAAAGAAAGGGATAATTGAGTGATCGTCAATGGCCGTTCAGTTATTTGTGTTTGTCTCCATTTCTCTCGTGGGAAGAAAGTCCAAATTCGATCTTGAAATCCCAAAAACTCATTAAAACGCGGTAGGCTGTTGGGAGGGGGTGTACTTAATCAAAAATTTACGATTTGAATAAAAGGAAACCGAACATAGACCATCAGCGTAAAAACAATTTAACATAACAAAAACCGATAACACAGGTATTGCAAGAGGTCGCTTCGAACCCGAAAGTTATTCTCAACGTCCTTTCTTTCCCGGAGCAACAACTAAGTGCTCTAGAGCCAGGGAGTTTAATTGACGTGATTTGATAAGCGAAGAGCTGGAATGAGGACCTGAAAATGGAGAGCCAAGTTCGGTCTTAAAATGTGGATACTACAGCTCTGAACTGTGTGTAATGAAGACAGAAAAGAGCTATTAACCAGACTGGCCGGGATTTGGTGTGGGCGTGAGTTTTCAGGCCGTGACAACTACCCACCTCATAATTTATCACGCAGAAAGTTAGGAGGCGGAATTTGAGGCCAGTCGAGAAGTGCGAACATCTGATTTCTCAAAACATTTCTTGCCCTCGATTCAAATCTGTACAGTGTGCCCCGGAAAGGTGAACATATTCCATACAGGAACGTGGTAAAGTCACTGAGCCTCTGCATACTACCAAAAAATGGTAAAAGTGTTTGTTGGTTTTTAATCATTTATGAACAGTAGACTCATCGCCTGGCTGCGCTTTCGATCGTCGTGAGAAGTTTGTGTACAAATTCTGTACATCTTCTGTGTTCTGAAGAAACCTTTTGTACGCACCTTCGAAATGAGGCGCTCAAATGCGCTGTCCAGGAGGTGGCGTCACCTAGTGTGCCACAACACAAGCCATACTGCTCTAACCTGCTTCTTCAAGTCAGTCACTCGTCGTTATCGGTTTTTCTTTGGTGTACCTCACGTGGTATCACGCTTTTCTTCGTTGTTTCCGTGTTATATTTATTTATTTATTATTCATTTAACTTAGGGAGTTGTCGGCTGTCTAAGTGTGTCTTAAATTCCCTCCGTCACTGTGCTATAAATTCATTTATACCATTCAACTTGCAATATCGCCCGACTCGACTTCTCGCCTCTCCCGGCGGCCGGTGGTCTGCAACCTCAGCTCCAAGTATCGTGAGTACTCCTAGTGTTTTCTTCCCTGTAAGCAGAGCTAGACTTCCTCTTATTTTTCATATAGTCCACTTACACTTTGAGGATAAAACCAGCACGATCCACAACACCTTTCGATTGCCAACTTCGAGGCTTTTGTCCCGTAAATGTAATAATGATTATGAGAGCAGTGTCCAGGATACTGCGAAGAGCACGTGAAACTGGGCGAGCGATCCAGTAACTCAAATTACGAGGGGAACTGTTGAAGCGTACAGGAGTCGGTATTTCAATCATGTGGGATCAGAAATGCCAAAAAGGACGTGAAGGTTCCGTTTCAGAGCAAAGAATCAGGGGAAATGTGCCCATGTTCGGACGGAGAAGTGACAATTGCGCTGAGGATTTCCAAGATTTCATAGAATATTATTTCACAAATGAGGGATTTCGAAAAGAGGGGCAGTCGTTCAACAAGGGTTTTCTAGATGTAAAGAGAATCCACAAGAAAATGTTCAGAAAAGGTGTCTCCTGAGCCCTTGTTAAAAGTCTTGATTCATAAACAGCCCAGGCGCTCAGTGCTTTTGAAGATATGTTTTTAATGAAGGAGAGTGCGATGCACCTTTTGCCACCCCAGCTACTAATCGGAACTATAAGAGTTAAAAGAAAACGTTCAAGTAAAACTGAATCCCCCACAGCCACTCAGAAATCAGCACGAACATTGAAATAAGCAAGATGCGATTGCAGTGACTGAGCGTGACTATTGTTTGTTCTGATTGTAGAAGTGGCATCGAGTCCCTAGTAAGCGATCTGTCGAAAAGCCAAGTAACCCTTCGGCGCTAAAAGCTACTAGGAGATATTTCATCATTCAATTCCCAAGATGCCCTAATAAGTAAGAAGGAGAGATTTTTTTTAATCCTCGTCCAGATTGGGTAATTGGAAAATGTAGCCGAGGAAATTGAGACATAATAAATTATAGTTTTGAGCTCGGTGAAAAATAGAAAATGTGCCTAAAATTGTGAAGAAATTGTTTAAAAATTGTTAGGAGTTCAATTTTCGACAAAATTGTTGGGGAAGAGAAAATTGTTGTGTAAAAATCGTTATAAAAACGTGTAAAATATGACATTGTTGAAAAATTCATGACGTTCAAGAATGCAGTTGAGATATTGAGTGAAGCTGTCGAAAAGTGGAGAAAAACGTAGAAAATTCAAATAATTCGTGATATATTTATGTTGTCCTTATACACCCGATTGTTACTGTCAGTTACGCCAACCAGTCAAAATGATAGGAGAATTGTATAGAGCTCTCTCCAACCCCCCCCCCCCGCCTCACCGTTCCGTTATCTACGGTTCTTGCCATCGTTACATGTCACCGAGTTCACATTGACACATTTAATTTGCTAATATCAGGAATCATAATTTTTATTTGTCAAATAGATAAAAGTGAAGATGGCTTCGGAGGAAAAAAAGCACGAGGTCGTCATTTCCGGCATATCTGGGCTGTTCCCAGAAAGCGACGACGTCAATGAATTGTGGGAACGTTTACTGAACAAGGAGGACATGATAACGATTGATGGAAGACGCTGGATGCCAGGTCGGTACCCTACTTTTCGCTAGATTATAAATTATTGATTACCAACCATCTTTTTTTTATTAACTTTTTTGCCTCTACGAATTAGAAAGTAAATAATGTCACCGGTTGAAAAAAACTGCAGTTCTCTTCCGATCTTCACGTTTCAAGACCTAATGGCATAGGAATGTTGAGCCTACTGTTCGGTAGTTTGTGGCGTTTTGGGAGCCTACCATGAGTGCTTCCAGCCACACCTATTAAGAGTGTGTGGTGTCCCCAGGTCCCTCTATGGAATCCTTAGTCAGCGTTATGTGTTCCCTGGCCCTCGAGGACCCCCCTATTCTTCGATCCTTAGAGACCTGGGGCCCTCCCCATTTTCTTAACTATTATCGTATAACTAAAGCCGTGTAAGCCAGTGAATTTACGGACTGCTAAGGTGAGTTGTGTGATGCGTCACACCTGATATTTTCTAAATCGCCACTTTTGACAATTCTTAACAATCGCAGGTGAGTTTGACGTCCCACCTGGAACTGGTAAAATCAGACACCCGGATAAGTTTGACATGGCTTTTTTTGGTGTGCACCGAAGACTTTGCGAGAAAATGGACCCCTACGCCCGTCTTGAATGCGAGCAGGCTTACCGAGCGGTTTGCGATGCTGGCGTCAATCCGGGGTAATAATTGAAACATGATATTCTAGGATTATTACGGTCAATACATTACTGATGTTTATGATCTATCTATATAAAAACTCGATATCCTTCAACTATTCGTGAGCACCTAAATAAGGTTCTTAAGTAGAAAAAGTGAAGTTTCCGTCTAATCATGGTTTTCGTCCGAACTTTAAATTATAGTGCATTGGATGGAACGAACACCGCAGTCATTATGAGCTGTTTCCTCTCTGAGCCTGAGAACGACTTGGCGTCCTGCATGATAAACATGGGAACTTACAACGTGCTTGCTGTGTCCCGAACGATGCAAGCAAACAGGATATCTTACTTCATGAATTTGAAAGGTCCCAGTTTTTCTCTAGATTGTCAAGGATGTGGCGGGTTCGTTGCCATACAACACGCCTGCGATATGATCTCAAACGGAATGTGCAACGCCGCGATTGTTGGATGCTGCTCTTTATTCCACAAACCAGAGCCTTCCTTTCATTTCAAAGGTAGGTTAATCATTTACGCTGTTATCATGGCAATATTTTATTAAATTATTATTAGTTAAAAAGTGATACTGGAATCGAATTAAATTGGAATTAAGTTAAATTCTGGTAAAGACGTTACACAACATCTGTGAAGGCTGGTGACCTTGTTCCCTTGCAGCCTTGGGGATGAATAAAGCTTCAGGTTACTCACTAGAAGGCACATGAGGAAGGTGTCTCTGTAATTTATTTTATGAACACCATGAAAATCTGTTAGATGGATTACACACAACGTGGATGTCAGTTTTCGAACGCCCGCTTGCGTTGATGATACGCAGCTCTTAGAGATAGACAGCGTGTGTCTGCTTCTCTTTTTACAGATAGGCGCTCTTTCAGAGGTCTACGAGTGTAGGCTCAACTGGTTTAAATAACACACTTTTGGGCGTATCAATATCTTCGGTCCCCAGCGCGCTTGAATCATCATGAATGGCAGGGAACTGTTCTCAACCACTATGTACTCAACCTGTTAAGTATCATGACCTGCAGGCAATTTTTGGTCAAAAGATCTGCAGGGTGAGAGTTTGTTCCCAGGACCAACCTCGTAATGTTCTTAGAATACTTTAAAAAGACGAACTGCGAATCAAACATTTATGAGCAACCTAGTAATCAATGTCTGGCAGTATTAACCAATGTTCAGTTACCAGCTCCAGTTTCTTCCTCCTCACGAGCGTTCATAATACGGTTTAATAACCAGGTATTGAAAGAATGCAGGATCGACGTTTTTCATTACCTGGTCGTTGTGCTTCTTGAGGTGGTCTCCAATCCATCTGCGTCACTCTACTGGTACCAAGAGTTGGAACAATTGAAGGGACGCGATATGGTTTGGTTTCCGTGATGAGATTCAGGGTTGCTTCATTTGTACTCTTAGGGGAGAAGTCATTTGGTTCTTCTTTCCACATATTTGCCTCTCTTCCACTACCTCTTAAAACGTTCAACGGCCAGAATAAAATTGAGAGATTTCTGAGCTGCTCAAATAATTGAAACCCAAAAGAACTATTTAACCAGGGGTTTCTGAATCAGTCATGAATGTTGCTTATTCGATAGACGACCGCATATTTTATTTGAAAATGTAATTTTTAGCACATTTCTCCACCCACTAATTTATGCTGTGTTTGTAGTTATGGGGCGACTGAGTGACGATGCTGTGACTCGCTCATTTAGTGCCGATGCTTCTGGATACGCAAGATCTGAAGGGTGTGTAACGATGTTCTTGCAGCGGAAAGACATGGCTAAAAGGATCTACGGAACGATCCTTGCTGTAGACGTATTCACCCACGGCTCGAAAACTGATCAATTCTGCGAGTTCCCTGTCAACCGTTACGAAGAGTACTTAAAGGAGGTTTACCGAAAGGCTAAGGTAGATCCAAAGGACGTGTCTTACCTTGAGGCCTACGGAGCTGCATCCAAGAAACTAGACGCCTTAGAACTGAATGTTCTCTCGAAGTTCATGCTTTCTGAAAGAAAGGAACCCCTTCTAATCGGCTCAGTCAAAAGCAACTTGGGTCATGCAGAAGGTGCCTCAGCTATGATTTCTTTGACCAAAGTGCTCTTAGCGATGGACAGAGGGGTGATACCGCCCAATATCAACTATTCCGAACCAAACCCTGACGTTCCTGATCTCGTTTCTGGTAAATTCAAGGTCAATATCCCATAGGTTGACGTTGCTTTGCTGCACTTGATAGATAAACAGCGTTGGAAATGTACTTGGAATATTTTTCGTAGGTCGTGACAGAGCCGACTCCAGTGCCAGGCAACGTCATGGCAATCAGTGAGATCGGTTTCACCGGCGTATGCTCTCACATGATCGTCAAAAGATGGGAAAAGATCAAGTCCGTGGAAGAGACAGAGAACTTCGTAAAGACGGTCGACAGTTTCAAACTACCGTTTCTCATGACTATGTCAGGCCGTAGCCAGGAGGCTGTGGTCGAAAACATGAGCAACTTCACAAATGGAGGAGTGGACGCTGAGTTTGCCATTTTGGTCAACGATTTGTATAGAAATGGTGTGAAGTCTCATGCCTATCGCGGTTACACGGTCATCAGTGACAGCCCTAACGCGTACAACATGGTGAGTTTACTCATTACTTTCCTAAATCTTCGCGAACTAGAAATATATATTTTCATACGCTTACGTTTCGAGAGCGAAGAACATGGGTGTCTTGTTATCGATTCCTCTTCAGGAGAGCCTGATGATATTCCCCTCCCAAGATGGTTATCAACTCCTAGCTGTACGTCGAAAACATTATGCAGAACCAGAGCCATTGTTGTTTCAGCTTTCGCAGTTCTTTCATAATGTACTTTTATTTGGGCGAATAGTGCCATTGGACTTCAAGAAAGCGTACTGCCTACAGAGAAGTGCAAATGGGAGCAAATGCTGGTGGTGACCCTTGGTCTTGCCAAAGCCTTCGACACAGTCATCATGATTTTCTCATGAGTCTTCGTCGTATAGAAGCTCCTGATGGATGTTACTATATGGTTGCTTTCAGTCCTGGTGCTGACAGTCTGTAATTTGGTTTTGTATCAATCAAGTGAGTACTGTGACACCACCTCGTAAGCGGTTCATGTCTTCGTTCACAGTGCCGCAGCGCGTGATTAGCACCAGTAAATCCCCTTTTCAGAGAACTGTCGACGATTTCGTTGCAGTCGAAGCCTCTGGGAGATGAAGGGGACCATCAGTCCAAGCTGTGGCCCCACCACAGGGTCCTAAGTGTAGTCCAAACACCTATCTCCATCGCACTAGGCGATCCTTGACACACCGCTTTTGTTGCTCTTTGTCGAGGCAGATGGAAAGACTTTAAATTTAGTCTTGACTTAAAGGTACTTCCTCTTCTTTCTTGCATCTAGCCTCGTGGCTGAGCTGTGGTTCTTCCCCAACACCTGGTCACCCTCCACTTGGTCAATGGCAGAAGGGGTAAGTTAGGCTCTAATAACACTTCTTTTTGTTTCAGACTGGATCAGCTCCCAGCAGCGAAAAAAGACCAATATGGTTCATGTACTCAGGTATGGGCTCTCAGTGGCCCACGATGGGCAAAACTCTCATGGCGTTGCCTGTATTCGCCGAGGCAATTCACAAATGTCACAACGCTCTGCTTCCTAAAGGGGTCGACTTGTTAGAAATTGTCACTAAAGACGACTTGAGCATGTTCGATGTGATTCTCAACTCTTTCGTTGGCATCGCGGCAGTCCAAATTGGCCTTACTGACGTTTTGAGAGCTGTAGGCGTCCAACCTGATGGTATCATCGGGCACTCGGTCGGAGAACTCGGTTGCGCCTACGCAGATGACTGTTTGACGGCTGAACAAATGATTCTAGCCGCGCACGCTCGAGGCAGAGCATCTGTAGAGGCTACGCTCATAAAAGGTGCCATGTTTTGATGAAATCACAACTCATTGTTTGACTTTGTATGGAATGAAACTGCATGTGATATGATTGCATTTAAAGGTATGATGGCGGCCGTGGGAGCTGGATATAACATAATGAAATCCAAAGTTCCTGAGTCAATAGAAGTGGCGTGTCACAATTCGAAGGAGAGCTGCACTCTGTCAGGCCCTGCAGACGACATGAGCGTATACATCGCTCAACTGAAATCTACAGGAATGTTTGCTAAATTGGTCAACGTCGCAAACATTGCCTACCACAGCAGATACATAACACCAGCGGCTCCGGCTCTTCTCAAGTATTTAAAAGAGGTGAGTCAATGATGGCGTTTTTCGAGATTTTTGCTGATGAGCGGTCGTAGTTATAATTGGCACTCCACCTCTACAAAATACTACACTTCCTAAAAAAGAAGTTCGCGGCAGTTGTTGCCGTTGACCCCACTATTTCCCCGCTCCAATGAAACGTATCTCACTGTAATGGTTTCAGATCAGACATAGCACAGCTCTGTTACGAGGTCCCTCGAATCCCACCATAAGATTGTAAACTTCTTCAAGTACTCAATTTGTTTGTTTCAGATCATTCCTGTTCCTAAAAAGCGGTCATCGAAGTGGGTGAGCAGTTCCAATCTGGAAATTAACTGGAACACCGAGTTGGCACAGTACAGTTCGGCGGAATATCACACTAACAATCTCTTGAGCGCTGTGCTCTTCGAAGAAGCCTCGATCCACATTCCGTCCAACGCCATTGTGATCGAAATCGCACCTCATGGGTTATTACAAGCCATAGTCAAGAAGTCAATACCTCATGCAACGCATATCCCACTAACCAGTAGGTTCGACGCGAACAATCTCATGTACCTTCTGGCTGCGCTGGGTAAAATGTACCTCAGCGGTATCCCAGTTAACATCCAAGGTCTCTACCCACACGCGGAGTTTCCGGTGGCACGGAATACTCCAGCCATTTCACCTCTGATAGACTGGTTGAGGGATGAGAATTTCTGCATCCGGAGAGGAATGAACGATCTAGATTATCCGTCGCCAATATGTCGCTTCGTCAACGTGGAGAAAGGGAAAAAAACCTTCAATAAATTAAATTCCCATAAACTCAAAGGCCGCACGATTCTACCGTTCAGTTTCTACTTCAACAATATACTGAGCGTATTCACGAGCCTCAGACACAACGAGGATGAGCCAGTTCTACTCGAAGACTTTGGCCTTATCGGTAGTGTCGCAATTAATCCTGACTCCACGAAAGAAATCCGTTTTCACTTGTTGCCTGGTACAGGGAGTGTAGCGATCAGTGATTTCGAGCACGACACCGATTTAGTAGGTCACGCGAGGATCAAAGTAATGGATGCTGCTGCTGTTACAGATCTGGTCGCAGTCAACTTAACTCATGGTCAGACCATCATTGCAAGGAATGACATGATGGAGTTCATGAAATCAATGGGAATAGAAAGAGAGGCTTTCATCAATGTGGACGACATCGTAATAGAGGAATTCGGGATCTCTGGTGTAGCTCGGTGGACGGGAGATCTCGGAGATTTCGTCGCATCTCTGCTGTCTTTAGTGGAGTTTTACGTCAGCAAACGTGATAACGTTCTGAAACTCTTCTATCGGGCTGCTGAAATGCGATTGAATCTTCCACTTCTGCATCAAACGTCGAACGCCTCTTACTCTGTCAAATACTCAGAGTCAAATAAGACTTTAGAATGCGAAGGAGTGCGAATTTCTTTAATCGAATGTCAAATTCCTCCAGCAAGGCCAGTTGTGGAAGAAGCCGATGTCTTATTTGATTGCCCGAAGTTCATACCGTACCACAACGAGGCTCCTCTTTCTGTCAAAGATTTCGTCGATGTGTGTACTCAACTCGTAATAGAGAACACAGAGAACACACCTTCGACTCTGATCAAAATAATGGAAGTTGGTGAGGATTCTGATTTGCTGGCTGCACTTCGTGAGGTAACGTCAAACAGCAAGTACGTAGCGAAGACACCAGCGACGAGGTTTACGTCAGAAGACTCATTTTTGAAACTGGGGATTCCAATGTTGCTCCAAAAAGACGTTTGGTTGGTATTTGACAGCCCCCCGTCTCAAGAAATTTTGAAGTATTTAACCATTTTCAAAAACGGCTTCGTACTAATGCCTTCGAACACTAGCACTTTCAACAATCCTGCGATGCGTGTGATATTCGAATCATGCGTCAACAACAAAAGGTATTCCTTGCTGTCAATGCACCCCAACTACTCCACAAGACAGTACGAAGTTGTCAACTTAAACCACAACTTCCTGTCAAATCTGCGGCTTCAACTTGAAAAAGTCCACCAAGTCAACGGAGATTCTCAAGCAACGAAAACGGTCATTTTGATGGGGGAAGTAGATTCTGTAATTTCTGTCAAAAGCATCGTCGAAGAGACCAAAGAGCTGCCGAACTATCAGGCTCTTCAGTTCTGGTTCTTTGTTGGCACTACACCATCTTTCAATTCAGATGACAACATGAAGACTCAACTCGAAAGACGTGTCAAAATCAATGTGTCTGTCAGTGGGGTTTGGGGCAGTTTGAGACTATTCCCCGTTCAGGTCGTTGAGGTCGACCCAGAGATCGAACGAGTCAGCACCTTTCATCATCCGTTTTCCGCTGTCTTACAGTCTGGAGATCTGCAGGCGATTGGACTAAACCTTCCAGACAGCTCAAATGAATCGAAATTTGACTTGGGTTTGTACGACTATGTGACCGACGAATCGATGGGAATTGGGACTTATGATGCTCATGTGAAAGGGTTCAATCCTCATAAAAGCCTCTCTTGGAAGAAACCTAGTCGCTGGACTCCTGCTGAAGCAGCCACGGTCCCTTATCATTATTCTTTAGCCTCCTACATTATTAACAACATCCATAACTGCGTCAACGAGTTTTATGAACAAGAAAGCATCCTAATCAACAGAGGTTTGATGCCTCTATCTCAAGCGCTGATTGCTATGGCATTGTACTCAAAACTTACAGTCTACGCTTCAGTGTATGGAGAAGAAGAAAAGCGGCAGCTTTTAAAACTCTTTCCGCAACTGGATAAAAACAACATTTACGACTGCAGCACGACGGCGTTCTTCGTTGACGTTTTAAGAGAAACTCAAGGAGTCTATAAAGTAATTAATAATTTTGAAACTGCTCAAATGGTCGAGCCTTGCGCAAAGTGCACATCTCCTTGGGGTGTTATTGTCTACACCAATCAAGCGTTGATTGACAAAGGTGCCAAAATGGGGATGTCCGTATTCCTTGGTGAGATCATGGCAACTGGAGCTTCGAGTTCGCTGTTGTGGAAGAGCTCTGACGATCTGTTGGAGCAAATCAGGCAAGACGTGGAGGACGCAATTGGATCTGGAGCTGTGAAACCCATCCCTACAATAACCACATTGATGTCGTCCACTTTGAACACCGACGCCGCTAATTTCCTGAAACGCGTTCCACATTCCAAAGTAATTGTTGAGCGAACGGATCAAATGTCGACGGTAGAGAAGAAGGTGTACTTGCAGGATGAAACGTTGAATCACGTCGTCTTGGAGGGTAAAGCGCCTGGAGGTTTGAGTCTGGACATCGTCGAATGGCTTCTAAAACGTGGGTGCAGAAGGGTGGTACTGTTCACGAGGCAAGGAAGATCTCTGGGCTCCATAGCACTTCGCCTTCAAACTCTAAGGGATCAGTATAACAAGGCGGAAATCATTGTAAAGCCCATCAGCTACCTCTCCAGTAAATCAAACGTCGATAAGTTTGTGCGAGAATGTCCTGGAAGGGGTCCCTCAATGGCGTTTTTTATAGGGGCAGGTCTTAAGGATAAGATAGAGCAGTTTGACGAAATTTTGATTGCAAAGGCTCCAACCTGCACTATGATTTGCATTGGGAACGAATGTGAAAGCATCTCCGAGCATAGGAAAACGAGAAATCTACCCACGTTGTATGCCAGGTGCAGTATGAGCACGTTGGAAAACGTTAATCTGACACGGTACTTGGACTCTTTAGTCAGACAGTCTCCAAAAGTTCCTGTGGTTTTCATAGACAAGTACAACGTCCAAACGCTGCCGTCCTGCGGCATAGTGTCAGACTTTACCCGCGTACCTGACTCCCCGGAAGAGCTCTTCAGCTCCTTCGACCAGTGCCCACCAACGGCTAAATTTGTGGAAGTCAGGACGTTGGCTCCGAGACACCATTTGAATCGTGAGGTTTATCCTGTCTTCATGATTCCTGGATTGAGGCCCGGTAAACTGCGCAAAATGGCATCTCAGTTATACTCCCCAGCTTTTGAAGCGAGACTTCCTGCAAGAATGTGCAATCTTGAAGAAATGGCTAGCGTTCTTGCAGGACAACTGTTGACAACGCCACAGAACATGTTCACTATAGTAGCAGAGAGTTGGGGTGGGATATTGGCTCTCCTCTTAGCCTTAAAACTTGAGAAACAATTCAAAACAGTTAATGTAATATTTGTTGATGCTGCTCCTGCATCGGTCAATAAATGGGCTAACCAGCTTCTTAAGAACGACGTGGCGCTCATTGGAAAGTACCTGCGAGTCTCACCTGAGGTAAACACACTTTCATTTCTACTTTCGTGTGTTAGAAATATTTTTTATTTAAACAACACGAGACGCTTTAAAGAACCATGCTTTCTTGTACGAGTCTTAACCAAAAACTGGCGAGCCTAAAAAACTAAAGAATCTTCGATTTAGCAATGCAGTAATTGATCGTAATGTCAATATTGAGGGGTCCATAGCTTTATGGACTTCAGCCTGTTATACGATAACTCAAGAAAATCATGGAGCCTTGTCGCGCCTTCAAATCTCAAACCTCGCCACTCTTCAATGTCTTCAATTAGTGCTGGTTGCCGCTCTCAGTAATTCTCGGGCGGATGCCATCAACTGACAAGTTGGGGGGCTAAGCCCAACGATCCATTACGAAAATTTAAATGATCCACACTAAACGTTATTCACATGTTTATTCTTAGGGAATAGAAGCGATGTGGTATGTAGAGCTAAAAAATATTCTTAATGTGTCGCTCATTATTTGATTAATTTTATTTCTCATTAGAACCAAATCAAACCAATTAGAAATGGAGGAATATTGGAGTAAATGTCATTTGAAAACCCCACTAAAAAATGCTGCAGATTATTACATAACGGTTTATTATTCTTTTGCACAGATTGATGTAGCTTCAACGTTCGATACCTATCCCATTCAATTCGGCATCGAAAAATACTAGTAAATGATACAAAACATGAACTGACTGAACTGACTACATTGGAATGACGAAAATTACATAATCCAGACACGTGTAGACAATTGGCACGATGTGTCGAGTAGAGCTAAAGGATGGTTGGAATAAGATGAGATGGAGTGCAAACGATGAAACGATTACTTTCGCTGTATTGTCCCTCGAGTTCTTTCAAATAGTAGACTTTGGCTCACTATAATTATTGTGATTTCAGTGTTTTCGACCTTGACGCAGTCGTACACTTCTGAAAATCCTTCCATTCGACCCAGCATCTAAAAATACCTAGAAAACGATACCGAGCACGGCGTATTCGCGATAAAACTTCCAAAATTGCGCTTTAAAAATGTTTTGCTCATAACAACCACAGTCTTCCTTCGATCGGATTGCCGACCAGGCAAGCACAACTAGATACCAAATGAAATTTTGTGCGTATCAACGGTTTTAAAGGCATAGAACGCTCCGGATGGGTAGAGCAGATTTGGAGTTCCGATCTCTTGAATTGTAAAGGGTAATTTTAGCTGAATAACTTTGCATCATTTTGTTTGAATATTAACTCGGCTTGTGCAGGACTACCTTAACATGAAAAACATGACGTGGGACGCTAAAGTTCAGTTGGCTATCCGAAACTCCGGTTTGACGCACGAAGGGGAGAAGAAGTTGATTGAGGACTGTCTGAACATGTTGCGCTCGCGCCTGGAAAGCGTCTCGTCTCTTGCTCCCCCCAGAAAGAAAGTAAAGAGCAAATGTCATGTACTGCAATTGTCATCTGAAAGTGAAGAAGAGCGCGGACTGCATCATGTAAGTTTTGGTCACTATGTATTGACAATATTCGGGTTTGAAGTGCAATATGAGTTTTTAGCCTAAATAAATGCGCTGTTGTTCCTGAACTGGTGGGGGATTTGGTTGGGGATGGGGTCTGTTTCGTACTGCAGTGTCATTGTGAGGGTGGGGGGACGTTATCCTTACGACAATTATCTCCTGCAATTAGGAATTTCGTAGCTCAGGGTAGTCCATTTATAGTATCTCAGGGAACGTACACATCCTTAAATAAGGTCAAGTACGGGCCAAAACAATTGGGTAATAGACAGGGCTGATGCCCCTTGGGAGGATTTTCCCGTCTCGTTTGCGCTTTGGGAGAGTGGTTTGTTTCCGTTGGAGAATCGGAGAACTCTTGTTATGGCATTTTGCTGTACTAGCTCCTAACCGGCGTTATTGATTCACCGGAAATCCTCGCCTTCAGTGTTTTCGCGTGGCATCTCATGGTATCAGGGATCATGCCACCTTCTATGTGCGCAATGCTCCGACCAACTACATGTTCAACTCTTCTCTCCTAGCGCAGCGCATCCTAAATCGGCTGAACTTAGTCAGCTCCATTCTCAGCAGCTTGTTTTCCTCTGGAAGTAATTAACATCTTTTCCTGCTTTCTGTGGTCATTTTGTTTGTTTTGGAATATTGGGTTATCCTTTTATAAGCCATCCAACTGTACATTCTGCAACTTTGTATGTCAATATTACAAATCTTTGTTGTGCCCGTATTATTTCTAATAAAAAAATTAAAGATGTAGCGTACGCCATTGCGCGTATAGTAAAGGGATATTTCAATAGCACTGTCGAGAAAGTCAGTAGTCAATCGGCGAGCTACACTGACGCATAAGAGCTAAACGCAGATAACAAGCTGAGCTAAGCACGACAATGCTTCCATACTTAACACTGTATGGAAACGCAGTTCTTGGTTCGGAATAGTACATGCCGTAATGTTTCCATTTAACTGTCTCAACGAATATTTGTTCACAGTATTTGGAACAAGAGCCAGTCATTCATTTGAAAGAAGCGGGGAGCGTCAGCGAAATGATCGACTCCGAGGCCTCACATGAGGTCAACACGCTGCATCTATTTGAATACCCTGATGCTGCGAACCCTCCTATCGACGAATACATGGGTCTGAACGTCGTCAAAAAGCCGGGCTGGTACTCAAGCTTGCTCTACAGGGTCATTGATTGATTTATCAATCACAAAGTTGGCTAGCGATGGCACATTTTTCCTATTTTAATAATAAATAGTCAGTTTAAGGTTTCGTCCGGCAATGACGTGAGTTGTCCTCGACCTGAACTGACTCTTGCATTGGTTTTACTTTCCTCACATTAATCCAACCGTAAGTTGTTTTCAGTACGACCCTTAGTTTCTTCTTACGAACGATAAGTTGCTTTCACTGGTTGAAATAGTTCTCTACACTCTGTTTTCAACTGGAGACATCACCAAGCTCTTGAGGGCTGTACTAGTAAGGCGTGAACAAGTAGTAAGACACATTATCGTAACTTTTATTATTTGCAACATGTAAATTATACTCTACTACGTTGAATTTCGTCTTAGTAAACTCCACTTCTTAATAACCTACATCTACTCAACGCAACCTGACAAATTCTCGTGTCCACGCGCCTGACGTGGAGAAGATATTTCAGGACCACTGCCCTGTAATGCGGATCTATTGATCTCGAACGGAGAAGGCGCAACGGTTTGGGATTTTCTATACACTCCTTCATTCGCAAACCGCTTACATTATTATTAATCCTCCATAATCAATCGTTAGGGCACCTCCTCCCCACAAACAAACACATACAATCCGACGATCAACTTGTAACCAGAACCGAACGAACGTTGTTGAGTTGTAGTTTTCAATGGCTTCTAACTCTTGACCATTTTTCACTTTCCCTAGCCGTAAGCAGCTGACCAAATCATCATTGGTATCTAGCCCGCAGTATATTTTGGAACTTCAAAATAATGATAGGAGCAAAATCCACGCAAAATTAACTGTAATTATCATAGTGATCAAACACTAATTTAGCGCGGGTTTTCTTTATAAACACCGCTCAAATGTTACAAGGTCCAATCAAGTACCTATACGATGAGCATTTGATAACCCTCATAACATGTATAGAGTTATTCCAGAATGCCAACCGCCACCGCTTCATCTACTACCATTTCTCAGTTATTACCCGATTATTCCAAACGATGAACCAAACTTCTCAAAAAATCACGCAGACAGTGACTCAAATCACCTGTGAACTAATTGCTAAATAATGGTCGTTCCGTAAGTAGGATCAGCACACAGTTACAAACAAAAACAAGAACCAGCTCAATTGGTTCAGCCGTTCCCCCGCAAATTGACCTACGGACACACACATAAATGAATCACACGCCGAAATTAGGTTTTTGGATTCAATAGGCCTCAATGTAAAGATCTGAATAAAACCCTGCTTTTTACTTCCCGCTACCCAAAGGGAAAGGAAAGTATTGTAATCGTGCCAAAAAAAAGTTGGGTTTCCTTGAGAACTTTACGTTTTGAGACCTACAGAATCTAAAAAACCTAATTTCGGCGCGGCGTCCGTGTGTGTGTGTGCTGTGCCTTCTTCAGACGTTCTTGCTCCCAAATCTGACCCCATGGGTTGGTTTTTTGGGAGGTTTACCGTGTGAAGGTTGATAAGCCTTGATAGAATGGTGCGCTCTGCTGTTAGTACTTACTCTTCTGCGTGGGTGGAGTGGGCTTTAGAGAAGGTATTCATACCACTTTCAGGCCATTCATGTGGCGTCACTGCCTACAGCGATGAGGTGCACAAGAGGCCGAGATCATAATGCTGTGAATGCTCGCTGTCATGCCTGTGTTAACCTGCTTGAGTCGCTAAATCATGTGGTGCAGGTGTTTCCCCGTACTAATGGGGGTCGAGCGTCACGACGCGGTCTGCAAGGGGGTTGCTGATGCAGTGTCATCTGAGAGCTGGGAAGTGGAGAGATAGTGGCATTACCGGGTTGTCTCTGGAGAGGGACTGAGGCCTAACATCGTCGCTGTTGGTCTCGACCAGCCTGCAGGGATCCTGGATGCCCAGGCAGTCTCTGGCAGCTGGGATCTTGCGCTAACTTGGCAAGGTAGAATACATTGACTTAAAACACTCATAATGAGCGTAAGGCAGTCCTGGAAGTAGCTCAGTAACACCTATGAGCGATCCCCTATATAGGTGCGGTGCCCTTCAGAATGAGGAGGGGAAAAACTTGGTTTGAGCGTTCCTGGGGCGGCTGATAGCGTGTTCTCCACTCACCACATCACCAGTGGCCAAGGGGTGACACTGAGCAGTACCACTTGAGCGGGCTCTAGCAGGTCTATCAGGACGACCCTGCATAGTCTGTGCTGATGCAAACGCCAGATCACCATTGTGGGGATCCCCGACCCTTGATGGGGCGGGCGAGGGGTATATAGAGTTGCTCACCAAGTACAACGACCCCATGACTGAGACGACCTATGATGTGGCAGGAGGAAGGTCGTGCATAGACGTCACAGCCATGTCTCACACCCTGCTACTCAAATTGGAGGGTTGGCGAGTCGTACCAGGTGCAACACAGAGCAATCACATGGTTATTGACTTTGCCATCGCAGATGACAACATCCTCTGCAAAGACACGCGTGAAAAGCGATTCTGCACAAAAAATGCTGACTGACCACAATTCTGTAGGGTACTGGAAGGTGAACTGCGTGCTGCAGACCCCGACCTAATAGTGCAAGCTGCCACACCTGAAGAGGTGGAGAGCAAAGTGGACATATTTACCACAGCACTACACTCTGCTGGGCTCTGTGTACTTGGGCAACAGAAGCACAGGGCGATCAAAGTCCCATGGTGAACCGACAAACTTAATCCCCTCAAGCAAAGTGGGAAAAGAGCCGGAAGGATTTACCAACACACTCTTGACGCTGATGCCAGAGCGACACGGCAAGGTTGGCGAAAGTTTGTGAAAGCTGCAAGCTCTAATTAGTGAATTGGTTATACTGAGTTCGTTGTCGATGAATTCACATTCTATCGGCATCTTGAAGAACTTTTATACGTTCAGACGCTGTTTGCTTTAAGCTCTACGAAGTAGAAAATAAAGTTATGAATTACTCTTTTTGTGGCAGTATCGCTTTACCCAACAGGGATGAACGAACGTAGTTCGCAAAACCCTTGACGTTCTGGGAAAAGTAAAATCTAATGCGGGTACACTGCTGGACTAATCGGTGTTTTCTCATCTCATCACTCGCGGATACCCTACGGCACAATCCTGCTGAGATTCCGCTTTCAATCTTCACCACTGATATGGTATTCTCAACTATAAGCTGAGCTAAACTAGTCATATAATCGTCGATATGAAAAGATATCAGGGCGAATAATATGTGAATGGTTGGTATTCAAGAGGATGTTGGGTGCATGTTTCGCGTGAAGATCGAAATAAAAGGAACTCGGTGAGCGAGAGGAGGAGTGTATTATGCGCAATAAATTGAGTAGAGTTTATGTACAAAAGGATGACACAAGGGGATGACTCATAATATGTGTGAACTGGTGTGGGAAACTGTATCGGAAGGAGATGGGTGAGCACAGGGAGACGAGTGTCTTTCGTGAGAGTTCCTAGGTGAATGAATTTGGGAGGAGCTCTCTATAGTGGAGTGGAATGTGAAGAGGAGGGGAAGAAATGATGTTTCGGAAATAACCGCGGAGGTGGAATTCCTGTGGGTACGAAGGTCTTTTGGGAACCAATGACTTGCCGTCAAGGGCCAGGGAGTCCTGTTAGGGTAGGTGCAGGAACTTCAAGGTCAAAAAACTGATTATTACTGATTCGGCGTTTCTCTTCGAACAAAAGACTCGTCAAAGTGTATACAAAAATTAAGAAATAAAAAATAAAAAATTAAAATTAATATCGCAGAACAGCATGCACGTACATAAAAAACTTACAGTACATGATAAATAGTGTGATTATTATAAAAATGGAACATTTATGGTTAAAATTCGATAGGAAGAAGGAGAAGTGAGGAATACACAAAAATGGCAAAGTTGAAAAATATAATCAAATACGAAGATAGATATGTGAAAATAAGGAGATAGAAGTCGTAAACTGAAAAAACATCTGAACAAAGTAATTTGGGAGTAATAATGTGAAAGCGAAACTGAATGAAAATAGTAAAGTGAGATAAAAGAAAAGAACTCTGTACCTAAATATTCTAAATTATTGAACGAAATGAAGACACAAGTCACAAGTACAGCGAACTGAAATATTGTGGAATGATATACGGTACAAACTATAATGTTATTGACACGTTAAGAAAAATTTGTATTCAGATTTTTATAGGGCAGTGCCGACTGAACAAACAGTTTTACAATAAAACATTACCAAAGAAAGTCCCACCTGGATATTGTTCCCCTGATTTCAAATTTGACAAACGACTCTGAGTGAAAAAAGTCACCTAAACAGGCAGGTTGGGAGATCAGTCCGCTGGCACTTTCAGCCACGATCATGACAGCTCATTGCGCTTTCCTGGTCATGAGCGAAGGCTGAATGCTTACTCCGACTGAACGAGAACTGAGAGCCCTCACTAGCGTTGCCCACTTAGATCTGACCTGAATAAGATGGGCAAATCAGACACAGTTGAATGCCGCCTGTGCGGGGAGAAAGACGAAACGGCAGAGCGCATAGGCGCTAGGGTATGGTATGTACGAGGTATTTGATTTAGTTAAGGGGTAAAGGCTCATCATGTGGCAGCAATGATAAAGGGACCCTGCCGTCTTCGGAATTAAAGGCATTGAGGAAAGTTGTGTGCTACCTATTATAATTCATACTAGATTTTCCTTATATTTTCATTACGTCAACTAATCCCCATTTATTAATCCGTCGTCCCTACTATCTACACTCGATTTTCTAACCCTTCCACACCGACTTTCCAACTACTTCATAAATCAACAGCTAGCTGTGCTACATCTCCAAATTGTTACTGCTTGAATTACGATACACCTACTGTAGGTGTGGGGTGAATTTGGGGTACTTTCTTAAGTTTGTGGCGACCATGAATGACAAATCCATGTTCACACACTACTACTTCTTTGCTTCCACCAGTCCTATTCATCTCTTCGCGCACAAGCTCACTGTTAAGGTGTTCATGTTGTGCGTCATTTTGTACGCGTCGTTTCGATGTTATTAACTCTAATATTATTAATTAATTACATTGCGCAATAAAATTTCCTAGTTGTTCAACTCAGGCACCCGATATCGATGTTTTTAATGTGAAGGGACTCATTACGATCGTAAAAGGATTTCGAGTGTCTTTTTTGCATATAATGCGGGAGGTCGAAAGTTTAATTCAGCTCAACTGTTATCGTAAAGTCGTAATCGGAAATGTTTTATTTATTATAAGTAAACTACGAGCGGAACAAACGCGAAAGGCTAAAACGGTTATACGAAGACGCAACAGGAATTGAGGAGGAAAAAAACGATTAAATCATAAATTAACTCAGTTCTCGTTTGGAGCACGGCTCGTTTGTTTCTTTCTATGTTCACACTGTATGGTCTGTGTTTGTCTCTTACAGTAGTTTTCCTCCTTGCTTTGAAAAGAACTGTTCAGAATTGACTCAACTCCAGCCTTCAATCACATCACACTATTTTTGATCACAGGTGGGTCTTTATCATTTTCTAATAATATCAGTCTAAAGTATGTAGAGCCAGGATGATCCTGAAGGAGATATGTTTGGAATACGAACTTGGTTATGTATTGAAAGGGATCCTAACGCTGACTGCAAGATAATTAGCGTCTGAGTGACAACACTGCAAAACAAGAGGACCATTATTTACTAATACGGTGGACGTCTCAAGAGAAAATGGTTCTCGCCAGGGTTGAAAGAACCGTTTTCATAGAGCTGTTTCTGTTTCTTTTCACTTTCCACAGGCGTTTTTTCACCCTAATTTCGAGATTGCCTCAAATCTTTTTAGGCTGTGTAGCCTGTTTATTAACTGTGTATTAGAACGCTAACACAACATTTGTATCCAAAGGAAAATGACTACCACACAGTAAATTTTCGCAGAACCAAAATATTTCGGTTTTAGTACAGGTTTTTCTTCAACATTTCCAGTGTGTCTGTTCAACTGGTAGGACATGTACTGTCACAAAGAAAGTGTAATAGAAATACAATTTAATGCAATGTTTTTGTTTTCTGTCTCAGGTGCAACAGGAAGCCCCACTACCCATAATTATTGGAATACTATCGACCCTTAGCACTCATCCACACCAAACCATCGATATTATTGCTTAATTTTCGTCCTTCAGTTTTCACCACCATAAAAAGGTGGTGAATCCATGAAGTGGTTGAATGGATTCAAGTTTTGGCGTGGTTTCGAGTAGTGCGATTCCCGATTTGTCTTTTTCAATCATAGAGAACACAGCCTTTGCCATAACGAATTTTCCATGCTCCCCGTTCGCTCGATAACAATTTTTCTGAACGCTTTTGTAGCAATAATCCTCCAATGTTTGCGTATTCAAAGGGCTAATTGTCATTCCCTCAGCATACGGTATTTCAGACACATACCAGAAGACAAAAAAAGTATCACACATTAATGCGCGTTTGGGCATTAAGAAAGATTCAATTAAGATGAGGAACAGACTTGATACAGGGCATTACTATGAATTTACTCAAAAACGTAAGTTAAAACAAATAGAATTAATGATAGTTATACTGAATATTATTATTGGAAAATGGACTATGTTCTGCACACACAAAACTTTTCACACTTCCTCGAGAAACATGTTAATGATAAAGTAGACGCTTAAATCTAAAGTTTAAACATTTTATAAGACACCGCTTCAATAAAACGCTGCAAATGATTACACAACGGTTTATTATTCTGTTGCACAGCTTGACGTAGCCTCACACCTCCGAAACTCATCCCATTCGATTCAGCATCGAAAAATACTAGTAAATGATAAGAAATATGGCCTAAATATATTTCAGGCGCCTGTAGGCAATTGATACGTCGAGGTGACGGGTGGTTGGAGTGCGGCGGAAGGGAGATGCTGATTTTTGATTCGCGTTAAAACCGAACTGATTGGCTATCAGGCCATTCAATATTGAAACTCTGCAAATTATTACACAACGGTGTATTATTCTCATGAAAAGCTTGGCCTAGTCTTACAGCTTCGAGATCAATCCCATTCGATTCAGCATCGAAAAATACTTGTAAACCACACGAAACATGACCTGACTACAACAGAGCGACCAACATGAAATATCCCTGGTTTTCATGAGACGGGAGAGAGGCAGTAGTTATCGACCAGTTAGCTCTTTCAATTAGTAGACTTTGGCTCACTATAATTACTGTAATTTCACTATCCGTGTTGTACACGTCGGACACTCATTCCATCCGACCCAGGAACTAAAAATGCCTTGAAAGCGATACCGAACACGGGGTATTTGCGATAACACTGCCAAAATTACGTTTTTGTTATTTTTTTAAACGGTTTTTTGCCCCTAACAACAATGGGCTTCGTCCGATTGGATTGCAACAACTAGGTGCCGAATGGGATTTTTGTGCGAAAGATGACCACGTCCCGGACGGTGGACGGACATTGCAGATTTAGAATCCCGATGTTTTGAAACGTAAAGTATCCAATTTTTAGGGGGGTTGTAAAAAAATTTTGCGGATCAAAAACATAGGATTATTATTCAGAATGAATAATAAACAAGAAAATCAAGGCATTAACGAAAAAGTTGACCTTCAGTTTATTTGCAAATTTCTACGTTAACGTGTCCCATGCCTCCTTTTCGGAAAACCAGCCTGAAATTTGTTGATGGAGTTCGACACTGACACACTGAGACAGAACCACTTAAGCTTGTGCCGAGGTTTTGGTTTATTATCCAATCTCAATAATTCTCCTGTTTTCGGACCAGAAAACGTTTTCGCTCTTCCAAATTTGACATTTTACGTTTGAAGGTATCGGAATGGCCTGCAGTCGAGACCATATTTCGCCTTTAACGTGGGCAAAGCTAACTTTCAAGTTGGGTGTACATCAACTACTTATGCGTTAACGTCTTCTCGTGAGTCAACCACAATACCATAACTCAGGTCATTCGGGAGTTAGATCCTGCACGCGAGACGAGTGAATAACAGCTTAAGGTAGTTGGCTGAGCAATAAAAACCGCTGAATGCACTTTGGAACAAGGAAACTTGTAAGATGCGTTAAAGTTGATATTTTCCCGAGCTCCCTTGGCCGATCCGATGTAAATCCAGTGGCCGTGAAATTTGTTTTGTCATCGGTCAACCCTCCAAACCAACCTCAACATCGGTGCAACTCATGAATACGTTACGTCTCGTGGACTCGATGAGCTCAAAGTGTTACAGTTCTGCATTGGAAGGTCGAGGCTCAACTGCCTCATTCATATCTATAAAATCCTTCTTCTTTTACGGTGAGTTGGTTATTTTGGGTTGGGGAAGCACTGGGTCATCCAGCAACATTGCGTAGTTAACTGAAGCGTTCATTGATGCAGCTGGAAGCAGTGTAGAAAAGTACTCGTAGTCAAGACAGTCTGATTAACAGATTAAGTGTAACGCAATCGTAATATCCACAGATGGCGTCTCTAAAATGACAGGTACGCCTTCGTTTCTTCACCTTATGGTGTCCTCCCACCGTTGCCAAAGATCTCAAAGGAATCTATTTAGGTGTTGAACATCACCTGCTGATCAACTCGCGCCTATTTACTTTACAGAGGGTAGCTACAGTTATTAGGTGTGTCACTGCAGAATTAGGTGTGTCACAGGGAATCCCTAATATTTATACTGGGAAGCTTCAGATAGTTTGGGAACATAACTTTGCGGTGGGCTGTAGAGTGAATAGGGCATACGAGATCGAGTGAGATTGCATTGGATACAAAACTCGGAAAAGACGTTCGGATGAGATAGCCTCCGACTTCAGTAGAGAAAATAAGGAGGCGTTCTCGTTGACGATTGGAAGCTTCATTTTTATGTAGGCCTATTGTGATTGTGACGCTGGCCCTTTCTTAGTAGAAGGCGTCGTACATACCCGCCCCCTTTAGGAAGCCGAGTATGTCCTTCACTGCAGAGTCCGCTACGGTTTGGGGTTCAGTGGTCCCCTGACCGAAGTATTCGAAGCGTTTTGCTGCCAGAGCAGGGCATTCACATAGGTCTCATCCTCCTCGCCGCAGAGTCTGCATTCCACCGCCTCTGAGATGCCCATCTTGTTGAGGTGATATCTGAATGGGCAGTGCCCGGTAAGGAAGCTTATCAGTACTCTCAGATCTTGTCTGGAGAGTGTCAGCATCGCCTTCGCCCTTTGACAGGAAGGAGTGACAAGCCTTTTCGTATCTCCCATCGAGCAACCAGACGGTTTAGGTGACTTTTCGTCAGACCCACGTGTGGCTCAGGCCCGATGGGTAGGGTTTCGGTACCCCTTTTCGCAAGGCGGTCGGCCTTTTCATTGCCCTCATGCCCCCTGTGAGCCGGCACCCAAATGAGGGAGAGCCTGTTACGGGTGCCGAGCTGCTTGAGCGCATGGAGGCATTCCCATGCCAGCTTAGACCTAAAACTATAGGCTGCAATGGCCTTTAAGGCGGCCTGGCTGTCTGAGAAAATGTAGATCCGCTTGCCCTTGAGTCCTTTGTTCAGGATCTCTTCTGTGCAGATCTTTATGGCTAGGATTTCCGCTTGAAATATCGTAGCATACTCCCCCAGCGGCTTTGCAAGACTGTAGTTGGGCCCTACAATGCCCAGTCCTGCTCGGCCTTCCTTAACTGAACCGTCGGTATACCACTGCAGCGCGCCCACCTCGGTCCGGAATGTCGCCTTCTCCCACCGTTCCCGTGAGTGGGCGCGGACGCTGAATTTCAGCCGAAAATTCTTCTGCTGTGGCATGACGTCAGTAGCAAGGACTGCTGCCTCTCCTATCTTAAACTGTCTGGTTATTCTGTGGAGGCTCGCCTTAGCCCTGGTGGAAATTTTCCCTGTCTGCAAAAGCCTTGCCGCCCCCAGGTAAGCGGTCCTCTGGATGTGTATATGTAGAGGTGAGATGTTCAGAAGGACTTCCATTGCAGCAGTAGGGCATGTACCCATGGCCCCTGTGATAGCAAGACACGCCTGCCGCTGCAGTTGTTGGAGCTTTCCTTGTACTGCCAGCCGGCGTGTCGCCTTCCACCACACCGTGGAGGCATACGTGATGCGGGGCCTTATAACCCCCTTAAAGAGCCACTCCATCATTTTTGGAGTTATGCCCCAGGATTTGCTGCACAGCCTCCTACACGCCAAAAGGGCTGTAGTTGCCTTGTGCAGCGCATATCTCACATGCGAATTCCATGTGAGCTGCTTGTCCAGTATCACCCCGAGGTATTTCACCTCCTTCATTATCTGGAGCCTTGCTCCTTGCATTGTGGGTGGTACTATATCAAGGTTTCTTCGTCTAGTGAAGGAAACCGTGGTGGTCTTGGTCGGATTTATAAAAAGTCCTTCCTTGGCGCACCATCTTTGGATGATATCTATAGCTCCTTGCATCCTTTCAGACACCGTGGAGGCATTTGCCTCTTACCAGAACTGCAAGGTCATCCCCGTATGCGACCACTTCGTAGCCTTCAAGCTGCAGTGTTTCCAGCAGCTCGTCAGCCACCAGTAGCCACAGGAGGGGTGAGAGTACCCCCCCCCCCCCCTTGGGGGCAGCCTCGTGTGGGAACCACTGTGATGCTGTCTTCCCCTAGCCAGGCCGTGATTTCCCTACTCTTAAGCATGGACATAGTCCATTTCACGGCCTGGGGTTCTATTCCTCTCTGTGCTGCTCTTGCTTCCATAGAGCCGAAGGAGGTGTTATCAAAGGCACCCTCCACGTCCATGAAGCAGCACAACGCCACCTCCCTTGTCTGAAGGGCCTCGTCAACCAATGAGACCAGCTCGATGAGAGCGATCTCAGCCAACCTGCCCCTCAGGTAGGCATGCTGTGCCCTCGAGAGGGGCTTGGTTTCAAGAGTTTCCTTGAAGACCAAATCCATGATCTTTTCCATTGCCTTCAGGAGAAAGGAGGAGAGGCTTTCACTGCCAGGACAGAGATACTGTCAACTGGCTAAAAGCCACTGTGGCTAGCGCTGGTTAGCTGGGTGACACCCCCCTGCGAGTAGTCGAGGGGGATGCCATCCCAGTACACCAGGTGGTGGTGGGATACTTCCCAAATGCAAGGGAGGTACCCAGTGACCTCATTCTCCGGATGCTGCTGAACCAGAACAGAGGTCTGAACACCCGGTTTTGGCGCATCATCCGGAGAGAGGAAGAGGAAAGGGACTGGACAGTCGTAGTGATGTCAGTGGACGAGGCATCGGCCGCCGCTGTAAGGACCCTGCCAATGCAACGGGCCTACTACAGGTGGGGGACGGTGAGCCTAAGGCTCTCAAGAGTAAGAGAGAACAGGAGAGAGGCGGGGGGGAGGATGAGCGTCGAACGGGAGAAAGACCCAGGTACCTCAGGCAACGCGCCCCTGGTCGAAGGCTCAAACTCCGCCCCTGCCGCAGCAGCGCACACAGAAGGGGCAGGCACGGGAAGGCAAGGGGCTATTGGCCCCACAGGGAGTGCAGGCCCTTCTGGAATGGCGCTGTCAGGCACGGAGGAGAAGAAAAGGCCGTGCCTGATTGCGAATACCCCGAGACGTAGGACATCGCAGACGATCCCACAGCCAGGGCACTCAGCTGAAGGCAGCGAGGAGCAGGGCTCCATGACCACTCTGTCCTCTGCCGCTGCGCGGCCTCCCCGGCGCCCCGCCGAGGGTGTGAGCCCGGAGGCGGGGCCGTCTGGGTGGGGAAGCACTGGCAGGGGCGCGAGGCAGCGCTCACCAGCCGGACGAAGACAGCAGTGGGGAGGTCGCTCCTCTTATAACAGGCCGTCAAGGCCTGGTACGAAGGCCCTTTGGCCATGCATCCTTGGCGTATGCTGTTCCACCGTTCATTAGCTTATTTCCTAGCACGTGGTCCGTGGTAACTGAGAAAATTCGTCCTTTTCCTAAATTCTGGACGTTTCTGTTGCCATTTTTGTAGGGAAATTGGATTCTCGTGTTCATATTTTAGCTATTGCTTTGCCTACACGCGCTTCACAATTGGCACCTCTAGATACCGAGTCAGGGGGCCACCAAGAACCAGACGCCAACGTTCGAGGCATGTCCAAGCCAAACTACTCATAAGGGAAGTTTCTCAGCGTAACCACTGCCCGATTAAGAATTTAACAAGAGAAAGGGTTTTTTAAGCTTATTTTCGCACTGGCTCTCTTGTGTTCTTGGAATGAATTAGCATCTGACCCTGTTTATTACAAGTGGAATGGAAATGTTGGAAAGCCGCTGACTCGGCCAAAAATCTCCGTCTTTGACCAGTAGACCATGACCACGATAATGACCGAGACCATGATAACTTAGTATGATACCGCCTCAATATTAACTAGAACAGAGCTTTCATCTTAATTTACACCTCATGTGACATTGCGCTTGACATGAAACGTTAATATCTTGTTTAACAGAGATTGACAAGTCAAAATGCCCGGAGAAAAGGAAGGACATGAAGTCGTCATCTCTGGCATATCCGGTTTGTTTCCAGAAAGTGAAGACGTCAACGAGTTGTGGAGCCGATTGTTGAACAAGGAGGACATGATTACAGTCGATGACAGGCGGTGGATACCAGGTTAGCTTCATAGTTAACATTACAGATTTGCATATTGAGCAGCAAACATAGTATGCGCATTTCAAACATATCTTATTAAGTAGGTGTGGTTTGAGAGCGTCAATCACGCTGGGGTGGCAATGTTCTTTACAATTACATTTTTAGTCCTTCTACAGAAAGTAGGTGGAAAGATATTTCGGGGGCTTGGGGAAGCCACAACCCATGCTAGATGGATCACTTTTCATCAGCCAGACTCTGCGCTCTTCTGAATATCACTATGTTTTGAATGTCTATTGATATATCGTGTATCACTGCGGGTAAAGATTACTTCTGTCACCCATTAGTTTTCCTGTTCGAAGCAGTGCACTGTAGGAACGATGGGCTACAGAAATAGTTGCTGGGGTGCTAATGCCTAATTGTCCCGCAGATGTTCAGATCCTCAGGTTAAAGTCAGCTGATTGACAACAGACTCTCGTTGCCAACCCACCCTTGCTGTAACAATGCGTACATAAGTGACCTCCTTGGTACCTGGTGAAGAGAGTATTACATCTCTTTATAATCATTGTTAATAATGTAGTGAATAACCGAAAGCGACATCTCCCACATCCAAGCATACTCAGCGGGACAGCAGCGATGTCCATCCCTCCATAGAAAGTCTTCGTGTCACATCCCCAATTAATGGATTTATTTTGTTGAAGTGGGTGGACATTACGCTATTATATCACACATTGGACAAAGCTGATCTGTGCAGTAACAACATCAGGTGGTGCATCAGGGTTGTATCAAAAGTGAACTTGATCACTTGCTGACTAGAATTGTTATGACATTGTAACGTATGTGTGAATGATGCGTAGGAGAATTTGACGTGCCATCTGGAACTGGGAAGATCAGGCATCCGGGGAAATTCGACATGGCATTTTTTGGTGTGAATCGAAGGATGTGTGAAAAAATGGATCCGTACGTTCGTTTGGAATGCGAGCAAGCTTATAGAGCTGTGTGCGATGCCGGCGTCAATCCGAGGTAATTATTATTCACTAATCACGGTTTGGGAACTTCATCATGTACATATAAAGTGCTGAGTGATTGTTTAATTACAGTGCCTTGGATGGGACGAACACTGCCGTAGTAACGAGCTGCTTCATGTCCGAGCCTGAAAACGATTTGGCGTCTGGCATGATGAACATGGGAATGTACAACGTGCTATCAGTGTCTAGATGTATGCAAGCCAACAGAATATCGTTCTATATGAATTTAACAGGGCCAAGCTACACTGTGGATTGTGATGGCTACGGGGGCTTTCTGGCAATACAACACGCCTGCGATTTAATTGCGAATGGATATTGTGCTGCAGCTATTGTTGGAAGCGGTTCTCTGTTCCACAAGCCTGAGTCCTCCTTCCATTTCAAAGGTTAGCCTATTGCATTGGGTAATGTAATAATAATTAATCGCTACAGAGTAAGTATCATTTGTCATGGCTTTAGTTGGCTCAGAGTAAATATTCAGGTATCTAATATTTCCCCGACTAAGCCAGAGGCAAGTCTGACAAAGATGTTATAGTCTAGTGAGCTTATCCTTCCAATGTCTGCTGCTGCCCATTAAACCTTTCGTTGGTTCAGGGCTTCTCACTTTCTGAACCCACTAACTTCACAAGTTGGAGTAGTGAGCTTTGGCTTAATTGGGACTTCCCAGTGAGCTCCTCAACCTATAACACCCCCCTACTTTTTGGGCACTGAGGGAATACTGCCAATCTGCGGCAACTCTGTGGCTGTCCCGGCGCGTCACATGTCATTAGGTGTGAAGATTTCTCGGAAGTATTGCTTTCCTGCTTCTTCGTTCTCCAGAAGACGCAGGATCTAGATCGACAATTCCTGTGGCGCGGGTTCACAAGAGATATTCTCTCAGAAGTGCGTGGGAAACTTATCCCCCAGTTATTGTAGCTAAGCTTGTCATAACTATCCATTGCTACTTCTCTACTAATGTAGACCAGTTCTTCTAGTCATTCAGACGTCATTGTTCACAGCTATGGGGCGGCTGAGTGAAGATGGTGCCACCCGCTCATTCAGTGCAGACGCTTCAGGATATGCCCGCTCTGAAGCATGCGTTACGATGTTTCTCCAGCGGAAGGACCAGGCGAAAAGAATATACGCAACTATCCTTGCTGTGGATGCCTTCACACTTGGCTCTAAGGCCGATCAATTCTGCGAATTTCCAATAAACCGCTACGAAGAAACCCTAAAGGAGATTTACAAGCAGGCCAAGGTCAACCCTAAAGACGTATCTTACGTCGAAGGCAATGGTGCTGCCTCCAGGAAACTTGACGCATTCGAACTGAACGCGCTCTCCAAGTTCATGCTCCCTGGAAGAAAAGAACCTCTTTTAATTGGATCGGTTAAGAGCAACTTAGGACACACTGAGGGAGCGTCGTCAATGGTCTCGTTAATCAAAGTACTGCTAGCAATGGACCGAGGAGTAATACCACCGAATATCAACTACTCCAAACCCAACCCAGACGTTCCTGACCTTGTTTCTGGAAAAATACAAGTAAACGTCCTTTCAGTAACTGAACGGCTACGTGTTAAGCGTTAGTGCGAACAGTACTTCCATAGTTGAACTATCAATGTATTTTGCAGGTCGTGACTGAGCCAACACCAGTGCCAGGTGACATCATAGCAGTAAGCGAGATAGGCTTCAATGGTATTTGCTCTCACATGATAGTGAAGAGATGGGAAAAAACAAGTCAAACATCTATAACCTCACCGGCGACACCTGAACTACCATTCCTGTTGACCATGTCTGGCCGTAACGAAGATGCTTTGAAAGAAAACATGAAGAATCTGGAAAAGGAAGGAGTGGACGCTAATTTAACAATTTTGATAAACGGATTGTATAAAGATGGAATCAAAAGCCACTTGTACAGAGGGTGTAGTATCATAAGCAAGGGATTTGATGCTTGTAATATGGTAAGCTGGTTGTTTAATTTTTAGAGCTAGTAGTAGAGGTGTCATTCACAAATGGATTATCAAAGGATCCACCTCAGTTTCTATGCATCTGATCATCTAGTATCCTATCGCATCTGATATTTGGCTGGTTTCTTGCTACGTGCGTGAACTAGGGTGAATTAGGGTGCCCCACAGAAACTGTCACTCTTTATCATCAGCTTATTATCACTATTTACAAGTCTGTTTCCTTATTTGATGACTGTTCTTAAACCCTCGACGAGGGTTATATCAGTCATGGAAGTTGCGGTTTCGCTAATGTGAAACAGGCCTGCAGTTACCACCGAGCTCAGACCTAGGTAGGCCCGGTGTTTGGTCATTAGCCAGTCTGCCGGTAGAGAGCTGTTGTCCGTGTGTTACCGCGCGGAGGTGACCACCTGAGGAATTCCGTACCATCTGGGATTCTTGGGCCAATACTCTCTTTTGATTGATTGTAAGTTTACTACCTCAGATAACGGGGCAGTAGCCAATCACGCCTAGATAGATGGCCTTATAAATTGGGATAGTGTCACGGTAACACACCCCAAGTCGCCTTAGTAATTGCGTGCAGTTAGGCAAACCTTGCAATGGGACTGGAGTTGTTGGTTGAACCCTGTTCTCTCTCCTACTTCCATTACTAAATACTTGACGTGCTTTTCTAGAAGAAGCCTGTCGCCGCCAAAGCGTATTGCAACCTGCATCTTGACATGCTCGCACCATTGGGAGATGGTGTGAAGAACATGGCAGGTTTTTCTTCGATTTGGCGGACTGACTCTGCAAAAATCAGCACAGTCAAGTCATCCACATAGGCGTACGGCTCGCGGTCAGTCTCCATGAGCCCTCTGAGAAGACTTTTGCAGAAGGCATTCCAGAGTGCTGGTTTAAGGACCGAGCCTTGTGGGCACCCCTTCTCAATCCTTTCCTGGGCAGAGACATGCCTGATCAGCTCCCTTGCAGCCCTCTTGGCTTCAGTATCTCGAGCTACTTGGTCATCAGGGAACGCCTTCTCAAGGAGGGTTTCCAGTGAACTTTCGATGCTGCAGGCTCAGCCTGACTCATTTAGCATCACAGGTAAGACCTGCTCTACATTTGCTTTTCCTATGGAGGACTAGTGATGTTTCCCCCGGAGTTCTCAGAGCTCTCCGCTTCCACGACATTTCGACAGCCTTGCCACTTGGCTCGTTTCATTGCGCGGTGGAAGACCTTCTTCTCTTGGATGATGCCATTTTTTGTGCATAATCGCTTTTCACGCGTGTCTTTGCAGAGGATGTTGTCATCTGCGATGTCAAAGTCAATAACCATGTGATTGCTCTGTGTTGCACCTGGTACCACTCCCCAATCCTGCAATTTGAGTAGCAGGGAGTGAGACACAACTGTGACGCCTATGCACGACCTTTCTCCTGGCCCATCATAGGTCGCCTCAGTCATGGAGTCGTTGGAAACAACCAAGTTGTACTTGGTGAGAAACTCTATATATCCCTCCCTCACCCCATCCAGGGTAGGGGATCCCCACAATGGTGATCTGGCGTTTGCGTCAGCACAGACTATGGAGTGTCGTCCTGATAGGCATGCTAGAGCCCGCTCGAGTGTTTGACGACTGTTGGCAACTGGTGCGCCAAATGGCCTGTAAAATGATATTACAACCAGTTAAGTAAGCTGGTCGTTGGATGTGTCAATGCAGGCCACTGCTGCCTTGGCTCCTGTTCTTGCTCCAGCCACCACTCGTGCCTGCCATCCCAGACCAAGAGTTTTAGATCCTATGTATGATTCCTGTATGGCGAGGACACTTCAGCACTTCTTGAGTGCACTTTGCAGCAATTCAGCCATAACCAAGGGATTCGAATTCAAATCCACTCATGACTCCTGGAGGGCCATTGCTACCTGACAAATAGCACAGCGTGCATCTTGTGTAGAGTGCAAGACCTGGTGTAATTTGCATTCATCACAATTGGCACACTTGAGAGGAGCCTCACACTTGCACTCCTTGCTCAGATGCAGCATGGAGCAACAGGTGCTTTTGGTTCTTTCCACCCTTGTTTGTTTCCACAACGAGTATGTTGCTCATCGCCCAAAGTGGCAGCTGGTTTTTATTACGTGCTGATGTTTTACCTGACTTTGTCATGTTGTTTTTACTAGTGGGGGGATGAAGAAACAGACTAATATAGTGTACCCTTGTGAGTTCATTTGTTGTGTGTGTTAGTGGTATGAGCGAGAGGAGCTCGAAGCAGTGTCCTGGAAGCTCCTCCTCCGACATATTGATTCTAGCCCCTTCTGATGGTCTGTTGAGGGTCAGAGGGAGGCCGCCAGATGTGCCACAGCTGCCAGTCTGGCCACCCACCGGGACTAAGACACATGAGGGATTTTTCGGCTGCTGTTCAGTGTCACCCTTGGCCACTGGTGATGTGGTGAGTGGGAAACACGCTATCAGCCGCCCCTGGAACGCTCAAACCTGGGTTTTCCCCCTCCTCATTCTGAAGGCCGCACCTATATAGGGGATCGCTCATAGGTGTTCTGTACGCGGCGCTACTTCCAGGACTGTCTTTCACTCATTATGAGAGTTTTAAGTCAATGTGTTCTGTAAAGCCATTGCAGTGTTGTTTGTGTCTGGAATATGAGGCGTATGTCAGTGTCGTGAGCTTTAAGTGCAGAGGATATGGCAGGAGAATTCTGTCCCCCTTCCTGCGGAGGTGTTTTCCAGCGTTTCCTTTTTTTCACCTTCCAGGCGAGTGGCAAAATATGCTCGCAGAAGGAATTAATTGGATTGGTGAACTTGCAGGAGAAATAAAACTTGCTGCTGATCTGGGGAAAAAACTTAAAAGTTTAGAGGAGTGTTACGATTAATTTGACTAAGACTAATAAGACCCCAGCACAGGACCAACCTGGGGATGTTTCTCACAGCATCCAGTGATAGCTACTACTATTTCTTGTTGACGTTCGAAGTTTTTCACAACGCTCCAGGGGAGTGGTGTCCTAGCCAAAGTATGGTTTTCCAAAGGTTGGCTTTCTAAGATCAAAATGGTTTACTGCTACGCCTTAAGCGATTTCCAGCGTCAATACGAACCGCAGCTCTCTGAAGAGACTACAACTGCTCATGCATCATGTCAAAACGTAGCTTACTTAAGCTTGGAGTAAGTGTAGCCTGACTGATGAGTGGTTTGTGGCTGTTTTCTAGAGCTTGTGCTCTACAACAGTACATGTGTACAACGTTTAAACCCCTGAACAAATTTAAATTCTTTTCCAGACTGGACCGGCTCCAGGAGGAGAGAAGATGCCAGTGTGGTTCATGTACTCTGGTATGGGTTCTCAGTGGCCAACGATGGCCAAATCTCTAATGGGATTGCCGATCTTTGCTCGTGCAATCCAAAAGTGCCACGACATTCTGTTTCCCAAAGGCATCAACTTGATAGACATTGTCACCAAAGACAAGTTAAATATTTTTGACGGGATTCTCAATTGCTTCGTGGGCATAGCGGCAGTCCAAATAGGACTTACTGACGTTTTGAGGGCAGTCGGCGTCGAACCTGACGGCATTATCGGGCACTCGGTCGGGGAATTGGGATGCGCCTATGCGGACGGTTGTTTAACGGATGAACAAATGATTCTCGCAGCTTACGCCAGGGGCCGTGCATCTGTAGAATCTACGCTCATAAAAGGTAAAACGTCTTAATATTAGGGAAATTCATAATTTGAGACTGTTGCTGTTTTATGTTTTATATGCTACGTTATATGAAATTTAAAGGTATGATGGCTGCTGTGGGAGCTGGTTACAAGACCATGAAATCCAGAGTTCCTCAATCTATCGACATTGCTTGCCACAACTCGGAGGACAGTTGCACCCTCTCAGGCCCAACTGACGACATGAACGCCTACGTTTCCCAATTGAAAACTTCAGGAATGTTCGCGAAATCAGTCAACGTCGCGAACATAGCCTATCACAGCAGATACATAAAACCAGCGGCTCCAGCTCTTCTCAAGTATTTGAAAGAAGTTAGCTTTCGATGATGCAACTAAATTAAAATATAGATAACTAAATAACCTTTATTATCGTGATGTATCGCATCACTAAAAGTTCATTAATAATTTATTCTGCGCTGCGTATAGAATTTCATGCCTTCATATGTTTGAGTTTTGAGAAAGAACGACAGTTCTTCTTTACACACAACGTAAGGGTAGAGATAAACATTGGTGGCACGTAGTTGATTAAACCATAGCAGCCTGTGTCGTATGCTGCTATGCATACACTTCTTATAATTTAGTATTAAGATGTATTTTCATAATTTGTAGTGATTTACTTTCAGTTGTAATACTGAATACCTTTATTCAGGTTATAAAAGATATGCGCAAAGTTTTATTAAAGTTACAGCCGTTTTTGAAATTGGAAGAAATTTTAGATTCACTAGGCCAATTGATGAAATGAAACCCTAGTAGCGTTTCACGTTGAGGCTGGCGGGCGCGAAAGAAACCTTTACACAAACAACGGTGGGTACAGCTTTCGTACAACTACGCAACCACTAGGAACATTTTATCTCTTTTAATTTTTTTTGTTGACATTTTATGTCTTTACTTTGCTACATAAACACGAAAATGTAACACGGGAGATGTTACGCGGGATATGTAACGGAGAAGCGTCATTTCGCGACATAATCGTATTTCACATAGTAAAATAGCTTTAGGGCTGAATATTAGTTTATCTACCACTACAACCAGAACTCAGAACTTATGAATAAATATTTACATGCTGGTCTTTCGAAAAGTACTTTGTACCGTAAAGCACACTTGCAAATTTATGAATACGGTATTTTTTATGAGCGAATAACTTTTACTTTCCTTAGCAGTGCGAAGCAGAGAAAAACGTAACGTAATCGGCAGAAAAAAAGTTTCTTCTAAACTATACATTTTAAGGTTTCAGACCCGAAAAGCGCCACTTGTGGAAATGATATGGGCGTGTCTTTGAACTGAATTGGTAGAGAATGGTAGTTAGTTATCATGCCATAAAAACCTTTACTTTTCGTGAGCTTGCTGAGGCTACAAGTGCAAAACCCTATTGGCTGTTTTACTGTCAAGGTACTTAGTTCAATCTTCATTCCAATGCAATATATATTATATTCATTTCCTTAAGTCTGAGCCTTTTGCTGCCACGAGTCTCACCAGGACAAGATTTGATGAAAACCATTTTCCCAACATACCAGGCTGCAACGGGAGCTCATGACAGGGGGCTACCCTGCATCTTGCCAGTCTCCTCAAAATGTTCCTAGGAACTCAAATATGAGAAATGCAATTCAACCTCTTCAAGTCTTATAAGTCGTCTATTTAGCGAAATACTAATCTCTAACTGCCTTTTTTGAACAGTGAATTCACGTTTTTAGTGAAAATCTGAAAGGTGAAAAAATATCGCTATATATATTTTTTTTTCTTCAGATTATTCCAGACCCGAAGAAAAGATCTTCGAAGTGGGTGAGCAGCTCCAATCAAGAATCGGACTGGGACACTGCCCTGGCGCAGTATTGCTCTGCCGAGTACCACACTAACAACCTCTTGAGTGCAGTGTTGTTCGAAGAAGCCTCTGCTCACATTCCACCAAATGCCATTGTCCTTGAGATCGCTCCTCATGGCTTGTTGCAGGCAATAGTGAAGAAGTCCCTCCCAGAGGCAACTCATATCCCTCTAACCAACAAGTTCCACCCAAGTAACCTGACTTATTTCATTGGAGCTCTGGGTAAAATGTACCTCAGCGGGATTTCCGTTAATATTGAGAGTTTGTACTCCCAAGCCCAGTATCCAGTGCCAAGAGGTATTGCCGCCATCTCACCCCTTCTTGACTGGCTCGAAGGCGAAAATTTCTGCATCCGCAGAAAGATGATCGACCCTGACTACCCTTCATCTATTTGTCGCTTTGTCACTGTGAAAAAAGGTAATGCCGTCTATGAGAAAGTCGCCCCCCATAAATTGTACGGTCGAACGGTATTACCATTTAGTTTCTACTTCAACAACATAATCGACCTTTATACGAGCCATAGCAGAAACACCAACAAGCCGATGTTAATAGGAGACTTTGGAGTTTTCAGCAGCACAGAAATGAGCCCTGATAGTACCAAAGAAATCAGGTTTCACATGTTGGCGGGGACAGGTAATGTCGAAGTCAGTGATTATGATAACGACTCCGAAGTAGTGAGCTATGCTACGATTGATGTGACGTATGCAGCAGCTGTCAGAGATCTGGTCGCAGTGAGCCAAAGCGAAGGTCAAACTCTCATCCCAAGGGTGGACATGATGGAATTCATGAAGTCAATGGGAATAGAAAGAGACGCTTTCATCAATGTGGACAGCATTGTCATGGATGAAACTGGAGTAACTGGTGTTGCTCAGTGGACTGGAAATCTCGGAGATTTTGTCGCATCTTTGCTATCTTTGGTGGAGTTTTACGTCACCAAACGCGATAACGTCCTCAAACTGTTCTACCGCTCAGCTGACATGCGAGTGAACCTTCCACTTCTGCAAAAATTATCGACTGCCACTTATGTAGCCAAGTACTCGGATTCGAATAAAACGTTGGAATGCGAAGGAGTAAGGATTTCGTTGATCGAATGTCGAATTCCGTCAACAAGGCCTGTTGCTGTGGAGGAAGCTGATGTCTTATTTGATTACCCGAAGTTCATACCGTATCACAACGAGGTTTCACTTTCTGTCAAAGATTTCGTAGATGTTTGCACTCAGCTCGTACTGGAGAACACAGAAAACACACCGTCGACACTGATGAAGATCATGGAAGTTGGGGGAGATTCTGATTTACTGGCTGCTCTTCGTCAGGTGGCGTCAAGCAAAAAGTACTCAGCCAAAACTCACTTAACGGATTTCTCGTCAGACGAATCGTTTCTGAAACTGGGAGTGCCGGCGTTGTTCCAAAAGGACGTTTGGTTGGTTTTTGAATATCCTCCGTCTCAAGAGGTTTTGAAATATTTAGAGATTTTTAAAAACGGTTTCGTGTTGTTACCTTCGAACACAACCAACCTTTTAAGCAATCCCGTAATGCGTGTGATATTTGAATCGTGCGTAAGCAACAAACGGTATTCGTTGCTGTCCACGCATAACAACTACACGACCAAAGACCTAGAAGTTGTCAGTTTAAACGAAGCCTTTCTGTCGAATCTGCAGTTTCAGCTTGAAAATGTCAATCACATCGATGGCAGCTATGAAGCAAAAAAAAGAGTAATTTTAATGGGAGAAGTGGATTCCTTCATTTCGGTCGAAAGCATCGTGGAACAGACTGAAGACTTGCCTAACCATCAGGGACTTCAGTTTTGGTTCTTTGTAGGAACGACGCTTTCTTCACATTCAGAGGAACAATTCAAGAGGCAACTCGAAAGACGAGTCAAAATCAACGTGTGTATCGGTGGGGTTTGGGGCAGTGTGAGGTTGTTCCCCGTTCAGGTCGTGGACCGTAACTCAGAGACCGAACGAGGTAGCACGTTTCACCACCCATTTTCCGCTGTCTTCCAGTCTGGAGGACTGCAGGCCATTGGACTTAACCTTCCCGACAGTTTAAACGAATCGACATACGGCTGCTTGAGTGTGTACGACTATGTGACTCACAAATCGATGGGAATTGGGACTTACGATCCTCATGTGAAAAAATTCAATCCTCATAAAAGCCTCTCTTGGAAAAAACCTAGTCACTGGACTCCTGCTGAATCAGCCACGGTCCCTTATTATTATTCTTTAGCCTCCTACATAATCAACCACGTCAACTTCGACGACTTGGTCAAACAAAGGACCATCCTAATCAACAGAGGGTTGATGCCTCTATCTCAAGCGCTAATTGCTATCGCACTGTATTCCAAATTAACTGTGTACGTCTCAGTATACGGTGAGAATGAAAAGCACCAACTCCTGGAACTGTTTCCAAACCTTGAGAAAGACAAGATCCTCGACTGCAGCACGTCAGCTTTTTTTGTTGAAGTTCTAAGGAAAACCAAAGGCATCAATAAAGTCATCAATAATTTTGAAACTGATCATATGATAGAGAGTTGCGCTAAGTGTGTGTCTTCCTGGGGAGTCATTGTTTACACAAATCTGGCGTTGTTGGAAAGAGGAGCCAAAATGGGGATGTTCGTGTTCCACAGAGGTGTCTTTGCAATTTATGTTTCAACTTCCTTTATTTGGGAGTGCTCTGATGTGGTGAATGAGGAAATAAAGAAGAACGTAGAGGGTGCTATAAGAGCAGGTGTTGTGAAGCCTATAACTTCCGTGTCAACGCTGCCATTGTCGGTAGTGAGTAGTGATGCAGTCGGTATCATGAAGTCTGTTCCCAACTCCAAGGTCATTGTAAATCCGTTGGATCGGCTTCCCAATGAAAGAATGAAGGTATACTTTCAAAACGAAATGAATCACGTCATTCTGGAAGGTAAGGCTCCGGGAGGTTTGAGTCTGAACATTGCTGAATGGCTTCTGAAACGCGGGTGTAGAAAAATTGTAGTGTTTACTAGACAAATCCGACCTTTGGCAGCCACATCCCTACGAATCCAATGTCTCCAAAACCATTACAAAAAAGCAGAAGTTCAAGTCAAACCAATTAGCCACCTCTCCAGCAGATCCAACATTGACACATTTGTGGAAGATATGCCCAAGAGGCCCTTCATGGTATTTGCGTTAGGATCTGGCATCAAAGATAAGGTGGAAAACTTTAACATCGTTTTGACCGAAAGGGGAAGTTCTGAGGTGGTTTTTATCGGAAGCGAATTCGAAACCGTTTGTGAACAAAGGAGAAAAAACAATCTTCCAACGCTTTACGTCAGGTGTAGTACCGCCACAATGGGCAAAATCAACCCGATTCAATATTTAGATTCTTTCATGCAGCAGTCCAAGAATGAACCAATCGTTTTCATAAGTAAATGCCCAGCACAAACTCGAGCTGGTAGTAGTCTCGTCACAGACCTAGGTCATATTCCTGACTCTTTAGAAGAGCTGCACCAACTGTTACATCAATGTCCGCCAAATGCCAAATTCGTGGAACTGCGTACGAATTCTCCTCGGCACCAAATGAATCGCGAGGTTTACCCAGTTTTCATGATACCTGGGTTCAGGCCAGAACAACTACGACAATTAGCATCACGCTTGTTCTCTCCAGCCTTTGAAGCAAGACTTCCTGCGGAAATCCACGATTTGAAGAAAGAAGCTGGGGTTCTTACTGAGCAATTGTTGTCAATGCCTCAGAACATGTTCACCATCGTGGCCGAGAGCTGGGGTGGAGTGTTGGCTCTGGACATCGCCTCGAAACTTGAAAAACACTCAAAAACCGTTTGCATTATTTTTCTGAACGCGTCTCCAACCGCCGTTCGTAAATGGACTGCCGAGCTCCTCGACAACGATGTTGCATTGATTGGAAAATATATGCGTATTTCACCAAAAGTAAGTGAAAAACCTAATTATTGCATGTTTATTGAGGGCAGCCGATGACATTATTACACTCTACTACCGAAGGGTAAGCAAAGTAATGTAATCGTGCAATCGTTTTACTAGATAACTGAATCAGCCAGCATCTCGTTAATCACTTGTGAATGGCTCGTCAAATATAATGTAACGATTTTAAAGTGCACTTGTTACAGGATAATGTTCGGATGTCGAATTTGTCCTGGGACTCCAAGGTGAAGTTAGCTATCGAGAATTCTGGAATATCTCATGAAGAGGATAAAAAGGTCGCTGAAGAATGTCTGAATCTATTGAATTCACGATTGAAGTGTGTTAGAGATCTAGAGCCGCCCTTTGAAAAGCTGGTCAGCAAATGTCATGTATTAAAATTGTCATCGCGAAGCGAAGAGGATCATGGACTGCAACAGGTAAGTTACTTTTGCATTGTACCGAAGGCCATGCTGACTGCCCTGGCCCACCTCAATCGCCGCCCATTTTGCTTCCCTTGATCTACGAAGTAGAAAGAAAAGTTAAGTAATCGGCTGAAAAAAAACCTTTTGAGTTCTCTTCAGATCTTTATGTTTCAGGCTCTACTTGAGTCCGAAAAACACTATTTAGGAAAATGTGTTGTGTGTGTGTCTGTGAACATTGATATTTGGCCTACAGGTCACCATCAAAATAAGGAAATCCGCCCAATACTAACTATAATTATCACGGTGATCAAAACACCAAATTTTTTTTCTCAAAAGCGATTTTGATTAAATTTTTTATGTAGACAGGTGCTAATGAGGCGACAATGCCATACAATTCTCATCCGTGGGAAAAAAGCGAGAGCAGCACAATAAATTACCGAACTTTTTGACGAAAATCGATTTTGGCGCAGTTTTTTCCCTATAAACTCCATTCAAATGTTCCTAGAGTCTTCAGAAACTTTAGGTAGTACTCAAACCATGTACCTTTACGATGAGGTATACAGTAATATCATATATACACCGTTCATACTCCGCGAAAATAGCTTCTTTTCATAATGCCCCTTTCGGCGGCGCCCTACGAACTTCTACAAAGTGGAGCTCTTTAAATTGAACTGAAGATGAAATCTGATGCGCCGACGACGACCTTGTGTTGTGGTCCATTTGAAATAATTTCAACTTCTCACTTCCACATCAAAATCCTCCGTCCCATGAAATATCATTCTTCACGTTTTGGAGTCTGCTGAATACGAATTACAGGTCAGTTGTAAGGGGCTGTTTATGTCTTTTTACATTCCTTAGCCATCCGTAGCCATGTTTATGGTTATCATACGGATCAAAACCCAAAATAATTTTTTTCTTAGAAGTGGCTGTAAGAAATTTAGATTAAATTTGTTGTGTCGACAGATCAAAATAGTGTAAGACTAATATAAAATGTTGACTCACAAGAAATTGACGAGAGTAGCACACTAAAATAACAAATTTCCCACAAAAGTCGATTGTAATGCAGTTTGTTCTCCGTAAATCTCGCACATATCACATTTGTGCTCTCAAAAAAGTCAGAATGATAGTCCAGCTACGATGGCTGTTTAATAAAGTACATAATAAGCAGTGAACGTCGTGCGAACCGATAAGCGCTGTCAACCACTCCTTATCGAATGTTGAGTTCGATAACATAAAGTTGAAACAGGTATGTGTTGAATGAAGAGCATATTGAATGAGTTACTTGAGCGGTCAAAGTCGTGGATTGTGCGCGGAGCTTAGGAAAGTTGTGTGATGCGTCGCACCAGATATTTATCTAAAAGATTCGTATCTGGTTGTATAGTTTCCATTCCTTTAACATTTGTAAAAGGCTCACGCTCCTGATGGATACGACCCCTTCCTACAAGCTGGTTTTCTGAGCTGGTCAGCCCTCCAACGCTGGTTAAGTGGACGTCTTCACATCCCACAAATTGATAAGGGGACTTCGTGGTACAGCGCCCCACACAACTCTTCTCAAGCCCTTGACAAAATGGGGGTTTGGTGACGATACGGTAGACCTTCAACATACGTGGTATACTGGTCCTGGTTAAAACAAAAATGACATTGACTATTTGGCGTCTGCGCTCTTTTGATAGAGCTATCCAGTCCACTAATGCATCGCTGTGGAGCTGCTGCAGGCTGGGCCACTTAATTAACGCGGCGGAAGGTGCAAAAGGTGTTCCCGTAGTAGTCTTATATTTATCCCCGCACCACCACCCGCTCATTCCAGTAGAATCTATTGGCTGCCCAACTTCACTCTGACGCTAATAAAATCCAATTGATGCGGTAACATTCACCCAGTGCCAACCTCGTTTTCCAAGAAAACTAAGGCACGGTGGAACCTATAGAAGCTATTCTAGGCCTAATACATGCTATTTCTAGTGGTTAAGTAGAAGCCAGAGGGAAATTGAAGGGGTTTCATGAGTGAGAAAAGATACAGCTTTGGCGCATGCTCAACTGTTAACGTTCGGTTGAAGCGATTGCCTTCGGGAACATGGAACCCCTCCCACCTAATCCGCGTAAGATATGAATATTTAAACGAAAGTGGATAGAAATTGAAGGGAAGTCTCTGACAACGATTTTGGAAACAAACAGACCTACAGTGATCGTTGGAAACGAAAGATATATAAATACAAATCCAAACATCAAATACAAATGGCAAAAAAAAAAAAACAACCAAAATGAAAGACTCATCTCAGCAGTTTTAGTAAACCTTACGGACAAAAATGTTGCTCCCAGAGTCCAGTCCCAAGCATCAATTCATTCTCTTTTAACCAGACGCGCTCTATAATTGACTTTGTTGTGTTTTCAGTATCTCAAACAAGAGCCAATTATTCACTTTAAAGATGCAGCTAGCGTCAGTGACATGATCGGCTCTGAAGCCTCAGACGAGGTCAACACGCTGCATCTATTTGAATATACAGACGCTGCGAACCCACCTGTCGACGAATACATGGGTTTGAACGTTGTCAAAAAGCCTGGCTGGTACTCAAGCTTGCTGTACAGAGTCATTGAATGATCGCCGACGGCACGTCATCACCATCACCATGACAACCTTGGAAGATTCGTAAAATCAGCCCTCCTTTAATTATAGTTGTACGGGAGTTTAAAATAAACAAACGTTTATTGACAATTTAATGCGTATTAATATTTAGTGCGTCAACGTTCGGAGTTTTAAATGGATTTTTTGAGAATGATGTGTAAGGAAAGCAGAATATTTTTGGTCAACTGGTCAACGTCAAGGCGCTGGGAAATACAAAACGCGAGGGAACGTCGCAGGCAAACATCGAGCTGTTTTGAAAACAACTGTGGAGGGGCATTCTTGATGTTTTATTTCACGATCAACCCCCACCCCCCTCAACGGTAGGGGGGTCATCTGAATGAGGTAAGACCTAACCTTGTCCTGATGACTAGGCAAGTCGTGAACCTAAGGCAAATAATAGGAATCATCTTGGGGCGATGGGGCACGGCGTGGGGTGGGGATAAGTGATATCCTTCTCTCTCTTGTTCGGTGCAAGAGTTAGATGGGAATTAATAATACATCTTGAATGTTTTACCAGGGAGAGAATACGGCATTGTACTAGAAAACACTGGTTAGGCAGATAATCCATAGAGAAACCTAACTACATTTTGAAAGGCAGCGTTCTAGAAGAAGTGAACTACAAATAAATTATTACGACTTACGCACTATGTGGGGGTCGCCAGGTGAGTGTGAATACGATTAAAACAGGATCGTATAAATAAATAATGCTTACCGGAGACAATGTCTTCTGTTTTCAGGAAAGGCATATTGAAGAATTTTCGCGATAGTTTGCACCGAACGGCCACCGTACGACTTAGCGGAGGTATTTCAGCGAAAGCGATAGGAGTTGGTTACAAACTGGGTCAGCAATCAAGATAACAGCTCTGCCGTATTATTTGCCGCGTAGTTTTTCAATATACCTCGCTCTGTTGACTTTAGTAATTAGGCTGTGAAGTGAAGGAGAGAGTGAGTGGGGCAGGAACATGAGGGTTCAATTGTACCGAAAAATTATAGAAATCTCCTGAACAGTCAGAAATCAACAGGTCGTTCGTGCGGGAAGGTGACAACGAAACGTCACGCGACGCGTCAAACTCGGCATTTTTCATCGCCCAGAAACATCCCCCACCTAGTCACCAATTAATTTGACGATATATCGAACTATTTCTGAGACTTTTTCACTGTTTTTAGTCTTATGCAATAGCAAAAAACATTATGTAATCGACTGAAATAAAATGTTTCTTCTAATCTTCACGTTCCAATCTTTAGTCCATTTTTCTTCACTAGTAGACGCACGTGATGAGTTTCGGCCTCAATCTGACGAACAGACTGTGCGCTGATAAGCTCGTGAGGTCCATATGGTTAAAAGAAAATGAGTCAAGCCAGACTATTGAACGCATGTTGGCTTCAACTTGCAGTTTCACTCCTTTTTCCTGGAATAATACACTCGTAAGTATGCAATTAGACCAAGTGGTGAACCACACGGAGCCTGCTGTTCTTTTAAACATTGCACGACTTGAAGGTATAGCGGGCCTCTAGGTTTCCTTTCGTCGGGCTGGATCTTCCGAATGTGGCCACAAATGCCCTTTAGTTGCTGATGATGCTCCTTTAAAGCTACGTCATGAGTCTTACTTAACACGAAATCAGAACACTTAACCTTTCATAGTTAGGGAGTGTGTCAAATTTTTGAACAAAACCCCATTGTACGGCATTCGATAACGAATCCTAGGTTTAATTGTTTTTGGTCCAGTCGTTGTGCTCTATAGCTTTCGATAGGAGTGAGTGAGGGAGAAGTTGGGATTGGCAAAAAAGTAGCTCTTGTAATTCCTCAAGCTAATTTCGCTAACAGAATCTGGTCTGATAAAGGCAAGTGCTACACACTTGATTTTGAAAATATCAAAATTTCTTAAAACCTCAGGTATGGTCACAAACATCGACGAACAAATCAATCGAATAAAAATGCTCCCGCATCAATAACTCAAAATTTTGTACAGGTATCGCCATTTTCCAGGTTTTTTCTATATTACTCGTGATTTTTAAATGCTATGATGAGAATTATTTGTGATTATCTGAGTTACTTATAGTTTCATTAGTGTATTATGTATTTTCTGAAATTACTTCCTTAATTAACTATAAAAATTCGTTCCACTGGAGAACACCCAGCCCAAAACATCTACTCGTTATATTATGGATGTTTCTACGGTTTTCAATTCATTGCTTACTGTTGATATCTGCAAAATTTTACACATTATCTCAACTTCTTCCAGACAAAGTTGGCTATCTCTTTAATCTCAACAAGTTTGCCTAAGATCCCCAAAGATTCAGCACCACAGTTGCGAGGGATATACCTGGGATTCTTGAAATACGAAGGAGGTCACAGGTGCACTCATCTGTATCACGTTTTGATTTGGAAGAAAAAGCAAAAGAATTTGTCAAAAATCCACGCTGATTCCTCCTATGGGATTAAAATGAAATGTACGAGCTGCACTTCCCGTTTTGAGGAGGCGAACTTCCCTATTTACATCAACTCGAAACTGTGTACCTTTCCAAGAATTGTTTACGCAAGAAGTTCACGCTAAAAGAAAATAATTTTCATGATTTCACAATTGGCCATTGCGGATATGAGCGCCCAGAGATTAGATTAATCAATGGGAGAAAACAGAATCTCTCAGTTGACTTTATTCTGAAGAAAACTGAATGATGCGTTGCACCGGTTGGTTCTTCAGTCCATTACATAACTTAGATCGCTGTATAGGCTAAGTAATGTAAAAACATAACTGTATGGACTATTGATACTCAACGCTACCTCTTGGCTGGTGCCTGGATCTCCAGACGATTAAAAAAAAGTTGATATTCGATAAGAAGATAAGTTAAGTAATTAACGGCAAGAGCTGCTGAGTTGAATCCTGTAGCCGAATGGAAGAGTCGTTTTAGTGCCCCTCGATGAAAACTTAAGAAGGCGAAAGCGTCGAGGCCGGTGGATTTCCAAGGGGATGCTCTGGAGGTGGACCCTGCACTGGAGGGAGATTCCTGACGAACCCTTCAGACGGCAGCGCCTCCAGTTTCAACCCCGCGGCCGCGAGGAATATACTTAGGTTTCTCAAAGTCGCGATAAGTACGCCTGGGACTCTTGAAATACGAAGGGTATCACAGGTGAGCAACGCCACTTTATCATCAGTGATGTTCTGAGTTTTGTTACGCGTTCATATACGTGAGCCTACTTTTTCATATTTTTTTGCAAATTTTAGCTACTCAAAGACGTTATCTAGATGTTTCGTGCTCCAGCAACCTCTGCAGAGGCATTTGCCTTTGTGTTGAGACGACCAATCGTTCAAAGGAACTTGAGGCTAAGCCCCACTGGCAAGGCTTACTCTGTGAGAAAGATGTCCTTATAGAATTGATACAGAAGGATCGGGGCACCCCACGTTGGGAATAAAAAAAGATCCCATTTATGATCGTTCTAAAACGGTATTCGTGAAACCTCATAGATGTAAGTCTGCATGTGACAAAACGCCCACGCCGTTTCTCAACCGATTTTGATAATTATTTTTCGTTCGATTCAGTATTGGGTGATGCACAAAATTTATCACTTGAAGGGGGAACGGTGGGAGTAAATGGAGTAAAATTCGCTCGCGTCATTATACACGTCACCCTCCCACGCCTCAGTCGACGTACGCTAATGTAAAAATAGCCCTACTCTCACAAATCCTCTCCTCCTGATTTTCATGATTCTAGTTTGGTTATATTCAGCTAATTGAGCTCATATTGAGCTAATTGATGAAGCCAAAATGTTGAATTGCATTACATGAGGCAGTGATGGAGGGGGTAAGTACTGTAAAATGTGATTTTCCACTATAATCGATATAGATCGGGAGGTTGGTTTGTTACGCAGGTATCCATATATTACGTAGTACATCAGCTAATGGAACGCCCTTGTAGCTATTGCATGTTTGGGAGTCCTCACAACCCCAAAAAGAGTACAGCTGTTTCATTTGCGACTACTTTTCCTTCAATTTCCAACAATTTTGCTTAATTTCCTTAGTAATTGTCCTATGTTTCGTATAATAAGTAACCCCTAATCCCCCTCCATTCCCGATGGCTTTAGCTACTGAACTTCTTAGGAAACTCATGGTTTTCGATCTACATTTATTTAATTTCCAACCATTCCGTTGAGTAGAAAAACTACTACAAGGTATTTATTTGATGAACTTCAAAAAAAGGTAAAATTCGCCCCGCCTCAGAGCGGCCCTATTGACTCTACGTTCCTTAATTGTAATTTATTTCATAATATCAGTTTCACTCGAACTCCAACATCAAAACAAAACCAGACACGACTTCAAGTGCACACGAACTGCACGATTAAATTGAAGTGGCTGAACTAGGGGCTCTTACACGATCTAATCGTCGTACCTTTTCCAGAGTATTGCGACGCTGGTGACATTCAATTGTCCCATTTATCAAAGCAACAACAGCCCTGACTACGTGTCCAGTTCAGTGACTCTTGAAAATAAAGGGGAAAGTGAGTTACGCAGGAAGTTACGTTAACCCCTTCACGTGTTCCTCAGGGTCGTACCAGCATTTTGGGTAGGCCTCGTCAATCTGACACTGTAATTGCTGTCGTGTCCAATACTCTACCTGAATATCGCCACTTAAGGCCCTGATATCGGCTAGCCAATGTCAGGACTAATAAATAAATGGCAGTGTGTTGCTCTGATGTCAGACTTTCACTGGCGTCATCAGTGAGGGGGGGGGGGGCAGAAGAGGTAGCTCTCCTTGTGCTGCGTATCTTTATATTAGCCGACAGCTAGTACTGTTCTACAAGCTATTGCGAGAAATCGCAATGCTGATAAATCGCCTTTCAAACTTATGCTCCCTGTGAAACCGAAATAAAGAATAACTGAGTGGGTCTGGGACCTGGGGGCGTTTACTGTCTGACGCATTGCCTCTTGAGTTCTGCGACATTGAGCAGGAATCAATTTATTCGCTAACTGCATCACTGGGTCGAGTGGATGTGTCTAACAAGAGGGTTGCTCGCGTGGTGCGCTTATACCTCCACCACATTGTGAGATCCCAAGGATTCAACGATCTACACATTGTGTGGAAAGGTAGACTAAACGGCTCTTGAACTGTATGATAACCTAAAACTCTATAGGCCTCTACCTGCATAGCCAAGCCAGTTTACTTTACTACTGGCTCTCTCTGACCAGGTGTAGGGCCAAGAAAGCAGAAATCTACTGCCTACAATCAATCTACTTCAGCAATGTTTCAGAATTTTCGAACATAGATGATCGTATGAGATGACTTTGTGGGTGTTTTTTGGTATGTACCTTGTATTCACCTTCTTCGGATTGGCACTGAAGTGTGATTATTGAAGCGAGGGTTCGGTGGGAATATGTTGATGAAATATTCAACAAAACACGTGTGATTTAGTTTGACTGTTGTTACTTATTTATCTCACTGTAGAGGTGTTGGTGGTCAGCCTGGCTTATCAATCTCCCCAACCCACTAATGCCGCTGCTATCACAAGTGACATGAGGTAACAAGGAACAATTAGTTAAAATACTATCGCCTCTTTGCATAGGACTTCCTTCATAGAACTAGCGCAGTTGATAAATATTAACTTTCACGGAGCTGATTCCAAGAGACGTGCTTCAATATCATAATGGCCCTCTTATGTAATTCCTGAACAGCCCCTGCTCACTCTTGACGTGATTAGACACGCCCATCGATTAGTGAGTTTTGCCTGTTATCTAGAGACGACCACTTCGAGTTATTCTATTAAACGCAACTGAAACGAATGAATTAAGAGGAGAACCAGTCAATTATCTCCACGACCTATTTCCCTCAGGAGGCCGAGCTGAAATGGCAATATCAAGCTGTTGCTGCCTCAACTTCAACTCATTCAGAAGTCTAGCACACGAGTTAACGCAGAAGAGAAGAAGAGGTGGGAGGGGCGCTGGAGGTATTGCTGGGCATAAACATGCGGAGAGGGCTGCTTACCTATGAGCAACACGCATGCTGGATCTGGGTCTTATCAGGTGAGGTAGAAGGATGCCTCATCACCAGATACTCATTCATTTAAGACCCAGATGGAAAGGTAGCTTATTCGTTACTTGTAGTCCTATGTTTGAGACAGGGGTCATGGTACATACAAATGGATCAGCGATAACAGGGATTCTTTTGGCTGCACTGCACAGTTTTCCAGGCATAGCTCTTCGCGGCCTCTGAATGCTTGGGGTGCCACTACTGCAGCTAAATAAGGTTGCAGCGATAGACCTCAAAGTTGGACTCTGTAGCAGAATGATGGGAACGTTGTATCAGGAAACACCAGTTCCATGAGACCTAGCGCGGAACCGAAATGACATGAAACGCCAAACAATTCGTCCAATTGAGGCCGCACTGGGGGCTTGTCTCGGTTGACACCAGTGTATGGGAAGGGGAAAGAGCTGGCATCAGGTGTGTTAAGAGCCCAGAAGAGTTAGGGAGGGCACGATGTTTTTAACTGCATGGGAAATACTTTGACGCTGTAGATGGTCTATCAGATATTATCAGGCTATGGCACACCTGCACTTGATTCGGGCAGGAGTGGGATAAATGTACACGGTTGAATACTAGATGAAACTCTCAACTGGACGAGTAGCATGGTTCGGTTTTCGGCCTCTAAGCCACATACAAGCGCTCAGTAATTTGAGACCTTCCCCTTCACTATAAAGAAGAGTTACGAGATCGGCTGGCAAAACGATTTTGAGTAATTCTCAAATCTGCAGAAGTGGGAGCCTGAGAATATCTGTTGAGGAGACTATAATAGTTTCATGCCATTAGTGTGTCATCACTGCACTTTGATTCGACTAACATTGTGGGGCAATAACTCATGAGGGTTTTGTCAATCAACATTATGTAACGTGCAAGAAGGAACATGGCTAGATAATAATTTCAAGTCAGAAGATGCCAAATATCAGTTTCTCCATTTTCTAATTTCCTCGCATTATTGATGAATTAGGCAGTTCAATAAATTAGGAGGCTTAGGTAGTGATGTCTGCTCTAGATATAGGGCTGCCACCTCTTGCCCCGACTCCATCGCTCTATTTGTTCTTATGCCAAATCCGCATTGCGTGATATCTTCACCTTTCCCCAGCACACAGTGCCTACTCACCACAATTGCTACTTCAGTACATGGAACGGAGCATGCAAGCAACCTGGATGGACCCATTTTTCTCGACAGTTGTGATTTGCAGAGGCAGGAGGGCCAAACCTGAGTGGACACGCTGAATTTTTGCGGGTAGGTGGCATCTATGAATGCGTATGGCTGAGCCTTTTCAGTGTCAGTGCCGCATTGTTTGTCATTATTTCTATGTGACACAGGTGCTGCCATTTGAACTCTACTGTTTCACCTAGGACTCGAGGATGATTCTTGCGGCCACCTAAACGAGTGCGTCTCGTCCTTGAGTGGATATCTCTCGTTGGCATGTTGACTTTAAGAATATACCAGTTCTTATGCACCAGGGGGACAGGGAAACTTCCCTGCATATTTCCTTCTTGAGAGTCAATGACTTTCTATTAATTTGCGAGGTCTACACGATTTGCAAATTTTGTATTCATTAATAGATGATGAATATAGTGGTAGCATACTCACAAATTGCCAGTTGAAACCTTTTCGAGTGCTGAGAACTGAAAGAGAGAATAACGAATACGCCAGGTGGTCGATAGTGTCAAACAACCGGGAATTAGTCATGGATTCTAGGATGCTGAAGACACTCAAAAGTAAAGGGAGAAGTGAACTTCATTTGTTTCAGCCGATTGACTGCTTTAGTCACTATCCTCGACACAACTTCAGTTATGTGACGCTGAGCTAAAAGGACTCTTGGACGAAGGTGTTCGCAGTGCCGTTCTGCATTAATTTTATTGTTTCTGTAGGTCACCTCGTAGCTCACCAGCTCGTTATTTACGGACTCACGTATTGCCACGAAGCTAAGAATTTCAGTTATGATGTCAAGGCTGGTGCACCCTTCGCCAGAACGACGCTGACAGAACAGCGATGTTATGAGGCTCAAAGCTCGTAAAAACTACGTCTGAGAAGCATGGAGTTGAGAACGACATGTCAAGGTTGTGCCGTCCGCTGAGCTGCGTATTGTTGAGTTGGCTGAGCCGCGAACAATTCAAGATTCTCATATTCTCTACTGTTACTGCATGGAGCGAAGTACGCTTGATATGCGGGTCTGGTTGAATTTGAGGAGGCGTCATCGGGATTTTCTCATCGTCATTAGAGGCTTACCCGTCAGGCGTGTAAACTAAAGCTGTTGTGAAATTTGGCGTTGACTCTTGAAAAATTAAACTAGAAAACACTGTCGTCAGATCACGATGGGGGTTGTTCAGTTCTGTGGCTGGGGAGTTGAAGTTTAAATTGAATTTCTGACAGAGTGCTGATAAATGCGTAATTCGTAGCGTGATAATTAGTTCACACATGGTGCAGACGAAAATTATTTGTCATGTTGCTGACTTCAGAAATTTTGAATCTCAAAATCTGTTGACGCCGTCTCCTTCGTGCAAGCATATAATTTTCACATACTTTAGAAACCCGTATTTGTGGATACAGTGACGAGCTAAATGGGGAATTATACGTATGCAGCAAGGAGAACTGATTGCGGTTGTTCTGTTGAAAGATATGAGAAGAGGTGGATTTTACGATGTTAAGTTGTCGCACTTTCAGCACATTTTCTCCATGGCAGAATTCGGAGATTTTCTAGATTCGCGATATTCAGTTTCGATGGTCAGGTTTTTGGGCTTCTTCTGTCGTTTTTAGTAAGCAGAGGTTGAACCAATTCACTCTCAAATCAATACTCGTTACCTTAATAGGTCATTAGCCGCGGAGGAGACCCTCCCTCAAGATGTGAAGCAGATAGTTGACATCACGAATAGAAGCAATGTAACTCCAAAAGAGGCAAATGCCGCCCTTGAGAGGATCACGAGGATCTGAGATGAGTCGTGTTCTAACAGCCTCGAAAGATATGGGAAGCCTCGTGCCTGCCCAAGTGACGTCAGTGAATCCCGGAAGAAAAGTTCAGACGACTCCATTCCCTTTCAGTTGAAAAGAAACCCGCTGACGGGAGATCCGCAGGACGAACTCGTTTTAGTCCAGTGAGTTCAGCTTGTGGCGCCTCTCCGATGAATCGTTTCGGAAATAAGTAATCAGAAGTAAGATGAGGAGATAATGAAGCTGTTTGGGCGCCAGGGCATCTATTTTCCGACCCTGAGAGGACTTTTAGAAAGTCGTAACCTTCTTTAAGTATGCTCAGTTATAGAAAAGATTCAGAGAATCGTATCGCCCAATACGATGGCCTATCTCACTTTGCTACTCATGAACCCCCCCCCCCCCCCCACGCGCTTCATAAATGAACTGAAAGCTACGGAAGAAGATCAGAAGAAAGTAGATTAGGGTTAATTGGGTGAATTGCGTAATGGAAGAGGCGAGTTCTAAAACAAAGATGATTGAGGAATGGCATTAGGCGACGTGGATTTTCCTTTCAGTCTGAGCTGCTTCCTCGGCTTCTCCCTCGTAACCTTCCTCCGCTTCGTTGGAACGTGGTGAATAGATATCCTCACGACTCACGATCCTGATGAGGCCAGATTATAGACGAAGGATGTTCCGTCTTCACCGTTCAATTTAAATCAATAAGACGAAAAAAAATCAGAGGTGGAGATCCGAGTATTGGGAGAAGGGGGAATGAGTGAGTGAGTGGAAGTGCATGGGTATTTGTGAGGGGCCTTTGAGGCATCGGCTTAAGGATCAGTTCCGGGGCGAAGGAAGGAAGCTAAGGATTCAAGGCTGTGGACGTGGGCTTGGTACTTGAGACACTTCCTGAAATCATAACGGGACCCAGTCGTTAATGAGATCCACGCGGCTCGTATTCATTTCCTTCCTCCTGCCTTTCTCTCGTAACAAATAAGATACAAGAATTAATTCATCAGTTAGCTTAGTTTCGTCGACTCTCGCCAGGCGCTAGGAATTTGAATATTGAGGGTACTTGTAGGTATTGTACGAAAGTACGACCCCAGTAGTTACTCCTACCACATGTACGGATACAATGACGGGCCACTGTCTGAAATTAATTGTCTGGAATTTTCCTCTTATCATTTCATGAATTAAGTTTTATCACATAAACACAAACAGACTTAGTCTAAACTAAACTAAACAGGGGACTAAAGTCGCATAGACTTTTCGTTTCGAAAAACACCAAGAGAGTAAATGTATGTGTGTGCGTGTCTGAGAGTGCAATGGCATCAAAAGAACTGATAAGCTACTTGGATGTACTGAGGTTGACGTGTTTTGAGCTACCCCTATTACAAGCAGTTCAACACATTTTGCCTCGTTCGGTTCGAGACGAGGGTTGCCACAGCCCCAATTCTTCTGTTCCCCACCACTACTTCTCCTTGTGGCAAGCCACAAAGGATAACTGAGCGTGGCCACGTAAGTGAGCCATCACGTTCTGAGTGAAGCTCGTGGGATTGAGGAATTCTGCTTTTTGGTCGGGCAACCATGTTAAAGCATATGAACACAAACTGCTTCTCAAAAAAAATGGGGAGTCGAAAAAAAATTGTTGTAAATTGGAATATAAAATGGGGAGTGGTCCTAACACACAAGCTGTCTGTGTAGTCGTTCGTTGCGTAAAAATTGTTTGAGAATAAATACCGCGAATTTAAGAATTTGTTGTTGGTAATTGTTTATACATTAGGGAATTATAGAAGTAAGTTATTTGTTTGAAGTTGATTAGTTGAGTAATATCAGTTTTGAAATTGAGTAAAAACTGTTCACAATTTTTTTTGTGGAACAAACTAAAATCGATTAAAAATAATTGGGGGCTTTTTGTAGTCCCCTTGCCATAAGGATGTGTACTACCGTTGTCAATGTTGCCATCTACTTGGATTCGGTCAAACACCGTACTGTGCAGAAGCCAGGCGACTGATATAAAGGTTAAGGAATGGTCACTACGAGCAGAAAACGTATTTGTACCGGAACTAGTTGGTTGATTTTGAGATGTCGATAGGATACTTTTCGTAAATTGTTATTATTGTGTCTATCAAACCTACTTTCGGTGGAAAACTGATGAAATTGACAGACCAATGTGCGATGAGCCGTGGTTTTGTGTCAACGACCGGCTTTATATTTGGGTAGGCTGTCAATGTCAGTGGTTCCAAGGCCTCTGCGGTCAAATGGCGCAACAGGAGCTGAAATCTTCGTAAAAACCGAGCTCCTCCCCGCGCACTTCTTTGTCTTCTCAACTCGCCAAACTTATTTAGTTACCAATCCCATTTCTCAATTGGTAAGGACTCGAACACGTTTTTTCTCAAGTCACTGTTCGAGACGATTGTCAACAAGGAAAGATAAGACGACCGGTTCAACGGTCTTACGGGCTCAACAGCAGTTTCGTTCGTGTTCAAACGGTCATCTTCAAACTCCGGAACTGACGATGAACAATGAACTGAGTCCGTCTGAGTGTCCGCTTGTGTAGATCTTTCATGACTGACCATCAGCCGGAGGTAATGCCTGGGAAAATGATGTAACTCACTGGAAAAACTGCTAAATTAACTTCTGCGAATATCGTAGAAGGCAGCACACTAGTTAGTGAGGCAAGACCCAATCCAATCGCTTATAATATTAACTGCGAGCCAACATAAAGTGATGCGGCTCGTGAATTGATGGAAGACCGCAAGTCGTCGTTAAGCAAAAATGTAACAAAAATCAGTCGTTTGTAGAAATTTCCCATAGGAATTATGCTTGTTATTTACAAAAAATTGTTAATTTGTGCGTACCTTGGCCTGAAATGCATAGATTATGATAACAATATTAATAAAATAATAAAATGAACTTAATGAGAGAAGACGACTGCAATAACGGACCCAACGCACAAACAACGAACAGCAACAGAGCAAACTATGCCCAGATTTATAACTTCAGAGCCTTCAGACTCGTGAAGGGAAGAGTATGAATGTTGAGGGCATTATACTGCCTTCGACAATCAGTGTTACTTCGGTTTGCGTCGAAAATGGGAACTGAAATCATACAACAACGTAACTCGGATCCTTGGAATGATCAAAACGCTGTTGACAGTCGCTATCTTGCTCGACAAAAACGAGCCCCATTCGTGACTGAACAACTTAGCAGTTTGCTCCTTCGATATGACTGCTCTTCCACCCTAATTACCCAGCTTCCTGCTTCTTGAGAGAAAACGATCCGATCTTGTGTTTTTATTTTGGCACACAACGTGAAACTTCCAGGCTTCCTTGTTCTTTTGCGAAGAGTTTGCGTAACGTCAAAACATAAAAATTGGCAAACAGATGGGTGTGCAAGCTAAAACGCAGGCAGCTTCTCATCCAACTAAATACGTTTATATACTGCTTTGCACCAACGTCCGTTTCAACGCATTCTAATTTTCTAAACTAGGCAGTGTAGAGCGTCCCAACAAGACAAATGGCATGGAACGACGTGAATGGCGAAACCGATCGTAATTTGAACGGAGTGGCGAAGCGTGATGGAGTTCCAACCAGTCACAAAGCCACCGCACCACGCTTAAAAACTCATTCACGCCAACTTCTCGTCACTGAACAAATACGAACAACGGTGGTCACGGACAGATCCCGCTGTAGACTGTCAGTAAATGTGAAAACGAGGCGTTTTTTTCATGTTTCACAGTTGATTATAAAAATGATGAAGAACTATGTTCACCAAGCGTTTCCCTAGTTTTCTCCATTTCCCCAGTCCAACCCTTTCAACACCAGCTCATGAAGTCAATGTTCATGTGTGTGTGCTATGTTCCATTTATAAATCCATGTTTCACCCGCTTTTGTATAGGCTTTCTTTGTTTCATATAAGACCATACAACGAAAATTAATTTGAGAAAGAATTAGAGAAATTCTCCTTCTTCCATATTGCGAGAACACGCTATTCGAGAATTATTATAATTATAATGTTTAAATTTTGGACAATTGTTCACATGGAGCAGTACTGGCAAAAATGAAGTGGAGTGGTCGCGAATGCCAAACTCGCCACTCCATTTGGAACGCTCATCAGTGGCTGGCTTGAAAGATGACAATGTCACTCATGCGACTAGTTCTTTCAAGTAGGAATACCTGTTTTCTCTAGCCGAGTGAATTAGAGGATTAATCAATGAACTTACAAACAACGTGAGCGCGGCAGGGCCTGCAAACAGTAATTGCACTTTTACATGAAGCTTCTTTGAATTTCGACTAAAAACTGACTCTATTTCGAGTCACATCACCGCATTAGCATTCGACTTAATCGCAGGCGATTGGCTGGTGAGAGGATATTAGAAAAGATCAACTGACAAACAAAGCTGCTCAGCTTCTCGGTTCTTCCGGCTATATTTAGCAGAAGCACCGTTTCCTTCGTCCTAATTCTACAGATGGAGGAGGCAGCTGGGAGTTGCCCCACGGCGTAACATGGCGAATGCTGCCGCATATTAGTGAATACAATAGCTTTATTATGCGTTATGGTTCCTGTTTACACACCAATCTGAGGTTAAGATAAACCTTTTTCTCGGAAAATCTATTGTTTTAATACAAATTTTTCTCTCTCAAATTTTCACCAATATTTAGAAACTCATTAAAAACTAACCAACTAGTAACCATTTTCCTACGAAATAAAAATATACAAACTTTGCGAGGTACCAATACTTTGATTGGCGACCAATTTCTTAACTTGTCAATCAGAGAACAGCATAGATAACAATTTTAACTTAACAACTTTAACGTTTAAAGACGGTTAACTGTTACTATTTTAACGTAAACGTTTCGGAACATTTTCCTTCAATATTAGAACGTAGGCTACTTGCTCTGCGGCAAACTACATGCACAGGTTCACGTTTGTGGATGAATTACCCTTATTGCATATTTCATGAAACTTGTGGCACGCAATCAAGACATAACTCGGGATCACGGGTTCACTCGTGCATCGAATTTTTAATCGGTTGCAGAAAGTTGATTCTATTTTAGCTTCCTTTTGGTTTATTATCTATTCTGAATAATAGACCTATGTTTTTGGGCAGGAGAATGTATTTCAAAATTTAACACTACGTTTCAAGGCCTCGGGGTTCCAAATGCCCGTCCGCCGCCCAGGGCATGTTAAACCTTTAACGTAGTTGCAAAAATCCGTCCTTTCGCACAGAAGTTCCATTCAGTATCTAGTTGTGCTCACAAACACGGAAATTCAATCGGACTAAACTCGTGGTTTTCATGGGCAAAAAATTATTTAAAATATCAGGTGCGCCGGATCACACTACTTTTCTTAACTCTACGTCAATTCACTAGTGTTCTTTAGCGTCCTGTGACAGCCTTTGAGACTACAAGAATTATATTTTGCTGAAATCAATATGTGGAAAAGGGGAAAAATTGATAAAAAGGGGGGTCAAAAGTGGATCAGTAGTGCAATTAATATTTTGAGTGACACTTGTATAGTTATATTTTATTCATTCTCCCTCCCGCCCAAACGCTGTGTAGTTATAGTGAGGGTTTCCCCTTATCACCCATTAATGGCGTTCACGACTTCTATTAAATTAGTAGTTCTATGGGAACACGGCCTACACGAGTTCGATTTAACTAACATAACCATACGAGTATGTGCTTCAAAACCGTTCTTTTTAATGTTTTAAAATTGTACTCTGTACATGCACTACCGTTTGCATCAACCTGACGTGGTGTTATAACAACCTCTATCCACCTTACGTCATCTTCACTATTTATGTAACCAGACGTAACAAATCGTAAAATTGTATTCTTGAAACAGTAAACTGCTATTTCTAAATAATCCCTAAAGTGGCTTTAAATGTTCCTCGCAAACTTGTAGAATGCTTTCAGCTAACTGGTATCTGCATTCTGTTTTTCGTAGGCGTGAATGAAGCTCCAGCAACTATACATATCAAGTGTGATCTAACACTTTTGAAAGCTTCACGTTGAATTTGTGAATAGGAAAATATCCTATTACGAAACCTTGAGTAGTGTGGTGAGCCTCCTGAACAGAAAGTGGTGGTGCAAGTTGAATCAACAATAACGTGAGTTCGACTACAGGTGTCTGCGTTAATTTCGTCGAAGTGTGGACTGGCGGAGAAGGGTCCTTGGTTATTGTTCGGAGTGAGACCTTGAAGCGGTTGGGAACTAGGTTTCTACTTTTACAGAGCGGACAAGGCGCGGTATTCATCGGAACTAGGAAGGAAATCGTCCCTCTGCCGCACCCGAACTGGATACTCTTCCTCATGCTGCACCTTCATCAGGCATCAAAGTCATTTGCACTTCCAATAAAAAATCCATCATTTCACAACTATAGTTACTCGATTTTATTACCCTTTTAAATTCTCTTTCTAATTTTTAAATTAGAACTTCAACTACGCCGAGTAAACTCGTAACTACAATATTCTGAGTTATGCGATACCTCAGCCAACTTAATGAGGGCCTAAGATGCACACTTCTTGCCTACACACATTTAGTTGTTCCCTCTGTTCAATGGAGTGTTAGGAGAACATTTATCGTTAGCCATATATAGTTTTTGACTATTTGAAGATATCCAATGAGTTAAGTGAAAATCGTTAAAGCTGTTTTGGCCAAAAACGACGAAATATCAGGTGCGACGCATCACACAACTTTCTTTAAATCTACGGTGTATTCACTGGTTTCTTGGCATCTGCTACTGATTCAATTTACTTTTCGCGCAATTCATTTGAGCTTGGTAAAACATTACTTCACGGTGGCACAAAGTTGTTCCGGAATTTATTGAGCTGCTCCTACATGCCTTTCCATTATTGAGCAATTAGTGCACAAAGAATTAATTTGGCTGTAAACACGCTTTTTTAGTAGAAATTAATAGTAATTAATTTCCCAGAATCAGCCCTCAGGTGATCAAGAATAGGTAGTTGTATGCGAAGAAGCTATGAGTATCGTGCTGTGATCAGTTGCACTCTTGGAAACAGCTGTAGCGTTCTGGCTCATACGATGGAGTAGCGTGTGATGCCTGCGTTCACAATATTCGAAACACAGTTTTCGAAAGTGTGTGCAGTTGCTTGGCAATTCGTACATAGATTGTGCATTTCCACGTAGCCTTTTCTAGCACGTTCTTACCCCATGATGCCAACCTGAAGGTCGAGGGCTCTCATCACGAAACCTTTCCGAAACTACTTGATTTTCTCAGACTCATTTTTTGAGAAGTCGCTCTGGAACAGTTTTAAGTGGGAAGATGTAGTAGATCCAGACGAAAGTTTTGGAATTGAGACAACGCAGCTGGTGTACAAAGGTATACGAAGTTGTATTCCATTCATTATAAACAGGGAATCGGGTGGGAGCGAATGCATGTGCCTAGTCAGCACAAATGCCCCGGACGAGCCATCGCTAAATCGATGGTTCGGTTCGTTCCGGTTCACCTGTACCATTGGAAAAACGCTGCAACTAGTTATAATTATCTTGTGAAGCATAACTGCTCCCAATACAGTTCGATTCAGCACCGAAAAATACTAGTAAACGATACGGAACGTAACTGCAACAGAACAACGAAAGTTGGTATTCCTAGGCGACGCTAGGCAATTGGCACAACGTAACGAGTCGAACTGACGGATGATTGGAGTGAGACGGGAGGCAGTGCGGGAATTGAGCACGTTTACCTATTATAAACATTTCAATCAACCACAAGCGCAGCGCTAAAGAAGAAAATAACTGCAAATTATACACAACGGCCCATATCTCCGAGACCTACCCCATTTGATTCAGACTCAAAAATGACTATTAAATACGTGGTACAACAAAAATTAGCATTTTCGAGGCAACGCTAGGCAATTGGCCCGGCGCGATGAGTCGAGCTGATTGGTGGTTGGAGTGTGACAGAAGGAAATCTCAGCACAAATTAGAGCAATCGAATAGTATGAGTGATAATGATGAGTGAATTACTATCAAGATGCATCAACTACTGACGTTAATAAATTCAACGGCATGTTATTTTTTATTTTGATTGACATTAAAGTATTTTTGGATAGTAAGCACCTATTTGAATTTTGTTTAGTTCTTCCTGAACCTGTTTAATAATTTTTCAGTTTATGTCATATCATTGAGCAGTACACCATGGTTCTATTTGTGTGATGTCTATAAATATACAGGGTTCTCCCACTCTCACTCAGAACACCGCAAAATTTCGAAGACCGTGAACAATTGTCACAAGAAGAAACACAGAAACTTTTTAATAACAGAACAGTTAGTCGTATAAATAATATTGGACAATATTTCGGTGTAATCATTCGAACAAAGACCAAAGTTGTAACCTGATTGATACAGTTGTTAAATAATGATGACGAAGCGCGGTTGAGAAGGAAGAACAGGCGTCGAAGCTCTTTGTTTTTCGAAGAAACCCACCGGATGACCCTGTCGTAGCGGTCAGGCTTCAGACAAGGCGACTTTGAGTTACAACAGTAAAAGCCGCAACCCGGGGCTGCTGGATAATTCCATATCCTGACCCCCCTACTTCCACGTTAAGACTTCTCTTCCTCCATTCGCCAGCCACCTCCTCTCATTGTCGCTCACGGCTCTTCCTCCACTAGTTCCACATATTTATACTAAGCGCGTCCCAAATCCAACCGTTGAGTGCCGAAACCATCGAACGCGATCGGATCCCAAGACTTTTGAGTGCGGAAAATACGTCGTCCCGTGGCCCCCTAATTTTTGTTTTGGAATTAGAGAAGTAAGTCATAACTGCTATTACCGCTTCTCCGCTAACACTTTCCCCTCCCCTCACCTAATTCGCTCGTCCAGTGCCTCCAACTCTAATTCTCACTCCTAGATTGCCATCCTGTGGTTTTTGCTCCTCTCAATTTTCACTTTCGCGCCTACGTTGCTTCAACAACTCCGCCGCACGTTTCGTAAGCATCTCCATCTTCTGCTGATTGCCGGCCTCTCGTCGCTCTCTCCCCTCACCGTATGCCTATCGCATATCGTCACATTCTGGTCACCTACAAAAAGGTACATTCTAATCTTGACGCACCACCGGCACAAGCTTTTATCTAATCCCTAGAACTGATTCACAATTTAACAGCAATTGTACAAAAAACATTGGGTGCGATGCATCACACTACTTTCCTTAGCTCTACCTAAATTCAATGAGTTTCTTGGCTTTTGCTGCTAATTGAACTCATTCTTTACTCAGTTCCTTTGAACTTGGTCAAACATAACTTCACGGTGGTAGGAAGTGATAGCGCTTATAGTTTCGGAATGTATTGAGAGCTATTAGTACTCGGGGGGTGAGACTGTAAACAAGGTTTTCTTTCACTGGAATTATCGGGTAAAACCAGCGAGAAACGGTAGCAAGTGAAACAGCGGTGGTTGAAATTCCGGAATTCCTGGAGTAGCTCCTACGTATTCTATGAGCATGATTAAAAGCTTATCGTATAGGTACTTAATCGGTTACTTAATGTACGGTAATATATCGTGCTGCTCTCGTAGTTTTCCCAGAAATCAGAATTTTACGTTATTGTCGAGTCATTATGGACCTGTCCATAATCAAAATAGGAGCCATTCTTCAGGAAAAAATTTAGTGATTTGATCACTATGACGACTGTAGTTTGTTTCGGGTGAATTTGCTCATTTTGGCGTCACACGCTTATCCGCGTATTTCAAGTTTGAGCTAATTTGATTCAGCAGTTTTTGCTTAATCTCGTTAACACAGACTCACTGACCATTTTCCTAAATGCTGTTTTGCGGACTCAGTACGTATTAAAACGTTACGATCTGATGAGAATATTTTTTCTGTCATGCGATTACACTTAGTGGAGCCAAGAGCGTATTAACGTGATACACTACTTTTATCACTGAATCGGCCTTCTTCAATTGAAAACATGGTAACAGTACACAAAGCGTGCATATTAGTACTGCAGTTCAGTATGAACTAGTGTCAGTTTCCAACCGCGTTTTCCAATCTGACAATACTATAACGTCCCACGTCTACAATAAAGTGTGTTCTTATTTACAAATAAAAGAATAATTTACATTTTGGAGGAAACAATGACCTCCGAGCATCAATCGTGTGCGTTCTCTTTATCGTGGAGGTGAGACAGCTTTACAGTTAGAAGGAAACGTATCCGTAGAGTTGGAAAAATGGCAGGTCCACCTCTCCAAACTTTTCATTGATATTCAACTGTCCTCGAGATATCGTACTCCTTTTTTTAGTTTCTTCAGCAGTGTGGCTCTTGATGTTTATCTGAGAAATGTTAAGCTATTCAGGCTCGACTGAAGCATACATCCGGAACTCTTACCAAAGTAGACCTACAGGATGGCTTTTGAGAAACACTGGCAAATGGTATAAACTAACTCGTCCGGAGCGTTGTGCCTAAAAACTGACCTGGAAATGACCTAATTCCTTTTGGTCAGGAGATTTACGCGTCAGATCTAGGGGCGTTTGAAAAGGAGGTTATAAGAAAATTATATAATTCAAAGGCTTTGGTTGGCAGTAAAGCTATTGTTGGACACGTCACAAATCAGAAAACATTAACAACTTCATTTTCTTGAGGTTACTTGTCCGGAAAATAACAACAAATCGCGTTAGCTGTGGTTCATGGAGTCCATCCAGGGGATATCAAAATATCTTTTGATTCTCCCGATTGGAGCGAATCTCGTTACTCTCTTGTATTTTTCGAATCCACGAAATGAGATGAAACTTCTCGCCGGTCAACGGAGCGACCCTTTCATTTCGGTTTAGGAAACCGAAGCCGGAGCAACAGGAGCAAGCAACCTGTTACTTGATGACGCAACGGGCGATGGCATAGCAATTGACCCGACGGGCCAAAGTGATGGTTCGAATCAGCTTCCTGGTTGCCTCTTTTTGGAGACTGCGTTACATATTTCACACCAGGCCACCAATTAGCTGTCCCCCTCGTCTCCTGGAGGTAAATCTTGGTGAGTGCCCGGCAAACTCGCCCGTTTATTGCCGAGAAAACTCGCTTCCTCCGAAATTATTGGCACAGAAGTTATTTAATATAATTTGGCAAATTTCTTATGACCCAAAAACGTTCATTTCAACTGCAAAAGCTGGCGTTCGATTGTCACCAAATCTTCATCATATCTCAACAACCATGCTCAATACTGAATGAGCTACATTGCTCTAGTGAAAGTAAACGATCAATAGTGTTTAACTGCGAGTAGTTCTGATGTAGAGTTGGACAGAACAATTATACTACGACCACTGTCGCCTAGCTTGGTTTGTTTGCTCAAGATATTTGCACTACATCTTGTATGAATGAAGTAAGCACTGGCCTTCTCAAATCCTTCAAACTCTGGCCAGCCACTTTCACATTACACTCTCTACTGTCCAGTACTCGCTGAATTCACTGGTGGCGTATTAACCGTACTCCATTTAACTTATTACATTACATTATTACAACGAGGGCAGCCTTGCGCTGGTGTTGGTGTTTTATTCGAACGATTCAATTTAAATTATACCAAGTTTCTATCATTAAATCTTTTATTTTCGTACGTAGAGGTAGCGTCTGTAGAGGTGATGTACAGGTTATGATAGATTGACGTAACTCAGTAAGGTTGGACCTAGGTTGGGAACGTTTTTCGAGTTCGTTCTGAACCCAGTGAAACACTTGGGCATCCCGATCTCACTGGAGAGGGCAGCAAATTAACGTTCGGGAGCATTGATCTGACCGTGCTGCGCGCTAGGATTCAAATGAAATTGCAGTGGAGCTCAGTTTAAAACGATTACATCTCATTGGACTAGCGGCCTTCATCGGGAATCCAATCCTCAGGCTTCGTGATTACAATACCACGGCAGAAGCTGCAGCAATCGAAGGTCAAGATCGATAGACAATAAAATACCAACATGACGGGTAATATTTCCCTTTCCTTATTAAAAAATGTCCGTCTTACATCACAACGCCGTCAACACTCCTATAACTGCCTTTAATATTATAGTAAATTACTGTATTTCGCACATAAGCCCATTTTATTTAAATAAATCTGTACCTCATCTGAGCCACGTAAATAAAAATGCTCTCCTCGACGGTACTACTGCTACTACTATTTCACTACTACTAGTTATGGGGGGGGGGGGGATGATTACGCAAGATACCCAGCCTAGACTAGGCACAAACTGGCATCAAAGTAATCACAGCACCAGCCTGGGACTGTTTATCACATTGCAAGCTGGGCTGGAGTTCATACCAGCATAAGCACCCCCTCTCCTTCATCGTCCCTCCATATCCGCGCCACTTTCGCGTCTTTTCGTTCGGAGCATCTGCTGACGGAAATCCTGCTCCAGCAGTCTGGAATAATGGTCACCATTGTGTCAGGACATATCTCCCCCACACAGACTGTGAGAAGCAGCAGTGGCAGAACGCAGGCGCAAGGCACCGATGGTGATTCTTCGCGAGAAAAGAAGTGGAGCCACGTGTTGAAGTCACTATGTTCCGGAACACCCACTTTCTCCTTATACATTCACGGATGTTGAGGAAAAACTCGTACGTGTCACATTACTTTGACAAAGATTCCCATCTGGCTTGCCATTCATCTAACGGGACAAGTTTTTGTTCAGTGGAGAGGTCTGTATGGATTTAGCCCAGAGTGCGGGAAGCTCCCTTTTTACTATCCAATTATTCACGATGCGCTCAATGGCTAACTCAACGAGAACTGCCCAGTGATCACTTGGAGCACTTCAATGGTTGCTGTCCTGTAGGCCTTGGTGATCCCCAGGAGTGCAGCCCTCAGAGATGGGGTCTGTACTCTCCTGTGATTGACTGCGAGTTTGCTACTCCGGACAATGAGACAGTAGCAGGCTCCAAGCAGACATTATTTTTCACTGGGCCGAAATTAGCTACATATTCACAATCGAAACTTTGACCATTTGCCCTGAAGTCAGGTATGGTCCAAAACATGAATATGAAACATATTTAGAATCCGGAAGGGAATCTCTAGATGGGACTTTTTCTGATTTTCGGTAATTGGACTAGTTCAAAATTAACTAATACCTACTCAAAACTCCTCAAAATATGAACATAGGATTCCAAAATAGAATATCATGTACTGAATATTATCGAACCGTACAATCGACTTATCCATCATTATTGGCAGCCAAAAAAAAATTGAGGGACAAATATTACATTATTGCTCTTGATGAATAGTTATTAAACATATAAAAAATAATCGTGCATATAATTATCTCAGACATTTACCATCCATGACTTCAGGGCAAACGGTCAAGTCGAAGTTGGCCAATTTTGAACTGGACCAAATTTCGAATAACTAAAAAAAAAAAATCTATCCACGTTCACGTTGACTAAACGGTGCAATTGTGGATAGGTGTGCATACTTCTGAAGGCAAATAAGAATGGTGGAGTGGTTACCTAACCATACCATTACTTGTAACCTGCAAAGAAGTAAAATCAAGAGATTTATTGGTCGGTAGAATAAGAATAACTAGAATTAGAGGAGACATCTCATCGTGAAGACTCTTCATGTAACACCCATTTCCATCAGTTACCTGTTTTTTGTTTTGTTTTTGTGCTAAAGCGGGAGGCAATGCGGATGTAGAAAGTTATTGAGTAATCTGAGTTCCCTGCGTAGGAAAAACTGGCCTCAAGCTGCGGATTCGACCTCGCATATAAATGTTCGAAAGAGTCCCCTGAAGTCCTGAAGCACGCGGTTGGCAGATCCAACTGAACTCGCCTCGTTTGGTCTCCTGGTCAAACAACTTTCTATTAGGCGCCGCACTTCTTCCGCTCTCGAAGGGAAGTCATTCGTACGCAAATTCGATTTTGTTCTCAAAATATTTGCATACCCGTGATGCAAACAGGTGTCGCTCAAAAAGCGATTGCGCCACTGACCGCTGGCTCGCAACGACTTCGTCAAGCAGAAGGGCTAAAACTGAACCGATTTATGGAAATCATGGAACATTTTTTATTTTATTTGCAATACAGCGAGCGAGCGAGCTTTCGTATGGGGGTGGTGAATGGCAAAGGAAATTTGTGAGAAGTCATGGAATTGGCGAGTGAAGATAGGAGATAGAAAGAGTGAAGGGGAGGAGGGATAGTTACGAAGGTCGCCAGGATGACCGAGAACATCTCAGGGTTGGAAGTGACGTGAAAAAGGGCAAAGAGATCAGAATAAGCGTGTCAAAGGGAGGTGGTACAAGTAATTTGTAGCTGAGAAAGACACACTAACCACTTCGGGAGCGGGGGTGAGAGCTAAGAAGGCTGAAGGAATCCTCCACGAGCGTACGCTATGCAAGAATGAGAGATTATCAACCATGTGTCAACCAGAAGGCCTAAGGGCCATGGAAGGTAGAGCTCATCATACCTCTCATAGTCCCATAGTTTCATACTCTCAAAATCCCGACCCCCTAAGTACTCGTAAGTGAAGAAACAAGGATTTGCATGCGGGAATGGGCATATTACGTTGAGGCCATTCAGAGGTTTTCACGATTTTCTGCGAATACAACACAGGCATTAAATGCGGCTCTTAGCAAGAAGTGTGTCACCACTCCACTGGTACGTCATAATCTAAAATATCTGGTGCGTTGCAACACACAACTTTCCTTAGCTCTACAACAATTCACTTTGCACATGGCTAATTCACTTATCACTCAGTTAATTTGAACTTGGTCAAGCAACGCTTTACGGCAGCGCTTACAGTTCCAGATTTTATTGTGCTGCTTGTACTCATTTCAGGACCATTATTGAGCAATTGGTACACAGATAATTAATGAGGCTGTAAACACAAATTTTTTGAAGAAGGATAGTAATTACTTTTGCAGAGTAATAGGGTAAAAACTTTTAGAACTGGTATTAAGCGAAACGGCAGTAGTTGAAACTCAGGAATTTCTGGAGTGAGCCCCATGTATCTCATGAGCGTTTTTAAACACTCACCCTATAGGTATTGGATTGGACTACAATAACAATTTTTTAAAAACATTCTACTAACATTCCAGCGGAGTTTATAAGGAAAAAACCGCGGCAAAAACGCTTTTCGTCGAAAATTTTGTTAATTTATTGTGCTGCTCTCGTCATTTTCCCACAAATGGGAATTTTATGGTATAATTGTCTTATTAAGAGCTATCTATATAAAAAATGTAATCAAAATCGTTATAGCCGTTTTTGAGAAAAAAAATATTTGGTGTTAGGATCACTATGATGACTATAGTTAACTTTCGGTGGATTTGGCCCATACCCCTATTTTTGCGTCCCATGGTAACCTGCGGGCTAGACGTCAAGTTTCAGCTGATTTGGTACGGTTGTTTCCCCTAAAAACCGCGTTAAAATGGATTTCGTCGAAAGTTTTGGTAATTTATTGTGCTGCTCTCGTCATTTTCCCACGAATGAGAATTTTATGGTATAGTTGCCATGTTGGGAGCTATCAATATAAAAAATGTAATCAAAATCGTTAGAGCCGTTTTTGAGAAAAAAAATATTTGGTGTTTTGATCACTATGATAACTATACTTTCGGTGGATTTTGTCCAAACCCTTATTTTGGCGTTCCATGGAGGCCTGCGGGCGAGATATCAAGTTTGAGCTGATTTGGTACGGTGGTTTTCTCTAAAAATCGTTCACAGACACACACAGACCATTTTCCCAAATAGTGTTTTTCGGACTCAGGAGGGTCTGAAACGTAAAGATCTGAAGAAAACTCAAAATTTTTTTTTCAGCCGATTACATAACTTTCCTTTCTACTTCGTAGAGCCAAGGAAAGTAAAAATAATCCTTGAGGCAAGGGTTCTCCAAGACATGTTATTGAACTATTGACACTGTTGTGATTTCTCATTACTGGCAGTAGTACTGAACAATGCGTGGTAGACAGTTTTCATGTACTTTGGTTCTCCATACAAGTAAGGCATGATTCGTTTTGGGTAAAACATTATTTTCACTTGTACCGATCTTTTACAGGATGATGCACGCAGAGGGTCTCCTGCTTCTTGTTGGAGCGGCATTAATTTCAACCGTCTCCTGCCAGGTTTTCCTGCCACAGTTCATACAACCACCTCCCGCTCAACAACCACTGACTTTCAACCATCAACCATCCCCCTCTTCGCCACTTCTAACTTCCCCCTCACAGTCCCTCGCTCATAGAGCAGTCGTCATCAACTCCCAAAACGAGGCCCAGCTCCCCAGCCATCTCCTTAACCCGTTCTACAAAAACCCGAGAGTCGCCGAAGCTCTCGCCAAAGAAAGTTGGTTCGGACCTGGCGAAATGCTCGTTCGTGACCGAGAATCGGAGAAAATACCTAGAACCAGCATATTTTCAGTATTGAAGAACGCTGGACTTGCCCGTCGAAGGAGATAAAAATCCAACGGCGATTGTTATGACCGCTTCACGGTCCAAAAGTTGTTCTGAGGCATCATAGAGAGCCCAATATTGTTGGGTGAATTTGTATTACATTCATTTCCAAGCAAAAATCAGGAAGATCGAAGAGAGATCAAGATTCTGGTTATTAAATGGTGATAAAGTAATTACCAACCAATTGAACGGTAACGCTCAAATTCCAGTGCAGTTCAAACGCAATCCGATCAAAAATGTTATTTTAACACCCATACAACCGCCACGTGCACGTACATATCAACAACCATGTGATAGCCACTAATCATCAGATGTAGATTCGTGTTTATAACTAGTAATAGTATCTTGAGTACGAGGAGTTTTGCCAGATTCAGTAGTTGAGGGGTTTGATCGTTGATTGCGTTGACTCCTGGTTCACTCTTTCTAAACTCGATTTGAAACAGCGTAAACCTCAACCCCCCTACCTTATTCAAGTATCGGTTATTGGCGCATTTCATAAGACTCGACTATCGATTCCACGAGGTAGTCTCAAATAAAGTTAAAATTATAGTTATTACTTATTAATGTAGTTACAAATTTTGAACTGAAGTGAATGCTCCCACTCAGTGTATCCCTAGTCTAAGAAGATTTGATGTTTAGCTCCAAAAGTATATTGATTTGTACATAAGAGAAGTGTTCTATTTTGTAAATAAAACATATCTGTTTTTTAGTTATTTATTTGATACCTGGAAGTGTCGATGGGAATGTTGATGGAAGCTCAATATATGTTTTCATGTAAATAAATGTTGTTCGTCAATTTATAAATGTGTTTCTATTGGACTTTTCGTAATTAATTGGGTGGATACAGTGAGGATTTAAACGGAGTGTGAGCAACGAATGATATGAGAGATGAGTGGGACGAAGTTCCACTATTGGGGTTACATTGGATGCATTCAAATGCAGTTGAGTCTTTGCAGTTAACCTCAAGTCAAGTATGAGCAGAGCACCAGCAGCTCACCTGTAATTTGAGTGATCTTGCCAGTCATTTGCATCCCCGAGTCATTACATAGAAAGCGCTTGCCCTCAGTAACTCACCAGCCAGAGGAGACGGACTCACCTAACAGGCACGTTAACTTTAGTAGTTTGCCTACTGGCGGCAAACAAAACAATCCCAATCCCATTCAAGCAATCCCAATTGCTTTATACCTAAATATTCAGTTAGTTCGTGATCATTTACGATTGAGTTACTAGCCTCATTCGTGTTCCGCGTATTAGTTCAGTTACAGTAATTACCACGCCTGTAATTAACCTCAAGAAGGCAACTACTTGACGAACAAAACGACGTTATTATAAAGCATTGTGTTTGGGTTACGCCGTTCAAATAACTGCCTCGAATGGTAAATAAAGGGAATGCGTTCGGCTACTCACTTCGTATAAATTGTCGCTGACATCGAACTGGACGAATGTATCGGTCATGTTCGTGGAGCCACTCACTGGCCGTTTTCAGCTCGAAGGTCACGCATTTTTTGCACTCCGATTAAAATCTAAAATTGAACTCATTCAGTGGTGTAGTTGGAGTATTTCTCCCTATTACAAACTGTCCTATAAAGGGTACGTTGCTATCGGAGATTGCATTATGTAAAGCCGTCACAATCAAACCAGTGGAAAACAATTTACGCTTGGAGTTAAATTAAATAATTGTGGATACCATTTTGCCTAGATAATTACGGTTATCTGTCATTTGGAGTTAGTACAGCAGTGGTTCGCAGTGGAGTAGTTCTTGGGTGCAGTGGTTTGTGGCGAGACGTTTGTTTCAAGTTTAACGTTCAAAGGAAGGAGTCGAATCGTTTTGTCAATTTGAAATTGTGTGAGGGCAAGTTGCTCTATGTATGCCTATGCGTGAGTTGTTTGTCTCCTGCATCGTCACTGACTCCATTAAATCATGATAGTGCTGAGGCCGAGGATGCCAAACTTTAGTCATCATCGATCTTATCTTATCTTAGCCTGTGGAGAAGATTTAAGGTAACAATGTTCGTTCAAACAGAAAAATGCTTTGCCTAATTCTGTACACAATGTCAATTTCACATGGTCACAATATTATCTACGAGTTTATAAAATTTACCTCGCTCATGGATTCCAACTCAAGGCTCATGTGAAGAAGCGTTTGGAGTTAAGAGTACAAAATGATCCGTGTCACCTTACTATCTCAATGCAAAGAAATTACCCTAGCAACACACTTACATTAATAAAATACCCGACATCAGGTTGTCACTTGCGTTGGCCCAACTCAACTGAACACGGAATCTGTCCCTCGGAAAGGTTCGTCTTCAATATTTTGAGTTCCCCAGAGTTTAGCGTTAGTAGGGTTGACTTGCACGCAACAAGTCTTGTAGAGAAACGCGGAACGACACGAGGAGAAATAGTTGATGAGCAGCTGAACCAGCGAAGGAGACCGGGAGCTCCGGACCAAGGTTCTTGAATAATGTAAAGACAGAGGAGCTTGAGGGGAATACCTTTAGAGCCTTCTTCTTCTTGAAGCCGTCTCTTGGATTCTGGGGTCATTTGAAAACCACTGAATCTCATCATCTTACTACGAAAGCTTGGGGTTTTCACAATTATGTATATGAGCTACAAAAATAAGCATGAAAAGTGGGACGATTAATTATACCAAACGTTTCCTCACTAATACCGATTATAACTATAAGTATATTATTCGAAAGCCAAACCAAACTCTGAAACATGTCGCAGTCCTATCCCGTTGTTTCGGTTTATTGTTCATTCTGATTAATACGCCTATGTTTTTGGTCAAGAACATCTTTTTACGACCCCACCTGCTCGGCAAACCGATCGGACGGAAACCGTGGCTGTTATGGGCAAAAACCTCTCGAGGACGTCTCTTGCCAGGACTTGGGATTTTCCAAGTACCCGCATCCACGACCTTCACTAACGATAAGATGGTACCAAGGAAAAGCGAGCTATACTCACCCCCAACCCATACATAGCTAGCTGCCTCACCAACTGTCAAGTCGAAGACTAATGTGCCCACGTGCATACCTGGGGCGAGATCATTCCCTACTTCTTCAGGCAGCTTATTCTGGGCAGTAGCAATATCAATTATTGAAAAGTATAGGAGACACAGGGTCATCCTGTCGAAAACCTCACCTTATTGCCACATCCCCAGACATCTCCCCTCCAACCTGCAAGGCTGTCAGACCCCACCCACAGTACATAGAGCTCCCATAATTGGTAAGTTGATCAGGAGCCCCACACCAAGTATATGTAACTGCTTCCTTTCTTCCAGGAATCGTGAGATTCTCGACAGTAGTATCTAACTGCTCTGTGGACGTCGCCAATGCCACCAGCCACCTGGAGTCGAGACGCCCACATTTTTTTACCCCACCACAGAAGATGCTGAACTAGGTCGGCAACCCCTCGTCCCATCACCACTTTCCTTTGGGACAAAGACAGTTCAGGTACACACACAGCCTGTGGCAATCACTTAACGAAGTGCACCCACTCCTGTGACCAATGTAATTTCTCTGAATCGATACCAGTATCCTCAGATGCTCAGGGCAATCCCCATCCATCACTGTGACTGCTCATTACTCCGACCGTACGACACTCTACTCCCACATCAACCAATTCATACAAAAGATTCTCGACTATCTTCCGACGTCGTACTTTTGCAGTGGCCGCCAATCGCAGAAGATCCGCTTACAGTAAAGTGTTCGAGCCTGTATGCCCTATGTTAATCAATTCCTTTTCCCCATGCCTCAGATGACGTCAGCCCCAAACATCAAGCCATTTCCACAACTCAAGTCTGGTTATGTTATAACCATAACTCATGTCGTGATGACTGAAGCCAGCCAAGCAGGATCCCCAGAGACATTTTATCACGGCTTATCATCTTCTTCATTTTCAGCTTTTCAAAAACCTGAACTTATTTCAATGTAGGGAGTACGTTTAGAGGATTATCCAGGGCTTCATCGTATCTCCGAGACGATGGCACCATGCAGACCATGCCACAGTAGCAGGATACCCATCAACCCACACATACCAAGCTGCTATACGACCCTGTACAGATCAACGTGCGTGAATCTCTTGATGGGGCAACATCGTTGGGCCCACGTACGACCAAGGTGAGATCAAACCCAACTAGCAATTCTTGTACCAGCTTACCAAGAAATCAAACATTTGTATCAACCACGAACTAATGCAAATGTAAATGAATCAATAATAAAATCGGAGAGAACAGGTAACAGAGGGGTTCCCAGGTCTACTACAAGTGCTATTCGTACACTATGTTCTTTTGACCTATTTAGCCGTCGAGGGGCAGGGAACATGTATAATTGACAAGCTGAACAGAAACCTGCATTCCATGAAGATAATTGACCATGATATATGAGGATGTTGTGGCTACATCCATCAAACGCTTTGTTGCTGCATCATCTTCTTCCTCCTTCAATTTTTCTTGAGTCAAATTCTCTAGAACACTCTTGGCAGGTCGTCAATGACACCCGTCGTCCGCTCACTCTGAGGGTAGCAGATGGTCAAGCTTACACTTTTCTTTATGCCACATTTATACATTACATTTTTCTTTCGGACAGTTGAGGTTCGCAACCGCTCCGCTGAATATTTTCTCAAGCGAAGCAGAAGGTGGCGCAGCAGTAGATTAACTATCCGGTGGGCTTCGTTCCTTCTGCAGAGCTGAACACTGTAACATATAGACAATCAGATTCCCGTGGTTCGATGACACATCCGTAACACACTATACACGCACTGATGCTTAGTATTCTGACTAGGGAGACTTCAATACGTATAGAAAAAAAACCCTAATTAACTAAGTAATCGAATACAGTACTTGCGTCATCCCTTGGGTTGAGATGAGTAAAACGACCCATTCATTTTCTCAGAGCCCAATTACTTTCGGATCGCATCGTGAAAAAAGCGTTGAATGTTTCAGAGTTGGCTCGTCCGCCGCATTTGATTCAAAACGTCCGCTGAAAGTCGACACCTCGCAGGCAAATCCGATAGCTTTGGAATTAAGAAGAGAGCGAGAGAGGATCACAAAGACAACTAAATGAAAACAATGAATCTGGCACATAAAAGGAAGCTTCGTCTTCTTGCGAACTGATAAACTTGAAAGTCTCACGAGCGGAAAAATCTCACGTACCGACGATTTGAGAAAGTTCCACGAGCCGCATTTGAGTTTTTGATTTGGTGTGAAGCAGCCGTGGCCGAAAGATCGATGATTCAGCTTCAACAGCTACTGGCGACGGCTATCGTCGCTCTACATGTGAGTTTTCCTCAACTACTTCTCAATTTGTCAATGTGCCGACTTTTATATACTCCAACTTGATAGATCTGATTTTGGTTGTCCTGTTACGTTTTCGGGAGAACCCCTTTAACGAGCGGCATAACGTCAAACCACCGCCGTCGTGGGGCAAAATGTTGCCACTGCGCAAGATTCTGTTAACTTTAATAGGAGACCTTCACTCCAGCTACTGATATTTGTCCAGCTCTTTGAGTGCGAGCAGATCAAATCAAGGGTGCACTAATTACCTGGCATAGGTGTTGTGTTGTAGCTGGCTGTTTCAGCAGACATTCCCAGCAGCATCAACATGTGTGCGTAGCTGTTCGTATCTCAACTAGTGGGCATTCTTTCTCTGAACTTCCTCTTCACCTACACCCTTTCCTCCTACGATCCTGTATCCATATAGCTGGCGTAGGGTAATGTGGGCACCATCCCCGCTTTTCGTAGTTGAACTTATGACGTCAAAGGATAGAACTCGTTCTTTCTTCCTTTCTTTCTTTATTTATTTGAAACGCGAGGGTAAGGTTGTGAGTTATTTAAACCAAAGATGGACTTTATATGGAGGAGAGAGAGAAAAAATGAAAACTTTAGACTTTTCTCAAAAATGGTTTTTTTATTAAGATGAGATTTCATATCAGGAGTCGCCGATTTTTTTGGTGCCACACAAAAACCCATTTTTCATGAACTCAGCTCTTGTCTTTTCCCGAGCTCATCTTATGTCTTCGGCAGATGCAGAAACTCAGCAAGGATTCACTCTAGTTATAGGGAGCATATTGGAATCAACGTGTACTCATCACCCTGATCGTGCGGCACACCTTGCCCGCAAATTTTGTCTCATGCCCTTTCGACCATCCAGTGCGTTAGTTCGCCTAGTCCGATGTATCTCCGTCTAATTCCTTAATTCTAATTGACTAGATCAATATACGCGCAGTTAGAGTGTTGTGTGTGACGCTGAACAGTCTTCATCCTCGTTTCTAGTTTTCATGCTCTCATGTTGAGTTAACTCTCTTGTTCTGAAACACAATTATTGCCCTCTCATTTTTGAAGAAGCTAGTTGCGTTAGTTGTTGATAGAATGGGTATTACACGTTGGGGGATGCCACGAGACGGATTTTCTTCTTCTTCGCTTCATTTTCGACAAACAGTTGTTAATATATATTTGATTATAAATATTTATAATAATTATAATAATTGAATGGTTAATTGTTTTTACTTTCCGCTACCCAACGTGTGAGTACAGTATAGTGGTTGTGTCAACTTTTCTTCTCCATAAATATCACCACGAAAATTCGGAGATATAAGCCTTTCAAGCAAAAATAGGATTTTTACGCTTCTTGGCAAAACGATTTTCACCAAACTCTCATAGTGTTTTAAAATGGTACTCTCAATTACCTAATACCTACATTTTGCCTTCTATAAGTCTCTGTAGAAATGCGTTGAACGAAGGTATACGCGTATCAACAGGTCTTTGAATTTATGGGGGTTGTGGTAAGTTATGTGTAGCTACGCACCAGATATTTTTTTATTCCAACAGTTATTTAGTTTGCCACTTTGCTGAAACTCTCATGTACTGTTCTGCTCCAGTTTGTGTTGCACGACTTTCTCTTAAATGTGATAAACTGGAGATATTTGATTAAAAATAACTAGAAGTCCTAAAACTAGGTCGACCTCAGAAAGTTAGTGGTCAATCAAAGTTGTTATGGCAAAACACAACGGTAGCTCGACTCCAAAGTGATCAAGAATCTACTAGGACCCAAAACGTGTCCAATTATGGAACTCCGTGCCTCCGTTTATTGAAAAATCAAGACCTTCGGCTCTCAAGCACTTCACTTCTTCATGACGTTGACTGAACAAATAAACCTAAATTAGGCGAGTCATTGGGAACTAGTCATGTGACGTGAGTAGGCGAATATTTGCAATCGACTCGATTAATGCGAATTATTTAGAGGAATTCATTAGCGACTACATTCCGTCTCTGCCACTGGGTTTGCTTTACTTGATTCTGCAAGGGCAAACGAAAAGTTATGGAATCATCTAAAAAGGGAGGGGTTGGGTAAGGTACTTTCAGGCTGATGTAGGGTACAAAGCTGAGGGTACTTCTAGACAGCAACAATAAAAGGGTGCTTTCATCATTGGGTAGATGGAAGGGTAGCTCGGCAAGACTGCTGCCTCTGTTGAATTACACTTAAAGTGAACTTTGGATCATGAACTTTTTAATATGCGTTATTAAGCCGCGGGTTTGCTTCAAAGTTGTATTTGCGGAAAAGGTTTGGTGAGTGATTTAGCTCGAGTCTGTTGTCAGCTCCGACAGAGCTTAAAAACAGCTCTTGTTTTTCTCATCAAAGAATTTTACCAAAGAATTCGTTGTTGTCTCGACAGCCGTTCTCTTGACCTGTTAAGGCAACGGACTGGGCTATCCGGCTTTTCAGGCCATTTCGACTAAACAATCGCATTCAAGTCAGATCCCATTGTTCTTCCCTGGTTTCAGGTTCCTTTTCCCCCTCAACTTTTCTGTACCGTCCCCTCGTTGACACAACACGTAGATATCGATGAGAGATTAGAAAATCACGAACAACTTTTCAAACGGTGAGATTCGCACGTTGATTTGAAAAGGTCACGTGGTTTACGCACGTTCAGGTGGTTGGTATGGAGAGGGGGTGGGATGAAACTTCCCCGTGGAGATTTTAACTCACCTTTTTGGGCTAATCCAGTTGTACACAGACTTGCGTTAATCTCTTTCTTTCAAGAGATTCCAACCAAGTAGTCTCCACGACCCATTTTCAGCAGTTACACAGTAATACCCTCAAATTATTAATTAGTAATATTTTCAGTCATATTTCCCAACCAATATTGTTATTGTGCATCCTAAACGGTTCACATTAAGTATCACTGTTGTGACACCATTACCTGCCAGTAAATAACGTTAAACCCGTATAAATTACGTGTATTCCTTGCTATACTCATTACTTATGTTACCCATGCGTTGTACTTGTCCAGTTATTTCCGTTTGCTCGGGGTTGTTCTCCCATTAAAATGTACGGAACGCTCGGGTTCACGAACGTGAGCTCTACGTCATGCATTTACTCACGAATTTCTTGAAATACTCGCTCACGCCTCTTGTCAACATTTCCATGCCAGGAGGAGGAAAGTGAACGGGGGAGTAGTGGCGAAATCGACAGTAAAACGAATGAGCTACGCAAAGACCATTTGCCCTTGACACGGTTTGCGTTGGTTATTCACACCGTGAGAGCCGCGTTTAACTGACCACCCCCCCCCCTCCCATCCCAACCCCCCACCGCTTCCCACGAGACATGGGACCTTCCCTTTGTTTTGGTTGGATGCAGCAACCAAACAGCACAAACAGGTGCTTTAGAAGAGGTTCCGTCTCGAGCAGCGCTTTGATTTGACCTGCCAGTCGTAGTCCTTTTTTCGAGACTTACACACAAGATAATCTAGCGATTACGTTGTATTCCTCCACAACGCAAGAAGAATCTGACTTGAAAGCCTCTGACGCAAATAGGAAAACCGGTCAGCTCCGTATAAAAATAACTTGTGCGACGCATCACACAAGTCTCTTCAGCTCAAGTGTATGTTCAAGTTTATCGCTCGACCAATTAATCCAATCTGTTCTTCAATTTCCATTTAATTTGACGTTATATAGCGAGCAAGTGGGTCAAACCATTCCTGAATTTATTTCTGCCCCAACTTATCTTACCACTTTTATTGGTTTACCAGCGTTTAGTATCGATAATTCACGATACTATCAACATGATTTTTTGGGAAGTGTCGCGTTGCCGCTTTGAGGTATTTTTTGTTTCTTGGGAAACTTTTCCAAGGAATATGAAGTCAACATTCATCATAATCGATTTGTGAATGGGGGACTTATATGCTCCCGGCAATATTCTTCCAGCTGTGATGTTTCATGAACCTCATGGAGCTAAGGAGTTCAGCGAAAAGTCAGCTTAGAGAAATTGTTTATTTACTGTGACTGACCCTCAAAAAAGTCTACCCAACCACTATATGTATGGTGTAATAATACTTCTAAATTGTACAATGTGTTAAACTATTTGCCTAACTAATCTTGCATATCTTTCAGATGGCTTCACTCGCTGCGTCTCGTTCTCAGAAACAAATTGACGAAAGTTGGCCAGTAGCCGTCAAACTTCCCAACAACAAAATAGTGTATTTACCTGCCAGGAGTCTTCGACAACAAATTCCACCTGATTCTAATGAACCCTCTGCTGCCGGTCAAAGTGTATCAACACAAAACGTCAGAGGAAAAACAAATAGCACATTTGGAAACGAACCAGTTAAATCCATTTCCACGAAAGAGACGTCATTTTGGAACCCGGCTGGAGCCATTTTCAAAATAGCGCAAGAGTTTTCGAAGTTCAACGAAAACAATGAGACCAAACCGGCAAGTGTAGAACAACCCGGAGATCAAACGTTGGAGCGTCAGACTTCTCAAGTAGAGACCTTCCCATCGTTCCTCATGAACCTGCTCAATGACTCATTAACTGGGAACTACACCAAGGGTGACCAAAAGACAGTGTGGAATTCGGCAAAGGGAGATAACTCGTCAATCATTGATAATACCAAAGACGAGTTTAGAGCTGGTGATAGTGCCTCGCTCAAACAAGTCCCAAGAACGAATGGTCCTGTGCGATTTACGATGCCAGTAATAAGAGAGTACAGCTTATATCGAGATGAGGCACCTTATGTGTCAAATGACTACAATCCTATTAATGGTGACGACCATTATAGGTCAGGCGACTTTAATGCCGTCGGTAGTAGCGCACGTTCTATGGCAAAGGACTACAATTCCTTAAGTGGTGGGGAACACTCTGTGTCAGACTCTTACAATTCTATCAGAGATACATATTATGTGCCAGAGGGCTACACGTCCATCAGTGGTAGTGGACCTTCAGTGCCAGAAGACTACAATTCCATCAGTGGTGCGGTTATTCCCGTTTCACAAGACTATAATTCGCCAAGTAATGGGGTACGCTCGGCGCCAGAAGACTACAATTTTATCAATGGTGGAACATGTTCAGTGCTAGAAGACCACAACACTGTCAGTGACAGGGCTCCTTCTGCGCCAGAAGACTATAGTTCCACCAGTGGTGTGGCACCCGCTGTGTCGCAACAGTATAACTCCCCCAGTAATGGGGAGCGTTCCGTGCCAGAAGGCTACAATTTCATCAGTGGTAGAGCACGTTCAGTAACACAAGACTACAACACTGTCAGTGACAGGGCACCTTATGCGCCAGAAGACTACAATTCCATCGATGGTGAGACGCCTGCTGTGTCAAAAGCCTACTCTTCCTTGGGCGGTAAAGCTGCTGAATATCCTAGTAGCCTGGCTGCATTACCTTCCCCTTCCAGTTCAAGCAGTGATTTCGTTTCAACAGAGCCCTGCAAAAATGAAGAGTATTTTCAGATGAAAGAACTTTCAAACAACCCACAACTCACGGTCGAAGAATACCAGTATGATGATGCTGAACCATATGGAACTTCTCCAATCCTCAGCAAAGGCCAAAACAAAAACTACCAGTTGAACTTAGCCAACTACCAGGATCCACAAAACGTTGAAGTCTTCAACAACATGTTGCCCACCCGATTTGAGGGACTTAATCTACAGTCTTCTACTGGCATCAAGCCCAAAGCAGACTCTCTCCAACGCGCAGCTTACCACTATCCCAACCAAAAATATTGGGGGTTTTCCGATGAAACTGAAGACTGGAACCCCCCGAATTCCCAAAATGTTAGGAATTTCAATTCCAGCCCAAGAGACGAAACGGGTGAGACAGAAGCTAATTATGAAAAAGAAGCAACAGGTGATCACGATAACTCTTTGGATTCACCCAGGTATGATTTGGATATGTTAAAAAAAGAACAAGATGGTGAGTCTTACGGCAAAAACTTTGATAAACGTGCAATGTCCGTACTCTCAGAATTGAAATTAAAAAATTTCCAAGAAAATATGGAAAGCCTTAAAGATTTTTTGGACTTTGAGAGTATGGGCCATGAAGAAGCTATCCCTACGAAGAAAAATTCGAATATGTTTTCGGGTCTAATGGGAAACCAACAGTTGCAAATTCAGCAGAGTCCATCTTCCGCTAATTGTGCTCAGGTTTCTGATGCAGGTTCTTCACCACTCATGAACGACTCCAAGACTCTAGCCTTCACAAAGCCAGTTCAGAGTCAACCAATGACTCTTCCATCACCTCCTCAGCCAGTCTACAGTCCAGGGAAGCCCAAGCACTGCTGTCCAATGTGTGAACATGGTTGTTGCTGCTCTATGAAAAATGCATTGTGCAATAGACCATTCTCCCCAGTGGCTTATCAACCTAACATGATGATGACGCCGCTTCCGGTCGCAACTAATGGCTTGTTAATTGGGCGACAACAGTGCATTGGTCCAATGAGTTCCTGTACTATGGGCCCTTGCCATATGCCCCACACATGTTGCTGCGGTCAACCAACGACTATTTGCTTGCCATTTATCACAGGTGATAAACTATGCTTTCTCTTAAACGGTCCTCAGTTATTGGTTATGAAACTATATTGTACGTTTTAGAACACTAGCAGAACGTACAAATCACTTACAGAATGTGGGGTTTCCAACTCCAGGGCCAGATCAAGGGGACGAGTAATGCGAGGACCCTCCCGGAATCGGAGCTATCATGGGGATCGCATTCACCTTTTCTCTGTCGACATGAGAATTGTGTCAATATTCTCCGATATAAACCCATGGAAACCACACAGCGGAAAATCTTCGTTGGCGATTTCGTGGTTCTTTCCAACTTTATAGTGACTTCGTAACCCTTAATAGAAATAGGAACTGCATGGCGCCTCAGAGCGCTATCCTGCTTTTGATAAATGCCCTGAGCGTTCGTGCTTTGAGCAGCGCTTCATTTTCCGTAGGTCCAGAGCAGACCGGGTGGCTCACTTTACAGCAAACTCGTGAGGTGCTTGTATCTTCTGTTCGGCATTTGATTGGATCAGCCTGAAACTAACGGCACCAGAGTGGCAAGAAGAACGAGTAAAAACCGATCGAATTTAGATATTCTCGTTTTTCTTGACGATCTCTCTATACACGCTCATAGCTGATACCATGCTCATTTGTGGGTAGTGCTGGCGGTCTGACTTTTCTCCTATTCCTTCATGGTCTGAAATGTCAGGTTGATTCCTTGTTTTCAGAATCAACTTTGGGATGTTGATGGTATACTGCTATTAGGGTATCTTGGTGAAGCTGTTTGAGTAAGGCTACTAACAATGCTCTCAAAACAGTCCTCGTACTGTCCTAAAATGCGTTTCATTCCTTATCAGCTCTTTTCCAAATGGGTGTGGTCATGCTCCATTTAAAATTGATGAACGAGGTCCTAAACCAGACGAGATATACTGTTCCTTCATGCTAGATCAGCCTCCTCTTGTGTGGTATTAGGCACTCACTATACATGGAGATATGAAGATTTATGGTCACACGCAGGCAAATACAGTCCACCTCATACTATATACCTCTCCCATCTGTTATTTATCCTTTCGTGATTCTGCACCTGTGCTGGGGCTGTTCTTCATTTGCCAACCTTTCCGAAGCAGCCACAAACAGCGAAGCCCATAGCAAATAGGCTCACCTCTGCTGCCATCCCCCTCGCCCTCTTACAATGTCCTATTGATGTGGAGGGTTTCACCTTCCCACAACAAAGGATTGATGTTCAACAGTCTGGAAGTGGCCGCTCTGTGATGAGGGGTCTAACTACGTCGCAAGATTTTCCAACAATGACCATCAGATTTCCTGACTTTTCCCACTCCATGCTACAATTATACCCTATATATTAAAGTTAACGTAGCTGTTTGGTGGGTCCGTTTTCTCTGGCTCTGGGAGTTGGGTTGGGTTAGGAACGAAGTATTTGTTTTATTACAATTGGGTTGCGATAAGTGAAAACCAATGATTATACAATCACGTTTATGTATTTAATTTTCGTCTTCCTCGTTTTCGTGCAGTGCGTTCTTACTTTCCTCACGCCCACAAAGTAGAAAGGAAAGTTGTTCAATCGAATTGAGAAGTTTAGTTGAGTTTTCTTCAGATCTTTACGTTTCGAAGTTTTTTGTATGCAACAACCGCCGTTTGAGAGAAATAGCTGTGTGTACATGTGTGAGAGAATGGCAAATCCACGTCAGATCAAATTTGATATTCAGCTTGGAAGTAGACATGCCGCATAAACTCACAGCTTGGTATATTTCTCGAACTCCCTCTAAGTCGTTTCATGCAGCTCTCAACTCACATCAGTATTGAGAGGTTAGTATAGACGTGGAGGCGACAGGAGTTAGGGATGCACAGATCTTCCTATTCCTGCTACCGTTGTCCTCAACATACTATTTCTTATTAAAAACATTAAACTAACGCCATTGCGTAAAAAGCGTGTGTCATCTGCTGAAAACCAGTTTTCGGCTTATCATTAATTCGTAGTAATACACCTGTTTTCGGTCAGAAGAACACATGGACGGCGGCGGACGACTGCGTCAAGACCGAAAACGGTGAAATCACAGTCATGCCCAAGTCCAAGTTTACTAATTGAAAGAACTCACAGGATAATACAGTGAAAGTAATTGTATCATAGTTTGTACTCCCTCTCGTCTCATTTCAACCACCCTTCAGCACGGGTCGTCATATCCGCTCACAGGCGTCTGGAATTATAATTTTCGCCGCTCCATTGTAGTCAGGTCATGTACCCTGTCGCCTACTGGTATTTTTCGATGCTGAATCGAATGGGATGAGTTTCAGATGTGAGAGACTATGTCAAGCTATGCAAAAGAATAATAAACCGTTGAGTAATAATTTGCAGCAGCTTTTTTAACTTTCTTCAGATCTGTCTTTCAAAGTCATCTGGCTTTGACAATCGCTCTGGCCGATGACTATAGATTTTAGTGCAGTTGTTGTCTTATAAATCTCCGTTATTCAACTAGCGTTCTCAACGAAATCGTATTGATTTAATAATTAGTTAACCACATGGAAAAGTGGAATTCAAATTACTGTAGTTCTGTGTAGACTAACTTTTTTCCGAGTGCTTTCTCTATAATTCTGAAACACGAGAACGCTTCCACAAAAAAATCTTAGCAGACTTACGATTCACATTTTTAATGGTTTCTCAAAACACGTCGTGACATAAGTAGAAATAACTTAATATACTATCGAACTCTCAGCAAATATCAACCAAGTTCACGTAAACTAAGTGAAAGAACAGATTGATTTAGTAAAAAGTAATAAAAATCGCCAAAAGTACTCGAAACATAATGGTAATCGAAACATTTGCTGAACTTTTGTGGTTGTAGTACTTGACACCCTTCGTGGTAATGAACAGCTTCTATGTAATGTGATTGTCGGTTGATGTTGAACGCTTTTTCTTATGTGCTTTTGTTATTTTAACCGTGCAGGTTCAAGAGAGCCCCCTTGTTCTTCCCTACAACCCCTATCATTCCACGGACCTTCCTTCAGTTGTTTGACCTGCTGTAAATAGCGTTTAATGCCTCTGCATCATCGCGCACCCCTTCTGTTAGGATTTCCTCGGCCGCTCCATTGCTCCTAGAGATTCCCAACGACCCTGCGACATCCTTCTTCCAGTTGCCGTCGTTCCTAACCTCGTCTTAGCTTGAACCTAAGCTGGGAGTCTTGAGCTCCTCAGTATTCAACACCAAAAATGAAATTAATAAATAATAAATAGATACCTAGAAGTGTTGTCCATTAATGTTCTTCAACACTTCTACTTACACTTCTATTTCCTTTAAATGTGCCACATGCTTTTCCTTTTTCTTCACGTTCACTGCACTACTGCAATTTTCGTGTAATTTATGTAATATACTTCGTATGTGTAAATATAGTAGGGATGAGTAGCTTTTGGGTTTTGGGCATTATGAGTGTGGCTTTGCTGACTTAATATAGTCGAATTTGTGTTTCATTGCGAACACAGACAACTTATATCATAAATTCAGAATGACACATTCAGATTGTAATTTTATAACGTTTTCTTACTGTTATTTATTGTTTTTCTTGAGAGCTGTCAATAAACTGGTTTTAAACAAACGATAATTTCAACTATTCGAACTGGTGATGTAGACCACACCGCCATCCACTGTTTCCAAAACCAGTGAACCTCTTTATTCATCGAATTGGGTGCCACTGCTTCTTCTTACTCAGGGGTATGAGCCGAAGTAACTAATTTATTAGAATTGCCTTCGCGATTTAACAAATAATCTGCGAACCTCACAATACGGTTGATCCCAATAACTGATGTTCAATTTAAATAAGTGAGCTGCAATGAGAGTGGAGTTTACATTGCTCCGATGCACATGCTCTCCACCGACGCCGAACTACTGCTGCCTGAGCTAATGGCTCTCGTTTCTAAATCCTACGTCAACCCGCACTCAATCGCTTCGTGCCATGTTACATACCACCCGTGCTATTGTACTGAGGTAGTGTGGAGATGCTTTTGGAGAGCTGCTGACTCAGGCTAAAATTACGGCAAATCGCGCAGACTCCGACTCACAATCCCCGACTTACGTTGAGAATTATGAACCAATGTCTTAACCACTAGACCACGATCGCCCAGTGCTTTTAATAGGAGTCAGCCAGTACAGTATCTTCTCACTTACCAGTGCAGCTACCTCGCATGCAGAAAGTGCCCCCCCCCCTCCCCCCACCATCACCTCCCAATGGGAGGCGTGTGAGGAGTAGGAGGCAAGCTGTGTGATTCCCTCTTCTCTGAGCCCCATGGTGGCCCAGAACATACATTCTTATCTTACTCTTTAGTAGTTGTAGCAAGTACAAAAACGATTTGATAAAATTATGCAGCTTGCAACAGAGTCATATTTAGAGACCCAGAAGAAAATAACTGGACAACATAGTGGAACAGAAAAGGACACAAGATTATTCATGCGTGGAAGAACATGGCGTAGTGCCTAGAGCACCTGATACCAAACCTAGGCCTGGCAAAATATACAAAGATTCTTTTGTTGTTTGCCCAACAGTAAAAGAGTATTTGTGAATGTGGTGGGGAAGAAGAGTTCTCTTTTGAACAAAACCCTTCAACCATTCGACAAACATTAAATTTATTGAAAAAATTCTCTTTATTGAATGATTCTCCCGTCGAGTAAATAAAATTAAAAATCCGACAAGCTCAAAAGAAAAGATTCCTTGTGGAGCTCCACCAAACTAAACACTGTCTTTTACGTCTGACTCGATTCTTAGTCGGGTGAATAAAGCGCTTGGGATTCCCAAATGTTACAACTGGACGCATCGGGATAACCGACGAACTCTAACGTGCATGTTCTGGATTTGATTACCATGAAGAAAAAACAGGTGTATTATTCAGAATGAATAATAAACCAAAAAGCGGCTCCGGGCTTGCAGTGAATAAAAGTAAAGGTGTCTGGAGAGAATGCCGTCTATTCCCGGTCCTTCACCTAGCCCGTTACTTTGAACGTTGTGTCACATTACATATGTGATCGTGGAGGCAGCGAGTGGTGGCTAGCGTGTCTTTCGGGCTATACCGTTTCCCTAGGTCAGGGCCAGACATGGGAGGGGACGTGTCAGCGGCCCTGGTCCGTGCAGACAAGAGGCGGGATTCGGATGTTGCGCTGCCGAGTGCACAGAGTTGTTCAAGTTCGACCGGTAACTTGAAAATACTTCTAACGCGATGAGAATCTTCATGCGATCCCCATATTTTGGGCAGCATTCTGGGCCCAGGTTCGCTTGTGATGGTGCTCCTATTCCCCACGCCATAATCATTCCGTCAGCAACCTGATCCATGAATGGGTTCGAAATGGAAGGGACAATAATCACCTTTGGGCATGAATATTGAATAAACACAAGGAATAGCAGCCTACCAGTTGTCGTGAGGCGTGTTTTGTAAAGTATACAAAAGTAAAATTCATAAGTGACGTCCGACTCTCAGAATGGAGTTCAATCGTGCTTAGAGCTGGCTGGGCCACTTGCATTGACTGACAGCTATCTGCTGTAGCAACCCTTTGACAAAGGCTTGTAGTGTGACAACATTCATCTCTCGATATTTAGATGAATCCCCATCCCTTTGTCCTCTCCCAGTACTGACTTACCTTCCCACTTCAACTTCACTTTCTAACTTTTGAAGTCGAAGTTTGAGTTGCTAACATTCCGTTTCGTTCGACATTCCAATAAGCTGACTCTCGCTTCGTTCATTTGTTACCGCAGGGACATCCGATCAACACTCCGATTTATGTCTCCACTAACACACCAAATTTAGTACGCTAATCTTCTACCAACTGAGTGTCATCAGACTGCTATTTGGAAAACAGTTTGCTCGGCCGGTGCTGCTCGTTCGAGCAGTCCGTCCCTACTGCATGTATTTCTATTGATTCAGCTGTCGTGACTGATCTAACGCCCGTCGTGGGTTTTGGAACAGACATTGTGATAAGAAAACATACCTTGTTCAGCTGCTGTATTTCAATTGTAAACTTCCTTCGCTGACTATTCTCGACCCCAAAAACGTGAATTCTGTGTTTTAGTGCCCCCCCCTCCCTCCAAAACGAACTTCGTGCAATTATGCATTAGCAGGTCGCCTCTCACTCGTCTATTGTGGATGACAGTAAGTATAACCTGTACCTGAGCGACGTCCGTAATAGCTATGGATCCTTCTTGAACTCCTGCCCAGTCGTTTGATGCGGTCTTCAACGTACTAAAGCACTGCTGGCTATGTATTTCAATATGTGAAGGGGTTACGACAGAACATAAATCTTCGAGCGCGTCTCTTACTGCCATTATTAACCACTAAGCTCTTTTCAACCCTTCCTTTCCACAGTACTTAGCATGTGTCATTTACGGGCACTATAGATAAAGCATCCATTACAATTTTGCAAAATGAGCGAAAATTCAGAAACTTTTAGAATCAACCATCGTTGAGAAAACTAAATTAATTTTGGCTTTTAACTTTACTTTCGTTATCACTGCGAAGTAGGAAGGAAGAGAAGTTATGTGATCTCTGTGAGGTACCAACGCCAATTTTTATGATTTTTACAGTATCTGGAGCGGGATTTATGAGGACGAATCTACTCACGTCGAAATATTTGATCATTTACCGTACTGTTACTTGTTTGGAACTACCCACCCCAATAAAATTAATCAAAACCGTTAGAAATATTTTTTAGATAGAAAATATTTCGTAGACCCGCACACGCACAGTCATTTTTCGGATGGGTTCTCGAACTCAGAAAGCTTTGAACCGTGATGGTTTGAAGAAAACTGAAAATTTCTTTTCCGGCCGATTACACAACTTTCCTTCCTACTTGAGAGTGCTGAGGAAAGCAAAAGTTGAAGCTTCCCAGCGATGGGTTCATTTTCTTAAAAAATGTTCGTAAGCAAATCGTTTCAAATTTTAAGGAAATTGAGAATTGAAAAGATTTTTGAAAAATCTTTTAGCGAAAGTGTCCAAAATTTACATAAAAATAGTCGTAATTTCCTATGCTAAGTATCTCAGCCAGATGTATCTGATAATAGCATTCCTGAGAGAACGTGCAACATTATTTTGTACGTTCTTCCTCCGTTTTGCTGTCATAACGTAGTATATCACATAACTGTGACAATTGAAAACACCGGATTGACGATTAAATATCTGGTGCGTAGCACATAACTTTCGACTACCTGCGACATATGCGAGAGATGTAACTTCGTTCAACACACTCCTATGGAAACAACGACGCGGTGAATCGAGATTGTGTCGACGACTCTAATCACCCGGTTGTTATATTTTGGTAACATCAAACGAAACTTTACCTAATAACTACGTACAGCACTGTTTAAAAAATTGGTTTTTTGCTAGATTATGCATAAAAATCTATCGTTGCATTTATATAACTCAGATCGAAGGGGTTTAAGTCGTGCTAAAAGAAAACCTGGGCCCCACGTTGGGAATCACTGATCTAGGAGGAGTGCTCAATCTGGTTTCTCGCCTAATCTAGCTATTTACCTGAGTGGAAGGTGCAAAGGTACAGATCAACTCTGACGTTTCGTTGCTCTAAGCGTTCTGTCTAATTTCATTTTATACGCTAAGTGCGCGAAACGGTTGGTTTATAAGGTGGCTAACTAGCGCCCCAAGTTTTCGCTCAGTTGAGAGGTCGGTTCGGTTCAGTGTGGGGGGGCTCCTGTTTCACTCTCTACTGGTCCGTCATTCCCTCACCAGTCAAGTCTACTGATAACTGAACACAGCGCAGCTCTCGGGGACTGGGCCAGTACTTTCCTGAGATTGACTCTGAATTTGCTGTCTCAGAAAACGGGGCAATAGGCAATCCTGTGGCCTCCAATGCCTGTTGTCAGCTGACTATTTAATTTTCCCTTTAAGGGGGTTAACTGGGTTTGTTCCCCAGCTACCTGCAACTTGACATGCTCACACCACTGGGTGAAAATATCAAGCGCATGGTGGATATGACGGATCGACTGAGCACTGATCAGAATATCAGCATGCCTGCGTGCTGTCGTAGCAGTTGTGTTTGTCTGACGAGCAATTATAGGTTGTGGGGAATTCCTCTAATTTTGAGCAAATTGAGAAGCGATGGCAACCACAGGTTGTCAAATGCTACTGTAATGTCAATGAGAACTGCTGCGACGTACTTAGCCGGTGCATTATGGGAGACATTGCGAATTACGAAAATGTCATCCTTCGTGGACTTCCCTTCAGTACACCCATAGTGTCTGCTTGTGAGGTTGCGGCTAAGAACTTCTACGAGGAACTGCAAAATCAAGATCTCTAACGTTTTGCCTAATATTTAAAGAAGACTAAGCAGTCTAGGTTTTTTGGATTCAGTAGGCCTCAATACGTAAAGATCTGGATAAAACCTGGATTGTATACTTTCCTTGCCCTTTGGGTAGCGAAAAGTAAAAATGACGGATCTATTGAGCGGTAACGACATCAGCTAACTCGCGTTGAAAGAATTGCCTCACTTGTCATAAACCTGTTTGCCCTTTGCTGTTGGCGAAGGAGCGCTAGTAGCTGATTAAGTGAACACATTTTATTGAATATTAAACAAAGTGTATTTACAAAAGAGTAGTTAGACCATTCGAAACCTAGTATTTTACATCGTTTAGTCTTTGATAAGTGTAAACAGGAAGATTAAACATTTGAGCAATGAGGAAGTCATACATTTGTTTATGAAACCTTATCAATTTCTATGTACGAGTAAGGTCTGCTCTGTATTTTAGACACCATTGCCATTGATCCATTACCAGTAGTAATCATAACTGGTGCAGCACCTCTACTAACCTTGAAAAATTCATGAGATTCACAAGACGAGTCTGTAGAAAGTGTTGAACGACAGGCTACATTTCACACTGGTGGCTTGGCTGGCATAAGGGCTTGTCTTCAAACACAACTGAGAATGACGAGCAACGTGTTTAGTTATTCTTTAACGAATTAAGCACTAATTAATGAGTTGGCACAATGGCAGTCTATTCCACGTCAACACGTCAGTATGAGGGGATTGCTGCTACTGGGATGGCGTGAGAATAACTTTGGACTGGAAGCGACGTGGGAACGTGGGCTACTCCATATCTAGCCGTTTTGATGACTGCAGGAGTCTGAATGGCGACTCGCTCAATTTTTGCGAAAGGCTGGACAACATCCACTTCTTCGATAGTTTGAATTGGGCGATTCACAACAATCCGCCGGGTGTTGATTTTCTCTTCGCGAGGAGCGACTCCCTCGGGAGCTGGGGTCACGGAGAGGACTCGAGCTCGAATTTGATGGACTTCTGAGGCCTGGCCATTGCTGGGAGTTTCGACGACTCCACCACGGCCAGTCAACAGGGCTATGAGCCTCTCCTGATTTGATTGACTTTGCTCTGGGCTGATTTTCAGAGAAGGAACTACGTCTCCAAATGATGAAGCTGATCGTGTGACGTTCACGAAATCATTGACCACGCTATTTCTGAACGATGAACTAGCGCTTTGGGCAACTATTGCATCAGAGCCAGGGCTTTCTGGAGCTGAGTCACTAACCTGCTGACGCGTTTGTGAAACTGTTTGTTCATTGCTTTGTTCACTGGGAGGTAGACTCAGGACTGTCGAGGTTCTGGAAAATGTCTCTGCGACAGAACGAGATCTTGCCAATTCTTCTTGCTGAAGCTGTAAAAGTTGCTGCGCTCTTTGGAGTTGCGCTTGCTGAACTTCAGTTTGAGCTTTCAATCTGGCAACGATTTCTTCCTGGGCTTGTACTTGAGAAGCCGCTATCAGCCCTTGTCGGTTGCTCAAATTCCTTTGTTGAATTTGAGAAAAATGCAATGAGCCTTGAGGTAGAGTCCGTTGTGCTAGATTCGGGTAGTTAGCAATTGACCTTTGGAACTGAGAAACGTCAGTTGCTACTTCTGGATTATCAATAGCAACGGAATCTGAATCGTCGAACTGCTGAGGTTCTGCCTGTTCTTGCTGAATAAATTGAGGTTGCTGTTGTTGCTCTTGTTGAGGCTCTTCTTCTGTAACTTGCTGAGGAATCGGGTCTAGCTGTTGCTGAGGGATTTGTTCTGGCTGTTGCTGTGGAAACTGTTCAGGCCCTTGTGAACCAGCTTGTCCTTCCTGCTCAGTTTCTAGTTGGTGAAGCTCTTCTGGCTGTTGGTGGATCTCATGCACGTAGCTTGGATGGTATTGCACGGGATTACCTACGATTGGCCCTTGAAAGGGATAAGGGTGAACAGAAACTGCCGATGGGTATGCTGCAGGTAAGAAATGGCTGTGCAAACCCTTGCTAGTAACAAGGGGCTGTTGTTTTATGGTGGGTATGGCGTGAATAGCAGAGCGAACCACGGTTGGCTCTTTTTGACTCTTGGATACGGGTTCATCAAGTTCAACCACCGCCGATCCAACAGGCCTAATAATCAACCTCTCTTCAACATCGAAAAACTCTTTCTGAATCGCTGGCCGCCTTACTTCTATTTTACTGGAAGCTAATTTCGCTTTTGCAACATCTACAAAGTTTTGAACAATTGCCGGATGAGATTCGTAGTTGGTGACAGGTACTTGGGCGACAGCCGGAATGTTGTGTACAGTAGGCACAACATGAGAAAGTGGATGTGCAATTGCAACAGGAGCAGAATATGGGATAGCTGCTGGTAAACTGGAACGGATTAAACCACCATTTCCGTAGGCAACAGAGGATGAAGCTGTGGTGTATTGAAGATGTTGGGCAGGGAATGATGCAGCAGCAACTCCTGAGTAGGTGACACCAGCAGGATGGAGGTATGGCATCTGGACGTGGAAACCAGCAAGAGTGCTTCCAGCACTAAGTATCAATAGTAGCCAGCCAATCATCCTGAAATGTTCACATGTATCAGGTACAAGTTGTGCACATTGAACACATAGTTGAAGCGACTGAATAGTGAAAAAAGATTCAAGTGAACAATAACGGCTTTTACGAACTCGTTTTCAGTAAAATTATATAATTACGGCCGTTTAGAGTTAACTGGTGCCAGACGAAAGATAGAATGTGCTAGCAGATGGGGAGGTAGTGGATATAAAAGATCATTTCTTTTTTCGCTACAATAATTTTGTTTCATGTTGAGCTGAAGGAAATGACCTCGCGTATTCGTTCTGAATGATGTACTTTAGTGAACCTAATTTAACAGATAATGAATGGCTGAGAAAATCCAACACCTGAGGTAAACAAAATACCTCTTGTCAGAAATTAGTTGCATGAACACTCCCTCACCCTGTTGATTCTAGAAATCAGGTCAAAAACCCCGAAAATATAGGATGGCAAGTTTTCCGTTGCACTGAGTTGACAACTCATTATGGAGTGTGAGTCAAGGATACCAATCACCCAACGAAACCCATTTTAGGACGTCCCTTTCAAGCTAAGCCATTGCGTCTGTGAGGGTCAGCGGGATTCGGATGAGTGGGACCCCCCATGGCTCAGAAAAGATGATAAAAATTATAACACAACGGTTTATTATTCTCCCCTATTCAACCCAACGTCGAAAAAATTAACAATAAAACATTGGTATATCCGCAATCACAAAAACAAAACTCATATGCTAACGCCTATGTAGATCACTTCCGAAAACCATCCCATTCGATTTAACGTCAACAAATATCGAAATACTAGTAAACGATACGAAACATGACCACTGCAACGGAACACCGAAAATTAACTTTTTCTAGGCGACGCTAGGCAGTCGGCTCGACTTGACGAGGCGGACTGACAGGTATTTGGAGTGAAGCGGTAGGCAGTGACAGGAAATGAGCACAACAGAAAAACCCTGCAAATTATTACACAATGGTTTATTATTCTCATGAACAGCTTGACCTAGTATTAGCTAGCCCATCCCATTCGATTCAGCATCGAATACTAGTAAACCATACGAAACATGTCCTGGCTACAATGTAACTACGGAAACAAAACGTCTGATGATTTTGCACCAGCATTTTCTTCGAGCGAACCCATTGTGAGGCGAAAGTGGAGTTGAGCCGCCCGCCCTGCAGCGTGGCTGCCGTTTTGGTTTATTATTCATTCTGAATAATAACCCTATGTTTTCGGTCACGAAAAATTTTTTACAACCCCCCCTCAAAATTTGATACTTTACGTTTCAAGACATGGAGATTCCAAATTTGCAATGTCCGTCCGCCGTCCGCCGTTCGCCGTCCCCCGTCCCCCATCCCCCATCCGCCGTCTGCCGTCCGGGCCGTTTTGTGCCTTTAACGTGGTCCCCCGCCCGCTCTACTCTTTGGAAGCCCCCCGACTCGTGTTTCGTATTTCGTTCTCGTCTTCACCTCCACAAATGACTGTTTCGCTCGTCTCAACTATTTCCGTTAGCAAAATATCTGTTATCTTCGATTGAGCTTTTCATTATTCGTTTATTTTTGGTTTATTTATTTAATAGTTCGTTCGTTTCAGTTTTTTTGGTTTTAATACGATTCAATTTTTTAGATTCTTTCGTTTCATTCTCATTTTGGTTTTTTCATAGATTTTTGGTTACATTTTGATATTAATATTTAGCGTGCATGTTTTCATATTAAAATTCAGTTTTTTCTAGATACTTTCGTTTTTTTTGTTTATTTTAATATTACGATTCAGTTCTTTTCGACCTTTTTTGGGGTTTCATTATGATATTTTTCGATGCTGAATCGAACGGGATGGGTCTCGGAGCATTAATGCTAGGTCAAGCTGTTTATCCGAATAATAAACCGTTGTGTAATAATTTGCAGGGTTTTTATTGAGACAGGCGGGAGGGAGGGAGTTCAAACGACGAAACGTTGGCAGTAGCTCCCGCGTTGTACTGCGTTTCGTTAATTTTTTTAACCGTTTTTTGCCCATTACAACCACGGGCTTCGTCTGATCGGATTGCCGAGATGGCGGGTACAACTAGATACCAAATCGGATTTTTGTGTGAAAGAACGAATTTTTTAGACCACGTTAAAGGCACAAAACGGCCCGGACGGCGGACGGGGGACGGCAGAAGAAATAATAATAAACCAAAAGGGAAAATCCTTTGTCACTGGGGAATAACTGAAGAGCTGGAGCAAAGCTACCATTGAACAAAGGGCTTCAGGTATCAGAAATATCGGGATTCGTAGGCACGGGAAATCCAGAGCTAGAGACCCAACTAATTCGGCCTGCCCCGAACAACCATGCAACAATTCGGGCCTGAAAGATCGAACGTAGGATGAATCCACATCAAACTTGAACTTGACTGCTTGAAACAACTGCGAAAGAGCTTGATGAGAAGCGGAGAAAAACTTGAACTTCGTAGAAATGCGTTGGACGAAGAGACACAGCATGTTGTGAATTCGCTGAGGTTGCGGTAAATTGGATGATGCTTTATAGTAACATGATCATATAACGGTCCTATTGTGATAAATAAATAGTTGAACGGACTATAAATAACCGATGTTCCCTCTAATGCATGCATTTCTCATCACTATGTTTTTTTGTAATCCACCAGCAACAAAAACGAACAGCCTTTCGGCTTGTTCTTTGCAAATTCGACTTTTCCGATACGTAAAAATGTCCGCCCCCAGTAATTACTCCGTTCTAATAAAAATTATCAGGCGGTCTGTTGTAATCACGAAAGGTCGCGTTGCCAAATCCACGCTTGAAGAGCTCTAACGTAAATGCCGATCGTTTTATTCGGAGGGACTTGATTCGAGTCAACCCCAACGACGAAAACTTTCCCTTCTCACCACTGTCTGTGAAGATTTTGAAATGGGGTTATATGATAGCTTCGTGGCTACATGGCATACGCCAATGCCTCTGTAATCAGGTAACAGATGGAGAACTGTCCCTACAGCATCACTATTTCCAGGGTGTACTCACCAATGGTGATGTAAAGGTTTCGAAGAACCTTGCCTTACTCAAAACAACTGCTTTACACCTATCACAACTACGTCTTAAAAATTAAGAAAGAAATGTTTAAACTTTTACTCCCGTAAACCCATACATATCTAAAACAAATTGGCAAAAACGATTTTACCAAATCAGCTCAAACTTGATACCTAGACCGCAGGTATTATAGCTATCAAACGATTTTGGTTACGTTTTGTGTATAGACAGCTCCAGATGAGACGACATGACAATGAAATTCCCATCCATGGGAAAATGACGAGAGCAGCAAAATAATGTATCAAACATTTCAATAAAAATCGATTTTACTATAGTTTATTCCTTATAAACGCTGCTCAGAAAGTAGTTGAATCTTTCGAAAAACCTGTGTGGTGTTCCAATCAAGTACGATGAGCGTTTGATTAGGCTCATGTAATGCATAGGATCTACTCCAGAAATTCCGGAATTTCAGTCCCCACCGTTTCACTTTCAGCTATTTCTCAGTTGTTACTCGATAATTCTGGAACAGTTGTTATAATCGTTCTCAAATCATGTGTATTGTCTCAATAATGATCGTGACAAGTACGAGCAGCACAATAAATTCCGGAACTGTAATCGCCGTGTGAAGTGTGAACTTCAGTAAAGTGTGTGAAGTGCTTGACCAAGTTCAAATTAACTAAGTGAAAAATGAATTGAATTAGTAGCGAAAGCCACGAAAACCATTGAATTTACGTGGAGTTAAGGAAAGTTGTGTGATGTATTGCACCTGATGTTTTTGAAACCTTAATACAAACAAAAATCAAAGTTGAAACCAAAATTGTACGGGGAGTTCTACAACAAAAAATATGGAGAATTAAAATCCCCGCACAAACGTTTCATTGCTCCCTAGTATAAACGATATTTCGAATATGGATAGGATTCCGTAGTTTTAATTCGTTGAATACTTTGTTTTGTTTACAATATTGCAGCTATCATAATAAATAGGTTTCTGTGAAGTTTTATTTTGAGGGTTTTTAATCAACCCCTTCAAATGAAATTCAACGATGGTTGAAAAAGGAATCGGATTAAATTTGGTGTAGAAATCTCCTGAATTTTCTTCCCACTGAACCATCGATTTGAAATGCATTTTTGAGCTCTAGAGACGTGGCACCTTAAGGACCTTGAGGGTAGAGAAGGACAAGTTTTCCGTCGGATAAGACCCTCCCGCAGAGCTAAGGACGTTTCAAATAGCAGATTGAAAAAGTTGAATAATCAAAAAGGAAGAAAGGGGTAGCTGTCGTCCGGAGCCAAGTTTAGGAGGAGCAGGGCGTGGCTCATGGCCCGTGGCCCAAAGCTTCTTGAAACATTAAATGCCAAGGTTACTGCTTCTTCTACCCAGAATTCTTTATATCCTCTCCTACTCGAAGCAACATTTGTCCGTGTGGACTTGTTACCTGAACGATGGCAGTTGCATTACCGTTGGGCGCACACGGCAATGGCAATCACCTACTGGTCATCCAAAGTTTGATGGAAACATAAAAATCTGTTTGACAAGTACGAGATTTGCAAACGAAATATATCGATTCGGGCTCCAAATTACATTTCGCAAAACGACCGCAAGATCATTAAACAAAGTTGCCTACGATTTGTTAAAAAAATCTAAGTCAGAGAACAAGGCATTGTTCGTTTCTTCGACCTGTCAGGCGCGAGTGAACAACAGTACTTAATCAGTATCACTTGATAACTTGATTCGAGCAAACAAAGCTCTTTGCCATTTCCAACATCAATTAATTTTAGAAGAAATGGTAGACATTCCGTTTAAAAAAAATCAAGTTGAGTGAAAGTGATGTCCCTTTGTTAGTCTCCAATTTCCCCAGGAGCGGTGCTCAGCAACTTATGTGAAAAAATATGTACTAACTCCGTTGGTAGGGGCTTAGGAGTCGGACCTAGTGAGAATCGTGAGAGATATTACTTTCGAGACTCACGAGGTAAATCCGCAAATGTTCCTCTGAGTTGAACACAAATACCAAAACTCGCGAAAAAGCGTGCTTTTTACTTGCTTTAACCCTATGCTGTAGAAAAGAAATGCTGTTCAGCGCACGTGAACGATATTCTTGCAATTTTTACTTTCCTTAGCTGCTACGAGGTTTGTCTAGCGTTGTGGCTACAGATCATTCTTTGAGCCAGCCGCTGAGTACAAAAACGCTACAGGAAAAGTCCTCGAGTTCGAGCATGAATGACAGAGAGTGGTGGAAAGCAGGGAAACGCTCCAAGCAAATGTCATTTTCGATTCCTCAAATACTGTTAAACTTCATTTATTTTTGTTCATTCACTTTCACGCCTACTTTTCACATCTCCCACAAGTTTAACAAGCACAAATCAGCTCTTTGGAAGATCTATGGATATTTTTGGTCTGGAATTTTCGCTTAATCTGACGGCCATACAAGGTTTAGGAAACGGGGAATTTGACACAAGAAAGCACATTAGATGGCATTTCTATCATGGTATTTTATACACATAAAATACTGTCGATATCACAGAAAGGCCATATCAACACGGGAGACGTTGCCCGATCAGGTTGACCAACGTTACGGCAGGTGAGTGGATGGTTAGTTCAAGGCACTAAGGAACCCTAGACTCTTTTTGCTCAAGCTACTTTCCAAGGTATCACGTTTGGCCAGTGGAATGAAAAAAAAATAAATAAAATAGAGAAACAATTTCATCCATCCCTAACAGCAACGTTCTACGTAGAAACTGGGGGCGCTTGAGGTTCTGAAATTCATTGAGTTTCCCCTACACCTACCATCACTGTTATTGAGCAATAAGTGCAGAATCGTGAGATAGTCAACACGAAGTGCAGTACTTACTGTCGCAGAATTATCGAGTAAAAACGGTCTGTAACTCGTGGGTTTTGCGGACTTCAAAGAAAACCAAGAGAAAAGAAATGTTTCTCGAAAACATTACTTTCCTCCCTACTCCGTCCGGTTTAAGTAAATAGAACTAGAGAAAACGATCTGACGGATGAATTCCCTCAGGACCATCTAAAGAAATTCCCTGGAAACTTGTAGTAGTTATTGGGATCTCTCATAAAAACATCCCGTACATAAAATTTGGTTAGACCATCAACGTTCCAAAATGTTTCTAAAAACGCGAATTGGTTTAGACCAGCAATTGACCGTAGATGAGCAAAGCGATTGAATTGAAAAAGTATTCCCTTCGTGTCGTTCTGTTTGCTGCTGGTAAAAAAATTATTACGTTTATTACTCGTTACATGTTTTAATGTGAATAAATGAACAATGAATTGAAGAACGGTAAAACGGTACCTGAAGTTGTCGTGGAGGGAGTGCAATGATTTGGGGGGCAGCCGGAGCATTTTATAGACACGTCCTCTCCACCGCGTCAGGGCTAAAGCTTGTTGTGGAAGGGCACGTTCTCAGATAATCTCCCCACTCTCCCCTCCACTTCACCCCTTCGCATCTTTACACAAATCCACTCTCCCTCGAATGATTTAAATTCGCTCATCTTCTGAAAATCCTCCCCACCGTGGAACAAATGAAATGCATTGGATCCGGCTCATCTCTCCAGTAGGGTTTCGGATTCTCCGCGAAGACGCTTCTTCCAGGAGACCAGACCTCGTCTTCGATTCGCGGTTTCATTCAATTGATGATGGGCATCTCAAAGAGGTAAAATAAAAACTAATGCAAACAAACTGTATATTTACGCTATGAATACAGTTCACGTTACATTATAATTAACATTATTGACATTTAGTAACCCTGCGCAGTAGGAAAAGAAGATAAGGGTACACAATCGATCAATTAACAAAACTGTGAGTTTTACTCCATTACCTTTACTTTTCCAAGACTTCTGAGTGCGAAAGACGCCATTTGAGAAAATAAAGTGAGTCTATGAACACAATTGAGTCACAACCGTTGGACCACATCAGCTGAAATTTACCATAAGACAAAAACTCACTTTGTCTCAAGACTTTGATTACATTTTATATGTGGACAGTTCCAAATCTTTGAAAGGTAAGATCAATCAAACTGTCTTCTAGATTACCAACGCTTTCGAAACAAACAGATTTTAGTAGTTTTCCTTATAAATTCCCGTAATATAACAGTCGTTCTCATGTTCATCTTGTAGGTAGTTAGTAGAGATGACAGTTTAATAATGGTTAATAAAATCATTAGAAATGACCCACGAAATTCCGGAATTTACTTATTTTATTTTGAACTTATTTACTTTCCTCAGCCCTACGAAGTAGGAAGAAAAGTTAAGTGTTTAACGTATAGTTCCAAAACAGTAAACAGGAAACTTCCCAAAAAGTTGTCATCCTCAATTTTATTTTCGGAACTTGGAGCATTTGCGTAATAGTGTTTGCTAGGAGCGTTGAGTCACAACTCAGTCAAAATACGTAGCAATTTATTTTGGGGCTCTATTTAGCGTTAACATGTGTACTGTTCGGGGGAAATGCGGTGGGAGAGGGGGGAACTTAGAAGTTAGCGCAATAATTGGTTGGGGTATGACGTCACAATCCATGGGAAGGGGGCGGGCAGACTTCACTCATCCCAGAAGTAAGAAAATGGTCTGTGTGTCTGTGAACGATTTTTAGAGAAAACCAGCGTACCAAATCAGCTCAAACTTCATATCTCGCCCGCAGGTAACCATGGAACGCCAAAATAAGGGTATGAACAAAATCCACCGAAAGTTAACTATAGTTATCATAGTGATCAAAACACCAAATTTTTTTTCTCAAAAACATCTCTAACGATTTTCATTAAATTTTTTATATTGATGGCTCTCTATATGGAAATTATACCATAAAACTCCCATTTGTGGGAAAATGACTAGAGCAGCACAATAAACTACCAAAATTTTCGACGAAAAGCGTTTTTAGCGCAGTTTTTTTCCTTATAAACTCCGCTGGAATTTTTGTTGAATGTTGAAAAAAATTGGTATTACATTTAAGTTATTCAATACCTCGTTCACCTTTATATTCATGACTATACGATTGTAAAGGAGAGCCGCTCAACCGCTTTGTAGTCTTCACGCAGCAATCCCACAACCCCTCAAAACTTTTCTGAGAAAGAGTTCTAACAATTCGATTCAATCGAATTATTTGAATTATCGAATTAATCAATATTTTCATACGTGGGACAGTGATGAGAGCAACCTACTAAATTACCATCAATATCGATTTTAGAGCAGATTTTTTTACCTATGAATCCTAGTTTGATGGCGCCAGCAGTAACCTTTGCAATGGTTTGCCGTGAGCTGCCAATGGTGGCAACACTGTTGCCGCCACCCGTGCAGTTCGGCTCTGTTTATAAAAGCGGCAGAGCCACATTTTTGCCAGAACGGCTACTGACATCACTTACGAATCTCTCCCATTATTTTTAAGCCAGTGAAAAGTACTTAAAGTCCCTTTGTATTGTGTGAAGTAAGGTAAGCGATCAGAGCTTGGTGTTTCATTTTCCCCACTGCTCCTTTATTGTCATTTACTACAATCCGAGCATAGGTTATTTAAGAAATTGGGTTATGTCCGCCAGTAGGCAAATTACTAAAGTTAACGTACCTGTTAGGTGAGTCCGTCTCCTCTGGCTTGTGAGTTACTGTGGGCAAGCGCTTTCGATGTAAAGACATCATCGTCTGGCCGTTAAGTCAGTACTCACTTAACGGCCAGACGATGATGTCTTTACATCGAAAGCGCTTGGCCACAGTAACTCACCAGCCAGAGGAGACGGACTCACCTAACAGTTACGTTAACTTTATTAATTTGCCTACTGGCTGATATAACCCAATTGTATTTTTACACCCTGGGTCGTATGGAATGAGTATCAGACGTGTACAACTGCGTATAGGGAAATTATTAGAGTCAACTAATTGAAAGAACTCGCGGGAACTACAATGTCGTGCCAGTTGCTGAGGATTCGCTGGAAGTCTCTGTCCCAATTTCCCAGACTCTTTTTGCCCGACGGGGCGGAGGAAGTTTAGGGCCGATGAGGCCGGCACATCCTACGCACACCACTACATCGGATCATAAATGCCTACAGACGTTTACGGGCGTCCCTATACGCAGTTGTACACGTCTGATACTCATTCCATACGACCCAGGATGTAAAAATACAATTGGGTTATATCAGCCAGTAGGCAAATTAATAAAGTTAACGTAACTGTTAGGTGAGTCCGTCTCCTCTGGCTGGTGAGTTACTGTGGCCAAGCGCTTTCGATGTAAAGACAGAGAGTGAGTACTGACTTAACGGCCAGACGATGATGTCTTTACATCGAAGCGCTTGCCCACAGTAACTCACAAGCCAGAGGAGACGGACTCACCTAACAGGTACGTTAACTTTAGTAATTTGCCTACTGGCGGACATAACCCAATTTCTTAAATAACCTATGCTCGGATTGTAGTAAATGACAATAAAGGAGCAATGGGGAAAATGAAACACCAAGCTCTGATCGCTTACCTTACTTCACACAACACAAAGGGACTTTAAGTACTTTTCACTGGCTTAAAAATAATGGGAGAGATTCGTAAGTGATGTCAGTAGCCGTTCTGGCAAAAATGTGGCTCTGCCGCTTTTATAAACAGAGCCGAACTGCACGGGTGGCGGCAACAGTGTTGCCACCATTGGCAGCTCACGGCAAACCATTGCAAAGGTTACTGCTGGCGCCATCAAACTAGGATTCATAGGTAAAAAAATCTGCTCTAAAATCGATATTGATGGTAATTTAGTAGGTTGCTCTCATCACTGTCCCACGTGTACAACTGCGTATAGGGACGCCCGTAAACGTCTGTAGGCATTTATGATCCGATGTAGTGGTGTGCGGAGGATGTGCCGGCCTCATCGGCCCTAAACTTCCTCCGCCCCGTCGGGCAAAAAGAGTCTGGGAAATTGGGACGGAGACTTCCAGCGAATCCTCAGCAACTGGCACGACATTGTAGTTCCCGCGAGTTCTTTCAATTAGTTGACTCTAATAATTTCCCTATACGCAGTTGTACACGTCTGATACTCATTCCATACGACCCAGGGTGTAAAAATACAATTGGGTTATATCAGCCAGTAGGCAAATTAATAAAGTTAACGTAACTGTTAGGTGAGTCCGTCTCCTCTGGCTGGTGAGTTACTGTGGCCAAGCGCTTTCGATGTAAAGACATCATCGTCTGGCCGTTAAGTGAGTACTGACTTAACGGCCAGACGATGATGTCTTTACATCGAAAGCGCTTGCCCACAGTAACTCACAAGCCAGAGGAGACGGACTCACCTAACAGGTACGTTAACTTTAGCATAGGTTATTTGTTTCATTCTAAAAGGAGTTCATTTCATTTCTATTTTTTCCCTGATTAAATTCAAGTGGGTCCTAGTTGGTTTATAATTTCATTTCCCAGTACTTTCCTGACAGGCATTATTTTGTTTATTTTATATCAAGTGAGTATATTTAACTTGTTCGTCTTTTGGGCCCTGGCACGACTTTCACTCGTGTCCTGTACGCGGGTAATTCTTTAAAAGAATTCTCCAAGTACGTCACAAATTGGTTGCAGAGCCTTCCCGATTCACCCCTCTCGAAAATACGTCGCGCTTGCCACGCGTATTTTCTGCATTTTCGCCCGTACGAAAATCGTGCACGTGTTCACGTTCCTGTTGCGTCCTGTTCGTGTTCATTGCAACCCCCCGTTCCTCCCTATTCTTGTCGATCATTACATCATCTACCACCTAGTTCACTCCTGTTCGTTGTTGCTCGGATTGTTCAACACTGCTCCATCATGAGTCGATCATCACCAAAACCCCTTGACAACACCCCCTTTTGTGACAAATGCAAATTCGCGCTTCCCCCAACGCAACACGCCTCCGCGATTAGCTGAGCCGAGTGTTTCTCCCTTTTTTTTGCGTCGACGTGGCTAAAACGCAGTCACTAAGCACGCCAGAAATATAAATGCTGCTTTTGCCGTACTCCGGCGCCGTCCCTTCCTCCCCATCCGCTGACTGTAAGCAAACGTGCGAGTCCTCAGGATTTGCCACGATATCTAGAGGAACCACTCTCCACGATTCCCCAATTTTACACCGACAAGCCCATGAGTGTCCTCAAATTTTTGTTGAAATTAATTAGGAATAGGAAGGAAACTCCAGAATGCAGACTACTGTCGACTCTTTGAACACTGTTTTATTAAAATAATTCCGACTGCCCCATATTTGCAATAAGCGCTGCAGCCTGAAGTCTTATTGTGTTAGTAAAATGTCTCACAGGCCTTTGCTTAGCCCTAGGAAGAAGACCAGGTATTTCCAGCAAAAGTCCTCTTTGAAATTCACCCTCGGCGACGTTGTACCAAAAACCACAACTCTCTCCCTTTTAGGTTTCTGGCACTAGGCCAGGACATGGTAGGTAGTTCCTCATTTGTAGTACACCACCTTCCCCGATGGTTGTCGAGTATGTCGATAACGTACATGTGTTTGTTCACTTTGCAGGGTCCCGTTGGGGGTGCGTTTCTATCGTTTGTTTGTCTAATGAAATAAGTGGACCGTAATTTTGTGTGAAAATAAAAATTGGCTCACTTCAAAAACGTTGCGTATACATACGGCTTACCTGGCAGTAAACGAGGGTTGGGATGGGAAATATGAAGGAGAAAAAAGGATTTCAGGTTTATTTTACAGTCTGAAATGATTCAGAGTGTTGGCGCTGGTTTTCTACCACTATTCACTGCACACACTATTCAAGGAGTATGAAAAATGCAAATAACCGAAAACAGTACACGTTCAGATTTCTCAAAAAGGGAACAGTAAGTTTTCTAAGAACAATAAGCGGGTGCCGCGGTGTGTGTTTCCTCGAGAAAACTGAGCGTCTCATGAACGAGGGAGGAAAGATGAGCGCTCCCTAATCGGACTAGATAATGATCTCCTTAGGCGCGAACATTACCCTCGACCCTGAAACAATGTTTCTGCAAAGGGAATCCTTGCTAATGAAGACCAGTGATTCACGGCACCTACTAGAAAACCAGGAATAAAAGGTACAACCTCTTCCAAGCATGAACAAAACAACAAATGCGTCACAATGAGAAAAGATTAAATGCAAATTGAAAATTGTAATGAAAATATACTAACAGCTTCTTGAAACAGATTAATATGCCAGCGTGGGTATTTATAGACTTATAACTAAAATTCTTCAATAGATAAAGGGCTCCACGGAGTAGGGAGTGGGCAGATCCTGCCAACTGGGTGACGATACACGCCAGAAGGAGTAGGGACTGCAACGTTATCACGTAGGAACGTTATTTTGCATGATGATGACCGCGACCCCATCAGTGCCGCATCTTTATTTAGTCCACTTTGCGCGGAATTACTGGGTTTGCAAGTACTTAGTACGCAAGGACGATTTCATAGCGTGTAAGGCGGTTTAGCGGGATATTGCACTATGTTTGAGTTGGTAGCATATCTAAAGTCGCAGTAGGGTTGAGAAAATGTGCAGTAGTCAACGCTGTTGGCGAATTGGGATCATAGTCCAAGACGCACAGAGGTCTGCTATTCAGAATAGCTTCAATTTGAATTAATACAGTATTCAACTCTCCATAGGTGAGTATTTGTTCACCGATGGGGCGATACAGATGTTCCTTAACGCTGGACTTTAAGTTTGTCTCCCAAATATCCCCAAACCATGGACTATACGCGGGATTTATTTTCCATTCAACGCCTCTGTACGCAAGCTCACCACCCACTTGAGATTGGAATGAGTTGAGAACAAACAATTCTTCAAGCTCAATTAATTTTTTACGAACATCAATGAATGCTATGAAACTAGCAGAAGGACTACGTCGGGAGGAAGCGTTTATAAACGGCAAGGAAACAATCAGTAGATAAGTCTGACGCTAATTCAATGTGTATAGCTTTCACTTTGAGACACGAAAATACATAGGTATGCTTTGGTGAGCGTGCGTTGACCCTTGCGTCTAAGCGGGGTGATGAAACACCAGCATAGTCAACGCCTGTGCGTTCAAATACCCGTAAATATTTTACTCTACATGCAAGATGTGGAGCCATTTTGGGGATAGTTGGTCTTTGCTTTGCGCAGAAGCAGGCGTTACAGCTGTGTACACGACTGCGGATGCAAGAGCGAGCGGACGGAATCCAACATTTTAATCTTAATTGCGATAGGAGCTGATGCTGACCTGCATGCAACAAACCGATGGGAAATTGATCAATTAGCAAATCAACAAACCTTCCTCCGGACGTAAGTAAAACAGGATGCTTTTGAGTAGGAAATTGGTACGTTTGCAAGCCGACCTCTCACCCTAAGAATACCTTAATAAGGACTCAGATGGCGTAAGACTGTGGATTGTCTGGTTCTGCTTCAACCTGTGGATTTCGGGGCTTCTAAGTAGCGTAACCAGAAATCCAATGATGCGTTCAACTCGTGTCGCGTGATACAAGCTGTTCTTAGTTTTCTTCCAGTACCACTCTTAACCCGTATGCAGTTGTACGAAGTAATTACCTGAAAGAAGAGGTGCGGTCAAGTAATGGTAGGAGCAGATTCTGTGCAGTAAATAAGGAAAGAAGAGACAATTTGACATGTGCTTTGAGGTTTTGACTGAGGAGAGGATTGTGGCCACGACGCATCTTCTTTCAACCAAGTAGACCCGTGGTAGCACAGATTATGTTGTAGTAGACCTTCTGGTGTCGTGCCTGACTTATCATCGCCAGGCACATAACGCCAATGCCGAGTGTCGAGGTTCTCCTATAGTTGAGCGATGTGGTTCCCAACGAATATCTTCCACCTAGACGGATCTGACAAAATCCAGTGAAGCGCAACCTGCGAATTTGTTAATGCGGTGACCGGATCAAAAACATGACGAGATGCGTAACTTTCCACAATGTATCTCATCAACTGCGATAACAACAGTGCTGCACATAGCTCTAGGCGAGGTATCGTTACTACTGTTTTAGGGGTGACTTTTGCTTTCGCACACAACAAATGGACTACTGGTGGATGACCAGGCAGACAAGTTGGGATGAATACGCAGGCTCGTAAGCCTTTTCTGAGCTATCCGAAAATCCGACATTCTGAGTGTTGGTTCCTTTCACAATGCCAATCTCGCGTGGAACTGAAACGTTCTTCAACAGCGGGAATGTTTCTTTAAAGGCTTCTCTATCATCGATAAGGTGTTGCGGAGGAGTAGCAACCCAATCCAAGTCTGTTTCCCACAATCTTTTAAGGAAAATCTCCGCGATAAGCGTTACAGGTACCACTAATCCCAGTGGATCGAAGATATGGACGATAACTGAAGATACATCTTGTTTTTTACAAGGTCCCTCGGCAGGATCAACCACACAAGTGAATGCATCCTGTCTCGCCAACCAGATAGCGCCGAAGATTTTGGAGGATCAGTCAAGATCAAAATCAATCATGAAGAGGAGTCGAGACTCGTCCGGGATGATTTTCAACAATCTTGCAGAGTTAGATACCCCTTTTGAAATCGTGAAACCGCCTGATGAAAACGTATCGGTAAGTTGATGATATAACTCTAAAAACTCATCAACGTAAACATCTCGCGCTGCAACATCAGAAGCAAGTGGATAGTGGGATTTTTCTAATTCTGCAAGCAAGCGAACAAATCTATTTGCAAGATAGGGAGAACTAGGGTTTCCTAACCCAACTTTATTAATCTCAAAAACTCCCTTGACTTGATCTGGGCCCGATCTCCAAATGAAGCGTTGAAACCGGCGATCTTCCTCAGCGACGTTGATTCATAAAAACATTCGCTTTTCGTATCTCGTTGCTACAAAGCGAAACAACCTGAAGTGGATCGAAACGTTAAAATGTCAACGCGCAATTTTGGACCTTCGAAAAGTAAGTTGTTCAGCGATACCCACGAGCTAGTTTTGGCCGAAGCATTGTAGCAAGGGTGATCAGGACGATACATTCCATGATGTGGATTTTATCATCCACGCTATCAACAGAACCAAGGTGGGATGTAGTGCCATCATCTATGTGCTCATGCAAAAGACCAGCGTAGCGTTTATAGAGTGCCGGATTTCTAAGACGCCGCCTCTCAACTCAAATGAATTAAGCAACACCCCAAGAGAGCCCAAGAGGCTGGGAGATTTGCAAAGGGGAAGGCGCGCAGTGAATGTGCCATCTTGATTACGTACGTAAGTGTCCATGAAGTAGCGTTGCGCACCTCTTCCAACTCCCTAAACCTGCGGATTACATCACCCAGAGAAGACTGGGCAAGCATACAAATAGTTGGATGGAGCCGGTTGAACATACAGACAGAATCAGGGAATTGATTGACTGTATCGACGGCGGCTCGTCCCATCACCACATATCATGGTCATAGGGCCAATGGTGGGATCAGCAATCTTTTGCGTACCAACAATGAGCAGCCATAGTCCTGCACCGATGAGTAAATCGATTTCATGGGGTTTTCGAAATTCAACGTCAGCTGCGAAGCAGGAGCGGATGGAACTTGTTCACTAAGACAGTGAACCAAAAGCGCATAAGCAATATACCGTTGCGTAGGATCAACTCTTGAATGAAATTTTACTGTAGTACAGGCGGAGACTTATAGTGGTGACGAACCTATTTCCTTCTCGACAGAATGAATTGGTTGTTCTAGTAAACCCAGTTTGCGACAAGCACGATGCGTGATGAAATTTGATTGCAAACCAGCGTCTAGAATTCCACTAATCTCTTGCATTCCTCCATTACTATCCCAGGCCAGTACAACGACCGAGGCTAACTACACAGTCGACGGGTCACTATTCGGAGGGAGAATCACTTGACGAATAATAAGCTTGTGTAGATGAAGATGCGGCTGAACTACATGAATTTTGCGGAATTACTAACGAAGCACCTCCAACGGTGTCTGTAGAGTGAATTTTTGTGGTTTTTGTGTTATGCAACAAACTGTGGTGACGCTGCGAACATCCTTCAATGCGACAACCTGCAGTAGACCGGCAGGCACCACACAAGTGCAAGTTGGAAAGACAATTGAAGCAACGTTTTTGATGTTTCATATAACTCCATCTATCATCAACTTTGATTGCTTTGAATGTAGCGCAGAAGTATAGAGGATGCTGCTTTTTGGAACAGAGCAGACATGTTGTGTCATTAAGTGTACCCCTAGACAACGTTTTTTGCGGTGATGACGTATTCGGCTTAGGTTCCTGCGCCAAGAGTGCATAGTTAGGAAAAGGCTTAGAGCTACTATGAGGATGAGACTGTTTTGCGGAGCTAGGGAGCTGTTTTCCAGAACTATCAGTACAACTTGGAATTTCAGCTTGTTCTGTAACAGACGTGACGAGTGACTTAAATTGTGGTGGGTTCTTATCAGAACGTACACTGTTTTCAATCAACCTGGATGGGTTTGAATCTAGTTTCTTTAAACCTACATGCAAACAAATGTAGTCAGCCTCATCCACTATGCTCATTTGCTTGAGAGTGTTTACGGGTTCAACGAAATTAGAATTAGAAAAGAACGAGAATTAGCTCATAATTTTCTGAGGTCTGTGGAATGGATGAAACAAGAAATTTTGCAGCACCCTCCAAATGTGTGACTAGATGCGTTATCTGTATATGCAGGACTCTCGAACACTAACTTTGAAAAGAGCTGGAAAAAGCGGGGCCACTCTTCTATAGTTGCGTTGAAAACTGGCAAATTAATAGGTAGAAGTTTTGGTGTGGAAGTTGCATTTTCTGTTCCCATTCCCCCATCCCTGGCTGTGCGCTCTTCTCTTTGGAATAAATCATTGGCGACATAGTACATCTCATATAAAGCATCTAACTCCCTCTACTGTCCTCTTGACTAGTGACGGAAATGTTCCACGGTGGGCTAGGCTCTATGGTTCCAGTCTGAAGTTATATTGCATAGGCTGGTGGAGTTAGCCATCAGGGAGAAAAACAACTTCCATTAACTATATTTTACGAAGCGTGAAACTCGTACCACGTTGACGCTTTACAGCTATGAATTGGAATCGGGGAATAATCTACAAAAAATCAAGACGAAATGTGTTGAGTCCAATGTTATTTATCTTCCATGAGTCCTGAAACTCATCGACACATGCGGCTTAACGTATTTCAAACATCGTCTAATGGGTTTCAACATTTACGGAAGAGTTTGAAATCAAGTATTTTCACCCAGTTTCTGAAGCTGGCGTTGGTGAGACTGAAGGACTCTTGAGGGGGTATCTGGGCCACGCACGCCCGGGCAGAAGGTAGACATTTTCAACCAACAAGTTCTTCCTGAGACATGACGACACTTAACAGTAAAGGTAAATACCAACTCGGCTGCGCCCACTCAATTTCTGCCCTCACCCTATTCGACTCACACTGAAACCGTTTGTACTTGGGATCTGCCCCGCTCTATTTCTCAACGGCTCTTCAATTCGAGGGAGTACGAGAGACACGCGGAGATTGCGATAAGCCTCCATCTAGACACCCCGCTTTCCGCCCCTGCTCACGTCTCCTCACCATGTTCTATATAGTTTCCTCGTATTGGATTAGAGAAACGCTTTTACTTTGAGTACATTTATTTCTTTCCTCACATTGAAGGTTCACGTAAAACGCCCAAACCTGCCGCATCAAATTTTTTTTTGTGCAACTTTCTTCACTATTAAACTGCCACAATATTGATTCTTGATCCGGAGGTGGCGAAATTAAGTATTTTACGCTAGGACGTCGCCAGAGCAAATTGTGGGAGGAAGCATCATATATTCTTGAGCATATTATTTCTAAGCAGTACCTCATTTTTACGGACTGATTACAACATGAGGCATACGCATTTGCGCAACACAATTTTCATTCGATTTCTCAACTTGTTTTTCAACACTTCAATTACTTTGCTACGTATCCTAACTGGTATCACTCAGTTTGTTCATTAACTCTCCACATTTCGTTCACAATTTTCCAAGGATTCAAAACTTCCATTTACAAACTTCCTGACAAATTTTTACCGATCGATTAATAAATATAAATCATACAACTTCTTTTATTTGATTTCCAAGTTTCTACACTAGCACTTGACATGGTTTACCCAGTTGTTATCTATTTATCACCGTTAAATCCTATTTTCTAACCGTTTGTATTAATTTTCTCTTAGCTAAGCAACACACTCACTTGCACCTGAAATTCCAGTATTGAAGTCATCCCATTGGGTTGTAAGATCTACATCATACATTTTGAAGTCAAATCAGTACCTCACAGCATTAGCTATGGTGCACCTTGCGACAAGGCCATTTGGAGGGGAAGAATTGTGACGTTATTATTTACCTCAGAAGATTGATTTCATAGGAAATAAGTTCGCGTAAGTGGGCCCATCAATTCTTCGTGAGAAATAACACATTAGGACCAACCTTGACTCTCTTGGCACCCAAGTGGGAAGAGACGCCTTACAATTGTGCTACGAACGTGTTACTATCGTCGAAAACGGGTCAAAATTGGCAGTCGCATTCTTGTTATTATCTCCGCCAGCTTGAAACTCAGCCGGACGGCTCGCTCCAAATTTGTTTCAAAAGGTCAGGGACCTCCTCAACACACACCCGAAATCGATTAGCCGACATCCTTCCATCGCGTTTATAGGTGGCGTAAATTTTTATGAATCGTCAACTAAAACCACCGGTAGATAATAACTTGAAGATCTTTGAATCCTACAAACGGCGTAATCACTGGTAATTAAGTTTGGACGCTAAACCAAAAAAATCTTCGAAGCTTCTAATATAATTCGAAGTTGTCAATGTCCTTGTCCTCGCTCTCATCCAACGTTGAATCCAAAGTTCAATTGCCTTCTGGCGTCCTACACCCTTAAATATTTTTTTTATGTGGTGCTACGAGGTACAACACGTGCCCAACGAATGTTTAGCGTTTCTTTTATCGAACAATTCCTTTCGTTTTAACTCAACGTCTATTGAAAAATATCTGAACAGCCAAAAGCTGAGAGATATGCTGTTTTCCACTTGAAATTTATTAAAAGTAATCTGGGGTTAAGCCACCATCAGTACCACCAACTGTTAAGAGAGGTTTGGAAATGTTTGGAGAGCCACTGTCTCAGGCAAAAATTACAGTGATCCCGAGCTCCAATCCAATGCCCGTCTTTCATCGGAATATGAATCTTCGTCCATGATCACTGGAGGTGCCTACAACGAGAGTCAGGCGTTACAAAACAAGCCTCTAACTCTAATTAATTTGTTGATGGTAATGCTGATGGCCTAAAACCCGAAGCTGGTAAACCTTCAACAAATTCCACATGAAAAAATTAATTCCTTTCGATCACACAACTTCCCGACGCCTCTAAAATTCATGTATCTGCTTTTGCATATTGGCGCTGGACCTTCAATCAATGGATTCCAATTTATATTGGTCATGAAACGTAAGAACTAGTTAGCTAATAGTACTCGGAGGGTTTGATACAAATCGTTAGAGCCGTTTTAAGAAAATTGGAATAACGATCATTCCAAATAATCGTAGGGTAAATCTCATCTTCCGATGTATTTAGGCTTATATCTCTATTCAACGGATGATTACGGAAATAGTTGTGGGATATAAAATGTGGGGGAATGATCCGTTAGCTTGATGAAATCCAGCTGTGCGTTTACTGAGGCAAATTCAAAAACATCTATAAACAACACGTGTTGTGGTACATATGGGGGTTTATCATTGCTCAACGGACTGCTGGGGGAACATTAGTGCGGAAAAATATTGTAGTATTCTCTGTAAAGCTAGTACTGGCTGTAGAAAAACCCGCCATTTCAGTTAGTTAGATAGTTGAAGCAGTAAGAAATAACTGAAGGAATTCGACCGTAATTTGATGAGGCACGTCTCTGAACGGAGTCCTACACTTTTCGATTCGAAGACTTTTGAGGAGAGTTAGCCTCCTTCATATCGGCGAAAACACCCGCGGTCGCCCGTCCGTGACATTTGAGAGCCACCCGAAAAATTGGTGCTCCTTAAAGTTGAGTCGAGGAGAGCGGGTCAGCTGCTGGAGCTCCCCCGACCAAACAACGAAATGAGATGCAGCTTTATTTAAGCGTTTTGTGCGGCTTAGGGCGAGGCTCTTCAGTCAAGGTCTGCGTCAGAAGCTGAGGCTGAGGATTGCGATTCGTAAATTTTCAGTATCTGGCAACCTACGCATTTTTAATAAACGATAAAAATCGTTTAAGTGTTCGGTCTCGGTACATTTATGAAAGGTCAGAGGTGCACAAGGCCAGATCAAGGATTCCGCAGATGGGGTGTCATAATAGTAATCCATGCGGACATTGCGTAGGTGTCATTCGCGCCTGAAATATCCTGCGTTAGGAGAGTGTAGTCGTGTGTACACTGTGCAGTTTGAGAACTATAAGAAGAACATGTGTCGTCGAGATTAGCCAGTAGATAGTACCACCTTTTGCTTTTGCTTCTACTCTGGGTTTTGATCTGACTGAAGTTCATCTCTCCCAATGTAAATTCTTCGGTAACCATGAGTTGGTATGAATAGTAGATCTTTCAGTCTAACAAAGTGTTAAAAATCTCACAAGAAATTAATTGGAACCTACATTCATCAAAAATTGGAATTGGCTAAACAACTTATTTATTCTTGTCGAAACGTTTTAGCGAGCGTGTGCCTATTTATTCTCGGTAAGACTAGTGGGAGTTCGTGGGCGATATCACAACTGAGGAAGGTTTAAGAAGAGATCATCGTGCACGTGTCACTCTCCCGAGTTCTGGGAGCTTGTGCACATCGGCAAGTGAGTTGAAAGGGGAGTGAGATGGGCGCAAGATGAGTAAGCTGGATGTATCTGCAGGTATTCTTTGCAAGACCGTCACGCCATACAATCGTTCCTCCTTACCTCATTCTTTCCATAGCTGTATATTTTGTTTTAATTCACCCTGTTTTCATTTATAGTGCCACGTAACCTTGCTATGCGTGCCCAACTATGTAATTCCTTGGTACCTTTTGTAGAGTCGATTTCCTCCAAACTAAGTTCAGTCAGTATTGTCTTTCAACTTGAATATTCGTTTCTTCCAACATTTATTTGTATTTGTATGAATGACTGACTTCACTGAATGACTCTCGAGCACACATTCAGTAGTGAGACGGCGAACCCATTCCTGACTACATTTCAGGGATTGTTGCACTGCGTTTCAATTCACAAATCCCGCGATTTTTCCAAACGACAGTGTGAAAAGATATGCTAGAAATCCACCATTAAAAATAACACGAAAGGTGGTTGGGAAAATCGTCAGTCTTAGCGATATAATAATTAATTGGATACTCATTGGCTTAAACCACAAACCACTGATTTACGAACAAACGTGAAACCATCTTCAGTGCAACTTATTGCTGTTAAAGGAATAAAACGTTAAATACAAGTGTTAACTAAAGATAGCTTTAGCAAACTTGAAGTGATATCATGAATAATGAACTTACTTTTAATTCATGAACACTTACTGCAGCAAACATAAGCGCCTTCAGAACGGAATGAAAGGATGTCACACAACGTAAAAGCAAAGCGGAACTAGCATCTCACTATCCGCAGGCGTCAACAGCTTCACGCGGAAACGAAACCTGATGTCAGTTTTCCTTTTAATTCCATTTAAACAATTCGAGGCATCAATTATTTTGACATTAGCACATAGACATTTCCTTCTAGCGCAGTATTTCTTGCTCTCACACAAACATCATGCGTGAATAAAATTAAAATAATCAAGTAGTTGGATATTGTAAGATCTACTGGTGCTCTGGGGCGCATTTCTTATTGATATTAATGTGTAAATAAACATATTTTTAATTCATTGCCATATCAGTCAAGAACAAAGTATGTCGGGAATTTTACAAGCCTTTTCCATTTACCCACAACATGGAATCAGGCAGTTGTCGCGGGGACTGCTCAACACGAGGGCCTGAAAACGCGATGGTGCACCAAATTCCTCAGCTAACACTACCAATTCCTGGATTGCCACATCACCGCTTCCTTGCCCCACAAGTGCAATGTTCCAGGCCAAATGTAGTCACACGTTTGCCTTCAACAATTAAATTCATGAGCAGGATCAATCAAACAGTAGTATTTGTTCAGAAGTCCAGTCGCCGACTGCACTCTTAAAGGATGTGATCTTTGGGTTCACAATTGCCTTAGCCGCATCAGTATCTACAACAACTTCACATGCAACAGCCTGCAGTGAGGCCTGAAAACGTTGTAAATCAGGACAAAGCCACACCATTTGGCCTGGTTTATCACATCGCCAGCATAAAAATAGATTCTTTACCTCGGTCCTTAATTGCTAACTTGGTGGATCAGCCGCTCTAAATACGAGATTGTCCTCCTGTTCAATGCCCACAGTTGTTATAGGCCATGTTAGACCTAGCTAGTTGGACCACTGTTTCTAAGCGTAGTACATGTTCCAAGCCATCCCGCATTGTTGTTAGATTAGTACTAAGAAACAGCTCGCTTCCTCCATGCAGGCCTCTTGCAAAATGAAAAACGTGTTTTCTGCAGCACCACCTTGTGTGCTAGGCCGTACTATACTTGCCAGATCTTTTACTGCTTGATGAAAGCTACTAATGTCTTTCTTTGGTGGTTGCACCCTGAACTGTAACAACGCGGGATTACGTAGCGTCTGTTGCACATTGCTCCACCTAGGCCCCAAAGTGTCGACTAGATAAGTGCAGGTACAAGAAGCATCCAATTTCTAGAGCAAAGTTAGCGCTTCACCTCTCAGATGCCCCTTCCCACCTCTCTTCAAGAGCTATCAGTTCAAATTGTGCCCTATACGGTTCCCACTCTTCCTTGCCGTCATGTCGTGGCTTCAACCGCAATTTCCCGGGTACACATTGATTAACTGTTGTTAAGCAGTAATGAGGAATGAAGAAAGCCAAGAACTCCAGTATTTCACTTAGCTCTTCAATTAGTATACTACACACTTCAGCTTCAAAGTGTTAAAATATCATGCGTATCAGAACCGTGCAGTTAAGGGAGTTTGGTGCAGTTTTTATGTTCAGAACCATCCTGGGCTGAGCCAGTAGGATCTAATTCCTAATCTTCTCTACAGTGAGTAGCACCCTCTCCTGTTGACACTAGAAGGCGTCGCTGACTCCTAGTCACCACCATCTGGAATATCCCACTTCTGACATCAATGCTTTATCACACTTTTAACAGAGAGTTCTACGAACGAATAAATATGCTGCTATTTACCAAGGAGCCAAACCAAAAACTTCAAGGATATCAGGGCAAAGCGAGTTCCTCGTTGTAATTCTGAAGTTATTTTACTGAATTATAGCACAAAAAATAATGGATGTCACTAAGCGTGTGGAAGGTCAGAGCAGAAAAGAAAAGTAAACACGCTCTAAAAAAAGAAAGTGAAATTTGAAAAATTCTATCGACTTGAACGTTTGTGAGATTTTGTTTACCAACAAGGACGACATTATAAGACCTTTGACTAATCTTGCCTCATTTGAGAAATCACTACACGACCTGTTCTAAGCACCGGACTAGGTAGTATAGGTATTTCAAGACAACCTTCGCTATACAACTTCTCTCACTGAAGAGGGGTGGTTCGCTGAAAACCTCCAACTGATTCGGACAACCACTTTTCTCATCTCTCGGGTCACGAAACGCAAAGATGTGCGTTAATGATGACAAATATTACATTACAATGGGCTAAACCCATTCGTAGCAAAAAATACTTCTAACGCTCCCCATAAAATATGAATTTCCTGAAGCAAATTCTGTGAACATTTTATAAAATTGCGTACAATGTCTAAATTTGGGACGCTGAGCCAATGAAGCCCCTGTCTAGTAGGTGCGACTTGACTTCGGGCGCTTATCGAGTTCGTTGTTGAGTGCTCAACGAACGTTCTTATCAAAGAGGTGATTCACGTCTAATAACTCGTTGGCCCGTGCCATCATCCGCCAACGACGAGCCGTTGGAGTTTCCACACATCTCACCTGGAGCTGAACGGCATCCGCCTTCCGCCCGCATATCAATAATGCAACGAGTCCATAGCGGCGCCCACATGCCACGCGCCAACTCCGTGTTTCTTATCGTTAACTGGAACTAACGCTAGAAAAACCTTCAAAAGTGGAATTAACCGTCAATTTAACAGGAGAACGCAGCTAGCAAATATGCCAAAATTTAAATATAAATTCTTAGTTCCTCCAAAATAAACTAGAACATGACTTATTTCTAACTATTGAACCCTTGACGACATGCAGCAGTAGCCATGGCATAGTGCCTTTCTTACAGATTTGACATTCATTTCCCCCAAAAAGTAGAGTATTGCAATTGGCCGAGAAAAACATCCATTCCCACGCCATGACATTACTCTGCCAACTATTCCGATTTGTTTCGCATCGTAAACTCACCAAGGACGCAAATATTAATTTATTGTAGGAAGTATCTAAAACTCAGGATGTGAACCTGGCTGATCTCTACGCAGGAGTGTCAAGGGCGGATAAAACCATGGTTGCAGCACTGACCAGTGTGGAACTCAGTGCAGAAACGGCGTGTAGGAGATTTGTCGGTTATGCGTGTCAACAGGCGTTTTCGGTGGCATCGCTGACCGGGTGTTGCTCGTTTCAATTTCAACTGGTAAACAATTTTTTGGTAGATCTCCCTTTCGCTCTTCTTTCTTTCCCTCTCGTAACTTACTTATTTGTCTGCTTCTAGGGGGCTTCACTCTTTTGGATCAAGGGAACACGTACTTGAAATCGCAACTCAAAAGTCAAACGCTATCCACGTTTTCCTTTGGCTCTCCCCCGGTGCTTCGATACTATTAAACCGCGTTCGTTGGTAATCAGAGTCAGGCCAGTCAGCGAGGCAACAACGTAACCACGTGAAAATAAGAACAGGCATCCGTGCGGGGAGTCGTTGGCGTCGCGCTCACTTAATTTAATTGCTCATAATTTCAAGGGTCAGTGGTTGTAAAACAAAAATGTGGCACACGAATGAAACATTTGCAAGTCAAATCGCGTCAGTTACAGATTATCGGTGCGGTACGGACTGGACATCAGGCGCGGAACATCTGACGTCATCTGGCGTCCTTCCGCCAACGCGACCGTAACCACCAAAAACGGTATTACAACCACGAACGTCAGCTTCTCTCCCTTCAATCGTAAAGTTAATTATTTTAGTGCTGAACGAACTGTGGATTTTTAGAAAACTGCTCGGTAGAGTGGGAATTGGCCATTACTTTCCTTGAGATTTGCTTACAGAGCCTAAATCTGCAATGGTAAGGAGTGCAATAACACTTGAAGAGCAAGCAGGACTAAGATACCTCAAGAATTCAACACTGTATTTCGGTTCTCCTTTGAATTGATCTATAACCGCTGTTCCATACTGAGAATAATGGATTATTCACTAAAGTCTACCACTAGGGATCCTCGAGGGGGGTCGTCGTTGAGAAAAGTAAACGATTTTGTGGAAGTAACAGAATTCGATTTCTGGCTCGATTTGAGCGTTGGTAGTTGTGGATGTAGACAAGTTATGTTATGATTTATGAAGTCTCGATTTTCGTGTTCAGGCTGACTGTCTGCCATCCGCTCAGTCACGGAGATGACCCCACACATTTCTACCATCCGGTTTATAGCCACCCTACCTGCCTCGTCCCCACCCGTCTTTTCCCTTTCATCAAGTTGAGAGCATTTGAACGGAAAGGTCTTTCGGGGGCGGTTGAGGACGTCAGAAGAGAGGAGTGCGGCGCCAGAGGTTTCGTAACTAGATTTATATTGGCTCCGCTACGCTGAACTAGAGCCCCTGTAAAGTCCTCTGGCGTCGACGGTCAACCGGTCCTAAAAGGCGGCAAGCAGCATTCCGCCACCAGGGCATCCCCTTCCATTGCCTGCTCTCTCATCAACCGGCCGTGCACGGCCCGTCCAGTCCTTACCGCAGTTACGCTCCACCACCTTCTTCATTCACTAATCAACTAATCAGAAGAGCCCCAGCGAATCTCCCGCGCAATTTAAGACTAAATTTCAATCTCTTGGAGCTCTCAGCCGGAGAATAACACGAAGGAAATTGAATTTTGAGTTCAGTTAGCAGCCGGTGAAACTAAATTCTCATATATCTCTCTCTCTCTCTCTCTCTCTCTCTCTCTTCATATCTCTGCAGTATTTTCAGAATCCCCATCTTCGGAATTCTTGTTAATTGCTCAGTATCAAAACGGGACTGCGATATGTGCCGCCCTCCTCACGGTCTCCTCAGTTGACCCCAAAACGATTTCTCATCTGCAGAATGCTTTCCACTGAACCAAATCTGCCTGAGGTCTTTTGTATCGAGTGAGGAAGTAACACCTACTTGGGGTAGTTGAAGAAGTGGAATGTAGCCAATTTATTGTCCGCTTATATGTTTGCGTGTGCAGAGGACTCATTGCCGAGGTTTATTTACAAATTCAGAGTGAGGTACATTATGCTGACTACCTCATTCGCCTTCATAATTTGCCGAAGAGAGACGATTTCCCTCTTTGTCTTGGCAAATAGGTTGGGCAATTAACCGGTCCCGTGTGCAATCTGACGATTTATGATTGTATTTGAGTAAATTCAATCAGCCACAAGCTCCACATGGCCCTTCTTCGCTGTCAGCACCCCCATAACCCTGCACTTAAGGAGAGAATATGTACTTTCTCCCAATAATCCACTTCTAGTTTTGGTCACATTAATCCTCTCATGCCAATTACTATTTACATTCCTTAGCCCGAAAGAGAAAGGAAAATTATGTAATTGGCTGAGAAACATTTTGAGTTTTCTTAGGGTTAATCCATTATTATCAATTACAAAGTTACAAGTGATCATACCATAACGAAAAATTCCCCAAAACAGCTATCGGTTTTGATGACTCTAGAAAAGCGGCGTGTGATTGAAATCGTCACACGTGGAGAGAGCACTCACGACAAATTGTGAAACGATTTTACGAATACCTATTTTTCTTCCTTAAGTCTTCTCCTTTGACACAATGAATCTGGTAAATATCCGGTTAGTCAATAATGCACGATCATCGGTCAGTGAAAGCTTTGAAATGTTTTGACTCAACTCTTGAACGAAATGCAGACTGCCATTGCCTCCATCGCTAGCTTTAATCTTGGCAATCCAATCGGACGATATCCATGGTTGTTAAAGGCAAAATATATTTTAAATGTTGGCCAAAAATGAAATTCTGGCAGTTTGATTGCAATTCCGGCCCGTTTGGTTTCGTTCTCTAGGAATTTTTAAATGATGAGTCAAACATGATGGTTGTCGGAGATGTAGAATGGAAAACAGTAAAATCACAGTAAATATAGAGTGGCAAATTCTACTACTTGAAAGAACTCGCGACAATACTTAACGTTCCCACGCTGCCTTTTAGTTCACTCCAACCATCCAACAGCTTGGCTCGTCAAGTCCTGCCAATTGCCTAGCGTGGACACTTCCGTTGCTCCGATATAGTCAGGTCATGTTTGGTATCGTTTAATAGTATTATACGGAGCTGAATCAAATGGGATGCGTCTCGAAGGAGTGAGACCGCGTCAAGCAGGTTAACGAGAAAATTATAGGAAATATTGATTGAAACATCAGGTTTCGCATGTGTTTTTATGTGCATACGATCACTATCGTTTCCCGCATTGTTTATACATTCTTAATACTTCTCGACGTTGGATTGAATATTACGGGTCACAATTAGGCTGTGCAGCAGAATAGTAACTAAGGCTGTGCAGCACAAAATGGTCTGTTATAATTTCTATGCATCATTATGCACTTTGTTATCATCAGTAATCTCCAAGTTGACAAGTGAGCCCAGAAAACCAATTTGCCTTCTTGAATTAAATGTTTCCCAAAACCAACGACCAGAAAGCAAACAACTTCACGTCTTGGAGTTCAAGGCTGCAGGTTTGAATTGATTAAGGTTGTCTCGAATCACAATTTAAAGTTGCAAACCTAGGTGCATTGACTCCACTTCATCCCGAACGGTATCGATGGATTTCAAGGCGTCGAGGCCATCGCCGTTTGTCTCCGATAAGTCGACGGTTTCCTTTAGTCACCTCTTACAATTACAATTGGAAATGAAATGAGATTAAATTTACGACAGTTAACGTACAACATTCCTCAAACACCTTTCCTCCACTTTCCTATGCACAAGTGAATTCGTCAACATTTCGAACCAGCAACTTCAGGATTTTATGGGCTTCATCTTCTAATAAGGTTCTGGGGGGGGGGGGGGGGACGGCTAAGTTATCTTTGATCGAGTGGTGCGTCAGACAATGTGTCGGCAATATACAAGTGTTTGACTGGGCTCGTATACAACTTAAAAATCGTAGCCTTGCAACGAAAATAATTAACTAGACCTAAGAACCTTTGAAGCAACTTTATATCGGCACTGGCGTTGCCCAAACGGCCTGCATTTATGAGGTATCGGCATACAGTTTCCTTCCTTCGCACCTTACCTTTGCTACTGAATCTGTTTCTGTATGTAAACTCGTAAAGAATATTTCAGTTGTACATTTGTCAAACAACATTATCTCATCTTTTTGACCATTTGAACAAAATTCACCCTACGAGCTTTATTTCACCTTTTTAGCTAAGTTTCGTGGTCTTAAAATTACGAAGCAGAAAGGACGGGAGGGGGGGGGGTACGTGGAGCACAGTGATAGAACCCCACCACCTGCTAGAGCAAAGACGAATATTTGACTTATCCGTGTTCGGCAAACGCGTTATTTCCCTCATTGGCATAACATTTTCACTCGCAGTGAACGTAAGTGTTCGTCTTAAGTTGCGTTACCAGTTTTGAGTATATTTATAGAGTCCGTCTCGTGAGCCAGCGGCATTCCGAATGCCTCCTACTCCTACTCTGAACTTTCTCCCTTCGCACTCACCAACCGGATGAAGAGGTGAAAATTGGAGTCGAGACGTCCTTAGCGTCAGACACGAAAATCTGAGGATTTTGTTGCTCTCCTGTATTTGAAATTGAAACGAGAAGACGTGGGATTTGCCGGCAATTGAGTTGGGCTGAGAGTCGCTCTAGGTGTTTCCCACGCTTATATGAGGCTAGTGGACGAGAAAGAGGGCTCAACAGATCCTCACTAAGAGAATCCAAGCGCTGGGGCGTTACTTGAAATAACTTTTGGTGAGAGTGTGATCCGAGTGAATAGGGTCAAACCAAAATATCTTCCAACTGGCAACTGAGTAAATTTTACCTTCGTTGTGGAGAGAAGTTTCTTCAAACTGTTGAATATCACGCACTGAGCGTTTCACAACCATTCTGAAAGTCAAAAGTAGCCCTTAAATAGATTAGATCGGGGGATAGTTTTGTTGGCCTCTAACCAAAGTAACGAGCGTGTATTCTTCTTCTTAAATTTTTACTTTCCTTAGCCAGACGAAGTGAGTAAAAGTTCACGGGGTGTGTCTGAAAAAAACCACTCATTCGAGAATATCATGAGTGAGTCCACGTATGTGTCTCTGCGAGCGCGATTGAGAGAGAACACCGAGACCAAACCAGCTCACATTTTAAATTTGTCCTGGCGGATAACATTGGACCCCAAAATACGGGTCAAAGTCGGTTCAAAATTAACTGTAGCTATCATATTGATAAAAACACCAAATATTTTTTCTCTGAAAAAGATTTTTTTAAATTTTGATTCAATTTCAATCAACACAAATTCATAAACGGAAAAATAGCAAACGCAGCACGATAAATTATCAAACAGTTCGGCAAAAATGCACTCTATTTTGACCAGATACCACATACACCAGATAATCTTACATGCACTTTCTCGCGAGGTGCTTCATCATGCGGTAGCTTGTTTTGCACCTAAGGTATGTAGAACTTGAGAGACCGAATTGAGACTGAGTCTCAAATAGTCCGCACGATTGTTCTACTTTCCTTCCGACAGGTCGATGGAAGTTTAATCGACTATAAATAACACACACGTCACGGAAGTGTCCAGCCACTTGAGCAGATACGTTCAGACGAGTGCGCTGATTAACTCTTCAACTTACGCTTACTTGGCGTTACATTTTGTTTCCAACGACGAGAACGTGACCGATGCGTCAGTTCAGGAATAGAAATCAGAGCCTGAGGAAGGGGCCGCAGTGGGAATGAGGTCTTCGTGTCATCTGCATACAAGGCAGTGTGTTTACATCTTCAACGGCACAAATGAACCTGCAATGTTTGGCGACAAAACGGGTTCGCAAGAAGAAGTGAGCCAATTAGCTGCACAGTCACTGAGAGCGAGCAATTAATTGAGACGGCAGTTCCTGCTTTCTTTGCTCTAGTTCACTAGGAACACAATTATCTCGTTGTACTCACACATTCCGCATAACGCACATTACAATGCCTAGATCCATTCAAGTACGACCCCACCCCCGCTTCCACCCGTCACTCAACACTTGAATAACCGATACTCTTAGACTGAAATTTGTGCTTGGTTAGTGGTTATCAACATCTAAACCAATTTACAAAAGTACCATGAGCGCAGCCATCCGGATAATCGAGCATCCACGGTTCATGTCGAAATCAGCCCAAGAACACACAAAATACTCGTACAACCCTAGACATCCACAGAACATGTGGGTATATAAAAATTGTGAAGGCGGCACAAAATTAAAGTTCCTAAAAGGGTTCCATCTGTCATCATTCAATTAGTTGCAGAAACAGAAATAGTGTATTAAACATAACGCTATAGTTATCTTCACTCTACCCTCATAGCGCTCACGTGCAGAGAATAGAAGACATTTGTCCCACTTTCGTTGAATTTGTCAGTTTTTGTTGTATTATTTGTTGCACTCAACGTTTAAGTAAGTTTTTCAGAGTTCTCTGAATTATTTTTTAGCATTCTCAACATTTTTGAGACGATACACAATTTCCTAAAAACGTTCGCTTATGATCCCTGCAATAACTTAAATTTCAGGACTGTAATCGGTCTAAAAATGTTGTGTGCCCCTATTACATCTTCACGTTCTTAGGTCCTTAATTTTGGTTTTGGAAAATGAACGCTACCGTATTTCTTAACTATGTATAGCCAATTCATCAACTATTTTCAATTCGTTTATAAGGCTCCCGCCCGAAATGTTGGTCACGACCTCTCAACCATCTTTACTAGGTTTTCCAATAATTTTAACTTGATTGTTCAAGAAATTGCAGTCTCCCAACGTTTCCACATATGTTCGTCGGCTCTTTTCTATACTCAATTTAATTTTTATTCGTCTTCTCAATAATTTTGATATGATCTCACAATGATCTTGGCGTATGCTCTCAATTATTTCAACTAATTTTCCGAATACTAAAGTTAACGTACCTGTTAGGAGAGTCCGTCTCCTCTGGCTTGTGAGTTACTGTGGGCAAGCGCTTTCGATGTAAAGAAATCATTGTCTGGCCGTTAAATCAGTACTCTTACTCTGGATGAGCCGTGAACCAAAACTAGTATTGTGATCATTTTGATTCTTCCTACTTATTTGTTAATATTAAACCTATTGAGGAGTCAAGTATGGGACATATTTTACTTTAAGCGCCAAATTTATGTGCAACTACCTCTTCTATTTTGGAGTTGAAATACTCCTGTAGGGCAAGCAGTGATGTCTCGTAGCAGATGCTCGTTTCGTTTCTGTAGGAACGGAATTCGCTAGTCGTGACGACGAGTGCTGTAACCAGGAGTCGCGAACTCGCCCCGCGAGCCTTCGAAGATCCAGCAGAGTCGCCGCCAACAGAGACCCACCAGATGAAAACCCACGCTCCGGAGCCCAACAGGATGGTTAGCATGGGGGAAGGGAAAAACCGCGCTCACCCGCTCGGCCCCTCCCCACGTCCTACGGTACATTCCACAGTCTTCTCCTCTTGGCTCTTCAGTTCACCTCAGTTGCCTTCGTTGAGCTCGTTCGCTAGTGCGCGTGTTTCCAAGTCAGATCCTCACGACCGGCCTCGACATGAAGACGGCCAACGCACAGCTGCCGCCCATCCACCAGCCGGATACCCAAAAAAAGGTAAAATATTTCGTGAACGAACGAATAAATTTTGTGTAAAACCCTTGAGATTCCACTTCTGCAATGAAATCAATTTCAAGCATTGCGCACATCTAAACATTAAACCAGAACTACTCAAGAACCCTTAGAGTTTTTCCATGTGTACCAACCACTGGATAACACACAACTCAACTACCACGGACCACCAAAACACCGCTAGGTAACCTAAAGACTGAGGATTTCAACGATATTCTGTTTAAAAACTCTGGAAATTATTACACAACAGTTTATTAATTTCTTGCACAGCTTGAAGTAGACTCACACCTCCAAAACCTATCTCATTCGATTGAGCATCCAGAAATACCAGTTAACAATATGAAACATGACCTGACTATACCGAACGACAAGAATCACATATTCCAAGCAGCGCCTGTAGGGCAGCGGAAGAATAGTCGACCTGATGGGCAGTGGAAGTTGGACGGTGGTTGGGGGAGGACGAGTGATGAAACGATTACTATTTCTGTATTGTCTCGCGAGTTCTGTCAATTAGTAGACTTTGGCTCACTATAATTGCTGTGATTTCACTGTTCATTCAAGAGGCAGTCTTAACCTCTGAAACTCGTTCCATTTGATCCAGCATCGAAAAAGACCTAGAAAACCATACTAAACGAGTCGTAATTGAGATAGAAATGCCGAAACCGCTATAATAAAATAAGAACAGGACAGAGAGATGACAGGCTGGGAACATGGCTTTTCAAGAATGAAAACATATACCCCTTGAACTCTATACTGCTCTCCTCAACCTTACTCAATTGCTACATAGGCAATGCCATATAAATATATCTCTAGGGGATTCAAAAAATATCACAATTGAACTATCATTATTATCCTGATTTTTAGGGGGGTTGTCGAAAAATTGATCTAATCGAAAGCGTAGGTGTATTATTAAGAATAAATAATGAACCAATCGTTCGTGAAGTACGGACTTTACACAGATTACAAGGAGGTAGTTATTTTTGTGGAATCGATTGAAGTACTACAGGTCTACCTCAAGTATATAAAGCTGACTAAACACACAGTTTATACATTTGAAACTAACAACTGCTGTAAGCTCAATTTAAAGTGCCATGTAACGTGTACAAGAAATATGGGCTGGACAATTATCAAATAACTTATAGTAGCTTATGAGTCATCACGACCCTGCGTGTAATGAGCTCCAGGAATATGAATGCCCAGATTGCAGCCTGACCTTGCTGGTCAGAGAGATTGACATAGTAAAGTTGCATGCCGAACACAGCCTGTCCCTGTAACCCCCTAAAACCTACTCTACATATTGTGAAAACCCTGTCACTGCCTGGTTAAGATTATATATAAAGAAAGTAATGAACATGCCTGTGGCGAGTAAACTTCAGAACACCAAGAAACCAGTATAGTCTCGTAATGTTGGAATCTATAGCAAACCTTCATCCATGTATGACCCCAAAAACCATCAAAATCGCAACATGTTAGGACTATGACACCAAGTACGTTGAACATGAGAAATATCAACCTCGTAGCACCCACACTGCTTAACAAATACCTACGACGCCATCCTGAAGCTGCACTCCAATTGAAAGATGTTCCGAAGAAGCAAAAATTGGCTTCAGAACTCTTACAGCTAATCAAAACAGAACTTCATAATTGTAGCTTAGTAGCTTGAAAAGAAATGGGATTTGCCCCAAAGGGTTTCCCTCGGCACACTTTTCCGTCCTTCCACAGATTTCCCCAGACAGCTCCATTCAGCAGGAAACCTAGTTACCTAGTTTTTAAATGAATGGATTAACCAGAAACTCTCTGCTGATCACAGGAACAGACCAACTTCCACTCCTCTCCACTGTCTTCACTCCATACAGAAGAAGGGGTATTTTTATATAACAAGAATCGCCTAAAGAGGTGACCAATTGCGTATTTATGATTTGAAATTGTACTGTTGTCGTAGCTTCATACCTGTATTTCTTCTGCCTCGGTATTGGTTTCAGCTAAACTGAGTTTGTGTGTTAAAAAGGGCCCTTGTTCTTGACGAGGGAAAGGGGATGACGTATTACTGAACGGATGTTGTGCTTTACCCTGTAGGGTAGTTACTAGTATCATTGAAATGGGATTATCTCATGATTGAGTAACTCACATAAATCTGTGTAATAATATAATTAAGCGAGGAAGCAATACAAGTTCGAAATACTGCAAACCCTATGCTGAGCGTTATCGTTATTTAATTACCGTTCACTAGAGTCTATGAACGAGTGTTAGCACTTATAAATAACCTTCCCACTACTTGTGCTTTCTTCATAAGCTTCCAGAGCTCATCTCTTATACGAATTTGCTCCATTGTGCCGTTTAGTCATTGATGGCTTGGTAAAGGCCCTTTATTCTCTGGGATACATCGTCTAAATCTGTTTCCTTGTATCCTGATTGTGGCTTGTGCTTCAGGGTCGCTGTCTGTTGCTCGTTCCTATGGTCTCTATTAGGCTCCTTCACGCGAACCACTATAAAGCTTGCCCACATGCTAAACACGTGTTCCGAGTTTTTTTTTTGTTTTGCTTGTGTGCTGAAGACGCAATCCATCAGTGGATATCATTAATTTCGATAAACGAATTGCTCTACGCCGAATTACTCCCAGTATGTTGTTTCTGGGATAAGGGCTGACGCAGAGCTAAATAAAAGAAGACGAAATGTTGGATCGTCCAAACAAAAGTCGCCCTTGTGGCTCATGTTCTTTGAAGTAAGATGAAACCCAAGCGTCGTGGAGGCGCAGGCCGAAGTCACGGGAAAAGAGTCCATCAGCTGCTAAGAACCCGACTTTCTTAACAAGAACCGTTGCGAGTAAAAGGCAGGCGTCCATTCTTTTGTTGAAATCAGCTGTTGGGGGAAGAACTGGTGATCTCCGGTTGCCCCACAGCTATTCAGAGATAAGACGTGAAATAAAACCAGGAACGGACCCCCTGGGGTCGAGCCTGTCAACGTTGTCTGCTTTCTTGGGGCTTTGAAAATGGGGTTGGTAGCGCCTCGTGAATTAGTTGAATAATGGCAGGACAGGGGTTGTTTTATAGTGCAGGGGAGCTGCAGGCTAAGTGCCACGAGTTACACATCTAACTGAACTGCGTGAATTATCTCACGTCAATTAGTGATAAAATACGTCTAACGTTGCTCCATGCCGAGTCCACTTCAGAAGAATTGATCTACAATGATACTATAACCGTTGTACCTTACCTGACCAGTCATTACCGAAACTGTATAATAATATCTTATTGCTGGGCCATCATCGTGTCAAATTAATGAGAAAAGCGCTGACACTGTATTAGATCTGTAAGAGCTTCCGTACGCAGCAAGGTTTGTATGTGAGAGGACGCAAATTTAGCTGATTATTCGTTGAGCACACTCAGTAAGAGGCAGTCAATGTTACTTACCCTACTCTCCAGGGGTAGGTCATGAGAAACTGTACAGCTGAAGGACTTGAAAATTGTTGAGAACTTTAGCAACGAGCCCCTGCATTACGTGGTCATTTGGTTCACTCTTCTACAACAAAGTAACTTCCATGTTTTCAAAGTGGCGCAACAAAAACAACAACAAACGGCCGACCAGGAATCAAAGCTGGAAAAAGACCAGCTGCAAGAGGATATGACGAAATAGGCGCCTGGAATCCCCTGACCACCTTCTGTCGCCTCATCGCGCAAACTGTGTAACAGCTGTTGAAACGAGTGTTTTCTAAACTTGCCCCCTGAAATGAGAGGACTGTGGATTGACGTTGTGAAGGCCTATGTGACCGTCAAGGTCGCCCTCGCTCCCATACACGGCGTGTCGGAGGAGCCGATGTGTCATCGAGTTTAGGAGGACTAGTAACTGGAGGCACCCGGCTCGTTCACATGGTGTAAGATTTATTTTCGTACCTCGTCCTTTTGTCCCTCTCCATTACGCGTCCATGCAATAAAGAAATCAATCAACATCATACCATAAATTATCAATTCTTAAACCCAAAGACTGAGTCTGCCATTATGCCGAGAGATGAGAGTTAATAGACAGAATAATTACTTAAATAAAGTTGGAGAAAAAATGGTAAGGACATAAATAACGTCGAGCTTTCGGCTTGTTATAATGGTCAGAAATCTCAAATTGAGACTGTGAATATTGGTGTGTATATATAATAAACTTGGAAGGACAATATTTTTAGTCAAATGGAAGGAGTCTCTCAAATAAATCTGTTGTTAGAAACCAGGTATACATTGCCTCAGAGTGCGCTTCGAGTGAACTAGACAGTAAAACTACGGACTCGTAACATTCCGTTCCCTTTTCCCATATTCCGCTTTTCCTAGCGGAAATCATTCTTAACGGACGTGGCTCCGTGATAATCTCGTAACACTCGAAATGCAGTGTGTAGTTGTCATTCTTAGCAGCGGACAAAAGTTTGATTTAGATCATGTTTTGAACTGTTTCTCTTCGTTATACAACATTGCGTGGAAGTTGCTTAATAGCAGACGAATTAACTTTTGTGTTAGAGACCAGGAAGAAGGTTTTTTGGCTACCGCTCTTTCGCTGGTCAGTTCAGTGAAAGGCCTCGGTTAGTTTGATGGAGTTGTGCGTATTGATCTGGCACTGACCCACTTCATTTGGAGAAGAAAATGAAGTTGGCGCGCTCTCATTGTTTTCAGCGCCCCTTCATTTTGCGATCCGATTTTGAGCAAAGGTACTTGACAAAAGTGGAGAGAAAAAGTGGTGCCCACTTAATGGAGTGTACTGAGATGGTAATACACAACCAAACTTGGTCGAGGGGCTACATTTCCCTGTGGCCTGAACAGAAATGTTCCGGTGAGGTATATTTTCTTTCCAGTACCCACAGGGTAAAGAAAGTATTGCAATCGTGTTGGATGTTGGACGTCTTGAGACCTAGTGAATCCGAAAATCCTAATTTCCCCGCTGGTCCGTGTTTTCGTCTGTGCATGTGTGTGTGCAATACGTTTCGGCGGCCACAGGCCCTTTCTTGAGAAGCAATCCAAGTACACAGGAGTCAATATAGGCGAGGGGTGTTGTTACAGCCAACACCTCCAGTCCTTGAAAGGCACTACTCTCGCCGCCACTTGGGTTGTCTGTTACTGTGACACAATCCTCATGTATGAGGCCATCTACCTTGCTAATTGGCTACTACCCCATTGTCTGGAGTAGCAGACTCACAGTAAATCAGAGGAGAGTACTATCCCAATACAAGAGAGCTGCACTCCTTTGAATCACCAAGACCTACAAGACAGTATCCACTGAAGCGCTCCAAGTGATCACTGGCCAGTTACTCATTGACTTGGCCGTTCAGTGCATGGTAGACAAGGCGCAGGGAAAACGGAGCTTTTCCCGCCCTAGGCTGAAATTTGGTTCGACCTCTCTACTGAAAACTAGTCGCACGAGATAAAAGGGTCTGAGATAAATCGCAAGCGAGATGGAATCCTCGTCAAAAGTACGTGATACGTATCAGTTCGCATCCATTTTACGTGTCTGGAACACAAAGAGGAAGGATACTTCTAATGTTGTTCTGTCACCTGACGCATTTGTGAAGTGTGCGCAATATTACTGATTGAGGGGAACGAAAGTAATAATAGGAGTAGCAAATAAAGGTGACTGAAAACAAGGTGGCAGGGTATATTCCTATTCTTGCCCAATTTAGAGGATAAGGCGTTGGAAGTTTTCGGAGAAGGTTACGACAAAGAAACGTACCTCCACTGGTGTTGGTTCTGTGGATGCAGAGTGAGTTGAGTCGGGGACTCTTGCATGATTGCACAACATGCCACTGACATTACGCTCTCAAGAGGGTTTAGCAACAATCAATTTTATAATGAAACAGACCTGTCAGTAGTTCAATTAGCGGGAGAATAGTTGAACTGATTGAGCTAGAACTTTTTACTCAACGCAATCAATAGGAACGGTCAATTTCGTAATCCTTTCAGTAGTTAGCGGATATTTTTTGTTGAGCTTCCTGTGCAGATCTTTAATTTTTAAAGCATTCAAGCCAAACGTGAGTTGCAGTTGAGTCCTAGGTCCTCTTGATACCATCCTGTGGAGGTTATATCGTTATGGTGGAGGGGAAAGGGTTTCGCGATCATCGCAACGGGGAATCCAAGTTTCTGTCTAGTTGAGGCATCCTCGAAATGTGGCGTTATCTCGGGGCAGCTTCCTGAATTGGAAGCCACTGCTACTTGATGATTATTTTTTGACAGTTGCCAAGGCACCAGGTTCTCCACACTGTGTGTTATTTCCAATATGTCCGTTGTGCAGTCATTGCAAACGGTGTCTGTCATGCAGGGTTTGGGATGCGGAGAGACAGTGGCCCATTGTTCTGTTTCTTCGCCAGATGAACAAGAGCCAGTGCATGTTGACAACAGGGACTATCGTTCAGTGCCGTAAGAGCCTATCACAGATCCATCTTGACAAGTATTTTTCATAACTGATACTATATTTTGTGTACTCGGAACAGCGTCGCGTCATTGTATATTGGGTTCACTCGATACCACCCATGAATTAATTATTTAGCACTTTACTCAGCCGCAACAGAGAGATTCTCGTAGTTACGAAAATAAACGGGTTTAGGCAATTAGACTTAGGAGTGCTACATTCTACTGCACTGTACATGAAAATAGTCGTTGATCGGCGGGATGATGCTGGAGAAGCGGCTTGTGGCTACTTTGAAGGCCGCAGGCTCAGCTCCCCATCGACTTCCAACGACCAATGGGCACATTTGTGGAGCCGAAGGAGTTCGAGAAAAGGGACTCGGATTGTGTAACCCGCTCTCTTTTGTTCGTCAAGAATGAGCTGAATCAGATGGAAGCAGAGAGCATTCAAGCCGCGAGGTACCGACCTTTCGTTGGGGAGAGGTTCTGAAGAAATAAGAGAAGAAAAGAGATTTAAAAAAGCTGACAAAAGATTAATCGTTTTGAACGTGGCCTGGAATGTAATTTGATCTCAACGTCACGTTCGATTAATGAAGAACATACGTGAAACGAATGCCACATGTTCCAGCAATCGTCGAAATGATTGCGGGTCCCAGAGTGAAAGTTCGATCGAAAATCAGTTCAACATCAAGTGAAATACTTAATTTGGAACGACCGTTAACTAATAGTCTGAAGTGTACACGTAAGAATCTTTTCAATGAGACGTAAAAGTTCCATGAGGAGCTCACTTGGGTAGGTGAACATTCTTCCCCTGCCGTCGATAGTAGCACTTACCGAATTTGACAAATACCTAATTAGGCGAGATCATTGACGACACAAGTTAAGACCAATTAATGTCACACCAATTAATCACTATGTTGGCCAATTAATGTGTCACAGATTTGCCCTTCAATATGTGATTCTACTGTTCGTTTAAACCAGCTCTGAGCTGGACAAATTTCTTCGATATCAACTGCAACTGCCGGCGGGGACTTGACGTCCCATGAGTATTTCCAGTGACTTCTTCCACTGTGCTGTCAATCCCCCTGCCTCCTGCCTCTGCTTCCTGTTTGGGGAGGCTAGTCGCCATGGTCGATGATGGGATCCTCCAGGGCAACCTCCACTGCAGCATCTTCTCCAGCAGTTTAAGTGGGGCGAAGAAGGCCAATCTGCTGTTCTTGGACGAGCAGCACCATAATCAGGAAGCCTACTGGCTCAAGGACGAGCTGGGCACTGGTGTTATCTGGGTGGCCCAGCTCAGACAGTAGAGGATGGAGCCTGTTGATCTGGTGCCAGTATCTCACAAGAATGAAGAATGAAGACATGTAGGAAAGACTGCTCCTGAATCTCCCGAAATGCTGGGATGTACTAATACGGAACTGGCGGCACTCATTAAGATTCTCGTGATGGTGAAGAGGACAAGGAAGAAGAGCTGTCATCAAAGAGAGGCCCAGCCTGATGCAATGTGCTAAATGGTTCTGGGTTAGTTCTTAATAAGCAAAAGTAAAATTCATGGGACCACTAGGACCCTCCTTCTTACATCCCTGAAAAAAATCCCGTCAATCACTTTCTCTCGCTCTTATTTTGACCTCCCGTTCCACATTACGCCTCCTAGCCTTCTTTTCCGAAGGACACATGCGTGTCTGCTCCACTGTCGCTGGGATTTCCCATATTCAAACCCAATCTTGTAGATTCCGGAAATGCCTATTTTTACTTTCCTTGGCCCTGCGAAGTAGAAAGGAAAGTTATGTAATCGGCTGAAAAAAAAAATTTGAGTTTCTTCAGATCTTTACGTTTCAGACCCTCCTGAGTCCGAAAAACACTATTTGGGAAAATGGTCTGTGTGTCTGTGAACTATTTTTAGAGAAAACCACCGAACCAAATTAGCTCAAACTTCATATCTCGCTCACAGGTCACCATGGGATGCCAAAATAAGGGTTTGAACAAAATCCACCGAAAGTTAACTATAGTTATCATAGTGATCAAAACACCAAATATATTTTTCTCAAAAACGGCTCTAACGATTTTGATTAAATTTTTTATATTGGTAGCTCCCAATATGGGAACTAAATCATAAAATTCCCATCTATGGGAAAATGACGAGAGCAGCACAATAAATTATCGAAACTTTCGACGAAATCGATTTTAGCGCAGTTTTTAGAGAAAACCACCGTACCAAATCAGCTGAAACTTGATGTCTAGCCCACAGGTTACCATGAGACGCAAAAATAAGGGTATGGGCAAAATCCAAAAGTTAACTATAGTTATCATAGTGATCAAAACACCAAATTTTTTTTCTCAAAAACGGCTAGAATGTTAAAAAAAAAAAAAGTTACAAGAATGTTTAAAAAAAAGTCGTGTTGTAGTCCAATCCAATACCTATAAGGTGAGTGTTTAAAAACGCTCATGAGATACATGGGGGTCACTCCAGAAATTCCTGAGTTTCAACTACCGCCGTTTCGCTTACTACCAGTTCCAAAAGTGTTTACCCAATAACTCTGCAAAAGTGATTACTATCCTCCTTCAAAAAATCCGTGTTTACAGCCTCATTAATTTTCTGTATACCAATTGCTCAATAATGGTCCTGCAATGAGTACGAGCAGCACAATAAATTCGAGAACTGTAGGCGCTACCGCTTTCTGCTGCTGTGAAGTGTTATTTGACCAAGTTCAAATGAACTGCTTGGTAAATGAATTGATTAAATAGAATTAGCCATGTACAAAGTGAATTGACGTAGAGCTAAGGAACGTTGTATGTTGCAACGCACCAGATATTTCTGGTAAGTCTTTCACACCCTATCTCTGTCTCCCCAGCTCTTTCCCGTTTTTACTTTCCTTGCTCTACGAAGTAGAAAGGAAAGTTATGTAATCGGCTGAAAAAAATTTTTTGAGTTCTCTTCAGATCTTTACGTTTCAGACCCCCCTGAGTCCGAAAAACACTATTTGGGAAAATGGTCTGTGTGTCTGTGAACGATTTTTAGAGAGAACCATCGTAACAAATCAGCTCAAACTTGATATCTAGCCCGGAAGTCACTATGGGACGCCAAAATAAGGGTATGAATAAAATCCACCGAAATTTAACTATAGTTATCATAGTGATCAAAACACCAAATATTTTTTTTCTCAAAAACGGCTCTAACGATTTTGATTAAAGTTTCTATATTGGTAGCTCCAAACATGGCAACTATACCATAAATTCCCATCTATGGGAAAATGACGAGAGCAGCACAATAAATTACCAAAACTTTCGACGAAATCGATTTTAGCGCAGTTTATAGAGAAAACAACCGTACCAAATCAGCTGAAACTTGCTGTCTAGCCTACGAGTTACCATGGGACGCAATAGTGAGGGTATGGGTAAAATCCACCGAAAGTTAACTGTAGTCATCATAGTGATTAAAACACCAAATTTTTTTTCTCAAAAACGGCTCTAACGATTTTGATTACATTTTTTATATTGATAGCTCTCAATGAGGCAATGATACTATAAAATTCTCATTCGTGGGAAAATGACGAGAGCCGCACAATAAATTACCAAAACTTTCGACGAAAAGCGTTTTTAGCGCAGTTTTTTTCTTATAAACTCCGCTGGAATTTTTGTAGAATGTTAAAAAAAAAAGGTATTGTAGTCCAATCCAATACCTAAAGGGTGAGTGTTTAAAAACGCTCATGAGGTACGTGGGGCTCACTCCAGAAATTCCTGAATTTCAACTACTGTCGTTGCGGTTACTACCAGTTCTAACAGTTATTTTCCAATAACTCTGCAAAAGTGATTACTATCCTTTTTTAAAAAAATCGCGTTTACAGCCTCATTAATTATCTGTGTACCAATTGCTCAATAATGGTCCTGCAATGAGTACGAGCAGCAGAATAAATTCCGGCACTGTAAGCGCTACCGCTTTCTGCTGCCGTAAAGCGTTGTTTGACCAAGTTCAAATTAACTGAGTGATAAATGAATTGATTAAATAGAATTAGCCATGTACAAAGTGAATTGACGTAGAGCTAAGGAAAGTTGTGTGTTGCAACGCACCAGATATTTTCATTATTCAGTCTCTCCCAGTCGTCTGAAGGTTAATTATCTACTAACAAAACGTAGCTAATTCATATTAAGTTCGAACAATAACGTTAGCGGGATTGTTACATGCGATTCTCTCTCTCTATCTCTTCAAAAACGTAACAATGACATGGCAACAGACAAGACATCAAAATGTTGAGTTTGAAATATGGAGATGCTGCTTCTGAGCTGATATACAGAACTAAGCCGTTCACAGGGCTGTCGGCAGTAGTTCGAAAGTGTCGCGAGTGAAGTACGCGTATACACGAGAACCTGAGCCGGATCTGAAATGGAGGTCGCGTCATAACCTTGGCCTCTCTTTCCATCAAAGCTAACGCCACGCGTCTGAAAGCCCTTCGAACGGATTCCGAACTGCAATTATCCGTTGATCATGAACTCAAATCCCCGCGTTGACCCTCGCCGTTGGCCCAACGATTGGCCTTGGAGTGCGAGTAAGTCAATCTGACCTGGTTCATGGATCTCTGCTTAACTTATGCGCTGATATCAATGATCAGAATGGATGGTACAAGAGGTTGAGGTCCGTTGTTTGTGATCTCGCCCTACACCAATGGCGGTTGCAATATTGCTTTCTCAACAAATATTTCTAGTGGGCTGATGAACAATAACCCATCCAAAAAATTTTGGGAGCCCTTCGTTCCAGCATTACAAACAAACAATAAGACCAACCGATATCGAAAGAAGATAGTAAATGGAAACGAAGGGTCATGTTGTTAAGCCATAAAATCTCTATGTCTGAGGCACAATTGAGTTTTTCAGGCGACAAGACACAGGGGTGAAACCCGATCCATTTCAACGAGCAACAGTTCAAGACACAGTTTCCGAAGCGAAACTATGGGCCCAAGAGTATTTCATTGTAAACAGTCAGTAAATACGGAGTTAGCTGGTTCCCTGTTCCCGTCAACAGCATTCATGACTGACTGTTGTCTAAAATATGTGGTGCGTAGCAACACACAACCTGCTTCACATACGGGCGATATATCTTCGTTTAACGCATTTCTACAGGAACATTTATCGAAAACAAAATGTAGATAGCCGTTGCCGTTAGCTGAGAGAGCCGTTTTTGGAAAAAATCGAAAACCAATAAATTAATATTCTTTTTTTCTGAGTTAATCTGGCTTATACCTCCGTTCAAAAGGCAGATACAGAAATAGTTGTGGGGAACAAAATGTGGATATAGGTTGCTAAAGATCACTCCATAAGGCTGATGAAATCCAGAGACGTAATCACTCGGTAAATTACAAAAGTGCTCAAAAAACATGATTTTCGACACGTTTTCCTTTTTATTTCTGTTCTATGGACTGTCAGAGGAACATTTATTGAGAACAACATATGGGTATTAACTATTTAAAAACATTCTATGAGTTTGGTGAAAATCGTTACAGCCGCTTTGCCAAAAAAACATTAAAAACCATTTTCGTATATCTCCATCCACAGTATTATCATGGAGGTATGTAAAGAGAAGAAAAGTTAGGTATTGACTAGAAGAAGATAAGTTTTAAAAAGTGAAAAAAATACGAAAACCCATAGTTTTTTGTACATTTTCGTCCCTCATCCCCTTTTTCCCATCGACCAAAATTGCTCATAACCTAATATTCGCGGCTACAAAAAATAACAAACAAGAAAAAAAAAGAACCAGCTCACGTTCGAAAAAAATGGCACGGCATGAGGCAATCGATATGGCAGCATCATCAGCATCTCTCATTGTGATCCGGCGATCATTCATAACCATTGCTTTCTCTTTTTCCACATTTTCGTCGGTTGTTGATGTGGTGGGGCGTTCGGCATCTTCAACGTCTTCACGGCCATTTTGGAAACGCTTATACCATTCATAAACTCTTGTTTTACTCATAACAGACTCACTATAGGCCGTTGTTAACGTTTCACACACACTTTGTTACACTTTTTTTACGCAGAATTTGATACAAAGTCTGATCCATTTCTTTCATCTAACGAAAATCTCCGAGCTCATAAAAACACGTAGTCTTAGCGGGTGCCACAGACAAAGTAAGCAATGAATACAGTTGAAAATTTTGTCATACTTCAGGGGGATGTGTACCATCATTATAAAATATCTGGTGCGTTGCAACACACAACTTTCCTTAGCTCTACAACAATTCACTTTGTACATGGCTAATTCTATTTAATCAATTCATTTATCAGTCAGTTCATTTGAACTTGGTCAAACAACGCTTTACGGCAGCAGGATGCGGTAGCGCTAACAGTTCCAGATTTTATTGTGCTGCTCGTACTCATTGCCATTATTGACCGTTTGGTACACAGATAATCACAGAAAATGAGGCTGTAAACACAAATTTTTTGAAGAAGGATACTAATTACTTTTCCAGAGTTATTAGGTAATAACTGTTAGAACTGGTATTAAGCGAAACGGCGGTAGTTGAAACTCAGGAATTTCTGGAGTGAGCCCCATGTATCTCATGAGCGTTTTTAAACGCTCACCATATAGATATTGGATTGGACTACAATACCAATTTTTTTAAAACATGCTACTAACATTCCAGTGGAGTTTATTAGGAAAAAACCGCGCTGAAAACGCTTTCGTCGAAAATTTTGATAATTTATTGTGCTGCTCTCATCATTTTCCCACAAATGGGAATTTTATGGTATAATTGCCTTATTGAGAGCTATCAATATAAACAATTTAATCAAAATCGTTAGAGCCGTTTTTGAGAAAAAAAATATTTGGTGTTTTAATCACTATGATAACTATAGTTAACTTTCAGTGGATTTTGTTCATACCTTTATTTTGGCGTCCCATAGTGACTTCCGGGCTAGATATCAAGTTTGAGCTGATTTGGTACGGTGGTTTTCCTCTACAAATCGTTCACAGACACAGACCATTTTCCCAAATAGTGTTTTTCGGACTCAGGAGGGTCTGAAACGTAAAGATGTGAAGAAAACTCAAAATTTTTTCAGCCGATTACTTTCTACTTCGTAGAGCCAAGGAAAGTAAAAACGAAATTGACAATGTGACTCTACAAACCCGCCAGATCTAAAAATTCCTTTTATTTTCTGAACACATCTCGTATATTTATAAACCAGCTGGTACCCGCGGCTACGTCTGCGTACTTTTAATTTGAATATTATGGATTATATTAAAAGAACGGTATAGATTTGGGTATAGCATTTGGTTAAAAGAGAGTAGGTATATTTTAAAAAATATAAAAATATCTGTTTACAGTAGGTATAAGGTATCTATGTATTCCATTGAGTGGCAGAAAGTACTTAGGAAAATGTATTGGTCCCTCATGTCCTAGAGACACTTACAGGGGCCCAGCGTCACGTTGTGTACAAAAATATTTTGAAATGACCTAATTTAAGACGTGTTTGTACACAACGTTTGCTGTTTCGTTATTATTTGTTAAAATGTGGAAATTGTTTGGACTCGACACTCGCGAGCAGGCCACGTACAGTTGTCCATGCGAAAAACAGTTTTTCTCTAATTGGACACTTGCTACTTTAAGTGTTTGCCCTTGCGCTTTGTTAATGGTCATTGCGAAGGCTGGTTTGAGGGGAAACTGGATTATTTTTAACTGAAAAGGTAAATCTGTAGGGATCATGGGTATGCGGGAATCCAAACTTCTTCATCTTTAGCTATTCCTGTCATTATAATTGCTCTAATAATATTGCGTCCTAGCTGCGTATTTTGCAATCGAGTCCTGCTGCATAGTCTCGGCACTTCGAGATTTCTCATTAACAAAACTGTAACCCCATCTTTCAGTCTCAGCTTATGAGAAGGCACTCCTGATAGCTCTAAAGAGTTTAGAACCTCTGTAGGATAAGATGTCACCTGTTCGCTGTCCATGATATCTACCGACAAATATTCGACAACATCGCCTTGCACATGTGACATCATTCGTTCATTCATCCCCACGATTTCATTAGTCGGTGCTAATATTGCCCTTTCACACAGCCACTCTCTATTCCTTACGTTATATTCCAAACCAGGATGGACGTTGTTTTCAAGGTCTTCCAAGTTGTGGACAGCACTACAAAATTCTTGATTTAATGTAATCGTGCCGTTATCGTCCGTAGTCATTCGACCTTCGCCGATTTTCAATAGAGCTGCTGCGTATTGCCCCGATTGCGTATCAGTATGTAGTTGTACTCCCATTCAATATGCATTTATCTCATCTGCTGGAGTGCCTCCGGTAATGACAGGTAGTGCCTCCCACCCATTAAACTCTGGTTGCTTCCGATATTTTTCAGAGTCCGATTGAGCGCCTCGATCGCTTTTTTATGCGACATTGTGCACTCATCCAGCACCAACAGCTTGCATTGCTGTTTTTTGTAATGTTATAAACTGGATTTTCCTCATGAGGTAAATTTAATGGGAGTTTAAGCACTGCCGTGCTTAAAGTAGGTATCGCTTCCATCGAGCAGCGTCGCCGCAATTCCAGAGAAAGCTACGGCAACAGCTATTCATTTATCTTTGCGGATTTGGGCTAAAAGAAAAGTTTTTCCAGTGCCTCCTGGCGCATCCGAGAAAAACAATCCGCCCTCGCCATTATCGATTCTTTGCTCAACAATATCAAAGACTAATTTTTGTTCCGTGTTCAATCGAGGAACAGACTCTGTAACGACAGGACCTAAGCAAAAATGTTCGGCCGCACAGTAATTAAAATGTAGGAATTCCTCGGTTAACTCGTGGAGGAGGGATGGGCCACAAAGTAGGAAGTAAAGAAAAACAATCGTCCTTGTCGGAAAGTTCCACCCAAAAAGAAATTAATTTAATTTCTGTCAAAATTAATTAAATGATTAAATATAGATCGGAGTGGCCACCCTTAACAAAATTTAAATATCTGGTGCGTAGCAACACACAACTTTCCGCCACCCCTTTAAGTTCGAACACCACCTTCATAGGCGGGCGCTATATCTTCGTTCAACGCATTTTTACAGGAACATTTATGGAGAACAAAATGTAGGGACTAGTTAGTTGAGAGTACTCCGAATGTTTGATCGAAATCGTTGGAGCCGTTTTTGAGAAAATTGGAATACCGATAAAATAATATTCGACAAATCTCCTTTTTTGTGTTAACTTGGCTTATATCTCCGTTCAACATATATATACAGAAATAATTATAGAGAACGAAATGTTGGTATGGGTGACTAAAAGACACTCCATTAGAATTTATCACATCTGGTGAAGAAGTTACCCTGAAGTTTACGGAAATGTTAGAAAAAACGTTATTTTCGACACATTTTGATTTTTATCTCTGTTCAATGGACCGTCACAGGAACATTTATTGAGAACAATATGTAGGTATCAACTATTTGAAAACATCCTGTGAGTTTGGTGGAAATCGCTGAAGCCGTTTTGCCAAAAAGCGTAAAAAACCTATTTTTGCTTCAGGGGCTCATACCTCCGTTCACCGTATTTTCATGGAGATATGTATGGACAAGGAAAAGTTAGGTATTGATTAGAGAAGATAATTTGAAAGTTTAATCAAAATCGTTAGAGCCGTTTTCTGAGAAAAATGCGAAAAACCCTAGTTTTTGGTACATTTCAGGCCCCCACCCCCTTCCCATCGGGCGAAATCGTCCATAACCTTATTTTGGTGTCTACAAAAAATAACGAACAAAACAAAAAAAGGACCAACTCAATCGGATCAGCCGTTCGCCCGCAAATCGAACTACAGACACACACACACACAGACATACACACAGACATACACACGGACCTCTCTCCGAAATTAGGTTTTTTAGACTCAGTAGGGTCTGAAACGTAAAGATCTGAAGAAAACCCAACTTTTTTTTTTGGGCCGATTACTATACTTTCCTTCCCTTCGGGTAGCGGAAAGTAAAAAGAACCAGCTCAATATATCCAGCTGTTCTTCCCCAAATCGAACTACAGACACACTTTTCTTTCACACAGCTCACCGTAAATGAGACGGTGGCACCCAAAAATGAGAAACTGAATAAACAATAAGTAAGGAAATGGGGAGGGCCCAGACTACCTTATGCCGGCTCTAGGAATAGAAGGATTGGGATTCCACGATTGAACGACACCAGTTCCAGCAGGACCTGAGCAACAGCCGGGTGATGATACCATGGAGAACGGCTGCTGACATCTCCTCCGCACTTCTCATGCACCACACACCACGCCAGGACATGGTCAATGCTGCAACCCAGATGTTACCTGTCAGAGCTGAGTGGTGGGAAGAGGAAGAAAGGGGGGTGGGGTGTAAGGTTTAGAGCTCTCCTGTCAGAGGGTAAGAGCGTGGCTGATGCGATGAGAGGAGGGCAGACAAGAGAGGTTGAGGGGGGCCAAAAAAGAGAGGGGCCTTCCCCTCGAGACACTTCCGAGGAGAGGAAGAAGGTGAGGCGCTCCTTGGGAGTGAGTGTGGGTGAGGGGCAGCGTTGGGGCATAGGTTCCACACCTGCAATCCACCCCAGTGGGGCTGGTGGCTCCGGGCGTCAGGGAGTGCTTAAGGGCGGCCCTGGCAGGTGGCCACCGGGCTCATATAGCTCAGCTGTGCTAGGAGTGAAGCTGGGGGTGTTCCATGAGGACTACCCGGCGGAGCTCCTCACAACGGAGCAGATAAAGGCCATGGAGAAGAGCATAGTGGAGGCCGTGTTCACTCTCGACGAGCCAGGGTTCACTGGTACCATGTGTAGGAGGGGGTGGTATGCGGTGACCTGTAAGGATGAGGGCACGGTAGCATGGCTGAGGGAGCATTTTGCCACCGCACAGCCCTGGGAGGAGGCCAGGCTGAAGATCTGTGAGGGTGGGGACCTTCCAAGACCAAGGAGGGCCGTGGCGTACCTTCCGGGGTGTGAGGAGGAGCCGGATGCGAGGATCCTGAGTTTTCTGGCGAAGCAAAACAGGAGACTCTGCACACGGTTCTGGACGGTGCTCTCTCAGGTCCATAAAGAATCAGCGGTAATTTTGGGCCTGCTGATATATGAACAATCTGCCCAGGCTTTGGAGGCTGAGCCAGCAGTCTTCATAAAGCTGAGGCAAGGCAGCATCAGAGTGAGGAAGCAGGGCTCTGGAGAGGTACCTGCCTCGAGTGTCCCTTCCTTAAGTGCCCTGAAGATGGTGGAAGGGGCAGAGGGAGCGCTGCTGCTGCGGGGGTAGTGGGTGGCGGGGCTGCTGGCTGTGGGGCTGCGGGTGGCGGCGACCTAGGGTCCCGCTGCGCGGTCCTGGCTCAGGGCCCCGCCCCAGGCGCCTCAGTGGAGGTGGTGGTGGCTCCTGAAAACAGCGGTGCTGGAGTCCTGGTGGCCCCTCCTCCCCCTCCTGTCGCAATGGCTTCGGCAGTGGCAGCGGGTGGGGTGGGGGGCTGGCGGGTCCAGAATTCGCAGGGAGGGCAGGGAGGACGTCAAGGTCCTTCCGGCAGAGACTGCAGGCAAGTTGCATCGGCTTGCCCCCCAGGCACTCTGCAGGGACGTAAGGTTCCACGGGGGTTGGGGGGTCGGCGTGGGTGACAATGAGCGTGTATCACATTGGCTTTCTCCAGATCAACCGGCACACAGCCAAGGCAGCAACGGCAGTGATGTGCAGGAGCTTTGTCTGGGGGGGCTGTGATGTGGCTCTACTGCAGGAGCCTTGGGTGGACAGCAGGGACGTAAAAGGGATACCTGCTAGTACAGGTAAGTTGGTCTAATGTGGCACAGAAGGTTGTCCTAGGGCGGCTGTTTTGGTAAGACACAACTTGCATATTCTAAAAATTCCCGAGTTCTGTCACAGGGATTTGGTGGCGGTGATGCTGGAAGCTCAAGACAGTAATGGACTCTGGGCGAGGACAGTAGTGGCATTAGCCTACATCCCAGGCGATGACGCTGAGGTCCCCCCACTGATGATGAAGCAGCTAATCCATTACTGCAGAAGGGAAGGCCTTCAGTTGATTGTCGGGTGTGACGCGAATGCACATAACATGGCATAGGGCAGCACAGACACAAATGAAAGAGGTGAGTCCCTTTTTGACTACTTACTATGCAACGAAATGGTGGTGGTTAATAGGGGGAGCACGCCAACTTTTGTTACGCACAGGCGGAGGGAGGTGCTGGACATTACGGTCGCAAGTACCTTCTATGCCAGTAGAATAACAAATTGGCATGTCTCTGGGGAAACCTCAATCTCTGACCACCGGATGGTGAGGTTCAGGCTGCGGTTCCCTGAAAGTGTGACGGAGACATATCGGAACCCCATGAACACAGCAGTTCTGGGTTCTGTACAGCAGTGTGTTGGCCTCCAGTTTGGAGAGCTACAGCGGTGAAATGCAAACTGTCGAAGGTGTGGAAAGAGCGATAGGGGAGATCTGCGCAGCTATGGTAGATCTTCGGGTGTAGGGATCCCACCGACTCTACGGGTGAGTGGGACGCATTTAGGGGTTCCCTCACGCCGTACAATAAAGCCCTTAGACAGGCAAAAAGGAAATCCTGGAGAGACTTCTGCGGGGGCATGAAAGACTTGTCTACCATGTCCAAGGTACAGAAGATCCTCTCTAGAGAAGAGGTTTTCTCCTAAAGGCAGGGGGAACATACACAAGGGGCAGCAAGGAGACATTGGAGGAGCTACTGGCAGCTCACTTCCCAGGGTCTCATAGCCTGCGGCGGGGAGATAGCCACCACCATCAGCTGAACACCGATGGAGGTACCTGTCATGGGCGATCGAGGAACCCGCTGCTAGCCGCTGCCTCCAGAGAAATGTTCACACTTAATAAGGTTAAATGGGCAATTGGTTCATTTAAATCTTACAAGGCGCCAGGTGTGGATGGGATCTTCCTAGCCATGCTGCAGCATGGTAGGGAGGCTCTGGGTCCAATACTGGTGAGGCTTTTCAGGGGAGCTATGTCCTTGGGTACATACCCACTATGTGGAGGAAGGTGAGGGTGGTCTTTATACCAAAGCCAGATGGCTCCTCGGCCCTGGCTAAGGGCTACCGCCCCATCATTCTCATGTCCTTCGTGTTTAAAACAATGGAGAAGATAGTGTGCCTATCAATAATGGAGTACTATCTTACTCAGAACCCCATTCGGAGTTCCCAGCATGCCTATCAGAGGGGGAGATCCACTGAGACTGCGACAGTGCTGGAGGATACTCTGAGATCCGGAGAGATTGCGCTGTGCTGCTTTCTGGATATTGGGGGGCTTTCGACAATACGTCGTATGCCTCAATTACGGCTGCAGCTGGTAGGAAAGTAGTAGATCCTTACCTAATTTCTTGGACCAAGGAGATGCTGAGTAGCAGGGTGGTCTTTTCGGAGTTGATGGGAGGGGGGAGACACTCTCTGTGGTGCCCACCAGGGGGTGCTCTGTGGTGCCCACCAGGGGGTGCTCTCCCCTCTCCTCTGGTTGCTGGTAGCTGACACCCTTCTCGAGCTGCTGGAGGAGGAGGGCTACAAGGTAATAGGATACGCGGATGACCTGGTAATTATAGTCAGGGGTAAATTCGCGAGTGTAATCAGTGAATGCATGCAGCATGCACTGAATACCCTACAGAGATGGTGCAATGGGCAAGGACTGTTTGTCAATCCAGACAAAACGAGCCTGATCCCGTTCACCAGAAGGCGCAGCCTTGCTCTGCGGGAACTCAGGCTGGGTAGCAAGGTGTTGAAGATCCAGCATGAGATCAAGTACTTGGGGGTTTTTCTTGATGGAAAGCTCACTTGGGCCACACATGTGGAAAAAGCCTTACAGCGGGCGTCGGTGGTGATGTGAGCAGCTCAGTGAATTGTGGGGAAGACATGGTGGCTGAGGCCTGGGATGATCCGATGGCTGTACAGTGCGGTTGTCTATCAGAGGGGGAGATCCACTGAGACTGCGACAGTGCTGGAGGATACTCTGAGATCCAGAGAGATTGCGCTGTGCTGCTTTCTGGATATTGGGGGGATTTCGACAATACGTTGTATGCCTCAATTACGGCTGCAGCTGGTAGGAAAGTAGTAGATCCTTACCTAATTTCTTGGACCAAGGAGATGCTGAGTAGCAGGGTGGTCTTTTCGGAGTTGATGGGAGGGGGGAGACACTCTCTGTGGTGTGGGGGTGCCCTCAGTTTGGGGTGGTGGGGGTGGGGGGGCGTAAATTCGCCAGTAATCAGTGAATGCATGCAGCATGCACTGAATACCCTACAGAGATGGTGTAATGGGCAAGGACTGTTTGTCAATCCAGACCAAACCAGCCTGGTCCCATTCAGTAAAGGCGCAGCCTTGCATTGCAAGAACTCAGGCTGGGTGATCAAGAACTTGGGAGTTTTCCTTCATAGGAAGCTCACTTGGGCCACACATGTGAAAAAAGCCTTACAGCGGGCGTCGATGGTGATGTGGGCAGCCCAGAGAATGGTGGTGAAGACATGGGGGCTGGGGGCTGGGATGATCCAGTGGCTGTACACTGCGATTGTTAGGTCTGTAGTTACTTATGGAACCCTCGTCTGGTAGGATGAGGGTAGAACGTAGGGAGTGTCTGGCCATTACAGGCTGTATGAGAACATGCCCTACGGCAGCACTGGAGGTATTGTTAGAATTAGCTCCACTACACGTACTTGTTAAAAGGATGGCGTTCCTCCAGGCTGTGCATATGTTGGAGTTGGGTCTGATCATCCAGAGTAGGAGGAGTTCCTACTACTTGATCCTTGACAAGGTCCCAACTGCATGTGGTAGACTCAATGCCTGCGAGGTTCAACTTCGCGTTACCGTTTCGGAAACTCATTCATGAGTGATCCAGGTTGGAAGGGGGAGCTCCCACTTTTGCAGCTGGGGCCCTGGTATACTACACTGATGGCTCGGTGCAGGGTGGCTTTGCAGGGGCAGGCATCTTTGGGCCGAGAGTAAGAGCAGCGATCCCATTGGGGTCGCTGGCCACGGTGTTCCAGGCAGAGGTGGCTGCGGTGACAGTCTGTGTGCAGCGGCTGCTGCAGAAGGAACTGAAGCGGCAGAGAATCTACATAACGGTGGACAGTCAGGTCACTCTCAAGGCCTTAGCCTCATACTGTCTTACATCACGTGTGGGAGTGTCTGACTGGACTGAAGGCCCTGGCAGAGGACAACAGTGTAACACTGTGTTGGGTGCCAGGGCATCAGGGTATAGAGGGAAACGAACGGGCTGATAGGTTGGCTAAGAAGGGATCAGCACAGATCCCTATTGAGCCTGAGCCCTTTGTTGGGACTACCAGGAGCCACCTACCTAGAGAGGTTGGCAAATGGGAGGACCGGTGCAGGGCTGCTCATTGGCAGGGGCTGCCTGGCCTTAGACAGTCAAAACTCTTCATCCGGCTCTCCAGAGAGGTCCAAGTAGGTGCTTGCACTGGGGAGGAAGGATATGAGGATGGCCTGTTCACAGGTGACTGTTCGCTGAGGTACCACCTTGCAAATATTGGCAAGTGCGAGGTATAGGTATGCAAGTTCTGCGAGGTAGGGCTACAGACAGCAGCGCATGTGCTGTGGGTATGCGATGGACTCGTGGCATCGCGCCGTTGTGTGTTTGGGAGGCCCTTTCTTCAGCCCGAAGAGCTGGCAAATGCAGAACTTGCGGATATCCTCCGCTTTGTGTGGGGGTGGTGGGGGCGCATAGGTCATAGGTGACGTCACACCAAGTGAGACCAGTGTCGTGGGGCCTGGAGGTGGTGCAGGGGGGGCCATGCTCTGAGGATCATTGATACCCTTACAATAGGCCCGATTGTGGCTGCAGTGAGGATATCACCATCAGGAGCCCCAACCGTGAAACCCTCCAAGACCGAACGGCTCGCCTAATGACCAAATGGAGAACAGTAATGACTGAAGAAAACCCAACTTTTTTAATACGATTACTTCCCCTACCCTTCGGGTAGCAGAAAGTAAAAAGTTCAACCATTCTCCCGCTAATTGAACTACTGACAGGTCTCTTTCATTATAAAATTGATTGTCTCTAAACCCTCTTGAGAGCGTTATATCAGTGGCCTGTTATGGTGGTTACAGTTTTGCTATCATGCACGAGCCCCTGACTCACTCACTCTGCATCCACTGAACCCAGACCAGCGGTCGTACGACATCATATAGTCAGTCCCCCAGTAGAGCACTGTTGCCTGTGAGTAGTTCTTAATCTCGTTTCCCGCCTAATCTAACTGCTTACTTGGGTGGCAAGTTTCGAAGAGGCAGATCATCTGCGGCCTCGTTTCTTTGTCCTAACCTTCTCCGAACTTCCTACGCGTTGTCCTCTAAAGCCTTGTTTCTAAAGAAGAGAAATATACCCTGCCACCTTGTTTTCAGTCCCCCTTATTTGCTACTCCTATTATTGCTTTCGTTCACCGGTGCGTCGCCGGTGACAGAACAACATTATTGGCGATTCTTGCCTCTTTGAGTGCCAGTCACTTGAAATGGAGTTCATGAAAGAATGGAAAGAATAGGCGGAATTTACATAGGAGTGACCGTTTCATCTTTTGGAGAAAGTTTGTTATCTTGGCAGGCGTCGTAGACAATGGGAAGGAAGGAAGCCGACTCCCGTTGAAACAACAATAGATACTACTACTCATATCGAGGTTGTTGCAACGCGAGAGATAGAGAGCAAAAGACTAGCGAAAGGGGGGAAGGAGCATGGAAGTTATCGCGAGCTCGCATTTATCAGGTAGATTCTTTCCACGCCCCAACAATTTTCACATCTATAAGGAGGCGCCTTTCAGGTTATCGCTGAAACATAGTTTTTTCTCAGCGCAATGACTTTTATCGAGGGATTTCCGGCTCTCTTTTCAAACTGTTGAGAGCTCTTTACTTTCCTTAGCTCTACGAAGTAAGAAATTTAATGTGATCGGCCGACTTTTTATTTTTCGCGACTCAAAGCGAAAGGAAAATATTATAATCGTGCAAATAAAGTTGGGTATTCTTCAGATCTTTACGTTTTGAGGGCTGCTGCATCCTGAAAACCTGATTTCCGCGAATGGTCTTAGTTTGGGTGTGTATGTGGCTGGTGTAATTGGCGACGTCAAGAGGGCATTCCGGCCACTGGATGAAACTGCCGAGAATCTCATGATTCTGCAGATGGTGCCCGAAAAAAAAGAAGCAGTTATATTTGGTCATGGAAGATTTTCGTCGATGGAAAAGGGGCGTAGGGAACTAAAATGTAACAAACACTAGGGTTTTTCGCATTTTTCTCGAAAACGGTTTTAATGATTTTTATTAAACTTACATGTCATCTTCTACCCGTCAGTGCCCTATTTTCGTTTCTTTAAATAACGGAGATACAGGCCTCTGAATTAAAATCCGTTTTTTTTCTCTATTCGGCGTAACGGCGTCAACTATTTTCACCAAACTCTCAGAACGTTTTAAAATGGTTAATAACTCTACATTGTTATCCATAAAGAGATTTGTCGAACATTAATTTATCGTTTTTCCACTTTTCTTGGACTCAGCTCAAACGACTTCAATCAAACTTATGGAGTACTCTTAACTTACTTACAGGTACCTACATTTTGTTCAATATAAATGTTTCCGTAGAAACGCATTGAACGAAGATACAGCGCTTTTATATACGTATATGTGATGTCCCCCTCATCTTCACATAACTGTCCTTCTTCTCTATCCGACTCCATAGGGTAAACGATTCACAAACAAGAATTTAAAAAAAAGTCTATTAAAAATTCTATTAAAAATTCTATTAAAAGTCTATTTAAAAAGAAACTTGACACACTCGAAAAGCGTACTCCCCCTCGACGGTCACAATCAATTTTAAAACAAAACAAATCGGTAAGTTCACGAGAGACCCTTCAGGTAACAATTGCAACGGTTGACTGACTCGTCAGACTGAGGTAGGTAGTTCTACTTGGTCTTAGTTCGGATTTGTGCCGCGAGGGGAGGAATGAGCAGCTAGTGATGACACAATGTGTTATTCGAGTGATAAACCGATAACTTGATTCAAACATAATGATTGGCGATGGTATAAAATCAGTAGGTCAGCAGATATGTAGAAGGATTCCTCATTTCATCACATATATATATCAGGTTGTCAAAATTTTGTGTTGCTAAGCACGAGATATTTAAGTTACGTTCCGGGATTGTTTATGTTTAGTGCATTTGTGAGGTGGAACTTATTGATTTTTTGTGTTGAATGAAGCCTAGGATGTTGAATATCGGAAAAGGTTTTCGACATATTCTTCGAGTGGTACAACCATAACATCCAATTTCTAATCCAACGTCGTACTCTTCGCTGGTATTTTGTGTTCTGCTTCTGTTAAACTATCCTCAAGTCGAGGAATGCGTTCACTTTGAATGGAAGACTCTCTGGGACCTTGCACATTAGCATCAACCGAAGGAATTCAGGATTAACGGACGCAGGTCAGGCGGAGGTACGATGAACATTCCAGAGCTAGCGTTCCCTCCCTTTCAACTGGTAGACCGAATCGGACGATCTGACCTGAGCTGAGCGTCAGTAGTTGAAGGTTTCTTTCATCTTCACTACGTGGCCGTTTTAATACATCTGCTTCTTCTGGTCACGTCAAACCTAAAAGGAGACTGGACAATCTATAAGTTTACCCTATTGATTGACCTGTTTGAAAACTCGTTTGCTTAAGAACGTTTCACTCATTTGGCAGGGACAGTGAGACATTTTTGGCTGACCTCCACCGCAGAGTAGATCTGTTTTACCTAATGCTAACTGTACCTTCAGATATGGTCCAGAAGCGGTTGCATCGGTCGTTGTTTATTAAATAAATCGTACAGGTGTAGTGCTTGCCATCATGCGGAAGCCGAGGTATTAGCACAGGATTCACCCCTCTTCATGCAGACAGCTACAGAATCTGGCTAGTGCAACGCAGCAGAAATTCGTATGTGCTACTATATAGGGAATATGGGGAAAGAATATCACTGTGTGTAACCATGTGGAGGAAGACATTTAAGGAACCCCTGATGTTGAATGATTCAACAAAAAAATGTTTATGGTATCTCGGTGAGTTTAGAGTTAGCTCATGGAGTTAAAACGGTCTGAGTTTCTCTCTCTCTCTCTCTCTCTCTCTCTCTCTCTCTCTTTCTCTCTCTCTCTCTCTCTCTCTCTCTCTCTCTCTCTCTCTCTCTCTCTCTCTCTCTCTCTCTCTCTCTCTCTCTCTCTCTCTCTCTCTCTCTCTCTCTCTCCCTCTCTCTCTCTCTCCATACATGAAAATAATTGACCAATTTCCATCCAACACCCCTGCTGTGCTCCTCGCTCCACCAAACTAGTCTATCACCAAATGCTTCATGCCAATGAACTCGTTTCGAGGTGAGGAAATAAAGGATTGGAGTGGACTTCCTCCTGTAGTGAATATTATGCCAAAGGGAGCAAGTTGAACCACTTATATCCAGTACTGACTGTCCTTCAATATGACGGACGAACGCTACACTTCCATTAGTGAGCTATTGTTTCGTGAAGATAACATCGAAGGCCGCTGACGACGGATCAACGTTTGTAACGAGTGTCAAATTCAAAGAGCGTTACGAGATAAGGCGAGAAATTATCTGTATAAAGCGAAACGGTCTTTTCCCCGCTTATTTTCCGTGTGGAACAGTTGATAGGTGGGTACCGTGAGGTAGCACGCGACTCGGTGAGCCAGAGATAAGGCAGAACTCAACTTCGTGTAGTTTAGCGATCCGCCACCTGAACAGTCATTACCGTTGTTCACGAAAGATGATCCCACTTCGACAAGTTAACATCACACACTGTTACTATTGTGGGATATCCTTTGTGAATGCTGCAGTGAAAATGCTCGCGTCTAGCTGCTAGTGGTGTAGGAAATCGACACAACTGATCCTGTTAAAACGCGAACTATATGGTCAGCCATCAATTCGAGGCCACAAATGGGAATGGCTAAAAAAAACGCACTAAAATGGTTAATGTGCTGACGAGTTCTTGATTATGACTCAAGAATGGTCATTGATAGCGCCAGACTGGAATCAATCAGCATTCCTTGTGGGCCTCATACATTGTCGTGGCTTGCAGGATATTGGAGCAGACATTGACAACTTTCAGGTCTGTGGTAGTTGAGACGTGGGAGTTCAATATGATTCAAGGCTCGGGAATGTCTGGCGGGACATGCGAGAAACCTGCGAAGGCTGTCATTTTGAGAAGAGAGGGGTCGTAATCGCGTATTAATTTGTGCGAAGAGGCGGAGGTCGGAGCGTCTACGGGGGATTGTTATTCACTGACACGGTTATTACGAAGGAAACGTGTCAAGACGTTGAATATCAGCGATTAGAAAGCCACGTTGAGTCTGGAAGGTGTCAACTAAGGCAGGGGGGGGGGGGCGTTATGATGAAAAATAACCCTTTGGGGTTTGGTTTAAATTTCTTCGTTACATTAAGGAAGTATCTCAACGGCATCAATTACCAGTTAATGACCTCAAAGCTCAGAGATGCTTCGTTTCGTTCCGTTCGAGTGCAGGTACCCAGTTGTAGCAGCGAGTGAGTACGTCATATTACGAACGAGGCACCGTTGCGTGGTGCTGTAACATAATGATCCCTCCAACTCGACAATTACCTCTATTGAGCAACTTGTTACAACGGCGACCTTCCTTCGCGTGTTAGTCCCCATAATCCGGATATACTCCTCTCACGGCGCAAGTGATTTTCTAAATCGCTGTTGCTATGTCTTCCTTGAAGACAACGACGTTGTTACAGGAAAATCAGAGAATAAAACGCTATCCCAAATCTATTATGGCAAATTGAACCGCACACTAATGTTGACTCCTATTTGGCAGCCTCTTCACTATTACCGAGCTCAAGTCCTTGGGTGTCATCTGTCCTTTCACACTCTTGAGTGACTCTCAGCGACAGTCCGATATGCGGCCTATATTGACAGTACTTTTGCATAGCACGCAGGGTGTAATTGGCCCTGGAACTGTGGTCAGTTAGTGATTCCGTGAAGTAAGGGATTAATTCTCATGCAGGGCCGGATACATTCAATGAGCTCAGCTGTCTACCGAGCTCCCCCAACTCCTTCATTTTGTCTCTCAGTTATAGCTGAACTATTGGTACTCTAATGAAGAGCAAGCCATCACTCGCCACGCGCCTCATCGTTTGTGGTATTCAAAGTGTAAGTTCTGAATGTTTCTCCAGAGTGAAAATCCCCTTGAAATTCATTTAAATCTCTGGAGCTTTCATTTGAAATTGTTGCCCAAATTTCTCCACTTTCTCTTTAAATAGCAAAGAAGCTATTGAAAGTAAAAAAGGCGCATCCGCTGATTCCGATTGGCCTTTCATCTCGAGGTTTTGCCCTCAAGAAAATTAGGGTTCTAAAAATACTGGGTTTCGGTTTCAATTTCAGCTCTCGTAAACAGGGCTTCGGCTTTTGAGCTGATTTTCGAAAGTTGTGCGAATCATAGGAGACGCTTTGGAGGAAGGCAATTGAGGGCAGAAGATGAAAGCAACACGGGTGAGCAGCGGTTCCGTCAACGCTGTAATCAGGATTTGTAAGAGAAACCGACGATAATTGATTTCTGAGCTCGAGACCTCGCATCTGCTGTAACGACAGAATCAATCAGTTGCGACTTCAACTGGTTACTCACTCCCATTGCACTTGAGTTCACGACAATGACGAACTCAGGAATGTTTGATTCGGGAAGAAAAATAACGCTTTTTTATCATGGCCGTTTTTGTACGATTAACAAGGGATTCACTAGTTCTGCAAAGGAAGTCCCGTAAAATATAGTTTGAGAAGGAATAGATAGGGCACGGGTAGTTTAATGCGGACTAAAAAAGTAAAAACGAGAATAGCTCTTCGAGAGCACACACGTAGTACTTTAACTGTGGTGGTTGCGATCGAAATTACTGTAGTCTGAGCTAGAGAGGCATTGGGGTTGCGAGTTCAAAAAAATCAAGATAGTAGAAGAAAGCACAAGAGTACAACCAGCGTTTTCTTGTACGAGGCAAGTGAGTGGCTGTAGATCATGTGACGGAGTTTTAGTGGTCGCTGGTGCATTCTCTCCTATTATGCGCAGCAGACGTTAGAACTTGTAGTAACTGGGCATAGAACAATCTACTCTACTACATTGCCATTCGAGGGGCTTCAGAGTGGCCCGACATATAGTCAACGCGAGGAAAGCAATTCAACACAAACAAAAGTATTTCTCGATCCTAATGGAAGAGAAACATGATACAAATGTACGGGCAGCTTCCAGATCGTTCCTAGTGGCTCATCCTGAATTGGATGATATAATACATTTGGTAAAGGACAGGGGGGGGTGTACTGTAACTGTTCAAGGACAAACAGAAGCACTAGATTGCGTCATGAGTGTCAAGAACTCCTAACTGCGAAACATTTCTGGTAGGAGACTGTTCTCGCCGTTCGCCGCATCATTTACCTAACAAATGTGGTCAGGGAAGTGGAATAGCTACTTGTCACAATTTAAAACAAATAAGAAAGCCATGTGTATGCGGTAAGCTTTTTCCAACGGCTGTCTGGTTTTCCGAAAAAACTATTAATGCTAACCCTCTCTTTCCGCAGATATAAATTGCTGACACAGCTAGTTTGCTAGTTTGTGTCAACTCTTCTATAGTGTTTAGTGAGTCAGGGTAACAATTCTGATTTAAACGACTCATTCTATTTCGAGAATCGCAATTGGCGCTAATGCCCCCCCCCCCCTTCAACCGCTCCCTATTTTCTGCCTGCAATCGATTTGGTTGGTGACAAGGAGAAAACCTGTTCTGCACTTTCCATTCAACGTCCCGCTCTGAAACGCTTGAGTCAACCAGAACATGATATCTGTCATCTGACTGGTGAAGTGAAGCGCGGCAACGGTCGGCTGTCGCTTTTTGCTTTGCCCCATTCAACACCGAAGTTAATTACCAGATAAGAGATGAGCGACGTTTGAAGGGATGCTGACATTTCAACCTGTCATTGTGATTTCAAAACAAGTTTTGTGGCTCAGGCACTGGATGTTCAACGGGTGGTGCCCAAATAACTGTCTTCCTCACTCATTCGTCCTCAGTGCAGCTAAATTTGTTCTTTTTTCCAGGTGGAGAGCGAACTCAAGGTCACGAGAAAAGAGCTGGAAACTACCAAACAAGCGCTCAAAGTTCAAGCTGCCCGATGTCGTCACCTGGTCACAGCCTTCACCAGGAAATTGGCGGAAAGGGACGCCGAACTTCGAGCCTGCAGGCAACATCGAGAGAAACAGTTAAGCAGCTTGCTTAGGGCTCTTCTCGTCCTCGAAGCACGACTTAGACGCGAGCAGAAGAGCATCAAAGAGATGTTAGCGGACAAAGACAATCTCATTAATTCCCAAAAAATTGAAATTGAAATATTGAAAACCAAATTCAAAGAAACAGAACTGGCCGGGCAATTAGTTAATATGACTGTCGATGCTGAAGAAGTAGTAGAAAATGAAGCTCCTAAAATGCCGAGTAAGAAGTCGTCTAGAATCGGAGTATATGCTAAACCTGACCTTATTTCATCTTTAGGCATTTCAGACGGAAGCAGCAAAGATGGCCCTGATTCATTATCTTCCGAAAGTACGAGATCAGGGTTTGGAGATGAGAGTGACTACACAGTAATTGCTGCCCCTCAAGTCAAAGGAGTTTTGAATGTTCATGACCACAGTGCCTTTTCTCCTATCAGCAAAGTGAAAGCTGAACAACGAAGATCCTTCTCTTCGTTCTCTCAAAGCACTCCAGACATTTCCAAAGCTGTTCCCCAAGACGAAAACATAAAACCGAGCACGTTGCTTCAAGAAATCAGCATCGGAGAAGGGCATGAGAAATATCTGGACAACCCAGTTCTCCAATGCGTTAATCAAATCCTTCTCAAAGACCAAGAAGATTTTTTGGAGGAGCAGAGATCGAGAGTCAAAGATGGCGAAGAAGTGGTTAGAGCTCGTGATTGGCTTGATGAAGAGGAGTCGCCTATAGAGGGAGAAGTCCCTGGGAGTTTCGAAAGTCAAGAAGATACTATTCTGGAAATCACTCTTCCATTAGCCAAAAAATCCATATCTCTATCGGATTTGAGCAAAGATAAGGCAGCATCAAGACTGAACCCTCCTCTTCCTCCAAAACCTAAAATGGATAGCAACAAAAAGGTAGAATTCTCTTCCAAAGTAGAATTCCACAATCCAGCGTTACCCGTTGTGACACCCTCCCAGTCAGACATCGACGGCAACCAATTTGATTTGTCCTTGTCTATGTTGGAACCCTTGGACCAAGGACAGGACAAGGACTTGTACGTCATATCTAACTCTGCCCTAGATGACGATATTGTGAAGCAGTTGAGAGGTAGAACCCTGAATGTGTCAGGCCTTCATATCAAACCTCAAAGAGTCAACAACGACATGAATCAACATAGTAACGTTCCAACAGGTCTTCTACATCCCAACCACAACACTTGCCCTAAATCCCCCTCTTCTTCCCACAAATACGAGAATGGCAATGCATTGTTCACTTCTCCCAGATCCCCACCTTCCAGCAAAATTTTAAAGGTGAACATTCAAGAAAGTCCCAAAAGGTCGGCTTTCGGATTCGTGTCTCCGCCTAAAGTTGGGATGCCAAATATGATTAAGGTGGCCTCTCCAGTAGCGACTTTGCTGACATTTGGTGGTGCCGAGGAAGCTGCTGCAGACAGTCAAGATACTTCTCCTCGAGTTTCCCAAATGGTTCGGCGGTTTGAAGACCTTGGGACTTCAAAAAAAGCAGAACCTGAGGACATCAACAACAGTGTTAGAGAATCTAAAAGGTCTCCTTCATCTTCTACAGAGTCTAGCCCGGCACGACTCACATCTGAATGTTCACCTAACTGCAGCAGCAGCAGTAACAGCAGCAGCATTGGAGCTGTCAGCTATGACAACTTTCTAGAGGCCACTGGCCTCAGTCAAAAGTCGATCATTACTCCAAATCGAATGATGACCAACCATAGGAGCGTCACTAGGCCGAAGGACATCAAATTTCGAAACAAAGTCAGAACATCAGGCGTCATTGAGCGCTGCATACCTCCTCAAGTTGTAGGTCCCACTGTCAAATACTGGACTGAACCTTTCTTGTAGTCACTACTTTAATTAAGCACTTTAACTATGTAGAATGTAGTATTTGTGTCAGTTCCATAATTTATGAATTTAGCCAATCATTCACAAAATTAGGCTTATCACTGATCTGGGCGCACTAGATGCTGAATTACTATCCATTCGCTCTTGTCTGTCCAGGTTGATAGATGATGCTGATTGCCAGGTTGGTCCTAGTTTACAGACTCATCTCTTACACAGACTACACTGCAGCTTGTGTCCTAATATTCTACCATTGTGTCACCTTTGCAATTAATGGTTAGATCGCATAACTTGTGCTACTAGGGGCAAGGAGTTCTCATCCTCGTAAAAATGCAAAACCTCTTATCAGCATAGCGCCCCCCCCCCCTCAATACATAGGTTAGATTCTTGCATCTGTCACTCTTCCATTCGAATACAAAGCATATTTGATTAGTTGAAAGCTTTTGAGGATGAGTTCCTGAGCTCAAGGAATCAGTGTTACTCTTAGATCACCAACATTACCTTTTAGGGTGATTTCATCAATGGTTGCTCATATAGAGGTAATGTTTTTCTTATACCTGCAGTCATGTTGATGATACTTCTGGGGTTCTGGATCACCAGGCTCACTAGATGAAGGATTCCCCTTAATCATCTTCCTGCTTACCTTTGAGGCTCGAACAGGAAACTTCCATTGATGGTTCGACTGTCAAGACTACTTTATCAGCAAGTTCACAGCCCCCCAAACTATTTGTCTTCACTTTTCCCCTGAATCATGGTGTCAATATATCGACTGGTCAGGGTCTCACAGTTTTGATTAGACTTCATTGCCTACACTCCCAAATTTTTGTAATTCAGAGCCCAATCACGCCTTTTTTACTTTCCTTGGCTCTACGAAGTAGAAAGGGAAGTTATGTAATCGGCTGAAGAAAAAAATTGAGTTTTCTTCAGATCTTTACGTTTCAGACCCTCTTGAGTCCGAAAAACACTATTTGGGAAAATGGTCTGTGTGTGTGACTGTGAACGATTTTTAGAGAAAACCACCGTACCAAATCAGCTCAAACTTCAAATCTCGCCCGCAGGTTACCATGGAACGCCAAAATGAGGGTATGAACAAATTCCACCGAAATTTAACTATAGTTATCATAGTGATCAAAACACCAAATTTTTTTTTTTCTCAAAAACGGCTCTAACGATTTTGATTAAATTTTTTATATTGATAGTTCTCAATAAGATAACTATACCATAAAATTCTCATTTGTGGGAAAATGACGAGAGCAGCACAATAAATTATCAAAACTTTCGACGAAATCGAATTTAGCGCGGTTTTTAGAGAAACCAACCGTACCAAATCAGCTAGAACTTGATGTCTAGCCTACAGGTTACCATCGGACGCAAAAATAAGGGTATGAACAAAATCCACCGAAAGTTAACTATTGTGATCAAAACACCAAATATTTTTCTCAAAAACGGCTCTAACGATTTTGATTATATTTTTTATATTGATAGCTCTCAATGAGACAATCATACCATAAAATTCCCATTCGTGGGCAAATGACGAGAGCAGCACAATAAATTATCAAAATTTTCGACGAAAAGCGTTTTTAGCGCAGTTTTTTCCTTATAAACTCCGCTGCAATGTTGGTAGAATGTTAAAGAAAATTGGAATTGTAGTCCAATTCAATACCTAAAGGGTGAGTGTTTAAAACCGCTCATGAGATACATGGGGCTCACTCCAGAAATTCCTTTATTTCAACTACCACTGTTTCGCTTACTACCATTTCTAAAAGTGTTTACCCAATAACTCTGCAAAAGTGATTACTATCCTTTTTTAAAAAAATCGCGTTTACAGCCTCATTAATTATCTGTGTACCAATTGCTCAATAATGGTCCTGCAATGAGTACGAGCAGCAGAATAAATTCCGGCACTGTAAGCGCTACCGCTTTCTGCTGCCGTAAAGCGTTGTTTGACCAAGTTCAAATTAACTGAGTGATAAATGAATTGATTAAATAGAATTAGCCATGTACAAAGTGAATTGTTGTAGAGCTAAGGAAAGTTGTGTGTTGCAACGCACCAGATATTTCTCTCAGCAGGATGAGGCATGGTTTGTCATTATGACATACTCTATACGTTGTGCAGAAGTCCTCATATTGAGGAGAATCATCTCGTGATCCCACACAGCATGCTTTGAAACCCTCTGGGATTTGGCAATCAGGCTCTCAGAATTATTAAAACTTGTACATATCTCCCTGCCACCACAAGGCGCTGCAAACTATTGCACAATGGTTTATTACTCCCTTGCACAGCATGATTGGGACCAATCCTGTTCAATCCAACGTCGAAAAATATTAAGAATATAACATGAGTATATCAGCAATCCGGAAAAACAACAACTTATACGCCAATGACTTTGTATGTAGAAAACTTCAGAGACCCATCCCACTCATTTTAGCATCGAAAAAGTACTAGCAATCTGTATCAAACATGACCACTACACCAAAACAACGTAAATTGACGTTTCCCAGGCAGCACTGTGCCAGGCAATTGGAATAATGCGACGAGTAGAACCAATGGCTGATTTGAGTGAAGTGGGAGGCAGTAACAGGAAATGAGTGCAAGCTGAGAAGACAAGACGACAACTTTCTCTACGTTGTCCCGCGAGTTCCTTCAACTACCAGAATTCATTGTGTTCACTATATTACTGGGATATCACTTTTGTCAATCTAGACGCAGTATTGCAACTTCAAGACCTGCTCTATTCGACTCAAAATCAAAAAATACCCAGGAAACGATACAAAAACTGCTAGAACTTCGTTTATTGCTAATTATTTAACATCAATAACAACCATGAGTTTTGTCCAATCGAATTGGCAAGCAGGCAGGCAAAACTAGATACCAAATGGAATTTTTTATACAACGTTAGTAGTAAAATATGACCTGGACAGTGGATGAACATTGCAGATCTCTGTACGTTGAAACATAAAGTGCCAAATTTTAAAGGATGGGCGTGGGGGGTTCAAATAAATGTTCCTGTTCTGTACAAACGAATTAAAGAAACCAAATAGGTTGTACGAATATTTATCACAGATCCCAGACCTGTATCACTGGTGCCCATTGGTTCACCCAACAGCCACAAGCAGGAGAGTTTGGCACCTTCCTTCTTGAACTGGAGTTATCTCGACCTATGGCTGTTGAAGTTCAGAAAACATTGCAACCCACACCACACTGCCCCTTTGAAGCTCCCAGTTCAGTAGATTTGCAACTATCTATTTTAATGTTAGCATTATAGCTGATAAATAGTAAGAAAAGTCTGAGTTCCGTATCATTTAGACAAGATTTGTTTTGTTATTCAAAGTGGCAATAGAATTCAAAATTTGTACATTAATTTAAGAAATAATACCAATGTCAGAATTTACCACGTCAATACATTTCAAAAAATGGATACTAATGAAGTTGCAGCGAATCATCTTTCGCTTTACTAAGAGCATTCCAAAGTGTCTGTAATTGAGCCTAAGATTGTAGTTTATGACAATAATTTATAATGATAAGGAATTTTGTAAATTATCTTCTGCTAGTCTATTAACCTTATCAGTTATCACAAGTTGCTGGTAGAAAAAACTGTTAGTGAACCGTTTAATTAAAGCAAGAAAGAGATTTGCGCTATTGTACAGTAAAGTATTGTTTTGTAAAGTACAATTACTGCAACCAGATTTTCTCAATTATGAAAGAAGCATGTAAACTGTGAAAAAAACTGAAGGTGGAAAAATTTAAAGGATTGTCTGTCTGTCTTGTTTTGGGTGTGTTAATTTATTTAACAATTCTTATGTTATGTTCAATAAATCATTGGCTGCAGTCAGTTGGCTAATAAGTAATAAGTTATCCTGTCTGAATTTCATGTTCACAATTCAACTTCTGCAGCAGTGCCCCATTCTTTGGCGTCACTGATAGTGAGTGCTGATAAGGCCCGACAGACAAAGATTTGATTTGGGCTTTTACAGACCTGATTGAGGTGACAGGGTCAGTGACGGACTGACTGCAACTATAAGTCAGTGGAATATATGAAAGCTGATCCCAGCACGAATATACAAATATATAGAATTGTCATGGGTGGTTAGTCTTAAAGCTCTACCCCCTAAATGATGCAATAGGGTCCTAGTTGTTAGGTATGTGTCAGAGGTGGTCCTAAAAACCTGAACTTGAACGTGGAAGTTTAATATTACCACGGATCCAAGCTCAATTGATTGCACATGCACAATTAACTTTCTCTAGTATGGAATGGGGATTAACAAGTTGATGATATTTCTTTGCTTAGATGTACAACTACTAAGCATGTTAGTTTGCTTACTTCACATCATTTCTAAACAATTTAGATAGCACGTAGAGGAGATGTGGAAAGCCATTATCAAAAGAGATGAAACCAAGAGCGATGATCTTTCCATCCAGAATTTGTCAACAGTGGACCGATTTTAGCGACTAAGCCATCATCAGTGCCATAAACAAACCTTCAATTTTGCTTGTAATACTGCTTATGACTTAATCAAAAAAGTGGCCTATCATTCAACAAATTCCCCGTGGAAATGGTAGTTTCTCTCAGCTTCTATCTATTTTGATGCTTTCTTCCATGTTCTTGCGAAGATGAGTCTCTTTTATTGATCATAGGTGTTAACGTTGTAGTTAACTCCAATTGAGTTATTAGATTTCGTCAAATTTATGGCAAAAATCTGCACACCTACTTTGTTGGGGAGAAAGAGAAACTGGAGGGGTAGGAGTCATAATCTGCCAAGAGTGTATGAATGCCACAACCTGATAACTAACATGAAGTGGGTGATCTGATGAGACAGGCCGAAGACTTATACAGATCCAAACCCCCTCATCCATCAAGTATGGAGCCCTGATGCAACCAGCAACGGAATCTGTGCCAGCTGATAGGTGTAGTTCCTATTACTCATTACCAGGACCTCTGGTCAATCTTGTGAAGCACCGAACTAAAGCCCAAGCCCACAAACTCGGTGAGGTTTGAAACCAATGTCGGTTCGCTCCTGAAAATCACAAACACAAAAAGTTAATTGGGAAGTTCGGAAGCCCTTCACTATAAAAAATACGCGTAAAGGAAGGAATAAGTTGGGGAACTCAGGTTCGAGATGCGGTTTGAGGTGAGAGAAGTCAAGGACGCTGTGGTACAAAAGACAATGGCCTCCAACTTGCACAACCAGCCTCTGATCCTGATTTCCTTTCTCTTCCAAAACATCTTAACGCCGCTTCGTAGAACTCTTCCCAGAATGTGGTCCAGAAATTAGTTAAGTGAACTATGCGCGAACACGATATGAAAGCAATGAACTATTTTCCCGTAGGATTGTGGTCGCACCGATCACATACATTAAGTAAGGGGTATCAGAACCAATGGTTTCGCTCTCTCTCTCTTTCTCACCCTCACGCTCTCTCTCTCTCTCTCTCTCTCTCTCTCTCTCTCTCTCTCTCTCTCTCTCTCTCTCTCTCTTTCTCACCCTCACGCTCTCTCTCTTTCGAAGTAACTTGTGCAATCGATTTTTCCTTCGTCAAAACTGGAAAATGAATGCACGTCGTTAGGCAATATGAACACAGTAACTAAATTGGGTAATTGGAAAGGAAAAATTAAAATGGTTTTTAAAAAGATGTCCATATTGGTAAAGAAAAATTGTTAGAAAATCAAGTAAAAAATTAGTTGGGAAATTGATAGAAAGTAGTTGTTTTAGGTATTTTGCCGTGGAACGCCTCTCGCCAACATTAAGTCTTTGGAGTTGTACATTGTAAAAAAGGCCCGTTAACTGTCTTGAGTGAACCCCAGCTTCCTTCGTTCAGCAGAGTTACTAGAAGCGATGGCCTTCTTTTGAGCTCTTTAAAGTCGCTGGTTCATCTCTGCAGCAGTCCCACGTATAAACATGGTGTTAAGGTTCTTATCATGCAGGTCACTACGGGACGCCAAAATAAGGGTATCTACTAAATCAGGGATAATAGGGATCAAAAAACCAAACGTTTTTTCTTTACAAATGGTTCTAAGGAGTTTTAATTAATTTGGTGGATAAACAACTTCAAATAAAACGCATTTTGGTGCAGTTTTTTCCTATACATTTTACTCAATTAATACTAGAATCCTCTAAAAACCTATGGTCGTAATCCAATAAACTCAAAAAATTAGAAGCAATCCCAAAAATTTCGGAATCACAACCACTGATGATTGTGACATTTCTCACACTTTTCTCCCGATAATTCCAAAACGGTAAACACGATCCTCCTCGAAAAATCATGTTGGCAGCCTAATGAACCCTCTTGGCACTTATTGCTCAATAATAACCCAGCATGAGTAGGAGAAATTCAATAAATTTGGGGACTTAGAGCGCTACGGCATTCTACAAGAAACTTACAGTTGTCTTGTACCAAGTTTGAATGAACTGAGTGAAAAATATATTGGAATAATTCTCAAAGCCATGAAAATGCTTTTTTTCTTTTTGCTGAAAAAGAATGTTATGTGTTGCGTCGCAGCAAATACTACACGACTACTAGAATGTTTTTAGGTGCATTCTATCCCTTATAGTTCTCGAGAGATTTGGTACAACCTAAAGCCTGTGAGCCGCTTTACTCTTTGTTTCAGGTAGAATTAAAAATAACAGGTCATTCTGGCATTTTCCAGAAAATGATGGATAGAAGTGATGCTTGACGTCATTGGCTGCCCAAAAACGACCGGTTAATTTAATCGTTGATTTTTTCCAGCAGATCGTTTTGAATGACTTTGGTGAAACCTATTTTCGATGGGACCTTCGCTCTGAAATGTTAAGGATAAACGCTAGTTCTTCCACAGTTGGTCTACGTGTCAACAACAGGCAAAGATCATACACACATAAAAGGCAGTTAGATTTTTATTCAACCGTTGAGTGCAGTTTTTCTGACTGGCAGTTCACCATTGCTCGAAATTATCCGAGGTTATTTTGAAACTGAAATTAGAAGCCGCTGGGAGTTTAAGTCGATACATTGTCTCTAATCGAGTTCTTTCCGTCGTATCGTTTGCTGTCTGTGATGTGTCAGTTTACCACTTCTTATCAAACTGTCATCGGAATGCCGGAAAGTGTGTCGCTCTACCGGAAATGTAATGTGTTTTAGTTCACGCGACAATGTAGTTTTCTTTAATAATATCAGTTCATTTAGTGTGTGTCAACTTTATTGATATGTAAGTTTTGACAAATATTAAGAGGCTGACTTCAGCCTTGACATAGGATTGAACTTTTAACGTTAGGAAATTCGCGAGATGAGGTAATCTCCTGGAGGTCAGGTAGTGGATGAGGCGAGACTTGTATGTTTGCATGAATCTTAGTTCAATTTGCTACCAAGTACTTTGAATTCTTTGCTTTTCCAGTTAATCGTGTGTGATATTGACATCGCTATTTGCCCGCGTATGTTTTCCTTCTGACTGTACACCGCTATTTCTCAGGTGGGTAACGAGGTGCCAGGAGCTTCAAGTGGTCGTAGGATTAGTTCCCTCAACTGAGATCTTAATGTGTTTAATTGTTCTTAGTCGAACTCGATAAGATAGTGATTGCCTCGTTTAAAGTTGAATCGTGGCACTGATTTTCATCGCGTGTCGTCCTCTCAGCTTCACACTTGTAAAGCACGTTGGTTTTTGAATTTGATTTGTTATTTTATCTTACTATTTGTTGCGTAGAAAACTGTTGAAGGCCCTCAATCCATAATGCGCGCAGAAACACTATTATTTGTTGAGTCACCACGTAGCTGATTTGTTATTCATGTTAAATGGAACTGGTATCTTTCTCTTCTCCAAAACGTGTCACAGATATTTGTGGTGGGATTGGTATGAGGTGATTTCAAATGGGTGAGGAGAAGGTGGAAGCGGAATGAAGCAATGTCATATGGCCTGCTAGTGGAGACGTTTCTGTGCTTACTGCTCTTCTGCTCGATCTCGAGTGGATCTTTTGGGAAAAACTGAGTCCCACCCCTTTGTCATCCCTCATCACTCTGAGGCCCCGTATAAATATTTGGAAATACACACCATAATTCTCCCGAAATATACCTCACCTGTCACTTGTGTAGGTTATTTGGTTTATTTTATGACCATGGGAACATGATCTGTAATCGAAGATTGGTGATCAACTTTAAATTAGATGCCTTGAGGTTGGCAGTACTGCGTCAGGTAGTGAGCCTTTCAAGTTTAGGATAAGAAGTAGAGGCTCTTCAAATCATTGTCTGCTTCTGCTAGTAGTTGTGAAGGAATCTCTGGGAGCATGTAATGTGTCTTGCTTAGCGCAGTAGATAATGCAGGCTGCTCTGATTTGCCTTCTGACCACTTGTTATTTGAAGGGTCTCTGTTTCCTAAATCATCTCTGTGACTGACTTACCCGCAGCTGGTGCCCTGAGCTTAAGGTGGGGCCCACCGGTGAAGCACCTTGTCTTTTGGGACTAATGCTACAGGGGGAACATGATATTGCATCCACAAGAGTCACACTCACTTACGTTCTCATCCCCGCAGTCACTTGCACTCTGACAGTGATAAACTTTGGTTGAAATTGTAACACAGTTTTGCCAGCCCTGGCTGGTGTTAATGCCCATGTCCCACAGCCGAAATTTGATTTAGATGTATTCATATCTTGCAATGCAGATCTTGTACAAAGGAGGTGGCCTAATTATTGTCCTACACTCTGTAGCTCATTACATTATACTGATAACTATAGTTAGTTTGCTCATTCCCTTATTATGGGGTCCCATGGTGACCTGTGGGCTAGATATCATGTTTTGAGCTGATTTAGTTCAGCCGTTTTCACTCAATGTTCACAACACACACACATATACACAGACCATTTTCCCAATTGGTGTTTTTCAGACTCAGTAGGCCCTGAAACTTAGAAGCTGTGAAGAGAACTCAATTTTTTTTTTACAGCATATTACATAACTTTTCCTTCTATTTCGTTGAGCCAAGGAAAGTAAAGTAAACTAAACTCTGTTGTCATTATCACTCATTTTTTGCTTTTCCCACAGATATCTGACTATAGGCACTTTCACAACTGTAACTGAAAATAGACTGAACAGTATTTTTCAAAATGGTTAAGCACTTCCTCACTAAGCAAGCTGGCAACTTTGGACTTTGACCAAGGGAGAGAGAGAAAGACTGATTACTTCTGAACTAAGTTTTTATTGGTAACTTGAGGGACAAGCAACTGGAAGAACACTCACACACATTACAAGTACGTAAGCCAGTTCATCCATAGTCAATTAAACAGCTGAGTCCTTTTATGTTTTAATGGTTGACTGCATCATTGAGGTTTCAAATATTCACTGAAGTTTATTGGTAAACTGCATTAATTTAGGACGTTTGTAATCTGTAAAATGTAGAGCTAGCTTGAGATATGCATTGCTGCAGTCCATATAAATGTCTACATGAGAACACAAAACAAGAACTCAGGAGGTTGGCCTCCTGACCAGTAAATAACAGTCAGTTCCACTCACCAGTTGAGTACCAAGTGAAACTATGATCTCAACACAATAAGGGTCTCTCAACTTTAATTGTTTCACTGTTTAACAGTGAATAAGACACTCCTCAGGATTAATGTATTCTCTTAGATACCTGAAGTCAGTCATTTTATTTTTGGATATTTTCTAATCTGTTGATTCTAGCCTAACTTGCCGAGATAAGTCGTTTTTGAGTCTGGTATTAACCACTACCGCAGAATAATGAAAATCCGAATTATGCATTTTTAACGAAAGAACGAATTTTTTAGCCCACGCGACCAAGCATCAGGCAAAGTAGAGGTCAAGCGGCTAATGGACATTGCAGATTTCGAATCGCCATGCTTTGAAACTTTAAGTGTCAAATTTTGAGGGGGGGGGGGGGGGTCGTAAAAAGATTTTCTTGAACAAACACAGGTGTAACAAAACAAAATCGAAAAATCGCGTATTTAAAATAATTCTTATGACTTGATGAATTATTTTTCAGAATTGAAAATAAACTGTGGCAGTTACTACGAGAAAATGGAGCGCAATCACGCGGCTTCACTTAAAGTCTTGTCCCTCGTCACTTTGACATTGCAGAATGCAGTTTTGGGGGTCAGTATGCGGTATTCGAGGACGAGAGATGGAGACATGTTTATTTCCTCCACTGCTGTCGTCATGTCTGAATTCGTTAAACTTTTCACATGCCTGTTTCTCGTTTATAAGGTGAGTTTTTGTGAACTGTAGTATACCAAGAACTTAAGTTGATATATATTCATAAAACAGTCAACCATAATTCACATTAATCCAGTTTGAAAATTTAATTTTGGGACAATGGTCTGATTTCTGTCTTTCCTGCTAAGAGATCTAGTAACTACTGCTTGCAAAACCACTAACTTCAAATGACCATAGGTGACCAAAGGATCACCTCCCTGTGAAGAGCTCAAATAGGTTAAAGATAAGCAGAGATAGCCTTGTTGCTTCCACAGATTGATGACTTATGATCATGCCCCTCATCAGCATCATCATGAAGCTGTGAGAGTTCCCTAGAAACAACAAATCGTTATTGTGCTAGTTGTGCTAGTTGGTGGAGCAGGTGTTCAGGGATGAGCTCTTAACACTTCAACTATGCATGCACAAAACTAGGGAACTTGTTAGATTTGTCCAGGTGTATTACATAGATCCAACCAAGTAATACCTTCTACAAATATCTGCACGTTGCCTCTCAACGCTTAATGGAGGTACATACGCTTCCCTGAGGTCATTGATTGTTCAAAGATACATACAAAGGTACATTTAGTCAATGTCTAGGTCACTCAATAATGCTTTAGATATGAAGTAACATGGGGAGTGTTCGATGAGGCAGGACTTCCTGCCTTATCATGAATCATCTCAGCAGTCAGATCGTCAGGATTCTTTTACTCAGTTACACAACTTTCCATAGTGAGTTAGTAGAGTCTTTCTAAGAAAGCATTTCTGGCTTCTGGTCCAGTGACTAACTCAGTTCAGTCAGTGCGCTGCAGTGATTGGCACCTTTCCTTGATGGATCTTTGGGGGAGACGTGTATGCATTGTGCATTGGCAATTCTATCACTCCATTGTAGTGGCATGTAGAGGTTGTTAACGGATTCCCACTCATTCTGCTCATTTCTGGCTTATTTAAGTGCCACTGATTGGACGAATTTCCGTTTGCGATAACACCCTACTGTTAAAAGTGTCTATATTCTAAGACATTCATTCTTCTAACACTTTTGGTTTTTTACCAGGAACAAAAAAGTGTTCACATGTGGAAACACACATTGTGGACGACTGTTATCGAAAATAAGTGGGACACTCTCAAAGTTTCTGTTCCGAGTTTTGTGTATATTGTGCAAAATAACCTGCTGTATGTTTCTGCATCACATTTGGACGCAGCGACTTACCAGGTATGCAAAACTAGAAAAGCTTTTTATTTATATCACAAGTAGAACAATATTAATTAATGTCGAATGGTATTGGCTCCCCCCAGGTGACTTATCAGTTGAAGATATTCACTACTGCCGTATTGTCGGTAGTTATGTTGAGGAAAAAGTTGTCGCCTAAACAGTGGTTCTCCCTCGTAGTCCTCATTGCAGGAGTTGTGATGGTGAGTCTTGTTTATTTTATTCCTCGGCCTTAGAGGAGTTTCCACAACTTAACTTTTTCTGTAAGCCTAGTTTTCCTTCAGTTGTGATCACCACGGTCTAAATTAATTTTTTCGTTAATTGTGTAATAAGAAGGCTGAAGTTTTGTATGTTAATGTTTCACACTCTTCAAACACTCCGCTTGTTGCATGACTTGCTGTTGTTTACGACAGTTTGGTTAAAATAAAACTGATACATCTTTGGGCCTCATGAAGGTTACTGTGGTTTACGGGTAACCTATTTCATTAGCCTTGGAGCTCATATTTTTCGCGTGCTTGTGTTGCGAATAGCTAGGAGAGTGTTGCAGTGACGCAATGGATAACACTTTTGTTACCCGACATGTGCATACCTACTGTAATACCCGTCGATTACCGACTTAATTGCAAGAGGGTGGTAAGCCTGCGTGCTTCCCTTCCTTCACCAGCAATGGGAATAAACTTCTCCGAAATGTTATGTGAGCCTATTAATTTAAAGGTACTCCCCCGTCGGAAACATTAGATTGGCGACGAGGAAAATTGATGCGCGGAAGTATGAGTCAAAGTTTCCACATTCTGTCGTGGGTATTCAGTAATTTCGTGCGTGAAAATCGGGAAAACTGGCTTTGCTCTTCTCCATTTTGTCATTCCACGTTACTGCCGAGTCGATCATGACGTTGTTTGGGGGCATGCTCCACTCGTTTTCATCTTCGAAAAATTCTTGGCTTATGGCAAAGCCACAAATGGAAAACTATTTTAAAGCGAACAAAACGACCGACCTAGATCAATAGCAGGCGTTATTCCTCAATTGTTTGGAAGAAGATGCCTACAGGTTGGTGTCTAACCTCTGCATGCAGGTGGCTCCAGAAACAAAAACGTACGCACATCTGGTTGGTTTGCATTTCAACGACATTTTTGCGGCTCGCTATCGTTTTTTCACTGCAGTTCGAGACGGTGGCGTGACTTCAAGATTGGTTGGCTTGAGTTCGTAATTTGAGCGGTCATTGTTAGCAGTTCCTGAGCCTCAATGAACACGGCCCGATAAATGTCAGACTATCTGAAGAGGATCCCGCAAAGCTCACCCTGGAGAAAGCCTTACAACTAGCTTCTGCTAAGGAATCTTCAGCCCATCAGTACAAACTGGCTAAGGAGATAAAACAGAAATCTGTTTTTCGAACGTCGACATTCCGTTCCTGGACACGTCCTTTCAAGAAGAAATCTGGCCCTGGAGGTACTGCCACTGCTCCAGACCAGCAACCTTCCTGTGGAATTTGCGGCAATGTTCACAAAGAATCTCCTTGCTGGCATAAAAATGCAGTTTGTAATCGATGTTCAGGTAACTATCTCGAAAAGGTATGTAAGCGGAACGTTATTAACAAATCTGCAAAACAGAAATTCCAAACGTCAAAGAAAAATAACGGAACGCGACGTAATAAATCATCAAAATCGAATTAGTTAATTTCTGAAAATGCAGAACCATTGTTTAGTATTATTGAACCGACTCAACTGGTTCTTCCGTGACCTTGTTATTAATAATGTATCGCTAAATTTCGAAATAGATACAGGTGGTAATGCGGCGATTTTGCCATTATCAATTTATAGAAAAACGTTTTCCGACATGGAGATGGGTGAGACTGATGAAACATTTTTGTCGTATTTTCCAAATAGGTCAAAACCTGTGGTGATTGTAGAATTGCCTAAATAATTTAACGGCAAAAATTTTGGTTTACTACCTTTGTATGTTGTCGAAGCTGATGGTCCACCCCTATTGGGTAGACTATGGTTTGAAAAATTATGCTTTTCACTACAACAACCCCAAAATGGGACTCAACATTTTAAGTGTTTTTACAATAAATCTGACCAATTTTGAAGCATTTGAAAGGGTAATTCCCTAAGGTTTCTTCAGATAAATTGGGGTGTTTCAACAAAGGCTCTGTATCAATTGAATTGAACGAAGGGGCGGTTCCTAAATTTTTCCACGCTCATCAATGCCGTTTTGTATGAAAAAGTTAGTGGAAGCTGAAATAGATAGATCAATAGCTGAAGATATTATTGAACCTGTCGACTATTCACACTTTGGCACTCCTATAGTTCCTATACTGAAAAATGGAGGGGGTGTAAGGCTGGGCGGAAATTATAAGATATCGATTAATAAATTTCTAAAAATAGATCACAACACCCACTACCGACGGAAGAAGTCCTGTTCCAGTAAGTTACCATTTGGAATTGCTTCGGGTCCCAGTAAATTTCAAAAGAAATTAGAATCGGTTTTGGCAGGTATTGATTCTATTGCAATCCTGTTGGATGATATTTTAATTGGAGGTAACAATTTAATTGCTAAAGTCGAACTGGTTTTATCGAGGCTAGATTCAGGTTTGATGGTTGCCGAGGATAAGTGTGTTTTGGCCAGGAGTCGGTCGAATATTTGTGTTTTAGGATTGATTCTCACGGTCTACGTACTACTGATCAAAAGGTACACTGAATGTTGTTGGCGGAAAAGCCCCAGGACGTAAAAACTCTTCAGGCGTATCTCGGTTTCGTGACATATATTTCTAAATTACTCCCTAACGTTAGCAAAACCTTACATCCGTTGTACTGTCTCCTTAAGAAAAATGCACAGTAGTCTTGGGACAAAGATTGTGATCTTGCTTTTAAAAATATGCAGCATTTAGTAAATCAGCACCGATCATATTGATTCACTATGACCCGGATTTGCCATTGAGCTTGACGGTGGGTGGTTCTAATGTAAGTGGTTGCTGGTGTCCTCAGTCAAGCTCACCCTGGTGGAGTTGAATTACCGAAAGCTTTTACCAGTCGTTCGTTGAGTGAAAAACGATATTCAGCGATACATCGCGAGGCGCTGACTATCATCCACTCCGTCCATAAATTTCATATTTATCTGTGAGGGGCGTAAATGGACTCTGATCACAGATCACAAGCCGCTTTTAGCAATTTTTGGTCCCAAAAGCGGTATTCCATTGTGTGCAGCTAATCGCCTTCAATGTTGGGCTCAGTTTTTATCTAATTATACATACGATATGGAACACGTTTCCTCAAATATAAGTATAACCTACTGGCTCTCTAGAGCGCCTCTACCAGAATCGACTACTCCAGAAATGGCCTCAGATAGATCGAGATATCAAACAGTTGGTCACTGGCTGCAAAAATTGCGCTCGAGAGCAAGATAGCCCACCAAAATCGGAACTCGTTCTTTGGACGTGGCCTACTGTTCCCTGGATTCGTCTACATATCGACTACCTTGAGCCTATCCATGGCCACTGTGTTAGTCGTCGTAGATAGTCACTCAAAGTGGGTGGAAGCTTTTCCTAAGCCGATGTCGGCCGCCATGACCATTAAAAATTTTGCGCGAATTTTTCGCCTGTTTTGGATTGCCTGAAGTTTTGGTATCGGATAATTCCGTCCATCTTTCCATCCATCTTTTGTGTCCAACGAATTTCAAACTTTTCTCTCGCGAAATGGTATCACCTGTCGATAGAAAGCGTTTTTGCTTAGCTGGCGGTGTCATACACTGACTAAGCGCCAAATACTGAGCCAGGTTCACACTCGCACTTTTCTTGTGGGTCTCCTATTTCCTCGAGTCCTCCTTTTCTAGGATTTAATATTGATGAGATAAATCAGGGGAAACCCCCGACACAAATGAGGACAACGCTGGGTGAAGAAACACCTACTACTACTAACACGATTCAAACCCGTTAAAAGGCTTATAGGCGAGATGAATTGGTTTTAGTTATTCCTTATTAGCAGTGGATTATATTGTATTGAATTCACACACCTCACCAACGCTTGTTTTGAACCCCTTTTCACAACAGGATACAGTAAATGCTACAACCCTGATTTTCTACCTCTGATAACCCAGCTGTTTGATGACTTGGACTTCAGCAACCTGCTTGTAGATCGCACTAAGCCCTGCGAGCCCGAGGACATGCTTTCATCATGTGGTTCTGAAGAGTGGTTTAATGTTTTTCAGTGAATGTGGCTTACAGTGTTCCTTTCATTTTCAGAAACCCTGATTTGCTGGGGGATGAAATTCGGAATGTAAGAAAAGAAAGTAGGTTTTTCATTAAAAAGATATTTTAACAGTCGTGTCTTTGTTGTTTGAAACAGGTTCAGTTGTCTGGTTCTGAAAGTAAATCAGGGCCTCCGGGACAGAACCGAATGATTGGCTTCGCAGCAGCAATGGGAGCCTGCGTTTTGTCTGGCTTCGCTGGCGTTTACTTCGAAATGATCCTCAAAGGATCGAACGACGTTTCAGTCTGGATGAGAAACGTACAGTTGAGTTTCCTTTCACTCCCATTGGGTCTGTTGACAGCACTTGCTTCTGATTGGTCCGAAATTGGAGACAAAGGATGGTTCTACGGCTACGATTTTTTTGTCACTTATTTGATCATTCTGCAAGCTGCTGGTAACTACTCTTTGATCTTCTACGTTGTACTTAGTCCAGAATTTGTTTTCTTGAACATGTACCGAAACAAACCAAACTCTTTGATTTAGTGAAAGCTAATACGGGCCACTTGTGTTCATCGAGGTGCCTTCTTGTCGCCTGTGCTCGCTTTCGCTCCCTGTTTGTGGTGATAAACCTCTGATAAGTAATTAAGAATAAAACTCTGAGTTCCAATTACATTCGGCTGTTCCCACACTTAGTACGATATAGTAACATTGGAATTATTCAAGATCGACACGCAATTTGAAAATTCTTCTAATGCGATGTGCATTTTTTATCCTTCACCTTCAATTCAACTTTTCTTCATTCTGCTGCAACCCACTACCTCGCCCTTGTCATTATGTTTGTTCTTGATGAACAGTTGAACACACTTTATGCACAATCGTCGACGGTGCATGATCATCATCAGGTTCTCCGTTTGTGCATCTGCGATGTGATGGAGCCCATCAGATGGGCTTTTCAGATTGATAATTGTTCCCAGAATCACTTCTGATATGGGCGACCCAACATCTGTTAATCATTCAGTAACTGTATATACATGTCCCCATTCTTTCAGGCAACTAAGCAGCTATTACAGCATTACTAAAGTTAACGTACCTGTTAGGTGAGTCCGTCTCCTCTGGCTTGTGAGTTACTGTGGGCAAGCGCTTTCGATGTAAAGACATCATCGTCTGGCCGTTAAGGAGTACTGACTTAACGGCCAGACGATGATGTCTTTACATCGAAAGCGCTTGCCCACAGTAACTCACAAGCCAGAGGAGACGGACTCACCTAACAGGTACGTTAACTTTAGTAATTTGCCTACTGGCGGATATAACCCAATTTCTTTAATACCTATTACAGCATTGTCAGTACCTCTGATAAGTTGTAGGCTGTGCTTTTCCCCTCCCCCTCACCACCTTAATTCTATCTATCCTAATGGGTTGATCGACGATTCAATCATTTGCCGACTATGGTGAGACTGGGAAGAAAGCCTCCCACCTAATTGTTCACCCATAGGTTCTACACACACTCAAATTTCAGCGTGTTGAGGCACCTGTGCCTTGAGCTTCCCAGCTCGTCTGGTCAATGTGCCGACAATCCTGAATATAGGATGTCGTCAGAAAGCGCATTCAGCGAATGGACATCAGCAGCCAGGTACAACCTACAATGTGATCCAAAATAATTTCAGTTTGGCCCACAAAATCGACCTTGTCACTGGCTGCAGTAATCAATATCAAATAATGAAGCAGCTTATTAGTCTTCCCAAAGAGTTGTAAGTCGTAATTGGTTTGTGGTTTTCTTACTCTAAGTTAAGGTTGAGTGACCAATGTTGGTGTTTTCAGGTGGGCTTATCGTAGCGTTGGTCGTCAAATATGCTGATAACATCCTCAAAGGTTAGTGCACATTAGAGGTTCTTATGTATATTTATATTTTACTTTCTGTCAAGAACTGCCAAGCAAATTTACGAGGCACAACGTTTTTGGATACATAATTGTGTGTTCACAACAACCTTGATAGTGGTTGCTTTCGTGCAGCGTATCTTGATAGCGACTGCTTAGAAGGTGCGACTGGAATGAGAAAATACGAAAACTGACAAATTTTGGAATGTAAAGAATAGTAGTTGTTTTGATCATTAAGCTCTTGACTTAGCCTGTGGACTACGATCTTTAAAACTTGCACTCTGACAAAATATGCAATGGAAGACTCTAACATCCAGTTCAGTAAGTCCAGACTCACAAGTTCAGAGGTGGCCTAGCAGATGCGGGAGTTTGTGGGCCAGAGATCCAGGCAGCAATACCATTAAGTGTGCTGGCGACAGTTGTCCAAACTGACCTCTTTGCAGTGAGCGTATGTATGTGAAAAAAAAGTGCTGACAGTTAAAGACTTGTAGTCATGGTGGACGAAGGTCCCAAGAACAAGTAGGCACTTACTATTGCAAAATACCCTTCAGTGCACCATTGCCGATGCAGGGAAAATCCCTCTCAATAAAAAGAAACCCTGCAAATTATTACACAATGGTTTATTATTCTCATGAACAGCTTGACCTAGTATTACTGCTCCCCCCATCCCATTCGATTCAGCATCGAATACTAGTAAACCATATGAAACACATCCTGGCTACAATGGAACTACGGAAACAAAACGTCTGATGATTTTGCCCTGTCGGGTCGGGGAAATTGGAACGGGGGCGTGCGAGGCGAAAGGGGAGTTTAGCGGGCAGGCAGCGTTGCGAGGCGGGTAGTTTTTTATTGAGACAGGCGGGAGGGAGGGACTTCAAACGACGAAACGTTGACTTCCGTTGTAGTAATTTTGACGGGGGGTTGTAAAAAATTTTTCCTGTCCGAAAACATAGGGTTATTATTCAGAATGAATAATAAACCAAAACCTTGCCGATTGGTTAGTTTTGTTGATACTGCCAGATGAGAACCTACTCTGAAAGGTCAGATGTGTCATGTGTGTGCTCTTTCTACTCCTATTTTCTACACTGTACTGTCATCTCAACAGTTTTGCCAAAAGAGTCCAGATTTCAAAGGCTAACTATCAAGCAGGCCTGACCCATCCTGCAGGACAGAGAATGTATCCGTTCTCAAAATTCGATTCATGGATATTCTTATAGGAGATTGTTTGATTCCCTCGATACTCACGGCGTTTTTATACGCAGGATCCATGGCTCTGGCTCGGTGTATATCGCTGTAACATTCGCATTACATCAAAGCAAGCTAAAGTCGCTGCTAGTTCTAAATCGGGTCAAATTCATCTTCAATTGTGAATAATGAAACTTCATTTTCAGGGTTTGCAACATCTCTTGCAATTGTCATCAGCTGCGTCTGCTCTGTCTACTTCTTTGGGTTTCAAATCACCTTCAGCTTTTTGGTTGGATCTTCTCTGGTCATTGCATCAATATTTCTCTACAGCACCGGGGGCATAGTTCCGCAAGCACAGCCGCCTAAATCGAAAACTGAGAGCGTCTGAGGACCGAACGTGCTGATTTCTTTCCCTTACTTTAAGACGTGGTCTAAGAGCCAAGCTGCGTGCTCTAATCCTACAATCCTATTCAAGCCCATTTTTAGACTGTAAATTATTGTTATAGCTGTTTATATTAATATAAAGTTGATTCTCTGTCACTATTTCTGGTATTATTACTCTATTGTGAGCCTAACCTTAGTTCTTTAAGGAACTGAACGTACTTCCTTTCCACGCTAGCCGAATGTGAGCGCGTTTAGCAAGCTAAAGGCCTAAGATCTGTTAATAATAAACAACATGGTGGCCACAACTGGTACAGGCAAATGCAAAAAAAAATATCTGTCTTGTCCTGCAGAGTGGCGGTAGAGGTGATGATTGATTGATTGAAGGAACGTTGAATTGTTGTAGAACAGTACTCGGGACTGCATAGGCTTGTTGATGGCTTGTGATGGTGAACTTGCTAGGGTGGGAAAAAATTGAATTCAGTTATATGTGTGACTGCTGAGGAACATACGGTTCCATTGGCTAAAATGAGTCGAATTCTTGGCCCTGCATAAGTTTGTATTTGAGGGGTGGTTCTCTCCATCTATTGGGAAACCGCCAAGCTGCTCAAAATGTCAACCTTCGTGGTTTCATAGTTCCCGTCATAAAGAGGCCCACTACTTCCAGACTTCCATAGCTGAAGCTCCGCCAATCCTTGGTGTACAATAGACGCTTCACTTGTATTTGATGACTTTTTTAAGGGCTTCAAGCATTGATGTCTGAGCTACCAGAGGCATATTTATGTGGACATGCTTAGGTGACCTTGTCCAGTTCCTGATAGTAGTAAGTTTCTTTGATTAGGGATTTGTGTCCTCGGTCTCTTGCCATTTAACAAACAACAGCCGTAAATGCAACAGGAAGAGGTACTAACTTCATCCTTGTTACCAGCATTACCACACCTCTCTGTAAATTCTCAATAATTTACGTTCGCCACTTAAACTCCCTTATCATTGTAACTTGAAATGTTGAGTAAAAGTTCTTAAACGCTTTAGATTTATCTTGCTTATTTCTAGTTGATCAATTAGCTCAAAATCTCCCTCAGTAATCTCATCAACTTCAATGAGGCTAGACACTGTAAGCTCAGTTCAAACTGTAGGGAACTTTGAACTCTACTCACTGGTCTCTCTCTCTCTCTCTCTCTCTCTCTCTCTCTCTCTCTCTCTCTCTCTCTCTCTCTCTCTCTCTCTCTCTCTCTCTCTCTCTCTCTCTCTCTCTCTCTCTCTCTCTCTCTCTCTCTCTTCTCTCACTGCTGACCATGCTCTTCAAAGTGCTCAAGTTCAGAAGAAACGTATAAGAATTTCGTATTTATGTCTGTAATTTGTATTTAGTGATTGTTAGGGATACAAGAAACCTGCAGAAGAGAATTAAACAGCTCTGGGTATGTCAGGTGATATAGAGAGGTTGTTTGCATTGTACCTGGTAGGCAGTGATGGATTCAGATTTTGCAACCTCGTCATGAAGAGACACCTTGGTGAGCATGTCTCACTGCTATCAGCGGTTTTTCACGCTGTACATGAGGTCATTGCTGGGACGATTTGAATTAGGAATGAAGTACGAGTTGCGTGGTAATGAACTTAAAATCTATCGCATTTGTACCATCGTTGAGATTCCAGACACAGTAGAAGTAGAATATTGAGAAGCTTGCCAAATGGTCACAGTCTGATGGCATGCAAGTAAATAGGAACAAAACACAGGAAAGGTTGTTATAGCGCAGGAAATTGTTGGCAGGGATTGAGGTGGGAGCAGTGCCGAGGCTTGTCACTCGAGGAGCCTTGAGGTATTGTTGCAAGACACTTTCTTGGGGTCTCAGGTGACCTGCATGATGCAACGGGTGTATAGCTGTGTTGCTTGCAAAGAGCACATAACCGTAGCCTTGTGGATACATGGTGATGAACACAAAGCCAGGCTATAAGAAATTGGGGTGGCAGAAGATCACAGAGAAGAGGATGTTGGCAATAGCATGCTCTCCAAAGTGCTCATGTTCAAGAGACCTGGTTACACGCATAAGACTTTCGTATTTATGTCTCCAGTGTTTGTTAGGGATACAAGAAACCCACAGAAGAGGTTGAAAACGTCTGCCCATCGCTTGTCATCATCGAAGGTTCTTTTATTGTGCAAGTGACCAAGCTCTACAGTCAGAGCTTGACGTTTTTTGACTTGAAGTTGAAATCATAGCAATTCAAGGAGAATTTTCAGAAGCATTTCAGGCACAATATGAAATGTAGGAGGCCACCAGGGCGTAGTACTGTGACTCGACTGATAAGTATCCTCAGTGAGGTTTCTCAGGGTAATTGACGAGGAGAAAATTGCCCTGCTTGTGATCAGAGAATTTTCTGCCACATTTGATCCGGTGTGAAGGGAACTTTTCATACAGTGTTGAAATCCTTTTTTTTTCAGGTGATGAATGACGAGAAAAGAGGAAAAGGTGGTTTTTCTCACTTAATACTGACACTCATCCTCCGTCCCTACCGGCTATCACATACCAATCACACTGTGGCCTACTCTCATTGCTGCCCGAGCTAATCCCTCTCATTTCCAAGCTTTTAGACGTGTTCCCACATCCAACTTTTCTACTGGAGTAAACGAATCTCATGTGTGAAGATGTGCGCCCTCTGGAGCCTCTTGATCATGAGGACATGGTCTTTATACGAGGGGGAGTGATTGGAACCTGTGGGGGCTATGGAATGGAGTGAGATGGCATCTTCCCTTCCCAGGGCTCTCACTACAACTACAACAGGGCATTGACTGCAGGGCCACGTGTTCAGTTAGAATCTTTTAATGCCTATCAAACCAACCTTGCTGTGGAATATATCTATTATTCAAGGAAGGTGCCTTTTCTTACTGTTGGCCCGAGAACCATTCTACTACAATCATATTAATAATAGTTTATTTATCTTATTGTGTTGTATTATACATAATTATGTTGGAATGGACAAATTTAGCCATCTGGTGTTGCCAGTTATAAAGTGATCAAAACGATGGGTGATGTTTAATACCCCAACCCTGTCTACAGGTAAAAATTATTTGCATCCACTCAGGAAGAATGAGTCAGTCAACATTTTTGGGAAACTCGATTAATCCCCCGCTAGTGTCTTATTCCCCTCTCCCTTGCTGATTAGTCAAAAAGTTAAGTAAGTTTCGTTGAATTTTGAAAACTCCCCACCCTTTCTCGGCATGGAATTTACAAAGTGGAAAGAAAATTGAAGGAAATTTCTAAATGTTTCCCTCATTTGTGGTAAGTCGAAAAGTTCAGTCGTCCACCTTCTACCACATATGCGTTGAAATTGCCCCCTTACCTCATCAATGAGAATGCATCCTAATATTTATTTGTTTTTTTATGTTTTGCATCAACAGTTGAGATGGATCTGACCTGATTACTGACTTTAAAGGATAGTAAACATTTTTGGGAACTTGACTCCAAACTCCATGATTACTAGAAAATTAATAATATTTATTAATTGATACAAAAAATTGTGAATTCCCCTCTGCAACTTTCCAAGTAGAGTACACATTGTTACAAAACCTTTAATCTGTTTGCCTCTCTCAGACAGTTTAGTCTCGCTTATTTCTAAATTGCTTTATTTCATCTATAAAAATTGTGATAAAACTTTGAGCTCCCCCCCCCCCTCCTCCCTTCGATCATCCTAACTTTTAAACTATAAAAATTATTGCATGCCCTACTCGAGTATAAAAGTTAAGTCAAAATTGTTGGAATGTTCAAAACAAACAAAAAACCCACTCCACTTGGAGACAAAATAGAGCCGATGATAAATGTGCGGTATAGTATATATACTACGGTATAGCGTGCAGTTGAGGAGTTCAATCTGATGTACAGCAGTCGATATGAACGAGATGCCTTTTCGTTGCCTGCCGAATGAATGTAGGTTGATGTATTTGAACCCCAGTGGGCCATTGTTCCTTATCTGAGTATTGACATGAGAAGGAGACGAGACGAAAGATAAGGATCACGATACCGACGAACAGCCCAACAAGTTTGTTCACATCCAATTCCAGTCTTCGTTCTCGTCCACCTCAATTGACTCCCCTCAAACTCCGTCCACGTATAAAATGCTCGTCTCTCGCGACGGCCTCGTCAAGCTTTCCAACTTCCGAATTTTGGAAATCAAGTTGATTTCTTTGTTTTTAGGTTTGTGTTATTTGCTCAAACGAGTCATCAAACATTTGATCGGCTACAGGCACGAAGTGCGAGCCGTCGAGAAGCCACCCTCCTGCCTCACAGACTCTGCCCTGGGGACGCATTCCTACGTCAAGCTTAAGGTGAGTTTGCTTCGATAATTTACAAAGTGACAGCTTTCATGTTTGAAAATCCTCATCAGTTGAAGGTGAGGTTCTCTCTTTTCTGTCGAATTAAGTTTATTTGAATCCTTGAACCTCAAAAAATTAAATCCCACAGTACGATCCTGAAGATTTGTTATGTATTAGGTGATGTTCTTGTCGTCTATTTCTATTTTCCTCTGTCCTACGGAATAAGAACAGTTACGTAATCAGGTGAAAGAACTGTTTCGCGTTCTTAAAATGTTTACGTTGAGACCGAAAAATTCCACTTGAGAAACTGATGTGGGTGGGAGTGCTTGTGACTGGGGCCGTGAGTGAGAGAGAAAGGGTGAACCAAGTCAACCCTAATTTGATATTCAACAGGCTTAGCAACTGCGTCGCCAAAATAAAGGTTGGCCTGAAACAGACTAGTTATAGTAATTAAAACACCATTTGTTCATTTAAAACGATTTTGATTACATTTTTGTGGCAACAGTTCCAATTTACATAGCGGTGACATAAAACATTCACCAGCAGGAAAATTACAAGAGTAACGCAATAAATTATCGGATAAAATTTCCTCCGCTTATAGTGGAAACTAGCATTCTCCCAGCAAGCTACTTATAGAATGTAGTTTTATTAAAAGTCATAAGATAATTAGGAGCAGTCTCAGAAAATCAAGAACTCAAAACTGGTGCCATGTTGTCTCTACTATTTCGGAACATTGAATGTTACCAACAAAAATCAAGCTGAGTCTCATAAATTATCTGTGCTATGGTTAATCAACCAAATAAATTTCGGAACGTAGAGCATTAACCAATTTATGCAGAACTTGAAATTCTACCGAGTTCATATAAATTTTGTGAAAACAGATAGGATTGTTGCTAATTCAGAGGGTAAACTGAGTAAATTTGTGGCCGCATATTTGATCATACCAAATTAAATAAAACTTGTAGGCATTACGCTCCCTGATAGTCTTCATTTAGTAGCCCCCACATCCAAAAATTATGACTCGTTTCATTTCCAACGAGTGTATTCTAGTGAAATTGAATAACGAATCGGAAATTGTTGGCTGCCATAGGCCTGTGGCGACTAACGTCACCAACCAACATCACTTCCATCACTGGGACAGAAAAAGGGCAGGTGAAGTAGACTGGCACGACCCGTTCGACTCGCTTGTTGTGTCTGTTGTGATATAGCAGCATTCATCAAGTCGAATGGAAGCAGGAGGAACTCAAAAAGTCCGAAAGGAGTTGTGACGGCTGTTTTGGGCACATCCTCCAGAGCAACAGGGATGTGATGGAGTGCTCTGGTCAGATCAATTTTGCTGAATACTGTTTTGCCACTTAGCTGGGAGTCTTGGAGATGTGGAATTGGGCAGCTGTCAAGGATTGTCCTAGCGTTAAGAGCCCTATAATCTCCGCAGGGTCTCCAAGAACCATCCTTTTTTGGAACGAGGTGCAGAGGATTCGATCAACAACTGTTACTGGGCCTACATATGCCCATATCGATCATATGTTGGAATTCGGCTTTGGCTTGAGCGAGCTTATCGCTGTGAGGCGTCTCGGCTTGGAAGTAACAGGGGGTCTGGGAGTTGTTGCGATCACATGAAAGTATTCAACTCCAGGGTTGCAAAAGGTAGGTATTTCCTTGAATAGGTGATGTTGGTCGCCACAGGCCCCTTGAGGTGAGGCAAATGAAAAACTTGGGTACAGTTCTAGGTGATAGGTGGCATTGAAAACGACACCTTCAGACCTCTTTTGCCACAACTACCATCATGTTTGGATTATTGCAGGGCGTCAAACTTCATTACGTGGACGTAGGGGACAAAAACTCTCAACTTGTCCTTCTGCTTCATGGCTTCCCCGATTGCTGGTTGTCCTGGAGGCACCAAATCCCTGAGTTGGCCAAGCATTATCGGTGAGGCTTTTAATGTTTTATGCCATATTTAATTCCTACATCATCCTGGTGATGTACGCCATACCTTAAATCTATATCTATACCTGCTTGATTAGGCAAAGGGTAAAAGCTGCTGGTAAAGTAAGATAGCGCATTCTGTCTGAGTTTCCTGATCTTACAATGGTTTCATCTCTTTATCTGCAGCTCCTGGTCCTCAAGTTTACAATTTTATTGCCGAAGAGCATATTTATTACTTATTAGCACTGTCGACTAACTCTTTGCTTTCACAGGGTGATTGCAGTTGACCTAAAAGGGTTTGGTGATTCTGACAAGCCTGACTCAATTCAGCTCTACAATATTCCCGTTGTAGCTGGAGAAATACGGGATTTGGTGTTGATGTTGGACTACAAACGATGCATTGTGGTGGGACACGATCTTGGTGCTGTCGTCGGATGGTTTATGGTCCATTTTTACGAAGATATGGTCGTTAAGTTCGTCTCAGTTTCCGCCCCTCATCCCAACTATTATTGGGAGGCAACCCCCACTTCCCACATTTTCAATTCAAGGTAAAAGCTAATTTTGATCAATTGACTTAAGTGTCAGGTGTTGTGTATAGAATCTTTTAAGGGTAAATGTGAGTTTCATCTTATGTAATGTGTGTACTGTTCGTGGAAGTAGACAGGGTCAGTGGGGGGGGGGGGGTATTGAAAGTTGAAGATCCTGTGCTAAAACGTACCAGTGGTTTTGTTGTTTTTAAGGCCAGCTTCCAGGGGCAATGTGTACTTGCCTACTGCTGCAATGGAAGTTCTTTTGAACACAACAACAATGGGAGAAGGAGACATTCCGGACTGAGGTGGGTGATATAGCGATGGTTCGGTTAAGAGTGGCAGAGCTGGATTGGGCATTTTAGGGCCCAACTACAGTCTTGCTAAGCCGCTGGAAGAGTATGCCACGATATTTCAAGCAAAAATCCTAGCTATAAAGATCTGCATGGAAGAGATCCTGACGAAAGGACTCAGGGGCAAGTAGATCTGCATATTCTCGGACAGCCTTAAAGGCTATTGCAGCCTACAGCTTTAGGTCCAGGCTGGCACGGGAGAGTGCCTTCATGCGCTCAAGCAGATCAGTGCCCATAATAGGCTCTCCCTTATCTGGGTGCTGGCTCAAAGGGGGCATTAGGGCAGCGAAAACGGGCACAGAATCCCTACCCATCAGGCCAGAATCAGTCACCCGAATCGTCTGGTAGCTCGATGGGAGATACAGGAAAACAGTGCCCATTGGCATCGCCAGCCACGATTAAGACAAGCAAAAAGGCTTGTTACGCCTTCCTGTCTAAGGGTGAGGGTGATGCTGACACTCTCAAGACGAGATCAAATTGTTTTGATTAGCTTCCTCACTGGACACTACCCCCTCAGGTATCACCTCAACAAGATGGGCATCTCAGTGGTGGTAGAATGCAGAATTTGTGGTGAGGAGGACGAGGTGGCAGAGCACATCCTATGTGAATGCCCTGCCTTAGCTGTCAAATGCTTTGAATGCTTTGCTCAGGGGTCTATTGAACCCCAAATCATAGTGGAATCTGCAGTGAGGGACATACTCAGCTTCCTAAGGGGGGCGGGTATGTATGACGCCTTCTACTAAGAAAGTACCAGTGTCTCAATAGGCCCATGCGTGACTGCAGTGACAAAGGGACTTTGTCCCGCATACCTTTGGAAAAGAAGGGGGGAAAAAGGCCAGCTTCCCCAAAGGCTGGTGCATATGAACATTGTAGACTCCATCCTCTTATGTGGAGCTAAAGTGTGGGCTGGTTCACTGAGCAATGCTTACCATAGGAAGCGGATGGCAGTGGTGCAGAGGAGGCGCCCTCTGCATTTCTTTCATGTACAGCAAAGTTTCTCTAGCAGTATTGGTCGTAGCAGGTGCTATCCCAATCCACCTACTAGCAGTCGAACGGAAAGAGCTGTAACCATCTTGGACAACTTGAGTACAGCCACCAGAATGACAGGAGGGCTGCAACCATTGGAGCCCCTGCAGAGCTTGCTGATCTGGGGCCAGTATTTTGCAGCGATGAGGAATGAGGAAACAGAGAAAAGACTGATCCGCTTGAGAATGGCAGCAAGCTCAAGGTTGAAGAGGGCAAGAAAGAAGAGCTGCTATTGCAGAGAGGCGTGAGGGCCAACTGGTTCCAGGTTGGTTCCCAATACGCAGGAGTAAATTCATGTGGCCACTAGGAGCAGACCCTGCCTCCCCCCCCCCTCCCAATGATTCAGGCAGCAAATCTTGTTTTGGATAGTTTCATGAATTTCGAGTTCTTGTGGGCATGTAAGAGATGGGTGTGAGGTTCATTTCATTAGTGTACACATATGAGAACGCTACAGCTTATTTAATTACTTTCTAATAAGTATTACCTATTGAGTTGTAGAAGTCTACATCAACAAATCGATTTCTCTCACCTTGAAGTCCACTATTCTTTTTCTGATTCACTTCCATCCCCACCAATGTCGACGTCTTACACCAACAAAAACGCTTTGACAGTTTCCAATTGGCTCAGTTTTCTGGCTGTAGGAGTAGAAAGTAATAGTTGGATACACGATAATAGCATAAATATTTACGCTTGTTCACGAAAAAATTGGCGGATGGGAAGCTGCAGAAAGTGGCGGATAAAAGGGGTAAATCATCGATTTAGGAGTGGGTTGCACAAGGTCGGTCATTAAATATTTTTAATTTAATTGTTCCGCCTCAATGTTGATTTATTTTTACAATGGTAGTGATAGAAACAACTGACACGTCGAGTTGAATAAGTAAAGGTTGATGAGGGGCTACACAGGCATATTATTCCACCCAATCCTTGCTAGATTCATTTTCAACACCTTACATATTGACACTTTTGATGGCTTGTCTTAGAAGTATAATTATCTTTTGGATCTCTCCTTCAGGTGGATTCAATTTTGTCAATTGCCATATCTAGCGGAGAAAATGGCACTTGATAATGATTTGAAAGTTCTCGATGACGTTTACTCACATTTACGAAGTACCCGCGGTGGTCAAACATTATTGGCGGCTCTCAAGTACACGTTTTCTCGAGCAGGTATTAGTTGATTATTCATGATAATTTAATTACTGAAATAACTGGTATGGGAAGAAGCCGCCAATGAGGGACCTCATCCAGATTCTCATAGTGTTATTTGTGCACTTTCATTCTATTTGCTGACATACATGGCAGTATCAAATCTCACCCTAAATGACAATCTGTCCTACCTCCACGATCTAGGTTGTGTGGGTTCAGACTGAGTGCCTAGACTTTTTCATTATAGCGGAACCCCAACCTCCATAACTCTCAAATGAGTGTTAAGGAACAGTAATTTTGATAAGGAAACTGACTTGTATCGAATCTCCCAGTGTCCCTTAGTGACTGTTGAGAAAGCAATTGAAGTACAGGCTTGGAAAACTCTTACAATGCCAAAGGGTGGCAAAATATACTGCGTTTCTCAGAGCAGGGCTAATGTGATCTGCACAAGAGAAGTAAAAAAGAGGATATGTGTACAGGATCACACTGAGGGTTTCGTCTCTGAAGTGAGAGAGAATTGGGTTAAGGGGATTCAGAGCTGTGAGTTGGTGGTTTGGAGATAAAAAATGAGGGGAATGGTAGGAGGTACTATCAGATGATTAGGAGTAGTTGTAGAAACACGATGATTCGTGTGAACCTCAGACAGTCACAGTCAGCACTCACGGCTCACATAAATATGTACATAATGGGTAGTAACAAAACAAATGGAAATGAAGTAAAGAAAATATAATAATCAGAAATAATAGAACTAAAACAAAGGGTTATACACTGAAAAGGACGCTCTGGTTGTATAATAAAAATAAATCTTAAGGCTTAGACAAAGGAAAATATACAGAATGGGTGCCCAAACCTGGCCAATACACAATTTGATGCGCATGCTCCGGAAAATAAGTCCGACTCCGGGATAGTATAAAAACAATTCGGAAATTCTCCGTAGTTGAGAGCAGTAGCCACAGACGAGGCGATATGTCGCGTTACTTTCCCAAAATCGTTGATGGGGAAGAAAATGGTTACACGCTGATTAATATCGACCAGGCAACGACAAAAAAAGGAGGCAACTGATCTCCATGACTTGTTTTCTCAGACGCTTGATTCTGACCCGCCCCTTAGGTGTTGTGACGGATATTTATTATTTTGTTAGGGGATGAACCCACGACTGACCAGCAATAATGAATAAATAAGATAAGCAGGCAATAATGAATTAATGAGATAATGATTTTGTGAACTTAAAAGAAAACGAAATAAAATAAACCAATTATCTAAACGTAAATAAAACCAACCTTTTAATTGAAATAAATTAGCTCTCCTATAAGGGTCACAAATAGACAGAAAACGAACAAAATATATAAAAGCAAACAACTTCCCAAAAGAATCAAATTCTATGTCCACAGAACAAAATATATAAAGGGCAACTTCTATTCGTCTTCGTCAGTTGACGGCTGGAGGCAGGGTTTGTCGAGATGATGAAGTTTCGGGAAACTGGAGAAAGAGAGAGACAGAGTCTGTGTGAGCGAGTGCGATCCGAACCACTCGTAAAATTCTCGGGAGGGACTCTCACAAAAACCGGAATACTCGGCGAGAGAGAATAAACCCTGCAAATTATTACATAACGGTTTATTATTCTTGTGAACAGCTTGACCTAGTATTACTGCTCCGAGACCCATTCCATTCGATTCAGCATCGAAAAATACTAGTAAACCATACGAAACATCTCCTGGCTACAATGGAACTACGGAAACTACTACTAACTCCCCTGGCACCCGTAAACGTCTGTAGGCATTTATGATCCGATGTAGGGGTGAGCGGGGGAAGGTTAGGGCCACTTCCTCGGCCCCGTTGGGCAAAAAGAGCCGGGGAAATTGAGACGGGGATTTCCAGCGAACCCTCGGCAATTGGCACGATGTTGTGAGTCAAGCGGGCAGGTAGTTTTGATGAGACGGGAAGGACGGATGGAAGGAGTACTAACGACGAAACGTTGACTTCCGCTGTAGTTCGCACAGTTCTTTCAATTAGTTGACTCTTAATAATTACTGTAGTTTCCCTATAGGCAGTTGTACACGTCTGATACTCATTCCATTCGACCCAGGATGTAAAAATACCTTGAAGACGATACGAAACAAGGCTTATTTGCGATTATACTGCGTTTTGTTAATTTTTTTAACCATTTGTTTACAACATACCGGGGTAGCCAACCCTAATTTCTCTTGAATTAAAAAAGCAGACTGTATTTTCAAACACCCCGGATCCGATCAAAATTAGTTTCTTCCCCCTTGTCTGCAAACTATGCCTCCGCCGATGCCGAGACCTTGCCGACCTGAAAACGAAACAAATGCAGGAACAGAAAAATAGGAAATTGAGGGACTCACCTTTAAGAACGTGACAGAAGCATTTCCCCGGCCGGGAAACACTGGACTTAGCTAGGGGAACCACTTCGTCGCGTCACAACTATACTTAGCGGAAGCTCCACAAAAGGGGGGGGGGGTAAAAGATGATTAATATATATCGCAATTAACACATCCAACAAAATAACTCTGTCTCGATCGACCGCTCGATGGAAAGTAATAGGTGAGAAGGAAAGGATGGTGGTCTGTGGGAGGTGAGGCGGACACCTGGAGGGGAAAACGATAAGGGCCTGCCGGCGGGCCCCAGGGCGAATCGGCGGGAAGCAGCTTACGTTTCCAACACCATTTTTTGTCCATAACAACCATGGGCTTTGTCTGATCGGATTGCCGAGATGGCGGGCACAATTAGATACCAAATGGGATTTTTCTGCGAAAGAACGGATTTTTTAGACCATGTTAAAGGCTCAAAACGACCTGGACGGCGGATGGGGGATGGCGGACGGCGAACGGACATAGCAGATTTGGAATCCCCATGTCTTCAAATGTAAAGTATCAAATTTTGAGGGGGGGTTGTAAAAAATTTTTCGTGATCGAAAACATAGCGTTATTATTCAGAATGAATAATAAACCAAAACGTAACGTGCCCGCCTCCAGCTTGTGATAACCACACTGCGATTTCAGCTCCTTTCTTCGGAACAAAGAATTGGTTCCTTCACAAAACCGCGCTCTCTCTGACTGAGATGTTTTGCGTCACAGTGTACAAGACAAGCCGTGATTGGAAGATCGCATAGAGATCACAGGAGAGAGATTGATGTTCCACTCGTTTCATTTACGCCCATTACTAAACAGTTGTGGATTAATAAATACGAACAAGAAGGTATCATGGAATGTTGCTCTTTTCCAGAATCTAAAATGACCGTTAATGGGAAAACCAAATTCCTAAATTTCTTCAGATAAATGAATTGTTGAAGCAATCACGCATTGACTGTTATGAGAGTGAGTGAGAAATTTCTGTGAAACTCGATGATGTGGCTGTTGTGTTGCTGGCAGTTAAGCTTGTGTTGAACCATCACCCGTCTGCCAATACTATTGAACTTAATCATTGGTTTTTTTCCTTAGAGGACTGGACTGGAGCCATAAATTACTACCGAAATTGGCCTTTTTGGCGACTCAACGTCACCAGAAATTACGCAGTCAATTCATTGTTCATCATTGGGTGCAAAGAAGGAAGCCTCATAGTGGAGGGGGTGATCAAGTCTACTGAACTCATCAACAAGTTCTCAGTCAAAATGGTGAAAAACGCTGGTCACTTTCCTCACCAAGAAAAACCCAAAGAAGTCAACCAGTTACTAATGAATTTCTTAGTTGGTATGTGATTCTTCTTTTTATATCATAAAAAACATAAGGATGGCAAGTTCTTAGTGGCTGTGGGTTAGGCTGAGATGTTCAGTAAAGCTAAATAAACAAGTTGCCACCCAGATACTCACATGTACACGTGGGGGTTTCCAAATGAAAATGGTATAGGAGTAAGATACAGAGTTATCTACGGAGGTGAGTAGAACAGCTCACTTCATGATGAGGGTAATCGTAGTAGCGATGAGTATTCCAAACTGCATTACTTTAATACAAAGCGAAACAAGTACATATAAGCTGTTACACATACACACTTTTTTTAAAGCTCACCATAAATGGGACAGTGGCACTCAAAAAGGAGAAACTAAACAAACAAAATTAAGGAAATGGAGAGGGCGCTCAGGCTACCCTACTCTGAAGGGTTGGAACAGGGAAGGAAAGAAGGATAAGAGGATGTTCCACGATGGAATGGCCACCTAGCAACACGTGGGTGGTGATACTACTGACTGACTCCCATTAAAAGGCACCCTCGCTATCGTGGCCTAGTGGTTAGGACAACGGTTCATAATCCTGACGAATACCAGTTTATTGATCAGAGCTCCTCGCAATCATAGTAACTTTTACCTGAGTCAGTGGATCCCCAAACATCTCCAAAACCCCTCGTAACAATTGGCGCCCAACTTTTTTTCTCATAGGGCAGTCCAATTTGACTCTTAGAGGGATGACAGCTGTAGTCTCAGGAGGGATCCTCACTTATTGACTAGTAATTGCATACACACCCAAGTGTTCGCCCTTGAGGCGCTGGCATGGCACTGTTTTTGGAACCATTGAGTTTGCTTCATTCTTTGAAATGAAATTGGGCAAGGTGCGCCAAGCAACCACTTTTTGCCGCACGTCCAAAATTGTTCTACATTCACTCAGGACATCACAACCTCAAGGCAGCAGTGCACCATGGCTAAGACCATCACATGCTACATGGAACGGTTGTTCTCCATCAAGGTGAACTGAGACAGTTGTTTCACCTAGAGGTATAATTGACTGGGATCCTATACCTAATCTAAATCCCGAACTGTCTGGGAGGAGTTCTTAATGTGTTTTCCCACCTGATCTGACTATTTACTTGAGTGGCAAGTTTCAAAAGGAGAGATCATCTATGACCACGTTTCTTAGCCATCACCTTCTTAGTGAACTCAGCAAAATAGTTATAGGCTTGCTTCGTAGTAGTCAATGCTGCTAAGTTCGTTTGCCCTACCAACAACTGTTGCTCACTGTTGTAGAAACTACAGTGGAGTAGCACATGGTTTCTACTTTCCTCCACACTGGAGGCACAAGGTGTGCATGATGGAGAGTCTTCAAGAGAAAAGAAGTGGAGCTGTGCATTGAAGTCACTATGTCCAGTGAGGAACTGGCTCGTCCAGTGGTCAGGCTCAACCCATTTTCTTGAAAGACGTTCACAGATGTAGGGGAAGAACTCATACGTTTCGCGTCCCTTTCACGAGGATTCCATCTTGCTTGCCATTTCTCTAACGCCCATTCCTCGATAGCGGCAAGTTTTCGTTCTGTGGTGAGTTCTGCACAGAGTTCAGCCCAAAGTGGGGGAAGCCCCCGTTTCACTCTCCACTTGTCAACCATGCACCAATGGTCATGGTAACTGACCAGTGATCACCTGGAGTGCTTCTGTTGATAAAGTCTTGTAGGCCTTGGTGATCCACAGGAGCCAATACTCTCTTTTGATTGACTGTTAGTCTGCTACCCCCATACAATGGGGCAGTAGCCAACCACGCCTAGATAGATGGCCTTATACATGAGGATAGAGTCATGGTAACACACACCCCAAGTGGCCTTAGTAATTGCACACAGTGAGGCAAACCTTGCAATGGATTGGATTGAAGCCCCACCTCTCACCTATATTCACTCCTAAATACTTGACGTGCTTTTCAAGAAGGAGCCTGTGGCCGCCAAAGCGTATTGAGGGTGGATTATTCACTTTTCCTTTCAAGAGGATTAGCTGGGTTTTTTCCTCAGTCACCTGCATCTTGACATGCTCACACCATTGGGGGACGGTGCGGAGAACATGGCGGGCCATCTCTGCAATGATCAGCACATTCATGTCATCCACATAGGCGTATGGCTTGCAGTCAGTCTCTATGAGCCTCCTGAGAAGACCATCAAAAAAGGCGTTCCAGAGGGCTGGTCCAAGAACTGAGCCCTGTGGGCACCCCTTCTCAATCTTTCTCTGGACAGCACCTTAGCAGTTCTTTTCGTCAGGTAACTTAAGCATGAGCGAGTACAGTAGCATTCCCCTACCTTTAAGCTCATTAAGGAGCACTGGCCACCAAAGGTTGTCAAACGCTCCCCTGATGTCAATCAGAACTGCTACAACGTACTTAGCCGGTGCCAGCAGGGAAACTTGTCGAATTTCGACACATCCTGCATGGACCGTCCTTTGGTAAACCCGTATTGCCTGCCAGTGTGGTTGCAGCCAAAGACTTATTCGATGAACTGCAACATCAACAATTCTAATGTTTTGCAGTTCACCTTCCAGCACCCCACAGAACATTGGCCAGTCATTACTTTTTGTGCGGAATCACTTTTCACGAGTGTCTTTGCAGAGGATGTTGTCATCTGCGATTGCGCTGGTACAACTCGCCAACCTTGCAATTCGAGTAGCAGGGTGTGAGTCATGACTGTGACGTCTATGCTCGATCTTCCTCTCGCCCCATCATAGGTCGCCTCAGTGATGGGGTCGTTGGCAACAACGTAGTAGTACTTGGTGAGCAACTCAGCCGCCCCATCCAGGGTCAGGGATCCCCACAATGGTGATCTGCTGTTGGCATCAGCACAGACTCTTCAGGGCAGTACTGATAGTCCTGCTACAGCCCCCTCGAGTGGTTGAAGGCTGTCAGCAACTGGTGCACCGAATTGCCTGTAAAATGATAGCAACGGTCAAGGGCTGGGTGTTCAGGTGGGTGAGTTAGAACATGTCGATGGAGTGGTCAATGCAGCCCAGACCTCCCATTCTTTCTCCAGCCTCCACTCATGCAGGGGATCCCCGACCGAGGGTTTTGGATCCTATGAACGGTTCTTGTATGGCGAGAACACTGCAGTGTTTCTTGAGTCCACTTTGCAGCAACTCAGCCATAACTGGGGAACTCATATTTGTAATGTGCTGAAGGATTCGTACTGTTTTTAGCCTATTCATAATCCACTTGTTACTTCTGGTGGGCAGTTGCTCGCTGACTAATGGTACAGCGTGCGTCTTGTGTAGAGTTAGAGACCTGTTGTAATTTGCATTTGATGCAATGGGCACATTTGAGGGGAGCCTCGCGCTTGCACTCTTTGCTCAGATGGAACATGGAGTACCATGTGCACACCACAGTTCTCGTGCAAGCTACTCATTGGTGGCCATAACGCTGGCATTTGTAGCACGGTTGGGGCTTGGTACTTGCGAATCGCACACTGCTGCCGGGCTATTTGGAAGTGCTTTGCCCCCTCTAGTTTTTGTATAGGCTAGGTAACGCCTCGATCACCCAGTCCTTCTGTCTGCCCCTGTTTTTTTTGTGAAAAGGGGCCTGATGTCTTGTGGCTGCAAGCCTAATGGAGGGTTGTGCTCAACAACTTGTTGGGCCAGGTCGGTCCGCACATCGCACAATAGCAGACGTGGGAAGGGACCTAGGAGGGCCGATGCATGTAGCTTCAACTTCTTCTTAGTTGAAACATCGCTCGTAAGCGCCTTGGCCATTTCTAGAGTTTACGTCACGTTGATGGCGCCACCTCCCACTGCGGTGCAGGTGTCAAGCACCGGGATGCTTAGTGCTTGGAGGTCTTTAGCAGGGGCACCCCGCAGCAGCACTTCCATTGCATCAGGCATGGAGGCACTAGCCTCTCCATCCTCAAACGTAGGCCTTACTACTACCACGTTTTTTCGTGGGTTTTTAGGGGGGAGTTTGTGGTTGTTAAAGGGAGGCAGCTTTCCATTTTGCCCTTGTTCTTGGATGGCGGTAATGGGGGGGGGGGGCGCTTCTCGGCATTTACTCTCATTTGTGCCAACTGGCCGTGGATAATCTGGACATATGCACAAATCTGTTCCATATCTGACAGATTAGGGTCCACTGGGTACTACAGTGTTTGTTTAGTATGTGGTCAAACAGTATAGTACTTTTTTGAAGATTTACGAAACAAGCATTGAATCATTTTACATGTGTATGGGCTTGGTTCTGAATGAAATTGGCCTTCTGCTTTATTCTGAGTAGTGTTGTATTTTCCAGGATGGGAGCTAGAGTGTGTCAGCGATTACATTTTGCATCTGCACTGAAACTTCTTTGCCTTGCTTCCACTGACAGTTATCACTTGCTGTTTTTTATTTCTTCAGGTCTTCCAGCAACTTCACCAGAGAAAGATCTCGTAAACCCGCCCGGTTTGGTCAACAGAATGTTTGGAGCAGTTTCGTCCACGGTGAAGTATGGTTCAGGGGTCATCAACGTTGTCCATAAAACTACAAATGGACTCACGCGAGCCTCACTTCCTTTTGGGCAGTATTGCTAACTCGTTTTGAGTGTTAAGGCTGTTAGCTTAGTTTTTGATACTTAAAAATGCTCAGTTTTTAATATGTTGGAATAACGTCAATACATCCAAACATATCGTTGAATTTTAAGGAAAAATTGAGGTCTCAGCTTAAAAACAGAAGTGCATTGAAGTGGATGCAATGCTCGTGGCAGCAGGAAGTGTGTGGTCTCACATTTGTCGTCAATCCATCAGAGACTATTATGTTCCTTCCTAGAGATGGTAGTTGAGTATCTTTAAATTCTTAATGCCCCATACAGTTGCACACAACCTACATAGGGTAGTTTCTCTCAAGAGGCTTATGAGCCGACATGCTTTCCCCCTTCTCCTCAGAGAATCATATTCAGAGGTTAACGATGGTTACTACTTCAGTCATTGGGGCACTTTGCCATTTGTTCTCCCCTACTTTTGACAGGAAATATATACACGAAACGTGTTTCTTTGGGCACGTAGGTGGGAGGGTACACTCCTAGTGATCCCATAATGAATAAAATACCAATTACTGGTTAGTATCTGTACCAACCCTCACAAGAATCGAGCAGCATGCTGCCATTCCCATACATCCGCCCATACTGCCCAGCAGTTTTGGAAGTTCAGGAGCAGTCTTTTAGCAAACTCTGCAGAGGCTCAATAGTTGCAGGACTCCCCTCCTTCTGGTGGCTGTACTCAAGTTCCTCAAGATGATTACAGCTCTGCCCATTCGGCTGCAAGTAGGTGGATTGGGATAGCACCTGCTACCACCAACACTGCCTCCTGAGAAACTGTGTCGTACATGCAAGCAATGCAAAACGTGCACCACCGTTCATAAGTACTGGCCTCGTGCTTGCCAACAGTCCTTTCGTGTTGATAATCAGAAAGGAAAGGGATGTTGTGCCGGGTGTGGAAACCAATCGATAACTTGGTACTATTTAATATTCATCCACTCTAAGTGGTAGTTGTGGGGTGTAACGTGCGCCAAGAAGAAGTGTGTGCAACTTTAGTCAAACACTCCTAGGCGAATAACAAGCTAATCTTTGAAGCCAATAAAGGTCCTCGTAACTTTTATTACAAGTTTTACTAACTTCCTTGCTCCAAGACAGCTTGCAATCCACAACAAGCCCCAGGCTTCTCACTGACTTCCCAAAAGAAAGCACTACATTGTCTATGAGGACATCTGAACAATGTCCACTTCTCGAGTACCTTAAGGCGTATTAGTTAGTTAGTCACATGAAAATCAAATTGTCATAGCGTACTAATAATTTCGCCAATTGCTCAAAATATTCTTTAAGGAAAACCTCTTGTACACAATTGTTTAAACAACGTGCTGTGATAATGTTTTCGTAGTGTTTTCATTTTTAACCTTCAAGCATCATCGTCGTTCCAGGGACTACCGACATGAACTGCCCCATCACTCTTGTCATCATTCCACATCACTCCGAAAATTTCGAAACCTGGAAAGTAGAGAAATTTACCCAAAACAAATCTATTTTAGCTGAAATTGATTCAAAAAAGAAGAAGGCAATCTGGTAAATAAACATGAAGCACAATGGAGTGGTGGCGGAGGGGGGAGGGGAGAAGTAGCGTGATCGGTAAATATTCAGGCATAAATAGACTACACACTGTTGGGAAATTCGGTAAAAAGATTAAAAATTAAAAAAGGGAAGAAAAGGATAAAATCGTTTATAAGCCGGGCTAAAGTTGTTTTTAATCTGATTAATAATTTTGTAAAAATAAGGTTGAAACGTTACGAATTTCATAAAAATTGTACGGAAGTAATTATGATAGGAGAGTTAGGGCAGTAAAAACCGTTGTCAAATGGTTTGAAATTGTTGAGAAAACGAAAAAGCCTTTGAAGTCTAGTAGTAAAACTGGCTGAAACGGTTTTAAGCAGTCAAAAATAAAGGGGTTGACTGCTTTTCCAACAATCGTCTCTCACTCATTTGAGAATGTCCTGAAACGGATCCTGCAGGCGACATCGAGACATTTTTCCTTTTTCAAAGTTTGTGAAGCTACGCCTTTTCGAACTCGACCAGTCAAGCCCGCAACAACAAAATGTAGTGCAGGACTCTGTACTGTTCTGAAGGGGCAAGGAGAGGCATCATTTTCCTCCCGCGCTAAGGATTAGAAAACAGCTACGCTGTTATCGGAAAGTGACCATTCATTACTCATATTACTAATAGAACTAATTTTTAAAATAGGAAAATCGTCAATTGAGGCAAAATTAGAGAAAGTAGCCAATAAGTTATTTTTCTCGAAAATTCGCTTGATGAATGATAATATTGTATAACTGTAACTTTTAAATGTGAAATTGTGATTCATTGAGTAATGGCTAAGAAGTAAAAGTCTTATTTAAAAATGTTTAAATAAATATAACTATTAAATAACATAGCTACAACTCTCTTAATTCACAGCCACATTCAAATATGTTATATGACAACGAAAATTAGCTGTAGAATCCGTTCCTGGCCGGTGACTGTTACCAAATTTAGTAAATCGTCGAATTACAGTAGTTGCTACTCACAGGGTATTTATGATATTGACATTTTACCAATATTGTTTGAATTGTAAGTAAGTGAACGTTTTGTCTCTCTAGAAACGCGTCGAAGGGAGAGTAGTGGTGCTGGTATATGTTGCGTTTACACGGGGCAGAGGAAAGTTCTAAGAAAGTCGGTTTTGTTGAGAAAACATGGTTGTTGAAAACAATCAATTTTCGATTACAGTTTTAGGGTCTCCTACTGAAGATAGAATCACACATTTGTGGGACAGTTTCTCGTTGCGGCTGCACCAACTCATTAGAAGGCGCATCCACTTGAATCGATTCCTCACAAATACTGACTAATGCTCTTATTCTCTTAGCTTAGAATTTGACAGGCGCAAAGAGTTGCTCCTTCTTTAACGTCAAGTCGAGGATGAGGATAACATCTTTCCACTACCGTAGTTTGGACGGGGTGAAGAGCTCGTAATGACCAGGTGAAGGTTCTACCTATCGCTGGACAGTATCTTTCCTGTCAAGGGGCCTTCGAGCGGTTGAAGAGAAAAAGAGTGGCGAGAGAGAGATAGAGAAAGGGCGAATGAGCGGGGGGGGGGGTCTTCCCCTAGGAATATCGGTTAATAGGATTGTCAGGAGCGTCTAGAGATTGACAGGTGGATGAGCTGATAATGTAACTAACACCTATTCCAAACATTAAAGGTGGTTTTTCGCTTTCTTCTTCCCGTATCGAATGAAGCTGTCGACGTTAAGTCAGATGATGATCCCCTTCGTCAGCTGATCGATTCCAGTGAAGTCTTGCCAGCAAACTTCTTAGTTCAATTATGTTAACTATGAATCATGAAACATTTCTCCACTAGTACTATTTCGGTTTAATGTACAAAATGGTATCACATAACATTTTCCGTTTTGAAAATACCAGCGAGTGTCTACGATCACGAATGAATGAGAATTGCTGAACGAAATGAGGTTACGAGTAAAACTGATCAAAAACTAATTACAGTTTTTTTTGTGATCAAAACCGCGTATGAACGTCTCGAAAGATTCCGTTTTTTTGAGGTCGTCTTACTGGTCGTTCTTATAACTTCTTATCAGATAAAAGCTTGATGACGGTCATAAGATAATTAGGAGCAAGTTCAGAAAATCCTGAGTTTTAACTGCAGAAGTTTCTTCAACTTTTGGTTTATTATTCATTCTGAATAATAACCCTATGTTTTCGGTCACGAAAAATTTTTTACAACCCCCCCTCAAAATTTGATACTTTACGTTTCAAGACAAGGGGATTCCAAATCTGCAATGTCCGTCCGCCGTCTCCCGTCCACCGTCCCCTGTACCCGGTCCGCCGTCCGGGCCGTTTTGTGCCTTTAACGTGGTCTAAAAAATTCGTTCTTTCGCACAAAAATTCCATTTGGTATCTAGTTGTGCCCGCCATCTTGGCAATCCGATCGGATGAAGCCCATGGTTGTTATGGGCAAAAAATGGTTAAAAAAATTAACGAAACGCAGTATAATCGCAAATAAGCCGTGTTTCGTATCGTTTTCAAGGCCCGCTCGACTCGCAGCGCCCTTTGGACTCGCCACGTTCTGTTCTGCCAATTGTCGAGCGAGGGTTCGCTGGAAGCCCTTCCATTCGGATCAGACGTTTACGGGCGCCTGGCGCTGGGGGAATATTTCCGTAGTTCCATTGTAGTCAGATCATGTTTCGTATGGTTTACTAGTATTCGATGCTGAGTCGAATGGGATGGGGAAGCAGTAATACTAGGTCAAGCTGTTCATGAGAATAATAAACCATTGTGTAATAATTTGCAGGGTTTTTCTTTTATAACTTCGGAAACTCCAACAAATACCATTTTGATAGTCTCGGAAACTATCTACTCGTGTGCAATGTTTGCTCAATACCAGTCGTGAAATGAGTAGGGACCACCCAAAAAATTCTGGAACCTTCAACATTACTTCTGAGTTCATATTAACTGCGTGAATAAAAAATCGGATTAGTTGCTAGAGCCATAAAATCGCTGAATGGATGAAAGGCTGAGTAGAACGAGATATTTGATCATACAAAATTAAATACGACCTGTAGAGTGCATGCTCCCTGATAATCATTCCTTAGCAGTCCTCACATCCCCAAATGCAGGTGCGGCAGACACGTCGTCTCATTTTCTATCAGCATTTTAAGTGAAATTTAACGACAAACCATAATTTGGTTAAAGGCTGCCACAGACCCCTCTAGTAGTTTGAGGGTTAAGTTAACGGTGTTCGGAAGCATTTCAAATAGCACCTTCAGACCTCGTTCGTCAAACCGCTAGACAGGTTTTGTAGCTATAGAAGCTATGGTTACGACGTCTGTAAGTGTTATTGCGACGTGTTTCGGGTGGTGAACTATTGCACTGTTGTGCAGGGTAGCGAACTCACAGTTAATCAAACGTCCCAGAGAGCAATGTCCTTCTGGTAAGTAACATCTGCAAGACTTTGGAAATATCTCAAGACCAAGGGTTTTGAGTCAGACCGCAGGACAAGCCGGTAATGCCACCCGGCAACTTCTCTGAAGGATCTCTCCTTCTTCTCTCTTAAACAATGTGATTTGTGCGTTGACCAGTTTCAAGCTGAAGGAAATAAAATATCAGTTTTCAGCACTTACATTTTCATCCATGGGAAAATGCCGACAGCAACACAATAAATTATCAACAACTTCGACAAAAACCGAGTGAACATAAATGCTACTTCTAAGGCTCATCTTTGGAAAATCGTGTTTGTGGTCCAATGAGCTAACTACCCAATTGTTGTTCAATAACAGTTATACAAAATTTGAACATTCTCTGAAATTCAAACTACTGACGTTTCGCGTCAACTGCAAACTTTTCTCGTAACCACCTCAAACCAAACCTCCTCCAAAAAAATCATGTCACAGCCTCATGAACGACCAGTGCAGTGGCTACTCAGTAAAGGTCGTAACATAATGTAGGGACAACCCAATAAATACAGGAACTTTCAAGTACAAGTTTCTACGAAGAATGTTAAGTGAAAGCACGAGCTTTAAGAACCTTCAGTTTCTCTGTAGAACTTTGAAAGAAAGGTTATCAGTTTCATATAAACTTAGCGGAAAACAGATTGTAGCTGTAGCTAGGGCGATGAAAGCCGCTAAATGTATATGAGGCTGAGGGAGGTTGTCTGATGCGTTGCAACATGTATTTCTTGTAACGTTTCAGCTGCGGGAGATCAGTGAAGGGTTTTGAACGGGTATTTCAGGACAAAATCTTTCTAACAAGAGAACGAAGGAGGAAGTGAAATGCCATGGGTGTTCGGGGAGGGGGGGGGAGAAATAAAAAGTCCAATAAATGGTGGTGTAATGTTTCGAGCTGGGGTGTAGTCATGACAGTTGTTGCCTTGACAACAGCAGCCCCGCCCAGCTCCGGACTCGACATATCGACCCTATCATTCCCTTCGTCCTTCGCCCGCTCTTTTCCTTCCTCCCGGAAAATGGCTATACATTCCCTGTATCAATTCCCCCAGCCCAGGGTCGGCTCCTTTACAAGCGCTGCCTCATACCCCTGGAATCTCTTTGGAGATCCAGGCATCGCCGGCTCCTCAAACTCGACCGTCGAAAAATATTTCTGTAGAGAAAAAATAAACCGGCGGAAATTTTGATTGACAGGCTGCTCTCGGTTATTTATTCGCTCGTGAACAAGCAGTAAATATTGAGAAGAAAAAGGGCGATGATGTCATGCTGAAGGAAGGGGATCACTCTACATGCTTCACCCCTGAATGCCAGCTGGAATGGTGTTAGCGTCTGATGAAGCCAACATGGGGTTGCGAAAATAGTGGAAATGACAGGAAACTGTCACAGAAAGACCTACTCTCTCGTCTCTAGTTGACGAAGTTCCTGAGGAAGCATACTTCCCGAGTGTATTGATCGGCTGATGGGGAAGAGTAAAGAAATCCTACAATACTTAGCGGCAGAGTCAGAATCACAGATTCCACAAGGTTGGTTGGCGATATTTTTAATAAATCACATAACACAGCTAATTCCTTACATTTCGCTTATGCTAACACTGTAATAACTCCTCACATCCACCTCCCTGCCCGCTCTACGGTAATTTCTGGGATCAAATTGATGTCAGAGTAGTCATTGTCTGTCAGAAACTTAGCAAGTTAGACAGTAATAAGGAAGCTAAACCGGGTAGCTTAACATTTTTTGTATGAACGGAACGCAACGCAGCAAATCATAGCGAAATTTGTTACTTAATAACCCCATTCAAATGATAACCTTCTCAGAAAAATTGTTCTGGTAGTCCATCAAACTGTTTATAGGATGATAGTTTAATAAGACTCACGAGATAATTGGGAGCAACCGCAGAAATGCTGGAATCCTAACCACACCGATTCTCTCACTGCCATCTTTTATAACCCGATTATTTCAACAAAAATAACGATGTCTGTTTGATATTGACATAGGTAAAATGAAAATTTTGGAAGCCGAGAATTCAAAGTGGACCGTATTTACAAGGGGATTACTCTTTCCAACAAAACGTTGTGGCACTGATGCCATACTTGGATGCCCACGGCACGTACAGTTCAAGATACGATAAATGTTGGCAAGTTCTCGGAGCTGGTCACGGGTTCCACCGAACGCGAACTCCGAGACTCGATTGACAGTAATTGACAAACTATAGCGGTTCAGACGGCGTATCATGAGACAACGAAAGTTTTTGAACAATAATGAAAAGAAAATGACTGCGAACTGCACGAGCGGATGATTCCTGATAATTTATGGGGCCAGTGGACGTCGGGATCTTAAACATCATAGATCCGCGGAAAAATGGGCGAATTCAGCGGGTGGTAAATGGAAGTTGCGGTTATCCGTAATAAGAAAAGAAAACAGTAACAAAACTCCAGGAACCGCAAATTTCAAATGAGTAAGTTCGAACATATTCCTCCTTAAAACAATCGTGCTGACAGTCTCGTGAGTCACTCAGGCACAGGTAGCTCACGAATAATGGTCGTGGCACGAGTTGAAGCAACTCAATGCGCCCTGGGCCTTCCAGCATTACCACATTGTATGCAAAATATGAATTACCTTTAACGAAGTTCAAATGAACAGAGTGAAAATAGATTGAATTAGTCGCTGAAGTGTTACGAGGGGTTGGTGGAGGGGGGTGGGGGGTGGGGATGTTTGGAGAGCCGCTGACTCAGGCAAAAATTACAGTGATCACGAGCTCCGATCCAATGTTCAACTTTTGTCGGATTATGAATCTTCGTCTATAAGCACTAAACTATGACCCCTGGAGTCAGGCGGTATATCTCCCCCCACGCCACTGCTCCAGGAGCAGACAACTTTAATGAACGGATTTTTGAGATTTGGGCGACTCCCAGACAATCCAATCGATGATTCGAACAACGAGGGGGCGACAAGGGAAGGAAGCTTACTTATCATTCACATTGTAGTAGAATGCGCGAGATTGTTTGGAGTTCTGAACTTCTAACACCATTTGTTACTAGAAGGGTAGCGGGTTTGGAGACATTTGGAGAGCCACTGACTCAGGCAAAAATTACAGTGACCACGAGCTCAATCTCAAGCTCAGGCGGTACAGAAGCAACAAAAACTGCTGACTGTATGTGGGGCTGAGGAACGTTGTGTGATACATTGCACAATATATTTTATTCAGTGTACAGCGTTTTCTTCTCCTTCCTTTCTTTTAAGTGGCGATGAAAAACTTGAAGGCTAGCCTTATAAAGTCGCCCAAGTGGGAGTTAGGACTCGTGGGGTTGGTATTGCCCCTACTACCTGTTTGGTTATTTAGGTGACTACGCTATCATTGATGGAAGAATCAGGTTGTTGGAAGAACGTTTCTCGATACCTTCATTGGCTTCTCAATTGGCTTACTTTTTACAGTATTCAGTTTTTTCTTTCTGGATATTCTTGTTATGTTAACTATCTTCACGGATGCAGCCAGGAAAGGAAAGATCGACGGGAAAAGTTTTAAATTTTTCTTCCAATGCAATAACACATATCGAAGGCAACAGGCTAAACCCTGTCCCAAAATCCGACTGGTCCTCATTACGCTCGTAATAATTCAAGTGTAATGAATGTGGTTTTAAACGTGTTTGTTTGAAGAGCAAGGTTGTCAAGAACGTGTATTGTACTTTCTGAAGGAAGACTGCATCTAACTCGCGAACGCTTCCTGAAGTATAGCCTTGATTCAGACAGTGGCCTGTCGCCTTGATTGTTCCATGTCGCCAATTCCATTGTCAACTTCGTGGCAGCCATCCCTATGTCCCATGATCTCGTGGATAGCCTTGTGAATATGATCTCCTTGGTCCCTAGTCTTCCCTACCTCGTCATCTCCGCCACATATCTCCGTTCGTCTATCGTTTAAGGATCTTCATCGGCTGCCAGCATCTGTATTCAATTTGGGGTCACCTCAGACGGCTTTGGTCATACACGAGACCGCTAATAGGGCACGGACAATGGTGTGTAGGTTGATGGGGCTTGGGGCTTGCTGGGAGTTTTCGCACACGCTACTCAGCAAATATGGCATGAGTATGGCCGTCTGCATTTATCTAATATGAGCGCTTGGTTGCTTGTCGTTATATTTATTGTTATCCTTGCCATACTATTTCTCTAAGCCCTCACAGAGTAGATGATGTTCCCCACAGCGCTAGTTACAATAACAGGGATTCAGTATTTTTCGGATTTTCGTATGTAGTTTATACTTTAAAATGAAACTAATTAGTTGATTAAAAATAGTGATCTCTCGAATTGTAACTTTACGTATATCAACATTGTCACCACGTGCTTATGAAGCTACTTTCTAAAACACCGTCTTGCTACTTTTGCGCTCTCTCCCAAGAGAAAATTTTATACGTTTAGTGCAAGAAGTTCAGTCGAAAGTTAGGGCGCTGGTTCGTTATGAAAGCGCTGAAGTCTGTCGGGTAAATTGTTAGGAAAAGAATCGAGCGGAATGAAAACAAAAGTTGTAGCCGTCAATCATCAATTTGTCAATCAGAATATAATTTAAGTAGTTGGAAAAGAGGCTTTCGAGCTAACGAGACTCAAGTTTTCATCTTGAAGAAATTATTGGATCTTGAAGCCTCTAGATAATTTTCTTTAAGGATCCTCCGAGTTTCGAGCGAAAAGGCTCGTTCTGTTTTGAAACGAACTGGGGCGGAGGGATGGAAAGAGGAAGAAGGGGTGCCAGTGGAGTGAAAGGAAACGAGTCTCGTCACTAGGAAACGGTTCTGACAAATCTAATTAGTCGCAATCGCTGTGGAAGCTTTCGGTTTGGTCTCCAGCTCTGGAGTCTTCAGTTGATAAATGACAGCTCGAACGAAGGAGCTCACCCGTCTGAGGGGACGTAAATTGCGTTGAGTTTCTCGATTTCTCGAGCTCTAGACTCAGATTAATTGAGCGACATTTATTGAACGACGTTAGACTCAACATGACGTACCTGTCCAGGGCGTACCTGTCATCACCTGTAAATACAATGTTATGTATGCGAAAGCTGTGTCTTTGTTCAGTGCGTGTCAGAAGTGGGCACTTCCATCATCATGATGGGCACCTTAAGGAACGAGAGAGGCAGCCGACCTGCTTGCCCCACTCCTGACACCCCAACCCAACTCCCCACCAAGCAGTAACCCTTATAGGACCTCGTACTTGCACTACTAAACCGATGACAGCAGAGACGTTTCAAAACGTCCAGTTTCCTTGAAATATTGTTGAGTTGGAAAATCCTCCCAAGGGTTTCGAAAAAACGCGAAAGAAGGGAGGTAGAGAAACAAAACGACGGTTGAAGACGAAGAAGGAAATAAGAAGAGTAGAAATTGGTAGGTGCGGACGGAAGAAGAAGAAGAAGGGAACGGTAATCAGGATTCAAAAACTAAGAGACGGAGAGGCGATGCGGCTAGACGGCCCTCCGATTATGTGAGGTACAGTCGGGGGCTGTTAAGTGAGATGGTTGGCGCCGGAGAACAAACCCACCCAGTCATCCTACTTGATACACTCCAATTGCTTCAGATACAGGCTTTAGCTGAGTTCTTCTAAATGTCACTGTAATTATATTTTGACTTCACATGTCATACCTTTAGATTGGGCTCGGCCTTCAAGTTCCATCGACCAACGGGCGTCTCAACCAACAAATCAAATGTGTCCCCGATCGATCAGTTATCTTCAAGAGAGGATGGAAGAATCTGAAAGTTTCATTTTATTGTCATTTATTTTTTAAATTTATTCGAATTACTACCAATGACATGTGTCTTGAACATCCCAGTGAATGCTCACTCACCAATAGAAAGTTTTTAGAATCAACATATCACGAACTGCTATTTTAGGCCTTTGGAATGAGGAGGGGAAAAAACAGGTTTGAGCGTTCCTGGGGCGGCTGATAGCGTGTGTCCCACTCACCACATCACCAGTGGCCAAGGGCTGACTCTGAGCAGCAGCTGAAAAATCCCTCATGTGTCGTAGTCCGAGTGGGTCCAACAGACCAACGAAAGGGGCTAGAAAAAATATGCCTGAGAGGGAGCTTCCAGGACACTGCTTCATGCACCTCTCGCTCATACCACTAACACACACACACAACAAATGAACTCACAAGGGTACATTACATCAGTCTGCTTCTTTAATCCCCCCCCCCTACCCCCCCATTAGTTGAACCAACATGACAAAGTCAGTCAAAACATCAGCAGGTAATAAAAACGCCACCTGCGCCTCTTCCTTGGGCTCGCCAAGCTCCAAGCTCGACCCCTCTCTCTTCGGACGATGAGCAACCTACTCGTCGTCCAAACAAACAAGGGCGGAAAGAACCAGGCAAACCGCCTTCATCTCACCCTTCCCCCCTACTAGCCCGGGCAACCTGGCTACTACAAGTACTAGACACTCTGTGGACCCTAAGCTGTTGGATATGGAGCAGATTTGTGCGTATGTCCAAATTATCCACAGCCAGCTGGCACAGATGAGGGTCAATGCGACCGGACCTATGCGGGGCCTCGTCACTAGCTGCCTCTTCGAAATATCGAAGCTGGCTATCAAAGCTAGTGCCCCCCCCCCCCCCCAACGACATCGCCCCCTGCTACTACCCCAATACGGGAAACTGTGGCGGCTGTCGTGAGGGAAGAGCTGCGTAGGGCAATTGCCCAGCAACCAGTGCTGCCAGCCCCCCAAGCTCTAGGAGCTCCGAAAAGCCGGATTAGTTCCCCAGGCCCCTCGTATGCAGCAGTAGCTGCTACTGAGCCCTCTTCCCTCCCTCATGGAGCCGAGGCTGAATGGCAGTCTAGCAGGGCCAGGAAGTGCAGGGGAAAAAAGAAAAAGCCCCCAACTAAGCAGAATGTGCAGGCCGAGGGCAGCGCCCAGCCTACGTCTCCGCCCAAACACTAGGGAAAAAATAAAAATAACAAAAATAAGAAGCCTCCACCGCTTACCAAACTACCCCCCTAAAAATCCACGACAAAATCTGGTAGTGGTTAGGCGTACGTGTGAGGAAGGAGAGGCTCGTACCTCCCCCCGGATGCAGTGGAAGCGCTGATGTGGGGTGTCCCTGCTACGAACCTCCAAGCACTAAGCGTCCGAGTGCTTGACATCCACACCGCAGTGGGAGGTGGCGCCGTCATTGTGACGGAAACTCCGGAAATGGCCAAGGCGCTTACGAGCCATGTTCCCACGAAGAAGGAGTTGAAGCTACAAGCATCAGAAGAGCGTCGAACGCAAATGCCAACAGATCCCCACCACTCAAGCGGGCTCTAGAAGGCCTATCAAGACGACCCTGCATAGTCTGTGCTGATACAAACGCCAGATCACCATTGTGGGGATCCCCAACCCTGGATGGGGCGGGCGAGGGGTATATAGAGTTGCTCACCAGGTACAACTTGGTTGTTGCCAACGACTCCACAAGTGAGGCGACCTATGATGGGCCGGGAGGAAGGTCGTGCATAGACGTCACTGACGTGTCTCACACGCTGCTACTCAAACTGCAGGGTTGGCGAGTCGTAGCAGGTGCAACGCAGAGCGATCACATGGTTATTGACTTTGCCATCGTAGATGACAACATCCTGTGCAAAGACACCCGTGAAAAGCGTTTTCGCACAAAAAATGCTGTCTGGCCACAATTCTGTAGGGTACTGGAAGGTGAACTACGTGCTGCAGACACCGACCTAATAGTGCAAGCTGCCACGCCTGGAGAGGTGGACAGCAAAGTGGACATATTTACCACAGCACTGCACTCTGCTGGGCTCTCTGTACTTGAGCAACAGAAGCACAGGGCGATCAAAGTCCCATGGTGGACTGAGGAACTTAATCCCCTCAAGCAAAGTGTAAATAGAGCCAGAAGGATGTACCAACACACTCGCGAACCTGATGCCAGAGCCTCCGCCACACTCTGAGCTGCCTACATCTAGGAGAAGAAGGCCTTCCACCGCGCCATCAAACGAGCCGAACAGCAAGGCTGGCGAAATTTTGTGGAAGGGGAGAGCTCTGAGAACCCGTAGGGCAGACATTACAAGTCCTCCATAGGAAAAGCAAACGTGGAGCAGATCTTAGCTGCAATGCAAAATGAGTCAGGCTGGGCCTGCAGCATCGAAAGCTCACTGGGAACCCTCCTTGAGAAGTGGTTCCCTGACGACCAAGTAGCTCGAGACACTGAAGCCCAGAGGGCAGCAAAGGAGCTGATCATGGACCCCCCGAACGAGCCCGACATCCCTTTGTAGACAACAGGCGACCTCGTTAGGGCTCTTGCGACCTTAAAGCCCAACAAATCCCCTGGGCCAGATAGAATAGAAAGCAATAATGGAAAGCAATAATGCTAAGAATGGCTGAACGGCAATCTCCAGCGGCTTCCCTAATTTATTTAATGACTGTCTGCAGGTTGGACAGTTCCCCACTCAGTGGAAGTCTGCGCGTATTGTCACTCTTCAAAAGGGAGGCGACCGCAATCAGTCCGACCTTCGATCATGGAGACCGCTCAGCCTTCTTTCCATATTAGGCAAAACATTAGAAATCTTGATGTGGCAGTTCCTTGAAAGAGTCTTTGGCCACAACCTCACAGGCAGACAATATGGGTGTACCAAAGGAAGGTCCACACAGGATGTCATTGTCGAAATTCGGCGTGTTTCCCTGCTGGCACCGGCTAAGTACGTCGTAGCAGTTCTGATTGACATCAGAGGAGCATTTGACAACCTTTGGTGGCCAGCGCTCCTTAATGAGCTTAAAGGTAGGGAAATCCGCCGCAACCTGTACGCGCACGTCAGAAGTTACCTGACAGACAGAACTGCTACGATCGAATGCAGGCATGTCTCCGTCCAGAGAAAGATTGAGAAGGGGTGCCCACAGGGCTCGGTCCTTGGACCAGCACTCTGGAATGCCTTCTTCGAAGGTCTTCTCAGGAGAGTCATGGAGACTGACTGCGAGCCGTACGCCTATGTGGATGACTTGACTGTTCTGATGTTTGCATTTTCAGTCCGTTCTGTCACCCAATGGTGCGAGCATGTCACGATGCAGGTGACTGAGGAAAAAAGCCAGCTAATCCTCTTGAAAGGAAAAGTGAATAATCCACGCTCAATACGCTTTGGCGGCCACAGGCTCCTCCTTGAAAAGCACGTCAAGTATTTAGGAGTGAATATAGGTGAGAGGTAGGGTTTCAACCAACACCTCCAGTTCCTTAAAGGCACTACCATTACAAGGTTTGCCTCACTGCGTGCCGTTACTAAGGCCACTTGGGGTGTGTGTTACCATGACACTATCCTCATGTATAAGGCAATATATCTAGGCGTGGTTGGCTACTGCCCCGTTGTATGGGGTAGCAAACTAACAGTCAATCAAAAGAGAGTATTGGCCCAATCCCAGAGAGCTGCGCTCCTGTGGATCACCAAGGCCTACAAGACTGTATCAACAGAAGCATTCCAGGTGCTCACTGGTTAGTTACCAGTTGATTTGGCCGTTGAGTGCATGGTTGACAAGTGGAGATTGAAACGGGGGCTACCCCCGCTTTGGGCTGAACTCCGTGCAGAACTCACCACAGAACAGAAACTTGCCGCCATCGACGAATGGGCTCTGGAGAAATGGCGAGCGAGATGGGAATCCTTCTCAAAGGGACGTGATACGAATGAGTTCTTCCCCAACATCCGTGAATGTCTTTCAAGAAAATGGGTTGAGCCAGACCACTGGACGAGCCAGTTCCTCACGGACATGGTGACTTCAATGCGCGGCTCACTTCTTTTCTTTGAAAGACTCTCCCTCATGTACGTCTTGTGCCTCCAGTGTGGAGGAAAGTAGAAACCATGTGCTGCTCCACTGAAATTTCCACAACAGTGAGCGACGGTTGTTGAGAGGGTAAACGAACGTAGCAGCATTGACTGCTACAAAGCAAGCCTATAACCATTTTTCAGAGTTCGCGAAGAAGGTGATGGCTGAGAAACGTGGTCATACTTGAACTGTCCTTTTGAAACTTGCCACTCAAGTAAATAGTTAGATGAGGTGGGAAACCAGATTAAGTTTGATGGGTTTCCCTAGGGGGTCACCTCCGCGCGGTAAAGCACAGGCAACAGCTCTCTACCGGGAGACTGGCTAACGACCAAATACCTGCCGTACCTCCGCAGGTCTGAGTTCGGTGGAGGCCTCAGAGGCCGGTCTCTTGAATATGAGCGAAACCGCAACTTCCATGGCTGATATAACCCTCGTCGAGGGCTTAGGTACAGTAATCAAATAAGGAAACAGACCTGTGTGTGTGTGTGTGTGTGTGAACGCGATTGAGAGAGAAGGGCTAAACGAAATCAGCTCCAACTTGATATCTGGCCCGAAAGTCGCTATGCGACACCAAAATAAGGGTGTGAAGAAAACCCGCCCAAAACTAACTATAAATGACCAAACATTTCGACAAAATTCCATTTTAGCGCAATTTTTCCTTATCCGCTCAAATGATACCAGGATCTTCAGAAGAATTGACGTGGTAGTTGAGTTAAATACTATACGACGAGTCTTTAATAACGCTCGTAAGATTTACAGCGACTACTTCTGAAATTCCCTTCACTTACTACCATTTTTAAACGTTTTTACTCGATAACAGTGAAAATGTTATTATTATCCCTTCAAAAAAATCGTATTTACAGCCTCATTAATTCTCTGCGTACCAATGGCTCAATAATAGTCAAGGCATGGATACGAGCAGCACAGTAAATTCCGGAACTGTAAGCGCTACCCCTTGAATTGAGTGAAAAATAAATTGAGAACGTAGACAAAGCCATACACACAAGTGCATTTGATATTTTTGCAAGAGCAAGTCGAATCACAAGTAATATCGCCTCAGTTTTACTTAACCTAACCCTAATGGCACTACAATGGTGGTAGTGTCATAGTCATATTCGAACGATGGTTGACTACTTTTCACAAAAAAGCTCTGGATATGCACCTACATTGCCTCTGGGAGGGCACCACAGTTGCGTGATGTCAAACAGTTCCATTTGGCTTTTAAGATATTTCTCAGGCACACTAGGCCGACTCTGAATCCCAATGGTTTTTGTTACAAACGGTTAGAATAGTTGATGGGTTTCCTGGGCATGGACGTGTCGACACTTCAGAACTGCAGGACATGACACCCCATGTGAGAGATCCCTATTGCGAATTTAATGCGAACTCTTCGATGAAAAAGCCACGTCCCAGCAATTGTGTAGCCGCCGAGAAACGGAACCAAGCGGAGAACAAAAGCTGATGGCTCGTTTGGCAAACGAGCTACGACCCCCTTTTTCGAGCAAATTGATTTATAGAAACCGAAGGGACAGAAGCACGAGGCTTCAACTTGACTCGATCGCAATGGAGGGCTCTTCAATTATGTAATTGAACGAGTAGTCGATCGTCGAGAAGGGGAACGGAGAATCAGTAATTGTGTCAGCTGAAGGGCACTCGACTCTTCACGAATGGGTTTTGTAACGATTCTCCTAACGATCGTCAACTGAGGCGGCATTGAATTCTCGAGACGAAACGGATACCAGGCTCCGAACGAGGCGTAATAATCTGAGCTATGAGGCCACTTAATCGTTCCAAACTTGAGTGCATCATCAATCTGACGCCTGTTCTCAAATCAAATGCCAAATACCCGCAGGCAACATATAGCAAAAAGCTGTATCGAGATGACTCTACCGTAACCAATAAACCTGAGCCAGTCACGTCTGCTGCGTAACGTCGCCATACTACAACACTCGGTAGTGAACCAGGTAGGCTCGCTGTGCTGAGAAATCAACTCACAGGCAGGGCAGACTGGTACAGTCGGCTTGTTACCAGGGAACGGAATATAAGCAAACCATTCAGTGAGAATCACCGCAAACGCCACACCATTGGATTCGCAAGTTTCGGAAACGGATATATACGGAAATAGTAGTGAAAAACAGCGAGAGCATGAGTTGTTTGAAGACACTCGGTCCGGTTGATCAAACTCAGTGACGTGATTATTGTGAAAGGTTAGAAAACTTAAAAAACACAATTTTTGACACAATTTGGTTATTATTTATGGAGGCCAGTATATAGTTATCCCATAAGTTTGGTAAAAAGCCGTTTTGGCAAAACGTGGACGTTTTTTACTTTCCGCTACCCGAAGGGAAGGAAAGTATAGTAATCGGCCCCAAAAAAAAATTTGGGTTTTCTTCAGATCTTAACGTTTCAGACCCTACTGAGTCTAAAAAACCTAATTTCGGCGCGTGGTCCGTGTGTATGTGTGTGTGTGTCTGTAGTTCGATTTGCGGAAGAACGGCTGATCTGATTGAGCTGGTTCTTTTTTTGTTTTGTTCGTTATTTTTTGTAGACACCAAAATAAGGTTATGGACGATTTCGGCCGATGGGAAGGGGGGTGGGGGACGAAAATGTACCAAAAACTAGGGTTTTTCGCACTTTTCTCGAAAACGGCTCTAACGATTTTGATTAAACTTTCAAATTATCTTATACTGATCAATATCTAACTTTTCTTCTCCATACATATCTCCATGAAAATACGGTGAACGGAGATATTGGCCCCTGAAGCAAAAATAGGTTTTTTACGCTTTTTGGCAAAACGGCTTCAGCGATTTCCACCAAACTCACAGGATGTTTTCAAATAGTTCATACCTACATATTGTTCTCAATAAATGTTCCTGTGACGGTCCATTGAACAGAGATAAAAATTAAAATGTGTCAAAAATAACGTTTTTTTTCGATCATTTCCGTAAATTCCAGGGTAACTTTTTCACCAGATGTGATAAATCCTAATGGAGTGTCTTTAAGTCACCCATACTAACATTTAGTTCTCCATAATTATTTCTGTATATATATGTTGAACGGAGATATAAGCCAAGTTAACTCAGAAAAGGAGATTTGTCGAATATTAATTTATCGGTATTCCGATTTTCTCAAAAACGGCTCTAACGATTTCGATCAAACTTTCGGAGTACTCTCAGCTAACTAGTCCCTACATTTTGTTCTCCATAAATGTTCCTGTAAAAATGCGTTGAACGAAGATATAGGGCCCGCCTTTGTAGGTGGTGTTCGAACATAAAGGGGTGGCGGAAAGTCGTGTGTTGCTACGCACCAGATATTTTCTTCATAGGCCTATGTATTGGTCTCCATAAATTTTCGTCTGACAAATCATTGAACAGAGATAGCAACCAAAACGTTTTGAAAATAGTGTCTTTACTACACGCCATCGTTAAGGCCATTATTGCAATCGTGCCAAAAGGAAAATTAAGGTTTTTAAAGATCTTTACGTATTGAGGTCCGCTGAAGCAAAAAAAGCTAATTTCGGCACGTGGACACTGTGTGTGTTCAATTAGCGGGGGAACGGCTAAAACAATTAAGGTGGTCCATTAGTCATTCTGAATAATACACCTATGCTTCCAGCCAGGAAAAGTTTTTTACAACCCCCCTCAAAATTTGACACTCTACGTTTCGAGACATCAGGATTCCAAATCAGAAATATTCGTCCATCCACCGTCCGCCGTCGTCCGCTGCCGTCTTTAGCGTGGTCTGAATAATCCGTTCTTTCGCACAAAAATCCCATTTGGTATCTAGTTGTGCCAGCCTGCTCGGCAATTCCATAGGACCATTTTTTGGCCATGGGTTTCGTCTGATCGGATTATCAAGTAGGCGGGCACACAAATGGAATTTTCTTGCGAAAGAAAGAATTTTAGCCATATTAAAGGCAAACTATGGCCTGGACGGCGGACGGATCCTCATGCCTTGAAACGTGAAGTATCAAAGTTTGAGAAAGGTTTTTAAAAAATGTTCCTGACCTGCAAAACGATGCCCGTTCGGAGCTCAATACGCAGCAACGAATTCCATGAAAACGCGTCCACAATTTTGTATGTAGTGACAAACTGATACCGGATAACAAGTGTATTATTTCTGCAGAAATGGACCATTTCTTTTCCACTTTGTATTTTATAACAAAACGAATTTATGCTATTTCGTCGTTGATATGTAGATCTTTAGGTTGTCCCTTACTCGCTAGTTTTAAATTGCGGCTTGTTAAATAGAAAGTAGAGTGTGGAGTGCAGAGAGAGAGAGCGAGAGAAAGGTTGTGTGAGGGGGGGGGGGTGTCAAAGCCTGTAAAAAAGGAGGTGCGATACTCAGAGTCGTCATCGAGTAACGAGGCCATTTTCCTCTTTTGTCCCTGTAACCTCGTTGATATCCGGCGAAGGTAACGGGCCGCGATTGGGTTAACGGAGTTGGAACGTGACTCGATTCCAAGATCGTTCCCTTCAAGCAAAAGTTTCCGCAGTTTGGGAAGCCTCCTCGTTCCTGAGTTGCAAGTTATGAGGAGTTGGAGATTTCTAAAGGAATGAGCCCCGGAGAGAGCGGTTTTCATTTTATTAGTAAGTCGAGGGCGCCCATTATGGGGTAGTTGAGGCAAAGGCAGAGGCTGGGGCTGAGGCAAAGGCTGAGGTGCATTGTGACTGACACACGGCACCTCGGAGGAATACTAAACTCCACCTTTCTGACAATGGCGTAGACCCGGCCCGCGGCGTTTCTCCCTCCAGTGGAAAAGGTCTTTTGTCATGATAATACCCGCTCTCTCATTACCATCTGCCACCCCTTTAGCCTGATTAAAAACAGTCTCCCTTTTCTACCCCAGCGAGGAGCCGCCATCTTGGAATACATCGCTTTCAGCCCCCGCAACGCTCTTTTTTTCTCTCCTTTTCTCCGCTGCTCTTTTTTCCTTCACCATTGTCATTTGTGGCACCCCCCCCCCCCTCTCGACTCTCTGTACACCCACCACGCATTCTTCCATCCAGAGTAGTAATTACATGATTGCATCGAGGAAAGCAAGCCTTTGTCCTCCTTCCAGTGCCCCTCCACCACAACAACTACGCGACTACTCAACGTATCAGCTTCGCCTCTGGCGATTGTCTCGCCGAGTAACTGAAAACTATTCAAAGTTCAGTGTGAACGCAGAGTCATGGCGTCCCATAGCGACCAGCAGCCTAATTTCCTTGAAATCATCCGAAGAGAAGCGGTTGAAAATGTACTGAAAGTAAGATTGCAGTCAGGAGAGGTTTATTATGAGAATAATGATGTCACAGAAAGTCTCTCTTCCGGTGCTGAGGACAAACAGTAATTGGCTATAAAACACAAAGACAGAGTTGTTAATTGTCTCGGCCTAATCATTGGTCTAAGCTGAGGTAGACCAGTCAGCTTTAACACTGTTGGCGTTAGGCACGGCTATCGTCTTGCAACGAGATAATGTTAGCTCTTGAGGCCTTTACTAGCTCTTGACGTTAAACTACATTTTTTCAGGTATGTCCTTGTCGGTATGGGCACATTTTAGTCCTCCGAATGAGTTGATGTTGTTACTTACCTGTACGCGAAAATCGTCCCAATTGTGGAAAATTCAGTATTCCTGAACAAATGAACACTGTGAGGTCAAAAGTACCAGCGAGTTGGTAAGGTTGCTCACTGAGAGAGCCCAAAGGAGTGGTAGGCACAAAAAGCCTACGTTGCAGCAGTCCGCGAGAGAGGATTAGCACATTGCACTGCACATTTAGTTTTCGCATGCTCATTTTCCTTTTCAACTGCATCGACACTCGTCTTCAGTTTTTTGAAACGTCATCTTTGAGGCGCTGATCCTGGTCTTGAGCCCCAGGAGAAAACAGCGAGGTTGTGTCACAGGCGTTGGTCGGAAAGAATCTTGTTGGCTCGAAATGGAACTCAAGTTGTGACGAAGCTTGAATTCAAAGGGAGGGCCTGACAAGGAGCAAGCAATGTCGCCTAAAGGTTAGTTTCCTGTCAGAGGATTATGTTAAATCGAGACGGAGGTTGGATATGATACAGCACAATGCTCGGCTTCCACCTTTTCCTGTAGCTTTGAAAAGATTCAGTTGGTATTGACCTCAGAAACCGGACACTTGTTAGAGGAGGGTGTGAAGAACGAGAGGAGGCGTTCGAGTCCGTTCGACCCTCAGTGGTACAATATAATGACATCTTCCGCTTATCATCATACCTTCGAAATGCGACTCTGGGTTTCTTGTCAGTGTCGCCAATGTTTCCAATTTCAACGGACAATAGAAGCCGCCACTCAGTAGAAACGCGGACCCAACTGGTTGGACTTTTGTATTCCCGATTTGTGATGAGCTCACCAATCCATTTTGCAAAATAACAAAAACACAGGTCTTTTTAGTGTGGGACTGTGTGGGCTCTAAATCAATTATGATTCATGAATGATGGCAGCCATTTCTTGAACGCATTTCAGCAACCATTCCACTCGGGCCAGGGGTGGTACGGTGAAGATGTTCACTTGTCAATCTGTTTACATGCCTAAAAAGAGGGCATTGTCAACTGTGGAGCATTGATTGGCACAGGGGTGTCTTCAGTAGGAGAAAGCTTCGTTTTCCTGAGGAACCGAAATAGTTTTAATTTTCCTTTGAACTTATTTTTCAACATGGCTGAAATTGAGAAGCTCCTTTTAATTAACTCAACTTTTATTTACAAACATGTACAGCATAACTTAAATAGTTTTTATTAGGCCCTTAAGATTCGGCAGATAAATGTAAATAACCCACCTGACCATTTCGAAGGATGTGAGGCATTTATACATTCAAACCGAGCCTATAACTCTACCTGTTCTACCCCAGGACTGGAAGTGAAAAATGCCATTTCGTAGCTTCAACACCATGTTGATAAAATGATTTATTTGTCATAAAGTCTTCCTAAAATTGAAATTGTAAATTGGAAGCCGATCGGCGGCCTCTCGGCTCTGGGCCCAAGGACATTCACGGTCAGGTAAAGCCAGCAATGCCAGAACTTCTTGAATTAGAAAAAATTTATTTCATTATTTTCAGCTTACTGTTTACAATCCGCTCTCTAACTTTGCGCCAAGGGTCATGCGATTCCGTAGACCAGAAGGTAAGGCGAAGATAAGCCGCAGCTCCGATCTACTCACCGGCAGATCTTTTTTACTTTCCTTGGCTTTACGAAGTAGAAAGGAATACGCCAAAATAAGGGTATGAACAAAATCCACCGAAATTTAACTATAGTTATCATAGTGATCAAAACACCAAATTTTTTTTCTCGTAAACGGCTCAAACGATTTTGATTAAATTTCGTATATAGATAGCTCTCAATAGGATAATTATACCATAAAATTCCCATTTGTGGGAAAATGACGAGAGCAGCACAATAAATTATCAAAATTTGCGACGAAAAGCGTTTTTAGCGCGGTTTTTTCCTTATAAACTCCGCTGGAATGTTAGTAGAAAGTTAAAGAAAATTGGTATTGTAGTCCAATCAAATACCTAAAGGGTGATTGTTTAAAAACGCTCATGAGGTACATGAGGCTCACTCCAGAAATTACTACTGCCGTTTCGCTTACTACCAGTTCTAAAAGTGTTTACCCAATAACTCTGCAAAAGTAATTACTATCCTTCTTCAAAAAATCTGTGCTCACAGCCTCATTAATTATCTGTGTACTAATTGCTCAATAATGGTCCGGCAATGAGTACGAGCAGCACAATTAATTCCGGAACTTTAAGCGTTGTTTGGCCAAGTTCAAATTAACTGAGTGATAAATGAATTGATTAAGTAGAATTAGCCATGTACAAAGTGAATTGACGTAGAGCTAAGGAAAGTTCTGTGTTGCAACACCCCAGATATTTTTTCTCGTCTTCTCCTTGATCTCTTGCGTCCACCTGTGCTATCGCCAGTCCGTTTCCCCGACCTCTCCGAGTGTGACCTGTGTCGAATCAGCCAAAACGCACGAGAATTCTACTCGACTAATTAGCCATCCCCCCCCCTCCCCGCCGTGTGTGACCTTCCGCGGCTCGAGCACTACCTCCGTATTTGGTTTCAATCAAGAGACTTTTAATTTACCAGTTCATTTGCTCATCTATAATTTTGAACTCAGCAGTTATTTGGTTTTATTATAACTTCATAGTCTACATTTCAAATCAGTTCAACTTTCGCCTTCTATCTTTTCAACCCCTCGATCCGACACTGAGCAGTCGAAACAGTTCGACGATGCAGAAACACCATCATAAGAAAGAAGGAAGAGTTAAGAGCAAACTACAAAACATTTTGAAAAGAACCATTTTTATTTTACCGAGACTAAAATTAGAACTTACGAACGTTAAAATGTATGAATTATACATATATATATATTTCATGCATTATATATTATTTTTTCAATTATTGTATTATGAACAATTGAACTTTGTTTTTTGTATAGACTACCTTGGAACTGAAAATACTTACAAATGGGGGAATATTCAAGAAATATTGTAAGCTAAGGCGTAAAAAAAAAATTAACTTGAAAAAAAAAACATGCTACTACACATCTTTACAATTATTTGGGTTATAATACTTATAGCTCCAATAAATACATAAAATAATCAATGATTTATTTATAACCACGAAACTCTATAAAACATGGATCGAGGCATAAGCCTGGTATAAGTCCACTTCTGGGCTGGATCTAGGTCTGAGAAGCGCTGACCTTAACTATAGTACATGCACTAATAGCTCAATTAGGGGTGACTGCTCCTGAAGGTGTTTGGAAGAGTACTGAGGGACGAGACATAGGGGACTATACGTCACATCTCTAACTCTCTTGCACCCTACTCCTTCTCCCAGGTAAAGTTAATACCTGCCAGCTACCTGCTTCCTTGAAAATGTATTCATGTTTCTTTTTATTCAGGTACCACGCAAACAAAAAGAAAATCCCGATTCTGGAATAACGAAAACAAAATCACATCCTCGTGAAAGTCTTCAAATGAGGGATAATCTACGAAAGTGACAATCATACCAAATAGTAATAAATACTTTTCAAAATTCTTGACTGATTCGGCTGGAAAATATGTCCTTTCTACTCTCCTTAGCTCTACCGCGTAGGAAGTAAAGTAACGTAATCGGCCGTAAAATTTGGTTGAGCTCTCTTTCGATCTCTACATTTCAAGGGCTATTGAGTCGGGTTTAAAGCAGTTAAAAAAATCTGCTCAAATGATTCCAGGGTTTTCAAAAAAATTAGGGTGGTGCTCCATTAAACCAACAATGCGACGAAAGTTTAATGGCGCTCATAAGATGATTAGTAGCAGCAAAATGTTGAACGAGTTATGTCAGAGGGATCACTTTGAAATACAGGATGGAAATTGTAAACGATCTGTACAAGGTCCCGACAATACAGCCTCAAAAAGTTAAGCTACTGCTACTTGGGTCAAAAGCTTTCTGCAGAATGAAATTAGGAGAGGACTTCTTCAATAGGATTGTCAACGTGCTGGCAGTTATAATAATTTCATATCACTTGGAAACTTTTGGCATACGATGGAACAAAACACAACACAAGTCAAGACCTTCTACAAGTTTCACTGTATCACAGAAATGCATTTTTGACTACAGAAAAGCCGAACGTGAACTCCACTTCGATGAGTTACAGCTATAGTCACTCCACCAGTCGGCAAGCGGTCGAGTTTTCATGGAATCAGGCGGCATCGCTAAATATCTATCAAGATCCACATGGTGAGCTGGACGGACGTCGTACAAGGCATCAGTCAAGACGCATTGCTCTCAGCGCTGTTGCACAGCTGGTCAACGATATGCAGACCGTCCAAAACCGACAACTTTCGGACTTACTCTATCTGCTGAAGTACTTGAATAACATCGTCCGGATTCTGGAACCGTTCAAGGAAAGCGGGTTCGATGTGCCCCGCGACGTGATGGAGAGCTTTTTGTGCAAATTTCCAAGATGTTTGGTGGTTCATTGGAGGGAGTTGGTGAAGAGAGGAGAGGGAAGCCCCAACGATGTCAACCGCCTACGGAATTGGTTGGTGAAGAAGACAATTGACAAGTTGTCTGAGACTGTTTGCCCGTCCAATCGAAGAGACAAAAGCTTTTAATATGCTCATGAGAGTTCCCAAAAAATTAAATAAACCTTCAAGATAAAGTGATCTTAGGAGTGTCATCGCGTATGTTAAAGGAAACTGCGCCAAAGACACTAATATCTACAGCTGACAATCGTTCGTATTGTTACGTTGCATTTACTTTTGAGTCAGGCAGGTTCTCAGCATTTCCACCCAGCGTGATGCAAGGACGGAGAAATCCTTACAGTTGTTTGTGTTACGTAACATAAACATCCGAGGTGACGTATCACGCACATCGGCTTTGCCTCTTGTATTATCACCGGCTGTATGATACCCCAATACTCCCAAACTGAGTTTTTAGACTCAGCGGAAAACTCAACGCAGAAAGACAGGAATGAGGTTCGGGATCACTTGTTTGGAATTGTCCACGCTGCAACTATAATCGACATCATTGGGACAGCTGTGAATGGCGGTGGGGAGGGGGGGGCTTTGAGTGCTATGAACACCGTTAGTACTCAAATACAGCTCAAACCTTAAAGTGGCTCTTAAAAATGAAGTGTGCTTTAAATAAAAACCCTGCAAATTATTACACAACGGTTTATTATTCGGATAAACAGCTTGACCTAGCATTAATGCTCCGAGACCTTTCCCGTTCGATTCAGCATCGAAAAATATCATAATGAAACCCCAAAAAAGGTCGAAAAGAACTGAATCGTAATATTAAAATAAACAAAAAAAAACGAAAGTATCTAGAAAAAACTGAATTTTAATACGAAAACATGCACGCTAAATACTAATATCAAAATGTAACCAAAAATCTATGAAAAAACGAACATGAGAATGAAACGAAAGAATCTAAAAAATTGAATCGTATTAAAACCAAAAAAAATGAAACGAACGAACTATTAAATAAATAAACCAAAAATAAACGAATAATGAAAAGCTCAATCGAAGATAACAGATATTTTGCTAACGGAAATAGTTGAGACGAGCGAAACAGTCATTAGTGGAGGTGAAGACGAGAACGAAATACGAAACACGAGTCGGGGGGCTTCCAAAGAGTAGAGCGGGCGGGGGCGGGCGGGCGAGTGTTGCCCCTCGCCTCTCAGAGGGGGCGGCGTTGCCAGTCGAAGCGAGCGATTTCGATGAGACCGAAACGTTGACTCCGTTTCGTTAATTTTTTTAACCGTTTTTTGCCCATAACAATCATGGGCTTCGTCCGATCGGATTGCCGAGTTGGCGGGCACAACTAGATACCAAATTGGATTTTTGTGCGAAAGAACGAATTTTTTGGACCACGTTAAAGGCACAAAACGGCCCGGACGGCGGACGGGGGACGGCGGACGGCGGACGGACATTGCTTATTTGGAATCCCCATGTCTTGAAACGTAAAGTATCAACTTTTGAGGGGGGGTTGTAAAAAATTTTTCGTGACCGAAAACATAGGGTTATTATTCAGAATGAATAATAAACCAAAATGTGTGCTGATTTTCTCCCCACTGTGCTAGAACAGCAGTAGAGTCGTAGAGAGACATAGGGTCAGTCTGCTTCCTCCATGTGGTTGGAATTACAAAGGTAGTTTTCAGGATAGAACTGTGGTTTTGTGTGGGCAGAGAGATAAATTAAAGCTTTGCTGATGGTAAATAAATAAATAAATCAAAGCTATTTCACCAGAACAGCTGGCGTTTGAAGTTTATTTGAAAAAAGCAACGGTTCCTTTTATTCGCTACAACCACTTTCAGCAGAACTGATGGTAGATTGTTCAAACCTTTTCTGGTAATGACGGAGGTCGGGAGGTCTCCTAGATATTGGAAGGCTATTACGGTGATTTGATGGAGCGATCTCATAGCGTACTGCGTAACGGTGACGAGGACTTGGTCGAGGACTTGGAGGGAAGAGGGAGGAGACCAGGTTTTGTCGTGTGGGCGGTCTGAAGGAAGAAAACGTTACGAACCCATCTGGTAATGGTAGGATGGTGCCGATTCTCCGGCGTAACAGTTTGTCCTCCCTCGTTCGCCTTTTGGTCTCATTGAAAAGGGACCCATATTACCGAGTGGAAAGGCTCTGCAGACCCCTTCCACAAGGGAGGGTTTCAATGTATTTCTCATTAGAGTTATAGTCGAGGGTGGTGACTCCATTGTGCTTTGCTTCGTTCCAGTCGTCTCTTCCACGCCCTCTCCGCTCCTCATCACCGCCACATCCCAAGGGGCACGAAACAGGACGAATTGACTCGAACAACCCCCTTCAGGGTGTCTGGGGTGGGGGGTACAGGGAGGAAAGTCCTAGACTTTATATCGAGTTTCGTGGGAGAGGACGCTTTTCGTTGTTAATCTGACTCATGTGTTAATTTGGGTGAAAAGGTCCCCGAGGCTGAATAACTGAGTTAAGGCTTCACAGTTCTACCCCACCACGTGCATCATAACCAAAACCTCCCCCCTCCTCCCCCGCTCTTTAATACTTTTATGAATACATCTCCAAGTAACGGCTCTAACCTAATAACAGTAAGATCGCCGCCCTTCAGCCCAATTATCGTATTGTAGACGAGCTACCTCCGGTTGCTTAGTTGGAAACTTAACGAGCGTCGGAGCTCTGAAGGGAACTCATACAGCCCCGAGGCTTTCCATTTCCGCAGGAGGCGTAGAACACAGAAAAGCAGGGTTGACAGGGTGGTGCGAACGATTTCAGTTGCTCACAGAAAAAACTCAACACGAGCTCATCGTGGGGAAGCTAATACAACACAATTGTTATTGCAGTCTGCCTGTTCCTTCTATGATAAATACTGCGGGGTCTGCTAGGTTATGTCCCTCCAAATATTTTACTGGAACGTACTCAGCTTCTAAGGAAGTCTATGAATCTTCTGTAAAAACCTTCTTATCCTCTTCTTGGCTGTACCATGTTGCGGACATAGCGGACTAAGTCTTCGGCACTGTGCTAGGACGTCGTAGAGAGTCTCTTCGGTTGTGCCCTAAAATTTAATCTCATTTTATACAGATGTTCAATCATTTTCCATTGGCCTGTTACGATCCCCACTTTCTGCTATAGGTCAGCGTTGCTTTTGCTCCAGTTATATTCGAATAAGTTTGATGTTTTCTTCCGGATTCAAGCACTCGCTGTCCTCTTAACTACAGACCTAGAGGCGGAAACATGAAGCATAGGTTCAATACGTGTGGTAGAGGAACCCAGACACTTATTTTGCGCAGCTACACTGCTTTTGTATTAAAGACTCACCATCCTTCATGTCTCTCACTTCCAGTGCGGAGGAAACAAAATAACACGTGCTGCTTCACTGTAGTTCTTACGACAGCGAGCGACGATTGTTGGGAGAGCAGCTAAACCTTCCAGCTTAACAGTTTCGCTTGGATTACTGCTGAGTTGCTGCAAAGAGCACTCAAAACATTGGGGTATTATTCAGAATAAATAATAAACCAAAACCCAGCAGCGTTCTCGCCATACAAAAACCATACGTAGAATCCACAATTTTGGGTCCGGGATTGCATGCACGTGTGGTTAGAGGAAGAAGCCTCGGTGGCAGTTGCCTGCATTGATTCGTCCCTCGACGTGCTCACACTAACTCACCAGTGCTAATTAGAACCGGCAGTTTTGAGCTGGTACTGGCAACTCATTACGAATTCTCCATGGTCCTACCTCAGCGTGGTGACACATGGGCAACAGCACTCTACCAGGAGGCTGGCTAAATGACAACCTACCGTACCTCTACAGGTTTGTGTTCAGTGGATGTTGGGCGAGTGACTATGATCCTGCATGCTACAGCACAAAAACCTAATTTCGGAGCACGTGTGAGTGAGTTTATGTGTGCCAAAGGCCTAAGTGTCCACTTCTGGAGGGGCGTCCTGTCGAAAGAAAATATGAGATTAACATCGACCAGTATGCTTCTGAGGGTATACACTTTTCTGCTGCTGAATTTTCTATTGCTGAGCTGTGATAGTGTTGCTCATTGTTAATTTATTACACAGTTCGCTTAGAGTCACCACTTTCATTGTGAGTGGGAGGGGGAGGGGGTTCGGCTGTCGGATGTTTCAGCCAACAAGTTCCTTATATCCTTTCCTTTGAGGGTTTCGCCTTATTTTGAGGCATGAGAGTAGTAAAATGCTGTAAAACGCTGTAAAATGTCTGACGGTTTTCAGCCGAATGGTTTCAACTTCGATGGTTGGGAGAAATTTGCTAAGGATCCTGACTATAAAAGTGGTTTTCACCCGCTTCAGCTGGCACGGAAGCTTCCAACTCATTACAGATGTGAAGGGGGCGAGGGAGAGGAGAGAAGAGCCACATCCATTATTTAACCTCGAATTAATAATCATCAATAATCGTTTTAAAACACTTTGTGGCAATAGCAGGCAAGAAGAATGTCAAACGCGACATTTACGAGTACAACTACTTAATTTCCGCCGCCCAAAGGTCTTCAATCTTCTTGATGCCGTTCTATCGAGGTTACAGCGTGAATCATGGATGTGGGTTTCGTTCTCCGTGCAAACTTCTGAGCTTTAAGCCACACGGATCTTAGTGATTAGTTGCTTTCTTGGCTCCTAGCTTCGCCTCACTTACTCCCAATGCCCAACTACAGGCTGGTTGTAGGAGGGTTACGTTCCACTGGTTAATAGGTCTCGATAGAATGGTGTGCTCCTCTGCGCGTGCTTCGGTAGGCCTCTTTCATAATATATATAGTTTATTTGAATTAATTTTGAACTTTAAACCATGATATCAGAAGGTTTATCCGACAGACGATCAACACTCAGGGGCGTATAATTAACAAGGGCTTTTGCACTCGCGATAGACTGCAAAATAGCGTCATGATGCGGTCACGTGGCTTGCCCAAATGTTTCCTCGTTGGAAGTTGACAATTTCCCCCGTTTTACCTTTCCATTTGACGATGGGAGGATGTGATAATTGAAATTCGCAGGCCGATGGGCTGTTATTGTCCCGTCTGTCCGTCGGTTCACGGTAGATGAGAGATAATGTTGATACGGAAACAGAGGAGTTTTGTGAGCTCAGCGTGACAGGCGCAGGAGCCTGAACGAAGCCCCAACGCAGTAGACTAAGAGTGTGAGTGAGAGAGCGAGCGAGAGGCTCGTATTTGAATATCCATTGTCTGGCGGCTGGCGGTGAAGCCTCGTTGTAAAACAATTTTCCGGAGGCGTCGGTGCTCTTGTTGCGAAGGGGACGAGGATGTGACGAAGGCTGGAGGAGGAGAGGGATATTAAAGTGTCACACGCACTGATTCGAACTTGATATGAATACGTCGTGGTCGTGAAGAGAGGGGAGCTCCAGAGATCTCCTGACGTTGTACAGACAATATCCCTGCCCTTCGGGACTCGGAAAATGTCGACAGTTTTCTCGCCTAATTGGCACCGCCATCACCTATCAGCCATCTTCTCCCCCTCGGTTAGGTTTATTGTTACGAGTTCCCTTCAGGCTCTCATTTCGACCGTGAAGTCTCTTCCATATAAACCAGCTCTGCTGCCTCTTTATTTTCATGGTTATTCCGTTCGGCCTCCCAGTCATAGCCACCCTTCTCAGCGATTACCATCCTCTGTGGGCGGTGGTAGGAGCGGTGAAGATGGTAATGGAATGTGAGATGGCAGAAGGGTAGAGAGCTGCTGTCAGCTCCTCAGAAAAGAAAAAGAGAAAAATCGAGTTATGCAAAAATGATGTCACGCAGGCTGAACATCTGTTGATAACGAGCCGCCTGACTACAGTAGTCAACTGGCACGACCATTTCAAAGAAATCGATCCTCCTCCATTCTCCGCTTGCTCCAACATTTGTTGTAACTGCCTCATTCGTCATTGGGGGGGGGGGGGGGTGAGAGTACACTGTGGAATTTAATGAATTAAATATTAATAACTAAAACCTATTAAACCTAATATCAAACAACTTTGCCAAAGGACTGGCGAAACGATTGAGATTGTGTGGAGAAAAAATGGAGGCACCAGTTAACATACCTAACTCTATTATTGATCTAAACCTTTATAGCAGTTGCTGAGAAAGTCTCAAAAAGCTCCAAATTATTACACAACGGTTTATTGTTCTCTTGCACAGCTTGACATTGTCTAACACCTACGAGCCCATCTCATTCGATTAAGCATCGAAAAATACCAGTAAACAATATGAAATATAACCTGACTACAACGGCACGACGAAATCTAAATATTCCAGGCGCCTGTAGGCAATTGGCTTGACAAGGTGAGTCGAGCTGGCAGGCAGTTGGAATGAGTGGGAGTGCAAACGATGAAACGATTACTTTGACTGGGTTGTTCAGTTCTTTAAATTAGCAGACTTTAGCTCACTACATTTACCGTGATTTCACTGTTGTGAAATGTAGACGCAGTCGTTCACCTCTGAGACTCGTTTAATTCGACCCAGGATCGAAAAATATCTTGAAAACGATACCGAACGCGACGTGATTGCAATAACACTGCCAAAATTTAGTTTTTGTTCATTCTTGTAACCATTTTTTGCCCGTCACATCCCTGCCCTCGTCCGATCCGACTGCCGAGCAGGCGAGCACAAATAGATACCGAACGGTAGTTTTGTATGAATAAACGCAAATATTCCCCGGGCGGAAGACGGAAGTTGCAGATTTGGAACACAATGGCATGAAATGTTGAGTGTAAAATTTTTTGGGGGTGAAAACATTATGCTGACCGAAAACATTCAGAATGAATAATAAACCCAAATAAATCAACAAATTAAATTCTTCGTACATTAAAAATAAGTTGTGGTTAAAACTTGTTAGTGTTGACAAGTTGTAAGACACCGAATGAGATTGGCACACGGTTAGCGATTCACCCAGTTCATAGTGAGCAGCAGACGATATCATAGAGTTATAGACGATACTAGATGTGTGCAAATACTTTTTTACTTAATGCAATACTTTGCCTGCCCTATGGGTTGCGAAAGTAAAATTGGGACAGATGTCGAAGGAGTCACCTTTCTCTGCCTCTTCGAAATGAAGTCAGAGAAAAAAAGTTACGAACTCAGATCACGTACGGAAAAGGGGGAAGTTGAAATGGCGGCTGGGGGATATTGGCTCTGCGTGATAGGGAGGACTCAGGCAGTCCCAGCAGGGGGCGAAGGACCCTCCTGACAGTTCATAATAGATATATTAGGCTGGAAAAGCTGCGGAGGCAGGCGCAGGAGAGGCCCGTAGGATGTTGGCTGAAGGGGAAGAGAGGGAGCCCCAGCCCCTGAATATATTACCCCATTCCTCGCCGTTCCACCCTTCTTTCTACTTCCCCTCTCACTCCTACGCACCATACCACCGCACCGTACCACCACTACAGTTTCATTTCTTCTCCTACCATGCCCTTTTTCCAAAGAGCTCCCTTTTCATTACCACTCACAAACTCTGACGCTATCGGATTTTCGTCTATTCTTCTCCACCCTCATCATTTCTCGATGGATAATTCCTGAAGTTGCGGCAGCTGCTTGATTACGATCTCCAGACTCTGAAAAGATATTATGTTTTGGGGGCGCGGGTGGAGGAGAGGGCAGACGGTTTTTCCGATCCATAGAATCCCCCTTTTAATACCATCTTAGCAGCCAACTTGTGGTCGAGATATAACACGTAGTGCTCGAACGAAAACTGGTGACAGCACATCTCTGCCAATACATCCGACTCTATCGAGATATTATCTACAGGAACTACCTGTACTGCCAACTGAAGCCACTGCCACTTTGCATTTGCATTTCTAAGCCCTCCAGCAGCATACTGACCTTCCAACGATTTCTTTTTACTTTCCTTGGCTCTACGAAGTAGAAAGGAAAGTTATGTAATCGGCTGAAAAAAAAATTTTGAGTTTTCTTCAGATCATTACGTTTCAGACCCTCCTGAGTCCGAAAAATAGTATTTGGGAAAATGGTCTGTGTGTATGTGTGTCTGTATACGATTTTTAGAGAAAACCACTTACCAAATCAGTTCAAACTTGATATCTCGCTCGCAGATTACCATGGGACGCAAAAATAAGGGTATGGGCTAAATCCACCGAAAGTTAACTATAGTTATCATAGTGATCAAAACACCAAATATTTTTTTTCTCAAAAACGGCTCTAACGATTTTGATTAAATTTTTTATATTGGTAGCTCTTAATAAGATAATTATACCATAAAATTCCCATCCGGGGGAAAATGACGAGAGCAGCACAATAAATTATCAAAATTTTCGACAAAAAGGGTTTTTAGCGCAGTTTTTTCCTTATAAACACCGCTGGAATTCATGTAGAATGTAAAAAAAAAATGGTATTGTAGTCCAATTCAATACCTAAAGGGTGAGTGCTTAAAACCGCTCATGAGATACATGGGGCTCACTCCAGAAATTCCTGAATTTCAACTACCGCCGTTTTGCTTAATACCAGTTCTAACAATTATTACCCAATAACCCTGCAAAAGCAATTACTATCCTTCTTCAAAAAATTTGTGTTAACAGCATCATTAAATATCTGTGTTCCAATTGCTCAATAATGAACCTGAAATGACTACGAGCAGCACAATAAATTCCGGAACTGTAAGCGCTACCGCTTCCTGCTGCCGTAAAGCGTTGTTTGATCAAGTTCCAATTAATTGAGTGATAAATGAATTGATTAAATAGAATTAACCATGTACAAAGTGAATTGTTGTAGAGCTAAGGAAAGTTGTGTGTTGCAACGCACCAGATATTTTAAAATTAAATCAGCCATCATTCATGCGTGATAGCGTTTCTGCAAATAACAATTTCAAGCCATGTACAGAGCCACTGTAGCCGGACTTGTGAAGGTACATGGGAGATTTTCATTAGCAAGAGCCAGGAAAGACTGTACTTGGAGTAAGACGTACGCTCACAAAGCCGATGCGATTAAAAGCACAGAAAGTACTGCAAACGGGTTGTGCAGTGGTAGTAACCCCCTTTACTGTTCACCTAGTGAGAGCAGGCACACGTGTAGACTAAAAAACCTAAATTACATTCACAAAGACTCTCGGACGAGGCAACACTAGTTGAATTTCTATTTACATGTTTCCCTTTTCTGTGTTAGTGAGAATTCTTACAACTCTTCCATAGTGCTCAAATCATGTTCATTCCTAAAATGAGTGCGATTACCACAATTTAGCTACGGATCTAGTTGTAGATGTATATTGTAGATAGATGTTGGGGTTGTTCCATGTTAAATGCCAGTTTTACTGCAAACTATCCGGCCCAGATATTTCAAATTTCTTCAAACTGCTGATCTGAATAAAAACGAAGAATCGGAAATAAATATTTTCAATAAATTGCGAAAAACTTTTGGACAACCACAATGCTTTCCTTAGGCTCTGGTTTGTTTGAAGTAAGAAAGCAGGAAAGAAGAAGATGCAAACCAGCAAACATGTTACGACGTAGAGTAGTCGTCAATTCAGATATCGTCATCTTCCTCGTGGGAGTGCAGCTACGAGAAGAAATTACTCCAACAGAGCTGGGTGTGTCGACCCAACAGTCAACTCGCCAGAGTTTGTCTCGAGTTCACGTAAAATAAGAAAACTACACAACTACCCGATGTACTTTTTTGTCGACTACATTAGTTTTGAAACGATTACTTTGTCGTTGGTCGACTCAAAATCGGCTCACGCTCTTATCTGATGAGGGGCGAGAGGTATTTTTAATGCGATCCAAAACAAACAAAGCTGATTCCATTAAGAACTGGATGTTGCGTAGGCAGCTCGACAAGTTAAGTGCTCCCTTTCGTAGGAAGAGCACCGTATTTAAACAGAACCGGTATCACCAGCTTTTTCCGTCTCGTTTCGTTTCATTTCGTTTCAAATCCTCTTCGAAGGATGGAAAAACGACTTGTGTCCGATCAGAGGCTCAACACGATGAAATGACGTTCAGATCAGAGCAAAAAAACCAAAGTAGGATGTAGCAAAGAATGGATGGGCTGTCGGTGGCGGAAGAAACGTCTACATCAGACAGAATGCAGGTTCATCCCAACACAATCTAATTGCTCCAGTTATCGTTACCCCACATCTCGTTTTTGATACGTGGATCTTTGGTCTGTTTCGGTCGGCTAATGAGCTACAAAGATCAGCTCGTTGTAATTTAGATCCGAGGAGCCGATGTGCGAGTAATAGGTAGCTGACTCATTACTTCGAGAGCTAGCTGTTGTTGAATTCTCGGCGAGTTGAATCTCTTGAGTTCTGCCTCTAATGTCAAGGGCTTTATCCTTTCAAGCTCTTCTTTCAGTTTGAGAGCGCTACAAATTGTTTCTGCTTCACCGGGGCATGAAGGGCCGTTAAGAAGCAAAGTCTATAACTTCCGGCTTTTCCTAAGCGAAGGATTTCCCTAAACGCCTGACGTCATATCGAGATTCGAGTAAATGCTGCTGCTGTTGTTCTCTTTTAATGCTGTAAAACTTTCTTCTTGAAGCCCCCACTTCCGACCAGCGGCTCGGAGTTCAACTTGTAGCCTTCAAGCGGATCATTGAAAAATGAAGGCGCATCGGGTGCGAGTTATCACACAAGTAATCTCACCCTTTATTCACCAGATTGTCGGAAGTTTCACAATCTTTTGAGCACACAAAACAACATTTGAGGAAGTAGTCTGTGAACACGATTGAGGGAGAACGGCCGAACCTAAACAGCTCATATTGGATATTCAGTCGATAGATCAACGGGCGACGCCAAAATAAAATCGAGCATTCCTTCTACGAGTACTTTCCTTCGGGTTGAATTTACCAACTTCGTAAACAGCGGTTATTCTTGGTTCACGCTCCGTAACTGCTGTTCTCCGCTCAAACGGACTTCATAATTTTTGCTTAGGCAGAAACTGCTGTGCAACTGCAGTCAAATCATAACCACCCAAAATGCGTTACGGCGTTTTTAAATATTTTTATGTCTCCCTGATCAATAAAGTTCGTATAACCTGTCCGTTGTCCATCCATGTCCTCAGAGCTTTTCCTCGACTGTTGCTCTAGAAATTCGATTTTCTAGATCATCCCAACTCTGTTATTTATTACTTATTTTTACTTATCCACAATGAGATTCAGAAATCATCTCATGGTGCAAATAACAATAGTTTACGTGAAGCGTGATCAGTTATTTGATTTTTGAGGATGTAAGTAACAAAAGCTTGTGGTGGATGAGTACAATAATAATTTTACCACGTTAGAATGAAAACTATTACTCAGAGCGCCAGGTCACCTAATCGCATCACTAAGTTATAACGTTCGTTAAATATTATTTTCATAAGATTTGCTCAATGTCTTCATTTAACGGAGTGTTACAGAAGCAGCAGTACTCAAAGTGGCAGTACGGGGTCCTAGTTAGTTGAGAGGATCGGTTAAATTTTATTGAAATCCTAAGAGCTACTTTCGAAGAAATCGGAAAAACGATCATTTAATGTTCGACAAATCTCACTTTTCGTTCCAGAGATACTTATGGATAAGGAAAGTTATGTACTGGTTAGTAAAAGATAATTTGAACATTTAATGAAAATCGTTAGAGCTGTTTTCGAGAAAAAAAAATCGAAAACCCCTTGCTTTTGGTACAGTTTGGCTCTACTCCCCTTCACCTAGATGAAAATAGCTCATAACCTTATTTTCGCGCCTTCAAAAAATCGGGGAAAAACGATAACAAAAATCTCTATCGAGCCACCAGTTCTTCTGCAAATCTGACTACAGGCGAACGCGCACACGCGCTAGTATGAGGTTTTTTGAATTTAGTGGTCCTCGAAACGTGAGCTTTAAAACTCAACTTTTTTATTTACACGATGACAGTATTTTCTTTACCCTTTGGGCAGCCGTTTGCCTCTGATCCCTTGTGAAACGTACGCTCAAAGGAAAACCCCTGAACAGGCATGCTGTGTCAGACATGAGCACTATACAGACATAAAGACTATTCCTGAATTGAACGGTAATTCGATTAGTTTAGAAAAATGTCAAGTTGTTCGACTAGATCACCTCTGACCAGCGATATCGGGTTTTATTATTTCTACAAAAAGGTGGAAGAGCCGGAGGGCGAGTTCTGAAGAGCAACTCGAGGTGGTAATGGGACGTGTATAATGTGGTTGACAATGGTGTCGAATAGAAAGGGCTCTTTCCTTCCCCTTCTTTTTCTTCTTCTTCAAGGGCGAGTCCGTATGAAAGACAGCTGCCTCCAGCTCAATCGAGCACACCTAAATCCCATCAACACCTCTCAACTTCTCGAGGATCCCACAATCCTACACCTTACTTCCTTTACCTCTTGACGTCGGGACGGCAACGTTATTTATTCCCTCCGAACAGATTTGTCAGTCTTGGTTCTTCGAACTTTCCCCAAACAATATTGGACCGTGACTTATCGACGAAGAGAAGATTTGAAGAGCAGCAGGATGAAAGTTTTACGTCGCGGAGTTCGTTTCATAGCAGAAACTTGACACGATTATTTCTGCTTTTTCCAGGGATTGCCAAAACAATCCGCAGGATGGTCTAGCCAGTGGACGAATACCTGGATATCTACAGTAGTAAATCTTGTTATCTAATGAGGATCACAGTCTCTCGCCCTGAGAATCTCAAACGCAACCTGAGATGGATGTTCCATGCCTTGTTCATTATTTTCAATTTTTTTTGCTGATCTTGTTATAGAACTAGAAGCGAGTTCACCCCGATTTAAAGAGTAAGTACAATAACAAGCTGGAACCAAATGAGTTGTGAGATCGTGAGGCTCCAACGATTTCGGTCCTTTCGTCAACTGTCAAACTCAGGAGCGACGTCCTCAAACGAAATCCTCTTCAGTTACCCGGCCAAAGGAGGAGTCTTGTTTACTCCAACGTTTCTATGAGAAGTCGTTAGGAAGAATGACATTGCAGGCTCGAGCCTCGCTTTCCCTTCAGACGGAGCCACAGCTCCTGCTGTTATTAGCACGTTCCGTCGATGCGTATCGCTCGAAAACTTGAGAGAAAAAAAGAGCGCGGGCGCCGCATGTCTGAAGTGCGGCGGTTGGTGTTTTCTTTTGTCGTGCGGCGACTCTGTCGAGATCAAGATCCTCAAGAGCAAGTGGCCGGTAATCAACTGACGAGTATTGAGAAAGCAAATAGACAGGGAGAGCTGGCGCCTGAGAGGTGCAGGCGATGGAAAAATCGTCTATGACCGGATATCGTTAAGAGAGGCCCAAGAACGAGTAACTGCATCTCCTGTGTCACCGTGCAAGGTCGGGTGTAGGATCTCATTTTTACAATTTAGCTCTTCCTCGACATTTCAAATTACTGGCTAATTAATGTGCTTTTACCCATCAATCAAGTGAAACGATGAAGCGGGGATTTGGTATATTCTTACACTTAAACAGAAGGTGTAGAAACAGTCAGGTTCAAAGTATTCATGACTCCAAAACAGAAAATACGATTCTACTGAGACAGTGAAAAACTCACTTCTCATAAAAATCATGTTAACAGATTCATTAGCTCCCTGTGCACTGAACGGTTGAACATTGTGCCATTTGCTGGGTCCTCTGAAGTCTCTCGTATTTGCTGATGACTGCAAGTGCTAACTGCAAAGCTCTTCAGGATATCCTGCATAGTCTTGAGGAGTGGTGCCGAGCTAATGGCTTCCGTTTCAACCACTGCAAATGGATAGCCGTGTCGTTATCAAGGTCAGCTCTACCTTCGGTCTTTAACTACTCTCTTGGTGGGAGTTCCCTCATTCAGAATACGCAGTTCACAGACCTCACTGACTACACTGACTCCATTTTTAGCCATGCAAAGTGTGCATTAGATATCCTCAAGCGCTTCACAAGGGACTTCTGCTTCTTCACGGATGTTGGAGTATGCATCAATAGTCAAATCTCCTTGCATACATCATCGGCTCCCCAAACTGAAAGTGTCCAGCACAAGTTTTTAAGATGCGTTGCATTTCCCATCCCTGGCTCAAAGATTTCTGTGGCGCTGTAACTTCACCACTTCCTGAAAGTGCCGTTTTATTGCAGGGCGTCTCCTTCCTGCGCAAACCGATGGTGTGTAAATGGTTTCCTCGATTGCTCGGCTCTTTTTTCGTCAACCAACTTTGCCTCACCTCCGATGCTAACGCGTTCAGGCTCCTGTTCTCGCCATCTTTACGCCTACTAGTAACCTTTACAACTGACCACTGCAGCATACTCCTCGTGATGCTAACCTTCTACTTCAAAACCACGTCCGTTTGGACCTCTTCGTCAATCTTTTAAAATGTTTTTAGATCAGCCATCTCAGATGTGTTGCCCTTTTCTTTACAATATTCGTACCTAGAAGAGTACTTCTCTTTTTGATTTCTCTCTCTTGTGCTTTGCATACCTGCCTAGTTATCTCTTCTCAAAAATTGCGAAACCCTTCTCTTTATTTACTTTTATTTTCAAACGCTTCGCCCGTTTTTATAATAAGATATTGTTTTTAATAAAATGTACGTCATTTGTAATTCATGAATTAAAAGCCAATATCACCAAGTGCTGGGGGTTCGTGAGGCTATGGAAACAGGCATTCGATAGTTTCGTTTGAAGAATCGGTTTGCGTTAATTTATCCTGCGCTTCTCACGAGATTTTTCGAATTTTCTCTTATGGTCTGAACATATTCCAAGTCTTTTGGACATCATCATCTCTCTCCTTGAATCTATCCGCTTTTCCGCCCAAAGCATTGAATTCCGAGAGAATTGAGGAGGGTACTGTTTTGCCCTGTACCGAATCTCCCAAGTTCAGCCAAATTGGTAGGCGGCCTGTTAAGGTTGCGTTCCAGAATCTTTCTGACCTTTTTCAGGTAAAGAAACATGAGAAAATATTTCCAAATGAGTTCTCAGGCTTCCGAAGTTATCAACACCTCGTACCTCAGATTACATTATCGAAATTGTGCCGATATTCGAGGGTGAAAAAAAGTGGTTCACTCTTGTGACGGAGACAGTAGCATTCTTCAGGGAGGTGTCACCCACTTATTTGGAGCGACGGATAAAAGAGCTACCAGGTTTCGTGGAAACAAGAAGCTACATGTTTATTTGTTACATATACATTGGCATTTGTTCATAAATTTAAAATGAAATTGATTCGTAGCTCATTATAACTAAAGCATTTATACCTAAATATGGACAACAGTAGACCTACGGACAAAGGAAAATGAGCAAAAAAGCTCAATGCGGTTAAAACGTTTGAAAAATATCGACCTGGGAATGATAATCTGATAATGATGATTATGATCTCTGGGCCATCAGAGGGGTTTTTTAAAGAGATGGGGTGTTGAATTGATCTGGTTTGGTAGTGTGAGTTGGAAAAGACTGAGTTGGAGGAGAGCAGGACAGTCAATCGAAGCATTGGGCAATTTAAGCAAAAAATCCAATCGGTAACACGGCGATGATGACAAAAAACAAATGCTGAGGGCTTCTCCCAGATCAAATCTATCTCCAGTTTACATCCAACAAATGCTGCACTCATTCATTTCGTGCGGACGCATTCCGTAGACAGAAGACCAGACAACCGATCCTCATTCCAGACTGGAACGGACACTTGCAGTGTGTCGCGCTACCAAGGAATCGACGTCGTTGATGCCTCACGTACCGTGTTTAAGATAACTCAATGCCTTTCATAACTCCTGAACGGATACCGTCGCAGAGGGTGGAGGACACACGATGATCATTAGTGACCTCGAAGTCTTTGAACGAAGTCACGCTGCAAATTGTCAGATTGTCGAGGGTATGGTTATAAATAGTATCGCCTACATCGATCTAGTAGACATCAAGGTACATTTTTCAATAATTCAAGCGTAGCTCATTGGTAGAATCTCACCATCCAAGTAGAATCTGTGCACCCTGAAGCCTCTGTCAATCGTCCGGAATGCCGATGCCGAGGAACTATTTCATGTGGTAGGGCGAAAAGCAGAAAATGTACATAGTCGATTGATGTTGACTCTAACAATCTAAAATCGACTAGCCAGATAACTTGCAAGTCATTGTAGAAGGGGACGACTGGATGAGTATGAGGCACCGTATCAAAACGCTCGGCGAAGGCAGTGTACACTCAACCCACCTGTTCATCAGGCTCGAAGGCGCTGGGTTTGTCAAGAGGTCAAAGTCAAGAGGTTTGTGACAATCGATCTAACCGGCATGTTGATAGTGCGAAATGCTGCTGCAGACAGAAGCCATAACCATCTTCTCGATGAGTTTACGTATCGTCGACAATGAGCATTGGTATGGGATTCACGAAGAACACTTTCCAACTCTCGGGGGCGTACCCCGAAAGACGGACCTATTGAACAAAACCGATAGCTGGCAGGAAAATAGGAGAGCTCTGTCCAGCTCTCAGTTCTTATTTGTATCGAGGGCAAGCGATTTCTTGATTGCTTTTTGACGATGGCCACGATGACAGTGTGGGTGCGAACGAAAAAGAGGACAACAATTTCCTCTATGAAGGAGAAGAGCGGGCGACAAATGGTCACCTAAATGATCGGCTATCCCGTTTGGACCATCATCGATCCTAACACTCAGATACTCGAGACTTGGTGTCCTTCGTGCTGTCCTATCGTGGTTACAGCGGATGTCAGTTTCGTCATTGGTGATTTCCGCGTCGTGGTTAAAGGCGTCCTTCAGATGTAGCGGTACCTTGGGATCAAGTTTCTCTGTGCAACCTCTTTGGCTGGAAGCTGCGCGGACCTTGATGATTATCTTGGGAAATTTACCAAGGCTCCGCTGAACCTCCTTCTTACCACTGAGTACTCCTTTGGGAGTACTTGCTCCCAAAGCTAACCTACGGGCTGGTTTTTGGGAGACTGGCAGTTCACAGGCTAGTAAGTCTCGATGGAGTAGTGCTGTTTGCTGAGCAGGCTTGGTTAGGTCTCCCACATAGCGTCCCCTGTACGCACGGGAGCGCAGTCCACTCTAGTTCGATCTTGGAGACTTTCTGTTCCATTTCTCCCTACCACTATTTCGTTGTTGCACCGTAACCGCTTGCTTGGTTTGCAGGCATCTGGCTGGAATGTCGCACACGCTGTGGCTGGTGTTGAATTCGTTCAGGATCAGCTGCAATGGGGTGACATGACGACTCCAATGCCAGGCTTCCATGGTCCAGACTAGACCAACAGTGTGCCCCTAGTGTACCATGCTACGCCTCAGTATGGACTGCCAATGAGAAAATGCGTACATTCTGTTGAAAGTAACTGAGAGCAAGGCTCGCATTCTATACGAGATACCAGCAGCACCCTCTGTCAGCGATCAATTGCTCTTCAGGAGTAACGAGTGTACTATCAATAGGTTAAAAACCGTTCAAACCCTTCAGCCCTACACATATAAGTGTTCCCCTGTTATGAAAGTGCTATACGAACGCTGCAGCAGTCTCCCCATAGAAGAACCATGCATAGGTTCCAAAACCCTTGGTCTGGGATTGCAGGCACGATTGGTGGCAGGAAAAAGAAGAGGAGCCAAAGAGGTGCCTGTACCTGTACCTGCATTGGCCTTCAGAGCACTTGGCCAATGTGCTCATTCGAGGTGGCGGCTTTTAGCACGTTATTCCATAATTTTACATGCAATTAAGCGCACCAGTGGCCTACATCCTTCAACCACTCAAGTGGGCTTTAGCCGAACTATCAAGATGACTGTGTGCTGTGTGCTGATGCGAACGCCAGATCACCACTATGGGGTTTAACGACCCTGGGTGGAGAGGGTGAGGCATATATCGAGCTGCTCATCAAGTACAACTTGGTTGTGGCCAACGACTGCATGACCGAGTCAACCCATGATGAGCCCATAGATGTCACATCATTGTGTCTCATACCATACTGCTCAAAATAGTGGGTCAGGCCAGTCGGACTAGGAGCAACGCAGAGAGATCATCTGGACTCTGCTATTGCTGACGAAAGCATTCATTGAAGAGACACACTTGAAAAATGATTCTGCACTAAAAATGCTGACTGGCCTCAGTTTTTGAGGGTACTGAATGGTGAACTGCTTGCCGTGAACACGTCCAAGCTGCCTCGCCTGAAGAAGTGGGCTGCAAAGAGAACATTATCACCATTGCACTGCACTTTCTGTACTTGGGCAACCGAAGCACAGGGCGACCAAAGTCTCCTGGTCGACTAGCGAACTTAATCCTCTCAAGCCGAGTGCTAATAGAGCTACGCAGATTCTGATGTAAACCTGCGATTGTCGAAACCCCTCAGACTATATGGGTGTACTAAAGAAAAGCCCACGCAGGACGTCCCGAAATGTTTCCCTCATGGCATCAGCTAAGTACATAGTAGCATTTCTTATTAACATCGCCGAAGGTCTGACGACCTGCGGTGGCCAGTGCTCCTCCATGAGCTTGAAGATCGGGACCTCGTAAGCTATATTTGCTCGTCAGAACTTAACTCAAAAATAGAACTGTTTCTTTCGAATGCAGACATGTCTCAGCCTGGAGAACGATAGAGAAGGAGTACCCACTGGGTTCAATCCAGGATTGTGGAATGACTTCTTCGAAGACAGAAGCCTCATGGGGACTGACTGGAAGCCATACGCTTATCTGGACGATCTGACTGTGCTGGTGTGGCATGGTCGATCCATTGAATCGTAGCAAATCTCTAGCTGCCACATGCTTCTTTCTTGAGAAGGAGCTCAAGTACTCAATATATATCTGAGATGGCGTTTCAGCCAACACCTCCAGTCCTTGAAAGGCACTACACTCCCCGCCACTTGGGGTGTGTGTCACACCGTGACACAATCCTCATTTACTTAGGTATTATTGGCTACCGCTTTGATTTGGGGGATCAAAGGAGAGTGTTGGGTGCAAGTGAGAGGGGAAATTCATATTTGAATTAATTGACGAATGAGACGAACGAGATAGAGAACTATATAGATACACTGGAATTAAACGACCACTTGATTACTACAATAGAGTTCTGAGTAGAGCAACAAGTGGAACTAGTTCACGGGACACGGTGGAGCTCAAGATGTTTGCTCTGGTGCTGGCAGGACAAGAGGTGAAGGAGAACATACAGAGTCATTAACCACAATTTGAGCACAAGTGACCTGGCCGATAAGAGCCGAAGAGAGAAAAAGAACTCGTGGGGAGACCAGGACACCAACGAGTACCCAGCAGCCTAAATGTAGGGTTGTCCGGTCCATTGGTGGCTATCGAAAACCCAATACGGCGAGTGGTAGACGTAAGATGAGAGAGACAATTCAGTAGAGAGTACTGGCCCAATACTTGAGAGCTGCGCTTTTGTGGATCCCCAAGGTCTACGAGACAGCATTCACTGGATCACTCAAAGTGATCACTGGCCAATTGCCAGTTGACTCAGTCGTGGACAAGAGAAGAGTGTAAAAGGGAGATTCCTCCGCACAGAGCTGAACTCTGTAAAGAGTTCTTATTGAACGGAACCATGGCACAGTACATGAATGGGCAAAGGCTCAATAAAAACTAAGTATGACTCCAGCATCTTGATGTGTTCTGTGGCTCACTTGAGACCAGCTGGTTCCATATACCTGGGTGGGGCATCTGAGGACATGACTCGCGTACTAATTGTGGCTGATTCGTAACAATACGCATTTTTTCTTCTTCTTCAGTTGCACTATTCTTGATGTCGTGGGAAGCCAGTAGTTCTATTCTTGAATAAGTATGTAGCCAGTGAGTCAGTGAACCACAAAGGCACCCGTTACTGCTCCCATTCAAGCCTCGAGTCCTCACAACTGTTTTACAATTCCGTCGAGCTCTGACCGGGAATTCCTGTAATCGCAGCGCGAACGTGTTCAGAAAATTCGTGTTAACAACTCAGTTTTGAATGTTCGGGCTCCACGTTCGTTTCATGTTCAGTTTTCCAACTCCGACGGCAGCAACTAAATCGAGAATCGTCTTCTCATCTTCGGCCAACTAATTTCCTTCCCCTTTTTCCTTTCTTTTCCTCCTTTTGAAAGGAACTCGAGGCGCTTGAAATTCGTCCAATTTGCAAAATCCCTCGCAAAAGTCGGCAATTTGCAAGAACTGGGGCGTAGAAATGAATTCGTCGTCGTTTCGAACGTGCTCCGATTACTGAAACAGTTCAGCGGAAGTTGGAACGGCCTGTTGTATTCAGCTCCGCCAATTCGCCCCCCCCCCCTCCCCACACGCAACAGTCGCCACGCTATGAGGTGTATGAGGGTGGTGTTTAAGGTGTGTGGATTGGGGGGGGGGGGGGTCGTACCAAAAAGTTGGTTCGAACGTGACGGCGGATTATTGCGAAAACCTCGCGGTATGAATTTAAGGGTTCACATGCAAATTGGCGGAGTGAGGCGGCGCGTTAACGAAGCCAATTTGCGGGCTAGCGGCCATCGACGGAGCCAAGGGGGCGGGACCGAGATGCGTGAGTGGGGGGTCGCCTAGAGGAGGAGCTTAGGACCCCCCACCGTTCCCCTCTCCGTTCATCACTCCCAACGACTGCTTAGTAATCGTAGTCGACGGCTCGGCCGTCAGGTGCCTCTTCGTGAGCGTATCGCCGGTAGATTAGCGCCAGCTCCTACGACGGCAGCATCTTCTCGACCGTAATTTAGTAATTGGCCGCCGGCCAAAGTTTATCAATGTGCTTCCGTTGATCAAATAAATCGAAACTTATATTTGTACTAAGTGGAAGAGGAATAGGGACAGTTATTAGTCGTATTTATATACAGTATGTGCGTTCACAACATGTTAAACATAAATATGTTGAGGAGGAATCATTCGGCCCCTTACAACCACGTGGCAGGGGGGGGGGGTAGTTGGCTCCATCTAGTGGGACATCTTACAATTTCCGAAAATGCCAATTTCACCTTTCTACCTGAACTCATTTAAGGATTCCCCGGCATGTCAGCATGAATGTATTGATCATCGAAAGGGCTGCTGTACGCTCTGACAAATGACGTTTGCTTGAGGATCAGAAAACTTGAGAGTCATAATTTACTAAGAAATTATACTAGTCTCATTAGTAGCAGCAGCACCAGTCCAATTCTAATTTCTTTAGAGTTGGCCCAAGACAACCTGACAATAGTTATGCACTGTGTTAAGTCCTAAATGGATGCCATGGAGTTGAGCTTCACACAACAGAAGATGGAGACGTTGATGATTTCAAGTCACTGGGTTTCAATCATCTTCACAGTGAGGGCGGGAGGAACGGAAACCACACTACTTTGGATTGGGAACGCGAGACTGCCAGGGTGTGAACCATGCTAATGGCGAACACAGTGGGGCCAACGCCTGGCAAATGTCTACCGAAAATCGCTATGTGAAGCAGAGATGGCGGCAACACCGCAAAAGACAGAGAGCCCTGATGGTTGTAGTTTGTTTTCTCGCATAGTCTCGTAGCCTGCTGTTATGGTCGTTGAATGGGACCTGATATCTGCAGTGCTTCACACGCTGAGTTTGAGGAGGACTAATGGACCGGTTTCAACAGCAAAGTGAGAGAAACGTCTTCACTCTTCGGCTCTGGCAAGAGTGGGGGAATGAAGAGACATGGGTGCACAGACACGATGCTCAGGTCCAGCCTTACCTATCACCCAGTTTCTGCCGGGACATGGCGGCTCCTAGGCCCATAGCGCGGCGATAAAAGAAGGCCCTTTCTGCAGGTACTGCAGAGATGACATCGTGGACGACGCAGAACACACGATTTGGCTTCATAGGCCTATGGCTCTGTTCAGTGATTTATCAAAGAGATATTTATGTAAAACAAAAGTAAGAAGATAATTACAAATTACCAAATAAGAACCAGAAGATAATTTGAAAATTCATAAACTCATCATATCCGAGAAAAACCTTTACTTCTGGGACGTTTTGATCCAAATTCTTCTGATTCAGAATGCCTCGAAACTGGAAGATCGATAGGAAACTCAATTTTTACTTTCCGCTACCCCAGGGGTAAAGAATGTATTGTGGTCATGTCAAAAATATCTTGGCGTAGCAACACACCACTTTCCGCACTCCACGTAAATTCCACCAGTTCCAGTTCGAGCACCATCGACATATGCGAGTGCTATATCTGCGTCCAACATTTTTCTACAGGAACATTTATAGCGGACAAAATGTAGGGTCTAGTTAATTGAGAGTTCTTCGCAAGATCGAAATCGTTAAAGCCGTTTTTGAGAAAATTGGAATACCGATAAATTAATATTCGACAAATCTCCTTCCTTCAAATCCTTTTCTGAGTTAACTTGGCTTATGGCAGATATATACAGAAATAATTATACGAAACGAAATGTAGCTAAGAGTTACTCTTTGAGAGCAGTTACTCAAATATGGCGGAGCAGTTACCTCAGATTTTACGATAATGTTCGAAGAAACATTATTTTTGGCGGTGTCTACAAAAAATAATGAACGAAACAATGAAAGAACCAGCTCAATCGGTTCAGCCGTTCTCCCGCAAATCGCACTACTGACACACACAAACTTTTTTTTTCTTTTTCTCTCCCTAAAGCTCACCGTAAATGGGAAGGTAAAACCAAATAAATAATAAGTCAGGAGGGTGCGAACCGAGCAACACGTGGGTGGTGATACAGCGAAGAACGCCTGCTGACACACCCAGCCGATGCATTTCCTCAGCACCTTTCCTATTCCACACACCATGCCAGAACACGGTCAATGCTGCAACCCTAATGTTACCTGCCTCCACTTCACAAGCTTCTGACACCACCATACGAAGATCCATCTTGTCGTATTTGCGCTTCTTGGCTTGCCAAGTTAGTGCAAGATTCTGGCTGCCAGATATTACCTGGACATCCTGGATCACTGAAGACTGGTCGGGACCAATGGCCTCAGTCCTTCTCCAGAGACAACTCATTATTGCCACTCTCTCTCCCCTTCCAGCCTCAGATGACATTGCACCAGCAACCTGCTTGCAGACCGTGTCATGACTCTTGCCGCATCCCCCATGACTACACAAACACACCTGCACCACATGATTCAGTGACTCAAACAGGTTACCACAGGCACAACAGCGAACATTCACAATATTACGGCCCCTTGTACATCTCCTTGCTGTGGGCAGTGAGGCCACACAAATGGCGTGAAAGTGACGGTAATACTTCCCATGAATGCTCTCTCAAGCCCACCCCCTCCCCGCATACGAGAAAGGGGAGTCACGACACTGTCTGAGTTCTCATTGGTCAACCGAACCATGTAGAGCAGCCGCAAACTCTGAAGGCTTACTAGGCTTGGGGGCAGATGGAGTCGCCATCTCACGCCACAGCAGTTGATCCTGGACGAATCTAAGACCAGTCACAGTAGGTGCGACATCCCAGCCAGATGTCTGCAAAGCAAGAAGGCGCTTATGACACAAGAACAGAATAGTGGTAGAGATAGAAGGAACATCAAGTCCCCCAGATCGAACCGGAGCGTGAACATATGCACATGGGATGCTAGGTGGTAGGCCAAGCCATGCCATGCACGAACAGCAGAGCGCACCATTCTATCAAGGCTTATCAACCTTCGGGCGGCCAATTTCGCAAAAATCAACCCATAGGTCAGCTTTGGGAGCAGGTACGTACGAAGGAGGGGCAGCATCTGATGTGGCTTCAGTGCAGCCTTGGCAACTCTTTGAAGATAATCACCAAGGTCCACGGCTTCTGGCTGAGGAGGTTGCACCGAGAAACTCGATCCCAAAATTCCACCACATCTTAAGTACGCCTCTAGCCAGGACACACGTCGATGACAAATCCAGCATCCATGACCATCACAGTGTAACCTTGAATGGACGGCATCAATGAAACCAAACCGCACTTCTCTCGATTCATCCCCAATCCACACGTGCGTAGATGCCTCACAAACTTCTCAAGGGCGATCTGCAAGCTTCCCTTGGTACCTGCGAGAAGGACGACATCATCCACAAAGGCTAATGCGCCCACCCGCACACCTCAGGCGACGCTACTTCCTGAGGCAGCTTATCCAGCACAGTATCAATCGCAAGATTGAAGAGTACGCGAGGCAGGGGGGTCCTCCTCCCGAACGCCATGCCCTATTGACAGCTCCCCAGACACCTCTGCCGCAACCTGCAAGACCGTCACACCCCCGCAGTGCAAGGAACTCAAATACCGATGAGTCGACTGAGTCAATCGGCAAAGGCCTGGTGGCTTACTGTGTTAAAAGCATTAGCAACGTCCAGGGCAACCGTATGCAATGCACTTCTTCCAGGCCAGGGACAGCACTTTCTGCAGAATAGTGAGTTTCTCGGCAGTTCAATCAACAGCCTGGAATGCCCTCTGAACGTCGCAAATGACACCAGCCACCTGGAGACGAGATGCCAGCACTTCTTGGAAGTGCCGGAAGATCACAGACGATACTGAAATCGGTCTGTAGCCCCCCGGCCCATCACTACTTTTTTTGGTGACAAAGTACTGTCTTTGGGGTACACGACAATCCATCAGAAAGTTTTCCCATGAAGAGAAGTAACACACACACACACAAACCACGCGCCGAAATTAGGTTTTTTAGATTCAGTAGGCCTCAAAACGTAAAGATCTGAAGAAAACACGACTTTTTTTTTGGACGCGATTATAGTACTTTCCTTTCCCTCTGGGTAGTGGAAAGTACAAATTGCGGAGACCAAAATGTGGATGTAGGTTGCTATCTCTGCGGTTTGTATCTCTGTTACTTGCACTACCAGAGGAGCATTTATGGGGAAAAATATATGGTATGGATTGTTTGAAGACATCCTGTGAGTTTCATGAACAACTTAGGAGCCGTTTGGCCTATACCTCCGTTCATCGTATTTTCATAGAGATTTTTACGGAGAAGTAATAGAAGTTGATATGACAGTTTAATCCAAATCGTTCGATCCGTATTCGAAGAAAATGAGAAAACCCCTAGTTCTTCCCCAACCCTCTTACCCATCAAAGGAACGTCTTCAAAAAACAAATATCTGGTGCGTAGCAACACACAACTTTCCGCCATCCCCGTAATTTCGAACACCACCTACACAGGCGGGCGCTATATCTTCGTTCAACGCATTTTTACAGGAACATTTATACAGAACAAAATGTAGGGACTAGTTAGCTGAGAGTACTCCGTAAATTTTATCGAAATCGTTAGAGCCGTTTTTCAGACAATTGGAATACCGATAAATTAATATTCGACAAATCTCCTTTTCTGAGTTAACTTGGCTTATATCTACGTTCAACATATACATACAGAAATAATTATGAGGAACGAAATGTTGGTATAGGTGAATAAAAGACACTCAATTAGAATTTATCACATCTCGTGAAGAAGTTACCCTCAAATTTACGGAAATGTTCGAAAAAACGTTATTTTCGACACATTTTGATTTTTATCTCTGTTCACTGGACTGTCATGAGATTTTGTCAGGGGGTTAGAGCCGTTTTCGAGAAAATGCAAAAACCCTAGTTTTTGGTACATTTTCGTCCCCCACCCCCTTCCCGTCGGCCGAAATCGTCCATAACCTTATTTTAGTGTCTACAAAAAATAACGAACAAAACAAAAAAAGAACCAGCTCAATCGGATCGGCCGTTCTCCCGCAAATCGAACTACAGACACACACACACACACACCTATACACTCACACATACACACACACACGGACCACGCGCCGAAATTAGGTTTTTTAGACTCAGTAGGTCTCAAAACGTAAAGATCTGAAGAAAACCCAAATTTTTTTTGACCCAATTACTATACTTTCCTTCCCTTTGGGTAGCGGAAAGTAAAAACGAACCGACAAAATAAGTTCAGCAGTTTTTTCGTTACACACTCACCGACCACGCGAGGAAATGCAGCCGCAATACGTGAAGATTTGTAAAAACCCCGACATTTTTCTTTGATCCGATTGCAATACTTTCTTTACCCTTGGGGTAGTGGAAAGGAGAAAGATCAGGTGCGCCCCACCACACGAATTTCCTTAGCACTACGTAAATTCACTAGTTTTCATGTCTTTTGCTGCTAATTCAATTTATTCTTCATTCAGTTCAAAGACGATAGAAGGTTAGGTCATCATCAGTACAATTATCTCACCTGAAGTTCAGTTTGATATTTGTACTAATGATGACCCAACCTTGGAAACCGGTTTCCGTTTTTATTAAACTAGTGTAAAACTCTTGGTCTCTTAGTGTAGACTCTTTCTTTTTTATTCATTTGAACTTGATAAAACATCACTTCACAGTGTCCGAAAGTGGTAGCGCTTACGATTCCGGAATTTATTGTGCTGCTCGCGTCATTTTCGCTAATCAGAATTTTATTGTCTAGTCATGTAGTATGTAGCTTTCTATTAAAACAAATTTGATAGAATAAAAAATATTTGGTGTTTTGATCAATATGATAACTATAGTTAGTATTGGGCGGGTTGTTGTGACGTCCCATGACAACCTGCGGGCTAGATATCAAGTTTGAGCTGATTTAGTTCAGCTCTTTTCACTCAATCGCGTACATAAACAAACATATAGACGCACAGACGAAGTGTCGCTGACCGATGGGGGGGGGGGGGTTGCTTCAGCCTCGCCGATGTCGATTTGCTCGGACATTTTTGATACTTTATAGCGCCGCTTTCGTTATTTTCAACCGAATAAAAATTTTATGGTACTTTTGAGGAGAAAACATTTGACGTTTTGATAACTGTAGTTAGTTTCAGGGGGATTTGGCTCATGCCCTTATTTTGAGGTCCCGCGTTGAACTGCAGGCTGGATATCGAGTTTGAATCGGTTTACTTCAGCCGTTTTCTCTCAATCGCGTAGACGGACACACGCGACAACAGACACGACATTTTACCAAACAGTACAGAACGTACAGACCTGGAGAAAAATTTAAAAAACTTGTCAGTCGATTACGCAACATTCCTTCTTACTCCATACGGCAAAGGAAAGCAAAAAGGAGCGACAGCATGTGAAATAACGAAGATAAAACTTAAGCCTTTAAGTAATGAGGCAAACGGACTTATTGGCAGAAAAAGGAACTGTAGGTAACAATAATGAACAATCAAGTGAGTGAATGTTAACGCAACTGCACCCGAACTGAAGTAAATAAACATTAACTTAAAAAGGGAGATATCGATCTCGGTTAGTTGCGATAAGAGTACAATTCAATTTTTCGAATATCAACTAATTTTAAGAATGGTAGACAATTTTAATCGCCAATTTAAAGGTTCGAATGATATTTAGAAGTCGCGACAAGTCCATTCCACAGGAATCCGAACGAAATGAAACGAGCTCGTGACTATGTTGAGAGGTTGGGGAGGGGTGGGGGCAACGCGCCGGGTGCTGAGGAGTGAAATGCGACAAGTCGGGACAAGCTTTCAGTTTGATTCCACCCACCACCCATCCTCCCCTCACCCCTCTCCCACACGCACGAGCTCCTCTAGGAAGACATTTGAAGCAGAGAATCACACAACTCGCTTCATCTTATTCAAACACCGCGACCTCGGTATGTCTTTGAACGTGGTTGAGAGAAAAGGGCTGTACCGAATCATCTCAAACTTAATACCTAGCCCACAAATCACCATGGGATGTCAAAGTAAGGGTATGCGCAAAATCTGCTAAAAAAAAATATATATTTATCATACTGACCAAAAACCCAAATTGTTTTCTTCTCATACAGCTCTAAGAAGTTTGACTGAATTTTTTGTGCAGACAGCTCCACACGCTCCGACAATACCATTAAACTTTCATTTGAGGTAAGACGACGAGGGCTGTACAATAACTTGCCAAATATTTCAACGAAAATGTTGATGCAGTATTCCCTCATAACCGTCGCTCAAATGTTACTTTAGTCTTCAGAAAAATGTACGTGATGTTACAATCAAGTATTTATATGTATATAGATTTGCGCTTTCTTGTACCTCCTCAGTTATAGTTGTGACTTTCCCCCTTGAGAAGTATTTCCTTTATTAGGTCTGGTTTGGAGCTGGTTAGGGCTGGTTTGGGGCTGATTAGGACTGGTTAGGACTGGTTAAATGGATGTCGTTCCATCTAAGGTCCACCAATCCACAGAATCACCTCGGTATTAAGTTTGACACGTAGCTGAGCTACTGCCAACAAATCAAGTCGGTCATCAATAAATCAGAAAAGGAATTTATTTCGTTGCTGTGGTCGTTTGAAGTTTTAATATCCAAAATCTGTCGGTCTTGCACAGTTACGAGGAATTGTTGGAATGCTTGGGTTAATGGCATGGATCAAACGTGGAGGGCGCTTCCAACCATCTTTTATCTACATTTCGTTTTCTTTCGTCATCATCCGCCTTTGTGCCAAGAGAAGGGCAATCACCCAAGGAGCCCAGAGTACCCAAATGCCTGTTTGGAATAATCGTACGATTAGTTCCTTGCCTCTTGTCGTCATCCACCGTTTTCCCCAGCGGGGGGCACTTATCACACTTTCGTAACCTTATGACCAAGTAGGAGCCTAAGTTACACCACTCTAACTATCTAGTTTTAAAAATTTAACGTTTAATTCCTGGCCTCCGCCTTTGTCGTCAGAGAGAGGCAATCACCACATGTTTCTCCAGTAGGAGCGGGTGTTTAATAATTCGTTGGCTAGCTGGCGTATCGTTTTAATTACATGTGAGAAACTCAAATATTCATAAAATCGTAAATATCACCTCAGTTACGAAATAAAATAGGAATGGGTCGCTGCTGTGTTTTATCGGATGCTGATGACCGAATAGAACATCAGTTTCCCGACCAGACTAAATTAGAAAGAGAATAGCCGGTAAATCGAAAGCGAAAAACTCAAAAACGCAGCCTACGAAACCGTAACAGGCAAACGCTTATGAGCGAACTTCCTCGGTCGACTGAGAAGGAGGTAGACGAGAGGCGGCAACGACGTCACACTGGAGGACTGCGTCATCAGAAGAGTCATGAAGAGTTTCTCAAATACCACACTTTCTTGAGATACAATTATCTATTAGGTACTATCAAGCACACTACGCGAAATACCTAAATACAAGTCGTAAGTTTTATGACTTCTTGGCAAACGTTCAAACTTATTGTTAGGGTGCCAATTTTAAAAACCCAGCAAATTATTACACAAAGGTTTATTATTCTCATGAACAGCTTGACCTAGTATTACTGCTCCGAAACCCATTCCATTCGATTCAGTATCGAAAAATACTAGTAAACCATACGGAACATGACCTGACTACAATGGAACTACGGAAACTAAATATCCCCCCCCCGCCAGGCGCCCATAAACGTCTGTAGGCATTTATGATCCGATGTAGGGGTGTGCGGAGGAAGTGGCCCCAACCTTCCTCCGTCCCGTCAGGCAAAAAGAGTCGTAGAAATTAGGACGGGGACTTCAAGCGAATCCTCGGCAATTGGCACGACGTTACGAGGCGAGCGGGCAGGTGGTTTTGGATGGGACGGGAGGGAGGGAGTACAAACGACGAAACGTTGACTTCCACTGTAGTTCCTGCAAGTTCGTTCAATTAGTTGACTCCAATAATTACTGTCATTGCACTATATGCAGTTGTACACGTCTGATACACATTCCATTCGACCCGGATTTAAACATACCTGAAAAACGAATCAAATAAGGCGTTTTTGCAATAAAACTGCCAGAATTGTGTTTTTGTTAATTTTTTAAACCGTTTTTTGCCCATTACAATAATGGGTTTCATCCAATCGGATTGCCGAGATGGCGAACACAACTAGATACCAAATGACCAAATGGGATTCTCGTACGAAAGAACGGATTTTTTAGATAACGTTAAAGGCACAAATTTTGTGGGGGGGGGGGGTTGTAAAAAATTGTTCCTGACCGAAAATATAGGGTTATTATTCAGAATGAATAATAAACCAAAAACGCTGTAAATTATTACAGAACGGTCTACTATTGTCTTGGACAGCAAGAAAGTTTAAACATGTGAGTCAACAATCCGAGGAACGATAAGTCACACGTGTAACTATGTTTAATAACAATAATCACCTCATTTCAGCCGTTTCAAGTATTCATGAGGTGCAAGCAAAAGCTTATTCAAAAGTTGGTTTTTAATATTTTCTAGAATTCATTGAGTACTAGCTCGTGATCAGATTGAACGGTACCTGCAATGCGGGATTTCAGCTTCATCCGAAAAAACCTTCGCGTGGTCATACACCTTGGAGACCCACTAGATACGAAACTTGTCAATTTTCTAGGTGACGCTTGGTAATTACACACGAGGAATCCTCATGCTTCTCATGGGGAGTCTAAAAAACGGTATATGAACCAACGTGTTTTGGCCATGATCTGCCACGTTGTTTGGGCTATGGATTACCATTGAATTAAAAGCGACTCGCACTTTAGCATATATAGTCTTCTGGCTGTCCCGCAATTGGGATGTGCACCGCGGCCAGATGACCTATAGTGCCAGTCCTGATGTCCTACAAGTCATGCCTAGCCTCCTGAGGAAAGCCTGGTAGTTCCTGAAAGAGTTTTCGTTGGTATCAATCCTGGGAGAAGTGGTGCCAAAGACCAAAAGTCGCTCCGTCTCAAGTCTCTGGCACTGGGCCAGAACATAGTAGGGAGTATCTTCATCCGTGCCACACCACCTTCATCGAGGGGTGTCAACTATACCCATAACATACATGTGTTTGTCCATCCTGCTGTCCCAACAATCGGCCCCAAGTCCTTCCTCTCCATCCTCAGAAGGTTGTGTCTTATCTCGCTTGATTGCTCTGAGACAAAATGTTTGGAGTGTCTTACTCTTGCAGCATCCCAGACTGTCTGATGCAGTCTTCTGGCGTGTTCTCTCACAGTCTTCTTGACTAGTGACAGAGAAATCCCACAACGGGGCAGTGGCCCAATAGGCACCGTAGACAAACCGCGTCTGGCCAGATGGTCCACCGTCTCATTTCCAATGATTCCCTAGTGTCTAGGAATACAATACACATTATCTCTATTCGCACTTGCTAGGGAGTTAAGTCACATCCTGCACTCTCGCACCAGTTTAGACGTTGTGCAGTAATTCATCAGCGCCTTGCACGACGTCTGACTATCAGTCAATATGTTGATAGTTCTGTTGCCACAGCCTTTCTCATACATTAAGATTGCCCCGGAAATAATAGCATAAATCTCTGCTTGAAAAACCGTTGGAGTGGGGCCTAGGGCAATGTGTGTCCCACTCCCTCCAAAGCCACTTATCCACTGGGAGCCTGTTCCCTTCGAAGTTTTCGATCCATCTGTATAGATGTTAATGCCATTGGGAGGCCGAAACTAATGACTCTCGCTGTTCTAAGGACCTCCCAATGGTTGAACATAATATCTTCTCCCGAACTCATACATGGGCACCATCGCGTCCGTGATCATGCTGAGCTCCTTAGAAGTCTCTAAGTCCCTGAATATAGCCAGGTGTCAACTAGTCGCCTGTGGCACCTTAGCTATACCGAGCTTAGTGGGTAGCTATACCTTCGCCGCCTCTGCCTCGACATAAATGTCCAGGGGAAGAAGGTCGAACAGTCTCTCCATGGGTGAGTGCACTTTAGTAAGGGGGTTTACAAACAGCTGGCTGTACCCCGTCATTGGCGAAAGAACCTCCGACAATGGTGAGCGTCAGTTGCCGAATCAGTCATGGTTCAGAAAAAGTAATGTTTTTTGCCATCAACCATTATTATCAAGGACTCACGTCGCAGCAACTAGCCAATCCAGTCCCAAGAAATCTACCTTGCAGAGCCCCTCAGTGATCAACAGGCTTGTTATCCAATAATAATGGGCGTAGCACGTTTAAGATAATTAAATCAGTCAAAGCTAAAGACACAACTCTGGCAGCCACAGTTGGATAGAGGAAAGTAAGTTGCTAATCAGCACCACTAAGGGGCCCTTGGGGCCCTTTAGCACTACATGCCAACCAGCCTTACACAAGATCTAATGTTGAGGAACACGTAGGTTACCTTAACGTATTTAATAACTGCGTGAAGATTGACACAATCTAAAGTTAACGTACCTGTTAGGTGAGTCCGTCTCCTCTGGCTTGTGAGTTACTGTGGGCAAGCGCTTTCGATGTAAAGACATCATCGTCTGGCCGTTAAGTGAGTACTGACTTAACGGCCAGACGATGATGTCTTTACATCGAAAGCGCTTGCCCACAGTAACTCACAAGCCAGAGGAGACGGACTCACCTAACAGGTACGTTAACTTTAGTAATTTGCCTACTGGCGGACATAACCCAATTTCTTTAATTGACACAATCGGTGAGTGACATTGATCGGTCAAAAAGAGATGCGACTGTAGCCAATCATGGAAACTTCCCAGCCTTCTTGGTACAGAATTCCCCTTGAACTTGTACCACCATCATCAAAAATGATATGATGCACGAGCGCATCCATTACAATAGCAATTTGAGTAGCGAAGTCTACTAGGCTCGGTCCTCAGGTCTTTGAATATTTCTCTTTGAATATTCCTGTCTGTAAAGGGCTGCTGAAGGAACTTCTTCCTGACGCATTATCGAGTAACAAGTTGTCGAAGACTGTACAAACAGTCAGGCTGTTCTCACCTGATCGCTATCAAGCAAGCCTTTTCCTGAGGCGTGACAACTCAGGGAGTCCCGTGCTTTCAAATCCAATACCTATTCTTGTGTTTTCCACCAGCATCAAAGAATTGTTCACAGGATCATATTTCGTCGAAATTACCAAACAGTTTCTTAGTAATTATAGATACAACACTCATTCAAACTCACTGCGTAAAAAGGGACAAGGAACCTTCGAAACACCAGGAATTGGTAAGAAGAGGGAACCAGAGCGACAAAAACCCGAAGTTAAAGACACAACTCAGGCAGCGACAGTAGGATAGAGGATGTAATTTATTTGGTGTGAATGGAATGTATTTATAAATTACATGAGTTACGACGAATGTAGGAGTGAGTTGCTAATCATGGACCCTCCTTATCAGCACCACTGGTGGCTACGAGTGACCTCGGGGCCCTTTAACACTACACACCAACCAGCCTTACACAAGATCTAATGTTGAGGAACACGTAGGTTACCTTAATGTAACCGCGTAGGAGGAGTGGAACACAGTAAATAGAGACAGAGAGACAGAGAGAGAGAGAGAGAGAGAGCGAGAGAGAGAGAGCGAGAGCGAGAGCGAGAGAGAGAGAGAGAGAGAGCGAGAGAGAGCGAGCGAGAGCAAGAGAGAGAGAGAGAGAGGGGTAGAGAGAGAGAGAGAGAGAGAGAGAGAGAGAAAATGAATGAATGAATGATTTTATTTACCAAGGGAGAATTAGGGCCATGTGGCCCTCTCTTCCATTCTCCCTGGCTACATCACACTGTTACAAATCCTCCTACATTCGTCGTAACTCATGTAATTTATAAATACATTCCATTCACACCAAATAAATTACATTCATACCCTACTCACTAACACACTCGTCCATACATAAACACTTACTGACACAAACACTCACTGCCCCGACTTTAGAGAAGGGTGAGTACTTTGATATTCCTCCCCTTCTCCGCAGTGGATATCCTAATCCTAATATTTGACAAACACTTAACAAACAAGAAACATATAACGATTGACAACAAACTATTTACAATGTACGAGTGCGTGAAGACTAAATAAATAATATTAGTAAAGGTCCAACTAGAACACAACAACGATACAATCTAGTAGCTCTCAATTAATATTTTTTTAAACTTTTCTTTAAACACTTCTATCCTACCACACTTTCGAAACAGCTCTACATGCTCATTATGTATTTTTGTTCCTTGGACTACGAAAGATCTCGCCAACATGTTCGTCCGATGGGCAGGAATCCGAAGAACACTGTTCTTGCTCCGAGTATCGCGCTGTGAGAGAAACTCGAACGATTGGTAAAGATATTGCGGTCTACGATGTTTCAATATCTTGAAAGCTAGACAGGCGATATGTAGCTTTTTACGTTCTCTAATCTTCAGCCATCCTAATCGCTTATAATGGGGTGTAACGTGCTCGTCCAGGCGCAGTCGCAAAACAAAACGTAAAGCCGCGTTTTCAGCCTTCTGTAATCGATCAAGCTCGCCACTCTTCAAATCGCAGATGGCCGCAGCTGCGTAGTCGAAATAGGGCATCACAAGACTATGAACGAGCTGAAGGCGCACATGCTTTGGGAAATCTGATGCTAAGCGACGTAGCTGGTATATTGCCCTGAAAGCGCGACTGCAAGTGGCCGCAACTTCTTCGTTCCAGGACAATGAGTCTCCAACGAGGATGCCAAGGAGCTTTGTGGATTGGACATATTCCAAGGACGAATCTTTCAACATCACTTTAGGCACCGCTGCCATGTCTACTTTTTTTAGGATCTTAGGATAGCCAATGATCATTGCCTTAGTTTTGTCCGCATTAATCTTCATCCCATGCCTATTACACCAACCCGCCACACTCGCTAGGTCTCTGGACAATAGGCTCACTGTCTCCCTTATGTCGTTTACTTTGCAGGACCTGTAAAACTGTAGGTCGTCTGCATATGCCATGTGCGAAGTGCCCTCTGAGAACGTTCCAACTAGCGATGTCGTGTAGAGTATGAAACACAGAGCTGACAAAACTGATCCCTGTGGGGTTCCCACGTCCAGAGCCCTCCATGCTGACAGCAAACCGCCGTTTCCCTTTACTGCTAAAAATCTTCCAGACAAGTATGAGTTGAACCATCCCAATGTGCTCCCCGACACCCCGACCGACCCGAGAATCGCCAGCATTATATCCCGTCTTAACAGATCAAACGCAGCACTGAAGTCCGCAGTCTCCGTGCTGAAACCGGTGCGGTAGAGAGACTGCCTGTCATCGAGGATTCTGTGCCGGTCTACATAGGCTTGTAGCTCTCTATAGACAATTTTGTCTAGGACTTTTCCCGTGGCACATAGAAGCGAGATCGCTCTAGAATCGCTTGGGGTGTCTGGTGGTTTTGATTTTGGTAATGGCTTAACTATGGCCTTCTTCCAAATATCGGGGTAAACTCTGGTATGCAACGATTGGTTGAAGATATGAGTCAAAATCGGAATCACACGGTAGCACCTCAATTGATATGCCATCCGCACCTACTGACTTCGGCAGCACACTGAACAAAGCTCCTCTTACTGTTTCCTCGGTAATGACGTGCATGACGAATCATTCACTAGGCGGTCTCAAACATCGAAATGGTTAATTATTTCCGGACATGCAGGGGCTTCGGAGAAACGACAAAAATGCTGACACAACTCGTCAGGCGAGACATTCAACTCGATTTCTGGATCTCGCCCTCCAATGTCTAGACTCCGTACTATCTTCTAGAACTCTTTTGACTACTTGGTCGTTTTGAACAAATTGTGGAAGTACCTAATCTTGGCGTTGCTGATCTCTTAATTCACTACTTATCCATGGTGCAGGTCGATTCTTGGTCTTCATCCGAATTATTGGCAGTGCTTATCATACAGTTCGTGTAATGCCCGATTACATAATTCTATCTTTTTGTTCATTTTCTTCTAATTGTAAACGCTCTCCCAACTGAAAGCCCCGGCCTCTTCTAAAAACGACGACCTGTGAAGATTTAGTCTATCTCTTACTTCGATCCACCGTCGGTCCTCTGTGTTGGACCTTAAATTTAACGAACTGAAAATTAATGCATGCCTGGACAAGCCGCATGCAGGAAATTGAGCGTACCTACTCACTACGCTCATATCATTTACGATGACCAAATCAAGCAGCGAACTCGTACTCGCTGAATGATGAGTGGGACCAAAAGGAACACATCGCAGGTCAACGGAAGCAAGAATTGTACGAAGGTGTCTGCTGTAGAAAGAATCCGTCATCAAATCTGAGTTGATGCCCCCCAGAATAGCAATGTGGTTGTACGAAGGCAGCAACTTGGCGACTTCATCAAACACCTCATCAATTCTTCCAATCTTGGGAGGGCGATAGATAACTCCAACCGCCTACTTCGAGGTGCTGCTTTCCAGCTCGACAAAAATGTATTCTGGGCTTTTAGAATATTCCGGAAAAGACTTGCCCAATACCTTGAATTTGAGCTTTGAATGAACAAGCATACCACAGCCCGTGCGATCGTTCCGCACCCAATTATGGTCTTCAATTTTTATCTAGTTTGGGGAGATGCTTGGTTTCAGAAACGTTTCACTTATGGCTATAACATCGAACATGCTTCCTCTGAAGATCTCCCTAATCTCATCTGAATGAGCGATCACGGATTCGGCGTTTATGTGGGCAAAGCTAACATTTCCACGCATACCACCAATCTGAGAGAGTATTGTACTATTTGTCGCGGTCGTAAGGATCAAGGGCTTATCTTATATCAAGGGAAGTTATCTATAACCCATCATTTTCCGGCTTTCAGGATGAGTTGCACGGAACCCTCGTGCAACCTGCTGCTCGACTTGCTTCACTGGAGAACACTTACAATATTTAGCACAATGTGCCAAAAACGAGGGTTTTGTGCATTTTCAACAAAAACGGCTGTAACGGGTTTCATTAAACTTTCAAATTATCTATTACTACTTGGCCGTATTTAGCACATTTCGAGCCTCCTTCGTACCAACAAGCGGTCTTTGGTATTTTCTCGAACATTCACCTTTTATCTTCTTTATTCCTACGGAGGACATTCCACATGAACGTGATACTGTAGTCTTTGCCATCTGTTACATTTTGAATACAAGCGCCGAATTGGTTGGTCCACCGACCACGAGGCTGCAGTTTCGTCTTGATTAGTTAAGCGCTATGCCGCTAGATCTCTCTCATGTCTCGATTTCGTGACATCGATGTGCACTGCCGAGGACGGTGGTGAGAGGTGGTCGCACTAAGTGGAGTTATGTCATGACAGCACACGAACATCCCTGTTCCTGTTCGGACATTGAACATACCAACGCTTGAACTTTTGACATATTCGGTTATAAAACACTCAGAAATAAAACGATATAAATCCACAGCGCAAGGAACAGGAATATTACTAAATTATTGAAGCAGTTAGGACTATCCAAAAAATTCATCAATTCGGAGAAAGTACGAAAACAGAGTAGAAAAGTGTTTTATTCAGGTTGTAATTGTACTACTTTTATATGGAAAAGAAATTGATTAAAATTGAAAATATGATAAAAATTAACTAAAATTTGTGGAACATTGGAGAAAATCGTTGAGCAATGCCGCGAAAACATAAAGAATCGAATTTTGACAAACGGGAAATCCGTTAAATGGTTAATAGAATGAAGTTTGGCAGCAAGTCGAGCCCAAAAATATCTCAACTGACTGTCAACACGAGTTTTCAGAGGGTCGTGTTTACTGTATTCGAATCATCGGGTAAAAGCTGTGAGAAATGGCAATGTGAAACGGTCATGACGAATGCCAGAATTTCTGGGGTCTTTACTTAACGAAAATTGAACGCCAATTGGACCACTGAAAACGATAAATTAATAGACGATACGCGATATGTTCCGTATGTTCGACTTATCTCGGATAAGCCACAAGATTGTGGCTTGCATAACCGTTCAACCGATAGAGACAGAAATAATTACGTAGTGAAGCAGTTACTATGCAAAAATGTTCTCAAAAACGTTATTTTACACACTTTTGTTGTGATCTTTGCTCAATGTCAGAGAAACATTTACTGAAAATGAGGTAATTCTCATCTGCTGAGAATTAGGTATCATTTAGGTATTAATTATTTAAAGGCACCCGGTGAGTTTGCTGAAAATCGTTAAAGCTGTATTACCAAAACGTGAAAAACACGATTTTTCCTTCACAGGCCCATCTGCGTTCACCTAATTTTCATGGAGATCTTCATGGGAAAGAAACGTTAGGTACAAACTAGTAGAAGACCATTTGCAAGTTAATGCAACGTCGTTAGATCTCTTTTGGGGAAAAATGCGAGAGATCATAATTTTTGGTACGTTTTAGTCTCCCATGACTCATGGCCCTCTCTCCCGCAAATCGAACTAAAACTGTTTTTTCCGAAGCTCACCGTAAGTGGGTCTGGGACAGGGGCTCCCGAAAAGGAAAAACTAAATAAATGAAATTATGGAAATGGGGAGGACGCTGAAACAACCTTACGTTGGCTCCTCTAGGGGTTGAAGGATTGGGACGGAGAAGGGAAGAAGGATACGAGGATGTTCTACGTTAGAGGTCCACCAGATTATATACGACCCGAGTAACACGCCGGTGGTGATATCTCGGAGAACGCCTGCTGACACACCCAGCCCTCCTCAGCACTTTTCTTGCACCAAACTCTGCGCCAGTGCAAGGTCAATACTGCCCCCTAATGTTACCTACCTCCACTCAGGGGGCTTCTGACACTACCATAAGCAAAGCTGCCGTGCCACATTCGCATCACTTGGCTCGCCACGTTAGCACAAGATTCCTGTAGTCAGATACTACCAGACCAGTGACGACCAACGACGACGTCGTCAGGCCTCAGTCCTTCAGTGCCACACTCTATTTCCTCTTCCCAGCCCTCAGATGACAATGCACCAGCAACCAACTTGCAGACAAACGTCACGACCCCCGTGAGTACACGAGCATACCTGCACTACATGATATAGTGACTCAAACTGGTTACCACAAGTACAACAGCGAGTATCCACAACGTTAGGATCCTAGCTCCTTGTAGACCTCATCACTGTAGGCAGTGACGCCACTCGAATGACCTAAAAGTGCTGGTAATCCCTTTCATGGATGCCCTCTAAAGCCCACTCCACCACGCATAAGAGTATGAGGAGTCGAGGCCCAGGTTAACTGAACCATGCAGAGCAGCTGCTAACTTTGAAGCTTACTTAAGGGCAGATGGGATCATAGCACATCACTGATCTTGAACAATTCAAGACCAGCCACAGTGCCACATCCCAGCCAGATGCCTGCTGAGCAAGCAGGCGCTCACTGCACAGGAACGAAATGGCAGTAGAGAGAAATGGAACACTGAGTCCCCCAAGCACGAACAGTACATCGCAACACTCTATACAGACTTATTAGCCTTAGGGCGATCAACCTCTCAACAACCAGCTTTGCGAGCAGGTTTCCGAAGAAGGCGTAACTTGTTCTAGGGCTTCACTGGAGCCTTGGCAACTTCCCGAGGATAATCAGCAAGGTCCGCGCGGCTCCCAGCCGACGAAGTTGCGCCAAAAAACTCGATCCCATGGTACCGGCACATCTTGAGAACGGCTCTAGCGGCGACACGGATTCACCGGTTGAATGCCGTACATTTAGCTCTGAGTACTTCTTCGCTCATCGCTCAACTTCTCTCTTGTGCTTAACAGGTTATTAGCTCCTTTCTTTCCTGAATGCTACACATTATCAATCGTCTATATATATTACGAGCGTAGTTACCAATAAACACCGATGGCAAACACATTGGCCTCCACCACGCGCCCCAAAAACCATTCCTTGGAAACCATGGGCTCCCTTCAATTGCAACAGAAGCTCCGATTTCTCGAAAGGGGGAAACGGAAGATATGACCAGTCATCAGTTAAACTTGATGGAGAGAGCTCCATTGTCCTCTGGTTCGTTCCAGCACAAAAATACGACCACTCTTCCGACGCCCGTTGGGAACTCGGCCACCTGATATATCTCCTCAACGTTTTCATCTCGTTTCCCAAAATGATTTCCCCTCACCTTTGACAAACACCTCATTTCTTTCGCGTCGTTACGCACAGAATCGATTGGACTAGTTCTTGCTCCCGGTGCACCGTTTCTTGATGCGAAATCTAATGGAAATCGTCTGGAACATTATAGTCAGCGAATTAGTAAAATACGATTGATGAAATCTATTAACTGCTACTTATCAGCATCATCAATTCATGTATAAGTGTTGGTGTATCTAACTGATGAGGATTTGAAGGACGTTAGTGTAAGTATGTACTGAGGAAGTTTGGAGATGCTTTTGAAGAGCTACTGACTCAGGGAAAAATTACGGCAATCGCGCCGGAGCTTCGATTCACAATCCTCGACTTACGTCGAGAATTATGAAAAACTGTCTTAACTACTAGACCACGATCAACCGCGTGCCTTTAATAGGAGTCAGTCAGCACAAGCAGTCAAACTCATAAATTGAAGCATAAGGAAATGTGATGTGAGAATAATGGCTGGCCTCGTCAACTAATCCAAGACCAATCGTAACCTTCTTGTTCATTTACTTGTTTACTACATTCTTACAATGCTCCACAACGCCAAACGTAATCTCATTAACCGGTGGCTTTAAAATATTGAATGAGTTTTTATAGACTCATCCAAGATCCCCCTATAGGAGAATGGGTTGAGAGGATGTAAAAACTTGAAGAACTTAACCATCTGGTCTAGCAGTAACTGAGGAAGCCTAACGTGATATTGTACTTGTTCCCCTCCTCACTTCGTGCGATATCGCTTTCTATAAAGTCACACTGGCCCCAATTTAATGGATAAGTTCGGGCGTCTCGCAATTATAATTCCTTTCTTTAATAAATATGTCTATATTCCACAAGCCCGTTCCAAAAGATATGTACAAGGTAGCTCACAAAGGATAGAACGAGAAGCAAGAAGAGAAGCAGACAGTTGGACATTTTCCCCCCCAAATATTTAACCTCTTCTTAATCCGAAATACATCATTTCGGACTATATTTATCATAATCCAAAGAATAGGCTTAAGAATTTTGATCGAAGTCAGCTAATCACAAATGTTTATGCAGAAATGCGTTGTGTTATACAGCGTTCGTCTCTGATCTGACTTGCCGTCAAATTTACAGGGCCCCATTGCAATAATAAGATTGAAATGATAAATTCATTTTGTTAGTTAAGCGAATAAGTTACAAAAAACCCTGCAAATTATTACACAACGGTTTATTATTCTCATGAACAATTTGACCTAGTATTACTGCTCCGAGACCCATTCCATTCGATTCAGTATCGAAAAATACTAGTAAACCATACGAAACATGGCATGACTACAATGGAACTACGGAAACTAAATATTCCCCCGGCGCCCGTAAACGTCTGTAGGCATTTATGATCCGATGTAGTGGTGTGCGGAGGATGTGCCGGCCTCATCGGTCCTAAACTTCCTCCGCCCCGTCGGGCAAAAAGAGTCTGGGAAATTGGGACGGAAACTTCCAGCGAATCCTCAGCAACTGGCACGACATTGTAGTTCCCGCGAGTTCTTTCAATTAGTTGACTCTAATAATTTCCCTATACGCAGTTGTACACGTCTGATACTCATTCCATACTACCCAGGATGTAAAAATACAATTGGGTTATATCAGCCAGTAGGCAAATTACTAAAGTTAACGTACCTGTTAGGTGAGTCCGTCTCCTCTGGCTGGTGAGTTACTGTGGGAAAGCGCTTTCGATGTAAAGACATCATCGTCTGGCCGTTAACTTTATGTAAAAATACCTTGAAAATCATACGAAACACGGCGTACTTGCGATTATACTGCGTTTTGTGAATTTTTTAAACCGTTTTTTGTCCATAACAACCATGGGCTTCGTCCGATCGGATTGCCGAGATGGTGGGCACAACTAGATACCAAATGGGATTTTTGTGCGATAGAACAGATTTTTTAGACCACGTTATAGGCACAAAACGGCCCAGACGGCGAACGGGGGACGGGGGACGGACATTCATATTTGGAATCCCCATGTCTTGAAACGTAAAGTATCAAATTTTGAGGGGGGGGGGGGGGTTGTAAAAAACTTTTCGTGACCGAAAGCATAGGGTTATTATTCAGAATGAATAAATGATAAACCAAAAAGGCTCTCTCGGTTGAAAATACGGCGAACCTTAAGGTGTGTCGCTAGGTATCTGGTTGGTTCATGTTAGATATTATTATATTCTCAGCACTGTATTACCTGTTTAGATTTTGGAGTTTTCTGTTATTTTACAGAAAAGAGGCGGTTAATGGATTACGTGGTGCTTCAAATGTTTTTCTAATCGTTTGGGAAGGGCCTTCCAAAACGACGGAGGCTAAAGAACAGCGTAAAATCGATCGATCTATAAGATAAAAACTAAATTGCTCTTAAGGATTCGCACGCTTTCTCTCTTCTGTGACTAACTTATTCCACTTGAGTCTTCGCCGCTTTTTTCTTGTAGAACCAAATGTAGTCACTAGTTAACTGAAAGTGATCAATTGTTGAGAATTTCTTCAAGTTGGGGTGAAAAGATGTAATTTTTTTCTTAATGGGCCACCCAATTCGAGCAATTCAGTCGTTCTGCTTACAGTTTGATAAGCGTTAATGGGTTAAAGCAACGCGTCAATACTTCTACACATCAGCTCTTGGCCTCCCCCAATAAATCCGACCCTGTGAATTACTGTATTCTCCGGCCCATTAATTGAGGACCAATATTTGCCCCCGCCACACGATGAATTTCAATCGGCTGATTTCATCGGAGTTGACGCTAATCTCATTCAAAGCAATAACTGCACTAACCACCATATCAATGTGGACAGCCCCTGTGATCCGCTTAACAGAAGGCTTTTGTAGCGAAGTCTACGTCCACACCTCCCCCTGCAGCGTGGACTCTATTTTACGCTGACGTAGGGCCCTTGCAGCCCCAGTGGAAATCGTTACATATGTAACAGATGTAATCCTGGGGTTAGAGCCGTCGTTTTGTTAAAAAACATTCAATACTATATCCGGAGGCCCCTATTGTTAAGTTGACGCTTCACTGCTCCGCTCGCTGTCGGATTTAGTTTGTCGATGGCGAACTGGTTTAGAGTTACATTTTTGGATTATCGATCGCTTTATTTTCAGTGGAGTTGGGGGTTCGTTCAAACGAAACTAAACGGCGCATTGTGGGGGTTCAACCAAATGTTTTACATCGAATTCGGCGTCTCTCGGCCCCCAATCTTAATAATCTAACCAAATCGCCTGGCAACTTCAGCGTGCGCTCAGGAAAAGTGAGTAGTACTACTAGCAATAGTTCTTCGAGTTAATGGTCGGATGAGCGCAGGTGCCTCATCGATCGACGAGCGCAGGGTTACTAGGCATCGATGACGCAAAGGGTAAACTGAAAGAATTGCGACGCGAAAGTTTTGTTTTCTCCAAGTTTTGAGGCTTAGTAATGATTTATTTGAGCGCATCTTTCAGTGGTTCAGCAAACGTTTTTCCGCGATGCAGCTTGTTTACTGTTTCGGTACAACCGTTCTAAATGTCTTCCAAGTCCCTTTTTCTCCAAAATGTAGCTCTTTCGTGCCTTTAGTCTGCCAAACGGTGAATATTGGAAGTAGTATCGAAACAAGTCTTGCGAAAACAGCTCAGCATGCTGCAGTAGGTCAAAGGACCAGTCGGCTTTCACTTTCTTCGGACAGAGTTTGATTCGGAGAGTCGGAAGAGACGGTTGGGAAAGCACTGTGAAGCCCTTCGAGAGGAGCTTATGGAATCGGGAATCCTGAAACTTCAAGAAGAATATCCCGAGTAGAGCAGCACCCTTCTGCTTTTCTTTCGAAAAGGGCATCGCGTCGTTTCGACTAATCCTCGAGTTTGTTCAGTAGATGTGTGAGCCAGAAGGGGATTCGCGCTCCTTCAAACCGCGCTTAACATAAAATAATAACGGATGGGTTTTATGCAAAAACACCGCCTCATATAATCCGCTTAGGACTTTTGGGGGAAGGTATTTATTGAAGCAGAGGGTTCCTCCGACTTTGAGGGCCCGCGCAGTGCTCCATTAATACATCAGTTAGCGCCCTTCCTTCTAAGTCTTTATGAATATTTAAAGGCCTCCTCCAAGCTTTTCCCAACTACATCTTTCCTTAAAGTCTTTTTCTGCGGCTTAATAGCTCGACGGATTTACATAATACAGTTGGCTATTTATTTTTGCGCGTTCGCGCCTCTTGATACTTTTTAGATGAAGTGTAAAGTGCACGATCAACCTTTACAAACGTTCCACGTCCCACTAATTAGTGGTGTTTTTCAAGAAACACCAGATGGCAGCAGGAAACTAATGTACAGAGTTCCCATGGTACAACTCTGTTGTAGGTACCTAGTGTTTCCAAACCAGTTTGGAACTGATCGAGGAGAAATTCAGTGACTCCAGTGCTTCCTGCGTGTAGCGCCATGAAAGAGTAATAGTTCTCAGGACTACACTCACTTACTTATTACTCATTTACTTCATAGGAAATCTTAAGGAACTTGTCCTTAGATTAAAAAATAGGAAATACACTAGCCGGGAAAGTAAAGAGGATGTTTATTATCTCCTATGGCTCAAACACAAGCCTGTATTATTTAGCTCTTGTTGGCTGCTCTCGAAATATAAGAAACACCCATTCAATACGGTGGAATGTTTCACAATACGTACGGTGGAATGCTTTACGACGACCTATTCTACAGCTTATTTATTGTGGTCTTTCCTACCCTGAGGCTTCTTCTGAAGACAAAATTGAGGACGGCGAAGAGAGCAACCAACCACCAAGACAACTCCAGTCCAGCTATTTTTACTAATGCTGTCATGTAAATTTGTGAGATTGTGTTGCTTCATTGATTTGAATCGCATGTAAAATCTCTTGCACTAACCCGGTTACAATTTTCTTCATGTGCATAAAAATGACGTGTTAAAACACGCGTATTAAAGAGGAAGAATCAAATCACGTCTTCAAACGTCACCAAACAGAGTGAATCTTCTAATTTGCTTCTTTCCCAGTGGCACGTATGAAATCAGTGAGACGTCAGAAGCGGAAGCTCCCCTACCATCTCGCGTCTTCAAATTTCACTGCCTGCTGGCTCCAGCCCGTTAACATCTCAACACGTTCTGCCCCTAAATGGATTTAGAGCTCGTTTTCTCTGCCTTTCCCGGCCTGCCGTGAAGCTAATGATAGTCTCCGACTTCCCAACTCCTTTTAATCTTTTTAAAACCTTTTTTCTTCCCCCACTCCGTCTCTTAACCATCGGGTCTTCATCTGGCTCCCTCTTCTCGACTCAAACTTTTCTATTTGTTCTTCAAATTCATCTCTCAGTTCCGTGCCAGGCCAATTAACTACTACCTCACCCTCTCCAACAATATTCGCCACTTCTTAGAAATCACCCTTTTTCATCTCCCTCCCCTATTCTATTCGTCTTTTTTTTTCTTTACACTTTTCCGTTTCCTTTTGCAATTACCTCTCCTTTTTTCCATATCAATATGTTCCTAAGTCATCTGAAAGGAAGGAGGGGAAGCAGGAGTGGGTTTAAGGTGGGGGGGGGGAGGGTCGTTATCGTCAATCGCCTCGAAGAAATGAGTCACAGTTCAGGGAAGAAAGATTTGATGGGATATCCGTGTCGTGAATCAGAATGAGCCGGTTTCACTACTTTCTCTGTACTTTTTATTCCTGATTATCATTAACATCTAGGGACAGCGTTTCATTATTTCCGGCAATTCACGGTTTAACAGAAAGTTTGTACGTTTTTTTTGCTTTTTTTCTTGTAACTGTGTTTCTGGGTTACGATTATGTTTACATTTTTTGAACGTGAAGTTTTCGTCAGTCAGAAAATGAGGAGAACAGCATATAAATAAGCAACTATTCCAACAAGAATCGATATAAATGCATGACACTGCATTACGCTTACTCAAATAGGTAGTCTATTCTAAAGCTCTAATAAGGTTGGTTATTCAAGGAAAGTCCGTAAAACACAAGTATCATCATAATTTTACGTGTTTGATAATTATGAATATAAAATGTATTTATGATTCTACACAATGTAAACCCAATACCATGGGACCCAATATGTAATTAACTAACATCAGAATAGGCCAAAACCACAAATTGGACAATAGAATATTTTTTTGTTTCCCTCATAAAAATTGCCAACGGGTCACGTGCAAACCAGTTGCGTCTATGCTTCTTGCGACCTTTTCGTAAATTCCGTGGCTCCACCAAAGCGCTTCAAGATTAGCGTAGCTCTTTTTACAAAGGTGCAAGGGATTCCCCCGCCTCAACCCTTCGTCAGATTCACCGTGTTTATCTAGGTAGGGAGGTGTAGAGAAACAGCCCCTGCCAAAGCCAGCGAACAACATCAGGCGGCACTCGCGCAGGCGCAGGAATATACCAGTTCCTTCGCAGCACTCTTGCGTATGGAACGTGCAAGCACCTACCTGAGTCAATCACATATTATTCAGTCAGCGTATTAATGTAACATTGTACGAATCAAAAAAGAACAACGAGAAAAACAAAGTGAAACCATGTCAAACCTCATTTCACCTGATTTAGACCCAATGACATTATTAATAACAAGCCCGATTGTGTAATTCTTCGGGAAATTATCTGGCGAGTGAGGATACAATTGACAGTACACTAAGCTTGATGGGTCTATCCTGACCTCCTACCCGGGATCTACGACCACTGTAAGAATGTTCTATTTTGAGACCAAACGTATGTATCTAATTCAGAATTAATTTTTTTTATTCATTTATTTTGATACACTGAGTACGTATTTATATATATACATCAGTTTGTGTCCCAGGGTAGGGGTTCTAGAGGTGTCTTCGGGGGAGGAATGTCTCGACGTCTCCTGTCAGGTAATTAAGCAGGTTGACTCAGTCAAATACTTGGGAATGATGTTGGACCAATGCTTGATTGGAAGGACCATGTCTCGATGTTGTGACGACGATTAAAAAGAAAGACAGGAATCTGTTGTGAAGTCCGAGGCTTTCTGACTCTTGAAAATTTAAAAAAGTTTTATTATGCTCTGATTCACTCGGCTATGTCCTTCGGGGTAGCCGCTTGTGGAGGTGCGAGCGGGACCACTCTGCGACCTCTCTTCGTTGCTCAAAAATGCTTAATCAACATCCTTCTAAAAAAGCATAGACGTTTCCCCTCTCCTGAGTCGATTTCCAAAATAGTAACTTTAATTGAAACCCATAAGAAGGCACATACGAATTTTGTGACGATTACTCGTGGCTGTGGGATTGTTAGACTGCCTTTTCGTTTAACCCCACCAGCTCAAGGTACGTGTCTGTATTGGCGAACGAAGCTTTTTAATAAACTAACCCTGCGCGTTAGAGAAATTTCGTCGTTGAACCTTTTCAAGGCAACTATAAAAGAATTATTTGTAACCTAGTTTTTCTTTTTCTTCTTTTCTCTACAATTTTCTCTGTATATTTTCTGTGCATGTTTGATATTAATATTGATTATTTTTCATATTAATAAAATAGCTATAGTGCACCTAATAGTATGATGAAAACAAACACCTCCCCCAAGCATGAGGTTTCCTTACATGGAGGAGTAGCATTCGAATATATAAAAAATATGTACTGTCCACTCTGCGGCGAGTTTGCTTCTCGTCTGTAGCGGTTTTACCGTTCTTCTACTCTCTCACAATGAGTGAATAACGAGCTGACATGCTCACCCTTACAGATCTCTACACTTCGTTCCCCACACTCCATTGACACATCAACTGGTCACTTAATCATTCACTCATCTTTTATCACTATCCAATGCAGCTTAGGTGCACCACGAACATTCTACTGTCACTCTGTCCGCCCCTGGCATCTTGTAGCTTTCCTTCCACTCGTCATTTTGGTCATGATTCCTCTATTAAATATCTACTATAAATTACAACCAATCGATGCTTACCTTTTGACCATTAATTTCCATCTGGCAGCAGTACGACAGCGAGCACAGGACCTCACCGCATATCAGACACATTGTCGGGTTTGGCGAGTCGTCAATATCAGAATTCGGACAACGAAATGACCACAAAGCGTTCAAAATTTGACAGTAGTCGTCTGGAAGGTGAACGAGCCTGTTTGTTCCAACGTACTTCCAAATGGGACTACAGGTGTACGGATGAGTCGACCAAATTGCAAACATTGCTTGCGTTTCTTCGTTATCTAACAGCTCGCTGCAATAAACAGGCAGCTGCAGGTATTTGCAAAGATTTCCGTACGTGTCGTGTCCTACGTTTTCGAGGCTGCATTGTGACGTATCTCTGTTGGAGTAGCGGAAAAAAAGAGCACAACAGCGGAGGAACGGGACGAGCTCGGTTTTCAGGATCTCCCAAAGGTTGTCGGTGTTGAAGACCAGGTTTTGATGGCGTATGGTATTCGTGAGTGCTAGAAGGCATTGTGTATTTTCGGCTTTGTCTTCTTGAGAACGCTCTTCAAGCTCTGGCATCGATACGAGGAGCTGAGCAATTTGACGGATTAACAACAAGCGACAGAGAAACCCTTCTACGCGGCAAGTGCCTGGAGAGCAACTCTCTTTATGCCCCATTTGAAAACGTGATGACAGTAAGTTCACCAAGATAGGAAAACAGTTTCTGCTGAGGGAGCTCATTCGGAAGGGATCGTCGCTCAAAACTGAGGAGAGAAGTTCGGTATTGGACTGCTCCATCTTAAAGACCACGTGAATCAAATTTGTTACACCGTCTTCCTCTCTGCTTTTCATCCCTCCAAATAGTGGTTTCTGGTGGCGATGCAAACACCTTTCTGTTGACTGTATTGTGTACGCGACTGCGTCACAGAGGGCATTTGTGTCATGACGATCCTTGAATTTGCCTTTTGAAACTTCGTTGATTGTGTCTGACAGTCTTCGTATCCATCTAATGCTATTACATTGCTCGTTGTTCATGCTAGGGAAATTTTGGATATCGTTGGGAATCTTGACGCTCCATGTTTTGTCGTGATAAGTTATTGTACAGAGTGGAATAGGGGATTGTTCTGGGGTGTCGTTTGGGGTTCCCGTGAGCTTTGACTCATGCACCTTAGATGGGAATAAGTAGGCTACCATCAAGCGGATCCACTCGCTGAATGAGAGACCAGATTGAGGACATTCATGAGAGGATCGGGTTTGAAAAAGGCTCCCAGAAATCATTGGTACTGCTGAGTTACCTATACTCTGACAAAGAGGGCAAAGGTACTCTTCGTTGTCCAGGTTATGGGAAAAAGGCATTGGAAACTCCCCATTGTTCCTCTTACGAATGGACTCCTTGTTCCACGAGTCCCAACATTCCGCGTGCATTATGTGCCCACACGTGCTCACGTGAATCCGAGACATCGACTTTTGAGTGCAATGCACGTTTGAATTTTGAACAAAACTCGCCAAAATCATCACTCGCCCACTTTCTTCCAAAAGTTCGTCTTCTTGACACAAAATGCACGTGACGGATTTGGTTCTGAGCACCGACGCCTCAGGGACGTTGGCATCTACGAAACTCTGTGTGTTTCTTTCCCTGAACTGTAACTGCATTGCCTTCATTCTGACCATGATGTCAGCTCTGGCTTTTGCTGCCAATTCCTTCTTTCTCGTTTCTTCATTGCTTTCCACCGTCACCTCATCTTGGAAGCTCAAAATGTCTAAAAGGTCGGAGTCTTGAGCCAAGTTGGCGTACATTCGAAGGGTCCATTTCAACAAGTCCTTGTGCTCTTTGAGTAAATTGTCGCGTAGTATGTGTATCATGAGGGAGTCGATGTTCCAGTTTTTGAGTTTGACAAGGCAATCAAAACTACAGTTGCTCGCCTCTTCTCTCAAAGCCAGTCCAATGAGGAATAGCGATTTGTGTACGTGCCCGTCATGCTCCGTTCCTCCATTTGAGCTGATCCACCGGTTTAATACCAAATTGACAATTTGAAGCAACACGTCGCTTTTCAGTAAATTCAAAATTTTGACAAATCTCGTGGAAAATTGCGGTAGAACCGGTGGTGGGCAGCATTCGGCGCCGTAGCAATTTTTGTATAGGAGTTTTAGTCTTTGTTCGGACTTGAAAGACTCCTCTTTGGTGTAGTGGAAGTGGAAAACGTTGTAGCTCTTGGGGTATTCCTCTGTCATGTGGAACAGCCCCTTTTTCGTCAAAGTGTCTGATACTTTGAACCGAGCGCACTCTTTGGCCACACTTTCCACGAAGTCTTCTTTCTCCTTTTTGGAGATAAGTTTGACTAATTCAGACTGAGATGCCGGTTTGATGGCAAGTTTATGAACTATAGCGTTCAGCAGGCAGTCGGAGGCCGCTACGTCGCCCACAACGCTGTATCTCTCTGAAACGATCACGATGATCATGTGTAGAAACTCATCAATTAGAATGTTCATTTGATACAAATCGACTTCCGGGATGTTGCTTTTCAAACCGTTATGCGTCCAATTAAGGAGCTCGAATTTGGACAATAAGTTGATCATGAAGGACTCCGAATCGAGAAAAGAGGCGCCGATTTGAAGGACGATGACGTCTTTTTCCATCATTTGAGCTCTGAATTTAGGGCTGTGGTAGTAAAAGACTGAACCGGTCAAAGAGTTTCCGTTCTTCTTCCACATTCCTGCGCGGAACTGAGCCAGCATCAAGCGGGTTCGCAAAACCGGCTCGATCACGTCAATTATTGAACAGTTGGGTAGATTTTGAGGTTCGCGTAACACATATAGATCTCCCCAAAGCCTGGTCAGAGGAAGGTGGAGGCTGACTGGGTCGTTAATCACGTTGAATGTTATGCACTCCGCTTCCACGTTGCCAAAAGTGCATTTTTGGAGACGTTTAGGCATTTTCAAAGTATCGATTTTGGATAGGAGCAATTTGTATACTTCTGATAGAATTCGACTGTCTACAGAACACCATTCTTCGACGAGGGTGACGATAGGGGACAAGATTGTGAGCAGTTTGTAAGACGTTTCCCATTCTGGTTCGTACTCAACGTGAGCTCCTAGTTGCCTAGTCACTGAATTCATTCCTTGTGCGTACCCCAATACAGTCAACAGGGAGCTCATCCCGTCGACAACCCCTCGAATTGATTGCAACGAACAAGGCTGAACGCAACCGAGCAAATACCGCACGTCTTGCAGTGGGCAAGACGCTCTGTCCAGGACGTAAGAGCCTGCGTGGCCAAACTCGTAAGTTCCCTCGGAATTGACGTACGGAGACGTGACACCGATTACGAAATCAACGGCTGTTTTAAAAGCTCCGTGCACCTCTATGAGCTCCAGAGCGATGGATGGCACCGTGTACAACTGCACGCTGAGGCAAGGGGTCGAATACTTTAAACCGTCCTCGTCGTTTGCGTGGTTTTCCATGATTTGACCGTAGTTTTTCACAAACCGTACAGCGAGGGTTTTCTTAAAGGTCTGCTCGACGAGCATTCCAGAGCAAATCAAAGAGTGCCACTGTATTTTTGAGGATTTCCATAGGGTAGGGTCTTGAAGGAGGATCTGGTCTAGTAACGATCTGGAATCGGCGTTCCTTTGAAGCACTTCAACCAAAGCTGAACGGAAGTCGACGTTGACTTTTACCAAAGTTTGAATCCAGTGGAGCAAATGAGACGCAAATTGTTGGCAGGCGACGACGCTAAATGGTAAAATGTGGACTTCCAAAGGGTTGATGCCGTCAGTTGCTGACAGGTGTTCGATAGTCGATTTCGATTTGGTGAGGCGTTTATGTTGCGACAAGGCGATAACAGCTCTGCCGTCTCGGTTTATTTTGGCGGCGAACGCCAAAGCTTCTTTTGGTGAACACGAAATCACTTTGATCAAAATGTCGATAACCTGATTGAAGGAGTGAACTTCGTCATTGTACATTGTCAACAAATGCTGTTCATTGGTCTCTGAAGTCTTGTTTATAGACTTGAAATTCTTGTGCATGACTTCAACAACGAAGCTAAGCGCAAAATCAAACACTGCTTTACACCTGAGGTAAAAGTCCAATGGCAAATGAATTTGGTGTTGTTGATTTACTGATGGGTTGTGGGCGTCGCAGTGAGGGTAGTTCGTCCAAGCTTCCGTGTCACCGCAATCGCAAAAGCCTCCTCCATACGACGTTGCCATCCTGTACTGGTGTTCCTGGTGTGGCGAGCGCTGGAAACACTCCACACACAACACTGAAGTTGAGTCTGAACCGCAATCCCGACAACTGTACGAGGGTTCGCCGCTCTTTAACACTCTGCCGCAAAACTGGTCGCATCCGCCATTTGAGCGGATGAACTCGTTGATCGGTTCCGAGGCACCATTGTACACGAACTGTTGTAATTCTTCGATGAGAACTGAGGCCGGTTCATAAGAATCAAAAATTCTAACATCGCCATTCGAGTGCGCCGAATAAGCTGCAGGCACTTTCTCATACCAATAGTCCCATAGCACGTTCTGAGTGAAACGACCGTCTGAAAACAGTTGCTTCCACTGTAACGCAACAGCTGACGACGGGTTCGAGTAGAGATGAGAGAAGTCAGCCACAATGTCAATGTCTTTTATCATTTTGTGGAAGTCACTGTGATTTGAATAGAATGGAAAATTCCTATGAAATTGTTTATCACTCGTTTCTAAAAACATCTCTTCCACGGCTGCATAGCAACAGTTCAACGAAGCAGCTAAATTCACGTTCTTTCCTAATTTCGAAAACGTTATTATTTTGGTGGTTATTTACTCAAACAACATTTTCGTTCGAATAATTAAAGGGAAGACATTGTCTAGCAATCCCCAGTATTTTAATGCGCCCCCTCCTGCTTTTGGTTTATAATTCATTCTGAATAATAACCATATGTTTTTGGTCAGGACAATTTTTACCCCCCCCCCCCCCCGGCAAAACTTGATACTTCACGTTTCAAGACATGGGGATTCCAAATCTGCAATGTCCGTCCGCCGTCCGGGTGGTCTAACAAATCCGTCCTTTCACACAAAAATCCCATTTGGTATTTAGTTGTGCCTGCCATATCGGCAATCCGATTGGACGAAGCCCATGGTTGTTATGGACAAAAAATGGTTAAAAAATTAACGAAAGCAGTATAATCACGAATACGCCATGTTTCGTATCGTTTTCAGGGTATTTTTACATTCTGGGTCGAATGGATGGAGGAGCTCCGCCAGGTAGTCCTCATGGAACACCCCCAGCTCAGCTGAGCTATATGAGCCCGGTGGCCGCCCGCTAGGGCCGCCCTTAGGCACTCCCTGACGCCCGGAGCCACCAGCCCCACCAGGGCGGATTGGAGACGTGGAACCTATGCCGACACACTGCCCCTCACCCACACTCACTCCCAAGGAGCGCCTCACCTTCTTCCTCTCCTCGGGAGTGTCTCCAGGGGAAGGCCGCTCTCTTTTTTGGCCCCCCTCAACCTCTCTTGTCTGCCATCCTCTCATCGCAAGAGCCCTGGCATCAGCCACGCACTTACCCTCTCAGGAGCCACCGAGGACCCCCCCCCGCCTGAGGAGAGCCCAGCGCCAGCACCCCCTCATCGGGAAGCGCCCCGGCACCAGGCCCCACACCGGCAGCAGGGACCCCCAGAAGCTCCCCGCCCGCAGGATGTGACCTTTCGTCTCCATCCGCCGCAGCTGAACCTCCTTCTACAACTGGGAGGTCACAGCGCAAGTCCATGACCTCCTCCTCCATCACTGAGGAGGGACTCAATAGCAGTCTCTCTTCCTCAGTTAGGGTAAACTCCTGAATGGTCAAATTTATTTGATTTTCTCCATTCATGTTCCCACGAGTAGCTAGGGTAATACACAGTCGATCACGGCAGAGCCCCGTATGCCGTGACAAGGCTACTTACTGCAAGGAGGTCGCCTGGTATCCTTGAGGCTCCGTATTTGACACACTGTCCCATGTGCCATCCACCCTTCGCCACGGGTCGCTTTACAGCTTGGGTTGGGGGCGCAAAAAAAAAGAAAAGGAAAGAAAGAAAAGAAAAGAAAAGAAAAGGGAAAGAAAAATAAATAAATAAATTTGAAAAAAAAGAGATATAGCATACGTAAATATCTGGTGCGTTGTAACACACAACTTTCCTTAGCTCTACGACAATTCACTTTGTACATGGCTGATTCTATTTAATCAATTCATTTATCACTCAATTAATTGGAACTTGATCAAACAACACTTCACAGCAGCAGAAAGCGGTAGCGCCTACAGTTCTGGAATTTATTGTGCTGCTCGTACTCATTGCAGGACCATTATTGAGCAATTAGTATACAGAAAATTAATGAGGCTGTAAACACGGATTTTTTGAAGGAGGATAGTAATCACTTTTGCAGAGTTATTGGGTAATAACTGTTAGAACTGGTAGTAAGCGAAACGGCGGTAGTTGAAATTCAGGAATTTCTGAAGTGAGCCTCATGTACCTCATGAGCATTTTTAAACACTCACCCAATAGGTATTGGATTGGACTACTACACCAATTTTCTTCAACATTCTAGTAACATTCCAGCGGAGTTTAAAAGGAAAAAACCGCAGCAAAAAAGCTTTTCGTTGAAAGTGTTGATAATTTATTGTGCTGCTCTCGTCATTTTCCCAGGAATGTGAATTTTAAAGTATCATTGTCTTATTGAGAGCTATCACCATAAAAAATTTAATCATAATCGTTACAGCTGTTTGTGAGAAAAAAAATTTGGTGTTTTGATCACTATGATGACTATAGTTAACTTCCGGTGGATTTTGCCCATACCCTCATTATTGCGTCCCATGGTAACCTGTTGGCTAGACATCAAGTTTCAGCTGATTTGGTACAGTGGGTTTCTCTAAAAACTGCGCTAAAATCGATTTTGTCGAAAGTTTTGGTAATTTATTGTGCTGCTCTCGTCATTTTCCCACAAATGGGAATTTCATGGTATAATTTCCTTATTGAGAGCTATCAATATAAAAAATTTAATCAAAATCGTTAGAGTCGTTTTTGAGAAAAACAATATTTGGTGTTTTGATCACCATGATAACTATAGTTAACTTTCGGTGGATTTGGTTCAAACCCTTATTTTGGCGTCCTATGGTGACCTGCGGGCGAGATATCAAGTTTGAGCTGATTTGGTACGGTGACACACAGACCATTTTCCCAAATAGTGTTTTTCGGACTCAGGAGGGTCTGAAATGTAAAGATCTGAAGGGAACTCAAAATTTTTTTTCTCAGCCGATTACATAACTTTCCTTTCTACTTCGTAGAGCAAGGAAAGTAAAAATTAAAATATTCAACATAGAGAGAAAAACAAGAGTTTTTGTTATAGACAACAAGGACTTTAAATACGATATACTAATTGGTCTTGATACTATTAAAGACTTCAAGTTATGCCAAGATCATGAATTACAAATCACTCAAGCCAAAACTGAACTTCAATTTGAATGTCCACACCATAGTGGACATAAACTGGAACGAGCATATTCCTATTGATAGATTTGAAATAAAAATAGCACATTCAGATGCTGATAGACAGAAGCAGATCTACGAATCAATTGATAAATACGGCTCAGTGTTCGCCAAACACCAATTTGACATAGGAACTGATAGGAAGCACGAAGCACACATAAAATTGATGGAAGAGAAATATGTGGCAAAGAAATAGAAAAACAGTGTTCTCGGCCTTAGACATTAACAGTGCTTTTTGGTCAATACCTATTCGTACGAAAGATCGTTTCAGAACTGGGTTTGTAACCCAACATGGCCATTGGCAGTAGGTCGTTTTACCTTTTGATCTCAAAACATCAGCAGCTATCTTTCAACGGATTCTCTCTGGCATTATACGGCGCAATGGTCTGGACAGCTTCTGCTGCAATTATATTGACGACATGCTTATATTTTTTTAAACTTTCGAAGAACACATAGTACATCTGGAGGCATTAATGAAAGCAATTTATAAGGAAGGTTTCAAATTGAAGTTTATAAAATACAGTTTTGCTAATAACTCCGTTCAATACCTGGGTCATGTAATAGAACACAACTCTGTCCGACCTCTTAATGATAAGTTGATAGCAATAAAAAATTTTGCAACTCCAAAAAATCGGAAGAATGTGCGTCAGTTTCTGGGAAAAATAAACTTTTACCACAAATACATTCAATACGCAGCAAAAACGCTAGACATCTTTCATAATCTCCTTCGCAAAGACGTTGAATTTTTGTGGACTCAACAATGCCAGAGCGCTTTTGAAGAAATCAAAGCTTATCTAACCTCTCCCCCCGTACTAGCAATTTTTTACAGGGACTTGCCAAGTGTAATTTATAATGACGCGAGCAAGGAGGGAATCGGTGCTATCCTTAAGCAGCCTCAAAGCGATGGCATTGAAAGACCAGTCGCCTATTTTTCAAAAAAACTGAATGAGAGCCAAAAGAAAAAAAAGGCAATTTACATAGAAAGTATAGCGATTAGAGAAGCAGTGAAATACTGACGGTATTGGTTGATAGGCCGGCCATTTAAGATCGTAACTGACCATAAGCCATTAGAAAATTTAAACTTGAAGGCCAGGACGGACGAAGCGTTGGGTGACCTCGCAAATTATCTCCTACAATACGATTTCAAGATAGTTTACAGGACTGGATCAGCCAATGCTGAAGCAGATTGTCTATCGAGAAACCCTGTTCTGGAGAGTGAATACGATAACGATGGTCATGAACCTCTACGTACGACTAATCTACTGGAATTACAAGAAATAAAGAGTAGCCAGAAGAACATGATTAAGGGTAAACAAGATTTAAAGGAAGGGATAATATTACGGAAACATAATGCAGCAGAACGAAAATACTTGATAAGAATTATGGGATGCAACTGGTTAAGGTACACTTACATACAGAAGGTACATAGGTCCGAAACATATAATAAACGCGATAAAAAATTATTACTAGTTCCATAATATGCATAAAGAAATTCATCGATTCTGTTCCATGTGCGACATTTGCCTTAAAAATAAATCAAGACGAAATAGAGAAACAGGTTTCTTGGGTCACTTGGGGCCCGCCAATACGCCGTTTCAAGTCATGTCTATTGACGCAATTGGCGGATTTGGTGGAAATAAATCAACGAAAAGATATCTACACTTATTGGTTGACCACTTCACTCGTTATGCTTTTATTTCAACGTCACGGAATCAAACTGCTAGCGAATTCATCAAATTAACTAAAATCGTACAAAATATCCATCAGATTGGCACATGGTTAACCGACCAGTATGCAGGTTTGAGCTTGGATGAATTCACTGACTATCTTCAAAAAAACCGTATAAACCATCTCTATACAGCCATTGATCACCCTGCTTCCAAAGGACTAAACGAACGTTTGAACCAAACGCTAATCAATAGAATAAGATGCAAAATTAACGAAAATAAACACAAGATAGCGTGGACGTCAATAGCTAGAAGATGTATTGAGGAGTATAACTATACAGTACACAGCGTCACCTTATATACTCCAAATTATCTGATGAATTGTATTATGCCAGATTTGGTTCCGAAAGAGTTCCTAAAAATCCCGGATTATCAGCAGGATGTAAAAATAGCGTTCAGAAACTCAGTAAAAGCACAAGAAGAGATACGATTCTAAAAGAAAAAACATGTCACTTGATATTGGGGACAGTGTGTATGTTGAGAACGGAAATAAGCTTAACCGTAACAAGCTGGATGAAATTCGTTTAGGGCCTTTCCCCATTGTAAATAAACTCTCCAACTCAGTGTATCAAGTGGACGTCGGATATAACAACAAAGAAGACAAGCGCTCATACCACATTAGCAAGATCATCAAAGTAAAAAGTGAAGACTGAGTCTGGGACACTCTCAACCACAGTGACTTGACTGGGTGCAGTGGTACCTGTTGTGGTTTGGTGCTTATTGTGCTTCAATGATTTACTGGTGTAAATCACTTAGGGTAGGAGGATGTAAGATTCTCGCCTGATCTCGCATCACATTTTCTTCTTAGTTACAACCTGGAGTCTTGTTAGTCACTCCATGTTGTTTTTCAAACCCACAGCTGTTGTTTTAGTTACCAAGAACTTTACCTTCATCTCCCGTTTCTGCTCATTCCTAATTCGTTTGTTCGTTAGAATCGACTTAGTTTTCGATTCTCAATACATTTTGAGCATCGTTTCTTTTGTATTATTTCGGTTTGTGAATGTTAACCCTAAGTCTTACACACGTGCCCTCAAGATTAGGTTCCCCTTTGTTGGGTGGACAGCAATGCCCTGAACGGCAGTAACATTCTCATAAGTAACAAGGTTTATTGGTCTATTTTGACCTTGAGCCGAAAAATACGCCAAGGATTTTTTACCGAGCGAGTCAGACACTTGACACAGTTCGGTACAGATAGTGACATGAAAACAACTACAATTCTCGTCAGGACTTATGAAAGCTCTTTTCCCACATGTTCTGCCGTTGAAAAGCTCGTGCGATCGATAAACCGTCAAGCGAACTTGGGATTAGTAGAAATGTAATAAGGACCCCAGACAGACACAATCCTTGTCAATCAATCGAGAGCTTAGCGAGGAGGTTCGTTTTGGAAGGGAAGCGGGCTGGAGACAAATATTTGGTGGTTCCCAAACCCTTCCGCTTCTCATGACCTCGGGCGTGACAATCGTTCTCTGCAGCAGGAGGCGCGAAACTAAGATCTCTCGGATGTTATTCGGATGGAAAATTCATGACGAACCCACAACGTGGGAGGTTCCACCAAATATTCGTTAGGCAATATTTTTTATACGGAGAAATGTTGGAGGAGGATTGACTTCTTAGGGGGTCGACTCATGGCTTAGTGTGTATTTCCCACCTGTTAAGTACGCATACTCTGACTTCTCAGCTCTGGGATTACTGTTCAGCATTACGTCAGGTTGCGGTCGTTTTTTGAGCTTTCTGGGGCTTTCGGGTTGACGTTCGCAGTGATGATTTACTTATAATCACTTGAATTGAATGAGATCGCTGAGATCATTTGTTGTGTTACTACTTAATGGCCAAGGTCCATTGACTGAACGTAACGTGATACCACGTGTAAGTTACCATGTACACGTTTAGTTAGTCTGCTCGCCAAACTTCACAAAACTGGTTTGTCTTTACAAATTACTTTACCACAAATTGACGTATACAAGACTCAATAGGCGTCGATGCCATTCGGAGACGGGGAATTCAGGATAGGGATCGGAAGAGGGATCGAAGGGAATTCAAGATCTCGATAGAAGGGTACGACGGAAGCCCAGAGGGGGCCAAACGGGCGTTGCCTACGATTTATCACATTGCCAGGGAGTGTAGATTTCATCTCTGCGGTGGTCATACCTCACACAACCACAACACCTGCGTCATAACATTAATTCCTTTATTATACGTTATGATCTCTAGAAGCATCACGAAGTTTAAGTGCCTTGCTATGCAAATGAACATCTTTTTTACTGTTTTAGTCCTGTTTTTTGGTGTTTTGGAAGATGCTAATGCGGTCGTTAATGATATCGTAGTCATTTTCCCCTTCTGGTCAATCGTTTATCTAAGATCGCGCTAACCCTCAAATAAAGCCGATAATTACACGGTTCCTAGAGAGGAAATCAAGTCGGGTGAATAGTCTTGAGTTGGGATGTACGTGAATCAACGGCAAAAACGGTATACATGATTTGATAAAAAATTGTTTAATTTCAGTGCTTAAAGTGATGCGTGGGGAGAAACATTTTTATCTTCATCACCGCGTGTAAACAGTAATTTTATTCATATTCAAAGCGAAATACCAGAATCCGTGTTAAAAGAAGGCAATCCCTATGTATTAGATGGTAGTTAGGCAACAATGCCATCCATGAGCACAGTACTCAGCCCATAGCACAGTCACAAAGGTTTTTAAACCACGTGGCAGTTTTAGTCACACTCAACAGTATAATATTTGCTTAGTAGATGGAATGTGAATATTAGGAACAGGTTGATAACATGATAAATTAAAGTTCTATATCTTATTTCACCACATTTGTGAAGAAACTCCGAAAATGGATTTACTAGTAAGATGAAAAAAATACCCTGTAACTTGAGTTATTTTGGCTGTTAGTGCATTTTAGGAAAAATGTGAAAATCGAACGAATGAAGTTAATTTTGTGGTGGATTCGAGGTTATACCTCCGTTCAACCGATGGTGGCAGAAATAGCCACAGGAACGAATTGTGGGTCTATGTTGATGAAGACACTCAGCCACCACAATCTAATTCACTTCGGCAGTTACGGTGAAAAAATGTTGTAATACTCGGTTTTGACAAATTTTGGGTTTTGTCTATGTTCAACTGACTTCCAAGATAACATTATGTAGAACGGTAGTTATAAGTATTGGTTAGTTAAACACGCCCTATGAACTTTATCTAAATCGTTAAGAAAACGTAAGACCCTTTTTTGCTTTTTAAGGCTGTACATAAACAAAGTTGGGTACCATACTGATAAGTAAAAGATACGCAACACATTTAATCAAAACCGATAGAGCCGTTTTGAGAAAATGACGAAAATCGAGCTTAATAGTCGCATTTCGAAACAAATTACGGTCGAATAAAAGAGCTCAAGTGGCTCAACCCTTCTTCTGCAATGTGGATTACAGACGTAAAAGTACGCCTTCAGGGTGAAATTAAGGGTTTCCGGTTCTGCAGCCTCAACTATTTGAGATTTAATGAAAACTCAACTTTTCGTTGTAGACCGATTACAATACTTTCCTAGAGCCCAACAGCCCGGTGTAAAGTAAGTGTTACTTTCTTTCATCCTGTTGATTGACAAATAAAGGTTAACAAGTTGGTGAATAATAATGAAACCTTTAGGGCAGTAAATTGGGCTTCAGGTTTCACCAGTGCCACTTTAAGTAACAAAGTCGGGTATGATCAGTTTCTTCATATCTATTGAGACTCACTTTGAACCCCTCCCCTCTCCCCCTTAACCAGGGAATGTTTCCAGTTTCGATTTGATTCGGTTAAATAAATAATATAATCTCAATAAAATAGAATTCGGTGGATCGAGTTGGAGTCTTCAACTCACAGGAAAAGCGAGTTTGGATTACGGTGATCGATGATCGTTGATCACTGAGCCGGAGGACGTTTCGTCGCTGAGGCGTATCCGAACGGAGCGTATCCCACTCGTGAACCAATAACACGTTAAAAGGTTGCGGTTACAGATGAGAGGCCGGCGACGAGCTCCAGGGGAACTTCCCAAAGCAACTGGCTGGTGATTAGGAGCCCCAAACCCGGGACGAGCCGGTATTTTTATTGTCTCAAATCCCTATAATATCCGGGGGCAATCTAATGAATTATCAATAAATCATTCAAAAGGTCGAAAGCCGAAACCCATTTTGACGATCTGAACCCCTGAAGCTCCAGTTGTTAATCAGAAAGTGAGAAAGAAAACTCCCAGTTCGAATTACATAAGGGAACGGTGGAAGTGCGGGGTTGCGTGTTCACGAAATCCCGCCGCGGTAACTGCTATCTGATCCACGGTAAGAATCCTATAATCACCGCACAAGTTATAGTTGTTATTGTCGACGTTATGCCGCTTAATGGCGATCCACCTCGTAGATTTCCAATATAATTTATATCTCAATCCTCGTCGCTTCCAACAGTCGAGCGCTGTATCAATGATATAATTTCTCGGTGGTTGCCGAAGGAACTTATAATCAAATCCGAGGCCCCTACACGGGGACAATAAATAACCTAAACGCTAAACACGGGGTTACAAGGCCGCGGTGAAGGCGCCTCTGTCCTAATAATTGTCCAGTATCAAGTGTTTAATTACAGCCCATAAATTATGGGACTACCAGGTTCGGGCGAAGCGTAAAAAGAACAGGAGGGACCAGGACCACCGAGGATAATGAACCGTCCACCTACGGCCTTATTGAATACTCGACGCTAAACGGTTGATCAGATTCTCGTATTCCGATTCTTCACGATGAAATGCTCAGCAGTTGTGGCAAAACGTTACAATAACCTAGTTTTGCTCCATATGACTAGTTCTCCATTCGCTGTATTTTTACCTATATTTGTGGAGAAGAAAGGTTAGGTATTAATTAGTAGAAGATAAAGTTGAAAGTTTATTCAAAGTCGTAGGAGTCGTTTTCGGGAAAAATGCAAAAGCTCCTCAATTTTAGTACATTTGGGTTTTCCACACCCGTATTCAAACGAAGGGAACGACTCATAACTTCACCTTCATAATTACTTTTGCTTAATTCGTCGAATTGTTGTGGCGTAATTTGTCTCTGGTCCGTTACAGCAGAGTCCCTCGATACCGAAAAAGAGTTATCGTCACAAGACAGCTGCTGACTCTGCACGTCATGACTGGCGCTACACGTCTATGAAGTAAATCACAGTTTCTGTAGTTGGACATTTATAGGCTATTTAATGGCTTTCACATTGTCATCAAGTCGCTAACTTCGTCGCTGAGTCGCCTCGCAAATAATTCAGCGCCGCGCGCTAAACCTAATTTCCTTTCCAACTCTTTAAGTGAGAATAATAATGATGACTGTATAAAATGGTTGTGATAGCCGAGAGAGAAGATTTTGATGTATGTGAGCGGACTGTTATTAAAGAACTGAGGGATAAGAAGAGGAGTGGCTGAGAGGCTTTACACCTGCTCTGTAGCTACCTGACTAATAGGACCGCACGCATAGGGAGAAGCCTCGGTCAGAAACCTTCGCTGCAGCTAGTTAATCAAAGAAGGCTGTCCGCAAGATTGCTTCTCCTTCCTCTTGGCACCCATTACGAGGAGAAAAGGCTTGGGATGTGAAAGACTGGTGAAGCCACGTATAAAGAGCTCGTCGCTTTAGGGCCTCCAACTTGACGTATCATTAGACGGTTGAAGAAGAATCGAGAACGAGATCGTTAACAGTCATAAATGGATTCGTCACTTGAACGACAGCTCTGTTTTCACACAGTTCGGTTGACCGGTCACGTAGCGTTCACATCATCTTTAAAAACCGCATATTGAACCAGTTAGAAGCCTGTGAGGGGCGGCTGGTGCATTCCATTTTCTCTTCTCGTGTGCTGCAAATGAGTGGTAAATGTCTGACTAGGCTCAGAACAGCAAACGAAAAATCTGCAACCACACTACGTGTAACCAAATAAACTGTGTTTCAAGCAATAAACTACCTGCTTCAAAAATTGACAGTATATTTGCTTACATATAGTAGAGTTGCTCTCTCATTCTGGTTCACGAACACGTTCAGGCCACTGTTCTTCGTTTATTTCATTCTGAATAATACACCTATGTTTTCAACCAGGAAACTTTTTTACAACTCCCCCTCAACATTTGACACCAAGTTTCAAGGCATAGAGATTACAAATCTACACAGTTCACTGTCCCCTCCCGTCTGAGCCATATGTGGCCTTTAACATATCGTACAAAAATGCATTCTCTACTAAAATTTCACTTGGTATCTAGTTGTGCTGACCTGCATAGATCCGATCAGACGAAACTCATGGTTGTTAAGGGCAAGGAATGGTTTAAAAAATAGCTAAAAATGAATTTTGGCAGTTTGGTGCATTTACGTCGTGTTTGGTATCGTTCCCTAGGTATTTTGACATTTTATGTCTTTACTTTGCTACATAAACTCGAAAATGTAACGCGGGAGTTGTGACGCTGGAGATGTTACGCGGGATATGTAACGGAGAAGTGTAACGAAATTTGTGTTGGGTTAGGTGCATGGTAACGTCTGTTACAAAATCTAACGCTTGGTAACATCACACTTTTAATAACCTCAGTGACTAAGTGATGATGTCAATTGCAATTGACGCGGCCATTATATCGAAACCATCAACGAGCACAATCAAACGTAGTTATCATTGCATTAACAAAAATAAAATAAAAGACATAAAATGTTCCTAGTGATTGCGTACTTGTACGAAAGCTGTACCCACCGTTTGTGTAAAGGTTTCTTTCGCGCCCGCCAGCCTCAACGTTTTTAAATTTTTTACAACCCCCCCCCCTCCCCCCTCAAAACTTGATACTTCACGTTTCAAGACATGGGGATTCCAAATCTGCAATGTCCGTCCGCCGTCCGGGCCGTTTTGTGCCTTTAACGTGGTCTAACAAATCCGTCCTTTCGCACAAAAATCTCATTTGGTATTTAGTTGTGCCATCTCGGCAATCCGATCGGACGAAGCCAATGGTTGTTATGGACAACAAATGGTTAAAAAATTAACGAAAGCAGTATAATCACAAATACTTTTGTTGGGGAGTCAAATCTATTGAAACTTAACTAGTAAATCTGGGAAGATTTACTAAAAGAATTGTATACACGACTTTCTTCCTCGAACGCTCGTGACGAAGTAAGTTGATTATAAAGACAAAATGTGATTGATACAATGGAGTCGTAACTAACAAAACACCTGATCAATTTTGATGTGAAGCCGACAAAAAGTTTAAAAACGACAATTCCTCAAACCGTCACATCTCAACACTTTCCCTCATTGGAGATTTAAAATTGATTTTCATCCACGATCCCAAGTTCCTGAAAGATTGCAGTTAGTAGAGGCTTGGCGAAAGGCTTCGTCAACACATCGGCCAGTTGAAACTCCGTTGCTATTTTCTCAACCAAAATTTCTTTGTTCATAACCTGCCTTCCATCGGTCCTTGTCGATACTATTCATCGCTTCAAGATGGGGTGTTGGTTCTGCAACAGGACCATCATTTTCAATAGCAGGCATGATGAAATCATCGAATTTTTCGGGTGGATTAAGAATTGATCGATCCCTCAAATTTATTCCACCATTTTGAGTATCTTGCAGTTGAAATTTCACGATCTTGTTAATCATCAGTCGGCTGACTTGTGTGATCTGAACTTCTTTCATCTTTGTCGTTGACAACATCAGTCTGGAGTTTCACAGAGGCGCAAGTTTTGATGGCGAGTCGAATAAGATGAGTCTCACAGGTGTAGCACTCCGTCTAGATGGACAACAGGGAAATCACAGTAAATATACTGGAGGTGAATTTCAGAAGTTGAACGAATTCGCGGGACAATGCAGCGTAAGATATCTTTTGTTCCCTTCCATCTCATTCCAATATGGATGGATATACCCAATTATATATTCTTAATATTTTTCGACGAATGATCAAATAGAATGGATCCCAATTATGCTGTTTATTATGTGAATAATAAACAGTTGTGTAATAATGTGCAGCGTTTTTGGACGTTGAAGAAAACGACAAGATTAGAAGAAAACTCAAAATGTTTTTTACCGAATGAATAACTTTATTCCCTGTATTTAAAGAATAAGGGTACACAATATGTGAAGTTCAGACCAGGTTTTAAGGGTTCTGTGATGACCATGAAAGTTTGTTGGTCAGGGGGAAGTCTTAACGGGGGTGGTTATGGGGGGGGGGGATTAATATCGAAGCGATATCGCACTAAGAGAGTCGGGAAGTTAGTACGATATCAAGCCGAATGCAACTGGAACAATGAGTTTTATTCGTGAATTACATTCGGAGAGGTTTTACCACCTCAGACAGTGGAACTGAGTGGGAGCGAACGCGAGCGCGGGCAACACGGCGACGAGGGAACCTGCTCGGTTTCAACTGACTGCTGCGAAGTCTCGAGTTTATCGGGGCATTTGAGGTGCCCAGTCAGCACTAATGCCCCTGACGAGCCTCCGCTGAATCGAAGGGTTTGGTTCGTCCCGTTACATTACGTTAGCCCTGCCAAGTAGAAAGAAATGCAATGCCAATTTTCACTCAACTTTATCCGAAACAACTGTCCACATTATTTTGTTTATACTTTTCACGTCGAGATTGTTGCTCTCCTCATCACGACATGAGAATTAAAGAGGGCAGAGCTTCGGCTTCAATTCCTCCGGGTAAGGCTCAAGTATTACTTCATTTTATCAAGTCAGAGACCCTCTTTTCAATCCCCGGCCCCTCTTCTAGTCTTTCCTCTTCAACTGAAATGACTCAATGAACTGGTATCAAACAGCTTGTCCGCTCGACAAATGTTTACTTCTTTAATGATGACCTCCCTCATGAAGGATGCAACCCCTCACTAAAATAAATACTCGTCGCAATTCATCGCCGTTGTTTCCGTTTTAAAAGCCGCCGCCTTCGCCTGGAAGAATATTTGCGTTGGAGAGTCGAGTCACTCGGAGGGAAAGAAAAGAGTAGCGGCTCTTCAACTCAAAATCCCCCTCGATTTTGGATTTGAATGAGTTGTATTAAGAGTGGAGAGTTGCGAATAGAGAGCTCTATTCACAATTCCTCAATTGATGTTGCTGGGCAGTGACGCCTTTTGGATCTTGGTGGATGCCCTTTGAGAAGTCCCTACAGTCTCGTGAAACCAGCGGCAGAAAGGATAATATCTAGGAGAGCTGAGCGAGCCTCCCTCGGTCTGAGTTAAGAATATGTAGTACATCACGAGGGAATCATCGAACAGCTTCCAGAAACCGATGAAGGCCATCCGTGTGATGGGTGGCAAGGTGGCACGTACTGCTAGAGAGTCACTTGTGAGGTTACTCTTGAATATAAGAAGCTGGGGAGCCAAGTCCTGAGATGTACAACGGTTCCACAGTAACGTTCTAAGCCGCGATTGTTTCCGTACTGCAACATTCCCAGGTCTCCTCCTGATGGCAACACTGCAAGTTTGGCAGTCTGATGCGATATCTGGCCTGTGGAGTACTTTCTAGGGTTGCTATGTTTCTATGATTCAGTGAGTTGAGCTAAAGTGTGGTTGAATATTTTGCATTTAATTTTCTTTCATTTGCTCATATTTTAATTTATTCTGTGTTGGATCTGTTGAGTCATGAGCTGCAGTAGTAATCACATCACATCACTGATTCAGTACCTACAACCTTACTACAATACACAACTACTTTTGAAAACTTGGAATTGAGTATTCGCAGAAGACAAACTGAAGAAGCGTAACAACAGTGCCTTAAGAATACTGCATGTAAAGATCAACCGAACTGATGTTTGATCAAGCATCTAGCGGGCTACCGTTCTCAGCCTCACTTTTCGTTCGGTTAGTTGCTATCCGGATTCGAACGGAAAAGTGCATAATTCATACAGTTCGTTCATACTCGAACGTTCATGTATTTTTGAGTTCTTCTTTACAGGTTAGTTTCATGTTTTATATTTTACTTTTCCATTATAAATAATCAACCTATGTCATGGCACATTTAACTATTTTCATGTGTTGAATAAATATCTTCTTTACAGATGCAATCAAACATGATTCATTCATACCGAGAACGAATCTTATATGCAGTATACAGAACAACACTCTGCTCTCATCATGTATACCGTTACGAGCCTGCCCTTTTCATTCCACTACTCGAATACAAGTCGTGACAAAGCGGTTTTTTTTCTTTTTCGGCTCAATTTTTCTCAATGATGAGACCTTTGAAAGAACGGCCCCCCTTCAGCTATCCACCAGCTCCCTGGGTTCACAACGAAAGATGCTCCCCATTGATCTGAGGGCAGACGAATCGAAAGGCTGAGGCCAAGGTGAATCGCCTCCGCTTTCATGAATGCGTTTTAACCTATTCGCGTCGCTGCCGGACGGTTCGTGTGAATGAATAAGAGATTTCAAGCGAATGATTAGTGCAGCTTCGGAGCGAGCGCTCGTCTCATTAGTTTCAAAAACTCTCGACTTCCCATTTACTACGAATACGGTCCTTCCTGTTGCTTTCCGTTGGCTCTTGAGATCCCGGGGAGAAGAAAATGATCCTCGAGATCTAACAAGAGGATGACTCTTCGGAAGGACCATCCAGAGCGAGTGGGAGTGACCCCGAAACAGAATCCTGGCGATGGCTTCTTCTTGAAGTAAATTTATGACTGGCGCATTAAAACGCGCGGTTCTCTTCTGCCTTCGGGGCCTTCGGTCGCCTCAACGCGTTTGTTTGTTGAAATTATCTTTCGCGATGAGTCCAGTCGGTGTAGAACTGCTGCCTTGTATTTCGGGTTTTAAACATCAATATGCCCATGTGGCAATGCCGCGTGCGATGACGAGTCAAACCTTGTTTGGTAATTTGTGTTTTCCACCCGTTGCTCGCAAACACTGGAGTGTACAAAAGTAGCATAAGGGAATAGGGCACGGGGATAGGAACTTAAGCATTCTTAACCTAAAGCTGTCGTCACGGTTCTTTTTCACATCTCGCTGTACGGAGGTCCAGCAGTTATTAATGTGGACATCTGTGCTGGATTTGCGAGATATAATACGCGAAATGTCCAGGCGCGTTACGCGCAAAGTCTTCTGGCTTGTCTTCGCCAAAAATAACACCATAGCGTCGAAATAATGAGCTGAGTGTCCTGATGCAGTTGTAGAATGACAATCCTTCACGTTCATAGCCTTTCTGAGCTCTCTACCCTTCGTCTGGTTTCAGGACCCAACAGCCAATGTCCTGGCATTTCTGAGTATCTCGGGTACAATGAACCCACTGATGTGGAAACTTTACTCCCAGAGCTTCCATCAATTAAGAATGCTCTAGGCCAAGCACAACGATTCAACGCGGCGACTTTCAAGCGAGGAATCATTCCCGTAATAAATGAACGTCAGTTTTAAAATTTTTGATGTTGAACCGTTCCAACTGCTGCTATGGATGGATCATTCCTGTGGAGGGGGGAGTCACCCAATCGCCTAATTTACACGATGATTCTTGTTGTAGTAGATTCATGCGTAATGATATTGCTCTTGTTCAATACTTTGAATAATTTGTTAACACCAAATGGAAACCATTGAGTCATATCGTACGTTACACCAACTTGTCGAACGAAGCGAAAGAAGGAAGACACGATTAAGGGATTCGAACGAAGGGGATGTCGGACTGGAACTTTCATAAAGGAGAAATTGATAAGGAGAAACCCCAACGTCACGTCCAGGGTTAAGAAATCTTCGACGGCTTGACAATCACGAACGTGCAGGTGACAGGTTGCGGACGAAGGGCCATTTCCCGTCACAATACGTCCAATTTTATGAGAGTGGACGGATGTGTTGTGTGACCCACTCAATTCCATACTATTCATGACGTTCGTCTTGTTCGACGATTACTTTCCTCCTTGTGATTTCCCCCACTTCACGTCACTTCACTCGATTGACCATTGAAAACGCTTCTTTTCCATTCGCACAGCCTTCAAGTTGCAGGTACATGGTAATAGTTCACAGGTCTGTTTCCTTATTTGATGACTGTTTCTAAACCCTCAACGAGGGTTAAGTCAGTCATGGAAGTTGCGGTTTCGCTAATATGCCCTGCAGCATCCACCGAACTCCGACCTACGAAGGTATGAGTATGGGTTCACAATAGTCAATGATCTTACAATTACTCGCGGTGTCACATGTATCGTAGTTTCACTAACCTCGTACTATGCAACCGTAGCAAATATTTTCTGTCTTGAAGAATCAGCAGTGCAACTTGAAGATCTACACCTCTTACAGCCCCTGAGATCTCATCAATAAATCCCTATGAAAACAAAAATACATTTATCGTTTGAACTGTTACTTCATCACCCAATCAATCAGTAACTAAACATACCTAAATCATTTTATATAAAGTTGAGTAGCATAAACTATGTGATATAATTTATAGTCAACACAACTAGCCACTCTTGCTTGAAACACTGCCCTATGTCTCCCGTACTGGTCCATTTGGAGGATGATTCCGATTGACATTCATGACTGCCGCACATTATCTACCGATATCTGAAGAATTAGAACTCGTAGTGAAGGAACAAGAATAGAACCCCCCCCCCCTCATCACTCTACGTCGGTCGCCAAATCTATATGTAATGTAAGTCGGAGACGTAAAGTCATTCCTTCCGAGTCCCCAGGCACGTCAGGTCGTTACTAAACGCCCAACACCGTGTCAAATGACCGAATGGAAGATTCATAAGTCCCATGAAATTCTCACAGTACAAACCGGTGGGGTGAGGATACGTGGTGTATTAAGACCGTCGGTCACGTTCAAAGGAAAAAAGCCGTTTCCTCTTGTCGTGGAAAAATTCTTAGCGAGCCCTCTGGATGGTTTCTATTGTATGGTCATAATTTGAGGAAGACGTCTCAGGTGTGGTACGAGAGTATCATTAGTGGTGTACTTGTGGGGTTGACTCGATTTGGCACCACATTAGGGTTGGGAAAGCATTAAATCCCGTCAGGAAGTCGTGGAGGGCTGAGGACTGGGGAAGAAGGAGCTGAGCTAACGGTGTTGCCCACTGCACGCTCTCTTCATTTTCCACTGATGCGGACGATGCGAGAGGAGATACAATCCATTATTTCCATTCATTCAGCTCGTGCCTTGGGCCCACCCTAATGAGTTCTCCAACAATCGACTTGCCAGTGATTTGTATCGTCATAAAGGGCTGACCTCCCTAATTGCTCTTCCTTTTCTTAACTCCTTTATATCCTCGCTCTCCTGTTCTCGAGTCGACGCCTTTTCAACTTTGGTGAGGAGTGGGACCACCGCCAACCTCTGACAATTCGCTGCACTATGCTCGTGATTAATCTACACAACGGATGTGAATGGGGCTTAGGATAAATGACTCGTTTTGAGACTATGAAAACTCCGTTAATTTACCACGAACGTATCGAAAGAAATGCTGCAGAAGGTATGAAACTACGTTTCTCTCTTCAATTTATTTCGTATTTCATAAATAAGATTGTTAGCACCCTAGTGGGATCAGAGCATTTTTTTGGTGTTTTGTATACCTGCGAGTTGAATGGCCCAACTGTAAACATATCTGTTAGCTCGCAACATTCCGTCAATTTCTGCAACGACTGTTCTCTCTCGCCCACTATCGGTGATGACGCAAATCCAGAATATCCACTCACAATCTCAAGATCTCAAAAAAAGGCATGAGAAGAGAAATACTGACTTGATGTGTCTCTATTACGACGAGTCATAGTTGTGCTTCTTCATACAACTTTTTATCAATTTTGTGCAGACATTTATTATAATGAAATGAGCATGCCTTCCTTTACATACTATGACACTGAGATTCCGTGCGCAAAATCGCACTCTTCGTGAGATGAGGGAGGACGAGATACTCGCCAACCTCAAAGATTGACCAGTACACTTCATAACCCCCTTAAGAACGTTGAAAAACAAGCAACCACTTGAACGGCATTCCAAAAGCGTGCGTAAAAATCTGTTGGACTTGGACGTCATTCGAGAATGCGCCTTAATGGGAAGGAACTTGAAAGGTAACTCAATTAGACTACAATGAGGCTTCCTGGTGGCTTCATTGTCCTTAACTAAACGTTACCAGCTAAGCACTCAATTAAAGCGGGCGCACTGGAAAAGTCAATGAACTATAAATTATAGTTGGTAGGTGACAACTGTGGGAGAGATCCACTTTACGAGCGTTGCTGGGTCGGCGTCGGATAAGTATCAGCTGTCTGATTGCTGTGGCCCAAAGAAGCTCCAAACGATCGGCACACCTGTGCATCCAACCTGAGGTGTGAAATATAAAACGTATAATGACGAAAGCTTCGGTGGAGAGGACGAGGACATTGAGTGATTCTCTTCGAGAAAGACCGCCAGCGAGTCGTGTGTGATGATGTGTCAGAAGGTGAGACCGTCAGGAGGTACCTTTTGAAGACCTGCGGCGCTTCTTTTCCCGGAGCTCGTGATGGATGGAGCAACTCAAAATGAGGAATCTTAATTAGCGACCAAGCGGAGGTTTCCAGCACCCAGGTGCTCTATGGAGTTATTACCCCAGTCAACACAAACACTACCAACTGTAGTTCAAGATTCAGGTTCAGGTCGTAATTATCAAGCGAGTTTGTGAGGTGGTGGGGTCAGGACTCCATTAACTTGACGGCCACCCACCCACAAATTTTTGATTATGTCGATTCTTTGCCCAGTAACTTGAGTAGTCTTTTCTCAGTCAGCGAAATTTCAAGTGGAATGCCAACCACAAAACACGAACTACTACATTTAACATTTCCTAAATATAACAGTCAACAGCATCCAAGAACATTCCTTCAAAAGTAAGGCACTTGTATCAGTCATTGTTGTCGTCGATTCGTTTAACCTCCAAAATTCTCTAGTAAGCTTGAACATGAATTGAAGCAAATGTCCTCCAACAGTATTTCTCTCAGTACCTTTACAGAATCAATCAATCTAACTCTCAGCAACAAAAGCAAAATATTTCATAGTTCCAGGAAATTACATCTCACACCCAACGAACAACTACAGTTGACATTCCCACTGTGTCGGCAGTCTCGACGGAGCTGTGGAAACCATAAAACCAATTACATTTTGTCGTTATCGTGCATCCCACACTCCCTACGACATCGTAACACCACTCCGCTCAGGGCGTACATCTCCGTTGGTTCGTGTAAGTGCTGATGGGGGGCCAGGTCCCTTTGAAGATGAAGGAAGACGAGTAGTCGTGGTGAGCAGCTTAGATCTCTTGATCGACAACTGCGATTACACGGCACTGAAGAGCGCGTGAAATAACACTTTTTTCCCGGAGTGGATTACCGAGTCAAAAGAAGGGCGGAAGGGAAAAAAGGAAGGAGTTACGGGGCGCGAACGGACACTTTGTTATCAACTGGCAGTAGCTGGACTCGGCAATTACCTCGTATTGAGCTCAAACTGAGATCGTGAGGCAATCGTGAGGACAACCGGCTTTGATAAGCGGGTCGTTAGGCGATGAGTTCGTAGAAAAGAGTTTGTGAAGCCTCCCCACACCACAACCAAAGCTTTTGTTAAAAAGGGCCTTTTCCCGCGAGTCACGGCCTTTCTATTCAAACTCAACTCCAGAGTCCCAGCCTTCAATCGGTTTATAATTAAATTAGTCCGTCTAATCCCAGCAAACCCGCTCCTCTGACAGCGAGGGACTCCGCTCGAGGATCTGTCAATTAAGCATAACAGATTCGTTGCTTATAATAAACATTGAATAAATAGCGTTCTAACTTCTATTCAAGGAATCTGCTTCTCGTCTTGACTATCTCACTTGCCAGCAATGAGCTTCGAACGTACATTACACTTGAACCTGACAGGTCACACACACTTCATCGTAACACAAATGCAACGCAAACTGTAACGTGGATACATGGATGTGAATTTCGTGGGTTGAAATTGATATCTCAGCAAGGCACGAGCAGAAACACATCTGAAAATACAATTGAAATAAACACCAAACCTATTTCGGAAGAACCTAAAAAACCCTGTAAATTATTACACAATGGTTTATTATTCTCATGAACAGCTTGACCTAGTATTACTGCTCCCCCATCCCATTCGATTCAGCATCGAATACTAGTAAACCATTCGAAACATGACCTGACTACAAAGGAACTACGGAAATTTAAAATATTCCCCCGGCGCCAGGCGCCCGTAAACGTCTGAACCGATGGAGGGGTGGGACGAGGTCTTCCAGTGAACCCTCGCACGGCAATCGGCAGGACGTTGCGAGTCCAAAGGGCGCTGCGAGTCGAGCGGGCCTTGAAAACGATACGAAACACGGCTTATTTGCGATTATACTGCGTTTCGTTAATTTTTTTAACCATTTTTTGCCCATAACAACCATGGGCTTCGTCCGATCGAAATGCCGAGATGGCGGGCACAACTAGATACCAAAAGGGATTTTTGTGCGAAAGAACGAATTTTTTAGACCACGTTAAAGGCACAAAACGGACTGGACGGCGGACGGGGAATGGTGGACGGGGGACAGTGGACGGGAGATGGGGAACGGCGGACGGACATTGCAGATTTGGAATCCCCATGTCTTGAAACGTAAAGTACCAAATTTGGGGGGGAGGGGGGTTGTAAAAAATGTTTCGTGACCGAAAACATAGGGTTATTATTCAGAATGAATAATGAACCAAAACATGGGTGACTTGTAACTTAAATTGCTTCTTGGAACAGAATGAATGATGTTAGGAAAACTGGAATTTGTCCCCACCTTTCTCAGAGTGATTTCTGATGTCTCCCTACTACGCGGAATGTTCTCCGGCTGTGTAGATTCCGCTAGCCACTCTTCCCACTTGCTATCGGCTTGCGTACACCTCGGCCTGGCTCAAGGTTATATGACTCGTTTGCTCGGCCGTTTTCTTCCATTTATTAGGTGCTCCACTGCTCATTTTGCAGTCTCCTCTACTGCTAACCTGCGTATATCTGGATACAACATCTATCCCTCCTGTGGCTCAATCTCTTAATTGAAATTCATTTGCTCCAGGAGCTTCTTTTGCTTTCTTGACTTTTATATGAAACAAGAGACAAGTGCAATAAGGCACAGTGAAACTGATCACAACTGCTTCAAAATTGTTTCATTCAACATTTCACTCATTCGTTTCATGCAAGGTAGTCTGGTGAACAATGTCTGTGTGAGTATGTACAACCCTTCTCATTCTTCATCTTATTCCCGTCCTCTGGGAGGCCTCGTCCCTCCTTTATTTTTGGTCACAGTAATTACACCACCACAACCTGGAAAACAGATGCACATTCCTAGCTAACTCCCTGGCAGTTCCCTATGAGCGGACTGCTCCGCTGCAGTGCCAGTGTTAATACTTAATGTGGTGTGACCCACCTCACTGTCAATGAAATTTGTGAAGGTCTTCTATATTGTTGGTGCAGTGTCGTGAGAAGGTTGAGCGTAATAAAACATCACTCTTCCCAGTCCAAATAATTAAACATATTGAGCAGGATAAACCAGTTGACGAAACACTTGTTGAGCAGTTAATCTTATCGTATCAGCTCAAATACGTAGGATCCATTCTGTTGGTACGTAGATTGTTATTATGAGCGGAGTAACGTGAATACAGGAAAGGCTGTGCACAGAGTTTGAAGCCACGATTGGACAAGAGCTGGTGAGGGAGAAACGGATGGTTGAAATAAAACGAGAAGCGAATGAGCGAGAAACGAGATATCTCGAATGGCGTGAGTGGATTGTATCAATTAAGTATTCGGTAGGTGGGTCCATTAGCTAAACAGATTAGCCCCTTGTTGTCCATTTACAGAAGGGAGGATGTTGGAGCTCTGAGCTTGTCGGGTGAGAACGGATGGTTCCGGAGGGTGGAGAGGAGCGCTTTAGGGGGAACCCTAGCTGCATTAGGGATGCAGGGCGTGATTGTGCCTCATTTGCCATGCTAAACCCCCTTCGCCACAATTACACTCCCTGGGCCGCGCTCCTCGCTCTGTTGACATAACCAATCGCCCCTTTCTCTCTCAGGGAGCGAGCCCGCAATAAAAACGCAAATCGAGCTTCAGCTTCGCCCTTCTCTCCGCATCTTCGCTTTCTAGCGGAATTAACGTTACCCCTTTTGTTACATCGGCCACTGTTTGCGCATATAATATCTCAATCCAGAGAAGCAACTCCCGAAACCGCTGAATATTCAGTTTGAAGCGACAGTAGGGTCTTATAAATATCTCAACCTGGAGACTGACATTCGCCCAGGTCCCTATCCCCAGATGTACTGCGCCTTGAGACGAAGCATCGGCTAATCTTTTCCACAACCCCTACAAAAATCGAGAGATTCCAAGCATGTAGCCAGCGAGTCAGGATTATTCCTTTCCTCGTCCTTACGAGGCAGAAGGAACAGTCATGTATATTTTTTTTACCGTCATCATTCGAAAAACTGACAAAGTTGAGTATGAATGACTAAACCAAGTCAGTTCTAATGAACTTAGTAAAAAGTAGATCAGATTCGTAGCTAATGCCATGAAAATCGTTTAACGTACGTTGGGTCGAAGAAAGTAAAGTGTTGCGTTGGGCCTTTCGCTGGTATGACACTAGTGCTTTATACAAAAGTTAAAGTTGGTTGTTCAATTAGCTACCGACTAGAATTTCAATGATGACAGAAAGAAGAGCTTCTAACGCTCTGCCATTGTGAAACTACAACATTAGCAACCACGGCAGTCAGCTCGGCGGCCATATTGAAGCCGCCCCTAGTTTACAGACTTCAGGCAGTTTTCTAAGGTAATGCTACCCCGAAGTGACCGTAATCATTTCTTTGCAATGAGCAATTCATTCTCAGGAGCCAGTGTGTAACTACTTTGTCATTCCCACCATCACTGAATGGATGTGTTGTTCTCAACACATTTCTCTGGGCAGGCACCCGTTGCACCATCATTCATTGTCCCACTTGAACGTGCGCTTCTGAAGGACATCTGGAAAGAGACGAGGGGCTACCAGACAGCGTTTGGAGCCGTTTGTAATACAGAGTCGTTACTTGAGCTATTTGGAGACAAAAAGAAGCGAAAGAAGAACAGCGGATAAAATGGGAATAAGAACGAGGCTGGTGGTTGAAGGGGGTTGAGTCTGATTGTCCAACTAATATTTACCCTCTGGTTAGTACTGGGGCCTTTTGAATACCGATGAGGGGGGAATTGGCTGGGTTTCTGCAGCCGAATTACTGGAGAAAGGAGCATCACAGCGGTCAAACATCAAATTACACTATGTTCGGCGTCTGAATACCAAATGAGCTCTAAACCCGCAGTTCCTCGTCTACCGTCAGTTCAAGAACCCTCTCGTCATCGCTTCTGCCACTGCCGAACGGATCAGACGGTCTGAGCGATGAGCTAAGATAGACATATTGATTTACTGATCATTAACAGCTGCCTCCTGGCCGACTAACAATTGACCACCTGTGTCTGCGCCTCTTTATGGGAAGATACGTCAGTTCAAAGGTATAAAAGTAGGTGCATATACACTCTCCACACACGAGAGAGCGTGTATTTTGGTTTATTATTCATTCTGATTTCAATTCGGTCAGGAAATTTTATTTACGACCCCCCCCCCTGCGTAAAAATTGGACGTTTACGTTTCAAGGAATGGGTGATTCCAAATCCATACTAGTATAGTTCCCTCCTATAGTATACCATTAACGTAATCATAAAAACCAGTCAATTCGGGATCTAGTTGTGTGGGATCTAGTCGATGAGGCGAAACCAATAGTTTTTAAGGGCATTAAAAAAGTAGACAAAAACGAAAATTGAGGTGTTTCATTGCAGTTACTTAGTGTTTTGTATGATTTCCTCCGGTGCTCAGTCGAATATCGCGATAATGCGGCAATATGTACTACTTGCAGGAGCTCGCAAGAGAATATAGCGTTTTTTTCTTGGCCTGCACTCATTTACCGTATTGCCTCCCGTCTCACTCCAACTACACGTCAGTTCGACCCTTGACGTCGTGCAAATTACCTAGCGTCACCCAGAACCCAGTTTTCGTTGTTCCGTTGTAATCAGGTCATGTTTCGTATCAATTACTTGTATTTTTTGATGCTGAATCCTCGGAGGCTGCATATCGTTTGCAAATCAGTTGCCGCTTCCCGGATTGCTTATATGCCTCTTAATATTTTTCGACGTTTGAATTGAATTGTATAGGTCACAATCACGCTGCGCGGCAGTATAATAAACCTTTATGTGATCATTTTGTAAAAATGATGTTAGCTCCGTCCAGAAGCTCCTCGAATTTGAGAACCTTTAGCTCTTAGAATGTCCCCGCCGTCGACACCCAGCCGTTCTTCTCAGTAATATTTTAGTCGGGAGCTTTTGTGTACGAAACCCCGAGTCTACAAGGCCAACTCCATAGCCTCCCTATCCCGACACTTCGGCGACTGTACAAGATCAAAACACAGCATCTGAATGACTCCTTCGAGAGAACATTTCGTACATCTCAAGAAACACACGTTAATTTTCTCATCCTCGATGCAAGATTATTTACCTGACAATTTCAACGTGGAAATTGATCGATTTCAACTCCTAGACGTAAGACCGATGTCGCCAACTTAATGTCAAGACAGTGGCTAACTGCATCGAAGATCTCAAAAGTCGTATTGCACCAATAGAATGATTTTTTTCTCTGCTTATTTTCTGTTTCTGTTGCGCGAAGCCCTAAATAAATAAATAACTTCCCCAGCAGGTGACCAGTAGTCGACTGGATATAAATAACGAAGAGCATTGGTCCATGCGTACTTTTCTGTCCCCACGCAGCGTGTTAATTAGCATTAATTATATCCGACGATTAAGCGGGTCTAACGTAATTAGCACCGTTTCCTGTTTAATCAACTTTTCACGCGTTTTCAACGAAAGTTGATATTTTTCTACTTGGGAGCAGAAACGCGGGAGACCGAATCAATAGGCGGAGCGAACTGTTGACTCGTCGCGAGAAGCGGGAGCCGGTTACCAAAATTAATCCGCGGCGGTATTTTTCTTTGTTGACGCGCGGTTTTTCGCGCATCTTGCGGAACGAGGGCCCCGCGTAAATATTTTGCCGCGAAACGGGGGACACCGCCGCGTTCCTGTTGGGAGGACGAGTGGTTGATGACGAGGGGGGGGGGAGGAATGAAAAAAGCGTCCGAAAACCAGCAATTTTCCCCCCCACTTTCGAAATCCGTGTAAATGGACGGGCGTCGGGGGCTTTTTTTCAACGTTTCCACTTTTGGTTGGAAAAACACGGGAACCGGAGAAGCGACAAAAATCAGCGTGAGTGTCATTTTAGGCAAATATCGCAGGTGAGGGACGGTGATGTGTGTGTCGATGGATGGTCGGATGGGTGGCGGGGGTGGGGGTGGAGGGGGGTGAAAGCGGAAGCCTTCGACCTCCGGACGCCCTTTTTGTCTCCTCGAGACCAAACACCGCTGTGAAGTTTACAATGAAAACAGGTGAGGTGGGGGGGGGGTTAGTGTTGCGGTTGATGGCGACTGGTGGTGGTGGTGGTGGGACGGGTGAGGAAAGGTGTGTGAGCCGCTCCACATGACGTTGATGACGCGGAACAATTTGAAGAGCCTAATTTAAAGCAAACAGTGACGATTAGCGGCCCCTCGTTCGGCTTTGCGAACCGCGAAAGGATTAAAGCGAGCGACTTTGTCGGGGGGATTAAAGCAGCGGGTTCCTTCAAAAATAGCGGGAAGCTTTTGAGCTTGCAAGCTCTGGAAATGAAGTGCCTCAGTCTGTTGGGAAGGAGATTGGGATCTCGTCCTTTGGGAGAACGCTCATCTGCATTATCGGATTGCGCTGTAGAGAGCAGACGCCATTAGAGAAACGTTTCGCGGATTCCGTTGCTCTCTGTAGAATCAACAGCGTGCCCAGAGGATTCTCCCTATTTGAACATGATTCACTCACGTGACATGAGTATAATTTTGTCAGGATAATCAGGCATCTGGTGCGACGCATCACACAAATGTCCTCAGCACCCCTGTTTAAGTATATTTCCACATAAAAACTGATGGAATTTATTGAGTCGCGGGTATTAACGCCGCGACTAGTATTGATCAATCAACGCACTGGGAATTCGAGATACTGTAAAAACGATATTTCGAGGAGAATCGTGGAACTAGATTGGAGAGAAGAGAGTGACGAATGTATCTGGGAAGAGCTGTATGTGTTTGTTGGAGAAAGAGGTAAACTGAGAGGAGGGAAGGATATTTTGGTAAGTCCATGAAGGGGAAATCTGCTGTCGCTTGGAAGTTAAACCGAACTCAATCCCTATGTCTGGAGGAGAAGCTGACTGAAGAGACAGTTCTCAAACTTCCCCGCGGCATAACATGAAAAAGGCCGAACGCACCTGGGAAAGGCCTATGCTCATCTACTTCGGCCTGTGCCAATCATTCATAATTGGGCCAGATATATCAAATATCTCCCATAATGCATAGATTATCGTGCTGAGTGACCTACCACAGCTACCCTTCTCTGGTAAATTCAGCAAGCCTGACATGCAAAATGAATTAGTATCGGAGTGTGGAGCTTGGCGCTTGGATGACTAAGAGAAGTGGAAGGGGTTCCAATCGTGCCTATATTATCATATAGACAGTTTATTGGACTACCAGCCTAATTGTTCTGAGAATGCCATAATCTTTAATGTAAATGCCATTTGAGCTGAACTTGTGTGGAAACAATTGTGATAAATACGATTTTCTTCGAAAGTGTTGAGTATTATTGTGCTGCTCTCTACATTTTCTCATCAATGAGAATTATATAGTAGTATGTTTTTTTGGGTCTGTTTTTGCAATACTTTTAATCAAAATTGTAGTAGCCGCTTGTGTGTTTTGACCACTATGGTATAACTATAGTTAGTTTTGAACCGGCGGTTGAAGTATGAAAGTCGGCGCAAGGTAACTATGAAATTTGAGCCGATTTGATTCAGGAATTTTTACCAATTGCGTGCACACGCGGGCTGATCGCATCAACCGATGAGTCCATTCGTACGGGGATTTGGCTTGCTAATACTACATTCTCAAACCTTCACCTGACGCTACGTATGAGACAGAGCACAAGTTTATGTTGAGTTAAGGGAGGAGGAGTTGTTTGGACATCTATCTCTTATCATTGACAGCCAACCTGAACACAACGTAAACTTGTGCTCTGCCTCATACGTAGCGTTGGCATTCTCCCGTGATTCATAGGCATAATTGAGTTTCAGACGTGATGGGTTACAAGAGGCAAAATGAGTACACGATGTCAGGAGGTCATCGACTTTCAAGGAAGCAGACTGGAAACTTCAAATCCGACCCCACCTTCCAACCCCGATACATCCGCCATCATTCGCCTTTCAACAAGCTGTGTTTTGCTTTCTGCCCACTAATCAACAATGAAGTGATTGATGCCAACCAACAGGAGCAGCCTGCAAGTCATTTTCGTCCTTCCAAAGAGGTAATTGCTGACTAGAGGACCTCCACCTTCTCAAGGACCGGATGTGATCCCCAACTTATCCTCCTCTCCATCACGCCGACGACAGGGTCCCAAGAGCTCCTTCGGTCAGATGATTCTACAAGGAGAAAGGCTCATCGCCTGGGAAAATCACTCGAGATGTCTGTAACTCATATCACGCATTCGTCTTCTTACGAACCATTCGCTACCTTTTTCTCTCGAGCTTTTATTTAATTTCAAAGGACGTTGGGACCAAAAGATAGTGTTGGCATCACGACTTAGGCCCGTCCGGCTATTGTTACCAAACGGAGTAACGCTCTTCCTTGCGTACATCTATTTCTTCCCTTCCAGTTCTGACCTGCAAGTTTAGTTCTGGTACTTCCTTCTTCACTTATAATTAATTCTGTTTCTACGAAGAGTAAGAGAAATAAGTTGACGTAATTCTGCCGCAAGAACGCGGGGGAGAATAGAATGAAAGAGGTGTATTCAACCATAGATGCAGTATTACATGAAATATTTGCTCTAGCAAAATACACTTAACTATTTTGAAAAATGGGTGGACCCAATATATTGCAAATGCAGTACATCGATAACGTCGGAAATAGGATTACCTGTGAGGCCAGTTCAGGAACGAAGGTTGCTGCAAACGATAACGAAATGTGCCTGCATTTGATCGTAGCAGTTCTGTCGTCAGGTAACTTCTGACGAGCGAGTACAGGTTGTGGGGAATTCCCCCACCTTTAAGCTCATTGAGGAACGCTGGCCAGCAAAGGTTGTCAAACGCTCCCCTGATGTCAATCGCACTTGCAGGCACACACCACAGTTCTCGTGCAGGCTACCAGGTGGCCACAACGCTGGCATTTGTAGTGCTCTGTGGGGACTTGGTACTTGTGGATCGCACACTACCGCTAGGCTATTTGGAGGTGCTTTGCCCCCTCTAGTTTTTTGAATAGGCTGGGTGACACCTCGATCACCCAATCCTTCTCTGCGCCCCGTTTTTTTGTGAAAAGGGGCCTGACGTCTTGCAACTGCAAGCCTAACGCAAGGTTGTGCTCAACAACTTGTTGGGCCCGGTCCTCTTTTTGTGCCTCGGTCTGCATCTCGCACAATAGCAGGCGTGGGAGTTTCCGTCTTGATGACGGTGCCACCTCCAACTGCAGTGCGGAGGTCAAGCACTCGAACGCTTAGTGCTTGGAGGTCCTTAGCAGGGGCAAACCCACATCAGCGCTTCCATTGCGTCAGGGGTGGAGGGACCAGCCTCTCACACGTAGGCCTTACTACTACCGTGTTTTGTCGTGGATTTTTAGGGGGGAGTTTGTGAAGAGGAGAAGCCTTTTTATTTTTACCCGTATTTTTGGGTGGAGCGGAGTCAACAGGGTTATGGATGAAGGAACAACCATACCACAGTAACTTAGTGTGTAGGCTATACCCAGCTGTCAATAAGGCTCCTGTTTCCAGCCATAGGAATGAGAGTAACGCAGGATAACGCAGTGCCAACACCGACACCATGACGAATCATACTCCTTCCGGGGCGAAAGCTCGTTTGGAGCTTTTGCGGTGTCAAGGCACCTCAAATTCCTCTATTACTCGGAACTAAGCGTCATCAATCTGAACGGAGCTCTTCTCTTGTCGAGGTGTGCTCTCTTCCAGTTCCCTGTTTGCAGTGGTAAACCTTCTCTGTAATTGCGACAAAGATTAGCGCTACGTGGGCGACGCCACTTAAATGACTTCACGCTGATTTGAGTGAGGACTGTGAATTCCACCCGTCGATGAACAGTATTGAACTCAGTTGTTCAAGCTCAAGGTATTAATATCGCAGATGGTGGAGGTGGATTAGTGTGTTTGTAGTGAGTTAGTCCATAACATCAGTTAGCTCCCCCCATCAGGACATCTTTGAAGTTCCGCCAGCTCCGTAGCAAGTTCCCAGTGGCGTCTAATCATTAAAAAACTTCCCGAAGGAAACTCGCGGTTTCAAATCCAATTTCTGTACCTCATGAATCGACCGCAACGGTTAGCTAATCTCCTGAAGATGAACGAGCGACGTGCAGAGATGTTGAGTGTCTTTAAGCTGATATTTCAACGTCGGTTAACCGCGAGAGGGCGTCAAATAGGAACCTGACGCAATGACACACGAAATGAGTAGTTGACGTTTGGCAAAACGAAGTATCCCCGGAGAAGACAGTCAGTACTGTAGCTTTCGCAGCTATTTCCGGCTTTTCTTGAACTTTGACGCGTTATATGTTATTTATAGCTCTATACTGAGTTGAAGAGGATTCTGTTAGAGACCGCGGGTTTATTATGAGAGTCTGGAAGGGATTAGGAGTTTCGATTTGCTGAGACGCATTGAAAGATCATCACTAAGTCCATAAAAGGCGAGTAATAACATGAAATGATGTTCCTAACCGGTGCACAGCATGGTTCAAACACCGAATGATTCTGCAGCATTGAAGTTTACAAAGCCCGAGATAATTAACGAGAACTCTTTCGAAGGTTTGCCAAGAAAACGGGGGTTTCTGTGCGCTGCAAAACGTTTCTGGAAGACCTGGAGACATTTATGTCTGGGAAATCGGTTAGTGCAGGGATGAGAGTTCCTTGAAGGGCCCCAAACGACATGGCTTATTATTTTCCGGTCTGCCAGGCCGTAGACGTACTTACTCAGAACCTGGTCATTGTATTTTAGGAAACAACTTGCTATCAAGTACTCGATAACTCAATACACGAACCACCGTGTTGTCATCGTGTAAAACTAAACATCGATGAGCAGTAACGAGTCTTGGTGATGCAAAGGAAATGGATCGTGTCATCGGATGGACGATCGTTCCCCCACAATAAAGAAATGGAATCCTAGGTATAGAAGTAGGGTGTTCTCCATTCGCCCTCAGGACGAACACATTCAGTGGTTACCTGTTTTGTGGGGCTTCTCCCAGGCATAGGTTCGGTAGCATTTAATATCTAACGGGGTTTTGTTGTGTTTTGAGTTGTTGTGCGGCTGTGGGCGGCAAATTACAACTATGCGACAGGGCCAACCTCCAAAAATAGCAACCTGCACAATGTTGTTGTGTTATTAATTTCCATTTTTCGTGAGGAACTACTGGATTCGACGGTTACTATTCGACACCTACCAACATTTAGAGGTGGAAATCCCGCACATGTGGTATTGTAGAAGTTGGACGATATCCCGCCAGATAGGGCCAGCCAACGACCTGTTACATTTTGAAATCACTGTGAATGTTTTTCTTTGCCCACCTAATGAGCAAGGACTTGGATACTGTGGGTGACAACTCACGTCAATACTAGAGACTTAGTTGGTCCTCAAATCGAGCGATTGATCAAATTGAAGATAAAATAGACGTGAGCATACGGACACCACCGTACTCCAAAGACTGAACCATAAAAAATTCTCAGTCGCGTGAAAATGAGGAAAGCAGCACATTTCAGTATTACGTTATAAGCCCGACAGAATGAGAATTTATTAAGTTAATAAATTAAAAAGTCAACCATAGACATTTTACTTACTACGCATCTGATACGATGACAAATATCAAATGAGCGTTATTTCTGTGCGAGCAGCTCTTGTGAAACGTACTCGAAGCGATATTTCTGCCCCGTTCTAACCGTTCTCCACACAATCGTATTATTGAAACAATGTAGTTCCGCTTTGAGAACAGCAGTTACGCTGGTGAGAAACGGTCACGGGGTGACAATGTCAACGGAAATGAACCAAGCAATTTTTCCCCCTTTCTCCGAGCTGCCCCAATTTCACGCTACTGGACGGGACAGAAGTGTATCAGAAGTGGAGCACGGAGATGAAAACAACGATGTTTGTTTGGACGCCTCGTTGAGTGGTTTATAATGTTCACCCATTAGAAGCAGGGTTTTGTGTCTGAGGTCCAGCCACAAAAGCCAGGAAGTGGTTTGTCACGAGCTCTCTATCAAATAAGTTTCAAGGCGGGGTCGGGTCGCATTGGATAACTTTTCGAATTTATGGCCATCAGCTGAAATTACATTCTCAAGCCTGGCAAGTTGCTTGGAGATACTTACTCCTAGGTTTTCCAGAAATATGCAGATAAGAGCGCCTACTAGCGCCTTTTAGCTTTGTGACCAATGTGGGCTGCGTCCCACTTGTCTTGTCATTTCCCAAGGTCCACAGCCTCTCTTCATTTCTTCTGGTGGCTGTACTCTTGGCAACTCTTGATGGGTACAGCTCCTTTTGCTCGACTGCCAAAAGTTGGATTGGGGTAACTTCCGGAATAAGGTCCTCAAAGTGAGGCATAGTCCGAGTTTTTACAATCTGGGCTGCTGGTTCAATCAAAAGTCAATCCGAGTGACTAGTGCTTTGAACCCACTGGCTCTTTTGCATTGGAGTACTATTTGCTCGTTCGAATAATGCTGTGGTGCGTGATATATCTCGTACGTACAACTTGACTCGCATGAAGAATGTGTGACGCACTTTAGTAGGTGATTACCAGATGTTCAGGTGGTTCAGTTCCCGATGGTATCTCGGCTTCGCCTCGTCCCCCATTCCTATTCTGGCATCGCTTCTTTTTTGGTATTGCGCTGTATCGTAAAGTGATCTTGCTGTTACGAGTGCAAAGTGATATTTTCATTTCTCGTTGAGTATAATTTACATTAAACCTATTATCACTAAATGGTCTTCGAACCGGTAAGGGTACTTTGACATATTTTGACTCGCCTTCTGGAGGACTAGAAAGCGTTGCTCCCAGCAAACGTCCGAGCTCTTGTGTATTTGCCAAAGAGTGCTTGACGGAGAAGTTAGCAGTTTCCTTCTTGCTTTGAGGTCGACAAAGCCAACTCTAAATACGCCAGCGTTTGGGCCTGCCCTTCACTTCTCTTGTTCTCTTGGGAATCCGGCTGCATATGTGATGTTACACCATGTTCTTTGGCTGAGCATACTTCTTCCTACATCTGCAAGATGCTTTTCTCTTCCTCAGCCTACTCAGGATTAATTACCGGGGGAAGGGTAGGGCATGCCGCCCTGCCAAGTCTTCCCCTCCCAGCATGCTCCTACCTCCTGCAGATTGAGGTGGCCTCTGATCAAGTAAATCACTCCTTGGCAGCGGTTCACATGCCTCATTTCCACTTCCTTTGGCGATCAATGTCTCTAAGGGTTGGTGCTGTGACCCCTGCTGGGTCCTGGGCGTGACTCTACAGAAGGAGCATAACTGTACCATGCCTCATGAGTACTCTCCCCTGCTGCCAGTCACCCCTCCTTACAACTAGGGAAAAAATCCCACAAGTTTGTCAGGAGGTCTCACAGCTGTGAGTATCCTAACGAGCGCTTGCCATTGGTACAGCCCCAGGGAGGGGGGGCATATTTGGTACAGTGGGAGTACAGGGTAACAATTCACCCACGCAGCAGCAACACAAAGTCTGCACCAAAGAGGTATCCAAATGAAGCTCAGTTTGCTCTATGTCCTACTGTCCAGGCAGAGGACTGTACCCGGGAAAATACGCCTGCTCCTGCAGGTCACAATTTCCAATTTCCCAGTCGTTAATAACTACATCCGTCACACAGCATAACATGTACACAGCTTAATGAGAAGGGGCAGTGACTATACCTCTCTCCAGTCACTCTACTGTATCACCCAGGAGCGTATGGTTAATCTAGCCCCAAGTAAAGGCAGGGAGACTTGTACCTAGCCTTTCGCGCTGGCCGATGCCAGCCAGCTTCCCCCATCTAGCAACCCACTACCGCAAAACACAGCCAATGCTGTCGGACAACTAGTGGCACTATTAGTTGATAGGCCTCTTGGCAGCTATTGGCAAGAGCCTACTCCCCCTCCTGATCAGCATCCCTCTAGCAAAAACCATTCCCCCCACTACTCCCACACTCCTTACCTACCCTCCATGTTATGAAGTGTGATAAGTGTAAACTGACACCTATGCATTGATAAGTAACACATTCACAACAAACAGGTCCACTAAATTGTGACTGTCTGTTGCACAGCCAATCAGTCCGTCACTAACAGTCAGTACCTCCAACCAAGGCTGTATCATTCCTTGCATTAGAACGGCTTCATCACGTCAGTTCCATGGGCCAGTCTCATACCAGCAGCCCTAGAGCATGGGACCTGCATGGTCACCTGGCAGCCTTCGTCTTTTGCACGCCTGGGTGTTTGGTCGTTTGTCGTCTTCATGACGAAAACACGTGACCACAGTCAATCTCCCCGTTTGAAACTTGCCACCGAAGTAAATAGTTAGGTTAGGTTGGAAGACAGATTATGAACTCCTTCCATATGGTACGGAATCCCCTAGGGTCATGCCTCTGCAGGTCTGGGTTCATACCTCTCCCACGATAGTGAAACCGTAACTTCCTCGTGACAATACACGGGCAAAAGCGCTCCACCGGGAGACTGGCTTAATGACAACCTGCCGTACCTCCCAGATTTGGGTTCAGTAGATGTTGAGCGAGTGACTGGGCTTCTGCATGACAGCGAAATCTCCACTTCCATGAATTTCGACTAACATATCTCTCTTAAGAATGTTGAGGAACGGTCATTTTGATATGGAAACGTTCCTCCTGATCATCCTCATCATGCCGCTATAGTGCAAATAGGTTCCGAGTTCAGCAATACTCTCCCCATCAACCCACAAACAAGGGCGATAGTTATTGTTGCCCTTGTACGACCCGCATAGGCGGCAAAGAAACAGTCGCTAAGGAAACAGCAGTGTAGAGCGGGGCTGTGTAATAAGACCACCGCGGGAACGCCAGGACGTCGCCCAATTGCAACATTTGACTCACTAGGCACGCGTAACTTCCATGTTAATTTTATCGCACTCCTCAACTTGTGTTTATCAGCCACCGGTCATCTCGCCCTCGGAAAATGCATCGAAAAATAAGGAGAGAAAAAAGGTATTCAATTAAGGCGGGAAGGCGGTAATTGAAAAAACGTTATCGACTTCCTTCCGCCTAATCAATTTGTGGAACTCTTTGTGAGAAGCGAGCAATTAGGATAGCAACCGCACTCGAATGCCGTGAAAGAGCCGAGATAGAATCTCATAGGGGGTTATTTGTCAGCCGATACCGTCATAACTGACAGTCACCCACGGGCCTGGTTTAATTTATCGTCGATTATATTTCCACAAAATTCCACGAGGAGAAGGCCACGATGAGATGCACCTCCCAATTGCGTTGAGCTTGAATTGGCACTTCCTTCATCCACTATCTTTTAGTTACCCTTCCTCGGATTTTCAATATAAAAATAACAACGCGTTCATATTTATTTAATACCAACAGCGAACCTCGTAGTGGACAAGAAAGGCTGAGAAGGAAAGAAATAGGCCTGCGAGCTCGCACAGTGTGTCAAGACATGAAGTCATTTTGCTATTCTTGTGCTGCGTTCCCATCGGAAGGTCTTTCTCCAATTTGAAATTGAAAAATGCCGAATTGAAAGCTCACTCAGGTGATAGCGGGAAACTCAGTTTGAGTTGTGTTCAAATATGTCTTTGTTCCTCTATTCCATCTCAACGAAACCAATGATTTGTAGGGGAATGAGAAGAATGATTCCTTTAACAGATATAATGCTCAGTTTGCAGTTTGCTTAGAGATACTGTGGATTACGATACCACACACAACGCCTGCTACAACCACTTCACACATCCGCCGCGAGAAGCTACAACCGGTCGTATTTGTCAACCCAGTTGCTTCTTCTTCGTCACCAGGACACGCTGCATTGTATGTCAGACGTATGACGTTATCAACCTCATCGCTTAGAGCCTGCAACCACTGTGCTCTCTGTTGATGGGACGCTCCGTACTCTCAACCAATAATTGAGCTAAAGTAACTTTTCGTAAGTTGTGCGTCTTCATTCCTGCTTACGTGCTTGGTTCTACTTTAATGACCTCGGCCATCTCGTCTACTCTGAGGTATACGAGCGAAGGTTTCATATTCTCTGTATTAGCCTAAAATGTCTCGACAGTTTCTGTGTTTTCCGTTCCGAGACACGTCCACTTCGGCTCTGAATAATCTCTCTGCTGCCTTCTTGCATGACTCAGTGAGTTTGGTACTTTGATCTACTCGTTTTCTTACGTTGTTTCTAATAGCCCATCTTATACGAGTTAGTACTCCCATCCTGCGATTCTTTCGTATGAGCTATAGTAGCGTGTCAACAACTAGGGACTAGCAATAGCCTTCAAGCACCCAGATATGCAGATGTGCCGTCCCAGTTCAACTTCTAGTTGTGGCCCACTGTTTGGTACGCCCCATGAAAATGGTTCGACAGCAAGTGCCCAAAGTGGACAGATGGACGCAGTTGTGAACGCTTTCTTACCGGTGCAGCGACTTCCTCATCAATCAAAATCCTCTTGTGCCCTGTGACCACCTAAAACAGCTTAGCTGAGGAATCACCCCGAACTAGCCCGTCAGAAGAGTTTGTGTACAGCCTGTCCGTCCAGTAACAGTCGGGCATTTCTATGAAACTGCAAGCGGAAAAGAATGTCACCTTTGCAGCAAGGTTGAAAGATGGAAACTGATGGCGGATTCTTCTATTCCTCGATTAAGAAAATGAGCTCCTCGAATACAATGAAAACGTTATTCTTTTGGGACGAAGCACACAGTGATGAATGTGACTTTAGCACACCAATGCCAGATCTCACTCTCACAGGGTTTTTTTGGAAGAAAAGAAGTGGAGCTGCGCATTGAAGTTGCCACGTCCAGTGAGAAACCGGCTCATCCAGCTACACTTTCTTCTAATAGGCCCACGTCTTAAAGCGTTGGATAGGTCTATGCAGAGTTCGTCCCAAAGCTCTCACTTTCCATTTGTAGTGCTTCACTGGGCGCTGTCTTGAGATGCTCGGTGACCCACAGGAGCACTGCGAATTGGGATTGGTCCAGCACCTTCCTTTGATCGACTGTGGGCTTGCTACCCTAGATAAAGGGGCAATAGTCTTAGTAAATGGCCTTGTGCACACGGTGTGTGTCACAGTATCACACATCCCAAGTGACCTTTCTAATTGCTAATTGCTCAGTGCGTTTAAGTGGCTGGTGGTGTGGACTGAAACGCTACCTCTTACCTGCATTGACTCTTTGCTACATGCAGGCCCATGTCGCGTATTGCTCACAGTCAGCCTTCATGAGGCTACAGAAAATAACTTCGAAGAAGGCCTTAGAAAGGAGGATTCAGCCTTACAGGGACCACTTCTCTATCTTTCATCGGAATGAGACAGGCGGCTCTAATGAAGAGTGCCTAGTTATGCACTTCGAATGGAGACAAGCTGCCAAACAAGGGAACCAGGAAATGAGCAGATGGACATTTATTGATCAATTCATTCGTCCTTCCACCTTCCGTAGCTCCATCGCGAACATGCTGTGTTGGTAATCCATAGGGACATCACTGTGCTCCGTCTGGTCATAGTGTTTAGCAAGTGAAATACTTTTACATAAATAACTGTCAACACTAGAATCTGAGTAATTTGAAGAAACTGAGCTTTAGATAGACATGACCCGACTGCTATAAGAACTTCAGTGTCAGCGTGCCTGGGGCGTTTCTAAACAAGTTGTGTGATTTCCCTGTGTGGTCCCAGTACTACTTGTTTATGTTTTCAAAATGACTTTCCCCATTTCCAGGCGAGTTTCCTTTAAGTTTTCCTTCTTGCCCCCCCCCCCCCACTTTCTTCTGCGCTGTCTTCTGAGTTTCAAGAAAGAAAACCTCAGAGTATACAACATCAAATTGAATCTCACCCACTTCAAGGCGAGGGAATGATGGTTCTCTGGTGGTGGAGTATTCTGTGGGGGAGAGGGGGAATAGGGCGTAGGGGATATCGTGAGATGCTGCGGTGAGTAGTTTGGTGGTGTGGGGAAGAGTAAGGACGAAGCGCGGTCGGGGTCTCGGTTGATTTAGGAAATTGCGAGAGCTTCTCCCAGCAGCCTCCTCATCACCACCACCACCACCACCACCACCTCGGCTTCTACTAGCGCCCTGCCAAGCCTTCACCCTCCACCCATTCCCACCACAAACCTTTTTCCCCTCCCAACCACTTCCCCACCTCCATATTGCCCGCATCGACTTGTTTTCTCCTCTTCTCCCGGCTCGTCTTCATCTTTCAAGCCGCCTCAGCCACCGAGCATCCATTCGACGCGTTGCCGCCCCTGCAGTTTCCTCATTTCCTTACAAATTTCCTCCGTTACCCTGGTAACTGTGCTACCAGCTACCATTCTCTCCTTAGAGCAACACGACTGCCGTTGTGGTGTGTGAAAGGAAGTAAGACTGAGGGCAACCATACTTCTGATTATACCTCACGCCTCTTCCAATGATACAATCCCTCTGCCGCCCATATATTGCGTTAAGAACGTCAAACGAAGCTTCTGTCAGCAATTGTGACTCCTGTAGATTCTGTCTTATTTCCACTTTGTTTGTCATTCCACTATGCCGTTGTAAAAGTCAGGACCTTGCTCCATTCCAATGTTAATAAGCTCTTAATAGAAAATGCTAAAGGGAAGTCACAAGGAATTTTCCCAGTAGATGGCAATGGTAGATGGCTCCCAAATGAGGGGTATGAGCATCATCGGCCCGAAAAAAATTATGGTTATCATAGTATTCCAAACATTTTTATTTTTTCTCGATAACCGCTGAAACGATTCTGATTTAATTTTTTGTAAAGACAGCTAGAAATAACCCAATAGAACTTCAAAATTATCATCCGTGGGAAATAACGAGAGCGGCAGAATAAATGGCCAAATATCTCGTACTAAATATGTTTTAGTGAGATTTTTCCCTTATAAGTTCCGATCAAGTGATACTAGAATTTTCACGACAATTGGGTCGGTAATCCAATAAATTATCAACTCGACGGAAGCCTAGTAACGTTAGCATAGTCAGGAGAAACCCCAGAAATTTCGTCATTCGGACGACCATCGCTTAACCTAACACAATGTCTCAATTTTTACGAGACGAGTTGATAGAATTATTAACAATTTATGCTGTGATTACTCAATAATGGGCCTGGCATGAGAGGAGCAACTCAATAAAATTCACAACCTTAAGCGCCGCTACCGTTGCTATAAATTGAATGAAAATCAAATTTTATTTTAGAGAGATTAAAATCACAGAATGCATGTGAGGCTTAGGGTAGTGGTGAATTGCGTCTCACCAGATATTTGATCCGAATTTGATCTTAATAATAATTTTTGGAAGAATTGAATCATTTTGTTTAAGTAGATCATAATTATATTTGCGTACTTTTAGCCTTCCTGCGTAATCGAACTTTTGGCAATAAAAACGTTTTCATTTCTTACATAATTCAACAAGTGCACTTTAGTACATAGTATGCGTGTATATATCATTATTACAGATTCGTCTCATCACGAGAACTACAAATCGTATAACTGAGTTTGTTTTGCTGTCAACCGGGAGAAGATGAAAGTTGGAGGCACAAGAGGAAGATTTCAGGTGACGGCGGAAGAAGGAGGTTGATGTCTCGGGGGTCGAAGAGGTCGCGGGCGGCAGCTCGAAGAGAGGGAGGAGAGAGAGAAGATTGAAGATTGGACGGTGTAGGTGTAAGTGTGCGTAATTAGAGGAGAGAGCGGTGAACGAGGGAGATACTCCGGCGGTAGCGGTGTCTCAGGTATTGATCCCAATGGGGGTGGTAGATAGTGGGCGAGAGCCCCAACCGCCCGACGATACCTCCCCTCCCCGCCACGAAGCATCGCCTTCTCGCTCCAAACCACTCGGTGGCGCCGCCAGTGTCACCCCCCACCACTTCACCGTCGACCCGCGCCACATACAGATAGATAACACCCCGTTCCCCGTTCCCTTCATCCACACCCCCACCGACAGCTCCATCATCCGCGCTACCGCTGAACTCCCCCCTCTCCTCAGCTCCCACCACTCCCCCTTCCACTAGACGCCCCCCAACTGCTCGAATACCGCCCTGGCACTGATTCCACTTTCTTCCCGGCAGCTTCATTTCAGCGTAAAACACAACTGAGAGGACGAAACATCCGAGTAATCGCACACAATTCCTCTCACTCAATAACTCCTTCGTTCCGTGGTTGGACGGGCCTGAACAATATTTGTTGCGGTGCATAGCAGGCCTGTTGCCTTTATTACAGTGGCTGTCAGTGAACCGCATCCCAGCAGGCAGGTTGTCATTTAGCCAGTGTAGGCAGGTAGACAGCTGTAGCTCGTATGTCACCACACGGGGATAGGACCTTGGAAACCCTGCATCACCTGAGGTTGGGTATTTATCTGGTTCATCCAACCTTCAAAAATAGCACTAACCTTAATGTGTAGCAATTCCACCTCTAAATGCTGCCCTCCCACACATTGCACACTATTTCCGGACGAATGCATTCATTCTGTCGGCTAATTGAAATCATGTGGGAGGGGGTTGGTGACTCCTTGTAGTGGGATTCCACCGCTGAGTGAAGAACAATTTACTTGGGTGTCAAGTTTTGAACTCTCGTCACGTTTTTTAGCAATAACCTTCTTTACAAACTGGACAAAATGCTTATGGGATTGTTCAGTAGCAGTCAGAGCTGGAAAGTTGGGCTGCTCTATCACCAACCGTCGCTCAGTGTGGTGAGAACTACACTGAAGCTTTCTTGCCACCTCTGCAATGAAAAGACATTGGGAGAAAAGAGAAGGATGCCGCGAATCGTTCGTATTTATTGTGGTCCACGGATCAGTACCTAATTCCATTTGTGTCACCCCACTTGCATCGTTTTGTTGCTAGGTGTAGGAATTTGATCCGTTTACCCGTCGTATGTCACTGCTGTTATCCAGGAAATTCTATTCTTCGGAGTTACCTTGTTTCTCGCGTCGACTTTCGTCATCAACTGACTGATTTTTGTCTGCACAATTCGAACAGATTTGTTTGTATTTGTGCTACCCCGTAAAGGGCAGCCGTAGGTCCATGTTGGTTCATGACCGGCACATAGAGCAGCACTTTACTGTGGATAGGAAACCGCGAACATCATCCCAATAGCTAGTACATTTTGTTGAGCTTCAGGTTGATAGTCACTCATAGTCATGCTTGAATACTTGGCTGTATTTGCGTACGAAATAATACGAACGTTTAATACTTTCTGAAACGTGGAGATAACGTGCGTTGACCAGGTATCATTCATTAGGTTAGATTTTCCACTTTCTCCATATTTGAGTATTGATGTTCCGCCGAGGCTTCCTACAGAATTTTCTACCACCTAACTGCTGGCCGGGTGCCATTCCTATTTTTATTTGTCTTAACCCAAAATATGCCTTCTCATGTTTAACTCGGAAATGCCTTTCTGTGGGGTAGAATAGGGAGATACATACATAATAGAAACATATTGGCCAGTGAGTGGCGGGAATTACCTTCACCGCACGAATGTCATAGACCGTCACGTTGCGGCTGCTGTCGTCAGATCAAGAGAGCATCCAAATGTTCTACCGGTCTGTCACTGGTGCTACTTAGGGAGCAGATCCTCAGATAAGCATGATGTATTGAGAGCTACGATCCGTAGCACCATCGAGCACTGATACTTTTCTTATTGTTCAGCTGGTAAGACGTTTATTGAACGGTGGGAAAGAATGATGTCGAAGTACCTGAGAGTTGTTGTGGGAGCATTGCCACCTACTCCCTTATGCAGAAGCTGGAGAGTACTGGAGGTGTCCTGGGGAAACCCCGAGTCCGCTCTTATGTTAAGCATCCTACGCAATTTAGGAGTACCCGTAACTAGTCAGATAAACTTCTACGCCCGTACGTTAAAGAGTTGAATTATGAGAGCCTATCAGAACCATCCGTTGCTTGCAAGTTCTATTCGCGAATGTTGTCCTGCTGCTACCCACCATTATACAAATTATTCCTTAATAGACGGTTACGTTCTGCATTCTATGATGAAACGCACAATGTCACCGCGCAATTCAGTATTTACTGCACTGCACGAAGCCATGAAGTATTCTGCACGACTCGATATGTGTGGGTCGAGAAGTGCTATCTTTCTGACAGGCTCTTTACGCGGACCGTCAACCTCATCTTAGAGGTGGTGCCAAACTTCGCAGGTCTCAAGACGACAAATTAGATTGGTATGGGTGAAGAGCCACTCGCTAAAGTTGGGAACGAACTGGTTGATTCCTTTCCTAAACCTGCCACAAAGCGTCTTACAGTGGACATCCATACCCGTGGCCCCTTCCATCAGATCTTCATTGGAAATCAATCGGGGAACTGTGTAAGGCCATGTTTCCTAAAGTTTCCTTGAGACCGTGGTTTGTGAACAGGCTCAGAAGCAGTGGGAACTGCGTGATAAACGCGTACCTCTTTGAAACTTGTAGAATCGACACCGATCGGTGTCAAGAATGCCGAGAACCAGAAACTCTGACTCACTCGAGTGTGAAACATTTTCTGCAAAAAGACGAGCCCCTTCTCATTATCCAGACCCGTTCAGTCTCTCAACCATCATTCTTGCGAATAGTGTCCCCATTCACTAACTGCTATTTAATTACCTATAGCGTTAACGTAGAAATGTTTCTGTAATTCGTAGTCATATTAACCACTAATGCTGTAGTACCTGTTTAGACTAAAAATAAGTTTTCGTTTCTTCCGGGCATAGTTCAATTGTGCTTGTTATGGTGCCTTGGTTAGCTGTCGGCTCTTGCTTCCCGAACTCAAACTTTCCTATCAAAATTGATGAATACGAAAAAGATGAATGCGGCGGATGGAACCTGTTTTTCAAACCTCCTTAAGAATACTTTCAAATTTCAGGCGCTGAGACGAGGTTTTTTCGATTCAGGTCTCCAAACTTGAATTTTTTCTGGACGATTGACATTCTTCCTTGAAGGTTTGAAATCTAGTCTTTCAACAGGTCACAATATTCTTTAGATAACAACAGAGTTCCGTTCCCATAAATATTTCAATGAGGAGGCCGGCTGGAGGGCGAGAAACACTGTTTAGGTACGACGTATCGCACCAAATATTTAGAAACAGCGCGGCGACTCACATCCGTTTGGCGCCGGAAACAGACTGATTTCTGCTGTCCCTTGCAAAGCATGATCGAAGACCGTCAAGAAGAGACAAGACTGCTGGGACGCTTCGGGACGTCTATTTGACTAGAGACTGTCTGGCTGACTGATTCATGAAGTTATCATCAAGAACAATTTCGTTTCTCGAAATCAATTCGAAGATCTTGCTACTTGGAAATTATTATCCATTAGGTAGATCATACATAACGTCAAATAGAGAAAGCACAGGAGTGAAGTAAAGTGAGGGGTGAAATACTACGACTAGCGATTTCCACAAGCAGCTGACGTGTTTTAGTGTGAACTCGCGCAACTCCTGCCACGTTCTTCTTTCTTAACAGTAGAAGGTGGTCCTCGAGATGATAGCTGATAAACTGGACGAAACGTTAGCTCAAAAAGGTATAAAGTTGATGACCAAAACTCGTCCAACTTGTTTCATTAAATATTGTTCTCTCTGACAATCCGCTCAGTGGACATGAACCTCAAAACACACAAAAAAACGGTTGTACTTTACGCCTTTGGATTTTTCTTCCGATCTTTACGTTTTAAGGGCTCCTGAGTCCAAAAAACACCATTTGAGATAATGGTCTGAGTGTGAACATGAGTGTATGCGATTGGAGACCTGAATCGGCACATTATATTGACGACATCCCTAAATTGTTTGTTGCTTATCGGTCGTTGTTGTCGTCGTCGTTCGGAATTCGGGTTTCTGAAAATAATTTCCAACTCGTTGGGTGAAGGTCTCAAGGACAATCCAACAATTTCCCTTCGATTCCCTTCGGAGAAAGAGAGCGATGGAAGTGTCGAGAGGGCTCTGAAAGAGGGAGCACAATAAAGAGGGCAATTTGGCTCGTGCGGTTATTGAAAAACGAGGGCTAATGCGCGTCCTTCGACTTCCAACAGAGAAAATGACCGGCTATTTGGAGGGGAAATCGTCGCGAAACTTCGTTTCTGTCTTCGAAACGGTTTTGATATCCAGAGCCCTTTTTGTTCTTTTACTGCCGATATCCGTCCGAGCTCTGCAATTGACTGATTGCCGGCGCTTTTGTTCAACTCATTTCAAAGGGGTCGACGAAATTTACGGTCATTCGGACTAAAGTAGGCGTTATGAGCTTTCACCTGAAGGACGGAAATTACCTCTTTTCGAGTGGGCAGCGTGCCACAGTTTTTGGGACGTTCATTTAATTCCTTCCTGTCGCGGAACATGGGGAAGATCCGGCGAGACAGTGAGAAACCAACTTCTTAAAACACGCGATGTTCGGGCAGGAACGTCACTGAAACGAAGTACAACGTGAGGTTGAGAGGGGTCGATGGGTGGGTGGGGGGGGGGATGGAACTAGAGAGAGACAAAGCATTAAATATGTGAACCGTTTCCCAACAGCTTTAATTCGGCGCCCATTAAACCCGCTATTTATCGGTTAATATTTTTTTTCGTATCATCCTATTTCTTTCAATGTGTAGTAGAGTCTCACAAAGTGGAATGGAACATCGTACCTTCTCTTAAGAAACGAAGTTCCGGATGATCGAATTTTTATGGACCATCGCGAAAGCAACGTCAGAAAAATCGAGTTACGTGGAATTACAACGCGAACTCACTAAATAACGAGGTTTGTTCACTGCGAGAATGATGATTCCGCAACGTCTATTTGTTAGAGGATTTTAGTGGATCAGGATTGTAACCTCTGTGAAAGTGAGTGACGTGGTACCACGCACAGGAACACCTTCAACGGCTAACTGCATGCCTAAAGTCGTCGCGAAATTAACCAGAAATAACGCCAAATTGGATTTCAGGCGAGGAAATAGGTACTTGTTTGATTGGGATAACCCGTTCTTTTACTGGTGTGTTCGACACTGACCATTTTGACTATGAGGCCTGGACGACCCCCCCTCATCACAAATGTCATAATTAATTAATTGATTTGCAATACATCTTCAGGTTCACTTCTCACTATTCGTTAGTGCTTACTTACTTCGATCAAAACATGTGTGTGTGTATGTGTGTACTCGTGTCTGCGCGTGATATTTGCCTCATTAGGAGCGATTAGCACTGGCAGTGGGGGTGTGTGTTACTGTAACACAATCCTCATGTACAAGGCAATTTACAGCTGCGCTCCAGTGGATCACTAACCTGCTAGACGACATCTACTGAAGCACTCCAAGTGATTATTGACCGGTTAGCAGTTGACTGGGCCGTTGCGTGCATGGTGGACAAGTTGAGCGTGAAACAGGAGTTTTCCCCCAACCTCTTCATTGAACGAAATCTTGTCTCACTAGAGATGAATGGCCATTAAATAAATAGCAGATGGGGATCCTCGTCAACATCGGTGAACCGTTTTAGAAGGAAGTGGTTGAGCCAGACCACAGGACGAGCCAACTCCTTACGGGACATGGTGGCTTCAATGCTTCGCCTAACTCCATTTCTCTCAAAGACTATAGCTAGAAGAGCAGTCCAACAACCTTCCAGCTTTGACGGCTATTCAGCACGCTCGTACCTATTTCATCCTGTTTGGGAACAAGGTTCCGTCAATAAAATGTCACCACAGTTGAACTATCCCCGAAGTAAATACAGTTAGGTCAGGCGATAAACCAGATTAAGAACTCCTGCCAGATGTTACGGGATACCACAGGTCTGGGTACAGTGGAGGCTGAACGAATCTGTAACCTCCATGACTGTTTCGATAAGGAAACACTCCTGTCAGTGCGTGATGCATGATGTTATTGTCAGTCTGTAAATAAAAATACGTTTGTGGGAAATAACCTCAGTGATAAATGAACAATAAATTTCTTGTTTAATCGATCTTGCTTTCGCTTTTGCTTAAAATTTCAATTTACTGACAGCTCTAGAAAAAAGAACACATTGGTGAGAGGTAAAGTAGCTTTTGTTATTCTCCTTAATAAGTAGGGAAACAGTGAAAGTGATCGGGAATTGTTAAACTTTTCCCTGATACTTGCGGTTGGATGCCTATTTGTGGATATTCATGTACACAGTTTTTTGTTTTTTTTTTCAATAAAAAAGTCAGGGTGCCTCCATCACGATAAATACGGTTTTATGGTACATTGACCTGGTTTGAAGTTCATCCTGAACTTTTAATCCGCTCTGTAATGGCCGGTGTTCAAAAAACTGATCGTTTAGAACACAGCGAATATAAAATGAAAACGGGGATTGAATGGGCATCCAACTAGGGCGTAGCTAAACTGAGTTTAAGAGCGTTTGTGTGGCAGCATTAGGCATTGGACAACATAAACAGGGGCGATCGTCACGGAGGCCGATGTTTTCACAAACTCCGCGCCAGCCTTCATTTGGCATCTGTCTCCGTTGGAACGAGCGGACATCTTTTGTCACTTGCCAAAAACCTCCCCCCTCATTAATTTAATAACCTACTCTCGAGATGATAGCGTTACGAGCCTGACAAAAAGCATCAAGTACTGAATGAGCCGCCAGACGTTAACAATTAGGATTAAACGGTCAAATTTCTGAGCGAGTTACGTCTAAAGGTTTGCCACGAAACCCACTTGCGTCATTGTCAGCCAGGGCAACCAACACGTGTGTCAAGTGAGCAGCATGATTTTCAGAGTAATCAAAGCCACGCTTCGATCAAACATCATAACTACTGGAATCTTTTATTACTGAGTAGCGCACAAAGCTTTTGATCGAAAGAAAAACTTTTTCACCGAACCAGCTTTTTCGTTTCCAACCCAATACGTCCACTGCCCCACGAATTCTTCTTGTATTAATAGTAATCATATTAAGGACGGACCACCACTTGACGACATCCAATACCGATAAAAAGTCCGCCGTACGGGTATACTGCCGCTACATCTGCAGCCTTCATCTACATAAACATCTCAGTATTGTGCAACCATTTCAGTTGCTAAATGCAATAACACAGAAATAATCTCTCCAATCAGCAGGTACCTTTCCTTAGCACTCATAATAAAGTTATTTCAGTTAAAGGTCATGAAGGTTACAGTTTCATTATCGTGTGAGATGTATGAACCCAGACTGCAGAGGCATGACCCAGGGGAATTGAGTACCACCTGGGAGGAGTTCTCAATCTGGTTTCTTACCTGCTCTAACTATTTCCTTGCTTGTCCGACCTGCAAACAGTCAATAATAAATCAAGTAGGCCGTAGAGATGATCCTCACAACCTTCCATAACATATTGCTTTCCATCTTACCTGACCCTGGGGATTTGTTGGGATTTGGGCTTCAAGGTCGCAAAGGCCTTATCGAGGTCGCCTGTTGGCCAGAATAGGTTGTCTGACTCGTTCGTGGTGTCCATGATCAGCTCGTCTCACGTCCCTGGGCTTTTGTATCTAGAGCTATAGTGACGCTAGGGAAGGCCTTCGAATGGAACTTTACGCACCAACAGACACTTCAGAGTAGCGACCGAACACGTCTTTACAAACACTTTACAAGATATGCACTTCATTAATCGCAGACAAGACATACAGTCACATAAACACACGTGACATACCTTAAGAACAGAAAGGCTGTCGCAAGGGTCTGCAGGTTGGTAAGGAACAGCTTCTCATAGACTCTGTCGCTCTCAGGCAAACCAAAGAACACTGTACAACATACTTGATCTAAAAGAAAGCATTCGACAGTTGATGGTCCAATAAATTACCTTAGCACAGATTACTCACTCATAGTCGCGGTAGCAAGTTGTAGCAACTCAATAATTTCCTGAACTTTATGCGCTGCCCTATTCTGCGTAAAACGTGAAGCTAAAAGAACACCTGGTCTATTGCCCCACATTATGAATTAACAATTTCAAATGAACCGAGTGAAAAATAGACTCAATTTTTGGCTGAAGTCATGGAAGTCACTGAATGTACGTTAATTTCTTGTTCGTATTCATTTGCATTCTTCTTTCACGTCTTCATTGATGGAACGATTACCGGATAATCAATTCCAATAGTCTCAGCCTTCTCCGAATAATTTATTCATAAAATTACGTTTAAATTGTTCTGTTTCCCAAGGAAAATAAAACGAGATTAGATAGTCATTGTAGGGTTTCGTTTCGTGGCAAATCATTTTTACACTTCTGACACGGACAAAACGTTTTCTGAAGCAGGAGTCAAGTTTTCTGAACTTCAGGATATTGGGAGTAAGCGTTGCAATGGTGAGTGGCACTTGTATTCCTGTCTGGAGGAGAGTTGAAGTTTCACGGGAAGTATTTGGCAGACGGGATCCAGTCCGCGTTGAGGAGTCAGTCGCGATTGTTCAGAAAAATCTCAAGGTGACGAGTCCTATTTAAGTTCTAACGACGAGGGCGATAAACGCGAACGTCGAATCGATTAAAACGTTGTCGTTAAATCCCTAATGGCGATTTCCAAGCGGGATGCAGAGTTAAGGCCGATATCCGCTATCCGAGCCGCAGTCAAAGGAGCTGCTTATCGGCTATAAAATGGTGTTTCTCTCCAGGAGACATTTACAGTTGTATCGCTGCTATCGAAACTAACGCCATTTTCTCGTTTCAGAGTTCCCTTCCCTGGGGCCATTTTACGACGATAAAGCAATCGGAGTGAATTTGCTGGCATTTAAAACCACCTCCTTACAAACACGTTGTTGTTCGATGCGTCTAATTAGGAGAAAAAAGAAGAGTCGCGGAAGACTATCTTGATCCATCTTCAGAAACCCACAAACGAGCAAGTGGTTGCGTAGAAATGAACGCCATTTGAGTACGTCACATCCGACGCTATCCTCATTCGTACCGTGGTGCGAACGGTCTGAGTTCATTGACCATCGAAAATTGTCATTGTAATCGCGTTCCTCAGTTTACAGTGTAGGCGCTTAATGGGACTGTCCACTTGATTTGTTTAAGACGTACCGTTTTAGCTGTTTGGGAATAGAGATACACAAAGTAAAATATATAGTGTGAATTACTAAAGTTAACGTACCTGTTAGGTGAGTCCGTCTCCTCTGGCTTGTGAGTTACTGTGGGCAAGCGCTTTCGATGTAAAGACATCATCGTCTGCCCGTTAAGTCAGTACTCACGGTGAGACAGACTCACCTAACTGGTACGTTAACTTTAGTAATTTGCCTACTGGCGGATATAACCCAATTTCTTTAATATAGTGTGAATCATTGCAGGACTTTATTCAGCCCCGGCACATTCTGCCAGCTGAGAGCTGAGAAAACGTAAGTTGAGGAAAATTCTGCGGCTAATAGCTTCCATTTCGATTGCAAAGCATTCAAGCGTTGCTTGTGGAAGGTAACTTCTGATTTCCCCCACAACCGATGACGCAATTTTTACACGACGCCACTATTTCCTCGACTTCGAGTAGTTTTGGAAATCTCAGGGTTTCTCTCAATGGTCTTGATTAGTACGAAGTTCAAGGCTAACACAGGGCACGGGGTGTTTTGCCCTTCTCAGAGGCAACTGTTGAGGAATCTACTCACCCGTGTGTGTTGAAACAAAAGTTGCTGATCATTCCGTTTGCCACATCTTCAAATAATGCATGCTTAGGCTGAAAAAACGTCTCATCTGAATATCAGTTGCCAGGGTCATGGATTTGTCATAAGTTTATTATTTGGCAGCAAGACTAGGGTTTCGTACATTTCTTCCACTAACTTGTCTACTATTTCTACCCGGCAGTTCATCAGTTTCCTGAACTCCTCACAGTACTACTTCAAATGGCTCCATGTCGTTGCAGATCACGAATATAAAATCTCGTGTAATGGCGCCGGGCAGCTGAAGCTCCTTGGGGAAGTTAGAGGTCCAACGCCTGATGATAGAGCAGTTAGCTAGTTTAAAAAAAGTTTGTTTATTGCCACCTTACAATTACATTATATTTGTAGGAGCGAGAAGCAGTTTGGCTTTCATTTTGATTAGACACTTTTAGTGTGTCAGTGGATTTTGAGAAAAAATAAGACGCGTTCTTTTCAAACAATTGCTCAAAGTTTGTTGTGGAACTTCAACAAAGTGCCGATACTCAGTTTTATTAGCCGGCTTTTTCTTGAAGTGTGCCCATACTTTACTCGAAGACGGCTTCTCTTTTACCGATAAAAGAGAAACATGAAAAACGCGAGACAAACGGCCGACGACGATACAAAATAATACAAACTGTTGAAAGTATTGGTAATGCAAATCCTCCTTCATCTGCGCCGTCTCCGTCATCAAAATTTTCACTGCTTATGTTGTTCATTTTCCGATACATTATACAATAGCCTTTCTCCTAGGAATTTTATAGAACTGTTCTCCCGGTGAAATCACCCATTTCTTTCAACCAATTTAAAAAAAATTTTATTAAAGCATTGCTTTACATAAAAATAGTCAACTCTAGTATTTTCTGTTTATTTTAAACTCGTAAATCGTACCAGTCGGTAGTAGTAACACAGAGATACCCAAAAACCTGGAAATATAATTTTTTAGGCAATATGCTGGAGGAATATTTGCATTCCAAAGCCTAACGTCGAAAACGGAATAAGCATTTCTTTTGCAGGAGTATATCCCTAAAAACGTGGGTAATTGCATGAGGGTGCTGTTGTGTTGTCTCATGCATAGTCAGGCGAGCAGGATGTAACTCGTCAATCTACTGTGTTAATCTATTTCGTTTCGTATTGTGAGAAGTTACTTTGCTCTTCAAATGATCAGCTTTCAGATAGGAAGGTCCTCATCTCGAGAGAATCTCGACGTGAATGAATTTTTCTTAGGGCATGAAGTTTTCTCCATTATTCAACCTCCAAAACCTCGTCCACAGATCCCAAAGTGTCTGTTACAATACAATTGAAAGGACTGAATCCGATTCTTCTTCGAGGTGTTGGGCGTTCTTTTTTTCGGAAATAGTTTCTGAAAAGTTGGGGTATAATCTGCGGTTACCCGAAGGTAAACAGAGCCCGTTGAAAAGGGGGGCCTAAGGGTGTGAGGACGGAAACCTCAACAGAAGACTGGGGTTTAAGCGGATCAGTGGGGTGGGACATATGCGCCTCATTATCTGGTAGGTGGACGGGAAAAGAGCGAGAGACGCTTGGAGAGCTAATAGCCCGAATCTTTCAATGGCTACCTGTCAACAGTTTCGCACATTGTCCATTCAGAGCCTTGAAATAACACCGCATCCGTCTGAGATAGGCGAGAAAGCCCTTGTTGTAACCTTAGCTCTTTGTGGGAGGAGAGCTCCGTGTCGTGCTGTGGGCTTCTGAGGATCGTCGTTAAAATGTTTGAGGACGATACTGTTTTCCTCTTTAAAGGTCACGTGAGTTGGAAGTGTGGTGTCGACAGCACAACTTTAGCGATTCAAGAAACGATTCGCCACTACTACATGGAATTAGTTTTGGTGTCGTTACTTCTCATCAGGTACCTATAATCGACGCTCAGTCAGGTCAGGTACTGCATTACACTCAATAGACATGGTCTCATGCGGCGTTTAGCCGCTATCTGCTTTCCCTTAAGAGACCATAAGTTGAAACCGTTTTGTTTCCCGATCTCTGTGGAAACCATGAAGCTCCAAACGAGGGACACACTTCACCAAGATGTCTTTTGGTTTCCACATCCAGACAATGCGGCCACAACAACCCCTGTTCCCTGTCTAATGGCCAACGCAAGGGTCCACTGGCGAGCTCGAGGATGGTCTTCTGAGCGTTGCTCACTGCGCTGAGGTGTGGGTCGATACACTAAGCACTTTCTCGTACGGAAGTACCGGTAAAAGATGTCAGCAGTGCTGAGGAAGTGCGCCGTCCGCACCACTGTTTCCTAAGATACTGTGTTGGTTGTATTGGGTGTGATCCCATTCAACTTCCCGCATCGCCCCATCGTCACTCTCTGCTGAATCTCAAACAGCCACGAGGAAAACAGTCTTTCGCGATCGATAACAATTTGATTAAGTAGATCACAACAACCACAAGTAACGCACCAACCACCCATTACGTACGACCTACTAAGTAGGTGCCTTTAAAAACGTAAGACGTTTGGGCGAATGCGACCATTACGAATATCCAATGAAATGTGTAATGGCTCCTGTGCAGCTTTGTTATCGAAAATCGTTCTCTTCACATAGTTTAACATAAAAGCTCATTTCGGATAAAAAGTTAGAGGAGCAACACAAAGGTGTTGGGAAGGACTAGGTTCAATGTGGCTCCTGTTCAACTTCCATGGCTCTTCACGGATCCTTACTTTTTGGATACATCGTAACATGTTAGCGTGGACAAAAGAGCGCTTGGACAGCGAGGTGTTCACCTTTAACCAAACTATCCCTTCAGATCCATATCAGACACGCTTCTGTTCACAAACTAAAGGGACTGGTGCCACTTGAAGTTCTCCAGACCGCCTACCTCTTGCTGTGGGGTTCATTTGGCTCCGCCAAGTCCTTCGCGTTACGTGGAACGATTAGGAGAAAACGAGGGAGTGCCAGTAATTCGACAGTTTCAGCTGTGCGAGGTAGCAGGTGTCGTTACCTCGGCTCTGGAATCCGTTGAACGGAGAAACTGTCGTTTTAACTCTAAGGATTATAATTACTTAGAAACCTCCGCCAGGCCGTTAAATTGGGAGTCTTACCGGAAAAAATAGGCAGAAAGCCGGGAGTCCCATTAAAACCTTCAATTGGCCAAAATATGTGTTATTTGTGTTCGCACGGTCGCAATGAGTGAGTGCGCTTGAGCTTAACGGGTTGGACAACTGTGCCAGTGGAAGGGAAGTGGGAACTTCTAGAGCTTCACATTCCATCGAAGCTGTATGAACTTCTGCGACTCCACACAACAACTGCCGCAATTCAAAAGTCATTGCGCAGCAGCAGACGGCTGTTCACGTTTTCTGGCCTGCTGAAGTTGGAGATGTGGGTGTAAAGAACAGGAAACCACGAGATGTTCGTGAAGCAGTGCAGCTCTGATTTTATTTACATTTGACGCGGAAAAGAATGAAGTTGCACTTGAACGCTAGAAGGGAAAGCTTTAGCTCAGGATTGTTTTAAAAGATCTTTAAATAGCGCCAACATAATTCATTATACTCCTCTACCGGGTTTACTTCACATACTCGTATTACGACTTTTACCCATTCTCTCAACGGAACGTACTATTTTCATTCGATTTTAGAGCACTTTTCATTCAATGTGTAAATAGTTTTAAAAAACGACGGCCTAACATTTTTTACTCGCTTTCACGCCACTTTTCTGAGATTTTAACACACCTTCCTACTTTAATCGATATTTTTTAACAATACAAAACGACTTTGTACGCGATTCATCAAAACCTCGTTTAGTACCCCGCAATTTCACGACCCTTGATTTTTCAACTTTCAACGGTGTTTAAAGATTTAACGTTATAACATACTTATGTCTTCTATGATTTGTACAGAATTTGTGTACAAACTAAACTCCAACTCCTCACACTTTAAGAAATTTTACATTTTTCATAAAATTGCTGACAAGGGTTTTGGCGATATTTGTAACTCATTGCACAACCGATTTTGCATCATTCCCCACCAGTTTCGATATAACTGTCATCATTGTACATTAGAGTGGTTTCATCTCTTAGAGTGCCAAAGTTTTAGGCAAAATTTTTTCGGTGGCATCCCCTAAACTCAAAGATGTTGGCCCGTACCACTGGCCTATGAATCAACATTACATTAATGTCAACTTATAAAGAAATGGCACCCACAAATTGTAAAGATCTCGTACAAAATTAGGGTCTTAACCTTGATTTCCCAGCTATTTTGTACGCTCTACTCTAATTGTGGTAGGCAGAGGAGGCAACAATAAAAATTTATATAACCAGCAATAATGTGGGCGTGTACTGGGGAAGCGTTTGAAGTCTTACATTAAAAAACAAATTAATAAATGAAATAGCACTTTCGAACGTAGAATAAATAATAGAAAATTAAACGCCTTTTCTACTTGATGCACTGGGATAGAACGTGCACTGGCGGTGATCTTCGGCGATCGGGATAGTTCCGCGTGCAGTAGAAGAGAAAACAAACAAAAAGGTCAGAGCAGGTAGCGCGGATATCCTGTCGGTGTTCCGGTCAGAAAAATACTGACAAGCTGCAGGTTTATCCCGATATGAATTGGACGGGTACAAATAAAAAGGAGTAGTAGATAAGATCGCACGCAATAATAGTTTGCCGATAACTGCGGCAGCGTTGCAAAGGTGACAAGCACCGATTCATTTGGCGTAAACACAAATTAAAACAAACTCACGAGACGTTATTAGGTAGCAATACCCATATATCGATCCCATACGTCTCGAACAGTATGTTGATCAGAGTGGAACCCCAAAGTATACCGAAAAACACGTTTTGATCATATGTCCCAGTAAACATCTCAACAATGTTTCACTAATGTAACACTATATCAGCTCAATGGTACCAGAAAATGGAATCGTTTCTAGAATCTTTCGGAAGTTGTGCTAACGGTTTTTCATAAGCTATCAGGGTGCTTTCAACCCAGCGATACGTACTTTTTTCTCCATAAATGTTTCAGTTTAACCGAGCAGCACTCGGGCAAAATGAGTAGTTGGTTGATACGAATAGGCTAAGCTGGTTAGTGTGTCGAACTCTTTGTGTGTTGGCTCGGAACCGAATCAGCTTGACACCTTGTACAGTGGTTAGTCCTACTCAAGTATTCACCGCAGTTACAAACGTTTCCAGGACTTTCCGAGAGTTCAATTGGAAAGTTCTCAGGAACATCTTCAACGCGCAGCAGGCGCTAGGGAATAGAAGAAGGATTTCACCTAATAGCAGCACTTCGCCCAAGTTTCACAACAGCTGGGCAGAGTCATCTCGTCTATAGAAAAGTTGACGTAAAGGATGAAGTCCGCTCGCCCACACACTTCCCTTTTCCTTTTTCCCTCGCTACTTGAGTTTAGTTATTCAAGAGGCGAAGTGCGAGGAGTGGCCTTTGTCCCATTGGTTCTTATCTGCCAGAGCAGATGCCGTGAAAGACACCATCAAAGCCTCATTATGGCTCCCCTTTTCCCCTCCTTTTTCTTCGCCAGCCTCTTCTTTCCAGGTGAATGGCGTATGTTTTCACCATTCGTCGCACGCACCGTTGGTTTTGCCGGTTCCCCGCTTCTGTATTCCTCGCGTTGCGGCCAACTCAACTTCACACAAACGCCAAAGAGAAGAGCCCGACGGCTTCTACTGAAACTGAAAACTGTTATTATTTCGAGGCTCTTTTTGCGAATTTTCGCGGGAACTGAAGGTATTTCAATCTCTTCAAAATAGTTCTAGCCCGTTTGTATTTCAAAATCTGTTTCATGTCGTTCCCCAGCGAAACCTTTATTTGAGACGTATTTGGAAACCACATTAGAACCATGCGACGGAGCAACGCTGGTGGCCAACCTATCGACGATTCGAGAATCTCTCTATCTACACACTTTCTTATCGGCGCTTCCTCATCCCCTCCTCATCAAAATCCATTCAGACTTACAAAAACGTATGGAGCTTCAATAGTTATGGCCCTTGATTAGCCATGAGTTGTTTACGGTAACTTTAAGACAATCATAGAAACAAAACAATTCGTTTTCAGGGGTGTCTTGGCCACGATGTAGGAACGAGAGCAGTTATTGGGTGGTACACTGCGACTTTTGTTCTGTTTTCTTTGCTGCTGTTATCAAGCAAGTTCTAACAACAGTTTTTCAAATTAGAAAGGTGGTTTCGGGTTACGGCGTTTGGGCACGGACATGCTCTATGCGGACATTTGCCACCTCCCTTTATTGAATTTTATTTCTACGTTATCCCCATTTTCTTTCAAGTGTTATCCCCATTAATGGTAAAGCCTGTACTTTTACTTGACTTTCGTGGATAAGTATCGGATTGCGCTACCTAACGTCCTAGTTCGAGTATGGTAGAAACAATATTTTATTGCAGCAAATCAGTTACAATTCAAGTCGCAATTCAGCGACTTTAAGAGTTCTTAAAATTTTACCTGGTACGATCATGCTCCCGAAAGTTCTCTTTTCACAATTACTTATTGTTTCTCTCCTTAACCTCATACGAGCCATTAAAACAAGGTTTTCGTTATTCCAGTGTTCGTGCTTGAACGTGATGTAATATTATAGTTCCCAGTAGTACTAAGAGCAAACAATTTAAAACCCCGGTTTTGCAACCTGAAATAGACATTTACAATTTATACTTTTTTAGTAAGAAGGAAACTCATGTGATTGGTAACTCATGGCTTATTCGATTTAAAGCTAACTATTGCTCAAAAAGACAACGCTCCCTCAAAAAGTAAAATGATATTGACTTGGGTTTCACGATGTGTTTCTTATGATTCCGCAACAGTAAAACCGTAAAAACAAAAATCGTGCTGACGATACCTAAACGCTGGGCACCAATTAGAAGGGCATTATAACAAGTATTGGATCATACACTGCCAGTTTCTACACAGAACGTTCTGCTTTATTTAATTCATATACTCTGAGTTAAAAACAAATCGAGTTAGTTGGTGTAGGGTAAACAATTGCTGACCGTACGTGGGAGTGTGGGAAGTTCTGTAGTGCTTCGCACCAGATATTTTTGGCAGATAATGTTTGTAAGGCTTTGGGGTACAGTGGCCTCTGCTTCAACAGTTTACATTCCCGCGACTGATTTATTCTTCTCTTCCTTTCAAATATTTTTACTATAAAGCTGCAATAAAATGTTGCAAGCTGCAATTAGTTCGTAGATACGTAGTTCTACTGAAAGTTGAAGGGAAAACGTAAGCGTTTGTTGGATTATGAACTCGAGTGAGGTTCTGGAAGTTTGAAAAACGAAAAATGTTATTTTTATCGCTTATGAAGAAAAACGTGGGGCATCTGGCTGGAAAGAGATAAGAAGGCCCCAGGAGGCCTTAACAAAGGCTAATGGAGTCCTAATAGACAAGTTGATGTTGAGAGAGGATTAGCCCAAGGTGTCGGGAGAGTCTTTCTCAGGTTACTCTTGGGGGTTTTCGAAAGAGCGGTTGGTTCGATGGTATGGTGTGCAGGGTTATGGTCGAGGAGGGTGTTATGAGGGATGGGGGGGGTCACCGTGGTTTTCCCCTCTTGCCATCAGTCGCTGCTCTTTCGCCCTCCGTTCCATGACAAAACCTCCCTGTCGCCCCAAAACAAGGATTTACATCTTGATCATCCGATTATAACGAGAAGCCTCCCCCTTTTACACTATAACCCTCACCCTGTCACTTATTGTCACACCCTATGCCCGTACCGGTAACGTCTCTGACGCGGGAACGTTGTCAACTTCAGCCTAGGCGATACATTATACAATGGCTCTCATAACAATTTCCAGTAATACTTACCCTTCCCCACAAGCTCAATTCATAAATATCTGGTGTGGAGCTACACACAACACATAAAAAAAGACACTCCGTGATATTGATCAAATCCAGTGAAGCAGTTAGAACCACCTCAATCGGTCCAGCCGTTCTCCCGCAAATTGAATTTGATTCAGTAGGCCTCAAGACGTAAAGGTCTGAAGAAAACGCAACTTATTGTTTTGATACGATCACTATACTTTCCTTACCTGGAAAGGAAAATTTGTAGTTAAATCGTTTTTGTAAAAAATTTGGTGTTTTGATAATTTAGATGAATACTGATTTGAGCAACCTTCAGCATGAGAAGATAACAAAACTACAATTCTACCGATTTTGCTCGTAACGTTAGTCAATCGCTGCGTATTGATTGCAAACTGAAGAGACGCGTACGAACAGACAGGCCATTTTTCCAATAACCCTTGAAACCTACAGGTTCCACAAAAAACGCCGAAAATCAATTTTCAGCCAACGCCTGGTAGTGGTAACGAAAGTGACTATTTCGCCAAACTAAATTCGGATTACGTGTTTGCGAGAAGCGTTAGCGGAAGAAGATAAAATATGGTTCTTATGTCAAATATTCCGAGGTCAGTCTAGAAGGTACCAGTTTCTCCGACCACTGCAAGGGGGTACAGTGTAGGATATTCATAGCAATTTTGGGAGAACGGTGCAGTTGATTCCGAAGGTTTTCATTCACACTGTTACGAGGACATGTCCTCGTGTTACAATCAAATTCAATCCGCTGAACTTTTCCTACCAGACCCATCATTGATAACTATCATGTTCACAACACTAGTGAGGGTGAGGCTGTGTTCCAGGTAAATCCCCCCCCCCCCCGCGTGAGACATTATCCTTTCTACACCTTCCCTGAAGTCGAGTCTGAGTTCATTTCAGTCTAATTTGCCCTTCTATGTTCTTTTCTCAGTTTCACACTTTTCCGTGTGCTCTTTGAAAAGTCACCACTACATCAATTTCACAAGTACATTTGGGCGCATTGCTCTAATACCACAGGTTTTTTGCCTTACTTTAACGTAATCATTTTGCTCCTCCTGATCCCTATGAACATACGGATCCCTGTCACAACCTGCCAACAAAATATTAGATTAGATTTGATGCTTTGTCAAAACCGAGTTAGCCCATGTCAGATGCACTCCTGTCAGATGAATATGCGTTTTCATAGTTTCATGTCAGATGCACTCCTGTCAGATGAATATGCGTTTTCATAGTTATAAGCGATACCTTAATTCGTCTGTATGAAATTATAAAGGTACGTCCAGCGCGACGTAACGCTATACTAGATAAGCTTCTTCATCATTTATAAATGAGCGCTTCTCCTAATTAATGGAGCGCAATGTTTCGTAATCAGCACAGGCCCATCATAATTATAAAATGGCCCAGGGCTATTAGGTTTGTTTTGCTTCAGCTGCAAGTTTTAGGAGGGCTGACTTGTGAGTTACAAAATGAAGAGCTTTTTATTACAGGCTCTCCGCGTTTCAGCTCACGCGGGGCTTGAACCTACGAATCCTGGCGTGGAAGTAACCCCTGTTTCGCCATTGAAGCTCAGGACAAGAGAGAAGGGGAGATTGAATCCCCTTCGTTTTGCCACATGCACATCTGCTCTGGAACGTCCCTTGGTGTTTTGCGGTTTGTAATGGCGCCTTCATCGCGGAGGATCCATTACAACAAAATTCCGTCTTTATCTACAAAATTGAAGGGAAAATTACGAAATTCCAAAGAATTTTGTCGAATTGGTTGGACAGATACTTCGTTAAAGTATCGCGTAACTGAACACAACGTACAAACGAATTTGGGAAAAGTAAATCAAAATAAATTGATGTAATGCGTTAATAGCAAAACTGAAAAAAGGTCTTGGTAATGCGGTACTAGACGAATTAGTCCTTACTAGGGGTCAGAAGGATGTTGAGCCATCATGGGAACGAACACATTGCTGGCTATTAATGAACGAGAAATGGAACCTGAGGATTAGTCCGTCGGATAAGCCGACAGCACCCCGAAACCAGCTCATCAGACGTTCGATCGTGAAGAACAATCCGTCGTGACTGAAATGAGTACTCCTGCCGTACTATAGGCATCCGTGAAATTCGTGGAAGGCGTGTCCGTATAAGTGGAACACGGGTGGTGAGCTATTTTTTGCAATCCTACGATTGCGGCCACATTGTGCTGTTGCCTAGCGGGATTAGAAATTTGAGGATGAACTGTTCTGATATTTCTCAGCCCCACGCCTACTCCCAATCAAGTGACTGATCAAAGCTATTTTTCATTTAGTTTGTATTAACGTTCTATTGGAACCGAAAAGGTTATTACGTTTCCCCTATTTATGTTACCATTGCACAGGCTATTAGGCGTTAACGAGACTATCAAGACGATTTTTTGTAGCTTGTAGTTCTGGAATGGCGGGAACTGCCGTTGTGTAGGTAACCTATTAGACTACCAATACGATCTTCTTGAGAACGCTAGTATAACACTAGCGAGATTTATGTGGAAGACAATGAACTAAAATATTTCACAAACAAAAATTGTGTATTACCGTTATGTCATTTGGATCGGTCTGCACAGAATTTAATCAACAGTTTTTGAGTAAGCGAAAGACGAGTTTATGGGGGCTTTCCACCGATGGGAACCATTTTTCTCGACCAGGTTCCCTCTTACTTTCGTATTGCTGAGGAAAGTAATAACGATCAATTCATAACAGAAACCAGGCGGCATCAATGACGTCGGTGGTTCCATTCTTGGAAGCAAATATACGAGCAAATAGCATACGGCGGTAAGAACTCGACCAGATTCCATCTCCCTGGCACCTGGGTAACACGATACATTCGCGCTGAGATTATCGGGTGTTCTCGAAACCCCACAAGGAGTCGCTTATGCCGTCATTATTATTTGGGGATATTATCCTTCGGAAGGAAACCTTCGTTCGACGCCGCGTATCCTGACCGGAAGAGGGTTCAAAACGTTACACCTCTTCGCTTCTATCGCTTGCTGGACTTATGCAGTAAAAACTGGTTGGCCGCAAGCTGTGCCACATGAGCCGTGGCCTCAGGTAAGTTACTGCTAGCCAGGTGTCTCGTCTCGCTTCCTGCGTCGTGGTTGATGGTCAAACTGTACGTATAGGATCACGAGACATTGTCATCAATTACCGTCGAAGGGAGCCCCAAGTATTTTAATGCCAACCGTTTATTTTCCCCTTTTACTTACTAAATGGTCGCTCATAATATACCAATTCGCAGGGACATCCCAAATGCTGAGAGTTTATACTTTTTCAGGGCTGCCCATAGAAGAGTATCCCTTAAATAGTTTTACTTCATAGTCGACGGCCACCATTTAGGGTCACACGTGAATATTCCAAAATGGCAAACGAGAAGGTGTACATCCACTAATTTACTCGAGTTTCAGCAGCAGGTGCGGCCTCGAGAGTTCGAGGCGAATCGGCTCGAGCTTGGGGGGCTCGACGAATTTTCGTCACAATGTCAGTTCCGCATTCTGGTATTGGTGACGTGCTTCGGCAAGGCCAAACGATTTCAGACTTCATGAGGGATGCTATGCCTCGTATTTGTTCCAGCATATCACGATAGAACGCAAGGGTAGAGGGCTCTTCTGGACTTTGGGCTAACTAAAGGCTCCCGGGCGAGCTCTTCGCTTCTACGCGTAACTCTGTAGAATTGCATATTAAAACTGGAACTTTCTTAAGCGCTGTGGCATGCCTGGGAAAACGGAGCTTCGCCCTTGACAACTCGACAAATCACGGCGAAATACACCATTTCCATTGTCGCTAGAGATTTACTGCGGGCCTTTCGCACAAATTTTCGTAACACGTAATGCGTCTTGAGGCAAAATCTGATAAAAATGTCCATAGTTGGTTTGTTAACTTAAAAAGTTTCTGTTGAACGGCGCAGAGACCCTTCAGCTCGATGTCAGACCTCGGACATATGTTCCTACGGAGACGGCAAGGGGCTGGATCGCGTTTCCTTTTTGTGACAAGCGATACGGAGCCTCATCTTCCCTTCCTCTCCTTCACCTTTTTCTTCTATAAACCTCGGGTTTTCTTTCGATTGACGACATTTGGTAGACGGCTCCACCGGACCACGTGATACACTTTGAGCTGAAGGGCCCCTCCTAGTGAGTGTGACAGTTTTCTGGGCCAAGACGCCCGCCAGAGTGTTCTTCGACAGCTTCGTCTTTGAGATTCCGTCTGGGAGGGAACTTGTATTTTGATGCACAGCGGAATTTGAAAAGTATCGCTATTCCTGAAAAACGAAATAACGCCCAGCCCAACCTGACTACAGGGATCTGATGAGGCACAGAAAATGTCAGGACACACATTCACAGAACTCAGGTGCGACGCATCTCACATCTTTCCTTAATGATTCCATAAATTCTCTGGTGTTCTTGGCTTCTGCTACTTATATACTGCTTACAGTTTATTTATTGCGGTGCTCCTAATCGTGCTACGACCATTATTAAATAATCAGTACACAGAAAATTAATGAGACTGTAACCACCATTTGTTTGTGAACGATTATAAACACTGTTTTAGAACTGTAGGGGGAAAACTCTCAGAGATGGTAGTAAGTGCAAAATCACCATGTGCTTCTGTTGCCCAAATACAGAATGCCAGGTAAAATGCGCCTGGTGCTCCATGCCACATCTGAGCATGGGCTCCCCTCAAGTGCGCCAAACACGTCGAACGCAAATTAGAACATCCCCGCACTCTACAAGATGTTGCCCGTGTGTGACTGCGGGGAGGTGACCTGAGGAATTCCATACCGTCTGGGAGGAGTTCTTAATCTGGTTTCCCACCTGATCTAACTATTTACTTGGGTGGTAAGTTTCAAAAGAACAGATCAACTATGACCACGTTTCTTAGCCATCACCTTCTTAGCAAACTCGGCAAAATGGTTATAGGCTTGCTTTGTAGCCATCGATGCTGCTAAGTTCGTTTGTCCTTCCAACAACCGTCGCTCACTGTTGCAGAAACTACAGTGGATCAGCACGCGGTTTTTTTTCCTCCGCACTGGAGGCCCAAGACGGGCATGAGGGAGAGTCTTTGAGAGAAAAAACCTCCGCATTGAAGTCACCATGTGTGAGGAACTGGCTCGTCCAGTGCGGACTCAACCCATGGCTCAACCCATTTTCTTGAAAGACGTTCACGGATGTTGGGGAACAACTCATACGTGTCACGACCTTTTAACGAGGATTTCCATCTCGTTTGCCATTTCTCTAACGCCCATTCGTCGATGGCGGCAAGTTTCGGTTCTGTGGTGAGGTCCGCACGGAGTTCAGTCCAAAGCGGGGGATCTCTTGTTTCTAAAGTTAACGTACCTGTTAGGTGAGTCCGTCTCCTCTGGCTTGTGAGTTACTGTGCAGTAACTCACAAGCCAGAGGAGACGGACTCACCTAACAGGTACGTTAACTTTAGTAATTTGCCTACTGGCGGATATAACCCAATTTCTCTAACATCTCTTGTTTCACTCTTCACTTGTCAACCATGCACTGAACTGGTAGTTTATTATGGCTCCTCATTTTCCCAGCTAGGAGAATTTTATGGATTGAAAAGTTCCTTGTCGCTATCTATAGAAGAGTTTTATTATAATTCGTTACAGCTGTTTTTGAGAAAAAAAATATTCTGTGTTTTCATTTTCATTGTAACTACATGTTCGTTGGAACGAATTTTGGACACCTGCTGTCTATATGTCAAGTTTGAGCTGAATTGGGACTTATTTTTCTTCTCAATCGCATTCACAGACACACATACACAAAAACACCACTATTTACTTCCCCTGGCTCTACAATGTGGAAAGGTAAACACGAAGGAAAGGTGAAGACGTTTCTTTTTACGTGGCACACCATAAATGGGACTGTGGCGCCCCAAAAAGGAGAAACTAAATAAATAATAATTAAGTAAATGGGGAAGAAGGCTCCCAGACTACCCTACGCGATCTCTAGGGATAGAAGGATTGTGGCAGGGAAGGAAAGAAGGATAAGAGGATGTTCGACGAAGGAACCTCGGAGACTGCCGACGCATCGCCTCAGCGCTATTTTCTCGCAACACACGTAGTACAAGGACACAGTCAATGCTGCAACACTGATGTTACCTGCCTCCACTCCATGAACTTCTGACACCGCCATACAATAAATATCCGTCCTGTGCAACGGCGACGATGTCAGGTGACCAACGGCGACGATTTCAGGCGTCAGTCCATCTTCCGAGACTACCTAGTAGTGCTACTTCCTCTCCACTTCCCAGCCTTCAGATGACAATGCACCAACAAACTAAACTGCTTGCAGACCGCGTGGTGAAGTTGGACACGGCCCCCATGAGTACGTGGACACATCTGGACCACATGATTAAACGAATCAAACTGGTTAGGACCGGCACCACTGCGACCATCCACAGCGTTACTATCCCGGCCTTCTGTACATCTCATCGCTTCGGAAACAGCGGGAAAGTGCACAAACACACACATACAGGAACGCTGACCTTTTTCCCAAATAGTGGTTTTCAGACTGATTAAGGAACCAAAGAACTGCTCACCCCTTACAAAACGCTTCAAGAACCTCTAAACAAACCTCTAAATATCCATGAGTGCATGTTTATTTGATACCCACCTCTCAATTTCATGGGCCAATTAAACGAAAAAAGTGAATGAATGTTTAATTAATGTAACCATTACATGTTTGTTCGTTATGGGGGTATTAACGATATTTGTCTTCTTTTCTTTTGCCAATCCCAGCGTATTCGTGATATAATTAGGTAGGTAGTTAACTCCTAAATTCGTGAGCGAGTAATCGAAAACGGAGTTCATTTAGTCAACACCAAGTGCTTTTGGCTTCTTGCCTTCAGCCAAGGCTTATTTCCGTAAAGTATATGACTTTACGGCAATAAATAAAATGTCGAACGAAGTTACAGCACCTGTGTACAACTTGTGGGGTGTGGTGCACAAAATTTTCGATAGTCGAGGTGACCCTGGAGTAAGGAATGTTAGAAACATCAAAAATGCTACTAGCGTTATTAGTGTAGCGTTTAGGGACTGCTTTCTTTTCCGTTGTCTAATTCGATTCACATGGAGTGGGGAAAGTTAATGTTTTGTTTTTCTACTGAGGGGATTTTCTGAGGAGCTCATCAGATCTGTAAAGTTACGAATTGGGTTGCATCATGCTATGTGACCTCGACGGGAAGATCTTTCTTTCTCTTTCCCAGGCCGCCACAAGCGCGCCTCCTGATAATTATGCGACGAGAAATTGCCATTTTAAATAGTTCGCTATCGACAGTTCGCATCTCATTGCGCAATACAACGCAAGTTTTCATTCAGGAAACGGAGGTTCGTAATTGGGACGGTTTTCCAACTTGTTTTGCGAAGAACCCTCAAATCGCCGGTTCCGGAGAACGCCGTACCCGCAATCTCTGACCAAAATCTCGTCTGAAGAGGAGCTGGAGGAGAAGACGTCCCAAAAACGGGCCTTCGACAGAACGCCCTCAGATTTTAACAGCAGATTGCGAGGTTTTCACACCTGAGGATTAGTTGCTAAGAAGCTTTCGGAGTTTGACCGTCGTGTTTGCGTCACACCTGCGCCCGTTGCGTGATCGGCCTTCAAAAGCGTCCCCGGATTGCCCCCAATAGTTCGCTAAAATTAAGGGCACGCCGTTAAGATTATGCAGCTGTCGGACGGACGCGCGTCTCTTGCGTCAAAAGCAACAGTTGCGATTGTGGGAAATCCCACTATCGTCTAGTGGTGACGTCGGAAGACATGGATTCGATGAACTTGAATTAGTTTCAATCTGGAGCAAACATTTGAGTATATCTGTCTAGTCCGCGTGTTGGAGTAGTTTTTGGAATCAAAAACCTTTGGGCAAGTAAGATGATTTTTGTGAGACCGCTAATGTAATATGACTGCTATCAACGAGGGTTTTAAAAATATTTGTGAATGTTTCAATAAGATAGTTGTAAAAGATTGTGAAATAAGCACCAATTACTCGGAAAAATAAGTCCCATTAAAAAAAGGGAGAGCCACTTCAAGCCTCTGAATTATACGGAAATTGAATGGAGAGAGACTCCAGCTGTGCCGCCGAGGAGGTGGAAGCGTGACGCATCAACTGTGCAAAAACTAACAAACGTTAACACCGTGCACAACTGTGCAATTAAATACCGCCCGATGGTGGGCTTAGATGCCCTTCTTCTTGTTTCATTGTTTATTGTGTCAGTGGGAATGTTGCTGTCAGTAATTAATTGTTCCGCTTTATTATAATTCCTTTACGAGAATCGGATTTTTGACGAACATTTCAAATGACAGTGTTATATTGCCGTTCGGTGGCTCGAAAATATCCGCCCATTTAACCGAAATCATTTGGTGAGGGAAAAATTAGCATTCTGATCACTGATTAGGTTTACGTCGATTTGGCCCTAAACTAGCTACGCGTCTCATCTGCAAGCGGAATATAAAATTTGGGCTTTTTGGCACCGTCGTTCTCCGTCAATCGTGTTTACCGGCACACATCCACGCACAGAAAATCTACACAAACGTTGTTTTTTGAACTCACAAGTCATTGAAACGTAATGATCTGACGAAAACTTCGTCAACAACATAATTTAATTTCTACTGCGTACGGCTAAGGAACTCCCCATCTATCAATAACTTGGTCTCCAGCAACGTTTCTCTCCCTCTTCCTCATCGTGTTGCCCCATGATTTAATTGAGATGAGGCGATTTAATGAACTATTTTCAGGTTGTGAAGACGGTTAGACGGATTAGAGTGGAAGAGCACTGTATTCTATTACACCCACATTGCTACAAAGAGATGGGTGTGAGAGGACAAATCGCCCGAGTATTAGTGACAATGGGAGCCACGAAGGGCGGAAAGCATGAAATCGTGAAGGAGCCCACGAGGGGTTTGCCTGGCTCATTGTCGTCCTGTCACCTGTGGACAGCTGGACGGCTCAGTGTATCCGACTCAAAGTGTAATTGCCGGCCGACCGAAGAGACCGTCTCTTTGTCCTCAGCCGTCTGGATTTTCTGAAAACCGCTCATGGAATCCTTTTCCCCTGCCCAAAAACCCTGGTTTTTCGTTGTCTGCCGATCCGTTTCCGGTTTTATGGGAGAAAACCGGACGCTGCGGCTGAAGTTTGAACGAGCGAAAGGCGGTTTAAGGGATTTGACTTCATTGGAGCAGAAACGTAGATTGTCGTTTGGAAGGTGCTTAAGCCAAAGCAAACGCGTGGAAGATCGCGTCTAATTTGTGCTTCTTCTTGTGCAAATGTGACTGATGAACTGAAGATTGTCACATTCGCCTTCGCACGACAGGAGGAAACCTTTGGCGGTTTGGGAGCGGCAAATCTTTAGTAAACTCAAACTAGTTGTTAACGTTTACCTGGTTCATACAAGACCCACGTAGTGGGAATTTCTGTGGAACCCGACAACTGGAGCCCTTATAGCGCATAGTGACGCTACTAGCTGGTTTTGGAACTTCATCCAAAACAAGATGGAGGAAGCTTACCTTGTCATACCCTGGCAAAGGTTCAGGCGAAGTAGGAATAACTGGAATCTATCGTTGTCATCCTGGTTCTTACTAACTCCGTGGAAAGGAAAGAGAAAGAACATTGCGCTGCACCGATTGACGTGGGAGCTGTAAAGCGCAGAGTCAATAACTCGCCAACATTTCACGGAACATTATATGGTGCCTGGCGAAGAATTTGGTGTTGCTGTTAATGGCTCGTGAGGCCTTCTCACAGATAGGAAAGATTGTCTTTCCGAAGAAACTGTAAATTCGTTGTTGGGAACGGAAAGACTTGGAGTTGTAGGGGGACGACATACTCCTCCATTCAGCGGAGGCTCGTCCGGGGCATTTGTGCCGACCGGGCACCTCAAATGCCATGATTTGCTCGAAACTTGCTGTCGTCAGTTCAAATTGCATTCGATTGATATCGTACTCACGCCCCCACTCACTTGGTGTGATATCGCAACGCATCCGTAACATGGGCGCCCAACAAGTGGTCGAACTTTCACTGCAGTAGTTCGCGATGCCAGCCACGCAGAAAAACTTGAAATCTTTGATCCCCCGCTCTCAAATTGTCTGTCTTTCTGTTGCGACCTACTCCCTCGCCAATTTATGTTCCTACGTTGTCCGTCTTGACGAACGGTTGAATACAGCTTTGTGTTCGATCGACGACGGCTGCGTTGAGGAAAGCAGGACACACGCCAAGAAGCTTCTGGTCTACCAGGTTCTCGCGCATATCTACCTGAGGAGGTCAATGCTTACCTAGCATCGTAGCAGTTGAAATCTACTCAGCACAACTCTCAATGCAACGCCTCATTCCTCCAACCTTCCTGAAGATCGACATCGAGTGTCTGTAGCCGAAACCACGGCTCTCAAACAAGGAGTCCGGAGAAACCACGCGCTTTCGAAAAGGTCTGGTGATGACAGAACTCCATCGCCAGAGCCACATCCCTGCCCTATCTGCGACAAACATCATGGGGTAAAAAAGTGCCCAAGTTTCCTAAACTCCAGCCAGGATGCTCGAATAACCTACCTGGAGGTGCATAATCTGTGTACAAATTGTCTGGCAACTTAACACACTTTCAATAGCTGCCACTCAACGTACAAAGGTGAATGTTGTCAACACAGACATCACACGCTTCTCCATCCCTTGAGCCAGGACGCCACGCTTGTTTCCAAGAGTGCAACTAATCAGTGCATGGTAGTCACAGTGTCTTCGCTCAGAACTACCACTTCTGAAACACGAGTGGGCAGGTTTCCCCTGTGGAGGAGGGAAGCTCCCACTCCCCTTACAGAGAGAATCGTCTTTCGCCAAGAGATGAACCGATCCTCTGAACCCTGGATGTAGCGGGACGAACCCTACTCTAACATTCAGGGAGGCTTGTCCGAGGCATTTGTGCAGACTTGGCACCTGAAATAACCTGATAACTTGTCCGAAAGTAATTCGCGAATAAAACTCCTAGTTCCAATTACTATTCGGACGTTATCGTACTCACACCCCTTCTCACTTAATGCGATATCGCAACGCATCCGTAACAGATTGATAAAATGAAAGTACGGTAACGAGTCCAACGAGGGTTCGTCAGTATCAGACAGCAGGGGACCCAGGTAAGGAGTTAAGTCCCACTCCACTCCAAGGTGCTACTCCTCGACTCAGCATGATTTCAAGGCATTTGTGCTGACTAGGCCCGTGAAACGTTCTGATTTACTCGAAACTTCTGTGTCGGTAGTCTGAACGTCAACATGTCGTCTTGTCGCTCGCGTTCGCTCCCGCCCAGCTCCCTATTTGTGATGTTACATCTCCGATGTGTAGTTGAGAATAAAACTCGGAACAATATCGTTGAGCAACGTTCACTTGTAAGTGTTTGCGTTGCGCAACGGCAGAGGTTGCTTGCTTGGCTTTACTTTAAGCAGTTTTTCTAAAGCATTTGAAACGCCCTGACTATTGTGAAAGTTCTTACCCAATCATTTGATTGTGTGATTTGATCACATCTAAACGTAGATCTGCCACACACGGAGGCTGCGAGCTGCTATCATTGGAAGTTGGAAAGTTTCCCGCTCGATGAATCCAGCATCCCCTCGTTCGCACAATTGTAAGTTGTTGATAATTAAAATTGACGTCGCTGAAGCACCTTGACTATCGCGAAACTTCCTTCCTCCTTAATTTTGTGATATATGTTGACAGCACTTCGCGAGATTCTATGATCGTATTGCGCGGCAGGTTTCTCAGTGTATTCATTTCATGTGAATATGTTGCCAACCAACATTCAAGTACGGGTCAGGTACAGGGCATGGTCTCATTAATCTTCAAGCGACTGTCGACATTAAGAAACATCCTGTAGGGAGGTTGTTGCTACATTGACTTATCGATGAACTGTGCGACTTCAAATCTCAACTCTCAACTGAGTAACCATTCAACCCAAACACCGCCCATTACCAGGGTGTTCCCACCATTACGTTGCAACCATTTGCTCATAGGGGACGAGAAATTTTGTGTATGGAGAATTGTTAGCTCCATATATAGAGAAACTGTCCAATTTAATAAGATGGCAGGATTCGTCTTTTAACTTTGTGTGTCAACGTTGCTCGTTCTCGAATCTAGCCATGATCGAAATGCTTGTTCATTAATCATCAACTACCTTGTCGTTTGATTACGAAGACTAGTTGGGGAAGAGAGGGAATGGTTGCTCCACTCAGCGGTACGTTGTACGACCTCCACGAATCACAGCTACAGAAGGCAGCAGTTCCACTTATGAATGTTGCCCATCCTTACACCGTAACTTATTGGTTTCGTGTCTCAGTAATGACCAACGTTATAGTCTTATGTCAACTAAAAGTTTGGTTGTTGGTTAATTGTGAGCTGTCGGTTGTAGGCTCCACTCAGCGAGAGTAACAATTTCTCGTGTGAATGTCATTCAACGACACGGTTGGGCAGTTTGGTTCTCATTCTGTCAGGCGTCCATCACCTCAGTTTTCTTTCGTTGTTATAAGAAAATTAGCGCTCGAATCGTTTCAAGAGGCGGGCGGCGTCGGTGAGAAAGGTGTATTGCTAGAACAAACGATGGAGTTATAATCGGTCAAATGTAATCGTTAGCTGAGGTTCGGGAGAAGGGAACATTAAGGATTGATGTTGATGACAGGGCCGGGACTCATTTCGGACACCGCTGTAAGCAAATACGAAGACGGGAAAATGACGGTTTTTATAGGAAAGTCTCGCGGTCTAGAGGATTAGACAGTTGCTGTCAGGGAAAGAACACCTGACTCCTTCGAATTGAGCGACCGAAAAGAAAGAGGAGGCAATCGAATGGGAGGGAAGGATATTATTTAGCCGGTGAAAGGGACAGCGAGGGTGACATTTCGTTGACCAACCGTATAATCACCGTTTTATCCCTTAAACAACTCTTTGTGTTGATAAAGTGCTCGTTTGAAAACGAACGGAAGCCCTTTTCGCTATGAGTTGCGACTTCGGCACCACAAATCCGTCAGAACTCTTATTGCTCCAAAGCACTGAAATTGCGTTATTTTTAGGGTGACACGTGAACTGACCAACACAACCGATAAAAGCTCAGATACTCTGGGAAAGAATGGATCGCAGTAAAACTGAGCACTCAATTAGTGCTTCTATCAGTATTCTACTCATTCATGCTCTATTCTCATGTGTGATGTAGCATGCATTCGGATCTGTAGTATAATGTACATTTGTTACCCCCCCCCCCAATCCAACTAGCGAAAGTGAGTTACTAAACTAGTACTAAATCGCGATTACTTGGTACTTGATGGATAAACCAAGTTTCTCGTACTTATTTGTTTACTCTGATCACCGTACTAAACTGCTTCATGTATTATGCTAATTACGATTTTACATGTTGATTATTAAGGCCCCAAAATATGGGTATACCAAAATCAGCCCAAAACTAACTATAGTTATGTTAGCGATGATTATTTTTCTCAAAATCAATCGTGTTTACAGCCTCATTAATTACCTGAGTAGCGATTGCTCAAAAATGGTCAGGGCATGAGAACGACAAACAATAAATTCCGGAACTGTAAATGCTACCGCTTTCTGCTACCGAGAAGTGATGTTATACCGAGTTCAAATGAACTGAGCGAAAAATACATTGAACACCAGTGAGTTTATGTAGAGTTAAGAAAAGTTGTGTGAATGGGTTGCTCATCGAAGAAATTTCCTATCTCGTTCACAGGATTATTGTTACTCTTCCTCCCTCTCAGGAGTGTGTCTATTCATCCTGCTTTCTCTCAGGATTGTCCTCTGGTGGCCTGCCAATGAATGTTTCAAAATGTATCAATGCCAACAAGTGTTGGGCAATGGCAATGGGACCAGTTGTGTCAACTTTCACTGTGCAATGCGAGACAAAAGTTGAAACCAACGGAGAAGAAATTAGGTACAAGATGAAGGTTGTCCTGGTGATAAACCAAGGGTTAGGAGTTTGTAATCGGCTGAATTTTTCTTTGGATATTTACGTTTCAAGGGCTACCGAGTTCGAAAGATAACATGAGCAATTTGGTTCAAAACCTCTGTAGTTATCATGCTGATGAAAACATCAAACTTTTGTTCACCAAAGAAGGCTATAAGATTGTGACAAAATTGCGTGTATAGACAATGGAAAATATCACAACAGTACTATAAAACTCTGAACATTGAATTCCCCCTTATGAATGCCGATCAAATGACACTAGTACTCTCAGAAAAAACAGGGTGGTAGTTCAATAAACTACCTTTACGATCAGAGTTTATTGACGATCATAACCAGAAGTTTCGGAATCCACTTATATCCCTCTAAAAATATCTGGTGCGTTGCAACACACAACTTTCCTTAGCTCTACAACAATTCACTTTGTACATGGCTAATTCTATTAAATCAATTCATTTATCACTCAGTCCCTTTGAACTTGGTCAAACAACGCTTTACAGCAGCATGAAGCGGCAGCGATTATAGTTACAGAATTTATTCTGCTGCTCGTACTCATTGCAGGACCATTATTGAGCAAATGGTACCCAGAAAACTAATGAGGCTGTAAACACGGATTTTTTTGAAGGAGGATAGTAATCACTTTTGCAGAGTTATTGGGTAATAATTGATAGAACTGGTATTAAGCAAAACGGCGGTAGTTGAAATTCAGGAATTTCTGAAGTGAGCCCCATGTATCTCATGAGCGTTTTTAAATACTCACCCTATAGGTATTGGATTGGACTACAGTACCAATTTTCTTGAACATTCTACTAACATTCCAGCGGAGTTTAAAAGGAAAAAACCACGGCAAAAACGCTTTTCATCGAAAATTTTGATAATTTATTGTGCTGCTCTCGTCATTTTCCCACAAATGGGAATTTTATGGTATAATTGTCTTGTTGAGAGATATCTATATAAAAAATGTAATCAAACTCGTTAGAGCCGTTTTTGAGAAAAAAAATTTGGTGTTTTGATCACTATGATAACTATAGTTAACTTTCGGTGGATTTTGCCCATACCCTTATTTTTGCGTCCCATGGTAACCTGTAGGCTAGAAATCAAGTTTCAACTGATTTGGTACAGTTGTTTTCTCTAGAAACCGCGCTAAAATCAATTTCGTCGAAAATTTTGATAATTTATTGTGCTGCTCTCGTCATTTTCCCACAAATGGGAATTTTATGGTATAATTATCATGTTAAGAGCTACCAATATTAAAAATTTATTCAAAATCGTTAGAGCGGTTTTTGAGACACAGACATACACACAGACCATTTTCCCAAATAGTGTTTTTCGGACTCAGGAGGGTCTGAAACGTAAGATCTGAAGAAAACTCAAAATTTTTTTTTCAGCCGATTACATAACTTTCCTTTCTACTTAGTAGAGCCAAGGAAAGTAAAAATCGCGTTGGCTGTCTTATGAATCACCTGTGCACTGATGGCCGTGGGGTAAGTGGCAGCAAATCAATAAATTCAATAGACCATCTTAAAGGAAATACAATAAGTAAGATTCGTGAATTGAAAACAGAAACTAAACTAACTTCATTTCAAGTTTATACAAAACTAAGTACTGTTGCGAAATTAAAATGTTCGTAGCAACAATAATAATATTTTGTTTGGTGCTAAATCCTATACTTTCCCCCCCTTAAGTTTCATTCAGCTGCCTTGCCGTCATTTACGGCCTCTTCTCTTTTTCTCAACTGGTCTGCATGTTTTCTTTTTATTACACCTCCGGTCAGTACTTCATATTAATAAAATCCATTTCGCTTTTCAATGACAACAGCTGGCCTACCATTCTGACGCTCGTTTTTTACCCATACTTCTTTCCGTTCTTCAAAATGTCTTGTTTTTCTTCTATTATGTTGACCTACTTGTTGTATCCATATTCGTCTTTCCATTTCTTCCCTCAAGTGAGGTTTAATGTTGTCAAAGATTGTAAAGAGTCGCTTGCTTAGGAATAATTCTGCAGGAGTTTTGCCAGTAGTTTTCTGAGGACCATTTTTATAATAAAATAACACGTTTTGTAGAGCCCAACTCTTTTAGGAACTTTCCAAGGGTAAATGGAACCTCTTCCGCATCATCTTTGTTTTCCTGACAGGCCGAACATCTCCTAACAAATTGTTACATGTCCCGGCCACCACACATAATATTGAGATACCGATTTCATCGCAGCGATGCCAGGATGCCCACAGTGTAGAATCTTGAGTACATGGTCCATAAGTTTAGTTGGTACCACGACCCTGCTCTTCATCATCTTCCAAAAATAGTTCCCCATCTCGTTGTTTATAAAGTTTCACATTTTCAGGAATTGTCATTGACCAAGCATTGATAATCATGTAGTGACGAACGAGTCTGAAATCTTTGTCAGAATTGTTTTCTTTCTGAAGATTTTCGAGTGACAATATAGTTTCAATCTTATCAACGTTAAAAAACGTGATATCAAGTTCTTGTGTCACATTCACTTTACAATCTCATAATGGTAACCGAGAGAGCGAATCAGCACACACGTTTTCTTCACCTTTCCTGTAACAAATCTCACAGTTGTACTGGTTAAGCTCAATTGCCTATCTCACCAATCTGTTATTCATTACTTTTGGTAGGTCCCTACTACATCCAAGTGGCCTCTGAAGTGGTTTGTGGTCTGTCACCCGTAAAAATTGACGACCATAAATGTTTTGATGGAATTTTTTTATTCCAAACATAATGGCCAGTCTTCACGGTCGATGTTTGCATACCGCTTTTCTGTGGTAGTCAGTGTCCTACTTGCTTAAGCAATCGGTTTCTCCACTCCATCTTCAAATCTATGCATAAGAATACTGTCAACCCATCATCAGAAGCATTACAAACCAACACAAGTGGTTTTTTTTAAGCATCTACTCTATTAACTCCAGGTTTAACGAGTAAATCAGACCCTAACTCATCTCTGGCACGTTGCATACTCTGCAAGTTCCAAAAGTTGACATGAAGTTACTTTAGAACCATATGAGTTGACACCCTCTGGCCAACGCTGTCTAATTTCAAACTCAAACTTTGGAAACTTTATCCCCCCAGCAAATCTATCTCTTATTCGTTCTTCAAAATATTCGCTATATTGACAAAAAGTTGCCAGTACTTTCAATCGTATAAGAAAACTTGAAAAACATTCGTCCAAACGCTCATGCTCCAAACGAGCAGCAAAAACTGTCTTTTTGGGTTTATAAATCGACCTAAAACTTGCTATCACTGTATCCCGTGGTCCATACATCTTTAGGTAGGAGGAAATGCGTTACTTTCTTTAATGGGGTAGGTCCCCCAAAAGCTAATAAGACCTTGCCTTGGTGCCTTGCCTCTTGCACCTCTTCGCTGTTCCTTCCCAAGCCCTTTAACCGGCATTTCAAAATGAACTGGTTTTCATATTCGACCCAGTTGTTTTCGTCGTTGAATGATTCACATGAAAACGTCTTGCCGAAGTATCAATTATTTCAAAGTCGTTTTGAACCAATTCATTGGTATTAATATTTCTCCTTCCTCTTCTCATCCTCGTCGCCCATAATGGAAATACAATAAATAACATTCATGAATTGAAAACAGAAACTAAACTAACTTTATTTCAAGTTTATACAAAACTAAGTACTGTAGCGAAATTAAAATGTTCGTAGCAACAATAATAATATTTTGTTTGGTGCTAAATCCTTTACATCTCCCACGCAAAACGTGCAATTGTTTTACCATGTTGCAACCTGACGCAATCTGCCAAATGGTTCCTTCCGGATTGTTTCTCGACAAGCTGGGGTAAATTCATGAGGCCACAAGGGGCGGACCCCCACCTCCTATAAATACATATGTGAATAAATAAAACTACAGGTGTCGTCGCTTTACGAGTAGTTTCTGTAATTCATTGAATCTCACTTTGGTTCAATAATCTGGCACACTCTTGAGTGAACACTACATTAGAGCCCTATCTTTTTTTATGTCTCTGTGACATGTATTTGTGGTTCCAAGAGAGGGGAAGGTAGTCAGGAGAATAATGATAAAGCTCAGAACTATATTCAGATGATGAATACGTCACAGGAAGGTAATGAATGAACTAACACGGGTAGGCAAGAATCTCTATTTATTCCCATTATTTACACATCCAGCGATACACAATGCAGTTCATCATAATATTAATTATTATTACATCCATTTTATTTGAAGTAAGCTTGAATTGTACACAGTATCTACAAAATAAATCGGAAAAACAAGAACTCTACATCGAGATACGAACTGTACTCCTTCTCAGGTGCATGACAACGCAACCTGCTGCGTTACCCACCGAGCTCCCACTTTATTTTCATATAAACTGAGCCTTATTTTGGCGATTACAACATTGCAAATTAGGAACATAAAGTTAACAAATGTTATAAATTACAATAATGAATAACGTTGAAATAAAATATTTAGCTTCTTTGTGAAAAAAGCCGCATTACACAATTTGGGCAGTTTCAGGCGCCGTACTAACGATAACTATCACATACGTCGCGCATGGGAAAATTCAGTGCGGTCTTCGATTAAGACAAGAAGGTTCATAATACAACGTACATGTGTGAGGCGTAGTCCGAAAGCGAAATTTTTGCCGAGTGCGCTACAAATAGTTCAAATGAAACCGTACGGTAAATGAGTATTTATAGTACAACTACAATTTTATGTGCATTAAATGCTCCCAGTCAATTCAAGTGAAAAAATGACGATTGAATTAGCACCTAACATTTTATATTGATTTTAGCGAGTAGTGATTGGGACGCCGGAGCGGAAAACAAATTACATGAAAGGCTCAAGTGGAGGCCCACGCGTGTTTTGGTTGAGAGTTGTCTCCCCCCCCCCCCCCATAGAGCTACCCTCGTAATAAACACTATACCTCTCCCATCAAAGGAGGTGGTGAGCGCCTCAATACACCAAGGGGCTTCAAGGAAGAAGATGTGTAAAATGAAAGAGCGTCGATATTATTGTTTTTTCTTGTGCCGAAGAGATTGGAGATGCTTGGTGACGACAAGCAGTGTGTCGGGCACCGGGGGGCGAACTGACAGATATAATGATGTTGGACGAAGGCAGCGAGAGGTTGTCAACAAGAAGTGGAATAAATCGCTGAACGAAACGTAGTATGACGTGCGTTTTTAGATTTTCACGAACGCTGTTGTGTTACTTCGAAGGAATGAGGGAATCGCGGAGGTTGAAATCAATTTCGTGTGTGTTGGGGGTGGAGCGAGGGGCGTGAGGGGGGAGGACGCATTTTAAGACCAAAATCTGATGATCGTGTATCTTGAGCACTGCGAATCTCGCACAACTTGTTGTTCACTCGAACCGAAACAAAGTTCGGTATTTGAAGGACATGTAAATCCTCGTCACGATGTACTCTATTTATTATTTTTGTGTCCCTCAGAGAAGCATGATTGAGACCCCTTCTGACCCCCACTTTAAATGAGTGAGGAATGATTGTCGGTACCAAGAATCGGCCGACAGCAACACTAGTTTCAATCTGGTCGTGTTGAACGTGGTTTTACGTCTTTTACCACTGCGCAATGCACACCTAGGTAAATAGGGCAGCGGTACATCTTAATTAAACGAACAAATCCCACCCAACATTCTAACAACCACTTTACTGGCAAGGAATTCAATCGATCACACTGAAGTAGCGGCTGAATATCATTTCATTGTAGCATTAAATGTTTGCTCTAGTAACAACTTGAATAAAACTTGCTTATTGTGTAAACCATCAATCAATACCATCATCAAACTTGAAAAGCACAATACAGTACGCTGTGAAGTTCAAATTTAGCATCAGCAAGAGTGTTCGTTTATCATGTTTGGCGTGGATTTTAAGCATATCATTCATGATACCTTGGCAATTTCAAACCATGAGTTCAGTTCATCTTTTTTTCTGCGTTATAAATTATATTTCTAATACATATTTAGGTATTATTCCACAAATCGTGTCGTGGATTAATCAGCTGTAGGCCTTCAATATCGCCAAGGCTTCCTCGTATAGGCCTTTTTGTTTATCACAAAATCGCATTTCTTCCGCGTATATATATATTTATTTATTTATTTGTTATCCACAAAATTCGCTATTACCAGATTGTATTTTAATCAACAATATTACAGCACTTAACTTTGTATATATTATTATGTACAGTACGCTAAAATAAATTACGCTAAGTGTCCTTTGTAGGGCACCGCCGTGATTGCACTTATGAAGCTGTTTGGTTGGGACGTGTGTCACGAGACTGTCGTGTGGTGGGGGCTGAATGGTCGGTGGAGAGCGAGGGGTTGTGGAGTCAAAGGAGTCGTTGTGTGGACGATGCTGTGAGACAGCGGAGTTGTCGTCGGGGTTGGTGTGGACGGTGTCCGAAGAGGAGGAGACGGGGCCCCCAAGCTGATCGACGAATCAGAGGTCGTTGACATGGCACTTGGAGGCCGTGGTGGAGGAAGCGTACCTCCGTGAGAAGCTGCTAGTTGGGCAGCAAGTTGTTGCTGCTGCATCCTGCACATACAAACAAACAAACTCTTGTTACTATTTGTTCTAAATGGGTTTATGTACATTAAGTAAATTAATCTTATTGTTTACGTATTATTCGCTACTACTGGAGAGTACACACGCGACCAGGGTGAAGATCTCTCGTAAATATGCTCCTTTCTACTGGTAGCTGCGGTTACCTTAAAATGTGCCAACAACTAGAGTCTGACCGCCGAACAAAGTAAAGAAGCTAGATGAAGTGTAGCAGACACCTTTACAACCTACCCCTTTTCACGGTAGCTTTTATGATCTATGAGTGCTATTTGGCCCTCACTCAGTTTATCCCAATCATAGTGAGTTGTGTGTTATAAAGAGAAACTCTTTTTGCTCAAGACAGTATATTAGGGAGTGATAGGGTACAGCCATGTTGTGCAGGGTAGCAAAATCAGGCTATAATTCTCAATTTACCGTTCATCGGACATACTCTACGAAAGTAGTTCAGGGACAATCTAGTGGGCCGTAACACAATATTAAAATAGCAGCCAATATGGGGGTGTGTTTCCCAGCAGTCGTTGACGTCAGACGAGCGCTTGACAAACCATGGTGGAAGTTCAAACTTTAGGGTTTTCGCGTACCCTGTATTTGCTTTTTCAGAAGTTACCTGACAAATAGAACAGCTACTATCAAATGCAGACCAGTCCGCAGAATGACAGAGAAGGGGGAGTCTCCACAGAGCTCGATCCTTGGACCAGCACTTTGGAACGCCTTCTTCGGAGGTCTTCTAAAGAGTAACAAACTCACAGTCAATTAAAGGGAAGTGCTGGCAATCCGACGGCGCTGTGCTCCTGTGGATCGCCAAGACCAACAATACTGCTTTCACTGCAGTACACCAAGTGATTGCTCACCAGTTACCCACTGACTTGGCCATCGAGTGCATGGTAGACGACAAGTAGTGAGTGGTAAGGGAGCTTCCCCCGCTCTAGGCTGAGCCCTGTAATGGCTCTCCACTGAACAAAACTCGCCAAGCTACATAAATGGCAAGCGAGATGGTAATCGTCGTCAAAGTGACGTATGAGTTTTTTCTTAACATTTGTGAACATCTTAGGAGAAAGTAGGTTGAGCTAATTCTTCTCTCTCGAGGACTCTTTATCCTGCGCATATTGCACCTGCGTCAGCGTAGTGAAAACAAGAAACCACTAACAACCGCGACGGTTGTTGGAAGGGCAGCCAAACTTTCCACCTTGACTGCTACTAATCAATACTTATAACAGTTTCGCAATTTTCGCGAAGACGGTTATGACCAAACAATGTGGTTACAGATGAGCTCTGCATTTGAAAAACTCCTTCCAAACGTTTCGGATTCCTCAGGGCCATCTCTCCACGTAGCAACAGCAGCTCGGAGTCTGGTTAAATGACAAGCTGCCGTATCTCCACAGGTCTGGGTTCGGTGGATGATGAGTGTTACGGAACGGCCATTTCGGTAAGGAAACAGACGTCTAAGAGTGTATGCAAAGAAGGCATATGGTTCTTCCATCATTAGAAGAATAAAACTCTAATTTCATTCATATTTGGAATAAAGCGTTAATGCTTGTGCAACATGAGGTGGGCAAGTTCAGTCTCGTCGTTGATCAGCGAATGTGTCTCCTGTTCAAATAATAGGAGAGTACTGTAAGAAGTGGCGATTTCTTTCCTTTCGTAAGTTGGAAATGGGGAGAGCTAAGCGAGGTCAGAGCCTACTAACCGTTTTAGTGCCTCACTAGCGCTATTAATGTGGCACGAAGGCTAACACTAGTCGCAATTAACCACGGGACGAGAATGACGACACTGACAAAGAGTCACTGATTGATCTTTAGGTAAAGTGTTCTTCTGCTGTAGTGCTGAGAACGTAGACAGAAGAATAATTTGCAAACAGGTTTAATTGCCGTACGCTTGATGATCCTGAGTATAAATATCGTAAAGGATTGAGTACTCATGTTCTCATAGTTAGGAAATTTGCGTGATTAGACTGTTTAAAGGCATTTTGTTTTTCGGCAATTTTCTGGCTGTAACTCCGATCGGTGGCGTTAAATAAATAACTAAGCCGCAGTTCCGCTCAACTGAACCGCTCCAAACTCAGAAAACCGTCCCGGATAAATTATTCCGACCCGAAACCCTCTAATTTTCCAATTAAATTGTCGCTCGTGGTTCATAAATAAAATTTATGGACTAGACGGTGTAGCTGTTAGATTTCACCCAGCATTAAAGCGATAAGCATCGATTCTGGTTAGTTAGCTCGCTCTTTCCCTCCCACCGAAATTCTAATGTTCCGAGCGAAGGCTTTTCAGGAATTAGGTCGTGGAATCTCCAAAATACTCCGATACCCTTTTTACTGTCGAATATTACTCGAGGGCTGAAACGGCAGCAGGCTTAGGTTTCCGTTCAGAATCCAATCAGCGTCCGTCATTCTGAAAGGTCCCCTTCGCTGCCGACAGTCTCCTTTTTTGGGCAAACTCGCTTTTCATCTTGCAATGTGTTTCTGTGTGACGGGTCCAAGTTGAGTGAAGAATTGGAAAACATCACGAAAACAGCGACCTTTAGAGGCGTCAAAGGCCATGATATCGAGCTGCTGGGGGCTGTTCGGAAAGTGGTCCCATTCACGAATTACATGGGAGTGGTGGAAGGATGAGAGGGGGGGGGGAGTGGCGGACGCCTGATTCATTGCCCGCAGGACTGGTTTTTATAAACTATGTGCTGTCACGAATCCTAAACTAATAACCAGATACTAAATGGTAGGACTGTACATGGGCCAGCGCCAAGTGGCTTCACAGTTATATCGTCAATATATTGTGTATATGGTTGTTGTTATATACTAAATCGTCAGTGCTAAGGTAGTTTATTGGAGTACACCGATTTTTCTGAAGATGCTAGAATCATATGAACGGAATCAATAAGGAAAAAACTGCGCCGAATCCAAGTTTGTTCGAAATTTTGGATAATTTATTGTGCTGTTCTCGTCATTTTAGCACAAATGAGAGTTTTATGGAAAGGAAAATTAATGAAGATGTTCTCCACCGATCGCATTACGAGTTCATTTTCACAGCTCTTCTAACGGTTATTGCCAAATTGAAAGAAAATGGTGTGGACTGTTCTACACGAACATCCCATTGTGAGCACCCATTGTAGAGGGTGTGTATCCTGACTCACCTATGGACGTGCACTCTGTCTGCTTGGTGGACAGAGTACGGTGGATCGCACTACGAGTGCAAGGTCAAGGAACACGAAGGATGCAACATGATACCGTCGTCACTGCAAATGTGCCAACGAAGAGACTGGGTTGTACCGGTATCTACATTAGGAGAAGATATTCGATCTCCTAAGTTTCCCTGGCGAACCGCTTCAGGATTTCACCATAAGGCCAGTAGGTGATCGATTTAACACAAACATAATTAGTCTTCCAATATGGTTGACTGCGCCACACATTTCCCTAGTGAGAAGAACAATGCCGTTTGAAATATCTTTTGTTGATGAGTTTAATTGACGAGGAGGAGCGATGATACCTTGACTACGCCTTACGTTACCTGCGACTATGAACCTGAAGTTCTTCGGTCGGTTCCTTCTTCGTCTTTTCAACGGGGCTTATTAAGGCAACTATGACAGCGATATCCCTATTGTTCCCCGTCCAACTCAAATTGGGCATTGTATCGTTTTTCGAACGGAGGTGGTAATGAATTTGTGTTTTGTCAGGGCGCGTCGATCGATCTGTCGACAACATTCTCAAATAACAGTTGCTCTATCGTTTGTAAAAACGGGACTCGATGGACTCAAGTTTAACGTTTTTGTACGGTGCAGTAGCCACAGTAACACACTACAAAATGGGTCTGGGTACAGCGAAGGAGAGGGGGGGAGTGTTTCGTTGGCCGAGAGCAAGGACTAGGGACTAAAAGGCCGCCATCTGATTGACTAAATCGCACACACTGGCACAAGCAACGATATTTATCCGATAGAATAGAAATTGGAAAATTGGAAATATTCTTAACTCCAAATAAACTCCCAAGAAACAAAATAGAGTCGCTGTTTGATGAGCAAAAATCTTGACTCAAATGTTAAATATCTGAAGCTTAGCTAAACACAACCTTGTTAAATTGGACGTCCTGCTGTCGTCCTGTGCTGTCAGAACTGTTGTCTGATGATTTAGAGCTGTTTTGGAGGAAATTGGAAAAACGATACCTTAATGTTCGACAAATCTCGAGCCACCATGGCTTATATCTCCGTTCAACAGAAAGATGCTGAAAAAATTGTGGGGTACAAAATATAGGTATAGGTTGCTATAAAAACAACTCCGTAAGATAGATCAAATCCAGTGAAGCATTTATCCCAGAAATTTAAAACAAAACCTATTTTTGACACGTTTTGGTCTTTGTTCAATAGACTGCTGGAGGAACATTTATTGAGAACAATACCTAGATACTGATTATTTATAGGCATCCTGTGAGTTTGATGAAAATTGTTGAAATGTTTTTCGAGAAAAAGGCCAAAACTCCTTGTCCCCTTGGAGGCCCACCCCCCTTTTCCATGGATAGAAATTGTTCGTAAGCTTATTTTCGCTCGTCAAAAAATAAGATACTAAACTAAAAAAGAATCGGCGCAATAGGTTCAGCCGCACATCGAACTACGTACAGAGTAATAATATGAACTTTACATGGGAAGTTTGTTGTAATGTCTGGAATGTTTTCAATTTCGCTTTCGCTCTGCATAACATTTCGATCAGTGTTTGCATGAGTTTGGAACTTCTCCGACCAAAAAGTATCAAATTTTCCACTTTTTGATTGATTTGATTTGATAGGGAGCGTTAACGTATCGAAGAATGTATCGCTCTGCAATAAAATCGAGCCCGCGAGCCAGATATCAATGCTTTAGATAATTCTCATTTGAAAAGTCTAAAGATTCTCCCGTTCGAGTGGAGAAGTGTCACAGTGTTAACCTTAATATCACCTGGAGGGCGCTGATATGACACTCCGTAAATATCCGACTACGTTAGAAGCAGTAGATTTAGTTTGTCAGCTTATAGTAAATAGGACTGGGAAGAATTGCGACCTTCTTTCGTCCAAGTGGCTGCAATATTTTCCACAACAGGAAGCGGTGTCGCGTTGCGTTGCCATGGGACAGGAAGTGAATTCAGCGGGCGATTGGCTTTTGCTCCCCGGTATTTTGTAACGTCGACGTGGGGAACGTTCCCCCTTTCGGAATATTTACATGAAAAAGGAGAGGTAAACTGCCGTAAAGTAACGTGAAAATCACTCAACGAGAGTGTATGGGGGTGGGGTGGGGAGTGGCACACGTTGCCTGGAAGCTTAATAACGCGGTTGCCTCAAATTGCGGTCATTGGAAGGAGTTATTTTTACATTGTTCTTCTTTAGACTTTCCTTCAACTGTTCATTCCGTCTGGCGTTTACTAATTATTCTGCAATGATGCATCCTTTCACATACTCCACACCATATCAACCGCAACAATTCCCTGAGCGTACTCCAATACTCAGGTATGAGAGTGAATACAACCCCCGTTCGACAAGAGATAAGTGGTGATGTATTAGAGAGGGAGATGAATTGCTGGTTACAAAGCTTCAAGTAGGTTGCTCCATTCAGGCAGCCAACGAAGAGCCGAACAGACATGCCACTGCAGAGAAGCAGGTCCTTTTAGGATTTGTAGTGAGCGCAAGATTCAAGGCTCCAAGAGAAACGTCTGCGGAGACAGCGTAGTGTGGTTCTCTGTTCACGCGACATGGTGCCTGCTTGCATACCGTATCAAGACGTTTGACGGGGCCCCCATGACAGGCCTATTACCATGTATCAAGATAAATGTGATTCCAGCCTCCAATAGAGCCCAATGCAGCAGAGAGCGGACTCTGAAAGACCAGCGGTACTTCAATTCATGGTTGCCCACAGGTTCGTTTTCTAACATAGAGCCGATCCTGGACCCTCAAACTGGAATAGCCCAATGCCTACACACTTAAATATACTGCCCGAGATCTGTTCCATCAATCGGGCTGTGACAGCGACACACAAACACACATACGTGCAGAGATCTTTGTGCTTACGGAAATCCCATCGATATTCTCGGTCTCCCCTCTATTCCAGGAGCTTCATGTGGTTCGTAGTGCGATGAACAAAGGTAAAAGAAACGTAAGCTGCCCAATCTATCGCACAGCTTTCTCTTCAATTCTTCTTATTCTTCAACTTCTGACATTACAGTCTTCAAATTGCCTCGTTATTGAACAGGGGTGTGGCTCATTATGACGCAGGCGAGCGAATTAACCTTTCGTTTAAATCATTTAGGCTCACGAAATCTGCGCACAACCGGTTGGATGGTGGAGAAGAGTGAGGAGAAGAGCGCTCTAATTGAGCGTGGCAACCCTCCTGTTCGGACTGAAGAACGTATCGAGTTCCAACGTCATACGATACGCTACTTTTCGACTGACGAGCAACTGGCGGCCTTTTTTCACCGCTCTGAGCATTTTCATCTCGAGGGCCTTCATTAAATTTAATTTAGCGTGTTAGAAGACGAAGGGCAGACTGTGGAAAATTTGGAGGGCAGTCGCTCAGCGCCAGCGTTCGGTTGTTATCTCCTCTAATTGCTTCATTCAACGCGAGACAATCGATACGCTCGTACGCCCTACTCCCCAACTAGGAAGCGAAAGCGTTTTGAAATCAGCAATTAGATCAATAATACGTTAAAGGCGCCACGACCAGCAACGATACAGTGAGTCCACGGATGCCTCACACCGTGTACTTATTTATTCATGGAAAGCTGGGAATAATAGCATCGAAGGCCAGCGCTAAAACAAATTACAGCGAGGGAAATAACATAAACCTGGGCATCCGTATCTGGCTCCAGTGTACACGCGTGAACAGGAGGTGAGACTTACGAAGGAGAAAGAAGTTGGTCCTGTAAAGTAGCACACGAGTGTCCAGAACGTTGAGGGTGGAAGAAGACATTGAGCGTTATTCGCCGATTGTGATTTAGTTGACATATATATGGAAGTGCGTAGGAAATATCGCTGCGATGAGTACGTAGTATATTGTACTATTCACATTTATCGCATTATATATGCAGACTACTTGCCTCGGACAACCTCGAGCTCATTGAGGCAGCCAAACGCTAAGAGATGACACAGAAGGCCTGATCTATGTGAGGAGCTTAAAAGTATTTCGCGTGAAAAGAGAATGGTAATGAAAAGAACTTGACAAGAATTCGTTGTTAACACTTCGTCTTCATGAAGCATTGCCGCTGGTGTATCCCCAGAGGCTGCTTTGAATGAACGACTTAAAATAAGCCATCAAGACATTGAAATCAGGTTGTTGAACCTTCCTTCGCGACGTAAATACGTTTGACCCTTTCGTCGGTCATTCTAATCGACTTCAGCTACAAAGGAAAAGCCTCTGCGTAGCAAGTGAGTAATCCCAGGTGATTCAAAGCTAGATATCAGAACCTGCCAACAATCCGATTAGACACTGATACTTAAACTGATTGACGAGGTGGCGGAGGGGAGGGCTCCCGGTTCGAGAGGATTCTAATTTTCCCACACGACGAGGCAACTACGACAATTGACGTCAGTCTCGGAAATTCTGAGACGAAAATAATCGGGTAAGTCGAGGTTCTTATGTCGCGAAGGGAAACTTGCTCAGCCTTCCCGTGTTCGAAGAAGGATCTGTGCGTGAGAAAAGGTTCGGCTTTCATGCGAAAGTATGGCTGTGCGTGCATCATCTACTGCTCGAGAGGCGTTGACCTTAAGTTGGCTGGATTGCTCGGGATGTGCTGGTCGAGTTGGTGAAAAGGGCGATTGATTGATGGTTGGACGACTTCCAGAGAATGCCAGGGAACTCAACTCAGTAATATTTAATATTCAATGGGTAATGTGTCAAATAGACGAGTCGTTCTCCTGGAGAATGTTGATTGCAGAAAAAGATCCTGTTTGTAGCAGATGGCTGAAAAACTACAGGTGAAGGGAATGAAAACCCACCGTCTGGTACTTTGCAGCTCCTGCGATCATGAGCTTCGATTGATGAAGGAGCACATGAAACAGGTCTATCAAAAAAGATCTCAGCTCCGCAATATGAAAATTGAAACCCGTTGAGAAATTGAGCCGGAGTGTGGAAGTCGGGTACAATAATTTCTGTTCATTAATTTGTTAGCGGAAGTCGGCATCCATCGGAGCTCGGGAATAACTCATTTCCGTTGCACATGATTGATATAACCATCTCACGAGGGCCCAGGAACAGTTATATTTATGAGGAAACAGAACTATATTGCATTTGAACTATCTTCCATACTATCCTCCTGCTTTTATCTTATATTCTTGTTTTTTTATGTGTGCGCGTTGCTGTGATATTTTTTTTAAATGTCTTTCATAATTCTTCAGGCGATTTGATTTGGTTGTGTCACTATCCGTTATTCTGAAATATTAAATACGTCCTGCCACTTGAATACCTCCCAAGCCTGATAATTACCACTCGTGATGTTTATCACAACTGATCATCTTCAGGTTTTTTACCGTTTTTATGTGCTGCTAACCAAAGTGATCTACTGAAAGTGGTTGACATCCTGAGTAGTAGCAGTAGGGAAGTTGAGTAAAACTCGTACGAAATTAAGATAAAATCCTTTAGAGACTCGCTCTATCAGCCACTTCTTGGCCGCGGCCCGTTAGTTTTCTGACGCCGAATGATCACAAAAACTGGAAGCCTGTTTCCCATTGAAACGGCAGTATCATCGTCGCCTCTTATTAAGCTCCGTCAGATCACGAAACGGGTGCAATAGCTCGAGCAGAGGGGATGTGTACTGAGAAAAAACCACTAGTCATTTTCTGTGGACTCCCTTTCAACTGTTACAACAATAAACACAACGAGAGAGGGGCCAACTGCCACTTACCACTTTAAAATAAACAACGTCTCAACCTCCGCCTATTTCAGAGCTGCCTGCCAAACCGAGTTTCCTTTTTTACCCTCCACCCTCCTCTTTCTCATTCAGTGCCATCATTTGTGAAAAAGATGCGTTAACGTGCCGCCTAAATGTCTCACCCGTCCTCCCGGGAAACGTCACCGTAGTCCAGATGGCACGGCTGTTGTTAGAGAAGCCTGCTGTTGTTGTTGTTGGCTGGAAGTTGTCCAACGCGAATAAACAGAAAACAATTTGAATTCATGAGAACGTTAGGGCCCTTCAGTGGCCCAAATGTGGAGCTAAGTATAGCGGGAGCTCATGATCATTAACTTTCAAACAACTCATCAGCCTCAGCAATGCAACGCTAAGAAATGCTGCAAGTAGTTCTCATAGCTCGTCTATTCCCTGTGTGTTCATTCAGGATTACCTCAACCGTATGGAACATAACAGTTCATGAAAAGTGAAGTACAATCTCATGCATTGAATCAAAACCAAAATTGCTTGACGCTTCAAGCTTTACATCACACAAGAGTTTCACTCGATGCTTATCTGCAAGTAAAATTGTCATGTAACGACAGAGAAACATCAGCCACATGAGTAACCTAGTCAGATAACTGACAACCCTCAGCGAAGATGGTGGAGTTCGATGAACAGTACCTAAGTCAACAATAGACCTGCAGCAGTAATTGACCCTCAGTGACTGGATGGAGCCTCTTAAGAGTTCAGGAGAGGGCCCCAAGGCCTTTGCTAATTTTCGTTTCTGTGGCCAATAGCCGCCGGTTGTTATTCTGCAGAGCAGTAATCGCGTCTTAAAGTCCCTCCCCTCACTACATTTTCAGCTTCTCATTCCCTTCATCCCAGCATATGTCATCAGGAGTACGACTAGCTAGTCAGACCTGATGAATAAAAAAGATGAAAAATCTCATGTACAGCAACTTCAGCTAATAGGCATTTCATAAGTGCTGGGACGTTTGTAGGACGACAAGAGGTCACAAGAACGTGGCGTAATTAGGTGTGCGCAAGAAACTAAGTCGAATTGGGGCAATCGATATTTTAACGTGGCCTTTGTGCTTTGACAAGATGGAGAAGGAAACAAGAACCAGCGACCAGGATGACTGACCATTTTATTTGCTGGATTCTTACACTACAGCGCCATGACGGTTTTGCCTCAACAGGAGGGAACATTTTCTGATCAGGGGACAGTCATCAACTTCTCGAAGTTTTGGGGCGTTGACGGTTAAGACATGTTCTAACTGATCATCCCAGATGTGTTTTTCGCTCGGTGGGTAATCATGATATTAGAAAGAATAAACACAGGATGCTGTACACGGAGAGAAAAGAGATTTTTTGTTCTTCGCAGGGGCCTACTCGCAATTTGGCGGGACAGTAGCCCTTCAATTTCCTGAAAGTATGTATAGCGAATTGATTACTCACATCCAAGTACTATAAAGATTGATCTTAAACTCAATGACCTCAATTCTGATGGGGGCTGTGTCTTTCAGTATTCTAGGTGAATGAAATACCTGCATCTCCAGAACGAATTATTACCAGGCTATTTATTTTTCCATTCAAGACGACGAGTTGAGTTTTACCACAGCCTCTTGGGATTCGACGTTCACGGATGAATCTTTGTCAGCACATCCTGGTCATCAGAACAAGCATATGGCCGTGCCCGCCTCCATGTTTCAGCAAGTGCTATACGGCCAAATCCATTCGACGGACACATTGTCGGGCACCACACTGCATGAAGGCAGTTTGAGATATACTCGAGTAAGAGGCAACCAAAAGCCTTGAAACGAACGTTGTCTCTTAAAGCGACGGAAATAAGCGGCGATACATATCTCCAACGCGCACATTGCCGTCTTCCTTAATGCGCCGAGTGTAATTGATTGTCAAACAACAACAGCGTGACGCCGTGCGAAAGCCCTTTTTTGTTTGTAAACGACACCGCTCTATCCGTTCCGGGTTACAATAGTCAATCGTGTAATCGCTATTATATTTTTCGGATCGGTGAGATCATATCGTGTGTCCGCCCATATGCTCTTATTGTCCCCTATCATGTCTATTATGTTGTCAGCCGAGGGTATGGGCCCTTCGAACAAAGGCTGATAAGCTCCGTTGTAACGCGATACTATTCATAAGGCTCTTCACTTTCCGCCGCACATCCTATCGCTTTACTCTTTTTCGTCGGTTCCCTCACCTTTAAATCAGTCCGGATTTCTGCTTATTTGTGATAAACCGGTCCTGCACCGGTGGTGAACCCAGTCGAGGGTGAGATGAGATCCAGACGGGGCACGGACTCCGTTAAGGATACTCCTTTTTTAACAAACTCAGCGGCCAGAAGGACTTTTCTTCGTTTTTTCCCCCGTTCACTTTTTCCCTGTCAAAACCTTTCATTCTGTCGATCGAAAAGTGGAGATCAATGCAGCAAAGCCGCCCAGACTAAAACCAGGACCACCTAAGTCATCATGAGCGTTTTCATTAAACAAAGAAACTAGCAGATCCCACCAGATACTGTAGTTAAGTATATTGGTAAAACGCCTCGTTAATCATAATGAATTGCATTGGTTTTCGCACGAAATCTTATTCCAAAGAGTAAGATAAACCCTCTTATCTTACGTCAAAGAGGCCCAATGTGACGTTTTAGTGTGCTGGATTCTGGGGGTATCCTTTTCAATCGGTGCGCAGACACGTTCTTTAAATTGTTTCATAGCTTACTGGGATGCTGTTTTGTGATGAGAAAGAAAATATATATGTATTGTCTAGTAAGAGGAAGAAGATGTACATCCGCTATCAGAGATTAGTACTCACGACTGATGAGTTGTCTGGATCACTTTTTTGTCATTCTCCCTGGTAATCTTTTTGCTTGACGGATATGTGCATGGTTTACTATCTATAAAAGGGAGCGAACAATCATGCTTCGTATCAGAGGATGCAACTGGGATCAGCTCTGAATAGTGGCAGGTGTCGACTAGAGTTCGACATATCAGCACTATAACGTTGACTTGGCTTTTCAGGTGTTCCATGATTTGATCTCTGTTCCTTTTACTTCTTCAAGCCCAGCGAGCACACTAAACAGCAATAGATATAAAACGATAAAGCCATGGATTACATGGAGGCTTTTTTGTTCCATTCAAAAGCGAGACAAATTATCAACAGTTGTTAAGAAGGCCAATTAACACCAGTTTGTACGACTATTATGAAAAGTATAAAACCAAGCTAAGGAGGTCATCACAGTTTACCAAATTTAATTATTATAAATTGAACATTTTTGGCAGCCAATAGTGACCCTCGCCAGTCAGATATTTAATCTATTAACGCTATTGCCATCAAACTAGACCAAAATGTGAACCTGCTGTCTTCATTCCAATGCCGCATTTCGTCATTGATATAGTTATCTGGCTCCGAAATGTTTTACATCATTACCTACTTTATTGAAAAATAGAAAGTCTTTTTTGAATTTGACAAATCGATGTAGAGAAGTTGATCCCAATGTGTTCCTTATGTTTCTATTAGCCACTTATACATTTTTGACTCGCTACTGGTACTTTGGAGTGGAACTCCATAGAGGGATACAAGTTTCTGGAACACAGTCCTCAGCGGGCACGTGAGGAGTTTCGACAAACCATCAGCAATTCCCGTACATTCAGGTGTTTCTGAAGTTTGCGAGCACATTATTGTTTTCATATTAATATTCTCGCACAATATTCCAAATTATGAAGGTCTGTAGTTTATATTCACACTTTATGAGTCACTAGTTTCTTGTTTCATACATCTATTTACACGTTATTGCAGTAAATAAAGGCATTTCTTAAAAAAAGAAAGGGGAGATGCCGCAATAGAATGCTCACCAGTTAAGATACAGCCAGAATAACACTGCGCAATGTCAATGCTTCAACCGTGATTGTTCTGGCTTGTGATACCTTCCGTCATATACCTGCTTTCTGGCATGCCAGTCAAGGGGACGAAGAAGATCCAATAACCTAAAACTGCTTCAGGAACATACTTCATCGCTGCTGGGTCGAATGAGCCCTGGGGTCACGCCTGACGCAGGCAATTGCCCTGGACAACTCACTATTTATCAGTCCAATCAGTGACGCACTCATGTCACTAACACAAGGAGAACACCACGTCAAACACTATGTTTTCTGCCTGTTGGTAGTTAACGAATTTTCGTTTCTCTTTTTTTCTGTTTTTACAACCCCCTCCCCTCCCTCCCTTTCAAGTTTTTATACTTGACGTTTCCAAATCTGCAATGTCCGTCCGCCGCCCGGGCCGTTTTGTGCCTTTAACGTGGTCTAAAAAATCCGTTCTTTTGTAAAAAACCCCCATTTGGTATCTAGTTGTACCCGCCTGCTCGGCAATCTGATCGGACGAAGCCCATGGTGGTTATGGGCAAAAAATGGTTAAATAAAATTAACAAAGAACCCGCGGGACAATAACTACAGCGAAAGTAATCGTTTCATCGTTTGTACTCCCCCCCCGGCAACGCAAAGCCACTCACACGCTAGACTCGCCACGTCGTGCCTTTCGCCAGCAGGCCCTTACGGGCGTCGGAATATTTAGTTATCGTCGTTACTGCCTAGTTATGCTGAATCAAATGGAATGGGTCTCGGAGCTGTGAGACTCAGTCTAGATGTTGAAGGAGAATAATAAACCTTCGTGTAATAATTTGCTCTCGTATGAGTTAAAATGAAGGCAACTTCCACAACCCTTCGGCTGTACTGTAAGCTGGAGGCAACGTACTCTCCCATAATCTTGAGCTGGCATTGCCTTACCATTACTGTAGTTGGTCCTGATTCGATCCCGAAAGCTTGTTCGTACCAGTCTCAAAATCATACGGGGGTCGACTGCGTCGCTGTCCAGCATGATAATACTACACCACTAGTTAATCGGATATTGAACGTGATCAAGTACGAATTTACGATTTATGTATTGAAATTGCAGCACGGAAATCGTGACGTGGTTTCCTGAAAAATCACCGAGTTAGTAGATTTTGCTGTTCTCAGTGTCATTCAAACGACAAAACCCTTCAGAACTAACCGATTGGTGATTTCCCACGATCCGGCCGCCGTCAGATCCAAACGTTGTTTTGAAAAGATTTCCTCATACTCGGATCGTCGACCGAACGAGCGATAGGCTATTGGAAGTAAGCCACTCCGAAATAGAGATTCCGCTAACTCATTAGCAAACTTTCCGTAGAGATAGTGAAATAGCGTCTTTGAGTGATACGAAAAAACGGTAAACAACGAATTCGTGGGACATGCTTAGGAAATGAGCAACCGGTTGATGACGCAAAGATGTCGCGCTGTTTCAGTACGGCTATGTGTTCATTATAACAGCGCAGGGGTCCAAATCGTTTGTCCCATTGCTCGTTTCGTAGGAGCTAGGAAGCGAATCGGAGTTTCTTTCATCGGCTTCAACCTAAAGGATTCAAGTTCAGAGAAAAGACGCAAACTGTGTGCGTGTCAGCCAGATGACGTCATGCTAGAGAAACATGTCCTTTCTTTTTTTATCTCTAGAGGCAGCTCGGGTTGTGTCTGGCAGTCGAAAAGCTTATGAAGATGCGAACTCACACTTGTGTGATAGTCAATTACCTCAGTCTCCTCTTAGGTACTGAATGGAGCTTCTTATCGAACTAAATTAACTAAATTTTGTAGGTGACGACTTCTCGTGTCCACCCGGAAGTAAGCAAGTTTGAACAACCGTCCGTGCCGCACTAAGCCAACGAATTTATAGTTGTCGTTTGACGTATTTTCTTCAACTTTTAGTGTTCCTGTTGCTTGTTAGTGTGCGCGTACGAAAATGTTCCACACCACAAAAGCTCGAAAGGCGTTCGACGTACCACTTGACCCTGAGGCAACGATTGCGGCCGTTGCAGAGTCTCGGTTCAACAATAAGATGCCGAGGACCAGCGATTAGCAGGAATAATAAGGAAATCCAATACACCGGCTCTGCCAACGCACCGGACAATGGCGACTGTGGAAGAGATGAACGGAAGTCAAAACTCTCGCTCACCAGAGACAATAACCGAGGACCACAATGGGCGCATAACAATCACATCCTCTCGGACGGCAGAGGGCGAATAGTCTGCTAGGAGGTCGTTGAAGGACCTCGGGAATAGATGGAGAGTGACACGGGTGTGGAAGTGGTGAGGGGAGTGGGTAAGGGTTGTTTGTCTCAAGTGGGCACGGCGCCATCCACACTCCTACCGTTCCCGGCAGCCCATGGGAAACGAGTAAACACTTATGGCTCCCTATTTCTGACCTGCTCAGCCTCTAAACTCCTAATGACAACTAACCACCCCTAGTTTATTATTTTTTTCAATTCTTCTTCCCTTCCGGATGTCCAGGATGAGTCGGGTTAAAGCTAATCAGTGGCGGGCTCAGCAGGGTCGTTTCATGATGCATGAATGGATATTTCTGGCGTTACGATCGCTTCATCGACGATTTCCTGCACAACTCTACACGGGAGAATTAACTCATTGGGGGTCCATTCTAACTAACCGCATAGTGTTTTATCAATTTAACCCTCGACCTTCTCGTTAACTCCTCCACCGCTATAACTACCACGGCAACTGTAACGACATTGGCTCAGCAAAAAAACATACGCCCCTTCAATCAACAACAGAAATACAGATCTTGTGCAATCAATGTGTTTGTCCTGAGTTTGTGCTACAGAACATTTCCAGTTCAGAAAACCAAAGCCTCCACAGTCCTCTTGCCTGAGGAGCGCTTTGTTAGCTCAGCTACTCTTCTAGCTGTACAACCACAGAGAAAATCAATTTCTTACAGCATCTTGATTGTGGATGGAGTTAGGAAATTGTGTGCGCCCAATAGTCATAGGATACAACTCGCAACCAGAGTCGGCGGACAGCTCAAGGGAGGACGAACTTTCACATTCAACGTATTTTTTGGCGATTACTCAAAGCAATATTTAGCTTTTACCGGTAAGTAAATCAAAGGGAAACAGTAATCTCCACCGTAGGTGCAAACTAATGGCAGCACTTTGAGACTACCCCCCCCCCCCACAGCTCCGCCTCAAAGGTATAGTTTAACACTATGATCCTCGATGAATCGCTCATGAACAACAATATAGGTGTAATAAAACGCTTGGAATCCTAATGAATTACACATTCGATTCGTTTCGTTTGGGAGAAAGATTTTGTGTGAGCACAGTTTTCATCCCCGATTTGGATTTCACGGCATAATGCTGCGTTGCTTACGGGTTCCATACGTTATGAAGTAACTGCACTCATAAAATAAGTAATACAACATCAATTTGAGCACTGACCTGTCCATTCGCGGGCTCCAATCTCCACGCCTGAAACTGAAGATATCAAATCGTTATTTTCTCAAGTAATTAAGATGGTCAACATGCAAAGGAAAATACAGGAAAAAGGAAGTTAAAATAAAGCAGAGCACATATGTAACAGAAGAAGGCAGCTTGTTCAGTTCTAAGGGCCATCACGTCAATATTGGCAAGTTCGCTAGATTAGAGATAACAGGGAGTATGAGATTACTGGTTATGCTAGATATGCTAAATAAGAATCGTCAACAGTAGTTTATACGTAGATTAGCCGTTTAGTAAGGGCCTCGTGAAGCTGGATCCATTTCAGCAGAGATTTCTTCTCAGTTATGAGGACTAGGCAAACAAACTGGCATCATTGCACCACTTACATTTATATCTATACATATTGGCATTCGCTTATGGGTTCCCTTTTTGTGCCATTGACAGTGCTGATGATGGGTTCACATTCCGTCTGGCTTCAATGAACCCAGATAGTATCCCTAACTATTACTAATATCGGTAATGATATGCTCTGTTCTCTGTTCTCATTCGAGTTAACGATGTGAGGAGCTCTGTAGTAGGACAGTGAAAGCTGATAAACGTTTGGTTTGCCCATATACTGATGAGATACCGATTCTCCTTTTTCGAATACACGTTCTCTTCACGTTGTAATTCAATCGGTTAAAGTTGAGTGAATTCAGCGGGAAGTGGAAGGTGAAGAGAAAGAGCCATCAATATCTCCTCCACCAGCCCGTTGACTATCTGTGAAACCGAAGCCGTAAAGAGATAAAGGATCAGGTCGTGTTCAGGATGCTCCTCTGAACCGATCCAAGATTTTACAAAGGAGCTGTGCGCCGTCGGGCAAACAGTTGCGGGGTCTTGCCGTGTAAAGGAGTCTCTGGGCGATTGCTTCTAAACGGATTATCCGAAAGCTCTCCTCAACACACAGCTAATAGCATTGCGCTTGTTAAGGAGACTTTGTTACCAACCGCCCTTAGGAGTACCGCCCTTTTCCTTCCCTTCTCGGCTCTCGACTACCGACTACTTAGCATGTTAACTTGACTCTTACTTTACCTTCCCTCTAATTAGATTGAATCTCCTACTCCAGTCGTTGTTGTAATTAGTGAGAAATTGCCGTCAGTCTTCTCATCTCCTCGTCTTATCCGCACACTCCTAGCCACCATCCTCCGCGGATTCCTAAGGCCTAACATCTTCCTCTGACGCCCTGCCCTGCCTTGAATCAAACTAAACCTACCTATTTTACTACCCACCGCTCTTGCTGAGTTACTTTCTCTCTCTCCCGCTCTCTCTCTCTCTCTCTCTCTCTCTCTCTCTCTCTCTCTCTCGCTCTCTCTCTCTCACTCTCTCTCGTCTAGTTTCCTCCAACTCCCTCTTAGCAATACACCTTCACGTAATGAGTGTGAGTGCCTCTCTGACAAACATCTAACTAGAGCAATCCCTGCCTCTCTTCAATAGTAACCCAGTACATCTGACGAGGAGACCGGTATGTGAGCTCTGCGGATCACTGCAGTCTCGAAGAGCTTACGAGTCTGGACTGGTTCGTTTGAACTGACCGACTTCACTCAGCATTTGTTCATCAGGCTCTTTTCGATGAGTTCTCTAAACGCGTCTTCCCACAATTCAGAAGTGGAGGGATAGCGGCAGTAAAACGTCGGCCGAAGATCGCTAACATTTTTGCTGGAAACGACGGAGTGGTAGTCAAAATAATCGCTGGCTCTCCACTGCAATAAAATCGTGGGAGGATGCTTTCTCGAGGAATCTCTTTGTCATCACTCTCAACATCGATTCGCTTCGGCTGTACTGCTGACGCATTTTGTGTTTTGAATCCTACGATGACCAGAGGAGCTCGACAAAAGACCGAAGAAACGGTTTTCGCTACACAAAACGAATGTTCTGAGCAGAAGAGGAAACCCCATAATAATAATAACAATAATGATAAAAGGAATCAGATGTTCGCCGCAGGTTTTACGCCCACAAGTTGAATGCTCGAGGAATTTTACGAGTCAGGAGGATCCGCTCCGTTGCACTTCTAACAACAAAACATCAGGTGCGGCGCAGCTCACAACTTTCCTCCGCCTGATGCTGTTTTCCTATCTACCAATTGATAAACTTATCGGGCACTTGTTTCCACCGTAGAACGAGTCTGAAGGGGGTAAGGAAAGCGTGCGAAATGAAGCTGAATTTTTATCCAATCTTGTCTTTTTGAGGCCGCCTGGGGGTCATCCTCGCAGGTGAAATTTTGAACCGTATGACTGTTGTTTTCTTGGGCAGTTTTGAGTGGTTTTCCGTAAATGTGACGATTGGGCGGGGGGTGGGGGTGGGTCATGTCTTCTTGCCTTCATATTCCCAAGTAAGGTCAATATTATTTAGAAACCTTCGTGGAATTTGCCTCAATCGATCCTTACCAGCCCTGAACATTATGCAACTCAATACTTTAGTTATAATCACGAGGTTTAGGAACACCCATCAATCACTTGTCGTAGACATCGCGAAGTTACGTGCGAAGGAAAGCTTTTAAACGGGCGTAATAGCTAGTATGAATCAAACTTGAAACGCCCATTATTTAAAATCATTTGAGTATCGTATTTCATTTTCGAATCTCGCCACTTGTTTCTGCAACTCATCTGTTTATTGCTTCGCGATCTGACTCAATTATCATGGCCTCGTGGCTGGTAGCCCTCACGACGCCCTCTGATAGGCATCTCATCTGCGAGAAAAACCGTAGCAGTAAACCGCCCGACCCTCCTTTTTCAGGGAACAACCATTTTCACTGCAAATTGTCGATTTTTACTTGATGGGAGGAGGAGGGAGGGGGGGGTCGATGTCATTAAATAATTGTGAAAACTCTCTGAATCTGAACAGAACTGACAAGTAACAGGGCAGTGAAGACATCGCTTCCACGTTTTATTGTTTAAATGCCTAGTATGCATTAATAGCTTCATTTGTTCCGAACTTAAATATTATTATGTGTTCGACTTCACGTTTGAATTCCTCGACCCTGCTTAGTCAGAGAGGTACAGCCTAGCCAATGGCTTGAATACCGTATTGACGACCGTGACGCAATAACTGCCGTGGGGAAATTGTATTCCGCTAAGGAATCCACTGTTTCACTAGATGAGTGGGGGAAGAACGATAAACATCAAAAAAGGATAATAAAAACCGGAAGTGAATGAGCAGCTTGAGGAAATAGGAAAACGAAGGTTGGAAAGATAAAAAACCCTTTGTCATCCCGGTTTGTGGAACCAGTGACTATAGAGACAGAACCAGATAACAGAAATGAAGGTATTAGCACTTCTCAAAAAAGGGCTATCCTGTGAATTAAATCCCTGGGACGATCAAGAATGGACATACGGCCCCTCCACTGATTTTCCCACGAATCGTAGCACAGGATACGGTACGACGTGACCACAAAAATCAAGATCAATCTGCACCTCAAGATTTTGAAAACAAGAAGAATCCTAGAAGAAGAGCTAGTAGATCAGATTAAGAACCCCAATGCCGATTAGTTTGGATTGCGCTGTCGATTAAATTTGGATTGCAACCAGCTCCCCATTCGTGACGCGAGATATACAATGTGGATGAAGCATAAGACATGGTTTAGGTACACTGAGCATGCATGGGATTCACAGCCAACTTCAAACGAAAGCCGAACGCTCGTCCAACGTTTATTAATTTATTTCGCCTGTTTCGAGCAATTCGATTTCAAAAAAAAAACCCTCCGCGCGAAAGCAACAAATTAGACACGTTATGGCGCAAATTTTTCGACTTTTTACGACTTCCTGGCTCCCACCTTCGAACCAGCCGGCGAAACGAGTCAAGAGGCCGAACGACTCCCCAGACCTCGAGAACCCAGGCATCGCTCATTCGGGGGTCTGCCGTTCTCCATTTCGCAACTTGACGGATCCTCGTATTGGAACCGAAGGAAGTTACATAAAGTCTCCGGACGTTTTATACCTTGTCACGTCACTCCTGTCAGATCGTGATTTGACTCCGCCCGTATATCAACTGTCCGCGTGTGGTAGGGAAATATTGCAGGGAGAAGGGTTCATCAAACGGCCGGCAAGAACGGCTTTTTTTCTCTACGGCGACACGTAAATCAACGGACCTGTCAAACGCAACAGCCATCCACGCGCGCTGCTTGTTACGTGCAATGACAATTACTTGCACTTTTAAAGGCGGTTTTCCTCTTCGAGGTTTGAACCGACCCCTTCTTCGGATTTCTGTCACAACGCTTCAATCCTCTCCTATTTCTAAATACTGATTCTTCCTACTAACTACTCCACCAGACATTGCTACGTGGTGCTGTACTAAGCTGCGGGTCCTCTTATTTAATAAAACCGTGAAAGATCAACCAACGGCTAAGTTAAGTAGGAGTATCTTTTTTACATTGGCAATTAATGATAATGTGGTTGAGTGGCAGTCATACCAGAGCTCTTTCAAAAGATCCAAACACCGAATGGGCCAACCGAAGGTATCGTCTGAGCCCCATGCTATCATTTCGTCAGGCTTCCTCCCCCCCCCCCTCGTTCAGTGAGTTAGGCAGCTTGTTGGCTTATTACGTTTTCTGCCACTCCTGACGCCTAGTCAAACGGGCTCATTGGTGAAAGTCGTGAGTCATGCGTAAGGGCCCCCGCAGACCTCTATGAATTGAAATGTTTTGATATTGAGGGGGCTTTAAAACGCAACGATCTGTGGAAAACTCGGGGGATCCCACTTTCTGTTGTATTTTGCCTCTATTCCCTCGGTCATCACAAAACTAATTGTTAACTAGTTACTAGTTTCAGTTTTTCGCATTTTGCTTTCTACGTCAGTTTTAGAAAAAAAAATTATGTTTGTCCGACCTAGAAGGCACCATGCGTAATCTCACCGATCCTAAAACTGTCAACGTAAAAACTGTAAGTTCACCGTCAGTTATATCAGTACATTGTGCTCTCATGCTGCTTTGCGTTGCAATTCAGATGTTAATGAGTGAAGTACACAGCGTTGCGCTCAAGGCTTTCTGGAGAGATATTAGTTTGAACAGATATTGGTTTCAGTAGGTTGCACTGTTCACCACGACCACGGTCTGAAAGGAGCCGAGTTGTGTCCGAACAACTTGAAAGAGGAAGCTCTTAAAATCGAACCCACTGAACTACTCTTATTTCCCTAACAATGAACCGCAGCAGTCGAACATTAAAAGTATCTTTTTTCACCCTCCCCTCCCTCGTTCCAACTTATCCTTTTGTCCTTCTAAGTACACACAAGCGGTCGATTATGTACAAACACGGCCCGATAGACCGTAAGTTATATGTCTGGAGGTAGGAGGTTCTGAAAGAAGGGAAAAAGAGTCTTTAATAGGATTTTTCGACAAAGGGACGCTTTCTAGCCGCCCATTCAGGGGAAAAGGCTGAGTACACAGACAAGTTGAGCGGATCCAGTTTCTCGAGCTTCAGGCCGACGGATGGGATGGCACAAGGACGTCGCTCTCTTTTTTCCCGGGGGTTTCTCCGGTGTTGAGAGCCACGAAATGGTTAAAATGAGCGGAAAAATACAATAGCGTGTCTTTCTTCGTTGAGAACGAACCAAAGGGTGAGTTCATTCTGAAAGATGTTCGTTGGCCACTAGAACAATCCTCACTCTCACTTCCCACCAATTTCTAAAAAAATTTGATGGTAATGAAACCTGGAACTAAACCCCACCAGACTGGGCTCAATCATTAAAGCGACGAGTCAAAATCTATGAAGCTGCATGATCTGACTTTCACGCTATCCTTCATATGTGAGAAATGTTTGGAACAATGAATCTTACCGCTTTCCTCGCAACGAACATTCTAGTAATCCTTTTAAATAAACCTTTATTCAGCTATAAACGACAACATTATAAAATTAACGTACGAAAATGGAATTTGGATGTGACGCGTCAGGAACGAAACTCATGTCAATCACTAACTGACAACTTGTTTCACGAAGAACGATATGCAGATGATAAAGATTGCTTGTGATGCCTCAGATAACGTCTGCAGACGCCCCCTTTCGACGCATCACCGTCTTTCTTTTTGCTCACATCTCAATGTGAATGGAATCAGCACTGCAATTTGTTTTCACCTAACTTCACAGCCGTTCGAAGATTTGTCCTGTCATTTTTTACCAAGTGAGCTCATCTACCGATGCAAGAGAGTTATACTGGTATATTCACACAGGGATTCACTTGGCAGTATTCAACAATCGTCCCTTTGTTTAGTCACGAGACGCTTGTTAATTCACGAAATTTCACGACCCTCTTCGATTGCGATTCGCATTGGACATCGCACCATAACGGTTGCTTATGCCTCGCCCCATGGTTGCTAGAAGCTCATAAGTGGGAATTTTGAATGGAGCGATTCCCCGGTATAACGGACTGCCGGTTCATTAATTGCCGATTGGTGTGTTTGGTGTCTCGCTCGCTTGAAAGCTGCCCAGGTAGCTTTAATTTCTTACCAGCCCCATTCCAACCGTGACGCTATGTAACCCCTTTAATTTTGAACCACCGGTGAAGCTCGGTGCTCGGATAAGTGATAAGTAGCTATTGAAGGGCAAAGCGAACGGGAACAGCCAGTCGGCAAATAGGAACGGACACATTAATACTACAGAAATATTCATTACTGTGGGGCACCGTGTGACGCGAACAGGTCGGATTTATTAGGCTGAGCGTCACGTCTGGAGTTGACACCTTCTCGCTCAGAGGTTGCAGGGGGGGAAGAATATTACTTTACTCGACGTATCCAACAGGTGGTCGCCGCCAAACCCGAATTGCCGGACATCAAAACACACGTCAACCCACGTTCGGCAGATGGCTTTCCCTTCATCATTCGGTGAGTTATAAAACGGAGAGCAAAAAGGAGTCTTTGGGCAGAGGCTACTGTACGAGTATTGGGTGACCTGTGCTCGGGTTACCTGTGGCACGGGGGTCCTCTCCAATTCTCTAGACACGCTTTCGCCTTTGTGAGCGGATCCCGGGCCCGCCCTCGACGATCAAAAGCGGCCGTAGGCACTGTCCACTGAGTTTTGCTGCTCAGAATCCACCAAAAGTCTCGTCGGTTTCCGGAAAGTCATATTCAAAACGTCTTGATGTGAAATGTGTAACGAGCTACAGGACATGGAATGGCCATCAGCTCTCAACATTTAAGGATAATTAATTGTAGTTTGTGAGTATATCTTTGGACCAATGTTTCCAGGCATGATGGAGGAGACAACTCTAAGGTCCTTAATCATCCCCTGGTTGAAAAAATAAGGTAGTTCAAACAATCCCCTCTCTAGTACCACTCCTGCTGATTTGTCAGCACTTCAAACTGGCCCACCAGCAAACTTGGTAGCTATGGTGTTCTCCCAAACATACATTGGAAACCCACTACAAAGTTCAAAGTGATCAGTTTCAGTTTATGAAAGCTCGAAGAACTTAGCAGTAACAGACCAACTCGTAATTTGCAATTTTCAAAGGTGAATCGTGTGTTGAATTATCAGCCATCGTTGCAAAGCGATACCTTCACTTCATTGGCGCTCGTTACATCAGCCGATAACTTGAATAACAGCAGACGTGATCAGAATTATAAAAAAGAGAGAGATGATCGACATAACGACGTTGAAAGGAAACGGTGCGGAAATCCGAGTTGGTGGTTTATTGCCATCGACTGGCTGATCGTAAAACTGAGGGAGGAGATTGCGATAGTTGGGGAAAGAAGAGAACAGAAGAAGAGGTTTGAGGAAGAGAAGGAGGAGGAGAAAAAGGAATAGGAGGAAAGAAGCGGAGAGGCTGCCAATGGTAGCAAAGCTGGAGGTGGCCAGGAGGTGCTCCCCATAAATACTCAGAGTGGGAGCTCTCCTAATAACACATTACAAGCTGTAATTTGAAGCGGCCTCTCGGACGCCCGCCGCGTTATTAATGTCTTATTTGAATTCGTGATATGATACCATCTAGTTTCATTATACGCGACCGCCTTAAGGCCAACTCTCGAGTTGAGTGGCGCTGCCCGGAGTCTCCACACCATGAAAATTCCCACCTCTTTTGAGATTTTTGAAGTTTGTGAACTTTTCTCGTTTCGATATCAAATTATCAAGATTTGGATGCAAACGTTTAATGTAAAATGTTACGAGAAATTTACAGGTCGACAAGAGGAGTGGGCTGGTGTCAAAAAGTTGACTTGATAAGACAGGCAGCGGAGGGTGGTAGGCTTTTACGGCACGCACTGGGTTGTGATACTGCAGATACAAAAGGTCTAACCGTTATTCCAGATCGTGAGTTGAGATATTGTTGGAAGATTGATCGTCAAACAGTAAAACTGGAGCTTTGACTGGAGATGTACGGGAGGAAACGGCTGACTTTTAGTAAATGTAGAAGTCAGCTCAAATGGAACACTTATTGTCGATGCCTCTCACTGCTATTGCGGTAACCCGCTGTTGATAACATGAAATCCTGACTGATGACTACTTCAAACAGAGAGATCCCCAGATATCTGTAGCGTCCTAATCTCTGCGATGATCCTAATCTGAGAAGGAGGTCGAGGTTCGATTCTGCGCAATTAGTCGTAAAACCAGTTATAGAGATGCGATAACGAGAAAGGAAGTCAGACGAGATGAACCGATAGGACTCATTTAGCATCTCGTCCCCTCACGCTTACCAAACTGAGATAATGCTATAAAAATAATTCGTGAGAAGCTCGAGTTGACAACAGATTTAGACTAAACCAGAAACAAACAAAGTGCATAAGTGGGTAAAAGCAGTCGCAGAACGAAAACCTGGTGGTTTGGTGTGGACTGAATGAACCAAACGCAACTGGTATTGGTACGTATCGGAGAAGGAGAGTGGAGTCAGAACACCGGACGATCCAGTTCCTAACAAGACACAGTGGCTTAGGTGAATGGCTACACTGCCAATATTGCAGGCCACCGCTTGAGTCTTATGAGTAGTAGCCCACGTCAATGTCAAATGTTGCCAACTTCAAGCGAAAGATGCAGTGAATAATGAGACTTTTTCTATCTATCAGGGAAATTAAGGCCTAGCGGGGAGGAAAACAGAAGGCACAGCCAACGTGGCAGCAACCCAACCACTCATAAACCTAAACACGCAAAGGTGGCATGTTGGTTCCACCATGAGGCAGAAACAACGCAACTATATTTGCCAAATGGGGTGAACCGTCGTACTTCCACCTCAGCATATGAATATGGCTCACGTCAAAGCTCATCTCTCCATGAGTTCCACACACAGCACCAATGCGAAGAGCTCTGCCTGGATAACTGTTGCCGGCACAGTTTGTGTTGGACGCCACACTTGATCTCAAAAGCCAAAGCTGTGACAAGAGCTCAACGTTTTTGGCATTTATAAGATCGAAGAAACTATGAATAGCCCGTGAAGTAGTGCTGATGAGCTTTTGCAGTGGAATAATTGACATTTGAACGCTAATGAAAAAGGTAAGCGAGTAACGTTTAGTTCTTACGAAACTGCGAGAAGATCAAATACGTATATCTTCTTCTACTTCAGTAATTCATTCAGAAATCCGCCCTCGAACGGACCAGGGGATTGCTCTCTCACCTATTTTATATCTTTGTTGTCAATTCCGTCATATTTACGACACGTAATTATAGTCGTGGAGCCAGTTTTACGATTTCCTGGCCGACCATCGGCTCCTGTCGACCAACTTTTCAAAAGGAAGTTCCTCTACGAAGCGCCGTCACCTTCGGCTTCGGTTTCAAAGCTCGCGGTATAAATTTTTTTGGAGTGACGCGGCGAAATAAGTTTGGACCTGGAAGACCTTAACACTTTGTACACAACAGTGTCGTGTTCACAGCAAAATTTAGACAAATGTCCTACTACTGAAGTAGTAGTTCAAGTCCTGTGAAGTTGAGCAAGTGAAAGGTATCCTCATTCTTACTTCGTAGGATTATAGAATGTAAACAATGAAATTTTCAGAAAAGCTCAAAAGTCATCTCTTATTGTACTTCGAAACAGTGTTTTGATTTTGACGAGAGTGGGATCCCCTCAGAGACTTGATTCCACGTTGTCGATAGTATAATCCTGTACCCTTTCAAGATTCAAGCTCCAAGGGCATTCGTCTCCCTTTTCCAAGAGAAACACTTCGCAGATCATGATGCGTATTGGAAAATTGCCGGGATGTTTCGGAAAAAACAGCATTGAAGTGAGGAGGGGGGCGGGGATAAAGCGCGGCTGTTTGTTGAATATCAAAAGTCGCTTCCAAGTTGGTAGAAAAATACGAAAAGTCTAAAGGACGTCTTGAAGAGGTGATGGTGGAGAGGTGAACGGGGGGAGGGGGGGGAGTGTTGCTGTGAGGAAACGTAAGACCCTTTTTCGGGACGAAGGGTTTTCAGAATGAAAATCATAAGGCTCCTGACGGGTTCTTTCCTTTAAGGATTTGTGTTTGATACAGTTCAATCTCGTAGGGGAGTTTCATCTCTACTGAAAGGAAGCAATTTGCTTTTTCTTTGTAAGCTTGGCACCTCTTTCTGAGAAGCTGGCAGGGTATTAACTTCAAACATTCGCTCCCCCTTCCAAAGGCCAAAGGATATAATTACGTTTCCAATCACATTGTCAGGAATAGAACTCTCTTGAGAAGCAAAGCTACGAGTAATAAGAGCGAAAGCTACGCCATTCCGTAATTGATTAAAAGTGGCACCCCGATTAACATCATATAACCTGGTTCTGGGTTATCTTCCCAGGAGCATGCCCATGCTACCAGGCGCGACCACGGGTTGTGGATGGTGGAACAGCCACGGCCTTGTCCCCAGGGGCATGTCTGCGGCCAGCTGTGAATATGGTCAGCATGCTGACTGAATAAGCAGCCGCAAACAATGGGCAAAACCCAAGAGATCGCAGAAGAGATCCTGAACAAAGGGCTCAAGGGCAAGCGGATCTACATTTTCTCAGACAGCCTTAAAGGCCATCGCAGCCTATACTTTTAGGTCTAAGCTGGCATGGGAATGCCTCCATGCGCTCAAGCAGCTCGGCGCCCGTAACAGGCTCTCCCTCATTTGGGTGCCGGCTCACAGGGGACATGAGGGCCATGAAAAGGCTGACTGCCTCACGAAAAGGGATACAGAATCCCTACCCATCGGGCCTCAACCACACGAGGGTCTGACGAAAAGTCACCTGAACCGTCTGGTTGCTCGATGGGAGATACAGAAAATGGCACCCATTGGCATCGCCAGCCACGACTAAGACAGGCGAAAAGGCTTGTCACGCCTTCCTGTCAAAGGGCGAAGGCGATGCTGACACTCTCTAGATAAGATCTGAGAGTACTGATAAGCTTCCTCACCGGGCACTGCCCACTCAGATATCACCTCAACAAGATGGGCATCTCAGAGGCAGTGGAATGCAGACTCTGCGGTGAGGAGCACGAGACAGCAGAGCATATCCTATGTGAATGCCCTGCCTTGGCAGCAAAACGCTTTGAATACTTCGGTCAGGGGACCACTGAACCCCAAACCGTAGCGGACTCTGCGGTGAAGGACATACTCGGCTTCCTAAGGGGGGCGGGTATGTACGACGCCTTCTACTAATAAAGGGCCAGCCATATGCGGCCGCAGTGACAAAGTGACTTGTCCCACTCGCCCTCGGGTAAAAAAAACAAAAAACATCATATAACTGAGCTGGTCATCAAGGTTGTGATGTTTCACTTAAACCAAATACAAATCTAAAAGCTAGGGTGTTATTCATTCATAGCTATTTGAGCGCTGTGTCCACCACTAGGTAGCCGCGAACGGAGGTTGTCGAAAGGCCAATCTACAATTTTATAGGTACATAAAGTGATCGTAGGGAGTTGTATTATGCATGCTAATTGGTCAGTCTCTTTAGATTGCTGGGATAAGTAGTAAAATGGGTGAGAGAATACGACGGTAGCGAAATCAAGCAGTTTGATAACGTTGAGAAATGGAATCTTTTTCCGCGAATAAACGAATAAACATTGTGATAAATACACTCCATAACGGCCCCTCGGCATAAAAATGGACCCCAATACTTCCCGTTCGTGAGGAACCTCATCATTTCTTAATGATCCAGTAGAGAGAGGCGAAAACGTAACTTTTTGGAGCAAATGACTCAACATTGATAGATCGAAGTTGTGTGAGGGATTCGATTAGCCGTTCGCCAGCTTCGATGATCAGTCACGTTTGATTGATTTCATTAATCTGATCCGTTTCGCTTAGCCCGTCACTTTTAGATCACGCAACTTTTGTTCCCCCAGCAGATCCGTTATTTTCAAAATAAAACATGTTTCGTAATTCTACAAAACGTCCAGAAAAGAAATTGAAGATGATAACTAATTTTAATGAATGGAAGCTGGATTACCAGCTTCATTTAAACAACGGCCCACCAAAAGGAGCGCGGAGGTTGTGCAAGCGAGATATTTCCAGGAATCCATTTCCAGGGAGCTATTCAAGGGAAACCGGCTTGGTTCTTTTCGACTAACACCCCTGAACATTTGATACCAAATACTCGGAACGCAACCAGGCAACTAGACTGAGGTTCACCCCTCATGCAGCCATTTCGTACATGCCTGCTTCAAGAGTTTATCCATCCTACTCTCTCTTTTCCAATTGATCGTGGTGCCTTTGTTGTCTGAAACCTTTAGAACCGAACACTTTAAGGCGCTATAAAAACATAAAAAGCCCTGTATCCAAAACCGGCAATACTGCTGCGATAATGAACTTTAATTACCGATCATTTCAACGATCTTTGAAACCGAAAGCGGCTCATATACACATTCCAGCGGTAATTCAAAGCACATAAAACTTTTAGGAACATTCCTTCGGCTTGTCCACTTTACGCAATTAAAAGTTGAAAATAATTTTCTCGCAATGACCGTCCTCTGGGTTTCATCGTGCCGCAAAGGAGATTTTATAAGATACCTGACGATTATCTGGCTCGGGTTTCTCCTTCAGAACAGGACAGACCGGTAATCATGAGGGCGGCAGAGCGATTAGCAGAACCCATCACAAGGATGGGCTCGTGGGGAGATCAAATTTCGCTTTGAACCTCATTGAGACTTGAAGGAGCCCATCACTCTAATTGGCAGAAAAACAGATTTATCGAAGTTCGCCCAAGAAAAGTTGAGTTGGAAGCTCCAGAAAACAGTAGCAGATAACAAGGGTGTACTTTAACTCAAGAGACACGAGACTTCCCTCCCTGCTATAGAGGTGGCTTGGTTAATAATTATAATATACTGTAATTTACGAATGTTATCTACCCACTGACAGTTGCCACATTGTGGCACGTACCTGACGGCATTGACTGTCCACGCAAATGAGTCAGTTTCATTATCGTACGCAACTACCGACTCCCATACTTGAGATTTTGTAGAAGATGTTGAAAAGGATAGCTACACAAACTTATTCTCCCCTGCTCCATCATGTTGAGGCGAACAGGTTTGAGACTAATATGTGCTGAATGATGAAGGCGTTGAAGCAGTCACGCTTCAAGTGAGGTAATATTACAGTCCTTGAGGCCACACTCACCAGCCACCACGTACACCTTTATCCAAGGCGCTTTCCTTTCTGTGTCTTAAGAGTGATGCTTCGAAGTATTCACTGTTGATTGCTGAAGTATTCAGGCTTTCCCCATTGAAGAACATCTAAACATAATCCACTAACCCTCTACACAGTATTTAATTTGATGAGGCAAAAACATACCAGAAATGTTCATCCGAGTGTTTGGCTCGTCCGATTACTCTCTGGATCGCTTCGATGCCTTCACTTGGTGACTCGCACGACGGTCTTGTCCTTAACCCGCCGTAGTGCTCTGTCGTCACCTAAAATGACCTCCTTCGACTGTGCTTCCATGCCTACTTCATTAGTGACATCCTACTCACTCTTCTTTCCATCCTACGCGACCTCGGCATCATTAAGGACAAGCAGCTTGCCTTAAATGATCGCTCAGCTGTCTGCCTGGGCTATGAGGTCTCTCCGATCCTTGCTCTAAAGTTCTCTCATGCTTCAGCTATTATCATCCTTTACCGTACTCTCGCTCAGCCTGTAACGCTAATTTACTGGACTCCATCCGCCTCATCTTCCTGCTTATACATTGCTTGCTGGGATACATTAGTAGGCACCAGGCTTAAGTACGAAAGGATCAGTAGTGAACCCCACACAGGAAAGTAGCCGACGGCACTTTCAGCGTCCAGTGAAGACATTGTCCCCTATCTTGTGTAGGAAAATCTTGTGGTAATTTTATCCGACTGCAAGAATGTGATACAGCACGAGCAAAATACGTTCGCTGTACCAAAGGCTCAACTGAAGCGATCCATCAACTGACTCTTCATTCAACCAGACATTGGAGTTGGGGGTAGCGAGGAAGTAATGGCGGTTGGCGAGGAGAATTTGCCGTTGTAACGATAAGTGTAAAGTATCGCTGCCACACACGAACATATATAAGCACCTCCCGAGAGAACAAATTATTAGTTAGCTGAAGTACAGTCACCTGTATCTGGCTGAAAGTTGCAGGCGATTCATGACCTACTTCTGACCGTCAAGGTATGACTGAGGAGAACAGTCGTTGTGAGCCAAGACAGCTTAGAATGGGATTGATTCAAAATCAAATCATTTATCAAATACTAAATATCAATTGATTTTTTCCTTTCAATTATAAGCAGTTAGTCCAGGAGTGTGGTTAAAAGATAAACATCATGCGTTGATTGTTATATGTTGGGATAGTTGTGTACCAGAGAAGGAAACGGTCTTCCCTTATTTACTTCCGAAATAGCAATGAAACGCTAATCTGAATATTGCGAGGCAGCGAATCAATTGCCCAAATGCTCCGCTGTCAATAGTGTTACTGTTCCTCTCCTACAGATACCGAATACTCATTTCGTAAAACTTCTCTCAGTTTCGAGTTCCACTTTTCAGGATCCCGGCAGAAATCTTTTGCAAATGCGACGTCTGGGAAGGGGAAGGAAAAAAGAATAGGGCGTAGCAAAAAAAGAGAAGGATGATAAACGAAGGGAAGATTTAAGGAGGGCTTTGGAAACCATCGCAAAACTTGAGCCTTTCTCCAAACCTTTTACAACTTTGGTTTCTCGCCCAAACTCTGATCTTCCCCAATGCATCTTTAATGGAATCAGTGGCCATGAATATTCCATTATAAAGGAACAAGGCTTCGTTTACGAGCCTCACCTCGCATGTATAATTCAGCGCAGTGATTACCGAAAACCTTTCCACGAGACTCGTAGTCACTAACACCTTGAAACGAGTAATTATAACGTCCCTAGTTTCCCTATCAACCGTAATTCCTTCCCTTTGCCCGTAACGTGGCCCTTAAAACGCCACCGATGGGTCGGAGTCGACCTGCCAACGGTATAAGCTCTGGTAAGTTGGTTACAAAGCTGAAGTTGTGATTCTTTGGGGATTGCTTCACTCGCCTGATCCTACCTGATTGTGTTTGTGTTTCCCAGCAACGGCAGGTTTAGGTCAGCATTGAGGCTTTTTGGCCTTAATGGGTGAGAAACAGCCCGAGGAGTACTCTCCGGCAGGCACCTAACCAACAGTGTAAGAAGAGCGAGATAATGAACAATGTGACAACAGAATGAACGAGAGATTCCTGACTATCGAGAATAATAGTATAAAACTACCTAACTAGCCTCACAAACGTACCCAGACCCTACCCAATCTACGAGGTGAACCAATATTGAGATGTGTACTTAACAACAGAAAGAAAACAAAAAATACGTACAAACATATAAACTTAATAGAAATAGTAGCCAATAAGGTTAAGCTTTCAACTCCACCTTTCCAGAAAAGTACGATTAGCTATAACAACGTCCAGTCCCTACTTGAAAACAGTTCAATGTGCAACCAACGTGTACGTGTGTATGTAGATTTATTTACTAAGTGACGAAGCCATCCGCGACCCGGAGCAGGATTCCCACTCATAGTTTAATTATCTTTTCATTTTTCAACTAATTTTTGACCACTTTATCGTAGTGGTTTTATATTTTGTGATTACTTTCTGATTTTTAACTGAGACCTAAGTCGATTAATTTCTATCCGATTTCACAAATACCTTCAGGGTCCTGTAGGTCAATTGATGGCCAAGTAGAAATGGCTCTTTCTCCGATCAATGATAGGTTTCTTGCCTTCTTCACCGTAAATTCTCCTAAATTCCTTTTATTCTCACGTAATCAGTTCCTCAAATTGTTAAATGCCTCGGGGTCTACCTTATGTGCTTCTCATTGAGCGTGTGCTTTCGTGAAATGCTTGCATAAAGCTCAACATTCAACACATCCACGAAGGTTTTCCATAATAACGACTACCTGCTTGGTGGAGGAGCATAATGGCGCGAATTCTTCCTATTCGAGTTGTAAAACGAACATGCACCGTTACATTAGTTACTGCTGATCGTTGTTAATGCGGACGTCCTGGTTCAGTTCTAACAGTAGACGACGCCTGTTACTTACTGGTAGCTGTAGAACGCCTATCTTTTAGCTACTTACGCTTTATGAATTAGGTAAGAACCAAAACCACGTTCATCTGTTATTTCTATGAAATGCACAGAGAATGTGTGTGCTTACTGATAGACTCTAAGTCTGTGTCTAATTTAAGGGTTTCGACGTTGAGCAGTCTACGGGATTCAGCCCGGGAGAAGCCTCCTTTTTGTCGATGCACAAGACCAACATTGTGACGCTTCCATGATTTTGACATGTGACGCATAAATCGACTCTGACGGGCTTTGATCAAAGAGTTTCTGTTTTCTTACGAGCCCTGGTAAGTAAAGCCTGCCCCTTCCCATTACTGGCCATAAATTTAGTCACTCACTTGATTCCTATGATTCGTGATGCGCAGCGACCTCATGAATATTCATTTATGAAACCTGCTATCGAATAAAGGGCTGGAACATGAATATCTGTCGTCATTGTCGCTTATGTTTTAACTCATATTAGTTTTCTAAAGCGGAAGTTGAAATTGAAAGTGAGATATTAATATCTAAACTAAATGAGACCACAAGAACATGTAGTAGGGTTCTGGTTGAGTTCCGAGAGGAACGACGGCGTTTTAGGTCATCGTCCGAACGTCTTACGAATGAAGACATAAATTCTCGCGAGGTAATTGGCCGAATTAGCGACGGCGGTTCAGTAATAATTATAATGAGAGATACCTTCACCGCCTCCCTTCACCCTCTCTCTCCCATTACCCCGTTACCCAGTCTGTAGTTTATAGGACGGGTTTTATACGCCACCAATGCATATTTATGCCAATAATACACTCTGTTTCTCGTAGCTTAATATGTAAATGGGGGTCGGGTCGGTTAGATTGCCTCCTTCCATCGCCCTCGTTCCCCTGGCCACCTCCTCAGCTCCACAAGGCCCCTGGTGGGGAGACTCTGCAGCGTTAACAGAGACGTTTTCGGAGACAAATTTTCAATTCCATAGCTCTCCGCAGGCCCTAGGGCTAGTTATAACGAGGTTAGTCTTACACCGAGTCCTCGGCATCAGTTCTGGGCTTTGACTTGGACATCAATCCGATCTGACCCCTTTTGTAATCTCGTTTCGCGCACTCAACTCCTCGAAGAACAACTGAGTCGAACCTAATGCGCCTGAAATGGATTTTTTGGAGCCCTCACCCCCACCCTCCCCGTCGATAGGAAATGACGCAATCCCAGTATCTGTCTCATGGTTTAGTGTGTGCTGGCACACGAAGAGCTGGCAGGACTGTGAAATTTTCGGGCCAAGTTCTGCCGAGACTCTGAACATTCTGGCCCCAGAATCTGTGCCATAAGAAACAATGACTTAAACTAGATGCTTGTAGAATTTTACGGCCTAACCTACAGCGACCGACAGAAGGAGTTAAAGGAAATTCCTTGAAGCCAAAAATCCGTTTACAGGTCGAGAGTTTGTTATGATGAGGTTGAAAGCGAGAGTGGAAAACGAAACGGGGTATCCAGAGTGTTGCATATCACATATCGCGACATAAAACCTATAAATAGGTCGTTCGTCGAACGACATTCATTCCCTCCCAAAGCTCATTACTTCTCATAATATTGGCTTTACGAGAGGTTTACTGGGCCCCCGAACTGAACCGTTCATCGCTCCAATTATCGATTTGAACCTAACGGTCTCAACCGATAAACGGGAACTTGGGGCGGCTGCACAGTTAAATACACAGATCGACCCGAGTTAATTGATATGGTGGCTATTAGCGGCTCTTGTTTGATTAACCCCTCGGAGGCTGAGCCCTGAAGCCAGCGCTACGTGACCAGATACGAGTTGCCGTATCAATACGAGCCTCTCGTAGCCGCTACTGGAACGTGAAATCACGCGATCCTTGCATTACAATGTGCGACTGAGCACTTTGATAACTATACATTACTTCCAGCCAGTCATGTACTTTCCTCTCGGTATGAATCTCGAGCTTTACTCCAGTTGAACAAGCTATTCAACCTCCCGAGAAACCTTTACGGTGATTGGAATAACAACCGTGTGCAAAACATTCCAGATTCACCCAAATTATATCCATGACTTTCTGTAATAAGCAGTTATGGAACAGGTGGGTCATATCAGGTGGGTCACAAAACCTTCGTCACTCACTCGAATTCGTTCGTAAACTAATTATTCCAGTTCGTCGACATTTTCGTTCCACGCGTGTCTACAGAGAGGTTCGAGCAGAAAATCTAAAAATGTTTTTAAGACGATATCTTGATTGAACGGTTACATTAAGGTTGGAACAAGAGACGAAGTTAGTATTTAAATTGATTGTGAGATTTCTAGCTGTGGGCGCAGAAGTTTTAATAATACAAGTCCGCAAAACACGTGTCTTGGAGCTCCAATTTAATCAGCTACAGTTGCTGTTCACAGGTAAACACACTTACGAAATGGTAGCAGGCGAAGCATCGAACGAGCGCTAGGGCATATGAGCATGAAAGACAGTTTTCCAACGAATCTTGATACCGATCTGGACATAGCTCTGGATTTAACTTTTTAACTCATTGTCAAAAAGGACTCTGATTTACTCCACTGCTTCAGATAGAAATCACCGGGCTTAGCCAAAGGACAGTACTGCGGTTGTCTCACAAACTGCAGCGCTTAGGTTTTCGCTCTATCCCTTCAGACCCCCACGGATGTTGACGGCACGCCAGTGCAAACGACGGTGATCTAAAAAGAAAGGTGGAGAAGCCACATAGCGTTCTGATTTGCTTCATCAAAGTCTCGGGTGAATCACCCGACATCAATGTCTCAAGTTCGCCTGGTTGACGTGCGTTGGGGAAAGGCCCTTAAACGTTGTATTGTTATATAATCGTTAGTCGAGAGCTCAAGCCTTTTAACTTGATAACTCGGGATCATTCCAGCCATTGTCTTCTCGTCAGCTCAGACCGATAACACGATCGAAATACGACTAAGACGGCGGTTTATTAATCACTTTCTAATAATTTCAAAAGAGAAAAGAAGGCTCAGTTGAGCGACAACTAACGGATATGCTGACTTATAAAAACTGATTTTGAAAATTTTGGAAGCAGAACTTGACAGTAATTTTATCTATCACTCAGACACTTTGAATGTGAGAGATTTGGGAAGACTAACGTTTTCGGCGTGCGGTTGACGGGCGCAGTATACTCGTAGACGTAATCCCCCTCCTGCCACACATCAACTACATCTAAATCCAGCGATACCCTGATCTTGAGAGAGCAAGTGTTGGATTGCTCCACTACCTCATGACCCTAAAATAAGCAGAAGGCCGTTATTGAAACAATCTTCTTAGATCGTGCACTATACGGGCATGGTGTGCGTTGTCTGGTCTTCAAGATTTAGTCGGCCCCACACAGTTCTCTCTATCCCATCTCTTCTGAACCTACACGTATTCCAGTCATACAGTTATAGGAATGCCTCCTTCATTCCGCCTCCTGCTTTCATACCTATACCAAACCACTCACTCATAGTAGTTACAGGCAGCTAAAATCCAAAACACCTCCACCGAAACTATACCTAAACCTACGCTGGTAAGAAACTACTTATTCTGTTACTTTGAGTTAGTCATTAGTCAACCAGTCAACCGCAGTGCCCGTAATGCCAATTCTTACTGAAATATCTTACCCATCGACTTCACACACCATTCCATCACTCTCGAAAACCTACTTGTGATACCTTGTCTGCAAAAAATCGCATACATGCGAAGTTGTCTTCCTAGGAAGCCCAGTGTGTGACAGCTCCCACACGACGTGACCCTACTACGAAAGTTCATCGTTGAGACACGAACAAAGCTGACTCGAAACTATTCCATCTTCTTTCAAACTACCTCTGAATTCCAAATTGACTTCACTATTCATAGCAAGAGGCACAGATTGCAGTACTGATATTTGCAATTAATTAACGCTTCGTCAAATTCAATTATCTAAACGCCCCCATTAAAAAACTCGCAATGTACATACTCGAAGTAGTAATAAAGTATCCTTAGGTAGGTTTTGGTAGATCGTGAGCAGTAACTACATCACGTCTCATCCATCCACACCTGGAACAACAGCGAAGTTATCCACATAAGAGCCTGGAGGGCCGGGAATACCGGGAGAAACGGGATATTCCGTCAAATTACCAGCTATAAATCTCCCAATCGCCTGCCTTTATCTCGAGCCCCGTAATTAACAAGAAGGGTCGATTGAATTTGTTGATATGGAACGCACTAAGAACTAGTTTTTTCCCTCCGTAAGCGTGAAACATGCTAATGATCTCCACAAAACTGCCGCGGTTCCTCCTCTCATAGCTGATGTTTTGCGGCTCAGTGTGTTCAGCTAATTTCTGTTTTGGGGACAACACTTACTTTCCTTCAAACCTACGACGTATCGACAAATGTTGGGTGATCAGTTTGGGAACACACGTTTGAGTTTACTTTAGCTCTCAAAGTTTCAATGTCTTCTGAGTGCAAACACTATTGGAGAAAACGGTCCATGTGTGATCAAGATTTCGCGAGAATGCCGGGTAAATCTGTTCCAATTTCATGTTTTCCTGCACAATGTAATGAGATGCCAAACAAAATTGATTGAAAGCCCACTCCAGTTATCGAAATATTTATATTTTTCCTCTAAAACGGTTACAAGAATTTTGAGTTCACACAGTTCCACGAAATAGAAAAGAATGTTATGTAGTCGGCTGAGGAAAAGAATTAATCTCGAGATTTCTTCAGATCTTCACGTTTCAAAAGCTATTGAGTCCGAAAACACCTTTTAGCCTTTTCGTGAGAAAACGGCTGAAAAAAATAGACTCAAGATTGATAATTAATTAGCTTGCAGACCATTATGAGACGCCAAAATCGGGTTATCTAAAACTAACTAAAGCCATCATAGTGACCAATGCACAAAATACATGCTTGTTGTTAAAAACATACCATATAATGATGATGTTTTGACCACATTTTTTGTAAGGGGATTTCCAAATGACCACATAGTGTTGTGAATTGCTCATCTGTATGAAAATGATGAGCGCAGCATTACTAAATTATCGAATATTTCGAAGGGAATCGATTTCAGCGCAATTCATCTCTTATAAATTCGTGTATTTTCAGGAAATTCAGGATGGCACTTCAATAAACTATCTAAACGATGAAAGTTCAATAGTGCTCATATAATAATTAGGACCAACCCCAGCAAATCTGTAGTTCCAACCACAGCCGTTTCACTACTCCCGTTAGCCACAATTATTACCCGAAAATGAGAAAACAGTGTAGTACACCTTCTCAGAAAACCGTGAACGCAGACTCAAAAGCTTTCACTGCACTAACTGCTCAATAATGAATGGTTGTGGAATAAATATGAGCATCTCAATAAATTCCAAATCTGTAACCGCCACACTTCCTACGTAAAACGTGAAGTTTTGTTTTACCGAATTCAAATGGGCTTAGTAAAAAATAGATTGGTACTATAAAATATAAAAATTGCAGCATGTACGTGGGACTGAGGAAAGTGGTGTGATTGGCCACACCAGATGTGTATAGCAATTTTGGTTGCCGCTCTGACTCTTTTCTTCAAATGTTTCTGTGTGCAGCTCTGAAAAAGAACACGACAGTAGTCGAGTAGTAGTGAGTTTAGCACTAGAGATTAGGTTTTAGCTTTCTCTTACGTTCGTTCGCAGTGGGCCGTTATTGGCAAATATAATGAAGACTTCGTATACGTTCTGCTATTTATTATTCCATTGCAATTACATTAACAAGACTCAAGACAACTTGAGTTTTCAAAAGTGTTGAAATCGTGAATCCCACATCACTCTCGCCCCAAGCACATTTACTACAATTGTCAATACATTCAAGATGAAGGAGAGTGAGGGAGCGAGTTTCATGAACTTGAGACGTTGGCTCATCTCGAATCACATCATCATTTAACCTTAAATTAAAGTTACAATCAAGATCAAGGTCAGGGAAACAAAGGAGATCCGGGTGAAGGTTTTCGTGGAGAGCGAATCCACAAGTTGATGAGACCATTGAGATTCTTCCCTTCACTGAGGCAACAAAAGAGTTCACGAGATCGATGGAAAGAAGGATCATATCGGGTGGGAAGAAAGCGGAAGGCAAGCGACGAGATGAATTTCTGCAACCTGTTCAGGATATTCGAAGAATCCCGTGTATAACGGCCTGACACACTTCTTAGCGCACTAAGTACATGAGCTGGCATAATAGGATGAAATACGTTCACCACTAGGCATTCAGTTGTTACAGTGGGATTCAGTGTTTGTGTGGTGGTAGCTAGTGATCATAGGGTTGTTTGATCATACTTTTTGAGTTTGTACCCTCATCGAATACACTCAAGAGAAGATAACAGGACGCAGGGAACGGAGTGTTCGACGATGGTGCCTGGTTGCATGAATGCCGATTATACGTGACGCGTGGTAACAAATGAAAAAAGAAAAGTTGCGTTTTGAGACAACCATGATCTGTTCGCTGGCCGGCCCCAAACTTCTCGTGATGTCGGTTTGAGTTTAGAAGTTGGCGAGGGAGGATGTCGTAAATTCAGCTGCTTGACACACACAACAACAAGCTGCCGGTCGAGTCAGTCATTTAGGAATTAACGTCAGCTGCGGAGGATGAATGAGAAGCTTGAGTTTTCATAATGATCCCCTGAAATAATATTTCCATCACAAGTGAATGAGGTTCGAAGCTCAGTTCCTCCGCCTCTCAGTTCCCCAATAGGAACAATCGAATTATCCGAAGAGACTTTAGCCGCTACTCTCCGCAAACACAGGGCCAGGCTCTCCCCAGACAATATGAAGAACCCATTCCCTTTTCAACCCCTTGAGGGATTTGCTCCGCTTTTCCCAACAAGAACCAGGGGTAATTGCCCAGAAACGTGTCCCCGGCAAAACATAACAACTTCCCTTTGTACCGGGTTTTTAACTTAATTTTATACCCGTTTCGTCTCTCTGTCTCTATCTCCCTGGACCGAGCTCAAGGAAATTACTTCTCTTTTATGCCTCGGGATCTCTGGCCAGCACAAATTGAAGTTCCCCGTATCGCGTCTGCGGCGCTCTCTGCTTGAATTAAGGGAGAAATTCGAACGAGTGTTTTCAATCCTCTTCCTTCTCCCTCGCCCTACTTCCACCTCATTTCTATTATTCCCTCCCTCCATTCTCTGCTTCCGTTTGATTCTGCTTCTTTTTGAAGTTCGGATCTTTATTGGCGCTCGTTCTTCTTATCTCCAGGATCGCCTGGACGGTAATCGACCGTAATATCATCGTAAAACTCCTTAACTGGCTGTAAACTGCTGTTAAACGGTACGTTTCTCACATTTTTCCCCAATAAAAACGGTATTTACTGTTTAATTCGTTGACTCATTTGTCGTAACTGAACAGGCGCAGACCGCGACACACAATAAAAGAAAAGGGGCGAAAATGCCAATACTGTAAAACGGGAAGAGTCAACAATAATAGCTTACGGAACTATTGCAACATTCTGTTAAAGTTTTACTTTTTGTGATTAGAGGAAAATAGACACCTATTAGCTCTACGCCGCATGGAAACCTACATTAATTAGCACTCCTCGCGTTCATTTTATACTACCCCCATACTTTACAGTCCTGGTTGACTTCACTATGACGTCTCCCATAAACCCCAACACGTTTTCCACAAAGTAGAGAAACCATTATTTCTGCACCGTCTAACACGCCAGTTTACTCATCCTCGGTGTGTGTACCTGTGAACTCAGTTGCGCTTACAAACGGCAAAGAATTTTAGCACTGTCTCACTTGTGTTTGAACTTGCTAATGTTGGACAGATAATAAAGCTCGTATAACCCGTAACTCCTTTTTCTACACCACACTACCGATTCACTTTCCATCGAGAGAGAGAGAGAGACTGTGAAACAGTTTTGAAGGCCTTAGGAATGTTCCATGCTCATTAACCTCTGAGTCTCGTTGATGCTTGATGGTTTATTTCGTTCGGGTTTCAGAAGAGGTTACAAGGGCGTATTTCATAGCAGGAACATGTTTAAACACTCAACCTTCGCAACAAACTCACTGGCACTCACACAGATACTACAGCAAGCAGCTAAGCCCAGCTAGCTATCTTCCAGACTAACCTCCCGACCTTCTGTGGCACGGAGAATCGCCCCAATGTTCAACGTGGCAAGATACTGCAAGAGGCTTGTGGATCTTGCGACATTATTCAAAGCCACTCCCCGCGTTGCAGTTGGGAAAGTTAGTGAGTTAATAATTTCTTTGTGCTACTGTACACTCGGCCTCCTTGTTGCTTGCTGCACGGTTCACTGACCGTTCTCGTAAGTTTTCCTCACTGCGAAATTTGTAAGTATTGATAAAAATGCAGTAGTACTTCCGGGCCACAGTCTACATCATGAAAGACGTTAAATGCAGTGGCTGGTGCTGTTCTTTAGTGAATATCAATCAAAACCGATGGCTAATAAAATTGAAGGCTCGCTATACTTAATCTGTTGGGATAGTCTTTGGTCATGTGTATTTTTTGTCTCAAACTAATATCTTGATGGTATTAAAGATCCATCAAGAAGATCAACGATAATCATTGATGAGCTCATCGGCACTTAACAGTTCCTCACAGTTTGAAGGAGACTTCACTCGTGAAGCGTAAGACATTCTATAGCATATATTCGAGAGGGCTCTGCAAGAAGGTGGGAAACAGGGATTGACTCTGAAGGTGGGCAGGCAGAAGAGGCGCTCGGCTACTTGAGAAACAATCGAACAGCGTTGGCCGAAAGACCCACATCGGCACACAAGACTCTCGAAGGTTTAATAAGTGTAGCGAGAAGCAAGAGAGGGAGAGAGTGTGTGTGTGGAGAGAGGACGGAGGGAGAGTCGAGAATAGGAACCTTTCGAGTGTGCACTTGATTGGGTGACAGGAGTAGTGGCGTGTAAACATCCGGAGCACAGCCTTTAATTGCTGTCGAGCAATCTGCCACTGACAACCTCAAACACCCTCCGTCATTGGGTAATGAGTTTTCCTCGGCCATCAAATAAGACTTTTGCCCCCGAAGAGACGCGGCGAAAGCCTTGTAATAGAATATTATGAGGTTCTTTGGGGAACTTCTCCGGTAAAAGGGGATTTTTCCCTTCCGAGCTTTTATCGACCCCTTCGAGAAGAAGAGGCTTCGACTCTCTTGAAAGGAAACTCCTAAGCTGGGAAATCCGCAAGAATTACCTGTTCCACTTTTCTTTTTTCATGCAGCAGCCAGACTTCCGGCCAACTAGAATTATCTATCGAGATCTTGTGCTTTCACTCGTCGTACCAACCCTGGAAAATCTGTGAACATGATCCTCCTCAAAAAAATCGAGTTGACAGTTAGATTGATCAAGCACTCATCAGTCAATAATCGATGTGGCATCAGTAGAAAAAACTCAGAAAATTCCGAACCTTAAGCGCAACCAGTTTGCATGTAAAGTTGAGGTTAACTGAGTGAAAATCGTATTAGTGGCTAGAATAATAGAAACTAAAGCTAGTGAATTCACGTGAGACTGAGGAAAGTTGTGCCGTGGGTCGCGCCAGATGTGTACTTCTTATTATTTTGCAAGTTATTAAAACAAAATGAAGCAATTACTTCTATTTTTACATCAAAACTCATTGTATGATACCGCAGGACAGGAAGGCCAGTAGTTTCCACTTTCCTCAAAATAGAAGAAAAGAAGAGCATGAGCATAAAAAACCCTGAAAATTATTACACAACGGTTTATTATTCTATTGAACAGCTTGACCTAGTCTCACTCCTCCGAAACCCATCCCATTCGATTCAGCATCGACAAATACCAGTAAACCATCCGAAACATGACCCAACTACTACAGAAGAACGAACACTAAATATTCCAGGCGCCTGTAGGCAATTGACACGGCGTAACGACTCGTGCTGGCGGGTGGTCTTATTGAGACGGGAGAGAGGGAGTACAAACGATGAAACAAAGTCATTGTCCCGCGAGTTCTTTCAATTACTTAGCTCACTATAATTACTGTAATTTAACTATTTTCCGTTATTTCATGCGACCTAGCATCTAAAAATACCTAAGAAAGGATACCGAACACGGCGTATTTGCGATAAAACTGCCGAAATTCCGTTTTTGTTAATTTTTTCAACCATTCTTGTGCATAACCACCATGAGCTTTGCACAACTAGATACTTACCAAATGGGATTTTTGTGCGGAGGAACGGATTTTTTGGACGATGTTAAAGGATTTGGAATCCCGATGTCTTGAAACGTAAAGTATCAAATTTTGAGGATGGGTTGTAATAAATTTACCTGACCGAAAACATAGGGTTCAGAATGAATAATAAACCAAAGTTAGTTTCGAGTGGAGTATTAGTATCGAGAGACGGTTTTTGTGCCAGATAAAATTTTGAAACATTGGTCCAACCGATTGATCTAGTCTAGTGAGTATTACCTAGGCGTTCACATTTCGTGGGCTAACTACTCTGCCCACAAGCCAGTGAACAGGTAGTGAAGTCATGGCAAACGTTTCAATGCCAAAGTGATCACTGATTTGAGCAGATGAAGAAAGTGTATGAGTTGTGATTCCTACATCGGCTATCACGTTTTCAAGTTTTTTACAACTGACTGGAACATCTCCACTTCCAAACTGAGCCTCGCTAACTACTAAATGAGTGAGAAGCTGCTAGTCATTCGAAGCGGTCTCTTTTGAAAAACAGATCCACTCACTAAAATGATGAAAGATCTCTGATGCGGCAGAAGCTCCTTTGGTTTATTAGTGAGCTCGGCAATGAGTTCTGAGTTGTGGAGCCCGTTGAGAACATTAAGAGCATCATCTCACTTCTAATGGCAACGTGACGGAGGGGCAATTTTATTAATTTGTTGAGCTGCTCGTAGATGGTGACGCGTTAATTAAGAAAGTGGGGACGACGAAGAAGTTGAGGAGGAATCGTACGCGCCCAATTATCCGTCTTGACGCGGATCCAGGCATTTAGAGAACCATGACGCGCCATGTCACAATCTTCACCTTCCGAATATGGAGATTTGACGCAAACGCGACTCACAACAAATCATATTCGGGGAAGTAATCGAGGTCATTGAGAATTACTTGCCATCTGTGATGAAGATCGCTGTGTGAGTGGTATCAGACGGGACTCCACTGTCTCTTCTGTATTGTCTCAAATTTCGAATTCGGCTACTGGGCAGGAAATAAGCTGAAGTTATTAGAAATTGAGGAAGAAAAGTAGCTCAGATTGAACGAACCATTATCAGCCACACGCACAATACCCTGTCTGATGACACCGCTACTGACCAAACGTCGTTTAGGGTTTTGGCTAACAATACAAATCTCATTCTGCTTTATCAGGTCAGGTACACCTGTCCTAGATTACCTCATAACTTAAGCTCCTGGGATGCTGAACAACGCGCTTCCTGATCATCGCTGATGATTTACTGCTCTCTGGTGCAGCAAACACTCATGTGGAACCTGTTAGGTGAGTCCGTCTCCTCTGGCTGGTGAGTTACTGTGGGCAAGCGCTTTCGATGTAAAGACATCATCGTCTGGCCGTTAAGTCAGTACTCTGGCGGACACAACCCAATTTCTTTAATACTCATGTGGAACATTAAAGTTACCACGAAGTAAACCAATACACGCTACTTGGAGTTTCATACAGACGTATAAATAAAAAAATGTGGAGTTTCCGACACATTTCCAGCTTCTTGTTACAACTTTGAATTCTTCTTCGTTCAATTACAAGTATGTAAGCGCATTATCGGCATGTGACGGCAGAAACATGGCAACTCTCGACTCGTTTCGGTCCGCCTCTTGAGCCGAACCAACCTCACGGATACTCCGATTTGAGGTCGAGACCCGATCGAAGGGGAGACTCAGGAGTTGGACCGGGCTCGTTGTTAGCCGGCTTAGAGGCCTTTCCCTTAAGTCCAGCAAAGTGGCATCTCGCCCTCACAAATGGAACTTAACACGAAGGGGATTTGTGGAGGGGCCGTTTCGCGGAGGGTTATTGTTTGTTAGATGCCCCTCAGGAATAGGAAACAAGGGTTTCTATCTTGGAGCTTCTTAAGGGTGGGAAAGAAGCCTTCACTACAGACATGGCGAAGAAATCCGTCAACCCAAAAGCTACTCGTGTCCTTACTAACTTGATGTACAGCTTCCTCTTCACAAGCAGCAGACAATTTCGTCGACACAAAATTGATGAACAATGTTGTATAAAATAGAGATTGTATCGTCAAAGACGTACAGATTATCGATCGCACTTATTTTTACAAGATATTAATAAAAATAAGATTGTATGAACAAACCACTAGGTATCATCACAATAAGTCGCTAAGTTTACTTTCATTTGCCTTAAGAAGAAAGAAAGAAAATTTTGTTACAGGCTGAAAAAAAAATTGCTCTTTTGAACTTCACGTTTTAAATGCACATGAGTGCCAAAACGCCATTTGAGGGAATGATAAGTATGATGTGCGTGAAACGATTGTGGAACATCAACTAAACTGACTCAGCCTGCGCATGAACATGGAACGCCAAAGTAAGGTTTCAGACAAAATCGAACCAAAACTAACTACAGTTTTTCATAGTGCCCAAATACCAAAAGGAAAGAAAATAGAGGGATTTTCTCGTACCGGCTCAAACGATTTGGGTGGACAGTTCCTAACAGCTGGATGTTAATATGTATGTTTCGTTCGTGGAAAAATGACGAGAGCGGCACAATAAAATTATCAAATGTTTCGAAAAAAATCAATTTTTGTTTCATTGTTCTCCGTGCTCCACTTCATCCTTGCATATGACTCGCAAAAAGTTGTTACCAGTACACGGACGCTTAAAAACGAATATGAAATAATTAGTAACCGCTGGCGAAATGGTCGAAGTCAATCTACAGTCTTCTTGTTGACTAACTTTTCGCTATAGGTCGCGAATACTAAGCACGAGCTTTCCAAAACGCCCTGTTGACAGCCCCTTTAATTACGTTGGTTACGCTGGTGGTTGGTCGTGGCATGACTATGGAAAGTACTGTAGATGTGGGAACGTTCATCACTACCAGTTTCTTTATAAGTTAAGTTCTACCAAGCGAAAAACAAATTATGCCAGTTGTAAGAGCGATAAAAATTGCGGAATACATGAGAGCCTGAGATGCGTTGTGCGATGCATGTTTATTATTGAAAAGGTGATTAGGCGAAAGGCTTCAGGTATTGGAATTACCAATTGAGTATTTGTGGCACGTTAGCTGTTGCTCCAACGTTTTGTCATTTGCATGTACTACTAAATCAAGGTCACAGGGTAACTGGGAGGCTGAAGTCTAGTCAGGTCATTGAAGAATACGCTAATTATGCCTTACTTGTGTTAAAAGTGACGTTAAAGTCTAATGAACAGCACATCCTAGTACTCTTAAGCGTTCGTATTTTTTTAGACTATTAGCAATTGATTTACAGTCGTGTTGTGACTTCTCGGTGGGAGGGACAGACTTTTAGCGAGGGTGTCTCCCTCCTCTGCCATCAGCTAAACACATTTACATTAGTTCTCCCTCCACGTTATTACAACTCCCTTCGAATCTCTTCTGTTTCTTTTTTATCCTCTCGTCAAGTCGTTGAGGGAGGGAAAGGGAGCGGTGTGCTCATTGTCACTGAGCTTGATGGAATCATTGTCGTCTTCTCATCCGAACCAAACTGCGCTCAGTCATTCTAATTTGTTCCATTCAAACGGGAGTTCGATTCCTGATTCGGTCGTTAATATTCACAGCCTATGAAATAGTCACCTCGTCTTCTGCTCCCGACTTCCAACCCCAGCCCCTGGACGCCTTCCGGGGCTCATCTTATCATTCGCTATTTATGAGAGTACGTTGGTTTTCGAAGCGCGTCTGAAGCTTAGATAAAACTCGATTTAAAGTTTCCAGTACTGAACTTCTCCCTATAATTCCAGAGAGGGCTTCTGAAATATCGAACAGTACCACACGCTGACCCTTGAATGGCCATATGCCACCTCTAGAAATACTTGAAGCCTTTGAAACTTGGTTCCTTTATGCATTGCTGTTTGTTTTTGCCCCTTGAGCGTCGAGACGTGATTACCACCTAAGTCCTCATCTGATTCGACATAATACGCTGTCAATATAGAAGAATAAAAGTAATATATGAACGACTTCCTCTCTAAAGTATTCAACTAAACCGATATATTAGAAAACATCTGGTGCGACGTCTCACACAACTTTTCCCATCGATTTTCATTTGAACTTAGTAAAACATAACTTCACGTACGAATATTACTTGGAAACTGGTTGTATGTAAAGTTACGGAATTTATTGATGTGCTGGTACTCATGCCACGAACATTACGAGCTATCAATGCACAGCAATTTCATGAAACTATAAACATAATGTTTTTTAGAAGAATCGTTATCATCGTTGGAATTATTGGGTAAAAACTGCAAAGAATGGTGTTTCGACTTCTGGAATTTCTGATGTTGCTCCTAACTATTTGATGAACGTTATTAATCCCTCATCGTCTAGGTAGTTTATGGACAACCGTTTTTTTTCAACATCATTTGAGGAGAATGTATACAGTAAAAACTGCCCTAAATTCGGTTTGCTTCGAAAAGGCCAGTGTCAACAAGTGTCCAACTGCCACCACGTTTTCGTTAGTGTTGTTGTTACTTTCTTCACTTGGCGAGTTGAGGAGACAAATACTCACTCAGCAGTGCGCATGAAAACGACTTGGTGTGACTGCACTTCGGACTACTAAAGCCCTTCACTGGACATAATGCGACTCATCGTGGTTCCTTGTTCCTACACCTCGCATTAATTTGGGGGAAACATTGCGAGAAGCTTGATTTGCAATATCCGAGTCCCTGGTTTTTACGAAAGTCTGTAAATGAGTTCGCCTACGGGACTGTGGTATGTTAATACTACGTGGTGGCCACTGGTTACACGCTTCGGAGGGCTCGCTGTACCACTGTCCTGTTAATATCCGCACAATCTGGATGAATGTGTAAGTTTATTCTTCCCAAAATTGTGTCAGTTGAAGATGAGATACAAAACGCCCTCCAATGTAACACAATTAAACAGTTCCAGGCGCATCTACAACCGTTTCCGATTTAATGGGCAGAACAACGATGCAAGTTCACGATTGGCGAACACCAATCTGCCCACAGTCGTACAATGTACCTACAACCGTAGCTGATGTTTTCCTTGAGGTTTTCTGATTCCACAATAAGCAGCCCACATTTGTACAGTCCACAAAACTCATTTAACTCTGCAAGGCTTATGGCAAAAATACTGGGTACACGTCAAAATTTGTTTAAATGAATTTTTGCCCATGTATTTTTCTTTCTATTTACCTAGACTATTTATTTTTGGAATTAATCACCAACAATTACATAATTTTAGCTTCAAATGTGTATCAGTTGTCACGAGTGATTCTGATGACCTTGAAATGCTCTTAAAACCGTTGAATTGAATAGCCAACCATCAGTACGCTTTGGCGGGCACAGGCTCTTTCTTGAAAAGCATGTCAAGTATTTAGGAGTGAGTATAGGTGAGAGGTGGCGTTTCAGCTAACACCTCCAGTTCCCGAAAGGCGCTACCACCGCAAGGTTTCCCTCACTGCATACAATAAGTAAGGCCACTTGGGGTGTGTGTTACCGCAACACTATCCTATTTAGGCGCGACCGAAGAGAATAGTTAGGTCACGAGCAAAACCAGATTAAGAACTTCTCCCAGGGGCATACCTCCGCTTGATAGCACAAAGGCAACACCTAATACCGGGAGATTGGCTGAATGAGGACCCTAACGTGTCTCAACAGGTCTGAATACGGTAGATGCTGAGCGAGTGCCTGGGCTGGGTAGCTAAACCCCAATCTCCATCACTTTTAGTGGTGAACTCTCTTACAAGGGTTAAGGAACAAACAACTTCTCCGAATGAGTCACAGAGTTCAGGTTTATTTAATAGCTGCACGGCAGGTTTGGAAAGAAACTCACGTTGAGTGACTCAAAACGCACAAAAAACTCAACTCGGGACAATTCATCAGACAAGGCAGTTTATAAGGAGATGGACAGAGAGAAGGCTAGCCACACGTGAGTCGGCAGGGCGTTAAGACCCAGGAACCCTATCAATATCCTCGACTGCTCTGGTCGGCTTAGTTCCAAAGAATTAAGTTATTAGTTAAACTTCATCCTGAAGATCGAAGGTAATTACTCAAACATTATCCTCGCGCGTCGGCGGCCTCCGGTCCCTTCTTCACAGATATTAATGGCCCTCGGCTCGGTCCTTTGCGGGGGAGAAAAAGACAAATTGAACCTCTAAACGCCGTAAAGAGTCTCGCGGTTATTCATTTCTTTTAATAAAAAACCCGTTTCCTGGATCTGACTATTACGGACACCAATTTTCCACCGGTTCCGAAGAATCGACCGCTTGAAAATTACGGGCGGGGCAATTGATAGTTTATGAGCGTCCGGGAGGGGGAAACGAAGGATTCGCCGAGCTTGTTAATTTGAGGTGCACACTACTCACAATTACGAGAACTAACAGGGTTATCAAAATTTCAGCAAATAATGAAGCCGAATATTCGAGCGAAATTCGTTTTTAAAAAACTTCTCGAAATGGTTTTGCAACAACGTCCGTGTTTCATGTAACTCAGTGGTTCTAGATTTCACCTTTGTATGATTAGTATATACATAATCTGGGTTCTTTTCTGGCGCGTCCATGCTACCAGGCGCGACCACAGGCTGTGGATAGTGGAGTGACCTCAGTATTGCCCTAGGGCGTGCTGTGGCCAGCTGTGAATAAGGTCAGCATGCTGACTGAATAAGCAGCCGTGAACCACGGCAAACCCCAATCCACGGCAGAACAGCATACGCCAAGGATGCAAGGCCAAAGGGAGGTTGGTCGCTGGTATGCGAACTCTGGGCACCGGGCGACACCCAGTTTTAAGTAGCCTTCCCAAGGCATTCGGGGCTCTGTCTCTGGAGACCGTTTATTTCCCTAGCTGTTCGTGGGACCAACATGGATACCAAACAAAAAAATGAAATACAACCAAACCAAGAGGAAGAAATCGTCTCAAGGATTGAAGAGGAGCATCTGCTGTGTTCCACACCAGACCTCGATGATCAGATGGCCACTGACGAAAATACGACGACATCTGGAGAGGCTTCCGCCTCGTTGCAACTAGAAACGCTGTCTCCAGCAAATATAGAGGGTCTCTTTGGCTCTCCACCCTAGAGCCTTCCCCCTGGTGGAAGGTACCCCTTCGCTATTGGCCCAGCAGCAGTCAGGGAGCACAATGGCCAACGACTGTGTGCCCTCCGTGGATCACCATGAAGGGGCTGGTGGAGGTGGGAAGAAAGAGGGCGGAGGAGAGGCCTCTAGGGCAGAACCTGACAGTGCTAGGATGGGAGGTGCAAGAAAGAAGCGATATAATCACTTCATTAGGCGAGGGCTTGCACCGGAAGAGGCCTTGAAGGTCTCTGCCATGACAGTCAGGGAGAGCAGTAAGAGATCCAGACCCACGACTGGATCTACTCCACAGAGCCAGAAGGGCGGGGATCAAAAGAGGACGGCAGCGCCTCAAGCCAGATCCCCAAAAGGAAAGGAGCAGAAAGTCACCCATCCGCAGAGCAGACTGCGCTACAGGAATGCTGTGGAGGGAGTAAGGGTTGGTAGTGTACACCAGAACTACCCAGGCACTCTGCTCATAAATGCGCAGCTGGATAGCCTAGACAAAGGCATCATGGACAGCGTCCTATCAGCTGCAGGGAGAGTATTCTGGCCAACGACCTCATACTTCGCATGCTGTATAATCAGAGCATGGGTCTGAATACCCAGTTCTAGCGGATCATCCGGAAGGAAGTGGAAAGGACTGGATGGTCCTAGCCTTGTAAGTGGATGATACGTCAGCAGCCATTATAAGGGCCCTGCCAAGAGGATGAGTGTTCACCGGGATGAAGGGCCAAGTACCTCAGGCAGTGTGCACCTGGCTGGGAGCTCGGACTCCGTCCCTGCATCAACGGCGCCTACAGGCAGGGGAGATATGCAGGAGCTGGGGGCGTCTGGCCTCACAGGAAGTGCGAGCCCCTCATGATTGGCGCAGATCCTTAGGTAAGGTAGTGTATGATAAAAGTAGTGATGGTAATTTTGATTAAATGTGATGTAAAGTACACTGACATGCCTAACTTTATCTGTAGAGATGTCGCAATTATCAAGGTAAAGGAAAATTCGCCAGAGGGAGCAGTCAGGACGGTGCTGGTGGAGTACTGGTAGCACCTGCCTATTTCCCGCACGACGCGGACGCCCCGCCGGAGGAGGTAGGAAGATTGGTAGTTACTGCAACAATCACACCAATCATCAACTTCAACTCCTAATTGGCTGTGAGGGACGTAAACGCTCATAACGTTGTCTGGGGGAGCACAATCACGAACACTAGAGGAGAGTGCCTCCTGGACTGCGTTGCAAGGCAAGAACTGGAGATCCTCAACAGGGGTAATGCCCCCAGTTTCGTAACGAGGGTAAGGGATGAGGTACTTGACTTCACCATCGCTAGTCGTTTCATAGCCAGCAGAGTCCAAGACTGGTAGGTGCTGGACAAGCCATCGCTGTCCATTCACAGGATTATCTCGTTCAGTCTGGGTTTCGGTTCCCAAGTATTGGAAATCTTCTATATTCTGAAGAACACAGACTGGCCACTCTACCAAACCCAGCTCTACTCAGAGCTGGGAGGTATGGTCAGGGAAATACGCTCAGGCCAGTCTTAAGCAAGGGGTGATCATCCACTCCTATGAAAACAATTGCCCATCCCGTACCCACAAAACCAATGGTGAGGCCCGCCGGTGGAGTGAGGAGTTGGGGAAGCTAAGGTCTTCAACGAGGAGGCTCTTCAACACGTCCAAGAGGACAGGGGATTGGGAGGCCTACCGGCAATCCCTTACAAGTTCCCCTTTTGCAGACAGGAAATATCTTCACCAGGGCCAAGGCAAGCCACAAAGAATAACTAGACAATTCAAGCTAGAAGAGGCAGCAGTTCTTGCTACTGACATTATGCGAGAGCGGAAGAACTTCGGTTGCCATTCGGTGTTAGCGTCCACTCACGGGAACGATGGGAGAAGGAGACGTTCCGGACTGAGGTGGGTGCCATGCGATGGTATACCGATGGTTTGGTCATGGGAGGCAGAGCTGGACTGGCCATTTTAGAGCCCAACTACAGCTAAGTGGCTCTTGCTACGCCGCTGGGAGAGTATGCCACGATATTTCAGCGGAAATCCTAGATATAAAGATCCGCGAGAAGAGATCCTGACCAAAGCACTCGAAGCAAGTGGATCTACATATTCTCGGACAGCCAGGTGCGGAGGACGAGACGGCAGAGCACATCCTAGGCGAATGCCCTGCATTGGCAGTCAAACGCTTTGAATACTTGTCCATTGAACCTCAAAAATCGTAACGGAATCTGCGGCAAAGGACATACTCGGCTTCCTAAAGGGGGTGGGTATGTACGACGCCTTCTACTAAGAAATTGCGAAAAGGGTAAAAAGCAACCGGAGCGCATAAAAAGAAAACGCGAATCACGCCATCAGCTTGGAGCTGGAAGCTTTACAGTTCAAACGTCTGGAACTGATATATAAATTAAACAGTTGGATGACTGCCAGAGGAAGGGTATGAGGCTCTAAAGGAATTCTTACTGTGATTAGTTATAGAAGCACTGTTTTCACGTGATCAAGTAAGTTCCCCCTACGCCCGTTAAAAAGGATTACCCAAATCATGAATGCAATTTACCGCATGCTCAGCCGTCTTGTCTAGTTCCTCAGAGAGATGGAGAAGATTGAATGGTCGATCGGACACGATCTGGTGCACCAGAAGGATGTGTACGACGACACCCCGTGTAGATGTATAAAAAACAATGGGTTAATTTGATCTTGAGAGCTGTGACTGTACGATAAGTGGACAGGGATGACACGGGACAAGCAATATATGGTGCTGTTATTTGTAACATGTCAGAGTACAGCAGAATGAAGAAGAAATATATTAAAGTTTGGCGAAGGGGAGAGGGAGAAGAGAGACCGGAAACAAAGGTACACAGCATATTCCGAAATAGCTATTGGACGGCGATTGACGTGTGTGCCGTGATTGAAAGATGTGCAGAAAACATGAGCAGTTATGACGTTATTAGTTGTTGGTAATGCCGTTGGGGAGGGCACTAGTTGCAGACTGGGCGTGAAGTGACTGACTAGATCCTAAGCAACCTCCCCCTCCCCCCGCCATCCCCCCAATTCTATTAAGATCGTCTGCTACGCCTTCCTTAGATAATTAGGGATAAATCACACCTTCTGCATGTTCTGCGTAGAAACCGACAGAACACTGATCTTCGAAGAGTGATCTGTCAAACCGTCTAGATAAGCTCCTACCAGGAAGACGTACAATTTGGTGCCACACGTTCGATAGTTCGAAGCTGGCTTTCCCCCCCCCCCCCCACAATCAGTGAAGCCTTCAAAGTACCAGCCAACATTCCCTCTGACAAATCGTAAACAATTTTTCTCCACATCAAAACTCGCGTGGCATTACATTTTCCTATTTGTGAACTACTCCTGCCATCCCCTCCTGTTCTCTCTCGGCTCTCTTCCACCATATCCTTCGTCTCGACGTTATGTATTTATTTTTCTTTCTACGGGAAAACTTTTCAATTTCCACCACTCTTCTGTGAATCGAATCCCGGAACCGAGGCGGACGTAATAATTCATTTTCCGGTTCCGCGACTCGGGGTATGAATATGAAAGCAATCTGCGTTCTCCTCCTAAGACGAGCCCTTTGTGCAGCTCGCATTCGATTTGGCTGAAGGACGAGACCCGTAAGGCCCTCCTGGCTACAATTTGCCCCAGAGAGGGAGATATAGAGATAGAGGGGAAGAGGGAGAGAGAGACTAAGCTAGTTAGGGAGAGACCCCCTCCCTTCATACCGCTCCTACACCCTTCCCCTTTGCATCCATCGATTTTCAAATTACCCTCCTCCTCTCACCCCCCTCCAGCCAGGGGCGCAATTACCGTCGCACACACATGCACCATTGTTCTTTGTACACTGTTGCTCGCGAGAAAATCGATAATGTTTGCCTTACTTTTGGGCTTCTCTGAGCTTGAGGACGTCAATTCCAGAACCCCTGCCGTTCTTTCTAGAGAGTCCAACTTATTTGTACATATTCATCACAATGTGCAAATGATGTTCTAAACCTTCTAAATATTATATAATAGAATCACCAAGAGCTCACGCCACTTTGCTACAAGCGTTATTTACGCAATAGTCGTCTCGCTAAAAAAATTCTTTTTCGGGACTGTGCTCCCTGCATTGCGCGACAAATCCCTCCGAAGCCCCCCTTAGACCTGGCCCTTTCCTTGGCTAACGTTAGGACGTCTTCATCACGCCGGCTCATAACATATAGATTTAGAATTGCTATTTAATATCTAGTTTTTTCGTTTTTGAGGGTTTTGCCATTTACCGTATGCAGCTGTTGAACAGGGCTGATACACGAATCGTATGGGATTGACCTTGTTTGAGCATAACCAAATTAAGGTACAACTTGGATGAAATAACAACATGCAAAGCTGCATACTATTTCAAACTTTCGCTGTTCCCTCCGGGCAGTAGACCTATATGCAAAGCTGCATAGCAGTATTCAACGCTAAGCTGCCAACAGTAAACATATTATTTTTCTCCACAAGCCCTTATTCCTACCATTGCGAACGGAGTTGCATAAACAATACTTGCAGTTGTACCACAAAACGGTTCTTCAGTTTGGCGTCAAAGTCACGTAGGCGAGATTCTCCCACTCCACTGGATGCTCAGCTTGTTGTATAATAGTACCCAATCCTCAGATTTGACTAAAAGCCCTTGCCATTGATGGGAGATGAAGGATACGTACTCAGGATTAATTTCTCAATTTCCCGAGTCTCTCCAGCCTTCTACTCAAGTTCGTAGTTTTGTGGCTGTGGCATCTGTTGGACACGCAGGAATATTTTCCAAATTTCTGAGGTAGGTTTTGACGCCTAATTTCAACGCCGACGCAGGTATCAACCTTTCAGGTATCCATCAGCCCATTGCTCAGTCAACTTCGAGAGAAGATCCTACCCTCGCCACAATCCCAGGTTGAGATCCTAAAGAGCCCGGCTTTCCGTGAAAAGATAATATCCTGCAAAAATAACCTCATTGGTCGCAGTATTCTGTGCACTGCCTATGTCAAACTGAAGGTAACCTTGAATGTAAACTTTTTAAGATTAATAAGGAAATTATCGTTCTGTTGTGGACGAAGAGCGCAATTACTACATTTTTTCAGTAGGTCGGCCGAGCTCCTCACTTCGTCAGTTGTTCTCCCGATATGAACAACTACCCTGAGTTTACAAACTATTTTTGTTCCATGAGCTCGCTTCTTTTTTTCTCTTATCTATTAACTTCTGGAATTTTGCTCAGTAAATATTTCTAGCTGCTTGCCTGTGAGCGTCTGCACGAACCCGAAGGGAAAATCTTCTGATCTCTTCAGGGAAAAGGTGTCCGGACAAGACGAGGGTGAACCGGAAAGGGAATTGTGAGAAGTCACGCCCCACTCCTTTTGTAAAGCGTTTTTATTTCCACCCTTATTTGCATAAGCGTTTCTCTCGTTCAGCTCCATCTCCTGGATCTTCCTTTGCCATCAACGAGGGTCCCTGTTCGAGTTAACCAGCCGGTCTTCTCGTATAAAAGGCGTATCAGTTGGAGGGCGGCAACTCCCCAACTGCTTTGTCCATAACTAGTTTGGGAAAGAAAAACTTCGTCTCAGCGTTGTGTTTCCCACAAAATGGCCTTTTTCTAAAAACCGCATTGCGTACTAACAGAAATATGATCCGCTTAATAAATCCGCTTAAATACTCGATGACAGCTGGTAAAAGACGGAAAATGGCAGTATAAGCTCACAACTCCCCCCCCCCTTTACCCCTCACACATTTGATAGTCTTTGAAATCATCAGGTCACTATCTAACAAATACGAAAAGTGGAATTGAGCTACGTGTAGTATCACCACCTTTTCAAGTTTCTACAAAATAACAATAAACCCAATATTGATGGCGTTGAAAATAGTCCATTCATCGTGGAGGATAAGTTGGCACTTTAAAACGACGCAAAATAAATACGAACCAAAGAAATGGGGAGAGCACCCGAACTAATCATCGTCTGCTTTAGAAATGAATGGATTGGGTGAAGAACGTGTGGAAGAGTATGAGGCGTCTTCATGAATGGGCCTTTCACGCGCAATATATAATCGAGTACTCAAGTGAAAATCAATGTTCACATTCTTTGGCATTACGAATTAGGAAGAAAATTATGTGCTGACAGAAAGTGAGTTTTTTCAGTTCCTCATGTTTCCAAGGCTCCTGAATTTATAAAACACCGTTTTTGTTAACGATCTGTGTGTGTGGGTCTTTCTGTAGTCTCAGTTCAACGTGGGATGTGAAACACCGGCTCCAAACCAACTATAGTTATCATAGTGATCAAAACACCAAATATTCGTTTCTCAAATAAAAAACTCCTACGTATTTGATGAAATTTGTTGTGTGAACAGTTCCATGAGACAAAACATAACTGTAAAATTGTCAACTTTAAAGTGACAAAAGTGGCGTAGTAAATTATCGACAATTTGGACTGAAGTCATTTTGAGAACTGTTTTTCTGCAAATAGTCAGCTTATATACACGTTCTCACGAAAACCAGAGTGGTGGTCAAATCAGTGAGTAAACTATAGGCTGAGACTTTTAACGATGGTCAGATGGCTGGCAGAACTCGCCATTGCTTGTAGCGGCGGTAACATCTCTTGTGACCTGTCGCCTCGCATTGGATTTAAACATGACGGTGAGGATTCCGCAGCAATGTATGCTTCAGACAGTCTATAATCTCTTGCCGCCAGTACTTAGTAATCACTCCTCTCTGCCAACCTGCTGTCGTTTCTACATAAAATACTGTGCGTCATCGCAAATGTCCTCGAGTGATTGCCCAAACTGGAGAAACCCTTTCTTTTCTCACTTTCAATTAGCTGTCTTCACTCTCAGCCAACAAAATACCCACCCGGCCTCCCACAGACTAGGAAGAGGAATGAGAGTAAAGTATTACTCGGGTGATTGGCTAGCGGCAAACGGCCTCGTGACAGGTATTTGATTGGTTGCCTACACGCCAACAAGGGGCAGCCAATTGAGAAGGCTGAGGCCGCTTTGTGGATAACTGCAATAAACTGCCAGCCCTTACATGACGAGGACTCTTCCTTAACGGGAAGGGTCGCAGGAAAATTGGCAAGGGGAAAAAATTACTTCTTTCCTCGGCTGAGGGCGTCGCTTTAGGTAACTGATGATTTGGTCGACGCACAGACCGCGTCAGGGCGATCAATTGAAGGAAATGAATTATTGAGACGAACCTCATGACAAGGCCGGTTCAAAAGCATTTCGTTGATTGAGCTTTCACTTCAGAAGAGTGACTCTCTCAACTTCTGAGTCAAAATTACTTTGAGGTCAGCCTTTAGGCCATGGGCAGACATTCTGGAATAGTTGACACCACTTTTCTCAACTGATTAAGCCATAGATTTGGACGATAGTCAGCGCCTTCAGAACAATTATGACTTGGAAATTAGCGATTTCTTAAAGATCTAGTTGGAAACAACTCGTAAAATTAATAACGACATCAGAATCTGCTGCCCCCGTCACCCATAAGAAACATTTTTGGCTCTTTGGTTACTTTGGTTACTGAACAGACGCTTCACCAGATGATTTTAAAGAATCAACCGTCTGCAGTGCTGCCAGTGGTACTAGTGCAACCATAGCTAGGACATAGCGACAGCTCAGAAAGGAGGTTGTAAGAAACTGCTATAATTACATTTAGCCGTAGCCTATCATTATATCGATTATGTTGGGAACTAGAATTAGAATTTAAGAGGGAGATAGAGCGTATACACTCACATTTGTTAAAATTTGGTTTGTATTGGATAGAACTGTGTTGATTTCAGCTGATCATAAAATCAGAAATAAAGGGACGAGGGGAAAACTGCTTTGGACGTACAGCGTTCTGCTGTTTGAAGACGAGCTCACCGGATGTGGGGATAAGAATTGAAGGGCGGTCTTATAGAAAAGGGGCGGGGCGCCGCGACGTTATTAGCTGAGTGAAACCGATACCTCTGAAGGCCAAAGACTTCAACGCTCGGACAGAAAAACCATTCCTTTTCATCACGTTCCATTGCATTTGGTCCCATCCCCTGTTTTGTTTAGCAACCAGAATGATCACTAAGTACCGTGCAACTACTGGATTCAGAAAACATGTTAGTAGTTGTCTTCAAATAAAGAGTCACATAAATTTCACAAGACTGTCTCGAATGGGCAAGTATGCATGGTGTTTCGTAGCCACACCTTCCGAAAATAGTCGAATGTAGTAAGCAAATGTCATGAATGCATGTTTCCTCGTTCCCGCGTGCTGGGCTTCAGCCTGAGGCATTGTGGAGATGTGTTGATCGTTGGTTTCAACTTGGGTCAGAAGAGTGTGGACTCCTTCGTTGGTTGTATCACTGGTGATAATCTGAGGGTATATTAAAGGTTGATCTGAATATTTTTTCTTCTTCTTCATCTTCTTCTTATACTCTGTCTCTCTCTCTCTCTCTCTCTCTCTCTCTCTCTCTCTCTCTCTCTCTCTCTCTCTCTCTCTCTCTCTCTCTCTCTCTCTCTCTCTCTCTCTCTCTCTCTCTCTCTCTCTCTCTCTCTCTCTCTCTCTCTCTCTCTCTCTCTCTCTCTCTCTCTCGCTCTCCTTCTCCTTCTTTCTCTATCTTATAATGCTTGACAATTTTAGGCTACTACTCTGTTCTTGCTCAGCAGGCGTCGAGCATATAATGAGTGCAGTGTTTGTACAAGCTGAGATATGATACAAATCCACGGGCCTTAAGCGGAGTTCAGACTCCTCTATCTCTCGCTGAAGTGTCCGTAAAGGGTATCTGAGGAAAATGAACCCAGCCCACAAACCTAAGTTTTCAGGATCTGGAGAATCATGTTTCACATCTACTGGAGCTTTTTTTGGGTTACCTACCTTCCGTTCTTTGTGCCAGGCGACAGAAGTGTAGGAGGAAATTGAACATTTCTGTCAGGTGGATGTACGAAAAGCTCATTTCAACCTGAAACCTATCAGTGGCCGTCAAATAACTCTCATAGTTAGTTTCGATTTTTCGTCAGTGGTTTTTGAAACCTCCCTTGCCAAGGGTTCTTTCGTTTACTAATTTTTGCGATATTTCAACAAAATTGAGCTGAATTTATAGGGGAAAGCGCGAAAATGTCCATAATAGTACACGCGTTTCGCTTCGGCATTTTTCTTCCTTATTTGGTTCCTCGCTGGAAGCTTCTGAAACCACCTTTTACATGAAAAAAGCCTCAAATGGTATTTTCGACTCAGTAGACTGAAAGCAACGATGAAGAACGATAACTCTCTGGCGATTCCATAACTTCATCTCCAAGACATAAAGAAGTAAAAAACTGGGTATTGGTGAATGTTGCTGCCAACAACCTAATCGCCGCCATTTCTTATTAAGTATCATCTCAGGATAATGGTTATTTATTTAACTTATTTAATTGGTTATCTATTTCTCAAAGAAGTGAGAGAGTGGCCAAATTGATCCCAAGTCAAGACCATCACGAAAAGCCGATTTCAAAGAACAAAAATAAATAAAATTTCAATACAAGGACCATGTGTAATTTAAATTTGGCTTACACTTCCAGTTCAAAGTACGTTCTTTGATTTGACAAGTTTGTTAGACACTATAATCTTCGACGAACGAGTTTGCCAAAAATTGTTCCAGCATTTCGCATGACTCACTTCAAAACTGTCGTAGGAGAGTTGGTTTGTACAGACTCTCATATGTATTTGTTTGATAAATAACCTTAGAATCATAGGCATTTCCTGTAGAGATTTTTATACACATATTTTTACTTAATGCTGACAAAAATGAAGTTGAGTTTGCTGCAGATCTTTACGTTTTGAGGCCTACTAAATCCAAAAAACCCAATCCGCGCGTGGCTCGCGCGTGGTGTGTGTGTGTGTGTGCGGCGGAGTTCAATTAGCGATAGAACAGCTGAACCGATTGAGCTGATTCTTTTCTTGTTTTTTGTTCGTGATTTTTCGTAAACGTGCAAATAAGGTTATGAGCGTTTTCCTTTCGATGGAAAAGAATGGTGAGACCAAAATGTATGCAACCCCTAGTTTTTCCGAACGAAAACGGCATCAACAATTTTCATTAAGCTTTCAAATTATCTTCTACAAGCTAGCACCCATCTTTTCTTTTCTATAAATATGTCCATGAAAATTCGGTGAAGTCAAAATAGGGCAAATGGTTTCAAGGATTTTCGTCAAACTCACAGGATGTCTTCAAATAATTAATACCTATACATTGTTCTCCATAAATAATTCTCTGGCAGTCCATTGAACGGGGATAAAACCCAAAACGTGTCGAAAACCATGTTTCTTTGAGCATCTTCATAGTTTACAGAGTGGCCGCTTCACTAGATTTGATCAATTTTACGGAATGTCTTTTAGAAGCGTAAACCCCATTTCGATATCCACAACTATTTCTATATCTATCTGTTGAATGGATATATAAGTCATGAGAGCTCGGAAAACGCGATTTGTCGAACATCAATTAACCGTTTTTCCAATTTCCTTAAAATGGCTCTAACGAGTTCGATCAAACTTAAGTGATTCTGTTAACCAGCTAATATCTACATGTTGCATAGAAATCCGTTGAACAAAGATACAGCGCCCGTATAAAAGCAGGTCATCGAATTTTCGGAGGTTGGGGAAAGTTGTGAGTTGTTGCGTACCAGATATTTTCGAAGCATGTTCATTTTTCCAGTAGAGTGCCACCAATTAGATGACTGGATACCTAGGGAAGCACTGAGATTAGGAACTTAAAAATGTAGTGCCTTAAAAAATGAACTTAATGTGTGTGCCTTTGACTGCCATTGCCGCTCCAATACTGCGGCAAGTTGTTTAAAAGTGGTCTTAGCAGATGACTGAGTTTCGTACACACAAGTTATAGACCACCGATTAAATTGGTTATAGAATTTAATTAAAATTGGCGTCAGTCAAAAAGTTAAATGTCGTGCGACGCCTCACACATACACCAACTCCACGTAAATTCATCAATAAACATTGACATTTTACTGCGTTTTATCAAATCGTATGTTTTGGGGGAAAATTGTTAACAAATTTCAACTGTTCGGAGTGTGAAAGTGATTTTGGCTCATATCTCCGTTGTGATGAAAACATGTGTATGTCGGTTTAGGATTGTCTACGAACACTTTGTTGTTAATAATCCACCTATTAATGACGGCCATGCTTTCCAGCCTGTCTTAGTGTACTTTATCAGCTCTACTCGCTCTTCTAAATGGCAAAAATCTTCATGACGCACTTTCCCTACTCTATGAAACCATGTATTGTTTAGGAGTGAAATACGTGAATGTGGAAGGTTATTTGAAATTATTATGCCTTGCTGGCAATAAACCCAAACCCAAATCCTATGTCTTCACTATCAAGAAATACGTACATAAGCTATTTGTACGTAAGCGGGAATTGATCCTTTCTTGGGTCAAGGAATGAGAGAACGTACCCAGATTTCATTTACTATTTACAGAAATCCTAGTAAAAGTACAGGAAACTCAAGAGTTGTTTCCCAAAATCTGTGAATGTCTTAGAAGAGAATGAGTCGAGCGAGAGCTCCGCACAAGCCAGTTTCTTAAGAGACTTGAAAACACAAGGCTTCACTTCATTTCTCTCATAGTCTCACCATCCTGCACGTCTTGCGCCTCCCAGACGGTTCGGAATTCTCCAGGGCCATACCTCGAAGAACGTTGCCTGCGCGGTTACGCATGGCAACACACCTACCCGGAAGACTGCCGTACCTCCACAGGTCTGGGTTCGATGGATGCTACGTGAGTAGCCTGGCTGCTGCATGATAGTGAAGCCGCCTCCATGACAGCCGACTGATATAACTCTCTTAGAAGGGTACAGGAACAGACACATTATAGTCACATCGATAAGGAAACACAGGAAAACTGTGTGTCTGTGAACGCGAACGGCTGGGCCAAATCAACTCAAGCTGCCCATAGGTCCCCAAGGGACTCCAAATTAAGGTTATGAACAAAACCTGCTCAAACCTTACTATAATCATAGCGGTCAGACACCACATTTCTTGCATAGATAGATCCGAAAGACACGATAATTCCATGAAATTCTCATTGGTGGAAAGATAACGAGGGCAGCACAATAAATTGCCAAACATTTCGACGAAAAATCTACTTTACCCCTGTTTTTACTTTCCACGCGTGGTCCATAAGTGTAGTTCGTTTTGTGAGAGAACGGCTGAACCGATTGAGTTGGTTCCTTTCTGTGTGGTTTGTTAGTTTTTGTAGACACGAAAATAAGGTTATTGTCGATTTCGTTCGATGGAAAGGAAAACTTTTTGCATTCTTCTCAAAATTACTCCAACGATTTGGATTAAACTTTCAAATTATTTCTGCTAGTCAGTAGCTAAAATTCTCTTCCAATATCTCCATGAAAATTCGGTGAGCAGAGATATAGGCCCAAAGAGCAAAATTAGGTTTTTTTACACTTTTGGCAAAACGGCTACAACGATTTTCACCAAACTCACAAGGTGTTTACAAATAGTTAATAACTGTATGTTTTTCTCAATAAAGGTTCCTTTCACAGTCTATTGAACAGAGATAAAAACCAAAGTGTGTCGGAAATAATGTTTTTCTGAACATTTTTGTAATATCCCGAGTAACTGTGCCACTGGATTTTATCAATCTTATGTAATGCCTTCTAGCACTACACATCTCTGTATCTACTGTCTGTTGTAAGAATAAATAAGCCATGATAACTCGAAAAACGATATTTGCGGAATATTATTTAACCTTTTATCCAATTCCCTCAAAAACTGCTCTAACAATTTCGATCCTAGCTTTCTTCTAAATAAATGTTTCCGTAAAAATGCGTTGAACGGAGCCAGTATTTACGACAGGTAGTTGAATTGACGGGGGTTATAGAAAGTTGTGTCCAGCTATTTTGCTTACTAACTCCGCTCAAAAGGTAGTAGAATCCTCAGAAATATTGAGGTGGTGTTCCAATCAAGTAACTGCACGGTTGGACTTGTGGGCATTTGTTAACGCTCATAAGATATATAGGAACAACCTCACAAATTCAATTTCAACTACCGCCGTTTCATTCGCTTGCTCACATTTCTAAATGTTTTTACCCGATAACTCTGTAAAAGTGATTATTGTCACATCGTCCTTGCCTTCTCAAAAGCAATCGTGTTTAAAGTCTCATTAATTCTCTATGTACCAATCACTCAGTAATGATGATGGCACGAGTACGAACGGAGCAATAAATTCTGGAACTGTAAGCGATTCTGCTTTCTGCCACTGACGTTTTATCGAGTGAAAAATAAATTGAATTAGTAGCAAAAGCCATGGAAACTGGTGAATTTATAGAGCCAAGGAAAGTACACTCGATATTTGTGTATTTTTATCTGCCATAATTTTCGAGGTGGATAAATCTCGGAGTGAAAAATTCTCTTCCAACAACCACAAAATGGTTTAACTCCAATGACCTATCAGCGAACAGTTCAAAGTTGCAATATGAGTTGGTTTGCTTATCGTCGTGGTCTGTCCATCATTCCAAACCTACCTGTACCACATATTAGAGAATTTTTGGTGTTTATGCTGTTCATGTCGGTAGTAATGGAAATGTTTTTGCTGCATGTATTGATGAAAAAGCTTCTAAGAGTGGCTGTCATATAGAGGATGCGATAGGGGAAAAATAAAATGTATCCTATCAAAATATAATTGATGAATTTAATGAAGAGCATGCGAAATGTACCTAAGCGCTATTTTAACAAACTTATTCAAATTGTTCCAGTTATGACAGCTTTTTATAAAACGAAAAAATGGCTTAATGAAGTACTATTATTAACTCCCACGCGTTAATATTACGTCTCACTTCATCGTCTGCATAGACTAGTTGGAACCAGACGGAACCCTAAAATCTCTCAAACGCGCACCAGCCCGAGTTCCCCGTATTCCCTTTACTTGAGACTCAACTTTTTGTTAATCGAACTGAAACTATCTCTGAGCATGTGACGAAAACAGTACAAAACTGAAGTTCACCTTCGAACAATATACTTGAGCGGTATGCAACATAAACACTAGAATAGTTAACCACTTTACCTTTGAGGCCATTCGTATTATACATTGTTTTTTACTTGTTTCGGATAACATCTATTAGATCTATGGAAAACCTCATTGCGAACAATTCCCGTTCGACACACAGGGAAGATTTTTAGTTTTTATTTACCGTGTACTATAACGTTTTAAATTGAAATCTTATTAGAAATAATTATTTCAATACAGCATTGTTAACTCTTTTTGTAGGTTTAACGCAGCAAGATAAACTTCCGATTGGTGAAGTATAAATTTCGACAACCATATGTATTTCTGATCCTTTCTTTCACGCCATTAACACGAAATGAATTGAACAAATATCCTGTTGATAGTTCCAAAATAATGGAAACCATGAATGTGGTAATACCTGTATGGAGTTTTATCTCCAATTCGGCTGGTGGCAGCGCTAACTATTGTTTTGCCAAAATATTTGAACGTTCGCATAATTAATGAATTTAGGTCATTTTTTGCTGATCTGGTTTGGAGGCCCAAAAACTTTTTTTGAGATTGAGGACGGGTAATTATCCATAGAAGTCCTAAGAACCGCGAAGCGGCTTTTAGAAGCTGGATTGCTACGCATGCTGGATAAAATGTATGCGATCGTCCAAATGAAAAGTACAGGGATGGGAGGGGAACACACCTTAAATATTAAACGCCCGTATTTCGATTGTGGGCACTTACTTCATACGCTACCAGCAAAAAACTTGGTTTGTGGTCCACTTCCTCAACAGATTCGACACAAGAAGAATGAAGTACCAAAAACCATCGCGCCATCGCGAGCAATTCCAAGATAGGAACAGCAAAAATCCACTTTTGGAGGTTCAGAACATTGGTTGGAAACCAAAAGTGGCTTCTTGAATAGCTTATGTACACCCAGGTCAGGACTCAATCACCCTTATGAATTCCAGCGACAGTTTTTGAATGTACATGCTTTATATGTGGAATTAAAGGTTGTTGTGGTTTCGATAAATGCGTGGGGTTCGTAAGAGTGAGTATACATGACATACCTGTTTTTGGCGGCGGCGGCGCGATCCCGTTGCCGGCGGTTCTTGAACCAATTGCCGACCTGCGTTGGGGTGAGGCCGGTAGCCTGAGCGAGCTCTCGCTTTTTGGTCGGGTTTGGGTATGGGTCCTGGAGATACCACTCGCGAAGGAGACTTCTCGTTCTCTCCTTGAAGCAATGAGTCTTCTGTTCTCCATCCCATATCGTTCGAGGGAGCGGAAACTTCTTGCGAACCCGGTATTTGTCCACGGGGCCCAGGGGACGGCCACGGAGCTTCTCAGCCTCCTGGTAATGGGCTTCCAGCCACATCGCTTGCAGCTTCCCGTGTGAGTCTTTGGTGAATTTATGGTGCTCGAGAATAGAGTACATCTCCCGGAAATTGCCCGAGTGGAAAGAAACGATAGCTCTAGCTCGGAGGACGGCTTCGTTTTTGTTCAGCTCGTTGATATTCGGATGAGCGACTGGGAGCGACCAGAGGAAACGAGCGAGTCGCTCGATGTCGCCGCTCTCTTCGAGCGTTTCGCAGACGGCGGCCACTTGAGAGACGGTAAAATTCAACGTGGGGAGAGCGAACATTGGCGACGGAAGAGGAGCGTGGGGCGGCACAGTTGTTCCCAAACCCAGCGCCATGGCGGAGCGACATTTCCCGACTGACTGACCTGAGTGTGGCCCGTCCTCTCTGCCCCCTCCCACGAGCAGCGCCACGAGGCTCCTCCCACCGAGCCCCCTCCTGTTACCATGACGACACCCAATCAGGAGCTCCCGAGTCTCACGCTCGCCTCCTAATTATTTCCCACTCCCTCCTGCTATTCAACACCACCCTCGTTTCCTTATTAATTAATCCCCTCCACTCCCCCCGACTCTTACCCACGAGCCCACACTACACCACGACCCCCACCCCTCGTCGCCACTCCATACCCTTCCTCTCGTCACTCGTTTACACACTCTCATCCCCTGTTTCCTATAATTACCTTTATTTCTACTTCTCTCGACCCGCTTTTACGAATTTCTCAACATCCTGACACTTTTCCCAATTTTTTAAACAAATCGCGGCATGTTTTCTTTGAAAGATAAACACTCAACATATTTGTTCAATGCGTCAATTCTCACAAAGCTAATTAGGTCGCTAAAACATATATACATATATGTAACTAATTAATCAAAGTAGGAGGAATTAAAACTTGAGGAGGGGAAAAACATACTGTAGGGTGGATATACCATTGTCAACCTTCTGGCTGGATGCCGCTGTCAGTAATATTTATGCTTTTTTACCGCCATCTTTCATACTCTACGGCCTTTTCAGTCCCATTTTTCGTCTAGTTAGCCTATTGATCTACAGACCCCCCCCCCCCGTTGTTTATTACTGAGGTCATTTGAAAGTAGATTACAATCAATCGAGATAGCAGCCGATCCCTACTAAGCAGTCGGAGAACATTAAAACCCTTCACTCGAGGAAAAGTAAGTTGTCCGGAGCGTATTAATGTTGAGCGTAAATTAAAGAAAATCTTCGACACCCAAACTTGCAAGGTGAGCGTAAATTGTGCAGGAATGTTTAATTAAAAGTATAAACTATGACAAATAAAGAAAATAGGTGAACATTTTGAGAGGTGAAATTCAACAGATTTTCATTTTTATCTCTCATTTAAGTTCAATGGACTGTCAAAAGAACATTTATCCAGAACAATATATAGGTATTAACTGTTTGAAAACATTCTGTGAGTTTGGTGAAAATCGTTGAACCAGTTTTCTCAAAAAGCGTAAAAAACCTATTTTTGCTTCATAGTCGAATATCTTAGTTCAACGCATTTTCGTGGAGATATTTATGACGAAGGGTTTAATCACTAGTAATCGTTAGAGCTGTTTTTGAGAAAAATTCGAAAAACCCTCGTTTTTGGCACAATCGTTGGAAATCACCCATAACCATATTTTCGCGTCTGAAAAAATAATTCCCACGGGGGCAATCAAGCTGATAGAGGAGGACAACTTGGATCTGGTGGTGGAGCTGTTCAATCGGATTTATGAGACTGGGAGGCTTCCTGAGGAGTGGTTACAGTCCACCTTTGTGGTGATCCCCAAGAAGCAGCACCCCAAAATTTGCAATGATTACCGGCTGATAAGCCTAATGAGCCACATGCTGAAAACGTTTTTGCGAGTCCTTCACGCTCGCATCCGCTCCAAGTGTGAGTTTGACCTTGATGATGCCCAGTTCGGTTTCCGGCTCGCCTTTGGTACGCGAGAAGCATTGTTTGCCTTCAGCGTCCTAATGCAGAAGTGTCATGATCAGCGTAGAGATGTCTTTGCCTGCTTCATTGACTATGAGAAGGCGTTTGACCGTTTCCTGCATTCAAGGCTTTTTGAGGTTCTGAAGGAGTGTGGAGTAGATGGGAAGGATATTCGCATAATCCGCAACCTGTACTGGAAGCAGGTGGCCGAGGTACGAGCGGGTGATATGGTGACGCCTGAGCTCAGCATCCAGAGAGGGGTTGGGCAAGGATGCCTGCTTTCACCTCTTCTTTTCAACCTTTACGCAAATCGTATATTTAAGGAAGCGGTTGAAGATCTTGATGTTGGGGTCAGAGTGAACGGGGAGCGAATCACCTCCATCAAATATGCTGATGATACCGTGCTGTTGGCTGAGAGCCTGGAGGATCTTCAGCTTCTCTTGAATGGACTCTCGAGTGCTGGCCAATGGGCGGGTCTGACAATCAATATTATGAAGACCAAATGGGTGGTTTTCAGTCGTTCCTCTCATGATGATGCTGTGTTGACACTCAATGGCCGCAGAGTTGAACGAGTAAGGAGATTCAAGTACTTGGGCTGCCTCATCAACGAATCTATGGATCCGGACATGGAGGTCAAATGAAGAATTGAGAAGGCTCGTACCGTATTCTTGAAAATGAGAAATCTTTTCTGTGGTAAGAACCTCAACTTCTTTCTCCGATGGAGAATGGTAAAATGTTATGTATGGTCTGTCTTGTTGTACGGAACGGAGGCTTGGACCCTAAAGGCTGCCACCCTGAGCAGAATAGGAGCCTTTGAGATGTGGCAATTGCGTAGGATGTTTAGGATCCCTTGGACAGCCCGCATTTCAAACGAGGAAGTTCTCCAGCGGGCTCAGGTTCCGAGGAAGCTCCTGGCTACGATGAAATGCCGTAAAATTGCATACTTGGGACACATATTGAGGGGAGAAAAGTATCGGCTACTTCAGTTGATTATGAAAGGGAAGATCGAGGGTCGGCGCATCAGCATCGGCGGATCGGGGTGGTGCTGGAAGAAGACGGATCTCCTGGCTGAATAACTTGAGGAAGTGGACGGGTATACAGCGTGCGGAGGAGCTTTTCAGGACTGCAGAGGACCGGGACGCTCTCGCCGCAGTGATTGCCAACGTCCGGTTAGCCGGATAAGGCACATACAGAAGAAGAAGAAAAAATTATGAACTACACAAAAAAAGAACCAGCTCAATCGGTTCAGCCGTTCTCCCACAAATCGAACTATAGACACACAGGTCGGTTTCTTGATCAACAAGACTATTCCTGAACCCTTGAGAGAATTAAATCAGTTGAATTTGAATTTGAAAAGTTTATTCATGAGAAGTACATATCAACATACACACAACTTCTTGCAAAATTATAATAAATGAAAGAATATGACAACAGGGTTCACTGCAGACACACACTTTTTTCCCGCAGCTCACCGTAAATGGAACGGTAACACTCAAAAAAGAGAAAATGAATACAATAAAATTAGGGAAATGGGAAGGATGCCCAGACTAGCTCTAGGGATAGAAGGATTGGTACGTGGGAGGGACGAAGGATGAGCGAATGTTTAGACGATTGAACGATAACCAGTTCATATTCGACCCGAGCAAAACGAGGGTGGTGAGACCTCGGATAACGCCTGCTGACACATCCCGCCGACGCATCTACTGCAGGACCCACTTGCATCACCCCCATCGGCACCCAGGGTCTCCGACGAGGTCTCCCGAACAGAGAGGTCGGGCTTCTTTCTCTTCTTTACCCTTTAGGTAGCGGATAGTAAAAAGTTACTGCAAAATATGTTATGGTACTTTGATTTGAAGTCGGTGCAAAAATAATCTCTGAGACGCTCTACTGTCGCCTTATATCTGACTGTGGGGTAAACCATTCCATGGGTTGTATAGGGATGTATATTGCCTCTCTCCAGACTGAGGGCCTCTCTTGTTCGCACCTTAGACTCTAATAAATAACTTCAACTGTCTTTAGCATGGCAGAGAACCCCCACTGATAGCCTTGCGTTTCTCCTCCCACTTGCCAAGCACCTCGTTCAAGCACCGCTTGATGGTCCCTACGAACGTGCATCCACAGGACCATCGTCAGCCGCAGTCCCCACGTCCAACCATCTTCTGAACAGCCAACGTTACATCACGGATGAAGTCGTTTGTATTGTTCCCCTCGCACATTGAGCAATGTGAGCTTCCCATCTAGGCAGACTTTCAAGTATTTCACCAAGTGTTTCTGTTACTATTAGTTATTATAGTACATGCTGCCAATCATGTGACGATTGTTACTGTCAGTACTCTCAGGGAATATATTTCTTTCTTGTTCTGACTGCTGACCAGAGCGGTTATTTCTTACGTTACCAAGTTCTTACACCATCAGCAAGTTAAATAAATCTTGAGAATATCAAGCCGTTTCTGCAAACAATCAAAAGCATCGTTTCGGTCTTGTGGCCAACACCTTCATTTCATGCAGGTTTACAAAGATATTTATGCAGAAAAAATTGGATATTTGAAGAACAAAAAATTACTTTAGTTAGTTTAATCAACATTACTCTACCCATTTTGAATAAAAGTGAGAACCTCTAGTGTGCTTCCAACTTCCCCCTTCACACTTCAACCGCCCTCCAATGCCGGAAATGACCGATGGCCTTATTTTCGTGTCTCGTACAATAAAGAACATGGTTCTTGAAATCATTTGACGCTCACTGGACCGTGACTGATACACCATTACTTCAATTGGTACGTTTTAGTTGTCGGTGGGGCTTCTTAAACGTCGCTGCTGGGTAGTGTCATTGTCGCTCACTCATATCAGGTCCCCAGGCTACACCTAAACACAGTGGCATTCCCTCTGAGGGTGTGACATCGGCACATTTTCACGGGGAATAATTACTGTATCGTCTCTCAGGAGATTCCCCTACAAAATGGCGCTCAGTTGCGTCCAACGAGCTGGAGGAAGTTAACTATTTTCATTCGCCCGTTTCTTCAACTCGTTCCTGCGGGATTTCGCGCAGCTTTGCTCCGACGCGCCCGATAACTGGCCCCTCGTTACGAGGACTCGACAGAAAACTGCAGTTAACTCGTTATTACGACGACTCGTTGGGTTCCGCAGGTGTTTCGATTTTAGGTGTCCAACTGCAATTGAATTCTCCACCTCTCTTCCCCTACCCCAACCCCTCACCATCCAAAACGAATTATTAGAGTAAAACCCAGCAATCAGGAGAGTTCCTGAAAGATTTCTCTATTTCCGCTCTGCTATATTTCCGCCCGTTGTAACGTTCGTTTCGAACTGCGCTGGTTAGAATTATGAATAATTTCGAAACAGGTGCTACGAAATACGTTAACTACGAGGGACCGATTGACTTCCTGCCAAAAACAAGTAGTGATTTTAATATGGTCTAGTATATACGCATATCGCGCACTCTGTGTAACGATAAATAATAGTCAACGGTGGTGGTTAATAAAGTGAGTCATCGAGACCTGACATGAAGTTGAACCAAATCAGGTGGCTGATAACCAAAAACCATCACGGGAGATGCGGATGCGTTACGTCTTACGTTGTGCACTATTCATACGACCTTGACAAGGCAAGGCTCGCACAAAACTGTTATGGAGACTCAATTAAAGCTTAGGGACCAGCAGCTTCAGTGATACGAGTCCGAACACTTGATATAATCCTCGTCGGGGGCTTAGGAAAAGTCATTCTGATGAAGAAACAGTCCTGATGCTTGTCCTAACTTCGAATCGTCCACTTTCTAGCTTTCCTATTACAATACGCCCTTTAGAGTGCAGTGATGGGCAAGTGGAGATAGTTCGACAATCACCAGAAAAAAGTAGTTCTTTTAACAGATCTCCCGTTCTGTGAATTATTACTCTTCCACATTCGCATATCCACAATTTTTAAACTATTACAAGCACATTTTGGTTTATTATTCATTCTGAAGAGTACACCTATGTTTTCGGTTAGGAAAATTTGTTTACAACACCAAACTTCAAAATTTGGCACTTGACGTTTCAAGACATCGGGATTACAAATATGCAGTGTTCGTCAGCGTTTTATATTTTATGCCAAAAACGTGGTCTAAAAAACCGTTCTTTCGCACAAAAATCCCATTTGGTATCTAATTGTGCCCTCCTGCAATCCGACTGGACGAAGTCCATGGTTATTATTGGCAAAAAATAGTTAAACTAAGTTAACAAAAACGCAATTATTGCAGTTTAATCGCAATAACGTCGTATTTGGTATTGTTTGGTGCTGGGTCGAATGGAACGAGTCTCAGAGGTGTAAGACTGCGTCTAGACTTAAAACAGAGAAATCACAGTAATTACAGTTACGAAGCCTACTAATTGAAAGAACTCGCAGGAAAGTAATCGTTTCATCGTTTGCACTTCCTCTCATATCATTCCAACCTCCTGTTAGCCCCACCTGTCACACCTACACACGCCTGGATTATGTAATTTCGTCGTTCCGATGTATTCAGTTCATGTTTCGCATCGTTTACTCGTATTTTTCGATTTTTCGTACTTCTCAGAGGTGTGAGACCATTTCTAGCTGTGCCAGAGAAAAATAAACCGTTGTGTAATGATTTGCAGCGTTTTTTTTAAACTCCGATGCAGAGTTGTTCCGGCTCACGAAAACCCAGAAAATGGGGAAATTTCTTCTTTTTTTTTTTACAAGGTTATACCAAATACAAGGGGAACATTTCTTGAACTGAATTAGTGAGGAATTTCCGAAGGCGTTAATCGTATTTTCTCAGAGTGGTTTGGGGGTGTACCAAACGGTTTTTGGCTGACTACGATAGTGAATATTTTTTATTCGATTTTTTTTTGTTGAAAAGTTGACCACGTAATACTGTGGTGTATAGTTGTATGTGCAATGGCAAAACAATAGTTAATACTCTCGAGCTACGCGTTCATTGACCAGTGATGAATCCTGAAAAAGACTTTCAGGCCCAGAACTCTCACTCGCCGATAGTTGGAAACCTTCACTATCGTCCCGTTTAATAGGATTAACTAGGAAATTCTGGAGGAGAGCCGTGACGCACCGAAGCTGAAGATCGAGGCCATCGACAGAGCTGCTAAACCTAATTCGTCATTTGGGTCTCGAGTCGTTGATTCGGTTGAGGAGGTTTCGTCACTATGAAGGGGGAATTCCCCCGTTTCGTTGACGCAACCAGCCTCGTTGCCCTACGCACCAGTGAAATCAAAGCGATTATCGGCATCACTGATCGGATGGTGTGCAATATCAAAGTACACTAAAGATTTCACTTATAAAATCGTATTTAAAGATCGCCTTTTCTCAAATCGCCCGTAGGTTTATACGTTTCGTTGGGAGTTCACGCTGCTTGAGTCCGTTGCTAGACTCGCACTCTCGAAATAATGGTTGAGACTCATCTGAAATATTGGGTCATATCTCACATAATTTGTCAGTTGTCAGTCTCACGATAGTTCTGAGAGTAATGAAAATCTTGCCCACGTAGCGCCGGACGTGACTTGAAGCGACATTACTCTTCGTTCACCGTTGATCTGAAGGCATCAGAGAGTCTTGAGGTACTTGTATAATTTAAGTACGTGTGAATGCTTCTGAATTCCAACACGTGCCTCCACTCAGCCCAGTTTCGCGGGTGACTTCGCCCCTTACCGTGACCTCCTGCCTTCACTTCTGATATCACGTCAAATTTAATTTGGTATAAAAGAGATAGCGTCGACAAGAATAAACTGACGGATGAGAGGGGAAGGAAAGAACGAAATCAGCTCGCCGTTCTCTTGGTCCTTGGGGGGCTGATCTCCTTGGCCAGGAGTCAGATTGCTCCTCTCCTTCAACCTTCCATCTATAACCATCCCTCTCCCATCATACCAACCATGAGCTCTGACTCCAAGCTTTCCCCCTCCTCATCCTTCTCCCTCTCTCTCTCTCTCTCTCTCTCTCTCTCTCTCTCTCTCTCTCTCTCACTCTCTCTCTCCCTTCGTAAAATTGAAAAAAAGGAAATTTCTTTTGCGACGAGCAAACGGGATTGTTCCAGACCAGTGGCTCTCACCCTCGCGTGTCTCCTCGCGGACAAGGAACAAATTAAAAACACCATTCTCCTTCTCCCTTAATTGATACTCGGCTAACTAAGCGGAAAATAACTCCTCTCCATTGTGCTCTGCTCTGCTCGGAGCGTCTTTTGTATTTGCATTTGTCACTGAGCGCGTTTCGAGTCTCTTAATTCCCAGAGCTCTTTTTCGTTTCTCGTTTCAACTCTCAACCGATGGAAATGGAATTCCCCCTTTTCAGCCCCAGTTTTCCTTCTAACAGAATCACTCCACACCCAGGATTTAGCATTTTTACCCAATTCCTGTATACCTGTAAGATGGAGCAACTGCATCATAGTTAAAAACATTGAATGTTTGAAGTGTTTTTTAAAGTCTTCAGTGCCAACATCCTTCCTGTACCTTTTCCCTATGAATCCTAAACTTTAAAGTTACTTATAAGTTGGGCCTTCCGAAATAAAATCATTTCTCCTTAGATCTTCTTACTCCATTCCAGAAGGTAGGCGGTCCCATGTGTAAGATCCTCTGAGATCCTGTGACTTCTGGGAACCCTCAGAACCTGGATTTTCAATCCAAGACAGGATGTGCTGCAAATAGAACTTGTGAATTTATCGAACGACATTGTACCAAAGAAATCATTACAGCCTTGGCCTGCTATCCTGGTTTAGTCTGAAATAGCGCCATTCGGTTACCCTCCTCGTTTTCTGAAGCAACGCGGTTACGTGTGAGACTGAAATTGAGAGAGAGTGTTTGAATTCGTAGCCGTACGTTTAACGTACGAACACTTGCCAATGAATGTGCGACATAATGTGAATGACGTGTTCTCCAACGAACCAATGCCAATTATAGTGCTGAAGGACTCAAACAGCGTTGAGAGTTGAGACCGCAAGGAGTGGTCGATTAACCTCTAGAACAACATTCAATCAAAAGCGCCAAATTATCTTGGTTTCGGCGGTGCCGAAAATTGGAGGGCTCAGGTCTAGTTCTCACGTTTCTCTCCGATATAAAATGTTGATTCAATAATTGGGCGCTCGGTGAGTCATTCTTCGGTCAATTGTGAGCAACAGCGGAGCAATTCGCGCTAAAATTGAAATCATTGGGTGAATTCTGGTTAATTGTAATTGCTACCCAAACTAAATATGCGGATGACATTTTATGCTACTAAAGATGAAATAAAGAATAAGCACGTTGCACTGTCCTCACTGTTTGATACCTAAGCTAAGTGTTCTTAACAAATGGTTCTTTGACGAGATTTGAGCTGAAATCTGCACTTGGGATTATTATCACGTGTGCAAAAGATCTTTCTTTCACTCTCACGGATTCCTGGATACCTCATAACAGGACACAGAGATGTTTCTCATCTGAGATACTTCCAGAATTGCGAACCCGGGTTTGTGGGTGAAGAATCAGGGTAAAGAGCCCATACTCTAATTACACGAAAAACGCTCAGCCCACAGAAAGGCAGTTGAGGAGCCCCCAATTGATGACCCACGAGATGACTGATATAACCCCCTTCGAAGGTTTAGCAACAGTCATTAATGAAGGAAATGGACCAGATGACACATTGGATAGGAAAAAACAATTTGTGAACAGCAGCATAGAGCGTGTAGAGCTAGGCAGAGGAGATGACAAAACACGCATATTCCAATGGACCGGAAGAATGGGACCCAAGAGAGCTCCTAGAAGTTGTTTCACATGGCTAGAACTCAAGGAAAAAGCCCTTTTTCAACCTCCGACACTTCTAGTGAGAGCAAATGATAGATTCTCACTTTAGCATTGGTTGAGGCGCACCTTACACACCGTTGTTTGGGGAGAAAAGTGGGTTGAGTATGCTTCGGCCATCTCCTACTCTACAGTATCAGTATTGGTGAGAGAAAGCTGGGAACTCTTATCACTGCACATCTTATTAATGGCTCCTGTAACCTTGGAAATATGGGATTCGATGCTTTCTATGCGTTTTTCATAGTTGCCAGCTCCTAGCAGCTAAAAGCACAATTGTTGTACTTGAAGGTACAACAAACCCATTGGGGTTTGATTCGTTCCGAATAACTTTCGTTCCTAGTTCGTAGAGCTAAAGAAAGTAAAAAGACTGTTGTCTCCACTCCCAACGTTGAGCCGAGACACGATATTTTACCGTTCAGTAGCTGCTGCAAGAGACTGCACACGATTCCACCACTCGGGATTTTTGTTTCCCTTTCGCTCCGAACTGAACACATCCGATTGAGTAATTTTTAAAAAAACGAATTCATGGCTAGAGCCGAGTTAGTGTTGCTAAGTGAAAAAGTACCTGTTGAAAGAAAGGAGGGGTCCAGAAGACTGGAGACGGAGTGAGGTCGTCTAAACGTCGACCGAGGGAGTTTATTAATTAACCAAGGTTGCCAGTCAAATTGGAACGAGAGTTACAAACGTGACGAGGAGCGAAAAGTCATAATTAAACGAACTGTGTGTCACGGTGGTGACAGAGGACACCCGCGAGGGGTTCCGAGGGGCGGCAGAAGCTCTGGCAGTCATCGGGGCTCAGCTCTAATTGAGCCTTCCTTCCCTAACTACAGGTGTTAACTTTCCAGATCAAACAGTCGTAGGGTCCATTACCTCAGCGAGTCGCGACTCAAGCCGCCCCCTCAAAACCTCTGACACTTGAAACGGCTATTGCTTTACCTTTCGAGGACGATCTTGAAATAAAAGCGCTCCCCCTCCGTCCAATGGAACGCGCGGAAATAATACGCGGAGTTAACAACTGAACTAGAAGCTCTGCCAACAAAAGGGAGCCGAGGAAATTACTGGCGAACCTAATCATCGGTAGGGCTGTGAAATCACCTGTCGTGGCTTCAGCGAGATGACAGATAACAGAGCAGCGGGAGCTGAGAGTCTCGCCGTCATCAAAGCTCAGAAACGATCGACCAAAAAGGGATTGTGGAACATCACAGAGCCCTTGAAATAACATCCCTCTGCCAAGAGAAGAGATAGTTACCTTCCAATCGAGCCAAGTCCCGAATAAAAACCTAATCAGAGTAGCACAAATTTACCTGAATAATTTTTCGTGTTACATTGATCGACTCATTTATGTGAGGCGCTGCATTTCAATTTTTTAGGTAAAGTCATCAAGCTCCACGATGCCACGCGTGCGATACGAAGAAGAGAAGTACTTTGCTTACGTTGTTGAGATTTGATATCAATGATGAAGTATAAAATATTGTGAGTTAGTTGGTGAGAAGGGGCATCTACCGTTGAGAATACTGATGAAAGAGGGTGAGCCTGGCGGGAAACAGTAAAAGGCGAAATTTACCAGTCGGCTGAATCTGAGCCTGGCATTAGACTAACGAGTCCAAATCACAGAGCAAAGGGCATAAAACGATATGCTAACTCCGCTTTAACGGGTCTCGCGAACCAACTCATGGCCAAACAATAGCCGCATCTGGTTGTTTCGATTTCAATATTCTTCACTGGAAGTTCCGGTACATTTGACAAGTTGGTTGTCGTCGTTACTTCAATCGAGTTGTGCTCGTCATATTGAGAGTGTGTAATACTTGTGTTAGTGCACAATGCGTTGACTTATTCGAAGCGGTAGAACGCTCCTTTCATATTTGGTGCCTCCTTCGAGAAGCATGAGGAGAGAACCTCAGCTGTCCAGTGGCGAAGTGCACCATACGCTCCACGATGGCAGAACCTGCAGTGCTGATGATGAGCAGAAGCGAACACAACAAACTGACTCAAGAATATGTCAGCAAAGGCTCGGGGTCACTTGACCAACGGCTATGGTTAGGTAAGGGACAAGATCTTTTGCGTACCCTATTCCCGGGTGATCGGGGGGGATTGATCTTTCTCTTTTTTGCAATCTGGGCATGGAAGTAGCTAGTCTAAAGCTTTAGAGTTCCAGAGGACCTTCGGGATTTGACCATATTTGATTGGGGCTTACTACCTTGGAGAGCTCAAGCTCGCGTGTACCTCAACCGTGTCATCGTCGAAATGACCCTCCTCATCTGCCGGATGCCGTCAACTAAAACGACGATCACTGTTCAACACTTTAGAGACGACGTGGCTTTGCCAAAGATAATTCAGAGGAGTGTTTAGAAGAAACGGCTCTCCTCAGAACCACCTCTCTATTTATGTGTTATGTGTGCCACTTTGGGACGTTTGTAAGTGAGACGAAGAGCGAGGGAGCTAAGGATAATGTTGGTGTTAGTGGAGACACGTTACGCGACCCACCTGGCGACAAAGGCTATTCTCGGCCTTAAAACCAAGGGACCCCACGCATTCACATCCGCTTTAATGATGTTTGCTTTCCCCGATATTCTCGGACGTTTGATGGTGAAGAGTTTCAACTCGACAAACTGCAGCACTCGTCGGCCTTTGAAATGCCGCGAGCTTTCACTCTCAACGTGGAGTTTTCCTCCTAAACGGCGGAATCTTTTGGAAACCCGATCAGCTTCTCCAAGAACAGATTTGGGACTTGTTGGGCTATTCGTAGACCTGAATTCCGAGAAACGGTTGATGTGAATTCCGAAAGTTCCAGAGATGTGGAGATGTCTCCATCGTAAGAACCTACTGGCGCCTAGGACGAACTGCAGGTTTTTATAAGCTAAGAAGCATGACTGGATTACCTATCTGACCACTGATCACACCTATCAGCTGGATAGTGCACTAAACAAACATATGACATCTTCGACTATGACCACAGAGCTGGATTTTCGAGTACCCTGAGGTTTGGACTGCATCAGAAATGTCAAAAATTCCCTTCTTTGTGAATTTCTTGCTCTCTGAAAATGGCGTTTAATCGTAGAAGAGCCACCACTTCATGTTTTAAGGTGTCCACGTTAATAAAGGATTCGAAAAGAGTTTCGAACAACAGAAAAGAGAAAATGCTTTTGTGATTTTGATTTAACCTTGATCTGTTAGTACCGCAACAACTTGTACTGATCTGCTTGTCAATCGTGAACCGAAGGGTGTGTGTTGACTTTCGTAACACCAAACGACGATTAAGGCTACGCGTTACGCACTTAAAGGAACGGCCGGTAGTGGTATGGTGTGACGGGGAATAGAATAGAACGAGGTGGGGGGGGGGGTCTAAAAAAGAAACAAATGACGGTGAAGTTGATCTTTCCCATGGCCCCTTCGTTTTTATTAAAACAAGGTTCTCATAACCGTTCCAAGTGCTGCGAGGATGAATAGGTTGGCTCTCTTAAATACCTGTCCGCTCGACTACCACTTAACTGTTTGCCAACCTATTAAGACCCCTCACTCTGAAAGTGGAACTGCCAACAAACAGAAAAACAGGGAAAAAAATTAAAACACACTACCGTCTGCCGGAGGCTTCGAAGAAGTAGGAGTAGAGGAAATGGAGAAGCCACAGGGAAGAGTAAATATTTCGTAAATCTGTTAGTTACAAATTCATATTGTACTCAGCGCGTGATTAACATCGTCAATCTACAACTCATCTGGAATGGGACTGCGCTATCTTGCCAGGTGGAATGCTGAACGTAAGTTGCTCCGCTACGCAGCTGTGATGGTGACGAAGCTTCTGCGCCAATAATGGGTGGCTGTGGCTTCTGCAGCAGTGGGATGGGAAGAGAATCTGAGCACTACGTGTGCTCCATCAGACACTTTAGAAGATTGTCCATCAGGAGGCCGATTTGTGTAGTCACATTAACAACTATGCTGAGCATGCGTTAATTGTAGTGACGCGTCGGTTGCGATTTCGTTGCACTGAGATACGTACCCCTTACATCGCAGACTGTGTTCCAATCAAAATGCACCCGACAAGAGGGACGATGAGCAGACAGGAGGCCGGTCAATGTCAATGTACGTACGAATGAAAAGCTAGCCATTAATTGCCTTGGTGAACGAGGCGGAAACTCACAGTCTCCCAATGAAACCCATCTTGCACCAAGGTAACAGGACTGCTCTCCCGTTTTGTATTTTTTACAACCAGGTCCTCGAATGGACGCAGTACGTTGGCGCGTTAACCACCTTTCATTTCCCAGTTACGCGAACTTTCTGTTATACAAGAGGGAACTTGACGGTTACAGTTTTATTCCGTTACTCGTGAAGTGCACGTACACGCAACACGTTCATTCTTCGCCAATTTCCCCAACACTACCTTGACACTTGGAGAACCACAGCATATAGCATGGCCATAAGACACCACACAAACACTACGACCACGTGGGTTTTATAGCAAAGCTCTACATGTTTATCGATTGTTATTGATTCTAATGAACACATTTTGGTACAAGTCCTATACCCCACCACCAGAGTGTTTAGAAAAGCGTGTTTGAGGTAATCACAACCCCATAGCACATTATTTAGGCGATTGCCGAATAGTCATTATTTAGCAACCCCATTCAATTCTGATAACGGCAGGTTCAAAGGTCATGGCCACTTATTACTTTGCTAATATCACTGGCCTCAACGAAATAACTGGCTTCAAATCAGGTCGAAGTGGGGGACGTCTCGTTCTTCCAGGGATAAATCATCTTCCGAACCTTCGGATTTCGTCACAGCTCGAATAATTTTATGAAAACCATAGTAATACTCCGTTTTTAGATGATGTCGCTATAGTAGCAGCGAAAACGGTTAAAGAAGAGACATTTACAGCAACCATGCATTTCCTCTAACGACTAATTTAAATGAATTCAGGAACCTTGTGCCAGGAAAAATGCTTTACGGTGGACTCATAGCGCAGAGGTATCTAACCAATGTAATAAATTGTCGTAATACACTTGAAAGTGATGTGGGCTTCTATGAAGAGCGAAGAAATGCATACAAAAAACCCTGCAAATTATTACACAACGGTTTATTATTCGGATAATCAGCTTGACCTAGCATTAATGCTCCGAGACCCATCCTGTTCGATTCAGCATCGAAAAATATCATAATGAAACCCAAAAAAAGGTCGAAAAGAACTGAATCGTAATATTAAAATAAACAAAAAAACGCAAGTATCTAAAAAAAACTGAATTTTAATATGAAAACATGCGCGCTAAATACTAATATCAAAATTTAACCAAAAATCTATGAAAAAAACCAAAATGAGAATGAAACGAAATAATCTAAAAAAATTGAATCGTATTAAAACCAAAACGTTGCCGGGGAAATTGGAACGGGGGCGCTCGAAGCGAAAGGCGAAAGTCGATTGGAGGCAAGCGAGCCTCGAGCGCGGTTGCTTTTTTAATGAGACGGGCGGGGCGGGAGGGAGTTCAAACGACGAAACACTGTAGCTCCCGCGTTGTACTGCGTTTCGTTAATTTTTTTAACCGTTTTTTGCCCATTACAACCACGGGCTTCGTCCGATCGGATTGCCGAGATGGCAGGCACAACTAGATACCAAATCGGATTTTTGGGCAAAAGAACGAATTTTTTAGATCACGTTAAAGGCACAAAACGGCCCGAACGGCGTACGGCGGACGGGGGACAGGGGATGGCGGACGGACATTGCAAATTTGGAATCTCCATGTCTTGAAACGTAAAGTATCAAATTTTGAGGGGGGGGTTGTAAAAAATTGTTCGTGACCAAAAACATAGGGTTATTATTCAGAATGAATAATAAACCAAAACCAAGACTCTTCATCTTCACGGCAGTAATGAGGGGCTCACAGTATTGGAAAGCAATGTTCCCCCTTCCTTCGTCCTTTTATTGTCTTTACATCATACATACTGTTCTCACAGAAGCACAACTAGCTAATAGATGCTCGTACCGCAACAGCAAGGAACGTCATGATTACCCGACAGTGTTCCCTTGACAATGGTCCTCAATAAAACTAAGTACGTCGTATCAGTTCTGATTGACTTCAAGGGCGTTTGACGACCCCTGGTGGACAGCGCTCCTCAATGAGCTTAAAGGTACGGAAATCCCCGAAACTTGTGCTTGCTCGTCAGAAGTTACCTGACAGACAGAACTGTTACGATCGAATGCAGGCACGTATCCGTCTGTTGAAACACTGAGAAGGCCCCCAGAGCCCAGTTCTTGGACCAGCTCTCTGGAACGCCTTCTTCAAAAGTCATCCGAGGAGGCTCATGGGAGACTGACCATGAGCCTTTCGCCTATGTGGATGACCTGATCCACCAAATCGAGGCCAGAACTACCTGCTCCACACTGTCACCCAATGGTGCGAGCATGTCAAGATGCAATGGGGTGAGGAAAAAGCCTAAAAAACTAATCCTCTTGAAAAGAAAAGTGAACAACCAACCATCAGTACGCTTTGGCGCCCACAGGCTCCTCCTTGAAAAGCACGTCAAGTATTTAGGAGTGAATATAGGTGAGAGGTAGGGTTTCAACCAACACCTCCAGTACCTTAAAGGCACTACCATTGCAAGGTTTGCCTTACTGCGTGCAATTAGTAAGGCCACTTGGGGTGTGTGTTACTTTGACACCATCCTCATGTGTATGGCTATATATCGTGGTCTGGGTTAGCAAACTAACAGTCAATCAAAAGAAAGTACTGGCCCAATTCCAGACAGCAGCTGCGCTCTTGTGGATCATCAAGGCCTACGAGACTCACCACAGAATGAAAACTTGCCCCACTAGATGAATGGGCATTAGAGAAATGGCAAGCAAGGTGGGAATCTTCGTCAAAGGGACGTGAAAAGTATGGGTTCTTCCACAACATCCATGAACGTCTAAAGAGGCTGGGTTGAGCCAGATCACCGGACGAGCCAGTTCCTTACGGAACATGACGACTTCAATGCACCGCTCCACTTCTATTCTCACGAAGACTCTCCGTCATGCACGTCTTGCGCGTCCAGTGCGGAGGAAACATGAAACCACGTGCTGCTCCACTGTATAGGTTGTTGGGAGGGCGAACGAACTTAGCAGCATTGACTACTACAAAGCAAGCCTATAACCAGTTTGTGGAGTTTGCGAAGAAAGCGGTGGCTAAGAAACGTGGTCATAGTTGATCTGTCCTTTTGAAACTTGCCACCCAAGTAAATAGTTAGATCAGGAGGGAAACTAGACTAAGAACTTCTCCCAGATGGTACAGGATTCCTCAGGTGGTCACCTCTGTGCAGTCACACATGAGCAACAGCTCTCTACTGGTAGACTGGCTAAAAATACCTGCTGTACCTCTGCAGGCCTCTTCGTTTGGAGGATGCTGCCGGCCTTCTGCACATTAGCGAAACTGCAACCTCCATGACTGATATAACCCCCATCCAGGGTTTAGTAATAGTAATTAAATAAGGAAATAGACCTGTTGTGGGAGGAAGTAAATTAAGGGGTGGGAACAAGATGTTTTAGAAAGTCCAGAAATGGGAAAACCGGTAATCACCTTAGGAGATAATTGAAAGACTTTCCCTCAGCCATGGACAAGGGGCTTCAGGTCAGAAATACGTGGACTCACACTTCTTTATCACTGCCCTTTCATTGTCTTTTGCTGATTTGTGCATTCGAGAAAAATGAACAGGTTCTGCTCTTATAATTCTATAAAAATTGCCAACTTCACTGTTTTTTAGAACTTGACGCTTCAGGAAGGGCACTTATTAGAGGTAAGTCACTAGATAAAGAGACTTGTACCGCTAGTTCCATTCAATGACGCATCCCCAATGCGACGGTTAACGAGTGTGGTTCCTCCGAAGTTTGGAACTCGTGATCACAGTTACACCTCACTGTTATGTCTCTCATTTAATGTGGTTTTCTCTAAAAAATGGAATGAAAATATGAACTTTGCTCAATCAGTACAGGTACAGCAGCTGGCCAGACAGACCTCACGTTCCTGTTGGCCTTCGTTTGCCGGATAAATATTTTCCAGGAGGTTTATGGAGCGATGGAAGTGGTAATTGAATAGATTTCTTCTACAAAGGATGTGAGCGCTCCGAATGACATGAGCCGTTGAAATGCATTTAGAGAGAAGTCGCTGATGATGCGATTACTACGGAATTCATTTATTCAATTAATCGGGAGTTTGTTTGTTCCCATCAACGATCCGTTAAATCTACCTAGGGAGTTTCGTCCGCACAATTAATCATTTATAACTCCGTTACAGGGGCCCGCGGTGGTATAAAAGGGAATTTGCGTGCAAGGGTAACAGTGGAGAGGGGAAGGGAGATTTGTCTGTGGAAAACCCATTCGTTTGGTGTGGGGTGAGCTGGAAGAATAGGACAAACTGTAGTAGAAACTCACTCGAGTTGAGCGAGTCTCGTCGGAAGACGCCTAATGTATTCAAAGGGAGGAGTCACAAACCAATATAGACAGGAGTGAAGTGGTCGGAGTGGACTAGAAGAGCGATAAATATTTATACTGTTTGTGTTTACTGGGAGCCAAGACAAACAAGTTGGTTTTGTTTGTACAAGATGCTTAAGGTGCCTGCCTACCTATGGTTTGCCCGGCTGGAGCGTTTCTCTCGAGCTCGTTGAAAGGCCTCCTTGTCACTGCGGGGGATGGGATGATGGGACGAGGTGGAGGACACGCTTTGAACGCGCGAGGCTCATGAGGTATCGAGGTGCTGAAAAAGACTCCGTTTAAGTATGCAATCGAGAATTTTGTCGTGCAAATACGAGGTCCAGCAAGATCTGATGAATTATTCGGAGGAGGGAAATCGTGTTGTGGACCATCCGTGGAATCGCATGTAACGTAAACTGCGTGTGCCACCCCATGCCAAGCCATGACATCCCACAGCCTCAGATACCAACCTCTAAGTATGGAGCAGCCTTTACAACTGCCATTCCCAATGCAAGTACTGTAGCGCCATCTACTTAGCTTATGATTCTCTGCGTTGATGGTGCCACTTACACGAAATAATCAGCTTCTCATTGAAACTTCAGCTAGACCACGTAACAAAAAGGGCTTCATAGCCACTTTCCATCACATTCTCTACTCAGTGTCTTACTCCGATTTCCCTATTCAGGAGGTGGTCCTGAACAAACTATTAATCTATTCCAAACAGGTTTGTTTCCCATTATGATCGCAGCTGGGGCCTTAACTAGGTGGGCTGAGCCAGAAGGCCAATGGAGAAGGAGCCTCGCGATTAGCGGAGGAAAATGGCTGTCTCCACCCACGGTAAATACCATACGAAGCCAAAAGGACCAGTTTCTCATTGTCGTTATAGCTACAATATCTATGACACTCTCATTGCGTAGACCTGGAAGAATAGCAACCATGCTCCTTTAGCTTCTCATCGTTAGTTCAGGAGATCACCTGTCGAAACACTGAGTCGTACTAAAGAGATCCCCCTTTCATCGAGTTAGCAATATCTAAGCCATTTAAGCAACACCCTGCACGAACAGATTTTTGGGGGTTTCTTCTTTTAAGAGACATTAGGAAGCCGCTCCCTTGATTCGGATTTAATTCGCGCAGCTCTTTCTTACTAATTCTCAATTTACAGGGATCTTAATCTAACGGCCGACGACGATTTGATTAGCGCATTGGGCAGTTACTAAGTCAGTTTCTGATGAACTCACAGAGGAGCTTTGGATTGGCCGGGTAGAACCGGCAGGAAGACGAGACCAGGTACGTCATATCGATCCGACCCTTTCCGCTTCCTGGGACTCGTCCCTTGAGAAATGCTTTCCAACTTATACTGGCCACTCCAACAAATGAAATCATCTGACCACCACCTTCCATTGTCAACAGAGCCAATCTAATTGTTAACCTGGCAACAATCTAAACCCCATCGCCTTTCTCCTTCTCGCCCTTCGACGCTTCGCAAGAGTCAACCGTTTGGCGTTGAGTTGATCGATAGAGATACTTTTTACGAAGTCTTTATGAGTTCGAATGTTAGATGCGACTCATTCTACAAACCTCCTTAACATTTCGATGATATGCTCTTCTTTCTGCTATGCGCGTCTGAACAGAAAAATGCACGAGTCAGTGAGTCAAACGTACCCAGTGAATTTAACCAAAGTTGTTGGAGCCGTTTTGAAAACGTTCGGGAAAGGGAACTTGAAGAAAGAAAAGTTGAAAAAAATCTGCGACTAATTCCAACGTTTTTAACTCAGTTTACGTCAGCCAGGGGAAATTGGTAATGCTTAACGTTCCGGAATTTGCGAGGTGGTACTGTGATGTCATGTAGACGTTAAAGAATAAGAGAACAATTCGACGTTTTGATCGCTATAGTTAGTTTTGGACCGATTTTGTCACACCATTATTTTGGGGTACAACACAACTTTGTTTTGTGTTTTGCGATGTTCTTGATTGATTTCCTTCCAGCAACCTATTGGGGGGGGGGGGGGCAGCGTTTAGCGGAATAAATTTCTACGGGATAGTGGAGCTGATTCTCGTAATTTGCGGAATATTTGGTCAGTCCATAGAAAGACGGATGCGAGCAAAAAATCGTTTCCAGGCAGCAGGGGATTGGATATGAATGTTCACGAGCCGAAATATTTGAGAGGTCTCCAGTTCAGGTGTTTGCGCCTCTTGTGGTTTATCTTATCTTTTCCTTCAGTTGAACGGCGTCAGTGTCTAGGCAGCGCCCGGTTGGTCATGTCGCTCCGCTCCCGTTAACTCAATCATGAACGAATTATTAACGTTATTCCTCCTAACGTCCCTTTCGTTTCCCGCGTGCGCGTCTTCCAATTGCTCCATCGCCCGAACGTCCGGATCCCAGTTCCACGTCGATTGCTCCAACTCTCTTGGCGTCCACCTCTCGGACTTCCAGACTTTGCCAGTCACTTACTTCAACCTCCGCAACAACAGCCTCAACTCCTCTCTTCAGTTGTCGAAATGGCCGGATTTGCAAGACGTCGATTTGTCGCGCAATGATCTGGGTGACGTTCCTGACGCAGTTTTCGACGGCCTCAAGGAGCTCGTCAAACTTAATTTGTCCTACTGCTCTTTAAGCAAATTGTCCAGTGTCGCTCTAAAAGGTCAAATCCTCGTCAAACTGGTTGACTTGTCCGGAAACCCTCAACTGCCTCTTTCGAACGACTTTTTGGTCGTTTTGAACAAATCCTTGTCGCGAGGCACTCAGTCTCTTCATCTGTCAAATTTAAATTTGACAGTTTTACCCCAAAACGTTTTCAATCAAAGTCTAAACTTGAGCTTTTTACAAATCAGCGACAATTTGCTCTCCGAGTTACCCACATTCCCGATAAGTTTGGTCCAATTGGACGTGAGCAACAACTCCTTTCACGTTCTGAGTCCAGAACCGTTTGCGTTGTCCAAACATTTGGTCACTTTGATCGCGGAAAATAACCCAAATCTCATAGACGTCGATGAAGACACGTTTCGTTTTATGCTCAACATAGCGGACATTTCATTACGAGGCAATAAAAAGTTGACGTTTTTACCTAACGACATATTTTTTCACAACTCGCGTTTGAGACGTCTGTCTATAAGTGGATGTGGTTTCAAAACGTTGCCATTTTTCCTGGAGCCTCAACTGATGAATTTGGTGTTCTTGGACCTACGTGAGAACCCGTGGGAGTGCGACGAGTCGATGAGGTGGCTCACAAACCTCAAGGCGAGTTCCGTGGATTTGTCTGACGTCAGGTAAGTCTTGAATTGTCCATCGGTGAATGGATGGGGGGGGGGGGCTTGTTGTTGATAAAGCGGAGAAACGAAACACTCAGTCAAAAAGTGATGGGCATTCTATGGAAAATGAATGAATAAGAAACAAAAAATGTTTTATGAGAAGCTTTGCACAACTTACCTGGACCCGTGTAAATTGCATGGCGCGCTGTATGATCACACAGGATTTTGGTTTAATATCTTTCTACGGAAAAATTTATGAAGAACAGGCATTATGTATCAATTAACAGCGTTGTAGATTAAATCAAAATTGTAAACACTTCTTTGAGAAAATTGAGTATTGCATTGCAATGGTACTGCAATGGTAAACGATTATTCGACTTGATGATTCAAACACAGGTGACTGACAAACAATAACAATCCCTAGGCCATTCGCCCTCCATACTGATAGTATTTCCACAACGTGTTGTATGATTTCAACTGAGAAGTTAATTCGTTGACTAACGCGTTCTACAACAATCTGTCTAACTCGCTACCGGAGTGACCATAATTTTACATGAAAAAGTTCCAGGTCTACAGCCCCCCAGATGAACAACTTTTCAAAAATCGTCATGAAATAAGCGTTGGGACTTACTAAATGCCCCGGTACCAAATCCTTTAACATTTTATTCGCACAAAAATTGAGAGGAATGTATTTTTAAGAAAGATAAAACTTGAGATATTTCTGAAAACTGCTTTAAACAAGTTTCCGAAATTTACCCCACCACACTATTCAACATTGCTAGCCCACGTGATTTGGCGTACTTCCCATTTTTTTATTTAGCCGGTCAGTTGAGTCGGCCCCTAGTGGCCCCATGAGTTTACTCCTGCGTGTCGTGAAGCAACCAGGAACCATTTAGCAGATTGCATCAGGTTGGCCCTCACGCCTGTGCGGTGGCAGCTCTTCTTACTTGTCCTCTTCACACTCACGAAAATCTTTCAGCTTGCCACCATTCCCATACCTCCCAGCCGAGTGAGAAGTTCAGGAGTCTTCATTCTTCATTCCTGTGAGATACAGCCGAAGAGCAATAAGCTCCACCCTTTTCTAACTGAGAAAGCCCAAGCAAATTGAGCTACGCACCTCCAGTTTCCATCAGGGTTCAACAAGGTGAGCCAGCTGACTGTGTTCTTCGCCGTGCACAGCCAGCTTGCTCACCTTTGACACGAGAAGCATCCTCGCATGCAGTTTGGGCTTGCAGCCTTACAAATTCGATGCAGGTATACCTTGAATCCTCCATGTCCCATGAGCCTCACAGGTCCATGCCCAGCTTCCAATGGAATGCTAATCATTTCACCAAAGAGTCTTCTTTGACGTTCTCCCCTAATAGAAGTTGTACCAAAACCCTTAAATCGCTTCAAGCCCTTAGCCCTGAGCCCGGGCATGATAGGAAGTCACCTGATTTCTAGACCACTGCACAGAGGGATGCCACTTATACCCATAACATACATGTGTTTGTTCATGTATTTTGTTGGAGTCCCTCACTCCCGCAGCTTTCCACGCAATCTGCATTCTCCTGAAATATTCTCTCACTGTCCTCTTGATTTGAGCCGAAGAAGCCCTAAAATGGTGGGGGCAGTATCTCTCTTCAGCAGTATCTCACAGGAATGAAGAATGAAGACTCCTGAACTTCTCACCTATAGGAACTGAGTCTGGCCATTTGGTCTGCAGTTCAATGTTACATGTACTTGTTCGTTACAGAGGTTGTGTCCCTTGGTAAGAATATCCCACTTGTTTCGTCTTGGAACGCAAATCTGCAACTAATACGCCACTGACTAAATTACGAATCTACAGAGATATGACAATAATGATACCAGAGCACTCTAAAATCAGAGAAGTCTCCACGTGACTTACTTACGTACATTTAGACGCTGGGCTAAATTACACTGTCAGTTGATCTAAATGGCCTCATGACAGCAACTGGATGATACAACATTAACACCACTACAATAACGAACAGTAAAAATATCTACCTGCAACAGTAACACTTACAGGCACCTAGTATGCTGATTAAGTGACTTCAGAACAACCTAAGCAAAATAACCTCTGTACAGTAACCTCGACTGCAACAGTTACTGAACAACTTAACAATTCCAACTCCACAGGGACTGTGATGACTCCAATGCATGTTGTCCTAAAACGCTTGTAAAATAGAGTTTATTATTCTGAACGGACTTCTTTCTGATGCCTTGCCATACAAATTCATTATGCAAAGATATTTTGCCATGGTTGGCTTATGAGCCTGAGTTACTTTCCGCACACTTAAAATGCCCTTGTCCCTGACCCACAAATAGTCCAATGAACTGACAAAACAGCAGATATGTTGCTAAGAAGAGTAATGGGGAACTGGTTCCCCCCACAAACACAACTTAGTTGCGACTTTTAATGTTTGGTTTCTATTTCCAGGTGCTCCGATGGTTCACAAATTGCTGATCACTTCGAAGCGTTTCATCCAAGAGTTCTACGGACGATTGCAATTATTACAGCGAGCATGGCGATATCCTTCATTGTGACTGGTTTCTCGTTGATGCTTTATGTCGAAAGACAGCGAAGATTGAGAAACCCGTACTGGCGGCTAGGGAAGAACAAACCAATGCCATCTTCTGTTTATGTGTCAACGACTGTTGTTTAATACATAGTATTTCGGAAGTAGCACTTGCTACAATCCTACATTTCTTCCTTCCTTGTTTCTCATCCGTTTAAATGACAAATGACATTGGAATGAAAGTTGAAGTGCTGCGAGGAATCACTTTATTCTTTTGGAAACAGTTCCTGAAAGACAGATCTAGAAAATACATCACGCATACAGCACTTTTTCTCTCAAGCAGTAGGAAAGCAATGGTTTCAGGTAAATTCGACAGCACTGCTGCAATAGCAAGAGAACCTCCCACGTTACGTACAGCAGTATATTTCTTGTGGAAGCTAGTTTCCATCATGACCCTGTGTTAGAACACCAGCGGTAGTCTCAGTTCTCCTTACTCTATTTGGAAAGATTCCTGGGATTCTGCAGTGAAAAATCAGTATCTTGTACATTGTCACAGATCTGTTTGTTATCTTATCAAAATGTTGGTTCCTTAACACTGATAAGAGAGTTATATCAGTCGAAAGTCATGAAGTCCTCAGTACAGCAGGTCGATGTTTAGCCTTCTGTTGCCCTTGCGTTATCGCGCTCTATCCTTCCTTCCTTGACCCTACGAAGTAAAAAGGAAAGTTATGTAATGGAAAAAAATGTTTTTTGTCAAAACCTTCTTCACAAGCTTGCTCAGCAGCTACCAAAGCTGGAAGGTTTCGAGCTCTTCCATCATACTTCCCTCACTGTTTAAGAAGTATGTGGAGCAGCATGTGGTTTCTTGTTTCTGTCACACTGGAGGTGAAAGACGAGCAGTTTTTCAAAGAAGTCCCATGTCCCATAAGGAACTGGCTTGTTCAAAGGTCTGCGTTACCTCATGGATATTGGGAAAATCCACCTGTACCTTGGGACGGTTCAGAGCACAGGGGTTTTGCCTGTGCATGAATCTGCACAGTCAGGTATTTGCATACGCATTTGGCTCGTAATCAGTCTCTATGAGGTTCAAGTGAAGACCTTAGAAGAATTAGTTCCGAAGTGCTGTTCTGAGGACTGAGTTGTGCGGGCATTCCTACTCATTATTCTTTGGACTGAGACAGTTCGTAGCAGTTCTGTTTGTCAGGTAACTTCTGAGGAAAAAGTACAGGCTATGAGGGATTCTCCGACCTTTAAGCTCATTGAGGAGCTCTAGCCTCTGTAGATTGTTAAACTTTAGTTTCCATACTTTTGTGCTTTCAGTCCACCTACATTGGGTTTTTCTCTAGTACAGCCACATTGTCAACCCGTGAGGTTACGGCCAAAAAACTCTGCAAGAGGATGGAAAGAGGCTGGAGCAGTCTCCATGATTGCAGGTCTGACTGATCATGGTCCCTTCCTCTTCGAAGAGTTGGGAACTGTTTGATCAGCAGGCCATGCTATAAACCTGGCCTCAAAAGTGGGTTGTTTCTTGTTTTTATCAAACCTCTTTTTATTGGGGGAATGTATTTGTTGAGCGTTCTCAAAAGCCTTTTTCCTGTCCTCTTTCAGATTTCCTTGAACCTTACAAGTGTCGGGAACAATATGCACATCTATATTATTTAATAAGTAATTAGGGCTGAATTTAGTGAAGGTATGTATTGTGTTGTTATTATTGACCACGGTCGCTTCGTTTATTCTGCATCGAATGCGATTAACCAAGGTTTGGTTAAGACGTTCGTTGAGTCCATTAAAAAATGCGCAATCGACAGCGGTAAAAACTAACTGCACATTGTGTCGTTTGTAAGGGTTCGCGGCGGGCTGAGGAGGATGGCAACACTGACCGCTACCTGCGCAGCCCGCCGCTGTTTATATTAACGTCGAAGCCGCATTTCATTATCAGAACGGCTGCCGCTTCGTCAACGAATTAATAAGCCCTGTTATAAGCCAGTGTTTAAATTCCCCTTTTTAGAAAGGGTGTGAATTAAGGTAAGCGATCAGAGCTTTGTGTTTCATTTTCCCCATTGTCCCTTTATTGTCATTTAATACAATCCGAGCATAGGTTATTTATTTCATTCTAAAAGGAGTTCGTTCATTTCATTCATTTTGAGTTTTGCCAATTAAATTCCAGTGGGTCTTAATTGCTTTATAATTTCATTTCCCATTACTTTCTTGAGAGTCATTATTTTATTTATTTGATCAAGTGAGTATTATTGAGCGTATTTGATTTGTTTTTTCTTTTGGGCCCAGACACGACTTTCACGAGTGTTCTGTACGCGGCGGGAATTGTGAGACAAGTATGTCACACGTTTTAAAAACAACTTGAATTCGGTGGAGTTAATCCTAATACTGATCTGCCAATAAAGTGCCTACTTTTATGCTGTTTGATAAAAGCTTGTTCAGAAAAAAAAAAAATCCTTGGCTTTTTGGTTTTTCGATGTAAGGATATATGCATATCAAGTGAAATGGTCTACCAAGAGGTGTAAGAAACGTTTAGATGAGCAATTGCCCTCGATGCCTCCAACGGTTTCCAACAACATGTATTCATAAGGTGTTGTTGCAGGACCTAATTGAGAGAGATGACCATAGACAAACGGAATCCGGGATTTATTTCTAATGCAAATGTTGCGAGCATGACAAATTTTTGTCATTATTCATTTCATATTCTTGCAGAAATAAAAAATTGGCGTTTTTAGTTGAATTTTTCGTGGACCAATATTTCTGAGCTTGTTATGAAATTTTTCAATTATTTCATTGCAAAAAATAGAAGAAACGATTATTTTACTCTGATTTTTATAATGGTTGTAAAGTATATCACCTTTTTTTTGTGATGCGGTGGCCGAGGAGAGAAAGTTGTAAAATTTCCTTTGGTCTTCAATTATTACTTTTAATTCAATGAAATTAACGATTTTCAAGTCCTCCTAGGAGTCAAAAGCTTCTATAACGAAATTTCTCGATAAGCAGTCAGCTTCAGAATTTGAATCGCCTAGGACATATACTATCTTAAAATTATATTGTGAGAAACAAAACATTTAATGTCCCAATTCATCGTCTGTTCGTGAATTCATTTTCAAGTGTTCTAAAGGTTTGTGGTCTGAATGAACAACAAACTCAAATTCGAGTGAGCAATACTGCCAGTATGCTAACGCTTCATTAATAGCTAAACATTCAAGGAAAATAGCCTTTTTACGTTTTTGATATTCATTTAATTTTTTGGAAAATAGGCTCCTGGCTTGAAATTTCCATCGTCCGGTAGTTCCAATGCCATCAAGACTTGCATCAGTTTGCATGATAGTTTGTCCACTCGTTTTAAATATCTGGTGCGTAGCAACACACAACTTTCCGCCACCCCTTCAAGTTCGAACACCACCTACATAGGCGGGCGCTATATCTTCGTTCAACGCATTTTTACAGGAACATTTATGGAAAACAAAATGTAGGGAATAGTTAGCTGAGAGTACTCCATAAGTTTGATCGAAATCGTTAGAGCCATTTTTGAGACAATTGGAATACCGATAAATTAATATACGACAAATCTCCTTTTCTGAGTTAACTTGGCTTATATCTCCGTTCAACATATAAATACAGAAATAATTATAGAGAACGAAATGTTGGTAAGGGTGACTAAAAGACACTCCATTACGATTTATCACATCTGGTGAAAAAGTTACCCTGGAATTTACGAAAATGTTCGAAAAAACGTTATTTTCGACACATTTTGATTTTTATCTCTGTTCAATGGACCGCCACAGGAACATTTATTGAGAAGAATATGTAGGTATTAACTATTTGAAAACATCCTGTGAGTTTGGTGAAAATCGCTGAAGCCGTTTTGCCAAAAAGCGTAAAAAACATATTTTTGCTTCATGGGCCTATATCTCCGTTCACCGTATTTTCATGGAGATATGTATAGAGAAGAAAAGTTAGGTATTGATCAGTAGAAGATAATTTGAAAGTTTAATCAAAATCGTTAGAGCCGTTTTTGAGAAAAATGCGAAAAACCCTAGTTTTTGGTACATTTTCGTCCCCTCCCCCCCTTCCCATCGGCCGAAATCGTCCATAACCTTATTTTGGTGTCTACAAAAAATGACGAACAAAACAAAAAAGAACCAGCTCAATCGGATGAGCCGTTCTCCCGCAAATCGAACTACAGACACACGGACCACGCGCCGAAATTAGGTTTTTTAGACTCAGTAGGACTCAAAACGTAAAGATCTGAAGAAAACCCAAATTTTATTTTTTTTTGCCGATTACTATACTTTCCTTCCCTTCGGGTAGCGGAAAGTAAAAATGGCGAGGCACGGTTCCGAGCAAAGATAATTTTTGATTAATTGAATCTTTTCTCACAGCCATCATTCCAAGTGAACACTACGTTTTTTCTTAGTAAATTATGGGAAGGTTCTAAAATTTGAGTAGCCTTGGGAATATAACCACGATAGAAATTTATTTTACCCAGGAATTGTTTTCAATTCTTTTTATTATTTTTAGGTGTTGGAAATAGTTTTATTGGCAGAACGTCGTCATGTATAGGTGTTGGTACGTTATTCCCGATTATATAAACAAGATATTTCACACTGTTTGTAGCCAAGGTGCATTTCGATAGCTCAAGTCTGAACTCTTCCTTAAATTTTGCCATCATCAATTTTTCGATATGTTGTAAATGTTCCTCGAAGGTTTTGTAAAACAGTAAAATGTCATCTATGTAATTCACACAAAATGAATCTAAGCCATTTCGAAGGATAATGTTTCTCAAAATTCTTTGAAAAATCTTTGATGACGTTTTTAACCCAAAAGGCAAACATGTCCAATTATATTGGCCAGTTTGTGTAACAAAGTCTACTTTGCTGTAAAGGGGAATAGACCAAAATGCACTATTTATATCTAGTACTGAAAACAATTTACAATCTGTGGCTTTTACTATTAAATCAGTTATTAATGGGAAAGGTTGACTTTCAGGTACTACTAATTTATTTAATTCTGTAAAATCAATACATAGCCCCTATTTCTTTCGTTTTCGTCTCTTATGTAATCTAACGTAATAAGTGCCGCGAAATGCGAGGCTGATTCTTCTTTAATGTTTGCAGATAGTAACCTTGAAACATGAGATACGATTTATTTTTGATCCTCTATAGTGCATCTGTACGGTCTTCTTGAAATATATTTGTGATCCATTACTTTTATGGCAGCTCCATGATTTGATTTGAAACTTTACCAATGGCGTATTTAGCTTTAGCAAAAACTGCTTTATAATTACTTAGGATTCTGTAGATTTCTATTTTTCGTTCATCATTCAAATGGTTTTAATTCGCTTGAAACTCATTCATATTAATGAAAAATTTACGCTACAGGAATCATTTGTATCTATGCTCAAAGAAACAGTGGAAGATAGCGATGAAAGCTCGTATAAATTTTGCGTAATTTCTAATTTTTCATTTGGGCATAATTTAAATTTCACGATTAAATCCAAACCAACAAGAAAATTGTGACGAAACTCTTCACTGTTCACTATAAAAACTGATACGTTATTAGGTAGATTCATGATTTTAACATCAATGTTAACAATTCCGCAGACTTTTCTGATACCACTGACCATATTGAATACGCTATCGTCAGACTTTAAAAAGCGAATTCCGCACTTCCTTAGGAAATTGTAATTTATCAAAGAAATGTTTGCTCCAGAATCATAGGTACAAATTTTTTTATCGCTAATTTTAGAATTTAATTCCGTCTCTACTTCTAAATTATCCAGTTTTAATTTTATTAGTATTGCTGAAGTACTGATTGCTAGTCTTCTTCTGAATGAAATCGTGTGCCGTTATTTCCTTTTTCGCAAATTGAACAAGCCTGCATTTTTTTTTTCTTGGTTGGAGGGCGTTTAGAAATTTGGCGGACGTTTCGGACATTCTGGATGTTGAGGTATTATTACGGCGTGATCCGTTGAACTAGTCTACCTCGGGGATTCGTGGTCGAATTTCCTCAACTTCGAAATTAGAAGTTTCACTGAGTCGATTGAAGATCTATTCAGCTTGTTCTGAATTCTAATGGGAAGGCCGAGGACTACGAGATTAAGCAGCAACTGTTCCTTTCTCATTATTAAGTCAACCAAAGAACCTGTCACGTGTCGAAAAGTGTAGGCGAAACGAACTGGTGTCCACGAATTGTCACTGAAAGTGGATATCAAATTTTCTTTCCAACATTCCCAGTCAGCTTCGATTCCTAACTTCTTCTTCATTGGTTGATCCAAGCATAATCTAAAAATTGGAACCGTGTAAATAAATACGATCCGATTCTCGCTGAAAATCGTTGACCCAAGCCCGAACATTCCTGTTTCTAGTCGAAAATTTGACGATCAAGAAATATTACATAATTTCGTTCAAGGAGTCGTCTTTTTTTCCACGAGCTTGTTGAGACATGAAACGAGTTCGGGGAATTTTCGTTCTGCCGCGCTCATCGAAACACTTGGTTGAGCAGATGTTTCCGCCAATAAAAAATGATTAAAAATGAAATTTCCAGCATCATATTGATGGCCTTTTTCAACTTCTGATGGAAAAATTACGCTCACCGTTCGATACTGACCTCTAGCTTTGATCGAACTCATCGCACTCTTCACTGGTCGGAGTTCCGTCAAATTCTTGTGGTGACCAAAACCTTGCAGATCATACGGGAAGCTGTGCCAAGTTTCATCCTGCGCTGACTTGATTTTTTGAGTTTCAGGACCGCCGTCTTCTCTCTTGAGCTGCTAGCTTCTGCTACGATGTGAAGCTGATATTTCAACATATTTCTTGCTGAGAGCGCGTGTTTTTTCTGTGTTTTAGATTTACAAGATCCATACTAGGGATGAATGAATCATGTATGATTGCATCTGTAAAGAAAATTTATTCAACACATAAAAATAGTTAAATGTACAATAACATAGGTTGATTATTTATAGTGGAACAGTAAAATATTTAAAAAAAGGACTAACCTGTAAAGAAGAAATCAAAAACAACACATGGACGTTCGAATGTGAACCTAATAATTCGGCACTTCTCTGTTCGAATCCGAATAGCAACTAACCGAACAAAAATTGAGGCTGAGAATGGTAGCCCACTGGGCGCTTGATTGAACATGAACGACGGCGTTTGCGTCGGTTGGACTATACATATACAACTCTGAAAACCACTACACAGAAGATATAGCCCCCACCCCATGGTTACTATTTGTCAAATAGTAGCTAGCAGAAGGTGATCACGTCAAAATTTGATTGCAATGCTCGAATCCATACTCTTCAAGAGCACAGCCAACAAAGTGGATGTACTTCTGTTATAAGCACTGCGAACCTTATCCATGTCGTTGTAAACGCAATAAAGGTAATTGCAGATTTAGAAGCCACATATTCGTGTCTCTCAACTCACGAAGGCAGTAAAACTTTTATTAGTGATAAAACTAAATGTATTCGCAGTAATAACATACAAATTTCCACTTTCGAAATTTTAGTTCATTTTAAACAGCAAAAGTAACAAAGAAACAACTTGGCGTTAGAAATACTTGAAATTATTTTATGTTAGTGGCGGCTCCACAAATTCACTTTTTGGTCTCCACGGAGAGAAAGAAAGAAAAAAAAAAGAAGCAGACAATTTATCAAGAAAGTCTTTGATTGATGAAATTTCTCAATCGAACAGAAAATGCGGAGGAGCGATGCGTTATAGCTGTAACTATATGGGGTTAACCATGATAACGTTCCTCGGGTGAGAACTGGTGGATTTTTGTTCGCCTTCTTCCGGAGCACTGGTAGGCAGGTCGTCCTGCCCTCGGATTTTAATGTTGTTCTTCTCTTTGTAATCGTTGATTTCCTCACCTTTTTTCGTCAGTTGGCCATGTAATGCCTCTACGAGAGTAACTAACTGAAAAGACGACGAACGGCAATTACTAAGAAGTAGAGTTAATACACACTACAATTTTCCCCTAAACATGCAAATATTTTTCCACGGCCAGAGTGCAAATAACATCTTTGTGACGAACTGACACGCATTTAATAACTCATTGGGAGTGAGCACGACGGCTTCAAGTCCTAATTGTGCCAGTCCTGATATCAAACAGGCCCATGCCCAGCTTCCTATGGAATGCCACGTACTTCCAGCAAGTCTTCTTTGATGGCCACCGTTGGAGAAGACGTACCAAAGACCAAAAATAGCTTTATAGAGCCAAGGCATGATAGGGAGTTTTCTGATCTGGACTAGACCACCTGAAATGTCACTTATACCCCCAACATAAATGCTTTTGTTCAATGTCACGTGATGATTCCACTCTCATCACTTCAGTCCTTCCTCTCCATAATCACAAGGATACTCTTATGTGTTGGTCCTGAGATAAAACGTTTGAATCCTATATTCCCGCAGAGTTCCAGACAGACTGATACATTTTCTTTGAATATTCTCTCGCTGTCCTCTTGACTAATGACGGAGATGCCCCACAGCTCTTTGCAGGTAAGTTTTCAAATCAGAATTGCACCTAGATACTTCACCTGCTCACTGAGCTGAACTACTGTACCCATTACTTCCCGTGGTCTTTGTCTTATGAAGACAAATCATCATTTTTATCATTTTAGAAGATTAATGGACAGTTCCATCTCCTTGCACCATGAGCAAACCATCTGCAGAGCTGCCCCCATTATATCACATAAGGACGTAGGGTTTTAAACCACACCTAATACCCTGCTGATTAATTGTTACCAAATGGTACGAAGCTGTATTGCTTAACTACAGCTCCTGGTATGCTGTTGGCACTTGGAAGGGGGTCCTTTCATCTGGTTACTGCGCCTAGATGTCTAAATTCGATTCGAAATCCTTATTTACGTTTCGGTTTTTGATAAGTAGGATCATGAATGACCAAGGACTGCAGGTTAGTTGCACCAGCTAGCGTCTAGTCCAGTTCTCCACTAATAACCTACTTCCTGGCCAGGGAACTAGGTAATAGCACTGCTTAATGTTCGACCATAATGCAGTGCTGTTGCAACCAGGGGATAGTGCAAGCAATGTATTTAGCTACCTGTCTGTCCATCTTGCCTCAAAGTTGAGGTAAGGAACTAGGTTCTTGCATAAAACCCTCATGATTGTAGCCACAAAGTTTATACAGCACAAACAGAAGAAAATATTTAGGACGATGCTCATTTTATCAAAGTCTCAAAATCAATGCAGGGGTGACAAACAAAAGTTCTATCGCGACTCACCTTCCAATCATAAGTAGGCATATACAGGGAGGATTCATTGAACTGAACAAGTAAAAACATCTGGGGCAATGTAAAACACAACCTACTTAACTCTCACGTAAATACAGGTCTGTTTCCTTCGTAATATGCCAGTTTCTGAAGCCTCAAGAGAGAATTATATCAGTATCCTTGTGTTAATACAACAATCAGATAACAATTCCGTACATATTACATCGTGGCTATTGGTACTTGTATGGTTGTTTGAGGGAAGAGACTGGCCTCCTTTCATTCACATCCCACTCCCACCAGATGGCTAAGACAGCCCAATGTGACCCAGTAGTGAAGCAGACCACTTCGAGGGCAGATTTTCAGCCCTCCTTGGACTTGAAAGAATGCAGATCATGGAAATAGTGAGGAATGGCAACAAGGATTTCCCAGTTTCGTAACATGTCATGGCAGCTCTCCATAAGATAGTATCAGCTATAGACCTGGCGTATCTCTAGTGAGAACATCGAAGCCTATGGTATACTGCAGTAAGTGCGTTAGGTCAGATAAATTCTGCTCTCTCTCAGATTGGCCAGAAGTCCTCAGTGGTGAGGTTGAGAGCAATCACTTCAGTAGGTAAGCAGAAGTAGTAGAAGGCGATTCATCATCATTTCTCAAACTATTTCACTGTGTTATAAAACTGCATTTTCCATTCTCCTACAATTTATACTCTGTAATAGAATTTTTCCTAATTTCGAACTATTTTTACGCCACTTCTCAACAGATTTTACTGAATGTGAAAGAAATTTCAGATTTTGTTGCTTAATTTCCAAACAATTCTTCCACAGCTTCTCATATTAAGAGCCATTTCCTAATTCATTTTACTACACATCGATAATTTTTACCCTTTTCTTTTGTAATCGGTACTTACGCCGTTTCCAAACTACTTTCATCACATTTCACCAACATTTTATGAGTTTTCATTCGAATGATTTTCACTCGACTTCGTGACTTGAATAAATGGGGAACGAGTTGTAAATTGAATGAAGATTGTCGCAAAATGATGGAGTAGTAAGATAGCCCTTGTGAATTCGCAGAAGCAGTTGGTGGATCGAGTATAAATCGTTTGAAATTGGGGGAATCAATGGAAAATTGAAAACTGCCTTTAAAGAAATTATAAAATCGAATAAAGTGGCAGTCCACTCCTATAATTTCTCAATATATATCTAATGTGACTCAGGTTAATACCAGTCAGTAAAAATATACTCAACAAACGCTGATTTTAAAGGTAAAGCATCCTAAAAACATATTTTGAAAACCCTCCCCTATTCCCCGTTTACTGTCAACTTCATAAATCGTAGCATCTGCCCAATAAAGGGGCTAGCAGGTCTGTTTCCTTGTCCGTTCCTAACTCTCACAGGAGTCGTACGATCCATTAAAATCGTTGTCAGTCACAAGTTGCTATAGCAACATCTGTAACTGTTACCACAAGATCTCAGAAAGCATATCAAAATTACGATAGTAAACTTGATGAAGGGCTAATAATGGGAAAGGACCTAGGTATGCTACATTATCAAATTGGATTATCAATTTAAGCAATCACCTGCTCAATGTTAGACTGCAGTACAGGGGCGACTTCCTTGACAGTTTTTTCACATAACACTCCACCAATGAGTCTAAAGCACTTCCTGTCCCCATCAAGGTCTTTTAACGTGTCCAAAACTATCCTGAAAATGCAAGAGCAGATGAATGACTCACTGCAGAACAGAAAATGGAACACAAAACGGGTTGTATGTACCTTAACGGGCAATAGTGATTATTGCCATATTGTTATATCGTGTGAGGGATGAATAAGATTGTCCAGCCTTTCCAGGGCCTATAAAGCAACACTGGTAGTCACATATGGCAACACTAAATGGACATACTGTCAGTTTATGTGGCTGATACACTTTAGTATCAGATACCTGAGACTGGAAATAATAAAATTATGTACACTCATAATAAAATACTAAAAATAGAAGTGGGCACTTCAACCAACTAGGAAGGAAATGACTTCATAGCCGGTGAAAGAAATGTTGCTTGCAGAGGTGAGATGAGTCATGGCGCATTTTGTCGTTACAACAATTTTCTTGGGGAGCCCTTAAATAGAGAAGTGATGTGACACACTTCCGTGTTGCGGCTTTTCTTGGTGAAGTGCAACTGATTTTCTTTCTTTTCTCCTTTCTGTGAGCATGTACAATGGAGAGAAGATTGATTGAGACGGTGATTCTATTCTACGCAATTTACCCACACTACATACAGAGCCAGTTGGGAAACAAAAAGCTGGAAGAAGTAAGGATGCAATGGTGGCAATAACCACGAGTCTATCCGCTACCTCTAACCTGTACCGGCGGAAGGTTTGGAGACGTTTGAAGAGCTGCTGACTCAGGCAAAAATTAACAGCAATCGTGCAGAGCTCCGATCCACAATTCCGGACTACTTCGAGAATTATGAACCACTGTCTTAACCACTAGACCACGATCGCCCAGTGCCTTTATTGGGAGTCAGTCAGCACAAACCCACCAGTACTTGCTAGGTACAGCACCGTTACTCTTGCGTATTTTCTCTCACATGGGATTTCTGTGTAAACGCTGCCTAGTTTTTGAGCAGTCTCCTAAAACATAACTGTTCGTTAATTCATCATTCTTTTTCTTACATTGTAGCGCTATTCTTCAAACCTATCTCCCAAAAATTAATGGTTTGTCACCAAGTTTTCATCTCAGTTAGGAGAATAAACGTGTCCAGCATTCCACTAGACTTAGGCAAATAAAACAACCGATTGAATCGGAAATGACACGAAATAAAACGAAGAGTAGTGCAATACAGAGTTGTAGGAGAAAGTCACAAAAATAAATACACAGAACACCTAAGCGAACTACATTTTGGGATTACCGCTAACGTAACATTGGTTTTTTAGAAACTTCGAGAGGAAAGCAAAGTGTAACGAAACATGATGGAAAAGAGTTATTAACCGAAAGCAAGGGACCTTACGAGTTGGTGCAAAAACAGCCCTCCCCATTCGAGCAAGCACGTATTCTGCAATACAAACAATGAACAAATGGAGAGAAAAACCTTCAGAAATATCGGAATTGGTACGATTTTATCATTTAAATACTTACATTGCTACGGCAGCATTTGTTTGTGAGAAAATGTTTCACAGAAACTGCAAAATTGAACTTCTAGCACTCATATGTGTGACACAGAATTTGTTCTGACAACCAGAGGTAACAGAGCTTGACTATCTGGTGCCTTTTATTAAGAGATGTCCCACCTCGCCTGGTATACAAAAGTTCATCTTTCTGGCAATGCTGTTTTATCACGACACGTAAAAGAAAATCTCGCGGAGCGAGTAGTGGCGTGTTAACTAGACAAGCGTTAAATCACAATGAATGAGCCTAAGTGTGATTTGTGACTTATACCAGCCCTCCTGTACAATTAAGAAATTCCATGTGCCAAAGAGGCTAAAAAACTTTGATGCTAAGCTTTTCTGAAAAGTACACACCAAGAAAATGAAGGAAAAACTTGTCAAATATTCATTTACTTTACTTGCTAGTAGGAGAAAACTCAACATCATCAATCAAGAATATACTTATTAACACTGTAAAATCAAGTCCTCAAGAAATGTAGAGTTTTAATTGTGACATTGCACCGCTCAAAGTAGCAGCAACAGGTTACAGTGGTTTCAAATTAATGTACTGAGATGTTGCATTAACGCGCATCAATACGCCTGACACTTTCAAGAGCTGTTTTTCATTCATAACAATGAATGTTCAGTAAATGTAGTCATCAAGAAGCAACCACAGTGGCTACAGGAGGATCACATCAACAAGTGAGCTGCTCGTATCCTTCAGATACTCTCGCATCTTTAAAGAAGGAACTCCCACAAGTTGGTTTAATGGTGAAGAACCCTTAACCAGCCGAGCTAGTGCTTGAAAGCACACTCATCATATGACGAGTGAGAGACTGAGTGAAGTTACGCAATGAATAATTAGGAAATATAACAGAACGAAATTGCTAATTTTGCTAAGCGGTAGGAGAGCTTGGCACGTGAGTATAAGGAAAAAATGTCTAGTTCTTAGTATCAAAGAACTTTCCTCTATATTAGCAAGAACAGAGATTAGAGGTTTAACTGCAATGTTTCGACCATAGTGTTCAATCGTAGCAAGGAGCTACTTTTAACTGTACTCTCCCTAGTGCATTCCACAGTCGCTTAAAGTAAGAATGAGTCACATTAACTGCTGAACGTTCACACTATGGAATCATAGTGTCCAAATATGGAATCATCCCTCGTTTCATCAATTACGTGAAGTAACTATCAGTTCTCGAGTAGAGTGCTTTTCCCACTGGGGTCCCCCTCTGGGTGTTTTGTTAAGCGATTAATCGACAAACCATGACAGACACATTTAGGCTGATTTGTTTATTAATTGAGTGTGCAAGGCGGAAATAATCTCCACGGTTGGTATATGAATGTCACTTTAATCACTGAAGTGTATTTGTTCCAAATGCAGCGAACAAATGAAATAGTGGAAGAGAAGTGGTTCGCATGACGGGTTTGAATGGTGCTCTCATAAGAGTGACCACAACTTCAAACGTTCCTCACGTACAGGGTCGTGATTTAGCCTTAGTCGCCTCCACATATAGAGAATTCCCTTTATCGGGCTATGTTTCCTATCGTACTGTCACTGACTTGATAAAGTCCCAGAAGTACGGCCTACCACCTTCAAAATAAGGACGACTAGAAGCAAACGTGAGGTATATTTTAAATTTAACGAGTGTTTACGTTTGGGGTGACGACGACATACTTTCGTTCCGAACATTTCATTTTTCACTATCAAGTAGATTTCTGGAATCGTGATTGTTTTGAATTTTTAAATTATTTTTCTTTCGAGAAGGATCACGTTCACCGTTTTGAAATAATCGGGTAAAGACTGTGAGAAATGGTAGGAGGTGAAACGGTGGGGGTTGAAATGCTGGAATTTTCGCTCATTTTCTGAAGATTCTAGTAACATTTGAACGCAGTTAACAAGGGGGAAAAGCATCGTTAAATCGATTTTCGTCGTAATTTTCCCACGGATGAGGTTTTTACGGTATTGCCGTATCACTTGGAGCTGTCCATACAAAAAAATTAATCATGATCATTAGTGAAGTTTTTAGAAAAAAAATACTTAGTATTTTTATCACCGTGATAAAAATAGTTAGTTTTGTGGGAATTGCTCATACTCTTATTTCAGCGTCCCATGGTAGCCTGCGAGCTGAGCTAGATATCAAGTTCGAGCTCGTTTTGATCAGCGACCAAAGATTGCCCCCCCTTAAAAGATTGCCTGTCAAGTAAGCACATCGCTGAATGTAGGACTGCACAAATACTTCTGCGTTTAGGACTGCGAGGATTGGCCGCGAAAACGTGCTTCCCGCATCTTTACAAAACTGCTTCAACACATACGGCTGTCGATATATAGCTTAGCCTTAACCTGATAACATTTCCCAAACTAATTGACGAACTGGTGAAAACTCCGCAAAACTCACTGATGTTCGTTGAGATCCATTTCAACTTCTTGAATTTTTTGAATCAGAGCTCGCTGCTCGGACCTGAGGAGCTGGAACCCGCTATAAATCTCTTCCGTGCTTTTCCCTTTGATTTTTTTGTTTTTGTCCAGTTTATTCTTTTCTACGAGGTTCGTCTTGACGTTGGACGATGCCATTTTAACGCGGGGAGTACGAAACTTACTGAAAATTCGACGACTAAAACTCGAATAAATTTACAATGTTATGGCAACGCGATAACCTGATTCAGAAATACGATAACACCACTGAAGCCTTTCGCTGTCCTCTTTTGCAGACGAGCCAACTGCAGAACGATGCTAACAAATGCACAATTGCAAAGGTTTTATGAAAACCTCAAAGAAAGCCTTCAACTTCAATAGGAAAACTTCATTTCTTCTGTAGAGTAAATTGGTGGGATGGGATACTAACCACGTTACAATGGCAGTGACGATAACAGCTCATTCGCCGGAGCTACTCCCCGCATTACAACAATTATTTTTTCTTCCCACAAAGCTCTTAATGTGACTTCTACTCCTTCAAGAAAGACGTGTACTTAAAAATAAAAGGAAGAAGAATGGAATTATGTGGAAATGAATCTCATCACTCGTCGAATTGCTTTTCAAAGAACGGCATCAGGAATAGCAGCTCCAGGCCGGTGTTTCGGCTCTGCGTTGGGTGCGATTTCGCCTTCCGTTCCTTGTGCCTTCAGTTCCGTTCCATTATTCGACGGATAAGATATCATTATACAAAATATCATCGTTGTGCCACAAATATATTTTTCAGCCTAGTGGGTCGTTATGCTTTCGTGGGTATACTGTGTTTAATAAAAAAACCTAGATCACTAAGGAATGTCAGGTTTCACCCATGTAGCGCAGTGGATTTCCTTAATGGGAGTATAGGCCCTGAGAAGGTCATATATGTGGTGTGGAAGTGGTGCCTTCGACAGTTTTTCACCACAGTCTGCATAAAGTTGAATTGGATTTGTTTCTTCTATTGAAGCTCTTAACTCCACTATTCAACTAAGGCACGCCATTATATGTATTCATTAACAGCATATGCAGCTCATTAGAAAGTAGAGTTGATTGCTTCTCAGAGGGTATGAAGGATGTTTGAGTGCCCTTCGAGATTATGTCATCTGTTGGCCCTTCTTACCCCTCGAGAAGGAACGAATATTAAGGTGGCACAGTCTTCATCGTCTCAGAACAGAATGTTGACCAGTGCTTGGTGCAAACCCTGTCTTCTACACCACACAGGTCTTCATTTTTAGGATTTCCCACAGTTTATTGTCTGTGCAATAGCCTAAACTGCTGGATGGTCAGTCCCATAATAGGAGGTACAACCTTGTACAGCAGGCCCTCACACTTAAAAAAATGGTCATGCCATTATGGGAGTTATTTGAAGTAACTCCCGGTAAGTTCAGATTGGCGGAGCTATTCCAAAAACAGTAATCGTGACATAATCTCCAGTTTATAATTGTAACCTGATGGGGAAGCGTGCCAGGCCAAATGAGGTGGTGGTGCATGGGGGGGGGGATTTACCCTGGTCTGATGGGCACTTCGCAGCTCTAAGACCCAGCGCTGAAGAGGGCAGCCAGACTGAGCGCAACGCCCTTAGTGAGGAGGCAGCCCAGGGAGGATCACGGCGGGGGGATAAGTCTCCAGCGGTTGCTGCCTAGCCGGGAAGGGATAAGTGATTCACAACGTCAAATGTGCAGCGCCTAAAGATGAATAGGCGCCAGTTAAAGGCTCTGTGCCCGGAGAGCAGTTGGACCGCCGGAAAAGAGGGGTGCCATCTACCAATTGCCAGGGGGGTGCCATAAAATCCCACTGTGCTTGTTTGAAGGAGGTCAATGTTAACCAAACTACAAAAGCGTATCCCAGGATGCCACGAAGGGAATGGGCAACGAAAACCTCATGAGTGCTCCACTTCAGAAATACCAATGACTAAATAGCACGTGAGGTATCCCCAGCAATGCAACTGCATTGAACGTCAGCTGAGAATCTAGGGTAACCCGGGGGTCCTGAACTGAGTGGTGGGGAAGGAGGAGGGGGAGAGAAATGTGCAATTTCATGCGCATCCAATTGTAAAGCCATGGGGACAGGCAATATACACAATTATTGTTCACCACAACACAGGCACACCTCATCACACTTTTTCCAAACTTGATGAACAATGCCAAAACGCTTTCTCATAACGAAACACAAGAACTAACATTCATATAAATAATCACTTAATCACTTAATCACTGTTAATATATCCTCAACAGGGCACGGGGTTGTCAAAAATAACTCTTCCTGAACTCAGTTTAACAAAAAAAAAAAAAAATTGACTCCCAGTACATTGGCAACACAAAAGTACACCACACTCCAGCTTTCTCAGAGCATTCAACATGTACGAAATACATCCACAAATAACCAGTAGGGGAGGAACAGAACATTAAGAAAAGCGAGTAACTAAGGAAGATCATACTTGGATACATAACAGCGAGTCGTATGATATCATGGAGTTGCGTGATAACCTCAATCACCCCTCTCTAGAAATCAGTCAAATAGTCTTTTCAATAAGCTGGAGAATGTCTTGAACGAGTCGCTCTCTCTCTGGCGAGGTACTAGTAGGCGTTTTAGGCAACTCCGTGCAAGTTGGAGGGACCTCTTCAATTCTATTTATGGCCTTTCTTGCACTTCTTCCGAGCCCCATGGATATTGCTCAACCAGCGCAGGTTCTCCTCTCGAAGCAAGTGATCGAATTGAAATTGTTGTTTCTCACCCATCAGGTAGACGTACATGTGCATATTCTGGATTTGATTAAAGTAGCTCAACTTCTTCCACCACTGGATCGTACTTGCTTTGTCGAACATGCTTTTTCATAAGTACCGGTCCGTTTTCCGTTAGCTATTATAGTATTGAAACTCCATTACTTGTTCTCGTTTGTGAGTGAACATCATTTCGTGTTGCGTTGTATTTGCTGCAGTGCACAATAAAGATCATATTGAATGAAGAACGATATCCAAGACGCATGAACACCGAATATTCTAATGGGGTAACAAGCCAGGCCACTGCTGGCCTCCCGGCTCGTTGGTGTGAGGGGGGGGGGTCTTCACAACAGCCCTCATCTAGTCCTGGAAGCTGCACTCCTAAGGCTTTGTGGAGGGGGAAGTTGGTGTCCTCAGGGGAGGGAGAAAGTAGGGGGTGTGGGCTGGGATGGGTCCTCCATTGTGGGGGAGTCCACAATTCCAGCACAGCCCACCGAGTTGTCCATGCTTGGGCAAAAATGCCAAACTGGCGCCTCGCAGACCCGGTAGAGAGGAGCTGGGAAGCACCTTCTGGAGGGGGAATGCACTTGTGGGTCCACACGTCGTTGTAGAGTGGGCAGAGGAATAGGACGTGCGATGTTACCTCACATATTTCCCCCCCACACGGGCAGAGGACAAATGTGCGCCACCTGAAGAAAAGGAGGCGAAGATTGAAAGCGCCCAGAGAGCAGCTGAACCGCCGGAAATGAGAGGTGCCATCCTTCCATTGCCAGGCGGTCCCGGATTGAGGGGATGATGCCGTGCAGGTGGCACCACGGTGGGTCCTTCATCCCATCGCTCTTGCCACGCATCGAGGATTGCCCCAGTTGCAAGGTCGAGCTGGCGATCAGTTGATCCCTCCAGCTGAAGGAGAGGTACCAGCCAGTCCAGGGCGACCCAGTAGCTGCTCAGCGTGGACCGCTGGATACAGGACTTCAGGACTGCATGGTCCAAAACTTGGTCCAGGAAGGGCGCCTGCAAGGACCTGAAGAGCCAGATGGGAGGTTGTCCTGTAAGCTGGTAGGATGGCCAGGAGGACATTCCTTTGCATGGTGTGGGCCAAATATTCTGAAAAGATTCGTTAGGTTTTTAATGACAGAAGCAGTTGGATACATCTGTGCAAGGAAACGCAAAAGTAAATCTCGAATATTTGTCGACCACAGTCAAAATATATTGATTTCGTGGTTTAGATGGGACAGGTCCTTCGAAATCAACACTGAGGCGTTCAAATCGAGATGAGGCTTTGATGAGGTTTCCCTGATGTGAATAGAAGCGTGGCTTCAATTCAACGCACATTGTGCATGCATTAGTAAAATTCTAGATTTCATCTAGTATAAGCAATATTTTTGGCTCGAATCCAGTGGTACGTACGTGTTATCCCAGGATGACATGGAGAATCGTGCAGGCTTTTGAGATCGAGCTTGGTATCTTCGATGGATACAATTATTCTTGAGAGTGCATCTGCAGGCAGGCTTCCTTCTCCTGGTCGAAAGACAATGCCAAAACTTGAAGCACGATAGCTCCAATCACCATCTCATTATCTTCTCATTATTTATTTTGCTGATATGATTCTGGTTGAACATGAAAGACACTGAGTGTTGGTCAGTCACTATTTGAAATGGGCGCCCAATCAGGTAATGTCTCCAATGTCGCAATGACTCTACTATGGCTGTAGGCTTCTTTTTCATTGGAGGCATGTTGTAACTCTGATTTGTTCAAAGTTCTTCAGAAAAAAAGCGGTTGGTCTACCAAATTGGCTCAAGGTGGCTGCGATGGCAAAATCTGATGCGTCGGTTTCTACTTGGAATGGTACATCATCTTGAATAGCTTTGAATGTCATGTCATTCTTGGAAAAGTTGAAAGCTGAAGCTGTTTTATTCCTCGGGACTTAAGAGTGGTTTACAAATGACAAAGAACTACCCATATCTATCAAACCGCGTAATTCCATCCCATTAACAAAAATATCTATAGTAGATTTCTGTAGGCTCCCAGAGCTAGCAGCTGATGTGACAGTAGGCACTGTAGTCTCTGTGAAAGCAGATGTTTGATTCACAATCATTTTGGAAATGTCCTTTTTTTTAACACAATTTGAAAGTCCCGTCTTTGGCCAGGCACGAGAATCTTGGGTGTCAAGACCTGCCACAGAAAAAGCACCTTCCAGGCCTCACCAGGGCTGCTACATTTTTTTCGAAGTCTACATGATTGCTACCTGAATCACTCGTGGCCGCAGTGCTTTGTACTTGAAAACCATGGTAAGAAGCAGATTATTGTTCAGCCATTTCTAATGATCTAGCTTGATTAAAGGCGCCATCTAACATTTAAGTGGTGTTTTCTAATAACCTTTGGCGTATGCGTGGACATAGCAGTTCCCTAATGAAGGCTTCTCTGATGAACTCATTGCAATGTTCGTCAGCTGTTACTGCTTTAAAAGAACAGTCCTTGCTCATTTGCTTGAGCACTTGTAAATAATGATCCACTGATTCCCCTGCATGTTGACGTCTAGTAGCCAAGCAGTGTCTGGCGTAAATCACATTCTTAGGCGTGATATAGATAGAGTCTAGCGTAGCTACGGCATTGTTGTATGTACTCGTAGTACATTCGCTTACCTATTCAAGAACATCAGGAGCAATATAATTTGTGAGTAGTTGTAGCTTACTATCATTCGAGGGATGTGTCTCGAAATGAACCAGGAAATTATCGAATGTCTTCTTCCAATGCTTCTTGTCAGAAGATGTAGCCGATGGCTCCCCGTTGAAGCATTCAGGTTTCAACTATTAATCCATTATAAGATGTCAAGTTGGATGGATGTTTTTTTTTTAATTTTCGTTTAATAAATAGAAATATAATAGTTCATACATGTATACAAGGTTTTATTAAACGAAAATGACATTATGCCGACTTTGGTAGGGGAGGAACATAACTTTGAGAAAAGCGAGTAACTAAGGAAGATACTAACGAGTCGTAGGAAATCATGGAGTTGCATAATCCCCACAGCCACAATGGCAGCTAACTCTTCGTCAACAAATTAAAAATACTGCCATAAATAAAAAACAAGTAGATTGCCCAAGTCCACCCTGGTTTTGCCAAGCAAAACTTCCTGTGCATAACACTCAACAATACCACACACAATAACGATAACAGGAATCACATCACTTTAACACCTATTGCACACCTTTGCTATGTCGAGGACATAAAAATACAGCAGCTTCAAAAGCTGGCAAAATGAACATTATCTCGCGAGACATCAACATGACATTTGGACTAGATAAATGTCATGCCCAACAAAGAATACTGAGAAGGTTGTGCAGGTGGACAACGTTGTGTAGAACTCGAGGCACTTAAGAGCTGAATGTTTATCTGTGACTGAACTGTCTCCTAATGATATGTTTACGTCAAGCTGCTGTGGTGAAAAGCACCACTCCTAAACCTCACAAAATAGAGTTTGATTAAGTGAGTGTAAACTGAACGTACAAAGCACAAAACAGCTGACTCAAACATAATAACTGGCTGAATGTAACTACAAATCATTTGAAAATAAAAATACAAGGAATTTTTCTCGTCTAGTTGGCAACAGCTGCAGGTGGCTGGGTGTAAACACCGCTCATCCTCTTACAGGGAAGATTAAGTAGCCAACCATGAATACGTTTTGGCAGCCCCATGCTCCTTTTGAGAAGCAAATCAAATACTAAAGAGTCATTATAAGTGAGAAGTAGAGTTTCAGCCAACACCCCCAGTCCTTCAAAGCACTATCCTCAAAAGGTTTGAATCGGACGAGCAATCAGCAAGGCCACTTGGGGTGAGTGTTACTGTGACACAATTCTCATATACGAGGCCATTTACTAAGGCGTGATTGACTGCCCTGTTGTCTATGGTAGCTAACACACAGTCAATCACAGGAGAGTACTGGTCTAATACCGCGGATCTGGGCGCCTGTGGTTCACCATTCAAGAAAGACAGCAACCACTGAAGCATACTAAGTGATTACTGGCCAATTATCGGTTGACTTGGCTGTTTAGTGCGTCGTGGACAAGTAGAGAGCGAAAAGAGAGCTTCCCCCACTCCGGTCCCACTTCAAAATGAAAAAGAACGGCTTTCAGTGGAAACACAATACCGATGGTGGATGAAAAAGGGGCGCCACTAACAGCACTCATCTCTGGTGTAAAGTCATGGAGACCCATTGTTTTTCAGACCTAGTAGGTTCATGTCAAATCAATTCCACAGTTCAGAAGACTGCTTTGTGAAGCCCAACACATTGTAAATCAGTATTTGTATTGTCCTACAAGATATCTGCTATCAGGTAAGGACTCAGTATATGAACACCCTAAATTATCTACCGCAAATGGAGCATTTAAATGATAAAAATGTTCCATTTCCACAAAGTGAAAACAATTACTTCAGGACGAAGAGAAAACCAGTTTGGGCCGTGTTGAAATGGATGGTCATCTTAACAGATAAATTTAAATCAACGGAAGTTGTGCGACTTCCAACAATTGTCTGAGCCACAAAATTAGGTGACCGGAGTGAACGGACTGGCGGTGAGATGTGTTTGGAGATGGTTTCTTGGTAAAGCGCTAGATAGCAGGAACATCCACATTAGAAACACTCCTCTCGTGTCCGTCGTGCAGAGCCTCTCCCAACCTTTTGCCGTCCTGGTCGTATTGAAGGGAATTCGTAATATTTTTCCGCGTTTAAATTTCAATTATAATAATCAGCTTCAGGCGGGTCAAGTAGCTTTATGTTATCATTAAGATTACGGCTGAACCCCCAAATGTCTAAAACATCTCATTAGACGACGGCGCTAAAGTAAATTATTAAGGGAACCGTAGTTGGGTCTACCAAATAATTTTTATTTAATTTTTCAATTTACCAGGGAAGGAGGGGGTGGATGGGAGGGGAGGGGGATAAAAGCGTTTGAAGCATTACCTATTGAATTTGTGTCTCCTGAGAATATTTTGGTAATTATATTCACAGTAACTTGTAGGAATATACATACGTACTTAATTCAACTTCAATTCTAATACAATCTGACACATTTTATCGATTTTCCAACGACATTACTAGATTTCCTGACGATTTACTATTTTTACTTTCGAATATTCAAACTGCAAGAGAAGTCCTGTGATGAAGAATAAAAAGAAGAGTTACTTCAGAACGTTTTCAGATCCATCGAATTGAGAACACTTAATGCGTGTGTGTCCTAAGGCAGACGTCTGGACCGATTGAGTTGGTTCTCTTTTGGTTTAGTTCTTGATATTGTAAAGCAGTTAAAAATAACGTTACGAACAAGTTTCAGCAATAAGAAGCAGGGTTTCAACATGTACGAAACACGAAGGTTTTATCAAAAACGATTGAGGGCTTTTGTTAATACTGTTAAAACGTCTTTTAGTAATCGATGCCTCATTTTTGTTTTCCATAAATATCTTCGCGACAAGTCGATGAATGGAAATATGGGCTGTTGACGCAAAATCCGTATTTTTCAATTTGTTGAAAGAAAGGCACTAATAATTTTCATCAAACTCACTGGGTCTCTGCAAATAGTCGTAATGTACTGTTCTGCAGTAACGTCCCTCTGACGGTCCATTAATGGAGATAACCGCCAAAACACATAACTGAGTTCGATCAACGTGTGTCTTTTATTAACATTTACCCACATTTCGATTTCGCACGATAAATTAAATACACGTTACTGGCTGGGGAAGGGGTTGAGTATTAAATATTTTTATCTTCCTCTTTAAAGAAATAAAACGCTGCAAATTATCACACGACGGTTTATTATTTTCTCGCACAGCATGGTTGTGACCTATTCTATCAAATGTTGAAAAATATTACGAATGGCTTTATCAACAATCCGAGAAACGGCAACTCTTACGAAAAACGACAATGTTTGTAGAGCACTTCCGAGACCCAGCAGATTCAGCACTAAAACATGCCAGTAAACGACATGAAATATGACCTAACTGCAACGGATCAAACTGACAGGTGGATGGAGCGAGATAGGAGGCAATCCGGGACACAAGCGCAGGCCAGAGGGAAACGATAACTTTCGACATATTGTCCCACGAGTAGCAGAAGTTGCCTCTCTGTGATTTCACTGTTTTTCATCTTTCGTGGCAATATATGGATTCTCTAGACCAAGTTAAAGGCAAAATATGGTCTGGACCACTGACGGACATTGTAAATTTGGAATTCCTTAACGTCAAGTAGGAATTTTGAGTGGGAGTTATGAAATTGTTTTCCTGACCAAAAATCTAGGTGTATTATTTAGGAGGAATAATAAATCAAGACATTTGTTGGGTATCAGTTGACATTGGTGGCGAAGTTAATAAAACCTTAGTAACTCTCCTAACTCCTACACACGTCCAACCAAATAAACAAATTAAGAGCAAGCGAAGGAAAGTGAGATTCATCAATTGTCTGAACCAGAAATTAAAACAAAAATTATTGGCGATCGGACATGACTGGAGCGAGCCGACAACAGCCAGTTGTTGTTTGGTAATGGTTACTTTGTGGCTCACTAGATAGCAGGATGATACACGTTAGGTTGTGAGTCCGCTCCGCTGCGTGAAAGCAGCCAGCCATCATGTCTAAAGATATTTATCTGCCTTCGTGCTAAAGTTTCCAGGCTTTCAAACGTTTTATGTTTCGATTGAAAGCCCATTTGCCTGTGAAGAAGCACTTACTTTCCTTGTACGTTAAAATTACTTCTCCGAGGAGCCACATTTCGTGAAGATTGATAGCCAAGTTTCAGCACGCGCGCCATTGCAACCTTGCGATTCAAGAGAAATATAAAGTCTGGGGCTTATTGGAGAACCTCGTTGCAGTAGGCAGTGATGGCTCACAAATGTGAAGGCGTCATTAATCTCCCACATAGACGCTCTCTGGGTGCCCTGGCGTCGGTCCATTCTGCCTACCGAACGTCACGATCCTGAAAGGCTGCTCCTGGTCACACAGTACACTGAGCGAGCGAAATCTTCAGCCAGGTGCATGTACGTGAAGGATCCGTTTGCAGCACAAATTGCGACCCCTTGTAGGTCTAGTACACGAATGTACGTCCAAGAAATTGCATGTATAGGAACGAATAGTTTTATCGAAGCCTCCACTTTATAGCGATCGCTTCATTCGGAAGAGACCTGATTTTTGCTTACGCTTGCTTACAAACCAACGAAACCTCACAAACTCTCTAGACAGGGGACGTGGGACTCACTCATACCAGACGTTAATCGGAGCCCTCTGAGAATACCAAGCCACATCACCCACAGTTCTCTCTCCCTGCCTATTGAAAGCAGCAAGTCCTAGGCTGAGTTAGTGGTCCATATTGAACATGATCGTGGCGTAGGCTCCTCCTGCTGAGCTTTACATCGTCTAACCACGTAAGTGCCCTCGAAAGATGGGGTGGGCCAGCGACCAAACTGGCCTTAAGGGTTGTTTGACCCAAACGTGGTACCACAGGAATGCACAGCCCACGGCCACGCGCCGGTGCATTATGGGCTAGGGCCACTTCAGGTGGCTGCGCCTCCACAGGACAAGGTAGGCACAACGAAGCAATCTAACTCCTACACAGGCCTGGCATAGCTGGAAAATGTGCTTGCTCTGCGGACATCGTAGTGGTCGTGGAATTGCTGGAGGGTAGTCGTCCAATCCCTTACTTCGTTTTTAAACAGCGGGGTCTCGGGGAGATGGAGGCCACCCGGTCGGAACTCTCACAGCCATCCCTAAACGCAGAATTGTAACTGTCTTTTGCCACTTGGAACTCCTCTACTGACTGGGGAGTCTGTAAGATAAATGAACTGGAGATACCTTGTTCTGTCCAGAACTCACTAGTTAAAACCTTCAGTTACCCCTCTTTTTCCTGGAAGGTCCTCAGATGTTTGTTATTCTCTTGCACAGTTAGTCCTTACTAGTCCCACACCTCCGACATTAGATTCATCACTGAAAAATATCAGTGTACTATTCGGAACACGCCCTAACGTCAACGGAACGACGAAAATGATGTATTCCAGGGGCTTGTAGGTGACGAGACGAGCTGATAGGTGGTTGGAGTTAAATGGGAGGCAGAGCAAATGATGAAACTATTACTTACGCTGTATTGTCTCGCAAGTTCTTACTAGTGGTAGACTTTGGCTCGTTATAATTACCATGATTTCACTGTTTTCGGTCTAGGCGCAAATGTACACCTATGGACCTTATTCCGTTCAACCAAACACGACCTAATTGCGATAGAACAGCCAGTTGTGGAAAAACGACGAGAGCAGCTCAATAAACTATCAAACATTTCAGCACAGTTTTTCTAAATAATGAATCTGAAAAAAATTAATGTGGTAGTCAACTAAACTACCTATACGCCGAACGTTTAGTAACGCTCATAAGATGATTAGGAGCAACCCTGGAATTCCGGAATTCCAACCACCGCCGTTTCACTTAGTACCACTCCTCGCAGTTTTTACCTGATAATTCTCACAGAAATCGCGTTGAGGCTCTCAGAAACCTCCTGTGCACTGACCGTTGCTCAACTGTGGTCGTGGATAGAGTAGGAACAACTCAAATTATGGAACCACGATTTTTTATATAAAATGCGAAGTCGTCAATGAACTGAGGGAAATAGATTGGATTGGTAGCAAAAGCCTGGAAAATCGCTTAATATACGTTTGAAATTTGTCGCTGGGTATTGGGTATTAACATGAAAAGTAGTGAAATTGCCACTGGGCGGCTTTAATAAGCAAAGATGCAAGTTCTCACATGGAGCGTAGGTCGCTAAATATTTTTCCCGTACTTTCAGGAAAGCCGGGAAAAAACAAATTTGCTGTAACGTTGGAATCCGATTGTTTTGCAAATCACACAACTTTCTTTCCTGTCGTCCCAGAGATAAAACAAGTGGTAAATCGTCAGGACAAACAGCTAAATGGCTGGAATTTTGGAATCGAACTTTCCGTCTAATTGAATTCAGTTCTGGAAGACGATAAGTCGAAGGGCGAATTCTTCTCGACAATTGCACCCCCCCCCCCTTCAATCCACCGCCCCACCATCCCTACAAAACCACCCCTTTTAACGTTTCGGCCCCTCGCACACATGAAAAATAAAAGGGGACGGTAAGGAAGAAGGGGTGGTGTTCTCGTCGACTAGGGGTTGAATTGAAACCCTTCCATGCGGGGTGGAGGCGAATGAGGGGCGGCGAGTCTATAAAAGGCTTCGCTTGGCCCGCTCCCGCTTCAGAGCTGCCGTCGCTCCGGCCAGAGCCCCTTCGTCAATAGCCGGCGTTTGTTATGCCGTTCCCTTGGAAACTGCCGACGGAAGAGGAAGCCGACGAACTGTACAGGCGGATCGACCAACTCATTACGGACTTGTACCATCTCATCAGGTCCATACTATTCGGTCCACCGCAACTTCCACCCCAACAAGGTCAGTCTAATTGATTTTTTAACGTTTTTATTCGTGAGAAAAACTCCCGCTACGTCGCCGAACTTCAGAAATTCACAATTCATTTTATTAAACAATTATTCACTTGTAACACAATTATTTAAAAATTGAATACAATTTTAATGACGTCACATTTATACTTGAAATATTTTCCCTCGAAATAATTCGCAAATGATTGAATTCAATAACCAAATAACGAGTAACAAAAACCCAGTAACTGCAGTGAATATTTTTCTCCGACATTCCAAACAAAGCATATTTTTTAGAACCGTTTCTCAACCCCCGCTACTCCAATAAAACAGAATAAATAAAATAACAAACTGCTACTTCGTTTAGGGAGTCGATAATTATCAATTTAAAGGCCGTTTTATCTAAACTAGCATTGTTACACTCAGCTATAATCCAACTCGTAATGTAATGCTACGAAGTGTATAAAATTGAGGTTCAGTAAATTCTACTAGTTATTCTCCTTTTTATTTCCTACCTATAGTTATTATCGTTTCTTATTGCAACCGTACTTTCATTATTATCATTTTTATTGTTTCGTAATTACGTAATGATGGTATACTTATTCAACTGACACACTTAACTACTCATATTTCCCTTTGACAAAAATGAATTCCACATCTTCACCGTTTAAAAACATTTAATGGTTCATGATTGTCAAATGTTTTCAACAGAACCGTTAGAACGTTATATGTGGCGTTTTCCCATAAATGGCCGACACATTCACAATTGAATTGGAGTGATTTGAAATTGCTCAAATCTGACGCGTTGCCGTGCACTGGGCTCTAGCAATGACGACACTATCGATAGGGATTTAAAATACAAATGCTATAATTACTGCTAAACCGTTGAATCTGACAATATCGGAAACACAACACTTCACTTCATTTCGTCACTTATTTCGTCTTCACTTCTATCCTCCAAATGTTTAGTGATTGGTTGAACATGACGAGATCTGTGAACATGGGCGACGCAAATCAGCTCCATTTTCATTACTGACTTTTGTTCTGAAATGAAACGTCACAGTTGAGTTTTTGAGCAAAATCAAACAAATATTCCTCGACAGAGGGTGAAGGTACAGTCGTCGCGAGGCGAAACTCCAGTCAGTGCTATAGCGCTGAAAACCCCTCATGATTTTCCTTTTTTTTTTGTAAGGACTCCTCACTATTGAGCGCTGGCGTGCGATTTTGCAAACGTTGTCAAAAATGTTCATGAAAACTACTTGTAAAAAATAAATCCAGAACAGTCTCATAAACCTTACTGATTGTCTGCACGTTGGTTAATCAATGAAGGTTATAGAGTTAACTTGGGGGAACTCAGTGAATTGTGGAATGTTGACCATAACTGCTTGGCGAAAATTTGATGTGGAGCGATCCATGGGGAGTGTTACGACTATATTTCATTTAAGAATAAATCGAACAAATACCTTACAGTTAATTTCCGTTGGGAACAATTAGTGCTGATTACGCCCACTGTACATAAAGTTTTACCTAGCTTCACGTGGCCCTCGTAAGACGCAGGAAGGGGGGGGGGGTGCAAAAACTGTCAGCATGTGCGACGTTCGAATAGGATATGAGCACGCTACAGTTATATCAATCGACTGGGCGAGCTAAAATGTTTTCGTGGGTGCTTTGAGGGTCGTACCCTCGTCTTTTATGGGTCTTGGGGTTGGCTCAGGTCATGGACGCTCGTAAATCAGGTCTGAGTTGCAAACGTATTGGATTTAATTAATCGTCTTCAGCCACGGGACGAGGAATATGTGAAGCATTAGAGCAAGGGGGTGGCTCTGCGATCTACAGGTGCGAAGACGAGGGTGGGGATGAAAGAGGGGAGCATAATTGCAATGAATCAACCTGGACGTCACTTGTAGCCCCCGCGCGTCTTAGTAGATACGAAAATCGGGTGGAGTCCTTATGTTACTTCTTAGGTTTCTCGGCCGTCGGGGCGTCAAGTGTTTTTCTTATGACTCTTGTTGCATTTTGACTGAGTAGAAGGTTGGAACAAAGTTTTTCAGACTGGGTGAAGCACTCCATATTTGATATTTTACATGAGTGTGGTAGTGCGCTGGTTTTTCGGCGTTCGGCTTTGTGGCTAGCTGCTCATCTCATTAAGCAGACGAGCTACACCCGAGTTACAAAATGAAGAGGTGGTTTTGCCACATCCCTTAACTTTCCTTATCATTCCTGGCTCTTATAACAGTGTGCTTCATACGTTTGCTAACAAGGAAAACCCAAAGGCTATCCCGTTTAGTTTCCTCAGAATGTTGATACGTGGGTATTGTAGTTCTACGGGTTGAGAAAAATTGCAGCCACTTCATCCCGAAATATCGTATCGATCGTACAGCGCAGCCAGTATAGTTCAATTGTTTGCTGTATTCAATTTCCGCCCAGGTAGTCGCCTAATTTTTAGTTCTGGGTAATTTTCAGAGCCTAATGTCGAAGAAGAAAACAACGTGCCAGACCTCCTCGCACACCTCGGCATCCCTTCCGCCGACTCCAGCAGTAAGAATTTCAATTCCTTCCCTTCGAAATCTATGAACTCTTCATTAATCCTCACTTCACTTTCTTTGTAGTTGTCACTGAAATTTTGCCCTGTTGCAGAAGAACCAGAGGACCCCGGGCCGCCGGCAAAATAACCGGAAGAAACCTCGTTTCGTTGACGTCCTATTCGATGATTTTCTCTTTTCGACTACTAGACTGTACAATCTCGTTTAAGTCTTATTTATTTAACATTAAAAATTACGTTGCGAGAGCGTGCAACCAACTTCAGTTTCACATAATGATCTCATTAACGTTTAAGATGTGAATTCTGCTGATAAAGAAACGTGTAAACAACAGCGATAGTCATCAAAGCTAAAATTGTGATGATATACCAAGTAAACTTTACATTTAAATGTACAGATTTTGATGAATTGTGTACATAATTCTAACTCTTTCATTAAAGTGCTTTGTGTCAAAAAACCAAACGTGCCATTGTTGTTGCTCGATGTCAATTTTGTTTCAACTATCATTTAGAACAAAACAATTTCAATGTGTTTCTTCGATGTATTAGAATGTATTTTGACTATGAATTTAGCTCGACAATGAGATTGTCTGATTTAAAATAAAAAATAAATGTAACGAGAATAGTTTTGTGGTAGATAGCAGTTTGTTGATATACCGACAGTCTTTCATGGAACTAATGTGTTCACAAATTTTTTACTATTAAACTTTGTACCAAAAAGAGTTATCGAACTATCCCTCACTCTCTCATTTTTTTATAGTCACTTATTTGCAGTTCATCTCGTCGAAATACTAACTTTATGGGGCGGAGGGAAAGTACGAGTGAGATCAGGTAATTAGAGAAGGGATGTCGCTAGAACGAGAAGGTAAAAATAAACTTGCCACGCTTACTGTAGCACGGATGTGAAAATTGTTAAACGAGCAAGTCACGTTTGGGGTTCGTTGTTAGCTCGCTTAAGACGAATGCCATATGCGATCATAGAGATCATGACTCATTTAATCCATCAATACTTCAACAAGGTCGAGAGAAAAGGGGAGCATAGAGAGTTACAGGTTTTCACGCTTGCGCATGCCTACATTTCCAGAACATGTACCACGTAATCATTTCGAGTTTCAATAAGTAAAAAAGGGGAATTTATGCGTGTTGCGAACACTTCACATTGGCGTTTCGTGGCGAGCTTTTAGTGAAATGTGTATCCCATGCAATCATTTAGCCCTTGATTTGCATTAACAAATGTTTATGACAGTAGATTAAAAGAGGGTTTTAATAGGATTCGATAAACGAAATCAAGGTTACAAGAAAACACTCCGTTCAACCAACAGACCCTCCGTCTCACAATTGCAGGTTGCATGCCGATAGTTCAGCTTGACGTTGCTCAATGGTCTAAATACTTCTCCTTCAGTGCTGTCCATTTGTCCCTTGAGAAAGTAAGGACTTTAAAAGCGTTTACCAAGTAACAAAAAAGTTTCAGGATTTATTTGCGAACAATCTCTTACCACACGCATTGCATTTTCAGAGACGCGTGTGGGATTGAAATCAAGGTATTGACAAATAAAACAACACTTTGTATACTGATGGAAACCACTTACAACCTTCTTTCAACACGAAACGGAAAATAATGAGTTCAAACAGATCAGTCGTATTCAAAACAACTTGAGATAACATACGCACGTTTCCACTAAAATCTCAAAACACAAAACGTTTGCTCAGCATGATTATGACCTGTGCTATTATACCAAAGGTCAAGAAATATTAAGAGCATAACATGGCTGTATCAACATTCCGGGAAGCGACAGCTCAAATGCAAACGAAAATATTTATAAAGCACTTCTGTGACCCATCCTATTAATTCAGCACTGAAAAATATATATGCGATATGAACCTGACTACAACGGAACAACGAAAATTGACGTTTTTCGGGCGACGCTAGGCAATTGGCATGATGCGACGAGTAGAACTAACACGTAGTTGGATTGAGACGGGAGTGAGTGCAGTATATGGGCGCAGCCGGCGAAAAACGATGACTTTCGTTCGATGTTGTCCCACGAGTCCCTTGAAGAGGTAGAAATTGTCAGAGTATATTTACTGTGAGTTCACCATTTTTCATCTAGACAGCCCGAAAAATACCTGGCGAAAGAAAGCCCGGACGACATGATTATGGTAAACTGCCAAAATATCGTTTTGACTAATATTTAAACCATTTTTGGCCGGTAACGGCCATGGGGCTCGTTAGGCCCAAGTACATATTAAATGGAAGTTTTGTGAGAAAAAACAAACCACCAAACTGCACGGCGGACGGACGTTGCAGATTTGGAATCGTCATGCCTAGAAACGTAGTGTCAACTTTTAGAAGAAGAGGGAGGTGCTGTAAAAAAATGTTCCCGATTAAAAACATTGGTGTACTATTCAGAATGAATAATTAACCAAAGTGGCGTAACATGAACTCATGGTCTACAAAATCAGCATTCGCGTAGCTTTGTTAACGCTTTTCTCCGCCATTCAGGAAATATTGTTTTTTTCTTTTCAGCCGTTCAATTAAACAGTTATTCAGAAGGAATGCTGTTTACAATCACAAATAACGAAGTTGAGTTGATTTTGTAAGTTGCCATAACTCAGTAAGAAACGTCGAGGGCGATCCTGGAAGGTGCTGCGGTCTGACGAGCAGTGGAACAACCAACGCTTCTCCCGCTCACACGTCCTCCATCTCGCTCTACTCCGCCAATACGAATAATAACCACATTCATCGATTTTCGTAGTTCTACTGACTAGACCAAATTAGTTTTCTCTCCCCTTAAATGAACCTGGTAAAACTTAATGTGGCGTCCCTTATAGAAACCGGTAGTGCTCAACGTTTCAAAGTGTATAGGGTCATAACTTTCATTGGTGAAATACAGAACTGCGAGTTTTAGTTCTGTGTACACTGTACAGGAAGTGTAGGGGGGACACTATAAGTCTGTGTGGCAGTGTGGCATTTTCAATTCCAAAGTTTCACGTATTCCACCGGCAACACGATTTTAGTGAATGCGGTAGTGTCATACGAGCGCGTTTTACGAGGGGATATCTGCGCTAAAATCCTTTATGTTTTACTTTCCTAATCCCTACGAAGTTGGTGGGAAAGTTTCGAAATCGGCTGAAAATTGAAACTGTCTTCAAATCTTTACTGTTTAGAGGCTTCTGAGTGCCAAAAACAACAGAAAGGGAAATGACTGGTCTGTGTATCCTGTTTGTGAACGAAATGAACGCGCTCAGTGTTAGCGGTGCATGAATTACCAGGAGAAACTTCAGCAGAACTACCAATAGGCTTACAAACCAACCACAGGGACAATTATACAAGTGCTGGCTGCTGAAATGAATTTAATTACCTCAAGATCTCAGCCTCTCTTTCTCTCTTTCTCTCTGACGCCTCGCTGCCTAATTCGTACTAATTTCAGAGACAACACATTCGTTTAAAACGTCGTGGGTGACACCACATTTATTGCCTCGTTTCTAATTTTCTTGTTCTCAGGTATTAACTCGACTTAAATACTATTACAGTCGAATCAATCAACCAACAGGCCCCATTGGCGCCCCCGACAATCCAGTTCTTTGCCACATCCGCAGATGTCCACCCGTAAGGACACACAGAAGTGTGTAACCTACATTTTTTGTCCATAAACACAGATTGCTGAACCGTTTTCAAAATCAGTATATTACGTACGGTTTAAATTATTTGTAAATCATTAAGTATTTGGTTGTTTTTATTTTTTTCATTACTTGTATAAAACTCCACCTAATTTTCCAAGTTAATCATTTTTTTCTTTAAGAAACTATCGCCTGTTTTATTTTTTTGAATTCTCAGCATTTTCTTTAATTGGTGCCCCTGTCGACCTGATTTCATTAAAATATGCGGTTTAATAAATAATTGTGGGTTAAAAGGTTAAGTAAAACTGGCCAGAAGTATATTATAAATTGAATTGTAGCTAGGTCTTCATGAGCATGAAAATGGCGGGTGATGCCTTTAGCAAACACCTTTTGCTAAAAGGCCGTTCATACAGGAGAGTCTTTTTGAATATCGTCCGGGAGGAAACAACAGTCAACGAAATGTGGGTCGATCCCTCCGATCAAAGGTGAGAGCTCAGCGGGGTTGATATTCAAAAGCTCTTCCAGAGATATCGGGGCTTCTTGTTCCACTACGGAGTATATAACAATAACGATACTAATGTACCGGTGAAGTAGAGAAGACGGGGGTTTTCCACCCTAAAACCCCGGAGCGAGGGAAGAGCTCAATAACAAGAAGCGCACGTGTTTGCTTGAAAAAATGCTCCTATTCAAATCCCCTTACACTGTTCTTGAACGCATGAAAGGAAGCACTCACTAAAAATCAGAGGTGAATTTATACAGGCAGCCTGTTTCCAAAACCAGCTTCTGTAATTGACCATTTACCGTCAGATAAAAATAATTTTCTACAACTCTCTTTTTGGTCCACACAAGCCATTATATACTTTCAGGATTAAGAACAGAAATATCCAAACCTGGCTATTAACATATCTTAAATACCAGGCCTCACAGTTATTCCGACTCCTGACCGTTTCAACTTCCCTTGGCCGTCAAGTAAACATCCTTCTCGACGCAGAACTAACGAACAATATATGGTTTCTGAGGTTTTATTCCTGGTAGACATTTCTTGTAGCTCATACGTAATTCACTTTTATCACCTCAATCTTAAGTTACAAGGGAGGGTTTCTGAATTTTCTAATATTAGAAATTGTTGAATTAACTCCATTCAAAAACGCATTGCACCATTTCGCTGACGATTTTAGGAAGCGTTGTCTATTTAGAACAACTTAATGGTATATAGATCAAGTTTTTCTCGGTAAGTTCGAATGGTTTAGAAATAAATAAATCGCGCGTTGAAAAACCTGCGAGTGCCACGGTTACAAAAATAAATTCGTTGTCTTTTAATATCGATATTATCAGTTTTGAAATGCAGTTGCTGGATTAAACAACGCGGGTTTATAGAGCTTAAAATTATTGGAAGAAAAAAGTGAATTAACAACACAAGTGGTTCGATTTGAATGACCTGGTAAGGGAAGATATTGTTACATGCACGACTGGAACCTATGGAATGGAACGAGGCAGTGGGCTTGACACGGGAACGTTATCTACGTCAAAGCCGAAGTTAGAAAAAGAAGCAGGGGAATAGCTGCTGGTAGCCATGTGATGATCAGTTGATTCCTCCCATGTTGCACAGACTATTGAACGAAGCAAGCCTTAGTGTCACATCTCTCTCTCTCTGTCCTTCTTCGTATTTCACAACCAGCTCACATGTATTGAGAGTCCCTTGTGCACGTTTATATACTCATACTCAACCGGATATCGCTATTCTGTCAAGTGTAGTATTGTCCTCGCTCACGCTCACCCCGTTCATTTTCTTCTCAGTTTCAAAAAAAGCTACGCTGTGAGGAGACGGTCTCAAAATAACAACAATGAAATAAAACTGAATGGTTTAATTGGGGATACACAAAATTGTAAGAAAACATGAAAGTCAAACTACGAGACGTGCCTGGATGCCGGACCGTGTTTTTTCCCGTCGGCTTTCGACACAGGACAACTGCCACTTATGGAACATAAAAGGAACTTGCTCTGTTATGTTTAGAACCTGCACGCGCCATCAGTTGCCAAATCATGAATGACGGAATCGCGGAGGTTTCACGTTTCCACCTGCGCTTTGGAGAGTTTCCTGGAGGGTAAAAAGAATCGTTACAGGATTAATGCAAGTAACTATAAAATCGTTAGAAAAGGTTTTTGGAGCGAGCGGTACTCTGACGGGGAACTCGAGGTCTCAGGTGGTAAAAAGGAAACTGGAGTTTAGCGCTCAATGAATCGCTTCAGATGCCAGCTTTAATGAACTATAATCCGCCCCGCTTCAATGCCTTTTGTTCAGGGGTCCTCTCTACCTTTCCCTACCCCGTTCCTCTCCTCCACTTCCATCTCTCAAAGCCACCTGATGACGGAATTTATGCAACTTCATTACATTAAACACAGTTCGGTGGCTCCGCCATTCACTGGCTCCCCTCACCTTTATGTTATCGCCCCGTCTCCTTTCTCCTTTCAGTCTTCAGGATTATTCGATAATAACGCTGTGCTTCTTTATTTTTCTCCTTCCAACTTTCGATATTAAAAATCGCTCATTGTGACGCGGCAGACAACAGACGAACTCCCAACTTTTTTGTTGAGCGGATTCTTTTGAAAACGACGAAGAGTTGGCGGTTCCTCAAATCAAAGTCGACGTGAAACATTTTGACGACGCTATTCATCTAATTTTATTCCATTCCCGGAACACGAGGGCCTTTGTCTATTTTTGCTGTTGTTTGAGTAAAAAATGGGGAACAAATGGGGTGAAAGGTCAAAGTAAAAACGTGACTGAGAAAACTTCAGACGGCGACGAGAACAGCTGCAGACAAGATCAGGATATCCCTAGAATGTGTTGACGAGGAAGAGGGAGGAACTTGTCAACATTTTAAATCCAATTTCCAACTTTTAAATTATGAATCCCACTGTATATTTGAGTTTTTAGGTTGCACACAACGTGTTATTCCGTGTACGCGCAACTTTACGCAGAATTTACATCAGATCTATAAGCTTCACGGCTCCTGAGGCCTAAAACCACTGTTTGAGAGAAAGCGGCTCAACCGAACCAGCTTTAGGTCGACTTCTACATTTTTAAGGACTTCACATTTGTTATAGGACTGTCGTGGAAGCGCATGGAGCCGTCCCGGACCGGAACACCTCCTTCCCTTTAGTTTGGCTGCCGGAATTTTCGGGGTTGCTCCTAACTGTTCATATTCATCATATAATATTTTATTCTGTATAGTATCGTTGTTTTGGTCATTCTCTTTTATTAGATCGAATTTACTTCTAAATAAACAGAAATTAGAAATAAAGAAAGAAAAGAGAAGAAAAAGAAATTAGGCGAAAAATCCATTAATATTGATTCAGTTGCTCCGACCTAGTTCAACTCTGATCAGCCCTCATTCCATTGTCTCGTGAAACTTTTGATTACTTCACTTCAACGAGAATGTAAAGAGCGTGCTGGTAATTTTTGGGTGTTTCTATTGCGAATTGGAGGTTAATTGTTCAAAATATTGAGAATAGTGGCTCTGATATGTGTTTTGGATATTGGATTCTTCTCTTCCAATCAGTTTAGATTTGAGAGAGGCAGGCATTTCAACTCACAGCTTAAGGCTTCTATCAAGCACCGGTGGGGGTAAGGGACTTTTTCTGAGTTCTGGAGGCATGTTTTTCTCCAGGCAATTGTACCGTACGCCGACAATAAACTCGGTGGTTTTGGTTCGCAGGGAGCTTGTTTATTTGCCTAGAAGGCCGTTTAATGCTGGCTGAATAACTAATACACCGGGCGGCAGCGCCATTAGACTGCACATGTTTGATTGGTGAAGGGCAAACATTTCTGCAAGTGTTCGCTTCAGTTTCCGTGTTTTTTCTGTTTTTGTCCTTCCGTCCCCAGTATTATTGCATATACGATAAATAAAATATGTCAAATCTAGTCTTATTAATCAATAATTATATTCTAGGTCTAACAGAACTGGTAGTACATTTGTGTATCGCACCTGACGGATGATTTACTTTTGAATTGTGTCGATCAACTCTGTAGCTCACGAAATGTGTAAACTCAGGTGCTCTCGCCAACCAATCCCATACGTCAGTAACTGGGAAATCATTAAGAATACTCCAAATGCATGTACACGACGATTTGGAGCTAAATCACCAATTTGTTAGACAGAAAACTGTTATGTCCTCAACCGCGCGCACGATACTTTTCCTGATTACTACGAAGAAAATGAGTCTGCAGTTACCGGAGAAGAAAAGCCGTTCGTAAAGTCACGAGAGACATCGTGTTGTGTTTCTTCACTTGGCCCAAACACATTTCCGTCTCCTCCCTGCAACCCACTCACAGGTGAAATGTGTATAATGGTATTGGGTTACTAGTGGTCTCGTGACTCCGCGTCGTAACTCAATTCGAACGCCGTTCATCAGGAAAACGTCCGGAAAAATTATAGGAAAAAGTATCTGCAGGAGACCAGTGACTGTCTAATGGAGACAATACATCAATCCAGTTTTACGAGCAATCAGAGAGAGCATTAGTGTATTATAATTTCCTCCTTCGTCTTCACGTCGTCCATTAGACGTCCGAAGAAAGAACAAATTATTTGAAAGGGTTATCACGTGTCATCTGCTCTAAACTCTCGTGCCATGCCATCACACAATACATCAACCTCCGCTCAACCGACACATTAATGCTCTTTGACGTTTAACTATCATTAATTGCCCGGTGAGAGTCTACCTGTTAGTGTTTGATGACCGATTAAACTATTTCGGTTGTACAACTCGAATGAGCGCTTGACACGACCACAAATTAATGTCGCTATCATTAATGCAGGGCACCCGAACCCGCTCATGGGTGTACTACAGAACTTTCCAGTTGCGTGTGCAGCAATATCTTCTACACTTTGTGGTCTTCCTAAGTCCTCTTACACGTTGCGTCTTGTCGATTTATTGGGGTTTCCCCCAACAGTTGTCTTGCAACATTTGATTTTAACCGAGAACTGCTCTTATTGTGTTTCCTAGCTGTTACAGAGCTTGCCTATGCTATAAATGAGTACAAATGGAGATTTCTCAATAATAATCTCCAGTAGTATCCGGAGGTGTCAAAAGCAAGAACCACAGATTAGCGAAACACATCTAGAATGTTGCGTTTTTGAACTCGAGCTTTTGCATGAAGTTAAAACGCTTATGAGATATCGAAATTTACCCCTTTGGTGGCAACTCTGTGGGGTCGCCGCTTTTTTCCAAGTCGACTAAGTGGATTTGCCAGATCAGGGAGCTACAGTCGCTCAAGAAGAACTCCCTGTGCTTTGAACTCAACACACGAAAAAGGAGGGGAAGACGCGGAAGTACTTTCAATCAATTTTTCTCGTTACGTGTTGGTTATTTGGACTTAGGGTGTAAGTTACGGTCGAGTCGTGTCGGGGGTGACAACTGTAGGAAAAGGGTAACCACAGAAAAGGGGTCACTGAGGAGAGCCAATTATTTTTGACGAGTTTCCCGGCGGATCGTAAAAGCAGAAACGAAAGTAACATCTGCACTCAGGCGATAACACGACACGTTAGTCATCTCGCTAATGGACGTCCTTGGGCTCCCAGCTTCCAACCGATTTTACCCCTTTGACAATAGGAAAAGCATCCTGGTGGAAGGGAACAGGCCGCTAATCTCGACCATCCCTTAAATCGTCAGCCGATGATGGGGAGGAAAGCCTGCAGCGATTGAAAAGGATTTTCCACTTGACTCATTAATGATTGACTCGAACGAAAATGAATCTTATCTGAACGCATCTTTCACCGCTGCCACTTCTCTGAGGGGAGGAACATCTGTTTGTTGTGGGTCTCCTCTAGTCTGCGCAAGTGTTCAATTCATTCGTCGACTTCCTGCACGAGCGATCCAAATCAACAAAAGCACAAACTGTTTTTGCAAGTTGTCATTACAATTCCACGCGCAGGATCACCAACCACATGTGAGCAGATATTGTATGCTGCCAACTGCAGTATGTGATCACGGAAGATACTAACACACTTCTGGACACTCCACCGGAAATTCATTTAAGGATGTGTCTTTAGACGTTGACAAATAAGTAAAGAACGAGGTGAGAATGCCCTGACAGTGGTGGTGGTGGTGATCTGTTTTCTTTCACGTATCCTCGTTTCTAAGAGTCTCAGGTTTGCCCCAGTTTTCATCAGCTCTGTCTTGGTATTGAGTTCTCTACTGCTGCACCTCAGCCCCCGCGGCGGGCTTCATCTCTACAGCTGCCACAGACATGAAAGAATACGCACACAAGAGCCACAAATCTTCATATTCCCACTTTTTCCAGCGCCTTCTACGGCAGTTATTCCTCTGCCATTTGCATTAGGTAGTTCCATTCCCTCTGCCTCTCTGGCATCCCACAGCCTACGAATAACAAACGCCATCTGCTTGGTGTTACCTGGGCGCTACAGTTACTAGTCTGTCTACCTGCTTTACGCACTATGCCATAGTTAAAGTCAGTTGGCCAGGCATCTGTTATCCAAGTCTGACCGCCATGAACGGCCCGTAGTAATCCAAGCAATAATAATTTCGAGGCTTCACTCCTATAATCCATGAACTAGAACGCTACTCCGGCTGCAATCTGATATAATGCCTAGTCCTGATGAAAATAATACGCAGACCAGTCAACGACATCTGAAAGCCACCCACAGACTAAATAATGGCCAAATACTGTTGGTTTGAAGCCATGACGGCTAAAATTCGAGACTACATAGATTATTTTACACAGTGTTAATCTTCCTTCAATCCCTGAGGAGGGTCTCACAAATATGTCCTAGGTGATTGCGCACAGTTCTTCGAAGTATTTATTAGAAGTGGATGAGAACAGTTTTCCCAAGTCCACGACGAGTAAAAGGATTCATGAAAACCTGGGGGCCAAATCGACGACAGCCACATCAAACGACTCAAGTATGAAAACACGTGAGCACTACAGATTTGTGGTTCTTGACGGCGCTCACCGCTCCCTCAACAACACAAAGCCTATTGGAACAAATTACGGAACCGTTCATAATAATTAGAGCGACCTTTCGTTGCTCCGTCGGCCTGGTCCTGACAGATCCCAGTCATCATTGTCCTCAGGTCGGCCCCCTCTTTATGCTCCGGTGAAACTGCAAACACCCCGGGGTTTTTATTGAATTCTTGGCCGGTATCATGGGCTCAGATTAGATGACTGGGCCCAACGCACGTTGCATTAACTCGCCATCTCCCGTTTTCTGGAATCCGATTAATTGGTTGGAGACGCTCGCTTTAAGGGCTCTAATTCCGCAAAAATGGAAATAGGGGAGCTGCGGACCCTTCAGAAGGCTGTCCGTTGCAAGATGAAACGAGGGCGTCGGTGAATCACGAGGCTGTCAGTGGGAAGACTCATTAAAACTGAATCACGATGTTTTCTTCATTACACACGAAGAGCAGCTTTTGTTGAGTTTCCTGTTGCTCGCTCCAGACTGAGGGTTTTCTCCTCATTGTTCTGGTACGTAACTCGTCTACTCACCCCCTCGTTATACGCTCAAGTTCTGAAGAATCCACCTCATTCGAGGTATAAGGAAATACCTCGTACTAATAAATCACATGGTGTTGAAATATCTAGTTGTCAATAGGCATGTGTTTAATAATGGGACGCATCTAACTCCTCTCCTTAGATTACCTACCACCCAAGAGAGTAGAAGCCACTCAATAAAATCTAGAAGTACCGCCTGTGAAAGAACTGTGTGACAGTTCCATTAGATTAGTTTGGAGAGTAATAAAAAGTCTTGGCCGATGCCTCAGCGACCATCGATTAACCCCTGTTTTTCGTCGCATTCGTCGCATGTGATATTTTGGGATGAAGTATACCAAAAATGTAGCTATGAAATGTCTAGTGAGGTGTCTGAGTGTTTAATATATAATGGCAGTCAATCTAGATGATGACTAGAGAGAGTAGGTGTGTTGCAGACGAGAGGTTGGCTGTAGTGCTTGTGTGCTTGTGTGGTCTGCGTGTGTTTGAGACAGACTAATGCATTGAAAGGAGATCATAATCTAGATTTACTAGGGAGCCCTTTCCCTTAGTATGTCCAAAAGGGTTTCTTTGTCGACGGCTTCTATTAGCCAGAACGAATGTTTTATTCCAAAAACTGTGCAGCCTTTCACCGGTTCTGCGATAAATTCTACCGATTTTCCTTCTTTCCCGAATATATGTAGCGTGGTCGAGAACGAAAAAGAGCCTTTTGCATACGGATAGGTCCCCGTGGTCGAAGGGACGCAATGACGCTTATCTAATGGTCGACTGAAGAGTCGGGGGGCTGATTTTTACGAGAAGCAACCCCATAAAACAAGGTTAGAAAAAGGAATTGACTTGGACAGAAGGGCGATGGCAGTGCGAGTGCCCGGTGACAGGATGGTGGGAGTTGGCAGGGAAGTAAGAAGGGTAAGGGTTAATAGCTTTTTATACTCGAGGACTTCGGTTGGACAGTGAAGAATAGCTCTCTTGATTCGATTACCCTCACCCTTTCCGCTCCTCCAGAAGACGAAGAAGAAGAAGCCGAAAAAGACCACTTTCTAAAAGTGAAGTCCTTTTTAACGGAGTTTTCCTTCTTCCGGAGAGCTCTGGAGTCAGACGACTGTGAAATCTAATCTTCGGGGGCCAGCGCTCATAAGCGAAGAGAATCTGCTATTCATAAAACACTGAGAGGGCGAGCTCTGAAAGTGCACAAATAACGAAGGGGAGTTGCTTTTCCGAGACCCAATAAATCACAATTTTCTTTTTGGATGGACCAGGGGGGCCATTGTGTAGGAGACGTTTGACCTTCCGAATTGATACTTATCCAGAATCACATCATCAAAAGTGGAACCGCTTGGCGCTAATCTGTATCAGATCAGCAGACAAAATGTTTATAGCTATAAATATATAAGAGTGGGAGATTCAGTAAGGCTGCTACTATGCGTTATGAAAACGTTTATTAACAACTTAGAAACATAAATTACAAATCAGGAAGTACAAAGTTAATAATTAATTCGTAGGTATAATATGGTTTGACGAAAGGAGTTATGGTGCACCGGAAAACGAATCGAAACTAATAAGCCTTTTAGTACTACGTGATTCCACGAGCAGTCTGGTTCGCACTGAAGGTGCACGCGAGATGAAACGTAACAGAAGACCGGCGAGAGAATTGGGCGCTATCTTGTCAATAAGGTTGGCGGTGCTGACTGGTTTAATACTAAACATTTTAGGTCACCGTCAGAGTTTCTTAACATTAAGAGACACGGTTTACGGAGATAGGTTTGTTTGGAGGGACACTCGACACGGACAACAATTGCAGTGACCCCAAGCACTAAACAAGTATTGATTGTCTTCCTAAATGTGATCTTTCGAGCTAATGCTCTGCATTACAGCCATAAGTTGTTATCGATAGAAGTCAAGGGAAATGGCCCTGGACATGGCAGTGGTAAGTTCGTGAAGAGCTGTACTCTTCTTCATCCACACCGGGCTTGAGCACCCAAATCACCATAAAGACGAAGTGGAGCCCTCCGTACAAAGCAGCGATTGACTACGCATGTGTTACGGGGGGAAGGAAATTTGGAGATGCTTTTTGAAGAGCTGCTGACTAAGGCAAAAATTACGGCAATCGCGCCGGGGATTCGATCCACAATCCGAGAATTATGAATCGACCGTCTAACCGCAAGACCACGATGAACCGCTTGCCTTTGATAGGAGTCAGTCAGCACACATGACTACGTTAAAGATGCTGACGTTAGTGAAAGCACGCTAGGTGTGGACTGTCGGTGGTTGTGACTCTCCGTGCATCGCACATCGCAACTCTTGCAGTCTGTGTTTGAGTTCAGATCCTGATCGAAAGAGCGAGCAGTCCCATAAAAACAGTGCTTACTGCAGCGGACTCGAACACTGGATCGAGGATGTGGTTAAACTTAACCACTTCAGCATCAACCGGACGAGACTCTCCTCTAATTCTCCTGTTTAACCTTAGGAGCGTAACTAGTAACAGTGAATCACCGACCCAAATAGTTAAATGAGTTAGGTTCGCACCGTCTGTGAAAGTACCGAATGAATGTTACCACAGAAAAATGCGCTATTCCTTCGCCATTTTATTATTTCCAATTAAAATCGAATGGGTGGAGCTTCGAACAACCGGAGTGATTTGCCCAAAAATAATGATTGATGCACTTCGCCGCTCAATTTGTCACTCAGCTCCAAGGAAAGAGCATCTTAGCTAGATTACTCCCTCCTCTCCGATGATTGATGTTTCCCGCCAACAATGGATCCGGAGGGCCGCCTTTTTATCCTCTTATTGTCCTGAAGGACCGATGTATTGTCGAAGAAACTCCGGAGCTTACCGCAGCTCTAATTGGCCGTTTCAACAACAAACGACTTTTCTTTTCGTTGTTCGGAGTTAGATCATTTGTGTTTACTCAGGTGAAAGAGGAAATAAGGGGCTTCCGTTTTGTTGTTAAGAAGTGAACCAACAAATCTCCGGTCGAGGAAGGTGTCAGGGGTAAAGATTTGGTCCACCTTCTTCTCGTGCTCTATTCAAAAGACTATTTTTGTCGAAAGCACCGGTTCACTATGAATTTCCAGCAGGATTCTCAACGACGTCTACGAAACAGAAGAAAGGAAACAAGAACAAAATGCGAAAGGTCAGTGTAGAAACGCTGCACATCCACACACCACTCCATTAAAGTGGTTGGCTCCACTCTTTACCAACCTTTTGGAGTAACAATGCGTAAATTTGTGGATTGTGATTTATTAGGACAATTTAGCACTTGATTGAACAAAACCCCACAGAAATGAGATTCTTTAGTTAAATTACCCCGATTATCGACGGGAACAATTTTAATTAAACTCATAGCGTGCTGTCCAATGACAAATTTACTCTTTCCCGTCTTGATGTTGTCCTGCAGTCCATATTTCGTATGTGACTGCGTACTTTACTGAAGTAGCGGCTCGACAAACTGCTGTAGGCGTTTAGAAGTTGACAAGACTTGAGGTTCACCACTTCTACCGACCACTTGACGAGAGGTAGTTCCAAAAGACGTTAAATAATTCAACTATTATTGGAAGTCACTACTAGTACTGTTGGTAGCGTGTTCACGTTCGCGTAGAACACGGACGTGATTAGGGCTGGTTAGAAGATTCTGAGGATACGAGCAAGCAAAACTAACATAAATGTGATGAAATATATTTATTCTTTATGAATATGAGTTATATAGAAACACAGTCAAATGTAAGAAACTTTGCAGAAAAGCAATGAAATAAAATGTAGGATTGCATCAAGTACAGAAATCCGGTGTGTCCCAGAAATAAACAGTCGCAACTCGTATTTCCCTTATCTCACACTAAAAACCCTGCAAATTATTACACAATGGTTTATTATTCTCATGAACAGCTTGACCTAGTATTACTGCTCCGAGACCCATTCCATTCGATTCAGCATCGAAAAATACTAGTAAACCATACGAAACATGACCTGACTACAATGGAACTACGGAAACTGAATATTCCCCCGGCGCCAGGCGCCTGTAAACGTCTGTAGGCATTTATGATCCTATGTAGGGGTGTGCGAACTCCGCACTGCGGAGGAAGTGGCCCTAACCTGTCTTTGCCCCATCGAGAAAAAGAATCGGGGAAATTGGGAGGGGGAATTGGGACAGGGACTTCCAGCTAACCCTCGGCAATTGACACGACATTGCGAGTCGAAGCGAGCGGGTGGGTCGAAGCGAGCGGGCGGGTCGAAGCGAGCGGGCGGGTGGTTTTAATGAGACGGGAGGGAGTACTAACGAAGAAACGCTGACTTCCGCTGTAGTTCCAGTGAGTTCTTTTAATTAGTAGACTTTGGCTCTCTATAATTACTGTAATTTCACTGTACGCAGTTGTATACGTCTGACATCATTCCATTCGACCCAGGATGTACAAATACCTTGAAAATGATACGAAAAACGGCTTATTTGCGATTATACTGCGTTTCGTTAATTTTGTTAACCATTTTTTGTCCATAACAACCATGGGCTTCGCCCGATCCGATTGCTGAGATGGCGGGCACAACGGACATTGCAGATTTGGAATCCCCATGTCTTGAAACGTTAAGTACCAATTAACGATGCGAAACATGACGTAACCACAACAAAACCACGAAAATGACATATATAGGTAATTGGCACAACGTGACGAGTGGTTTTGGACTGAGATGGGAGTGCAAATGGTTAAACGAATACTTTCACAGTGTTGTCCTGCGAGGAGGGTTGTAAAATATTAAAGTTAACGTATCTGTTAGGTGAGTCCGTCTCCTCTGGCTGGTGAGATACTGTGGGCGAGCGCTTTAGATGTAAAGACATCATCGTCTGGCCGTTAAGTCAGTTGGTCGTGGTTTTTATACACGAAGAGAAAGGTAACCGAGATGGTGGAGCATAGGTGAAGGGAGGAGGAGGAGGAGGAAGCCACCATATTCACACCACACAAAACACTACACAAACCAAAACAACCAACTTACGGATTTACAGACCACCCTATAAAAAAAGACTTAGAATCGACAACCGGCAGACTATTTCAGACGTGTGGTACTCACATTCCTGTCCCTTCACTTCTAGTAGGTCTTCCCAGAGGTGCATGACCTTCTTCCACTTCCTCTCCCCCTCCCCCTTCCCTGACGCTCCACCATCCCGTTTACCTTTCTCGTTGTGTATAAAGACCACGACCAACTGACTGACTTAACAGCCAGACGTTGATGTCTTTACATCGAAAGCGCTCACCCACAGTATCTCACCAGCCAGAGGAGACGACCTCACTTAACAGGTACGTTCACTTTAGTAATTTGCCTACTGGCGGATCTAACCCAATTGGTGGTAAAATAATTTTCCTGGTCGAAAGCATAGCTATATTGTTGAGAACGAATAATAAACCAAAAGCCGCTGTCGAGAGTGATTTGGCTTTATTTATTCAAAATTATGGGCTTAGAAGCCCAATTAATTCAACAACAGGTAATAAATCGGACGGAATACAATTCTCGGAGCCGAACTATGGGAAGTATAAAAAAACTATGGTAACAAGTACGATATGGAAGCACACGTCACAGTCACTCTTATCGTTAAAGCTGTTTAAAGGATTCCGAGGATTCCAGATCTGAGATGCGAAATCAAGATGACCCGTGGCTTCGTACAGTTGTAAGGAAGCAAAGTAATGTATATGTTCAAGCATTGAGTCTAAAATTTGTTCAAATATTGAGCGTTAGACGTTGCTCAGCTTGAAGTTCATTTGTTGCTGGAACAGTTGCAGCCTTGCAGTCTCTCCAACAGCATGTTAAATCATTTAACGATGTAATCCTCACCCTAATTCTGATTCAGGAGATTCTTTCGTGGACAATAAGAAACCGCTCTCGTTTCCAGTTCATGTTTTTCCGATTTGACGACGCATAAATTGAAAACAGAACTTGAACTGAAAGGGGTCGTGGTCAGCGGGTTAGTCGCGAGCCATTTGCTCCTTTATGATATTCATAAAGGAGGAGCGATCTCGTTCCAGTTGTTACCCGGTTGGGCCGGACAAAAGCTCCTCTGCGGGCAATAATTGAGTCATTCGCTGACCGCAGCGCGTTGTCACTGAAAATATTTATAAAACGTCGCCCACATTTCTGTGGCGAGGGAGGAACTGGAACTGAATGGGAAGAGACCCTGGAGATGAAATGATAAATCTTGTTTTCGGCTACTTGAATTCGTTACAAACTTGAAGCGCGCTATTGTGTAACACTCACGCAGCAAGTTGGTAGTTTCTGGTTCAAAATATGAGCTCAGCCGTTACTACTGATCGTGTGGGAGCATCTTCGTGGAGATCAATGGAACACCTGCCTGAGAATGTTTTCTACAAGACCATTAAATACCGGAACTATAGTGTCTTTTTTCCTTGTCCTAACGCATCGGTACAGCGATCATGTCCTTGTTTGAGTTGCTAAGGATGCGAGTAGTGGCGCGAGTGTGCAACGCTACATGTAATCGAAGTTAGTGTAGAAGGTCCACACTTGTTTTTCATTCATTCTTAATAATACACCTAGGTTTCTGGTCAAGAAAAGTTTGGTACCAAGTTGCGCTCGCCTGCTCCGCAATCCGATCGGACGAAGTCCATGGTTGTTATGGGCAAAAAATAGTTAAACAAAATAAACAAAAACGCAATTATTGCAGTTTTATCGTAATAACGTCGTATTTGGTATTGTTTCCTAGGTATTATTCGATATTGAGTCGAATGGAACGAGTCTCAGAAGTGGACGACTCTGACTAGACCGAAAACAGTGAAATCACAGTAATTATAGAAAGCCAAAGTCTACTGATTGGAAGAACTCGCAGGACTGTACAGTGGGAGTAGTCGTATCATCATTTGAACTTCTTCCCATCCCAGTTCAACCACTCGTCACGTTGTGCCAATTACCTATATATGTCATTTTTGTGGTTTTGTAGTGGTTAAGTCATGTTTCGTATCGTTTACTCGTATTTTTCGATGCTGAATCAAATGGTATGGGTTTGGGAGGTGTAACTACGTCAAGCTGTGCAAGGGAATAATGAACCGTTCTGTAATAGTTTGCAGCGTTTCATCCTAGCCACCATGAATAGGGAAGAGTGGTTCGAGCCAGTTCTGAATGGGACGCAAATGTTTGGCTTTTCTGTATATATCTGGCTCAATGAACTCAGATGCGTTAGTGATAATAATAATGAGTCACTATATCTGCTAACGTGTATGGTCATCATCATTCATTATCGTTGTTAACTCCTCAGTTTGTATCAGTCAACACTGGTAGAAATATTGGCCTATTCAGATATACCAGATTCTCATCCTTCTTAACTGTTTCCTAGTAGCGCTTTTCGTTTGGTGATCTTGAATCCACCCTCATCCACAGCTTGGAAACAATTACTCCACCTCCACTTAGCACCGTTGATGAAGGTGACAGGGCATTTAACTGCTTCATTTTACATCCTCAACTCCTCGCCTCAACCAAGCGGATGACGGGATCTGCCAATTTTCCCAACAAAGTTGATTTTGCTCAAATTCAATCCAAAACACTGATGTCTTGATGTACTCTCAGAATACGAGACAGCGCGTTTTGGGTGTTTGGGACCTGGCTCACCGTCACGAGATTTCTTCACACGCATTCATTCAAGTTCACTCACGTCTGTAATTTCCCGAAACTGTTGAGAAGGACAAGCGAGTGGTTCGATAATCCTCTTGGCCGTGTGACATCTCTCGGACAAAACGGTTTTCGGCCGGTAAAAATCAGTAAATAAATAAAAGGTTATGGCTGATAGTTTACACGTTCATCATCGCGAACGTACCACACTTTGGTTGTTCACTCCGAAGATTTTGAAGAGAAATCAACAGTGCTGGGGGCCGTTTAAAACGAGTCACAAGACGCCACAGGGCTTATATAAGTGACCCGTAATTTTAGGGCCGAGGGATCTGGGAAACTCAGCCTGACAGACGCCACCCCCTTGTTGCTATCGGCAAGTTGCGAAGGGCACTTCTACTCCTGTCAGGTCGTCTCTATATTAATTGTCTCTTCTCCCGTTTCCTTCTTCCTTTAATTGGTCCTCATTCTCTTCGCCCGTCACATCTTCCGTGAAGTCCTTTTCCCCACATTCCCCAGGATTATACCTAATTTTACGTCTCGTTGCTTCGACTCCAGCTCCTATCCATCGCCCTGCTCCGGAACTTATTGTTAATAACGTTCTCCCCCCCCCCCACTCTCCTCACCGCTCTACCACCTCTGACTCTCAGCTATTAATTTCGTGGATTAGATGCTCGAGTTGATGGGGCATGCAATCGCTGTACCTCGGAATTATGAGGGCTCATTCCGAATCTGAGCCCGCACGACTGAATAGTAGCGATTTAATTGTGCCCTTTCAAGAGCCACTGCTCTTATTGCAGGCTCAATGAGAAACACCCATAAACCTTCTCGTTTCAGACCTCTCGCGAAATCGGGAATCCTCATGGAGACAATGGTGGCATATTTCTCTGAACATCAGTGGGACAACTATTTCATCGTGTTGGGCGCTTCCTAGCGATGGGGCAGGCATACGTACTGCAGATGCCTTGAAACGTTAGGTATCGAATTTTGAGTGGGGTTTGTAAAAATAAATAAATAAATAATAAATCAAAATGGAGGTGACCCTCAGAAGGCTGGATTTCGTCAAGAAGAAAGAGCGTGGATGATGATATCCTAGCCAGGTGTGCGCTATCACGGAGCAGTTGGACTATCAGTAGCATGAAGCCACAAGTAAGGGGAATCATGACGCTCACAATATCTACCTCACGCAACTGCCAGCAGAGCCGATATCCTCACAATATCGGCTCAGTAGTTCTGAAAAGCTCAGCCTAGTTTTGTTTCTTCACAATTCCAGTGGCAATACAACCATTTTTTGAGTTTACGAGTGATTCACCAGCAGTTGATAGGCACAAAGGTTTTGAAGTTCCATTAGCGAAGTTGACAGTGCGTCAGGTCGTTTCCTTTTATGAGGTGAGCTGCTATCTTCGCTTCCTGCTGAGCGAGTCGTACTCGTGACTCATCTTGAGCCATCGCCGAACCCGTTGGAATAATCTTTTAAAAAGTGGTCGAAGAACGGACGGATATTTGTTCGCGACGGCAGGAACGAGGGTGATGAGCCACAAAGTCCGAGGAAGGTCAAGGCTCGTCTGAAATTGCGCCACAACGAGCGTTTCGCGTTTTGTTGGAGTTTCAATGTTCCCCAAAGCGATATCGTGTATTCAAGATCATATTTGTCAAGATCACGAACAAACTGACGAAACATGAGACTCATCGACACTCTGTGTGTTTCTAATTTGCCTGCATAATTCGAACCATCCTTACAACAAATTGATGAAGTTGTCAGTCGAAACCCATCAGCATTTTTTCACAAAGAGGTGCGCGTACGCTGGGCCCTCTAAATTCAGTCAAAAACAAACAACAACCCAGCACATCCTGAGTTCAACGTTTTCTCAGGGAATAACTGAGCGGGTTGTTGACAGGAACATGATGGTTAGGCAATGGCCAGTAAACGGTGAAGGAAATCAAGACTTAGTCCGACATTCTTCCACATCAACTGAGGAACGAAGCCAAATAGAAAACTCGCATGGCCCTGATGTGATGTCCGAGGGAACCAATTTACTTCCAAGGTCTTCCGACTAAACGTCATCAACTCGGCAAAGCTGTGGGGCTGATATGAGAAAATGCGGTTGGGTTTTGAGGGAAGGAGAAGGAAAGCGATTTTGGGCGAGGGTGTTGTTCAAGCTACACAATCAGGAACGCAAGATGATCAGCACTGCAAGTGGTTTGGCTGAGGCAAAGCTCGTACTGAGGGGGAAGACGAAGGTTTCGGAGATTGCGAGGAGACACCGAAGGTCGTCCTGAGAGGACAATTCAATTTCGACGTTCCATCTCGTTTCCTTGCGACAGTGACTAGAGAAATTTCCCCTCTCAAACGCTCAGAGGGTTGACGTTCATTTCTTACGGAGGCGTTGATTAATCAAATTTGTGAAACTTCTCAGCTTCTCCACAAACGCCCAAAAGCTCTGAATTACATTTCGCTCTATCATGCGCTTCGAAATGCGAGAGTTTATCACATAAACGTAGCGTTGCACATACCTGCTGACGCGCTGCTTTACAAATGAACGTTTAGTTTGACATACCAAGAAGAGCGTAGAAAGCCGCTTGTGACCAAGTCAACTGCTTCAAAGTGCTTAGTATATTCATTCTTCTGAAAGGACCAGGAGCCTTCACAAGGTTGTCTTGCACCTGCTTTCTCGCTGTGGGACCCGTTTTAGATTGCCCATTTCTTAATCTAAATAATGCAGGTGAGTTCAAATGAGTTATGAGTTTGTTGAAGATCCGAATTATACACGAGGTTAGACCCATTGAAAAGGACGTTTACAGAAGCGGTTCAGACAGGTATTCCACAAAAGCCACAGTTATTGTAGCTATGGAGGTCGGTAGGGAAGACACGGGAGGCAAGAAGTTCATTTATCTCAGTGGATTAACGGACCACTTATGGTTTTCAGAGATCCATCTTGTCATCTCCCAAACAGTCGATAGTACTGCTCATGGCTAAGTTGGTTGCATCAAGAGTGTCTTTATCCGAGTATTGTATAAATAATGCATATTTTAAATTAAAAAAACTCCCGGTCGTTCTCGTTGAATAGGTAATGCTGCAAATTATTACTCAACGGTTTATTATTCTCACACCTCCCAAACCCATCCCATCCGATTCAACAAGGGAAAAATATCCGTAAACCATACGAAACATGACCTGCCTACAAGAGAACGACGACAATTGCATATTCCAGGCGCGTGTAGGTAATTGCCACGAACTTTCGATTCGAGCTGATGGGTGGTTTAAATGAGACGATGAAACGATTACTTTCGCTGTTTTCGAACTAGACGCAGTCGTACACCTGTGAGACTCATTCCGTTGTACCTGGCATCTAAAAATACCTTGAAAACGATACTGGAAATTGACATAGCCGTTGCAATGTTTGAAATAGCATTTTAATTAATGTATTCAAAAGGGTCTTATAAATTGCATTGAATACTGAGCTGCATGCCTTACAACTGTACGAGCTTACTTTCAGTAAACCTATTGGTCATTCGCATTGCTAGAAATGGAATATCACAAGATCGAACTGTCAGCCACTTAGGGGGGGGGGGGGCTGCTGCACCCTTTCGTTTCTCACCTAATGTACGAAGAATAGTTCGTTTTTATTTGACTCCCTGGTGCTTTTAAAGTAAAGATGCTGAGAGCGTTGCTAACCAGGCTGTCCAATGTCCAAGAGGTGTTGAAATATACTTCCCACCACAACACGTTTCTAAAAGAGTCCGTTATTTCCTTGGTGCATAAATTGGTATTTGTTTTCCAGCGCACTAGCTAGCAAATCGCTCGGATTGAAAACGTCAGACACTATAAAAAGCAACTTTTTGTTTCTTAAACTACTTCTAACTAATCAATAACCACATTTTCATATTAACGAATCCCGATAAATGAAGGTACAGAATCAAGGAACGATCTCTGACAGTTGCAAACATCATGAAGCTCTCAACGAGACAGGAGAATCGGTTACTAATTCGGGTGTTGATGTAACAATCATAATTTGACAAGTATTATTGGAGGGAACGGAATTTACGAGTCTGATGGTCAAGTCCTGTTGATGGCCGGTCGTCTGACCTAATCCGGTTTAACGGCGAGTCTAAACCCACGCCATTAACGCATTCATCATCCTGGATAATCCCTCATAACCACTAACAACCCTCCTACCCTGGAGCCGATTCCAGAAAAATACGCGCAGAGGATTTATCCCATTAGCAGTTGAGGACGCGGAAAGTGGTTGAACCTAATGACCGTCGTAGTCATCTCTGCCTCTCTCTTATCGCCTGTTCTCCTTCTCCTCCACTTCATCACAGTCTTCTTATTTCTCTTTATACCTTCTTTGCTCGTGATTCCTGCTCATTTAACACGAACTTATAAACTTCAGGATGTTGCCGTTTCGAGCAGCTTCTCAAGGACTCGCGATATTACAAACTCCGTCACTTTTAAACTAAATCTCTTTTATCGCGAAACTAGCTAGTGGAATTGTTGGAGCTCATCACGACTTTCGATCATTTTTTTCACTTTAAAAACCACTCGCCTTATTTTGACCTTTTTCGCTCCTGTTTTCTGACATTTAAGGCGAGCGGACAAATTGACTAAACGCTTGAAATAATGTGCCGGGCGCTAAGTGCATTTTGGTTCTTTGTTTACGATCTGATATTGAAACCCCTGCACAATATCACGCTTAAGTTCATTATTCATCTTCATCTTTGCAGCTGAACACAAATAAAATAAATAACAGCTAATCCTCTTGATACCACGATGATGATTCACATACGAGCACCAGCGGGAAGAAACTGGTCCAGCAGCTCACTGCAGAGTCCTGAGTCCTTCTCACTCAGAATTCCCTCAGAACAGCCATTTCGAAGTGCTGCATAGTCGTTCAACTTTCAACCACTTGCCTTCTGCTGAGGTGAACGTAGTTACTTCCGATCTTATTTCTGATCCTCACGTTTTTCGTTTATTGAAATATCAAATTTTTCTTTTAGTTTTTGTTTCATTTCCACAAATGTTCTAAACTAAAATTACAGTGGTAGGGCAACTAATGTGGGCAACTAATATGTCCGTGGAAGACGACAGAAATATAACTAGTAATAAGCAAAAATGTTAAGGATGCGCAGACATTTCTAAATGCATATCCAGGTTCTTCGCAAAATTAACATAATACGTTAAAGTTTATTATTTGAATTTATAACTATTTTCATTAGGAGATTCTAACGGTGAGGCTTCATCTACTGGTAACTTACCTCGGGATCGATAACTCGCTGGATTGTAAAGTACGAATGAACATACATTGTTCCAGAAATATGGGCTGGTGGTTGTCTTTGAAAATGTGTAAACTTAAAGATCTGAAGAACATTCAAAATGTTTTTCAGCTGTTTGTACGACTTTCCTTCCTACGTCGTCGGGCTGAGGAAGGTACCAACATCTAAAAGTGTTTATAAAGTACTTGGATGCATATGATAATAAAACAAAAGTCTCGGACCTCAGGTTTTGTCAATTTGATGTGGTACGATACCGATGGCTTCGTGGAAGTTTGCGCAGAGCACGTAAATTTGATAGCTCAACGTAAAGTTGCTATGTCGCACTTAGCCAAGTGGATTGTTGGGCGAGTGATCATTACCAATGGTTTGCCATCAAGATAACGGCGACTTAGCCCATCGAGCTGGCGACAATTCATCTCGCATGAGGAAGGAATGCTCTGTTGTGAGGATCTGGATGTGAACACAAGGGCCTCGAGATTCGAACGAAATTGGTATTACTTTTCAAAGTGGCGGTCGGACCAACTTTCATTTGTCGAAAAAATGACAGGTGGTTTCCCGTCTTCATTTTCTTACCGCTTTCCTCCCTCTCCAATTTCAAACGACCGAGACATCTTATGATGAACCCAAGACCGCGACACAATGGCATCTATACATATTTATGTTGTGGGTGCGCTCCTTCCCTTATCCGTCGAGTCGTGTAATATCCAAAAGTACTTCCTTTCATCGCTTCCTTTTTTCACCATCCCTCCTTATTCACCTCTCTCCCGCTCACCCCCCCATAATATTCGTTTATGAAAAGGGGAAGAAGGAGGGCGGAGAAAAAATATCAGCCCGAAAAAAAGAAGCTTCATCAAAAAAGGTTCCAAGCCTTTTGTTAGGCGCTTTCTTACTGATGTCTCCGGATCGGAAGAAAAGGGATTCCATCCTCACTGTCACCTAATAAGATTGCTCCTTAAGTAATGCCGAAGCCGACGAGGGCTGCTGGAACGAAGAACCAATATAAAGGTAAAAGTAGCTCACGTTCCTTATTTACTCGATTTTCTCCCGCTTCATGAGCTCCCCAGAGTGGAAAGAAAAAGCTCATTACCAGGTCAAAAATCATGCGCTGACGAATGGGATTAACTATGAGCCCGAGCCCTGGCCTTGAGTACGTACGAACGTAACAACACTAAAGCAGCGTAAAAACTGGAAGACGGAAACACTTTGATTGGTTTCGAAGGGAGGCAGCACGCGAAATGCCCCTTTGGACCTGGATGATTTCGATTAAACTCATACGGCACTGTGGGAGATAAGATGGAGTGTAGAACTACCTCTTGTACGTAGGCTTAGGCAATGAAGGATGAGAGGAGAGCGTGTAGGAGAGCGAGAGAGAGAGAGAGAGAGAGAGAGAGAGAGAGAGAGAGAGAGAAGGAGAGAGAGAGAGAGAGAGAGAGAGAGAGAGAGAGAGAGAGAGAGAGAGAGAGAGAGAGAGGGAGAGAGAGAGATTTCCATAAAACTTTTGACATTAGACAAAGCTCATGCTGCCGAAGAACAATAGTTACCGTACAAAGTAAGCTTCAATTATGAACTTAGAAGTATGTAAGTAATCCTTATGTATATGTACTATGTAATTAATAGAACACAATAGTAGATGTGAGTACCATATCCTTCTCAGCTTCTGATTTCCGAACCGGGGCCCCCAAAGTTCGTGCAACTGTTCGAGTATGCTCGAAAAGGATTGTCTTTTGTACTTACAAGTAGTCCTCCTGGTAAGGAGTCAATGAAGCTGTTGGCGAAAACGCAGTGAAGAGTTCATTGGCCAATTTGATAAGAGCACCCTTCTGCTATTCCACTTGCTGGGTACTGAGTGAGTGCGTGAGTGGCGGTCGAGCCAATTGATCAAGGCTCAATCCACAGACTGGTATTTGAGCTGATCACCCTTTTGACCCAGACAGGACTTGTCATAGGGATGGCAACATCCGGAACTCCCAGATGCACGTGTTTAAACCTGCACATAGACGGATTTCTGAGTCCACAGTTCGTTGATACCAAATTGAGGAGGAAGTTCCATTTTCCGAACCATAAATTACGAACCCTCTCCTCCGCCATTGATTTATGGGCTGCACTTTTAGTGACGTCCCGACAGAACATCAGTCGAGCGTCGGTCAAACCGTTTCATTACAACATTCGGTCCACATTGTGATTCAACGGCCCCATAAATTTCTCTTCAATAATCACCACGAAACCTCGAATGTCGTAATTAATTACCAAGGAAAGAAGAAGAAGGCGACAGGCCGTCGGGTCGTCCCCAGCAGACGAGCTGACCGAAGATAAGACGCGTAACACATAATTCACCGTACGTGGCCCCTCAATAGGCTCTACAGATTAGTTAGGAATTATTGTCTACCTTCCTTGTCTCCCTTTGACTTTTTTCTCCTTCTCTTTCTCTCTCTTATTCCCTCTTTTTATTTCTCATTTTGTTTCTCTTCTTCCGTACTGGGAAAAGGTTGTCGACCGGTCGTGAAGAATAGTTGGGATAGCTAGGCTATGACTAAACGAGTGACCGCTCGGCGTCTGCACTTTCTATCCAACACTGGGTGAGTTCTCCAACAGGTTATTAGGTGAATCATCGCCAGACAATCCGTCGAAACTGACAATAATTGCCCAAAAAGCGCCAATAGGCCGCCATTACCGCTCGATCCCATTATTCCGAATACAATCGAAACGTACTTTGAATTATTGAGTATCGTGCAGTTGTCGCGGAAATCGCTTTCGTAATAACATTCGTCGACTTTTCAGTGGTAACAATTATCACGGATAATAATTATCACAGAAAAGTCGACGAATGTTATTACAAAAGCGATTTCCGCCGTAACTGCCCGGTACGAGCTTTGAACTCAATAATTCAAAGTACGTTTGTGTTGGGAACAATGGTATCGGGGGGTAATGACTCCTATTGGCGCTTACGCAGGGCGCACTTGGGATCCATTACCAGCAGCATACTCATGTGGCACGACAACGCTTTCCCTATGAGGATAATTACTTTTTGAAGTTCAATATTGTAAGGCCTGCGTGTGAGGAAACTATTGCTCAAGGCTGCAGTCGAATTGGATCGGATGGATGACCGTCAATCACGCGAATTTCTCGCAACGTTCCTACGCTTTTGGCGCTGTTATATTACTATTACGTTCTTGTTCTTCCACCTCTTGTTAGGATTTCCTTCTTCCCCTCACGTGTGTAACGGTTACTCAGATCGTCGCTGTTTTCTCGCTACTGTTGTATCACTTCCTTCTTTGCAGCACTGCAGTTAATAGTCATTTTCTACGCCCAGTTCAGTTTCTCGTTCTCCAATATCTCAACGAGTGCTGATCTTGAAGATTTATTGAGCTGAGCGAGCATTTTATGATCTTATAATAACGTTGTGTGGGCTAGAGAAGGATGGGGGTTCAAAGGCCCGAGGTAGCTTTGCGAACGACTACATTAATATTGCGTGATCGAGCACTTGTTCTCAGACGCCGCTCTGCAATACGCAATGGACATTATTTTGGGAAGCTTTCATGGAAGATCTTATATTTATATTAGAAGTATTTTCCATATATCCGCTCGATGTCAGGAAAGACGGATTCACCCGACAGGCACAGTGACTTTGAAATCAAGGAACGGCAGCTTGATGGTGCTATAATAACCAGCCTGGCTGTAACCACCAACTAGGAATTCCAGGTGAAACACACACACACATTTACTCATATTCTGCCTCTGGAGACCTCACAAACTAAAAATCTCTGAAAACTCGATCTCTTATTTTATTGGACGGACACTAGACTTTCCTTTGGCTAATCGCAAGACATCCCCCGTCCTCAAGGAAGTTATAAGCGTGCAGAGCTCAAATGCGAACACACAGGCAACGCACTTATCTGGCGAGAGCACACTTTTTGCCACAAAAAGTTCACTTACTGGGTTGGAGTGAAATGAAATTGATAAGCTGCCTATTTGAGCTCAGAGTGAGGAACAAAAGGCCTGCCGGACGTATCGAGTGTTTTTTTTTTTTTTTTCAAAATGAGGCTAACGAAACACAAATAGAGAGAACAAATGCCAGCTACAAAGCTGCTTTGAACTTACGAGATGATTCCTTTACGTTCGGCTCCACTCAAACATTTTAGAGCGAATTTGCTTTGCATAAAAACTGCTTCGAGTCCTCGCCGTCTTTAAACTAATTACTCCTGGAGCTCTGGATGGCTTCGTAAACAACGGGGAGTAAAAATTCCGTCCATTTAAAAAAAGGGAGAGGCAAAAGGGTTCTTTGCTCAACAATGTTTTCCTTGATTCCGTTTGAATGCAAAGCACCTTGTAATCCTTCGAGCGCTTTTCTGTTTTATTTTTAATGAGGGCGAGTGAGAAGAGTGAGGAGGTTAAGGGGGGTGAGGTGATTGAGCATTGACGTCTTGTTCAGGGAGCCCTATTGTTCCACAGACATAATTTAAGGCCTGTTCCATAATCTACGAGGAGCTCTCTTTATGTCCGATTGAAGCTTTTGAAAAAAGGGAAACTTTTCAGAGGCCTAGGGAGTGTTTCGAGGGTGGGAGATGATGGCAGCATAATTATGTGACTTTTAGGGAAATTCGAGGAGAAAGAAGACACACAATCGGCTCTTGAAATGATTTGATGAAATTCAAAAGTTGAAAATTTCCTCATTTAAAGGGATGAATTCGAGCGGCGATCTCAAGGCGGAGGCTGAGGACTGAATCTTTTGAAGAGATTCGACAGCTCAAAGCTTCTTGTTCAGGGTTGAGCTTTCGTTAATTACTGTTGAGTATACTTAGTGTGAACTGATCTGAATGAGAAATTAAGCTTTCGCTTTCACCTCACAAGAGGTGAGTGGATATTTTGAAATATTTAGCACTTAGTGTTGGTGTAAAACACATTGCGTTTCAACCTAATTCTGCCCAGGGGGACACGATGGCAGTGCACGGAATAGAACAAAATTGAGCGATTCACGGTAGTCGCAACACGCTGTCCGATTGGAAATGGCGAGGCTGAGTCAAAGTGTGGAGGTCACTGACTAAGGAATGACAGCTCCCGGGGAGTATAAAAAACCAACAATGCAATGCATCTCATCATTTATAGATGTGAAGGAAAATCTCACTCATATACATACTGCGGGAAACGTTTCTGTTACTACACACCGATATGTCCCCCTCCTGATTGTAATTATTTCAAAATGCTGCCTATAATTCTGGATTTTGGCGTGTCGGCGCTGTTATTTCAGTTCTGTATCATTCACATTTTCATATAGAATATTTCAATTCTTCGTACTTGGTTGTAATGTTTGCTTTCTCTCACAGCAGGAGGACTATGAAGTGGAGGACTGTGGGAACCATCCGGAGAAGATTTTTGTAGTCTGCAAATACGTTCAGGATGCATTGCTGCTCTGATCATTCTCCTTAAACGAATATCTCCTCCACTGGTAATCAACTTCGTGAGCGATCAGAAACTCGAAGCGCAATTACGAAGGGCAACTACTTCGTCCCCCAGGAATTTCGATTATTTAACTATAGCTTAATAATATCATTTCTTTTAATTTATGTAACTGTGTTCCGATCAATTGTGAAGCCGCTCTCTAGGAAGACGATTGCTGGTGAGTGAACTTACTTCTACACACAGGTAGATCTTAGGCAAGGATTTTCAGCAACACACTCCGCCACGCTGCCACATTGAAGACTGTCGCACGCATCCACATCAATACGAGACACACATACCCAAAGACTTGTATTCCGCGACCTATTTGTGGAATACCAAAAACGCTCTGGTCCAAAACTCATTAGGAAATGAATGGAGGAGGCTTCGATTGTTAGGTCTTTCATAAAATAAAATACTAATGTTCTCGTCTACCGGGTTTGTTCCTTCGCAGTACTCGTCACTCATCAAACCAGCCTGAGAGCAAGAGCCTGAACCGCAATGACAACGCTAACCACGTCTTCTCTCGCCCCACGGTTGGATGAGATCGAATGACCTATCGAAAACCCCTCCAACGCTGGGCCCAATGATCCCCCCATCAACTATCGGCAAAACTGTGACATTTGCCCTCATCGTCATCACCTCATCAAGACGAGCAATTCGCTGGAAAGACGTCGTAAAAATCAGGTCATTCCTAGCTCCGCATTTCCGCACCGTTTTCTCTTCCAAATCCTGAAATTGATTATCCAGGTCTCGTTCCGTTTTTGACAAAAGGCACCCGGAATTATTCCGACAGTTGACGGCCTCTTTTAGTGTCCGACTCCCTTTTTCCATTCCAGCTCGACAGCTATCTTTAGTGTCGCCAATCAAACGCGAGATTCCCATAGGGTCGTAAACGTCCGAGCGAGCGCTCTATAGTTTAATCAATTAATGCCCTTTCCGCATTTATAGGGAAACTTCAATAAGAAGCCGTTAAAGCGGGACCCATACATAAAAGTGGCAATAAAAAATGTGCAGTGGACAGTGGAGTGGCGCTTAAATCCAACAAAGCAATCCGTCCCAAGCTGCTTTCCCCTTCTTATCCGCTTGCCGCTCTGAAACTATAATGAATCATCTAATGCATTGGAAATAAATTGCTTCCGGTTTTATTAGTTTCTCTCTGCACCTCCTACGCGTCTGGCTTCACCTTCATGTCGAGCACGTTGTGCCCATCCAATCAACCATGGCTGGCCCCAAGTTGTCTAAACTTTCCATTTTGAAACCTTATCTAACAGTTTTAGTGTGTATTACGGCCACCAAAGTGATACCAAATGAGACTGACTGGCACGCATTCAACAAAGGCTCAGTAAGGTGCCGGAGCGTTTCATCTCCTGGAAATCTCAGTCTCGCAGTTGTTACGAGGGGGGGGGGGGATTAATATTGAAAGCGATATCGCACTAAGAGAGTTGGGGAGTTAGTACGAAGTCAAGCCGAATGCAATTGGAACAGAGTTTTATTCTCAATTACATTCGAGGAAGTTTTACCACCACAGACAGGGAACTGAGGGGAGGCGAACACAAGCGCGGGCACCACAGCGACGAGGGAACTGGCTCGGTTACAACTGACGGCAGCGAAGTGTCGAGCGAATTGGGGTATTCGGTGCCCAGTCACCATAAATGCCCCGGACGAGCCTCCGCTAAATCTAAGGGTTTGGTTCGTCCCGTTACGCCACTCCGCCCTAGATGAACTGCCTGTTCTCAGGCACTCATGAGCACTGCAGTTTCTTGCCATGTACTGCAATCAGGGCGTTGCTATTCACCCAACAAAGGATGTGTGGATCGTACGTCTTCGTCCCACGCAACTGCGACATCCATGGTTCAGAGAATCGGCCCATCTCTTGGCGGAAGACGATTCTCTCAGTAAGGGGAGTCGGAGTTTCCCTCCTCCTCAGGGGACACCTGCCCTCAGGTGTTCCAGAAGGGGTAGCGCAGAGCGAAGATGCTGCGTTTACCGTGCAGTATTTGTTGCACTTTTGGGAACAAGTGCGGCGTTCTGGCTCATGGGGTGGGGCAGGGTGTGATGCCTGTGTTGACAGCATTACGTTGAGTGGCATCTCTTGAGCGTGTGTGAGGCTGCCAGACAATTCGTACACAGGTTTTGTACTTCCACGTAGGTTCTGCGAGCCTCCTGGCTGGAGTTGAGGGAACGTGGGCACTTTTTTACCCCATGATGTTTGCCGCAGATAGGGAAGGGATGTGGCTCTGGCGATGGAGTTTTGTCTTCACCAGGCCATTTTGAAGGCGCTTGATTTCTCCGGACTCGTTGTTTGAGAGGGACAGACACGCGGGAAGATATCGATGTTGATGCAGGATGGGAAATTGAGGCGTTGTGAGACGTACAGTTCGTAGGTTTCCGCTGCTGCGATGCTAGGTAAGCATTAACCATCTCTATGTAGATGTGCGCGAGATGCTGGTAGACCAGAAGCTCCTTGATATCTGTCCTGCCTTCCTCCAAGCAGCCGTCGTCGATTGAACACAAAGCTGTGTTCAACTGTTCGTCAAGAGCGGACAACGTTCGAACATAATGACGGGCGAGAGAGTAGGTCACAGCAGTAGGGCAGAAAAGTTGAAGGTAGGGGATCAAAAATTCCCATCGCATTAGAAGAACCTTCAAGTTTTTCATTCAGTCATCTCGAACTAATATAGGGGAAGTTGGGCGCCAATGTTACGGGGGAGATTAATATTGAAAGCGATATCGCACTAAGAGAGTTGTGGAGTTAGTACGATGTTAAGCTGAATGCAATTGGAACAGAGTTTTATTCTCAATTACATTCGAAGAAGTTTTACCACCACAGCTAGAGAACTGAGGGGGAGCGAACACGAGCGTGGGCGACGAGGGAACCGGCTCGGTTACGACTGACGGCAGCGAAGTCTCGAGTGAATCGGGGCATTTGAGGTGTCCAGTCAGCATAAATGCCCCGGACGAGCTTCCGCTGAATCGAAGGGTTTGGTCTGTCCCGTTACACAGTGTATAATAAGGGGAAAGTTTGTACAAGAATATTATACGTTCCCACAGATTTTCTGACGAAACACAAACAAAAGGACACAACACATCGTTAAGGTTTTTATTTTTCTCCCCCCTACTGCTTCTAGTTCCCTATGAATTTACGCCAGCGAGTTGAGGTCCAACCTAAAACCGTTCAGCACATAGCGACAGGTTGGCTCCCACGCCTCTCTGGGATGTCAGCTCTTTGTTCTTGTCTTCTTCAGTTGAGAATCTGAGCGTGCTGCCATTCCCATAAATGAGCAGTTTGCGAGGTTCTGGAGTGTTCTTCATCACGTACACGTCACATTCTTCGTCACTGCGATAAACTGGCGCCAGATCCCGGTCTTGCTGGGCACTGCACTAGAACATTGAGTGCTTCCTTTTCTTTGGAATACAACATGTCGGGAACGCATACTTCTATAGTGAGAAGATGGCTCGGCAAGCATCATACACAGTCGCCTTGCAGTGCACGCAGTTTGGGATTGCAGCCTTGCCAATTTGTTTCCGTAACGCCCTAAATGCTCCATGTTCCGTAAGGAATTGGGTAATGTAGAAATCCACTTCACCATGCTGGAAGTGATCGTCGGGCTCCCTCTGGGCTGCGTTCCACGCGTCTTGCCACCTTTCAAGGGTCACAGACCTCCTCCTGTTCTTCCGGTAGCCGTACCCAGGCCTTACATAAGTACAGCGCTTTTTGCTTGGTAGGTGGATTGGGATAACACCTGCTACGCCCAACAGTGTCTCTAGGGAAATGGTGAAATGGTGCGGTACAGGCAAGCATTGCGGTGGGTGCTGCTCAACCTCGTGAAGTTTGAGCTTCTCCGTCATCATCGTGGATCGCTCCTGAAAAGCACATCATTTTTCGAAACAGGATTCTGCTAAACGATGTGTCAGAAGTGCACTAAGAAATCTGTGGTTGTCAGGTAATATGGACGTTGATACTCTCAGCACCTAATTTGCTGAACAATAATCTGTTTATACCTGACAGCGACCGATTTGTGTGTGATTCTTTCCTCGTGTTTTGGAACGTAATTATGATCTGCCGACTGACTACAAGAATTCCGCCAGCACTGCGTCTCGTAAAACTGAGTGCTGCATTAGTTGCGCACTACTCGTCGCTGTGATGTATAAACTATCATTGTGAAGAGTCTGAACTGGTGAAGTCATAAAAAACAAGCCCCCCGAATTCCTTAGTTTTTGATTTATGACCGCGTTTAGTTTTGCAATAGCCACAACATTGCAAGCTCCGCCGGAAGACAAAGAGACTAGAAACCTAATCCGCCCTAAGATCCGTGAAATGGGCATTCCGCGGAGCTATCCTTCCCTAATAACGAGGATACTCCGCTCTCTTCTCAACCTTATTCACCGCAACGAATCGCATTTATAGGAAGCTTGTTAAAGACGCCAGGGAGGTCGGTGCCCGTCCGTCCATTAGATCCTTCGGGGCATAAACCCGGGGAGATTTGGGGAGACCGTTTTTAGATCTCCCAGCCTCGGAACGGGAGAAGAGAAAAGGTGAATCAAATCCAAATCGTAGTAAGAGGGGGAAAGGGGCAGTTAAAGCCGTAGCCGGCAGAGCAGGTTGGTCGAGAGGGTTTAGTATCCTGCCCCTTGTGTAAACCTCAGGGCCCGGAGATTACTTTTCGAATGGGTGGAAGGAAATTGCTCGCCTTGCAACCTCCTCAATCGCCTAACGGATGGAGCGGAAAGGCAACTTGGGCGCTCGCCCAGCACAAGTGTTGAAATACTATACCCGAGGAATCTCACGAAAAAAGGAAAAGCCACGAGCACGATTAAATACCGTCAAAACCACGTTTAAGGGCTAATCCTGTTACCACCTAACATCGAAAAGTAACTTCGTCAAATAACCGCTACTTCATCCCCTAGGATACAACGAGAGTTTATATTTTTGTAGGTTGAAAGATGTCCCATTAGATAGATCAATCAACCTGTCATGTGATGGTAAGTTGCCCACAGTCCTCATTGACGCTGCTGAAAGCTGAATATAAACAATCCTCTAAAGCGGTTCTGAGACGTCACTGTTGATTAACTGGTAACCACGGGCATTGTTTGAATGCTCTACTGAGAGAAGGTATAACAGCGATTTTTACCATTTATCCTAATACTGTTAATGAATTCTGTCAAAGCTTTGCAATCTTTGATAAATTCAGTGGTTCATTTTATATTATGACGGACGGGTCGTGTTTATCAACTGCTGCATATGTTTGGTTTCTCTCCAAACCCCACTTTGCAGTTACTAGAGTCATCACATCAGTAGAACCTCTCCCGTCCCCCGGCAATGTTGATGTTTCGTAATGAGGCTTTGAAATAATGCATTTGCTTGTCTCCTACCACATAAATGTCTATGCGATTTCATACCCCATATATAGTTTTATTGGATCCTTAACATATCCCAGGGAAATGTATTCGATGTCTTGTATTTATGTTATTGACTGGCTTTGAAGTAAATTTATGCTTTTCGTCACATTCACATAAGAGAGGATCATCGTTCTCGACCATTATTTTTCGGATGAATCATTGATTTGGTAAATTATCAATAACAAGTCGTCCCAAGAAAAAGCTTCAAGTACTTTTTAAGTTAAGTGAAAGGTAACACATGGCTAAGGCAAGCAAAAGGAAGAAGATTGAACTGCGCTATAATAAGATTGAGCTTCTCGTCTAAAGTTTAGCATTGAATAAGGCACTTTCCCCCGAGGCCGTTGGAATTCAGCGCACCGTGAAAACGCATGGGGTGCCGAGCCGGTTGCCCGCTCCATCAACGGCAGGATTGTTCGCTTAGCTGGAGGCCATTCTGAAGGACTCGGGCCAAAAACCCTGGGAAACTCAAATAATCCTCCGTGTGGCAAATGTATCGGATGGCTGATCATAAGTCGCTCGTGAAGAAGAGGCGATTCTTTTGCAGAAACCTTCGGGATGCTGAAAAGATTTTTTTCTTCTCTTTGAATTGGGATCGTTGTATTTAGGTACCGACAGTTTTGAAAGTAATCGATATATGTGTTCAGACCATTTGTGTAATACAATTTTGATGGGGCAGCTAGTTCTCCACATCAAGAACAGTAAGTGACAGTAGCACTGCAATCTCCGCCACAGACGAAAGGGCTCACTTATGGACGTATAGAGACTGACAAAGTGACAGTTTTGATGCATCATAGCCCGTTTTCGTGTTTATTGAGCACGAACCGGAAGGCTGACCTCCAGCAGGATATTCACTGGTTATACCCCTTAGGTTAAAGCCCGTTTTGCGGGTAACGCATTTCTCGTAGAGCCGTAGCGCAATACAATTATAAATAACTTCATTCAACGTGCAACCTATGTTGGATAACACAAAATGAATGTATTAAAAAAACGGTTTAAATATATTTATCTGAAAGAGGTATACATAATAGTAACTGTAAAATCTCAACGTAAAATATCTACAACACGTAAATAAAAATACACGCAGAATAATAACGTATTTATGAAATTAACTTAGGCAACTTGAGTGTTGCAGTCGCGCTTGTCAGGAGAAACGAGCCTATTAGAAAGCAAAACATATTGTAGTTCCTTCTGGAACACTTCCACCTGTCTGGGAGAATTCCCTCTTCAAAAGTTTGGTTAGTGAACGAATAATAAAAATATTTCCGGAGAGGGAAAACACGGAAATCAGTTCGAATTTCCCTGTATCCCATCAACGGCCGACAGTACGTCATGACGAGGCTGAATCTGAGGCTAATCCCCGTTGCTCGTACGAGGTCTTCACTCCAGCACGCGGGTTTTTCACTCACGAAGGTCATTAATTCAAAAACCAGGGAATTGTTAGCGCGGCAGTGGCGGCAGGCCGATGGAAAACAGGCGAGTGAGCGCTAAGCCTTCGAAAGCGAATCGGATTGTCAGCTCTAAGCCCCGCAGCGGTTTTTACCCACCCTCGTTAATTACGTGGAAAAGAGCGCCGCCAGGTACTTAAGTGACATCTTTTATTGATGGAAACATCAATTAGCTGTCAAAAAAAAGACAGGCTCCAGAGATCAATATTTTAAGGTGAGTTTGAAGGTTGAAAGCAGATTAACTTGGCGGTGCTGCGTAAAATTAACAAGGAAGACTTGTTTTAGTTGTCCTTCACATACTCGATGCTTCAGGACCTCACATCATCTGCCGTAAAATCAAATTAACATTCTGAGATTAATATGGGCGAGAGTCTGATTTTTTCTTGGCACGTATCAGCTGGATTGGCAAAGTTGCCTCATCACAGCATTAGGCATCTTGTGGTCAACATTTCACAAACTTGTACACTTTACACAACAGAGGTACGCCAAACAGAATAAAAAATGAATGCAACGAAGCTTTGTGGTTTATAGACAGGGAAATGCAAAATGAGGAACGCGGGCTCCATAACCCATCCAGCACGCACCCCTTTGGTTATTATCCCAATCACAGGTCCTCTTCCAACTTGAATTTCATGCGTCGAAGTTAAAAGAATTAGCATGACCGCTCACTTAGCTGATATCTAGGAGAGACTACTGTGTCAGGTTCACAGACCTTTGACTGCGTATTCAGAGAACAATCTTCCAAGGGGTTGTGGCTACTCAAAAGTAGTTTTTAAGTGTTTGAATATCTCTGCATTCCTTTCAACCAAAAAAATCCTTGGTGTGCGTAAGATTGAACTATCGCGGTTCCAACAGGTTGAACGTATCTTATTTGCACACGTCGTGCATAACTCACAAGTGTTTCCCGAGAGACCGGGATCGTTCGAACTTGTAGTTTTAAGTATCGTAAGTAAGTATCGTCTAAAATACGTACAAGTTTCATTTGTAGCCCTCGAAACGATCCCACTGCGCCCAGATCACATACGATCACTGGAGAGCTGATGATGAACGGACTTTCATAAAAATTAGATGTCATCAGATCATCGGCGTCAAACCACCGAATCGACCCCTCTACGGAGTGACTACTATGATATTGGGAAAATTCACGCTGAAGACTCCTGCGACTAAACTGGGTTGATGATCTTAATGCTAAGTCGGAATTGCGTCTAATTATATCGCCAGGTGCCAATAAAAAAATGCGTTACCTCCAAAGGTATTTGGGACACTTTAGAAGGTACATAACAAAACTCAGGACCCACTCGAATGACCATACTGCTTAAAAACGTAGTCCTTCATAAAACGGATGAAAGCAGAATTATATGCGACAACTTAAACTCTTTTTGTTACGAGTTCCAGATTTTTTTTCTGTTCAATTCTGAGCCTGTTCTTTCTTTCATTATCTGAAGTTAAAAACGTCTATATTTCTGAAGACGATGGTATAATGGTGCTTCCTGTGAATATTTGGCAAAAGTTCAAGCTCGCGAATGTAATTTCAATATTTTCATTTGGTTTTATCATAAGAGATAAACGAAGGGTCGTGACGGGAACGGCTCTTTTCGAGTCAAGTGCTATTTAGGTGCACTGTTTCAGTTCTCAAATTAGTTTTAAAGCTCAGCGGCGGGTTTGTCATGAAACAGTTCCAAAGCAGTCTCAACTCGTTATTCACTTGATAAAATGAAGCTGCGAGTGATTGACAACGATTAGGTTCAACGCAGGCGTATAGGAATAACGCCAACTACTGCGCAGTTATTCCTCCTTCGCGCCAAGTGAAACAGAGTTTCATCGCTATTAATCATAGTGTGAAGCTTCTAGTTGTATAAAGTTAATTGACAAACCAGACCAGCATGCTAGAACACTTCTCTTCAATCAGAGTTAATTAAGATTTGAGAGAAGGGAGCCACAAGTGGGTACACGGGCGCGCATTTTAAACAAAAGCCCCTCCGCTCCGCGGAACGAAGACGGGACGCGTCGTTTCGCCAGCAACAGTTTGCTGAGGGACCGGCTGGAAAGAGGCTTTGAGGCAATCGACCGCCTCTCATCGCGGATGTTGTAATAGTCTTTCAAGTGACTCTAATTTAGCAAAGTGGACAGTCAGGGTCTCTCGCATCCCAGGCGCAATTAATAGTTCAATCACCTTTGGCTAACGGCGTCATAAGATCACGTGTGGAGCGGACTTTCTGGTACTGGCTGTGATCCTCTGGCAAGTTGAGTAAAATAAACCAAGAGGTTCTCCTTCAAAGGCGCGTAATTATGTCCGTGTAATCGGATCAGAATGTAACGCGAACTTTGATGTCCCGAAAAGAGAAAGGAACTAAAAGAAGTCTGAAAGGGAACATGTATGAAGTTAAAAACTCTGCAAATTATTACACAACGGTTTATTCTTCCCATCAATAGTTTGACCTGGTCTGACATCTTCGGGAACCCTCTCATTCGATTCAGCATCGAAAAATGCCAGTAAACCATGCGACGCATGACTGCGACGGAACGACGAAAACTAAATATTCCAAACGCTCGTAAGGGCACCTGTAGGCAATTGGCACGTCGTGGTGAGTCTAGCAGGCGGGTGGTTTTGATGAGACCAGAGGGAGGAGTTACAAACGATGAAGCGATTGATTGCTTTCGCCGTAGTTATTGTCCCGCGAGTTCTTTCAATTAGTAGACTTTGGCTCACTATAATTACTGTAATTTCATTATACGCAGTTGTACACGCCTGACACTCATTCCATTCGACCTAGGATCCAAAAATACCTTGAAAACGATACCAAACACTGCCAAATTGCGTTATTGTTCATTTTTAACGGTTTTTTGCCCATAACAACCATGGGCTTCGTCCGATCGGATTGTAGAGCAGGCGGGCACTACTAGATATCAAATGGGATTTTTTAGGTCCCGTCAAAGGCACAAAACGGCTCGGACGGCGGACGGACATTGCAGATTTAGAATTCCCATGTCTTGAAAGCATCAAATTTTGACCGAGGGGGGGGGGGGGTTGTAAAAGGGTTTCCCTGACCGAAAACATAAGCGTTCAATGTGGACGTATGTACATTGTGACTTTGGGCACTGCGGCTGTCCTTGTTCAAATATAAGTCGCAGTGTGCTATTTAACCGCGAGCTCAAGGTTTATCGGTGTTGAATACATGAGGTTTTTTAATCAACTTACTACCGTGCTCTTTGCCCAGCATTGAGCAGCCTGATTGTCGATAGTGGGTTAGCCAAATTTTCAAACAATGTCGGATGTCCACATGCCTTGAAACGTAAAGTGTTTGGAGGAGGTTGGAAAAAAATAGTTTCCTGACGTAAGTGAACAACATATTATATTGATCTAATAAAAACTAAAATTGAAAAGTTGAAGATAGATTCTGGAGTTCGTTATTTCGACAACAGTAAAACAAAAATGTAGCTAACATTGAACATAAAATATAGACTTTTGTTCCGCTACAGAAGATATAATGGGAATGTACAGTTCACATCCTAAATAATTGGAATTCCCGGTATTTTTCATTGAACTACAAAAGGAGTCAAATGTATGGCCCCATCTTCTTCATTCAGAGGATAGCAAAAATATATAGAGCAGATAAGGAATACGCTCCCCCATCCCGCCTGAGACGTACGTTAACACCTGGCGGTTGCTTTTAGATAACATTTCCACTTCGTGAAGTTGAGTGAAAATTGTTGGGACTTATGCGGTAACGTTTTGATGAGTGCACGAAAAGTTGATGTTCCGACTAGGAGAATATTTCTTCGGGGAGCAGGAAAAACTGGTTGTAGGGAAGTTGAATGGAAACTGTTGTAAAATTGAATGATTTATGGATGTAACGATTTGCTCCGACGGCGCACCTAACGAATCTGTGAGAACCGGCCGCGACTGAGCATGAACCGGAGCGTGCTCGTAGAGCAAGTCTACAGTCCACGGCAATTCTGGCAACAGCCGCAGGACTCAGGTCTGCTCGTAATTTCGGTCGAGTGGTTTCCAATGGGCCGCTCTTGAAGCAACATCGTGGATTGTGGAAAGTTAAATAGCCGCCAGCTCGCAAGTATCGGAAAAAGAGTGGTGAGTACTTGTCGAGCGTCGGAGGTCACGTGAGGGCTCCTTCTTCCCTCCTCCAGGCTGTTGATACAAGACAGATATCTATTATTCACGCGATTAACATCAACTCACATAACGCTGTACCTCATCCCTTCGAGGCGTTTCTGCTTTTCGGGGATTGGCCCCCTCCCTCTATGAATAAACCAACCCTTCGGAAACACGCTAATGCTCTACTCCTCAGTCTCCTCGTCTCATTGTGATTTTTAAATGACCTTCCCCTTCCTCTTTGCCAAACTCCGTTCCTTTGAAGGTATTAGCCCTTATCGCGTTATTTATGCAAAACGCCGGAGCCGACGAGTCCTTTCAACTGGTGAGAAGTGAATAATTCCAGGTAATTTTTTCTCACCTAAAAAGCGTTTTCGGGGATTGTCATCTTTTGGTAGGGGGGAATTAGGGGGGGGGAGGAGGAGTCGAATTATGGGGGGAAAGCGTCGTAGAAGATTGATGATCTACGAGTTAGTGAAATGAAACTATTTTTCCGTGTGAACAAGCCGATGATTAATCGATAAATGCAGATTAATATTCCCATTTCAATCTGAACAGTAGTTAACCGGCTATTGAGTCTCCTGATAAATGAATCAGTCTCTTCATCTTCCACAATCAACCGATCTTTTTTCGAAACTTATTATCGCTACTTAAATGCGCATCGCTCAACGTCAATCCGCGGGATCAAATTGAACATTTAGAATAAACAAAGAAGAATAAGAATTAGTAGGGTGAATAATTTAGGCGCACAGTACCTAAATATAAAAGCAGTTGAAACTAAAACAGTGGTTGGCGCGGTGAGTGATGAGCCCTCTGTCAACGGTCGGAATAGCGTGAGGGGATGTGTTAAAAGCAGGAGGAAAAATGGGGAAGACCTAAAGTAGTTGAACGATCGGTGAAATAAATTGTATTTAATTACGCAATACGAAAATATCTGGTGCGTAGCGACACACAACTTTCCGCCACCCCCGTAATTTCGAACACCAGCTACATATGTGGTGTGCTATATCTTCGTTCAACGCATTTTTACAGGAACATTTATACAGAACAAAATGTAGGTACTAGTTAGCTGAGACTACTCCGTAAGTTTGATCGAAATCGTTACAGCCGTTTTTGAGAAAATTGGAATACCGATAAATTAATATTCGACAAATCTCCTTTTCTGAGTTAACTTGGCTTATATCTCCGTTCAACATACATATACAGAAATAATTATGCAGGAGGAAATGTGGGTATGGGTGACTAAAAGACACTACATTAGGATTTATGACATCTGGTGAATAAGGTACCCAGAAATTCACGGAAATGTTCGAAAAAACGTTATTTTCGACACATTTTGATTTTTATCTCTGTCCAACGGACTGTCAGAGGAACATTTATTGAGAACAATATGCAGGTATTAACTATTTGAAAACATCCTGTGAGTTCAGTGATAATCGTTGCTGCCGTTTTGCCAAAAAGGATGAAAAACCTGTTTTTGCTTCATGAGCCTATATCTTTGTTCACCGTATTTTCATGAAGATATGTATGGAGAAGAAAAGTTAGGTATTGATTAGTAGAAGATAATGTAAAAGTTTATTCAAAATCGTTAGAGCCGTTTTCGAGAAAAATGCGAAAAACCCTAGTTTTTGGTACGTTTTCGTCCCCCCCCCCCCCTTCCCATCGGTCGAAATCGTCCATAACCTTATTTTGGTGTCTACAAAAAATTGAGAACAAAACAAAAAAAACCTCCAAATTATTACACAATGGTTTATTATTCTCATGAACAGCTTGACCTAGTATTAGTGCTCCCCCGTCCCATTTGACTCAGCATCGAATACTAGTAAACCATACGAAACATGTCCTGGCTACAATGGAACTACGGTGACTGATGATTTTGCCCCATCGGGGAAATTGGAACGGGGGCGCTCGAAGCGAACCCGTTCCGAGGCGAAAGGGGAGGCAAGTGAGCGGGAGGCGTGCTCGCTCGCCTCGAGTGCGGTTGCTTTTTTAATGTGACGGGTGGGGAGGGAGGGAGTTCAAACGACGAAACGCTGTAGCTCCCGCGTTGTACTGCGTTTCGTTAATTTTTTTAACCGTTTTTTGCCCATTACAACCACGGGCTTCGTCCGATCGGATTGCCGAGATGGCGTGCACAACTAGATACTAAATCGGATTTTTGGGCGAAAGAACGAATTTTTTAGACCACGTTAAAGACACAAAAGTCCCGGACGGGGGACGGCGGACGGACATTGCATATTTGGAATCTCCAAGTCTTGAAACGTAAAGTATCAAATTTTGAGGGGGGGTTGTAAAAAATTTTTCGTGACCGAAAACATAGGGTTATTATTCAGAATGAATAATAAACCAAAAGAACCAGCTCAATCGGATCAGCCGTTCTCCTGCAAATCGAACTACAGACACACACACACACACACACACTCACTCATACACACACACACACGGACCACGCGCCGAAATTAGGTTTTTTAGACTCAGTAGGCCTCAAAACGTAAAGATCTGAAGAAAACTCAGTTTTTTGTTTTGACCCAATTACTATACTTTCCTTCCCTTTGGGTAGCGGAAAGTAAAAAGAGCCTTGGTAACGTCGGAGTGTTGCTGAAATCATAAAAGTTCTCAAAGCACCTCAAAGCAATGCTGGTAGTCGTGGGGCCTCTTTTTACTTTCCGCTACCCGAAGGGAAGGAAAGTATAGTAATCGGCCCAAAAAAAAAATTTGGGTTTTCTTCAGATCTTTACGTTTTGAGGCCTACTGAGCCTAAAAAACCTAATTTCGGCGCGTGGTCCGTGTGTATGTGTGTGTGTATGTGTGTGTGTGTGTGTGTATGTGTGTGTGTATGTGTGTGTGTCTGTAGTTCGATTTGCGGGAGAACGGCTGATCCGATTGAGCTGGTTCTTTTTTTGTTTTGTTCGTTATTTTTTGTAGACACCAAAATAAGGTTATGGACGATTTCGACCGGTGGGAAGGGGGGTGGGGGGACAAAAATGTACCAAAAACTAGGGTTTTTCGCATTTTTCTCGAAAACGGCTCTAACGATTTTGATTAAACTTTCAAATTATCTTCTCCTAATCAATACCTAACTTTTCTTCTCTATACATATCTCCATGAAAATACGGTGAACGGAGATATGGGCCCCTGCAGCAAAAATAGGGTTTTTACGCTTTTTGGCATAACGGCTTCAGCGATTTCCACCAAACTCACAGGATGTTTTCAAATAGTTAATACCTACATATTGTTCTCAATAAATGTTCCTGTGACGGTCCATTGAACAGAGATAAAAATTAAAATTTGTCAAAAATAACGTTTTTTCGAACATTTTCGTAAATTCCAGGGTAACTTCTTCACCAGATGTGATAAATCCTAATGGAGTGTCTTTTGGTCACTCATACCAACATTTCGTTCTCTATAATTATTTCTGTATATATATGTTGAACGGAGATATAAGCCAAGTTAACTCAGAAAAGGATATTTGTCGAATATTAATTTATCGGTATTCCAATTTTCTCAAAAACGGCTCTAACGATTTCGATCAAACTTACGGAGTACTCTCAGCTAACTAGTCCCTACATTTTCTTCTGAATAAATGTTCCTGTAAAAATGCGTTGAACGAAGATATAGCACCCGCATATGTAGCTGGTGTTCGAACTTAAAGGGGTGGCGGAAAGTCGTGTGTTGCTACGCACCAGATATTTGTGTTTGAAGTGGTTTGTCAGTTCAGGAACCGCAGGGTGACGGTGGAGAGTTCTATCACTGGAATCATTGACGAACGATGCCACTTTGAATTCAAGTATTTCTGAGGGTGCTCCTTGGAACCCCATTATTAACCTTCCAATGACCAAAGACCTTATTGGACTACTGGCTTTTTATGAAGAAAAACGTTCGCTGAGCGCCGCGCCTCCGTGATTTTTCCACAAATGAAATTGTTATTTGGACCTATCAACACAAAAAAATGTAATCCAATTAAGAAAAACAAAACTTAGTGTTTTGATTACTATGGTTGCTACACTTAGTGTTGGCGATCTCACGATGGATTGCAGGCTACATGTGAAACCGAGTGGTAAGATTCTGTGGGATGACGGTGGAATAACTCATCACGGACGGCTCAGAACACTCCAGGCCGAGGTGCCGTCATGTCACGGATGAGAGTGTGTGTGTGTGTCGACCCTTGCTATTATGAACCATCTCTCGACAGTTCCATTCGATTTCATCGGGTGCCATTGGAAAGTGGACTCGTAAGCCCGAGGGAAATGCACCACACCACAGCTGCAGCTCAGCTCTAAAGGGTCAACGGTCTCGCGATTGCGAATATCACGACCACCTGCTTCCTTCTACAACATGCACAGCCTTTCGTAGTCAACTCGAGGGATCCTTCTCTCACTTCTACTAGCATTGTTTCACCCCATGACCCCGTTTTTTCCTCCCCCTTTGGCTCCCTTTTGCCAACGCGATTCTTCTCTTCCCTTTGAGAGGAAAAACTTCTTGAAGATTATTGTGCCGCGGTGTAGGAAACGCGAGTTCTGACAAAAGGAGCGAAGCGTCGCAGCGGTCCTCTCCTTCCTATTAGAATTTTCTCTTGTGCACCCCGAAGACCCTGCACACAGTCCACTGGGCGCTTTTAAAGTAGCTCAGCTGCTTCACTACACAGACCATAAAACGCCTCTGTCGTCACATAATTATGTTTGAACAAAACCTCTTTGCTCCTCCTCATCTTCTTCCTCGTTCTTTTGACCTCCTTCCTCTTCGACGCCTCTCGGACTGTCATCGGGCGTAGGCGTCATGGACTGCCCCATTTCTGAATTCTCAAGTGGAAGCCCCTTTATAGTTGCTAGCCACACATATTGACCAGCCCTACAGCTGCAAGTGTCACTTTTCTCCATATTTCTGCTAACTCGTAATATTCCATCCTTCGCGGGGTATATGTGTATTTTGTTCATTTAACTTTGTTTCTAAATGAGAGTTTGCATTTTTACTTTCCGCTACCCGAAGGGAAGGAAAGTATAGTAATCGGCCCAAAAAAAAAATTTGAGTTTTCTTCAGATCTTTACGTTTCAGACCCTACTGAGTCTAAAAAACCTAATTTCGTCGCGTGGTCCGTGTGTATGTGTGTGTGTGTGTGTGTCTGTAGTTCGATTTGCGGGAGAACGGCTGATCCGATTGAGCTGGTTCTTTTTTTGTTTTGTTCGTTATTTTTTGTAGACACCAAAATAAGGTTATGGACGATTTCGGCCGATGGGAAGGGGGGGGGGACGAAAATGTACCAAAAACTAGGGTTTTTCGCATTTTTCTCGAAAACGGCTCTAACGATTTTGATTAAACTTTCAAATTATCTTCTCCTAATCAATACCTAACTTTTCTTCTCCATACATATCTCCATGAAAATACGGTGAACGGAGATAATGACCTATGAAGCAAAAATAGGTTTTTTAAGGTTTTTGGCAAAATGACTTCAACGATTATCATCAAACTCTCAGGATATTTTCGAATAGTTAATACCTACATATTGTTCTCAATAAATGTTCCTCTGAAAGTCCATTGAGCAGAGATAAAAATGAAAATGTGTTGAAAATAACGTTTTTTCGAACATTTCCGAAAGTTCCAGGGTAATTTTTTCACCAGATGTGATAAATCCTAATGAAGTGTCTTTTAGTCACCCATACCAACATTTTGTTCTCCATAACTATTTCTGTATATATATGTTGCACGGAGATATAATCCACGTTAACTCAGAAAAGGAGATTTGTCGAATATTAATTTATCGGTATTCGTATTTTCTCAAAAACGGCTCCAACGATTTCGATAAAACTTTCGGAGTGCTCTCAGCTAACTAGTCCCTACATTTTGTTCCGTATAAATGTTCCTGTAAAAATGCGTCGAACGAAGATATAGCGCCCGCATGTGTAGGTGGTGTTCGAACTTAAAGGGGTGGCGGAAAGTAGTGTGTTGCTACGCACCAGATATTTTTTTTTCGTTTCATGGTGTATTCCTGCATTTTTAATCCTTTTGCGCCCTCTATCATTCTTATCGCATTTATACGACCGCCACTAATTGCAAGTTATTTTTTTCTTTGTGGATAAGTGCAGTAATTTATAAATTGCATCTGAAACCAACACAGCTCAAAAGACAACCAAAAACACGCGAAACCGACGAATCTTGCACCACCAGACAAACTCTAAAATTACACGACAAACATCATTGGATAAATACATTACCCAACAGAATTGAGATACAAACACGGAAGAGCCTACCACTAAACCAAAGCCCTTGGTGTAATTGATAACTCTTTGTATATCTTCAGCACTATCAGGTCCCGTTGAGCAGATGGTATCATGCAAATAAGACGCCATTTGAGAGAATAGATAACCTGTGTCGTTGAATATGACGAAGAGAGATATTTTGGTGAGATACTTGGTGAGAAACACTGAATAATCTGATGTTACGTACCCAAATCTAGTCACTGCCGCTGCTGAGAATGTCCTTCATTCCGTCCATTCCCAGTTGACGCGCATGCAGAAGGGACCCCTAACGAACTATTGACTCTATGGGAAAACGGTGATTGACAATGAAGAATCCATGGAACGACCTGCCGCTTGAGGGTCATACGGGCATAAATGGCCATGGGCATACTTTGAACGTACCTGGTGGTTTCGCCTCGCCAGTTTTGGCTGAAAGTAGTAGCGTGATTTAGTATATTGTAACCCCATGAGAACGTAGCAACGAGGGCTGATTGATACACCTCTCCCTCCCCCTTACACAGCTTGATAAGACGTCACCGAGGCTCTTCCAGGGGCAAACGTTCACTCCAAACACGATAAAGTTGAGGACGAGGAATTTGTGGGGAAGGCTGTCATTAGGTGCAGAACGGTTCAGCATTTCCAACTCATAATTTAATCCAAAGCCGTTAAACTTCTCGACTTCCCTCTTCAGAAAACGATGATAAACCTGATTACGTTTGTTTGGTTTCATTATACGCTTTTCATCCTTTACTAAAAAGTCTAGCGCAATTTCAAGCCTCGCCGGGCTCTTGGTGGTTTACAACCACTTTCGACGTAAAGTTCCGGGATGAATCGAGTTAATTCACGTCTTGCTTCTACTTTGCTGCTCTCAAATATCTGCGGCATTAAAAACTTTCCAGACTTAATCCGAAGAGAACCCATGAAGATGTGCACCGACAGTATCTCGCGCATAACTTCTAATAGCTGAAGTCTTGAGCCCCCAGTGAAAGCATTAGCCATTTAACCATTCACTCAGGATGCTAGAAGAGGCAAAAACTGTTCTAGGTAAGCTACCGAATCAGAAATAGTGTCTACATGAAGCAGCTGGATGTTGGCATAGAGTGGATTTTCCCTGACAAGTTGCTCTGTATGTGCTATCCCTAAAATGTCTACAGCTTCGAGAGTGGATCATCAGCCAGTAACAGACGTTGGTGCTTCAGAGTTTCACTCAACGCGGGGAGTATCTTTGTGGTTGTTTAGGAAATGTTTCTTGTGCTATAATCAACTCCGTATAAGGACGCGCTAATTTACTAAGTAAACATATCGGTTGGTGTTTGGGAAATAGACACTGAGTGGATTTATGAATCCTGGTTTTAATGGCTTGTTATGTAGTGTTCCTCAGGCTGTACACCCAGATATCGTGCCAACAGTGTAATTTTAAGCACCGGCTCGGTCCGCTACGACTCCGTAAATGCACTAGCGCCTGACCGTTCTAGAGGATGGTACATTGCGCTCACGTTGTACGAGTATGGCCCAGAGAGCCAGATGTTTTGAAACTTGGAGCTCTCCCCCCCCCCCCCAATCAGAAGAGTTCTGCGTGTGTGGCTAGGTGTTTCTTTCGGGGTCTTCTCTTCCGTATTAATTAAATCGTCGCCATCCCCTCAAACTCTACAAATATTTGATTCAAGTACGAATTATTAAGAATGAGTAGCTCATGGTTTTATAATGGCGGCCCCCACTTCCTCGTATTTACATTCCTGGAACAGGATTATAATCAAACATCGAGTTTTGTTTGTTTCGGACAACGGAGCTTTTCCTCCGTTTGCCCCAATTTATTTCGAGCTTTGGGACAAATATTGACCGGAGCCTGGACATGTTGGAGAGACTCCCTAAAATGGGACCAGATGCGGTACCGCCGGGTTGAATAATTCAAGCGGAAACCCTTGGAAATCCAGTCGATTACGAGTCGAAAGTCCGTTAATGACCGCGTCCACTCAGCCTAATAGCCTATTAATAATGTAGGATCACCCGAGGATTCTCCAAGGGGAAGGGGCTTGACGTTTCCCTTTGTTTTATAATCCCTATAACCCTTTCGTCGGGTCCTTTGTCCCTGACGGAATGTCAGATAAAGCTGATTGGATTCTTGGGAGCACCAACCCCTCGCTCTGACCTACCCCTTCACCCACACAGGCCCATGTAACGCATGCAAATCAACCCCCTTCAGTTCCTCGCATGGCGCATAACTTAGCATTTGGCTGCTGTGGCTGGACAAGGTCCACTCCGTTTATAAAGAGGTATTGAATTAAATCGTCTCCATTGTACTCCAGTCTTCGCTTCTCCGGTGTAACACAAGCTCCCTGTTATCGGAGCTTTAATAGAAAACCTTTCATTAAAACGGTGTTTATTGAGATGGCAATCGCAGCGGACGTTGCTATTGTGGCCCACTTGATTAAAATGTCGGTAGTGGAAAATTGAAAATTTTGCATTCAAGTCACTGCCCTCATTCGTAGTCACTGCTGTGCGTGATGAATTCAATTTTCCAAAATACTTGACCGCTTCTGCTAAACGGCAGTTCTCACGACAACCCCTCCTCTAAAAGTTGGATCAAAAACAGCTCTTTTGATCATCGTGTGTTCTTGGAAAAGGATCGGGTAATTCCTAACAGATTATCTATCAGTTTCATTAGAGACGGGCTTCTGTACATTGTCATCGTTCTTAGCGGCTGCTTCCATGTGTCGCCATCTAAATTTTACACCAATTGGCTTCCCTGGAATCTTTTAAACCGCTAATTCCACTAAACGTCAATATTTGTTATATTTTTAGCGCATAATTTAACGGAACGAGGCACGTGACAGCTCAAATTCAATTTTTCAATTGGGTCGTTCTTTCTGAATGTACTAAGTTTGAACATGTATGATGTTTTAGAAAAGCGGAGGAAGCAGAACACCCAACCTTCTCACGAACATCACGTAAAAGGTTAGGGGAGATCACTCAAACGAAATTAACACAACTAAATCCATGAATGTGCAGAAGGCACTACAAGTGAAAAATAAGTCTTCCCGTTGAACGCTGAATTCTACGACATCCCCTACTGAAGGTAAACCAGCGACAGAAAGACATCGCATGATCAGTAAAACCCGTCAGCCCAAACAAGCCTGTCATCCGTTTCCCAAATTGTATATAAATACAAGTATATAATTAGATCGGAAGGGATCCAGAGATAATGCACTCCTGACCACAACTGACCAAATGGCGGATCCACACTGACTTGCAGAACGATCCACAGATTTGGTTAATGAAAGTACTGATAGTAAAAACTTGCAAGATTTACCACGTAAACTACGATTGATGAAAGCTCTGAATGATATTACTTCTGTTAGGACGGTAAGGAACAGTGCCCATGGAATGAAATGGATCGAGTAGTGCCATGCGGCGAAGGTGGTCAGTCACCATGCAGATACGACACTCCACGGTGGGGACGGCCAGAAGATGCAAGGAATGAACAGTTTAAAGCGAATGCCTTGAGGTTTTCATGTCGGAACTCAAACGACAGTTAGAACGGATTTGCATCCCCGACCTGCCGAAGGTTGCTGACCTCTCATCCATTAAAATAGTCTTGACGTACCCACTTCATCTTCTTCGCAACTTACCAGGGCCTTCGGACAACTTTCTCAAGACCAGTCGCCACGCTACCCCTTTCCCACTAGAACCCACCTTGATTGATGTAACTGCAGGTTCAATTTCAAAATTACTCGCCATTATTATCTTCGCGCCCGTGAAATTGAACGGAAAAGCAGCTGCTCTGCCGCTTTCAAAGTCTCGTTTTACGATCCACCGACTCGCAAGACCTTCGAACTCTGCCAAGATTTGTCTCGATATGCTGGTTTTTATTTACGAGGAAATTGCCTGGCGAGTCTTCATGCTCTGGAAGGCGTTTTTTTTGTAGAGAGTTGAAGAGGAAACACCGGTTTGCAGGCGATAACGCGAGGAGCTGAAGCCGCTCTCTGAGCGATGAATGCGTTAGTTAGAGGGAGAAACGGATTTGAATGCAACAGCCCAAGTGGAAAATTCGTCTGTTCATCAAGTGGACTCGACCCAGCCGCCTTGAAGTGGCAGGTACGAAGATCCATCGAGCGTGAAATGTATTCTCTAACTACCTCCAACTCTTGTCATTCTAAATCGAGTTGGAATAATATTGGGTTACCGCACCAATCGCAACTACAACACTTTTTTTCTGTCGTTCCTACACTTTTTACTTGTGCCCCGACAACTTTTTGTGGTTTCCGTACTGCAAAGGACAACAGCCAACATCCCCTGGTCTTACGCTCCAACCAGCTGCGGTCCTTATGAAAAATGCTCGTAACTTCTTTCCTATTGTCACCACGTTGCGGACGATTTTATATCCCGAACGTCACCGAGAAGAGTTAATACACAGACAGTTAAACAAATACACTGCCAGCTATTTTTTTAATGTCCCCCTACAACAAAACCGGCAGTTGATTGCGGCGCATTTCTACTTTTTTTTAAAGTAATGGCATTGAAAAGAATGGTTGAGGTAGAGTGCTCAATTCGAAGACCGTTGTAAGCGCAAACTGTATAAGAACTGATGATGTAGGGGCAGGAATTAGATTGCGGAGCATTATTGAAACTCAAATAGACAACCACACCAGGAGCGCAGCCTCGCACAAAGCCCCTCCCATTATTACGTGCTTTTTTTAAATCCCAACGAATTTCTGCACAAAGAACCAACAAATTTTGCATTGGAGTTGCACAGAAAATGTTACATTGGGAATAATATAAAACTTTGTGGCACACATTCGCTAGTACACGGTGTTTTTAAACTGTTCCGAGCTCTGACGCCACGGATCCATCAAGATATTTTCCCGTTTTTCCTTTCCCCTAAACCTCCACTTAGTTTCTGAATACAATCTGTTCTTGTGTCCTCACCTTGATATTGAACATCTTCGAACCGCGAAAGACATTTCTGTCGTTGGTAACTTCTTGCCAACATTGGATTCGACCCCGTAAATAAATGAATTGATAACCAAAACTCTCACGACTAGATCAACAGTTTTTCAAACGCCCACACAGTCAGACTAGGCGAGAAAGTCCACGGTTGAGTGTTCGTCACAAGTACGAGTAGTCGTTGACCCCATATTTTACACGATCAAAACGAAACTGAATCCTAAGTGTACTGAGTTAAGAGATCTCGTTTTCTCGGTGCAAAACTTCTCCAATGGACCAGCATGAAGAGGGCAGTCTGGGCCCGTGGGCGTGTTTTTGGGTTCTACAAGTGGGGACGGGAGCAACAAGAAAACTGGCACGAGAGATGCCTCAGGCTCGTTCTTACAGGTGGCTATCGAGTGACCTCCAGACTATTTCCACTCTCTCGACTCTGTATATAACAAAATTGATTGACTTTGAGCACATGAGACGTACAAGAAGCATGAAAGTGAGAAGAGATGCCTGAAAAGGGGGGGGGGTATATTTATTGACATATGAGAGAATAAGTCAAAACGGTGGCTCGGAGTTAACAAACGGAATTTTCGTGCCACACTCGACTGAGCTCACAGATCGTTTCCATGAGAAACACAAAAGAGTTTTGGATGTAATCTGTAATCCCGGTGACAGGTTAACGTATCGTGGGAGGTTCCGGCCATGTTTTCCTTCTCCTCCCCTCTTTTTGACAGTCACTTTTCATGTTTCGTTTTGGGAAGAACGCACGACGTTGAAGACTGTGATGAATCGTGAAGCGTTCGTTTCCCCCAGCAGTTGAGTCAGTTTTGATGGATTCGGCCCACGTGGCCAACAACAATACTTAACGGTGGCCGATATTAATCCGAAGAGGCGGCTCTGATTGATTCCGAAGCTTCCTGAAGCCCCCTCTCGCCTTTTAATCGCGAGTGATTACCAACCGCGAAGCATCGAGTTCTGATGGGAGCGGGACCCTTCGGGGCCAGAGCACTGGACGCAATCTACAGCCTGTTTGTGCTTCAGCAGGCTCCCTGTACGTGAAAACAATACCACAAATCTAACCTCCGCTAGATTAGTGGAAGGGGATAGTTCAATCTAGCGGGAGAGAGCTCTCCGATAGACTCGGCTGTTTATATTAATGGTTTTCCAGGGCTTGTCAAGCCTCGTCCTCTGATCCCGCCCTCAAGCGTCGCGTCCACTCGATTGATTGATTTCAAAGCTAAAATAGTGTTAACCTCTCCTACTCCCTCATTGCGCCCTGCCACTATCAACTAAGCCCTGAATAGCGACCTAGAACTGGCAGATACCAACTACTCGCCTCCTCTGATCCCATTTACCTACACGCCGAAATATATTAAGTAGATGAAGCCGCTGACCCCAGCAATTGCTATTGCCATTTCATTAACGTCGAGCAAACAAGAGAAGTGAGTTCGGGTAGTCAGCCGCCACTTGGACGTTCCCGGCGAATGAAGCGCACTTAAATGATTAAAGGATGCGGGTTGACAGGTCGGAATGGCAACAATCTGCGATGAGAGCCGCGATGTTGGTTCTCTTGAGAGGTGAAGGGGCGAGGATCTCAACGCGTTATCGGCTCTGTAATGACAGTTGTAACACAGCAGCAACCTGATGTGAACCTCCTCTACATTAGTTCTTGACGGTTATTGAAGCAGTTCGCTTTGAAGCCAAATCAGGAATTGTGAAGCTACTAGGGACCTAGGGAACGGATGAAGGGATTTAATAGGAATGTTTAGAACGACGGAGGTGTTTAGGGCGATATTTATTTATTTGTCCAAGATACATGATATACATACTTGATACAAATATTTTTTTAAAAGAGAAATCAACCCCATTCTTTTAAAGAAAACGACATTTGGCAGGTTCAGTATAGGTAGATACATTTGCAACGTGCCACGGAAGGCTAAGTTCTCACGAACCCGTGTTCTTACATGTAGTTTCAGACAAATCAAATCAATAACTCAGCCACTTCGCAATGATTCCTGAAAGAACCACAACCGTGCGTACCAGTTCGAATATTTAGTTCATTTTACACACAAAAATGCTCGCCTTTAGTACGAATAAATTCGGATGCACAATGTTCCTAAATCTCTGAACAACCAACTTGTTTGGTATCTAGAAGTTGTTTTTGGGTTAGTATTTTGAATTGTCTGAAGGACTCCCAAACTCGTTTTCGTAGCCCCTCCCCAAATAATAATGCCATAGCTCAGTAGTGAATATACAAGGCCACAATAAACCATTTTTCAATAACAAGAGCTCAGGAAACCACCAATCAATCAATCAATCAACATCTCATCATCATCATCTCATCAATTGGTTTTAAAAAACATGGAACAGCTTGCGCAGCTTTCTGGCCAATATAGCTGAATCAATTGAAAGTTTGAGAGAACGGAATGGGTGGGCTCCCACATGTAACATTTCTGTAACAGCTTTAGTGATTAAACAGCATCAAATGAAAAATCTTTACGTGAGTTCTCCGTGAATCGTATCTACGTTGAGGCGCAAATAATTGTTGTCCATCCAAGTTCAGATAATGTTCAAGCCGCGACCTCTCAACATCACTGATCGTTATAATTCTTCGAGTAACAAGTATTTGCTGTGTCGTCAGTGAAGCCAATTACTTAATTGCCTAGATTCAAGTTCTTCGATTAATTATCAAACAGAAGGAACTGAAGCTATTACCAATTCGAGTTATCTGTAAGATCAGTCAAGTAACGAGCTCTCACGGTAACCCCCTTATGTCATATTATTGCAATCTACGCAACAACAAGAGTCAAAAGCCTTGCGGGCATCAAGGAACATTCTTAGTACAGAAATTCCTCATAGTATTTTTCGGAAATTAATTTATACCGCTACAGCTCTCGCCAGTGTCTCCATATCGTGAAGTAAGTGGCAGTTGAGAAATTCAAAGCGTTGATCGATTAGAAACGTGAGGATGATGCACAAGAGCAATGAATACATTAAGAGAAAATTACCAAGTTATTTCACCAACAAAGCAGCCTTTCTTCAACCTGTGGGAATCCCCCCCCCCCCCCAGCCATTCCCCTCGAGACCAATTGATATTTGTTTGCGGTGACGCGCTTTGAGAACCGACGCTCGTCAACGAAATTATTGAAACTCTCGTTCCTTTTATGAAGAGCCACTGAGAAGGGATATCAATCACAAAAAGGCTCCCATCGGAAAGAAAAGGGTTTATTATGAGTGAAATTTTATTATGACGGAGCCGCCGGTATAATTAGCACCTATTCAGACGTGTCACCGGGATGGGAATGAGGAAGCGGAAGGGGGTGGGGAGAGAATGGGAAATGATGGCAAACAAGTGGTGTGACTTATAGGGTCGGATTAACATAAGAAGGGGGTTAGTTCTTCAGTCGGAGATTCGAAAGGGTTGGAGCCGGATAAATGGTTACGGTATAATCAGGTAATAAGTCAAACGTCCTTTTCACCCGCGCATTTTCCCTTGAAGTTTTGATTTTGTTCTGGCAGGTAATTAGTTATCAGCGCGCTGACGCCCCTTCAACTCTCTTCAACTACGACAGTACAACATTTCCGGCCCATCCTCTTTCTAGTTGACCACTTTCCTACTCACACTCAGCCACAGAGTGGCTTTACCATCACCAGCCTCTTCGCTTTATTTAGCCCTACAAAGTAAAAAGACAATTTACGTAATCGGCTTCATTTTTTTGTTTGAGTCTGAGAAAACGCTCTTTGAGTACGAGTGTCTGTGGTTGCAATTAAGAGAAGACGGCATTACCAAGTCAGTTCAAATTTGATATACAAAGCAGATCATCATGGGACGCTAAAATGATTGTTTCGGCAAAATCGGTACAATCGCGGAATTATTTTCCCACAAAAACAACAGTAAAGAGTGATCAATTGTACTAAGCCGTACTGGAGTAGGACCTATAGGACTTATAGGTAACTCCATCGATAACCCTGTATCCTTCTGCTATTTTCACAATGTGGTATTAGCGAAGGTAAATTTATCACTCTTGTTACGCTGACAATAGTTTTAAGACGAAGATGTTGAGGAATCAGGATTTCTAATTTCTTCGCGCCCGTCTATTCATTTTTGAAGGGTGGTACACTTGCAAGTTTTTAAAATTGTTTCGTTACTTTCCGTAGGAAGTCGTCAGTGTTGCTATGGTTGGTTAGGAAAAGCCGTCGTTGTGGAAGCGTCATTTGTCACCTCGACCATATGTCTAACATCATTTGCTACGTTATAACAAGCGGCTCTGTGTACAAGAATTTCGTTGCGATTTGGTTTATTATTCATTCTAAACAATTTACTTACGTTTTCGGTCAGGAAAATTCGCCTTCCGCCGTGCAGACCGCATTTTGCCTTAACGTGATGCAAAAAATCCGTTCTTTTGTATAAAAACCTCATTTGGTGCCTAATTGTGTCCGTCCACTCAGCAATCCGATTGGACGAAGGCCCAGGTTGTTATGGGCAACAAATGGTTTCAAAATTAACTTGAACGCACTTTTGGCAGTTTTATTGCAATTACGTCGTATTTGGAATCATTTTCTAGGCACTCGTCGATGCTGGGTTTTATGGAAAGAGTATCAGAGGTGTACGGCTGCGCTTAGACTGAGAACAGTGAAATCTCGTTAGATATAGTGAGCCAAAGTCTGCTGCTTGAAAGAACACGCGCTCTCAGTCCTATCACCCGCCAGATCGTTGTCGTACCAATCGCCTGCAGGTGCCTGGAATATGTCATTTTCGTGGTTTCGTTGTACTCAGGTAATGTTTCGTATCGTGTACTGGTATTTTTCGATGCCGAATCGAATGGGATGGGATTGGGAGGTGTGAGACCATGTCAAACTATGCAAGAGAACAATAAACCGTTGTGTAACAATTTCCAGCGTTGATTTCTTATTTGCGTTCTCTCGTGATATCTTCCTGGGTTTGTATTGAATAGTTTAATAGTTTTCGCCGAACAAGTTTCGCTAGCTCTCACAGTGCCCTATACATAGTTAATGAGACCAACTTTATGGTTACATTTAACCCATCCAGTCCGTTTTATTTTCTCTAGCGCTGGACTGTGGTGAATAATTCAATCGTTAAGGAAAATAATGGAAGGAAGGTCTGGACTCAAGTCACAACACTTTTCTACCAACAAATAATTTTTTGATAGTTTGCCTAATAAACATTTTCACCACTCCATATTTCTTTTTGAAACAAACTTAGTAGCTCAAAATAATGAGCCCTGATTTCGTTAAGCGTCAAACCATTCCTCATCAACAGTCCGCATTGACGTCCCTTCATTCCACCAGACTGCACGGCACAGGAAGTTAATGAGTGCTCTTACAATACCACGGATATGTAAAAGGAAATAGCAATAGTTGGAGGTTTCTAGCCTGGCTCATCACAAATACATATTAGCATTTAGTACTGTGTACATTTATACACTATTACAAAGATATATTATACAATTAGTACTTTTACGTAAAAAGCAGCCAACAAAATTCTTCTTTAAGCTCAAATTTCGATCAGTTTATTGATCACTTTCAGAGCTGTAATGCACGTACGAGGATTTAGTTCTTTGGAAGGGTAGTTCCTTGTTAACACGAGAATTTGGTTAGTAGCAAGTCTATGGTTAGAAAGTAGAGTAGTGCGCGCGCAGGACAGGTACTAATTACAATTGATTCCAACAACTGAACTGGTTAAACTGTCGATCGTAGAACTTGGTTTTTCTTTTCGGACAATTTTAACGCTTTTCGTCGCATTTGGGAAGATGTTAGAGTGTGTACCAAACTATCCATATTTCAGTTCTGAAAGCATTGGTTCGTACGTAGTAAGCTGTCAAAATATCGATTATGAAGCAGTTGTTCGGAACTCCAACTTTCCTTGAGCTAATAAAGTTGAAGGCCTCCGTTGGTTGTATTTGTACATTACGTGGACGGAAAGACAGTTTCTCGCATCAGGTGGGACACGCTGAGAATGACAGATATTTCAATAATGAACGAGGGGATGAAAATTGCGCTGGAAAACTCTGGAAGCACAAAACCTCCTGCAACACCGCGCTGTTGATCCTCGAAACAACTCACTAATGATAAATCTCGCTCAAATTTCCGCTTGTGAAGCGCTCAAAATTGATGACTCGCTCGAAAATTAACGGAAGGGCGCCTAATTACGAGGCCTAATAATAGCGAGAGGGTTTTATAAATGTAGAGCCTGAAAAGTTGCTCCGCTGACCCTCAGTTCCATTAATTTCATCCTTCCCCGCGATTTTGAAGGGAAAAGACAAAGACGGAAGTTGACGTGATTTTTATTTCTACATGTGCGCCGTCAGGATGCGCAGTGGCGCAGTAGCGGTCTGTGGACAATTTGTGAGCGTGTGGGTTCTTGTAAGGGGGTTATTGATGACGCGGAGGGGAGTTGGGTAAATACGGCATCGAGATGTCGCCTCGTGATGGATAAGGAACGTCATCCCGGTCATCCCAAAATATTAATCACACGGTCAATACGGACATAGGAACTTTTTATATTCGTGTTACTCCCCTTCGACACAACCGAGTGACCCTCGGCTTTGGAAATGATTTTTTTCGGGGTTACGGTCCACAGCTCGGTGGGCGGGTATTTGCATAAGACGCGCATTACTTGACCAGCGTCCCTTTTCATCGAGCGCCGCCGCCTCGTTCATCAAAATCATCACAAAAATGTTGATAAACTTGAGATTAATCGAGTAGGATTCTGGTGGTGGTAGGGGGGGGGGGGGGACCAAACGCCGTGTGCATTCACAAGTGATACCGGATCCCTCTTTTTATTTCAGAAGCCTTTCACGCCCACCCAACTGATGGATTTCACTCTTTGGAAATCAGACTCCTTCGTTCTTCCGATGTTTACAACACCGTTACCGTTGTTTGCAAGGTGTCAGAAAGTTGAGGGAAATTGGAGGATATGTGAACTCTCAACCTCAAATACACGCAGTATACCGTGGAAGAGCAGTAAGGCATTATCGAGTGCTTTTGTGCACGCACAGTTACATTCGAACGTCCTTTCACTCCTGTTGCACGGGTAAAGAATAGTGCCTGAGGATTACATCAGACATAGTGTTCTTCGAGTAAATGAGTCAGGCCGTTAAAAATACATCTCTGGCTAAGCATAGTTCCTCTATTCATTCTTACTGTGGACTGAGTTGTTTCCAGAATTTTGAAGAGTTAGCGTTTGAGGTTGCCTTCATCACCTCTTCTCAAGGTTTATGTTAGGTGTTCTCGTGGACGACGGATCTTCGTAAATCCATTTGATTTCCTCTTCAGCCGTTTCACTTGATCTCGTCCGAAGATCATATCCCAGGGTCGATTATTCGTCTCCAATGGTGACGACATATAGTGACCATTACATGTAGTAGACTCTCTACGGTTTCCAGTTAAGTAAAAAAATAATCGATGACTGTGTCCACGAAGCATCAAAACAAGAAATCGTATCCTGGATCTGCCTCTCGTCTTTGAACAATAAGTAAATTTTCCAGAGAACAAATTCGTTTGTTCCTCGTTAAGTAATTATCTGCCCGCCCAACTCAAGTGCTCCACCCACATCTTCCAAAATCCACAGTCATTACGTGGGCAACTCTTACGCGTCTGAGTTGAGTTTTGTTTCGTTTTGTCTCGTGCCGGCGCTCATGTTTAATGATGTGGAACCTGTCGGACAACCTCTTGTGTGGAGGGTTTAAGTGGGCGCGCGCACGTGGTAAAAAAGGAATGCAAAGAACGACTTCGTATTCTAAGAGGCAACACCTGCTGGATGTGGGGATAGAGTGATTGGTTGCTGATTTTGAAGTACAGGCGCAGCATAAGTGTAACTCATATAGAGCTAATTGAAGCGCCGAGAGAGGATAAAATACATTAAACTAGCCTTGTAAGATCCTAACAACTAGTACGGGCTTGTACAATCATAGCTGGTCATACATAGAATGAATATGAAAGTATTCACGGGTTAATTTTTCAGGTTTGAACCAGTTTGGCAGTCTAACGCGTTCTCCTCTCACTCCAATCAGTTGAAGAGTTCATGTAGCACGTTTGTTCTTTAATTCAGTTCTTCAATTTAAGCTAGGATAGTAGTCACAAGCGTGAGTGGTTTACTATATGAAGAGACAGACGGCACTTCTTGCAGCTTGTTACATACAAATCCTGGACCAGCCTCCACAGGCTCCCAGCTAAGCTGCCTCGAAATCTCGGGGGGGGGGGGGGGGGGGAAGAAACCTGATGAAAGATGTTGTGGTAGAAGAGGCAGAGAATCAACGTCCAGGATTCCACATTGCACTAGCGTGTGGAGCCTGGAAAGTCCCAACAAAGTGTACCGTTCCGTCAACATCTATCACACACGCCCAGATCACCTTAGACTTGAGACTCCTCGGGGGAACTTATGGGGGGGGGGGGGGAGTGTTTTTCCCCTCTGTTGTGTACAATGTATTCTTGCCCATTGGGTCGAGGAATGTCATAATCTGAGTTTTCCATACGTCTCAAGGAGATCACTGGCCAAAACCAATAGTTTGTTTACGACTTGCGTCCAGTTCAATTTCCAGTGAAATGATACTTCTCCATCATGGTGCGTTAGATTAAACTTTCCAACTAGAAGTGATGTTTACACAATTGTCTGAGTGCTGCGAATATTATCTGTGTTACCACAAGCCTCTGTGTAATCAGAAATCACCCTGAAACGCATCACTTCACTGCATCACCCATGAGATCCCTAAACTGAGTTCACAGTCTTTGTCTTCTTCGACGTAGAACCTTTAGTCCTTCACAAGTTACAAGACGGATAAATTGGTGCTCCTACCCCGAAGAAGTTGATCATTCGAAGACCACCATCAATCTCAGAGACTCTCCGCTGGAACGGGATTGGCGATAAACTGTGAAGCTTCTCAGAGACTGTTTACCGAATTTATTGACTGATGTTGAGGCTTTCTCCTTTCCAAGACTCAACAACACGTTCGGCTTTTATCGAGACGCGTGTTCAGGTGCCCGGGCAGATTGGTCACGTGAGCCCTCCGTTTGACAAATTGCTGACTTCCCTTTGCATCGAGGAAGATGAAGGACGTAACATATTGCTTCCTGAGGATTGAAAATCGTCAAATTAGCGGGAGACATCGGGGGGAGGGCCTGAAATAGGGTTCTCCTATGTAGTGGTATTCAATTATTGGCTATCACGTCGCACCCAGGTGATGTGCTGAGATCTCAGCGTTCCAAAAAAATATTCTGAAAATGTGGTCTTCTTGTAGCCTTATATTTGAGCTCCAATTCTGTCTCGATAAGAGTAGCTCTTTTTAATCAATTAGTGAGGAGGCGACGTTACTGACAAGCATTCAAATCCAAATCCTTTGAGACTTGCCCACAGCTAGAGGGGTACCGTTATTATGATGCTACTTATTCGGGTAATCACTCTTTTCCCCGTATGGCACTGTCCCTTTCTCATTTGACAAGTAAACGATTTCAAAATGCACCGAAGAAAGTAAGTATACTTTCCTTTTTCTTCTTATATATTGAACATAATTCGTTCTATATTCTAATCTATATTATGCGAAATCCAGAAAAAATCAATTTTTGGATCTCCGTTACTAAATACGAAGAAGCTAGCACGATAAGTCATCCGTAAGCGTCGAGAACAGGGTGAGTAGCTCGAACTGAGCGAAAACTTCGAATAACTTGTACCCAGCAGATCGCACACTGTGGTCTGCGATAGTGATTCTGTGCGCGGATTAACCATTCCCCAAAGTGAGAAAATATTCAGCAATTTTGAGCAATCACCTCTCTTCGAGCCACTGAGCCAGAGCAATTCACCATCAGAAGGCAACTATGTGACTTGTGGCAGGTAATGAGGTTTTCCGTCTTAGATCCACCTTGCAACCCCTCGTCATCGACCGTAGGAAAAGAAAAGTCGTCTTATCAAACTTCAAAGGCCCCAACAAAAAAGGACATCTCGTTAAAAAGCTTTTCCAGGTTCGGTAATTTCTTCCTTTTCCAACAGATGTCGCTTTGATTTAAAGCGGATTTTCTTTTATGGAACCCGTCGAGAGGTTTTCGCTGGTCGAGTAATTGAAAAACGCAACGTAGAGCTCTCGCAGATTCTCGTTATCCGGCTCTCGTCAAAGTCTCCTTCTGTTGACTCCGGAGCTGTGATTGCCACTGAGTTTCTCGATAACCAAGATGTCGGGCTGACGAGTTAATTACCCGCAGCTAATATAAATGCAAATGAAGGTGTCTCTTCGTCTTCTCCAACTTGCAGCTCGTCAATACGTTTAAGAACGAAGGAGGTTTTCTTATGATTATTCATTGTAATGGGGTGAGTTCGAAGTGAGAATTCATCATCAAAGTTTTTAATGGAACAAGCAGAAACTCAGCAGGAACTCGTGAATCTGACTTAAACCTATTAAACTACGGTTACATTTCGTCATCCTATTGTTAAACCGAAGGCCAAGTGCTTGTTAGAAATTATTTAATTTCATTTTATTTCTCACATGCCAAATGTATGCCTCTTGGACTTTTCCTGTATTAAGCATTGAACCAAAGTATAACCACATTAATTAATTCGCTGGAACGGCATGAATAAGCGAACAACGAACCTCTAAGGGACATTTTCACTAACTATGTAACTCAACTGGCCTTAAACGCTCCAATTCGCCAAAATGGATTTCGCGAGCTTTGGTTGAGTCCTAACCCTGATAGAACGTTAACCACAACAAAGTGGTTAGCGGTTAGCAAGGTCAAAGTCACATCAGTCAGGCATCTTTGTTAATGCCTCAGTTCGAGAATCAAGGCGATAAACTGCTTTTTTTCTGTGCTGTTGAATACTATTTCACACTTATTGCAATTGGCTTTCTCAGAAGATGAAGATGATTAATACTATTTTTCATCCGCGCTACAGATAGGACTGATGACTTGAATCATGCGGAAGATACCGATTTCTCTTCACGGCGTACTGTAGAAAATAGATGAGCATTCGGAATAGCATGCAATGATGTTACGCTCACCAACAAAACAAATTGTTATTTGCGCAAAACTTTCGTAAAGGCCTAGTAATTGACGTTCCTTCGTGTTTCGTTTCAGACTGGTGGGACAACCATATGACACTGATACAAAATGATCGTGATACCAAATGATGACGCTGATACAAAAGCGAAGGTATCGCCAATCTCTCTGAGACGACTTCACCTCCGCACTGCATCAAGTGCTTACATAACTCCACTTATTTACTTAATTATGTTGATACTTTAAGGCGTACGTGTTAACGTTTATATCTGCTTGGTCAATAAATCTCATATAATCTGCCCCATGTCTGTCCATTTCTTCAAAATTTCCCTTTACAACGAAATACTCAATCATCACTCGGCCTAGATAATGGCTGGGAAAGAGACACACACGTTTGTCTATTAGTTTTTGAGCATGTAGAAGTTGTAACCTCACAATGTCAGTTTTCATTTTTTCTTGTTCAGCTCTCTCATTTTCCGCTGGTACTGCATTAGATTTCCCTGTTCAATCTAAGTATTCTGCTGGACTAATTTAGCTTCTTCCTCCAGTATGAAAACGTGCATTAGCACTGCATGCTTCTCGCCAGTTTCAGCTTTGGCAGAGTTTACTGCGGTCACTCTCGCTTCTAATAATTATTAGAAATAATTATTTGACCAAATCTGGTTTGTTATGGGGCCGATTATGTTCACACAAAAACTGTTCACGTGACGGGGTGTTGAACAGACGCCAAATTACCTTTACTGTAAAATCATTAGTGCCTTTTCAAACCATGGAAACGAAAACAAGCTAACCTTGATGTGATTACCTAATCTTGATTTGGCCACTGTAGTTTTGATGAAAATGACCCAAAGATCTTTTAATCTCCCTCCAGAACCTTCCAACTTATCAAGAATTTTATATAAGTTGTGAGTTTTAAATACAAATCGATGACACGAACTGACAATGTATTTTCTCTTTAACGGTTTCCTCTCATGGATTTTTCCTCACCTCCTTCCTTCATCTCACATTCCAACCCTCACTTCTCAGCTCTTCCTCTGACAGTCCACACTCAGCTCTAACCTAGTTACATTCACTCGTTATCAGCTCTCATCCCTAATTCAGTTCACCTATCATGAGACCTCCCCCTTGTCTCTCACATGCTCTATTTTGTGATCCACCTCTATCTCTCTCAAGTGTGAAAATACCCTGCTCTTTCTCACTCGTCTCATTCGTCGGCATGTCTTTGCCGGTACAGTACTTCACATCTGCCCTCTTTCGCACCCAACATCGGCCTTTCTTGAGAAAATGTTCAAAATAATGTCGGATGTTCCGACTTAATCTGCACGGATTAGGCCAAAATGAAACGCACTCTTTCGAAGGCCTGATAGCAGAAATTATAGCACGTTTTTGTTATCATTAGGGGACTTTTAGCAGCCAACCTCAATACCGACCTGAAAAGTAAGGGGACTTCAAGTAAGACCGGATGGCAGGAGAAGAGATCATTTTAATGTTTGAGCTCAATAGAGAGCGTGCTCCTATCATGTGGAATCTTTTGGAGTACGTAAACATTTGAAGAGAACACAAAAGTTATATTTCGGGCGATTACGTAACCTTCCTATATACTTCTTAGAGCTAAGGAAAGTAAAAGAGTAGCACGGGAGAAGAGTGTGCACATTTGATTCCAGGAGGAAGGCTGACGCTCCTGGTCATCTAGTATATTGAATCAAGAAAACGCGCAATTCCCGCTGGTGGTCAAGTGCCACAGACTGGAATGCCTACGTAGTGTGGAGAGGAAGCCGGACAAGTACTGTCTTTGACGTGAAACAATTAATTGCCGCAAATTACGGAAAACGGTCGTCTCCGTCAAAACGACAGTATTTCTCATTAGCCCAACTTCCTCTTGATTGAATCTTCAGAGAACTCTCAAGTGGATTCCCCTTCCAACGGGCTATTTGTGAAGCGTTAGGCGTTTCTGCGGAAACGGAAGGGACACAAGACAAGAAAGAGACCTCCCACTCAACTGTCAAACATGAAGAGCCGCCTTCATTAGAGTAAGACGCAAGGCAAATTAGATGTCAGGCTAATCTGCTCCTTCCCAAGGCGCTGCTTCGGCTTCATCCCGCAGCGTCAATTACCTTTGCTGCCTCCACACGTGAAAGTTGGAGGCCCCCAGAAGGGTTATCTAGACAGAACACCCTGAATACATTTGCCATTATGTTTGGTCTAATGTCTTCAACGGAATTCCTCCGTGACGAGTTGATGGCATATGCTAATATTGTTGAGCCTTCGTCTATAGTTGAGCGTCGACAGTTTGTTGAGAGATAACGCCAGCGGAGAGCGGAGGGGTAACAAGGTTTCCACGGAACTTAATGGGCTCCACTCATAACGGTCCGATCCCAATCCCGCTGCGTTCACTCATAAAGATTATGAAACGCGTGCGTTTGTCGACAGCGCGCAATTCGTAGTAGGAATTCGCAACATCGGGAACATTTCCTGTAAAGCATCTTCACTTTTGTACTTCAACAACAAAGAAGCCCGCCCTCACTTCATCCTAATTTCAAAACTGAATATATTAGACGCTCGAAGGAATTAGCACATAGAATAGCGTTGAGCGCTAACAACGAGTAGGTTACCAAGCGAAGAACGAGTCGTCGAAGTCCTTCCGAGAAAAGCGTGCCATTTGTGTACAGAGCGGTAAATGAGGACTGCTTCGAGAAATGATACAAATAAAAAGGGTACGTCAGACAAATTCTGGTGAAATTGAAGTTTTCTCACCAGACCTTACGCCTCTGCAAATAACGTGCTTTTCCTTCTGAATCTTTCCTTAAAATGTTTAGGACCAACAGCCTAACCTCCTTTGGTTTACTATTCATTATGAATAATACATCTCCGTTTTCGGCCAAAAGAAGTTTTACCCCCTCTCAACACTAGACACATTACCAAAAACTTCATTTGGTATGTAGCCCCACCTGCTCGGCAGTGCAAGACACAACACAACTTTCTGTCTATGAACGCGATTGCGTGGAAACAGCTTAACCAAATCAAGTTGCGCGTCAAGCAAAAACCCACATCTTTGGTACATCACCTTCATCGCTTGCTGATAGGCTTACTGACATTTATCAGAAACATAACGAACCAATGACGGAACGAGCTCAATTGGCTCAAGGGCTCTCCCTTCACGTTGACTACTGATATACAAACGTATTAGGTATCCCGTCTCGAAAATACAAATTTCTTTCGAAAGCTCAGTTCTTCGGCCGTCGGCTGATAACTATTATTTTCTTGTTCTTTTTGTTGAAAGCAATAACACATCTTGGCTGGAATTATGCACCTTGAACTTTGGCCGTTAGATGGTCTTGAAACCCAAGACTGTAAGTTTATACAGTAATTACGGGTACAGTTTCAATGGTATAGAAAAAAGACAGTGATTTGTGGTAGGGGGGGGGGGGAGGTAATGGTAGATCCTCATTTTTCAACTGTAATTGCTTCCTTATTCAGTTACTCGCTTCCTTTATGCTCCCTCAGATACCCATAATGAAAATTCGGATAACGACCTCGAACCAAGTCCTCGTTTAACGAGTCGGTATCCGAATAATAAGGACGAGCACTCCGTTGTGTGCGGCTTGACGACAACCACTCGTTGCTCCCTGGCGGGGGCGGCACGTTCCTCCTCCTCAGCAGAATCAGCAGCAGCCCCTTCAGGAGGCGGAAAAAGAATCTTATTAAAGCCAGCGAGAGGACGACAAAAAGGAGAGTGGTTTTTGAAAAAAGGGCTTTTGAATGCCAACTTAAGAAGATGACTGGGAGGGGATTCCTGTTCCTCTTCGTCGTCGCACCTTTGGCTTCTGCTCTCAAGTGTGCGTGTTGGAGAGGGGAAGGAGAGATAATTCCGAAGATCTTGATAGCGTATAATGAAGAATATTGAGAGACCGCGAGGGGCTTTGCTCAACTGAATACGACGTAATTAGACAACGTGGTTTACTCCTGACAAATATCTCAGGAATGTCTTTTCATGTGTAAATCCATCAACGATTTGATACATCGCTTTAAAGCTAACCCTTCAACTCTTCATGAGAACGTCGAATAATTCGGTGGACAGTCGAACGTTGTGGATTGAAAAAAACTGTTTACCATCATAAAGGGATTCTTTGGTTCGATAATTCGTTTAATATTCCTCCTGTGTGCTTTCAGAAGAAGCGAAGCGGGCAGTGAACCTTTTTTCCAAAGCGGTGGATCTAACCCTCCAAACGATTAACCATTTTACGCGAAGATTCACACAACTTGCCTCACTCCGTGTGGTAGTTCCTCCACCTAATTACAACGCAGATGTGGGTGCTGAGTTGTCATTCGTGCTATGAAAACTATTCGTTATTTATACAATATTTACTTTGTTATTACTTGCTTTCCTAATTACCTGGAGTAGGTAAGACTGCATTGGAAGCAGTGACAACTGCTGATTTAACAACGTCCGTACTGTGGAGGCACTTTTTTTCTGTTATAATACGCACACAGTGGCCTAGCCAACCGGTTGTTGAAAACGTGGTGCAATACTATCCTACTACATTTATTCCATTTTCCAAGAATTGGGAAAAAAGTTGATCGCCAAACCAGCAGTGGCAAATATCCTAAAAGCCTAACCCCATGGAAATCCAATCATCTATTTGAAATACCTGCGTACCAGTCAGCGTTTGGTCGTCCACGTTGGTAAAATCCACTTCACATAGGCGCCAGCTTAGCCATGGATCAAGTGACCTGAAATTATGGATCTTCTTGGTCCTTTTGAGCTGGGCCCCACTTGACTTGCCACCTCCCAGGGCCACAGCTTTCTCCCTTATCTTGTGTTACCCGTACTCAGGTTCCTTTTTTGATGAGTACAGCTCTTCAAATCACTCCAGGAGGATGGAGCTTGCTGATCCGGGGCCAGTAGCTTGCAGGGGTGAAGCATAAAGAGACAAGAGACTTGTTTAGACAGCTATAACACCAATCCCGTTTTCCTTCCAACCGTTTTCTTCTTCATTCAGTCCATCTAGCTTAAACCACATTTACAAGATCTTCGTTTTTCATCACCCAAATTCGCGCTTATCTGAACAACGAGTTTTTATACTGTGCAGGTTATTCAAACTCCCAATCAGACCATTTAAAGATCTGTGTTAGTTGCTTTCTGAAAATCCGTCCGGCCGTATTTACGCTCATTGACTTGCAGGGTAGAGCCAATATTGATCACACAACTGCCCAGGTTCAACTGTACCAGCGATCCCACACAGCATTCAGATAGTATGGCACCGACTACCAGCTCAAGTATCAGAGTGCCTAAAACAAATTACGACAGTCACAACTGTCACTATCTCTACCTCTTGTACACCTCTTCGCATGTAGATATGGTTTTTTTCAAATACATTCGTTGGGGTAAACAATAAAATTTGAAGCAAAAATGTGTAAAAAAAGCAACGTCGTGGAGCTGAGGAAAACCAGAAAAATGTTTAGTGATGACTATGAGATATGTGACTGCACCAAATAGTAGATTGGTATAGGGGCTATTATATTATTTTGTGACAAATCTGCTCGAGGTTGGATCATCAGCATCAGTCATGGTTTGTCTCTCAGACTTCTGAATGAACGTTGGAAGGTACAGAGTGGTAGAATTTGTCGGCTGCTGATCGATAGCAACGTAGATGTTGCCATTTCGAGCTGGAAACGTTTCCGATTTCATTAGCTATCTATTGACGAAATCTTCCTCGGTCGAGCCGTCCCTTGTTCGCTATCGTCCCGTCGCCTGGCTCCTCGTTCTGCCGAAAATTTGAGGGACGTCGTTGCGTGATTGATGAGAGAGCTACCAGCGCGTGTTGCCACTTAAGTGCGGACGCTTCGTCGCCGATTTGTAAAGGGGACGTGAGGACTCAGAGGTCCGTCCTGGTAGAACAAAGTTTGGATGGTAATTGTGCTCTCCGGACGGGCGCACATCCTCGAGTTTCCGAACGAACGTGTCTGCTCAATGGACCATAGAAACGAGATCTCAAATGACCTGGAAGATCTAATATTTGTACCGTAACTTTTCGTTGTCCTCCCATCACTCCCCAAAGAAGATTCCCAACAACCAGAACTTCCAACCGAACTTGAAGTGCTCATGATCCAGACTATGACGTGAAAGAAGGAACGAGTTCTTGGTACTACCAGCACCAAACTTTTCGACCAAGTGGTTCATGAAGCCACACAGCTACTAATCTGATCGATTCAAAATGTTCATCACAATCATTTCCCTTAAGGCTTTGGAACGACGTGAAAGTAATCGGAAGAAACAGCCTACACAGTCTCATTGTTGGAAAGGACTCAAACGAAATTCATATTCTGGCGGTTAACTTTGTGCAACCATGATATAGCCTTCTTGTATTGTAACCTGAGTCAGTCCTAAAATAAATCGTTTACCGCTCCTCACATACTTTTTGTTCGCTCTCTTTTAATTATTTTCCCCCTTATTTCAAGTCTCATCCCTACTACTGCTCCATTCCAAACTTGAGGCAAATATTATATAAAGGAAATAAATTAATAGGAAGAGCCCTCCTATTACTCATCCGTTTAAAGCCAGAGCTTAGTGACTTTAGTTCTGTTTAATATACGGGGTCCCCAAGAATGACCAAAATACCTCTTGGCAAACTGGGAGTTCCAGGTACGCCAAGAAAGGACTGTTCTTCAAACTGTTTCGTACTGCCTACTTTGATTCAATTGTGGATCAGGTTTCTTCAACCAGCGATTGAAACAAGGTTTTTTCTGAATACGGCCGCCTCACGTCGTCTGCAATATGTGCCAAGTGCCTAGAACTACTGACAAATGGTATCGGTTTATTCAATAACCTTCGAACATTTCCAGTTTACCACGACGAACTCCAGCGCGTGATACGAATTGTTATCCAACATTACGTGCATGTAACGATTCTTACCGTCATTACTCCCCTTAAGGGTACAAGAAGGTTTCGGGAACAACCATATGACAGAGGGTTGGTTGGCTCCCTCCAGCGGGATATCGTCCAAATTCGAAATCGGGCTATTGGCAACTTACCATCATGTGGCAGAGGGTTGATTGATCAGTGTGGACGAGTGAGTACGTGTGCCTCATGACTTCGCTAAGGTAATGTTTTGGTTGACGACACCCAATTCCAAGTTGATCCAATTAAACGCCACAAGTTGTGAAAAGCAACCAAAACGCGAACTGAACAATATTTTAAAGAGGGAATGTCGATTAAATCGAGTGCTCAATTCGTTCTGCTTGACGACAGCGGCCATTTTTAACTGAATGAGTCCCCCAAAAATATCAATCTTCGGCATTGAAAAGAGTTAGCATGAATTAGGGAGTCTGGGCGGGATAAGAAAGCTAACAGACTATATCTAATGATAAAACTCCAGGGCGATTTATCACGAGACGGGAATTAGATGGAGGGAATGGAGGGTCACGGGAAAGTAAATTGGTTGGTGATAGAAAGTGTCGACGTTTCCAGAGCAAAAACAAACAGAAGCTGACTGTCATCAATCAGCAAACCTAATGGTCAGTGCGAAAACTGGGAGCGTCATTGATTTTGTCCCAGATCATTAATAAGTCGTCTTGAGAGGTCGATGTCGGACCGCCCTGTGGGATCCTTTTGGGAGCTATAAGTGATTTCCCTGTGTCTTGAAACCTTTTCAGGCGTCTGCTAACCAAATTGAAACCATCCCAGTTCGATATGATACAACACTGTGACGGATCATTTTACTAACCCAAATATTGCTACATATTCAATAATATTCGCCCACGAGTCCTGGATGGTCGCAGACATGAAAGTGGAACGAATATGAAATAAGAGGAACGATAACTAGGTGAGAAGTTTAGCTCCGTTCAAAATTGGCCACCTAACAAATATTTAGACCGTTTGCTCACAATTTCTCGTGATTGAAAATTCGTTTCATACTCATGTGAGAGGCGATTCAGGACTTCTAGACAACCGGTCAAACTTTCGATTATGAATACGCAGCTAACTTCAACCCAGTATTTTGGAGCTGGGTGCTTCTCTCTCAACTGTGTCTGGTCACCCTACGTAGAAGAAAACTCACACGTCAGTTCCGGTGTACGTAAATCCTTAGGAGCTGAAAAAATCTATTAACGGATTCGTCGTATCTCACGAAAACTGTCTAGTTACGTTTTTCCGTACTGAGGTGACATTTTAATTAATACTTCTTGCAGCTGGAGGTTCCGTTCTCTGCGCGAACTGGAGGGAAAGAAAGTGGGCTCCCAGCGGAATGAGGGGCCTGGATGATAATAGACGCTCCCAGAGCTCGGCTCGTACATGCAACCGAGTGCATCTCTTCATTCTACTACACGTCAGTTCTCGAGTCTCTGTCCCTTCCCCTCCATATCCTTTTGTAGTTCTTTTATAAGGAAAGTCGAGGGATTGTTTAACTATTTGAAGAGGAGCCGGGGCTTCGCCTATTATTCCCTCGAGTAGATACCGGAGCATTGTCTAATGAGGCAACCAGGAAGAAAAACCTGTATTGCTCTCCTTATATCAACATGTGCCGATCTACGACGCAGATTGGAGTTGAGAGCGGAGTTTTGAAGAGCAAAGGATTACAAATGAGCGCCCTCCCTTCCTCACCCTCATCCTCTTCTTATTGCTGGATGCGGGCTCTTAGTTATTTACTATTTCTTCTCGTAGCTACTCACCCAACAGGTATGGGGCCTGCACATCCTTTGAACAGCAACGCCCATAAAGCCAATAATGGTCGTGGGGATGGGACCTTGTAAATTCCGGACTATTTTTGGCTCGACCCCTAAATGTTCTTCCTTGCACTTATTAATCCACTCGCGAATTGTGTTCTATTTTTCAAAAATAAAGCACTGCTCAAATTTCCAACATTTTTTACACAATCTTTTACTCAACACTCAATTTTTCATCCACTTTTGCACAGTTTCCATTACGTTTTTGTCATTTTTCCTAATTGCGGTCATGTGCACTTTAGTATTTCATAACGACCCTCAAGGAAGAAGAACCACTCCAGTTGACTTAGAGATAATTGATCGTCAGTTTCATAAGCCGTCTAATTTGTTTCCATCAAATAATTATTAATATTATTCGACTTTCGAGCGACGTTGATTCCTTTATTTCAACTCGATTGTCTTACAGTTTTACGTAATTACTAATTATTCAACTCACTTCTCCATGAAATATCTTAGGGGTTTTGTGTTCCAACAATCAGTACAAGTTTTTGGACATTTTTCGTTCCATTTCCCCACGATCGACGAACGACTCACTGAACAGTCAGAGCTAGGGGTAAATCAAGGTTAGGGGAGCAACTACCGTTGGAAACCGAGGCCGAGTTGTTTGCATGTTTCGGATGTTCATAGATAGTTTAGATCTGAGCAAAAGATAGTTGATTAATAAATACCGTTAGATTGAGATGCGTTTCGTTTCGTGATAGTTCGTTCCTCTCCCTCAGGACCACCTGATCATAGAGGCCAAGTGTCATCTTGCTAGTTTATGTTTCTGATTCTCATGAATGCGGCGAGAAGGTAGAACTCACGAGCGTATTCTGTGAACAGAGGGAGTGAGCAAATGGAATAGAAACTTTCACTTGTTATCGCGAGTAAAAAAATATCAAGAGACAGGAAAGAGTAAATATCTTCGAGGGTTGAGGAAAGGTGAGTAAATCGTGCGGTGAACGATAGCATCGATGATTCGCTGTCGGATCCAAATCCAATCTCTCGGCAAAGAATTTCCGGTTTTATGATCGGAAAGATCCGTCTTTTGCTCCACGCAGAGCAGATATCTGCGCACCCTTCCGGTTTATTGCTGCACATTTGAGCTTATCGAGGTATTTTAGTGCGGGAAATAACCCCCTGGCCCATACCCTGGCCTTGGCTCTAGCTCAGGCATCACCGACCCTTCGAGTTGAAGAGGCTGGAGGGTTGTTGGGTCGCTGGATGTTGGACTCAAAGGGACGAAGGGGGTTACTGCTAGGCAATAAAGGGAAAGCGCGGATCGGGAGTTGATTGCGGCACCGCCTGAGCGCAGATTAATACGAGCTAATTCCTCGTAAGCCTGCTCCCGGATCCGCGTTAATTTTATGCCCGGCGGCCTCAATAAAGCGATCGCTTATCTTATCTCGCGCTGATCTTCAACTCGGCCCAGTGTCACCAAAAGGGTCGTCAATCCAACTTGACACTTTGAACTAAATACGACTGATTCGAGGAAAACGTTTCGTCCTGGGGACCGTACAACAAACTGCTTTGTGGAACAAACCACAATACTAATGCAATTGGAGCTATATTCTGCTCTGAGGTAGAAAGTGCACCCTTTTTTCTGTTCTGTGTTGTATGAGTCACTTTTTACAACATTCTACTAACGCGAGGGCTCTGGCATTCACTTAACCAAACAGGTGGACTAACGTAGTGCTCTGCGGTCTGGGCAGTACGTAAATGGAGCGCCTGCTTTGAGTTCCCCACTCCTAAATGCACGGGGCTTCTTGAAAGAGGAAGTTAAACACTGGCAAAATTAATGGCGACCACAATAGGGGATGACGCGGAGCAGGTGGATGGCTGTAACGGACGTCGCCTTCATTGTCACAACTCTTCGCACCTGAGATCTCTTCAAATGCAAAAGAGGCTCAAGTGTTTTCTTTGATCCAGACCTGACAGGATTCATATCCTTTGGGCTTGAAAATAATGACCGCTAACTGCTTCCTGGTCGTGAGAGTAGTTGCGGGTCGAAAGCGTTTCCTGTCACCCAACCGAATGACAATTCGTTCGAGATCGAGGAGCTCCCGTTGACACATTGAAGCGACCAACTACAGAACGAGGAGATGTCATTGTAGTCGCGCACTGGTTTTGCAAGAACCCACTTCACGATAGTCAATAGAAATGGTGAAGCACCTACACCTTCTCTATCAAAAGATATGATGAATCGCACCCCAGTTCCATCAATCTCTACTCGGATGGTTTTGTGCAGACTCGAGCGACCATTTCGCTTTAAGTAAAGCGATGATAAATTAGGTGCATCTTTTGGATGAAATTGTCGCGAGAAGCACCTGCACACTCAACACATCAATAATAGTTCGTAAAAAAATTAGTTAACTGTAACATGTCAACCATGAAAGAGTGAGCATAGAAATGGGTAATCAATAGGAGAACAAAACGTTAGTACGTGGGCCCAAAGACAGTTATTTGATGGGGCGTAGCAGCTATTTTCAAGGTCTCTCGTATTAGGCGCATTACGGCTTCGTTATATACAAGTACCAAGTGCTTGTCTTTTTCGGTTCTGCCAATTGGAGCCTCACTTGTTATTGTGTGGACATCAAGTAGATGGGCATTGTGATGACTCTTATAGATGGAATTGAACGTCTTCCCAGCATGAACAGAAAATATCTTCTCCGCACAAATCCCAACAGCCAAAATGCCGTCCTTGAATTCCAATCGATAATCTCGATAACGGATATTAAAAGTGTCATCTGCAAAACGAACTGCGACTTAGATTCCCGGCGAGGGTTCCGATTTCATCAGACTGGTCTTCGCTGATTTTGGATGATGCGATAAAACGTCATTATCAACAAAAAAATAAAGGAGAACCGTTAGTCAAGAGTCGAAGGTGTGTCCATCGGGCTGTTATAGGAGGTTGGTATGAGTCAGTATCTAAGGGGACGGTTATCGTCTGGAGCACCTCGCCCTGACTCATCACTCGTACCTTTCGCCTGTTGACTCACCTAAAGAGTGATTCAGCCGTTGACCTACAAACCACCAACGTTTCCCGCTCTCCGATTAAGTTCAAGGCTACTACTGCGACTTACTTCCCTGCATATTTAATTAACCAGCGAAAACCCGCGCTTCTTTGTACGTTGAGTCAGCCCGGGCCCCTGGAAAAGTCGAAGCTACCATAAAATAATAACTGCCGTGAGGATTGATTCAGGTTGAGCACGACGAATCAGCAATCGCGGATCAATCAATTGGCAACAATCTGTGTACAGAAATATAGTGTTTCGAAATAAATGTAAAACGCAGCTTATACTCGATCACACCCGTCTACACTTGATCACGAACAGTGAACACGAATATCTGTCACGGCTACCACCGCAAGACTGTTTCTAGAGCTAACTTCCAACAAATTAGAGGAAGAATAAGATCAATAACGGTGTGAATGAACATGCATTGTATGACAATGGGCTAGACTCGCCTGTCAGTGGTCTGACGCCTGTCGGATTAATTAGATCTATAAATAAACTATAACGTATTATAGTAAACTTACTTTTTAAATTCAGCGATTCTGGGAATGAAATCAGTAAAGGCAAGGTCAGAATGGAGCAATTAATTTTCTCAATTGAATTGGCTAACAAGCTCAGCACGATATGGCCAGGCTAACCTACATCTTGCCAGAGGAAGCCAATTGACTCCATTTATGATGGTGAAAACAGTTGGAAAATTAGCTTTTATAAATTCCCCAACAACGGCCAAGATGTTTAATATCCCTCCCTTAGTTGAACCACCAATTCTGGCTCAACTCATCCTCTTCATCACAATAAACCATCACGAACTCTGCAGACACACCAAACGACACCTACTGTGAATGCGATCAGTGCTGAACGAGGCCTCGAGATTGTTACTATAAACATTATCTTACTTTACGCCCTTTACTTTGAGTTTTATCTCGAAGAACGATGACATGAAGGTTAGGGAGTGATGAAAGTAGGTTACAGGTGAACAAAACAACTTCCGATCCGCGGGTGTCGAACGTTGGGAAAACAATTGTCCAAGGAAACCCCTCCAGACTACGCTCAAGCTCCGCAATGAGGCTAATAAGAAATCCCCCCCCCCCCATCAAACTGGTCTTACCAAAGAGCAACCTTCTTCTGGTTATCAACCTCTCGCCGCAGCCTATTTACTCTTTGCCATCTTCCAACCCTTTGTGCACCCTTCCTCAAATTCCTTCGGGTATTAAGAAGCTCTCCGACCGTGAATCCCTCAGAGGAAAAAGATCCTAAAGGCTAATTATCCGAAAAGCTGCGTCTTCTTTTAATTTTCAACCCGTTCCGCCTGAAGCTCTTGTTCTTTGCAGCGGGCGGCTTCAACATTAAGGAAATGAAAACAATTGAGAGTTTTTTCTTTGTACCACGAGCTTATCTTGGAAATTGGTCAACCAAGCGGAACGAAGTTCTGAAGAGTTCGAATGACGCAGAAACAGGGCTGCATTGCTCCAAGTTCTTCGCTTCAACAGCAAATACTGAATGTTTTCGCTTGAATATTACTGTTTAATGAGGATACCACTCCACTACCTTTACCTCTACTACCCTATCTTCTCGTACAGTTGGGAAACCGTCGCTAGTTGTCACAACGTCACGTGTTGTGGGTATAGTGCAATCATCGACAGCTTTTTCCTGTAGCCTAGACATTAATGCGCGTATCAAAGGGCCGGTGGCTGCCCACGATAGCAAATGGTTTACTTGGATTTGTATCTCGCCGTTTTGAGTTCTCGCCACGTCACGGTTACACGTGAGCTTTGATGAGGTTCAAAAAATCACGTTAGAACCTACATGCACCACATATACTGCCATGTGTGCTGCAAGGGGCCTGTTTCCAAAGCCATAGCCTCAGCAACCGTTGCGATCGCGTAGCTGCCATGGGCGTGTCCACGCATTCGATTTCTCATAAACAACATAGCTGACGACTACAATTGAAAAGCTCCATTTCCCACTCCAAGCGGATTTCACACTTCACGACCAATTGATTCTGAATGGTAAACAGTCGAAATCAAAGGTACAAACTCACAGTTCAGTTCGTTCACAGCGATTATGCGGAGGAATTGACAATCGGAACAAAGGATTCCTCGGTCTTCTGGCCTGCGACCGACGGTTCATATTTTTCTGTTGACCCCGCGCAGTTTCGTGCGTTTCCTCGAGCCACATTTAACTTATTTACAACGAGGGCAGAAAGTTCACAGAGCAATAAAACGCGAACGAGATGAAAAGGAAGTCGCTGGGCCTCTCCATGCGATGAGATCTCGTTTTGAAAGGGCGGACGTCTCAGCGGGCGTCCCGAGGCTCCCAGCGCCCTGTCCAGACACACAAAGCCCTCTCAACAAAGACGCTTCAAAAATCCCCTTTCGATTGAGTTGCAGAAGGTGCTCACGTTTGAAACATTAGTCATAAACTAGTTCAGCAGTATACTAGTTCCAGCCTCGAACTCGTTCCGCTCAACGATTATAACCGCTTCGGTTTATTTACGATACCCCGCTATCCTCAAACGTTTGTGATGAGTTTTACGATATTCCAGCGAATTTTAGGGAACTGCCTGGGAGACATATCGTACAGAGAAGGGTACAGAGTACGGCATCGAACGCTATTTAGAAATTGAGAGTACGCTGTTCGATGTGTGCTGCGTTTAACTTGACGGGGTCGTTACAACGAACCAGAGGCTTACAAGATATTGGTCTCGATTGCTCAACATTCACTTCATTTAGTAGTTCGTCTTCCGTGGAACTCCAAAAAGACTTGAATTGGTAAACTAAAATAATTTCTCAATAAAGAGTGAACACTAGATTTTAGTTTCCGAAATGAATTGTCCAATTCACTGTTCAATCATCTGACAATCCAGATTGGTCGACATTGAGAGCGGCTGAAACAGCTGATTTTGAAAAGACGACGCTTTAATCGAATTTATTCATTGCTTGATGAACGGAATGAGTCCAACTTCGAAAACGTAGTTGAAGAAATGATGACAAAGACTTGAGGCGTAAAGATCTTTTTACGCTTGCGTCTTCAACTGGCGACGAGTGTCTTCACTTCCAGATAAACTGGTAATTCGGTGGAACTCCAACAAAAACTATTTACAATTTCCACAAGATAAACGCACGAAGAACATAATAATAGGAAATTAGATGGACGAACAGTATAGTAAGACGTCTGATGGAGAACGCGTTGGGCTCGAGTGGCGATACGTATAACGTTTTACTGCCAACGGGGCGGCTTGACCTGAGCCTTATAACTGCAGTGTACACCAATTATAATAACACAAGTTGTATATCTCATATACATACCACAAACTGGCCTGCATTTTACGTTTTCAATTTGTCCTATCTAATTTCCAACAATTTGCACTCACTCGCCCCAACATAATAACACAATTTTTATCAGATTTCTATATTATACAATTACTTTCTGTTGCTCAAAATTAAAAATTTGAATCTTGTTCTCTATAAATATCCTTGGGAAAATATTGTGAATGGAAGCCATGCCAAATTCGCAAGGTATCTTCATCCAGTCAATACTTCAAGGACAACAACCAAAAGTTGTTATAAATGGCTTTGTAACGTTTTCGCGCTTTCCGTAGTCAACGAAAAACTGAAATTGATCAACCGGCTGTAATGTCTTCTAGCAATCTATAATTAGATGAGTTGTTTGTGTAAATGATTTCTGTTCCCACGCGTGGAACGGAAATATAAGCCAATGTGCAGTGGAATATGAGATTTGCCAAATAAATAACGTGGAGGATGGGGTAATAAAGAGGGTTGCCGTACTTGATGAAACCGGATCCGAGTATTGAATGGTAAAGATTGTTGTTCGAACGGCTAGTCGAACCACAGCGATGGAAATGAGCGAAATTTCGTGGATCAAAGCCAAGGTCCCTCCATTTCGTCTATTTGCCAGCCAATTCAGGCGCTTCCCCGTAAACTATTTCCCTATGAGCGGATCGGGATTAAAGGGCTAGGGCTACCGTCATCGTCACGAGGGCGCCTAGATGTGCACTATGAAATTTGAACTATCGGCACAATTAGCACGGCCTAGGCGGGCGGGCGGAGTAATGGAACGCAACAGGCTTTGACGGAAAGGTGCCGTCAGAGGATTCAATCAACAAAACCCCTTCCCACGAAAATGCCCTTTGATGTTGCCAACTTGCCATTCTGCGCAGAGAAGGCCGTACCGCAAGGCGCTGCGAGGGACGCTCCAGTGTATTAGTTAACTCTGAAACTGGCACCTTTCATTACCGCCATCCGTTTTGACAGTGAAACTTCGGGAGTTTGATGGTTTAACGAAGCGAGTGGAAACACTATTGATTTTAAAGGGAAGTTCTAATCAACGAGTTCCTGGTCGGGTAATTACATTAGATGTTTCTCCCAGTCGACGGTTGGCCCGAGGTTATTAGCAATCAAAGCGCAGATTTGCATTATTCGGATCTTCAGAGCCGACGAGATCTGCCCAAAGAGATGAAAGCTGGAGACGGAATTGTTAATGTTATTGACTTCTAAACGATGAATAAGTTACTGAGCGGAGAGGGTAATAAGTAGGGAGTGGTGAGTGGAGGGAGGGGGCGGGGGTAGAATCACCTGCATTAACTTGATTACCATTTGAACGACACGCTAATATCGTCATTTAGGAGGTGAATTGAATTGAAATGCTTGGATCGGATTTTTGAGGACGCTTGCCAAGTCCACGCATTCGCTAACCTCGTTTTACACACAGTTTACCGTCAGTGCACAAAATTGGCATTTTACATCGTCTAATGTAAGTCAGGGAACACAAGCGACGAAGGTTTTCAACAATCATGTTCACCCTACGGACGGTGGGTTCCACTATTGTGTTAAATGTCCTCCCTAATGCCCATTTCATTGGACGCACGTTGAATTCACATTGACACACTGTGGCAATGTTCGGGTGGTCGAATGGGGGGGGGGAGTATGTACGCAGTTCCACACATAGACAGACGAGGCAGAGAACCTACTCGACAGATCGAACGCTAAGAGCATTTTTATTCGGCATTTGAATTTGTGTGGAACAAACATAAAAGTTAAACTTCCAATCTCGCTAAACCCATGTGCAACTTGTCGAATTATTCGATTCGATTTTTATTAATGCTGTGAGATTGGCCGTTACTACACAAATTTAGGCGCGTACAAGATTTTACGAACTTCCCGCGGACGAATTTTGAACTTGTAGTTGAGAAAAGTATTTTTTAAGTATTACGTTATTGAGCGGCTTATGTGCGCCTCTTGAACATAGCGGTTCGGTCCAATCAAAATATATAACAACGTGACACAGAAATGTGAAATATAAAAGATAAAAGAAAAACCATGAAGGAAAGTCGTCCAACTGACTGAAAAAGAGTGTCGTGTAGTATTACTTATATACTGAGGTCGATTGTTGACGATAACCCTACAAAATATTTGCGCCTGCGAACGCGATTGAGAAGCATTGGCTAAACCAAATCGTCACGAAATTGACATTAAGGTTATGGAAATCTCCCTAAAACTAACTATAGAACTATAGTTACCGTTTCCATCCGGAAGTTTATGACAAGATCAGCACAATATTTGATCAAAAACGTCTAATAAATTCGATGTTGGCGCAGTTTTTCCCTTATAAATCCCGTTAATATAATCTTCAGAAAAATTACGGTGGCAGCCCAGGAAACTTTCTATATTATGAGGCTTGGATAACATACATAAGCTGCTACTTAGGAGCAACTTCCCCCCCCCCTGCTCAAGTGTACAGATCATTTCATAATATAATGGCCAATATGCTCCCAATCATTCAGTTTAGTGACATGGGAATGTGAGGGCTTCAGAGGAACCTAACAATTTGTTCTTTTCGACTGTTATTTCTTCTAACTTCCAAATTATTCCATATTGAATATTTTGGAGGTATTTCCAACCACTTGGCTCATCAACGAGGCATCAGGGCACCTGGGTGTTGATTTTTATGGTTATTTTGTGAGTAATATATTCTAATGGGAGTTCGGAAGCCGTAATGGAATGTAAAAAGCTCCTAATTCGTCACAGGTAGTCAATATTTATGTATTAAATGTTCAATGATCCGATAAAAGAACAGGAGGGTCTTTTGTGTAAGAGCGATCGTTGATCCTAACGGTTGAACGCGTTCCTATGCAGGAGATTCCAACATCGGAAAGTCGACGGTCTAAAGCTGGATGACAGGCGTAAACCAACAAATGTCGTCTTACCCTAAATTTTGGGAGGACAACAGAACGCAGAACTGGTACGTCTAAATCAGATCCTCCCCTTCTTCTTTATCTCAACCCAATTATCATACATATTGCTTTAACACCCCTCGATATCTCGTCAAATTTATTGGACAGTTCTACAAAGAGACGAACAATATCTATGCAAATAGGGTGGCGTTTACCGCGATGTACCGTTTTGTAAAAGGACATGTCGCACTCCCGAAATACCGCGGCCCTGACAGGACCGGTACGGTTTGTGTAACTTAGCTGTATGTTTTTCTTTTTTTTCCTCTCCCTTTTCCTTTTTGACAATGAGGTTTTGCATAATGTGACGGTTATGAGATTGAAAGGAAGCAAAAGGGTGGAAAGGTGATGGCCGCTCTGTGGCTCTCAGAGCTTCTGTTTGGCGATTCTATTAGCGTCCGCACAAAGGACATCAAAACTGCGTCGCTTTTCTTCGCTGGATTATTCTATATTTGCTTCTCGTGTCATCGTCGATACTCCGTCCGAACCAAGTGCTGACTAAGATGTCATTTTCGATTGATGATTGAGTATCAAACACAGCGGAAACTGCTGATTTCCGCTGGTTGCACGAGAGAACCTTTTACCCATTTCGTGCTTGGAAATACCTTATCCTCGGATACTAAACAGCAGGGCACTGGCAGATCGGACTAGTTTCAGAATAAAGGTAGAGGGGCCATCACGTTCGTGAGACGAGTTGAGGTCTAATTGGCTTCACTCTATACTAGCACAGCGAGGAAAACAGCAAAACTTGGGGAAACCAGAAAAGAATCGCGCTCTAGGCGGAAGCGGGAAAACGAGTGATCGCTCAAGGGAGAGGAACAAAAATAATGAGAAGAGGGAGAGAAAAGGCGCGAAATTCCTCCTCCATATACGAGTACATCTCGAACAGATAGTGGTGTCGTTATTTGTGTCTCAACTGCACATTCATTTTTGTAAGAATTTGTCCAGTTGGTTTCCATTGCCGTTGCCGAGTGGCCCAAAGAAGTGGAGGAGCTACGCCGTGAAGTCCCAGGACTTGACTCCAGGTGTCCCTCGCATATTCCATTTGGTAGGTAAAATAGAGGGAATTAACAAAAAGAAAGGTGTGACAGTATGAATAGATGAACTTGACAGAACCTGCTCGGACAGCTGGAAGACGCACTGATGCACGATGCGTCGGATGAACTCGTAGTAGTACGGAAAAATAGGTGGTTCCAGAGGAATGAGATTAAATTTAATAACTATCATTATGCAGACATACAACTGAAAACAATGTCAGGAGTTATAACTCGGCAATAACTTGGTAAGGTCCTCCACAGGGACTACAATGGATCGGAGAGCTTTGTTCTCCACGTGGCGATGAGTAGGAGTCAGATACATTTTCACTACGAATCCAGCTGAAACGGGAGAATGATAGCTGAGAAAGATGCGAAAGAAAGCCAGTCGCGATCAAAGTCTGGTGTGCGGAAAGAGACAACGAATGGTTCAAACCAGGAAAATGAAATAGAAAAAAGGAAAAGGCTCTTCGTTTCGTTAACATTCTACTTAAGCGTATTTGTAGGTACGAACGAGGAAACCACGCCTGCCAGTGAGTTGATAAAGAACGGGGGTGAGGATGTTTATATGAAGCTTCGCACCGGATATTTCCAATTAAGATGGAAGTGAGTGAAAGCGACGTTCCGGGCGTCCACTGTCTTGTCCACCAAAGCCAAAGTTCGAAGCTGGTACTGAAAATGAGGCAGAAATACGCCCCGATAATCGATTAGCGTAATGTTGAGGATAACTCGGCCACGTTCCCACAATTCTATTGTCAACTAGTCAAAATAATAATCTGTGTGAGACCACGTCGCTTGGAGTCGCCCCGCGGTGTCGTGGGCTGTTGAGTGCCCCGTAACTCGAAACGCTCTCGCACGTGCTGCTTTGTGAAGTTGCTTAGTGAGGACTGTCGAGGGTGGCAGGTTTAATGTTCCGAGAGAACTAAATACTACCGAAGGATCATTTTCACTCGCAGCTCAACCACCGGGTCTGGGAGTATTAGTACCAGAAACCACCATTTAGGCATCTATTATTTCGTACACACGAGTTGAAGCTCGTATATTAAATCTCTCCCTCGGCGAGTGTCATTCTAGTAATTACAACCGAGTAGATGGTGGAGGAGGTATCGAATGACAGGCGTCTGAAATCACGTTTCTGAGATCAACGAAAAATTGTTATTGATTACTCTGACGTATTGTGAAACTTAATTCTTATTCTCAGCTACATGGAAATTGACTAATCAAACTTTCGTTGGCAATAAAGTCAACGGTCGTCGATTTGAAGCAATAACGAAAACATTTTTTGGCTAACGGAGAACATAAAAATGAGCAGAGCTGCCCTATCACCTGCCGAAAGATGCAGCAGACCTGCCTGAAATGAAGGACAAGGAGAAATGAATCCACTTGAGTTGGATTTACACAAAAGCAGTTGTTGCCTTCACTTATTCCTAGTAACCTTATTGCTGGACAATCAATTTCTTCCCAGCAGCAAAAAGCTATTTTCGTAGTCTCCTGACACACTCAGACAGACTCCTCTTGAACTACCGCCTTTCTAAGTGCCAGACTGTCCCCAATGCAAGACTATCGTTTTTCTGGTGAACTATCCCTCTCGATAGTTGCGCTTCCATTAATAGAGAATCACGTGTTTTGTTTTTGATAAATTGATCACGAACTTCTTTACATGGAACCATTTTCTCGATAGCTGTTTGAGCGTTCAGGTGGACTCATCCCGACTGTGGCCAATAACAAGCGACCCCTTGCGTGCTATTCACGTTCCGCTAGGAGGATATTCTGGAGAAGCTTGTCCTATCTGATATGATTCTGGCATTAGCGTAGCACATGTAATCACATATAACAAGATAGTGAAACATCAAATACATCTCACCGACGCATCACCCTGAAGGAGATCATAGCAGATGGGTGTCTCATGGATGCTTTACATCAGTCTCAAATCGAATCAAAATTACCTATAGCCATTATCATTATTCATTCATCAAAAACGCTGCGAATTATTCCACAATGGTTCATTATTCTCTTGAATAGCTTGACATGGTATCATACCTCTGAGACCCATCTCATTCAATTCAGCATCGAAAAATGCCGGTACGCGGAACATGACCTGACTACAACGGGACGACGAAAATGACATAATCCAGGCGCCTGTAGGCAATCGGCAGGGCGTGGCGAGATGATCTAGCGGGGGTTAAGACGGGAGGGAGGGAGTAAGTACAAATTATGAAATGTTTACTTATCTCGCGAGTTCTTTCAATTAGTAGACTTTGGCTCACTATAATAACTGTGATTTCACCATTTTCGGTTTAGACACAGTCGTAGAACTGTTCAATTCGACCAAGCATCTAAAAGTACTTAAAAACGACACCGAACACGGCATGTTTGTGATAAACAACCAAAATTGCGTTTTTGTAAATTGGTTTTAACCACATCTTGCCCATAATAGCCATAGGCTTCGTGCAATCGGATTGCCGAACAGGCGGGAACAACTAGATACTAAACAGGATTTTTGTGCGAAATAACGGATTTTTTAGACCACATTAAAGAAACAAAACGGACGTCGGACATTACAGATTTGGAATCCCGACTTCTTGAAATGTAAAGTTGTTTGAGGGATGGTTGTAAAAAAATGTTCCTGACCGAAAAATAGGTGTATTATTCAGAATGAATAATAAACGAAATGGCGACGATTTTAATTACATTTTTTTGTACCGAAGGATCTCCATAAAATGTTTATTCTTGAGAAACTGACGAGAGCAGCACCAAACAATTAGTAACCAAACATTTCGAAGAGAATAGAATAGCGCAGTTTTTTCCTCATAAATCCTTCTCGTATTATTCTACGCTATAATAAATAGGGTGGTTATTCATACAATGAGAAGTTAACTAGGCTCATAAAATAGTTAGGAGCTACCCCAGAAATCTAAATACCGCCGTTTGACTACCATTTCTCGCAGTATTTCACCGAACACAATTATCTTGTTTACAGTTTCAAAAACCTTCCGCCCACTGATATCTCAATGATGGCTGTGGCTGAGGAGGGACAACTAGTATAAAAGCAGGAACTTTAAGTGCTACCACTCTCCACGTAAAACGTAGCAATATTTAGTAGCTAGATTAGTAGTAGCTAAAGTGAAGATGACTGAACGTACTCGTACATTTAATCGCTTAGGCAAATTGCGTGAAGCGTTGCACCAGATATATTTTGTGTCTCCTTCCTTGATATTCATTGAGGAAAAAATCGAATTATCGAGTCTTCGAAAGAGTAAAAAACCGCGAATGAAACTTTGAATGTTTATCTTCAGAACTGTCGCAGTACGTTGTTTAAAATGTATATCATAAATCTTACTGAAACCAGTCAAGGATCAATGTTTTCGTGGGTTCATTGTTGTGATTGAGCATTAGCAGACAGAGCAGGGTGAGAATTACGGTAAATGTAAAAAAACTTCAGCCCGTAATTCATGGAGTTGTTTGCGAAAGAACTGTCAATTTCCAAAGAGGGAATCGTGCTGCAACATTCCGTCGCGTGTCGACAAAGTTTGATTACGGCTCTTTGTCTTCCTTTGAATGTTTGAAATGCGAGTTCCAGAAACGATTTCTAACCCGAGGGGCCATGAATTATTCTCAAGTGGATACCCATTGACTCGAGCTATGGTTCACAATAAAGCGAAACTTTGTCGCTTCCAAACTACAACTCGTAATTATCCAGTCTCAGTAATTTCCTCCTGTTTTCCCAGTAATAAGGTTCAAAACTTGAAAACATACCCAAGTTCGATGTCGAACTCAAAAATTCACTTCCTCTGGCGAGTTTGTCTACTTGTTAGATCATGCATTCACAATAAGAAGGTTGTGGATGAAGCCAAAGTCCATCGGTGCCACTCAGTATGAGACCTTGTACCCAAGGCTCGTCCGGGGCATTTGTGCTGACTAGGCACCTCAAACGTCCGGATGCACTCGAAACTACGGTGTCGGCAATCTGAACGGAGCTGTTGTCGAGGCGTTGACTGTCGCCCGTGCTCGTGTTTGGTCCCAGGTTTGGGGTGGGCCCAGTTACCTGTTTGGGGTGGTAAACATCCGATCTGTAATTGAGGATAAAGCTCTGCGTTCGAATCAAAATCGGTCGTTAGCGTTTTTTTTTCGATAATTTATTGCGCCGCATACGTCATTCCCAAATATGTGAAAGCTAAGCTACAACTGATTATATCTCTTCACACAAAAAATGCAATCAAATTATTTATAAATATTTGTCAGTTTGATCTCTATGACAACGGAAATCACTTTTGACTTGATATTATTCTGATGTCCCTCGTTGACCTGTGTTTTGTACGAAAGAGCCCCAAGAAACTTAGATAGTGTGATGAACCAAATTAAAATACTCAGAATACACGAAGCAGCGTGTAATCTGTGAAGGATATAGCCTCTATTGCCGTCAGCTCTCCTTTCTTGGTCCTTTCTGCTATGGGCGGAAAAGCGAGTGAGGCTCGAGCTTCATTTAGAGTATTTCGCTTCCTCATGCGCCCTGCAACGTAACAATCGAGCCTCTCCCTTATCAGCCAGAGTTTTTAAGTTCAGTGTTTTCCTCCCTCGCTTGAATAATGTTGGACAAAGGTGAGCAAACCCCCGTTTACTAACCCCCTTCCCTTGATATTGTCTTTCATGACGACCCGAGCACATTAGGTTACTTTGATTAAATATTGAAAGGAGTTCAATTCATTTATTTCATTTCTGTTTATTCGATTAAATGAAAAGTGGGTCTTTGCGTTTTCAGTTTCGTTGTTTTCTCCTCAAGAAGAGTTATTAGTTATTTATTTGATATGTGAGGTGAATATAGTGAGCTCTTGTCCAATTAAGTAAATTGGGCTCAGACACGAATTATTGTAGTACAAAACCACTAGAGACAGCACAAATCAGGAACAATCATTACTAGAAGAGGGGGGTACTGGAACTAGCTGCAAAGAACCTATCGTGGTCTACGACTAAACAGGTGTTAAACTGTTCAATGCCTTGTCCAACTGCGCGTTTCACCGTTGTTTCTATCTACGACTGATGTAACTCTATTAATGGATCTCATAATTTTCTGCCTGAGGGTTCAAGAACAGTCCACATGAGAAACTAGTCCCTTATATTTTAAGAGCATTAAAAATTATTGTAATCAACTGTAACTTGCATGAAAAGGAATTACTTTTTGGTGTCTCTGTATTGTTGCAAGGTGACTCCTAAAAGGGCAGAGGAGCATCAGTTTGGAGGTTCGTCCTTTGCGCTGTGGCCGTCTCATCCAGGACTGGGGGTTATGAGATACAGAGATGCCTCATCCCATCGACTTGCAGCGTGTGTGAACTCTTTGTGTTGTAATATTAATCCCCTTTGACAAGTTTTTTTACTACCTCCCTTTCTGCCCCAGCCTCGTGGAATTTCAATAAACGGGTGGAAAAGCTTGGAAGGAAAGAACGATGGAAATTGCTTTGCATAATGGGGCTGCTCATGAACCGGAGATGAAGGAATCGGGGCTCCCCTCGTTGGCGCAGAATGATGTTTTGGAGCAGACTCAGAACGGTTGGGTACTTTTAGTTGACAATGGAAGGAACCACTTCGGAAAGTTTAATATGGTGCTAAACAGACGACTGATTTTAACCCCATCAATACGCTCCTATTGTTTAGAAACCGATCATTAGCCCGTGAGCCACAGCGGACTTCCCTCTTAATCACAATATTTGGGAGTTAGTCGCCGCATTGTGGCTCACCCTGGCGTGCTCTTTCGCTCTTCCCTTCCGCCTGCTTTTCTTCTCTTGCAACGCCGGCACATAGTGGGGCTGGACCAATTAGAGCTCCTTTAGGTTTTCTGCCCCTCGTCATCGGTCGCGTGTCTTGGCAACGTGGGTCCAGGCTTCGCTAAGGCGGTAATAGACCTCCGTGCAGCCCTGTCCCCATTGTCATGTGATACTCTCTGATCCGCTCGGGGCTCCCTTTTCATTCGACGGAAATTCACAAGAGATTAGCGGAGAAAAGGGCGTCTTCCTCTCCCTCAGCCGCCCCCCCCCCCACTTCTTTCAGATTTAAACAAACATTTCCACCGCTTCCATTTGTCGGTGGACGCCGTTGTCGAGGCCTCAAAGTCGAACTGGGAAGGGGATTCGAGAATTGAAGGGTGAGAAACATCTACATGAGCTTTACACGACTACAAAGGATCAATATTTGGAATTGACGAGGCCAGAAACCGACGTTGTTAAGGCGCCCCTGCTAAGAGAGCCCTCGACTCATATGATTGGGTACCTTCAGAGCACCCTTTTCATTTGTTCTGGATTCCCAATCCGCTCGCCTCTTGTCGAAGATTACTGTGTTTGGGAAGCGAAATCCTTGCTGACGAAATCCAACCCTTAATAACCGCACCAAGTTCAAGAATACTGAGTACCATCAGAAAGTAAACGGAATAACGAATCAAAAGGGTGGACTGCAGCAGCACACTACAGGAACACGGACGAAGGACTCATCAATGTTTAAACATTTTCCCGTTTCATCATCCCCAAATCAAGCAATTCGAATTGCCCATCCATTACAGCGTTATTTACGTTTGAACTTAAACTATCATTTAAACTTCTAACAGCCGAAGTTGAATGACAGCTCCCCTAGGATTTCCTCCTGGCATGGATTGTAGTAACTTCACGAGGCCTTAGCGGAGGCTTCTGCGAGTCGCTGTCTCGGGAACATTCCACAGCAGTCCTTCAGCAACATAATCTCACAGCCAGTGCATGCTCTCCGGCGCTTTTCGACCACTTTCGTATTTATTTATTACGAAAACAACCAATTGGTGGCGTTGTCAATTAGGCGCGGGTTAGAAGCGCACAGTCTTTCTCTGCGCCGACACGTTGTGTCCGCAGCAACTCAGATTCACCAATAAATTAAATCGAGGGTGGAACAAGATCATGCGCTTCATTAATACCTGCTCAGTACGATCTTCATCGTGATGATACGTTGACTCGCGAACGAGAGAATCATTAGGAGAATACTGCTGGCGCTAGACATCCAAACAGATAGAGTGAAATTTCTCACGGACGGTCCAGCGTCCAACGCTCTAATAGGAAATTAGCGAGGGGCTTAAGCTCGTGGAAACAGCTGCACCGCTGACATGAGAACTGACCAACCATCGGATCCTCCCGCGGCGCCAAAAATAAATAGGGACTGACCACCGGGCAGCCCGATGATTGCTCTCAAATGTAGCGTGAGACTCCGCAGCCCTTTCAACTCCGATCCCCCGGAAAACAGGCAGGATCTGGGCAGAGGACCTCGACTTCAATTAAAATACCTAACCTTTCCACGGGGCTCAGGAGGACTGTGCAGCATTCCGCCGATTTCCATCCCCCAGACCGACGACAGCTCCCGGGCCAGAGGGGACAGGTATTTTGTCCAGCTAAACCTCCCGGCCCTGCCGTTTGATTTATCGAAAAGCTCAACGGTGCTCGTGTCGGTCTTTTAGAGGGATCTTTTGAACAATTCCTCAAAGGGGAGAATTTCTGGTTTTGCCAATCAAACCAAAAGGGGTCGAGAGGGAGAAGTTTCCAATCAACGTTTAATTGAGCGGCTTCCGTTGTATAAAATGCCAAACAGCAGTTGAAGGGGACTTTCACAGTATTCGGCAAATCTTCATAAAAAGTATTTGTTAGTGTAGAACTCCTAGTTTGTAGCATAATTCCAAAAATGGGTCTCTACGACCTAAAGTCGACTCGCTGAAGAGCTTCGTCGAGTCACTCGGAAGCAGAGAAGACTTATTCCAACAAATGCCTACCAACTGTATAAATCTTGCAGAGCTCTGATAGTTTTGTTCACGTAAAGCGTATTTAGATGTGTTACAACATTCACCTTAAACGGGGGATTTTTTGATATTCAACCGATTTATTGCTGAATGGAAGGCGAACTGCGGTACACTTTGACAAGTAAACAAAAGCATATTGGGTCCGGAGGAATCACATTTCTCTAACACGAGATGGTGTTTCATATGATATGAAGACCAGGATGAGGAGCTGTCAAAACTGGAGAGGAAACCATGCGCTCACTTCATCACCTCTTTTTCACCATCTAAATCGGGAGTAAAGTCGATCAATTCGTTCAAAAAATACTCTATAGTCTTCAAAAATAGTGTAAGGAGATTGTATTGCCACATGAAGTGTATAATTCAAAGTTCGTGGTGCTCTAAGCGGTGACATTGCATATGAGAGTTCGTTGTGTGCATTCATTACCTGTGATTACATGTCGGTGACATCTCTTTCAGAACAGAGCCGCAGAAACGTTAGCGCAGAAATCCGCCATTCGTCTCGACAAAGGTTTTCTGGTGACATAGGGGATCTGGAAAACCAAAATACCTTCAATATCTTCAAATCAAGGCGAATTACTAGTTACGTCACACCCTCCAACTGTGACTTTCCAACGTGTTAATTACTCATCTGAGCCTTGTAATGGAGGGGCTGCGCTCCACCTGGACACGGGCTTTTCAGGCAAACAGGTTTATAAGGTGAGATTCCTTACAATAATCGCCCTGTTTCTGTGAAACGTGGTTCAGATATTTCTTTCCGTGGGAGAGGCAGGGGTTTCCACCATATTTTTAGGATTAACTCTAAGTGGCTTCAAATTAGCTATAATATCCCCCACTCACAGCAAATTGCCGCGAAACGAGTCATAAACGCGAAATTAATACTCAAGTCAACACCGCAACGGCTTATCAGGCGACTAAACGGCAGTCGAATCGCATTTGCATTCGATGGGATGTTTGGTTGTCGTTGAGCAAATGTTGGATTTCGTATCAAACCTTAAGTGCTCGAGCGCTACAGTCCTCAGCAATTAGACGGACGGCACAGTGGATTAGTACTGCTAATTAGTTGTGTAGAATGAGGCGGACACGGACGCTGATTGCTTCGCGTTATTACCTCGCGGATGGGCCTTCGACCTAACGGCCGGCAGTAAATCCGCACAGCACAATCAACTGCATCAATGCACTTGGATTTACCCCAAAATATACAGCTATCGCACTCCGCGTTGTTACGGCGTTTTGGACGACTGTCGTTTCGAAGTTTGATTGCTTCCCATCAAATCGAACGCCCGCCGAGTTCTTTTTTTCTCCCTCTTCCCTCGCATGCCTTCTCTCCTATTTTATTTGCTTCTCTTCTCAATTTTCCCGCCTGTTAACGGCCTTACGGGCTCCGAGCCGTTTTCGTATTATCGTTCCGCGGGCCGTATAACGATATTTATTAATGGAAACAGAGCGGGGATCCTCATATTCGCTCTTGAATGTCCAGTCATAAACGTACGTATCGGTTTTAGTCGCGATTTCACCCTCTACGGCACGTCACAGCAAACCACGGCAGTCAATGGACCTCATCATTCGGCGACAAAATCGGGGAAGATTTTAGAACTACAGACGGCTGCTGTGGAGGGATGTTAGAACGGGAACGGCATCAGCAGCGTTACACTAAGAAGACGCCAGTGAGAGTCAGTTGCCAGTTCTAAAACAGATTTGCAACCCTCGGACATAGTGATTCCCTGTGTGAAGATTGTGCCATTATGTTTTTACTCCTCACTTAGTTCAAGCGTAATCCTTCGAAGGGCTGGTGTCGCTCATTATAGTCCCTTATTTGGAATAGTATTACGAATTAAGTCGTACTCTATGCCAAGCGCTGCGGTGATTGGAGGTTTCCATTACAAATATCTTGACAATGAACATGCATCAATTTAGCAAAATTACAGTAAATATAAATTTAAACACCAAATACAGTGTTGGCCTTTACTATTGTCGCTCCATCACTTAGGTAGAATTTCACAAATAAGGACTCAGTGGGGAGCCTTATATTTTTCCGAGCAGTACGTTTGTTTCTCTATCGCACTGATAACTCCATCCCCCCCCCCCCCATTTGGTTTCCTGCAACATATTCCACTAGATATGACTTGAGTGGTTCAAGACATCGAGACGTTCCTTGTGGGGGGGGATTTAACTTGTAGAATTACGACGCATCATTTTTGGAAGTTATACTCGGTGTTGGGCGCACGAGAGGGTGAGAGTTGAAGAGCTTTAACCAGGCGCAGGAAAACGAGTGACTTCCACGATAGTTCATAGCTGAAAATATTTTAGAAGGAGTTGTCTCTCGCAGAAAGGAATCGGAATTGAGGAAAGGGAAAATAAAGAAAGGAAACCCCCCACTTCAGGGAAATCCGTGGCCGTTAGAAATAACCGCTGCTGGGATTTCCGTAGGATGTACCTGGCAAGAGGCATTCAAGGTTAGTCATTAACCTCGACATGGGTCCCCAGTGGATTGAACTTTGCGTTAGAATGGTGGGGCATATTGGGGATTTCCCACCAGGAACTGGTGGCTGAACTGGAAGAACATGAGACGCAGGCGTTTTCCTCAGTTGTCACTAAAAATAAATCTTATATTCAGTAACAATAACTGTTCACTTGGTTACATACATTTTTTTTCGCATTAGAATTACATTTCGGATTCACTCACAGAATTCTGATGGATGATAACAGAGGACATTTGCTGTGGGCATGTGCATCAACTAGCGCTTTTGTGCTGTCAAGAGAGTGCACTGACGACCATGGTTACATTTTGAAGCAGTGAGCTTCGATGGTCAATTTACTCCCTTCTGAAGTGCCTGTCACTCGACTCATCGTCATCATTCGTGAATGATACTGAAGTATAGCCGTTTGAAAGTCAAGCTAATTATGATTGTGGTAGCCTCCTGTGACACCGCCACGTAAATATTGAGTCAACCGACAAACCTCCCCTTCGCAAGGTGCGAGCTATCAATTAAACATGCAGAAGACGAGCTGTCAAAAGGGTTCGTATGATCGAAAGTTGACTTTAAATAAGAGCTATTAAAGCGGCCGTATTTGATGGGGTCTTGCCGTGCCGAGCTTTGTTTTGAGGATCCCTTCCCTGGTGTTGAGGGTCGGACCGATTCATCTAATATTAACATGACAATTAGTTACGGGGACTCGGAGACAATGGTACAGCACATTAGGGCCTCTGAGTGTGAACACGAGACTGCAATTTGTCAAACATCGCACCTGCCTTCCCTCTCCAACCTCAATTAAATATGGAACAATGAGACGGGCCTAACGCTCTTGGACTGCCGTGAGCCGGTTTTTGGAACGATTCCCAAATGATGTTCATTGACTGAGTTCAAATATTGTCGACTCTGTACGTTGAAAATGACCGTTCAGGAAACTTGAAGTCCTCACGGGAAACAGACGCTGAACAACCGGAGATGTAGATTACAGAGGATCACATGAAGTTCCTCAGACATTGATGTACGTATTATCATCACAAACCATTCTGTATTGAAAATAAGTATGAGTCAAAACTGGTTCAAAATTCATATTTAGAACATTATATGGGGGACGCCAGTAATTTCACAACACTTACTGAATAACCAGTGTATGCGTAGTACAACTTTTGCACTGTCAACTTTTTTTTCAGACGCGTTTTGTTTACTACTGAGACTGAAATTATAGAAATATATTGTGAAACGAGTTAATGACGCGGCGATAGCTGTGCGCCTTACTGACTTGGACGGGCTCTTCATAACTGCATTGTAATTACATCTAATCAAGTCTACAATGTCCAAAGAACACTATTTGGGAATATGATCTGTTTCCCAATCTCCTGTAGCAAAAGCCATGAAATCCAGTGAATTTACGTGAAGTAAAGACAATTTGTGTAATGCGAGATGAGATCCAGCCGTTTTCATTCAAAGGCGCTCATAGATACGCATCACACTCTTCCAAAATGGCTGTGTTAGGTGACACAGGTGACTCTCGGAGGAGTAGAGTTGAAGAAAACTGAACAAAACGTTTCCAACTGATCGTACTATTCCCCTCCTACTTTAGAGGGCCAAAGAAAATGGAAATTAACCCCCCCCCCCTCCGCTCATCCAGAAGTTTCACACTCGGAATTGCGTGAGTTCTTAGATTCTCCAAGTAAATCCTAACTAGCAGTGTTAGAATTCGTGAAAGCAGTTGGTGGTGCCTTGATATAGCAAGAGTCCTCCATCACCCGGTTGATTCTATTGAGAACCACTCTATTACAACCAACTTGTGACTTTCGTACCTGTTTTTTGGGGTTAAGCCCGTGAAGTGCATTATTAACCTTAACAGTGAGAAGTAATCTGAGACAACAGCCCCCCTCCCACTCCTCCTATTTTTTGTGTGGTGATCCCAACCACGTCTCAATCCCCCCCTACATCGAACAAAACAGTTATCTTAATTGGATGAACAGTTTAAAATGCAATACACTTCAGGGCAGTGATATATATCCTCATCCTCTCATTAACTGGCCACTGATTCGCCTTTGCTTTTCATTTACAACCTCTCTATCTGTCACAGCAGATATTGAATATGTAATAACGCTCTGATAGCTTGGAATCATGGTGCAGTAAATTAAATTAGTTGTGCAAGGTAATTTTGTACCCTTAAGGTGTCAAGGAAACCGTTGCTGTGCTGGATGCCCGTTCCAGTCACTGGTATAGAAACAATCGACCGCTCTCCTCCGTTGACCATAGCAATAATTGAGTACAATCACTCGAACAATGCGCGCTGTCCATCACTGGTCAGTGGCCGGCGCTAATAAGGCTATCGACCATGCGGGCTTCTCATCTATCCATCTACTCACGTTAATTGTCGCATTGTTGGCTCCATAACTATAACTCCCTCCGCTTTACTGGCCCAATTCAGATATAATCTCGAGGCCTTCCAATCCATCAGATCCATGACGAAGGATCACAAACAGCTGGTGGGCAACCATTATAAATAATATCCTTTTCAATAGTTCCAAATTGGTGTCAAATTTCTAATCATGTTGTTGTTTGTGTACGGCGAGTGAAACTATTGTAAAAACAACGGTCATACAATACTTGGCACACAACAGATATCCTGCCTGATATGCAAAACTTGGGAGGAGAGTGAATAAGGTGGTGTATTGAAGACACCGAGTCCCGAAAGAACGGGAATTGATTCCATTCCTTCACCATGAATCTTAACTGTAATCGATAGGGGTGGTGGTGAACCTTAGTCTGTTCTGCAACGTGTGCGCAGCTAAATATCCCCGTATGGATTTTATGGCAGACCACCGAGCTTCACAGAACACTGAGCCTAGGAACTCTTTCTGAATGGTCTTTTAAGCAGGGGCGCGTTCAAGCTGTTAGTATTTGGTAACCACATACACTTTCGAGGAGCTCAAAGAGGGTCCGCACTGTTCTCAGCAACTTAGCACAATCTCCGATCTGTGGGGGATGTATCTGTCCGATAAACTTGAGCCAGTCCAGAAACATCGGCCGAAGAATTCTAAATTCGGTCTCTGGCGGCACCCAATACCATTTCGACCGGTACCACGTTTGATTTGATGGTTATAAGCTGCTTGGATAAACGTATTTCAGGAGCTACTTAATGGATCGCATTTTCCGAAATCCGGTCGTCAAAAGAGCCCTTTTGTCATTTACGCCCTTCGTGATCAGTCAGTCGACCCTGTAACGGTCCTGATTGACAGTTTGTCTCGTCGTAAAAATGAAAACGATGACGCGCGGAAAGTTTGCGGTTCGTCCCAAAAGCCTCCCTAATAATCCTGCACCTTTGTGTACATTGGACATAGTTAGGTGATTTTGGGTGATCATCCGAAAGGGTGTCGGCACCTGGTTGGAGAGATCAGTTCCAATCAAAGGGGTAGCACATATGGGAGTAGTTTTGGCATCGGAAGGCGTGGTCGGTGCCGGCCGCAGGTGCTCCCGTGATATTGCTTTTTTCCCAACTGATTGACAACCCTCCTCTAGCGTCATTCAAACTCGAAAAACCGGGGGGTTGTTTCTAAAAACGAACCCTTACTTATTTTTTTATATTGGGACTAGGGGGTTGTGGCTCCAAAGGGGGTCCATTGTGGAACTTCGGGTGTTTACCTTTTACGCAAGTCATCCCTGAGCTTTATGACACTTTGATGTTCCTAGATCTTTCAGTTTTGGCGCGAGGGAAAGTTATTGGCTGTTCGATACCTGACGACTGAATAGAATATTTCACAGTCATTATTAGCGTGTGATTCACGGCCTCATTTTTATAGTTTAACCGAAAACCCCTCGACTGATCGCGTTTATGAGCCACGCAGCTGAGTGAACCGTTTACTGCTAGACATAAATTACGGATAATAGTAAAAATTTTAATCGTTAAAATGGAACGAGTATATAGATATATATTTTTACTGTCGGGAATGAGAGTCTATTGCGTCGAGAACATCAGTTACATCGAAACTGGGATCTTCGCAATGGAGAGAAAAAATAGCAGTTCACGGTGTGACGAGTTTATTACCTCACAGTTGAAGTAAAACGCGGCTCATCGCGAGTTTTATGACTTCGCTCCCGAGTGGGAACCGTTCAATAAAAATATCAGACTGTTATTCACACCCAGCGGATTACTGTCGGGTGTTACGAAATCTACGCAGTCAAAAAATTGGAGCTAATTGAAGTTAGCATGCATAACTAATTGAGATAACTATAAAGTTGGATGTCTTCATCTAGTTAAAACTGCTTCTGTACCCCCCTTTCAGTGTTGCAAACATAGAATTGAAGGGAGACGTCTTTATTTGAATAGTTCGGACCTAGTAAAAAAAAGATTAACGGTTGAAATAGGCTGTGAAATAGGAGGAGCCGCTACTTTTACGAGAATTATGGCAACATCTTTGCTCGTCAATTTTGCGTAATAATTAGTTACACTAAACCATGTTGCGGGTGCGCCGCGTTACGTTTGTCGTGATACATCCCCGATGCTCATTATCTCAAGGCAATGTGAGTGATTGAGGATTGGAGAGAATAAATCGAGTAGCGTGGAAGGAGAACTTGCTGAGTTGAATGAATTAACCAGTATTTGTATTAAAGCCGCATAGGATATGGAAGTACAAGAAAGGAGTAGGTGGAGTTTTCACGTGTGTGTGTATTAGCGGATAATAGTTCGTTATTAAATGTTGTGCTGCTGCAACTCCGACGACATTCTCCCTGGGCTCATGTTTATAACTGCAGGTTTAGGTTTAGAGATGTGATTTGCGGGAATATAGATCAGAGAGCTTGAACTTCGTGAGATGCACAGAGCAGGAATTAGAAAAACGTAAAAGTCAACTCTCCATGTGTTAGAGGACTATCGACGATTTGCAGGTTTTCACTGTGTTGTGAACGCCATATCACGGTGTCCTGCGAGGAGCAGCAGGCCCTGACAACGGTAGAGTGATGAAGTTGCGTGGGGAGAGGAAGTGTGAAACTGATTGTGTTCTTCCTTTCCGCATATATGCAGTTCCATTTTCATTAGATGCATCAGGTGTATTTGTTGTTCATTGCTATCTCTTTCCAACCATTTGTTGTGGGCGGCCCCGGGACAGCATCAGGCTCCATATGAGGCTGAGTTCATCGGAAACAACTCGGTGGGTTCATGGACTAAGTTGTTGTTCAGTACTTCAACATTTCACATCAATATATTTTCGCTCTATAATTTTGAGCTAACCGATTTGGATTATCCAGAAATCTGATAGCTTATATTCCACAAATAATGATGTCTCTAACAGACGCACTGTAGATGGCAACTACATGTTCGTTGACTCGAAACTTGAAGCGGTGATTGCTGAACAGGTGCAAGGTTCAAGCCACGTTCTCTCGTATCAAGAGGATTCCGGGACTGCGATGCTTGATACTCCCCCCACCCGCAGGACACACTCTTATCCGAAGACAGTATAGCGATTGGCTGGAACGGAAGAGCTCGTAGTTGAGGGCCAATAACAATTAAGATACGAGTTCAAATTAGGCGCCTCAAATGGAGCTGGACTCAATCTGCTATTTAACAGTATCTAGATCGCTGGATCAGCTTTACTCCTCGAGGCTACCAGTTGTCCCCTCCGCCAACTATTACCGGCTATTAGAGTTTGCGCCTCAAGCATTCCATTCCCCACGATGAGAACTAGGACGCATTGAGTTTTACCTACTCTGTTATCTTAAATACGACGCATCACATAACCCTCCTCACACCCACACAATACGCTATTGATACAGTAACAATGTTCTCGTATAACGTGTTTCCACAAAAACCTACAGCCATACAGCCGGAAGTACCAGGAAATGCGTTAGTTACGCATTAATCGCACGATTCTATAGAACCGTATCTCCCGTCGTTTGGACTTCACTTCTCTGTGTGTTCAAGATAAATAAATACGAAACATAGAACGTGGGTTTGTAATAATGAAAACAAAGCCGGCAATTTGAACGACGTTGGTTGAGTTTTTACTCTGGATTTGAAAATGTTGAAGATTCCGTTATTTGGCACGAGTTTTCAGCAGAATACGCATGGAGCGCAATACACAGGTATTAATAACGATACCATGTTGTTCGATCCGAATTCGAAAATTCTCCGTACAACGGATTTTCTAAATGTGTAAGGAATATAGTGCGATCGTTTAATAAACAAAGAAGTGGACTTTTCTTCAGGTCATCCAAGAAAACCTCAACTCGTCTGCGTGTACGGAAGGTTTATGTGGTTACCGGCATAATGTTTTTTTTGGGAAGGATCGTGTTTACTGTTTTTGGATTACCAGGTGAAAACTGTGATAAGTGAAACGGCGGTGCATACAATAACCTTATTCTTACAACAGTTGTGGAAATATTTTAACCGTATAACGTAGGTTTCCTGTGGGATAGTAGCAAAATGGCGTGTCAAGATCATCCGGACGTGCTTCAGCTAAATGTTTAGCGTTTTCAACCAACGTCGCACAAATTCGGAATGGAGCTTCTGTGGCGTGTGACGTACAGCTGCTAATAATAGGAAAATATCGTTTGTTCTCGTTCTTTGTAGCAACGTAACACGCTAGTTTTATTTGGTTAACGCTCGAACACACTTAGGCAGAAACAAGTCATGTTTTAGGCCCCTCAACTGTTGCTGAAGTTGAGACACACCCTTAGAAGTAGCCCCTTCGTAGCAGGATTCAGGCAGGTAATTCAAATGACGTTTTGAATGGGATACTTCTGGGATTTTTGAAATTGATACCAGTATATCGTAGTTATTTCGCCTGAACAAAAGGAATGGCATCAAATGACGTATTTCACAGCAGGGTTTTAACAATATCTCGAGGCTAGAGAACCTTGCGTAAGATTGTAATGGGATGGTCTCCCTCCCGCTGTTGGAAGCAACCAGGACATTTTGAAAGGGTCCTCATTAGACGAGATGGGAGGATTAGCCGGATAGAAAGACCAGAAGTAAAATCCTTCCTTTGTCGCGGTGACCCGACCCTGTGATTTAGCGACCTCCCACTGTAAACAAGCGGTTGCTCAACTTTTTCGGGTCTTTTGTGAGGCGACACCTTTGAATATAAATATTTTTCTAAGCGCACCTCTTTGAAGTGACTGTCCGAAACCTCACTCCGCCAAGGAGGAGAGTAAGAATCAGCTGGTGCTTCCGATGACGAGCATTCCGTGGTGCCAGGTACACGAGTTCGTTAGATTTTCGGCATCTCAAGTGGTACTTGGAAGGGACTGAGAAGGAGAAAACTGGGTGACTCTGCTCTCCCTCAAATGATTCTTCCGCACCTCTACCTGGGTTCGTACGCTTTTAAATCATAAAACGCTGGACAACGTTTTTGGAAGGTTATAAAAATGGCGGCGACTCACGAACGCTGTTGTTCATTTTGTGTGAGTCCAACTCGTTTCTTTCACGAATGTCTTGATGTCTGAACATCAAGCAAACAACAGCTCACGCTACGTCGCTTCATTCAGCTAAAGGAGAATCGAGGGGAACGCTCCCTTAATTAGAACAGTTGTAAACGAAGGGAGGCCACAAGAGGGGAAAGCCCGCTTCAGCTGAGTAAGAAGATCTTTTTTTTACTGCTTCTTGAAAAAGACACGACGCCAGAGCGTTTAACAGCCTCTTTTGTCTATCGACGAGGGCCGAGGGTGAAGGATCGTGCCGTGAAAACTCATCGGATCAACGAGAGACGATCGAAAAGAAATGAGGGGTTTTTAAGACGAGCGTTTCATCCGCAGGATTCTGGATCTATTGGGGTTCGTTGAGAGTATTGATCATATTATTGATATGAGTAACTAGTTACTTGCGAAACCTTCAGGGAGAATAATTAACCCCCGTTACCATCCCCGCCCCAGTTAATGGATAACTCCCCTGAGTTCAATTGCTAAATAATCTTCAGTTATCTAAATAATAACCCGCATTGACGCAGATCAGTTTCAAGTTGTATGTTTTATTGTGATATAGTAATGACTCAATCTCCCTTCAACCTAATGACTGACAATGCTGAGAGAAGCTATAAGTAGTTACGCCTAAGCTTTTCCCACTCCTCTCCCCCACAGTCTCGTCTGCTGTAGATTTTGCTTGTGCGAAATAAAAATTATTTTTAAAAAGCCCTTTGGCTGTACACCAAATATATCTTGTGTGTATTTGAACGTCGAGAAAATGAGCGAGTAAACACAGAAGATGAAACGCATTCATAATGTTTAGGACGTTTTGCACCAAGTGTACGTACACCTTAAATTTAACAGATTGGTGCAAACGAAATATATAAACACAGGGGAAGGAAAGATGAGAATATAAATCAAAAAACCACTAGGAACGTTTGATGTCTTTTATTTTAATTTTAACACAAGATATTTTTGATAACTACGTTTGATTGTGCTCGTTGATGGTTTCGATATAATGGCCGCGTCAATTGCAATTGACATCATCACTTAGTCACTGAGGTTATTAAAACGTGTGTATGTTACCAAGCGTTACATTTTGTAACAGACGTTACCAAGCGTTACACTTTTCCAGTTTATGCACCTAACCCCACACAATATATTTCGTGACGCTTCTCCGTTACATCTCCGACGTTACATAATCTCGCGTAACATTTTCGAGTTTATGTAGCAAATTAAAGACATAAAATGTCAAAATATAGAAAGGAAAATACAGGAAAATCCATTCATTTTGACTGCTCGTTGTGTTCTTTGCCGTCTTTTAGTTTCAGATCTGTCGGTCTCTTGTGTTGATATGATCACTCGGCGGATGTTAAGTCGTGATAATGGAATTCGAGAGATAGGGGCCAGGAGCAAGTGAGTACAGTAATGAGAGAGGAATATTTGTAGGAGTGGGAAGAAGTACAAGTTGTATGATGCGTTGTACCAGATATATGCATACTTGCGTGAGGTATAGGGCTCTACGAGAGCATAAATGAGAACAAATTAGGAAGAAATATGTGAAAGCGACAAACATGTTCTTAATATTTCGGCAGTAGCCTATTTCAAAGCAGACGCTAAAGGAATTGACGCCTGCAAAGATGATGTCAAGTGAACGTTCCCAGTGTCTTCCACACAGGTCATTCACTACTCTGCATTACTGTGGAGGCTTCTCAATGTGAAGAACTGATGAGGGCAAAACGTTTTCGTCTGACAAACGCAATAATTTCTGCTTCCTTCAAGTTGTGGAAAGTAATCAGTGCACTCGACTTTCCGCATGCACAGATGTATGCTCGTATCTTGACTGAACTAATTTCTTGAGATTGGCGTCAGTCGATGCAGGAACAGAAACGAAATGGTCCCCACGATCACGATCCGTCTTCACAGTTTTTTGAATCACTTGCCAGTGTGTGGGATTGATGAGGGCCATCAGAAGTGCGCATTAGATCACTGGAACCGTGAGAGATGAAATAATCAGACACTCGTGAGGGAATTAGATTAGAAGCGAAGCTGTGTTCCCTCAACGCGAGAACTCGTCGTCACTAATCGTCCCACATTAGTCAACTCTTAATCTGCATAGTGGGATCCTTTATACGACTCCACTCCACGAGGGCTCCCGACGAAAAATGGCCTGCGATTATTTTCTGGGAGACTCCGATAGAAAGGGAACCAGACCGCGAATCCCCTTCAGTTCAGTTCCGTTCCGTTCTGTCATTTTCCCTATTTCACTCCCTCCGCACGACGTGTCGTTTGCCAACATTTAGTGAAATTGAATTGGTAGCCGCTCGGAGGCATTTCTCGTTAAAGATGGGAACCTCCCGACGTGTTGTAAATGCGCTCCCATTCGACCGAGCCGTTAATAATAAAAACTCCGCCTCGGACGCCCCTTCCCTCGCTCTTTAATGGATTTGGATATTTTACATCCCCGTGATGAAGGCGGCTGTTAACCAGAACTGCGGATATGAAAACCTCACAATCTGCCTCCACGGAACGACAAAATAATGAGGAGTATCCTCAGCAATCTATGAAATCACCCGCCCCCCCCCCCTCCCATGTAAAAGAGTGATGAGGTGATGTGGCGATAGTTCGATGTTTTCCCCTTAAACGTTTTTCGTACATCGAGAGCACACAAGATGGCAGCTCCGAAGCGCCCTTGGTTCTTTCCAGAAATGGGAGATTTCTGGTTGCTTGAGACTCGTTTCAGAAGCCCATAGAACTCGTCAGAAAATTGAGCAAGTCAAGGGCGGGAAGATAAGGCAGCTCAGGCAAAGAATAGCGCAATTAAGAGGACGAGTCTCTTTGTCTCAATCAGTCAGGAGGTCCCCAGTTAGAAGCTCGTCGTTCGTCGCATTCGTCTCTTCGGCTTCTACCCTCCTCTAATTGAGTGAGAACTAAGCACCGCTATTAGTTTGTGAATCAGATTACGAGAGCGTCTGGGTATCTTTACACGTCCCACGTCCTCTTTTTGGGAGCTTGAAATGTTAATGGGTTCGTAACGAAATCGAGGGAGGGAGATAAGAGGCCGAGGGTTGAGAAGAAGGAGAAACAGGTAATCCAATTTACAACGATTTCATTTGTCCTGGTGATTTCAAAGCTGTCAGAAGAGCCTTCGGTCGCTCGAGAGTCTCTTCCAAAGTGGAGGCGCGCAGGCCTAAAACGGTCTTTGAACGCATTTTGACTAAATGTTTGATAACTGCGAGGGCAGCTATGTGATTGTTACATTTATTTATGTATAAATACGAGAAATCCCTAGTGGCACAACCAAATTATATCCTAGTTATTGCAGTACGACATTTACAAAATCGTAGAAGCGAACCACGAGGCGTTTGTCCTAATACGACAAGGATCATTGAAGGTTGCGATTCCAAAGTAAGCACCCTCTTGGGCGCATACGATCAGGCACAACCTTATCCTGTACCACAAAATATTCTTCTTTCAAGGAGGTTTTCGATCGCCCGGTTGTGTTATTTGTACAGTGGTAGTGGATTAGATATCGAAGGAGTATCCAACAACAGAATAACTGCAACAAGAATGGGCTGAGAATTATACAACCGCGTGATTATCCTGATCAATTCACGGTGCGTCTCACTGCGACTGAAACCTACCGTTATGTTACACAATGATGCACGTCACAATGCGAGGGTTGTTGAAAACACAGATTGTGCTCTTGAATGACCAACACTTAGTTTTAGCGCCACAAGCTCCTTCTGGGGAAGCAGCTCAAGAGCTAAGACTTTTCACTGAACCCCAGCATATCGCAAAAGCCTTGAATCTACGCGTGAAGACACTGCCTGGTGAGTGTAAGAGAAAACATTTATAAATATGATTTCTACTGCGCTGTTGTACGGAGTAGCAAACTTCTGCTAGCTTCGTATATAACGAAGTACAAAACATTACATTACCCGGTTGTAACCCGATTTCTCAGCGTTCGAGAATATGGCAGAAGAGTGGAGAATAAACGAGTATTCTTCACCGAATTGATTTTGGAGAGATGGAAATTCTGAACTTGGTCGCATTTTCTTCAACATGTGAAAAAGTCTTCAAATGGTGTGGGTTGAATGAGCTAGTTCCTTACATGACACTGCAATGAGAACACCCTACTTCTTCTCCTCCTACTTCTTCTTTCGCGAAGAATCTAGTCCACAGACGGTGCAGCCTCATCTTTGAACCACCTACTCCATTGGCTCCTGACTAAACTCTTCGTTTTATGTTACTGATTACAAACACCATGAATTACGGCGTTGACCAGTCTTTTGACGTTATTCTTCATCCACTTCGTTGAAATCTGATCGCATGCGCCAAAATGTCAAATGCTACAGTTCGAAATCGCCTGTACTATTAGAACGCGATACCTTTTTTTTTTTGAAAATGTGCTCAGGCATTATAGAAGTTGAATAAATCGTTGTCTCAAAAGTGGAGGATCGTAATTTATGCGGGGATCCCCCCTTTTCTCTGGGGAACCTTGCGTTCGGCCTTCGAAGCCGTTGACAAGCTGCCGCTGCTGGATCTCGGGCACAATTTTCCAAGTGTTAACTAAGTGACAAAGCAATCACGAGCTTTTGATACCCGTAATGATTCCAAGCCGCAATGTTGGTTTTCACATAAAAACTTGAGAATTCAAACAAAAGTACTTTATATGTAAATTGAGGAGTCGGGAGTCCCGGTGGAAGCGGCAATAACGCGGAAACGAAAGGGAACTCAGTTCCGTCCAACCCTTTAAATTTAAATATCCGGAGGAGTTTGAAGTTAGGGAGCGGACTGAATAGGCAGCCAGCTTCTGATGAAATTGCTAGGCTCAATTACCAAGGCTCAGGTATGCCCTCGGCCCTCCCTCATACAAATGCTCTAATTCTGAGATCCAGTGTATCTGTGGAAGTCCGAATGATGAAACGCCGGACCTCCCTGTGACAAGTCGCATACGAGCTGGACGCCGTCGTGCATTTCAACGACCCCCTTCGATCCTCCACTCAGTCGAAATTAGACGGTAGACACGCGAATTTTGCGAGAGAAGCCTAAGAAGAATTAAATTAATTCTACCAGGGAATGAGAGAAGCAACCAACTGTTGTTGCCTCAGACGCCTGAGAGCCGCGCTACCAACTGAGAATACTGACTGAATCTTCGTAATAAAATTCTAACAGAATTGAAGTAAGAGGAATTTCCCATTTCAGAGGGGGCCAGAGCTACAGGTCTCAGAAATTGCTGTGAGGTGGCCCGACGTCGCATGTACAGGAACTGACATTTCATCATCATTGCATCCGAGATGTTCCTGACAACGACAAGGGAGAGCAGAGGACCATGCTCTGCTCTGAGCTGGGTTCACAGCTGACGAGGTAGCTCATCTACATGGTGGGGACTAAGGGGAGGCTACTGACTGTGGCTGATGATAGTTCACCTCCTCCAGGGCAACCTCAACTGTAACACAACCCACAGAATCTTCTCCTGCAAATCAGTAGGAGAAGAAGGTCAGCCCTAATCTGCTGCTTTTGAGCGAGCAACACCATAACCAGGGCCCTATCTGGGTGCCCTGGAAGAGTTGTGTCCACCTGACTGAGCATGAGATAGGCCGAGGCCGAGGCTATGAATTGATGAAAGGTGGTGCCTTGCGTTCTCTAGTGTCTACTCCACTCAGCAGTGGGGGAGTGGGCCTTGGTCTTCCACTGGTTTCGGTCCAACAATTACAACAAGCCACAATTACTATTCCGTAGCCACATTATGCTAATTACCATCTCGGCAGGTTCAGTATTTATCATTAGGCCTGTAATTCGTAATTTTTGCTCATTTTCATGGGTTTTCTAGACTTTTTATTTTCTTATTGTTCTCTCAGAAATTAGTTCTTCAACCACGCGAGTTTTACTCATTAACTGCGCTTATTAGTCCGTCATTTTCAATAAATAAATAAATTGCCATTTACTTCATAAGAAACGATTTCGGTCAAGCTGCGTTGCCAAGTACCTTCCCTCAGTGCGTGGTAGCCGAACCGAATTAAAGAGAACTCCGGCCACCATCTGTGCATTATGTTTAATAGCTGCATAATTTTGACACATTGCCGCTAATACAGTCAACACAAATATAACTGGACTTTGTGCAGGGTTTTCCTAGATCTATTCCGGTTTCGTCGAAAGTTTTCGTTTGTGGAGTCAGCGCACCACTTGACACTCCGTTAGTTGGTAGCCTCCACAAGTCAGGTGTCTATAGTGCACCAGTAGAAGACATTAGGCGACAGTAGACGACTACGGGGTGCAGTTCAATTTTCTCCACTGAAAGTCGAAAGAATACGCCTCCCCCCCCCCCCAAGTCGCGGCAGATGTGAAACGTAATACACGAAACCACAACAAGCTCTTCTTTCTAAAATTAAACAGCGTACGCCCCTGCTCGTGGTACTGCAGTTTCGTAGAATTACTTAGCATCACGATAATAAAACCGTTGAAGTTACGTGGAGTTCAAGATCGTTGTGAGATGCGTCACACCTGATGCTGTTCTATGCTACCTACCAGGCTCAAATTTGTAATGGAGTATTTACGAGAATGCGCTGTGAGGGGTTCATTGTTGTGAATAGCAGAGTGAGCTCTCAGGCCTATTCCTCGGTAATTTTGAAGACAGTTTTTGTTCGGATGGCGAAGCGGATCTTTCCCCCAATCAGCTGAGAAAGCTCTCAGGCTTATTGTTTTCTTTTCCACTTCCTCTGCAAATTCTACTCTCTTTAAATCAACGGGTTTGGATGGGATTATAATCAAAAGCGGTGTTAAAGTGATTGGACTAAACTTGCCGGTAAGTTATAATACGTCTCAACATACCTGTAGCGTGAGTTCGTCTTCGCTGCCTTGACGTAGATCTTCAGCCCTTAAATCAGTACATCCCTACCACCGAAATCTAAAGGGGCTCACGAGTATGTGAATGGGAGAGGTGCTGGCTGGTCCTAACCACATACACCGTCACTCCTCGAAAGCGTAGCTGAGCCTTATTCCGGTTTCCCCATTTGATTAAAGCTGTTATAGAGAAGGTGTGTCCTGTTCCAACAAACGTCTGAAATGACGACGAGGCTCAGCTCTGGTGCCAAAGATAACGTCTGCACAACGGGAGCCGATACCCACAGTACAGTACGTGCGATAGGAAACAGACTCATACAACAGGCACTGTGACATCGACCACAACGTGAAAGACGTGTGTGTCGATTGTACTACTCGTGTATGGTCCCAGCACTTATTTATCATCTATCACACCCTTGTAGGGGGATTTGGCTTGGACCACTTGATTGGTAATTGGTTCAAATTATTTAGATCATCTCACAGGGTGGAGCTGTGAACTAGAGGGGGTCTGTGACTGCGATCTCCAGCGAAGGCCGACTGTTAATTTGCGTCAGGGGAGCGCCATTGCACGCGACCGGTGCCCAAGCCGCAGCAGACGTCCAACAATCGGACTCAGGAGCGTGTCCCGTCTTTGAAAAGACTCGCGGGTGGACAAGATTTGGACAATAAAAACCCTGACGATTTGAAAATTTGTGGAACACAAAATGAAAAAGGGGTTTTGAAAAAAAGGCACGTTGTCCGCACGACATGAGGCCACAGCCACCCGGAGAGTTGACCCCCGTCCCGTTCCAGAATCCCATTATTTCCGGTCCCTCGTCTAAAGAAACGAAACCATTCCGTTACTTTACAACGCCAAATTACGTTGTAAAATATTTGGGGACCCGGTTTTTGTTTTGGGGCGGACAATAGCGGTGTTTAATAATGTGTTCATTACATTACATTGGTCTATTTGAACTAGTTGCCGGTAGACGCGATTTGTCCGACAGCTTTTTTTCTACGCGACAAAACGAAAATGAAAGGAGGAACGCAACTCTTGGGACAATACACGACGCGCTGAACAATACGCCTACATCCAGGTGTAACTTGTAGAGAACACAAATGTCTACTACGGGATACGACAACTGTTCATACCATTTAAAGCACAATTTATACATTTATTTACATGATCATACCACAAGAATAACACAAATTTAAACATCTGTCGTCTGTCGGAAATATACTTCTCAACTTAGGCAGAAAGATTGAAATATCGTCGATTACTTCTTACTTGCTGTCAATTATTACGACGTAATAAGTACCTAACCCTTTATTTCTTAAAACTTTACTCACTGTGGTGCTACTTTATTTGAGTGAGATAGTATTGTTGTTTACTTTCAAAACATCTGTCGCCGTGGATTCCTTTATACTAAAGAAGTTTTGCGCCACAGTGAACAGTCAGCAAACCGCCTTGCCAAAAGTCTGGAAAGGCAATGTGAACTCCTTCCTTTCTAGTAGCTGGTGGACTGCCCTTATTTCATCAAGGTGCAAGCCCTGAATAAGAGAGCTCTACGGACTCTGCACTGGAACTAATAGGACTACTGCAATACTTTTAGTCTGCTTGCGACATTTCCATATGCACCACCCCGCATGTGTAAGCCATAGAGTGAAGTAGACTACACGAGAGCACAACTAACTTCTAAGTACAGTTTTAAAAGGCTAGTTTTGACACTTTTGCGTAGGAAGGAAAACACATAAATACGCTTTCTTAATTTACTTGACAGGACGTTAAACCTGCATATCCCACTTGAGGAGGCTATCAATCGCCCAAGTACTTCACCTGGTTATATCAACCTAACGCGGGACAGCCGCAACTTGAAGGAGTGAAGCAACCGGTTTTATGAATTTTAAGTTTTATGTCCTCGGGTGGTAGGGTCACGACCGACCATGCAAATGAAACAATCCAGTTTTCTTCACATTTAGTGTGCCCTTATTTTATAACAGCCATTCACAAACCAGCCTCATTCCGCGATCCGCCAATACCAACATCTGTGTGCCATCACGATAAATAATGGCCGCCGCCGCATCACCCACTCCAGCTCTTGACCGGTGGGTTTGCATATAAAATATGGAGCATCGGCCCTGTTTACTATTTGGAAACGCGGGGGGTCTCATTCCACAAGATTAAGACGACTCACCTCAACATGTTCCGATGTCTTCGTCTAGCGATAAGGTAGTTACGGGAGCTTCCGCATTGTGGGGGGGCATCCACCAGTACCGTTGTCTGAGCGATCCAAACCAGACCTCCGTTCGTACACATCCGATTTGCTTCTATTTTTCGCGCGTGCACGTGCTCGGAGTCAGGTCAGCAGTATCCTGACTTCACCAAAATTTACGGCCAACAACCACTTCCCCCTTTCATTTCGGAACATCCAGTCAACTTCTACCGCCGATACGAAATCACCATTCACCACTTCGCATCACCTTCAAGATCTTCCAGTTCATCCCTCCATTTCTGGTCAGACCAACCCAACTTACTACAACCATCACGATCTCTATATCATCAATTTATTTCCAATCAAAGCAAATTTTCCTTTAAATATATTTTTTCGTTTGAGTTGAGATTGATTTTTCCTTTATAAATTAAATTCCTTTTCAATTTCAAACAGGCCCAAACACAGTACCTTGTGGAATACCGTAACCCTCAGGACCCTCACTCTCTATTGTCTCCTTTACATCACACGCGACATACCACGCCGTTGAACAGTCCTTTTTTTCACGAACACACACACGATTTTCCCTGAAGCCATTACTGTCACTTCTGATTGGCTTCAGTGTACAAGCTTCATTTTGTGCACCATATCCGAACTATTGTTAGCCATCTTACAACTGTCTGTCAACTCGACAATTCCTGTTCAATCACAAGCGCTTTAATGCTTCATCTACTCAACCGATTCCCGCCAGATCTCCGTTCTATTGAGCGACTGTGATCAAAGGCAAGTGGGAACCTATTATGTCGTGTCAATGCTGACGAGATGCTTAACTGATTGAACTTCTCAGATCAAGTGTTGAATGTTCCACCTTGGCTCTACGCTTACACGACTAATCTCCTACCTTTGTACGTGTTTGTCATTGCCTCTTAGAATGATGTGCAAACCTCTACACATATGCGTTTTTAACTTTCTTTTATTATTGTTCTGTGCAGTAAAAAGGAAAGTTATATAATCGGCTTAAAAAAATGATGGAGTTTTCTTCAGATTTTCACCTTGTAAGGGTTACTGAAAGAGCACTCCTCCTGCGTAGTACCTGAATTTTTGTCAATGAAACCAACTGCAAGTTACAAGAACCGTTGCAATGCCACTTTCCTCGGCTTTTGTCACACCTGGACTAGTCAAGCGCGTAAGCATACAACAACTAAAAAAAGTGCCCGGATATGACCTATTACCCAACCATTACTGAAGGTTTCCCCGCAAAATATTTCTACCACTTAAATTACGAGAGTAGCTCAATCGATAATTGAAAAATTCGGCAATCGCCCGTCCTTAGAGTTCTTGGGAATCTTACATTTTGGTCACATCGAGGTTTACTCCCCAAGCAGTACAATGGAAATAAAATAAGAGATACAACGCACTCCTTCTTTCTATGTACGAGGAGAAAAAGCGTAAACATTTGGAAAAATGTGCTGAGACCAATGCTGAAAGCGCGTGTTTCGTGTACACCCCTGCTAACAGCAAACTTAATCTAGTAGGAATAAAAAATTAAAAAATGAACGGTGAGTACGGTATCAATAGCCTTGAAATGAGTGTGTTTTCATCATGAGTCAATAATTCTAATCTTCTGCTGAATATGCGGACACGATAGCAACATCGAGGCTTTGCTTGCAACAATATACTATAGGTGAATGCGACATCTTTCGTGGCGTTTTTGCTCCCTTGTAAATGCCCCAATTTGAACCTTTACACTTCCAGACACTATAGTATAGATTTATTGATTAGGCTTGTGATTTTAATTGGCAATTGAAAACGCGTTGAATCACGAGGTAATTTTGATTTACGTTTATTTTTCCTCCTTCGTTCAACTGACCATCTGCTGGCAATTCGAGATCAGAGATAACGACCCGGTTAACCTTCGTAAAGGATAAGTGTGTCAAGACTCGACTTTACCGTAATTACACGGTGCGGGAACTAGTCTTTTAATTATGAAATGTTATTGGTCCTGTGGAATTAATGGCTACTAATTAGTAGGTTATAAGTCGAGCATATGTCGCCAAGTTCAATGGAGAACGCGATTCGGCTTGGGCAGGTCGTCGAGCGAATATGAGCTTTCGTCATGAACGTCAGCAATCGTGTCGAATTCATCATAAATGGAAGAATCAATATCTTTAAGAGATATCACTCTTCGTAATTGTGCGTCCACGGCGTGCAGGACGTCATTTTGCCAGGAGCCTCTCTAATGTATATAATTAGCGTTTGCGCAATTCTAGGGCGGCTGTAGACTAAGTACAGTCTTCATGATAAGATTCCGATGGAGTGGGGAACGAAGCTCGGTTTTGCAGGAACAGCATATTCTGGGTTTCCTTTGATACGGCAATTACAGCGAATTCCCTCGAGATCTCGCTCAACAACACCCTGTTTTTTGTGTGTCGTTGAATATTCTCAACGTCTCGACAAACGCTTCAACTGCTATCCAACTCCGCGTGTCCCCAAGTGCTGCCTGAGTCCACGCTCTGAAGGCTCCGTCAGGGGCCGTCCACCTCCAGCAAATCGCAATAGTGAAGCAGCGTATATCACTGCTTAATCACGATTTTCATTCATGCAGAGTTCGGTCATCGGTTAAATGAGGAGATGAACGGTACGAAACGGCTATGAAAACTGTAGAAGATCATAAAGAAACAGTCGAAATTGAGTGAAAGTAGTTAATTAGTATAGTAGTAACCATTAGTACGTTTATCCGATTAGTCGACAGTATTTTCGCGAATTGTGGTAAAAATAGTGCATGAATTGTAAAGATTCAGTAGACAATTATATAAAACTGGTGTAAAATAGTTCAAAACTAGGGTGAAAATAGACAAGAATAGTATAAAAATGGTTCAACGATTGAGTAAAAATAGTTCAGTTGAAAATTCTGTGAAAATGGTTGAGGCGGGGATAATAATTACGAAATCGGCAGGAAAAGGTTCAGAAATTGACGTTATACTGTAGTGAAATTGAGCAGAAGTGTTACGTCGATAATTCTAGAAAACTAGAATAATGGTGCGCGGATGTTAAGGGAATGGACTAAAATTAGTTCAAAAGTCTTACCAACATCGTGTAAAATTACTCTGAATAAGTGAACGCATAATGACGAGAACGGAGAGCGAGTGAGTGTAGTTATCGGGTTTGAAGGTGGAACACTGTGGAGGGGGGAGTAAAGGCTGGGGAAGTGGTATGAGGGAAGAGGGTGAAGGAACTACTTCATACGAGGTTAATTAGTATAGTAGTAACCATTAGTACGTTTATTCCATTAATCGACAGTATTTTCGGGAATTGTAGTAAAAATAGTGCATGAATTGTAATTGTTCAGTAGACAATTATATAAAACTGGCGTAAAATGGTGCAAAACTAGGGTGAAAATAGATTATAGAATTAAATATAAATTAAATTAAATTATAGAAGTTATGTTGTCGACACAAGGCATAAAATTGTCTCACCAAAGCTAGAACAAAGAGAGGTGGCTCGGGGAGTGGTGGCAGGGAACAAAGCTGGGCCTGAGACCACTGAACTGGAGCACCAATTTGACCAAGTCAAATACTTGATCAAATACAAATAAAGGAAAATAGTTCAAGAATTATAGTAAATGAAGTTTTAGCGAAATATTAGGTAAAAGCCCTAATGGAATGGAGCCAAAAATAATTGGAAAGATACGTGAAATATGTGAAAAGATCAATAAAAAATTGAGTAAATGGTGGAAAGTACCCAATAATCGTTGAAAGCTTTAGTACATTCGTAAGGGATTTTACGCGGACATGAGGTGGAAAATTGATAGTTCCATATCACGCTATCGTGTAAAATTTGTTAGGAATGGAGTGAACACAGTTAAGACATTAGGATAAATCTTTGGGTAATGAGATTAGGAATGTGGAGTCATGAAAGGATCGCTTGAAAATCAAGTGTGTGTTTTACTAAGATTCATTTACCATGAATACCCCCCCCCCCCCCCGCGACATGGAAGTTGGTCAATTGAGTAATCCTTGTTGAGAAATATTATTATTGCGTTATTGTTCTCCGTCTTGCTGTCCAGTAATTTTTCCGAAGGACGAACACCTAAATACGAGTGTTCCATTGGCCTCTCAATGGAATAGAACTGGCAGCTCCATTGTCAAAATGAAAACAAGCGTCGTTTCGATTGCCACCTCGATAGCATGTCGATAGCTCATTTGTCCCCTTGGACTGGGGCTCACCTTGTAGAAACGCCTTGTTCATGTCAAAGGTTGAAACGACGGCAATTATTTTCAACACCATTCCGTCGTCACCGTCTTCGCTCAAGGTTCAATTTCGTACATATGGGAGACTTCGACGGGCATGAAACGGTAACACGCACTTCCTTCTTTGACATAAATCAACACCGTCCGTTACACTCGAAATGACCTCGCCAGATGTTGGCTTCTCTGCTGCTTGATTTGTGGTGCGGTATTTTATTGACGGAGTGAATCTTGTCTTCGGAACGGCGATACGTTGCAACACTCATTACTGGATGACGACTCCTCATACCGCACATTGCCACCCCCCCCCCCTCGGAGACCACAAGCCGTCCTAATTAGCTAACCACAGGGGCCTAATTAGTTAACCACAATAGGATAATCGCCTCCCTTCACCGGCCGGAAGCCGGATTACCTGTGGATTTCACTTGTAATTCTCGCGATCAGGGAAACGGTTTCTCCACTATTGATTAGAGTGATCCCAGCCGCTTAATTTTCATAGGTCCAGCTGTTACTCTTGGATGAGACTCTTGTCAGAGGACACTCTGCAGTGATGCCGGGGAATGGTTGAGGATTGAGTTTCTCCAGACACACATCGAGCTTTTGTAGCCCTGGTGTTGCCCATCATGCTTCAACAGCCTGATCTCCGTGCTATGAGGTGCATAAATAAAGATTAGAGTCCATCATGAGATGGCTACCCTTGACTGACGTCGATGCTTGACCCACATCTTGACGTTCCTCAAGCTTTTGCAAGACATTACTTCTGTAGTCAATAACCTTCAGGTACTTCGCGCCACAGCTCACTCCCTGCTATTGTTCATCGTCCCGTTTTGGCTCATCGACTACCTCAAAAATCAGCCTCTTGATAGACCTACGTGCAGTACCATCTTGTCGTGGCCTCCAACCCCAAATTCGACTTCCGGAATCATCCAGGAGTGCACTAAAGACATTAATCCTCCAACATTTTCACAAGACCAGGAATGGCTCATAGGCGGAGTTCATGTTGATTAACTAACTAAATCAAAACAATAGTCCCCACAATGACCGTTAAATCAATGCACACCTCCTGTTTCTGTCCAAGCCTCCCCTTCACCTAAACTTTTTCCGTTTTTCCAACAATTGGGTTACGACTTCACTTGAGGAGTTTCTAAATTGAATGTTCGAAGGAAATTATAGTGAAGTGCCAACCACGAAAGACTAAGTGACTTTCTGAAGGGAAAAAACTAAGTTTCGAATTAATTTACTTCCGTGGAGCCACTTGAAAAAAACATCCAATCAATTACAGAGCCGCTCTCTTTTGAAGACGCAGCAGAATCTCTTATTACTTCCCTCCGAAAAGTTTGAGTGTAGGCTGGAAAACTCCACTTCGACTTTTCATCAAATCTGGGGCCGCTTTAATGCTTTGTGAGTTTCTGTTCCATTTCAGCAGAACTGGCCTATTGCTTCTCACTGCACTTGAGATATAAACAGAGTAAGACGGACCTAAAATATTGAAAAGCCACCCCAGCCATCAGGTCCCAATGTGCTGTCCTGTTCAGTGGTTCCAGCATTCGGTCGCTTGATATGTGTGGCTGCCCTTGTCCCACACTTTCCTTGTTCGGAATACGTTCCTGAATGAACGATCGAAATGAGCACACCTCTAGAGGTAGAGAGAGAGAAAGCCAAACAGTCGCAAGGTACTTAAAAATGTGGGCTCAAAGGACACATGAGTGACCGCAGAAATCTTCAACACGGGGCGTTTCACTGTCAGGTAAGGTGATGAAAGTAGTGTGCAGCTTCGCACCAGATGTTCCTTCTCCTTCTCTCCTGCTGAGTGTTTCATACGCCGTCGCGTGAGCGCTGGAGGGTGACACGGGCGCCTTTGGGTTGTCAAATTTGGAGGACGATTCCCCGCAGTGAGGCTCGTAGGTCAATCGTCCGCGCGACGGGTTGTTGTCTGTTGGACAATAGCAACACGTGATCTCTAAGGAAATGTTTGCCGTTCGGGAAATTAACATGTAAATGGGCACTTCAGTTGTCAGGCGGCAGCGTGACACCGCTTACAGCGTGTTTCGCTCGTAGTGCAGTGGTATCTCTTGAGAAACATTTCGTATTCCAACTCCACGTAGTTTTCGTGACGCTGATTCAATGACATGAAAAAGGATTTGGAAATCGGTTATATGTTGTAGAATACGTCGTTTTATTTGTTGCCGTGAGTTGGACAATCTTAGCAGCATGAAGTAACTGGTTAATTTTTCAAATTTTATTTTGGCTCATTTTGGAAATGTCTCGATGTCTCGGAATAATGCAACGGCGGAAAAGACTTTCACGCCTTGGGGTCGTTTGTCTGGGAAACCTTCCAACCCAAGAAAATTTTGAGGAAGGGTGCCAGCTTACCGCTTAAGAGGACAGCACAACGGGTATGGCGGGAAGAGCTTTACACATAAATGTGAGATCATTGGTAGTTAGCTCGCAAATTAATTTCATTAAATGTAAACTAAAATGTACCAAAAACTATGGTTTTTCGCATTTTCCCCCAAAAACGGCTTTAACGATTTTTATTAAACTTCCACATTATCTTGTACTAGTCAGTACCCAACATTTTTCTTTATAAATAACTCCATGGAAATTTGGTGAATGGAGATATGTGCTTATGAAGCAGAAATTGGTTTATTACGCTTTTTATACAATAAATGTTCCTCTGACCATAGATAAAAATCAAAATGTGTCGAAAATAATGTTTTTTGGGACAAAGTGCCTTTTAGCAAACTTATGCCCTAATCTGTTTCGTCCCCGCGATTATTTCTGTATTTATTTGTTGAACGGAGATATAAGTTATGATGGCTCGGAAAAAGAGATTATTCGAATAATAATCTACCGTTTTTCCAATTTTCTTCTGAACTGCTCCAATGGTTTCAACAAAACTTACGGACAACTCTCAGCTAACTGGTACCTACATTTTGTTCTCAATAAACGTTTCCCTAACGAAGATATAGAGCCCCTCTATGTAGCAGGTCGTTGCATTTAAGAAGGATGCGAAAAGTCATATTTCAGTTGAACTCTTTGTGTGTTTCATTCGATTTTAACTTGTTGCTGAATACTACCCAACTGTCGAAATACCCATAGTAACTAAAGTGATATGAAATATTTTGTCATCCGTCAGTGCGTGTCAGGATTCAGTCACAATAAGATCTTTGTCGGCTGTTGCGCCGCTGATTGAAGTCGACAATAAACCTCCACAGTAAAATAAGGCGCTAAACGAAGGGCGGATTTCAACCCCTTTTTTCACGCAATCGAAAATCTTTAATCTATTTTTTCCGTCCCCCGATGGGCGGTTTTAATTCGTCAAGATTTATGCGGTCTTTTCGTGTTCAGTTAAGAGGATTCGGCCGGTCGCGAGTAAACACAATAACCTCGGACCTCAGGAGCGTATTGACTCAGAACGGCTCTTATCTCCAACCACCTTCGGGAAAAACCGACCCCTTCGGACAATATTTGTTAAGAAAAGAATCGGGAGGGAGAAAAATATAAGTATAATCTCGATGGCCAAATCCCACGAAATCCGGCCATTCAGCACGGTTTATGACCTCCCCCTTTTTTCTGGCTCGTTTTGTTCGGCTCGGATTTGAAAATAAATTATTGGGCCTTCGTTGAGGGCTTTTTCCCGAAATGAGAATTATGACGGAAGGCGACTGCATTTCTATTAATAATTATTTTTCGCCTGCCGAGGGCCTTTTATACTTTTCTTTTCAGCATCCAAAACTGGTGTAGCATTCAAAAAACTTTAGTACATACACAAAACGGTTTAAACTATCGGCCTTACTCGATTTGAACCGAAATAATACGCGTAAAACTGACAATATTTAACGTTACCGGCCAACCTGAAGGTTCCATTATTTTTTTACGTTTTCACAATCAAATTTGAGCTACGCCCTGGCGCTCAATATGCTGTTTGCGCATAAGTGGGGTAATTTCTACAGGAAAATTAAACCAATTACCTATGGCATCCTAGGAGAAATCTAAATATAAGAAAAAAACACTTTGATTGCCTGTCATACAAAAAACTTAATATTTACGAAAAGAAGAATAAATATCTGGTGCGTTGCAACACACAACTTTCCTTAGCTCTACGTCAATTCACTTTGTACGTGGCTAATTCTATTTAATCAATTCATTCATCGCTCAGTTAATTTGAACTTGGTCAAACAACGCTTCACGGCAGCAGGAAGCGGTAGCGCTTACGGTTCCAGATTTTATTGTGCTGTTCGTACTCATTGCAACGTAAGCGAAACGGCAAAAGTTGAAATTCAGGAATTTCTGGAGTGAGTCCCATGTATCTCATGAGCGTTTTTAAACACTCAATCTTTAGGTATTGAATTGGACTACACTACTAATTTATTTTGACATTCTACAAAAATTCCAGCGGAGTTTATAAGACAAAAACTGCGCTAAAAACGCTTTTCGTCGAAAATTTTGATAATTTATTGTGCTGCTCTCGTCATTTTCCCACGAATGGGAATTTTATGGTATTATTGAGAGCTATCTATATAAAAAATTTAATCAAAATCGTTAGAGCCATTTTTGAGAAAAAAAATTTGGTGTTTTGATCACTATGATAACTATAGTTAACTTTCGATAGATTTTGTCCATACCCTTATTTTGGCGCCCTATGGGCTGTAGGCTAGACATCAAGTTTCAGCTGATTTGGTACGGTTGTTTTCTCTAGAAACCACGCTAAAATCGATTTTGTCTAAAGTTTTGGTAATTTATTGTGCTGCTCTCGTCATTTTCCCATAGATGGGAATTTTATGGTATAGTTGCCATATTTGGAGCTACCAATATAAAAAATTTAATCAAAATCGTAAGAGCCATTTTTGAGAAAAAAAAATATTTGGTGTTTTGATCACTATGATAACTATAGTTAACTTTCGGTGGATTTTGTTCATACCCTTATTTTGGCGTCCCATAGTGACTTCCGGGCTAGATATTAAGTTTGAGCTGATTTGGTACGGTGGCTTTCTCTAAAAATCGTTCACAGACACACACACACAGACCATTTTCCCAAATAGTGTTTTTCGGACTCAGGGGGGTCTGAAACGTAAAGATCTGAAGAGAACTCAAAAATTTTTTTTCAGCCGATCACATAACTTTCCTTTCTACTTCTTAGAGAAAGGAAAGTAAAAAAGAACAGAAGTAAAAATAAAAGTGACTTATTTCTACCCCGGAAAGTCTTTGTGAGGCACTTGCGAAGACGATGAGTGTCTACTGATGAGCAAAGGCGATTGGCAGTAATTCTCCGATGACAGAAAGAATGCTTCAAAAAGGTCAAATAAGGGAAAAAGGCCAAACGAATCATGACGGGACGGAAGAAGATGTGAAGTGTGGTGAAGTGAAGGGAAGTCGGTGCCGAAGGCGGGTGAGGAATAGAAGAGGGGCGGTACGGTACGAAGAACCCGAGGGCGCGCACCCGGTCCAAAGGCAACACAGCAAGGCAACAACCGGGCAGACACAACACACAAAGACGAGAAAATTGCGAAGTGATTTGGAGCGTGAACACCTGCATAACTGCGTTTGAACTGAAGATTTGTAAAAACTATTATTTAAATCTCTAGTACACTAATGACGAATACGTACACTATGTAATGCCTATATATAATGATCGAGTCGGAACCGGCAGAAGTTTTGTTAAATTTTTCGTCCGATCCCCGCTCTAACTAAAAAAACGTAATATATAATAACGAATTTCTCCAGGGCGGAGCTAAATTGCTGAGAAGGCCAGGTTCCGAAGAGAATGGTAACGGCAGTATATTTACAAACGTTTAATTTTGATTGAGAATTTTCCTAAACAGATAAATTTATTAGGCGACTTCTTGTAAGATTTATAGTGGCTTGTGCTGCCGGCTCGCAGTCGCCACTCGTAAAATGTACATGTGCAAATACGTCATACGTATAATGGCCGGAGGTGGAAAAAAAGTTGGAAATGGCGCGCGCATTTGTCTGAAACTAGCAACTAACGTTTTTGACGCCATTCAAGTAGTTTTCCCATACGCGTGCACCTTCTCAGTCTAAAGGTTTTTGCATGAGGTTGGTATGAGGTCCGGAAAAAATATTACTTTAATTCTGAACCATTAGAGCGCACATCTGCGTGGAGAATGAAGGAATTATCAAATGACGAATTGTTGCACAAATCTTGCAAACGTTGGTCGCATATTTTTCCATTCACATTAAATACATATAACGTCATGTACTCGTAATGTATTATCGATATATATGTGCAACATAAACGAAGAAATGTGAGCATAGTTATTGTACATTAAATATAACTAAATAGTCCATTGTTTAAATAGTTACGAATTTCAACGAGGTTTCTCATTCCAAAACAATCAGTTCGGAACCACGGGAGAGCATTTTCACGTTTCGACTGTGGAGATCATTTACGGTTATTAAAAAATATTATGAAAGAATAACCAAAATCAGAAGGTCAGTAGGTTCAATGTGCATGCCAGTCGTCAGAGCAACTGGTTCTTAGTTATTCTCAATTTTTATTGATTCAAACTCCGAGCGTGTCCACGTACTTGAGATCGTCGTTTGGCGGGAATGATCTCAACGGCGGGAAGACTTCAACGTCGGCGATCGCTATCATTTATAATAACGCGTAATTGATTTTCCCAAGGAGGACTCTTTCATTGGTTGAATTCCTCTCCAGATCGGTTCAGTGATTTCAATTCTTCATACATTTTTAATGCCGGACTCGAGCTGGAGCTGGACGTAGGGACGTCACCAGTTGAACGGGAGGATTACCATATGAAAAGCCCTACGAAGGTTCCTAGTGGAGATATCATTAGGAACAAGGGAGGGCTAAACTAACAAAACGATCGGAACAATATCGATAATAAAAAAAACCTGTTGGGTTGATCGATCAACGTCACCTGGAGGTAATTAATGGTCGTATTGAGTTGGAGTGGACATCGCATAAGGTCCTTCTCGCAGGACCCTCGAAGAATATTAATCACCCAAGTTTCGTCACACCACCGTTCCCCTCGTGTCTCCTTTGTCCAGAATATTGTTATTCAAAGCGACTCAGTTTTCGTCATGTTCTCGCATTATACGATCGCTGAGCGTCGAACCTAAAGACGTCACTGATCATCGCTTACCAGTTCAGGTTCAGCAGGACCTAACAAACTTGGTAACCAATCGCCTTCAAGTGTTCAATTCAACTCTCGCCAAGTCAAGGCGGCACAAAATGTCGCGCTCCTAGAACGGTACGTTTCATACCAAAGCACCACCCCCCCTTCACCACTCCAGTACCGCCATGGTAGACGAATCAGTACCTACATATTTCCAACATCAGGGACGACAGCATATCTGACATCTCGAGACCACAATTTACAAAACAACATGTACATATTGAACTTCCGCAGATTATGAAGAAAGGCCTGTAGTTTGCCTTTTGATCTTTATGAGATTCCCCAGGTTTGTTTCCTGAGTCATGGCTTCGACTGAAGAGCCTGTTGAATTTCGAGCTTGAAGAGCGTATAGCCTCTAATTCCTACAGCACAAATTAGCCCCAATCGAGCCCGTAACAGCAGGAGTGGCTCAAGGATTTGGATCAGTACCTCCCTTGCAACGTAGTCAATCGAGCACGAAACTACCTTCTTCGCTCCGTAGGTTATTGAGTTCCATCCCTCGTTTTTCATTGTTTCCCCCGGCGAGGCCAGCTTGAGAAGCCAAAAGGCAACGTTTACAACTGGCATTTGGAGAGTTTTCCCAATTGAGCGTCGAGACTCTGACTCAGAAGCCGTATATCCAGTCTCCGTGATAAAGTCAACGATAAAATCCGAGCTCTCGGCTACAAAGTATCTTCTTTAAGGTTCACTCCGTATTCATTATTTACTTTTACAGCCATTAATAAAAACCCCGAAGGGAAGTTCTTCTCGACCCGTGAGGTCCTCCGCCAAAAAAACCTTTACAACTCCTCCGCCTTTTGTCGTTCTAACAGTAAATAACCGTCAAAACACTAAATTCCGTAACGATCCGTAAAACGTTAACTGAAATGAACATATTACACAAGTGGTCGGGTTCTTGAGGGAATATCACCGTTTTTAATATTTCCTATGTCTGTAAACTTCGCGAGAAGAGCAGTTCAACTGAACGGGCGGTTTTAAAAGGGCCGTCTTGAAGTGCGCCGTTAACTTTTGACTCCGAGTTCGTTGGAGTTGATTGATTTTTCTCCGGGAAATATGACGAAAGAAGAAAAGAAACGCAGAAAAAGGTGATCTTCTTCATTTTTACGATAAAACATAACTTTTAGGACAAAGGGGTTCATTTCGACGATAAAGCGGTTACATCGTGAACCGTTTCATCGCTTGAAAGGGAGCAGGAAAAAAACCTCATAAATGCAACAAAGTTGCACTTGAGACGTTTCTCGCTAACTGTATAACTAGTTATAACTTGAGTTCTACAACTGTCGGTTCCCCAATTTTATTGCCACTAAAGCGGCGGCGAACGCTGACCGTCAACTCGTGACAATGTCGAGTCTGGTCTGTACAACGGGGTTTTTGACTCCTAAAATCTTGAAAACCGTCATTTATTTATTTACGGGCGTACTCGACGTTTCAACAATTCAATTATTAGAAAAAAATTCGCCTCGAACGTGAGGAAACTCCAATAATCTGGTGAAAACGTCAGTTCACCTTTCACTGTGGAATTCCTTTTCCACGGTCAGAGGTGATTAGACATTTAACCAAAGTCGTTGGAGCAGTTTTCGAGAATAAAATATTTCATGTTTTGATCACTATCATAACTACATTTAGTATTATGCCGATTTGGTTCCTACCCTCTTTTTTTCGTCCAGTAGTAAGCTAAATATAACACTTGAGCCGAGTAGGTTCTGTCGTTTTCTCTCAATAGCGTTCACAGAATTATGTTTCTCGAAGCGTTTCGAATTAATGAAACCCTATGCCGTCTGAGGGATAGAAGGATTGGAAGGGCGAAGGAAGGAATGATAAGGGACTGTTCCACGATAGAATGACCTCTATTTCAGATACGACCCGAGCAGCACGGAGAACCAGGACCATCCGATGCGTCTCCTCAACAGTTGCGCCACTCGCCGCCCCGGGACGCAGTCACTGCTGCGCTCGGGATTCCAAATCTGCATCCGCCGTCCAGGTCATATTTCACCTTCAAGCTGGTATACAACATACGTTATTTCGCACAAAAATCCCGTTCCCCCTCAGAGATGCACAACTGAATCTAGATGGAACTCGCAGTAAATACATTGAAATTCTACTGCTTGAAAGAACATACGAGGCATTAGAGCGAAAATAAACGTTTCATCGGTTGCATTGTCCCCCGTCTCTCACCAACCAGTCGTCAGCTCGACTCGTCTCGTCGTGCCAATTACCTAAACGTCTTGGAGGTGTACGATAATAAAGTGTTGAATAATAATTTTCTTTTTACTTCGCAGAGCCAAGGAAAGTAAAAAGGACGCCTTGTCGAGAACACGCGGAGCTCTTTACTAGTTCTTTTATTTGCAAGTCATGGCCTGTATCATAATGTTCAGGGAAGCTCGTTAAATGACCTAGCTCCTTTAAACACATAACAGTTTTGTCTCAGGTTCAGCCTCGGCAGATAAGATCTTCCTCTGCACTCCCGTCGTCCTCTGGGGCATCAAAATAAATCAAACGTCTGTCGTGCTTCCTCCCTAAATCAAAATCGTACTTCTCCAAATGGATTTCACAAAATCGACCCACCTCTGGTGATTGATGAGACACTAAACTCAGTGTCGTCTCGTTCTGATATTTACGAGCTTTCGATAACTCTCGCCCTTCAAAGAAAAAAACGCTCTTACGTCACAAAAAAGACGATAATAGCCACACGGGAGAATGGTGACAATTAGTTTCGGTTCTGGAGAATTAAAAGCGAAAAAAGGGGACGCTCGCCAAATTTATTGCCCGTATCCGGTGTCCGGTGTCCGCAGCTTTGACCCGAGGTGTTGCGTCCTTTTTCATGAAGCGCTCCTCGAACTTTTTCGTGGTCTCCCGCTTCCGTCCTGTTCGTGTCCGATTGCTTTTTATCCCCAAAAGCTCTCCAGATGACAATGCGTTGCCCTAATGACGCGTTTAGCGAGTGATTTTTCCCCGAGGGTGTCCTCCCCTTCGCTGGAGCCGTAGCTCATGGCTCGGATTTCCTCTTGAGCCGTCGTTTTCTGGCCACTTTGAACGCTATCATTGGACAGCTGGCTTCCCCACGAAAAAGAGGCGACCGCGATATGATGATGTTCTCCCGCAGCATGACAAGTAATAGTCGAACTTTGGGTACCACGTTCGGAATAATTCTTGGGCTGCCGCCTGGGAGTAGTGTTTGCTTGGCCGTTGTGAGTCATATACGTCAAGATAGTAGCAGTCTTTAAAGGATTGGGCTGTACACGAAACAGCAGTGACAAACGGGGAAGCACAAGCTTAAAATTGTACAATTCAATCTGGTTTTCATTACACATCAGGTGGCGTTTATAGTTTTGACTACTTATGTACGCTGTTGGTCACTTGGTTTGTATAAAATGTATAAGATCCCAATTCAACGACTGCTTAATTCTCTTTTTTTGTAGACTTATAGACAGATTGATGAAACCTGATCGGAGAATGGATGTTCGAACAAGGTACGCGCATGGGAAATATAATTTGAACCTTTCGCGTACTGCGTCCACTTTTATACCAGGAGGCTTCCGAACAACAAACTTTAGTGCTGGAGCAACGCGCAGGTAATGTTTGAATTGTCATTTTCACTTAGGAAAGGCTCATATTTAATTGTAGTGTACATTCCGGAATTTCAGGAGTTTCCTTCGATAATTTATTAAGTTCAATTAAACTCGTTTGTTATTGTCAATCCGTTGTACTACCAAAGAGCATAGCATATTGAAGATGACGTGTAGTGCAACTAGCCCAAACGATCTGGCACAACTGTGTTGCTTCTCACTGCTCTCCCTTCCTGAATTGAATTCAATGAATTCTGATACGGTCGTTTCACGTGCTACAGTTTGAATTGGATCTCTCGTTTTGTCCCAATAACTTGTAGGAGGGCTACAGATGTTCAGGCGTCTGAATTCGTTCCTCCTCAAATCAGTCGGTGGGTTTCGCATTCAATTTCCCCTTCAGTGACGAAATTCAAATCGCTCTCCTCCGAACAGGAGACATCTCGTTCGAGTCAACGATCAAACTGAAGGGCGAAATATGCAAAGCGAGGCCGTCGTTTGGCTCTCCCCAATCGCCTTTGATAGGGAAAACTTTAATCCGAAGGAAAAGCTTATCAAGAAAAGGGAGTAACGTGGTGTAAAGTGCGGTGTAATGCGTCGCCTTTGGAAAGTGTGCCATTAGCCCGAAGGATAAGATTGGGCCAAAAGCTTCCACCTCCCTCTCCACTCCCCAGGACCGTCATTTTGTTTGCATAGGAATTTCTGTAGTTGAGAGTTGAACGAGGGAAAAAGGGGGATTTCCTCGAGGGGTTATCTTCCTTTTGTTATGAGGCAAATGTATCAGCATATTTTTCAAACTCTGGATGGCTTTCGTTTTCCGTTTAAGAGCTAAAAGACTGTCATAAAAGTAAATTGGTCCGAAAACCGCACTGGAGAGTCCAATAGCGGTTTTCCCACTCAATTAAACTAATTCAACAACTCGGAGGACGTGCAAAACTGCACGAGAGCACTTGGAAACGGGCGAAGGGGAGTATAAAATGACTAGACTTGCTGGGACATATTAAACAAGTAGCTGTAGATAGAATTCACTCTAGGGCTCCTCGAGTAAAATCCCAACTGACTAGTGCATGAGGTGAACTATTCGTCTCGATCCAAGGAAATAGAATAGCAGGTCGTGAGTCACCTGTTTTTAAACAGTTCACCTGTAAGACAGATCTTGGGACCATTCGCGCCCAAGATAACGCTTTTATTATTCAAGTTCATTCTTTCACAGGTCAGTTGATATTTACGCATAACAGCGACGTGAAAGGGCAGGATTCGGTATCCTATCAATTATTGCCGTTGCGTGGCACATCGGAACTGATGTTTTCTTACTTGGTTGAAGGAACAGCTTCTGATCAAATTCATATAAACGTGCGACAATCAAACTGTGTCCTCATCGATGACGCGTCGGCCCCTCGAACCGCCTGCTCCTTTGAAACCGCTTCTTGCGCAATATTTTTTTAAACAGGGATTTGCCCTTTAATGCCTCACTCTAATCTACTATGACGCCCCATTGTCGGTAATCCATTTACATGTTTCAGTGCCCTCCCCGTCGAGGAAACACACAAAAAGCTCCGAGGGGTTGAGGGTAGTTCTTAGCTGCGTCGGGACGCGTCAGTATTCAAATCCGCGTTAGTTACGGGAATTCAGGACCTTCTTTCCCGCGAAGGCTCGTTTTATGCATACGGCTGTGAACATATGCGCGGCGCTCGACTTTGAAAAGCTTCACGAATCATTGGCTCGTCGGGAGCAGGCAGGAGTCACCAGGCGAAACCAATCGTTTTGTTTGGAGACGAAATGTTGGACGTGTAAATGTCGTTCGATAAGCCGTTCATTTGAATGAGATCACCAGTCAGTCGACTCGTGACTGCGGGATAGCTTTATCTTGTTTATAGCTGCTTAGCAAGTTATAGAGCGATGGGTTAGAGCAAGCACTGCGTGGCCTAGTGTTGAGCGATGCCTGATATAACCCTCGTCGAGGGTTTGGAAACAATCATCAAATAAGGTAACAGGCTCGATGTAAGATCCAGCCGTGTATATATAAACGTATGTAGGGTACCATATTGTAACATGAGAGCGAATTCAGGAAACACGTACTCATCCCAAGAGAAAGCCATTTATAAGGTGAATATAATTATGAGAAAATGTTGATCCACTAGAAGTTAAAGTGAACAAATAAAAGTAAAATATGACCCCTCGTTAGCTAAATTAAGATGCTGCACAGATTGAACCAATTAGAAATCAGTGACAGGGTAATGAGACTGATTGGGTTAGCTCAAGTCGAATTGGTTCAGTGTTCTTGGCCCTGAGGCTTTGACATTTCAAGCCCTGCCGACACAACATTTGGAAACACATTTCCCCTCTTATGGTTTCCCAAGTGTGTTGTTCCTCCTCTGTTCCATTACCTCACTTCACAGTTCTTTTGTCAGCTCCTACGGTATTCTACTCTTACAACCGTGTCAGTTACTCTCACTCCTACAGCACTCTTCTCTTACTATTGGGAATGTTACACTCGCTCTTAGCTCTCCTACCGGTTCACACCAATTCACCTCTGCATAGGCCTTCTCGTGAAGTTAACTCTTTCTTTTACTCTGAATTTTCATGTTTTTCAAGTGATTAACCAGTGTGATTGACAGTGTAACGGCTCTTGTCTCATACGTCGACTTATTCTCGGCCTCCACTAAATTTCGATCTCTTCCTCGCTTGCTTTCAACATAGACAAAATCACAATTAACGGCTGCATCTCTTCATTTCACCGAAAGAAAACAGAGAAAGCTTGCTTCAATAGAGGGATGATTTGTTAAAGTGGTTAACTCTCAAACTCTCTCAACGCACAAACAAGCTGAAGTAAAAATGATAGTTTGTTCAGTTGACGAGTGCCAAAACCGAGTTGTACGGAGGCTTACGGACGCTTGGCTATACGGAGGAATCAAATCGATTGCATATATTAGTTAATAGCGAGAAACTTTGATTGACCAACTATTGTTGCAAAACGGTGTATAACTGGATGCCTGGAGAAATAGGAGTTTAAAAGAAGGCTCTGAGGAGGAGTGAGGTGTGAATGCTACTGAAGAATCAGCCAAAGCTAACTGACTAAATAGATTTCATGATGAAGCGTGGTAACGTGGATTTTAAATACATATTTGATGTCTCAAATCGTGCGAAATGAGTTGAACAACATTGGCAGTTCGTGAGAAAGCTGTTGGAAGCATGTTTTGTGCAGAAATGTAGTGTTCCTAGCTCAACATATCTGTTTTCTGATCAAAACTATTATACCTTAACAATCGTAATATCAGTCAAAAGTCATGGAGGTTGCGGATACGCTATTGCGCAAGACCAAGGCCCCGCAGGATCCACCGAACCCAGAGCTGATGAGGTATGGCAGGTTGTCGTTTAGCAAGTCTCGTGGAGAGCTGTTGCCCATGTGTTACCACCCAGAGGCATGACCCGGGGAATCCACACCACCTGGGAAGAGTTTTTAATCTCGTTTCCTACCTGATCTAACTATTTACTTCGGTGGCAAGTGTCAATGGTGGCCTCGTTTCTTCGTCATAACTTTCTTCGCCCACGTGATGAAGTGGTTATAAGCTTGCTTAGTAGTAGTCAAAAGTGGAAGGTTTGGCTGCTCTTCTAACACTGTTATAGGAATGGCACGTGGTTTGTAGTTTCCTCCACACTACAGACGCAAAACGTGCAGGATGGAGTCTACGAGAGAAAAGTAGTGGAGCTACCCAATGCGATGTGTTCTAGGAACGGCACATGGTTTGTAGTTTCCTCCACACTACAGACGCAATACGTGCAGGATGGAGTCTACGAGAGAAAAGTAGTGGAGCTACCCAATGCGATAAGGAGTTGGCTCGTCCAGTGGTTCGGCTCACCCCTTTTGTTCAAAGACGTTCAAGAATGTTGGGAGAAAACTCGTACCATGTCCCTCGTGTACGAACATTCCCATCTCGCCTGCCATTTATCTAATGCCCATCCACTTAACGGCAAGTTATCATTCAGTGGAGAGGTCTACACAGAGTTCGGCCATCAATGGGGGAAGTTTCCTCCTCACTCTCCACTTGTCCTCTATGAATTCAACGGCCAGCGATCTCCCGAGCTGCTTCAGTGAATGCTATCTTGTAGGCCTTGGTGATACACCGGAGTACAGTTCTCTGGTAGTGCCCCAAAACTGGCAGTAGCCAATCACGCTCAGGTAAATTGTCTTGTACATGAGAATTGGGTCACGGTAGCACACACCCCAAGTGCCTTGCTAAATGCGTATAATGAGGCAAACCTCGCGGGGTTGTGCCTTTCTGAGACTGGAGGTGTTGGCTGAAACGCTACCTCTCACCTGACTCCTCAGTACTTGACTTACTTCTCAAGAAGAAGCCCGTGGCCAAAATCAACCACCTGTGTACCAAAACGTATGGACGGTTGGCTATGTAATTCCCAGCTCCCACGCCATCCCAGTTCAGCACGACGCCTGCTGACTACAAAGCAGCACACGATCAGCTCAGATCCTTCAGTCATGTTAGGGCAGTTACCGTCGAGGTTATTACCACAGATTTGTTTTTCTTCAAGCTAACTTAATGCGTTTAATTCATTCGTTGAACTACTCGAGAGCGATTCAGCTTGATGGGAGAGATCATGCCGTCCAAGTTCTTCAAGAATGACTGAAGCTCTGTCTGGCAGGAACGTGCTAATGAGAACACGGTCGATGTGGAATGACACACGGTTGATTATGAATGCTACCCAATGTTCAATACATACGTACATTAATCATTTTACTAATTAAGATTTCGCTACGGAAGTTGTCGAAATGGAAGTAGTCGCCCAGCGTGGCGTCACATCTGAAGAAGCAAAGCTATGGTATTGCTCGCTCCCTCGATCCGCCCTTGTTGAATTCTGACGTTGACATTAGATGCCCAGAGTCTTGTGATCCGCAGAATCCGATGATTTATCTTGTTGGGATGTCTGATGGCAGCCGGAAACGAGTGTCACTCCATCCCCTCTACCTCCTCTTTCTCACTCTTTTCTCTTGTGACAGTTTTATGCGAACACCCGCCGATCGTTTTATTGGCCGCTCCTCGTAAAAACTTATTTGCGTTAATACGAGTAAAATCCCGAAACCGGCGGAGCCTGAAGCAGAATCGAGGTGACAAAGGAAGCCTCGTGCCGAACTTATGTTTCCACTCGCAATCAAATTTGACTGTCTGAGCGACGCGGCGTCGCATTTTGACTCAGGAGGACGACGTAGGGAGCGAGCAGTAGATGCCGTAAAACTGTCCCCAGAGGAGGGTTTTTTGTGATATTTATTGAACGAATCCATTAGTCGTATTGTCGCGGCCTGCTCCCTCTTTTACAACTCTTTTCCTTTGTCAACTCCCCGAGCTCCTGCTTCACCTCCCAGAAGCCGTGTAATAACAACGCGCTCTTCGTTGCGGCTCGTTGAAATTTATAAGACTTTTTCCTGCTTCAGTGCCTCATCCGAACTCTTCTCCCACCAGGCAGCATTGTTTGACTCTCAGCATAAGTCCGGACAATACGAGCTTCTCGTTATACGCTAGAGAACCAAACCTTACAAGCTATGCGATTAATGTAAATACCTAGACACAATTTTTCGATTCGTAGGAAAAATACGTATCACAACCGATATATACCGAAATTTTATTCCCAGTGGCGTCAATTGGCTAATTTCAGTTATTTTATTACTCTGGAAGTTTAGCAAACGTTGAAAAACACGATTTTCGACGCATTTTGTTTAAGCTCTTGTCGAGTGACTCTCAGAAGGAACGTGCATGGATAGCTATGGATAGGTATTGACTAGTCGATGACACCTAATGAGTTTCGTCAAAATCGTTTATGCCAAAAAAAGAAAATATACTATTTTTGCGTTCGTTGGCTATAAATACCAAATCCACCAAATTTTGACTGAAATTTTCACGTAAAAATAAAGTTAAAGCCTAACAAATAAGTGGCAATTGGAAAGTTTGTCTAAAACCGTTCGAGGTGGTTTAGAGGGAAATTCGAAAAGCCTCGTTTTTTGTAGCGTTTCCACTTTTTGGACTTTCCACTCCCATCGATGGAAATCGCTCGAAGCCTCATTTTCGCGCCTTCGAAAAGTCACGAACCATCAAAGAACCACCAGCTCAATCCATCTAGCTGTTCTCCTGAAAACCGAACCTGAGCACACACAGCGCTGTTGCGTTCAGTAGGCCTCAAAACCTAAAGATCTATGGGAAGCGTTTGCATGATCGCTGAACTTTCCTAACCCTTTGACTAGTGGATGCTTGTGCCCATGCTAAAATGTAAACAACAGGGCTACACGCCTTATTCGTCACCGCCAGAAAGCTTATTTTAATTATGTTCTTCATCTCCTGCAGGTCGTGGACTTTTCGTTAAATTTAATGTATTTACTCGAAAATACTGAAATTTATCCATTTTGCTGCTGGTCAATTTACCACCGCCAGAAACACGAAGCGAATCTGACAGCGGTAAGTCATCGAAACTAACATACATGCGTAAAAAACTAGTTGACAAATTCAAGCAATGAAACGATAATGACAGATATAAAGGAACCTAAAGAAGTCGCAAGAGATCATCAAGATGATTGACAAAGAAGTGAGTCGTTGTTTCGTCACAAATAGTCGGCCTTACGCTGAATCTCAGACGTTAGTGAGCTAGTGCAACGAAAAGTAGGACGTGCCTGAGTGCGGTGTAAGGGAATTCGATTCGACCAAGCAAAATAGTCCGTTATTAATGAAGTAATGGAAAACCGTATCTAGAAACAAGCTACCTTTTCTATTTTATACCCCGTGGCTGACTCTGGCCTGGCATCGTTTCAATGGCATCAGTACAGAGCAGCAGTAGCTTCCAACCCTCAAGTTATTTCAACTTCATTACGGGTTCCATACGTAAGAATAATCTACTTCAAAAGAGAAGTGTTATATCGCCACGTTATTCGTTCTCAACTTCAGTAAATTCGCTCACAACAAATATTTTTCCGCAGTTTCGCCGGCGTCTTCCAAAAAAGTTAATATTGACTAACAAGAGGCGACGGGGCTCAAGGGAGGCGTTCCCCCGCAGTACTTAATTCCTTCCATCAAGTAATGAGCGTTCAACCCCATTAACTTACCCTCCCAGGTGCTGAAGGGAGGAGAAGAAAACTCTTTTTTATATACATATTTGCTAGCAGTCCCAAAGCAACAGCCCGCAATCCAATCAGCATCGTTTCCCCGACTTGAGGATTAAGTTTTCATCCCTTACGTTGATTAGAATCTGAATGTAATTTTTACCACTTTTTTTCTCTTCTTGTTCTTCTTTCCATTTGTCAGCGTCTCGTTGATTGGATACGCTTCGTTAGGGACTTTCCCCTCCTCTTGTCAAGTTTCTTCTGTGCTCTCAGAAGGGGTTTCATGTTATTCGTCGTTATCGAGAATGGCTTTTGTCCAGATCCATCTTAGTTCATTGCAAAACGTCTCATTTCCTTGATTTGCAAGAAGCACTATTTTATTTGAACCAACATGGCCACACATTGTCTCACGTTTGTTTTTTTTTCACGAGAACAATTTTAATACATGCCTTTTAATCTAGCCCACTGAAATCGAGACTTGCTTTAATAATTTCTTCTTCTGATTTAATTGTGCTTTTGTCGACGTTGTCCGAAACATGACAATCGGAAGGCAAATACATCAAGCAGCCAATCATTAATTGGTTTTATGAGCCACGCGCTCCTTCTAGAGAGGGTAATTACCAAAGTATCATAACACACCCGCAACAAGAGCAGTGCACCCAAGTGTTTATAAATAAACAAACCTCACTTAGTTCTTCTCAATCGGAGCAAGCAGTGGAATAGAGCTCAGGGAAACCTTAGAGAACAAGTACGATGAAATACCTGAAGAAGAAGTTCCTCACAAATGGTGTCCAAGATGTTATGGATGATCCAGGACCAGAGAGCACCCTTGCGATTTACAACGTACTGCATGGATAAACTCGTGAAGTTGAAACAAAAAAGTTCTTTCATTAACGAAATAAAAAAGGAGAAAGTTGGTGGCATGTGGAAGAGATTGGGCTATTCTATCAGAGAGCGGAAGTTCTGAAGACCTGTGACTGATCTTATTAGTGGAACTTCAATGACAGGCACCATATTTCGAGTGACCTTCCAAAAGCACATGTGTGGTGTGAAACAGAGGCAAGTAGCCGCTCTTAACGTCCGAACGAAATCCTTCCAAGATGTGCAGGAGCACGATGTCCTCCACGCAAAAAATAAAGGGGAAAATAATGCAGCGTTGAGTTGGCGAAATTCACTAACGACTTACAAGCGTGGGGGACTAACTGAGGGTAGTCAGCCAGGAGGTTGTTGTAATATTTCTTACAAGAATCTCTACATATTTCCAACACACCATGAAGCCGCTTCTCTGAGCTGGCGGTCACTACAAAAGCAACGCATCCGAATTCCCGAGGTTTTTATTATTTCTTATGCGAATACGTGCTCACCCAAATTAGGGGTTTTCACATAATTTGAATTCTGCGGATTCAGAAATTCGGTTAAAGCCTAATTTTCTCGGGTTTTGAGTAGAGAAAAGTAAAATGTACTAAGGAGCCTCCCCGTCGTGCTTGAATGGCATTCTGCTACAGGAAGATATTTAAAATTATGTAGCTCTGAGCCAATTGTTGGTTTGGTTGACTGCTAAACGGTTTCTCCGGGGTTTGTAATTCAGCGCCTAGACGTTGACATTCACGTTTATTAGCGTGGTGAAAATTTAAATGTTCCACGAACATCATGGCTATGCAAATGAGAGTCCAATGAATTTATCCAGATTCCACAACGGCGTCTTCTCGAGCGAGCATTTTCACTCTCCCCCCGCTGTTTAATTGTCGACGATCCTCAAAGACTCAACAGGACGCCGCACTCCGGTGTGATTGGCCACATTTCAAGGGAAAACGTAACGTTTACAGACAGAGGTAATAGCGCAGGCTGTTATCGTGAAACGTTTGTCAAAAGCGGTCGGTTTATATATTTGGGCCCTCCGGTGACAAGGACGTTATGTCTTGCTCTTCTCCGCTGTTATTGCCGTCTTCCTTGGAAGCCTCGACGCACTAATGGATTAGTCATAAAACCTCGAGAAATTAATGGGGTCATTAACGTTGGGAGTTTCGGTAACGTCCTATTTCGCTGTAACGACCTGACGTTATATATAAGTTTCTACGCCTCTTCTCCGATTGACGATCGATCGCCTTTTGTTGCTGAGTGTGAAAAAATATATGGCCGTCGTATAGTTCACTCGGTATTACCTTGGAACGTGCTCAAATTCGAGCTTCTCCATTAAGTAAGAAAGACCCCCTCCATCATTTGATGTATGAAAGAGCTTATCGAGCGTGTAATGTAGCGTCCATCGTCTAAATATATGGTGCGGTTAACAACCACACGCAGACTCAAGTAACTCTGAAGAAATGCGGAAGTCCATAGGTTAGTGAAATTGAGTACATAATTTCATGTTACTATTATTCCTTCTACAAACTAAGTATAAGTAAGTACATTGCTGTTAATAATTTATTTATTTTGATCAGAGAGAACTTTTTATTATTCGCGACGCACTGACTTGATCTGAGAACTCACCAGTTTTACTTTCCTGAGCTCTAAAAACTAAGTCGGCTGAAAAACGAAAATTGAGTTAAACGATCTTAGTAGAAGACTCATATGGAGTGGAGTACAGGAAAACCTACTGAACGAATGAACATATGTGACATAGGGGAAGAACATCGGTCGCCTGCTTTGTAGGATTAAAAACCACAGCGAGCCCTCAACTGCTCTCGCGAGAATCGGAGAAAACAGCTCGGAAGAAAAAGGGTTGATTGATAAATGATCGTAAAGAGAATAAAGTAGTTGGAAGAGGTATACCTTCTACCTGTTTGCCGATGGTGCGGCCATCCTGTTTGGAGATGACTCGTGGGAAAAGTATTTTCATTGTTTTCTCTGAAGTGCCCCTCAATAAGAACCATTAAATATCTGGTGCGTAGCAACACACAACTTTCCACAACCCCCGTAAATTGGACGACCTACTACATAAACGGGCGCTAGATCTTCGTTCAACGCATTTTTACAGGAACTTTTACGCAGCACAAAATGTAATTACTAGTTATTTGGGAGAACTAAGTATGTTTAATTGAAATCGTTACTGTAATTTCTGAAAAAATTTTTAAAACGCTGCAAATTATCACACAACAGTTTATGTACTACGGTTTTTTATTGAACTTCAAATCATCTTTTACTAGTTTGTACAAAACTTTTCCTCTGCGCACACATTTCCATGAAAATACGGTGGAGATATATCCCTATGAAGCAAATATAGGTTTTTTACGCTTTTTGGCTAAATGGCTACAACGATATTCACCAAACTCGCAGGATGTTTTTGAATAGTTAATACCTATATATTGGTCTCAATAAATGTTTCTCTGACAGTCCATTGAACAGAGATAAAAATCAAAATGTGTCGAAAATAATGTTTTTCGAACATTTCCGTAAATTCTGGGGTAACAGTTCCATCGTATTTGATCAGTCTAACAGACTGTCTTTCAGCTACCATTACCCACATTTCGTTCCCCGTAATTATTTATGTATATGTATATGTTGAACAGAGATATACGTCGAGTTAACTCAGAAAATGAGATTAGTCGTATATTAATTTATCGGTAGTCCAATTTTGGCGAAAAGTTGGTTATTGTTACGCATCAGATATATTTTGTTTTCAAAGGTCACTGTAAATGGGGCCCAAAAAGGAGAAACTGAATAAATGATGAGTCAGGGAATGGGGCGGGCGCCCAGACTACCCTACGCCGGCTCTAGGGATAGCAGGGTTGGTACTGGGAAGGAAAGAATGATAGGAGGATGTTCCACGACAGAACGACCACCAGTTAAGTTACGACCCAAGCAACACACGGGAGATGATACTGCTGAGCACGCCTGCTGGCACATCTCTTCAGCACTTTTGCTGCACCACATGACCCGGTCAATGCTGCAACCCTGATGTTACCTGCCTCTACTCCACGAGCTTCCGACGCCGCCATACATAGATCCGTCCTGTCGTATTAGCATTTCTTGACTTGCCAAGTTAGGGCATGATCCCGGCTGCCAGATACTACCTGGAGAGTGCATCCAGGATCACTGCAGACTGGTCAGAACCAACGGCAATGATGGCAGGCCTCAGTCCCTCCCCAGAGACAACCCGGTAATGCCACTCTCTCTCCACTTCCCAGCCCTCAGATGACAATGCACCAGCAACCAGCTTGGAGACCGCACCATGACGCTTGACACGACCCCCATGATTCAGCCACTCAAACAGGTTACCACAAGCACGTCAGCAAGCATTCACAGCATTACGATCCTGGCCTCTTGTACACCTCATCGCTGTAGGCAGTGACACCACACGAACGGCGTGAACGTGCCGATAATCCTCCCCTTGAATCCCCTCTGAAGCCCACTCTACTCTCGGGGGAGTCAGGGCACTGCCTGAGTTCCTGTCCGTCAACTGAACCACGCAGAACAGCCGCAAAATCTGAAGGCAACACACACACGGACCACGCGCCGAAATTAGGTTTTTTAGGTACAGTGTTTAAGCCTCTTGAAATGCAGCTGTGCCTGATTATAGTGTTGGTTGGTAGCACGAAAGAGAGGAGACAGAAATTGGCAGGTATAATATTTCTTTGATGTATGTAAACAGAAGGGCTGAGTGGTAGCGATTGTTGCGTAAGGAAGGCGTACAAACACGCTGTATATTGGTAGAGCTGAAGAAACTGATGGTAGAAATTAAATAGGTGTGGCAATGGAAGGTGACTAGAGTTAAATATAAATGTAGAATCAGTGGGGTAGATAACTGAACTATACAGTAGGGTGGGAACAATGTAATAGAGCTTCGTGTTCAATGGAAATAACAGAAATCCATGGAAAACCGTTCACGCGTGTAAAATGCTTGGGAGACGAACGACAACACAATCGGTAGACAACAACAAAATCGCAACTGGCGCAGAGCTCGTCTCAATCGGTTGGTTATTGCGACGAGCAGCTCGGCAATCTCAGGTGAATCAGTGGAAGGAAGAGAGTGAGGAGTGCAAGTAGGAGGCGGCAGTCCTACTCCTATCCACCTAACTCGAACGTCGAAACACTTGGCGTAAACATACTGTAGGCCCGAAAATGTAAAGATCTGAAGAAAACCTTGGGATTGCGGAAAGTAAAAATTACTTGAGAACCCACCCGTGTAGAACGCATTTTGTGCTAATAAATTAAAACTCTAATTGCGGTCTACAATACCCTAGTCCAGAGAGTGCTGGGATTTGGATTAATTGTTTGTGCCTCTCCCTCACCCCCGACCATATGCCAGCAGCAACACAGTTTGCCCGCAGTTTTACGGTTTCCCAAAAATCTATTTTGAAATTCATTGCTAGTAAATTCCGCGATTTCTCTCCCAAAGTTCACAATAATAGCAGGCTTTTTATTTATTTAACTATACCTCAAGTCAGCACATCCTGCTTCGTACAGTTTTCACATGCCACCTCATAGTTTGCTCGCCCTAGCAGTCATCCCAGCGTACATCACCCGGTTATGGCCATAGGTTCTTCAGTTTTACGAACATGTGAAGGGCTCGGACGCTTTACCTCAAATCTCCCACGGAGCTTCCTCGCTCTGCATATAAGAATTGTTTCAAACAACAGTAAGAAGTAGAATGTATTGTTTCTCCTGACGATTATACCATAATTGTGGACTGTACGATATAAATTCGCTCATTCGTCCACGAACTAGACAAAATATTGCCTCATTCGTTCATAAGCTTTTACATCAAACAAGTAATAACTACCGCAAAGATACTGGATAGAAAGATTAAGATAATTATGAAGTACACCAACACATGGGGGGGTGTCCAATTAGCCTCTCCTGCTAACATAAGGGTTTAAGGATTATTTCCGGGATCGACAGTGGCTGCTCAAATAAAGCTCTACCAGAGTTCCTATCCAGCGACCTTCTCGCCAGAACTCTATTGTGCTAATCAAGTGGCTGTTCAAAACCCAGTATATCAATACAGTCCTCATTTTCGTTCGCCCAACTCAATCAACTCGAGTCTTTATTGCTCTCGCTTTCTCTTTCTCTTTCACCCAACAGGCTCAATAAAGTGGGTTAGTCATTTACTAGAGCTTTTCTTGATGAAAAGAAACACACGATTAAGCCGGAAAATGTTGTATAAGTGTACTGCACGCCAGTAAGTGGAGCTAATAGCCAGACAACAGGAACTGCTGAACACGAGTACGACATTTTGGGCACGGCATTGTGTGTGGGGGGGGGGGGGAGAGAGACTTGAGGAGTAAGTTTGGGTAATGCAAGGAACGATACAAGTTAATAACAGTCATCGGAGGGATGAGGTTTACGATTTAGAAGCCCACACATGCCAATTAACAAAACAACTACGACAGCAAACTGCCGAATCCTGTGTTTGAGATTATTTCTCTACTTTAACAAGTCATTTTCATTAGACCTGCCTGCTGCAATTTAAAACTTTTCATTAAATCGGGCGCTACTGCCTCTTTGAATTTGTCGTTCCTGAAGAGGAACGTCCGAGAGAGTCCAAATGTAAATCAGTCCTCGTACACAACTCCGCCTTGAAAAATGAGATAATTAAGAGACAAATGACGGGTATTACATCTGGTTAACCGAACAAGATCTGATTGAAGATATGAGGCTAGTCGGAACTCACAAAACCTGCTACCTCCACGTCCTTCCTTCGTCTTCTTGGAGTGAATTCCGTAGCATGTTACCTACATTTGTGAGAGCTCAGGGCGTTTGAATGGTATGCGGTAGGAAATCAGGCTGGACGCATCGTCGTGTCAGCTCTATTTCAATTATTATTCTCCATACAAACAATTTTACATCAACATTGCACAACACAAGGACGTTTACAATACAATTTTGTAAGCAACATCGATTTTCGCTCTTGCAGCCACAAACGTTTACCTGATTGAGATGTAAACATTGGTGACCTGATGCTGCAATGTGTGTGGGTCACACAAACCGTGCCAAATGGTGTAAATCTGCATCCATAAGGACGCCAATCCTGACTAGGTTGAATTTACTCCTGCGTATTTAGAACCGTTTAGTACAGCGCAGCACATAGGCCCTCACGCCTGTCCGCGATGACACCTGTTTTGTTTTTTGTTCTCTTCACCCTCACGAGAATGTTGGAGCCTGCCGCCATTCCCATACAAACTCCATTCTGCCCAGCAGTTTGGGAGGTTCAGAAGAAGTCTTTCCTCCATGTCTTCTCTTATAGTGGCCGTGGGTCAGCTAGCTCCATCCTCTTCTGGCCAGCACTCCCCGTTCAATTAGATAAATGTATTGCCAGTTTTCATCGAAATTCAACATGGTGGGGGTGAATGCCTCTGGTGTGAGCCGACCAACTGTCTCCCACCGTGAGGCGCCAGCCTGTTCACCTTCGGCTCGAGAAGATGGCATGGGGAGCATTGCCCTGCATTGCAAGCAGTTTCCCAAGGATCACTCCGTAATTTCCAACTCTGGTTAAGTTGAAGTATATAAAGCTAAGTATACAGGCAAAATTCCTAACTTTTAGGGTTACAGAATATCCAGCTGTGGTTCGTAATCACTTGGAAGAGCGTTAATTTGTTTCTGAAAATGTGTAAAGTGGTATGCCATTTCTAATTAGAGTGTGAACCAGCAGGAGACCTATTGACGTCAAAGTGCCAGGCGCTCTGTGCCCCGTTGGTTCGACCTGCCAACAGAGTCTATTTCAATTTTCCACTCGACAAGACGAAAAGATGGACAGGCAACAGTTTTGTTGTGGAAGAGCGGGAACAATATTATTTCCAATGGCCTTTTCATTCCTTTTCAAAATAAACTCTCCGCAGTTTGTTACGTAAATAGGCCTCATTTAGGAATTCCACGTCACGAGCTCGTTTGAGGGCGCGCATTATTATTAGTGAAGACGAAGAGGCGCTCCAGGACCCACACAGAGGTTTCGATGCCTCGACCCCCGGAGACCTTTTGGCTGCCTGCCAAACAGAAAAACCTCGGTTTTACGCACTATTCTTTTGAAGAGGGACCGACGAAGCATCCGACCGGAATTCCGCACCACCGACTTCAACAACCAGGAACGTTGCCGCAACCCCACGAATAATTTTGAAGCCGGAAGAGCTGAGAAATTAGGGCAAAACATACCTATTCCCCCAGCGCCTGAAATGAATGAGTTTTCCCGGGAAGTTGATATTAAAGTTGCGAAATTGAAAAGTAGCGGCTCCAGTAAAAACTGTTGAAAAGTGTCGTTATAATCGAGATAAAGGAAGCAGGAAGTTAACTGAATAAAATTGTTGTGTTAGGAGCTACAATTACTGAGCTCTTCATAAACCATCGTTAACATCACAAACGGAACATTTGTATGCAATAGCCAAATCACAACGTAACAGACACAAAGCCAAACAAACTACAGCAATGAGCATACGTAACAGCTGATAATGAAAATTCTACTCTTACTCCCCAGACAAATAAACCCTCTCAGTGACTATTGCAATAGATAGGTCTGAAATGGAATAAACAGTGCCATGCTCAGTATTGCGTTTTCTTGTTTGTTTTTTGTGGTAAACTAGATGAAGGAGCCCAACCATAAATTTTCCTCGGAGAACGTAAAATGATGAAGATTTCAATATTATTTTATAGAGCGATTTATATTTTACTGTATACTCCGAACAGTAAATTACTGTTTCCATCCAAGGACTTTTCACAATATTGTGGTCGTTACAAGGATCGTTAGTTACTCTGAAGTTCCAGCATCACATTTACTCGTATTTGCCCATCCGATGGCACGTTCGTCGACACCTGCGGCCTAACTCGCGTCTTCTTCAATGACTTACGCCTTCTGAACCTTCAAGCCAGCAGTGCATTGGTGCCTTGCGACCAGACACGAATTCCCGGTGGACTACGGCATGAACTGTGGGACCGCTAGAGAGTAGACGGCTAATTGAAAGAGTTAAACCTACAAGTTGGAATGAGAACGCTTAAGATTCGATGAATTTTGCAACTTTATGAGTTGTGGTTGGGTTGGAGAACATCTTCGATCACAATCTTTGTTGCGACGTATCAAACCACTTTCCCCATTCCTTCGTAAACTCCGTATTCAGACGCTGTATCGTCTTTCGTCGGAGTTCTATAGGAACTTTCACCAACAACACCTTTTTTTAAATTTCAAAACAAACTTTTTAAATGCGGGGACATGTTTTTACTTACGATTTTATTCGATGCATGAGGAAGGGGAGAGTTGCGAGGGAGACGTGTGTTTATAGACTGGTGAAACACAACCCCTCAGGTTGATCAAATTTTGTGGCATTTACTGGAAAAACATTTCAAGTACGTTCTTAAAAATTATATTTCGGTGGAGTGTGGCATTGATTTCCGTTCAAAGACCTGAAACATATTTACGAAGGAAAATTTACGCCGTTTTCGCCAAAGTTGTACCCTATGTGTGCTTGGTAAGTACAGTATTTTCAATGAGACGTTATGAACTCAATCCTTCACGTTGTTTCTAAATTTTATTCTTTACTTCTTGTCCAACTAGCTCTACTTGTGCCCGCCACTCCTCATATAGATAAATATACGAAGGGCATGTTTTATAGTTGGCTTTCGGTGGTCAGGAGCGGCTGTGTTAGTAAAAATGATGGTTCATTCAACGCATATGACAAAAATCCCCCCTCACATAATGTCAGACGCGTGCAGTGGGGCCGCGAGTTGACAAATGAAACGGAGTCTCGTTAGACGGTCGGATTGTAGATATTTCATCGATCCGAAATAGAAGACGAGCGGGGAGTGGGGCTTCGAGTTGGTTATATATACGCTGATAAACCTTCTCGTGACAGCGGGAGCTAAGCTGTGTGTTAATTAGTTTTGTGATTAATCTCCGGTGGTAAGCAGGTGTCACTAGATAGTGGAGCCGAGGACTCGCGCAGTTTCCCTCCACTCAGTCGAATCGCCCTCGCTAATCCCTAGTAACGCAAACCTAACTATTATCTATAGTCTATAGATCACCTTGGGCGTCTCTCAGCTCTCCCTTCTCACTAACGGTGTTAGGTTTGCCTTGTCCTCTGAATGGGGACATTGATTCGGGTTCCAAGACAATCAAGAGGATCTGATTCACAGTTGTAATCAACTGTTAGATAATCACCGATGGCTTCTATATATTGACACTTGATGTTTGGGAGAAGGGAACAGTGCAACTCATTTGCACTACTCAAACTTTGTTGACAGGAGATATGTCACTTCTAGAATCAATCTCGCTGGTTTTAGGAATCCCTGCAAAAAAGCAGGCAGCCATGCTTTTGAACTTAAAACCTTAGCCCTCACTGTTCCGCTCATGGTCTGGCAAACGGAACAACTACGCTTCCACGAGTGTCCTTAGTCTTGATGACGCAGCAGGGGAGTTTCAACGCGAGTGATTCAATAACACAACCATTTTCATTGGACAGCCGGAGAAAGATAGCTCGTGCAGTTCTTGTTAAACCTCCATGATTAAGGCGTTGTGTGTCTTTCTCCGGCTCCTCCCTGGAGATGCCGCATTCTTTGAACTAAATTACCCCTCTGAGGTCACTGAGGAGTCGACAAACTATGTCGAAACTACTTCCACCATAGACGCCGGAGATACCCAATACCAAGAGCTCAATTATTTGTAAAATATGAGAGTTGTGGCGAGGCTTCAGTATTTTGCAGAAACTTGAATTCAGTTCGGTCGATAGCAGCCCAAGTGCCTTTTTTGTGTGGAAAGTTACAACTGAAGCGATAGAATTCCGATTGCGATACTTGAAAACTGCCGTGAAACTTCTTATTGTCACTTTCTTCTTTTCCCACTTAACAGTTTATTTCAACTCGAAACCATAATTTCTTTTTACGTTAGCGGAACGCCGTTATTCGGTTACAGTTACGTCTCCCTTCGTTGGGGGTGGAGCTCGTGGAAGCCGTCGTGCATTAGGAAATCTACTTCTAACGCGCGTTGCAAATGGAAGGTTGATATAAAACGAGGAACTGCGACGTGCCGCACATTAAAGGCAATAAAAGCTTCGGAACTTTGCCCGGTTTTCTTACGTTTCAATTTTATATCACTTCCTCTTAACGGTTATGACGATAATGGACGGCTTTACGGCCGAAGGGAAATCTTTAAAGGGTAGTCAACGTCATACAAATTCGAAATAATTGCTCATTTCGCTCGGCAGCGTGCGACGGTGTGTCACATACGTCGCTAAAATCGGCCTTTGAATGTAAAGTAATTCCGGAGCCGATGGCTTGTTCTCCAAATTTCCAGGTTTGAGTCGCAGGTAAAGCCCAACGCCTGAGACGACCGTTTCCTGGATTTTATGAGCTCCGCTGCGGGAGGTTCTCGTAAACGAAACTTTCTTTCAAATAAAATACTTCAATCGAGGAACGTCACAAGGCGCACGGCTAGGGGCACGAGAGTGTGAAGGAAAACTGGTGGGTTGTCTATACACGAAATGGGGAGTGGGCGAGTGGAGGTGCTCCTGAGAAATAGTTGAATAGCGATGAAGTGAGATTATTTCACGTCTTCTGTTTCATGTGTGAGGTTGTACCCGAACAACCTGACAAGAATTTATTGACCTTAGGGGGTTTCTACGTTTAACTTGGTGTTTGGAAATCAATTACAGAGCTTAAGGCACTGCGCCCAGACCTGTGGGCCCAGGTATTAGGCGTTTCAGTCATCTTCACTTCCAGCCCCTCAGCCTCTGTTGCCCCGCCTGATCTAACAGTATACGAGAGCTATAAGCCTTATAGTGTTACTTTGTTCGCCAACTGAGCAAAATGGTTCAACGAGTTGCTCCGAAACTGTCACAACAGGCGAGACAAGATCACCCAACAACAACTGCTGTTCGTTCTTGTGAAAACAATGGGCACAAAGGAATTTCTTGTCTCCTCCAAATTGCAAGCACACGATGAGTTTTGAAGAAACCTTATAAAGGCATATCATAACAAGGGTTCCTTTCTGGCTCTCCACGTTTCTCTCTTGAACTCCAGATAACTTAATTTTTTTCGAGTATTGATATTATGGGGCCAACCAAATCTAAAAAACCTTCGGCAAGTGGTCTGTGCATGTTCGTTATTTTTCTATGGTTATGAGTAGTTCCCATCGACGAGCAGGAGAAAACACGACAGCAGTGAAGGCTTTCCGATTATTTCCAACAAGTTGGTACTTCGCTACAACTCCTTAATAATGTTTCTCCTTTCGAAGGTTGATGACTGTGAAATAAGCAAAGGGTTTTCACTTTTTGGAGAAACAACCGAAATGATTTACATGGAACTTGCAGTTTCTGTGAACAGTCAATTGTATTGTTCGCCGAAGAGTTTCCTCTGACTCGACTTTGTTAACACTACAAAAAAGTACAGCAATTCGTGTATTGAGGAACGTTTAAGAATAAAGCGCTTGACCTACTTTTTGGATGAATATACAAGCTCTTCCTTTGTTCAGCACAAAATAGTGCCTCTCCTTTACTCGAACGCTCCATTTTCCTTCCCCAAAGCATATCCCCACTGACACGGTTCCCCTTAAATGTCCCTGGAGATTTCAGAACTTTCGGAAGCCAAAGCAACCAACTACCGCTTCCGATTAGAAACTGAGTTGATGCCAGAAAGGAAAGGGACAAAGGGCGTCGAACTGGATTCATTTTAGTAATTGGATCTTCACCGGGAGAAGAAAAGAAGAAACCTTCGTCAGCCAACTCCTCAATTCCAAGTCCTTTAGCTGTTCCTGAGCAGAAGGGGCTCTCGGGAGCAATCAACCTGACGGACCAATCAAACCATAACGCCCGACCACACAAAAGGTTTTTACCGAGTTCTTGACAGAAAGAAGGGCGTTGGAATTGGCGCCCGACCAAGTGGCGAATGTCAGGTTGGGACAATGGTCGCACAACGTGGCACGTAATACACCGAGCCCCTTTAAGCCGTGGAAGGTTTTAATGCGTCGTCGAGCCTGAAAACCGACCAACAACATGCCCGATTTGATGGCGGGTATTTAACTGTCGACCCCTGAAATATACCGGTTTAAGGGTCGTAACGTCAGAAATGACAAGAGGGCATAAAGCAGTAAGTTTTTCAAGGGTTGTGCTGATGCTAATGACCGCAGTTAGAGCAGGCATTTGTGACTTCCTTGTTTCAACAATCAGGCTAATACTCGACTTGCATTGTTCATCAGCCTATCAATGCAGCCTGTTTTTTCACTACAATTCGCAAGAGTTGATAAACCAACGAGTTCGTGCAAAAGATTCACTTATTTGTAAAGAAATAAAGACCGATAAAGTCGTACTCTCCATTCAGGTACTCAGATCGGTCTGAAGACATCTAGTTCAGAAATGGTATGCTTCAAACTATCATTCTGTGGAGTATGTGGCGACAGTAATCTCTACCCACGCACAAGTTCTTCCTGCAAAAATTTAGAAAGTTGGAAAAGAGGAAACAGGTTGATAGAACTTCATAGAGAAGCACTAGTGAGGCAGTATTCACGGATGTTGTTGGCCGGTCCCCAACGGAATACCATATCAGGAGAGGCCCTCCATACCTACTATAGCAGTGATGCGGCGTGCACAACCAGCTCAAGGGAACCGCTGTGCAGGTGACTCCAAAGAACGTCCTTTCGTACGCCCACGAGTCGACATAGGAGAACACCATCCATGCCTTATGAGAATGATGAGAGACTGCCTACTACGATAGCCTGGCGTGGTGAGCGCTCTATCACGCTTGCTGCTGTATTCAGCCAGAGGGGGACCACTTGCGTCTGTCACTCAGGATGGTACTAGGTCTTGCACCCTCTGGTAGGCACCCTACAACGAACAACTTGTAAAGGAGACGCCATAGAGGGTTTTCCAGGGCTCCACACCTGATATTTGATCGCGTGGGTTTTGTTGCTATTCCACGTGAACCTACTCCACTTTGCACTGCCCCTATTCGTTAAACGCCTCTCTTAAGATAACTAGAACACAAATCCAATACAACAAATTGCAACTTTGATGCGACACAGAATTAAATAGAGAACGATTTCTTAGCCGGTTCCTGTAATCACCTACCAACGCGGGGTTTGCTGGTGAATAACACGCCAGAAAAATTCAACCCAACAAAAGTCATTCAAGTTTCCACTTCGAAACTGATAAAAAATTCAAATTGGCGGAGGGAAAGGCAAAAGAGTCTCCATTGTCATCGTCGCGGTTTAATTACGAACAAAATGCACCACAATGCACCTGAACTCTTAATGTGGGCCGCGTCTCGTGAATAAACGACGAGAGCAGTTCATTGTTAGAAGTTTTTTCATGAAACTCGAATCATCTAATCACAAGAGAATGGAAGAACTGGGAAAGGGCGATGAGGGAAGGGAGGAGCTTTCGAAAAGGGCAATTACCGCCGTCCCCGCGGTGTCCGGGCTTTTTTCATGAAAATTTGATATGATGCAACGTGTGACGTCAAAGTGATTACGAGGTGCATCAAGAGGCAAATGAAAATTGATGAGGACAGGAGGGAGTTAATTAGAGGTTCTTTATGATTCGATTATGTCGGGTAATGCGGTAAATGAGTCATTGGCCAAATCCCTGAAATGGGGTTGTCAAGGGGTGAAGGTCGTCAGCTGGAAGAGCTCCTCAATTGACTAGTACATCGTATCTTCTTCTTCTTGTTTAATGAATGTGCAATAAAAGTGGTGAATTCAGAAATACTGAATGAGAGTAAGTATACTAATATAACTTCAAATCAGTATGGTTCAGGAAACGTTGATATTAAAACTCTCAACACCTACCACATGCAGCAGAAAGTGCTGACGTTGATAGTGAGCATGCATCGCTCGCAGCCAACGTAAGAGTGAGAATAAGGAAACTACTATGATTATCAAAATCAAACATATTTAACAATGCGAAGCTCAAAACAGAACAGTTAGCAAACGATTAATTTGTTTCAAAACTGTTCACTGGTACTGCTCTCAATAGCCTGGTACGTTTCGAACACTGGACACAACAACAGTGGAGAGCTGTTGACACAAAAATGGTAACCTGGCCGTTTCGGCGGGATGGCGGTGGGCCTGTTGAGAAGCTATATCCTATGATGGCTATATCCTTCACACTGTTGAAATAACTCAGGATAAATCTGGAGCAACAAACCTTCCATCTTTTCTCTCAATGTATTCCAGAGTGAAGGATTGTATACTCCAGGGGTTCTTCAACAACATAATCTAGGAACAAGCTTGAAGTATTAATTAAATGATGAAGTTCGCTCCAGAAACTTGATTTTTTTAAGTGTTGGCCCATGGCAATAGTTTTTTTGGTGAATAACATGACTTTGAATCGCAAAGCTTTTAGTAATTGTGCTCGTTCGTGCTGTCTGGTGGACTTTGAGGAGGAGTGGAGGCGCGAAACGTGAGGTTAAAGCGACGCCAACGTGAAAAAACGACTGGAACCATTCGAGAGATAGCGGAGTCGCGGGTGTCGAGAGCTCGGAGGCTGACACTAATCTCACTAATCCCCGGGACCTAACGCTCGTCACACGCGCTCTTCACCGGGGCACTAAACGCGTCCGACGGACAATTACCGCCTGAACAACGTGCAATCAACGAGAGCAACCTCCTTGGCCCTGGTTTGAGGATTCTGAATCCAAAGGAGCTGCTTCTTCCAAGTCAAACAACCTGACAGGTTCCTCGCAGCTTGAAAAAACCCTGGCGAAAGAGCGGCTTTTCACGTCAACTTCACTTTGTTCAGAAAATCACGGAGTTCCCCTCAAAACCAACTTCGAATGATCGAAATTACCCTGTTGGATCTCACGGACAGAAAATTGCGTCCCTTTTTTAACTCCATCGCACTTGTAATTGCCTGTTGCTAGGTTTCAGCTTCGGTTGTTCGTCTTCGGTGCGTGATGAGATCCAGTTTTGAAACAGACTCACAATGAGATGATGGGACCTCGGGAAATTATGTGTGATATTGTGAAGAAAATGACAGTGCAATTAAATACGTTACACGACAGCTCTCCAGTTCACTCGAGAGTTCTATAATTGAAGGGCTCAGCTCAACCTTTCTTGTCCACATCACACGAGCTTTTGTGTGAAACCTTGACCGGTACATTTCTTATTGCAGCAGCAAAATCCAAGTTAACGCAAGTGTACAAGAATAATGCGAGGGATAGCGAGGAGCCTCAACCAAAGCACTGTCTAGTAGTTAGACCTTAGTTAGGCCACGGTTTTTTCTATCATTTGTCAATTCTCAGATGTCCAGTTTTGTGCAGGTTGCTGCAGGTTTATTTTTCATTCCCACAAATGCAATCGCTTAGGATTATCACGCAATCCTTTGACGAGATCCGTTTGGCATTGCAGCATCGAACAACTTCTAACGCCGTCTTGATCAAATTCGATACTGCACGACGTCTGATTTTTAGCCATCGCGTTGCACATAAACACCACCCCAACCCCAAACGTTGATACATATCTGGGCATACACTTGCAAACAAAGGCGCACATTCAACTTGCTGTATTTAGCTCTTTAATACTTGTTTTCCGGCATCATTTCGTTCCCTCCAAGCGTAGTGCTTGGGCTGTTTTGTGAAAACTAATGTAACTGGTTGATTCTGTAACCATCCCTTATCTTATTTCTCACCCATCACTTATGCCACCTCCTAACCAGTCTACCCCAGAATTCTCTCACCAGTGCTGGAAACGGAGCATTTAATCGACTTGAGAAGGGTGTGGAATATTGTGTGATGCTTTGCACCAGATATTTTCTGGTTTGACTCACGTAGTCCCGATTGGAGCCATCAGTTCCTACTCTTGTCGTTCAAAGCTCCTCCCCCCACCCCTCACCCATCTATCTCCTTCCGCAGGCCCTTCAGTTGCATAAACACGAATGTTATGACAATTAATTATCTCGCGGGTTTGTTGAGTGAGAGGGAAACGAGAGCGTGACACGAGGATTCCATTAGCGCGGCAGACGCTCTTCAAGTTTAGGGAAAAGGGAGAAGCAACGAGAACCTCCACCACCGCCAGCCCTCCACTTCATTAAGAAAACACTCGAGACGACTCGGAACAACGAGCCGATCGGTTGTAATTGTTGTCCAAACAAAAGGAAAGAGCTCCGGATCGTTTTTCGTTGTTTATCTGAGACGAAGGAGAAATTAGCTCCACCTTCGCCTTCGTCTTTCGCACGTTCTCAAGTTTGAAGTTGAAACTTCAACTCATCTTTTGTTTTGAGAAACTCGATCTTCGAGATCAGACGGCCTTTGTTCCCTCAAATCCTCGATAAATATGAAGCTTTGTGATTAGGGAGCTGCTCCAAGGAGAACTAGAAGTATCCGCAAATGAACTGCTGGCACTGACTAGCGCCTACTGCTAGTCCTTAGGCTTATGTTCGTATCACCAGTTTCCAACCAAAATATAACAAAAACAACAACGATTGAGCTAGGGATTTCAGCTGTTGAATACTGGCCCAATCCTGAAGAGCAGCGCCTACGAGACAGGAGTCACTGAAGCACTCCAACAGATCACTGGTCAGTTACCCGTTGACTTGGCTGTTGAGTGCCTAATAGACAAGTGGGGAGTAACAAGGGAGCAACAACAAGTAACAAGGAAGTAACAAGCACCCCCCCCCTCTCGGTCGAACTCCACATAGTCCACTGCACTGAACGAAAACTTGCCGCGATACATCAATGAGCAAGCAAGATGGGAGTTCTAACGAAAGGGACGTGGCAGGTACTAGCGTTCTCCCAACATGCGTGAACATCTTAGGAGAAAGTGGGTTGAGCCAGACCACTGGACAAGCCAGTTCCTTCGGCGAAGACGGCTCCACTTCTTTTTTCTCAAAGATCCTCAATCCTGCAATGAAAACATCTAGCAGATGGTACAGGGTTTCCCTGGGTGTTACCTCCAAACAGTGACGCATGGGCAACTGCTCTCTACAGGGAGTTCAACCACGACCAGTCGTACCTCTATACAGCAATCTCTTTGACTTCCGACTGATATCAGTCTTAGGGAAACAGGCCCGTATTTATGAGAGCGAATAGTTTGATATTCGTCATCATGGGACATCAAAATATAGGTATGTTGCTCACAAGGCATTTTGCTAATCGGTTTAAAGTTATCGTAGTGATCACAACACTAAACTTTAAAGAAAAAAATTAATCAAGTATTTTGTAGAGACAGCTCAAAATATCACCGCTGTGTTGTGTGTGTTTGAAGGAAAATTATTCAAGAAGCACAATAAATTGTCCAACACTTCGACGAAAAGCGTTTTTGTGTAGTTTTTTTCTTATGAATCTCAATCATATAAGACCAGCGTTTCCAGATACATCAGGCCGGTAATCCCCACACATCGTTCTCTATAAATGTTCCTCCGTCAGATTTAACGAAGACTTAAGCCAACATTAATGATTTTAAAAGTGCCTTGTAAGCAGTGAATTGGAGTGAACTCGAGTGGCTGAACCGTGAATAGATCAATTTGAAAACTTGCCAAAATTTTCGTAGATTTCTTTACTACACAAATTCTGTGTTGGGTAGATGGAATAAAAAGGATTTGCAACATCTGTCGATGATAGGGAACTGCCCTCACATGATCCAGTGTTTAGTATTCAATGACAATTGAGTCCAACCGTGCAGGTCTAACTGTGTAGGAATCAATGCGTTTGAACCAGTAGCTCTCCGCGTAAAAAAGAAGAAGCGACCAAAAAAATCTTCGCCTCCTGTCACTCGGTACGTCATTAGTGACCGTCAGAGTGGCAATTAGATGCCTTACGTGCACCGCTTTTGTATGTCCTCGGCACTCTCAAAGCAAATTAGACGCCGTATTTGTTGGGGCAAAAGGCTGCGGTTAGGAATCAGCCATATGCCGGATAATTCACGTCGTTCCCCCGGCCCTAGCAAGTGGCTTTCGAGGAGTGGCAAGTCGATCGTCTTCCAGACGAGACGTTCGAAAGGAGAAAGAGGGTGAAAACTCTCAATAACGCGATATGTGAATGCGGGAAGGTGAAGAGAGGAGGACGATTGAGCTGAGGCAACAAAAGGACGTCATGCGATGGTTGCGGTGGTAAGGTGAGTGGCGTGGATGGAGGGGAGTGGTCTGAGGACAAAAAACGAGGTACAAGTCTGCAAGGAGGTTCAGGCTTTGGAAGGAGATAAAAACGCGGTCGAGGAGAGGCAGACAGCTCGACGCCTTCAACTTCAGGCCTCAGGTGGGCTCCACGGTATAAGACTCCCAAGTAGGGGGCCTGCGGGTGAACGCCCTTGTGGCTTTGGAGTCAGGCAGACCCTCGTACGTTCTGCGTTATTTTATAACATCCAGCTGAAGTAAGATGCATATTCATCTTGACGCACTTAGACTTTGATGACTCGCTCCTCATTCTCGACATCTATAGTTATCATTAACCTTGGAGCAGCAGCTCCTGAAACGACCGACCATCCCGCCGGTACACCTTTGCACTTGCAGAATTATCAAAAGCGAATTTGGCCTTCTCCCTGGTCACTCCTCACGTTGCTCATCAATTCACCGGATTTAAACATAATCAGTCAGTGGCATTCTATGGTCAAATTGGAACTGATGGATAAAAATTACCAACAACAAGAATTAAATGAAGAAGGTGGCACAAAAATATTTGGAGTGATGACCATCGTCCCTCAGCTCACGTACAGTCGGCGATTTTTACCGCCGTAGCACTAATACATTATGTTTATGGAAATCCCGCTACTTTAACGAACTGATAGCGCTTAACGTAACAGTTGTCTTGTTTAGCGACCTGTGTACAGGTAAATCACAGGACTTTGCAAGGGAAACAATGTGAAAAAAGTTAGTCAATAAAACCACTGTATCAGGTTTCTAATAATTATCTTACGGATTCTTCATCGCACGACAGCCCATTAGACTACCGTGCTTTGGTGTATTTGCTTTTTCCTGTTTTATTGGCTTCGTACATATTTACATTCAGTTTTAATTGGATATTGTAAGGTTGGGAAGACGTGGGGGCTGCGGCAGAAGATGGTCTTATGAATGTAACAGGCGATTGTTAGGTGTGTGGTCACCTATGGTGGCCTGGTGCGGTGTTCCAGGACAGGAAAGACGACTGTGCAGATGTAGCCTGCTCAGCATGCCCTTTAAGATACTTATTCAGTAAAGACCCAGTTGGGCAAGGGGTGGCCCCACGCTTGAAGATGTGGCCATGGATCAGTGTGGACTAGCAGCTGCAGGAGTTTCTGGGCGAGGGAACCGTGAAAATGAATGGCAAGTTCATTCTAGAACGCTCACCCACTGGCTACTGGAGAAGCTGTCGTTTTGGCTGTGCTGACGAACGATTAGTTTTACTTCGAGTAAACTCATCCATTAGGCGACTTGAGGGGAAGCTCAAGTTGATACTGGAGTGTCAAAGGTAATTTTTCGACTCTGGTTTTAGCCTCATTGGGCATGTCTGCAGAAGGCGCTCAGATCTCATGACACCATCGCTCTTTTCCAGGCGGAGCGAAGGTGCCACAAAGATCTATATTTTGTTAGTCAAGCAACACTCAAGGCCCTGGCTTCTTATACTATTTCGTCTGGACTGGTTTGGGAATGTTTGGCTGGTCTGAAGAGAGAAACTGAATGTCTGTCTGCAAAAGGTGACCACTTTAACGTTGCGTTGGCTGCCAGGTCACTGTGGAATGGAAGAGAATGAGCAGGCTGACATGAGTCGGAGCTAAGCCCCTAGTAGGGACCACCAAGAGTCACTTAAATAAGGACGTTGGCTAGTGGTGGAGGGGGCGAGAGAGTGAGATTTGTGCTGGCTGCCGACTTGTGGAATGTGCGTGGCCAAAGAAGTTCAGCTTACTCTCCAGTAGAGAAGAAGAATACAGACAGTAGGGTGAAGTCACCAGTAATGGACCACCCTTAAGAACAAACGGCTGGTATTTTGTATTACACATGACCTCTAATGAACTTGGACCGTTTTAAAGCATTCTAACAGATTCAGCAAGGTCTCTACCTCCTACCTGACTCTAAAAATGTTCAACGAAGTGCAAAAAGAATTGTTTTTTCTTGAATTAAAAAAAAATTAACGTGCACTAGTAATGGACCGGTAGAATATCTGAGGGTTTAGTGATGGACCATTTTGGGACTAATAACGGACCACAGGATAAATTTTCAATAAACATTGTATTTTCCTAGTAGATCATTGTTAATCGCTAGGTAGGAACTTAAGTTTAAGGAATGTTGAACATCCTTTCGTTTCCAGGTGCTCCATAAATGACAGGCTGAGGGAGCTTCTTGATCTGGGAACATCATTTTCGTTTTGTATATCATTCGCTGGATTATTAGTCTGTGGCTGTGAGTTAGTTGAATTGGTTCTGTTTCCGTCAGCTTGCATCTCAGTGTTGATGTGTTCATTGTACGATCCCGTTGCATGTTGGTGTTGAACGATCCCGGAGTTGGTGGTACAAACCTCAGTAACTGGCTCCATTTCAGGACTTCCGGCTTTTGTTCTATCCAACTTGGCATGCATTTCCAATTCTCGTTCAATTTTACCTCGTTCCGCAGCATCATGATCGCCAATGGTGTTAAGCAAGGCATTTGTTATGTCTTCATCAATGACTGAATTTTCATTGCCGTTTTCCGAGAACATTACTGAAGGCATGATGCTTTGGGAAAGTCCTTCGGCGCTTGTTTTATCCAACTTGGCAAGAATTTCCAACTCCCTTTCAATTTCATCCTGTTTCCCAGCATCATGGTCGCTAAATCGGTCATAAATGGCATTGGTTGCATCTCCATGAATGATAGAGTTTTCGTTTCTGTCTTCCGAAAATTTGACTGAAGATTTGATTTTTTTCCACACAAAAAAAAGAGATGTATCCTCCTCATTCCCAGCCCATTATTCGTTTTGTGAGAATAATCTTACCTTTTCTTCGCCGATAATCCGTTCCAACTGCTTCAAGGCAATTTCATTTTCTTGGATTACCTGTTCTTTCAAGTTGCTGCCCACTTTCTCCTCCTTTGGGGGTTGGAAAGGCTCATCCGGGTTCCATGGGAAGAGTCCAGTAGTTTTAAAACCATTTCTGATAGTAGTTGTTGATATTTTACTCAGAGCTTTTTTCAGCAAAGGGGCAAAATGTTTTTTCTTAATCGTTGGACCGTCGGTATTATTGACATCAATTCGCCAAAGACGCACTTCCTCCTTCCAATAAACCTTCAGAGCTCAAAAAACGGACACATCCATGGGTTGTAGAATGTGTGTGGCGTTGGGATGCAGAGACACAAGAATACTTTTATGACTTTCACAAAACTGGCTAGTCTCAAGTGTCAAATGTGAAGAGTGACCATCGAGAAAAAGGATTACAGGCAACTCAATATTTTTTTCCGTGATCCAGGTGTGAAAAACATTGGCTATGTAAGAGTAAAACAGTTCGCCAGTCATCCACCCTGATGGAGACTTACCGATACCCCATGAGGGAGGAATGCTAAATGCTATGTCTTGAGGGAGCCTCTCATACTTGAAAACAATGAAGGGGTCGAGCAACTCTCCTTGTGCATTACCACCTATGAGAGTCGTTAAGCACTCTTTGTCATCACAATTAGCTATCTGATATACATTTTTTTGGCCCTTCTTGGCAAGCACATGACCGCCCTTGGGGTTTAAAAAAAAAGCCGTCTCGTCACAATTGAATACCCTTGTAGGATCCTCGAGGATAGATAGAAAACCATTATTTTCGAGATACTGGAAAATTTTTTTGAACCACCCAGTTACACTCTCTTTTGTGACCATTGCTCTGGAAAGAGTTAAGTTTTCACTAATCCGTGAAGTAATGGTAGGATTCCTTTTGAGAAATGATTTAAACCACGACTTTCCTGGTCGGCCATCCTTAAATGTATTTTCCCTATCAAGTTTCCTCATCAAAACTTGAACACTGTCGAGCAAATCATCTCTAGTGACTGGAAACCCAGCGCTTGCAGCAGTGCAAATCCACTTCACTAGAATGGCCTCCTCTTCTTTGTTGAGAATTGATGGTGGTCCCATATGCCTTTCTAGGGGTGAAGAGCCCACGACCTTTGACCGAAGAGTAGTTCTTGGTACCTGATGCTCTTTTGCAGCTGTCCGCACTGGTGTCCCTTTTCTGACGTCTTCGATAGCCTTCATCATGTCAATTTCCGTGTAATTAAATCTAGGCATTTTGGCTCCTGAAAGAAAAGTCCAAATTATTATTTATTGATCGTGTTTTTTCGGTTAATATCAAGACAAAACTGCTTAAACACATTAAGGATCAATGCCCTGATTAGGTCCAATACTGGTCCCTATAGAAGAAAGTATTGACTAGTGTTGGACCACCCCGGTCAAATACTAGTTCTCGTCATCTGACTGCAATTAAACTTAAAAGAAATGTTGTTCTTAGTGAAAGCTATTCAATAAAAGCAACAGCTAAAAATAGACCTGAAAACCATTATTGGACCGGGCGGTCCAACACTGGTCATTTCATCTTATCAAAGGACCAATATCAGACCACCGAGAAATTAAATCAAGTTGAAGTTTAATCGCAAAACTGATGATGTATTTCGATTCTAAGTATAATAATTATCTGAAATTAAGCCCTCTGACATCAAAACCCCATCAAACACAACCAATATATCCTTATAAACGTAACTTACCTCCTTATCACCACGCTCAACAAACGCCCCAGCTGCAGACTGTGGTATAGTTGGTTGTAGAGAAGTTCACCTTGTCTCACACTAGGTAGCACTACCACTCTGTAATTCAGATATCTTCCGTATGAGGCTCTAATGAACTTCCCCGCCCAGTTTGAATGTGAAACCTCTATCTGAAAGCTTAATATTTACTTTTTTGTGGTAGGTGGTCTATTACTAGGGATGTTTTTGGGGCTGGTCCATTACTGGTGACTTCACCCTATGTGGCCTGTTCACAGAACACTGTCCACTCGCGGCATCAACGTACATTTTTCAAGGAATAAGAAAAAACTGAATTTTATAAGTTCAACGTGTAATATATTATTTATTTATGCGTCCTATCTTCAACTAAAAGCTTTAATACTTCATACCTACTGATCATATTTGTATGAATACGGACTTAACGTTAGGGAAGACTGCTCTAATGTCTCAAATTACCACAGAATCGATGGTCTTCGTAAGTGTCCCTTTGCTTTCGATTACCTTGAAAAACCGCTGCGCCAGGGGCCACTCTAGTCCTTTGAAGCGACTTAATATTTACTCGTGACATTATCCTCAGTCGTTGATTGCCTATCATTGCCTCCTTCGTAATTTGCGCAGGGAAATGAAGCAACACCTTCTAGGAAGGTGGCCGAGGAGGCATCGATTTCCTCCGCGATTCCGTGTTGGTTGTCAATAAACGCAAGTTACCGACCCGAATAATTACTGGCGTTCTGTCTGTACCGCATTAAGGACTCCAACTCTGAAACGTACAATTACCGTACGCCAACGTACAATTAGGCCGTTTTTTTTTGGTATCCGTCTTTCGAAAGACAACTGAAGCCGTTGTTCCGTAATTCTTAATAATCACCGATTTACGGGATCGTTTCGTACGTCGCTGCCGAAACTCGCGGCATTTACGTGCATTTTTCAAGGAATAATACTGTAAATGCCGGTAGTGGTATTAATATCGCACGAATTCCGAATGGCTGTGTAGAATTGCAACGAGAGATCTCGTGATGTTAAGTCGTTACGTGAATATTATAAGAGCCTGACTTAACGTCCAATCTTCTGGTAGTTCGAATCTGCCTCAGACCGCCTGATCGTTCCCAATTATTTATGAAAGTGGCTGATGCATACCGTTTAAGTCGGTCTTCTGATCATTAGCGACGTTGTTTTCTAACTTTGAAAAGGGAACTTTAACTGCAGTGCATTGCGCAATTGTTGTTTATTGGGACCAAGTTGTGCTGCTGTGGAGGAGAAAATCCATTTTATAAACCAATAAAAAATAACAGCTGCAAATCATTGATTGTATGAACCCCCCCCTCCCCTTCCAAAAGGCGAATCATTCCTTTTGTGAAATATATGAATGTTAACATGTTTCAGCTCCCTTTGAATTTTTTCACATTAAATTTAACAAATTTAGATAATTTGAAAAATCAATCTATAAATCTTAATATTTCTCCTCATGGTCGGGCTAAAATGTAGTTCAGTGTTCATAAGGTGCCCACCTGAAGAACGCTACCTTCAGTTTACAATGTTAGGTTTTACCTTGTGGTTTGTGCGTTGTCCATAGTTAGATTGGCGATAGAACGGATGAACCAATTGAGCTGGTATTTTTTAAGGTTTGTTCGTGATTTTTGGAAGTCGGATTATAATTAAGAACAATGTTTATCGACGGAGGGACAAAATTCCTAAGTGGAGGAAATATGTACCGAAAATGGCTCTGTCGATTTTGATTAAACTTTCAATCAATTTATACTGAAATTCTCCATAAACATTTCTGTTAAAATTAGGTGAACTAAATTATAGGGCTATGAAACACAAAACAGTGTATTCATACTTTTTGGAAAACCACTCAAACGATTGCCACCAATCTCACAGTATGAGTGAACTGGTAAATCGACACACAGTTTTGCCATGGACACAAAAATTCATCTACAAAAATACATTTGAAATCTTAATAAACAGTTGATTAAATATTATAGTTCAGGAAAGTAAGATACATGTTAAGGAACCAGTTACTACCTGACATAGAAAGAAAAGGAATTATAAATATACGTTCGTTTTGTAAAACGAAATTCTTCAATTAAATATTTTTCTAAAAAATAATCAATTACAAAATTAAACATAACCTTATTTTCGTGCCTTCAAAAAATCTCTGAACAAAACCAAAAAAACCCAGCTCAACCGGTTCGATTGTTCTCCCGTAAATTGAACTACAGACTACCCCAGGGATACACGGCTGGGGACGGGAGGGAAAGAAGGATAAGACAGAACAACCACCAGTTGAGATACGACCCGAGCACACCTCGGCGAACCCTGCGCTCTCTCAACTTTCCAGCCCTCAGATGACAATGCACCAGCAACCTGCGTACGCACCAGGGCCACATAATTTAGCGACTCAAACTAGTTATCACATACACTCGGTCCAGGAATGGAAATCAAGTGGTTCAGATTCAGTAGGCCACAAAACGTAAAGATATGAAGAAAACCCAACTTTTTTTCCTTTGGGTAGCGGAAATGAAAATTGAATTGAATAGAATAAATGATCTGTTATCGTAAATATTAAAACCTTCAAGTATCAATTCTTCATTGTAGACATATTTGCCAGGAGTTGGTAACAGATATCCCAAACACAGATAAATATCATGAGAGCTGCGATATAGTGGCTGATGTATCACTCATCCCTGCGTGAACGTGGGGGTTCCTTTCCCATTTTTCATTTTCTTTATGTGTATCAGTTTTTCCGCTCTCTTGAGCGATTAGGACTACGCATAATGATAATGTCTTCTGCCTCGGACCCTTCCGCAACCCTTTGAACCCTCTTTGACATCGTAAACTTCCAGTTCTCAGTCGAAATAAGCCCAATCCGAAGCGTTTTGGTAATGCGTTTTCTGTTATGTGTGCCCTGTCCTTTCCGGCTTTCATCGTCCCCTCGATACTGGAAAGGTTTCCCTCATCTCCCGTGATGGCCTTTCATTACCATTACCCTTACTGGGTTAGATATAAAAAACTTTTCCTGCCTGTGTGAGGACGGAACCAAACTCACCGAGCTGCTGTTCTGATTCACAACAGCAGAGCCTGTTCTCTACCGATTATACTTTTACTGATTGTAGCTTACACATGCATTGAATTTATTGCACTTGTCCCTTAGAAACATTACTCATTCGTGCGTCACTGGTATCAAGTTTGCACACATTAAGCAACCATGTCTTACTCCACATATTTTTATTCGCTGGGAGTAAGCGGTTAGCGGCTTTTGGTTGGCCCACTCCACTTTCATTGTTTGTAAGGAAACCCCCACAATTGCTATTTGACAAAGTGTGTTGACTGTGAGATGGAGTATTGTCAGCTTGAACAACGAAGTGATATTTTTTCGAATGAAGTGTTTTGAAAGAGAAGTACTTCAGGACGCAGGCCATTGCTCCGCAATTATTCTTCGAGAGCTCGGCAGGATAATGGAATCAGACGAGCTGAGCGATAAGCTCTAAAGGAGGATTTCTCGTAATCAGTTTTCTGTGGAGACCCCCTTAATCTATTTGAAGTGTGTTGTTTGGCACTTGTCAGGGAACCTGGACATATGCACCGCTCCCTACATCTGGCTACTGTAAACACCCTCGCCCTCTCGCTTTTTCAGTCTCTCTCGGCATTTCACTTCTTCTTTTTTTTTTGTCTCTCTTCTCCAGCCCCCCCCCCCCTCTCTCGAGCAGATATATTTTTTTCCCTACTCGTGAAGACTTATCTGTCACCGTGGTCAAACAAGAGAAGATACTTCGCTCGGCTCCTCCTCTTCGACTCGAAAGATCGATAGGATCCAGTTGGAACCAGTCCACCTGACCCCTGCCACCTATTTCAGCCCTTTTCTCAACAAATCAATGGAGACAAGCAGTTGACTAGTTATAGAGGGAACAATTATTTCACGTACCAGTAGAGCATTGGTTTCACGATCAAACAAGTGTTGAGATAAATAGGCTTAATTTTCAGAATTGATACTTCAAACAAAATTTACTAAAACATGGTTGAATTTTTGTTCGAGACAACATCAATCAGATTTGTTTCTGTAGAACCTTATTGAAGCGCACACTAAGCTTCTTCTTTCCTGGATTTGGGCTAATACCAACTTCGCTGTCTCATTTGGAAGGTAAGGACATTGTACAGGAGTGTGAGCAGGTTCTTGAACGACAGGGTGCTAACCTCACTCTATCTATCGGTATGGATGCTTTTTGGGTAATGGATCTTTATTTGTAATAACGGAGGTCACAGGAACTATGATGGAGCAGTTCTCCAGGTCTTTCATTCCATACCGAGATGTTTTGCGTAGCTTCAGTTCTGGTTTGTACTGAGTTATTCAGTGGTCCCAGTCGAAGAACTTTAATCTCAGTTCCTCTTTGCTGATGCCTTCCCTTTCTTGTTCGCGTATGTGTATAACTAGACTCGGCTGTATGGAAGTGACAGGCTAATTCACAGTAGACACGCGACGCTAGTTGGAATTAGACTAACAAATATTACCCATCAGCTGACTTCTCAGTCCCACACTAGTTGGTTGCACACTGGGGGTTCAGTCGCGCCATGTGAGTACACAGACGTCACAATGACCAGTCTCAATCAAAGATCCTCCTCCTCCGTGCTGACTCCTCATCACCTGCCACCGCCTCATAAGCCTACTTACAGAGCACTACCTGTTCCAAGCCTTGATCCCCAATAGTGTCACGCCAAGCGCTTGAATTTTCCTACCGGCTCAAATATAGTACACCAGAAGCCACGGTCTATATAGTCTTCAACACGTGAGTTAAGACGCAATAGGCACTGCAAAGCTTTCGGAAAGCTGATTCAACGTGCTGTAAAAACCGAATAAGGGACGTCCGACGTTTGTGGGCTGTAATTGCCTCACAAACAATTCGGATGCAGTGTACAGCTCATATCTGCAGTTGTGTCTAATGTCAAACGCCCTCGCAGTGCTCGTCAGTGGCACACGGAACATGCTTTACAAAACTATAGGTTTCCCTGCCGTGCACGACATGCAACGCCAGAATACAGATGATTAGGTTACATTATAATGTTCCTCAGGCTACCTGGGAGATTTTTCATGATTCATTTCCGCTGAAATTACTGTCAGGTAACTATTTATTTTTTGTTAGGTTGTTTCGAATTATGATGTCTAAGTATGATTGATTGGAATTCCTCTGACTTGTCAATTCGTTCAGTATTTTCTTCGATCTATTTTTCAATTATTGGATGATAACCTGATTGGAGTTCGTAACCGGTAATTACGGCGTGATTATCAGCCACCCTATGGCTGAGCTCTTTCGAGATAATCCTTCGGTAATCCTTTCTGACAGAATACACTCAGACAACCCCCATTTGAAGGCAATTTCCGCGTCAACAAGCCCCCATCTATTACCGTAACTTCGTTCCCACCTATTTACTATAAAACGTGTCCTCGTACCTGCTAATAGGATAAGAGGCTGCGAGGTGAACAACCGAATCCCCGGGGCACTGGAGATTAATGGTTCTGCCCCACTGCCAGACAGCGTGGGCCCTCTTCGGTTACCCCAGCCCGTCTTCATTCGTCATCCTGAACTGGAGAAACCTTCAATAACAAAAGAGGAGGAAGAGACCGGGAAAAGATCGGGAGCTTTTTTCCCCCAACGTCCTTTCACTGCTGCACACTATTTTCAGGTAGACTGAGGCTTCGACTTTGTCGCTGTGTCATTCTTCACCACAACGTCACTCGTCACTGAATAACGATTCTTGTTGGAGTTGCACTGCAAGGCCACCCTTTAGATGAAGAATGGCAACCAAAGCTATCATAAATAGCGGCAATGATAATCTTGGTTCTCTCATGTCGAAGGTGTCAAAGTTGAGTCTAGTCTGCCGTTTTCCACTTCGACTCTAGTCATTACCACAGGAGATTATCACAGTTCTCCACGAGATGAGGGAACACTTCGCAATATATCATAAGCCAGCCCTTGATCTTACTGCTGATACTGATAAGACAAAAAAAATTGTATGATAGTTGAAATCTTTTCGTTTTGACGGTTTCCATGTTAACAAGTTGTTGGAGTGTGACGGGGGGCAGTGCGGAAAATGAGCGCGCGGGACGGAGAGAAACGATAACTTTCGCTGTATTGTCCCGCGAGTTCCTTCACAAGAAGAATTTGGCCAACTACCTGGCCATATTTTGCCCTTAACGTGATCTAAAAATTCCTTTTATTCAAAAAAACCATCTTCCGTTTCTGGTCTAGTTGTACCCGCCTACTTGGCAATTCCAATGGGTGTTATGGGCGAAAAAGGTTTGAAAAATTAACGGAAACGACATTATGCCAGCATTATCGCAATTAGGTCGAGGTTATCTTTTCCTATGTATTCCATGATGCTGAGACAATGTCTGTAGTGAGATGTAGTGCTGCGTCTTAGGCAATTTCTATTACTCTGTAGGAACTTGAGGAGCAATATAGCGAAAGCTACTTTGCGCGCTGCCTCCCGTCTTACTCCAAACATCCGTCAATTCATCTCGTCACATCGTGCCAATTGCAAATCTTCTTTGTTCCGTTGTAGACAGGTGAGTCATATTGAGTAAAACGCAGGTTGTATTAGTTCATAGAGCAATAAAAATCGTCGAATGATCGTGGGGTAGATGGAAGCTACGTGATGAGTCCCCACCAGATGTACATTTTACCAGTGTAGGATCTCCAGAGGACTTGAAATTTTCGAGCTCATTGCGCTCTCGTTTGTCATGTCGACTCTCAGTGTTAAACGGCGTGTTACATTGTAAGTAAAGTGATTGTACTGTGTAAATATTTCGTTATATTTAATATTTACGCTTAACGTATTGAGGAAGCTATTCCCCACTATGGATATATTTTGTAGATCTCATCCGGATGAAAATAGTGATAATAGGCTTATTGCTGTTGAATCATAAACAATAAAAACGAAATAATCTGGTGAGTTGAATCGTGTGGGCCGGCAATAGATTATTCTCAACCGGTCTGAAGATGTAAACAATGAGGCTTGGCAACATTGGAAACCTCGGCGTCCTCACACCTGCATCTGCTCAGGCGAGTTTGAAGTGGTTCTCGAGGGTACCAGAGTGGGGATAATGCCTCTACTTGGGCTCCTCACTTCGCCGTTCCTCTGTCCCTCACAACGTCGAGAAATAGGTTCGAGTCTTTTTTTTTGGTTTGTTTTTATTTCTAATTTTTTCTGCCTACGACTTCTACTACGGGACTCCTCCCCCGGGTTGTCTTCTGGGGAAGACCCCTGTCAAGATTGTGTAGAAAGGCCTCTATGACGCTTTCTAGGTCAACGCTATCAGCATCATCAGCTCCTCATCTCGGGTGTACCTTTCGGTTTTGTTTTTTTTCAATTTTTTTTTCTTCTTCTTACATCCCCTGGCATGGCGCGTTATCCTGATCAACAGCTGACCGAGACACGAGTGCTACTGAACTGTGATTTAACGCTCATACTGAGTTCGCGATTCAATTGTGTTTCAACCTACAAATACCAGTGAGCTGTTCCGTTTATGGTTTATGGAACTGGTGGAATTTAGTTAGGGTCGAGTTGTAATAAGAAATCAACATTCCCAGGCATTCTCGTTTGGTGCCTCGCGAATATATTCTAACAAGTCTCTGAATGCCCAACGCGTGAATATTGACCGACTATAAGAACTGTGCCACAGCCATCTTTGTTGTTTGTACTATCCCGCTTTGTACATTCACATTTCCATGATTCAAACCCATCAAATTACCTCCTTACGCCTCATATTACCGACAACATTGTGACACAAGTTTGTTCATTGGGGAACTCTAGACCAATTTTGCCAACAGTTTTGGTAGTTTAAAGTTCCATAGCTTCGGGTACTGCATACCAGTCTGTGCGCAAGTCCACAATGCATTGGCCATCAAAATTAGATCATGCATGAAAGATCGTCAAGAGTCCATTTCTTCTGTTTCGCCAGCTTCTCCCTGTAACGAGAACATATCAGAAGGAACACTGATGCAGCAGATTGTAACGTCTTCTGACATACCACTAATTCCACTCTCACAGAATAATCCAGCAACACAGAAGCCGACGAGGCTAGTAAGGTTCTCGAAAAATCGTCATGGTAGTCAAATCAGCTACAATAATAGTCTAATAACGGCTTTCACACTTTTTTCTGAGATTTTGAAATTATTTCACAACAGTGTCAATAGTTACTTTTGCATAACGCACGCAGGTTCATGGAAAGTTGTGTGACGCATCCTACCGGAACTCGGCCAAACTCGCTGCGACGATTTGGATTCAAATCGTGGTTGTAGCCCAATAAGCACCCCCCCCCCCTCATTCATTGCTGTTGTTGTCTAAATAGAAGTGTGATACGGCTATGTAACTGGTAACTGGTTACTTGCTGCATTTACAAGACTCAGTTACAGTTTTATAGCAGTACTTCACAGGTGCTAACTTCAGCGAACATTATAGCTTTTCGATGGGACACCCAGCGCACGTGAGGCTTCATGAAAAATGCGAGGGCTGTAGTTCGGACCCTGCGTCGGCGATTTTATCGAGTTGAGATATTTAAGGGACTTTACCCCTCCGCCAGCCAAACTCTATTCTCGAACCGGTCATGACCCCCGTGCATTCCCCCTCGCTTATCCGTATGCTAATTACTGGAGACATAATTTCTTTAACACGCGGTCACGTCTCGCTGCGAAGGACATTCCGACGTGACCACAGGTTATCGCCACACTTTTTTCCCCGTTCGTCCGCTCGTGTTATTTCCAAGTTATGGCCTTCGAAAAAAAAGAAGAAATTTAAAAGGGGAAGTTGTCAGTTTGGGAATTGTGATACCATAAAGCCGATTAGGGTATCTTAATAAACGAATCCTCGTTATCTCAGGGCATTTACGTGGGTCTTTATGAAGCCATTAATATCGTGAGGGGACGATGTAAATGTGGTAAGTTGAGGTCGTGGAAAGGGTGGGAAAATTTGCTATGAGCAAACCTCTGGTGGTGGTGGTGGTGGTGGGGGGGGGATGAGATAAGCGTAGACTATGAGCCTGAACTCAAACGTCTCCTACCAACTTGAAAAGTAAGAGATCAGTAAAGGAGTTACCGCAAAACAACTTGACCAAGACGATGTAAGTGCCGATAGTTGTGTGCCTACGGGGGTTGTTCACGCTGGTCGTATTTGATACTTTTCACTAACCTTATGTTGTTAGGTCGTTTCACCCGCAACTACCGTTTGCTTTCTCCCGTGTGATGTGTGCTCTGCGGATTCCCAGTCAATATGTTGTGGAATCCTGGCTGTTCGTCTGGATGCCCCCCTTCCGGATACTTTTACTTTTTGATAGGCTAACGCGTGCATCACTCGATGGCGTAGGTTTCACGTGCCACTCTCATCAACCCTCCCTTGTACTGCCCACCTTCTCATATCTGGTTGCAGTATCGATCCCTCTGACTTCTCGCTCTATACTTCTATATATCACTTGCTCAAAGTCCCTTAGCTCTCATGGCTTGCTTTTGATGTTTCACAACAGTACTATTCTGCTTCTAGCGTTTTTCTTTCGATTACGAGGTATTAAAGTTTATTCGTTTTTCTCATTGTTTATGTGGGCTTGTACCCGTCCCACGTGAAATAATTAAATGTTAATTTTTTGTGTGATAAATAATAGTGACGCCTATAGATACTTGAAGCTTTCGGCCTCCACGCAGTCACCCTCGTCCTCAAAGCTACCCTAGTTGGACAGACTTAGAAGAATATGGCAAAATGTTTTATTCTTCCGTTGCGAGGATAAAAAAATACTTGCGCTGAAAGGTGAAGTTAGATTGTTTGAAGACGACACTGCTTTGTTGTGTCAAGGGGATAAATGGAGTGAAGTGTTCTCTGCCTCAAACAATGATTGGGCCTTCTTGGTGTGGCTCTGGTCGCACACCCTTACCTTAAAAGCGTACCAAATGAACTACATGGTTTTTACGAATTCGCCAATAGACATTGTGTCGCAGAAGTACTTGCATAGTCTTTGCAAAAGTTATGGTACTTCACTTTGTTCCTGCCAACAACTCCAAAAAGTTGGGTCAGCCAGGGATCAAACCTCGCTAAAAAGTATCTAAAATTTAATAATGTTTTTAAAGGTAGGGTCTGGTGATGCGGATTTTTAGTGGCTGATAAAAGTTTATAGTTTACTGATCACTAGTTTACAATCTTGAAACCCTTATTGTTCACTAAAAAGTCTACTTTGAAAATATTGGCAAAAACCGAGGAGATACTCCAGCTCTCGTATTTTTAATGTAGTCCCTATCTTTTCTGTAAGCCAGCTATGCATTGGATTAGTCATTTTGTTCAAAAGTTTTCGTATATTCGAGTAAGCTATGGTACATGTAATGTTAGTTTTAGCACTCAGGTGGTATTCCTGGCTCCACTTATTAGACTGAAATGCGACATATTTTCTATGGCTTGCCCTTCGTATTCAGAGTTATACCTGCATCAACTCGAAACCTTCAATTCACGAATAGGAGCACAAGATATCTGTATTTTTTGGCTAGTAGTTAACCGCCAGTGAACTGAGCTGAGGGTATGAACGAAAATAAAAATGGTGATAACGGTAGAAATAATTGTATTAAACAATAGAAATTAAAAAATAAACGCGGAATCATCAACAAGTTATATTTACAAAGATCCCATGTATCTGGGTCCATTGTGTTGGGACTGATTGATGTTGATGGTTAGGTCCGCCAGTAGGCAAATTACTAAAGTTAACGTACATGTTAGGTGAGGCCAGCCAGAGGAGACAGACTCCCCTAACAGGTACGTTATCTTTAGATGTTATTTTCCATGCACAACACTGTCCTTTCACATTCCGTAAAGAACCTGATTTATCAACTCCTCCACTCAGCACGGTAGGAGGTTTTCTTTAATCTTTCTCGTATGAAGGTCTCTAAGTTTTGAAGGAAAGAAAATACCGTTTTATTTCGTAGGTCGTGAATGTAGTTTGGTATAGAGCAGTGGTTTGCCTCATCCAGATCTGGGGTTCCATGGAAACTTTGGCCAGCCCATTCGTAAATATCATGGCGCTTCTTTCCATATTTTCTATATTCTGCCGTACAATGCAACAAGCTACTCATCTCTGTCCCTGTAAAGCCACTGCTAATACGAATTGAACTGTCTTCAACGTCTCCGCCGAGACCCCTAAACTTACATCAAAACGAGAACGAGGAATTTGTAATTTCGTTTTCCTAGGTTGCTACTGGTAACCGACATATTATTGTATAATTTCCATTGATGGCGAATTGTACAGTTTGGCGGTGTTACGGCAAAATAAAATTTACGAAGACAAATATTTGTTGAATGCGAATAGAACCTGGATACTATCCAAATGTGCGAGGGCGTGGAAGTATCGAAGTAAATAAATAATCACTGAAGTTGTGGAAGTTGACTGTGAATTGTAGTTCATTCTACTACCAGTTATTTCGTGTTCTGCTACGGCACATTAAACATACACAACTGAGTCTGAAACCTCCGCGTTCCACAACATGACACCCACTTATGGAAGCCGCGATGAGGGCAAATGCTTGAAACTTTGATACGATCGTATTGAGGAAGAGCCTCAATTAACCGTTTGCTCCATATTGTTTATTAATCGTCAAGTTCATCGATGAAACACGAGCCAACCGCGTCAGCACCGCCATATGCTGCTTGCGGCAACTGCCCTCTTCCTGAATATGCAATGAGAGGACGTGCTCTCACTCAGCGCAGGAATATGACGCGTGAATATTAAGTTACAATTACTTAATGTGATCGCCCTCCAGTTCGGGTTGGAATTGTTTTAATGTTTTTTGTTGGTTTTTTTCCCGCACTTTGACGATGAGGCGGAGAACGAGTCCCACGAGATGTCGTACTTCATCTCGTGTGGACTAGATAATTAAATTAGTACTAACGATGTCGTTTGATCAGTTATGCTATTATTAATCCGTTCTGAATTCACATAAAAGATCTGTAACCCCAAACGTTAAAAAGCACGGAAATCGACCAAGCGGTTCAACTGGATCCTGCAGTGACTCGCTCCCAATCTAAGAACCGCATTGAGTTCTCATTCTGCTCTCTGTTCAAAATCTTCCCGTATAGTCCCAGCTCTATCGACTGCGGGCCATTCCCACTAGTTCAGAGACGGTAATTGGCCGTGTAGTTTCACTTTTCGTCACATTATTTCTGCCTTGGAAAATTACAGTTCTTTTGGCATGGCACTATCACGCCAAATTGTCCTTCCCTCAACTCTACCTTGGGCCCATTCAGCGGCTCAGGGCGATATTCCGTTTTGCATCTTCACGGAGTATTACTACAGGAACCTACATTCCAACATGCCAAATTTGAACTTCGCTTGTGAGTACATAATGTTGTCAGAACAATCAGATTATTCAGATTAGAAGGTAAAAGTAATTCCACTGAAACATTGACGATCCTGGTTATATGTTATGTTTGTAATAGCTGATTACTAGTGTATAACCATCGACTAATTATTATACAACTATACAATCGCCTTATAATTTTCAAGAAACGACAATTTTTGCGTAACCTATTTGCCACGAAAACCACCTTCTTTTTCCACAACTGACATGCGAATGTAGTACTGACTACTGCACCGAGTGGGGAAGTGAAGACGCTTCAGCTGAGCGTTTATCAGGTGACCAGGTCATTATTGGTCTGTTACTTGCGTTACCTTGCCCTATTCAAACATATGTGCACTGTTATCAGAGAAAAACAATGTCTTTTTAACAAAAGCGTTTCTCACTCGAAGTGGATGGCATCGAAGCTTTTTGAGTGCAGCGAGTTAAAAAGGCTCTGCTCTAGTTCAATCTGACCGCTGGAACCGCAGCTGTACATCCCTGCTCCTTGTCAAAAAATGTCAGTCGAGAGGGTAAGGGGGGCAGTTGTGGAAAATAATGAGCCGTATTGACACGGCCATTGTAGCTATGGCTCATAAAACGGCGGGCCTGGTTATTTTATGACCGAGAATTGATGGCTCATTCCTCACAAAACAAACACACGACGACGGAAAAATCCAAATATAAATAGGTATGCAGATAGAAATAAATAAAACGTGAACTGGGTTTCTTCATGAGGCAATAAAAACGTGGCGAGTGACGATAAAAAAAAATCTGGCTTCCATAAGCAGAGCCCGCTTAAGTTGGAACCTGCTCCGGAGACCTTCTCTACTCATTTCTAACCCCAGTGACGCTCTTATCTTTCGAAGAGATTCTAACACATGTGACCCCGAGGAGACTCTGGGGAAGAAAAAGGAGGACTCACACAACAGCCATTATATTTCCAGTGGCACCCAGAGATAAGATATAATTAATGGTATAACCCGCGCCTTGTTATCGAACCGACTGAAGGAAAAAATGTGATTCTATTTCGAGTTCAAGACCTCGGAGGTAACTCAAGGTTTAAATGAATGGGAACACCTTGTAGACATTTTTATTGCTCATTTCCGTCTCACTCATTTCTCTAAATATGCACAACTAATGAACTCCAACGGGATTCTGGTCGTATTGGCCTGTAGTACGAGTAGATTCCAAATCATCAACCTGTTGTAAGCATTGAGACAGAACCGCCTGGAGTTACTCAACGTAACAAGGAGTGATAATGTGTCCAGGGGCTACTTACAATCAAACGCAAGCGGACATGAATATTTTGACGTAATGTTTCAGGGAAGCACGCTCGGACCGGTACTTTTTCTAATCTATATAGATCGTCTGGGATTCCTGTTTTCTTTTCGCCGTTGACACCCCCGTGATAGTGTCGGTTTCCACGTGGGAACGGGTGATGGAGGACATGCAAAGATTTCTTATTAAGGTAAACAGCCCGTTTGAGCTCATTTTGAACGTAGCGAAGACAAAATACGTGCTCATCTAGTGAAGTACCGACCCCTGGCCTGGCAGGGGGATCCCATGGTTGTGACTCTGGGTTTCTGCCGACAAGTGTTTAGGTATTATGATTAACCCGATGCTTCTGTGGTACCAGTACGGTTCCCACCTCTTATTGCTGGCTTTGCAAATTCGAAATATCTGTTCTATCCCGTAGATTCGTACCAGAACGTCTGATCCTGGTTTACCTGTCCCTTGTGCAGTCGCTGCTCCAGTATGGGATTATCTGGGGGCTCCTAGGAAAGCTTAAGCGCTATTCTAGCGATCTCTTCTTCAGAGAGCCTAAGGTGTTTACGTTTCGCGTAGCGTTTCGTAAAGGGTTTAATCATTATTTACCATTATAATCCGTCCATTGGCAGGTGACTAAAAGACCATCTTCACTCCACTCGTTACCAGCTGCTGCCTAATGCAGTCAATCCCAAGGTGAACCTATCTATTACCTCAAAAAGCCTGCAGTACCTAACATATTTCCATGCCAGTTGTACTAACCCATTAACTCGCTCTGTTTTCAATAGGTGGGTATTTATCCAGCTGATTAATTTGGGACCTGGGGACGTCGACAGCCTTCTCAGCAGCACTCATGTCTATAGGAGACACCGACTTACTTCCCCTCTTGCAGTTTTAGTCTCTTACTTAATTTTCTTTGTTCAGGCAAGCCTCTGTTGATTTAAATTGAGAGCTGGACAGGTTTTTAATTTTGTTTTAATGCGGCAACTGTGACCCATCAACACTGGCACTGCCAACCGATGGGTCACAGTATGCATTAATTATTTTGTGATTTTCGAATAAACTAACTGTATCTCTCTCCTAACCGCTGCCAAGTATATCTGGTGTAGCGGCAGCTGGAGCCCACTCTTAGGTCACATTCCAATTTGTCCAACATTTTCCAGCTTCACTACTGATCCAATGGCCTTTTGAATTCGAATAGCTTATGTCGAGGGGACTGGTCTGCAAGTTGCAAGTCATCCTGCCCTTAAATAACGACTATAGTTGGCAGAACTTTTAGAACTTGTTGGAGTACGGGGGATTGACACATTAAGAAGGCCGACCCAGAGAACAATATGGCAGTTCTTTGTATTATTGAAGCATAGAATAGTTAACTCACTAAATCTTGTGCAGTTTAAGGAGTTTAGTCACATTTCACCTCCAGTGTTCAGTCGTGTTACATTTCCTCGCTGTGAATGTGTGACACTTTGCATTCTTTTCGTGTTGGTGTCCAGAGCAACTGGGATAAACAACAGTTTACAGTGAAATGAACGACTCTCTGAGGAGACAGAAGGACACAAAATGAGGACTCCTCTTTAAAAGTGGATTCAAAAGCGGAGAAGGGAAGGCAGTGTGCGTGAGACGGTAGCTCTCGGGCTCCCGCTACCTGTGTTACGGGTTAACACAAAAGAACAACCTTTTTGTAAAGGAGATTTACTACCCCTCTCCAGAAGGTGTCGCTCTCCACCTCCTCCTAACAGGTCGTCTATCGACCAGACTTAAAACCCGAACCCCGGCGGGTATTAGTTGTGGAAATGGAGGGAAGAGAAAAAATATCCCCAAAAAACCAGTTACAGGTATAAGCCCGTAGTTTTGGAGATGTTCTCCAGTCCTATAAATATGATATAGGAAGCTCCTTGAGCGTTGGCTGTTATTATAAAGGCCTGTTTCCAAGATAATTTGTGAAGGCAGGCATCGTTTGTTTGCCTCTTAAAGGCTCGTTTTCATTTTTTTTATTACCGTATTTTTATAAAACAGGGCAACAAAATGAGCACCAATGACGGATAATTTGCTCTTTTCTATGGTCCAAGGAAATAACCATGTTAATATTTCATAGCGTTGAGGCTCCACCTGGTCACACTCGCTTTTGTTTGCGGACTAGCTAATCGTTAGAAGTGTAGTTCACAGATGTGTCACTGCACCAAGTTTTGTTGCAACAACGTTCAATTGTACTGTTTTTAGTGTGTTTGTTGGTCAGATCGTGGCATGATCTGCTCCAAATTGTTCTCAGGAGGGGGGGGGGCATTTGAACTTAGTTAAATATAACTTCAGTGGTCCAGAATTTATTGAATTGCTTTTACTAGTGCCTTGACCAATATTGAGCAACCAGAACACAGGTTTGTGTCTTCTGTTTCGGAATTAGTGTGCCAAAACACTACACTTCGGGCTTGTTTGCACCCAGCAGGGATCTCCCAGTAGATTTCTTCATTGGGCAGCAGGGTGTATGTGGGCCACGCGTTCATTGTAGTGGGTTCGTTGCTTTGGTTCAGTCCTTTCGATGTGGCCTCGAAAGCTGTTTCTGACGATGAGTGTGTCGTATTTCAGCATCCTTTGTACACTCTCGTATGGGTAACCAATCGATCCCCCAACCGCCATGGATGTAGCACAAGCTTGACAGAGCTGCCTAATTGCAGCTCTTGCGGCATTTTCCCGTTCCAAAAAGCTTTCCCACAATCGAGAAGTCGACCACTTCCAAATCGGCCAAACTCCTCCTGATCTGCAAGCCCTCGGTTCCCATTCGGTAAAAAGCCCAAAAGCCGCCCTAAGCTCTTGAAATAAAAGCAAAGACGAAAGAGTCGGACAACAACAAGTAAAAGTATTACCTTCACTTTGCTCTTCACAAATCAACGTCTGCTTTCCTTCCGCTTCGCTGCTTCCCTCCCAGTTTCACCCCGAAACGACGCACCGGGGCACGCAAAGAAAAAAATCCCTCCCCGAAGTAAATCTCACTAAAAGGTTGTAAGTCTTACTTTTCCCCGTCTTTTTAACTATTCATTCCTCAAAAAGAACGTCTTTTTGGAAATACGGAGGCGCTCGCGACAACCACCAACTAACTGCCGCGAGATTTAGTGCGGCGGTAAGTGCAAGTAAAGACATTTCAAGCGGGGGACCTATTTTAGTCCAAATGGGTAAAATTAACTCTGTACATTCTGTGTAAGCTTCAGCTTCGGCTGATATCATGACTATATGTTCTACCGACTAAGTACATCCCTGCCCTGCCTTGCCTACTAGCCTTGATCTTACTATCTAACTTTCTGCAGGCAAAAGATCAAATTTGAGCAGATTTGGTTCTGCCAGTCTCTGTTGTAAAGGTTGGAAGGGCCTGTTTCCTTATCACACGAACATATTGCTAAGGAAACAGACCTACCCAAGCGTTATTATGCTGTCCGTCTGTCATTGAATACGACAGATTACGGCGGAGCATAATCAGCTCATATTTAATTTTCTGGCGGCAAAATAATATGGGACGCGAAAATTCACACGAAGTTCAAACTAATCACCATAATGATGAAAACGTTTTACTGATCGCTCTAACCATTTTGATCAAGGTTTTTACGTAGACTGTTCCAAGCTAAGTAAAATGTACACGAGTGAGATAATTACGAAAGCAGCGTCGTACGTTACGGGAGGTTTCTTCGATGATTGGTTTTAGCGCGAGTTTTTCTTTATTATTTAATTGTTTATTTATTTATTTATTTGAGTTAGCACTTTCATAAAAAAGATACATAAAAGAAAATTAACAACATTCTGTTAAAGAAAACGACACTTGATATCTTCAGTACACATACACTTCCAACGTGCCCACGGAAGGCTAAGTCCACATGAACTTGTGTTCTTCCGTGGAGTCTCATTAAAACAAATCAATTATTCAGCAAGCTAGCAATCAGTTTCTGAAGGAATCACAAATAAGTTAAATCCTAATTATACGAGTTCAATAATATGTTTGAAATATGTTTTTTTAATGCCAATACATTCTTAAAATCACTTAAGCTAGTTTTATTTTCATAAAAAAAATTCAGAGCAACAACATAAGCGCATCTCTTGTACATTGCAATATTTATTTTAGGCAGTCTTATGTTTGACCTCCCTACCGTTCTCGTTCCGTATGTACCCGTACAAATGTTTTCTTCGTCTATTCCCGTTTTATATACAAAAATACAAGCCTTCAGAACAAATAAATCAGGTATGCACAGTGTTCTAAAATCTCTGTATAACCAGTTTGTATGGTATCTGGAGGGCCTCCCTAAAATAATTTTAAGAACAGTGTTTTGAACTGTCTGAAGTACTCTTAAACGCGTTTTCGTAGCACCTCCCCAAGCACTTATACCATAGTTTAATAATGAAGAAACCAGACCACAATGAACCATTTTTAAATAATAAGGGCTCAGGAAACCTCCCAAAGTCTTGAAGACATAAAACAGCTTACGCAGCTTTTTAGCCAATGTATTTATGTGCAGCTCAAAAGTCAATTTGGAATCAAAAACCACGCCAAGATAATTACAAGTCTGAGAAAATGGAATGGGTGGGCACCCACAGGTACCATTCCCATCACATCCATAAGAATGAAGTTGAATCTTCTCATCCAATAACAACCCTCTTCGTGAGTTACCTGAGAATCGAACAATTGACGTTTTATCTATATTGAGACACAAATGGTTGTAGTCCATCCAAGTCCTGATAATATTCAAGTCGTGACCCCCAAACCTCACTAACTCATTATAATTCCTCGAGCAACAAATAATAGCTGTGTCGTCAGCAAACCCAAAAACCCTACTACTCAAATTCAAGTTCATCAATTCGTTAACATACAGAAGGAAAAGTATTGGCCCGAGAACTGTACCTTGAGGGACACCCCAATTTATTCGAATAGTTGAGCTGAAACTGTTTCCAATTCGAGTCACCTGCGAACGGTCAGTCAAGTACGATTTCATAAGCTCATACGGTAACCCCCTTATGCCACATTGATGTAGTCGATGTAACAACGTACCATGGTGCAGAGAGTCAAAGGCCTTACGAACATCAAGGAACATTCCTAATACAAAAAATCCCTCATTGCATTTTTTCAGTAATGAATTTATACATATCAAATAATGCGTGTTCCGTACTTAACTCTTTCTGGAATCCAAATTGCCTCTCAGAAATAATTCTATTTGCCTTAAAAAAGGTCATGAGTCTTGTCTTAATGCATTTCTCCAAAATTTTGGATAGCGATAACGTTAAAGCGATAGGTCTATAATTACTCATCACTTTCCTATCACCACTCTTAAATAGTGGTATTACTATGGCTTTTTTAAATAAGGAAGGATATACACCAGATGTAAACACCAAATTAAAAACAAATGCTAGAGGTATTGCGATATGGGCTGCTAGATATTTAAGCATCGAGTTCGTTATGTTGCCAAAATTGTGAGTACTAGGCTTGTTAAGCTTCAGTAAGTACTTCTCGATTTCTGTGGAATCGACAGGAGTCAGAAAGAAAGATTTTACAGGAGCATTGCACGATCTTATTTTCTCCGTAAGTAGGTTTAAAGACTCTACAGAAGGACACTGTACATCTGCTTGAGTCCTTGCTCCCACCTTTGCAAAATACTCATTAAAATGCTCCGCTATATCATCACCATTACTATATTCAATTCCATCGTCTCCTGTTATACGACAACCTACATTTTCTTTACTATGTTTAATGTTAGCTGCAACTTTAATTGTCTCCCAGATTGACCTCATATCTCCTTGTGCCTCCTTAATTAATTTTCCAAAAAATAGGTTTTTAGCTTTTCTAATTAATAAATTTAGTAAATTTCTGTAACGACTGAAATATTGCTTTAAATCAACATTAAACGGCTGAGTTTTCAATTTTCTCTTGATTGTATCTCTATTTCTAATGGAAACTACAATCCCAGCAGTTACCCACGACTTCAGTTTCTTAAATTTAGAACCCCCTCGAGGCGCAACTTCCTTCGAACAAAGCGAAACATGCTTCCCCAGAATACCCAGGAAAATTCCGATTGCCTTGTCAACGTGAGATTCACGGTATACCCCTTCCCATTTCTCACAAGCAATTAATATTTTTAATTTATCCACGTTAACAGCGTTTACCGCGCGAGGAGGGTCTGATTTTTGTTTGTTTCTATTTACGATCAGTGACAGCCCTGCCAAGGTCATCGAATGATCAGTTAGACCACTGTCATAGACAATACCACAACTGTCTTCCACTAAGCAACCTCTGACAAATATATGATCCAGACATGTCTTCGACCCTGGTCTTGTCCATTTATTTATGAACTGTACAAAGCCGCACTGAGCCATAATATTCAGGTAACTATTATTTAATAGTGAATCACTTAGGGTATTAATATTTATATCACCCCCAAAGACACCTATAGAGAAACCACTAGAATACCTCCTCAAACTTTTATCAAGATTTTCTAAAAAACGAAATGGATCCCGAGCAGGCGACCTGTAAATTGCTAGTACCATCCCTTTTAAGTTGAACCATGTAAAAGCAACCAAGACGGAGTTACATTCCTCAATGCAATCTAACGTGATACCATCCACTACCAAAGCATCATGAATATATATAGCTACTCCCTCAGCTATATTAACATGCGATGAACTATGAAATACCTTATAGCCCGGTAAATCAAAATTAAACAAACTGTCATTCCAGGTTTCCGATAATATAATGATGTGAACGGAACAATCAAATGCATTTAACAAAGCCCTAAAATGATCAAAATTCCTTTTCATGCTTCTAATATTTTGACTCAAAACTGTAAGCCCATTGACCATTGATATTGTAGAATTTACTTGTTCTACGGTATCATATTCCGCAGTAAGAACCGAATTGAAAGAAATCAAAAAAGAGTCAGTTTCATCCATAGAAAAAATTTAAAAAATGAGTGTGTGCAACTGCGACCAAACACTTGACTTAGTACAATCCAAAAATATTAACCTATTGAATTTACATCCTCCATATTCCTAATCCTTACAGCTCGTTCGCCCTCAGCTTTTCTTGTGTAAATTTTGAAATTCTTGGTCCAGACAAATCGTACACCGCTCGCCGCCGCCTTCTGCTTAGCTCGACGAAGCAAAAATGCCCGAAAACCGGTCAAGTTCTCGTTTATATAAACACGCGTCTCAGGCCACGATGCATGATGTCGATGAGCCACCAGGTCTCTTCGTTGTTTAGCACTGTTAACAAGGTTCTGTCTCATCTGTTCCGACTTCAATGTTACCAAGATCTTCCTGGCCCGATCCGAGGTTGCCATCCCCACACGCATGGCCTGTTGAACATCCACCTCAAGACTCAGTATGTCCGCGATGTTCCTTACGATTTCCTGACAATTCTCATTCTTTGTCTCGGGGACTCCGTGAATCTCAACATTCATCCTCCGTGAATTCTGTTCCATATTATCAACCCTAACATGAAGGCTACCAACTTCTTCCCTCAACTGTTTATTTTCAGTCTCCAACTTATTCACATTAGCTTTCATTTTCTCCATCTCCACAACAAAATCATCGAATTTGGCGTTCATGAATTCGACAGACTTTTTTAACTCTGCGAATTCCTTTGGTACAGCTGCAAGTTTATCGATCTTCACTGTCAAGCTTTTTAATGCTACATGAACCATCGTCAAGTTAAATTCTTCACTTGCCTCTTCCTGACTTCTACCCTCAGAACCAGTATCATCCCCAGAATCACTTTCTTCCGAAGCTACATTATCCTTACATTTACCGTTCTTGCACAAGTCACATAGCCATTTCGCTTTTAATTCTTTGTTTAGTTTTCTATAGTTCTCGACCGTTTTAAGGCGAGTACATGATGGATGATATGAAGCTCGGCATGAGCTACACATAGCCGTCTTTTTAGGCGAGTGAAGCTATTTGTCACGTTGATAGTAAAATGACAGTTACACAATACGTTAGGACATCCCATGACATTTCAAAATACAAACTATGTCGTTTCTTTGACTAACAGTTCGCAGAGTGTTTCCCTATACCTCCAGAACAATAAACACGAACTTTCCTGAACAAGCCGACAGCCAACATGAATCCCCTGGTCGTATAACGAGCTGTTGGTTACTATATAAATGTGTTGACACGTGTTGGGGAATTGAATTGTTAATAAGTTGCTATAAACACTGTTAAAACTATTCTGGCTGGTTCACATAGAATTAATGACACATTCGCTGAATGTACGTGAAGTTAATAAAACTTCAAGTATACTTTTCAGCGGCCGCTGGTAGACAACCAATGCCCCCCCCCCCTGTGGTGAACTGTACAACTTCAATAAATGGGGGGATCCGTACAAAGCAATGCACAAAAGTATGCACAAAATACACGAATAAAAATATCACTGAATAAAAAAAAATTAATTCGGGTTCGCATCGAGTGTTTCCTGAGTCAAAGTGGTAAGACGAGTAACAGAAACCTATCACCACGTGCCCTTCCACCTCTTCGTAACCTCCTGAAACTAACTCGTGGCTTCTGTTAGTTCGGAGTTGGGTGCTCGCCGAAAGAGCTCTGACCCTGACCTTATTGTCCGTTGATTGAGAAACAAACCAAATCACTCCTCCTCGAACAATGAAGCAGAACAAATCGCGGCGCAATCAAACGGCGCAGCACCCTCAAAAAACAAAAACAAAAAAACGACAAAGTGAAATCCGAGGCGCGTCAATTTTCCAAAAGGTCATAGTTTCAGTAGTCGGTCTGACCTGTCAGGTGCGCGAGGGCAGTTCAAACCTCGAACCAGACCTTTGATAGCTACTGACGAAATGGATCTGCTTTGTCGGAGTCAGGTTTTATTACCGAGGTCACGCTATTCAGTTGAAATAATAAGAAAAGAGGAAATCCTGGTGCACGATTCCTATCAAGATCCCGCTCGTTCCGGAAAATGGAATATCAAGAGTATTTGAAACTTTTGAAACGCCCCGTAAGCCGCATAGCACGACCGAACAGCAAGTGGAGCAATAGAACGTCTTGCCTGGATGCAATTCGTGTTTCCACGAAAAATGAAGAAGGTGGAAATGATGACTTAACTTTCCTCGCCCTCCTGCGTACTGAATTGCACGGAACTGTGCATTAAGTAAGCCGTACTTTGTTATAGCCGTGTAAACGAGACGCCACTGAAATTATTGCCACTGAAGTCTAGATGATTCGGATTTATTTGACTCAATTTTAGAAATTACGTGAGACATTTCTTTGGTAGCTACTCCTTTAGAATTTTTGGCGGTAGCGTTTCTTGCAAACACATTTTTTATACAATCTGGTAATAACATTTAATATTCTAAAACAGTATCTCATATTGTATGTATTTGAGTTATGTTATGAATAATAGGTTATAAAGTGAATGTGGTGCAGAGTGTTCTAAGAAGCCATCTGTGACGGCTTGTAAACAACATACGTGGTTCATATGAAGTTTGCGTCGGCTATGTGAACTTTTATGTAGCATCACTGTGTTCTCATTGAGTTTTCTCCCTGTCTGTACCTGTTCCCGTTAAATCCCGTTCAAAATATTCGTATGTATGAATTCCTCAGCCTCATTCATTCAATGTATATTAAAAAAAAATGTTCGTGATCGATAGAGAACTGACTCCGCATTATCTTTTTACGCGGGGGTGAGAAATGCGTGCTACGTTGCACCAGACATTTTATTTTTCACATTAGTGTCCACGAAAGTGTGCCAAACTTGAGGTCGTAGAACAGACCGAGACTATTTCAGGTTAACTGATTAGCTTGCACCTTTTTGTTTTGAGAAACTCGCGAACGTGGTGCTAACTTTCGCAACGCAAGTCATAAGTCCAGGAGGAGGCCACGACGTGCACATGATACCGGGCGACAGGCACGTGTAGAGCACACTACCAACAGCTCGAGCCCCCGAACTCAATTTTTTTCACTCTTTTGACGACCGAGCAAAAACTTCTCGGGTGTTTATTTTTTCTCGAACCGGTTCGAATGGGCACACGCTCATATGGCACCCACACGTGTGCGGCTGAAGGCCGTTTTTCTCGACTCTGCTCCGTCGCATCGCATGTTGTTAGCCACGTGAAGGAGGAGCGAGTTATGCGGTTTTTACCAGTCCTTCCTTTACTTTTCGTGTTGTACGTCTCTCCAGAACATCGTTCGTCTTGGTCTTCCACAAAGCAATATACTGAAGAGGGCACACAACTATCTCGAACATGTTGCAATTAACAACAAAGACAACAAAGGTACAATGGGGAAATTACCTATGAAGCAGTGATCTCAGGACCGGGACTGGAGCAGATGCCTCCACCACTTGGACGATGCTCTACTATTTCCACTACCGCTCGCCCAAAGAATCGTTATAACTGACGCTCCTTTATTGTCATAATTTTCTGAATGTTAATCCGATTTCTGAGACACCAATCCAAGTACGGCCAACTATTTACTCGTACACAAATCATCGAAATAACAGATTTTACTGTTTTTTAATTGGTTGATTTGTAATGGAGTGACGAGCCATCGTTAGCCTTATGTAGAATGCGGAAAGAGCTGGTAACCAGCTGGACCGTTGGTAAAGTCTCCTTACTTTCCCTATCAATAAGAAGTAGGAACGAAAGATGTTATGTTTGTTAAATACCGGTTGTGAGACATCAACTCATTCACATCATTGTGCTCCTACTTACGCCACCCCCGGCAGTATTGAGCAATTGCTCCAATGGTTGAGTACCCTCTTCTGAAACCTTGCGGTCGCCCTTACACCTGATGGCGCTCAGAAGACGCGGCAACAGCATCCCCCCCCCCCCTGTATCCAGCAAGCCAACAGTGAGTTGTGGTTCTTTGCCTTTTTGGAATGAGAACCAGCTTTGCCACTACCAAAAGGCGTACCTGCACCGAATTGGCTACGAGCCCAAGCTGCCTGCACTGCGGGGTAATGGTGGATTATGCTCCCCTCGCTTCCCTTGCCATATGTGGGCTGGCTGATGGCGCAAAGTGGAGGACACAGTCGGCCCGCTAACACCAGAGGCACTAGTTCGCATCATGTTGAATTCCGAAGAAAATGCTCAATGTGCTATGGCAGTAAGGAGCGGGAGGATGGATCATGAATTTCGGGAGCAAAAAAGGCTTCTGAACCTCACAAAATGCTAGGCGGTATGCCAGGATGTATAGGAACGGCGTCATGCTGCAACATTTTCGTAAGGGTGAAGAGGACGAAGAAGAAGAGTCGCCATCGCATGGAGACAACCTGATGCAATGAGCTAAACGGTTCAGGATCGGTTGCCAAAACGCCGAAGTATAGAAAAATATGACCGGAACTTGGTTGTAACAGCAAGACCGCCTAGAATCATATCATTTTAAGTCGTATTTGAAGAACACAGTTCATTACGATTCAGAGTGAAATTAGAGACCGCATTGACGCAAATGATGTTCCTCAACTCTCGTCTTCCGTGAACCATAAAGCCGATAACGTTGTAACATAATCATACCAGCAAAGTCGAACTAATTGTGTTAGAAGTCAACCCTTCCCCCGGTAAAGAGGAGCAATATGGCGAGTCGTACGTGGCCCTTCCTTCGCCATGTGTTTCATCACAATTGTATAATGAATAGGAAGGCGGATTAATAATTAAAAGAGCTGGCGGCATTTGCAGTGACACAAGGATCGCCCTGTTCTGCTCTGAGCATCCAGAGGAGAACCCTCTCATTACCGCTGACCAGGGATCCAATATTACAATCGTTCTGTGGATGGAGCTCGGCTGACTTCAGCCCCTGCACATGACTCTTGACCGTCATCTGCCTCATAGGATTCTTCGCTCTCGATTAATTTTTCAATTGGCGGATAGGTGAGGGGGCCTGCGGGGTCATCTGTGAAACCTCGTCAATATCATCTTTCCCATCGCCTTCGTTTGACCGCATCTGACGAGTTCACGATCTCATCAAGCGAAAATCTGATTAGTTTCCCTCCTGAGGTCCCAACGACGTCCGATTACCTTTTTTCCTGGGGCATTACTGGTTTTAATCTCCCTAACGATGTTTTAATCTGCTAGAGTCTACCAAACTCCTACATGTAAACAAGCTTTTCACAAAGTGTTATACTGGATGTCAATCTCTCTCAATCGAAACAAAAATGTAACGCTGCAGTTTTCCGTTGATTGAGCGATTACCGGATCCGTTTCACAGACGTGTTACCATCTGGCAACACGGGGAGGCTTCTCCCTCCAAGTTTCCAATTAATCTGTAACCTTAACCCCTACTTCAATGAGACGTATGGCATGATGTCCACTATTAAAATGAGCTGATGGGTAGACACGAGCTGCGATGAAGTAGAGACGAGCTTACAAACGCAAATGGTCACTTTACCTTTGCGATAGCATTTTAGTGACCGTGAGTCGCCAGCATACAGCCCAGATTACCATGGCGTACACGATAATTCAAAACAACAAGAGCGCGTAATAATACTTTGCTTAAACTCAAGGAACGCAACATCATTATTACGGCCGAGGCAACACGCTGCAAATTATTACACAACGATTTATTATTCTCTTGCACAGCTTGAAGTAGTCCCACACCTTCGAGATCCATCCCATTCAAGTCATCATCCAAAAATACCAGTAAACCACACGAAACATGCCCTGACCAACAGACACGTCTATAGGCAGTTGACACGACATTGGCACGATTACTGCGATTTCACTTTTCACGGTGTAGGCGCAGTCGTACATCTTTGAGAACTTTTCAGTTCGACCCAGGGTCTCAAAATACGTAGAAAGCGATACCAAACACGGTGTATTTGCGTTAAAACTGCCAAAGTTGCGTTATTCTTAATTGATTTTCTTGACCATAACAACCATGGGTTTCGCCCTATCGGATTGCCGAGCAGGCAGGCACAGCTAGATACCAAATCGGAGTTTTGGGTGAAAGAACGGATTTTTCTGACTAGTTGGAAGGCCCACAACGGACATCGCAGATTTGGAATCCCGTCGCCTCTGCCTTCCACTCATTTTCGTCTTGTACATAATTGTTTGAAATTACTTCAATTTTTGCGAGAACTTTCTACAACTGGACTGACTGGCGAGACAAAAAGTGGTTACAATTTCAAACAGCTGATGTAACCCGGTAACGGTAAAGCAAACACTTGCCGGAATGAACTTAAGACGAAAGTGAAGCTAAGCAGCTTGTCAATTGACGGACGCCACACATGTTACACCTAATAAATGTTAGTCGCTTCTCCTATTGACAATATTTGGTGTGCCCCATCCCACAAGTACTCGGTCCCACGGGCACTCAATGATTTTCATCACTGTAGAGGCCAATCTAGTCTGTTTCCCGCTCAGTTTACACGAACTTGGTAGATGTAAGCTCAACGGTCTTTATGGAATTCCGAACTTGCGGGATCGATAAGGATTGAACTGCACTAAAGACGCTTTTAGTTGAAATGTTAAACAGTTAAATGTGCTCCGTCATCAAACCGCGCTAATGCCAACGTAATACTAGCGTTCACAAACAAATTTTAATCAAAACCATTCGAGCGCATGAACGTTTGGTTGGTTTTGGTCGCGATGATAACTATATTTTATTTTAGAACGAATATTTATCGGACGATAGTTTAGCCGTTCTCTCTCTTATTCTATACGCTCAGGCCATTTACTTTTATGATAACTATCTTTAAAATGTACCTTCTGTCACAATTATTCCATCATCTTCAATAAAATAGAAACAGCACGTGAGAGTGCCGCTACGTTTCTTTTGATTGGTACAAAATCATTCTCAAAAGTAGCTTCATCAACTAACAAGTTCGTGTCGACCCCGTTCACATCCGGGTGCACCTACACGCCCAAAGGGTTATCACAGTGTCACCTATTCCGTGATGACAATTGCTCCTATATCCTTGCCAGGTATAAAATTTCCGTGACTTCGACACGGTTTATGGTTCCTTTTGTAGTTGGGTATGACAGATTGCGCTAGTCAACGTTGAATGGCTCTAGTATCTATTGCCTCGGTTCTATTTCATAGACAACTAGACCATCTGTCAACGGGCGAAGAGGTCAAAGCAGTCTAACACGCAAAATTGAGCGACTGCTAGGAAGTGAGACCGTGTTTTACGTCGTATCGCCGGGATGTGCTGCCCTTGTTGTTTCCGGTTGCCCCAGGGGCCACCATGGGCCTGAAGGGGCTGTCGGGGGTGCGATTTTAATTAAAACGCCACCGAGAGCTAAAGCGTGAGGTCCACGTGCTGCCAAACCCTCCCCTCTCCACTGCCGCGCAAATCCCCGGAACTCTCCCGCATGTAATTGTAAACCGGAACATGTGTTAGGTCCATCCTGGAATCCACCCATCCGTACTCTTCTCCTCACAGGTGCCCCCTACATTTCGGGAGGGAAAATACTGTTAAAAAAAACCGAGAACATTTTTGATATTATATCGTCACGAACGCTTCCACCCGAAAAATTGGTGTTGAACGGCGATCAAAAAACGAAAGATTCGAGGACGATAGGACAAACTGCTCGTTAGCCCCATCAACAAATTATTAACTTGTTAACTGGGCCATCGAACCTTCACCAATTAATTCTCTCGACATTGAATTAAGTCATCCCCAAAGTGGGAACTCCGCCTGACATCCACTTCAACTCTAGCTTGACAGCCAACTGAACGTCTCGTAATCACGTTTACAACCCTTCGATACCCCAACCTCCGGGGAAAGCACTAATGTCATTACATGGAGATAAAGGCAGTTATCTGGAAGAGCCACCAGTACCTGAGAAAGTCAGCTAGCTGTACAAGAACAGGTTTACTCGACGAATCCATCTAGTTTCGAAAATCAGGTGTAGATCCGTACGTTTGAGTTGATCGTGAGTTATCAATTAGGAGATTTCCGCCCCCGAGCGTCACTGGAAGTCCAGCTTATCGACGGGCAATTAGGGCTTATGAAATGCAAATACTAATTCCTCGATTAGAAGCCTTCGCCGAAACGAAACATTAAAAACATTAGCTTTCCCGCGGATTGACAGGATTCGCCCTCTTAATCTGGAAAAAAGACAACATTCGGGAATAAAATGAACAAAAACCGCGCATTTCGGTTTTTTAATCCCTTGATCTCGAACTAATGGGGTCTGATAATTGCGTGCACGTGGCTCTTACACAAATGGAACGTAATGAAGTTGTGGCGAACGGCATTTCAGTATCAGAAAACTGGAAAAATGTTATCGAATTTCAGTAATCCGTCTGCCAAAGCTTCTGTTTGGCGCGAAACGCGCGTTACGTCAATTAACGGGAATTCGAGACCAACTGTAGTAGGTCCAGGTAAAGCCCTAATCGGACACAACCAACATGACTGAAAAACGATTGCGTACTGTGAGTGTGCATGGCAGCGACTGTAACGGAATTGTCCATCCGTAAGCGCCTCCACTTTTCACGTCCGTGCTTGAACTTTCACTATTTTGTCAAAATGTGTTGTGAAAGGTCGCGTTCGTGTTGATGGTGGGGATCTGAGCGTGCAGCTTAATGTTTGCTGGATGGAGCACGATAATGGGTCAAAAGATCGCGTTGTGCAGATCCCCCCCCTCCTCCTCCTCCGGCCACCAATCAAAATTTGACTCTGGTCGTTTCAAGATATGGGGATTGCAAATCTATAATGTCCATCCGTGATCCAGGTCATATTATATCTTTAATGTGGTTTACCAAATCCGCTCTTTCGCTCAAAAAGCCCATTTGTATCTACTTGTCGCTCCCTACTCAGCATTCCGATCGGACAAAACCCATGATCGTTATTCACGGTGAAATGGTTAAGAATGTCAACAAGAAACGAAATTTTGGCAGTTATGTTGCAATTACATCGTGTTTGCATTGATTTTTCGATGTTGAGTCAAATAGCCCGGTTCTTGGAGATGCCTGACTGCGTCTAGATGGACAACAGTGAAATCACAGCAAATACAGTTAGGCGAAATCTACTAGTTGAAAGAATTTGCGGGACAATGTAGCGACCCAACGACCGATCCCGCTCTGCCAAGTCCTGGTGTCGTCCGCAGTACGTCCCTTTTCGTTGTTCCGTGGTAGTGGTCGTGTTTCGTGTTTTTCGATGCTTAATACAAAGGGATGTGTCTCCTAAGGGATGAACATCCTCTTGGCTGGATTGTCGATATAGCCATTTTACATTTTCAATATTTTTTGCCGTTGTATTGAATGAGATAGTTGTCAATCATGTAGTTCATGAGAATAGTAAGCCGTTGTATGATAATTTGCAGCGTTTTTTGTAGCCTCTTGTGGTTTGGCACTTGACAAGGTAGTGCTGTAGCTTGAGCAACAGAAGAACGTAATATAGAGTTTGGTTCTAGCGAACACGAAGTTGTAGAGTGGACAGTGGATCTGTCGTGTCACTGGTACAATATATGTTGGCGACCACAGGCCCAATCTTTAGCAGCAAGTCAAGTACTTTGGAGTCAATATTGATGAGATGGCGTTTCGGCCAAAACCTCTTGACCTCAAACACATTACCTGCGCAAGGTTTGCCTCATTACGAGCAATTAACAAGGCGCTTGGGGTCTGTGTAATCGGGGCGCAATCTCATATAGCTGTGCCTTCAAGATATCATCCACGGAATAACTCCAAGTGATCACTGTTGGGGTTGAGCCAGCTCCTTACGGGATATGGTGGCTTCAATACCCTTCTTTTCTCTCAAATATTCTTTACCCTGCACGCCTTGCGCCTCCATTGCGGGGGAAATAAGAAACCACGTGCTCTCCACTGCAGTCCCTACCACAATGAGCGATTGTTGTTGGAACATCAGCCAAACCATCATGCCTTGACTGCCACTAAGTAAATAAGCAGTTTGTGAAGAAGCTTATGATAACAAACGTGGCCACAGGTGGGAAATCAGATCAAGAACTCCTCCCAGATACATAGGCAATAGCTCTCTACTGGGAACTGGCTAAATGGCAATCTGCCAATGGTGAATGAGTGCCTGGATTCTTGCACACAATACCAAATTGCAACCTTCATGACTTTCCACTGATATTCTCTTATGAGTGGCAAGGAACAGTAATTTTGATAAGGAAACAGACCAGTCGTGTCGCTGGTCCGTTTTGTGCATCCTTGCTTCTGATGTCACTTTACATCTGCTAATTTTGACAGTTGCCCTAAACCTCAGTTCTAACTTCGTATTTAAGCGGCTATGAGACACAACCACTATGTGATTTGCAATAATAATAGTACATAGAATGTACTACATTTCGTGTAAATACGTGACGTGGATGAGTTACGTGTGAAGTGTTGACGATATTGAACGGCTTCATTATTACGGTATTTCGTGTGAGCACGGGGACGTCTGTGAGAGATGGAAGCGGTGCACCACTGACGGCGGCCTCTTCATCCTCGAGAAATAACAAGCGGGATGATTGCCTCTGCCTCGACCTCTCGATTAAAGCGATTCGGGAATAAAATCCTTCCAGATCACCGATCCGCATTAATTAAATCCCTACTCCTCCAAATCGCCCTGCTGCATTCGAACTTGGTTTGATCTGCTGCAGTTGATGCCCTGGACATCCGCACGCCGAGTTAGTGTGACTCTAAATAGACAACTAATACCGTTCTACTCGTCTCTCGGAGAGCTTTCTGTTTAAAAGCCGGAATTGATTAGAAACGTTCCTAGATCCCACTAGCCGCACACGTGTAATCGTTTCGGATTAAACTGCACGTCATCAGTGGCCACTAACTAAAACCACGTTCTGACGACCTAATTTTAGGGATTAGCTCCTCAAAATGAGACTACCGCTCACGAATTGATCTGTAAGGTACCTACAAGATGAGTCGGTTGTTTTGGCTAAGACATCGGGGGAGACCCTACTCCACTAATTTGAAAGAATAGAATAAATCGAGACTGTTGAAACCTTTGACGGCAATGGACACCCGCCAATGGATTCCGAGGTACAACCTCCTTCACCTCGTTTCCTATATGATGGTTTCGTACTGTGGAAATGCAGGCAAGCCACAGATTGTTTTGGGCTCAAGAAGTCCTCCCCCAACTTGTGTCTGCTCTACGTCTGGTGCAATTTGCCTTCGAGGACAGTCCCTACAAAAACGGCACTTTGGAATTCGTTGGGGGGCTCTTATCTCCTACGGTTTGCGGGACGTCATGTCCATTCCACAATAACATACTTATTCAGGTAGGAGTGAGGTGGTTAGCAACAGATTTGGCAGTGACCCCTTTCGCGGTTGTGTGTACCACATTCCAACCTAGGTGCACCATTTCGTCTAATGCAGTGGCGATTACGTTTAGATTTGACTTTTGTATACACAATACGTGTTGGTTTTGGTTATTTTCTCTCATGAAAGAACTTGTTATACTCGTCACACTCACTTCAGGTTGTACAGCAGAGTGTAAGGTGTTCACTGACTTCTGGGTCTCTGTTGTCGAGTTGTTCCAGGTTTTTAAAATTATCAGTGACATTGACTAACCAACGTCTAGTTTCTCAATCTTTTAAGTCAACGGAGATAACTCGTGACAACCTTGTAAACAACGCTTCATAGGGTTGGAAAACATCTCACTAGTACCATTTATAAGATTGTGTGTCTTCTTCCAATGTAGGGTCACTCCTATTCAGACGTGGGAATAATGTGGTGCCACAAGCCTTTCGTGTTTGGGTCGTGTCCCCGTCCCATCTTCCCTTTCGTGGTGAGGTAACTTAAATTGAAATGGTGGCATTCTACTACCCCAATCACCCAGTGTCTATCTGGTCACGGGACATTTAACACGTGAGAGGTGAAGGACGCCCACCATGGACTGATCATCTGCCCCTTGTATGATGACGTGTGTAGGCGCTCTCGCTTCTCCGATGCAGGTGCTGCCGAGACTGCAAGACGTCCGTCACCCCCACAGTACTTGCGCAACACCCAATACAGTACCTACATCTGCAGAATAGGTGCTATCATAGGGGCTGTTTATATAAACTTCGTGCATCCGAAACGAGCGTCTGTCCCCGTGGCAGTTGTATAAGCCGCTCCTCCTAATGGAAATGCCCTGGTTTCGCTGACGCTGAGCATTCACGTCGTTCTGGGTATCATCATGGGATCGTCCTCGGCTCACCTCTGACAGCCACTAATCTTAGGTATCTTTCGCATTTGTGCGGGGCCCCCACCGCTATTGGTGACCAATGATACGGCGTGTACAGGAATGATTCAGCCATTTTTATTGTAACCGTTTTTGTATTAACGTTTCATTTGCTTGCACAGGAGTGACACTCGTTTCTGAGTTTCTGAGTTCCTGATGGACAGAATTTGCTCCACCTCCAGTAAACCTCTATTAGATTAGTAGCACATGTTCGAAGGGTTCGTAACGTTACCTGTGTGTGTGATTTGTCGATGATGTTGAGATAAGGTTGGAAGGGGAGTCTTCATGAAACATGTCGTTTGTGTTTTGATATTCGCGCACGTCTCTCCCGACGCCAAATGCGGTTTCATCTCTCCAGAGCTTATCTGAGCATCTAAATCTGCGCCAGTGCAGATCAAACGATCCAGAAGCCGATTAACTGCTTCAAAACCCTTTTGACGTCGTTTGAGGGCAACTCCGTTCCCCTCGGCTCTCTTCATCAGACGTTTTTTTTCGCGAACGCTCCACTCCACCAAACAAAGCTCTTGAAAAATGCGAAAACGGATGACAGGGAAATTAGCGGACAATGGGAGACTAGACGGGAGACTCGTCCAGAGAGAGCGGTGGGCTGGGGGCTCGAGATGGTAGAGGGGGATGAGTACAAAAGGAAGTCGCCGAGTGTAAAAATGAATTTCGCCGCGAGATTGCCAATCAGCAGAGCTAAGTGCATTACTGCCGACGAGTTTCACATAACTGCACATCACACAGAATACACTCCATTGAACTAGCAATTGCATTTCTGGGTTGCAACCCATCTCCTCCCTTCACTCTCCGTCTCTGTCTTTTTTTCGCTAGAACCTAATGAAACCCTCCCTCCATGTCCTCTTTTGAGAATGCATTTTGCTCCGGACCTGCCGACTGAGGATCATTACGAAGCCCAGTCAACCGAACGTGGACAAGATTTAATCCGCGGTAAATATTTTAAGCTCAAGAGTTGGCATAGCGGTGATGGACGGACGAAGGGAGGAAAAGCCGCTTGACGCAGAGGATTACCGCGTTTATGAAATGCATTGAATATGATGATTGCAGTTTACGAATGCAGCCCTTTGATTAATAAACTCCGCCATCAAAGGCTGTCACACAAAGAGACGTATGACGGATTTATGCGTATAGGGGTTAGTAACCATTCAAATCCATGCGCGGAAATGATGTCGAACGACAAAAGGTGGACGAACTCCATGATGTCCTTTGATATTATATCATTGCATTCCATTCCCTCATTTATAATAGCAAATACAGAACACTGGTGTTCCAGAGGCTGACGGGCAATGATTTTGCGCATACGATCTATTCTGCTTAACGTCAAATTTCTGTCTTACAAAACTGTTTCCCCTTTCCTGGGCTCCATGCCAAATTAGAACCTGACTCGTTGGAGGAAATAATCAGCCTAAGAGGTCTTGCGAAGCATTTGAACCCAGCACTCCCTATCCAATTTCCAATTCCAGCACAGTACATTTATTTACTTAACACAGAGTGAGTAGAAGAAAAAATAGCAGCGGCTAAGTATGAAAAGCACGGAGTAAGTCCAAAACTGGGTGAGAATGGCCGAAGTCATAGACGAAGGTCCTCTCAAAACCGGTAAAAATGTGTCATGAAGCTAGAGCTAGCTGGATGATGGGATCCATCCAAGAAGCTGGCGTTCCCTTAGGTAGTTTTTTTTTTTTGGGGCAAAGCAGTCGTGGAAAACGGCCAAACAAATAGAGTCGTAAGTGAAGTATGGATGATCTTGGCGAAATACTGACCGCTTCGAGTTCAATCCATGCTCATTTTGGTAGGAAAACGAGAACCACAAATTAGTATTGGCTGACCACTACGTCACGCAGAAGCAAATTTTGAAATGTGCGTTTTATGGGAATGCAGTGGAAGGAGCATGAAAGGATGATAACGTGGGTCTGCGCTCATCAGCTCTAACAACTTGGAAAGTCCATTTTCTTCCTCTTCAACTTGTCTCGCTGAAATACAAACTGACACTTTAGTCAGTCTGTAGATTAAGCGTGCAAGCCTGGCTTCCGGCTCCGATCAACTGGAAGAGTTTTCACGCCAATAACCATGTCAGTTGTTTTCTGCTCTGATGATCAGTACCAAAATTAAATTTGTTTGTATTCAACCTATTTCTTGCGATTTAAAATCGCCCACCTGACTGAGAGAATTGAAGTCCCCTCTGGTTTTCCTGAACATCGATTGGCCGCTACTCATATTTTTCTAAATAATGAGAGCTGATCGACACTTTCACGGGCGGTTTCTTGATTGCAATTTATTCTATGCAATTGTCATCATTTAAAAATTGCCTCCAGTTCTGATGAACCCCACTCGAATTCACAGTACTGAGTATCGGAGACTTTGGAACGCAATTATGAGAGCTGAACTTCATAGAGTGGCAAAAGACTGGCTGTTGAAGATCGGCCATGAAATGTAGAAATTTCTCCCGAGGTCCTTCGTCACAGATCGTTTTGGCAACTTGAACAATTTTCCAGTTTAATTACAACTCGTCGAGCGATTCTTGAGAGAAAGAAGCAGTGAAGCTGAGGATTGTGTACTCACTTAGTTTGCGTAAGTCGTGAGATGGTTCACGAGCCATTACCCCTTTGACGCCTCTCAATGTCGAATCTTTGCCCTTTTCTCCCGCTGACAACGAGCAACGAGTAATGGGGGGGGGGGGAGGGCTGCAAAAGGGGAATATAAAACCGTCCAAGTCGTCGGATTGAGCTTCATAAAGTCGAATGAATGTCTATCAGTGATGTCATTTCTCTGTGTGGTTTTGTTGCTGTTCGCGAAGTCCTTTGCCGTAGAGGACTTGGAAATTGTTGGGTCGGACAATCATTTCACTTACTTGCCCAAAGCGGTGGAAGGGAACGTCGCCGGAGTTTACCGCCGACGTTTAGACTTTGAGTCAGAGGAAGAACCTAAAATTAATTTTCCGGTTAAAACCGTCCAAAAGTTCACCGACTCCGAGGGTAACGTGAAGATCGTCACGAGTTACAGTCAGCGCGATGAGAATCCACTGCCCATTTACCATGACACTCAATTGAGGCAAACAGGGATGCAGAAAGCGAGAGATTCTGCTTCAATTGATGAGCCACAGAAAGGAGAACCGCAGTTCAGAAAGCAAGTGGCGTATGCTGCACACATTGAACCACGATCTAGGCCAAGTACTAAGGAATTCTCCACGTCGAAGACTGTGAAACTCCCAAAGGAGGGTCGGTTATACGCCAACCAGCATGAAACTGAGTCTAGCGATGGCACCAAGAGTAGCTATAATCAAAAATCTTCTTACACTAGCAAATACAAAAAACCACCAGTCAAATCTTTACAAAGCACTAAAACTGAGAACATCAAGGAGGACAAATCGGTGAGCAACGCGCCCTTGGAGGAGGCTGGTTCCAGCTACGTTTCAGACATAGATTCCCCTGGAATCGTTGAAGACAGTTCGGATGTCGGTGGATACGGAGGAGGAGAGGAATTTTCTGTAGGAAGCACTTCATTTGGCAGCAATGGGCTGTCAAATGTTGGCGAGGGACCAGGAATATATGAGAGTGGGGTGGACGATGGTGACGATTATAACCATCACCACGGAGGCTTCGAAAACCTCGGCCACGGCCACGAATACAAAAAGGGTCACGGGGAGTCCCACCATCACGGCAACTCTGCCTCGAAAGGAGACCAAGGGGGAAAGGGGTTCAAGAAAAACGAAAACTACCAGAAAGGTCATGCAGAAAGTCACGGTCGTGAAGAGGAAAAAGGAGGCAACAAAGAAGAGAGCGGAATCAAATCTGGGAGCTTGGACGAAGGATCCAACTACGCCAAAGGACACCAAGAATCCAGTGGGGAAAAGGGAGCGGAGCAAGCTCACTCCAAAGGGCACAAGAAAGGTCACAAAACCAAAGGTTTTCGAACGGTCCACCACAAAGATGAGTACAAAAAAGACGAAGTTTTCTACGACGAAGAGCACGACGCAGGACACACCAAAGGCCACGGGCAAGAACAACAAGCCCACAAGAACGCCAAAGGGGGAAACACCAAAAAAGGCCACCTTCATTCTGGCTACAAAAATGCCGAAAAAGGTTATCAAGGTGACAAAGAGAAAGGACAATCGTACAAGAACTCGAAAGGGCATTCTGGAAGCCAAGGTGGTCACCAGTACCACGGCCATCAGTCCCATCATGACAAAGGAGGTGGTCACAAGGGTGGAGAAAGCCATGGCCACGAGCACTACAGCAAGGGTCACTGATCTGCCATCGCCCTCAGTGGCCTATATTCCTCTGTCCTGCCTTCCTTTCAACCAAACGCAGTCAATAATACTCGTAACTGAGGGCTTGAGCAGCGCTTCACATAGCTTCCTCAGCCCCAGGCGAGCCGTCCCGTTTGTTTCCCGCTCAAACTGCCTCCCCGCACAGATTATTGAGATCGGCCTCTCACACATTCCTTCAGCAGAAGTCATCATCCGTTCTCTTGGGCAGGTTCTAACTTTTTTTGAGGAAACGCAATGTTGATTTTAACTCCCATGAACGTCATACTGGTTGGCGCGCTACTGAATTGCTGCTATTGCATTGGCTGAACACGGAAAAGCTAACCCTTACGTATTAGAGGAAAACAAAAGTGTTTGACTGTGCAGTGAGACAAAATTCACCAGGCCTGCGAAATGTCTCACGATATCCCACAAAGGAGGGAAAAACGTCAGTTGAAGATCATTAAACCGGGCTCTTCGGCCGACTGCCTTGGAAAATCCAGAGCTTTGGCTGCCGTGATTGAGGCTAAGAGCTGTTCTGTATCCTCGATCTCGTATCTTCCAACTATTCAGAGGAATATATTAGTGACGAACACTGGATGATGCACTGAAAGCGTTAATAAAAAGTTCAACGACAACTTCAAGTATCGAATCGGCGTTAAAAGGTCAAGAAAAGATTGGCACCGCGAGGAAGTCTATGAAGAAGCTGATTTCTGACATAAAGTAGTTGAAGAAATGAGAACGAAGGACAACAAGGAAGAGTGAGCAGTGATACGAGGGACCTTGAAGTTCATTGACGATGGGAGTGATGGGAAATCAACGTTATTTTGCAAATGCTTGAAGAGCGTCGTCTGTCAAGGGTCACCAGGTGACGTTTCTCCATAAGAGTCTCGTAAACGACGTCGGCTTAGAAAATCCCATGTTTTAAAGCAACATTAGCAGCGTTAGTCGGTCATAAAGACATCAATCTGGGAGCCTCTTTTAAAATCGTCTATCCCGAACCTCAGCAGTCCCTTCAGATTCGAAGTACTAGACTAGCTCCGTAAGCTCTGCGCTGTTGCACTGCGATAAATGAAGATATCGCCAATGCAAACCACTCAACCACAAACCGCTCAACCGCAAGCCTCGCCAGGAGCAAATAGAGCGGACTTACACGTTCGCCGCACGGAGTATCAACATATAGAGGCTCACACAGTCAAGAGGCCCAACCCCCTTCTCTAACACTCCGTCAGAAGTAATGCTTCCAGGACCATGTTTTTTTTTGTGCTGGTTCAATCCACGTTTTGACATTTAAAGCCGTTGCTAGAAATATTGCTACTGTGTGTAAATACGGCGCAACGCGTGTTTAACTATTGATGTCTCGTATTTGTTTGCATCACTCATAAATGAGGTGGAACTTATAGAAAGCTTTAAAAATTCAATAAAATGTTTGTAATTTTGTATGTCTGATTTGATTTATTGAAGTAAATTTTTTCCCAAAAGATGTTATACAAGAAGAACCCGTCTCCGATGCAGGACTGTACTTTAGCAGCTCAATTGGCGATCCAGGATCATCTTTGAGAGTCAGTGTATCGCACACAGGCTCATATAATAAGACGCCGACAGAAAATGTGCCGAAAGGTGTCGTTGAAACAAATTTTCACATGTTTTGTTTATTTGAGTTGTGTAGTGTTTCCTCACAACTATGGTGATGATGATTTATTTAACAGATTGAGTCAGAACGAGCCGCTGGTAAAAGGGATGGAGTTTGAAGCATCGTCCAAGCGTAGCGTTTAAATGTGATCTCGTCAGTAAGGTACACCAAACTATCTCTTAAATGATCAGGTCACCATTATTCAACTGTCTTATTTTCCGTTGCAATGCACAGTGGGGAGTCATTTTTTGCATGGCAGTGTGTGGACTGATTTGCGATGTGTCGCGCCGGTTGTTCAGGTAGAGGGTCGTGCGTGGAGGTCACCGCTGTATCGCAAACCCTACTACTTTGAATAATGGGTTGACGAGTCGGGCATGCCACTGTGCCATAAAAAGTATGTGGAAGCGGAGTGCTCAGAGAACCCCACAGTCGATCTCTCCAAATTGGAACATGCCACCCAAATAAATGGTTAGATCAGGAGGGAAACCAGACTCCTGGGAAACCAGGCTCATGTCTCTGAGTGGTGAAACATTGGCAATAGCTCTCCGCCGGGAGACTGGCTAAATGGCAACCTGCCGCAACTCCACAGGTCTGGGTTCGGTGAATGCTGAGCGGGTGCCCGGGCTCTTCCACGATAGCAAAATCGCAACCTCCAAAACTTTCTATTGATATAACTCTCTTATGAGTGGCAAGGAACGTCATTTCGTTAAGGAAAAAGACCTGTTTCAATCAGAAGTAAGAACTCCAGTTCAGCTGTCAAGCTCCCTGGCCAATCCCATAGAGATTGAGATCGAGAGCCCCGCCTCCATAGCACCTGTACAATTTGCTTCGTTTTCCTCCGCACTACAAAAGTTTTTACTTTCCTTGCTCTACGAAGTAGAAAGGAAAGTTATGTAATCGGCTGAAAAAAAAATTTTAGGTTCTCTTCAGATCTTTACGTTTCAGACCCCCCTGAGTCCGAAAAACACTATTTGGGAAAATGGTCTGTGTGTGTGTCTGTGAACGATTTTTAGAGAAAACCACCGTACCAAATCAGCTCAAACTTGATATCTAGCCCGGAAGTTACTATGGGACGCCAAAATAAGGGTTTAAACCAAATCCGCCGAAAGTTAACTATAGTTATCATAGTGATAAAACACCAAATATTTTTTTTCTCAAAAATGGCTCTAACGATTTTGATTAAATTTTTTATATTGGTAGCTCCAAATATGGCAACTATACCTTAAAATTCCCATCTATGGGAAAATCACGAGAGCAGCACAATAAATTACCAAAACTTTTGACGAAATCGATTTTAGCGCGGTTTCTAGAGAAAACAACCGTACCAAATCAGCTGAAACTTGATGTCTAGCCTACAGGTTACCATGGGGCGCCAGAATAAGGGTATGGACAAAATCTACCGAAAGTTAACTATAGTTATCATAGTGATCAAAACACCAAATTTTTTTCTCAAAAACGGCTGTAACGATTATAATTACATTTTTTATGGTGATAGCTCTCAATAAGACAATGATACTTTAAAACTCTCATTCCTGGGAAAATGACGAGAGCAGCACAATAAATTATCAAAATTTTCGACGAAAAGCGTTTTTAGCGCAGTTTTTGTCTTATAAACTCCGCTGGAATTTTTGTAGAATGTCAAAATAAATTAGTAGTGTAGTCCTATTCAATACCTAAAGATTGAGTGTTTAAAAACGCTCATGAGATACATGGGGCTCACTCCAGAAATTCCTGAATTTCAACTTTTGCCGTTTCGCTTACTACCAGTTCTAAACTTTTTACTTTCCTTGCTCTACGAAGTAGAAAGGAAAGTTATGTAATCGGCTGAAAAAAAAATTTTGAGTTCTCTTCAGATCTTTACGTTTCAGACCCCCCTGAGTCCGAAAAACACTATTTGGGAAAATGGTCTGTGTGTGTGTCTGTGAACGATTTTTAGAGAAAACCACCGTACCAAATCAGCTCAAACTTGATATCTAGCCCGGAAGTTACTATGGGACGCCAAAATAAGGGTTTAAACCAAATCCGCCGAAAGTTAACTATAGTTATCATAGTGATAAAACACCAAATATTTTTTTTCTCAAAAATGGCTCTAACGATTTTGATTAAATTTTTTATATTGGTAGCTCCAAATATGGCAACTATACCTTAAAATTCCCATCTATGGGAAAATCACGAGAGCAGCACAATAAATTACCAAAACTTTTGACGAAATCGATTTTAGCGCGGTTTCTAGAGAAAACAACCGTACCAAATCAGCTGAAACTTGATGTCTAGCCTACAGGTTACCATGGGGCGCCAGAATAAGGGTATGGACAAAATCTACCGAAAGTTAACTATAGTTATCATAGTGATCAAAACACCAAATTTTTTTCTCAAAAACGGCTGTAACGATTATAATTACATTTTTTATGGTGATAGCTCTCAATAAGACAATGATACTTTAAAACTCTCATTCCTGGGAAAATGACGAGAGCAGCACAATAAATTATCAAAATTTTCGACGAAAAGCGTTTTTAGCGCAGTTTTTGTCTTATAAACTCCGCTGGAATTTTTGTAGAATGTCAAAATAAATTAGTAGTGTAGTCCAATTCAATACCTAAAGATTGAGTGTTTAAAAACGCTCATGAGATACATGGGGCTCACTCCAGAAATTCCTGAATTTCAACTTTTGCCGTTTCGCTTACTACCAGTTCTAAACTTTTTACTTTCCTTGCTGTACGAAGTAGAAAGGAAAGTTATGTAATCGGCTGAAAAAAAAATTTTGAGTTCTCTTCAGATCTTTACGTTTCAGACCCCCCTGAGTCCGAAAAACACTATTTGGGAAAATGGTCTGTGTGTCTGTGAACGATTTTTAGAGAAAACCACCGTACCAAATCAGCTCAAACTTGATATCTAGCCCGGAAGTCACTATGGGATGCCAAAATAAGGGTATGAACAAAATCCACCGAAATTTAACTATAGTTATCATAGTGATCATAACACCAAATATTTTTTTTCTCAAAAACGGCTCTAACGATTTTTACCCAATAACTCGACAAAAGTAATTACTATCCTTCTCAAAAAAATTTGTGTTTACAGCCTCATTAATTATCTTTGTACCAATTGCTCAATAATGGTGTTGCAATGAGTACGAACAGCACAATAAAATCTGGAACCGTAAGCGCTACCGCTTCCTGCTGCCGTAAAGCGTTGTTTGACCAAGTTTAAATTAACTGAGCGATAAATGAATTGATTAAATAGAATTAGCCATGTACAAAGTGAATTGACGTAGAGCTAAGGAAAGTTGTGTGTTGCAACGCACCAGATATTTTACTGTGTAACGTCCAACGGCTGATGTGTGGAATGGGGGCCGTAACGAGTGGTTCGATAAGTCGGAACTGTTGATCTGTTCAGCGGTGTGTACAGCTGTTCAATCTTGAATCGACAAAATCGCAATCCCTCGTCGGAAATCGGTTTTGAAACCACCACAGACAGTGGCACGCATTTAGTTCTTTGGTAAAGAGAAACAGCTTACATTTTGATCAAACTCTTAACTTTCAGTTGGTAACGCTCGAAGAACTTGTTCCGTTTGAGAAGTACATAACACTGCTGATAACTCATAACTCTCGGTTATCTGTTGTATTGTATCCAAGTAAAGATTGGACATTTTTGTAACACGCCGTCACGTGATGGTTGGACAAAACAATTTCAGAAGGAAGACACGGGAGTACTGATAACCGTCAGGGATTTGTGTTAATGAAAAACGCTAGGTTGATAGACGGTTCGTATCGATATAACAAGAAGTTAGTGGTGATTGTCGCCAGGACTCGTTGGAGCTGACCCTCACCTGTCACTCCATTGTTTGTTCATTATCACGAGGGTCGTTGAAGAAGAAAAGGGGTAACATTAGCCCTCGAAACATTAATCTTCTTCATGGATCGTACAACCGCTACGCTAACGCTTCGTCCGACGTTAATGAGCTGCCCTTGGGGAGTTGGTACATATGTATAACAGTTGTAGCTATGATAGTGCAAAGGGGGAAATAAGCCGCAGGTGTAGATTCAAAACTCTTCTCACCGTCAACTTATTATTTTTTGTTCCTCTACGTCTCTTCTCATACAAATATGAAGCGGACAATGCAGAGGACGGAGCGTTTTGTTCGCTCGCTGAGCAGGTGATCCGGTTGTCCACTAATAAACCGCATTTTCCCTCTCGAATGCACCCGCTGACTGCTGCCCAGAAGTAATTATTTTGAGGGGGGGTTCGGAGTGAGCTCTCCGAGTATCTGCTACTGTGGCAGCCTGTCATGGGGGGTCCGCCGTGAGATGATCGCTCGTCTTCAAATGACAGGCCTCGCTGAGTGTTATTTCCGCTTGCGCGAGCACATTTCGAGAGGACGGCTAGAAAGTGTTGCGGAGGGGAAGTCGTTAGGTCGGAACTCTGGGAGATGAACCGATGGAGTGATTGCTTCATGATTAAGTGCGCATTTTTGGTTCATTTGGCAGTTTCCTGGACAAAGTGTGGCAAGTGAATGCGGATTATAACCTGAGTTTTTGGCGGATACAACTAGATCGTTCTACCCGTCAAGAGCTCATTTTCAAATGGGACGAATGTTTCCACTAAGTTGTAAAATACGAAGGTCAAATGTGTCCGATTTGAAAAAAAATCCGTTTTCTCACCTTAACCTTCGTAGAGGGAATATTTGCTAAGGTGTTCTCCGGGTTAGAGGATTTCTCTTCAGAAAAGTCAAGTCCTCCCAATTGACATGGCGCACGGCAATTATGCTTTTCAAGCCTTGTCGTACAACAGTTCTTCAGGTGATTCATCAATCATAGAGAATATCAGCATACGTGAGATTTCTTTCGCAGGCAGTTTGAACATCCACAAAGTCCAACATCAATGTCAGGCAAACAAGCTCAGAGAGCAAACGCCTTGAACTGGATTTCAGAACTGAGTGCGCGACCTGGGAGGAAAATGTCAATACTATTCCTTGATTGGGTCTGGGAATGCTGCTCAGGAAAGGTAGTTGAGGTTTATGACTCCATTGTTAAAGCGATATATCTTGTTATAGAGATCAAACTTAAAAGTAGAGTTTAGGTCCGTACTCGAATGTTAAGAGTTTAATAACGCTTATAAGATAATTAAGAGCAGCGTTAGAAGTTCCTAAGTTTGAACCACCGCCATTTCACGATTCATCATGAAAAAATCATGTGGACAACATGAATCACCTCTGAATAATGGGCGTCGTATGAGTAGGAGCAACTCAATAAATTACACCACATTATCGTAACGTGCAGCCAGCTTTTACCAAGCTCGAATAACCTGAGTGAACACGAATTGAATTAGTAGCTAAAGTCATGAAAATCGATATATGTACGTGAGGCGGAGGAAAATTATGTGATGTTAGATATTTTTCATTAACCGCCAGCAAAGTTTGGAATTACAATTCGGAGTGATGCGTGGAAGTAAGAGTCGAAATCTGTTCTCTTTGTTTGAGCCACTTCTCAGGCTTTCTTCGTTGCTACCAGCCTTTGCTGAGCCTGGCAAAAAGGATTGTCTTGATAAGCCAAGCTATATGCCTTTCTACACCTCCCAAACAAACGTATTTCTTTGACAGTTTCTGTAGACTGAGAAAGAAACGGTGTTCCATACGACTAGCTTTGCCGTTATTAGGTGTGTGTCCACATTTCCTGCCATGTCGATTTTGGTTTATTATTCATTTTTTACAACCCCCCCTCAAAATTTGATACTTTACGTTTCAAGAGATGGAGATTCCAAATTTGCAATCTCCGTCCGCCGTCCCCCGTCCCCCGGACCCCGTCCGCCGTCCGGGCCGTTTTGTGCCTTTAACGTGGTCTAAAAAATTCGTTCTTTCGCCCAAAAATCCGATTTGGTATCTAGTTGTGCCCGCCATCTCAGCAATCCGATCGGACGAAGCCTGTGGTTGTAATGGGCAAAAAACGGTTAAAAAAATTAACGAAATGCAGTACAACGCGGGAGCTACAGCGTTTCGTCGTTTGAACTCCCCCCGCCCCGCCCGTCTCATTAAAAAACTCGAGGCGAGCGAGCGCGGCCTCCCGCTCGCTTCCCTCCCAACACTCAACTCCCCCCGGGTTCGCTTCGAGCGCCCCCGTTCCAATTTCCCCCACGTTTTGGTTTTAATACGATTCCATTTTTTTAGATTCTTTCGTTTCATTCTCATTTTGTTTTTTTTCATAGATTTTTGGTTAAATTTTGATATTAGTATTTAGCGTGCATGTTTTCATATTAAAATTCAGTTTTTTCTAGATACTTTCTTTTTTTTTTGTTTATTTTAATATTACGATTCAGTTCTTTTCGACCTTTTTTTGGGTTTCATTATGATATTTTTCGATGCTGAGTCGAACAGGATGGGTCTCGGAGCATTAATGCTAGGTCAAGCTGATTATCCGAATAATAAACCGTTGTGTAATAATTTGCAGGGTTTCTTTTTGACGAGCAGAAACTTGCAACTTGCTTTAGAGCTTTTAAACGGAATTATTACATTTCCATCGGTACACGTCTCTTCAGTAACGATACAGGTAACCAATTGCTTATTTTTCGGAATGTGTGTTGTTCCAGAAAAAAACGAAGTTTAACGTCACCTTTCAAGGTGGAGTGTCTTTAAGAAGACGATGAATGAATCGCTTTCGTCACGTAGTCGTGGTAGTGAGCAGGTGGTGAATCCAACACAATCTGCACCGCATTGTGACTCAGCGGCTCAATTAACGGAAGCAAAAACCCACTTCCTACCTCTCCGCGTCCGAATCCTTCAACCCTACACTCTCCCTATGCCCTCCCCTCACCTATCATTAGCTCTTTAAGCGGCAGAATTATTCATGTAGGAACAGGTTAAGCCGCGGCATATGGCGTTCTGGGAGTCGTCCTATAGTTTCTACATATATTACCGCTACCTCAACCGTGCAATACGATAGAGGAAGATATCGGGGCTAATAATGAACAGCTGCCATCTCACCCCCCCCCTCCCCTTCCACCACCAACCGCTAGAACCTTATTAACATTTGGTTTAAACGATTATGTTCCTCGTCGGCTACGAAAAGAGCTTACGTATATGCAAAATAATTCTAATATTCGCAATTAAGGCGCAACTGGGCAATTGAGTGCAATTACTTACTGAGCGACCACATACTTTTCTATGCATCGTATTGAGTGATGAGCGCACTCGGCGGACGACCGCCAGATGGCGGACAATATGCTTGTTATTGAACCTAAGGGCATGTGGAATGAAAGTGAGAGGGCATTACTAGGTTACCTTCATTCTCTTTAATTGGTATTTTCTAACCAAATCTTGAAATGCGCGTTGGAACACTACATCCTTCACTCAAGCTGAGTTTTTCTTTTAATTCGGTTTCTTTAATGACTCGCAGTTTGTGAAGTGTTCATAAACCCCTACCAACGTTCACTTGTTTCACTTCATTATTAGTGGACAAAACTTTCTGAAAGGGTTTGCGTTACAGATCGTTGTCGTATGAATCAGTAGAACTGAGGCAATTTGCGTGAATGCTTTGCTTCTAGCTCTGTGACAGAAAAGTGATTCGACTGTCTCGCATTTGTGAGACGACAGATGACTGCTGAAATCATTGTAATTAGTCGTTCAGCCAGTACCAGCGCCTGTTGATCATTCTTATACACGAGTTGTATATTACTATGTTTATCTAATCGCCCTTGCAATGTATTATTATGTGGACTATCTACGTACATCCTGCTTCTGGTCATCCTCAGACAATACTTCGCCCTCAAAATCATGGCTCTTCAAAGGCAACGAGTAACAGCAAGTAGAACCACGCCTAATAAACGCCAAGCAAACTAATACACCTGTTAGGTGAGTCCGTCTCCTCCTCCTGAGTACTGACTTAACGGCCAGACGATGATGTCTTTACATCGAAAGCGCTTGCCCACAGTAACTCACAAGCCAGAGGAGACGGACTCACCTAACAGGTACGTTAACTTTTGTAATTTGCCTACTTGCGGATATAACCCAATTTCTTTAATACCAAACTAATACAGGTGTTCCATTTCACGGGTCATCTTCGTATCCATCACATCCATAGAAAGACGTTGAAACTACTCCTACAACTTCCTCCACCAGTTCAATCATATTCCACTGCTGGAATGCGAGTAGAGAATTCAATGAAACGAGACAGTGACTTTCGAATGAGCTGGTTAGTGATTAAGACAATCACTTTTTCCCGACATAACAGATGAGAGATGCGACTAAACGTTATTTTGTGTTCGTTATGATCTTTAAGCCGAGGAGGATATCAGTTAGTTAACCGCTCGTGCTTCACGTCTTTAATGAGCTTTACCTTGCCTTCAGATCAGGTTCAACCCCACGTTCCTCTTTCGAAATCTACTTTTTTTCCACTCCCCGTTTCTCTCGTTCTCGTCAAATTAGACCCAAAAAAGTTAAATTACTTCAAATGGGAAACTTCATGACATGAAAATTACTCTTCATCCACCGCGTTTCTTCTTTCAGGAAACTTTAAATTGACGATTTTTTATACTAATAAGGTCGTCAAAATCAGAGTTGGAGTCGTCTTCAGCAAATAACGACCTATCAGATTACAAATTGGATTATTAGAATGAAGAGTAGAAGAAGTGAGCCCTTGACGTTCATCTAATTGGACGGATGATAACAAAACCACCGACGGCCCGTTCAAAAGTAAAATTGCTTGGTGATCACTGACCAGAATCAGATTAGACGACGATTTAAAGGTATACAATTCAACTGGATTAACTTCAATCTCAATTGGATGTGGATTTCGGTTCCGGTGTGTTACGTTGTTACAGACTCTAATCCTTTAACTTCTGTCTAAGCCCCAATGTGTATCTCACACGCAATACTAAAGATCCTATCAATAGTAGCAACACCCTTGCTTGTCGTCCCCAGCTCTGCAGCATGGACAACAATAAGCTACCTCCACAAAAGGCGAAAGCAGAAAGAACCCTACTGCCGGCATTGATAGTGTGTCTTCTTCGCCTGTCCCAGGTGGACCCCACCGCAGCCTGCAAGAGGTTGTGGAGAAGTCCCTGCTATCCACGACCCTTCGTAAGATGCTGGCGAACGATGGGAATGAGGGGGTTGGATTCATCAAAAAAGAATAGAGGAGGAGATGGATGAGTGTCCCTAGCTCACCTACAGATAGGTAGAAAACCATGGAAGGCTAGGAGCTGAGCTCTCCACCCTGAGATTTTGCGGTTGAGATTTGCAGTCAGCCATAGGGTGTTTCAAAAAGGTTGACTTGAACATTGAAAGCATTGTTACAAGTGGAGAGTGAAATCTGTGCGGATCTCACCACAGTATGGAAACGTCGCCATCGACGAATGGGTGTTGGAGAAAAAGCAAGCGAGATGGGAATCCTCGTCAAAGGGACGTGACTTGTATGACTTCTTCCACAACATCCGTGAACGTCTTGAGTGATGTCAGTGCGCGACTCCAGTGCAGAGGAAACAAGAAACCACATGCTGCTCCACTGTAGTTCCTACAACAGTGAACGACAGTTGTTGGGAGGACAGACGAACTTAGCAGCAATGACTGCTACAAAGCAAGCCTAAACCCGTTTCGCCGAGTGCGCGAAGGAGGGCATGGCTAAGAAACGTGGTCACTGTTGATCTGTCCATTTGAAACTTGCCGGCCAAGTAAATAGTTAGACCACGTGGGAAACCATATTGTTAGATTGCACTACAAAAAAAAGGTTGGTCCGGAAGGGGTTATATTCAACAACAACAAACTTCAACAATAACTCAACAAATCAAAGCAAGTCCGAATTACGAATGGGAATTTTGTTGTCATGGGAAACATTTCTTGTTGTGACGCTACCACCTTTGTTACTAGGTTCCTCACACTTCTCCCCCTCCCTTCCACAGAATGGCGTTAACCGGTCAATGTGAACCACTTTACAGGCTGACTTCTTGCCCCAACGCTGTTTGATACGAATTACGACGTCATTTAGCTTCTTTAATATTTCGTAAGGCCCTTCCCAAGGGCACATCAGCTTCGGGTTGCGGCCTCGTATCCGACGTGGGTTGTGAAGCCACACTAAGTCTCCGACGTTATAAGTGTTACCCCGGGAACTTCGGTCGTATCTCCTCTTCATGTCATCAGCCCTTAGCTGCAGTGATTCACGGGCTTGAGTATGGGCTTCAACGATCCTGCGGCGAAGGGTAGCAGCGTACTCTTGTATCTCTCTTTCTTCTGGTGGCCTCCCAAAAAGTAGCTCTAAAGGTAATGTGAGCTCTCGGCCAAACATGAGGTAAGCTGGAGAATACCCTGTTGTTGCATGCTCTGAAGCTCGATAGGCTAATAATGCGACTGGCAGTTGTTGATCCCAATCTTTTTGGTGGTCAGATATCATTTTAGCAAGCCACTCATAAAGTGTCCGATGCATCCGTTCAACTTGACCATCGCTCTGAGGTCGCAAAGGTGTTGTCTTCGTCTGATGTATTCCAAGTTGTTTCAAAACTTCCTTTATTAACTCTGATTGGAAGTTTCGACCTTGGTCAGAGTGCAGCTCTCTTTGGGATACCATATCGGAAATCACATGATGCAGTAAGGCGTGAGCCACTGTTTCGGCTTTCTGATTTGGGATTGGTATAGCTTCAGGCCACTTTGTGAAGTAATCGACGACAGTGAGGATGTAGCGGTTGCCATCGTCTGTCACAGGTAGAGGACCTACTACGTCAATTCCAACTCTCTGAAAAAGGACTTCCAGAGATGTATTGACGCATTGGTGCACGCCCTCGTTGTCCTCCACCATGACGCTTCCCACACACATCACAACTTCTACACCATTCTTTGACGTCGCGGTGTAGGCCTACCCAATAGGCAGATCGTCGCAGTTGTGCCACCATTCGTCGGTCTCCTATGTGTGCAGGGCCATGTGCATGATGCATCAATGTATTCCTTATGCTTCTTGGGGCAATGAACTGGTCTCGAATCAGATGACCATTCGAGCTTTCCCATTTTCGATACAAGACCCTTTCTACCAGTCGTAATGAGTCAAACATGGCCCAAAGAGCCTTGATTTCAGTGTCCTTACCTGCTACTTGTTCCCAGTCAGGTCGTTTGCCTTCACGCACCCAAGCCATTATAAGAGACAGTTGAGGGTCTGCTTCCTGTTCAGCCTGAATATCTTCAATCGTGTTGTGGCCTTCATAACTCAATGTCCGGACTGCTAGAAGATCACTTTGAATAGGAGTTTTGGGATGTCTCATTATTGATTTTTCCATCTCGTGCGCTTCCCGTCTGTCACAGTATAAACACCCAGCATCAGCACAGGGTCGTCTCGAGAGAGCGTCTGCATTTCCATGTTGCAAACCTGGTCGGTATTGTATTTCAAGATTGTAAGGGCTCAAACGGTCAATCCAACGAGCCATCTGACCATCTTGATTCTTGAACCGAAGCATCCATGTGAGGGAGGCATGATCAGTCCTCACTATTAAAGGACCCATTTCTAAGCCATATGAGTCGAAGAATTTTAAGGCTTCGACGACAGCTAGTAGCTCTTTTCGAGTAACGCAGTAGTTGCGTTGTGCTCGAGAGAGGCATTTGCTGAAGTAAGCGATAACTACTTCTTTTCCACCTTGCTCTTGTGAAAGAACGGCTCCAGTGGAGACATCACTGGCATCTGTGTCAAGTATGTACGACTTGCTTGATTGGACGTGACCCAGTATAGGGGCATTCAGCAGACATTCCTTGAGTCTGTCAAAGGCGACTTGACAAGCTGGCTTGCACTCCAACCTGGGAAGATTTTCTGCTCGGTAAAGCGGGCTTCATTATTTCAGCCAAGTGGGAGAACAAACTGCCGGTAGTAAGAACACAGCCCTACAAAAGACCGAAGTTCTGTGGTCGTCTTAGGACTGGCCAGTTTACAATTGTGTCCACCTTCTTTGGGTCTGTCCTGATTCCTTCAGGGGTTACCAGATGCCCAAGATAGGTCACTGTTTCCCGGAAGAATTCACACTTTTAGAGTTCAGTTTGAGTTTGGCTTCCCGCAATTTTTGAAAAACAGCTTCTATAAACTTCAATTGGTCTTCGAAGGTTGTGGTGTGGATCAGTACGTCGTCGAGATAAACTTGCACAACATTCTGTGCAATAAAGTCGTGTAACAGCTGTCGCATCACTCGTTGGAAAGTTGCTGGCGCATTGGTGAGCCCAAACGGCATCACTGTAAATTCCCACAAACCGTTCCGTGTACAAAATGCCGATATTTCTTGAGCTTCTTTGGCCAGGGGAATCTGCCAGTATCCTGCTTGGAGATCTAGTGTGCTGAACCAACGACTTCCTTCTAATGTGTGCAGGGTGTCTCCTATATGTGGTAACGGGTGTGCGTCCTTGATTGTTACGTCATTCACTCTTCTGTAGTCTATGCAGAAACGCCAATCTCCGGTTTTCTTCGGAATTAAAACCACTGGACTCGCCCATGGACTCCTTGACTCCCTTATCACCCCTTGTTTTCTCATTTTTGTCAGCTCTTCTGTTATGATCCCACTTCTGACACCAGTGTTAGATTGCACTACAAAAAAAAGGTTGGTCCGGAAGGGGTTATATTCAACAACAACAAACTTCAACAATAACTCAACAAATCAAAGCAAGTCCGAATTACGAATGGGAATTTTGTTGTCATGGGAAACATTTCTTGTTGTGACGCTACCACCTTTGTTACTAGGTTCCTCACACTATTAATAACTTCCCAGATGGCACAGGATTCCTCCGTGATCTGACACGGGCGACTGCTCTCTACCGGGAGACTGGCCTCCACAGGTCTGAGTTCAGTGGATGCTGCAGGGGCCTCTTGATATTAGCGAAATGGCAACTTCCATGACTGATATAATCATCGTCGAGGGTTTAGGAACTGTCATCAAACAAAGAAACAGACCTGTGTTTCAAAATAGACAATAAATCCTGCGATGATTATGCCCATATTGAGGAGGGCGGGGAGAACTAGGAGGAACCCCTTGAGTGAGCAATTCACCTAGGAGCGTTAATAAGTGGCTCCAACGTTACCTCCATACATAGCGTATGCTCGAGCCCTTTACCATATCGCGCGTCTCATCACCATTGACATCCATCCAGTGCCTACAGGGAGCAGTCGGATGAGGCCGCAGCAACAACGGTATTTCAGCAGCATTCACCAGACAATTCAGTTCGCCCAGCCTGCACTATCCACCATCCTACGTTTCTGATTGCCCTGGTCTCTACGGTGGAGTTAGCGTGTCCAATCTACAACACGCCTCATAAACATTAGTTAACAAAAACTCCTCAACCTTAGACATGCGATTTATCATTTCTTCGAGGAATAACCTGTAGAAATGCCACGTAGATGTGTAGAAACATGTTCCTTCATGTGAACGAACGATACCTCTAACGTAAGTTAACGCTGTGTACGCTGTAACTTAATCTGTAATCGTCTTTTTTAATTCATTCCGTTAATGCCTAGGCAGTCAATCACGTAAAGCAGTGCATAATAGCTGTCCTCTGTCTTTAGTGACACCTTCGAAACCAAAACTTAGAATTACGACTGATGATCCATCAATCGACAGCTAATAGCTTTCTTCTCGTGCTCTAGGTGGCGTGTGCTGCTGCTTTAGGTGCCAGGTGCGATAGGATTGAAGTACGTTTATTTTGAGAAGGTTGGTAAGTCAATAAACCGTTCTCTAACATTCGGCCAATCAAGCGGAAAGTGCCAATTCCTGTTTCTTGTCACCATATTGTGTTAGCACAGGACCGAAAGGGAGAACTTGAGGGCTGACCTCAGGGCAGCGCAGGTGGTCGCAGGTGGACTCATGAAAACCTCTTCAATGTCCCAAATGACCCGCACGCTTCCTCCTCACTTCCTCCCACGTGTCTCAATTTATTCACTTCCTAAGGAATCCGACGAGCAATGGAAAGAGGTAACGTCCTCTTCCGGAGAAGCGAGTTGTCCCTTAAAACCTCGTTTTCTCCGACGTGGAAACGGGCAGCCGCCTCCATAATGAGTGTAGGTTATTGCCGTCTTACTGCCCTAACCTCCATAATACACCCACCTGACACTTCCTTGAGCGCCACTTAATCGCGTGCCGACTCCTATTAACATTCTACTGCCTCCCTCCTACAATTTTCATTGTAATTGCGGCACAAGCGGGCGACGCAACACAGCTGCCTCCTCCAAACACCCGCTGCACACACCCACAGTGCGTTTATTTATTTCTAATACGCTATCAATGAATGAGAGCCGTAACAAATTCTCTAATTATTCTGTTAACATACGGTACCTTACAAGAAGTATAGCTCATGCAATATATGAATCCACTCTCAAGAGGAAAGAACCAGTAGAACTCGACTGATAATTAATGAGTTCTTCGGGTAAAACCTAAGCAATCAGAACTCTCGTGATTCATGAGACTGTCAACATGATTGTGTTCCACTGTTTACTATTTTGGAATTTACGGATACAAACTATGAGAAATGCTAAAAAGTGAAATACTCGTGGTTTGAATTCGGTTGCGAAAAATGATCTAATGGACGACACAAAACCCTCATCGTTTAGGTACTGTATTGTACTACGAGCCAATACATTTTTGATACTTCTGATAATACTAGTATTATATGAACGGAACTAACGGGAAGAAAACTGCGCTAAAATATCTTGTTGTCAACATGTTGATAATTTATTGAGCTGCTCTTTGGCACTGCTAACATACAAAATGTGAGCAAGTGGTTGGAATTACGGAACTGTTGGCATTGCTCGTGATTACCTTCTGAGCGTTATCATCTTGAGTCCACATCTACAGCTAAGGTCGAATGAGATAGTTGCGAAGTATCCACCGAACCAAGACCTGCAGAGATACGACAGGTTCGTTCATCATTCTCCCGGAGGAGAGCTGGTGCCCATGGTCAAGAGAACTGACCACGTGAGGAATCCAGTACCATCTGTGAGGAGTTCTTAATCTTGTTTCCATCTTATCTTGGGTGGCAAGTATCAAAGGAACAATTAACTTCGACCACGTTTCTTAACCATGATCTTCTTCGCCAACTCCGCTAAACGGCTATAGGCTTGCTTTGCAGCAGTCAACGCTGCTAAGTTCGGCTGCCCTCCCAACACTCGCTCACTGTTGTAGAAACTACAGCGGAGCTGCATGTGGTGTCTTATTTCCGCTGCGGGGTCTTTGAGTGACGGAAAGGGAAAGGAAATGGAGCCATACATTGAAGTCGTAGGGTCCCATAAAGAACTCGCTCGTCCAGTGGTCGGGCTCAACCCATTTCTCCTAAAACGTCCACGGGTGTTAGGGAAAAAGTCGTTTTGCCAGCCTTGTCGTTGGTGCGGTAAAGTCAATTCGGAGTGTAGCTCCGAAATCAGAGGAGTCCGTTGGCATATAATCTATGAGCACTCTTCTTGAGGGGATTCGGTTGGTCAGTCCACTGTGGTCGCTCTGTGCTTCTGTTGTCTAAGTACAGAGAGGCCAACTGAGTGCAGCGCTGTAGTACTTTCACAGCAGTTTTATCACTCTGAACGCACAACAGGTCACTCTCGAGTACACGTCACGCGGTCCTCCTGCATTTATCCCCAGAGTAGGCACATCACTAGCCCGTGCATACTGTACCATTCGGGAAAGTGGCGTAGGTTTTCGTTCACAGTGCCAACAGCACCTACCAGCTCAACGCGCCCACATGCGCGGTGTAAGTTCAGGTCGTCAGCATACGTAATTCTACGACAGGTTGGTATGAAATCCGACAGTCGATTGATGTACGAGGCAAACACTAGTGCTGGGAACGTAGTGTCCTGAGGGTGTATTTCGAGAAATGAGCACCTCCCCACCTAACCAGCTGTTAAGTAAGGCTGAACCCATTTCAGCGCTAACGAGTGGTAGTTAATAGATGGCGATCATTCTCCTACACCAAACGCATGGCTGAGGTTAGCAAATATTGTTAGTTTAACCCCATGAATCCCTTCCTAATATCACCAATAACTATTACAAGGGCAGTCTCCGAGCTGTCATGCTTACTGTACCCATACTGATAAATCTCCAGAACATCGCGCTGTTCAACAAATGATAAAAATTGCCAGAACAATTATTTGTTCAAGTTTTTTGCCGGACACTAATCACACAGACTGCTCGAAAGCACGATGACGTTTTTTCACTCCCCCGGATGAATCTGACTCAATTGAACAATAAAACTTAATGTCAAGATAACAACCACTTTCTCCACAATAACCTCGAATTAACAGACAGCAAATATCGTAGGGCCCCATACTATTGAAGATGCCCATGACAGCACACTTCACTTCATTGGAAACAAGACTTTCGTAGTATGAGGGTGAGGGGAGGGGGGAAGGAACATTTTATTGATAAAAGTTATCACTCATAAATTCTTATTTTTGGCCGCAGCAAGTCTCCGGTTTCGCTTCAAACTAATCAATCCCGTGTCCTGAGCGTGTAAAGCAGCTTATTAAAATTTCGATAACCCGAGCGATACATCGGCACGCGATCTTCACAGCTCCGGGACGCGACCGAAAATGCACCAGTTGTTCACCTGCAAGGTGTTCTTTCCTAAAATGTAAATGCCGTCGATTATCCCCGGGAAGAGAGGGACAGACGGCCATCAGATAGCAAGGAGAAAAAGATTTCGTGAGCAACAAATCGAAAATGTTTAGCATAACGATGAATCAGACGAGCTGAACACCTGGAACTTGGAGAGACATTAATAATAAGTGGGGACTAATCGGGACAATATCGATCTCTGAAGTGACGACTGCTCATCACACGACTTCCAGCTCAACGCAACCAGATAAAAAACATTAATCGCAATTTGCGAAACCACTTTTTCTAATGGATAGCATAAATCCCACTGTTTTATGGTCATCTGATTATTTTGCTTCCAAAAAAAATCTCATGGTTCACGCTCAATGGGGAAAAAAACGAAAGAATCGCTTGAAAACCCCAACTGCATTTTGTCAGGCGATGCCGTGCGAAGATCGAATTTATTGTGTGGGTTTTAAGCGTTCGAAGAAACTTCCTCGATGCTCCTGCAATCTCTGTAATCGCGAATCAAGTGCGTCAAGATAATATATCAACCACTCGATTTCTCGTGAAAGTGGAACGGGCATAAATGAATAATACGTAATACCTGAGTTCGCAATGGCCATATCCTTTCATACTTTGAGTATATTCTTCATTTATTGAGAAAAATCGCGTGGTTCACTATCACTTCAGGGCACCTCGTATCCTCCATCCATAATATTGGTACTTTCATTGTCACCTTTCACACTGGCAATTTACCTTAACACTTCCAGCTCCCACCCTGGCTCACGCCAATCACTTATTCAGACACCCCCTTTTCACGACTAAACACCACTATTGACAATAAATCTCACCACAGTTTACCTTCTTCTCGACTTGGTAATGAGAGGAACGAACATCTTCTTGTGCAGCGTTCGTCTTTCTCAACAACTATTCCTTTCTTGTACATTAAATTACGCACTGCATGTAGCTCAGTACTTCGAGGTTTTAGAGTGACACTGACTAAGTCCTCCTTACAGTTCAGTAATTCGCCTCCAATTTTTTCTTCTTTTACGACATATCAACACGTTTTCATTGTTGCAAAAACAAGAAGCAACACAGCAAACGGTTTTGTGTGTCATGTGTTCGTTTCTGCCTGCATGTTACCTAGCAGTTCGTAGCGGACTATCTACATGAGCATCACGATCATCGAACCTAGATGTTATCAGTCGGATCAACTGGAATGACTCCACCATTTTGTAGTTGCATTGGCCAGTACGACATTGACATCTTTAGAGAGATAACCATTAGAGTCTTGAACGTTAGAGTTGTCAGCGAGCAAAACGGATTTCGAGGGAGTGAAGCGAAGGTAATTTAGAGAACATCAATAACGGCTAAGTCCAGGCGAAGGGGGAGGATTGGAGAATTGTGGGAGTCTTGGACAAGGGACGTTAATGAGTGACCAGAGGCCGTGACGTGAACCTGTCCCGAGGATGGCTCTGCTCCTCACCCCTGCGCCATCCACTGCTGTTGTATTTCAACCCAGTCCGGCCTATTTATTTCCGTCTGGGGTTTCTGACAGCTCGATGGGGACAGCTCACGGTCGAGAGGATTGTGTCACCTAACACTGATAGGTTGAGGTTGTCATACAAATCTGCGGCCCGTCTCCCACTCACTTCCTTTCTAATTACGGTTCGTCCAGAGGTATTTTTGAGTCACTTTTTGTTGAAGGAACCTTTCCTTCTCAGAATCTCGCCCTTACAGTAAGTTTAAGGTTTGGCAAAATGAAGGTTCATGCACACCTAATCAAATGCGTATTCAATAAAAACGTTCAACTGCTGAGCGACACTTCATGAACACGGCATTAGCAAGAATTGCTCATGTTAGTGTTCCATTTTCTTCCGGGGTGCTATTTACTTTAATTTTGCCACGATTCATACTGTTCTCCCTTTTTTGTGTACTCACGAAGTCCTGCTTTAAGAAACGATAGTAATCGAGTGATAAAAAACCCTGCAAATTATTACACAACGGTTTATTATTCGGATAATCAGCTTGACCTAGCATTAATGCTCCGAGATCCATCCTGTTCGATTCAGCATCGAAAAATATCATAATGAAACCCAAAAAAGGTCGAAAAGAACTAAAATCGTAATATCGTAATATTAAAATAAACAAAAAAACGAAAGTATCTAGAAAAAACTGAATTTTAATATGAAAACATGCACACTAAATACTAATATCAAAATTTAACCAAAATTGATGAAAAAACCAAAATGAGAATGAAACGAAAGAATCTAAAAAAATTGAATCGTATTAAAACCAAAACGTCGGGGAAATTGGAACGGGGGCGCTCGAAGCGAAGCGCGTCGTCGGTGGGAGGCCAAAGGGGTCGTTGGGAGGGAGGCGAGAGCCGCCTCGAGAGCGGTTGGTTTTTTAAAGAGACGGGCGGGGCGGAGGGAATTCAAACGACGAAACGCTTGTAGCTCCGCGTTGTACTGCGTTTCGTTAATTTTTTTAACCGTTTTTTGCCCATTACAACCACGGGCTTCGATCGGATTGCCGAGATGGCGGGCACAACTAGATACCAAGTCGGATTTTTGGGTGAAAGAACGAATTTTTTAGACTACGTTAAAGGCACAAAACGGCCCGGACGGCGGACGGCGGACGGGGACGGGGACGGGGACGGGGACGGGGACGGGGACGGGGGACGGGGGGGCGGGGACGGCGGACGGACATTGCAAATTTGGAATCTCCATGTCTTGAAACGTAAAGTATCAAATTTTGAGGGGGGGTTGTAAAAAATTTTTCGTGACCGAAAACATAGGGTTATTATTCAGAATGAATAATAAACCAAAACGGGCACACTTTGATTGTTGAAATGTGTGTTGTGTGTGTGGAGTATATTCTGGTCTAGTTTCTTTTCGCAAATCAAAACAGATAGTGGCCTATTTGGAGGTTGAGCCTGTAATGATTCATCACTTCTTGCTCATCAGGAGGGCTGTAATGCTGCAACTTGGAACTTGTCTCTAACGAGTACAAGCAGCTGAGTTGCTGGTTTTGGAGGTTGGAAGGTTACCCGCTCGATGGAGCCAGCATCTGCCCCGTCACTTAGTTGTAAGTTGTCAATTATTCAAATCGACGTTGGTGACTGAAACCAATGGCCTAGATAGTGGCAGGTGTGTTAAGCATTTAAACGAGGAACCTATTCTGTCTGGTAAGAAGCCGTAGTAAGTTGCTGATTACATTCACAAGTGCTTGCAGATAGTTCACCACTCATCATACATTTCGAGAACTCAGTAAATACTTCAAGTATATTGGATGGTAGATTGTGATGAGGATGTGAAGATGTTGGCCTGAGCTTACGAATCCAGCCATGACGACAAAAGAAACAGCAAACTAACAGCCTTTGTACCTGGAACCTTTCTGCATCATTCGTGCAGTTACCACCAAAGTGCTGTAGCCAAAAACAACTTACTTGATTGAGATAAAAGGATTTTGAGACCAGAGATGTTATTCCCTCACATCTGGCTTTAGGAACTACTGGGTTACATGCTGGCGATGGTTCTAGATCCTACTATTTCAAGTTATGATGGACGCCGATAAGAACAAGCTTCATTGTGGTATTTGTGGTACTTTGACCCTCACTCTTTGCGTGTCCCTCTACCTTTCATGACAGTTATACGGCAGCCTGCTCGTATCTCACATGTTACAGTACGGTTTTCGGTGGGCAGGCCAAACTAGTTCCATACCTGACGGTTACCAGTCGGTCCCATCCAAATCCCATCGTTACTGGAAAGTTCAGCTCATGAAGCTACCACGTCCTCCTTAAATCAACGCCAGTAGAATCAAGTCATTTGCGGTATAAGCTCCATAGAAGTCGGGATGATGCAGGGGCCATCTGCTTCATTTCACGCCTTTCCCACAACCTCGCGGCCTCCAGCGGACATAAACTTCTCGGATGACGCTCCCCTGGACCGGTCATCTTTTCGACCTTTTCATCCTCATCGCCTTCTCTTCGAACGCCGCTCTTCTTAATTTACTACCTTTACGAGCACCGCACGCAGTAATGAGCTACTCTTTGAAACGTATGAAAACCATCTTGAGTTCGTCACTAGGCACCTCTACGTCAACGGTATTCAAGCGTCTTGCCGCGGATACGCTCCTAGATTTAAACAGGAGCTCCTGATATACTCTATAAGAGAGGTTAGGGACGGCTAACCTCTTCAAAGCGCGATAAAAATATCTAGTGTGACGAATCTCACCACTTTCCTCGGCCCCACGCACATTCTAGATAGTAATCCAATCTACTTTGAACTTGTATACCACTCGTTCCACATAGAAACCGGTAGTCCTTACAGTTCCGAAATTCATTGAGCTGCTGTCACTTACGGTGAAGGGGCAAGACTATCTCTTTAAAACCAACGTATAAGCAATTAATGAAACTGCCATCATGATGGGAAGCTTTGAAGTAACAATTCTATAATTAAGCGTTTCGTCAACTAAACGACATTAGTTGGAATTCCGGAATTCAGTTGCTCCTGATTATTTAATGGTCATTATTGAACTTTACTCGTACAGGTAGCTTTTTGCACTACCACGCTGATTCTTTTGGGAACGCGTTCCCGAAGTTTGTGATAATTTATTGAGCTCCTTTCGTCATTTTTCCACACTTGACAGATTCCATTTGAGATTTTGAGCTGTCCATAGAAATCGTATTAATCAAAGTTGTTTGAAGCCGTTTTCGAGTGAAACAATATTTGGTGTTTTAATCACTATAATAACTACAATTAATGATGTATCCAATTTGAGTCGATTTGGTTGAGCCGTTTCCTATCGATCTCGTTCTTAAAATACACGCGCAAACCATTTTGCCCAATGGCGTTTATGGACTCGGTAGTCCTCAAAACATAAAGATCTGAAGAGAACTCAAAATAATTTTCCAGCTGGTTACACAACTTACCTTTTTACTTCGTAGACCTAAGGTCAGTAAATTTAGTACGTCCTCGTATGGGACAAAGCCGTTGAATTCGCGTCAAAGAAGATAAAATGTTAATTATAGCAAGAAATGTATGAAAATATGCGTTTTATGACCGACCCCCCGTCCCGTAATGAACTTTAGATTTAATAATTCATATATATCCAATTTCGTGACTGTCGACAAGAGTTTGACGAATGAAGTCATTAAAAACACTTTACGCCAAACTGCCCGTGTGATTCGCTACTATTTTCAAGGCCTATAGAAAAACAAATGTACCTTGACACCCGTCACATGTAGTGATGGACTGCTGCGAATCACTACGCCAATTTTAAACTGTGTTGCGTACTAAGAACATTTCGTGTTAGTCTTTTTTTCTCTCCGAACGTCTGAATTTAAAGAGTGGGGGTTTGAATGAGTGCTTTTCCCCGTGTGGCGTCTTTAAGACATGGAGATTTAAGGGCCGACGAAAGGTTTACTCCAATCGAAACTGGATAACTTTATTGACAACGGGATCAATCTGCTGAGTGGCAAAGGGGCTTCTGACGTAAATGGCGAGTGTATTATACACGTCAGCATGTTTAGTTCACTTCAGAACCTCCAGGATAAAAACCGACCTCTCAGCTATTACTATCTCCAACAAACTGGCCGTGATTCTAATTTGATGGCGTCAATTTTAGTTCGTATAAGTACTTGTGTCAAGCTGAATCACACACAGTTAAATGTCTGTATTACATGTATACGTGCGAATATCGTGTCATTTTGAACTGTAGCAAATGTAACTTGAGCGCGGGTTGATGCAATGGATCACTGGGGTACTTACAATGTGAGTATTGGCGACGAGAAGAGTCCTGCTGGAGAGTTTTTCCTGTCACCCAATCAAAATTCAATTATTGATGTGGCATGCTCTAAATGCTAATATGAGACGAGTACAGTGGATAGTTACTAAGTTGCAAGAAGCTCTTCTTGATGACCACCACCGCTCATTCGACAAGGAAACAGGGGCCCAGTGGATGTGATGTGCCAAAAAAAACTCTAAAATGTTGAAATGAGATCGTGTGACAAATTTCTCAACAGATAAGAATTTATTTATCAGGATTTATCAGTTGCGAAACAATCTAATAGATCGATTCCGCAGCAGCCATGTCATTGATAGTACGTTGAATTATTATAAAGCGGTTTCAGGGAACGTTGTCCGTCTGGTGAAGATGAAATGGAGTTTCGACAGTAGCAAATGCTACGCGATCTTCTTTTATATGTTTTTATCCGTGATGATTTGAAAAAACGATTTGAAGTCCTTCCGTTATCCCTGGCAGCTACCGGCAAAACCACTTGTCATGTGCCTTTGAGGATGACTACGGTAAATTGATATTCGCACAGTTAACGTTTCAATTGACAATTCTCACGGAAGGCCCCCACGTCTGCAGACCTCCAACAATTTATCTGCAATCGACTTAATCGGATTTTCTACAAAAGAAGCCGTCGTTGGGACCGCAAGGTATTTGCATACGCCACTTTTGACTGGTCAAAAATTTTTGTCAATTTTTTATTCCGACAGGGGTGATTGAATCGGCATTCAAAACGTTCAAGAAGAAAAGATTCGCCAAAAAGGGGATTCGGACGTGTGACTAATGTGGACGAGGGCGATTTCTCCATCCGGTTCTTGCGGTACATCAACTTCTTGAATATCCCTTCTGACGGTGTGGTAACCACCGGACGCCGGTTTCCCCTGCGCTTCGTCATCATAGGAGATTGCGACACCCGCGAAATAAAAGTCAACAAGGGTGGCGGATTGGACAAAAGCTCTGACTGATAGGTGCCATCAACTGGGCGCTCAATACGAAAGCTCTGGCTCGGCCCAGGCATCAGTCAACTTTCAGGAGCCTGAGTCTTATGCAAATGTTTGGGCTCAATGCGCCACGCTCATATTTTATCTCTCGTTGCTCCCGAACAAGCGATCCGTCCGATCAACTCACATTACGTTTCGAGCGGTAGAACAAGAACTTTTTGCTAAACGTCGCAAATTCTGCTATCTTCAATACACGACCTTCTTCGTGAACTAGTGGCTCAGCGAAAGCAAACAGAAGGGGTGCGCGCCGATATCCACACAATCCTCTTTTATGTATACAGTGAGGAGTAGCAGGTCACTACTTGGTTGAGTGAGCTCTCAATAGCCAATAAAAATAAATGGTGAGACGCATCACACAACTTTCCTTAACCTCTGTACATTAGCGACTATCATGGCATCAGCCACCAATCCAATCTGTTTTCACTCACTTCAGTCGAGCTCGGTAAAGCAATTTCACGTTTTACGTAGAATGTAGTAGCACTGCCCGTGTTTACTGTTTTGTAAACTGTTACTGTTACTGTTTTGGTGGTGATACAGTGGTGGTCGGAAATCCAGCATATCTAGGGGTTGCTCCTAATCAACTTGTAAACATTATGAAACCCTCGCCAAATGGGCAGTTTATTCGTGTTATTTGGAGCTCTTTATACAAGGAAATTACACCCAATGACTAAACAAAGAAACCGAACCTTTGTACAGACGTTTGCTATGTCGCGGTTGGGGAGGATGCTCCAAAGAGCTGTAATATACGTGCAACCCCTCCTGGCAGTAGTAGATTACTTGGTTAGTCCCGTTATCAACCAAGAGTCGAATCTCTAATGCTTTTGACGTGGAACTGAAGCGCTAAATCCTTTGTCGCCAGCACCACTTACAGGTAACCGATGTGGTTCCTTCCATATCCCAGTGGTTCCACGTGTGGCCCACTGATTGATAGCCATTGTAGTGAGATGATTACCACATGCTCTGGGCAACGCACCGTTAGGAACAAGTGAGCCTCAAGTGAGAAAAATGTAGTTTATCTGACGAACTGGTTGGGGCACGTGATGGAGTATTAAACAGTGGATCAAATCAATACAATCAATACACCTAACTGCTCTTTTTTACTAATATAGTTAACTGGTCCCAGTCGACATTTATTTTATAAACGAATATTTGGGTTTTTTAGTTTAAGACAGTTTACTGTATTTTAAAGCCGCGATTATTATTTCTGTTAACTCGGATCTCTTATTGCTTGATATGTGATTGATTTATTTAGTGAGAAAGAAAATAAGTAAGAAGTTTATAATAGCTGTAGGGAACCAAAACACGTCTGTAACCGAAAGCATGGAAGTATGTGTTAACCGAATCGCCCATTGGTTTCATGGCGCAAAATTAAACGCACCATTGCACGCATCGTCTTCTTCTCTCTCTCTCTTCTACCGATCATGGAATACTGCATTTGGTCTTCGTGCCATCCAATCTCTTCGGGTCTAAGCGAATGCGCCAAGGTATCACTGGTTTCACTACTCAACCATCTGACCTACAACTTTTCAATCAATGAGCGGCTCAAAGTCGTACACATTGAGGGAGTGTCGAATGGCTTGAGCGCAGTCAACGAGCAGTGCGTCTCAAGAACCGAGGACTGACATAGGTGACCTTGAAGTGGAGATAGTTGCCCCAGCGTCAGGTCGTAATTTACTTTTGATTGTCTATTTCGCGCCCTCCCCCACGACAATCCTGAGCTGTGACAGCTGCTCTCACCGCTCTTCTTTATATCTGCTCTGTACCTGTCATGGGAACCCACGGGCACCAGACCCTTCGTCACGGTCCCCGCTCGGCTCCTCAGCATCAACCCAACGGCTCACATCTGCGCTAAACCCTCGTTTCCCCGCCTTTTTTGAATGAGGCGCCCCATTAGCCGATGATAAAATGCAATAAACGTCGTCTTTCCTTTTCATCTTCCGCGGGTATTTTATTGTAAGACCTTCGGCCCTCCGGTTCAAGCTCCGAACCCAGTTCGTCCTCACACGCTCTGAACGACCTCAGTGATTCAACTTGGCAGAGAGCAACGTGAAAATTTTCAAGTTCTAATGAAAACAAAACAAGTTTTCAACCCAGAAAATGAGGCACATACATTCATTATTTAATCACAAGCAAAACACCTGGTACGTAGGTTGGTCGTCTACGCAAACAACGCCACTGCACTTAAATCTGCTTTCAGCTGCTGAACTCAAATATTTTTCTGAAGTGGGTATCGCTGTGCTCGTCAGTAGAGGCAAGAAACGGAGGAACAATATCAACGAAAATGAAGAGTTTCCCGTACAGCACATGAAATAGGCTTGAAAGCTGATTCATCTAATGAAGGCAAGAGCCCACTCGGCCAGTCCCAACGAAGCTCCATTACAAATGTGAGCGCGGCATGTTAAAACGTATCAACGTGGCTGCCAAGCTACGTGGGAAGCTTATATGGATGCCATATTTCAGCATTTCCGATAGAATATAAAGAAATATACTTCAAGACCTGTGATTAGGGATCACGTTCCGACAAAAGCTTCAACCCGCTTTCCTATTTCATCTTAATGAACGCGCGAATAATTAATCTGAGAGATAATTTAGCTGATTGTAGCGGGGGGCCCGCAAAAAGTCGACTGTTTTCGAAATAAGTGGTCAGTGATCATCCTACACAGGATATTAACCATGAATTCCTCTAAGACAAATCACATTACATTCTCTGCTCCCCCCAAACTCAACCAGTTTTATGTCCTACACAGGATCGGTTGATAGTTGGTAGGAGCCTCGCATGGCAGTACCGCTCACATTGAATTTCCGGATGAGGTGGATCATCCGAGTTTGCTCACCTCTACGTGAATTCTATCGACAATGTCTACAGAAAGATACGTGGGTTACGAAATGCACGAATCAGCGAGAGTGAAACATACCCTGCTAGTTAAACCACACTCGTTAGTTGTTTTTATTGAAAAGGGGCCGAGGGGTTTTGTGTGTGGCGTACCTCAAGTCATTAATTCATTCAGGTTCATCAATTTTGATACAAATATTATTTTCTTCTCTCGTGCTGGGCCGACGCGCACGCAATTAAAATGCTTCGCATATGGGCATGGTGAGTAGTCAGGGGGTTCCTCTTGGCAACCTGCCACTCGTGCTCAAGAAAAACACAAATGCAGTTGTCCTTACGAGCTTAAATGGTGTTTTACCGCTGTTGATTTGATTGACAGTCAGGATTTAATTCTAGCGTGGTTCGACAAAACTATGGTCGATTTTGCGAAGGTAGAATGTGACATAATCTTGTCAAAACCAGCTTCCAACGCCTCTAAGACACTGGACATCAGTAAGTTTGTCGACAGTCAGACAATAAGTCATCCAGTACCGGGCGTATTGCCTCAATCTTCAGTTCAACCGAAGAATCGTTTTAGAGATCAGGTAAGTTGTGACCAACCAGCTTCATTGGTTGCTTGTGTTTGAGATAGGGTTGCTTGCACTGACGCTTGTTCTAATTCAAGCCAAAGTTAAACATGACGTCACAGGTTGTCTGTGAATTTCCCGTTGCACCAATCTTGGTGGTTTGGAGAAGGACTGGTAAACTGATATTAGAGAGGCTTGCCGCAATTGGATTTTGCTAAGGGACGACAGAGGATTCTTGGTTCAGAATGAACCAGTCTGTTGGGCTCGTGCCTTCCCAAACCACTATGGTTGGGAACTTTAATTAATAGTTGAGTCACCATAACACACTCTGAACTCAAACTTGACGTTCACTGAGTGTATGAGGAGGGCGTGAACTGAGATCAGTGGAGCATGAGGGAGGTCAGTGAAGAGAGTGCAGAAGAATGCGAGATACTTGAGCACGCAGAGAAGGTGTAGGCGTAGACAGTAGGTCGATGTGGGAAGTGGCATGGAGCAGTAGCAGGTTAGCAGTATGAGGCAGATACTCAATGAGCGTTGGCTCATAGTTTTTTCAGGAAAAGGGAACGGAAGATAATTCGATTCTTCGAAAATTTAGGCGGGAAACATGCCCGAGAACAGACTATGAAGGAACGCAGTGCCCGCAATAATGCAGCAGTCAGCTGGCGTTAGAGCGAGAAGTGGTCTAGGTCAGAGCGTGAAATTCCCTTGTTGAAAACAATGAAGCTCGATGAACTCGCTCGATCTGACCACCATAAACCGGGCTCTAGATGACGAATGAACTAGCGTTTTAGTGACGTTTTGAACAATTTATACAGACCTCGATTTCACTAGATGAAAACGAGGCAAATTATGACGCAACAGTTTATCACTCTCTTGCAGAGCATGATTGGGACATATCCTATTTAATCCAACGTCAAAAAATAATAGCAAAACAACATGGCTGTACAAGCAATCCGGAAAACGACAACCCACATGCAAACGACTATGTTTGTAGAGCACTCGAGACCCGCCCCAATCGATTCAACATCGAAATATACTACTAATCGATGCAAAACATGATCACCCGGCAAGAACAACGAACATTGACATCTTCCAGGCGCCGCTAGGCAATTGGCACGACGCGAAGGAGTCGAACTGACGGGTGGTTGGTATGAGGCAGGAGACGGCGAGAGGATTCTAATCTGATGCCAAATAGAATAACTGTTCATTAAACCCATTTATTCGTTCCATTCAGATCAGCGTTGAAAATGCCTGGAAATTTCTGTGTAACGGTGCGGAGTTTTGTTGAAATAACGTAACCTCCTTATAAAGGTGAATGATTGAAACGTTCCAAAATGTAGTCAATGAGCCTATTTTGATGTTCGCGCACGTAGAGGTTAAAAACTGACGATGAGCGCGAGAATCAGTGTGTTAAAACGTCACTGATTTGATGATGTAGGACTTGATTCGTTGTGAACTAACATGAGTTGACATTTTGTGCTGCAACTGGCCCTTAAAGAGACAGACGATATCATGTGGTGGATGTATTTCAGTTGTTGCGAAAATACCCATTTCTGGTTGACAAAGAAAAACTCGTCGACAAGGACGATCCAAAGATCCTATGGCGGCCTGATGACCCCATGCTGTCGACGTACAAACGGGATTTTTGTAAGATAATCTTCTTTACCGTAATATAATTGTTACGCCATTCTATCGCCAACGTTTCGTACCAGATGTTTTCGATTTGTGGGATGAAAGGTTGGATCTGGGAAAAATAAATTACACTAGAGCTGTGTTTCTCGAAGAGATTTCAAAGTGATCACGTTCCAATGGCTTCTGATTCAATAAGTAATAAATATGCGGTGTAAAGATACTCAGCAGCCAACTCACTGCGGATGTTCGTACTCGTATGAAGGGCTGTGTAATTAGTTGTTGTCGAGTGGATGGAGTATAAATATCTTCAAGACCCTGAGGTGAAGCCTTGGGATATTGGATACGACAGATGACGAGCGATTTCCTCAATGGGGCTGTTTATTATCCTCGTGGAAATTATAAGCTGCGAAATACCTTGGCCTCCGAGATGGGAAGCCCCTAGGAACGTGAAATGTAATGTTGGACGGGGATAACCTGAGTTAAAGAGCGGAGTTCACCACCAGGAGGGGGAAGACAATTTGGCATATCAAACTCGTTACTCCAGTTGTGACTCAGCCCAAACCTGCTAGAAGTGGTGTGAAGATAATACGAATACCGATTTCCAGTGTAAAAGGAATTGGAATTTCCTGAAGTCACAGGCGTGTGGTTGCTTCCCATTCGTTCCCAACGAAAGTTCTTCATCAGCCAATTCCTAGTTCAAGTACTCTGATTTTCCAGGGACACCCCTGGACCAAAAAGTAACTGCCCCCCCCCCCTCCAAGGTCTCAGTCAATACACTCTTAACTGTATATTCGTCATCACCTAATCGGCATTATTAATCCTACAGGCTCCTGTTAATCCGTTTTCGTGCGTGAGTATTGAGTTAACCAGTAACAGTCGATAACTTCGAAATCCACCGATATGGTCAGTCTACTTCACCTCGCTATCGCCCAGTCAAGGGCTACTTACTCACTTCCAACACAGGATTTCTCTCAATATGAGAAAATGAACCACAAGGGTGGGAGGGAACGAGAACTGATGGTTTTACAGCAATCACTTCAATGCTGAGCTGACCAAAGACACCCCCTCGATATTTATGCCTTTAGGATTGCCCAATTTATATTATCGTTCATCCACTTTGCGATCACTAAAGATTGGGATTTTTGCCTGTGCAGGCTGCAATCAACAGGATTTTGGTCTGTTGAGAGCTCCAGAATCGGCGGACCCTGCCTTGTTGCCCGACCTCGATACCCCTCCAACGACTTACAGGTCAAGAAATTGCCCTTCTCTAACCGAAGATCTCGCTAGACTCTATACGTTGCCTGATGGCCGATGGTCTCTGAACAGAAGTGCTAAGCACCAAGTCAAACCCCTGCTCCCACCTGGGCGAAAAGAAAGTGAGTAATCATTTTCACATGATTGCAATTCTCCAAATAATTCATCATATTTAGGAGGTTATGGGACGTAAAAAGAAACGCTACCATCGCCATTTTTTATATTTCCTTACATACTAGTATATACACTACATTACTTAGCACCCATAAAGTCCTCAATAGCACCCTCAGTGAAATCTATTATTCTGGGTATTTTACAATTAATCAGTTCCGACGTTGTGGAAATCGGAATATGAAGCGAACATAAATGGAATGGCTCGGTACATGAAAAGCATTGGTGCTTTGACGAAACGGTCCTGCCAAGTTCGACGAATGCCCACGTTAGTCTAAAACGTGCACTGGTGAACCCCGCAAGTGACTTGTTGAACGTTCCGAGCGTTTGCACATAAATTGGAATAAATTGAAGCAGTGGAGAGATGTCTTCTCATTTCTTTTCTAGTTTATTACTTTAATATGTAGAAATTAACTGTAGTTGTGAGGCTTTTGCAAATGCTGTAACCTCTTGGTTAGGCGAGCGACCGCTTCAGTATGTGCCAATGAAGATCTCTGGCCAATCTTAAGGCCGCTTTACACGTAACGATAAATTGTTCCAACTTATTGCTCCAACTTATCGTCCAATAAATTGGAAGGTGGGAAGGCTGTTTACACACTACGATCGGTCAAACGATTTGGCGCAACCAACCTCATCAAATAAGCTTTTGCCATGGAGGAAGCAGCATTGTGGATCGTGATGAGTTGTTTGGCGAAAAAAAGTGAAAACCCGCGAAAAGCAAGGTCGAAGTGGAGTCGTGAGTGGCTGCTGAAGAAGAGAAAATTCTCTCATGTAAATCTGTTAAAGGAGCTGACAAATGAACCGAAGGACTTACGGCATTATTTGCGAATGGACGAGGAAACCTACGCAGAATTATTAACATTAGTTTCTCCGTTTATATGAAAGTCGGATACTGTTATGAGAAGAGCTATATCTCCACACGAAAGACTATCAGCTACTCTACGATTACACTGTAGTTAATTTAAATTCGGAAACCACTGAATCAGTAGTTCTTGCCTGCTGTGCTCTGCACAACTTTTTGAGCCATAAATCCACTGCCTACAGCCCTACTGAAATTTATGATCGCGAAAATATTATCGATGGTACTACTCAAATAGATGCAAGGCCTGATCCCGAAATGTTGCACAACCTCCAACCACGTTCAGGAGCCCAAGTTTTGCAACAGGCAAAAATTGTTCGTGACAAGTTCTGTTTGTATATTAATGGGGAGGGGTCAGTTCCTTGGCAAGAGAAATTTGCATTGAACGTTTGAAATTTACAGTTCTTGAAAAAAAGCTTAATCATGTTCACTAGTAGATACACTAAACCCAAGGACCCAAAGGCGCAGGGACGTTTGTCAATAATTCAGTTAATAGTTTGCAATGTACCAATTTTGGATGCAGACTTTCGGCCATAATAACTTAAAAATTGTATATTACAACAAAAACTGAGTAACAAGAGCTGAGGGCAACAAGAACTGAGTAGGGGTGCAGGGGGCAAGTGCAAACTGGGCGGAGATTGGACCGACAAGTCGGAGCAACCTTTACACGTTCAAACAAATCGTTACGATTCCCAGAAATTGATGCCGGCCGGCTCCAACCTTCCAACCCAACTCCAACTCCGATAAATCGTTACGATTTCCCATTTAGACGTAACGATAAATTGGATCGACCCGGTCTTTACGATAAATCGTACGATTTATCGTAACGTGTAAAGCGGCCTTAAGTGAGTGAGGAACGTGATTGCCAACGTGAACGACGTTATTCGCACTCAATATGCTCATTCACAACGCGGTGGTACGAAATTCAACTGTGTTTTAGCTGTTTCGCGTGTGGCCGGTTGGTAGGAGAACTTGCTTTGGAGGAGCATCCAATGAGATGCTCCATCTTGAAAAAACAAACTTGCATCGGTGAATAGAGTCAGTGAGCGTAGGGATGTGAGGATTGACGTTTGAATGGCCTCATTTTGTTTCATTATGTTTAATCCCTGCGCTTCTTTGTCCCGCAAACTGGTTGGAGACGACTTCAAAAGGAAATCAAACCTCTTCAGACATCGCGATAGCGGAATTGCACCTCTTCTGCACATATTTGCATGCCTTTTTCAAAAGTCACGTCTTCCTTTCAATCGCCATTCGGCTCACAACAGGTACAAGATCCGCTCAACAATTGACTTTCTTTTCTGTGAGATCATATTAAATTCCTCTCTGAGCTTCAGAAGGGCGTGAATGGTCGCCTTTTGAATGTTCCCGCTAACGAACTGAATGTCCGTCAGGAGGACGTGTTGCAACCCCCTTCACAATCAACGGACGCTTCCCTGGTCTGTCCCCTCCTCAGAGGGACACCCTACTTCACGAAAGGCGATGCCCAGAATGGGATATTAAACTTGTTTTGAATACGCGAATTAATGTACTGTGAAAGGCTTTGCAGTGCATTACATCTGTGTGAACATTGCATTTTATGCCTCGCGAGTGGTTATTTACGATCGATTATTCTTCTTATTAAAACCCCTAAGCGACGTGTAACAACCTACTCGAGATAAAAGGGAAGACGATGCCCGCTTATTTCACAGTATTAAATTTATGGGGCTCGGCGTCGTAAACCTGCGTTGTCCGGGGCCTCAGCCGGTGTCCGGTTTGAATGGGTAGGACTCAACAAATGTTCTTCAACGGTAACATTCGAGTCCAGAAGAAGAAGCTGAGTTTTGGTTACTACCATCTCTGCCACCCCTATTTTGAAATAATTGTGAACCTAAGATCCTTTAACTGGATGTCTACCTTCCTCCGCGCTTCGGCCAATGTTTTAAATCGCTGGAATGACCGCGATAAGTACACTAGTAGTAATACAGTTTCTTAAACAGGTCATGGCTGCAAACAGTCTGATAAGCGGGTTTCCATAAACCACCTCCGCTCTTATCACAGTTGAAACATTTTATGATGTGCTCAGTCAGATCATGCGCGGCACTTCTCGTCATATTTTGTAGTACCACGCACATTTGGCGGATTGTATTATTTATATTATTGGCACAGATCGTTGCTATTAGTTCTGGAATTTAAAAAAAAATCCGAAAGACCACACGTGTCCCTTAAAATTAATGAATGAAGAAGAATTGCACGTCATCAGCAACGAATGTGATGTACCGAAGTATCTGAGGCTGTGAGGATGGAGGGTTCGTTATTCTGCGTTTCACTCGATTCCGGCTTGAAATAATATTTGCCCTCCATGTTACTTTCACGAAACTAGACTCTGCCAAAGGTTTCCGTTAAATGGTTTTCATAACGATGGGACGGAAGTCTCCCTCAGTCGGCCTTTAATAGTTGCTTATCTGCTGTGGGCAGTTCATGTTAAGCCCATCCTGCGGATGGAAGGCCGTGGAGTTGAAGAGGCCCAGGAATGGACCGGAAGGGGTCCGGCACGCGCTCGCTCAATGCCTTCCCTAATCACTGGAGTGACATCTCGTAAACTCGGTTTCTGAGGGATAACAGGAGGAACGGACATCGTTCCTTTCCCCCTCTGAGTCGCTCGTGAAGGGCCGTGAGAAAGATACGAAATCTCAACGAATTTTCGGACATTGGTCGGTAATTCAATGCCTGACGGCGTGTTGATGATGAGGCTGGGACCAAGCGAAGGTGGATATTGTAGACTGTTCGACCACCGCTCTTATAGGAATCCAGCAAATAGGGACTACGGCTTGCTAACCATCTTTTGTTCACTTAACGTCAATCAGAGAGATTGTCCCGCTAATAGCCCTTACTTCTCGAATTCTCACAGCGAATCTGTTCGGACAAGATTCTTGTTAGAATGACATGTGAGACCCACCCTCAGCCCTGTCGCGTACCACGTGTACAGGAGGTCGCTAACCGCCAAATTTACCAGGAACTGCACGTACGATCATGATTTTGTTTGCAGATAGATAAAGCCGCTTTTCTGTTTGACTGAGAGTTGAGATTTTCTGAAGTTGTACGGTTGTTGGTTAGGTGAAATATATCTGGAGCAGTGCCGCAGACTCCCATACAGCAATGAAAACTCCCAGCCGGAGCTAGTTCCTGGGAAGGACTGAATTTAGACAAACAGCCGATATACCAAAGGTGCTGCTTTGTAAGTCCTCTTCGTTCAGGAGGCAGCACAACTTGGCATCACGAGACCAAGCTATGTATTCATGGACCCTGCCTCAAGTTAACCATGCAGGCAGGGCTTCTGGACACTGGAGTTGAAGCGACATTTTGGCATTGACCTAGGATCATCACATCTGGTGCCTTTAGTTACTTTTGCTACACTGTAATACGAGGCTCTTCCGTTTAAAGGTCGAACGGGAGGCTCAAGTGACTGTGGAGTTAGCTGCAAACCTTCTGTAGTTAATGCCGTAGTTCATTGGGCTTCAGAAGCTCAGGCGTTAGCTGGCCATTACTAGCAGCAGCCATTGCTCCTTTAAACCCAGCCATGTTGGAGGTGACTAAGTTTAACTCCATAAATGTCTCAGTAACTTGGCCCAAACGCACTACAATAATAATTCTTCGACAGTAATTATTACCACTTTATTAGAAATTAAAAAAAGTTTTACATCGAGATCGGCTTCTACATCTCAGACTAGAAATTATAAACCCATGAAGGCAGATCACATGATCCTACCGATCGATTATAAAAAATTCAGTGAATTGCCGATACAATTGTCGTTCCATGCACCAAGGCCACTAGCTACGACCCAGTGAAGAGACAATTACTGATACGACGTAGTTAGGAAATAATCGAACCCCCTTAGGCTCCTGGAACTACGAAGAAACTAGGCACAGTGACACCTTCATCCACCAACGAAGGGGGTACATCAGAACCCCCTGATCGACGTCGACAAACGATCGGATTATTTCAAAGGAACTAGAAGGAAATGGAACATGGACGAAGAGGACAGACGAAGACAGAAAGGGGCGAAGAGCTGAGCAGAAACCCCGAGGCGCTAAAGGATCATTAAAAGAAGAAATCAGAAGAAACTCACGCTAGGCAAGGATGGACACCAATAGGCCAACATGCAACTTCGTTCGATTCAAAAACTGCAAGCTCCTGGCACAACAAACTAACTTGAACAGCAAAGACTTCATTGTCACGTGCATCCCCTTAGCTGTTGCTCGAGCGGTCAATGATAGTTTCGAAGAAATAGTATTAACATTAGATTCCAGAAATCAAGAATTGAAATTTCTAAAACGGTATGGATTGGCAGATCTGAGGGTCCTGATATACTGTGCTTGGTGGATGAAGGTCTCACTGTGCCTAGTTTCCTCGTAGTTCCGGGTGCCTGAGGGGGTTCAATTATTTCTTAAGTACGTCGTATCAGTAATAGTCTCTTAACTGGACCGTAGCTAGTAGCCCCGAAGCAAGGGATGAAAATCGTATCGGCAATACACCGACCTGAAAATCTAATAAGCCGTAGATCAGTATGATCTGCCTTCATGGGGTTATAATTTCTGGTCATACGTTTACGAGTCGAGCTTGACGTCAAACTATCTTTCTATTTCTAATAAAGTCATAATTATTATCATCGAGAAATCGTTATTGTTCTACGTTTGGGCCATTTATGGAGTTCAACTCAGCCAGTTTCATATTGTGCCGTCTTTAGCTGCAAGTAATCAAGTCATAATAGTTGGCTCGACCAGGTCGAACATATGAAGCAGTTCATATCATCTTGTGGAGTTGTAGAAATGCTCCTAATTACAACACAACAGTTTATAACTCTTGTACTGCGTACCTATCCTCTTCAAACCAACGTCGAAAAATATTAAGAATATCACCTAACTATACCAACAATCTGGGAACCGACAACTCGTGTGCTATTATGTTTATTGAACAAGGCCCGTACACATAAGAATTTTCGTCATGAAATACAAAACGCAAATACTTATTCAAAACATGATTTTTTATAGTTTCTTGAAGTCATTGAATATTGACCCATAATCGGATTGAATGGTCTGCAATGGTGGTGAAGTTTCATCCGCGATGACCCTAAGGTGGTCTTTCAACTCTGACGCTTGATTCAGTCGGTTTTGTGACAAACGGACATTGCCCGATGCCATACAAGACCTCGTTACGTCTTGTCAATAAATATGTCCGGTAATGTCCTATGTCAGAGACTCATCCCATGGGATTTAGCATCCTACACCTCAGCACTGAGAAACGTCTAAGAAACGAAAATAACTACGACCTAACTGCTATTAAACTACAAAAGATTGTTTTTTCTAATTTTTTTTAACGACTTTGGAAACGGTAACAACCATGGGTTTCGTACGATCGGATTATCTATTAGGTGGGCGGGGGAGTTTTTGGGCGGACGGCGGACGGACATTGCAGACTTGAAAGTCCACATGTCCTGAAACTTAGTGTCAAATTTTGAGGGACCTAACCGAAGAAAAGGTTTACTATTCAGAATGACCCGCCGCAATTTTGGTATATTTTTCAGAATAATAAACCAAAACTGTGGCATAATCGAAATATGCTCTCGTCACTTTTTTCACAATTGAGAACTTTTTGGTACCGTTGTCATATTAACAATGTGTAAAAGCTATTTAATGAAAACCGTTTGGGTTCGATGTTGGTTTATTATCCATCCATTCTGAATAATACAACAATATTTTCGGCCAGAAAGTTTTTTACACAAACCCCCCCAACCTTTGATACTTTGTCCGTCCGCCATCTGGACCGTTGTAAGCCCTTAACGTGGACTGAAAAATCCGTTCTTTGGCACAAGAATCCCGTCTGGGATCTAGTTGTACCCCCCTGCACGGCAATACGATCGCACGAAGCCCATGGTTTTTATGGGCAAAAATTGGGTAAACAAATTAACAAAACCCGGTTTTGACAGTACGGTTCGTAAAGATCTAAAAATATTCGAACTTTTTCCGATTCGGCTCTACTTCGTATAGCCAAAGAAAGTAAAAATGCTGTTTGTAATTTACAAAGATACAAGATCCCACATGAAGATAGCGAACCCTCAAAGGTGAGTAGAATGACTTTAACCGCGACAGAAATTACAACATTCAATTCGCTGACTCGACTCATCGACTGAAGATCCAAGCGATGTCTCCTCGAGCTCAAATCCAATATTTATTTCTGCTCTCTTCAAAATCTCTCAGTTAAAAGGCTGAAAGAGCCTTTGTAGAATTCATAGAAACTTTAACGGCAATTAATATTAAGAAACAGTCGCTCGAAGGCTTCCTTGACAAAAGCAAACAGAAGCCGAGCAAGTGGCAGTGGAAATTGTTGACTCGGCTTCATAAATAACTAATAGCCCGGATATCAACAGAGACGTTGCTTACACAAGAGGATCCCCATAGCCCACCTCTTCGTCTCTGGCTGAAGATGAATCGCTGTTATTATATCGCAGCTCCCCGGTTCCTTCGTTTTATTCAAACTTTGAACTGAAGAGTTGGATTTCAATCTCCCTTTTTGCAAAGTAACGACACTGAGATGAAAAAGTCCCTCCCTCCCCCCTCCGACCGGTCGCCTCGATTACTCGAACGTCTTGAGTTGCGTCGTATTGTTGTTGTAACTCAACCTGGTCGCTTAGAGCAGCCCTCAACGGGACAACAATGGGAAGCTAATGGCGTGCGCGCGCCTGAGTCCTGGATCGCGATCGACGTCGTCGAAGGGTGAAGTCAAAACATTGCCAAACCGAGATTGAGCAATTTCACGCAAATTTAGAAGTTCTTCGTGAGCTGGTGAGTGCGCAGGTAGTTTCCCTCGTCAGTGCCACATACAAATACTAGAATGTGCTCGAATGGAACCGACAGATTAGGTTCTCGAAGCCCGTGTAAAATAAAACTTGTAGAACTCGTTTCAGCCAATTTCATAGAAAATGAAGCTTATGATTACTTACAGAACTCCAGAATTTCGAAATCGTTTTACTTCGACATCTAAATACCTGCTTATTGTAAAACGGATTTTTAAAATTTCTGTATTTTTCGAACCGACTTCACACACCGTATATAGCTATTTCTCCGGCCATACCATTCACTGAATGTCGAACGTTTTATCTCAGGTTTTTAAAATGGCTAAACTCACGGCGATTGAACATGCAGGTAACTTTAAACTTGGCAATAAGCCCCACTTAGTTCAAGTTAACATTTTCTGAACTGACGACATTGTACTTCAAGGGGAGGGAAGTTGTGTAAATCGTCGAAACGATTTAAAACACAATTTTACTGTTCCCTTCAAAAGTGATTCCTAAACAACGGAAACCCCCTTTGATCGTTGTGAATTTCGTTTGTTAGGAATTACTGAAAGAAGTTGTTGAAAAGCGTCTGTTTGACATCTGTCGTCACCCGACGCCGCTCAATTACAGACAGAACCCGTCACATTAAGTTATGACAACCACTTGAACGTCACATAAACGTCTCATCGCCTCCGTCGTGTTCTCAGGTACGTCGAGGGACTGGAAAAGGGGGTAAATCGACTGAAACTAATAAACATGCCTCTGGAGCCCATTGTCCGCTCCTGGATTCAACTTTTCCCTCCCCTTTGCCACGCCACCTCTGACCTACTCCCAGCCAAGGAGTTGTATGACGATGGGTTTCCGTTCGCGTCCCAGAGCCTGGGACAAAGAGGCGACCGAGCGTCGTGATATGGGTGTGAGACTCGTCTAGTTTCTGGCCCATTAGCTACCCGGTTGGTTGTCGGCTAAAAGGGACGTTGGCCCGTTTGTTAAAAGCGGTAGTTTACCCCTTTATGAATATCTAGTTACCCCTTTTCGTCGCTCAATCAACCGCTGGCGGGGATTTGAGACGCGGGCTCCATGTTTATTTATCCATCGGGGTCCACCCGGCATCTTCGATAGAGATATTCGTAGGTCATGTTGGAAAACTCAAACCCTATAGATGATATCTTACAAAAGCCAGTGGTCATAGTAAAAGTAAAATGTATGTGCCCTGTAACAGAGATTATGTACATTAAGTTAATCCCGTTCTATATCTTCTCCGTGTGCCATGTAAATGTTCAAAATGTGGTTACCCTTTGGACATCGCTAACAGCACCTTTCACTAGGTTCCTTCTCGGCGCTTACCTACCGCCATTTCGAAAAGAAGAAGCCTCAAGTGTGGATCGTTTGGATTGAGGTGCTCAATCTCGTTGGCACCTAGGAGGTACGTTTATATCGAGTAACGACTAATGGACGGGTTAGCGAATAAAGTAGAGTACTGCATCAGGTTGGCTGGGCGTCACAGTGTACTCTGTCGCCACACTGTGCTCACCCTGCAGTAGGGGGTCCAGAATTCCACTGCCGTACTCCCTGCGTGTTCGTATAAGCCGGACTAAAAGGGACACAACTTACACTTCATTCACATACATGACACACTGGGAACCCCCTACCTTTAGCTGGGATCGCAGAACACACCCCCCGCAGGAAGGGGTACAGAATTCTCCTGCCGTATCCTCTGCGTGGTCGTTAAAACCGGCCTTAAAGGGGCTTAAAGCTCACGACACTGACATACACAACATATTCCAGATACTAAATACACTGCAACGGCTTGCGTGGCAGAACACACTCACTTGAAACACTCATAATGAGCGAAAGACAGTCCTGGAAGTAGCTCACTAACACCTTTGAGCGATCCCCTATATATGAGGAGGGGGAAAAACCAGGTTTGAGCGTTCCTGGGGCGGCTGATAGCGTGTGTCCCGCTCACCACATCACTAGTGGCCGAGGGCTGACTCTGAGCAGCAGCCGAAAAATCCCTCATGCGTCTTAGTCCCGGTGGGTGGCCGGACTGGCAGCTGCGGCGCATGTGGGGGCCTCCCTTTGACCCTCAACGGACCAGCGAAAGGGGCTAGAATCAATATGCCTGAGAGGAGCTTCCAGGACACTGCCTCGAGCACCTCTCGCTCATACCACGAACACACACAACAAATGAACTCACAAGGATACACTACACCAGTCCGCTTCTTTAATCACCCCCAAATAAGTAAAAACATGACAAAGTCAACTAAAACTTCAGCAGGTAATAAAAACGCCACCTGCGCCTCTTCCTCGGGCTCCGCCAAGCTCGACCCCTCCTCTTCCGACGATGAGCAACCTGCGTCGTCCAAACCAACAAGGGCGGAAAGAACCGGGCAAACCGCGTTCATCTCCCCCTTCTCCCCTAGTAGCCGGGCAACCCGGCTACTACAAGCACACGACACAGCGTGGACCCTAAACTGTCGGGACATGGAGCAAATTTGCGCATACGTCCAAAATCATCCACGGCCAGCTGGCACGGATGAGGGCCAACGCGACAGGACCTATGCGGGACCTCGTAACTAGTTGCCTCTTGAGAATTTCGAAGCTGGCTATAAAGCTAATGCCCCCAACGACATCGCCCCCTGCCACTCCCCCTGCGGGAAAGCTGTGGCGGCTGTCGTGAGGAAGAGCTGCGTGAGGGCAGTGCCCAGCAGCCAGTGCCACCAGCCCCCAAACTCGAGGAGCAACAATGAGCCAGGGTAGTACCCCAGGCCCTCATATGGCGGTGGCCGCTACTGCGCCTTCCTCCCTCATGGAGCTGAGGCGGAATGGCAGCCTGCCAGGCCAGGAAGGCGCAGAGGAAGCAGAAACAGGCCCCAACTAAGCAGGAAGTGCAGGCCGAGGGCAGCGCCCGCCTATGCCTCCGCCCAAAAACAAGGGCAAAAATAAAAATAAAAACCTAAATAAAAAGCCTCCACCGCTTGCCAAGCTCCCCCTAAAACCCACGACAAAACGTGGTAGTGGTTAGGCGGACATGTGAGGAAGGAGAGCTGGTCCCTCCAACCCTGACGCAATGGAAGCGCTTATGCGGGGTGTCCCTGCTACAGGACCTCCAAGCTCTGAGTGTCCGAGTGCTGAGACATCCGCACCGCAGTAGGAGGTGGCGCCGTCATTGTGTGGAAACGCCAGAAATGGCCAAGGCGCTACGAGCCACATTTCCACAAAAAAGGAGTTGAAGCTCAGCGTCAGCCCCCTGGGTCGTTTCCACGCCTGCTGCTGTCGACGTGCGGACCGACCTTCAAAGAGGACTTGGCCCAACAAGTTGTTGAGCACAACCCCTGCGTTGAGCTTGCAGCCGCAGGGATGTCAGGCCTCTTCACCAAAAGCGTGGCAGACAGAAGGATTGGGTGATTGAGGTATCACCCAGCCTGTACAAAACTAGAGGGCAAGGCACCTCCAAATAGCCTGGCAGCGGTGCGCCATATGAAAGTACCAAGCCCCCACTCAGTGCTACAAATGCCAGCGCTATGGCCACCTGGCAGTGGCCTGTACAAGACCTGTTGTGTGCGCCTGGTGCGCCTTGCCACATCTGGAGTAAGGAATGCAAGCGTGATGCTCCTCAAGTGTGCCAATTGCGTCGACGCCAAAATCCAACAGGTCGCACACTCTACACGAGACGCACGCTGTACCATTCGTCAGCGAGCGATTGCCCTCCAGGAGTCACGAGTGGATTATGAATAGGTCAAAAACAGTTCGAATCCTTCAGCACAACACAAATAAGAGTTGCCTAGTTATGGCTGAGTTGCTGCAAAATGCACTCAAGAAACGCTGCAGTGTCCTCGCCATACAGGAACCGTACATAGGATCCAAAACTCTTGGTCTCGGATCGCAGGCACGAGTGGTGGCTGGAGCAAGAACGGGAGCCAAGGCAGAAGTAGCCTGCCTCGATCCGTCCATTGTCATGCCCGCACTCACTCACCTGAACAGCCAGCACTTGGCCGCTGTGCTCATCCGAGCCGGTGGCTTTGAGCTGGTTGTAATATCATTTTACAGGCAATTTGGCGCACCAGTTGCCAACAGCCTTGAACCACTCGAGCCCGCTCTAGCAGGCCTATCAGGACGACCCTGCGTAGTCTGTGCTGATGCAAACGCCAGATCACCATTGTGGGGATCCCCAACCCTGGATGGGGCGGGCGAGGCGTATATAGAGCTGCTCACCAGGTACAACTTGGTTGTTGCCAACGACCCCATGACTGAGGCGACCTATGATGGCCCGGGAGGAAGGTCGTGTATAGACGTCACAGCCGTGTCCCACACCCTGCTACTCAAATTGAAGGGTTGGCGAGTCGTACCAGGTGCAACGCAGAGCGATCACATGGTTATTGACTTTGCCATTACGGATGATAACATCCTCTGCAAAGACACGCGTGAAAAGCGATTCCGCACAAAAAATGCTGACTGGCCGCAATTCTTTAGGGTACTGGAAGGTGAACTGCGTGCCGCAGACACCGACCTAATAGTGCAAGCATCCACACCTGAAGAGGTGGACAGCAAAGTGGACACATTTACCACAGCACTGCACTCTGCTGGGCTCTCTGTACTTGGCCAACAGAAGCACAGGGCGATCAAAGTCCCATGGTGGACTGAGGAACTTAATCCCCTCAAGCAAAGTGCAAATAGAGCCAGAAGGATGTACCAAAACACTCGTGACCCTGATGCCAGAGCAACCACGCGAACTGCCTTCATCCAAGAGAAGAAGGCCTTCCACCGCGCCATCAAACGAGCCAAACGGCAAGGCTGGCGAAATTTTGTGGAAGCGGAGAGCTCTGAGAACCCCTGGGGCAGACACTACAAGTCCTCCATAGGAAAAGCAAATGTAGAGCAGGTCTTAGCTGCGATGCAAAATGAGTCAGGCTGGGCCTGCAGTATCGAACGTTCACTGGAAACCCTCCTTGAGAAGGCGTTCCCAGATGACCAACTAGCTCGAGACACTGAAGCCCAGAGGGCAGCAAGGGAGCTGATCATGGACCCTCCGAACGAGCCCGACATCCCATTGTGGACAACAGGCGACCTCGGCAGGGCTCTTGCGACCTTAAAGCCCAACAAATCTCCTGGGCCAGATAAAATAGAAAGCAATATGCTAAGGAAGGCTGAGCGGACAATCTCCAGCGGTCTCCTTAATTTATTTAATGACTGTCTGCAGGTCGGACAGTTCCCCACTCAGTGGAAGTCTGCGCGCGTTGTCACTCTTCAAAGGGAGGCGACCGCAATCAGTCGGACCCGCGATCATGGAGACCACTCAGCCTTCTTTCCATATTAGGCAAAACACTAGAAATCTTGATGTTGCAGTCCTCGAAGGAGTCTTTGGCCGCAACCTCACAGGCAGGCAATACGGGTGTACCAAAGGAAGGTCCACGCAGGATGTCATTGTCGAGATTCGGCGTGTTTCCCTGCTGGCACCGGCTAAGTACGTCGTAGCAGTTCTGATTGACATCAGAGGAGCGTTTGACAACCTTTGGTGGCCAGCGCTCCTTAATGAACTCAAAGGTAGGGGAATCCCCGCAACCTGTACTCGCTCGTCAGAAGTTACCTGACAGACAGAACTGCTACGATCGAAAGTAGGCATGTCTCCGTCCGGAGAAAGATTGAGAAGGGTGCCCACAGGGCTCGGTCCTAGGACCAGCACTCTGGAATGCCTTCTTCGAAGGTCTTCTCAGGAAACTCATGGAGACTGACTGCGAGCCGTACGCCTATGTGGATGACTTGACTGTGCTGATCTTTGCAGAGTCAGTCCGCCAAATTGAAGAAAAACCCACCACGTGCTCCGCACTGTCAACCAATGGTGCGAGCACGTCAAGATGCAGGTGGCTGAGGAAAACCCAGCTAATCCTCTTGAAGGGGAAAGTGAATAATCCACCCAGAATACGCTTTGGCGGCCACAGGCTCCTTCTTGAAAAGCACGTCAAGTATTTAGGAGTGAATATAGGTGAGAGGTGGGGTTTCAACCAACACCTCCAGTCCCTTAAAGGCACTACCATTGCAAGGTTTGCCTCACTGCGTGCCATTACTAAGGCCACTTGGGGTGTGTGTTACCACGACACCATCCTCATGTATAAGGCCATCTATTTAGGTGTGATTGGCTACTGCCCTGTTGTCTGGGGTAGCAAACTAACAGTCAATCAAAAGAGAGTATTGGCCCAATCCCAGAGAGCCGCTCCTGTGGATCACCAAGGCCTACAAGACTGTATCAACGGAAGCACTCCAGGTGATCACTGGTCAGTTACCAGTTGATTTGGCTGTTGAGTGCATGATTGACAAGTGGAGAGTGAAACGGAGCTTCCCCGCTTTGGGCTGAACTCCGTGCGGATCTCACCACAGAACAGAAACTTGCCGCCATCGATGAATGGGCTCTAGAGAAATGGCAAGCGAGATGGGAATCCTCGTCAAAGGGACGTGATACGTATGAGTTCTTCCCCAACATCCGTGAACGTCTTTCTAGAAAATGGGTTGAGCCAGACCACTGGACGAGCCAGTTCCTCACGGGACATGGTGACTTCAATGCGCGGCTCCACTTCTTTTCTCTGAAAGACTCTCCATTATGCACGTCTTGTGCCTCCAGTGCGGAGGAAACAAGAAACCATGTGCTGCTCCACTGTAGTTTCTACAACAGTGAGCGACGGTTGTTGGGTGGGCAAACGAACTTAGCAGCTTTGACTGCTACAAAGGAAGCCTATAACCATTTTGCAAAGTTCGCAAAGAAGGTAATGGCTAAGAAACGTGGTTATAGTTGATCAGTCCTTTTGAAACTTGCCACCCAAGTAAACAGTAAGATCAGGTAGGGAACCAGATTAAGAACTACTCCCAGATGGTACGGGATTCCTCAGGTGGTCACCTCCGCGCGGTAACACACGGGCAACAGCTCTCTACGGTGAGACTGGCTAACGACCACATACCTGCCGTACCTCCACAGGTCTGAGTTCGGTGGATGCTGCAGGGGCCGGCCTCTTGCATATTAGCGAAACCGCAACTTCTATGACTGATATAACCCTCGTCGAGGGTTTAGGTACAGTCATGAAATAAAGAAACAGATCTGTTGCCACCAACAAAAGCTCCATGCTCAGGGGCTCAATAAAACACTCCTTGAACGCATGCCCGTCTGAGACGCCGAGAAGGAACTACACAGTTCTCGAACCACCATTCATTGTGTGAACTACAGCAATATGCACCATTTCCAGTAGGAGCGTTCACACAGGGTTCTAGGCCACTCCCACCACTTGTGTCTACGATGCGGCAGTACACAATGCACAAATTAGGCTGCCTTCGTAAGTAAGCTCTTGACTTTCCCGTCGCCCGGTCTCTGTGTGGGCTCCAGGGGTCAACCTTCCCAGCGCATCCAGAAATCCACAGAGGAGCGAACGAACACCTGTTCATGTCTCCTCTTCACTCGCTGTGTTTCTTTTCGATCCTCTCACCCTCTCGACCCCTTTCACTGCTCAAACCCTTTTGAAATGCTTTTAGCGAGTGAGTATCTTTAGAGTAAGTCATGATGCTGTGTGCGCGAATTCAGTGCAGCCAGCATTACCTTACGATATACATTCTTCTTCCCTCACATTGGGGTCGTAGTGGTGTTAGAGTTATCAAGTTGAAGTGACAAAACGTTTTTAGTGGTTCAGTAGGCATCTTTGCATTCTCCTTCGCGAGAGCGATCATCAGTCCCTCCTAAATCGAACTGAAAGTAGCAGACAGGAGCGAAAGCTGAACTTCAAGAGTCATGAAAGGGTTTAGCCATTCGCTGTTCCACCTCCTCTGCGTTTGGGTGACTTGAGATACTATCTTTTTCAAATTACCGGGAGCGGGCACGGAAAATACACGTATACTGCCACATAGATTGTCAATCCATTCTGATCCTTCCCCTTGTCATGGACCCCCGCTCAATCATATTAACAGGGCTGCAGTTTTTCACGCTGTTTTCTACGATTAACAACGAAGCACCACAGAAAGTACAAAATCATGACGTTCCAGCCCGGGACTGCATATCATTTCCACAAACATCTGGAGTTCTTATTTTCGTTCATTTCGACAGATTATATTTTCCAGAACATTCAGTAATGTTGAGATTATGGTAACCAAACACACTCGATGCTTTGTTGAAGAACGTGAACTACGCAAGGCACAATGGCACTTTATTTCTGAAGGATAATGTCGCTGTGATTGATGGAGGGTGAAGCTAGTAGAGTGTCAAGATCTTGGATGTGGCTGGCCTATGAAAGAACATGACGGTGGGATGGACGTTGACTTGTAGCGTCATCTAAAGGAGCAAATGTCCGAAGATCTCGCGGAAACCGCCATCCGCATCACAACACGCATTTCCTTTGTCAGTTTTTCTACATTCAACGAGAAAAGTAAATACTGATCAGATCTTTGTGTTTTTGCTGTGACACCAGCGCACACCATTTGCCCTCCCATAATTCCAACCGTCGAGTAAAAAGAGCGCTATACTTTCTCACACTCAGCTCTCATACGTCCCCTTCGTGTTTTCTCGAGTCGTTCGGAGGAGGCTCCCTATATTTAGAGGTTAATAAAAACAAAGTGAGGAGCGAGGACGATATCGCTTGTATTTGTTGTACTCTGGAAATGTCGAGGGGCCGAGCTGCTGGGGGAGCTGAGAAGAAGCTCTTCGGAATGTCACGAGTCTGAAGGGGGTCGACAATCGACGAGCTAAACAATTACCAGACAGAACGTACGTTTGGAAAAAGGCTGGTTGTCGAAGTGGTCGCTGAATAAGTTGAATTGTTGCGAAGGGAGGAGAATAATGGCGTTGTGACGTACGGGCGCCCACTAATCAAAGAAGGTAGGAAATAGTGCAATTTTCCCTAGCGCTTGCCAAGTGTTGAGGACAATTCACGTCAAACAGAGCCTTTTGCGTTGGGTCTGGCGCACGCAATTAGGAGAACCGTGTACCGATGCAATCGACCATTTTAGGCGGGAGACTGTCACACCTCCAGCTCGCTCTCAAACATCTCAAATCCTAGCCCACACATTCGTGACGGCCATCTTCAATCAAAAAAGAAGTTTAGAATACCTAGTCCTTCAGTACTTTTGCTTCAACGAATGAATCGCTTCAAGCTAAGGATGAACTCCAAGGATAGTACATCTGACCCATCCATATAATTTATGTGCACGTACTGTACTGAGCTTAAGAAAGGGTTGAAACACACAAAACGAAAAAATGAAACCTATTTCCCCTACTCAGACAAAATAATAGAAGTATATTAACGAAAAAGGTTTGAACAAATGACTTAGTATATAGAAATTAATTTAGGATAAAATAAAAGGAACGTTCTGACCAAAAACGACGTTCGTGGTGGCGAAATGAAAAGACGGAGAGAAGTTGGCAGATGAAAGACGAATTCGCCGACGATCCCCCGAGGCGGCAGGAAGATCATGCTTTCCGAGAAGTGGAAGACCTTTAGTAGGGCTGCTGATAATGTCTGGCCGATGAAGGGTTCCAATAGAGAGAGAAAGAGAGATGAAGGGTAGTAGACTGAGTGAGTGAGGTATAGAAAAACGGGAAACGTGAGATACTGATGAAATATGAGAATTCGGCAGAAGACCGTTGAGGGTTTCGGCGTAAGACAGACTGGCGGATGCTGGAACGGGCTTCATCGAGGTCGGAGCGAAGAGCTTGTAGCAACAAGAGCGCGATCACTCAGAGGTCGACCGAGAGAACACCAAATGTTCCGATGACAACACTCACGCACTAGTAATTTAAAATACTCCTTATTGTTTAGAGTTCTAAACACGTACTTGTAGAAAATTGCAAGAAAATGTGCAAGAATGTAGCAGCACCCCACATGCCAGAACAAGAACTAATAGGTAGGTGTTATAGCGGTCAGGTCGTAAATGTGGTGTATGCAACTTGACCAGCAAACCGATCCAATGTTCTTTGTATGCTATGCAACCCTTTCAGTAGCAATATTAAGGTTATGTGCAAATTATACTTGTATTCCATCCCTCACAACCCCTCGTGGGTCCCAGTACTACTGCAACGTCCCTTGCACAGTTTATCTCGCGAATTGTGCACTGATGTCCCCAAGATCGGTTCCCATGGAAGGTTCCAACATTGCCCGTAACATTTGTTTTTGTTTATACATCAAAAGCACAATAGATGGCCATTATCTCCCAATCCTACCCACTGTCTGACAATATGTGGAATCCTGCACTGCTGGGCCATACGTTTGGTGAACTCAGCTCAGTTAATCTATATACGCCACTCTTAGCATGAAGAGCAGAAATTCATAATTCTCACAGAAACTTGTCGAAATGAAAATAGCAGAGGTTCTACGATCGATCGGTGGACAACGGAGTGACGCAAAGGCTGAAGTTTAATTCAAAACCGACGTATTCATTACCGCCCCCAACCAACCACAAGTCTCCCCCTTCGGACTTCATCAGGAGCGACATACGGTAAGTTAGCGGTAAAACTCTGAAAAGCTCATTGAAAAGGTAGGAAGAGAGGGAAAAAGGGCAGAGAGTGGGGATCTTAAAAGGCCGTCAATTAAAAAGCCCTTTATAGTCACGCTTGGGTAGCAGTAGAGGGCGGATTGAGGGTGACCATGAGACCATAGGACTGTGGGGTCGACCACGGAGTCGCAACAAAAGACGGAATCATTTACGCCCTGCCCTCGCGTTGAAAAACGAGGAACCTGATATTAAAAATCGCCCCAGATAATTATCGAGCTTTTGATCTGCAAGAGAGAAGCCATCCCTCAAGTTAATTAGTTTTCTGTTTACAATCGTCCACTTTCACATCCAACACACTTTTGATCAACACCTCAGGAACTCGAATCTAAGTGACTTTGAGAACAGAATATCAACCGTTCTTTTGCTCCAATCTCACATATTATTTATTAACAAATAAACAATTGTACAAATAGCGTACATCTTCAAAATAACGCCACCTTCTGTTATGGAGTGGGACCACTACCTCAGATACGTTCCTACGAGCAGGAACAAAACCCGATCGGTGGAACGTTCATCCAGCTTCGATGCGGAACATAAATTCAGTTTTGGAAAGTCATGGGCTGGAGGAAAGTCGCGTGAAAAAGGATTGAAGGTACGACCGGGAAACTCTCATTCTGGATTGGCATCTGTGGAAGATGTTGCGAATTTTCCTGTATGATAATGCGAAGGGGGGAAACCCAACAACAAACAGGACGTGACCACATGCGGCTCCACTTCGATCAGCAATATCCTCCCCTAAGGAATTCTTCGCGAAGATTTCCCCATAAATGCGGTGTAACGTCGAGCGATAAGAAGCGAAAGGACCTCTCGAGTTTTGCTATAAAAAGAAGGGGTCGGCGATGATTGGAAGAAGCGGTGGGGGGGGGGGGCAAACAGCTCGAACCTCATAACTTGTCCGAGGGCCACCTGATAAATCAATTATAGCCCTTCGCTATCGGAGATGATTAGAGTGACCCCCGCCCTCACATCGTGGTCCCATCATCTCTTGCATTGCTACTCCAAAGACGAGAGAAGAGCAAAACTCGTAAAGTATCCCTTCAAACAGTTAATGGCCCTTCTCGAAGGCGTTAACAGGCGTCGGACACGTGGAGTTCCCATCTGGTTCTGCGCCCAGGGGGAACCTTTTCACTTCGAGTTGCCACGAGATCGGAATCAACTTTTCGGGCGAAACCAGAAATGGAGTTGATAATAATTCGATGAGCAGAAGCAACGTTCATAAGTGTGACGCTGAGTGATGAGGAGCGACTGTCGTTCTGAATTTAGTGAGAAATAAGAGGATGAAACCTAAGTTCATCTCAGTGTACCACCGTCTCTAGCCCCCCAAAAGTCTCCATTCAATTTATCCATGAGTATTTCTGGAAAGTTATCACGAGGTTTTTTTGTTTTTTCTTCGTTCTTTCCTAGGCTCGGGGACTTGTGTCTGGATTGGAACGATGGAGAAGCACCATAGTGTGGTGATGGAGTTTCATGACAAACGTTATTACTGCAGCAGAACGCTATTGTACAGATCTGAGGCAAATAGCAGCTCCGTGTTGTGTTACGCCGCTTCTCTTCATTTCGCCAATGATTCATAATTCAGACGACTGCTGATCCCCGACGGCTTTGCCATATGAACAATCGCCTCCTAATGACTGGCACAAGTCTCCACGAGGAAGTGCCGCTCAGAAAAACGGTTTACCACTTTGATTGATCGCCACATTTTCCTCATTCTCTCCCTCATTTTTCCCTTATTCTGAAAAACCCGGAGGGTTGTGAGGTCTCGTCCTCCCATTGAAATGTCAAAGGAGTCGAGGAACGAGACGCACAACAAGGGAAAACAAACGACGCTTTCACCCCCAACCCCCTCCCCTCATCATAACTTCCACAAAATAAGTAGCGAACGCGAAAGTTTGTAAATTAAATTGTCCCTCCTTGAGGTGAACAATGACAAGAAGGTGATAGATGGCTGCCCCAGCTGTTAGAGCTGATTAATGGTTCTAAGCGACGACGCCGCAGCACGCGATCCTCAGCCTTTCAAACCTCTTATTAAATCCATCTTTGACGCCTGGCGAGCATAAAATTCACTTTAATACGAGATCCTCCTCAACCCCCTGACAAGACTTCCCGAACTTCACTTAACGTGAAGAACAAGGGGAAGAAATACGACGTGCCTACAAATAGCTAAGCGAAGTAGTTTTATTCCTGAGCTCCTTTAGACAGGCGATGGATCCAGATATGAGCGGCGTTAGCGGGGCGGGCTCATAAATCGCTGCCTATCTCCTGAATACCACTTTTCACCAGAGGCCCCGCTCTTCGCGTTCTCTCGTAGTGCCATCGACTGAGGAGATAACAGGTCGAGACGAGAACCAAAACCAGTTCAACGGGGCTGAGTGACTGTCATATTCTTCACAGGGTGATTAGATACGTATTCGAATGTGGTCAGAACCTCAGAGTGTCTTCTCCCGCCTGCCACTGAGATACCTGCAGGTACTGTGTAACTGAGTATCCATCATTCCTCCGTCGTGCTTTGCTCCCCGCAATAGCGAAGCTGTAACTAGCTTTGCACCGTCGAGAATTGAACAGTCTACGCTCCCATTTCAGCATCTGCAAGTAGGAACTCGTCGGGGCTTAATTAATGGTCATGAAATAATAATATAACGGATATTATATTCCGTCCGATAAATCCACATGTTCAATTCTTCTCAGTAGGAGCGTGTTGTTCAATTTATGTGGAGCGAGGAATGTTGTGCGACCTGAAATTTAAATCTCGTTTCAGAATTCGGTGACAAACTCATGACGACTGAAGTCATTGGGAAATAGGGCAATCTCCCATCAGTTTACTCCTTCGTTCGGTCGATAATTCGAAATTTCCTCGGCTCCATTGTGGTTGCGGAAAACCCAGACCCTCATCGTCTCCCCAAAGTTGGAGGTGCCCATTGTTTTCCCAGGTTATGCCCCAGTCCGACTGTCATTTCGAAAGGAGAAGAGGCTGGTGGGAGCAAATAAAAAGAAACAATTCTATGACCCCCATTAAGTTGAGGGGTCCAGGACGAGTTGTACCTTCCTCGGTTGCGCATTAGTGTCCTCGCCATTAGGCGCCTACACTTTTATAAGGTTGGCGCCAGATTCCAATTTGTGGGGGAAGGGGCCTCCGCTCCGTTCGGTCGGCGGACGTCTATTGACGTGTAGCCAGTATCCACAACGGCGTGGACGACCACTCTACAGTAGCCCCACCAGCCTCGTCGTTCCCAAGTGACACTAAAAACAAAGTGATGCCTGCATTCCTCGATTTTACTCCGCCCTTTCTAGGGTCAACTGGCGGGACGATCTTATTGCTTTGATCGTAAAAATTGCTGCGACGTATTGAATACCTCTCATTCCCAAGAACTTCAATTGCACTAGAACAACACAAACTGCTCTCTCTCTCTCTCTCTCTCTCTCTCTCTCTCTCTCTCTCTCTCTCTCTCTCTCTCTCTTCCCCTCCCCCACCTGTTCATTTATTGCCAGTAATCCTTTCTCTACTCAATAAATGCGCTCGACAGCCCACGACTGATAGGTGAGTATGGGAGTTTATACTTTATTTGGGAAATTTCATTAAGCTATGAAATAGTCTTCCCCAAAATATAACATTGTGGAGGCTTATTTCGGCGCATTTCATTACACTTTAAATCTATTGAAACCAATCTCAAGTCAAAAGTCAAGTTAATCTATTGAGTGACCGAGCAAACGGTTCATTTGAGCATTCGAAAAGAATAGTTGTTTCTGAAGTCTGATATAGTAGTTCCTCTCACCGCATGCTCTGTATTCCCCACTCACGCTCCATTTGCCAAAAGTCATTAAAACTCTCTCGTCCCACGGATTTGCCCTAATGAACAAATGAATATCTGGAGAGGAGTAGGAATAATCTTCCTAAGCTCAACTAGGCCACTCAACCGCGTGTTTTTCTCGCGACCACCGGAAGTAAAGATTTGTGGGGGCAGATGAACCTGGAGGCCATTAGGTCACAAGCCCGGCCGAAGATTTCTTTACTCGGTGCAGCAGTTCCACATATAGGAAACATGAAGGACAGGTCGTCCGAAAGGTTTATTGCCCAGCTTTGTATGGGATTCAAAGGGAAACTCTAGTTCTTCTGCTGGACTGTGCATGGTACTGTGTGCACTGCAACCGTATCGAGTTGAGAGTGTGTTCAGTTTACACTCCTTACCAATCATTCTACCAGTCCCAATTTAAAAGAGGGACACCAATACTATACCTGTTCATAGGACGGACGCAGCATTCCAGGACCTATTAGAATCTGGGGGTGGATGAACACTCCTCTGCTGGTAGTTACCCTCGTGGGCAATCTGGAACTCGTTGTGCAATTAAAAAGAAAACTACTTCGTTGCCTTGCAATTTCGATTATTTATTATACCGTAATAGTAATAATATTAATTCTTTTTATTTGTGTGATTATTCTCCGAACGATTATGAAGCCACTTATTAATATCTGAACTCGTTACAATAATATTAGTATCTATGCAGATAAATGGAAATGAATGAATGAAACCCCTCTCGTCACAGAAGTGTCTCAGTTTACAGCCATGAGTTGAAGGGAGGGGGAACTGTAGAACGATTCAGTCGACGAGCACGAACCCCGCCCCTGGGAATTTATTGTTGTCCTTCCCTATTTTAGATGTGACAATTAAAAATAAGAGTTTGTCTTCCATTTGCCATCACGTTCTCAGCATGATGTCCCCGTGTTTCTTCATTGCGATCTGCTATCGCGACTAAACGACCGGTAAATAACAATTAATTGGACGTATCCTGTAGTTACCCGACAAGTGATTTTTAATTAACAAAACGGAGTCACAGTCAGTTGAACTCGAAGCGACACCTGTTTCTCTTCGCGTCGCCGTAATCGCTTAAATATGACCCGAAATACGACAGCTAGAGCGCCAATAAAAATGGAACCTCCTCCCGAAGTTTATGCCTTCCGTGTTACGGAAGATTTCCACGCCCTGATAATCGAATAGTGAGGGGGTTCAATGTTATGGGGGACACGTGGGAGATGGAAGAGAGACACAGAGAGAGCAAGCAAGTGTTTGGCAGGGTGTAGAGTGCACGAATGCCGAATTTATTTGAGATTAAGAAAATGTGCTTAAATCGTTATTTCTGCATTTTCTTCTTGTTTTTTGAGCGGAAATGGCGGACACCCCAAACTCTGAAGTCCGACAAAAATTACGTTCTTCATGCTGAAAACATGACGGCGATGAACATTTTTTCTTCAAATAAATCCAGTCAAGTTGAACAAAGTGTTCTCACCAAAATGGTCCAATTGGATAGTCTAATAAACAACCCAAACGTAGGAACCTTGATAAAGGTTTAGCAATTTTGCGTACTTTATGTAATTTAAATGTACCGAACAATTCGCCCTAAGATATGCCTCTCATTTCAGTCAGTTGACACTACAAACTAGTTATCCTCCTAACTTTTCTCAGATGATGATGGTTCTGACGAAAATCAAAATAAATAATCTACTCAAACTTTATTTTGACTGAAGTAAAGTACATTACACAGGGTGTTGGAAACTCTTGAATGTACTGTTTTCACTAGGTGTGCTTAGTTGAGAGAAATCGTAAAGCTACATGAAGTGATTGTTACTAAAACGTCTTGTGCCGAGTGATTATAGGAGTGTTCAGTTTGAGATAGACATCACAGTAAGTGAGGAGGGGAGTAAGTACAATATCGACTGGGCGTAGCAACTGGAACAAGGAGTTATATTAGCGATTACACTCGGAGAAGTCTTACCACCAGAAACAGGGAACTGGGTGGAGCAACGCTGGCGACTGAGACGCCTCGATGAGACAACCGCTCCGTTACGAATTGATCTCTCGTCAGTGATATGCGGAGCTCTATTTGTCATCCATATTCGATTACAGACATAACAAGAGCCGCTTTTGGGTCTCACCAGATCTTGAGGATAAGGTAGTGCGGGTTTTAGTGGAGAAATTAACGCTCTTCTTATTCTACTTTGCATAAATTGTCCCTTCCTTCCAACCTCCCCCATTCGCCAATCGACTCGTAAATGAAGAAATAAATGACAAAACTCCTAGCTTATGAATAAACACAAGTTCGCTTCAAACTTCCAATTTATTTATACAGTTTAATTCTCGGGTTCCCTTTTGTTGGCAACATTCTTATCTTTAGGTGGTTAAAGGGGTGAGAACTCAATAAAACTTATCTTCGAATTCAAGGCGTTTCTCTCCTTCTAAACCTTTTACCGGTAGTATTTTCTTTTCAGCTCCTTATCAGCCTTCCTTCTCAAAACAATGCTATTTGCAGTTCACTTGACCGTAAAAACGGAGCGGACTCGTAAAAAGAGGCGTCAAGAGGGAGTCGTTTCTTTTATGGGCGACTCTTCAAAGAATAGGATTCGTTATAAACATATTGGCAATTAGGCACAATAATAGTAGAGATCGCTAACCATTCCAATAAGCTTGAGCGCAACTGTGGCTCTCGTGAGACCCTACGCAATCCAGAGGGACTCCTATGGCTGAATTTTTTGGAGGGCGAACGCTGGCTCTTCTGGCAGTACTGGCAGGTTAATTATTCTGTTCTCGCTGTTTTGTAGAATCGGCTGCAATGCCCTCGCGGAAGTTAGCCGTATGTCCATAGCTCAACTGATGGACGTTTCCAACCGCTTGCTGGTTGCTACAGCGAGTACTAGTAAGTAGTAACCTTAAAATGCATAGAAATGATTTCAATCAACCAATCATTATGATCGCCTTCAATATTTTGGGAGGACAGCTCTCGTATTGCTCAGGGACTGGAGACTCCAACTGTCAAAAAACATTCCGGGCAGTTACGTGAATGTCCCACGCTAAAATTCAGAATGAAAGAGAAACGAAAGGTGCTGTAGTTGTTGGAAAAGCGCCGGGAAGAAGATAGTGACGAAAAGGCCTGTCTGGACACTGGGCAAATAACGGTCGGCTGTCAGCTGTGGTGAGATGTTGGGCAATGTAATCTTCGATCCACACACATGACACACGTTTCCAAGGAGTTAGCGGTTTGTCAATCCAAGAAGGCCGCATCGCTGTGGGTTCTGACTGTAGTTCATGCAAACCCTACAACGTTATCAATCTAACCGTAGGTCTTACTACCTGCACCATTCCCTTTGGGCAAATGATATTTGTTTCAGAGCAATTCCATTAAGTGCAGAATGAGAAAAGCGTTACTCTAAACCTCTGAAGTGAAAAACAACTATTCTGTTACTTAAAGCTTAAAGCACCCCCAAAAGCTTGGTGTCTAGCGATGACAGCACTACTCTTGTGGCATCCCTAGCCTCGTTGCTACTTCCTAGTCATAGAGATAAAAATGCCATTTAAGAGGTTCAGATGGCTGCACAGCGGCCTAATTAATTCAGCAGTGTGGCTTGGCTGATGTAGTTTTAGTCAGTGATATATAGAAATCTTGACCTCAGGAAGCTCACATGGGCCTCGAGTGACTCAGAAAGATCACATACTGAAGTCTGCTCACTTACCAAGATATCCTTATCAGCCCCCGAGTAATTATATTATTTACTGAAGCCCTGGGAGCAGACTAAAATGCGGACTTCCAAAAATGCATTAAGCGGCGCACAATTCGATAGAAATAAGACGTTTCTTGTGTTAATCACTGCGTCGTAAAGCAACTGTGCGGGCTGGTCAAACGAAGGGGAAGAAGTAAATGTGTTGGATAAATCACTGCTCAGGGAGAGTGGAGCCGGAAGATCTTCTTGGTCTGAGATGATCCGTCTCAGGTCTGTTAATGAGCCCAGGCTCCAACCCTGCTCCTCCCGGTAGTCTCCTTATTTATTGCTTATTGTTTCCTGCTCGATGCCCTTCTCTCTCAATAATTCCTCGTTAAATGTCCGCTATGATATTTATTGCAATCATCTTCTCCCGCTGGACGAGGCTCATCGGTGTCTCGTTTCGATGGGGAGGACTCAACTGTGAACAGGGTCCAAAGGAAGCCTTCCCTCGTCTTTTATTGTTCTCAACCCTGGAAGAACGCTATCATGCATAATGTAATCTTCCATCACAACTTCTCGTCTTCTCCTCTTCCACTCTTCCATTCAACTAGATACCATCTCCTTCTCCCTTTTCTTCCAGAGAAGACTCCAGGAGACGAGAGCGTCGGCCAATAATTCGTTGACGATAGCTCAAGCTCCCCCAATAATACAATGAGATTCAGTGACCTAATGCAACCCAACTTCTTGTCATTGCTGATCTGCTGAATCGATCGAGATTGACGATTGAAGAAAAGAGGAATGACAAATCAGTGTAAAGTGGATCAATCGATTATTGTAAGTTGAGACAGGCGATTGCTCTCAACGCAGGTCCTCCTGTCCTGTGTTTCACCCTGGTCCATCAGTGGTTTTCCAGCATTCTTAGACCGTGAGGGAAACTAGACATGCCCACAAGTAAGGTATAGTATTCCCCAGGAGTCACAATTCCCTGAGTTCCGAATGATAACCACATCGCACTGCTTAATTCGCAAACACCACTGACATAACTACCAAGTATATCATAGGAGCCGGATGGCAGAGTTCCTGCTGATCTTTTCAGTCCGAGTTTTCCTGGACGTTAAACTACAGGAAGAACAGGATCCAGTTGCGCCGTTAGTACAGAAATTCGTTAAGCAAATAGTGGGAGCTCAAAATGGTTTTGGGGCAGAGGAAAAGAGTTTTTTTCGGTCGAGATGAGAATCGCAGTGAGAAGAGAGACAGTGATTGTGAGAGGGAATGAGTTGGCCTCTGCATCATCGTGGAGATCCTGCGATAAGGTGCCGATGAAGAGCTGACAAACTTCGAGCCTTCGCTGCTTCAATGTGTTAACAAAACGTCTTTTGTTTCGACTCATCCGAAACCTTCGTGTTTGAATTATTCACCTTGAGAAACCCTTGCATGGAAAGGTGGTACGATTTCTCGATCTGTTTAGTCAAGCACTCACAGTAGACCGGCGCACTGTGAGAGGGAAGGAATTTGAAAACGGCGGCCACGGACCAGTCATTTGTTCTGTGAACTAGATGAACGCAATTGCACCGGCCGCCGCATTATGAAGCAGTTGAACGAGTTTTTTACTTTCCTTGGCTCTACGAAGTAGAAAGGAAAGTTATGTAATCGGCTGAAAAAAAAATTGTCCGAAAAACACTATTTGGGAAAATGGTCTGTGTGTGTGTGTGTGTGTGGGTGTGTGTGTGTGTGGGTGTGTGTGTGTGTGTGTGTGTGTGTCTGTTCACCCTGCAGTCAGGGGTCCAGAATTCCGCTGACGTATTCCCTGCGTGTCGTATGAGCCGACTAAAAGGGACAGCCGGGTGGGCCCAGCTTGAAAGACAACCTCACCTCTATGAGGTCCCCGCAGGATTACATCCAACGAGGCTTAACTGTGGCTGGGCGTCACAGTGTACTCTGTCGCCACACTGTGCTCACCCTGCAGTAGGGGTCCAGAATTCCACTGCCGTCCTCCCTGCGTGTTCGTATAAGCCGGACTAAAAGGGACACAACTTACACTTCATTCACATACATGACACACTGGGAACCCCCTACCTTTAGCTGGGATCGCAGAACACACCCCCTGCAGGAAGGGGTACAGAATTCTCCTGCCGTATCCTCTGCGTGGTCGTTAAAACCGGCCTTAAAGGGGCTTAAAGCTCACGACACTGACATACACAACATATTCCAGATACTAAATACACTGCAACGGCTTGCGTGGCAGAACACACTCACTTGAAACACTCATAATGAGCGAAAGACAGTCCTGGAAGTAGCTCACTAACACCTTTGAGCGCTCCCTATATAGGTGCGGCCTTCGGAATGAGGAGGGGAAAAACCAGGTTTGAGCGTTCCTGGGGCGGCTGATAGCGTGTGTCCCGCTCACCACATCACTAGTGGCCGAGGGCTGACTCTGAGCAGCAGCCGAAAAATCCCTCATGCGTCTTAGTCCCGGTGGGTGGCCGGACTGGCAGCTGCGGCGCATGTGGGGGCCTCCCTTTGACCCTCAACGGACCAGCGAAAGGGGCTAGAATCAATATGCCTGAGGGAGCTTCCAGGACACAGCCTCGAGCACCTCTCGCTCATACCACGAACACACACAACAAATGAACTCACAAGGATACACTACACCAGTCCGCTTCTTTAATCACCCCCAAATAAGTAAAAACATGACAAAGTCAACTAAAACTTCAGCAGGTAATAAAAACGCCACCTGCGCCTCTTCCTCGGGCTCGCCAAGCTCGACCCCTCCCTCTTCGGACGATGAGCAACCTACTCGTCGTCCAAACAAACAAGGGCGGAAAGAACCGGGCAAACCGCGTTCATCTCCCCCTTCTCCCCCTAGTAGCCCGGGCAACCAGGCTACTACAAGCACACGACACAGCGTGGACCCTAAACTGTCGGACATGGAGCAAATTTGCGCATACGTCCAAATCATCCACGGCCAGCTGGCACGGATGAGGGCCAACGCGACAGGACCTATGCGGGACCTCGTAACTAGTTGCCTCTTCGAAATTTCGAAGCTGGCTATAAAAGCTAATGCCCCCAACGACATCGCCCCTGCCACTCCCCCTGCGGAAACTGTGGCGGCTGTCGTGAGGAAGAGCTGCGTAGGGCAATTGCCCAGCAGCCAGTGCCACCAGCCCCCAAACTCGAGGAGCAACAACGAGCCAGGGTAGTACCCCAGGCCCCTCATATGCGGCAGTAGCCGCTACTGCGCCTTCCTCCCCTCATGGAGCTGAGGCGGAATGGCAGCCTGCCAGGGCCAGGAAGCGCAGAGGGAAGCAGAAACAGGCCCCAACTAAGCAGGAAGTGCAGGCCGAGGGCAGCGCCCCGCCTATGCCTCCGCCCAAAAACAAGGGCAAAAATAAAAATAAAAACCAAAATAAAAAGCCTCCACCGCTTGCCAAACTCCCCCCTAAAAACCCACGACAAAACGTGGTAGTGGTTAGGCGGACATGTGAGGAAGGAGAGGCTGGTCCCTCCAACCCTGACGCAATGGAAGCGCTTATGCGGGGTGTCCCTGCTACGGACCTCCAAGCTCTGAGTGTCCGAGTGCTAGACATCCGCACCGCAGTAGGAGGGTGCGCCGTCATTGTGACGGAAACGCCAGAAATGGCCAAGGCGCTCACGAGCCACATTTCCACAAAAAAGGAGTTGAAGCTCCAAGCGTCAGCCCCCCTGGGTCGTTTCCCACGCCTGCTGCTGTGCGACGTGCGGACCGACCTTCAAAAAGAGGACTTGGCCCAACAAGTTGTTGAGCACAACCCTGCGTTAGGCTTGCAGCCGCAGGATGTCAGGCCTCTCTTCACCAAAACGCGTGGCAGACAGAAGGATTGGGTGATTGAGGTATCACCCAGCCTGTACAAAAAACTAGAGGGGGCAAGGCACCTCCAAATAGCCTGGCAGCGGTGCGCCATACGAAAGTACCAAGCCCCCACTCAGTGCTACAAATGCCAGCGCTATGGCCACCTGGCAGTGGCCTGTACAAGACCTGTTGTGTGCGCCTGGTGCGCCTTGCCACATCTGAATAAGGAATGCAAGCGTGATGCTCCTCAAGTGTGCCAATTGCGTCGAACGCAAAATCCAACAGGTCGCACACTCTACACGAGACGCACGCTGTACCATTCGTCAGCGAGCGATTGCCCTCCAGGAGTCACGAGTGGATTATGAATAGGTCAAAAACAGTTCGAATCCTTCAGCACAACACAAATAAGAGTTGCCCAGTTATGGCTGAGTTGCTGCAAAATGCACTCAAGAAACGCTGCAGTGTCCTCGCCATACAGGAACCGTACATAGGATCCAAAACTCTTGGTCTCGGATCGCAGGCACGAGTGGTGGCTGGAGCAAGAACGGGAGCCAAGGCAGCAGTAGCCTGCATCGACCCGTCCATTGACATGCTCGCACTCACTCACCTGAACAGCCAGCACTTGGCCGCTGTGCTCATCCGAGCCGGTGGCTTTGAGCTGGTTGTAATATCATTTTACAGGCAATTTGGCGCACCAGTTGCCAACAGCCTTGAACCACTGCGGGCTCTAGCAGGCCTATCAGGACGACCCTGCGTAGTCTGTGCTGATGCAAACGCCAGATCACCATTGTGGGGATCCCCAACCCTGGATGGGGCGGGCGAGGCGTATATAGAGCTGCTCACCAGGTACAACTTGGTTGTTGCCAACGACCCCATGACTGAGGCGACCTATGATGGCCCGGGAGGAAGGTCGTGTATAGACGTCACAGCCGTGTCCCACACCCTGCTACTCAAATTGAAGGGTTGGCGAGTCGTACCAGGTGCAACGCAGAGCGATCACATGGTTATTGACTTTGCCATTACGGATGATAACATCCTCTGCAAAGACACGCGTGAAAAGCGATTCCGCACAAAAATGCTGACTGGCCGCAATTCTTTAGGGTACTGGAAGGTGAACTGCGTGCCGCAGACACCGACCTAATAGTGCAAGCATCCACACCTGAAGAGGTGGACAGCAAAGTGGACACATTTACCACAGCACTGCACTCTGCTGGGCTCTCTGTACTTGGCCAACAGAAGCACAGGGCGATCAAAGTCCCATGGTGGACTGAGGAACTTAATCCCCTCAAGCAAAGTGCAAATAGAGCCAGAAGGATGTACCAAAACACTCGTGACCCTGATGCCAGAGCAACACTCCGAACTGCCTTCATCCAAGAGAAGAAGGCCTTCCACCGCGCCATCAAACGAGCCAAACGGCAAGGCTGGCGAAATTTTGTGGAAGCGGAGAGCTCTGAGAACCCCTGGGGCAGACACTACAAGTCCTCCATAGGAAAAGCAAATGTAGAGCAGGTCTTAGCTGCGATGCAAAATGAGTCAGGCTGGGCCTGCAGTATCGAACGTTCACTGGAAACCCTCCTTGAGAAGGCGTTCCCAGATGACCAACTAGCTCGAGACACTGAAGCCCAGAGGGCAGCAAGGGAGCTGATCATGGACCCTCCGAACGAGCCCGACATCCCATTGTGGACAACAGGCGACCTCGGCAGGGCTCTTGCGACCTTAAAGCCCAACAAATCTCCTGGGCCAGATAAAATAGAAAGCGATATGCTAAGGAAGGCTGAGCGGACAATCTCCAGCGGTCTCCTTAATTTATTTAATGACTGTCTGCAGGTCGGACAGTTCCCCACTCAGTGGAAGTCTGCGCGCGTTGTCACTCTTCAAAAGGGAGGCGACCGCAATCAGTCGGACCCGCGATCATGGAGACCACTCAGCCTTCTTTCCATATTAGGCAAAACACTAGAAATCTTGATGTTGCAGTCCCTCGAAGGAGTCTTTGGCCGCAACCTCACAGGCAGGCAATACGGGTGTACCAAAGGAAGGTCCACGCAGGATGTCATTGTCGAGATTCGGCGTGTTTCCCTGCTGGCACCGGCTAAGTACGTCGTAGCAGTTCTGATTGACATCAGAGGAGCGTTTGACAACCTTTGGTGGCCAGCGCTCCTTAATGAACTCAAAGGTAGGGGAATCTCCCGCAACCTGTACTCGCTCGTCAGAAGTTACCTGACAGACAGAACTGCTACGATCGAAAGTAGGCATGTCTCCGTCCGGAGAAAGATTGAGAAGGGGTGCCCACAGGGCTCGGTCCTAGGACCAGCACTCTGGAATGCCTTCTTCGAAGGTCTTCTCAGGAAACTCATGGAGACTGACTGCGAGCCGTACGCCTATGTGGATGACTTGACTGTGCTGATCTTTGCAGAGTCTGTCCTCCAAATTGAAGAAACAACCCACCACGTGCTTCGCACTGTCAACCAATGGTGCTAGCACGGCAAGATGCAGGCGGCTGAGGAAACAACCCAGCTAATCCTCTTGAAGGGGAAAGTGAATAATCCACCCACAATACGCTTTGGCGGCCACAGGCTCCTTCTTGAAAAGCACGCCAAGTATTTAGGAGTGAATATAGGTGAGAGGTGGGGTTTCAACCAACACCTCCAGTCCCTTAAAGGCACTACCATTGCAAGGTTTGCCTCACTGCGTGCCATTACTAAGGCCACTTGGGGTGTGTGTTACCACGACACCATCCTCATGTATAAGGCCATCTATTTAGGTGTGATTGGCTACTGCCCTGTTGTCTGGGGTAGCAAACTAACAGTCAATCAAAAGAGAGTATTGGCCCAATCCCAGAGAGCCGCTCCTGTGGATCACCAAGGCCTACAAGACTGTATCAACGGAAGCACTCCAGGTGATCACTGGTCAGTTACCAGTTGATTTGGCTGTTGAGTGCATGATTGACAAGTGGAGAGTGAAACGGGAGCTTCCCCCGCTTTGGGCTGAACTCCGTGCGGATCTCACCACAGAACAGAAACTTGCCGCCATCGATGAATGGGCTCTAGAGAAATGGCCAGCGAGATGGGAATCCTCGTCAAAGGGACGTGATACGTATGAGTTCTTCCCCAACATCCGTGAACGTCTTTCTAGAAAATGGGTTGAGCCAGACCACTGGACGAGCCAGTTCCTCACGGGACATGGTGACTTCAATGCGCGGCTTCACTTCTTTTCTCTGAAAGACTCTCCATTATGCACGTCTTGTGCCTCCAGTGCGGAGGAAACAAGAAACCATGTGCTGCTCCACTGTAGTTTCTACAACAGTGAGCGACGGTTGTTGAGAGGGCAAACGAACTTAGCAGCTTTGACTGCTACAAAGGAAGCCTATAACCATTTTGCAAAGTTCGCAAAGAAGGTAATGGCTAAGAAACGTGGTTATAGTTGATCAGTCCTTTTGAAACTTGCCACCCAAGTAAACAGTAAGATCAGGTAGGGAACCAGATTAAGAACTACTCCCAGATGGTACGGGATTCCTCAGGTGGTCACCTCCGCGCGGTAACACACGGGCAACAGCTCTCTACGGTGAGACTGGCTAACGACCACATACCTGCCGTACCTCCACAGGTCTGAGTTCGGTGGATGCTGCAGGGGCCGGCCTCTTGCATATTAGCGAAACCGCAACTTCTATGACTGATATAACCCTCGTCGAGGGTTTAGGTACAGTCATGAAATAAAGAAACAGATCTGTGTGTGTGTGTGTGTGTGTGTGTGTGTCTGTATACGATTTTTAGAGAAAACCACAGTACCAAATCAGCTCAAACTTGATATCTCGCTCGCAGGTTACCATGGGGCGCAAAAATAAGGGTATGGGCAAAATCCACCGAAAGTTAACTATAGTTATCATAGTGATCAAAACAACAAATATTTTTTTTCTCAAAAACCGCTCTAACGATTTTGATTACATTTTTAATATTGGTAGCTCTTAACATGATAATTATACCATAAAATTCCCATTTGTGGGAAAATGACGAGAGCAGCACAATAAATTATCAAAATTTTCGACGAAATTGATTTTAGCGCGGTTTCTAGAGAAAACAACCGTACCAAATCAGTTGAAACTTGATGTCTAGCCTACAGATTACCATGGGGCGCAAAAATAAGGGTATGGGCAAAATCCACCGAAAGTTAACTATAGTTATCATAGTGATCAAAACAACAAATATTTTTTTTCTCAAAAACCGCTCTAACGATTTTGATTACATTTTTAGTATTGGTAGCTCTTAACATGATAATTATACCATAAAATTCCCATTTGTGGGAAAATGACGAGAGCAGCACAATAAATTATCAAAATTTTCGACGAAATTGATTTTAGCGCGGTTTCTAGAGAAAACAACCGTACCAAATCAGTTGAAACTTGATGTCTAGCCTACAGATTACCATGGGGCGCAAAAATAAGGGTATGGGCAAAATCCACCGAAAGTTAACTATAGTTATCATAGTGATCAAAACAACAAATATTTTTTTTCTCAAAAACCGCTCTAACGATTTTGATTACATTTTTAATATTGGTAGCTCTTAACATGATAATTATACCATAAAATTCCCATTTGTGGGAAAATGACGAGAGCAGCACAATAAATTATCAAAATTTTCGACGAAATTGATTTTAGCGCGGTTTCTAGAGAAAACAACCGTACCAAATCAGTTGAAACTTGATGTCTAGCCTACAGATTACCATGGGGCGCAAAAATAAGGGTATGGGCAAAATCCACCGAAAGTTAACTATAGTTATCATAGTGATCAAAACAACAAATATTTTTTTTCTCAAAAACCGCTCTAACGATTTTGATTACATTTTTAGTATTGGTAGCTCTTAACATGATAATTATACCATAAAATTCCCATTTGTGGGAAAATGACGAGAGCAGCACAATAAATTATCAAAATTTTCGACGAAATTGATTTTAGCGCGGTTTCTAGAGAAAACAACCGTACCAAATCAGTTGAAACTTGATGTCTAGCCTACAGATTACCATGGGACGCAAAAATAAGGGTATGGGCAAAATCCACCGAAAGTTAACTATAGTTATCATAGTGATCAAAACACCAAATTTTTTTCTCAAAAACCGCTATAACGATTTTGACTAAATTTTTTATATAGATAGCTCTTAATAAGATAATCATACCATAAAATTCCCATTTGTGGGAAAATGACGAGAGCAGCACAATAAATTATCAAAATTTTCGACGAAAAGCGTTTTTGCCGTGGTTTTTTCCTTTTAAACACCGCTGGAATGTTAGTAGAATGTTAAAGAAAATTGGTACCGTAGTACAATCCAATACCTGTAGGGTGAGTATTTAAAAACGCTCATGAGATATTATGGGGCTCACTCCAGAAATTCCTGAATATCAACTATCGCCGTTTCGCCAGTTCTAATCGTTTAATACCAGTTCTAACAGTTATTATCCTCGCTGCCGCTTCATGCTACCGTAAAGCGTTGTTTAATCAAGTTCAAAGGGACTGAGTGATAAATGAATTAATTAAATAGAATTAGCCATGTACAAAGTGAATTGTTATAGAGCTAAGGAAAGTTGTGTGTTGCAACGCACCAGATATCTTGGGGTAACGATAGTTCGAGTCGTAGCACTCAAATACTCTTATTTGCACGCGTGTCTGTCAAAGGCCATGCCATGATGCCATTACGCCATCTGTCACAGACCACGATCATTACGACACTTCATTCGCCTTCTCTTTGTCTTCTAACGAACATAAACAAACTGACGACTTCGTGGTTGACCATTTTCCAGAATGACGGTACAACTGATCAACAAGTGGTGAATTTATGGGACTGTAACGCGAAGTACTGTCATTATAATACGCTGAGCAGGAGCTGAATGTTGTGATGGACCTGAAGACTGATAGGCCTACTTATGTTTATAGCTCTTTGTGCGCCGACTCGATCCCTCATAGCTCTTTCATCAGTTCCTTTCATAGCCTATCTGCTCTCCTTTATTATTTACTCTTATTACACATTTTTCATGAAATGAACCATCAGAAATTGCGGAGCAAGACCTACCAATTGCGGTTTACGTTTCCTAATTAGAATCTTACCGTTGGAAATGGTTTTTACGAAGTAAGTAAAATTATAAAAAGTGTCTTTCTACTGAGGCCAATTAAACTCCCATGAAACACAGCGTTTACTATGCAGCAGTAGTGATGGTTCGTTGATGCTGTCAGAAGCGACACGAACAGACCACCTAAAACGGTGAAACTTGATAGGGCAACTTGTTGTACCCCATTCCCTGGTCTTCCGTTACCTAACACATTTGAACAGTTGAACCAATGTACAGAGGTATTCCCGCTCTGTTCGTCAATTATAATAAGTCCCTCGAGTTAGTCAGGATTCATGCTCCTCCACGACGTGGAATCCAGCAAGTGTTTTCTGAAAACATCAAGTGCGGTGCATCACACAACTTTCCTTACCTCTTCGCCAATTCACTAGTTTTCGAAGCTTCTGCTACTAATTCAATTTATTTTTCACTCAGTTCATTTAAACTAGATCAAAGACAACTTCAAGGTGACAGAAAGTGTAAGAGCTTACAGTTCCAGATTTTATTTTGGCGTTTCTACTTGCGCCACGACACTTTTGAGCAATCATAGAGAAACAATGAGACTGAACACGACTTCTGTAGAACTATTATGATCACCGTTCTAGATTTATCGGGTTAAAACTGCGAGAAATGGTAGTGAGTATCGTTGAATATAAATAATAATTTAACTGTATTTAATTGATTATACACCGGCTAATTAATTATTAATATAGTAATGCCAAATTAATTAATTTAAAATAATATTATTTACGATCAAGTCATCCTGTATCTATCTTGTAACTAGTGATCTTTTCCTTTTTCCTTGTCGTCTTTTTGTTCACGTTGTATATAAACGTCTGTCGTCAGTATCTATTTTTCAATTACCACGAACCATAGGTACCGTAGGTCGTCTAGGTACTTGATTGGACTACCACGTACGTTTTTCTGAATATCCCAGTAACATTTGTGCGGGGGGTCTAAAGAAGAAACTGCGCTAATTCAATGTGCTGCTCTCGCCATTGTCCCTCAAATGACATGTTATACGGTATTGTCGAGTGATCTAGAGCTATCCATACTGAAAATGTTAAGAAAATCGTTGGAGCGTTTTTGAGGAAAAATCAGGATCAACATGATAACTACAGTTAGTTTAGGACAGATTTTCTTCTTACCCTTCTCTTGATATCCCATGCCTGAGGGCTAGATATCAATTTTGGTTTATTATTCATTCTGAATAATAACCCTATGTTTTCGGTCACGAACAATTTTTTACAACCCCCCCTCAAAATTTGATACTTTACGTTTCAAGACATGGAGATTCTAAATTTGCAATGTCCGTCCGCCGTCCACCATCCCCCATCCACTGTCCGCCGTCTGGGCCGTTTTGTGCCTTTAACGTAGTCTAAAAAATTCGTTCTTTCGCACAAAAATCCCATTTGGTATCTAGTTGTGCCCGCCATCTCGGCAATCCGATCGGACGAAGCCCATGGTTGTTATGGGCAAAAAATGGTTAAAAAAATTAACGAAACGCAGTATAACGCAGGAACTATAGCGGAAGTCAACGTTTCGTCGTTAGTACTCCTTCCCTCTCTCCCTCCCGTCTCATTACAACCACCCGCCCGCTCGCCTTGCAACGCCCGCTCGACTCGCAAAGGGTTCGCTGGAAGCCTGGAATATTTAGTTTTCGTAGTTCCATTGTAGCCAGGTCATGTTTCGTATGGTTTACTACTATTCGATGGTGAATTGAATGGGATGGGTCTCAGAGCAGTAATACTAGGTCAAGCTGTTCATGAGAATAATAAACCTTTGTGTAATAATTTTCAGGGTTTTGGACTGATTAGGTTCAGGCGTTTTAGCTCAATAAGGCCCTGAGCTATAATATCTTCCTGAACCCTCATGAGAGAGTTATATCAGTTGCATGTCACGAAGGTTATATTTTCGCTATCATGCAAGAGCCCGGCCACTCGCTCAGCATCCACTGAACCCAGACCTGTGGAGGTACGGCAGGTTGTCGTTTAGATAGTGTCCCAATGGAGAGCTGTTGCCCGTATGTTACTGGCCGGTGGTTTTCGATCTGATCCAATATTTATTTACTTGGGTGTCAAGTTTCAAACTTTTGTAACGTCTGAACGGTTGTTCGAGGCATGCTCTAATGGACCATTTGTACATTGGGAAAAATTGTAAGCTACGTGATGCTTGATTTTAGTTGTAAAATCCGTTTCACCAAAAGGAATCAGTCGAAAACGGGCCCATCACGACTAGATAAGTGGCGATTGAGGTGGCATCCCCCCACCCCCGTTCCAATGACCCTCAACCTCGTCCAGAAAAAGGTCTTTTAATTCCAGTTGACAGATGACACTGCCAATGTTATTCCACTGTCCCGGACGACTCTCGCGGGACCCAACCCTCAAAAAACGGAAGAAAAATTAGCCAACAGATGTTGAAGTCGAGGGAGGAGCTTTTTTTCGAGAAGTGGATGATTGAATGGGCGGTATCCGATTAAGACGTATTAGGGCCGACGGAGTGGCTCAACTGATATCCAGTTAGTGTTAGTGTTGGTGTTTAGTCACTTGGTTTAAGGGACCGTGGTAGATCTCGAAGGGGAGCACAGGTGCATCGCCGGAGTGGAGCTTCTAACCCCTCGGCCCTAGGATAGCGGCACGGACGGCTACTTTATTACTGTACGATTAGAGCCTTTGTGTTGCTAATGCCCGATGGACAGGTGGACTTCCGCGGTATTATTTCCAGCCCTGAAATGGCTCCGATTGTGTAACATGTTACCAACGGCGGATCTTCAGCGTTTTGGTTGTTACGCTCCGGGGGGAGAATCTTTTCTTCTGCTCCGAGAGATTCAAATACGTGGGGATGAAAGGAAACTCGTCAGACATTCTGTGACTTATGGAGAATCATTCACAATTCTCCTATGCAGAGGGTTAAGTCAATGCTTCTGATTTCGTTGTTTAATAAAACTACTTGACTAGTGCTTACATATCTTCCAAGTTCAAACGTGACACTATGGGGCGCATCCATTCTATATTATCTATACGCTTCAATTTTTACTTTGAAACTGTTAGCTAGTAGCTAACTTTTTCCACAGTATTTTTCCCGTACACCCCGATCAATAAGTATAAGCCTTTCCGAAAAATCTCTTTAACAGTCCCATAAATTACTTTTACACTGAATACGCGATACAGGTCGTGAAATGAGTAGAAGCAGCTAAATAAGTTTCGAAACGCTAAGCCCTACAAGTTTCCCGAGTAGGTCTAAAACGTCTTACATTAGCTGATTGAGCAGCACATTGAGTTAATAGAACAGTGGGTGGTCCAAAGGATCGCACTATATATCTTCCAACATGTAGGACAACCAATGAACGTGGTTGCGATTGTTGAAATACCTGGAGCCAAGCATCGCACAACTTTCCAGCCTGGTCCAATCTATAACATGCTACATACTCGAACGAACCAAAATATAACTGGTGGTATATGGAACATCGGCCTTCTGAACAGATTTGTGAGATTTGCGTTAAAACAACAGAACCATTCTATTACGAGTTTTGGTTAAGCTATGTGCTTCGTCAGTCAAGTTTATCGTTGTCCAATGCAACGCGCATTCCCACGTTGCTGTGTGTGCTGCCTGCTTGGAAAATTTCCAGATTGTTGCTGACACACATGCGTTGCAAAGTCTATCTTAGGGACATTTCACAGTTAGCTGAATTCAAGCATAGTAAATGGTATAAAAGGATGTAGTTGCAAGGAGGAACATTGACCTTTTAGAGAGTAGGGTATAATTGTCCGTACTTTTCAATTCCCCCCCCCCCCGTTTTTTATTGCTGTGCTTTGGACACGATTGCACCCGAAACATTGTGACATACCTACCGAATGGTGCATTTTGACCTCCGAATGTGCTGATTCTCACGCTAAACGTCCTCGACAGAGTTAGAAAAGTTGAGTGATTGGCCTCATGAAATGCGGGCACTGACAGCTAAAGCCTTAAGACCATTTTCGTTTTTTTTCGTCATTCGTACCCTCCGTCTCTCACTCGGGTGAATTATACGGAGACGATAAGATTGATAAAAGCCCAGTTCCCTTCTACAGGATCCGATCATCGAATGGCCAAACCGACAAATCATCTTGGGATATAAAAAAGAAGGTCTCTCCCCCGCAAGGTGGCCTCCCCCAACAAAGAGTTTTCCCCTCTTCGAAATTATTATTGTCAGAGGGCGGCAGTAACAGGATATTCTTCAATGTTAAACGAAACCTACAATTAGATTTTGAAAAACGACGAAGGATAGTGATTTATTGTCAGCGACTCACGATGCGTCTATGGAATATCAGCTTTGGCCAAAGGAATTGAAATTCGAGCTCAATCTAACGGAACTGTCACAACAAATCCTGAGCAGTGGAACAGCCAAACGGAAATCCAAAGAGACCAGGAAATATTTCAGAATCTTTGACTCACTAGTTATGAATCAATCCGATGCTCGAGCGAGTGAGTCTGTTGATTGTTGAGCATTTGTAACTGTAATTATGTACGGCTCACGATTTGCTGCAAATCGAGGTTTGTACTTGACCATCCAGGAGGCTGTTCATAAGTGCAGCATACAACCAGGGTTCAAATTTGGATGGTGACTTACGGACAGGGCAAATAACCAAAACGGATATATGGGAGGTACCTCTGAACCGCCATCCAAGGAGACTAAAGGGGCCACAGGACTGTTCTTGAACTGAGTACGATGGAGCTTAAGCAGCCGATCTGGCGTATTCGTATGAATGAGACACTCCACTACCCCTCTCTCCTCTTCGCCCAATGAAACATAACTAATTTCTTTCATCCTCATCATTCAACTTATTATATGCTTGAGGTGGGAAGAAGAAAAAGAAGGCGGAAGGGAAGAAAGCCGGAGGCTCTTGACGATCTGAGACGTAAGACCTTACCCCATTTATAATCTTCTTCAAGATATCAGATGAGCGCGAGCGAAATCTCTAAGAGGCTCATAACCTAGGGTTTTTATGGTAATTGAACAATGTCATCAAAGTTGAGCATTACCGCGGAGCTTTACTTTGGCGATACTTAGAGAGCGGGGATTTTCGTCGCAGGATCCCCTCGAGGCTCCCTTTTCCCCGAGAGCTGCGTTCTGGTCGTAAAATCTGAAGCTCCAATCCCTCCCCCCTTCCCCACCATCTCACGGCAAACCTAATACCTAAACAAGCGTCGGTATTAAGGTAATCACTTCAACTCCAAACTCGTCTGCTCGCGGATCTAATATTTATTGCCGATGATAATACTCCGACAAACTCGTGTCGTGGGGCAGGAGATGAGAATTTTCAAATTACGGGCCCCCCCCACCAGAGTTTCTAACAATATACGCGTGCAACTGGAAAACTCACAAAACGAAGATGCCGTCCAAGATAACGTCTAGAAATATTTATACCTCACCTGACCGAATTTGAAGGTCACACAGGAGCACACTGCTGCCTTCTGCGCATTTTAATTGTAGCTATTCCAAGCGTGTAGCTCCTGAACTATTTAATGGGATCCTGCTCTAAGCAAAAGTATCGCTACTGACTGTGCATTGCATCTGTTTCCCAACTACCGGATTGACTGTACCCGCTAAAATGTTGATGCAGCACTTCTCAACAATGAAGCATATAGTTCGTCGAGCACCACACTCACAATGCCTAGAGGATTATGCTAAAGATTTTCTGGTTATGTGCAACGGAAATCATCTGGGGACGTCTACAAGGACTCATATGAATCATATCAGTAAGGTTGTTCAAGAGAGCTGGCCCAAGAGAGATTACAGGGAGGCAGCATCAGGCGCAAGACCGCAGCGCATCCAATGACGCTGTGGGGCCAATGGCAGTTTGCCGGGGCCACAGAGGGCCCATGTCCCAACTCCCATTCACGAGCCTGTTGGGAGGCCCGCACATTTCCCCAGCCTATTGCCGGAACCCATTGCCTCTACCGCCTGGCTAGGACAGCCTCACGCCCCAACACGCTCAGCCGCCACGAACTGGCCCAAGACAGTAGTAGCCTTATTTGGATACTGTCAAGGCCATTAGAGTAAAGAAAATTCGGGCAGCCTTGCAAAAAGGGGCACAGTGCCTGTTTCCATCGCGCCTGACCCTCCCACAGGCGCAATGAAAAGTCGCCCACACCGGCATGTGACTCACGAAGGTAACTACGCGGCAACATTGTTTACTTTCGCGAGACAAGACTGAGCCAAGGAAAAAGGTTTCGCGAGTCCAAGCCACGCCACCGGCTTACTTGGACCAGACGCGAACTACAAGTCTTCTCCTGTTTCCTTACTGGGCATTGCCCCCTCAGGTCTCATATAAATATTCGTAAGATGGATAAGTCAGGGGCAGCCAGCCCCATATCGCCTACGTGGTAAGCGGCCAAGCGCACCTTCCGACGCTTTTCCCGGAGCTCATCGAACGACGAGGGACGTATAACACGGCTCCCTGAAAAGGATTGGGCAGTGCTTATCAAAAGATATTTACCTGTTCACAACGAGTTAACGAAAGCAATACACGGCGTGTAGTTTAAAACAAACATTGAAAAGGAGCCCAAAAACGTAGAAGCGAAATGGGAAAGATTTCAATCAAAAACGTTCGCACCAACAGCTCGTGGAATTATATCATTCGGAAATGGCTGGAGGGCTCCAAAAGAAAACAGTAACCCTTATACTTTCTTTTTCAAGAGGGAGGTTTAATAAACCCGTCTTATCTCTTAAGAGGCATTCATCTCTTTTTATTATTTCTTTTTCTTTATACTTTTTTCTTTCTCCTGTGCTTTCTTTATGGAGATAAACGCGCTCACTCTTTCGGAAAAGGAGGTTGGAAACCCGTTAAAAATGACCGTAAACTCGCGTTTGGAGACATAAAAATTATTGGTCGTAAAAATACTGAAGTGAATTAGACTCAGTGCGCGCGGGAGCTCAAAATTTGCATACTTTTTGGGCGTAAAGCCCGATTCAATTTTGACAAATAGCAATAGGTTTGAATAATTCCCTCTTCTGTAGAGAGAGAAACGCCCTCGCAATGCGACAGGAGTCTTTTCAGAGTATTTTTATGTCGCTTATCTCACTCTGCTGAAGAGTTTCGTTGCACAGTAAACCAGTCTGTTACGAAATAAAACGAAATTACGTGGCGGGGCTGGAAAAAACCTCCCTAATTGGGAGAAGGACTATTTGTGAAACGAGAGACTACTTTGTCTCAGCATGAACACTCACTCACCCACTATTGGTTAGACCAAAGTGCGAAGGAAATGAGGAGGACTTCGAGTATTCTAATAGCTAAGCCGAAAACGAAGTACGTCAAGTTACCGAAACTGTTACAATATCTGCATTTGGCTCAGCTCTGGCTGAATTAGTTCAACGTCCTTGGCCCCAACAGAGGATCCCTAGCTCAGGGGTCTTCCCCGAGCAATCAAGTTTAGCTGCCAACCCTGGATTCCCAGACACCCCTGTCGATCAAATCTTTGACTTTCCAAGTCCCGTTCAACTTTAGAGCCGACAAAGTATTCTCTCTGTTAGGGTTTAGCCAGTGGGTTTTCCTCGTTCCACTCCCGATGCTCTTACTTGCCACTTCTCCTTAGACGTTCCGACTACCAGACCATGCCCTAACACTCGACACTCAAACGTTAATTTGTCACTCAGTTACTCACTCGCTCTCCGCTCTCCTCGCTCTACCAGTTCACATATCTAACGACCCCCTTGTGTCGTGTAAACTCTGTACTCTCCCATATCTCTATCGTTCTCAAGTCATAGGTGTAACAATACAGTCCTCTCTCTCAATAATTTGTATTCATAGATTCATTCAAGTCTACCTTCATCTGCTTTATTGCACCAGTGCCCTAAAAATTGACGGAATCGATTGTAAACAACAGTGCAAACTGTTACTTGATGAACCTCTAACTGTATACAGCCCCACGTGAATTCAGTGATTTTAATCACTAAAGCAACAGATAAAATCTGTTTTCTCTCAGCAGAAGTTGGTAGAACTTTGTTCGTAGAAACTGGTGGCATTTAAAGTTTCTCATCAGTGCTTAGGTGATTTACGAGACTGTCAACTTGATTTCTCTGAAAAGGATCGTGTCATTTTCTCCACCCTCATATGACTGGTCTTGCGCTACCAACCTGAATATTTCGGAAGTGCAGACCCGAAGAGCTTTAACAACTTTTACTGTATGTTCACGGCTGTTGATATGTTAATAAAAAATTATGATTCGTTAGAGGGATATAATGATGGCCGTGACCCCTCTCAGACGAGAGGGAGACAATAATTAATTTCCCTCTTATCCCGAAATAACAGTGGCGCTCATTTTCCAGCGTATTTGAACTAATAACGCGGCATAACCGTAAAAACTAAGCTTATCGAAAACAATATCGCAATTCATTTCTGAACAAAGGGGCTGTAGGACGTAATGGTTTCTTTATATTTACCTTTCTCAGCTATAAAACAATACAGTAAATTCCGCCAAGAGGGAGGAGCTCGAGTTGATCCAACGTTATGGGAGTTCTTTTCTTCGGGGCCAAAACGGCAAGTTCGTCTTAAGATTTTAGGTAAACACGTCTAAAAAGCCGCCCTTTCTTTTTCCTTCTTCCTTCTTTTCTCATGTAAATCTTGTGCGAGCTCCTGCAGGATGTAAGATACTAATCCCATAAAATTCTCCTTGGTTATAACTTTTTATCTTCAACCCTTTTGCTCCTCTCCCTTTTTTTAATTAATCCTCTCCTGTCGGTCGTTGATGCAAAAGAATAATCCCTTCATTAAGAGACCCCGCTCTTTTCATTAGCATACACCCCTCGACTGCCTCTGACGTGCGGACGCCTCATTCCTACATCTCTGCCTCTACGTGTAACCTCTCAAGGGTCTCGCGAAAGCTATCGGTTACGACAACAATAATCCGGAGTCGGACTGGCGATATTAAGAAATTGTTTATTCTGTGAGGGGAAAGTCGCTGTGTGTGTTCTTATTTCTGGTCTGCGTTAAGACGTACGAACGCCAACAACACGGTTCCCGTTGAGGTGAATTGAGAACTCGGTTTTTGAGTACAGTGCTTAGCTGCAACATACACGTTGTGAATCGAGGGCTCGTCCCAGTCCCCAGACTAGCACATCCTATCAGTAGGAGCCGACACCCTGAAACCCTGAGGCAACCGGCACGTATTCGAGATTAAGGAACTAACCAGCCGAGAACTACCTAACATAACGAATAACTTCAATCGTGACAGAGGACCAGCTTTGTCAGGTTAAGACGAAAACTCGGTCAGCGCACTTATCGTAGTATTTCACGTTGCTCCAAACCACTGCATCGTATCTCGTCCCACGGATCTCCATATCCAAATGAACGCAGAGAGTTCGACCGGTCGCCCGCAATCTGATTAGCTTTTCGACGACAACCGGGCATTTTACTGCCGCCCAATATCCTAATGAATCCGTTTTGGATATAACGCTGATTAGACGGTCGGTTACGTGTAGCTGACGCGCCCGGTGAATTGAATTTGGCTGAGCCTCGAATTGCGTTTCCCCTCTTTATGAGGATGTCCAGAGGGTTGTAAATCAGTCGATCTCCAGCCCGTAAAGCGAGCCCCTGCTCGACGGCATATGGCTGGGCACAGGTGCTGTTGTGATTCACGATTCCTATGCTAATAAGACTCGGTGTCCTTTCGCGTTGTCCCTTCAGTTGGGCTCCTGGTTGAAAACCAAGTTTGAAACATGTTTCGTTCATACAGAGGAAGCTTTGTGAGAGCTCGACGTGATAGGGAAATTATTGCGAGGATAATGAAAAAAAAAGAAGCCAATCTACTACTTTCAAATCCTCACACATAAACCTAAATAAGTACACGTTTCGCATCAATTCGCTTTATTTGAAACTTTTTTTCAAGCTTTTCCAAATCTATTCTGTGTATAAATACAATACAGTGTATAAATACATATATAAATACTATATGTGTGCATACAAGTTCAACCCCGTGATTTTAGTTTTTAAAAACACTTTATTTTCACTGACCACGCAACGTTCAGAGAGAATGGGCTAGGTGGAGGTAAGGGAAGAGACTGAGGAGACTAGCTCGAAGTAGAGGTTTTATAGAGTAGGAGTTGCTGAGTTAGCAGATAATATGAGTACTGTTGACAAGAGATTGAATCAGGGTTAATAGTTGTACAATGGGTAACATTATAGTACATAACTTACTTAAACAGCAAATGAAAAAACCCCTCCTCTTTGGTACATTTAGGTCCAACGCAGTTGACGCACCACACAACTTTCCTTAGCTCTGCATAAAGTCACTGGTTTTCATGTTTTTTTCTACCGATTGAGCTTATTTCCACTCAGTTCATTTGAACTAGATTTAAAAAAAAAACCACTTCACGGTGACCGAAAGCAGTAGGATTTATTGTGCTGCTCGTGCTAACGCCCTGACCATTATTGAGCAATTCATACACAGAAAGTTAATGAGGATGTACACACAATTTTTTGATGAGGATAATAATCGCTTTTTGAGGGTTATCGGGTAAAAACGTTTAGAAATGGATGGAAATGAAACGGCAGTGATTGAAATTACAGGAACCTCTGGAGTTCCCTCTATGGACCTTACGAGCGTTAATAAAGACTCATCGTGTAGATACTACCACCTGAATTTTCCGAAGACTCTAATAACATTTGAGCGGAACTTATAAGGAAAAAACTGCGCTAAATTTGTATTTCGTGGTAATATTTGATAACTTGTGTCGCTACTCTCGTCAAATGAATTTGTCGTCGCGACAAATGAAGATTTCATGGTATTGTCGTGTCATTTTGAGCTGTCTAAACAAGAAGTTTAATCAAAATCAAAATAACCGTAGTAGTGACAAAGTGGTGAATGCTTATCCAACCAGATTTTGCACACAAAATGTTTAATATAGTAAAATGTTGGAAATAAATTAATCGGTGAGCTCATAAACATAAATAGAAAATAAAGTTACTGCTCGGGAAAAGTCTACAGCGAAAAGAAAAGTAATCTGGTTCTTGGCACTTTCCTTCGAGCGAAGTTTAATGTTCGTGGTTCTTCTTTGCCCAATTGTCCTTCGGCTGTATGTTAGTCCTGGTATAGTGCTGGTGGACGTTTCCTGAGTATGTCGTCCAGGTATGACGCTGGGAGATGTGGAGTACAGGACTTGCGGGATACTGCGACCCGAAGAGAGTAATAACTGCGTGTGAATGATGAAATTTTCACTGAAAAGTGAAAAAATGGCAATGAATAACTAATATAAGTTTTAACGTGCACGTGGCGGTTCGCAGCTAGGTATAATTGGGAATGGGAATAAAAAAAAGGGCGTCTGGAGAGGTGATGGCCGGTGTCTTGACGTCACTCACATCGAAAAGAAATAAAATATAAAACTTCTTAATCGATACTCTGAGTAGATACCATAAGCTGCCTGAACAACTGTTTTTGAGGAAAAAATTTGGTGTTTAGCCACTATGGTCACTATAGTTAGTTTTGAGAGGATTTTGTTGATACCTTCAGTTTTGCGTCTCATGGTGACCTGCGGTTGATTTGGTTCAGCCATTCTCTCTCAATCGCGTTCAGAGACACACATGAGATTTAAAAAATTTTTTTTAACCTCTTTTCCCAAATAGGGGTTTTTGTGCTCAGCAGGGTCTGGTACGTAAAGATCTGAAGGGAACTCAAAACTGTTTTTCATTACGTAACTTTCCTTTCTACTTCGTACAGTCAAGGAAAGTAAAAGGATGACGATGCTGCAATCAGGAGCTGTAGTATCGCGCTCCTTCACGATCGTCGCGCTCGTCTGATTAGTGGTGAAGCGTAACTGCTTGCGTGTGAAGGTTATTTAGACGGGATTTCCCTACACTCTTCCTTTTTCCGTGGAGCCCTCTTTTATTGTCTGCGACAGGGAAAATTTCAGCTGTTGTCAGTCTGTTCGCACGTTGAAGTCCAACGGCCACTCTTCAACGTAATCCATCATTAATGCCACGCTTCGTTGATTGTGTATCAATGTACCTATGAGCACCTACTTGGTGTAGTTTTGCAGCATGCTGCTTATTTCCTAGGCCCTTCACACGTCTGGCGGCCAAAAGTAATGTTGTCGTAGGTGTACAGCAGTGTCTAATTTAGCGGGCGGAATGTTCGCACCCAATTTAACAATTAACAGTTAATACTTTAACAAAGTTTAACAGGACTGTTTCTAAACCCTTAACAAGGGTTATATCAGTCATAAAGTTTAACAAAGAACTGATTAATTTGTTAATCTCTGACCGTGAGGAAGCCTTTCTGTCTGCACTTTTCTCACCGCTCCGGCGATCGGCTCTTCCCACATTTTTTCTTCCATTCGACTTCTCTTGTTTTGAATCATCGGTATCCAAAAACGCTTTGGACTTTAAGCTTTATTTATTCTTTACTTTTAGCTCTTAAGTAGTTTGGTAGTCTCCTCGGGTTTCCTTCCTGTTTCTCTGTGACGGTTTCCCGTTTTGGTTTCGCTGTGACGTCAGTAAAATACGCATTTTACGTTCGCTATTGGCACACCTTCACATTACATGCAGAACGTGCAGGAGTGCTGACGCACAACACAAGGCTCCAGGAAAAGCCATTACCCAGAGCCATGGGTCCCATCTTCCACAGTTTCTTGGACATTCGCGAATTATCTAGTTGCCCTACGCTTTTAACCCTAACGAGGTGTCAGTTGAAGTACATCTTTCGCAGCACGTGAAAAATATTACAGAGAATCGTAAAAACCGGTAATGAAAAACTGCTCGAGAGGTTGTAAAATATTTAGAGGGTTAAAAGAAGCCAAGTCCGTCGTGAAATGCAGAGAAAACGAGTCAATTTTCCCCATTTGCAAAAAAAAAATGAGAGGTGAATTATGAAAGAAAGAAACGTTTTCATTTCATTGTGAGGACGTCAAGTGTGCGTCGCGAGTAAATTGAGTCCCCGAGTCGCGGGAGCTGTAAAAACGAGATCAGGTGATTCTGCAGCTCTTTGCAACCGCTTCCCCTGGTTTTGGAGGGAGAAGAGACCACACAAATCGAGGGTAGTTTACCCCCATTGCCGGAGGAACGAGCGAAATGCCATCCCATCCGTGAAAACATTCTCCTGTAGGTCTCTACGCCCATCAAACTTCAGTTTTACTGCCAGGAAAATCCTACTGTATTACCCAGGAGTAAGTCACACGACTCCTTATTATACACCGGAGCTATAAAAATTTAATTGTCCCTTTTCCCTTCAAAAATAAGGGTTTTCCTCGCTCCTCCCATCCCCTCATTCCTCGACTGTTCTGTTTTTCTTCCAGAAAATAGCTCCGTAAAAAAATAGTCGTAAAAGTGCCCTTCACTTTGAAGGTGTTTGTCTTCTAAGGATTCGCCATCCGTTGAAAGTAATTGTGATCAGCTCTCCGAGGAAACCTGCTGCCAAGTGAATGAGGCACAAAGTTTCGTCTTATCCGCACCACTGCTATAAGGATAACCAATAGGTAAAAACAATTCGGGACATTTTCGGGACGATTGTGAATTATGAGATATGCACCTTAATGCATGGAAGTTTTGTACACTATCAATTCAGTACATTCGAACCTTCACGCACGCATCTTCAGTCCGCGTTCTAGGAACGCCTCTCTAGAACGCAAAAGTGCGTCTCTAAAACCTAGGAGTGCCTCACTGATAGGGTTTTGGTGAAAACTTAGAATGGTGTTAGAACATGCGGTTTTAGGGAGGCACATCCAGAACATATGGACACGCCTAGGGTCTAGGGGGGGGGGGTACTTTTAGGTTCTAGGGAGGCGTTCCTAAAGGGAGAACTGAAGATGTGAGTGCAAAGGTTTGAATGTACTTATTGGGTAGTGAGTGCTTGATTGTCTCTGATCTGAAGCTTCCTCTGCAGAGGCTTTGCGCTTACATTATCCACAATAATGCCAATCTGTCCGCTCTTAGCTTAATGTCGGTGGCGGCAGGAGCAGGAGCGACTCTATTAATTCCGAAAATTCAAGCGCTAGCTCATTCAACGTGAAGTGTCAATATGTTTCACCAAGCTCAAATAAATTTCGTAACTAAAGCCGCGAAATTCGCTGAGTGTACGTGGCGGTAAGGAAAGTCGTGTGATGCGTTTCGTCAGATATTTACGAATATAAAATGCGTGACCAATCAAACGAGCAAGTGACAAAAACTTGAATCAGCGTTCTAAATTTGATGAAAGTGGTTACTTTAGGTCAATACAATACACGGCTCCTTCCTTGATACGAGTTATCGAAAGCCTCCACTCTATACAACGGACGACGTGGACCCGGATGCCCTTAGACCAGTCATGTCCAAGATACGGCCCGCGGGCCGCATCACGCCCCCGGGCCGTATTAATACGGCCCGCGATCGTAATGTGCCGCAGAAAGAAGAAGCTTTCAGACTTCACTGGATTCCTCTACGGAAGTTTTAAAATGCGCACACTACAACATTTTAAGTAATTTCAAAGGCAGCGCGTGCCCTGACAAGCGAGAGAGATAGACAGTAACGCGCGTCTCTTAGCAACAATGGAATCTTCCACGCGCTTCGAGTCTAGGCTAGAACCTTCCTTATCGATACAAATTTGCAATCAAACTGTTGCAGTTTGTAAAGAGTTTAACTTGAAGAGACACTATGATACGAATCATAAATCAAAATTCGATTGTTTCACTGAAAAAATAAGAATTGACAAATTGTCATCTTTAAAATCTAAACTTCAAGGTCAACAATGGATGTTTACTAAAGCTAATACAGAAAGCGAAGATGCCCTGAAATCAAGTTATATTATTGCATTAGAAATCGCGAAGAGATCAAAACCTTTCACTGATGGTGATTTTATTAAAGACTGTATGTTGAAAGTTGCCGATGTTTCATTTCCATTTCAAAAGGCAATAATTCAAAATATTTCGCTGTCAAGAAACACTGTTGCTTCAAGAATAAACGATTTATCTGAAAATTTGGTTCTTCAACTGAAGGACAAAATTAAGGAATTTACAAACTTTTCACTGGCTGTTGACGAGAGCACTGACGCTGTTGATACAGCTCAACTTGCTGTTTTTATACGAGGTATTAACAGTAACTTTGAAATAACTGAACAACTATTAAAGTGCGTTCCATTGACAGGTACTACAACAGCAAATGATATGTATTTTGCAATTGAGCATTTGGTAGCAGAATATGAACTCGACTGGAATAAACTTAGCAGCACAACTACGGATGGCGCTCCTGCCATGACTGGCAAAGATTCGAGCCTTGTAACTAAATTAAAACAGAAATCATCAGGGGATTTTGTGGGATTTCACTGTATAATTCATCAGGAATCATTGGCTTCCAAACATTTAAAAATGGACCATGTCATGCAACCTATAATTAAAACAGTAAATTTTATAAGGAGCAGAGGACTAAATCACCGTCAGTTCAGGCAGTTGTTACAAGATTTGGACGAAAAGTTTTCTGATGTCCCTTATTTCACCGAAGTTCGTTGGCTCAGTCGAGGAGTAGTTTTAGAAAGATTTTTTGCATTACGTGACACTATTGAAGCTTTCATGTTAGAAAAAGGCAAACCAATTGATTATGACGATGACTGGTGGGTTGATTGCGCTTTTTTGGTAGATATGAATGAACATTTGACTGATCTGAATGTAAAGTTACAGGGTAAAAATCGTATTGTCACTCAAATGTATTCATGTATTCAAGCCTTTGAAACAAAGTTGAGGCCGTGGGAAAATCAGGTAAAAAATCGAACTTTGGATCATTTCCCTCATTTAAAATCATTTGACACAGTGAACCAAAAAAAATTGGATCAATATTCTCACCTTTTGCAAAATTTGATCACGGTATTCAACGGTCGTTTCGAAGACTTCCACAAAATGAATGAAATAGAATTCCCAATTTTCAACAATCCATTCAATTTTGAAGCTTCACTGGCACCAGTTCATTTGCAGATGGAGTTGATAGATCTTCAATCGGACAGTATCTTGAAAGAAAAATTTAAAGAGGTTAACGCTCTTACATTTTATACACAATATTTCAAGAGTTTGGATAACTACCCAGAATTAAAAAAGCATGCAGCACGCATTCTGTGCATGTTTGGTAGCACCTATATATGCGAGCAGATGTTTTCCGTCATGAAAATAAATAAGAACAAGTATCGCACAAGACTTACGAATGAACATCTCCAATCAGTTCTTAAAATAACTACAACGAATATGGTACCTGACATCAATGAGCTTGTCAAAAACAAGAGAAGTCAGGTATCTGGATCCTCGAGCTCAAAATAATTACCCTCTTTTATAACTTTGATGATTTTTAACCACCGTATATTTATATTATATACTATGTAATTAAATAAATAAAATGTTATCGTAATTCAGCACATTTTTTAATTTGAATCTGGCCCGCCTACACATTCTAAATTTAATATATGGCCCTCTGCAAAATTCAGTTTGACACCTCTGCCTTAGACCCTACTGCACCTGGTTCATCGCCCGACTTCGGCTTCACGGTAGTGACGTTCACAAGCCGGGAGCGCACCTTTTTGTTTCGCAGTCCTCACTAGCCCGTGTCCAATTTACTAAATAACTCGCGGCACAATGACTGCCTTCTGATCCTGCCTAATATCGCCGACATGTCTCTTTGTAAAGAAATAAGGTGAATGCTAATCGTAGATAATAGATAATCCACGAACGGTGAAAAGTGGCGACACCTCGAAGCGAATCAAGCTACTCAATTGCTAGTTTTTGGACACATCAACATCAACACGTCAACAATGAACACAAGCTCTGTTTATTGGCAGCACTTAAATCAGTGGTGGTGAATTGTGTAACAACATCGATAAAAGCATGTTCTGTACGTGGCTTAATATCCTAAATTTCTATAACTAAACCTACAGCATTAAAATCGTATTTCATTTCTGAATATGGTGAAGCGAAGACAACGGAAGGGCATGTGGATTCGTTTGTATGAAGCTCATAAGCACTTTCCGTTTTACTTACAAACTTATGGACTACATGGAACCGAAATGAAAGTCGAGGTGGACTTTGGACGAGAAGCCGTTACAAAATATCGGTTTGACGCACAAAAATCAACTGCAGTTAGAAAATATTGCGGGAGCGAGTGAGAGACGAATGGCCCTAAAGGGGAATTGTTGTAGATTTAATGCAACGTTAGGAGGACTCGTAAATAGTCCCAGTTTAGAAGTAAGTATTTCTAAGAGCCCTACGTTTTATGCCGAGGTAAATCCTAATCCGGTGCTTCTCATGGTTTCCCTCAAGTTGTTTGCACTTCCACGTTCCAGCTCCTCGAAGCTTCCTCATATTGTTTAACAACCGAGATAAGATAAGGCTTTTACAATTCATACGTCTTCCGGAAGAGCCACTGCCTATTTCGGGGGTAAAAGCTGCCTGTTTCCCGCCGATTTACAACGCTGATTTGCCTCCTTTCGAGGTTTTCGATAAAATTTTATACCTCCCCTTTTTTACGGGTACCCTTTTCAGATTTCCATTGGGAAACCGTATGGGCGACCTCTCGAGATCTCGGCCTCGTAAAAATTGTACGAAAGAAAAGACCCGAAATGAAGAAGATCGGAAGGGAAACTCCCGTTCGCGATTATGTTTTATGAGTGACGGAAAAACGTAGTCGAAAGATATCTTCAAAATGGCGATAACGGACGGCAGTAAAATTGACTGAGGAAGAAAATTCAATCAAGCGCATCACATCTTAAAGATACACGAGTTTGTTTTACGGGCTTAAATAAGTTCAGTATACATTTTTTATTATTTTACCGTTACTTACGGTTCTTCCGCAGAAGAAATTGAAAAATTGTTCGACTACGCAACAAACTTCATTCTTACTGCTCACTTCCTCTCTCTCTCACCCTCACCATTGTGCACATACCTTTAACCCGACACGAACCACATAATCAAGAACAAGTTGGCACAAGAAGTGAATTAAATATGCAGTTCTTAAAGAGCTTAGCGGAACGAATGGAAGCAGATCACTGTAATTGATAAGTTTAATTTATTGTTTCCCGAAGGAGATTTATAAAAGTGGCGATGCAATGGTAATGCAGTTGATATGTTTTTCTTCCGATGCAACGGCTTTTACTACTTTGTGGCCTTCTTATCGCTTCATCAATAATATTATACACCTTAATCACTCAGCACCGAGCATTACCGCCCGCTTCGTTCCACGTGACGTCGACAACCTTCGAGAAAATTGAAGTTGAACGGGCTTCTGTCACGTTATAATGCCCACGTCAACGTTGGTGAAATCATGACCATTTTGATAGGACACCATCAAGAACCTCCGCGTCCAATTACTTTTAAATGTTCGAGGACGACTGCACTGTAGATATTATGCGACCTGACGGTCGCACGGTCATTTTTCTTCCGCATTTAATCGGCGTGATGCAGTTGAGGTATCAGAAGTTGACATCGCAGTTGCAAGTGCAGCCGGCGCGAAAAGTGCATACGGCGGGTGCAGTGTTTTTCATGATTTTAATCTACTCGCACTCGAGGCGCAATTATGAAGAGTGATTTCCTGAATAATAACGACCTTCTGATTCAGTTCGTTCGACCTGATCGATATCAACACCCCACATTCGTTTATATCACCCACTATGGTGTCTATAACTTCGTAATCAGTACAGAATAGTTTGCTTACAATCGACATTAACAAGGCAGAGGTGTAGAGCAGAGAACTTAATTCTGCCTGGATTTTGTGTGGATGAATTACAATAGCTGGCCAAATAGTAGCATGAAATACGCTTTAGCCTTGCCCTAACTGCCAGAAACAGTCACGCTGGGAGTGAATGAAACGATGTCATTAAATAAGTACACAACAAACTCGGTACTTCGAGCCTTGTGCCTCAGGCGTATTGGTACGAGATTGTGCAATATCTTCCGATACCCAAACCCTTCAGTGTGATGCTCCTTCAGTTGTGTTGGGGTCTTGACTCAGAAAGGTTCCACAATTAAGCTGTAGGCTCAAAGCAGCATGAATCTGGGCCTGAAACGTCACCCCTGAACTATTTTATTTTTTTGCAATTAATTTCACTGCTTTCGTAATTTTCTCACTGATGAGATTTTTCGTATTACCGTCGAGTCGTTGGAACCACAAAATAATTTCATTAAAAAATGGAGTAAAAAGTGGTGTTTTTATCAGACTTTTTAGTTTCGAGCAGATTTTTTCCGAACGTTTACTTCGGCGTTCCAGGTTTATCAGCAGGTTGAAAATCAAACCTTTATCTGGTTTGGTATTTTTCGGATAAATAGCATTCCTCTCGACTTCCGAGATATGACCAACGCATAGAAAAAGTTAAGAAAAGACACAAAACTCCATCGTCGGAACCTTTCTACTACAGAATGAATCGGCTAAGCGACTGCTAATACAAGAACTACAAAATTGTACTGCAGGAGTGGAAAGCAACGGTATCCCATCCTACCAGTGAACAATATGTTTCAATCCCCCCCGCCTCTGCCCCATTCACTCCAATCTCTTCAAACTACGTAATGAGGTGGTTAAGAGCATCAAGTAAGACGTGATTACGTGGAAATGTCCAATTTTCTCTACAAGGTTGTCTTGGAAACGAATCTAAGTGAGTCAAACGCCTTGAATTAGCGATTCCTTTACAATTCAGCTTGAGGAAGGTTTAAGAAAAGGATGATACGGTAATTAATGCTTTCTTCGTGTCCTTAAGGCGCCAAGCCAGTTTATGAAAGCTCAATCAAAAAGGAGGGAACCATCTCGGCTCGCATGAATAGTTGATGCCCCTAAATTAGCACCTAACGAACGCCCATTACAAGCACTTCCCGCTACCGACAACTTTAATTTTCCCTTTTCAGAGAAGAGCTACAACAGGAGCTTTGTGGAAGAAGCTTTCATCACAGGAAATTATGGCTGATTATCAAAGACAAGCTCTTAACGTGAGACGACTATTACGCTGGAAGGAACATCTTTGTACAACGAGATCTTTATTGTGCAGATTTTTCCTCCAATGGTTGGCTTCCCTTCAGTATCTTTTATATTAAACTTTGAGGGGAAAAAATACAGGTCCACAGAAATTTCTGGTGATGTTCTTTTATACATAAAATCTACGCCAACAATAAGGAGTACTTGTATCCGTATGCACGTGCCACATTCTCCTAAACTCTCGAATCAAACTGATATATAAATATGTCATCAGAAGTGTCAGCAACCATCTGCCGAAAAGTGAAAGGTGAAAGCATATCCATTTTATTTATTCTAAGTCGGCAATTTCTAGCACTGCCGTGCACAAATCAATCAACGACAAATGCACACTATGCTTTAATGACGTGCGATCTCGATCTGCTCTTCCGACTTCGAAGAGACCAGAAGTCACAATTCAACACTTTGTTAATTTATTGACCTACACTCGTCATTTCAGAGAAACAAGGGTTCTAGGTACTGTCGTGTCAGCCGTTTTTGAGAAAAAAACGTCTCATAGTGATCTACAGGTTAATTATGAAATGTGTGCTGATTTGGTGCTGCCGGTTTCTCTCAATCTCTTTCACAAATTACTATGTTGGGCGCACAGGAGGGCAAGAGTTGAAGGTTGAAATAAAAGAAACTCGGTGAGCGTGAGGAATACAGTATTATGTGCAATGAAGTGAGTAGAGTAGTACAAAAGGGTGACACAAGGGGACGACTTGTAATATGCGTGCAGGAAACTGTATCGGGAGGAGATGAGTGAGCACAGGGAGAAGAATGTCTTTCGCGAGAGTTCGTAGGTGAATGAATTTGGGAGGAGCTGTCTGTTGTGGAGAGTAATGTGAAGAGGAGGAGAGGAAACGATATTTCGGAAGTTCTCGCTGGTAGTTTGTCTTCGGGGAAACAATTACTTTGCCGTTAAAGGCCAGGGAGTCCCGTTAGGGTAGGTGGGGGAACTCCAAGTTCAAAAAACTGATATTTACTGATTCAGCGTTTTGCTTCGCACACAAACAGTGCTTTTAGGACACAGCAACTGTTGAACCGTAATGATCTGAAAACTCCTATTTTTTCTAGCCGACGACGTAACTTTCTCTTTTACTTTGTTGAGCTAAGGAAAGTAAAAACCCTGCAAATTATTACACAACGGTTTATTATTCGGATAATCAGCTTGACCTAGCATTAATGCACCGAGATCCATCCTGTTCGATTCAGCATCGAAAAATATCATAATGAAACCCAAAAAAGGTCGAAAAGAACTGAATCGTAATATTAAAATAAACAAAAAAAAACGAAAGTATCTAGAAAAAACTGAATTTTAATATGAAAACATGCACGCTAAATACTAATATCAAAATTTAACCAAAATTGATGAAAAAAACCAAAATTAGAATGAAACGAAAGAATCTAAAAAAATTGAATCGTATTAAAACCAAAACGTCGGGGAAATTGGAACGGGGGCGCTCGAAGCGAAGCGCGTCGTCGTTGGGAGGCCAAAGGGGTCGTTGGGAGGGAGGCGAGAGCCGCCTCGAGAGCGGTTGGTTTTGGTTTATTATTCATTCTGAATAATAACCCTATGTTTTCGGTCACGAAAAATTTTTTACAACCCCCCCTCAAAATTTGATACTTTACGTTTCAAGACATGGAGATTCCAAATTTGCAATGTCCGTCCGCCGTCCCCCGTCCGCCGTCCCCCGGCCCCCGTCCCCCGTCCGCCGTTCGCCGTCTGGGCCGTTTTGTGCCTTTAACGTGGTCTAAAAAATTCGTTCTTTCGCCCAAAAATCCGATTTGGTATCTAGTTGTGCCCGCCATCTCGGCAATCCGATCGGACGAAGCCCGTGGTTGTAATGGGCAAAAACGGTTAAAAATTAACGAAACGCAGTACAACGCGGGAGCTACAAGCGTTTCGTCGTTTGAATTCCTCCGCCCCGCCCGTCTCATTAAAAACCAACCGCTCTCGAGGCGAGCGAGTGCGGCCTCCCGCCGCTTCCCTCCCAACGACCGGTCTCTCCCCATTCGCCTTACTCTTCCAATTTCCCCGACGTTTTCGTTTTAATACGATTCAATTTTTTTAGATTCTTTCGTTTCATTCTCATTATGTTTTTTTCATAGATTTTTGGTTAAATTTTGATATTAGTATTTAGCGTGCATGTTTTCATATTAAAATTCACTTTTTTCTAGATACTTTCGTGTTTTTAGTTTATTTTAATATTACGATTCAGTTCTTTTCGGCCTTTTTTTGGGTTTCATTATGATATTTTTCGATGCTGAATCGAACAGGATGGGTCTCGGAGCATTAATGCTAGGTCAAGCTGATTATCCGAATAATAAACCGTTGTGTAATAATTTGCAGCGTTTTTATTTAAAGAGACGGGCGGGGCGGAGGGAATTCAAACGACGAAACGCTTGTAGCTCCGCGCTGTACTGCGTTTCGTTAATTTTTTTAACCGTTTTTTGCCCATTACAACCACGGGCTTCGTCCGATCGGATTGCCGAGATGGCGGGCACAACTAGATACCAAGTCGGATTTTTGGGCGAAAGAACGAATTTTTTAGACCACGTTAAAGGCACAAAACGGCCCGGACGGCGGACGGGTGACGGGGGACGGGGATCGGCGGACGGGGATCGGCGGACGGACATTGCAAATTTGGAATCTCCATGTCTTGAAACGTAAAGTATCAAATTTTGAGGGGGGGTTGTAAAAAATTTTTCGTGACCGAAAACATAGGGTTATTATTCAGAATGAATAATAAACCAAAAGGCCAACAAACTGAATTCAACGCCTGCCTAAATCCAAGTATTTTGTTCTGATCTTGACCTCCGGCGTTTCTGATCTCGTTTGCGTTACCGATGGCAAGTCATAATGTACAACTGAACAGGATCTCCAAACCACAAAACCTACCGCAGTTTCGAGCCAAACGTCCATTTATCGGTGATACGTTCACAGAAACCGTTTCATGTTGAACGACCTGCGGTCAAAAAGCAGTTGCAATGGAGATTTTGAAATCTATATGTACGTAGGTTGAAAACCGACACGTTCCAGCTACAAAACGAAGCTATTAGTAATATTTTAATCCCATTAACTTGAGTAACAATGCTGCGAATGAATTCGATATTTTTCAATCCTAACCACACTTTGCTCGAACTGGTGCGTTCGAGAACTATTTCATTATAAACTGCTAGTTGCTTAGAGGCGAGTAAACGTCCAACCGAATGTGAGTGGCTCACTGAAGCATTCTTAGTTAACGAAGCGAGCTCCCTTTGGCAATAGGTTTCCGGGTGAAAGAGGGGCTAACAAAACAGGTGGGATAATAAGGTCATTAATAAGCCTCATATTAAGTCGAAATCGAAAGGGGTTTTTCGAAATGGAAGAAGAGGAAGAGTGAGCGGATGGGGGGGGGGGGAGTGAGAGAAAGAGACAGAAACCCGTGACAAATCCTGCCATCTGCTTCTCACCGCTTATTTCGAGTAATTAATGATCTTTGATAATCTCAGTCTCTTCGGCTCTTAATCGTATGTAAACTAGACTTTGTCCTCTCGCAAACTGTCTACTCCCCGCTATTTATTCATGGAATCAGATGAGCTATTGTCATTGGAAGCGTTTTTCATCCTCCCGTTCGTCCGACGATTAAACGTCGTTCCCACGAATTGTTTGAACTGAACAATTGCCAATTTTCAAAAGGTGCAACGATCGGATCAAATGTTTGCCAACAGCCGGAGCTCAAAACTTCGCCTCAATTTTAAACTACAGTTTCTGGGTTTTGAACGAAACGAGATGTTGATCGAGCGCATTGTGCACGGCATCGTCAACGTCAGTTATTTGCGTTCAATTCCCCTAGACTTTTCTGATCGAAATCGAAGAGTTTGATCAAATAAAGCGATCTACGGCACGTTGATTTCTCTCTCCTGTTGACAAAGCTGAGTCGAATGAAAGTATACGGACGCGTTAGCAAATATCAATAGCAATATCGGTCGCTGCGTACTACGTTACTTCCTAAAATTACGTTAGTATTCACACAGATTTTAAGAAGCTGCGTGACATCCTGCTCCTTGTCCTGCCGGTCACGTGAGTGGATAAGTACGTGTGAGGTGCAGCATTCCACGGGTCGGCGCACTTCAATGATTCGCGCGATGTATTAACTCTGCGTGGCCACACTCCATAACTACCTCCAGAGCGAGTGCTTCGAGTTCCGCAATTGATAACAAAAACCTTAACCAAGCATGAAGTAACTCACGAACGTAAACTGAAATAGGGGGCTGAGCTGCAATCACAAATGATAACAACAGACCTAAGTGCGTACGTGCATTTAATAAAAATACCTTGTTACTCAGCGGGTGGCTTTAAAAGCCTTCATATAGCGAATATATAAATAACCGAACATATTAAGGAAACCCCAATAATAAGGATAAACTCAATATAATACAGTTGGGGAAAGTTGTGTGTTGCGACGCACCAGGCGTTCTTATTCGGTTTTCTAGGGACCATCAAGTTTCCTTCAAATGACCTCAATAGAATGGCAGGTTTCATAACAATCCATTGACTTATTCCGAGGGTTTAAAACATTAATTCTACGTAGAACGCGGCGGTTGATGATGTTTGTGAAGGAATGTCGTTGGCATCAAAGTAACTTCAGATTGTCAAGCAACCTCCTCGATTCGTCGCTCATTTGGCTTTCTCCCTTTAGGATTTTCGTTAAGTGAAACATCAAAGTTTAATCCCGTCTTCAAAAGGTTCATTTGTACGGCAGAAAAAAGACTCCACGCAAGGTCTTTGTGGTTGTCCTCAACCCTTTCATCCCTTAGAAAGAAAAAAGCCCGTAAAGTCGGTTGGAGGGTAAAAATTAAGATTGCGGATACAATTAATTTTCGGATGTTAGTTCATCGAGGTGTGAAATGAAGATCATAGGGGTGGTAATTAATGCGAAGTAATTGGGGAACGTCTTAGCGGGCAGATTGGAAGATCAAAGGGAAGCGATCAGTCTTAATCAGGACATGGGGAGGGGGAGGGAGTTTGTTTAGAGACAACAGGTGGGAGTGATGCGCCGAACCTGTGTTTGACTGTTAAACATTTACAGGGAGAATCGATACACCACAGTCAGCGTGTAATTAAGAGCTGGCAAATAATTCGAAGATGTTAACTCTGTGGTTGTTCGTCGATGATTCTCATCCCCCAAGCCCCTCCTGTAATAGCTGCGTTAGAATGCCCCGCAGTATGTGCAGGATATTGAGTTGGAAGTGAATTAGCAATGACCGCGAGTCCCCGGGGTAAATAGAACGATATCTTGACCTTCCACTTAGTTGGAAAAGGCTCAGCTACTCAGCATCGGGCGAAATGGTCATCGTGGGGATCTCTATGAGGCCCCCCTTTCTCACTGAATGGAGTGCCTGGAGCCCAAGGGGTGTTAGTAACGAGGGCAAGGACTCTCTATGTACCAGGTACACGAAAATTTCGTACGCTCGGGAGGATCCTCTACAAGAACCCGTAGGCAGCCAGCCTCCGCCACTTCTTTCCACCACTGAAGATGAAGCAACGCTTTCACAGGCCACTAGGCCTCCGATCAATCTGATTTTGTTCGGCGAATTAAATTTTCCTTTCACTGGTGCTTGTTTGCCACTCGCTGTATAAATGGCATTTATTGATCCTTTTGAGAAAAACGTCAATTTCGTTCTATCAATCGTAATTGAATGCCATTCTCCTCTCAACTCCTGTTTTCTTTCACCACCCAATTGCCGGACTTCAGCTATATTTACGAACCTCTCGCAATCCATCCCCAAGCGTTGTCAGTGTTTCCGCTCTCATTCTACTCTCCAGTGAATCGTGCTGATTTCTGCCAAACCCCGGGAATCAACTCTCAGCTCCCAATTATTCCGACTGCCTAATTCTCGCTAGGTTCAGATCGATACCAGCGGGGATGGCTAATTTGTGACTCGAGTCACCAAATGTATGAGCCATTCTCAATGTACATAGAAGTACAAAGAACAGTTATAAATTTGACAATTCTTGGAATACAGAGTTAATGTTTTCACGATACAATGCCTAATTGTTGGGCAATCGAATAAATAATAATTCTGACGTGAGGACGAACTTTATTAAAATGTCTGTGAAGGGTGATGGATCAGATCTTGTTTCTAAACGTTTCCTCGCCTGCTTGAGGTTGTGTGGGTTAGACAATGTTTGTGATAATTGAGAGCTTCGATGATTCGATATTCGCTTTTGACTAGGCTCAGGATATGCTTCCAGCGACTACAAGAAAATACAGGTGGTTGCTTAATCAAATTTGCCTATTGAGGTCTATTGTTCTTCACCCTTCGGGTTAAGCTAGCAAGGTTATAGGTAAAAGAGGCATTACATGGTCTTGGTCAACCTTGGAGAGGTGCGTCGACAGCGTGCGTTGACATGGACAACTAGTGAATGGCGAGACTGAGGTACCTCCGGTTCTGTTGATCTCCTGGTAACGTGATATAACCTTTAAGCTTACAACTGCCTTGCAAACATCGTCATTGAGTATTGGACGCTCCAAACAGCAAAGAGACATGTTCCACCACTCCTCCCCCCATGGATTGCGCAAGATCGGTTTGCGAAATGACCAAATACACGGTGGGCAAGAGGCTTTCAATTGTAGCGGTGAGCGGCCAGGCGCGAAGTGCTCAATGTAGCGGAGGCAAGGGCGCTCTTCTGCCCGCCCCATAAATATCCAAATTTGCATATTCATGGTCTCACAAATCAGTAATTATTTGATTACGGAGCGTTTCTCCCGCGGCGCCGCGATTTATGTCTTTTCGCGGCTTGGAAAGGGTTAAGGAGCGTTAATGCTTTTCGTCTGCATATTCATCACAGCTTTTAGCGCCCTGTCCCTGCGAATGCCTTCCCTCGCTCTCGAACAACGTGACAAATAGAGCAATTTTGTATTTCCGTTTGAACGCCTTCCACCCTCAATGCAAGGTGAATGACCCAGTTCGTAAATCTGTTCCAAGAGGAGAATTTCTCAAGGCATTTCCATACGCAAAACATTTGAGAGAAGACGCTTTGCTCTTCGCAACGAACTCTAGGGAGATACCTCACCCCAACGTACACCAAACCGGAAAGAGCGTTAACGTTCGTCCCCTTCCTTTCGTAAATCTGAAATACATGCTCTGAAGCATAGTACGCACTGGGTGGTGAGAACAACCATATGAACTCTACATCCCAATTTATAATCTGTATGACCAATACGGAGTCGGAAAAAGGAAAGTACTTCTTTCTCATTATGTTGAGGCAGCAGCGTCTGAACACTCGTGCCCCACAAGAGCTGAGCGAGTTAGATGTTCAGGTTTTCACATTTCCTCTCAAACGACGTCCGTCAATGAGTGTGCCAATTCAGCAAATGCCTCGGCTCTTCACTCAGCAGTTGTCTGCAGTACTCGGAATGTTGAGAGTGCCTTGTAATGGCATTCAACACGCTAAGAGGCCCTACGACGAACGAAGAGATCTGGTCGTTGTAAAGAGGTGTTAAATTGCTTACCTGGAGCTTCACGAAGAGGGAAATACTACATGCACCTATTCGTCATAAAGGGAGGACGACAGGTAACGTGATATTGGTTGGAAGCAGATGACTATGCTTAAGAAGAATGGCAGAACATGTAGATTCGCTTTACATCAGTATCGCTACTCTAACATTTAACTTATCACCTCAAAAGGTTGATAGAGACACGGCGTAAAGTGTAACACTGTACGAGGAAACCGGAAAAAGGTAGTTGGAAAATGCATAGGGTTGCCCATCCCAAGCTTTATGATCTTCGCCGAATAACGAACTTACAACCCGTATTGGAGAACAAGCGGCCGGGTAAGCTCAGAAAAATGTTTTCCTGTTGACTAGACAAGAGACTGCGCACCCTTTGCAAACCCACCCAGTTTTGTGAACATTTCATATGTGTCAAGTTGGGATCAACATCAAACAAGTCGGTGGTCAGTAACTCCTAAGCTGTACAACATTCGTACTGGAATATTTCCGCCCACCTGAAAGCAAGAGCCACTTGATCACCCGTGGAGCAGCCTCACAAACAACTTTGCCCTGCAACCTGGAGTCAATGAGCTCTCCACGCTTCCATTACTCCGACCAACGAGCTTCACTTCACTGACGGTGACATAAAGCGTCGCAACTTACGACCCAATCTTCAAACACCTCCCTCCATTTGGTCGTTTTGCCTACTAAAGTGCGGTTTTCTCACTCACAACGACCTGGAGCACTCCAAAAGCTGAGAGCTCCGCAGCCGATTGACGAGGGACGTTGAACTGAAGAGGCCAAAGGGGGGGTGGTCTACTGGCCGTGTCCTGGAAAGTGAAGGGTAATCGCTCGGTAGGAGGTGGTTTGAAGAGAAAGGATGATTGACAAGGGAGAGGCTGCTGAAGGGAGTGACTCAGCTCTCAATCTCAGAAGTCGTACCCCTAAATCCGTTTTCTTCCATTAGGAAGCCAGAACGGAACTAACGCACTGCTTACTTTTACGATCCTTACTTAACCATTCAATGCCTCGGTCGTCTACTGATCTGACTGACCACTGTAACCACTCCGAAGCTTACAGCTCGTCAGCAATTTGTGGACACACTTTGGGTTTCAATAGTAACGGTGTTTACATTGTTCAACTTCGTCGAAGTCTACGAGCAGTGAACCTGAGTTTGTAGGTACGTGAGTTTTACGGAAATGCGTTTATGTTAACAACCCGGAGTTGTATTTGTATTCACACTACTTTTCACCAGAGTTGTTAACTGATTGTGTTTAAGTTTGCTTACATACACGAGTAACTATATTCAGGAAGATAAAAGTAAACTTACCAGAGATATACGCGTTACCAAACCATAACCTAACGCTTGGGAATTCCTGGTCTGAGATAAGACTCATCTAGTTTTGCAATACAGATGGGCAGCTCATGTCCATTAGCGAAACTTGTAGAAATTGAAACCTTTCTGCGTGATTTTTGTGTGTGTTCGCCTTCTGTAGTGCGCGTATTATCACGCTTGAAAAGGTGACAAGTAAGGAAATGTGTGACGAGGGATGGGGATGAAGAATCCCCGAATTAGGGAAAATATGTTGTCAGCTCGCCTCAGAAAACCATTGACGCGGGTTCTGGGATTGTAGTATTTGTGGCTGAATAGATCAAGGCTGGGGAATACCCAGGAGGCCCAAGCTTGGGATTTACCCGTGGAAGATGAGGACACTGAACAGAGCTTGAGGTGAGTAGTACAGAACCTATACGATGTAAGTTTAATAACTGCCTTATGATGCTTAAAATCAACGCCGGATATTCCTAAATCCAAACCAGTACCGTTTATTGGCTAATTTTATTCACACGTTCCTCCTCAAACTCGAGAATAATAAGCACGAGTGTTCGCGCAAAGTAGTGGGGTCTGCTCGATTTGTTACCCAAATAACCTAGGCGAACACCTTCCCCTGTGGTGCGTGAGATGGGAGAAAATTTAATGACTATAAACGAAGTATAATACGAAAAACAACTCAAGAAAATAACAACACTTCCACGATAGATAAAAATAAATAAAAGGGAAATAAAAAAGTTTATCTGTCCCGCGAAATGGAAAGGATCTGACCTTTCGTTGCTGGTGGTAGAATAGTAGTAACGGTGAGATGAGTTGCGATACGGCAAATTTCGATTTGCCGAATTTGGTTCGTAAACTTCACCAGAGTTCGAGACGGCACGTTAGGCACTACTTTCAGATTCGTCGATTGATGAGAAATTCGGATGCGACTTGGAGCGATTCCGATCGACACTGTCGCTTTCGCGTTGTTTGCGGCACTGAGTCACAGGCGACGCGCTTCTTGTCGAGAAGAGTCGAGGCGATAACGTCGGACGTAAGGCGGAACAGCGTGCGAGGATAAAAAAGAAAGAAAAAAAAGAAAAGAAAAAGGAAACAAACTCAAACAGGAGTCAACTATCGTTTCGCCTTTCTGGCGTTAACAACGAGCCTTCTCAAGTATAAATACCTGTAAAGTACCTATTAGCTGGTGACTCAGTGAGGCTCGTGAAATAACTAGGACGAACGCAATGAATTCCCGAACGTTAAGCACTACCAATGCAATGTATCTCGCAATTGAGTTTTAAGAGGCTCACATGAAGTGAGAAACTCGTTGAATTAGTTGCCACTGGGGGAAAAAGCTCGGTGAACGTTCGTGCGGCGGAGGAAAGTTGTGTGATGCGTCCCACCTGACATTTTATTGTCCTCGCCATCCCCTTCAACCACTGCATCATCAGTATCTCATTCTACGTCAGCTCGACGTTCAACCTCAAAAATGCGGTCAACGAGTGACCGCGTTGAGACTTGACGCTCGATTTCTGGCGTTTCAAAATGAATGGGGATTACCGACCTGCAAATACTCGGGGAATTCTCGTGATTCACTGGGCCTCAGTTCCCTGAGACTTTGCCAAGATGTTACGAGGTCAGGTGCAGGTTGATTTGCCAACGACGAACAAGAAGATCTTTTCCCCCACCCTCCCCACCACGGCGCCGTCATATTTAACGGATATCCTGAAACGCGAATTATGTTTCATTGGTTACGCCAGTAACTTCACATTAAGAGATACGGCGGACTTCCATTGAGCGAGAGAAATCTAATCAGACTCTCATCCGTTAGAAATCTAATACGTTTTAAATAAGCAACTTCATGATTTTTGAGCGTATGCGCAAGTGTTCGTTGGAAAGTGCTCAAGCTCATATCAGTAAGTTGTATACAAACACAGAATCGAACTGACAGCGCATCTTGACTGCCCTTGCCTCACAGAGAGAGAGAGAGAGAGAGAGAGAGAGAGAGAGAGAGAGAGAGAGAGAGAGAGAGAGAGAGAGAGAGAGAGAGAGAGGGAGAGAGAGAGAGAGAGAGAGAGAGAGAGAGAGAGAGAGAGAGAGAGAGAGAGAGAGAGAGAGAGAGAGAGAACATTTGCTTGGATCATGGTTAAATTGGCACACTCGAACACTCAACATTACGAAATCCCCACGGGCTTATTTTGCTCCCCAACAACATTTATTCTATTTCCCTACCGACTTCAACAAATTTCCTTATTTCGTTCATATTTCCAACGAATTCTTCTTCCGAAATTGTTGATGGAATTAGCTTTACAATTAAAACGATTTCACTAATTTTAAATAAATGCGATGATAACCCAGTTTTTTCTCTCTTTTTTTCATTGATTAGTTTCGCGTCTATTCACAACGAATTTTACTGAATGCATTACTTAATTGTTTTTCCCTGTAGTTTTAAATGGGTGGGGACATTTTTTGTGCAATGAGTTGGCACATACTTTTTAGAACTAATCTTCCACCATTGATCCTTGATGTGCTACGTTAACTCGAACTTCTAACCTATCACTTTCTCGAGCGAGCTCAAGTACGAAGGAATGTAACGTAACCAGATTAAAACAATTTCATCTTTGTCTTACAGAGTTCAAAAATATTAATTAGGAAAATGAACTCTTCTTTGTGGGAATATGTGTGCAAGCACATGTTTGGGAACTCGATGAGGGCTCTGGATGTGTCAAATCTGACGAGCACATCAATATGAGGCGCTACACAGGACTGACAACGAATAAGTGAAAATCTAACAACAGCTGTGGCGACTTTAATCAAAGTTTTTTTATAAATACTTATTTCTATTCTGTGGGTGGGTGCAAGAGAGGAAGAGATCTGAAGTTCATTAATAATTAAATTCACGAATGACATGAGAGAGAGAAAGAGAGAGAGAGAGAGGGGAATGAATGAATGAATGAATGAATGACGGCTTTATTAGTACATCTGGCGAGATTTCGTCCTCGACCATTCTTAACCAGTAGAGGGACAGGGAGAGAGAGAGAGAGAGAGAGAGCACTGTAACTGCTTAGAAGTTAGATGGGTGAAGGAGGTCAGGAAAACTTGAGCAGGGCTTGAAATATCAAGGAAGGATTATTGACAGGTCTCTAGGATTCTGGAATTGGTGGCTAAGTTGGAAGTTGAGGGAAGGGACGTAAGTTGAGCTTAGGAACTTCCTAGGGCCACGGATACTGAACTAATTAGACAAGAACCGAGCCAAACACTGAATGAAGTATAATTGTCATTTAAGGTAAACGAAAAGGACCTACTTGTCAGCATCATTTTACAATAATCCTGCATGAATACATAACAGTCTATAGTTGACCAACAGTTGAGGATGATCTGATCCACATATGTGACAATACGTATAATAGTACGTTCTCATGCTATACAAATTCGTTGAACAACAGGGAATGCTGGTGTTAGGGTTCATCTTGGGAGTAATGGTGTGGCTACGTTTCCATGTGGTAAAGCATGTGTATGCGGGATTCATTAGTCGTGGCTGGGAGGGGGGCGTATCTGGGCATTATATTTAGGGGATGGTATGGACTGGCCTCGCTCATTACTCAGGAAGAATGGTAGTTTTCTTCTTGTATTTCAACAGTCAATGTCGTCGTCCGCCTTTCACTTTTCGTGTACATCGATGTTGTTTTGTGCAATATGTACTGCAGCGAGTACGTAAGGAAAAGACTAGTGCACGTTGGCCATTCTCCATTTCCGTAACGCAGAACAAGGTCGCTGTCAAACTCGTAGCCAAACCTGCACAGGTTTGTCGCTACTTTAACCTCGTTGACATCCACTCACATTTCATGAGCAGCGTAGACGGTTGTACAGAGCTCAGGAAATTCATCATCCTCGAGTCGAACCACAGACTTTCGATTGCCCACCGTAAGTCGCGAATTGACCAATTTCACTGCGTGAAATGATTTACGAAGACGACGACAGTCGTTTTAGGGGCCTACGAAGTGCGGGAAAAACAAGTTTGATGAGAACGAGACGGGAAAGGGGAAGGAGGGAAAAAATGGGAGTCTGGTCGCTTACGGCCCCCAACCACGAGATTCTCGGCCTCACCCTCTGAGCTTGTCAACTGAAGCATATTTCATATTCGGAACATTTATTATATTTTTGTTTCGTCCTCCTCTCAATCACCACGCCAAATAAAAAACAGAAGAGAGAGAAAGAGGAGAGAATGAAAAGAGCGGTTTTCCTCTCCTTTCCCTTCCAGCCTCTGCCTTTTACTTCCAGGTCTTTTCAGACTCCGAAGCTTCAATCGTAAATTGAAATTTTACGGTTGACGTAACCTTCAATTCCAGAGAGATTTTTTGCTTCTTCTTTTTCATCCCTCGATTCGGTTTTGTCGTCCGCCTTCCACTTCACCCTTTGTGTACGTCGATTATGTTGTTTTGCGAGCACAAAGAAATGCAGTCATTTCCATGTATGACATGCAAATGGAGCTCGTATGAAGACGAGTTGTTCCTATTGCTCCCTGACAAAAAAAAAGAGGGACCCGCTCACGAAATGCCGCTACGTCGATTCAATGACGTTCGCCGCTCAAGATTGAAATCGAAACGAGATCGTAAGCATATAACGCCCTCGTATCACTTAGGGACTCGGAAGAGTAGCAACCCCTTCAGAAGCTGTGACGAACATCAGACTACTAATCAAACTACTTATTTGGCGGAACAAACGGGACACAACTATAATTCAAGAGAACGAGAGTGAAGCAAGTTCAAGAGTATCACAAATGTAAAAAACCCTGCAAATTATTACACAATGGTTTATTATTCTCATGAACAGCTTGACCAAGTATTACTGCTCCCCCATCCCATTCGATTCAGCATCGAATACTAGTAAACCATACGAAACATGACCTGCCTACAATGGAACTACGGAACCAAAACGTCAGATGATTTTGCCCCGTCGGGTCGGAGAAATTGGAACGGGGGCGCTTAGAGCGAACCCGTTGTGAGTCGAAAGGGGAGTTGAGTGGCGGCGTCGTTGGGAGGCGAGCAAGCGCGGGTGGTTTTTTAATGAGACGGGCGGGGAGGGAGGGAGTACAAACGACGAAACAAACTTCCGCTGTAGTTCCCGCATTGTACTGCGTTTAATTAAGTTTTTAACCGTTGTTGGCCCATAACAACCGTGGGCTTCGTCAAATTTGGAATCTCCATGTCTTGAAACGTAAAGTATCAAATTTTGAGGGGGGGTAGTAAAAAATTTTTTGTGACCGAAAACATAGGGTTATTATTCAGAATGAATAATAAACCAAAAGAGCAGGATTGGCGTAAAAACTCACTCGACTGATCGGAGTACAATTCTTCGCTATTTTTACACAAAGCTTACCCCCAACCACTCCATTTTGGATTAAAAATTGTGGCTAGAGAGTACTGCAGGTGGTGACGCTCAGAAGTGGTTACGAGCCTTTTTTTAAAACGACCAAGCAATCGAACTTGAAGTGCAATGGAAACGTATCGATGTGAATATCTAGTTCCGAACCGTATAAAGCAAGTATTTTCCCAGTCCACCTTCTGGCAGTCGAGTGAGGAGGGCTGCGCATATCATTGGAGTAAGGAAAAAAGGGGGGCAGTGGCCCATGGCTTAGGCGGCGCCCACCGTGAGGTAGATTTCTATCTTACCCAACTCCTCAGGGAACACGGAGCATTTACGGCACAGCTGTACCGAGTTGGTAAGGCTGCAAGCAACAATGGACTGGCCAGCATTGCAGAGCTACAATTGATGATGCTTACTAGGTGCATTGCTCAGCCACTTTGCAAGATTCTCATGAGAGTCAACTGGACAAGAAAGAAGAGCCATCGCAAACAGGCGTGAGGGCCAACCTGCTGCGGTGTACTAAATGGTTTCAGAGTGGCTCTCAATACAGAGGAATAAATTCATGGAGCCACTAAAAGCAGAACCTTCCTCCTACGTCCCAAAAAAATCGTACAAAACAAGACCTCAATGCTCTTCCAGCTGATTGGGGCTAACAGCACACATGATTTGTAAATCATTTCCAGTAGTCCAGGTATTAGGGTCGGATTCCTACCCTGCTATATACAGTATACAAATTATAGCTGATAAATATGTAAATTACGCTGACGGGATTGACAAGAAGGATGTATTACAGGCCAAGGAAGCTCTGAGGCCACTTGCTTTCTTTTTTAGCCCAACGCACTCATACGCAAAGGAAACCTTTTTTGGGAATACAGCACACAATGGGCCTCTGTCTTGATCTACAGAGTGAGCTCCCAGACGTACTACTTTCCTTTTCTGCCGAACAGGCTCAAACTAGGAATCGAGAGGGAGTAATCGACACGAACTACAATCACGTGTGCTTTTCTGCCTCGATCATGAAGAGCATCAAGGTCCGTTGCAGTATACGATACGAAGCTGGATATTCCCGTTGATAGATTTCCGTTGCGGTTCAGTTTGATTGCCAAGTGATTCTAGAAATTGAGAGGCTCGTAACGTCCTCTAGGCGCCATCACCTGCAGTCTCTTTCTCTCCGGTCCCTGGAGATTCGTTCAATTTTATTGTTGTTTGTATTAAAGGGATGATAAATTAGGGCTATTTAAGGGTGCAAACACGCAATTTTCCAAAGGGAGTTGAGCCGTCTCCCCTTCCCCGTATGAATATGTTGATTAACTAATATGTTAGAAAAGGAGGAAATAGGGTGTGCAGAGATCCTGAGGGTTGAGGCGAGTTGGGGAGTGCGGAGGCGATTTTTTACCGGTCGGTCTCTCCGCGTCATTTGCTCTCACGATGCCTCTGATGTCTCTGATGGAGAGCGTTGGACAGTAAACTTAATACACCGGCGGTTCGCACACAAAATGGACTGTATCAGTCATCTTCCTGATGGCCACAGTCACCGCCCCGCAGTCGCTCCTCTTTTCTTCTCTTCCGGAGCCCCATTTTTATCGGTGACAACTCAAAAGGGGCATAAGAGGGAAGACGCTGGGCGTCACGGACTCTCCCGCCCGCGTCTCATTGAATGAGTTTTTTCACCAGTTGTGTTGAGAAATCGAAGATCAATCAACGTCGTTTGGTCGGAGGCTGAAATGAGCTGTGTCGACCTTTCTTCCGTTAGTTGTCTCCAATTTTGAGATGCTCCTCTTAAAACTCACCCTTCGGCAATGGATTGGTCAATGGCAGAGGGTGGTCTGTGATTCTGAGTAGTGTGACGGATGTATACTCGGCTCAGAGTGTGTTGCCGACTAAACAAAGCGTATTGTGAACTTCCAACTACTGTACCCAGCTGATTGAAGTATAGTAATATTGAAGAATGTAGAGGTTCTACCCCCGACCTGTTACCCGTAGAATATCCTGTAACTCCTGGTATTATCGACTGAGTAACGCTTGTGAGTGTCCCCAAAGGCAAGTAGTGTGACATCCAGCCCCTTGCTGTTGCTGTGGTGGGATGGGACCACTTCCATGTCGCTTGTACAAGTACATCTAGGAAAAATAATACCTTCTCCAGATGGTCGAGCCACGTGTTGTGTCTTAGATTGAATTAATACCCTGTAACCGAGTACTTGCTGATGAAAGCGTATTATGGTGTTGTGAACCAAACAAAGCGTATTTTAAAAGCACTCCTGCCACGACCCGAACAATTGTGAATATCCTGCTTGCAACTACCGACAAAATAACTCACAGAACTTATATCCTGACCCACCCCTGCTACTAACGTGTCAGATTGCATAGGATACCCTGCTAACAGTTATAGCCTAAAATCACGTTGGGAGACCAACTGGAGAGTTACTTGAACAACAAAGACCACTGCGCATGTTTCAATAATTGTTACAAAGTGACAGAATCAAGCGAAGATATCTTGATTTACATTACCAACTGAATATTTCCTGGCAGTGTGTTGACGGCCTCAGTGTATGAAGTAAATTCGTGAAGAAGCAGTTCTCCAATTTCGCGCTATGCTTCCACAGATGGTATTTGTGTACATCGAACTACGATTGCCAGGAGGAGAGGATCGTGCGTGTTAAAGGAACAAAGTGGAGGTCTTCACGGCCCTGTGGGCGGTAGAGTTCAATCAAGTTACTGATGCAGCCGGCAGTCTGCAGTAGTCTAAGTGGGGAGATAGGTGATCAATCAATGGGCGGTGTTACTCATGAGCAGCTAACTAGTGCAAAGTAATACAAGGGGAAGCTACGCAATTAAAAGACAGATCATCTGGGAAGATTGCGAACCCAGCTTTAAGAATATTGTAGAGTCTGGTATCATGGAGTGTCAGCTTGATGCTGAGTCTGCCCGTACATCTAACCATTCTCCACATTGCATCAGTACGTAGCAACCTAATGATGCAGGAAACCGTCAGATCAAAGTATATTTTATTCGCCCTGACAAACTAGATATTGTTTAAAGCTGTTGTGCAACTATTATCATTGAGCTACCTCATGAGGTCTCAAATAGAAAATGCGAAATGAGAAAGATATTTTTACTCATCTCCGATATCCTTTATCGTGTGAACAGACTGCCTGTCAATCCCCACATTTGTGAAGTCTTATCTTCAATCTCATGTCAAGACGATGGGGTTCTTAGCAAACGGGCAGAGTTTCGTCGAACTAGCCATGGACAGAGCTTGGAGTCGTCTGAAAACTCAGGGTGAGAGTACATTCATGAAAACGGCCTTCAGGAAGCAATTCAATTACTGCAGCATTAGGCAGAAGACTACTTATCCTTCTTATCGTTATAATTTTCGTTCTAATTCACGTTTGACGTGATCTCCCATCAAAATGTTAGGACAACGAGAAGGACGGCCCGTGACGATACCGCGCATCTGCCCGTCCAGAAGCCGCAGGTGCCTAATCGTTTTATTGCGGTACCAAGAGACGGTTTACGGTCCCCGTGAGAAGAGACCAGTACCCAGTTTTTCGTTAGATTTATCGGGTAAAAACGTAATCCACGCGATTACCGAGGCGTAACCCGCGTGAGCCAGTTCCCACGTCAAGTGGAATTGTGGTCGCGAATTGACAGGCCTTGATTTATGACATCAATACCGATAACCCGAACATTATAATTGGGAGAGTGAACATCTGTTGGAGGGCACTACAGGGGTGTTCCAATTCGAGTCCTAGGACCAGTAGTCAGCACTTACATAATTTCGTGCGATTCAACACCGGAGCGACTTGATAGAATCACAAATAATGAAGTAGTTCGCTCGAAAGTGAGAGAACAGGCCCTCGTAAACGCAAATAACTAACAGTTGCCCAAATCAGAACATCGTAACTTGCTCCATTTCATTGCTCTGAGTCTTGGCTCGATTCCTGAATTAGCGAGAGCACGGTAACATTGACAGTTACTCAATGCCAACTCAACATGACACATGACGTTACATATCGACTGGACCATTTGTGAATTTGTACGGATGCAACCTTCAACCGAAGGACCTGTCGAAATAATAACGTTTTGTATACCTTTAACCTCCATCACTCAGGTTACCATCACAATGTGACTTGTTGCTCTGGTCCAAGTCAAGAAACACGGAATCGGGCTCAAGATATGGCGCTATAAAGTGAGCTATTTGTTACTTTTCTTCTAAAATCGCGAGCGAAGAAAATCTAGCGCCAGTCACTAAAAGTATTTTCAATTAAAAACATTTTTTGCAGAGCGTCCAACTCATCCAACATCCGCTTTATAATGTCACTAGAACATGACCTCATTCACTAGTACTCAAAGAGCCTGGGAACCCTTCGGCGTTGATTCAAATATCATCAAGAAAGATTCTCTTAGATAAAATTTTCTTGGCACCTAGCAAAATAACAATGTTAATTTCACCGCTAAATAAGTAAGCTTGTCCTCAGGCGCCTGGAATGTGTAATTTTTGTCGTTGCGGTGTTGCGTATGGGTTACTTGGATTTTATGATGCTGAAGGGAATGAGATGGTTTTCAGAAGGATGAGAAAAGGTCAAGCGGTTGAAGAGAATAATAAACCGTTGAGTGATCATTTGCAACGCTTTTTTAATCGTAAAGCATTAACATATGCATTTCTATAGAATAATAGTTTTTAGAACGTGATTCTGCGTGACTTTAACATTGTTTATCATAGTTTTGCCGGCTGAACCACATAATACTATTCTGTACTTTAATGTGGACAAACTAAACCATAATCGTGCGACCTTTAAAACGTTAAATAATTGTCGTGATCTGGAAATCAAAGTGTTAATATCACATTTAAAGTTTAGGTGACTAACTGTTATTATCCCCAAATATTTAAATTGCTGACAGCATGGCAAAAGTGTGCAAATACTATTTTTATGAACATCAAAGCAGGACGATGAACAGCAATTTTCTAGAACATGGGGAAGTGTTTATTATTGTTGTGTTTTAACTGAGAAACGGCCAGATTTTTTATTCATATTCAAACCTAACTAATTAAATCAAACCAACGTTTTTACTAAAAACAAATATTCGCGGAGTCAATCAACTTTAGGTAATTGTTTGCCTAAAATGCTATAGTTGTACCATCACCAAACAGTTTTGCATTGATATCTAATTGTAGCAGATTGTTGATAAACAACAGTTGAGATCGTCGTATTTCGGTGCCATGTAGCTAAGGACCAGGCTTCCCAGCATAGTGAAACGGGAAGCAAGCTCCCACACGCCATCACTCGATTAGCCGCCTCATATCTCGTCATCTTCATTTCTTTCCACCTTTTTCCCCATCACAATCTGATAAGTAGCCCAGACCAAGTGAGATCATCCCTCTTCTCAAACGACCCTCCCGTCATTTTCCACACTACAATCGAAAACTGTGGGGACGTGGGTACTTAGAGTAACATTTATATTTGAATAAGCATCCAGAGTGTTGCACATGTTGAGAGTAGTAGTCTGCTATTGAGATTTATCTGCACATGAGAGATCTATGTAGGCGGACATATTGCTATATAGCTAGCAAGACAAGAGGACCTATATTTAATCGTCTTGTTCTGGATTAATTCAATATGTTTGGTGGACTGTAAAATGTGTTGCAAGACGCTCGGCTGGAAAGGAAAATAAAACTAAAAATTGGCTAAAATTCATTTAAATCCATTGACACGTCACCGGCCGTTTGTAAATGGTTTAGTTACGTTAAAAACAGTTGGTGCAATCGAAACTAAGTGATACAATGACATTATTCATAGGATCTCCAAACACTGGTAGCAAAAACCTCTCACCGAACGATCCAGAAAACCACCGTCATCAATATTTGTAAAATAAGTAAATAAAAGACCACGTCTTGTAAACAATTACGCTCACAACATCATTTGTAGTGTCCTCGACGGAAAAAGCGGTTCTGGACAACCACAAAATATCATGGTCGTGAGTGTTCACATATCCCTGCACTCCACACATAAAATCATCTTAGAAAAATTATGAAACACAATTTAATGTCGACACCAATAAATACATGCCACCTTCGAAACTAGCGCTCTTAACTCAATCTTCACGAAAACTGAAGACGATGATAAACCTGATTTGAAATCAAAAATGTTGAAAGTTATTACACAACGGTTTATTATCATCATGCACAGCACCATTGGGACTTATCCCATTAAAATTCAATGCCGAAAGATATTAGGAATATAACGTGGCTATACGAGGGATCCGGAAAACGCCAACTCACATGCGAATGATGATGGGAGCACTTCCATCCCATTTGATTCAGCATCGAAAAATATTAGTCACCGATACGAAAAACGACCACTATACCGTGTCAACGGATATTATGTTTTCCAAGCGGCTAGGCAATTGACACGATGTGACGAGCCGAAATGACTGGCATGGTTATGAGGGAGAATTAAACCTCGAAACGTCACCACTGAATAAGTGTCATTATTTACTGAACCCTAACAAACGTTTATTAGTTGTAAAACAGTCAAGGGCATCACAAAAGTAATGCACATCCTCCACTTACTAATGTATGGGTATACATTAAGCAAGCACGTCAGCTTTCTATTGCAATATATTCCATACTTTAGCTACGATACTGCAGATACTAGAACTTTAGCTCGATCACCTTCAAGTTGTCGGAGAGCTCTGAACTATCCTAGTTGGAGAATGAACTTCACCGCCGATTAAACAGCCACATTGTGCACATAGTAGGAGTTCGGGCGCCCTTGACCTCAGTGCGAGACTGTAACTGCTCCCCTGAACGACGTCGAACCCGTCACCTTGAGCGAGGAACGGCAAGAAACCGCTAGAGGAGGCGGAACAAGGAAACAACTTGACTTCCTCGAACCTCAAGGAAACGATTCAGGATTTATTACTGCTATTCTGAGGAGCCGCGATACGGTTGGTGCTTATTGCGACTTCTCTAACGCTTTTTTGAAACTACTTGCTTTTCTGGTCCTTGGTGATATGAGCGGTGGAATCGGCTCTGGGAACGGATGCAATTCCAAATATGTCGGAGAATCAACTACGACTTATTGACTTCCTCTTTTGATACGACGTTTTCCCTCTTCTGCACTCAGAACTCATAACAAAATGCTAGGTGCCGCGACTTTCTTCATCGCCTCTCGAAGATTTTTTTCTCGTCCCGTCGAGTCGTTCAAATTTTGATTAAACAAATGAGCTCAAACCTATTCTTCACTAAGCTCGAGTGAAGATCTGGCAAATAACTATACTAAACTGAGCGTCCAGCAATGTCTCGAGACTCGTTTATAGATTCATAGATTGAGCCGGCAGTAAGGTCAAAAATAGTAACCCATGTCCTAAAGTACTGCTGAGGAGCAGGAAAATGTTGGCCACGAAACCAATACACGGAACATGGTTTGTTGGATTGCTCCCAATCATTTACAACTAATCTTAACTAACGACATCGTCGTTTGGGGCAATTCAGCAGGAAATATAATGAGACTACACAGCAGGAAAACTTGTTAGTTTCAGGTTTCCAACAGACAAACATTTCACAACGCAGCAAAGTTCCTTAAACTGCAGAAAGCTAAATCAATTGAGAACGGAGCTGTTGAGATAGATCCACCACGCAGCGATCCTGGGATGAATCGCACACTTAAACCAAGGATTAGCCCTCAGTGCATCACGTGACTATGCCAGTTAGAGATGGCATGCACTTTACATGGTACACCGTGGAGGATGGACACTCCTAGTTATCTTGAAACCTGTGAATGTGTCCTTGAACACGATTCACGAGGACGTCAGAATGTTGTTCGTTTTTCCTTCAAGATGCAGTGAGCAAGCATTACTCGACCCGTGAATGTCGTTATTACTACTGAATAAGGAAAGGAACTATGTTATTACTGATGAACAACAACAGCGATCAGTAGAAGTTACATGAGCTCTCAAGGTCGGGAGATGTGTGTGTCAGGTGAGTCAGCTGACAGGAAGGAAGGAGGCTAGTGGATGAAAGCGTGATGTCCCGCAGCAACACTCCGACCCTTTGTTAATTCCACCAGTCGAGCTACTTTCACTTCGAGCTCCGTTCACAACGTCACTTTGTTATGTCACGCCATTACGCAGCTCCAGCTCCAGCACTGCCCTTCCGTGTTTACCTGCTTTTCGGCTTGGCCGTCCAGGTCGACGTTTGATCGGCTGACATTTTCAGTTATTGTGTTAGTGGGTTCTTCTCTTTTATCTCGTGAAGAACTGGTTTCGCGTTAAATTATTCAGTCAATTCGGTCTGTTTCCCAAACTCAGTTACGTTACAGCTTTTTGCAGTGGCGGAGCAGTTCTCATTTCTTCTCATCATATCTTGAGGAATAGATGTAAATCTAAGACGAACATCAACAACCTACCTGTTAAATATTCAGGACACTCATAACATACTTACAGGGCTGTCAGCCACTTTATTTTTTGAGTCAGCCCTCAACAAAAGTCATTTTTTGGAAATTAACCGGCGCACGTACCTATGAACACGTAATTCACGGAGAGTGTGAAGTATTCTCCTCCTAGCGCTTTAAATATATACGAAGTAAGTGGGCTGAGAGCGTTCACCACCCAAAATTGGATCTATGAAATCTCGAGCCTACACAGCAAAACAGAACGTGTTTCTTCTTCCACTGACGAGAACGGTCTAGAGCAGGGGATCTGGCAACGGATAGGCTGCCACAAATCCTACACAAGTGGAAGGTTCCAAGTCTTTTCACAACTTAGCTTCAATTTTATTTCTTTTGTTGATAGTACCGGAACGTTTTGGCCTTCCGTTAAAGTAAGGCAGAGAGTGACACGGGTTGTTACGGGGAGTGAAGTGAAAAAGAAGGCAACGATCAAGATGGATGACTCACATTGAAAAAGGGGACATTTAGTGATTAGCACATCTGAAAGGTGTCCCTCATTCTATTTGATCAAACCGCCGCCTATTTGTTCAGCCACTTTCCCCCCTGAAATCTCTCATAGGAATTGAAACAATATTCTTGCGGTTAAACCGCTGTCAGTAGCACCGCCGACTCTTCAGAAGCTCCCTGCCGTCGTTTTCTCACTGTTCTCGACATGCTAAACAGTTGTTTTCAAGTCCTATTTGCTAATCAATGTTTGCTTTGCTTTGGACCGCGTTTGTCAAAAAGAAAAACAAAAAGTTATTCTCAGTTGCGAGGGAGACACCGCTGCGAGTTTACGCCTCAGGAACATGTGAAGCCGATTCGGAAATTAACCCCCCGAGCTAAGAGCTCTGACAAACAAAGCGACTCATCCTTCAATCCTCGTCGCAAACTACTCGATAATGAACTGCTCAACATCCTTTCAACATATCGGAAGTAGTGTGCTGTCCTTAGACCTGTCGTGTTACGTACTTCCAGCAGTATTGCGATTCCAACAATAACTATCTTCGCATAGTAGATGCTTAGGTATACAGGCGGATTTGCGGAACATTGCGACGAACTTCATTAGGAAAATCGACAATCAATACGTAAAATTCTTTAGTTTCTGATCCAAGTTAAATGGGCGTTGGATCATGTTTGTCAGGTTGCTGAACGTATTTACCCGATCCTTACCGCGGCACGGGCATTCTAGAACGATGTGTTGCAGATCTTCTATGTCGCCGCACTGTCATATATTTTGTGGAGGTACTTCCTGCATACACCATGAACTCTTTTCAGAGTAGGAAACATCGAATATAAGTACTTTCTTTTTCTCCCATCTTCAGGTACCACTGCGACCTTGGAACAAACGAAAAAAGTGAATCTATGTCTCTTTATACGACTCATGATATTGCTGTCAACTTGTGTAATCGTACAACTGCTCACCGATCAGTTTTTGAAGTGTGTGTGGGGCAACTCGATTGTACCATGTGTAACTAATCCTGCAACTTTGTTCCCCTTGACTTCAACATGGGATTTCACCAATACGAAAGTAGTAGACATGCATTGTACGTGAGACAAAATATTAGAAATATATTGATACTATACCTGCACGAGATACCAATTTGTTTGTGTGTATGATGGATGGTATGCTCCTAGTGGCCCCACGAACTTACTGTGCTTGTTGAGCACCAACCTGGAACAATTCAACACATTGCATCAGGTTGGCTCTCACATCTCTATGCGATGACGGCTATTCTTCCTTGTCCTCTTCGCCCACACGAGAATCTTGCAGGGTGCTGTTATTCCCATACAAGCTTCCTTGCTGCTCAGCAGTTTGGGAGGTTCCCCCCCCTCTTCATTCTTCGCCCTTGCGAGATGCCGGCACCGGATCGATAAGCTCTGCCGGGCAAATTAGGCAGTGCATCTCGACTTTTGTTCGTGATGCAACATGGGACTCCTGGTGTAAGCCTTCCATGCATTGCCGTCCTGACCACCTATGGCATGAGAAGATGGTAAGCACGCGCCATCCACCATTTCTCTGCAATCCAGGCAGTTATGGCTTTGACCTTTACCAATTCGGTTGACAGCGCACCCTAAATGCTTCATCTCCGGCTCTCTAAACATTTTAGGGAACCAAATGCCTATTCCCCTATACAGAATCAATCCACAGAGTCCTTTTCCCTCACGCATTCCACCATCCTGCAAACTACAGTGGATGGCCAGAGCTTTCCTACACACCCCACTAGGCAGCAGTGAGGTTTCAGAGGAGAACACGTGCTCTGCAAAGCCCACAGTGCCTATTTTTAACCATTATACGTAGGAAGCACAGGAAATCCCCGGGAACTGGGTTAGATAAAAAATTGCCATCACTGCCGAGTGCTGCTAGCCAGCGTTTGTGCAGGGTCAAAATACAGAGTAGAGAATGCTTTCCTCTCACATGTCACAACCATCTGCCCAATGACCAAGTAAGTGAATTGGTATCTTCTAATGACTATTTATGTACCTGAATAGAATCACAGTGATCCGAAGGAATTCATGTCACCAGTAGTTCATCACACGAAAATTTCATGACTGCGCCACTTGATAATATTTTACCCATTGGATGGTCAGTGAATGCAACTCTTTCGGTCGAGATGCGGTTGTCCTCGTTTTCGAGTCCTCCGATGCCAAAACAGGACGATCTCGTCCCAAGGAGTCGGACAAGACGCAACGGGTGACGAAATATACGACTCCATAGCCCCCAAAAGGCTAGAGCCGAGGTTCTGAGCAGAGCTCGCAAGGTCGTCCCTCGACTCGTCGCCGGAAGGGGGGCTCCCTCCTCGCTGCCACTTTCACTCCGTTCGGTTCCCCTGGAGCTCCGTGCCACTCGAGTCGTGTTCGCCGGTCATGCAGGCCGTTGCCGTCGCGCGAAGTTTACTTCTGATCGCCTTGGCCATTTTTTTAGCGGGGGATCTCGTTTCGTTGGTCAACAGGTTGGCAGCGACGCAGGAGGCGCCCAGTGGACAAGACGTAGGACACCATTCGAACTCCCTTCCGCGTAAGTAGGACGACTCCTTTTTGGCATTTGACAGCTTACTGTAACGCGTAGGAGTTCTGATACCTTTTTAACATTAAATCCTCCTCATCAAAGGTACCAAACTACCTGAAACATGCTTCGACTCGGCCAACGTTTGCAACTGCAAGAGTGACGCAACACAGCGAATTACATTTCAGGTTTCTTAGTCGTTGTCCTTGAGAACAAAGTCATCTCAACGTTCGTAAATGGGCAACCGTTAGTTACTACTATAATAATAACAATAGAACTGTATGTATTTGCTCAAAACGAATAAGGCGCATCATTTAGAAGCCATAAAGGCATTTCAATATGCCTTCCAAAACTGTATTTAGCGCTCCCTACTTCCAAAGCTTAAAAGCGTTGTTCTCCGCGAATCTCCTCAACAATCTTTAAATGTGAATTGGCCACACATGAAGGTTTATCATGCTTACCTTGTATTTGTATGAAGATACAATTAATCAGAGAAGCTCCATTGACTACCACACAGCTCGCATAGCTGAAGTTGCCGGTAGATTTTTCACCAGGGCAAGCATCAACAGAGGTCCAGTCAGGTTGTCGCTGATTTGCCGCAGCAAGTCGAGAGACGCATGGCAGCACGCCAGACACGACATTCAAGAATCGTCTGGAGTATTCACACACTACATTTTCGATCCCCACCTCATGCATGGCGATACAATGCTTGGCTATTGAAATTAGACGAGTGGATGACAAATACATTCTTTAGTCAACAATACGAGTACACTTGAGCCATTGTACATGGCGCACTTGTGAAAATGTCAGTTTTCCATCCAGTTCCAATGGCAGTTCTGAAAACTAGGTGGATCGCCACCTCAACCACGTGGAGAAGAGTTAAAACCTCCTCTTTAGACGGCTCGGGATATGGCTGAATCACAAGTCTCTGCCATTTATATTCTTATTCGCGCCTAAACGATACTCTCGTAGAATTGGATCGAGATAAAACGTATCCATAATTTATTTTCAATTCGAGGTGCATTTCAGAGATTCTAAACTATTTCCTAAGAAGCCCTTTTTGAATCTTGAAATGAATTATCATACGGAAATGCTTATAATTTTATGATGCTAACTTCTTAAGATGCCAGGATCAAACCAGCTTCTGCTCCGCTAGTTTTACTTAGGTCTGCACTCCAGTCATTTTAGTACTCTGTTGAGGCGCGGCACCAGAGAGTGTTAGAGTGCACGTACGTCATTATTGGGGGTTCGCTGCATTCAAATTTGTAGCTACGCTCCACCCCATACCTCAATCCCATCGTCTTTTAGCGACTATCTTACCACAGATAAGAAGCTAGCTGCATCCTTTATCCTTTTTTGGCTCTGTTCAAAGCACTGCGCTTGTGTATATACACTATATACTCAACTATCCGAATATGCATACAATCGTCCTTTAGCCGTATTCCCTTAGTTCACCAAAAGGGCAGGACGTATGGCGTTTCAGAGTTCCTCGAAGTCTCTGCTTGCACCAGTGTTGCACGGATCAATGAGGGAGACAAAAGCCTTCAATACTTTCTCGCCAAACAACTTGACATTGCTGCGCTCGTAGCTTTGGAAATATCACGCTTTAGCCACAACCCATTAATTTCTGCTACCGCTGTGTCATCATCTAGAAAACGGGCTACTTCTTTGACAGCTACTTCTTGTGACTCTGCAAATCGGTTCTTGTTGATGAGGCAAGTGTCTCACATATATTACATACGAGGAAGTAGCTGTTTTCAACGAGTCTATAAAATGAGTGATAGTTCATTAGAACCTGTTGGTCCTCTTCCATGGGAACGCACTGATCAACTTTTTTATACCAATTCAAGTTATCCCCTTCGCCTTCCACCAGTTGTCACTTAACGAGGTTGCTGCAATCAACATTATATAACGCGCAATTATTCCAAGACCTGTTTGAGCCAAGCAATCCATCAGGAGTAAAATACACCTCCACGCAACGGAGCAGTTTAGATGGACGCTAGTCAATAACGAAAAGAACAAATAGGCGGATTACAGCTGCCCCCTTGAATTCCAAGGCTTGGAAAATTTCGTCGTAAACATCATTAGTTGTTGAGCAGATTGCCACGTAACTGGACCGAGACACCGATGACCCACTCGGAATTATTACGAGAACGTTATTCCCAGTGACTTAGTACAGTCGCTTCAGACTTTCGTTTCTTCTCAAACCAGTGTGAGTCGTCATTCTAAGTTTTGAAACTACGCGTAGTACAAACTCATCCCTCCAAAAGTTGATTCTGTTCACACGTCCACTGAGAAAATGGACTTCTTAGGTTCTGCGTACAGGTGTAAACTCTTATCCATACGCCTATGCGGGTGAACTGATCTCTCCCAAACACTAACAATCAGAGCAGTTAAGGTCAAAATGATAGAGGGCATTAAGACAGAAGATAGACGTATACTTCTAAATAAATGAGCTATTTAGGCAAGTAAGAGGAGGGGGGACAGAATCTCTGGTGGGAGTTCTAATCAGCAAAAGACACTTCTCTCGAAGACTCCACATCCAGCACGCCTTGCACCAGTGCAGAGGTAACAAGAAACCTCGTGCGGTGCCTCACGAACAGTGAGCCACGTTTGGAAGAACAGTCAAACCCTCCAGCATCGACTACTGCTGAGCAAGCTTGTAACCATTTCGCCCGACTGATAAAACTATCTCCGAGGGTTCAGGAACAGTCATATTTATAAGGAAGCAGACCTGTAACCATTTCGCCCTGTCTGTGGTAGAAGGTTAAAACAAACAAACAATTTGCCACAGTTGATCTCTCCCATTGAAACGTACCACTCAAGTACATAGTGGTGGTAAACCACATTAGAACTCCTCCCAGATGGTACGGATATCGCAGGGTCATTCCTCCACATGGCCACACATGGGCTCTCTGCTCTCTGCACAGCTCTCTACCAGGAAACTGGCTAAATGACAACCAGCCTTACCTCCACAGGTCTGCGTTTGGTGGGTGCTGAGCGAGAGCCTGGCCTCTTGCACGATAGTGAAATCGCACCCCGGAAACTGCGGTGCTGCTTCCGGATTTACTTCATCCAATTTGCCACACTTTGCAGCAACTCAGCTGTTCGCAACGTTGAGCACAATCTGGATGATAAGGAGCAAGGGCTGATAACAGAAATTAAAATACCCTATCTATGAACAACCACGAGGACCATCAAATTGTTCAGGATTTACTTGTATTGTTTTAATATACGAAAGAATTTTGAGAAAACTGTTTGAAGAAAGACGTCTTCCAAACCTGGAGAGCTTCCATAGCAGGCTACTGACTGCGAATCCTAATTGGAAGGTGAAAAACCTCAAGGTCTTCTATCGAAGGGGCGCAATTATTGAATTCCGCGGTAATTGTTTTCAGGTTCGAGCGTCACTTGGGCAGCTCAGACTAAACTGAGCTGTGATGACCTTCGGCGGGGAACATTCGTCTGACGCAACTCTTCGCCGATGTTGGTCTCGGTCTATTGAAAAGTGGACAAGACTGGAGAACAGAACTGAGATTTTAAAGAGTTTGTCAAGTTAAGGAGGGCGTACATAATTGTGTCATTTCTTCTCTGTCAACCGGTCGGAACCTCTCAGGTACTTCGAAAAACAGATACCGAAAAGAATTCCAATTCAGTCCCACTCCCCCCCCCCCTCAAGCTTCTTCAAAGATGTGTGAACCTTTTTAGATCATCTCGGAACTATACCTGTATTAGCTTTCTTCACTAGTGTGCCCTAACCGCTGGGCCTAAACTAAAAAGTATCTTGCTACACGACATTATGATACTTGGCCAAATATAGCACGTTGAAGAACTTCAAAGCATTTTGTTAAAAAAGGAAAACTTTTCGTTATATTTGCACAAAAATTATTATTTTTAATTCACTACGCGTTGGTTGGGTTTGAGGAAATGAATATTGGAAATGAATGTTCATCAATACATCGATTTTTAATGTGAATCAGACAGCTCCCAGTGCCAGTACTTCTGAGGCGAAGGCTAAACTTAACGTACCAGAAGTTTTTTCCCACTCGCTCACTCTCTCTCTCTCTAGCGCGCTCTCTCTCTCTCTCTCTCTCTCTCTCTCTCTCTCTCTCTCTCTCTCTCTCTCTCTCTCTCTCTCTCTCTAGCGCTCTCTCTCTCTCTCTCTCTCTTCTCTCTCTCTCTCTCTCTCTCTCTCTCTCTCTCTCTCTCTCTCTCTCTCTCTCTCTCTCGCTCTCTCTCTTTATCCCCTACCCTCTCTCAACACACCTAGGAGACCTTGGTTATCGCTCTGTACAGGTGCAATGGTTCGCAGGAGAATGCGTGAGTTGTAAATACCTCTAATGGTTAACTTTACACCAACCTCTGAGGCTTGTTTGGCGTTGATTGATGAACGCTTACTGTCATTTACGATGACTACCTATGTCTAGTCCATGTTTCCTCACAACCTATTCATTGAATACTTCTGAGTCAGTGTGTACTTATCGTACAATTCGACCTCCAAGTAAAAGTTCAGTGTGAATCGTTGTGGAAAGGTGATGAGGTAGGTTGTTTCATTACAAAACTTTCCGTGGAGATAATTGACGTGAATAGCGGTTCAGTTATGAGCTTTACGCTCTGTTCGCCTAGTGAAAGTAAAGTTTCCACTTTCCCTAACCAGCAGCCCGCATTGTTGGGAAATGGTGGTAATTGGGTCGGAAATCCGAGAATTCTGTTTGTTCGGCGTTTTTTTTTTAGTCTCGCGAACAAACAACTTCTGCTTCAATTGGAACATTGCGTATCGCAGTCTTAATTCGTGCTGAGCTTTCTTGGCTCTTCTTTTCGCTTTAGATTAGGCCACTGTGCACGATTTGACGATGCCCTTGATAATTCTTTCAAGGTAGGAATGAGAAGACAGGTCTGAGTCACTTAGACTCTAATGGACCCCATTGCTTCTGTTCAGTCTGGATAATTCCGTTATACGTTCCGGTTCTCTCCAGGTCTCAGTACCCCATAAGCACCTAGCAACCCGAAATGCGGGAACTTGGCAGAACGGATTTATGACGGGCAGAAGCAGACATAAATGCAGCAGTTACACATATACGGTTGAATCCCTCCTCTCATGTTGTGACAAAAGTAAGATCCCTTAACGTGTTGGTGAATGTACGTGAGTGAGTGGGTGTACCTGAGGGACAGATGAGAGGCGACTGTAACTGCGCAAGAGCTGAGAGTTGGAATGCCTAAGCTGAGGAGGCTAGTAAGGGCTAAGAAGTATGATGAGGGAAGGGGGTAGGTAAAACCTTCTGAGGAAGATATGTTAGAAAACCTGTTGTTGACTCAGATCATACCTTGCATCAGCAGAGCGTGAAATGTCAAAGAGTATTGGCAAGGGGCTATGAGATTCCAGGCTTGGCTGCCAAGTATATCCTTCAAATTCAATTTCAAATTTATGAGGTGCCTTATCAAAAGATAGTGTCAGTTTCACGCTCGCTTCTGCACTGACGCGCTTAGTAGGTGTGCACTGGTCACCTGCACTCGACCCTCACTTTATTTATAACTAATTTTGTTGGGCGTTGATGCAATTAGTCCCCCACCGACCAATAAGTGTGTTGTAGATAAATGAGGTTTCTGTTTCAAAAGTTGAAGGGCGAACACGTAACCTCTCGCGTGTCCGCTTTTTAGTGAAGGGGCCCCCGTTCGGAGGAAGATTGCATAACCTTAAATGTTAATAGGTTCCTCGTTCGCTACCTTTCCACTCAATGGGAAATGCCAGTCACTGGACTCGGATACTCGGCTCGCTCTTATTCCGGCAACGTCTCTCTTCCTCCCTGCCTCCCTTCATACCGCTCACTATTATAGTATGGTATTATTGACTCGTAATTTTTATAGGGAACGCATTTGGCATGAATTAGTTAGTTGAATCCAAGCGTATGCACAAATAGCTTTTCAAATATGATTGTGGTTACTCTACAACTTTTTTTGTATTGCAATAAACAGAGAAGGAGAAATTGGCTCAACTGACCAAAGCCGTGAAGAATTCATGTCTTCCCAAACTGATCTGCGAGCTCAACGCCGCTCCAGAAAAAGACCGTCTCAACCAGAAAGCGAAAACGCTTCTCCAATTGATCAGGTAAGTTTTGTGATTGTCGTACAGTAATTTGGCATTCAGCTTTAATAACAACTATAATAGTAACGTGTAATGGTTACGTAGTAGTTGTCTGTTCAGTCAGTGAGGGAAAAAGGATACGCCCTTTCCGATGTTCAAATATAATCATGAAACAGAACTTCTGGCCTATTTTTCGTCGTTACTCGGAGAGCAAGTGAATTTAACCGTCTCTACCAACTGTGAATGAGCCAGTGGCAGATGAAAATATACAAATCACCTTTTTTTTAAAGAAAATTAAATAACCAGCCAACTATTTGCTTTTGTGGATATATACTACAAATAGCGCTGGGTTCAGAGGATTACGCGAAGCTTAGGTATCTCACACTCCGTGTCCATTGTGCGCTTGCCATTTGTGGTCCAGGTACTCTCCCAACGACACGACAAACTTTTACCACTCGTGTGTTGTTTCAGTCATGTGTTGCAACTCTTTTACTGTCGAATTCATGGGGTCATCAGTAGGCTCATTCATAAACTATCCTGAAACGGCTTCAGCACCCGAAAAGTGGCTGCCTTCTCCTGACGCCAAGGAAATTAATCTTCCGGGGCGTGCCCTTTTGCGTGAAACATGAGGAAGATGCCTCGCGGTCTGTTGGGGCATAAGCTTTGTAGCAAGTTAGCGACAAAGGACGAAGGGGCATCAGAGTCGAACAAAGGGCACAATAAGATGAAGGCGGTTGTATAGCGAGCGTCTTAACGGGAAACAAAAGGGCTAATCTTAGATGAGGACGAATTCTCTAGTATTATATTATCTTTCGGGCGTAAAGGGTTCGAGAAGGTCTTCTCATCTGTCCATCCAGCAGCCCCTGCAACTATAAACAAAGTCAAGATGACAGGCTCAATTGAATCCGGTGTCTAATAATCCTGTCTTTGTCACGTTCTCTGAGCTCCAAACCCTTTGGTGGCTACAAAAGCTGCAAGTTCTGATTTCCCTCTAACTTTTGAGGGTTTCCTGTTGTGATACAATTACTTGAAATTGTCGACCTTCAGCTCTGACAATGAATTTCACTGTTCCTAGCCACCGAATGTGAACGCGGAGGGGTTTTCTCGTCTCAGTACAATATTGATGGACGCTTCAGGTAGCTCAGGATGAGTCAAAGTGTGCTGTAAGAAGTGTTTGTAGGTAGCTTCGCTGTACTGTAGTTATAGCAGGCATTGGTTGTAGTTCACTTGGCAATTAAGAGCTTGGTAAGTAGATAAAACACTAGAACTGCATTATTTATATGCTCGCTACCGTCAGTTCACGCCTTCATATTTAAAACCCCTAACTGATCATTCTATGGTACGTGTAGAGATGCGGAGGCAAAACGAGGTCCTTCAGTTACAACTTTTAGCTCACTAAAATGTATTTCGAGTACAAAAGAGATCTAAAGCTCTGGAGACGGGGCTTCCACGGGGGGGGGGGGGGGGGCGTCGCTTCATTTCTGAATTCATCTCAGGAATCAGACGTGAAGTGCTTGCCGATATCCGCAAAGAACCCTCCAACACCAGCATTACGTCCACCTTCGGACGTTCTAGGATCTGGCGTTGCCTTATTTCACCCAGTAATACAGCAGTTAGTGTACTCATTATCACACACAACTGTTGCGACTGTTGGCAGTTGTACCGCACCTCCTTCACGAGGTTTCTCTTTGTCGATTGGCATACAATCATTGCCGATGTCAACAGTTTGTTCAAAGCATGTTCCAATACTGAAAAACCCTCGAGCCAGCGCCAGAATGTGATCTTATTACTCGTAACCTTTTGATGAATGTCACACCTTTTATTTTCACTACTCAAATTCTGGCTATATTCACAGAGATACGAGCATTTCGATGACGGCTGAAGTCTCTTCACGATACCATTTCGCCGCTCACATGGGTCAACTCATCGCTGGTGTTGATGGTACTGGGTGCCACAACTTCTACCCTGGATGCCCTCTGCCCTCCGTCAAAGTACTTAGTCTTCTCAACAAACCCTCTCTTTTCTGAAAAAATGAATTCCCACGATTGGACGACAAATTAAGTTACCTTGTGCCCGTTTAGATACTGCACGATTAACTATTCCTCGCTGTTTCGCGTTGAAACAGAGTACCCAACACCCTCACTCCGCCATTCCTTGTCCTCAGATTATGCAGTGGTGGAATCCCGTAGAACGTTGGCTTTCATGATTGTTAAGCAACGAACTTGTGCTGTGATTTTAGCGTATGATGTGATATGATATTTACCATTGTCGATGTCTAAATCGACTAAAGTATAATTCTCTAGTTAATTTAATTAAAATTAAGAACTCTATGTTTACCATAACAGTGGAGATGCCTCTAATGCTGTTGTCAAATCGCCCTTGTATGCTCCACCAGAGCGTCCAGATGACTTTCTCCATTAGAAGAAAAGCCTCGATCAAATAAACTATGTTCCTGCTCCTAGCGTACGCAATATCATTTAATAGTTCTGTCGAGCTTCACAGCTTATTTCCCATTGTTCTAGCTACCATAATTTTGTTCCTCAATCCGAACCCCGTCGTGTATCTTAATCCTCCTGTTTAAATGTATGAAGTACTTGTTATGTTTATGTTGGTAAGCGGGATTTCATAGTCAGATTGAGATATTCCTTTATAAACGAAGGAATTCCCCAAGTAACATGTATAGTTGTGATTTCAAACGAGAAAGGTTTCATCACAAATGAAAAATGCCTCGTTTCAAATGAAAATTGTGTGAGCAAATGAAGGATTTTTTTGTTAACGAATAATTCGTTTACAAGAGCGTTTCTTTCAGCCGATTACAAACTCCCCCTCCCACTTCGTGAATGTAAAAATATCTGTAATACAGAATACAGACTCCCAATGTACATTAAAAATGGAATTTTTAAATTCAACAAAAATGTTAGATCATTTTTACGTGTGAAGAATTTCACCCCACAAGTAAGACTTTTTGCACAGTCGAGGCGCTGCCTATTTAACTCCAGTTTTTAAACATTCGCTTCCTATTAATAATTGCTCAGTTGTCATTTGAATTAGGGAATAAACTAGTTTCCATCTGGTAACTAAATTATGACCTACTCGTATCTCCATTCGATTGCCACTTGCTGCGCTAAATCAGAGCAACATGCCAGTCTCAAATAGAAGTTTTGCCGCAAAGAATAGAAATGTTTTGGTTAAAAATAAATATTTCCTTTCCTAAACAGAAGTAACAGGTATTTTGGTAACAGGTTTGGTAACAGGTATTTTCCATTTGAGCCGAGTCACTTTTCGTTCCAAAACATTTTTGTTATCAAATCGAGATCCTTATTTCTTTTCAAATTACCGAGTTCCCATTTAGAACGAGTAAATCCCCAAGTTGAAATGGCGTTTTTTCGTTTCGAATTGACAACTTCCTATTTCTAGTTTTTCATTTAAAATTAACTTTTCCTCTCCAAATTAAGATTTTTCCAGTTCTAAAGAGAACTTTCCCACGTGAATTTTCTCCTGACGTATATATATTTCTCTGTTCGCAACCCCAACTAAAATAAAAAGAAATTCCTCTAATGAAGAGGAAGAAATTATGAAACAAATTAAGGTAACTTACAAAAAAAAACACTATAACTAAGGCATGCTAGTTTCGAAACTAAAAATTACATAAAAAATGAAATTATTCACTTTTCGAATTTCTAACCTCCCGTTACCCAAATCAATTTATTTTAATTTTCATAGGTGGAATATCCTATTTAATATCAGTAGCATTCATCTTCAAGTTGAGAATTTTCCGATAGGACTTTGGAACGCTTAGATTGAATGTTAGTGCCCTCCTATTTTACGTAGATGATGTTCCAATTTGAAACCTAAAGTTTCAAATACTAAATGATGTGTTTTCTGTTGCCAAATAGTTTTATTTAAAACGACAAATTTTTTTATTAGAATAACTCGAAATCAATTGGGTGTATCAAGGAATTTCATGTTTGTTCGTAACCCAAACAGCTGAATTTGAAATGGTTTAGGGAGTTCTCAATTCCATTCGGGTTGTGTTTGTACTTGTCTTCTTCTTGAGTCGCGTAAGTGTGAACTGTATGTTATCGTTGCTTTAGTATTCTCAGGGGCGTTACTAATGTTGGAATGAGTTTGTTGACGAAGAACATTGTCACTTGATCAGAACTCGTTACCGAGTATTTTTCCATGGGAACAAGATGCGCGTTGGTAGGTTATTGGTTAGGAATTAACGATGCTATTCATATTTTACATACTGCGCATTCCTAGTTGAGCTTAGCTCGGCCACCGTACACCAATTTCGTTGTCCTATATGTGGTAGAACAATGCACATCGAAGCATGAACCGGGTAGTGTACTAGCCACTATCATAGCACGTCTAAATCTAAGCTCTATTGCCTGAAATCGTACGTCTTGACTTACGGGGATGATACTCGTAGACCACTATTGTTCATTCATACGAAGGTAGTACTCCTATTACTTCCTACCATCTAGCCTTACCCATTTTATTTGAGAGTCGTAACTCGTGTCGATTGTGCGGACCCCAATAGTATTGCTAGCCTGAAGGTTTTTCTTTCTTTGATTTAAATAGTTCTAAATCAAAACGTCCTATTGAGCGTTCGTATTATTTCATGTAAAAGACGTTAAGAAACGGTCAATATGACGTGAAGTTTCGCGAGATTAGGAGCGACAATCTTTCCTTCAACGCAGCAATGCACAGACGCACGAACTTTGTGGGGTTAGTCTTGATAACGGTCTGGCACGGAGTGACGACAAAGTCACACCATGCTAGCTCTCGAGTCTCGTGATTATATTTTTAAAATAATTTGTTACCCCGTTCATGACGTCAATGAAATGACATAAAATTAAGTACCGTTGCAAATGAATAGTAGGGGCTTCAGTTTATAAACGAGTTTGAACGGTGTTATGGTGCAGAAGTGTATGGCTGCTAATTAGTTGAGATGAAGTCGTGAGAGGCTGATCTGATGGTCGCAGTCTGGCAGGCTACATCCATACGTGCAGCCATTCTACAGCCGAAAATTAGCGGACAGCGAGAGCCGGTCGATTAACTGCTTTAACAGCAATTTGTGCGTTAGAAAAAATGTTTGTGCCCACCGAAAAGGTATCACTATAGTTATGAAACGGGGACCTGTTAATTCAGAATATAACTCTTCTTTAGATTCCGAACACGATAAGATTCTTCATGAGCGTCCTGTGTTGTGGACGTATCCTGCGAAACTTGATTGAACTCACACTGCATTCTCCGACAATTTGTAAACAACTTTCCGACCTTCACAAAATTACCCGACCATTGTCGAACAACTCACTCATCCTTTCACCAATGCTTGCTCGACTTTATAACGATTTTTACTAATCTCCTGACAAGTTTTATTGGACTTCCCATAAAATTTACTAAATTTCTCAAGAGTTTTTCTCTTTTTCTCTCACACTTTTACCTGATTTTCGTACATTTATTCCGTAATTTAGCGAGACGTTCAGTACGTTTTCAAGTAACTTTCTCGTTATTTGCGGACTTCAAAAGAACTTTAAATGTACTTCAAAGGACGAGTTCTACAAGTTGTTTATTTAGGGTCTTCAAAATGTATACGCCATTCAATTGCGCCCCCACCTACTACTGCTAGCCCCATGCGACCCTCCCGCTTCTAGTCTCCATGCTATTTCCATACTTCCATACGTACTTCAAAATACGAGGAACAAAAACCATTTGTGATTTACTAGAAAAACTATTCGCATAGTGTATAAACGTTATTGTCTCGAGTAAATCGTTTTTAACAATCGTTGTTTAATCCCTTCCTTGTAGACCATAAACGTTGCAGAGTTTGTCTATATTGAATATTTTATTCTCAATTTCATAACGAAAACGTAGTTTGTACAAACAGATAGTAATGTAATGTGTAGGAATTATAAAAATAGACCTAAACCACTCCCCAGCTATTCTGATACAACTCCCCATTTTTCATTCCATTTCCACTAATTTTTAGTTAGCAGTTCCTCCTACAATTTTCCAGTCAACTAACCACCAAAAAGAGAGATCGCCGTAGATAGCTCAGAAGTTGTCGATCGCCGCTTGTCATCGATTTGTTTTATATTCACGTCTGCGACCATCCACGACTTCTGGACTAACGGCGAAATATGTAGCTAGCCTTAGGCCGGTAGTGAATAGTTCGATCAGGTCGGAAATCATGTGCTAAGCCCAAGTGTAAGGTACAGAATTCCTCTGGTGCAATACCTCCACCTGGTCACACACAGTAACCACCCGTAGTACCTGCACACATCTGGGAGCGATGGGAGCTGAGCGAATGCCCTGGTACCGCATGTTGGCAAAACGGCGCCTGCATAAAAACATACGACTGCTATAACCGCCTTCATAAATAGTAAGATTCCTGTAAGATCGTTCAAGTATGAGATGAAACTTACTAGTGTTGGTAGTCTAAAAAACAACCTACCCAACGACGTTTTATAATAGCAATTCTAAAGCAATATGGGACATCACACGTGGTCCAGAGCAACTTTTGGTAGCTTTTTTCACTAGGCGATTACAATAAATACTAATCCGAAATAAAATCAGCACTGTGAGAATCTTGGCCGGAACATAAAATTTCAAATTAAATAAAATTAATGTGGCCAATTCTCAAACAAACAAAAAATGATCGTCTCTCATTCGGGCAGGGATAAACAGCTCACGATAGGAAGTACGCCGGCTTCGACATCAAAAAGAACGGAGGAACAGAATCTTCTTTTTATTTACTGAATGCGACTTTCTTAAAAAAAATTAATAAGGATACTTCTCACACGTTAATATAAAGAAATCTATGATATAGAGCTTGACCCCAAAAAAATGGCAAATGGAAAAAATATGTGGCGGAACCCTACCAGCTTTAGTCCATAATGTTAATTATGTCGGAGCAGAATGTCCCTCAGATGTCCTCTACTTCTTCTGAGACTTCAAATTTACGCAACTCCTACCAATGCTGGGGACGTCTCCCAGTTTCCTGCGCTTTATTTGGCGCGTCGCAGCAAAATTGTGCCTCCACAATACCTCATGGCTACCAATCCAATATACTTCTCACTCGAACTTCGTAGGAACTTGTAAAACATAACGCTTATTGAGCTGCTGCTACTTATGCCACGATCCTCATTGAAAAACCAGTATATAGGTACTTGAAGTATTTGATGGGGTTGCCAACATGGGTTCTCCTGGAAGATTGCCTTTCACTGTGCTGAAGGCTTCCATTGTGTATATTTGACTACTGCACCGATGTCTTTAGGAATGTCCGTATTATGCAAGCGATATTTATGAAATGAAAACTGAGTATCATTTTTCGATAATTGATCATTTATTGTGTTGCTCTCGCCTATTTCTCTACTTCAAATTTGTGGTCCGCTCACTCCAAGAGAAGCGGAAGTTATTTAGAAAACTAACTTCGAAGGGAAGGAGGGTTTTGGTGTCGAACAAGGTAGTTGACATATTTCTGTCACTGGCACTTGACGTGATTATGAACGGTGCACGTGTAATTTACCACAGCGAAATTTGCCAGAATTCGGGCACACGAAAATGCACATTAATTTTGGAAACAAAGAACTACTTCCAATGGGAGCTACCGTAGCGCAACTGTTTGCGCATAAGTGGAGTAATTTCTACAAGAAAATTAAACCAATTACCTATGCCAACCAAGGGGGAATTTATATATAAGAAAAAACACTTTGATTGTCTGTCGTATAAAAAACTTGATATTTACAAAAGAAGAATAAAAAAGAACAGAAGTAAAAATAAAGGTGACTTATATGAACCGCGGGAAGTCTTTGTGAGGCACTTGCGAAGACGATGAGGGTCGACGGATGAGCAAAGGCGATAGGCAGAAATTCTCCGTTGACAGGAAGAATGAGTGCTTAAAAAAGGCAAATAAGGGAAAAAGGCTGAAACAAATCACATCGGGACGGAAGGCAGAAGTGAAGTGAGGTTGAAGTGAAGTGAAGACGGTGCTGAAGGCAGGTGCGGAACAGAAGAGGGGTGGTACAGTACGCAGAACCGATTCTCCCAAGGGCGCACGCCCGGTCCAAAGGGAACACAGCGAGGCAACAACCGGGCAGACAAAACAAACAAAGACGAAAATCTGCGTAGTGATTTGGTGCGTGAACAGCAACTATGAACGCTATGCCACTTCACGCCAAGATGGTATTCAAAACGTTGAATAGCATTCAATTTGGAGGCAGGAAACAGCATCAAAACCTCATTCCTACCAACTTTTTATGCGATAGCGATAACGTCATTTTCGACGAAAGTTCCATATAATGGTCGAGCACTGTTCTTCGGTGTATTTTCAACTATAGTTGTAATCCGGGGCATATGTAAAGTCATACTGATTAGCAAACAGGCAGGGCCCGGGTAAAAGGGCATTGACTCAAGTGCGCCTGTCTGGTCAGGTCCAAAGTTTTAAATCTCCAAGCAACAATAACAGGGCTAGGGAGCCGGGTGTCTAGCCCGACGGACTGTGTGCCAAAACAACCGCCCCTGCCTAATCTGATAAATTACAACGGTTTATTATTCTCATGAACAGCTTGACCTAGTATTAGGTCCGAGATCCACCCCATTCGCTTCAGCATCGAAAAATACTAGTAAACCATACGAAACATGACCTGACTACAATAGAACTACGAAAACTTAATATTCCCCCGGCGCCAGGAGCCCGTAAGCACGTGTATTCAATTGGCACGACGTTGCGAGTCGAGCGGGCGGGTAGTTTTGATTCCGCTGTAGTTCCCATGAGTTCTTTCATTAGTTGACTTTGGCTCACTATAATTACTGTAATTTCACTATACGCAGTTGTACACGTCTGATACTAATTCCATTCGACCCAGGATGTATAAATACCTTGAAAACGACACGAAACACAGAGTATTTGCAGTAATACTGCGTTTTGTTAATTTTTTTAACCATTTTTTGTCCATAACAACCATGGGCTTCGTCCGATTTTAGATACCAAATTGGATTTTTGTGCGAAAGAAAAGGCAGAAAACGGTCCGGCAGATTTGGAATCCCGTGTCTTGAAACGTAAAGCATTCAATTTTGAAGGGGGGGGGGGGGTGTAAAAAATGTTTCCCGACCGAAATCATAGGGTTATTATTCAGAATGAATAATTAACCAAAAAGAGACAGAAATCTACGTCTCAGCAAATCAACTATCTTGGGCGTACGTAGGTAGGGGCATGACTGATGCCGAGAGGGCAGGAAGGCTTGCTGTACTAGGAACGCAGAAAGGCGTATCACTGATAAGGCGAAAGCATCCTTGCAGTTATTGATAAGATAAATGGAAGACCGCATTGTACTGACTATTTATAAGGACAGACACAACCTTGTAGGGCCATCGAGTAGTTGCAGGGTTGTTATCAGCCACAAAGTAGGACTACACCGGTCCAGAAAGAAGTTAGTGTGCATTTCCAAAGTATTAAGTACCCGTTTCTCGTTGAGTTTTTCAAATTGGAGGTAATGGGTGGGTTGCTAAAGGGCATCTCTCTTCAGCAGTCTCACTCGAATATGGTTCCCATCTACATCGAAAAGCTCGCAACATTTCTTGAACAGCCTCCGAAATGCATAGGAATCAAGCCCTGATCTGGAACCACTCGAATCGCTTGTCACCTCTGGTTTGAGCTCTCTGCAGAGAGTCAAGTTTTCCGAGGACTGCGGCCTGAGTCACCAAAGGTCCCATTTTTCCTCCAATTTTACCAGCATCTGAATACCTCGCTTGCAATAATCTTTGCTGGCGATGATCTGAAATACTTGCAGCCTTTGTGACCTTCCCCTTTGGGACTCCACAATAAGGAGCCTCAGTTCAGCCCACAAATTGACCATGTAGTTGGGCACATAAATGTTCCAGAGTAATCTAGTCAAACCATCACTCATCTGCCACGTATTTGATTAGAGGCGTCAGAGGCCTCAAAAATAAAAATAACCTTCGGTGGTTGAGGCTGCCATCGTTGTTCAGTAATTTCAAGTACGGTCCTTCATCAGCCCTTTACAACATCCACAGGTGGGATTACCTTTTTTATAGGTTCACTGTTGAACCTTGAGTGGAGCTAACATGAACTCTTCACATAAAACAACGTTAGTAATGGGCGGATTGATGAAAATTTAGACAAGCCTTCCAACTGTGTAATACTCAGGAGTGTGGCAGTATTTCGAATACATACCGTACCATTATTGCTAATATGAACTGTGCGTCAACATGTATCATCAAAATTAACATTTTTATTTTTTATCGCGCTCTCCTCGCATTAGATCAACGTTTTCGACATTATAATGTGGTCTTCTAGCAATCGATATACCTCTGCTCCTCGCCGACTAGTATAGCCTTCGCCTCAATAGTTTCCGTCGCCAGTAGGAGGGTGTTCAATTGTTTGTGCAGTTGATTAGTAAAATAGTTTTGGCACGGGGTAACTGTATCGAACAGGGAACGTGATGGTGGGGTCTCCGTTTCTTGCAGTCAAAGGAGCGCAGGAATATATACTTCAAACGAACGATATTGAGGGATTGAAGGCATGTGAGGGAAAGGAAAGGAAACTACTCAATGACTCCAGATCCGAACTGCTAACCTAATGAGCTGTTTCCCTAAGTATCAAGCCGCGAACAAAATAGCGAACCCGAATGAGCAAGTAACAGCGATGGCAATGAATTCAGCGACCCAGTGAGCGATGACACAACACTCCCGTAACGTCTGTTAACGTTCGTGATTCTTCAAGATAAAAGTTAACATCTCGGTCTTGAATTACCATCTTCTTCGGTTCGCTCGGCTGCTGGAAGGAAACACATACGCAACCGAAGCTCCGCTTTCACGCTCCACAGGAGGCTCCGCAGGCACAATTTCGTTATGTACAACGTGTTCAACCTCGTCGTCTGGAAATCAACTTGAGTTAGGGGCCAGCAGCTTCTAATTGGACAGTAATTGTTTCCTTCGTGCGAATGTCCAATAGCTCCTCGGAGTCGAGGGCAGCAGCCTTCGGGTTGTAATTGTACGGAATGACCTGTAATAAGTTGAAACGTCCCCAACCTCTGGAACCATTTTTATTGTAATTGCTGCTTCTATTGATTGAAAATCGACATTTGTTCTGCGTGATATTCCCAATCCATCGTCAAGACAAGTTTTGATGCAGATCGAGTCACAGTTTACGAAGACAGCGATGGCCGGTTCATCACACCTCATTACGGAAGATTATCGTACGTCTGAGAATAACGTCAAATTTAAAATATCAAGTGCGACGCACTACACAACACCTAGCAGTTTTCATGGCTTTAGCTGCTAATACAGATTATTTTTCATCCAGTTCATGTAAACTTGGTACCGCAAATCGCGGTGGATGCAATTTCGGAAATGCTGGGGTTGCTCCCTATCATCTTATGAACGTTATTATACTCGTATGACGTCGGCGAGTATAGCTCAACTGAAAACGATTAAATCTCTTTTTGTACCATTGGATTTTACCCTCGTTCAACGGTAGAGAAACATTTATTGAAACGGATAATATCGATTAATTTATATAATAGAGTTGGCTAGTTGAATACACCTTGCGCGAACTGAATCATTATAGCCCCGCTCCCATCCCTCTTCTTTCTTCCCACGACGTAAATATTTCATGAAGTTATTAACAAACCTGAACAAAAACGCTGCGAATAATTACCACAACTGATCATTATTCTCCTGCACAGCTCGACGTAGTCCCACACCTCTGAGACCCATCCCATTCGATGTATCATCTAAAAATATCACTTAACCATACGAAACATGACTGCAACAAAAGATATTCAGAACGACGATGGCCGTATTGTCCCGAGAGTTCTTTCAATTTGCAGACTTAGGCTCACTATATTTACTATGATTTCACTGTTTTCGATCTAGACGCAGTCAAGCAGACAAGCGCTGAGAGTTCTGATCAGAGTACCTCGCTCCCTGGGCTGACACTCCAGGTGCAATGGATAAGGGACAGGACGCAGGTAAAGGATAATTACGACGCCCTCTTGTCTACTGGTGAAATGAAGACGTATCTATGCTCAGAAGGGGCTGTTGGGGCTGAGACTGCACAGCCCTTCCAGAAGCAGGAAAGAGGAGGAGCGCAAACAGCAGGGAAGAAAGCACCACAGGGCAGCAGACTGAATACAAGGAAGCCCAAGGGAGCCTGTGTTCAGCCATCAATCAGAGCAATCGTGCATGATGCAGGAAGGTGGAAGAAGAAGTTGATGCAGACTAGAACGGGTTTGGATGATGAATAGTGAATACTCCACGGCAGATGAATGCTCATTCTGAGAGGGCAAGACTCCAGGTCTGAATGGAACTCTGGCCAGAATTCTGAAGGCAGTGGCCACGATCTGTCCAGAACTCCTCCTCAGGACCTATGATACACGTCTCCCAGCAAATACTGTCTCTAAGTGTTGGAAGAGGGCTAGGCTGGTCTTCATTCCAAGAGGTAAAGGGGATCCAAGCTCACTGTTGGCTTGCAGACCCTTGTTCCTGCTAGATACTGCAGGGAAGGGGCTGGAGAAGGTGCAGCTGATGTCTTCTGATGCCATCAAGGGTGGGGGTGACTCGTTAGTGCGCCAGCATGGTTTCAGAATGGGGTACTCAACCATTGGAGCAATCCAAGAAGTGGTGGAGGCCCTTATAGTGGTACAACAGGTTACCCATTTCTCCTAGAGTGTAGGATTGTTGGTCACCCTGGATGTGAAAACTAATTCAACGCTGTACAGTGGAAACACGTAATGGGAGCTATGGAAGACACATACGTTAACTTTTTAGATAACTGGCACACACTTATTCTGGGTGAAGAGCTATCTGCGTGATCTCACACTTATCTACGAGGCATGTCAGGGATGTCACTGGAGGGGCTCCCCATGGGTCGATCCTTGGGCCAAATCTGTAGAATGTGGCATACCACGGCTTGCAAAGTGCCTGGCAACGTGAGGTAAGATAAGCAAATGATGTTGCAGCAGTGATAATTGGCCACACACTGGTCTCAGTCCAGATGAAGCAAAGGGTGAGAGAGTGGATGGGAGCATATAGGCTGTCCCATACCCTGCTAAATACAGAGCTGGTACTGATGACGACGAAAAGACTGGAAACCCTCTTCCCCATTCGTGTGGAGACCACAGCACTACAAACAAGTGAGGCAGTTTGATATTTGAAGTAATGGGGGATACCACGTTATTTCCACATCGGGCAAATAGCAGACAATGCCCGGCAATGCTTTAATGGTTGGCTTGATGTCGCACACTAGAAATCCATAAGCAAGCACAAGGGGGTACACTCTATCCTCACATGTGGGGAGGAGTTGTGAGCTGATACAATGGGCATTGCCTTTACCACAGGCCGAAGCAAATGGCAGCGGTGCAGAAAGGTGGTTGATTGGGAGAGGGGGCTGTTTCCAGCACACCGAGGCGGATTTCTGCTTCACTCAGTTCCTCACAGGACATGGAGACAACGAAAACCCCAAAGCCAGAAAGGCTGCAAGCCCAAACTGCTTTAGACAATGCTTTCTATGCGGTCTTCTCGTGCCAGAGGTGGGCAGGCTGGCAAGCCACAGTTGGACAACTCACGCCAGAGGCATTCATCCGTTACACGGTGTATTAAGAGGAAAACTGAAGGTCCATTACTCAATTTTCCAGGGCAGTGCTCACCCAGAAGAGCACTGATGCAATGTGCTAAACAATGCTGGTTGGTTCTCGATGCGCAGGAATAAATTTACGGGGGATCTTTCCGACCAAAAACATGGGTGAATAATAAACCAGGAGAAAAGACTCTCTTATGCTGTGATCCCGCGACATTAATACAGACAAGTTTGTTTCCTTATAAAAGTGATAGTACTTTAACAATCATAAGAGAGTCAGTCGAAAGTCATGGGGATTGCAGTTTCGTTACCATTCACCGAACCCAGACGTATGGAGGTACAACACCTTATCATTTAGTCAGATTTAGAGAGCTGTTGCCCATGTGTTACCACGCTGAGGTATGAGCCATCTGGGTGGAGTTCTTAATCTGGTTTCCCGCCTGATCTAACTACTTACTTGTGTGCTAGTTTTCAAAGCAAAAAATCAACACGTTCTTTTGTCATATTTTTCATAGCAATGTGGGCAAAACTGTTATAAGGTTGTTTAGAAGCAGTCAAAGCTAATTGGGTAATTGTGCATTGAAGGCGCTATGTACCGCAAAAAACTTGCTCTTCCACTGGCCTGCCTCAAGTCACTTACTCCAGTACTCTCCTTTGTTGGACACTAAAAAACTTAAGGTGCATCCTTCACCCATACATAGCCTCGGCCTATGGCATACTTAGTCAGGTGGACCAAGATATTAGAGTGCTCAGCTAGCCCTTGAACCAGTGGTCACCCTGGTTATAGTGCTGCTCGTTCAAGACCTTCTTCTCCCTCTGAAAGTGCTGGAGAAGATTCTGCGCAGTTGTGCTCAGGTGGAGGTTGCCCTGGAGGATGCGAACCATCACGGCCACGGCTACAGCGAATAGCCTCCCCCAGGGCTTTCCTAACACCCTGCAGTACAGACCGCTGCATGTTCTGCACTGAGCTGGGGGGCAGTGACGAGGTGACCCATCTGCCTTCTCAGTATCACACAGTGCATATGGATTAAGAGACAACTCACCAATGTTATTGTTTTCCGAAAATCGGTCTGCGGAAAACTCATCTTTTTCCATCCTTTTTGTATTCAGATTAAAAAGCAAAGCAGGAAGAAGAAGCCTTTAAGAAGAAATCCCCAATTTAAATATTAGTACTGTACTGTACAAGACACAGGTTTTGTCGTGGGCTTCCAATATCTTGAAAATGTATTGAACATGATTATTGGGGGTGGGGAGTTCATGAGGAATTGAGGCAAAGTATCTTATGAATTCAATAGTTTATGAAGAAATATAACCACGGCCGACTAATTTCACTTCTATCGAGATACAGCAATTAAAAGAAACCCACAGGTGAGAAGATTCAGAATTCGTGTTCAGTCTTGTGACGCAACTTGTCGAAAACTGCAAATTGACCCGAAATTCCCAAACGGCCGATCAGGGGCGTCTCGTCAGCCTCATTCGACAGAGGGATGGGCTCTCCAACTGGCTCCGGTGCCCCACTGTTGGAAGTAGGGAGACCGTGGCATAACAGCCACTTACGTTGAATTCCCGGCGTCCGACTCACTTTCCGAGTGACTTTCACTAAAGACGGGCAGAAAACCATGCGGCTCGTTCAAGTTGTGATGCTCGTTGCGTTGGTGTCGCCGGCATTGTGTCAGGATTCAGGCGGCTTCGAATTGCCCGTTCAGTTGATCGGTTTTCCCGTTATTATTATCGCCGTCCGGATCGCAAATTTTCTCAAAAAATTGACGTACGCCCTCAACCCAAGTAAGTTACATGGAAATATTGTAATATTTACGTGAAAAGCCAAGTGTTCACTCTCGAGCGCTCTGATGTGCTTTACTCCATCCCATTTATCGCTGCATGATCAAATTTATCAAAATGTAACATCATACACTTCGCGTATTAATGTTTATCCCCAGCATTAATCTAATTATCACACCTTATAGCATAATTAGGTGTGTCTGGTATGTAGTCATTGATTTTAGTTACAAGCCTTAATGTGAATTAATAAAGTAGACGCATTGCTATCACCAAAGATGCTTTTAGTGCTCTGTACTCGATCACTTTTACCCCTAACCAGAAATCGCAAAATTCGAATGCAATGTACGTCAACAGTTTTCATGTCTTCTTTTTTCTGATGCCATACCATCTAACCAGCAGTATTGTAAGTAGAGAAATACGCCTAGACACTCGACTTAGTTCTCCAGTTTGCATATGATATCTTATTGATATCACTCCATTTGTGAAAAATCTGCTCTTTACATTGAAAATGTACGTGCGTGTTTCGGTGGTCTCGTTTTAGCGAATTTTCGGGATGTCGGGATTATGTCGGATCCTGACTTTCAAAAATGGTTTGAGCCATTGTGTGTTTCATTACGATCGCTCTCCTGTCGAGAAGAATTTTCAGGTAGTTTTTAAATGACTAATGAAGCGTTAACATTACGTGGCAACAGTTTTGGGCAGAAGAAAGCAAAAATTATGTTTACTCCGTTCTGACCTAAAAATAGCCTTGCATAGCGTCGCGTTTCGTGAACTTGTAACATAAATTTCAACTGATCATGAAACCATCGAAGGAAATTGATGAAGAGCGAATTGTCATGGGCAATCACTTAACAATTTGATTTACATAACTCGGTTCGGCGAGTAAGTCACCATAAGTACCACTAGAAAGCCCACACTTCAGCAATCTGAGTTAACATGCTATAGATGGTACCAAGCGAAAGCTCGGCCTAAGATTTGTAGTACATTAGCATTGGCGTTGCAGTCTCAAGCACTTCACGAAAACTCATTATTTCATGATATCGAAGCTATGAATATTACGTAGTACGCATATATACGTCATGACGGTCGTACAAACATTTGGCAACAATGTTAAAACGTTTTGCCCCAATTTCAGTAGCTTCTTTCACGATAATTTACAGTACGGTGGCAGCCTGCTTTGACAGTTGTTTGGACTGTTTTTACAGTTTTATGTTATAATGGCCCGAGTACGAGCTTCATTTCGACACTGCCGGTACATTTAGTGGAATCAGGTGAGTGTACAAGTGCCATCATATTTATATCCTTCCGCCCTCCGTATGTTGGCCTTCTTTCAACCTATACAGCTTCCGTTTCGTAAAATTTAAAACAGGCTTAATAAAAGCTTCCTCATATGAAAGACTTATTTCGGGTAGCCAAAGTCCATGATGATCGTACATTAGGCCGAGCGCTTGAACTTCACGTTGAAAGACGCCCGTATTGCCCCCCCCCCCACCATGAGCCTGATGTGAGCACTAGCTGCGAACTATTTCCTCATTGGAGGTTAATTTTTGAAGGAAAAAACAGAATTTATTTCCTTCAGCGATCTAAATCCCGATGAATAATAATCGAATGAACGAGCTAACATGTGCCATACACAGTACTATTTCAACACGTTTCGCACGTGAAATATCTGGTGCGAGGCAGCTCACAACGTTCCTCACACCCAAACTAATCCAATATGCTTTACAGTCAGTTCATTAGAACTTTTAAAACATTTAGAAGTTCTACGTGGAAACTGCTAGCGCTTTCGGTTCCGGAATTTATTGAGCTGCTACTACTTATGTCACCGACTTTTTCAAAACCGACGTATACATATTTCATGGGACAGCCAACGTGATTTTTGTGGGAGGTTCGTGGTAACGGTTTTGAAATCGCATAACAGACAAATTAGTCTACAAAACGACCTTAGTTACAGGGTTGCTTATGTTTATTTGATGATCTTTATTACAGTTCTTCGTGTGGATAGTTTATTGGACTACTACCCTGATTTTTCTGGGAACGTTAGTGTCGTGTCGTCGAGATTTATAAGGAAAAAAAAACTAGTTGCCTCCGTGTGTTCAGAAGCTTGATTAACATGAGCTATCATAGGTTGTTTGTTGTGTGCCCACTACTTATTTTTCTACACTATCTTCCGCATGTGTGCGAAGGCGCCGCCATGAATCCATGTTGACCACGCCAAGTGTGAAGTGGCGGCTGTCCACAGAGGGAGTTCACGATTTCTTATTCCTTGCTTTCAATGAAGAAAAGGCTGAGCGGTATTCGCAGTCGGAAGTCCAGCGCAATGTTTCCCTATAAATGCTTTGATGCGAGCTGAGTTTCTTTCTTCCTATTGGCTGACGGTCACTGAATAAATGAAGCGGTACGCATATCGGCTACTAAGTCTTTCTTAGTCTCAGGCTGGTTGTATATTATCGAAACTTGGATCGTTATCGGGCTTTCCTGAGAGTTGAAGGCACATTGAATGTCACCCGCCTTTTTGCTCTTTTTGTCACCCAACTCCTGCTAGAGAGTGCCCGCTGGTGCTCAGACAAAACCTACACTTCGTTAAAAAAGGTGAAATATTTATTTCATGTTTCGAGGTTGTTCATGCACGTGAGAGAAATGTTCTCAACATTAATACGAGCGTCTCCTCCGTCAAACTCACACATTAGTTTGAATGAAATTCGAGGCTCTTTATTACGTCAAAGTTTGAAGATGCGCTCACGATGTCGAGCCCAACAACAAAGTTACGTCCGTCCAATTACGTAAGACGCGACGCGGGACCTCTCGAAGCCCACGAAAGATCGACATTCCCAACTCGAGCTGGTCTTTGGTCTGTGCAGTGGTCCGTCGACACTTCACGAGTCGTGGAGTGTTTACTACTTAGGTTTTCAATCGGAGGCTGTTTTATATTTGTACTCGCTAAACGCCATTGACTGCTTTCATCGCTTGTTCGTCAGAAACATTGTTCTTGAGCTTAGCGGATGTGATGTGAACCTTCCTTCGGTCTACATAATGAACACCAAGGCTGCGCCACTGTTTAGATTTAGGAGAACCGACACCCCAAAGGAACGTAGAATGTGCTGGTGTAAAGCTGGTGGAGTAGACTATATTATTGACTGTACACAGAGTACCTCCTGACTCCCACTGTAGGCACCTCCAGTGATGGTAGTCTAGTAGTCATAGACAAAGATTCGTTCATATTCTTATATTGATGAAGCACCACGTGCCAGTGCTGGTGGTGTTCGTAGCATTGCAAACCTCTAATCAGTCTAACAAGGTTTTATAACTACAACTCCTCTGAAGGGAGAACACAAATCCCACAGTCTCAATGGAACGAAAGCCCAAACACGCATCTCACCACCCTTTTAGGGCAAACGTGTCCCTCGTAGTCGCTGTCTTGGACGAGTTGGAAGTTGAATCTACAGCCAGCCCTTTCAGAGAGACTCTGGCACTGAGGCCAACACTTCAGCTCATCATCATCCAACCTTTCGCCCAAAGAAGACAGTGCTTGCCCATAAAATTGCCCATATCTGTCAAGAAAATATTAGTGTGACGAGTCCATTATGCGTTTTATAGGAATTACCTCGAACTCCAGAATCCAGAACTTAGCATTTCGTTCGACGCGTCCGCAAGAATTCTCGACTTTTCGATTATTTTTCACTTTTTTTCACTCAGATTTAAGGTCTGATTCCCGGAAAAGCGACATCGCAGATTGGCTCATCCAGGCGCTAATTGTGATCGTAGCCAAATAACTACGCCACACTTGTGCCCACAGAGTGAACGCGTAGATTCCACCATTTTCAATAAATAGCTAGTTTCGAAGGCATCGAGATTCCAACATAGTATCTCCTACGAACTGCATGAATACCCCCATCTACTTTTTCAAGTGTCTCTGGTCGTTATTTTATAGAAGGAATGAAGATAATCTTAATGGTTCTGAGATAAGATAATTCTAATATTTCACGTGAACCCAATCAAACGTCAAACTAATAACTTCAACCGATTATCTACTGGTTCGGGGTATACGAATAGGCACGAGGCTTAATAATTGATGCAGTACATGAGTGCGTTCGGTTAAGTGTGGCCATAGGAATCTTATGACGCAATCCACTTCAAATAAACCGCAGCATGATAGTTACTTCAACTTGAGGCTTCAGATACGCGCACGATCAAGGATTTGTAACTTTCATATATCACATAAGGCACTGCCGGGGGGCTGACAACAGAGGCGCGTTGAACGCGAAGCTGCTCTACTCAAATCGCTCACACATTCAAATATCTCTCCACCATTGTGAAGGTTAATTTTGACAATCCGTGGTCAGCCCGAAACCTGAATTCAAGGTGTGGGTGGTATTTAAACCAATAGACGAGTAAGTTCCAACTTGGCACACGTTCATTCCGTGGAGAACTGGGTCATTTTGCAGGCCTGTCGACATCCTAACATTGGGAACCCTGCCCAAGTTTAATCGCCTTTATCTTCCTCTGCAAACATCCTATTCAACTCCCTCCTATAATTCTACTGACACTTCGTCATGAAGCGTCGGCTCAACTGGAGGAAACGCTTGAGGAAGGAAGTGCGGTACGAGACGAACTAAAAAAGAATAAAAGGAAGAATTCTTCCACGTGAAAGTAACGCGGCCTCCCAAGGTCGTGGTTCCCGGGGATATGGGTCAGCTCCTTCTGAGCCGAGATCGGTGTTGTAACAGACGGCCTCCTGTAAATGCGAGACGGTAGAAAAACCGGCCGTAGAACGTTCAGTTCTGTTATGAGAGCTAAGGATGTTTACGACAAACAAGAGATGATGACGAGTGGGCCTTTGGGAATCCAGAACAGCTCTCCTGTTTCTACTTGATGTGGTGCTGCCTAGTCACGTCAATGCTGATGCTTGATTTAGTTGATGATTTCCATTAACTCTGTTATTTAGAAAAAGGAAATCTTCAAAACTGAAAGATATGGAGCAGACATGTCTGCGATTGCTAAGCCAAGGACTATAAAGAACATTTTCATTCAAAACAGCTTTGAGACCAGGAAACCCTCTCCTTCTCACCTCCCCCTCACCCTATCACTCTCTCTCTCTCTCGAGTTTTTCTAATGTTTGCCTGGGAAACTACACGGTAGTGTCAAGTTTGACCAACTATAACCGCTGCCGCTCAGATGTACCAATGCGCCCGTGAATGCAGAAATTCAAGCTTATGCTTGAAGCTGCTTATTCCTTCAGATGTTTATTACTTCTGGAGGAGTGCCCCGCCTTGTCTTACGCATAAACTACTGCACAAATACATCTGCCACTCTCTGGCCAGCCTCCTCATGAGGACGTGTAACTTTGTGCGTGGTTTCTCCCACCCATCGCACAACTAAATTATTGTATCCATATACTACAAGTTTTCTTTAAAACAACAAAGTTTGTTGACGCATATTTGATGCGATACACATAGCTCTTTACACTCACGGACAACGTTGTACCTTCCGTGAATCAAATTGACCTGTCACTTCAACGCCCATAACAAGTTTTACAAACCGTTCCTCCAAAACTATACGATTCGCATGCAATGAAACAGCTCTATCATGTCAATTGCTAATTGATTAGCAGTGAGCAACACTGTGACAGAAAAACAGACATGTGACAGAATTATTCAGTTACTCTGCTGTGAGCCTACAAGAGCTTTTGTTCGCATCTCTGAAAATCACCTGTGTTTCCCTACGTATCGTTTAATAGGATTCTGCTGTATGTATTTGTTTCAACAATTGACGGTAGTGATTACGATTCAGATTCACTACAGCTGCTGCTGCTGCACATAACCCCCACTCGCATCACCTCTGATGTAAACAATATAAATTTTACCGTTTCAATTCATCGTGTAGAAAAAGTACGTCGTTAGAAACTAAAACATTGATATTTATGCAACCAACTCCGATCCTTCAAAGATCTTAGTTCATCAATTTGTATCTCACGTTGAGTAGAAGTATTTGTACTAGTAATGCTTCCTAGTTTTGATAAAAGCCATGTATATCAAATGATTTAGTATTCAATTAGAACTCCGCTTCACGATAAAGAGCACACGTCCCTGCGGTTCCTCCAAAGACTAGAACTTGTGTGGAAAATGGGTCACGTCCCAAATTTCATTGGAGGCCCTCACGTTCGTAATTCTAATCAGTTGCGGCGTTCGTGCCTCGCACTCTGCTCCATGACAACTCGAAGTGGAAAGCACGTGAAAGTGGCATTGGCCGGATTATGAAACGAACGGCTCCAGGTGATGGATTTCAAGCCGAGTGACGAGAGAAAAGCGACGGTCAGGCGGAGGAACGGTTTTCTTGTGTCTGCTCCAGCCAAAAGCACGAATGGTCTTTTCGACAAGCTGATTTTACTTATAATGAGTGCTCAAGCACCTATTCTGACATTTCAAGAAGACACCTGACGTGGTTGTGACTGGTGCATTCGAGTTATTACGTCATGTAAGAAAAAAACAACAAAAAACAGGAAAAACTACTTTTGAGAGGATGAGAAAGCCGAGGGAAAGATAACTTCCTTATGGACTTAGTAGAATGTTAACCATATGGGTGAGAGGCAGACTTCTGGATTTTCTGATCGTCTTTTGGAAGCTATAAGTCCCTCCCTGAGTTGGCTCGTGTAAACCTAATCTCACAGAGTTCCGACAACCAGTGAGCTCCGCTGGTTCGTCATCGATTACCGTCTACGCTGACGGCTGCTCCTCAGGTACCACTACTTGCTTTGTCTGTTGTGGTATCTTCATGGTGAAGGCATTCCGTAAAGTGAGAAATCAAAACATTGTTGAAGGGATGACTGGCTGTCTGGAGACCTCAAATACTGTGGTGAGTATTGCTACTATCAACAGCGACCAAAATTAATGTTTTTGAACCATTCATTTGTTAGCTTTCGTCTATCAGCTGTTATAGGAACAGATACAGCATCCGATGTATCTTCCAGCAGATAAACACACTGTCAAGGAAGAGAACTTGGAAAGGTCGGCATGATCACTGACGTGGTAGAGCCCCAAGTACGAGTTCGGCAGGATATATAATGTGCAGCCAGAAGGAAGCGTGTGGCATAACGAAAGCCGCTATATCCAGCCTCCCAATGGAAAGCCCAACGGTTTTCCAAGCGAAGACTTGTGCTACTATCGCTGTGGCTTATTATCAGGTCAGGGTGTGTTGGATGCGGCTCATCAATTTAGTTCTAATAGAGTTGATGAATCCGGGATTCCTGGGCATAAATGGATCACTCGAAAGGCACTGCCTCATTGTGTGACACCTGCGTCACTAATAAGGAATATAGTGAGAGAATTTGCACAATAAGGCTTCAGGCAGCGGTGCTAAGTGTAAGTAATAATAGTGTCCAGACAAGAGCCTTTGCTAAATTCAATTCTCCCCTGGTAACACGACTGTAATCGCGGTCATTTAGTGATCCAGGGAAGCGCAGCATGCGCCTCTAGTTCCTTACGATTGGTGGTAGCCTTATCACACATAGCGGGCCAATATCTTACTGCTCCTGAATGAATGGGACGTGGCTCTTCGTTCTACCTTTTCAATAACGAAACCAGCGAGGATGAAAATAAGGATGTTCGTTCGTCGTTCAATAAATTCCTTGTTTATCAATCCACCCCAACATTCATACAAACGAACGGGGGTAACGCAATTCTAAACAGTTGGAAGCTCAGTTCGTACCTGCGCTCGATCAATTGTGTTCCCGCCAAAACACAAGAGAAGTTCAACAAACGTCGTCTCACGAGAGGTCGGTCACGAATGAGCAACGCTCTCGCAAGCCCCCGTTACGAAATACTTTCGTGGAATAAATGCAAAAGACTTGTTGAGAGCTTTTAAAGACTTGGAGTTACTGGCAATAGGGTGAGTCAATCCTTCCCATCTCTTTTCGTCGAAACAATGAACGAACATAAACGTACTTCAACGATGTACATGTTTCGTTATTCAAGCGAAATTATATACCGTAGCCGGCAATTAAACAAGAGTTCATTACACGACGCGTTGTGCATATTCAATTCACGGAGTTCTAAGAATTTACGTGTATCTCTAGTTCATAACGAACCTCGTGAACCCACCAAACCATTGCACCCCTGATTAGTACAGTGTCTATAATGTAATAGATGCAAGAGCTTTTGTACGTGAGTCTGGACAAGTGTTCATCTTATCTACCGGTTTGAAAATTAATTGTAACACATGGCCCCGATCTCTGCAATTTGAGAAATCATCACACATAAATCTTAAAATTTTTCTGAGTCAACGTGCCCACTACGATGTGACCAATGGGAATAAAGTCATACTAAAGCTTTTCATGTGACACAAACAAATAATATCTGCAGTGACTGAACTCCAGAATCTAGGTTCCTACTTTTGGGCATTCCATCGTGAATTCCTCGGCCATCTCACTCTCTGATTCCCTGAAGCTGGCGTAGGGTCGTCTGATTTCACTTAATTCAGAACTACACTTCTTAATTTATTCAGTTTCATTCCGTCTCCGTGACCACGACTTGATCTTACTCTCTAGAATTGTTACAGAGAGGAAAAAAAGATAACTATCGATTTGGCGCACAACCTCATTTCGGCTGTTGGGCGTCTCCTATATAATATCAAGTTCTAGCCGTTTTCTATAAATCACGTTCACAAACACCGTATTTTACTGCTCAGAAGCTCTCACACCGAAGATATCAAGAAAATCAAAACAAATCGTTCAGCCGCATCCATAATTTTCCTTTGTAATTCGTAAGGCAAAGGAAAATAAAAATTATCTACGTTGTCCAATGAACTGACAACACGACGAAATTTGAACAGAGTTTACGGTATAAATAGGAGCTTCCGTCCCATTATTACCACATAAATTCAGCTCATTGACCAACTTCTTTCATTGTCAGTTCAGTTCAGGTTAGTGATGTATATCGCCCAAGCAGGAAAGACGTGTCAGAGTTGTAGTTAGGACGAATCTTATTGCGGTTAACTCTTACTTCACTTAAAGTGACAAAGCTATTAACACAAACTTGTCGACCTTAGCAGCTCAGAAAGAAAATTGACCAATACAGAGAACATAAATTCCTAATTACTACAGATTTACTGGTGACTTGACACGTCTCTCGCCGACTAGAACGCATTACAGGACAAACTGTTGGCAAATAGACAATTGCAAGCGGTTTCGGTAACCTTAAGGGGCAATAAATTGCGAGTGGTTTCGATCGTGGAAAATGGTGTTTGTCAACAAATTATTCCCGTTGACGGATGATTGACGAATTGAGGACGTTCGAAGGGGAAGGGACCGTTGTGTAACTAACTTTCTAACAAACGAATAATCATGATGAGGTGCGATCAATAAATGCGAGAGAGCGACGAGAGATGACCTTGAGCTTACGATGTTGAAATTGAAGAAATCTCAAGAGGGTTTGTAACGATCTAGTGATTTCCTCTGTACGGATGAGACGTGAATAATGATCTCGTTGACGTAGCTCTCAGCTTCGACACTACGAAGTTATATGATCGAAGGAGAGTGATGATTTGTTGTAATACTCCACAAAACGATCCTAACAATTCCACCAACAAGATTTCAAGATACGTAATCAATTCACAAATTATTAAATGAATGACGTAGCCTGAGTCAGGTACGCAGGTTTAAAGTACATTCGGATATTGCTATGCAACTCAACCAACGAAGGCCAGATCGTGGCTATCATGTTCCACACCAAAAGCTAAGGCGAAAATGTGAGGTACTACCTAATTCTTAATACAGAAGATGAGTTTTTTCAACAAGAATATTGCTGGCAATGTGAAGTACATCTGACATTCCTTAAAGCTGAGGAATTGAATACGGGGCAAACACAATTAGCTTTCAGAGTATTCAAAGCGTCCTATGATGAAGAACCTTGGGTACTGGATGGTAATGAATGGTTTCTGATATTTGGGAGTTCAAAATCGTTGAGGACTGACAAATCAAGTTATAAAATTAGATTTGAAAATGACGGAGAGTGAAATGTTGGTCTTGAGCAATGACGTCAGAGATGCGTTACCCCCACACATACTGGTGGAAATACCTCAACTGTATATAATCACTACCTCATACTCCTACTAAAGAGTGGTTCTGGCTCTCAGGTTGTCTGATCGTGGATGTAGGGGGCCCAAAGGTCGGTGGTCCTAACAAGAGATGAGAACAACGATGATTAGTGTAAAGTCGAACTTCTAATTGTAATATTAATAAATTATTGGAATAATTATATTTTAGTGAATTTGTGAGTGGTGTCCGGCCAAGGAGACTATCAACACCAGGAATCTGGGACCAAATAGCACGGAATGACCATGACCAGTCAAATGTGACTGCTATCGTCATGACAAGCTTCGTGTGGCCTGCTACTGAGTATTATCCAATTCCAGTACAACTATCTCACTGGTACTTCTGTTACTAGCACAACCACAGTGCACCTCTTGTTGCGTTAAAGTTTTATCATTTAAAAGAAAGAAACTCCAACTTAGTGCATTTGCTTAAAGTTACGGCGGTACCTCTCACGCGGGGACTGAAAGACTGAATGGTAGATCGTGTATAGGAAGAACGTTCATCAATGGATTGACTAGAAAGCGTGAGACAAATGAGGAAGAGCGCTAATCTGAGAACGACAGTCCACGTTTTGAAACCGTTTTGAAATGAATTTCCCGAGCAAGTCGTTCAATTCGCCCTTGAGCCGTTCGCTTTCCCTTTTGTGACTCAAAATAAAGTCCTCATGCGATTCATCAAAATCATTTGATTCCACTCTTAACGGTATCCTCGTTTTAAAACGTTCCTCGTTTTCCTGTAAAACTTGAAACACTTTGGTTTAGCGACGTGACGGTGCTAATCAGTTCCACAGTATTGGAGCTGTTTTTACTTGATGTGTGACAGCTTTATGACGCCCGCACACAAGAAAAACGGCATCTTGCGCGGCCAAATAATATTTAAACGCACCAGATGCCACACAACACCCAACTGTTTCAAGACCGTTACGTTTTAGTTCAGATGAACCAAAATAACCTTCGAGCGGGTTCGTGGTCATTCGAGTGCGTGTGTATTCATTTTCCTGGATAACAGTAAAAGGTCTTCCTTCGTTTTATCCATAATTTTTCCGACACAAAACCTCCTCTGCTCCAAGTGGTCCCATGAAGTTACTCCTGCGTATTGAGAACCAGCCAGTAAATTAAGCGCATCACGTTGGCCACTCGTCTCTCTGCTGTGGTAGCTCCTCTTTGTTGTCTTCTTCTCCCTCACACGAATCTTGCAGTGCGCTGCGAATCTCATACATACTGTCCAGCAGTTTGGGAGGTTCAGGAACAGTTTTTTCTTCATGTCTTCATTCTTCATTGCTGCAACATACTGGCCACAGATCAGCAAGTTCCATCACTGAGCGGTGTAGTACTTCAGTGTGCGGTCCCACAGATAGCTTCTCAATACCTGGAGTATGTATTCAGGTACTTCAAACAACCCTACAGTCCGGGAGGTGTGGTTACCCCGTTGTGTTGTAATGAAACTCCATGCCTTACGGATCGACCTTTCTATTCAATGGTGTCAAAGGCAGTTCAACCTCAGACCTCGTTTTTCTGTGTCGAAACTTATGTGATGTGATATTTCCACCCAATATATTCACTTGTTTTGAAATTACGTCAATGTCATTGTTTACTCGAAAGTTGTTAAAGCATTAGACATTTTTGTGGTATGAAACGTCGGTGTTCGAAGTTTCAAGTTTCTTGGTAAAACATACGTTTCTCTTGATGTTCGTTGCATTGTTCTCATCTCTCACGTTTCAATTTCAGACACCTACAGATCTCGAACTAAAAGAGGAGCGATTGCGGCGGACTCAGATCGCATCAACGTCGGTGAAATTGAGAAAAGACTCGTCAGCGAAATGGGGCAAGGGGTTTGCATTTACGAGAGAGTTTGCAGCGCTTACGCCAGGAGGGCGCCAGCCGGTCCAGCCGACATTGACTGGAACGATATTTTCAGGTAAACTAGAAATAAAGGGTGAAAGTTTGTCGGGTTCTCTTTACCACTTGGGCAGTAATTACTATTTGACAGGAAGTACACATTAATTACTAAGTATTTGCGTGATGACTATGTTGTGAATTGGTATTTTCACGCAGAAAACCAATTTAGTGCGATCGAATAAAGCAACTCCGTATGAAAACGAGACACTACATGATCATGTTCAAAACATTCGAAAATGTTTCTATCCCGATCCTCGTCATCTTACTCGGCCTCTTCTGATGCTGTGACCCACTACTTTCGTTCCCCTGGGCCTACAGACCTAATCACAGAGGAGTCGTCTGCTACCTACTCTTGTGGCATGACTCCTTTCTTTTTCACGTTAGCACTCTCCTCAGTACGTAGATTTTCAATCCCTCAAAGAAGCCCATGTCTCAGACCACAGCAGCAGGCATCTCCACGCGTTCCGAATGGTGGAGGATGTTCCTGTACTAGCTACTGAAGTACGCTAGAAGGGGCAGTTTTTCAAAGCACATCCTTTACACTGGTGCGTGGGTTAATATCTCCTCTCGCCGTTGATTAGTCTATCCTAAATTAGCTCTCGACGTAAAATATACCATGTCCTGGTCTTCATGAGTTTATATCAAGGAAGAACTGATAATAATGTGAATAGACGGAAAGAGGGGGCATAGAAGTGCAACTGAAGTTTTCTGAACAATTTTCTGGATGTAAATAGAATTAAAGTTAATGAGGCTGGCCTCCAGACTGCTAACTGCTAGTCCATCAGTAGGTTACTTCTGTTTACATCTTGAGCTTAGTAGGATCCGTCCAAAAATGGTTCACTGAAGTACGAGTACATTCTCAACCTCAAATTTATTAAACAAACGGATCGTGTTGGCACTTTTTAGTCCTTTGACGTTGTTCGCTGAATACCCAGTATGTTTACGGTAACCTGAGAATGTAATGCACTCAGTGGAAGCCGGCTTGAAGCCCAGTTCAACATGTGCACCAGATTGAATCAATAGTCCGTATATCATGGAATATTAGGATGAATTTTTGTTAAATTTCGTCTAGAATCCGATAAGTCTTCTCGACATGTATGTGATCTGACATCGAATGTGTGGTAGAGCAGTAACACGAATACCCTTTGTTTGATTAGAAAACACTTCATCTCTCACGTGCGCAATGCTCTTCAATTCAAAATTAAACATTTACGAATTGTGTATGAGAGAAAGGAGATTTAAATTACGAACCTTTACTTTGCCCGAAAGGAGGCTAACTAATTGCCAAAAGGAAAGAGAAAATATCGAAGAACGTTCATAAGGAAGAAAATGACATCACGAGGAAGGTCTGTAGGTAAATGAGCTCTAACAAATGCCGCTATTCAACGCCGACACCGAGAATTGAGTCTTTCTGCCACGGAAAGGTAGAAAAGGGGACCATTGTAGTCGCGACCCGTGTTGATGCAACGCGATCTCTCAATGGCCTGCAACGAGAAGTTGCGTCAGCTTCTTTATTTCCAACGAGAACTGCTATTGTCCACAATTTTCCCCCTTATTACTTCGAGAGAAGAGTGGAACGGGAATGAAGGGCCCATTAAAATCGCGAAGCAATAAAAATTGCCACCAAGTCGACAATATTTCTAATCCCAACGTTCTCGTAGACGAGCTAAAATCCACATACATACCAGAATCTCGCGTGCAAATACAGTAGCACGTGCTTTAGTGGAAACCGTGCCGTGCCTATTTACATTGGATCTGAGTGGTGTCATGTCGTCGCTTATCTCACGTAACGGGAAATGAAAGTGGGACGCCAGACAAACGACTAATCCTCTGAGCTTACAGTACAGATTGCGTCTTTGGGTGTTCAACTGATCTAAATATGAATTGTTTCGAAGACGGTTCAATAGAAGGATGACCAGTATCAACCAGCTACGTGGGAGGGACAGAAGAATGCCATTTTATCTTCTCGCTGGACGCACATAGAGATGTATTTCACAAACGTCATCAATTTTGGCAAAGACGCCCTCTGGCCTATATGTGATACAGCGAAGTTAGCGGTAGTATAGTAAATGAAAGATGCACTACCCGAACAATAAGGTAGCCAACCTGTAGAATATTCCTACCATCCCAGGTCTAAGACTAGAATCCTACCAAAAACTTCGTTAGAAAAGTAAAAAACAAATGATTAAAAAACGGTTTATTGCTCTCTTGCATGATTGCTCAGCTAGACGCAGTCACACCTCGTAGACCGATTCGATTAAGTGAACTTCTATCGCTGCTCATTACCAAATGCCGCCAACCTTCAACAGCCATTGTTTAATGTGTGTGCAAATCCCAAAAAACGTGACAGCCGCGAGGTAGCATGGACAGAAGAATCAAAGCTGGTATTTGAGCACATTAAGCACGTTTTAGCCAACGCACACCCATCCTGCGATCTCCCAATGGTCCTCATGGTGGACGCCTCAGTTGGTGCTTCTCTACAGCAGCTGCAGAGTGGCATACTAGAACCACTTGGATTTTTCTCCAAGACGTCGTCCCCCACACAGCGTGCTTACAGTACCTATAACCGAGAGCTTCTGGCAGCATACCGAGGCATTAAATATTGCCGGTTTATGCTTGAAGGCCACCACTTGTGTAAATGCAACTTAAATTTACCACGAATAAATCAACTCGGTTGTTTTACGTCAAACAGAAAAGACGAAACTCTTTTAATTTCTTCTTTAGTTAAACGAGTATGGAACAAGCGAATAATAATAACTGGATGGTAGCGCAGGCCAATACTTCTGAAACCCACCCCATAGGACTCCACATAGAAGAATACCTAGGAAACGGTACCAAACGCTAAGTAATTGCAATAAGACTGCCGAAATGTAATTTTTGAGACGAAAAATGGGTTTTGTCGGATCGGATCGCTGAGTACGTGGGCACAACTAGATACCAGTTCTCATGCAAAAGAGCAGTTTTTTAGGCCACGTTAGTGGGCAGCGAATAGCCAGTGGCGGCTATAATATGTTCTGGCGTCGGAAATCCTGGCACAGGAGCAGGTTCGTTGTAGATTTGCACTCGCATTCGCAATGTTGAACGCAACCGAAATTTTGGAAAATGGAGCACGAATAACTGTTAACCCTTCCGTAGACTTGCCGTGCTTTAGGGCGCTTTGTAGAAATGAGGAAACTGATGAACATTTCCGTGCACTTCCCTCCATCTCTCCATCATTTACGAACATTGCTATTATCGTTTCTTATCGCCATTGTGCAGTAATGGCGAACATGGATAACATAAGAAGTAGCGTGTGAGTCAGAAACGAGTAGCGGAGAGTAGCGTAACACATTCGGCGAGCAGTAAAACTAGTTGAAGGAAGCGTACGCTCGTAATTGAAGAGTTAATTAATTACGTCGAAGTCGGTCATAATGAAGCGGCGAAATGCGCGGAAACTCGCGGAGCTTCTCAGAGCCAAAGAACAAGTGGGACAACTGGAAGCCTGCGGCCGAGCGGAAGGGAGAAACTTGATGAAATGGAACTAGATGATGTAACGGAGCAAAGCAACACCTGGAGTCTTTTTTCCGCGTCTTATTCATCATTTATGCGGTTAACCGCTTCAAATTAATTCTCAGCGTGGGGATCAAGAAGACTCGAAACCTTGGTACGTTGTTTGTGAATGAGCTGACGACAATGCGGTTCTCTGGTTGCGGTTTTGCCGTTGAAAGGGTGATTACTCGTGTACGATTTGCTCTCGCTGAAGTTGGAGGCTGGCAGTTGAATTACTTCTCATGGCCCAGTTCATAATGTCAGCCGAAGTACGAATGATTGTCACCAGTACCATTTGACTGTAGTCACCGTGGCCAGAGGTTCTACAGGGTGAGTCCTAATAATTCACTCGAGCATGCCCAAGTGTTGCAAGTATCTTCATTGGTGTCTATCGATGAAATCGATGAAGAACTACCCTGTTGAGTCGCTGGCAGTGAGTGATGCCACAGTAAGTGATTCGGCCGCTTTGCACTACCTCCCATCGGGTGTTTGTTCATTTATCAGCTGCCAATGAGGAAGAGGTTTGACAAAGAAAGAAACGAAGTCTAGCAAACGAACGTACAATACTAGTACATCTAAACTTTTCGCAGACAATCAACTGGGCGCTGTACGTGTCGATAACTTGAAGGTTGATGACTGGGCAGTCTAGTTTAGTTTTTAGTTCCTAAATGGGCGAAGGGGCTGAAGAAGTGTGGACCTAAGTATCCTTAATTAACTGGGTGGCAATCTGAGTTCTAGTTCCTACATTTTGATGTGAGAGTCTGACTTGGTTGACAATGACCTGATGCTAGGGGGGGGGGGACAAAACAAAGCTCTTTTCTACTGTAAGCAGAACAAAACAATCCAGAGCCCAGACGGACGTCAGGCCGCGACCTGATTCAACAAATGGAACCCGTCCAAGTGCCGATAAATGGGTATAGCGTTGTGCTACTATTATGGGCCCTTGTCTTCCTCCCTAAGCAGCGATGTTTATGAAGTCCTGACCATGGGGTCAGTGCAGCAATTGCAGGGTAGTCAGTGTCAGAGACGATTGCCGAAACCAGGGCTAACGCCACACTCTAGAAGGCGAAGGAACAAAAGGCAGTTGGCGTTATCTGCCGCACTGCGCCAGCGCAAATGAGGTATTTGCAAATAACTATGCAAGGGAAGCACATTCAGCCTTCACAACCTCTTCTAAAACAGCAGAGAAAAGGGAGCACTCACAGATGTGTCTGGAAGTTTCAAGCCAATCAAACTAGGTGCGGAACACTTTCAGCCCTAATTTTCTTCTCCCTTTCCTCATAGGGCTGATGAGGTAGTTTGAGCGCCCTCTCCGCTCGTTTGATTTTAATTTATTTATCTTGCTTTACGTGGATGGGACGGCCAGCCCAGCTTTGAACGAGCTCTGGAGAAAAACTTGTAGTCTACCTTTCTCCAAGCAGTTACACCGGCTTTGACCCGGCTGAAATGTTAAACTTAGTTTTCTAGTTATTCCGTTCTTCTTTGAACTCACGCAAAGTTAATTCAAGAAGAAATCTGAGTATTCGTAAATTAGGTGATATTCATTATTAAATAGTTTCATATCCGTAGGTTGGGGAGTTCAATTGAATTCAAAAGAAGTAGGAGGTTATGCCCGCATTAGATTGTTCGTGAAATTGGAACTACTCGGAAACGTGTTTGGTCGGCCGCCGTAAAATACTGTGAGGTGATCGTCAAAAGCCAACCATACCCTCTACTCGTCGAACAAGAAGGTGTCACTCTAGTGGCAAGTAGCAGCGAGCGTGGGCTAGTCTCTTATCTTTTTTATTTGTACTATAAATAATACAGAAAGTAGTGCGCACCGTCGTTCTTCTCTAACCTTTTATTTTTGCCAGTAATTCGTCATTGAAAGATATAAAAACCTTGAAACTGGAACCTTTTTTAAGCCAATTAGAGATAACTTGACGGACGAAGTCAGTCATCTCTGAATGTTGCGGCGTCGATGTCCCACTTTTGACCCACTTGGTTGCAAATGTAACCGCTTGGCTAATAATAAATTACCGCTTGGAAGAAGAGAAAGAGAGATAGAGAGAGAGAGAGAGAGAGAGAGAGAGAGAGAGAGAGAGAGAAAGAGAGATAGAGAGAGAGAGAGGTTTGGGATGAAGGCCATCGGCTGCCGTTTTGAACGAATATTGCCAATCTCGCACGCGGACGCGTTCCTGCAGGGCCCAGCATTCCCTCGGTTGTCGAGAAAGTTTAGACCCTGACCTTCACCTAAACGGAGTTTACAGATTTGTAAGTCTCAGGTAGTTGCAATGAACCCAAAGTGCTGTTAGTTAGTGTCTTATTAAGACTACGAATGTACCACTAATGATCATCCCTACGAGACTCCTGACCATTCGGGCGTCATACTGCCAGAGACGCCGCTGTAGTAAATTGTGGGGTGGAGGAGCAAAATTTCCGCTACTTACTTGGAGCATAATACGCAACTTCGAAGCAGTTGTGCAGTTGTTACAAAAGTCGTTCTCCAATTCCTCAAACAATCTTACGCAACTACTCAAAACAGAACTGTTCCTAAAAGGAGGATAATGATAGTACTGATTATCAAAGTTACTCTTGAAGAATTAAGTACTACGTGCTTGTTTGGTAAATCTTCCAAAATGTTTTGCTGAATCGACCAACAGTTTTACGTCCATTTATCATTTTGACTAAATTTTTTGTACAACGTCCAGAAAATTCCCCGCTTTTACTTTCCGCTACCCGAAAGGAAGGAAAGTATAGTAATCGGCCCAAAAAAAAAATTTGGGTTTTCTTCAGATCTTTACGTTTCAGACCCTACTGAGTCTAAAAAACCTAATTTCGGCGCGTGGTCCGTGTGTGTGTGTGTGTGTATGTGTGTGTATGTCTGTGTGTGTCTGTAGTTCGATTTGCGGGAGAACGGCTGATCCGATTGAGCTGGTTCTTTTTTTGTTTTGTTCGTTATTTTTTGTAGACACCGAAATAAGGTTATGGACGATTTCGGTCGATGCGAAGGGGGGGTGGGGGACGAAAATGTACCAAAAACTAGGGTTTTTCGCATTTTTCTCGAAAACGGCTCTAACAATTTTGATCAAACTTTCAAATTATCTTCTCCTAATCAATACCTAACTTTTCTTCTCCATACATATCTCCATGAAAATACGGTGAACGGAGATATGGGCCCCTGAAGCAAAAATAGGTTTTTTACGCTTTTTGGCAAAACGGCTTCAGCGATTTTTACCAAACTCACAGGATGTTTTCAAATAGTTAATACCTACATATTCTTTTCAATAAATGTTCCTGTGACGGTCCATTGAACAGAGATAAAAAGCAAAATGTGTCGAAAATAACGCTTTTTCTAACATTTCCGTAAATTCCAGGGTAACTTTTTCACCAGATGTGATAAATCCTGATGAAGTGTCTTTTAGTCACCCATACCAACATTTCGTTCTCCATAATTATTTCTGTATATATATGTTGAACGGAGATATAAGCCAAGTTAACTCAGAAAAGGAGATTTGTCGAATATTAATTTATCTGTATTCCAAATTTCTCAAAAACGGCTCTAACGATTTCGATCAAACTTTCGGAGTACTCTCAGCTAACTAGTTTACTTACAAACAACAACTACAGGATTTGTAATTCGTTCTCCCAACTTTTGTTTATTTAATTTCCCTGCCAGCATAAGGTTGATGTTTAAAATGTAAAATCCTCGGGCGGAGCAACCCCCATCACATCACCCAGACGTTGAGAGTGGAGCAGAGCTATAATAGTCACGCCATGTGCAACAGTATCAGTTTGAAGAAGACTTATAGAGTGCTGGAGTTAACTGTAACTCAGCTACTTCCAGCAACGCACATCGAAACCCTTCGACAAGTTGAATAAGGGAGAAGGTGAAGCTGACCTGCTGTCGATTAGACCCGAAGGAGACTTGGAGGAATAATTTTGAACAGAGGAACATAGACTGATAGAATTACATAACTTTCCTTTCTACTTTGTACAGCCAAGGAAAGTAAAAAGCTGAACTTCGTTTGAAGTCAGACTAGTTCTGTCAATCCTTTCAAAAGGCGTCTATTGCAATTCAACTGAATACCTCCGTTTTATATTCACGCGGAACAATATGTATTGGTTAATCCGAGTTCTCTCAAAGGAGATATCGTATACTTCTCTTAGTTCGACGGAAACGATTCATTTTCTTTCTGCATAAAAGCGATTCTGGTCATTCAATTTTCACTATTTTGGTTTATTTTTCTACAGGAAGTTCGCGACGTATCCGAGGGACCTTGGCGAAAATTATATCCTGAGCGTATTTTTGGGTGACATCGTTGGATCTCCAGCTCTGTGTCGAGGGCTCGCCAAGAGAGGGCGGGACTGTGAATCTCCTGGACGAGGGCTCTTGCCCGTGCCAACGGCTCCTCCTCCGCTTCCTCACATTTACACGATCCATCCCCCAATCGCCAGCTGAGCGGATTCAGTCAATGCTGAGACTTGAACTGTAGAAAGCGAATGTTGAATTGAACTGTAGAAAGCGCTTTATTAGGCCGTTTGCTTCAGAGTAAGCGCGCGGTGACCTCAAAAAATGTTCGTTAGTCACTCGAACGTCATCGAGGGATTCCATGTACACGGTCGCGTAACTTAGTTTTAGATCGTAATTTATTAACTCTCTCGACATTAACTAGATTCGTTGGAAAACGCTGCAGGCACAACCTCATCTCAATATTCGACGGGCGCAATCGCGTGAACAGTCTGTCCGTGTTGACTTCAGCTCGACCTATTACGAAGTGTTTACTTGACTGGTACTGCGATGTTTGTGTATGCACTAAGTGCTCAGTTTCATGTATACACAATGCTCAAGTCAATGGGCAATACGTTGTCACTAGCTAAGGAGAACGAGTGAAAGGAATATTTTGTAAAACACGTCTCATATGGTGAATGATACCGAGGCCCGTTTCCAAAAACCTTGGATTTGATTGTTTAGCGCAATACTTTCAACGCTTGTGGTTCATGAGCCAGTTCTTCTTTTTTCAACTCCTGTTTAGAAAGCTCCAAAGTCTCTTTTCGAAAAACTTGTGACTATGCCAAATAAACTCAAGCGTAGTATTAGCGTATACCGTGATTAAGTCAGAGGGTTCATGAACAATTACTAGAACGTTAGAAGGGAACATGGGTGCGAAAAGTAAGTAAGTGACATGAAAACTTGAGCAAAAATAAAATAATACTTGAACGAACAAACAACTTGCCCAACGCATAGGACTAGCGTATAATAGTATTACATAAGTTGAATTATTGAGAGCCCCTCGACTGAACTGATTCTCTGAACCTTCTTATCGAGGGCTGGCGCAATGTTATTTGCCCTAACCCATTGTGTCTAGGACCTTGTTGCTTGTTCCCCGGGTCTCACAGCCACACCACGAGTACATACCTTCCGTCAGAGAGGTTATTGGATTATTCGCATAGATAGATGTTGGCGGTATTGTCGTATGAGATGATGATGCTAATATTTTCCCTGTTTCTTATCAGCCGTACTGAAAGCTAACTGTACCATCAGGAACTGAAAGGCTGAAGATGGATTGAATCAAGATCTGAAACTAGTCTCCCAAAATCAAACTAAATTACAGCAAAGGAGTTACTCATTTAAAATTGTTAACCGCTCTTATTATTTGTAATCGCGGAACAAAATGTATTGGCCTTATCGGCAATTTATTACGGTTACCATTGGCACACAAGTCTCCACCCATAACCTTTATTTATCATTGAAATATTTCATAATAACCCCGGAAATTGATTCTTTTCAATGAACAGCACAGGAGGAGCTGAATGAAGTTGGTCTGATAAAAATCTGAGTAGTGACAATTGGCTCTCAGTCGCCTGCTCTAGCAGTCCACCCCCTGTTCCTCCTGGAAATGGTGGGAGAGGAGTAGTCGTACAGCATACAACTGATGCACTCTGATTGTCAGGAGATTGAGTAGTTAACATTTTCAACGATGCAGGACCCCAAAAACTGTTGTTAATGACATTGAGTCCCTTGAACTTCAAAAGCAACTTCCCTTCAACTTCTTATTGGTTAAGTTTCACGCTCTAAATAATTGTGGTTTGCGATTCAATACATGTTTTAGAAAAGATAAGGCGTTGGAATGTGGTTGCAGTCTAGAATATATCAGCCATGACGAGAAATGTTGTATTGTACCCTTTGTGATTAGTCTTATTCCTAATTTGGGAGTATATATTGCATTTTTGTAGACTTAGATGGTGTTTTAAGAAGCAATGGCTTGTAAATTGTTTCAGTGCCACTTGAAAATATTAAGTGGCAAAAATGTGTGCCACTTTAGAAATCATGAGTGTAAATCTAGTAAATGGATTTTCCGCGGATATTGTTATTATTAATGTACGACCCTCTTAATTTGTGACAAGATTATTGATTTCAGCTATGTGTACACAATGGGCTCTGTGTAGTTTTGTGTTCATTTTTAAAGGTGGACGCTGGAGATAACCTCACTGCGGCCCCAGCTCATGGCCCCGCTGCTCCACCCACAGACACTAAGGCACAGGGCTCCCTCATTGCAATGTCCCCTAGACGTCCTCATCACCACCACACACATCCACAAGTTCTATGCTCACCACCCGGACTGTAGAAAGGAGCAGGTCTGTTTCTTTATTTAATGACTGTACCTAAACCCTCGACGAGGGTTATATCAGTCATAGAAGTTGCGGTTTCGCTAATACGCAAGAGCATCCACCATCCACCATCCCTGCAGCATCCACCGAACTCAGACCTGTGGAGGTACGGCAGGTATGTGGTCGTTAGCCAGTCTCACCGTAGAGAGCTGTTGCCCGTGTGTTACCGCGCGGAGGTGACCACCTGAGGAATCCCGTACCATCTGGGAGTAGTTCTTAATCTGGTTCCCTACCTGATCTTACTTTTTACTTGGGTGGCAAGTTTCAAAAGGACAGATCAACTATAACCACGTTTCTTAGCCATCACCTTCTTTGCGAACTTTGCAAAATGGTTATAGGCTTCCTTTGTAGCAGTCAATGCTGCTAAGTTCGTTTGCCCTCCCAACAACCGTCGCTCACTGTTGTAGAAACTACAGTGGAGCAGCACATGGTTTCTTGTTTCCTCCGCACTGGAGGCACAAGACGTGCATAATGGAGAGTCTTTCAGAGAAAAGAAGTGAAGCCGCGCATTGAAGTCACCATGTCCCGTGAGGAACTGGCTCATCCAGTGGTCTGGCTCAACCCATTTTCTAGAAAGACGTTCACGGATGTTGGGGAAGAACTCATACGTATCACGTCCCTTTGACGAGGATTCCCATCTCGCTTGCCATTTCTCTAGAGCCCATTCATCGATAGCGGCAAGTTTCTGTTCTGTGGTGAGCTCCGCACGGAGTTCAGCCCAAAGCGGGGGAAGCTCCCATTTCACTCTCCACTTGTCAATCATGCACTCAACAGCCAAATCAACTGGTAACTGACCAGTGATCACCTGGAGTGCTTCTGTTGATACAGTCTTGTAGGCCTTGGTGATCCACAGGAGCGTGGCTCTCTGGGATTGGGCCAATACTCTCTTTTGATTGACTGTTAGTTTGCTACCCCAGACAACGGGGCAGTAGCCAATCACACCTAGATATATGGCCTTATACATGAGGATAGTGTCGTGGTAACACACTCCCCAAGTGGCCTTAGTAATGGCACGCAGTGAGGCAAACCTTGCAATGGTAGTGCCTTTAAGGGACTGGAGGTGTTGGTTGAAACCCCACCTCTCACCTATATTCACTCCTAAATACTTGACGTGCTTTTCAAGAAGGAGCCTGTGGCCGCCAAAGCGTATTGTGGGTGGATTATTCACTTTCCCCTTCAAGAGGATTAGCTGGGTTTTTTCCTCAGCCACCTGCATCTTGACGTGCTCGCACCATTGGTTGACAGTGTGGAGCACGTGGTGGGGTTTTTCTTCAATTTGGCGGACTGACTCTGCAAAGATCAGCACAGTCAAGTCATCCACATAGGCGTACGGCTCGCAGTCAGTCTCCATGAGTTTCCTGAGAAGACCTTCGAAGAAGGCATTCCAGAGTGCTGGTCCTAGGACCGAGCCCTGTGGGCACCCCTTCTCAATCTTTCTCCGGACGGAGACATGCCTACTTTCGATCGTAGCAGTTCTGTCTGTCAGGTAACTTCTGACGAGCGAGTACAGGTTGCGGGGATTCCCTACCTTTGAGTTCATTAAGGAGCGCTGGCCACCAAAGGTTGTCAAACGCTCCTCTGATGTCAATCAGAACTGCTACGACGTACTTAGCCGGTGCCAGCAGGGAAACACGCCGGATCTCGACAATGACATCCTGCGTGGACCTTCCTTTGGTACACCCGTATTGCCTGCCTGTGAGGTTGCGGCCAAAGACTCCTTCGAGGGACAGCAACATCAAGATTTCTAGTGTTTTGCCTAATATGGAAAGAAGGCTGAGTGGTCTCCATGATCGCGGGTCCGACTGATTGCGGTCGCCTCCCTTTTGAAGAGTGACAACGCGCGCAGACTTCCACTGAGTGGGGAACTGTCCGACCTGCAGACAGTCATTAAATAAATTAAGGAGACCGCTGGAGATTGTCCGCTCAGCCTTCCTTAGCATATTGCTTTCTATTTTATCTGGCCCAGGAGATTTGTTGGGCTTTAAGGTCGCAAGAGCCCTGCCGAGGTCGCCTGTTGTCCACAATGGGATGTCGGGCTCGTTCGGTGGGTCCATGATCAGCTCCCTTGCTGCCCTCTGGGCTTCAGTGTCTCGAGCTACTTGGTCATCTGGGAACGCCTTCTCAAGGAGGGTTTCCAGTGAACGTTCGATGCTGCAGGCCCAGCCTGACTCATTTTGCATCGCAGCTAAGACCTGCTCTACATTTGATTTTCCTATGGAGGACTTGTAGTGTCTGCCCCAGGGGTTCTCAGAGCTCTCCGCTTCCACAAAGTTTCGCCAGCCTTGCCGTTTGGCTCGTTTGATGGCGTGGTGGAAGGCCTTCTTCTCTTGGATGAAGGCAGTTCGGAGTGTTGCTCTGGCATCAGGGTCACGAGTGTTTTGGTACATCCTTCTGGCTCTATTTGCACTTTGCTTGAGGGAATTTAGTTCCTCAGTCCACCATGGGACTTTGATCGCCCTGTGCTTCTGTTGGCCAAGTACAGAGAGCCCAGCAGAGTGCAGTGCTGCGGTAAATATGTCCACTTTGCTGTCCACCTCTTCAGGTGTGTATGCTTGCGCTATTAGGTCGGTGTCCGGGGCACGCAGTTCACCTTCCAGTACCCTACAGAATTGTGGCCAGTCAGCATTTTTTGTGCAGAATCGCTTTTCACGCGTGTCTTTGCAGAGGATGTTGTCATCCGTGATGGCAAAGTCAATAACCATGTGATCGCTCTGCGTTGCACCTGGTACGACTCGCCAACCCTGCAATTTGAGTAGCAGGGTGTGAGACACGGCTGTGACGTCTATACACGACCTTCCTCCCGGACCATCATAGGTCGCCTCAGTCATGGGGTCGTTGACAACAATCAAGTTGTACCTGGTGAGCAGCTCTATATACGCCTCGCCCGCCCCATCCGGGGTTGGGGATCCCCACAATGGTGATCTGGCATTTGCATCGGCACAGACTATGCAGGGTCGTCCTGATAGGCCTGCTAGAGCCCGCTCGAGTGGTTCAAGGCTGTTGGCAACTGGTGCGCCAAATTGCCTGTAAAATGATATTACAACCAGCTCAAAGCCACCGGCTCGGACGAGCACAGCGGCCAAGTGCTGGCTGTTCAGGTGAGTGAGTGCGAGCATGTCAATGGACGGGTCGATGCAGGCCACTGCTGCCTTGGCTCCCGTTCTTGCTCCAGCCACCACTCGTGCCTGCGATCCCAGACCAAGGGTTTTGGATCCTATGTATGGTTCCTGTATGGCGAGAACACTGCAGCGTTTCTTGAGTGCATTTTGCAGCAACTCTGCCATAACTGGGGAACTCTTATTGGTGTTGTGCTGAAAGATTCGAACTGTTTTTAACCTATTCATAATCCACTCGTGACTCCTGGAGGGCTATCGCTCGCTGACGAATGGTACAGCGTGCGTCTCGTGTAGAGTGTGCGACCTGTTGGATTTTGCGTTCAACGCAATTGGCACACTTGAGGGGAGCATCACGCTTGCATTCCTTACTCAGATGTGGCAAGGCGCACCAGGCGCAGACAACAGGTCTTGTACAGGCCACTGCCAGGTGGCCATAGCGCTGGCATTTGTAGCACTGAGTGGGGGCTTGGTACTTTCGTATGGCGCACCGCTGCCAGGCTATTTGGAGGTGCCTTGCCCCCTCTAGTTTTTTGTATAGGCTGGGTGATACCTCAATCACCCAATCCTTCTGTTTTCCACGCTTTTTGGTGAAGAGGGGCCTGACATCCTGCGGCTGCAAGCCTAACGCAGGGTTGTGCTCAACAACTTGTTGGGCCAAGTCCTCTTTTTGAAGGTCAGTCCGCACGTCGCACAATAGCAGGCGGGGCAAACGACCCAGGGGGGCTGACGCTTGGAGCTTCAACTCCTTTTTTGTGGAAATGTGGCTCGTGAGCGCCTTGGCCATTTCTGGCGTTTCCGTCACAATGACGGCGCCACCTCCTACTGCGGTGCGGATGTCTAGCACTCGGACGCTTAGAGCTTGGAGGTCCGTAGCAGGGACACCCCGCATCAGTGCTTCCATTGCATCAGGGTTGGAGGGACCAGCCTCTCCTTCTTCACATGTGCGCCTGACCACTACCACGTTTTGTCGTGGGTTTTTAGGGGGGAGTTTGGTAGGCGGTGGAGGCTTTTTATTTTTGTTTTTATTTTTACTTTTGCCCTTGTTTTTGGGCAGAGGCGTAGGCGGGGCGCTGCCCTCGGCCTGCTTAGTTGGGGCCTGTTTGTGCTTCCCCCTGTGCTTCCTGGCCCTGGCAGACTGCCATTCCGCCTCAGCTCCATGAGGGGGGGAGGAAGGCGCAGTAGCGGCTACTGCCGCATATGAGGGGCCTACGCCGCTCTTCCCTCACGACAGCCGCCACAGTTTCCCGCAGGGGGGGAGTGGCAGGGGGCGATGTCGTTGGGGAGGCATTAGCTTTTATAGCCAGCTTCGAAATTTCGAAGAGGCAACTAGTGACGGGGTCCCGCATAGGTCCTGTCGCGTTGACCCTCATCCGTGCCAGCTGGCCGTGGATGATTTGGACATATGCGCAAATTTGCTCCATGTCTGACAGATTAGGGTCAACGGAATGCCGAGTGCTTGTAGTAGCCTGGTTGCCCGGGCTACTAGGGGGAGAAGGGGGAGATGAACACGGTTTGCCCGGTTCTTTCCGCCCTTGTTTGTTTGGACGACGAGTAGATTGCTCATCGTCCGAAGAGGGAGGGGTCGAGCTTGGCGAGCCCGAGGAAGAGGCGCAGGTGGCGTTTTTATTACCTGCTGAAGATTTAGTTGACTTTGTCATGTTATTTTTACTATTTTGGGAGGGGAGGGGGGAGAAAAAAGAAGCAGACTGGTGTAGTGTATCCTTGTGAGTTCATTTGTTGTGTGTGTTAGTGGTATGAGCGAGAGGTGCTCGAGGCAGTGTCCTGGAAGCTCCCCCTCAGGCATATTGATTCTAGCCCCTTTCGCTGGTCCGTTGAGGGACAAAGGGAGGCCCCCACATGCGCCGCAGCTGCCAGTCCGGCCACCCACCGGGACTAAGACGCATGAGGGATTTTTCGGCTGCTGCTCAGAGTCAGCCCTCGGCCACTGGTGATGTGGTGAGCGGGACACACGCTATCAGCCGCCCCAGGAACGCTCAAACCTGGTTTTTCCCCCTCCTCATTCCGAAGGCCGCACCTATATAGGGGATCGCTCAAAGGTGTTAGTGAGCTACTTCCAGGACTGTCTTTCGCTCATTATGAGTGTTTTAGGTTAATGTGTTCTACTACGCAGGCCGTTGCAGTGTATTTTGTATCTGGAATATGTTGTGTATGTCAGTGTCGTGAGCTTTAAGCCCCTTTAAGGCCGGATTTAACGGCCACGCAGAGGATACGGCAGGAGAATTCTGTCCCCCTTCCTGCGGGGGGTGTGTTCTGCGATCCCAGCTCAAGGTTTCTCCCCATACCGAGCACCTCCTGGGCCCTCCCTTTGATGGAGCGGATAAACAGTTTTGACTGTCTAAGCCCGGGCGACCCCTGCCAATAGGCAGCCCAGCACATATCCCCCCATTCGCCGACCTCCCTACGTTAGGTGACTCCAGGTGTAGTTTTGTGTATAAGCTACCGGTCTGTCTCACCTCACGTCTGGTTGCAGGAACTAAGACGGAAATGTGCCGGTATTTTTTCACAACGTGACATCAGGGATTTTGTGTTGTACTGGCCACAATCGTGTAACTCGGCTTCCTCTCTTAACGTTCACTATTAGTGAAAAAGGTCGTCAGACAACTTTCCATTAGGATGGCACTGCATATGCATATCATTGTTCATAAAGAACTAATTGTAGTTTTCATGTAATTTATTGCACTTTAGGCCAAGGAATTAGGAAAGAAAGATACGAAATTAAATGAAGAAAAAATTAGGGATTTTGACATGGGCAGCTTCTAATAACACAGCAGTACCGTAGACGTTTCATTTGTGAGGGAATGACGAGAGCAGCTTAATAAATTGTCCACAAAAATCGAATTTAGTACATTTCCCTTATCAATATCTCTCATAACAAACTCCGGGTAACAGTCGACTAAGTGAACTATACGATTGGATGCCACATGGTTATCGGGAGCAACTCCAGAAACTCCGAAATCCAAGCACGTGCTTTTGACAGACTTTTTCGCAGAGTTTCCTCTACAAACGTGAACCATCGAAACGAATTGTTTTGACTATGTTGTCTCATCGATTACCTATACATTGGTCACTGGATACGCACCTTGACATAAGTACGGGCTACGAAGTCCTACCAGTTACCGAAGGGAGTTGATATTATTAACATTATACAGTGGAAAACGGTCCGGGAATTTTTCCAAATCCGCAACGTCCGACCTTCGTATTGGCCATATTTTGCCGTTAACGCGATCTAAAAAACCGCTGTTTCGCACAAAAGTTCCGCTTGGGATATATTTGTTCTGGGCGAAAAATGAGTTTAAAAATTGTACAAAAACGGAATGAATTTTGGCGGTTTTCTTGCAATTACGACGAGTTTCCTATCATTTACGAGGTATTTTTCGATGTGGAGTCGAATATGTCGAACCTCAGAGGTGTAGGAATTCCACTGCTTGAAGTAACTCGGGGGACCATTTAGCCAATGTTATCCTTTCTCCCTGGTCTGCGCTTATTTCCCGCACTGCTACCCGTCTCACTCCAATCACCAGTGGTTTCGCTGATAACACATATTGAAAGCTCAAATCTCATGTGAAAGCGTTTGGTCGAATTCGCATCATTCAATAATTTTTTCGACCAGGAAATTGTTTTGCTCTACATTAACGTTTGCATGCGTTTCTGCGATAGTGGATGTAGGCAAATTATGTTCTTTTTTCGATGCGGAATTGAGTATTATAAGTCACAGTAATGCCGTGCAAGAACTAAGCCGTTGTGTAATCATTTGCAGCAGTTTTATCTTCAACCACGAACGCAAACAATAAGTATACTGGTTGTCAATCAACGGTATCACAATGACCTAGTAACTTACTCCTTCGTAAGTAACTAAAGTTGGAGCTACCACAATACATACAGAATTCACCAAACAGAAAAACGATTTACTGGTATTCCAAATAATTTGGTACCACCGTTAATAATTTACATTCATTTTCGTTTTTCTATAATGGCAACCTACATTCCTGCCATAGCAGCAGGCAGGACATCAGTCACACCGATAAGGGATATTAGAACATTCCAATGTTCGAACGGCTCTCACGATCGACGCTCCAATTTTAGGTCAAATTTCGACCTGAACCGCTGCACCCGACCAGCCTCGACGTTGGTGACCTGCTCAGTCGAAGTGGGAGGATCTGCCTGCCATGGTGGGCGTCTTTGGTTTCTCCGGACTTTCGCCTGAGTCGCCCAAACGCCGGTTGACGTTAGTTGGCGGCGGTCCTACGTCGAAACTCTCGGTGAGTCGCTCTCCCTCGCATTTGACTTACTATACGTCAATTTTACGCGCATTACGTACACGTTGAAACGCTTGAGTCTTCTTCTCAGAGTCAGCAGTATTCGGATCTTAGTCTAAAGAGAGGCTGTAATTACTGCTCAATATTAGAGACTTTGCAATTACTACCAAACCACCTGCAGTGCGTTGATGGTCGGTCCTTCCTTTCAGTTATATGCAAGTATAGCCCGATTCCGATAAAGATCAACAGCTTTGAGAGGTAAGATCAATTCATTTCAACTTATATCGATGGAAAGTCCGTGACCGCGCGTTATTGTTAACCCTTTCTACCCCATTTGGTTGGAGGTATCGAGTGTTATTTGCGCTAGTCGATTCTTTGCTACTCTTTGGATCTGTTCTGCTGAAATCGTGCAAGTACCTACCGGTTGTTCTCTAGATATTCAACAAATAAATTTAATTGAGATACAGTGAATGGTAGCTACAGTACGTACACAAACAACACTCCTTTGCGTCAGGCATAACTTGTACAAGATTGGTTACAGCTCGACGTTGTTAGAAGTTCATCAATTAACCCCCCCCAAGATGATAATGAGTTTCATTAACTTCGGCTGTGCGATGGGTTACACAAAATCCAGTCAACTATTTTCGTACAAATTTAGAAGAGTAGTTCGGCCTATAGAATATTCCGTCTGTGGGGGTGAATGTTGATGTTGAAACAAAGAAAGGTGCCTACAAAGGTATAGGGAAGGGCTTGTTCGTGTGAAGACAGCAGCCAACCAATTTAGTGACGCAATGAAGTAAGCAATTCGGAATAACTCAAAACCCACCTTTGGATTTTGTGAGAGGAGTCGTTCATCCACTTTCTCCCACCTACTCATTCGCCCCACACACCTCGAGCAGGATAATCAGTTATGTGTCTTTTACAACTCATTCCTTCTTCAGTATTTTATTGGGGCGATTCCTCCGCGTGTGGGCACAAATCTTCACTGTTTCTCAAATGCTGCACACAACTTTGCGGTTCTAGAGACTGAAACTTGTATAAACTTGAGATGTCGGGGGCCAAAACAATGTTAGTCGTAATACAATCGTGCAGATGGTGTAATCGTTGGCCAATTCGTGTGACGGTCTTGTGGAACATCGTGAACCGTGTAGAACCATTACACCTTCCAATGTAATGTGCAAGGGCCTGAGATTCCCAGTCTGGCATTGGTGCCACCACGAGAGAAGGAAGGTGTCGAGTACTGCTTCTACTACCATGCAGTCTAAGAAACGCTATAATGAAGCAATTATCTGGGTCTGCTTTGACGGCTGTGTAGGATGTTAGTCTACTGGCTGGAGAGTCATTTGCACGTGGGGAGGCGGTATCGAACTCACGAAGGCAGGGAAAAGAGACACCTTGTAAATTATCGTTGTTGTGCACCATTAAAATCGCAAAACGGCCAAATTCCATCCCCCGACCGAACCTGCAGACAGAGGCAGTTGTTCAGGCCAGTACTGAGTAGGTATGGAATGCCAACGGAGATCCCTCAGACTCGCACCGCTCTCTCGCTCTGGGACAGAGAGATCTCTCTTGCTTAATTTGCCTGTAGCTCGCCTGGTAACATGGAGTACGGCACATCCCTTCATGTCAGCTACTTAGGCAAAAGCTACTACTGCCAGTAAAGTTACTGTTCGGAAGCGCTTCAGAGGAAGATGAAGCACCTACGCCAAAGTCATAATCAAGTGCAAACTGCTCATTTCGACAATATTGTTTGAACTGCAGATCACATAGACAAAGAATCACATTCCAATGTGATTGGGAAGTGTTGCCACTTATGGGAAACCCTTGATCACGGTTGTAGAGTTGAAATCCGTTCAAATCGTTAACCACTGTCATGACTGAGAGGTCAAGTGGAAAATTGTATAGCTGTGCATTCATAAATTCATTCTCTCGAATGTGAACACCATTCCCCGGTAAGTTAGTTTTCGATGCTACTAACTTTAAATTACGTTTCAGGTTCAGTGCATCATGAAAACCTGTTGGTGCATCATCGTGCTCGCGTACGGGGTAACCGCTCAGCAGTTCAACGGCAATTCTGTAAGAGACTTCGTAGGGTAAGTTGGCAGTAATTTTTGATTTACTGGAAGTACCAACAGATGACTGAGTTACTGACTTTCTCCTCCCACAGGCAGTTGACGAATCTGATCAGTCAAAATGGCGGAATCGGAAACATCGTTTCAAATTTACAACCAAACTTCCCAGCGGGCCAACCCGACAGTAACGGCTTCGGAGTTTACCAGCAACCTGGCTCTATTCCTCTTCTGACAGGTGCGCTTGTTAGTCAGCTTTAGTGCGCTTCATGCGTCTTTTTTGAATACTTGCTTTGCTTACGCTAAATGTTGAGAAGAACCCCCCCTTCCGTGAAACTCGTTCGTTGGGGCCACAGGCCTGATGTTTGTACTTCTAAAATCACTGAAGCAGTCCTCACTTTCAAAGTACATCCCCCCTCGTTCTATTGACCTCAAATCCCCCACCTCCACATATTTTTAAATCCATTGGTGTAATGAGTGATGTTCCACTTACTGCTCTGTCACTTAGTTTAGAGACATCAACTAGTTTCTGTACTTCTTGGGATAACTCTTCCCTACCCTTATAATTCAACACTCAATCGCTAGAAAGTCAGTGAAATAGATTTCACTTCGTCTGGCTGGCACGCTCTGTTAGTGTCACAAGAGTCCTCCTATTTGCCTACCATTCAATGCAGGTGCTCTTAGACGTCATATTAAAGGGCTCAAGACCAACTTCATAATCTTGCAGTTAGTTCGAGTTCCCAAACTATCATGTGATTCCCAATCCTTACACGTCAACTCCAATTGTATCAAATCACGATCCACCTGCGGCTTTCGCTTACAATCGCAAAGCTTGACCCACGCTCAGCAGCAACAGCACACAAGCCTGTGGTCTGCATAAATTAGCTGGTCCATCCCCATTCATTTTCATCGAACCCTGCACCTAAGGCATTACAACGAACCGCGCACTCATGCCCCAACTGTATTTTCACATGGCTGCCCGGCATAACTCGTACGTTCGTTCCGTAATTTCATGTAGTTTATTGTTGCAAAGGTGGTGTGCCGTTCTGGTAGCAGGTGTTTCCATACCAAAGTGTTAAGAACATTTCATTGTTCATTTTGATAAAGAAAAAGACCTGGCAGTAGAACATAAGTGAGCACTTCTCGGCACATATCCCCCCCCGCCACGTTGCGAGTAGCCGATCCTAAGGTCTACTGAGGTAGCCAGCAGTTCACTTGCAGAGGCTACACAAATATCAAGAGTTTACAACAACCGTTTCTTTGATCTTTACAGGGCCGTCGTATCAAAGACCAGAACAGGCGTACCCGGGTTCTTCGTACTACCAGAGCCCATATCAACAGGACCACCCTGGTTTCGTCAACGCTTTGACATCGATAGCGAGACACGACGATCTCAAGTGCGTCCCGAGACTCCTGTGTGAGGTGACTTCAGGCGGAAAGGTTGGATATGCCGGGACCATTGGCTCCAGTGGCTCGTCGACAAACAGAGAGACGCTCGTCGGGTAAGTACATCTCGTCATAGTCAACTCGTTCACCTCGCGGTATTATATTATTATCGTCAGCATCGCGCCAACGGCCCAAACAATACGTCTTCATCTCCCATACGGCATTCAACGACCTTCCCTCGCGCCTCTTCCACCTTCTACACAATGGATCAATAGATCTCATCAATATCAGGGCCTCGTCGCCTCCTTCTTCTTCTTCTTGTTTTTCTCGTCTCCTTCGCCTTCCTCTTTGTTTTATTTGACCAATGAAACCCGTAAAATGGGATCTGTACTTCATCAGTCTCAGCTCCACAACCCTAATCGCGTCGACCAATCAACAGCCTGCGGAGTCATCCATCACTCGCTCACACACAAATTGATTAGAGAAGAGGAGTAGCAGGAAATAACGGTCCTCCGATGCTAGTCCACGCTTCACAAACTGTGAGACTGAGAATGGTAACGAAACCTAACTCGCCAGTAGGCAAGAACCAGAGGGAAGATGCAGGAAAGCAAGTAAACAAGCTCAGTGTGGATTTAATAGCTGACTTGTTAAGAACTACCCATGTGATGTGAGTTTATTGATGCTTTGTTACGAGCAACGTCAGAAATTCCGGAATCCCTTCTCGTTTCAGTTTTCCTCGACACTTGCAGGACATAAATCATGATCCTTCTCAATGAAATCACACGTTGAGTCTCGTGTGGACTGATTGCTCAATAGTGATCGAGGCATCTCAATAAATAACCAACTTGTATCAAGTGCTACCATATTTTACGTTAAATAGAACAAACTGAAGTTAGGTTCCACCAAACTCAAACGAATTGACATGAAAAGAATCCTAATGTACATGGGGCTGAGGAAAATTATGTGATGCGTCGCACTATTTTAAAATCACGAGAGGCCTCTATCTCTTTTCGTCGCGAATGGCCATCAGAAGGTGCTTTTTAGAACATCATCCGCTGGTAACTGATGGCACGCGGCAGTAGGGTTAGGTTTGCTTGGAAATTCGCTCCTTCTGAACCTTAGGTGGGCCAAAATAGGGGGTCGAGCATCCTGCACCTGAGTAAAGCCAGTTGTGTGAGACGTTTTAATTCCGCGCCACTGTTTACAGTCGTTCTTTAAAAATCTCTCGACTCCCCGGAGTTTTAGGTCTGACGTGAGGTTAGTAATGAGAGGCATTGTTCTTGACAGGAAAGAGGATGTCCCGTTAAGTAAAGATTATTAGCCAACAAACGCTTGCGCCGACCTGGATCTTCAGGATTTTGCATACGAAGACGCACTTAAAATGCTTTCTACTAACTGAAAACCTCGCGGCAAAACGCTCACATCGCCGTCCAACTCAGTATTGTTTCTCAGGCAATGGTACGTATCTGCTCTGTTGCAGCGTTTACTTTTCGGCTTTAGCGAAGCATTCTCCTTAGAAACTGGTACATAACGCATGATTCTCAAAATGAAGATCCTTCAGTAGGGCTGGTTAGGGCGTAGGATTGATCCAAGTGCAATGTTGCGGTGGCTGATCAGGAATCAAAGGCCGCATACATCAGCTGGTAAGTCATTTGACCTTCTCGCGTGTGGCTTGTTTGGCTGCCACTCAATCTGCAGGTCATATTGCCGGACGATTTACCCACCATACTCAAACTAAAACATGAAGTGAGCGTTGTCTTCTCCGAACCCTGTAAAACCTTCAATGAACAGTGGCACAACCTTCAGGACCGTACCAACATCTAGTTCGTCCATTAGAATCCGTCTGTCCCTGCTGAATCCTGACAAAATGCCAAGAGAAAATATCAATGAATTCGAATCTTGGGCAATGTATATCCTCGTTTACCTAAAGTGAGTGATGCCCCTCTTTGCCGGAGCAGCAATGACTCTCTGCACCTATTTGTGAACTCCACCGTTTACCTCATTCCTGGAATAAAACCGCAGATAAATCAATATCTAAAATTATTCCCTGCGAAGTGGAAAAGTCCCGTAAAATATGAGCCTGATGCGGAGGAAAGGGTCGACCAAAAGAGAATGAATTCGTGAATAATAGCGTTTCGAGCCAGCGCTCTCCCCCCGGGGAAATGAGCTCCCTTGTGCCCTATGCCTGGGCCTCTCTCCCGCTGCTATTCCGGCAGCCCTTAAATATATTGGAACTCATTCTACGGAAATACCGAAACTATAATGTCCCTCGACGTTATTTCCTCTAAACGTACGGCCGCGGCCCAACAGTTGAACATTTTTAAAGTGGGTCAAACCCCCCGTAAATCTGGAAACGGCAAATAGTACGACCGTGAACTAGGAGTATAACACTAAATTGTCAGGACCGAATCGAACAGATAAGCTCTAGTCCTGAATTATAACGCAGCTTCCGGGTGTTTTTCAAGTTTAATAGACACAGCGAGCGAAATTACTCTTAGGGGGAACTTCCACGCGAATGTTACGTCTAAATCAGCTGTCGATAATTTTACTTCCACAATAAATCGCCGAAGACAACTAAAACATGTCTTCTGAATGTTCTGACGACTGCAGAGTAATTCTTTGGAGCGACCGTGGTCATAAATCGAGTTAGTTCTGTAGAAAACTCTGAAACCTGAAGATTCAAACTGTTTTGAAGACAGAGAATCGGTTAGTATTTTAACGTTAGGAAACTGAAATATCGTCAAAATGTAGCGGAAAGGCGTTTGGTGCCACACAGAGCTATAAAATATGCTGTACGACCCCCTGCACAGTTGGAAACACAACCCGTAAAAGGCCTTCTGAGAGTGTGAGTCAGTAGGTACGGCAGATTGTAGTGAACTGTCTTCTATGGCGATACTGTACAAGAATGCTTGTAACAAACAGTCAAAAGTGATTGCAACCGCACAACTTCCCAGTCGTCAGAGGCTGTACGTAAGAAGAACAAAAATAATAATTGTCACAATAAGAGACGAGGTCTTCCTGGGGACTAAGATGCAGAACTTCCTAGCGCCTGAAGTTCTCGAATTCATTTAACGCTCCTATTCGTGCCTTGACCAATGTTGAGCAATCCTTGCAGTGGATAGTTATGACTGGTTCGAAGTGTGAGAGATGGTAGTACGTGAACGGCAGTGGTTTGAATTCCGGAATTTCCAGTAATTAACATATCCAACAGATTTTTCTGTATAATTCCAAACCTCTCATAATTTGCCTGTGCGCTGCTTGTTCAATAATTGTGTGGAATGAGTAGGAGCGACTTAGCAGATCCTGGAACTTTAAGGGCAACCACATTATACGTGAAATTAAGTTATGTTTAACAAGTTCAAACGAGCGGAGTGAAAAAATATATTGAATTAGAAGGTAAAGCCGTGAAAATCGCTGTACGTGTGGCTGAGGAAAGTTGTGAAAGCGTCGTACCAGATATTTTTATACGTATTACTACGAAGAAGACGACATATAGTCTCATAGTCCCAACGAGGATTACCTGAGAGCTGAGGGTCATTGAAATGAACAAATATTCTGCGGATTTCCGAGGACTACCTTTAGACTTCAGAATGACCTCGTACTTGAAGTTAGACAAGTATAGTTGGATTGTCGATAAAGAGATAGAAAGTGGCCAATCAGCAGCCCAATTCCAGCTGCCGACGTAATAATGAACAAGATTTCACCCCAAAGCGTGTGGTGTGTGAGCAATAACAATACTGTTTTCACACAAAGCTCGTCATTTCACTAATAATTATTCTGATCTGTTTCAGGTTGTTAACTGTGCTGAATTTCATTGACGACTCGCCTCTTCTTACGTTCGGAAGAGCTGCACTAATCGGCTACACGGCCCGCGGTAACCCCAGATCTTGTGTCGACGCCTACCCAACTTGTCCTAGAGACCCTGACGCTCTCGTTGACTACTTAAACAACCATAACGGAGGGTTCTTCCGTTTTTTCGGAGGCGCGCCTCACCAGCCCAGTTACCAAGGGTATCCGTCTCATGGAGCACCTGGCGACCACTACTACGGCAACAACTACGGGGGTCATTACGGAAACCAATACCCTCCTGCACCTTATAAGAAGTACCGCTACGACTATAAGGCCCAGCAAAGTTCGCCATACTCACAGGACTCGGCGTACAATAACGAAGACCCTTATTCCGCCTATAATTACGCAGGAGCGAACCAATTCTACGAAGGAAGAATTCAAAACCGGCCATACCCCCTGCTATCCGTCGAAGGTTACGATTCTCCTTTAGCTTTCCAAAACTTCCAACTACCTCACAGCCCACCGCAAAGCCAAACCGCACAGACTCATAACGACAAACTGATTTTTCCGGAGAGAAAAGGTAAAACTTTGTTTTTCCCGGATGACAACACCCATTCGGCCTCCAGTTCAGGATTCTTCCCCGATCGGACGGGAACCGGCAATTTGTTGCTTAGCAGTCATGGAGTCCACTACTACAATGGCCCTCCAGACCTAGTAAACTTCAGAGATCAACGTTCCATCAAGTTCCCATCCAGGATGGAGTTTCCTAGGTTTTAGATAACCGTCATGCCAAAAATTGTGGGTATAAATACTTTGCCGTATAGTTTTATATTTCCCTGTGTAAATATTGTAGTCAATCGTATCTGCAAACGCCCTCAACGCGCACTCCTCCTCAAATCGAGTCTGAACGATGCGGTCATTCTGGTAGGTCATTGTAACAAACTGCTATCCCCTCAATTTATCATTCCGCTATTTACTTTCCCCAGCCATTTGACACTAAACGATTTTATGTTCAAATTCGGCCCAAAACAGTCATAGCAAAATCGTGACCAAAACACAAAATATTTTTCTCCTCAAAAACGGCTTGAGCGATTTGGATTCACTTTTTCGTATGCACCGCTGCAAATAAAATATGGTACCATGGAATTCTCGTTCTTGGGAAAATGACAAGAGTAGTTCAATAAGTGATCAATAACGCAGAATAAATCCATTTTATACCAGTCGAATGAACTGTCTACGCGGTGACAATTTAATAGCGCCCATAAAATAACTAGGAGAAACCCCATAAATTCTGCTTCACTTACTACTATTTCTCATAGTTTGCACCCGATAATTCTGAATCAGGGAATAAAAATCATGTTGACAGCCTCATGGCAGCTCTGCGTGCTATATACTCAATATTGGTCGCGGCATAAGTAGAAGTACCACAATACATTCCAAAACGTTAAGCGCTACCCCTTGCAACGTAAAATGTGAAGTAATGTTTCAACAAGTTAGCAGTTGAAGCTACAAAAACCGAAGAACGTACGATAGGCTGAGGAAAGTTGTGTGATGCGTCGCACCAGATATTTTAAAAATGTTTTAGGGAACTCACACATTCACTGGTACCGTAGCGACGTGTGTGCGTATAACGTGTCACACGAAGTGGATAATGTGGTTCACCTCCTTCACCCCTCTCTTCCCTCTCCTTCCTTCCTCCCTTCCCTCTCCTTAGCCCCCCTCCTTCCACTCCCTTTCATCAATTTGTTGTTCAATCGTCACTTTCATTTCACGCCAATAACCAATTGGTGGCTGTGGAGGGGGTGTACGGGCGGGGGGGGGGGTCCTTTGAGCGTGAAAACCGCAGATAAAGTTCAATTTTGAATCAACAAGGACCAAGAGGCAAAGTGGAATTGAAAAGGAAGAAAAGGAGAAGACGAAGGAAAGGCGATTGAGCGGGTGCCTATGAAAAGGAGAAATCCCATCAACGGGCGAGCGATCCGGCTCAATTCCTAATCCCTCCGGCAAACACAATCTCTTCTTCCCTCTTCCACACCTTCAACACCCCCCCCCCCACCCCTACCCACTGTTTTCGTTCTTTTTTTCCACCCCCAACCGAAATTTGGTAAGAACGCGGAGACTTTTTTCGCTGTTAATTTTCAGTCCAGGGTGGTGGTGTGTGTGTGGGGGGGGGGTTCGCGTACGCCAAAGATTAATCGCGTGGGCGTCTCTCGACAGTCGACAACAACCCCGCTCCCTCTACTCCCCCCCCCCCCCACCCACCCACCACGGTAGGGTCCATTGTTGCTTTCAAACCCTCTCAAGAGACATGAGATAAAAGCTCTTTTTTCTCTTCCTCGTTGTATTTTTCCTTTTTTCTTTCTATTTTCAGGTTTCGCCGTCCTCTGTAGCTGATACTTCTTTATTGGAGAGTCGCCCTCCATCAAATAATATCTTCCCTCGTTGTTAGCGGATTATTGGAGAAGGCCGCTCCAAAAAGGGCAACTTGGAAAGCAGCATCTTCCTGGATGTCTTCATTTCATGTCACGTGGACACACGCAACGCAGCAGCTCGGAATGAGTTACGTGCGAGATGCTCTGCTTTCCACTGCAGTTACATGCCAAATCCAGCAACTCGTCCAAAACTGAATAAAAAATTACGATACTTTATTTTGACTATCAATATATTCGTATTTTAATAGTGTGTTTAAATATTTTTTAAAAACAGTTATTTTTTCATTTTTAGTCATTATTTTCCCCTGCCCGAATGGTAAGAAAAGTATTGGTACCTACCCTACTCAATCCAACGTCGGAATATATTTACAATATAAAATGGCGATATCAACAACCCAGCAAACTAGGATGTTTTTACAGCACCTCCGAGACCCATCCTATTCGATTAAGCGTCGAATAATACTAGTAAGGGATATGAAACATGGCCCGAGTGACATTTTATACGCGACGCTGTGCAATTAGCTTGGCTCGACAAGTTGAAATCTTACAAGTGAGACAGGGGGTCCCATTGTCCCACGAGTTCCTTGAAGTAGTTCAGAAACACGGATGTTGGGGGGGGGGGGGCACACTAATTGCGGTTATTATTACGATCTAAACACCAAATTTGTTTCTATCAGAGAATTAACCCAGAATTTCGTTATTGTCATGCTTTCGCCCTCTTTCCTTTTGAACTCGTTTATTCCCTATCATTTACCTACCCACCGTCCGAAATCAATTCCTAGATGAGTGTGAGTCGGACGTCAGATCCATAGAGGGCGAAAGATACCATCCCTGATGTCTTCTCACGATTACCTTCACTAGAAGTCTCTTTACTGCCATTTCCTATTGCCAATCTACCACCACCTCTCTACCTCAAAACTCGATCACTCTTTTTTCTTGTTTCGTGTCGGAAGGGTCACCTATGTACTGATTACGCAATAAAATATGTAAGAACCAGCTTGCGTGTTATATTATCTACGGGGTTTTAGGTTATCAGCGTGTTATAATCTAAATAAACAACAAGTTTTATTAGTTATTAGGATGATTAATATCTCTGGACGTGGACCTAAAGAGAGCGCGCTACACGCGTCGCACCACGCGTTTTCAATGGAGATTTGCTTAAAATGAGCTTCAGTAAAGATTGCCATTACAAACGCTGCAAATTATTACACACTGGTGGTTATTATTCTCTTGAACAGCTTGACGTAATCCCGACACCTCCGAGACCTATTCCATTCGATACAGCATCTAAAAGTACCAGCGAACGATACGAAAGTTGACATGACTACAACGGAACGACGAAAACTCAATATTCCAGGCGTCCGTAGGCACCAGTTGGCAATTGGCACGACTTGACGAGTAGTTGAAGTGAGACGAAGAAACGATTACTTTCGCTGTGTAGTCCCGCGAGTTATTTTAATTAGTAGACTTCGGTTGACTATAATTACTGCTAAGGCAAAGGGAAAACTGGATGAGGTGCATTCGTGCGGGAAGTGACGTTACCTGACGTGACAGAGCTGCGCTTGGTGAACAGTCGACTTCTAAAAGTTCATAGTTTTTTGCGTTAAGTCGCAATTGTGAGCTTATCCTTTGTGATCTAAAGCTTTCGCAACCGTGAAGCTGTGAGGAGTTTTTGTGAAACGTTAATATTTTTATGGAACGTCAAGAGCTTCTGGGGAGATAGTAAGACGAATACGTTTCGTTCCTAATTACCCGAAGACGACGAAGGCAGGCGTTTGACATTGAAAGGGGAGGGGGAGGATTGGAGGGGAGGGGGAGGTTTCTCTGACGCTATTTTAACGTCCACGAAACTCTTCATCAGTATGGTAATGTTGTCCTCGACGAAGACGATGATAAACGTTCATTATCAACCGGAGAGAGTCGAAAGGGTTGAAGATTAATCGGCTCCAGCCCCTCGACTGTTGCGAGGGATGCGCAAGAAACGAAAGGGAAGACCCCACCCTTGGGAAGACGCGTCGAAGGGGTTGAACGGAATTAAAGAGATTTAGATAAGGCCTAGAAATCAGGAGAGGCCTCAAATTCGGGTTTAATGGTCACAGGTAAACTAATAAACGAGAGGGAGCGAGAGCTTTATCTCCGTTCGTCTGCAGAAAGTTTCTTATCAAAAGACGTTAAGAGGTTCAACGCGGAACCAGCTGCCGTTTCCCAGTAATTTCGGTGGATTAGAACTAACTTGTCACTTTTTCAACATCAGTTGTAGAATCAACCAACCAAATTTACTTACTTATCAGCCGAGGTACCCGCACGTTGCCTCATGCCAATGCGGACGTCTGTATTTATTTCCGATGGCGCCATATCGCTTGTAGGTATCAATTCAAAATGATTAATGACGCAACTCACTGGGCGCGTCAGGCGAGTAAGGTTTGTCGTATGACCTAACGTCCACGAATCTGAAAGCCGAGGGAAGTTCTTATTAATACGAGGTTTTCAGCAACATCAAACCTAAATTTGTGGAGAATCCCAAATAATTGTCCCCAAAGGCATCTCTCTGGCCCTGGTGGTCTGAAGTTAAATGTATTTAAGCTCACGAAGGCTGCATATGCCGATGGCCAGAACAATAGCGAATGTAAATTGTTCTCAACGAACAACACATTTAGTTAACAGCACGAATGTTTCATCGGGGTTTTCTTGGTAATACTGTCGCTCGTATTTACGAAAAACGTGTTTCGGCTGACCAGAATAGCTCCTAATATCATAATAAATTACGGGAGTTCCTCATTTTCCCCTTATTTACCTAATCGACCTCAAAAACCATCTCAATAGCATGTACATGTGCCTCTAACAAATTGCCAGTGTCTGGAAAATGTTTACTCATGTTCCGTATGCTTATATTTAATTTAAATTAATTTGAAATTTAGAAAATGGTGGATTTTAGTCGTACAAGCTCGTTAGGAGACGCGAACTTGCTCGTATTGCGGACTTCTTGTGGGGAGGGACAATTTGATCTTAGAGTTAACGAAGCGCTGGAGTCACTGAAGTCTAGTCAGTCGCGTACGTATGCACGGTCTCTGGCGTGAAGGTAAAATACCATGGGTTTGGTGAACAGCTGACGTACTTGTACTGTGGCTCTACAACGAGTTTCGCTGAGCCACTGTGAGCCCGGCTTCATGGCACGAAATGATACTGTCCTGTTACGTATTTTGTACCCGCCAACTTGTCATCGACCTTTAATACGTCATCGCTACTGCTTCAACAGTCCCATGGGGTATAAAAACTACTCCAGCCCTTCAACCCCCAAGTGCACGAAGGAAAGAAGAGCAATAGCGGGGTCATTTAGCGGCTCCTCGCGGGGGATACGATTCCCAATAAATCGAGAGGCCGAAATGGTCCACTAAACTCTGTTTTATTTGTCAGTTCCCACAACGCGCGATCACGAAGCCCGAAAAAGGAAGACCAGGGAACGACCAACAGCTTTCTAATTAACGGGGAATGACGAAACACAATCTAACGATTCCAACGGTCGTAGGTTAAAGCCGTGAAAAATTGTGGGCGTAATCCATTAGGTTGCAGGATGCTTACTGAGGGGCTGAGCAGTTGTGGAGGGGGAGGGGAGGCAAGTGGGAATATCGATACAGGAAAAAAAACCAGGCCCTCTTAAACCTGAAGAACGAGGGGGGGAAGGAAAACCCTGTCAATTTAGAGGGAGGACACCTGCGAGGCTGGGGTTACCTGAGTCAATTAGTGGTGTAGGCTTACTAACTAAAAGGACTTGGAGTGGAAAGCGAGGAGGGAGCTTATCGTCACGCTCCATTGCCCCATGAGTTCCTGTGCTGCGTTGGCCAATGGGGTTGAACTCTTATCCACAGACGTTTTGTTTATGGGTGAGCGTTTCAAAACCTCCATAGTCAAGAAATTCGCTCGACAATTTGTACTTCCTACTTCATCGCTGAGCACGTTGGGAAATGGAATCGGCACCTGAAAAACCAACGTGAAAGTCATTCAGAACTTGCGAGACGACACATTTCAATGGAAACATTCATGAAAGACTAACTGGTTAGTTGTGCGTTCCCCGCATGTTTCATCGAAATCATTAGAGCCGTTTTCCGTTTTCGTCCGACAAATCTAATTTTCCGAGGTTCCATGATTTATATCTCCGTTCAACGGATAGTCACTGGAATGCAGTAGCCCCTCGTGCTGGAGGTGAGTTGGGGTGCACGGTGAAACCTGGTGTATCCGCTGAGGAGTAGGGTAGTGGAAACGCCGTGCTTACACATGTGTAATCCGTACACACATCATATACGTTAAAACGCTTCCAATTATTACACAACGGCTTGAAACTTTCAAATTATCTTCTGCGAGTTAGTACTCTACATGTCTTGTCCATAAATATCTCCATGAAAATTCGGAGAGCGTAGATTGGGTTACCTATGAAACAAAAATAGGGTGTTTTCGTTTTGTGGCTAGACGGCTTCAACGATTTTCACATAACTCACAGGAAAATGTTTTTAAATAGTTAACACGTATATATTGTTCTCCATAAATGTTCCTCTGACAGCCCATTGAGCAGAGTTAAATACCAAAATGTGTCTATAATAATGTTTCTTTTAACTTTTTCGTAATTTCCAGAATAACTACTGCACTGGTTATGATCAATCTTACAGATTGTTTTCGTGCAAGTTATACCCTCCATTCGAAGCAAGCCGAACTAGTTCGAATCTTGAGCTCGGAACATTCGCACTTGCCCTTCGACACATCCTTGTTTCGGGCCTTTCCAAACAACGAGTCCAGCCTGTTGTGTTGGTAGCATTGGGCACGGGAAGTGAGAGTGGTGGTAAAACAGAGGCAGGAGGCCGCAGGTGTTATTCAGTGTTAATGGAGCTCTCGATTAAATTCTCTGTCATAGTCAACCTGTGTTGTGTGTTATTCAACCCGTGTTGTGTGTTATTCAACCCGACAGAACATTGGCGACGCGGTGTGATTGTACCCACGTAACTCGGTTCATGTTCAAGTTTACCTCCAGTTGAGTTACCCTTACAATGTCGGACGGAGAAAGTTCGGGTTCGGGACCCACGAAATACCGTCGGGGTACCATTTTCGGTTGTGTTGAACCGTATGTGCCAGATAGCGAGCCGTTTCAGAACTATTTGGACCGCTTGGAAGCATTTTTTGATCTTAATGAAACGTCGGAGTCTGAAAAGGTGTCCTCGCTAATAGTTCTTATAGGACCGGAGATGTATGGAATCCTTAAAAACTTAGTATCTCCCAATAAACCGAAAGATAAATCCTTTGACCAGTTATGTGACATTTTACGAGACCATTATGCTCCCGAAGGATTAGAAGTGGCAGAACGATTCAAGTTTCACTGCCGTAACCAAGCAGTAGGTGAGTCGTCTCGTAATTTTATTGTTGAAATCAAGAAATTGGCTACGTCCTGTAATTTCGGCGATTTCCTTGATGATGCTCTGCGCGATCAGTTGGTATTTGGAGTTAGGGATTCCGTTATAAAAAAACGTTTATTGTCTGAAAAAAATGTATCGTTCGATAATGCTGTTAAAATCGTTTCGGAAATGGAACTTGTGTCTGAGCAGGCGAGAGTGATGGCGGAAGAAAGTGGATCGAGTACGGATGTTCAAATCAATGCCTTATACCGAGGACCAAATCGTTATGGAAATCGAACTTCGCGTTGGAAGAAGAGAGATGTGACTGGCAACGAGCAACACCCACGCTCGGTTTCGAACAATATTTGTGTCTGCTGCGGGCGATCCCACGACAAGGATAGTTGTCCAGCCAAAGAATGGGTTTGTTTTAGTTGTATGCAGAAGGGGCACATAGCGAGGTTATGTAAAACAAGTCAAATTAATTTCGTAGAGTTAACAAATTTTGTTAATAATGTGAATAGTCCATCGAAACCTCTTATTTCTAAATTGTCAGTTAATAAGCAGGAGATTTGTTTCGAGGTAGATTCTGGCTCATCCTGCACATTGATACCTTTATATTGTTATAAAAAGTATTTCAGTAGTGTACCATTAGAGCCATATGCGATTCAATTACGTACTGCTTGTAGTAACTCATTATCAGTAAGGGGTCGAATTCATGTTACAGTGAATGTCAAAGAAAAAGTTTTCGAAAGTATGCCTGTTATTGTAACAGGTACTGAACTGAATCGTTCGCTGTTGGGTAGAGACTGGCTATCTGTTTTGAGTCCAGGATGGAGGGTGGCGCTCTTGGGGGATCAGGTGGAGTCTGACACAGTTATAGGTGAGAGTATTAAGGAACCAACATCTACTGGAAATATTCTGGGGGTACAAGATAATGTTGGGTTTAGTTATAAATCACGTTTCCCCAAAATTTTTAGACCTTCACTGGACGAGCCCATAGAGATGTTTGATGTTTCGATAGTTTTGAAAGAACGATCAATGCCAATTTTTCACAGGGCTTACAACGTTCCATATGCAATGCGGGACGAGGTAGTCAAGGAATTGGATTCTTGGGAGAAGCAAGGAATAATTAGTAAAACCTCACATAGTCAGTGGGCCTCTCCTATTGTTGTGGTAAAGCGAGCAGATGGTGGTATCAGACTCTGCGCAGATTTCAAAAATACCTTAAATCGTATGGTGGATCAGGATCACTACCCATTGCCCCGTATTGATGATATCCTCCATTCCTTAGTAGGAAGTCAGTGGTTTTGCGAGTTGGATTTGAAAAACGCATATATGCAGCTCAATGTAAATGAGAATAGCCGGGAGTATCTAACCATTAATACGCATGTGGGTTTGTATAGATTTAACCGGTTATGCTTTGGTCTTAATTGCGCACCATCAATTTTTCAGTCTGTTATTGATACAATTCTGACTGGTATACCAAATGCTAGAGCTTATTTAGATAAAATTATCATTGGAGGAAAATCTAGGGAGGAGTGTAGTTTATCTTTGGATACAGTACTGGAGAGGTTAAATAAGTATAATGTGAAATTGAATGTAGGCAAGTGCAAATTTTTTCGTCAATCTATAGAATTATTGGGTTATCATTTGGATAGTAAGGGTCTCCACCCGTCAGCCCTCAAGGTGGAAGCAATTAAGTCAGCTCCTACACCCACAAATGTCACTGAGCTCAAATCCTTTATTGGACTTGTCAATTTCTACCATCAGTTTGTCCACATGTCAGCAGAAATTTTAGAGCCTTTATATAATTTGACACGTAAGGATGTTAATTGGGAATGGACGCCAGAATGTGAGGAGGCGTTTATGAAAGCTAAAGACATTATTTCGGGTGATAGTCTACTGGTCTTGTATGACCCAAGTAAGCCACTCATTCTTACTACAGACAGTAGTAGCTATGGGGTGGGGGCGACCTTAGCTCATCTCATTGATGGGGTTGAACGACCCATAGCCTTTGCGTCATCAACTCTATCCAACACGGAGAGGAAATATTCTCAAACGGACAGGGAGGCCTTAGCCATTATATTTGGGGTGAAGCGTTTTCACATGTTTTTAGCAGGAAGACCTTTCACCTTGGTTACTGATCACCAGCCTTTGCAATCACTTTTTGGGGAGAGGAAGGGGATTCCTGTGATGGCAAATGCTAGGTTGCAGCGTTGGGCCATAATCCTGTCTGCTTATAACTATACAATACGTTATAAAAAGGGATCAGATATTAGCCATGCGGATGCTTTGTCAAGGCTACCCTTGGCGAGTGGCACGGATGTTGAAGAATGTAATTTAGTAATAGGAAACTTTGAATCCAAAGTGTTGAATTTCCGGGAAATCGCCTTAGCAACTGAAAAGGATCATGTTTTGTCTCAGGCTGTGGACTGGGTTCAGTCAGAGTGACCTGGTAGGGTTTCTCCAGAATTCCAAAAATTTTTCAAGTTGAGGCACAATCTGACTGTGCACAATGGGTGTTTGCTGTTCGGGGTTAGGGTAGTAATACCAGCTGCACTTCAGCACAAAGTACTGGAAATATTGCATAAAAGCCACATAGGGATAGTACGCACGAAGTTATTAGCACGTTCGTATGTCTGGTGGGATGGCTTGGACCGGGACATCGAAAAAAAAGTCAGTACATGTGTGACTTGCCAAGTGACTCAGAATGATTGTATACCTAAAGTATATGTTCCTATGAACAGTCCCAATGTACCTTGGAATAGACTACACCTGGATTTCTTGGATACTTGGAAGTGCAAAATCCTGTTATTGGTGGATGTGCATACCAGGTGGTTGGAATGCTGGATTCTTAATCAAACTACAGCATCTGCAGTGATTGAGAAATTGAGGGAATGTTTTGCTCGATTTGGATTTCCCCATGTGGTGGTTTCGGACAATGGACCCCCATTTTCTTCCCATGAGTTGAAGGAATTTTTCAATCAGTGTAACATAAGTCACATACTAACACCTCCTTACAACCCTTCTTCCAATGGGGAGGCTGAGAGGGCTGTGCAGTCAGTAAAAAAAATGTTGTTGAGGTCAGTGATCTCTAGTAAAAGCCAACCCAGTGTTTCGATGCATACTCGTCTTTCTGACTGTTTGGCGTCCTATCGTTTCACACCCTCCTCTACGACAAGAATGTCCCCAGCAGATGTTATGCTGGGATACCCTGTCCGTTCATTCCTATCCATGTTGTCACCAAGCGATGAAGTTCTCAACAAATCACAGCAAAAATCAAAGAGTGAAATCCGTACCTTCAGTATTAATGATAAGGTTTTAGTTAAGAACCCAATAAAAGGGGTCTTCAAGTGGTTATGTGGCAGGGTCATGGAGAAGATTGGATATGTGATTTACCTTGTTAAATTGGAGGGGGGGGATCATTAGGAAAGTTCATATTAACCAAATGCGTGAGAGCCGGTTGGTTCAACCCGACAGAACACAGCCCTTCCTCAGCTGAAGCCTTTTGTCTGTAGCTGTGGGAAAGTCCAGCCTGCCTTTTCAGTTATTTCCTTGGCAGAAACCCCTTTTTGTACTTCCCATAATATCCTGTTCCCACCACTTAATTTATCCCCTCTTTAACTGTCTCAGCTCTTCCAAACCCAATGAAAACAGACATGCATCTCTCAACTCTCAGACTGCTCACAGCTCTACTCTCTCACTCTCTCTGTTCTAGTTACCCTCACAACCAGTTCACCTACTCAAATGCCCCTTGTGTCGCGTTTATATACTCACGCCGAAAATCCCATCCTCCAGTCTTCCACTCAGAGAACTATCGTTGTAACTAAGTGACCGTGTCATCAAACTTCTATCTTGTTCAGCAAGTGTATCAATACAGTCATATATTTCGTTCGATTCGTGTGTCTATTTCTCTCTCTTTTTCGTACACCCAACACCTACATTTTAGTCGTCGCAACTATTTCTGTATCTGTCTGTAGAACACAGATACACGCACGGATAGCTCTCAAAACGAGATTTGTCGAACGTTTACTTGTTTTTTTCGGTTTTCACAAAACCGGCTCTAACTATTTCGATCACACTACCGAGGTACTCTCAACTAACTAGTACCCACGTGTGGTTCTGCGTGTTTGAATAGAAATGCGTTTAACGAAGATACAGCACCCGTACATAGACATTGCTAGACATTTTAACGTCGCTCACTACTACTAAAATAAGAGTTTGCGAAAACGGGAAGCAGTTTGAAGGGGTCCAAAAACCTCCAAACAATTTTCTAAAATACCACATAAATCGTATACAATTTGTAATTGCCATTCTAATCAAGTACTACCAATCCGGTTAGTAATTATGACTTCGATCGAGTGAATGTTAACAAATTGGGCAAAAACCGTAGGAAAATTGCGTAGGTTTTTGGTTCTGCTTCGATCCACGATTAATTGATATCACAGCAGGAGGTGAAAAGATCTAACCATGGTGCTAACATTATATAGGTTTACTTCCTCAAGTACGTTTCAATGTAAGTACGTCCATATCGCGATTGGCAAAAATGAAGGGGACGTCCGCGTTTTCTAACGAGAGGCTCTGCCATCTACCGGCTCCACGAAGAACGTGCCCCTGGCTGGTCTTGTGCCTCTTGCCCCATTTCCGAACTGCTCCCGCCAGTTCGCTAGCTTTAACGACCTCGTCTCGCGACTTGGGCTTTTGACATGGAAACTTCGGTCGGTTGGCGAAGAAAAAATAAAAACGAAAAGGACCGACGCAAAACTGGCCGTAGGAGTGAATTAGTATGCGGGAACAGGCTTATGAATATTCATGACGTGTAGAAATAGCCCTTCGATGCCAAATAAATTAAATATAATTTGTACGTTCGACGAATGAAAAAAAAAAAGAAAAAAGAGTGCAGCTTCCGCGTTCCGCCCTTGAATCTTAACGGGTGATCCAGACTTCGCTCAATGAATCTCATTTGCTAACTTTGTATCACCACAACCTTGAAGAGCGTTGCTGATTCCTTGATATTGTTGCCCCGTAGTCAGATAGAAACGGCTTTGACAGCCTTAAAAAAATGCTGCACCGAAGAGCAGATAACAACATAAAATAACAACTTCATATTCTTAGAATAAGTCGTCTTACCTACTCCATCGCATTGCCCTCAGAAATTTCAAATGGAGAACCATACTGGAAAAAAGGACATGTTTGAAGGAAACGCACCGGCAGGAAGCCTAACTACCTTGCTTTGAGCGCATCGACAATCACTGGGCTAACCGGCTGTAGGAAAATGTGCCTGTGGACAGCAAATATTCGGCTGATCTTCCAGCTTAGACCTTACAGCTGCTAGACTTTACAACTGAGACTTGTACGATCTTTAATTTTAACCTGACCTATGTTACGATATCGTACAAAGTGTGGGGTTATGGGGGGGTATGTGATTGGAACACGGAAGTGAAGTTTACCATCTGATGGGTGCACGAATGGGGGAGCTTGAAACTGAGAAGTAAATGAACGTGGTGCGCGTGGATGAGGACTGTATTGCACATGACAGAATAGCGATATCAGGGAACTCTCAATACACGTAAACTGGTGACTTGGGAAACTAAGTGGGGAGAGAGAGAGAGAGAGTGTTGAGTTGTGAATAGCGTGAGACGAATGAGTTTGGAGAACTGGGAAGACGACCGTCGTTTGCGAGTGCTAATGGATGACTGACCATTGGGAGGAGCTGTGTGATGTGGGGAGGAATCTAAAATTGAGGAGTGGAAAAAGATAGTTGGGAAAGTACAGGAAAGAGGGAAATCTGTTGTCACTTGGAAATAACTGAGGAGCGATACTTCAACAGGTACAAACAAAAGGGTTGAGATTGAAAGGTGTTTGGGGAAACAGTGACTTTCTGTAGGTCCAGTTGTGCCAATAATAACTAAAAGGGTAACTTTACTTTTCTAAAGACCCAAAAAAATTAAAACAAACAAAAAATCTAGGAAGGAAATTTAAAAGAAATTATGAAACTCGAAATTAGGTAAAATGTAATTATGAAGTAAAGTTAAGTTTGGTTGGAAATCAATTATCTGCTCAGGGTATAATGGCACAAACAATAACTACAATAAATATCAAAATGAACTGACTCAAAATGAACAAATAAATCGAAAAGGAAAACTTAATGTTCCGGCAACTGGCGGCGATGTCGATGTGATAGGTATGGAGATCGACGATGAGAGCAGTCGGTGGAGAAGTATCCGAGATTTGAAGGAATGATCCTTCGAAAAGAGGAGGAAAAAATACGGGACTACGGGACTTCGAAATGTCGGGATCGGGAATCCAAAACGCAGATAACCTCCTACGAACGTTTTTATTCGTCTTCGGTTATCTTGGTTGGCGGGAAACTAGACTCTGGGACATAGACTACTGATGAGATGGAGCTGCATGCGGCGGCGTTTGGAAGGTAGCTCCTCATACGAGACCGCGTAAAAACTTCTACGTTACACAGTGAGTACAGTTAAGTACGATTGCGGATACCCAGCTAATTCAGCATGCGCCAAACACCACCACAATAAGGGGTCTTTGAAGTTTCGAGTAAATCGCGACATTTGAGGTGCGGGGTCTGGACCTTAGTCAGAGTATTGGTTCTATTACAATATTTGGCTTGATAACATCAAAAGATTCTTCTTTCATTCCCAGAGGTTTCTTACCATTTAATGTGCGGCCATATCTACCAGGAGCATCGTCTGATCAGATTGCGACAAGCAGGTGAGATAGATTCCTAACGAGATTTTTGTGCGAAAAAACTGAATTTTTAGACCGTGTTAAAGGCATAAAACAGCGGACGGACATTGCAGATTTGGAATCTCGATATCTTGAAGACGTATCCAATTTCGGTAGGAGGGTGGGGGGGGGGGTCTTTTAAAAAGTTCACGACCGAAAGCATAGGGTTATTATAATATACCAAAATCCATCAAAATCGTCAGGGATGTTTTTAGAAGCAAAGGATTTATTCATGTAGTTAATTTTGGACAGAATTCGCCCATTACCTTATTTTGGCGTCCCGTGTTGATCTGGAGACGAAGTATCCACCAATAAGCTAAATAAACAAAAATGGAGGCTGCCAAGTGAGCACAGGATCCCGGCTTCCAGATACTATCTGGGCATTCAGGATCACAGCAGACTGGTGATCCTGGTCACTTCCCAGACCCCAGGAGACGGAGCACCAGCAAACTGTTTGCAGACCGTGTCATGCAGCTTGTCTCGCCCTTCATGAGTACACGGACGCACCTGCACTGCATGACTCAGCGACTCAAACTACCACAGGGATGAAAACGACAACAACCGCAACATCCACAACCTTAAGAGCCTGGTCTCTTGTTCACCTCTTAGCTGTTGGCAGTGATGTCACACAAACTCACAAACAAAACTATTTCTCAACTGTTTATGTTTGTTTTTTCACACAAGGGCTTCGAAACGCATATTTTTTGAAATCCTGCAGGTGGAAGTTTGTCTGCCGATTACATCAATTTCCTTCGTGCTTTGTAGGGCTAAAGAAGGCACGCGCGTTGTTTCTGGTGAACAGTTGGTTGCGGCGTAAACCAGGCTAGTCCAGCATGACACACAGGTGTTCGGGATTGCCGATGACCTGAGCTCCCCGCTAAGCCCGACGGATTGACATCTCTACATAGTAACATTGATTGCGTTTACCAAGCAGAATTATTAATATGTTGCCCATTCGTACCAGAGCCTACGTTATGGCGGGGTTGACGGGTACGTCCTCATTAATGAGATACATCCGTCACGTTGCGACAAAATGAGCTCATCATTACGCCGAATAATAGCAGTACTCATGCTGAGTTCCGTCGTATCTAAACGTTGGATAGTCTCAATATCATCCAGCTAAGTAAAGTAACGGAAAGTCTCTCGGTACTTACATTTACTAGAAACAATGCGAAGACGGCGACTGAAAGCTTTTAATTCGGCTTTCTAGCGTTTGATGGACATCGTGTGTCAGAATTAACAACCTTCTGACCCACCTTCAATGAGGTTATCATATCCACAGAAAGAAGGCCGAAATGCGATTGGAAACTCGTCCCACTCTGGACCAATCCGAACTAAGAACACTGTTTTCGGAGTATTGTCGCGGAGAGGTACATAGTAAACACATTTTTGGATAAACGAAAAAGATAAGGGGAAGCTCCGTTATTTTTATCCGTTCCCGTTAAAAATCATTTTATTGCACGGTTAAACCTGTACATACCATCACGCAGATTAAAATCAGAGCATTGCAATGGACCTCAAAATTGTCTGCACACACAATTGTGTCCAATAGCCGACGCCCAAACGCATTTTCGTCTACCGCATTTATGACGATGAAATTGGATTAACCTCCATCGTCTAAAATATGCCGGGCGTTGTACAGTGAACCAAAAGTGTATCTAATACACGACTGGGCTGAAGGAAGGACCTATTCGAATCGGCATGTTGGGTTTCACTTCGACTCAGAGGGGACTGGTCATCTGTGATAGGTTGGCAATAAACTCGTCGCTCATCTACAGATAAAACCTAGTAACTGCGTCGTCCAATTCATATCGAAGAAACTAGATCGAATTGGAACGTCCTGTCCCCCCATACTGGGCAGCGCACTAGTGCTCATCCGTATCCGGGATCAGAATCGTGTGTCCAGCTTTTACAAATTCTTTTCGCGTGTACCATTTACGGCGTAGTAAATCAAAGTGAGTAGCACAGAGATTCACTCAGCAGCAACAAAACAAAAATATCCACAACGCTAGATTCCAATAGAGATATGTGCCAGTTCAACCCGAATTGGCCCTCGTTCCTTTGTCTCACGAAAACTCGCCTCCTGGAGATTTAAACTGTGTGCGTTTAATTGTGGGATGTTTCCATCGCGGAGTGAATCGAATTATACAAAATATTGAGAAGAGAACAGTATTTTCATCCGGCGATCTCTCCAAGTAAGTTGTCTACAGCTTCTAGTAAATGGCGGCTCAGTTTCTATATGAAGGCTACGATTCCGTTTCGAGATCTAGTTGTTCACTTTAATCATTTTCCTTTTCAAATGGAGAGCACCTTCGGCAAATATACACGAATATCAACACATCTTTCGAGGTGAGCTGATTTATGATTTGCTCATTAATTTCTCACAACCGAAACATTTCGTCGTGATATTAGCTTTTTTAAGGAATACAACCCCGCTAGTCGGATCATTGTTTCGGGCATGTAACTACTGGAAGGGAAGACTAACTCACTTTAACTAGAAATTGCGAGGTAAAAGCACAGAAGCACCTGCGTAGATTAACTTGAAACATCTTGTGCGAAACTACACTCAACTTTCTGCGACCCCAGTAAACTCGATAGTATGCTTTATCTCAGCACGTCCGAACTGGGTCCGAGCTATTTCGATACTAGGTTCAGCATACGAAGGGAATTGGACTGTATGACTTACACCTGAGATAGTTCAGATTTTCCTAGTCACATATGTTTAACCTAATAATCCTTTTCTCTCTCAAAGTTCATACCAATTGTTTTTAATTCAGTTCTGTCCCGACCGAGTAAAACCACGATCTCACAAACAATTTTTTTAAAAATAAACTTGGCTCAAATGTCTCGAAACTTAAAAGTGGTGGTCGAATCAAGTACCTATGAGATAAGATATATGTTCCTAAAAGTCCGTACCCGATTATTCCAAAACGGTGAACACCAAAAACTCACGTAGAAAACTGATTTATGAAATAAATATTAGCTACTCTAGAAATTTTGGAATTCCAAAGACTGACTTTTCGTGGAATAAAATTTCTCACTGATTTTATCCTATAATTCTGAAACAGTGAACACTATACAACAAAAAAAACACGTAGAGAGTCTCTTAAATAACCTGTGCACTGGTTGCTCAATAAAAGTTGGGCCACACGAGGGGTGGTGGTGGGGGGGGGGGGGGTAGCAAAATAAATTCCAGAACCTTGAGCGCCACCAGTTTTCATGTAGATCGTTGTTATAAACAAAATGAAGTCAAGTAAATCACTGAATACATGAGGGGCCAAGGAAAGTTGAGTGATGTGTCGCACCAGATACAACATGAGAGTGTGTGGCTGGTTTGGAATAAGGTGCCACTCAATGTTGATGAAATTACGTAATATTCTGCGCATTTATGATTTCCTGTCTTGTCACGTATTATTGAATCGCTGTGCACATGTCAAATACTTAAAAGCTATTTTGTCTGCAACATAAAATGGAGCCAGAGTCAACAAGAACATGGAGAAATTATTGTATATTTACAAGGATGCGATAGCCGGTGTTCAAACAAGTTTACAGGGCTATTTATTTTGTTCTTGCGCAATTTTCGCAGCTACGAGAACTGTTCTCAGTCGGGATCTGCAACAATCTACTGGTAAGGGCACAAGTGGAGTTTTTTTATGCGGTTTGTTTGATTTTCTTCGCCCAGAAACTAGTTTGCCCGTACAGCGGTCTTTCTCTTGAAAGTTTCCTTTTACCGCTTCTGTATTTATAATCGCTTTCAAAGTGTCCTGTTGGAGAGAGGGACTAATTTAATGCATGGATTACTTAATTCTGTTCCATAAAATTTTGGCACTCCACTGCCTCCAAGTTCCTTCCTGGGACCTCGATCCGTGCGAGGGAAGGCAAAATAACTCAGTCGAGGTCAGAGATAAACGAAGTTGACTGCTGCAGATATTTGATGTGACAAAGTTATTTCGCAAACTACTTCCTCGGTCCGAGTTATCGCGTTATCTTATTATTTCGTTCCCAATTGTTTAGTGCCCCCCCCCCCCTACACAATGACTCCGTCAGTTTATCTACCCAGCTCAGCCTCAATAACCTCAACGAAACCGAATTCCCTCGATTGACGTCCTTGTTGTGTTTTGGACGTTTTGAGACGCAAATTTGAAGTTGAGTCTAAAATTAAACCGCTGCCGTTTCATGCGCAATCCAAACGAGTGAACTCGGAAGAGTTTATTTATACGTGGCCTCCATCAGACGACGTCCTCGTCTTGGACGAACCAGATACCTTTTAATTGTGCCCTAGTTCGTCACCGGCAAAACCTTACCGAACCACGTCAGTTCACCTCTCGTTTCTTCGCGATTGATTGCGGCTAAATTCCTATGAACTTACGTACATGTCAGCATGTTCTTGCTCTCAACTATCGTGCACAATGGTTTTTATGCGTTTAATTTTTAGAGAAAATGCCTTTTCTCACTGACCTTGCGCAATGATTGGCCTGCTCCACTTTCAGCCCAAGGTATTGCATTAAAAACTCGAAAAGTTTGCCCTAGTATTTCTGCTTTAGTAAAGTGGTCATTCTTCACTTCATAACTACTTCATTCGTTTGAAATATAACCAAAGCATTGTGAAAAGTTGAGTGTGTGCCACCTTCAGCAACCGCTTGCCTGCGGAGTCCTGGAAATGTTGAATCCTAAATTGGTCTCAAAAGTGTGAAAAGGACACAATTTCATTAATGAGCTCTTTAGCTGACCAGGGCACGAAACGACTCTGCTGTCGTTGCCAGCGTACCAGTTGAAGCCCCAATCCGAATTTCAACTTCACGCATGTTGGAAACCTAAAAAACAAGCCTTGGCCTCAGGCCGGGACTCACTCTTCCGACCGGTGGAGGATCATTACCTGAAGCCATTTACTCGTATTGCCTAGTGCGAAGCAAACTCGCAGCGGAGGCTTGAAGAAGGCAAAACCCTTGGAAATTTTGTTGTTGAGATATTCCGTCAAAATGGTTGAAAATAAACAATCGCCGTAGTGAGGCCTTGGCAAGTAGCCCCCTGACAGTTGTGTGGGAAGTCCCCTACTCGTCAAAAAGCCAATGATTTGACGAGCACGACAAAGCGATGGTTCAATTGATCCAGTGAAAAAGGAATTTCGCACTTGGGCGGCTACCGAGCAATAAAACTAAAAGCTTCAAAAAGAGGGGCCGCCGAAAAGATAAGAGCATAAGGTCAGTGGCGGCAGTGGCGCTTATTAAAGTGAAATGTGCGCGGGGCCCTGGAAACTTTCGGTTACAAGGGATATCCATTAAGGACGTCGAGCAGCTCTAGGGGCAACCCGTCGTTTGCAAATGACTGAGCAGGCACTTGCCGCTCAACGCACATGCTCCCTCGGCCCGTCACTCGTCACTCGTTAACGCCTGATACACCAATAATTTTTAACAAACTTGTTACTTCCCCAGGCCTTCCAGACAGCTAACAGCTCCTGTCACACTTGGGCTAACCGGTGCGGTAACTGAGGGTGTGAAAAATCCCCAAAGCAAAACCCGTAACGCCAACAATAGCAGGACCGTTTCAAAATCCGGAGACCACCTGTTTTGATGGGTTCAAGGGTGAGAGGTCCCACTAATAACATCATTATTTCTGATCCTTGGAAACATTCCGGTCTAATTTGCCGTGTCAAAGGGGGTCTGGTGGGCCGAGGGCGCAGCGTTGCATTACGTCAGCACACCTAATGCAGTCTTCTCACTAAGCTCTATTTAATGATGAACTCGTCCTCTCAGATGTCAAATTTGTAACCTGCTCTCCAAACTGCCTTAGCAGTCTTCAATTCTATGAGCTCTTCTAAAATGTACAACCAGAAAAGTAGTTAAGTGCGTGGAATTGCAATGTCTGGCTCCACTCAGACGAAAAAAAAAACATCTCTTAGTGCGTTGGACGAACGTAAAAATATTTATCTGAATTTTATAAATTTAAACGTTTTTCGATCGAATTCGGGCAGGAAATTTTGATAGATAAGCCTCGTTATGGCGTTGAGCGATTGTGAAGTGGAAAACAGCGAATATAGCTTCCGGCTAACACTACCGTTAGAGCTGTGAGTTCCTAGATCATTGGAAAGCATCTAAGGGCTCTCGTCATGTTTGATCATTCCAGAGTATTTGATGCTAACTTAAGGAAGGAGCCGCTTCCTCGTACACTGCGGGCAGCAGTGCTTGTCTCTAGTTCATAGGCAACTTCTCAGAATCCCGGAAGCCCATAACTCGTGGGATAAAAACATCCCCCCCCCTCCCTCTCACCACTTCAGTAGAGATCTAGGCATCTAAATATTTGACAGAGCGGGAGGGCGGGCGAGAATAACCCCCAGATTTTAGGATGTGCTGGAGAGAGAGAGAGAGTTCTTCGATGTAGTCGTTCTTTTCAGAAACTTACCTTCAAGATATCAAATGAAACATATATTCTGACTATAAGAGGTTTTTGTCGTTTTTGCGAGTTTCCGTAGGTCGTCGAGAAGAGCCAGCCAGCAAGAACCGGCTGGCGGTTCCAAGTCGGTGGTCACTGGAGGCCCCCGAAGTTCGCACGCAAAGGAGACACACAGCCGGTGATGATTCACTGATTGTAGTGCACCACACGTCGATCCGGTGCCTGTTAAAACCTGTTACTCGGTTTAACGAACGTCAGCCTCTTTGAGGTCAACCGAAGACCTTTTTTTTCTTTTTTCTTTCTACTTTCCGTTCCCTTCGCGTCGTGTTATTCGAGCGTAGGAGCAGAATTGCGGCGCACCTGCTCCTCCTTTCTTCACCCTTTCAGCCGCTCAGCTCCTATTTCTTGCAGGCAAACGATATTTGAATAAGAAATAACGTTCGGTTGCTTGTCTCTTATGCAAGAGATTCGACCGCAGTCGGTGTCTTATTCCACGAGATGGAGGAAACCAAAATCGTCTTCTTTTTCTGACGAGCTCTTCCGTCAACTGAATGAAAGTGATGAAAAATGTAACTATCTTCAAACGGCTGTACAAACAAATAATCAACTAGTGCCTGAGTTCAGAAGCATCTCACACGATTGAGTTTCACAAGTAGTCACGGTAATCCTGTACGATACGTGAATGTATCAATAACTAAAAAAGGTGATTTCGGGTGATTAACCGTTGAGTCACTATTGAAGACTGGTTTCATATTATAGTCGCAACTGTAGTTCATGGTGATGTTCGTTTTATGTGTGTTGAGATCAAACCTGTGACCAGCACGAACATAATTAATAATTAATGCTTTATTATAAAACATCGATTTGATAAAACAGGCGTCTCAGTTCAGCCACCCTTTCCTCGTTCGAGCACAACGTTTCATCTCCCTGGTGGTCAAATTGATTTAGGTCGAACCATGGCTCGATGAGTATTTTTCGTAATTTTTCTTCCGTCACATTCTCAATTCCGCGAGCATTGGTTTCAGTTATTCCTAAGCAGTTAATATCATATTCTTATCTCGATATTATTGTACCCCTTTACTTATGCCCTCGACTCTGCGTGGCGTTGGAGTTGCACTCGACGAGAACGACTCAATTTCATCCGAATATTGTCAAACCCGTTTGTGTTGTGGCCAAATCCATTTCCATTTCACGTAGCAAAAATGGATTCCGTTCCCTATATTAACAAATGCTTCATTTTCGAGCATGTACTTCTAGGAAATAGACTCTCGTACACTCGCAAAGAAAAATATTCACAGGTATTAACAAACAGTAGAAAATGGTGGTTAGAAGTGATCGTTGACTATTCCGGATTAACTGTTGATCAACCAGAATCGCGTGTACCATTCTTCTCTCTCCATCCAGTGGAGAGGGCTTGTAGGATAGAAAGGGAAATAGTATTCTGACGGCGACCGGTTGATTTACCATAGTATCCAAAGGAGTAAACCTTACTTAAATTAGCTGTTTATGGTCTGATGTTTGAGACCAAGATTCCATGCGGAGACGCTTAAGCTAGAGAACTAATATTTACTGTCACGTACCTATTGCTATGATGAGTTACTGACAGTAAAATTGACAAAACTGCCTTTAACGCTGGGGGGGGGGGGGGTTTATTAGTCACGATTTCTCACGTACACCGTAAACTCGGCATTTCTAAAGGATGGAGATATGAACCGGAAAGTAGAACAAGCGAATCTCAGCGCTTTCTCAGTTCTGTACGCGTATCGTGAAGTGTTTGTTCCACTATTACTGGTGATTGCAATCCCAACATCCATACACCTAAAGTTAACGTACCTGTTAGGTGAGTCCGTCTCCTCTGGCTTGTGAGTTACTGTGGGCAAGCGCTTTCGATGTAAAGACATCATCGTCTGGCCGTTAAGTCAGTACTTGCCTACTGCCTACTGGCGGACACAACCCAATTTCTTTAATCCATACACCTACTTGTTGCATAAAGAAGAGGAGACGGTCTGTTGCCAAAGATCAGCGAGAAGAACTATTATTATGAACGCCAGGCGGGAGTGGGAAGATACCGCTCAAATGCCACACTACCAAGAGTAAAAACTCGAATTGATAAGGAATGTGGAGCCAGCTGATGTCAGCACAATGCTTACCGGCTATCTTTCTAAGAAGGGTCTGCAAACTGGACCTACCGCAGTACACGACAGATAATCAAGTAATGCTTCGACTGTGGAAGCTGAATAGATGGCAGTCAAAACCTAACAGAAGAGCTAGGAAGTGTAGGCCCATATGCCTGCTAACCACACTCCGAGGTTGCTCAGTTGGAAGGTGAGACCAGATTCGAAGTGCACGATCCCCTTCACCCACAGCAGTGTGGCGAGTGAAGGAACGAATTGTAGCGCCAAATGGCCTCATCTCTCCCCGTACCAGCCTGAACCAATGCGGGAAAGCGGCAAGTTCCTACGGTTGATAGGATGTCTCTTCTATCATTCCGAATGAAAATTATTACGGCCACTCCAACGGCTACTTGCTTCACCTTCTTTCCACATCAAAATTCAACTTTCTAGCAGGGATTAAACTCATAATATTAACTCTTAATGTCCAAAATTTTTTTATTCTCGACCAATATAAAAAAATTACTAAAATGTACAAATACTTCGTCCGTCTATTAAATACCTGTAAAAAAAAGAAGGAGCCAGTCTATCCGATTATCTGTAAACAAAATGGCACCAAAAGCCTTTCACCCGAGAAAAAACGGTTTACTACCCAATGACAGGATGCTGAACGTGCGCGCTGAAATAGAAGTGCAGGTCGAAGAACCAAAACGAGCCACATAAAGCGCCAAAAAAGTCAAAACTAAAACCATTTCCGACATTTTATTGATATAAAAAAATTCGTTTACATTTATGCGACGAGATAAGTATAAACAGTAGTTCGTTTACAATATAGATAACTTTACTTCTCTCTCATCTTGAAATAAAAAGAGAAAACAACTCTACCAATCACATAAAACGTGGACACTGTACAGGTGAAAGACATTTGGGTAGTGAGGGTCCGTGGGTCAGCAATCATTAATGAGACACCTACTAAAAAATTATAGGGCTAAAAAGACAACGGAAATAAATAAAAAGAAACTTAGAATTTGACTTAAACTTATATCAAACACAACATATTTCAACAATTCGTGTAATTTACTTCTTCGCTACAATAAGATCAACCATATCTTCAAAGTACATTGTAAGTCGACAAATGGACACACATAATACGATCAATGAGAAAATTATATTTAATTGGTTTACAGTATGAACTTTGCTGATTAGACCAGAATACATTCACTTGATGGACTAAGTAAAACTTATTTCCATTTTTTCTCGTAATTTTCTTCATCCTGCACTGTATTTAAAATCACAATTTTAGGCCTAATGTTGAGACCCGTTTAAAAATAGAAAGCTACCGAAATTGCTCGTTTTGTGCTTAGTCCAGTCAATTTGTTTAATGAGCGTGGCGCGTTTTTTGTTGTTGAAACCATAATACGCGTTACGTCACTACTCTCGGGTAGAAACGTTGGTTTAACGCGTGGTACCGCGCTTTAGTTTATGGATGACGTTTCATGGAGTTGATGAATGTGAAAATTAAAATTAAACCGTGTCAAAATTAGGGAAGGACTGCACAAACAACACACATGCTCAAGTGTGTTATTTGGCGTGCGTTTTTGGGGAAAGGTAAATAGTAAATAACTTCCTTCGATTTGTGTTCTTTACTGGCGCTGAGTATCCTAAAAGTGGTATTGAAACTGAAGCGACGCGATAGGTTCATGGGCACGTTCATTTGATCCCACTAAACTGGTCAATAGATACTTGTGTCTACTTAGTACACTATTACGTCAACTGAGGCTCACCTTCTCCATGAAATTAGTCAATCGTAGCTCACGACGATCTAAAAACGCCATAAACAAACTGACGGGTCTAGCGCACGTATTTGATCAAAAATCCCCCCTCCCCCCCTCAACCTCACCTCTTTTTGTTACGAACTACAATTTCCCACGTTCACTAGTCTAAGCTTAACGGTGACTAGGGCATACAAAATATAACTAATCTAACCGCTCGTAACCTTAATAAAAAAAAGAGGAAGTCGCAGCGAAAAACGGCGCTCTTCCTGAGATCATTAGGCAGGAATTTACCAGCTGGAAGCGGGCAAAATCACAGAATGCTTTGATGTGCGTGGTCCGTTCGTTAAGGAGTACAAGATTAAGGGATAGTTTGGAACGTTACAGTTGAAAGTAAAGTATCAACAGAAGGAATCGTGTAAAACGGGACAGAGGGGTAACCTATCATGGCGAAGTCGGAGCCACATGGCTATAAGCTCACTTTAAAATTATTACCACGTTCAAAAACGAATAAAGCATTGTATTTACAAGCACACCATTAGGAATCGAATCAACTCACACACGTTACATTGTTGTAATTAATTATACCACAGGCTAACGGAACATATAATTTAAAACCAAAAAAAGAAAAAAAATTAAGTTCGTAAAACAAAAAGTTCAACTATGTACAAAACCGTTTAGTACCAAAACCCAACGCTTCCGAATTGGTTCAAAATTTTAAAATCAAAAAAATTGAGGAAAAGAAAATATATACGGAATTTTCGTGTCGTTCCTTTTTTTCGAGACTTCACTATTCCAGCTATGTACACTGGTAGATCGGTATGTTTCTGAGCGACATTACTGCTATCTACCATTTTGGAGATCATTCGAAAACTATAAGGAGGATTCCGCGATGAGTGCGGGGACCTCGGGGGATAAAAGACAAGGGAAGGGAAACAACAAGGATCGGGATGAAAAACGAAGAAAAAAACGAATGAAAAGAAAGAAGAGGAAGAAAAACACATTAAACAAGACGAAACTGTACAAAAAATATTTGAAAGACCTTTGGGCGCCGACAATTTGACTATTCACAACGACGTAAAAATTTGAGATCAGCGTCATCAATTATGACCAAGTAATTTCTTTGGGACGTTCAAAATATTTCTAAACGAAAACACTAACAAACTACAAAACATACCTAAAAACGTTGATTAATTTAAGTCTCCACTCAGTTTTAAAACTGAAGTACAAAATTTGGGGAAATAAATAACTTGATTGAAGAGTGGGAAGGGAGTTCAGGCGGCGGACCGATGTTTGGCGAGCAGCCTCCAACCGACCAGAATGACCATCGTCGTCCACACTGTTCCAGAGATGGAGGCTGGAACGAGGAGAGAAAACAGACTGGAGGCTTTGAGTTCTTGTCGCTTTTTGGTCGTCGCGCTGTTGCCATTCTGCAAAAAGAGAAAGAAAACAGAACGACAAATTAGTCGATTATTCGACGTTCTTCATAATTGGAGATGGTTTCAATTGCATAAGTGAACTCGTATCAAGTCCTAAAACATCCCCGCCAACCACATAAGAGGAACACGAATATCAAACACCAGCACCTGATGGCACGTGTAGATGACTGGTGACAGGTTTGAAACAGTACATTAATGGCTGCATTAGGGTAGTGATTGGGTGCAGTTAAGAGTCCAAGTCCCTGGTCCTGAAGTTTGGCCACGATGACGGAGTTCAATGGACTGAGATGAGGACCAGAATTCATACGGGGCTCTGTTCTTTGCAAGGTGGTAAAGGCGGAACACCCCTGCCAACAAGAGGCCTCAAGTTTGGGCACACTCTTTGGTCCTGGTTCAGTGATATTCTCTCAAAATGGTACTCTGGACACACAGCCTCATGCAAGTCTACTACGAGGAAGACCACGTGAGATGGCAGCTTCTAAAATTGGCTGACAACGTCTAAATGGAAATGCGGGCGACTTTCAGCTTCAATGGCGATGACCAGCGAGTGAATAAAATTATGACGAATCACTCGATGAACTTGACTGGAGAAGAGATTCGCTACCAGTGCAATAAGCAGTACCTATCTACCACGCAGCACAACAGAAAAAGGAGATCCTACTGACGGTGTGTGCACGACTCTAGCTATTCTCCTTCGACTTTACCCAGGGAGGTTGCTCCTGTGGATATATTTTCCAATAAACTGGGTCACCAAGAGAAGTAGTGTGACTCTGGGGCGAGGTGTATAGGTCAATATGATGATTGGAGAGTCAACATGGGCCTATGTGGTTTCCAGTCGACGAGTTTCGGGCGGTATAATGGGAGCGAGGAGAGCGATTCGGGTAATTACCGCGACGATAAGGGGAAAACAAACGACATTCACTGAAAAGGAACTCAAGGTCAGAAGATAAGACTCACCCTTGAAACGAACGTGATCTCTTCCGCAATTTGACGTAACTCGATGCCAACATTGAGCCAACTGGAGGCAGAAGGTGAATACGGCAACGGAGGCGGCGCCTCGTGTTGGGGAAACCTCTGCCCATCGTCGTAGGGTGTGGAGTGGACGCGATGGAAACGACACGAGGGCTTCTCAGCGCGACGTCTGCGTCTCCTCGGGGGCCGACGGGCAGACTTCCGGACGACTGGGAGCGTGTCAGCGACTACGTCCGGGAGACGGCTTTCGACGACCGGTTCGACAGGAACAGGCGCCACACTAGCGCTCTGTACATCAGGACTGGGCACTCTGTTTTCGCTCGCCGTCGGCTCTGAAACAATAATTTCAAAATTAGTCAACAAATTATCACTCAGTTATTTCAGTCAACTGAAGGTAAACAGTTTTCTACAAAGTCGCTGTCTTACTACTCTTAGTATTACACTGAACATTGACTTCGTTCGACTAGTCACAGCAAAAATGTTTGGATAGTTTAAATAACTATGTACCCGAACTGCTTGGTTCAAGAAAACGAGATAGGTAGTGCGTAGCAATAGACTTGAACCGATTCGGAGTCTAAGTACCCACCTAAGAGCCAATTCACTCAACGAAGGGTTTCAACGAGTTTTTCATTTATTTGGAAATATACCTGCTCTGTAACACAAACGTACGCTCCTCCGTTATTCAAGAGCATGATACGCTGATGCCCAAGCAAGATTCTGGTTTGCCCTGATAGGTTTTGCCCCTGCTAATTGTACACATTTAAAAATATTTTGCAAATATGGCAAACCCTCAAAACAAGATGCGAGTATACGCGGAATGGTTCTAGCCAAAGATGCTGTTCCACCAAGAGCTATAGCAATAGCTGAACGTAAACAAGGCTCGGCAAGGTAGGTGGGTTAGTATTATATTTTTCGGAACTCCTTTTGGTAAGACATTCGTCATTTCTTCCGTTTGATTGTGGATAGCCCCTCGTTCACGGTTCACCACAGATCGACCTCAGGCCGTGCCTGGGCAGATGATCCGGTCGAAAATAAAAACGTGCCGAGACTCGGCGTCTCCCCCATTGGTGCTAATACCCTGCTTCGTGTCAGACACCAAGATCCGAGAGACGGGGAGCAAAAAACTCACTACCTGGATTTGTTTACCAGATAACTCCTGATACTGCGAGAGAGGGGAAAGCCCCTGCTGGCACCTGACCTCCTTCGGCAAATAAAAACTGAACCTTTGTTGAACCCCTCGACGCTCTTTCGGTTCCTCGACTTCTTTTCCTCTCCCTTCAACACCTGTTTTCTTCCTTTCGCTTTCCTTTGGACGCAAAACACAGGAGTTCTAAATCCGTTGGGTGCTCTTTCACGAGGGAGGACCAACGTCTACCCCACAGGGCAAGACACACCTGACGTTCGATCCAGATGTCTTTCCCCGATTCAGCTCCACCTCAAACGTGCGACATCGAAGATGCTTGTTTCCCAAAACGACGTTTCAACGTGCCCAGTCACCATCGATAACTTACCTCAACATTCGTTCGGGGTCCATAGTAAAGAATACAGGAACCACCACAGCTCAGAAAAGGGGAAGAGCACAAACTGAGGCTAATCAAATCATGTTTTCAATGCGTATTCATTGCCAAGTTCGCCCTGTGGGTGCAGTCCCCTCACAAAATTGCCCTTCCTATCCTTTCTTCTCTGGGATCGTTGAACATTCCATGAATTTCTATAGATTCCACTCGTTCTTTTGTCCTCCAGGCGTGAAAATTTCAGATTTTTAATTACAACAACCCCATAAGATCTTACTGAGGTCTTAACTCAAAATCTGAGGTTTACAAAGCGAGACACAGAGAGAACAGAGTACTGATATACAGCAACTTCTTGAGTTGGAGGGACGTCCTCAACAACGCTGCCAGACTAGTTTAGTGTCGCGAATGTTCTACAGCCTCCGGTGAGGGGTATAAGGTATAATTCGAGATACTGAGTGAGAGACACGTGCCAAAGAATATGTTGAGATGTGCGTTTAATTGATTTTCCCTTGTCTCAAATGAGAGGGAAACCACGTCAATATTCACACAGCGTTTCCAACAGATGGAGCCGCGCCCGGCAAACAAACCTCTGAGCGATAAGGAAGGGAAAGACGCAGCTCTCCTTTTATTTGCTCGTCGGCCCGTATCTCCTTCGCTCGCGATATCAACCAGCCAAGGGGGAACCAGGTGCATTAAGTAGACATTGCGACACAACCTTGAGAAGAAACCAACGCGGAAATGCAGGCTCTTGCCAAATGACGTAACACGTGATCAGCTGTGCCGTCCTTGGCAGACTCCCAACCACCACCACCTGCTCATTGCCTCCCTTCCTACCACAGCACCGAAGACTCTTTTTCCCCACTCCTTTCTTTTCTTTTCTTCTTCTACTCAAACACGAACATCTCCATCTCCGCCACCTTTATAGACCCATCAGGGCTCAAAACCATGCGATCATTACAGTGCAATGAACGCACCTTCTCAGATCATCAATTCGGATAACACACTGATCGCACTAAGGCGGATCTACTCAAGGGCAGGAAAGAACGTTTCTTAGGGACAAACATAAAATAGCAGCACATTGCCAGACCTTATGTATGTTAAGAGTGCTAGCAGCACCATTGCGGTCGTAATTATGTGATTTACGAATAGAAATATAAGCCACACAGGATGTGGCGATGGATTCAGTTCGTCATTTCGAGTAATGCACATCGGAACAATTTTCAACAAAATTAGCTTCTTCAGTCCTACCAACTTCAACGTTGATTTTAGCGACAGGAGGAGGGTTGGAGGTTCAGATACGGCCATTGAGCGACACAGTGGCACACACCAAGCGTATCAGTTACGCGAAACAAGAGTGGGTGTGGCATATAAGAAGCAGCATGCGGGGGTTCTAGAAAAAACATGTTCATCTTGAGCTCGAAGACCTGAAGATCAAGCCTGCAAGTACCAAGCTGATGTCATATAGCTGAATAAGAGGAATGGATAGAGTCTGCGCAGTGAATATGGACATCACCTTCTCAAGGTGAGAAACCGGCACTACGTTTTACAGTTCTGGCCCGTCTGTTTTCGCTTTTCTTAGCTCACAACTCACGAGTTCAGGTTTTTTTATCTCGCCACCTACGAACAACTTGTCAACTTCTCCGTAACCGACATTTCATCGCATGTAGCTGACAATAGGAGCCGATGGTCGAAAAACGCTCTATGAACGATAGACTGACGAAAGGGAAGACGAGGGAGGCAGTTTTTTCTCCTCACCCCCCCCCTTCCCCCTTCCACAGGGCAGCGTCAAGCCACTCACGACCCCACCAATCATCAAGGCCGTCCTTATTCTTTCCTTCTCGTCTCATCGGCTCAGAAGGGGAAATAAAACGAAATAAAACTTACACCCAGGCAATGAAGACGACTAAGAAGAAGAACACTGTGTCCCTCCAACCTTCGCCCTTCCAGTTAAAGGCGTAAGCAACCGAAAGTGTTAACGTTAAAATGCTAAGGAATCATTAAACTAATTTCATCGCCAATTCAGTCACTTGCATAATGCCCTATTGGTCATTTACATTGAACCGTACGAGCACTACCAAAGTGTATCAACACCTCCTCCTACATGAATAAAGACGCTTCGAAGAAAGTGAAGTGAATGTTAGGTTAACAACGAAAATGTTCGTTCATTCTACTGTAAAAGTGGTCTTTGTTCCATTCATGTTACCTTTATACTTTACCAACTAAATCGACACACGCGACGATTATTGCTGTCCATTGGTACTCGTTCATTTTTGCCGAGTGTTTTTTCGTTTTTATTGACATATGACAAATCCTCATATGCTATTTCAATAAATACTATTCCGGAATTATGTAGATAGTTGAAGCGTTATTATTTCACTCAAGTAGAATTTTCTTTTGAATATATATTTTTTATTTTGCTTTTATTTAAAGCATTATTACGATTTGGTTATCTAAGCTGCAACAACTTTGTAACTACACTGACTGACACAATAATTTAATTTGTATTTTTCTTGCTTAGTATCAGAGAGAACCGAGTGACCCTATTTGTGCCCAGATTAACAATTCAAAATTAAACGTTCATTTTCTTCTAACGCTAATACCAAAATCATTAACAAATTCAAGTTATTTCGAAATAATTAGGTGTTAAATTTCTTCTCTGAGTTTGAAAGTGGTTTAAATCATCTACCGCTATCTGTAACTAAATGGGGAAGAGCAATAATTGGGAAAATAAAAATGGTGGCAAATTTTGTAAGAGGTTGAAAACCGAATGTCTCATTTCGCATATAAGTGGAATGGATAGGATTTCGGGTTAGTGCATTCAGTTGCAACAGGCTTCACTGGTGGTACCATATTTTTATAACAGTTTTCTTATTTCTCAATGATAAACAACCGTTACGTCGCAAACGGGAAGACATTAGTGAGGATGGACGGCTCAGAGCAGGACAATCCAGGCCATCGTTCTTTCATAAGCCATCTACGGGTGTGAGGAGAAAAATGTGAGCTTGGCATCGCTTGTGACCTTCTGGGGGACCTCTCAAAAATTCCTAAGTTGAGTCAATTGTTCGTCCGAAAATGACGTTGGAGACAAGTTCGTCAACAAAGCCATCGTAATCTGACATACGAGACCACCTTCCGGGTTCAGTTACTACAACCGCAACTTATTAGCATTCTGTAGTCCATTCCAAAAGATAAAACCGATAACTCAAGTCTAAAAGTGTAATGAACGATGCTTTCCCATTTAAGAAGCTAATGGGGAGAGTGTCGATCCTAAGGTCCTCGTTTTCAGTGTTCACAATCAAGAATGTTCTTTAGAAATTAGATATTAATCTCTACCGCCAAAGTATCAACTTTTCAATTAAGAAGTGGGAAACTTCAAATTGAGAATGAATCGTTGAAAGTGTAAGAAGACGTGCGAAATGAATTAAAGGTTCAGCCGGGAAGAATGATTTTGCGAACTAGTGAATAATAATGAAGGGAGACATAACTGAAACGCTGAAAGACAACTATCAGTTACGTTCTAGCATTGTGGTAACTGCTGAGGAGATCAACACGTTTAGAAGTAGTTAACTCCTTTCGTTTACACTCTTTTTACGTAAAAGTCTACGTACAAATAGTGTGCTTCACAAACGAAACGGCTTCCGGTATTGAGCTGAGGACGACAGTGCGTGTGTAATGTCAAAACGTGTTTTGCCAGTGTGAGAGAAAAGGGGAAAAACAGGATTTCCAACTACGGAAAATCCGACTAATTCTTTGCCGCACACGGTAGTCATGGTTCCTTTTATACGAAATTACTGTATCATTGTAATTGATTTACCAGTCTAATCTCGAAAATGAGCGACGAGTCGCGTGTTTCCAGCAGTTATACGGGAGTTGCTTATGAAGAATCGCACCGAGCTCTCATTCCTCCGACGGCACAAGTTCGAATCTCACGGAAGCTCAACTTTTTCTTACTCCATTTCAGCCGAGTTGCCCCAACCACGATTTGTATTTCCCTTCATCCGGCAGCCGTAGTAGTTGAAACTGTTCAAATAATTTATACGGCAATGTTTTAGGTATTCCAGACTCACAAAACACCCAAGATTTCATTTGAAGAAACTTACATCCAGATGCGCATGCACTAAAACTATACCTTGTCTATTTGTTGCCTAAACGATTTTTCTGAGTGAGCGGGTTTTTTTTGTTTTGTACACGAAAACAAAAGTACACTAAAATCTTCTTCAAAATGGTTTTGTAGCGTTATTTGGAGCAGTCCGTACAAACAATTTCATGAAAATCAGGCGACCTATTTTCGATTACTTGGGGAACTAAGTGACGCTTCCACTAGAACACGTGGTTCTAGAAGTACAGTACGAATTGATTATTGTCAACAATAGGGAAGAAGTCAAGGACAGAACGAACTACCATCTTCTGAAAGCTAGCGTTATTACCAAAGCGTTCGCTTTAAATGAATGACGTTCGTTATAATTGCATGCGGTTAACTATAAAGTTTTAGAGCGCCGGAAAGAAGAGTTAACGAACATTTAATTACGAAATGTACACAAACGAAGTTCGGTGCGATTTAGTCTGTGCAAAAGCGAAATAGGAATTGCCAAACAATCGGAGGCCAAAACTAACCACAACATTCGCTTTAAACTTGAATAACATGGCAGTCCAAGGCCATATTAATTCCCTACTGTCAACAGATGTGGAGAAATCTCCACAAGAACGCGACTGACTTTTTGAGCGTCTTACGACGAAATTCATCATAAAAAAGTTCATTCAAATAAAAAAGACACTCCTGTGCTCAGAAGAGGGAGCGTGCGGATGAAATATTTCGTAACTTACGGTAACCATTTAGCTATTTACTATGATATTGTACCCAATAACTAAATTCAATTCATTCAGTACGAATTGTATACAATCGGATGCGAGTCAGGAGGTCGACCAGCTTTCGAACCAATCATTTCTCACCATGCTGCACGTTTAGAATAAGCACGATGAAACCGACATTCACACACCACGCGAGCCTCCGCCTTGCAATCGATGAACCAAAGATATATAAATATATATATTCATTTATATCGTTATGACTGGTCTAAGAAATACAGCAAACATCGTAGAAAGAGATGTGTGGAAAGCATCATAACGCGGGTTGAAAATGTGCACAAGGAGCGCAGTCAATTAGTCAAGTCAATTAGGCAACTCGTTGAGTGAGAGAACGAAGGGATTGCAACGGATGATTTTATTTACAATATCATACATAACCCGTGCACTGATTACTCAACAATGGTAGTGGCATGACTAGGGGCAACTAGCTACGTGGGACTGAGGATAATTGTGTGATGAGTCCCACCTCCAATTTCCTCATAAATTCCGCTACAATTTTCGGAACAACCGGGATTGTAGTCCACTAAATTACATGTACGACAAAAGGTTAATAACGTTCATAATATAATTAGGAGATACTCCAGAAATTCCGAAATTCAAGTTAGTGCATTTTTTACCCGATAAACACGATCCTCGGACAAATTACGTTGACAGTCTCTCAACTCCATACATTACAAATTTTATTGGTCGCTAAATTGATTAAAATTGCGGAGTGTACGTGGGGCTGAAGAATGTTGTGTGATGCGTCGCACCAGACATTTCGTCGTATTTACATAAACAAGTAAAAAACAAAATTGGGTGCAACAAGTGAAAAAGGGTAACACTCACCTCTCCGCACAGTCCTGCGCCGGAACACGATTTGTCTGAAAAGATCATACAAATCGAGCAAAAGTTGATCAATTCGACGATACGTGTCTTCCGTCTCTCCGTCAGAAGGCAAATTAAACGGAATCGCCATCACTTTGTCAAATTAAAAAAAAAAAAAACCAAAAACACGAAAATAACCGCGCGCAAAAATAATTATTTGTCGAAAAATCGTCTATTTGATGTAAAAAAACGACAGTCCACCGCGAGCGACGTGAAAGTCGACTGGAGACAACCGGCGGGCGATCGGGGGATTTCGGGCGGCAAAGCGACGACGAGAGGGAGGTCGACTGACGAACTTTCGAGATCGAGAGCGGCGTGTTGCTCGAACGGCGGCCAAGCAACTTCTGAAGAGGAGACGAGAGCGCTCCGTGACTTGCCAGCGCCGCTCCTCCACTCCATCCCCCTTCCTCCCCACGCCCCTCTGCCACAACCAACCCCTCCGCCCCTCGTCGCTCGTCCTACCCTTTTAAACCCGAACCGTCGAAAAGAGCGGAGCTACCGAGTTACGCCGAAGTCGCCTGACCCCTCCGGCCCGCCCGACCAATAGCGCCCCCGTCACGTGACCTCCTCGAACCAATCGCCACCTCTCCCTCCTTAATCGAGAACCTCCCCCTCGACTCCCCGCACCGTCATTTCCTCTTCCTCCAACCCCTTCCCTTCGTCACCACCCCATCCCCCTGTACACACCCCCTCGTCACTCCAACCACCGACGACCGCAGCCACCAGTTCCACCTCACTCTCGACCGCTCCGAGTCTTTTTGTTTTGAACCTTGTTTTTTTGTTTTGTTTCTCCGGGAGTCCGCCGCTATAATTTTTATCTCGGCGATGTCCTCCCTCTCACTCTTTCTCGCTCTTTTCTCCCGTTTCGACGGTCTTTTCCCGCGTCAACATGTGGCGGGCAGATCGTCCAATAGGTTTATACGGGCTGAAATGCTGTGTCCGGACCGTGCCGTGTCACTCGTTGAGAGCTGCCACTAACAAATGTTAAGGTAAACCATCGAACTGCGGTTAGCCGCCTTTCGAGTCCACCGCGCTCAATTGAATGCGGCTAGTCAAGCCGTGATTAAGCTTACAGTAAGGTCTGTTCAGTGCACGATTGTTGCGTTAAATGGCCCCGTAACTATACGTGCCCAGTCAGCCCCCAACAGACCAGATTTGGACAAATTTTAATTTCTAATGACCATTACCAGCAAAAGTGGCCGCATGTACCTCTGCCGATGCGTGAGGACTTCGCCGCTAACTTCTAGAGGCGAGAAGAATGCTCATGTTGAAGAGGAAACATCGAAACCAGTACGAGAAAATGAGAGAGCCGAGCAAGAAATAATAATAATGAGGCTAACGACACAGACGAATTACAAAAACATGCACTGAGTTAAGATACTTGCAAATTTCTGGAACTGATGATAAACACTTTTTGTTCAAGTGAAGCTTTTAACTTCCTCGAAACGAAAATGGACAAAATTAATAATTGTTGGTTCTCTGGTGACAATTTTCCCGTACAATTCCGTTGTCCCTTACTGTGTCATTTATCATTTAAGCAACTCGATCAACCCGGATTCGGCGAAATCAAGCGATTCTTGAATGACTCCAAGGACGGGTTTCCGCCATTCAATCTGGGGTCTGTCGTGAAGCCAGATAAAATGTTGCCTTCTCGTACGTTCGAAACCCTCTACAATGCCTTTTCCAAGCTGAAAATTAACGTCATCATGCGTTGGGTGCGCTCAGATATACCAAAAAAGGTCTCGCCGAACATCAAATTGTGTAAAGATTTTCTTCAGCAAATGGAGATTTTACGTGAGCCACAGTTCGCCGTGTTGGAAAGCTCATCGTTTCTCCAATGTGAAGTATTTTTTTATCTACTTGCCATCCAGAATGATTACAATGAATCGATGTTGTTTTATAACGCATAAGAAGACCAAAGCCTTCTTAACTCACGGGGGAGTTTATGCAGCAAAGTAAAGACATAAAATGTCAGTAAATCAGAGAAAGAACGATTGTCTATTTCCCCTAAATTTGAGTTACAATGTTAGATCGGTTGCGGCGGTTAAGTCAGTTATGTTCTTGTTACTGCGGATGACTTAACCGTCGAAATCCGTCTAAAACTGTAACTCAAATGTAGTAGAAAGTTGCGTTCTTTCTCCGTTTTATTATTTGAATAGGTTCGCGAGTGATTTAGTTCGTTAGAAAAAATGAACCCCGATTTGTGAGACTCCGTTAAGTCAGTACTAGAGTCATTGTTCGTGGTCTTTATATATGAAGATAAGGATAAACGGGACAGTGCTTTGAAGGGCGGGGGGGGGGAGCAAGTTGGTCATGCCCCTCTGGGGAAACCTGTTAGAGGTGAAGGGAAAGGAACTTCTTAAATAGTCTGTCAGTAGTCGGTTCTGAGTCTATAGGATGTTCTGTAAATCCGTAAGTTGGTTGTTTCTGTTTGTGTAGTGTTTTGAGTGTTTGAGGTGGTTGGCAAAGTTTGAATCGTCTTTGTTTCTACTAAGAGATATAATGTGAATATCTGGTCCGTATTTTTCGTCCTGTCTGTCATAGGATGCACGCGTTTTTACAACTACAAGTTATATAGTATATACCCCACTTTGGTCGAGTGGGTCGGTATTTTCAGTCTTTGCAGATAGTTTGGTTGTAAGCGGGTTGTCCGTACGTAACGCGATTTTTTCCTTCCTTGCGGAGGATGTTAGTTATTCCGTATATTTTTGGTCCTGTGTACGTAAATATGAAGCGTCATGTCAAAGTCTGTGTATTTTGTGTTTCTGAGTCGTGTGATTTGGAGTTATATTGTCTTAATAATTTACTTATTGTTTTTTTGGAATAAACGTTATTTTCTCCGATAGTATTGATAGTATCAAGTTCTTTTTCGTAATTTTGTTCAGATAGTGGGATAGTTTTTAGTCTCCGCAGCACGTGTCTGAATGCAACTTAGTCTATGTTGTGGGTTATTTTGTTCTTCGTCCATGTCATATTGGATGTTATGGTGGATATTGTTTAAGTCCTTCAATATTTCGTCAGTGGCTTCACTTCCATTGTCTTGCTGACATTGCATTTACCTTACTTTTCCTTTAATTTAGAGTTATGCCTCGTTCGTTTCGCGTATTTCGGGTATTTCCGTTATTTACTCCGCTCATCGTCATTGTTTGTACTCTTTCCTGCTACTTTCGTGAGCAATAGTTGTCTACAATTGGTCAAACGGCCTCAACTGTCACTGCTACTGTTATCGCCAACCCTTCTGACGTCAGGATGAGCCGACGCTGCTGGTTGGGTCGTACAGTCGAGTACTGAGCATCCCTGGCCTCTACTCTGAAGGCCACTCGCAGTGAATCTCATTCTGATACGATGTTCGTAACATCCTTGGCTTTTTGGCTGTGCATGGGAAGCGTGGTGTCGAGAACAAACTACTAGACCTGGATCCCCAGCCTCACTTTTGTAAGGCTCACGAATCGGATAATTTTCGTCCACCATAGTAATCGACAGCCATGGACGTCGCTCTTTCATATTCGCCACACTAAAAATTCGTTGGATGCGTCTTTCAAAATGGAGGGAATTAACACAAGCTGGATTTGCTCTAGCCAGAAGTTATAAGCTAGAGCAAGACATTTTAAAACTCGTGGGATTAGGAGGTGAAAAAAAAGATGCCAAGACTGTTGTCAGGAGGATCCTAGTCCCTCATGCAATAGGTTATCTGCTGACTGATCTAACTCGTGTAGCACCACAACGGTAAGTCATCGGCAGTCCAGCAGCGCACTTGGTTTGGTGCGCAATGACAAGAATGAACGTGTCCTTTGGTACGTAGTTGCCGCACTCGAAACTGAGACGTAGACGTCATGTTCGTCAGCACAGGTATTTTTCCTTCTTGAATGTCCCGTTATTGGATAATGAGCGGCGCTCGTCACGACTCACAATTCAACAACTGAAACTCACTTGCAACCGGCAGCTCCACACCTGTCCCAGCTTTTAATAACCACCCTGTCGGTGGTCTGAGTGAGTGCGAGTCGAGGACTCGGAGGTTCCCGCCAACAAAACAAAGCCCTTCGTGAGGCGGATAGCTCGACCCTTCATCCAAGCAATTGTTAGTTGTTCCGACCCCTCAGAGAGGCCGACACTATTCAATTTTTACGTGGACTCCCTACATCGCCGCCTGTTTTCAAACCTCGTTCGCCCAGCTGCGAGAGCAGTTGCAGATCAGCATTGCAGGCGCTGTAACTCGTCCATGAACTTGTGATACCTCTGTTCTCTTCCCTCACAGCTGATGGCCATTAAATCATCGTGATCTTAACCTACCGGCAACACCCCCTTCATCATATCTCTGGCGAAGGAACGTACAAGTACCAAATCAGCCAGCCACCGAAGAGTACAGATAAGTCTAGAGGTCGTGTGCTGAGACACCTATTCGAATTTTTCTCAGAAAAGTATAGTTACTATTATTTCATGAATTCGAGAAGGCAGTTTCTCAACGTTTTTGTTGCCTGACTGTTACCGGAGAGTTGTTTTTTTTTCTTCAAATTCTTACGTAATTCACAAATTGAACTGGATTGACACACCGAATCCCAATAAATATCTTTCACAGTTTTTGAATTAAAGGGTAGTTTCATATTTTACTTTACACACGAATGGAAAGGCTCTCCTTTGGGCTTCGTTTTGCAATTAATAAATTGCTACGATGCAAATAACCAAACAAAACCTTCTGCTCGAGGAAACGCGTTAAAAAAAACGCTCTCTTTGTCAAGTTTTGGGACAAACATTTGTGGGACAGAGAGGAGTTTATAAACCGTGACGAGCAGAAGCAAGGGAGTCCAGAACGGATTGATATTGATGGGCGGATTGATGTTGATGGGACTGATGAGCTGCGACAGAGATTTTCTCCTGTAACAGTTTTCTCTCAAACATACACACTTTGAGATAATACTTTTGGCCTCGATGTTTCTCTTTCAATGGACGGGAGCTCTCTTACAGTGTTGCAATTTGACTTCACTAGGTGTTCGAGTTTGATTATTCCAGTTAGGACTGAGCGACACTCATTTGGATTTACCTGGCAATATAATGTTTATGTTTCGGGGTTTCCCTTTTGTTTCTTATGCAGAAACTGCTGAGTACGGTCTCTTCTCTTTTAGTAATCCGCTATAATTCGCCTTTATTTCACAAGTGATTGAAGACTGGTGGAAATGACAAGCAGACCGTCATCTATACTTATTTTAGACTGTGTTTACTCTTCTGCGTTATGTTCTACCTCCTTTCATTCAGGGGCATTCATGGGCATCATTAAAATAAGTTCACAAAATCCTCCAAATCTGAGTTAAACATCGCCGACAGGTCTTAAGAAAGTACTCAGGGCCAGGCCTTTATAGGATCGGAAAGGTGTATAAAACACGATTGCGCAAAGAGATTACCAAAAACAGTCAGACTAGCAGGTAGACTTTTGATGACTAGGCAACTATTGTGACTTCATATTAACTTCAATATATTAGAAGGCTATGAATGCGGGGGTCACGAAGGTTTTTAGATTATTGATAAGGAAAGAGTTTCATGGGTGTTGCCAAACGATATACCTATGGACATAATTACAATGAGAAACAGTGGGGAAAAACAATGACGCGAAAGCTAGGAATTTCTATTACTTCTTCTTCTTCTTCCCCCCTTTCCCTTTACCATTTCCGCCAACACTTTTCTTGCGAGTTCCCTCGTTAGGGTCGTCAACGCAGGCCTGAACTTCTCTTCCAGTGGTGCACACGTACACTGGAGGAGGCTGGAGCTCCGGTGAATACTGGATAGAAACACACATCGTGCCGTCCGGTCGCCGTCCGAGTTCCAGAAGGTGGGGGTCGTTGGGCCGTTCGATCTCTTGACCGCCGTGGAACACGACCTGTCTCCGGCCCACGCCGATCGTGCCAGGTGGCAATTGGTTGCTCAGTTCTAGAATGCGAGGGTCGTAGGATTGAGGAGTCATGACGGAGCGAACGATAGGGCAAACCTCGCCAGTGTCTGGGTCTCGACAGACGTTTCTACAAAATACGAAGAGTGATAACAGTATGTAGAAAACAAAGCGCATATAAATTTAGGAACTTGACTAGTAATGGACTCATTGGTACAACCTCGGTCGACATAGTCCATGGCAGACACCCTGGCACCAGGCTGCTAAAATAAGCTTCTCACATATTACAGTAGGGTTTTTATTGAGGGGAAATCCCATAAAAGTGCAACTTTGTGCTTACTACGAACCTCGTTGGGAGGCAGTGGTCAGCCAACTATCTTCACAACCTCATGGCACGTAACAAATCGACTACACCCAGACCCCCTCTGAAGACTTGGAGTGTAGTCATCATATCACGCGCCCATTCTATACCGATGGAATGGCCATTGGCTATATATAGTTCAAGACCTGCACGCTGGCCTCGATAGAGTTTTATGTGAATTGTCCCGAAGCACTTTCAAACTCAAAGTTAATTGTATTTAGTTTAGGGTGGGCGGTGTTGTAATGACCTAGGAAGGCATTCGTTGCAACCTTTCCTCTAGCACGTGGAGGACCATCATCACTTCAACTTCTCCCTGGCCTATTCAAGTGGTTTCTGGACGTGTCTGATGGAATGATAATCTCTCCTCAGCACCCCAGACGGAACATGATGTATTCTGAACTTTGAGAGGGGAATTTGACAGTTTGCAGTGGCTTCCTGCGTAGAGCTGTGTCTAAAACCTTCAACCTTCCCCAACTAGTGACATAGGTTTGAGGTTGCTTAACTCCACAATACACACTTGGAAGCCAGACTAAGAAACCGATATCGCTATTTGTTGTTAATTCGAAGACCTGGAAATCCTGCTAGCAGTTCAGGTAAGTCCACCGCCCAAGCGATAAGAAACCTGGATGAAAACTCCATCACTCGGACAATATTGAAAAAAGCGACCTACCTGAAGTCCAATCGGCAAAGACACTTTTTCCAAGCCTTTATTTTCGCTTTCAACTCTCTTTCCTTCGCTTTGGGATCAACCGGAGGAGCGTCTAAATCCAGTCCGAATTGTCTTGCCGTCGTTTTGACAGTCTCCAAGTCCATTTTTTCCGCAATGTGGGAGCAAATAATCAACGAGTTGTTCAGTTCTTGATGCTTGTCCTTTCCAGAGACGTCCCAGCAAGGGGAACTTCCGTTTGAACTTTCTCGTCCTTTGTCGCGTTTATCCGCCTCTGGCCTGACATCGTCCTGCTCCCCCAGCACCAGCGCCCTGGAGGCCACTTTCTTGGACCCCTGGCTCGTGGTGCTCACCTCCAAATGCGGCCCCGACTTTTTGAGCGCCACTTTGCACCCTTTTTTGGGTTTGTTCTTTGAATCTTCCTTATCTTTTTTGGCTTCTTTCATTACTACCGTATTCTTCAACGTAACTGTGATTTTTACGGAAATTTGATGTTAATCAGTGTTAGTATTGAAATTTGTTCTGTCTTAGTTCGGAAGGTTGTGCAAACGTTGTGAGGCAAGTAGTTGAGGCGTCTCCGTAACAGTAATAAATAAATTGAAGTAACTTGGCTAAAACTTGAGGCAGTAGATGTTCTGTTTCGAATAGCTGATGACGTGACAGTAATAATTGCTAACCCTCCTGGGCTTTGATTGATTGGTTTCTTGTTGAGTTTTGATCGCTCAGCAGCGTGAGCAGCGTTAACCGTTAACTGCTCAAATAAATCTTCCTACTACTATTGCGTTGAATAAGCACTTTAGGCACGAGCACACGTGATGAGTCCGCAAAACCGCTTTCAAAACCTCAATTCAAACACATATTTAAATCAGGAAAAGGAGAGAGATACGAATAAAACGATTTGTCACTAATGGAATGCATTGATCTATTCCTGCTGGCGAAAAAAAAGAATTATTTGAACCATTACTCTCAAGACTGGGACTGATATCGTGGCCTCCACTCAATCGACAAAATCTTTTATCGTGGAGTTGAAGCGATGAAAAAGTTGATTAGTGGTAACTGAATACGGGGCAGAACACACGTAAAGAGCAAACGCAATGCTAAGAATATTCTAGACTCGACGAATAATTACATGGATGTCCGCGAAGTCGAGGGAGGCACGATCTTGGACGTGTACTCCTTTCATGGACTTTCTGCTCTTTCTTACAGGAACTTGGTGGGAGCGAACTCGAACGGCTCCGTTCAGTTTCGAATAAATCGGGAGGTTGGAGGAGCCTAGTCAGCACAAATGCCCAATATAAAACGGTATGCGGCAATGATTCGGTAATAATATAAAAAGCATCGCGCGTGTGTTTCAATACAGCAACCGTTGCCTGTTTGGACTAGCAGTTCACCCCCTTCTTCAATGACGACACCACTCAGCAGAGTAAGGACACAGCATGGCTAACCACCTTCGTCGGGTTATTTCCTTGACTCTTCTTTCCACACCCAGGCAGCCTGGTACTCTCGTTGATTACCACCTTTGTTCGCCGATATAAGTAATTGCCCCCCGAATTGTAGTTGCAATGAAGGGAATGACGATTACTCAAAAGTGTTCGATGAAAGGGCAGAACAGCCCAAGACCAAACCAATTGTGGAGGTCCCAATTTCGTCTTCTTCTCCGATACGAAATGTTATTGCGACGCCACCGAATTGTGGTAATTCTGCAGTAGCAAGGCTCCTCAACGACTGGTGCCCTTGAGAGAAGGGTCCGACCAAAGCAATCCGCGATTTTGAACAACACGAGAAACGGATTTGAAGCCGAGAAGCAGAGGGCTGTAAATCGTGTAAAATGATGTTGTACCGTTATTAAAGTCCGAAATGACGACAACGACGACGACAGAGACGGAAATAATTGAACTTATCTTTTCAACGGGGAAATTTCCCGAAGATAATTTCCTCAGAGTTCTAAATCAAGGAAAAAGGTTCCGGAGAGCGCATTATAAAGATATTTATCTTGAAGAGTGTGGGGATAACGGGGATGTGGGTCAATGTCAACCCTCCCGGATAAGTTGGTTAGTTCCTGGGGTTGGAGTGTGGAGGGAGAGACATTAACGTCTAGAAGGCGACCCACTTCAGGAGGGAGCCACAGTTTGGATGACATTACAACTACATTTCGCGCTAACGCCGCCCTTTTTCCTGCGCCCTTTAAGTGCATCGAATCACCGCGACCTTCACCTCGAACTTGTTTATCCAGGAAGTGGAAGTTGAAGGGCTCTTTCGCTACTAATGGGGCCCGGTTATTTTGTTAAGTTAACTGAGCTGCGGCGCCTGTCGACTCAAGAGAAACATGCCACGCATCTCTCGCTTTTTTCGACCCTAAATATTATTTTCACAAAATGGAGAAAAATATCAGGCGCGACGCATCACACAACTTTCCTTAGCTCTACATCAATTCACTGGTATCACTGGCCCTTTTGCTACTAATTCAATTTATTTTTCACTCGGTTCATTTGAACCAATATAACTTGACTGTGGGGGAGAATGGAAGCGCTCACAGTTCCAGAATTTATTGTGGTGCTCCTACTTATGCCACGACCATTTTTGAACAATCAGTACGCAGAGAATTGATGAGACTGTGAACACGATTTTTTTTAAAGGATAATAATAACTTTTTCAGAATTATCCGATAAAAAAGAAAAATGGTTGTGAGCGAATCGAAAGTGGTAGGAATTCTGGAATTTCTGGAGTAGCAACTTTACATCTTACGAGTGTTATGGAACATTCACCGTACAGACTACCTACTTCCATTTTTTTCGAGGTTCTAGGAACATGATGGCCAAATTAATAGGAGGAAAACTGCACTAAAACTGATTTTCATAGAAATGTTTGGTAATTTATTGTGCTGCTCTTGTAACTTTCCCACAAATGGGAATTTTATGGTATCGTTCTGTTATTTAGAACTGTCTATACAAATAATTTACTTAAAATACAGCCAGTTTTCAAAAAAAGTTTAGTGTTTTACAGCTTTGGTCAGTTTTGAGTAGATTTGGCCCATACTGTTATTTTGGCGTCCGCTCCGGGCAGATCGATCAATCGTGTTTACAGACACACATACAAACCCCCCCCCCCCCCAGAGAATCTAGATAAATAATAATTAAGGAAATGGGGAGGAGCTCAAACTATTCTACGCCGTCTGTGGGGATAGAAAGATTGGGACATGGACTGCAAGAATCGTAAAAGGATGTTCCAAGATAGAACGGCCAGAAATTTAGATACGACTTGAGCTACACACGGGTGGTGATCCCACGGAGAACGCCTACTGGCAGACCCAGCCGACGCATCTCCCCTACGCTTTTCTTGCACCACATGCCGCCCCAGGACATGGTCAATGCTTTACCTGCCTCCACTCAGCGAGATTCCAAAACTGCCTAACGAAGATCCATCCCATCATACTTGCGCCTCTTTGTCTGCCAAGGTACCACAAGATCACAGCTGCCAGGTACTACCTGAACATCAAGGATCACTGCAGACTGGTTGGGACCAATGGCGACGATGTCAGGCCTCAGTCCTTCTCCAGAGACAACCCGATAGTACCGCTCCCTCTCCACTTCCCAAACTTCAGATGACAATGCACCAGCAACCTGCTTGCAGACCGCGTTATTTCGAGGACGCCTCTAGCTATGACCCGGGGTTTTCAAATGACGACCCTCACGCTGTATCATCGATAACACAGCCCCAAGAAGGAAACTGAGCCACACTTCTCAGGATGCAGACCCAATCCACACATGCCAAGCTGCCATATAAACTTGTTTAGGGTGATAGCTGCGAGGAGGGCGACATCAACCATGAAGGCTAATGCGCCAACCAACACACCTGGGACGAAATCAAGCCCCACTCCCGAGGCAGCTTACCTAGCGCGGTATCAATCATAAGATTGAAGAGTATACGTAACAGAAAGTCCTCTTGCCGAACGCCACACTTTATTGCCACATCCCCAGACATGTTACCTCGAACCTGCAAGGCCGCCACACCCCGCAGTACAGTGAGCTCACATAAGCGTTAAGTCGATCGGGAGCCCTCACACCATGGAGGCAGTCACCCAAGGCCTCCAATTATGCATGGTACTGAGAGATGGTTGGTTGAAAACACTTATAGATAGGAGAGGGGACGGTGTCGGAATAGCACCCTCACTTTGATTTATTTGCCCCTAGTTTATTCGTGAACAGCGTGGTCTGTAAAGAAACTCGTCATAGTTGTTGGTTTACCTTTCAGTTGTCCCACTCTTCGCCGAACACGTATTTCTCTCGCAGCCCTCATTCGGGCTCTTCCTGATTAGACAGCCAAACATTAGAAACGACCTACTCGATAAAAGTTCCGTTTCCTTGGCGGCTTTTGGTTCTCGTAGCTCGTAGTCGCTAAGAGGTCGTTCAAAGGGCAAAACCATTAGGCGGCGACCCGCGGTGAACTGAGTCCGCGCGCGAGTCGAGTTGAGTCGAGTCGAGTAGAAGCAGCTCGCGGGGCCGAGCAGATCCCTCGAATCGGAAGAAGAAGAAGAAGAAGACGAAAGAAAACAAAAAGAGGGAGAATGATAAATGAGACGAGAAGGGAGAGAGAAAGAGGCAAAAGGGGAAGAAATGGAAGGGAAGGACGGGAGAGAAAAGGGATGGAAAAAAGGAGAAAGATTTGGCGGACAAGAAGAGAAGAAGACGACGAGGACGTCGGAGTAGAAGGAGAAGAAGGAGGGAGTGTTTGGGACGAGCCGGCGGGTCTAGAAAACCGGTCTATGAGGGAGCCAAACTTCCTGGCCACTGTTGAGCCGAGCGTTTCCAACGGGACTCAAGTGGATTTGGGTCGACACGAAATGTGATGCAACCTCAGATTAGTGTCCGACCATCTCCGATTTTTCCCCTTCAGCGACTCTTTTAGTCGACGAAGTTGAAATTAAATGAGATCAATCGACACACACGTGGAACGAACTCAAAAGCCGTCTTCGGTGTTAGGCCTTGAGATCAGCGGTTCATCATTTATACTTTCCACAGCACGCGCCCATAAGTAACAGTTGAGTAATTGGCGTATCGCAGGGTAAGCAGAGCAGGTTGTCCAAAAAACTTACAAAAACGCACTGCCATTTTATAACATAAAGTATCCGTTTCGCACTTGTAACTTGTGACGCACTTGTAACTTGTCTCACAATTCCCGCGTACAGAACACTCGTAAAAGTCGTGTCTGGGCCCAAAAGAAAATAATAAATCAATACGCTCAATAATACTCACTCGATCAAATAAATAAAATAATAACTCTCAAGAAGGTAATGGGAAATGAAATTATAAAGCAATTAAGACCCACTTGAATTTAATCGGCAAAAATCGAAATGAAACGAACTCCTTTTAAAATGAAATAAATAACCTATGCTCGGATTGTATTAAATGACAATAAAGGGACAATGGGGAAAATGAAACACAAAGCTCTGATCGCTTACCTTACTTCACACAATCAAAAGGGGAATTTAAACACTGACTTATAACAGGAATTAATTCGCTGACGAGCCGATAGCCGTTCTGATCTCGGCAGCCTGAATGGGTGGCGGTAAGTGTTGCCACTTCGCGCAGTCCGCGGCAAAAACCATTACAGACTTTACTGCTATCTATCCTCTCATATCCAACCCCATAAGGGAATAGATTCACTACGTGAAATGTGCATGCCAAATGGTATGGGGGGATAAAGGTAGGAACGTCATAGAATTTTTGCTGACATAATTGCTCTGCGTTCAGAAGGGGAAAAGTTCGGAGCTCTCCACCAACGCGTTTTATTCGTCCCATGACAATGCCCGTGCATTCGTTCAGGGCTAGGGCAGTCAGAACAGTCACCTCGAGCAGAAAATGGTCGCACGAAGGCTCGTTGATCTCTCTGTGTAAACGTGCCAGACCGGGTTCGACGAATCTAGTTCCCTAAATTGTTGATGGATTCACATCTCTCTGATGTGACTGTGGTCCTTTTTATAATTTTGTGGTTGGACTTTGACTGCTTTCCTCATCTGGAGGACTAGGGCAAGCCCAATCCTTGGAACTCATGACTAAAAGAAGCGTAGGTGCAGTGAGAACGCCAATTCTAGCACTTGAGCCTACCACCCCCAAGTAGGGTCTTTGGCTGCTCAAGCGGCGGGTAAGTTGGTTAAGGAGGCTCCACCCGCAGCTACCGACACAATGCTGCCAGACAAGTCAAGTCATTGGGGTCGTGGTTGTGGATTTCAGCAACCCCCTAGTAAACTAGTGTGTTGGCAGGAGAAAGGTAAGCACGTCTGGCTAAGCGGCGTAATGGCTAAGCACGTCATCTGTTCACAGCGAATGCTCACGAACAACTGATCTTCAGAAATACTCCCGCAGTGTGAACCGTTCTTCTTCCAGCGAAAAATGATCGTGATTGCTTGATGCTTGAGGATGATCGGGCGGTATAAGTTGGGCTTAAGAGAATCAGCCAACCCGCATCTAACACTAACTTGTATGAGATGACTTGAACCCTGTCTGGGCACCACAAACACACTCCCGCCCTGTCCTGCATTCCTTTCCTTTCCTCGGGATATTGACCACTTTCATTCACTCATTACTTTTCTTATACTTATGAAACAGAAAGACAAGTCAAGTAATCTGCTGAAACATGGCTGAGGAAATACGGTCCTAAATGCCAACTATGCGCGATATTTGGTACGTTATTTTTCTAGCCAGCAAGAACGGCTGTGTGAAAGTGACGGGAGCAGCAGACTTGTTGTTTTTACCTTATAAATCCTGCTCACTCAATGAGTTCCTATAATCGTGCTGGCAGGCCGAGGTGCTAGTTATACGTCAGAAGCTCAACAAGTTATTAAATTTGTTTCTAGAGCGGTGAAAACGCTGAGTGCGTGTAGGGCTGAGGAAAGTTGTGGTATACACCGTACCGACTCATCGTCATATCGTCACTGTTCAGTCACAACGAGCTTTTAGCGAGGATTGCTCTTCCTTGTCACTGAGCTACGTCGTAGACGCTTCCACAACCCCACCAACAACCATACCCGCCAAAACCTCTTATTTCTGATTGTCGTTACTCAATCTGTGCTTCATGTATGCGGACTACCTCAATGTAGTCTTGTTTTCCGTGTATTTATATCGTGGTTCACACGTACTCCTCCAGCACCTTTGTCTCAATTCTATTCCTTCACACTTCACCTGTGACAGTCATCGAAGATCTGGGTCTGCTTCTTGAGAAATACATGATTGCCCATGGCACATAGGCTCAACATTAACTACAACCCTTGTGCTTGTGTTCTCGAGAAAACTAAGTTTGAGTCCAACATTCTTGCCTCCACTCGACCCTTCGTAGTTCCAACCCTGGATGCTCCTCGCCGTCTAGAACATTGCTCTATGTAGAACATTGTAGGTGGTTCTGTAACCCATTACGGATAAGCTTAGATGCACTATCTACAGTCGAGGGAACGATGTCGCTGCGTGGACCTTGGAGATGTCTGGGTGAATCAAACTATTTAATAATTGTTCAAACGACGCTGCCTCAGCCTAGAAAGTAGAGAATCGATCATGAATAGTTCTACAGGACACGTCTAGAGAGTACCGAAGCACGATAGGTGTAAGACTTAGCAAATTGAACGTGGCAAAGGATTTGACATACGCTGTTATTAAGAGATCGAAATACAGCTCCAATATTCTTCTCGCTGAAAGGACTGTTGACTACCTCGTGACGTGGATCCTTCTCTGAAAGGTCAACAGGCCATTAACAGCTCATTTTAAGAGTCCGTTGTTTCTATTTGGAGGGAAGCAAATGGATTTGTTAGGTTTAACGGGGATCCGAGCGGTTGAAAGAGTAATTCGGCCGAGGTTTCCAACGGAGTATTAAATGGTCTTCCTTCTCCTGTCAACGCTTTTGTCTGCGGAGGATTGAAAGACGAGCCCTGAAGAACTTACAGATGGACTAATAGGCGCACGTTGAACTTTTGTACTAGACCTTCCCGCACCACGTTTAAGACAATCGGATGATCGCAATTGCGTCTAGACAATAAAATCTTCGAACAGCGAATGATGGCGAGTAATTGCTCAGGTTATCAAACGTTAACGGAAGGTTCTCATGTACGTCGTCGATTAAAAATCACGGGATCCATCTGATAAGGCGTCTTCTGACTCAGCTTTCATCATGATTACCTACAGTTCGCTTCCTATGGCTGTGGCTATCCACCTCGGCATACAGTCGTCTCTAGTGGCATTGGATTGCAGTGTATCTGCAGGTGCTATGGGATGCCTATGCCGTTCCATGAGCAGCGAACAGCTGTTGAAAGAAACGGGGCCGCGGCACACAAACCACATTGTAAATCGCGGCCCGAAGTGAGTGGGTTTTGGGCGCGCTAAACCGTTTCGATGATTCACTGAAGGGATCCGTATCGCTTCGTACGATCTTCGTCACGTAACCTCCAAATTCGAAAGATGGAGGAACGAGAAGTGAGAAGAAAGACCGAGGCACCGCCGGAGTCATTAATTACGTTATCCCGCCGGCCATTCTTCTTAAACTTCTTCAAAACTCCGCGGACATCTACTTTGAGATCTGCAGCGCCCAGATCCGAGCAACGACACTCGATCGGCATAACAATTGAGTCTCCGAGTGGCGAAACGAAGAAAATTAGCGGGTGCCGCGGTCGTCTTCGAATATCAATCCACAGGACACGGCAGGAGAGCAGCTCCGGCTCCTCCACTTGTTAGTCGCTGTCCGGACTGTATGGCTAACGAGCGCTGCATAAGAATTGACTTTGGAAGAGAGAGAAGAATCCCACGACCAACGGCCAGCAAGCTGTAATAGCCTCGTGGCGTATTTGGATTGATACCCATCATCTCGGGGATTTAGTCGATTTTCTCTGTCATATTCAAATAAGCAGTTCGTCGTCCGTTAACAGTGACGACATAGCTTGTTTCCTAGCACTTTCTAGTTGTACGAAGAAGCAGTGCAGTGAATGTTCCGTTAAGGTTTCTAGGCGGGGAGGAATATAGTACAACATGGTTTCTAAGGTGGAGAGGAATTAGCCCTCGACAGCTGATTGACTAAGCAACTTCTACACGAACGTTTGGAGGCATAGAGCTGTGCGTTTTGGACAAGTATTGGAGTGAAGGAAGCCGTCTTTGAACTAACGAAGAACGTTAGCTCACTATGGATCGCGGGAAAAAAAAAATGCTAGTGAAACTTGACGTAGCAAAGGCCTGTGATTCCACTAACCGTGATCTGCGAATTTTATGGGGTTCGAAAATCCCCATTTGGGGCAAATCTCCGTGCGTCTGTGCTGCACTAAATCGGGCAAATGTGTTGCTGAGGAAAGTGATGGGATGCGTCGCATCAGATATTTTTGTCAAATTTCCTAGTCCTTCGCTCGAAGTTTTCAATCCGCTTGACTGTAATTTGTTCAGAGTTTTTACTCAACCGTTCCTCTGCTCATCTTCAACGCTGCGTCTTATCGGCGAGAGGTAAACCCGAATTTTTACACTTGCACTTGCGACGCGGTGACAGAAGATAAAACGTCAATATCAGATGAGCGATAACTCGAGATCCGTTTTATCTTTGACCGTGAAATGCGACGAGGACGAAGGCGAGGAAATAAATTACACAAATAATACGAGTAAATAACAACAATAATATGGAGCGTGTTGACTGGGGACTAAAATCACGCCACTTTTCCAAAATATGGGGCGGCTATCGCTGTCCTGTTCGTGGTAACGATAAGGCACGACGAGGGCTCAGATAAAACGTTATCGAAACCTCAGTTTAGGGGAGCCGCAACGTCTGGAGCTGCTCGAAGGACGTCGGCGATTAGACGACGCAGTTCAGTGACAAATATCCATTATCGTTGTTTATTGGACCTCTAGTGCTTCAAGGGATTCGTGTAATAAAGTGAGTGGGAACACTCTGAACTATGCACGGGCGAGCGAGAATTTTGAGGACTTGGCGTCGTTGTAAGACGTTGAAGTCACGATTCAAGCCGATCAAATGGGATTCATCTTGAAATATGAAGTAAAGCCGATCAAACCGATTCCCAAACTAGGTACGCCACCTATTCTTGCGCTCTAACTGAAATGCGCAGCAGAAGAAGAAGGAGGGCCTTGTGAAGTATACAATTTTCCTTCATTTTAACTATTAATCTTCCAGTCGTTGACCTTAGCCCTCCGAGCATCCGAGCGAGCACTGACTATCACCCCACTTTACTATCTGTGCGGTAAGAAGGGCATGAAGGGAGAGGGAGTTCAACCTCCTTTGCTTTACACTCCAGATGAACCAGCAGTCGGATGTCTGATGCTAAGAATACTTTATCAAATGCAGCAATCCCTGTTTAGTAGTCCTCTTTAGTAGTGGCAACTTGCGAGCATGCTCTGGCTTCCGAAGAATCGAATTCTTGTCATGGTCGTCACTGGGTCCCTCATTTGTGACATTTGTAACACACGGGGAATACGGCTAGCTGTCTGCCCTCCTCAACCTTCTGACCATATTTTTAGAAACCTTCCTGACACCCCTCACCTTGTGCCAAACCCTTACTGCACGACCTCCACATCAGTCGGAGAACTGTGAGTACTCTTCGATATTTGGGAAATGCTCAGTTATCTCATGCTCATGATCTAGCATATGTTGCAGCCTTAACCCATTCGATGCGGGAAAAAAAAGTGATGTTATGCCCCATCCTGAAAATTTTCTTGTATAATATTTGACATTGCGGTTTCTTAAAATTCTCATTATTGTCCCTAATAGTGAAAAAATAGAAATCAGGTCATCTGCGCAATTTTTTCGAAATCATTTGATGCCACTCGTACGGTGGGTTGGGCAGAGTATGCAAGCCCGCCGCACTGGTTATGCTAACCCTCACGACGCCTACAGAAATCAGTCAAGAACCTCTAAGATTTAGACGAAAAAGGTATAATAAATGCAAATATAATGTTTCAGAATTACAATTTATAATACGAATTTGGGTGGTGTGGTGGTAACGTAAAAAAATTAACCATTATTGTACAGCTTTAATTATAATTATTTCATGAGTATAATATTGATACAATGAAGGACTGTTCAATAATGACACAATTAAGTACAGTAGTAATAATTTATTGCTATGATAGTGATAGATAATTACTTGACTGAAAATAACAATGGAAAATTGAAATGTTATGTACAGCAAAGTGGTATCGTCCATAACAATCCTTAAAATATACAAATAATTCAGTAAAAAATATAGTAAAAATGATTCTTGTGAATAATAGGTAATAGAAAAAATGCATTAAAATTTTGTTTTTCAAACATAAACATTATACAAAATGAACTGATACATAATAAACATGAAGAACACCCTCGTTTTCCGAAAACCCAGAGATGCTTGCCTCCTCATCAGACATGAGCACATTTAATATTTCCGCAGCTTCAGCATCTGTCATATTGGACAAATACCATAATTTCGCATCAGACTTCCTTTTTTTTGACGGTGGGGTAAGAAGCGCTTCGTCACATGGAGCGAAATCTATAAGTAAATAAGTGGAGAGTCGTATATATCTCATTAGTGGATGGCCAAAAATATGACAAGTGGAGAGTCGTAAATATCTCAGAAGGCCAGACATATGACTCAAGGTTTTGAAAAATGTGGTCTTACCTGGTCTCTTGCTGCTACCGCCAATGTTGGCCCAAGATGTTGAAGGCTGGCTGTCTGTAAAAGTGAAAATAAAACGAACCCATTTATTGAAATAATTTATGTACCGTATTATACTATGTACTCCAAAAACACAAACATTCTGAAAGATGGTCTGTGCGTCGTATGTACGTAGAAGTTGGTAATAAAAATCTTCTTCCATGAATATGTTTCAATATGTCAATAGATGCAACAGTAATGCACTTTGCAATGATATATGAAAATTTCAAATGATCATTTATTCAGATTCTTGAAAACGCCCATTTTTTCTTACCTGAAATCAGATGCCCTCCATCCGATCCACATGCCTACTATAATTTATTAGAACAGAAAAAAAACCATTTTTTTCTCGTAATTTTATCAAAAACATATATTAGCGTACCTTTATTATCCATCGCGTTTTTTTCTCCTTCACGGCAAATGTTTCCACAGAAAGTACTGCAGGCTTCTTCACTGAAAGTAGGTAGTAAATAATATGAAATCAGAAAACTGGAAATTCCATGGTAAATATACCAATTATCTAAATTTTGAGCTCTTGATTTTGAGGTGTATTATATTTACTGTAAATTAATAATTCCCACGCAATATCTACGTTGAAATATTACTTTTACACAAAAACAATCGAAAAAACTGGCTTGAAATAAGGAAAATTGACTTACCTTCGAATATTTGAGATTTGGAAATGAAAAAATTGCGCTAGGCTCTTCCGAAATGTGTTAGGTGACGCGCAGATTGTTACTGAAGGACTTGCAACTACGCGAGGCAGGTAAAGACGAACAACCTAACGGTCGGAAGGGTTGGCGAGAGGCGCACTTATTTTTAGCGATGGCATCGTATGATGCCACCCGTACGAGACGAAAACCACCATGACATCATATGATGCCATCCGCACTGAATGGGTTAAGAGGAAGCGTGTATTGGAGAGCTGTTTTGATTTGGAATTGAGAGGAGAGAGGGAGTGTAGTTGCACGTGCTGACGTTTCTGGAGGATGAGTGTGCATGAACTGCATGGTGGTAGTGCTTCTCCTCCATCCCCTTCGTATCTGTGTCACGTTGTTCCCACACCACTTCCGGCTTAGGCTGACCTGTTGCTAGCGGCAGGGTTGATTTGTTGGTCATTCAGAGAAAAACTGACTTTCAGCCTCATTTCGAAATCGCTTCACACATTATCCAGTAATATCTTTTTAATATAATTCCCTATCTATTATGATGTACGTATGCCTGAAAGTGAACATCGTAACAAAACTACCTAAGCACACACCCTACAATTTATCCTACCAGCAGAGTGTGTAAATGAGAACATGGGTATGAGGAAATCCGCCCAAAACTATTGTAGTTTATGATTACGTTTATTGTATAGACACCTTCAAATAACATGACAGTACAATGACATTCTTATTTTTGAGAAATTGATAGGAGCAGAAGAATAAATTATCATACATTTCGTATAAGTTCCGCTCAAACGTGTGGTTATCAACAACTATTTCTGCATCTACGCGTTGAACGGAAATATAAGCGACGATAAAGGATTTCCATGAAACGGGGTACTCTCAACCTACAGTTTGTTTTCCACATGTTTCCGAGTATGGCTATAGTAAAATTTAAGGCCGTAGCATAAAGTTGTGTGTGTTACGCACCAAGTATTTCTAATTGCACCCAACTTCAGCGAACTACCATCGCCAACCAAGGGCAGCTCAAAGAGAAGAGAAGCACTGTGCAGTTTTCGCGTATTTCGAAAAAGGAGGAATTATTTTCGATGAACGTACAAAATGCCAAGTCGGCGATGACGTTAGGGGCGAATGGAGGTTTGAAAGACGAAGCGATAAAAGGAAGAGAAAGCGAAGGAGATGAAATTTGAGCGGCGGCGGGCGGTCGAGGGGCGAACACCTGAGCGCCCCCTCGGGATCGGACCGGGCGACCTTGTGGCCGCCGCCCGCTCGTCGACGGAAAGGTTTTTGTTGGTGAATCCGTATCGAGGCGATGGAGCGGGGGGAAGAGGAGCTCAGTGACCCGCGTCATGTCTGAACATGAGCCTCTATTTTTGGACCCGATTTCGACCATCGGGTCACTCGAAGGGGACCCGGTTCGCCACACAAAACCGATACCCCCCCCCCCCCTCGCCAGTTCACCCCGCTCGCTCATTCTACTTTTCCCCTTTCCAAGACTGAGCGGTCCTCCATATTTTCCCAACGCTTCACCATTTCTGGACGATCGAGCCGAAATCACACAACTTCCGTCTTTCTGATACTGTTTCTACTTGCCACTACTCTAAGCATTGCGATCGAGACATTGATGAAAATGCTGCGAAACATACATAGCACGATTGTGACCATCCTATTCAATCCAACGTCGAAAAATATTAAGAATATGCATCAACAATACGGGAAACGTAAACTCAACGTTCTAGATGACAGCAGGAGGCGCGTAAGGTACTAGAATTAATTGTGCTGCTCTTAGTTGTGCCACGACTTACACATTATTGAGCTATCAAATTCTATCTCATTCACGAGGCCGTCTACGTGATGTTTTTTGAGAATGATCGTGTTCGCCGTTTCACGATTATCGGATAAAATCTGGGAGAAATACCAGAATTTCTGGAGTAGCTCCTACACATCTAGTGTATAGCTACTTACTGTATCTGAAGATCCTGGTAACATTTGAGCGGAATATATAAGGAAATATCTGGTGCGTTGCAACACACAACTTTCCTTAGCTCTACAACAATTCACTTTGTACATGGCTAATTCTATTTATCAATTCATTTATCACTCAGTTAATTTGAACTTGGTCAAACAACGCTTACAGCAGCGATTACAGTTAAAGAATTTATTGTGCTGCTCGTACTCATTCCAGGACCATTATTGAGCAAATGGTACCCAGAAAATTAATGAGGCTGTAAACACGGATTTTTTGAAGGAGGATAGTAATCACTTTTGCAGAGTTATTGAGTAATAACTGTTAGAACGGGTATTAAGCGAAACGGCGGTAGTTGAAATTCAGAAATTTCTGGAGAGAGCCCCATGTATCTCATGAGCGTTTTTAAATACTCACCCTATAGGTATTGGATCGGACTACAGTACCAATTTTCTTTAACATTCTACTAACATTCCAGCGGAGTTTATAAGGAAATATCTGGTGCGTTGCAACACACAACTTTCCTTAGCTCTACGTCAATTCACTTTGTACAGGCCTTTGAACTTGGTCAAACAACACGTCACAGCAGCAGGAAACGGTAGCGCCTACAGTTCTGGAATTTATTGTGCTGCTCGTACTCATTCCAGGACCTTTATTGAGCAATCGGTACACAGATAATTAATGAGGCTGTAGACAGGAATTTTTTGAAGAAGGATAGTGATTACTTTTGCAGAGTTATTGGGTGATAACAGTTAGAACTGGTAGTAAGCGAAACGGCAGTAGTTGAAATTCAGGAATTTCTGGAGTGAGCCCCATGTATGTCATGAGCATTTTTAAACACTCACCCTACAGGTATTGAATTGGACTAGAATACCAATTTTTTTTAAACACTACTAACATTCCAGCGGAGGTTATAAGAAAAAAATCGCGCTAAAAACACTTTTCGTCGAAAATTTTGATAATTTATTGTGCTGCTCTTGTCATTTTCCCACGAATGGGAATTTTATGGTATCATTGTCTTATTGAGAGCTATCAACATAAAAAATTTAATCAAAATCGTTAGAGCCGTTTTTGAGAAAAAAATTTGGTGTTTTGATCACAATGATGACTATAGTTAACTTTCGGTGGATTTTTCCCATACCCTCACCATTGCGTTCCATGGTAACCTGTAGGCTAGACATCAAGTTTCAGCTGATTTGGTACGGTGGTTTTCTCTAAAAACTGAGCTAAACTCGATTTCGTCGAAAGGTTTGGTAATTTATTGTGCTGCTCTCGTCATTTTCCCACGGATGGAAATTTTATGGTATAATTGCCTTATTGAGAGCTATTAATATAAACTATTTAATCAAAATCGTTAGAGCCGTTTTTGAGAAAAAAAAAATTTGGTGTTTTCATCACTATGATAACTATAGTTAGCTTTCGGTGGATTTTGTTCAAACCCTTATTTTGGCGTCCCATGATGACCTGTGGGCGAGATATCAAGTTTGAGCTGATTGGGTACGGTGGTTTTCTCTAAAAATCGTTCACACACACACAGACACACAGACCATTTTCCCAAATAGTGTTTTTCGGACTCAGGGGAGTCTGAAACGTAAAGATCTGAAGAGAACTCAAAAATTTTTTTTCACCCGATTACATAACTTTCCTTTCTACTTCGTAGAGCAAGGAAAGTAAAAAACCGTGCTAAAATGTTTCATAATTTATTGTGCCTCTCTCAACATTTTTCCGCCGAACGGTATCGTTATGTTACGTATTTAGAATAGTCCGTACAAAAAATAGAATCAAAATCGTTACAGCCGTTTTCTAGGAAAAATATTTGGTGTTTTGCTCATTATGATAGCTATAGTTAATATTGAGCGGATTTTGTTCATACCCTTTATTGTGGCGTCCAGTAGTGACCTGCGAGCTGGATATCAAGTGTGAGTTGATTATGTTCAGCCATTTCTTCTCAACACACACAGGTCTGTTTCCTATGACACAAATGCTTTCGAAAATGAAAAGATTTGGTTTTTTCAGAAGTCTCTGAAATAGTTGTCTAGCTATCGTAACATCAGGTGTTCCCCAGGCCCCCACCTCAGGCCATTCCAATTCCCTGTGTTTATAGATCAAATCGCTTTTCTCTTTGAATTGCCTGTCTTTTGCTTCCCGTTTGCCGATGGTCTCAAACGTTTTTCAGGTGAGCACTGACCCTAGTCTGACTAGTTGTCATTTCAAGACTGTAAATCTTCATCACTCCTGGTGCTGCTCTTGAAATATTAGTAAATGTAGTGTAATGCACCAGGAATTTCAACGATATTTCGTCTTTAGCCGTTCTTTTCAATGCCCTGGTCTTGGCTGTATGATTTGATCACCTTTCTACTACAAAAATTGCTTTAATTCTGTAGGATTGTGCTTGCCCAACACAACTAGATCCCAAGCGGACCTTTATAACGAAAGAACGGATTTTTCATACCACGTTAATGGCATAATAGGGCCTGGACGGCGGTTGGACGTTGCAGATTTGAAATCCCCAGGCCTCGAACGTATTGTCAAATTTTGAGAGGTTGTTCAGAAATTTTCCAAACGGAAAAGATGAGTGGATTATTAATAAACCAAAAATTGAGTTTTCTACAACTTTCGCAATTCCTGCCAACTCGACGATCTGCCCGTTTACATACGGGCTATGTAACTTCGTCTACGGAAATATTTATAATCAAAATTTAAGTGCCAGTTATTTGAGAGTACGTCATATCGATATCATTAGAGCGGTTATTGGAAAAACGATAATTTGACGATCGACAAATGTTTTTCGAGCTGTTAGGGCGTATATTTCCGTTCAACAGAGAGATTCAGAAGAAGTTGTGGGGAGCATAATGTGGGCATAGGTGTCTGTAAGAAGGTTGGCACGTTCAGAAAAAAAGATTTTCGACAGTTTTGTTGTAATTTCTGTTCAATGGGGTGTCTGAGGAACATCTATGAAGCACAATTTATAGGTATTGCCTAATGGAAGATATCCTGAGAGCTATAGCAGCTTTTTCACGTACGAGTGGATATTTATGAAGAAGAAGAGTTAAGAACTGATCAGTAGACGACAATTTGCTAGTTTAATGAATCGTTGGAGCCATCTTCGAGTAAAACCCCTCGGTTTTTGGGATGTTTTGGCTCAGGGGGCTCTCAGGATGTCATTCTCTTATACGTCAATCAACAGGTCTACTGAATCCAAAACATCTGGTGCAATTCATCACACTCCCTCACGTGCATTGAGCGGTTTTAATCACTGCAGCAACTAATAATTTTTGTTTTCATATAATTAATAACAACGTTCAACTAGAAATTGGTGGAGCTTAAGGTTTCAGAACTTATTGAACTGCTCCTACTTGGGCACGGCGATTATTTAGTAATCAACGCATGAGATATGAGACTGTCAACTTGATTTTTCTGAGAAGGATTGTGTTTATTGTTTTGGAATTATCGGGTAAACACTGTGAGAAATGGTAGTGTCTCTGAACGCGCGACTGTTTTAACTTTGTTATGAGTGTTGAGGAACTTTCATTAAAGTTCTTGTACGGACGGTTCCAAATAAGTGGTAGAGCGAGGTGGAACAGATTAGCAGAGGTCGTGAGTGTGTGTGTACGAAGAATACTCTGTCGGAGGACATGCCTAGCGTGATCCTAGTCTTGCAGCGCCGTTCCTAGGAATTGCTTAAGATGGGCTCTTATTGCTTTGAAAATAGTTGCACTTTGTGGGTTTATATATTGATCCGGTAGTCAAGTCCTACAAATCCTGTTTCTATTACCAATCGCCGATGAAGCAGTAGCGAGTAGGTCCGTATCTCGTTGCCGGAGATAATGGGCCAACTGCCTCGGGGGCGAAGCCCTGTGTGTTTTAGCTTTTCTCTTTTCCCTATAACTCACATGAGTCATACGAAACGTGCGCGTGTATTGTTCGCCAGACGATGAACCTTTTTTTATTCTCGATCTTCGTCATCCTTTTAGAAGCTGAACAAAAAGAAGAGGAAGAAAAAAAAAGGAAGCAGATCTCGTTTCATTGAAAACGCTGTCGAGGTGTTTTCATTTTCTTATTCCCTTTCTCTTTCTCTTGTCGATACGTCTTGTCCTTTTTTGCGCAATAATTAGTCTCGCTCCGCTCTCGGTTTTCCTAACATCGTCACATTCGCCTCTCGAGAAACGAACGAAGGGTTTTGACCACAGAAGGCAGAGCGGTTTGAAAAGAGGAGGTGGAAGTAACTGGAACCGATTTTTCGCACTTCGGCCGGAGAAAAAATGACAAGGAAACCGTTTCTTTGGGCCATCTGATAGTTTGGTTGACAAAAGAAACTCACCAAGGCGAGGGTAGTTTTGCAGAACGCACTGATAGGGACACAAGTTGCTGCTACTTGATCCTTTTGTGCATCCTCGGAGGTAGACGAAGGAGAGCTGGTCATCGATAAAGAGTTAGGTGTTCGTGATCATTTTCAGGAAATATGCGACACAATGTCGTCGGCCTGCTTGTAAAACAAGGATAAACGAACACTGAGAAGAAAACACACTGGCTAAACTGTTATGTGATGTCGTGAATCGCTTTTGGAAGAAAGGAAGGAGAAAGAAATCTGGTGTATCATGGAATGCACTAGTAAGAAGGGGCGGCCAGTACTTCAGGGAGCATCCAGAGGCTCATCGTGTGTGAACTGTGATGGTGCACTAGGGAAAGGGTCCTCGGCTTAGTCGAAGAACCTACTGAACCAACTTGCTCTGTCATTTGCGGTGCATGGAACTGACAACGGCGGAGGCTCAATTGTTGCTTACTAGAGCGTTCCTTCAAGCACTCCACGAGCGTACCCTGATCTGCTCGATCTTTCTTAGACGGCATAACACCGCTACGTTCTCAAAGCGTATGGAAGGGATATCAAGTGCCTTGTGGAGAAGAAAAGACGGTTTTTACCTGCGAGTGAGACAAGTTAAGTTTCCAGAGCTTTCATCGCGCTCTGTCTCAGTCAATGTGGCTTCCAGTCTGTCGCCTCCCGCTCAAAAGCTCATTTCGATTTTCGTCCCGAGATTAGTCATCAAACATCAAGCGGGACGGTGTGGCGAGTTGGAAGAGCTTATTCAGCCGTATTGCTTCTTCCCCTTTTGAGACTGTTCAACTAGTTAAACCGTTATGTTGCGTTTACAAGAGCCTTCTATGACTCAAACTTACAGCTCCAGGTCGAAAGGGGTTGGGAGAAAGGTAGAAGGACGGGGAGGTAGGAAGCTTCGCGATAGAATGGTCACAAGTTGTGATACACCTAAGTGACGATACCGCGCGAACTCCCAGCCAACGCAAATCCCCCCCCCCCCACCACAACAGTATATTCGACTATACCCGGCCTGTAGTTCGCTTGTATCATGTCTTCGATAACAGCCTTTAATAGTTAATTGTTTCCTCACATATTTTGGCTTTTATCTCTGTTGACTTGGAGCAACGAACAAAATGTCGCTCTGACAGGCTGATCATATTCAGTTGGGCATTTAAGGTGTAAAATTTACTAACGCTCGCAAACACCCTTTTTAGGTACATTTTGGGTACGTTAGTGTGTCAGAGGTACAAGAGGAACTTATCATTGTTGATCAATAAAAGACGTTTATTCCACCTTGCGCCCACCGTTCAGCGTGTGTTCATAGGGATGTTTACAGAGAACGAATGTTAGGCGTCGATTGATAGAAGAGACATTGTAACTTCGTTACCAAAATCGTTACAGCAGTTTTCGAGGATAATGGGAAGAATTTGGGAAGAACGCTCGTTTACACCACACCCTGCAGATCAGTCTCCTTTACACTTTTCCTGTACCACACCTCGTCGGGACACACTCAATGATCGAACTTCCGTGTTATCTGCACAGAGTCAATACTTATTTTTGTCTGATTCACGAGCACACTTTTTGATGTTACTCCAGATATTTACGTTTCAGAGGCTGCTAAGTCCGAAAACGCCGTTTGGGAAAATGAACTGTGTGTCTGTGAACGTAATTGGGAGCATTCACTTCGCATGGACATTTCAATAACGTTAAACACACGACGTTTGGATCATTTTGGCAAGTACCTCTGTTTAACGGCAGTAAACAAATTCAAAACAGCTATCCTTACGTTCCAAATAAATTTACGATATTCTCGGGACAAACAAAAGTTACATTGTCCGTAGGGTTACCTACTCCCCCTCCCACGACTCATCCATTCCTTCTATTGTTTTCGTTGTACAGAGTTCGTTCCAATTATTGCCTCGTGATCGTAGCCGACATTTCGGCTGTTGGGCACGTAAAGTCGTTATAGCCCTACTAAATTGAGAAGGAGTTAATTGTGGTAGGAGGAGCGAGCGAGAAAGGTGAGTTGGCAGAACAGGCAGAGCAGGGCAGGGCTCTCGGGAAAGAGAAGAAGTTAGGGCGGGTGGGAAGGAAGGTAAGTGGCCTGTTTTTGCTGGGATGTTCCCTTTATTACGAGGGGCCCAGGCGGATAAAGACTGGTTCTCTGAGTCAGGGGCCCCAGTCAATGACTCACCTCCGCCTTTTTCCACCCGCAGGTGTTTACCAACAACAGATTCACGTTTGACGAAAGAGTTTGGAACTTTCTTTTGGGTTCAATTACCGTTGCCTGAAAAGCCCGTTGCCAGTGTTTCCGTTGCTCGTCAGGCGCGATGGGATCACGTCCGCGGGATGCGCCCTTCGAATCGAATCAGAATCTGTTCAACTGTAGTAATTCGCTCGAATTGTACAGTGAAATGAGGGAAGATGTGGAGAAGTACGTAACCGGCAGGAGTTGCCTCGCTATAGCAAGTTGAAAAATATGTTGAGACTAGCGCAGTTGCTGCCCTCAATCAAATAATCATTCGAATTCAGAACTTGATTATATGCGTCGTTATTGACACCCCCTGTTCGCTACTGCTTGAAATACGGTAAAATCCGACTTCATGTTATCAATTAATTACTTCAGATCAACGTTCACAACACAGCGTTCATATAGGAGTTTAATAAGCTGAAGATACATAGCTCCGTGGCACCACATCTTGAAGGGCTACTCATTAATACAAAATCTAACCCCCCTTCCTCTCTACCACCCCTCACAGGGCTTACTGAGTGAGAACCTTGGTTCTAGAGCTACTTGGAACCAACATCATGTACGAAGACTTATTCACATCAAACCCCGCTTAATAAATTACACTGGATGATGACAATAGCCAAATAGTGTGAGGCTGAGGAAAGTTATGCGATGCATCGCACCAGATGTTTTCCTATATGCATGTACTTCTGATAAATCAATCAACTTCAACCTACGTTGCTGTTTGTCTAAGTTGGACGGTTCCCTCCTAAATGAAGCCCTAACCCCCCTGTCACAAAGTTGTAACGTGTCAATCTTTCCAGGGTGCCAAACTGTCTAAATAGCATACACAACGTCTAATTGCCCTGTCACGTCTCATCTGCCATAGGACAACATAATATACTAGTTGATTGGGATCCCCTGTACCACGATGATAAGGCTTAGTGAACTATAGTTTTAAATGAAATAGAAACATCCAAGGAAACTAAATGCAATCGCATTTTCATTACTGACCAGGAACAACTGCTGGATCAAATGTGTGCAATGTTCCTTTGTATCGTCTGGAAACCTGTTGCCATGGCTCCCGGGAAATACTGAGAACCTGAGGCGACAGAGGAGTAGCTCTGTAGTCCATCAACGTACATGCTAGTTCCCGTCAGGCCATTAATCATTCGGGTTTTGGTACATGTGAGGAGAGGTTTAGAGCAAACAGTTTGAAAATCTTGTCGGTATGTGCTAAAATACCAAAGTACGAAGCCCGATATTCCTCGCCCTACTGCAATGATGAATTCTTGTAGGTTTTCATAAGTTTATTGACAACATCCACTACTAAGGCATTTCATAAAGTTGTTGACTTTAATTTTGGTAATTTAGCAGGGTCGGTAAGAAGATTTGCCGGTTTAGCCAAAGTGACCTTATTCAAACATGTTTACTCACCAACCGCATTTAACGGGCTCTGTGGACATGTTGCTCAGTCAAAGGGAAAGTGACTAATTGGTTGGCCAAGTGGGTTACTCGCACTGGTGCCCTATTGTTGTCTCTGACTCATCCGTCCCTTGTTACCTGCTACGGCAGGAAACCTTTCAGTTTGACCTGCCTCTGCGCTTTTCTTCTCCAACATTTTATCCTTCCTGTAATGTAACAATCGGCTTCTTCACCTTTTCACTATGCGGAATAAACCAGTGAGTCACGCTGCCAACTCCAATGCTCTCACAACGTTTCTTACTTTTCTTTATCAAAGTTTTCAAAACGTTTACCTAAAGTGAAGAGACAACTTCACTGTAAGTTGACCTTGAAACCAAATACGGGAACCAAACCAAATGAACGAACTTGGGTACAGGGGACTTGAGTTTGGTACTCAATCTCCAGCTGATTCCTCTCTCAAATCTGTATACATTATTCGTGCTCTGGAGCGTATCTAAGGAGTTCACGAGTTAACTCGACGCCGGAGAGCTGAGCATTCACACAAACCTATCTTATATCTTGGCTCGTAACAGAAGCTACTTCCACAGCGTATAATTCGTACTGTGGTAAGTGGTGTTAATGATGTACCGCGTGAAGATGTCCACCAGTAGACGGCAGCATGACTGGTCCTTGTTAGTCACATACATTTTACAACATTGCGGCTGCGTTAGGTTCTTATTTGTTTAGCTTCTGTCGCTTAGCCGGTCGAATATGTCTCGTGGAAGAGGATGAAATAATAACTACGTTTTGTAGGCAACTTCACATATTAGGGTTTCTTCACGAGAGCACAATAACCTTATCAACTTTACGGCCACGTTATTACAAACAATTGCTGCCGGCACCGGCAGCGTTCTCTTGACGGGCTGCCCAACTCCGTTCGGCCGTTTTATTTCAGTAATGCTCCCAGCTCCCATCTCGGCGTTTCTCAATAAATTTCTTCCTAATTTGCTCGAGTGCGCTCTGGTTTTAATCCACTTTCACGGGACGTGCGAAAGAACCGACGATCCGGCGAGGAAAAACAAACGGGTCCAATCAACTGCAAGAAGAAGCGGTCAGTGACAATACAATAGTGGTAGTACACTGACCAGTCTTACGTTCTAACTACAAATACAGGGGTGCAATGAAATATCGCGATCTGTTGAGAATACGTGGAATTACTTTTGAACTTTTCTTCAGCCCGACGATAAACGCAACTATCAGTTTCGTTATCAGCCGACGAAAACATTTTCGTTCCCTATTTGGAGAAATGATCTGTTTGTTGGTGTGTCCGTAAACACTAAGAAGAGAACGGCTCATGCAAACTCGCTAAAATGTCGATTTGTACCTACTTCTCTCTGTTCTGATCTGTGTCTACTGTTTTGTGGAACATCGCTTGATTCAGTTATCGGTCATCTAGCACAGGAGCCCGCTATGGCCTCTATGGTGTCGTAAGCCGAGAGCTGAACATTGAGAGTTCCCACAAAGCACGAGGGCATGGGAAATCCACGCCTGCCTCCTCCTAATCGGTGGAAAGTACTGGCGACGGTGCTATAAAAATGGGCGTTTTGTTTTGGTACAAAAGATTAAAACTATTATGAACTCATGAAATTTCGTTAAAAAAGGCACTTCACTTTTCGAAGACGTTTGAGTCCGGAAAACAAATGGACAAGATCTGCTTAGATTAGGCTGATAATGAAGCTGTAACCCAACACAACATGGCATGAGCAAAACAGCCCGAAACTAACTGTAGCTATCAACGTGATCCACGTGAACCAACATCTTTCTTCTCAAAAAAGTCCCTAAACGATTTAGTTAGTTGTATTGTATTATTTAGTTGTTTAGTTAAAGGCTTCCTTTGTCCCCACGAAGACAGTTCAAGCCAATTGGCAGCGAGAGTGCGCGAAGCTGTGGGCTGATCATATGATTTTGACAAGAGATGACGGTCTAAGATAGATGTACTCGCAGCTCTGAGAAATAGTTGACAAGGAGAAATAGCCACTCGTCTGCTAAAACGCCCGTCTGCCACTTTAAAGAGGACGTTATATCGACCGCCAGTAGGAGGTAAGTATTGCCTCGGGCCGCCTCATCTGACCGAGATTTAATGTCGAGCAAAGCGTGCAGACACAGCTGTCAAACGTTTATGGACGATGTTGGTGTTATAGGCACCGAAGGCATCGAAGTACTCTGTGGTTAAGGAAAGATTTCAAATCACTTGAACGTCGCCTGTTTCAATAGCTATTTTTTACCGATTGAGTTTTATTTGGACATCCTTAACCTCTTCATCTCACATTAGTTGTGGGGATGAAGTATTGAATTGTCCGTTGAATTACTCATTTGATCAGCGTCCACTCTCACGAGAACAAATACAACTTATTAGCATTAATTCAGAACAGAAGTAACTAATTTCACTGGGTTCTGCGTTTCAGCCGGACAACACAATTTCGCCATCCTGTGTTTGCCGAAGTGCCCCGATAACTACGCCTTGTCGAATAGGTCACTTCGGCAGTAATTTACTTAGCGGGAATGGGGCGAGGGTGGGGTTTCACAGACAGCACAACTAACAATCTCTATTAACCTCTAAGTGGCCCGCCCTCCAATTTCCATTTTCAATTAACCAATATTGAGCACTTTCCGAGGTTCTATTTGCAATTCAATGGAAGTGGACAGCTCCCGGTTCGTGCTCCGGTCTTCAGGGCTTCCCCTACAGCCCTCTAATGCATTCATTGTTGTTGTTGAAAGAAGAAAAAAGGAGATGAGGCTGTTACCCGCGTAAAGCTCACTCGCCCGTCGAATTCTAATTTAGAGCTTGTTCCGTTGAACGCGAGTTATGAAATTAGTGCAGCTCTCTGTACCAAACGCCGATAGGAATGGCATTATTTCTCATCTTAGTTCACTTTTTGCGGAATAAATTTGAGACGAATCTTAAGAAATCAGCTGGGAGGTCAGAACAAGGCGACAGGCCAAGCTCGTTCGTGTTCAGACGTGGCAGATGTTTGAACATTCGGAAAGTAGCATCACTTTTTGGAAAATATTTAGTGCGACGCATCACCCAACATTCCTTAGCGTATACTGTAGGAATTCCCGAGGACCCTTGTTATTCTACAGGCGTTTTAAAACCCTCAACAAATATTGGACTACCGCCCAAACTATGTATAAGAATGCTCGTGCCATTTGTGCGGAATTTAAAGGAAAAAAACTGGGCTTAAATCAATCAATTTCTTCGACATTTGTGATAATTTATTACGCTGCTCTCGTCATTTTTCTATGCACAACAATTTTTAGTACTGTTGTGTAGTTTGAAGCTATCCCAAATAAAACATTGTAATCATATCAGTAGAGTCGTTTTCGTGTCGTTTTATTGTTTTGATCACTATAATTAACAGTTTTGAGCCGACTTTGCTCATACCCTGAACGTGGCGATCTGGAGACTACTTATAAAATTCACTGGCGATTCGGTTCAGCCGTTGGCTCTCAATCGCACTTACACACACATGTACAGTTACACACATTTTCGAATTCAGTAGCCTTAAAACGTAAAAATCTAAAGAAAATTCAAAACCTTTTTTTCAACCGATTACATAACTTTCCTTTATACTCGAGAGAAGTAAAAAGTACTGACATTTCAAATCCCTGCCATTTAACAACGATTTGAAGTTTGTCATTTTTACTAATGCTTATCTTTGAGAACTGCACAACAGCATACATCAGAAGTCACTACAGAACGCAGATAACAACAAAAACTGTTATCTCCTGTAATAATAAGATTAGGTTGAGCGATCAATAGCAGCCACTTAACATCTCGACGATTTGCACCAGATAAAGCTGTAAAAATTAGTTCAACTGTTTTTCGGGTTAGTAGATGAATAACGTTTCGGATTTGCGTTACGCCTCTTTTCATTCTCACCTGCACGTTGTGTGTTTACTGGCCGTAAGCTCGAAACTTTTACGGCTCACTGAATTTGTAGCGGTTTCTGTGCTTATAAATGCGATGGGATTTAGGGAAAAAGTTTGTTGTATTAAACTGAGCTCAAGTTTCGTTTGACGAAGGAAAACAGACCGTTCGAAAACTTCATAACAATGTGCAAGAGATATACAGAGCTCACAATGACGTCCTCTCAATAGCCGATGGGATCGATTAGGTCCCACTCAAATTTTACAGCCGCCAAGCACTGGAATCAACACGTCAGATAAACTGGCGGACGAAGAAGATAGTTAATTGGAGAAGAGAGGGTTTCGTGCCCTCGAGTGTGTAATTTGCGTCATCTTGAGAGGCGTCTGACTCAACTGATGAAATCACCGTTGGTTGGATAAGAGCCTAATCGGAGAGCCCGTGTGCGCTAAGGAGTCTCAAGGGGAAGGTAATCCCACGACTACTGCATAGGACACAAATATCGCATTGTCGTTACACGAAGGACAAATCAGTTTCTTAGGACCCGTGACTTCAAAAGCTATGTTTTACCATTTTCTAATGAAATGAGTGAAAAGTTACAAGATAAATCCTAGCAAACCAGCGATAAAAAATATATTTTCCTTTCTAATCCCGCTCAAATTATACATTCTCAGAAAAATTAGGCTGCTAGCAAAATAATTTACTTGTACGATGAGAGTCTACCATCATTCATTAGATAATTATTATTTAATGTTTTGGATGTAAAACCGGTCGCTTACGATTTTGTAAATAATGATTTTTATGTCATAAATAGTTGTCTTAAATGTCTTAAAATGTCTTAAATCGTTTAATTATATTTAATGTAGCCTGATTCGATGTTTTCTGCTAGTTAATTGCCTGCAGGTTACAACAAGGGAATCCACAAGGGTCCGTGGAGTGGAAAACTGTTCGGGTTTGATGATGACACGGCTATTGCGTTTTATTGCCTTGTTTTTAGTAAAACGTTGGTTGGTTGTGGTTTGATTTAATTAGTTGGGTTTGAATATTTTGAATAATAATACATCAGTGCTCCGTTTCTCAGTTGGTAATAAACACTTTCCGGTGGACAACAAAATTGCTACTCATCACAGTCAGTCCTGCTTCGATGGTTAAACAAATAGTATTTGCACACTCTAGCTATTCGGTCAGCAACGTAAGTATGTGGGGATAATAATAAATAGTCATCTGGACTTAAAATATCGTATAAATACTTTGGTTACGAAAACTGTTTTATATTTTGAAGGGCACACGGAGTTTCTTAACAAAACTAAAACTGAGAATTATTTATTATGGCTTAGTTTCTGGTTTATGGGTCCATATTAAAGTATGGAATAATTGGGAGGACTACGTTGTTTTACTTAGTCACCTGTGGACACCGAAATGATACCTATTATTTTGGGGTTTTATTATTTTGCATTTCGTTTCACACAGGTAGGGCTACAGAAAGTTGTTTGATGCGTCGTGCCAGATATTTTTAGTTCAAGTATCAATACAGGTGGAACATGAAAAATGTGAGATTTGTTTCCAGTTCTGCACGTGCTTTTCGACCTTTTGTAATTAGGTAACGAAGAACGATTGCGCCGGCTGGTGGTATAAGAAGTGGTCTGGTCTATTCCTGTACGATTTAATGGGCGCCCTCCAGAAACAAGCGTTACTTGACATCATTTGAGCGGAAGCCCAATTGACAGTTATATGAGGGCATCCGCCTTCTTCTTTGACGCTTCTCGTCCAAATCGAAGATCGTTCACCTCGACTCTTTTCCGGAAACATATTCGCCCGTTTCATTTCCCGCTATTTGGATTATATCGCTCCATTAAGAAGCAAACTGAGAGGTGCGCGTGCGAGGCAACTGACTCCGCTGTTCCTTCCGCAGGTGCGAACCTGAGCTGCAGCAAGTTTGGCGACATGTGTTCCCGCTAACTATGGGAAATAGCGAAGAAGGTGCAACGTCCTAAGGCAGAAGGCGGGCGGGACAGGTGGCTGTTGCCACCGCGGAACACCTTAGCTCCGTCGGGTTAGTGACCCCCGACCTCATTACAAGAGACCTTTCCAAGAGTCATATACGTCTTCACTTTTTGGGACTAATGAATAACATGAATTAGCAATGCAAACATCGTCAAATGAATCCGAAATCCAATGAACGTCCGCCCAGTGACTGACCAGCGAGTCAGTGGACCACTGCGAGGAACTCCAGGAACTGCGGCTGCAAGGAAGAACTAACAATCTAATTCATACAGGATTGCACCTCGGAGTAGAAATCCCCAACGACCCTCTCGAGCTCTTCAAAAGTTAAGTCGATTAGTGTTCATCGCTTCTTATGCATTTCCTGTGATGTGTTCTTTCTTGGATTCAGGCAAAGCTTTGTTTTGTGTTTGGTCCATTCGTAGCATCCCTACAACTGTTCGGAAACAAATACGTATTAGGCTAACTTTCGCCGTTGATGTTAGCTAAGCGTTGGATGAAAATGTGGGCTACCAAAACAAGTAAGCTAGCGTTGCCGAGCTGCGCACTATCGACCAAACCCACCACCACTCCCTTTCTCGAAGTTCGACAACTTCCAAGCTAAGTCTAACGCTAGTTTGCGCGGAGTGCACGTCGATGCCGGTCAAAGGAAAGAAAAAAGAGGTTAAAAATGGGGAAAAGAAGAAAAGAGGGACGAAGCGAGCAGCCGGTCCTCGAACTGGAGCAAGAAAAGAAGGACGGTCCAAGTCAAGAGTGCAGGTAGCGGATGGTGTCGTTCAATTTAAAGTGCCTCCCGAGATGATTTTTTCGTAGGTTCAGAGGCTTCAGTAAAATCAGCGCGTATGTCCGCCCGTTATATTCCATGACGCATCCTAGTCCCTAGTTTTGGCTGCCCGGCTCACATGAGGGGGTTGCTATGGAATTCTATACATCCTCTTCCAACTTCGTCTGAAACCCTCATGCATCCAGTGAAAAACTTGCTCGAAATTGAGCCTGAACCATTGGCGGATCCACTAGTCCATTTTCTTTGTTTTCTCCCATATATACAATCAATATTGATGTCTTTTGTTTGTTACTGACTGGCTTTAAATGTAAATTTTCTTGAATTAACGCACATTTTTGTACAGAATGAAACAGATTGTTTTGCCTGAACCGAAAGAAGTTCGTTCTGGTTTCGCGTTGTGGGAAAGAGCAAAGAAGGGTAATAATAGCGAAGAATCGAAAATACATGATCGACAAAAAACATAACATGACGTACAACGAAGGGTTTGTGAGATTGAGGAGACATTAAATTAGGAATCGCATTACGCGAATCAGTTGATATCGGCGATTATATTAGACAATCTATTTGAGAACTTTGAAGTGTCATTGACAACCACTGGACAATTATGACTTCCTTTTTCAGAACGTGGAAAGTCAGATGAAAAGCGGTTTGCTTCTCAAGAACATTCACATTGATGTGAAAGGTGGCTAGTGTTTTCACCCTCAAAACAAGGATATTTCATGCCTTCTTCCAGACATGTCTCGATTATAGTACAAGATGAAATAATGTGTAAAATAATACAAATTTCAATTTAAAAGATGAGTACAAAGATGATTTGCAAAAAATAGAATGCACGTTCTTTTGGTATTACCCTTTCCTGGTTGCATCCATAAAGATAATAACAAATATCATAACAACGGTAACAGTAATTTCTAGAAACAATAAAAAACTAATAATTAATTTATTAACTAATCTGTCGCTCTCTCCCCGAACCGATTCTCTGGGTCGGCCAGTATTCTGACCGTCAACTCAAAACTAGTCTCAAAAAGTTCAAAAAATATCAAACTGTGTTTAGAGAGCGAGCTGATTTGTTTCTTCTTATATGAGAAGGTATCTCAATACACAGAACTCGTTGAGTTGTTTTCTGCCGAGGAACTAAAATTAATGTTATGTTTTACTTTACCTCTTTTCGACACTAAACTTTTTCATCTACTTAAAACGCCCCTGGGACTAGAAGGCGCTGTGAGTAATACCAGTGTAACATTTAATCCAGCTTAAATAAGTATGACTGCGACTTCATCTAGTGAGTGGTATTTTATATGCTACGGATCATCAGTTCGGCATACGCCAGTTCTTTGATGTCCTTGACGGGGCTTCTCTCAATTCATTGACTGCATCATTCTGATTTCTCCTATTTCCTGAGAAGCGATTCCCACCTCATGGGACATGCCTCGGCTCACAGAATTTGTTTGTTGGGAGGGAGTGGGGGTGATTTAACGTAGCTGGATAAATGCTTGTTTTGGTGCTAACTGAGCGGTGGGCGTTACACTCCCAAGTCACACATTTCGCTGATTCACAAGAATCGACTGGGTTTAAATTTGGGCCTTTGACGTTAGACCAAAGAGATTTCGAAATGCAATCAGCTCCAGCGTGTCCAAGAAGAAGCGAGCGATATTATTTTATTAGAGGCGCTGCTCGACGAATCAGAATAGACAACACGGGTGTGTAGCTCAGCAATTAGCAGATTCACCTTGTGCACGTTAAAGTGTTTCAGAGAGGTCAAAGCCTGTCGAGTTTCACACACACACGTTAAAATTGTTAAGATTGAAGTGTAATTTGCATATATCAGTTCCAATTAGTTCGAACGCACATTATTTTTTAACGATCGAAAGCGATAAATTAAAAGCGATAATCCATCTGCAGGTCGACATCTTTAATGAGCACGCAGTGGAAAACGCCTACTACACCTGTCACAATGTGATGGACGTTCTCAAAATTAGAGGGTTTCCGTGGCCAGAAGCAGCCAAGAAGAAGAAAAAGGGAAAGAGGAAGTAGATCCTGAAATAGCAGCGAAATTGTGAGTTTGAAAACTTCTATTCGCAATGTCTAACGAAAAGTTGATTAAAGAATGCCATCAATATTCTCTACTTATTTTGACCCCCCCCCCCCACCGCCACCATTACCAATCAGACTCTTTTGGGTTGAGAGGTAGTTAAACGGTTCTTACGTTGCGGTTCTGTAAGATTCTCGACGAGTAATTAATTACAGAGTACACTGTTCTACTTTGATACTGCAAAGCAAGAGTTGCAGCTTGGAAAGGAGGATGCAAATTGATGAATAGCTCCGTATTACTTACTGAATAGCTTATTACTGTCTATGTATGCTTGATAAGATAAGAAATGTGAATATGGTTTAAATGCAAGTTAAATGTAGATGAATTTCAGTTGCATTTGGCCACCAAAGCGTTAGCATCGACGTGTGAAGTTTCATTTCCTTCTTGGATAGCCTTTGACGTGACTTTCGCCGTAGATTCAGGTAAGCTTTATTACACACCTTGCACTTTATTGATGTTAAGTGTAGTTTTTGTAAGTTAGCTGTCATTTTGCACTTACGGTATTGAACTGTTTCTAAAAAATAGACTAGATGAAAAAGACGGAAAAAAAGGAGCCCTTTCCAACAAATCTATAACGAATTTACTTGCAAAGATTTGTTTCAATTGATGCTCGGCCACCGACCATAATAGGATGGTTCGAGTCGATTACAAGCTCGGAACCTAGTTATCAAGCTGTGAAACTACCTTAGGAAGATACACGTCAACGAAGTGGGCAATGTTTGTTTGAACGGTACCTACTTGGACGAATCCAGCACGCCAACGGACCCCGCTACGGTCAAAGAGCATAATGTGTGTGAAATAAAGAAAAAGCCTTCATCGCTTACTAAGGACACGGCGGTGAAAAAATTCGTGGCTTAACACCTTTGTATTTGAATGCCAGATGATGGGGATAAACAAAAATATGCACCCCGACGCTCTACGTCTGTTTCTGGAACGTTCCCCAGCAGATGGGTACTCGGCAACCCAGAAGATTTTCGACGGGAACAATCAAACATGGGACGATTAGAGCCAGTCATTTTTGGACACACGGAGATAAAGGTTGGTTGTGTTCGTGTATAATTTCCGATAACGGAATATGCAGTAAAAAGTTGAATTTACGAGTTGATACGGATCAACATTTAACTGATAAGTCTAATCATGCACATTGCAGTTGTCTTACTCCCGCTTATCCAGAAGAAACTAAATGAAGGATAAATATGTGCACCAACCCTTTCGCTCAACCCATTCGAGTGTCATAGTTCTTTTGATCTAAATACTCGGCATTGATGTGCAAATAAAGTTTTTATGATGTCACTATCCTTCTTTTGCGTGTCAACAGTTAATTTAATTAAATCGCTATCTGTTCGGTATTTCAATGTTGAAACGTACGCATAGTTGTCCTGATAAAATGATCACATTCCGTCTCCTAGTTTAGATTTTAATGCTAACTTCACAAGAAGCAGAATTGTGCGCGACATTTAATCTCTCCGAAAGGCCCCATTTAATTACCCATTGTGAGATGCGTTTTCACCACCGCTATCCCTTCTAAACTCACGTTGGTGTAGATAGGAACAGGAAGTTATCTATCAAAGACCGCTAGAATGGGAGCTGATGTTAGATAATTTTTTATCTGCTCAAAGGAGTCCTGACACCTTCTTGTCCTTACAAAATCAAGATTTTTCCGCAGTAGGTTGTGAAACGGCTCCAAGATCTTTGAGAAATCGGGAATGCAATTTGTGATCAAAATTGACCTTACCCAAAAATTGTCGGATTTTTTATTTACTTATTTTGAAGTACAGATAAACTTTGTATTGATATCACATTATTGTTAACAGGTGTCACAGTGTTTTGCTCTATTATGTGACATAAATATTGTACCGAATCCGTGGCGAATTTACATTTCCTAAATTTTAAAAGAAAACCCTTCCCTACATTAGAACTTCTATATGTCAAATATGCTCGTCGAATGTTCTTGAATAAATAAGAACCTCGTCCATGTAAATAATGTCAAATCCGTCCAAATTATTTCTTCAGGTTATTCCTGAAGGTATTCTCAGGAAAGTTTTGGAAAAATCAGCGTATGAAAGAATATAATAACGCGATACAGGGTGCTACGAAGTTCACCCAAACAACCTAATGAATGGGAAAACGATTGATCTAATTCTCAACGAATTTCACAATATGGAGTATTAAAGAAGCATACGAAAATTCTTTGAAGGCTCATGAAATAAACAGGAACAGGATAGACGGTACTCGAAAAACGCATGCTTCTAAAGTAGGAGAAATGACGGGAATAAATCGAACCATTCCCAATTGTTGAAAACTTTCAAGCTCGTTTTTCGTCGTTCTAAAAAAAAGCAGCCCGTTCCTATATACGTATCAATCCATTTCAACGTACGAAAAGCTTAATAGTGGAGAGTTTCTTTCGACGAGGCCTCAAGTTGAATTGTCGCCTGGGACAGAATCCGTGCGTTGGGCACACTCGTAGGTCACGTCATGTCCCCCAGGTAATTCCGTACATGATACAGATCTGATTCCTTATTAAAATGACCCGAAGAGAATGGTTCCTCGACTCTCATAAGAGAGTTATATTAGTTGAAAGTCAAGGAGGTTGCGCTTTCACCGTCGTGGAAGAGTCCGGGCACGCGCCATTCAACTCAGACCTGCAGCAAGTTGTCATTTGGCCAGACTCCCGTTGCTCTGTTGCCCATCTGTCACGACGTGAAGGTATGATGACCCTTGGGGAATCCGTACCATTCGGGAGGAGTTCTTTTTTCCCACCTGATAGAACTATTTACTTGGGTGGCAAGTTTCAAAGGGGCAGATCAACTGTGGCCGCATTTTTTCTCACAACCTTCTTCACAAACCTGATGAAACGGTTATAAGCTTGCTTGGTTGCAGTCAAAGCTAGAAGGTTTGACTGCTCTTCCAACCGTGGCTCACTGTTTGGAACAGCACGTAGTTTCTTGCTTCCTCCGCGCTGGAGGCTAAGACGTGCAGAATGGAGAGTTTTTGAGAGAGAAGAAGAGGAGCCACGGATTGAAATCGCCATGTCGCCTTTATGCGTACAACTTTTTATACCGAACTATCTCATCAATACCATTCTTTATGAAAATGTCTCTGACAATTTGTAGAATGGAGATAAAAGCCAAAATGTACTAAGAAACGTGTTTTACTTTCATTCAGAAAGATACGAAATTGTCGGAATTTCTTCTTTTGTTGTTCACGACTGATACTATTAAAATATGTTAAATGAAGATAGAAGCCTTTTACAACGTTGAATATGCCAGGAAATGGGACTTATCGTAGCTTAGGCAATTTATTCTCGAATTTTACGAAAAACGAGCGGTAATGGTTTCGATTTAACTTTAACGGTCATTTTTACGAGCTAATTCATATGCGTTGACCCCCTGCCTTCGTGTAGAAATTCGTTTAATGAATTAGGAGATTCAGCGCATCTATAAGTAGCGTTTCATCAACTTAGCGCGCGGTACAGGGAGTAGTGAGTGTAGGGTACAAGAAACCAGATAACTGAAGAACCCATTAACTCATTCAATTTATTGAATATCTAATTTCCACAATGCAGACCGATTATTACCGGCCTCTACGAACGCTCATCTCGAACCCTACATTTCGTATGATGGCTAGTCAAAGCAAGACTCCATGTTGCCTTATAATTTTCCACTTATATCCCACTTAACGCTCCAGTTATACGCATTACAGTAATTAATGACGGTATTGGCATCGAATAGGATTCTTATGGTAATTACCTAAAAAAATACGAGCTATTTTGGGGAGCATTTTTATAACTGCTGCCGTCACGAACATCAGTTGACATAGAGCGAAAAATTTATATTTCACACCTGAACCGTTCAACAACAATAACAAACGATAATTATCATATAAAAAAGATAACGACGTCAAACGCGCACAAGAGGAAGCGCATTCCTCCTCGTTGCGTCCCGTCGATTAATCACATCGAAGAGAGATTTCGTGTCGAAAGGCCGTCTAACGCACGTTTAATGTGGCACAACGGGAAACACCTGCGCGTGTGGGAAAACCCCGACATCTTGTGTCCTTCTTCGCTTTTCTCATTCCGTTCGTTTTTCTCTCTCTATCTCTCTCCAAATTTGAAACAGTAGGAATTTTCTAGTCGGAGACGAATGAAAATGGGGAAACACCTGCGCGGCCTGTGGGAAAAGAAGCCAGCGAGCTCTGATTACTGAGAACGACTGAACAAAGAGAGGACGGATCGAATGTCGGACACGGGTGACACCTGGGCATGACGTTTAGTATTAAATTGTCGTTGAAACGACTAGCGGGGCTAACTGTTATAAGTCCTTCACCTTTTTAATCATCACTACCACCCATCTAACGTTATACTACTTACTAGAAGCTTGACATTCGTGGTTACCAGTACAATGCTGTCGAAATCAAGCTTTGGAGTCACCCTACTGCAGAAGTATCTCACTGCACAAGTCAAATGTACTCTCGAAGTACGTAACCCCGTAGTAAAGAAGTAGACACTCATTTTCGGTCATTGCTTTACTTTTTAGAACGGCTCGTGTGTTGATTAACTTCTTAGCACTGTTTGGTTCTAATATTCCATATTAAATGAGGTTGGATTCAGGTATAACGTTAGCCCATTTAAGATATATTTGGCACACGAGAGACGGAGCGTGGAGCCTTTCCCTGTGCATTATGTCCATTTGCCCTTGTTTAGTATGATAAACAATGTTTACTTCCTTGATTTGTCTTGTGATTACAATCAAATACTCAAATCAAATACCTGCTTCTTGCTATGATTCGTCCATTTTTTTAAAAGGTGTTTGTCCTTTTGATTTGTCAACAGTGACGATGAGGTACCGCAAGTGCAATGAGACCTAAAAAGTGACTACTGCACGTACAAGTGAACAGAATGGACACACCAGCACAAGCCTGACCTCGATTGTCATCCAATATGCTACGAAAAATGTACACATCCAAGACTATAGCCCTATGTTCCTTGGTGAATCATTCTATCCATTAAGTTGCACGATTCTGACACAACCCAATCTACTACCGCAACTTACATTTTTTTTAAACACTAACACAGTCACTACACTTTCATTCATCTCAGTTCCATCTCTACATTTGTATACATTGCGTGAGCTATTTAAAAAAAACAATATTACCACTTTTTTAACTCCATTTTTACACCATATTTTGTTTTCCACTCGGGTTTTAACATTTTCCCTCCCGTTTTGTTATATTTCATTATTAGCCCCGTCTAACGATTGTTTACTTGATTACTGGACAAGTCGTGCTGGATCCCGCCATTTACCATTTCTAGTGTGCTCAACACAGGATGCTGGATACACGATTTGTCTGAACATATTTATCCTCATTTCATTTAGTTGTACGTGTCCCTAGTTGGCCCTACGAATTGAGAAAGAAAAATATGTAACTTCAAATCTTTACTTTTAAGAAGTTTATTTAGGTTAGTATGTCTGTGAACACTTAGATATTCAGCCCGCAGGTTATCATGGAACTACAAAATGCCGTGTTGTAATTTAACCGATCACTGGTACTGGTGGTAGACCAAGCCTTCCATAATTAAAGTCCGTGTTCCTGCTTATACAACTCGGCAGTATTTATTTATTTTGCATACATTTTAAAAGTTTGTATTACGAGAATATTATCAATAATCACTAATACCCACGCGACTCTCTTTCATTTCTTTGCTACTTTTTATTATAGTTATTTTACAATTAATTAATTTTTGTAAATATAGTTAGGAACAAACCAGAGTTATTTTTATTTTGGTTTTAGTTTTCTTAGAAGGGGAACCTATCGTCCCCAGCAAATAAAGATGTTGATCAAACTAACTCATCAGTAGTACACAATTTTCGTAATAACGAGCAGAGCGATAAATGATCAAAAAATAAATTTTCGAAAAGTTTGTTTTCCTCATAAATCTTTTTCATGTGACACCAGCTTCCTCACGTTTGTAGACAGGGTGAACATTTAATAACGAGTATCAAATAATTAGCAACAATCCACGGAACTCCGGAATTCAAATTCTATTTACAGCGTTCCCCTCGTACTTCCAGAATAGTCAACTCGAAAGTGAAAAAAACAAAACCAACGTACATATCAGGTTCAATTTCACTTACAGTCCATGGCGCAAGAGGGGTAACGCGATAAATTCCGTTTAGCTCATGCTATGTAGTTCGCATTCTGAGTGAACAATGGATTGCAGCAACGAAAATCGATGAAAGTTGTGTGGTGTAACGCAAAATATATTTTTACTCCATTTCCTAATAATTTTTACTGAGTCTTCAAACAATTTTTGCTCTATTTCGGAACTTTTAATGTGTATTTTCAAACAATTTTTACTCCCAACATTCTTTTTTCTATATCTCGCCGAATTTATCTCTTTACTGTTTTTTTTTTTTCGAGCCATTTACTGTTGGTTACTCAATAATTATTGGAACGATTTTGGAGCTCCGCTGAACGGATATTGTACATAAATGTTACTGTTCTTGACGTTTGTTTGGCGTATTTCCAAACACTTCATGTTTTGACTGGTAGTTGAGGGGTGGGGGGGGGGGTGCCTTCAGGAAATACGTAGTAAATCGTGAGAGCTGAGGTTGGGGAATGTCTTTGGGACGAATGCCGTGGAACCCAATCGAGATCAAGTTCGTTCCGCTGTTATTTGTTTCACAATATCATGCCTCTTCACTAGATAATAAGGATATCATCGCGCTCTGATCTTTCACTTCCAGTTTACTCGAATCGAGTGACAAACTCGGACGGACGAAACTCTTCCAATTGCCGAGTAAAGTGGGTGCCAGATAAGATCCACGCGCAAGTCTTTTCCCTCCGCTTGACAAGTCGTGACGTGGAAAAGAGAAGGATTGCATCAGAATAAGGTCTAATGGCGAACACGTCTCGAGCAGAGAAGAGCAGAGTGGAGCGATAAAGACGCGAAGCGAAAGCCGTTGAAATAGTGCTGGGCTCCCGCTCGAAATCCCTAAGAGGCGGGTACTTCTCGAAAAAGAGGCCTTTTTTGTTTTTCTTTGGGTCGGCGAGGAAACGGCAGTCCGGCAGTGGTGCCATATACCAGTACTGTTTATGTGAAAACGTGACGACCTGCGATTAGCCGTCCTAAAAGTATCTTTCTTTTTTGGCCCGTTGTGTCCCGACGTTCGCTTCCCCTGGCATCTCGTGGATTTGACTTGAGCATTAGAGAGATATGACTGAGTGTCACATAAAACCGCTGTGATTCGAGTCGTTAACGCAGCAAAGGTCGAAGCCCTTATATCACCCCGTTGCGCGTGTTTGCTTCACTTCTGCCTACGCACGTTACTACTTCCAAACAGAGTGGTACGAGTACTGGCTAACAGAGGGTTGTTACGTGAAAGACAAAATATTCACCTTACTTCGTCTTCTTTTTCGCCTCTTCTTCCCAAAATAAGCCCCCCCCCCCTGATGGCGACCAATTGTTTATCAATAAGTTTTAGTTAGTTTATTAATCATGGAGAGTGACAATGCTTTTCTGACTGCGCCATCCCTACTTTTCTCACCTCTCCAGCGATAGAGGCGTTAGTCTCTCGTTTTGGATCATCAGCATCCTAACGCCTTCGTTGTACTTCAATCAGTCGCTATCGATACATCCCGCAATTGAATTTGCCCGTCCAATCAACGGTCCATCAGCAATGCGTCGTCCGGGATTCATGCGTCTGCCCATTCATTCGTGGCGTCCATACGGTCAGAAACAAAATTTAGTTTCATAGTTAAATGTTAATTTGTACTGTGCATCATCTCTCCCACGCCAGTATAATACTCATTTTACAATCTTTTGGCCTATTAGCCAATGACCTCTTTCGTCGCCCTTGTTGAGTTATTAAGGAACACAAGCCTTACGCTTCCATCTTCTGGCATAACTTCGATAGAACATATCTGTATTCATCAAGACTTGGCCAAACGCTGAAACTTAGTTTCTCGGATCCTCAGTGTCAGAGTCGTGAAAATCGCGTCTATTTAGGAGGTAGGATGCTCTTCCTGGGAAGTAAAAGCAAAACCAATGAAACGGAATGTAACACGAACCACCCCGCACGCACGATAAAGTACAACTCTCATCGTCTGCAAACGGCTAACGTTGTGTTTGCCAAAGCCAATGATGCTCACTGCTCGCCGCACTTAAAAAATCATTGCGTAACTGAGTAGGCTCGTATTGACAGTATAAAATGATTGTCCTTAGACACTAAACGGATACCAAGTCAAATACGGATCCGATCAGCGGCTATTTATTTTGGAAGTTACGCGAAAGATCAATAAAAAGTCGCAGCCCCGCAATTATTTCGTTCAATATCTTCGAACGGGCAAAGCAAATATTTGTTATGAGGACTGTGTGTACTTTGACGAGTGGGCTGGGGAGGAGAACATGTTCGTCTTCGAAGCCCAGAGGGTACGCTGCTCAGTAACGTGGTGAGGAGCGACTTGAAATAAATCAACTAATGCTACTAGAAGTATGTACGGCACTTTGCACACGCAAACGTAATGTACCGACCGCTAGCTACACCAACTCCTCATTAAAACCACTTTCGAACTGAATTTAATAAAATATTAACAAAAAATATCCCCATGCCCGCAGGCGAACAGCCAAGCTTGTCATTGAGCAACCGTGGGCATTATCAAATGATAATGAAGTCCACCCCCCCCCCCCCACCCACGTTCAATGGCGGCCCTGTCGTTGCAGCGTTCCCTATGCACCCCTACCATTCCTTCAAAATGCAGTTGATGACCGTTAATCGTACCTTTTCCAGAAATGGCTTTGGAGATGGTGATTGGGTGGAGTGGTGACTGTCCGAAGAAGCCTTTTCTCCAGGTTGGAGGATACAGGGATCTCGTGTCGGGCCAAATGGTTGTACACGGTGCTTGGAGATGATTAACATTCGATTGGGCTCAGTTTCAGCTGGCGGAGAAACCAGAGGAAGGACATGGAGAGATTCAGATACAGACGGATTGTAGGGTCTGGGTTTGGAGCCCAAAAAACGAATATGTGTCGACCGAACGTGGGGTAGAGGGAAATTTTGGGATGCAACTTACTATGAATAGGCAGGGTTCAGGGGGAAAGGTGGACTGCAGTTCCTCTGTAACATCGCACTTTTTATCAGTCTGACAGTGAGGAAGGAATAGCAGTTTGAATCTCTCTCCCAGAATTTCCCGAATTTTGTCGAGCAGGACGGTCTTCTGAACGGTTAAGTCATATCGAATGGCTTCATTACCCTCCGGGACATCTACAAGCGCTGTTTTGAGCCGGTAACAATACTCTGGTTCGACAGTTATTTCTTTGACTGAAAATGGTACTCAAAATGTAATAGAAGCTCGGTGTGATTCGTGACGAACGCCTATTGTTAAGGAGTGAAAGCAACCCCCAGGAGCGTCCCTATTTTCATTATATGATCCTCTCCGCTCTCGAAAAAAGATCACCAATGAAAAAGTGACATGAATAATCAGTAGACGAATCTGTTTTCTCTCTCTCTCTCTCTCTCTCTCTCTCTCTCTCTCTCTCCATTTTTGATTTTTTAACCCTCGAGTCCGATTGTAATCTCCGTAAATGCGTTTCTGACGAAGTAGATTCGGAAGAACTTGAGGTGGCTGTGGCCTCGTGGGTAATTGATAGGCTCGTGCGGTTGAAGGGATAGGCAGGAGGGACAAGCAGCGCAGCGCGTCCGCTGACACGGCGTGACGAATTTCATCGGACCCGCTGCCCGAAGGCCTTCTAAACTAACAATCCCATCTTTTGGGCCGTTAAACCTTTTAATGCGGATCCGTTGGAGAGGAGACTTACTTCCAATAATCAGCTTCATCACGGTCATGTCCCCTCGGTTAGATGTCTTTGGATAAAGTTCAGTGGAAGGCTCCGTGCCGTTGGTACATGACAGCGGATGGCGGTTGATGGATGAACGGTTACAGGGAGTGGGGGGAGATTTAAGAAAAGGAGAAGAGATACCAGAGCTACAACGCGAAAACGTTCTTGTTCTCCGTCTTTCCAATTAGCTCCAAGAAGCTAACTGAAGTACAGACCGTCGATCACGATCTATTTGAAACAATTCATTTTTCTGTACGTATGTGATCACTAGCGGTCGAGTTAATCGAGATATAGCATAACACTACTGTTCCAGGTATGTACCATGCATTACACAACTTTCTTCAGCCTCACGTACATTAAGCGATTATCGTGGCTTTGACCACTAATTGAATCAATTGATCACTCAGTTCTTTTGAAAACGGTAAAACAATCCCGTTTTACGCAGAATGTAAGAGATGAAAGTTGTTGAATTTATTGAGTTGCGCCTACTCGCGCCACGACTATTATTGAGCGATCAGCGAACATTCAACATTTTCGTCGTTCTGCGAATTAATGTGTTTTTTAACTACTTCATAATGAGGAACGGAGAAAAGTACTGCGTAACGAGTATTTCGTGCTGCAATTATTATATGATAGAAAAAAATTAATATGAAACTAATGGTTGCCGCTAGTTATTTCGCAATCTTTTTGAAAAAATAAGTACATAAGAAATTGATAGAATTGCAAGTGTTGAGTTTTCTGTATCCAAAGGACTCTGTTATCTACATTATTGAAGGCTTAGAGAGGGCGCTAGGACAGCAGGATTAGGAAGGGTGGGAAAGAAGGGTCCTACTTTGAGGGAAAGAAGAAAATTAAATAGCCAATAGAAGTATAGTTAATAGAAAATCGAAGTCTCAGGGAGATCAGTTGCAGATAATGATGTGACAGGCGTGATTTGTTCAGTCTCTGTACCTTCACAGTTAGTTTACAATTAAATCTGGACTATAAGTAATAAGGGTTACTGCAATAAAATGGTTGTAGAGGAAGGTGAGTCGTATTAAAGTGTCATGCAAGTCACTATTAAAGGATACATGCTCACTAACTCAAATAATAATACTCAACTCAAACAACCTGCTCACTACACATGAGTACCGCCTGACCACGAGGTAGGCACCCCCAAGGATCGTAGTATAATGGTCAAAGACGAAGATTCGTATTTCGAAGATGCTTAGGGTATAAGATCGGAGCTCGGTATCGCTGTGGTATGGGTCAGCCTCCCCAACATTTCCAATAGCCCTCGTAACAATTGGTGTCAGAAGTTCTCAACTCCAACACGCTCCTTCGTTCCAAAATAAGAAGAAAAAATTGTAATACAGAGAGTAAATTATGAGAGGAATTCTAGGGTCCAAGATTCGCTGACGCTGAGCAAAGAACGAATTAGTGACACGCCTACTATAATGTTGTGAAAGAAAAGCAGGCGCCCTTTCCTTGTCGCCCCTCCTCTTGCATCGGCATTAAAACTGTGATCTTGCTGCGTTCTGTGCTTTCCCTTCGTCGGATTTTGCCGGGTTTCGCTGAAACTCACTAAGTTCTTTCATTGAAGTCGTCGATCCAGGTGCAGTTGCTAATGGGTGAGGAGGAGGCGCCTGATTCCCATTCTAGGCACCCCAGTGATTGTAGTGTAGTGCTCAAAGACGAAGATACAAGAACCGCTGTAGTTTTTGCCATTTCCAAACCGCTCATAACAAATGGTCTGAATTTCTAATTTCTTGTCTACTAGCACCTTTCCTGCATTTACCAACTCGTATTATCTTTTTCATCTCCCCTAGTTTCATCTCTTTTATGTACCCCCCTCCCCCCTTGACCATTCCATTTCGATCACGTCGGAGTATCACACATGTTCCGCGCAATATCCCTGCTATTTGAATCCTAGCAATAATAATGAGAAAAATTCACTTCTTTTGATGTCAGGGAGGGTCAACGCCCCTAAGATCGCCGGGGTGTTTCCTTCGTCAATTAGAAGAAGAACGAAAATTACGGTTCGAGAATTCCGGGTGTCAGAGGGTGCGAAATACAACAAAAGCTCTTTCAGAGGTTTCGGAAGAAAAAAAGTTCGAAGGGGGAAGGGAAAAAATTGGGTGGTGTCGAGGAGCAGCCGACAATGCAACAGATTGGTTTTTTGAACGTAATTAGGGATTAGGAGGGTCGGTATTTGCATCTGAAAGTAATTAGGAAAAGAGCTCCACCCCGTATTTAAGAGGAGGAGAAAGAGGGCTCTCTTTTTTCAAAAATTATTATTAACTGATGCCCTTTGGGAGATGTACGGCACCACCGTCCTCGAATTATTACTCGGATTATGACGCTCTTTCTCTTTTCTTGTTAGCTAACCTCGTGTTAATATCCACTACTCTGCTCTTGACCAAGTTTTTTGGGTTTTTTTTTTTTAAACTCAGTCTCATTTATAATTCAAGTAGATGCTTACAACATGAAAGTATGATTATTGGATATGTCAACGACCATTCGAACCAACACATTGTGTCAAACTCACAATGGCTAGGCCTGTGTTGTGCTTGTCTGGTCAAGGTATTATTTGGGGTACTGAAAGCAGCTCACTAAGATAAGGATTGTCTCTGTAGTGTACAGGAAAGGTGGAAGGAAAGACGAGTTCAACAGTTATAAAAGTAAGAAGACAGCAGTAAATAAGAGAGCAAAAAGAAAGAGAGAGACGGCGATTGATTTATTATAGCTTTATTTGTGCACCGAGGTGCGATTAGAGCCATAAGGTCTTCTCTTAAAACCCCTCTGGAACTGATGAACAAATTTATTCTTTGCCCTTAATTGCATCGATCAACATGAATTATGCGAGTGTGATAATGATAAAACTAAGTTGTTTATCTTCCTTTCTTCTGTTACACAGATTATATGTTAATTCCCATAAAAGAGTTTTCAAAATGTGGTTGTTGAGCCACTTCACCGAAGTAATAGTTAGTTTATTTTACTCGTTGGTTGTAAATTCAAGCTGAGTTTGCGTGAAACGAAGGGTTGAAGGTTCTGTGCCTCAGAATATGAAAGAGAGAGAGAGAGAGAGAGAGAGAGAGAGAGAGAGAGAGAGAGCGAGAGAGAGAGAGAGACAGAGAGAGAGAGAGAGAGAGAGAGAGAGAGAGAGAGAGAGAGAGAGAGAGAGAGAGAGAGAGAGAGAGAGTGAGTGAGTGAGGGGGAGGCGTAAGGCACTTTCAATTGAAAATGATGACTGAGAATAGAGACTTTAGAGATCAACAGAGCAACTATACTGACGAACTTGTGGTGATATCTTCTATGCACACAGCCATGGGAGACAAATGTGTGTTAAACAAGTTGTTAGAGAGCCTTCTTCTTTGGTAGTGAGGGGACAGAAAGCTCATGCGAAGATACCGAATTTATGCAATATTTTAGGTAGGTGTTCTTTACCAGAAGATTAAAGAATGCATGTTACGCTGCATCTGTCACAGGCGTCATTTCTTTAACAACTCAAGTTTTGGCACATTCATTGTGTCAGTCATACCTTCAGTTAACTTTACAAGCGTCTAAGTTTTGTATCTCGCTCATGTCAAGTACAGCGTAAATTAACTTCTCATTATTTAGAAAAAGCGGGACACGTTCTCAATTTTATTCGAATGGAAGGGACTCTGTTTCGGAAAGGTTTCTCAAGAGAAGAACCTGTAACGATACCCATACTCCAGTTCGTCATTAGCCATTAATTTATAGCTCAAACTTATTCAAATCTGCCTAATGGGAGACGTTTACTAGCGTGCAGCCTGAATAAACTTCGTCTTTATTTTCTCCGTTACAGAGCTCGTCCTTGTTATACCGAAGACGCTCATTAACGAGAATCCAAGCCGCGATTTGTTTTTTCCTAAATTGTGCGCGCTATTGCTATGCAAATTTCGGGGGAGCGAAGGGACATGTATTTGACAGATGCCGATTTGCATACAAGATATTAGACTCGCCTCTTCAACCCAAAGTGGAGTCAATTTGCATGCATATTCTCCCACCTTCGTCTTTTTTCACTGAACACAGTTCGAGGGTCGTTCATTTTGAATAATTCAATATGTCCAACAGGGGCTATTTATATACAAATTGCGCTTTGACCAAGTTAATTTCTCACCCTTCCTGAGTCGACCGCTCTCGTCCCTACGACGCACGTGTGCCAGAAAATATTGCCCAGGAGATGATTTAAACACGACGACGACTGGGCTGGACATTAATCAAACGAGAAAAAAACGCGAGTGAGCACAGAGAGCACCGAGTTGGATTCCGCGGTTCTGTTGAGATCTTAATTTTGGTCGAACGTGTTCTAAACAGCACGAGTGACAAAGAAACTGGGCTTACCTTGGAGAAAACTGGTTACTTTGCTGAGGTTATCCAAACAAACAGAAACTCGGCTAATTATTACACGACGGTTAATTAGTCTCTTGCACAACTTGACGTGGTCTCACACCTCCGAGGCCCAGTCCATGCGATTCAGCATCATAAAAATATCAGGTAACGATTCGAATCATGACCTGACTACAACAGAACGACGAGAATGACATATTACAGGGGCCTGTAGGCAATTGGAACGAAGTGATGGAATGAGACGAGAGGGAAACTGAAATGACTACTTTCTTTGTATTGCGCCGCGAGATATCTCAATTAGTAGAGTTTGGTTCACAATAATTACTGTGATTTCAGTGTTATCGGTCAAGACACAGTCGTATACCCGTACGACTCGTTCAATTCGACATAGCATCGAAAAATACCTAGAAGATGATACCAAACACGGCGTAATTGCGATTTTGTGAATTTTTAAACTCGTTTTTTGCCCATAACAACCATGCGCTTCGTCTGTTCGGATTGCCGAGCAGGTGGCCACAACTAGATACCAAATGGGATTATGTACGACAGAACGGGTTTTCTAGTCCACGTTAAGGGGTATGGCCCGGACCTAATATTTCCGTGTTACGCAAGTGGATCTGTTTTATTTACTTCTCTTTGAGTTACTTGACTAAGTTTTATTATCAGTCGAATCAATTGTGTTTACGAATGATTCCTCCATAAGGAGTGAAAAAGAAATACGAGACGATGAAAAGTTCAGTTCGATAGGCTACTATCCTTTAGTAGGTAAACAACCGTCAGCTCTAGTAGCAACAGGGTGGTTTTAGTTGTTGTGACGCGATGTTGCGTAGGTCGGGTTGGTTTGCGAACTGGGAATGAGTCAAAAGGTGGTGACACGGTGCAAAACTATGCGAGAATCGATTGAGAGGAAAGGTAGCTGACTCAGACTCGGGACTCGGTCTTGTTTGTTCGGGATCCAAACAATTCAGACCCAAAATGCTTCAACGATGATCGGTTATTAATATTCATCGAAGCAAACAGCGTCAGGCTTCCGGAAGTACGTTGGTTGGAATAACCACAACAGTCACGGGGGGGGGGGGGAGAAAAATTACATGCGATGAACATTTTTGTGTACTTTTCCTTACACAAACGAGCTCTTTCATTAAACAGTAAGGCACAGCCAAACAAATTAAATTACCATTTCTCTGTTTTAGCGCGGTAACTCGACGGCTCTGGTTTACCGATATCTTGGGGAGAATGTTAATTTATGGGAACTGGTTGGCCATCGGAAACAAAAAAGAATTTCCATTAGTGAATGTTTCCAGACGCGTGCAGCTTTTAGCCGTGATTAGTAAACTTATTAATTAAAATAATAAAATAAGCGAATAAATTACTGCAACATATTCGAGCTCATCAACACCCCAGTGTTTAGGAAATTTAGGTTTATATTATTGGTGGCACCACCAACGAAGAAGTGGGCTCATCAGAAACGCACATACAGGTTTCTTTTCTTTTGTAGTACCTAAATCCTAGCAATAGCACCTGATTATACCTGAGTTTAAGGTCCTGTTCAAATACGAAAACCACCACAACTTGCACAAAAGGTTATATAGAATTACAGACGTGGGGATGTGTCAGGGGAGTGTCAAAGGGCCCGTGTGGTATCTCAATTGATGGCTATTCGTTCATTCGTAATTCGTACAAGTTCCGCTTATTATCCTCCCCCCCCCCCCACAGGGATGGCCTGATGGTAAACGTGTATGGATTGTAAACGGTCATGAACTTCATGGGAAATTCCTTACAACGACGTTATGGTAGAATTCACATAGATACACCGAGAAAAATATGCGCTTAACAAAATCAGAAGACCGGATATCATGAACCTTATCCAGAACGTTTAACGAAGTTGTTGGCTTAAAATTGAATCAATCGACAGATAGAAATATATGAGTGCTTTCAGAAGAGAGCGTTGGGTAAGATGAGGAGTGGGGGGGACAATAAATATTTTATCTCCGAGTTCGTCCATATGAATGAAGCTCGGGAGCGATATATCATCGCCGGGACGATATCTACTTCGGGCACTGTCCACCTAAAAGTAATGATCTGCCATTTGTTACTTTTCGGGTTTTCTTTTTCTTCCTTCTTTTCTCCTATATAAATTCACTAAGCCCTGGGGAGAAACGATCTGCACTTTTACCGCACTGAATAACTTCCTTCTTTATTCTTCCCCTCGGATCTTATCCTCTCTTCTTTCTTTTTTGAAAAAAGATTTCCTTCTTTTCCTCGTAGTTTCCCCGTCATTTGTCCTCGGCTTCATTTTTTGATAAAATCTCGTCTGATTGAGACAGTTCGTTCAGCGCCCACCCCATGTTTTGATACTATGGCCAGTAAATATAGTTGATAACGCGTTACAGTTCATTTGATGCAACAGCGCTGAGCAGTTTTGATCGCCCAAGTAAAGCGAATATGCGTCGTATGCACGAGTATAACGTCAACATACACTCATATCAGTTTAAAACGGTTTCAGTTGGGTTGGCTCACTGATAGTTATAGATGAGTAATTATTAAAATCGCTGAATTTACTTGGGAAGGTTGTGTGATGCGTCGCACCAGATATTTTATGAATTGGTTGAGACTGGTATTAGAAGGAGCAATAAACATTTTGAAGAAGGAACTAACATTTAACAAGTGTTAACTGATATTCCACGTAAATGCACAATTAGGGTAACTACTGTTAGCGTCTTCATAATTTATAGCAATTACACAGCCCCCCCCCCCTCCATACGCAGGCAACAGTAATCCAAGTACCCTCATTTTGCCTCAACAACTCCCTTGAAAGATTCGCTGGTTACGAGTATCACTTTAGCGTCGTCTGAAACGTCATTTGTAACTCGGTGGTTAGCTGCAGACTCATTTAGAGACTTCTTTCTGATCTGGACACAGAAAACTATCATAGGAGCAATTATTTTGAGATCAGACTTCCAGCCAGGCTCGTGCCTACACCTGTAATAACCAGCGAGACGGATAATTGACCAGCGGGCTCACAACGATAATCAACTGCGTTTTTATAGAAAAAAAGGAAAGTTAGTAATGCCTTGACAACAGTGCCATTATCATGCGCCGGCAGCAAAACCCCAGTGTCTTTACCTTTTCGAATCAATAACCATGATCAACTTTACTCGTTATGATTTATGATAACACTGAATCAAGTGTATGCGTATTTATAATGTTACTCTAATACGTTATCCTTATTTAATAAATTTATATTTGCTCCGGACGAGTATACTGTACATAGTAAATATATACATAGTAAATGTACAGATATTTATCCTTTAGAATTGGGTGCAGGGAGCAGCTGAAATGTTTATCACGTACAAACAAGGGCCATTTCCCTGCTGTGCTTCTTCTGCTAAGTAACAGCAAAGATCAGGGAAGTTCCTAGTTACTGAATGATCGATGGTTAAAGTTCACATTACGCGAACTGAAACTATTGATTGCGTAGCGTAAAACCAACTGTAAGTGACAATGCTGTTGAAAAGAACGAACGAAATGAAACGGAGATCAGTCAGTGCGAGAAATGACATCTGGGAAATTCGTAGCCATATTAAACAATGTCCAGGAGTTTATCGCTACGTGTTTCCCGCTATGTGTGTTGAAATGGAGGAAATACACATCGGGTGAACTTCATTAGCGTCGAGCTTGTGGCTTGATGCCGTCATCAGGACACTAGGTTCTGTCTGTATGTTACAAGTCGTCTGTCTCTTTCGGGTTGAACACCATCCTCATGTACAAGGCCATCTATCTAGGTGTTATTCGCTACTGCCCCGTTGTTTGGGGTAGCAAGCTAACAGTCAATCAAAAGAGAGTATTAATCCAATCCCAGAAAGCTGCGCGCCTGTGGATCACCACGGCCTATAAGACCGTATCAACAGAAGCACTCCAGGTGATCACTGGTCAGTTACCAGTTGACTTGGCCGTTGAGTGCGTGGTTGACAAGTGGCGAGTGAAACGAGAGCTTCCCCCGCTTTGGGCGGAACTCCATGCGGATCTCACCACTGAACAGAAACTTGCCGCCTTCGAAGAATGGGCGTTAGAGAAATGGCAAGCGAGATTGGAATCCTCTTTAAAGGGACGTGACAACTGTGAGTTCTCCCCCAACATCCGTGAACGTCTTTTAAGAAAATGGATTGAGCAAGACTACTGGACGAGCCAGTTCCTCACAGGACATGGTGACTTCAATGCGCGGCTCTACTTCTTCTCTCTCAAAGACGCACGTCTTGCGCCTCCAGTACGAAGGAAACAAGAAACCGCGTGCTGCTCCACTGTAGTTTCTACAACAGTGAGCGACGTTTGTTGAAGGGGCAAACGAACTTAGCAGCATTGACTGCTACAAAGCAAGCCAGTAACCATTTTGCAGAGTTCGCGAAGAAGGTGATGGCTAAGAAACGTGGTCATACTTGATCTGTCCTTTTGAAACTTGCCACCAAAGTAAATAGTTAGATCAGGTGGGGAACTAGATTGAGAACTCCTCAGGTGGCCACCTCCTCGCGATAACACACTGGCAACAGCTCTCTACCGGGAGACTGGCTAACGACCAAATACCTGCCGTACTTCCACAGGTCTGAGTTCGGTGGATGCTGCAGAGGCCGCCCTCTTGCATATTAAACTTCCATGAAGGATATAACCCTCGTCGAGGGTTAAGGAACAGTCATCAAATAAGGAAACAGACCTGTCTCTTTCGGGTTTTCCCTGTTTCAATTTGTTATTATTTGTACTCGAAATGACTCGGATATTATACGTGTAGATGTTTGTGTGTGATAGAAAAAGGTGAGATCCTTGAGATGACTCATTTTGGTTATTCTGGAAGCGAGCAGAGATGGTTTTTGCTCAGTAAAAACTTTAAATCGCACGTAAAGTCGAAAGATCGTAATAGGTGAAATGTGAATTTCCTCGCAGCGCAGGGCACAGTTTTACCTCTGGCTCATGGCACAGTTACATACATGGAAATTGGCGTGAGCTATGAGATGGTTCTTCTCGACCGCACGTGCTTGAGAATGAGGAAAGCTGTGCGATGTTTTTTCGTGGTAGTTATACGTTTGTTAACTGTGAGGGTGTAGGAAGGAGTTGAATTTCTAGTTGAATGATTCCATTTGATGAGGTTCATGCACTTGGGACTAGAACTACGCGGCAAAAGCAGTAGTTGTATTGCTCCCACAGCCACACTCGGTCATTTCCAGCCTCCTCGCAATTAATCTCTCAATTTTCCTACGTAATGGACCGGCTCACATTCAATGGCCGGTTTCCACGCTGCTCTCAGTTCCCCCGCACGTAAGTGTGCGCTGAATCGCTTCCCTCTTTCCAACTAGTCCCCGAAGGGCTCCTCAGCGCCCTGTAAGGGAGTCATTACCGGTAGATTTAGGTCTCCGGCGTAGCACGACGGTTTGCGGGTACGTTAATTACCACGAAGCCCCTTATTGACTCGCTTGCCTGTTGGTTCGGGACGCGTAGCTACGGAGTTGGATGTGGTGTTGGGCAGTGGTGCAGACCTTGGCGGTGTATTAACACCTAAAACCGCTAATTGCTGGGTGAGGGGTGAGCGAAAGCTTCAAGTGGTCCTGGGCTCCGCGATTAATTAGACGTCTTTCTAACCATTACAGGGGGTCTGGACCTGATAAACGGCATTTGAACCGCTGAATCGGGTTAGCCTGCGTAAATCCTTCAATAGGGCTCTTATTGCAGGGATGTGGGAGCCCAAATTGACCAGCAGTCATAGACCATTATACTTCTCGCCTTCTTCCTTTCTTAGTTAGAACCTTTACCAATCTTCCCTATAACCAAGTCCTTCTCAAACTGTAAAGGCCGTAAGAAAACAATACGCTCAGCTCTTCAGTGAGATCCAAGAGTAAGCACACAAAATACCAAACTGTGTGCCCGCAATTCGAAAGTCGACCACAGGCGCACTAGGCGATAGGTGACAGAGATCCTTACAGTTTCAAGGACTGTAGCCCATTGAAGTGTTACTGGAGTTTTCATAGCCTCTCTGCTTCATTGCCGCAAATCGTTCGGTGGGCCTTAAAAAAAGAAGCATAGGTTAGTCCTGTAGCCCTGCTTGCTAAAGCTCCTGGTTTCTATCTCAGTAGATTCCTAGCCTTCCCATCACAAAAAGCCATGACACCGGTGGAACGTTTGTTAACCTCTTCAAGCAGAGGGTTTAAGCCCCTCGTCTCTCTTGAATGTGGTGCTTTTAGGTTTAAGCTTGTCCCTTGTGAGTTCCTTCTTGCCAGTACTAACTGCCCGCCCCGTTTGACTAAGCGCGTTCTCTGTGTGAACCCAGCTGTTGCGCCCATTCTCTCTCACTTGCATGGAGGGGACTAAGGGGATATGCTTCGTTTATTTAAGGATGAAAATATGTTGTCTGGGGTTTATTAGTTTGTTTTATTCACGAAGTACGCGTATGTAGGTGGTGAAGATGGTAAAGGGCTCTTTCCACTCCATTTTTAATAAAACGTACCTTGTCGCGGGGCTCTCCTGATGAGCCGCTTTCGTAGACCTGCCTTCACAAAATGGTCTCACATTGGCCAAGTTCTCTTTCAAGTACATACAACTATCAAGATGTATGAGTTTGGAATAAATAAATACATTGCAAAGAGCACATTATTGCTCGGTTAAGCACCAGTATCGGTGTTTTGGAATTATTAAAATCCCTTTTGAACTACTTCCCACAGTACACCAGCTGAGCTCAGTGAATTGGAAGGACTACTACTAACCCCCCCCCCCCTAACACAGGGGAACTCAAGACGTGAAGGCCTTACGAAGGCATGACTTGAATGTATTTGTGCAACCGATATTGTGCCGATCGAAATTATTTCTACGCTTTCCGTAATCATTCAGAACCGTCGTACGTAGTTGAACCTGAACAAGTTCATCTGCCACAGGCCGACATCTAACTGGAGAGGTTAGAAGCCACTCCTTTCACCTCTTCAAGGCTCCATGATCCTGATTGTAAGTGACGCTTTGTGGGGCTAGCAAGACACTACTGTAGCGGCTTAACAAGAACACGCCGCACGCTTTCGTATCAATGAAAACTACGTTCTCTATCCTACAAATTCATTATCGGGAAGTGGACGCAATTACTGGCGTCACCCGAGAGACGGCAATGCGTCTAGCAAGGTTTCTCTCCGGTCCATCCCGAGTCAGTCGAGAAACAAAACATAATTCTGCGCAGCTGTCTTCCTTTATCTTTAATAACCTGACTGGGAATACTAAATCAACTTTAAACATAATTGCCGAGGAAAACTAGGAACTCAACGGTCTAGAAAAGTTTCCGACTCTTTCGTAACAGCAATTTATTATCTTAGTTTCTTGTTGCACGATAAATGTGCAACGTATATTGCTGAATTCATAATGAGAATTACCTGTGACGGGAATGTATTAGCATCAATTAGGAAGAAGGAAAGTGAAAGACCCGGCAGCGGTTGGTAAGACGCATTTTACGCGCGGATAGCTGAATTGCCAAGAGACACGGTGCTTCTAACATCATCATTATTTAGCGAAATAATTATTTACTTCGACAAAATTCAGTTGAGAAGTCTTCAAGTATTTGATCAACTGAGAATGCTGATGCGGATCGGGACTCACATTTTCGTACAAATAAACGCTAGGTCCCAGGTATCACACAACCTTACTGACTTGGATTCGAAAAGTGTGGCCTTGACAATCCTCCTAATTGTTAGGTGCCCATACACCGATTGGAAAAATCAGATACTGATTGAGAATATAGTCAATATAGAAGCTCCCAGTTCCTTCATAACCTTAATATACTACCAACATGATATTTGCAGTAACTTCAGTCGTCTGATCAACAGTGTGGGGCATAGGAAAAAAAAAGAAAGGTTTTTGTCACGTTTTTGGTTATTTATTGTGCTGCAATTGCCAGTTCTCTGCCAGAGCCGCTTCCCTCGCATTTGTGGAGAAGTTCTGCCTGTACAGTTATTGCTGGGTCCGATATTTGAACCCGTGCAGCGTAATATATAATGCTAAATGTTCTGATTTGTAATCTGTCCCTTCACTATCCATTGGGGTGACTTGTTTCTGGTTTGCTCGAGGTTCTTCGAGACGAACTACTAAGGGGCTGCTGCACAGGGGTCACGTTCAGAACTGTATTAGCACCTGCGCGTGGTGGTGGCTTCATGTCTAACGCTACTTAGGGAGCAAAACGGTATATCCGTCGCAAACTTTAAATTTTTATGTCAGCATACGCTTAATCGTGGTTCATCAGCTGCGGTCTATTCGCAATTGAAGTGCGGAAAGAGGAGTTATGCAAATGATTCGCGATGTTGGTCACTCAGAATCGTCTATCACGTACAAATTCCACTGATTGAATGTTTGACACCCCCCCCCCACGAATTACCGCTTTTTCATCCCGATGTTTCAACTCTCTCCCTTACACGTCGCTATATTCGAACGTTGTGCGCTTCAGGCTTAAGGAACTAAAATATTCGAGCGGAACAACGAATACTTCTAGCTTGGCTGCACGCTATTGATCACAGACGTGCAAGGCAGTTCCTACAACGTCCAACAGTTACCTGCAACTACTTAGAAGACGGGTCTTCGGAAAACAGATAAGGAATCACTCAAGTCTAAGTCTTTTGAATATTCGATCGTCGGAAAAAGGTTACCCGGAGCCTGCAACCTTTTCCCTCGATTATTTCCGAAGGAAGAGGGGAAACTTTGGGAATCAATCAGAGACGAGGGAAGCGAGCACTAAACAGGAGAACCTTATTAAGGCCGAGTATGAAGACCGTCGAGTTTCCTCCCTTTTCGCCTGCGTTGAATTACATACGAAAGAAGAACCAATCAAGTCGATGGCGCGCAGCGAAATCCAATCCAATTTGAGAAATTCTTCCCTGGAGCAGCGTTTAGTTCTACGGTTTCTAAAACGGTACGAAGAATAAAGGAGCCGAGTGAAATGGAAACTGGAAATTTGCTTAAAACGGAAGAGGGGGAAAGAAGCTTGACGGAGACACATGGAACACTTCTGCCTTTTCCCCCAGTTATCCCGGGACGAGTAACAATGCTGAAGGCAGAGAGGGACAATCCAACCACCTGTAATAGTAATGAGAAAGAAATATCAGGAAACTACAGAAAACAGCGTTGCTTCACGTTGTGTTACGAAGAAATCATATACGAACTACCAAAGGAAGTATGAGGATCACGAGGGATTCCTTCGTAGAGAGCCACTGTAGCATCCTGAGCAGGTAAATGAATCGGAGAGGACGTCATAACACCTTCATAGCCTGTTAGATTGCTATACTTTTGTTAAAGCTTTATCAGCATTTGTCACGATTTGCAGGAAGCGATAGGCTGCGTCCGATTACAACGGTTCCCAGTGCAATCAGGTATATTTTGAGTGTAGGGCGTTGTGGGTAGTGACAAAGAGACGTGAAATGAGTTTTTCCCCACATCCATGGACGTCTTAGGAGAAAGGGTTGGCCACTGGACGAGCGAGTTTCTTAATCCCCTTGCCTTCGTCCTTTTTTCTTAAAGACTTTCCATCCTGCACGTCTGAGGCCTCTAGTGCAGATGAAACAAGAAAACGTCGTTCCCACGACAGTTGTTGGAAGAGCAGCCAAATACCCCCTATTTCGACTGCTACTAAGCAAGGTTATAACCGTTTCGCCCAGTTTGCGAAGGTCATAACAGATAACGTAGCCACAGTTGATTTTCCCCATCCAAAACTTGGCACCCAACGTCCTCCGAAGGTTTGGTGAGTGCTGAGCGGGTGACCAGGCTCATGCACGATAGCGAAACAGCAACTTCCGTGACTTTCGATTGATATAACTCTCTTATGGGTGTCAAGGAAACATGACAGTTGTAGATGGTCAGGTTATTGACGCACTGACTAGCGAGTCCTAAGCTCCTCTGAAGATCTGGAGCCAATCGAAATAGGCGCAGTCCATACCATTCTACACCGAGTTTACATCAACATTTATGTAATCAACCAGTTCATAACCTGAACTTCTTCAGCCTGAACATCGGGTTACTTTACCTTAAGATGGTGACCAGCGAAATATTACGAGTGATAACGCAAGAATGAAACAGCACACAAAAAATTAAATCGTTATAAAATAACGTTGGCAGCGTACCTCTTCCGCACTGGTCCGACGGGATTCACAACAATTTTATCGAGCTTCGCGGGACTTCGCGGAAGCCCGGCACTTTGCCAGTAGTAAGTCTTCAAGCAAGTCAACAGCACCACAACGGCAACGACGAGGATTGGCGCGGAAGGGAACGAAAAGTAATTCGCGTAGTCAAGTGAAGGAGGCAGAGCAAACTAAAAGAATTAGAAACAAACAATCCAAGCATTGATATATGAGGACTTGTACTTGTGTTTAGAGTCCACTCAACACCCTTGGTACGGGCTGAGGAAATCACACATTAGTTGGCAGCGAAAATAATGCCGTTGAAATCGTGAAAGTTTTAGTCGAGCCAATTATTTTTGTTTCTGGTTCACAGTCACATTTACCATCACCTTTGAATATAGATGAAAATAAAAGTTGAAATGCAATTATTACCTTATTATCCCCTCACTTTCTTCCTAATCGTTCAACCAACTTCCAGGTATCATACAGTAAAAGTCAAAGTCGGCCCATTGTGTACGGAAATTGCCTCGCATTCAGGTGGTCAACGTAAGCGGTCAATCTCATTTCTCAACTGACCATGACATGGAAACCGATTCGAGCGATTTCGAGGAGAAGGCGAGTTATTGGAAGAAAACTCGATCCTAGAAACTATTAGGTTTAGAATTGACTGCATGTTACGTCTTCGTACGTGGGTGGGAGTGATCTAGCGAAATTACACGTTCTGACTGAACAATTCCAGTAGCGACGAAATGACTACTGACGAGTTGTTCTTTCCCAAAAATGGCCTACCGAAACTGTTTCTCTCTCTCTCTCTCTTTCTCTTCTACGTCTCCTTCGTTTCGTATTTTCTTCTTTTTTTCTTTCCTTGGCGTTCTGAGGAGATTAAGAGATCACGATTCGTATCATCGCTCGCTCTCTTGGCCGCTTAATAGGACGAGGCGAACGGCCTCCGTTTTCTTATATCTGATCCTTAGGACGCTCAGGGAGCCGTTTTTCTTCTCTTTCCCTTTTATTGCGAGGTTGTTAACTTTTACGAGAAAGTTGCTTTGAAATTAAGACATCGAAAATACAAGAGGCAAACGATTCAAATTTCCTACTACTGCGAGAAGACGATGATAATGCACTTCCTTACAAGTCTGTGATTGCCCATCAAAACCTAGGCGAGGCGTAGAAAGGATGTAGAAATGGTCAAAAAAGAGCTCATGAATTAGCCTTTGCCGTCGTTCTACCGTTTCTATTTCTAACTAGATTGTAACGCTCCTTGTCCAACCCCAAATACGCAAGTGTGTATCTGACGACAGGACACTTCCATACTTTTATAGCTGACACTGCATTCCCTCTGTAGTTCTTTGACTTTCTTTACACCGACGATGTAAGACGGACAGTTATGTCCTCAACTGAACAAAAAAATTAAGTTCTCTTCGGATCTTCACGTCCCAACAGCTTCTGAGTCTGAAAAACACTATTTGGAAAACTGGTTTGTGCGTGAACGTGAGATAATCAAAACGACCGTACGAAATCAACTCAACGTGTACGTTTGGCCAGCAGATCATCATGGAACGCGAAAATAAGGGCCGAACACTAACTATAGTTAACATAGTGCTCAAAGTAGCAGTTTTTTTACACGTTTTTTATTTTTTTGTATGAACAATTGAAAATGACGTGACGGGGTTTCATTCGAAGGAAAATGACGATAGCGGCACATCAAATTATCGGATATTTTGGCGAAAGTGGATTTAATGCTTTTCGCTCATACGAATACTCAAAAAATTCGTTCTGGCAGCCTAATGTGCTTCTATACGGTGAACGTTTAACCATGGCTTGAGATAATCATAGTGTATCAGTCATAGTGTATGTACTTGGGGAATGTGGTACCAGCGTGCCAATAGTTGAGGACGACAAATGTTGAAGGGTGCTCAGTTTAACGCACTCCTCATGCGTTTGTCAAGATTTGTTGTCACGAATGAGTGAGAGTAATGAAGCTAGTGACGTGACGCCCAATACCACTTCTGGGGAACCATTCCCTAATCTGTTCCCAGGTACTGGGGGAGTAAGTGACTCATCTCATCTGTCATCTGCCCTTCATGGTATTTCACCTGCTCACGGACTAAATCACTCTGGGTTCTCAACTCCTCAGTCCTACGTCGCTGGCCTGGATGGGGGGCAGGGTGGAGCTAGAGGCCACCATTTTGTGTATTGTTATTGGTCTTTTCGCTAGTTGCCTCTAAGTCGCCATTCACATTGATGTGGCAAGACAGAGTGTGGCAGTGAGAATATCAATGTAATTGGGCTGCACCAATGGAAGCACAAACGAAATGTGGCGTCAACATGAGCTACAGAGCTGGAGTTGCAATTTTGCCCACTACAATGAGCGTTTTTGACTGGTTCAATTCTGATTCTGATACATACAGTTGTTGGCTTGTTGAGTAATTTAATTGGAATATTAAGTTCGATCATACCCCCCCCCCCTCATTCTTGGAATCCGACGCACACCATACACATTCGCTGGGCCTTATTAATCATCATGCTTATCTTATCGACAACAAACGTAGTTACTCGTTGCCTGAAAGTGCCATCTAAGGTCGATTAAAATTGTTAATTGTTGCGTGGAGTGTCTTACGGCTGGTTATTGGTCAATAAATGAATGGTTTCGCTGTCGTGGAGCGCCGTGCTTTGGTTGCTGTGCACATAAGAACCCGCACCGTTCGCCGTTCCCTCCCGTATTTTTCTACAGTTCCTAGTTTGCAGCGGTTAAAACCCACTTTTCAATAGTTGCCTTGACCGTTCGCGGAATATGATTGTGGTTTCGTTTCTTTAGACTCAGCAGCTAATGGTCCGTGAAATCTCTTCTCAGGGAGAAGAGAAGCCCCTCCCCAGCCGGGGCGATATCCTTCCGACCTTTTATTGCCTCGTTCGCTTCCCTGATTGGCCATTTATAGTCGTGAGAATTACCCCTTTTTGCCCTCTGCCCCTTTCCCGCTCCATCATCCCTTCTGAATCATTTCAAAAAGCCTCCCAAAAACTCTTTGCAACTACAAAAAAAGTTCTTTCACCTTTTCTATTGCGTATCCATTAAGCGTTACGAGCCATTAACCTGAGCTGGGCGTCACTGCTTTTCAAAATCGACTCAAACTCACATGTGACAAAACCTGACGGGGAAGTGGAAGGGTTGCTCACTAATTCTCTTTTTCCTTCTCATTTAGCGCGATAAGAGATAAAACGCGCAGTCGCCTGTGTTTGTCCAACTTCCCATAACATTTCTTTCGATGACAATAACCGTCTCATTAGCGCGGTTAACTCAACAGTATTGTCGAAACCGACGTCGTTTTTCGACTTCCTTCAGTTATCATTGGTTGTCGGAAGTCATTCACAAAGAACTATGCTACTCACACTGCCAATTTGTCAAAAACTAAATGCGAGGGAACGATTCAAAAGTACGTTAACTGATATTCACGTGGGGCTAGAAGTCGTTTGATATGTTTTCTCTCAATTCGACGTAAGTTGGACGAAAAGTAGCGCCGTTCGCATCGGGCCTTTGAAATCGATACTTCAAGGACATACGTATTATCTCATTCACCATCACGCATTGTTGTATCCAAGGGGAAAGAGACTGGAATCCTGTCCAAGGCGATCTCGTGGAAAACCTTTGGCGATCGCAAAAGAATCAGTGAGCAACCCTAAAGTTTAACTCGGGCTTTAAACCACACATACCTCTCAACATCATTTTTTCACCGATTAAAATACTTTCCTTGCGCTGTGAGCAGTAGAAAATAACGTATTAAATTAGCATGAGTCAGTTAACAATTGCAGAATTTATGTTAGGCTCTTGGTATTCGTTGCACCTAACATTTTGGCTTTGTTGACTGTGATTGAGGCTCTCGGAATAGTTGTTCCTTAAGTATTATCTTCAACTCCTTCGAGGGTTCCGCGAGTGGATGGCGAGGAAGTGGCGATTGGCATACTGAGTGCCGTGGTGTCTGAAGAGAAAGAAACAAGGGTTTTGCGGGGAGACACAAGGCTGGAGACACTCGAGAGGGACTTCTGAGGCATGATTACGTTGCTTCAGGTTAATCTATATTGCTGTAAGGCTTCCAATTTTATGATTGCTAATAGGGAAGCGGGGACTAACCTGGCATTCTAGAGAGCGTAGGTACATCCAATCAGCCTAGACTTGGTTAAAAAGAACCCTTGGACCGTAAACTGGCAGAATTACATGGATGATCGTAGGGACACACTGAAGGAATGTCTGCACTTTGTCATTTGCCTGCAGCTTCGAGTTGCTGAGTCTCTTCTTAATAGTTCCACTGAAGTCTTCATTTGAGCGCTGTGACTGACAAATCTCTAAAAACTGGTACCTTGGCGGGTTGAGCAGCTAAAGCCCTCCAAACCTAGATCTAGGGAGGCTTCTCAAGAGAACTGGAGATACGGTCACTAACAAAAATAAAATAATTGATTGAAAGCTAAGCAGGAAACGAGGAAAAACTTTTGCTAAACCAAGAAATCGCATGGCGTTGGCTAGTGGGGTACAGTAGCAAGGCAATATTCACTGGGCTACATAGTAACATAGTGTAATGTTGAGACCATTACCGGGATTCGAGCTATCTGCACGGCTGATAGAAATGCAAGGATGCAAGTTAGGTAAAAGCATAGTAACGTGTGACACTATGATCTGAGGGGCTTGCCAATTTAAACCGAGTCACATGAACACCCTCTGTCTTACTTTGGAAAGGAATACAGTCCAGTTCTTTGCATGCCTTGGTATATACTCGTATTATTAATCATAATGTAGCTCAAGGATATGTATTTCGGGATCGGAAGGAAGATCGTCTCTTGGAATAGCTAATTTTATGCTGGGCCCAATCTATGTCGTAGCCAGGCGAAGAGACAAAACCGATGATCATTTTCTAGATATATTTGTTGACGGTAATGAAGGCGGCAATAGATTAACCAGGTTTGAATTGAACCAGGTGCCAGGTCCCAGGTACAACCGTGATATTCTATAGAACAGCCTGCGGTATCAGTACCCTCACTGCCGGTTCAAAACACCTGAAGGGATATGCTCTATGGTGTGGGTGTGGTGAAGTGATGAAGCTCCAATGGCAGTATTGCGAGGGGTTCCATTCTAACGCCGGTTTAGGCAGAGAGTGCTGTGTAATTGCTGACTGATTTTCAGGAGTTCTGTGAGACGCTGCGAAATTACTGCAAACGCCAATGCTGGCAAAGATATGTAGGGAAAGCTTGTTAACTCCGTAACTAGATTTAATCGAGTAAATATTCATTGAATTTGCAGCAAGTTAGGGATTCTTGGAAATGAAAGGGCTCACCGTCTGGCGAAATTGGTTACGCTTACAACTCCAATACTACACATTCCGACATTTGCATACGAGGTATACGTTATATCCCTGAAGAAGTGAACTTAGCTTTCTATATCTCTGAATCACCTTAAGTATGTAATCGCCCAAATGATGGACCAAACGAAATAATATTGCCGAGCGTACCGTCTACTTAAAGCGAAAAAAAAAATTGAAAAAACGTATCGACCAACCCATAAAAGTATTGAAGACATTATTTTCTATGCGTCGATGATCTCATGAGGAATTAAAAGAGAAAATCCCGGGACCCCGTAATCATCCCTCCCCCCTTCCCCCTATTCGCCATGTAATTTCAGTCACTTGAGCCCGTCAAACGTGACTCAACTGCTTAATCACTTCGAGCAAACAATAATTATGTACTAACGAGCGATTGCAAATTAAACCAGTATCGTACGTTTTTAAGTCCACCACTTGGTAACTGATTCTTTGTTATCCTCCGTGGAAATTCGATTTCAAGTTCTAATGAGACGTCGTCTACGTTGCGTCATTAAAAGACGTAACTGAACGAAGAGATAAATACCGAGACGTCTCGCCGATCGCGGATTTCCCAGACGAGTTCTTAATTGAGGGGACTCTCTGATGTGTCTCGGTGACGTCCTTTAAATGTTTGAAATAACAGACATAAAAATATCGTCGAATATCGTTGACTCTCGTAACGGTTTACTTTACGGCAAATATCCGAAGACAACGCAATAAAGCTAATCGTTTAAAAAAAAGTAATAGGGCTCTTCCGTAAGTTTCGTGATACGCATGTTAAGCATTGGCAGACGCATGAATTGTAGCGTCCCAAAGTTTCGCCGCAAAACATATTTTACATTCAGTGTTAACGGTTGATGACAACGCACCGACATTTACTTGCGAGTAGCAACTTCAGCAAGATTAGCAAAATTCAAAACATGCTTGGAAGCTCTTGTCTCGAGAATCCATGAAAATCTGCAAGCCAGATGGGCTGTTTCTTTTATATAATTTCACAACCAGCGTGTGGGGAAAAGAGGTGTTAATGCGGGTGCTCTCAGGTAGGTTTTAAGACCTTTTCCAGAGATCTCTTCAACCATTCATGCAGTCCTTATCTTCTAAAACGTTAGTTGGGAACAGATCACACAACTTTTATCAACACCACGTTCGCTTTGTACCGCTCTGGAAACTGCTGCAATCCGTTATGCACTCAGATTATGTGAAGGATGTTCCAATGGCCGCACAGAAGGTCAGGTGATGTTTTCAGAAAACTTGCCCTAGAACCTTTAAACACCACAGAATTATAGGACGGAAAAAGTAGAACACGAAACAGGTACACAGTCAACGTTTCCGAGTTCATTGCGTTGCCACGTTATCTCTCAATCTTTGTTGAATAATTTGTATGTACATAATGTATTCTGGAATCGTACTCAACAGATTTAAATTATTTAACTGTTATTAATAATTCTCTGCGAAAACTGCCCTTCGTCGACATTGGTGACCAGTTGAAAAATTAGTCAGCCCTTAATTAGCCGCTTGGACAGAAATGATTACTGCCTTATTCACACTCCAGAAGGGGTCGTAATGACCTCCGGCGAGAGGCAGATTGCGGTGGAAGCACGCATTAAGCAGCTCGTATTACGGACTAGAAAAAGCAGATTTCTCATCGAATGACATTCTAACGCTCTCTTAAGGAAGCCGTATCATGATAGTTTAAGGTGCAGTTTGCTCCTCAAAACATGTAATTTCCGAATGAAACGTAGTCCTTCAGGAGACGCTAGGGCTCATGTCGTCTTACAAGTCAACCATCAGCCCGTGAAATTGTACGCTTTGTCTCTGGGAACTTCTCAGTTTGAAAATTTGATGACAACTCAGCCAATAATTCGATTAGGGCTAAGGTGTGTTTTGTAACATGAAGACCTCAACTGTCTCACGAGGCCTAATTGATTGACGGTGAGCGGTTGTCGACTGGGAACGGAAATCCCACGACGGCCTCCAGATTTCGAGTCGACACTTAGTTCTCACCGTTCAACGACCCTTGAGACTTGCAAGTCCGAGTAAAGAAGAAAGGAATAATGAGAGGGTGACTCAACCCCCGGACTATCGTTGAGTATCACGATTGAAGGCGGCTGATTTTGTTTAAAAATAATGCGCGACTTTTTCTGCCTGATGTCACATTCAAATGAACTTACGCGACAGACCAACGCCACCATAAATAGTTGGAATTATTCATTCAACGAGAAGATAAGCCAGAAGTTAGGGGAAACTCAACGAATGATTTTCTCTTCAAGTTTAAACTCTTCTAAACTACGAGTTTCTCCACTTAAACTGAAATAGTTTTCATACTTCATCGCGGGGGGTGGGGGGGGGTTACGTTTATAAGATTTTAAAAATTGTGGCTAACCCCAGTTTAGCTGTTTACGCTTTCATTATTTTTTCTACTTTCCCAATCGTCGGTTTTTACACAATGAAATTCACTCCTCCCGCAGGATATCATTAGACGAATGGAAGTGTTTTCTAATACAGCAGTGCCATCAATTTACGACATCTCGGAGACAGCTAAAAAAGCGTCCAATCAATTTGAATCAGTTAGAATGAAAATAAAAAAACGATAGATATTATCTTTTCCACTACGTAATCAAACTGAACTGTTGGGTCTCAAATCTGAGGATGGCTTAATTGTCTACATTTCATTAAACTTGGTGAATAGGATAATTTCTCTCATTTTTTGAAAGGAATAATAACCTTTGCCGATCAACCCAATTCAACCAAGTTGAAAGAAATTCTGTGAACTACGTTGCAATCATAAAATGCATTAACGTGATGAGTTTGAGAGAGTGGATTTAAGATTTGGTACGTCAATTTGACCTACATCGAATAAGCAGTAGCGCTTCCCATGCCACCTTCTTGTGCCAATGTTGGGCAGGTGGATGGGACATCGCACCAGAGGCATTTGTCTGGCGATGAAAACTGGCGGCGCATAGCTCGATTTGCCGGGGAAGTGCTCAGCCAGGAGAGGATGGAACTTGCTGGTCTGGCGCGAGTACCCCATAGGAACGAAGAATTAAGACGTGGAGACAGCTCGTGCACATTCGGAACAACTAAATGCTTTGAAACAATACGTTGACCTATTGGAAATGCTCAAATCTATCCAGCGCACTAGTTCGTGGAGATCTATGGTCTGTTACCAAATCTTTGTATTGAAACTTCGTACGAATGTAAAAAATGAAATAAGAACAATAATAGTACTGCTCAAAAGTGAGAGTTACCGTGGGGCTCAACTGGGAAAATTGTTTAACTCCCCTCATACGGAACGCATACTGACATTGTAGCTTCAAGTACACGTTGAACTTCGTTTAATTTGTGTATAAAACAAGAGGATAGGGTCGAAGAGAGTGAGGGAGATTGTGTACACACTTGGTTCATAGCACTAGCGTCTCACGTTCTCCCACCACTTTTCAGACGATGACCATTCGAGCACAACGACTCCCTCCGCCGCCCCTCGTGATTCCTACGTTAATTGTTAACAAGTGAAACCGGATACAGGAAGTGACATAAATGACAGCTCGGAGGACTGTCTCGTGAAAAGTGACTCCGGGAGCCGCCTCCGGTTCGGCGATCTGTTGTTTAGTGAAAAACGTCACGGTGTTCAGTCGCAGCGAACCGTGTGATTAGAGTATGAAAACTTGATCGGGAACCGCCCAGATTTCTTTGGTTTCCTCAGGGAAGAAAAGAGCTCGGAAATCCCTACTGGAGTTCCTTTAGAGTGAATATTTCATGTTCACGCTCATTGAGTACGGATGCTCCGTCGTGGAACCGTGAGAAGAACCTAAGTCTCGATTTCATAACTTCACTGACCCTACGCACATAAATTAATTATGACCTATCATTAACGGGCTTTGTTCCACGTCTGACGTGTCTAAATCTAATAAACGGGATTTCGGAAGTGATTGAACAAATTATGTGTGTCTGTTCAATGCATCGGCCAAGTCGCGGTTAACGTGGACGAGTCGACGCCTTTCTTCAGTAGTGTCGTAGAAAAACGTCACTGCTTCGTCAGGGGTTTTCAGGGGTCACGAACATCTTCATTGAGTTGTACTATGTCGGCGGACTGGTTAATAGTTGGTACCTCTATTGATGTCTTCAAGGCACTTGATCGGATAACATTGCAGCTTTGCACTACAAGTTGCGTGCGATGGGGATTTGGCGTGTCTCATTCTCAGCGCCAGGGACCCCGCTGAAAACAATTGGGATGCACATGGGGTCTGATAGTCGGTAATGTGAATGTCGATCGAAGGGCACAGTATACCGTTTAAACGCTTAGGACAATTAGGGTATGAGAAAGCGATGCACCACACCTTTTTCGCTGATAAAGGTTTTATTTAACTTAGGGTCGTTGTTGAGGCTAATTCTTGGTTATGTTGTTCATTTTGTAAATGTAATTTATTACCCGTCCATGAAATGAAATCAAATCAATGCGTGAAATTGATTCTGAGATGGTTAACTCGGATGAATAATGGATGAATTTGTATGTCAATGTCGAGGGTATTTAATGCGTTTAATGCAAGAACAAGATAAAACTGGAAGTAACGCAACTTAACTCACTTCATTAACATTAAAAGTGTTTTATGATGAATTAAACGAGGGACAATCGAATCGATATTCTCGTTCTTAATTGCTCTCAACTCAACGGACAACGACGATATCGTCGACACTGGCTGGCTGGCTTCGAATTGACCGTGAACGTAATTGCTCCGCCTTTCCGCACCGCTTTATGCGCATAAATTACGGCACGGTAGTCGTATTTTTCTCGAGTGTAAAACGTCTCGTGAAGAGATGATGCAACGTTAATAGTTGGGGTATTGAAATGTCCTCGTCGAGCTTTCTCGGGACTAGAGTAAGGAGTGCCAGACAAGGAGTCAGCCAGCTTGACGCGATAAGTCAGAAAACCCGCCTTTTGCTCTTGACTCTCGCCTATTATTTAACTGCAGATTAAAACCTATTCAAAATAAGAGAAGTTCATAAACAACGAGTTGGATATGACGGCGCCGAAATCAGGTCTTACGGATTCATTAGGACTCAAATCGCAAAGATCTGAAGAAAACTTGATTTTTTTAAAACGATCGCAATACTTTGGCGAAGTGAAGGACTCAATACCATCATTTAATACATCGGCACAACTTTTAATATCTCATCGGGCACTACTAGAACAGTATCCGCTGGTCGTTTACCGCATTGAGCGAAAGAAAGAAAAGAATGAACTGAGTCTCGAACATCAAAATGGACAACGAACGGTAAATAATGATGTAGGAGCGCTGTGGTTTGTAAGAGATAAACCCCCGTAAGTGCCGTCAAAGGGTCTCCCTAACGTTTTCATCGAAGGCAGGTTTCGTAGGAGGGTTGGTGGCGGTTGCATCGGTGACGGAGTATTATTGCAAGGGTCGTGCAGCAATATCTGACTGATAGAGATGTAGAGGGTGGTTGGTGGTTGGGGTTGCTGTTGACGATGAGAAGGAAGCAGCACTGAGTGATCTGCCTCGCACATGCTTCGTATCGGCTACATAACTTCCCAAGCTCTGTCCGTCTCTCCACATCCTCACCCTCCTCCCCTTCATTTCTCTCATTTCTCAATTGATCTACGCCACTTGTGTTTGTCCCAGGGGTTACGCTTCATTTTCTTTCGTAGAGAGTTTGCTGATTCTGAAAAGTTCTGAACAACTGTTGGTTTGAATTTCAGGCCTTATTTTGTTGCAGCCCTTGTGGTTGAGTCGAGAAAAATCGTGGGCAGTAAGGTTGATGGTAGGTGAGTTGCGTGTCACAGTCTGGACTTTCTGAAGAATGCAACTCAGTCACGTCGTACGTCTTAAGGTAGGGAACATGAGAGCTCCATACAGATCCTAAGTTCACGAATGTTCTTGTTTGTACAACCAAGTGCAGAAGTTAGTGTTAAAGACAAAAACAGAAAGCCATCAAGGTGCATCCACAGGACTTTGACAAAGCCTTGAGGTGTGAAAGTAGCATCTTCAAAGGCACCAATGGATTGCAAGGCCGCAGTTATGGTAAGGCGGCACACCTGAAAACTAAAGCTGACTCCCCAGTGCTCATCTTCTTGAAAGAAGGCGATATTGGAAACTGCAGAAAGTCCATTTGATGATCGTGTATTCACTGATACTTGATGTGCCCGTTGAAATTTATCGTTTAGAGACAAGAGGTTTTGGCGAGTGCCCGGGTAGAACCTGGCGCTCATGGGAGTGTAACCGTCTGTTAAATAATTTACTGGGAAGTACGCATCATTTCAACGTCAAGAGAATCTCATACCACTTTCATTTATGTCGCCAACAAAATTGTTACTAACAGTCCCCCGTCTAATGGCTGAAGGGCGAATGGAGGAAGAAAATATTACGACCTAAGGAACGTGATGACAAATCTCGTATTTCCTCGGCGAGCCATTTCTTCTATTTTTTCCAATATCTTCAAGATCACTAATCGGATATGGAGTAGAAAGGAGACTCAGAAAGGAGATAGATGAAACGGGGATGAGCTTTGGAGACGCGAGGGGTGGAATCAGTTATCGGAGCAATATGGAGCCTCCAAGATTCCCAACTTGGGTGGAGGGATCATAAACAGAAGGGAAAAAGCTCACAGGAGCGGCCTCTGGCGTATAGTCGTAAAAAGAAATAGGCACCAGGGATCATGAACCACCGTTTCACTCGTCTCTCTCAATCTTCCCCTCTTCCCGCACCTTCAAAATCATTCCGAAGAGGGGATTTCCATTAAACGCGTCTCTTCGTCCAAACCGCGTCACTTTTGTAAGCATAGTAGCAATAGCACGTCTAGTAAGCAAGTAGTCGTTCGACAGTCTGTTCCCTGATATTTTGAACAGGTTCATATATCAGTCGACTGATCAATAAACTAAAAAACTCAGAGGCTGGTAGAAGTTGGCGTGAAAACGGTTGGTCATAAATTAAGTCATTCAAAGTTGAAAAAGCAGCCGTTCCTGATGATATTATGTAAGTGCTGTTCATTGTAGATAATGGTGGAGGAGCTACAGAAGTTAAGCAGAAGTGGAGGTTAACTAAACCATCGTCACTCGTCAACTCATTCCTCTTGAGGGCTATCGAATATACAAATGTATATGTTTTGAGGCTTGTACAGACTACATGTAAACTAACAGTTACTACTAAACTACAGGAAACGTACGAAACAGAATGGTCGAAGGGAACACTTGAGAAAGAGACGTACGCGTCAGTTAAAACTTACGCGAGGAGGCTGCCCTCAAAATTACGTACTTTGCATCTTCATTCAACTGTTTACCTCCGAATTTCCCCATTAACTATATTGTGCATGATGAGCCGTTTAATTAAGATAGTTAAACGCGTTTAGACCCGAAAAACCTCACTCTTACGTTTTGACACGATCCCAATCGTTCTACTTCCAACTTTTTATCGGATTATACTAATAGTTTTGGGTAGGCAAAATAGATTTCCTGTGGAGCAGGGGGGCATAAACGAAAGAAGAGATAATATTATCTGAACCAGAAGCAGTTCGCTTCTGACTGGACGAGGGCGCCCCACAAAAATGACTTACTCACGGTGAGTGGTGCTAGTAAAGCGCACCTGAGACCATCACCATTAAAATCCCCTCAGCGCTCCACCGTCAACCTTTTCCCGAAGCCTGACGAAAGGGGTCCGGTTCCGAGAGCAATCATTGGGACGAGCAAACAATATAAATAGGGCCCTCGATTGTGTCGGGACGCACAGGCAAATAGAGTACCGAGAGGAGGAAAACGCTTCATGTTGCCACTGGACGTGTTTGAAGTTCATTTCACAATATCCGGCCATTGTTTATATTTCGAAGGGAAGAGGCCTCATGAGAACGTACGACTTGGCTCAGTCCACCGTCCGAAACTTGAAATATCCCGCAGTTGAAATCCTAAGGGCATGAAAAACACGACTAGAACGAGACTGCTAGCACTGAATGGTTCTGGATAAGTAGCAAGACTACTAGGGGTGTGTAACCGTGTCACTGTTCTCATGCACGTGGCCATCTACTCCAGAGGGCTAAGATAACCAAGTCCTACAAGACAGAATCCCCTGGCCAGTTACCTGTTGAAATGGCCATTGAGTGCTTGGTGGACAAGTAGAGAGTTAAAAGGGAGTTCCCCTCGCTACGGGCCAAACTTCTCCATTTGAACGAAATGTTGCCTCGCTCCACGAATGGGCATTAGCTAAATGGCAAGAGAGAAGGGTCGTGATGAGACTCGTACGAGTTTTCCTCAACATCCGCGAATGCCTTAGGGAAGAATGTGACTTGAGTTAGATAACTGGGCGAGCCAGTTCCTGTTCGGATATTCCTTGCGTGACTCTCCGTCCTGCACTTCTTGTACCTCCAGTGCAGTGAAAACAAGAAACCGCACTGCTCCGCTGTAGTTCCTAAACCAGTTAGTAGGGGTTGTTGGAGGAGCAACCCGAACGTCCCAGCTTTGAGTGCTACTAAGCAAACTTATACCCAGATTAAGAACTCCTCCCAGACGGCGTGGAATCCCCCACGGTCGTACCCCCACGTGGTGGCACGTAGGCAAAAGCTATCCACATGGAGACTGGTTAAATGGCCACTTGCTGTGATTGCCTGGGATTTAAACCGATAGCGAAACCGCAACCTCCATAACTTTAGCTGATATAAATCTCTTCTGAGTGATACGGAACAGTCAATTTGATAAGGAATCATCCCTATGGTGACTGGTAGGCGCATATGAGGACTTTGCCAAAATGAGGAGGAATTCAAACTTCAAGTATTGAGAACCTTGTCCAGGCCGGCAGGGGGGAAAGTGATGTACAGTCTTCCAACTGGCACAACGCAAACCGAAAGATCTGCTATAGAATTTCAATCTGAGCCTTTGTCGCGTCAGCGACCATTTTCTCCTCGAAACCTTCACCTTCAGACGCTAATTGTGCGGCTTCACCTTTGAAGTTCACCAGGCGAAGTCTCAGAGCTCGGGAATAAGTTTCAATTTTTTACAGCCCCCCGCGGTCGCCTATGCAGTGAGACATTTACTTTTTTCTTCCATTTCTCTTCTCGCCTGCGGCCCGGAACGTTTGCACGCAATAAAAGTTGCGGTCCGCGGAATGACTTTTTGCCTTAATCCTTCGTTTTGATTCGTCGTGACTTATTAGCGAGGATTTCTGCTTCGCTCGACTTAACTTCACTTCGCGCAGGACGATCATCCGAAGCCTCTCCAGTTCTTCCTTTTTTACTGCGAGTGCCCTTCCGCCTGTTGCCTGGTTAATCCGATTATAACATCACGCGAGTTGAATATCTGTACTCGTCTCAAGCCTCACAGTCCCATGCACAATATCTATTACTGCCGCTTAGTTATTCGTTTGAAAGAAACCTGGTTGCAAATTGCTTCGCTGAAATGAATTTACCCGATCTTGTTATTGTCAATTCGCTCTACGGGTTTGAAGCGCGGCTCTCCGTGTGTGGTTGAATTCCACATCCTTTGCGTCACTCACATGTTAGAACAAATCTCATCTTGGGCTCACGTGTGAGTTATTTAACACCTTCGAAGGAAGAACGCGTGTCAATGTTGCCAACTCATTATCGGAAGAACGGTCCCGAATCAGTTACTTTTGTGTCCAGAGTTGAAAGAAAGAGACCTTGTTGACACAATTAAATGCTGTTAGTCGCAGCCCTTGTCGCCTAGCAGACCAGCACCGTCATCAATCTTGAGGGTGAATGCAGTTTTTCACGTTGTGTTCAATTTGGATCAATGATTACGTACCAGTAGGACAATGGGACGCCTCGTAACTAACAATAATCAGTAAATTTTTTACGGGGTTCCATTCCTTCCATTTCAAACAAATACTACGCAGGGGGTTGTTAAAACTGTTATAGAAAAATAAATTGGCGAGTCTTCATGAGAATTATAAATTATAAAGAACTTCAAGTTCTGTGTGATAGAGCACGGCGAAGATGTTCGTTAAATGTTTTACCTGGTTCGATTAATGTCAGAGGGCGTGTGGTAGCAGCGTGTTTGTCAAGAAATAGAGAATATGTTTTGTTTGAGTTTTCCTAAGCTAATCGTTCTAGGTTCCTTCCACGCATAGAGAATGACATATCGGCATTTCTACCACAACATGTAATATGCTCAAGTGCAACTTAGTGGTTTAATAATATGAGCACACCTATGTTTTCGGCATGGAAAATCTTTTTACAACCCCACCTCAAAATTTGACACTTTTCGTTTCAAGATAAATTACGAATCTCGGAAGTCCTTCCGCAGTCCAGACCATGTTTCGCCATTCACGTGCTGTGAAAACCCCGTTCTTTCGCACTAAACTTCCTTTTGGAATCTACGAGTAGTTGTTCCAGCCTACGCGGTAAATACAACGGGTCTCAGAGGCGTGGAACGGCACATCATGATGTGCTAAACCGTTGTGTAATAACTTGCAGTGTTTTTAATTCGGAAATGGGGTTTCAAGCTCCATCCCGCGCACCTCACGGCCCTAGAAGGGTCCAATCAGGGGGGCTATCAATAGGGCACTGCTGGGAATGGGAGCACGTTGACTTTACAATCGGTTCAGAGTGAAGAATGCATCATGTGCGATACCAAACTTCATGTAGAATGGCACGCTAATTTATCTGAATAAAATTACCTAAAAACCTCCTTCGTTCTTCTGCATTAAGTGTTTGCCATTAATTAACTTAGTAAAACTACTCAAAAGAGCCTCAGGGTCGAAATAAGTGTACCTCTTGGGAGAGTGCATCTTCCCAGGCTGGTTTTGTACCGGCGATGAGCGGTTTCGACGAAAATATTTCATAGATCACAATACTTGGTAACGTTAGATCAGAAGTCAGACCGGACAATTCGTAAGCAATAATGAGGAGTCGTAAGTAAAACAACTCACGTTTTCTTGTTTCAGCATGTTCAGCTCTTCAGCTGTTAGTTTAGTTGAGATCTTCTTTCATGGTGACCGTTCTTGAATCCTAGAACCAGATAATGACACGGGGCCAGCCAAGAGCGCTGAAACACCAGGCTTCACCTTTTGTTGTGTTCTCTCTGTCAGACACACAAGGTATCAAAGAGAACTTGCACAACATTTTGAGTTCATAGAAACATTGAAGACATTTGTTGGAATCAGCTGTTTAGTTTACGCCTAGTAGGTCCGCCGTCTCAAATGTTGACGTATAGTACGAGTATATTACAATATTCTATGAGATAATTTTGTGAAATGCCCCCATTTATGTCTCCTAAATCTCGCGGTGATTCAAAATCCGCTCACTTAGAAATCATGTTTTGCAGACCAAGTTCTCCAAGGACGATCCCCGTTCGTTAAAGCGTTAATATTACAACTTGAACTACAATACGGCAGTAGGTACATTTCAGGCTGACAATCATTGGCTCGAGGTCGAATCGCCAGCCGGAGAACTGGCTCTGGTCCAAGGAAAACGTGTAAAGAACAAAGACTTCTCGTCTTATTAGCCTCGTGAACTGTCACTCGGAGCCAGTAGCGTCGCTATTCAATTCTCCCGTTGACTTTTATCGCTCTAAATGCTTCATTTTTCTCCTAAATTTTTCGCCGTTTTTCTCCAGCGAGGGGTCTCATTTTATTGAGTTAGTGCGAACAATGAATTTTAAAAATGGCCGACCAGGGAGAGCTCGAGTCGTTTACTACTTGAAGTGATTGATGGCGTCGGTTGTTCATTTACCTTGTTAGATGATCCACACGATTCATGACTGCGGCACCTGCCATAATGAAACTTGACTGCACGATCTGAGATTAATGTTAACTAAGATTACCTTATTTATATCTACATTTACTTTATTGTATAACATTACATTACACTTATGAACATCATTATATAATGTAACAAAAACAATTAAATTTGTTTTAAATATCCCAGTCTGAGCAATCCCGCGTACTTCCAGTACCTACTGCTCCTGATGTGGAAGCACGGTTGCCTCTTCATTTAATTAATTGATAATATCATGCGCGGCGTAAGAGTATCCTATGAACTTTGGTTGCGGGGAAGCAAAAATGCTTGTTCGACAATTGAGATGCTGTTACCAACATCACCATCCAAGTGGCTTCCTGTCATGTAGAAGGGGAGCGTAAATTACAACGACAGAGTTTATGGCTGGTTAGTAAACCATACGTGCATTATGTTAGTAATGTTACGTCCACTCCAACAATTGATGGCCCTACATGGAAATGAGATCTTACTGGATTTCGAGAAGCCGTGCGACTGACGTTGAATAGAGAATAACGACCTCTCGATCTCACATCACGGGTGCGGTGCCACACTAAACTGCTTCCAAACCTCCAGATTAATAGTACAGTTAGACCACAATTAAATCCTGATAAATAACTGTAATCAATGAAGTTGATTTTGGCTGTACTCGGTGTTTTTATGAGTTCATTTGCAACAAAATTGCGGTGGAGATTCAAGTACGAAAGTAGAATTGAATTAACAGTAGTCGTACCCAAAATTCTCGCTGCCGTGACGCGGGTTTGGTCGTGTCCGAATGCCCAGAGCAAAAACATGATTCTGATCTCAATATAACCTACTACTCGTTTATGTTCTGGAACTCACATGTTTGCCCTATGCCCTAACACTTGAAACAGCTGCTGAATTCAGCGTCTACGCTATTTCACGAGTCTCTTGTTTCTGTTTGACTTTACATGAAAAACAAAATGTTTGATTATATTTACAACAAAATCATCCAGCCGTTAAGTTAGTTGTTGAAGTTGTTTCTCAGGGAGTCCAGTGTGAACAAAATGACCGGAAAGTGCAACAACGAGCTTCAACTGGGGAGGGAGATTGGGAGGAAGCTCTGGAAACTGGATCAGCCTCGAGCGATGATAATGAAATGAACCCCCTGGCGGTGCAAGAGTAACTCATGCATTCACGGATCCGCGCATCGCAGCCCTCCAGCTTCGACGTTTTGAATAACCAAACAATGCGCTACGCCGACCGTAATATTGTAAACGTAATCTCTGAAATGGACGCGACGAACACGAGCGTGTTGTACATGGGGGCGGATTACACGGTGGGCATCTTGTTCAAACAGCACTCAACAATAACAGCAGGGAGATGCAACAAGCGAAGCCGCGGCAATTTCAGTATTAATGTCAGCCGATTGTTGGCTCGTCAATGTTTTCGTATCAGCTCTATGAAAAGAGAGAAAAGTCCAAAATCGAAACCGGCGGATGGTAAAAAAGTTGCGAATCTGTGTGGCATTATGAATGACGGTTTTAATTAGGAGAGGGTGATTAGGTCTAGTACTGTGGGTTACTTAGCACGAAGGACCCGGACCCGTCACATTCCGGAGGCCTCTCACGCACCTCAAGCAAATACATTCACCCAGAAGCTTCCAAACATCTGGCTGTCCTCCACGTACCGCCTCACAGCCGTGACGGGACCGATTGACTCGTTCTTGGACCGAAGGAGCTTCTAGTCTGTATCCTTCAGGAGGGGAGTAGGGTTTTGGAAGGTTTACACGATCAGTCACAGTTTTGTTAGACTAAAAAGATATGAAGGGAACCTGTTCCGTAAGAGCTCACATTTGGCGTCCGGGCATCCTCCTGCAAGTTGCTGCACTACCTTCGAGCTCCTGTCGATGGATAAAACCAGCGATTAACGCTACCTATCGGGATTGTGCCTGGAAATGCGTACTTGTTCAGTCGCCGCTTTTCAAACGAATGTAGTTCCATCAAACACCGACCTTGTCCAGAAAGTGACAACGTTTTTCCAAACGATAATTCAATAGCTCTGTAACTAACGGCTCCTTTACAACAAGAAACCATTGAAGAGTTTCTACTCAGCCCTCGAATTCTCACACCTGCGCCCAGTCACATTACGACAGTAGACCATTTCTAGGGACATCGATTAATCAGAGTCTGCCGGGAAGAGGAGGCGATTAACATCGTGTTGAACACCGTTCAGTACATAATCGTGGATGAACGTCGTTAGGAAAAGAACAAAGAGGGAACGCTCTGGTCTGACGAGCTGTTAGGTATTCAAGTCGTGAACTGCAGCTCCTTTAGTGTAATATCCATTAGTGGCAGGATGGAATTGTAAACAGCGCGCCACTGAGGTTGACGTGTTGCTACGCTCGTCTCTTCCACTCTTCTCGAACAAAAAAATTGACCCTGAGTGGGTGATGTTTTTATTTGTGTCTAGTTTATAGTTGAAGTTGAAGAGCGATTCGTTTTGTCACTCTTAATAAATCGGTTTTTTCTCATTAAATTAAACCCTGTGTTGAATACGAACCAATTTGATGAGCGAGGAAAGCAGCAACATGATCATTATTTTTAATCGGTATCCCAGTTGTTCTTGTTTGAAGCGATCTATGCTATCATGTGCTCTCAAATGAGGCACCCGTTAGGCTATTAGTTCTTATTGAATTTATCAAGGAGGGGTGATTGAGTCACAGGAGTTTTAGAGCAACGCTGTCCAGTGAGGTTCGCTGTTCCTTCCCAGTTACCAAAGCAGCGGGGTGTCACCTGATCGACCTTTGGGCCTGGACATGGGGGATTGGATTGGCTGATCTCGGACGCTCCACAGCTCAGATAGCTAGTTTATTTTGCAACCCTTGCAAAACTGTTCTGCCAGTTGAATCATATTTGACCATCAGTGTACACGAAATTTTGACACAACTCTGAGAAGCTGTTAATTTAGGCGGTAGCTGGCAACTGAACCTAATCGTTTGTGTCATATTCAAAACGAGCATTGGGTTGTACTTTGCGTCAACGAGTCATTTGATTTATTTTCGTGGTAATACAGGAACATTTGTCAGAGCTTTGGTTCCTATTGGTTTACTATTCATTCTGAATGATAACCCTATGTTTTCGGTCAGCAACATTTTTTTACAGCCCCCTCCCCATCCCTTCAAAATTTGATACTTTACGTTTCAAGACTTCGGAATTCCAAATTTCAGAGCCGTTTGGTGCCTTTAACGCGGTCTAAAAAATTCGTTCTTTCGCACAAAATCCTATTAGGTATCTAGTGCCCGCCTGATCGGCAATACGATCGGACGAAGACCATGGTTGTAATAGGCCCGTTAAAAAAAACTAACCAAAACGCAATTTTGGCAGTTTAATTGCAAATACGCCGTTTTTGGTATCGTTTTTAAGGTATTTTGAGATCCTGGGTCGAATGGAATAAGCATCAGACGCGTAGATCTGCGTATAGTGAAATTACAGTAATTATAGTGAGCCAAAGTCTACAAATTAAAAGAACTCGCGGAACGATACCTACAGCGAAAGTAATCGTTTCATCGTTGGTACTCCCTCCCCTCCCGGCTCATCAACATCTCTCACCAACGTCGTGCCAATTGCTTACCTATGATGGCACCTACGGGCGACTGGAATATTTAGTTTTCGCCGTTCCGTTGCAGTCAGGTCATGTTTCGAATGGTTTACTGGTATTTTTCGACGCCGAATAGAATGGGATGGGTCTCGGAGCTGAAAGACTAAGTCAAGCTGTTCATGAGAATAATAAACCGTTGTGTAATAATTTACAGTCCTCCTGTGGCTTAGAGTTAAGGTGAGAGACCAATTGGCACCCCAAGTGGAGGCACTGAGCCATTTGAGCGCCTTTTAAGTTCCCTTTTTATTGTATTTCACATACTTGTATTTACATTCACCGTAAAAAGAAGTTTTATATTTTCCTAATTGTTGGTTTATTCATTTCTATATTTCAAACTTCTTTTTTTTCAAAGAGTCTTTTTTTTTCTTAAGCAGGAACATTTTTATTTTGACATTTTTCAGTATATTAATCTGACATTTCCATCCTCCGTCCAAGCCCTATTTTGCCTTTAGCGTGGTGATAAAAACCCGTTCCTTCGCATTAAAATTCCGTTTGGTATTTAGCTATCCCCACCTACTCAGCAATGCGATCTAACGAACCCCATAGTTGTTAAGAGCAAAAAATGGTCTATAAAATTGGTCAAAAACGAAAATTTGGTAGTTTTATTGCAATTATGTCGAGCTTCCTTGGTAATTGAAGGTGCTGGGCCGAATAAAACGGCTCTAAAGGTGTAGGACTGCGTCTAGATGGAAAACGGTAGATATAAACAGACAAATTATACTACTTGAAGGTACTCACGGGACAATATAGCGATAGGTATTGTTTCTTCGGCGCCGCCTCCCACCCCACTCCAACCGTCTACTCGTCACGCCGTGTCAATTCCCTACCGTTGCCAAGAAAATGGCAATTTTTGTCGTTCGTCGTCAAATCATGTTTCGTATCGTTTACTGGTACTTTTCGATGACGAATTGCATGTGATGGGTCTGAGAGATGTGAGACTGCGTACAGCTGGATACGCTGGAAATATAGATTGAATCATCGGGTTCTCATGGGCGACAATATTGTTTGAAACAGGAGGTAGTGAATATGGTAGACCTCAACCAAGCTGTGCAATAGATCGTTGTGTTAAAGCTTGCAGCGTTTCTTGCACAACAATGTCCCGCGTATCTACATTTCCGTCACATCATCATATCATATCTTTATCTCATTGCGTGTATCTCTCTCATTCTCTCGTGTTCTCCCCCCCCCCATCACCCCTTAGTCTCGCCCAGTCACACAACTCTCACGAGGCAAAACGATTTAACGATTTTTACCACCAGAAATTTTCCAATCCCCGGTTTTCTTATTGCACCGCAGAACCGCAAGCTCCCACCAACAGATGCCATAACTCAAAAGTACCTTTCGTCCCACACTGAGAGGAATGTCATCTCGCGGATTTCAAGAGATAGATCGATTTACTGTTGATGGGAAAATAACCCTTTAACTGCAATTAACTTGAGAAACTACATTGTACGGTTCGTTAGCGATTGGCTTTTTGTTGTGCAGTAAACGTTACTTTAGAGAAGGAAAAGAAGCGCTGGTTGGTGGTAATGGTGCGGTGGGGATAGGTGGAAGGGGCGTAATGGCGATTTACGGGCGTGTCCCATTAGTTCGTGTGATGAACATCAAAAGTTAATAGGCTTCGCTTTTAATCTCTGTAGAGTCGTAGAGTGAGTGCGGGTTTAATCTTCGTTTTAATTGATTGGGAAGAGACGTCTTTGAGTTTTCGCGCATTCCTCCGGTTAATTGTAACTCTGTCGGAAGAAAAAGGAAAGGAACCAGACCGCCACTGGAGACGATGTATCGTGAGAACCTACACATTCGAATATTAGAGTGTGGCTTTGTGCTCAGTATGCTCATTTCAAGGATTGCCTAGGTGCGCCTGATAGTTGAGCAGTTGACCCAGTTGTTCACTAACTTAGTGAAATGTCAACTGACTCTCGGACCTCTGATGATTTCGCCGTTGACTCAATTAGTGAGTTGTACTTCATGGAGGATAACGAAAGCCGTGATTGCCGCCGAGCTTCTTGGTAGTGGCTCTGGTTGAGGTCGCTAGAACGGCAAGTGCAGCACATAGGCAACTAAGCCTTTCCCCTAGTTCTTCACCATTATGAAATAACGTAGCAAAAAGTGAAAGAAACGCGAAGAAAAAAAGTCTGGCTCGACGCATCACACAACTTACACATCAATCCATTTTGATGGCTTTAGCTACCAATCCAATCTATTTTTCAATAATTTCATTTGAACTTTCACACAACACCAACTTGAGGTTTTACGTAGAATGCGGATAGCGTTCAAAATTCCTGAATTTGTTGAGTTGCTCCTACCAATGCCATGTCATGGCGGCCCGATGATATGTGAATCGATTCCCACTAAAATCGAGATGATCAAAGGACGTAAGTTTATGTGATATTGTGTAAATGCGAAAAAGTTCAGCGCCTTAAGTTTTTCGATTTTTACGTGCTATTTGACTTATTTTTGTAGTTGACGGGGGGGTCCACAGATCTCAACCGAGTTCGGGTTTCGTACACACTTCACCATTTATTAGAGCTTTAACGTAAGGATAGCAAACTATCAAACTGAACGAGGAGGTTCTCGAAAAATTGTACTCACGCTCGTTAGCCCGACTGACTCTTGAGTCAGTGCTCGATTCACTCTGACGTACTATTTCTCTAGTTGAATATTTATGGGCAGCAGTCAATAAGAATCTTCGCTAATATACGGATATTTGGACTGAGCGACCACACGGAACAACTTACGAAGGGGGCTTGCACTATGGACGGCGTCACCTGCGTTTTCAGATCAGGTCCTTATTCGGATAAAATTAGATCTCTTACGTAGATGAAGATCGCCATGTGCCCCGTAATGTCTGGCGCGTCAATTTAAAACGAACGGTAAACACTCAAACTGCCGTTTGGTTAATAAAATTGCCATTCCCCTTTTCTCTGGTTCAGGTTCGAGGTTAAACAAGTCGTCCAACTCCCACGCCAACTGCGAATCTACCAGATCTAAGCTCGTAAATGCGACTGGAAATAACCATGAAACCTCCAAGTTGTTTACCAGCGCATTCCCTGGTGAGCAAAACGTTGTCATTCTAATGGAAATCAATGCAAAATCAATTTTATCGCCGATTCAACTTCACGTCCTAAAAGGAAACACGTCTGGCGTCGTGAGGATCGCAAATCGTTTCAAATCCACAGGACGCTGCGAAAGGGTCTTTTTTCAAGGTTGCGATCAAAATGAGCTTCGAGAAATCGCGAAGATATTTCCAAGTCTCGATATTCCGAGTCCCTCCCGCGACATCATTCAAAGGTGTCCGTTTGATACGAGCTCTTTCACGACTCAGTGTGATATGGAAATAATATTTACGACATATTCGCAGGTTAATGTTAAGCGGCGAATGACGGAAATGCAGTGATTTATGAGTTGCTCGATGGTAAGAAACGTACAATACGCAGGTAACCTTCCAGTTGTCATAACATTGATCGGTGAGGGCATCAAGTGCAATAGACAATAATTCAATTCTGCGAAGGAAGCTTTTATTCTACGTTCTGACTGGTGTGGCTGTTCACATTTCAGACGGGACCACACATAAGGGGCAACTTAGGAAAGAAGGAAGCCTTTTATTTTTAATGTCAAATATTTTTGTTTATCCGTTTTTTCTTTTATTATTATTATGGAACAATTTGTGACGGGATGTAGTAGTTCGTAGTGTCATCGATTCCATAGACTCGCCCGCCACCGACGAAAACAATCCAGAGGAGAAACCTTCCTTTTTTTCATCACCGTATCTACCATCGCCGTGTTTGCTTCATACCCTTTATGCATACCGATTTATCCTTTTTTTACCACCGCCAACCATACCTACTACCGACTTCAGTCTTCGACATCGTTCATACCCACCTTTTTCAACACCAACGTCATCCGCAAGTATATAAACTTTTAGCTGCTGTGAGTTATCCGTGGGTGGAAGACGTACATTTAACCAACCGATTGTCTCCAAAGCACTGTTTTAGTTTATTAATTTATATATTTAATCGGAAAATTGAAGTGTTTATTTTGTTTCGTTTCGGTTCGATTGTATTTCGTTTTCCCATTACACCAGCCGTATCTTTTTTGTTAAATGTTCATTAACACCTTTTATAGCGGCATATTATAATTAGCCCCCTGGTCTTCAGTACAAGACTCTTAATAGCCCAAACACTGACAATTGAGGAGCTCTCATTATGTGTGATCCCCCCCAATGATGCCTGTTGCGGCTCTGAGACAATCGTAAATCGAAATGACTACATTTCGACCGGAGGATGTTGGAATAAAAGCATAAAGGCTAGTGACAGGCGGGGCTCATTCTACTTTAGTCATCGCCAGAATAAAAGATGACCATAACTCGGAGAAGCCATTGGTGAAACACTTGCCCTCTTGCTGACCTTCCTTCTGAATGTGGTACTCAAAATCCCTTCCCTCCTCCGTAGAGGGGAATGTTTTCAGTGAACCCCCGACCAGCAGGCTGGGGCAGAGAACATATTGCTCCATTGCTCTACACTGCGCTACCACGTAATGTGGCTGTTCACAACATAACTGATATAAACAGGGGAGAATTCCTAAAACCCCCTAAATTCCCCAGTTGTCAGATTTCCGCAGAACACACATAATTCCTTCGTCCCCGTCTTCTGTTTCTGTGTCGGCAGGCAACCTTTTACTCCCTTCGTCTCCGCACCAACTTTCGTATGTCTTTGTGAAACAAAAATCGAGTTCTATCATCAACTGATGAGATGAGAAACACCAAGATTCAGTCTGTACATAACAGGGTAGTGTCCGATACATCAAATTGTCACTGCTCACAATTCATGAGTAGCTCTCCCCCAATGATCATTGTCATACGTCTCAACCATTTTCTGTCGGGATCCTTTTGGTTTATTGTTCGATCTGAATAATCGATCACGAAAATTTGTTTACGACCTCCTCCCTGAATTTGAATCTTTGCATTTCAAGGTATGGGAATTCCAACTCTACAACGTCGGCCCACCGTCAACCGTTCAGACCATATTTTGCTATTATTGCGGTCTAAAAAATCCATCCTTTCGTACAGAAAATCAATCTAGAAATCTAGTTTCGCCCGCCTGCTCGGCAATCGGATCGTTCGAAACTCAGAGATGTTATGAGCCAAACATTGTCGAAAAAAAGACAAATGGAAGTTTTGGCAATTTTATTGCATTTATGTCGTGTTTGGTATCGTTTTCTACGTATTTCTCGGTGTAGAGTCGAACAAGATGGGTCTCAGACGTGTATTACTTGGTCTAAATGAAAACAGCGAAATCACAGTAAATGAAGTGACAATGTCGTGAAAGTTATCGTTTCTACCCGGCCCGTGCTCATTTCCCGGGCTGCCTCTTGTCTCACTCCAACCCCCCGACTGCTTAACTGATCACATCGTGCCAATTGCCTACCGTCGCCAAGAGAACATGAATTTTCGTTGTACGGTCGTAGTCGGGTCATGTTTCGTGTCGTTTACTACTATTTTTCAATGCTGAATCGAATGAGATGAGTCTCAGAGGTGTGATATTGCGTCCAGTGGTGCAAGAAATCAATACAGTTCTGTGATAATTTGCAGCGTTTACTTGTTTTTCACAGGTTACGTAGTGAAGATAATGAAATTAACAGAGGTAACGCAATGAATATTTTAGTGCTCCTCCTTTTAGCAATTCCTTATCATTTTTGTAGTAAGATACCTAGTAGATACCCATTTTGTAGTATACCTACCCTCAACTGGTTTAAAAGCCTCATATAAACGGATGGTCTAGTTTCTATCTGCCGAAGTACAGGAAGTCCTACTTCAAGGCGATTGTCGTCTTTTCACTCCAAACGTAGCGAGAATGGTTGTACAATTTATAAAAGACCCAACGGTTGACTAATTTTCCAAATATTTGTCTCTCGATTTTATTCAAACGTGTGTGTTCGTTTACTACTGGGAAGATGCCGAATCCCATTTGGATCCGTCTAAAATGCTAAGAACCTGTCTAGAAGAGACTCTTTCCTCTTAATGTAATCAACGACAATCTGATAATGAGCTCCCCAGCCCAAGCCGCATAATTCCGGTAGCCGAGATTTAACTTTATTTATTTATTTTTTTCAGAAAGCTCCATTTTAGTGACGTGTGCCGCTTCAGAAGCCGACTGCCTTGTCAAATCACCGGAGCCTGTTAGGGCCGTTGAACTGCGGGAGTTCTATAAACAGGTAGCTGCTTTATCGGTTCTCTTCCGAGATGAAATTTGTTTCGGATTCATAACTAAAATAAGACTAAGGTTAACTGGACAAACTTCGCGCCCAGTTATGTGGATAGCCACGCTGGGCTTCCCGAAAATACTCGTGAGCCAGTAATAATGACAAGCGTTCTACCACATTCACACTTCCGTGGTTAATTTAAGGCTTAATGGCGGTAGGAAAATACTGGTTTCCACGCAATGGATTACCAAATCTACAATTCTGTTCGTAAGGGCGGTTTGAGAGAGGGGAAAACCCTCCTCAATGATTTCAAAACCTTACATTTTGTAAACTGCTGGATAATCGAGTGACATTTGTTGTGGACCACAAAGAACTGATTCAAAATTTAAAATTGGTTGGTAAAGTAAGTACTGTAAAGTAAGCGATGGCTGGCGAATCGACAAAAATTATTAGTAAGTTGTGTGACAATTGTTTTTAAATCAAATGATAATCGTTAAAAGTACTGTAAACAGTGTTACAAAATTCAGTAGAAGTCGCACGGAAAGTGCATAAAGGTCGTTTGAGTAAATCGCACATTTCGTTTTGGGCAGTTTTATTGCAATTGCTTCGTGTTAGGTATTGTTTACCAGGTATTTTTTGATGCTGAGTGGAATAGGGCGGGTCTCGCAGGTGTAGGACTGCGTCTAGATGGATCACTAGTGAAATCACAGTAAATATAGTCAGGAAATTCTATTTCTTACAGGAGCTCGTAGTACAATGTAACGAAAGTTATCGTCTCTCCCCGGCCCGTGCTCATAACCCGTGCTGTCTCCTGTCACACTCCAACCTCCCATCAGCTCGACTCGTCACGTCGTGCCAATTGCTTGCAGTCGCGCGGAAAATATTAATTTTAGTTGTCCCGTTGTAGTCAGGTCATTTTTCGTGTCGTTCTCTCGTATTTTTCGATGCTAAATCGATTAGGAAGAGTCTCGAAGGTGTGAGACTGCGCCAAGCTTTTGTAAATATGTAAAGAAAACATCCCCTTTTATCAACCACTTTAAATGTGCCGCGAAACTGGAAATAAGGACTTTATTTTCGTTTTTTTTGTTTATTACAGGTGAGTTATTTTGAATCATTACTTAGTTTATAATATGATTTCGAAGGAGAGATACAATTAAGATTTTGTTTATTACAGAGCAACGAACTATCGTTCTTTTTTCAAACAACCCCCCCCCCCCTGCGAGAGAAGGATCATTATAAAACGAAAATTCTTACAAACGTCACAAACTATTGAAAGGTTGAGGTTCGACTTTACGGTAAAACCAGCGGCAGATGGAAAGACAAACGTGATTTGTATTACGTCCATTGGAACACCAGCTGGACAGGTTTATGACGTGCCGTCGGAGTATCAAACTGCAAACCTACATCAAGAGATTGCTTCAACAACACACTTTGCTAAGGTAAGAAAATCTCTAACTAAAAGACATCAAACTCGGAAAATTTGGATCACTTTGACAGAGAATATATCAAAAATCTACTTAAATGAGGAAGACAACCTTCAATTTAACGACATTTATCTGGAGGAGTTAATAGAAACACCCACCACAGCTCAAAATGTGCCTGGTGGATCGAGTCAACCATGGGAAAAGCTGCTAGAGGCACTAATCGAAGAGAAGCACGCAAAATCTGACGCTCAAAACATGGGAACAATAGCACAGGATTTTATGCTGGGCAGAGTTATTGGCAGAAACTCCAATGCTAGCCAATGGATGGACCAATTTAATAAGGAATGCGAACGGTTCCAAATCACCGAGAATAAAAAGAAAATTAAGATTTTGAAACATTTTTTGGAAAATGCAGGCAGTGAGTACTTGCATGCTACTGAAACAGTCGATTCGAAATGGAAAAGATGAGAGCAAAATTTTCTTAACACTTTTGGAAACAAAGGATGGTCACCCATCAGATATGCTTTGGCCTTCAAATACCAAACGGGTTCCTTGCTAGAGTACGCCATAAAAAAAGAAAAACTGTTACTGGAAATAAGGACATCAACTGACGCCGGTACTCTTATCAATCTTATTGCATTGGGTCTACCGAACTACGTGACAGATCAAATCAACAGAGAAACCTTACGTGGAACAAAGGATCTTCACAATGAACTGGGAAAATTAGAACATCTAGTTGGGAGGAATAAATTTGAGAAGAAAAGTTTCAAACAAACGGACACAAAACCAAGACACATTGAAGACAAAAAACCCTGCGGAATCTGCCTTGCCGAGAGGAAAGGAAATCGCTACCACTCTGAAGAAAAATGCTGGTTTCAGGAAAAAACTCAGAAATCAAATTTGAGAAGTATCAATAACGCTGAATTGGAAGTTGAACTGCGCACAAACGATCCAAAAAACTAGTAGCACCCCCGTTAATACGAGTCCAGTTACTCTTGAACGATACTCAAATAGTTTCAGGAGTTTATGATTCGGGCTCGAACGTCTCTAAATTCTAAATTTTTAAGAATAAGCCCGCAAAACTATTCGAGAGATATTCAAAACGTAAACTTGAAGACTATCAACGGTGCGAAAAAAACAGAAGGGATTGTATCTCTGAAACTAAAAATCTACAATATTGAAAAGGAAATGGACGTTTTTGTAGTGGATAAAGAACATTTTGATTACGGTTTCCTAATTGGTTTGGACTGTATACAACAATTCAAATTGACGCAAAATGAACAATTACAGATTACGCAAAAGTATATCCCGAAAAAAAAGACAGTAAACCCAGTCGAACAAAAACCCCAATGCTCGACAATTGATCTCGAACACAAAAACCTATGCCAAGTAAATTTCAATGAACATGTGGACGCATATGGGTTTGAGATTGTTATGGACCACCTAGACTTACATCAACAATCAGAAATACAGAAATTAATAGAAAAGTACAAATCAGTCTTTGCCAAGGATAAATCCAAGGGTTGGAACTGTGAAACACTATGAAGCTCATATTGACGTGACTGTCGACAAATACTGTGCAAAACGTCCCTCCCGATACTCAGAGGAAGACCGAAGAGAAATAGAACAACAAATATCCAAACTATTGGAGATGAACCTGATCGAGGAATCTTACAGCCCTTTTGCCGCTCCTGTAGCTCTGGCATACAAGAAAGGCGAGGGGAAAAAACAAGGTTGTGCATAGATTTTAGGGACCTAAACAAAATTGTAGTCCCACAACCACAACCATTCCCATTGATTGAAGACTTAATGGTTAAAACTGTAAACTGCAAATATTTTTCCACTCTCGATATAAATTCGGCTTTTTGGTCAATACCCACGAGAATCCAAGACAGATACAAAACTGGGTTTGTCACACGATAAGGCCACTACCAATGGACATGTCTCCCGTTTGGATTAAGGACAGCCCCGGCCATTTTTCAACGAATATTAACAAACATAATTAGAAAATACAAACTCACCAGTTTTGCAGTAAATTTTATCGACGACATATTGATTTTTTCAAACAATTTCGAAGACCACATACAGCATCTATCCCAACTACTGGACGCGCTCCAAACAGAGGGTTTCAGACTGAAATTCGTGAAATGCAATTTCGCAAAAAAGCAGGCCACATAATTGAGAATAACTCGATCAAACCTCTGAAGGATTATTTGACAGCAGTAAAGCATTTTCCTGTTCCAGAAACAAAAAAAATATACGCCAATTCCTAGGAAAAATCAATTTTCACCATGAATTCATTCCGCACAGTGCAATTATCTTAGATCCACTGCACAATTTACTTTGAAAGGACGGAAAATTCATATGGTTCACAGAATACCAAAATTCGTTCGACAAAATAAAGGAATTGCTGTGTTCCGAACCACTCCTACATATCTTTGACCCAGCACTACCAATAAACGCGGACGCAAGTATCAAAGGAGTGGGAGCGGTGCTGAAACAAGAAAATCAAACCGGAGAAAATAGACCTGTTGCCTATTCTCAAAGAAATTAACTGAACCCTAAAAAAAGAAGAAGGCAATATACCTGAAATGCCTAGCGATAAAAGAAGTTCTGAAATACTGGCAGCATTGGCTGATGGGACGGCGCTTCAAAGTATATTCGGATCATAAGCCACTAGAAAACATGAACATTAAGGCACGACCCGATGAAGAATTAGGGAGATTTAACATATTATCTATCCCAGTATGATTTTCAAATTATATATAATCCCGGCAAATTAAATCAAGAAGCAGACTGCTTAAGCAGAAATCCGGTATTGGACACTCATGAGAATACAGATGATTTTCTAAAAACAACGAATTTAATAAGCCTAGCTGACATTAAGAGAGACCAGCGAGACAATATAGATTTGCAACACGGAAAATTTATTATGGAGAACGGAATATACTACAGAAAGGGAAAAGAAAAGAATAGAATTATTCTGTCAGAACAGCTGAGCAAAACCCTGATACGAGATGTACATGCAACTTACTGCCACATCGGGAGAACCCAAATGAAACACAAAATAACACCATTCTACACCGCAAAGAATGTCACCAAAAACATCCAAAAACTGTGTGATGCATGTGAAACTTGTATAAAAAACAAATCAAGAAGAAAACCGAACTACGGATTCATGTCGCAACTGGAGCCAGCGAAACGCCCTTTTGAAATAGTCTCTATTGACACAATTGGGGGCTTCGGAGGATCACGGTCGACAAGAAAATACCTGCATCTTCTTGTAGACCACTTTACGAGATACGCTATTATTCAGGACATCAAAGCACCCGTGATTTCATAACTCTAATAAAAAAAGTCACGAAATCTTACACTGTTGGTATGGTATTAACTGACCAATACCCAGGTATCAGTTCTAAGGAATTTAAACAATTTCTAGACAAGGAAAACATAAGTCTGGTTTTCACCGCGGTAGATACATCGTTCTCAAACGGGTTGAATGAACGGCTAAACCAGACTTTAGTAAACAAAATAAGATGTACAATAAATGACAGTGATAAGAAACAAGCTTGGACAACCATTGCCCAGAAATGTGTAGAGATGTATAATGAAACACCACATACAGTCACAAAGTTTGCTCCAAAGTACCTTTTGAATGGCGGCACAATAAACATTCTACCGCCCGAATTACAAACAACATATAAACAAGAAGATTTGAGAAGAGATAGAGAAACGGCACTGGCCAATACGATACGATCACACAATTATAATAAAAGAGTATTCCACGAACAAAGAAGAGGATATAACTATGAGGTCGGAGACAAAGTCTATGTGGAAAATGGAAACAGATTGAACAGGAAGAAATAAGACGAATTAAGGATGGGACCGTACGAAATCTATAATATAAATATCTGGTGCGTAGCAACACACTACTTTCCGCCACCCATTTAAGTTCGAACACCACCTACACATGCGGGCGCTATATCTTCGTTCAACGCATTTTTACAGGAACATTTATGGAGAACAAAATGTAGGGACTAGTTAGCTGAGAGTATTCCGAAAGTTTTATCGAAATCGTTGGAGCCGTTTTTGAGAAAATACGAATGCCGATAAATTAATATTCGACAAATCTCCTTTTCTGAGTTAACGTGGCTTATATCTCCGTGCAACATATATATACAGAAATAGTTATGGAGAACAAAATGTTGGTATGGGTGACTAAAAGACACTTCATTAGGATTTATCACATCTGGTGAAAAAATTACCCTGGAACTTTCGGAAATGTTCGAAAAAACGTTATTTTCAACACATTTTCATTTTTATCTCTGCTCAATGGACTTTCAGAGGAACATTTATTGAGAACAATATGTAGGTATTAACTATTCGAAAATATCCTGAGAGTTTGATGATAATCGTTGAAGTCATTTTGCCAAAAGCTTAAAAACCTATTTTTGCTTCATAGGTCATTATCTCCGTTCACCGTATTTTCATGGAGATATGTATAGAGAAGAAAAGTTAGGTATTGATTAGGAGAAGATAATTTGAAAGTTTAATCAAAATCGTTAGAGCCGTTTTCGAGGAAAAATGCGAAAAACCCTAGTTTTTGGTACATTTTCGTCCCCACCCCCTTCCCATCGGCCGAAATCGTCCATAACCTTATTTTGGTGCCTACAAAAAATAACGAACAAAACAAAAAAGAACCAGCTCAATCGGATCAGCCGTTCTTCCGCAAATCGAACTACAGACACACACACACACATACACACACACACACACATACACACACACATACACACGGACCACGCGACGAAATTAGGTTTTTTAGACTCAGTAGGGTCTGAAACGTAAAGATCTGAAGAAAACTCAAATTTTTTTTTTGGGCCGATTACTATACTTTCCTTCCCTTCGGGTAGCGGAAAGTAAAAATGAATCGCAAAATGTGTTGGTAAGCGCATAACTCAACAACGCCTGGACCAATTTGGCCAAATCTTTTTTTAAAATGTTCGTTGAGGTTCAAGGATGGTTTTTACGGCGAGAAAAATTAGAACTATTGCTGGAAAAACCCTAAAAATAGCCCTTTTCTTTTTCCCATACAAATGATTCCTAACTAAAACGTAGTCAATTTGAGCTTTATTGCTATGGTATAAAGAAATGCTGTAATATCATCACACGCTCATCAAATACGAAGAAATTTACAATGAAGCATTGATTTCAATTGAGGACATGTTATTCCACGATCAACGCCAGCTGATGAACTCAATGCATGTCTAAAGTCCTCCAATTTGTGGAAACATGTCAAAGTACTTCATTTAAGCAAGAATATGCGTGTCGAGTTGCAAAATGACCAATCTGGAAACATATTCTCTAAACAACTCATTGACATTGGTAATGGCAAATTTCCTATAGACATGTTGACTGGCTGCATTAACTTTCCTCAAAGTTTTTGTCAGTTAACTCGATCAAAAGATGAACTTATTCAGAAGGTGTTTCCAAATGTTTCTCAAAATTACAGAAACCATGATTGGTTGAGCGAACGAGCTATACTGACTGTAAAAAACATAGATGTAAATGAATTAAATTCCAAAATTCAAGAACAAATTACAGGCGAATTGAGGATATATAAATCAGTTGATTCGGCTACTAATCAAGATGATGTAGTCAACTATCCACCAGAATTTTTAAACTCGCTGGATTTGCCAGGATTGCCACCTCACAATCTTCAATTAAAGGTTGGATCGGTGGTTATAATGTTGCGAAATATCAACCAACCGCGTCTTTGCAACGGTACACGGTTAGCGATAAAAAAATTACTAAACAATGTGATAGAAGCAACTTTACTCAAAGGAAAGTATAAAGGAGAAGATGTTCTCATACCGCGCATCCCAATGATTCCGACTGATGTGCCATTTGAGTTTGAACGACTACAGTTTCCAGTGCGGCTTGCTTTTGCTATGACTATAAACAAGTCCCAGGGGCAATCATAAATTGTTTGTGGTATTAATCTAGAAAACCCATGTTTCTCACATGGTCAATTGTATGTTGCCTGTTCCCGTGTTGGAAAACCATCAGATTTGTTTATCTATGCGCCAGGTAATCAAACAAAAAACATCATATACCACAAAGCACTACAATGATAATAATAATAATTATGATTCAAATGATTAACAATAAAGCGATTACTTACTTTTAAATCCTTATATATGTTTTATTTAATTATTTTTTATTCACAACGCCCTATCACCAGGGTGACGGTTCTGTTCAGGAGAATTTTTTAAGATACGTAGGCACAAAAACTGCCACATTACAAATCTTTTTGACAGGACGAAGTCTGTCGGGTCAGCTAGTACTGAATAAAATCTCAAATTCAATCTATGAAATAAACACTGGACATAAAAAACTGGAGTCAAACCTGTATCACATCACGAAACTGTCCCCGCTGATTGGAAACCAGTGAACAATGATACCATTGTTCATCCCCAAGGGGGGAGATGTAATGAAAACATCCCCTTTTATCAACCACTTTAAATGTGCCGCGAAACTGGAAAAATCGATTAATAGATGCCGCGTAATCAATCCCGGTTATCAGATGACCAGCTGGAGTGATTACACGGAGCGAGGAAGAAAAGCCATCCGCGAGTCGCATTAGTAAATCCTATTTACGATTTATTTTTAAGTGACGTAACCCTGGAAGAAGGACTTTATTTTCGTTTTTTTGTTTATTACGGGTGAGTTATTTTGAAGCATTACTTAGTTTATAATATGATTTCGAAGGAGAGATACAATAAAGATTTTGTTTATTACAGAGCAACGAACTATCGTTCTTGTTTCAAACAACCCCCCCCCCCCTGCGAGAGAAGGATCATTATAAATATATAAAGTATTAAGAAAGTGAGGGAAACCTGTTCCTGTCAATTCGATAATAATCGTTAGTAAATGTAGTGCAAATCTTTGAAATATCTTCGTAGTGCGACGCATCTCACATTTTCTCAGCCCCACCCACGTTGTTGCTACAAATCCATTGTACTTCTCACTCACTTAATAAGTAGTTGTAAAACATAACTTGAGCGCTTACAGTTCCACAATTTATTGAGCTACTGCTACTTACGCTACGAGCTTCTTTCAAAACACGACTGCACAGGTAAGTTATGAGGCTGTTTAAATAATTTTGCAGCATGGTTCTTGGTTCTTGGTCCGGAATGCTTCAGGAAGAACAGTGCAAATAGTGCTGGTGGTGGGTCTCCTTAGTAGTACCCTTCAGAACGGCCTAAACGTCCCAGAAGTACTTTGTGTTGCCGCCACGATGTGTTACGAAAACTAGACAATGTCCAGCAATCCACCCAACCCACCAGTACTGTTGTTGATTTGATGTAAGCGAAGGCTCTCAACGTAGCTCACAAGATGTTTTGTGTTTCTTCCTCGTACACGGCTGTAATTAGTAACGATTTAATGATTAGAAAATGTGGGCTTGAATACGTTCAAGCAGTGGAGTGGTTATTCCTGTTCAATGCTTGCTAGTGTTCAGGTGGTGTCCTCCCTCCGGTAAGAGACGCTTTAGTCGCGCACATTATGATTCATTTGTAGACATAGATCTCAGACCAAATTGACAATAGCGACTAATTCAACGTAAGCCAGCAGCCAAGGTTGTTGACACAAGGTAAGGTAAGAATCTCGGACGATGGCCTAGTTAGACTCCTCAGCGCACAGACGCGAAATCCATGCTGATGTTGCCCGTTAGTTTATGAACAGTTTGCACTACGAAAGACCGTGTTTGGTCGGTAGTTACAAATATCTGCTCTTCAAAACTATGAGAACCAATTGCGTCGGTGCCGAAGAAATTGTCCCTTGTCTGCAGCTGAAGCAAAATGCTGGATAAAACTGAGGACACGTCCGTCGTTCAGTTAGACACCTAGTGCTCCAGCTTGTTGAGTTCAGCGCCCTGAGCCGTAATAGTATTTCACGGTTAAGATCACCAACTCACTCGAACTTGGCCTTTTGTGGACACGGCGAGTGTAATGTCTTTCGGATGAATACCATTATCCACGCTTGAACTACAAATGAGTTTTCGTCCCTGTGTGTAACCTTTTGTAATCTAGTCACGTACGGGTCTCAATCATCTTAGTTTCACCGCGCTAACTGAGTCCTATGGTCGTGAGGGGATAGTGGTGGGGGGTGGGGGGTCTAATTCGCCTCGTTCCCTTGACCCCTTTATACTCGATTAAAAAACTAATTCTAGTCGATATTAATTAGAAGAAAATTAAATCAACTAGATTGCGCGATTTGGTCTTCAAAGATCCCAGAGCACTATGCCAGCGTCCTTAACGTCTGAGAGATCGACAAATAGAACTGCTACGATCGAATGCAGACAAGTCTCAGCCCAGAGAACGATAGAGCAGGGGTGCCCACATGGCTCGGTCCTTGCCTCCTTCAAAGTCCTGGTCAGGGCTGCTCAGGAGCCTCATGGAGACTGACTGCGAGCTATATGCCTATTCAGACGACAGACTGTGTTGATCCGTGGGCAGTTTATCCCCCAAATTGAGACGAAAACTTACCGAGTGTTTCGAACCGTTACCCATTGGTCTGAGCAGGTTGGCAAGAGAAAAAACCCCAGGTAATCCTCTCAAAGGGAAAGTTAAATAGTAACGTACTCGCAGCCACAGGCTTCTTCATAAGATGCAAGTAAAGTACTTAGGAGTCATGTAGATCACCAAGGCGCATAAGGCAGCAACCACTGAAGCACTCCAAGTGATCATTGGCGTTGACTTTGCCGTTGAGTGGACCAAGTGGCGAGTGAAAAAGGAATACTTTCGTACATATTCGATCACTTCGGAATTGTAACTATTTCTCCCAATCAATACTTTTCGTCAATGGAGAGATACGTCAGCGCTCGTTACATTTCCCAATTCTTCGAGGGAGTCAGTCCGATGGGAATATTCTTAAGCCTTGCCAGATCCGAGATACTGGAGGGAGGTGAGCCCGTGGGCTGGGTTTCCCAACAAAACAAAAAAAAAGGAAAAAAAAGATTCACCATGAAATTTTCCGCCCGAAGGAAGACGTTAGTAGCGACCGAGAATTAATTAGAAGCGACGGCGAAGAATCGGAAGGCAGTTGAGGAGTCAGCGATCCGTGTTCATGGAAATATAAAAGGCTCAGTTGGAAGCGATGAGGCAGCCGAGTGATTCTTCGGATCAGTTGTTCCTGGCCCTGAAACCTCCGCGACGACCCTTCGGTTGGAAGTCAGAGGATCCTCATTGTTCGCCAGCAATTACTTCTTGCTAATGAGGCGGCCAACCTTTTCCTCCCCTCAACCCTCAACCCTCAACCTTCCCTCCGCCATTCCCGTCACACCCCGACCAGGAATTTTTCAACCCAGCAATGAAATTCGCGGATTCCCTTTTTTTCCTCCCTCGACGGGTTGTTTCCTCTTTCGTGTTGGCTGCTCCTGACAAGGGCCGCTCGTTTGGGAGCAAGTCGCCCGTAAACTGTCCCATTCAATCCTGCTTCATCAGAACTTTTAATAAAGGCTTCATTTTATTTTGAACGTTCTATTGTACTGCGTTCATCGCAAAATGAGGGTGCCATTACTTCCGAGCCCCATGACCCCCCCAGCTCGATTTTTAACTCGGCCAAATCGTCTTCTTCCTTTCAATTCTTTACGAATTCCACGTGAAATGCGCTGGAGGGATCTTACGTGAAGCACATTTTAGGCGCATTACCCTAAACTGCCACTTGAAGTTATTCGATGAAGGGACATTTCTTCCTCTTGTGAGGCCTCAACGGGAACATCCCAAGAGCCTTACCACCAATTTTTGCAGTCCTCAGGAGACTCGGCTACGAGGTGCTCGTTCTCCAGGCTAATGTTCTACAAAACACGGCCTAGTTCCAGTCATATTCCTTTCCTAAGAGCATGCCTATCACCCTTCTGCCCCTTCTGTCTTATCTTAGTCCAATTTATAACGAACTCTGAGCACGTTAGCCCAGAAACCTGCGGAAATAATCAGAAAAGCAGTTAGGTTGCGTCGGGAGCACCCTGTACTCTGAAGGGGATGCGTAGAATCCAACGCCCATTCTACTTCTCGATGTGCGCTTCGTCCTAAAACCTTGTATTCGTGCGTTATTCTACAGCGCAGCAGATTGAGGAGAAGTACTGGTTTCTGTACGTTCTTGATACAACGTAGAGATTTTTCCATTAGAACGCCAGCTCCTTCACTATTCTCCCCCTCCCGTATCCTAGAACTGGGAAGTAGAGAGGGTGACACTACTAGGTGACACTACTAGGTTGTCTCTGGGGAAGGACTGAGGCCAGACATTGTCGCCGTTGGTCACAACCAGTCTGCAGTTCCAAGAAGCGTAAATATGATAATACGCATCTTCGAATAGCGGCGCCAGAAGCTCGAGGAGTGAATGCAGGTAATATCAGGGCTGGTGCGTGGCGTTCGTGGCACTCGTGGCGTGGTGCGTGCTGAAGAGGCGCGTTGGCTGGGAGTGTCGCAGGCGTTCTTTGAGGTATCACCACCACTGGTATAACCCTCGTCGGGGGTTTAGTAACAGCCCTGAGGTCTCACCACCCGCGTATTGCAAGGATCATACCTAAACTCTTGGTCGTTCTGTCACAGAGCATTCTCTGATCCGTCTTACCTTCTCCCTCCCAACCCTTCGGTCCCTAGAGCCCACGTCTGAGCGTTCCATTAACCTGAGCGGGCTTCGTTGAAGAAAAAGTGTGGGCGTTACGTGTGTCTGTGAATACCCACTGTCGAAACACTACATTATTGTTCTTAATAACGGGTCTAATGGTTTTGATTAATTTGTTTGTGTGAACAGTTCCAACAGTACTGCAGTACTATAAAAACCTCACCTGCGGGAATATGACCAGATCAGAGCAGTAAATGATCGAACATTTCGAAGGAAGATTTTTGAGCAGTTTTTACTTTTAAATTTCGCTCAAATGACACTAGCATTCGCAGAAAAAGTTGGTGCAGTATTCCACTGAAACTCCTGTACGATGAGAGTATAGTTATTGCCATAACACTTGCTCCTGGAGAAAGTTTCTATCCGACAATTGCAATGATCGTTCAAAAAAAACATGTAGATAGTTTCATTCATTCGTTGCGCACTGATTGCTTAATAATAGAGGTGGCATGAGTAGGAGCGACTCAATAAATTCCGTAACTTTCAGCGCTACCACATCCTGCGTAAAACGTGAATTTGATTTCGTCTTTTGATGAACTTAGTGGAAATTAAAATGGATTAGTTTAAAGGATCAGGAAGTTGTGTGATGCGGTGCACCAGATATTTATAGTTGAAATCGTAGTGAGTACAGTAAGGAACTGGCTCGTCCAGTGGACTGTCTACCCTCCGTCTCGACTGTTTAAACGTGTCGTGAAAAGGTAGCTTGTCATGTTGTCTCCTAAAGTGACAGTAATTCAACATCGTCACAGTGGTAACCCCCCCCCGCACGTTATCGCTCGCTGACAGTTGAAAAGTAGGGAGAGGGCTCATTGGGTTTGATGTGTAGGAGGCGGAGAGCGAGCCGGCGGTCTCGTGAAACCGGAGGGGGACCCCCCCAATGGCCTTGGAGCCTCGTGACGTCACGTCACGCTTGCACATGCAGCTGCACCTTTCGTGACGTAGCGCGGCGTACGCCCTTCGGGAGACGTTCGCGGCGGTGCGAGTTGTTCTGGAGGGGCCCCCTCGGCGGTGGTGTCGATGGTGCAGCGGGTGGGTAGATTGACTGGATGATGCGGGGAGGGGGGAAGGAGATGCACCGAGTTCGCTGACCTCTTCACCTTCTCCCGTCGTGTCGTGTCGTGGAGGGGGAAGAAACGCCGGGCCGAAGCCGCGTCCGCTCGCGCCGCCGCCTCTCGAACGCCGCTTCCACCGACAAAATTATCACCGGAATCAGAGCGTCTCGATGAGGTCGTTCGGGATCCGTTGGAAATCGGCGGGAACTGAGTGACGTCATCGCACCTCCGCTGAGGCGTGAGGCGTGAGGCGCGCCGCGTGGTCATCGTCTGGGGCCTCACAGTTTCCACGACGTACTTATTACGTTAATTCTGAGACTGCATCCCTCATTACGAGGTGTTTGTTCTGATGTAGGTAACGGACAATCATTTCGACAAATCTTCTGAGAATTCTATCCAGTGGTAGGGTATGCCAGTACTGTTCCACCGCCAAGAGTCGCGGAGCCGTAACAAAACACAACGCTGCAAACTATAACACAACGGCTTACTCTTGGACAGCACGATTGTGATCTATTCTATTCAGTCCAACGTCGAAAAATATTAAGAATATAACATGGCTATGTCCAAAACTCATGTGTGTAACTAAATAAGCAATAACAACGATTATAGCTCATTCCATGCGATTTACCATCGGAAAATACTGATAAACGATACGAAACTTCACCTGGCAACAACGAAACAACGAAAATTGACATTTTCTAGGCGAGGGTAGGCAAGTGGCAAGACGCGACGAGTCGAACTACATGGTGGTTGGAGTGAAACGGGAGAACCGGAGGCAGCACGGGAAATGCTAATTTTCACTCTCAGAACGTTTCTCTGATTGGCTAATAAGCAGGCGCAACCAAATGACATTTTTGTGCGAAAAAACGGATTTCTTTGACGACATTGACGATAAAGCCTTGACATTACAGATCTTGAATCGCCATACCTTCGTTGGTTCGAACCATAAAGTCAAAATGTCAAATTGTGTTAGAGGAGGGGGGGGGGGTTGTAAAAAATATTTTCGACGTTTACTGCGAACTGCTCTTACTTTTTTCGCAATTTTCCGGTAGAAACTGCAAGAAATGGTAGTAAGTGAAACGAAAATCGTTTTGTATTCCGCAATTTCTGCCTAGATAGTTACGTCCTGCAGATAGTTACCCTCATTTTTCGAAGAACGCTAGTATGACAGCGCATCCAGGAGTTATAAGAGGGAACAAATAAAAACAACGATTTCCGATTCGAGAAAATTGTAATGTATTCGGGCAACAATTGGAACTGCTAGCCCCAATTCCCAAGCGGCAATCCTTTCGGACTTCGTTTGTTATCAACTGGACACCGGGCAAGGTATTGAAAAGGAAAGGTCAGTCATATATTGTGAGATCCTGGCGAAGGATATTGCAAGGCTGACATAGTCACATTAGATTCATAGTTGACAAGGCCCAACGTGCTTAGTGAACTTTACTCGTACGAGCCAGCTTGAGAGTCTGACAGAGAGGTTAATCCTTCTAGGAGCAAGCAAGTAAGGTAATTGGAACTCAAATGGTACCTTACGCGGGCAAAATCCATTATAATGCGGAACGGTTTGTGGACCAGTATTAAATAAAATTACGTGATAACAAGCTTTAACTCATTTAACCTAGCAAACTGAAGAAATTCGATAATGTTTTTGAAGAGACAAGGGTATGTTCCTGAGAACCATGGAACGCTGAAATGGTCTGTGTTTCTCGTGATCCTGGTCGGAAGATACCGCTTGAGACCCTATACAGCAGTATATCAAGTATATTCACAGTTTTACCCTTCCGATCCCTCGCAGTAAACCAGTCACTATCCCTCGTACCTGTTGATCGTAATCTGAAGAGAGCTGAGTACTGCTCCGAGCCTGGAGATTTTCAGCAGGAGCCGTACAACACATAAGGGCCTTGGAACTCTTGGAAACACCCCGAATAGGAACAGTGGCCCAATCACGGCGGAACACAGTCTATCAATAAATAAATAACGTATTTTAACAGCCCTATTTGCGTTGTCCCCTCCCATTTTCCATCTTCTAGTTTTCTATTTGCCAGTTATCGACCTTATCTACCGGCAGGTTGGTGAACCCTCATCGTAGATTATAAGGTTATCGACGAATATTCGTCCCAAGGCCGCCGGTTAAGCACCAGATCCGAACCGGTCCCGATCAAATCTGTGAACGCCGGATGAAAATGAAAATAATGGCCTTCGAATCGAGTTGGCGCAGGCTAACGAGAAGAGCAGCGCGTGCAATTTTATTTAATGCCCGGTGCGCATATTTCGGGAGGTGGGTGAGTTGTGTGAGGGCTCTTTTGGTGAAGGGAGAGAGTGAGTGAGTGAGTGAGAAACGGAATTAGCGTCAGAACGAGGCAAATCATCGGCCGAAGGTCTGAGCCGCAAGAGGAGAAGCCACAAGAAAGTCACGTTTTAATGGAGCGGCTCCTCGGTTCCAGCAGCCGAAGATGAGATCGCTTGTCATTTATAGGTTCGGCTCCCGGTAGTTCCGCTGGAAGGAAGAAAAGATGGTATCATCTCGCGACTGGGATCGAACCTGTAATTTGACGCGATCGGGAGGAGCCGAGTCTCAAAAGTCAAACCGGAGAGGGAAAACATAAACCCGGTAGTCTGGTGGAGCAATCGGCCGGAGCTTCGTTTTATTGGTCAGAAGAGGAACGTTGGGCTGAGCTTGGGATTAGGAAGTGACCGGGTTAGTAATTAAATTCTCCCCGAGTCGAGGAGCATATTCATGGCATTAGCTGCTACGTGCCCCGTAGGCTCAGCGGAGGATGGAAACGGTGAGGCCTCGCTATCTCTTTCAATCCGCTCTTCCCCTCCACCGAGCTAATGATCTGGTTAGTGCAACTTTTTTTTTTCTTTTCCAGTTCTTCTCTCTCTTTCTTTATCGCTCCTTCCATCTCTCCGTCTCTCTTCTGCCCTCAGGTTCGCTTCTTGGCTCAGAGTCACGTGCTGGAGCCTCAGGACCCGTTGCCTCTTCCTCGACGATAATTCAATATTCACCGGCTCAATATCCAAGTTCTCAAGTCCCAAAGTCTTCCAAAGGTCCCAAGGCTGCTTATTTAAATCGCATTTCGGCAAACAGTCCATCCGTAGGACGTTACGACGCTGAGACTCCGGAAGTGAAATTAGTTACTTATATCTCGTTACGATCTTTCACCTGTAAAAATGAGGAAGCCCCAGTAACTCATTTCTTAATATGTGCGTCGTCTTTAGGGTTACGACCAAGTTTTTGAACACAACTCAGTTCCGTGTTAGTCGTGCTTATCAGAGAACTCGATTGTAGAGAATTGCCGATCTATCGTGAAGAGAAACAGAGCCTGTCTAACAACAAACTTCAGGTGGATAGTTAGAGCTAATCAACGAGGCTCTCTGTCACAGTCAGGGCTGGCAGATCTTCACATTAGGACGGAGGATGAGGCTCTGCTCCACATTGCGTGGCTTCAGGTTAACCCTCACCTCTCTGCGATGCAGCTCTTCTGTCTTGTCCTCTTCGCCCTCACCAAAACCATGCAGCGTGCCCAGCAGCTTTGGAGGCTCAGGAGCGGTCTTTCCTCCATGACTTCATTCATTCAACTCCATCCTCTTCTAATCCTGGCAAACGAAATAGTGTCATGTGTACAGGGTTCTCTATGAACGAAACAACGAAATTAACTTATAATGGACGTAATTGATTACAATAAAATAAACTTCGATACAAATGGTAAAATAGATCTCACGTGGGACCGTAAGGAATGTACTGTGTGTCGACAGGTGGTGACACTTCTTGACGGTCAGCTATAACGTTGTCTGCAAAAGTAGTATACTGAAGAAACTCAGGTTTAGACGCCGACATTTAGTGCTGCGTTACCTGTGAAAGAGCTAGTTGCGTATTCTAGTCCGGAGTTCATTCGTTCTGTTTACTGTGATTCGAGAAAGGACTGGCTCGAGATCGAAAAACGTATAATTCGTGGTATTAAAGGCAACGCGTTAAATTACGTTTAAAATAGACAGCGTGAAAGAACGTAAGGTATCGCCTGCTTCTCTCGTACATTTGCAGCTTCTTCTTCTTGTCGAGGTCATAGCACGCCATGTCTCTTGGTGATGTTTGTAGAGGACGTTGCGTAAAGGTCGCGAATGTTCTGTGCGGACTAAACATGTGCTCACAATGAGATGCTGGCTGTGGGTCGCGTTTCCTTATACGTCCACACATTCGTTGTTATCATACTGCAATGCAGGCAAGCCAAACTACCAATCTTGAAGTCGTACTGCCCTTCCACTATAGAAATTGCTTTACTAAAAAATTCTATTGGATTCCACCTGCATACCACTATAAGGGTTGAGACTCCACTGATGCTGAGTTTTGACGGACTCTGTGCGTCTTTCAAATGTAGTGTTATCCTTGGGGTGAGTTATTCATGGCAGACATGAGGACAAGGCAACTGAAAGGCTCTCCAAGTACTCTAAGGCGCCAACATCTCGCTTGGACACAGTACTTTACTGCGCACCGGACTCTAACTCAGCCTCTCAGTACCTGCAGCTCTGACTTGGCGGACAGTGCCAACAAAGAAGCCATCTTACCTTAACTACACTATTCCACCCCCCACCCCCCCTCACGACGTAAGCCAGGCTCATCTCACCAATCGTTAGGCCTGCACTTCCCCTGAGATTTGCCAACCCCTTGGTGGTCCCCACAATAGGTTCAGGTCCCACCAGGATCATTGCAGATCCTGGGTGAATGATTCCTCCAGCTGTTCGTGCTTAGTTACGTTTTCAACATGACATATAATCATTCACAGGGCTGTTCAAACTGAGAACTGGGGGTTTTCATTTTCGTGCAAGACTATTCCTTTCGTGTCGTCACGTCCTGTTGTTAGGGACGAGGGTGAGGCCCTGTGCAAGTAATGGCTGGTCATGGGTCTGTACAGCACGAACTGCAATGGTGGGCGTGGCAACACTGTCTGCTCTGAGCCGATGTAATCCTTTTGTATTCAATGCTGTTCTGCATGTTTTGAGTTTCTGACCAAGACAGCGTGATGACTTCCCGTACTCCTGTAGTGGGCTTCAGTGAGCCGCATCTGGCTCTTTGAGGAATGACGTGCAGAGGAGATACATCAGGCGAGTGTCTCTGCATGCATTGCCCTTGGCATCAATCCCCGAGTCTCTTTGTCCCCATTTCATCCTATTTGTGCACCATTTTGTTTTCAACACCCTTTCCACTTAGTAGACGTGAAGTCATTTAAGGTTCAGTGAGTCATTTAAGTGGATGAGGAGGATGAAATACATTAATAAGTAGAGAGTGGCGTGAGGAGGATGATAATAATCGGTCTCATAATAATGTCCCACATAGGCGGCAGCGTACACCTCACCAGACGCTGATTTCGGAGGCGAGAGCCATAATGTCAGGTATTCCCAATAATTCACTCATATGAGAAGAGGATCAAGTAAAATGACGATCACGAACTAGTAAGCGGACCACGAAGATGATGAAGGGAGCTTCTCGGAGGGGTTTTCTTTTTCTTGTTGTTGATTACTCGTTGAAACAGAGACGTGAGTTGCAGTAAAAACGAGAGGACTTGGAACACCGCCCAGCGGTCCCGTGGCACTACGTGATACCCCTACGATCCCAGGCGGTTTGCCGGCCGTATCTACGGCTTGGTGGCGGTATACTGTTCCCAGGTTTGCAACCATGAACTGAGTTTTAGACGCCATCAAGATCGTGGAAGACCCTCTACGTTGAAAACCTCTGTACTAAACCTTCTGCCTTCAAGTCCTACGTAGCGTTGCTAATAGTTATATCAAATTAATTCGAATTTGGTAGGAACCTCTCTGTGCGTCACCCTTGCTAACACTTCACAGACACGATTCCAATTCTCCATTCCGCCTGGCAGTTTTGCCCATTAGCCACACAGACCCCTTTCGACCGGTAAGGCTAGATCAATTTAATGAAATGTTCACTGTTTCGAAATTATCGGGTGAAAACTTTGAGATATTATAGTAACCGAAACACTGGTGGTTTGAATTTTCCTCAACTACCTCCCAACTATCTAAGGAACGTTATTAAAATTCTCATCGTACAGGTGGTTTATTGGATTACCACCCCGAGTTCACGTCCAATCAGATCCCTGTATTATTTACCTATGAAACATCGATCTTTCCTAAGTATAGATCACCAATATGAACACATGAGAAGTTGGCAGGTCAATTCAAACATACGCATTTGCCTAACAGCCGCTTCCAAGAAGGGTCGTGAAGCCCCTGCGTTGGAGCTCTCCTCCCTCCTATAAATACGATCTTCATAATAACAGGTTATCCTCTAATGGTAGGTTTGCCCCAACGGGCTCTCTCTCGATGAAGGACTCTCCAAGTTGAATAATGTAGCGTGTGCCTCTTCTGTCTTCTTAAATAACAAATCTCCGTCAAATTCTCAGAACGCCCTCCAAAATGTGACAATGTCTTCGGCAGTGAAACTTCTTGTCTGCCGTTCCAGGCCTCTCTTACTGTACTGGCTGACAGGCCCGGCGCTATCTACTCGTCATAACGCAATAACTACTCGACAATTCTAAATGTTATAGTTCGGATTTTCACTCATAGTTCACTCCAACTATGGCGAACTGATGTTCAGTTGTGATTTTACTTTCGTAGGGTGTACCAGGTCGTACCATTCTGGTCTGTTGGGCTGTTCAGCGTCCATTTGTTGCGGTGGGAGTGCAAGAAGACGGGTGTCTGATGAAGTGCTTCACCGTGGTGCAGTGCGTGGAACTAGTATCTATGAGTCGTGACAAAGTAGTGAGCAACTAGTGATGTGGCTACTAGGATTGCACGTCAGTGCTCGAAATCCAGCGCTAAACAGGTTAATGATTCTGGGCCATGGTGGCGGGGGGTATATACATTTCCAGTTATTAACCCGCTGTGTGCTGTTGAACTGAGTACAGACCAGGCTTAGCGGAACCTTTGATTGTAGGAGCCATAAAAAGAGAAGAGAACATATTGCTGCATGTAAGTGGAAAAATCAAGGCTCCAGTGGCCGTGACAATCCCCTTAAGAGCTTACATGTGGCAAAGCATGTCAGAGAGGCCATCAGCAGGGGCAAAAGTGGTCTTACCCAGACCCACTAGAAGAAAAGAAAAATAAACGCCGCAAATTATTACTCAACCGTTTTATTATTCTCTTGCACACTTTGACGTAGTCTCACACCTCCGAGACCCATCCCATTCGATTTAGCATCCAAAAATACCAGTGAACCATTCGAAACATGACCTGACTACTACTGAACAATGGAAACTAAATATTCCAGGCGCCTGTAGGCAATTGGCACGACGTGACGAGTCGAACTGAACAGTGGTTGTAATGGGTCGAGGGTGAGACAAACGATGACGTCGAACGGACATTGTAGATTTGGAATCCCGTGGTCTTGAAACGTTAAGTGTCATATTATGTGGTGGGAGGGAGAGGGGGGAGCGTTAGTGCACCCAAAGAGCAATAGCAGCGCTAGAAAGGTGGAGCAAGGATTAGGCGTCTGCCACGCGCAAGATGAAAAGCTTCAGAGAGTTGGAGAAGGGGGGGGGGAGGCAGTTTATTGGAATCTACAGGCAAGAGCTTCTTTTCCTTCTCGGAAATACTTTTTGGGAAAAGGAATTCGTTTGAGTCAAGAGATGAATTTGAGTACATAAAGCGCAAAGTAAGAAGTGATTTTTCTGATCTATGTGTCTAGTGTGCACCCCCCCCCCACCCTCCCCAACCACAACCCCAGCCACTGATGGTTCCGGGAAACGGTGGATGCAGGTGACAAAAGTTTCCAACCGTTTCGGAATAAACGGGGAAAAAAGCTGCTCGTGCTGTTCCCCAACGTCTGCTGCCTTCATTCCTCCCCTAACATCGACTACTCGGGCCCAACCTAATTGAAAGCGAGAAGCTAATTGTGGAGGGAGGAAAGAGGTTTGGCAGGGTTCATTTGCTTTCGTGAGATTAGCTCTTTTTTTTGTCCATCAATATCATCCCCGCAGAGCTGTAGGGCTTGTCCATCTCGATAACTCACATTTCCGGTTCAATTACGTTCCTGTTACCAGAACTGGGCACTCAATCTCCTCCACCTTCCACCCCTTCCTGTTCTTTTATTAGCAAAAATGCGCTGGAGGTACAGGGAAGCGTATATGCGTGATGGGGTATGGTGGTGAGGGGTGAGGGGGGATGGAAGGAGGATAGGGTGACTAAAGTTCGATTTCGAAAGCCTCTTCGCATATATTGTTTTTCGTTCGGGGGGAATCGAGTTAAGGCTCCTAATGCACGACGGATTCAAACAATGTCGCTTGAGGGCAGTTTCCTATCACCCTCGTCTCTTTTCGCCAATTTGAATACACGTTTTGCTCTAACGTTACTCGCTGATTCTCAATTTCAATCCCCCGTGCAGTGTAGCTCCATTAGCGAATCGACCGTTCCACCGCTGCCGCTACGTTCGAGCTGTAAGATTTTTTGAGCGATCAGAGCTAAAGCACAACGAAACTTTCTCGGATCCTCCTTGCAAAAATTCTCCATCGCATCTTTACGTTTTCTGTTAACCAGTATTTATAAACTTCGTCGCTGGAGGACAACTTCCCTGCACTTTTCCACGACGTACATTTATATCATGGTTCGTAATTCGCGACTTCTTTCGAGCAAATATATTCAGCTAAATTATAGGAAAAACGTATAACAGGACCGCTCGTCAGTGCTGCAGGCACAATCCAACCTTAGGTCTCGGCAATGATTTATAAGAGCGTCGCCTTATTACTGGCTTCTAATATTCCAGTGAGCGAGCGTTTCAGTGGGGGTATTAAAGAAAACAAAGAATTCTGTTGCAAAATGTTCAAATTCGGAACTGAGGACGACAGTCATGACAGCAAACAAACCAAAATGGGCCAAACAAGTTATCAAGATTTCCACAGTACGTGCACAGCTGAAACTGAGCAACTTAGGTGTCTTCTAGCAATCTATACTCACATTATGTTCTTCACAACTTTCACATTTCACCATTTCTGTGATTACCCGTTGAACGGAGATATAAGCGACAATAGCTCGGAAACTGAAATTTACCGAACATTGCGTTACCGTTAGTCGAACTTATCAAAAACGCAAAAACGGCATTAACTACACGGGGCACTTGAAAGTAATTAGTTAAGTATAGCAAAAAATGTTGATCGAGCTACCTGTCAGACCTATCCGTCCCAATACATGCTGAAGTGTGTTTTTCTAGCCTCCACTGGAAAATAGTGTTGATTATTGATGTGGTCTGCCATAAGCGGCGTTTAATTATTAAATAAAATAAGAAACAAATTTAAAAATTCAAAAAATATACTGAAAAACTAAAAATTGATTAATACCCTGTTTTATTCGTTTTTAATGTACTTTGAATTATTTTTTATTTTTACTTTTTGCTTTCTAGTTGTTTTGGTTTGTGCTATCATTTTATTCCACACTGCACATTTTAATACTTACTTCGCACTACGACCCTTCTCCCTCACCCCTCCCCTCCACCACCGTCAAAGTTTCGACCCATTCAACTCCCTCTCCGTTTCTCTTGAACTGCTCCTTTCACCTTGGAAAGAAGAGGAACGTCGTTTTGACGACGGAATCCCGCCAAAAGGTCGACAATATGTCCTCCTACTGTAAGTTTTCCCGTTCCTCTCCGAAAACGGATGTTTGCTACGCTGATCATGTTTGGAATAAAACCAGTAATGCCTTCCTCCAATAGTGCGTGCTCAGTGATATGAAATTTGACCTTCCGAAGAGACTTTTCAGAACGGAACAGAATATAAGGTGCTAGTCTAGTGCAAGTGGAGGTTTACTGGGGCAAACTCACACCCGTTGTACGAGGAACACGAACCATGGTGAAGCCTCGAAACCTACATGAAAATGTCAAATAACATTTTGGTCCAAGTAGGGTAATGGCGACCAGCTGACTTTTTACAATAAAATCTTCGCATCAGCTGTTCATGATGGATAAGAGAAAAGAAGAGGAAGAGGAAATGGATGCAGAAGAGCATCAGGACGAAGTTCATAAGTCGCTTAAAGACGATAAGCCTTAGGAGTATGAAATTGCACGTTTATTTTTGAACACGAGGTTGTGAGTTGTTTCAGTTGCAAATAAACAAACGCAATGTAACGCTATAATACGAAGACGCAAATTTGTAGATCATTTGCAATTCCAACAAATCTATATTTACAGCAAGTTCAGACACATTTCGTTCCTATTGATGAGCTTTGGGTCGGACTACAAATTTGTGTGAATACCGCCCCCCCCATCCCACCACACCAACACCACATGCCACATCCATTTAAGAATATGTTTGCGAATACCCTACCTTTAATGGGCTTGAACCAGAAGAGATTTGTTTTCCATCTTAGTTTGGCGTTGTGCGACAAATAATCATTTCTCACCAACATATCAGTTAGGACAGGTTTGCTAATAGGCGAAGCATATGAAACTTGCTTGATAGTAGCTAGTTAAGAAACATGTACAAAATGTCCTCTTTAAAAAACTATTCCCCTGGAAAGGCTCTGGGGCCCGCCGTTCGGTCTTTGGCTAAAACCCCCTCAACTCGATGTTCATTTGGCGGTTCTAAAGTTTTGTAGACTGTGTTAATTAGCTCGCTGGATACGAATCGCTTATCCCAACAGATCCGGGATGGCGATGAAACTCCGAACTTGAGATTGAGACCATGAAGAAAAGCGATTAAGATGCCGGGTTGATGTTCACGAGGCAGTACCAGCACAGACGAAAGCTGATAATAATCTCTAAATAGTGTCGTTCTTTCCAGTGACCGTCAGTCGCTGCAGGGAGCAGTACAATTAATTCTATTAGTGTCGAGGTCTTAGGCGAATTTAACTCGTTGATGAATTTAAAAACAAAAGACCATAAACGGTCACAGTTATCGACATTTAGTAAATAATATCGAGTGTTTGAATTGATAATTTTGTTGGTTTGGATTCCTATTGGTGGTTGAAAAGGCGAAGAGTAAACACGAAGGTGAGTTGTTGGATTGGAAATAATGCGCAACAAGTGGCAGGACCACCGGGAATGCATGGAGTGACAAGTGATGTGAAGTGACGAGTGGGAACGTGTGAAGTGAATGAGCAGCTTTGAACAAATGGTTCGGTTTAAGTTATTTTATTGAGTGTACCAAATTGTGCCCACTTGCGACATTGGATTGCTGGGCTACGAGATGTTAAGCGTTGAGCAGGGAGAGAAGTAATTCGTCTGCTGTGTGAATTATTTGTTACGTGGTCACAACCAAAATCTGGGACCTGAGATCTGGCCCTTTTCTTTTCCCGAAGCCTGTGGGGAGTCCAGCTTCATAATAAGTACGTTTTACTTTAAATCAACCGTTTGGAGTAGTTCGTTGTATAGATCTAAAATCTGCAACGTCGCTCATAGTTTACTTACTTCTATTATCGATTCAAATGAGGACAAATCTGGTTCTTCCTTGGAAGCTTTCATGGGGCCGAGACGAGGCCTAGCTTTGTTATGTCCTCATTAATTTTGTCTACTTTTTTCTTTTTTTTAAATTTTATCTCGCCTCAGAACGACCTCTTCCAGACTTATCCGTTTTGAACAGTAGGGAGCAAATCAACGAGGCTGTGTGTAACTTCGACAGAAAAAGAAGAAGACGAAGAAAAGGGGCAAAAAAAGGAAGAAAAAAGAGCGGGAGAGAGCTGGAAGATGAGATTTATAAATATAGATGAGGGTGATGCGGAGGAGGAGGATCAGCTGATGTTAGGACCGGTCTGGCTACTACGAGCCTACTACGCAGTTCAAGTGAGGGCAGTTGGAGTAAACAGGGTGATGACCCGACTAGAGTCGTTGAGGAGGTGGACCGTGGTGGAGGTGGATGGAGGAGCCGACTGCCTTCTGCATCCAAACATCGGAGCAACGAGCAGCGGGTTGCCTGCCGGTTGGTGAAGGAGCGACGAGGTGGTGTCTCCCAACTTCATGATCTGTCGGAGATCATCGCCCCCTTCGTCTCTTCGGTTCGCTTCCATATTTTATGGCCGAGGGCGAATCAGATGGTCCTCCAGAGCAGAGTGGTTGCCTGTCGGGGGAGCACTTGAACTTTGAATCGAGTTTCCCGAAGACGTTTCAGCGTATAAGGACCAATGCGATAGGTCTGCACCATGTCCTCTATTAGTAGTTACTTAATTTTTTTTTCCCTGAAAAATTGCCAAAAACCCGCTCGTCATCCTGCGTATGTGACATACTGGCAACATGGAGTGACAAATGATGGAGCGTTAACCTAAAAATTACGCGCATGCACCTTTTCATCCTACCAGAGACAATTTTGCCAATACGCATAACTGGCTGGGTCTGCGAGTGCACCTTATCTTTCCTTCTTACGGTCTAAGGTTTCACCACATGCACAATGATGTCTGCTCACAGTAAACGACCAAATTCTATTTAAGACATCATTTAGGTCTAGCCTTTGCGTATTTTGGCTCATCCCAGTAGTGTATTCGCTCTCCATGACAGAACACAAAAAGCCGTACTCATCCAACCAATCCTAATACTTTTCTTGGCAGTTACCTTGCGTTCGACCGCATATACTAAACAAAATGTACATTTTTCGTGGTGACAGATTGATCCTCATCTCCTCCCCAACCCCCACCGGTTTGAAAGTCATTTATTCAACTTAGCAATCAAAGAGCCCGCGGATGCATTCTATCAAGCTTTTTGGGTACTAACCTGTCAATAAACAAATTGGGAATGAAATAACTTTAAACAGTGTAGAAGTAAACAAATAGGTACTTGGGTAGTGTATTGTGAATGCCACTTTCAGAGGCTTTAAGTTGGAGAGGATTTGTGGCCTGATGGATAAATAAACTTACTTCAAGTCCCACTCTCTCACTCTCTCTCCGTCTCGGTTTTTTGCAGCATTCTTATTATTCCATATTTGTAGATGTTTAATATGAATTTATTTGTCTTTCTGTTCAGATCTGAAGACTTCCTAATGTGTGTAACTGGTGAGTACAGGCAAGAGCGCCCGATTGGGCTAGGGAACACGGCATACTGCATCTCTGGGTCCCTTGTTACGCCGCTTCACGACGACTTCAAACCTATCCTGAATTTATCACATCTCGCGTGTGACAAGGGGAAGGTTGGTGAAGGTGGAGGGGGGGGGGGCTGTGGGGTTCTGTACTCGACAAACGAGACGCAGTTCTTGCGGAGATCTATTATCCCATTTTGTCGTCACATTATGAGTCCTTCTCAGAGGTCGGAAGGATTTTCCAGTGCGCTCTTCCGTAACACTCGGTGTTGAACGAAGTTGAAGTTTGAAAGTTTTTTGCTCGCTTTTATTTACAGGGTCGGAGCCCAACTCGCTCATTTCGCGCCGAACCTAAACCAGCGATCGGACACGGGGCATTTCGCTCGGAGCTCCGGTGAGGTAGCAAGATACAGCTGCGGGTGCTGGCAAGTCCTTCGTTACCATTTGACAGGACTTGGAAGGAAGAAAAATACGAAGTAGGAGCGAGTTCGAGGTTTTCGTCGCGCGTAATGAACCGAAGCTCGAGTAGTGACCTCAAGTTTCACGGGACATTTGCTAGCCAATTACTTACAAGGAAGGGAAGAAAGAAGTTGTCGACAGAGTCGAAGGTTCGCGATAACTGATTGAAGTGCATAAACCACTCATTTATTAGTAACATGAGAACGAAGTGTGAAATAGCTGACTTCCAACCGTTGTCTTGTTCTTGTCCATATGGGACGAACTTCAAGGGTAATCTCAAATACTCTTAAGCGTGTGGCGCTCTAATACTCAATACAAGTCAGCCCTTTCCCAATAGCCATTTGTGCTACTTTCTAGTTGACGTGTGGATATAGGATGTACTGTCCTAATGCCATTGGTCCTGCGGCTCTAGCGGTGTCGTATGGCCCGCAGCCGCCTCCCTGGTCAGTGAGTGAGTAGGATGTACTGTGTAGTACTTGTCCCTGCGAGGGGGGAAAACGGAACAAATGCAATTTTGAACAACCTTTTATTGTTCGCAAAGATATGCCCTACACTTTGTTGGGTACCTTTCCACCACAAATCAGAACAGGCTCACCAATCGGAATGTCGTGATGATTTTGGAACATGCACAACACATCTCCGTCGCCACACTCCTGGGGAAACACCGTCCACCAAACCAATTAATTGTTCAGAAAGAAGACCAGGCTGACTAAGACCGGAAACGATGCTGCCACTGCCAACGCTTCTATGCCCCGCCGTGAGAGTGCAAGGTGTTGCGTCCCCAAAGTTGCTGCTGCAGTTGTTTGGGTTCATCCCCGAGAGCGGGCAATAGATGAGCGTAATACTGATAATTAGAATATAGGGGGGGGGGGATACAAGTAATGCATAATTTGAACGCGGTTGACGAAGATCCTGCAAAAGTGTATGAAAACCCATAGTATAATCACCACCGTCTTTTACTGCCCTTCTACCAAGTAGGAAGGAAAGTTATGTAGGGTTCTCTTCAGATGTTTACGTTCCATGGCTCCTGAGTCTGAAAAACATCATTTGAGTGTTTGAATGTTACGCGTGTGTCTCTGAATTCAGTTTTCACAATAGAATTCCAAAATGAGGGTATAAGTAAAATTTGCCAACAACTAATTTAACTAATTTTCTTGAAAGACGTTCACGGATGTTGGGGAAGAACTCACCAACGATGGAGGTGCCACGGCCCTTTGTCGAGGATTCCCATCTTGCTTGCCATTTCTCTAACGCCCATTCGTCGATGGCGGCAGGTTTTAGTTCTGCGGTGAGATCCAGACTAGGTTCAGCCCAAAGCGTGGGAAGCTCCTGTTACACTCTCCAACCATGCACTCATCGGCCAAGTCTATCACCTGGAATACTTCTGTTGATACAGTCTTGGTGATTCACAGGAGCGCCGCTCTCTGGGATTGGAAAAAGACTCTCTTTTGATTGACTGTTAGTTTGCTACGCCAGACAGCGGGGCAGTAGCCAATCACGCCTAGATAGGTGGATACATAAGGATGGTGTCATGCTAACGAACACCCCAAGTGGCCATAGTAATTGCACGCAGTGAGGCAAACCTTGTAATGATGCCTTTAAGGGACGAGAGGTGTGGGTTAAATAAAGCCCCCCCCCTCTCCTAAATGCACCCCTAAATAGTTGCTGTTGTTTTCAAGAAGGAGCCTGTGGCTGGCAACGCGTATTGAGAGGGTTGGCTATTCACTTTTTCTTTCAAGAGGATTAGCTGGGTTGTTTCCTCAGCCACCTGCATCTTGACGTCCTCGCCCCATTGGGGCGGCAAAGATCAGTACAGTCTGGTCGTCCACATAGGCGTATGTGTCGCAGTCAGTCTCAGTATGATCCTTCTGAAAATACCTTCCCAGGATCAAGCCCAGTGGGCACCCCTTCTCAATCTTCCTTTGGATGGAGACATGCCTGCAATCGATCGTAGGCCGTTCTGTATGTCAGGTAACTTCTGACGAGCAAATACAGGTTGCAGGGGATTACTCTACCTTCAAACTTATTGAGGAGCGCTGGCCACCAAAGGTTTTCAAATGCTCCTGTGATGTCAATCAGAACTGCTACTTACTTAGCCGGTGCGAGCTGGGAAACACCTCGAATTTCGACAATGACCCCCTGGCATGGACCCTCCATTAATACACCCATATTGCCTCCCTGTGAGGTTACGGCCAAACACACCTTCGAGGAACTGCAACATCAAGATTTCTAGTGTTTTGCCTAATATGGAAAGAAGGCTGAGTGATCTCCATGATCGAGGGTCTGTCTGATCGCGGCCCCCTCCCTGTTAAAGACGACACGTGCGTATTTCCGTTGACAGTGGACCTGCAGACAGTCCTTAAATCAATTAAGAAGGCACATGGTCCGCTCAGCCTTCCTTACCTAATCATTGCTACCTTATCTGGCCCAGGAGATTTGTTAGGCCTTAAAGTTGCAAGAGCCCAGCCGAGGCCGCCTGTTGTCCACAATGGGATGTCGAGCTCGTTTGGAGGCTCCATTGCCACCCTGTGTGCTTCAGTATCTCGAGCTACTTGGTCGTCAGTGATGACTTATAACTCACGCTCAAATGGTACTGGAAGTCTCAGAAACATTAGGGGTCCAATACACTGACAACATGATGGGCGAATAATTATTATCATAATGTAATTAGAAACAACCCCAGAAATTCCTGAATACCCAACACCGTCGTTTCACTTAGTACCATTTCTCACAGTTGCTACCCGATAATTAAAACCCGTTGAACACGACGGATGGCCGAGGCGTGAGTAGGAACTACTTAATAAATTCTGAAACTTTAAGCACTAACACATTGTACATAAAACGTGAGGTTGCGTTTTACCAAGTTCAATTGAACTGAGTGAAAAATACATTGCATTAGCTGCTGTTGCCATGAAAACCGCTGAAATGTGGAATTAAGGAAAGTTGTGTGATGCGTCGCACAGGTTATTTTTACTAACTAAAGTGTGACAAATGTATTGGCTATACTTCTTTTTACTTATTTTTTAAAAAAGGTGTCTGGGGAAATAACAAAAAACAAGGAAACGATATCGGCGATAACTATCGTAATGCCTGAGTCAAGGATGCAACAGTAAGTTGCAGTTTGGAATATTGTGTGTTGCTCCCAATTATTTTATTGCGTTTCTTTCACTCTTATGATCGAGAAAGCTTATTGGACTAACAAGAAGATTTTTCTAACCATCGTGCAGAAAACTACTCGTACTCTAACACGTACACACGAATAACCAGCGCGTGGCAATGATTATTATGAAACTAACTCTGGCTGCGAAGCCGCCCATCAAGTTAACTGTAGGCAGCTTTGGCTTGTACTCGCAGAATGATCATAATATCAAACTATTCAAACAGAAAATGCTGAATTGTTGCAGGACGAACGCACTGCTCCGAAGACTCGAGCTCTTTGACCACTACAACCAGTTTGACCTTATTATTATTCCAGGGTTCAGTCTAAGAACAACATATACATATAAGAGTAGCGCATCCAAGAGTGCTAGCCACTGATCACACTTACATACTCGTTTAGGACTTTTGTGCAGGGGACGTAAATCACAGCTAAATCGACGGATCTTTTCTCTCAGTAATGTTGGCGTAGCCTTGCAACACATTCATGTCCAGTTTGTCCAGTCATCCTCCCCCGCTCCCCAACTACCAGCAGACGAGAACATCGTAGACGTCCGAGTCTCTCTACAGGGAGCTGAAGAAATTAGATTTAATGGCGGTTGGGATGACATACGACGCCTTTTATAACTTGGAGCTTTTTATGACCACGTGAGAGAAGAGCCCCGAGCGTGTTCAACTCTCTCCCTTACACGGGCACCGGGCACGAGCTCTCCACAATGGAGGTATTCAAATGGTCTCTCCTCTGCCCACCACTTATTCACAATAGCTGTCGTAACTAGTAGCATCTTGTTTCGACCGCGAGTTTAAACTGTAGATTTTTCATCGTCCGTTTGAACTGCGCGGAGGTCGACCCGAACACTTCCTCGTCAGCTCTTTTCGTGTACTGCATAACGACCCCGATTGCTGTGTGGTAGTGCAAACTTTGGCATTCTCCGCCCTGAAAGACATTGCCGAGCCTCATTATATTCACTCATGCGATATTCAATTAATGGGATTGAATTCCATCCGACTACTGTGCCCGATGACCGGGGAATCTCGGGAAATTAAATGGTTAAGACCATAATTTTCTCTTGAGAACGTCTGTTAGGTTTATGGAATCTTGTGGCATCTTGAGTATATCACGAGAGGACGAATGTGAAGTTGACGTTTTATTCTGTGCTCACAACCAACCAACGCCAAAAACTGCGAATCAGCAACTCTGTACCTCTTACTTACTAATCTTGGTACCTTGTACTTACTAATCTTGGTACCTTGGTTGGTACCTTAGTGGACCAACATGTGAACATTCCACTTACCATTCGTATACTCTCTTCACGATGGGCTCGAGGGCTCCCTGATAAGCAGAATAGCAGATCCCTCTCTCACCCGTTTGTCGGCATCCTCATTCCCTTCTATCCCAGTATGAGCAGGCGCCCAACACAGTGTTGAGATGTTCTCCTTCTCAGATCCGTCAGGCGTTCACAACCAGCTCGGAGGAGATATCCTATAAGAAGCAAGGGCCTTATTTACAGCCAGTCTGTCTGGGGATAACCTTTCCCGTTTCAGACCCCAGCTAGTTCACCTCCCACTTATTGGTCTGTGTTATGTACCATGGCCTCAAAAGTGAGACCAGCCCCTTCCTATCTGGATCTTCTATGTACCGTGCAGGGCAGTTTGCTGTACTGAGTCCCTGACATATGGAGCAGACTCACCACACACACCCTGTCCTGATAGTGCGCCCCGTACATCCATCATGGCCACAATCTCTATGTCTTGCTAATCATCTTCTAAATGGACCCTTTGCATTGTTCTCCTCACACGTGTGAACCATGTGAGCTTCATATTCAGGAAGACTTCTAAGAATTTCACCTTCTGTAGGTTCGTCAGCACCTTCCCTTTGAGCCCATTCTACATTGTATTTCCAGGTATATATATATAAGGTTGGTGTATAGCAAACTGCATCGGTTCGCCAGTCACAGTCGCGAATTTTTTGCTCATAAATATTACCTATCGAACAACGCTAGGAGAGTATCTGCAGCCAGACAAAGGGGGAGAGTACTCCCTACAGGGGACACTCTCTCGTGGGGTTGACAGTGAGTTTCAGGTGGGCGTTTGCTACCTTCCTCCTGGCCAAACCTGTGTTGGGAGCAGTGAATGGGAGTATGAGCAGGATTGTTCTTCTTGTGTTCAGACCTACTATCTTCTCAATAGTTTGATGTGAGACTGATGAGTCGAGAAGTCACCCAGCTTTGACATCAGTTTCTCCAGCGTGTTCCACCTCCCCCCCCCCCAGTAAACGCTCTTCCTACCTTTGTATAAGACCTACCATTGGCACGTCCTCCTTTGCGTGAACCCCGTTCATCTTAGATGTGGTTGGCAAATCCTCCATGCTTCCATAAGAGCTCTGACAGGATTTTCTTCAGCCCTCCTCAGGACCTTATTACATTGTGTGAGGGACAAGAAAAGGCATATTTCTTTGCCCTGTTAAAGAACTCCTGACACGTTCCACCATGGCACGTTCCTATTCGACTCCCAGGTCCAGCTCGCCACGCCTCGCTGGCTTTCTTCATAGAAGTTGTTTCCTGCTTCACTTTTCAGCAGTCCATACACCACAGCTGCAAACAAGCATTTCAAACTTGATGATGAGTTACAGCTGAACACAGCACAGTCTAAATTTTTTGGGTCCTGGTACGACCCCCAATCCCTGCTGTACTGCCTGACACCCGGTAATGAACGTTGGCATCACAGCTCATTTCTAGTTGCACAATTTCCTATGGGCAATACTGCACCAGGTGCAAATCATTCACAATATCCGCCCTAGGATGGCCTTCTGTATTGCTACTAACATACAAATACTGGCTGTTATCCCCTAGACCTTCATGTCGTCTACCCAAGGCCATCAGAACCAAGTCATACTTCTGATCTATTAGCTGGAGGAAGCTCAGCTGGTGTGGGCTCATTCTCGTGCCAAAAGTGGGCAGTCTGGTGACGCCGTTGGAGGACACAGTCGGCATTCGGTCACAGCATGTTGAATTCCGACGAAAACTGGAAGTGCCTTGTTGATCCAGAGATCTTCCTTATTGAAGAATGAAGATAAGGAAGAAAGACCACTCTTGAACCTTCCAAACTGTTGGAGGATGCATGGACATCCTGCAAGAATCTCGTGAGGGGGAAATAAGACAAGAAAAAAGAGCTGCCATCGCAGAGAGGCGTGAGGGTCAATCTGTAATGAGCTAAATACGCTGGAGTAAATTCAAGGTGTCGTTATGAGCAGACCCTCCCTCCAACATACAATAAAACCGATATTTTCCGGTGAGGTTCAATTGTTTGATAGGGCACAACATTAAGCCACAGTGCATCACTCATTGAAGGTGTATGGAGGCCAGTGAAGAGAGCGCGTTTTTTGCTTTTGGGAATAAGCGGTAATTGACAAATTTTGAGTGGCCGAAGGCAGGGACATCCCTGCAAATTAGAAGGTTAGCGGTTTCCACGTAAAATGTTTACCAAGTTATAAGAACAAATTGGATTAGCAGCCGGTTGAATGTAGGGCTAAGGCTACGGGGCAAAGGCAAGTCGTGCGTTGCGTCTCATCAGATATTCTCATTCATCTCTAGTTTCATGCGCCTTTTGTGAATGGCGAATGTTTTAATATTTGTAATTCACAAGCCTGTCAAGAAGTGAATCTGACTTCCAACTGATTGCTCACAGAACGAAACGAGCAAGAGGTTCGAAGAGTACTTTCGTTGCTGTAGCTACACGCAACAGTTAACCTCTTTCAGGAAAATCGTTTACAATTGTTCGAGAGTTGCAGTCCTAGAATCGACTCCGCAGTCTTCAAGTGGGGGAAGTTAAAGGTGGCAGGTCGGTAGTTTGAAAACGCAATTGCAGTCGTTTTCTGTTCAGTTTATAGCTCTGGCCTCCAACTTTACAACCAACTCAACCGCTGCAACTGTACAGTTGATTGTATTAACTGCTCAGTAGATTTAATGCGGTCCATCTGGTCTTTCAAAATCGTTTTGATCCTATTCGTGATGAAACGACCATAACCGGTTTTTGCGATCGCAGAATAGTTAAGTCTGAGTGCGTGGTACTTCTGTTCACTGTTGAAAAATTGTCTGGAAAATGCAGAATATTTTCATAAACATTTCATTAAAACCAATTCTCCGGTTACATTTTCCCTGTTTAAATTCGCCTTTTGTTTACAAATTACCGAAGGAGAACCTAACGAATTAATTCAAATGATTGAATTCCGTGAGGCGTCCCATACGCCCTAGAGAACAAATACCCAGTCAAATTCAGTTTCCTTCATAAACTCGGAACGATTCAGCAGCTGAATTTTTGGCATAGTAACTCGAACTAATACGTGGCCCATCTCGCAATTTTCAAAATTTGTTTCCCTATCACGATCTTGCGCGGCATTTGTCAAAAGCGGCAGAGCCTGCCTCTCTAGCAGTACTGACCCGATTATGAGGTGACACGAGAATTGCCTCTTCAGGGAACAGGGATGGCTGAGTAGAAACGGAGCCAGCCTTAGAAGTGACTCTGCGGGGGAGAAGCTGGTCAACCACCCCGAGGCTCCTCGTCCTCTTCTTGGGCACAGCCTCAGAGAGCGCTGTTGCCGGATCTAATCAACAAACTACAGGTTCATCAGACTTGCGTACCCCAATCCTCGCTCAATCATCGTTTGAGATTATGGCTTCCGAGGCATTGATGTTATCGTAACCACTGTTTTCACTTAGTGGAGGTGAGCAGCTCAAAATTAGACAATTTCTCTTGCACTTCAGTTAGAGTAGCCAGTGTCACCGATGAGCCTACACCCGCCCCTAACCTGACACTAGATGACAAAAATACAGGAGGCAAATCAGGGGGTCGGCTGTATCTATCACACTGCGTCATTGACATAGATGAGGCATAGACCACTAAAAGGGAGCATGGACGTGGCATTGAACTGTTCCCACAAACATAGGCCTGTTTCTAGGGAGAGAGAGCTTATGTGGCTGCCATTCCAACCTTTTCTTTCTTCCACAGCAAGGAATGAAAAGGACTGCCCGCTGATCAGAGTGGAATGGAGCGTGTGACTGACTGTACGTGCGAGATTGATGATTCGTTAAATTGCTTACACAATGGGTGCTCTGAGCATTTTTTTTAAGACGTAAGAGAGAGGATCTGCTTCTGGTGGCCCGATGAACTTTCGCTTGCGTTTTGAGGTACTAACCAGATACCATAAAGCACAAATCATCTTATTGGCTCTCTGCGATGCAGCTCTTTCTTGTCTTATTTCCTTTGCGAGAATCTTGCGGTTTATCGCCATTCTCATGCACCCTCTCGCTGTTTGGGAGAATTAGGAGGGGTTTTTATTTTATGTCTTCATTCTTCATCCGTGTAAGATACTCTAAGTGCCTTGGATCGGCCAACTCACCCACTTCATAGTGAGCTCTTGGGACGAGTATTGGTACCAAGTTTATTACAAGTACAACAGACGCAAAGGAACTGGTGGAAGCGAGTGCCAATAATCATATAAACGTACGCGACATGGGTAGTTCTGATGTTGAAGTAGTGATAGTCTTGATACTTGACCAAAAAAGCCAAGATGCTGTTGTTATGAAATCTTCCAACTAACTGACGATTTTGATAACATTTATGGATCTTGTGGGGTGGGTCACCTTAAAAATTTCATATTTTAATCTCTCTGCTTGCTAGAGGCTACCTGGGAATCGCCCATCAGAGCCTTGGTGCGATCTCATCAGCCAAATTCTCGCTCACGATTCAGCCACACACACACAACCACACAGGCCTTTTGTACTCATTGAGTTTTGTAGCACAATACCACACGTTCGTTGTTAGCTCCGCTCGTAACTAATACCTAAAAGTGCGGTTTTGAGCACACTATAGAAATAATTTTATTAGTAAAAGAGGAATGGATCCCCTAATTAGCTTCAAAATACCATCTTATGTATCACTGTCGCTGAAGCTGTATGCCACGTAAAGTTCATCTGCTATCGAACATGGATTTTTTTAAGCATACGTCCTGAATCCGAAACTCCGATCGAGTGCTGAATTGTCAGCTTGCAATCTGTGATATAACACTACTCACTGCCAGAGAGAGCGGAACTAGAGAATTGCTTCGCTTCTGGAGCAGGAAAGTGAAACACGGAGGACGTTGTTATAGAAGCTTGATTGGTAAGTATATAACGATTAGATGTTGTCCTAGAAGTGTGGCATTTCACAGACCTGTACAATCAATATCCCTTGATCTAATACCTGAAGCCTAGTGATGCAGCCCATTGGAATGGCCATCTCTCGCAGGCTTTATAAAAGTGCCTACTTGTACAATCACCTTTTTTGAAGTAAAAGAGAAAACTTCGTTAAATGGTAATTACAAACGTAGCAATTAATTCATTAATTTTTCCTCTGAAAGATCAATCCTTAATTGCAACACTGCACTCACTGGTTGGTAGTCGTTTCCAGAGTTGGTCCGGAAGATTAATTGAAAAAGTTTCTTCATCCTCATCTCCACCGTCTTCTTCTTCTTCTTCTTCTTCTTCTTCTTCTTCTCCTTCTTATCCGTGGAGAACAGATTTGTTTGGAAGCGAGCGAGGGCCGACAGTAGCTACTGTACCTACTCGTATTATCGTCGCTCTCATGACCTCTCTCTCACTCTCATCTCTCACGGCCTGCCAACCTTCTCGTACCCTCCCTCTCTCTCTTTCTCTTTTTTATTTTCCTTGCTTTTTTTGTACTTTTTTCACCCTCTCCCTCTCGCTCTCTCTCTCTCTCTCTCCTCGCTGCCTCTTTCTTTCTTCACCATCGTCGTCTGCTCTTTCCCCTCTTCTTCAGATCTCCCACTCACCTGGTTCTGGGGCGGTGGGTGCACAGGTGTGAGTGCAGCGTTGCCGGTTTTCTCCCTCTTCTCCCGTCCCTCTGCCTCTTCGCTGTTTGTTCTTCCTTCCTTCGCCTTCTCCCCCATTTACCACGCGCTCTCCACAGTTTTCTGCCTTAACCAGTTTACCCTTCTGCTAACCTTGGGATACGACTAGGCAGTTACGTCTGCTGTTGGCGTTAACCTCATAACGGTACTTGAACCGCAACCAGAGGGCCTAACAGCTCTTCTTTCCCTAAATTAACTGTCTTGGGTCATACGAACCTTTGCACAGTATTAATAGTTCATACTTTCTTCATATCTATACACGAATACAGATGTGGAAACGCACGACGCACATCTAGGACGACCAATCCAAGGACTTCACCAATGATATAAATAAATTTCAGATAAATTGGGCTGATTGTGTCAGAGCTTTAGCCACCGACTGGAGTTCCAGTACTTTTCTGGCGAGTTAGAACGCCACAGACTGTACGAAAATTGGTTTGTCGTCAACAATCGTACTCACCTTACCCGTCGTTAGAGGGCTCATTTGGGTAGTTACCTGCATTCTTCAAAACGCAACGGACGTAAGTTTGTCAGCTTATTAATCACATTGACGCTGCTTACCGGATATTGATACAACATTAGCGCATTAATCACTCGCAGTTGTGCGAGGCCGGTCGACTATCCTCAGAACCAGTGTTACACGTGGCTGAAGTTCGCCATGCATTGTCGGGTTCACACTACTTTTTAATTCATATTATTACAATCATTCACGCAGGCTTGAGAACTTAGAGAACATAACGTAATATAAAACTTGAGAAAAAAACTAGAACTCAGAAAGTGTGAATAGCGAGTACTGCTTCCGTATTCATCGATTATTTAAAACCCCAATAAGTAGGAACGTGGCTCTTGCCGAGAAATCTTCCTGATTTCTGCTACAACGGAGGATTACTTTGAAGCTGTTGCATAGGGAATGGCCGGCCTTGATCATCAGAATTGGCTGTGAGGGGTTGGCTTCGTCCTATTCCGCCATTCAAGCTTTTACAAGCTTTTATTGATACTGTGCTGACCTGTTTTGCCAGATGCTCCATGAGAGTCTAGAACAACAGGTTTTGGCTTCCTGTCTTTGTACGTGAAGTGATGATTTCCAGGGGTTCTGAGGATTACACCGTACATGGTGCTGTAAGTCTCTTTGATATTGGTTGAGGATATCATTGCACACAGACTGACGTTGTCTGTATACAACCTTTTCTCTCTCTCGCTCTCTCTTCCTTTCCAACCAACGAACAAATTCACAGTGCTCATTGTTAAGGTATTTATTTATACCCCTCGGAGTTGTGGGAGGTTTTCGTACGAAAGAACGCTATAGTTGTGTTTTTTGCAGTTTAACTCTGATTCAGCGGAGTGATGGGGTCCTCAACAAGTGATAATCTGCTCCGCATGATGAGGCAGCGTCTATCTTCTGGAGCCCACGCAGATTCGTCACGGACTTCACTTCACTTGACTTACGAGCGCCTTTCACTTCGCGTCGACAAGTCTCCATGCTCCTCTTGTTCCACTGATCTTCGTTGGCCTCGCGCCTTCTCGTGAATCCTTCGACGATCACCTCACGGCGTACCACCAGACTACACGACTAACGCTTTCGAAGTATTCAACTAGCAGCACCCTCTCCGTATTGTGCTCCTATGAATTGGCAGCAACTGAGAATCGATTTTTTGATAAGTATCTAGATATTTGGAACGTTTTCGAACACTTTCAATTTGCACAAGCTGAGTGATAGTGTAAACGGTATACTAAATGAGTGTGTTACTTAAGAAGATGAGTGGGAAATCTCAGATGTGAGCTCTGGATTATCTTGGCGATTGTGTGCTTCAGGGTAAGGCAAATTCGGAGTTAACTCAGACTCCCTACTCGTTTTATGTTTACGGAACTTTCATCAATTCTATTTGGATACGAATTGGGATGCTCACTGTCCCGGCTAAAACCTATGAGCCATTGACTGATTCATGAAAGCTGTAAGAGTCAATGACCCAATGCCAGCTATCTGTATTCCCCTGCTGCTCACCTGGGAAGCACTCAATGTTAGTCCACTCCTATGAGCTTTTATGCCAATACCCAAGAACGGCACACAGGGACGGGGATGAGCATGCTAGTTTCTGCGTATTTCCTCTCAAATCCTCGCGAGTAGGGATCTTTTTGAGTGCTTGAATGAAAGCCCTTCCGAGACCTCTCACTGTAATGAGCTGCAGCCCCTACAGGTTCGGAGAGATCAGTTACTCCTCTCAGAGTAAGGGCAGTGGCAGTGGCAGTGGCAGTGGAGAGCATGTACATGTCGCAAAACACAAGACAAGCTCATCCCTTAATTTCTTCATTTAAGGGGCATTTCTTTCTTCGCCTTAGAGAAATCGGGGACTCTCCAACAGTCGAATTAAGTACTGAACAAAAAACCAGTGGCTATTGATTCAATTAAACCGCTGTGTTATGCAGCATCTACCGCTTAGCTCTACAAAAACTAACGTTTATCTTCCTACGGTATAAAAATGTTTTTCCAGCATCCCGATTCGGGTAAAGTACATAGTACTAAACGACTACTCAACGTGTCAGAACGATAGTTTCAATAATTGTTAAAGACGTCGTGATTATCTGATTCATTGACACATTTGTTTTTATTGCTTACTTGAGGGGTCGTTCTGAGGTAGAATTAGAGAAGAAGAAAAAGTATCCATTTAAACCAGTAATGGCGTTGTTTGTGTGCAGCTGGAAAATGGATTTCCAATGTCGCTCCAGCACTGCCCTCATTAGGGTCTTTTAGGCGTTAAACCGAATCAACCGCCTCCCGTTACAGGACTTTTTCTCTTCAAAACGGATAAAAAAAGAAGCCTATTCGCTCGACCAGCCGATGGTTGCGTTAAGTCGAAAGGAAAGTAGAAGAGGTGGTTTCGTGAAGAGTAAAAAAAAGGGTAGAAGAAGATTGGAAAAAATGAACAAGGGGAGGCGAGGAAGAGGAAGAAGAAGAAAAAGGAAAACGAAAACGAAAAAAAGGTTATTGCCCGTATCGAGTAGTGTCTGACCCATTATATCCCCCTTCGTCTTGCCCTACTCCTGGCAAGTAGGTGCGTCACAAATGAAGAACCCAACGCTCTCTCCACCCCTTGTCTGTCTGATCGTCCCTTCGTCCACACGTTCGACCTCCTCCTCCGTTGTCTACGTGGTGTCGATGTCTTTCGACGAAACAGAGAAGATGGAGAGAGACGCTGAAAGAGAATGAGGACAAGGAAGAGTAAGAATGAAAGAAGAAAAAAACAAGAAAAGAGGGAGATTAAGAAAAAATCGTCGAAGAAAATGAAGGGAAAAGAAATAATAAATTGTGGCTGGGGCCCTTCGACTAGTTAATTGTGCTGAGATGATGGTGGTTTACATTATCTGTAAGGGTATTGGATTCTAATAGCCTTTGGTCTTCGGTTCCACAAATAATGAGACGGGAATCAGTGCGTTCTCTTCCATGTTGATAGGTTTCTCGTTTAAGGGATGCTGCTGTGGTACGCCTTACAAGAATAAAATGAATTTCCTTTATTGAATTACATAAAACTCGCAAGAAAGCCTATTCTGGGTGTCTCCCAGTTTGATCACAATGCAACGTTAAAATGAACGGCGTAGATTGACCGCGGGCTGATTCGAGCGAACAAGGCGCTAAGGAAATTAGGTTGTCTCAAAGCGCTCTCAGCAGCTCAAGCTCGTTGGTTGGTTCTGATCTGTGAAATAATCAGTGACAACTACTGTTATCAGGCCTTGCAGTAGTTGGGGGTATGACATCCGACGTCACTCAGCTTCATTAGATGTAAAGGACATGGGTTACGTGCCAGTTTCGCAGGCAATTCTGGAAGTATTGACAAATACGTCCTATATGGGGGAGTGGAGTTTTTATTTCCAAACTTTTCTTAGAGAGTTACTGGGAAGAGTTGAGGATAATGCACAGTTAGAAAATTGTAATTAAGAAATGGAATTTAAGTTTGGAGGGAGAAACTCGGCAATGAAAAGGGGTTAATGAAGAAAACCTCTGAGTAGGGGTTTAGGGCAATAGGGTTTTTTTCGAGCAGTTAACAAGACCAACTTTCTATCCGCCATTAAATGGTTCATACTCGCAACAATAAATCCTCTTCACTTCACTATCACAAGAAATTGGTTACGAAGTTTCTTATCCGTCCTCTTACTCTTCTCTTCCAAATATTCGAAATCGATTAATTTACAGCTAACGCCGGATGCCCTTCCGAGCTGGAGGAATTAGCCCGTTGAAGGAATTCATTTCCTCTCGCTGAACAAAGTCTGTAAGTGGTAAATGAAGTTTTTTCGAACCTTCAATTATATTGGCTAAGCGCGCATTTGCTTTTAACGTTCCGCATGAGGCAATACGAACGGACTACTTAAAACGCTCTTTTTCTTTGGTTCAGATTTCGAAGTTTTATTCGCTTTTTGGATTTCAAACACTGAAAGGGTCACTGACCATTTCCACCACGAGGTTCCTTCAATTAGCCGATTGACTGCAGGATTAACAGTTTTCCTGTGAGAGGAGTAAAAAGTTTGATGTAACTCCAAAAGCCATTTCACAGCTCGGACGATCGTTCAAATAGACGGAAGAAGCCTCCTTTTTCTAATGCCAGGCTGAGGATATTGAAGTTGGTTATTTTCCAGTCCCGGTGTAATAACCCGAGTCGGTGGGGCGCACTTATCAGCCCAAAGGAGGCTCGGCCCGTGCCTTCAGATCACCAAGGACTACTGTGCACGCCGAGAACTGGTTTTCTCTCAAGAGCCCGACCTCGCGTCAAAAGTGCGCTTTAATACGTAACCTTCCACTTCCCCCAACGTCTCCTTCAAACGGGCTAACCGCTTTGGCACATCTGCGACAGCCGTTACCAGCGTTTTTGCCAAGGATTTTCGTGCAGTTGCAACTCGGCTATTACGATTTATCGCTCTTCGAGTTGCGGGGAGCTATTGTGCTCATTCGTTGGTTTAGCGAAACCAGCTTTCAAAGCTGAATGCAGTTTACGAACGGAAACGCCGAGTTTTGTTTGATTCTGTTCGGATAACATTCAGTTCGCACCCTTTTGAGCTAACGGGCTTGGTCCCGCTTCGAGAAGTGTAACAAGTGTCTAATAACATCTTATAATAACTGTATGCGTAAGGTAAAGATCACCATAACTTTTTAGAACCATCAAAAGATGTCGTGCCACAGGTTTGAGAACTTACTGGGAAACCTCATGAACGGCTATTTCATATAATCTTCATAGTAGTTCTGAAAGGAACTACTCGAACTCATTTTACTAAATCACATTACTTTCTGAGATTTTAACCTGTCGCTCTACTTACATTGCTTACATTGCTTTATCTTCTACCATCATTGCTTATGTATTACGTATAAGCGCTTGTCTGTACATAAAAACGTTCTGCGAAGGAGCCCAAAGAAGCGATGATGATTTAAAAAGTTTTGCGAACGCGCTCAAACAACATGGCGTTAAGCTAGTCCATACCTACTTATCGTTCTTCGTAAGAATTTGCCTGCCCATTACATCAGTTACCACCAAAAGAGCTTGTCTACTTTGTCTTGGCAGCTTCGGGCGCCCAATAGTTGGCTGTTAGGGCCCAAATGGCACTTCGAATGGCAGGTTCCCATTACAAGTGCAAGCACCCATCGATTCTCCTAGTTTCTGTTATATGCCATAGCTATTGTTGTTTATTTAATTGCGACTTACTCGCAACAAAGCTCGTAAGAGATACTTGGTTGTGTGGATGAGAATGATAATTGTTAGACGAAGCAACAGATGTACATTCTCAAACGTGAAAGCTGCCTGAAGAACAGCTGAACTATCATGTGAAATTCAATACCCCCTTATCTAGCGGGAGGATGGCTGGTGGCGTTAGCATCTTGTGCAACAGGAACTTCGCACAACCCCGGCTAAACCTGTCCTATTTATTGATAAGAGGTAACTGTCAACATTGGACACCGACTCAAAGAGCGTTTCCCGGAAGAAATGATCAGTGTCTTCTTTGTTTTTAAAGTACGCTTCACAAATCCCAAGCCGTTTCGCACTTGTACCACTTATACCACTGAGCATGGCATCTGCAATGATATATGAGTTAACATATCCCCTACCTTCTGCTCTGGTTTCTCTATCTTCTATTCAACATTGACAACTGAAGATAGCGCATCGTTCAGTCAGAGACGGGGTGTAATACAAAATTACGTTCAATTAGTTGCCATAATCCACACATCAGTATGAACTAGCTCAACACCGTGTATTTTGATTCAGCTCGTTCGCAAACAACTGGAACGCATCACCATTTCTTTCGATTCTTACGTAGAGAGATGTTCACGCATATAACACGTAAAGAATCATTGTCATTTAGATGTGTCCTTAACGGTCGCCAACCACAAAAACCTCTAGGCCCTCTTGGATCAGTTTTAGCCAGTCTCACCTTTGAATAGGGAGGGAATTTCCTTCGTGAAGAGGGTACATGGGAGGTTATACGCCACACCTACTAGTCCACACCTTTTTTGTGTCCCTGACGTCATACAGTAATCAGACCAATCAAACTTTGTTGTAGTATCACGACAACCTGCAGGCGTCCCAGTAGTGGTGTTGTGGCACGCAGGGATGCCTCGTATGATTCTATTTCTTGGTAGGACCGAAACCAATAAAAAAATCTCTCCAAGAATCCGTTCTTAGGTTCGTACTTTGGGATATTGGCTTGGAGAAGAGGGAATGAAATGGTAACCAATGACCAGCACAGCTACACTGTAAGAAGTGCTGAATAGTGACAATATCCCTCAACTGGCAAAAGAAGAATTGCAAACCCACTTCCGCCTTCATCGCATTTAGATTATGGGTGGATTATTACACTAAAATGATCCTCCAAAACAACACGCAGCTCAGTGAGCTGGCAACATCCTCATCCTGGCGACTTCACGCTGACAAACGAGATGTCTCTATTATCTAAGCACACTGGGTTGTGTAAAGCAAAGTGATCTTGTACTGCAGGTGAATTGATACATGATCAATACGAAAAGTCTTGCTTTTATCTCTAAGGTAAAATTGCACAGAGCAACAAATAACATTAACGTGCAGAATAATAATAATACAAAGGATTACCTTTACGTAAACAACTCGGTGTAATTAATCCTTTTTTCCCGTTTTGTTTAGTGATAGAATTACCAATTAGAGAATGTGCGATGAGATACGTACTGCCACCGATTCGTAGCACTTCACATGAGATAGAAAATGGCTAACACTGTACAACATAACAACTGTAACAAAAGAGGTAAAACGTGGATTGAATCAGGGTAATATTTACGAAGTAAACTAGCAATCAGTGCATCTGTTACCAGCCCCCTACTTGTTCACAAATAATGCAAATGTTAGGGGAGTGGGTCCTTGTATATTCACTGTAGGTGCTGGAGTTACTGAGGTATGTTCAAAATCAATACTAAGTATTTAAATGTCATTTATATCTCCGGAAATCCTGAGAGAGGGTTGGGAGGACGCTCAGGAAGGAACTACTCCACCTCATGCACTATAAAGAACCAGTCAAGGGCGCTGATGAAACCCAATGCACCATACAATGGCACTCAGTCAGCCCCAGCTACATCTCACTTGTACCCATTCTCCCAGAAAAGGAAACCAGGAAACTGCAGACATATCTGAGCCTCTATTCAGAAACTAGAAAGCGACGTTTAGGAGTCAGTCAAGTATCTGGAAGTTTCCCTGGTATCAAAGGAAGGCAAACATTTTCTCATGAATGCCCTTGCGTTAAAACCTGTGTTGGAGGGTTGCGATTTCTGAGACGAATGGTTTTTTTTTGCATCCACAACACTTTGAAACGTAACAATCAGGGGAAAACTCGAAATTTGTTTACAGCCGTTTACATAACTCCTCTTCGTATTGCGTGTGGCTAAGGAAAGTAATACAGAGTAGATAACGTCATGTAAAACCAACGAATTCGTGTTTTTCGAGCTAGTTTAGCCTTAGGCAACCATATTTCATACATTCGGATCAATGTCAAACGGGAAGTTGGAAAATCCACATTATGATGCATCCACGAGCTTCTTTTACTGCGAAGAGGAAGAAGAAGAAGAAGGTGGCTTGGGAAAGATGAGGCCAATGACTGGGAGGCAACTGCTGCAACAAGCGAGGAAGCGATGAGAGTTGTTTGGTGGGAGAAGTTCGAGTAAAAGTGTCCTTGGTCGTATAGTAACACGTGGTCCGAGCGCCAATTGTGACGTAGGCGTCTTACGTAACTAAGCCCATCGCGTGCTGCACCAATCTCCCCCTTCGAAACGCTGTCACACTGTCTTTTCGTTGGCCGCCAATCACCTTGCTGGTAGAGTTGTAATCAGTGTCGCTCAGAGTTATTGGAAGATACGTAATTTTAAGCGAGCGGAAGTTCTGTAGTGGCAGCTCCAAACGTGTCGTATCAAGTGAACGACCATTATGATGTTTGATACGTTGACACTGCGTTTTACTGTCATTAGTTGAAGCGGCACAAACATATTTTGAAGTCACGAGCGTGAGGGAGAGGGTCAACTTGTCTTTTAAAACATAATAATAGATTTTAATACATATCGACAACTTTATGACCTAATAAAACATTTGCACGTTAGCATAAGCGCAATGGCTATCACCGAACGAATAGCTGCTCACAGTTAAACTATTCTACAGAGATACCATTATAGCCTTATAATAGTATAGCTTAGGAGCAGCCAAATGCATAGTCATGGAGAAAAAGCGTTTCGGCATAATCTGCAGAAGAGTCAAGCACATAACGATCAAAGACAAACACACGTTTACACTTTAGGATACACGGTGCACACATTAGGAGCAAGTCGTTGGTTCAGCACAGAAGATCGACAAAAAGGATTCCGACAATTCCACAGGCCGAAGAATCCCAAGAAATATGTCCGTTTGTACGCTCACCAATGCCTCAGTGACTTTCCAGCGAGTTCTTAATTCATTGCACAAAACGTTGTGCGTGTGGTTGAATTTATTCAAACGACACACTGATCGACACCACAACCTTCGCGGTTTTATATACTTTGACAAGACGCTGCACATTTACGTACGCAGGACCATAAATATACGGAATAACTAACATCCTCCGAAAGGAAGGCATACGAATCGCATTACGTACGGTCAACACACTTAGAACCAAACTGACTGCAAAGACGGAAAAGACAGACCCCCTCCACCAAAGTGGGGTATATACAATAACTTTTACAAGTAAAAGCGCATACATAGGACAGACAGGACGAAATATACGGACCAGATATTCAGAACACATTAAATCTCTTAGTAGGAACAAAGACGATTCAAACTTTGCCAACCACCTCAAGACAACTGGACATGAATCTACCAAAATACTGGACTGCACCATCTTACTAAATAAACAGTACGAAGGACGAAAACTGAACATATTAGAAAACACGGAAATCTATAAACAAAAAACTTCAAGTGCACATCATGAACGAACAAATCAACACAAAATGGGACACCATATTTACACCTCTCAAAACACTACACAAACGAAAACAACCAACTGACGGATTTGCAGACCACCCTATACAAAAAAAGACTTAGAATCGACAACCAACAGACTATTTAAGAAGAACAATACTCAAATTCTTTTCCCTCCATCCCGTTTACCTTTCTCTTCGTATAGAAAGACCTCGACCAACTGACTGACTCTAGTACTGACTTAATGGCCTGACGATGATGTACTCGTAGTTACATCGAAAGCGCTCACCCACAGTATCTCACCAGACGGTTTCACCCAACAGGTACTTTAACTTTAGTAATCTGCCTACTGGCGGATCTAACCCAATTGCTTTAATACCTAATCCGAAAACTCTAAGAAGGTGGGCACGATTGTGAATTGACTTGTTCCTAAGACGACTACAGAACTTCAGTCTTTTGTAGGGTTGTGTCCCAACTATTGGTTGATTATTTCCTACTTGTTTGAGATAGTGAAGCTTCCCAATCGTCCCAGGGTGGAGCGAACGGCAACTTGTCAGGCCGCATTTCACAGACTTCAAGACACGCCTACTGTCATGATCTGCGGATGGTATCAATAAGTCGCTTCTAGGGGAACAGAATAAATATCCAGAGTCGAAAGATCTATACACACTATCACTCTCGGGTAGTAGTTTTTTCGGGATATAATCCAGTACTGTAAGTGCCACAATCTCCATTTCACTTCTTTCGACTTGACCTTTCTTTCTCGAATACCGTAAATTCCTCCAAACTACCCCCTCACTTCCAAGCACCTATTTCCACTATTCTTTGATTGACTGTCAACTAGTTCACGAATTCTCGTTGACCACTTGATATTGGAGGTTTCGTTTTCTGTCACAGGCATCAGTCATCAAACTTCCAACTTCGATGGAATTATTGAACCCCTAACCCCCGACATCAGGTCGTTGGAATCAATAACTCTGAAAGTAGTGGGGGCCAAATACCACAACCCTAATTCATAAAAAGGTGCTCTCCGAAGAAGCCTCACAAGTGAACTGATGACATTTGACTTCAGGAAACGTCCGGGAGAAGCACGAAACTGATGGTAGAGTAAAAGTTGGTCTCTCGCGTTTCATTTCACATTTAATTACTTGAGTTTGACGAGGCACCTGAAATCTAATAATACGGATTTGCCCAAAGTTGTCGCCTCGAAAGTGGCAATCCTGTTACAAAAAAGGAAAGTAAACACTATTTGGGAGTGAGGCCTTCGAGCGGTAACCTCATTAGTGCAACCTGCGGGTGTCTCGAGGCTTTACGAGCGAAAGTCTTCTTCATTAGCTTTGTTGTTCTTCTAAAATGGTGACAGTCGACCAAGTTGTTGAAAATGATCGATTTCCAAAGCCGATTCTTTGAAAAGATAATAAGCTTCGTCGGTCAGCAAGCGAGAACGTTCTGTAGATTTTTCTTGCCCAATTAGTTTTAACCTGTAAAAGGTAAGGTACGAGGGGCAAACAAGAAATATTAACGGCGCGGTAATTTATAACCACTAGGTGTTCGTACTTGAAATACGTAATAATGTAAACCTTAGTGTACCACGAAAACGTCTTGCTAATGGTTCAGGAGCCCGACTGCACAGTCCGGAAATTGGTACTGTCATATCCTTTCACGATCGATAGTAGTACTGTGGCCGAGCCCATTTTCTGCACACCCTAGTAATACCGCTAACGGCGGTTTCACATACTTCTCTTACTCGATATCGAGTTAGTTACGTGTGTTTCACTAAGCGATATCTACATTTTCTGCGGTAGAATGATTTTCCATTCAGCACGTTGAACAGACTTTAATAGTCTATAAACCGGGATTGCCGACGATCTGTACCTTTTTCCATTCTCCTAGCTGAATTTATTCATAAACATATCTGGCGTGCTGCATTCCGCATCTTTCCTTCTCCTCTCGAATTTTGATCACTACATTTAACTATAGTTAGTTTTGAACGGAGTTTACTTATACCCTTGTCTTGACGTTCTACAGTGGTCTGCTGGCAAGATATAAAATTAATTAATAAACATGGACTAGGTTTTGGAGCTGATTCATCAGGCAGGATTTCTGTGTCGCTTCGGGCCTGACGACATTAACTGTACTTGTTGGGAAGAATTTCAAGACTAGAAAGGAGATTTTCATCACGTTTGGCAGGCCGAATTAGCTGGGTCTTTGACTTCCAGAATATCTGCACTCGCACTTAATGGTACTCACTGGACCTACAGAAAGTCATTGTTTCCCCAAACATCTTTCTATCTCAACCCTTTTGTTTGCACTTGTGGATGTCCCACTCGTGAGTTATTTCCAATTGACAATGTATTTCCCCCTGTACTGGACTTTCCCATCTAGCTTTTCCTATCCCTCAATTTTAGATTCCTCTTCTCAACAGACAGCTCCTTCCAAGCATCCTGCAGCTCTCGCGATACAGTGGTCTCCCAGTTCTCTCAATGATTCGTCTCTCAGCTCCCGCTACTCCCAACTCACTCTCTCTCTCTCTCTCACTCTCTCTCTCTCTCTCTCTCTCTCTCTCTCTCTCTCTCTCTCTCTCTCCCTCTACTTAGTATCTCACCACTAGTTCACATGTATTGAGAGTCCCTTGTGCGCGTTTATGTGCTCATACTCAACTGGATATCGCTATTCTGTCAAGTGTAATACAGTCCTCACTCACGCTCACCACGTTAATTTATTTCTCAGTTCCTAACTCCCCCAACACATCACCTCGATTGATATAGTATTATCTTGAGATGCTGCAGTTCCAGAAAGTAAACGTTTCATCTTCCCGTACTGGTGTTTTTCGGCGTTAAATTTTTTTTCAGCAGATTACATAACGAGGCGTCTAAATTCGTAGAGCAAGGGAGAGTAAAAATCATGTTAAGCTTGAGAACCTTTTTATAAATTAGGGGGCAAGCACAATTACCATTTAATACAACGAAACAGTTAACGAGTATAATAAATTATAGGTATAGTATGTTGCGCGCTCGGAATAAACTAACACCATTAATTAACGAGGAAACTTAGCACGATGAATGGTACGGAGAACTATAATTACAAGATCGCATCAGGGGAGCAGGAAATTACAGCTTTCAGTTTAGAGAGGGAATCGTTGAAAAAGTTGGAATCAGGATACAAGTTCGGAAGATGATTTGCAGTTCGATGGAAGCGACGAAGGAGGCGAATGAAATCGTATTTGATCGATAAGGATGAGACACCAAAGAAGTGGAGAAATACAGAGGCACCCATAAAACCTGATTTGGAAAGTCTTGAGATGTGACGGTTTGAGGCATTGTCGTTTTTAAATTTTTGGTCGGCTTAACATCAAAATTGATCACGTGTTTCGTTAGTTACGACTCCATTGTATCAATCAAATTTTTTGTTTGTACTAAACTTATTACGTTACCAGCGTTCGAGCAAGAAAGTGGTCTGTACTTTTTTTAAGTAAATCTTAACAGATTTACGAGTTTAAATTTCAATAGAAAGAAGGGCGTAGAAAGGGGCGTGGGTTCAACAAGATGAGAGAATTGATCCTTAACAAAAGTGGAGCCAAGGAAACTAGATCTGGTGTCTGAATGATGTTTCATGGGTAATTCATTCTTAGCGACTAATAGTATTGCGACATCTTGGAACGATGTCATTAACATGTTAAATTTCAAAAACTACATCCTCGACCCTCTAACGTTTGTAGCGAAATCGTCGTTTGGCGCTTTTTATAAAAGGCGACCTCTTAGATCCAAATGACTTTCGGCCAATATCGTTGCTCTCTGTTTTGGGGAAAGTAATGGTACCTCGTTGATTGCTCAGAGTCCAAACGTATTTTCAATACCCGAAAATTTGGGTTCAGGATGGGGAAGAGCTGCTGGAGCTGCTGGAGCTGCTGCTGGTACTCGCAATTTACAAGGACCTGATGAAAGCGTTAGATACCACATCGCACAGTGAACCATCAAGGGCATTATAATTACTCATAATTACGTTGAGTGGTCAGCTACTTATCAAATCGGAAACAGTCTGTATAGCCGGGCTTGCATGCTCAAAGCACGCGTCACCTGTATCTGCTCATAGATCAGCGATTGAGGTGGAAACTTCAATGGGCTTTCAGAGGAATTGAGGAGAATGAACGCCCTGCAATCCTTCAAAACAAAACTAAAAGGGGCACGCGATGGCCGCCGTTAATAATTGCTAAAAGTTGTTGGTGTCTCCAGTTACAACTTTGTACTTTGAAAGCTCACACACGCTACAATCAAGTTTGACTCAAACAGAAAGACTTGGACTTAATTGGAATTAGCGAGTTCACGTCCGGCAGTTCGCCACAAGGTCCACATACCGTCCAGAGGTCGTTTACTGTTGAAGCGATCAGAGTTATGTCAGTCTTAAAAGAGCTTCTGGACGGCCTTCTCGCCCTCAAGCATTGCTCGGAAGTGTGTGAATTCGGGTCAAGTGGTGTTTGGGCCTGACACGAATCTTCAGAAGCGGAGTCGTAAAAACCTCCTTTCAACGCGTTCTCGGTTGCAATCTATGTGTCCTCTGCTCGAGTGTTCGATTTATCAGTTGGTCCTGGACCCTGTCACCGTGATGGCAGATCTTCGGTCGCAAAAATTAACGACACTTCGAGGTCGCTCTGTTTTCTTTCAAATCGCTGAGTAGTCATTTTCGAACCTTATCGAGAGAGAATGTCTGTTCTGAAGTTGTTTTGTAACAATCTCTTTCGCTTAATTATATCCTCACCTCGCAATGTAGAGCCGTGCTTACGAAATGATTTCTGCCACATCCTGTGTTCCTTTAAAACATTCAGCTACTCTAGGCTTGTCGATGACGTTCACAAGTACTTAGTAGGTGACCTGTGGGTTACTTATTGTTGCTACGGTACATTCGATTTACGCGTTTGAAAACATCCGTCAGATGAGAAGTATCTTACAAGTTTCCTCAGTCCCATGAACTTACGGGTTAGCAACACTCAGCAAAGCAATCTAATGCATTTCTCACTCAGTCGCTCAACTCAAAAATGGGGGCCCTCGCCAGAGAATTCTCGCCATCATAGTCGCAAAAATAGAGACGTGAGTAGGACCATCAAGTGCAAGCTTAAATTCACAGAGATCCCTTATCAAATCATCACCACTCTTTATCGGAGCGAAATAAAATCGCGTAAAATCCAACCCCCGGAAATTACGTTTTTTGGATTCAGAATGCCTAAAGCGTACAATAAACTCGAAATTTTCTTACACGACCGTGGAAAGTAAAAACGGACACTAATAAATACGAGTAATCGTGCACGAACGTTATAGTGTGCATAGTTCAGAGGAATAATATAATAGAAACCCCCAAGTAACAATGGAAATAAGTTGGTCCCACGGGCACTGTTCAACACATTACTATTTTATTTGTAACTCTATGACAGTTATTTAACTGTAACCGAAAGTATAATCATTAGTTATAATAATAATAGCAACAACGTCTTTAAGATAGGGTGATGGATGTCATTGATTTCAAATACCATTACAACAGAGTTAATTCAATTATTTAATACTGAAAACTCCATGCAAACTATACCAACTACCAAGAGTTATCGCTTACCACCTTTTCTGTTTCTTCAAGGAATGTGTAAAACAAAACATTATAATTGCCGGAGTTTCGTGCTCCCGCGCTCTGCCGAATGAGTAGATCAGTCAGAGAAACGAGAAAATCGTCATTATGCTTTAGGGCGAGGAAAGTCGTGTGCTGCGCCTCACCTGACTTTTTTTCGGAGAATCAGTAAAAAAAGAGGATAATAGACGGAGTTTGCTCTCTCGAACTCGGCCGTACGATTGTTAAATAGTTCCACGACTCGAATCCACGCGATTTTTTCTTCGAACGGTGACGAATTCGAAGAAAAATAATTTTCGTTTCCGAGAGAGGCCGCACGTCTGCGTGAAAACTTCATCGTTTTTTTTACTTTTATTTTTATTTTTTTCTCTGGCTGGAGAACCTCTTGCTACAAGTGGAAGGACCTAATTGCCCGTTTGACGCGTTGGAAGAGAACCAGTTCTGGTGCCCCAAGGCGTGGCCGGGGGAGCACGTTGGAGTGGAGCGGAGAGTTGCCGAGGCCTCTTCAATGCTGTTCTTTTGCTTATAGTGGCGGGCTATTACAATCTCTCGACCTGCTTCTTCGGGCTCCAGGAGTAGCGTGCGGTTAATATTGATAACTTTAGACCTCCGCACACGAGCCCCTGCCGTCCTCTAGCGGGACTTTTTCTTTTTGGTTCTATCTTGACACCTTGCGAGTTTTCGATACTCGGATGTTGTTGGCTTCGAGGCTGATAAAACGCAAATTTATGTAGTTGGTTAGGGCAAGTAGAGGAATTGTTGCCTTTGGCTCACTCTTTTATATTTGGCAACCCCTTGCTTCGTTAACTGAATAATAATCGGAGTAGTTCCAAATGCGTAGTCGGGAGTTAACGATTCATTCCTGCAAAGCTAGTTGAAATGTTTGGGCGAGCACGTTTGGAAGTTTTAGTAAAATACGTGGATAAGTACAGTACAGTGTGTTACAGGGCCGCCCCATTAGCTAATGATCACTCTTTATATGATCTCTCCCCGATCGGCCCAATCACCAAGAGTATCGCTACATTTATTTGCAGAGTTGGTTGTTGTTGGGTTAGAGGAAGGGGCGGTACCTGTTCAATGCACCGCGTCACATCCAGCGTCAAAAACCAGTCTGTCAACCCCTCAGCTACCAATCTTCGTTACGCACTGCATGTAACTCCTCACCGCCAAACTGTCTAATAACAACAATGTATCGCCTCCCATTTTCCTCAAATCAATGCAAACCTCATTCATTGTATTTATACACTCTTTCAATCATCGCTCAGTACGTTATTCCAACCCCTCTCAGCCAACCATTACTCTATCCATAGCAATCGTGCCGCATGTGATCATAATATTCAATCCTCGAGTCTACTTTAGTGTACTTACGATTAAATGCGGTCAATTCAGCTCAACACAATTTTACAGTTTCGAGTTCTTGTTCCCCTACCCCAAGTCTCTTCTTTCCCACGTTGAACCGTCTTATGTGAGTGGGAATGTTATGTATTTGAGTGGAAGATCCAGTGATCACACGAAGAAGTAGGTGAAGTACAAAGCGTACACTACTGTTACTGTGTGGGCAACACAGAAGATTTTGATGTGGACCGGTCTTTCACCTGGTTCTCTCCAGACTAAAAGACAATCCTCGTGACAGTGGGGTGTATCAATAAGGAAATTTGATTCAGTTATGAAATGATCGATACAATTATTCATTCCCTCGGGGAACGTCGGCAATGCGACAAGCAGCTGATAACTGTTTACATTTTCCAGTACACTCGAATGATTTGTGTAAGGGTTTCTCATCTATTGACCATCGCAGAAGACAAAAGGACAATTTATTTGGACATTGGAAGACCGGTTACTTCTTAGCGAAGTTCGTGAGTCTCATTAAGATACGCTCTTGAAGGAAACAGTTGAGCGAAGGTCAGATTCACGAAAGCACAACCACCACTTCCTTTGTTCTTTGTGGATCACGATTGGTGAGACAAGAAGAGTCGGTAAGAAGCAGCTTGCAATTGCACATGTGTATTTAGGCTTCACGCCTCACTAAAAAGATGATGAATGTGCTATCAGTCGCCTTTGGGCTAAAACTTCTTTCGGAAATCGTTCACTGTCGTTATTATTAAGTTATCCATCCACCTGAGTATTTATTCAACATACTTTCAACGTTCCCAATTCCGAGTTAGGTTATTTTCAACTGTTGACTCTCATCGATGCAGGTTCGTCATATTTACGTTCATAAATTGATCGTGCCTGAGAAGCATGGAAGATATTGCAATATCAATCCCAATGAACATCACTAGGTTGCGAGTTCGCCTGGTTCGTTGTTCCAGTGCGACCATTGGTGGTTTAGATTGACGTTGACGTTCTGCCGGGGGAGTAGGTAGTTTCCTAGGGTTTGAAGTGTAACCAACTTGAAGCAAAGGCAAGACGACCCGCTGTGTTCCCGTGGCGAGAAGAAAATCAACAAACAGTATGCCGGTCGGTCAGAAATCAAGCGGCTTTTAACCATCTCCTGATGAGCTCAAATGTAGTCGATCTCCTGTCGGTAAAATCAAAATAATATCGAGGGAAACACAATAAATTCGGGTGAAATGAAGCAGATCTTTAGGTCATAGCGAGAAAACTGGCGAAACCGCGAGAAGTCCGTTTCTTGTTGTCTGCCACAGTTGTTTAAAGCACTTGGCGGCAACACCTCACCTTACGCTAATTAAGGAATTAGGAATAAGAATTAAGGGCCTTTTTTGTTACCACAGAAGGAATCCAGGAATATATATTGGGGAGACTATAAATATTCGAAATGTTTGCTATAGTCAACTACCTAGTCCGCGTTTGACAGCTGTGTTACGTCTTACCGCCGTGTGATGCAATAGCGATGAGGAGTCCGCGTGGCGCATCAAAGATGCAGTGTCCTTCGAAGTGCGGACCCGGAAGATACCGCGCGCGACTCCGCGAACGATGCGCTCCGGAACGAGGCTTCGCGCTCTGCTGAATGTCAAGGCCTCTCACTTCGTCCCCGTGCAATTCAGTTGCCCTTGAAACTTGTCGAATGATGTTTCCCTTATCCCCCGCCGAGGTAGTCGGATTACGAGTATAACATTGCGTGTTGATCATATATCCCTCTTCGATTCGATGGGGAGCGGCTTTTCGCGGAAAACAAGGTCTCGCGTTAAGTAAAGTAACGTACAGTTTATCGAATCATCTAGAATAACACCATTTTTCTTCTATTTATCCACAGTACACGAGCACATAGCCCAATTATTCAGTAAAAACTGCCTCGAGATGTGTATAGCGCAAGTAGGTTGAGGTCTGTTGATAGAAGAAAAAAAGGAATATCTGGTGCGAGGCAACACACAGCTTTCCAGAAGCAGCTACTCGGTAAATTACGTAAATGTTCAAAAAAACCATTTTTTCGACACGTTTTGGTTTTTATCTCTACGGAATGAACTGTCAGAGACACATTTATTCGGAACGATATCGAGATATTAATTATTTAAAGACATGCTGAGAGTTTGGTGATAATCGTCCCAGTCGTTTTAATATGAAGTGAAAAAAATCCTATTTTGGCTTCATAAGGCCATTGAATTCTCATGGAGATAGTTATGGAGGAGAAATTTTTGGATACATTTTGCCCCCCACCCTTTCCAATCGATGGAAACCGTTTATAACCTTATTTTCGCGTCTTTGAAAAAAAATAAAAAGAACAAGCTCAATGAGTTCAGCCGTTCCCCCGCAAATTGAACTACAGACACACGCGGACGCAAAAACTAGGTTTCTCGGGCTCTGTAGGCCTCAGAACGTTAAGATCTTAAGAAAACCAGACTTTTTTTTGTCACGATACTTTCCTTGCACTATATGGCTCATTTTACGTAAACTATGGGGGCACAGGTCTAGCTCATGCGCACGATACCACTCTTACAGCTATCTAGCATGTACTTGGTATGCTGAAGGCAATCTATAGCACCTTGAATTCATCCGAGAGAGCCGAAAAATGTGAGTCCAATAGATAATCAGGCAAGTAGACACAAAGCACTGTCGATTTGTGGTCAGGCAACACAAGGAGCAGAGACTGAAGATTGCCCTATGTCGCTTATCTGATTCTCCATGAAACGCCAATCAACACACCTCCTAAAAAACTCGTATGAAGAGGGAAAGTGATAGACCAGCCAAAACGCTCGGCTAGCGCATCTGAATTAAATGTTTCATCCAATAAACGCAAAAATCATGTCTGAAAAGGTAAGGACTCAACTTCCTCAGACTTTGTTAACAGTTAACCCCTCAGGGATTGGTCACATAGTCTCCTGCTTCCAACTCAATCCCTTAGTCGTTCATTAACTGCATAATTGCCATCTCGTGCTCATCGATCCTTAGTTCGAAGTGTCCACCTGACAGTTGTAATTCGTGCACAATGAACTGAGAGGTCCTGCCGGAATATTGGTAAGTGGCAAGCCTCCCGCCGGGTGGCCAGTCTTCCCGCACGGCACTAAAGCGGTGCTGGTCCAGACTGACATTATACGGCGCAACGTTTTTATTCCATTCTACTGAACTGATTTAGAAGGTTTATATATGAACAGCTCAATTCCAGTCTTCCATGAGTCCCTGCGCTCCTACGCAACAGTCATCAATTACTGCTATATGAGCCTACGCTTATCCTGCCATGAGCGTGACTACGGCTACCATACAATAATGATCTAACTAAGCGCACTCGACCTATTGAACTGGAATGTCCTGACAGTCCTAAATGACCATGACACGTCACCAACCGATCGTAGAGTCGAAACCCCCCTCGAGATTGATGACATAAGTAAAATATTTTAGACGTTTTCGAGCCACTAGTTAACTGCATGATCAGGGCCATTCAATGCAACGTTGAGAAACATAATGAGTGTAGTGTGTGTGTCGATCTAGAAAACGACAACTCATAACAAATGACAATGTTTGTAGAGGACTTGCCAATCCCATCACATTCGATTCAGCATCGAAAAATACTAATAAATGATACGAAACGTGACCACAGCAACGGTAATACGAAAATTGACGTTTTCTAGGCGGCACTAGGCAATTCACGCAGCGCGACGAATCGAACTGACGGGTGGAGCCAATGAAAGGAAATAAGTGCAAGCAGGGGAGAAAATATAACTCGCTACATTGCCCCATGAGGTGTTAGCAACCTTTGAACCAATCCTTTTCCTTGCGAACATTGACTCCCGGCACTGATTGACATGCGGACATTCCCACGCGTTATTTGCAGCATAGTATTTTTGGTTACCTACGAAACGCGTGTACAACCAACAAGTGCCTTTTATTTCCATTCCTTTTGACTTCGCAATCTAATTCCAACACTAGTTTTACTTTCGGATAAACATTATGCTGTGAAAAAAAGAGAGAGGGAAAAGCGCTATTTCACGAACTGTTAGAGCAATAAGTATTTCACGTTGAGGTTTGTCAGAACTATTCACTTAGAACCGCTCAATGTCTGGAACCCCTCCAATAACGTACGCCGTGAATAAGTTGTGTAATTGAGGTAGAGAAAAGTGGTTCGTTTGTTCCATTTAGGCGGGAAGAGCTACACCGAAAAGATGATACCTGCTTCCGGTTCCCGGTTACAGGTAACACTGTCAAGTTTTCCGTAGCTACGGGCATTTGTTCCACCAATGAGTTCCGTCCGTCAAGGTGAAGGTAAACTGTGTCTTACCTGCTCTTCGACGAGAATCGAGCGTCAATTTTCCACAGCGCCCTCCTCCAGATGTCAAAACCTTTGTAAACTGGAAGAGATGATTTCCTCACCGAACGTAGCAACGTCGCATTGAGACTCCCTACCTGAACTGAACTGCCCAGTAAACAGAGATGGCCGATAACCCAAAACCGTGTGTGGTCCAGTAAACGGTACGTTTTTAAAGACAATTTTCTTGCCCCCTCTCAGCGGGGTGTCGCCTTTTGCTATTGAGCCCCCGATTCCGAACGACCTCAATGTCTTCTTTTCAAAGTAACTCAATGGCCTTGACGCGTCCTGACGACATGTCTTCTGAAACAGCGCCGAAAAGCCGTTTCTTCTCAATGTCCTACTTCTACCCTTGTCTTCGCAATCTGTTCTCGTGAATACATCAAAGCGATTTCTGTTCGCCCGATCGAGGGGTTGGAATCTTCTTGGCTCTTCCGAGTCAAATAGGCGGTGCCGAACAAATCCAAAACACGTGTTGAGGTATGTTTGTGGACTTTCCACATGTTGATAGGTAAATGGCAGGTTCCACGAACAGTTCCTCTTCCAAAATAGTATAAATGTGGAACCATACACGACAGATTTGCTGATCGCCATTGTAGTCGTGACATAAACCCCCACGACACGTTTTCTTCCTGTCAACCTCAACAAAAGTTTCCCACTCGGTCGATTCTTTTTCAACACTACCGCATAGCGAGGGACGATATCGGGAGTTTTTACGTTATTCGTTATTGCTAAACTGATAATGTGAAGTTTTAGTTGCATTAATACGTGATTTCTAGCAGTTTTGTGCTAATCGAACCGCACATTGCTCAGAACGTTCCGCACGGAAGAACCTTCGATGCGAAAACGGGGATAGACAGTTTTACGTGCACTATTACCATAACGTACTTGGGAACATGTTGTATCAGGTTCTTTCTCAATTGGGGGAATATTAACGTCAGCTCGGGATTATATAAGACAAGACGCCAGTTGGTGTATGATCAAAGTCGACTAGACTACGACCAATCTTTCAATAAGAGTTGGGCGGGCAGTGCGCTAAGAAAAGCTATTAGATACTTGACGCTTGGCGAAGAGATGATGTCAAGTTTCTTCAACTATTCCACACTATCTGCATAGTGTCCCAATTCCCAACTCCTTCTGAGGCGTTGATCTATATGGCACACCGACGATGGTTCTTGGAAGTTCACAATAGCCTTTTGCTTTCTTATTTGTCGCTCTCGAAATAGTCCAATCCTTCCTTCGGGTGTCCGAGGTGTGCCAGCTTTTCAACACTTGTCGAGTTCTGTGGTCTCCCGGCTATATTTGATCTATTTCAAACTCACTGCAATTCGGACTTAAAACTCACCCATCTATGGCCTTTCTCAAGTTCGAAAATAGTCCTTCCTATAAAAATCGTTGTTTTATTTCTTCCTCTCAACAAACCAACTGGAATGAACTGAGTTTCCCATCTGTAAAGAACCAGAACTCTGGGAAAGTAAAAGGGAACTTTGTTCCCTCGTTGAGGCGACGTATTATTTGGCCGATACTCGAGAGCTTTTCAAACACCACTCGTGCAGAACGTCGAGAAAAGGTAAGAGCTCCATCGGGAAGGAACCTGACCGTAATACCTACTCGAATAATCGTTGAGTCGAGAGGGGAAGAAGACTTTTCCTCAAACTTTATTCTCGAGCTGGAAGACTTATCCTTTGAGAGCTCGTCTCGATATTTCTGGTATCGCTGCTGTTCCCACATTTTCAACAACAACGTGACCCGTTTATTACGCGGTGTTTAATATTCTTCTTCACAAGGCACGTGTACAGAGTGCAAGGAATTGGACGCACCACCGTAGCTTAAAAAGATGAGGAGAGAAATCAGTTAGTACAGGGCTTCACTAAGTGTGGGTCGTTGACTTCTCAGGGACGAGTAAAGTCATCATGGGCCAAATTACCAACAGCTCTTCGTACACCGTTGAACGTTTCAACCTTGGAAATTTAATATCACGTGTGCGTTTCATTTCTAGTTTGTGTAGGAAAATTACCTTTTGAAATGAAACGAGATTCAATTTAACGGAAAAATGTTCATTTTATTTGAAAAAAGTTTTAAAACAGTGTGGAAAATTCAGAACTTGGCCTGGAAAACGTACGTATCAATGTTATTTGCAGGCCTGAATAAAGGTCGAATAACTCCGAATGACCCGTTTGTCAATGCACTTTGATGGCGGGTAGGCATCAGTCATTCGGGCATTCAGTCCCGCTAGTCCGACAGCTGCAAATTCGACGTTTTAGCTGTTGAGTCGATAAACCGGCCCTTAATGTCATTCAACGACGTACGTGTAAATCATCGAATTGATTCACTAAACCATAACAGCTTTATCTATTTACCTGTTTGTTATGAGTAAGCCTGATTACATTTTGAATAAAATATTCCAACTTTCACAAGAAAGCCAGGGGCGTCTAGCTGTCCTAGCGTTAAATCAGTCAACGACAGCGATGTATCAATTGAAAAGAAGTTGACGAATTAGCCGTCCGAAGAACCAACTAGATTCATCGTCGTGATCCAAACTTTGCGACCAGTCGCACATATAAATCTGTCAAAGTCCGAGTAAGTTTCCGTAATTGGTTTCGAAGTTATTTGGGCCAAAGGGCGAGTCGACATGATTCAAAGGGCTGAGAGCTATACATCACTCGGCAACTTCTCTCAAGCGTCGACCTACCGCGTTGGGGCTAATTGTGAGACGAATAAATCTTTAGCACTCCGATTCATGAAGGGTTTCGGAATAAGCTGGTAACTACGACTTGGGCTGTTCGAACCGGAAGGGGAATGTTACGTAATGAGTCACCAACAAAAGAAGTCTTCATCTTGGCCCGGAATACTTACTGACCACCACTTCGTCTATGAACTGAGTACGTAAACAGATGACAAGTTAGGGCTCCTGAAAACAGATGGTACTAGATAGGTAGGGCTCGCAGTTTTCAAATTTTGTAGATATTTACGACGACGGGGGGAGGGGGGGAGGAAAAGTACTACGTAAAAACATTATACTAAACAATAGAGAAAATGAGAGCGGAGAGCGGAAAGATTAACGGCTTTCACCTTCCTAAAAGATTTTTCATTTGCAGGATTAGTCCTATGCAAATGTCAAAACGGGGTTGAAAATCATCAAAAGAGCTTCCTAATAATAAACCCCAAACTGTACTTCCTCTTTTCGGGCGATTATCGAAGTGGCCGAGAATTGCCAGGCTTCTTTGAAAGCTCTCGAAGAACGGAACTTTTTTTCTCTCTCCTTTTCCCTTCAACGCTCCTCAAGTTTGGCCTTTTGTCCCTTTCAGTTCTCTCTTTGGCGACAATAGCCAATCGACAAGTGCTTCTGACCACTTGCTGGGCTTTACTTCTTTACTTCACTTCTTTCCGAAGGGTGACCCCGGAGTTTTTTTCTCGTTGTAGCCCGTGAATATGACGACAGATTGCAGAAACCTCTTTCTTCTTTTGTAGGGTCATCGGCTTAAAGGCCTTTTCATACTTAGAGCTCAACTAGAGCCAAAGAAACGAGTTGCGCTGACACTACTTCCACTTCAAAGTGTTTGCCGGTCATCTTGATTGAGTCATTAGCCAAAGGAGTTCTATATTCAAATAGTATTAGCACATGTAGTACATAAATAGACTACATGAATACCGTTTGAGCTGTAATAGCTCAGTTGACGTGGAAGCTATCTGTTCACTACGTTTTTGGAAATCCTGCTAGGAAGCTTATTTGCGCAGTTTATACAAAATGTGGTGGTCACACTCTTTGAAAGTAGCCACCCTAGTAAATAGTCAGACCAGCTTGGAAACCAGGTTAAGAACTACTTCCAGATGGTACGGACTCACCAGGAGCATACGTCCGAGTGCCATAGCTCTCCCACATAACAACCTGACCTACCCCCAGGTCTGGGTTCAGTGGATGCTGAGCGAATGCTCGTGCTCTCACATGCCAGCCGAACCGGATCCCACATGAATTTCAACTGATGCAACTCTCTTATGAGTGATAAGGAACAACCATTTTGATGAGGAAACAAACCTACCATCAGTGTAAAATTGGCGCAATAAGGTTGACATTGAGGTAAACCCATCTCCTCAAATTAACTAAACCTATTATTCAGTTACTAATATTCATTATTCCCTTCGATCCTTTGTGTTTTAACGTATTAGTCTCTTGCACATTGTACTCTAAGGAGCTTACAAGCACGAAACAGAATAATCTAGTGTACTCGGGTACGACGTTCTGAGGCCAGAGCCTTGGGAGACGAATGAATGATGCTTTGCCAACACCAATTGTCAGTACTGAGAACTAGATTTGCGGACGTAGGCACGCAACGAGCTGGCTTAAAAAAGGTCTGTTGGCAAGGCGAAGATAAACGATACGAGGAGCGGATTTCAATAGAAAGGGCCTCATGATTTCATTACGGCGGACGTTACCGTCATTTACATGTGACATTCGACTCATAGCCCATATCCGTATTAATGCCAGGCCATCACTCGTAATACCTCCCGCTGGTTTTACACCGCTCGTAAACATTGGGCGTTAGGATTGTGATGCCGAGATCTGCCGCGAAGGGCCGCTCAAATCGTTATTGCTTCAACACCCCCCTCCACCAAACCAACTCAAATCATCCATCCCTTCATCCTGTAGTCGTTCAGAACCGTTCCTTCCCTCTTAACGATCCGTGTCGATGGTTTTCGAACAAAAGATACCAACCGTCATTTTGAGTTTTGGTGAGAAGGCACCCATTTATGAGAAACCTTATTGCGCTTATTAGCAGTTTCCACTGTTTTTTACAGCGCCATCTTCCTGTCGCAATAAAGTCATCATTTCTGACACTGCTGGACGCGCCCGAAGGTCCCAAACTGCATGACATCTACACTTTATTGGGCTGTCATTCTCGCCGTAAAATTTAATTTTTCTCCCATCGCTTCCTTCGGCGATCGAAACGGTCTATGCAAAGTTAACCTTCAACAACCAAGTCAGTATGAGGCTGCGCTGCTGAGGGCAATCAGGAGATTATTCAGAGCTGTCAAAACAGTGTGTTCAGGAGAATAGTCAATGCATTCAAATAGTGGAATGAGTTTATGTCGATAAAATTTGTGGTCTGAGTGTCCGATGTTTTCTTGGTGTTCTATTTCATAAGGGTGGAGATTCAAACTGATGAAACATGGTCCTTTCGTCAACAAGAATTACATTGGAGTTTTGATCGATCAGCACGACAATCTTTGGTAAGGTGCTGCATAGAACAGCGAAGGCAACGATTGTCGAGCCCAAGGTGCTTGTAGTTGAGTTTAGATTTTGAACGTGCATTGCGGAACGATGTGTGCGCATTTTGATGAGAGTTATTTGAACGAGAATTGTTTCGATTCTCGTAGGTGGTAGATCGGTTTTGAGAACGAGACCTATGATGGTTAATTTTGTTAACGTCGCTTCCACCAAGGCATACTGAGGAAGTTGGTTGACGATTAGAAATTTTGCGGCTATCAATTTTAGAAGCCTCAAGCCGTTTTTAACAATGTCATCAAATTTTGATTGGTCATCGTCCAATTGCAAGATTCGTTCCCGAATTGTATTGTCCCGTATTCCCCGAATGAGTTGTGCACGCAAAAATATTTCGATACTGACTTGACAATCATCGGAGGGACATACAAATGCACAGTCTGAAATATCGCGTCGCATAACAGCAATATAATCAGCGATAAACTCGTCGTCCTGTTGATACAAAGAAAGAAAACGGTGTTGAGCAAGCCTTTTGGGGCACAAATGGGTTTCGAGTACAAGAACAAGATCGGCGTACGATTTTTCGATGGGCTGTTGTGGTGCAACACAAGAATCAATAAGATGGTAATTACTGGAACCTATTGAGTTCAGGAGCATTAGGACGTACAACGTTCTGTCTTGAATAACGCCTTTCATTGTTAAGTAGTTTTCAAAACGAGCTCTGTACATTTTGAAATTTTCTTTAGAAGAATTGAAATTCTCAAACGGAGGTATAAGAACTTGTGGATTCACAGGGTTTTGGGGTTGTTAACCACTCCGCTGAGATTGACCACCAAGGGTTTGTGAAATTGCATTAATGAATGTTCTTTTTTGGGTATTGAAAGCTTCCATGAGCGCTTGGAATTGAGATTGATCCATTTCGAATAAACGTAAAGGATTGATTTCACCTGATTTCGAAGAATATTGAAGATTTATTATTTTGATGAGTCGCACTATATGTTGAATAAAAGCTCAAGTAGGTAACACTTTAAAGAATGTAATTAGAAAACTGATGAACATTATTTATCGAATAATAAAACGGAGCGTACATTTGAGAGCGGGGCAAAATCAAGTCTAGCATATAAATAAGATAAGATATAAAGCAGGAAGAGAAATTGGTGCGCTCTGGGGGCAGCCATCATAACTAACGCCTTCGCGCGCAACTATAAGGCGGTTATTTCAATTTCAATTATGGACATTATAGATAGGCTTTATCACGTTCTTGAGGTGGAAATTATCGATGAGACCACAAAGAAAATTGCAATCGTCCATTTGAAGTGTCTGATGGGTCGTATTAACAGTCCATTTGCTCGATGTTAACGACATCGACATGTTTTGCATACACGTGTCGTGCGTCTCACTAAGGTTTTGAACAACACATGGACAGTCAAAGCCCGGAAGGCCCTCTAATTGCAACTATCGCAACCCCCCTGCCAGCCTAGGGTGGTGGAATGCTTCCTACGGCTCTGCGTCGCGGACGTTACGCGGCCATCATTTCACGATGTTGTGGTTTATGGTTTGGCTCTGTAACGCCCCAGCGGTTTCTTGGCAAAATACGCTTAGTCGTAACAGGAAAATGGGCTCAAATAGATGAATTCTGCGCTCTGTTTGTGTTTTGCCCCTCTTCCGCACGATTAAATGCGTTCACTTCGATATTCGTCAAATCCCATAAATCCGAGTTTCTCAGAGCCGATGGTCCTCTAGCGGGATCGCCACTCCAAGATATAAAAGGTAGCTCTCCACCCCTTTCCTTACACATAAATCATGTGACTGAATCTCTTACGAAGGGGCTACCGTTGTTTTTATCTTCAGACCCTCCTAAGGAAGATATACGGATTTCCTTGCGCAATAAAATAGAGATGATGATTTCGCTGAGCGATTCTTGCTCAACTTTTACTCGAAGCTTTGTCTTTCATTAGTTATGAATACTATATAGCTGTCCTGTGCGCTGCTTTAGGGGATGATTTAGAATAACCTTTTATTTATACATTTGACCAACGAGGCTCCACTATTTCCGCAGATATGTACCAACTAGAATTATTTTGAGAGGCCGTTGAACAAACGGTCTAGATTCATAATAATTCTAGAATTCACTAGAATCAATTCACTCAATTATTGGCTTTTACTTAACAACATTCGATTTCTTGGGTGATTTATGGAACGCGTTTAGAAGTAAATTGGAAGGCCTAACCATTGTGTCCTGGCCAAAATGCTATATGTTATACGCGTAGGTTTGTGATCATAATTTTTTTTTTTTGAATAGTGATATCGCACTAAGTGAGACATGGAGCAAGTACGATATCCACTGAGTAGTAATGGGAACAAGGAGCTTTATTCGCGAATTATTCCCGGAGAAATCTTACCATCACAAATAGGGAAATGAGTGGGAGCGAACGCAGCAGGGCGACGCCTCGATGAGACTGTTGACACCACAGTTTCGAGCGAATCGAGACATTCGAGGTGCACAGTCAGCACAAATGCCACGGACGAGCCTTTCGCTAAATCCAGGAGTTCGGTTCGCCCCGGTACGCAACGTCCACTCGTTTTGACTGGAAGAATGTTTCATAACTATTGTGTGAATAACACGATTGAGCAACTGCGTTTAATCAAATGCTAAAAGGTAGATGCATCAAATAGATTTAGGGTGGCCTGTAGCTTCAGTCCTTAGAAAATCAAGCAATGCAATGACTACCTTCAATATCTCCTGTTCTGTTTTATAGTCTCATCCATAAAGATAATAGTAATATCCAAAAAATAAATACCCCGCCCTCCCAAACCTTTGAACCAATTCTCTCCGTACGGTCAGTGCTCTCATTGTCCAGTTCTCACATCCGTCAAAGGGGTTTCCATCTCGTTTGCTGTCATTCGAGTCGAGGCTTCCGAGTTGTGTGTTGACGAAAGGGCAGTGGAACAGTTTTATCCAATTCGTCAGCTGCAACGAGGCTCTCGATGACCCGTGACAACTGCCAGTGATCGGGAGTGTGTAAACTCCACATGAACTCATGTCGTCTGCATGTCGCTCTTCGTCAGGCACATTTTTTCAACCTGAAGAAAATGGCCCGTTGAGGGAAATCAGTTTTCCCTGAACGGAATAACCTTCTGCCAGTCGCAGCTGATGGAGCCATAACACGCACTCACAACTGGTTACGTATTCTAGAAATTTTATGACGCTCGCCGCATTCCCTTTCACGATCGGCACGGAGGAAAATAGGGATAACAAAAAGAGAGAGAGAGAGAGAGAGTAGAAAAAAAGACGGAAGGCGGAAACTTAATACCCATCTACCTCCAGTTTTCTGCTCTCTTTTGCATATAAATAAAAAAGTTTTATGACTTTCGCATGTAAGTGACACTGGTTCTTTTCATAAAAACACATGTGGTCCTGAAGTATCGCCCGCTTGATTTCCCCCTCCGTATCCTCCCGAATACCGGCGACTCTAATAAATTTTACCCTTCTCTTTAAAGGCCGATACCCATTGCATCCCAACCACCAGCAACTGCTTCTCTAATAAGCTCCCTCGGGGACAAAACCTATAAATCCTTTGTGTTCAACTCATTTGGTACGCTACCATTAATCTCCCAACCATTCGCCGAGTACGGGATTCGACTTCCTGAAACTAAAGAAAAGTTGGAGCCAAATAAAGATTGGTTATAAAATAGTCGCAATTGGGCATCAACAAACATCTCGCATTTGCGACTGTTTTGAGAAAATATTGACATCGTTAAAACAAGTGGGAAACAAACTGACATATTCATAATAATTATTGATGACCGCACAGGTACACCAAGACGCAAACGTATTTAAAACCAGCTCTCACAGATCAAGGGAAATTTCGTTCACGTTGATAGGTCGGTAGAAGGTTCTGTGACATTTTCTTGAGCAACCCTGGGTGCCAAATTCGATCGACAAAAGTGGCCCTGCACGCGTAATTGTTGTGGAAAGCTTGCTTCGTGCGCGATGTAACCTTTGGGGTTGATAGGACGGAACGTTAGGAGATCTTCGGTGGAGTTGAGAGTCTACAGCTTTGCCAGTCTTTGAAATCATTGCAATGGTGGCTATTTGAACAATATCCGATTCGAGCTGCTGAGGTGCGCAACTAGTTTACAAGTGCTTCAGCAACGCGTGGTTCATGTGCTCACCCTTTCGTGACCGTTTACACCGACTTCAACCTCAGTACTCCGTTGGAACGCCTCACAGAAACGTGCCCTAGGGACGCTTTTATGTATAGGGTTGCCAATAAAAGAATTCTTGCCGCCGCAGATTTAAACGAGAATCCTTCACGTATCTGCAAAACGGTTCAGAAACGAAAATCATTTACGACAACTTTAAATAACAATTACAGTTGTGGAGGGAGAAACAAGATTTTGTGGCAGTAAAACAAAACTACTGCTTTACTACTGATCTCACCCGCCAGCAGCAACTGGAGTCCAATTAGTTTTGACGAGATCAGGGAGGTGAATGATTCCTGGAAGCCGTCACTTGCATTCAATAAAATTCCTCGTTCCTCTTTTATTGTTCTTCATAACGCAGACTCACCGTGAATTTCATACAAACGGAAGGTGGAGACAATATCAGGGACTTGGCGTAATTTTTACAGCCGGCTCCGTTGTATATCAGTCAGAGATGTTATTACACGCTCAGAATTAGAAGGCCTTATGCCTCAAGACAAAAACCAATATCTGGGGCCCTCGTTGCCTCACAGCCAGTTGTAGATCATCTTCTTTACGACTGTCAGAAACTTTATTATTTAAGGGTGCTCTTTTACAGTCTCGTTCTGCTGATAACTGCCAAGGGGGTCAGCGTTTTACGATCTCCCTGACAAATCTTTGGTCTAATAAAGTATTAACCGCAGGGATCCAGGAGATCTCCGTCTTTTGTCCGTCGGGCGGGACGTTCTATACGTAGGAAATTGAGAAGATTTTCGTCAGGTTCCGCAATTTCCCCTTTCGGTTGTGTCTGTCACGTGAAGGCAGTGAATTCTTTATCCTCCTTTTACCCCCGAGTTCGGAGGAAATAACCCGTGATCCTTGACGTGAACATATGCGTCGATATGCCTCGTGTTTTCTCCTTCTCAGCTCCAGGTCGGATTTTTTGAGGGTCGACGAGATCAAAACTTGAGCCTCCGGTGAGAAACGCATGAAAAAGAAATATCTTCGAAGGAGAGTGGAACGGCTTCATCTCGAACGCATAACTGAAGGGACCTGCATGGATAACGAAACCTTTCTGGGATCGCTGGATTGATGTATTCTGGTGGCGGTCTACGAAGGAGTGTACAATCTCTGATAGCCCCCCCCCCCCGTCATCCAGTTATCATCCCCCAGCTCCTTCATTTTTTATAGTTAATAGCGACTGCACAAAGAAGGACCAATCGTGCAGTACAAGCAAGGAAGTTGGATGGGAGGGGGAAGGAGAACCTGAGCAATGACTGACAATTTCGTTTCGGGCGCTAGAGATCCAGAATACAATTGCTAGCTCCAGATCATAAAGGGAGCGAAATATTAAAGCGGTTGAGCGACTCTTCAAAGTTTTCCAATCGAAGCTGAGAGATGACAACATCCGCCCTCTCGAATTAGTGCACGTCAGCCACAAAGATCAAATGAGGCGTCTCAAGTTTTATATGAAAAGTTAATCGAGTTTCAAGGAGGATCCTCGAGGACTCGTTGACGAATTCACCTCCTCGGCGACAATTGCAGTTTCTTTTACAAATTGAGTGTGGGAACGTTGAAGGATGACTAGAGGGAGCGCTGCGAGTGCAGAAACGGCGTCGAGGGCGCCTGAGTGTCCCCGCTAGGTTAACTGTCGACTGACGTTTTTCTATCTAATTGCGTCCTCAAGTGTCGCGGGAGGTCGCCACGTGTCGCGCGACAGCCGCATTGTGTTGAGACAGCAGTAGGGGTCTCTGTGAACCTATTTTGTGCTACTTTATCAAAAAACTTAATTAGGGCGGCAACTTCGGTTTCGAGTGGGAAAACCGGCCGTTTTAAGTGCGCGAGCCCAATTCAAGATCATTACGCTTCTCTTGAGTCACATCTGTTCTACGCTTCTCGCTGAAAAATCCAAATGACAGTCAACTTCGACTCGCGGCGAGAGGTTTGTTGGCAGAATTTAGCTGTTACTTCAGATCACGTCTGCACACGACCTGACACTCGTTGAACTAACTTACAACAGCAACGTCTGCATGCAAAACTGGACCTCCATTCATTGTCTTGGCGAGTACCGTAACTGCCGTTACGTGCATTAATGTTGCTGAATTCCAACCCCTTGTTACAATTTCTCACAGTTTTCACGCGATAATTCCAAAATAGTAAATACGATCCTTCTCAAACAGTCATGTTGACAGTTTCATCAGTCCTCTGTGCACAGATTTCTCAATAATGGTCTTGTCATGAGAAGAAGTAGCTCAATAGATTTCGGAGGTCAAAGCGCTACCACTTTCTACGTAAAACGCGAAGTTATTTTACCAAGTTCAAATGAACTATTAGCTAAAGTAATGAAAATCCCTAAAAGCGCGTAGATCTAAGAAGATACGGAAACGAAGTGGGTGAGAGGGAGCCTTCGCAATTATCTCGTATCCTTGCTGTAGGATAAACTACTCGTTTGGTAGCCCTGACACTCGCAAAAAATGCATTAATAAAAATGCTAGGTTCACTTCGTGATTTACTCACGTCTGTGGAGTTTGTATGTTAAGATTTGGATACAAGTACAGGAAATATAAGCACGAACACTGTTTGGTGTAACCCAAAGAATACCACACATCTAAAGCCCACTTTCCAACATTCGACGACCTGCTTGTACGATCCGTCCTATAATTATTTATTGTTGTACGATGAATCAATGAACAGTATTACCACATTGATGAAAATAAGATTTATTCAACCATTACCCAAGAGGAAGATAATCTGTTTAGGGGCTCTGGGAGTCCATACAAGGAGCAGAGTAGCGAAACCAGGACGAGAAGATGCTGATATGAGAATGACACCAACGTGGCGGTATTTCATCCTCTGTGTGCACGAGTGATGTCTGGGACAATCAGAAGCGCCGCTAGTGGACGGCAAGTTGTTTCTGTAGTCATACCGATTCGATTAGGTACAGCGAAGTATCTGCACGAGCCCCATTACGGCGATTGTAAGCAGTTGTGTAGATTAGCATTCTGACGTCCCCCCCCCCTCCTGGACCCATGAGTTCCATTCCAACCAGAGTGAGCTCTCGCCCTGCTTGAAACATGCACTCCCATTGCATTATGAGTTCACGTAAGCTCGGCATTAGTCGATATATAAGGAGTAGTATGGAACGATCCGTTAATATCTACCAGAAGCCTCATTAAGGAGCGATCACCTCTTACCCTCTGAGACCCACTTGAGATAACGGGAACATTTTCCGACGGAACCAGGCGGATGTGATCCCACGATCTTCGCATCAGCTTTGAAGGCTCGAGTGTTACAATCAAATTACGGGTTTGGCGAATAGTTACGACTCGTTCACCCCGCACATCTAACCGCAGAAGTAGCGAGGATGTAAACTAAGTGATTGTTATGCTAAGAGAAGGAAACACAAGTTGGTAGATTGCCAATTATATGTAAGGATGGGGAACTGTACAATAACGTCTTGAGGAGCTCCGAGGGAAGGGCTAATTAAGTTGGGTTTGTGATGGAGAGGAACTCGAACGGGCGAAGGGGTGCGGTGACGTTTCACTGACGGAGACGTCGGTTAAAGGACAGATGTCGAGGCAGGTACGTGAGAAAGGGAAGCTCTCATCTGTGATAGCTCCTTATCCATAATGGCCCTTCCGCGGGTTTAATGTTCAATATCTATTGTTCTAAGGGAGCTAGTCCTGACATTTCCACCTGTGTCATGTTGAGAGCAGTAGAGAATGCGACGTCGAACCTTGGCACGATGCAGCGTCAGCAGTCAAAGCAAGAGAAGGACCTTCGGTGTCATCAACTGCCCACTACCTTAACTATTGCGCCTTCATCCAGACAGGGAAGTTCGAGTATACGGTCAAAATACGCGCCTGTGATCTCCCAAATTTGAAATGTCCTAAGCTACTTATTACTTTCCGCTTCTCAGATGACAAGGAGACTATCACATATAGGCGAAAATATATATTTCTCTCTAGGTCTTTACATTTTGAGGCAAATTGAATCGACACATGACCTAATTTCGGCGATTGGTCTAGTACGTTCGAGTGTTAACGATGCGCAACAACAAGAGGTTTGAACATCACTAAAGTAACACCAAACGTCGGAAAATGATAAGCAGGCCGAAGTGAAAAATTGTGAATATATATAGCACTCTGACTGCCGCTCAGGTGGGATATGCGCTGTGGCCAAACGACCTACTGTGCCAGGTAGATGACTAGCCTCATAAGGAATGCCAGGTATTTCCTGCAAGAGTCTTCTTTGTTATCCGCCCTGGTAGAAGTAGTTCCAAAGACCAGAAATCGCTCCCTCTCAAGTCTCCGGCACTGGGCAAGGACATGGCAGGGAGTCTCCTTATCTGTGCCACACCACTTACATCGAGGGGTGTCGGCTATGCCCATAACATACGTGTGTTTGTTCATTTTGCAGTGCCTGGTGATGATCCCAACAATCAGCCTTAAGTCCTTCCTCTCCATCTTCAGAAGGTTCTGTCTTATGTCACATGTTTGCTCTGAGAGTATACATTTCTATTCAATTTTGAATGGTGGCATTCTGGAGCCTCCTACGCCATGCCTGGGCAGCTATATTGTGGTGTTGTCCCAATAACATTTGTTTTTCAACCACTTGCAAGATTTTACGAGGATCTGCATTTCGCTTTCTTTCGGTCAGAGAAATCCAAGACATAAATATTCTGGCGGTGGCTCATTGCCGTTAACAGATGGCAAACTATTGGCCATCAGCTGTTTTGACCTGCTTCTTACTTTTAGGTAGCGCGACCACCCGCAAAATTAGCCGTAGCTGTCCAGGCGCTTTTCTCATTCCCAGACCCCCCTCCGGCGCAACGTTCGGGAAAACGGAGTATTTGTCATTGGCTTCCAATGAAAGTTTTACAACATCTGTTTCACGACCTGCAAGATGAATTTACGGCCCGGAGCCGACGATGACAAGAAGTCAGGTACTTTGCGACGGTCGTGGTAGTCGACTTTTTCATCACGACCCCTTGAAAAAAAGAGGTCAGTTCATACCACAACTCCTGCGGTGGGTAACCAACTTGATGCGAAGCGAATTGTTCAAAGTTGCCTCCGACGTAGTAGAAATCGAAAAGATGAGGGTGAAACGTAAGAATTGTTTGGCCTGTTGTTTTTTTTCTTTTTTGCAAACTGCCAGGCGTAAGAACAGTTTTTATTTCCTTTATTGGCAACAAAGCAACTTTGTTAAGCGATCAGAAACATTTTTGTGGCAGTTGCACGATATAGTCGGCGTATATGAGACGTATACAAACAATAACTAGGGCATAATAAATGACCAGGTGTAGTCCATCAACCTCCTAGTTTGGGAGAGCTGTCCGAGGGCTAAACTACTGTACTGGCGAGCAACTGTCTTAACACTAGTGCACGCTTGTTGGGTCTATGTACTGACTTTGTATTATATGAAGTATTACTTTAACACAGCTTAGTCAATGCCCTCGGCCAAATCAGTGTGGTGCTTTGTTTTCAGGCGTCAGAGACGGCAGCCGGTCTTGGAATCACGCAGTAAGCGACCTGATATCTTTATGCAGTTCTTCGTTTCTGACGAACCACTCCGGACCAGTGATCATTCGGAAAACGTTATTTCGCAGAACTATTATCCTACCAATTTGTGAGTCCGACCAGGAAGCCCAAAGACTGTCTCTGTAAAGCCGAGTTGAGTGCTAGGTAGTAAGTGTTTAATTTGGGTGAGAATGTGTGGGTCCAGAGGCGTAGCTAGGCACTGCCCACTCTACCAAGACTTGCAAATGCGTGCTCAACTTCCCGGAGTTGGCTCCCTACTGGCCCCACGGCAGCCGTGCGGCGATTCACAACCATTGTCCAAGCATGCACCCAATATGCTAACAAGGCCCCTGCAAGCCACAAAAGGAGCAGCAACCATTGCACATGCATATAATGGCTTACACATTTTGTTATTGCTTGTTGAATTCATTATGATGACTATTTGACCTCGTTTCTTCTTCCATTCTGTTCCTGTCAGCTGCTGGTATGATAGAGATGTTCTGTGTACATTGGATAATACAACAAGTCTTTTGTTCGAATTTTTTAATACGTTTGCAAAATATGTACAATTACAGATAACGGCACATCGTCAAATGGGCTAAAAATTAAATCCGCTCATGCTTCCAAAAATTGCGCTTTCGTGAAACGTTGTACGTTATAGTAATCACAGCTTCTACTTAAATTAACTCACATCTGAGTTCATCCACTTGACTTACTCTCGACGAAGAAACCCCTTGCCAGCTACATCAACCACAAACTGTTAGAGTGCTTAGCCAAGTGGAAGGCTGATGATGACGTGACTCCCTTAGAGGCCAGAACTCATAGGCTGTGATGAACGATATTCGAAATAAAGAAAGAGAATGAAACCTAACAGGACTTCCTCGGCCAGAACGAACTATTCGTTCGGTTCACGAATTGGTCAGGAAGCAACGCATTGGTATTTGATACACTTCGTACTCAGCTCTTGTAGTTTGACTTCTTCGTTCGCGTAGTCAGAAACATATTGAGCGTTGGGCGATATCGCGATCAGTTGTGTTTCATACACAGCAGTTTTATCATGTTTTCCATCTTCCCCGATTGACTATCGTGTTACTTGGAGCGATCCGTACAAAAATGTAATCAGAATCATTGTAGCCCTTTTCAGTTAATGATCATTTGGTATTTTCTCGTTATGATAACTCTACTTAGTTTTAGGGCAATTTTTCTTACCCTTATTTAAGCATCTCTGTTTGACTCTGTTTCACTCAATCACATTGACAGACCCACACACAGATCATTTACCCCAACGGTGTTTTACGGACTGAGAAGACCTTGAAATGTTCAGATCTGAAGAGAACTCGAAATTGCGTGTTTTCTTTTTAGTTCGTAGAGCTAAGGCAAGTAAAAAAACGGGCGCAAAACGTGATTTCCTTATTTGGCTACTGCTTGCTACGTGAGGCTTTATTTGTATATCACCCAATGTTCAGATATTAGTAGCTAAGCCCATACATCCTCCAACTTTATTAAGAATTGAAGGCCCTCTAGTGGAAGGTTCAAAGTAAGAATTGAACAGAGTACAACGTAATTCGTGCAGCCTACTCTTCAATAGTTACCGCAATGCCTCAACAAGAAACCTTATTGGGATACAAAAAGGGGGTGAGTACTTCAAGGAGTAATAATCACGTATAATACGCGGATAAACACGACGTACACGAGTTTACTTATATAAACCACTACAAAATGAAAATAAATATAAAAAAAGTGGCCTAATTCTAACGCAGAGGCGGACATCCTTTTATTTGTATGTACAGCGTCTAGTCGAACGAAAACTAACGCTATCGCTCATTTATAAAACCTCATGCTTTCACGCGTTGATTGGTAATTGTTGCAAGTCAGGCCTCTTCTATCTTAAGGAACCAACCACCCAAACTGAAGATGGGTTTTCGAATTGGGGGAAGATGCCGAGGACTGCGCTCCATTGAAAAGGTTACACGCGCGGTTATTGGAGTTAAAACATGCGCTTTGCCTTCATCTTCCCCAAAGGAGCAGCATAACACGGCTATAGTTATTTTCAACGGCAATTAGGAAGTACCCTACAGAATCAAAAGGATCGAGTAACCCCCTTTAGGCACTACTTTTCAAAGTGTATCGCCGAGCGCCCAAAACGGAAGTAAATTATAATAACAACTTGCGATTTATTGGCAAGACACAACGAAGCACAATACCATCCAAACAACTCTAGATTTAACATCCAGTTTTCTATCTAAAATCCAAATTTACTCGCACGAATGGTTTCTCACATCATGATTCCTTCGTGCCAAGTTCACCTTAATTTTATAAAATATTTACAAACAGGAAAAGTATAATTTAGTAAGAAAAAAGAACGATCTTAATTTTCATCAGTACTATACGCTGTTTCGTAAACTAGTTGACAAAGCTTCATGCGGTATAACAGTTTTTTCTTTGGGGACATGTTCTTCAAATATGGCAGAAAACTAATGAGGAAGTTGTAGTCGTCATCCTTGTGAAGATCTTCGGGCATTGGGAGGCTGTAGGGAAGTGTTTCATCTTCCGTGTTACGTCTTTTCACTCCGCGTATCCGCATGTTGCTGTCGGGTACTGTCGTCGTTTCGTCTGAACTACTCCCGTCTATTTCTCCCGACTGGTTGGGTTGTTCCACTCCTAGCAAGGAACTTCTTAAAATGTATCCAGGAGTGTAATTGGAGTCTTCAGTCTCTTCGATCATTTCCGTTTTGAAGAGCGATTCGATAGGGACAGGCAGCTCGCGCGGGCTCATCTGGTCTTTCATGAATTCCATGTCGTGAAAATGAGACCACGAAGATGGGGACTTGGAAACGCCAACCTTCTTCAATTCCTTGCGAAACACGTCTTTAAGGCCTTTCCACTTTTTTTTGACAACGTCATCTGTAATAAGCGCAACAACAAAATATTTTATTCAACTTTAACGTGTGGCGCCAATATCGTTGCAATATTCATGGGTATGAAATAGTACGCGGGATACATGCAACATTCAAATCTGAAGAGCTTTGAGACCGATAGGAGACACATCCGCGGCACTTCAATAACCAGCTAAGGTGTTATTTGGGTTTGACTGCAATAGCCAATTAATATCTTGCTTCAGATGCCCCCAGTACCGCAGAGCCGATCGTAATTCGTACTCTCTTTCGTACTTCCTCCAACCCCAGTTATTCTTTTCTTAATGAAATTAATAGAGCGCCCATTCTTCTCATGGTGGGCTAAACAGATGAGGCACTCGGTGGGAGTACTAGAGAGGAAATGTGTCTCCACGATACCCACAGCTTGTGACGGTTAGTTTTCGAAGATCAGGCTCTGCCAGCCTCGCCCATTGCAGAGGTGCGTAGCAGCCAAATGTTAAACATCTAAACCAAGAAGTTACCGATTTCCCGAGTGGACTGAGAAGTAAGTATCTGAAGCCTGCTTCATTGGTGGGCCGATTGAAAAGTTATCAGTCACTGGTGTGTTTGTGGAAGAGATTAGCTGGACTATTCTTACTGAAAGGTTGAGAGTTCAACCGTGGTCAGAGCTGCCCCTTGTAGACCAGCGAACCTGAAGCACTAGATGTTTCAGAGCAAGTAGCCAGGACTAGTAAACTCTTCAGGAACCCCTGTACGGTGGAAGCTTCTCATTTGTACTACCAGCCACAAGTTAGCCCGCACAACTGTAGGCGCTGTACTCAGTTTGTCAGGGTGGTTCTGAACCAGATGAGGGAAGAACTTGCTGACTTGAATTTTGAATTCAACAGTTCAGCGCCGAGTAGACCATTGAAGTCTTCCAGAATCGTGTCAGTTCTTCCGATTTCTCGGCAGTCCCACACAGTTCATACTGCGCTCTCCAACCCCAAAACAGCTCCATAGTAAAGGGCCAACAGGATATTTGCCTGGGGTCTGTGTTTGGGTTTAACTATTAGGATGGTGGAGCTCAACTCAGGGAGGATTCTCTAAAACTAAGGCCACCGAAAGTGACTGGACACTTTCCGACAACTACCAACCAACAGACCGGGCTGAAGGATCAGTTGAACATCTGTATTCAACGTGTCAAAACTGCAGTTGTTTCGGCACAGGTGCTATGAGCCAGAGAATCGCATGAACAAATGTAATATGGAATATCACACAGGATTTGCCACCTTTAACTGACCGCAATACCCTCCTCGCAGCAGATTATGGCAGTCAAGAATTAATTGCCCTTCAAAACTGGGCGCTCAGGTAGAGTCAAAATGGAAGCGGCAAACTCTGTACCAATGACCTCAACAATTGACGAACTCAGTAGGTGCAGCGGTATGTGCGGTGACTAGCCAAACCTGCACAATCTACCTCAACTGCAAAGTTATTTGCCCCGTTGATACAGTTTATGATGAAATTACCCTCGTGCTTTTTGTGGGTGTGGAGTCTCCGTGGCCTTCGGATGCCTGAAGAGAGCTCTGCTGCCCTCTGCGTTACTCCCTCAGCATCATTAAGGAGATTTTAGAACGCCTACAAACCCTTAGTATGCACGTATTTAGTGGCATTGTAGCGAGAACCTGCTCAACGTTGTTTGTGTTCTGCCACTTTCAAAAGGACAAGGAGGTTCACTAGTTAAAAGAAACGTCGAATGGACAGGAGGGCACGTTGAGATCCGACTCTAAAGCCGCAAATATTCAGCAGGTAAACAGTTGTGCAGCACTCAAGTAATTCCTGCTCGCAGTTGCCAATTATGTAAGGGATAAAGCACAACAAGTTGACGCGTACTATACACAAGTTCAATCCAATCGTTTTCGTATGAAGCTGGAGTGTTATGAATAATTTCCGTAAATTACCCAGAGCTCGCTCATCACGTTCATCAAAGATGCAGCCAACGTAATTATTTCAATCACATAGGGTGGCAGTTTGATTGGTTCCGTGTAATAGTCTCATTATTGACAATACTATCCCGCAGATGGGCTTATATCCGCTCTAATTATCATTCAGCACTGATTCCTGAATCACATCTACAGGACAGTACATCCATCGCCAAGATTAATTAGCCCAAGTGATGGATTTTGGGCGTTAAAGGACGATATTAATCACGTAGCGTGTACCACTATAAATTTAGAAATTGCTTTCACTTCACTGTACCCACTAACTTGTAGCCAATGGTCACGGCGGTGAAGTGTGAGGACGCTGTTAGATGTTGCAATAACCAGGAGCAGCCAGGCTAAAAGCGGCCATAACTAACTACTCAGCTGCAGAGGTTTGGATCTAAAAGGAGTGCGGACTAAGGTCGGAGTCATCTCCTGCGAGACATCAGACACCATTAAGCTCTGATCTACTAGTGTGGAAACCATCTAGGCTACAACCACGTCTCACCTGTCATAGTCCAGGGAACAGGTTTATCTGGCTCGCGAAACTGTACGTCCCAAGTATTGTTTGGGGGGGATCAGACATTTCAAGGAGGTTGCCGGGACTAATTACAGAAACACGAAATTCACGTCCTCGATAGGATGGCACCAGAGACCTAGCCACCTCTCTCGTATTTACCCTCAACCCACACACGCCAAGTTACTTTTAAAGCTGTCTAGGGCGATCTGTGCAAGCCGTACTTTGAACCTGTGAGGAGGACGACATCGGGAAGATTAAATGATAAGGTGTGGTCGTCACCAGACACACTGGAGACAAGATGACCGCAGACGATACAGAAATTGGCCTGTAGTCCCTTTATGTGGTTCGAAGTGCACATCCATGAGGGCACTGAAGACGATTTTACCATCCACAGAACTAACTCAACAGCCCCAGGAGCTTTCTTCCATCTACAAGGTGAAATAGCAACACGCCCAGCAGGTGATTTGGAGCCAGCTAGCATTCCTGTTCCAGGTTTATCAAGTTATGATGGGTGCAGTCTTACTCAGCCTGATATCAATGGATTGGATTGCCCTGGCCGTGATAAGTCAATGTGCTTATAGAGCTACTGTCCATTGCCCACCCCAAACATCCACTCATAAGCCTTTCAGTCCTTATCCAGCTATTAAAACCAAGAAATATGTCCTAAAGGTCAATGTGCACCTCCTTTTACCCCTCTGTCTTCCTCACTGCCTATAATTTCCTTTACTCCTTCATGGACAAAAAATGCGTAGTGATGTGGGGCATTCAATGAGTGTATATGTGTAGCACGACTCGTTGTAACAGTGAGGAAGACTAAAAACCACAAATGAAGTGGTTTTTCAGCCACCTGAATTGGGAGAAACTGTTGCGAAAGAGCATACGGCCTAGGTGCAAACCCTGAGGTAGTCTAGAAGTAATAGGCCAGCCTCGACACGAGCTATCATCCTCCCGTCTAACAGGACAGACAGACGGGCAAGCAAGGTGGTTGCCCCGCGTCCCATATGATCTAAGCTTTCAAAGAAGCATAGTGTAGCAACTCATCGTGTGCTTTCGAGAAATCCATGTCAATGCAATCGATTTGGTTGCTGCGCCTGATGCCCTAAAGATAGTGCACTGGAGAGTTAATACTTTGAAACACTGGGGGTTATCCTCTGAGTAGGAGGAGAGAGCAGGACCAAGACTCATGTACATTCTGACTGCTAATCAACTCGGGTATCACATATTGCAAGAGTTGTATGAACTGTAGCAATGAGGTAGTGAATTATTCGTGGTCACCAGAGAAATGGCTGATCGAAGAGCTCTTTGATTCACGACTACATTGAGAGCAAGGTCTATTTAAAGTGGAAGGAGTGAAGGCGGATGACTGCCTCCCCCATCTAAACAATGGTCCCAATGGTCGTTGCTCGGTCTGACAATTGACAGGAGGGTTTCTTCAATGTCTGTTGTATTCAGTTAGTTCTGCAATCCTGGCTAACACTGGCTTCGGGGCTGGGGCTCCATTATCCCAACCCCTTGACAACGATGGAACACCTTCATAACTCATTCGGCATCAACTTTGATCAGCTTCAGCCCAGTGCCTATTGCGTCAGACTCCTTCATTAATGCCGCCTTGCACCAATGATAACAGTACTGCAAGAGAGTGGTGAATTGCTCAGCAACTAATCAGAGCATGTCTACACCGCTGAGATAAAAACAGCTGGAACTAAAATGTTGATCGAATAACTAACATAACCTACGGTGCAACTCACAACACCCAAGTTGTTCCAACGACAGTAGAAAATGTGTTTGGGGATTTCTCATTAAAGAAATAAAGGTTTTGTTGTGGCGAGGGAAATGGGTGAAGGAAGAGACAAGATGTTGGTAACACGTGGAAGAAAGTCAGTTGGCCCATTTCACATGAGGAGCTCCGTGTCTCTCCTCCCGAGAAAGAGGGGAGGCTCTCAACACTAAAATGCGTTGAAACCAATTGGAGCTTTCAGACCAAGGGCGAGAACCGAGAGCCCTAAAGTGTCCTGCACCTCGATTTGAGTCTTCCAATCGAAGTGGGGCTTCCACACGAGGACTGAAGAGGGCTCTCCAGTTGACGCTCCAAACATGGCGGATCTCGACACACGCGAAGACGGGAATGAAGTGGTAAAAGCCGCTCACCGTAGCTCTGGCTACTTTATCCTACCTAAGTGGGACTTTAATGTGGGTCATGTTCACGTCACGGGTTTAACAATTATTTTCTGGAGATTTCAATTAAAGTTTTTGGAATGTTTCAGTGAGCAGTAAAGTAGTAGGAAGACCAGGAGACCAGCAAATATAAGAAAAATGCATTACTTGTGCAAAGTATTGACAATAGATGAGTTATGTTTGAATTTTTCTTCCATCTGCCAAAAACACGAAATGTGCACTTGAGGTATTGTTGGCAGACAAAGTTCCTCACAGTCCTTGCTGCTGTATTACACGCTCTGGAGTGCAGTCTTGAACGAAACCATGAAGTACAGTACGTTTGGACTGAGACCACAGCAAAAATCGGGTTCACATCGACAGCAAGATGAAATATGCGGTATTTCTCGTCTAAAATGACAAATGCACATTCTACAGTCGTGTTTGATTCAAACGGTCAACTGACGAATTCCTTCCTGCAAGGGTCTCAAGAAGGTTTGGTGAATTTCAAAAGCTATCAGGAGCCAGGAACTAAAAGCAGTAGGAGGCTGCACAGTCTCAACGGGGGAAATGACTAGTGGCGATAGAGTGGGGGGAGTGTGTGGCGGTAAGTGGGGGTCGGGAAGAAGAAGAAGAAGAGGATATGAATGAGTGTGTGTTGATATTGTGAGGGCGACTTACAGGAGGTTCCCATTTCGTCAGCAACTTCGAGCCAGTGCTTCTGCATCAAGTCCCGGTTGAAGTGGTTCTTGTCGGCGACGTTCCAGAGGCAAGAGCGCTTTTGAATCGTCAGGATGAGCTGGTGAACGTCCATGTCGCAGAGGGTCGAGGGATGAAACTGGTCGTTGCGAAGGGGAGAAAGAGACGAGAAAACACCGCACCCGAAGGGGTTGCTACCTCGCTCGGGGTCGCCGGAGGACGAGGGGGCGAGCGGTGACTGGAGAGCGAAGGGACGAACTGCGCACGCAGCCCGCGTTATCGATCGGCGACTCGCTCCAGGTCGCCCTCCGCTCGGCTCCCCTAACCCCACTCCCTTCGACGAACCGGCGACGCTATTATCTTCGGTCAAACGGCCGCCGACCCCCTCCGACCCACTCCGCCCTTACCCTCCCGACCTCTCCACAAGTCGTCGACGGCTTTGCGGCTCCTTGCCCCCCTTCGACCCCCCCCCCTCCTACACCCGTCTCCTTCGGCACAACCGTCGCACTTCCACTCCGTCGACTTCCTCGCCGGTGTTCTTCCTTTTTCCCGCCTTTCGATCTCCTCCACAATCGATGTTGAACGTTCGATTCATCGCCGCCGCCAGATGTTCTCTTCCCCACCATTAAACCGTTGAGCTCCGGTAAAAAAGCGGAACGCGTTACGTTCGACCCGTTCTCTCTGCGGAACCTGCTCCAGTACCCGCTCCTCTTCTGCCCACTCCACGTATTTTTACTTCCGGTAACGGAAAGGAAGGAAGTTATCTGGAGAGAAAAAAGTAAAGATCTGAAGAATACTCATTTTTTATTCTCCATCGATTACATAATTTTCCTTTCTACTTCGTAGAGTTGAGAGAAATAAAAACACCATTTGCGATAACGGCTTGACTAAATCGGCCCAAATTTCATATTATGGTCACTGGGAGATACCGAAATAAGGGTAAGAACTAAATCAGCCTAAAATAACAGTGGCTCGTAATATTTTTTTTCTCAAATACGGCTCTAACGACAAAACTCGAGATAACTAGACAGTAACATACAATTTTCACTTGTGGAACATGACGATTGCAGAACAGTAAATTATCCAACATTTAAAAGAAATTTAACGCAGTTATTGTTTACAAATTTTGGTCAAATGACATTACAGTTCTCAACAAAATTAGGATGGTAGTCCAATAAACTGAGGGTTTAATAACTTCCATGAGATAATTAGTAGCAACCTAAGAAGTTCTGCAATTCCAACCCACCCTGTTTGACGTACTGATATTTCTTTTCTGTATTTATAATCAGTGTGTGCTCGTCAAAAATGCCAGTATTGTCACCCAGTTAAATCATGTTATTCTGCCCAATCATCAAGTTGTACTCGGACTTTTAATGATCGCATAAACCTGAGGTCTACTGTCTAAAGGCGTTTCGTTCCCTCGAGTTGCTTTGTCAATGTGCCGATTCCTCAGTTTTCCTGGAGTAACGGATCTGTAAGTAAAGGGATGTTTCTGAACGCTCCACTAAGGAGCACCTCGGAAGAACCCCCAACATGCGACTCAATTACGTTGGTTGGGCGCTTTGTGTATTCGCTAAAAGGGTTCGCCCGAAGGCTCCAACAGTCCCGCATTAATAATTGGCAAGGAGCTCAGGAGCCGAGTGCGTGCCTCCTGGCGCTAATCCACTAATGTACTCGCATGTTTATCTTTGGTCTCTTTGATCTTCGAATGGGAAGCCAAGTTCGCTGGAGCGGCTTTGCGTTAATATAGTTGAGATTTCTGGAAGCAAGTGAGAAAGCAGTGTCGAAAGAAGAATACTTACCAGGCAACCTTTGTGTTGTGCGGCGCAGGAAGTCATTCAATCGACATCATACTCGTCCGTGTTTGGCATGGACTGCCCGCCACAGTTTGATCAGCTGGAAAGCACTGAACTTTCTTAACCAAAAGTGAAAGGTATTAAAGCAATAGGGTTATTACTTGGACCTGAAAATCACACGGTTGGACAACGAACTACAATACGACATTTTCAGAAAACCCACTGCCACCGACACGACCATACACTTTACATCAAACCACCCACAACAACATAAACTAAGTGCATTTAGACACATGATACGGAGACTAAAAACTATCCCACTACCCGCACAAAATTACAAAAAAGAACTTGATACTATCAATACCATTGCAGAAAATAACGGTTACTCCAAAAAAACGATAAACAAATTATTAAGACAATACGAATCCAAAACACACGACTCAAAAACACAGAATACACAGACTTTAACAAGACGCTGGACATTCACGTACACAGGACCAAAAACATACGGAATAACTAATATCCTCCGAAAGGAAGGTATACAAATCGCATTACGTACGGACAACACACTTAGAACCAAACTAACTACAAAGACTGAAAAGACAGACCCACTCGACCAAAGTGGGGTATATAAAATAACTTGTACTTGTACAAACGCATACATAGGACAGACAGGACGAAAAATACGGACCAGATACTCAGAACACATTAAATCTCTTAGTAGGAACAAAGACGATTCAAACTTTGCTAACCATCTCAAAACAACTGGACATGAACCTACCAAAATACAGGACTGTACCACCTTACTACACAAACAATACAAAGGACGAAAACTGAACATATTAGAAAACATGGAAATTTACAAACATAAACTTCAATGGACAGATCATAAATGAACAAATCAACACAAAATGCGACACCATATTCACACCACTCAAAACATTACACAAACGAAAACAACCAACTGACGGATTTACAGACCACCCTGCACAAAAAAGACGGAAATTCCACAATTGACAGATCATTCAAGACGTTCCATTCACCTTAGGGGTTTTTCCCCTGAGGTACATGACCTCCTCTTCCCGACCCTTCCCCGACCCTCCGTCATCCCGTTTTACCTTCCTTTCATATATAAAGACCACGACCAACTGACTGACTCCAGTACTGACTTAACGGCCAGACGATGATGTCTTTACATCGAAAGCGCTTGCCACCAGCAACACACCAGCCAGAGGAGACGGACTCACCTAACAGATACGTAAACTTTAACAAAAGTGAAAGATTAGGCGAAGATTATTTACAATTTTTATTTGCATTTATTGAAAATAATTCCTAGTTTCACAAAGTAAAATTCCTCACGCTTGAGCTGGGCGCGTTGGTAAGTGGGTTAGGCGGACTTGACAGGGATGTATAAATAATTCGCTACTTTTGGTTGCTGCACTAGTAATGAAATTTATATTCCGTCCGGCGACTTGTCTATAAACTGTTTTTACAAACAAACTGTCGATCATGAGTGGGGAATCATTATCCCCCATCGCCCTGCAGTGTAGGCAGTTCGGGCTTGCAGCCTTACCAATTGGGTGCAAGTACGCCCTAAATTCCCCCCACCGTGGCGCAGCCCGAGCCATGAACCAATTGCTGGCATCAACTGCCTAGTCCATCGCCAGTCCATTCATGGGTTATATGTATCACTTGTTTTGCCATCTTCAAGGGTCACAGCTCTCCTTCTTTTCAGAGGAGAGCCGTACTCTGGTAGCTCCGTGGTCCACACGAATCGGGTTGTGAGACTACATTCTTCGGTTCGTCACCAGGACTGGCTTTGACTTCTGCAAAGGGATGGTCCTCAATTAATCCGAATTATCTAACACCATCCACTGAGAGAGACTTTCTTCTCACAATATCTGGTAGGGATAGGTCCACAGTCCAGAGTGTGAATCCTTCCAATCTGATGAGAGGTCTCTCAAATTGTTTTACCATTCAAGGGTGGACCTTTAGTGGACGTTATCTAACTTAGGCGTGGCCCACCATCAATGACTGTCGCTGAACGCCGCAAAGGTATGCCACTTCATGTACCACTCATTCGCCTCCTCCGGAAACGCTAACTTCGACGTGACAGGCAGTCTCTTATAGTCCACAATGTTCGAGTAACGCGTCCAGGGAACCTGTGTGGGAGGAAGATAATATTTGCGTTAAGATTTAAGAACTACAAGGTTTACTTAGAAGTGCTGAGTAGCGAATAACTCTCAGCAGCCCTATTGTGCTGCCATTCTGTCGTCGACATATTTCGCCTTTGCTATACCTTGCTCCGGTGGACCGTAGACCGCTATTCTGTTTTACAACGCATCAGGTAAAGCACTATCAACTCTCGAGACAGAAACATGAGCTGTCGACCCATCACGAAGAGAGAGGATTGCCTACCACCGTCACTCCAGATCCCGATCACACCGCGGACGACACATATGGAAAGCACCCCTCTTCGACGGATTAGCATTCGAATTTGATTATGGGCCTGTATTGTGCGGAGTAACGGCATGCAAATGCGGTTGGTGCGTAAATCCGTCAAGCGGCTCTTCTAATTGAAACCTCCTCAAGTCTGATCCTTATTTATATAGCAGATTAAGCGGTGGCGCTGTTAGCGGAAAAGGGTGCGAGCGCCACGATAATCTCGCGTTATGGGAGCAATTAAATACGAAATGCGCTGGCGAAAAAATATTAAGAATAATTCGGTATCGATCTGAGTCGATTTAGTGATGCCTCCATTGCCGTCCATTCCGTTCTGGTGGTTGTCTGGCTCCTAGGCCTCCTCAATGTACCTCTCTCGTACAAATTTGTCGAACAAAGTGGATTACAAATATTTGGCAGAGAGTCGTTTGGCGATTGAAAGACTCTTTTTACAAAATGTCTCTACAACATTTCCTCCACTTCGTATTCCCGATTCCCTCTACCCTCGCCGTAATACGCAACTATTCGTGGTACTGCCTCTAAGACTTGGAGTTTAGTGTCAAGAGGAATGTCGTTCTTTGACACCAGTCGCAACCAAAGTGCTACAGAACGTTCACGGATCATCAATTTTTCGTTGAATCGCGTGCTGAGTGACATTGATGGTGCAATTAGGGTGCTCAGGATGACTCCGTAATCTCGTTGCTATTTGGGTATTAAGTTTAACAGGTCACCTTTCTGATATTTTAGGTTGTGCAGCGCGTGGCTACGAGCAACGTTGTTAAGTGATGGCACGATGAAGGGAGGCTGATAGAACAAAACAAACGAACGTGTATTGCGTTCCACTAAGTTGAAATCCAGGTCCTGTTTGAGAGGTGTTAAAGCTAGGAATTGCAATTAAATGATACTATTACACAACTGGTTCCTACATAATCAAGTGGCCTGTTTTGCCGGTCAAGTGTCAAATTGGCGACACACGTTTTGACGCGCCCGGCGATCCGTGGCGTCTGCGAGGTCAAAGATGATACAGCCGAATCTGGAAGCAGCCACAGGGTTTGTTGAACGATGTTGCACCTTCCCCGGCATTGGAAGACGCCCAAGTGAGAACAACGTAAGAAAGCTAAATTGAAGGCAGAGCGCCTACTCGAAGGAAGAGGCCAAGATACTAGTTACGCGGCTAACAATAATAATAATTCTGATAAAGTTGCGTGAGGGGTCTCTCAGTCAAGTCGCAGAGGCAAGTTGGGTTGGCAGAGTGTGAGAGGGTCGTCTAGCTGTCCAGGGTATCAAAATAAACAAGGAGCCGATAAGGTAAGTATTCGGTACTAGTCTGCAGTGAATGGTTGGTTTTGTACTGATTGACTAGGAACTGAAGAGGTATTAGTTCGTGAGCATGTGGTGCGATGAGCCGAATACGCAACCTACATTTATAGTTTGGGACGTGTTGGTTTTCAAAACCCTGCAACTTATTACACAACGGTTTATTACTCTCATGAACAGCTTGAGCTAGTATTACTGCCCCGAGACCCATTCCATTCGATTCAGCATCGACAAATACTAGTAAGCCACACGAAACATGACCTTGCTACAACGGAACTGCGAAAACTAAATATTCCCCCGGCGCCAGGCGCCCATAAGCGCCTGTAGGCAATTGGCACGGCGTTGCAAGTGGTTTTGATGAGACAGGAGGGAGGGAGTACTAGCGACGAAACGTTTACTTCTGCTGTAGTTCCCGCGAGTTATTTCAATTAGTTGACTTTGGCTGTAATAATTACTGTAATTTCTCTATTATGGATATGTAGCTGAGAAGCGTCACGAAATATTTGTGTTGGATAAGCTTGGTAACGTCTGTTACAAAATGTAACGCTTGGTAACATCACACGTTTTAATAACCTCAGTTACCAAGTGATGATGTCAATTGCAATTGACGCGGCCATTATATCGAAACCATCAACGAGCACAATCAAACGTAGTTATCATTGCATAAAAAAAAACAATAAAACAAAAATAAAAGACATAAAATGTTCCTAGTGGTTGCGTACTTGTACGAAAGCTGTACCCACCGTTTGTGTTAGTAGCGTCTTTCTACGAAAATGCCTAAATGAAGTGGGAGGTTTGGTTTCCTTCAGCGTCTATAAATGTTTCACTGCCCCAAACATTATCGTCGGGACAGTGTGAGAGCACAAAGCAACAAAATGGCGGTATCGTCATGGCAGTTTCGGTTTTTAGAAACATTTAACTTTTGAAACAGGGCTCTCGCACACATCGAACTCACAGGATTTTAATTGTGCCTTAATCATGAACTAGCATACAAATCAGAATTCACACAATTAACGAGTATACGATTTACGTAACGTACAAATTTGTAATTACACAATTAAAAATAATGCGCGTAACTCGAGTCTAAATAAAATGTTGATTGTAATCACAAGACAAATCAAGGAAGTAAACATTGTTTATCGTACTGAACAAGGCGAAATGGACATAATGCACAGGGAAAGGCTCCACGCTCCGTCTCTCGTGTGCCAAATATATCTTAAATGGACTAACGTTATACCTCAATCCAACCTCATTTAATATGGAATATTAGAACCAAACAGTGCTAAGAAGCTAATCAACACACGAGCTGTTCAAAATACCAGGCTGATTCTGCTTCTCGCTATAATTCGTACATTATAGAACTCCTTATCTACATCTCCCGCGTTACATTTTCGCGTTTATGTAGCAAAGTAAAGACATGAAATGTCAAAAACCAAAGGGGTTTGATCTAACACGCTTATCAAATTCAATGTCGGCGAGAGAATGGGGCGACTCGATAAATGTATCATGTACCTCGCAAATTTCAGTTTCATTTGTAGATGGTGTAGTATTCATAAAGAGTTTTTTGCGCAAACGATATTCGCGCATTCGTTCCATGGACGTTTTGGGTACCGTCATTACGCTCGTTGTATTTGACGTTGATGGTTGCGATGTAATGACCGTGTCGATTGCAAGTCGTTTTTCACGCAATCGGTCCCTGTCTGATTTAGGCATCTTCCGCTTCGTTGACGGTTTTCTAGGTGCTCCATCGAGTTCCGTCACGCGCTTCTGAGGTTATTAAAACATGTCGTCTTATAAGACCAATGATAACTACGTTTGATTGCGCTCGTTGATGGTTTCGATATAATGGCCGCGTCAATTGCAATTGACATCATCACTTGGTAACTGAGGTTATTAAAACGTGTGATGTTACCAAGCGTTACATTTTGTAACATACGTTACCAAGCTTATCCAACACAAATATTTCGGGACGCTTCTCTGTTACATATCCCGCGTTACATCTCCCGCGTAACGTTTTTCGAGTTTATGTAGCAAAGTAAAGACATAAAATGTCAAAAGTAAAGCAATGGCCAAAAATTATTGTCTACTTCTTTGCTACGGGGTTACGCACTTCGAGAGTACATTTGACTTGTGCAGTGAGATACTTCTGCAGTAGGGTGACTCCAAAGCTTGATTTCGACAGCCTTGTCGAACCACGACTGTCAAGCTTCTAGCAAGTAGTATAACGTTAGATGGGTGGTGGTGATGATTCAAAGGTGAAGGACTTATAACAGTTAGCCCCTCTAGTCGTTTCAACGACAATTTAATACTAAACATCATGCCCAGGTGTCACCCGTGTTCGACATTCGACCCGTCTTCTCTTGGTTCAGTCCTCAGTAATCAGAGCTTTTTATTTAACACGAGTTCTCGACGATAATTCCGTTCCAATTGCTCCGGATTCATTCACGACAACCGCATTTTGTCATTCGCGAATCTTTCGTAAAATTCCTCACGTTCTTCAACCTCAAACTAATTATATCAATTCTACTCAACCGGACATTCGATGGTAATAAAGCTAGAGAAGCGTTATCTCAGAGCTCGGTGACACACCGCCTGCACATCTTGGCACAGCAGTGGTTGGTGGATGTTTCAAGGTGAGCTGGCAGTTATTTGCAAGATTGCAGTTTCCAGTGCTGCCTACAGGATGAGATGACATCACACGTTATTTCCCGGAGAAGTCCCTCTGGTCGAAACCAGAGACCAGATAATGCTAATTGGGTTAGTTCCGCCAGTAGGTAAATTACTAAAGTTAACGTACCGTTTAGGTGAGTCAGTCTCCTCTGGCTGGTGAGATACTATGGGCCTCACCAATCAGAGGAGACGGACTCAGCTAACAGGTACGTTAACTTTACCAGATAATGAGTTATAATTATTGTCTGAGGACGCTGTAGGCTACAGCCCCTACCCCAACGTCTTTACTCGTCCCTGAAACTCGATCGAGCAGGGTTACATACTATTGTTGTTAGAAGTAAATTCTGTGGAAAAGGAGTGGAACATTACTTTCAACGCACGACTCACTGCCGCCCTCGCAGCTCACTTTCAATTGAGCGAGCAGTAAAAGCCACACGCGGACTACAGGCATAACTCGAGCCTTTTGACAGATGAATCAAAGGACGCTGCGAAACTCAACTTCCTTCGTCCATTACGTCGCAGCCTGAATAATAATTAGGGGAAAAACAGAAAACAAAAAGATCAAAGGGCTTTGGGTGGCTTCGAGTATCTAATTCACGGCCCGGTTCCTCTTCGCTGTTGTTGATTCCGGACGAGTACTTAACGTCAAGGTTCCTTTTATTCTGCTTCGAACAATTGTCAACTGACTGAGCTCTCCCTCCTCCTCGAAGCCTCTCGTTATTTTCCTAACAGTATCTATCTTTATTTTTTACTTTTTTCCCCTTTTGACAAACATCAAAGCCGAATCGCATAAAGACAGCACTTCCTGATAAGATTCTAATGGCATTATAGTAACTCTTCTTTTTTTCCGCCCCACTCATGCTCTCCACAGCCTTCTGTAGCGAAATCCATTTCAGCGCGCTTCCATCATTGTTCTGAAGTGACTTATTTTGGTGATGCTAGCGACTCCCACTCCTTCCTCCATCTACTACCAGTTATTGCTTAAAAGAGTGGCGAGGTAACGCGGAGAAATAATTTTCATTGGGATTTAATGAGGAGGAAAAACGTCTGGTTATAAAACCAGAATGTAATGCGACGGCTGAGAGAGGGAAGGCGAATTCAGGAGCTATCCAACGCGTTAGAGAAGGCAAGGCAGGGCCTGGTGACAACGCGAAGAATTTGAGACTCCATATCCTGGCGTAGTGAGGGATTCCAAGTTGTTGTTCGGTTTCCACAACTGACTCTATCCCGCCTGATGGCCAGCAGAAGAGACTCGGCACAAAGCGGCTGGTTAGGCATTGTCGACTCCACGGGTGAGAACCAATACACTGAGCACTGCCTCCCACAAAAACAGGATGGCAGCTGTGCAGAGGAGGTGCACCCTCAGTGCTTCTCAAAAGGCGCTGTTGGTGGTATCAGTTGTTATTGCAGTTCACCTTCAGGCAACTGACTGTGGCAAGACGAGTGGTACGCTGCCCAGAAGGGACAGTTGACCAGGCAGCTGATCCCACCAGTTGGTGCATGGAGCACTGGTTGGATTTCCACCATGGCATGGAGCATTTCGGACGTAGCTCCACCGAATCGTCAAGGCCACATGCCCAAACTACCTTCTTGAAATCCAAACAAAACTGAATCTGCTCAATTTGCGTGGAGACTGTTCTACCAGAAGAGCACGTAGCTTGCTGATCTGGGCTTGGTAATGATGCACATACGAGGAATGAAGACGCGGGTAAAGACTGCTCCTAATCCTCCCAAACTACCCTCAACAATAAATAGACAAACGGACAGGTTTTTCATATTAACTCCATGACATCCGACGGAACTTTCTGCTGGGCAGTTGCGATACTGAACTGTCTTTGAAAACAGACAGCCTACCTTAAAACTTGAGGCTGGTCCGAGCGCATTGGGGGGGGGGGTGCTAACCAATGTGGTAGATGGGTACATTGTGGTGTGAACATAGCCCCAGTAAATTCAATGACGATACTGTTATCCAATTCAAACTTTCGTCGAAAAAGCAGAGTTAATTTTTGTCATCACCAGATTTTGTCATGACCAACGTGTGGCCCTAAAAAATATGAAGACGCTTCAACCGTCAGTACGGACAGCTGAAAGGGAGTGTCTGCAAGCGTAGGGTTTTTTGTCATCGGATATCTCGGGGCGCGATTTAGAGTCAACCAGCCCCCAAACAAGTTCGTGATCCCTTCATTAGAATAGGAGATTCTCTCGGTCTCGTTCTCCGAGAAGATTGCCAAGGTTAGATTGGCAAAGGAGAGCCGGGAGGGTGTGGAGATAAAGACCCAGATGTGCATATACATACAGAGCTTCCCGTGGTTTACTCGTCCTACGGAGCTCCCTATTTCCTCCGGTTTGTGGAGGATTTTCGTCAAGTGACTCCCTCTCAATCCGAGGGTCTCGCTTTCGAGATACTCGCTGAATCTGATACCCCCCTCCCACCCCCTCCAACCACCTCCTCATCCTCCTCTTTCTCTTTTCATTCGTATATTTGGCAAATACGTTTCAAAAGATTCTATCTTCGTATTCCAGTTGTATGCATCGGATTAGGGGTATTTATGAGATGCGGGAGGAGCTGGTTGGCTTGAGTTTGTTACAGAAAATGCATGAGTTCATCTTCTCAGAGGCTTGAAGTGCACAAAGATGTGAAGTAGGACGTTTGTGCACCCAGTACATTCTTAACTGAGGCAACCGATCCTAATAAAAATATATGTGCACTTACCAAGTCCAAACGACCTAAACCTTCCACAATTGTTATCAAAACAGTTAATCATGAAAACTGAAATACTTTGGAAATTAAAGCAATTGAGCAGTTGAAAGATAACTCCCGCCCAGGTCACGATGTAATCTGGAATTTGTAAAAAACTCAAGGTGGCGCTGACCGCCCCTATAAGCACAGTTGTTAATTTGAGTTCAAGCACTGATATTTCCTGAAGATTTGACGAAAACTATAGTATTCCCTGTTTTTAAGAAAGGAAATCGTTCTTCGTGCGTAAATAAACCTATATTAATGGTAAACACGTTGGCCAAAATAATCGAGAAAATCGTAGACAAGCAGATGTTCTCCTTTATAGATGAAGATAACGAATTAGTGGAGGAACTATATGTGTTTAGAAAAGGAAGAACTACCTCAAGTGTTACATGCCTCTTATACAGGAAGTTGGTCAGAGATTTGGATAGGTATATGAAGCCAGGTGGTTATTCTGCTCTTAACTTTGCGGAAAACTAGTTTCAATTTAACTAGACCACACAGTTATTTATCAAATGGCATAAAATGTGTCAAAGAGAACAGTGTTATAAGTGAGGAGATTGTGCTAGGAATGTATGAGATCCCTCAAGGTACAGTATTTGGGCCAGTACTTTTTCACCCTGTATATTAATGACATGGCGAAATTAGATTCGGTAATTATGTTTTCTGACTATAGCGTTGCGTACTCTGCAACAGAATCATTGAAATCATCATGGTCATCAAGCAGTCATTCTACTTGGCAGAAAAGGACCTTCAGACCATTCACTCTTGATTAATTAACAAATTAACTATGAATATTGAAAAAGCCAACTTCCCAACATTTTCACCACGCCAATGTTTTGAGAACTCACAGCCCTGATTGCAGTGGGGATCGATGTCAATGTGAAGTTATATAAAAAGTGCAAAATGCAGGTACTTCCGGATTTATACCGATGAAAAGCTAAAAGTGCGACAGACCAGTTATAGGAACAATTATTTAATTGAAAATACGTACGTGTACGTATTGGCATATCTTTGCCAAATTGAGAGCTATTGTAAACCCTAGGTTTTTAAGAAAGGTTTATGGTTTAGGTCTCTTCCATAATACTGTATTGCCTGCCCACTTAGAGTGGTGGATACGCTATGGCATACAATAAACATCAATCAAAAATTCATAATCCGTATAAAATCCCATTCTAAATATCAAGCATCATCGCGCTGTCCTGGTTCAGAAAAATGAAAATGTTGCCATTTCCAAGTCCAAGAGGAGTCAGTTGCATCTCACAAATGGTATGCAAATGCTTTGTCTCTTCCTGATCATTCGCTCTCTAGGAGGTCGAAGGAACTGTACCACTGTGTCGAACTACACTTGCGCAGTTGAACTATAATTAGTGTATAATTTGTGTTAAAAAGCTGAATCCAGATAAGGAAAAAAGCCACCGTAGCTTGATAACAAAACACACAAGTTCAAATATACAAAAAGTACGTATTTATGTAAATTGTAAAGAAAGGAAATATTCATGTTCCGAATAAACGTACTTGGAAAAAATAAAAGTAATGAATGTTTTCGAGTAGGCAATAACGATATAAAGAATAATAATAATACGAAGAATACAGCGAATATGTCGGGTTTAATTAGAAGAGGGTTGGGTTTGTCAGCAACTTATTAGTTCATATGGGAGCCTTTTCCAAAATGGGAGCAAAAAGAAAGAAAAACGTTTATGTAGGCCATACTTTTATATTTTTTAATACTTGTTGTATACAGAGAAAATCTTTTATTTTATACTAGTTTTAAAAACTTGAATTATCAACTTGTAATGTAGTGAAAATAAAAAAAAATAACTGAAAATTAACACCCAAGAATAGTGAAAACCACATTCAACCATCGGACTTATGAAAAGGCAACGTGGCCTTTGGTAAAAGTCGTTGAGTGCCATCTTCAAGTGGCGAACTTGGGTTGATGGGCAAGTCAGTCAATTCTATCGAAATTACGTTGAATGTTAAGATCCTTTCTCATAATGTGCACGTACTCCGAAGAGTCATACGCGTGGAATGGGAAGATCGCCTACGAGCCTGCAATTAAATGTATTATGTTATGTGCGGAAACTGAACTAGATGAACGAACTTGGCACAGGGTCGTACCTAAATTCGGCGATACACACGGCAGCAGTTGTGTGACGAGGCAGCTCAGGGTGGTATTTGCAACACAACGGCTTCTCTTTGAAATGTCGAAACGAACTTGTCGGAACTTGTTCTTCGCGACAACAACGAGGTGACAACTGCAACGTGCGAAATACAGACGAGGAAATTATGCTAAAACATCGGGGATTCTCTTCTCGCAGCAAATGAAACGGAGAGGGGCTTCCACATATTTAGTGGGAACCGCTATTTACGGTACGACTTCCTGAATCCGGAGAGGGCAAAATATCTCTCTCGACGGAAGGGTGAGCGAATTATTGCGATGCCTGAGTTTAATACGAACCGTGTCCCATTCTCTTCCAACTCCTCTCGCTTCTCCCCTCCCTGTATTTGATGGTTCTGGTCCTGAACTGAGAGGTCTGGGGGGCAAGACGGCTGAACCCCCAACCAAAACGCAATTATTCAGAAAAATCCAGCGGTTCCACGTTGGCAGGAGGTCTTGTCGTGTATTTTTCCTTGCATTTTTACTGGTTTTTCGCCCGAGCGTGTTTGTGCCTCAGGGTTAGACACTGGACTAATTTTCTAAGCACAGGAAATTGGGGTAAGATAATTCTCCTTTGTTTTGACGTTAATGGTACTGAAAGCGTTGGTCAATGGAATCTACTTTGGGTATTAGGTAATTGGACGGCTTTACAGGAACGGATGGTGAAAACGATCGGCGTTATCCGACATTACCAATACCCAACCCCAACTTACGGATTGTGGAGAAGGTTAAGGCAATGCAGTAGTAAGATACAACGCAGTACTGTGATTAGGGAGGTCTTGTGTGATATAAGGAGCAGAATTGAAAGTTACAGTTGTAGCGCGGTAGAGCTATAGAATAAATGCTGGAAGCCTACGCGATGAGAGATCGAAAAATGCGCTTGCTCGTTCATCTTACTAGTTTTTCACATTTCTGGAACCAGCCGCCAGGATTCGTTAAGTGATATTGACTGCCTGGGACGTGTAGTAAACTCGTACTAGCGTCAACCTGTCTTTTTACCGCCCAACCACCGAGACCAAAACCTCTGCCACCGTAAACGTGGGGGCTTGGCAAACCACAGGCTACTCTTGGTGCTGGTACAGTCTGTCAACAATCTTCCCCGTAGGGAGGAAACAGAGCTTCATCGTCAGCAGACTCCTGCCATAACCCAGTGGGCCTTCGTCAACTGCCTGGAACAGGCTTTTCCAGTTTATGATCCACCAGAGCCTCTCTCAGCGGCCCCTCAACGTTTTGCAGTTTGGCAATTTCTGCATTCCATCAGTATCCCTTGTTAGGCCGGCAAAACTAGCTCCTGGCCGTGCGTCAGCGCATCGCGCAAATCTCAGGCGCTCCGCCGTACACAGATGTATTTTCATACATTCAACTGAGTGTGGCAATTCTAGCAAAACGATAAGTCCGGGTGAATGATGATTTACTCCCTGCCACCTCAACGCTATGGATTTCATCGTAATGCTGTTACGCGTCCCAACCGAAGCATAAGAAAAGAGTCCAAGGAGCTGCGAAATGGAAAGCGACGTCGGAAGTGAGAAGATGAGACTTCCGACCAGAAGGGGAACTTTTCCTTAGCTCTGAGGGAAATGACGCGGACGTAAATGGAAGGGCACGAACGAGTCGTAAACAAGTCAAGATCCAAAAAAGTAAGAAAACCCGCCTCGAAACACGGAGTATTCATCTTATCAATAAACTTCGTCAAAAAAACTCGCTTTTTGCTGAAAGAAAAAAAAACCGGTTCACTCCTTCGGCTCCTTCTGCTTCCCTCGTTTTAACAATTGTGCTTCAGTGCGTTCCATTTCCCTCAGGTTAAAAGCATATTACATCGCTAAGTGCGCATAAATTACGACGAATCCCCGGATTCAACGGTTGAAAATGATCGACATGTTTTCTCAGAGGGCGGCAGAGAAGAAGCATTTTGTTTGAATTATTTATTCCTGTACAGCGCATACGTGAACAAGGCGAAGGTAGAGAAGAAAAAGAAGCACTCAGCCAATGGCAACGTATTTTGTTAATAATATGTTATACAAAGGTACATTCATAAGAAGGGCGTTTTGCTTGACTCGGGTCTTTTGACTTTTGAAGTCTCGGGACTGACAGAACCTAATAAGTGATAGATAAGAACTCAGACTAGCAGTCACTCGTTTCCATTCCATTCGCCAACATCAAAGATCTTGTAGGCAAAGCAAAAACTACTTGAAAGTTGTTTCACCTAGTAACATCTTGAAATCTGGATGGTTGGTTGAATACACTTGTTGGCGCAACAAAGGAAAACGATAAGAAAGTCGAGTGTAGGCTCCACTTGATCTGAGCAAGTGATGTCAATAAATAAAATATATATATTCAGAAATAATTACGGAGAACGAAATGTGAGAATTTACGGAAATGTTCGAAAAAACAATATTTTCGACACAATTTCATTTTTATCTTTGTTCAATGGACCGGCACGAGGAGTGATAGAAATGGTACCGGCTTGAGAACCGAATTCGATGTGGCGAGTGACCCAAATACGGAGTAAGCCGACACGAGAGTGCTTGCTCAGCAGAGGACGACCGCCGAGCCGTCAACCGTCTCTCAGTTTTCCGTCCCTCGAGAAAGCAAGCTGCTTGTCCGTAATTCAGTAATACACAAGTATTTTCTAGTCTCCAGAGTAGTATTTCCTAGTCTCCTAGCACTTTTCCTCTCTTCTCTAACACCCATCCAATCCGCACCTTTCCTAATTCCGTATTATTATCGTTAATGGTCCGATTTCTCTGTTCGGCCACGTCAGAGCATTACACTATCACGATCGTTCCCAGAAAAGCTGTATATACAATACTTACATACACATTTTATCGATTTGCAAAAAGATTTGATGTTTTCCTTCGTTCAGTAAAAGTTGAGGTCCACGTGAGGGTCAGTTCCAGTCTCCTGATTGCTGGTCTATGGACGATTGTGGATCTCTACGTTTGCCCCATTACCGCTATAATATTTCCGTATTAAACGAACCCCATCGTTTCATCCCTTCTCGTTGATATCGCGTCGTTAAACCGCACGCGGGACGCGGAAGCCCTTTTTAATATCCACCTAGTCCTCCCCCGGCTCTTTGGATGTTGAAAAACACAAGTGCTCGGGTGATCCGTTGAAATTGTTTTTCCACCCCGTGAGAGAAGGCTAATGGGGTGATTACCGAGTTCCAATTACATTTGGCATCCTGAAGAGGAGCTTCTGACTCCTTCCATCAACAATGACCCCTGGTCTTCTCCCGGCCGTTCCATTATCAACAGAGCAACCCTCGTATAACACAAAACGATGACGAGAGGAAGGCAAAAAAGACGAAACGAAAAAAGTACGCGAAAAAAAGTTAATGATCGAAATGGGGCGGGAGCCCCAATGCGAAACCAACCCCTCCATTCGTTAAGTTTATGGTTGATTGTTTAAGCCGTTCTCCAAGATAAAAGGGCAGCAGAGTGCGAGGGAGAGGTGCGCAAAAAAAGAATATATTGCGCTTTGGATTGAATTGAAAAGGCTGTTAAGGATTGAATTGTCCCTGCAGACGGCGATGCCCGTCTCGTAAAATCTTGACGGGACAAAAGAGGACTCCTCTCGAAATAAAAATAAACCCGCATCTTCCCTCAGACACGTATCTATCAAAAGCCGCCACAAACCTCATTCCAGCGATTGCCATCATTTGATCTCGTGCCTGATAAACTGACACATTTATTTCACTGGTGACATAAAATGAAGCGCAACGACTGAGCAGCATCCGCTCTCTTCTTCAACTGTGATGAGCGCCATCCCTTACATCTTTTATCTCAACCCAGGGCAAACGCCCTTACACTCAAAGCTTCACGAATTAGACAAAACCCTCCAATCGCATAGGGTTTGGATAACTTGCTACCTTACGTATTCGCTACTGTACCATATGATCTTATCCAACGATCGCAATTCCTGATCAACAGTCATTTTCCAGTTTCTTCGAAACACCTCCACCGACGAGTGCTCTGTCACATTAATCCGTTCATCAGGAGGGCCACTCATGAAACGAGGGTCACATTAGCATCTGGCGAGCTCGGTGGTCTTCCCCTCGTCCGGAATTAATACAGTATCGTAAATTTCAAGGTAGTCAGACAATGACCAGCAAATGCTCTCCGCAGGGTGCCGAGTTGATAGCCGAGGACGAGAAAAGGGTCCCTTCAACCTCCGAGTTTATTCACATTTCGCTCCTAAGGCTCGAATATGGCGCTCTTATCCGCACGTGCTACCTAACTGGTCTCAAACCGCCGCCTCCTTTTAATTAAAACTTACCACCAGCCTTTAGAGTTTAGAACATCCAACGAAAGCGCCATTCCAGTGCGGTCCAGACTCCAAATTAGGATCAAAGTCCTCGCTCCTCGGTCTATGACGACTATAACGGCCTAAGATATTCGGTGAAATGGTTTACTGCGATTGGCAATGAAGTTAAAGCAACCCTGGTGGCTGCTATTTTGTTGTAAACTATAACGTGAATATACTTCACACGAAGACGCGAAACGTTTTGAAGGGAAAACTGTGCTCTGACTTCCAGAATTACCAAGGTTCATACTGTCAAGTAACAAAATACAGTAGGATTAGATTCAGCCTAAAACTTGAACTTCTTGAGTTCATTTATCTGAGGGTAGTTGACACTGTTATCTCATCATCTAATAAATAGATATCAGAAGTTTGAACTAATCGAATATTCAGAGGTGTATGATGACTGTTTTTTGGTATTTATTGAACGTGATCTTGATCTTCGACTTGGTGCCTTTTCCGTTAAATTTGAAATCAAAAAGTTAGAAACGGTCATGAAGTTCAGGTACAGCATCCAAATTTCCTCAGCCCCATATACATCAGTGATTTTCTATACTGTAGCACCTAATCAAATCTGTTTTTCATTTAGTTTATAACATACATTTGATTTTGACAGTACCAGGATTCTTGACTGTGAAAGCCATCACATCAAACGTAAAATAAAAGGATTTATATATATACATATGCAAATCCCCAACAGCTTGCGATAAAAGGACTGACTCTGCCAATCTTGGCAACATTTTTTCAGACCTGATAAACAAAAACACCCAGCTTTCATGTACACCTAACTTGTCTGTCCCATATCTTTCTAGAAAATAAGAATAACTCCATGTTTTGTCTTACTTTAACTTTTTTCTGATCTCTACTCTAAGTTCCTCTTTACTAATAACTTCATTAAAACCTTCCACACTAGTCCTATCTGTTGTTTACTACTAAGGTCTGCTTTTCTCCGACTTCATTATTTTAAGCAACCATTAGTAATTTCCCGAGGTATGTTTTCAACATTAATTCAGTTCATTGTATCACTATAAGTTCCTTATAATTTATTGTAGCTCAATTGCCTGCAGTGATATCCTATAGCCCTGATGATGCTTAATAAATAACGCGAAACGTCGGCCTAGAGAAAGCGTTTCATTTGCGCCTGACTGTCTCTCAGGAATCCATACCAGAGTTAACTTCTATAGTCAAGAACGACCCCACATCGCGTTTATAACATCATTCTACATACAAGAAAAATATCAGGTGCACTGAATCACACAACTTTCGTTAGCTCTGTGCCGCCCAAGGAAGGAGAGGAGGGACTGTTCCTGAGCAACAGCATTCTCCCCCTAGAGAGAAGGCATCGCTAGCGTTTTTCCTCCTTGCCGTTAACCGTATCACCGGCCTGAGGTCTCTCTCCATTTCCGTCCCCCGAGGAACCAGGTTGGCTTCATGAACTTCGCTATATTTTTTTCTAATCTCCACAGTTCTGCTTTCCTAGTCCCCCAGCATCTTCTCATCCTTTTCTATCACCTACCTCTACGCACCTTTCCTAATTTTCTATTTATTATCGTTAATCCTCCGACCCCTCAGTTTCGGCCAATTTGCAGCTCTACGTCAATTCACTTGTGTTCACGGCTTTTTCTAGTTACTCTATGTATTTATCACTCAGTTCATTTGAACATGGCCTTTACTTTACAGCGGCAGAAAGCGGTACTGCTTACAGTTCCGGAATTCCTGGAGTGACGCGTCCAGAATATTTGGTATTTTGATCACTATGACGACTATAGTTAGCTTTGGGCGGATTTTGTTCTTATCTGCGCCAGGCACAATATTGAGTAAGCAGTGGTGGTTCATTAGACTGTCAACGCGATTTTTTTGAAAAAGGATCTTTTTTCTGAAATCGACACGAATGTACGAGGTCCTGGAAAGAACATTCGTCAGAGCCGCCTGGGTCGACCAATGAGTTCACCTATCAAGGAGTGAAAAGCGTGCAGAGGGTTTAGGAAACTGATACACGGAGAAGTTCCGACCATCTCCAAGTAAAGAAGTGAATTTTCCATATTATTGTCAAATGTATTTAAAAAGTGGGGATGAACACTAAAGATAGAGAGCTACAAGAAGTTAACTATAACGCTGCGATTGGCAGCAAGGCTTCTGTGAAAGTTTGAAATAATCTGCTGGGAAGAAATAGATTCGGTGTAACATTATTGAAATAATAATAATTGTCATACTCGTATTTCAGCTCGGCAAACTAGTGAAACTAGTACAGGCGTCGAAAGCAGGGAGGGGAACAGTTCACGCCTTCTTAACAACACTTTTTAAAGTAGGAATTGATACTTATTCGTGTCTAGCAAACTAAAGAGCAAAGCGTTATGAATAGGGTATAACATCCTATTTGTTATCCTGGGTGGGGAGCGTAAGAGTAATACTATCCATTACCATGGCACAGTACATCGTTATCTTATGCCTATGCCATCACTTGGTGTAAGCAAATCTATTAATGCTGTACCAATCGTCATTCTTGATAGCCAAGGAGGTCAGGTTAGGGGTGGGTTGTGCCGTATGGTAACTGTTCTGCTCAAGCAGAATTAGTTCGATGCTCTCGCACTAAACAGGAAGTCCTGAGCTCCGTTCTTCCCCCTGAAGATTCGAGTTCACATTTTTCTGACCTGAAGCCTTCGAAATGGTAGCTGCAGGAAAATCCAAACTCCCGGGTTAATTAGCTTACGATTGATTACAACTCTCAGCTCTTCCCAGACTCGACCAAAGAGGGACATTCGTCACTTTCTATCGGTATTCAGCAGCTCTCATATTTAGAAACCCACCATGTTGTGTAAACTAGTTCTGCTGGCTGCTGAGTCAGAACCAGAACTCTATCGTGTGAAACAATTGGCCGTTTAAAACCCAGTGAATCAATACAATCGTACATTTCGTCTCGTTCGTCAATCAAGTCAAGTTTTTACTGTTCTACAGTAACGGATTGTGATGTGCCAGGCCAACCCCCGAGTTGAGAATCAACAAAAGAACACCCTTGTGAAACCCTGCCTGTTCTGAAGGGAACTTACTCCAATAACGTTTTATTGGAACCTGTAGCGTCTAATTTTTCTCAGAAAAGATGGTCATTTCCCGACAAAACCTTCTCGATTTGGGACTGTACTTTTGAAATTCTGTTCTTTTACGGAAAGAATAGGAAAGTGGGCGTTGGGTGGTCGCTAGGAGATTTGGATAAATCCCCAGGGATTAAAGGTGCTCGATATCTGAATTATCTGAAGCTAGTACATTTAATCCAAAGCGCCAAATTTACCTTCTTTCGCTGCAGTATCTTGGAAGTCCAATAATTACACTATTGGACCGAATCAAGCCCTCCGATCGATCACAGAGAACAAGACGCTCTACCATGATTTTCAAGCAGCAGTAGCCATGCAGATGCATCCCCTTTGCCAGAGCGCTGCAATGATGAAGTCCGACCCCCAAGGCCACAACAACCACTGTAGAGTAGTCAGTGTCACAAATTATCCTGAAAACTAGGTCCCGCGTGACGCTTTGGTAATTAAGGGGCAGATAGCAAATAGGTATGACCGGCATTATCTACCATGACGTGCAAGTAAAAATGAAGGACTCTGCAGTAAGTATGCACAACGAGAGCCTGCACAAAGTATACAATGTGGTGTCAGTTGGTTGGTCGGCTTCTTCCGCTATATCTACCATTTCTTTGATGGAGGACGCAACCGAAGGCGTTTGGGCACTCCGGTGGAGTGTGTAGCAATATCCTGCTGATGTGTGTAAGACAATCCGTGAGAATCTCTCGTCACACTCAGCTTTGCGCCCTGCAAATTCCTCACGCCGTTACATCTGGCAATGCACCGGAATGTCACGATTCGGATAACAAGGGACATTCCCAGTCGAGTCGAAATCCCCTCATATGCGCGAACATTTGTATGTAAAGATCTTGTCAGAAGATGTATGAAACGGAGGGTGGAATGAATGCCACCCTCGTAAAGGAATTCGCAAGGAGGAGGAGAGCTTTTCAAGTTGGTAGTTGTTTAGGTGATTTTATAAGGTCTTAAGTCGTGAAAGGGTAAGGCGGCCGAGTGGACATGAGGAGTTTTCCAGTAGTTAGCTTAGGAATCGTCTTTAATGAAATGATCTTAAACCGAGTAACAGCTACTGCTGCAGAAGCGGGCAGCCGGTTTAATCAAGCGGCCAATATCCTGCGAAAGGGGAGAAAAGCTGCCAGGATCGCTCTCCTCATTGTCCGTTATTGTCAGTGTCGCCCTCAAAACTGCCGTGCTCTGCTCGCTTCACGCGTTGCCTCCGGTCGAAAATTAACTCTGAGAGGAGAGTTGCCTTCAGCCCTTTGAAATGTTAACCGGGGGAAGACATCGTTTCTTTGACTCCCCTTTGAACGTAATCATCTTGGCAACTTTTGCTGACTCCTACTTCAAGACCAGTTGATTTACCGTGTCCTCTGAACTCATGGGAACTCTAATGACGGAAACCAACTACAAACAAACGACACCTCTTCTCGAAATGAGTTGTTCCAAGCTCAAACATAGTATAGCTTAGCCTGAAGGCCTAATTAACCAATCTAGTTGTAATTCCCTAATACACAAACACAACCAAGATCTCCTTTTTATTCTCTAAGTAGGCTCTTCAAAATTATGGACCCGCGCCGATCCCAGTGGGTCCTGAACCCCCTGTGTGGACCTCCATGAGCAAGTTCGGAGGAAAAATGCACGGTTACCACCGCAGGGAGTGGTATTGAGGGAGGTTTTCAGTTGAGAGAGGGCTTTTTACGGGGCACTGTTCACTAAAGCTGGCAAGTCAGTGGTACAGACTACTACGAAGCAGGGTTGAAGTCAACGAAGGGGCTGGGCTGTGGAGCGCCTTAAGTTGTGAAGGGCCTGCTGCCAGAGGAGTTGAGTAGGAGGGGTGGGGCGTATTGAGGACGTCTCATCGGGAACTCCAGCTCCATGGGACCTGAGGGTAAAACCAAGAGAACATGATGGTGATCATGGACGCCATACAATAGCCCCATTTATTTCTGCAGTGGGGTTTTCTTCGGTAGCCATCAGCTAAAAAATAATAATAAAATACTAAAAATTATGTTCTCTGAGCATTCGAAGAAAACATTCGTTAGAGTTATCCACTTCATTTTGTGGCACGCGTAAAGAAGATCTTGATCCCGCACTGTATTTGTTGAAATGGCAGGTTATGTGAAAGTGTCACCTACCTTGCGTGGTGGTAAACAGTATATAACACGTGAAATATCAAGTGTTGTCGTGCTCCGCAGTTAGTCTCACGTCGCCTCCGAGTACACAGTTTTAAAGGAAATGCTGCTAGGTTAAAATTAAATTACAAAGTGAATCCTTTCAGTCAAATTTAGAAGCACGCTGCGTGTGTCATGGTGTGTAACTGCGGCCAAATTTGTAGCGATATTGGTAAGCCTCTTGGTCTATTATCAACAGTTCAAGTGAATCGTGGAGTGAATGGAACGTCACGTGGTCCTGAGCACTGATGGCAATTATTCACGTCGTCGTTAGTCCAGACCAGCCCACAATATTTCTTGTCAAGCAGATTGGAGTTTTACAATATATCCCTCCTATGACAACCAGGAACTTGCGAGGTGGATCAGTCGATCTAATCCTCGCTCCGAATAACTCATTACCTTGACCATTCTGTCCCCCGGCTGCGGTATAAATCTCATCGTTTCAATAGATCCAGCCCAATGATTTACTATGATTGGCCGTCTCTCTAATCTCCCGGGGAGAGAAGCCCCTCTAAAGGGCTGGAGAGTCGGACTTCTGTATTAACAGCCCGTACATCACCCGCCTCGCCGCAGGCCGCCGCTATTTGCTTTTCCTATCTAACGCTTCGATGACAAATGGGGGAGCGATTATACGAGTCAGCGGCGGAGTTCCCACTTCGCGGATTAACTGGACATTGGTGGGGAAAACGAGAAAAAATTAGCGGGGAAATTCAGTGACCAAGTGCAAAATCATGGCTGAGTTTCGAGACGCTGACAAATATCCAACGACATTCGTTGATCAATGTTTATTGGCAGTCCCCTGCCACGAATTTCGCTTAACCACTTCCGAGGTAGGAAGACCGTATTTCCATTTGCTTGAAATAAATACAAACTTATTCTTTAAATTTCCAATTTACGTTTGCACTATTTCTACTGTTAGTCATGCCGTGTTTGCATGCTATTGTTCAAGAGTTCAAGATTTTCTAATAAGGCCCGCTCTTGTGTTCGGGCTTGGCCAGGACCTCCCATAAAGGACCCCATTCGGTTGCGTTCAGATCCATGCCCTCACTAAAGTCGCCTCGGTCCAGAGGCATCTGGCTGGGATGTTGCACTCGCTGTGGCCAAAGTCCTCTGAGGCTTCTTAGTCTGTGGCTGCTCAGGGGGATTTGCTTGAGACTCAGGCAGTGTCCTGACTTATCTTATTACTCGGCGTGAAGGTATTCAGTCGGCATTCATAGAGAGCCATCAGCTCTCCCCCACCGTATATAAGCATCAATGCCTGTGATGGGACTGGGGTTGTAACTTGAGTCACTGAGCCACGTGACGCAGATATTCCCTCGTACTCATGAGCGCTACGTCAAGCGTTATAAAACTGGTTGCTGGTGCGTTGTAACTTAAGAAAGAGAGCAGCACAACCAAATTGTCGTTGAAGATCATCGCCTTGTGTCAAAAACCGGCACGCAGAGATCCTGTATGTTCTGGTTGATTCGGGAAGCCGGGATCTTGCTCAAATGACAGGATATATTGGATCTATCCTGAAGTGGAGTCCAAAGCAGGAAAAATGTTGAGGTGTTGAGTCAAAAGGCGTAGGGTTGTCAGAAAGCGTTCTTCGAGGTATTGTGCCCTTGTGATTGGAAGCTCTTTCCAGGCATACTAAGCAGGCACTCAAAGCTTAATTCCCAGAAGGAACAGAAAGGAGCACTTGCTAACGGGACGATTCTCACCATCGAAATAAAACTACGCGTACGAACGAGGAGACTAATGTTTTATGGTCGTAAATTGAGTTTTGAGTTTTCCAGCAGACGAAGGTTCTTGACATGTTTATTCGTCTTCCTAAAATAAGGCACCACTTGTACATAGGTCCGAAGCCCACACTCTATTAAATATAACAGATTAAGGGGCACCACATGCGGTCGGAGAGCTCCTTCGCCTCGTCTATATTTAAAAGTGAGCAAACAGTTTACTTGGTAAATGAGACACAACAGAGGGGCCGCGCGCACAGAAGCTCATTGTACGGCCTCTAGAAACCTTCTTCAAAACCGAGTGATCTTGTCAACTCCCCGTTGACGTCCTATTAAAACTGAAGTTAACTGTCGGAGAGACGCGAAGGGAGAGACGCCTTCCTTTCTCTTCCCTTAAATATCAACGGTTGTAGGGAAGCAGGAAGGAGATTGAGGTGGTGTTTCGGAACACGACGAATGATTTAGAAACGGCCTCGGGAGGGTCTGGGGAGTTGGTTTTCTTCTCCTAATATTCGTCTTGTTAAACCTCCAACATTCAGTGATTTCTCGTTCATGTTGATCTCAGTGAATACGAGCAGAGCTATAATGACTGCCACGTGACACGCATTGAAGACGTAAGAGCAGATTTATCGTGGTAGCGCGATTTTTCTGTTTGTGTTGCTGCGTTGCTCCTGTTTGGACTGGGATAAAGATAAAACTCCCGCAGTTGTCAATGCCGTGGACCAGACAATGTTTCCCCGCCATACCATCTGCTGTCGATGTAGGAGGATCATCGCTGCTTATTTTATGATTGATTATATGCGTGGTTTTTGTGCGGCATCTCAAATTACTTTTGAAAAACCTTATAACAGCGGCGAAGTGATAACGGTAATACACTAAACGTTTCATTTATCTAATCTTCGTTCTACAAAATACCAGAAATTATGCCTAAAGTCCACATAATTATTCCAGAAAAGTGCTGGACATATTCGACAAAGTCCTGCTTCTATAGAATTCGATCTTATGAAACATCCTGCCAAAGCGTCAACTCACAAACAAGGAAGCCGCAGTCAGAGCAACAATTACCGCTCCCTTTGGTGGGTCTTGATCCCATTATTTCTAGGACTCAGTCAAGCGGTTTCAACGTTCGTTACTCGATAATTTATTTTTACTGTTCCGGAATGAAATTGAAACCGTCGACTAATCAGAAGACAACGGTATGGAAGTTTTGAGTGGCAATTGAAACGGCAATAAACCTCTCAGCCCTCGAATGAGGATGTTTATTGCGAGCGAATCGTTTGAACGGTCGAGGGGGGGGGGGTGAAATTATTCGAGGCAATTGAAATGTCGAGGACGTCGCGAGTCTCATCAGGAATAAATTGAGAGTGAAAAGGAAACCGGTTTCTGTAATTAACACTGATTGCCCTCGTGCGCGCTGCGTTTGTGAAAGCTCGAGATGAGTGCAGAAAAACGTCGGTTTTTTTCCTTCTACGTAAACAACACGCTTTACTTTTACGATCTCTCAGACAATGAGTTGGATCAAACAACCCTGAGGGGCGAATGTCAAATGATAGTTGAGGACTGCCGAAGGGGAATCGTCATTATATCGTTTGAGTTAGCTTTAACGAATAGATCGAAACTCGTGACGTAAAACGAACTAAAGATTGTTGGTTTCCGGATTGGTACTTAGTAATCTCTGTAAAATCGACGTTTTTTGCTCGGTTCATTGCGACAAGGCAACGTTTTATACTTAGCGCCTGCCATTGCTCGGGAAGGTATAGCAATCGTGTACAAAAACGCTACAAATTATTACACGACGATTATACCACAGCATAATTAGGACATATTACATTAAATCCAATGTCGAAAAATATTAAGAATACTGCATGGGTATATCAGCATATATAAACGGCTATAGTTATAGAGCGCTTCCGAGACCCATACCTGTCGATTCACCGTCGAAAAATACTTGTAAACGACGTAAAACATAGCCACTTTACCAGAACAATAGAACGACATTGGCACGATGCGACCAGTCGAACTGAAGGGTAGTTGGAGTGAGACGGGAGGAAGTGAGAGGAAATGCTGCCGAGAAAATATAATTTGTTCCCTCAACAACTGAAATGAAGTAAATTGCACACGCATCACTAATCACTAATCACCTAACTGTAGAACCAAATGCCAACCTCAGCTACTGCTCATTAAAAGCATTGAATGAGAATGTAACGCGTAATTTTCTAACGGTGAGTGTGTACAACTGAACGAAAAATTCATTAGACTTTTTCTCACTAAGTACTTCGCTCTTGAGGAATCCGAGTCACTAAATAACCTGCACAACGGCAGATTTGAACCACCGGATGCCCTGCTCAGAAAATGGTAAAATGAGGTATCCGTTGTCGCCCGCGCTCGTTTCCCTCCTCGAGATTAGCATACAAGCTTAGCAGTGATGGCTAATGTACTATGACGAATCAAACCCCATTACTCGAGTAAGTAAGTAACCTACACATCAACTTCGTACACTGAAACCTGAAAGCATGGAACAGTTGCGACTCACAAAGGGATTCACGACGGTCTGGCCGTTAAAGATCTCGTGACATTAACGCCAACGTTGAGACATTCCAAGGCTCTCAGGGGGGTTCAGCTGCGTATCAGAAAGATACGTTGAACGAAACCTTGAATTCTACCAATATTTGCGGTAGTAGCTGCTGAATGAAAACAATAATCAGAACGTTGTCGCTTTACTTAGGACAGAAATAAACATTAAACCCATGAACATGTGAGACGAGGCGAAGGAGATTAGGCATTATGTGACCAGAAGCAGCCTTAGTCCCGCAAAACCAAACCGAACGTGTGAAGAGGGCAAATATTTATTTTTCATTATGATAAGGTCGCCTTGGACTCAGCGGAAATTCCGAGGAGACGAGGGGCTTTTGTTTGCCGAGAATTCTGGATTCTGAGCCTCGAAGGGTCCGTCCACGTGGGGGACGTTTTAATTAGAAAACCAGATGAGGGAGAGGAGGGAACGAGAGACCATCGGCGGTTAAGAGTCTTCGTCCGAAGATGCTGTAGGGTCAGAGCATCTGAGGTGACTTTATATAGGACGATTTAGATAACAAACCGCAACGTTTAGTAGCGGGAAACACCGGGAGCAGCGCCCTCACGATGCTGGGCAGTAAATCCTGCAATACTCCAGCGACGTCTTTGAGTTTTCTACAGATGTATACATTTTGAGGGGACTGTTTTGAACAACCTGGTACTTACTTTATGGACCGCCAAAACGTGAAGGATTTCCTCGTTCTCCTCGAGAACGAGTGTTTTAGTTTCACAACACAAGAACTTTCAAGAGATTTCCACTAACCAATACCTAACTTCTGCTTCATATGGATAACTGTGAAATACATGTGTGCGGTCCAGCTCAGCTGAATTGGTGCAGGGGTTCACTGCCCTCGGCCCCTGATAGAGATATTGAGCTAATCGGGCCTTCCACACCTTGACCTTTGACTCCCAGAGCCCACAGAGGGATTAATATTTCCAGGAGCGTCCAACGCATTTTCCTACTTAAAGCTTCCAAAAGGTTCAGTTCGATTTTTTCCCACACCCTTCCATCATCTCACTTCTCACCCCTTACTTTTGCCATCTTCTTACAGCACCTGGCTCTAGAACAGTTCAACATTCTCGCTCAGCTTTTGTCCCAGCTCACCTATCCAGAGACACCTGTATGTTGTGTTAACTTTGTGTCCCGGTACTCTACACAGAACTTTATCATTACTCTACTTTCATTTATCCAGTGTAACAATAAAGCCATTCGCTGGCTCTTCATTTTTCGTCTGTACTGAATTTTATGTATCTCCCTCCCTTGCATCAAACGATAGGAAACTCCTATGTATACGCCTACGAAGCAAAAAGAGGTTTTTAAAACTTTTTAGAAGACGTTTTCCAAACTTTTTGTGGCTTATCACAATCCAGTCTTTGAATATTTCAAATTGTCGCCAGATTTGACCAAATTTTTTAATCGTATGTTGAAAAGGTCTGCTGTCATTAATAACTATCAAACCAGACACGCTATTTAGTTTAGTCAGGTTCCAGAATACAATGTTACCTATCCAGTCGTTCATTTTCTACATAATTGGCGACCATGCAAGAATCGGTATGAAGTTTACCAAATACTTGGATTTCAGTATAGCTCCACTTTCAGATAAGAAAGTGGTAATGTAAGTGAGTAGGGGTTTTATTCACCAGCTGTGGGAATGTAGCCAACCCCTGTCACCCTTTCTTCTGGAGATCAAGGAACAGGACGCTCCCTCTCTTGTGGTGGAGCTGAGTTGTGCAACATATGAGTAGATATGAGGTCGAAGTTGGGCTCACAATGAGGGAAACTGGGAACTAATTGTTGATTGTAAAGGTGCTCTGGCGAATAAGAATTGGAGGGAGACGGCGAACTGATTGCCAACCTCCGGCAGACTCCGCGCCCCTTAGTGGGTCCCCTTCCCGACTTAGCGCATTAATAATGTAAGCGGTTTCTGATTCCCACGAGTCGTTGTTGTTAAAGATCACGATAATCCGACCAAACACCGCGAAAGAGTCAGACGCATCCCCATCGGAGAAGCAGAGGAACACAAAGAGCCTGCTCCTGTGTTCCCCCATCCCTCGTCACTCTCTTCGGGTCACCAAAAACCTTCTTTCGGGTACAATGTAGCGGTGATTGACACCCCCTCGGCGTCACGTGACAACCCGTTACGTAACAGCGGTCTAAGTATCAAACGATACGGTTCTTTTTCAATTCCCCTCGCAGCTTCAGACAACGGCGCAAGGACAGTGTGAACCCTTTTTCCAAACAAGTCGCCCGGCACCGTGACGACAACCTCTCAATTGAAAAACAGTTTGACAAGTCGCGTGGCTTCCTTGATTCAAAAGCATTTCGGACCGGGTGGTAAATATTCAACGAGCCCCCGCAATAACTGAGGGCGTCCCTGTCAACACGATTTTCGCTATATCGCTTTAGTTTCAGATCAGCAAGTTTGAGAGGGACGGTTTGACGCAATACACTGTTGTCATCCAAATACTGCAAAACATCCGAGTTCATCGGTCCGTGCCCGAAATAACAATAATGACTGCTGTGGGCTTCACAACCTCATGAGACCAATGTCACTGACATATCATATCTGTAGCCTTTCTTATTAAATGAGTTATATAGACACATTCGTTCGTGATTCTATTAATCAATTGAGTGATATACTAGATGTAGTATAAAATGCGAAGAATGTTTGCCGAAATCATAGGCTTTATTTGCCAGAATCAAACTGAAAGAAATTAGGAATTTCAAGATAGCAATCCTAGCAACTTAACAACAAACTAAACATGTGAGATAAACTAATACAACATTCACCCCATCCTTAGAACGGAACATAATCAGCCAGGTATCCAGGGGGTCTCCGAGTTCGGGAACTTCTTCGGATAGGAACCTCGTCAGGCGTTCCTGGACTAGAATCAGGGTGAATGGGTGAGAGTGAGGGAGGGGGTAAAATTGGCGTTGCCGTTGGCGTTGGCAAAACGGCATCTTCATTTAAAGTACAAGGGTCATCAGCTTCATTGAAGGGTTCTTCTGCCTGAATACATTCCTCCACTCCAAGGGGTGCGAGATGTCTGGAGGAAACCGTTGCCTCTCTTCCACTAGGATAACGAATACGAGCATAGTCATGTCCCCCATCCAAAAGTGTGACCTTCTCAACTAGTGGATCAAATTTTGAACGGCGGTCAAACTTCCTCAGTAGGACTTGACCTGTGGTCATGAGCCAAGTAGGGGTGGAGCTTCCATTCCTAGAACGTCGAGGGTGGTTGAAGATGCGTTCGTGAGGTGTGCAGTTGGTAGATGTGCAGAGCATAGATCTAATTGCGTGCAGCGCGTCTTGTAGAACCGTTTCCCAATGACTGATAGGCAATTTGTGCTCCTTGATGGCAAGTTCTATAGTTTTCCATAGTGTCCCATTCAGGCGTTCGATCTGTCCATTGCCCTGAGGATTATAAGGCGTGGTTCGGCTGGTAGCAGTTCCATACTCAGCCAGAAATGCCCTCAAATTTTGCGACATGAACGACGAACCGCGGTCAGTGTGGATGTACGCTGGTGCCCCAAAGATAGAAAAAAGCTGCTGTAGGCACTTCTTAACAGTTTCAGAGCTGACATCTCGACAAGCAAATGCAAATGGAAATCTCGAGTATTCGTCGATGATTGTAAGAAGAAAGCGATTCCCAGAGCTTGAGGGTAGAGGTCCTTTGAAATCCATGTTCAGTCTTTCTAATGGAGCGGTTGTTTTTATGAGTGTTCCTTTATTCTTGAAAAATTGCGGTTTCACTTCGGAACATATTCTACTTGAAGAAGTGATTTTTCGAATGTCTTCCATAGAAAATGGTAAATTCTTACTGCGAACCCAATGACTCATTCTTGTTACTCCAGGATGGCTGAGGGAACAGTGTAGATTAGTAAGGTGTGAGAGATCGTTCGAAATGTGGCATACTCTTGAGAGGGCGTCCGCTGCACAGTTCTGAGTTCCAGGTCGGTATATTATGTCATATGAGTAACACGACAGTTCCATGCGCCAGTGTACGATCTTCTCATTCTTGATTTTCCCAGAGTGTTTCGAACATGAATGAAACCGAACGTTGATCGGTAACAAGAGTAAAATGTCGTCCTAGTAAGAAATGTCTCCAATAACGAATGGCCTCAACGATAGCGTAAGCTTCCTTCTCAATCGATGAGTGGCGTCTTTCCGAGTTGGAGAGAGTCCTAGAGAAGAATGCAACAGGCCTGTCGGACTGAGTGAGCGTGGCTGCAATGGAAGTGTCAGAAGCGTCAGTTTCTACACAGAAAGAAACATCATTCTCTATGTCGATGTGAGAGAGGAAAGAGTCTGCTACAGATTTTTTGAGATTTTCAAAAGTCTTCAATGATTCCTTCGAGAGTGGAAATGAGCTGCTTACGAGGGGCTTGATTTGATCAGAAAACTTTGGGATGAATTTCGAGTAATGGGAAAACATCCCAAGGGCTCTTTTCAGTGATGCCAGGTCAGTTGGTGGTGGATACTCGAGTAAAGGCTTGAGCCGATTGGGATCAGGACGTATTGTGTGGTTGTGAATAGCATGCCCAAGAATGTTTATGGCTCGAATTGAAAATGAACTTTTCTCGTTATTTATAGTGAGGTTGTATTTCGAAGCTGCATTCATGAATCGTTCTAGGTTTCGATCATGTTCCTTCTTATTCCTACCACAGATCGTCAAGTCGTCCAGGTAAGCAAATGTATCCTTCAACCCTTCTTCCCTGATAATCCCATCGATGACCCTCTGGAACTGTAAATTGTAGTATAAAATGCGAAGAATGTTTGCCGAAATCATAGGCTTTATTTGCCAGAATCAAACTGAAAGAAATTAGGAATTTCAAGATAGGAATCCTAGCAACTTAACAACAAACTAAACATGTGAGATAAACTAATACAACACTAGAACACCCCACGATGCACACAAAGTTGTCGATACTACAACTGTTTTGGTCGACCATCTCCACGCCTCTCGTTGTTTGTCTAAACCTCCTACGTGCTCTAGTGGCCATAAATATAGATAGATAGATAGATAGATAGGTAAATCGTTTATTTGACACGATCAGGAAAAGAATAAATGGTTACATCTTCTAAACCAATTCTTGTCAACACGAAGAAATTGAGTTGAACTGGGTCATTGGACGTGCTTGTACATTTCAGTCCATAGCAACTTGTATGCGCAGCTTCGCCGTCATTAACATCTAACGCCGTGAGCAGCCATGGTTCTCTAGATGAACTTTGAGCAGCTATTAAGCACTGGACATCGCCGAAAGGGTAAAGGAACGTCTCATACGCGGATTCCAACAGCATGGAAAGTTTGCCCAGCAAGCTATGACGCACTTGTTACAGTCTTTTAAACTCTCGCCATGTAAAACTTTACGCAAGGGGAGGGTACAGCGACTCAAATCGTAGCGTTTAGGGGGGATCGCATCAACTACACGGTCTGCGAGGGAAGGGGGCAAGCTTTCTGATTCAAAGTTAATACTCCTGTTATCCATGGAATCGGATTCCTTGGCCCCTTTAATATCACAAACATGTTCACCCTCATCCGTGGCTCCCGTAAAACCTTTGCCCTTCCTCTTCAATTCACCTGAGCGAAGGAATAATAATAATAAAAAGAATAAGCAAAAAAGGAGAACTCGAATAAGTGCCCCTCTCGAAGAGATGCAGGGAAAAAGAAGCCAGGAGAGTGCGGTAAAAATTGAAGGAAGCTGAGGGGGAAACAAAATCTGATGCCGTGTTCCGTTTCGTTCCTCTTTACTAGCTAACTTCACTTTACACGGGCTTTGAAAACAGGTGCAAGAGGACCTCTGTTCTTAATTACCATAGTCGAATAAAGTAAAATTGTAATCAAATTAGTGTGTAATGTTTCCTGATTAATGAGTAACGTAACACACCGAACTATGATCTTAACACACCTCCGTACTTTGCAAAAGCACGTGAGACTTTTGTGGCTTTAATCTAGCTACAGTACCGATCACTGTAATCAGTAGGCGGATATTATGGCTCTTTTCATCGATCCCTTTCCCTGGACCCATTGGACGAGTCTTTCGAGTTGGACCCCCAGCACTCGTTCTCAGCTCGATATTTGTTCCAATAGTCGTACGGACCAGTGTAGTTAACTCCCGTTGAAAGCTCCCTCATCTTCCAAATGGATTTAACCCGTTAATTCCCCGAGAGATGGGACCCGCATCTTAATAGTCCGAGAGAGTGAGAGAGAGAAGCACGTGTTTGCTAACTGACCACTGCCCTCCCATGAGCCCCCATGCATCGGCGTGTTCTGCAATATTTTCCTTGCCCTCAAAACTAACAGTGCGCTATTGCAAAATCAATAAGCAAACGACTTTTGCCTCAATTTATTTTAATGGCTGCGTTATAAAATGCGCATACGCGAATTACTAGCATCTGGTGATTTACGGTTCATGACTAACAAACTCATTTTGTTGGAGGAACAGTTCCAGCTCCCCACCTTCTGATAAATGGTGGTTGTGACGAATCTTCGTATTTTAAGTATGATAGGAATCCGAAAAGAACTCTGTTGGAAATTTGCAGTGCTCTGCAACGTGGCCAGTCAGAAGAGTTGACAGCTGTTCCCTAAAAAGTCGTGTTAACTCATTAAGCTCCACTAAAATTAAACTCGACCACGGCACACACACAGTTCACCTCAGGAGGAGAAGTTATTTATGTAATAATAATAATAATAATAATAATCTAGGTTTCCGCTCAAGCTCATTTTATACCCCTCTCAACGAATGAGATTAAGTTTTGAATCACGGCAATAATAATACAAACGGAACGAAATGCATTCCACAGAAAAACACGTACAGCGCTGACTTATCCCAAGAAACATCACCATCACCCTAAACCAAGCATGTCCTTCCACCAACTATGTAAACTGATCGAACACACCAGGTCTGTTTCCTTATTAGATAACTGTTCCTAACCCCTCGACGAGGGTTATATCAGTCGTGGATGTGGCAGTTTTGTTGAGGGCGGCCTCTACAGCATCCACCGAACTCAGACCTGCGGAGGTGCGGTAGGTATTTGGTCGTTGGCCGTCACTCGTGCCTGCGATCTCTACCCTTTGGAGCAGGCAACTACCACTGACAAGATTGTGCTGGTCGTGCACACACGAGTCACCAATCGAGGCACAAACCCATCAACTGTACTGTCACTCATGGTCATGGTGCGAGCACCTCATGCTGCAGGAAGCTCGAGGAAAACCCCAACTTGTCCTCCTAAAGGGAAACTTGAATGGCCAACGAACTGTACATTTATCAGCCACTGACTCCCATCAAGGCTTACAGGATCCACTGAAGCACCAAATGATTACTGGCGACTTACCTATTTACATAGCCATGAAGCGCATGGTGGACAAGTGAAGAATGAAAAGGGGTTCCCCTGCTTTTAGCCGAACTCTGTTTAAACCTCTCCACAGAACGAAAACTTGTCATTAAGTACATTAAGTAACTCGCCAGCGAGACGGGAAGACATGTGACCAGTTTTCCACTACATCCGCGAGTGCCTTAAGGGGTAGTAGGTATAGCCAAACCACTGGACTGGTGCGAAGGAAACAAGAAACCAAACCACGTGCTGTTCCACCGCAGGCCCTACAGCAATGAGCGACGGTTGTTTGAAGAGCAGCCAAACGTTCCAGCTTTGACTGCTACTAAGCAAGCTTACAAACGCTTCGCCTAGTTGGCGAAGAAGGCTATCACAAAAAACCGTGGTCACAGTGGATCTCTTCCTTTGAAACTTGCCACTCATGTATATAGTGAGATTGGGTGGTACCAGATTAAGAATTTCTCCCGGATGGTACAGAATCACAAAGTAACACAAAGGTAACATCTCTCCAAAGGGAGGCGGTCTAAATGACTTAACATTGGTTTAGGTTCGGTGGATGCTGAGCAAGTGCAACAACCCCCAGAACTTTCGGTTCTCATATGAGAGTTGAGGAACTGTCATTATGATAAGGCAACATACCGTATTGCTGGTAAGACCATCAACGTCAACAGACCAGACCCACCACATCATAAACGTAGCCATGCCCAATACCGACAGTTTATTCGCCAACCGCAGAACCGACCTTTCAATACAGATACCGACCCAGTGGAAAATGCAGAAGGTACAAATAGTACCGATTATCAGCTTCTCGACTGCTGTCATAGCACATACGCTGCATATCGTCCTACGCAAAACACTAAAAATGCCCCCAATCCCACACATACACCCAGCACATAATAACCCACCGAAAGAATGAGAATTTTGATTACGGGCCCGACTTCATCGTACATAATACCGCTCACATGAGGGAGATAACACTTTGAAACAAGTGAAAGCTAGAACATTGCTCATGTTGTGACATATATCCAACGTACATAATCCTTTGACCATTTCTCCAGAGTTACACGGACATGAAAGAAGAATATTAAGATCTGCCAATTACCTTCCATATTATTGGTTACCTAATATTTCAGAAAACTGAGTAAGTTCGATCTAGATATTAGTTCCTATGATATCAAATCCGTTTCATATTCATGTTTGCGATCGTTCAGAACTTATGGCAAACAGTCAAACCTTCGATTATGAATAATGTGTAGTTATTGTCGGCCAATTATCCAACCAAAGGTGTAGTTATTAGCATTTCGACAGAGTGATCAACGTGGAGGTAAGGGCCCAACGTGGAGGTAAGGGCCCCTCTCCATTAGCACGAGATGTTTAATTTACTCTCAAATGACAACATTTTGCGACGCGACAACTCCACTACGTATTTGCAATACAAAATTTCCATGACCGCAGCGGTTCTTTGACTCGAGCTTTTAGTCTTAAGCAAATATTCAAAATTCACTGTACAAGGCGTTTAGGCTCACGGTATTAAAACTCACGATCAATCTTTCCTTTTCGTCTGAGCAAGATGGGTAAATTTATAGGACTGGGAGCGTTATTCCAAATTGTTCTTCTCGTTTCTCTACTGGATGTGTATATTTACAAAAGTGACGTTCCCATTTTCCTTCATAAATGGCATGACTGCTCCAGTTATTTGGTCGTCTTTGAAGTGCCCAGTTTTCAAATAGAAAGTTCCGAGAAAAAAATGAGAAACGAAGCGATATTGAGGGGCGCGTTGGAGGACGAGTATGTACAATTAGAGATTGACAGTTATCAATCGTATCTCTACCCCGAGAGAGACGAGTACATGGACCAGTGGGGCTCAATGATCGCACCATGGCAGCTGGGAAACCGCTCCATTACTGATGTGTTTAATGACACCGAGCCTTCTTCAAACACATCGTCCATCGTCTTCCTCCTTTTTGTAGATTTTGCTGAATTCAATATCCAACTTGCCAAACGCAACGTTTCTGAGAATAACTCAACTCTTCTCACATTTGTCATTGATAATATGCACGACTTTGCCAAGAACCAATCCAGCTCTGGGTCAAACAGCAGCGTCACTCACGTTTCAAACACCTACACCTACAATGGGTACCGGTTTCTTCTACTTTGGAAAAACTACAGCTCTATTACACATTCCAACACAACCTCCATTCACAACCACACGTTTTCCTCTTTCATCAACTTCGCGGATAAGGTCTCTGAATATTCGACAAGCAATCGGCTGCAGTTGACGTTCCCGCATTACAACGTCGAAGGGAACCTGTTGGATTTCTTCAAATTCGGACTTGAAGCGGTCAACATTGTATTTTCGATATTGAATCTCGTAGAAATGGATATTGACCCTATTGTCTCAGCGTCAACTTACATCATGTTCGTGGGGTGGCTGCTCCTCCTCGTGGTCAGTTGTGGAGGATCCACAGAAAAAGATCGCCGTTCAAATTCGATCACGTTAAATTACTACGACGTTTTGATTCTCGTATCGTTGGTGTGTCTGTTCGCCATCTTCGCTTACTTGAACTACCCTATCAGATACTACGTCTACTACTTGGCAGCAATCGCCGTGAACCGGTTACTTTTACAATGTTATTCTGAAGGAGCGTCCATAATCCACAACGCCCTCAACGACAAAACGGGAGTGGTACTTACAATGGCGCTGATATTCGCTGTCGTCGAAGGTTTATTTTGGTGTTTGAGATGCGACACGATGCCCGCCTTTTTCATAATTTTAGTAGGAGGAAACATCGTTGAAGGGACGGTGCACAGAGGGAAGTTCCAGACTGAGATAGCTCTGGCGATTGCCACTTGTTTCGTGGGTATCACTTGTTTGCTACCCTCCATGCACCTCAACCCGCTCTTTCTGTTGAACACCACAAGTGTGTTCTGGATCACCGGCACCGTTTTGTCATTAGTGTGTTTCATGGGAAAAACGCAGATCGACTGGTTCCTTTCGGTGCTCTGCCTTTGTGAACACTTGCTCGCTACGATTGCCTTAAATTGGTATTATGCTCAACGCAAACACATCCCGAAACCAACGATATTCTGTGCGGTGTGTTTCTTTGCTGTTTTGAGCGGGCTCTTGCCGCTTTTCGGAGAACCTAATCCCAAATTTCGGATCCCGCAAATCGGAATTGCCGCTGCGTCATTGTTCATGTTCTTCTCTCCGGAAGGCGAAGGGATCGTCTTGTTTTCCATCTTCGTTACGGCGTTATGTTTGTGCTACCGGGAATCCGCTTCCAACAAACTTGAAGGAGTTCAAACAGAAAAGTTGAAGTTTTTGCCAATTTTGTTGCAAACGGCGATGTTCATCTTGGCTGTTCAACTCATTGCTCCTTTGGGATTGGATGTCCTGTTTGACACCAAACAATTCATCGCTTTGGGCGTTCCTCTGGAGCTCCTCTCTGTTGTGTTGATTTACTTCGTAAAGCTGGCGTTTTTGGTCAATTTACTTGAAGCCACGTTTTTGTCGAGTTACAAAAAGGAGAAGGAACTTCCGAGTTTATTCCTGGTAATTTTGGTGCTGAATTTGGTTTCTCTGAGGTGAGTTATAATGATTGTTTAAGACAATTTTCAAAGGAAACATTACATTAAATAATCAACCCGTAAATATCACAGGCCTGGTTTAGGACCTACCTACTTGCAGATACTGGTTCGAGTGTAGGAAAGTCTCGCAAAAAACTGTTGGGACACACAACAAAACTTTCCTCGGCCTTGCGTGCATTCAGCTTCATTTCATTCATAACTAATCAAATCTGTTTTTCACTCAGTTTATAGGTACCTGGTAGAAGATAATGTTCTAAACAAACTGACGGCGCTTAAGGTTTCGGAATATCGGGGGTTGCCCCTAATTATTTACGTCCGTTATAAGTAACTTATTGAACTACCAACGCAATTTCTATGGGAATCCCAGACGAATAGGAGGGAAAAAGTGTATCAAAGTAATTTCCCCAAAGACGAAATGTTTACGTTACCTTCCAGTTGTTAGGAACTGGCCATACGCAAGATTTAATCATTATGATCATTATGATAATTATTGTTAGTTTTTGACCAATTTCACTCGCAACCTTATTTTGGCGTCCCGTTATGATGCATTGAGCCACTTCAGAGTCGTTTGGCAAGATTGAGCTCAACAAACCTCAATCATGTTCACAGACACACAGACCATTTTGTCTAACGGTGGTTTTGCCCTCACAAACGTTTAAAACGCAAAGATCTGAAGAAAACTGCAAAAAGAAATAATTTCAGCCGAATATGTCACTTTCTTTCCTGATTCGTCGGGCAGACAAAATAAAAATGGTTTGGAGCGCAGTGGTCTAGATTGAGCGAAGGATTTGGGAACTGAAATTACCTAAAGAAGGGATAAAACCATGAGAGCCAGCGTGGCTGAACTCTTGACAAAATATTTTTGCACTGGCTCAACTCAAATCAGTGTTTTGCCCCAGTGTGGGCCAATCCGTGTGTGGCAAATTTCGGTGTTGAGGTTTTGTTTAAATACCACCCGCACCCTGAACAACTTTTTTTAGCTGACGATCGTTTTATGTAAAGATGGCTAGACGTAGTGATAAGTGTAATACATGGGCAGAATGGTGTTTTGAGGGGGAATATAGTATCACCTGTAAGGAGGTTGGTACGTGATCGACGAACAAGTCTCTACCTTCTATCTCCCGTGTCTCCTAAAGCCTCCTATGCAGGACGTCGTTAGAAGAACCTGCAAAGGGAGTGTATGATGAAGGACGCTTTATTTCCGAGCTCTCGTACGGCAAAACGGGCTTAGGAAGAAAATAGAAGTAAGATGTCAGACGAGGGAGACTTTACTTCCCCAATTGCAATGCACTCACTGACAAAGAGGTCAAAGAAAGAAATTAGAACGAACATACGCAGGGAGATAATAAGCTTTCCTTCCTAGGTTGGTGCACTCATACGAACAAGCAGCCGGAGAATTTGCCTCTAGGCCCCCGCAGGCACCTGGAATTTGTCATTTACTGTTTCGTAGTAGTTTGGTAGTGTTTCGTATCTTTTACTGGTATCTTTCGATGCTGAATCAAATGGGATGGGTCTCGGAGTTGTGAGTTGTGTAATAATTTGCAGCTTTTTAAAATAGTTTCCATCGTCAATTAATCGATTTCGCTGAGTGCAGTGCACACGAAGTGTTTACTGTGATTGCTTTCTCTTAAAATAAATTCGTATATATTTTGTTCAAGGTCGGTCGTGCACATGTCACTTTTCCCCAACGCAGCTGGTAAAAGAAAACTCTTCATGATTCACATTTTGATGCACACTCTGGCGGCAACGCTTCTTTACTTGTACCCTTTCGTGCGTGTGCAACGCTATGGAAGTTTTTTCGGGCTCTGTTCCCGTAGAGAGTCATCACTTTCTCGTACACGTCCCCTACGCGGAAACCTGAAAATGAACCTCACTCGTCAATAAATTAATAACAAATATTTGTGCTAATGTTCTCATTTACTTCGGCCGGTAGAATGATTCTTGAAGTTGAGTCGTAAGTTGGTGCGGGCAGCGAATGACGACTGTCCCGAAGCGAAGCAAAATATTGGGGGTTATTATTAATGAACCAAACATCGGAGTGGCGATTGAGCAGATGTCGGCCGAAGTGCCTGTTTTGTTTACGTTGATGACCCGAGTGAGCAATTCGTTGATGAGACCTTGTGTTCGCAACGTATGTTCACTTTCACAGATTGAACTGCGTCAGTTCATGGCCACGAAATCAGTAAAACCGCTACCGACTTCTATCATCAGAAGTTTCTGTCCGATGTGCGGGTATTTTTACCCACAGCTTGTGAATAAGTAGTTGTGATAAGTTTCTCCTGGCTGCTCGAATAGTCGTAAATTCCAATTGCTATGTCTCCTGCAAGTTTTCTCCTTATAAGGTGGTTTATGGACGGAAAATGAAACTTACTGCGGCAAAAGAAAATAGATTGTTAGGTGCAAGTGAATACGAGTGAAGAATAATTTGAGAAATGAGACGAACGAGTGAGAGGGCAGCGTTGTTACAGCGGTCAATTGAACGTTCACTTGAGATTGAGTTCTGAGTAGAGTGACTGGAAGACTGGGTTCACACGACATGTATTCTGGATAGGGGAACTTGTGTGAACTGGGACTGTTCGAAACAGACAGCAATGTTTATTTTATTATGCTAATTTAAGAAAACGTTTGTCGCAGTCGGCCATCATCATCATTGGCTCGACTTAGTTCGCACCTTGTTGTTCACGGAAAGAGAAGATACGGAAAGAAAATGAGTCCCTCTCCCTTCAAGATACGACAGGTGCTGAAATTCAGAGCGGCACAATTATTACCTCGTTTGCCATCATACCAACAACCGTCTATTTATTAGCTGCGTTGCCGAACGTTTTCGCCGACTTCGTTGAATATTTCCACTAGCCGGAATCCTCGTCAAGGTTGTGGCTTCGACTATGATCTGCATTTCGAATCTTTGGTTCGTCCTTTTGGATACGTTCATCCCAGGACTACCTGGAAAGACTCTGGACTTCAACAAACGCCCAGGCCAAGGCGCTTCAACGATTCCACGAAATAAGTTCTCCAGTTCTTCTTTACCATCCTGATAAGGCCCGTTTCTCTCATTTCACTGTGCTTCCGGTAAACGAAATGCCAATTCTAACTTAGGTTTTCTTTGCACTCGAATGGTTTAGAGGCCAGGGAAGAGACATCCTGATCCGGGTGGCAATAGGGATGAGAGCTGAGAGAGAGTCTAACTGTCCTGAGTCCTAGGAAGGACTGTGAGGAGGTAGAGATGAAGGAAGGGAGTAAGGAAAAACACCCAACAGGGGGAATCCGTAAAAATAAGAGAAAAAAATACTTCGTCTGCTCAGATTAGAAATTGAATGAAAGAATGATTGCTAAGGCAGTTTAGAGTTTCTCGCAGCTTCCAAACAAAAGTCTCAGGTCGTTGAGTTTTGGCCTTAGGCTCACAGAACTTGGTCGAACAGACACAGAACCTTACGTATTCTATGTAAAGCAGACGCGAGGTACTTTGCAGTCCATTCAGAAGCACATTTTCGACAATCAACGCCTATCTGCCATTAGTATGAGGATACGTTCATCATCCTCGCTTTTCTCGCCCTGAGTATCGCTCGGTCTAGCGCCTTGCTTTGCCTGTTGTGATTTCTAGATGTACGTAGTTCCTTTTTCCAGTTGTCTTCTTCTGTAAACACTTCTCTCCTCAGCAAGCGTAATTAAGCGTGTTATATTACATTTTTGTCGATTGACTTTGTAAAACTGACAATGGCGTTGTATTAGACATTTCTGTATTGCATTATTTGTTTCCGATTGTTTTTGATCTTTAACATCCAGGAAAGCCGTTTTCAGCGCTCTTAGATGCCAATGAGAAAGCCCTCATTCAATTGGATGGAAGAGTCCATGGAGTAAAGGCGTCATTTTAGCTGAGTCGTAATTATTATTTTTATTTCCTGTTTAGTCCGGTTAGAATTTCTTCCCAAACGTATTTACTTTGCGAAAAATAAATTAATTTTCTTCCTCTCTTACAACTGGGTCAGCTTTCTTACCAACAGTATTAGATTATATTAGATATCCATTCACACCTTGGCATGGCAAACACTGAGCCTCACAGAGGGCTAATGGACAGCAGTAAAGAAAATCGAGCGATGGTGCTACGAAGTCTCCTCTTTTCACGTGATGTACAATGATATAATCACAACCGAACGTCCAAAGCACCTCGTGGGACGCAGGAAATTATTCCTATCGGCATCGTCCACCTTATTTTAGTTGGGAGGTAATGTGCGACATTTAGACGTGACGAAGTGCAGTAAATTGAGCGCCTTATCTTAACAGTCAAACGCTTTTTACGATGGCGATCACGAGCGAGCGATACAAAAGCTTCTCATTCGCGGAGGCGTCAAATGAACATTTTACTATCAGGGGGCTGTGGAGCATGTGGATCATGTCCCTCTATCGGTATCACAGAAAGACAGGCCGACGCAGTCACGCGACTGTAGTAAAGCGGATTCTGACGATGTAAATTCACTTCGTGATTGCGATCGATCTACTAAGCTTTTAACGTAGAAGTCCAAAGCAGTGGGGCTGAATTGAGATTTGTAAAAAATATGTTGCCCCCCTCCCCTTTCCTTTGGTGCTTCCAAATCTGCAATGGTCATCCGCAGTTCATTTTGCCTTTGATGCGGTATAAAAATCCGTTTTTTCGCACCTAGTACTGAGTGGGATCCAGCTGTGCCCGGTAAATTACGAGCAAAAAATGTTTTTAAAATAAGCACAAAACAAAATTTTGGCAGTTTGATTGCAATCATGTCGTGTTTGGTATCTTTCCTACATTTGTTCCGATGCTGAGTCGAATAAGACGGGACTTGAAGGAACTCGTGCGACAATAAAGCGAAAGTTATCGTTTGTCTTCCGCACTACCTCCCATTTCACTTCAACCACCCGTCAGTTCGACTCGTCACTTCGTGCTAATTGCCTAGCGTCGCCTAGAAAATGTCAAAGAGGTCATGTTTCGTATCGTTGACTAGTATTTTTCGACGTAGTATTCACCAGGATAGATCTCGATCACTGACATCAATGCTGTACGAGGGAATAAGCCATTGTCTAATTAATTCCTATTTCAACGGCGATTCTCTCCCTGGAAATTCATATCGTTACTTTTGCGCAACATTCATGCTTACAGATCCAAATTCACGAGCTAGATTACATGAACCTATTGGAGTTTGAAAAAAGTGGTGATTTCTAAGCTTCATTTTCCTAACAACAGTTATCACAGTGACCGAAATGTTGACGTTCCTCGGCCTACGTAAAAGGAAGGGAAGTTATGTAATAAGCTGGAAAAATGATTTGAGATTTCTTCAGGTCTTCACGTTTCAAGCGCTGCTAATCCCGAAAAACACAGATTCGAGATGTTGGTCTGAGCGTGTGTGCTTTTTTGAACGCTATTGAGAGATAAGAACTGGACCAAATCAGCTCAAATTTAGCCATCAAGTAACCATGGGAAAATAAGTGTAGTAGTACCGGTTCTACGCTAACTATAGTTATCATGGTGATCGAAACACCAAATGTATTTTGAACAATAACGGCTCCCACGATTTTGATCACGTTTGTTAAACATACAGTTTCAAATGTCACTTCAGTACCATAAAAGGAGGGGGTTTTCCTCCAGTACGTGGGAAAAAGTGAATGGAAAACAGATTTTAATGGTTACTAGAGCGATAAAAATCGGAAAATACACGTAGAGCTGGGGAAAGTTGTGGGATGCGTGGCACTAGGTTCTTTGTATGAACAACTTGCTGAAAGATCATTTTCTTCGTCGAATGTTTATAGTTTGGCTGATGCGGTTGCTGCCATCGCGTATGAAAGTCGTCAATCAAACGACTTCTCGCAATCCATTTCCACCTTTGAGGGGTCCATGACGAGCGATACGTAATAAATAGGAGCTCCGCTCCTCTGCGGCAGTTTGCACTTTATCTTTCCCACGACGCCTACGGAGGAAAAGATAAAAGTTCAAACGCTCGTCGGGCTCGTAAAAGCGGTTATTTCGGGGGAGGAAACATTGCTCCCATAATAACTTCATATCGATTCGTCGGATTCTTTCATTTGTCGAGGGGAACGCCTCAAGTGTATTGATATTTCGAAGGACAATCTGCCTGTTTCCCACCGTTTCCTCTAATTCGTCTTCCCGTCCCCAGACGCATCTGTTCCTAATTACCTAATACAGAATATATGTGTCTACGTTTAGTTTTAAGTTATCGATATTTATTCATCGAAATTGTACTTCTCGAGTTTGTACCTTCATAAATTCAGTATTAATAGCGTTCTTCACCCACTCAAAAGGTGGGCAACATCAACATGCATCAGACCCCGAACCTGATGTACTGGTGTGGCTCTGGTTGGAATAAAGACTGGTTGCTCAGAGATGGTGTCCTAGGCGAAGCTCACTCCTCCTCCTCTACGTCCTCTACGAAACTGCGCCATGTTGTGACGCGCTAACAGCAGGGACACCAGTACGAACACGCTCCTGTTTCCAGAAAATACAGAAGGAGGATGAAAGTGGTGACGATGAGAGGCGTTGAAAAGTAAGAGCAAGTGGAACAACCACAGACGATGATTCAGGCAGCCTCCACTCCTTTCATGCTGCAGGGGTTACTCTCTAACTATGTTCACAGACTAATCCGATTATGATTGGAGACATGAAAGATAATTAGGGTCGCGTTCCATGATTTCTTACCGGTGCCTGAATTCTGTTAGTGCGATCCAAGTCACATTTTATCTTATTCTCACAACATCCAATGGCCTGATTGTTGTTCGACTTGTACTCGTGGCGTCTAACTACTTCTGAAGGACCGTGCAGAGCACAATTGATCACCCGACTTGATTGACACTCTTGATGATAGCAGCTAATTATCAGTTCATCACACACATGAATAGCTAATGAAAGGCAAGAGATAGTTAACGCAAGGCCTAATTACACTGAGCGTCCAAAGTTATTCATCAACGGGAAGGCATGCGCATGTTCCAAAGAGACTGACGAGAGACTCGTAGTGAAAAGGGGGTCGGTGGAAGTCCCCTAAATCTGATAATTGGTCGCGTCGGAGGGACTGCGGATGTCCCCCCAGAGACCTGACTAAATGCGGGGCCCATGCAAATGTCCAACCCCTCTCTCTAAAAGATGAGGCTTTTCCTTAATCCGAGGTAATAACTCCGTCCTCTTATCACCTGGTCCTTTGACTAGCGGTTCGGACCGCTAAAGCGGTGCCTCCTATAGCGCTAATCCGAGCGAAGTATTTGTCAAAGACAAAAGCCGTAATCAACGTAATTAAATGCTACGCCCTCGTCTTGATTAAATTGGTTGGAGCAACAAGATCTGAGGGAAAAGGCCGGAATAGCCCGACGGCGTGGTATCTTCGAATCTTAGTCTCTCACTCGGCTGGCAGGAACTAAGTTGGACTACGAAACGATCTCACTTACTGCTGATTAAATGTCTTCTTAAGATCTCGTCTTCACATGGGACCAGGGAAGTAGATTTCAGCAGATTGATCGTCCAGAGTCGTCTGATTACACCTACTTTCTCGAGCAAAATGGGTAACCTCTTTTACTTTCCGCTACGAGTGAGCCTAAGAAGCTGTTTCTTAACGGCTTCACACGATAGTGATATATCTCCTGGGCCATCCTACATACCAATCTCATACAGTATACTCTTAGTTTCTTTCCTACACAAGCTGTCAACTGTGGTCTCGACAGCCCCTAGCGGGGGTGCTCCCAAAAGAGCTGTTAGCTACTTCATTGTCAAATCCTCATTTCTACTCTGCCCTTGGCCATTTTTATAATTTGGAACACAAACATGTCCGGAAGCGAAAATATCGACATTACACACCGGTATGCAGGAAGTCGACAAGCAGAATCAGTGTTATTGTTTATCACCTGGCACTAAGAGCAGACTATTACGCTAGTCATCGGGTTGGTGATTTACTGCTACGAAGGGCAGGGCGAGAGAAATACTATACAGATATTCAAATGAAGCCAACATTTCCGGACTTCGCTCGAGTTAATTTTTTGTCTATTTCTCGTGTCGCTCCAGAACATGACAACAGCCGAGATTATGCGACAGGTTTTCGTGTGGCAGGTATTTCAATCAGGAAAGTGATCGAGTCGACACGATTTGCAAGTCGTGTCTTAGGGAACGGGCTAATTCAATTGGCATTGACTTAATCCGCGGTGCGAAGGGCTGACATGCCAAAGGAGTAGCTTAAAAAGACATCGTGAGGCTGGGGAAGATGGCTAATTACCTTCTTCGAAGGGCGAGAAACTCATTACACGAGAGACCTCCCGATAAGTGAATCTTTCTCGATTCAAGAGGCGTAGTGGTGGGTATTACTTGTAAGAAGATTACACGCCAACAAGCCCCGCGTTCCCCCCTTAATTCAGGATCCGGATTTATAATTGTATTTTAATACCGTGAGGGGAGGGATTTTAAAATAAGGGTTCCGAGGTTTGCGACACCGTCGAAAAGGATCAGGGGATCTGACGAAGTAGACGGGAGAAAGACAAGAAAAAAGGACTCGTGAATACCGTGACAGTGAGGAAAGACATTTTAAATAGGGATTTCGAGGTTTCGACTTTGAAAACCTACCGCAGATCGGCAGATGTCAACCAGGTGTCTGACTTATGAGCCGAGTTGTTGTGCGGTGGAGTCTGACTACTTTGTATTCTCCGTTCGCAGGATGTGAAATGACTGATTGAGGTGCGGTACGAGAAACGTGATTATTTCCAATAAGAAGCGTGAAGGCAGACGGAATTCGTTCTACAGGAATAGTCCAACGAACTTGGTCTGCTTCACGTTTACGAAGCAACAGAAAGGAAATCTCTGCCAAGGTGGGTAACATTGACAACGCTCATCTAATCAAATCATGAGCTATAACTTGCTCCAGTCCAGCATAGACTTATACTACTGACGCTCATCGAGTCGTGTTCTATGTCTCGTGTTGTATGAGGATTTGTTCATCCGGTACTCGCTTGAAACGAATCCTAAACTACTTTTGGAAAACTTACAGTGGCGCGTCCACAGATTCCAGATCCATTATTCAGACAGCACTCTGACCAGTAAGGAACCACCTCACAGTGCACTCTGCATCTCACCAGCCAGAGAAGACGGACCCACCGAACAGGTACCTTAACTTTACTAATTTACCTACTAAAGACCTCCAGCCACCCACTGCTTTCGCCTATGATTCACCTGCTTTACTTCAGTTAGCCAGTCGTTACGTAGTCACCAGCATCCCAACGTACTGTTTCGCCGAATTGTAGAACAAAGGGCCATCTGTTAACGCAAAAATGGAAGATGTATTTGATTGCTCCCCTCCTCGGCGTCGTCTGAAAACCCCCGCTCCTCAAGTTCACCTTTTCTCCGCGACTGCCCCGCTTTTTTTGAACACAACGCCTTCAGCCGCTCAATTATCGCTTCAAGCTGCCATGTCCAGCGCTTTGTTTTCCCTGGGTCATCAGCATCCCATAAAGATTTACTGGGTCATCAGCATCCCACCTACATCTACTCTCACACGCGCATCATTTGCCGACTCCTCGCTGCAAGAATCGCCGACTTCACTTAATGGTCAGACGTTTATGTTCTAATTCTTCGAGGACACTAGCTCAAACATTGTCCACATTTCTATTGTTCACTTTTTGTAATTTACTATAATTTAATAGGATCTCCTAATTTACGATTTTTCTCATTCTTTATATTATACGTTTGTCACTAGGGGTAATTGGTTTTTTATTATTGAAAACCCCGCCTCTGTGTCTACAAACACCATCAGCGTCTCAACTGCAATAATTCATTCGTCTACCGACCGACCGCTTACGGTTAAGAACTACTACCAGACCTTCTTCGCTGGAAAGGGAATTAGAACAGCAGGAATATATTTTACAAGGAATTCTGTTTTTTGTCTTCAGGTTTGGTGGATTTGGCAGCACCGCTCTTCGATTTCCGCTCTTCACGCCTCTTCGTTGCCGTATTTCAACAGTAAATTTCCGTGGTCAGAACGTTTACTTTAATTATTTAATCTCCAGCAGTGTGGGCTTTTGGTTTAATTTATCATTTTATTTAGTCGCGTTAAGTCACGGCTTATGTCCCCGTTCTTCTAATTTTCTCAAGTAGAATAAAATACTCACTTATCAGTATAAAAAGTATTATCTGAATCTTCGAGCCGTTTGTGAGGAAAAATCCAAAAAACTCGTTAGTCCTCTTCCTATCTTCCTCCTATCCTTCGATGATCTATGGAAGTCGCTCATTATCTTATTTCACGAACAAAACAAAAAGAACCTGCTCAGTCGACCCGACCGCACTTCCGCAAACCCAAGTGCTGACATACACAGACCACTCAGATTCAGTAGGCCTCAACGAGTGAAGATTAGATAAAAACCCTATTTTCACAATAGTTCCTTACTGCTTCAGTAGCGGAAGGTAATAAGCTAATAAAACAAAAGACACTAATACTGTCACGTTTCACAGTTCACATGGGCCGATCTTCATGGATAACTCAAAATAATTTTAAAACCAGAGAACATAATGACGACGGAGGTTGTGAAGATAGTTTACTAAGGTATATAACGGGTCGGTGATTTGGATGACGACTTGTGTTCGAAACCCTTTGCAAGTGATGGAGCATAGAATCTCAATCTCCTAGTTTCGCACTGGTGAAGAGGGCGGATGGTGGCGAAGTTTCATTAGTTTAATGAGGGCATGGGTGCCGGAAGGGTTGTAAGCCGCTTAGATAGGTCTTGATTACTGACGAACTCGAGTCCTACGAAGAATGAACGACTTTGGAAGGGAGGACGGCAGTAATTATAACGTAGGAGGCCGGCGATACGTCCCAAGGGAATCGCCTGGATGTCAATAAGGAGCCTCGGTGCCTATTTCACGGTTTTGAGTTTCCTCGTTGGCTATTACAGCTTTGGCTCATAACGGCACCGACTGCACAGATATCTCTAATCCCTTAAATATCAACGCGCCGAGCGTTTTAATTTATACGCCTTGCTTTTCTATTTAATTTGTTCGCAATACGCCTCGTTAGCTGCTCCACGTGGAGAAAGAAAGTTGACAACATCATAATTTGTCTGACGATGAAATTTATGTATCGCTGCTCACGGGTATGTTACTTACCAGCTTATGTAATTGGGTAGTTGATTATCTTCCGTCTCTGATCAGCCATCAGCCGTCTCAGTCATCAGCTCTATCTCTGCCTATTGTTAGGACTCTCCCTGTCGGGTCCTTCGCTGACGTTTGAACCTAGTAAATGTCCCCGATTTGTTTCTCCTTTCTCTGAATAGTCTCTATTCAACCATGTACCTAGGAAATGGAAACATTCCAAAATAATTTATTGTAAACTCCAACAAGAGAAGCAACGACCCACGCAGCTATCGACCGATTCGCCTCTTACCCATATTTTCCAAGCTATTCGAGAGACTCCTACTACCTAAACTCCTCGAACACCTAAATGCTCTAATCCTTGACACACAGTTCGGCTTCAGACCGTCTCACTCCTGCCCCATGCAGCTCCACAGAGTAATAGACCTTCTGGAAACATGGTCCTACCGGACACGTACTACAGACTTGTGCAATTGTATTGAGCAGGACGCACTTTCTCGGTGAGATACAAAAACGCTGTACCCTCCTTCAAGCCAACACTAGCAGGATTCGTCCAGGGGAGCGTCCTGGCGCCATTCCTGTATCTCATATATGCACATTACCTGCCTCAACCGGAGAGTGGAACGCTAGTACAATTTGCAGACGATGTGGCTTTCCTTCAGGTGGACGACTCCTTTGAGGAACCACCAAAACCCAATCCACACTTGATACAACCAGCGAATGGTGCTCCTCGAAGTCTGTCGTGATCCTATTCACTAAGCGAAGAGTCAACTTTCAGGACACGAAAGTTCGATAACAAGTGTGCTCTTCTTGGACAAGAAGCTGACCTGGGATAAAGTACCTAGTCAACAAAATAAGACACGAAACCCACCAACTGAAGCCCCTTCTACTTAATCACTCCCCACTGAGTCTGGTAACAAAGCGGCTTCTGTACCTTTCCCTAATCCACTCCCTACTCCTGTGGATACAGTGCTGCGAACCATGTCAAAAAAATACTAGTGACCCATCATACTACGTATCATAATAGCACCCTGGCATGTTCGCAATTCAACTCTGCACAATGACCAGGATATACCTACCATACAGGAAGTGATACAGGAGACTAGAGGTTAACATGACAGAACATGAAAACTCACTGATTGCGAGCATCCCGCAGAACCCACCTCACCACCAGAAAGAAGGCGGCTCAAGAGGAAAAGGCCGCAGGACAATTTGATCAACTAATCCATCTACCTACATCGATTATTATCTAGTTTTAGAATTTCCTGTTGTCGCACATATTTATTTTTGTTATCATAACTTATTTAATTTAACCTAACGTACTTACCCACCTAAAACCAACGTATCAAACAGTAACACACATAGCAGTGAATCAGCTGCACCTAGGGCACGTGTCACGTAAATTAATTGTAAATTACTATAACAAATTCTTGCTCAACTGTAATGTTAATATTGACAATAAAGGTTTCATATTTTAAAAAAAGAAGGGATCTACTTGGACACCAGGAAGCGCGCAGGTACATAATTAATACTTCTACTAGTACACGGAAAGACATCCTCTACAACTATATCAATATACGTTGTTTGATTGCTCTAACTGCTCTTGCACTTAATAGTTTTGCTCATGTGCTGACTGACTCCCATTGAAGGCAACTGGTTGATCGTGGTCTAGTGGTTTAGACAGGCGATTCATAATCCTCGACGTAAGTTGAGGATTGTGGATCGAACCTCCGGCGCGATTGCCGTAATTTTTGCCTGAGTCAGCAGCTCTTCAAAAGCATCTCCAAAATTCCTTCCCCCCCCCCCCCCGTAACAATGGCGCCCAACGTGTGGTCGAATTTCTTCTTTCCAAGAAAAAGAAGAGGCCCCGAGAGAAAAATTAAAAATTAAGAGAGAAAATAATGAGACGAGTTCTCGGGTCCGGGATTCGCTGACGCTGTGTAAAATGGGCGACGCGCCTACTACAATGCAAAAGAACGAAGACTTTCCTTGTAGCCTTTCTCGAATCAAAGATCGGATTTTCCGGGGATTCGCTCAACTCTCGTAAATTATTTCCTTAAAAGAGTCCGCTCCAGGAGTGGCGGTTAATAGACGAGGGGGGAGATGTACTGACCGACTCGATGCAGTGGATGGGGGGGATCCCATTCATCATCCCGAAAATCAGTTAACCATCATGTCCAAAATGGAGGAACACATCACCAATAACACCAAAGCCTTGACTAAACTGGTACAAGCTCTAAATGCTACCAAGTTGTATGCATTGAACAGTCTGCAGGTCCTTACCAGAGACGTAACAAGCCTTTGGGCATACACCTCCTGGGTTGAAACCTTGCTTAGACTAGAAATTGTGCTTGCTCAAGGCATACAGAGGTTCAACGACTTGCAGCGAGGCACGGAAGCTGCCTCTCGAGGGCAATTATCTCCGGGTATTTTAGGATACATGGAGTTGAAGACTGCTCTAGTCGACATTCAGAGTCATCTATCGGCATCTCAGCAAACCCTACCATTTTCACCTGATGATGAAAATCTTTATTTCTACTACCAAACTGCAACTGTAGAAGCTGCAGCATCACCAGATGACATGATATTCGTTGTGACCATCCCCATTACAAACAGGGCCAACACATTCACTTTGTATCGTGTTCACTCACTCCCAGTGTATGATCCAGCTGTTAGTCTATGGCTGCAATGGAGCGTACCATTTCCATACATGGGAATAAGTCTAGATGAACAACAGTACATTCGTTTGAGTGAGCAGGACCTTCTCTCTTGTCGTGGTGTTAACCCTAGAATTTGCAGTGTGGGAGTCCCGATAGTAAGTGTAACTCAACCTACATGTGTGTTGCATCTTTTCCAGGGCACTCATGACAAATGTGTCAGATTAGTTGTTTCTCCACCGGACCTTCCAACGTTCTGCCGCATTGGCACACAGTGGGCTTATTCTGTACATCCTCCTTTGACAGTTACAGTCCATTGTCCAGACAAGGGGTCTGCACGTAGGGAGAAATTACGTTTAGTAGGAACTGGACTACTCCCAACGACTGGTCAGTGTGATGTGTTCAGCAATGGAACAAAGTTGTTTGGACGACTCACTGGGGAAACCCATTTGATTAAATCGACGGGTATGAACCATTATCCGGTGCTCTCAGCACTATTACAAAATGGTAGTCGTATGACGACTGATAATGAAAGAGTAGTGCTCCAAGCTCAAGAGAGCGAGGACCTCCGTGACATCCTAGCTTCTTTGTCTGAATCTCAGGTGGGTGTCAGTTTGAAAGCTGCTCTACAACAACTAAGAAGAAGAGAGGAGGAAAAACGTCGACATAGAGAGAATGCCTGGTGGACGAATCTCACCATGGGTCTCTCTAGTTCATCCCTCCTTGTGGCAGCAATTATGCTGTTAGTGTGCTTCTTCTTGGCTCATCGCTAAAATAGTTTAGCAACGATGGTAAATGTATAAACTATTTTTACAATTATCATATAGATTTTCTTTTTAAGGCTTTGATGAAAGTTATTGATTACTATCTAATCTCTAATATTTTAATCACATGCATTTCCTATGTCAAATAACACTTTCTCCCATACAGCCATTTCAGCACTTCCTTCTAATTTGCTAATGGGGTAGGAACCAACAGGAGTTGGAATTATTAAAGTGGTGGGGGGGGGGAGGGTTGTATATACAATTCTGGTATACCCAACGCTCAACCTTTCTCCTCGCTTTCCCATCCTTCCTTCATTTGTTGCTTGCTTAGTCATGGCTTAGTTCCTGCATATAAGTGTTACGTGTGTGTACTATGTGTGTGTGCTTAATTAGTGGGAAATTGTCTACAGGATTTGTACAATTGGGTAATACCTGTCAGGTTGCAACAAAGATGTTCCAAATTGTTCGGAAATTAGCCAGTAAGTGGCAAAGGACATTGTGAGTAGGCTACCAATGACAATAAAATGTATTGCATGTATAAAAGAAAGAACACATGTGATGAATCAAAGCTGTTTACATTTTTAAGAAAAGAAGGGAAAAAACGTTAACTGTTTTAAGGTTGTTGAAAGGTTTCAAACAAAATCCTAATCACGAATGCCATAGGGACACTTTTGGCTGACTGTAAATACTACAAATTTATTTTTTCCCAGTTCACTTATTCAAACAAAAAAAGAGTTTTGTTACCTTCCATCCTCTAACTCCGCTGACCTTACTCACCACAAACAACACATGGTCCTCCATCAATGGTACTTCAAGACTATCTGTCAGCCCCCTGACTTATGTAGCCTCCTGTGACATCATCACGTCTTCACGATCCCTACTCCTGCAGACCAGTGGTGACCAAGCCTCAGGGAGGCAACCAGTCCAAAACACGTCAACCCAGGAAAGTACGAGGGCGTACTTTGAGCTCAGCAGAGGGTGTTGTGCTGATCAACAACAGCAAGGACGAAGAAGAAGAAGTGTAACCACAGGAGGAGGCTACAATCATATCAGGGAAGGCTGAAAGGCTGATACGTGGACGGAAAATGATAGAGGTTGTTGAACGGACTAAAAAAGGAGGTCATGAGTTGGGGAGGGGAAGGAAAACCCATGGGAAAATTTTCCCATTTGTGAGGCATTCGTGATCAAGCCATAGGAGAATAAACGAAGTTCTGCCAAAAAGCATCTCCAAAATTCCTCCCTCCCCCCCCCCCCGTAACAATGGCGCCCAACGTGTGGTCGAATTTCTTCTTTCCAAGAAAAAGAAGAGGCCCCGAGAGAAAAATTAAAAATTAAGAGAGAAAATAATGAGACGAGTTCTCGGGTCCGGGATTCGCTGACGCTGTGAAAGTTCCAGCGCGAAGGTAAAATGGGCGACGCGCCTACTACAATGCGAAAGAAAAAAGACTTTCCTTGTAGCCCTCTCGTTTCTCGAATCAAAGATCGGATTTTCCGGGGATTCGCTCAACTCTCGTAAATTCTTCGTAAAACTTCGTAAAAAAGAGTCCGCTCCAGGAGTAGCGGTTAACAGACGAGGGGGGAGATGTGCTGACTGACTCCCATTGAAGGCAACTGGTTGATCGTGGTCTAGTGGTTTAGACAGGCGATTCATAATCCTCGACGTAAGTTGAGGATTGTGGATCGAATCTCTGGCGCGATTGCCGTAATTTTTGCCTGAGTCAGCAGCTCTTCAAAAGCATCTCCAAACTACTTCGTAACACTCATACCTTTGATTGCCAATAACTCAAAGGGTCGGCGCTGTATTTGTAATGTGGCCTTTGGGCTACATCGCCCTGTTTTTGAAGGAGCATAATGTGAGTCAGGTGTGCTACCTGCTACGTGGTACTCCAACAAGTGCTGCTTACCTTAACCTTAATAAATCCGCGTCTTCTGTACTGTCAACTGCGTGATACCACGCCAATTGTAGGAGAAAATCGTGCAATGCTCTCTCCTGATTTTGCTACCATTCCCATCGGCAGTCTATAGACCATCTTATTCAACCTCACCCTCCCACCACTTCCAAATGCTTGATCCTAGCCTTGCTGCAACCTTCCAGAACAAAATCGGCGAATTGACAAACCACAGTCATCTGAACAAAAATGTAAAGCGTGTTGCACTAATTACACATCATTCCTTTTGCTGCTGAGGTCGTGTTCACTTGAAACTTTGTACAATACTTGAAATGCTGTACTTTACAGTGAGCAACTCAGAATATAGCTGTCGGAGAGTGGGAGTCGACGAGCAAACTGACACGATTATAAAGGAGAGTTAAAATTTCGATACTTTGTCACTATTCCACTTATAAATGGTGCCTGCCTACTCACTGCCCACTATTTTATTATTAATTATTCATCCAGCAGCGTTAGTTTGCATTATCGGCCACTTACAAGCGATTAGATGTCACAATCGTGTTATAACTGTTAGTATGGGCCGTCGTCTAGCGGCTACCATTCAACTACTAAAAGTAGTAACCCTCGAGTATATTGGAAGGTCGCTGGACCTGAGCAGTGCTATTCTTGGATGTTAGACGATATCCCTCTAGATTCAGCCAACCAACCCCGAGTCACATGATTGTAAGTGGCCAATAGACCAAATTGACGCGATTGGATGAAATAAACCGTCTAAATAGTGGGCAGGTAGTGTATGGGCAATCAACAGTTATGGTTGGAATTGATACAGTTGAATTCTAACGAAATTTAAGGACATCTACATTATTAAGTTTGTTTCTTTGAACGCTCTTCGAACTGCACTGTCGTGATATCGTCTCTGGCTGTTTGCCTTCTAATGTACCGGTATGCACCTTCTTGTATGTGCCGCGTATCTTATCTTGTGTTTTTGTAATGTTTCACCACAAAAAAACTTTTTTTAAATGCTTGAAGCTCATTATTACCGAAATTCTCACCAAAACCCACCGCTTTCCATGACAACCGCTGTGACAGTCATTCGCTGAATGTGATGCAGTAAGATGTTACAGTTCGAGGCCTACATGTCAGATGAGAAGTCGTCCTCCAGCAGGATGAACAATAGGTTGCCTGCCCCTAACGTCGAATAATGCGCCGTGGAGAGTATTAATTTCGAGCTGTGTCATTAGCTTGGTAGTGTGGATTCGTCGTATCGTGCTTTTCTAACATCCATTACGATTGTCAGCTTTATTCTTTCCCATCGCCAGTGCCGTACGAGTCCATCTACAACCTGTCACAATTAACGAAGACCTCTTTCCCAACCCCCAACGGAGCGCCGTGAGTCCAACCACCGGTGGGTTGCGGTTCGTGCTCTTTCTAAAAGCCGAAATCTTCCGCTCAATCGAAGCTTCCCTCATAAAATGACAGTTATTATCACGGGGAAAATGGTGGCATTACCGAGTTAGTTTTGCGTTGATTTCAAGTCCCCGTCGGCTCAGTCGATTCGATTAAGGATAAGCTTCTGATAAATTGCGTTCGTCCCCGTAATAATACAGTAACCCCCTTAATCACAGCGCGTGGTATGAACTTCCGACGTTCCTTCGATTCCTGCAAATTTCTATTCGTGTCGAGTGACGTATGAAATAGGCTATTCCCAAGTATAAGTTGGGTTTAATACATTTTAGTTAAAAATAAAGATATTAATAATATGGCACGTGAACTGGGAGGAAAATCTGTTGAATTTTACAAGTATTTGAGAACACCATCGAATTGAGGTCAATGTTGAATTTGGGCTGGTGCTACTTGTACCACGGTCTATGTATTGGTAATTGAAAGGGCTGTCAACATGAGTTCTTCGGAGTGGTTCGTAATTGTAGTTTTGCAAATATAAGAGAAACACTGAGTGAGTTAAAAGAAACGGCGTGTTAAATTAGCTTCGTTTAACTGGCAGAGTTGAGTAAAACCTTTACCCGTAGAAAAATGAATAAAATTTAATATTTGCAAAGAAATGCTCAAATTAAAGTAGAAAATAAGGGGTTCCTTCACAAACGTTATTAAACAAAGATATTACATTAAACGAGAAGTCCAAACTGCTGGAAATGAAGAAAGTAATTAAGATACACTTGAGGGTGACGAATCTGGAGTGGAGTTCTCATTGAAGAAGACGCATGAAGTGGTTATTTCTTACGACGTAAGCGGTCGGTTGAAGATGGAGAAATTATACTGAAAGGATGCTGGTAACTTTACGTAATGAACCAGATAGGCGGACTGGCGAGCTGAAGAAAGCGTATGATCAGGAGTAGTGGTGAGGGGGGGGGGCACAGCCATTTATTGTGCTGCTCCTACTAAATTACAATTTTACGCTATCGTTATGTCATTCACATCTGTGCACATAAAGTTTAACCCAAATCGGTAGAGCCATTTTTGAGAGCAGCCAAAGTTAATTTTATAAACGTGCTGATTTGGTTCAGCATTCCTTTCACAATTGCTTTCACAGACATATACAAACCATTTTCTCATTTGATGTTTTTCAAACTTAGAAACCCTTAACACGTTGAGATCTGAAGAAGACTCAAAGATTGTTTTGCAGTAGGATACGTGGCTTTCCTTCCTACTCTGTAGTGCTAAGTGAAGTTAAAACGGCGTGTTTCAGATGCCACCTCCCCCCCCCCTCTTTTTCTATCATCAGTTAGCCCTGTAGCTTTAGATTTTGGAATAACCCACCTTTCCAGTAAACCTTTCCTATTCTGAGAACCTTTTTACCACTTCCCAATACTTTCTGTTCTTGGAGGTTGTGCGTGGAGTGGCTACTTCATCACAACAGGCGCTGACAGTGTTTGGCTTTGACAACACTCCATTGTACTCATGCATCACACGACCTACGGCTTCCGTTCTAATGATCATGGACGTCCTAAGGCACGGCAAGCACTCACTTCAAGCAATCCATAGCTTCAGATACCTCTGGTTTGCAAGCCCCTCGTGAATATCAGCTACGGAGACCAGGTGTGTCTAAGAGGGCCTTCAGTGTAACCAAAGTTTGAGGGCGTAGGAAACTAGAAAAATGCGAGTGCAACGTCACGGTAGAGAGGAAACGAGACTTGTCATCCCCCTTGGGTAAACTATCTGCAGGAAGGTAGGTGCTTAGTACCAAGTTATCATACGCTTAGCCAGCAAGCCGGCTGCAACCTGTCATGGCTGCGTAACCATTCTTTACCTTTGGACTTGGGTTTCTCCATAGACATTGTACTGGACGTTCTGCCGGACACTCCCTTTATAGTGTTCTATGACATGCCAACCCTGAAATAGAGGCGCTACCGAACTTCTTGCATTAGACGTAGTGAAGGGCGTAGAAATTGAACAGAAATGCTGGTTATTATCATCAACTTAGCCTTCAAACGCCGAATCCCTCACCCTACACGAATCCTTATGCAGCACAGCTTTTACTTAAATAGCGCGCCAGTCTGTTACGTGAAATGGGAGAGATGGGCTGATATGATAACGGCTGTTCCTTATAATCCTCCTCTCGGTTTGATTGCTCGTTCTGGGAACACTGACACCTGCGACGGTTTCCATAAAGGACTCCTTCCTTGGCCCCTTCTCCGCTACCAGTTTTCCAACCGACCTTTATTAAGCTAAGAAGGAGGCGCGCAGCGGTTGCTACGGATTAAAGTTCCCCACTTCTAGAGCAAACCATAAAGTGTACTGTAAAACGGGAAGAGCTCCTTTCGGAAACCCTTTTCAACATGTACAGATTCGTAACGCGTTGGGAAATTGAAGAAAATCTGGAGTAAAAGGAAACGCTGTATAACCTTCCACTAGATGCAAAGACTTTCATTCATTCTAATCGTTCGTACTAAAACTTTTCAGTGAGTGTTCTGAAATAGCACGAAATGTCGAGCTCTCGGCGGGTAAGAGACACAATTTTACCGTTCTCTGTGGCGAATACAGTTCAAGATTGTCAGAATATTTCCCAATGTACAGTGCGAGTTTTAATACCAGGATTTATCCGTTTTATTCGATACACGAGGATACTTAGGATTTGTGGGTCTAGTCCAAAATAATCACTCATGCTAATCACGAATTTCCTGAAGGGGACTGTAGGAACCTGCCACTTTATGGATGTAAGTTACTCTAAGTATTTTCATCTTAGCCGTTCACTAATCCACTAGGACGTTTAAACACAACTCATACGTTGAACCCCACTTGTTTTCCTACAGACAATACCGAAGGAATGTCGTGATCGAACACAGATCGATAGAAGCTGTTAGAAAAATGTGGAAAAATTGCCAAGGTCAATTTAACAATGCATGATTTTATCACGGGTTTCAAATTTGTGAGACAAGAAAATACTACTGGTCCACAATCCACATTGTACCAAGCAGGTGGCTATTCCTTCAGTTCTACGCAAGTAAATGTGAAGATAGTAATTGAAAAATGCATGCTGTTCCGCCGAATCAATAGCAGCTGTTGTCAGGAGGAGTTGTTACCTTCCAAGTATCAGTGTGGGGGCAGTTATCGCTCGGAATGGAATTAGAACATGAGATTCTCACATGCTCAATTATTAATGCGTAATGATCGAATGGTTGCCTGCTATCTGCCAAAGGTCATAAAATAAGAAAGCTGGCCATTTTTGTTAAGGACCATGTCATGATCATCAACGTTGTTCTGCCTCTACTAGATGTTCACAAGGTTGTCGCCGCTAAAACGGTATTGCGGTTAAAAAGGCCGGAACCATTAAGCTAGAGGATTATTAGAGAGGGAGTGAGACTTATAAAATTACACATAATCGTTTGACAGCTCACTTCACTTATTCACCAAAAACCCACCTGACAATAAAGGATTCTCATGACCACGCACTCAAGAACAGGCGACTGTCTCAACTATGCAACTCCATGATTGCCCCCCTTCGTGAGTGACATTTACGATAATTGAACCACCGCTTTTACCAGAAAGCCGTTATAATACCCGAAGATACTTTATTTTTTCTTGTCGAGTTGAATAGCTAAAATGCCTCCCAGTTGAGGTAACCTGACAGCTAGCGAAAAATTGAGTAGGAATATGGGTGAATAATATACATCGCGGAAGTGAAAAAAGGAGGAAACAAAGTGGGAAACCAAGTCTTTGTGGTTTCCGTTATATTGAACTGAAGTTAGTAAGCCTGAGCTATTAATGTGGAAGCGAGTGTGGCGGCATACGAAATAATGAGTTCGGATTATAAGGTGGCTAAGTAGATGCATATGGTACCATTCCGGAATAAAAAACAAGAAACACGAGCCTTCCGTATTCGCGGCGAATAACTATCTTTTTCTTCACCGCCAACTGGTAATAAACTAGTGATTGAAAAACATATTGTGGACAAAGAAAATTAACACAGGACACAGAACGCAATCATTGCTAAATGAGAATTGCATTTTTATGAGCATACGATATCAGGCCATAATCTGGCCTTCAGCATTGTTACCATCCATTAAATTAAGAAAATAATGTATACTCCTGTCAAACAATGAGCTTATCATCGTACTCGTTGATCACGCTCAGTCTGCTGCAGTCCTGGATTTCAGCGTAATATTCGCCGTCTCGTAGTACAAATATCTCTGGACGGAAGAGTATGCTCGTTTTAGGTGGGATAGAGAGAGGAAAAGACTAATTGAACTAGAGTTGGCTGCATCTCCATCTGGGAGGTCTTGTTGGGTTCGCGCATGTGAGGATTGATGTCGCTGACCTCCAGATCGTGGTTGAACTGATCACAAAGAAGCTGCAAAATTTGATTTTAAAATTACTTGCAAACTTAGAAGTGAACGTGGCAGTTCATGCTAGAAGGCAGAGGAAAAATGTCAAATCGGAGGCACTGTGGTGATCGTCAGAGGATTCAAGTAAGGTGAAGCTAATGGGACTAGAAGTAAATTGGAGCATATTGTCGTCATGGTGCTTTCAAAGCGAGGAAAAAGTCGCTTTTGAAACAAGTGTGAGATGATATTTTTGTTAAATTACCCGTAACGACGAGTAACAAAGAGTCGCTCAATTATTTACGGTCAGAGTTTGATCTGATCCACTCTCATTCGTATTAAACATTCAACAGGACCGAACGAGTCATTACACATTAGATATGCAGGAACACCTGGTAGCTCGGGAGAGCCCTCTTCGTCCAGTCAGATTTATCCTCGCGTTATCGTCGTAACTGCATCCACTGTTTCCCATTTACATTCTGAACCACTGGAAAGTAATTATTTCTTCCAATCAACGAAAATCATCGATTCCTGTTTAGTGCTAATCGCAAAGTCAAAAAGCAACCGCTTGGCGTTCAAAACAATGGTGAGACGGCTGGTGTTGAATGACTATTAATAGAGTGCTACAAACATTACTCCACATCCTCATTGTCAGCGATCGTCGCAAACTATACGCACGAAAAACAAAGCGCGTTCTGTCATTGGTCAAAAGAAAGGAGTCTCTTCAATTGTGAAACCTTGGAAAACCAATACAAGTTGGTATTTTAAAACGTAAATGTACTTCATCTACCGGGAAAGCCTGGATACTAACATTAACACTATTTTAGGCTCGTCAACTATCCCATTCCACATTATCGTCTCTTTCCACCTCCAGTAAGCAGCAGATAAAGCTGAGACAGTAATAATAGCTCTTTCCTGTCTGACAGCCAACAGAAAGGAATCCTCTTGCATGGGCGGAGGTGTGGGCTGATACCGTGGTCAGCGCCTACCACGGGAAGTGAATGGCACCGGTGCAGAAGAGGTGCACCCCTTGCATTGATTGGTCGTACGACATAGTTTCTCAAGAGACAGTGTTGGTGGTAGTGGTGTTATACAAATCCGCCTTCTTGCTGCCGAGTGGAAAGAACAGTACTCATCAAGGGGGCCATTAGAGTACGGATGCCACAAGAAAAGGAGGAGGGCTCAGACCCTAGGGAGGTGGCAAGACGTGCTGGACACAGCTTAGAATGAGCAGTTGACTAGGCAGCTGATTCAGCACTTGTTTCACGGCTAGGTTCCCATACCATCTTCTCGTGCTGAAGGTGGGCAGGATGTTGGTGCACAATGGAGAACACAGTAGGCCGGCTCACACCAGAGGCATTCGTCCGCACGAATTCCGATGAAAATTGTGGAAGTTCGTGGGACAATTCGCCTGGGCAGTACTCAGTCAGAAGAAGATGGAGCTAGCGCACCCGAGGCCAGTGAGTGAAGGCTCGGAGGAAAATCTCCCAAACTGCAGGGCTGGGGACCAGAATGAAGAGCTGCCTTCGTAGAGAGGCGTGAGGGACTGATGCAATGTGCTAAATCGTTATAGGTTGGTTCTCAATAAACAGCAATAAATTCATGTGACCACCAGGAGCACGTTCTACCTCCTACTTAAAAAAACTGGCCCCCATGGGCCGAAATGATGAGGAAAATAACAATTGCAGGAAGGAAGGAAAAAGTTAAGGTAGCGTGAAACATTTTTTCCTTCGACAATATTTCGTGGGTTGTTTCCTTTTTACTTGAACTTCATCTTCGTGATAAGTTGTTTTTAGTCCGCTTGCCGCTTATTCATTGGTTTACTCACTACAGTTAGCAGGCATGTATTCTGTACAGTGTGCAGAACATCCGAGTTTTTCAGATTTTTCCGTTCCGATGCCCTCTGAAAATTTCACATTCGGCGTGTTGAGTTTTTTTATCGAGAAAAAGAACTGTTCAAGCTCATGTTTATACTTTTCTTACCTCTACGAAGTACGAAGTACACTTGTAGTGGGCTGAAAAAAAAAACTTGTACTTTCTCCTGTTGTTGGGCATACGAATGGAGGAGGTATTTAAACGAGAACAAGTGGACACATGTGAATATACGTGAACTGATTGAGTAAGGAAGTAAGCAGAGAGAGAGAGAGAGAGAGAGAGAGAGAGAGAGAGAGAGAGAGAGAGAGAGAGAGAGAGAGAGAGAGAGAGAGAGAGAGAGAGAGAGAGAGAGAGAGAGAGAGAGAGAGAGAGAGAGAGAGAGAGAGAGAGAGAGAGAGAGAGAGAGAGAGAGAGAGAGAGAGAGAGAGTTGAGTTAGTGTAGCGTGAGAGCTGAGAGACGAACGAGTCTTGTAAGAGCTCGGTGTTGTGGAGAGGGATGTAAATTGAGGGGTGGGAAAAGGATATTTTCGGAAGTCCAGAAAAAGTGTAAATCCGTTGCCACTTAGAAATAACTTAAGAGCTGGACTTTCCCACTGCTACCAAACAAAAGGGTTTGAGGTCTAAAAGGTGCAGGACAATGACAATGAGTCCCGAAGAGTGGATGTTCAGGGGTCAAAAATTCAACTAAGTCGAACACCTGTCTTCAAATTTTTAAACATACTTCATAGTTCTCCGATTACATAACAGACAGTTTCGTAAGAGGTTCGTTGAAACGGCAGTTTGCTTACGTTTTGGAAAACTGTGGCACACAGAGCTATTATTTTGCTGTACGTGGACTTCTTTTGTGGAATAAAATAACCAGAAAAGGTTGGGCCAGGTAAAGGATATCTTGGAGGAAAATTTACAGTCCGAACAGAGGATCATAATGTACTGTACATAAGGTCAACATATTTGTACGATAAGACAATATATCTCGTACTAATGAACAATCTTAATCTAATCTGATTCGTATTCGATTGCAACTTACCTATACGTATTCGTATCGTACGAATATTGGTTATTCCGTAATATGATGAAGTTTAGATCCTAATTATCATCTTATCAATAACACTTAATACGGTTCTACATATCCTGAACAGTTGAGGTTTAAGTAGCTTTGGAAGCTAAGTAAGTGACAGCTACTACCCAACCACGTGGCAACAACAAATAACAATAGATTGGTAGTGGTTGACTTAATTACCAACAGCATGTGAACAAAGGGTCGTGGAAATGAAACTCGTCGACAGCTATAAAAGAGACGAGTAAGAATTCGATAATAGTCCCGTACGTTACTTTCATTTATATTGGCCCAAGGTACTCTGATAATACAGCTTGTATCTCTCGATATGCTCTAAAGTCGAGTTCAGCTACCTATCCAGTTAACGCGTGATTAAAACAGCGGCCGTAATTGGAGAAACTCTTCTTCCCACTTAACAATACAAGCGTCTTCCTCGTTGCTAATGGGAGACGAAAGAAAGAGAAAACCGTGATCACGTGAGGACACCACTAGTCCTCATTACCGTCCATTAATAATTGTAGGACAGCAATCGTCGCTGCATGCTTTCTTAGAAAAAAAACACGACTCCCCAGCGGAAATGTATGTAATTTTTTGACTTGATTGTTACACAAAGCGAATAAGCCTAATTTCAGCTTGATTCTATTTCTGCCAACAAGGCAACATTACGAAGACACAACAAGACACCAATCTACAAATTAGCCCATTCTTCCCGACGATGCACTTAAATCAACAATTTCGAGCCTTTTTTTTCAATTTTGAACGAGGCCCGCAGGCGTAATTGGTCATCGTACGGTCACGATATGCTGATTACCGTCGCCAAGTTCGAGTGCGTACGTACCATTATTACGAAGAGGTGTAATATTATGACAGCGACCGGAGAAACGAACCGACAGCCGTAGGGCAGGAGAGAAGAAAAAAAATGAGGATAGAAAACGAAATCCTTAAGCGCACGGAACCCTTTCTCGTCTAATGATAGACAAAAGGTACAAAAAGCTCGAGTCCTTCGCAGAAAGCTTCTCTATAGTGGCTATTGGAACTGGGGGAAGATATTGGTTATTTAACTACTTCTTCTGCACACATTGGGACGACTGTAATTGCCAAGTCGAAGGTGAAGTTGCTCACGCAAAGGCGAGCTCGAACTCTATTCAACTCTCTGTGGGATAAAATTGAAACAAAAGTAACGAGCTCAGGCTTCGGGCGGATAATAAAATGGGTGTGGCTGGGGTTACACGAATATCATTATTGGTGACCTTTGCGCGTCATAGTTCGCTAATTTACCGAGCTGGTACCTCTAAACGCGGGCTTCGATAGGCAAGTGTCATTATTATATCCATAATTTGCCACAACGCTCTGCTCTGACCAGGGGCTAGCAGAACCTCCGTATGATAGTAATATTTTAAAACAGGCAGCAGCCGCCTTGTCGAGTTTCATAAAACGTTAATGCAAATATGTTGCGGGCCTAGACTAGCTTTTGTCCAGAGCGATACATTTAGGGCCGGTTTATCAATGTCATTTGCAGGCTCGACTTGAGGCCAAATAAGTCAAATCTTACGTTAACTCCCGAAGACGTGTTCATCAATTCACTTTGACCCCGTTAGCGATAGTCGTTAGTTATTTTTAACTCGACTCTTCGATCTGCAGTTATCGGATAACTAAACCGTTATATCTGTCAGATAATGTGTTTCGCTCGCCTCGATCGGTTTTTATTTATTTCCGACCAGTTATTTCAGTTATCAGATAGTTGAACAGTTATCTGAAAAATTTTATTGGCAGCCATGTTCGATTGTGTTTCGTTTGCCTCGATCTGTTTCCGTTTGTGCTCTCATTATCATATTATTATTATTATCATTCTATTTATTATTTATGGGGGTTCTGCCAACTCAATTAAAAACCATTTTATCAGCAATGGACAGACGATTTTTCACAGGAAAATCACAAACACCCAGGTGGTTTTAGCTCATTGTTACGTGTTCCCGATACTTGTAATTACGACGAGAAGCAAGTAAGCTGTGTTATATAGCCATCAATTGATGATAAACAACGCCAGTAATATAATTTCGACAGGTACTCATAAGTTTTAGTTGGCCAAGGAGAATGGTTTTAAAAGCGGCCGTAAGTGACCTCACCGAAGCTATGAGCGACTCCCGTAGAGTAATGACAAACTATTGAATTTATACTTACGTAACCGAGCTCATTTGAGTGGAAAGAGAAGCTGTGTTGCACCTTAATGAAGATTGATGCCAACACGAGAGCACCACAGAGATAATGCACCACTGCAATTGCCTTTCCAGACTTATAATGACCGAAAGTTCAACTGCAATGGACAGCGCTGACATCCGCATTCATTTTGGAGGATGCAAACGGAAAAAGCTCAGCGTTATGAAAAAAAACCTTTTTCAAAAACGAATGGAACGTTTTTTCCAATGATAAATCTTCTGAACGAGTTAGTGGGCATTTGCGAGCGGTCGGTTATAACTGCGGCTCGGGTGATTGATGCGATTTTTTTTTGCAGTGAATAGTGTCGGCGTAGTGATGAAGAGAATCGAGCGAAGGGGGGGGGGGTCAGGGGAACGCTCCCTTAGGGCATCCATTTTGAAGTCGCGTGCCCAATGCACTCGCTAACGAACCGGGCGACACGTCACCCTTCCAGTTTTATAATTGAAATTTCTCCTTTTGACTTGACAGGAAATTCGCCAGTTTTGTCAACGTCGTCCTTTTTAATGACGACCAATTAATAACTGCGCTATCTGAACGTTCCCTTTCGCCGGAAGGGTTCAACAGGATGTGAGCCCTTTTTGAAAAATACAATTTTCTTTCACCCACCCACCGACTGACCGACTGTTATTCCGAGTTCTTTAGAAAGGCACTCTGAGAAAGCGGTGCTCTGACCACCAGATACGTTACATGCCTTCGCTGTGTACAGCAGCGCACTCCCAAGGATCCTTAGGAGAAGCCAGAGAATGGAGGGCTGCTCGTGTTAAGGACGAGCTATTCTCATTCGTTACTGTGGAAATACCTCGATGGTACTATTGGGGTGCCTGCAGAACCAGTACATAAAGTAGCTCGGGGGAAACATGATTTTAATGCGTGGTCGGACCAGTCCTCATAATTTCACCTTCCGAATTGTACTCAAAAAGATTCATGATAATACAGGTCCGGCGTGGAAAGCATAAGGCGAAGCAAGGTGTTCTTCGTGATCATTTCACCAGTTTTTCGGATGCAGTTGATCAATTCGTTTCATTGCAATGGATTTTGAATTATTAATAATTATAGTTTGCTTATAACCCCGTCAAACTGTGGCCTTCATCGGATCCGTTGACTCCGCCAGCACTGGGGCCTTTGAGGTACTTATCCTCGTACCATTAAACCTACTAACGTCACAGAGGCTCTTGATGTTGAGCTTGAGCTAACGCATTCTGTGACGTCACACTGAAGAACTCTGTACAGTGCCGACGGGGAGCGGCATTATAACTCTCCTTCCATCAACGCACAAGAGCACGCTAAACGTCAACCCCTCCCTCTGTCACATTAGCCGATCTAAGGCCTCAGAGCTGGCGCAGTTGAAAGTCAAGGTTGCGCCAGTAACCTGGAATTGTGTCTACTTGGTTCCATTCAAGGCAGCATCTTTGAGGTGGTTGTTATATTTCCAAATATTTTTTAAATCAATCTATGGGCAACTTCCTCTATCCATTCGAGCATGTGAAGGCTGGGCATATCCCCACAGGGTGGAAGTCAGCGTGCGCCATTGCTACAGCGCTACGAGCTGCATTCAGTTTGACCCACCACATCATGAAGATCTATTCTTCTTTGAATGGTAGGCAAGACATATTTATTTCTTGATGTTGCAGTCTTTGATTACAACATGACACGTAAAAGGTATGTATATACTAAAAGCAGGTCATTGTTGACTTCCACAACATTTCACAAATCACAAATGGCAAAGAACAGCTACGTCCACTGTCTTCATAGACATCAAAAGAGCGTTTGGTACCCAGTACTCTTCAATGAGCTAATAGGACGGGATTCCCCAAAACCTCTACTAGAAGCTACCTGACAACCAGCAAGATAATTGTCACAATGCAATGGGAAACGTCTCCATACAAAGAGCAATTGAAAGGCCAGTGCCCACAGAATATGATCCTTCAACCGTCCATTTGAAGGCCTTCTTTGAACCACCTCCCAGAGGATTGTAGTGTGGACAACCGAGACGCCTTCCTCCGCCTAAATGGCTACTGCCCCGTCGTCTGTGATAGCTAGCTTACGGTCTACCTACCGTCCCGTTTCCGCCTATACGCACTCGCTGACACAGGTGAGTCTAGGAATACCTTATGAAATTATTTTGTGAGGCTCTGACGCCACAAATATATTGATTCGTTATCGTCTCAGCTCTTCCGTCGTTAGCAGCACGCTAGGCAAGGCCCTCGTGCCATTTACTTAATTGTTGTTGTGGCGGAATACAACGTAACACGTGTTTATTATTATGAAAACGGTCTTCCAATATCTCGTTCAGATTAGTTGATCCACCTTCTAATTATCAGGGTACTCCGTCGCAGACCTCCAGAGCAACCAAGCCGAAATAGATAGCCGTGTGAGGGACGGTCACGTAATTCCTGGCCGTGAACACCCATTAATTAGATGAAATTGCTCAATAATTTGTCTCCCAGAGACGACGAATCATAAACTCGAACTCAAATATTGGCGATGCGCCGGTTCCTGCCGTTAAAAGCTGTTCGTTCCCGAGGGCTGATGACATTTTTCCGATTAATAATTCCGCAAATGCAGCTCGAACGTGGCAAATAGGACAAGCAAACAAAGTATCTGGTTGCTAACAAATGAGCAAACATCGGGAAGCCCCGAAGGGGAGGGGGGGGGGATTCACGTGACCTGTGTACCTTTGTCGGTATGACGTGGCCTGAACTGTCGGAGGGAGTAAACACAAGTGCAGGATGCAGTTTTGCAAATGCATCTCATGTCCTCAGTGCACTCAGTTAATTAGAGCGCAACCATGCGTGCTCTGTTTGCCTTCCGCAGGGGGGATGAGGCCTCTCAGACACCCTCGTAATTACCATTGCGACTGGCATCAGTTCCTCGCGATTTACTAGCGCTCTGCTAACACTTAGGGGTATCGTTCAACAAGAACATGGGTGTGCGATTGTTTTTCCGCCGCGTCGGACATGTCGTCTGTGGTTGTTCAACGTTTTAAAATGTGAAAAACTAAGTAAAATAAATTGTAAGAAATGGTTTATATTTTCATAAATGTGTAATACAACACGGAACGTGATACACATCATGTTCAGATTGTTGTTGTGTTTTCTTTATTGTCTGCAGCCCTCTTTAGTGTTTCTGTCATAAGCGAATATACACAATTTTAAGTCTCCTCCTTGATGAACAGCTAATTTATTTAGGACGACGACTGAATTCACTGTTATCCTTCGGAATGATAACATAGTTCTGATGTTTATCGACTCACTTCCTCGTGGGACGCGAAAACGCCGATATCGGATTTTGAAAGCAAACAGGGGAAGTTTAGTAAGAGACACGTGCAACAAAAAGCCTATTAATTTGGACGGGGGCTTGTCCCTTTTATCGTGGGATCGTGTGAGTCTTGTCGATCAATCATCCGGCAGCCTCTCGCTTGCTAATGGAAGAGGCTCTGCGTCCGAAAAACGAGCAAACGACTTGAAACTATTCAGAGAGGAGTGAACGTCGCCGGCAAACTACATCGTATTCTCATTTCGTCCACCGTGTGAACACTTTAAACGGTGAACTCATCGTCGTCCTCGCAGGTACATGAAATTAATGGGAGCATCGCGGGTTGAAGATTCATAGCCCCGACTGGTCAGATCGCTACCCCCGACAGAAGACTGATGGATGACTGCTATCTACATCCTGGGGGGGGGGGGCGTCCGACAAAATTTTATTTTTCAAGCCGACCTCATCCAGGAAAGACCTAAATGAAAAGGAAGTAGTAGTAGTTCCAACAACAGTGAGTACGAACAGGTTCTGTCGATGTCCCGGGCTCGCGGAAACATAACGTGCACCATAACAGACTGGTATATGAGCAGAAAACTGACCCGTCCTGTATATGTGACTTCTGTTAGAAGGTACAGGAGTGGTAGCTACGTAAAAAACATGCCTTTTTGTGTGTTTAACTCGGCTTAACCAATACGTGCTCGTCAAAAGTTATCTGACTAATAGAAATGCTACGATCGAATACCATAGCAGACATATCTCAGACTGGAGAACGATAGAGATGAGGTGATCAATCCATGGCCCTGCGCTTTGGAACGCCTCCTTTGAAGGTCTTATCAGGAGCCTTGTGAGCCTGACTACGACAGCTGTGCATGTGCAAGACCTGACAGCGCTGATGGACCTGACGGTCCATTAAATCGAGCGAGCATCGCGCTGATTGGGCCTGAGGACAAAACTTAGCTCATCCTCTTAAAGGGTAAATTAAATAGCCAACAGTCGATTCGTTATGGCTGCGACAGGCTTCTTTTCGAGGAGCAGGCCAAGTACTCAAGTGTCAGTATAGGCGAGAGGTGGCGTTTCCCTCAAAGGCAGCACCCTCAGCAGGGTGAAGTTAAACTAAGTCTATTAACTTGATAAAGTCTGGCATGAAGGACTTCACTATAAACTTAAAAGAGATCTACCGGCAGAATTCTATATATTGTTGAAATCATATATTTCAGAGAGATATTTTAGAGTAAAGCATAATGGGGCATACTCTATCCTAAAGGTAATTAGGACCGGAGTTCCTTAAGGAAGTGTACTTGGGCCACTGCTATACCTCCTGTATACGAGCGATGTGCCTCACCCAGGCGATGAAAACACAACCATTGCGACTTACGTGGATGATACAGCCCTTCTGGCCGTTGGTGAAACCGCTGAAGAAGCAACTTCAAAACTGCCGCTTACCGTTAATGAGGTTAGCGAATGCACCAAAAAATAGTAAACTGAATGAGCTCAAATCGTCTCACATTAATTTTACTAACAAGCGAGTAACTGCATTGCCTATAATGCTAAATGAACGAGCGATACCCATTGCTAACACCGCCAAATACCTGGGAATGACTCTCGGCACCAAGCTGAAGTGGAAGGAGCACAGCAAAAAGAAAAAAGAAGAACTGAAGATAAAGTTTGAATCATGTTAATGTTGGTCTTTTTCGTACAGCCCCAGAGCTATATCCCGTACGTCCACACCGGTTTCAGAACTTGCTTGTATATAAGCAGTTGATTATGCATGGAAAGCTCTGAGTACCTACCGAGCAACCAATGCAAACTTCTAAACTTTATCTTCAGTTCTTCTTTTTTCTTTTTGCTGTGCTCCTTCCACTTCAGCTTGGTGTCGAGAGTCATTCCCAGGTATTTGGGAATTCCCAACAGTAACGTCATCCGGCGGCTTGATAGGACCAAACCTTTGGACTTCGTGACGTCACGTGATCAGTGATTCAGTGTAGTGAATGGGTGCTATCCAGAGTATAGCTATCGGGCTATCAACTCTACATATTGCTAATAAATGTATGGAAACAAATTAACTTGATGGGTCTATAATGTTCAGTTGTTATGTTATTGATATTATTCTTGTAATAAATAGGTATCTTCAAAAAAAACTTAGCAAGGTCACCTAGGGCGTGTATTACTGTGACACAATCCTCATTTAGAAGGCCATGTACTTAGGCGTGATTGGCTACTGACTGATTAGAGGTACTGGCTCAACATCTGTGAATGCCTTAGAATAAAGTGGATTGAGCCAGAGCTATGGACCTTACAGGACATGGCGTGTTCGATGTGGGGATCCAATTCTTCCAATCCAATTTCTCCAGTGTGGAGGAAACGAGAAATCATGTGCTGCTCCACTGCAGTTCCTACCACACTGAGCGGGGCAACATGTGCAGCTGCTCTCTAACGGGGCAGGCTGCTGGCTAAATGGCAACATGCCCTGGTCTGGGTTCAGTGACCGATAAGCGAGTGCTCTTGCTCTCGCATGCTACCGACACCGCACCCTCCATGACTTTCTACTGATTTTACTTACTTTACTGAGTCTACTGACTTTCTACGGCATTTTGATAAGTAAACAAACTCGTATGTACATGTAAGCTGATCGAACTTGGTAGTAAATAAGATAGATCTGTAGCCAGAAGATGGTATTACTTATTGGAAAGAAAGGTGAAATCCCATTAGGCCGTTCCTTCTTTGAACGTCATTGCAATTCAAACACATACATTTGGTCCATTTGACCCGTTTGGTGGGCTGTCGGGCAAAATGACCGTGACACGACATTAACGTCTTGATTCAGGAATAAACCAAACGATGCAAGCTGTCACTTCTGAATTTCCCAAAGAAGCCTTTTTCAAATTCCCGGAGTTACAAAATGCCCTCGAACTGGGAACCTTTTTCTTGTAAACGCAGAACGCCAGGCCTTTAATGAGGTCCCAAACCACCGAGGTCCGAAGGAGCAATGAAAGATTAATATACTTGACCGACGACGACACTTGGCTCTTAAGTGGGGTCGTGCATTATTGAGCCCGGTGAATCATTTAAGACGAGATGAGGCCTCCGACCCATCCACCGCCTCTGCGGGATCCCAACCCTTTTCACATCCATAAATAAGAAGCTTCCCTACAAAGAGTTATGGCCAGCATTCAGTAGGCGATCACCGATGTAATGGCTCTTCGTCTTCCCTCATCTCACCTAGTGGGTAACCGTTTTATACCTTCTCATCAAACCGTCCTCTCAATACAATGGGAACGGAAAAGCTAAGGAGTACGTTTTTGTTTCTCATCATGCGACGGTGTCGAACGCCCTGCGAGGGCCAGACTCCGAGATTCCTTTGCAGTACCTGTTTTTACGCATTTATCGTAAGTGCACAGAGTGCATCCCACACCTTTAGGCCGAGTTTGTTCGATTTTTAATGTTATTGTGCATCCTTCGTTTCAGGAGGCCGAGCCCACTAAAAAACAACAATCGCAGCAGTTTTTCGTTCTTCCCGAATTCACCCTTCAACTAGGAAAATGTGAGGAGTGGCTCTCGTTAAACTGCCACGCTAAGGATCTTCAGTATGATGCTTCTCTTGGGCATCTCGTCACATCTCCCGCCATTTTCGAATAAAATGTAAACTTCATCTCTTCCTCTTTATGTTCACTCAATACACTATCAGAATGACTCCATTCGTGGGTTTTGTGCCCCAGTAAATAACTTGCACGTTTCCTTTGCACAACAGTTGGCCCACCCCTGGGATTGAGAAGCCAATACAAAATGTGCGCTTTCTTAATCACACATGTTCCTGCGACTTCAAAGAAAGTGTAGCGTGTTTGTCTCCAAGTGATCTATCAAAGCTAATCATCTTTCCAAATCGCCGTTCCTACTTCATGCTGCCCCTAGTCCTTAAATCAAGATGAATCTCAAAATAAGAGGGTTTGTCAATGCCATCTCCCCTCGGGGGACGGTCAATATCTCTCGGGTAAAGGACCACGTCATTTGTCCAGCATTATCTGAACGGGCTTACTTCGAAAGCTTCGGGCTTCCTTCGAAGGCTTTGGGTGGAGACTTCAGCCCTCCGCTGGGACTTCTTTCTTTGACGGATGTCCTCGGGAGAAATTTGGAAATAATGCCTATCACCTGTCAGATAAAGTGGTTTCCTTTACTTTCTTTTTTGCCTATCGGATCGTTTTCGGAGGATTCTAAGAATAAATTGCGGCGAGGGCCGTGTACGTCTCAACCGTAATTTGTGCGAACGTGGATGGTTTATTTCATATATAACTTAAATTTATGATGTTCGTAAAATTACGCGTTTTTCCTGTGCTTGCTGATGCACAATAACACTCCTAATGGAAGAAATTCAACGTAAAAGCGCATTAACATGTATTCCGCAGACGTTGCACAATAAATGTGTTAAAACTGGCACTCGAAAGGAATCTCATGAGAACAAAACGAGAAGGTTCATTTCTGACGAGAGACGTAGAGATACCAACTAGTTCAATAAGTGGAAATGGTAAGTAGCTTCTTGCTATGTTTGGTAAAATAATAATTATAGCTCACCATTTCCCCAAGAACACCCAGTGAATCACCCTGTAGCGCTACACTTATTTGAGAGCCAGACACGTCTCCTGAACTTACAAAAGCCGCACAAAGTAAATAAGCGTTCGTGGGGACACGTTAACCGGTAAAAACCCGCCCCCCTACCACAACGTTTCGCTTGCTTCAAGAGATTACCGGTCACAAAGTACCTACCGCGGTCCAAAGCGTTCTGTCAACGGTCTCAAGATTGATCGCCTAGTTTCTGTTTATTCACTTTCGCCTCTTATTAAATCTTGGAAATTAATCTGCCCTTCCGGTAACTGTTCAGCTGGAGGGAATTTATAAAGGCGTGTCACCCGACCGTCCCTTTATTCCTCCAACAGATCCCTTCTACAAACTCCAAAAATAAGAGTTGATTCTACAGGAGGGCGAGCGATTCTCGTCTCGATGTCTAAATGCTCTCTCTTCATTTATCACTGTTTCCCTTTTGACTCCTTTTCTTCGACCCTCAGCAGATTGTATTCAATAGGAACTCTTTTCTCCCGCATTTCCTCCTCCCAGTTGAACAATGGAAGGTTTTTGGCGTGGCGGACTCCATTAAGACAAGTTTCAGGAAACACGAGGAATCCCAAATGAGAGATCCTGGCGGATTGAGAGGTTTCCTCTGCCTCGCTACTCGTTCCATCCGACCACATTCTTCCCCCCTCCGGCAACCAACCGTTCCGCGTTACAGTTCGAGATCATCCGTCAGCGAGAACTCCTGTGGAAAGACTGCCGCAATTCATCAATCACTACCCTGAAGTTGAGTTTTCGGATGGGCGACATAAAACCGAATTAGGCGAATCATTTATCAGGGAGCATTACATATTCCGCACGCAGAGGGTCAGCATTCATTCGCTTTGGCCAATGGCTCGTGACAGCGATCTTCAATTTTGATGCATTTTATTCCTCGCTTGTTCGGTGAGTCGAGCTCAAAAGGCAACGATATTTGAAAACGTCATCAGTTCCTGGAATAACGAATCTCGCTCTTTAGCGTTAACAGTTGATGTAGTTGATGTTGGTTCTAGTTGGATGGATATGAACCTGGTTCTACTATAGTATCGGAATTCTCCTCTCATACCCAGCCCAACTTTCCCTCTGCCCACATTTAACCCAACCCAACAGAGTTCCCATTGCTGCATCACCCCTTGATTTTGACGTACCACCAAAGAGAACCAGTTCGTTAACACGACAAACAGCGGAAGACTCAGCCAAGTATTGCAACCGAGGAACAGCAGATCTCAAAGCAACGGTTTCTGGTCGCCAGCAACTGTTGTAGGGCCTGCTAATCAGCCCACATTTTATAAACTCAGTAAGAAGATGTGTGAAGAGAAATAAGCAGACTCTGATCACTGAGAGGTCAAGAGCTCGAGGGTTCACGACCACCAATTTCATGGATATTTTTGGGGATTGTAACCAGCTCGCTCCAGTCCCTTGTGGAAGAGGGGATCCATACGGATGTACCTACAACGTCAGGGCGATTGAAAAAGCCACGCATTTGGATGGACAATTACTTTCCAGCGTACAAAAAAAATTCGAGTGATGAGTTGTTAGTTGAAAAAAAAAGAACTCGCATAGGACTTAGCTCGTTGGATTACTTCGTTTTTATTTTTTATTGCTCGGAGTCATTTGGATGTTTACAGCTCTATGCCCAGCCAGCTCTATCTTCTAGGAAATGTGCTCACAAGTTTGTTCGTGTCAAGCTTACAACATTACTATAAACCTTACAATTCCAATAACTGTTTCTCAGTAAAAATCACTGTCCACTACCGCAATTCACTCAGTATACTCCCTCTTTCTGGAATATTCCGTTCATCGTTAGCAGGATTCTATTCCCGACCTCGGCCGTCCCAAGGCATACTACGACATATACCAAACGATTGCGTCGAGTGAGCTACGACCAATCCTTTATTGCCAAATTAAATCAAAGACAGATTGTCGTTGGTTCAGAGTATCTTAAAGATTTTTTTTTACGAGTACGAGTACGAGTGAGAAACGGTAGTAAGTGAAAAAGAGGTGGTATGAATTCTGGAAATTCTAGGGTTATTATAAACCCTATCTCATCGTTACCACCCCAATTTTTCAGAAAATGCTGTCATTTCAGCAAAAAACGTCGTAAATTACTACTCGACGGTTTATTTTTCTCGTGCACAGCATGATTCAAAATATTAACAATAAAACGTGGGTATATCGACAATCCGAAAACGACAATGCATGTAGAGCACCTCCAAGGCTCATTTCGTTCGACACAGTATCTAAAAAATTAATGTCATGAAAAAAATAGGATTAGTTTAGGGAAAGTGAACGGTTGTGAACTGTCAGTTTTCTTCGGACTGGTATCTTTAATTTTGGCAGGAATTTTGACTAAATTTATCGGAGAAAGAAATGCGGGAGGGTGAAGAGGTATGGGAAACAAATGTGAGCGCGCGGCTTACCTTTTTCGGTGAATGAAGCGTAAATACCAGGGGTAGCAGCAGTCACCCTGGGAGCCAGTATTTCCACAGTCGGAGCCAGGGGAAAATATGAAGGGTAAGGAAACGGGAAGCATTTGTAAAAAAAAAAAAAACATAAAATACTCTTTGAAGATGTAAAAGATCGCTAAATTCTGAACGATGGAAATCCGTGAGAAAAGTATTAATAAAAAATCGCGGGCGGGCCTCGTAAGGAAAGTTATCACGTTGCGGTGGATGAAGGAAACGGAATGAATGAACAAAGAAATGGCGCGGAGGAAAATCCGCGCACTGCCTCCTAGGCGGGAAGTTTGAAACAATTAGTAAACGATACGAAACGTGGCCACTATAAGAGAACTACGAAATTTACGTTTTTTAGGTGACGCTAAACGGTAGACAACTCTGAGACCGTTCAATCCGACTCAGCATCATCAAAAAAAGACAGAAATGATACCAAATACGACGCAAATGCGGTTCACTTCATGAACCGTTTTCGTCCATAACTCGCCAAGGAGGAACAACTAGATACCAAATGGCATTGTTTTCGACAGAACTGTGTTTTAGACCACGCTACAGACAAATTATGGGCTGGAGGTGGACGCAGATTGCAGATTTGGAATTCCGGCGCCTTGAAATGTGGAAACCCACATGAATGTCAAATCGAAATCTTAGTCACTTGTGGGATGAACAAATTGGTGTTTCGATCGCTATGATAACTATAGTTAGTTTTGAGTCGATTTCGACCGTACTCTTATTTTGGCGTCCCATCGTGACATCCTGACTAGATTTAAAATTCCAGCTGGATTAATAACACTATTTTTTCAGTCAGGAAAAGTTTTTTACAACCTCCACCCTCTAAATTGATACTTTACGTTTCAAGACATCGGATTCGAAATCTACAATGTCCGACCGCCGTCTGGGCTGGTTTGTGCCTTTAACGTAGTACCATTGTTGTCTAGTCAAGCCCGCTTGCTTGGCAATCCGATTGGACGAAGCCCATGGTTGTTATGGGCAAAAATGGTTTAAAGGATTTACAAAAACGCAATTTTGGCAGTTTTATTGCCAATACGCCGTGTTCGTTATCGTTTATAGTTAATTTTAAATGCTGGCTCGTATGGAACAATTCTCAGAGGTATACGACTGCGTCTAGACTGAAAATCGTGAGACAATAACTACAGCAAAAGGAATCGTTTCATTATTTTTACTCCCTCCCTTCCGTCTCATTAAAACCACTCGCCTGGTCGACTCGCTGCGTCGTACCAATTCGGCAGTACCTATCGGCATCTAGAATACTTAGTTTTCGTCATTCCATCGTAGTCATGTCATGTTTCGTATGGTCTACTGGTGTTTTTCGATACTGAATCAAATGAGATGGGTCTTGGAGCTGTGAAACTAATTCAAAATGTGCATGAGAATAATAAACCGATGTATAATAATTTTCAGCGTTTTGAAGCTTCAATAGGATTGAACAATGGCGGAGCTTGCATTCACAGAGCCTATAGGCACAGGAGTACGTGATCGAGCCCCATTTCTGAATAGTAACTCCGGCCCGACGCATGCCCAGCTGGTCTGAAAACCCGCAAATAGGATAGAACCGACCTGGGCACCCTCCACCAACTCTTCTACGTTCACTCAGGTTTTCCGAGGGCTGGATCAATTACAAGATTCAAACACTATCCCTCTCACGTTGTTCTTTCAGTAGTTCCACCAGTAATTCCATGTTCAATCAACCTATCTTCATTCCCATCCCTAGCTGATGGACTATCGCCCTCTTTGGCAGAAGGGGTGGTCCGGGATGCTCTTCGTCGTTTATAGCAAGGATTTAGTTTGTTAGTTTGTAACTAGATTTGTGGACTCGTCGAGCATCGTTAGAATAAACAATCGAAGTATTGTGTTTTACGAAACGTTTCGATTTGACACAGAACGTCATCTTCAGACTGTGGATTCGCACCCTCGCGAGATGCGAAGGCCTGGTGCATCAATCACCAGCCGAACAAAGCGGCTCAACCCGACTGCATCGATCTTTGATTAATACAACCACAAAACGCCGCGCCACAAAAGAGTTTCATCATCAAAAGTCGATTAGAACGTCGAGAGCAGACGCCCCGAGACGCTCAGAGGGCTCTCGGATATTCAAAACGCTGTTCCAAGCCGCGACTCCAGATAATCGCGCTGATAAATGGATTCCGATCCGCATGGAAGTGACGCGTTGCATTGTCCCTGGATTTTAGGTGTGTTCCGTTGAACAACCTCCGATTCAGTTTCCCCCTTTTTTTCGTCACTATTTGAAACAAAAATAAAGAGATAACGGCGGGAGCACAATAAGACTCGCTTTGGCAGTTTAACGAAGCGACGGGCCGTGACTGACTTTTTAATTTCAACCCCAACTGGAGGTATTAATGAGACGGATAGGATGTTTAATGCATTTTGAGAAACAATAAATCATTTCCGTTGTGTTTGTGTTTGTTGCATCGCGCGTGTTTGGCGGCTAAGAATTGGCAGAATTATTCGTCCGAATGGTCTTCGATCTCCTTTTTTGGTTGCTCTACAAAAACGTAAAATTCCAAGAAATGTCAGGTGGGATTTAACAGTTAGCAGTTACGTGGAGTTCAATTAATGTATTTTGCACTGCAGCTCGAAAATAGTTCAAACTGGTAGTTAGCGGGGGTTCGTGTAGTGTGAAGAACGTCCTTCAATCTCGTCAAATAATACATGATGCGGGGCATCACACAAATTTACTTAACTCCACGTGCATTCAACAATTTCAATCACTCTGTAAACTATTCAAATCTGGTTTCATTCAGTTTGCATGAACATAGAAGACCTCAGCTTAACGTTCTATGTAGAAACTGGTAGTCGTTAATGTTTCCAACGCTATTGGGTTGCTCTTACTTATGTTACGACGTGCCATTTATGATTTATGATGTTTTTACTTTCTTAGTCCCACGAAGTAAGAAGAAAAGTTTTCCCGCATAAATCCAGCTTATGTGGTACTAGTGGTGTAAAAAAACTATTAGAAGTGAAGTAAGTTGCCCGCACTATGTTAGTTTCATAACGCTTATACAAAAATTGTAAACCGCCAGCAGGATTTTATGCAGTAATTTAAATAAAAGTTTAAATTAACCTTCGTTGGCAAGAGTTTGAGGTTGGAACTTGGTCCCTGGCACTAACTGATAAAAGTTAAAGGAAGCCAATACTTAACTACTTAATGAGTACTTTCAACCTTGTACATGAGAGCGGAAGACGATAGAAATGTGCTGGGAAGTAACTCATCTACTGTCTCTTCAGCACAGGCGTGATTTCTTCCTTGGTGACCCAGCAGTTGAAAGTTAAGGGAAGTAAACTGTTCTGCTGGCTCCCGAACACTTTCTTTCCCGCACTGAGATACCCCAGCTGGCCAGCAGGAAGGCGTAGAAGCTTGAGCTGCAGTTTTGTCACTGTCCACTCTAAATGAAAGCAGTACGGAAGCCGCAAGTTTTGCAGTGGCTTTATGCATTCTCACTATTCTTCTGTACACTCCTCTTGGATGGCGCGATTCTGAAACTACCATAATGGAATTCACGATCTGAGCGATCTGGTGAGCAATTATGATTATCAGCCTGTTGCTGGAAGTCAGTGCACTTGTTGGGTTGCAGTGAATGCGCTCTTGGTTTTCTCGTAGTCCACAACTTTTCACAATACGGTTTATTCTGTGCGTTTTGGCTATTATTACAGCCGTGTTACGGACGCGAAGAAGCTACTCGGCAGATGTATTTGAAGGGGTGTGGAGCGTTCCAGCAAATGACTGATTAGGCCTTTGGGGTTAAGCGCAGCCGGGATTGTTTAGGAACAGGCGTGAAGTGTTAATTCATTTAATTAACATCAGCCTCGATGACTAACAGCGCACCTGAACGGACATCGTGGAAAAGTTCTTCCTGGCCGCCGTCCGTTTCCTTGCACCGATGAAAACCCAATTATCTCAATTCGAAACACTTTCAGTGGCCACGCGGCCTTTCAAAGACCCTTTCACGGAATCTAATTTTCCTTTCTCTTCTTCCCCTTTCGTTTCCTGTGATGAGAACCAAATACTTGGGAACCTAAAGCGCGGATATAAACAGTATGCGACGTTGGGAGGAGGGGGGGGGGATTCTCTTAATTATCTGGCGGCGCTTCCTTTTCCTATTGTTCGGGAAGCGGTTAATATTTCTTCTTCCATTCGAACTCACGTCAACACTCGACTGGGGGTTGTACCTTCTCGTTCAACTTCACGGGGCTCCTCAACATTCGTCTGCAAATGGTTTTAATTATCGCCACGTTGAGGAATACTATACAGATCTGCTCAACGTCGTCCACATACTCGTATGGGTCACAGTCTGTCTCCACGAGGCTTCTAAGAAGACCTTCGAAGTATTTCGGGGGTTCCGAAGTACTTGCCTAAGGACCGAGCCTTGTGAGCACCCCTTCGTTCTCTGAACTGAGACGATAAAGAGTGTTTATTGCTAGGAAACTTCTGGCGAGCAAGTGCAGATTGTGAGGGATACCTTGCCGCTCGTTGAAGAGCGCTGGCACCATAGGTTGTCAAACACTCCTCTGATGTGAATGAGAACTGGTGGCTGTTCAGATAGGGCCGACCCCAATGTGCTTGCTTGCACCCGCTGAATGGTGGTGAAAGATGCAGGTCTCGAAACTGACGACAAGTAGCTCGGTATCTGATTCCAATAAACCCATCAAAATGCTCAATGTATCTCTAAGGTTTTTGTAACTAAAAGTAACCGTCACAAATCCTGGTTCTGGGTTATCTTCCCAGGAGCATGCTCATGCTACCAGGCGCGACCACGGGTTGTGGATAGTGGAACGGCCACGGCATTGTCCCCAGGGGCATGTCTGCGGCCAGCTGTGAATAAGGTCAGCATGCGGACTGAATAAGCAGCCGCGAACAATGGGCAAAACCCAAGAGATCGCAGAAGAGATCCTGAACAAAGGACTCAAGGGCAAGCAGATCTACATTTTCTCAGACAGCCAGGCCGCCTTAAAGGTCATCGCAGCCTATAGTTTTAGGTCTAAGCTGGCATGGGAATGCCTCCATGCGCTCAAGCAGCTCGGCGCACGTAACAGGCTCTCCCTCATTTATGTGCCAGCTCACAGGGGGCATGAGGGCAATGAAAAGGCTGACCGCCTCGCGAAAAAGGGTACAGAATCCCTACCCATCGGGGCCTGAACCACACGTGGGTCTGATGAAAAGTCACCTGAACCGTCTGGTTGCTCGATGGGAGATACAGGAAAATGGCGCCCATTGGCATCGCCAGCCACGACTTAGACAATGGAAAAGGCTTGTCACGCCTTCCTGTCAAAGGGCGAAGGCGATGCTGACACTCTCTAGACAAGATCTGAGAGTACTGATAAGCTTCCTCACCGGGCACTGCCCACTCAGATACCACCTCAGCAAAATGCAGTGGAGTGCAGACTGTGTGGCGAGGAGGGTGAGACGGCAGAGCATATCCTATGTGAATGCCCTGCCTTGGCAGCAAACCGCTTTGAATACTTTGGTCAGGGGACCACTGAACCCCAAACTGTAGCGGACTCTGAGGTGAAGGACATACTCGGCTTCCTAAGGGGGGCGGGTATGTACGACGCCTTATACTAAGAAAGGGCCAGGGTCACTCGGGTCAGGGGAAAAAAAACCATCACAAATAGTGCATTCAAGGGAGACTTTGTAACAAAATAAATAACAACATGTAAGCGCGGTTTCGGTTCAGTCGGGCGACTGATGTTTTACTATTGGCGTTATCTGAGGATTCCGTTCTAGCAGTTGGTTTCATTCTTGTCCCTTTTTTCTGTCCCATTGCCCCAGTCTACACTTGTCGTACACGCCTCCTACTTATCCTCAACTCCGACTGACACACAATCCGAAACTTTTGTCCCGTTTTATGAAAGTTTACGAATAACGTGCCGGTATGTTAAACTCACTATATTCACGGCTATTTCACACTATTATCTACGTTCGCCTTTTGAAAAGGTATTTATCATTTCAGTTTCTCTTATCGGATCGAAGTGAATTAGTTAAGGTAACGTCCCGAGGAAACCTTTTCCAATCCATTCAGAGAAGTTTTAATTTTAATTTTTATCCATTTGTGATGAGCTCAGTTAGGACTTAAGAAGAATTCATTTAGTTCAGTTTTTTGTTTTTATTTACTTGTGCTGTAGCCCAGAGAGAAGTTCATTTATTCATTATAACATTATTTTTATCCCGTAGTAGTTGTATTCACGTGGGTTCATCCCCGAAAATTGCCTTCCATTCATTTGATTTAAGTTTTCCTTTCACAGCACAACTTTGAAGGGCGTTTTGACTGTTTTTACGTTATGTGTGTTTGAACAGTTTAACGTAGCGTTGACTCATTTTAGGGAATGAGGTCATGTGATTGTAAGCAGGTGTTGTTGTTTATTCTCTCCAGTTTGATCTGTTTCACGATGGTTTCCTTCACTCACCCTCAGATCCACTTATCGCTCCGTTATCCCCCGGCCTCAAAGTAATGCGGCTTCCTCTATATCTTTACAGATCATTGGTTAATGGACGAACGGCGTCTATCAATAAGATCTTGAGTGTTCCATTATTTGATGTTTTCTCTTGATCAAGCGCGGGTCAAAGCGAATGTATCTTCCTCAAGCAAACATAATATTACTAAAAGGCCGGCCGAAGAGAGGTTTCATCTTTTATGCCCTGGCTGTATACGAGCCAGCAAACATTGGGAGGGTAGCGAGGGTTATTCAGGTAAATAAAATCCTCCATCCTTCCCCATCAATTTCAGAAACCTTAAACAACAACGCAGGGAAACAGGTTGCTGGTTTGAGCTATGTAAACGAATGTCATTGACTATTCAGAAACTCAGGCTCTGAGAGGATAGGGATTGGAATATCTCCCTCCCGAACAAGAAAAAGGAATATTCGGTTGTGAGTTTTACACCATCATCCAACGGACAGCGTTTGCACTGGCGTTTGAAAAACCAGCAACCAAACTCACTGGCGAATGAAATGTACAACAAACCTTATTCCAGCAGAACCTGAGCATACAGCCCACAGCGTTCCGTCTAGCATGCACTAATGGTGTAACTCCTGTAACAGGATTACAAATATAAAGTCCCTGTGGAAACTGGCCACATCTTTCCAAATTTATATTTTTTATTGATACCCATGTCCTGATTAACCAATAATTTATAGTATGTACAGGCATTTCTCACGAAGCAATTACCACAATGTTAACAGACAAGCAAAGTCAGTAGATAGACACAGGTTGCTTTGTGTGGGCTGTGAATAGGTGAGGGGAATCAAAACGAGATCACATTTTCTTCAATAAACCAACGAAAAAGTATTGTCCGACGATTTGGCCTGAAGTGTCTAACGAAGGATTCAAGATCATGATCTTGCTGTAGCATTTTCATAGGTCGTGCTAGCGAGTATCTCCAGGCCTTTGAAAATGAATAATTTCTTAGCCGTCCGGATTTTGTGTGTTTCTGAATCCCCAAATAATCCCACCAATGGGCAATCCAAGTAAACCTTAGAATAAGAAGCTTCATTTTATAACGGGGAATCTTGGATTAACATGACCATGCGTAAAGTGTTGAGTATGGGCTAAGTTAATTTTGACCTCGTTCTGCAGCTGTTTGACTTGAGGTACATTTTTTAAAAATAATCCTTAGAGCTTAATTATGAAACTAGATGAGACAAAGTCGACAGTTATCGCGAACAAGGCGAAATACGAAATGCAAATAAACTGGTATATGTAGAAAACTACCTCATCTCTACAGAGCAGTAATATTCCGTACCTTCCTGAACTAAATTGGAAGGCGATACGAAATAGTGTTTAGTAACCCCACCGCCCTCTCCGAGATCGACGGCCATGAGAAAGCTCACCCTTTACGTAGAGAACTGTAGCCACAAATGTGAAAGTACTAAGCTTCTTACATCTATCCTAGGGCTGATTTCAATTGACAGGGACGATGTAATTTTACAACTTGGTCCCCGTGGTTACGCTGGATGTCGTTTCGCTATTTACTAGTGTACTAATAGACGTCATCGACTATATCGTCTACGAGTATATAAACGGAAATTCTGTTGTTGCACAATCATTATTCCGAACGCCTTGCTACTACTCTAATATTATTAGATTACGGGGTCCCCGTTATCGTGGATTATCCACAGCAGTCACCACTCCGAGGGTTACAGCAGGTTCTACTTTGTGGGGAAATGCCTGATTTGCAAGCAGCAGAACCGGCTTTCATATTTGACAACCCTATCAGTGCCTAAATCCTTGACGGGCTAATGTGTTTCTTGGTTTTGCTGAAGTCTCCTACTGTTCAAAGTGTCGAGTTTTTGTTCATGATGCTCATGCTCAAAGCCTTGGCAGCTCTTTGCAAAACTGTCTGCGGGCAGCTGATGTCACAACTGATCACCGATACCAGGTCAGCATTGGTCAGGAATGGAGAATGTGCGAATGGTAGGTGAACATTATGACTACGATGGTGAAAATAATTGATTTTGTTTGGTTAGCGGTTATGCGGATCACCCTGTGCGACTAATTAGACACTTCTGCCCAGCATCTACATGCGGATTGGACGTTCAACACAACAGTAGAATTCTAGCGAATTGAATGAGATCTTTTCGTTGTTTAAAGAGCGTACATCACATCATGTAAGATAAGCCAACATGCAACGAAATTCATAACATTATGAACGGGTTCATTTACAGGTTCCCCCGAAGAATGACGAAACATGATCGATCGCACGTGAAATAAACTGCTCGGGAGGGTTCACGACCGGTTAACCATTTAGGGATCCGCAGGTAAGTAATAGCAGTTGTAGAATAAAACCTCGACTGAAACATGCATCATTAGTCCGCTTCCTCCACGTAATTGGATCTCAGGGTCTACCAAGCGAGAAAAAGTGATTGAAAAACCTAATCGAGTGACCGAATCAAGATAATGGAATCACGTTAGAAATTAGGAATCGAAGTTCTCAATTTTTTCTGTCTTCTTCTCCACTTATCGACTAATTTGATAAGGCGTGATCAATTTGTAAAGTCGCTCAGTTCGAAGTCATTATGTTTCGATTTTAAAGAAGATGTGGTTTTGTGGCCGGAGGCTCATAAATCTGCTGTAGAAGCTAATACGACGCTCCGGTAATTGCCGTGCCTTCAGTTGCTCCACCGGTGATGGATTCGATTTGGATGTATTACGATTACTGCTTTCTCAGTACATACTTTCAATTTTATGGTTTTGGTGCGAAGGAAACTGTACCCAAGTTTACTCATCTGATTTTGTATGCCCTAAAACGAACAAATAATCTAACAATAACCTTTGGTAACGAAGATATTCGTGGAATTAAAACGTACCAACGACAACGTTCAAAACTTGGTGCGCAGAGGCACAGCGTGAGGGGGCTGGAGATGGCCGTAGAGCTGCAGGTCACGGCTGCTGATAGGTTGGAACAATGACATCACGACGACCTGACGCTGAGGCAGCTTCAGCTCTTGAGGGTATTGCCAGATCCCTCCAACCCATTTACTAAAGAGGGGTGATTGTTGGGGCGACAAGTTCTGCCGAGGTTCTTGCGCCAGAAACTCGAGTGCGAAGCCACGATCATTGCCAAGTCTGAGCTTTACCACAGAGAGACGTCTAAGCTTCCAACTTCCATCAGCAGTTAGCTGCTGAGCAGGTTAGTGCTCAGACAATGAGCCGATTATTCTTACTCTTCAAAGTTCGAGTCACAGATTATTCATCAAAGAATCCATCAGCATTTCCATGGAATGATTGCGTATGCAATGAGGTGTACAAAAAGCCAGGACGATACGGTAAGGTCGATGCTCCCTCTCATATCGGTAGAAAGGTTTATAACTCTCTGAGAGGTGTGATGCAGATATTTGTTAGAACTTTTGGATGTCTGATCAGGTAACAAGATGCGTTCGGCCAAAAGGTTGATTCTGGCGGAGTGACATCGCCCTTGGTTCCGCCCAGCGTTCCCTTATCCTGTACACTCCAATGTGATTTTGTGCCCACATACTAAAGACAACTGAGTAGGCAAAAATATGGTTTACAGATCTTTGATGGTGAAAACATACGAAGCTGGGAATACAACGCTTCGGCTGAACTGGTAATGCAACGAAAGTACAGAGAAAATGCGTGTTACTCGGTTGACATCTCAGTTAATAAGCGTTCTACTCCTGAATTTTCTCTTTCTTTCATCCTTGTTTCAATATTTTACCCTGCGTAGTAGTCTGGATTCCCTCCAGTGCGAATCACACAGACGCGTTAGACACCAATCTATCTTTTACTCTGAAATTAGCGACTTCCTTGACCTCCGCTCCAGTTCAAGCAATGGGTTTGTACGCGGATGAGTTGGAATAAAATTTGTGGGCATTTTAAAGATCCTCTGCCTCGACTTATCATAATTCTTGCTTCTGCTGACCTTCATGGCGGCAAAGGCAGACACCACTGTAAAGCATGTCCGTCATTCGCTCGTCTCTCAACTTCAACGAATTCGAATCTACTTGGACTTATTTTAGCTATCCATAAATCTTGTTGAGCATCGGGGGATTATTATCACACAGTTGTATAGTTTAGCAGGGTAGATTTCGTCACTTCACGTGAGCTGACAAGCTACTCACGTTTCATATATTATTTAGGCTTTTCGTTATGTCGTTTAGTCTAAGTGATTCCAAATAGGAACTCATTTATTCGTCGCTGCCGAGATCTACTAATCAACATCCACATACGGTACGAGTAGTTCAAGCGTGAATTGAAAATTGGAATTTTTCCCATAGCATCCCCTTCGGTTGAGCCATTGGCGGGCGCTACCGATCTGTCACGGTAGTAAGGGAACCCCTCCTCGGACTGGTAATCCCAAGAGGGTCGACACTGCAGACGGCATTAGCATAGTCGGCCTTAATCAACCGGACTTACTAATCAAATGCAAATTCAATCATCCGTAAACAAATATATGCATAATCTATACCGTTTGCAATTTGAATGCCGAATCACGCGTCAGCGATCCGCGGTGGTAATTGAATTCAAAGAGCGATGCTGTCTAGCGACAAACTAAATCCTTTATTGAAGAAACTTGTGAAAACCCTTATCGAAAAAAACGGAGTGACCAGCGAACTCGTGCTTCACTGATGAGAGAGTCCGACGTGCATTATCGCCTGAAAGAGGGGTCCATGGGTTAAAAAGTTTGGAACGGCAGGTAGCAGAGTACAGATTTCATCATGGCCCAACTGTTACATTTAAAGCACTGGCTGTGGCAGCGCGAGAAAGCTGAGTGCTTTACGGTAATGGCAGATTGATGAGCGCATAATGAGAAGTTAATTTTCTTTTTAAGTCCAATAGGAGCTGCGTTGATAAAATTTCGAGCGTTGGAAGCCTGTAATGAAATTTTTTTCTTTACTTTCCCGAGAACAAAAGAGTTTTAACGCCCCCGAGGAGCTTAAAGCGTTAATTAAGGAGTATTGCGAGGGAAAGCCATCCGGAGCCCTGGAAAAGCATTAAAACCGATTTGATGGGCACTTCCTTTCAAGAAAAAAAAGAAGGGTTTTGTGTGCTAGCATTGACCGGCGGTTTTCACGTGAACGGCTCTGGGCTCTACGTGTCCCCGAGGAAATAGCGGGAAAGAAAAGGCTGAAGGCTTGTAATATTTACTCTTGCAGGTTAGTTGACGAGGGGGCCAAGAGCAACTTACACGTGCCGGCCGTTTTCCTTTTCAAACGTTGAGTGCCAGGAAATGAAACGGCCGGTTTTATCTCAAGGAACGTTCCCTTTACACCGTTGCTAGAGCACTAAACGTTCTTAAATCACTATAATTACGCTCCCAAAACTTGTCTTCTTCCGCCAGCGTGACGGGAGCATCTTCGAGCAATACCATGTTTTCTCGTACTTAATTGAGTGCTGGTACAGGCCCGATCTAATAAGATATCTAACACGGAACGAAGTGGCCTAAAGCACTTCAGTCACAAGAACTGTAAGGCATGTACCACACAAACTGGAGATCACAACGCTATATTTGTACGTAGACGCACGAGCGCGTAACAGGCAAAACATGAAGGTGGAGATCGCACAATACACGAAAAAGTAAACACCAGGAGCTTCACGTCGCATCATAAGCTAAATTATTATTATCGCTGGACCTAAACTATTTGGAACCAACAAGAGACAAATTAACGGTATAAACTTACAGTTGGTGTGGTCTATTCCTACTCTCTGACACCAACTCGCTATTAATCTCTGCACTTCAAGAGTGTTCGGCGTAGACGAGAATGACTCGGAGGAGGAGGAGGGCAAAGCTCCAAACGAACAGGATAGGTGGTCTGGGGAGGGGTCGTTATTTCAAAAACGAAGTAAATTGGGGTTTCCTCAGAAGGGAAGGCAATCGAAAGGAACCAGAGGAGTATCGTGTTAGGGGTTGGGGTTTCCAACGTTTGGGAAACGCTGTTATTGGTGCAATCTAAAATTTTGAAGGATTCTAGCAGAAAACTGTGTCCTGTAGTTTTTGATGTGGAATTAGGCGTTATTATTTATTTTCGTATTCACAAGATGATACTCTACGGAGTATTTCCCACTCACAATACGAGAAATAGTGAATTTCGTTGAGCCACAGAAAAAACTGTGCTGAGCTAAAAAGAAGCAGATCACTGGCAATTTTTGGATCGATCAAATCAGAGAAAGGGATAATTTCAAACCAAGTTAGATAGATTCGAAGCAATAATTAATTTTCGTAAGAAATTAGTTCCGCCAAAAGTAATACGTATTTAGAAAATGAAGGATTCTGCAAGTTCTGCAACAATCCGACGTCGTCAACTGCTGGCCCACTCGTACACATTAACGGCCAAGAGCAGTTGGAGATATTTTAAGAATCAATGGGTTTTAACGCTTCGTCGTAAAAGTCTTTCCAATATAACCGGTTGATTTACATTAGCGGCTGATTGTGAAGATGATGTTTACAGCTTGAACGTGACTTAGTAAACGAGAACGACCCAAATCTTAAGAGGCCATTCGAAGACGCCCTTAACTTTTAACTACGTTTCTTTTTCTCCTGGTTAAGTTGGTCGAGAAGGGTTCAAGCAAAATAGCTTCCAAGTGGTGCTGATACCTCCCTCCTGAAGACGGAGCAGTAAATCAACATAATCTTCAATGGAACGAGCTGATTCTAATCCCTCAGTTACTTTGTTAGAAATCAAAATATTTTCTTATAATTTCGTCCATTGGGGTGATTGATTCGAGTTAAATTCTTTAGAAGCCGAGTTGAATAGAATTGTAACTTCCAAGATACTTGAAAGTTTACTTCCCAAAGGAAAATATAAAATTAACTGGAACGGAAGGTAGGGTGCGTTTAATGCACAAATACGTTGTGGAGGGCAGCCTGGCACGTCCTTGTCAACGAAGGGCGGCATTCTTGAACGTGACCAGTTTTGTGGTCCGTGGTTTCAGACTCACTGCACTGCAGAGCAATTATCAATTTCCACGTGACTCCCATGAGTTGACATAACCAATTGAAGGCCAATTCCGCGGCATATTGCCTAATTGTAGATGTCACACTCGTCGAATATACACTGCTTGTCATCAGATCTCTTTAATGTAGTTGACACTTTTTAATACGAGTGGAGAGATAGTCTAGTCTGCCTTTAGTTCCCTTAGATCTCTCGACGGTACCCGATTAATAGCTGCAGAGTCGCTCAACTTTTCACACCCACTACCGAAGAAGCAGCTTCACTCGCCAGTGATGTACCCCAGCAGAAGTTTACGATTTCTGCAGAGACATGATCTATAACGGGGTTATATCAGTCACTGCTGCAGTATCGTGCAGCTCATTTCTCACAAAGACTCTTCACCCTGCACGCCGTGCACCCACAGCGTGGAGGAAACCAGGCTGCTTCGCCAGTTCCTACAGCAGTGAGTGACAGTTATAGGAAGAGACAAGGGCTTCCTGCTTTGGACTGCTATTAAGCAAGCCTTTTTGCCAGTTCGACCAGCTTGCGAAGAAGACTATGAAAACATATAGTGGAAGCCTTCGAAACTCTACATCCAAGTAAATAGTGTACAATGGGGCTATTTTGACGATGTTCCTTACCTGATAAAAGACGTACCACGTACCAGCCCCTTTTAAGAAGCTGAACATGTCTTTGGCCACTGACTCCATTATGGTTTTGGGGTTCAATGAATCCCTGAGAAAAATGTATCAAGCGCTTGGCTGCTAGGACAGGTCACTCACATAGGAGGTTTGTTCAAGTGCTCTTATTTGCCAATATTAATGAGGTGGTATCTATCTAAAGGCTCTTAGTTCCCGTCAGGTCATAGTAAACATTGGTTTCGCCCATGAACAGGAAGGCGCAGCGTACCTTCTCGCCTGTCTTAGACGTGGCTGGGCATGCCGTTGGACATGACTCCCATCGGACTATTTGCCAATTTATGAGACTGTTTGACGCTTCTTCGTGAAGCTCACGCTCGGTGGGTTGGGATTCTGTGCCCCTTTTGGCAAGGGCATTTCGTCGTTAGATCAAATGGAAAACCACATTCAGAACCCCTTCCAGGTGAGAATTGGCCAACGGCTCTCTACCAGGTGACTGGGTAAATAACAACCTGCTCTACCTCCACTGGCCTGGGCTCGGTGGATGCTGAGCGAGTGCCCAAGCTCTTGCACGAAAGCGACACTTGACTGATATAAATCTCTTATTAATGTTAAGAAACAGTCATTTGATTAGACAAACATTATGGCAGGCACCCCTTACCCTTTTAGTGGTGCTCACTCCTGTACCTGCTGTCAACTTAGTATTCCCCTCCACCCTCCCACACCTTAACGCGAACTCACTTGCTCAGCAAGCCTCTGAATCTCACCCCACAATTTGTACGCAGATCCGATGGTGGAACCCACGCTCACTCAGGCTTCAGACGCAGTGATTTATTCCCAGCAGTGTAGCAGAGGAATCACTGTTCTGAGAATCGTTCTTGTTCTTAATAACACTGAATAAACTATCACATCAAAAAGTTCCTTGGACTGATTGAAGGCGGGTTATGAAAGAGAAAGCAATGTTTTCATTTACGAGCCAAGCCAATTAAACCCGTATAGTCTGATCATTCGTCGGGAGATTAACGTCGAGAAAACCTTGAAATTTTACGCTTCCTCTCACAAAATATTAAAGATTTGATGAAAGGCGCGAGAAAAGGCCGGCGCTCCCGAGTTAATTAATAAAATACGGGCCTTTCTGCGGGTGGCTTATTGGCCAACACAAAAGGTTTAACGGGGTTTAATATGAAAGCATTTTACTCCGAGTGACATAAAAAGTTTGAAGTGAGGAGCGAAATAAGCGCCGTTTTATTATTTGCGAGTGGAGCTCTTGAAAACGCAAACAGTTTGTGCCCCTGAGCTACAGATTATAAAGGAATTAACAGCATCTTTGATAGGAACGCCGCGGGAATACGGATATAATGCGGTGAGTCACATTTCGAAGGGGTTGCTTTTCGCCTTCTTTACAACGCTATCAATTTGTAATTGCTTCCCGACCCGAAATTAACAGTGAAGCCCCGTTTATTGCTAACCTTCCTATCAGCATAGACCTGTTTACTGCCTCATTTTAACTGCTCGAGTACTTTACGTCTATGACGTCCTTAAAGAGATAAAGTTTCTCCCTTCACGATCTCTTGACGCAGTTTAAATTCATATGCCAGTACGAGTTGGGCGCTCTGAAGACGACGAGGGGACTCCCATAAGTGCGTCGACAATTACGTCGGAACTTCATATCTCGAGTTAATAGGAAGCAAAATGGGGGTTTTACGATGATGCGCCCGCGAATTTAGCAACAATAATCTTGCGCTGTAATATTAACACCTAAACCAACTAACTTGTGAATAACAACGAACTTATTTAACAGTTACCCCTAGAAATGAATCGAGCGGCCGTGTTAGTAAACCTCACTCGGGAAATGAATATGACGAATCGTTCGGTGGTTAGGCTAACGAGAAGCGAGTTTCTTTCGTTAGCTTCAGGGTATACTTCGAAGGTGCTCCGTGACCAAAAGCAGCGCTGTTTCTGTGTCTATGGTACTGTCTTATTATTTGGTGGTGCGAGCACGTCAAACTGTCGGTGAAAGAGGGGGAGGGCCCCTCTTAAAGGGAAAAATGAATAGTCAGCCGTGAGAAGCAAGTCGAGTGAGAGGTGGCCTTTCAGCACACACGCCCAGTCCCTCAAAATCACAACCCTCGCCAGGTTTGCCTCATTCGAGCAATCCGCCGAGCAAGGCCACTTGAGGTGTGCGTTACTTGTGACACAATCCTCATATACAAAGACATTTACTTAGGCATGATTGGCCACTGGGGTGGCTAACTTGATGTCAATCAAAATAAAGTACAAGCCCAATCCCACGAAACTGTGCTCCTGTGAATCATCAATGCCTACGAGACAGCATCCACTGAAGTGCATCAAGTGATCAGTCAGTTACCCATTGACTTAGCCGTTGAGTGCATGGTGGACAAGTGGACAGTGAAAAGGGAGCTTTCCTCCACTGTCGGCCGAACTCTGTATAAATCTCTCTACTGAATGCAGATAAATGGCAAGCAAGATGGGAACCCTCGGCAAACGGACGTGGCTTGTATGAGTTTTTCTCAACATCCGTGAACGTCTAGGCACAGTTTCATTTCTGTTAAAGACTCTCAATCTTTCACATCTTGTACCTCTAATGGGGAGGAAATTAGAAACCACGTGCTGCTCCACTGTAGTTACGCATTGATGGAACGGATTCCCCAGGGTCATACCTCCGCGTGTAACGTGAGCACTTCCCCCCACAAACCCTCAACTTCTCTCATAAACCTAATATAGTGTCAGTTAATATCATTTATGCCTGTCAGGCTGGCAGCCGAGTTATTTTCAAAAGTGAAATCGGTAAAATGTGCAGGGCAAGTGTGAGAAAGAATAAACAAAAAATTAATTATGAAAGGACCTTCGTTCACGAACCGCATCGGCTTCCGAACGAACAAACCGCCCCCGCCACAACAAACAATAACAGACAATCAGTGAAGGTTCAGTTTTGATTTGCCGGGTCAGTGAAGCTGTCTAGGAGACAGGAGCGGCCAAGTGAAGTGTAGTCCTACGTGCTTCGCCCTCGTGGGAATCTGGAAAATCATACATCTCGTGAGTACCGCTCCACCGTTCTTCTTCCCCAACATTAATCTTCCGCTTGTTTTCCGTTGAGTCAATATCTATCGAGTGGAAACCTTTTCGAGGGCAAGCTAAGCTCCTGCTCGACCTATTCGTAACCACGAAATCCTTCACGCCAGTTTTAAATGGGTGTGGGTCGATTCACCTTTGTGAAGCTTTTTTATCTAATTGGGACCTTAACCATTGACCTTCAATAAATTCGAGAGCCGCAGGACCTTTTTTGGGGTTGTTCGTCTCAGGCACTATACAATGAGCAATGCACTGTAGTGGTGAGACAGAAAATTGAGTTAATCCCTTCCGTTTTCAATAAGAGCTAAATTCTTGTCGGTCTTTTCTTTAACCCAGTTTTGTAAATTAGCATGAACCACGTTTGGCTGAAGCGTCACGAGTTCGTTATCACCGCTGATTTTCCCGCAGCCGCTGTGAACACTATAAATGAGGCCCTAATCAAGACCAATCTTCATTTAACCTGTTGTTTGACTCGTCGAATTTAACATGATCTTTATACAAGTCTTTGTGGGCCGATAACTCTTTTTTGAAGTTTCACTCCCTTCATGTTTCTGTCCTTCTTAATCATTAAATCGTTCGCAACGCAGTTTTGAGCCCGTTTCCGGCTTCCTTCCTGACGTGCGGGACCTGTGCTTCCCCCATCCCATTACCGCGGAGCTCTGTGTGAAGAGTTAAGACAATGGACACGACAAACTGACCATAACGCACTGGCGGTCTGAATAATTGACCGGAACTGACCGCTAGCGAATCCCCTTCAAACACACAGCATTCGCAGCATGAACGACTGCAGAGCAGCGCTACACTTCATTATACGATATGCGCCCTTTTGTGGTCTCCCGCGTCAAATAGAGAACGTTTTAATTGGGTCTGTCCCTAGGGGCATGGGGAAGGCTGTAGGCTCACGAATGAATCACCAAACGCCTTTTTACACAATTGATTCGGTTCTTTTACTTTACAATTCCGGTTGTGGCTGACGCCATGTTACCACAACCATTCCCCCAGTTTAAGTTCAAGATTTGATTATTAGTGGATAATATGGAATTTACTGCATTAACATAGATAAATGCCTTAAATTAATTCGTTTAATGCTGTCCATAGAAACGTTTAATCTAAAATGTTGTAGGCACATTTGAGAAGAAAATATCCTTTCCCTTTGGGCAGCGGAAAGTAATATTTAGTGTTTGGTCACTATGATAACTATAATTAGTTTTAGGGCGATTTTGCTCATACCATTATTTTGGTGTCCCACAATGGCTGCAGGCTACATATTTTTTCGTTCAGCCGTTTTTTTGTCAATCATGTACGCGCCATACCAGTTTTCCAAACGGTGTTTTTTGTACTCGGACGCTCTTGAAACGTAAAAATATTAAGAGAACTTCCCAAAAAATAATTTCCACGGGTTAAGTAACGTTACGTTTAATCTTGGGCAAGTTGTGCTAAAGAGGGAAAATCGCTCCCTTTCAAGTCTTTGGCGCTGGGTCAGGACATGGCAGGGAGTCTCCTCAATTGTACCACACCACCTGCACCGAGGGGTGTCGCTCATACCGATGGCGTACACGTGTTTGTTAATTTTTCATCGACGTTCAACGATCACCCTATTTGTCTTCGCCGTTAATCCACAGATCTGCGCTGGGGCCAGAGCATGGTTTAATGCGCAAGGTTGTTAGAAAAATTATCATCTCACAAGAACTGACGAAACACGGATTGGGTTTGGGATGCAGCTCTTTAGCAAACTCTAATCGAGTTAATGTTTACTGGATTCCTGGGCGTAAAAGAATCTTTGGTGTGGGAGGGTGGGCCATCAGACTCAGCTCATCTTTTGTACCTAATGTGGCCACTTCCCAATAGTGGGGCATCTCCGTCAGTAGTCAAGAGACCAGTGAGTGAATAAGGCAGGAGAATGGACGGCCTGCGGGGGTGAGGCCAGGGTGAGATAAGACGTAGCTTTCTGATGATGGGGAGAAATCATCGAGGGACAGGTTTTTTACTTTCCTTGGCTCTACAAAGTAGAAAGGAAAGTTATGTAATCGGCTGGAAAAAAATTGAGTTTTCTTCAGATCTTTACGTTTCAGACCCTCCTGAGTCCGAAAAACACTATTTGGGAAAATGGTCTGTGTGTGTGTGAGTCTGTGTGTTTGTGTGTGTATGTGTCTGTGAACGATTTTTAGAGAAAACCAGATACTACCAAATCAGCTCAAACTTCATATCTCGCCCGCAGGTTACCATGGGACGCCAAAATAAGGGTATGAACAAAATCCATCGAAAGCTAACTATAGTTATCATAGTGATGAAAACACCAATTTTTTTTTTCTCAAAAACGGCTCTAACGATTTTGATTAAATTTTTTATATTGATAGCTCCTAATATGTCAACTATACCATATAATTCCCATATACGGGAAAATGACGAGAGCAGCACAATAAATTACCAAAACTTTCGACGAAATCGATTTTAGCGCGGTTTTTAGAGAAAACAACCGTACCAAATCAGCTGTAAAATGATGTCTAGCCTACTGGTTATCATGAGACGCCAAAATACGGGTATGGGCAAAATCCACCGAAATTTAACTATAGTTATCATAGTGATCAAAATACCAAATTTTTTTGTCAAAAACGGCTCTAACGATTTTGATTAAATTTTTTATATAGATAGATCTCAATAAGACAATTATACAATGAAATTTCCATTCGTGGGAAAATGACGAGAGCAGCACAATAAATTATCAAAATTTTCGACGAAAAGCGTTTTTAGCGCAGTTGTTGCCTTATAAACTCCGCTGGAATTTTTGTAGAATGGTAAAAAAAATTGGTATTGTAGTCCAATCCACCTAAGGGTGAGTGTTTATAAACGCTCATGAAATACATGGGGGTCACTCCAGAAGTTCAAGAATTGCCGTTTCACTTACTACCAGTTCTAAAAGTTTTCACCCAATAACTGCAAAAGTAATTACTATCCTTCTTCAAAAAATTAAAAAATTCTTGTTTACAGCCCCATTAACTCTCTGTGTACCAATTGCTCAATTATGGTCCTGAAATGAGTACGAGCAGCACAATAAAATCTGGAAATGTAAGCGCTACCGCTTCCTGCTGCCGTAAAGCGTTGTTTGACCAAGATTCAAATTAACTGAGTGATAAATGAATTGATTAAATGGAATTACCCATGTACAAAGTGAATTGTTGTAGAGCTAAGGAAAGTTGTGTGTTGCAACGCACCAGTTTTTTCCTTATCAATACAACTGTTCCTGAATCTGCACGAGAGAGTTACATCAGTAGAATCATCATGGGTGTGAGCGACACCCCTCGGTGCAGGTATTGTGATACAAATGAGGAGATTCCTTACCATGTCCTGTTCCAGGGTATAGCTACCTCAAGGGTAAGCAAAATGATTCTTACAGGAAATACCTGGCATTATTAGAAAGCTAGGCATGAACTTGACTGGCACAACATAACTTAAGGCCACGGTGCTTATCCCAAATAAGGGACAGTCTTGACGGTCAAAAGAATCCGAGAATGGTGCGCTCTCAATCTACACCTGATTTCGTGTTCCCCATTTGGTCCTAACCTCAATCGTAGCTGCCTTCGCAATGCTGGTTGAGAGGTATTAGTTACTCTCCATGAAGGTTGTATTAATCGAGGCACCAGTATCGTATACAAGGCTGTTTATTTGGTGGCGTGGCAGTTGAGTTGACTCACAGAAAACGGAAAGGTATCATTGCTCTGAACATTCGGGAACACACGTGAATTTCATGCCGCTTCGCACTTTGAGATTCTACCCTTTTTATTATTATTGACTCAACTCTCTAAACTGCGCCAAGATGATTCAGCTTTTTAAGTTGACACACACATTCCGTTTGTACGCCCATTGCTTTCATCGAGTTTTCATTACCAGAGTGATTATGTAGGGAATCCACGCCGTCGTGTGATGAGCACCTGCTCTGCCACACCCACCTGACGGGGAAATGAAGGTGTAGTGTTGATAAGGAACACGTTTTAACAGGAGGGGGCGTGAACACCACACTTAAGACAATGGTGAAAAGATAAAACGCATCTTGTGAGTTTGAAGCACCAACGCGTCGACTGCTATACAAGCGCATATGAGTAAGCCACTCGTTTCCAATGATTCATATCTCCGCGTTAGGCTTATTACCGCAAAATATCCGCTAGGCGAGCCAAATAATACGAGAGGATTATTCTTTCTTAATGTACTGTTTTCATTAGTTCGATGTTTCGAGTCATCAGTCAGTGTCTGAAGGGTTAAGGGGAGTAACGTGACCCACCCTCGCTTCCATTTCAACCCCTTTCGACTAAAACTGATTAATTATTTGACTTATTAAAAGGCAATCCTCTCGTAATATTCTACAAGCTCATCCTCTGTTGTCCTCGATGCTTCCTTTGTTACTGATTTCAAGCCTCGAGATTTACTGAAACAAAGGGGTCGTTAATGACTTTTACCGCTGAGAGCGAGAAGAGACTGTGAGCAATTAGAGTTGGAGGAGTTGGGATATCGTATTTGCCAGCTAACCGGTTCAAACGAGGCTACTTCAGAGGTAAATGAGACTATCATTCTGATCATACGAAGTATACCATGCACCACAGTAATCAACAAACATTCAAGGTCAATTATTCGAACGAACAAATACTACTCCAATTCAAAAGAGCCAGCAGGCTCAAAGTACTAATTACTCGGATCGACATTTGATTGAACCGGCATCCCCTATGGTTGTCCAAATTCGGACTATGCCTCACTTTCAGGACCTTATTCCGACAGTATTCAATAATGATAACTTTTATTGCTTATTCGAAGAGAAACAGAGAGATGAAACACAATTCAGGGAAATATTCCTGGAAAAATACTGCGCGTGCTGACATCTCTAATAAGTTTCACTCCCTAACTGAACTAAGCAGGCTGAAGCTAGTGACGTTGAGCGTTGGCGGGCTTTCATTGAAGTGTGGAAGCTTGTGTGAGTGTATGTTTTTGTCCTTGGACCAGTACTGTGGAATGCCTTCTTCGAAGGTCTTCTCAGGAAACTCATGGAGACTGACTGCGAGCCGTATGCCTATGTGGATGACTTGACTGTGCTGATCTTTGCAGAGTCAGTCCGCCAAATTGAAGAAAAAACCCACCACGTGCTCCGCACTGTCAACCAATGGTGCGGGCATGTCAAGATGCAGGTGGCTGAGGAAAAAACCCAGCTAATCCTCTTGAAAGGGAAAGTGAATAATCCACCCACAATACGCTTTGGCGGCCACAGGCTCCTTCTTGAAAAGCACGTCAAGTATTTAGGAGTGAATATAAGTGAGAGGTGGGGTTTCAACCAACACCTCCAGTCCCTTAAAGGCACTACCATTGCAAGGTTTGCCTCACTGCGTGCCATTACAAAGGCCACTTGGGGTGTGTGTTACCACGACACTATCCTCATGTATAAGGCCATCTATCTAGGTGTGGTTGGCTACTGCCCCGTTGTCTGGGGTAGCAAACTAACGGTCAATCAAAAGAGAGTATTGGCCCAATCCCAGAGAGCTGCGCTCCTGTGGGTCACCAAGGCCTACAAGACTGTATCAACAGAAGCACTCCAGGTGAGCACTGGTCAGCTACCAGTTGATTTGTCAAATAGTGTATGGTTTACAAGTGGAGAGTGAAACGGGAGCTTCCCCCGCTTTGGGCTGAACTCCGCGCAGATCTCACCACAGAACAGAAACTTGCCGCCATCGATGAATGGGCTCTAGAGAAATGGCAAGCGAGATGGGAATCCTCGTCAAAGGGACGTGATACGTATGAGTTCTTCCCCAACATCCGCGAACGTCTTTCAAGAAAATGGGTTGAGCCAGACCTCTGGACGAGCCAGTTCCTCACGGGACATGGTGACTTCAATGCACGGCTCCACTTCTTTTCTCTGAAAGACTCTCCATTATGCACGTCTTGCGCCTCCAGTGCGGAGGAAACAAGAACCATGTGCTGCTCCACTGTAGTTTCTACAACAGTGAGCGACGGTTGTTGGGAGGGCAAACGAACTTAGCAGCATTGACTGTTGACTATTGATTGCTGCTTCAAAGCAAGCCTATAACCATTTTGCAAAGTTCGCGAAGAAGGTGATGGCTAAGAAACGTGGTCATAGTTGATCTGTCCTTTTGAAACTTGCCACCCAAGTAAATAGTTAGATCAGGTAGGAAACCAGATTAAGAACTCCTCCCAGATGGTACGGGATTCCTCAGGTGGCTCTCTACCGGGAGACTGGCTAACGACCAAATACCTGCCGTACCTCCACAGGTCTGAGTTCGGTGGATGCTGCAGGGGCGGCCTCTTGCATATTAGCGAAACCGCAACTCCATGACTGATATAACCCTCGTCGAGGGTTTAGGTACAGTCATCAAATAAGGAAACAGACCTGTATGTTTTTGTCTCCACTACACTATTTGACCGATTTTTCCGCCGAGACCCGTTTGAGTCTCACGTCTCAAAAAGTGACACGTGGGCTAAACCTGTTGTTCAGTAGTACAATCAACAATTCTTTGTAGCATCATAATACTCTAAAATACACGACCCTCGGCGAATGGTATTTAGAGCTATAAATAAGTTACATGGGTTATGTTATCGAGACACCCTTCACGTGTTCAACACCCTCAGAAAATCAAATGATCATGCGTAGGTGTTTAATTGCAAGGTGGAAATCCCCGAAATCGTCCCCTCCAAACGCAAAGTTGCTGCACAAGTCAGATTCTTATCTCTCCAGATACCGAGAGTAGACAGGTGGAAAGATTCTGTATATACTATTCAGTTTTAAATACCGTGACAGGAATAATCTGGTTATTCTTGCGCGCAGAATATGTTGAATTCGTTGAAAGGCTTCCTAGCTCACGAAAAGACAGAAAATGGGAAATGACGAATGGTGCAGGGATCGATGTTTCTCCAGAGAATTCTCGCTCTCCCTATTAGCGTTCGCAGCTCATAGTTCATTCGTAAAGCGATTACGAAACTTCTATTAGCGACTGCTCGTGGTTATCCGTTGAGGGAATGACAAATGCAGATGAGATTGCATATTTCAAACTTAATCCTGGCGGACGGGGGTAGTCTGCGTGACGAGGCTTCGCATTGTCTAATAACTCAGGATGCACCCTCTAACTCGAGCCAGGGCAGATGTCGAAGCGGTTCCATTTGACCCGTGTCAACGGCAGACCTCTACTCGCCAATTTGTTTACAGTCGAAATATATTTCTCCTTCTCGGAACTTTTAACCGTATTCAACGGTTGAGAACTCGAATCAGAATAAAGTATGTTATTTCTGCTTTTCATCGGCGGTTTACAACACACCTAATGGGGCGCAACTCGGTGGCACGATGACAAATGCGGGTATAGGTGAGAGGTTGGACGGTGAATACAAAATTGCCTTCGTGGGGTATTGAGAAGCCACACGTAGTCGGTTCTGGTGTCCATCAGAATGTCGTTCGGGAGGTAGTGCTCGGAATATTTCCAAGTTTTTCTTCTTGAATATGAATAAGCCTTGCTTGTATAAACTGGAACTGCATTACCATCCCCTTTCCCTTCTCGCACTAATATTCTAGACATTTAATAGTGTGCTTGTCTCACTGCCACGATTAGGTGTTTCCCTAATGAAACTAAAATCGATAAAAATCTTGCCATCGTTCGAAGGTGTTGGTACCCGCCGCCCAGTATCCAAAACGTCACATGTTCCAGTCGTGCCCCTGGCACTTGTCACCACTCTTTGCGTTTGTGGCATCGGTCAGTTAATAATAGGTCTACTTCCTGACTTACCTCGTGCTACCTGAATACTCAAAATAGCTGATCCATAGTATTCATTTCGTCGCGGTGGTCACTTCAGCCGGTGCTTAGTCGCGTAGGTTACAGTGATCCTCAAGAGCGCATCTATCAGGGATCCGGCTAGTATTTCCTTTTGATTTTCCTTGCTAACTGCTCGTAATAATGCAGACCTTCTGAGGGTAGTGCCATCAAGGGACTGGAAGCGTTGGCTGAACCGCCAACTCTTAACTACATTGATGCCTGTGGCCGCTAAACGGTTGCCTATTTAATATTATCTATTCAATGTCTCTAAATTGTACCTTAGGAGGCTGTCGAGACTGGATTACATCACCGTCACTGGTCTACGTTCTAAACGGCGGTCGATAGGAACACAGACAAACTCTATTCCTGTTTATAGTTGATTAAATTGTTGTTACAAACGAGAAGAGCGTTGGCATAAAAGAGTTGGGACGATGAGACATGAAAGCTCTCGAGATATATGTTAGCGTTCCTTTGACGCAGATTCCGAGAAATCCTATAATTAAAAGCTCAGGAGCATACAGTAGACATGTTTCGCTAAAGATGATCTAGTTGAAGATCAGAAGTCAAACTGTCATCAGCGCTAAAGCAATCATAGTTGTCCACTGTTCGTCGAGAATTCCAGCTCAGCACATTTCCAACCCGTGAACAAACTACGTAAAAGAGGGTAAAACCTTTCCAGCATCCATCATTTTTCACTGCCTCCGCGTTACACCCCATCGGCCCATCGAAGGACGACTAAAACGATCTTTTTATCTAGAACCCAGATAATTTCGTCCGCTACTCCACTGAAAGCCCCATTTATAAAAAGCGGAAAAGGGATTCCCCCTACGTTTTCAGCCGTTGAAGGAAGCTTTTGGTCAAGTAATGAAGCGAGTTAAACCTCAACGCCGTTAGAAGCGGCTTGTGTGCGCTTTTTTATCAACAAGTTTGGATGTTTGGTGGTGACTCGGTAAGTTCCGAGCCGAAGAATTACTTGCAGTTTACCCCATAATGGCCCTACTACTCTTCCGTAGCTTCAAAGATTGATATCGGCTCCACAGTCGCTACCTCTCCCTCATCGTAGAAATAAAAGGGACGGGAGATCCAGGCGAAAACGTCTCTTAATCTGTTATGCGTTATTTATGAATGCCCTTCCTTTTCCATATTTATGACCAATATGTCAGGATTGGATGAGCTATACATCTTGGATGCGAACAAACACGGTTAGCTTATTTCCGGGTCTGTCTAATCGCCGACTCCACAGATCGTGAGTTGGTTCGCCAAATGGTGGCTTAACTGCAAAATGAGTGACTAAAACCGTTCTCCATAAAATCTTTGTTGGCTATGATGGTTGGGAAAACCTGCAGCACAGTTGGCAAGATTGAACATTTGATCATGTGCTTTATGTGATCATTCAGCACAATAATGTTATCGAATAGTATGACCTCTTTCTAACATCTACAATTCAACGACGCGTGGAAATAAGTAACTTACTCTGAAAGTGTTACTAGGGACTTATTTCAATTTTCATAAGGAGCTACTTATTTCGCTTTCAATACTTGGGGCTTGGATAGTTGTTATATTCCCTTTTATTTTCCCAGTAAAAACGAGTTCGGTACTTTGGCGAGCTCGTTTGTCGTGTAACTTAACATTCTTGTAGACTTCGACCAGTGATGGGCAAACCAACCGGCGAACGCATGATTTTGTGTTACGTGTTCCAAACGTAGGAATATCGCCAGACTAACGGTAGATTAGATTTGGGGTCTGGTTCGCGAAGTAGTCAGCAACTATTTGGAAGAAAGCGAAAAAGGAAGCTTCAAGATACTTGCAAGCACACGTCATTGAATCGATTTGTTTTGTCATCATAAAATGTTTACAAGCACAACATCGGTCGGAGAAAAACAACTCGAGGACTAAAATGATTAAGTTCAGGATGTTTATAACTCGGGATTTCGGTTGATGACTTGAAGTTGGAAGAAATGCAGAGGTGTTCTACGTAAATTCTTAGAAAGCGAAATATTTTCGGATAGATTCATGCCTTCTCAATCAGGAAGAGGAAGAAATCTTGTTAAAGGAACCCGAGGAAGAGACATTTCTCACGATGTCACCATTTCCTTCCTATCACTGCCGGGACGGGAAGGATCTTCTGCACCCCCCCCCCCGTTACTGCGGCACAAGAGATTAAATTGTTTACCATTGGAAAGAAGTCGACTTCAGCATGTTCTCCGTAGATCAATGTTCAGCAGTACGTTGCTCCATTTAAATATAATTAAACTGTGTAAAACCGTTGTAAGCTCGTTAAACATTGTACTTGATTAATAATATAATAATGATGATGATGCCCGAAGCTACTGCTGTGTATTTAGAATCACTTCATCGCCGAAATGTTGGTACATTTGATTGAACGCAAGGCGATGTATTTTTACTTCACCCGTTCTTATAATTATGAAGAATATTCAAGTGAATCATTCAAGGGGCAAGTATGGTCAACAAAACGTATTTAGTACTTTTCTTGAGTGTTTCGAGTGTGTGACTGCCAGATGGTAGTTTCTGCACTGACTTTTCCAAGATCTTCGATAAGCTGCCACACTCTATCATCCTTAGTAACCTCGAGACCTTTAGAGTGTTTGGCTGTCTTTTGTCGGGTCCACGGTCCGTCCCTTGTCCAGATCTCAAGCACCACCCCTTTCTGTGCCATCTCTAGGACGCCACAGGGATCACATGTGGCTCCCCTTCTCTTTACACTTGCTGCTGACGGCGTCTGACACGGTCTCAAAGCCGTGTCATACTCTGTGTATATAGATGATGTAAAGATCTTTCCCTGAGTGTGTGGCCTTCCAACTGCATTGCTCCCCAGGCTCACCTCGATGCCTTCATTCAGTGATTCTCTTGCCATGGTCTCGTCCTTGATCTGTCAAAGTGCTCTGCCGTCACCGACTACTACTCCCTTGCCCCGTGCTTGCATGCCTGGTACACTGGTCACCCTGCTCACTTGACATTCCATCGTCCGGTTCATCAGCATCATTCTGGACAAGCAGCTTCAATGACCACATCCCTCAGCTGTCTGGTTGGGCTATGATGTCTCTTGGATTCCTGAAGCTGCATGCTCGAGAGTGTTCCCATGCTCCAGCTATTATCCTCCTCTCCCATACTCTTGTGGTGTGGAGCCGGTTATACAGCCGTCGCATTGACTCACTCTGCGCCTTTCTGCATTACCCCGCCTAAAACGTTAGGATCCTCTTCAACCAGCTACTGTCACTGTGGGTTAGATCAACGCCCTGACGAGGCATGTATGTTTCCCGCCTCGGCTTTCAGCTCTCGAAATTTTCTTCATAACCTGCTCACTGGCGAATTATCTCCTGCACCCATTCCTCGGCCGCGTATCTCTGTGCCAAGCTTTCGAGTGCTGAGTGCTTTTTTAATATCCCGCTCTCGTCGCTCGAAGCCTGTCCCCTGAACTACTAATTGCTGCAAAGCTACATAACTCAACTGTTTATGCCTCAGTCGTATCTTTATCTGCCCGTATTCACTTACTTCTGATGTTGTGTCTCTGTATCATTGATCTCGTCTCCATTAAATAAATAAATCTGCTTCGAGTTCACAAAGGTTTTGTGGAGCCGAGGCAGAAGGAGTTTGGTTGAGGAAATGATCATTTAGAATCTCTCCACCGATTTCCGATTCTGTGCCACTTTCTCAATCAACAAATTCTTCCTGGTCAACATCCGAAACTTCTACTTGACTTCCTCATCTCTTTATGATAACTCCATCAAAATCGTGCTAATCTAGGAAGCGTGCTGTTGGTTTATTATTAATTCTGAATAATAATAACCCTGTGTTTTTTTACAACCTCCCTTCAAAAGTTGATACTTTAAGTTTTAAGGCATCAGGATTCCAAATCTACAATGTCCGTCCGCCGTTCGGGCCGTTTTGATGCCCTTAACGTGGACTTAAAAACCCGTTCATTCGCACAAAAATCCCATTGGGTATTCAGTTGTCCCGGCCTACTTGGTAATCCGATCGGAAGAAACTCATGGTTGTTATGGGCAATAAATGATTAGCAAAATTAACAAAAACACCATTTTGGCAGTTTTATTGCCAATACGCCATGTTTGGTATCGTTTTCAAGTTATTTTTAGATCCTGGGTCGAATGAAACGAGTCTCACAGGTAGACTGTGTCTAGTTCAAAAACTGTGCAATAACCGTAATTATAGTTGTGCCAGTTGCCTAAAGGTGCCCATAGGCTTCTCGAAAATGCCAGTTTTCGTTGTTCCGTTGTAGTCAGGTAAGGTTTCGCACAGTTTACTGGTATTTTTCGATCCTGAGTCGAATGGGATGGTTCGCAGAGGTGTGAGACCAAGTCAAGCCGTCCAAGAGAATAATAATCCGTTGCGTAATAATTTACAGCGTGTTTCTTGGATTCTGGCATGGGTGGTAGAGTGGCCCACTCGATGCGCCAATAGGGAACAGTACTCTGAAAAGTCTGGCTAGAAACGGGTTATCACGAAGTGTACGTGACATGTCAACAAAAGGGCAGGGAGCAGGGAGGATTCCTAAATCCCGAACTCTTGATCTTCGATCGCGAAGAGAATTATTTAATCAACGTAGCTTATGTCGACGTCAAATGTGTGTTCATTTCATGGACTCGCATACTTTCCTTCAAACATGTGCTCATATCACTTCAAATTCTAACGATAGAAGCCTGCCACACAGGAATTATTCCAATAGATGCTCTCATCTCCCTCACAATTCGCCTCCTACGCTCTCCGTTGCGGTGATAATCCCAACCGATTCATCGGCTGTCAATTTTATGGCCTTTAAATATGATACAATACTAGGGGTCTTTTCCTTCAGTTTTCGTTCTTCAAGACGAGACGAAAATGGAGGCGAAGGAGATAAAAATCGCGGGGAGGCGCGATCTCGAACTTTTCCCCCTTACATTTTGTTTAGGTTCAAATCAGACTTGAGCCCCGACCTTTTTTACGACTCGGGTCATAACTTCGTGCCTCCCTTTCGTTGAAAACCTCTTTCAGTCGTTCTTTTTCAAGAGTCGAATTAGATGTGGCATGAGCGTTTCGCTGCGTCATCTGCGCCCATCAACTGTCACTTCCAATTGAAGTTTATCAGCGCCCTCGGCTCTAGACTCCGTAAACCTTAAATATTCCCATCTCTTCGACTGCACATGAAATGGAGACAGAAATCTTTCAATTTTGTCCCGTCAGATAAATAAACTCCGTTTCTAGCGATTCACTTCGTTCCTCATTTTATAGTGTCTGTTTCTTTATGTGCTCACTGCTGTGCCATTTATTTAAAGCAATCTTAATTGGAAGCTCGGGCTTTGCAAGGCCAGATCGTAAGGCGTACGTATTATCAACAACGGTATCCGCAGCGCCCTTAAACAAGTGACCCCAAAGAGAAGTGACGTCAGTTTATCTTCTGCACGGTCTTTCATCTTTTGAAAAGAAGTATTTACTTGAGAGGGATAAACGATGTGGGGAGGGGCCTTTCGTTCAGAGCCTGATTTTGATAGTAAGTCAGATCAAAAGAAACGTTCTTTTTCATTCGGGAGACGTCTTGAGCATCGTCCGGTGAGCTGATTGGTTTGTCCAGAAATTGACGAGAAATGACGACCCCAGTGTAGGTCTCATACCGAGCAAAAAAACGGAAACTGTTGGCTTTCGTACGTTGGAATCCGAAATCTTGACAAACGAAATAAGTAACTGATGGTTGGCTTCGCTAAATCTCACCATAACCCTGTGACCGTTTCAAGAATGCAGACCGATAACGGAAGGCAGAGGTAGAACTAATTTCATGCTCTCCCTTTCCCCTTGTCTACACACTATACCGATGGGAGAGAAAATTCGGTTCTGCGTGATTCCGCACAAAACTGTTAGACCATTGCACGAATTCCATTTCCGTCCTTCCTTAAGGTAGCTCCCGACTCGTTTCACACAAAAGTGCAGATGGTACATAAAACCTGATGATGCAACGCTGGAGCTGGTGAATTCCCATCACTCTTTGACTAGGTTTGTGCAAGAGAGCCCAAACGTGTGGGAAGAGGATCGAAAGATCTGAAATACCGGGTCGTATTGCGCAGAAGGCCTTTTCCTCAGCCCCATCACTCAGGCTCACAGATAGCAGGGCCTTGAATATTGGGTCATCCCAATGGGGTGTAGATGAAATCGATGGTGGTAAAACACTATACTTTTGCCCTCGTGCTGATACAAACACACCCTGGTGCTCCTCAATTACCGTTTTCTGACTTTCAGCGTGTCATTCAGTTCCCTCAATTTTATGGTGGTTTGATTTGTGACCCTCTAGTTGGTCCAATTATATGGGTCTTCGACTCCTTCGTGAGGCTCCTGGAGGATAACCACTTCGCGCCTGTAATTTATGTGTACGACCTGGCAGTAATTGTAGGGGCGGGCCCTCCCAGGGCAGCCAAACTCCTGATTCAGACAGTAACGTGCCTGATAAGCAGAAGGCGCTTCTGGCAACACTGAAAACTCAGCTTCTGCTGATGCAGTCGGTGCAAACCGTACGATTTCGCTACATAGAAGTGTAGAAAACAAAGTGTGGATGCATCAGCAACTTGCACTCTCTTGTCTGCAGGGCCAACAATAGCACACTTAGAATATCTGTGGAACCATTGTGCTCCATGTTCAGTACCCAGATAAAATTGTTGGCAGGGACAACGTGAGGCGCCTTGGCCCATACGAGGCAGGTATACTGCAGTGCCGATATCAGAGAGATAGGGAGAGGGCTCAAACACACCTGGCCTCACACTTCCTCGCAGAAATCTCCTTTCCCCATGGATCTCCTCCTGGACTTTACAGTGAAGGGAACACTGCGTTCTTGTGAGAGTGCAATCAGGACTCTAGCACCGAAACTGCGTTCAGACAGATGAGCAGCAGCGCAAAAAGACGCTTGATTGAGTGCACACCCGATGGCAGGAAAGATGGGAAGCAGAGCTCACAGTCCAGCACCTGTGTGAGATTCTGAGGGCAACTCACATTCTCAGCCAAACAACTAGTCTCCGTACATGGGACCATCAACCAAAGGGTCCGCTTCTTCGGTCGCCACACGCACAGAGACTGCTCATGCGTCAAAGGCGCCATGGAGATTGTATGGTGTTGACTATCATATCTCCTCATTGTTTTTTCTTGCCAAGTGCACAATTAGTACTTGAAACCGATTACTCACTTAATTTAATTAAGAGGGCGAGAGCGAATGTTTTATTTACTCTTAGCCCAATTCCTCTCTCTTAGCCTCACCTCTTATGTGAGACGCATGTTTAAACAGGGCCCAGATTAATTTACGATTTGTCTTTGAGTTTCGAGGATGAAATAATTCTCTTTGGGTTTTCAAAGTGAAAATGAAGAAGTGACAAAATGAAAGACAGAATTAGATGTTGGTGCGTTCAGCTCAATCCGAGCTCTTCAGAGACACATTTGATTTCGAACAATTGGGGACTCTCCAGAGTGCAGTAACAGAATAATATCTCATTTGTCTAATATTTCAAGCAGCGGTAGAGGTGTTAGCTCCAAGTTGCCTCTCTAATGGTCAAATTACTCTTCCTGACCTCGCATTTACATACTGTTCTCCAACATATTTACATCCAGTGCCCAAGAAATACCTGGCTATGAATTTTCATACAAGTTAACCCTTAAAGTGAGTTACATTTTGGTGGAAAGACTAGTCGTAGCCCATAAAGTTAATTTAGGGGGCCGAACGAAAAGGGCCGAGGGATTATTTCATTCTATTTTATGTTCGAAGTGGCATTAAATCTGCCTTCAAAAGCGGACCCGCTATTTATGAGGGTGAGAGGGGTGGGGGAGGGGGGCTTAACGTTGGGGAAAAGCTGGATTCTCCCCTTTTCGTTCCTTGGGCTCGCTCAAGACACTGCCCCCGGGGGCGGGTAATGTTAATACGGAAACCTATCTCCGACTTAACTGCCGCAGTCCGTCCTGAAACCCCCTTTCCGGGAGGAAGGAAAGGATTAAAATCCTGTCAGTTGAATAAACCGTCTTGATTTAACTCTGAAAGTTTCCCCTCCGAAAAATAGGAAGGAGTTTTATGTTCGAGCTATGCTGAACGATTACTTGACGTAATTCGTGTGTACAGAGGTACGGAGGTTCGACTGCTCCAATGGTTGAGACGCACTACACTGGTTTTTTGCTTCTTCCCCAATTTGTTGATGAGGCAAACTCTTCATCACATTCATGAATGACCAATTGTACGGAAACAAGAGTATTTCTTTAAAAAGAGCCTTCTCGTACCCATTACAATTCCATAACACACCCCAACCAATCCGCCTCCTGGTTCCCATGACCCTACATGTGCCCGTAGAACAAAGAATCCAATCACTTCATGTTCGAAAGACAACTTTCAGCTCGCATGGTAGCTGCCGAGCGCAGAACATTATAGCCAATTTTCCTACCATGTGCCCACAGTGTTTGATTTCACGGCACCGAAATCTGGGCTAGTGGTGTGTTCTAGTGGTGTATTCAGCAACCCAGCTCTATCATTCCTGGCTGATCAAACATTGAAATCAGGTATCCAGGCTCGAGCTGCATACTCTCCCCCGCCTACATCTATCGGTCCCACACGTAAATGCAGGAAGTACCTTGATTTTACCTGAATTTCGCCCAAAACGAGAAGTGTTTAACAATGAGCACTGAATTAATAAGCATCTTCATACCTCTCGTAGTCTCAATCGTGCCCACGCCACCAAATGAGCATGATTCGTCGTGTGGCCATTCGATAGCTGGTTACCTGGTCCTAGATAGTTAAATTCGGCCAGGTGAGCATGTACCCGTATCTTTGCACTTCGTACAAGGACCGCGATTCTCAGCTCAGCGACTTCTCTCATTGACAGTTTTAGCGGACAGCGGGTACCATTAATTCGTTTTCCAGGTAAATGTTTTTACAACCCCCCGCAAACTTGTGACAAGGTGAGATTCCATATTTGGCCTTACCTAAAAACTCAGTTCTTTCACACAAAAATTTCATTTGGTATTTAATTATGCCCACTTGCTCGACAACCCGATCGAATGAAACCTACGGATGTTTTGGGCAAAAACGGTTTAACAAATTAGCCGATAACGACATTTTGGCAGTTTCGTTGCAATTACATCGTGTTCGGTATTTTTCGATACTGAGACGAATAGGACGATTCTCAGAGGACTGCGTTCAGATGAAAAACAACATTCATTCTACTACTTGAAGAAACTTCGAAGGACAATATAAAGAAAGTTATCGTTTCTGACCGCCCTGTCCTCATTTCTCGTGCTGCCACCCGTCAGTTCGCCAATTGCCTAGCAGCGCCTGGAAAACGTCCATTTACGTTGTTCTGTTATAGTCAGGGTTTGGTATAGTTTATTAGTATTTTTCGATGTTGAATCGTATGGTAGGGATCTCGCAGAGGCTCTATAAACATCGTCGTTTTCCGGATTGTTGATATAGCATGTTATATTCTTAACATTTTCGAAGGTGGATTGAATAGGACATTTCGGTCATGCTCTGCAGGACCATACTGAACCGTTCTGTAATTTTGTTTGATAAATTTGGGTTTTGTTTATAAGAACATACGTAGGACTGTGGGCGGTATTCAAGAAGGCCAAGAGCCAACTGCCTGACAATTGACAAATACGATTTTGGTGGGGAATGAAAAGGACCTGACCTTCTAGGGGCTGTAGTCTCGGTTTCTCGTCGACATGATCTCTCATTACGGAGAATTACGTTAAACGACAGAAAAAAACGTTAAAAATGGAGGAGGCAATAGTAACTTTGGCCGAACTGGTTGAAAAATTAAAGGGGGTCTTGAGGGGAGAAGAAGAAGGAAAAGAAGCGAGGAAATCTCATCACATTTGCCGCCCCGGAAGCGCTCGCAAGACGGAGATCTGGATCAAGCAGTCTCCTCGCTTATTTATTTATTAAAAAATAACAAAATAAATACATTGAAAACTTTCTACAACAGATTACTACCAGCAATTGACCGACCTCACCACCTCAGTAAGCTGTTTACCCAGGCCCGGAGAAACGTAAATTTATTTATCTTCTTATTTAGAACAGTGAAGGGTGGAGAGTCTAATTTTGTTGGCCCCGACATCGACAGTGTATCGGAAAGTGCACGAGTATGGTCGGGCAGTGAAATACTCCAGTGAATGCCGCATTGGTCTGGTTGTGGGGCCGCTAACGAGTGAGTCAGGGCTGAAAGCGACCACATCACAGTTGTTAGCCCGTTGGACCGTGGACTGTAAATAAGGGTAGGTCTCCGAGACAAGATAGGTATCGGGATACGAGGCATCTAATCAGCTTCCCCGTCCACATTCAATTGAGTTGTTCGCTCTGAGGAACATAACTTGATTGACTTTCATACCGGATATTTCCAACTTTTCCTTCAACACGAGGAAGGAAACCCACAATTTTTCCTTACGAAAAATCTCCGTCCCCTTCTTTTATAACCGAACGTGTCCAGCGGGATTGGATTTAGCAAACCATATTTTCCGCCGTTCTCCCTCTTCCTTACTCTTTTGCCGAAAAATTGCCCCCTTTTTCTGCAAGTCGTCAAGGGAGGTAACGAAGTTTCACGTCGGCCCTCTTATTGCTTTTTCCGTTTGCAACTTGATCAACGGGGTTGTCGGTTTAATATTGTCGAGGCGACAAACAGCGGGACGCATGAAGCGACCGAATCTGAGCACTGTTTCGGAGGGGCCCCCGAGATTCTTCAAACCAGTGCTCCACCCATAGCAAACCAATTTCCATTTTTAAAGAATACCGACGGATTTGACCACCGGGAGGGAAAGGTAAGTGCGAACCACGACAGTTATTAGAATGCTCCAACATAATCTTCTGAAGGTAAAGGCAGCCTACATTTTGACGGCAGGCCGCACTACTAATAAATTTGATACTCGTAAGTGCAATAACAAAGAGAAGGAGGGTTTTGATCGTTGGTAATAGTTGCATAATTAGGACGAGGGGATGCTAGTACAGTAGCAGCCACGGCAGCTCCGCCGAGGCTAATAACGACCTACTCGAAATTATTGAAGATTACGTGGGATTGGCCACGTTTCCCAGAATGCTTTAAAAAGTGATTCGGGGATGAGCCTTTCCAAAGCCCCCGGACCTGCTGTAAGATGCCAGAATTGTTCCTGCTTGGGCTCTTCACTCCTAGACTCTTCCAAGGGTCTTGCATCGCAAAGAGGCCCTTTGATGAGAAACGAATTTCAAGACGCTTCCTACATTACGTATTGTAGAAACGAGCGGGTAGAGCTATTTATAGTTCAAAGGGCCTAACTAAACACGCCATAAACATCGTTTTCGTGACTGAAAAGAATATTACGTTTTTCCCAACTCTGCCTTTACGTAGTACATTGTAGGTAACCTTTTTGCCGTATTACTACAAGAAGAACAATTTATTTAGCCTTGACATTTGTGCAGTTTACCGAATAATTGGTTTCCCACACTTAGGCCACAACTGGGCCTATTGTGTGGGCAAACATGAGCCCCATCATGTCCTCCCAATTCCACCCCCAGCTCCCGCGTAGCTGTTGTTCTCTTATACGGCGCCCCCCCCCCCCCATTGGGTCCATCCTCCAGACACAGCTGATGAACCCCAAGCACACAGAGGCGCAGTGCGGTGTACTGTGCATGCTCCACTATCTTGGCAAGGTGGTACTTTGGTGGACAGTGATCTGTAAACAGGTCTCATACCATCCGTATACAATCTCTCACCAGAGTGAGGATCTCTGTCATTCGCTCCCTGGAGAGTCTGATTAACAGCTTTGACTGCCTTTGGCCAGGCACATCCTGCCATGTGGCAGCCCTCCACTTATCCTCCCACTTACCAACCTCTTCGATCGAGAGGCTCTCGGTAGTCCCTCCGAAGGGCTCAGGTCCCACTGAGAGAAGCGCAGATCCTTTCCTCGCCAGTTTGTCGGCCTCCTCATTCCTTTCTATTTCTGTATGACCTGGAACCCAACATTGTGTTAATGTGTTTTCCTTTGCCAATGTCTTCAGGCTATGCAGGCATTCCCAAACCAGCCCCAACGTGAGGGTATAGCGAGCCAGGGCCTTAAATCCAGCCTGATTGTCCGACATAATTTATATCCTTTACCGATGCAGGCCGCTGCGCAGGAGGTGATGCACGCACACCATCACAGCGAAGAGCTCTACCTATTCGATCTCCTTTCTTTCATTCTTTCTCGATCTGTTTCTCTTCCAGGATGGAAAAATCTCTATGTCTACCTCTATGTGTCAACGGGCCCGTTCGTTGCTGTAAATTGTCATCCGAACCATTACCTCTGAAAATAATCGCTTCGAGTGATTCATGGCAGTTGGCAGCCAAGAACTTATAAATTTTGGATGGTTCCCGTTTTAAAAATTTGACTCTCGGATATGCGCGCTTTCTCCATAAACTTTAGAGCCGATAGTCCTAAATAAACTAACCGATAAGCTCGTTTCTAGTGAGAGACTGAGGCGAAGACGCAGAATCGGTGCTGCATCAACGGAAGGGGACTCGTTCTTAATCTACGGATTAGAGGAAAGTAATAATCCACGCGGGGATGCCATTAACTAAACACTAATAACGAAGGAAGGCAGTAACTCTCTAAATAAACACTATCCATCACTTATTCCTCTACTTCAGAAAGGCTTTAACCAACTTGGTTTTATTAGCCCCTCCTCTCTATCATCACCATGATCTCCGGGGAGGTTCGAAGATGAACTTGGCTCCCATTTTCGTCTGTTCGCGCGTAATAATTCTTAACAGCCTCTTCAGAGACTCGAGCCTTAGGAGGGGGTTTACGATGACCAAATTCAGAGGTGAGTGTGGGGACTGTGCAAAGGGTTGCCCTGCTCTGCTGGGGTTTTGGGGTGAGGGCAAGCCCTCGTTAACATTTATAATACCTACTGCTTTTAACCTCGTCCTAATAACCTCTTACGATGCGCACTTGACTTGACGCGTTATCGCAGCTTCTGATTACATCGCTTCATCGCCGCTCGATCTACATTCAAATTACAAAATCCAGAAAGATACTGTATCAACGAGCTTTAGTTCGTCGCCATAGAAGTGTTGCTTCTTCGAGTTTGACGAACACTCTACAGTAATAAATTATTTATATTCAACGACAATCTCCGTCATACACGCTCTATACGTGTGTCCGCCTTTTATGGAGCGCGTAAAATGAATCGTAACTATTACCATCAAACCTTCAAAGGGCACACACGTCTCAGCAGAGAGTCCTCAACCCTCCACGTATCAATCAGCTGTCAAATCTCGTTCGTAAAAGGGGGAAACTCTCATTTGACACCGGTATTTCTCAACCAGGAGGAGCCCAAAGGTCGAACAATTTCTCACCAAAATGTCATGAACGACACCCTGAGAATAGACTCGTTCTTCTCTGACAGCCCCCTCTTTTTGACTGGGGAAACTTGCACGAAAATTAAGCTTACTATTTATACACATATCGGGTTGGTTTCTTGAAAAGTAATAAGGACTGCCACAAACCTTTAAGTAGTGAGCTGTTCAACACGAGGGGGTTAAATTAACCCCGGGTTTATTCGTTTCACTCAGAATAAACTGCCAAAGCGCTACGTAACGGCCAGAAATATGTTAAGGAGAACAGACAACTAACTGGAAGAAAAGACGCAACGATGTAGATAATCCAAGAATAAACAAGCCGTTAAATAAAGCATGTACGGACCAGGACCATGTTCGAGCTTTTTAAAATCCATTCAAACCACGTTCTAGATCCAAATCCACCATGGACCTCGGGTTTGAAATCGTAAATATGATTTTTCCACCGCTTATTGTGGTTAATAGGGTAAATTTGAATAAATGAAATGGTATTGAGCAGACGTGTGGAGTATTTGACTGGCCTGATTCACTGAAGTTTGGAACTCAGATCACCGAACCTGTTACGCACAATTTGTGATGGGGTTTTCATCTAGTAACGAGCGGTGAGATCAGCGAATGAATTAATGAACGAGTCTTGGTCATTCCTCTTGGATCCTAGCCATCAACTCCAGCTACAACTGGATAGCAGTTTCTTCAGCGGGTTGAAGGGCTCTTGCAGCACCTCTGAAACCTCTAATGGACTTCATCCAGCCTGCCAAAGCATGATTTCGCTGCTGCACCATGATGGAAGATGAGAGGTCTTAAAAATAGAGCTATGGTGGTTTTGAAAACGGTTGACGCATCAGCCGATGAGCCAGGAAGCTCTAAATACAAAATGACTGACATAGAATTCTTAATAACTCGAATAATTGCTGAGGATAAGTAAAAAGAATTGCACTTGAATGATTCCTATGAACGCAGATTTGGAGTTCAGGAGAGTAGTTTTTATTGATGCACTAGCATCTGTAACCCCCTGGTATAGTAGTATAGCGACATACGCAGACTACTGAACCTCAACGCTTCCGTTTGCAAATCCACAAGGCTGGTGCTCTGCCCTAAGTTGGAGCCAAGACCACGATTAAAAGTTCGCTATATTTACGAGCAGGAGAGGGAGTTTGTGACTAAAATGTTTAACAGAAAACCAAAATTACGAAGAAATGGGAAACGAAGGCGATCCTTTCCCTCTTTTTACTTCTATCGCGCACCTTCAGCAGTAAAAGTAACGAAGTGGCTCCAATTTACTTTTTCCAATTTTGAGAGCTCAATTGAATAGGCGCGGAAAAAATGGTAAGATAAATCGAAAAGTTTGTTGGTTTGAAACGACTTACCTGCGGTTCTGAGGTCGAAAATCACGTTGTTAGTGCATCTCATTACTGGGGAGGAAACGGGCTGAAGATAACGAGACGAAGTAAAGGACGGCGGGAACGGAGGCTCCCTAATTCAAATAGCAAGGTCTCATGTCACGAGGACGAGGCCTATGTATGCAAATACGGATATACAGTCGAGGGGAAGTAAGTTAACGATACCGCAGTAAAAAAGGAGGAAAAAAACTGTTCCACTTGGTTGGCAATTCAATCCCCCGAGGATCTTCTTTTGGGGATGTTTTTGCGAAGACCGTGAGAGGGTAATAAACTCCGGTGGATCTCAAGTGAAATGCTAATTCATGTAAAACCTACAAAACCCTCGGTCCCTGTATCGCTTTTAAGCACGTTCTCATCGAAGTGAGAAGGGGGCTTTCCCTCGATACGAAAAAAGGAATTCAGCGAACTTTTTCGTCACAGGAGCTTTCCGAATATTCAGCGCGTATTCCCCAGCAAGAGCTTAGATGAATAAGTTAACAGTAAGAAGCTCGGAGTTATTAGTATGAAATGAATAAATAAATAAGAAAATCCTCGCCAAGCAAAAACACGACTTTTTTATTTTAATAAATTTGACGCGACTGATGAAACTGCCCTGACTGTGGCCTCAAATGGGCCATGCACGTCCACATGACCTGTCTCATGTTCCACCTCCTGCACCCTTTTCTTTCGAAAACTCAACTTTCTGTCCTCCGGATTGGACGTAGTGGTCGAACGAACGATTTCACAGCGCCGGACTTACTTCGCTTCTGAGGACCGTCTAGATATTTTTACGATCAAGAACTAAAATTTTTGCAATCGGCCGCGAATAAAGTGATGTGATCTCCTCGGGCTGATGTTCTGAATCGAAAAATACGAATTCTAGAGCGTGATGTGTCACATTTCGTATGCTTATAAACATTATAATCATCCACCCCCTGCTTGGCAATACGTTCGATATTTACAATATTTACTTGTCTCACGTCAAGTTCTGTACAAGGGGGTTGGGGTGTTAGGCAAGTTTGCGTGATTGTGTGTGCGTGATACACGACGAGCTCAGAGGTATGTTCCATGTTGCGATGTGTTTGTGCAAAATGGGTTGTTAATTACATTTATTTTGTCTCACTCGCAGTTGTGTGGGTGAGAGGGTGACGCGGTGAGCCGGACGGAAGAGGCGTTCGTCATTGAGAAGCTGCAGTGGTGCTATCAGGAGGAAGGGGTACTTAAGGAGCTATCAGACAAGTTTCGCCAGAGCTTTGTTGTTGGTCTGGTCGATGCGCGGTATCTTTTGCTGTGTTGATGGCTTCAGTTTTGGTCACCTTCCTTAGCTCCAGTTTCTGTCCAACCTGGTAGGATGTGTTTTGCAGGAGGTGTTTCTTAGTAAACGAAAAATATACAGATTGAAGAGTGAAGGAACCCACGCAGGAATCAATCGCCCCGATGAAACTGAGCCATCGACTAACGTGGACTTTGGCGGTCGGGTGCGAGTCCAACATATCGACTTTCGATATGCCAAGTGAGAATTTGTTGGATTTAATTCGATAGGCCTTTTACAGTTCAAGGGCTGGGGGCAGTGAGGGAATCACTGTCCCTATACTATGGAACCTTTGCCCATTTCATGAAGTAGTGGCTGTGGTAACAACAGAATTCTCTTTGTGAAAGTATGTTTTCCTATGGCTTGAAAACCCTTAGCAGCCTGAACCTCCATTTTTGGAGTTGTTGTGGTTGTATTTGTTAATATATTTAGCATTTCAGCCATGGTAGCTATTTGAAGTCGTTGACGCTAGAGGAAAAGCGTTGGCTCACCACGGGATATTTAATAGAGACAGAGGCAGTGGCAGCTTGGAAAGCAGAGGCAAGCCAATCGGTGAGGGGGTGTGTGCAAAGTGTGCAATTACTTCACCTACTGCCGAGTACTGTAGTGCATTTACAACGACTGTTATAGTAATTTAAGGAAACAAGTGATGAAGGGTGGAAGCCAATCGTGATTGATGCACTAACTATGGCCACAAATAGCAAATCTAACGCTTGGGCTTTTCCTATATTGCTAAAAGCCAAGAGAGAACGGAAATGCCAACTTCAACAACCAATGTTGTATTCAGCGACGTTCGTTCGTTAATTTCTCGAAATTAAAATCTCCTCTGCACCGCTGTCTTCCTCTCTTTAATTAAAATAAAGCGCTTCCAACGTCGGGGAAGGAAGGTTTCCATGTAAAAGTTAACAAGTCCCCCTCCTATAGTGTGACAAGTCCCTGTAAATGCAATTAGTTAGAAGGTTTCCTCTTACCCTGTTTTGTTTTCCCACCGGATGACATTGTTAAATCCCCTCTCCTTCCACCCACCAGCCGACACCGCGGCTAACACCAATCTCGAGAGCTTTCAGGTCTCATCGTCGATTCCACTAGATCGAGATTTTATCGTCACAGCTTTTTTTGCCAACGCTCTCCCCATTTGTAACTGCAATTTACTCGACGGTAAATGGAGTAGAGTTTGTCTGTGTTTCTGTGTGACTGCCGGTGAGAACGTAGACCTGCGACCGTGATGTAATTGAGTCTGGATAGGTACAAGTGTTAGTGACGTGGAATTGGTGACGATAAATAGTCGACCGTCAATACGGCCACAGGCTTTATCTTCAGGCGTCAATATAGGTCCCACCTCCTTCTGCGTAAATGACGACTTGACGTACCACACAGGTCTGGGTTCCAGACACGTCCCAGTTCGGTGGATGCGGCGCGATTGCCCGTTTTGTAACATGCATGAGAAATCGTAACCTCTATGACTTTCGACTGATATAACTCGCTCATGGAGGTTAAAGAACAGTCATTTTGATGAGGAATCAGACATGAGCAGTGGCCAAAAGGACGAAGCCAGACCGCACTGCCATCCGACTGGTAGTGAATAAGCCCGGGTTCCTATTTCAGAGACTAGCGAGTCATTTTTAGGTGAATTCTAGACACAAAGAGGCAGATCAGAAGGTAAAGCTACCATACGTTATCTTTGGAGTTCATGGCCATTGCTTTAATGTGAAGATGGACTCTTACAGAACTCTCTCTCACGGTGGTGTAATAATCTACATGCTCAAATTATGAAGTTTATTTTATCATATCGGGTCTAGATATTTATTTAGAAGTTCATCAGGCTCTGGAGAGTGAGATATGTTGATACTTCGGTTGTCTTGTGCGTGGTGTCTTGAAACATGATGCTTCCAATGCATTGTTCCGGAATTCGACTGTTCAGCATCAACGGATGACGGCATTACAGTTGAATTTCATCGACAGCCCGTCATTCATCGGTAGCTTAGAAAGGGCGATTGGAATCGTACCGTATTTTGATGGGGTGCGATGAAGATAAGGCAAGTCGATTTTGTCGTACCCGGATCCTCAGGACCCTCGCCTCTCTTCAACACGCGTATTGATTGATCATCTCACGTCATTACTCTCGCTCGAGTTTCTCAGCCTCCAGCCTCATTCTCTTTTCCCCTTCAGTCTATGGATTCTATGCAGAAAGGAGGCGGAAGGAAGAGGTCCTTCCCTCGTCAAAATCCCTTGCAAACAGACGTAAGGCGGCGGCGGCGGTATCTTCAGACGGTGGCGCGCCCCTGAAGGAGCGGCGCGGGAGGAGGCTCGTTATATTTTACTGTTATTAGCGCAGCACGGCCCGTTCACACTCGGTTTGCCGGCTTAACTGACAGAAACCACCGGAGCGGAACCTAAACCAAACACCGCCCTTCCAGTTTTAGGGGTTGCGCCTTAACTCAAGCCATAGCTGCTTCCATTGCCGATCCACCCGAACCCTCTGCTCTCAAAGTGCAGCTTCCATTGTCCTCTGGATTCGGGGAAACATCCCCAACAACACCAACCATCGTTCCCCTCACCACCTTCGTCCTTTTCCTTTTCGACGGGCTAAAAGCGTCTGTTTGTCGCTTTTCTCATTCCTCTGAAAGCGACACTCCCGCAGAATTATAACTCTAAGCGAAGCTCTGGTTATATTACTTCACTCAAGAAGCCCCAACTTTCAACCTACCTATTAGGCTCCAACAATAGGCTCCCTTCTTCCTCGTTCACGATATTGCATTCCCTTTTTTCCCTCAGGATGAATTATCGCTCACTTTTTGCGCGGCACTGTATTTCAGCTTGAAAAAAAGATCGCGTTTTTTTCGTTTCCCTCGTCGAAGGGGGGGGGGGGAGATAGATAGAGAGAGAGAGAGAGAGAGAGAAATAAAACGTCAGGACGGAAGCAATATGCCGCCAAATAGCCCAATTTAGCGGGATGTATTGCAGCTATAGATCTCAAGACACAACAAGAGCATCGCAACTGTCAACCAGGTCTTCTTTGTTGGAGCAACAGCTTTGTCTGGGAATCAGATCAACAATGCGGCGCGGCTCGTGTCATCATTCTTTATGGAGCTAATCATTGACACTCACAACATATTGTTCGGATCGTTGTCGTGTTCGCGTACGAGATCTTTTAATATTTTTACTGTACTATTGAACTTAATCTTCGCGAGTTAGTAGTTTCAAGTTGCAATCAGCTCTACAGTCAGTCGTTGCTCGTGTGAAGGACTGGTAGGAGGAAGTATAGGCACAGAAAAGTGTGGATTCTATGACAAGCAAGTACAAACGCCCGCGATAACAGACAACATTCACTCCTTTTAGAAAATAAAAGGATCCAAGCCTGAAATCGGGTTGGCCACCTCTGAGTGGAACACCATCCTAACGTATGAAAGGTAATTTTGGCGGTGAAGGGAGAGTCGTACCCCCCCCCCTTACCCTTGGCCTTCAAGCATAAGGAGTTGCAAGATTATCGTACCAAGAATGAGTAATATACAAACGTTATCGCAACATAACGATGGATAGGTACCCAGTACTGCGACGTAACGTAAGCTCCTTATTACCCCGCCCTCTCTAAAATGGATAACTCAGATGGAACTGTACTGCTCCGAGTTAAATTGCTTCCGAGCAAACCATCGTGTTACCGCTCTTGTCTGGAGGCTACAAGTCGAGTTAGAAACGAGTGGGGTTGAAGAAGGGGAAACAAACAAGGGTTGCGCGGGCAAGAGACAGCGGTTTTGAAGACAAGGGTTTGAACGAAGGAAGGACGTGCTTCTAACAAAAGACCGAGGAAGTCTTTGAAGATTCGGAACAGAGGGTCATCTTCCTTACACGAATCCAAATGCTCTAATGAGAGGTGGCTGGTAGCGGTCAGGCTTGTTACGGCGTTCCCCCGGGGCATCGTACCATGTTCTTTACTTTAACCCCTCCATTTAGTTGACCCTTTGTCTGACTTGATTTCCCCACTCGTGCACGTAACCAGAAGGGGAAAAAAGGTAAGATTTCGGAAGAAACTTTTTGTACATAACGCGGTCTTCAGCCCCAAAAATCTGGCGAGCCAAACTGTTTCGAATTGCCTTGTGGCTCAGGTTGGAATAAACAATGAGCTAATTCTTGAAAATATTGAATTCTTGACTTCTACCTACACTGGGTGAGATTATATAGAACGGTGAAAGAGCGAAGGACGTCTCTCGCTGGCTGGTGCTTCGGGAGGTGTCATGACGCTCGACGCGACGAGAGATTGCGAGCAGCGCTACTCTTGGACCTTTGGGATAGTTAACTCCAGGGTTGGAGACTTCATATTACATTTTGCTCTCAACATTCTACACCGTGCTCGTTCGTATTTGTGTCTTCACTTCACCATGCCAAGTGCCCGTTTTTCTGCGGAAGAGAATGAAAAATTGGTACAGTGAGTGTCCCAAGTACCCAATGTTACGGAACATTGCGAATAAAGAGTGGAAACCCCGATTGAAAACGGATCTAGCATGGATTGAAATTGGAAGGTTGTCTTCAGGTTATATCGCTTTTTTTAAAGGGGTGGTTGTCAACTTTCACGTATACAATACTCTTTGAATGTCACCCCATTGTCGAGCAATTAGAATATTATACGCTCCTTCTTTTTCCTTTCTCGAAACATTGCTTCCGTCGGAGGAGTTCAGCAATTATTATATTTACTTCACTTTCACGAATACAATTTAAATGGTCCATGATGACCACCAAACACATATTTTTGCGCGGGAAAACATTGGAGAGAGAGCTCAAGAGAAACTGGCTTTCAAGAACCTCACAGGAAAACATTATCACGCTGCGTGGTACGTCACTCTCCTACTTCACCTTGCCGACGGACTCTCAACGTGCCAAAAAAACCCCGCCGCTAGGAAAGGCCATGGAGGTTGTTGGGGGCCTGAAGGGTTCAATTGGAATTCTCCGAAATGCAATTATTAAATTTAAAATGCTATCCGTAGACCTCAACTGAAAATGGGATTAATTAAGACAGTCATTGATTTCAAAACATACGAAATAATTCCGACGTTGTAAGTAATGAATCGGTTCCTGGGTCTAACAGTAATAAAAGGCCCTTTCCCCGAGTATAATATATGTAATTCAACTAGTAAGGTCTCTTCCGTCTGATAGCCTCTACAAGATAGGCCACGTGGAACCCAAAGCCCTTGAAACCCACCTCTCCTGGTTCATCTCCCGACGAACTGTGGATAATTTGCTCCAGAAAAAGCCACTTCTGCCTTGGAGTTTGGAGGTAGCACTCAACTAGTACCATTAGGAATTAGAGTATGAAGACCACAGAATTGATCAGGTGACGAATTTATTGTCAGCATGTTACGAAAACCCTTTCATTTCATTGCCTTCAGTGAGGACGTCACATCAATATGTACTTCCAACTCTACTCTTATTGTTCTTATCTTTAAGTACAGTCCTCTCTGTACCCTCACTAACAACCCCTATCTTACTGGCACTATTCTCCTGTCACCTCCGCATCTCTCTTGTGTCATGCAAATTAATATTTTCACGTGTCAAATGTTTTATAGTCACGCTTCTGTAAATACTATTTTTGGGGATACATTGACGCAGAACCGTTTTTTCCTCTCGATACGAAGACTCAACCTCCCTCCCTGCTGGTTATCTCATGTCCATTGCACCGTAGCCTGCTCTACGCGGGAGAGTGATGTTACAGGCGCCTTACTGCTGGAATTATATATATTGCTTGAAAGAAACAGACTTTAACAATAACAAACGAAGCCGAAAAACTAGGTAGGAATTGGCCGTTTCCTGCCATAAGATTTGTGATCTAACTGACTCACAGTTACGGGTATAACTCAATATTATCAAAACAAAAAAACAGATAGGATTCCTATATCGATTGTAGAGTTGCAGGTGGACCGTTTAACATTGCTTGGAAAGAAGATTTCGGAGTTGTACACGCAAGAAGTACAAAGAGGAGATTCCAACGGTACTATTTCGTTTAGATGTATTGAAGACACCTGCTATGTGGAGAGGGTAGCCACTGTTTCTGACGAAGACTTTGTCAGTAGCTCCTTAGAGCGCTTTATTGTATTGATAGAGAAGTGGATGAACGTTGATTGATAGTTTGACTTCAAAAATTGGTCTTCGAACAACCCTCACATTGAAATTCATGGAACCGTCAAGGTTACAGGTCTGCGCATTGATTTCAAACCTCTACTATTCAGGACTCACAACCACCCCTGGTCCAGTGGACACTTTCCAGCACCATTTGACCTGCGAGTGTTGAGTACGATTCCCGATCATCGTGATGAGCTGGCGAAAGAATCTCAAGTTGCTATATAAAAAACTCCCCTACCTAAAGATGCTGGAAGATAAACGATAAATTCGGATTTTATACTATTTCCGAGACAGAAAACCTTTTTTATTTGAAACACACTACAACCCCCACGCGTCAACGGCAAGAAGAGCAGTCACCGGTGACGAATGGAAGAGACGCCCTCTGCCAGATAATGCATAATGAAGCCGTTCTATTCCATTACTCATCCGCCACTTGGGCCGAATTGCCGTTCATCCATCAGCTACGATGTACTCGGGACTCTCTCCCCCCGCTTCCAATGACTTTCACCTTCCCACTCTCCCTCACCACATAATTAATATCTTCAGATTTATACGGGCGTGAAGATTACAACTTGGGCGAAACCAACTTCGTTCGATTGTGTTGGCGGCTGATAAACTCGAAGTGAAATATAACTGTTTGATTTTGCTTGAAGGGAACAAGCAATATGGAGGACAGAGCTTTGTTATCTGCTCCAACGTCAGCTCCGCGCGCCCCACCTCATCGTCAAATGCTAAAAGTTTTTAATCTTTGCTGCTTGAATGTGCGTCCGCAAGCTGCCAAGATCCTTACTCTGGTCAGGTCTTCTACTGCCCATTCATTAATACTCAATCACCTCGTACCTCTAAGGATTTATTGAGTGGGACTGTTTAGCGTGGACAAGGATATGGGTTGAGTGAATTTAGCGACTTACTGTATGAGCGCTTTGTGAGTAAAGGTGTCAAGGATGTTGTATCAGCAGCGATCAAACTACTATAATGCCCTTCTGAAGACCTGTGTGTGACTGTTAACTAACCATGATACCTAAACCTGTAAAAACGAAATGCGGCCTTCAGTTAGCTAAAATCTGCCTTGTATTCTTGAAACCCGCGACTCTGGAGACCGAAGTTTGCCTTATTCCACGAGTTCGTGATTGAAGGGAGAACCCGTGCAAGTCAAACGAGAGCCTGGAAGTCTTCATGCTTCTCAGTGTAATACTTTGCTTACTCTTCGGGCAGCGGAAAGTTGAAAGGGGGTAACCAAACCAGCCGCGGGACTCGTCTTCTGAACGGACGCCCTACAAACGAAAATGAAGGAGCTCAATGTTGGTCGTTTTGGTGATTTATTATCGGAGGGAGAAACCGAGGCTTGCCGCCCTTTTAAACGGCCTGCCGATCACGTTAAGACTCAACGTTTGAAGGTGTGGCGTTCCCGAATCACAAATCAGCAAACCAGTGAGAAAACGAGGGCCTCAAGATTGTTCTTCCCCTCGAAAAACCGCTGATTTGGAGCAAATGAAGGGACAAGTTGTCACAGCGTGCACCAAAGGGGTGTATTATTACATTTTCACCCCTCCGAACAAAAGGTGCCCTCCTTTGGCAACAAAATTGCGTCGAAGGGAGGGACATGAGTGAAGTGCCGAAGGAGACAAAAGCGTCTGGAAGGAGGAAGAACCCGCATCAGTATCGAGTGACCATTAGAGAGCTGTTGCGCCCCTCGGTGACCATCAGCTGTCACTCGGCTCGTAAGCCGATATTTTCTTTGCCTCTTTTTGCAGCCCACTTGAAATTAATCAGGGCGCCTAGCGGTCAGTTACAGGGCGGATAAAAGACACCGGTACTACGAATACTCATGACGTGCCTTTAACACCCGGACATTGAATCCCTCTCGGACCCCATGCCACCTGCCAGATTGTTCTTTTACACAATTAGGGTCCCAACAACTTCCAACCAACGGTGCTGAAAAGCGTCTGGGATGAAGCGTCACTCTGCTTGGCTTATCCTAACGAACACTGAATTCCCTTGAGTTGAAGAGCCGACAAGAAGATTAAATATGATCACCTAAACATTCCGCCGTCATCGCAGGCCACCCTAACGTTTTTAATCTAGGAAATTAAAGACCTATATAGGAAAGCCCTGAATCAGTCGAGCCTGGTACAAACCCTAAAGCAACATTGTCTTTCACACTTTTAAAAATATTTAACTCGAATTAAACTTACAAGATATTTTCCGGCTAACAATAGTTGTACTTGGTTGTTCACCACCATTTTATCATCATTGTTAGAACGGAAATTATAGTTTTCCAATTCTCAAAGACGGCTCGAACGATTTTGATCAAACTTACGAAATACTCTCAACTATCATCGTCCAGTAAGGCGCTGATGAACTACTGCACAAGTCAAAGTCAAAACTGGTGCCAGAATACAGGATTCAGTTTAACGCCTTAGCAAACGCGAATAGAGCTAATGCCTATTAGAGACCTGGGCATTAGGGGATCATTGGAAATGAGAGGGCGGATCTAGCCAGACGCGGTTCGTCTACTGTACCTATTGGGCCACCACCCCACTGTGGGACTTCTCTGTCACTAGTCAAGAGGACTGTGGGAGAATATGCCAGAAGAATGCATCACATAGTCTGAAATGCTGTGGGAGTAAGACACTCCAAACACTTAATATCAGAGACAACACCTGAGATGAGACAGAACCTTCGGAGGATGGAGAGGAAGGACCTAAGGGGGATTATCACCAGGCACTGCACTCATGGTGTGGCACGAATGAGGAAACTCCTTACCATGTCCTGGCCCATGAGACTTTGGGGGGGGGGGGCGATTTCTGGTCTTTGGCACCACTTCTCTTGGGGTGGACATCAAAGAAGACTCTTTTAGGAAATACCTGGCATTCCTTAGGAGCCTAGGCGTCGACCTGTGAGACATGTGGACTGGCACAATAGGTCACATTTGTAGTGTTTTAAACTGCGTAAATAAAGTTTTGCTTTTCAAAAAGTCCCTCTAGTGTAAACCGAACAGAACTTATTTATAACGGATCGTGGAATTTACGGGTGTTGCGGGTAAACCAGATATTTCTAAGATCTGAGAAACCATATATTTCTAAGATTGTCCACAATTTCAATTTATGGGAAGGAAGATGATAGAACATAGATGTACGTTTTTGTGAAGGGAACTGCACCGATTTGAATCAAATTCACATGGTGTTTACGTCATGTTTTCTATCGTCTCGCCATAATCGAGGAGTGGTATCCAAAAAAGAAAGAAGTTGGAACTTTAGACCCCCTCCCTCCTATTCATCCACCGCTTCCTACTTTTGACGAATATCAAGCGTAGGCTGCACAGTAAAAAACGGCCTATGGATTTGGTGAGTTCTAGAGCGGCAGTCTCCATTTGATGCACCGTCACGTTTTCCCTTTCGGTTTCTTTCGACTTAACGTTTTGGAGCCCAACTGACAAGCAAAACAAGACAACGAAAAAAATCGCCGCTTCGTGTTTTATGCGACGATTGTCGGGACTGATAAAAGTGACAGTGCGATGTCGGTAAGATAGAGCAGAGCCGCGCTGAGCGACAGATGGGATTGAACAATGAGAAGCGTCTCTGCCTGAAAGACGCGCTCGAATCCACCAGAGCCTGCTGTCAACCCTTTCAAAAGCCTCTCTTCGGTTTGAAGCCCAGAAGGGCGGATTGAATTATTTACACTTGCCCCGTTTAACAGGAGACCTTTCCGTTTTTTTCTTCCTCTTTCGGAAGGTCCGGTCGGGCGGTTTCAATCCTTTCAAGACGCTTCTGTTGAACGTTTTGCTCGCTCGTTGAAGTTGGAATGCCAATTGCTTCCGAACTAGCGCGAGGGTTCGAGGTTTCGAATGAATGCAGATATTACAAAACTACCTCGATCTGATTTAACTTAAGGAACCAGCTACTTGTCGTCCGTTCGATTCGATTCTTGTTATCCTCCTATGTTACCTTCTCTTGGCAACTATCAGTGTTGAGCCTCTATCGTCTCACGTGGGGGATATCTAACCACTTCACCACTATCTTACAGAGATGCATCTCTGAAGAAATTATCAAAACAATAGTTGTCATTCGTGGCAAGTAGGCAGGCAGCACGAAGCATGAACCAAAACTTAATTTACAAGAAAAAACTATTCATCTGTAGACATTCGTTTTTTCAAACGTAGTTGCACAAGCGGATTTTTTGTTCGCTGTTCCAAGAATTCAAACCCCTGATAGAAGTAATCTAATTTTGGACCGACTAATGCTTGTCATAGCGAGGAATTGAAAGGTTGCCGGTAGTGTCACTGAGTAAGCCTCTCCTCGTATCGAACTGCCTTCAGAAATCTCAGACCCATCCAAATGGGCGAAGTGGGCCAGGCCATCCCGACCAACCGGCTCATTGGTAGTTAGGAGCTACAGCCCTAGCGGTGGTATCTATCCGAGGGTGCCTGCTCTAACTTCCTACGCATGCTACATGACGAGTCACTAGATAGTTCTATAGCGTGGGCTGGAGCTTCCATGATTCCTACCGTTATTCGAAGATTTGCCCTGGCTTAGGTGGAGGTGGTCTTTCACCGAATGACTGACCTATTGGGCAGTAGCGATTCAGCTACCTCCCCCCTGGGAACCAAGCGTGGACGGAGGCTAAAAAGAACATGGAAGGCATCCTGCACGATCCCTTCCCCGCATGGGCACTCATCGAATACGGGGCGTTTGAAGATGTAAATTGAACACACCATGACTTGAGAGGAGTTGAATAAATGAGAAGACGAGGTGCCACCATTTCAACCACAGATGGAGGAGAACGGTGTGCACGTGATGTGCGGCCACCACGCTGTTCCAACAGGCCTGCCAGAGACTGACCAACCAGCCGCATGCTACCATGAGCATGAGCTCAACCGTTTCCTTGCAGAGCAACGCAGGAAAAAGTGCATGCAGCACACCCCTCTAGTCATTGAGCGAGTCCTTCTTGATGTGGAGAAGCCGGCCCAACGAGGGTGTACCTGCGAAAACAAACAACGCCTGATGTAAGATGATGCAGTATGCTGGCAGGACGGCAATGAGCATGTCTCGCTACAGGATTCTTGCCACATAGCAGCAGCATCTTGTACTATCAGCAGAACGACAGCACTAGCACAGCTGTCAGGCATGGCATGACGCTCTGAGGGTTTCACGGGGCAGCATATTGCACTATAGGCAGCGCGGTTTTATCGCCTGATGTGATTTCCATGTGCCTGAATGCAAGTGCAGCACCAGGGGCTGCGGCTGTGAAGCCGGAGCCATCCATTACTCCAGGTTGGTATTCGTACGCGAAGTATTTTTGGGTGTTGCCTCTTCCATGCTGTCCGCTTCTAACACCCTGCTCCATTCCAGTAAATTCAATTTTGCTTCAATTGTTGCGCAGCCTTTTATCCATAGACGACAACTATTGCTTACAGTGAACAAGATGACACGACCGGGGCAGGACATTGAAAGTATAGTCCCAAAATAAAAACATGGTCTACAGCAATCATGTTTTCCTTGGGTACAGACGTCTACTTAGAGAATTGTACTTATATTATGAACCTCTGTTAACCACCTTAATCAACATGTTCCTCTCTCCAGCTTTTCTACAGTAGGCAGTGAGGACACTCCCGGAAATATGTGATCAGTACACGAATGGCAGTTTCGTATCGAAAAAGTTTCAGAATAAGGTGGCTTCTGGAGTAATAACGCCAATCTAAGTTGAAATGGGTTTCCACTAGGTGATTACTGGCTCTCAAAATGAAGGAGCTTGGCCTCACGTGAGAGGTGTGAAACCATTTTAAGTTATTACAGAATTTAACAGCCTGACAGGGAGAAAACCCCCTCCTATCATCCGTGAGGCAGCTTCTGCAACCGAGGAACCTCAGGAATCCGCCATCGTGCTGTAAGAAGCCCGAGGGGAGAGGAAAAATGATTTACTATGAACTAATAACCATCTCCATAACTCGTACGAATTTCGCCGTGCACGCTATAACCTTTAAAGGCAGTCGTTAACGGTGGCAAAGAGGACTGCACTTCTTCACCGACATCAAGTTCGCTACGTCGATACCGCATTTTAACGCCACGTCTCGGTTATGACGCGACTCGGCAGTAAAAACATCCCACGAGCTCAATCAGTGGAAGGAAACATGTACTTCATTTTTCGTTGCAGCAATTGATCATCGTCACTGCCTAGTGCAGTCAGTGTTGCAGTATGGCACATCAACATGGGGAGCTGAGTTTTCGAGCGACATTTTCAAAATAAGAAGTCCATCCTTAAGTGTTGATGTCATAATCAAGGTATCCGACCGAGGCCCACTCTATAACGAGGGTAGGGGTTTTTCGTACGGCAGGTTTTAGTTCAAGTTTGGCTATTCTCTGTCATAGGAACCCCTTATGTTATCAAACGGCTGTACTGCCATGCTAACCAAACTCGTTTCCAATATCTCCAGAATTTTGTAAATCCTAAGGTGACGCAGCGTACAATTCATTACCTCAGTCTTTGAAATTTCCATCCAACATGCCTCGTTCGTCTTGCAAGTCTCTGGGATCCGAAAATATTGAAAGTCGAGTGTTTATATGGCTTGATGAGTAGTTGGATTTGAATGGGGTTGAAGCGCCTCAATTCAATTACTATGAATCGCTGATGGGTTTGTGTTGGAGGAACTCTGTCTAACCCGTCACCGCAGGTCTACGGACGGGCCATACTATTCATACTAAGAACTTTGTTTTGTCTTGAATGAATATGTTCTCCGCACTCACTCACTCTCCTCCCTCCTAAATCCCCTCAAGAGCAGATTACGGTTAACGGAATGGAATGCCTCAGAAAGTATGTTGCCTCTATCCCGTGTTTCCCGCGATCCATGAGTGAGCTAACGTCTTTCGCTTGCTCCACTCCCATATCTCTCGGAAACCCGAACTGTCCATCTGACGAACAGCTCTGCATCTTGACATTCTCACGTTGAAGTTGGTCAACACATCTTTCAATTAGCTTTGAAACGGTGCAGAGTAGGAGAATCGGATGGTTGTAGCTAAGGCCATATGCCTCTCAATCGTGTGAAAAGTGGTATGTCTCGGTCGACTTCAGGAAACTTAACTGCCGTGAGACCAAGTTGGTAATGTGAAGAGGGGGATGACCTTGAGGCCTTCATTGCTTTTCTTGGAATTTAAGAGAGGTGAGGATCATGCCAAGCGTAGAGTTGCCATTCCTGCTGTTGATAACCTTTTCCAGCTCAGAGCCACATATGGAGTTAAACTTGAATGTAGTTCCGCAAGAAATTTGAGAAGCTTTAGGAGATAGGTCCAGTGAGAGGCTGAAGGTATGTTTTCAACGAGAGAGATCCCGACATCGCTAAATAAAATTGAAGTTCGCTGCCACCCGAAATAGCTCATCTTAATTATGTACTTTTTGGCTCAGAATAGAATTATGTATATTCTGTTACGCGACGAATGTCATAAACATACAGAGAGCTTATACAAATACGATTTAAAAGAGTAGCGTGGGCTAATCTACGTGAAATACAGGGCGATATTGCAGTGGGACTATTATTCTAGTTCACTATATTGATTTATGATACTACTGGAACTCCCTCTTCTGAAAGTAACTGTAACCGTTCATTCGCAGTTTAAACTTGGCGTAACGTAATGTTAACAAATGACGAGACGTGCAGACGTATATCAGCACAGAGTGTCTTAGACTTACACGGACATTGTGGTTTTGATTTTATGGCATGATAAAAGTGTTAAGCAGCTCCAGGCTGCTCGAGAGGAAGCAATTTGGCGACTTAGTGCATCAGACAATAAATAAATCCATTGGTTCACTCGCGCCGTACTCGAGGCAGGAGGCTCGAGTACATAAGTAATGACGGTTGAAGAGGTTTTACCTCCTTAGCTAATAAACACGACTGAACACGCCGTCAATAAACACTTTAACGCCCTCGTCGCTAACTTGGTATTAGACCTCGTGGAAATGGCGTTATAAACTTAGGTTGATTCATGGGGTGTTAAACTACAATAAATTATCATATTTGTTTGAGAATTTACTGCCGGTTCAGTGGAGAAAATTATCGGGTTAGGAAGACGGGCTGGGTGAAGTTCACCACTAGCATCACGTTTGATGCTATCGGAGGCTGTTATAGGGATTTACAAGTGGTAAGTGAGGGGGCAGAACACGCTACCGACGAGGGGCTACCTGATGCACGTGAGGAGTTTGAAGAGCGAGAAGGAGAGGAATGTTTCTAAGCTGTATTTAATCAAATAGAATGAATGAAAGTTAAGTTTGGAGTCTGCCAAAAGGACTTTTTAAAAAGAACAAACTTTTATTTACACAAGTTAAAGCAACTACAACTGTACAAGTCAGGGGCTGGAGATAATCTGACGAGTTCTCATCTGCTCGTCCTATTTATAATGTTCGTATGCTGACTCTGTGGGAAAGGGCAGTGGATAACACGATAAGTCTATGCGTAGGCGCTTTAGGTGTTTACATCTCTGGTGAGCGAAGCATTAACAGTGATTACGTAGTATTACAAGTACACATAACTTGAATACATTAATCAAGTTATGCCACGCAGTTTACAATAGTGCGATACGCGTTGCTAAACAAAACATTTCGCTTTTTATCGTTGTCTTAAGTAGAAGATTGATTGCAGGAAAAACCTTCCAGCTCTGACTGATTCTAAGCATGTGGTTGAGTAGCAAGGTTGTGACTAACCTAAAAACCCTTTGACCGTTGGCCCCCTAGTAAATAGTTAGATACCGCGAGAAACCAGATTATGTCCCACACTGGCGTACAGGATTCCCCATGGTCATACCTTCGCTTGGCAAGGTACACGGCAACAGCCCACAGTCTGGCTAAATGACTCCACAGGTCTGGATTCCGTAAATGCTTAGTGAGTGCTTTAGTTTCGACACACAAACGTCTCTCACATAACCAGGACCGCAAGATTCCTGCTAGAGAGTTCAGGGCGGTCCCTATGAAAGAAAAGAGACACGAATATTCATCCCTCTTAACCGAAAGATGACTAAGGGGTCGGTGCGCAGGAAAGGCATCCACCTTCTCAATTATTCGCTGCAAGTGAAACAAAGACCGGTTACGCATCTCCACCTCCAGTCACACGGACGACAGAAAACACTTAAAGAAATTAATAGCAATGTTATCCGCTCCACCGAAATCTGGCTGAACTTCCTCTGAGGGACGCCATCGGTCTTTTGTCGACGTCAAGTTGGAGGAAACGCGTCCTGTAAATCAATTAACAGTGAAGGGGGCGGACCCCCCTTGCAGAAGCCTGTTCGCGGGACGACCCAGAACCAGAGGTGATTATTTACTGTTTTCCGCTCCACGCGACTTCCTGACCCCAAACGCTGTGGAGAAATTACGAGGAGGGCGTATGGAAATTAACTGTAGCTCGACAGTTAGATGTTGCGTCTATAAGAGTAGATCGATGTTGGAGTGCGGAACTCGGAAGCGCCAGAAGACCCAACTTCTGCTTGAGGGAACGCATTTTTCTTAGAGGATTCAATTAGCCGCCTGAAGGGACGAGCGAATGAAATTTACTCTGTGAGATGAAGCGGAATCGTTACTACTTGAGGAATCTCCAATTGATGCACAGAAGAAGAAATAATATTTGGTCTATGTCGAGGCGCGACAACAAAAAATTAAAACAGTGGATTAACAAAAACTGTGAAAAACTTTTAATTGTTAGTTTTCTTCCCTTGAATAACTCAGTAGATCACAAATACGGAGACTGGTGGACTGGTTAAGATGTAACTTTTATACCCCTGAGCTCTTTATCACACTCCGTAAGACCAAGGTTCAGAATTGCGGTCTATTTTGTCCACAGTTTTGAAGTTCGGAGTCTTACAGTTATTGGAGCAGTTGGGCGGAGAGTCCGGTGACTACATGACGCAAGAAATAGGGTAAGAAGCAAATACAAGATGCTAAGACCTCGTCTTGAGATGGGACTAAAGTAACACGCGGATTTCGATGAGCACGCTGACACTCGTGATGTGCTGAGGAATTGCAATATTAACATCATCAGATAACTCGAAATAAATGAATCGAAACCGAATAGTTCGCGCGTGGACTTTAGGGATGTGGTTAAAACTCAAATCTTAACCGTAATCTCGCATTTTTATATTGATACAAAAATTGGGCGAAACAAAGAATATGGACCGACCGCTTGATAACGCTACGACTGCATGTATCGATATCAATCCGTTAGTTATCTCATATTTATTTCATATACCCATTCTTAATTTCATTGAATTAACTCCTTTTCATAGTCTTTGTACATTTAAAATAATTATATAACGGGGTATTACATAATGAACATTAAATAATTGGCATAATCGTACAGCTGTCGTTATTTCTAATTTCAAACATGGCGAGTCAAGCCTACATGTCGGGTATATTGATAACCTGACCTCGGTCGTGATATATCGATATATTGCCTTATCAGAGGGAGCGGTCCCTATTCTTTGCTTTTACCCAAAAATTTAATTAAACGAGTAAGTAAAAGAGTGGGCACAACTCTTTGCTTTGCTTTTTTGTTACTGATGATGACTTACCGTCGAAATCGATCTAATGCTGTAACTCAAATTTAGTGGAAATAGACAATCGTTATATTTTGTATCCGTTTTATTTTATGAAATGGGGTTCCACAACTTCATCGCGAGTGATTTAGTTCGTAAGGGCACAGTTAGTAAAAATGACGTCAAAACGATGGAACTGAGCTAAGAATCATTGGCTAAGTCACCTCATGGCTGAGATCTCACTTGGGAAAGGTTGAGTTTGGGTTACCTCGATCCTTTAAGCAGAAAAATAAATGACAACTATTCCTCATTCAGACACCTTTGTGAAGACAAAGTGGAGGGATTCGTCGGAAACCCGCTTTTTAAAGCAGTTCCTTTAAGTGTCTCCTGCCACCTTCAAAATAAGAATAATTAGAAAGGCTCCGGGTTTTTTCCTCTTCTTCCGAAATCTCGACTCCTGTCCTCAACAACTCGCGTAATTAGACGGAAGACGAAGCCGATTAAGACGCGCGCTACAGTTCCCCTTTTAAGCCCTCAATAATTACTTTGTCAGCGAAGGAGCATGTCTCGTCATTAGTTTCATTTGAAGACTTTCATAATTAGAACCGAACCGATCAGAACCGTGAAATTGCTCATCTTACCGAACTCCGCGGTCCCTACACCGATTTTCGATCCACTCGGAGGAGTCCTTAGCTGCTAGATCATAAGTTTAACCGAAAGCAGCTGTGAGACAAAATGTCAACTGTGTAGGCCCCAGAACGGAGTTTACATAAACCCTGTTGCAGAACTATGTCTGTAATTCGCCATTCTCGTTGATCGGTCTTTTTTCTTTGTGGGGGGGGGGGGTAGGAGGTAGGGTCTGCTCCTAGTGGAATTTATTGCTGCGTATTAAGAGCCAACCTGGAACCGTTTAACACATTGCACCCTCACAAGAATCTTGAAGCCCGCTGCCATTCCCATATTGCCAGCAGTTTTGCGGGTTCAAGAGCGGTTTTTCCTCCATGTCTTCATTCCGTGCCCTGCGAGGCACTGGCCATGGACCAGCGTACTCCATCCTCTTCTGGCTCTGTTAGGTGCATGCTCTGCTCTGAAGGGGTCACAAGGGAATGAAGTCGCCCATCTGCCTAGTTGGGGGAAGTGCAGGATGTTTAGAGCGGCCCCGGAAGAGACTAATCGCCCAGCAACCTTTACCAGAGCACAACAGCGCTGGATTTCAGCGAGAAAAGGAGTAACACTCCATCCACTGGATCAAGGACGAACTTGGCACCGCAGCTTCCCATACCATCTTCTCGAGCCAGAGATGGGGAGGCTGGCGGTGCACAGTAGAACTTAGAGACATTTGTCTGCACGATGCTGCATCCAGAGAAAAACTGGAGGGGCATCGCTCAATTTGACAGGGCAGTGCTCATCCAGAAGAGGCTGGTTTTTGCTGATCCAGGGCCAGTATGTCGCAGGGATCAAGAATGAAGACACGAAGGAAAGACCGCTCCTGAACTCCCAAACTGCTGGGCAGTATGGGAGCATGTATGGGAATGGCGGAACGCTGCCAAGATTCATGTGAGGGCGAAGAGGGCAAGAAAGAAGAGTTGGCATCGCAGGGAGGCTTGACTCCCAACTTGATGCAACCGCTTATACGGTTCCAGGTTGGTTCTCAACGCGCAGGAGTAAATTCATGGGGTCACTAAGAGGAGACCCTCCCACCTACGTCAGTTTAACAATAATCCTCTTCTAGCTGAGCAAATTGAGCAATGCACCCAAGTTTTGATTAGAATTCAACATACGTGGACAGATGCCTCTAGCGTGCATGTGCCACTAGCCTGCCAACCTTTGGCACGACACGATGCAGTTTGGGCTTACAACATACTCAATGCAGTGCAGGTACGCCCTAAATGCTCCAAATACAGGAGGAGTAATTTAAAAATCCACCTCACTGTGGATAGATAGATTTTCCTTGTTCATTGGTAGGGACTGTGCTATGCTGATCGTGCCAGCATGTTGGTGAATTCGTGGGCGATTTGATATGAAATTAACAGTGTGTCTCTTTCCAGTCGCAATGAAGATGATAGTGGAGGAAGAGTTGTAAACCGACGTCAGAAACCGAAACCCTGTCCCACATCCTTTAACTGCCCTTACTACTACCATTATTTTCCCCCGCGTCTTTGACTTATGTTTTTTTGTGAAAGTTCTCAACGTGAGAAATCACCTGAGTGCTGATGCCTTGATCAGAGTCATTTCTCTGATTCAAAAGTCACAGCTCTCTGTGATAATAGGGGGAGAACTGCTCTTTACTGCGAGACTGGCTGAATGGCAACCTACCTTACCTCCACAAGCCTGTGTTCCGTGGACGATAAGCAGGTTCCCAGGCTCTTTCACAATCTCTGTGACTTTCGACTGATATAACCATCTTAATAATGTTAAGGCACAGTCATTTTGTTACGGAAACAGAGCTGCTGTGCTACTGTTCTACTTGTTAGTTCCTTTTCTCGTTTCTTCGCCATATTGCTACTACTCTTAACCTCATTATAGTCTCTCACATTATATTACGGTTTGTTATTTACAGATACCGACAACATCCATTTCCGCTCAAATTCTGAACACTCAGACTGCAGAAACCGATGTAAAGATTTTAAGCAATAATTATCGTTTCTTTTCCAGAGGTATGTTTTCGAAGAAAATGCAATCTGGATCCGGTCGATGTTGAGGAAATCTCAGTGCTCTTGCATGCTAGCGGAACTGCAAACTATGATTCCAGATAAAACTTTGGTATGAGTGATTGGTGACAGTCATTATGATGGCAAACAGACTCTTGTTGTGGCACAGTGTTTTTTCAAGTAAAGCGTTTATGTGTTCTACATGGTGTAGCATAATATACTATTTCCCATGGGACCTATATCCCAAATAAACTTGCTGAGTAGTAACTTAATGAACGGAAAGCCACCTCGTATAAACACAGCGGTAGGGCAGTTCACTCCCCCAGTGTGGTGAGCCTTACTGATTAGTTCATTTGTATGTTGAGTTGAGGTCGGTCCTGCGGATTATTGCTGGAAAAAAGTGGGCGAGGCTCTGCGTTTGACGACTTGGAGGAGCCTGAGAGGAAACTGCTATCAGCCCAACGGAAATCCCTGAGTCTGATTCCTGCGGGAGAGTTGTTTAGAGGGCTGTTGTGTGAAATGTTTGGAAACACTTAGGTCGGTCGGGTGGCGTCGGGGCGTGTATTGGATGGGGCCAGTGGGGCAGTTAGGCTCCTAGGTGTTGTAAACTACCCGCGTCAGCCCCTTCCCCCCTCCACCACCAAGACATTCTCCACAAATGACTCCCCGATAAAGACCCTCGTCCTCATCGTCCTCGTCCAAGAGTCAAAAAGGCTTTGCGCCCTCCCTGTTTCAGACACCCTTCCTTCTATCCAGGATTGTGGATGGGATCCCGTCGACTGATGACATTTCTGCCTTTTCCCCTCGTCTCATCCGAAAACCTTCTACTACCCCCTCCTTTTACCAAAAGTTTATTGTTGAAGCCGAAGAGACTTTCGCTCTGTTCCGCTCGATGACGCTTTCAACTCGGTGAAGATAACCCTCCCGTCTTCACTCCTCTCCTATTATTCACTTCTTTCCTCGGTGTCTTCCTCTCCTTTGACCTTATCAACTCTCGCCCGTAAGGTACTTCTCGTCATCCGTTGCGGTCGTTGATTCCCGGACTTCTTGCCCGCGATCAGAGACGACTTCACGAGCTAAAAATTAACTTACGTTGATAGAACCGTTATTAGAGGATTTGACTCGATGAAGGCCCAACGAAGGAAAATCGGCCAAGCCTCGATGTGTGTTCCTTCTGTTATATCATTATTTACCATTTCTGCTTTTCATCCATTCAATCTACACGTGAGTGTGTGCGTGTGAATGATAGAAGAGAGATAGAAATAGGGGGGGGGGGGCTTCGGCCAAGTGGATGTTTCAATATAGAACAGACTTGTTACATGGTTTCCTCGTACTTATATCACTACTGGATAGATGAAAGAAAATAATCAGTTCCATACCGAATGTCAAGAGGCGTTGCAGGGGAAAGGGATGCAGAAAGTAAGAGAGTGAGGAAGCTAACGTCTCCTACAAAGCGATCCCTTACGGAAGCAACAGGCCTTCGTTTTTTTAGTAATTGCTGGGAGTGTGAATGAGGAATCTTATGGCAAGTTAGTCACCATGTAGAAAATGAAGTGCATCGCACTTGCAGTTATTTGGAAGCAGTTCCAGCCCATGAGACATCCATCTACGTAATGTTAGGGGTCTGAAATAATTTCAAAACCTGGAACATTGAGAAATTCGTCCGCACACTAAGTAACCTATGAAAGCTCCACCAGAGTTGGGTAAGGGGTAATATTCGTTGGGAAGTTCCGTATAATAGTTGTTGTCGAATTAAAATTTTTGGTAAACCGATCGGAAAGGCGATAAATTAAGTAAGATTCAACGAATATGGAAAACTGTGCAACTTGTCGAAAAATATTCGAGAGAAGCTGCTCAAAACCTTAGTTTGGCGCTTACAAGAAATAACGAACCAACTGAAACAAGAACGAGCTCAATAAGTTCCTTGAGGACTGAGGATTGACTAAAACCTTCGGAAAACTCTAATAAACATGGGAAAACTTGATGGGGTTACATAGCTTAATAAAAACTATGAGAAGGTGGTATACAACGTTTGATAAATTGAAGTAAGATTTTCCTTACAAGTTAGGGCTTTAATGATTTGAATATTATCAACACTTGGGCAGCTCTCAAGTGGAATTAGGGATTTAGGTCTAAACATTGCGATTCGGAAAAACGTCCTACCTACTCAACGATTGTAAAAGTAATTCGATCGGGTATCTTAAGGCGCATCACAAAAGCCTAACAATCTAATAGAAAATGTTTCCGGTTAATTTTAGGCGAACAAGTCTATTTCTTTCGTGATTAATTCATTCAGCTCCTTCGCTGTGCTGAGTTTTAATGAGAACGCCCACTGGAACTTGGTTGACATTTTTGGTTGCCACGTAACGCTCATTCCCCAGTTAATGAAAATTGAAAAAATCGTCGGTCGTAATTAATAATGTAACTTGCAGGAGCCAATCAGATTCCCGCCTTCAATAGATCATTCTTGCAAAGGAAACGATCACTCTGTTACCACCCTTCATATCTTCCTCTCTCGACAGTTCATCTCGTTCTCGTTTTAATAGAGCTCTCCCATTGAAAAAAAAAGCTCTGAGGAGGGAGACAAAAAAAGATGATAGAGAGCAAAAAAGAAGCGTCTTGTTAATCCACAATTAACTGAGGGCGCAGGATCAGATAGGGAAAGACGGCCGAGGGTTGATGGTTGGATGGTTGGTGGAGAGGAGTGCTGATGATAATGGTGCGCAGCTCCCGCCGGGACGCCCTGTCACCCGTTGAAAACCAAGCGGTGATTTATGTTTGCAAACCTAATAAACACAGAGTCACAAGTCCGCCCTTCCATTCCACCTCTGGTGGGTTAAATGCCAGTGGGGAAGATGGGATTTGAATATAACCCTCTGGCGGAGTGCGGCTCCCTCCGGATTACTGAAGTCAGACCAATCAGTCTTTCCTTGTCACTACCTGAATAATTAAAGGAAAATACCGCTTCGAATGTGCTGTCTCCTCGTTACGATAAGCTGAATCGCGTGAATTTATTTTTTCGATGCGAAATTTGCGAACTGGCGATCATCCCATGAACGCATGAACTGGGTCTCATTGCCACATTAATCTTCGTCAATTAAATGAACAAATTCTTATTTATTTTAAGTTGTTTACATTCGTTGCGCAGATCCCGGTCGAAGGCCATTAAACCTCGGATTTCGGGTCACATGTGTAAACTTCTTCTCGAGCTGGATATATGGTCGAATATGGCCATAACGTTAGTGGGGAGGGAGAAGGACGTCAAGTCCACATTAAAAACTATTGGTAACGTGCAACTTTCCTTTACACATGTTTGATTCGAACGGTAATTATTAAAAAGTTTGAAGAATAGCTCCTACTTCTTGTTAAATTTAATTGCAGAATCAAGAAGTTGCCAAATAATGAATACTTGCCTTTTTATTACCTTCAAAAGCGCGGCTACTCATAACTTCTATCTGCAGCAGTATCGCCTAGTTCCCACCAGCAGCTGTTAAAGTTCAAGCATTATTGTTGACCGCTGGGTATATCATTCTTCCCGTCATCATTTAAACTAGTTTTCATTTTTCACATTCCACTGTGGAATCCGAACAGCCTACTTCTGGCGTGTGGTCCGTAGTCTGTAGTTTAATTTGCTGGAGAACGGCTGAACAGATTGATCCCTGCGTTTGGAGTCAGAGTAGGAAGGCGTGAATCAGTGGCCCATGCAAGAGTGGACAGACTATTGGTCTCAGGCTCTTTGTAGAGTGAGATTCTAAGGCTGCCTGAGGTGAGGCGAATAAATGGCTCTGAGAACCTGCAAATCATAATGTAAGTGTTTTGAATTGCCTGTCCAACAAGTCGCGTGTGTCATCTTCCATTTCGAGCATTGACCGAAATCAATTGACCCATAATAAATTAGCGAAGAAGTGAGATTCGAATAGATGTGCGCAAACAACTTCGTACTTGGTGATGCTCGTGCATGGTTTGGCGAGTAGAAGAACTAACTTACTGTTGGGGCTCTCATAATCCGCCATTTTCCACTGGTACGATCTGAATTGCCAGTTTCCGAGTAATTTATATTTCACGTTTGTAAGAGCTGCTTTTTAGAAGGGTTTGAATAGATTCTTCCATGAGTGTTGCTTGCCTCAGGATTAAACAGTTCCCAACAAGATTTGAGGTAGTCGCTAAACCGCGACATTCACGACTTCACGACTGCTGGACATTAAGTGAGACGACGAACAGTTACTTTGAAAAATCGGCCCTAGCTATAAAACGGAATCACTCTCCTTTAGTCGTTACCAAGCATTCGTCGCCTCAATAAGAGCAAAGGTTGTACAAGGGCTTGAGTTTACCTGATAAATTCGGACAGCTGTTCGGCTCGTTAGCTTCACAGGCAACGTAAAAATATAGTAGCGAGGGGCAATGACGAAACCTGTGTTTTCCGAGAGATTGGGTTTTCTTTTCATTAGACCTTCCAATCAAAGGTTCTGGAGCATGGCGAGTGGTCGGTTTGCGCGGGGGAGTAGAAGTTCTACTCAATTACTTTGGGAAGGTTCTATTTGCTCAGCTCAGCATCACGTGTCACATAAGATGTGATCCTTTGGTGTCTTTGACCCTCTCTTGGGCTGACCCTCTCATCCGCCCTCCATTGAACGTGCATGTCAAGGTTTATTTAACACCTGGAAGGCCTTGCGTAGAATAGAATAGGAATATACATACGAATTACATGAATATTATGTAACCTCACCCACCGAGCGTTCTCCCACGCTTACCAAAGATAGTAATTTAAAGCACGTGTTGGCTTAGCTTGCTGCGTATTTACTGAGTGTGCTAAAAACGTCAGTTTGGCAGACTTAGCCTCCCAATGATTTCGTTGGAATATTAAAGGATACATATTTTTAAACCCATTTCCAACGAAAAGTGGTGATGCCATGAATCATACGTTCCCAAGTGGAAGCTTCTCTTTCCCCCCGTTTGGTTGAAATATCACCTCCCGAAGTAAAAAGATACTCGAGGAACAGGCTCTGGAAGGTCTCTCGCCGGTGTTTGCAGCCTCTTCCACCTCGAGCCCTCAACCCCTCACTCAGCTCCCATCTACATAATGTTTGCCCTCTCCTCAAGACTTCCCCACTTGAACTTTTGTTAACATGTCATACCCCTGGGGAGATTTATGTATAGCCCCCAGTTTTATTTTAGCCACTTTACATTCTTATAGAGAAACCATCGGAATATAGAATCGAAGAGTGCGAAGGGCAGAGGGTCGCCCGTTTTTCATCGGCTTTTCAAGTGGTCACTTCTTCGAGTGCCAGACGAAGAAGGGAAAAGAGTTACACAGTGGAAACTCGTGTAAAGAAGGGAGACGATGATCCCTTGAGCGCTCTTTCTCTTGATGGTGGCTAAAACGATCTTTTCCTCTTTTACTTTCTTAGGAGCGTTGAAATGGTTACTTCATTTTGTCTTCGTCGTAAACGAGTACCTTGAACCCTGAAATTACTGAACTCGCCAGGTCTTTTGGATGATAGCGGCTTAGTTCTTTCTTTTCTCACTGATGCACCAGGCTTTACGAAGACTCGATTGAAAGTGACGATTAGTGGGGCTGGGACCCATAAATTTCGTAAATGTTCTATGTAAATATCATTGGATTGTTGTCTCTTACTATCATAAGTTTTGTTTCCACTTTGAAGAAAGCCGAAAAATGTTGTGAAACTAGAATTGTTCCGCAGGTATACAAAGCATATTCGGAACCTGTTCGTGTACTGAACTCGACAGAGCATTTTTTCAATTATAGTGCAGGATATCCAAAACTTTTAAGGAACCGATTTGTTCCGCAAAAACGCACTTCGCCTTCACACATGATAAAGCCACAATAATTTGATTTGTGAACAATGTGTAGACTTCCACTCAAATTACATTTGGCAAAAAAAAAGGATTTCGCGAAAGAGGGCGGACGTTTCGTTTTCACCCAACGACTGACGGGGATCTCGTTGATTACTTCCCATTCAATCTGTTGCACATTCAATGAAGGTCCATTAGTGGATGAAGCGGAAACGAAAGCCCAGCGGCAGCTTCCAACAAGATTAACGCCTCGCTTAAAACTAACTGATTGAATCTGACAGGTTTAGTCATGTCGCTGAATAAGACGAAACAGACCAGGAAGGGGTTCGACATGGAAAAAAAGGCTTTTTCAATAAACCAACCGTCAAATCTACTTTTTTCTCAACTGTCACCCTTCCAGGGACTTGAGAGGGTCGTAGAAGTGCGCAAACCGTGAAACTAGACATTGAGGAGGAAGAAGGAATCGAATCGTCTACTTTTTTTTAGTTTTGTTTTATTTTATTCTTCGATAAAAGAGGAGGGAAAAAGAAGAACAGAAGACGTGTGACCCTACGGGAGACAAGTCGTTAGCGGCGGTGAGGAGGAGAGTCACAGAGGTAATATTGTTATTCAGATCGAGGGGTGTGCCATCCATAACGGAGAAATCCTTTCAGAAGCAGTCTGTCGCTGCGTGACAAGGATAAATTCCAGTTCAATCAAATCTCAGCGGCCTCTTCGGACTCGATCAATCATTTTTCTTCGAGCCAACTGGAAAATTGCTTTACTTTTGCGGTTGTTTAATTTTCAGTTCCTGTCCGTGTGTTGTTTTGGGGCTGGGACCGCCCAGACATCAGACTGGTGTATATCGAGTTCACACGTCGGTACCATACATTTTCGGCCTAGTTACTGTACCAGAGGTTTTACAGTGTGGTGACATGCCTTAAGATCATGCTCCGATACACATCCTTCAGCTTCGTGCATCCTAATCACTGACTTAGAATGCGCAGGGCAACGTACGAACCAAATAGCTCTTGGAAATTGGATCGCAACTGTGGAATACTCATCTGTGCCGAAACATTCATTAATTTCGATTCACCCCTCACTAAGTAGAGAGAAATTTAAAGCGGATCGTTTAGCCAACAACTATCCTATTGCTTTTAGCAAAACCCACTAACCACTAACTAGAAGAAGTTGAAGTCTGGGAGATTTTTTTTGCATAAATACGAACGATTAGGTGCATATAAAATTGATTGATACCTAATTCGCATGACGCGCTTAAAAGTGAATTAAACAGTTATGCGGAATAGAAGGGTTCAACCTCGGGCAGAGACTGAATCACATTTGGCAAGGGAATCTGGTCTGAAACGCGAATCATCGACGAAAAGGGTTGGTGTTTTCGCTTATTGTGGCTAATAACGTATTTCTCGCCCCTGAGAAGTTCAGCGATTGTAAGGGAGGAAGATCGTTTAGGAAGCGAAAGGAAATCGTTTAAAGAAGACAGGGGAGAATGGAAACCCTTCCGATCAATCACAATTTACGGCCCAATAATTTTGGTGCTCCGGGCGAAAAGGCGAAAGGTCTCCATTTGACATTTATCAACGCTACATCAGTGTTCCAGGGAGTAGTAACATGTCGTTAAGCCCAGGGTCACCGCCGCGTTATATATACTTCCAAAACACCATTACCCTCACGGCTTACTCCCTTTCCCTTCCGCCCAGTTTGTTATTCAAATTCAGCGTCCAAAGGTCGACGCACAACTCAAAGCAAGAGGAACTGCCCGCAAATAAAATTAACTTTTACTTCGTGAATGACGTCCATAACGTAAGTAGAAGGTCGTAAAACTGTCGTTAAGGGGTCAAGATCCGAAGGGTCAACATCGGAGTTTGGGGGAAAACAAGAAAGCAAAGATTTTTCTGCCATTTTGGGGCGCTACTTTGCACCTATAATTGAAACCCGTCAATGAAAATCATAAAGTGTACTCCACTCCAAGAATTTAATCAAAAGACATCATCTGTTGGCCACGTTGATCGTGCAGCGTGAGCACTGGGGTTCCTCAGGTGGATTGCTTGAAAATTTACTCATGTTTTTGCACTGGTTGCTCTCCATCGCCTCACTGTCTCTGTTTCATGGAATCATCTCGGCCTATATGCCGACCTGTCTGTCAGTTTGACGTTTAATTACTCCGACAACATTTTAGTTTTCTACTGACTCTACTGGCGCACGGAAAGAAATTTAATAGCACTTATTGTAATACCCGACCTATCAGGCAGGTCATAAATTAAATAGATCGTTACAAAACCCAATGAAAACGAAAACAGTAGTTATAACGCGCCTTCTGAGGCCCAAGAACTAATTAAACACATTCTAATTAAACGAGTTTTTGGTATTGTCAGCGTCATGCTGTATTTTAACGCCTGGACGCTCAAGGTGATTAGAGATGATGTTATGTTCGTACTGAACACAATGAAAATCTCGCTTTCATGAGTCACGACTGGACGTCCGCTACGCGAAATTTTCTGCTTGAAAAGGACTGAGATTGAAAGCTGCATCATCGAAACGTGTCCGTACCAATTTTTCCGTGGGTTTGCCCTCGTAACTACATTTCAAAATCTAATCAAGTCGACAACAAAAGGCCGCATCCGGCTCGAAGCAGAAGATGAAAAGCAGTCGCGGGGGCACACTATGATATTGCGGTAGTAATGAGAGGTGGCTCTAGTACTTTGTTCGCAATATCCCTTGTGAGAGAAGAGAAAGGGCGTCAAAGGGTTTAATCATCACATTCCATCGGGTCGACGGGGGTTGACGCGTTTCAGGGCTTCCGGTTCTGCGTTGTACTTAGAGCGAGAATTAAAAGGGGGCGTCAAAACAGGATTCCAGCATTTTCTGTCAACTTGCTGAGGTTTCCTTCAAAATGGAACGACCTAAACGGGTTTTAGGAGTGCCGAGTAATGGGTTTCCGTTCACAACACACGGGCCACAGGTCACACATCTATTGGCACGCTAAGGTATTACTATTAGGTGGGCAAGAAGTCTCCTGCCACTCAATTGTTCATCATTCTTTGCTTCTTCACTGGTTGCATCGAGTCATTGTTTTGTCTCTGTGGCCCTCAACGTGAGTGCAATTTGTCAAATTTTAGCTATTTCGACAGAATCAAATCGCTTCCGTGATCAGGAGTCTCCCAATGTTACAGAGATCATTTTACTTCAAATTTTATTCGATCCAACCTGGCCCAGATCCGATCTCCATTTTGAATCACCACCATTCTGCAAACGCCACCCCTCATTGACGTATTACTTCAGTCGTCGAATGGAACTTGACCTAGTCAATTTCAGCCAGATTCTCTAAGTGGAATGCATTTAGGTGTCTTCCAGCGCGGAGCCACTGAATTTTTTTTGGGCACTTCGACAACTGAAAACTTGTGTAATTTGTTTTGATTCTTCGGAGAGGTCCACGTTTATTTTATGCATTTTCCAATTGTTACTAAATTTATCTTACATTTCGCGATTTTAATACCGGCTGGAATAACTGGCCTAAGGTGCCTGCATGTAAACTAGATATCATCTTCGTGCTCGAGAGTGGGTTTGGACAGCCTTTTCGCTATCATTTTTGGCATTGTCCTTTGCTCTAATGCCCGATTAGGATATTTCCAAGCCTACTTATTACCAGAATTATCTCAAAACATTAATAGCCATTTTTCCTTATCGCTCGATCCTATGAAACTGGGACGTTTCGCACTTTCCACGCCTGGGAGATAAGCAGACGCGTCTCTAAAAGCGATTAATTTATCTAATAACCTCAACATGTTCCGACTGACGTAGCAAGGTCGTTCACATGGCGACTCAGGCAAGCTGTTGGCGGAATGGAACAAATCTGACAACAAAATTGTATTCTTCCACTAGGAGCTCCTACTTGATGATTTGCCCCTTTTAGTCCCGCAGAAGCTGGAGATCAGAAACTCGAATCAAACTGAGTTAGTACCTTTTCCGGAAAAAGTGCTAAAAAAAGAGGGACGACTGGGGGTGGAGGGGGGGGGTCTCACGTTCCCCGCGCAAATCCCGTTACTGAGCTTCGCACCATAGCAATTCGATCTCTCCCTCTGATCGCGTTTCGTTCTTTTTTCCGCCCCGTCTTCGTTCTTTTCTTCTGACATGAAACGAATATTGGTTTTACGCGGGCTACGAGGGAAATCGGTTTAAAGCCTCAGCCCTCAGCCCGGATACTCATTGATCCGAAGAATTTGAATTATGTTGGGGAAGACCGATACGAATGACACTACATCCTGTCTACGGTAGCAGCCTTTTCTTCCATACGTCAAGAAAGCGTTACATTCACCAACTTAAACTGCGGTATCGCTTTAGAAACTCCTTTTTCCGGAACTAAGTATTGAGAGCTCGAGTTGTAAAATACTACAGCACTGTTTGCTGCAGCATGTTTGCTGTTGAAATAGCCATGTTTTAATTTACAATAACATCCCCCCCCCCACTCACTCTCCCACAACCTAACTATTTACTTCGAATTCTGGGCGATGTGGGCAGAAACCGGTTACTTCAGTTTCACTCTCCTCTTGTCCACCATGCGCTCACTGGAGAAGTAAACAGGTAACTGGGCAGTGATCATTTGCAGTGCTTCAGTGGTTGACGTATGTTGGTGATTCATAGGAGTGCAGCTCTCTTGGGTTGGGCCAGCGCTGAACCAGCACCACCCCCTCACCAAAATCACGCCTAACCACTTGACTTGCTTCTCTGAAGTGGAAGCCTATAGCCGCCAAAACGTATTGACTGTAGGACATTTACGTTTCCCTTTAAGAGGATGGTCTGGGTTTTTTACTCAGGCACCTGACCTTGACGTGCTCGCACCATTGAGAACATTAGATGGGTTTTCTGCTTTGATTTGGCGGACCGTCAGGTCATCCACAAAGACGCATTCACACATAACCTTCAGTAGTCAACTATCAGATTTTTAGTGCTGACAAACTGGCGTAGTCACAAAGAGATCACATAACTCGTCAACGTTATTAATCACTAACTCGGTGGAATCAAACCATAGAAATTTAATAAACCTAGTGGGCACGTTATCAGTTAAGTTTATGAACTGGACATTAAAAATTGATTGATTGTAGGATTGTTTGTACGTGCAGCATCTGATGAGCTTCGCAGTGCAGAACATTAGGTGTGGAGAGCAGTAGTTACTCGCCTACCACCTTATTTATTATTTGAAGCGTTTGGCTCATCAAAATGCGCTTGTGTAATATGCTGGTCGACGACAACTCCAAGGCAATATCGATTACTGCCGATTAGGTTATACAGTTAATATTATCCCTTTTGATGGCGGCGTCACCTGCTCGATAAAACACCAGCAACTGAATCCCTCGATTTATATTCATACCGTAAATTGGGTTTCCACAAATCGAGTTATATCGATGTAACTGAGAGCGCTCTATTACTTGAAGGGCAGCGTGGTCCTATTTACATAACTCGTAACTGGCGACCGGTAACTCGTAACTCAGAACGGTCATCAAACGTAGGTCCCAGCGGTTTTCCCACCCTTCTGTTCAGCGAGCTCGACGGTGGAAAGTTGTAAATTACAACGATCGAATTTGTCGGAACATCCAAACCGCACAAACTTACGACCTAGAACTTTTGTTCGCCTTACGCCACAACGCGGCAATACGAAAATCTAAACGTATAAGTAACGATTTTGACCTGCTCTAATGAAACATCCCCACTATATTCGTACCCGCTTGTAGGGCTGTCAAACGACCCATCTGGTGTGTCACATTATCTTTCTTCCGAACGTCCGCACTAACGGTACTCGCTGGCCTAACGGAAAGTCATTGTTTCCCTTTCTGACCTTTCTGATGTCAACACATTGTTTGTACCTGTGGAAAGCCCAGAGCTTCTGTTATTTGCGCGTAACAACGGATTTCCTCCTTTTCTGGACTTCCCAAAATATCCTTTTACCACCCCTCAATATTACCGTGCTCCTCCCAAACTCAGTTATCTATCAGCTCTCGCGAACGACAGACTTCTCCCAGTTCTCCCAACTCATTCGCCACTCTCCTAAGTCTCGTGTCTCACTCGTCTCTTTTTCTCTCTCTTTCTCTCTCCCCACTTAGTTCTCCACACAACCAATCCGCGTGTGTTCCTGTTTATATACCCACACTAAAACTGATATCGCTATTCTGTCAAGTGTTCTACAGTCCTCAGTCACGCTCACCACGTTCATTTATTTCTCAATTCAAGCTCCCCCATTCGTGAGCCCAACTTAGAACGTTCCCCGACGGCTCTGCGTGAGAAGATGCCCTGCTTTTCCACATTAACCAGAACCTCATCTCCACTGAATTAATGAGTTGGGCTCTAGTGATAGTTTTTCCTGTGGCACTCAGATACCCAAGGGAAGAGCGGCTCTTTCAAGCCACTCGCTTTACTTCGATAATTTATGTACAGATTCGATGGAGATTGTTACTAGTGGCAACACTGATTTCCCATCACCCACAAACATTTAACAGATCACTGAAGCCGACGGACGCTAGTACATGAAGTTATTGGCTCCAAAAAGCAAGTAGAACAGAACATCGCCAATCGGTATTTCGGATAATCCTAAACGGTCTTGCAACATTTTTCTTTTTCCTCACTTTTTTAAGCGAATAAGTTGGGAAATGGTGAAAACAACTGAAGAGAGATAATCTATGGCTCGTAGCTTCACGTAGCAGAAAGCTATTTCAAATGCTTCAGTGGAAGATCAGTGGGATGTCAGCTGATCGGAACCCTCTGGATCAGATTCTGACTCATTCACGGCGTAAAAAGTCGTATCAGCCGCGCTTACATTTATAAATAAGATGTTTTCGACTCCAAAGCCTTCGGTTGCACGTAATCTGAGAATACGAACGAATTGTTCAGATAATCCGAATTTTTTCTAGTACGAATCGGGCTCAGCCCCGTTTGATTCGGACTAGCGAGGCTCACGACTGTTCTCATTAGAAGACAATTTACCATACCCAGTGCGACCACACGAATAAGCTGCGTCTTACTTGATTTCATTGCTCTCTAGTGAATTTGACGTTTTTACTGTGCGTCTAACAAATATCGTGTTATCGCAATTCTCCCCGCTCGCAAAAAACTTATTTAGCGTCTGAAGTAGCATTTATTCGTAAATTACGAATGATACACGTCCAGCATTTCTTCAGAGTTGATGCAACTGCAAAACTAGACAACGCTATTTGGCCTGCGCATTGTCAACTTGCCTGCTGTTGCTCGATCATCCGGACTGTCACTACAGCAGCCACATAATCTGCTTAGCACACCGGTAAGGACTCGTTTTTCTTCGTCACTCTGAACATCGTTCTCCAACAAGCCATTTTTGTCATGAAGGACCCGCAGTGCCACGTGTGGCTGTGCAGACACCAATTCGGTATATCAAAACAAAACGAAATTATTAAATATTCACAACGTCGGCGTGTTTTTACTCTTGTGAATAAAACCTCTGGTGAAAAAGAACTGCTGAAAAAAAAAATATGATGGGGTTGCTTTTAATCCGTGAAAACTAGGGAGACAAATTAGCAGACTAATTGGCCTAGAGGTCCTTTCTGAACCCTCAGCCTCTTAGAGTTGAATAAAACCACGTCGGTACGGGAACCCAGACTGTAGATTGTACTATTCAAAAGAGACTGCACTTAGAGATTCTTGAGGCGCCCAACCAATCGAGACCCGCGCGTGAAAACGGAAGTACAAAATCACTTTGCGGTCTGGCGCTCAATTAAACGGTAACTGCAATTCCACTTCGAGCAGTTTCCCTTCTTTTTCCCCTCCGAACGGGCTCTCCTTTCACTCTTTTCCAGCTGTTAGGTTTTTCGTCGGTCGGGCGGAGGGATTTAACAACTGAGCGGCGGAGGCTCAGCGCGAATGGAGTGTTAAAAGGAAGGGTTTGATAAGAAGCCAATGGCTCGTGGCGAAGCGACTGGGGCGGAAGATCTGGCAGTGATCCTCTTGATTGGCTTCTGGCGGCAGTAAAACACAATCCCAACCCCCGCCGAATCCTTTTCCTTCCCCGTTTTCTAACCTCAAGTCTCATTTCTCTGGATACGACCGACGCCGCAGAGCTCGGCAGCAAACAAATGCAGTAGTTAAGATGAGAAAGGCGATCTGCCATTAAACACAATTTCCTCCCAGAGTCTTCTTGGGTGAATTCAACCATTGACTGGTACCACTCGTAAGATGAAATCAATTGGGCAATCGAAATCGTATAGTGCGTTAAATTTACGTGACTCGAGTCCACTATCGAGTCGCTAATACGGTTGTTGCAGCAGGATAAGTAACGCAGCAGGTAAAGCGTGCACTCATTGACAGTAGATAACCGTAATCCGATCTCATGGATTCTCAAAACAAAGCGAACATATCTGGTTGGTATATCTCCTGCGAGACATCTACCGTTTCATCTCAGAGTAACTAATGTCGCACTTATTTCAAGAGCCAATATACGGACGGACGTTGCTGATGACCGTTAGCGAGTGGACCTCAGTCGGAAGAAAATATCAAACCCGTGGGAACTCGTCGTAGCTTCTTCTTAATTGCAGATCTTCGCATTCTCGCGACCGATTAAAGATCCGAGTATTCGTTATCGACTTCTGATGTCAACGGCTTATGGTCTCTACAAGTTATTTCGATGCAGATGTTAGCAGGTGTCGTTCCTGCTCTCCAATTACAGGTCAGTTCGACGGCTGTTGACTCTCCCACAGAGCTCCCGGGGTGTGGGAAAGGGCTTCGCTACGAGATTAATAACGTAGCCCGAGACATTGACATTCGATATGTTATTGTTGCCGTAGGGTGACCCAATAAGAAATTGGTAGACTTTCTTCCCGGAAGGTGGGGCAGATACAGATACACGACTTAGTGCATTTGGGACTGCAAGATGCAAAAAGGATGAGAATATGTATTCCTCCCCTTTACCATCAAAATTCTTCGCACGAAAAGTCTCTTGCTCCGTTGAAACGCCTTTCTCCCATCTCTCCACTTGGCAGTCGATTTTGATCTTGAAAGAACTCCCCTTAAATGCTAGAAAACTGGGTCTCTTGGAAAACTCTCAGGCAGTAGAGGCGATTGCGTCACGAGGAGATGCCTCTTGTTTTTCCTGTAACGTCGCTCCGCGTCTCAGCCGGCAGAGCTTTATTATTATTATTGTTTTTATTATTATTTCTTCCTGAGTGTAAAAATATATCGTGCGACGCTTTTAGGTTCAAAGACAAATAAACACTCCGAGACCCACCATAAAAGTCATTGTAGGTTTCCACTCGCTTCGCCTTTAAACGCCCTTTCCCTTGTTTTTTTTTCTCGTCTACAGCACAAAACATCTCTTTTTTGGGCGCTCCGATAGGGATTTCTGTTTGTTGCTATAACCAGTCGGTTCTTTTCTGTGATATCTCAGCCGAGGGGCAACGGCCCATTGCAAATCATCTGGCCATTTCAAGAAGAGAAAGAACATTTCATATCTCCGAGTAAAGTTCGAGACTATTAACTTGAGGAAGGGGCGTCTTGCTACGGATTTTCCTAAAGCAGGCGAGATCAACCCCCACCGAGAAACCACAGCAAGTGGGCATTACACACCGCGGTATTGAACATCATGCAAATTGTTTTCTGGCCAGTTCAACGCTAATCAGATTGGATTTCCAACGCAGCGTTTCTAATTTAAATAACAATGCCGGGACTGATCCCTTCTTCCTTTTCCTTGAGTCGAGAGCAGTTTGAGATTGGTTTTTTTTATCAAGTTGAGAGGCGGCTCCCGCGTGTATTTTAGCTATATCCCTCACCCTTCCCACTACACGAGCAGCAATGGTGCCAATGGTGCCTTATTTGACGAATATAGAAAGTGTTGAAGCGAATTCCCTCAAACAGCGAACGAGCTCAGTATCTGAAAGACCATATGTAACCTCAACACATCCCACGATATGTCCGTACATAGATGTATTGTCCTAACATTCCAAGTTTTGACTGCGTGGGCGTCATATTTTGCGTGCCGGAGACGGCATTTCGTAACAGGTTTATGATAGTTTCTGACATTGCAGCCATCCATGATCAAACGCCTGATCGACTGTGCACTCGAAATCCAACCGTTGAGTAGCCAACCCCGCTAAAGTGGTCGGATGCAATGCTTTTTGGTAGACCGCTGCCGAAATTCTGTTGACAAGAAAACCTTTTATCTCCAGACAACAAAAATAAGCTCGTGCGACGCAGAAAGGAGAGCACTGTACCACACGAGTCAATGACGGGGAAAAAGGAAAAGGAAGGAATATTGCCGAACGAGAAGGAACCGTCTCCTTTTTAAAAGGAAATACTTTGGCGGATGTATAGTCGATGAGGACGGGATTTCTTTCTCTTCTCGTCACTCTGGTAGGTTGCTGAGGAGCCGACTATTATTGGCGGAAACCCATTTCATCTCAAAGTGGACGTTTTATGTAAAAGCCGCTTGGTGGCAAGGGCGTGTCTTCGAGTAAAAAAGGAGCTGAAGCAATTCCTTTCGGTGGTAACGTCCCTCGGGAGAAACCCGCTCTTCCCGCAATATTTCCTCCCTTTTTCGCCACTCTTTTAAATTAATACGACGAACCGCTCGTATTTTCCATTCAGCTCTTTCCCTCCTCTATCCACTTCTCCACAGATTTTTCCGTCTATTGTTATCGTTCTCGTCGCGATAAGAGCAATAAGTGTTATTCGCATTCCCGGTACAATACCTTCGTCTCTTTTTCCATCTCTGATAAGGCAGTCGCAATTTCAGCTTTTCAGAATTTGTTCTCACCCTTCTCAGCCATTTCATTTTTTATCTGCCACAAAAGGTGCTGGTTACTGCTCATTTTCTGGTCAAATTTGTTTCTACGAGACTATAGATTTTGTGATTCATCGTAACACACGGGTTCTGCAATGAATGCTTAACGTTCTTCGAAGAGAGTTTCGATGACGGTTTTTGTGTTTTCGCTTCTTATGCTTATACAACAAGTCAAAATCAATCAAAGAGCCACCCCTGCATTATGAAGAACTCACATAATCGACAAACGAATATGAACCCCCACACGACGGAGCCAATCGGCCTAGATCTGGTGGCTTACGGTTTCAAAAGCCTAAGCAATGTCCAGAGCAACAATATCTGCTTCTAGCGATAGCACCGTCGGCAGAATCGTGAGATTCCAAAACGCCACGAACAGATGAGTAGACTAAACAATAGCATGCTCTACAATCCCCAGCACCTCAGCCGCACCTCGTTTTCGTCGTCCACAACTTCTGGACACGCAGGTAACTGCACCCGTCTCATTCTTTTAGCTGCCCTACGACCACTTGCTGGGAGCAGATTCGCGAAATCTCGGCTCTACACCCCCACACCGGCTGGGTTCTTAACTCTTGGGAAATGGCAGTGCAAACAATCTGAAACCTACACCACAGAAACACCGAGGCCAGAAGCAGCCCTCCTTGCCATGCTTTGGCGAAGAAACGAGAAAAGGAACTAACTAAGAAAATAGTAAACACAGTAGGTCTGTTTCCTTATCAAAGTTACTGTTACTTAACACTCATAAGAGAGTGGTGTACATCGAAAGTCATGAAGGTTGCTGTTACGCTATCGTCTAAGAGCTCAGGTACTCGCTCAGCATGCATTGAACCCAGACCTGGTCATTTAGCCAGTCTGTTGGTGGGGAGCTATCGCCCATGTGTCCTTGGCAATTGCTCGTAATGAGGCAAACCTTGCGAGAGCCGCCCCTTTTAGAAACTGGAAGTTGGTCGAAACGCTACTTCCCACCTCCTAAGTACTAAGAACAGCGTTTCAAAGTGCTGGTCCGTGTACAAAAGTGTAGAAGCCTCCCTGTTGAAGAGGACACGCGCATATTTCCATTGACAGCGGACCTACAGACAGTTATTACATCGATTAAGAAAGCACATGCTCAGCCTTCCTATGTTATCTGGCCCAGGAGCTTTCTTGGGCTTTAAGGTCGCATGAGCCCCGCCAAAGTCGTCAGGTGTCCATAGTGAAATACCTAGCTCGTTTGGAGGGCCCAAGACTAGCCACATGCTGCCCTCTTGGCTTCTGTATCAAGTCAACTAACCTTCGATTCTTCAGGCCTACCTGAGTCACTTATCATCGCAGCTAATACTTGCTCTACGTTAGCTTTTTCTATGGAGGACTTGTAATGCAGGGGTTCTCAGAGCTTACACGGCCATCTACCTTTAAACCCTTTCCACACTCACACACTGAACGGTGGTTTTATAGTTAGTTCCTTTCCTCGTTGGTTTGTTCGTGTCTCTTGCCTCGTGGTCTCATTTGTTCGCCATTACTCATAACGTCCCATAATAGTCCACTCTGTTTTCCTGTTTGCAACTTATAGTTACACACAAGATCTGTTTCCCCTCAAACCCTGCATACTTAGTTTACTACTGATGTAATAATTATAAGCAAAAAATTAATTGATTTATAATTAATTAATTTCGTTAAAAATGCAATTTATTTAGTAAACGTTTCCTATAGCATAGTATATGTCTAACAGCGTACTTATTGACTTTGATGTTATAGCCCTAAAGATGCTTCATAAATTGAGCGAACCGTCGCTAAGAGAAGGTGTTTGTTTATTGTGACTGAGTCTCAGCTGTCAATAACACCGCATCGCAATTTATTTTTGAGGTTTTTCCAATTTGTCGAATGTTCTAAAAAATGAGGAAAAACCTAGAATCACTCGACGAGACATTGATTCGTTTAATAACGATATGGTACCACAGGTTAGATTGTGAATTCAAATTGTAACGACGTAACTTCAACACATCCGCGCATGGAATTATTTTTTCATTTCTACATCGCGGAATGCGCCCTCCACCACATCCTTTTCGCAGCAGTTGGTTCTCAATTCGCAATTAAAACGTAAATCAAACGCCAAAGTGAGTTTGGCGGAATTGAATGGGAGAGTGTGATCGGGACGAGTGCAACTGTTGCTCCGTTGATAAACGCGGTGTATTTCATCGCGTCACATAAATAGCCCAGAAAGCAATTTGTAGGAGCGCGGGGCAGCTGGCTCGATGTTTTATAGGATTTATACCGTCCAAAACGAGAGCCTGGCCCTAACCCCCCCCCCCCACCTCACCACATCATCTTTCCATTTCCCTTTCAACTTGGAAATCTACAAATCATGTTAACTCATTCTGACCGCTTTTCAAACGTCCAGACTTTCCCTTGTTTCGTTCGGTTTAATCTCTGGACTTGCATTTGTGTATTGTCAAATTAGGGTTGTGACCAATCTGTCTGCGTCAGAACGTAGTTCTCTAACATATTACCTGCCACTGATGTGATGCTAATCAAATTCCATTCATCGGTTTATGGCCGTTGTGCTAATTGTTTCAGAAGTCCAGAAGTAAACTGAATTGAAGACTTTAAGCACAGCGTTATAGCAGCGTGGGAACTTTGTTGGGGGTAACTACCGTCTGCAAGTAGTTACGTGCAAGTTTTGGTATTCGTTAACTATACATTCTCAATACTACACCTACATTTTCGGTCTGGTAGTGTTTCATAACTCCCCACCACCGCTCATAAATCCAAATTACAAATCTGCAAAGTCCGTCCGCCGTCTGGGCCATATTTAGACTTTAACGTGGTCTGAATGATCCGTTCTTTCGTTCAAAAATTGCGCTTAGGATTATAGTCGTCACGGGGCAAAAAGTAGTTTAAAAAATTAGCCAATAACGAAATTTTCGCAGTTTTATGGCAATTACGTCATGTTTTAGATGTTGAGTCGCATAGGAGGGGTATCAGAGGTGTAGGACTGCGTCGATATGTAAAACAGTGAAATCACAGTAAATATAGTGAGGACAATTCAACTACTGGAAGGAACTCAATGGACAATATAGCGAATGTTATCGTTTCTCCCTAGCGCCGATTTCGTGCACTGCCTCCTGCCTCACTCCAAGCAGCCGGAGTCAGTCAATTATTGTTGTTCCGTTCAAGTCTGGTCATGTTTTGAATCGTTCATTAGTACTTTTCGATGCTGAATCGAATGGCATGAGTTTCAAAGGTGTGAGCCTGAGTCAAGCTGTGCGTGATAATATTAAACCTTTCTGCAGTAATTTACAGTGTTTTTCATGAAAGAACTACCGGCAGTACAAACCCCGACTCGACTTTCTAGTCGGCTTTGTCGTATGAAATGATTTCCCTGGTTGGTGCTCCACTTGAAAATCTTTATTTTTAATCTTTGAAATGTTCCACCAATAACTATTTCGATCATTTTTCTTAGCAGCGATATTTCTACAACGGTTTTCAATTCTAGTTTAGTTAGTTTTGAATAAACCGTGCTTTAAAAATACGTTTTACGAGTGACGGGAAAATGGAAGAGGATCCCTCGGATTCGAAGCAGTTCATGGAATCGCAAGCTACCGCCTCATGGATTTTTTTTACGAAAGAGTTAGTCATCATCTGTGATTTCGTTCCTACATTTGAATTTTCACTTCGGGGTCAATCGGCCAAGTGCGAGTGTTTGGATACAAGGCTTCTGCCGTATTGGCTGGCTTCTCTGGGCACTGTTCTCACTCATGAGAAGGTACACAAAAGCTGCAGTTTCATTTGCTATGGAAAGACGTGTGATCAAGAAAAACTTCGAGAAGTAGAAAAGAGGATTTGATCAGGAACGAAACAAGGTTTTGATGAAAGGCAAGGGACTTTCTGACTTGAAACCAGGAAAAAGCCGTGGTGAAAATAAAATTGGTGGGGAAATGGAAATGGAGATTGCAACAGTGACAGTGAAGTCCCAGCCACTGAATTCCACCGCTAAGCGACGGAAGAGAAGACATCATACCACGAGCATTCCCCCTAGTTGATGGTTGTCGTTCGTGGCTATTCGGTTACTGGCTAAGTCACTTGTATACACTAGCACCGATCTTAGCACTTTGCAGCTTCAGTTAAATATACAGGACATGAGAAGTTCGCGTTTGTTTCTCGATGCTCAGCGCAACATAATTGATACTTGACGCTAAATCGTAGGATTCCGTGCTGGTTTATCTCCAGCACTCGCTTTAATTACAGCAACCTGTCGTAGAAACTGTCGTGGGAAAAAGGACGAGACCTCCGCCCCGGGTCCAAGGAAGATTTCTCGTCGAATCCTAATGAGGCGAGTTTAATGAACCGTCAGCTGGCGATCGAGCATTAAATGACCTGCCTGCTTCTTGTTATTTGTCCGTCCACAAGGCAATTCGTTATTTTGTACTTAGCCGTTCATAAAACTTGCATTCAGGTTGAACGGCGCCTTTATGCGGCCGAACGAGTGGTCAAGTGAGCGGCTCCCCGCTGACTAACAGAATTGTTCATCCTACCAGGAGTAGATCGAATATCTGTGAGACACAACACAATTCGCAGGTCACCGTGTAAAATTCAAGCACCAATACCACGCCTTTCCACTGCTAAAGAAGTTAAACGGTTGTTGGGAAAGAGTACTTCCTCTTCATCCCTCATGCCTTCTTCGAGAGTTGGCCTTTTTCAAACAGGAACGAAATGGGAATGGCCCTCAACCTGTGAAACGCTATTCCTCCCCGTAAAATCTGAACTCAGTTGTGGCCGAATCGTGGTGCTTTCAACCCGACTTTGTTACTTGAACCTTATGCAAGCCCTTCAGGAATCGCAGCTGTACACAGGTGTGTTCATAAGGTTCATAACTGGACGGTCAGTTCTCACTATTCCCCCCGTTGGGCAGAAGCAGGTTGGGACAAAGCCATTTCCTAGCATCCTTGCCATGAGCGTAGATGTTGGAAGCAACTCAAATGTAAACATATCTGCGTTCAAGTCGAGCTGTACTCAACTCAACGAGTTCTCATGAGATCAAAACACGGACAGTTCAACGCCGCCACGACAAGAGCACTTTGCTCCTTCGCTCTTCAAGGGGATTGTGTTTATTTTCAATGAAAACGAGAAAAAAGATACGGGTGTTTATGTCATCGAGTGGATGTAATGCCGACCACTGTTTCATATGCTAATGCCCCCTGAAGGCCTCTTCGGGAGCGGCTAGGGATTCGAATAGGAAAGAAGGACACGTGATATTGCACGTAATGTGGGAACCAGCCCCCTTTCAGGAAGTTGTGATTCGAGTGTGAGCAGATTGCTTCCAATTGTCACTTCGCTCTATCCCATTCCACTCCCTTCGCCGCCTACCCCTTTCTCATCACCCCTGAATTTCCATTGGTAACAAACCCTCTTTCCTTTATCATTTGCTTCTTTTCTCCCGTTCTACTTCCTCTTCATTCGATTCTTACGACTCCACGCGACCGGTTTTAAACTTTTGAAAAAAGGAAGCGTTACACATATCACTCGTTAATGTGCCCGAGCCGCCGCGTGCCGTGCTTCTAATGACGTACCGTTGCCATTGTAGAACCGTTGCCAATTAGGCGTCTGATACTCGACTCTCCTTCCGCCAGCTGAAATGGATACACGGATCCGTCAATTGATATCGAATTTATTTTTTACGCTCTGGACTCCACCTAGTCATCGATTTAACCCGTTACTTTGGGATCGCAGGCCCCTGGAAATCGAGCGTGTGACGGGTCCTCCCGTTCTCTTAATCGCGATTTCACGGTTCGAACGACGTTATCAGAAGCGGTGCTGGCGAGGGTTCTATTTCAAATTTCAAGGCCCTACTTTTAATTTTATTTGATTAGCTGCTATACTTCGGCGTATACGCGCCAAATAGTTGGCAGATCGTTCAACCAACGTTCGAGGTTTTGGGCCGTGAGCTAGCAATATTGAGTGGTTTAACTTGGCGACGTTGTGATCTATGACCATACGTTCATTGATGAGCTGAGCAGAATCCTGCACAATGGCACGTTCTTCAATCAGTAAATTAAATATCTTGTCAAAAAGTTAAAACTGAATCTCTTGGCACACTATCCCACACTGTAAGGAAAGTATTGCGATGATGCAAAAATTTCTAATCTCCCCGTCCAGAATACCTAATTTCTGCTCATGGTCTGAGTGTGCGTGTGTCTGCATTTAGTATTGCAGGAGAGATCAATTGAGCTGATTCTTTTCGTATATAACTCATTTGGTTCACTATTCTGAACACAATGTACAAACCCCTCGTCACCACCCGCTAAAATTCGACGCTTTACCTTTCGAGGAATGTAGATTCCAAATCTGCAATGTCCGTGCGCCAGCAATATCCGTACATTTGGTCTTTACGTCGTCTAAAATATCCGTTCTTTCGCACAAAATCCCATTTTGTATTTAGTTGTGGCCGCCTGCTCGGTAATCCGATAGGACGAAGCCCATGGTTGTTATGGGAAGTAAACGGATAGGAAATTAGAGAAAACGAAATTTTGGCACTTTTATCTCAGTCACGCGTTTGTTTGGTACTGTTTTCTGAGTATTTTTCTATGTTCTGTGCCGTGGATCAAAAACAGTGAAATCACAGCACATATAGTGACCCTAAGTCTACTAATTGAAAGAACTCGCTGGACAATACAGACAAAGTGATCATTTCTTCCTGGGCAGCTCTCATTTTCCACATTACCTCCCAGCTTACTCCAACGGGAGGTCAGCTCGACTCGTTACGCCACGCCAATTGCCTACAGGCGCCTAGAATGCGTCAATTTTCGTAGTTCCGTTGTAGTCAGGGCATGTTCCGTACGGTTTACTGGTCGAATGAGACAAGTCACGAGTAGATGCTGTACGAGGATTGTCTTTTGCACGAGTTGTCATTTCATGGATTGTTGATAAAGCCATATTATGATCTTAATATTTTTGGACGGTGGCTTGAATAGGATAGGTCACAAGCACACGGTGCAAGAGAATAATATTTGCACCGCTTTTTGTTTATTAGCAGAGTTAGAATGCCCCACTCAGCTAAGAAAATAAAGCAGGCGAAGAGGAGCAGGAAGCTGATACTAGGACGTTTTTGAAGTTCCCCACACTCTCTCATCCTACATGTTTGGCTTAATTAGCTAGCTGGGGAGGTTGCAGAGACAAACTGCACTAGCGTAACGCTGACAGTTTTCCAGGGTTCGAAGTAATGGCACTCCGGTCTTCAGTTTTAGCGGAGCTTCAGAATGGTTCAGGTAAAACTTACTTAATCTAATTAATCACGATTGGTGCGGAGGGGATTGAGGAAACGAATTATTTTAATGGGGCGGTAGAGTCGTTAATTCAGACGGTCGACAGACCTTTCTATCGGCGCTGGTAACTGGATTGATCACACTAATGGAAAACGGGGTGGATGCAGTAGCGATTATGACGAGTGCAGTGGGACAATAAAATGCAATTGTGAGGAGCGTCGCTGCGGTGCTCGAACCCATCACATTCCCGCCAATAACAGTATAATGGGTATGTGCGCGCGTGTGTGTGTGTGTGTAGTATGAAACTCGCGGTGTCATTGTTTGTAGCGCCACAGTGGTTTCAGGGCTTCGGACCATTAATTAGAGGGAGGCGTCCAAATCTGTCCAGAGCTCTAGTGATTAATGTCGGCCGTAGCGCTCGGCAAAGCATCTTTCCGAAGAGCCTCCTCATCTCGTCTCTTCTCTTCCTGCCTTGTGAGCTGGTAAACACACACGCACCGCTCAATTATTGGAAAGCCCTTGTCATTTATTTGGCTTAGCGCCCTTTTTCCTCCATCCGCATTGCCCCCCGGAAAATTTCTCCGCGTGGTCTGCGAAGCTCGGGCTCCATCTTTCATCTTCTGCTTGGAAGGTGGAAATGCCCCACCACTTTACTACACTTGTCTGAGCTAAAGAGAAATGTGGGGAAAATGCTTTGCTCATAAATCAAGCAAAAGCGACTTTAGGGAAGACATTCAGCGCCAGTCACGAGATTTCTCTCCGTTTCTATCTGGAAAGCGAGTCACTACATTCATGTATCGGTTCACTTCAACAATGTACTCACCCGGGGTCACCACATGGCAGTTGGTTATTGAATAATAGTGAAAATATCTGGTGCCACGCATCACACGACGTTTCTTAGCCCCACGAAGATTCACTAATTTCCATCTCTGCAGTGACTAATAAAATAACATGTTCACTCATTTTGTAACAACGTTCTGCGTAGGAACCGGTATAGTTTATTAGACTATGACCCTAATGTTTGGAGAATTTTAGTACCGTTTTAGTGGAATTTTTTAAGGGAAAATTGCACTTAACTCGCTTTTCTTCCAGATTACTCATAATTTATTGTGCTTATACCACGAATGTGAATTTTATGAAATGTACTGAAGAGGCAGATGTAACAAGTATGGAAGACAGAACAGGTTTGTGAAGGTAGTGGAGTCAGAAGTCACTAGAAAACTGACGGGTATGCAGAATATGAGTTAGAGCCAATGCATAACTTGCCTTAATCGCCCTTGCCCTATTTCTTTCGTTTTCAGGAACCCGTCGTGAATCACCAGAAGAGACGGTTACATCAACTCTCAGTTTTCCAACAGAGGAAACTCATGTAACAAGTTTTGTCCAGCGTTTGACTCTTTTCTCTTTTGCAGGAAGATAACCTGAGCGCACATGTCGTCTTGGGTTCTTTCACAGGAATGGCGTTGTTGGGTTATTCGGGTTTAGTATTGAAAACCAAAAGGGATGCTTTTACGAATGTGAGTGAATGTGTGGAAAAGCTGCGGAATTGATGAATAAACGAACCTTTCTCCGCGAATATCGACCACTTCATGAAAGTAGGATGCATAGCAATACTCTATTGCATTTGTTATGCATTGCTCCTCCCTTTAATATATTGAAGTATATACTAAAAAAAGTGTATGATAAAAAGTTTCATGCGATCCCTCACAATGCCTTATTTTCATCTTCCCCTCTCTCCCCACCCAGTTCCATTTTTCTCCTTCGAAGAAGCGCATAGCGGGATGATGATGATGACGGCTATAAAATTGGGCGGAGGTAAAGAATTTTAGAGCAAAGCTGTTTATAACGGTGGCTGTCATTGCGGGTTTGTGTTTTACGACGGTGCTCCCCCCCCCCCTGCACTCCTCTCACCCACCAATCCGGTTCACCACCAGCCTAACAAGCATAGTAAAACGGGGCCAATGCAAATCTCGCCCTCTTCACACAATTCTGCTCACCGGCCCCATAACCCTTCATGTCCCCTCTCTTCACTTTTATATCCGTCGTCGATTCCTTCCTTTTGATAAACAAAAGTGGCTTATAATTTTAATAGTTGACGCTCGTTTTAACAATAAAGTAATAAACGTTAGTGGGTAGGCTTAGTGCCTTTTCCACCGAAGAGGAGAGAAGACCTCCGCCCCCCCCCCGCCCCGCCCCCGGCCATGCCAAAATAACAACTCGGATCACGCACTAAGGGTACTCACTTCCACCTGGAGTTTTATGTTGATCAATCATTCGCTGTTTGCCGCACAAAATATCGCATTGCTTCAAAATAGGCATTTGAAGAATCATTTTCGCGTCGGGAGGATGCCAGATGCGACTGCTCAAACTCCACAAATAGTTAGAACTGTCTACATTTTGAATTGAATACCTTTCAGACCTGAAGGAAGCTCCAAAATGACGTCTTAAAAGATGGACACTTCTCAAGCTCGTGAGATAAAAGAGTTCCTGCGTACTGGTTTGCGGCGGACTGCCGGAGGCGGCAACACTGGCCGCCACACGTGCAGTTCGCCGCTGTTTATATTAGCGGTGGAGCTACGTTTTTACATCAGAACGGCTACCGACTTCGCAGACGAATCGTCCCCTTTTCCTAAGCCAGTGAATCAGTTCTTAAACGTCCCTTTATATTGTGTGAAGTAAGGTAAGCGATCAGAGCTTGGTGTTTCATTTTCCCCATTGTCTCTTTATTGTCATTAATACAATCCGAGCATAGGTTATTTGTTTCATTCTAAATCGAGTTCATTTCATTTCATTTCGAGTTTTTCCTGATTACATTCAAGTGGGTCTTATTCGGTTTATAATTTCATTTCCCATTACCTTCTTGAGAGGCATTATTTATTTATTTCATCAAGTGAGTATAATTGCGTGTATTTAATTTGTTCTTTTCTTTTCGGCCCAGACACGACTTTCACGCGTGTTCTGTACACGGGTGAATTGTGAGACAATTCCCCAAATACGTTACAACTGCTGAATTCGTAACTGTACATCGGCAATCATGCAGTCGGTACAACCGTTTTAAATTTCTAAAATTTGTCAAAGTTGTAAGTATTTACGGAAAGCCTATAATTGTCTGAGAGCTTCTAGGTCCGCGGTGGCAGGTGGAGCTCAAAAATGGGTACGTTTTGGTACAAAAATGGCAGGTGAGAGGGAGTGATGAAACGTTGGCCCTTGAAACTGCTGGAGAGGGAGAATGAACCGCATGACAGCCTTTTGCAGCTCCATCTCATCTGTCGACCGTGTCCCACAGCCTCGTTTCCCACCAACCGAAGATGACCTGAGACGGAGGAGCTTTTCAAGGGGTTCCCGACATTTCGAAGTCCCATATTTTCCTCCACTTTTCTAAGAAGTCTCCCCCAAATCTCGCGAACTTCTCCATCGACTGCTCTCAGCGTCATCGTCGATTCCACACAACATCGACATCGCCGCCACTCGCTGGGAAATTTAGTTTCTCTCTCCGATTGGTTTGTTTATTTGGTTTCTAATTGTTCCGTTTAGTTTTGAAGATTCAGTTTATTTTGATATTTATGGTAATTATGGTTTGAGCCATAGAGCCTGAGAAGATAATTAACTAAGCCCCCCCCCCCCGGACCAAACTTAACTTTATTTTATAATTACGTTTTCCTTATATTTCGAGTTTCATAATTTCTTGTAAATTTCCTTCCCAGATCGTTTTATTTTTTTGGTCTATAGAAAAATAAAGGTACCTTTTTTTTAATATTGGCACAATAGCCAATACGACTGATTAAAATATGAACGATTTTCCAGAATGAAACGGTACCCCATGATGGCACGCATTCAAGAGTGCGTAATCAAGAACCTGATGAAAGCACGCGGAACTCCACTTAAATTAAAATGCTCCAAATTATTATACAACGGCGTATTGTTCTCTCTAGCGGCATGTTTGGGACCCATCCTCTATCCAATGCAACGTCCCTACATCAACATGTGAAACATTTCCTGGGTATCCACTCGATTATGCAACGAAAAATACTGACATGACTTGACTACAATGGAGCAACGAATATTGACATTTTCTAGGCGACGTGACGGGTCGAGTTGACGGGTGGTTGGAGTGTGACGGGAGGCAGTGCGGGAAATCAGAGCAGGCGAGGGCAAACGTTAACTTTCGTCATATTAAAATAGAATTCGCCGCACTATATTTACTGTTATTTCACCCTTTTCCATCCAGATGCAGTCCCACATCTCTGAGAGACCACTGAACCCCCAAGAGACGATACCAAACATGACGTGGTTGCAATAAAACTACCAAAATTTCGTTTTTGCTAACTTTTTAAACAACTTTTTGTCCATGGATTCCAAACGAGATTTTATTTGCCGACTGACAAAAGTTTGAGCACCTCTAGGCAGTTTTTGTCTGCCTGTGTAGTACTGGCAGACTGTACAAGAACATTGGTACTTACTTTTCAGATGATGAAAGTTTAGACAATGAAACTAGTAGGGATGGAGAGACAAACAAACCTATTTTGCCATCTCGCGTTTGGTGGAACACACCGGCAGACGGTACTTGAACACCACCAATGCATGTAGAAAAGCAAACGCTCCATTTTGATGCTCCTTTAACTCTCTTGACTTCTACTAGTGTTGGCAGCACTGTGGAGCTGAAACATCTAGAGCTGAGAAGATAATTATTGACGAATCAGTGTATCAATTATTGGAAAACTATGAGGAGTAATGGACAGTGAAAAGACAGTTCAGGAATTTCTGGGGTTGCTCCTGATTATCTTTTGAACCGAAGCACTTAAAGTATCGATTACTAGAAAACACGAATAAATGAAAGCCATCGTGACTTGACTAAAAACCATGCGGAGACGAGTATTTGCAGATGAAACGAGGATTACCGAGGGGAGTGAGCGTGAATTGCAAGTCATTAGAGTTAATACTCGTGTCCATATGGGATGAGTGATTTCTTAGCGAAAGCGTCCGTACTGGTTCGTCACGCAATTTGAACATAAAGTTATTGAAGAATTGACGCCCTCAATTTAGATAATGATCTAACTGGATTGCCTGAAAGCCGAGGGCAACGTCATATCTTCGGCACCAAGAATTTGTAACTTTACTGTCCATTAGCCAAAGCGTGAGTTTTCTTTAGATTTCCCACCCTCAAATAACGACCAAGCTCTGGCAGGATCTCCCAGTGCAGACGCGTGTGTTGGCCTAATCCAGTAGTCTCAGACTCCTTGTCCCAGTTCGAGAGAGAGTTGTGTGAGCCAAGTCAAGTTGTAGATGGCAGTGGTGTCATTCTCTCCAAAAGAAAACTAAATATCCAACCATCAATAAGACTTGGCGGCCGCAGCTTTGACTGGTCGTTGAGCACTTGGTTGACAAGCGTAGAGTGAAAGAGGAGCTTCCCTCGTTATTGGTAGAACTCTATGAACGATATATGCGCTAGATGTTGACCAAGCGACAAGCGAGGAATGCAATTCCCATCGAAAGGACGTGACGCGTACTCAAACTGCTGTATTTTGTACGACCTCAGTAGTGGATACAGCAACTGTCATACTTCACTCCGAGGCTGGTTCCATGATAATGCCACTGGAACTTTTTGTTGCGAAGCTTTCTAAGTGCAGTCTATCACCTTCCGTTTCGTCAGCATCGACGTAATGCGTTAATAGGTGTAGTTAATACCTTTATCTCACTTGTAGTGTGACGAGCCAACCCCAGGGATTTAGCAAACGCTCGTCCAGAGCTGTTGTACTAACTAGGCACCTCAAACTACCGGATTTATACTGCGGAAATAATTGCTAATAAAACTCCTTATTCCAGTTTAAGTGCGGATTACGTCTTCTAACGCTGAGTGCTAAAACGTAACACGCTCCTAATTCATTCCCATTGATCTCAAATCGGGCCTTGCGAGAATGATATGTGAAGATCCAAAATTAATCGATTTTTGGATATTTATTCAAAGTGAAAGGAGCATTAGTCTGAAATGCCTGGTAACTGGTGCATCACACGAAAATTTCTTCCTTCGGGCGTGAATAATTTGTGGATACGATTCTGCCACTCATCACTGGGCTAATGTTAAGCTCCATTAATGCATGATTGAGTAGCCGTGCACCAATTAAGATGGAACGGTCAAACGATGAGAGCGCCTAACATCCTCGATTGACCAGTATATGGACGGCGCAAAACTTGCTATACCTTCACGACGGTGCAGTTGTGCTGGTTTGCTCAACGCCACCCATGAAAACCAAGCAGGTCATCTTCGAGGGGCTCAACAGGTCAAGCCGGGGGTTGGAGAGCCATAATGTCACCGTCGTGGGCCCTAGGACGATGGCGACCCCTGAGCCAAGTTTTTCAAGGTGAAGGTAAAATATGTTCGAACTGTCATGTCGCACAGATTCGGCCCCTGTTTGGGCTGCCAGCGCTTCTAAAGGCAGGATTCAAGGTGCAGCGAGGAACTGCATTCCGTGGCCCCCACGATAATAATTAATAATTAGGTATGCCACATTTGCCTTAAGTTAGGCGACTTGAACGTAACAAACTATGAACTTGAGGAAACTTTGACAACACATGAAACAATGGAAGAAGAACAATACGCACGTACAAACAAAATTGTGTTATAGATTTGTAAAAGAGAAGCTGAAAGTCCAAACAAAAAACCCTGCAAATTATTACACAATGGTTTATTATTCTCATGAACAGCTTGACCTAGTATTACTGCTCCGAGACCCATCCCATTCAATTCAGCATCGAATACTAGTAAACCATACGAAACATGACTTGGATACAATGGAACTACGGAAACCAAATATTCCCCCAGCGCCAGGCGCCCGTAAACGTGTCGGGCAAGATTCGGGGAAATTGGAACCCGTTGCGAGTAGAGCGGACGGGTGGTTTTAATTAGACGGGAGGGAGGGAGGGAGTACTAACGACGAAACGTTGACTTCCGCTGTAGTTCCCGCGTTGTACTGCGTTTCGTTAATTTTTTTAACCATTTTTTGCCCATAACAACCATGGGCTTCGTCCGATCGGATTGCCGAGATGGCGGGCACAACTAGATACCAAATGGGATTTTTGTGCGAAAGAACGACTTTTTTAGACCACGTTAAAGGCACAAAACGGCCTGGACGGCGGACGGCGGATGGCGGACGGACATTGCAAATTTGGAATCTTCAAGTCTTAAAACGTAAAGTATCAAATTTTGAGGGGGGGTTGTAAAACATTTTTCCTGGCCGAAAACATTTTTGAAAAAAAAAAAATGCGAAAAGCCCTCGCTCTTTGTTCATTGTCCCCCCCCTTGACTGCTCGTAACCTTACTTCGTACCGTTAAGTGATCTTTTCAGCCAAGTACTTGACTTTCCTTTCTACTTCGTAAAGCCACGGGAAGTTAGAAAATACGAGGTCGTTCCTGTCTGTTTCCTCGTAAAAATGAATGTTTCTTTACACTCATATGAGAGTTATACCAGTCTCTGATAGAGAGCTGTTGCCTATGCGTTACACACGGAATAATGGCCCTAGGGATCGATTAGGATTTCCATCTCACTTGCCATTTATCTAATTCCTGTTCATCTAGCGTGGCAAGGTAATTACGGAGTTCGGCTCAGAGGGGGGGGGGGCTGCCTTTCCACTCACCACTTTCCCACCATGCACCCAATGGCCGAGTCAACGGGAAACAGGCCTGTGATCAGTGGATGGTGTCTTGCAGGCATTGGCGATCCACTGAAGCTCAGATCTATGGGATTGGGTTGCACTGTGAGTTTGCCACCCCTGACAATCAGGCAGTAATCAATTGCGCCTAAGTAAATGGTCTTGTACATGAGTGTAGTGTGACGGTACCACCCATCTCGTTAATTGCTCGTAATGAAGCAACCTTGCGAAGACAATGCCTTTGAAACGTTTGGTGGCGTTGGCTGAAATTGACTTCAGTCTCATGGGGAAGCCTGTAGCTACCACAACGTATTGACTGTTGGCTATTTAATTTGCCCTTTAAGAGGATGAGTTGGGTTTTTTCCTCAGCCACATACACCTTGACGTGCTCATCGCATGAGGTCACGATTTGGAGCATTTGAGGGGCCAACAGACTCAGGGTCAGCACAGTCGTCCAAACAGGCGTATGGCTCGCGGCCTTAGTCCTTGAGGCTTCTGAGAAGACCTTTGAAGAACACTTTACAAAGGGTCGACCATCCGCCACCTGGACCCACCCAAGCCTAACTTTTTTGGTAGTGGACAGTAAAAATGACGTATTGTGAAGTTCCAATTGAGCTCGATGAACTTTTTACTGTTAACGTAACTACTCCAACAGCTGAAAAGAGGAGTATTTTGCTATTGTCTTGGTTGCTGCTCGTCTTCTTATCACGTTTCATTTTTACTCTGGTTACATTGGTTTCATTTCGTTTGTGAATCAAATAAGAGAGTCGAAACGTATATTTCCGCAAGACATTTGGAAGGAACCTATCGCTATTTGAGTGATGAAGCGTGTTTTAAATCAATGAACCGGACGCCGTAATGGACGAATTAGTGGTGAACTGTCTGTTGCTTTCAATATGATCTCCGCTTAAGGTGGAAACTGTCGCTTTGTATTGATGGAGAGATGTTATAACTTAATGTGTATATTCATGAGAGCAATCAAGTATTGCGAGACAGCCGATTGATAGGTGTCATTAACGTCTCAACATTGTGCATTGATTGAGGATCACGTCTATTTCGACTGACCATTAGCTGATGAAGGGACTGAGAGCTACGAGACTTACCCTTTCCCCCCCCCTACCCTTCGTTTCCGTTCGACTCCTGTTGCCTGTTGATTATGAATTAATTAATTGCCTTCCGGGATTACGCGTGATCGTGCGATCAAGTGACGAAGCAGGAACCACAAGGATTCAGGAGATGGAAACCTCGAAGGTCCCTCGGCCTATGGAAACCTCGTATCCACTTACTTCGCCGCAAAATTCCCCCTTTCCGCTCCTCGTAATATCGTCTGCTAATTGGCACGGGTTGAGGGGGGGGGGGTGCTAAACGTGGGTTAGTAAAATTAACTACGCCGAGACCCTCGAAGGGTCCGATTGCTTATTGTTGCTTAGTATCCGTATCGTATACCTCCCAGTAATTTAGAGACCCGAGTTTACGAAAATACGATGAGATACTGGCTGACCAACAACAAACCAAAATTAACAGTAAATTCTGTTCTTCGGAACATGGCGATTCTCCACATCATATCAGTTGGTCAGGAATCTGACTGCTTACGATCGCACTTTGGGTTCTTCACGATCGCACTTTCACCGCTTTCTGTACGAAATCATCGGAAACAAACCTGATTTCGAATCAAGCTAATGTCTAACGGCCCTTCAGTTCCCTTCGTTGGAAGTCCACTAGCTCTTACACAGCTAAAGCTCCCATAGCGTACCCCAAATTACTTAATATTCCTTTCTTGCCGTCAACACGAACTATTCTTACTTTCTGCTACCCAAAGGGCTAGGAAAGTATCGTAATCGTGTGGAAAAAAAAGTTGGATTTTCTTCAGATCTTTACTGTTTTGAGGCGTATTGAATCTAAAAAACGCGTAATCTAATTTCGGCGCGTGGTGAAGTGTCTGTATGTCTGTAGTTCGATTTGCGGGGGAACCGATTGAGCTGGTTCTTTTTGACAGTTAGGAGTGTGTAATGGGTTTTGGATTCAACCTGACTGGATGCTCATTATGCTGCCGTACCTTTCCAATCGCTCTTCATACGCTGACGTGGGGTAGTCCTGTTTGTGAAATAGCTTTTGTGAAGCAAGCATAGGCTATGGGGCCCTACATTTTAATTCGTTGAAGAGACTAGCCACCATAGGTTGTCAAACGCTCCTCTGGTTTTAATAAGGCGTGCCACGACGCAATTATCCTCTGCCTGCTGGGAAATGTTGAGGATGTCAACGTTGACGTCAGTAGAGGAAATAAAATGACTAGTTCAGTGGTAAGTGTGCATTTTTCCTTCAAGCCCTCCTCAAAGCCACCTCTGCTCGCCTTGGGGCGAACCCCCTTCCAATCGACTTCAACGACGTTAACAGCGTATCCAGTTGCTCGTGGAAGTTATATTGATCTCTAATCTAGGTGCTCGTCGCAGACGTTCCATGTCTACAGCTCAGGTGGTGCGATTGTTTTCTAATTTCCAAAGAAATGAAATGTGAAGTCGCCAGTATACCGGGCAACTGAGAAGCTTTAAAGCACGTTACGACCTGGAGAGCTATACTCGTAGATGGGGACTATTGCACAAGTTTACTCGCTTCTATTTGCCTCACAGAGAAAGTCTTCAAACGCAAATTCCCCCGAGCCAATTTGTAAGTCAAAATTGTGCCCCCACAATAAAAAGAAGCGAACCCGAATGATCGATTTCGCCTCCCCTTCCGCTCATTACATTGCCCTATTAATTCTGTCGGCATCCCTTCATCCCGAATCAGTAAACACATCCTCCTCGCGCTCTCTTATTAGCATTTTCTTTTCTTTTTATAGCTTCGAAGGGAAATGAACCTGTTTATAGCTTTAGTAGTTGCCAACCCTCCGCTTCCCTACTGCTTTATTGAGAGGATTTAGAGCCTGTTTCAATGAGAAGCGTATCTCTCCTTATCTACCGAAAACCAAACCTTTGGACTGCCTCCTGATGTCTGCCCAGCCGAAAGCACGGGACCACATCATACCAAATTATTGGGTTGAGACATTTTCCATGGATCTGGGATTCACGCTCCAATTGCAACTCCCGTAGTTCAGACAGTGCGTTTTAGAGACTGTGGCCACGTTTTGTTGCCTTTCTTCGCATGCCTGCTTAGTAGCAGCCCATGCTTGAAGGTTTGGCTGCTGTTCCAACCACTGTTGCAGAAACTACAGTAGAGCAGCTCGTGGTTTTTGTACTGAGAGGACAAGGCGTGTAGGATAGAGTCTGCGAGAGAAGAGAAGTAAATCAGCGCATTGAAGCCGCCCGTAAGAAGCGGTCCAGTTAGAACCAACATCGTTCAGTGGTCTGGCGTATCCCACTTTCTCTTAAGAAGTTCGCGGATGTTGGGAAAACGTGTCATGTCAATTTCGTTTGGCATTTATCTAAACTAGATGAATAGCACTACAAGTTTTCGTTTGTCTACACAGAGTTCAGCACAGCGCGGGAGGTGGGGAAGCTCTATTTTCACTCTCTTGTTCACCTTGCACTCAACGGCCATGTCAATAATGGGTAACTTTCCAGTGATTACACGGAGTGCTTGAGTGGATGCTGTCTTGCGTGCCTTGGTGATCCACGGGAGCGCAGCTCTTTGGGATTGAGCCAGTATTCCCCTTTGATTGAAGGAGCTGGGGTTTCCCCTTGACCTACTTGCACCATTGGGTGCTCGTTCGGAGCACTTGATGGGTGTTGCCCTTGATTTGGTGGATCTACTGTGCACAGGTCAGCAGTGGAGCGCCGGAGAAGACATTCGAAGATGGCGTTCCAAAGTGCTGGTACGAGGACCCAGCCCTGTATGTTCACTTCTTCTCTATCGTTCTCTGGGTTGAGGCATGTCTCCATTCTAACGTAGCAGTTCTCGTAACTTCTGGCGAGCATGTATAGGTTACGAGGAATTCCTCGATCTTCGAGCTCATTGAGGAGCACTGGCCACCAAAGGTAGACAAAGGCTCCTTTGATGTCAATGAGTACTTTGCCAGTGGTACAAGGGAAGCATTGCGGATTTTTTCAATGAAGTCCAGTGTAGACTTTCATTTAGTACACCCATATTGTCAGCCTGTGAGGTTGTGGCCAAAACCTCTTTCGATGGACTGCAACTTCTAAAACTCTAACGACTAGGCTCTGAATTCTCACTCCTCTCCTCCTGACACTAACCTCACTGCAATGTCCATTGAACCTATATCATTGAAGCAGTAAACCTGGACACCTCCACTCCTTTTTGTCTATATAGTAACTTCTTTGATGGCAGATCTTCGTGCTGTTGTCCTGTGATATAGAACGTTCAGCGAATCGCAAGTCGAAATGCCTAACCAAACCAAACCCAAACCTAACCAAATGACAAGACGGAGTCAACAATGTGTTCGACAAAACGAGTACTTAACACCGCCTCCCTCCCCTACCCTCTTCGCTGCCATTTATATCCCTCGCGCTTTCAATCGTGAGTTGGAAAGTGGCGTCATTACCTATAAAGAAGAGGAGGATGCTGTGGAAAAGACACTTGTGACGTTTTTATTGCCATAATTTGATAGTCTAATCAGTTCCAGACGAAACGCAATTACGAGTTTTATAATTCTCGAGTAGAGTCAGGATCTTTGGGAATATAAAACTTCCGTCTTCGAGGAGGCAGTTAGTGGCTTTTGAGGGCTTCTTGGGAGAGCAAAGACGGCGGCGAGGGGACGAAGAAACATCGAGAGAAGATTCTGAATACAAATGGGTGAGAGAGTATCCGAGTCGGATAAATCAGGGACTAAAGAATATTTCGTGGAGGGTGTTCATTGTGCTGGGTAATGACTCCAGAAGCCGGGAGGGACCAACGAGACACAGAGAAGAGATGGAGGGGTACAAATGTGTTTTCCTTTTCGAGGGACATTGGGGCATTACCGGCGTTGAGACAGTGTTACAAATGCCGGTCATTTCCTCTTTTGGGCCGAGCCAGAGGGTTCGGGAATTTCCCTTCACGTTTTTCTGTGCAGCAGAAGGGCCAAGGAAAAGTAACGGCTATTAGCGTGGAATCGTTTCCACCCACTGGTAAATAATACAATCTATTTCTGCTGGTGCTTCCTCGACCATGTCTACCCACCAACTACTTCTCACCTTAAAAGAACCGTTATGTTAGCCTTGGGCCATTCTTGCGGCAACTACTATTGACGCGCGTGTGCCCTATACCTTGAGCCTATGTACGTATGGTTCAGAAACATTCAAATTCTATCGTACCCATCGAGTAATTTCACATAGAAGGGCCACGAAAGACATAACAAGTCGTTTCTTAAGAAGTAATCGAAGTTATTACACAAAGAAATATCTGGTGCGTTGCAACACACAACTTTCCTTAGCTCTACGTCAATTCACTTTCTACATGGCTTTTTCTACTTAATCAATTCATTTATCACTCAGTTCATTTGAACTTGGTCAAAAAACACTTCACAGCAGCAGGAAGTGGTAGCTCTTACAGTTCCAGAATTTATTGTGCTGCTCGTACTCATTCCCGGACCATTATTGAGCAATTTATGCACAGAGAATCCATGAGGCTATAAACACGATTTTTTGAAGAAGGATAGTAATTACTTTTGCAGAGTTATTTGGTAAAAACGTTTAGAACTGGTAGCAAGCGAAACGGCGGTAGTTGAAATTCAGGAATTTCTGGAGTAACCCCCGTATATCCTATGAACGTTTTTAAACACTCTCCCTATAGGTATTGGAAAGGACTACTATACCAATAATTTTCACAAATAAAATAAAACTAATATAAACTAACTAATAAACTGCGCTAAAAACGCTTTTCGTCGAAAATTTTGATAATTTATTGTGCTGCTCTCGTCATTTTCCCACGAATGGAAATTTCATTGTATAATTGTCTTATTGAGATCTATCTATATAAAAAATTTAATCAAAATCGTTAGAGCCGTTTTTGACAAAAAAATTTGGTATTTTGATCACTATGATAACTATAGTTAAATTTCGGTGGATTTTGCCCATACCCGTATTTTGGCGTCTCATGGTAACCAGTAGGCTAGACATCATTTTACAGCTGATTTGGTACGGTTGTTTTCTCTAAAAACCGCGCTAAAATCGATTTCGTCGAAAGTTTTGGTAATTTATTGTGCTGCTCTCGTCATTTTCTCATAAATGGGAATTTTATGGTATAATTGCCTAATTGAGAGCAATCAATAAACAAAATTTAATCAAAATCGTTAGAGCCGTTATTGAGAAAAAAATGTGGTGTTTTGATCACTATGATAACTATAGTTAAAATTCGGTGGATTTTGTTCATACCCTTATTTTGGCGTCCCATGGTAACCTGCGGGCGAGATATCATGTTTGAGCTGATTTGGTACAGTGGTTTTCCCTAAAAATCGTTCACAGACACACAGACCATTTTCCCTAATAGTGTTTTTCGTACTCAGGAGGGTCTGAAACGTAAAGATCTGAAGAAAACTCAAAATGTGATATTTCGCTTAAGGATCTCCTCTGTGAAATGCCAAAATTGGCTTAAGACTAACTATAGTTATCAAAGTGATGAAATCAAAAAATGTTTTTCTATAACTTTGATTAAATTTATTGCACGCACAGATTCAACTGATACAGCAGAGACATACAATTCTAATTCGCAGCGCGATAAATAACCAACATTTCGACGAAAAGCCATTTTGGTGCACCATCTTGAATAATAACCCTATGTTGACGGCCAGGAAAAGTTTTGTACAACCCTCCCTCTCCCAAATTTAATGCCTTACACTTCAAAGCATCAGGATCCTAAGTCTGTGCCGTCCGCAGAGAATAATAAACTGTTGTGTAATAATTTGCAGCGTTTTTTACTTTTCTTAGCCCAACGAAGGTCGAGTAAACATTATGTAATTCTTGATGGTATCTATTTCGTCCTGCTTTTTTTAAATAACAAATTAATACTTTATTGAATTTAAAAATACATCGTAGTAGAGCACAAGTTTGGAAATAAAAAAATAATGAACGTGGAACGTGAGTGAGTTATCTATCCACTGATATATCCTCAAATCCTCTTGATTGTAGATATGGCATTAACTGTTATGTTTTAGTAAATCAGTGGGACGTTTCCTTTTGAGTAGACGTGTTGGTCTGGGCTCTGGTGGGTTTGCTGCTGATTGGTGTAGTAAGGGGTTGGAGTGTGGGATCAACCTTTCGTGTAGGGTGGTAAATTGTTTTCGAATATCGTCTTTGATTGGAAGAATATTTAGGCCAGAGAAACCAAGGATCACCAGTGATCATACGGAGGATTCTGTTTTGGAAGACTTGAATTCGATTTACTTGGGACTTACTGGCTGCTCCCCAGAATTCTCCCCAGCACAGCCATATAGGTCGTAGAATGGTGAGATATACGAATCTTTTTAGGTCTTTTTAAGGGTAATTTGGAGGACGCTTGAAGAAGATGTTTGAGCTGCTTCAGTCGCAACCGCAGGTTTTTCGGAAGATACGAAATGTGTGTGTCCCAAATCAATTTCCTGTCTAAGTTTAGTCCAAGATACTTGACTGACTTAACTTCTGGGGTAGGTACTTCGTGTGACGAAGCAATATGACGAGTAATTTTGAGCTTGTAGGTGAAGCACACCAAAGATTATGTAGGAATTACTTTTACCCTCCATTCATCACACCAGTCTTCCATCGCATCTGAAAAACTTTGTAATTTTGGTCGTGGTGTCAGGGCCTTTCTCAAGGGCATGTTAAAAACTGTTTCATTATGTACATGTAAGGTTGCTTGATTAGACATTTGCACTTGTTTTAGAAGCGCCACAAATGTCTTGTGACGGGTTAGTAACGTAATTATTGGAGGAATATCACATTCCCGTTGAAGAGAGGAATAAACGGTAGATTTTTTATTGCGATTCGTTCAGTTCAAAAATAAAGTTGCTGGTGTTTACGTTATCACTGCCGTAAACCGTCGTAACTGATGATGCCATTTCGTTGTTTTCAATGAGTAACGTACTCTTCTTCACCTAATTAAAAGTTGCCAAAAATGGCGAATCGAGTCTCCATTGTCAAGCCCTCTGACGAGCCCGACGCTGAATGTCACCTTCATTTCATGAGTTTAGCAACTACCTTTCTATTTAGAGTCTCATCCTCTCGTTCTATGGTCCTAAATATTGCCATTGACATATCTGTCGAGGAGGGGCGACGCCCCTCTCGTTGGATGGCGGCCGTCGAAGAGGTCCAATCAGTGGCGTTCATTATCAACGAACCTTTGAGCCGGCAGAAGGGTTTGCGAATATTAACTCGCCAAATTATTAATACGGAAGGGCATTTAGAGGGGATTCCAGAGCTCGGCTCATTTCCGGGGGCTTTCGCATCATGTAATTACGAGTCCCGCCGATGCGCTCCGATTGCTCGTTGCAGTTGCATCGCTCGGACATTCGAAAAACAACTTTTTCCCCTCAAAAGACCAAAAAACCGCTAGTTCGTCAATTTTTCAGGCGAACGCTTGTTTCACGCTCACGTCGAATTAACGATAATGCGAGGGGAACCTGCGGAATTCGGAGGGTAACGAGCCTTAACGCGAATATTTGAGTAAAACGCAATTTATTTATTAATTGGTTTGATTGTTGGGGATTAGCGGGAAATGCATCACCTGGCCTATGAATGACCGTTTCAGTAAGGGCGCATTACAACACCTGCGCCATTCTCGAGATTTTCGTTTTCTAAGCAGCCCTCCGTGTTGAGTCACTCCATTCCTTTCCTGCAGCAAGAAAATAATTGGCAGTTCAACAGAAACAAGCTCTTGAGATCTCTCCAGAAATGCTTCGAAAACACCTCGTACTATTGAAAATCAAAGAAGGAAGACAGTTGAATCTCTTCCAGACCCATTTGACACTGTATTACCGATCTGGCCATTATTACTGACTGCTCTCAGCTGAATTGGATTCGAAGGAAAGCCACATTCATGAGCATTGGACGCCAAACATGCAGTTACATCTCCTACACGACAAACGCTTTCCAAGATACAAAGAAAGCTGGAATCTTGGAGTTATGGACTCATTAATGTTTCTTAACATCTCTCAGAGACCGAAAGTTTTGCCCAAAGTTGGTAACTACCCAAAAAGTTCTTTCTTGAAGATTTGGTGAAAAAGTCGAGCCGTTTTATAACCGATCGTTCATATTTAGTTTCTAATTCTAATGCTGAGCTGAGGGAAGAAAAACTCGAACTTACAGAAAGATTACTTTGTTCGATTGTTTGTTAAAGTGTTACCTCCATGCACCGAGCTATCAGTTTGAGTAGGAAGCCAACGAGCTAGCTAGTAACAACACCCATTTCACTCGCCGATAGTTCACCATCCGGTTGTCAGAGACCATGGTGTCACTGAGCAAGTTCACTGGCTGGGATATACTCGTACTGTGTGGTCTAGCATTTATCATTAAAAGTCGCCTAATGCGCGCACCATTTTCAGGCACTAATAGTTTCAGTGGTCGTTTTATTAAAGCTGAAGCTAACGCTATTCGCCTGTCCATACGAGTGGACACCGAAACGAAGTGAAACAATGCTTGACAAGAGCGATTTTGTTATTCACCCCTGGGCCGCAGTGGCTCGTTCAAGTCCTCGAAAGCGCTTCGTCGTCTTAATAAACGAAAACGAAACCAATTCTCGTTTAACTTGGCATTTACTTGTGACTTCAGTCGTTTTTCTAATTTAACAAGGTACGTATGCATTTCAAGGGTTCGTTATTTCGTATAGCAAGACTCTGAGGCGCCTACTTTAATTAACGAAGGTAATTTGGGCCAACGAGACGATCGCAGTTGCAGCCTGAAAGCGTGAGTCCTTTATTGCAAGCTCAATTTAGAAAACGTAACAAGAAGAGAAGACATTGAGATTGCAGCTAACGAATTGCAATAACGAGGCATCTTTAAACATAAGCTAGAGCTTATGTTGAAAAGAATTGTTGTGTTAATTAAAATTGTGAGGTCTCTTGAGCTGAGAGAAGGTGGCGATGGTTACTAACACCTCTAATAATTGGGTAATCAGATGTGTGGCTACAGATATTAGAGAGGCTTTGCAATCCTTTCTCTTCCGTTCCGCCCACCCGTTTGTTAAAGTCTTACAATAAAGTTTATACTCAAGGTGTAGAAGAGCAAAATTATGTGGAGAGCACCATGGTGACAAAAGTGCGCCAAAAATCTTACGCGCAAGACATCCTTGAGAAATTCGATTTTGTTTTATGTAAACAACTCGACGTATCCTGATTTAGCATATGCAGTTGGTTTCTTATCGAGAACACTAAAAACCCCAACCGCCGAGGGTATTGGCAGGCTCAAACTAGTGTTCCGGAAGAGAAGGGGATTTTCATCTGCTACTCGGATGCTGATTTTGGAGGGTGCATCCTGACTAGAAGATCGGCCATAGCAGTATTGGTGACTAAGTTCTGTCACTGACTCCGCTACAGGAGGAGAAATTGTTGCAGTCAGCGAATCCTTTGAGCCAAATGAGTGAATACAAGAGATGCCAGTTCTACCGATTGTTCATGCAGTAGCAGGATGAGCTTATTATCCTGAGAACCACCGCAGGACAAAACACATTCAAAGAACAAAGTCAAATTTTGTGTGGCAAGGTAGGACTTTTATAATGAGTGCATTGTTAGTACAGTTTGTTTTACACTTGAACAAAGGAAAGTGTTAAAGTCTTACAATGAAGTTTAGATTCAAAGCGTTAAGTGCTAAATCGTCTACAGATTGGCACCTCTCAACTTTCTTTTCCTAACAAGTTCACGGTCAGACTTGCAAACCTTGTTCGTTTTGTGTTGTTGTACCATTTCAGTTCTTCCGTTATTCAGATGTCTGTGTATTATGAGCTTTTATTAAAGTGTTAATATGTAATTATTCAATAGGTTATGGGTCAGTGAAAGGCGCGTTGTCGTACGCAGAGAAGCGTCCCTTAGAGAGCACAATATCAAAGGATGAGCCACTCGAAGAAAAGCTAGCACCTGCGCAAGTTCCAATTTCAATTGATCCAGAACATACATCAAGCAAGTATTACAGTGTAATGAAAGTACAAATAAACCAGATTCAGAATCAGGAGCACCAGACACATCAAATAGTACTCGTTCTATGTGCAACAGAGATACTCTTCATGCTCCAAAATATTATGATGAATTTGCTGAATTATGAGGGAGCTGTTAAGAGTACTGATAGAGCATCTTCGCATTAAGCCATGTATAGTGAATTGGCGCCGTTGGAAGAAAATCAGCTGAAGCTTTATGCAGATGGTCAAGTTTCAAAGTACAAGACTCCTGTGGTGTTGACTCCTGTTGTCCCATACAGCCACAGCCCATACATGGTGTTGCCACATTAGTAAAGATGCGTCTCCTACAATTTTACGTTTCAACAGCTCGACGAGACCATTTTCGTGATACAGCCAGAAGGTATAACGATGGCTCGGATAAGTTTGGAGGCTCTTAACCGGAAGGTCTGTGGGCTAAAGCAGTCACTTCGATGCTGTCAGTTCCCCGGGAGTGAACCTTTTATCACTTCGTGAACCAGTCCACGAACTCATCAGGCGGCTAAGACTCGAAAACGAAAGTCCAAACAGAAGAGAGAGGAGATAGCGTGCTCGCCAGCGGGTGATAGGTGTCACCAGTCTAAAACCACCGTTTCTTACCATTTTCGTTTCTCGAGAAGGTAGGTCCCGTCATAATCTCCTGCATCATTTCTTCTCAATCTTTCGATTGCTTACTATCACCAATTGACTACTCATTTCTCGTATTTCGTTATTTTCCTCCAACCCCTACTTCCGGCCGCGTCGGAGAGCTACACTGCGGAGAGAAAACTTTTTGTCCCGCGACGCTTTTGACGAAGAAACCCCTCAGATGTCTGATCCTTCCGTTCGCGAGTAGTACATGTGTACAGCACGTACACCGTTGACAAAAAAAGCCTTCATTTGACAAAACTGCGTACATCCCCTGGTCGCCTGGTGTGATCACGATAGTCTGTCGTTTGCACGTAACGAGGTATCGTTACGTCGACGTTATTTGGCTCTGCAGGACTGAAATTCGTGTCACTTCTCCGATCCCTGGGACTTGATAACGTCACTTTTTGTAAAACAACCAGCAATTACCCGCTCGATTATAGTTATTACCGGGCGAATAACAATGCCAGGCTGCCGATTCGAGTAGGAAAGGCGTTTGATTTTTATTTCTAAGCTCCTCATGGTCATTGCCCACTGAACAACCCGAGCTTTGATGATAAAAAGTGATTTTGTAGGGATCCACACGAACCTCTCACGCGAGCGAGATGCGCGATCCGGTCAAAGATGACGTTCAAGTTCAAAGGTGAACTGCGTGTACGACACAAAACCGCGCTTTAAAAGTCGCTCCATCTTCTCAAACTTCTCGTTTCATCATCCCGATGACGATACGTAGCAATTATCTTTTTCCGCAATAGCGTTATTGGCATTTCTTTGGTACTTGACATCCGCCTGTTAAGAGGCCACACTTCAAGGCTGGATCTAGGAGTATAGAAGCGATTAATTCGACAGTTTCTCTCTCTCCTCCAGAAATATGACGGAGTTTGTATGAATTGAAACAACCCAACACAACTAGCATTAATAAATAAGATGCTACAACACTACTCGAGGTAGTTCGATCAAGCGGTTGGTTGATACGTTTTCAGAAAGCCCACGCCACCCTTGTTCGTACATTTCGTTTTCGATAAGCGGTTACGTACAAAAGCGTTGAACGAAGATCCAACAACTTTCATGGCTTTAGCTACTGGTCCAATCTATTTTTCATTCAGATCATATTACAAAACGTAGTAAGTAAAAGATAACATGACGGTCTACGTAGAAAATTATAGCGCTTAAAGTCAAACAATACATTGTCCTGCAGCTACTTGTGCCACGACCTTCATTGAAGAATCGCCAGTAGTAAATTATTACGCAACGGTTTATTATTCTCTTGCACAGAAGAAACGGTAAGTTTTGCTATATTCTCCCGTGAGTTCCTTTAAATAGTACACTTTGGCTGACTATAATCATTGTGATTTCACTGTTTTCGATCCAGACGCAGTTGTACACATCTGAGACCGGTACTATTCGACTCAGCATCGAAAAATACCGATAAAAGCGTTACCAATCACGACGTAATTGCCATAAAACTGCCAAAATTTCGTTTTAGTTTAATTTTTAAACAAGTTTTTGCCCATAACGACCGTGTGTTTCGTGCGATTGGATTGCCAGCAGGAAAGTACAACTAGATACCAAATGGGATTTTTTAGACCAAATGAAAGACAGAATATTGCCTGGACAGCGGACGGTCTGTCCAGAATTGGACTTTCCATGCCTTGACACGTTAAGTGACAAATTTTGAGGAGGACGTTTTCCTGGTCGAAAACATAGGTCACGATGAATAATAAACCAAAATTAGTCATCAGACGATCAAACGACCATTTTAAAGTTCTATTGGACTATCACCTTTCGACGAACTTTTCGGAACATCATGATCGTATCATATGAGCCAGATTAATGGGGGGGGGGGGGGGGAGTTCGTATATATTTATAAAAATTATTTAAAAAAACGTATGGTGCTGCTCTCGTAAGTTTCCCACGGATGGAAATTTCATGGTACTTAGGCGTTATCTGAAACAGTAAATTTGTAATCTCAAATGTAAACTATGACAACTATAGTTAGTTATCCGCCGATGTGACCCTTATTTTGATGTCTCATGGTATCATGCTGGCTAAATATCAAAGTAGGCTATTGAGCTAATTTGATTCTCTCAATCGAGTTTGTGTGATGGTCCTTGAAACGTAAAAATCTGAAGAGAACTTAACTTTTTTTAACCGTTTACATAACTTTCCTTCCTACATCATGGGGCCAAGGTAGAGCCTTCCGATAAAATAGTGTTCATCCAAACATTAATTTGGTAGAGGAAAAACTGTCGCTCAATGAAGGTTACTGCCCCATGATCACACTCCTTCGGATAAATTTATGAAGATTTTGTCTACAGTCGGTGTCTACAAGGTCGGGATCGACTTCAATGAACACCATGCATCTCAACATTGTTGCATATACAAGCACGATCACCCCTTTGCCATTCAACGGGACTGTTCCACAATAGTTCTCGATAGGTCAGACCATTCGCAACAATTTATTTTGAAGCTTCGTGATTTCGTACGTCATAATGCTAAACTGTTCATTAAAACAATGTTAGCGGGCTCTTTTTTCGCCCTTCTGCTGTTCTCACGCTCTGATGCTCTCCGCTGAACGCAGATTTACTTGCAAATTCGACGAGACCAGACGCGGCCCCTCGCCAAATGTTCTCGAAAATGATTCACGTCGCTCACGGCGATGCAAATTTACTCCCATTCCTGAGGGCCGTTGATGCAGCACAATGCAGCTCACTCACACTTCAGCAGGCTGATGGACAGGAGGTGAATGTGTCATCTAGTTGCCCCGGCTCGAAATAACTTCGTTAGAGAATGTGACGGGACAATCCGCGTCAGCAATTGCCAACCCCTGAAACCCCCTGTGATGAAATGGATCAATGCCTTCCAAATTGGACTTGTGCAAAGAGATTTCCTCTATTAAGGCGGAGGATAGAGCACAAGTAAAAGCAGAGAAACACCAGACGCGTCACATCAGTCAACTCAGTTTGAACTAACGTGAACAAGATTGATCGACCCCGCTGAATGCATTTCCCAATTCTTTAAAGCGTTCAACTCGACCTTCCTGAGGAGGAGACTTTGGTGTTGGGCCTAGTTGGAAGGACTGAGAAGAGACCTCAAATAGCAACTGATTGCGATACTATGTTTACCGACCTTTTTAAATTAAAGAGCAAAATATCAAACATTTTCCCAAATCGCACCCCACCCCCTCTCAACTAAGTACGCGAATTTTCAAGGCGTCTAAACAATCAAGTTATTTTTGAGATATGGAGAATATGAGGTTGTGTTAGTTCGTTCTGTTACGTGAGAGGCATAAATCCGAAGAGTCGTTTTAGCGCTTCTCAGACGAGTTGCGAAGGTAGTTTTATGAAACTTTCCGAGATTTTTTTTCTCCCCACGGAAAGAGTGCAGGGATTTCCACGGAGGTTATGAGATATTTTTATTCAACAGAGGAAAATACGATATAATTTTAGATAGCGACAGACACACGAAGACGCTTTACGAGAAGAGCAATAAGGTTGGACGCGAGGCTCATCTCCTGGCCCATAAACAAGGTCGTCAACGCTCATTTTAAAGACGGAAAGAAAATATGAATATTCCTCATTTCAGATATATGGCCTTCGTTTTTATCTATTTTAGGGTCCGTTTGAAAGGAAAACTGTACCATCGAATTGAACGGAAAAGGGAAATTTACTGGAAATCGTTACGAAGAAATACCAGGGGTCGCGAAAGATTACTTTTAGGGATGTACTTAGTGATGCTCCGATAAATTCAATACAAATCGGGAAGAGGCAGAAGAAAATTACCGAAGGACCACAGATGCAGAAACATCCAAGTACTGTTTCTACATCACCTGAGAGCAAATGTTCTCTGAGGAGGAGGAAACTTTCAACACCGGAACGTTAAGAATAACATTCCAATTATTAGTTTGAACCTAGTCGATACCCGTACCCCAATAAATGAATAAACAAATAGTAGTCTTGTAGTAAGAAGTTTAAAGGTGTTGCGCCATGTGACTCGGCTGGGGCGTGGAGAGTTGCTCCCGCGGTGGAACGAGTTGATTTAGACGTTACCGCCCTGTTGAATGTTGCGCCACAGTAAGCGCGAAATTGCGACATGAAGTTCTAGCTACTGGCGGTAATCTGAAACCTGCCCTCTGCTCCGCACCTATTCATAGAAAAACATAAGCATCCGAATTGCTCGTTAGCTCATCTCCTCCCGAAGCTCAGTCGTGGGAGTCAGTTGTGTTCGCACGAATCACGTTGTATACTTTTTTGTCTCTCCCCCTTCCGTAAGATTTGTCAAAAAGTAGATTGTCGTCGATCCGCTGGCGAACCTTTTGATGTCAATGCGTTGAAATGTCCGTTCAAAAGGCATACGTCGGTAACACGTAAAAACGTCAACCGCCAAAAAATTGTTACCCAACGACCGTGAACGCCTGGTCACATCTTTTGCCCAACTCTCCAGGGCGTCCCGGTTGTTTTAGTTCAGTCTAGTTAGTACTCTAAACTTATTTGCGATTTGTCAAGGAGTTCGTGTGAATGGCAAGTCTACTGATTAGTTGATGAGTTCGACTCTTTCGATGGCTCAATGCAAGGCCTTCTCCTCATGTGGCTCTGGCAGCAGTGGCACGGGTCTGCTGTGTCGAGGATATGTCGTCTAAGAACTGGGATAATCTTATTTTATGAAAAAGAAAACCTTGAGTATTGTTAGAGAACGAGTGACAAAACATAGTTTATTGAAGAACCCCGTTGAACCCAAAACATCTGTCTTAATAATAAGATACTGTAGATTTCTCAACATAGCGGTATATCCTCGGATTCTACTTAAATTCTCCTTGAGGATTTAGCCAGTTAACCTTTATTGCCTTGGGCTTCTGTTGCCCAAGTGACTTGGATTACTCAGCGCAGTGCCGTGGTGATAATCTCAACTTAGCTGTCCTCCTATATCACTCGTTCAGTCAACACTAGAATAATTTGAAAGCTACAGTGGTACACTTAGATTAGGTCGAAAAATGTTTAACAAACGAGAGAAAGGCCTCCACTGGTGTCCACTGTTCCCTCTAATGGCCTGCCACTACTTAAAAATAAAATTCTAATTGGAATGATTCACACACCAAAAGGTGATGCGATTACAAAATTGCGATAACCACCGAGTGACAGAATACTATAAAAATTTCAATCTCGACGGATTTAAAGTTCTTCCCAGCTAAGCGGGAGGCTCAGATTAGTATTTTTCCGTTGAAAAATTCACTTCTTTCGTGGAACAGACAATTAGGTTGCAGTAGACAGCACGCTTCTCACTATGTTTTCAAAACAGACTAATGCAGAGCTGAAGGCTCCATTTACTCCAAGTTAGCAGTTCCAAAATTAAAAACTTGAGCGGTTATCAGTGGGAGGGAGTGAAGGAAATAGATAATTCATTAACCACTCAATTAGAGGCGAGGGAGGATGTAATGAGTTTCCTCCGCCCAGTTCCCTTTCCTACCTGCGTCGTTTATATTTAACTACCCTTTCAGCCAACTTTGTAAATCCGCGTAGATAATAGAACAGTGGAGAGGAGATATTCAGCCGGGGGTCCTCACGTTACACAGCTAGGACAGGTAGACGTCTCTCTGGCTTTGTTAATAATGTTGCCGGGAAAGGGCAGAATGCACAGTTATTTTCTTATATTTTCGAAGGCAGATGTTTTTACATTTTATTGACGTTTTCGTCCTACTAGATTTAATTTAAAATTATAATGTTGACCCGCGCTATATATTCATCATTTCTACACTTAAAATGAATTGTGACTGCCTAGGAATGGCTGTAGGCAGGAGGTGTTGAGTACATTGATGTTTGGTGGTTATTCCATAACTTTATTCGTGATTATGCAGTTACAAACGTTGTACCACGAATCCTTTCAGCGCCAGATGTTCCATACAGCAATGTAAATATTCTACTTCCTGTCAAGGAGTGTGAATTGCTCCTCATCGGAACTCTTTAATATCCGTCGCTCTACGACCGACCTCTTCTTATGCTAAACGTTTCCAGAGCGAGGAGTCATAACAGTTGAACGACTCATGAGCGAGCGACTTCAGAAAATGCGGCCCTCTTATCGAAAATCACTTCAGTGCTCAGGATCGCAGCTCTGTGCACCGCCCCTCGTCCGAGTGGAAGTTGAAGAGCAAGGAAGTCGCAAACGATACGGCAGTCTATAACGAGATTTTTCTCCCAGTTAAGCGGTCATTTGGCCCCTTTTCCCTCCAAGCAATATTGGCCCTTTTCTTCTCCTTCTTCTTTATGAACTCCTCCCGAGGTAATAATGGAGATGTCCCCGGAGGGGGTGGAACGTATGAAACGGCATGAAAAAGGAGAAAAATAAGGTTTGGGTCGGGTTTGTGAAGCGGAGACTGTGAAAGGAACACCCTTCGTTCCGACCAACGAGCCGTCTCTTACGACTTTGTTTGCCTCTGATTTACCGTATTATCACAGTTCTCTCTCAGACCTTTATCGCCTCGGCGTCCACTTCCTTTGGAAGCCGACCAACAACAAAATATCATAACTCGGAACTTGACGATTGTCCGTCAAACTCAAAATCCTCCTCGCAATGCCATTATAGGGCCCAGCATCCTTCATAACTATACAGGCCAGTTTCCTTCTGATATCGACCGTTCCTGAACCCTCAGAGAGGAGTCTTGCGATCCATTATAGATGTCGTTTATGAATATCAAGCAGGTTGAGGCTTTACCAGCATGAGAGAGCACTGCAGGCATGCCCTCGTCCACAGAGTGATTCAGAGAGGTGCCCACAGAGTTCCATCTTCGGATAGGTCCTTTGAAAAGGTAATCTGAAGAACCTCATGGCGAGCAACGTGCTCCGAATTGACTCGTGAGTGGTGAGGGGGTACATCAAGCTTCAAGTGGCAGAGGAGAAAACTTAACTCATCTTCTCGAAAGGAAAACTAAATTTTTATGTGAGGGGGCATTTCAGCCGACACGTCCATCCGCTTTAAGATGCTGCCCTAGCGAAGTTTGCCTCCCTACAAGCGGATAGCCAGACTACTCGGGGGACACCATGTACAAGGCCATTTACTGAGGCGTGATTGGGTACTGACCCGTTGTATGTGGTAGCCAACTTACAGTCATTCAGTCAGTCAGAAGAAATCTCCTAGTGCACCCCACCCCACTGTATCACCAAGGCCTACAATACGATGATCACTGAAACACCACAAGTGATCACTGGCCAGTTACAGGTTGACTTGGTCTTCGAGTGGAAGATGGAAAACTGGAGAGCAAAAGGGAGCTTCCCACAGTGTGGACCGAACTATGCCAAGATTCCTCCACAAATAGAAAGGTAGAGTGCCGGCGAATGAGAATTGGATAGATGACAAGCGAGGTGGGAATCGTCGCTAAAAGGACGAACGACTTTTCCCTACACCCGAGAATGTCTTAGGAGAGCATGGCTCGAGCCAGACCATGGCCAGAGCTCGCTGATGCTGGTGAAGAACACCTGGTTACCTCCGAAAAACTTGTCAAAACCAAAGAAGCAAGTGAATTAGTAGAAGCAGGGAGCACGCAACTTTTTCTTCTTTATTTCACCCTCAACTCCCGTCCTCTCACGGGTTATCAGTGTCCCAGTGACTCAAACTTTCGCCTTTATTTTATCGTCATCGTACATAAGACTGTTGTTGGCGGTACAATACGGTAGAATCCCAGTCGAGTGGCAGCTAGTTGTAAATAACTCCGGCAATTGTAATGGCCTCCGGTCTGTGAGGGCGAATGATTGCAACCAATCAATAAAGAAACTCCCTTTTCATCTAGCGAGTCGCGTAGGGCGTTATTAAACTCAATGGGCCCACAGTGGTTCAATCGGTTTGTAGACCTAATCGAGCGCCGGTTTACAACTCAGGTTTGACAGTAAAAACTTTACGGTAAGTCTGGAAATTAACAAAAGGGAGAAACAAGGGCATTTGCATGAGAACGGAACGGGGTCCCCACCCGCAAATGAAGACTACGAGTCATCTCAGAGCGAAGGAGGTCGTAAGGAAGGGGAACATAAAGCGAGAAACCGAGTGGCGGCAGTGAAAGTTAGGCCGGGGATGCTAAAACACAACGAAGGATGTCAGATATGAGATTCATTTCTATAACTTCATCCTGGATTTATGTCTCCAACGTCAACTTCAACGGTCTTCAATTCCACTTGTCGTTGAGGCGCTGTCGCCACTTACAAACAAAAAAATACAACAAATCTCGATCACCAATTGAGTGGCATGCCAACGTGGAATGACAATCCCTAGCAGAGTAATGAAAAAATGCACTTTATTCAACTATTAGTAGGAGCCGTGTGGTTAATAAATCCTTGATTGCTCCCCTGAACTGTTAGGAGTGACGAAACGTTGAGTAAACGTCAGCAACTATTTAGAACTTGCCACTAAACTCAAGAGTAAGTGCGTGTAAAGCATCGAAAACAGGAAGGAGAATTAATGTTATATATTAATATTATATAGGTGCGAATATTAGTGTCGCCGAAACGCAAAGCGGTATAATAATAAGTGTTTTTTAATTTAACGCAGTTGCAGTCTCCGTATAGGCAAATCCTACGTAGGATATCCTCGATCAGTAATGAAATAAGCAGATACATCGAAAATTACTCTGAAAAGTGAACACTGTGCACAGAGATAGAGGAGTCTCAGAACCAAAACTAAAGCTCGTAGGTTGGTTGCCTCCTTGTACCGTCAGGAGCTGTATCTTGAAGAAATGACAAAAATAGTTCATTAGTAATTAGATCTAGAGCATAAGATAACACAGGTAATGGTAATGGAAATCCACAGCCTGCTTAGAAAAGAAACATAAGTGGGCGAGAACAGACGAAAACAAATCTATTGTCCATTGAAACTAACGTAACGAAGACTACAAAATTGTACACCATTAGATAGCAAACGATGCAAGATTCTAAATTTCCAGCTGAGTTGACTTCATCCGCGAGTTCGGTCGGCAGTGTTGAAAAATTTAGTTCTTGTTTCGCTCTAGTTGGTTTAGGATGACTCAAATCAAAAATTGTCTTTTCTTTTTTAATTTGTATCAGTGAAGCCTTTATAGATAATTGGTCTGGTGTGAGAAACTTCCGGAGATCCAAGGGGCAAAGATGCAATCAAATAGAAGGATAAAAGGGCCATCACTTGCATTCGAACTAAAACATAAAAATTGCAGAACACAAGAACTATACCAAGAGAAACAGAAACGAGAAATGATCTGTTCCACACTTTCGTTGAGGGTATCCTAGTTTCAGTTTTGAATTAATTAGTGGTACTGGTGATGGACTAATTGCTGAAACCTGAAGTGAGATTTCTATCCGTAGTATTTCTACGAATGCTGCACGGTAATCTGTCAAGCCGTCATACAAACAAACGAATAGTGAGATGTGCATGCGCGGCTCGCCTGAATCGTTATTGGTTCATTACCTGGTTCTCGTTGCTGGTTCGAACTAGCGACTTCGTTCTCGTAGCAAGTCCCAAGGTTTTCACAGTTTCTGATTTGTGTTCATTTCATTGCCTCATAAATCGGCGCCGCTATTTCAATATCGTTGACAGCTGATTGTGTCGTGAGAAAAGGTGGCGAAAACCAAATAACTTATGAAAAGGCCGTCCAGTGTTCAGGAGCCTGAACGGAGGGAATGAGGTCGACTTAAAAGCTGAACATTGTGATCTGTTGCGCGGGGTTCAACTCCATACGACTGCACAAGGGGAGGAAAGAGGCCTTTGACAAATGGGATTTAGTCCCTCACAATGCAAAGAGGACTGGCTGCTTTTATTCCGAGTCTTCTCGACGCAATCGCCACTTGCTCCAGTGGATTTCCCAGCTAAACAATCATCAGGTGAAGGGAGAGGAGCGGCCGTCAATGGGGGTGGATTTTTAATTAGCTCATCCGTACTGTGATGGGTGATGGGGGCAAGAAACGGATTCCCACGGGTGCTCTACAGGCCAGCAACCGTGGCAATGGACCGCCGCCGAAAGTCAAGACTTCTTAAAATTTGATCTCCCCTCCCTTAGACGAAAGGGAAGTTGTTCATAGGCCTGCGAAGTCTATGAACGGCTCATCGCCGTAAATCACGAGCTAACGCGCTACTCGCAGATGTTCTCGTTTCATACCCCGTGAATAGCTCGATTGAATGTTGCCTATCAGGTGGCAACCAACGGTTGCTTGCGAGACTTGGATTTCGCAACAGTTTGCGGTTTAGCGACAGCTTTATGTACTTTCGAATATCAATTTTACTTCACTCTTTGAATGGAAACTATGGCTAATTCCTAAAGTTAACGTACCTGTTAGGTGAGTCCGTCTCCTCTGGCTGGTGAGTTACTCACCAGCCAGAGGAGACGGACTCACCTAACAGGTACGTTAACTTTAGTAATTTGCCTACTGGCGGACACAACCCAATTTCTTTAATATATGGCTAATTCTTTGAAAATCGTCGATCACACATCAATAAAGTTTTCTCCCTTTTTTGAGTCAAGTTTTTATAACGAACGATGAATATCGGAGCAACGCCAGTGAGAAACTTCAACAATCTCCTAAAAGTCCATTAGCTTGAGAGAGAGAGTGAGAGAGAGGGAGGGAGTGAGCGGTAGGAGTCTCTCTTCCTAGGGAAGCTTATATACTACTTCCTTTGCCTCTATCAAATTACGATAGGATTTCTTAAATAATCGCTTCTTCTTACACTGCATAACGTTTTCAGGAAAGTGGAAAGACAATTGAGAAATAATTCAAAGTAAATAAAAAACGATGCAAATTATTACACAACGGTTTGTTACTCTCTTGCACGGCTTGAGCCATCCCATCACAAATCTCCGGGACCCACTCCATTCGACCCAGCTTCGAAAAATACTTGTAACCGATACGGAACATGAGCTGATTAAAATAACTTTCGATATACTCGTATTGTCCCGAAGGGATCCTTCAAGTAATAGAATATACCGCACTAAATTTACTGTGATTTGCCACCGTTTGCCGTCTAAACGCAGTAATGCGGCGCTGAGGCTAGCACAGGATAGAAAAATATCTGGAAAACGATACCAAACGCGACGTGATTGCTATGAAACTGCAATAATTTTGTTTGGCTAATTTTTTAAACGATAACCACCATGTCCATACCAACCATGGCTTCGTCCTATCGGGCACAAGCAGATCCCAAACGGAATGTTTGTGCGAAAGAACGGATTTTTTATACCTCCGTAGAGGCAAAATATGGCCTGGATGACGGACGGCCATTGCAGATATGGAATCCCCATGCCCTGAAACGTGGAGTGTCAATTTTTCAGAGAGTGAAAAAGAGAGGGGGGGGGTGTTAATAATTTTCCTGCCCGAGAACGTGCATGTATGGTTCAGAATAAATAAAAAACTAAATTAAAAAGAGATTATCAATGAAGGTGACTTAATTATGCGGAAGCCCGTTAGGGTCATTTGTGGCTCGTAGTACTCTGTGGACCCCTTCACTCTCGACTTATCAAGAGTTGGGAGGTATCGTACCCTCTGGTGAAGACGGCCGTCGAGGGACAGTGCTCTTAAACTGACCAACGGCCTACTGAGACCCAAAGCCCTTTGTATTGACAGTCAGATTGAGACTTGTGGAAGCTGTTCCCTGTTGCTGTGCTGGCAGACAAACCCACGCTCTAAGTTGGTAGAATCCCAAGCAGCTGAGTTGTAAACAATGTAGAGCTGCTACACACAACCTTGCGCTATTTTATCGTGGATAAATTATGAAAACTTGGGATTTCAATGTGGCTTCTCCGATGGGAGACAGTTGTAAGAACAGGCGGTTGATCAAATTAAACGTTTAATTGTTCAAGAAGAAAAAATACATTCACGGCTATTTCATGATCTGATTGTAGCAACATTGCGTTGGTTTTTTTTTTGAGGAACTCAATTTTTGCATAAATTAAATTGAGGATCAGTGAGAAATTTATCTGAGCGCATACATAACAATAAATATGGAATTCGTGAAGTAGAGTGGCATCAATCGAAGTGTTAAAATTTGACTAAATGGGATAAATTCGAAGAATTTTTTACCATTTCACGAATATCGGTTCTGGTATTTCCTTGACGTGAACTTCAAATTGTAAAGAGTCCAAGGTCATTGGGTGTACTGAGGTGGGCTGACGTAGCGAGGGAGCTGGTAGTTGAAGTCTGGAGCGAGACTGGCTTCTACTTCTTCGGGCTTCTTTTTGGGAAAGTAGGGATTCTTCTCCGGATCCAAATTTAAGCTGTCAACGTAAAACAGTTTATCAGTCGGTGGATCAATTTTAACACTGAAATACCTGGGGTTACGAATAAAACGGAGTGAAGTACGACAGGAATGATTTGATTAGAAACGCACCTAATTAGTTAACGATGAATAATTTTAGAATATTGAGACAGTTGTCGTTTGCCCCACTGACTCCACTAAATTAGGGTTCCCGCTCTGGTGCGTTTAGCTCACTGAGCAACTTTGTCAAATCACTCCATACAAATGGGGTTTCCTGCTTGTCTTTCTTCTAAGAGCCATTTCCTCCACCCAGAACTGGTTATCCCTTTAGACAACTATCAAGTCACTAGTATTTTTTGTTTCTCACCATTCTGCTATATGTCCCATCAAGTAAATAGAACAAAACAACGCACATAGCAAAATAGAATTCGGCTTAAGCTATGGAAGCTGCAAGTATGTTGGGATGACGGATATCAACCGTCGAAGTATTAGTAATCCTATATAAGTAATTCGGTTGATGATGTATAAAAAGGTTCCGTCAACACAATGTGTGAAATGTGTACCTATGTGTCGGTGATACTACAACTAACTTACTACCTCTTAACCAATAATCTTGAGAATACTGCGGTTTAACTTGAAAAGAAGCAGAACAGCACAGATCCTTCTCCACCAACTCCAACATCAGCTGACTTACAAATCCGAATGTTTTCTATAACCCATACTTACCCTAATATTCTATTAGTCCCACTTTCGCTGAACTACTTCCACACGGAAGTCCTTAAAGGTTGGCCGGTTTCGGCGACTAAACTATCCTCGTACTTGCAGCGGTAGTGAGTGTTGATGATGGCTTAATCCCCAAACCCGGATCTGCCTTCAACAATTCCCGTGCGGGAAAGACAGTCTCAGTTCTTGGCTCCTCTCGTTCGGAGCTTCCTACTTACCTTGCTTCCGTAGGTTGATTCTGATTGGGGGACTCAAGCTGAACACTCCTCAATCTCCTCTTTTTCAATCACATCACAAACTCTTTCCTTCGCTAACGTCCAGTTAGCTGTTGATGGTTGAGAGGTTTTCACGGAGAGGTGTTCCTTATCGTCTCCTTCCCTTATTATAGATTTAAGTAATCGTATTATACACTAATGATAATATTCTCGATAGTACTTACTCATATAACCGCTGGGCATCGTTGCAGTTGACATTGTACCACCAATCGCAAGCAAACTCATGCTGATTAAACAAGGTTCCGTTGGGACAAAGAAAAGAGGCTCCTTGGTGCCCTTCCCGGCCATCATGGCAGATGTGGTAAGCCTGTAAGCAATTGAAGGTTTTTAAAACAGAGCCAAAAACAGATTGTCGCAAAACAATGAAAATTAACGTTTATTTTTACTTTTAGCACCATAAAGTACACAAGCAGTTCATACTGTGTAGTATTAATGTACCGCAAAGTGCGTTTTAATTCCTGAAATTTAAATACTACAAAAAGTAGTTTTCATTACAAAAACGATTTGACATTGGTTAACGAGCTCAAGTCATTTAGGATAAATAAAAGCCCGCTGGAGCCAGTTCTTACGGCCTTGGAATCCAAAACATGAAGGGGCTATTTCCCTCCCAATGGTAGGAAGAGACTTGCCATGCAGAGGATCCCAGTCTTAACTCCACACCTTATTCTATCCACGCTAATAATCCGGTTCTAAGGTGAGCGCTGGTAGTGGTGGCAATCTTTTGCTAGCAGCATCGGGACCTGGTTTAGTGAACTCTGCTTAGTGTATTTCATGTTTGTTTGATTTTATTTTCATTAAAATTGTTCTGAAGATATTTTGAAGTATGGGAGAGAAGGCGGTATTTTCTGGAAGTGCCCGTAGTCCACGGACGACACGAAAGATGAGTAAGTTCTTGCTCGATCGTTTACTATTACGAATCTGGAACACCTCTGGCTTGATATCATCGGTCACCACTACAACGTACTGGTAAGAGGTACCATCTTATGAGGACAACTGACAGCCTTTCTTCGTTTTATTTGCCCTCCAGTTTCTCAAAGGTGGGCGTACTTGAGTGTGGCGCTAACCAGTCGAAATAGGTTTTTCCCAAGGGAAGCATAGAAAGTACAGTCAGTCGGTCCGGACAAACCCGTGGTGGTTGACTCACAGACATCTCAATCTCTCTCCAAAACTGAACCTACGCACCCCTTACAACCGACATGCTAATGAGAAGTAGCCCACCTACACCAGTCATGCTCCCTGCGGTAGTTTCTGAACTCAGTTACCCCATGGTCAATACAGACGCTGTCCTTTTTTGAGCCAATTACGTATTATTTAATCTGCACCGTGCTACCAACACTTTCGAACAACTGCTAAACTACTGTCGTGGGGCTAGGAGGACGATGTGAGAGTAAAAACATGAAAGAGGGCAAGGAAGTAATAAATTCTACCCCCAAGGTTAGTTTGGTGAATGATAAACATTCAAATTCAAACCAACTTGTACTGAATCCAGCCTCAGCGTTATTGGCGAGTTGTTAAGTTAAATGTTTTGATAAAAAACGTACCCCCACAACCGAGCTTAATTAAACACCACAATTATTTTGAATTACCTGGCATCCAGTTTCGACGTTGGCGTACATGCCCGGAGCGTAAGGAACATTGCCGCAATGGAAGTTGGTCTGTGGAACGCTTCTAAAAAGTGGATAGTCGACGCCTGGTGTGCCAGGGATTTTGCTGAAGTCTTGTTCTTTTTCCTTCGGACTTCTTTTGTGAACCTTGACGCACAACGATAAAACGATTAGTTACAGTATGTACTTATGAAAATTAATTTACTTGCACAAATACGCACATCTCATACGTAAACTTTGATGTTACCAAATGGACTCACTCCTAGGTACAGCTTCTACTCTTTTATGTCAAGCGGAGGACAACTGTTGACACGTGAACTCGGTAGTGTAAAGATAGAAGATTGTCGTTGGAAATGTGTTTACTAAGTGAGCTGTTGTACACGCGTCCGCGCACAGTTCGCATCAACCTCAACTCCTGCTCTGAGCTTTTACGGTCTTACAAAACCATAAAACACCGTGTGGTTTGGAGAGTACTCGAGTGAAAGCTTAATGGCTGGATGGTTTGAGCGAGTGAGACTAGTTACGCTTGATGTTTACCCGTCATTCCTTAAATAGTTGCCAAGGAAGACCACAAAAACCTCAGCAGCAGAACCCAATAGGAAGAAGATTCTTCGTTTACACAACAAGTAAAAAAGTCCTGTGGCTCGCTAAATAAATTACGTGTTTCGAGGCTAATTTTATTTTCCTCGTGACGCGGCATTTTCGTTCAAAGATCAAGGTTCCCCAAAACTCGACAATCCTGTTTTTGAATGTTCGTTTCGGCCATTTCAGCGAACTTTTTCGAAGTCGTAATAAATTAGCTTGAGGGTAGCAAATGGCAATAAGAACTCTGTTGCAGCAAGGCTCTGTGCCGAACTGAGAGACGAGCAGTGGAAGACTCACATAAGTCAAGAATAGTCCTGTACGAATAGTTCGTGGGGGGGAAATATTGCACTCCGTTCCTCGCCTTAGCCCAACCGAGTAGGAAAGAAAGTTGTATAATAGGTTGAAAAAAGTAGTTTTCTCCTCAAACATTTCAAGGGTTTCTGAATTCGAAAAAAGGTCGTTTGAGAAAAAATGACCTGTGTGCGTCTGTCCATCCACATACGTTTTCAAAAGTCTCGCAGTCAGCCTTCATAAGGCTCCTGAGCAGGCCCTTGAATGGTGAGAATGCTGCAGCGTTTTGGAGTGGATTTTTCAGAAACTCAGTCATAACCTGGGAACTTTCATTTGCATTATGCTGGAAGACTGGAACTGCTTTCAGCCAACTTATAATCTACTCGTGAATCACTGAGAGATGGTGCTTAGATATGTTTAACCTCTGAAAACCTAGAAGTCTCAGCCGTAAGTCAGGTAAAGAAGGTATAGTCTACTGTGATTTCCCACTGCCCTCCCTTAGTCAATAACTGTCGCCTTTGCGAATAAATAGCTGGGTGAACTCCTTTTGTATTCATTCCGTTTCCGTCGCACTATGCCTTACGGCTGTCTCCGCTTCCCTAAACCTCGTATCGCCAATTCTCTGACTACCCGATCACTCGGACAGAAACACTTTGGCCCTAACTCTCGTCTGTGCTCATCTAATCGTCACATTACTTTGTGTTATTCGTTCATGAAGAAGGTTCCTCCAATCAATTCCATATTCAAGTATCTCCTTTCGTTTTAGTACTGTAAGGAGGCAGCGTCAAATATTGCGAACCGATTGCAAGACAAAGTTAAACCTTTGCCAATTCGAGTAATTATTGTTTATAAAATGAGTGTAGTTGAGAGATAGAGAACAAGTGAAAGTTGATGGAAAACACTATCGGTGAGAAAGTGGTAAAAAATATTCGTGGCTGCATGTCGTTGAGTAATAATTGGTAAACATTGTTGGAAAATTAACAAGTCTTGAATAACAGGCGGAAAACGTGTTATTATAACATTTATTTGATCACATTTATCAACGAATTGATCCATGGTAGGAGAAATGAGCCCATGGACGCTACCATTTGATCTAATATTTTCCTCGTGACAAATAGAAGATTAGGGACTAACGTACCAAGTTTCAGCAAAAAATTGCATAGATCGTAGTTACGGGCTCTAATGCCTTAAACTATATAAAACTTTAAGATGAAATTGACCTTTTCCAGAGATTGTACGAGTCGATTCGAAATTAATCAAGGCCGTGACGAAAGTTATGCGTTGCATTTTCCGAGTTGGACCAACGACATCAACTGTAGAGGGCTGATTATTAGCGGTCATGCGACAGAACAGACGAACAAATGAAACACGAAAAAGTGGTTCTTACGTAGCAGAAAGTTCACCGTGTTAGGGGGGCACCAGTAGAAGGTTCACCTCGTTGCTCCAGCCGCCAGGAGATCGGTTACGTCCGAGCCAAGCGCAGATCAAGCGAGTCTTCTGAAAGTAGGTCGCACCGATCGGCCGGTTGGGAAATAATTTTAAAATGCGTCTCCCGCTATAACTACCTGAGTTATTATCTCTTCCAGTGCACTAATTTCGGGCTTGGCGAGGGAGGCTGTCAGACGTACTTTAGGAACAGGACACCCTCCGGTGTTTCATAATCCGGAGAACGTTAGTTAGCATTCAAGCAAATATGACGTGAGATACTGTACATAGTTTCGAGCTGAAAACGGTTTCATGAAGAAAGGATAAGCAACCTTAAGCTAACTGTACTTGAGGCAATGACAGATAATCAAACCAAGTCTCGGCATTAAAATGGCGTTGTCCTTACACCCATATGGAACACAGCCTCAAAGCTAACTTCTATGAAGGGTGGTGGTACCGGGATGGGAATGACATTTAAGAGGGCTGCTCTCAACAAGAAGGAGTTAAGCAAACAGTTTTGCGATGCAATCAAGAACTCGCGGCCGTTCCACTTACGATTGATTTCCTTCAACTCCAGCACACTTTTTGGAAGATGTACAAGATTCGAGTACCGTACCGCGCCCTCTGTGAAGGATAATATCAAAAGAATAAATTGGTCATCTCTCATTTTTCCACTGAGTCCAGAAAACACCGTTTGGGGAGTTGATCTGTGTTAGTGTCAAATCCGATAATTCGATGTTGGAAGCACCACTCCTCTGAGAAAAATCATGTTGACAATCTGATGACTTAATTATGCTGTAGTTAGGCTATAATGGTCATGGTATATGTAGGAGGGGCTCAATAAATTGAGAGCTGAGAACTGCCTTAGAGGTTGAAAACGTGGCCACCAGCAGTAGACAGAAGTGAAGGCGTGCAGAGCCAGGGTCGAGCCGAGCTCAGCATTTTAAGCGTCAATACTCTCCCTTGCGACAGGAGGGCAACTGGACGAGCCAGTTCATCAAGGGACATGACGACTTGGCTTCTTTTCTCTCAAAGACTCTCCATCTGGGTCGACGTGGGCTTCCAGTTTCTACAGCTAGTAAGCAAGCCCAGTTTGAGAAGAAGGATATGACGAAACGATGTGGCCATAGTAGATTTGTCCCTTTGAAACTTGTCACCCAAGTAAATAGTTAGATCAGGCAAGGAACCAGATTAAGGACTCCCTCGAGATAGTACGGATTCCCCAGCGTCGTACCTCCGCGCACAGTGACACACAGCTCTCCACCGCGAGACTGGCTTGATCCTGCGGTCTGGATTCGGTGGATGCTGAACTGTTGCATGACAGCGAAACCATGTTTCTATGACTTCCCTTTGATGTAATTCACGTATGAGTGTTAAGAAACATTTTGATGTGGAAACAAACCAGACCATACAGAGTGAGAAAAAACTGGAAAAATTGCAATGTAACACCAACCCACGTACAGCTGAGGTGGAGCTGAGCTTTATAGGCTTTTCCACTTATTATTGGAAGATTGAACCCGATTTTTCCCAACACGCAATGTCCTTCTTCAAGTCAGGATCTTAGAAAAGAGAATTAAAATGGACAAATGAGTGTGACGCAGAGTTCAATAACCCAAAAAGTGCCGTGACACAAGATGGTCAGCAAGCTGCAAACGCTTCCACTTTCCGCGATTAGAAGTCGCGAGCGATAACACACCATTATCTGTCTAACTCCTCAGCATATTTATTGCTAAGGGAGTCCTGGAAATGTTTCTCGTGGATAATCTGTAAAGTGTAGACTGTCAGCGTGATTTTTCGAAAAGATTTCGAATTCACTGCGCTGAAATTATCGGAGAGTGTGAGTTATTTCTTTACATTATCGCCATTATTGCATTCTCGTCGTGTACTTACTTTGTTGGACAACCGACGTGTTTTTTGTCGTTTTGTCTGTTCCTATTGAGCGATATTTAAATTATGAAAAGCTGTGTGTAGCTCCTTGTCTACATTGTGATGCATTGGATTGACTTATTGTTCTGTTCGCGCCATTTTTCCTAATATAGAAATTTTAAGACACAATAAGTCCGTTTTCGAAGAGAAAATTAAGTTACTCTCCTAGTTCGTTAAAATCGTTAGGCCAAGGAGGCGCTAATTACAAAGTATTCAATACCAGTCGCCAGTGTATCGACATGGCTCTTGATTGTGAATAACGCATCAAAATTATAACTTTTATTCGAGCCCATTAGACTGTTAGTTAGTGTCAATTTTCGAATAATGATTGAAGCAAAGTTAGTTTTTCCGTTGGTCCTCCTATTATCGCATTCGCAAACTGAATTGTGTCTTTTGAAAACTGAATACTTTTCGTGAATCATACATTTTTCAAGCACATGAATTTTGTGTCACTCAAATCATCGCTTTTGCTGTTCCAATATTAATTATAGCAACAATTATTCCTTCCAAACTGTAGTTAACATTCCAACGTGGTGTAATACTACTATTGATTCGACCGTCGAACGCTCCCTTTTAGCGTTCCAATCAGCAATACTCACCAAAATATTTTAATCACTGAGGTTGAAGCTACACACAGAAGTACAACGAAACCTTGGAAGCCCACGTTGAAGGGCTGCTTTGAGGACTTCACTCACTCCAAGTCCTCTGAGCGTGTTCAGTGCACAGGATTAATTTCATGAAGGATCCACTTGTGATTGCGAAAAGTTGTATTCTAATTTTGAGCAGTTCAAGTCAGATTGTGGAACCCATGTATGGTGTTCCCCTTGTTGTAACTACACCTACAAATATACGTTTTAAATCGTTGGAGGAGACAGGAATAAAAGAGTAATTAACATATAAAAGGAGGAGTACGAAACACTCTGTTGTCACCTTTTATATAATAATCCTATTTTTATTTCCCTCCTATCATTGGTATATATACACTCACCAGTGACAAGAGTGAGTGAGCAGGGGGTTCGAAAACCAGTTTTCGTAATTCGCTTGACTAAATTTGATAACCAGCGAAACCAAACCAAGTACGCTAAATTGGATGTTTAATAACATTTCACAAATTCGTAAATATAAGTGGTGGAGGCAGTTTATTTTAGTGCTCTTCTTTGTAACAAACCGAAGGATATATCAAAGTGTTGTGTAGATATCACAAATGTTCACTTGACCGTGCATTCCTCCCAATTATTGAATTCGATGATTAGAATATAGAAATATATGTCTGTGTGAATGGTGATTGTGTGTTTTGCACGTTTTCAGGACGATTCCACACATCCACGAAAATTAACTCATCGGGAAGGTTGCCACCTGGAACTTTTAATCTTTCCTTTGGCTCTACGAAATAGAAAGGAAAGTTATGTAATAGCCTGGGAATGACATTTTCTCCGGATATTTACGTGTCAATGGCTGCTGAGTCCGAAAACACCATTTGATAAAATAGTCAGTAAACTCAAATTTTACTGGAATATTAAGCCTGTGGGGCGCCAAAAGAAGGGTGTGAGCAAAAACCAACCATATATTATAGTGATCAAAACTCCACATTTTTCCCAAAAATGGTTTTGATTGTACTGTCAGCTCCAAATGACAGGACAGTACCATAAAATTATCATTTGTGGGAAAATGACGAGAGCAGCACGATAAATCGTCGAATCGAACGGAATATACTAGCATTCTGAGAAAAACTAAGATGGCAGCCCTGTAAACGACCTATTCGGCTAGAGCGTTATAATAACGCTTATACGGTAATACGGAGCAACCCCAGAATCCCAACCATCACCATTCACTTGCTACCATTTCTGACTAATTCCAAAACTGTAAACACGAACCTTCTACGAAAAAAACTTTTGTTGACAGTCTCGAGAACTTCCTGTGCACTAATTGCTCAATAATGGTAGCGGCATGAGTAGGAGCAGCTCAATAAATTCCGGAGCCATAAGCGCCACAAGTTTCCACGTATAACGTTGTTATAAACTTAAGGTAAGTTGTGTGTTGCGTCGCATCAGATATTTTAACATCTAATATTGGACTTAAGGAAAAATAAATAAATAAATACGCATTGCTACGTACGATATGTGCAGCATTGGCAACGACGGCCACAACCAAAAGGTAGGCCGCAGCTCTCATCGTCGTGGACGGGTACAGCAAAGTGTTCTGTACAACACGCTTCTCTTCGAGAAACACAAGGGTCGCCCTCTCCACCGATTTTAACTCCTTCCATCAGACCCCGTAACTTTCACTTTAGGTATCCAGCTGGTGGTCCAAACTGTGACCTTCCAAAGATATGGGGAGGTAACCGGCCAACAAAAAAACTCCGGCAAGTTACGCGTTTGGTCTCATGAGCCTGTTCTGTAACGTTCTCATTCAGTTTCGTTTAGCAACGATTTGGTCTCTTTGATAACTCATTAGACTGAAGGCAGCATTCGTAAATATACAGATGCGCACAAAGCTCGAACTACGCTTTCAGTGAAAAGCATTACAACACAGCACATAGCAAGTCAGCTTGTGGTGGGCTAATACTTTTTATGTAATTGTCATCAGATAATTTATTTCTTATTTTACAACTTCAACTTTCGCTAAATACAGAAAACATGGCCGTACGCATGAAAGGGTTTTACGCAACGCTAGTTACGACCTATATCTTTGCAACGATAGTCATTTCTCACGACTACAGCTCTCTGTCAGTCGGCCAATTAAGCGGGCCGAAATCGAAACGAATCCAGCCAAAAATGACCGCGGTAGAAAAAATATGCGACCACAAGAGCAACAGGGAGCGGGGAATGAGAAGGTCCGCTTGGGCCGCGCTTAAGAAGTCTCGAGAGTTCCCAAAAGCGGAATTTTTGACCGAATTAAGTTCCGACCACTAGGTCAGTGGTGTGGCACGGCATCGCCCCAGCAGGCTCAGAGACTTTACACGGAATTCATAGTTGTCACGTACAATTACACAAATGTACGGCTTAACTGGAGTCGGTGACGTATTCATAGAGGAAGCCAAGTCCACTTAACGTGTTATAGCTGAGGATGCGAACAAGATGCGTTTTTCCAAATGTTGGCAACTGTGCCAGTCTAACGGCCACTCAAGGCTTTAACTAGCATAACATTTGTCGTTTGTACGATTTCCAAGCTCCTCATTAACTTCTAATTTTTCCATCTTTCAAAAGTCCTTATTGTTGAACTCCTCTCGTGGTTTTTGAGCCCCGCATATCTTCTTTCTGGTTCTGTCGTGCGATTAGACGTGGGCAGCATACCCCAGTAAATAATAAAATCTATAGTTTTCCTCAATTGTGCCGTATAATTTTAGATGCAGTTAGAATGCGTCACCTAATGGTTCGGTTCGCATGTAACCTCATTAGGACATGACACAGTATTAACCATATTCAACCAGTCAGCTGAGTGGCTTCTGAAGCTAATTCCTATGCTCTTTATTGAACGAAGCTGCAATTTGACATAGTCAAGCGAATTGCCACCACACACGATGTTGTTGGAGATATTTGTGCGATTGAGACTACAATTGGAGGAAAACTAACTCTCCCTTGTATCTCTCCACGTCACGCCAGGTACATCTCCCAAAAAGACGAGGCATTTCTTTGAACTGAATATGACGGCCTACTATGTTTACAATATTTGAGTTTGTCAGAGAAAATGATTATCATTTTATATCAATAATTCTATGCGAAGATTTGAATATTGATCTCAAGAGCAATGACGGTGGGAAGTTATTTGTATTATTGAAGGAAACTTTCAACGTTGAACTGAATAACGATCCAGATACTTCCGTAAGGAGTGAAACAAGTGTTGAAGCTGATATCACACTCCACATAAAGTATTTACGAATATTTCGCATTTTTCATTCCACGCGCCTTTACTCAGCATTAATGATGTTTCAACACCTACTTTTTGGTTAGTGTAAATATCAATAAAATTTTTTGTTAATGCAGTCTACATTATTTTCCAAATTACATCATGTGTTACTCTATGCAAATCACTCAATTTCTTCTTTATTTTATTTTTTTATTATTGCAAAAATAAAGGTTGTATACGAGTAGCATCAGCTCAATAATTTATTTACTTTTAGAGGACCCCGGGGCATTCTGTTGAACTAGGCCGGGAACTGCTTTCATCCGTTTTGCGCTACCTGTTGACAAGATGCGAAACTTTTTAACCCCAACGCTTACGAGTTTCCTACACCAGACACCGCCGCCATAGTTTCACTGCCACATCTGCATCTTTTTAACCCTGAAGAACCATACCCGTTCACAGTCCATGAAGTAACTGTAGGACAACTGAGACGCTTGAAAGATACCAAAATATAATGAGCTGTTGGGGGAAAGATATAAGCCGTTACGGCCATAGATTTCCTTATCTTCATACACCCGTGTAGTCGAAGCTCGAATTGTTGTGACCCCACGGGTGTTTGCTTTGACATAACGATTGCATTATCACACTTGCGAAAGAAATAGCTACATACCCTTATCCGTAGATTGTGATTACCGAATTCGTTATTGACATCCAGAAATTAGATTCCTTCCAAAGTATTTTCACAATGTCCGATTTTGAAGATTATGATGTCAAGGTTGACAACCCCCTAAAGCATTTTGATCCGCTGGAAACTTACATTTCTTTTAGAGTCACTACCAAGGTAAACGTTGACTCCATCGTAAAAATTGATTTTTTGAACTGCACTGCTACTGGTTTTATCCAAGTGGTTTAGTTTGTTATACTGCACGGGAAGTCAGAGCGGAGATGAGGGATCGCATTGTTGTTGAGCTAATTTAAAAGAAGACACGGTTTCCAAAGAAGCATGAGACCATTGCCAATTCTTGTAGGACGTTTTTCATAAGTGTTAGTAAATTGCACGGACTTTCATGTGTGCTAATGTATCCCTTATGCTCGCAACTGTTTTTATTATGTAATTTGGGGGTACTGAGACAGGAGTCCCTTGCAGCAGTTATTTTATATTCCTCCCCCTCCCTCTCACGAGGGCCCAGGTTTGGTTATGCACATTCTTCTTCAGAACACAAATCAGCACACAAGAGCACAAATCTGTGATCTTGCCCATAACAAATACCATTCTTTCTAAGGCATAGCGACACAGTTAGTATGGCTGTTATTGTCCCAGAGCAGGCCGCACGTTCTACACAAGATGCACACTGCACCATCTGACAGTGAGCAATGCCCTCCATCAGTCACGAGTGGATTTTATTTGTCATTGGCTACTGGTCCATTGTTTGGGGAAGCAAAGTCACAGTCGATCAAAGGAGAGTATTGGCCCAATCCCAGAGAGCTGCGTCCGCTGCTCTGGGCCAAACTCCATATAGATCTCTCCACTGAGTGAAAACTTGTCTCCCTAGATGCAAGGGCATTAGATAAAGGGCAAGCGAGATGGAAACACTCATCAAAGGGACGTGACCCATATGAGGTATATGAACTGGGTAGTACTTAACGTTCTAGACACAAACTGGTACTGCTTATCGTTCCACGTTTTGTAGGGGAGACCCTTCATAATTTGACCATATAGTATATGTGAAGCATTAACAGCTTGGTTTGTCTTGAAAGCTCATTCACACTATACGGTTTCCGTTATGTACAGGTAAATGGAGATGAGACCCAGTTGGACGAATTTGTTGTTCGGAGAAGATACAGCGATTTCCTGTGGCTGAGAACTAAATTGATTGAAACTTTTCCTACGTTGGTTGTTCCAGTAAGTTCTATTACTATCAAGTATGTCTTTAGTTCGCTGGTCATCCCTAGATTGAGGTGTTATTGTGAGTATAATCATAACAGACATTTTAGCGCTATGCTTTGTGAATGTAGTTTTTGTTAGCCAATCCTGAGCCATGTGGCCTCTTGGGCAGCAACGTTTTTCACATTGTACAGCGGTGCAGCCACTCGTTCGAAAACAATACTTGAACAGCTAGTCGTGTTGTTTCCAATACTTGAAGTAACAAGCTTGGAAATCCAAGCCACAGAACTCTACTTACGACGAATCTTGCGAGCAGAAGAAATTGATTAGGCTTCACCGAGGATGAAGTTATTCGTTTGTGATTGACTCAAAGGGTATTCTAAACCAAATTAATGTACAGTTTAGGTATTGAAACTTTCAACTTACCTATATTATTACTGTCTAAAAGTCCAATAGTGTCACGCCTCATAATGCAAAAGCATCTAGGCAATCTATATGAAAGCAGAGCTCATGGGCCAAGATAGCAAGGGTAGTTTAACCATTATGTTAATGTTCGTGCTAATACTTACGATTATTTTTTTACTGAAAGGCTCTCCCGGCTAAACACAGCGTACTGGAGCAACTGGATCGATACTCACGACCATTCATCTTATCCCGCATGGCCATGTTGCACGCCTATTTACAGCGCCTCACGTCTCACCCTGTATTCAGCTGCTGCCCTCTTCTCAAGCTCTTTCTCACAGCTAAATCTTCTGTAAGTTATTACTCGTATGTCGTTCTGTGCGTTACACCGTTAGTAATTTGTCCGCAGTTTGATGGAGTTATGCCTGGGCAATCCTCTTAATGTTTTTAGAACAATTTAGCTCAAAACATTTTCTTGCGATGAAAATACGTGAAATAGGTAGTTGTTTTACGTTCAGTTCGTTCAGTGGTGTATGCACAGTTTTGGCAATGTTGCTCGTACATGTCTACTATGACTATGCTGTTCAAGTGGGTAGCTACTAGTCATCAGAACATCAAGCTATTAGTAGCTGTTGCGTGAACAGAAAACAAATATAATCCATTCAAGTAAACACCACACCACTATTACTTCGACTATCCTCAGCCCAAAATGGCAATGAAAGTATTGTGTATCAGTAGAAGAAAAAGGGATTTCGACGTACCTTTACAGAGCCAGAAAACTGCCTCTAGTTCACTAAGCTCACCAGCCTATGCAAACGTTCACGTCATAAAAACCCTGCAAATTATTACACAACGGTTTATTATTCGGATAATCAGCTTGACCTAGCATTAATGCTCCGAGACCCATCCTGTTCGATTCAGCATCGAAAAATATCATAATGAAACCCAAAAAAATGTCGAAAAGAACTGAATCGTAATATTAAAATAAACAAAAAAAAACGAAAGTATCTAGAAAAAACTGAATTTTAATATGAAAACATGCACGCTAAATACTAATATCAAAATTTAACCAAAATGAGAATGAAACGAAAGAATCTAAAAAAATTGAATCGTATTAAAACCAAAACGTCGGGGAAATTGGAACGGGGGCGCTCGAAGCGAACCGCAAAAGGGAAGTTGAGTGGCGGTCGTTGGGAGGCAAGCGAGCCTCGAGCGCGGTAGCTTTTTTAATGAGACGGGCGGGAGGGGGAGGGAGTTCAAACGACGAAACGCTGTAGCTCCCGCGTTGTACTGCGTTTCGTTAATTTTTTAAAAATAAAAATAATTAATTAATCGGCTTCGTCCGATTGGATTGCCGAGATGGCGGGCACAACTAGATACCAAATCGGATTTTTGGGCGAAAGAACGAATTTTTTAGACCATGTTAAAGGCACAAAACGGCCCGGATGGGGGACGGCGGACGGACATTGCAAATTTGGAATCTCCATGTCTTGAAACGTAAAGTATCAAATTTTGAGGGGGGGTTGTAAAAAATTTTTCGTGACCGAAAACATAGGGTATAATTTGGTATAATAAACCAAAAGTAGTTTAGAGTAGGGTAATAGTACGTACTTAGTGTTTGTGTCGGCCTTGCTCGTCTTGTAGAAGGTTTAAGAGGCCATTTACCTGCATCAACTCGGAACTACCGTTAATCAAAAAATATACTTCATCATGTATTTCATTCTACCAATTTTGAGGGGGGGGTTTCAAGTGCTTACTGCGTGCTGTTACCCCGTAGGGTAAGTGAAGCTATCCTCCTGGTGGGGTAAAGTGTGCTTGTAAATCACAACTGTTTAAAGATTTACGAAGTACAATATTTGTTACTTTTTCAAACTATTTTCAAGAACAATATGTATTTTCATAAATTTATGTTACAAGGGTTTTGGAAGCGTTGGAGAACCGTGGGAGGAAGCGAAAATAACAGTGATCCCGAGCTCTGATGCTATACTCAAAGTTTCTCGGAATGTTAATATTTATCTTTGACCACTAGACTATGGCCTGGGGTGCTAATACACGCTTGTTTTGATTAGCGGTAATCGCAAATAAATTAGCCTTAGACTATGTAATTAGAGCATGTCTCTTGCTACCACTCCTTACAGTGGAGGCACTCGATCCACTCTTCTCCTGGTGGATCTTCACGAGCTGGGCAGATGGCAGTATTTTAGACTATGTTGTTTAACAACCATTATTTTGTTTCTTCGGCCTGTTTTTATTTTATTTTCTGTAGATCAGTAGCCACAATTTTGAAGGGTAATTTTTGAAACTTCCCCTGAGTGCCCTGTTGTTTGTAGGATAGTCATTTTCCTCTTAGGTTTGCACTATTTTTCAAGTTTTAGGAGTTGATGACATTGTTGGTTAGTGTGGTTCTCGCACGATGTGTGAATTGTAACGATGTGTGATGGTGTGAATTGTAACGATGTGTGATGGTGTGAATTGTAACATAATGTTTATTTGTAAGAAGAAATACTCTGTGGGCGGCAGCATGCATACTTAAGTTAGGCTTAAGCCCCACTTTTGGTTAGAGCGTTGATTTTTATGATATTGTTCAGTGCTGCTCCCTGCATTTTTCAACCTTATCATTACAAAAGCTCATGTGTGGGGTGTTCATTGCTCCCTAGTTGAAACGCTTTGTAACATTATTAAGAACAGAACGCTAGTTCCTCAAATCACGATAATTACATCTAAGAAGTTAAAATATCTACTTTCGCATTGTGAGAACAGTTTTCGTTGAATGAACACCAAACCACATGAGTCGAATGGCAGTGCCTGAAATACCATGTGAGCTGGGCTGCTAACTGTGGCTTGCCCCACCTAATTCATCCCCCTCTGTTTACTCTTTTACCTGACACTGATATTGGTTTTGGCTGGTTAAGGCATATTTTCTGTTCAGGAATTCACGAAAATCTCCAAGGTGTCTCCAGGAATACTCGACAGACTTTCCGGTTCTTTACAAACTCTGACTGGTAATAATGGGAAAGGTTACTCAGACAATCCAGAATTCAAACCAGTCAAAATTTACGTGAGCAGCTTAGGTCAAAAGTTGTCCTCGATCCAGTCAGTTCACGTCAAAATACATAAGGAAAGGTTAGGTAAGACTTACAAGGAGTATCTTATCAGTGAATTAATGGATTCTTAACTGAAGTTCCTGAATAACTTCCTGCTCAACGCAGCTGCTATTGTAGAACGCTGTTTAATCTCAGAATTACAGGGTGATCTTGAAGATGCCAAAAGAGCTCTACATCACTGGGCAAATTTGGAAGGTGAATTGAGTCGAGAAATAATGGGAATTTCGAGCGCAGTTAACGCAATTGCAATATCCCAACAAAATCATTTATTGAACGACTTTGCAATACACTTGAACCAGGTCAGTTCAGAAGATATTCATCAAACTCAATGTAAACTGACATGACCTACTTTCAAATGTCCCGTAATTCTTTATAGCCGCTCGAAGAGTATCTGAATTACGTGGAGGCTGTGAAAGAAGCTCTAGGACGAAGGGATGCCATCCAATTTGCTTACGAAAGCAGCCTCGACGAGTCTAACAGGAAACGTCAGGAACACGAAGAGGTTCACATTTTATTTTTACTTTAACCGAATTGCACATTTTCAAATCTAAGGGCAGTAATGAGGGGAAAACGAAATAAAAGAACGCAATTTCACAAGTATCTGGTGGGAGGCGTCACACAAATTGTATCGCCCCCCTTTATTGAGTTGCTCCTACTCACGCTACGACCATCAGTGAGCTTGGATTTTGGATTTATCGGGTAAAAACTGTCAAAAATAAGGAGGTGAAACGGAGGTGGTTGGGATTCCGGAATTCCTGGGGGTGCTCCTAATTATCTTAGGAAAGGTATTATTGGACTACCACCGTATTTTTGTGAACATGTTATTTGAACGGGATTTATTAGGGGGCAACGGAAAAGGAAATTATCGATAATTTATTATGTTACTCTCATTGGATCCCAGGAATGAGAACTTTATGGTACTGTCGTGTTATTTGAAGCTGTCCTTACAAAAAACTCATATAAACTGAGTGAAAACTACATTTTATTAGTTGCTATAGTGAATGAAAGTTTGACTGTTCCATGCAACGCTTACTTAATAAAAAACCCTGCAAATTATTAATTACACAATGGTTTATTATTCTCATGAACAGCTTGACCTAGTATTATTGCTCCCCCATCCCATTCGATTCAGCATCGAATACTAGTAAACCATACGAAACATGACCTGACTACAATGGAACTACGGAAATTAAAAATATTCCCCCGGCGCCAGGGGCCTGTAAACGTCTGATCCGATGGAGGGGTGGGACAACGACTTCCAGTGAACCCTCCCACAACAATTGGCAGGACCCTGCGAGTCCAAAGGGCGCTGCGAGTCGAGCAGGCCTTGATAATGATACGAAACACGGCTTATTTGCGATTATACTGCATTTCGTTACTTTTTTTAGCCATTTTTTGCCCATAACAACCATGGGTTTCGTCTGATCGGATTGCCGAGATGGCTGGCACAACTAGATACCAAATGGGATTTTTGTGCGAAAGAACGAATTTTTTAGACCACGTTAAAGGCACAAAACGGCCCGGACGGCCATTGCAAATTTGGAATCTCCGAGTCTTGAAACGTAAAGTATCAAATTTCGAGGGGGGGTTGTAAAAAAATTTTCGTGACCAAAAACAAAGGGTTATTATTCAGAATGAATAATAAACCAAAACCGTGATATTAATTACAATAAACACAATAAATTCCGAAGCTTCCAGAACTTATAATTAGAACGTTACCTTAAATTGAGGAAAGATTGTAACAAGAGATCATGAACAGCAAGGAGCTTGCAACTATTTAGTTCACTCACTATCCGATAGACCGCGTGGGTTCCGAATCCCCAATTCCCGGTCAAACTTTTCATAAGTCGAGTTCATGAAGTCAGTTTCTCAGTTGTTAACTTTTTTTCAATCGACAGCGCAACTCGTTTTTCGATTTCTTAGTGTGTTGATAACGTTGCACATCTGAATGCGAGGCAATCACACACTCTCTTCCCCTATTTACTAACGATCTCAGCCCCTCAACGTCAATTGTGTTGTACCTTATCCACAAACGTCTTTCTGGCATGGTAAGACAATATGCAATCCTTTAGAAGTATGTTGAACACCTCTTCCAAAGGGTAGATTTCTGGAAAATCCTTCCTAATGTCTCTCAAAAATTAAACCGTAGATGATGCTCCAAAATGAGTTTTTTTTCGATTCAGTAAGCCTCAAAACGTAAATATCGAGAGAAAACTCATCCTATTACACGATTGCAGTACTTTCCTCATCGTTAAGAAGTAGAAAGTAATTTTGTTCACAACTTGTGGCTCTTAAGGTTTCTGATTTAATTGTGAAGGTCCGACACATGGGATGACCAGTATTTAACAATCATTGCACAAGAGATTTATGACACTATCATGATCTTTTTGAGCAGGATCGTTTCGTATTTCCGTTTCAGAATCATGCGGTGCAAACCCGTAAGGAATAGCAGAGATACGGCTGTTATTGACATTTTCTGGAGCTGCTCCTAATCATGTTATTAGGGTTATTAAACTGCCATAGTATAGTTGGACTACTACTCCAATCATTCTGTGATTGCTGACATCATTTGAAGGAAAAATTGTTTTTCATTCAGTCTATGACAACGTTCTACACAAAAACTGGTGTCGTTTAAAGTTCCAGAATTTATTGTGCTGCTAGTATTCATGAAACGACCAGTATTGGACAACAATTGCAAGAAATGGCAGTAAGCGGTTTTTGCAATTGCAGAATTTCCGGAGTAGCTCCTAAATATCTTACGAGCCTTATCAAACGCTTATCGGATGGGCATTTTATTGGACTGTCGTTTCTGAGAATGCTGGTATCATTTCTTTGGAATGCATAAGGAAAATACTACGTTAAATTACATTATCCTCGAAATGTATAGTAATTTATTTTGCTACTCTCATTTTTTCATGGATGAGAATTTTATGGTATTGTTGTGGTAATTGGAGCTATTTGTATGAACAATTGAATCAAAATCGTTGGAGCCGTTTTTTTTTAGAAAAGAAATGTTTGGTGTTTTGATCACTATGATAACTATTTTAGTAATTCGATTCAATTGTTTTCAGCTTGAGACGGTGGGCAACAACCCCAGCTTCAGTTTCAAACTTTGGAAAAGCACAAATCGTGATCGAATCCAAAGGCTTGAACAGGACATCCCTTCTTTGGATAAGCTTGTTGAGGTTTGTACCATTAATGTGAATCGTTTGCGGCATAAATAAATAATAACTTAATACTGCAGATAATTAGATATTTTATGTTACCAACTGTCGAGTTATTTGGGTTCAGGTAGGCAAACGAATTCCAATTGAATGTGGAGATCTTATGTCTTTTGTTGTATATTGTAACTCGGGAACCTTTCTCAGAAAAGAGTTGAGCTTCGTCTGTCGTCTTAAAACCCAGTGATACTCGTCCTAACTCAAATAATTTCTCTACCATTTTCTTTGCTGTGTAAATAAATACAAAAAGCGCATGTTCTCACTTTGCAACAGTTGTAACATACTGTCAAATTAGTCAAATTGAAAGTTCACAAGATTTTGTAAGGAGCAAAATCATTTTGATTCACTTTACATTACATTCTATCCGTGTAGAAAGGAATCGAGCATTGCCTTTGTTCATCTCAGCTCTGGGCAAATTAGTTTGTTGCCTTTGGCCTTGAAGGGGAATTCAGAGTCTAGCCTTCCCTAAGCATTCAAGTCCAGCCCTTCCCAACCTGTCTTTTAGTCCTGCCTGACACGGTTCAAAGATTATTTCCGACGCTGACAATGGATTTTCCCCTTTTGAAGTTTACAAAATATTCACTTCCCACCTCTTCTTAGGCTTTCCAACTCTCAGCTCTTCCCAGTCTCTAAAACGGTTAGTTGATACTCAGTTCCCACTCAGTTACCTACTGGCTACCTGCTTTTGTTCGTACACCAGTTCACATACCCATGACTCGTGAACAAGTTCTAATTGTTGCTTTTGTACCAGAACGAACCGAACTCTTCCATTTAGCAGAGGCTCATCCGGGGCCCAGCGAGCACAAATGCCCTGATTTGCTCGAAACTACGCTGTCATCAGTTGTAAGCTTTGCTCCCACCGTGTTCCCTGTTTGTAGTGGTAAAACTTTCCCGAGTGTATTTGCGAATAAAACTGTTCCAATTCCATTTGGTTGATGTGCTCACTCCCCTTCTCACATATTGCGATATCGCTACATAAACTTTTGCTCAGAAGTCCATTGTGCCAATTAAGTGACCATTTAAACTATCAATACAATTGTCTACCTCACTCGTCACGAGAGACAAAGCCTGTTTTACTTGGCTGTGACCTTTAAACGAACATTTTGACCTCTAGGCTCCAACATAATGACAAATAAGTTACCAGGTTACCTTTATTGAGTCCAACTGATGACTTGAACCCTCACTCAGGAAAATCAAGACAAAGTAGAAATAGCCAACGAAAGCATCAAATCGGATTTGGACCGGTGGAACCAAGAAAAGGTATCAGAAATGAAAGGCATCCTTGGCAAAATGGTGGACCAACATGTGAACTTCTACAAAGATGTAAGTTATGATTTGTTTAATTCTATTTTGTCTCTCAACAATACTACGATCGTAATAAATAATTTAACGGAGTGGTGGGAAGAAGAAGAATGGATTATGCCAACAAATCAGGCTTTTCTGTATATATTTACGTTTTGAGGTGTAGTGAATAATAATTTCGGCCCCTGTCTGTGTGTCAATTTGCGGGAGAATGGCTGGACCGATTGAGCTGTTTCTTTGTTTGTGATTTTGTCGAATGTCATTTGGATTCACTGTGTCCTTCAGAGCTCTCCTACAAACTGAGGCTCTCATGAGTGGCTTGTTTTCCCAACTATTTTGGTAGGCAGAGGAAAGATGAAGAAAAAATCAAGACAACAACAAAAATTAAAGGGAAGTATATTGTGGCAGGTGTGGATGTGTACGCAGCAAAATCAAAGGAAAAATAAAATGGCGTTGGAATCTCTTGCAGCACTGAGCTAAGGAGAACTGGTCTATGGCGATCTAAAGAACTGCAGTGCAAATACCCTGTTGATGTTTCAGACAGTTCAGAACTCAGGGGCAATATGAACGGGCAGGAAAAACATAGTAAGCTAAAACAGCAGAGACAAAACAGATGACAAGTCCTAAACATTTTAAGATATGTACTTTATGCCACGTTATTTGAGGGGGGAGGGGGGGGGAGGTCAGTGAGGAGAGTGCAGAAATAAGGTAGCTAGTTGAGAACGTAGAGCGATTCCCATCTTGAAGGCCATGAAGCGAAGAGAGCCTCGATGCGCTCGTCGTAAAAACCATTAAATGGGCTCCAGATGACAGACCCATATTCAAGAATGGGAATGGCTCGATAAAGGGCAGTCAGTGCAGGAAGATACGCGAACTCCCTGGCGTTTAGTTTCAGAAAGCCAAGGGATTGCATTGCATGAGTGGAAATCTGAGCAATTTGGTTAGCTAAGTGTTCAAAAGTATTCCGAGGAGGCTCTTTATTAGAGATATGGGCGAGTTGTTGATAGAGTACATGATGAATACAAACAATATAACTGGTTACATTATATTGACCTATTGACCTGCCTTACAATGCGTAATGCGCTGTTTCTCTGGTTGATATTGACGCTGTCTTTCAGATCCTTACTGCCTGGGAGTCAGCTTTGGAGACGACCAAAAAGGGCACCGAAAACACAACCATCGCTCTTCACCAATAATCGCTGTTTAATAGTTATCTCTCACTATATACACAATATTATGGTCAAAGTGCATTTGGTAGCTTTATAATTGCATTTATACATGTTAATTTCATTTAATATAAATTTAAGTTCAATCGGTTTGTACATAAAAATGTGATATTTACAAAGTCTTTTTTTGTCTTTTAGGTATATCGCCTTTGTCTCCCGCCTCAACCAAGAGGCGTCTTCAAATGTTTGTCGTGCTCATTTTATGCTCAACCTAAATATTATTATTCTATCAACACAGCAAATAACTGAGGAGACCTTTTTCTTTGAGGGTGTGTACCGGTGCAAATCAACTGACAGGTGTTTCATTGGTCTAGGAGGGGGAAAAGAGAGGGATTTAAGAACTGGAGCCACGTTGCAACATTTCCTAAGTCGATTGTACAAAAATACACTGGACAGATTTCATTACTAGGGCATTTAGATTGTACTACAGGGAAGGGGAGGGGAATTGAAGAATTGAATGCTCCATGAGTTGGGATCAGCTCTGCTGAGAATCAGAAAAGATATTATAGCCGCAGAGGGAACATTATCAAGCAGTTGTTCTCGACCACTTTAATTTGAGTAGGTCATAAATTAGCCTTGAGTCTGCATGAGCCAAGCTTGGGCACCACATCTACAAAGTTCCAGCCTTCACGTTGTCGGTCTACGCTACAGAAGTAACTTGACTGTAGGGGGGGAAAACTGCTCTCCCGTGGATTACCGAACGGAAATTATAGACCTGGTATTTGATCTTTAGTCGAATGAAGAGTTTTCACCTTATTCTCTCATTGCAAATCACATGAAACAGATCATACTAAGGATGCCATCCTCAACATCAGCCGAAGTTGGATGTTCATAGCTTGAATGCAACAATCCTCAATATTTGGTCTGGAATTTCAGCGTTGTTGTTGATTTTGTAATTAGCAGACTAACAGAGGGGCACAATCCAATCCTAACAGTCCCAATGACGTGTACAAGATTATCATTTCTTTATTATCTAATTCCAGCGAGGTTTACATGAGGTAGCCAAATGCTGTGCACCCTTTCGTTACGATGTACCTCACATGGCCAAATTAGCCTTTTACAACACAAGAGATGAAGTATTTCTAACTGGAGAGGAACACTTTTTGGAGTTTATGAACAGCTAGTTATCTTCACATCAGCCTTTGAAGCTAGAGCTCCACTCAAAGTGCATAACGTTTGGTACAGCCTTCATCAATTGAAGGAAATAGGCGATCTTCATGCCTCACAGGCTTACAACTCGATATTAACACAGTTGGTAGTTTATTGTGACGTTCACTACACGTCAATGTGGAGGTTGATGCACTGCCAGAGTGCCTACCCACAGGGCAGATGGTTACCATGTTGCAACACTCCAGCATGATCCTAAAGAAGCCAAGCGCAAGCAACAGTAAGAGCGACATTCAGTCAGACACATGCAAGTAAGAAATAGTGAAAAGGGCTTTACACCCAAGCCACGAGATTAGGAATAGCCAGTGGCATCCTGTTCTGTACAGAATTAACAGCTGCATCGCCACGAAATATCAAACTTTCCACTAGCTTCGGGAGCTGATAGGTTCTAGGACGGCCAGATATTGGCTAGAACAGCCAATGATGTGCTCAAATCCATAATCTTCGGGGTGTAACTTTCTTAGGACTTCACCAGAGAGATCAACTCACAATTCTATGGGTCATCTAACAGCCCAGTGGCTCAACGAATTTATATAGGGCAATCTCCAAGCCTCCAAGGCCAATCAGGATATCATTTGTCAAGGCTAATGTGTCCACCTGCACGCCTGGATGAAGCGAAATCAAATCCCAGTTCTTGTAACAGATCAGTTAAACGGCATTGATTAGGAATGCAAAGTTCATCGAGTGGCTTGACTGGAAGTTAACTTCAAACAAAAGAATAGTCCTCTCCAGAGCTAGAAATCTCCCATTCCGCCTGTACATGGGCAGTCACACTTCTTCAGTACACGGGGCTCAGGGGTTTAGAGCTCACAACGTTATAAGCTTTTTGTACGCACTAAGTGAGAGTAGCACAACTCCCAGTGTAAATGGGATCTGACAGACACTGACTCACTGCTCTAACAAGGCTTCAATATGGTGATTCTGAAGACACAACTGATGATGCAATATTGCCCCTGCAGCAGTATGTGTTGTACTTCGCAGAAGTATAACCATTTTAGATTCCAAAACTCTTCATATTGCACCTCTGATTACAGCCATGCTGAAAATCCTTCTTTTTTCACTCTGACAATATACTAAACCCTCTCACAAACGTTGTAAGCGAGTATTGACTATTAAAACAGTTTTGTTTTTTGGGTATCACATCTCAAAAACCCGAGTACAAGAAAATTAAATTTCACGAGTTACAAAATTAAAATTGTTGGCTTAAACAGTTTTAAAAGGGCTGCCGAGCGGAAGGGGGGGGGGTGTCATTTGTTGGAAAGGAATGTGTACGACGCAGACTTATCTGAGATGTCAAACGAAAAGCTTCTTCAGTTTAGCGGTAGCCGAGTTTAAAAAAGAAGTACATTTCAGTCTATAGTGTTCAAGGAAACCTTTTGAAGGGGCAGACGATGATTTCCGAGGCCCTTGGTTGATTTTGAATTTTAGTCAGTTGAGATATTTTGACTGAGGTGTGTCAAATCGAACTCTGTGGTTGCTGTCTCGTCCTTGTTGAAAGCTAACGTCCTCTGAACTGCTTTCTGCCAAAAAAGCAAACAAATAAGGGCATTAATTAAATTTGAAGTTAAAGCAGAGAAGTTCTGGGCATTTAAATGAAGTATCGGCGCGTGGTCTCGATCAATCAATTCAATTCGTTGATACGTTGATTCACCAGTAAAGGGGAAAAGCGGCTTGGATGAATGCAATACACGTCTTGAAGGGACGACAGCAAGGAACGCAAGTACTCGGCCATACCTCTGTCTGCTAGTGTGAGCAAGATAGAGACGATCCAGCACATGGAAGAAAAACTTTCATGGTAAATTGAAGATTTTCTTCAAGCAATTTAAATTGAAAAGCTAATTTAAAAATATTTCAATAACGAGGTGTCGAGTTAAATCTAGCACAAGCTAAACACACAACATATTAATTAGACAGGAATACAAAAATAGTTAGGCAAAAAGATACAAAGTTACATAGTGCGACCAATGTGAGTGATTTATAATCAAAATACACAATTTTAAGAGGATTTTACTGAGTTTATGCTGGAGATATGTTGGCATTATTTCTATGTCGAGATATAAGTAAACAGCGGTCGATACGCAAGTTATTGCCATCGGGTACAACAAGATTGTGCAAAAGCTATTCATTTCGACGTAATTACTCGGAAGGAACGCGCAACTAAACGTTTTATTAGTCTTTTTAGCTTAACTTTTCTCGAGTTTTCATTAAAGTGAAACGCCATTTTTCTGAAAAGAGCCACGGATGGATTGTGTTGAAATTTCGTTGAGGGAGCTATTAAGGTTTGATCGTGTGTTTCGAAGGAACTGTTTTGTGTACTAATCGGGAATACTCTTTGGAGTTCCCTAAGTGTAACATTGCTCCAGGAGGTTATTTTGATTTGATCTTCGTGTGAAAAGATGAAAACATATCTTCTTGTCTCTCCGAGAAGCTACATGAGGTTATGCTGCAAATTAATTTCGGTAAGGCCTCACTTATTGTTTACACTTGTTCCTTACACTAGAGAGTCTGGTCGCATGACTCGGGTTTTGGACTGTGGCGTAGTCTCAGATTTAGGAGGTGAAATCGGCTGTTAACGGACGTGGAGTTCTCTGTACTAAGCTGTAACGTCGTTCTCTCTCAAAAGATGCTGTGATCTTAACTAACGATTCCTCGAAAATGTTCCAACTTGAGGTTAAGCCCTACTGACTGCGCCAGTTATATCACAGGTAAAGAGGGAATGCATTTTAAAAAACAACTCTCGATTTAACGGGGAAGACGCGTGGATGAATTTAACGTGCGTCCACATAATGACGACAAATAATGGAGTTTGAAGGGACAAACGTACAGCAAGACAGTCACAGCAGAACTGCAGGGCTCAGCCTCACTGTCTGGTTATACAGCCTCTATCTGTTAGTATCAGCACAACAGAGGCGATCCAGTACATAATTTATATACATGAAAACTTTCACGGGCGAGGGGGGGGGGGCGCTCCAGTCAATAATAATGACACATATTCAGTGGCAAGCGACGCTTCGAGAATTTTGATTTAAAGATTATAAAAGCCTCCTGTGCGGTGCATCACACAACTTTCCTCAGTTCCATTATTAAAGTTCTGGAATTTACTGAAGCGCTCCTACTTATGCCACGATCATCATTCGAGTTTACTTTCTATTTCTTGGGCAATCACAGGAGTGGTCTCTAATTAACTCATGTTCGGGGAGTCGTTAATTTGAATTTTTGTATCGTTTGTTTTCGAAGTACCATTTTCTCCAATTTTGTGTGAATTTTGCTGAACCATTTAACTTACCTGACTGGACCTTTACCGAGTTCCCCCTAACTACTAACTTCACAATGAATAAATACCAGCTCAAAATCGCCCACATTACCTCACCAGCCAGAGGAGACAAACTCAGCGAACAGGATCGTTAACTTTTGTAATTTACCTACTGGCGGAACTAACCCAATTACTTTAATATGAAAAATGTTGTCCATGACACAAAGAAGGCCGAATTGCTGTGTGGATCAATTGACTCAGCTCACTACAATGCTCTAGCCACTTTTCTGGGCCCCAACAAATCCATCAAAACACTTAAATTTACGCAGCTTATGAATCAATTAAGCACGAAGCATACCGCTAAGAAGAGCATGGTTGTGCCACAACATCGCTTTTCTAAATGTTGCCAAAGGGGGCAACAGTCAGTATCGGAGTGTGGGGATACTTTACAATGAGATCTCGCGTATTGTCAGTTTTCTGCTGCTTGTGATTAAACTGTTTCAGTAGCTGATGTTTTCATGAGGGGTTCAATGATTGGGGAGGGGGGAGGAGGGCCTAATGCCATGGCCAATGATGATTCGCATCCTTCAGAGTAACCCCCATCCTGTCGAGTCCCGTACCGGCAAATGCTGCTTCTTGTGATTCCTATGGCAAATAGGGACGCATATCCCGAGTTTGCAAAACTTCTTTAACTTGGGCTATGGAATCAAGCACCCCCTCCCTCCCACATACACACACGTGATGTGTTTACCTGTAAGTAAATAAGCGTTCGACAAGCTCCTGTCATCGGAGGAGGATGGGTTGGCTAAAGAGGAGAGGAGTGGTCGTGAATGCAGCGTTCGGCCGTGGTAAGTGTTATGAGGAGAACCCAAGTACTGACTTCCGTCGATTTCATCCTCGTCATCGTCAAGTAAGGCACTGCACAAATACCAAGTTAGTAGTAGCTATTAGTAATCAGCTAGCAATGCATGTAATTAACATAGAAAAACTAACCTAAAAAAGGATACTGATGTACCATATCCAACTGGATTATAGCCAGCGATAAATAACACACAGCCAAACCATCACATTAATGTCATTAGAGATGAGATCCTTTAGAAATTAACTATTCCAGTTTTGTTTGTTTGTTGCAAGAAATCGACTTATCACAGTTGAACTCAACATATTTCCGTGAATTCAACGCAAATGCCACGAGCTCAATAGTGATTACTGCCCTGTGATTTCCTTCGTTAGGCTGAAGAAGAACAGCTATTTGATTCCACCCGAGAGATTGGAGTGAAGCTAGGACCATTGACCGTTTACAAATCCTTGTTGAGAATCCCCACCTGCAAATTAATTGCTAGATCCTATGCTCTCTGCCCTCTAGCATTCTTGTCCCTTCACAATCTAATGTGATAAGTTGGTCCTGGATCACTTCTGCAATGGATTACCCTGTGGCTGCTGCCCTGGCCCCATGACCTGGACTCCAGTGTAGCAGCACCTTGCTGTGGTGGTGAAACTTCGCGACCAATGCTGCTTAGAGAGCAAAACGAACACTCATAACAGGCGCACAATTTTTTATTCCTTCACCAGTATCCGTAACTCCTTGAATGGTTCCGCCTGCGCATCAGTAGAATTAAACCCCTATTTACAAGCTACACAGTTTGCAGAATGTTACCTACACTGTTAACTGTAAATAGCTATTATTATGAATATAAGCATAACATAAAGGAAAAATTCAAGATGACGAACCTTGGTGTGCTTGGTAAATTCCTAATATCACTTCCAAGTCCAATACACGCTAAAACGGCGGACATGTTGTACACAACCATTTTAAACTTGGACCTACTGTGATCGCCATTCAGTGATGATGCAGGCCACTCTGTAACATTATTTTTCTATTATTATTTGACTCGCAATATTAGCTCATTGGGATGTAGATCATTTTAAACTGCTACCTTGTTGCTGAGCCTGTTTCTCTAAATCTGGCGCAGATTGGCTGACTTTGGGGTTTCTAGGTTCAACAGGACAATTGGCCGCGACACGTCTTCCTCGGGACTTTTGGTGTATCGAGCTCGGGCCCCAGGTTTTACCTTTTTCTCCTCCCACTGTAAGAACATAATGCTAGATTAGTGATGTGAGACCTTGTAATTCTTAAATGCGTTAACTTAACTGAGAAAAGGAAAAAGCAATTGTTCCCTTGTTGCTTGTGGACTGGAAAACTTACAAATCACACACTTGTGTTACACCCATGGAAGTACGTGGACAACGACTTGAGTAACAAATGTTCACTGTATCAAGACAATTTGTTATAATTCTACACAACAATATCGAAATCGAACTTAAAATACGTTAATGCACCCCACCTACCGATTTCTACATTCCCTTGAGCAGAGGTTCTGCTGCAGCGTTTGGTAACACCACTAACTTGAAAATAGTGCATTTACCGTGATGTGGTGAGTTATGGCCATGGTGCGTAGGTACATAACTCATTGCAACCTTAGAGAATCTGCTATGTAAGACTGTTCTCTCGGCATTAAGCTGATTCTGAGCAGCTGTTGAATAATGCCTTGTTTGGCAGCTGTGCCTCATGGGAAGGGGCTTCCCTTTGCCCTCTAAAAAATGGGCCAGTGAGTGGGCCAAAATCAATTTGCCAAAAGGGAACTCCTAGGACACTGCCTTGAAGAGCTCTGCTCACAGATCTGTTTCTTTATATGATGACTGTACCTAAACCCTCGACGAGGATTATATCAGTCATAGAAGTTGCGGTTTCGCTAATATGCAAGAGGCCGGCCCCTGCAGCATCCACCGAACTCAGACCTGTGGAGGTACGGCAGGTATGTGGTCGTTAGCCAGTCTCACCGTAGAGAGCTGTTGCCCGTGTGTTACCGCGCGGAGGTGACCACCTGAGGAATCCCGTACCATCTGGGAGTAGTTCTTAATCTGGTTCCCCACCTGATCTTACTGTTTACTTGGGTGGCAAGTTTCAAAAGGACTGATCAACTATAACCACGTTTCTTAGCCATTACCTTCTTTGCGAACTTTGCAAAATGGTTATAGGCTTCCTTTGTAGCAGTCAAAGCTGCTAAGTTCGTTTGCCCTCCCAACAACCGTCGCTCACTGTTGTAGAAACTACAGTGGAGCAGCACATGGTGTCTTGTTTCCTCCGCACTGGAGGCACAAGACGTGCATAATGGAGAGTCTTTCAGGGAAAGAAGTGAAGCCGCGCATTGAAGTCACCATGTCCCGTGAGGAACTGGCTCGTCCAGTGGTCTGGCTCAACCCATTTTCTAGAAAGACGTTCACGGATGTTGGGGAAGAACTCATACGTATCACGTCCCTTTGACGAGGATTCCCATCTCGCTTGCCATTTCTCTAGAGCCCATTCATCGATGGCGGCAAGTTTCTGTTCTGTGGTGAGATCCGCACGGAGTTCAGCCCAAAGCGGGGGAAGCTCCCGTTTCACTCTCCACTTGTCAATCATGCACTCAACAGCCAAATCAACTGGTAACTGGCCAGTGATCACCTGGAGTGCTTCCGTTGATACAGTCTTGTAGGCCTTGGTGATCCACAGGAGCGCAGCTCTCTGGGATTGAGCCAATACTCTCTTTGATTGACTGTTAGTTTGCTACCCCAGACAACGGGGCAGTAGCCAATCACACCTAGATATATGGCCTTATACATGAGGATAGTGTCGTGGTAACACACACCCCAAGTGGCCTTAGTAATGGCGCAGTGAGGCAAACCTTGCAATGGTAGTGCCTTTAAGGGACTGGAGGTGTTGGTTGAAACCCCACCTCTCACTTATATTCACTCCTAAATACTTGACGTGCTTTTCAAGAAGGAGCCTGTGGCCGCCAAAGCGTATTGTGGGTGGATTATTCACTTTCCCCTTCAAGAGGATTAGCTGGGTTTTTTCCTCAGCCACCTGCATCTTGACATGCTCGCACCATTGGTTGACAGTGCGGAGCACGTGGTGGGTTTTTTTCTTCAATTTGGCGGACTGACTCTGCAAAGATCAGCACAGTCAAGTCATCCACATAGGCGTACGGCTCGCAGTCAGTCTCCATGAGTTTCCTGAGAAGACCTCTGAAGAAGGCCTTCCAGAGTGCTGGTCCTAGGACCGAGCCCTGTGGGCACCCCTTCTCAATCTTTCTCCGGACGGAGACATGCCTACTTTCGATCGTAGCAGTTCTGTCTGTCAGGTAACTTCTGACGAGCGAGTACAGGTTGCGGGGATTCCCTACCTTTGAGTTCATTAAGGAGCGCTGGCCACCAAAGGTTGTCAAACGCCCCTCTGATGTCAATCAGAACTGCTACGACGTACTTAGCCGGTGCCAGCAGAAACACGCCGGATCTCGACAATGACATCCTGCGTGGACCTTCCTTTGGTACACCCGTATTGCCTGCCTGTGAGGTTGCGGCCAAAGACTCCTTCGAGGGACTGCAACATCAAGATTTCTAGTGTTTTGCCTAATATGGAAAGAAGGCTGAGTGGTCTCCATGATCGCTGGTCCGACTGATTGCGGTCGCCTCCTTTTGAAGAGTGACAGCGCGCAAACTTCCACTGAGTGGGGAACTGTCCGACCTGCAGACAGTCATTAAATAAATTAAGGAGACCGCTGGAGACTGTCCGCTCAGCCTTCCTTAGCATATTGCTTTCTATTTTATCTGGCCCAGGAGATTTGTTGGGCTTTAAGGTCGCAATAGCCCTGCCGAGGTCGCCTGTGGTCCACAATGGGATGTCGGGCTCGTTCGGAGGGTCCATGATCAGCTCCCTTGCTGCCCTCTGGGCTTCAGTGTCTCGAGCTACTTGGTCATCTGGGACCAAGTACGCCTTCTCAAGGAGGGTTTCCAGTGAACGTTCGATGCTGCAGGCCCAGCCTGACTCATTTTGCATCGCAGCTAAGACCTGCTCTACATTTGCTTTTCCTATGGAGGACTTGTAGTGTCTGCCCCAGGGGTTCTCAGAGCTCTCCGCTTCCACAAAATTTCGCCAGCCTTGCCGTTTGGCTCGTTTGATGGCGCGGTGGAAGGCCTTCTTCTCTTGGATGAAGGCAGTTCAGAGTGTTGCTCTGGCATCAGGGTCACGAGTGTTTTGGTACATCCTTCTGGCTCTATTTGCACTTTGCTTGAGGGGATTTAGTTCCTCAGTCCACCATGGGACTTTGATCGCCCTGTGCTTCTGTTGGCCAAGTACAGAGAGCCCAGCAGAGTGCAGTGCGGTGGTAAATATGTACACTTTGCTGTCCACCTCTTCAGGTGTGTATGCTTGCGCTATTAGATCGGTGTCCGCGGCACGCAGTTCACCTTCCAGTACCCTACAGAATTGTGGCCAGTCAGCATTTTTTGTGCGGAATCGCTTTTCACGCGTGTCTTTGCAGAGGATGTTGTCATCGGTGATGGCAAAGTCAATAACCATGTGATCGCTCTGCGTTGCACCTGGTACGACTCGCCAACCCTGCAATTTGAGTAGCAGGGTGTGAGACACGGCTGTGGCGTCTATACCACGACCTTCCTCCCGGACCATCATAGGTCGCCTCAGTCATGGGGTCGTTGGCAACAATCAAGTTGTACCTGGTGAGCAGCTCTATATACGCCTCGCCCGCCCCATCCAGGGTTGGGGATCCCCACAATGGTGATCTGGCATTTGCATCAGCACAGACTATGCAGGGTCGTCCTGATAGGCCTGCTAGAGCCCGCTCGAGTGGTTCAAGGCTGTTGGCAACTGGTGCGCCAAATTGCCTGTAAAATGATATTACAACCAGCTCAAAGCCACCGGCTCGGATGAGCACAGCGGCCAAGTGCTGGCTGTTCAGGTGAGTGAGTGCGAGCATGTCAATGGGCCAGGTCGATGCAGGCCACTGCTGCCTTGGCTCCGTTCTTGCTCCAGCCACCACTCGTGCCTGCGATCCCAGACCAAGAGTTTTGGATCCTATGTATGGTTCCTGTATGGCGAGAACACTGCAGCGTTTCTTGAGTGCATTTTGCAGCAACTCAGCCATAACTGGGCAACTCTTATTGGTGTTGTGCTGAAGGATTCGAACTGTTTTTGACCTATTCCTACCTAGCTCTGCTCACAGCAATCGTTCACAGCACAGCAAGATTGAATCACCAAGATACATCAGAGTCCTCTGCTTTCATCACCCAAAGATCCACGACAGAGAAACCATAAATAGTTTAATTAAAAGAAAGGTTTCGGCACAAAAAGCCACCTGCACGTTGTCTGTGCTTTATTAAGCCCCACCCCCTGTGCTCGGCAATTGTCGGCGCCTCTGATCGTTTTTGTTAAAATCTGAACCCAGAAGAGCTGCTTTTCAACTACACAATTAATCTGATGTCATCCGTTTGTCCTACTGCAGCAATCTCTTTGAAGAATGACACTTGTTGGTGGATGTCTCCACCACCTACACGTTATGAATTGTACGATCGACGAGATTCGCCTAGGTTTTACCAACTTCATCCTTGGATATGAAGTCAGAAATCACTCAGCCTCGAAATCAAAACATGCCTCCTGATCACACTTCGTTCAACACGCAGTTGTTTCTGGGATGCTGGAAGGTAAAAGCGAACCAATCGTTCTTGGAGCCCCTACGAATAAGTGCGTTCTGTCTTGGTTTGTTATTCACTCTGAACAACCAATGTTTTCTAGCAGGAACATTTTCAGGAAAGCAACAACCTTTGATTTGGTCTAAACAACCCGTTCTTTGGCAGAAAACGACCCATTTGGTATCGAGTTGTGTGCCCGCCTGCTTGGCAGACGAAATCCTTGGTTGTTATGGGCTACGTTGTTTAAAATCAAACAAAAACGAAATTTTGGCAGTTTTATCGCAATTACTGACTCCATCCAGTCTCACTCCAACAATCCGTCAGCTCAACTCGTCACGTCCTGTCAATTGCCTACAAGCGCCTGGAATTTGTCGTTCATCTGTAGCAACCATGTTTCGTACCGTTTACTGGTATTTTTCGATGCTGTATTGAATGGGATAGGTTTCAGAGGAATGAAACTACGTCAAGCTGTGTAATAATGTGCAGCGTTATTACCATCAAGTGATTCACAAGAAGAACGCCGTTTAGCATTTCGAATAGAATCACTATCAGATAATGGAACGGAAATCGTCAGCTCTTTGCTCGAACCATGCATTAGCTATTTCATATTGAGAAAATACGTCACAGTTAACCAACATTTAACTCCTCCACTTCTTCGAAAATTGTAGTTCGAAAGAACTAGCAGCAACTAGCGTTAAATCTACTGAAAATACAGCTGGTCATTTTTACTAACACGAGGATGACATTAGTTCAATTCGAAAAGTCTATGCGTGCAGATGAGTGCATTGTCATGATCATAGCAAAATCAATCAGCCTTGGAGCATACACAATGCACAAATGATCACATAATAAAAACCTCATAACATTTGAATATTGTGACAAATATATTTTAAAAACGTGAAACTCAAGATACCTCCAGGAATGTTCTTTCAATTAGACAACACCGAGTTCTTACACAAGGAGATTCCATACCTAAATCACGTGATTACAAGGCCCTTGTGGCCACATGCACTCCAAAAACTACGAAGAGGAAAATTTACCCCAAGATGAACTCGACGAAACAGAATCTACGATAGCAAACTTTGAGGAAAATGAAACCGCGAACTTAATGATGATGAATGTAAATCAGGAGAAACAGCCCATTCAAACGCTCTTCTTCTTTTTCTCAGCTATTCCTTTACTCTTTACTCAGTGCTGAATTTAAACCACAACCGATCATCAAAATCATCAGTAAGATTAAAAACATTTAACTCACTACCTCAGCCTGCCGAATCGTCTTTCTAGAAAATGTTCGTGGTGGAGGAGGAGGGGGGGGGGGAGCACTAAAGTAAATTTGAATTAAAACACGTCAATCGCCACTCCAACAATTCTCCATGAAATCCCGATCAACCAGTTTCTCCCATGTCAAGTCCAGAGCTTTTTCTGTAGCTCGTGGTGGCACAGTTTTCACCTTCCTAAACGCTGCTGGTGTGTGATTAGCAATTCCTTTAAGCTACAGACAACACCACGGCACGAACATGAAACCCCGCCAATTTTTGTGTTGTCACATGAGTAATACTCAGCAAGGGCATCCCGTCAAATTTAATCTTTCAGAAATTCAGACTCTTGACTTGAGGTCCGTAATAAATATAATACGTTTGTTATTTACCCCACTCAAACATTAGCTCGAACACAGTGCATTAATTATTAATCTAACTGTGAGTATTGTTAAACACATGGAGCTGCATGCAATGGCTATGTGGGAGAGGGATTGCTAGGACATCTATCTATTTATTCAGCGAAGCCAGACGAGCCTCACATCTTATTACATCAAAACAAACATTGCCTGAGGTGAATCGTTGTGATTCCGACCAACTACCCATACTACTAATATCGAGCAGCTCACAATTTAACAATTACGTTTAAACGAAAATAGGATGCTTTATTACTGTTACCTCGACAGACCAACGGGTATCGTGCTTTGACAAGGTTAAAACTTTGGTACGAAATTAGGATTCTAGTTCCAACAACCATTCAGAAATTGACCTTTTCTAAACAGGAAAGAAAAACTTACTCTTCTTAATTTTTCGAGGGCTAATGCAGCAACCACTCATCCTTTTAGAATCAGCTGAGAGGCCAAAGGAACTTCGCATCTCATTTCTCGAGTTGCCTGCCAAGGGAACAACTTAAAAGCGGTTTAACAAGAACCTCACATTTTCACAGTGGGGTTTTTAATAACCGTAGTAGCTCAAGTTGAAGCTGAGTACATGCAATGGTTGAAAGAACTGTTAACTAATTGTACACTGTATGCCAGAACTAACTAGTTAAGCGACCTTACTACAATATATCGACTACAGTCCCCTGCCAATACAGCTTTCTTGCTTCAGTATGACGCCTAATCAGATTCGATATGAACCTTCTACACAATTATGGTTAGTGAGGGTGTGGGCGCCAAAACAAGAGCAAATTTCTCAAATTACCTTTCCAACAACTCATACGCGGGCAGTACATATGTAAAGGGGAGGGACGCAACCCGAAATAGGCGAGGGGCCCAAGATCTAAGCAGCAAAGCCACTGGGTAAGCTTACTACCGAACATTCCAGGGCTGCAGCGAGACATGAGCCATTTGTACACGTTACCAGAAGTCGCCTTCTTTGAAGGTTGGCTAAATTTCTGAAAAGTGCAGACTTAACGAGATGGCGGAGCGGTATCAAATACTATAATACCATCTAGATAATATATTTAAGAGGCGAATTGGAAGCAGACGAGTAGGAAATACGAAGTACTAGTAAAAAGAAAGAATTCTGAGGAAAACTGCAGAAAGCTATTGAGAATCTGGCGCAGCGCATCATACAACTTTCCGTATCCCCAAATAAACTCGATGATACACTCATACTGAGGTACCATTCCACGCGTTTCTACAGAAATGTTTATAAAGAACGTAAAAAGGTGTCACGTAGGTTGTTTAGAAAGTAAGTTCCCTCTTCTTCGTGACAATTTTTAAACGCTTGACGTTTTTTGGAACAGCTTGGCTCGTATTTCCATTCCAAGAATCGTTAAAGAAATGTTTACGGCTCTAAGTGCATTCATTGAAATGTTTACTGAAGAACAGAAGGTTGATAAGTAGATATGTCGCAGGTTTAATCAAAAATAGGTAATTTTAGTTCCCACCCCATGTCAATCGATGGAAGAAACTCATCTTATTTTCAAAAATAATTATCAAAGAAAAAACAAAGAGCTATTTTGTACTACCACTTGAATTGGGGAAAGTGAAACTAAAAGTATTTCCTCATAGACCACAGCCCTCGCGACACTTATACATTCTTTAGCCCATTTCAGCCTAAGGGTGGAATAAAAATTGAAAACACGTTTTTTTCAAAAATAATATTTTCTGAGCTCTGTAGCCGTCAAAGAAAGAGGAAAATGAGTATTTCGTCGTATATCATTGTTCGTATGTGTTGACGAGTTCTGGCACACCAACTAGATATTAACGAGTACTGAAAGGTGACGATGGAACATGATGAATTCGCAATGATTTTACTTACTTGAAGAACTCTTGCTCCCAATGATAGGCGAAGGTGTTGGGCTGTTAGGTTTTGGTGCTGGTTGTACCGTGAATTTATGTTGGAAATCTGAAAGTGGGAAAGTATTGTGAATTTCTTTTGGATCGGAATAGGTATTGACATATATTCTCTGGCTAGATTGTACAGTAGAGTACACTCTGACATTATTATTAGATTCATTGTTATGATATTGATTGTCGGAGGAGACGAATCAATATACAGAATAACAATGTTTGGTTCTTTGCAGTACTCCCTCACAGACTAACACACATGCACAAGATGACACGTCTGCCCCTTTTGGGCTGCCTGCAAAGGCTAGCAACTTATAGTAGTACAATCGGACTACATCTACAACCCTGCCCAACAAAACCAAGAAATCCTAGTCTACACCCACCTCAGAAATCCTACACCTACAATCTCGCCCAAGTAACGAGAAAATTCAGTGACCAACCTTGAAATGAACACTGCAAGACATCAATAGTGACACTCACATGAAAGTGAACTCCTACTGTGGCAGATAGCTGTCAAAAAGCCTACAAAGGATTAGAAACCTGGTAAACTATGCGTAATTTCTTGGCGTCTGGTTAATCCCATTGCACGTTATCATGCCTCCAAGATAATGAACAGTAGATTTAGCAAAGGTACATTTTGTAGGTAAAGAGTCAAGTTTTTTTCTCTTCAGGTATGCTACAGATTTACTAGTTCCACCAAACTAGAGGAGAAGTCCTGACCTTCTTCTACATTGTTCCCATGAAACTTCTGTTACATCGTTCTGTAACCAATACTGGAAGAAGATAACAGGGCACCAGCATAAGCTAAAGGACAAGTAGTGGCCACAGGGGGCGCATTTCCCATCTCCCCAAAGTTAAAGGGACTAAAACTGGCACTGGAACCTTCCAGTCCTCTCTACATACTTGAGGATTGCCCTCCATTCTTTATTTCGTGCACCTTTCCAGTCCACTATTTGGCCAGCCAGCATTCTATTCTGGTTCTGAACCATAGTGGACATTCACATAAAAAATGCACTACCATTTCTGTTTCCCCACACGAGCATTGTGGGATTGATTCAGTTTAGTGTTTTCCCCACTCCATAGCGGCCAATGAACATGCCCATCAATCTTATTATTCGAGTGTTATTCAAATTTAGAGCCCATTCGGTATTTTGCCTGTTGTAGCTTGTGATACAGGTGGTCAAGGAGAAGTCGATACTGCCACTCTTGTTTATCTCATCACACACTCTATTTCATACGTTTTGGCTTATGGTTTTCTCACAGTCATTAAGATGAGTGGGGTGTAGGGTTCTAGCCATTGGAATCATGACGCTGATACAACTTTGGGCAGGTTGTTCCCTTTCTCGTTCCCACTGAATCCTACGTGAGTAGCTTCTGCCTGTTGTCTTCCATCGTGGTCGCTTCGGAGCTTGAAAAGGGAAGCACCCACATTGAGAATAGATTTAAAGGAGAAAATTATCGCTTGAAGGACTTTTGTGCTATACAAAATCATCATCTCGCTCAAACCGAAAGTTGCTGCCACATTTCCAATCTTTAACTTTCTTAATTGCCTGTTTTTTTGTTCCATTTCTGTTAGTAATTGTTGATATTGAAAGGTCTCGTTCATTTATAGGGTTTTTGACGATCCTGTGCCTGGTTGGCTGTTACACCCTAGCCCTGAGAGTATGAGTATTTTCCGATTATTTGGTGGAGGATTTTAGGAAAGCAACGAGAGAGGGAGGAACTTTGTGATTGGCCCCGAGCTCTACTACATAACGTGTCTAGTGTGTTCTTGTTTCAGTATGTTGAATTTACTTCCAGGAGTTCAATCTGGAAGAGAGTTGTATATCTTTCTTGTGGGATAGATTCTTCCCACTCAAGTGATAGGATGACTATTCCGAACCCGGCATTTCCTCGTATTTGATCCTAAGATCTGTCATACTTCCCTTGAACTTATTTCAGTGTCGACCGTATTCTGAAAGCAGAATGCTGTTTTCAACCATCGATTGGGAAGTTTTCTTCTTCAATATTGTGACCTTTCCACAGTATTTGCTTCCATTCATCGTCTTTCTTCAGTCTAAGAATCCCTCTGATTGTTTCTTGTTGCATCAGACTGGCAGCACTCCAAGTATCACTGCCAGGATGATAGTGGGGGTACTGTGGTAGGCACCCGATATTGAAAGGGTTATTGACCTATATAGCTGGTTCAGAGCGCAGTTTTCGGTGGCTCCTTGCCACTAAGTCAGTGAACCATGCACTATTCTAGATCTTAGTACGGCTTAATAAATCCACCTTGCCACTCGTGTTTTCAGGCCCCACTTACCTACCTACCAACCATACTTATCTAGGTTTACCCCTAGATATTTTACTATACTTGTTGTGGGGATGGAAACGTATCCTATTGCTAGAGTAATATTACCACCCAACGCTCGTTTCTTAGATCTCAACATGATGCCCATCACCCCACTGGTAATGGTGCATGCGTTTGGATCCAGGAATGCACCATCGTCTGCTTAGAATTGGCAGTAAAGCCCTGCTGTGAGATATCCTTGACTAAGTCATCAATTACTATACAAAAGAAGAAAGGGAAGAGGCACCCTCCTTGAGGAGTATTCCCCACAACACGCTCTACCCTCCTACAGCTTAGAAAGTTGGTACACCATTTAGTTACCATTTGACTTGCCCCTTAGCGTTCAGCTCCTGTTCAATAGCAGTGAAAGGTATGTTGTAAAATGCTCCCTGTACATCGAAGAAGCATACCACAACATACCCCTTGATATTCGTCAATTTCTCATCTGCGTTTGTGACTAGGTTCTGTAATGCACTCTGTGGATTTACCTACACAGGTTTCTTTAACCAACCCTAATCTCAGAGCCTGCTTTTCTTATCATAGAAGGAGATGTGTTAACATTCTGACCAGTTTTTACATAATTACATAGCAATACGTGATTATAAACGCGTTTTTCAATTTATGAATTGCGGAATAATAGTGAAGCTAACGTGAAAATGCAACAGAATTATCTGATAATAGCGAAGTGTAACTCACTTAACGGAGAACTGATGTCTTTCTTCTGGTTTTTGAAAATGATGTTCCTTTTGAATTTTCCTTTTCGTCTATGGGGAGTTGGAGTTTGTTGGTGTTCCAGCATAATGATTCTCACCTCTTTCTTCCACAGCTCATGCTCCTTTTCTGCCAGCTCTTGTTCCCTTTGTCTGAGCTCGTACTCCATTCTGCACTGCTCATCCCGTGCTCTCTTCAGTTCTTCTTCCCTCGATCTTAACTCCTAAAATAAAAGAAGAGTAATGTAAAGCACAGTGCAGAGAGATTGGAAAAAAACACTCAGTACGACATAGAGGCTACGAATAATGAAGAGGAAAACGCGAAGGTCCAGGAGGAGAGTGAATGTGGACGATGGTTAAGGTACAAGAACAGTCAATGGAATGAGCTAGCTAGATTTACGTTCGATCACTATGATCCAGAAACAGTAGATTGGCTGTATTGCCTTGACTGCTTTGAAATCGAGCCATCATAGCAAGCAGTGCATGACCAAAAGGACACATTTTTTCAGCAGTTGCACCTGGTCCATTCAGTATATGGACACACCTACACCACATGACTCAGCAGCTCAACTGGCTCCCACAAGCAGGACAGCAAACTCACAAGGATTACTCACAAGGCTTCAAGGCAGATGCGTTCTTGCTACATTAGAAGTCGATGTAACACGTAACTCAAATTTATTAGAAATAGAAAACCATCATATTTTATTATTGATGTTGCCACGTTACACCAACCCAGCTAGTACAGGCCAGCATATGTGACATATCAACCAGATATCAGTAGAGCTAGTACATCACAAGAGTGGAAGAGAGGCATGGGGACGCTGAACCCCCAGTCCTCAGCCCATTTTATTGGCATGGCATACCCCCTTTTCCCTAGCCTATGCTTTAGGCCAGAAGCACACCAGTCGATATTCGCTTCCTCCCACCTTCTAAATGTAATGGTTTAGGGAGAAAAGGTTTGAGGTCAGAGGACCCATTGACAAGGCCCTTGTTTAGCCAGAGAACCAGTCAGCCACCCGACAGGAATACTAGAACCTCCAGCGTAATGGCACTTTAAAAGAAGTCCCCCAGTTGTGATTACTGCGACGAGACGATTTCATTTAAAACGCATAAATGTGAGACCAAAGATATTGTTGGCAAATCAATAAAAGAAACAAACGGCAACAACCAAACACTATACTCCACACGTCGACAACAAACAAATCGTTACCAATGCATCACGACAGTACTTGAAAAAAGAGTCAGAAAAAAGTTTCTTGGTCTACGCTATACTCAATACACTCGTGTTTACTACTAGAGAAGAAGGAATAAACCAAAAGAAACTAACTTTAAGCACAATTAGGATTATTTCAAGTTCATTTTCCAAATCCATTGAAATTCAAATGTAAGTATTCGTTTCTTATAGAGCTAACTCAAATTAAACTTCTAAAATACCCTACAGTTTACCATCTAAGCAAACAATAAGTAGTGTTTAAATTTTGAGGCGTGAACCATTTTCTGTGCATGAGATTCAAAACGCCCTGAGAATTTGGCGTTTTCGGCTTTTCTCATGAAGTTTGGTTCAATGTGCACCTCTGGCAGCACATTTTAACTTAAAGCTGATCAACCAGGTCTCTGGCCATGAACTACACGTAGTCAATACCAACCTTGTCAACCCATAATATGCTTGGGCTGGGAGAGCTCTCTGGGTTGGCCACTACTGCTCAAGACATCTCACCTCACCACCACTCAGTCACTGCCGGATGTAATAACTAACGAGGCATAACCGTCGAACTGGTGTAGAATCCCTACACTGTGTCACCCTTATTCTGGGGGTCCGGAATTCCTCTTCTACATGCCCAGCAGGTGGCTTTGTAGGGACAATCTATCCAACCTTCCTCGTCAAAGGGACGTGACACACGAAGTTTTTCCCAACATCCGCGAAAGTTGTTGGAAGAGGAAACCCATAGCTTTGCGAGACCCATCCCATTCGATTTGGCATTGAAAAATACTTGTAAACTATACCAAGCATGACAGTGAAACAACGAAAATTGACATTTTCTAGGGGTCGCTACTCAATTCATTTACACAAGGTGGCAAGCTAACTGACTGGTGGATGGAATGAGATGGGAGGCAGAGCGAGGAATGAGCACTGGCCAGGAAGAAACAATAACTTTCACCATATTGCCCTGCGAGTTCCTTCAAGAGGTAGAATTTACCTCACTATATTACTGCGATTTCATGTTTTCCATCTAGACGCAGTGAAACACCTTTGAGACCCGTCCTATTCGACTCAGCATCGAAAAGAACCCAGAAAACGATGTCAAATGCAACGTTTGCAACAACTAAAAATGATCCCAAATGGAATTTTCGTGCTAAAGAACGGTAGACTGTGTTAACAGCAAAATATAGCTGGAACGACAGATGGTGGACGGGCATAGCAGATTTGGATGTTCGTCAGTGAACATAAACTATGAAGAACTGGGTTTCATACAAGCTAGGAGTAACTAATGAAACACCATGCCATAAGTTTGCATTAACGATTTCATTATACGAAAATCTAATTTAACCAACCATAGAGGGTTCACTTAATCATGCTGTGCAACAACTTTTCATTCACTAAACAAACAGGACATATCTGCATAAATTTGCTATCAAATAAAGTCCACTGACGATCAAAAAGAAAAGAAAAAGTACGATGAACATTTTACAACTTCGTTGCAAATCCCTCCCGCATACCACTAGCCCATTACGCAGGTTGCCAGCTGAATTGGTTGAATTTTCTTGAGCTGTTTGATCGAGTAAGGCTATACTGACACAGTATCCCAACATGGCAAAAACGTGGGTGGTTGGTTAGTGAAATATCTGACGCAAAGCATCACACAACTTTTTGCCATCTCTCTACAATCACTGATATTCTATGCATACATGCCATGTGCCTATCAACGCCATTTCTATGGAAACATTTATTAAGAACAAAGTCCAGTATCAGGTATGAGTATGTTTGATCAACATCGTTGCCATGATGCCATGTCACACCACCAGAGCTCCAAACGAATCCAAGTCTGGCCACAGCGCGTATAGATGTGGGTTAAATAAAGTTGTCCGAATTATCTTAGCTAACGGTATTTTGGAGATTCTGAACTATCATCAGCTGTGCACAACGTTTGCAAATAGCAAAGTAGTAATTATAAGAGTGCTGCGTCAACATTAAACTACTAAACCAGTGCTTTTCAAGTTAGGCACGAACAATAACAACAAACTAAATTCGTGTACGTCTACTACCTGGGCATTCTGAAGAAAGGCTAACCATGTGGAGCGTGTGCACAAAAAAAGAAAGGTTGTCGTGACCAAGTAATTGCAGTTCAAGCCCTGATGAAGGAAAAATGCCCCTTCAACAGCAGCTTCAAGTATTACCTATCCAATGAATTTGATGACGCCAAATACATTTTACTCAGTTCTCCAAATGATCGACTTGACAGATCAGCTCACGATCCATTTAATCAGAACTTCGAGCCAGACCCGTCGTAGCAGATACTAATAAGAGTTGCCCACCAATTGTTCCAATAACAGTGATTCAAAACCTTGGAATTGACAGAAAAAATGGGACACTCTGCATCCTAATTCGGTGATACCTTCAAACAAATACTCTTTGGAAACCTTCAATGGTCTAAACCATTCACTAAAAAAGAACCACATACTTGACTATGAATTACCAGAGCCCTCCGTAGAATTCTGAAAGCTTGTTCTCTCATTTCAGGCCATGAATGGGTGGGAGATTTATGCATCAAACAGCAATTAAAATTTCGTAGAACCAGAGAGTGAAGTGTCAGGAAGACAAGTACACTAAACACTTTGAAATTGAAGCCATGACCTCCTACTGTACCTTATGAGTGTTATTTAACATTCATCGTATAGGCACTTGATTGGACTCCCACCTCAATTTTTTAAAAGAAACTAACATTTGAGCGGAGTTAACAAGGGAAAAACTGCGCTAAAATTGATTCTCGTCGAAATACATGGTAATATATTGAGCTGCTCTCGTCATTTTCCCACAAATGATAATTTTATGGTATTCTTAGATAATTTGGGGCTGTTTACAAAAAAAAAATTTCAAAATCGAAAAAATATTTAGTGATTGGTGGTGTAGTGAACTATGATAACTATATAGTTCGGAGTAGATTTTATTCATACCCTTATTTGGCGTGCAGGGCTAACTTGCAGGCTGATTTGGTTCAGCCGTGTGCTCACAACACACGTACTACTCCCCAAATAGTGTTTTTCTTACTCAGTAGTTCTCTCAACGCAAAAAATGTTGACTTTCTTCAGCCGAAAACATAACTTTCCTTTCTACTTCGTAGAGCCACAGAAAGTACATGATTGACTGGGAAAACTAAGGGCATTCAGTTGCCAGAAAGTAGGCCTACTACTCTAATAGAGGCCGGATATTTTGGACAAAGTGGGATCACAGGAGGCTGTTGCCAACAAACTTGTTGATGCGTCCTCACATTCCCATCACGCCAATGTTAAGTTACACTCCGATTGTTTATCATAAATCCGCTCCAACCAACACTGAAATACACCGCAGATTTCCTAAATATCAGAATTGAGTGCTTTCTGTAGGCTAGTCTTTTTCCAAGCTACCAGTGCTCTTGCAGTGGCCTTTTCTGGAAGTTTTTTTGTTCTTAGTGCCCCCCCCCCCCTCACTACCACCATCGTGAGTTAAGTATTGCTCCCTTTCCAATTATTTATTTGTTACCAAAATTCAAACATGATAGATACGGTCCACATTTCAAGCCAATTGACTCCTGTTCAAGGGCATCGAGATAGAATCAGTCCAGTTGCGCACATATACATCATTCATTTCATTTTTATGCGAAGCTTGGTATTGGGTTCTATGTGCATCTCTCCAACAACCACTATCCATTTTGACTGAATTGTTCTTAACCGTGAAACCATGATGTATCAATCTTAAATATGACTGATCATTCATCGTACACAAGAATAATACAAAGGCCAAATTGATCATTATTCTAAAAGAGTTGTAAACGTCGATATTAAGAGGAACTGAATTACAAATATGAAAGGATCGCTAAATAGCTACTGTATAAAAAAAGTAACGCTACAGAAAGCGGAAACTAAATGTTGGGAGGGTGTCAAAATAACAGCATCAACATATCAAACATGCACTGCGTTCCACACAGCACCTAACCCTGCTTACCTCTTCTCGAGAGTGGAATGCCTAGCGAGCATGAAAAATAAAATGGTAAATATTACGAAGACAGAGGAAAATCGTCGGAGTTTTGACAAAGGAAGGAGTGAACTTAAAAAGGAGCCATACCCTCTCCTTATTTTTCAAATCCTGAAGAACTTCGGCGATTTCGTGCCTCCAGTTGTCTTGCATCGTGTGAAAACTTTCATATGGCGTGTTGGTGAATGCAGAATGCACAATGTCATCTAGACGATGTAATATTTCTTCGAATAGCGGTCGTTCATGCGAGTCGTGAGCCCAACAATCTGAAAGTGTGATGTTCGTGCATTAAGTTTTTATATACAACCAGCTAATTTGAAATAAATTATAGAAATTCGTAGCGAAAAGATTAAAGTTGAACCTGAAAACTCAAACAACTATTTAAGAGTATTCAATGGAACTGAAGCAACTTTCAGTGCAATGACTTAACTAATTACGTATTTACCTATTATCATCCATAAAGTAACATAGCTACAATAAATTCAGAAACATTTCTTCCCAGAACGATCGATACAACCGTTCAGGGCGTACAAGCTCATTGGACTGAAGATGGTTCACAGAAATACCGAATTTATTGGTTGTAACTGTTGCAGAGATGTTTTCCCTTTTCGTCCTTTCCCGACACAGTTGCAATCGCCACTACATCGCCTAAAAAAACTAACACTAGTTAATACCATCCCGATAAGGTCGGCAAAACCCTGAGCATTTTTCATGTACCGAAATAATCTTGTGAATAAACAACTACGAGTTTTTTTTTTCAATGTGTGTGTGTAATACGAAGCCACGCTGAACCATACTTTTGTAACCACAACTAGACCAGCCCAATGGCTGTTTCAGGGTTCAATGACACCATCTCCTCCCATATCTGCCATCTACTGGAGTGATACACTCCTAGGACTCTGATTTATAGGGTTCAGAGCCAGATTCCACAACAATTGCATGTTTTGCTCCCCCGATCTGTCCTAAATCTGATCTGGCATCATTTGAATTCTACCTGTCCACGTCACTGACTGAAGCCTTCAGTACGTCCTTTTTGTTAGCTCACTTCCCTATTGGTACCATTCCATGAGAAACAATCGTGACAACTGATCCTGTATCCACGACCAATGAACCGGGCCTACGATCAATCTATCCATCGATGGTAATAGAGGCTTCTGAGCTGACCCTGTAGCTAGCCTTGTTTTTTATTGTCTTTGGGTGTTCTGGCTAGGTAATGACGCTGGTCAAGAGACGCCTCACAATTAAGGACACTGACAGTTCTCTCGCTACAAACAATCCTGCCCACCATGCCTTTCTCCTGAGTATTGCCTTCGAGCTCTCAGCTGATCCATAAAAGGCTGCTAAGAATAGAAGATCATGATTGGCCCTGTCCATCCATTAGCCACCCACAGTGACAACATTGAAGTACACCTTAAAGTCGTTCCAATGGCTGTTTCCCTCGTACTTCTGAGCTTTAAACATTCCTCCCACGTGTTATAGCACTGATTCAAGATAGAATGACCAGCATCTCGTCATGTAAAGGTGACACTTAACACAGCCAATTACGTGTTTTTTCAGGAAAGATGGTTCCAACTGCCTCACCTTCGTGACATAAATTGTGCTCTAGTTGCCAAGGAATGTCTTCACCCTCACTATAAAAAGCTCTTCCCTTAGGAATTTGCAGATCGCTATTATCGATCTATGGTACCCCACTTCAGACACCAGTTGTAGAGAAACTACGTGGCAAGCATGCTGGAAGACAATTTATTTAAAAACCCTGCAAATTAATACACAATGATTTCTTATTCTCATGAACAGCTTGACCTAGTATTAGTGCTCCCCCATCCCATTCGACTCAGCATCGAATACTAGTAAACCATACGAAACATGTCCTGGCTACAATGGAACTACGGAAACAAAACGTCTGATGATTTTGCCCCGTCGGGTAATTGGAACGGGGGCGCTCGAAGCGAACCCGTTCCGAGGCAAAAGGGGAGGCAAGCTTTTTTAATGAGACGGGCCGGGAGGGAGGGAGTTCAAATGACTAAACGCTGTAGGTCCCGCATTGTACTGCGTTTCGTTAATTTTTTTAACCGTTTTTTGCCCATTACAACCACGGGCTTCATCCGATCGGATTGCCGAGTTGGCGGGCACAACTAGATACCAAATCGGATTTTTGGGCGAAAGAACGAATTTTTTAGACCACGTTAAAGGCACAAAATGGCCCGGACGGCGAACAGCGGACGGACATTGCAAATTTGGAATCTCCAAGTCTTGAAACGTGAAGTATCAAATTTTGAGGGGTGGTTGTAAAAAATTTTTCGTGACCAAAAACATAGGGTTATTATTCAGAATGAATAATATACCAAAACGGATTCTTCTCTTGTTCGCCAAAATCAAAAAAGCGACTATCGCTTAGCCCCTGCGTAGGATGAAATGCAAGCCCTGTCAGATACCTTGTTTTGACCTCTTTAATAAACTTATATGCATCTCACGAACTATCCTGTCTTTACATGCCATTGACACTTTATAGCGATAATTCTTAGCACTAACCTTCCATAAGGCGTTTCCAAGCTTCTGGACAAGTACTGGGTACAGGTAAGTTCAAAACGTTAGAAGCAACTCCATAAGCTATTGATAAAGGCTCGATGTTTTTGTAAGGCGTTTCACCTGTTAGTAACTCCCAGAGTACCACTCCAAAGCTGAAAATGATTAACGGTTTACAACAATAATTATTTCAATTCAGCAAATGATGCGATTCGTATAATTTTGGAACAAAAACAATATATGGTGGCAACCGTAAAAACAGAAATCGAGAAATGGAGTAGGATTGCCTTCAAAACTCGCATGCACTCATGCACCAAGTAGAAGTTTGCACTGTATGCATCGTGGACCTGTTAGTTCTGAAAATGTTCCATTTAATCCTGAGGACTGAGTTATGTGGAAAAACAGGTATTTGAGACTTGGTTCGATGCGTGAGATCAAAGTGGGGGGAAACAAAAACAAAAAAACGCATAGTGACATTGCTACGGAGTTGAATACATTCCCTTCCAGCCTTTGAAGATCTAGCCAGTTGGAGGGAACACTGGTGGAAGGAACCAGGATAGTTTCACCATGCATTCTGTCCAAGAAAAGGAGAAAAGAGAGATGCTGGTCAGGCACAACAATAAATAGACCAGGAATTTCGTAGCTTCTATTTAACAACTCAATAGGAATATTTTGCTTTACTTTACGTTGATTATTTTGTGACTGAAAAGTCAGAGTTTGGGGAAGCTACTCAATGACCTCACACATCTTGATTATACCGCATAGGTAGCAACAATATCAAGTCAAGGACGGGTCTCACCCTCCTACAACTGTTTTTTACTCATTTGTGACCTTAGCATTGTTATGAGCCTCTCTTACCCTCCCAAACACCGCCCTTTAAGACTTTTATAACCGCAATACTTCATTAAACCTAGCAAAGTTATAAAGATAACCAACCTCCAAACATCGCTGGCTTTGGAAAAAGTTGAAGACCTTATAACTTCTGGAGCCATCCATGCATAAGTCCCAGCAGCGGACATTCTAGTAGTAGAGTATACTTCTCTTGCTAAGCCGAAGTCAGTGATTTTCAAAGTTTTAAATTGAATATCGTCTCCGTCAATAGGTTCAGAGATAAGTACTGCAAAACGAACAATGTTATAAATTACCTTGTGCCAATACTAACCCGATTGAGCCTTTTTTTAGTATCCTATTCAAACGCTCAATTTTGAACTTATTAGGAATTATCAAGTAGCAGTTTCCAAAGTAATAACTAAAGAAGATAGCCAGTGATATTTTGAGTAGCGACTCAAGCTTCAGGCTAATTGAGAATTAAGAACATGAAGGGGAAAAGATAACTAATAGTATCTGCAGATTAATACAAAACGGTCCTGAGTTGCTATTGAAAATATCGTTGACTTTCTTCAATTGTTAAATCAGTGTCTCTGCCTTCAATACCTCTAAACAAGCGGTTTTAAGGCGCAAACCGCTCATTTTCAGGTGAATTCCAGCGTTACATTTATATTCAACCCCTGTTAATAATTACTAAAGAATCAACTTACCGTTCGACGACTTTAGGTCTCTGTGGATGAGAGGAATAGGAGCATCATTGTGCAGGTAGTTCATACCCCGAGCTATCTGTATGGCCCAGTCGACAATAACATCAGGTCGAATCTTACGTCCAGACAACACCCGATTTAAGGGACCGCCTCTCGCATACTCCATCACCAAGCAAAACGGATGCGGGGGCGTCAAACAAATGCCTTTCAAGCACACAATATTTTCATGCTTGAGCAGCCAGAACAATTTGCCCTCCTGGACCACATTTTCCTCGACTGTCTTCATATCCTCTCCCTGGCCTTGACGAGCTGCTTTGACAGCCACCTCTTCTTCGCCCCAAAGGCCCCGGTATACCATTCCAAAGCCTCCCGCACCTATTACCTCCTTGACTCTTAGTTCGTTGAAGTCGATTTCTGTTGGTTGAATTTGATTGAAAGCGCTTATCAGTTCACTTTCTTCGGCCACGAAATTGGCTGGAAATATCCCGACACAGTTCCCAATTTTCCCGGTCCACCATCCCTCATCACCGGAAATTTTGCTGTCTTTCGATAGTACTTCGACAATGTCCCCACGTCTAAGAGTAAGCTCGTCCTCTCCATTGCCGACATAGTCGTAAGTGGCAGTGCACAACGTAGCTACTGCCGGCCCCAAACAACCAACGTCCCCGTAATCCTGTATCCGATAGTTGGGACTGTTTTTGCAACTGGAAATAGGCGAATTGTTTTGACTGCTCTGCGACGAAGATCTCGGGAATATCTCACTGTTGTAGCATCCTGTGGTCCTCGGATGGTCCATGGACGTCAACGAGGGAGGCATTCGATATAACGAGGATGGATTTTTAATCCACCCGAATCAGCGACGGAGTAGAAAAAGGAAAATTGACGGATTTCGCGTTTTCTTTGAAGAGTTGAACAGTAGTGAATCTGCAATGCAGGCTTGGGGGTTGGCGACGCCCGATCGAATATCATATCCTAACATTTAATTAATGTGACAATTCCCCGCAAGACAGTTACTCATCCAAGAATATATTGTGGAAGCTATGTAACACTGTCAAAATAATCAAACACCAAAACACTCCACCATTTTACGCCTTGACTCCATATTTCCACTGCCGACCAAAGACATAATTCTACCAGACTAGCCAACCGGTTCGGAGTTGACAACTTGACGATCAAACTAGCAGTGAAATCATTATGGCGATTCAAGGCTCGTGTTGGTTAGCCTGTCTGCTACTTGCATGAGACTTCTGTGATGAGGCCCTAAACGACGAACGCATGTGGGGCAAAGGAAAGTTGTATGATGCGTTGCATCAGATATTTGAACTCTCCCTTCTTTCCTCCTTTTTGAGTTTCCGCCAACCTCACCTTATTATCTAGTTCTTTACTTGACGTATTTCGTAAAAAGAAAGAATGATTTATGCACTGGTTCATGGAGTGTGATTGGTGAAATGTGTTGATTGAAAACGCCAATCCCACTAATTATCATGCCACCCCCTACACTCCTTCGCCAAATTTAAAGTCATGCTGTAGTTTCTCAGTCGTACTATAGTCGTTATGTTGATGGCTTTATTGCTCTGTTCTCTTACAAGTATTACAATGATTTCCGCAGCAATTATACCTTAACTTTCACCTCTTGAAAGACTAAATGCATTTGGCTGGTTTTACCTACCAATCCAATCTGTGTTTCATTATGTTAATATAAAGTTGGAATAACTTAACTGATAGTGCATCATGTTTAAGAACTTATTGAGTTCCTCCTACTTTACCTTTTGGTACATCCACACCTGACACCATTGTACTGAGGGGGGGGTTTGGAGATGTTAGAAGAGCCGCTGACTCAGGCAAAAACTACAGCGATCGTGAGCTCCTCCGCGATCCATTGCCCTACTTTCGTCGGGATTATGAACCGTCGTGTTTAACCACTAGACCACGATAGCAAGGGTGCCTTTAATAGGAGTCAGTCAGTACATATCACCCCTCGTCTTTAGCCGCTGCTCCTGGAGTGGATGACTTTGAATGAAGGGATATTTTTGAGTTGAGCGAATCCCTGGAAAATCCGATCAAAGATTCAAGGAACTAGGGGATTACAAGGAAAGTCTTTTCTTTCATATAGTTGGCACATCGCCATTTTTCCCTTCGCACTGGAACTTTCACAGGGTCATCTAATCTCGGACCTGAGAATTCGTCATTAATTTTTCTCTTTGGCCCTGTCCTACCAACTGCGCTAACTGTTCTGAGGGGATTTTGGAGATGTTCGGGGAGCCTCTGAGTTTGGCAAAAATTACAGCGATTGCGAACTCCTACGATCCATTGCCCAACTTTTGTCAGGATTATGAACCATCGTCTTTTACCACTAGACTACGATCACGAGGGTGCCTTTAATAGGAGTCAGTTGGTACACTTTATTAAGTGAGTTGAATTCATGGGACTGTCAGCATGATTTTTTTAAGGATATGTTTATAGTTCTTGACTGTGGAGTAAATTCTGGAATTTTCGACGTGGAGTTATGTTACTTTTGTCGCATAGATAGCTTGTTGGACTAACTCTTAAAAATAAGAAAAAACCTGCTGGTTTGCATACTGTGTTAGTATAGTACCAATTTGGTTCTACTCTTATTTTGATGCTTCATTTTGATCTGGTTTGATTGAGCTGTTCTCCCTCAATTGTGCTCACTCACACTGACGCACTTTTTCGCCTTTACAACCTTAAAGATCTACAGAAAGAAAAGTAGAACATGTTTTTTTTTTCAGCCGATAATATAACTTTTCGTTCTACTCCGTAAAGCTCAGGAAAGTATAAAGTAGGTAAGCCAATGAAACGAAAGGGGTTTCAGTTCCGAAAATTATCAGATTGCTTCAACTTATCAAACGGCTAACATCACAATTCTATCGTATAGGTTGCTCGTTGGACTGTCAATCAAGAAAACATGGAACTTGCATAAAGATTTTAGAAACATCGATGGCATGATAAATCGATACAACGTCACTATCGATATATTGTTGCCATCTCGACCCCTTCCCATCTAGGAAACCACGTTTCACGTCTTCCGTGGGCTATTTTCTCTCTTCTTGTCCTCTTCTCAGCTTGAAGATGGCGTCCGGCGTAAGGGACCTTATTCATTAGTTTGTATTAAACGTATAACTGAAATTTTACGAGCGATTATCTGAAATGGTATTTCTGTGATTACGTTTGCAGATTTTGTACACCTATCCCGACAATTTCCGGACGTACCAGGCGCTTATCGCGGCTCAATACGGTGGCGGCAACGTCCAACTTGCCCCCGGATTTGTCTTAGGAGAAACGAATAAAACTCCGGAATTTCTGAAAAAATTTCCTCTTGGAAAGGTATGTAGTTGTTTGTTTTTTCTTTGGGATTGTCAATCTTTGTGACAGTGTATCGGCTAGTCGACTCTGTCGTCGTAACACGTGACTTCGTTCGGCTCCCATTTCATACGATCCTGGATCGTCAAATAATGTTAGTATGATTTGGTGAATGTTGAAGTACTGACACCATAGTGGCCGTGGCTGTAAGACCAAACACGAATTAAACCTCCTCCAACTTGTATTGTCAGCCTCATTTCTAGCCCGACTCTTTACCTTGTAACTTCTGTCGGCTTTTGATATAATTCAGTATAAGTAACGAAATTACCCTTTCTGAACATTTAACAGCAAACCCTCGAATTTGAGGTGAATTTTGCTTTAAGAGTCAACATTGGAGGCTACTGTAAGTGATAACTTGAGGAAGGAATGGGGGGCGAGGTTTAAGGGTAGCAGTTGATAGGTGCCTGCCAACGTTAGATAATGGTTCCATTATACATATGGTCAGCAACAATTCCTGCAAAAGAAATGGTTTTTTAATAACGAGTGGCTTTTCCTTTTTTTTTTTTTTTAAAGAACACATCTGGTGGCACTGAATGTTACCCGCAGTTTTTAAATACCACTGGCTTAAAATGGGCAATTCTGTTGGATTTCAGGTGCCAGCTTTCGAGTCAAAAGATGGGAAATACGTTTCAGAGAGCAATGCCATCGCTTGGTATCGTAAGTACATGATGTTGACCTTTCTATCACAGTATTGTTATGGTAGCAAAGAATGCATGGTGAATTACCACAATATTTCGCCAATAAGCGCGCGCGACTTGATACCTTATTATTTAACTTTACAACAGGGTGTGTTGCTACGAGTCTCTTGGCACCGGCAGTGCTTGCAGTAATCATCACTTCGACTGATGCTTCATTTGAAACTTGTTAGAAGCCAAGTTCAGGGGTCCATTATCTCCTCGAAATTACGAATTCATTGTAATAATGCGCTGTCTGTTCTTAATGGCATACAAACAGCTCACATCTTTCTAAGCCGAATGATCCAATCCATTCAAAGGATTTGAAAGCTCCTTCAAAGTGGCGCAATATTTCTCTCACCCATCCATTAGTTTTTTCGTTCCAATCGTGTACTTGTGAAAGTACAGGGATAATGACCAAGTCTGGAGTATCAAGTACAAATTAGTGCCCTTTGGATCAACATGGGCTAAGATAGGAGGTGTCGTCAGAACATGCTTTATGTTTTAGAAGGCAGCTTGTCCCTCCAGATTCCACTGTAAAATGTCTGTTGGTCTATCTGACCTAACAACCACATCTCACTCTACAGTTATCACTTACTATTATTCTTCACGAGCTTTGTGGACAGTGAATATGTTTGTAAATTTAACTTCATGCGTGCTTTTCATTTTGTTCAGTTGCTGGCAATGAGCTGAGAGGCAAGACTGACATCGATAAAGCTCAAATCTTGCAGTGGTCAAACTTCGCTGACACTGATCTACTTCAAGCAGTGTGCACGTTGGTCTTCCCCTACCTGGGAATCGTTGATTTCAATAAACAAGTAAGTTAATTTTTGTTTGATTTAATATTTGAGTGGGTGTAGAGTAAGCAGGTAGATGGTAGATTGGAAGGAAATACATAAAGAGCGATTCAGTCAGGTGTTGGTGAAAAGGCCAAACAACTTTCACAGGGTCTATATGAAAGTATGTAGAGAGACTGAAGACTGTTCACAGTTCTACCTGTAAGTCAGCAACTGTACTAGACTGAAGAAGGTATAAATCATGAGTTTAACGCGTTTCAGTTGTAGCTCCAAAATTGTGTTGCTTACTTCTTGTTCAGAAGCAGACCGAAGGCAAAATAGATGTAATGACCACTGCAAAGACGTGTGTGGTCAACATTTGGTATTAAAGCTTGTGACCAACTACTCTTGAACAGACATGGTAGTGTTTGCTTTGTTTACATAACTGTTGGGGACTCGATAACTGCCCAATATACTTTCTCTCGTGTTACACAGAGCGCATTGCTGTTTTGGTTGTGCACATATTTCTGTACAACACTCGAGGATTGTAATAGTTTGAAATCCACTGTTTGAGTCCTTAGAAACGAAACTCAGAAACGTACTACCAACTTTGAAGTTCACTTGCACTATAGTCATTGATTGGTCAACTCCTATGAGTTTTATGATAGCTTCCGTCTTGGTGGTTTTCATCCAATTTATACCTTGGAACTAATCATGATCCTCATGAGAGTTCATGGTTGGGTGTAGGTTGCACTAAGAGATTCGCCAAGATAGCTCTCAAGTTGATGCCCCTGTTGGCATTCCATACTTAGCGGGCTAGTTTTGTGTGATTAGTATGTATTATGGTTGTGTCAAAGGTGTGGGGAGGATGCTGACACTTCGCTTTTAGCCGCAGTTCTTAAACAAATTTGTTTCTATTGTAATAAATCTGATTACAGGTAGTTAATGACGCCAAGAGTGATCTAACTAATATTCTCACGACCCTCAATAACTTCCTCCTCACCAGAACTTATCTAGTTGGTGAGCAAATCACCCTCGCTGACGTTATTCTACTCTGCACACTGTTGCCAGCTTATCAAAACGTGTTAACCCCAGATTTCAGGTAAGCCACAGTTAGACACTTTCAAAAACTCCAGTACAGCTAGCGATTTACAAACATCATTCTAGCCAACTTTTTCTTGTCGCTTGAGCTGAATAGCGATTCTGTGAAAGTAGGTGTGGTTGCCACATTTTTTGGGGTAACTTGTCAGTGCGAGCGAGCATGTTTTCAGGTATTCCAGTGTGTGAGCATTTCCTGGATGATATCATTAAAGGTTTGGTGAAAGAGGTTGGTGTTTTAAAGAGGAGGTCTAGTACCTTGAAAACGCATTTTGTCTAGTGAGGGATGCAAGCAAACTAAGCCAAAGAAAAGATAATTTATTTGGCCCAATTGCAGTCATTTCTGGAACAGTGAATTATCAGAATTACTACTTCCCGGGGGGGGGGCTTTCTTATTGCTCGGGGAAGATCTCAAGGGATGCATCTTTTGGATTTTCCCCTCCCCTATACTCATGGTTACTGAGAAACTCCCACTGCATGGGCCTGCCTATTGTGTGGCGTACATGTCTTTTTAGTTCCACCCCCCAGATCCTGTGGAGGTTCGTCTGTGCAATCTCATTCATCCAGCCACAGCTGAGGCGCATTGTTGCCAGTTACACGATACATGCCCTACTGACTCTGTCCCACTTCACAGAATCAGCAGGTAGTACTGTAGTAGACAGTCTCCAGTGAGCAGGCCACATGCAATCTGTATACTTTATTCTCATTCTGGAGTCTAATTCTCTTCTGTTCTTTCTAATCTGGAGTCTAATAAATAACCTAGCCTAGGCAGCCTTTGGCCTGGCATTTCTCTTCCCACTTACATTCTCCTTATTCAAATGGCCCTCGGGTCCCTACAAAGGGCTCAAGTCATAGCACGAGCAGAGCAGTGTAGATTCATCTCTCCCCGTTCGGTGGCCTCCTCATTCCCTTCCAATTTTCTATGACCTGGAACCTAACAATGTTGAAGTGTTCTCCTTTGCCAAGGTTTTCGGACCAGTCGGGGCCTTGAGTGCAGCCTGACTGTTTGACATAATATAGACCTTTTTCCGTGTAGCAGTAACCTGTGATAGGTTTGAGTGCTTCAATGGATACTGTCTTGTAGACTTCAGTGATCCACAGAATGGAACTTGGTGGGGTATGGCCAGTAATTTTTTCTGGTTGGCTACGTAAGCCTCCCCCCTCCACTATACAACTAGGCAGTAGCTAATCACACATAGGTAATCATTTTTACGTGAGAATGGTGTCATAGTAGCACTCCCAAGGTGGCCTTGCTTATTGCTTATTAATTTTTCTTTATTACCTGTAATTGTTGCCTGCGGCCACCAAAACTTATTGATCATATTTAATTTTTCTTTTAAGAGAATGAGTTGAGTTTTTTCTTCTACCACTTGCAATTTAACATGCTCCCACCCGTGAGGTTGCCAACATCTGCACAACCACACTCTGGCTCCTGAGAAGACTGCCATCTGTGCCAATTCTTTCAGTATCATCTGACTTCATTTCAGCATCATCTGACTTCATTTCATCAATTTTCGTTCGTATTGTTGCAGAAAATCATTCCAGAATGTTAATAGATGGTTCAACACGATCATTAATCAACCCAAAGTCAAGAACGTCTTGAGTTCTGTAAAACTCTGTGAGAAGGAGCCTGAAGTACCCTCCAAACAGTCTGATGGTAAGTTTCTTCCTTTTTGTCCAGGAACACCGTTCTGCTTAGATTCGTGTGAGATTTTTAATCAAATGATGAAATACCTCTGCCAAGACATGGGAAGATATCTCGTAGCATCCTTGTTCTGAAGTTCTGGCTTAATTGTGTTTTGGGGTTGTGAGATCGCTACTTGCATTGCATCAAACTTCAGCGAGTGCTGCGTATAACTAGAGGAAACTATTTAGAAACCAACTACCATTATCACTGTCACCAGGAGCCAGTAACAAGTTCAATAAATGATTGTTAATGCCCTGTAAAATAATAGGACTCGTGATTTTCCCCACCAAAACATTGCAAACATGTCAGTTCTGCCCTTTCCCAAATTTTGCTGCGCTACTTAGCAGTTTGTGCACGAGAGCGAGAATGTAGAGAGGTCTCAGACCTCCCTGCTCATCCTTGCTTCACCCTGTCCAACTTTGGCAAACGCTCTCCATAAGGATGCTCTGAGACAGTGTGGATACACGTTATTTGCTTACTATGCAAGGATCTTTCTCCCTCCCCACTCCCATTTTTTCTCCCGTACATTACTTCAGTATTTGGAACAAAAATATGAACTTGTGGAATGAATATAAATCTTTGTTAACCTTCGCCTACCGCAACCAGTTCTTGCGTTGATTCAGTTAGTGTGCAAGGTACGCACAGAAATTCAAATTACTGTAGCTTTCTCCCTGCTATAGACCAGCGATTACACATTTATCATTACGGAAAGCTAGATTGAAGGGAAATTAATCACAAAATCAAGAAGTGTGACGCATTGGGTTGCAATGTAGGAATTTTGTCACATGCGCAAGCACTGCTCCTAGTGAAAGTCAGTTTCCTTATAATGTCTTTCTGAATTCTCTTGAGGGAGATATATCAGTCGCATCTCATAGAGTTGCGGGTTCACTCTCATGCTAATGCCCGGCTCACTCACTCATCATACACCTAACCCAGACCTGTGGAGGTAGGGCAGGTTGTCTTGTAGTCAGTCTCCCTGTAGAGCGCTGTTGCCTGTGTGTGTTATCGCGAGGAGGTATGACCCAGGAGAATCCTGCACCATCTGGGAGGAGTTCTTAATCTAGTTTCCCACTGATCTAACTATCTACTTGGGTGGAAAGTTTCAGAGAGACAAATCAACTAGGTTTCTTTGTCATAACCTTCTTCGCAAACTGGGCAAAGCAGTCATTTTGTAGCAGTCAAAGCTGGAAGGTTCACAACTGTCGCTCACTGCTCTATGAACTAAAATGGAGCAGTGCAGTGTGTGGTTGCTTGTTTTTTACGCACTGGATGATTGATGCTCAATGCACCCTGGATAACAGTGCTTAACGTGTATGAAGTATTTTTTACGTGTGCATCCAAATGTATTGACTTCAGCTGAGTGAAATGTGTCACATTTTTTATGAAATATTAGGAGCCGGCAAAAAGGATAAAAAGAAAGGAAAAGACAAACCTGCTGCACCAAAAGAAGAGAAGCCCAAAAAAGCTGCTGAAGTTGAAGAGATGGATGAAACTGAGCTTGCCTTGGCGTCTGAACCCCCATCCAAAGATCCCTTTGAAGCTCTTCCTAAGGGGTTCGTATACATGATTATCTACCAGCAGACATGTTAATATTAATGGAGTTAGTGGATGATGTAATCATTTACATCGTGGAGACATGATGGGCTTCAGGCTCCTAGTAGTATTCAAGGAAACTGCGTGGTTCTGTTCAGGAGAAACCAGACAGGTTTATGCTCATCACTGGCTTGTTTTTTTGTGAATTGTTATGTAAGCAATTGAATAAAATGATTGGTTACTGACCATTACCGCGAGCGAGCATCAGGGGCTGTGAAGAAAAAACGATAACCATGCATTCTGTGGTGTTACATCGGCATCTCATGTGTAACCCTGGCCCCAAGCTACTCACACAAAACACTGCAATTTCAGTTCTAAGTATGGAGGTGGACGAATAGGGCTGAATAGAGTTTAGGGTGGGACATCAACAGATTATCTCAACAGAGTTTCTCTTTCTTTAGATGATTGTGCGATTATGTCGCGGTAATTTCTAGGAAAGATTGATTGCTGGTGGCTGTTCCAAGACGAATCTATCAGCCCCCTTGGAAAGTATAAATAAATGTTGATAATGAGGAATATATTGAGAAAAATATTTTTTGCGGCCTCGTAGAGTTCTATTAAACCAACTGTTGAATTAAGCTGGTTTCTCAAAGTGATCTAATAGCGGTTGGATTACTAAAGTTAACGTACGTGTTAAATGAGTCAGTCTCCTCTGCCTGGTGTGATACTGTGGGTGAGCGCTTTCAATGTAAAGACATCATCGTCTGGTCGTTTAATCAGTACTAGAGTCAGTCAGTTGCTCGTGGTCTTTATATACGAAGAGAAAGGTAAGTGGGATGGTGGAGCGTTGGTTGACGTGGCGGGGGGGGGGGGACGAGAAAGCCACTATGAGTATTGTAAATAGTCTGTCGGTTGTCGATTCTAAGCCTTTTTTTGTGTAGGGTGGTCTGCAAATCCGCCAGTTGGATGTTTTCGCTTGTGTAGTGTTTTGAGTGGTGGCTTGGTTGGCGCTCCACCATCCCGTTTACCTTTCTCTTCCTGCATAAAGACCACGACCAACAATCACGCGTCAACATCAATGAATCACTTCTAGGCCACAATTCAACTGCTTCATTTCCACCTTTTGTGGAGATCAACGTCTACATGGATTGGTATTTGGCGTCTTAAGGTTTACTAAACTTTTGTGCATATTGTTTGGTTTAATTCCTTTATCTCCAAGGCTCTGGATCGTAGGCATGCCTGCATGGATTGCAGCAGTAATTGTGGTAGTCGAATGGTTGATTTTGGGGGACGTTGCAACAGCTGAAAGTGTGAGAAGGAAACAAACACCGTACATGTATAAATATACTGTACCCAACATACGACTGTTAGCTTACATGCAGTCAGGTAATCTACTGGGCCTCCAACTTCCTAGCTCCATCAAGAGTAGTATTCAAGATTTTTGGCATTTCAACAGTAACGCAGTATTTTACTGCAGGAGAACTCGCGACATATGTGGGCTGTTTTATTGTTTCTTAAGAAAAAGGAAATTATAATTTTAAGTGCACTCCTCGACCAAGGGCTCTATTGTGGTGTATTTCGAGGAAACGTTTACCCCTTCATCTTACTTTTATCTTCATTTTTAGTACCTTCGTAATGGATGACTTCAAAAGGTGTTATTCCAACGAGGACACAGATAAGTCAGTCCCATATTTTTGGGAAAAGTTCGACCAAGAGAATTATTCCATCTGGCTTGGTGAATACAAGTACAACGATGAACTTAAAAAGGTGTTTATGAGCTGCAATCTTATTACAGGTAACTTGAGCGGTTGATATTTTGTTTATTCTGTTATGAATTCGAAATAGTTTAAGACTGGCTACATCCCCTTCGAGTTGTTTATTTAGAACCCTGATACCTGCCTAGTTAGCTCACGTATTTCCCCATTTTATATCATATTCTTATCGTATCGTTTTTAAATTTTTATTCCAGTTTAATTACCTGTCGTATTCAACTCCGCATCAAAAAATACCTATGAAGTGATAACCTAACACGATGCCATTGCTATAATCTGGTTCTATGTCGACAATGAAAAAGATATCTTGTAATGTGCAGGCATGACTCGCCCCTCAGTTGTAATATATTTATACATAACTTGTATAAATACCTTATCGACCTCCTTTAAAATGATGCAGATAGTTGAATGAATAGAGTAGCCATTAGTCCCAGCATTACTAATGAGACTCAGTACTTAAGAATCTCGTGTAAACAGTATATTGATAGGTTAATAGCTAATGAAGTGGAAGGTGACGAACAATTTAACATCTTGCTGTAAAAACGGCCTGTTGTCTGGATTTCAGGAATGTTCCAGAGGCTGGATAAAATGAGGAAGAACGCGTTTGCTTCAGTTTGCTTGTTCGGCAAAGATGACGACAATACGATTTCAGGAATTTGGATTTGGAGGGGTCAAGGACTCGCATTTGAGGTGAGTTTTTGTTCATCGTCAGCTTTAAAATGAACTCGCAGAGTTTAGTACGTACAGTACTATTTGATTTGTCTATTTTTAATTCTCTTCTTTGTCGGGAAGATGATTAATTAGACGACTGATTCATAATATAAGTCTCCCGTCAACATTAAAAGTTGATGAGTTTTTGTATGCTGTTTTGAATTGAGTGAGAAAATCAAGAGTTGTGTTTGCCCTTGAATACGATTCTGACATTTTTGTCTGACTGAAGAAAGCACTACTACTTCAGCCATGTACCAACCAATTCACCTCCAGCCTAGTCATTTTTCTGCTGAGGTGGTTGGCAAGGTGACAGGAATAACTAGAGACTAGAGAACTCCACTCTCGTTGTTGTTTCTATTTTAAACTATCGCGCCACAATCATCAAACAATTTTTGTCGCTCTAACAACTAATCCAACCTGTTGTTTACTTCCTTTTTATGAAGTTAGTAGAAGTAAGACTGATGGAAACAGCTCGAGTAGTACCTTGCAACTTTAAAAAGTTAATGACCAAGTTTAGGGGTGTACCGATCACAGGTTTGATTAGAGGAGTAGACATAGGTTCCTGCCAAATGCTGCGTCCATCCAAATCTAACTTCCAAATTGCTAGGGCCAAAACAGACACGCTGAATTAATTCCTTCCTCTCCTTTCCTAATTCGTACTTTTTTTGTTGCAGCTGAGCCGTGACTGGCAAGTTGATTATGAATCCTACAGCTGGACGAAATTGAACCCAAGCGACGCATCTCATAAAAAGATGGTCAATGAATACTTGGAGTGGTCTGGTAAAGATAAAAATGGTCGTAGTTTTAATCAAGGAAAGATTTTCAAGTGATGACAAGCAGCTACTTTATCTTATCAATAAAATATTATGTTATCGAGTATTTCTTGTCTCCTCGTGTTATTTTGCCCAATGGATGAAAATGATGAAGTTTTTGGCAGTATCTTCTGTGGTATAGGACGCATCACTTAATTTTCTTCACACATTCAGCGATTTTTACTGCTTCAGCAACTTGCCAGTGAGCAAAGAGTTTTCAGCTCAAATTATGTGAGCACATTAAAAAAGGTTCTGTAGCGGGAAACTGGCAGTGCTTGGCGCCCTGTATTTTATTGAGTGGTTGGTTTCAAGTTATGTCACGATTTTAATGAAGCAAGTATCCACGATTGTGGTGTAAGCTTGAAGGGTCCTGTTGCTTCCTGTTCTAGGGTTATAAAGTTACTAATACAACTTACAGGTCCCATTCTCAATTATGTCTTGGGAGGGATTCTAGCGGACCCATACATGTACTGCATTATGAGAACCAACCTGGAACTGACGAGCTCGTTGCATCTGGTTGGCCCTCACGCCTCTGTGATGGCAGCTCTTTTTACTTTCCTTGGTTCTACAAAGTAAAGTAGAATAGAAAGTTATGTAATCGGCTGGAAAAAAATTTTTAGCTCTCTTCGCATCTTTACGTTTTAGACCCTTCCTGAGTCTGAAAAACACTTGGGCAAAGGGTCTGCGTGTGTCTGAACGATTTTTAGAGAAAACCACCGTACCAAATCAACTCAAACTTGATATCTAACCCTCAGGTTAACATGGGACGCCAAAGTAAGGGTATGAGCAAAATCCACCGAAAGCTAATTGTAGTTATCTTAGTGATCAAAACACCAATTTTTTTTCTTAAAAAATGGCTGTAACGATTTTGATTAAATTTTTTATTTTGACAGCTCCCAACATGGCAATTATACTATAAAATTCCCATTCTTAGGAAAATGATGAGAGCAGCATAATAAATTAACAAAAGTTACGACAAAAATGGGTTTACCGTGGATTTTTTCCCTATAAACTACCGAAATGTTACTAGAATGTTGGAAATTATTGGTGTAGTAGTCCAATCCCATACCTATAGGGCGAGTGATTAAAAACGCCCATTAGATATATGGGGGTCACTCCGGAAATTCTTGAATTTCAACTACCGCCGTTACGCTTACTACCAGTTCTAGAAGTTTTTACCCAACAACTCTGCAAAAGTAATTACTATCCTTCTTCAAAAAATCTTGTTTACAGTCTCATTAATTATCTGTGTACCAATTTCTCAATAATGGTCTACGGGCAGCACAACAAATTCTGGAACTGTAAGCGCTACCTCGTCCCGTTGCTGTGAATTGTTGTTTGACCAAGTTCAAATGAATTGATTAAATAGAAAAAGCGATGTAAAAACGGAATTGACGTAGAGCTAAGGAAAGTTGTGTGTTGCAACGCACCTGCTATTTTCTTGTCCTCTCCACCTTCACGAGAATCTTATAGCAGACTGTCGAACAGTTTGGGAGGTTCAGGAGCAGTTTTTCACCTCTGATATAATGGCCCTGTATCATAAAGTTTCAATCTCTTCTAGCTGAACATTGCCCGGTAAATTGAGTGACACTTTTTACTTTCCTTGGCTCTACAAAGTAGAAAGGAAAGTTATGTAATCGGCTGAAAAAAAAATTTTGAGTTTTCTTCAGATCTTTACGTTTCAGACCCTCCTGAGTTCGAAAAACACTATTTGGGAAAATGATCTGTGTGTATGTCTGTGTGTGTGTATGTGTGTCTGTATACGATTTTTAGAGAAAACCACCGTGCCAAATCAGCTCAAACTTGATATCTCGCTCGCAGGCTACCATGGGACGCCAAAATAAGGGTATGAACAAAATCCACCGAAAGTTAACTATAGTTATCATAGTGATCAAAACAACAAATATTTTTTTTCTCAAAAACCGCTCTAAGGATTTTGATTACATTTTTAATGTTGGTAGCTCTCAATAAGGTAATGATACCATAAAATTCCCATTTGTAGGAAAATGACGAGAGCAGCACAATAAATTATAAAATTTTCGACGAAAAGCGTTTTTAGCGCAGTTTTTTCCTTATAAAGTCCGCTGGAATGTTAGTAGAATGCTAAAAAAAATTGGTATTGTAGTCCAATCCAATACCTAAAGGGTGGGTGTTTGAAAACGCTCATGAGATACATGGGGCTCACTCCAGAAATTCCTGAATTTCAACTACGCCCGTTTCGCTTACTACCAGTTCTAACAGTTATTACCCAATAACTCCACAAAAGTGATTACTATCCACTTCAAAAAATTCGTGTTTACAGCCTCATTAATTATCTGTGTATCGATTGCTCAATATGGGTCCTGCAATGAGTACGAGCAGCACAATAAAATCTGGAACTGTAAGCGCTTCCTGCTGCCGTAAAGCGTTATTTGACCAAGTTCAAATTAACTGAGTGATAAATGAATTGATTAAATCGAATTGGCCATGTACAAAGTGAATTGACGTAGAGCTAAGGAAAGTTGTGTGTTGCGACGCACCAGATATTTTCATTAGAATTCAACATGATGCGGGTGAATGACTGGTGTGAGGCAGCTGACTCTGTTCATCTTGAACCACCAACCTTATCTCCTTTGGCATGAGAATGTAGGTATGTGAAGCATCATTCATGATAGCCCCACATTTGAGAGAGTACTTCCAGATGTTCCACGAGGAATTGATTGAGGTAGAAATCCACCCCCCCCAAACCAGGGACTAAGTATTGTAATAATCGCCACTGCAGTGTGAAAGTGTTGTTAATTACTTTTCTATGCATGCCTACTGGAGCATTGCTATTCTGAACTCTGCAATAGTTTCTTCTGTCAACCATAATGTTGTAGAGAGATAAATGAGCATGAAGCTAAGACCCTTGGAAAAACGGTAGCAACCACACCTGAAAGAGGCAGAGGTTTTATTGAAGGTTCAGTAAAAGCTTGCAGATGCTATTTATATAATTTGTAACCAAGGGCACTAATACATGGCACAAGCGGTTTTAATGCCACTCCAATCTTACAGACTCTTGTGCTGTGATGTGAGGGAGACATTACACAGAACCTAGCTGGCGTGCTGTTCTACAAACCTGGTTAGGCAGTCTGCGAGGTTACTCCTGGTGGTTAGGAAACAATTATGGATGAGAAATTGTTTCTCCGGCAAACATATCTGTCATTACACTTCATAATGTATAAGCTGTACTGGCAGAAGAGTTCACATTCAAAACGAAAATAGTTCGTTTCATTTCGTTCGCTATATCCCATTACCAACCAATTAGTTCAAATTTTTATTTTGAAAATTCGACTTGACTTGGTCACGCATTCCTACTCAGTGAAAACATCCGCTCGTGAGATGGTGGTTAGCATGCGTTGTTCATACGTTATATTTAAAAACGTAGAAACAACAACAACAACTACCGTTGTTAAAATTGCATACAACCTCCTGAATGGCTATCTATTGATATTTGTGGAAATGCTCAAAAATTCGAGCAAGGAATAGTGTCTTCTTGAATTGTATTAGTAACGATCGGTTGATGTGATTAACAGAATTTCGTTGAAGGGTGTGAGGTATTTCTCCATCTAACAATTACTTGCAGTTCCAATGATTGAAGTAGTAACTATCAACAGCTGAATACAAATGTTTTGCTACACAAGGGAATGTAAACTTTGGAAACTTTGTTGAGTAAGCGTAATTTAGTTTTAAATTCATTTAATTTCATTTCAAAGTGTATGCCACATTGCAACCTCAACACGTTTGCTGTTGGTCGTTATTGGTTGTCGGGGTACAAATCACGAAGATCCCCTCTTGAGGCGGATTTCTCTCACACACGTAAATTACTCTCAGGTTTAATTTCTTCAACGGTAGAGAAATTGAAAATGATGCCCAATATTACTGCATTTAGTTTAGTTTGTGATGATTAAATTGAAGAGAACGGATATTGCATACAAGTTACTTAATTAAAACATGAAAATGAGCTCATATGAAGCCTGCGAGGGGAGTTGATTTTTATAATCGTGAAAAAGTGAATATGTCCATCCGTTTACCGTTGTTATTTTTATAACAAGTAAGTGAATCGTTACGAACTGAAGAGGTTGTGATACGTAGTATCGAGAAAACGAATTTTTGTTTGTGTTCTTTTTTATTTTATTTTAGGATTACAGTTTTTACGTTTGTTCTTGAAAATGGTCGGATCAGCTGACAGCTTGTCATCGAATGTAGTGAGTTCTTCCTCACAATCATCATCCAATCATTCCTCGAGCTCATATTCTTCTGGCAACGATTCACAGTGGGGTTGGAGTCGCCCAAGATCTTCTTCAATGCGTTCCAGCAATTATATGTCAGGCCCACGGAGGAGTCCATACATGAGACCCGTGTTTTACCCTGGGCCTCGTGGGCCACCTCCTCAACAGCAGTCGTATTATAACCAGGTTCGTTTTTTGCTAGTATTGGTTTTGATATGTTCTTGTGATTGTCAAAGCTTAATTCGTCTGAAATTCCTTTAGTCCATTACAACAAAGCCTTTGGTATTAACATTGTTAAAACTCGTTGTTGAAATTAGAGTTCTCATGGTTCTGCTGTGTTGAACCTTTACTACCTTAATTTGTTCAGGCAGAATAATTATATAGTTTATTGTATTAAACAGCTCGATTCAAACGATAAGCAAAAAAAGGTTTATTTTGCAAACACCTACCGTCGTGCCAAACAGGTTCGAAAATCTATTTCATTCGACCCTACCATCCATTTTCAAGTGGTTTTGAAGAAATGTAATTCATTACAATTGATAGTTATGCTAAATTTGTTGTGTCAAGATTGTTTGAAACTTATATTGTGAGGTGTACTGCCCTCATGTACACCTTACTAGCCGGAGGGGGGGAGAGAGAGAGAGAGAGATACTATCCAAATGGTATGTTTGAAGCTCACTCCACCAACACTGAAGATTAGAGAGAGTTACATTAGGTCAACTGAATCACACAGAGCAGCCGCGATCTCAGAAGGCTTGCAGACCTTCCAAGGAGGTGTATTTTGTGTGGTCATGGCGTCAATTGTATTTTATAATGGGACGAATTTATTCCTGTGTATTGAGAACCAGCTGGAAGTGTTTAGCACATTGCATCAGGTTGGCCTTCACACCTCTCTATGATGTGAGCTGTTCTTTCTTGTTCTCTACACCCTTATGAGAATGTTGCAGCCATTCCTATAAATCCTCCATGCCAGTTTGGAAGGTTCAGGTTTGGTCTTTCCTCCTCGTTTTCATTCTTCTTGTGGGATACTAATGCTGAATAATCAAGCTCCATCCTCTTCTCAAGGGCCCTACCATTGGACACCTCCATTGCTCTTGTAGTGTTTTCTATCTCCTCCAATTTCCCATCAAAGACTCCAATCGGGTCTCTAGAAGTGAGGTAGACACTAAGAAGGTGGAGAAAGAACACCTCGGAGCCAGAGCATGCACCTTACGGAACGCAGTCAATTGGAGGTACAGCAGTCTCATAGTGGGGAGCTTGTGACTACAATACCTAATCTGGTTCTTCACCTGATTTAACAGTTTACTTGGGTAGCAAGTGCCTAATGTCTCAATTCATGTTCTGATTGAATTTGGACGGCATTGTGAAAATGCGAACGATTCAGCAGAGGGGGAGTATCTTAATTCGAATATGAGTACATTCATGTTTGGTCAGACTTAATAAAAATAAGCGCTTTCGAAATTGCGTGACTTCGCACGTAATTTTGATTTGATCGTGTTCAACAATTCCTTTTAGAATGTAAACTCTCTTACGTTTGGTATTTTAATTTGTTTCATGTCAACTTTTGGAGATTTCATTTTTAAAAGTTTTAATTTTCAGCGGAAACCGCGCCCTAATTGGATGCCACGCTTAGTACGCCTGCCCCATTTTCCCTCTTCCCAAAGTGAATCCAATTTCAATAATTACCAGCAATCTAATTGGTCGGCTCCCACTCCTCCACCTACGCCTGCAGCTGCTCCCGTCAAGGATGAAACTACCACTGAGCCTCCTGCAACTCCTGCTTCTCAGGTTTTATGAACTAATTAATCAATTTTAAATTGTCTAGCTAGGTTTTACGACTAAATTGCTTTGACCTCATTTATTCACAACTTGTAAAATAATGAGCTAAGCTACTCGAAATGGTATATTCAGATCAACTCGCCAAAATAAGACGTTGACATAAGAGCATGACTCACATCGTAATATTTTGTTGAAAAATCGCAGTGCAAAAGTTTTATAGTGAGCCATCCTTTTGTTTGTTTGTTACTTTTCATGCCTCCGTCCTTGAAAATCAAGGATTTTGTTCATCAAATGATTGAAGTATAAGATGCCTAGTCTGAACAAATGCCCCAGACGACTCTTTTGTCCTGGTACATCACTCCGTCCTTTATGAAGTCCTCAGGTACTCATGAACACTGCATTTTCTTGCTGTGTACTGCAATCAGTGTGCTGTCCCAACCCAACAATACGGAACTTATTTTTGAGCTAAGAGAGACACCTGCCCTCAGGTGATGCAGAATCGGTAATTGTGTGTAAAGATGCCGTGACTTTCGAGCACTGTGATCGCTTGCACTCTTTGAAACTAGTGGCTCGTTTCTTGTAGAAGCATGTGATGCCTGCGCCGACAATATTCAAATGTATACGTTGAGTAACTAGTTTGAAGGCAATATGTACACAAATGGTGCATATCCACATAGGTTCTTCTAGCATCCAGGCTGGATTTGACCAAACCTGGGAACTTTTTTACTTCATGATGTTTGTCACAGATAAGGCAGGAATGAAGATCTGATGATCGAGTGCTGCCAAGGCGAGATCTTTTCCAAACTGCGTGATTTCCCCCAGACTCGTTTTTTAGAGGTCGTTCTGGGTCACTTTTCACGCAGGAAAATTTACAAATTTTAGACATGTAGCTTGATCCTGTGAAAGGAGGTCTTGGATATAGGACGTCGTTGCTGGTGTTGTGCTGAGGAGGGTTCCGTATACGCTGTTTCAACATCGTACTTGTGCCAAGAAAGCATTGAACATGAACGAGAAGCAGAAGGAAAGAAAAGTTGAAGGTGGGGAGCAAAATTCCCATCACGTTACCTGCCAATCTTGAACAATTGTAAACAGCTGCTGGCATCGTGAACTAATAAAGTATGTGTGAGTTCGACCACTTGGTGAGCGCCAATGTTAGGATATCGTACGAGGATGTGTAAGAGAGTAAGCATGATAACATAACTAATGTAATTGGAATACGGAGTTTAATTCAATACAGCTGTAATCCATTATTCAATGATACAAACTCTTGAAACATTTTAAATCTTCTAAGTCCTTGTGGTTTATTCATATGTCTCAGACGCCAGAGCCAGCTCTCCCTTCAAAGAAAAAAAAGCGAATTGCCAATGGAATATCGAGACCGTGGAATAAAGAGTCTGCTGAATTGGCTCTCAAGACTGAAATGGAATTTAAAAAAACCGCTGGGTTCAGCGCTCTCGTTATTCGTTTTCCTGATCCGATACTCTCCAAAGAAATAATTCAGAACTTCAACACAGCTATTGACAACGTTCATTTTCAGGGTCCTTGCAGTGGCAGGTATGCTTCATTTCAATTTTAACACAGGTGGTGATACTGTTCTCTGTGGGGTTGTGTCCCAGAATAACATTATCGCATACTGCCGCTATTCCTCTTCAGTAGTTTTGTAAGTATCATTTTGATGTGGTGTCGAAGTCTCGTGTGAGCTAGCAGATCACGAGGTATTGAGACACGACCATGGGAAATCTCGTACCAAACTTTGGAGCTTATTCTGGTTCTCCACTTGATTTAATTGTTTACTTGAGTGGCCAGTGTCAAATATAGACCAATTATTAGGTTACTAAGTAGCAGTCCGAGATGGAAGATTTAACAGCTCAATTAACAACTGTTATAGGAACTTTAATAGAGCAGCACGGGTTTTCTTGTTTCTTCTGGACTGATATGCAGGATGGAGAGTATTTGAGAGAAAAGAAGTGGAGCAGTTGCAATGTCCCGTAGGATGGTCGTCCACTTGTCTGGCTCAGCTCATTTTCTCCTAACACATTCTTGGATGTTTTGGAAAAACTCGCTCGTGACAAGGGTTCCTATCTTGCTTGCTATCTGTCTAGCACCCAGACGTCTAGCGCTAATAGCTTTCCTTCAGTGGAGATCATCACAAGGTTCGGCTCATAACGAGATAAGCTCCCTTCTCAGTCTCCACTTGTCCACTATGTGCTTAACAGTCAAATCAACAGGTCAGTGATCACTTGGACTGCATCAGTGGATACTGTCTTGTAGGCACTGGTGATCGATCCACAGTGGCACAGCTCTCAGGGATAGTACGTTCTTCCAATTGGCAGTAGGTTTGATACTGTACACAATAAGCAGTAGCCAATGGTCGCCTACCAGGAGACTGTGGCTTGTGCGCCAATAAGTAAAATATTGCCTGGCTTATTGCGACAAGTATATATCTTTGGTGAAACATTGTTGAGTGTGGGAGTTGACTCGACTAGGACATCCCTCACAAATAGAGCTGATACCCTATAGACGTGCGTGCCCTGCAATTAATTGCTTGAGATGCATCATCAATCTGCTGGTCTCTGCAGAGCTTACTGCGATCACAAACGCTAGAGTTCAAATAAGGGGACGGGGGAAGCAACTCTGTGAGGATCACGTTCTGTATGCTCCTAGCTATGAACACAAAAGTTGTCGAATTCTTAGGCTGAAAAATCTATAAACTCTACTAAAATACTTGCGAAGTATCTATAAAAGGGGAGCAATCTCAGGCGGAAAACAATTTGTTGCTTTAATTTTTGCTCATTATAGAGCTCTAGCTTTAGTTTTTTATTTGTGCAGGTACTGTTTTGTTACATTAAAAGATAAAGCCAACCCTGAACAAGTTATGGAAGAGCTCAATAAAACTAAATTTGGATGTGGCTACCTGACGGCTGAAAGGAAAGTAGAAAAACAAGAGGAGAATGTGAAACCAGAAGATATCGATCCGTTCACGTAAGTCTAAATTATAGCCAATGTTTACGGGGAGAATGCTGTGACATTGTGAATTGTATGTGCTAACAGCCTAGCTCCAATTGCCCCCCCCCCCTCGTAGCAAGGTTTACCTTTCTTCCTTCAGCTATCTCCGCTTGTTCCCTATCTCCTGGTTCTAGTCTTAATTGTGTCCAATCTTCTTCGTTCTTTAGCCAGTCATTTCCTTCCACTTCGATTGAAATCCAACATTTGCACTGCAACCTCGCAGTCAGCTGGATTCCAAGTGCCAGGCAAGCGGAACCATTGATCTGGCGTGGTATGTCTATTGACTTCTCTGCATCGGTTCCTCACGAAAACAGACCAATCCCTGGTTCCTTTAATTCAACTGTCGAGTCACTCCACAAGATGGTTAGAAAATGACCGCACAACCAATGCCACCATTAGCTCCAACCTGGGAATCCACAGAAATTGCTTCTTTGGTGCAACTCTAGTCTTAGCTTGACGGTAACGAATCTAAATCAAATCATACTCCCGAAATCGAAATGGGTGCTGCAGTTATTTCATGTTAGTTGTCGATCAACTCAGGCCACTTGCTCATTGTCACAATTCGAATTTGCCAAACCTCAGTAACAGCTTGTACAATTAATTTCTCTAATTCTTCTTCATCATCTACACTTGTAAAACTAAGTTGTGCATGTACAATGCTCCTCGAAATTATAGAACACATCACCGGCTTTTACTACTTCCTCCACATTCGTCGAAAATATTCCGTCCTCGTCTTAGACCATCCATCTCAACCAACTCACTTCCCGCATCTCGTCTTGTCTTCTGTACGTCCTTCGACAAGGGCTACCAAAAAAAAGTATCAGGAATACTTAAAATCTAAGGCGAGCGGGGGCCTAAATATAGAATCAATATTATAAACATTCGTCCTCGAGTTCTGGCGATCTGAATATAATAGACGATGATTTGCAAACAACCAGAGGAGAATCAACAATATTTTCGACTGGATAAACGAACGACCTCTTACCTTCCTTCCTTGAAGCTTCTTCAACAGCGGACCAACTGGGAAATGCTGCGTGCCCTTAGTTGTTACAGTTAGGTCGATTGTTAGGAAAATATCGTTGGGCCCAGGTTAGAGGTTGTGAGGGATGAGTTGAGGAGTGGCAGGGAAACCTGCTGGAAAACATTCATGATCGAACCATGAGAAGTAAATAAACGAAGTTTTGACTTGTGGGATTTAGGTGCCTCACAACCTAAATTCGTGGGTAGTTGTACAAACGGTTGCTCTGAGGCAGAAATGAGCTACTCATAAGACAAGACCTGCTTCTGTTCAGCTAGTATCCAGTCTCGTGCTTGAATGTTCAAGAATGTACAGATGTCAGTGTCCTCTCATTAAAACCGTTTATACGTTTGCATGGTATGCACTGTCAGTTGGTGATCTTACGAACCAAATTTGATTATTTCCACTCTCATAAATTATTCACTCTCAATCAGTTTGCCACAAATCTGCTTGGTTATTGATTCTCATTGTTGAAAATTAAGTGAAATGTAATTGAAAGTGCTCCTCTTTTAAGGTTATTCGTTGGCAATTTACCTGCTAATATTAGCACGTTGCAAGTCAAAGAAAAATTCCCAGCGGCTACTCGAATCGATGTCGGTTACGCTCAAAAAATGAAAAACACGAGGTAAGCTCATAGAAATGGTTCAAGTTGATTTGATAAATTTAGAAACTCGTTTCTTAACCGCATAAGTTGTTTTTTTAAGATATGCGTTTGTCCGGTACTTGACCACAGAAACAGCTTTAGAAGCATACAAAAATTCAGTCAACACTATAATAGGGGGAAGATCAATTGTACTTCGTTTTCGACGAAATAATGCTCCCGTTGGACCCCCAGGAGAAAAACCAACAACTGGCACTTCTGAACCTGCGGTAAGAATAGTTAAAGTATTGAGTGAGTAAAGGGAAAATGAGCTTCTATCATTTTGAACATGATTGGTGTCATTGTAGTGTTAACTGTAGTTGCTTTGTAAATAATACTTAATTTTGTGCTAGCAACGTCGATTATTTGTTTGTCTTTCTATCTTGCTCCTGCAGTCAATACAGGTCCCAAGACTAGTTTGGTGGATCTTTGGGAATATTCTGGTTCTGGTCACCTGAACCACTCAGTATCACTGGGCCCTAGCAGTGGCTTCCTCAAATCACTTCTATCGAGTTGAGAACTGAGATATTACATGGGTTATTTGACAGCTGTAAGCCTTTTCTTGTAGTCCTAAGTGTACTGAGGTTAAGGTGCAAGCTTAGATATCTAGCGCACAGGCACACACATCATTCCTCAATCCCCTTGAATGTAATGGTACATACGGGTGCTGTACCTGTGTTGAAGTTGGAAAGGGTGGCAAGCCCTGCAGCTTGTGGCCTTTAGTCCACTCCAGCCAACATGCTAATTTACATGGGGGGCTCTCCATTGAAACCATGACCCCCTTGGAATCCAACGCCTTGGCTCCACAGCTGGGGACACTTTGCCTGACAGAAATGTGTCGGTAGCTGTGGACAGAAGCCTTCTGTGATGCTATTTCCAAACACGTACATTGGTAGGTGTTCACACGGGGTAGCAATTCCAGCTGTCCCTTCAGAGTTCTATGAACTACACTCCACGACCACCACGATGTTCACAGAGCGAGCAAATTTTCCAACATTTTCAGGCCTTGCCCTGGATAGGAGTTGTATTGCTCTGTTCTACCTACCTTGCCCTACAATGGCAGCCGTGTGTCGTAACACTTAATGTACCGGCGCAAGGCCGCAGGCTGTACATTCCTGTGGTTCCATGTTTGGGTCAAACAACCCTTAAGGCCAGAATGGTCACTGGCCTGCCTCATCTTTCGATGGCACTTACGGGTTCTCCTCCTCCCAGGACAAGGCAGTTGGGACTTTCTGCCCTCCCTGAGGTTCGGAAGGACCCCAATAAGCTGCAGCAGAGGTCCCCCGAGCTTCACCCACTACTCAGGGGCTCATCTGCCACGCATCTGGATTTCCGTCATCTACGTAGACAAGGGGACTTCCTTATGGCCACAATTTCCCTGGACAACGAGGCCTCATATGTGACCTGAAAAGCCTCGTTTAGGTGATGCTGTCTTGGCCAGTAAAGAGTTAGTTTCTGTCTTAGTGACAGTTTCCAAAGAAAGTGAGTAAGTTGGCTGTACATAAGTGGCTCTCCATATACTTGCATATCTTTTCCTTCGCCCACCACTTAGTACAGTTGATGGGCTTATGAATCATCTATGCTCTAATTACTCAATAATGGTCGTGGCGTAAGTAGGAACAACTCAATCAATTCCGAAACTATAATCTTCACCGATTTCTATGTAGAACAACGTTGTTATACCTGAACGAAAAACAGGTTTTATTAGTTGCCATTTGCTAGCGAGGGCGCTCTCTGGACGATGCTTCCGCAAGCTCTTCTAAATCTAGTGATTCTTAGTTCTAGTAGACACAATAGACTGAATCCAAAAAGTGTGAAAGACCATGTTAGTACCTCATTCGCTTTATTGAATCCCAAGTTCAGAGTTCTCCAACAAATTTCGGATGCTGGCACAATACTACCGACATTTATAATTAGCATTAATTAATTAACAACTACTTAATACTGATTGGTGGTGACTTATGGATCATTGTTTTTGAATTCTCAATTTCAGGTTGGGGAGAGGCTGACTGTGGGAGCCAAATTGAAGGCGAAGAAAGAAAAGGCAAAATTAGAAAAAGTGTGTGGTAACTTATACTTATAGTGTTATGGAAAGCTTTCACTGAATGTTCACCTTTCGTCTAAAACATATTTTTTCAGGCCCTGAGAGAACGAGAGCAAGGGCGAGTGTACAAATCAGAAGTAAGTGGAATTCACGGAATTTTTTCTCTGGAACTTACGGAATACTGGAATTTACTGTAATTTTATTTTTACATTTATGAGCTCCACTAAGTAGATAGGGCCTTTATGTACAAGGGACGTCCCAAAAGTAAGTTCCGAAGTGCTGGGAAAAATCGAAAACTCAACCAATTTGAAAAAAAAAATATTCTTAAAGGTACGGATCTACTTTATTTTTCGACGTAGTCGCCATTCTGATCGATGCATTTTTGGTACCGTGGTGCCAGTTTACGTAACCCCTTGTCGTACCATTCTGCGTCATTTTGTTTGAAGAATTCTGAGACCGTGGCTTCGAGTTCGGCGTTCGTATGGAACTTACTTCCACCCAGGTGGACTGTGAGGAGGGGGAAAAGGAAAAAGTCACTCGATGCAAGGTCTGGAGAGTATGGTGGGTGGGGGAAAACATCCCAATCAAATGTTCCAAGCAAATGTTGGGTGATTTTTGCTGAATGGGGTCGCGCATTGTCGTGGAACTTGAACCGTGGAACACTTTCGAGAACTTGAGATCTTCCCTAATGATTCAGTGTACTGAAGAACGAGTCAATTGATGTGTGTTGTGTACTTTCTCGACAATATCACTTAGAGTAAAGCGCACATCTTCCTCCAAAAGCTTGCGAACTGCAGTCTGCAGTGAATTTTGGGCACAGAAACATTCTCAAAAACTAAAAAACGGATCACCGAACGGATTTCACAATTTGACGGGTTTTTCAATGTAGCAGCCATGTTTACACTGCTGCTGATAAGCCGCAACAAGTGATAGCAACATAAGAAAAATTCAGTGTTGCCACCAGATGTAAAACGAAGTATCCCCGTTGGAATTTTTTCCCTGCGGCATTTTCCCACGGATTTACAAATGATCGGAACTTACTTTTGGGACGTCCCTCGTAATTTGCTGGAAAACAGACTCAGATTCTATTGTTCTTTTTAGATCTTTATGTTTCAATCAAGGTCTTCTGAGTCTGAAAAACACCGTTTGAGAAAATGCTATGAATGTCCGTGAACGTGATGATAAAACGGCTAAGCCAAATCGGCTCAAAATTTATGTTTAGCCTGCAGATCATTATGGGATGCTAAAATAAGGATGTGAACAATATCGTTGACAAAAAGGTTAGTGCTTGCGAAACGCAAGTTTGAGCTATTGAGGGCTTGTTAATTCACCAACGTTCGGTCGGAGGCTTATCAGTAAAATTGAAGTCCTATGTGACGTGACAATAAAGTAGATCCAAACGGCATTGTAAGCCTTTATGAAAGGTAGACTGAATGGAAGAGTGTTTTGAGAGACAGAATGAAGAGTACCAACTGTAGTGTACTCCAGGAATTGTCAATTGAGATAATTTTTTAAATCTTTAAATGACAATGAGTGTACAGGGATGAATCTTTCACGAGTGTAATGTTGTTGAACTACCCTCAGGATGATGATTCTTCGGACGAGGATAAAATCTCTTTGGAAGACGACGATTCTGATTCAATGGGCTTCAATACAGATGAAAACGATGACATGTGTGAAGAGGACGACGATGATGATGACGACTGTGATGATGGAGAAGAATTTGAAGACGATGATGACGACGACGAGGAATATGGTGCGTTAATGTGCTGTTCAGCTGTTAAATTGCTATTACCTGTCATCGGGAACAGGAAGCAACACCAAAAATTCCGGTCAACAATTCATTGAATGCCTATCAATATCCTGGTTAAATTGATTGTTAGATAACCTTATTTACCAGCTGACTGTTAGTTAATGGTTTTCCCACCACTTCTCAGGCGATAAGTTAACTAAGCAAGCTGCTGGCTATAGAAAGAAGTTACCAAACTATATATTACCCTACTATTACGTATGTTATTATTAGCAGATCCCAGTGAATTACCACTCTCATTTGTCCAAGTGGGGGTGGAAGGAAACCAAATTAGGAGCGTTAGTTTTGATAGAGTGGAGGAAGCGTTGTTGGTGGAGGGTTAATTTCTTTCACGTTTCAGTAGCATTATGATCACTAGTCTGCCTTCTGGGGAGACGGCTTCACAATGAGCCATAGGTCGCAATATGGCTGGACCCATTCTGGTAGGTTTTGAACTGATAAGGGCATTGTAGCTAGACCTGCGCTGTGCGAAGGTTGTAATGCGACCTCTCATGCACTAGAAGGAGCCCGCATTAAACCGAATTGATCGCTGTCTGTTCAATATTTCTTCTTAGAGGAGACATTGTTCCTCAGCCACTTGCATGTTTGACTAGCTCGTGTCATTGGGTTTGTCCCAGAACTGGAACTGGGTGAATGCGTGTACATGTTTGTTGTATGTTTTAAAGCATTCCACAAGGGGGGGGGGGCACACAAAATAGCGCCTATCAGAAAAAGCTGGGTATCATTGGGCAGGCAGGAACTGCAATTCTCTGTAGTGTTTCCTACCGTAGTTAGGGGAGGTTATTTCGGGTCGAGGGGGGAAGGGCGTAGTGGGGGCACAGCTGTACGCCTTTAAGCCAATATTAGCTTGCTTAGACACAACATGATTTTGCCTAACAACATTTTTTGGACTGACACAAGTTTCTGTGAAAGTCAATGTAAATCTGTAAATGTTAATCTGGTATTGAAAAAAGATTTATCTCTCGTTGCCAGATGATTACAAAATGCCAACAGTGGACAATGACGATGACGACGACGACGATGATGATGTAGATCAAGATGGTGTGGAAAATGATGATTTAGATTTGGAAGACAACAACTACAAAGATGATGAAGGCGTTTTGAATGATGATCCAGCAATGACAGACGTAAGTTCTCAAGTTATTTGCTATTCTGACTCGAGAAATAAAGCAGATAAACTGAAAGTATAAAAAGAAGTAAGCGAACCAGTTACCTCTTCAAAATATTCAACAGGGGTAGTAGCAGCAGCCAGTAAACAGTTACATTAGTTAACAGAGTCATCTTATTGTCTTAAAAAAACAACTCCTTTATATCCATCACGTCTATATTTCGTCTCTTTTCGCCTTACTTTGCGTCTCCCACGTGGTTTGAGATGAACCATTCTCTCTGGTGTAGTGAGATCAGCTTATCACACCGATCTTAAATGTTCCTAATGCTACTTAACATCCTGCAGATACCTTTTGTTGGCTCTCTTCTTGAAACATGAGCCAATTGGCCACAAATACGATTTATTTATTGGGAGTGAACCCACGATGGGAAGCGGAATGGCCCCTGGATTATTGTGATGTGCCTTTTCCAACTTGACCAGGCCCCTGTGACGCTCATCATCAGCGCGAGTACTCTTCCAATAACTAGCCAGTAAGGTTACTCCATTGACCTTTGAAATATTCTCGAGAAATTGCCAGGCCACGAACCCTCAGCAAGTCGTCTTCCTGAACTTGAACCTAATGATCCTAACAGCAATCCTAACACGTGCTGTGTGATGGTTGACCTCGTACTCGGCCTCTCAAAGGAAATAAATCCGTTTTTCGCACTCCTGTTGTGCTGCGGCATTGGCTGTTCGGAAATTGTTAGTGAAAAGCAATCATCAGCTGACGTTCCTGGCTGAAAGGCTAGAACCGACCAAAACATTAATATTTGAATGAGCTAACTCGTTGAAAAAATATACTATTTTCGGTGGCGATTTCTTTTGGTAGGAAATCCTAGAAGGAGTCTCATAAATGGTGCCATGCTGCATTTGGTGTCAGAAGTTGGTGAGCATTGAATTATGACAACTTGTAACTTTCTTTCCGGCGTAGTTTGATTATTTGTCGCCATGTTTTCATTTGTTAGGCTCCTCCAAGGAGCCTAGCTTCGCATCTCTCAACGGTGCTACAAATGGCTAGGGGATCACAAATATTTTTCCAATTCTTTTGAAATAAACGGGTCATATGGAAGCAATTCTCATTAATTCTACTTAATTTGTTTTTCAGACTGACTTTCTTACCAAGTTGATGAAACATAAACCTAAATGAACCCTACGCGGAGCCTTTGGCTGAGTGTCTTCGGCTGTGCGTCCCTTCGTCGATATCAAGACCGAGATAATTTACTCTTGTCATTGTACAGTATTGTGTGTTACTTTTCTAATGTTGATTTCCTGAAATGTCAACCTTAGCTCACACGAAACAGTTCTGTACAGTGGATTTCAGCGCACTTTTACGTGTGTTTCTGTTTCATGATCAATAATGTCACTCCTGATTGAGAAATGCTCGAGACTTTTAAAACGAATGAAAGTAAAATGACAGGCGGATTGCTGGAAAACTTGTGTTAGTCACGAATATTCCGTTCTGTACTTTGAACTGTGGAAACTTTGGCACTGACTCTGATGATGTGAACCGATTAAACACCGATTAAATAATGCAGCTGGATACGAATGGAAGAGGGCACTATTACAGGTTTGTATTCAGATTGCTGTGTCACTTAGTGAACGTGATAAGGTGGTGTGTTCTGAACCCTTCTGGAGGCTTCTCTCTCATTCGAATTGACACTGTATCTGCTATCTGCCAGTCGTTTTAGTGGCATGATTTTCAATTATTCTCTCTCGTCAACAAATAGTGGACACTTGAATTACGTAACAAAGGAAAGCCATTAAACTGTTTTCTGGACATAGTTTTGATTACCTCTTGTTATTTTTACAACTACTAATCAGTCGTTTGTATTTCAAATTATCTCATTTGGATCTGAGAATAGTGGGGCTATGTTTACTTTTCCTAGCCCTACGAAAGTTATTCTTCAAGTTCAGAGTTCCCTCAGTCCATAAACACAATTTGGCAAAGTGGTGAGAGTGTTTTCTTTCAGGTAGGATGCAAAGGGGATTGCCCTTGACCGTCTCCTTTGACTTCCTCATTCTCCACCTACCCCTCTTCCTCCCCTTTTCCAATGCTAGGAATGCAAAAGGGCCAATGTCAACAGCAGAAGAATCCTGTCGAATGAAACGAAAAGATACATGTAGACAGGCGTTCTGATGAGTTAGATGAACATTGCACGTGCTGAGGTAAAGGGGGTACACTAACAAGTTTCAACAAAAGCTATTCCCCTCACGTACTGCAGCGCCCATTAAAGCACTGTGTTGGACGTTGAAGTACAGGCAGCTAGTGGGTAACCCACTATAGATATTGACTAAACTCTGCAAGGCTCTTCCATTACTGATGAGGATCTGCAGCCCTGGGAAGATTGCCAGACCTAGCAGCCTCAAACTCCTTGTACCAATTAATAATAATTAAGGGGCGGATTCTGGGGCTAGCTAAGCAGGTGAGACCAGTGAAAGTTATCGCCTGCAGTTTTGCAAGAAGGGATGTTTTTTCTGTTTGAATTCGTGTGGATGAAGTTTAACATTATCCTGCTGAATTTTCTCGTTCTTGAGAGTTACAAGTCTGATGGATGCTGCCCATGGCAAGTAAAACTAGGAAGAAGAATCACCTGCTCTGTTGCGGATGTGGATTAAAAGCTCTCGGAAGATTCGCGGGCCTAACAGTCTTATTCTTATATTACCTACCCATGACTTCACTCATTTGCCAACCTGCATTGTAGACAAATGCTCATTCCATGTAGAACGTTCTTTAGCTCCCTACCCCCTTCTAACTGATCAATGTTACTTATTGAAAAGTTAGCTTTTACCAGGAGTCCGGTGTCCTTGTGAACAAACATCTGATCTGTATCATGTTCGAGTTAATCACATTGAAAGCTTTTCAAAACTCAACCAACCTAACATTGAGTGAAAATGACTCCGCAGAATGCAGTCTGATTTTCCGAGAAGAATGGATGGCGCACGACCACTGCCACTGATGAATCTTTATGCTCTATGCTAATGAAACAGTAAAAGGTTAATACATTTAGAAGAATTCTGGGAAGCCTTGAACAAGAAAATCGAACATCTCGTCAAAAGCTGTGCATCACAAGTCAGACACAACCCACGAAAGGCAGTTCATCCTACTGGCCTATTTGGAAAAGACAAGGTGTTTAAAAAAATACGTGAATCCTTATGAGTCATTATGCTGAAAGTTGTATTGCTAGTATGATTGCCCTGGTAATTATAGCATAGATCTCTGCTTGAAAAACTGTTGGAGTGGGGTCCAAGGCAATGTGAGTTCCACCCATCCCACAGCCACTTATCCCCCCTCCAGAGCATGTGCCCCCCAGAGTTGTTGATCCATGTGTGTAGATATTGATATCATTTGGAGGCTGAAACTGACGACTTTTGGTGTTCCATAGGCCTCCTACTGGTCGCGTTATGTATTTCCTATTGAACATGGACACCATGCTGAGCTTAGTAAAGGTCTCCAAGTTCCAGAATATAGCCGTGTGTCCATTAGTCGCCTGTGGCACCTTAGCTATACTGAGCCTAGTGAGTCTGTCACCACCTACAAAGCCTCTGCCTTGACAAATATATCAAGGGAAAGCAGTTCGAACAGTTTTGAGTTATGTTTGGTATTGTAATTGTAATTTTTGCTGGTTCAGTTCTAGTAGCTGATTTTGCACTAGTTCCGGTCTGCGCATGAAGTCTGAGAACTGAGGATCGCTGGTAGGGCCCAAATACTCTCATGGACATACCAATCCCCCACCTGGAATGGTGATTCTAGAGGTTGAAATGTCTGTTGACATTGAGGTTTGTTCTTCAATGGCTGGCCAGGGTCTAGTAGAAACTGTCCTCACAACAGAGGACAGTGTATTCAACGATGGGGATGCGTTCCTTGTTATTTCGCTTTATGTTTTTTTTTCCCGAATGGCCCACCAAATGTAAACCAGAAGATAGTGGCTTTAATCGATGACAAGGTGCGCTACTTTTTAACAGAAGTCGCAAACAAACTACGCCTGCGATAACGGAGCAACCAAACCAAAATCATCCCACAGTATGTTGTGTTAAATGTCGGCTTAAGTCGCGCTGAGTACCAGAAGAGGTTTCAGGACGTGTTTAGAGTTTTCTGAGGCGTTTCGATTAGATTTGTTCATCCTTTTGTTGCCTCGTAATTCCGTGTAGAAGCTTCTGATCTAGCGCATCCGGGAAGAGCAGGAACCTTACGGTAAATACGTCAGGGATTTGTATGGCCTTACGTGGCAACAATAGCGCTAGATTGGGGCAACTTTGTTACGCTTGTCAACAGGTTAAGAACTTAAGTGCCGTCGGGCAGATTTGTTTCATCCGCAAAACGATTTGCTTATGTTACGTCTGGCCCTTTGGTTCTTTCGTTAAGTTGGGCGTCGTTTGGAGTTCCGTTTTTGCTTTGCTCCAAACTATGAATACAGCGACTATAGAATTGTTATTTCATCATGAACTGAAACGTGAGAACTCAAATCTGACCAAGAAAACTATGAAAATGTAGAAAAAATCTCGCCACCTCGAATTTTGTTCATCACTAGTTTGTGCGTACTGCAACCCTTAATTTTTCTTTTTACGCCGAGATACGATTTTCAAACAAATCGTTGGTCTACAGGCGGGCACGCCAGTAACAACTTGCGGTTGTCACGCAGACCAGAATGACTCTCGAAACATAAGCTCCAACGACTTCCACCGATTTCGGGCTCAGCACGCTTTGTATGTGTTAGTATTCAGCTGTTCGAAGTGTTAAGCGATGGTAGCTCCGACCTTTCGAACGGCATACGTACATGAAGATTTCGCGTTATTCGGAATTCTTTAGTAACCTCAGGTCAGTCTGGTTTTAGCCAAATTAATTTCCGTGTCGTTGCTCAAGTTCTCGGTCTGCGGTTTCCACCAAACGACTGGCCGATCTGATCACTGAGTGACAAAACAACGATCAAAATAATGCCACTCCCGGTTTACATAAAAGTAAACTGGTTCTTAATGGCAAGACGCGGTGATCCGTAGCAAAGAAAATTCGAACTTTCCAAAGACTGCAACGCCTGATTGGTTCCGGGAAGTTTCACCTCAACGTTGCGTTTAGTGAAAAGGTGTCTTCCACCACCGATATCGACTCCCTCCAAAAACCCAAACTGGACACTTTTTCCAGGCAGAGCGAAGCTATAGACGAAATCGAAATGTTCCGATGAACGGCCTCGGTATGAAAGTGAGTACGGGGCGGTTGCTCGGGTTTTTGTTCGCGAGCGCAACAGTCACGTCGATAGTGGCGAGCGGCCCAGGATATGACGTGAATAGCCTCAAACCCGAAACCGACGAAGTCTTCGTTCCAGAGACAGTGTACACACAGGTGAGGCGGTATGATTCAGTGCAGCATCTCCCTCGCTCCGCCGCAGCCCTCGATTCTGCCACAATTGAAGATTTAGTTAACGCGCCCAGACTCAGGGAAGCTATAATTGAGAAGAAAATACAGCAGGTGACAAAGTGAAACTGTAAAGCGCCGTACTAAGTGCTAAATCACTGACAATGTTTACATTTTTGCTTAAAATAATGCAGTGTTGGAGCTTAAACTCGCTTACAAGCATGAATACAATAGGGCAGGTCTTCGTGTGGGTAAGAGAGAAGCAGTAGCAGCGAATAAAACTAGGGTTTACCCTGTGTGCTAGCACGAGGCTGAGGAGGTGTGCTGGCTGGCGTGTTACTGCCTTCCTTTTGGCGCTGTCCATGCCTCAACACGTAGGATTTCTACACGAACTGCCCACTATATTTCTTTCCGTCTGAATAAAATTATTTTTCGCTCAGTTGAGGCGATCGTCGTGCTGTTGATAGTTTTCAAAAAGCAAGCATTACCCCGGAATTTGTTTTACTGAATTCTTACAGGGTTCGAGTCTACATGAAACCTGATCAATCGCCATTTGAATACAATATATGTTAAATATTTAATATTTCGTAGCAACATAGTTCTAACTGACACACTACTGGAGTGTTTGCGATGGGTTATTACGGGTCGTTATAGTAAGATTGGATAGAGAGCTTGTAGGTGGTTCATTCGACAGGCAAAGGGGCTTACTGAATCCAAAAACCTTCTAATATCCGTTCGTGGTTCGTGTTGCTTGGGTTATTTAATGGAGCGTTTGACAACCTGTGGCGGCCAGCGCTTCTGAATGAGCTATAAGTCGGCACTCATACTTGCTCGTCAGAAGTCGCTTAACAAATAGAAATGCAATGATCAAAGGCAAACATGTCCCACTGAGGAGAACGAGAGAGGGGACCAGGTGCTCTGGGCTCAGTCCTCGGACCAGCACTTTGAACGTCTTCTCAGGGGGCTCGTGGAGGTGGCATGGTTGATACGCGTATGTGGTAGACTTGACTGTGCTGATCCGTGCTCAGTGTATTCACCAAATCGAGGCAAAACCCCATCAAGTGCCCTGGGAGGACCTGTATTCGGGTGCCTGTACCCAATGGGTGAGAACCTGCGGTTGGTTATAAACGTGCTCGCGATCGTCGTGACCCTCAATATGGTTTGGTTGCCACAGGCTCCTTTTCAAGAAGCAAGCCAAGTACTTATGTGTTCAGCCAAATTCTCCAGTCCCTCAAAGGCACTACTGCCCCGTTGTCTGGAGCTTCAAACTCACAGTCTATCAACGGAGATTTCTGGCCCAATCCCTGAAGCATGGATCGCCAAGGCCTACAAGACAGCATCCACTGAAGCATTTCAAGTGATCACTTACTGGTTGACTTTGCCATTGAGTGCATGGTGGATAAGTGGAGAGTGGAAAGGGAGCTTCGCCCGCTCAAGGCTGATCTCCATGCTGATCTCTCCACTGAGCGAAAAGTAATAAATGAGAATCCACGTGGGAGGGACGTGAGAACCACGAGTTCAAAGGAAGAGAAAGAGAGTTGAGCCGAACCACTGGGCGAGCCTGTTTCGTACAGGATTCAACGCGCGACTCAAAGACTCTTCATCTTACACGTCTTGCGCCTCATTGCGCATTATAGGAATGGGAAGGTGGGGGCTTTTGCATGAAAGCAAAGCCGCAACTACGTGACTTTCGATCGATATAACTCTCTTATAAGGAACAGCCATTTTGATTAGGAAATGGACAGGTCGCACCTGATACAGCCCGCGTAGCTGGGTGCTTTCCCAATTTCATTAATCTTTATTTATTTAGTTTTTTTTGGGCCCCGCCATGTGTCTTCCACTCGTCAGTACCTATGTCGAAAGGGACAGGAGGTAGTTGAGCCCAGAGCTTCGGTTGCACCCAATGACTGCAATCAACGACATTTCTGAGGTGCCCTTGACCCATGTAATGTGCTCTCTGGCCTTGAAGATGATGCGCGAACAACTCCGCTTCAACTGGACCTGTAGATGCAGGTTCTCAACCTCAAGCTCTTCATTATAAACAATTAATCGTTCTGCCAAACTGTGAACGGCTTTCATCTGTGGCCTCCAGGCACTTCCAGAACGTGCCTATCCCCTTCAGGTGGGTGCTGTCTTTTTCGACGCCCACAATAATGTTGAGCCGGGTTACCTTTTTTACAAAAAAAAAAACATATTACACATACAAAAATGTAAGGTACGAAATCCCCAGGTTTCTGTTTCCTCGGGGTCACACATGGTAAGTCTCTCCTCATGTGACGGCATGTACGCTGTCGTGTTGTGGTGGGAGGAGAAGTGTCCAAATGACACAACGCTGCCAGAGGCGTGGGTTTATGGGTGCCTCAGTCTGCACACGATAGAAAAAACCTGCGTGATTAACTCAGTAGTAACTACAGATTCCTGTCAGAGAGTTATATTGACTATGAAATGAGCAGGTCTTGTACTAAATGACCGTTCAATGGTTCTTTCGTCTAACAAAGTGAAATTGTCGCCGGTACACTAACCTGCTTCAAGAAGTAGGCTAGCTCCTTCGAGTTAAGTTGTTGGTTGAGCTCGCACACCCGTCTTTATTGTTATTTATCCATGAGGGATCTCTGTATTCATGCACTTGGCTTCATGATATCCAGTTGAGGATAGCTGGAGAATAAACTGGTATGGTGTGAATCATATAAATGTCCCACGTCATCAGGGACTCCAGAAGCGGCAAAAAGACAATACAAACCAGGTCGTCTCGGTTGGCCGCAACCTTCACACCCGATAGAACCGAAAAGCTTCATAGAGTCCTCCTCGAAAGATGATCGCAAGCTTGATCAGAGAAGAAAGGGAGAGCGAATCGGGGGTAAGGTTACCCTCACCAGCAGCTTGAGTTGCCGCTTGAAAGCGATCAAGAATCAATTCAGCACCGCTCAATTCCATAAAAACTGCGGTTCCACATGCGAATGGCTTCCTCCGATGTCGTTCAACTCAGCGTTCATTAGGCTTCAGTGCGATTCGTTCCACAAACGTGTAATTTGCTAAGACAACATTTAAAAAAAGCTTAACCACCGAAGCACAACGATTGCAACAGAAACCCGCACTTTAGAATGCATGAGATGGTTCACTATAATTAGTCGTCAGGGGCTCCCTTATGGTAATAAGGGTTTCTTCTCTCTGGAAGTCGAGCGGTAGATATGACTGGTTTAAATGATAGGTCGCTGGGAGGATTGGGACTCCCTAGTCAGAAACTCTGTCTTTCTATAACGTGACAAGTTTTACATCATCGATCACTCCAACCACCTGTCAGCTCGACTCGTCGTGTCGTGCCAATTGCCTAGCGTCTCCTCCTTTCTTTGTTCTGTTGTAGCTAGGCCATTTTCGTATCTTTAAAGAGTGTTTTCGATGCTGAATCTAATGGGATGGGCCTCGGAGGAGTGACACTTTGTCAAGCTGTGCAAGAGAATCATAAACCGTAGTGTCATCATTTGCAGCTTGTTTTCTTATTAATTATGCTCAAATGATACTAGAACTCTCAGAAACATTAAGGTAGCAGTCCAATAAAGTACTTAATAGCTCTCACGAAATTATTAAGAGCAACCAAGGGTTTGCAAGAGTAGTATACAGAGAGAAATGGAGTAGTAAAATGTACTCGCTTATTTTAACGCACTTCTGGTACTTTTCAGGTTTACGAAGAAGAGGGCTACGAAGATAGCGGCTATGATCACGGTGGATACAACCACCATGGATCCAAATACGAAGACCATGAGGCGGGAAAGCACGTGGAAGCTCCAGAAAGGCGTGTAGATTCGGGTGAAATTACTGACGAGATGTCTACATCTGATGTCCTATACTCCTCGGCAAACGAACCCCAAGGAGCAATAAAACGGAAATCGGGTACCATCCCCGACGAACTAATTCGTTCTTCAGAAGAGCTAGGTAACGGAAAGCGTAGAAATACGACTTCAAGTGGAAAGTCAAAGGATCCAGCGTTACCCTACGCATCAAATGAATTTTCTGACTCGTCGATTAAAACGCTAGTGAAAAGGAAACCAACGTTTGAACAGGGCAACAGAGGAAGACAGTTACGGCGTGCAGATTTGGAAATGCGACGACCAAACTATGGTGTTCAGTCCCACCGCCTTGCTTTTGTACCTTTCCCTTTCCATTACGCCGTCAGCCCGACTTTGTATGCTGCCAATATTACTTCTCAAAAAACAGCTGTGAAACAAGTGAACCTTCGATCGACATCAACTGCACCTCCAACGAACAAAAATGCTAGGCCAGTAAATATCTTGGTTCAACAGGCTCCTCGCAGCAAACCTGAATCTGCCCAAAAATATGCCAGTATTACCCTTCCCAAATTCAATTCTTCAGAGGACATTGGCGCGACAAGTTCCAGAAGTGAGGAATTGGAAGATGGAACGACAAGTAGAAGTTTTTTGAAATTGGGTAACGCTGACGACAAACAAAAACGCTGCAACAACTTAAATCGAACGTCGAGTTATTGCAATTCTGCAGACACGAATAGTAAAAGGAGAGTGAATAATCCGAATTCCCAAACAATGTCAACAATATCAATTCCCTGGGAGAGCAGCGAGCTGCTTTCTCCACAACATCCTTATTCTTCGCCCGGTCGCCTCCGGCACGACCCCGTGAAATACATCGAACAATTAACCGCGTCCCATTTCGCCAACGCGGTTAACGTTCCAATGTCCCACCCTTTGGTTCAAAATGAAAGACTCAAAGAGCTAGCCGCCCAATTGAACGCCCAAAGTGAAAGCTTCTCTCGCCTTAACGCACCCCCTTCGGTAATTCGAAAAAAACGCGTAACCCTCGACGACAAATATCCGTTTTACAACGACTTTCATGGAATACACAGAAACTCGGCTCTACGGTATGCAAGTAATCCCGCGCATATTATTAAAAAAACCGAGGGAAAAATGGCGTTTTACGAATCTAAAGATCGATTAGCGAAATGCCCCGAGCCTCAACTGCGTGACGACATCGTTCCTAAACGGGCGAAAGACGGAGCATGGAATCCAGGAACAGCCGAGCAACCGGAGCTACCCAGAATCACAAAAATCGGCCAATCAATTAAATGTCTAAAAGCCAAGTATTTCGGCAAAGAGCCATTAGACAGTCCTTTTTTCAAGGAGGAGGAGTCTCCTCAAGAGGATGACATTTTGGAGTTCCATCGCGAAATAGATCGATTGAAAAGAAAAACCCGCGCAGTAGGTTCAGATCAAGTGATGGTATTCGCGAGCCAGCGAGGAAATTTACCTCGCCCGAGTGCAACTAATTACACGGACTCGAGAAAAATTAGAGTGAAAAAAAACGACTATGTTTCTTTTCCATTTAAAAACCACAAACCAGAAACGGCCTCAGTCAGCCCTTCAGTGCAAAATATACGGGCTACCACTTTTCCTTATAACTACGATGGTAGTCAATTTGCCATGGATAATACAGGAGAAGAGTCCCAGCGGCAGAAATACTATCATCGTAACTACACGAGGACGGTTGCCAGCAAAACTAAAAAGCGCCGTAGGCATCCAATTTCCATTTATTCGATAGTATCAGGTAGCGGCCATTACCCAGGTTATCGGCGACCTGTTAGCTATACGATTCCCATGTACATTGATTTGAATAACATACCAAACGACGCTTACGCTAGCAGTTCAAAAAACAATTTTCAAACGGCTCCAACACGGTGGTACATCATCCGTCCTGGAGAATATACGGAAAATAAAAATTTGATTGCCGATAGCAAACCTGCAAGTTCGAGCATATGGGATTATATTAATCCTCTACGATGGTGGTTTCCAAGTTATTTCGATTCAAGACGGGGAGAGCCAAAGTATTACGACAGTCGGAGTATAGCGCAAAGTCTCAACAGCCCGAACTCGAAGGAAACTGACCAAAATCAGCGACGAAGGAATTCTGAGCAAAAGCTGCTTGAACGAACCTCGATGGGGACCTACAATGCCAGTTTGGATCCACAGCATCGCTGGCGTCGAACAACCGACCGAGAGCCATTTGTATCAAAATCGATGAGAATCAACTCGACGTCGATCGGAATGAGCTTTGGGCAAGGACGGGAGAACCGAATTTTGGCTTCGACCGAATCAAATGTAAAATGCGTTAATTCGACATTCGGCCAACGTATGGACGCACCTCCGATTGCTCTTAAAGCACTTGAACCTAATTCACGCATTACCCCAAAAGACAAACCAAAATCGATTCGAGTTAGTCATTTTCTGGGGGGATTCGTGTTGAGTAATACGCCATCGTCCACTTACAGCATTCAAGCTCCAACTTTTACCAACGCTATGACGCCGAGTGTGTACTTCAGCACAACACCAATGTCGCCTTCTAATGAAGCGCTAAACTCTCCTAAAATTAAGCAAATTACAAAACTGCGATATCAGACGGTTAAGGCGGCCAGAAAGCCAGAAAACAAGATGGCAGTGACGGCCACGACCACACCTTCTACCACCACATTTGTGCTCGCTCCAACACGAACTGTAAGCGATCGTAATACAATTACCACGTCCACCATTCCGAAACCAACCAAGCCTCCCTCGTCTGTGGATTACTCTTCCATAACCGATTCAAAGAGTGCGAGTACCGACGAAGAGCCGAGAAAACTTCCGCAGTTGGAACATCGACAGGTTACTGAAGAAGAAATCATCAAAACTAGTTTCATGTCTGAAGGTGGAGAGATTGGGAGTGGACGAGATGGAAAACCGCCGTTGCAACCGTATTTGATGTCCAGTTTTAAGAGACATCTTCCAGCCGTTGGCTCGGCGACTAAAGTGGACGCTGAGACTGAGACGTTGTCTTACATGATTGATCCAGTAACTGGTATCGGCAGATGGATTGGGCACCCGCAACTTCAACGTCCATCCTGGAACTCCAAGCGCTGGTTTCTTAAAAGGCGTCCGGAAGAGCTTGCAAAGAAAACTCCTCGCTACAATCATTCAGTGACAAGATCGTTTGAAGAACAGCCACGTGGTAAATATCGGACTTACGAGGATCTCGAGGGCTTCCAGCACTTAGGCAGTGTTAGTACCAAACAAAGATAAATGTAAAGTTTATGTTAGGATTATTGTTTCCAATCATCTCGATGATGATACTTCTCTGATTTCACCCGACGGATTTTTGTTTCCGCATAGAATAATACGACACAGATCTCCATTGTGAAGACTAAGTTCCAGGTTTAGACGAATAAAGTAGCAGTAATACTTTCGCTGTGTGAAATCGTGTGTGACATTGATTAATAGTTGATTGATCAGTTTATTGTGCAGACCTGTGCACAGTCGGTCCGCCAAATCGGCGCAAAACCCCATCAAGTGCTCCGAATCGTCACCCACTGGTGCGAGCACTTCAAGCCGTAGGTGGCTAATCCTGTTAAAAGGAAAATTCAGTAGCCGACCGTCAAGACTCAAGGCGGCCACAGGCAGTCGAGTTAAGTACATAGGGGTTAATATAGGTGGGGGGAGGGGGAGGTGGCGTTTCAGCCAACAACCTCAGCCTCTCAAAGGCACTATCCTCTCAATCCTCGCCTAATTACGAGCAATTAGAATGGACTATTGGGGCGTATGTTACCGTGACACAATCCTCACGTACAAGGTCATGTACACAGTCAATCAAAGTATGAATAGAGTACTGGCTCAATCCCTGACAGTCGACAAGGGGAATGGGAAAAGGGAGCTTCCCCTGCGCTGGGCCAAACTCCATATAGATCTCTCTACCGAATTAACACTTGCCACACTAGATGAATGGGCGTAAGATGGGTACGAGTTTATTTTCCAACATTCCGAGCATCTTAGGAGAAAGCAGGTTGATCCAAACCACTGGACGAGCCAGTTCTTTACAGAAAGTGTCAACTGCAAGACGCGGCTCCACTTCTTTTCTCCCAACACTCGCACGTTTGCGACTCCAGTGCGGTGGAAACCGTTTCGCCCAGTGTTTTCGCACAGAAACAACAGACCGGGTGACTGGCTAAACGACCAGGTCTGGGTTCAGTGGATACTGCGGGAGTGCCCGCGCTAATGGACCCCATGTCGTTCGACCGATATAACTCTTCCATGAGGGTTAAGGAACAGTCATTTTGATAAGGAAATAGACCAGTGGATTGACCATTGTGGACCTAGAATCGGTTCCTATTATACACTCGATACTATTGTTACTATGTCGTTAGTAAGGCTATCAACTTTCATTTTCAGATTAGTTCTAAAAACCCGATGAGCCACGACGCTCCGCCAGGAAAGAAAAGGCAGGGAAAAGTAAAATACGCCTCTCGACTTTCTCCTCAACTTTCGTCGCAGCAAGAAAAAGAGGCGACGTCGCTGGAACCGGAAAAGACAGAGCATCTCAAAAGCAAAGCAACCCCAAGGCCTCTTAATATGTTCCCATCCAAAGTCATTCTGGACCCCGAAAAAAGGAAGTATTTCTACGCAAAGCACGAGTGAACACTTATTTATTTATTTAGATTTTGAACATTTTAAACTAATTTGTTGATTTTCGTTTGATCGGGTGACACGAAGACCTCAACGCTCGACATATTTGTAATATAAAGCGATGTCATAAAATCACAAAACGTAACTCACATTTCATTCTTCGATTCACCTTACCACACTGGAGAGTACGATAATTGCGCGAAAAAAATCATCCTCACGTTTTTAACGCCTGTAGAATCTAAATACGGATGGAGAGATCGTTACGGGACGCCAGAATGAGATACTACTAACCAACTACTGAACTAAATCATTCGCGAGGATATTGTGGAAACCCATTTCATTAAAAAACAGAATAAACAATAAATTGTCTATATTTCCACAGAAATAATGAGCACAATTGTTAAATCGATTTCGACGGTTAGGTCATCAGTAACAAACATGAACTGAAAGTACCTCATAGAAAGAATATCTTATATAGTTAGGTGAACGGAGATATTGAATCCTATTGGCTCAGAGAAGTGAAAGGGGGCGGGGCAGAGGAATCCAGAGCAGTAACATCGGAAAAACCCGATGTCAATCAACTCAAGACAATGGTGGAGGGAAAACCCAAGCTATTGTAAAAGTGAACCTATTAGTGGTGAAATGTTTTAAGGGATTACCTCATTTAGAGACTTCCCACACCTATCACTTTTAATCATTTCGAACTTTTCCAGAACATCTAACATACCTCCTTTTGGGCAAAAGTGAAGAAATTCTACATACTGCTTATTTGTTAAATCAAAACTAAAGTCATGATTGGATTCACTCAGATGACTTGCAAACGCAGAATCACCTTTGTTATCCCTAAAATCCTTTTCATGCTCTTTTATTCGTTCCTTTAATTTCCTACTAGTTTGACCACAATACTCAAGTCCACATGAACATTTTAGTTTATAGACCCCACTTTTATCCTGGACGTTAATTTTATCCTTAACAGAACCCAATAAAGCTTCAAGACTATTTTTATTTCTAAAACCTACTTTGAAACCTCTAGATGATAGAATTTTGCCAAGTTTATCCGAAATTTTCCCATAGTAAGGTATTCCTATCCATTTTTTCTCTTCTACCACATTTTCCCTCACTAAATTTGAGACCCCTTCCCTACTTTTTTTCCTAAGAACCCTATTCCAAATAAAGTCGATGAGCTCTCCTCCATATCCATTACTCGCTGTTATGCTTTTAATGACTGATTTTTCTTTTAATAAATTTTGACTATTCATTGGTATAGACAATGCCCTATTGATCATACTATGGAAGGCCGCATGTTTATGAACCAGAGGATGATTTGAGGTACTATGAATAGTGATGTCACTATACGTATCTTTTCTATAAATTGAGAAATTATGTTTTTTGTTGATCAGTGAAATAGACAAATCTAGAAAATTCAACTTATCTCCGCCCAATTCAAGGGTGAATTGAATGAACGGATCTAGTTTATTAATTTTTTCATGAAAGGAATTTAATTGTATTTCGGTCCCTGTCCATAAGATTATGATATCATCCACATATCTATACCAATACAAGAGGCTGTTTGATTTACATTTTCCAAAAATTTGTTTTTCCATATAATCCATATAAATGTCCGCCAGCAAAGGAGACAGTGGAGAGCCCATCGCAACCCCCGGCTGAGTATAATATTTACCCTCAAACATGAAATAATTCTGATCCATACAAACAGACATTAAACTAGACAATTCATTCTTTTCAAAAATATCGAGGTTCGCACTATGGATAAGCCCATTAACCACATCTTTGCAGATAGCTACATCGATATTGATAAACAAGCTCACCACATCAAATGAAGCAAGTTTGGCATTTGGAGGTGCTTGTATATCTTTAATTTTTGATACCAAATCTTGTGAATTTAGGACGGTGTTTTGTGGCCGAAAGTTGATTTTACTCCCAAACAAAATATTTAATTTTTTAGCCAATTTGTAAGCTGGGGCACCAATATATGACGCAACTGGTCTCATTGGTACTCCTACTTTATGAATTTTCGGAAGACAGGATAACCTAGGCGCATGAGGATTCATTTCTACAAAGCTTGGTTTGTACATATTTTTAAGAATGGTAACTATTTTACGGATTAATTTTTGATAATTATCAGTTGGATCTAAATTCAGGAGTTTACAATTATTATCTTCTAAAAATTTAAGAGTCTTTTCAATATAATCGTGTTTAGATAAAATGACAGTGGTGTTACCTTTACCTGCTTTAAGAGCTACAATCTTTTTGTCGGTGAACTTCTTCTTCAAGACGGCTGCCAGTCGCTCCTCTTGTCCGTGTGAAATTCTTACATCCTTCTTCATTTCTTCAGCACATTACGCCTTTGTCACGTATGGACCATTAGAAGCTTCAATAGAAAAAGGTAGGTCTCGTGACAGAGGAACCCCCACAGATACGATAGGATTATGTTTAAGACCTTTTTACGATAATTATAATTGTTTTTTTTTATACGAGAAGTTGCAGTCAGTCAAAGCCTGTATTCCCCAATCGGTTTGCGTGATTAATGCCGTGATTTAGGAATGTTGCTGCGCTCTTCTCAGGGCATTTCGATGGAGAGTCTATGTATTTTCGTTGCGTGCAAAAGGGAGTGCTTGGAGGACAGTTTTCTGGACCATGCGGTTCTGTCCTTCCAATCTCCGAAATTGGGGACGAGAGCGAGTACCCCAGACTGGAAGACCATAAGTCCAGATGGGACGCATCAGCGCCTTGTAGATAAGGATTTTGTTGGAATGGCTGATAGTTGGAATTGTTGAATAGAGATTTGAGTTGACAGGCTCTATTTCTTAGGCGTACAAGGAAATAAGTCACATGGTCTACGACCGTAAGGCGTCTGTTTAGGATAATTCCTAGGTAGCGACGGGAATTGGTATTTTGGATCTGGTGCTTGAGGTACATGAGCCAAGATTCAGAGTATCTCGTTTTATGCGTGTAGCTGACAGCTGCCGACTTGTGTCGGGTTAATTTTCAGCCTCCACCTGCCACACCATTTGCTCAGTTCCTCAACTCGCAGCTGTAGTTGGGAGTGAGCTTGCTCTCCATCCTCGTGACACACAGCATAAACTAAGTCGTCGGCGTAGGGCGCAGAGAAATGAGGTTCTGATGGGAGTGGCAGATCGAGGCAGTCAAATATGTACAGGTAGGGGCCCAGTATGCTTCCTTGTGCCACACCTTCTCGAACCCCTGCACGGTACGGCGAATTTCACATCTGTGGAAGTTGCAAAGGGCAGGAAAATGATTTTCTGAACCCGACGCGACAGCAGATGAATTGGGCGATAAGAGGAGACTTGATCTTCTGGTTTACCTAACTTTAGTAAACAAATGGAGGTGTTCCTCTATTGTTTGGGATAATACTCGAGCCGGCTTAAGTGTTGTACAGGTTGGCTAAGTGAGCGAGTAGTTTTCTGGGGCCATTTTTCATGACTGGCTGAACTATTAGGACGATTCTTTGTCACGATTTTCTCTAAAATATTTGCCGACTGTTACAACTCCTCTGGCCAGTATTCCTCTTCACGAGTATTCGTAATGAGTTCAGGAACCGGTAAAGTCTGATAAGCGTCCCGGAAAATATTTTTATATTTGAAACATTTTGTATTTAAAGTCAACGTACCTGTTTGGTACCTTCTTCTCTGACTGGTGAGATACCAGCTCTAAGACATTTGCAGCACAGTTCTTACAAAAGATGTACTGGTAGTCCAATACTTGAACTTTGACCTCTAATCGAGTTCGAAGTACTTTCCTTTGATGTCTATCGAAGGGAGTGGTGGCCGGAACGCCCCTAAATTCTCTCCTGTGGATATTCCCTTTCAACGTCCTTCGAGGATCGGACCTACTAGCATGTTATTGCCAATTGCATCTAGACTACACCCTTCCCCGTCCAGACCATATTTTGCATCTAAGATGATCCATAAAATCCCGTTCTCTCACTCGAAAATTCCATTTGGAATCTATTTGTGCCAGCCTCCTCGGCAATCCGATACGACAGATCCCACAGTTGTCATGGACAAAAAATGGTTTTAAAAAACAGTTTTGGTGGTGGTTAACTGCAATTATGTCGTGTTTGGTATAGTTTCCTGTATTTTTACTTTCCTTGGCTCTACGAAGTAGAAAGGAAAGTTATGTAATCGGCTGAAAAAAAAAGTTTGAGTTTTCTTCAGATCTTTACGTTTCAGACCCTTCTGAGCCCGAAAAACACTATTTGGGAAAGTGGTCTGTGGGTCAGTGTGTATGTGTGTCTGTGAACGATTTTTAGAGAAAACCACCGTACCAAATCAGCTCAAACTTCATATCTCGCCCGCAGGTTAGCATGGGACGCCAAAATAAGGGTATGAACAAAATCCACCGAAATTTAACTATAGTTATCATAGTGATCAAAACACCAAATTTTTTTTTCTCAAAAACGGCTATAACGATTTTGATTTAATTTTTTATATTGATAGCTCTTAATAAGACAATTATACCATACAATTCCCATTCGTGGGAAAATGACGAGAGCAGCACAATAAATTACCAAAACTTTCGACGAAATCGATTTTAGCGCAGTTTTTAGAGCAAACCACCGTACCAAATCAGCTGAAACTTGATGTCTAGCCTACATATTACCATGGGACGCAATAATGAGGGTATGGGCAAAATCCACCGAAAGTTAACTATAGTCATCATAGTGATCAAAATACCAATTTTTTTTCTCAAAAACGGCTGAAACGATTTTAATTACATTTTTTATATTGATAGCTCTCAATAAGGCAATGATACTATAAAATTCTCATTCGTGGGAAAATGACGAGAGCAGCACAATAAATTATCAAAACGTTCGACGTTTTTCGCGCAGTTTTTTCCTTATAAACTCCGCTGGAATTCGTGTAGAATGTTAAAAAAAATAGGTATTGTAGTCCAATCCAATACCTAAAGGGTGAGAGTTTAAAAACGCTCATGAGATATATGGGGCTCACTCTAGAAATTTCTGAATTTCAACTACGGCCGTTTTGCTTACTACCAGTTCTAACAGTTATTTTCCAATAACTCTGCAAAAGTGATTACTATCCCTTTTTTAAAAATCGTGTTTACAGCCTCATTAATTATCTGTCTACCAATTGCTCAATAATGATCCTGCAATGAATACGAGCAGCACAATAAATTCCGAAACTGTAAGCGCTTTCTGCTGCCGTAAAGCGTTGTTTGACCAAGTTTAAATTAACTGAGTGATAAATGAATTGATTAAATAGAATTAGCCATGCACAAAGTGAATCGACGTAGAGCTAAGGAAAGTTGTGTGTTGCAACGCACCAGATATTTCAATGCGTAGTCGAATAGGACGTCTCTCAGAGGTGTAGAGACTGCGTTCAAATGGAAAACAGAGAAATTACAGTGAGGCAAATTCTACTACTTGAAGTAACTGGCAGGACAATATACCGCTCATTTCCTGCACAGCCGCCCGTCTCACTATGACCACCGTTCGTTCAACTCGTGCCAATTGCCTAGCGTCGCCTAGAAAATGTCAATTTTCGTTGGTACGTTGCTGTCAGTTTAATAGTATTTTTCGATGCTGTATCAAGCTGTGCAATCGCACTGTGCAAGAGAATCATAAACCGTTGTGTCATAAGTTGAAGAGTTTGTATGTTATATGACAGTGGGAGGGACTCGATGATTGTGCGATTGGTGTAGGCAACGTTAGTTTGTCCCCTGGGGTTTCTAACAATAATCGTAACACATCGCTGACGAGGAGAGAAGGAACTGCTGTAGGGCAAGTACATACCATTCTTTTACTGGGTTTCATTCGCTAGAATTATCAAGAAATGGCAGAGAGTCAAGATCGGTCCAACAGACTTTCAGCAGAGCTGAAACTGCTCACAGCAACCGTTAGTTCATCGGCAACAGCTCTCGTAGCGCATAATGTATTCGTCGACGCAATTATTTAAAACGAAAGGTCCGCCGTCTGAAGTTGCCGACTTTAGTTTCCAAACACGACCGGTTTATATGTAGGAAAAAACCTAGTTCCATCTAGTAGAAAAATGGATTGGATTATTCGCTGGAGAGATAAAAATGTACAAGGGCCCGAGGAAGGTTGTGCGACGCATCGCATTGAAGGATTTAACGAACGAGTAACAGCTGAACCACACGTATAAGACGAAAAATATAGAGTTTGTCGCGAACAAGAAGAAACATCGCTTTTAGAATTAAGTTCAAACAACAACCTCTTCTTTCTTCCTTCGATGACATAACTTTCGTTTCCACATAATAAGGCTAAGGAAAGTAAAAATTACTACGAGAGGGGACCTGCGTGTCTGCTCCCTTCTTTTTTACTTTCCTTGGCTCTACGAAGTAGAAAGGAAAGTTATGTAATCGGCTGAAAAACAATTTTGAGTTTTCTTCAAATCTTTACGTTTCAGACCCTCCCAGAGTCCGAAAAACACTATTTGGGAAAATGGTCTGTGTGTCTGTGAACGATTTTTAGAGAAAACCACCGTACCAAATCAGCTCAAACTTGATATCTCGTCCGCAGGCCTCCATGGGACGCCAAAATAAGGGTTTGGGCAAAATCCACCGAATGTTAACTATAGTTATCATAGTGATCAAAACACCAAATATTTTTTTTTCAGAAACGGCTCTAACGATTTTGATTAAATTTTTTAAATTGATAGCTCTTAATAATGCAATTATAGCGTAAAATTCCCATTTGTGGGAAAATGACGAGAGCAGCACAATAATTTATAAAACGTTTCGACGAAATCGATTTTAGCGCGGTTTTTAGAGAAAACAACCGTACCAAATCAGCGGAAACTTGATGTCTAGCCTACGGGTTACCATGGGTCGCAAAAATAAGGGTATGGGCAAAATACACCGAAAGTTAACTATAGTTATCATTGTGATCAAAACACCAAATTTTTTTTCTCAAAAACGGCTCCAACGATTTTGATTAAATTTTTTATATAGATAGCTGTTAATGAGATAATTATACCATATAATTCCCGTTTGTGGGAAAATGACGAGAGCAGCACAATAAATTATCAAAATTTTCGACGAAAAGCGTTTTTAGCGCGGTTTTTTTCTTATAAACTCCGCTGGAATGTTACTAGAATGTTAAAAAAAAGTCGTGTTGTAGTCCAATCCAATACCTATAGGGTGAGTGTTTAAAAACACTCATGAGATACATGGGGCTCACTCCAGAAATTCCTGAATTTCAACTACCGCCGTTTCGCTTACTACCAGTTCTAACAGTTATTACCCAATAGCTCTGCAAAAGTAATTACTATCCTTCTTCGAAAAATTCGTGTTTACAGCCTCATTAATTATCTGTGTACCGATTGCTCAATAATGTTCCTGCAATGACTGCGAGCAGCACAATTAAATCCGGAACTGTAAGCGCTACCGCTTCCTGCTGCCGTAAAGCGTTATTTGACCAAGTTCAAATTAACTGAGTGATAAATGAATTGATTAAATAGAATTAGTCATGTACAAAGTGAATTTTTGTAGAGCTAAGGAACGTTGTGTGTTGCAACGCACCAGATATTTCACGATAGTTCTCTTCACATCTTTACATTTCAGACCCTACTGAGTCCGAAAAACACATTTGGGAAAATGCTCAGTGTGTGTGTGTGTGTGTGTGTGTGTGTTAGTGAACGAGATTAAGAGAAAACGGCTGAACCAAATGATCTCGAACTTGGTATTTAGCCCTCAAGTTACTATGGGACGTCAAAATAAGGGTATGAGCAAAATCCGCTCAAAACTTACCACAGTTATCTTAGTGATCAAAACACTTTTTTTTTTTTGGATTAAATTTTCTGTATGGACTGTCCCAAATGGCCTGACAAAATCATATAATTCTCATTTGTGGGAAAATAACGAGAGCAGCACAATAAATTGACGAAAAATCGATTTCAACGCAGTTAACTCCGCTCAAATGTTACAAGGGTGCAGACACGCAGGTCCCTCTCATAGTAATTTTTACTTTACCTTTTTACCTTCGGAAAAATTGAGGTAGTAGTTCAATTGGGTACCTGTACGATGAGTTATTAATAACGCTCAAACGATATGTGGGAGCTAATTCAGAAATTAAAGAACTTCAACCGCCACTGTTCCACTTACTACCATTTCTCATAGAAAATAGAAGAAACGGCGATTATTAACAAAACTCGTGCTTACAGCGTCATTAATTCTCACTGTACTGATTGCTCAACAATGATCTTGGGACTAGTATAAGGATCACAATAAATTACGGGGCTTCCTGCCAATGTGAAGTGATACTTGAACTGAGTGAAAAATAAATTGAATTGCAAAAGCCATGGAACCAAGTGAATTAATATAGAGCTAAATTAGGGAAATTGTGTGATGCGGCGCACCTGATACGTAGTCCAATTGTTTTTGTTGCAAGTACGACGCTGCTCCCTAGAAATAATTATAAAATTCACCACTCCGTCAAATTTATTCGAATTTCATCGATTTAATCACCTCTTGGATCCGAATGGACAAGCACGTGCGACAAGTAAGGAAGACCAAGGGATATTTACCGCCGAAGGAATCGGAAAAATCTCCAGATTCGTCAAAAAAAGCGCCGACTCGAATCCCAACCTGCGACGTTACTAATTACTGTAATCTCTCGCCACCGAACGCTTAATTTTCCGGGAGGCCCTTGTCCTGGTTCTCGCCGTAAATTAACGACCTAGTCCGATTTTTTTTTTTACACTCGGATAACTTCAATATGTTTTTCATTGAAACATCAAACGAATTCTATTCCTCGACCTTTGTCACCTTGGGCTCATCCTTCCTCATTTATTAATCCCCTCTTTTTTAAAAAAAAGGTATATAGTCTCGAGAAACGGCTCGGTACAGTATCATTTTGTGGTGAGTTCTCCTTAGAAAACAAATCTACTAGCTGCCATGTCTTACTCGTCTTTACCAACTGTGAGTAATAGCGCCTTAGTACAGAATAACCCATTCTGCTTTTGAATTTAACCAATACTTTACATCTCCGCAACTGAAGATCGCACTGAAAGAGCTTGAACGACAATTTTCTAAATATTCTTGAGCCAAAATTCGTCTCATGGCGTTCCTCCCTCGAATCCCACGTGTTAATATTTTTGAATTGTTTTATAAATTAGCAAATTAAGTAGTTCAATTTTCGAAATCCGGCAGCTGAACAATTCGAATAATAACGAAATGTACGAAATATTTAACGCTGGATTGTCAAAACTAAACACTTCGTAATATCTTGTGCTCGGTTGAAAACATTTCCGGCCCAAAGAAGAAACTTCCGTTTTCCAAAAATGGCTCCCACGATTTTGGGTATGTTAATTTATGGACCCGGAGAACTTTAATAAAAAAGCAGCGTTTTATTAATGAAAAATAATATTCAAGGTTACAATGAATTGAATTACTAAATGCTCCTCGCGTTAAGAGCCTAAGAGCTGGAGCCCCATACCTAGTGACACCAGTTCCATTTATTACATTAATGTTAAATCACAAAGTCAGCTTAATTTGAGTAACAGCATCGCTCTAACAGCCTTCTTTTCTTTTCCACAGAAATGCTCCTTTATTTTGATTTTAAATTTGTCTAGGGACAATGAATCTGCTACTAACCTCCCCGAAAATTATTCAAAATGTTGACTCCCCATGTAAGATAAGCTCTCACACTTAGTGCAGTATTCATCCTGTTTTTCAGAATAGTAATCTTATCTCCCTGATCTTGTAACTCATTAAAGCTACGCACTGATAAGTCCACAACGACGCTGCATAATTTCCAAGTGAAACATTTTCTTTAGTTTCAGCGACCTGTACTACGGTACTCCCACGCAAAGAGTGCGTAATTTTCTAATCAAACCATTTATGTGAGGTTCCCATGTCAAACGTTGTTCGATCACAACTCCCTTGTAGCGGATTTGAGCAACTTTCACACCCCATCTCTACCCGACACAAGTTTACCGTTGAGGAGCGATTGTGTGATAAGTACGGGAACCTTTTGGTACCAGAACTATTTTCGCAAGCCCCCCCAGACCAAGTTTACATCTATATTCACGCGGGATACCGCGCGTTTCGAGTGTCTCATTATCCTCATAATTCTTCAAGTTCGTGGTCAAGGCTATCTTCGTATTTTTTTGACCACACTTTGGTGAAATTCCTGCGTAGTTTTCCTAAAGTACAAAATCACTGTGAGTTCAACACAATCCTCCTCCGTTTCTTTTGGTGGTAGTAGTCCGGTTGCAGGGGCAGGATGAGGATAGCTCTTTCCGTTAGGCTGTCAGAAGGTGGATTGGGATAACACCCACCACCCCAGACACTGCCTCCAGACAATCCATGCAGCACCGCATGCCTCCATTTTGCGCACCTCCTCTGTACGATTGGCGCTTCCTGTGGTGTATCAGCCCACCGCTCTGCCCCATACAAGAGGATAGAGCGTACAGCGCTCATAAACGCACGCCTCGTGGCTGCCGGCCTTACTCTAGTGTTGGTCATCGGGGGGACAGGGGTGTACCGACTGACTTCCATTAAAGGCACCCCGCGATCGTAGTCTAGTGATTAAAGACGATGGTTCATTATTCCTGACAAAAGTTGAGCAGTGGATCGGAGGAGCTTGCGATGGCTTTAATTTTTGCCTGAGTCAGCGGCTCCCCAAACATCTCCAAACCACCTCATAACAGGGGAACGCAGTGATTCGTGACAACAACAAGGAAGGAGAATGGCTATGCTCTCAGAGTATTACTTCTATCCCAGTATCCAAAAGCCCATTATCGAAACTCTCTCCTGATTGACAAATGGACTGAGGAACACATCACCCTCAATGAGAAAGATCACTCACAGCCCCAATAGACCAACCACACACAGTGACGCATTGGTGCATAAATACTTCCATTGTAGATCATACGACCTGTGAATGCCCAGGCCCCTAGCTTTGTCTGCATAGAGACACAGTATTCTTCAAATGCTCATCAGAGTGATGGGTTGGACTTGGCGAGAATGATTCAATACCCCCCAGGTGTTCGTAACTAAATCGAATTTATTATTACTGAACAATCTTTTCATTGTTGATTGCAGCTATACAATAAATTAACCATGTTGAACAGTGATACGTGCTCACATGTCTCGTTACATTTTGGTGCGCAGGTTCTTCTTTTGCTGGCAGCTGTAGTGGTGGCTGTGTCGGCATTTCCTCCTTCAGGCCTCCGGTTAAGGCGTACGTTGAAAGAACTTCCGCCCGCTGCAACGAAGAAAGGAGCGCCATCAAGGGACCTCGAAGGAGCTGAGTCTTACTACGGAGGATGGGGCGGATATGGATGGGGAGGATACGGAGGATGGGGCGGATATGGCGGATGGGGCGGATATGGAGGATGGGGCGGATATGGAGGATGGGGTGGCTATCCCTACAGCTACTCTTACTGGGGTGGACCAGGAGGATATGGTAAGTTGGAAGGAACTCACTATTGGCATGATATTATTCATACCTTACGTATTACGGCTACTATTTTATTTATTTCATCAAATGAAGTTTAGTAAGAACGCTCAACATTTGAACACAAAGAGGAATTCGTGTCCTAACTAAACTTGAGTATTAAAGTGTATCGTACCTCCCTTAAATGTAGGTTATGAATCAACTCTTGAAACATTAGTAGGAGCACTCAATTAGACTCATAACTTTACCACGATAATGTATGACTTACCTTGTTGCAGGATACTACCCAGGATCCTACGGATGGGGTTGGGATTGGTGGTGGTAGACAGAAAAGTGGATGTTCTCTCTAATAAACTGGCTCATTGAGATCGACTATTAATCCAAATAATAATAATGTTATCTTAGAAATATAACTATTTTCTATTAAATCGTTTCTTTCATGCAATCGTTATTCGCCCATCTTCGTTTTCATTTAGAAAGAATTATAAGAGTGTAACCGAGGAATTCGTAGCAACCTGGAAAACAACTGCACGTAGTATCGAAGGTAGGTTTTGAAACATCTTTCAGCCATGATGATTGCCATCAGTGAGCAACAGGGGAAGGGTAAGAGAAGGAAGGGGAAGATGAGCGATAACGAGGCCTCTCCCAACAACCTAGAGTGCCGCCATAAACAGTTGCAGTAAATGACACGTGGAACCTGGTTACCATCTGCCTGTAACTATTTGTTCAAGCCCCCCCCCCCCTGGTCGTCTATCTCTGCCTAATCTCCTCAGGTACATGGGTCTATGGCTTGTAAACAATACCTTTACTATTACTAGCCTCGCAAGGCAGTTAAAGTGGGATGTTCTTCCAATAAGGCCTGGCGTGACAACTCTTCCAAGAATCACGCCTCTTCATTATAGGAGCTATAATGTAGTAGAACGTGGGAGTCTGAGAGGTTCCCTCATTGAAGTCACCGTGAAACTTTTCCTGGAATGCTGTACAGTTTCTAGTGGAAGGGTGTTCGTAAGAAGTAGCCGTCTTTCCTCAAAAAGATTTACCAGGGACGGAGATGAAAGAGGAGATGTGCTGGGCCACTAGCGCTCCTGGTTACATTAGTAAAAAAAGTTTACTTTGATTTGACTTCACACCAAAAACAAGCGATAGAACAGTCCACCCTCACCCACAATTTTATTTTTTTGAAGCTTAAAGAAAAGACTAAGGTGAATAAAAATCTAATGAAATGGGTAGGGCGCCCAAAATAAACCGGCTCTAGGGATAGAAAGAGAAGGAAACAAGGATAAGACAATGTTCTACAATAGAACGACCACCAGCTCAGATACGACCCGAGCAACACACAGGGGATACCTCTTGAGGCCTGCTTGCAAACCCAGCCGACTTATCTCCTCAGCACTTTTCTTAAACGATACGCTGTGCCGGGACACGGTCAATGGTGCAACCCTGATGTTACCCGCCTCCCCTCCATGAACTTTTTACACTACCAAGCAAAGATCTATCCTGTCATGTTTGAGCTTCTTGGCTGGTCACGTGAGCGCAAGATCTCGACTTCTAGATACTTGTTCTTAATTGGAAGATTACTTTATTTATTTGTTTCGTTTGTTCGCCTCAATTGCGGCCTTCAATCGTTCACAACAAATAACAAATCCAAGACAAAACCGCGACTTGTCAAGACCAAAGTGAGCAGGTGAATTAGGAGAAGTAAGGGAGAGGATAACTTCCTTCTCCGTATCTCCGCCAGTAATCTTATTTTAATCATCTATAACTCTCGTTTACCTTTCGTCTACGCCTCGTCGTTCGTTTTCTCGGGTCATCGGCATCCGGCTCACTAACTTACTTTTCCCGTTGTACTGTAGTGTTGTGTTTCATGCAAGTTACACGATACTTTTCCACTGAATTGTTATTTTCTAACTGAGATGCTGTATCATCAATCCTGGGCTTATAAAAGCCTCCCACCTTCCAACAATTCTCAGTCTCCGTCTATGATCCTTGCTGCACGTTACTCTGCCGGTTTAAATTGTGAATAAAACAGTTTTTTAAAAGTGATTTAGTAAGTCGGAATTTATTATTGGCGCAGTCGGTAGGACCTCTCCGCGTTTTCAAGTTCATATTGGGAACGTTCGTATCAACGATTCACGGAAAAGAACCATCTCCAAGAAACTTCACCCCGACGGAGACTCCTCACGGAAGCATGAGTACAGTACCCTGTGAGTACAAAACCGATTGCAAGTAACGTGCTCAAAATACGTCATTTTTCATCACCCTTACTTCGGGACACTAAATACCCGTTAACGTCGTCCTTGTTTAATTAGAAGCTTGAGCTTGAGCAGAATTTCACTGCTTGAGCTTTTCGCACTTCGCTAGTTGAGCTTCCAAGTCTGCATAATAAGAACGTTTTTGTCCAAGGTGTTTTCAAAGCTATCATTCGCTGACCTGTACACATTCAGTTCGTGGAAAACATTGGAGTGCGATAGTATTTCTGCCGTTTCAACATTCGCCCCTCAACCGTCAAGTGTTATTCCTATCTTCGTTGCAGCCACTGACAAGAGACATTTAAATTAACTAATTTAGATTAAATTAACTAATCCCAACGGTCAACTAACGGCTTCAAAATTCCGAAATCACTTAGAGAATACGTACACCAGAAACTAAGTCCATGCAAGAATCTTTCTGTCGTTATGGAAGAAGACACCCACGACACAGAAATGGACACACAAGTACAAGCCACAATTACACACCAACAGGAACAGATTAACCAATTACAAGCAGTAGTTGAACAACTGCAGCTAAACAACACACAGGCGTCCACAAACCCCCAAGATGAGTCCAGTCCAAATATAATAATTATAATCCCAGGGTTAGAAAGGGAACATTTGGATCTCATTCCAGTAGTCACGGGTGAACCTGAAGAGCTGCATAATTTCACAGGAAAATTAAATGCTCGTTTCTTTAACCCCTACGACCCGGAGGATTTTCAAAATATTAGGCTAATTGCAGCCATTAAAGCAAACATTCATCCTCCAGCATCCAAAGCAGTATCCTCGGCGAATATAAAAACGTCCAGTCGGAAGGACCCACCGGATCACCACTAAAAATTCAATATAATTGTTTAATACTGAGGAATAAATAAAACGAAACTTCCGGAACTCGAGAATTTAAAGTGGACTGTATTTATTTACAATGGGATTAACGTTGTGGCACTGACGTACTGGGATGTCCACGGTACATATAGTTCCAGATACCACGAATGTTCGTAATTTCGTGAACCGGCCGCGAACTCCGAAACGCAATTGACTCACAACACGACGGTAAATTACGAACTAAACAGTTAAGACGTTTCAAACAATAGAAAAATGTTAGTGAGTAAAAAAAAGGAATATGCCCGCGCACAGCGCGAGCGGGTGATTTGTAATAATGCGTTCTTAATAAGTGCTGGCGTCGCCTCGTGATGTCGAGATCCCGAACATCCTAGATCAGCAGAAAAATGGGCGAATTCCCCAGGCGGTAAATAGAAGTCGCAGTTAACAGTAAAAGAAAGAAAAAAACAACAAACTCCACGAACCACAAATTTCAAATTACTGTGTTCGAACAATAATATTACCCCAACACGCCCACGTCCCTTAGATGCACTTCACATTGATAAATTCACCATCGAAAATGCCAAATTCTTGACAATCATAGACGCATTTTCGAAATACGCCCCGCTTAGTTCAGCAAACGGCAGTGAGGTGGTTAATGCACTGTTGAATTTTCCCGCACATCATGGTACCCTTACATTCATTATAGCAGATAATGGGCCCGAAATACATAACGTTGTGGTCCAGGAACTCATGCTTCTTCACAAAATTCAAAATTCAAATACATTGCCTCGCAACATCCAGCCTCCAATGGGATTATAGGACGATTCCACTCCACACTTAGCACGTCCGACTCATGGACCATAGGGCAGAGTTTCAGAAAGACACCATTCGGACCTAGGTCAAATACGCGATAATCGCCTATAATCATTCCATCCACTCTGTTACAAAATTAACTCCGTTCGAATTATTGTATGGCCACATAGGTAACAAATCCTCTGTAGAAGTGGAACTCAATCATGTTCTATTGAATAATTTCTTGGAGCAGCACAAAAACAAGATGAAAACATTGTATCACTTGATGGAAGAAAAGCTTGAGGAAAATAAAGAATAACTCATTTGAAAGGCTGGACGAAGAGAAGGGAATTCTACCAGAAATCCCCTCACAAGTTTACGTAAAAACGGTACAAAAACAGCATAAAACAAAAACCAAATTTAATAAGAAAGAAATTAAAGAAGTAAATGCCGAATTGAAAACTGCCTCAACATTAAACGTCCACGGCAGTTTGCAGTTACGGACCTGGAACGACAAACTAGACTAAACAGAAACACTAACATCCAAAGTCGGGATTAACATCAAGCGCGAGGACGTGCTATCTCTTAAAGATAACAATTGGCTGAATGACAACGTCCTAAATTTTTATATGGAGCTAATCGACCAAAGGAGTCGATTAAATAGGGCGTTATCAACGACCTTTTGTTTTAACACGTTTTTCTACGTGTGCAGAAGTGTCAGAGCTGCGGGCACATATGTGTTACGAAATTCTACAAGGTAGATTGATCTAAGCCCATTAATAACTAGCCACACTCCTCGTTCCAGGATCACATTTTCCCAATGGCCCAATCACTCGAAATACGAAATTTAACCACAAATCCTGGCCTCGTGCCCGTTATGGTGAACGAAACACGGATTGTGGAGACATATCACACGCTCACCCATTACTTTCAACTGGGACCCATTTTGACACAACTCCAGGACATCAACACCCATTATCAGGTCACCCTGCGCAACAATCACGGAGACACAACTTTAGCAGACAAAATGATTATACAAACAAGTGCAATCAACCACACCTTCGAAGTGATTCACCATAAACTAAGTAACATTCTAACATCACAACCCAAACGTATTAGGAGGGGACTTGTGAATGACTGGACTGGGTTCAGAAAAGTACGGTCACATTTTAGTTCATTTGAAATCAAATAAGAAAAAACTTAACGAACAAATTCAATCGCAATATTCAATAAACCATCTAACCCTTCAAAATGTTAACGAGACTATAGCAACTATTGAGCATAACAATGCAGCTATTACCAAAGAGCTAGTAGACTTAAATCTAGAAAACTCATTTCTTACGCATTCCAAGATTGTTAGCGATATTCTCAGTCATCATCAGATTCTGTTGAACATGATTGTAGATGTTCCGCAGGACATAGAGAACTCTGTAACTTTTTGTGCTTTAGGAAAACTCCACCGTAGCACCATAGACGCTGAATCACTCTTCACCGAACTAACAATACTGTCACAATATTATGGACACAAAATGTTGAATTTTAACACCAGCTTACAAGATTTACAATCCTATATGAAGGTGCAATGTTTCCTACATGATGACGAAATAGCGTATTTTTTAGACGTACCAATTATTAAAGAGCGTGAATATGATGATACTAATCTCCCAGATCACAAATACCTATTGAAATCGAAGGACAACAGGGAAGTCCTCGCCTTATCCCAGCCTTGTGATGTAGGGCACGTTTATTTGCGTAGTAGTCATACTGTACTGCCTTCTGCAGATGTTACTTGCGTCGAACATATATTACGAGCTGGTTCCAATGCCAAATTTAAATATGTAAAGTTAGAAATAGAAAGGAATAGTGTACAATTAATTTTAGAGGTCAATCAACTTCTCCTCATATTCCCTTATGGCGATATAATTAACATCCAAAACGACAAAAACAGCGAGGTTCGTGCGTTACAAGGTACATTTTTGGTCGACCCACGAGTCAATTCAATCATCTTTAAAAATAAAACGCAACACCTGGCTAGAAAAGCTATAGTAGGGGCTATAGTAATGTTCATAAACAATGCCAACTTTGCGCTAACACCGGAGCAGTATCCTGACCGTGTGGTTAAGCTCAAAGATTTGGAACTGAAATACATTTCTCTCGATTACCCGTATCCGATTGATCGTTTCGACGTTCGCACCCTACCAATTCCAAGCATTTGGACCTTGATTCTTTACGTCGTGTTGTCGTCACTCACACTTTACACAATCTGTAAATACCATTACCAGGAGGAAAAGGAGGTTGACCAACACTCTTAGCGTGTAAACGTTTCCATTATGCCTTAGCTAAATTTTTATTTCTGGAATGTAACTTATAAATGTGCTGTGTAATTTTGACTTCCATTAAGGAGGTATTTCCTCTTATTAGTTATATTTTGAGGGTCACTTTTTGTAATGCTTAGGGGTTAATCCTACATATCTTGTATTTTGTTACACTATTGAGCGTTCGTGCAGCATTGATTGTATGTAAACATCTATCGTGTTCTCCTTGTTTTATGTTGTAATCCGCTGTAATCCGTTCTTGACAATTTTGTTCCCCAAAATTTCCTCTAAGGGGGGAGGAGTTATACGATACTTTTCCACTGAATTGTTGTTTTCTAACTGAGATGCTGTATCATCAATCCTGGGCTTACAAAAGCCTCCCACCTTCCAACAATCCTCAGTCTCCGTCTATGCTCCTTGCTGCACGTTACTCTGCCGGTTTAAATTGTGAATAAAACAGTTTTTAAAAAGTGATTTAGTAAGTCGGAATTTATAATTTGCATCCATACCCCTGACACCACATAGCGGCAGGAAGAGCTGAACATTTTAATCCCTACACCGCTCGTCGTTTCTGTCAACATCGTATCAAGATCTTCAAGGATACATCACCTCTTCATTTCGGTTTCGTTAGAACGCTTTATTACTTTCCGCTACCCGAAGGGAAGGAAAGTATAGTAATCGGCCCAAAAAAAAAATTTGAGTTTTCTTCAGATCTTTACGTTTCAGACCCTACTGAGTCTAAAAAACCTAATTTCGTCGCGTGGTCCGTGTGTATGTGTGTGTGTATGTGTGTGTGTAGGTGTGTGTGTGTGTGTGTCTGTAGTCACCCTGCAGTCGGGGGTCCAGAATACCGCTGACGTATTCCCTGCGTGTCGTATGAGCCGACTAAAAGGGAAAGCCGGGTGGGCCCAGCTTGAATGACAACCTCACCTCTACGAGGCCCCCGCAGGATTACATCCAACGAGGCTTAACTGTGGCTGGGCGTCACAGTGTACTCTGTCGCCACACTGTGCTCACCCTGCAGTTGGGGGTCCAGAATTCCACTGCCGTACTCCCTGCGTGTTCGTATAAGCCGAACTAAAAGGGACACAACTTACACTTCATTCACATACATGACACACTGGGAACCCCCTGCCTTTAGCTGGGATCGCAGCACACACCCGCAGGAAGGGGACAGAATTCTCCTGCCGTATCCTCTGCGTGGTCGTTAAATCCGGCCTTAAAGGGGGCTTAAAGCTCACGACACAGACACACAACATATTCCAGATACAAAATACACTGCAAACGGCTTGCGTGGCAGAACATATTGACTTAAAACACTCATAATGAGCGAAAGACAGTCCTGGAGGTAGCTCACTAACACCTTTGAGCGATCCCCTATATAGGTGCGGCCTTCGGAATGAGGAGGGGGAAAAACCAGGTTTGAGCGTTCCTGGGGCGGCTGATAGCGTGTGTCCCGCTCACCACATCACCAGTGGCCGAGGGCTGACTCTGAGCAGCAGCCGAAAAATCCCTCATGCGTCTTAGTCCCGGTGGGTGGCCGGACTCCCTTTGACCCTCAACGGACCAGCGAAAGGGGCTAGAATCAATATGCCTGAGGGGGAGCTTCCAGGACACTGCCTCGAGCACCTCTCGCTCATACCACTAACACACACAACAAATGAACTCACAAGGATACACTACACCAGTCTGCTTCTTTAATCTCCCCTCAAAATTAGTAAAAACATGACTAAGTCAAATAACACAATTGCAGGTAATAAAAACGCCACCTGCGCCTCTTCCTCAGGCTGCTCAAGCTCTCGACCCCTCCCTCTTCGGACGATGAGCAATCTACTCGTCGTCCAAACAAACAAGGGCGGAAAGAACCGGGCAAACCGCGTTCATCTCCCCTTCTCCCCTAGTAGCCCGGGCAACCCGGCTACTACAAGCACACGACACGCCGTTGACCTAATCTGTCGGACAAGGAGCAAATTTGCGCAGATGTCCAAATCATCCACAGCCAGATGGCACGGATGAGGGTCAACGCGACAGGACCTATGCGTGCCCTGCTCACTAGCTCCCTCTTCGAAATTTCGAAGCTGGCTATAAAGCTAATGCCCCCAACGACATCGCCCCCTGCCACTCCCCCTGCGGGAAACTGTGGCGGCTGTCGTGAGGAAGAGCTGCGTAGGGCAATTGCCCAGCAGCCAGTGCCACCAGCCCCCAAACTCAAGGACCTTCAATGAGCCAGGGTAGTACCCCCAGGCCCTCATATGCGGGTAGCCGCCATTGCGCCCTCCTCCCTCATGGAGCTGAGGCGGAATGGCAGTCTGCCAGGGCCAGGAAGCGCAGGGGGAAGCGGAAACAGGCCCCAACTAAGCAGGCTGAGGGCAGCGCCTGCCTACGCCTCTGCCCAAAACAAGGGCAAAAGTAAAAATAAAAACAAAATAAAAGCCTCCACCGCTTGCCAAACTCCCCTAAAAACCCACGACAAAACGTGGTAGTGGTTGAAGCATACATGTAAGGAAGGAGAGGCTGGTCCCTCCAACCCTGATACAATGGAAGCACTGATGCGGGGTGTCCCTGCTACGGACCTCCAAGCTCTAAGCGTCCGAGTGCTAGAACATCCGCACCGCAGTAGGAGGGTGGCGCCGTCATTGTGACGGAAACGCCAGAAATGGCCAAGGCGCTCACGAGCCACATTTCAACAAAAAAGGAGTTGAAGCTCCAAGCGTCAGCCCCCCTGGGTCGTTTCCCACGCCTGCTATTGTGCGACGTGCGGACTGATCTTCAAAAAGAGGACTTGGCCCAACAAGTTGTTGAGCACAACCCTGCGTTAGGCTTGCAGCCGCAGGATGTCAGGCCCCTCTTCACCAAACAGCGTGGAAGGCAGAAGGATTGGGTGATTGAGGTATCACCCAGCCTATACAACTAGAGGGGCAAGGCACCTCCAAATAGCCTGGCAGCGGTGCGCCATACGAAAGTACCAAGCCCCACTCCAGTGCTACAAATGCCAGCGCTATGGCCACCTGGCAGTGGCCTCGTACAAGACCTGTTGTGTGCGCCTCGCGCCTTGCCACATCTGAGTAGGGAATGCAAGCGTGATGCCCCTCTCAAGTGTGCCAGTGCGTCGAACGCAAAATCCAACAGGTCTCACACTCTACACGAGACACGCTGTACCATTCGTCAGCGAGCGCATTGCCCTCCAGGAGTCACGAGTAGATTATGAATAGGTCAAAAACAGTTGAATCCTTCAGCACAACACAAATAAGAGTTGCCCAGTTATGGCTGAGTTGCTGCAAAAATGCACTCAAGAAACGCTGCAGTGTCCTCGCCATACAGGAACCATACATAGGATCCAAAACCCTTGGTCTGGGATCGCAGGCACGAGTGGTGACTGGAGCAAGAACGGGAGCCAAGGCAGCAGTAGCCTGCATCGACCCGTCCATTGACATGCTCGCACTCACCCACCTGAACAGCCAGCGCACTTGGCGCTTGTGCTCATCCGAGCCGGTGGCTTTGAGCTGGTTGTAATATCATTTTACAGGCAATTTGGCGCACCAGTTGCCACCAGCCTTGAACCACTCGGCGGGCTCAGCAGGCCTATCAGGACGACCCTGCGTAGTCTGTGCTGATGCAAACGCCAGATCACCATTGTGGGGATCCCCAACCCTGGACAGGGCGGGCGAGGCGTATATACAGCTGCTCACCAGGTACAACTTGGTTGTTGCCAACGACCCCATGACTGAGGCGACCTATGATGGTCCAGGAGGAAGGTCGTGTATAGACGTCACAGCCGTGTCTCACACCCTGCTACTCAAATTGCAAGGTTGGCGAGTCGTACCAGGTGCAACGCAGAGCGATCACATGGTTATTGACTTTGCCATCACGGATGACAACATCCTCTGCAAAGACATGCGTGAAAAGCGATTCCGCACAAAAATGCTGACTGGCCACAATTCTGTAGGGTACTGGAAGGTGAACTGCGTGCCACAGACACCGACCTAATAGCGCAAGCATCCACACCTGAAGAGGTGGACAGCAAAGTGGACACATTTACCACAGCACTGCACTCTGCTGGGCTCTCTGTACTTGGCCAACAGAAGCACAGGGCGATCAAAGTCCCATGGTGGACTGAGGAACTTAATCCCTCAAGCAAAGTGCAAATAGAGCCAGAAGGATGTACCCAAAACACTCGTGACCCTGATGCCAGAGCAACACTCCGAACTGCCTTCATCCAAGAGAAGAAGGCCTTCCACCGCGCCATCAAACGAGCCAAACGGCAAGGCTGGCGAAATTTTGTGAAGGCGGAGAGCTCTGAGAACCCCTGGGGCAGACACTACAAGTCCTCCATAGGAAAAGCAAACGTAGAGCAAGTCTTAGCTGCGATGCAAAATGAGTCAGGCTGGGCCTGCAGCATCAGCTCACTGGAAACCCTCCTTGAGAAGGCGTTCCCAGATGACCAAGTAGCTCGAGACACTGAAGCCCAGAGGACAGCAAGGGAGCTGATCATGGACCCTCGAACGAGCCCGACATCCATTGTGGACAACAGGCGACCTCGGCAGGGCCCTTGCGACCTTAAAGCCCAACAAATCCCCGGGCCAGACAAAATAGAAAGCAATATGCTAAGGAAGGCTGAGCGGACAATCTCCAGCGGTCTCCTTAATTTATTTAATGACTGTCTGCAGGTCGGACAGTTCCCCACTCAGTGGAAGTCTGCGCGTGTTGTCACTCTTCAAAGGGAGGCGACCGCAATCAGTCAGACCCGCGATCATGGAGACCACTCAGCCTTCTTTCCATATTAGGCAAAACACTAGAAATCTTGATGTTGCAGTCCCTCGAAGGAGTCTTTGGCCGCAACCTCACAGGCAGAGCAATACGGGTGTACCAAAGGAAGGTCCACGCAGGGATGTCATTGTAGAGATTCGGCGTGTTTCCCTGCTGGCACCGGCTAAGCATGTCGTAGGCAGTTCTGATTGACATCAGAGGAGCGTTTGACAACCTTTGGTGGCCAGCGCCCTTAATGAGCTTAAAGGTGGGGAATCCCCGCAACCTGTACTCGCTCGTCAGAAGTTACCTGACAGACAGAACTGCTACGATCGAAAGTAGGCATGTCTCCGTCCGAGAAAGATTGAGAAGGGTGCCCACAGGGCTCGGTCCTAGGACCAGCACTCTGGAATGCCTTCTTCGAAGGTCTTCTCAGGAAACTCATGGAGACTGACTGCGAGCTGACGCCTATGTGGATGACTTGACTGTGCTGATCTTTGCAGAGTCAGTCCGCCAAATTGAAGAAAAACTCACCATGTGCTCCGCACTGTCAACCAATGGTGCGAGCATGTCAAGATGCAGGTGGCTGAGGAAAAACCCAGCTAATCCTCTTGAAGGGGAAAGTGAATAATCCACCCACAATACGCTTTGGCGGGCCACAGGCTCCTTCTTGAAAAGCACGTCAAGTATTTAGGAGTGAATATAGGTGAGAGGTGGGGTTTCAACCCAACACCTCCAGTCCCTTAAAGGCACTACCATTGCAAGGTTTGCCTCACTGCGTGCCATTAGCAAGGCCACTGGGGTGTGTGTTACCACGACACCATCCTCATGTATAAGGCCATCTATTTAGGTGTGATTGGCTACTGCCCCCTGCTGTCTGGGGTAGCAAACTAACAGTCAAAAGAGAGTATTGGCCCAATCCCAGAGAGCTGCGCTCCTGTGGATCACCAAGGCCTACAAGACTGTATCAACGGAAGCACTCCAGGTGATCACTGGTCAGTTACCAGTTGATTTGGCTGTCGAGTGCATGATTGACAAGTGGAGAGTGAAACGGGAGCTTCCCCCGCTTTGGGCTGAACTCCGGGCGGATCTCACCACAGAACAGAAACTTGCCGCCATCGATGAATGGGCTTTCACAGAGAAATGGCAAGCGAGATGGGAATCCTCGTCAAAAGGACGTGATACGTATGAGTTCTTCCCCAACATCCGTGAACGTCTTTCTAGAAAATGGGTTGAGCCAGACCACTGGACGAGTCAGTTCCTCACGGGACATGGTGACTTCAATGCGCGGCTCCACTTCTTTTCCCTGAAAGACTCTCCATTATGCATCGTCTTGTGCCTCCAGGGCGGAGGAAACAAGAAACCACGTGCTGCTCCACTGTAGTTTCTACAACAGTGAGCGACGGTTGTTGGTAGGGCAAACGAACTTAGCAGCATTGACTGCTACAAAGGAAGCCTATAACCATTTTGCAAAGTTCGCAAAGAAGGTGATGGCTAAGAAACGTGGTTATAGTTGATCTGTCCTTTTGAAACTTGCCACCCAAGTAAAAGTAAGATCAGGTAGGAAACCAGATTATGAAATACTCCCAGATGGTACGGGATTCCTCAGGTGGTCAACCTCCGCGGGCATTAACACACGGGCAACAGCTCACGGTGAGACTGGCTAAGACCAAATACCTGCCGTACCTCCACAGGTCTGAGTTCGGTGGATGCTGCAGGGGCCGGCCTCTTGCATATTAGCGAAACCGCAACTTCTATGACTGATATAATCCTCGTCGAGGGTTTAGGTACAGTCACCAAATAAAGAAACAGACCTGTGTGTCTGTAGTTCGATTTGCGGGAGAACGGCTGATCCGATTGAGCTGGTTCTTTTTTTGGTTTATTCGTTATTTTGTAGACACCAAAATAGGGTTATGGACGATTTCGGCCGATGGGAAGGGGGGGGGGGACGAAAATGTACCAAAAACTAGGGTTTTTCGCATTTTTCTCGAAAACGGCTCTAACGATTTTGATTAAACTTTCAAATTATCTTCTACTGATCTAACCTACTGACCTAACTTTTCTTCTCTATACATATCTCCATGAAAATACGGTGAACGGAGATAATGACCTATGAAGCAAAAATAGGTTTTTTAAGCTTTTTGGCAAAATGACTTCAACGATTATCATCAAACTCTCAGAATATTTTCGAATAGTTAATACCTACATATTGTTCTCAATAAATGTTCCTCTGAAAGTCCATTGAGCAGAGATAAAAATGAAAATGTGTTGAAAATAACGTTTTTTCGAACATTTCCGAAAGTTCCAGGGTAATTTTTTCACCAGATGTGATCAATCCTAATGAAGTGTCTTTTAGTCACCCATACCAACATTTTGTTCTCCATAACTATTTCTGTATATATATGTTGCACGGAGATATAAGCCACGTTAACTCAGAAAATGAGATTTGTCGAATATTAATTTATCGGTATTCCAATTTTCTCAAAAACGGCTCCAACGATTTCGTTCAAACTTACGGAGTACTCTCAGCTAACTAGTCCCTAGATTTTGTTCTCCATAAATGTTCCTGTAAAAATGCGTTGAACGAAGATATAGCACCCGCCTATGTGGTGTTCGAACTTAAAGGGGTGGCGGAAAGTAGTGTGTTGCTACGCACCAGATATTTTTATATTAATAATTTTCCTTTTCACGCAGGAGAAATTCTTTTTATTTTCTATCATTTGCCTGGTTTAATAAATCTGTTAATGTAGCACGAAGGAAAGGTTTTTTTTTTGGGATCCCCCCTTTGCGTTAACATACTACCTGGACATTCAGGATCACTGGCAACTGGTTGGTACTTATGGCGACAATAACAGGCCTCAGTTCTTCTCCAGAAACATTCCGTAGTGCCAATACACCATCAACCTGCTTAATGGTCGCGTCATGACTCAAACTGGTTATCGCAGGCACGGAGAAGAGGGAGACACAGAGAGAGGGAGAGAGAGAGAGAGAGAGAGAGAGAGAGATTGATTGATTGATTGATTTTATTTAACCACCAGGGGGAATTAGTACCATGGGGCCCTCTCTTCCATTCCCCCAGGCTACAGGTTTCACAATCATCCTCTAAATTTGCATTTACAATCATAACAATCTTTATATACTACTCGTATCAGTAAATTTACGATTACATATCTCTCGCTAGCATGCTGTACGTACTGAATAAAGAACAACAACACAAAGAAAAAAAAAACACAACTAACCCGTTCATACCAAATAAATTACATTCACCCAAACATTTAATTTCCCTTTCGCACACCTTTCACCCTGCAAACTGCCACAATATCATCCCTGCGCCTCCTCCTCGGATTAGCTGTGACTCATTCAACCAACCATTCATTCCACCAACACATACACAATTGTTTACACACACTTAAAGCGAAGGGGGGGGGGGGAGAGAGCATCCACGAAGTTATGAACCCAGCGTAACATAAGAATGGAATAGTGGCACAGAGAAATGGAACTCTGAGTCCTCCAAGCGTTTTTTGCTTCAAGTACTCGATCAATTATCTATATACTTGTTCTTTACCAGTAGAACATATTTCCCCCCCACCCCCTTACGTTTCTCTCAATCCATTAACCCTCATTAAAAAAAGTGATTCGCCAATTTAAGTACACCACCGCAGTAACTAATCCAATCTGATTTTCACTCAGTTCGTAAGAACATGGTAGAGCACCCAGCACCAACAAGTTTTATATATAAATTTGTAGTGCTAAAGATTTTGGAATTTATTGGGTTTCCTCTACTTACGCTATAATCTTTATCAAGTACTAAGGTAATTTATAGGACTGCCGATGTAGGATTTTATGGAAGGGTTATTCCTAACTGCGCAATAATCGGGTAAATACGCATTAATATTATATTTTCGGCCATAGTGCTCTACTGCGACCACATGGGCCCTTTTAGGAAGCTGAGTACATATTAGGTAGCTGACTCTGCTATAGTTTGGTGTCCAATGAAGCCCTGGGAAAAGCGCTTGAAGTCTCAAGACAGGGCATTCGCGCAGTTTCGTTCTCCCAGCCGCACAAGCGTCATTCAACTGCCTGCCTTATTGAGGTATCATTCAATTGGCAGTGCCAAAGTTGTTTTAAAGTGGAAGAACGTGGAGTTTAATGGCAAAACCCGTAGTTTTCTCAGTAAACTTTAAAAAATTGTATCTTGACAACGGATCGAGATAGAAAATCATTTTACTTTCCTTGGCTCTGCGAAGTAGAAAGGAAAGATATGTAATCGGCTGACGAAACTTGTCAGCTCTCTTCAGATATTTACGTTTCAGACGATTAAGAGAAAACGGGGCAAACCACGAGAGCGGCACATTAAACTACCAAACATTTCGTACATAATACGTAAATCTAAGGAAAGTCGTGTGACGTGTTGCGCCTGATATTTTCATCTCAGTTGCACTAAATAAACTACTTACAATTTCTCCTGTGTCATTCGCTAGTGCAATCCACTGTGCCTCATGCATGAGGGGCATACCCCACCGTACTTGAAAAGACGAACAGGTTGCAAGGAAAAAGTTTGAAAGTCGTCATTGGCAAGCCACCTCGATGTCCTTCCCTATCTGTGTACAGTGAATTTAAAACACGAGTCAATTGGTTCTTAGGGACGTATTACTGCACCAAGAAACCATCTTCCAGTAATGGGGGTTCCATATACAACACTCTATGTGGTCAGTTGTAAATCCCAAAAGAAATTTAATGATTACTACGAGAAGCTCACAATACGCGATCTATCCGGTAAATAATTCTGCTCCCGTTGAATTGAAGACTCCCCAAATGAAATATAAAAGGTTGATATTCTTGTAGTTGCCAGTGAGAACATCATCACGAGCGTTTATACTATGTAGGAAGTTGAGAACAGGAAATAATCTATTACCTGGTACCTGAGTTGGATGGTAGGGACCACAGACAGCGGTGGGGACATGCACTAGAATACCGACTCTCATGCGGTGACACAGACTCTATGCCTAGTGTCGTGCAATATTATTCGCTGAACTTTGTTTTGTTTTGTTTTACGCACCTAAGCATGTATTCTGTTGTAATACGAACCACCAGATCCACAGCAGATGAGTCCCTGAGTAGTGGGTGGAAGCTTAGGAGACCTCTGCCGAGGCTTACTGGGGCCTTCTAAACCTCAAGGAAGGCAGGAAGGCCAAACTGTCTTGTTCTGGGATGAGGGAAAGCCGTAAGTGCTAACAAACGACCATTCTGGCCTTAAGGTTGGTTTGACTCAAACATGGTACCACGGGACTGCACAGTTGCGCCAGTGCATTATGGGTTAGGGCCACAATAGGTGGCTGCCTCCGCAGGGCAAGGTAGGAAGGACGGAGCAATCCGATTCCTACAAAGGGGTAGTCCCTCAGACGTCCCCAAATGCAGGATCGTAACTGTAACACGAATAACAAAAATATGGCAAGATGCGTCTTCTAGAAATGCAGCAAGTAGTTGCTAAAGTGCTAAAGAATATAAATCGCTCTCTATCAAGTCTCTGGCACTGATTCAAGGCACGGTAGGAGGTCCCTAACTAGCAGTGGCATGTATTTATATGTGTTTTGTATTTGTATTTATATAGTATCACGAGTTTAAAAAAGAAAAAATATCTGGTGCGTGGCAACACTTAACTTTCCTTAGCTCGACGTCAATTCACTTGCGTTCATGGCTTATTCTACTAACTCAATAAATTTTTCACTTTGGGGATTTGAAACATTAGATTTTCGTCGGAATGTTTGAATTTATTGTGCAGCTCTCGTCATTTTCCCACAAAGGGTAAGTTTATGGTGTGTGTCGTTTGAAACAGTCCATACAGAACATGTAATCAAAATGGTTAATGTCGTTTTTGTGAAAAAAAAGTATTTTGATCACTTAGGTATAGTTAGTGTTGAGCGGATTTTACTCATACCCTTAGATTGGCGTCCCATGGTGACCGTCGGGCTAGATATCAAGTTTGAGCTGATTTGGTTGAGCCGCTTTTTCTAAAAATCGTTCTCAGACACACTGACCATTTTCCCAAATAGTTTTATTCGGTCTGAAACCCAAAGTTCTAAAGAGAACTCCACTTTTTTTTCAGCCGGTTATATAACTTTCTTTTCTATTTAGTAGAGTCAAGGGAAGTAAAAACGTAGTATCGTGGTGTGTGGGTTGGCGTGAATGGTGTTGTGGAAGGCACAGTGACAATTTTACACAAACCTTTGCTGGTCCGCAGCATGAAAATGGCTTAAAGCAACTAAATAATACCTGTCAACAATCTTTATGGAAATTGACTTGTTCGCGACCCAATAACTCTGTAATATCCCAAGGAAGAACAGTAGTAGCTACCCGTGACGGCACGACAGTAACGTCGTCAACTGAAGAAGCACCCCTGCTCGTCGGACCAGCCCTTGTTCCAAGGTCTCGTCTGCCACCACTCAGTGGTCCGACGGCTGTAATATAAGACTTCCTACGCGTGGTGCTTAGACACCAGTCAGTTTCCAACCGTTCGCTCCACACGTTAAACATGGCTTCGATCAAATTCACTCTAGTAAGTAAGGAGAACCGTTTTACACAAAGAAATGCCTTCCTACACATTGTTTAGCTAGTTCATATAATTCCTGTTGGAGGGTTAAGAGCGATGAGATTGTGTGGTACCTATATGAATACATGTTATTCGTAAAATTATCGATCGAACTTTCAGAAACATGCTACAGAATTTACTTCAGAGCAACGTATTACGTAGAAGCACCAGCTCTTCAAATAACGTCCTGTAGGCAGTAGAGTAGCACCACACAATAACCCAGTGTAAACTGTTTGCAGCAGTTGTTATCTAACCTCATTTCAGCGAATTTTCGTTGCAAATAAAAGTACTGCGATCGAGTCACAAAACACAACTTTCCTAAGCCCCACGTGCTTTCAACGATCTCTATCACAAAAGCTATTCGACGAGCAAAACAAAATACACGTGAAAAAAAAGAAACGTAAGTGTTAACGCGAGCACACCTCCACAAGTTAGAAAGTTGTGCTGAGAAGTGGATTCGCTCGCTACAACTTGATGATCTTTATCCATTTAGTAATAACATAAACCGTTTTATCTTGCCAAAGATTACTGATAATAAACAGAAATATTTAATAAATAAAATGAAATTGTTGCCAGTATGTTACAAAGACTATAATCGCTAAGACTAAATCAATTCAATCATCCGAAACCGCCTCAAGCTCTCGGTGAAATTTTAAGAAGAGATCATCATTTTCCAATTTCCAATTTAGTTATTAGTCGTAAGGGGGTTTTATGTTTACGTTGCAGGCAAACCTTGTTTGGTCCTTTCATATGTTTTCGTAAGCACATATTTAAATATATAAAAAATATTAAATACGTCTAGGACGTTAAATAACTTAAACGCCATGCAATAATGTTTTAATAATACGCTTTCGGTGGCTTGTCCGGCAGATTTCCAAAACAATACCATGTGAAATTAAGGAAAGCGCTAAAGTGTGGGAAAACTAATGGAGGGATGCAAAACATAAATATCTGGTGCGTAGCAACACACAACTTTCCGCCACCCCTTTAAGTTCGAACACCACCTTCATAGGCGGGTGCTATATCTTCGTTCAACGCATTTTTACAGGAACATTTATGGAGAACAAAATGTAGGGACTAGTTAGCTGAGAGTACTCCGAATGTTTGATCGAAATCGTTAGAGCCGTTTTTGAGAAAATTGGAATACCGATCAATTAATGTTCGACGAATCTCCTTTTTTGTGTTAACTTGGCTTATATCTCCGTTCAACATATATATACAGAAATAATTATAGAGAACGAAATGTTGGTATGGGTGACTAAAAGACACTCCATTAGAATTTATCACATCTGGTAAAGAAGTTACCCTGGAATTTACGGAAATGTTAGAAAAAACGTTATTTTCGACACATTTTGATTTTTATCTCTGTTCAATGGACCGTCACAGGAACATTTATTGAGAAGAATATGTAGGTATCAACTATTTGAAAACATCATGTGAGTTTGGTGGAAATCGCTGAAGCCGTTTTGCCAAAAAGCGTAAAAAACCTATTTTTGCTTCAGGGGCCCATACCTCCGTTCACCGTATTTTCATGGAGATATGTATGGAGAAGAAAAGTTAGGTATTGATTAGGAGAAGATAATTTGAAAGTTTAATCAAAATCGTTAGAGCCGTTTTCGAGAAAAATGCGAAAAACCCTAGTGTTTGGTACATTTTCGTCCCCACCCCCTTCCCATCGGTCGAAATCGTCCATAACCTTATTTTGGTGTGTACAATAAATAACGAACAAAACAAAAAAAGGACCAACTCAATCGGATCAGCCGTTCGCCCGCAAATCGAACTACAGACACACACACACACAGACATACACACAGACATACACACAGACATACACACAGACATACACACGGACCTCTCTCCGAAATTAGGTTTTTTAGAGTCAGTAGGGTCTGAAACGTAAAGATCTGAAGAAAACCCAACTTTTTTTTTTGGGCCGATTACTATACTTTCCTTCCCTTCGGGTAGCGGAAAGTAAAAAATGTATAATTTCCATACAAATAGGAATGAGTTTCCGGAGTCTCTTGTTTTCGGACGTGTCCGCGGTGGGGAAATCCAACCCGAAGGTTCTAAACCTGACGAAGAGTTACAAATGTGCAGGGGGACTCACGTGAGAAGTTGGGGGTTTAAGACGGGGGAAGCTGGACGATGTCTGAAGGGTTGGGGGTATAATCTTCGGGACAGTTAATGAACGGATTGGACTGACCTGGGTTTGTGCAGAGTCGGACACCTTCCCAAGACAAGCACTGATCCATACCTAACACCATAACACGCAAATACTTAACTAGTAGTTTGGATGGGATCACTCCTCCACTCAAAGCTCACCATAAATGGATCGGTGGGAACAAAATAAACTAAATAAATAGTAACGAAGGAAAACAGGATTTTCCACGATAGAACAACCACCAACTTAGATACAACTGAGCAAAAGACGAATGGTGATAACTCAGAGAACGATTGCTGACACACCCTCAGGACTTTTCTTGCACCACACGTTGCGCCAATACACAGTCGAAGCCTGATGTTACCTGCTCCCGCTCCACGACTTTCCGACATTGCCATACTCAGACATCTCCACGAATGCGAGCTGCTCCCCATCTCATTGCAGAGGGGCCTATATAGAGGACCAATCGTCGGTGTTGGTGTGCTACCCTCAGAACTTTCTCCCTCTCACTGGGATTGTGGTTAAGTATGCTCGTTCTACAATGCGAAATCCTTGCTGCGTTGTACGATGTGGTATATAATTAAGTGTAAGTGCCCCACGTCGTTTTTACGGCCGCACGAATAATGAAGCAGAGGAATTCCGTCCTCTCAACTACCTACTTCAAGGAGGGGTACCACAGTACGTTGTATTCGTGAGGATAAGTTTACGTTGTTTCCTTCTTAGTTCAGCTCATATGAACAGGTAGCGCACGGCAACGATATTCTGGATTCAGGATGATTGCAAGGAGAGTGCGAGGTATGCGCTAAAAGGTGGTGTCAAAGAACCACCATAATTAGAATTCAGAAGGTACGAATAACTAAAGTAATTGTCAAATGACACGTAAATGATTGATTTCACGATGACTAATTTCGTGGGGAAAAGGAGGGAATAAAGGAACACTAGCAGAAGGGATGGAAAAGAAAATGTTAAAAGGAAGATGTACAAGTCGTTAGAATCAGGTCACACCTAAGGCTGTGTATGAGCGGTGGGGGGGCTTCAAGTCAGGATACGGTCGATGGCCAGCTGGAGTTGGGTGGTGGACCAATGGCAAGCGAAATACGATGCAGGCACAACTGCTCACCACCTCTTCATGATGGTGCCCTCCATTCAGGATCGCCTGAGCATAAATGGTGGCACCCTGCAATTTCTGTCACCTAGTCACTTTCAAACCATGGTGCATCTAACACCAAAGTGCACTTCTTCAAGTGGAGGAAGTTCCAGGATTGCCCGAGGCTATTGAAAATGCCAAGCACGCCGCCGTATTTGACTGCTCAATCTACAATGACAGCCAAGCAAGAGCTCGTCTACTTGAAAGAGCGGTGGTGGATCGGTTGCTGGTGTGTAAAGCAGCGACCTAGCGCTTCACCGTGTTTGACCAGGCGTGGGCTAGCAGAGATTGCCGCCACGAGGCTTGAGTGCATGGACAGGAGCGGGAGGCAGGAACTAGCAGTGAAGCAAGCCTAATTCATGCTCTGCGCGTGAGAATGCGCGTGCGGCTCAAAGCTCCCGCGCACAGTGGGTATAAGTCGCTAAATAAAGAAAGCTAAATAAATCCACTGCGATGCGAGTACGATGGCCCGACGCTGTGGCTACAAAGATTAGGTCCTTGCCCGGTTGCTACACATATTTTTACGAATCGAAGGGTTGGTGAGTATACGGTTGGGAATCACGCACAAAGACGCGAACCTAAAAATTAACGATTGATTTTCGTTTAACATCGATTTTTTACTCTGATGCTGTTTTTACCGTCGACATTGTATAAATGAACACGGACATTTTGCAGCCAATGCAACGTATTTAGTATAAATAATGTGAAAACTTCGTGTTACAGGCGAGTTTTTCTTTCATTTCTGCTGTAGCTTTGGTGATGGGGGCACCAAAAATAACTACTGAAGCGCCTTCCACAACTCTTGATCAAGCCAGTGATTTGAAGACTGACTCTAGCTACGGTTTTGGCTATGGCTTTCCATTTGGTGGCTACTATGGCTATCGGGGATATGGGTTCCCATACGCAGGCAATTTCTACGGACGAGGCTACTACGGCTATGGAATCGGTATGTGAATGTGAACATGTTATGAACATTTTTCGGTTATTTCGTGCCCAACATTATAATTATAAAGCGTTAACCGAAAAGTGAGCAGTTTGACATGGGTATGGCTAATGAGTACTAGGGTCATTCTGAAGATTGGACCGTCCCTATTGTGGTCACGATATTAGCTTGAGCCCTTCAGCAACATCCGGCCTGAGTATCGAGAGTGTTGCTCCTGAGCCCCCAACAACTTGGTTTGATTCAAGTTGGTTTTGACGAAACGTGCATCTGTCATGCATAAAGGAGTACGAATTTGTGAATCAGTGCTAGTTCCATACGTAATTTTCCCACTGCCACGACCTGGCATGTCTGATGTGCGCTGAGGACTTAGTTTATGCTGTTTCCATCTCGGAGGCTATTACTATGGCCAGGATCCTGCAATCCTGCTAAATAGAAACGTTAGGAGAGTGGTGTGCAAAGAGGGAAATTCACAATTAACACAGAACCGGCGTCACGTACGTGTGCGATCATTTCAATATATATAAATGTGATCTTCGATAGGCGTCTTACGTTCAAGGACCAAATCTCTGTCTTGGTCTAACGATTGTGGTCCCGTGTGTCCAGCTTATGATCACGACCCTGCACAATAAAGTACTCATTTACATCACACTTACCCGTCCAATATGGTGTTCGTCGTCGCAATTCCTGCAACATGAAAACGCATAGGCGCATCGTCCTCACACCTCCATTTGTTCCCAACGTGACCGTTTACACTGACTTTTCACTGGATACCCCTACGGCCCTCCAACGTCTCACTATGTTCACATTCGCATCACACAACCTTCACCAATCCAACACAAACATTGAAATTCTAGTGAGGGATGTCAATAGGCAGAAGCGTACAACTCGTGTTTTATTCGTTGCGAACCGGTCTGTATGGCATAATACTCATAAGAGAGTTGTATCAGTTGTGTCTTCTTTGAACTAAGCAGTAGAGCGCCAACTGCGCTAAGAACCTTTTCCTAATATTCCATTGACGTGATATGGTATGGTTCCAGGTAACTACGGTGGTTATCCGGGATATGGCGGATACTTTGGGGGATACCCAGGCTATGGGTACTACGGAGGCTACTATGGTTGAAAACTACGTCAGCTAGTATGGACAATTTGCGACGACTGATGATAGCTATTTATTTCGTACTGTACAGAACACCTTCCTTCTATGTCAAATATAATAATACTAAGTAAAATACGAACTGTTTTTAATAACCTCGTCAAACGAATAAACCAGCTGGCCTGTGAAAGGTATTCGCCACACTCCTTACATCATCTTACAAGTACTACTTTGTCCGCAGGTAGCAATTTCAAATAAATCTCGTTTTCACAAGTATTTTGATTGAAAGTCGCCGTCGACATAGACACCGCGGCCTGAAGCCAGGAATCACGTGGAAGGCCCGATACATCCTGCAAGTATTTTCTTTGATGCTAAGTCGTTGGCCGTCAAACTGCAGGCGTGAGTTGAGACCTGATTAACACTTCGATTTGAAAACAACGCTGTATATGATCAGACGACAGGACATTATTGTCTTGCGCAGCATGATTGAGACCTGTCCTATTCAATCTAACGTAGAAAAATATTGAGAATATAACATGGGGATATCAACAATCTGGGAAACAACAACTATTACGCGAACGACGTTTGCAGAGCACCTCCGTGATCCACCCATTCGATTCAGCAACGAAAAATATTGACATGATATTACTACAACGGAACGACGAAAATATTCTTTTCCAAGCGACGCTAGGCAACTGTCACGACGTAACGTGTCGAGCTGACGGTTGTTGGAGTGAGACGAGAGGCAGCGCTTGAAATGGCCAGGGAGAAACGATAAAATTTCGCAATATCTCTGAGGCCCGTCCTATATGTAGGACTCGGTATCTAAAAATATCTAAGAAACTACACCGAACATGACGTAATTACCATAAAACTACCCAAATTTCGTTTTTAAAAATAATTTTTTGCCTATAAAAACCATTCGTTTTGGCCTATCGCCGATTTGCCGAGTATTCGGGCATAATTACGCACCAAATGAAGTTTTTGTGCGAAAGAAAGGATTTTTTAGACCAAGTAAACGGCAAAATGCATGTATTTATGACCTGAACGGCGGATGGACATTGCATTGAAACATGAAGGACATTACACCATCAAATTTTGAGGGTGTAAGAAAATTTTATTAACTGAAAACAGGTGAAACCAAACCAAAATCTGAATCTGAAAATTGACGTCAACGATCCCTCGCAACCTATTGGATGTTGAGTAAGCTACAAAAGTTTTGACATTCGCCATTAGAATGCGGACGTTGATTAAAGTGAGCTCTTTCTCAACTCTAGCATCCTATTCCTTTCCAGTTCTCGCCAGCCCGGGCTTCGTTCCGCGAATTCTTCTCGTTCTGCCTTTTCGAATTGCGGAAGTTCTTCTCTAAATCAAAACCAAACTTAAGCGGAAACAACTAAACATTCACCCGTAAATCTACGAACAAATGCGTTAGCCAATCGATGTGTTTCTCTAATGGCAATTCATTACTTTCCTTGGCTCTACGAAGTAGAAAGGAAAGTTATGTAATCGGCTAAGAAAAAAATTTTGAGTTCCCTTCAGATCTTTACGTTTCAGACCCCCTGAGTCCAAAAAACACTATTTGGGAAAATGGTCTGTAGCTCTGTGTGTATGTGTGTCTGCGAACGATTTTTAGAGAGCACCATCGTACCAAATCCACTCAAACTTGATATCTCGCCCGCAGGTTACCATGGGACGCCAAAATAAGGGTTTGAACAAAATCCACCGAAAGTTAACTATAGTTATCATAGTGATCAAAACACCAAATATTTTTTTTCTCAAAAACGGCTATAACGATTTTGATTACATTTTTTATATTGATAGGTCTCAATTAGGCAATAATACCATAAAATTCCCATTCGTGGGAAAATGACGAGAGCAGCACAATAAATTATCAAAATTTTCGACCAGAAGCGTTTTTCGCGCAGTTTTTTCCTTATAAACTCCGCTGGAATTTTTGTAGAATGTTGAAAAAAATTGGTATTGTAGTCCTGCAATGAGTACGATCAGCACAATAAAATCTGGAACTGTAAGCGCTACCGCTTCCTGCTGCCGTAAAGCGTGGTTTGACCAAGTTCAAATTAACTGAGTGATAAATGAATTGATTAAATAGAATTAGCCATGTAAAAAGTGAATTGTTGTAGAGCTAAGGAAAGTTGTGTGTTGCAACGCACCAGATATTTTTACAGATGTTCTCGTTTGTTACGGTTGTGTTCGGGCGTCGTGCTTGGCCCCTGAGAACAGTTCTAAGCTAGCTTCACCCTTCACCGCATTGGACGTTCACACCAAATTTGATACAGGCCCATCCTTAGCTACATTTTTTTGGATTAGCCAATATCGAAGACATGCCAAAACACGACCAAACAAAACAGCTGTCAAAAATGAACTTCACGTTCGAACCTCATCAAATTGCCGTAATCTCATGCTGGTGTACGTTCCGCTCCATAGAGGGCAACCTCTAATTAATTGCTCAGCGTAATCTTCCACATTTCCACAGAGGCAGGCAATTAACTTTGTGTCGCTGGGTAAAAATGTAATTCAAAGAAACCTCTGTGTATGCCCTAAACTGGTGACTATGTACGTTGGTGTTGTGAAACAAGGATCCGCTCACTCCTGGCGGTTTGAACAAATGGACACGAACACTAATATTGATCTATGTGGTCTTAGACTGTATGGAGACAAGCGGACAAGGCTTTGAACGCTATCTGAACATAACAATTGCCGCTACCACTTATTAGCGTTGGTCCCATCGACCACAGCACTCGCCGTTGCCCATCTGGAACATGCGCGTACATTGAGTGCCCAGAACTACGCTTTCCATCAGTTCTGCCATTTCTTCACCGCCCAATTGGCTGACAACTTGAAACTTTTTTCAATTTTGCGTGTCTCTGTATTGTCAAGTTCGAGCAAGTTTAGAAGAGACCTGTGTGCGTAACAACCACAAATCTAAGGTGCCAATTGTTAGACGCCTTAGACTGGCAAGTGGTTTAACATCTGAAATGATTCAACCGCAGACGGCCACTACCCAGCAGCAGGGTCAATCGTCAAGTTTCTAGCTGCAGAATCAGCTAGAAGTTGAAACTGAGAGTCACGATCGCCGGCCCCGCACAAGCGTCACCCACTAAATCATGGTTCTCGTTCAGAAACTTCTTGAGAGTGACAAGAATCTGTCCATCGATGACTGCATCGTTTGCCGTTGTGTGAGCGTCTCCTAGTGACAGGTCAAGGATGTCAGCAGGGTTTTCTTTTGTTAACGAGGCTTGTTGCACCCTGATTTTTGTATGATCGCAGGACTAATTTATGGTAGGTTAGACTTGCATATCGCCTGGACCCTATCGATGAGCGAAGTGAAACTTCTCCTCGACAATTAGAGTAGTTGTCCTGAGAGACAGTTGAACCCTGTAAAGGGAGCCAAGATTCGACAGCGATGAGAACGTAGATAGCTAGGGGCGCAAATGACTGGAAGCACGGCCTACTTCATTTTATGAGCAGGGAATTTCCAAATTGCGTATTCACTGGGGGGGAAAAAATTTGTTTCCAAATGGAGAGATACTCGTACCTGAATATACCTAAATCAGCTCTTTCTTACAAGTTCAAATAAATAAAACCCTGCAAATTATTGCGGTTTATTATTCGGATAAATAGCTTGACCTAGCATTAATGCTCCAAGACCCATCCCGTTCGATTCAGCATCGATAAATATCAAAATAAAACCCAAAAAAACGTCGAAAAGAACTGAATCGTAATATTAAAATAAACAAAACAAAAAAACGTAAGTATCTAGAAAATCAAGCGAATAATGAAAAGTTCAATCGAAGGTAACAGATATTTTGCTAACGGAAATAGTTGAGACGGAGCGAAACAGTCATTCGTGGAGGTGAAGACGAGAACAAGGCAATCGGACGATAAAGAGACAAATCGTAGTGTCAAAAAGGTTATATACAAAACACAAGCGCTTCCTAGAGGAAGCAAAAAAAAACCCGGCGCCTGTAAACGTTGCGAGTCGAGTCGAAAGGGGAGGCGAGCGGGTGGCGTTGCCAGTCCAGACGAAACGTTGATTTCCGCTGTAGTTCCCGCGTTGTACTGCGTTTCGTTAATTTTTTTAACCGTTTTTTGCCCATAACAATCATGGGCTTCGTCCGATCGGATTGTGGAGATGGCGGGCACAACTAGATACCAAATTGGATTTTAGTGCGAAAGAACGAATTTTTTGGACCACGTTAAAGGCACAAAACGGCCCGGACGGGGGACGGACATTGCAAATTTGGAATCTCCATGTCTTGAAACGTTAGGTATCAAATTTTGAGGGGGTTGTAAAAAATTTTTCGTGACCGAAAACATAGGGTTATTATTCAGAATGAATAATAAACCAAAACAGTCTCGTTCATATGTTTCAAGTGGTGGTCGTCCAAGAGTTTCCCCAAGCGTGTTCGCTGACTACTGATCACGTAACATCTTGAGAATTTCTCCAAAAATGACGACTTTTAGCGCTTTCGACTCGAATCTGAATAATTTTATGAACTTGAGGTGTCTGCAGATTTCGAGTAAAGCATTTGTATTTTCCCCCCGTTTTAATTTCATTTTTAGGTTTTTTGGCTGGGGATCGTTCAAATTCGAAACGAATTATTGAGAAATGATTTCTTCCCTTACATAAACCTCATGACTCGTTCGATGCAGGACGTTTGTCGTCTGTCGTCATCAGAATGGATTTTATTACCGCGCTTAAAACAATGTTCGCCGTGCATCAAAATCACTTTGAATGTTGCCAGGTTAGCGAGACCCAATAAAATAGAATAGAACGATTTTATTGTCATCAATTTGACATAAACAACAGTTTGCACAGCAAACAACTTAATAGCGGTATTTCGTAATTTGTCATGAAGCCAGAAGTAGTCATCCTCGAATTGGTTTGCCGGCAACATCATCCAAAAAGTCCAGCGAGCGCAAGAGGGCCAAGTCCTGCAAAGTCGTAACATTAATGAACGTTTTTGTAGCAAAGGTTTAACCTAAAACCCAACATTAATTATACTAGAATCCAAAATGCTAAAAGCAGAAGGCACCTTGTACGTGCATTCCGTCGGGCCAGCCTATAGCCAGTGAGCTGGTTGTCATACTTTATCCTGCGTAATCCACGTGTGCAGCACCTGCTCTCTCGACATTCTGCGCGTCGTTTTACATGCAGCCTACATGATACCAGAGTGCCTGCAGAGATGAGCTTTTTGAATGTCTGGCGTATTGGGGCCTAACCAGGGCTGCCATACTTTTACCGCACATCACGTTAGGGATCGATAATATGCAGCACCCATCGAGTACTTCAGAGATGGTAAGCAAATGAGCCTTCTCGCCTACGCTATAAATGCGCAGTGTCCGAGTGTGCGCCCATTCTTGGCTTAAGAAATAACATAATCAAAATAACTAATGAAATATTACCTACTCCTAGGCCTCCGAGACCTAACCCGTACAGTCCAAGGAAAGGAAACGCGGCAGCTCCGAAACCGTACGTGTTTTCTCCCTCCAGGTCGTCTTGGGACTTGGGCGATTTGGTCTGGGAGTCGCTTGGGGATGGTTCAATTGCAGAATCGGCCGCCAACGCAGCTGCCCGACGCCTTCTCAAGAGTTCCATCCTCATCGCCAGTACTCTCCTTTGCTCTGGCGTAAGTCTCGAAGTGTCCAACCTGTTTCAATCGAATAAATAAGAACGTTATTTGAATTTGGGAAATCCGATAAAAAGCACCGTGACCGTTATTACAAGCAGATTTGAAGAGAGGCAATGTGTGTTCTGAAAACTTCTAATGTTCTGTGAGTAGTTTCTCTCTTCGTAGCGTGCTACATCCCTCTGCCGATAAAAAAAAAGGAGCCTGCAGTAAAATGGCAACGTTGTTTGTTAACACAATAACTGATCGGAGCTGAAAAATAATAAATATCGACCCATTAGGAATGAGCACTCGCTTTCGATTTAGATTGGGTTCAACTATTGAGGAAATCCCGGTCTGATTACACCAATGAAAAGAGTGATAGGAAAGAGTATCCCCTAATGTCAAACCAACTACTTTTAAAGTAGGACTCAAGAGCTAAAAGTGACCTTCTGTAGCCGCCCTCCAGTTGCAATCTCTCTCCGGCGAGGGAAAAACTTCCTCAGATCGCCTTTCAACGGCTTACCCATTAAAAAAGTTGAACTAAAACGTAAGAAAGAAAACTTGGTGTGAATGAACAAAAAAACACGGGATTTTCCAGCAAAATCGAAGACTTTGAGAACGAAAAACTAGTCCGAACGCTGCAAAAAATCTGGCATTACCTCGTAAACTTTCACTCATATGTTATCTAAATACAGGCATGTAATGGGACCACCCCATTCTCGTCAGTCCACTCAAATCCTGTTATGTTAATCCAAATTGCAATTACTTTTTTGATTACCATTACAGGAATTGGAATGGGAATTGTGGTTAAATTTATTCAAGAAGAGAGGGATTCCTTTTTTTACCAACACTGGCTGCAACCACACTCATTTAACCCTCTGTGACGTGGGTATGAGAAAGAGAGAGCGCGACTTATTAGAAAGTGAATCCTTAAAAGTCATTCTCTAAAGAGACGGAATCTTGTGGGAGCTTTTCTGTTTCTAGATAATTAAAAGAAATCCTTCCTCTCTCTCCTCTCTCTCTCTCTCTCTCTCTCTCTCTCTCTCTCTCTCTCTCTCTCTCTCTCATCACCCCACCCCCTCCCCTCCCACCGCCACCACTCAACGGAATTCCTCGACTTACGATGTGCCTCCTGAATTGCAATGAACAGCAAATTGTGGGAATTATGTGTTGCTTTAGCCCAGCCAAAGAAATGTAGGGCGCTCAACGTATTACAGCACTGAAATGGTCGATACAGAGGAATCAGGGACAGGAATAGGGTTGTACGATCGGCAAAAACTGTGCACGTTCGGAAAGGCTGTTTTCCTCAATCGTACTCGGAAGTTAGTGGTCCTTGTTCTTTAACCCTCCAAAGAGAGTAATATCAGTCGACAGTCATGGGGTTGCGGTTTCGCTATCGGACTACGGCTCGGGTACTCGCTCAGCATCCACAGAACGCAGAGCTGTGGTGGTAGGGCTGTTGGTCATTCAGCTAGTCCCCTGGTAGAGAGCTGTTGTTACTCTTCAATAGAAAAGAAGTGGATCCGCGCATTGAAATCATCATACAGCCGCTCTCTTCTTGCTTTTGATTCTGCGAGTTTGCTACCCACCTTTCCTCGGTATAAAGCAAGTGGTAGAAAAGATAGAGCGCAGAATTTTTTTGGGGTGCTCGTAATAGTTTTTCTTATTTGATTGAGCTGTTAACGTAATATTTTGTCGTCTCATCTCAGCTGATTTTATTTTTATTGTATTTTGGACTTCCGACTCTAACCCATTGTGGCTATTTGAGGGAGAACATTTGGGATTTAATAGTTATCACCGATACGTAAGCCCCCGGCTGAATAGGGTCGTACAGTTTCTAAAGAATGTTTACATTCCCTGACGTGAGGAGCAAGAAAAGCGAACGGGGCTCTTCGGATTAATTTCTAAAAGTTGTGATTGGTTCGTGTACACAAATACATTTGTAACTAACCTGGGAAGGAACTGAGGAATGGAAGGTTGCGGCCCTACGATCGCTGTAGCTGTCGTGCCGTCATACTGGCCGACGATGACCAACGCCGCTAAACCAGTAACAACGGGTAAGAAACCGAGAGACGACATAGTCAACTTGATACTGACTCTTTCAACGACGACCCTACTTTATATAAACGTTGCCAAAAATTGGGTAGAAACGTCAACTTGACCCGAAGCGGAGCTTCTGTGTAATTTCAAGAAAATTGAGGGAAGTCGATATGAGCTACTCTCTCTTTAGACGGAAAATTGAGAAGCCGGACAACCGGTATTTAGTTTTCCAGTTGCGTCAACGAGGATGAGCTTGAACCTCCGATCGAAGGGAAGGACGTTAGTCGTTTTTTTGTTATTCCCAGCTAATTTCTTCTGAGTTAGCCGCCTGGAAAGATGAGAGTGTTCTCAATATAATGGGCGAGGGTAACAGGCCGTGCGTGTCTTTCACGGTCCTCAAGGGCGGACCCCGTCGCCTTGACACAGGCGTCCACCGAAAGTATTTGGTCCGACGCCCCACATAACTCTCCTCAGCCCACGTGCATTCTCCGTTTAGCGACCAATCAAACGCGTTTTCAGTTAATACGAACTTGGAAGAACTCGGTTTTAGCAATATCTGGTGCGTAGCAACACACAATTTTCCGCAAATTCCGTAAATTCGACGACCAGCCGTACATACGGGTCCTATCCTCGTTCAACGCATTTCTACGGAAACATTTATAAAGAACAAAGCGTAGATACTAGTTAGTTAGTTGAGAGTACATTGTGAGTTTGATCGAAATCGTTCGAGCCGTTTTTCAGAAAATTAGAAAACCGATAAATTAATACTCCACGAATCTAGTTTTCCGAGCCATCATGGCTTATATTTCTGTTCATCGGATAGGTACAGAAATAATCACATAGACCAAAATGTGGGTATAGGTTATTAGAAGACACTCCGTAACATTGACCAAATCTAGTGGCTTAATTACAAAAATGTTCAACACTATTTTCGACACGTTCTCATTTTTATTTCTGTTCATTGGGCTGTCAGAGGAACATTAATTGAGAACAATTTGTGGGTATGAACTATTTGAAAACATTTCCTAAGTTTAGTGGAAATTGTTAAAGCCGTTTTGCCAAAAAGCGTTAAAAATCTATTTTCGTTTTTTAGGCCTAAATTTCCGTTTGCCTTATTTTTATGGAGAAATTTGTAGAGAATACGCTCTCTTTGCTTTTAGTAGAAGATAATTTGAAAGTTTAATCAAAACCGTTAGCGCCGTTTTTGAGAAAAATGCGAAAAACCCTAGTTTTTGGTACATTTTCTTTAAATTAAGTGGGCCTCAAAACAAAAACCCAACTTTTGTTGACACGATCGCCTTGCTCTTTTGGTAGCGGAAAGTAATAACTCGCGGTGCTTACTTCTACTTATATCGCGACCTTCATTGAGTAACCATTACGTAGGTCGTTCGTTACGCTGCCAAGATAATTGTACTTTCCTTAGCTCTACTCAGTCATCGGCTTAACAAACAAAATGAGTTCTCTTCAGATCTTTACGTTTCTGGGGCGTCAGAGTCCGAAAAATACGTTTTGGGGAAATTAATCGAAATCTGCGTGAACAACGGCTTAACCAAATTTTGTATTTAATCTGCAAGTGACTACGCAACGAAAAAATAATTGTGCGAACAAAACCTACCCAATACTAACTATAGTTATGAGAGTGATCAAATCACCAAACATTTAATTACGCAAGAGCGGCTCCATCGGCTTGGTTTACATTTTCTATATGAGTAGTTCCAAATAATGAGACAGTACCATACAATTATCATCCGAGGGCAGGAAGCAGCACAATAAATTATCGAAGATTTGGAAGAAAATCGATTTTAGCTCAGTTTTTACTGTCCACTACGCTAAAGGCAAGGAAAGTATTGCAGTCGTGTCAAAAAACGTTGAGGCCCGCTGAATCCGAAAAAAAACCAATTTCGGTGTGAGAGGCTGTGGTTCAATTAGCGGGAGAACGGCTAACAAGGTAACGTGAGATTTTCACCGATGGGAAAGGGGGTGGGGGTGGGGACCAAAATGTATCAAAAACTAAGGGGTTTCGCATTTTTCTGGAAAACTGTTTCAACGAATTTTGCAGGATGTTTTTAAATACCTAGTACTATATATTGTTTACGATAAACGTTCCTCTGACGGGGTTTATTGAACAGAGATATAAACCAAATGGGATTTGATCAAACTTTTAGCCACCTATACGCACATTTTGTTCGCGGTGATTATTTCTGTATCTATCGGTTGAACAGAAATACAAGCTGTTTCCTCGGAAAATGGCTACAACGATTTCGATTGAACTTACGGAATACCTACATTTTGTTTTATAGAAATGCGTTGGACGAAGATGCGTTGCTCGTGCACGTATAAGGGATCTTCGAATTTACGGGGTTTGGGGAAAGTTGTGTGTCACTACGCATCAGATATTTTACTTATGCATCCTGCGCGTATGGACTGTCAAACGGACATTTATTGAGAACAACATCCTGTGAGTTTGGTGAAAATCGTTGAAGCTGGTTTGCGAATAAGTTAAAAAAACTTATTTTTGCTTCATAGGCCTAATCTCCGTTCACCGTATTTTCATGGAATTATTTATGTAAAAGAAAAGTTAGGAATCAACTAGTAGAAGATAATATGAAAGTTTTCGAGAAAAAAAACTTAGTTTTTGGTACATGTGGGTGCCACCCCCCTTTCCCATTACCCATAACCTTATTTTCGCTTCTAGCAAACATAGACTAGCTCTCTCGTCATTTTCCCACGAATGGGAATTTTATGGTATAATTGCCTTATAGAGAGCTATCAATATAAAAAATTTAATCAAAATCGTTTGAGCTGTTTTTGAGGAAAAAAAGGTGTTGTGATCACCATGATAACTATAGTTAAAATTAGGTGGATTTCGTTCATACCCTTATTTTGGCGTCCCATGGTAACCTGCGGGCGAGATACCATGTTTGAGCTGATTTGATACGGTCGTTTTCTCTAAAAATCGTTCACAGAGACACACCGACCGTTTTCCCAAATAGTGGTTTCGGACTCTGGAGGGTCTGAAACGTAAAGATCTGAAGAAAACTAAAAAAAAAATTTCAGCCGAACTACTTCTACTTTGTAGAGCCAAGGAAAGTAAAAAGAACCAACTCAATCGGTTCAGCCCGTCTCCAGCACATTGAACTACAGTATCTTACCAGCCAGAGAAGACGGACCCACCTAACAGGTACGTTAACTTTAATCATTTCCCTACTGGCAAAATTAACCAAACCCCTTTGATAACTAACAGAATGTTTTTAAATAGTTAATACCCATATATTGTTCTCAATAAATGTTCCTCTGACAAGATGAAAATTAAAATGTGTCGAAAATAAGGTTTTTTTTAGACATTTTTGTGATTTCCCGAGTAATTATACGTCAACACTGTATTACATCAATCCTATGGAGCTTTAGTAACCTATACCCACATTTTGCTCTCCGCAACTATCTCTGTATCTACCTGTTGAACCGCGACATAGGCCATGATAGCTCGGAAAACGAGATTTTCGCTTATTAATTTACCGGTTTTACCAATTTTCTCATAAATGGCTATAACGATTTGAATAAAACTTACAGATTAACTCAACCAACTAGTACCTACATTTTGTTCTCGATAAATGTTCCTGTAGTAGAAGTGCGTTGAACAAGGATATAGAGCCGGTCGTTTAATTTTTTGCTTAGCTCTACGAAGTAAGAAGGAAAGTTATGTAATCGGCTGAAAAAAAAAAGTTGAGTTCTCTTCAGATGTTTAGGTTTATCTGAGTGCGAAAAATACTATTTGGGAAAATGGTCTGTGTGTGTGTCTGTGAACGATTTTTAGAGAAAACGGCTGAACCATATCAGCTCAAACTTGATATCTAGCATGCTGGTCATCATGGTACGACAAAATAAGGGTATGGGAAAAATCCACCAAAACTAACTATAGTTATCAATGTGATCAAAACACCAAATATTTTTTTTCTCAAAAACGGCTCTAAGGATTTTGATTACATTTTTTAATGTTGACAGCTCTCAATAAGGCGATTATACCATAAAATTCTTATTCGTGGGAAAATGACGAGAGCAGCACAATAAATTTTAGCGCGGTTTTTTCCTTATAAACTCCGCTGAAATGTTACTAGAATCTTCAAAAAAAATTGGTGTGCTAGTCCAAGCCAATACCTATAGGGTGAGCGTGTGATTATTATCCTTTTCAAGAAAATTGTATTTACAGCCTCATCAATTCTCGGTGTACCAATTGCTCAATAGTAGTCCGGGCATGAGTACGAACAGCGCAATAAATTCGAAAACTGTAAGCTCTGCCGCTTTCTGCTGCCGTAAAGTGATTGACCAAGTGCAAATAAACTGAATACAAATTGAAGACTCGTCGGGTAGGCCCTTCATTGGAGTGCCATCCGAGATTTTAACGCCGTTTGAGATGAGTTTTTTAAGGAAACTGGCAGACGTGATTACCGCACGTCTAACGGATCGCACAAAGCCCTGCCATGCCCTGTCAGAATCCCTTGGTCATAAATAAAGTCGGAGGTAGAAGGTGTTTGATGATAACATACAACAGAACTGACGTGGAAGAGCTCGTTAGCAAACATGGGAAGAAAGTGTATGATTGCCTCTCATTCGGGCACGTTATCACTACAATTTTTTAGTCATTGAAAAACAAGTCGCCTTCTCGTTGATTCACAAAAAGTTGACAGTAACAGCTCAGAAACTGATTTTACGAGCTTAACTTCCGAACATTTTTACGATTTGGTAAACTAAAGTAGTTTTCACATTCGCCGCTTGGAGCGCAACGGAACGTCAACGACATTTGAACGATCTGAACTCGGAAATGTCTGATTCGTACAATCCTTCGTGATCTATCGGATGTTGAATGAACTAAAATAATTGCCAGCTCTTTACTGTTTATAACTTCTTCCGAACCGAAACTCGTTGTCAGGACGTCTCTTCGCTGGAGTCAATGTGCGCTCTGTCGGGCGTTGTGAGAAGGGGAAGTAGTTTGAAAGCTAAAACTCACGAGTGTGGCGAAAACCTTCCAGTCAGACGAAATCTTCGAAAATAACTCCACTCAGCGGTTTACAAACACCTAATCTAACTACCTTTCCACTCAGTTTACGCAAATTTGATAAAATTTAACATTTAACTACGCCACACTTGCGGTTTTTCCACATACGTGAACCACAACCTCGTAGGACTCTTGCTGACACACCCAGCCACATTTCCTAAGCACTTGTCTTGCACCAGGACACGGTCAATGCTGTAACAGTGGAGGTAAAATACAGGTAGCTGCTTATACGATTGTCGTAAGACAATCAGAAGCAACCTCAAAAATTCCAGAATTCAAACAAACGTCTATTTTTTGACTAATTTTTTTCCTCGCAGTTTTTCCGCTATAATTCCTTAGCTGTGGGCACGAACCTTCTAAAACTGACTGCAAGTGATTAGGACACTAGAACCAGCTGCACGAAGAGCGGCAGCTACTAATTTCAACAGATTTTATTTGAAAACTGGCAGCTAAAATCCCTAATTGTGACGCTACCTTCAACGATCAATAACCCTAGAGTTTTAATTCAACCAGAGCGTGTATAAACAAAATAACATTTACAGAAACATAAGGTAATCGAAGTAACGTACATATATAATCAGATATTTATTCCAACAATGAAAACAAATAATTTTTCTTTCATTTCAAGATTCGATTTTATTATTTAATTCGATTTAAACGATTTTGAGTCGTTCAAGTCAGTCACGACAGGTGAGCTCCAAACACAACACTACAATTTCGATTTAGCAAAAAAGCAAACTGGGTTGGTATAAGGCTGCACAAGCGGGAACAGCGGATGTTTGCTCTTGAACTGCGTTATGTTGTCAATTTTCTCTGCTTTGCTTTTTAACGTTGCCGTTTCACTGTCGAGGCCTGCTCCTCCAGGCGCCATTGAAACCACTTGAACAGACAATTTGTGTCTTTTGGGCGCCTCAGATTTGATCAGTTCCTGAAAACAATAAACAGAAGCAGTTTCAACTACGAGGGAAGTCAATGAGCGAGGTCACTTGTTTGTTTTATAGGCTGAACCCAAACAACCCGAATTTCGCTGTTAGCCTGCCAATCATACTTGGGCGCCATAGTGAGCAGTACAATAATTTCCGAACAATTTCGACTTGACTTACTTTTACAGAGCTTCGTGGCTTTAACATTTTGGCAAAAATATGCCAGTAGTCCAATAGACTACCTGCACGACTAAAGATAAATTCATACTATAACAAATATCGGCTGTTGGGCGCATGAGAGGTGAACTTAAACAAAATAAAAGGGAACTCGTAATGCGCTTGAACTGCTTGTGCGGGAAACTGGAGCGAAGGGAGAGCGTGAGAGTAAGTCCGTGGTAGCTCGGAAGTTAAAACGAACTTAATCCCTTTCTCTATAAGAAAAGCCGACTGAATGGACAGTTCTTGGGCTTCTCCATGACAAACACGAAGAAAGGGGCCGAAACTGTTGGGCTGAATGCACCTGGGAAAGGCCCGAGCTCAAGAACACAACTACTCCAGCCTAACAGCGACAATTCAGCGTTCTTTCACAACTTTAAAACGATTAAACCGAATTTCAAACAGATATCACGCGGATGGTACAATACAAGGCGGTTATTAGTGAAGGTCGAGAAGTGAGTAGGGGCAACCAAATACATAAATGGTTTCAGTTGTAGAACTAGTTTGTAAATACATGAACCGAAAACCACTCTACTATTTTCTGCGTGCCTCCAATGTCAATTTTCTTTAGTTTCGACGAAGTCAAATCCCGGTTTTATTCATTAATTTTCATTAGAGCGTTTTCCCCTGATAAACGTTCATACTTGTCGGCAAATTATTGTTCGTAAAGTGCAGTATACCGCATGCACCAGCAGCAGGACTCCTGGTTGGGGTCGTCGTTACTTCCTCTACGTTTGGTGAGTGTACTTTCCTTAATATTGGGCACAGCCATCATTCACCAGTTGTTTCGACTTATTTTCACATCTTACTACTTCCCTTTCCTGTTTTTTCGTTCTCCTTCCAATAAAAAAGATGCCGTTTGATTCGCTAATTGATCGGAAGCTCTATCTTAGTCTTACAACTAGACAAGTGCAGACACTTCTTACTTGGTAAAATTGAATTATGTCGCTTTTGGTGAGAGTACGGAGAAATGCAACTTCAATGTTAGCGCGATCGAAATTGTACTGCTGGCTGGTGATTTCTCCCCAATAAATAGCCGATTGGGCGGTCATTTGCTTCGGCTTCTCCAGACGACGGGTTGCCAGGGCTTCTTTGTGATTTTCAAAGTCTACCTGACTAAGATTTTCCAAATAGCTCTAAAAAAAGGCGTCATACATTTAAATTAAAATTTCTCTGTAATTGTTTCCATGTCGAAGAGAATGATGTTGTTTATAATACATATCATGCTTTACTACAGTAGTTGATGTAACAATGACGTGAGAAGATGAATTCGATCTCGATCAAACCCCAGGAGGACATGTGCCTGTCCTGAAACTGCACCCTCGTGACAATGAGAGACACACACATACATTTCCTGACAGTCGACTCTCGTGCAAAACTCCTGTTGACTCGCGGGATGAGAGTTTCACAAGTCGTAATTAAAGTCCAAGCGATCAATTCAAGACCCCACATAGGCCCAACAATGACGTTCGATCGTCTCTATCTTGGGGCTGAAGAAGTCTTTATGAGGATGGCTTGGGCTGCCCCTGTCTGTATAGCACCCTTTCAGACTCTTACAGAGCACCTCAAGGAGCTTTCTAAGCCCTCCTTGTTCATCCTCGTCTCAATCCGTCTGATTCAGCTAAGTGGTGTGGAGTGAGAATGAGGAAAAGGAGTTCAGTCAGAGTTCCTCGTTCGTCCTCTCTCCATTCTGACTGACTGCTAATGAGAGTACCACAAGTCGAAGGATTACGAGGATCGAACGCGTGATACTTGTTCTGCCAGGATGCTTTGCGAGATTGAGGATGGGCGTGTTTTCGCTCCGGGAGAGAGTGGCTATACGTTCTTTGCTCGCTCCACTCTGCAAGAGTCTGCTGGAGGGGACTTATGATCTCTTTGGAAGCTCTGTTCCCTACCTGTTCAGTAATTCCAGTAAAACTCTCGACAAGCATTAGCAGAGCTACTTACCCATTTCCTTGTTCACACTTGTACACTGTCTACCTTTTTTCACTGCTGACTCTTTCGTTCTTTTCTGCTGAATGCTCTCTTTGTCATTAACAACCCCAGCTCAGACTTGGCAGTTAACAGGAACTTCACACTCCCATGACATTACCCAGCACTCCTTTCTTCAGCGACTGTGCCGAGAAGTATGTTTGGGAGATGACAAGAAATCATCTCTGAAGACCTGCACACCCTCAGCTCAACGCTATTTCGCCATTATTCCTCCTTCCTTGCCACTCGATGACTGTTTCCCATCTCCGACTTCTCTTGTACAGTCAAGTTGCTTTTCTCCACAATTAGCATTCACGTTGTTCGTACAGTTTTCCCCACTGCTGTCAGCAAAACCATTCAGAAGCCGCGCGTGTTACCAAAAGTTACTTAATGATTGTTCAGTAACTCAATTTATCTCTCAAGTTACTACGTTATTCCATTCCACAGAAATAGGTCTTTGCCATTCAGAACTTATATTGTGGAACCCTTAACCCCTCGAACTGCAATTTTGTAAAGATTATTTTACTTTGATTGCTTTCGATTGAATGTTGGTTCGTACTGAACTTAGGCAATTACTTCCACTTCAATGCATCATTCAAACATTTTCGAATTCGATTTTGAATTCTAGAAAATAGAACATAAAAAATGGATCACACAAAAATATTTGACGTCATCGTGGTCAGCATTGGTAAGCTAGCCTTACTTCCATTGAAGCGAGGAAGGCTTCTACTCTTTCATCGATGAAACACGGATGTTTATCAGACTGTACAATCACCCTAAGACCCTGAGTACCGTTTGAGCGCCGCATTCCAGCAACTACAATATATCCCAGTTGCTCCTGAGAAAAAAGAAAAACAATTGAAATGATTGATCTAGTAGCAGTCGGCAATTGATATACAGGACTCTAAGGGCCTGATGAATAGCCTCGGTCTCCCCAGTAAAATTACTTCGTTTGAAGTAATACACCGAGTAGCTACCGCAAGGATGTTAGTCGTTTCACCAAAACGTTCTATTTACACAATCCCCCCCGAATTCTTGAAAATGTAGCTCCCTCGATCGCTAACTTGTTGCACAGTTTTCCATAGCGCCACGTAGATTCCGGGATTTTAATACTTATTGTTGGGATCATCGACAATCGTTTTAATAATTTGATGTTACGTGTTAATCATATTTATGGTTTATCGTTCCATTACAAAAATTAGAACGAGATTCATTCGTGTGTAATTCTTCAACCAAGCCAGTTGCGTCTTTTTGCTAATCGTAACAATATTCATTCAGATTCTCTCTCAAGAATAGCATAGCCATCCATACCAGTCAGGGACTGAAGGGGCACATTTCTGGCCGATCCAACTCAACTGGCATGCTCTCAATAGCCAACAGACTATAGTAGTATCCGGCTCGTCGCACATTGGCACTTGAAAAGTTACAGTAACTAAATGGAAGTTTGAGTCTGAAAGACATGCCTACGTCCAGAAAGTAGGCAGTTAACGCCTCACTTATTTTTTTACATAATCGCCTTCGCACACTCCCGTTGTCAACATTCCCTCTGCTTGTTTTGGATTTCTCACTCGAACCGCATTAACCGTCTCCCCCTGTGGCAGGAAATCGACCAGAATTATTCCTTTTTGGTCCCAAAACATGGTGGCCATGATTTTTTTGCAGAGGGAGAAGACGTGCGTCGACTCTGAAGTGTAACGTGCCACCCAGGTTTCATCTCCAGTCACAGTGGAGCTAAGGAAATCCTCACGTTCCAATTTAAATCGCTCAAGGAACTCGCGAGCACAGGCGACCCGATTCACTTGGTGCTGTTGCGTCAATTGTTGTGGCACCCACCTTGCACACAATTTTCTGAAACTGACAGTTTCAGTGATTGTTTCGTGCACGAGAGGTGTGGAAACATTGCAGCAAGTTCGCCCGCTGTCAATCTTTACAAACAGCGTCCTCGATTTGCTTCACCAACTCATCAGTCTAAATGGTGGGCCTCCCACTCCTCTGATCGTCGTGAACATTCGTTCTTCATGACACCTTGGTCATAAACCCCTTTGATCCGTGAAAACATTTCCATCGGCGTTTTACCCTCTGCGACAAGAAACCAGATGACAGAGCGCATCTCACACTCGGCGTCATTCAGTGCTTGTTGTGTTCAGGAGGACCTCCTACATCACGCAGTGTGACGAACATTGGAAACAAAAATGCCCCCTGCATGTACGGGCCTCAGTACTCTTACTTTCTGGATGTGCCTTGTATCGATAAAGCGAATAATTTCGATTTCAATGAATTTACAGTTCAATCAGAGAGTCAATCAATAACAGAAATAATGAGCTGACCTGAGTTCTTAGTATGTTAAAACAAGGTTCGGAAACTATTTGTGAAAATAGTTCAAGAAGCATGTTATTTTCTGTTGTTTGAAGGCTGCACTGGTAGTAATTTTCAGTGCAAGAGCTCTTGTGAACTAGATTTTCGAGCTCATAAACGAAGTCGGCCCCTGCAAATGAACAAAGCGAGCTGCTAGAACCAAATCATGTCCAACCATTGAAAATAATGAGAGAGTGGAAAAGAACTCACCATCTACCAGCTGAACTTCTCTACTTCTCAACAGCTGGTCGGGGAGTAATGGTCATAAACCAACCGAATCCTTTAGTTTATCCATGACGGTGTTGACCATGTCTAATGCTCCCTGTTTAAAAAAATCAAAAACCAGATTCTTAAAACCACAGCATTTTACAAGAAAAAGAGTATTTCAGTTCGGTGTTGGGATCCACTGAATGAGTCAAAAATTACTGCAAGCTGAGCTCTTATCCTCTACCAGTTTCCTGTACCAGTCTTTGAACAGTAGGCTCACTGGGGTGCCTACAACGGTAGTCAGGCTGTACATATCCCCCACGGGAAAGATGAGAGAACCAAATTCAAGGTGGTGAGTGGCCCAAATACGGAGGAAGCCGAATCTAGAGTGCTTGCTCAGTAGATGACGATTGCCGAACCTTCCACAGAAAACAGGTTCTCCATGCTGTCTCTATAATCTGCAATACACAGTGTTCCTAGTCTCCTGAAGTTCTCATTTCTAGTCCCCTACCACTTTTCCTCTATTTACTAACACCTATTCTCCCTTTCATCGCCTCTAACTTCATATTTTTCCTCCAACCTATGAATTTCGACCATGTTGGGGATCAACTAGATGGTTGAGTTCATTCTCCAAAAGTATGTTTATTCCACAATTTCAAAGGGGGGCCTGAAAATGACGAAGTGATACAACTACTGTAAGACAAAGATGGACAATTTTACCCGAGTCTCAAAACTACTTGGAACAATGGGAAAAGTAATAATAATTGCTGTAGGGTCATGAGGATTAATGAATAAACTGAAAAACGGAGCGCCCTGATTCTAGTCATAGAACACTGGCGCACATTGAAGTAGCTTGTAGATCTGATGGTTACTGCACTTATTATTATCTTTTCAGAGCTACGTAACAGCTGTTTCTGTTCATACTCAATTGTTAAGTACAAGTTTTCCCGTTCCTCATTTCTGGTTCATTTTCTGTGGATAATTAATCTCATTTATTGGGATCCTTCTGTAAATATGAGGATAACTGTAACAATCAACCGACTATTTAAGACACACAGAACTGCCCTTACACTTCTTTCCTTTCACTTCCAACGGATTTCCCAGGTGGTGTATGACCAGGCCCCTATCCCTTCCAACCACCCCGCTGCCAGCAGCACCATCCTGTTCATATTTCTCTTCCTAAATAAGACCACGACCAACTAACTGACTTAATGGCGAGTCGATGATGTCATTACATCGAAACCACTCGCCCACAGTATCTCACCAGCCAGAGAAGAGAGCGAGCCCCTGGGACCACCAAACAGGTATGTTGCCTACTGGTGGAACCAGCCCAATCACTCTAATACATAACTGTAATGTTTTCAACTTACCGCTCGATTAGTGTTGCCGTGCACGAAGGATTCCACGTGCATTTTCGATAATAATTTTTTGATAAACTCTTCGAGCTCCACTACAGTCAACTGCTCTGTGGCATCCAGCAATTCAGTTTTGGTCCACGAATGACCAGACAGAAGAACCGAAACGTAATAGTTAGCGTGTTGATAAGGCTGCTCCAACTCAAAGTTTTTGAGAGTCCGGATATACTGGGAAAAGAGGGCGTTGAAATGAATATATAAGAATATAATTGCGGCAGAAAAAGTACTCAACTAGAACTTGTGCTTGAAACACTACCAACGAAGTTGGTGAAATTGTAGGAAATTCATAGTGTGAAAAATTCGGATATCTCAGCGTGTACAGTAAAGATGGCAACGAAAGCCAAGGAAATTATTATTTTTTAGTTATTGGTTACTGAAACACTTGTTTTGGTCTCTTGTGCATCAACTGTAGGTCAAGACTGAGACCACACAAAAACTACGATTCATTCAGTGTCACTCGTGTAATTGCGTTAACTGTGCCATTAATTTACACTGCAATGGAACGACAGGGGTAGACAGTTACGATCTATTTTTGGGGATGTCTGGGGGAGTACTGACCGAGTGGCCCCCTCCTCCCTCAGACCCCAAATCACGACGGGAAAACTACCTGCCAGCGTCCCGACGACCACCACAATGTCTGCAGGGCAAGTGCATTGTTTGTTTTTTAGACAGAAGAACTGGATGATCGAGGTGTTTCCAAACATACGTGAAAAAATCTCGGGACATAGCGACTTCAATGTGTGGCTCACACATCTTTTATCTCGAAGACATAAATCATGCACATCTTGCGCCTCCAGTGTGGAGGAAACTAGGAACCATGTGCTGCTCCATTGTACTTTCTACAACAGCGAGCGATGGTTGTTGGGAGGGCTGACGAACTTAGCAGCATTGACTGCTACAAAGCAAGCCTATAACTGTTTTGAGTAGTTTGCGAAGAAGGTGCTAAGGGGCTTAAGAGGCGTGCACACAGTTGATCTGTCCCTTTGAAACTTGCCACCTAAGTTAATAGTTAGATCAGGTGGTCAAGTGGATTAAGAACTCCACCCAGATGGTACAGGATTCCTCAGGTGCATCAAAAAAGTACTCAACTAGAACTTGCGCTTGAAACACTACCAACGAAGTTAGTGAAACTGTAGGAAATCCATAGTGTGAAAAATTCGGATACAACAGCGTGTACAGTAAAGCGATCACACACGGGCAACAGCTCTCTACTGGGAGACTGGCAAACAACCAAGTACCTGCCGTACCTATGCAGGCCTGAGTTTGGTGGATGCGGCACGGGCCAGCCTGTTGCATATTAGCGAAACAACAACTTCCATGACTAGTTAAGGAATAGCCAATAAGGAAACAGACCTGTAATGGAATGCCAACACCTTCTGCCCCTCAAAGGTTTACCAAAGCCACTAACTTGGGGTGATTGGCTACTGTCATGTTGGGGGTAACAAACTCACAGTCAATCAAACGAGAGTACTGTCCCAATTCCAGAGGGTTGGAGAGAGAGGATCACCAAGGCTTACATGACATCATCCACTGAAGCACTCAAGTGGTCAGTTATAGAGAGTGAAAAGGGAGCTTCCTGTGCTCAGTGCAGAACTCCGTACATACCTCTCTATTGAAAGAAAACTTGTCCCACTACATGAATGGCCATTAGATAAATGACAAGCGAGATGGGGATTCTCGCCAAAGAGATGTGACACAAGCGAGATTTTCCCCACATCCGTGAACGTCTTCAAAGAAGGTGGGTTGAGCCAGTTCCTTACAACATACCTACTTCAAGCTCCAACGTCACTTCTTTTCTCTCGACTTCGGATAAGCAGAACAGCCCTAACTTTTCTAACTATAAACAAGACACTTTTTTGTGAACATTAAATTAAAATCTAACACAAACGAAGCACAGCATGGCACAGAGCTGTCTACAAGACTTTGCAAGGCATCCAACATCCATTACACTTCAGCCAACTTACAGATTCTTTGAGAATTTCAAATCTTTTAGGGTCGACTTGGAAGTCTGTCATCTTGTCCATTATTTTCTCCAAAAACACTTTTTGTTTGTGATTGTAGCCCCCAATGCCCAGCTGGAACAAAGGAAAAAACGCATGAATGAATAGAATTCGCAGAAAATGGAACATGCAGTGTCCAACTTCATCAAAAATAATTTGATTACGATAGAAGGAAATAAATTACGTAAGAATATATTAGCAGCTTTCTCTCAAGCATCGATGGTTTCCTACGTTTTTTAAAATTACTTACTGGAGTGTTCAAATGCCCTTACTAACTCTAATTCACTTAGGCAAACTGAAGAATCATTTGTGAAAATACCTGCCTATGACGAACAACCTAGACAATTTAACGATTGAAGGAGAGGAGATACGACCAGCATCTGGGGAGCTTAGTTTTACACGTTAACTAGGTCGGAACAAGAATATCGCCCTAGAATTGCGTTTTCTCCACACAAAAAGTGTATTCATTGAATCCAGAAACATCTAACAGCAGCCAAGGAGACAAGTAAATCCTGGTTAATAAGTTAGGTAGGAGTGGTTGTCTAGATCGTGCTGCACTTAACCTCTCATCTCGTGTGCTTCGCCAGGTGTGGCCCGTAAAATCATACAATTCAAGTGCATAGCACAGTATCAACTGTCATCATCCACATATAGTTTTTCTTCTTCAAAAGTAGTGGTTTCCGTTCTCACCGTAGCCGATTGTGCTGCAGTGCCACTGGGAAACTCCCCGTGTATACGTCAATTTACCAATGTTAGCGAGAGTACTTCCCTTGACTTGATCTCCTTGATGTTCTTCCAGAAGCCAAGAGAGTTCAAACATCACAGTACTATTGACTACTTGGTATATATAACTCTAACTGTTCCTTATTTGAGACGAACATCGCGACTCAAAGTCCTATTGGGTCAGCCTGGTAGGAAGCCTCCTCGTCTGTACCACACCATGAGGTGTCGCTTATACCATAACATACATGTGTTTGTTTATTTTGCAGTGGCTCCTTCAGCTCTCCACTGGGAAACTGGCTTACGATCTTACAATTTTCCCACGACAGATTTGGGTTTGGTGGATGCTGAGCGACTACCTGAGCTCTTGAATGATAGCCAAACTGCAACCTCCATGACTTTTGACGGATATACTCTCTTCTGAGGGTTCAGGAACAGTCATTTTGATCAGGAACCAGACCTGCCCTATGATTATTGCCACTATCTGCCTTAAGTCCTTCCCATCCATCACAAAGTTACGCCTCATCTCAAATGTTGGTCCTAAAAGAAAGAGTTTGGAGTGGCCTCATTCCTGCAATGTTCCAGATAATCTCCTAGCATTTTCTCTCCTGTCCTCTTTACCAGTGACGGAGATGCCTCACAATGGGGAAATCGCCCTATAAATACAGTAGACGAGCTAAGTGTGACCAGACAGGGCAGTGGTAATTGCTTTGCTTGGGCCTTTATAAGGTCCACATGAGTCACCAAGCACGGGAATGTGTGGTAACCAGCATTAGGGTAATTGCACCATATGGAATTTAAAACTAATATACTTACAACCATTCCATACTTGGTATTGGTGAGCTCCCATCGCAATCCAGCTAGCTGTGCGTCATAAGCATATTCAAGTAAAGCATCTCTGAATAGCACAACAAACATGTAAGTCAAGTTGCAGTTCAGAGGATCGTGATAGGCTAAAGGACTGAAAATGAAATGAAATTGAACTGTAATTCAACACTAAACTCAAAAAAACGAATAGATGATCTCATAGAATTCTTCTGACTTCTTATGGATGAAATGGATTGGTAGAATTTTAATAAATAGCGCAACCAATGAAGATACATATTAATACAACAAACCAAAAGTTTCAGAACTCCACGAGTAATAATACAATCAAACTAAGAGACAAACCTCCAGAACTCGAAACGAACATTCGCTTTTGGAAGGAGGTACTCATCGTCTTGCTTGTACCACGCTCGACAGTATTCATTTTGTAGAATAACGCTGGGAAACTTGTTCTAAATAAACACATAAACAATGAATAAGCTCGCATGAAATACATTATACAGGTGAACTGAGAGAAATTAACAGGATCCTAATAGAATTGTGTTAATAATCCAACATTTCCTCAACAACAGCAGATAAAGTTTTCATCATAAGGCAATTATCACAAACCTGAAAAAGGTAAATATTTATGCCCTTTTGGAAAGCGGAATTAACATCATCAGCTGCAGCAATGTCCACACCTCATTCGATGGACACAGGAGCGTTTGATTCCAAACTCATTTCCAATCCACTTCTACTTTAATGTGAACAGGTGATCTGTGCCTTAGTTATGTTACACTTTCGTCTTTTGTACCACTTTTGTTATGTACCAAATTGAGGTGTTCCCGACAAAGGGTAATATGAGAGATCATCGAAGAGCCACAGTCAAGTTACAAACCAAGGCAACTGCTCTCTTTTTGGGGAAGGGCCCAACTTAGAGTGAATGCCTAGACTATGGGTATTATGCAGCTAACTGCTAGGAAGCTGACTGTGCCATCTCTGCTACTGCTGCAGAAAACAAGGTCACAAGAACAGGGAACAAGGTCAGAAAGAGGAGTGCACAGGACATGTATCGTGTATGGTTTGCTCTGAGCATGGGGTTACAGGGGATGTGGTGGGCATCTGCCTGATGGGGGGAAATGTAGGGTGTTAGGGAGGCTTTGGAGGAAGCTCAGGCCAATGATGGTTTGTATCCTATACAGCAACCTCCACCGGCGCACAATGGCGCAGGATCGTCTCCAGCAGTTTCAGAGGGTGAAGGGGTCGATCTGCTACTCTTGAACAACTGGAACCAAGGATGAGTTAGGCACTGCTGCCATCTTGGTAGCCTAACTGAGTGTGGGGTAGGCCAAGACAATGTATGGTTGAAGGGCGATTGCTTTACACTTCTTAGTGTCTACCTCACTCCAAGAGACCCGATAGGAGTCTTTGAGGGAAAATTGGAGGAGATAGAAACACCACAAGAGCAACGGAGGGGTTCAATGCTAGAGCTCTTAAGAAGATGGAGCTTGCTGATACGGGATTAGTACCCCACAGGGATTAAGAAAGACGAGGACAAGAAAGAAAAGCTGCCATTGCAGAGAGGTGTGAGGGCCAACCTGATACAATGTACTAAATGGTTACGAGTTGGTTCTCAATACGATGGGGTAAATTCATGGAGCCACTAGAAGTAGACCCTCTCTCCTACGTCCATAAAAAGAATAAACCCAGCTTTTATTTGAGTTTTAATTTATTATGCACACTAATTTGTCATAACGTTTCCTTATACATTTTGTTAGATGCAACGAGCATTCCTAAAACTTGTACTCTTTTATTGAAATGTACCTCAATACTCCCTCTAGGAGCTACACATTGTGTGTCTGCTGCCTTGCCTTTTTAATAACTAATGCTGCCTGATCATTCTTAAGCCTATAAAAAGCCCATTTCCCTTCACTCCTCAGTTTGTAAATCAAATAGTTATAAAATATATTCAGTGAGTCAGAATTTATGGCTTACATGAATGTATATAAACTTGTCATGCACACAAAGAGTAAAATAGGCAAGGAAAACACGCAACACGTAATCGTATTCAACCGTTTTCCTTTTACAATAATCCTTTTGCTTGTAAGGTTATGCTCGATATGATACGCAGATACTTAATTAGGGGTAATTGAAGACAGAAGGGACTGAATACAAATACCAAGGACGTTACTGGCCAGGAATAACTTGAATATTTTGCTGGTCACATTACCTCTTCAGGTTAATTTCAGGTTTTAAAATATAGTGCCACTAATCGATCTCGTCCTTTGTTACAATTGATGCCTGTTGCAAGTCAAGTCTTCATTCAACTCTAATATGGAACCTAAAATTGATAAGGCTGATCAACAGGAAAATGTTTCTTTGTTGCTATTGATTCCAGTTTTTCTTAACACGTCGCAGGTAGCAAAACCATTCTGCATTAGTGGATTTCCCAAATCTGCAATGTATGTCAACCTTCGTCTAGGCCAATTTGGCCTTTAAGGTGGTCTAAAGTCTGTTTTTCGCGCACAAATTCCATTTGGTACCGAATTGAGCTTGTCTACTTGGCAACCCGAAAAAACGGACTAAGCAGGACATTTGAAAAATACCATTCTCTATGACATACTATACAAGAGCACATACCGGTTCGTCTCTGGGACTTATGGCAAAATCGGTGGGTATGAATTCATTTTTGTCAGGCAGACGCAAATCCGAATGCAGGCAATTGTCGCTCCACCTCTGAAATAAAACAACATGTTACTAGAACAACTGCTTACTTCCTATATTGCATCGTATATTACAATGAATTCATCAAGAGAAAAAACGTCTGCACTTATACATCTGACGAAGTTCGGCCACAATTGGCCATTCTTCGTACACGTACACACATAAAGAAAGAGGGAATGACATCTTATTTATCAAATCCAGCGAAATTTGGTGGTACAATGACCACTCTCACATTCAACCATAAAGGTATACTTTGAATTGTTCACCGCAGCCTGCAGAGACTAAATATTCATTATAACAATAGAGTTGAATACAGAATAGAAATAGAAAAAATTTAAAAAGATAAATTAGTAAATTAAGTTATATTTTACTAAAAAAAACGATTTTTTCTGGCAAACATGCTGGGGCAAGTGTCCTGAAATAAGTTAGCCTCAGATAGAGTTATGACTCTTAGCTTGATTTTTTGAGGAAGAAAGTTATACAATGAAATTCTCATTGCATTATAACGACGCTTAGGTCGTTTCAAGTTCCTTAACACCCTCTGCAACAGCACTGCAATAGGTAGCTGGGAACTATGAGGCTCTCATGGAGAGGAACCCATTGGCGAACTAAATCACTCGCGATGAAGTTGTGGAAACCCATTTCAATAATAAAACGGAGAAAGGATGATAGTCTATTTCCACTAAATTTGAATTGCGAAGTTAGATCGATTTCAATGGTTAGATCATCGCCAGTAACAAGAACGCAACTTTTGTTGTTACTGATGATGACTAACTGTTTAAATCGACCTAATATTGTAACTCAAATTTAGTGGAAATATACACCCCCCCTCCCCCCCAACAATTGCAACAAGGCACCAGTCAGTCACATAAGAGAGAAAATAGAAACTAGGATCCCCTACCTGAGGGTTCACTAATGGGAGTCTTATATCCTTCTAGGGTGTTACCGTCAATTACCATGCGCATGTTGAGGTTTGTGATGGCTATAGCCACCGAGCCTGACGAGAAAATAGCTGCACCCCATAAGGTTCTCCTTACGCACATACACACAAATGGTGTTTTTAAAAGAAACGATCAAAAGAAAACTCCAAACTTTGTTTACAGGTAGATAGGGCTGACGTATCTTTCCTTGCTCCTCGGATGATGAGAGAGAAATCGAATACATCACTCAATCATTATTACAGATAACTTTCAAATAAAAGTGTGTTAACAAACCTTTCACGAAATTCACATACGCAAAGACAGCCATGATTTCGACAAAAGCAAGAGGTAAAATGATCTTACTTCAATAATGGAGCTATCAATCCGTTCCAACTTGTATTCAGTTCCATACCACTCTTCTTTTCTGTCTGCAATACTTTGAAATGTTTTCCCAACTACAGAAACTCTGCAAATTGTGAGACACTGCATATTGTAGAAATTTATTTTAACGAGCAAACATTATTGAATAATATAATGCATCAAGACAAAAACAGTAAGAAAGATGTTAAACAGAGATAACTGATTGCAGGCTATTTGGCACAGTCAACTAACGAGTTCCATTTTGATCATGAAATTAATGGCTGCCTAACAAACTAATCGAATTTCATTTGCTTCAATAACTTCCCGTATCAACACTTGCAGCAAATTTGACGGAAACATACCGCTACTCTTCGAATCTCTGTAAGAAATTGGACGAATTGTACATTGCAACCTCGAGTTACGCTTGCACAAGATTCCTGTGGTCCAGGGATTGTCTCCAGCCTACTGGGGCAGGGAACAGGATCGTTATAACACGATTCTCGAGGCCTACCACAGTTTTATGGTCGAGCGACAGATGAAGCCTACTTCTACCTGTCAACCTGCATCAATTAACGAAAGTGCTACTACTGGGCAACCTATAACCCTCGAGGACTTTCTGAGACCTCTTCACAGCCAAAGTCTTGTGGGCCGTGTCTGCAATTGGGATCCCCTTTACTTATTTGAGGAAGGCTTGGAGGAAAATGTAAATCCAGGAAGACAAGAATAGGATCGGAGACAGTAATCAAGTAAAAAGGTGACATGCCTACTACAATGTTCTGAAATCTAGAGCACGCGCTCATTCCTTGTCGCCCCTCCTCTTCGACTCAGCATTAAAGCTTCGACCTAGCTTTGCATTCTTCAAATCTTTGATCACATTTCCCAGGGATTCCCTTCAACTCTCAAAGATCTGTTTATTGAAGTCGTTCCTGACTCCCATTGTAGGCACCCCAGTGATCGTTGTCTAGTGGTCAAAGACGAAGATTTATATTTCGAGATAACACAGGGTATGAGATCAGAGATCGGGTTTGCTGTAATTTTTGCCTGAGTCAACAGCTCCCAACATGTCCAAACCACTCGCAATGATTGAAACACTTACCTCACATTATTAGGTCTCAAATAGCAGAGGAGTTCTTCAATAAGATCGGGTCTCCAATCCACTAGTCTATAAGGGCCAATGAGAACGTCTTCAAATGAATAATCCTGCAAAACGTGAAGCATCGGTAATCACTGTACATTGTTCTGCAGCTAGCTGGTAACGTTCTAGGTATGGTTGTGTCATGCATGGCTTCCAATCAGCAAACTGTTTCCAATCGTTGAATAAGGTAGTAAATGTACATATTGTCATATCTTAAACTTACGAGTAGTTTACGGGATACGCTGGTAACAGTAGACATGGGGCAGCTCTTGTCCTTAAAACGGAAGTGCATGTCCATTAATTTTGCGTGCTCGTCGAAAACCCATTTCTGCGGGCCTTCTTTTCTCAACATGTTGATGTACTGTAACATCAAAATCGGGGATTTAAAACGTTGAACAACTTAAATCATAACGCGTTTGAATAAACAACACCTAGCGAGTTATGAATAGCACAAAAAGCACATTTTCCTAGTCAGAAACAATGGACCATGAAAACTATGCCAATGAACAGACAAACCTGCATGTTGGATGATTGGTACTATTTTCTTGATCATGTTTAAGTATTGCTACTCTTTTCTTCCATCACTGGACCATCGAAGCTACCTATTGGATTGACAAACTTCAACATTTTGGGTGTTCAGATACGTAGGAGTGGGGCTACTACAGTAAAGGCTTCTATGCCAAGGGCATGAAGAGTGCAAAAGCTGATTTCCCAATAATAGGGCTGATACAATAGAGTTTTTCATTGAGGCCAATTCTTCAACCAGAGTGAAGAACGTGCAACCAACCAAGTTGTTGTCTGTCACCCCAAGGGTCACGCGGCTCAAGTAGGGTTGAGGAAAGTCAGGAATGGTGTGCTAAAGACCATCCATAACCTAGAAGGGACAGGTGGAGGCTGTAGCAAAATGTATATCGTGAAGCCCATCATCTGCACCAAATTGTCACCTAGACCTGTGAGCAGGTAATGTAGCGCCAAAGTAGAAAATACGACTCAGCCAGCCATCAATACGTTTTGGCGGCCACCGGCTCCGTCTTAAAACTAGGTCAAGTACTGAGTTAATTATTGGCGAGTGGTGGCACTTCAACCAACACCTCCAGTCCCTTAAAGGCACTACCCTTGCGAGTTTTGCCTCATTGCAAGCAATAAGCAAGACCCTGTCGGGCCTCCCAAGGTACAAGGTAATTTACTTAGCAGTAATTGGCTACTGCCCTGTCGTCTGGGGAAAGACGCACTATCCAAAGAAAATACTGGCCCAATCCCAGAGAACTGCACACATCTGAATCACCAAGGTCTACGAGACGGTATTCACTGAAGCACTACAAGTGATCATTGGCTAATTACTAGTTGGCTTGGCTGTTGAGTGCATAGGGTACAAGTGGAGAGTGAAAACGGAGCTTCCCTGATTATGTTCCTCCACTACGAACCCCCTGCTAACAGAAATTAACAGCGCGCTACATGATGAGCATTGGATAAATAGCAAACAAAATTGGAATCCTCGTACGACGAGTTTTTCTGTAAAATCTGAGAACACCTCAAGAGAAAATAGGTTGTCATACCGCAGGATGAGCTGGTTCCTTACGGAAGAAGTCTTACACCTCCAAACTAAAGGACACGAGAAATCATATGCTGGTCCACTGTATTCCTATTGTCTTCCTTAAGACTACGTATTTATGATTATATTTCATAAACACGACCCATTTTCGTTACACATTGACGAAATGGGCATTTTAATTGTCTTTCCCTCGAGCATGGTGTAAGAAGTAGCAACCACTAAGCATAATATACTTCGAGCCACTAAGCCTTGTCAGTTTTGGTCGCTTTTCGGTCCCTAGGAGGTTGCTACATTTCTATAAGGGGGGATGGTTACACACAGATACCTTCAGACCGATGGTTAATGATTAATTTATACAACAGTTTGTCACAGATTTGCCATGAAGAGAAGAAACTGGCTCAACAGCTGATGGAGATAAAAGGATGCACAATGAACAGTTACATTTTGGGAAGTTAAGTCCCCATGTCACAGCCAATAAGCAAATCAAGTTTACCAATGTACATTGTAGTTTACCTGGAAAACGAGATGAACGATGTCATCCACGTGCTTTATTCCCTCTTCTGTCAAATCAACAGAAATGCAGAAAACGTCGAAACCTTTCACGTCACTTCGAGTGCCTCCTGACAGACTATTACACCAACCTAGAGCTCTCAGAGTAGATAAGAGACTCCCTGCTCCTTCGTGGCCCACTAAGTGACTCAAATAATGAGCAGGCTGAAATTCAAAACAAGAAACTGTGTGTAGTGATCTGTCTAAAACTATTTCTAGTAAATATCAATTGAAAATTTGCTCAGAGCCCTTTAATATGAGAGCTTAGGAGTCCAACCAAAGCGCTATAAGACTAGATGAGATGCATTACACGAATTTCCTCTGCTTAAGGAAAATTTGACGATTCCCAGCCTTAATTGATGAACTTGAGGCTAATTTTTAGACACCCCTCCATTGTTAGAACTCGGCAATAAAAAACCAGACAGCCCGACGTTATGAGTCATGGATTGAAGGAGTCTTGAGGTTTTATTTGGTTGCTCAAAGATGCCGCTACGAGCTCCCATTTCCATGTACTCTTCATTAGTTTGCTGTTACGTTAGATCTTCCAACAGGATGAGGCATCATCCCATTGGCACCCAAACCTATTAGAATGGGATGTACCCACAATGATAACTCAGTAGCCAGGTAACTCGCAACACAACTTATTACTGGCATCCAAGAAGCCCTTTTTACTGAGCAGTGGCCATCTTAGCAATGCAAGAACAAACTAATGAAGATTACATGGAAATGGGAGCTTGCACCGACATCTCTGAGCGACCAACTAAAATTCATTCTCCATCATACTATGACTCTGGCTTCTGTTTTTTGATACTCGGCTTCTCCATTTTTAAAGGGTGGTGTTCTTGAATCACCCAATGTAATTAAGAGTAGTGGAATAAAATGCAACAGATAGACGCCCCGGTATGTCATTCTCATATAAACAGACAAGTTTAAATAACTAAACATCCTATCATCCTGCCTTGGGAGGTTCAACTATTTGGGCATCCCGTGGACTTGGTTATTAGATGAAAATTACTGTTTTGTCTGGCATCTAATTGGGTTGGTCTGAAACCTCTCTCTCCTCCAGTGTGGGAGAAAAAGTAGTTAAGGCCTTTCCCAAACAGTATTGTTCGGACTGAGAAGAAAGGCAAACAATCGCACCCAACAACATTTCAATAAACACAACACTTTCTATAATTTAATGGTAATGCCAAATAATGAAATTAATTTATAAAAATGAAACTCACCCCAGCCTTGTAATGTTCCCGATAGCTGGGAATAGGGAAGTTGATGGCAAGTTGACGAATATCTTTGATGGGCACAACATAATCTTTGATGCCAACTTCATCTTCCTGATAAGGATGATCAGTCTGTAATGGTACTGAGACTCCCTTATTCTCAATGGGCGAGAACATGCTGTCAACGAACTGTTGTAATTCAGGAAGGGTTTCTAGAACAAAGAGAACAACAGAAATTGAATGGCTTCTTTAAATTTGAGTATACCTCGCCCCTGAATACGTTACACCTACTGCAAAGGTAACTTGGCAGAGGCAGGTCTGTTACAGATGAAAAGAAGTTAGGTAAGGATTGACAGCTTAGGACTCACAAAAGAATATGAGGAGAAATGGTACATCATTCCTGTTCTTATTTACGCTGGATACTTTTGTCACGTTTTTCATCTACAGCACGCACAGGCAAGTGGTGTGGAACAAGCAATCTTAGAACATCCAATGTAATAATGAAAGAGCGTGGGTGCACAGACTCCTCAGTAGTTCCCACAGAGGTTCCACACTTCTTCGTTCCAGGTTCTTGTGTTTTATTATTCATTCTGAATAATACACCTACGTTTTCGGCCAGGAATATTTTTTTACGCCCCCCCCCCCCACCATTTGAGACTAAGTTTCAAGGCATCAGGATTCTACAATGTCTATCCTCCGTCGTCCGCTGTCCAGGCCATATTTTACCTTTAGCGTTTTTAGATGTTGGGTCGAATGAAACGAGTATCAGCAGTGCACGACTGTATCGACTGAAAACGGCGATATTACAGTTATTATAGTGATATACTTGAAAGAACTCACAGGACAATACAGTGAAAGCAATCGTTTCATCATTTGTACACCCTTCCGTCTCATTAAAACCACCCACAAACACGACTCGTCATCGTGCCAATTCCCTACAGGCGCCTGGAATATTTAGTTTTCGTCACTCTGTTGTGAGAATCATAGAAAGAGAACTGAAACTCTGCAGAATGGTTCAGCTATCTATATGAGTTATCAACTCGATTTTATCCCAAGGGGTAATGAGTGAATATAGAAATTCTAATAACGAAGTTAATGATCAAATAGTGAAAGCAAAGTTGAAATGTACTCGTCCGTACGCCACTTGTTTTTGCCATCAGCCAGAAATCGTAGTTGTCGTTGCGACTATATCCGCTGCTCACTGGATGTGGAAACAAAACGAAAAATGGGTATCTACCATCACGCCCAGGATAACCTAACTGCTCCCCACGTTTCAGCCACCATGAGTAGCTCTGTCTTCTGCAGGGCAATGGGCAGCCCATTCCCTCTCATCCATTACCTCACACATTGCACTACTCGATCCAAACTGATCTGGGCTGACTCCAGCATGTAACCACATAAACCATGTACCTCACAAGAACCACATGGTCAAGCATCTCAAGACAAAGCAGGCCACTGTACACCACATCCCACAGAGCTGGCCCTAGGATTGGCTGTCTCATACATACATCTGGACAATCTTACCCTTCAATCACGTGTACATACAAAACCTCAATCGACTTTCCCAAAGTCAAAATGATTGTATCATTAATACCCCAGAGAATTATGTTTTCCACTAGAACTACTAACCTTTTCCAATAACAGCAAGAGTCATGATGTTAGCTGAATACCATGTATTGTGGAACTTGAGAAGCTCGTCTCTCACACTAATTCCTTTTTCCTTAGGTCTGTCATCCAATGTGAACTTGTTACCTTAAACAGTTTCATACGAACTTAAATTCGTAATTGTAATTTAAAATAATGAATATGACTAGGATCGGTTTTTACCAGTGCCAAATTTCCTGAAAGGATGTCCTGGTTTAGCTGACGACTTTTCCAATTGATCGAATCTCCAAGCATCACTTTGAACATTTTTTTCGTGTTCAGAATCAACAGCCTTCATCTCTCTGTCAGTTGCATCTTCATTGAATAATGGTTTGATGAAAAACTGGGCAAACCTGAAATAGGCTTGTTTAGTATTACAGCGTTTTTACTTTCCTTGCTCTACGAAGTAGAAAGAAAAGTTATGTAATCGGCTGAAAAAAAAATTTTGAGTTTTCTTCAGATCTTTACGTTTCAGACCCCCCTGAGTCCGAAAAACACCATTTGGGAAAATGGTCTGTGTGTGTGTGTGTGTGTGTCTGTGTGTATGTGTGTCTGTGAACGTCCTTTTGAAACTTGCCACCCATGTAAACAGTAAGATCAGGTAGGGAACCAGATTAAGAACTACTCCCAGTTGGTACGGGATTCCTCAGGTGGTCACCTCCGCGCGGTAACACACCGGCAACAGCTCTCTACGGTGAGACTGGCTAACGACCAAATACCTGCCGTACCTCCACAGGTCTGAGTTCGGTGTATGCTGCAGGGGCCGGCGTCTTGCACATTAACGAAACCGCAACTTCCATGACTGATATAACCCTTGTCGAGGGTTTAGGAACAGTCATCAAATAAGGAAACACTTTTAACTAACATCAGCAGAATCAGCAAAGAAAACTCACAAACATGTTGATTCATTCGCCTAATATTTTGGACAGAGTTTCAAACAGGAATCAGCACATTAGGCTGAACTCAATGACAAATACTAATGTTATATAGTTAATAGATCGTTGCACAAACACTCCTGTGTATGTTCTCATCATGGGTGATGTAGCTGACCTTATTAAGCAGCCTGCCGTGTTGGATAGATTAGTACGTCTTCTTCTTCTCGAGGCGACCTCTCACATATACCTGTGCTGTGTATCATTAACTGTTATACACAGGTATATGGGACCTACAGTTTATCGCCGGTTCCGAACGGCACTATTTTGAGAGGCTTACTAGGCAAGTATACTCGTGGTGGTTTGCCATTGCCTTCCATGAGGTGACGGCCGCAAATTGTTAGGTGTTACGCTCGGGAATCGAACCCGAGTATTTGGCATGGTAGGCTGATACACTAACCTTCACGCCATGGCCGCCACACATACGTCTACAAATTAAAAACCCCACCAGACACATAAGATAGAGTAATGAGCGTTTATTAGACAACTGAAGCACCGCATTTAATGCTAACATACTGCTTTTATATTTGCTAACATCAGGTCGTAATGGAGATCAGATGTCAGAATGATGTACCTGTACCACAAAAGTAAAAAACGTTATGAACCATTTACCCCTTTAGTTCAATTGTATTTACCCCTACCATTCGATAAAAATTATTCTACGCCTGTAGAACTGTAGTCGCAGAACTAAGTATATTAAAATACGGCTACTACAAAATTTACCTATCAAGAGCACTAGCAAAATGCTCGGGTGCGACATCAAAAAAATAATTTGTCGACTCAGTGGTGGTTGAAGCGTTGGAAGAGCCACCGTGTTCCGATAAAAACTTGGAGTATTCGTTCTCATTGGGATATTTTTCAGTTCCCAGGAAAAGCATATGTTCGCAGAAATGAGCTAATCCTGGCAAATCGTCCGGATCGCTCATATACCCTGTAGAATACCAAAGAAAATTAAATTATACAAGGGCGATTGGGTGCGTAATAATAGAAGGGATGAAGAGAAGTGGGTGAAAGCAACGGATTTTTAAACAATTAGGATCGCAATGAGTCAGTGTGTGCGTGTCACAATTGACAAAACCTGGATTGGGCACATCGATCAGACCGGACGTGCTAGTACCAGTGACGATTCATCAGCTGAGCAGTATTTGAGGAACTGGCTTAGCTCGAGCTGGCAGAGGAATAGCCAATACTTCCTTTGGGCCCCGAGAACACGTAATTGATCTCCACTGAAAGCACCAACATCTCCACAGTCAACTTACACAATCTCACGACGTCCTCTGCGACAAAAACTCAAGCCAAGACGTCTTATTGAAGAACTCCGAATAAGATTAATTGTTTTATTGAATTCTTAGAACTTTTGCCGTATTCATATCTCGTAAAGAAATTCATAGTTAAATTCTGGGAGCAATTTTTCAGTGCAGATTTGAAATATTTTGAAATTATTCTTTCGATTACAAAAGGGGAGAAAGATATATCTCTACTTTATTCCCGCTTGTGAGAAATTACGGCAAGTCAGCACCACCCAGCAATGACTAACCTCCAGGAGGGCTGTTGTAGCAAGTTTTACGCGCTAATAATCAACTATTTTTGGCTGGCTGCGATCAGCTTCATGACGTGTCTTCCAGCAAACGCGTACCCACATTTTGTTCGGTGTAAACATCCGTCAAATGAAGATGTACCTCGGAATACGTCAGAAAATAGTGTTCACCAAAAATCGGAGGTCCATTTCACAAATTTTCTCAAAAACTACTAAAAGATTTCGATCATTTGTATAATATAACAATTTGCGTAGGAATGCGTAGAACGAAGATACGGCGCATGTGTACCTAGCAGATCATCGAATTTGCAAGAGTTGAGGATGCTTTATACCACACATTTTAATGTTTTTCTTCTAAGAGTCTTGAGGTGCTGTTGGCACTTTGTTTCTGCAATTGCATTCGCTAATTTGGCTTTGGCGTAGACGTCATTTATTTTAAAATGTCTTGCACTTTCAGATATCCCCCCTCATCTCATTGCAGAGCTCCCAGCTCCTGGCAGGTTGACTATTTGCCAGTAATTTGCGAAATAACACCGTTACTATGATGCCTCCTTCTTGAGGTCTCACACACGACTGCTCGTAATAAAACAGCGTACAAAGACACGTAAAAAACTAAATGAGCTATTATTAATTAATTAGATACACAACCATAACTAACGTAAATTCACTCGCCCTAAAGAAATGGTGACAATTCATACCTATATCAATGAGTCAGACAAATAAGGCTGATCGAGCACATAGCAAAAGTACTAACCGACATTAACACACATTGCAGCTGCAGATTTGTCAGTAGTAGGATCACTAACCAGGACCACTTTCATCCCATTTTTAAGTTCTAAGCCGAGGTATGACCTCTTGTCCTCGCAAGATTTTATGATGTTATCGTAGACCTTCATGCTTTTTTGCAAGTCCTGAGCGTTTGGTTTAAAAGTCGAATGAAATCTGAAACCACAATTGAAAGCAAATTGGATTACATACGCGGAAAACGAATGTATTGATATGTAAAACTCATTTTTAAGGCAACCTGCCAAAAAATGGCTTCCTGGCACATTGTGCTCTGTAGTGTATCGACAGAAGTCTTGTTGAGTAGGTGACAGGATGGGAACATGGTTCAACTTCGTAAACCTCAATTTTGCAAGAATCCCAACCCAACTCTTGTGAAGAACATTCGTTCGTTTGAGAGAGCTTTGTAGAGCCCACTTCTATCAAAATCGTGGAACAAGTATCTCCCAATAATTGCCGATGAGTATTCAAGGTTCCCTTTTGCCTACCCTCGTCTCTATAAGAACTGTAATTCACTACTCGGTTGACATTTTCACTCGTTTTAGACTACCTTCGTATATTCACACTGATTGAGGAACCTCATTCACATCCAAGGAGCTAAAATAATTTATTTGCGCCCAAGGGGTGGCCATTGCCATATTGGCGTCTTATTATCTCACGGCCGAAACCGCCAAATTGAACGAGAACGTTGCACTACTTGGAGCTCTGTGTCGCTGGCTGTGACGCGCACAGTAACCAATGAAACACCTCACGAGAGATGTTCTGACACAGCAGGAGATCTGCTAACGAATATTCACATCTGACCTGACTTTCATCTCCAAAGGAAATGCGATGCTCTGGTTGAGAAAGTCAAACCTTTAGATGTTAACCCATAGTACGGGTTTGCCTTGAAGACGGATGAGAAACAACATCATTGAAACACCTAGGATCTCACAGTGAGACGATGACTAACCCAAGACGCCGAATCAGGATTACAACTAGAAGAAAATCAAGACCTTCAGGATGGTGCTCAACAAATGCCAACTGAAAACGGACCTTTCTCAGGAAAGTTACCTGCAACGTTCTACAAGGGAGCATTTCTCCTCCCTTTAAACACTACAAACTGACATTTTAATGTAAGGAAGGACGTTACGATTCATCCAGTTTATTGTTACAACTATCACACGTTCTCCTATCGTTGTCATATGTTTTACCCTCCGACATGTTCAATTCAACTTCGATTTGAATAATATAGCGTGATTTGCAACGGTTTTATTACGCTGTCCCTATGATAAGGTTCAGTTATTGGAGCGAGCAGCAAATGCCGGCTTTTGTTTTGCACGAATATCTAATCACTTTGTCAGGTTGATCAAGACTGATCAGGAGCACTTTGGTGAAACTCCTTCTTTTACTGAGGCTCGGGTACTATCTGCGAATGATTAGCAGTTGTTCTTTAGGACTGAAATCCAAAGTGCGTGTTTTTTATGTATCGGGTGAGCCTTTTTGATTTTCATTTCCTCTATGAACTGTGCAGCATCCGTCAAGGTGGTCTCTGTGTATCCTCAGTTAGGGCTACTTATTAATTAATGATCAAACTAGCGTGGTTCCTCCTTGGTTGAGGTAGGGCCGTTATTTTCTTATTAACAATTTTCATCGTTTTGTTTCCTACCTCTACCCTACGTCAGATAACCCCAAATGGATACGTAACAACTTATATACATGATAAATCATTTTCTTCGTCGTCAGTATTACTTTGTGGAGTATTTTCGAAGTGTGGTCATAAATAACTCTCGCCTATGTCAAATTTTCAGTGTTATTCACAATCACACACTATCAAGGTTTAGTACTAACAAAAAAAAAAGATTAACACATACTACGCAAGACAGAAGTACGCTAATTACTGCTGAGACTAAGCCTTGTAAGTCCCTGGCAAATCATCCCTCAATAGGTTAATCAACGGTAAAATAAACTTCAAAACTTCGTTTAAAAAATTCGCAAGATTAAAATCTGCCTCTTTCGAGTGTTGGAGACTAATGACCAAACCAGCGGAATTTAATATCAACAAACAGGATGACGAGAACTGCCTTCCAAATTTCAAAGAACTCAATAATGTTTCACTATTCAAAATCAAGACAAGTTGGTGTGAAAAGCAAAGCATCAAGAATTCAGTTCTTTTAGCTGATATCTTTCAGAACAGAAGGGCGAATCTTGGAAATCACAATGACAGCATCTACAAACAGGCAACTGACCAATAATAGTGGGGCCTTTAATAGTGGGGTACTGGATAGTGAAGGCACTGGAGAAAGATTCTTGTTCTTATTTTGGCAAAGCACATAGAAACAAACGACAACTTGACAGGCACAGCCCAATATAGATGAATGGATAATGCTACTGTAATAATTTCATATTTTCAATTGTAACTGTTAAAGCTATTTAAAGTGGCGGCTCAAATGTCATTGTCATGGATCAGCTGACTGTATAACAATAAAAGCTTTAGGCAAGTTCTTCATTTTGTTGTACATTAGTCAAAAGTTGATTACTTCGGCAGTTTCAAAACATAATTAGTCGCACTGGAAGAAAAACTTACGCAGCAGTCGAATACTAAATCAATTCAAAACCATTCCGAGAGGTGTTCTACCAATCTTCCTCTCGACTTGGTTTTCAAGTTAGTAAGAGAACAAGTGAACACACTTTGCACACAGTATTACAACATCCAGTCAACTGTTTTGTACTATAAGCTCACTGTTCAATGTACCACATGCAAACAATGGCTACCTTAAACATTGCCACGAAACGAGAACGAAAAGAACGCGACATGATGAAAAGAAAAGAGACGCGCGATAGCTCAAAAGATGTACGTACCGTTGTGAATGAAGCGAAATACTGCCAGACAGTAAGGATGTGCGAGTGTTTTTTATAACACACCTAATGACGAACATATTCAGTTGAAACGTAAAACAAGTCCTAAGGAAATGGAATAAAAGTTGTTAACGAGCAGAAAGCTATAGGATATTATGACTCATGACAAAGTGTTACATTTAACTGTATAATGTAGTTACTCCAATCCTTTACTGTGTTTAGCGTTCACGCCAGGCTTTACATAACCAAGGATGAGTGAAGGACTACTTGCTCGAAAGGATCCACTGTTAAAACATTCTCTGTAAGAACTACCAAGATTGGTCCTTATATGCAAATGCCAATACTAGATGACCATTATGGGGATCCCTGATATTAGATTATGCAGGCGAACCATCAATTTTGGTTGTTGTTGCTAAAGACCCTATGATGTGACAGGAGAAACATCACGCATTATGTTGCAGCTGTGCACCACATCCTCCTACACAAAAAGGTGCATCAATAAGTTATCCCTGGGATGATGCATAGATCACCTGGTCAACAACTTTGACAGGAACTCAGTGGAAATAAGTTACCACAAGAAAAATGAGGCTGAGCTCTATGTATCAAAGTATTTCAAGTTCAAGTTGGGTGGAAAAGTGCAGTAAAAAAATAACTCCACCCACTATGTGCTGAATTCTGAAACGACCGCCCTCTGAAGCCAATTTGGCAGAAGGTGATGATTGAGCGAAGATAGGGGCATTATCATTGAAGGGACGACATGGACTAAAGGTGAGACTCAGGAGGCAAGGGGAATTCCCTGACCTTTAAGCTCACTGAGGAACGCTAGTCGCCATTGGTTGTCAAAAGCTCCTCTGATATCAATAATATAATTTGTGCTACTACAGCCACAGCAGCTTATCCTGAACAAATCCACGAGCGTCCACAGAACATCCAGCCAGATGACTGTAGAGCAAGCAGGCACTTACAGGGCAATGAAGATAGAATGGCAAAGAGAGAAGGAACACTCAGTCTTCCAGACGAGGACGTGATTGCATGTGCAGGGGACGTTATGATGGAGGCCTAGCAGCACATCGAAGCATTCTATCAATACTTATTAGGCTCTTCACAGTCAACAACACTCATCATTGGTCATGCAATTTGGCCCAAATATTGGGGTTGAGGAAATGGGACCCTTCCGTTAATCCAAACCCCCTCCTCAACCACCTCTGCAGGGCGGGAGCATCTTCTTCTCGCGCCATTCTTGTGTCACTGTGAACCTGCCACGCTCCGAGCCTGTGTCCAGTAAACTGTTCTATTCGAGCCCCAAGATTTAGCGTATAATTCGCGCCCTCGAAGCTTTCCAACACGTCGTCGAAGAAACTGGACAATCGGATACCCGTGGCCATGGAAAATAATACCTTCAGAATCCCACAGGTAAGTGGGCAGCCATTTACAGTCCTCTGCCCTACTAGGGAAGTAAAAGATCGTCAGGGGATCTGTTTCTGCGAATCGGAACAACCTTTCATGATCGTACAGGAAGTAAGTATAACTTATGGAGGAGTACCAAGGAGACCGAATCGCCTTTCTCAAGATTTACCCCCAATCCACAGATGCCAGCTGGGTACCTACAATACCCAATACAATACATTATGAAAACTTAACATTTCTTTCCAGCCTACAGCAATATTTCCTTTGCCCTTGCCTGCAGGAAGTATAATAACAAAAGGAGTTTGCTCCAAAAAAAGTTGCTTATTAAAATATTTAATTTTGCATACATCTCCTCAGTGCTGTGTACGTTGGACCAGAAATACCTCCTACTTTTCATAATTTTCGATGCAAAGTTTTCATTGAAGTGGAAACTTGAAAAGTTCACTAGGAATGTGCTCCACGGCTTTCCTTTTCTTCGCTTTCGGCAGAGGTAAAACCAGTTTCAATTGACAAACGATAGATTGTTGAATATCTCTACCAAGGAACATAGGTAACTGATTGCTTAAGAATTAATGAGCTCGTAAATGGTAGTTAGAAGGCACTACTTTAATGGTTGAGTGAGAGACAACTGGAACCAGACACTTTTTGAACACTCACTTCGATACAGCATTTTTATTTTCCTCAGATCAGGGAATGGAAAGTATAACCATCAGTTTGAAAACAGACCACAACTTAACAGATTGAGCCGTATTGAATTAAAAAAACACCTTACTTCGCCACGAGATTCATGCCTGCTGTCAGATTTGTGGGAGAATGGCTGAATCAAGCTCAGCCTTCTTTTTTGTTCGTTTATTTTGTCGATGCCCGAAAATAAAGTTATGGTCAGTCACAATCGAGCCCAGTGCCCAACTGATGGCATGATTCAGTGACTGAAGGGAACATAGGCAGTGTCCCGACTCCCTAACTCATGAGTATGAGCTTCACAAGGAATACATGAAAAAAGGCTCCATGAGTTTTTTTAGGCAGTTTCCATCGATGGGACCCTTTCTTAAACGTGGAAACTTACTTTCGCACTTTTCTCGCGAAAGAGAGATTTAATTTCAACTAATTTACCACGTATCTTCTAATTCATTCCCAACTTTAGCTTTCTATGACAACTTCAAAAAATGGAGACCTAAGTAACAAAGTTTGAGCTTTCGAAATAAAACTCGCTGGGTATCTATGACTAGCTAAACGCTGATATATTGTCATTCTTAAATGTTCCTACGAGAACCTGTACAAGCACTTTCGCACCGTCATTTACGCTCTGTTTTATGGCCTAAGTATGCGCAGCTGTTAGTGCTTCCACATATAAAATGAGCTTCTGAAGTCACTGCCCGTCTCCCTATCAGTGCTTCTACCTCGTTTATCATTCAACCTTATCAGTTTTCCGACCTCTTACTGCTGGGATTGAATCTACCTAATTTGTAAATGCGTGCAATAGGTAATAGCTGCGAGGACCTATAATCCGGTCACAAGGACCAGCTAGTGAAACAGACGTAGTCCGCCCATATGTCCAAGGAGATGGGAAGTCCAACAAAACTATATTCTGAATATAAGCTGTAACCAGCCTTATAAAAATGGAATATTTGACTATTCGAACGATGCGTTTAAACGAAAGAAAATAATCAAGAAATAGTTGACCACGTACAAATTAAAATGTGGAACATAATTTCAAAATTTGCAATATCACCTGTCTCAACTGTGCAACAACGGTTCACGACCATCGAAGGTAAACATCTTTCTTTAGGCTTGAATAACGACAGAGGATAACTTTCAGAAGTCTCAAAAAACCGGAAAATATTGATAAAATGGCACGTCAATATCAGAAGGTAACAAACGTGACGACGAACCGTCGTGACGAACTGTTTTGCGACTTGCTGGGAAACCTCAAAAAACTGCTGCGAAAACGATGTCAGGTTGCGATAGGCATGGTAATAGTTGAATCAATATGATGCTGCTAAACCATTATCAAGTAAGGATGAGAATCGAGAAACTATCGAGTTAACCTAACATCGATGGTTACCTAAAAACAAATAATTTTGCCATCGATACTAAAGTACCGATGTTTTTTGACCATCAATAGTTTTCGGTTTAGTAACAGTCAGTAAAAGCGCAAATGAGAAAGCTGGAAAATACACTCCATGCCAGGATACAAGAGGACGGAGTTTATTATATCAAGCACACGAAGCCCACAATCAGATCACTACCGAAACCCAATGTGATACACACAAGTTACATCAATTGGCTATATCGAATTATAGGTCTAGACGATAGCCATGCTCGTTTGCAGAGTCCCGCTCATTTTTAAATAAGCGTAAATTTCTGGTGATGTGGATTCCTGGAATTTTTAGCAATTCAAGTGCGAGTGATTTTATTCACACACAACACAGGCTCGTTTTATTTCTGGTTTTGGTAGATCATCTTTATGTCCTTTGCTGTTTTCTTCACTTGCATGTTGTTTGAAATTGTGCATTAAGCCTCAAAAATGCAGTCATTCTTAAAGTTGAGATCTAAGGTTTATGTAAGATTTTGCACTAAGATTAAATATGGGCTTTGGTTTAATAATGTCGACAAGTTGTAGGAGCAAACACCACACATACATGAAATCCGCAAGTGAAATGAATATAAGGAAATTCCCAAGATTTGCCACAAAATTTTGTGTGGCAACATTCTAGTGCAGCGCATAACTAACATGCAAGTTGCCTGTCCCAGTATCACCCAACTTTCTTGTCTGTAAAATCTCACACCTAGTTGGTGGCACAATCACTGTGTCAGGTTCCTTTGGATAAGGGAGTGTTGTAGGCATACCTAAGTGGGTAGGCTCCTTATCCCGTCACTCTTTGGCTATATCTACACCACCTTCCATCCATTCAGACACTCCAGAAGGGCATTACTAAAACTATGAGGCGTACACCTTGTATCCCTAAAGGCCTCTGTAGTTCCTGCAGCTCGTCAACCTCTAGCACCAAGAGAATGATTGGGGGTGGGGGCTGTTTGAGGACAGCTGTGAATATGGACTGCAGCAAGACTGCCCTCCTTCAGTTCACAAAAAATCAGTCTCCTTCGATATGATGTCTGGTATTGCAAAGACAAAGAGTGTGAAAATAAACGGAAGTTTTATTACTGTTCAGTAATTCCATCACAGAACAAAAGTGAAACGTAGCACAAGTGGCCAAACTGTAAATAACTATAACAATATAAGTAGCAACACAAATTAGCAACCAAAACAACAGGAAGAAACCATTTTCAATCTCATAATTCTAGTTATTTAAGCAGTAACTCCGAACATGTTATGTACTGACTGCAGGAATTTCAGATTCAGACCAAATGTGAAGCGTATCTAGTTGATTGTTCTGGAAAACTAACAGCCGTAAGTTACAGATGACCACCAAATTCGATTGTATCGAGCAAAACTTAACTGTTACTGCGTTTAATAACGACGGGACCAACATTATCACAGCTTTCTTTGTTGTAGGGTCCGTGAGCTCCATCACAGTATGGAAACTTTGCACTTCGCCAGCAGCGGCAAAGTGATGTTTTTTCGCCAAGATCTTCAATGTTTATCACGTCCACTACCTTCTTTTCGTCTTTTTTAATGTTGGGATTCACTGCCTGAAAGATAATGAACATTTCAGTAATGCAGGTTGTTCGGTTTACACGTAAACAAAACAAAATTGTCAATGACCAAAAAAATTAAGGTACGTAAGTTGAAAACCCAGCCCTTGTGCATGCTCTAGAATGTTGTGTGCACTAACAACAAAGGTTTAGTCGAAAAAATAAGGAAACCGTATTCTGTAAGGAATGTTCTCTTGAGTTGAGGGTCAATAACAATTCACTTGGGCAAGTCTAACTTTTTGGGTACTATTTGTAACTTTCAAATTCCGAGCAAAAGTGCCCACTCTGGCACTCATGGGAACTCATTACACGCACAGATTCCAAACCAGGGTATAGAAGTGCTCAAAAATTATCTGGGTTAAAGAACGCTTCCACACAAGCCATCATCTTCTATTGCTGTAATCTTGGCAAATTTAACGCTGGTGACGTTTTCCAATTTAATAAAACTTTCATTACAGCACCGTGGTGCTGTGATGGGGACTAGAATGACACTATCCCAAACTAATGCGCTAACCTGTTTGGCACATCTACAACAACGTACTCCCTGTCATGTGCCCTAGTGCCTAAGTGTAGGAAAAGGTTTATGAAAGACATATTTGTAATATAGCTAGACAGTGAAAAGGCACTAATTGAGTTCTTTAATGATCTGAAATCTGAATTTTCAGTTTGATTCACTAGGAAGTACTTGACCACAATTGCACTTTCCTTAGTGTGGCCAACTCAGAGTTACGCCAGTTCACATTAACACGTTCACTGCGGCGATTATTGTTCAAAACCGATTTTCTACGCGGCAACTTTGAGGTTGATCTAAATAAGGGATGGGAGATGTCGACAGGTAGTCGACGTCCGCCGGGGGGAAGGGGTCTCATTTGTCGACTACGTGTCGACATCCGCAGTGAACGTGTTAACCTGACTAATAAGCGTAACGATAACTCCCATCCATGTCGTGTCAAGCAGTTGACCCTTAGGCCGGTTTCACACCGGGAGCCGTACGGCTCTCGCTCGCGAAGAGGAGGACGGCGCGTTAGACTGAAATACACTAGGAGCAGTGGAGGTTTCACACAGAGAGCGAGAGCGGTGAGGGCTTGCGAGACGCGAGTGATCACGGCTCGGCACTTCGAGCCGCGAGTCTCGGGCTCTTCGACGAAATACAAAGAGGGCGATGAGAGCGTTCACACGACGAGCGAAAACGGCTCCCGCTCCTCAGTTTATTGCTTAACTTATTGATTTAAAGGTTTTCAACCATTCACACAGATATTTGAAGTTTTACAGGGAAATATGTGAATTGAAGGCTCAACTTACTTCAATGTTATTGCAAGCCTTAATTCAGGCTTAATGCAATTACGCATGTTGGTATCTTCAAGTTGAATGGCATTCTTAACCTTGCTGAGGAGCTCAACAAATGTGTCGATTGACATCCGGAAGAAGTTGAAAAACTTTTTCTCATCTTTTCGAAGTTTTTCGTACAGTATGGCGTTAACTCCTTCTTCATCCCGCTGTTGGATGGACCCAATACTGTCTGGTACTTTTTTTTGTTGCGTTTTTGGAGTTGAACACGACGGCAGTGAAGGAGGTAAATGGCCAAAGCATGCGTGCGATCCATCGTTCTTCAACTAGGTGCAGATGACTGCCAAAAAATGCGATCGAGAGCCAAAAAGGCTCTCCGTGTGAAAGAGTGGGAGTCAAGAGCGGAATACGCACCTCATCGCGAGTGAGAGCCGTACAGCTCTTTGTGTGAAACCGGCCTTAGTGTTCTCTCAGTTCACAGCATTTACAGTGAACGGAGTGGTAAGGTCAATAGCAAATTTATGCTAAAAAAAGAGAAAAAGAGTTTGGGTTTGAATGCTAGAATGAGTTGAAAGCTCTGAGCGTCCAGGTAATTGATGCCCAACCTACTCATAATTGACGTCCATAAAAAATGCTTGAGCGTCAAAGGTCTACTATCTGATATTTGCAGTTGCAACACCTTCATAATTGTAATCTCTAAGTCTCTCTAAAACTGAGATGACAATGTGTGTTGTTTCGATTTCAAAAGGAAACATGACTAGAACACAAACGCTAAAATTACAATACCCAATCAGCTGGCCATTGCACAATTAAACATAAATCCTGAAGATTAAGATCAACTTACAGGTTTGGGTTTGCGTACTATGTTGAGAGTGACGTATGAGGCACCACCAACCACAGCCAAGAAAGGAACCAAACTAGCCCAATCCTTAACTGCAACACAAATTTATCTACACGTTAGGAGACTCCAACCAACAACTCATTGATTGGCAACAAAACGCTACGCCAAACAAAGAGCAATTTGGGTGAAACCAAAAATTGTATTGAATTCTAGTTTGCTCGGAGAAAAAAAATGTCAAGTAACTTTTGCTCATTTAGAAATACAAGCAAGCTTCTGGAATGTTTTTCTTTTTCTGTGGTGGACAAACAAGCACCTGATGCTGACCCTCATGAAACTCAACATAACCGTAGGCCACACCACAGTTCAACCAATCAGAACCAGAGGTAACTGATGCTGTTCAGCCGGTCTGCATCCCTTTACCATACCAAGGGTCTCGGGGTAATCCAATTTTTATGCGGGCCTATTATAACTGAACTCAACATTGTGAAGCGACCAAATGGTAGTGCTTAATGCCTTAGAATTTATTGCATTAGTCCTACTAACGTCACCGCCTTATTTTTCCACCTAAAAGCTGCCACACGAACAACGAATCTTTCCTCTTTGATGGCCAACACAGGAGGTGCTTATGTACATTGTAGATAAGGTTACATCAAGCATTGCCTACCACACCAAGTGGGTGTGTATGAAAAACGGATATTTTTCCTAGCGCTTCTTCCTTACCTTGAGCTTTACTTTGCCACGAATGTTAAGGTGACCTAGTACCTCACAAATATAGAATAATCGTCCATTTCCACCTCTAGTTCAGCTATTTTGTACACTGTACCACTGAATTTTTCTACCAGTGGTCAAGATTACTACAGCCTCGCATCTTAATGTAACAGAATTTAAAATAACTGAAATGACACAACACACTAATTTCGTCAGCCCCTCGTAATTTCCATACACACACCATTCATTCAGGTGCTGTAAAAACGCTTATGAAGGACAAACCGTAGTTATTGATAACATGACCTTGTTTATTAAATCAAAGCAGGGAGATCCACGATTAATGCCATAGAGGCATGCTGTAGGTAAGTTTTCTCTCATAATGAACATTCCTGACGAGGAACCTCGCCATCCATGGAGCAAGGCACTGTCCCAAGGTGCATTCAGAATAGTATTATAACGAAGGCGTTTCGAGGTCGAAGATGAAATGACCAATACACAATGAAGAACCTGCACAGGAGGTATGAGTCTGAGTACAACCATTACGCCAATCAGGAATTGCCGTCGGCACAATTATAAAGCGAAAACCTGGCAACTATTGAGAGGATACTTTAGATAATAGAATGATAAGGCCGTTTCCATTGATCAATGAATGACATAAAGACAACATCAGTTTAATGTTTGACAGAATGACGAGAAGAAAAGAATCATACGATTCAAAGGCGCCAGGGGGGAACAGAACGAAAATCTTGTTGACCCACTGAAGCTGAACAAAAATAGATCAGTAATTCACTATATATTAGTGTACTGCAGCTCTAATTGATCCGTTGAGGTACATCATAACATTTAGGACAAACGTCTAAGTCGAAGTCATTTACTATGAAGAACCTTGATTAAACAATTTAAAGGTGATTTGAAAAAGGAATTATGTTGCTCAGATAGCTACAGGCGACACCATAGAATGAGATAATGAACACCAAGGACGAGAGAGCACAATCCTCAAACGTAGACGCTCAATAACAGCGCCGAGGACCTCGGTTATGTACGGCACTGCCGAATCTGGTAACAAATATTAACTATCCTTCACCTCTCGTAAGTTTCCAAAAACTGGCGTTGACAATATTTAGAAGAAACGATGTAAGTTGACTTACAACTCAGTCGGAACCATCCGCCGATCGAATTTGGTAACGGTAAAGTTGCCAAATAATTGGGAACATGCACTTTGACCAAATTGTGGATTGGCTCCATTGCAAATAAAACAACTAGAAGTGGAGAACAAAATTATAGGAATTAAAGGACTGAAACACCAGACGTGAAAAGCAACTGGGGAAAGTTTGCCTTGCACAACCAGTTTTTGAGAGGTGTTGATAAAACGGCACGGCCCTCTAAATATTCAACGTGCTGCTCGCCCACTTTAAACAATTATTTGCGAAAATGACTTTCACGTTTCCAGGGAAATACGGATTTATTCGTAGTTGATGAACAAACAAAATTACAGCAATGCCTCAATTTCTTCCGTGTATCAGGGTAAAGGTGAGGAGTTGCGTTCATACAATGAAGCCAGCATCCCGACGAAACAGCTGGGCGAGTTTCCCAACAGGTTTGTGCCCCGAAAAGGGGAGAATATAATCCAACAGGAGACCGACATTCTTTGCCAGACCCTGATGCGACACGTGATGGAATAGAATCGATCTAGCCTATTCGGTTCAGTCGTTCTCTAGAGCATTCACAAACACACGCCATATTTTCAAATAATGTTATTTCGTGCTTAAACCCCTTTGCTACATAAAGATCACAAAAAGCTCAAATTCTTTCTGGCCGATTACATAACTTTCCTTCCTACACTGACTGGCAAAGGAAAGGACAAGAATATTTTAGCAACTTATTTCTGCAAAATATTAATTAAAACAGGAGCATTTCAGATTTGGGAGGTTCTTCTAACATGCAGAGATGAGACTGTTGAAGGGTGGGTTTATGCCACAGCTATTCATGGGTACGCCTGAAGTGATCCAGAGGATGAAGGACGGACTGAAATGAATTATATCGTTCAATCAGTCATAGAGTGATTAGTTCATTTTGGTTCGTTTACAAAATTCTGTATCAACTCCCAATGAAAATAATCTGGCAGTTTCCTGCAGTTTTGGTTCCGGTTGAATTCAGCATGAGCTTTGTTTAAAGTTTCTCCTGCTAAAACGTTAATGATCGAAAATGACCCTGAGATACCTAAACAAAGTCCAATGCAAGGTGTGAAAATTGTCAAGGATATAGCTGCGAGTAGAAGCAGACACCGATCCGGCGAAATCCACCACAGCGCATTTTTCAAAATTCAAGCTTAGTTCACTTGCCACTCTCAATTCGAGTAAAGTGTTGAGCCCACTCTGAAGCCTCTCACAATCATCTAGAGTGCCAATACGGAGAAACAATTTCATGTCATCGGCGAAAAGCAGAAAATGTACATTGTTGGAAAGGGCCCAAAGTGAGAGCCCTGGGGTTGAGAAAAAGAGCAGAAAAGGCAGACTTGATTTTAATGATCCAGTATCGATTTGGCAGGTCCATTGCAGAAGAGAACCAATAAAACCAACTCTTACCAACTTACTGATGAGAAGAGTGTGAGGCACCTTATCAATACACTTACCAAAGTCAGTGTACACTAAATCCACCTGATCACTGAACTCTAAGGCGATGAGTGTGATCTGCTGCAAAGCAAGAAGTCTACCAGATAAAAAGTCTTGTTGGTACTGTGATAAGCAGCTGCAGACAGATGGCAGTGAGACACCAATCTTCTCCAGAACTTCGGATATTGTAGAAAATGAGCATACTGGACGATAAATTGATTCATAAATGATTGCCCTTCTCCAGCATGGGAGTCAAAAAGAACATGTTCCCCCTCACAGGGACTATGCTCAGAGAGAGGGATCTGTTGAACAAAACTGGCAGTACATACAAGATGCTCACGGCACATTGGCAGATAGAAAGGACTCTGTCATCCACGAACCTAGCACCCAGATACGGTACTCCCCTGGCATAGAAGAATTTCTCTTTCTAGTTCCAGAATATTTTTGAATTCGATTTAACCGATTCCTGGACGATAACTAGATCACTAGAGATTATTGAAGTTAACTTGATTTACACTGTTTACGAAAGTTGGCGAAAATAACGTTCTCACTCCAACATCCCGTGAACTTATACACATCAAAACAGCTGAGCAACCAATTATCAGAGCAAATGGAGTCTCATTGAAATTCGTTTTCTTCTAACCCTCTCTCTCCGCCCCCTTAATGGGTTGAAAGTGTTCACTACGACCAGCTCCTTCACTTCTTTTCTCTCAAAGACCCTCCATCCACCACCATCAGTCTGGATGAAACTGATATGTTGTACTGTAGCTATGGTTGCTAGTATGTTCAGCATAAACTCGAGCACTTTGAATATGAACTTTATTTACTGAACGCCAGACGAATTACCAGAGAAACAGATGGACATGTTACAAATGAGCGTTCAAACAAGAAGGAAGCACTGTTGCACAAAACTGGCTGGTCAATTTAACATCACCTTCCTTTTAGATAATAATTATTCGAACGTGCAGCAGAAACAAGAGAGATGGCACATTTTATTGGCTTACATGAATAACATTCAGAAGATCTGCGTTCCATAGCTAAGTCAGTTACTGGTGGAGTCTGAAAAATCGGCTCAGGAGGCGCTAGAGGATGGCTCAGAGTACCTGCTCACTTTCACGCACCTCCTAATGCCTCTGTTATTGTGCTCTGAGGTAGTTCATAAAGAAGTTTCTTACTGAGCTAGTTGGCAGACACTACCTACAATGCTGCGGGTTGATCTCATGTCTGGAACCATACTGAGAGAAAAATAGACTGCTCACATGTTGAGTCTCAAATAACCCTCTTATGTGCCATCTCATGTCAGCAAAAGCTCCCTGGGTTTCCTGTTCTGCAAACAGTTTTACTGTGCTACTCTTCCTATCTACAACAGAGGATGATTTTTTGAGCATAAACCTCCATACAATTTTCAGTCTGCTTTGAGCGTGGCTCCATTGCATAATGTGTTCCTCAGAGATCAGTAGGCTGCTCAATCTCGAAATTTTCTCACCACCACTGAGTTACTTTTAGTTATTAGAGCAGACATTTCAGTTGGTAAACAACGAAACAAAAGGAATAAGGGGTTTATTTAAATGAAAATTCTGGAAAACGTTTCTTCTCTTTTAATGCGACTATATAAAAAATAAATATGTAGTTTTCCTTAAAAAGGCACTGATTTATGACGAGGTATTTTTTAAAAGCCCAGGGCAGAGCAGCTTAATTTTAGTAATGTTGCGCCATCGAATGACGCGCGAATGTGTTACATGCATCACCTATCTACGAGTATTCTAGTAGCCCAATACATTTTAACTAGTCAGTTCACATCAGCCTGGTAATAATTAGTTGAGCGGCTAGCCTGTCAGATGCCCCTATTTCTACAAGGTTTACATTCAGTAATAGTGACTGGCGAAAACCACTCACAATCTATCTTATAACAATTACAGTCAAATCAAATCACAGTTGCGTAGACACAAACAATGTAATATACAAAAATAACATTAACGCTCTTCAAAAAGTGAATAATGACTATGCCAAGGCCAATACCCCACCCATTGATCAAAAAGGTTGGGTCGCTCTTTCATACGTCAATTTGGATGCAAGAAGCCTGAAAGTGAAGAAAAACAAATTAAATGTAGTATATATGATTTGGAAATGTTCACTGTTCATTGTTTGTTGGTTCAAGTTCGTTGAATTGAAAGATTTGCCAGGGGTACAGCGCCTCTCGCTTCGTTGCCATCGTAAAATTTGTAAAAAGTTATTCTTTAGACAGGTCTTATTTGTGAGTTCCCTACGAAGCCAATAATGGAGGAGCGCAATAAAACTGCGGGATAAGGGAGAAGCAACTGACCTGATCGCGTTCAACTGGCAGATAGATGTTGAAAGAAGATGTAGAAAGTACATGCATGCACCCTTGACGACGAGATTAAGACTCATGTCGCGATTCAGGCATCGTCAGTACCAACAACTACAACCAACAGAAAAAAATTGGTGGCGACGCAAAATCAAAGAAAGCCATCTGTTATGATCACTATCAATTAAAAAAAAGCCCCCGAATGTTAAGTGTAGATACCTCAGATGAATTTCATATGCTGCCTGGACTGCTAGCACCCAACCAAATCCTGCACAACACATACGAAAATAAACCGGAGAGAGATATCAAGGCAATGTCCACAGCCATCGCCATAGAAATAAGTAACGCGATTCAAGGGCTTTCCTTGAGTTCACTATGGGCGCAAACAACCTCCGTGCCACCAGAAAACTGAATAGTAACCCCTAAGGCAAACTGACCGAGTGTTTAATTGAATTCTCGTCGAACGCCAAAATCTAAAACCTACTGAGCCGATCATACGTAAAAATTTATACTTGAGCATGTTAGTAAATCAATGTTAGTCGTGGTATAAAACAAATGGCAATAATTTAGCTGCAATCCTATGGAAAGGCAAGATTTTATGTTTTTTATGAGTTATGTGTGTTGTTTAATTACTCAGTTGTTTGTGGCTGGGAAAACTTTGAGAGAGCAGGACACGCCTGCACTCGGTGAGATCCAGATAACCTAGTACTACAGGTACAAGTTAGTCACATAAATCAACATGTCTCTTTATAGAACGGAAAGCTGAACCAACGTTGCTAGGAAATGTTATATCTTACAGACTCGTCTCCTCCTAGTTCGTGGGAACAAGCTTCCTTTGCACTAGATGGTACAAGGTTTGATCCTTCGGCACCTATCACTCCTGTGTGATACCTCAAGTGTTCCAGCTCTGCTCGTATTCTTTTAATGTATTTCAAATGAAAAGTTAATTAAAAAAACGATTCTCTGCAGGACCTCTTCATGGCAACAATTTCACATCAATGTGACTTGGAAGACTGATTCTTCAGATCGCAACAATCTGGATCTAGCCAGCTGGTCTCTACAGCCAGGACTTTCACTCGTAAAACAAAACCAAAATCAGGAATCCACCACAACCTTTACAACACAAGAAAAGGCATCAACCGGAAAGGAACTATTAGATCAAGTCTTCCATGATCAACCTTGACAACATTACAGAACAGCTAAGAGTCTTGGAAGATAGTTATCAGAAAAATTTGTAAGAAACAACGAAATATACTAAATTGGAAGAAAAGGTTGACGAATATGTATTCAACCACACATATGCGAAAGTAAAAGGGAAAATAAACGATCTCCTTGAACCTAAAATTTAGATAAGCGAGTAAGAAGAAAAGAGGATTATTAATGGACAAGGGAAGATCTTTAAAGCTGTAACTGGTAACCTAGACGACGAAGCAAGAGCTACAGAAATACGAAGAAATTATTAAAAATCTACTTGCATCCAATAAATTAAGAATAAACAAATCTCGCACAACACAAACATTTTCGTCAACACACCCGTTAACAGTTTCACATAATTTAGTTCCAGTGTTCTGCAAAGCAGATAATTATCTGAAGAGAGCACTCGTCTTCCGTCCCTTGTTCAAGTGCTCAGTCCCCACGAAGAAATGCGTGCCATGGCTAGTAGTTAGGCTATGCAAGAATCTGGTATCCTATTTTTTCCTTCCCATTTCAACCCACTTTTCTAAGCAAGGTGAACCTTAGCTTATGAGGGAGAATTAAAACTTCAAAATGTCGTCACTGAATATGTCGTAATTGAGTGCATCCCAACAAACATACGCACTTATATATTCCCCAAAGCCACATATAGAGTTGACGAAGCAGGAGGACCTAGATAACCACTTTCTCTGGCTGTCGCTTCCACCTCCACAGCAGTACCTGATCTTAGATAACTTGCAATACTTTCGTATTGAAGCAGATCAAGATTTAAGGAGGAAGAACTTTTTATTTAAAAAAAAAACTGGCGTAAAGCGACCAAATTACTTCATATTAGAATGCTAGAGCCTGTTCATGAAGCTTTAATACCTCAGGTAGTAACAGAAATATGACTTACACAAGTACCCAAAACTATCTTTCATTTCCCAACTGTCTTTCTTTCATCGTTAAGCAAAGGACAATAATCGTTAGTGTAAGTGATCCCCGACGTGGAAAACTATAACATCATCAACCGAAAACGCTGGCCATAATCTGACATTTCAATTGTTTTACCTCGATCTGGTGCTATATATCATGGGCGCATGATAAAACTGCTTGCAGCAAGAACAAACAGACATGTGGCTCATTCTCTCATTGTTGTCAAGAATCAACTGTTGATAAATGCGTGAGTAATCGCTGTCTACGGAAGACAAGAGTCAATGACAATTGCATAGTTACGTATGTCGCAGTATAACTAATCATACCTCAAAATGCCTCATATCTTCATCTTGAATATCACCGAAATCATCTTCATTGATAAGCATTTGACGGTTTCCATACTTCTTTCTGAAAGTTAGCAGTACACCATGTATATTACAGCAGTAAGCTTGATATGTTTCTCATTAAATACATGCAACATATAACGCTGTTAGTTTAAATAGCGTCCAATGATGTACAAGCGATAATATCAAATATACTGTTATTTTGCCACCTGGCAAGTAAACGAGAAAAAAGAACGGTCTACACCAAATTATAGTTCAACCACCCTTTGCGTTTTGTCTAATATGGATTCAGTTTCTCAATAACTCATCTTAGTCAACGTTAGCTATCAAATCCCATCTCACTATTAATTAGAATAGTTGCCTCGTACAACTCGTGTAACATTGTATAATGTGGAGATGCATTTCTTCGGTAAATATGTGTAGCTGGAGAGGCTGGCTGCTCAAAATGCGGGAGAGTAACCAGGTCAGACTGTGGTCTCACAGCGAACAAAAGAAGCACACAGCTAATTTGAAACGGTTGAAATTAACAGAGAAATGTATACCTTTTGGGTTGCGATATTATATTTTCATCATGCTTAAACCAAGCGAGAGTCATATGAGCTGCTGCTACATTACTGATATACTTTTTTAATTACATTTTGGAGCCCATATATTTGTTTTTGTACCTTGTATTTGGAAGGTCTCATTTATTTATTTGTTTAAATTGTATAAAAAAGAGTAAACAATAAAAAAAAGGTTTTCTATGAGATTGTGTGCCTTATTAGCTGCTTAGCCCACCATGAGAGGAAGAGAGCTCACTTTTCTTCTTATCAGAATTAACTTTCCTTCTTAACCTATTGTAGTTCAGCTAGGAGGAATCTGGCATAAATTATAAGCAGAGAATCGGTTTGGGAGGGGAGGGGGGGTTATAATTATATTTCTACTATTATTTTTAATGCAACCAGGAAAGAGAAAATTGAAGGGAAAACTTTTAAAAATAAACCAAGAGTAATATCAGTTGAATCATCGAAATCTTAACTTACATTTCCATTCTCCTCCAACAAAGCAGAAATGTATATCCTCCAACTGCAGCTGTGATGCATATGAAAGCAGCGACAGTGGCGAACATGGGGTGAAATTTATCGATCGGCAACTTCTCATGCGAAGGATGCACAATATCTGACAAATCATTCATATAGCCCATCTGCTTGATAGTGATCTCATCGAACATAGTGCTGCGAGTAGTTGGGCGAGAAGAGTTACTTTTTGACTGACTCAATGACGGTAGAGGAGTGTGTGTAGAAGGCTGTAATTTTTCATGTTTCCCAGAAAGAGACGAATTCTTCAGTTCATGGGTAGCGTTTGAATGGGCTGCGTGAGTAACGTCTAACAGCTTTTTGATTGCAGGGAGTGGAGAAGGCGAGACACGATGGTTCGATGAGAGGGTACTTTGTTTCGAGAAAGAGGAGTTTGAACCATTATGATCACCCTCAGCCGCTACAACGCTCACTCCTGCAAATAATTATCTCATTTAGCCACAATATAAATGTTACACACGAAAGGTTAACTACTAATGGCTTATAGCCTACAGAACACTGAAAGAATTTTAAGGAAGTATAGTTTTCACTATGTCAATGTTAAGGGGGGAGTCACATCTCATGTCTCTGATTCATTTTCACAATTGTTTAGACCTTCCTGAACGTTGGTGCCAAATCTATTTGTCTACTTTGTGAGAGAGTTTAGATTTCTTGAACACGAAACACGTCTAAACTGTTGGTTTCTTCCATCCCCATTTGACGGTTATATGACCACCACTTTTTGAGCTGGGTAGCTGTGATGCTTTCGCAAGGGTTTATTTTCCTGTTATTCTAGCCAGTGAGGAAGTGAGAACACTGAGGAGGATTATTGTTTATAGGGTCATTGTCCTGCTTCTTCCTCTTTTTTCTTCTCTTGCACTTCAACTACACAGGTTGCTGTGGGAAAGAATTGCTCCATCGCTGCAAATAGTCATAAAGTGTCTCTCATGCAATGTGCGGCTCGCCAGAGATATGCTGAAGAGCCGTCATTTTGCATGGCTCCTCCCTCGCCACTGTCCCAATCATGTTTCTTAGTGGATCTACCTCGTTTAAGGGTGTAGCTATATGAAGAACTAGGACCTTTTGACATACACTTCAGTAATGTGAGTTCTGTACCTATCTAAGGGCCACTATTGACCACCAAGATAGGGTTAATATTGGCAAGGGCCATCTTCTCATATTGACAGTTCCTGAGCCCTCACACGGGACTCTTGCGATCCATTATGGGGGTTGTATCAGTCATTGCATTAATCACTACCTTCTGGTACCTTCGTTATCAAGGTAAATACCCTGGTCCGCATTAAAAGGAACGTAACGATGATAAGACCTTTTTAAAAGTAGCAGTACTCGACTAATACCTTACGCCTGGGACTCCTTATCACGGAAACAGATTAAAAAACGTCATCTCGTATCAACCCCATTCACCGATATGCGCTCCAGTGCGAAGTTAAGTTCAAGTTCGTCGCGGTAACATTGTTTTGGGGGCGCATCAACAATCAGCGCTGTTCATTTCACACCTGTCAGTGGCTGTCAGCATACCATGTTCCCTATTTGCAACGCAACGTAAAAACTATCAAGTAGCAATGAAAACGTTTATCATCAATAACAACTCACCGAAAATTGACACGACCAAACCGAACACGCTAAGACAAATTAAGAACTTGTAAACACTCAACTTCATGTCTACAACATAAACAATATAAAGGACAGTGCATAACTCCGGACGCGAAGAAGCACAATTAGTAACTCAAGAAGCTTCTACACTGTACACAACTCTCTCTCGATAAAGTAAATATGGTTCCTTCACGAATCAAAAAGAACTAATCATTCTACCGAAGTAGGGCTGGTTCATTTCGTTCACTTGACGCGTATCCTAGGAAAGTTGGATTCTTCAAAATGAATCGATTTACATTGTATCGATTCTTTGAGAAGAATCAAACAGTTATGCGTCGATCATTTAAGAAAGTATCGATTTTAGTCATGAATTGAAGAGTTTTCTTCGGACCCGAAAAGTTAGTTTTTAAAAATGATTAGAATTAGGTCCCTTGGTTTCAATAAATTACTTTCTATCTAATGCTAAACAATGCTATATATCATGAACTTCTATCCATCTCTATCTCCTTGACCTCTTCCTACCGACTTCTGTCAGTGTAATCCTTCGTTCAAAATCGAATAGAAGTAATAATATTTCAGAGTAGGTGATTTTGCTTGTGGCAATATAACAAGGGTTGAGTACCTTCATGGCTTTCAAAGAACCAGTAAACTAAGTTCTCTTTTCTTTTGACAATATTTTCCTATCTGTGCAACAAGATTGTGTACTTAAACTCGTAGTGTGCACACTGTTCTTTGTGTAGGGATGCCGCAGATAGTATTAGGTAAGCCATTTCCAATAGTTTAATGGCTGAGTAATATGTAGACCCTAACTTTTAATTTGATTCTCCTTGCTAATCAATGGCTATAGGGGGTTTTAGTGGAATCAAATTCTCTAAGAAAATCAACCCGATGCATTTAATAGCTACAGACAGTGTAAAAAATAACGCAACGAGTGGGATGCCCAAGTATTGCGAATTCATTCGCATTTGTGTGATAATTTGGCTGAAAAATCAGCGATGCTAAAAATCCTGTGGAAATTCTTGACTATGATGACTTTAAAAGGAGATGCTACATTAAGAAAGGCTGTGTGGTTGGTGTACTGGAGCCAATTATGGCTTTCAAAAAAGCTCGCAGCGAAGGAGGCTTGTTGATGGAAGCATTGATTCAAGTTTTGGTGGCGTAGTAGTTTTACGCAACAACACCGTACCAAATAAGTTGAGTTAACTTGTATTTTCTCTCTTCTATAAGAATGAAACCGAACTGAAAGATGAATGAGGGAAGTGGTAGTTCTTTCCCTCAATAGGTAAGCAACTCGAACAACAATCAACTTTTCACTTGAGTATGTGTGAGTGGGAACTATGAATACCCTGTGCAGAGAGGGCCTTTCTTCCTCTAGTTAGTCACTGATGTTTTGACCACACATTTCAAAGGGGCAGGGCCTTGCTGAGCGATTTGTACAGACAATGCAATGATCCTTGTCACATATAGAAATCCGAGCACTGCCACCAATTAACCCCCTAATTAAAGTGTTTTGAAGATTATCGCAAAGCATAAAACCAACCAACTGCTTGCAACTATTGTTTTATTTAGTGAAATGGGATCAAACACACAAATTTACTGTATTTACGAGACTTTCAAAGGTGTAAATGCAGAATGTACACAACTCGTGAAACTAACACGTTTGACATCTGCATGATGTCAACATACATCATCTGATGATTACTGGCAGAAGTAAATCAAGCACTCATTGCAAACTTTTTATTTTTCATAGCTCTATGAAGCAAAGAAAGTTATGTAACCAGCTGAATAATTTTAAAAAATATTGCAGGTCGGAGGGGGGGGGGTTGCAATAACTGCACCTGCGACCAGCTGCCTTGCATTATTCAACTTCTTTCCCAGCGCCATCAAATCCTCTAGACCTCTTTACTTCCTCCATAACAGTGTAGCGAGATATTGCCGAAGCTCTGCAGGCTCTGCTAGCATCACACTCTCAATGATTGCCTCTCCTAGAGACCCTACTTCCTCTGATCATCCAAGCCCCTGAGATATCCAGTGAACCTTGCCATTTAAGCCCACCTCAGTCATGTCTTACAGGTGATGACACTCTAGGAGATTATTCTCAACCTGTCACTTGTTCTTGGGCAAACTAGGTGTCGGGGACATTGTTGGCAGTTGGGAAACACAATTGCCCAACTGTCATCTTTGAGGCAACATAATGATAGCTAAGATATCAGCAAACCAGTTGACATACGAACGGGAGTGAAAATAAATAATAGCAACATACGAAATATAAACCGAAAACAATTATATTCATAAACTCGAAACATCACGGCGTAAGCATGAACAGTTTAAATATCTTAATTTTTTTTACAAATCAAATCAACAGTGTGTGGTATACACTAAAATATAAGCAACGGAAGATCCGCTCAAGCAAGTGACTGCAGTTTGACCTTTTAACAACAACCCTCAACTCAAACTGTAACCTAATAACAGGTGTACTGTAATTTTCACGAAATATAACTAACATAATACAATAATTAGATATGATAATTTATTGATTCGTGTGACTTTCATTCACTAGTTTGCATCGTTTTGTAGCTGCTTCAACAGCACGAATGAACGCAGCTCTGATTCCAGCTTCTTCCAATGCAAACAGACCTTCGCTCGAAGATCCTGTAACATTTTTCAAAATACTCTTACGTTATCTTTTTTTGAAAACTGGGTGTATCATGAGTTCGAGTTTTGCTCGGGAGATTGAATATTTTTATGCTTCTAATTCAGAATGTCTACTAGTATTAAGACCTTTAGGGCTGCCTGTTGGTTGGCAACTCACAAGAAGCAAAGGGGACATTCATTCTTGTCAAACTGAGATGAGAATAAAACACTCACAAACAGAAAATCCTTACAACACGCATGACTTCCTAATAGCCTCCTAACTTTATGTAGTAAAATGATTCAATGAGATAGAATGAGCACCTACTTAGTTATAAATACTTTTCAGATATAAATTCGGCAAAGGAACTAATTTCGAGTAAGGATCAATGTATTAACTTGGGCAATGGGCCTCCTAGCAACCTTCCAGTACTACCCATCAGGGCCCATCCCTATGTTCACTCCAGCTTGTTCATATTACACAAATGAGTCGGAATAAATTCACCCACTTCCATAGCCTCAGTGATATCTAACATGGCTAATTCTGATAGAAGCTCCACTCTCACCAGCCAGTTGCTGGCACAAAGTGCTGTCCCTAAAGGAACAAACAAAAGCAGTCCGCCCAGATGTCCACTTAGAAAAAACGAAGCTACCCAATGTCAAAAAGAAAAAGAGCATAACCAGCCTTAAAGTCCTTTGGATAACAAAATATAACGTAGACTTTTTATGGAAACTGAAAACAAGGATCAGCTATATTTTGAATACAACTGGCAAAGTCTAGTCATAATCCAAGCGAAATGGTAAATTACAAAACTCAGTTGCCATTTGTCAGGTAATTAAATAAAAACATCAACAGAAACATCTACCCTAAAGAAACAATGTTTCATGTGAAGTAAAACCATTGCAACATGCAATCGCACGCAGGGGAAGCATAATTAAGACACAAAAGTAAATGAACGCATGATTTGAATGATTAACTAAAATCATCATCAACAACAAACGTCAGAAAAGATATGAATTCGATTGTCTCAGTTGGTCGATTTCTATTCAGACTGGGAAGTGAGTTTCCTGGATTGTGTGGGCGATTTTCGACAGCAGTATCCTGGTAGCAGGAAAGTGGGTAGTCAGCTTCATCAGGCGATTCCCTGCCCAGTACCTAAGCCTTCAATGCTTCGTGTCAATGATGAAAACTTAGGCCACCCACAAAGCGGCTCTTTTGAAGCGTTTCTCAAAATTCGAGTACTGAACCAACCCTCCTCAATCCATCAGAGAAATGTCCCCCCCTCCCCCACCAATGATATCAGCAACGTTGAGAGTACTTACCCGCAGGGGAGGTGACGTTGTCCCTCAGAAGAGCTGGGTGAACGGAATCGTCAGAAGTTACCATCATTCCAGCACCCACTACAGTTTGAGCTGCAAGCTTCAGAGCCAAATCCCTTGGCAGCCCCATTCGCACTCCCCCATCTGCCATTGCTTCAATTACAGCAAACACCTAGAAAGCAGGGTTTTTGTTGTAAATCTAACAATTCACTATCATAAATCTAATTCATTGATTTTATGAGTCGCTAAAATGAAAAGAGATAAAAACTAAGAGAAATTGTCTTTCCCACACAGAATCTGTTGAAGGTATACAGGTTTCAGCAATAGAGCCAATTAACAAACTCTACATATTACACCATGATGAAAGGCAAGTCCATTCCACTGTGCTTGCCCACTAGCTACTCGGCTTTGTTCAGCTTTCAGTTCCCTAACCAGCGAGCCTTGCATCCTTCACTTCTTTAGTAGCAGTTGCAGGATTGGCAAGTCTCATGAAATGGCGTAAGAGTCCCCCAACGTCTTCTGGAACGGGTATTTGTTAGTGGCATTGACTCAGTTTGAAGTTGGCTAGTTCTTTGAATGTGAACCCCCCCCCTCTGGTGCTCCAAAAACAAGCGCAGCTTGGTGCTATCAGGCATTTGATAGTAGTGGACATTCATTTTAAAAAAAATTAAATAAAGTGGAGGCAGGGTAGCACTGGTTTGAGGATCATCAAAAGTGGTCGTCATGCCACATTTTCAAAATATTCCCCTTCTCTTGTTAAAAGGCAGAAGTGGAATAACATCCAAGCTGAGTTATAGACTGCCTTACCGCTAGAGATGTTTGGTCTTACAGGAGCCTACCCCAGAGCTTCCAGTCAGTCACTGTGACACTAGTTTTGTTGTTCTGTGCAATGAGAGGATTGAATGATTTTGCATGAGTCGCTTCACAAAGTTGAACTCTTTTAATGTAACATTTGGAAACTAAGAGAGCGACGAAAGAGGTTAAAAAATCCGATGAAATACTGAAAAGGAAGCATTTTTTGTTGTTGCTGCTGTCTTCAAAAACCATAGAGGTCGCACCCACACCCCAGCTGGGAAATGCACTCTAGGACTGCTGTGAGTAGTACGTGAAGATGGCAAGTCTCAGGTGCCACTGGAGTTTATGCCACAGTCCTAGGGGCTGTAGGCCCTGGCTGGACAATATGATTACCTATGGAGCAAGGAGGAGTAGTTACCGCAGTCGTACGAGGAGGCAGATCACCTGCTGGCTGCTGTAGCAAACAAGCTAGTTTTAATCTGTCTATGGAGATCATTTATGTTTGCAACAAGTCTGGGTGAACGTAAATAGCTTTGGCAGCATTGTGAAAGAATGAGACGGATGTGATGATGCAGTCCACGGATGAGTTTGGGCAGATCGGGTGAGTTGGACTACTGTCAGCTGCTGGACCCAATCTTCCTGCATTTGTGCCTCGAGAGCAGACGTCAAGCCACCTTCTTGTACCACCTTTCAACTGCTCCATTGGCAGTCGAGAGGTAGGTGCAAAGATGTTTAGCTCCAAGTATTCAGGTCAGGTAATTGACTTGCTTGCCCCAATCTGTGATGACGAAGATGAATGCTGTGTCCTGAAATCCTCAAAGCGATGAGAGCTAAGGCGACATCTTTGGCTGTGACGTTGGAAAGTGGGTCAGCCTCAGGCCAACGTGAAAAGTGATCAGTAAATAACGGAAACCAATTCAATTGCATGCAGGGTTTAACTGGTTAACTTTAAGAGACACCCACAATACATATATATTGTTTGAATATAATTCCAAACACTTTTTAAATCCTTTAATTTCACGACCATTGAAAATAATTAATAAATTACTGTGATTTTTTTAGAAACAAGATTCATTACTCACATATGCAGGCCCCGATCCACTGAGTGCAGTCACAGGGTCGAAAAGATATTCACTTACACGATGAACGTCACCAACAGTTTTGAACAAAGTTTCTGTGGTTGTGCAATCTTCAGGTGATGTGGAGGTGCCAGGAACGTAGACTGAGACACCTTTTCTCACCAGTACTGGGATGTTGGGCATCACTCTGATGATGCGAGATCCATTTGGCAGCCTCTGTAGGGCAGTTTATCTTTATGTAACTTGTACCACTAAGAGATATGCATTATGCATCATGATTGATGTGTCAGCATTAATGATATGTTTTCAGGAGAGCCTTCCCAAGCTTGATTCTGTTTATTCTTTGTACTTGATTTGTCTATGCTTTTCTGGTGTTCAATTGCTCAAGGTCATTTGCTGTTCACATATATTTTTCAAGTTGATACACCTAAATTTTTTTAACGAATGCGTCTCTTCACATTTTCACATGTTTCTCCTTGAAATAAGCCAGAGTGTCATGTAGTCTCTAGTATAACAAAGGATGAGTGTAAAATTTACCTCGTTCTTACTTTTTCAATGTCGTTTATGGTGATTCCCATTGCTACTGATATTAGAAGGTTTCTACTGATGACATCTTTGATATCCTTCAACACCATTGGCACAATATGTGGTTTGACAGCCACTATAACTATTTCGGAGTTGGTGACTACTTCAGCATTGTTGTGGGTTACCTTGGCTCCGAACGCCTGGAAATAAAGCAGGTCATCAAGTTCACCACTCCATGAAAAAAAAGTACACATTGTTGAAAAGACAAACAAAACGAGCGAACTGACCAGCGTTCGATTAGATGAGATTGTAGCCTTATGTCCTCTGGTTCTGAACCAACATCCCCAGGTCCCTAACATTTGTCCTACAGGTGGGATCGTTCCCCTATTTTTAAAAGGTAGGTCATCCGTGCATCCTTGGTGTGGTTGCTTCTTACAAACACTACTAGCAGGTCGTTTTCAAATAGTTAATTTGCGTATATGTTCTCAATAAATGTTCCTCTGACAGGCCAGTGAAGGAAGATAAAAATTATAGTGTCAAATATAATGTTTTTTGAACATTTCAGTAATTTCTCGAGTAATTGCTTCACTGGATTTGATCAATCTTACGGAGGGTTTTTAAGCAACCTACACCCACATTTTGTTAACCTATAATTATTTCTGTATCTACCTGTTGAACAGGGATATAAGGCATAATAGCTCGGAAAACGAGATTTGTCGAATATTAATTTATCGGTTTTCCAATTTTCTGAAAAACGGCTCTAACGATTTCAATCAAACTCTCGAAGTACTCTCAACTAACTAATACCTACATTTTGTTCTGCATAAATGTTGCTGTAGAAATGCGTTGGACGAAGATACAGCCTCCCTATATGTAGCAGGCCGTCGAATTTACATGGACTGCGAAAAGTTGTGTGTTGCTACGCACCAGATATTTGATTTATTACTTTCCTTGGCTCTACAAAGTAGAAAGGAAACTTATGTAATGGGCTGAAAAAAAAATTAAGTTCTCTTCAGATCTTTACGTTTCAGACCCTACTGAGTCCGATAAACACTGTTTGGGAAAATGGTCTGCGTGCGTGTGAACGATTTTTAGAAAAAACCACCGAACCAAATCAGGTCCAACTTGATGATACCAAGCCCGCAGGTCACCATGGGGTGCCAAAATAAGTTTATGAGCAAGATACTAACTATACTTACCATACTAACAATAATTATCACAGTGATCAAAACACCAAATATTTTTTATTTTCTCAAAAACGACCCAAACGATTTTGATTAAATGTTTTACGAACGTACGTTTGTATCCTGGTGAGCTGACAATACTGTAACATTCCCATCCGTGAGAAAATGGCGGGAGCAGCACAATAAATTCTAGACCTGTACGACCTGCCGCATTCTGCCACCGTGAAGTGACGTTTCAAATGAATTGAGTTAGTCGAATAAGCCATGAACACAAATGAATTGACGTGGAGCTAAGGAAAGAGTGTGATATGGCGCCGGGACCTGATATTTTTCAGAGTATCTGTTTTATTTAATTGGTTTTCCAGCTGATTAATTCCCGTTCCGGAGCTCTTGAGATATCGGTGTCGCGACCTCTTCGGTAAAAGTGGTCTCCCCTCCAGTTTTCGCTTTTGTGGAGGGTTCCTCTTGAGTTTACACTACTATCGTCCCCCACCCATTCGTCATAGTTGATACCAGTGGGTTAAGTGGGAAGTTGGGAAACCAACTCGATCGAACTCAAAACGAACAGTTCCCGTACTCTGACGCATGATGACTCGCAGACTTTGGCAATGTATTTGTATATTGAACTCGGAAATTTAGCCTAAACAGGAAGAGTAAAAGAGAGAAGTGGGTGAGCGAGAAGAAGTAAGTCTGAGAGATGTAATGTTGTCATTAGGGTTCAACTTGGCAGCCAATCAACCGATTTTCCTCATTTAAAATTACTTCAAACAATTTTTACATACCTTCAGTGATTGTTACATTATTTTCCAATTATCTTTGTTCTAATCTTCGACGATTTTTAATCGAAATGTCAACAGCTGCTGCTCAATTTGCCAGCAAGTTTGGCTAATTTCCCGTTTTCCATGGGTGTACGAGTGTAGAGTGAAAAGCGCCTCTGAGATGAACTCCGTATTGACCTCTCCACTGAACAAAAACTTGCCATACTAATAGAATGGAATAATGGTATGCAAGGTGGGAATTCATGTCAAAGGGGCGTGACACGTGTGAGTTTTTACCTAAACTCTGTGAACATCTTAGTAGAAATTAGAATGGAACGCGGGTTGGGGGTGAAAATGTACCAAAAACTAGGTTTTTTCGCATTTTTCTCAAAAACGACTATAACGATTTTGATTAAACTTTTAGATTATCTTTGACTACCTAGTACGAAACTATTCTTTTCCGTAGTTATCTCCATGAAAATACGATGAACAATGATATACTCCTGAAAAGCAAAAATAGGTGTTTTACGCTTTTAGGAAAAACGGCTTCAGGAATTTTCACCAAACTAGCAAGACGCTTCCAAATAGTTATTATGTATGTATTGTTCTCAATAAATGTTCCTCTGACAGGCCAGTGAACAAAGATAAAAATTATTATGTGTAAAAAATAATGTTTTTTTTAACATTTCTGTAATTTCCCGAGTAACTGCGTCACTGGATTTGATCAATCTTACGGAGGGTCTTTAAGCAACCTACACCCACATTTCGTTCTCTGTAATTATTTCTGTATCTACCTGTTGAACGAAGATATAGCGCCCGTATATGTAGCAGGTCGTCGAATTCACGGGGGTTGCGGAAAGTTGTGTGTTGCTACGCATCAGATATTTTCTTTTCAATCTCCTCTTTCAAACGCCGACGGACTTCCTTTCTTTCCTTTCGTATTTTGGGCTCCTTCCGCATCCCCTCTAAATAAGAAAATAAATAAATAAACCGCATACCTTGAAACTCTCCGCTGAGCTCCTGTCATCTGGAGAGCAGCTGCTCACTATTCTGCTGCCTTTGGTAACACCTGCGAGCAGAAAATAATCAATACCAACTTAGCGAGCTGCGAAACATTACGAGAAATTTTTTCAAGACTATTTCCGCCGTTGGGTCGCTTCTCCTGGAGGACTGAAATCATTAAAACCTACGTTGTTCACAAAAAGTAGATGACGACGGCTACTAGAACTTAGAATCATTAAGCTTATTTTCCCGCTCTGATGAAAACCGAAAATAAAGTTATGGGCGATTTCCATCGATGGGGGCAAAATGTACCAGAAACTAGGGATTTTCGCATTTTTCTCGAAAAAGCTCCAATGTTTTTGAGTCAGCTTTCAAATTATTTTCTACGGGTTAGAACAAAACGTTTCTTCTCTCTATATATCTCCGTGAAAATACGGTGAACGGAGATACAGGCCTAAAAGGCAAAAATAGGGGTTTTCCGCTTTTTGGCAAAACGGCGTCAACGATTTTCACAAAACTCACAGGATGTTTTTAAATAATTAATACCTATATATTGATCACCATAAATGTTCCTCTGACAATTCATTGAACGGAGATAAAAATCAAAATGTGTCGAAAATAACGTTTTTTCGAATATTTTCGTAAATTCAGGGGGTAATTGCTTCATTAGATTTGAACAATCGATCATTGTCTTCTAGTCACACATAATCACATTTTGTTGTATGTAATTATTTCTGTATATACCTGTTGAATGAATATATAAGCCAAGGTAACTCAGAAAAGAAGATTTGTCGAATATTAATTTATTGTTTTTCCAATTTTCTCAGAAACGGTTATAGTCGTATGATTTCGATCAAACGTGGGGGTTGCTCTTAATTACATATTGTTCTGCATAAATTTTAAACTACAAATGCGTTGAACGACGATAAAGTAGCATACAGTATACAGAGCAGGTCGTCGAAGTCGTGAGTTGCTACACACCATTTATTTAATTTTGACGTCTCAAAAATATTCAAGCGTGACTGACGATGCCATTGGTATTCTACTCCTAACGTTTCCGAAATGTAATTCGCACATTGGGAAGACGCGCCAGGTTGTGTGGATAGCCGAGTCGTTTGGCACATTAAAGGAAGGATGATATAATGCTAAGATAAAATGCTAGTAATCCACGGGCTTACAGGGAAAGATGAGAACACGGCAAAACGAGGAGAGTTGGAGGAGTGTCTACTTCAATACAAACGGCTCATTCCGGACCTATGGGGAACAGTAAGGACGAGTTCGATTGGAGGTACACAATTCTTTGTACTCTTCATAGATGAAGCAACCTGATGGTGAGTGATCGTACAATTAGAGGCGAAGTGTTAAAATATTTCAAAATATATATAAGCAATTAACAAAAGACCAATGAGGCGTTGAAAATAAATGTCTTCAATCCGACTATAGAAGAGGGAACATCGCAGGACCGAATCAAAACTGTCGCACAGCTTTAGGGATGAAGCAATTAAGACCGCAATACATTAGGGCCCGTATACACTTCGATACAAGGAACCTCCAAACGTGCAATTTTAACACTTTTGTGTTTACAGCTTATGGGCGTGATAAGGTGAAATCTGAAAGCAAATTAAACCGCGTTTGAGGGAGCATTTACTTTTGGGGTACTCCGACTAAAACGATGCAAATACAACGGTATATTATTCTCTTATTCAGCATAATTTCGTCGCCTGACGCTCTCTCCCACCTCCGAGACCCATCCCATTCGGTTCATCATAGAAATATCTGGTGTGTTGCAACACACAACTTTCCTTAGCTCTACGTCAATTCACTTTGTACATGGCCAATTCGATTTAATCAATTCATTTATCACTCAGTTAATTTGAACTTGGTCAAACAACGCTTTACGGCAGCAAGAAGCGGTAGCGCTTACAGTTCCAGATTTTATTGTGCTGCTCGTACTCATTGCAGGACCCATATTGAGCAATCGGTACACAGATAATTAATGAGGCTGTAAACACGAATTTTTTGAAGTGGATAGTAATCACTTTTGTGGAGTTATTGGGTAATAACTGTTAGAACTGGTAGTAAGCGAAACGGGCGTAGTTGAAATTCAGGAATTTCTGGAGTGAGCCCCATTTATCTCATGAGCGTTTTTAAACACCCACCCTTTAGGTATTAGGTATTCTACTAACATTCCAGCGGACTTAATAAGGAAAAAACTGCACTAAAAACGCTTTTGGTCGAAAATTTTGATAATTTATTGTGCTGCTCTCGTCATTTTAACACGATTGGGAATTTTATGGTATCATTGCCTTATTGAGAGCTATCAATATAACAAATTTAATCAAAATCGTTAGAGCCATTTTTGAGAAACAAAATTTGGTGTTTTGATCACTATGATAACTATAGTTAACTTTCGGTGGATTTTGCCCATACCCTTAATTTGGCGTCCCATGGTAACCTGTAGGCTAGACATCAAGTTTCAGCTGATTTGGTACGGTTGTTTTCTCTAAAAACCGCGCTAAAATCGATTTCGTCGAAAATGTTAATAATTTATTGTGCTGCTCTCGTCATTTTCCCACAAATGGGAATTCTATGGTATAATTATCTTATTAAGAGCTACCAATATAAAAAATCCAATCAAAATCGTTAGAGCCGTTTTTGAGAAAAAAAATATTTGTTGTTTTGATCACTATGATAACTATAGTTAACTTTCGGTGGATTTTGTTCATACCCTCATTTTGGCGTCCGATGGTGACCTGTAAGCGAGACATGAAGTTTGAGCTAATTTGGTACGGTGGTTTTTTCTAAAAATCGTTCACAGACACACAGACCATTTTCCCAAATAGTGTTTTTCGGACTCAGGAGGGTCTGAAACGTAAAGATCTGAAGAAAACTCAAAATTTTTTTTTCAGCCGATTACATAACTTTCCTTTCTACATCGTAGACCAAGGAAAGTAAAAATACTAGTGAACGGTACAAAACATGACCTCGCTACAACGGAACAGCGAAAATTGAAATTTTTGAGACGCTACTAGGCAATTCGTACGATGTGGCAAGTCGAGCTGACGGGCTTGGAGTGAGACGGGAGGCAGTACGGGAAATGAGAAAGAATGTGCAAGAGAACGGATAACTTTCGCACCACGAGTTAACACAATTAGCGCATGGAATTTGCCTCTCTAACTTTATTGTGAATTCACTGTTTTCCATCTAGACGCAGTCTTACACCTTTGAGACATGTCCTATTCGACTCAGGATTGAAAAACACCAATGAAACGATACCAAACACGACATAATTGCGATAAAATAGGCCGGAATCGCAACGAGGTAACCAAATCGAGTCGGGGGGCTCATCTGAGGGCTGGGAAGCGGAGAGCGAGAGAGTTGCACTACCGGATTGTCACGGGAGAAGAAATGAGGCCTGACTGACATAGCCGACATTAGTCCCGACCAGTCTGCAGTGGTCCTGGAGTTACAGGTAGTATCTGGCAGCCAGGATCTTGCTAGTGAAGTGGAGGCAACATCTGGGTTGCAGCATTGACAGTGCCTGGGCGCAGTGTGTAGTGCAAGAAAAGTGCTGGGGAGATGTATTGGCTGGGTGCATGATCAGGCGTTCTCCGAGGTATCACTACTCGCGTGTGGCTCAGGTCTTATATGAACTGGTGGTCGTTCTATCGTGGAACACCCTCTTATCCTTCTTTACTTCCCCGTCCCAATCCTACTATCCCCAGAGGTGGCGCAGGTTATTCCCATGTCCATCATTTTATTGATTTAATTTCTCCTTTTTGGGTGTCACAAGTCTCAAAAAAAATCAGGACGCCGTATCACAGAACTTTCTCGTACTCATATCCCGACGATTATTGAGCATTTGGTGTGCAGAGAATTCATGAGGGTGTAAACCCGATTTTTTTGAAAAGGATATTAATTTTTCCAGAATTATCGTGTAAAAAGTGTATCGTGTTTCGGGAGTAGCCCCCGTTTATTTTATGAGTTGTTAAGACTTGGTTGGAGTACTACCTGAATTTGTCTGTATTTAGGTGACATATCGAAGGAGGGAAGAGACACAAACAGAGAGTTGCATAAGATCCTCATATCGATATAAACGTACAATCTTTTGGGATTAGGTTCACAGAACGTCCGATAATGTCGAGACAACTTAAACTCAAATTAAACCAAACGTGTGAGCCTCTGAGAGCCTAAAGCTTGATGACAGAATTTTAGTTGTGAATTAGGTACACTCACCAGCGGATATAAAGCCAGCAGCAAGCGCCTGGGCCATTTTGCCACCACCAATAAAGCCAATCGACATGGTAACAATTAAGGCAATTCTTTAAGAGATCGAAAGGGGTCCAATTGCCGGAAGCTGAAGGCAAATATGTCGCAGAGAGCCAGTCAATTACTCAAGCGGGACCACTTCTCCGGTTCAAGGGGACCAGGAATTACAACTGAAGCGACATTTTCGATTGGTCCTTCTTAACTTTTAATCTTATCGGGCACCGATCGGTCGGTGGTTACGTTCGATATGAACCAAAACAGTCTTGAGATAACCGCCGGACAAAAGAGGACCAATAATTTCTCGACAAGAAGGCCAAAACGTTATTCAATTGTAGGTTTGTAGGTAGTTGTACTGGTAGGCGAGACGATGAGATGGCTGGGGTGGGCCTCAACTTTACGATATACCGAGCCTAACTAATAACTTCGTTGATTTTATTAGTCGAACCTCCCTCCAGCTCCTGAAAATGTTGAGAGCTATTTGCGAGGATGGTGCGGGGAATCACTGTGTCCGTCAGCTCAGTTTAATTTTCCTATTTTCCCGTCAATCTTTCCTTTCTTTGGTTGCATACATAAAGATAAGGTCAATAACAACAACAATAATACCCAGAAACGTAAAATACGTAATAATTCAAAATGAACATTCGTCTATCCCCCCCCTCCGCACGAAAAATTCTCTGGATCCGCCATTCCGTTTACTGTCACACTAAAAGCACGAAAATGACACACAGCATGTCACATAGTGTGTCTACACCACCAATAGTGTTTAATCTACTTTCTATGAATCAGCTGTAGCTCAAGGCAGTTCACGTCGGTAGTCTGTTTGTTCCCTCCCCCAACAACCTGAACAGCCAGTTATTTTTTTACAAACGGGGCATTAAAGGATCAGTGCGGTGAAAAACGAAGATGAATATTAGCCCTCCCTACGAATGGAAAATGAACAATCACAATCAGACGTACGAAAACAGAAGTGAAAACACGACGAGCAAACTTGTTAATCGGACGCCTGGAGGAAAAGAAGCTCCCACTCTGCTCGCGAGTAGAAAGAAGATTGTAAAAGAGTTGTTATGCTCTCAGATTTCCACGAACGAAATTGAAAAAGATTTCCCCTCAATTCCCGCCTTCCTTTCCTAGTAGCGCAAATAGTAACGATAACAATAATAAGAGAAATTCAAGGAAATAAGAACATGAAAGCAAGACAGGCTGCCTCGACATCACAAAGGGTTATTTCTCCACCACAGCGCCAACTGGAAAACATACCATCAAACCTAACCATCTGGACAGCTATACACCACAATGTTCCCGCACCCATCAAATAAATAGTTGGTTTAGATCAGCATTCCAGACAGCAACTACCACATTTTAAAAAACGATGATCAGGCTGAGAAATGTACGTGTGTTTTGCAAGAAGTACCTTTTCAAGAATGGTACTGCCTGCGAGGGTGTGTTTGGCTCGGGCAGTGAGGGTGGAAAGTCCATGGCGCACACATCCCCCAGCAACTAGAAGAGGCACTAGTTGCTATAAAAAATACCTCCGCACGTCCAAGCCCCATTCAGTGTGGACACCCTCCACATCTTTCTTCTCTACATTGACTACAATGCGTGACACATTATTTTGTTTTCTAACTTGCAACTTCAGGCTAGATGCAATAATGTGTACGAAGAAGAACCTCCTGCAAATGATTACACAAAGGTTTATTACTCGTGAACAGAATGATTGTGACCTATCCTATTCAATACAACGTCAAAAACACCGGGAAACGACAACTTATATGCAAATGAAAACGTTTTTAGAGCACCTCTGAGACCTAATACTTTCGATTCAGCATCAAAAATATTTGGTGCGTTGCAACACACAACTTTCCTTAGCTCTACGTCAATTCACTTTGTACATGGCTTTTTATACCTACTCAATTCATTTGAACTTGGTCAAACAACACTTCACAACAGCAGGAAGCGGTAGCGCTTAGAGTTCCGGAATTTAATGTTCTGCTCTTACTCGTTTCCGGACCGTTATTGAGCAATTAGTACACAAAGAATTCATCAGGCTGTAAAGACGATTTTTTGAATAATGGTAGTAATTACTTTTGCAGAGTTATTGGGTGGGTAAAAACTTTTAGAACTGGTAGTAAGCGAAACGGTGGTAGTTGAAATTCAGGCATTTCTGTAGTCGTCCCCATATATCTTATGAGCGTTTTTAAACATTCACCCTATAGGTATTGGAAAGGACTACTATACCAATAATTTTCAACATTCTAGTAACATTTCAGCGGAGTTTATAAGGAAAACCCTGCAAATTATTACACAATGGTTTATTATTCTCTTGAACAGCTTGACCTAGTATTACTGCTCCGAGACTCATCCCATTCAATTCAGCATCGAATACTAGTAAACCATACGAAACATGTCCTGGCTACAGTGGAACTACGGAAACAAAACGTCCGATGATCCCATGACCCAGTACAACACGGGAGCTACAGCGTTTCGTCTTTTGAACTCCCTCCCTCCCCGCCCGTCTCATTAAAAAAGCAACCGCGCTCGAGGCGAGCGAGCGCGCCTCCTGCTCGCTTGCCTCCCTTTTCGCCTCGGAACGGGTTCGCTTCGAGCGCCCCTGTTCCAATTTCCCCGACGGGGCAAAATCATCAGACGTTTTGTTTCCGTAGTTCCATTGTAGCCAGGACATGTTTCGTATGGTTTACTAGTATTCGATGCTGAGTCGAATGAGATGGGGGAGCACTAATACTAGGTCAAGCTGTTCATGAGAATAATAAACCATTGTGTAATCATTTGCAGGGTTTTTATTCAGACGGGAGGGAGGGAGGGACGCTGTAGTTCCCACGTTGTACTGCGTTTCGTTAATTTTTTTAACCATTTTTTGCCCATTACAACCACGGGCTTCGTCCGATCGGATTGCCGAGATGGCGGGCACAACTAGATACCAAATCGGATTTTTGTGCGAAAGAACGAATTTTTTAGACCACGTTAATGGCACAAAACGGCCCAGACGGCGGACAGAGGACAGGGGACGGGGGACGGCGGACGGACATTGCAAATTTGGAATCTCCAAGTCTTGAAACGTAAAGTATCAAATTTTGAGGGGGGGTTGTAAAAAATTTTTCGTGACCGAAAACATAAGGTTATTATTCAGAATGAATAATAAAACGAAAGCCGCGCTAAAACCGATTTTCGTAGAAAATTTTGCCAATTTATTGTGCAGCTCTCGTCATTTTACCACAAATGGGAATTTCATGGTATAATTGCTTTATTGAGAGCTATCCATCTAAAAGATTTAATCAAAATCGTTAGAGCCGTTGTTAAGAGCAAAATTTGGTGTTTTGTGCTGTGGATTTTGTTCATACCCTTAATTTGGCGTCCCATGGTAAACCTGCGGAATAGATATCAACTTTGAGCTGATTCGGTTAGGTCGTTTTCTCTAAAAATCTTCCACGGACACACACACAGACCATTTTCCCAAATAGTGTTTTTCGGACTCAGGGGGGTCTGAAACGTGAAGATCTGAAGAAAACTCAAAATTTTTTTTCAGCCGATTCCATAAGTTTCCTTTTTACTTTGTAGAGCCAAGGAAAGAAAAAAAATACTAGTAACGATTCGAAACATGACCTAACTACAACGGAACAACGAAAATTGACATTTTGAGACGACGCTAGGTAATTGGCAGGGCGTGATGAGTCGAACCGCAGGGTGGTTGGAGTGAGACGGGAGGAAGCCCGGGAAAGAGTTCCACTAGTCATTTTTACTTTCCGCTACCCGAAGGGAAGGAAAGTATAGTAATCGGCCCAAAAAAAAATTGGGTTTTCTTCAGATCTTTACGTTTCAGACCCTACTGAGTCTAATTTCGGCGCGTGGTCCGTGTGTATGTGTGTGTGTGTGTGTGTCTGTAGTTCGATTTGCGGGAGAACGGCTGATCCAATTGAGCTGGTTCTTTTTTTGTTTTGTTCGTTATTTTTTGTAGACACCAAAATAAGGTTATGGACGATTTCGGCCGAAGGGGAAGGGGGTGGGGGACGAAAATGTACCACAAACTAGGGTTTTTAGCATTTGTCTCGAAAACGGCTCGAAGGATTTTGATGAAACTTTCAAATTATCTTCTACTAATCAATATCTAACTTTTCTTCTCCATACATATCTCCATGGAAATACGGTGAACGGAGATATGGGCCTATGAAGCAAAAATTGGTTTTTTACGCTTTTTGGCGAAACGGCTTCAACGATTATCACCAAACTTTAGAGATGTTTTCGAATAGTTGATACCTACATATTGTTCTCAATAAATGTTCCTCTGATAGTCCATTGAACAGAGATAAAAATCAAAATGTGTCAAAAATAACGTTTTTTCGAACATTTCCGTAAATTTCAAGGTAACTGCTTTACGAGATGTGGTAAATCCTAATGGAGTTTCTTTGCATCACCCATACCAACATTTCGTTCTCCATAATTATTTCTGTATATATATGTTGAACGGAGATATAAGCCAAGTTAACTCAGAAAAGGAGATTTGTCGAATATTAATTTATCGGTATTCCAATTTTCTCAAAAACGGCTCTAACGATTTCGAGCAAACATCCGGAGTACTCTCAGCTAACTAGTCCCTACATTTTGTTCTCCATAAATGTTTCTGTAAAAATGCGTTGAACGAAGATATAGCACCCGCATATGCAGCTGGTGTTCGAAATTACCGGGGTGGCGGAAAGTTGTGTGTTGCTACGCACCAGATATTTTAACCATTTTTTGGCCATAATAACCATGAGTTTCGTCCAATCTGATTAACCAGTGAGCGGGCATAACTAAAACCAAAGCGGAACTTTCGTGCGAAATAACAGATTGTTTAGACCAAATTAAAGCCCTAACATTGCTTGTACGACGGCGGGGCGTTGCAGAATTGGATTCCAAATGCCCTGAAATGGTTAGTGTCAAATTTCGAAGGGGGGTTGTAAACAAATGTTTCTTGACTGAAAGCTGATGTATTACTCAGAATTAATGACAAACCTCAAGTGACAGGAGCGGGTGCGGGGTTAAACACAGGGGGAGCCCAGAATGCCGTCATCCACTAGATCCTTTCCTGTCTTCTATACTACTTGCCTTCCTGTTCATTGATTTTAGGTTTATTAATTATTCCATCTCAAAACGAGTAATTGAGAAATCCAAGTTAAGTTCTGGGAAAGTTAAAGAAAAGGTGATGGTTTATTCCCTTCAAAAACGCTGATCAAACAACAACGTCTAACAATTTTGTTTTATTATTCATTCTGAGTAATACGCCTGTTTCCTGTCAGGAACACTTTTTTAAAAACCCCCTTCCAAATTTGACGCTACGATGATTCGTTCTTTTTACTGTGGGGTTTGGAAAAAACCAATCTGGTTCGAGGCATTACGCAGCTTTCCTCAGCCTATGTACATTTTCTCTACTTAATTCAATCTATTTTTCACTTTTCACAGAGCTTAAAGTTCCCTAACTTTATAGAGATCCTGCTTCTAACACGACGACCTTGATAGACCAAGGTAGAAATAATTGAAAGGGTCCCCAGCATTGTTTGCTTGATGTGGTTCATGTCTACAGCTCTAGCTCTAAGGCGGGACTCCAACTAAGAAGAAATAGGAGGTGGAAGGAAAGGATAAAACGAAGTTCCACCAACTTACGCCCACCAGTTCACATACAAACTAACCAACATGCAGATGGTGCTACTCTGAAGAATGTGCTGATACCCCCAGCCAATGCACTTCCTTTTCACTTTCCTTCTAGCCCTGACATTATCTGTCTCCACTCCTGAAGGCTCCTCTACTGCCATACGAGATCCATCTAGCCGGATTTAGGGTTTTATTGCTTGCCAAGCAAAATCTCAGCTCCCAGATACAACCAGGACATTTTGGATCATTGCCTACTAGTCAGAGCCCATGAAAACAATGGCAGGCCCCAGTCCTTCTTCTCCAGGGACACTCCCTCAGATGACAATGCACCAGCAACCTACTAGCAGTGTCACAACAATTGACACATGCCTCATGAGTAAGCAGGCACACCTACACCTCATGATTGAGTGACTCCAATAAGTTGCCACAGGCACGAGCATCCAGAATGTTAAGATCCCAGTCTCTCCTACACCTCATCACCACACAAACATCGTAGAATTACTGGTAATTTCTTCGACAGATGCCCTATAAAGGATACTCCACCCATTTTACATGGCTGTAACAATTCTGGATATCAGTACATTATGATAGCTACTAATGATAGTAGATCAACACCACGATGTGATTGTGGGACATCATAGGTGATGGAGGAAGGGGATTTCGGTTTTCGAATTTCCAATTATCCAACCATTTGCAAGAAAAAACAAAGAATGATACAAAAATTTATTTGGAGGGTGAAACCGGAAAAATTGAAAAAAATTAACTGAAAATAAAATAACTTACTCTGTTAGATGGGATAAAAATTGTATCAAAGAAGTGAAACAGAATAATATCCTAGGATCTCCTTACATTAGAATTTGAAAGCTCGGAAACGACGAACTGATTGGACTGTGTAGAGGTTACAGAAGGAAACGGAGATGAGAAAATAAAAGACAGATCTTACCGTAGGTACAGAGTGGAGATGATGGCGAAGTTCAGTGAAAGGCTGAAGGAGGTTGGGTGGTGTCCGATATTCGAAGAACAAGGGGGTTCCGGCTGATAAGTCAACCAACTGAAAAGAGCAGCTCGCATTATTCGCAGAAATAATTGGGAAGCCTCTGCACAGAGCTCGAAGTGTAACGCATTGTAACTTACAATGATGTTGGTGTCAGAACTTTTCTCAGTCGGCGGTTTGGGATACTGATGACCCAGTTTTCGAGAAACGTGGCGTTCTGTAGGCTTCGGGTCTGATATTCGCAGCGAATCTGGCGATGGGAGAAGTCGAGTAGAGAGAGGTGACTGAGGCAGGTTGGAGGTGGTGACAGACTTGATGAGAAAGGATGAGAAGAGTAAGAGGTCGACTCAAGATTGCGAGCGATACGCGCTCAGATCGTCCGATCACGATAGTTAAAGAAAAAAAAGAAGAAAATAAGAAACAGAGAAGGAGGCTCACTTCGCCTCTTCGAGGACTAAGTGACGTCTCTCAGAGTCGTCAACAATAGGTAAAGTGTGTCTCATGGGGAGTCAGACAACTGATGAAGCAAAACCTGAGACACTGCATTTTTACTGGCAACTCTCCATTCGCACAGTTGTGGGAGTGGTAAGGACACAGAAGCACATGACTTGTACAACTGTATTCACTTCTAGAAAGCCACTAAGTTTTTGGCAGCCCCTTACAGCATTAACACTATGTGAAAAATGCAGAGTTGGGGCTTTGTTTAGAAGTGTCAAAGCCTGATACATCTTTGACTCGTCTTTAACCAAAATTCGTTGCAATATCAGCTTGGCACTGCATTCAAGTTGAAAATAGTTTTTTTAGCCGATTACATAACCGTCCTTCCAACTTCATAGTAAAGTAAACATTAATTTACACTGCTACAATTACCCTTACCCTTAATCCTTCAACTCCTCGCCTTTTAAGGGCTCACGATAGACGGGGTAGAGTAAGGGAACTCCAAATGGGCTGGCATCTTCCAAGAATGAAATGGTATCCAATAAATATAAATTGTATTTCAACCAGCACCGAGTAACATCGAAGGGTGCGATTCCACCAAAGCTCCATTAGTCAGGAAACATCAGTTTTATGCTCGGTCAGGTCAATTGAAAACTCGATTACTAAAACTTCAAAATATAATTTGAGGTAAAGAAGGAATAAAGTACTTTGGAAGGTAGGGCTTACAACAGATGATAAGTCGAGTGACCAAGGCTCAAAATTAAGTAATTGGCATAGCTCTAAGTACACTTTCACATGTTAAGTAGTTCTCTAAGTAGCTCTCAGTGTTATATCACGATGAACAAAAGTACTCGTTTGTCTTAAACTTCTTCAACTCTTCGTCCTCCAACTCTTTCTTAGTCCGAGAGATGTCGTCTTGAATCTGAGCGATCAGTTCTTCGACAGAATTGAAATTCATTTCTGGCCTTAAAAACTTAACAACAACAACTTTCATTGTCGAGCCGTAAAATTCGTTGGGGAACTCGTTCAAGATATGAACTTCCATTGTCTTTTCTTTGCCGTTGTAGAACGGGTTCCATCCGACGGAGAGCACCATTTGATGGACTGGACCGTCGTCGACGTTGGCCCAACCACAGTAGATACCCGTGTCCAGGGAGGCCGGGAGGCCGTTGACCACTTCTTGCGCGTAATTGGCAGTCGGGCAGCCCAAGTCTTTAGAGCCACGGCCAAAGCCTCTCACCACTAGACCCTTCACAAACAAGGGGAGAGCCCGGATGCTCATCGTACCTATCGATCAACTAGCACTCACAACCGTCGACGACATACAAGTCGACGTTATCTAACAACTACTTGAAAACCGCTATTCTTCCTACTGTGTCACTCCGGTTGAAAACACGCCCTCCACACTCAACTTTGAGTGCTCGGGTATCAGAAAAGGCAGGATCCCTAGGCTCGTATCAGCTTATATCCTTCTACAACCTTATCCAAGAGCTCATAACCCATCGTTTGGGTTTCGATTTGAACAGGTCTGTGTGCAGGATAAAATATCTGGATAGTGGCAAAACTTCCCACAACCCCCGTAAAATTGCCGACCTGCTATACATATAGTCGCTCGCTGATTCTTCACTCAATGCATTTGTACAGAATTATTTTTGGAGGGCTGTAGGTTGGGTTGCACGTGGTTTTCCCTACACAGATAACTTTTAATTAATGTACGATATGGTAGGCTGGCGGATGAAGTTGGCATTGATGTTTTCTTTCCAACTTAACTTCACAATACCAATGAACGTGGCCATGAGCTAGTGCTCTACACTGTATCCCACCACTCCTGGCAGATTTATATGTCCTGCTTCTTTCTTCTTTCATAGATGTACATCTGCAGAGTTGCAAAAATTCTCCCTCATTTTCGATTCAGACTGATTGACAATGCTTCCAATGCAGGGCACAGGTCAAACACTCCTTGCTACACAGCAAATAAAAGAATAAACACCAAGGTACCCTGAACTCATTTTATTAAAAGAATTAAATGCAAGCAACTGTTTGGTTGCTGCTTCTATCACAACAGGATGACACAATGAGTTTAACAAGTTTGCTCGAATTGAACTGACAGGGCGTTGGCAGTTGGTTATATCACACTTATGAGCTGTGTGTTGTGCTTTCTTTATTGTTTGAATGGATGAGAATGGTAAGCTGTGTTTGGTCAAAACTGGCTGTTTGACATCTGCTGACGAAGGAGGAGGTGAATCCACATGATCAAGGCACCATTTCAGTTCTTCCAATATTCTGCTACTTGAGGTTACTGATAAATCATCCTGAAGAGACAACACAATCAAATCAAGCACCAGAGATATAAAAACAAACAAGAGGTCAGAGTAACGTAGGTTGTATAGCTATTAAAGTTAACATACCTGTTAGGTGAGTCCGTCTCCTCTGGCTGGTGAGTTACTGTGGGCAAGCGCTTTCGATGTAAAGACATCATCGTCTGGCCATCATGTCTTTACATCGAAAGCACTTGCCCACAGTAACTCACCAGCCAGAGGAGACGGACTCACCTAACAGGTACGTTAACTTTAATAATTTGCCTACTGACGGACATAACCCAATTGCTTTAATACTTGGCTAGCTATTGCCTATTCCCAGCTACACCACAGCCTAAATACTATATTATTGCGCATGATCATCATTATTTATTCCAGGACCAACACGAGATAAAATCCAGTCTTCTGGTGCTGGAAAGGAACCATCACAGGACCGGTCTGTTTTCTAATCAAAATGACAAGTTCCTGACGCTCTTGAGAGATTTATATCAATCACGTGTCATGGACATTGCACTTTCGCTATCATTCAAGAGCCTGGTCATCATCCACCAAACCCAGACCTGCGGAGGTATAATAGGTTGTCATATAGCCAGTCCATCCCAGTGGAGCACTGTTGCCAGTATCACCTCGCACAGGAACAACTCTGAATCTGGTTTCTGAAGTGATGTAACTATCTACCCGGGTGGAAAGTTTCAAAAGGGTGAGATCAAGTGCGGCCATGGATTTTGGTCATAACCTCCTTCGCATACTGGGCTAAGTGGTTATAAGTTTGCTTAGTAACAGTCAATGCTCGAAGGTTTCGCTGCTCTTCCAACAACCGCCGTTCAGTGTTGAACACTACAATGGAGAAGCACGTTATTTCTTATACCTCCACACTGGAGGCGCAGGATATGCAGGTGCTTTGAGGAATGAGAATTCCCATCTTGCTTGCAATTTATCTAGGGCACGAAGAATACCCATTCATTTACTGCATCAAGTTTTCGTTTGGTGGAGAGGTCTATACAGAGTTCTGGCTTCCGTTTCACTCTCTACTTGTCCACCATGCTCTCAATGGCCGACTAAACAGCTACCTGGTCAGTGATCACTTGGAGTGCTTCAGTGGATGATGTCTTGTAGGCTGTGGGGGACCCTCCAGAGTGCAGCTCTCCGTAATTGGCCCGTACTCACCAATGGTTAACTGTGAGTGTACAACCCAGGCAATGGATAGTAGCCAATCATGCCTAATATGCCATGTACAGGAGGATCGTGACATGGTTACACGTATCCCAAGTGGCCTTGCTAATGCTCGTAATTAGGCAAACCTTGAGAGGGTGGTGCCCTGTAAGAAAATGAGCTTTTCCTCAAGCCAACTGCACCTTGACGTCATCGCACCACAGGGTGCCAGTTTGGCGCACTTGATGGGTCTTTAACTCGATTTGGTGGATCGAATGAGAACGGATCAGTACAGTCAGGTCCACATAAGAGCACAGCTCGCAGCCAGTCTTCATGAAGCTCCTGAGAAGACATTTGTAGAAGTTCCAAAGTGAATGTTCGAGGACCAAGGAAGCTCACCTTCTGTATCGTTCTCCAGACTGAGACATGTCTGCATTCGATCATCAAAGGACACAGCAAAATGAACAAACACATGTATGTTATGCGTGTAAGGGAAACCCCCTCGATGCAGGTGGTATGGTACAGATGTGGAGACTCCTTACTATGTCCTGGCCCACTGCCAGAGACTTGATAGGAAGCGATTTTTGTTCTTTGGCACACTTTCTCCTAGGATAAACATTAAAGATGATTCTCGTCAGAAATACCAGGCATCCCTCAGGCAGTGTACCTGTGAGACATAACAACTGGCTCAATAGCACTTCTGCTTACAGTGTTTATCCCAAAAGAGACAGTCAGAGTTTAATAATAAAAACAAGAGCGAATGAATGCCCAGCCTCTGTTTTAAACAGTGGTCGCATCACAGAGGATTTATACGCAGAAGATTCAAGTACAAGTTGAGTAAGAGCTCAAGATCACTGTAATTTTGGCAGATAGTGACGACTTCAACAGTTCAGGGGTATTAGAGCAATTTTCTCTTAAGAAAAGAAAAATAAATACTCTGTACAACAACGATGAAACAATTCCTCATTACTCACACACTGTTCTAAGAATGAAGTCGTAGCTGCCCGATCAGTAGCATACGAATGAGAGAACATACATATAGACTTGCGCCTATTTAAGACCTCTGAAGATCGTAGCAGACAGAAAAGTGCAAAGAACTGGATTTCAAGTATTCCAATAGTGGAGTTGACGATGACCCTAGCTTCTACTAATGACAGGGGTATTGACGGTTCTTCAAGACTGTTATTGAATGCGCCTCGCCTTATCACATTCACAACAGCCCGATAAACTTCACAAGAGACATCAAGCACGTACCTCATTTGGGTTAAGTAACTGATGGGCTTCAGAGTTATCTACATCCATCAAAATGGAACGAGCCAAAAATTTCACTAAGCATTCAGAAATTCGGCTTTCCTTGTCTGACTCCTGTGAAATTATATGAGAAGTCAAAGAGTGCAGAACACATCAAATTGAACAACAATGACGATATTTTGTGTCGCAAATGGCGAAGTTTAGAGAAATTTACTTTAGGAATCCACACGTTGGCGCTGATTCCAGAAGTGAGGTTTTCCACATAGTGCCACCAGCCTTTAGGTACATATAAAACACACCCAGGTTCCAAGTCCACTATCACAGCTTCTTTGACATCTGTCCAACACGAGAATGATTATTGGACATGTAACGCAATAAGTAACGTTTATTTCAATAACTAGCAGCACAACAGAGGGCGCTCAGGGTAGGCACCCACTTTGCCATTTCCAAACCAAATTTGAACATCGGAAGGAAGAAATTAGCCTGACAGCTTACTCAACACTCAAGAGATCAAGCAGAGACCCATTTTCCATCCTCAAACAGCATTCGAATTACAATTTTTCACCTGATAGATTAAGTTGGTTGTATGTACCAAATATTTAAGAACAACATTTTAGGACCCAGCACTGCAGTGTTATTTAATAGTTATAACTCAAGTAAACACGTATACTTAAGTGAAGTCAGGGTGGCGGGGAATGCAAGCTGAAATTCATTGAAAGTACGTTGTGTGAAGTGAGAATAAGTCATGATGCGTTTACGTTTGCCCACACATAATCACTGGCTCGCCCTGAGATTTAACAGATGTACGAAGGTGGAACTCACTTAAAGTTGCCTAACGAATCAAACCGTGAAGGCGTTTGGGTTTTTACACTGTACACACACAAAAACCCCATTAAAGACAGACAAATCATTCAAAGAGTACAAACAAAAATAATTACCAGGATATTGAGCACACCCTCGAAAAAAATTGAAGGAGCTATAAATGCTGGATTCTTCATATGGTACCCGAACAGGGCTCAAGTTAGTCGTCTCGTGTGGAGGGAAAAGTATCCAACGCTTCCTTTAAAAAAAAGAAATTCGGATTCACGATTACAACTATACTAATCTGCAGCTCAAAATTGTCGTGAACGTAAATAAGTAGTGCAAAAATCTCTGATAGTAATGGCTGCCCTTCACATGACTTATGTCCCTTGGATTAAAATTAGAACTTCACTATCGCACTGCAGCGTAGTAGCAGGAATTTCTAATAATTGATAGTTAATGATACCTCGAAACAGTTTGTTGTAGGTTTTCGTGATTCGTCTAGCTTTCAAAATTATTTGTGAATTCATTAATTTGGGATGGAGTTTAAATTAAGGGTAAGTACATTCAACACAACACTCCATGGTATTCTTCCTTACTCTGACACACTCAAACACCCGACCAGGAAGAGGTCCTTATCTCTGCTCCTATGGCTTCTTGCAAGATGGAACACGGTAAGGTTTTTACTCCCAAGGATATGCTGATGATGTTACTGTACTCACCTCATACAGGGCTAAGTGTAAAGTGTGATATCTGGCCTAATGGGGGGAACTCTGCAAGTGGTATGCTCGTGGTCAGGGAAATCGGACTTCCATCTACCCAGCTTAAATGGGCATAGGGCTATTTACAAGACAAAGATAACTGTCGGGGTTGAGACCAAAGGAAATAATGAGAGCAGTAGTTCAGCTCAGTGAGTAGTTCAAGTATTTGAGTGTGATTCCGGATCGAAAACTAACCTGAAAAGAGCTATACAACCAAGAAGGTGACAACTGCCCTGTGGACGTGTCAGATAATGTCTGGGAGAACACGGGGCTTAAATGGCTGATGCCTTTATGAGGCTACTGTGAGGCCAATCATCTCATATGGGTGGCACACTGCTGCCATTAGAAAGGACTGTAGCTAGCCAAAGTACAAAAGCTAACAGAGGGGGTGATGAATTATCAAGGTAATGACATAGTGGAGCGTCTTACAACACACTGAAGAGCTACGGTACACAAAACTGCTGAGGGAGCGCAGGATGCAGCTCTCTTTTTCAAACTCTACCGAAGTTAATGTTTCCTGGGCATAAAGAGATCGCTGGAAATGAGAGGGCAGACCATCTGGCTAGACTCAGTTCGTCTACTGTATCTATAGGGCCACTTCCCAATTATGGTGCATCTCAGTCACTAGTTAAGAGGAGAATGTTTCAGACTGTCAGGAATGTTGCAGGAGCGAGGCACTCCAAAAGCTTCATCTCAGGATCTACACACAAGATAAGACCTAGCCTTCTGATGATGGAGAGGAAGGACTTGAACGGACAGTGGGAATCAACACTGCGCCAACACTTTGGGTATAAGCAACACTTGTCGGTGCAGGTGGTGTGAAACAAAAAAGGAAACGTCTTGTCATGTCCTGGCTAGTACACTTTTGTGCCTTGGTACAACTTCTCCAAAATCAAAGATCATCGAAGAAGGCCCTAGCAGGAAATACCTGGCATTTGATGAACTGTCTCACAAGCGCATGGAAGCTAGGCTTGGACCTGTGAGACATTAGGACTGGCACAACAGGACTTTAGGCCGCAGAGCTAATCAAAAATAAGGGACAGTCAGAGTTATCATAAAAGAGATGCCATTTCAAAAATTCAGATCACGAGAACTGACGAAACAGCGAAATTCATGTTCAAGTGTATGATGAAAGAACTCGAGTCGTTTCCAACGACCCATGAATGAATTTAATAATCCATGAAAGGATTCCAACGCAGAATATTTCTGTCCTTCTCCAAACTATGACAATAGTAGCTCTCTCTGTGTGCTGAGATCCTATTCAGTTTCTTGGCAGTATAACGAACCAAAAGCGTTATTTGACTGTGAGTTGTTTTTGTCCTGTCTTTCGTTTTTCATCTCGTTAGAATACAAGCAACTAGGTGACATTTACGAACCAGATTCATTATTTGTCAAAAGGGTCAACGTTTTCATATAATTTCAATCACAGAGCATTCCTAAAGTCAACAGTTACTTAGTTTTATCTCACGGCAAATCGATTTTCTAAAAATTCGTGATAAATTATTGTGCTGCTCTCGCCAGCTTCTCGCAGATGATCATTTTACGGCTCTGTCGTGCTACTTAGAGCTGTCCACACAAATGCCTCGTCAAAATGGTTAGAGCTGTTTTTAAGTTCACTATGATAAAGTTTTATGCTGATTTTGGCAATACCCTTATTTTGGCACCCCATTCTCACCTGCAGGCTAAATATAACATTTGAGCCGATTTGGCGAGCCGTTCCTAAGACACACACAGACCATTTCTAGAAATGGTGTTTTTCAGTCTTAGTCCCTTGAAACGTCAAGCCCTGAAGAGAACTCTTTCTTCCGCGAAGAGTTTTTTCTCAGTCGATTACATAACTTTCCTTTCTACTTTGTAGAGCTAAGGAAAGCAAAAGCACTGATAGGTTAACATCAATAGTTAGGGCAGTCAACCCTTAGGCTTTTTCAAATGTCACAAACTGAACATTTGTGGATACATTCCCTCAGGTGAGTATTTGGCCACGTTAAATCCATTACCAAAACGCCTTACAATAATATAGTTCATAGAAAACCAAAAGTACACACCTGCCAAAGATCTGAGCAGTAAAGTTACATCCGTAGGAGTCTATGTGGCAAGGTGTGTGAGCTCCTCGCGTTCCAATCCAAATTGTTGAATCTTTGGCAGTCTTCTCAGGGTACCCAACTGCTTCCCACGATATATCCTTTCAATAAACACAAAACCAAATTACAGTACAGCGCAAGTTTTTAATTGTAGAAAAGGTTGGGTTTTCTTCGCTACAAATTAAAGCTGTGGACATTGGTCATATTTAACATAAGATGAAGCTATATGCCACTCTTAATTGGCAATCATTACCAGCTTTTGGGGAAACTTTTATTAAAATTCTTAGGACAGCAGCCTTCTCTTGCGAGGACTGTACTTAGACATCATTAATTGGAATATTCGGGTGCATTGCACTGCCCTGACTTTAAGCTAATCAACTGTTCCCTGACTAGCTCATTCTATCTTCATTTCAAAGTCGAAATGAACTAACTGTTAACTTTGGCACTATGGAATTAAACTGTCTGAATGTGGAATCATCCACCACTTCGTCAAATACGTGTTGTTAGTAGCCACCAAGGTGTTTACCCAAATATTTTCTGCGCAATATTCCCAACCCCTTGACAGAGTGCTTTCCCCATTGCCCTCTTCGCATTTTTTATTGTTATTTTTCGACAAGTCACGAACTCGTACATGTCTGCTGATTTAATTGATTAGTTGAGAATGCAAGACGAACGTAACATTCTACATTGGCGTATGAACGTCGATTTGATCCTTGACGAGTATTTTCTCCTGAATGCCATCGTGGGAGTTTGAGGGTAAGCAGACATTTGACGGTTATCTATTTGAGTACATTTGGCAGCGGCAAAACTAGCCAAGTGAGTGCTATTTAATTTAACATAACTGTTTACATTAGGAAGGGGGGGGGCATAGTTTCTTTGCGTTTATATATGGTCGAACGGCCTCAAACGTTATAGTGAACTTTTATGATGAACCCTTATGCTATGAGCACAACTCGTGAATGTAGAATGCACAATGCTTTTTTTAACCGAATATTCAACTTCAACCAGTTGTGTACCGAATCAAGTCTCTAAATTTGGTAACTACGCCGTCACTACCACCTCTCAACAAAAACTGAACAGTTCCATCTGCCTAATGGAATTTTGTACCCCTCAAGGCAGTCATCATCCGCCACAAGGACGTAGCTGATGGCAGGAACAAACCTAACGCAGTTCACCCCTTTATGTCAACCAAACCTACACATACCTTGGTTCAATACGTGTTTACAGATCGAGAGAAGCCTTTGAAACCTAAAGATTTAGAGAAAACATCGTAGGCGGTAATAAGGTAAGGCTGAGAACGTTACCCAATGTTTCAGGAAATTGGTATAGAATATACGTTTTACAAACCAACTTGGAGCATATATTCGGAGACAAACTCGAGATGTGCTTGTAATCGAAGTACATCCAATCATCGTATGCGAGATCTTCTGTACTGAACCGTTCGAAGAACTTGTCAACGTTTAATTTTTCGTAGTCACAACTCCGTTCCCAAATCGGGGTCTGAAAAACAAGACGTTCGCAGAATCTTTTGAGTACAGCTCACAGTGATAACAACTGGCTTTTTACGTTAACAGTTGAGGCGAAGGCTGTTGCAGCCTAATCGAATTCCTGATGTTCAACCACCTGTCAGTCAACATTACATTATTATTCTCACGCAAGAAATCGATAATTATCGGTACATGTATGCGTTGCCGCATTCCACTTATACAGTTTCATCATATCCTACCTGAAGAAAAAATAACTATAGCATACCATCTCTCAATAGCTTTGGGAGAGTTGCATTAGATTTATTATTAGCTTCCCTCCCATCCACAACCAGTATACCCCATCAGTCTCTAAGCTACGTTGTTATTCATTCATACTGTTTTGAATGGCACTGTATTTAATACCCTTGGGTCATCACAACGCAAATGAATAATGTCATACGAAATAAGCTGATAAAACACACTTGGGAACAACGATAAGGCCCTCGACGAAACGTATAAGCCGCATCACGATCCTCAGCAAATAAACGACGCCAATCTTCAACATTCCAGGAAATTATTTTCCATTTTAACGAGTCTTTGAACAGAAGAGGCACATCAGACAAAGTCAAGTCCGATTTCCAGCTAGATTCTGGGTCCATCGCCCCGAAAATTAAATCTGAATAGTGAAATTAAGGATGGACTCAGGTACGTATCACGAACTCGACAGTGTCCATTATCGCTCCGCCAGATGTGCCGGGTCAACTGGACTACAGTTCTATCGTTCACGAGCGAATCAAAATGAACTAGTCATTCCACTGAACTAGTGAATGGAACAACTCAACTGAACGGATCACCTCGTTCCTTCGTTATGTCTCGTTCCTTCCCTTCTTGCAGGTCGACTCAACGCCCTCCTCTCCCCTTGAATTCGCTTTTACCCATTACGTTAACTATTCTATACGTAGAATGTTTTATAGTGCGTAAAATCACCCTTCAACTGCCTGATCACACTGACAAAGAAGACTCACCCTTGATGTCTATCGATGGTAATATTGGATGAATTAATCTCATATTTCTCTTACTATAGATCAAACCAACGAGAACAACGATATCAAATAAAAACTGAAACTAGGCAAAAATATCGGTACACTGAAGACACTTTAACGTTTCACTCGAAGCAATAATAACTGTTAAAACTGATTTTGATTCATTTCCGAAACGCATTTGAGCTTTGATAGAGTTCCTGCTGATAAAATGTTGAGCTTGCATTTGAGGGTACTGTTCACGTCCCTCAAGTTTTCGTGATAGACGGTGGTATGTCAGTATGAGCACTTCGCTGCTATGGGTTATGTCAAGGATGCGGAGGACAGTTCCTCCATGATGCACACGTGATGAGCCTGAGCACTGTTTCGTTACACCTGAACTTTATTGGTTTGGGCTGCTCTAAATTATACTCAAAGCCCTGAGGAGTACTGCCATGTTGATCTTATAAGTGTATATGTTGTATAAGTCGACAGTAATTTCACTGTTTTCAATTATACTTGGACTCAGACATGTGCTTTGTTCAGGATCTTGGATATTGTTGACCGATATTTGTACGTCAACTCTGATTGGATTGGTTTTTTCTTTTTTTTCAGTTATTGGCCTTCTGATGTAAATAGTTGAACGGCATAATGATTAGTGAGGTTCAACATTTTTAAGTTACAACCAATATATAAACTTCAAAGCAGCGCGTAATTCGCTACTCTTTTGTCCAGTTTACCAACTATATTAAGTAAAATGATCGTGATTCGGCATTTCTAGTCGTGTTGGAGCATAGGGGGCTGCAACAAAGGAACTAAATGATGAGGTAAAGGTTACACCGCGCAACTTCAAGACTGGAAATGAGAATCCGGTTAGTTCATTTTCGTTAACTATCATCCAAAGTTAACGATCATCAGGTATTAAACTAATTGGGTTAGATCCACCAGTAGGTAAAATACTAAAGATAACGTACCTGTTAGGTGTTGGTACTGACTTAAGGGCCAGACGGTGATGTATTTACATCGCAAGCGCTCGCCCGCAGTATCTCACCAGCCAGAGAAGAGGGACTCACCTAACAGGTACGTTAACTTAACATTCATCGATCAATGAGTGGAGCAGGTCTCTACTGCCAGTTAAGTCCGGTTCTTCAAATTCGTGAGCTCGAATCCCGAAAGAATAAAGATCAGGATTGAGGAAACAATTTATTTTGTTTATTTTCAGAACAACGCAACTAAACAGAATTTATCATGATATATTTTGAGTATTATGAACGCTCGGTCTGTTCATCTCCTTGAGCTTGAGATTTAAGATAAGGCTATTTCACGGCTTCGTTTGGCTGTCCCTTTCATCTTAATCCTTTCGAAGTAATCGATGGCCAATTGAATCTCTTGTTCTCTCGTTTCAGTTCGAGTTTGGAAGTATCTAAACACCAAACCCTCCAGGCACCGTCTGAAAATTCTCACTCTCCGTTCATACTCCTCGTTGCTCAGAAACCCACTGGGGAAGAAGAGATGCTGTCAAAAAATGAAGAAGTGGATAATTATTAACTTGCAGTCGAAGCTACCCATTCGTGATGAAAAACGTTAATAAGCGAGAAATAAACGAGAATTGAATTTGATTTATAATTAACAATAAAATAAAGTGTAATGAACCTTTCCCGACACTTGCTGCTATTATTAAGAATTAATTCCATAAGCAAACTGCTAGTGCTGCTGGGTTAGGAATAAGTACGAACCTCGCTCTTGACTTCCTTAGAGAAGTCACGTTTTTGATTAACACCTGTATGAAACAGAAAACCCCACAGTTAACCAACGACTAAACTATTCTCAATAGTAACTTCATTAGCCTATTGGGTCAATTAAATACAAGCGTTGACGCTTAATCAGTTACTCATCTAACGTTGCATGCAAGATGCCTCTGAGCACGTGATTCGCTACTACAGGTTTTATTATTTCCACTTTTGAGAAACCAGATCATAATATTAAAACCGTTAAGAACAGAATGGGATCATGTACCATTAATCTGAGGCGCGACAATTGAACATTGTTTTTTTACCGAAACTTCAAAATAACGTTTTCCTGACACCATGATGTGTTCTTCTTAGTCAAAAAGGAATAAAAGTGGTATTCGAATCTCCAATTTGTAAAACTCTGTTTCACAGCGTGATCCAGTAATTAAAATGCTAGATCATCAATTAAGTTCAAATGAATCCGTTATTGATACAAGTGGGTACATGGGCCATCACACAGGAAGTATTTTAGTTATATATTGGTAGACCCCAAGTGCCAGGTGGGTTTCATGGCTTCTGCCATGGACCAGTCTGTTTTTTTGTGTTGTTTGCACAAGCGAGATAGCGGCAATCAACTACACCTAATTGCAGGAACCAGTTAACGTGCAATACCTCGGTCATGAGTTTGATGTTATATAAGATCTCACTCCAGATTGTGACAGATTGTCACCAAATGTAGGCCTTGGGCCCTTCCTCCAATCACTACCCACCACATCACACCCCTCACGCCACTTCGTTTGGTTCACCAAGCCCACGGTGGTGTAAAAGCAGCTTGAATACAACTTCCCTTCACTTTTGATGTTTTCGATAGTATTAATCTACTAAACTCACTCATTAGCCTGCTTCCTTTCCATGATGTTTCCTTGGTTGCCATCCTAAAACAGTTACGAAATGTTAGTGAACAGTGGAACGCGCCAAATGGTACTGGGATTTAATATGAAAGCAACAGTTTTTTAGGACATTCGATGAATCTCAGTCATAACTTTAAAACTGTTATTTGTACTGTCTTGTTAAATCTGAAAGGTCTTCCATCTTTTCATAGATAATTCATGACTACTGCTAGAGAGCTCTAGCTCCTTCACAGTGCAGTGCATTGTGGGTGGAACGTGAGGGCCAACACTCTTCCGAAATCGTTTGTTAGGTGATATGGAGGGGGAGGTTTTGTGCGTGCTACTTCGAAGCGGCCGTAACTGGTACTTGATAATTTAGAGTTGCTACGGGTGGCGTTCCGTGGTCCCTGCATCAAGAACCAAGTACTACAGTCTGTGAGTACGCTTATTTATCGTGTATCTCTCGTAGTCCCGTTTCTTCGGACATACTTAGAGTACGGGATCGAGACTCTGGTGCCTCTACTCTAAGCTGAGTCAACACTGTAGTGGATGCGTGTTATTCAACTGAACGGCAGTGATGGTGTCAGGTTGCTACTCCGAAGTGGCTAGTACATATGGGTTTAGTAGCGACAATTATAGTCAGATGAGCTAGAGCCGAAGCAATACAGACCTCTTCGATCTTCGCCAGGTAGCACGAAGCCAAGAAATAAAACTCACTCAACTCTCGACAGGCCATGCTTGCTTTCAGACCTGTATCTCCTAAATGGTCAGGAACGCCTAAAATACGCCAAGTACAGGATGTTCTGTAGGAACGATCTATTATATGCTGTGCTTGATAGGAAGCCATTCACAGACGAGGAGCAGAAAAAGAAAGTATAGCCCTTAGTCTCCCGAGGGGTTAATTCATGGCTCTGATGTCTAATTCCTCCTGCACAGGACTTTTGCCAAGGGAACTTGTCATCACACTCCTCACCAGATGTACTTGTAACTTTGACGACTTAACGGGACTAATTGGCACTACAAACGTCAATTATCCTAACAATAGTGACGACAGTGTGATACTCTACAATTTCACCTTAAAGTACATCCCGTAAAATTCCATGAAAAAGGCCTACGTACTCTATACCGATTTCGTTTTAACAGTTTGTTGAACTTCAGCGCGAGCTTTTCATTTTGCTAATTTCAACGAAGTATTCCAAACAAAACTGGATTTCCCCCTCTTTCTCCGGTCGTTTTTTCAAATAGCGGAGGACGAGGCCTTTAAGGAGCGCTTTGAAGTCGGCAGTACGTTTTTTGAATTCTTCGCTGCTTACTGAGGTGCTAGACGTGTCCGACATCTCTCATCCTTCCTTTTCATTTTAGACTGTTGTGGTAGATACTTCGTGGCCGCTAAATAAAGGCAAAAATGTTTAGAAGTCTTGTTTGTGAGCGTGTTGGAGTTGATGTTGGTGTCTTCACAACTGTCGCGATGGGGAACAATAATAAAAGTGGTCTTTGACGACAAATTACCTCATAGGTTGAGGAAGCATCTACAAGGACCTACAATATCCGACTGACTTATCACTGCAGTCTGCCCCGGGAGGGAATGCATCATTAGTCCTGCTCGTACGGCCATACACAGAGTACAGCAGCAATATTCGGAAATGTGCTATGGATTGTACTCTACAACAGTCTAAATTCGTGCTATTGAAAGATATAAGGAGGATACCTAAAATTGAAACGCAGACAGTTGTACAAGAAATACCCGCCAGTTTTCTCCTCATCTGCTCCTCGACAAGAACCCTCTCTGCAGCTCGAGGAACTCTTCATTTTAGTAAGAAGAGGCGCATGCTTCCAAGCAGTAACGCTCAACAGTTTTACCACGTTTCGCTTGTTTCCGTTACACGCTGATGAGATACTCCAGGAAATATGAAGTGTGAAGAAACTATTCGATTCTCATAGATGTTTAATGAGAACGCACTACAACAATAATACATCAAGGAAACGTAATTGAGAGTTCAGTGTTCGCTTGAACGATTAATTAAGTATAAATTAGCAGGTAACTTGGTATAGATTTAACATCTACTTCTAAAATAAAATCAGTACGAAAACGTCGATGATTTAGGACGTCAAATATTTTTGGGGAAAGGTGTCAGTGAAGATTTCGTAGGAAGCTCATCCTGAGGCCAACGTTTGGTCGAAGTCCACTTCGTATTCTGATCGGTCCAACATGTACGTGGGCAGCGAGAGTCCGAGAACTGGATCGTACACACTCTTAACATCCGCACTGTGCTCTACGTCTTCAATTGGTCCCGCATCCTCTGTGGAGAGTCTCGAAGGATCTGTTGGTATAGCATTGTATTTCCGCGTGTCCTCTCTCTTCTGGCGGAGCTCGATACGCTTCTGACTCGCTTCATTGGGAGCTGACGTATCGTTTTGACGTCGGGGCGCGTTAGGAAATTGGTTAGACCGTCTTTGGTTGTCACTCAAATATCCTTCAGCCTCTTGGGAATCGAATTTTTTGAATTTGCGTTTCCCTCGCGAGGGAATTTTCTGCGAGGGGTCGGAAGGCCGGCTCAACCGACTCATCTGTTCCTGCCTTCTGTTGGATTTAGGATCTGACCCTACGGAATATGTACACTCTTCAGTCTTGGACCCATTGTGGTCAACACACTGCGAACACAGCATTTTGTTTTTCTTCACTTTTTTGCACAAAGTTTTATTTTTGGTTCCGTATTCAGGTTGCAACGACCGTTTCCCGACTGAGGGCAGTAGGCCCGATGTAGAACTGTGCTTAGGTTTGTCACCTGAAGAATGGCGGCGCTCTGGGCCATAATCATAGTCTGAATACTCATCGTCGTAGCTCGGTGGCGCCAAGGCGATCGGATCACCGTCCGCTAATTCTGGAAAAAGCCCTGAAAAAGATTCGTCGTATCCTGGGACAAACGATGGATCGACGTTCTTCCTTGGTCTAGTTCCTGGCGTCAAAATTGAGTCGTCAATGAGAGAAATGGGGTCAGGACTGTAAGGGTCTGGAACATCACTGACAGATGACGGATCAGACGAATGTGAATACGCCCTGCTCTTAGGCGAGTACTTCAGCCGTTGTGGGCTCCTAGAACCCTTTTTTGGACCCAAACCAGACGCTGGCGGAGGTCTCTTTTTATACCTGGGAGTTTCGAAATTCCTTTCCGGATTGCTTCCTTTGGTTGGCCCGTACTCAACCCGCTTCCTGCGCACCTCCTCAGTCAGTCGAGGTGATCCATAACTTTTAGAGACGGATCGTTCGTACGAGTTTCTCTTCGGGTCCGACGCGTAGGAGCATTGTTGATACGTTCCCCCGGTCGCCAAGTTCTCGCATGAAATGCACGTCATCTCCCCTTTTTTCGATTTGTGGCATTTTTCACCGTCATTTTCCGGGTATTCGTCTCCAGAATCGTCGTAAGATTCGGAATAGTCGTCCGTGAAGTGTTCTGGGCCGAATCTGTAATCTTTTGAATCTGGGCCGTAACTGGCGTCTTCGCTTCCATCATAGTAATCGTTTTGCTGTCTTTTACCTCTAGGAGATATCGGTTCGTCGATAGCTGAGCCGTTCAATGCGCGTTTGAAGCGCCCTTTTCGGCTCGTTTTTTCAACACATTGTTCGTAATGACGGTGGAGTTTTTTGTCGTAGCAGTCATAACATCTCATGGTTAACGTTTCACCAGCTACATCGATGGATGCAGTTTTGTTCTTTCGAACGCAGGATTTGTCCAAATGTGCTTGTTCCACGTCGGGTTTGGCGGTTTTAGCTACGGGGTTAGAGGACTCGGGGGAGAATACGTCAAAGCCTCCCGTTGGGCTGAGGAATGGGTCGGGTGGTGAGGGCCGGAAGTCATGGGACGGAGCATGACGCCCTTGTTCGTTTTGCCCCGCGTAATCGCCGTTACTGAACTGTTGGGGTTTGGTGCTATGAAGATTATCGATGTCATAATCGTTGGGTTTCTTGCGAGGGACGTACTCGTGACTAACGTCGTAGTTGTGGGAGTGGGCCTTAGCGTCGGTACTCCGAAGTTGGTAGTCGACGCCTTGAGAAGGTCTGACCTGATTGCCCCCAATCGGTTTGTAATGTTGTTTCAGCGACGAATGGGAGTACGGCCGATCTCCCCTGTGATAGTGAGGAGAAGGTTCCTCGTAGCTGCCGCCGTCGTCGACGTGTTGTTGCCTCCAGCTGCCGACTTGTCGACCCTCATCTCCGGGCGGGGTCCAGTCGTCGTACAGAGTTGTGATCGGCCGTCTTGAGGGACTCGCGAAGCCGTCTGCGACCCCGCTACGCGACTCAAAGGGAGCCACATCGCCGAAGAAGTCAGGGAAGCTAAAGCCAGTAGCAGAAGCAGTGCCTTCTTCGTTACTGTCCCGGACTTTGTACAGCAAAAGTTTCGTTCTACCCACATGGATGACACACACTGCGATCAGCACCACAACCTGCAACACGACATGAACATCAGTTGTTATTTGGTCAGTTGGATGTTAACTCCACTCTCAGTTAACACCAGACTGCAACCCCTAAAATGTTTACTGATTCGTTAAAGAGAACCCCACCAAACAAGGATATGTTTAGAACCTACAGGTATGTTTCCTTATCAAAATGACTGTTCCTTAACACACATGAGTTAGTCATGGAGGTTTCAGTCGGACACTACCCCAACATTCACCGAACCCAGATCTGCGGAGGTACAGCAAGTAGTCATTTAGCCGTTGTCCCCTGGAGAGCTCCTGCTATCCTTCACGCTCCGATAATGTCACACACTGTCACACTGTTTCTGTTATATTGGTTGTGAAGTCACGTCACATTCGAGAGACATCGAAAATCCTCTCTACGTCCTTAATAAATAAAGCGTACGAGTTGTATTTCGGATGCCAAGTCACTAACTATGATCTCCTGCCATTTGGCGCTCCACATGAAGTGGGAATGTGCGCACTCTTTCCAACGGGAACAATAACAAATATTTGGTGCTACGCATCACATGCATTCAGCGATTTCGGGGGGTTTTAGCTACAAATCCAATCTGTTGAGCAAAGCCAGACGAAAGCACCCAGTGGAGCGCCAACGCTAAAATCAACAACCGTACACTACGGTGTTGTTAATAACTACGTTTATACTTAACAACTCTGAGGAGGCTGCAGAATTAAAGTCCTTTGGACTTCAACAGTTACAAACTCCTGCTGTTTTCCCTGCGCTGCCTGATAACTTAATATAATATGGCCTGTACGCAGGCCATCTCCGAAATCACCTGGCAGGGACACTGTCGTTTTTGAATAGGGTAGGGAATGCTTTGTTGCTTCTGATTTAAAGTTGAGGCCCTTCGTCATGCGTTGAGCGTTGACCAGACGTGCACTATTATAGTGACTATTTACCACCGTGAGTTTTGCCACATTAGGAAATGAGTATAACCGTAGGTTATTTTTTTGTTCATGCTCATAGATGATAATCCCACAGCATCAATCCACTCTCCTCTCATCGCGCGCTAAAGAGCAGTGGGAAAAGGAATCGCGTTCTTTCCAAAAATTCAGGAACTCAACTGCTGGTGGAGGTGCTATGTGTTTTTGTAACCCAAACGGCGCCCCAACCGTGAGACAAATCTCCGAGGGAACTTGAGAGATGGGGGAGACTGGTGTGGAGCTGAACGAAACCCAGCAAGTTAGAAGAAGACAAAGTATTTCTAACTTTAGAAAAACAGCAATCAAATTTCAGGGACCAGCACCTTCCTTTCGGACTAGTATATGTTCGTATAAAACGTGACCGCGGTATGCTATTGTTGCAGACAAATATGAAACTGAATGCGGAAAATCACGCCACTCGACGATCGAAAAGTTGCACAAAGTAAACTCACGTGAATGTGGCGGGCGCTCGTGATCATCTCTGAAGCTTGTCTGATTCGGCTAGACGTCACGTCACGTCACATTGGTCTATCTCTTGATACTTAAGTAGGTAAGTTCACCCTAATGTTTATATAGCGCTCCCTCTTCTCTTCGAATCCCCGGGAGCTCTCCAGGAGCTGCTACGTGCCTCCCTCTAACTACTCCCCCTCAACCATCGGGAGCTCCAACATTTCCACGGGCTCTTTTCCCATCGACACGATTAAACCCAGCCCTCCCTTCAGGGTTGGTTGACCTCTTACAGGACTGTGGCGCCCACACCCCGAAGAGAGTACCTCCTTCAGGATGACTAATTTGAGTGTCTAACCATCCTAACCATCTCTCATCTTTCCTCAACCCCTGGCTGTTAATGATGTACTACATCTCCACTACGTAGCGGTTACAGAATTAGTTGCTGCGAGTAACAAAACGTGGGTGTAGGTTACCAAAAGATATTTCGTTAAGTTTACCACATTCAGTCTGGTATTTACTATGCAAAATTTGAAAACATTTTTAAAAGGTCGTCTTTTCTCTACAAAACGTGTACGGATAACGTATATAGGTATCGACTAGTTGAAGACATCCAGCGAGGCTGATTTGAATCGTTATATCTGTTCATTGCGACTGAAACCCCCTACTTTAATCATGTTCGGTTGTTATAGTTATCATACACCACCAATCCGGTCCTCTCCAGCACGCCATAGCTCAATGATAAAGTTGCCATTTGTAAAGACCCTGTGTTTCGTATCAGGAAAGTTGAGCTCCGACTTCAGGGTGTGCTGGTAGGTGGGAGTGGAATATAATAGAGTGGGAGTGTACGGCACATACCGATTTGGATGGGGTTTTGACCTCAGACTGTCCACACTTCACGGTACTCACTGGCCATGCGGAAAGTCATTGTTTCCCCAAAAACCTTTCTATCTCAACCCTTTTGTTTGTACCTGTGGAGAGCCCAGCTCTTCAGTTATTTCCAAGTGACAACAGATTGCTCCCTTTTCTGGACTTTCCCAACTATCTTTTCCCACCCAACAATTTTAGATTCCTCTCCACAACACCAAAAGTCTGCCATCCTTCAGCAGTAGCGAACAACAGTCGTCTCCCAGTTCTCCCAACAATTCATCTCTCAGCTCGCGCTACTCCCAACGCAACTCTCTCTCCCCCCCCCCCCCCACAGATTCGTGCGCCCTACATGAGTCCTAGGTATTCAAGGGAGTTATCACTACTAAAGCCGTAATACCTTAAAGTATTTATAATATTTGAGCAAGGGCAGGATAAGCATCGTTTAACATGCCAAAGAGCTGAGGCTCTTGCAAGAGGAAAATAAACAAAACAAAGGAATAACACGTACCTTTCTTCTTATCTTGCTATACTAACAATTACCATATGGCTCATAGGTGGGGTTAATCGGTCAAAAACAGGAACAACAGCTCTGCTTCATCTCATAGCGATAAACACTACCTCAACCCTCTGACAGAAATTTTACTGTCTATAAAGGAGGCTACGTTCAATCATGTTTATGAGTTAATCGTCGCCTGCGGTCATGCGGAGGCCAAAGCACTCGCTCAGCTTCCTACGGCTATTAGTCTATGGGTTCTCGTTCACTACTCTTGAGGCAGATTAATAGTGCTGCAGCCAAACAACGTGGAGAGCTCAATTTCTAAGTGCAATCTCATTTACGTCAATTAATCGGTATCAATTGGTGGGGACCAATTCCGAATTCCTGTCATCTACAACTAGAACACATTGGATTCACGAATAACGCTTTTAATCGCAAATAAGCACACACAGCAGAGCAGACATGGAGCCGTATTTCGACCGAAATTGGCTGGCGAGCCTTCTTCCCTAACTCATACCACACGTTTTCAACAGCTTACTGCCAGTGTACAGTCTTGGCCACTTAAGGTTCCCATACTTTTGTGATGTATTTTACTACGATGTGCCACCCCAGAAAAACTAACGGAATTTTCAGGATTATATACAGATGTTTTAGGATGTACGCAACGACTACTCCCCAACTAAAATCCTCTGTAGCGAAGGACGTGTTCCGTAGGTCCGTGCGTGCTACGGCGTGTTCAGTAGCCCTTAAAAAGTATAGAAATGAAGAAAAATAAAGTTTTATCCAATTACGTAGCTTTCCGTTCTATTTTGTAGAGCTAAGGAAAGTAAAAATGTGTGATGTGTGCCCGGACAACTCTAACTCATGCAGAGTCCATTTGCCAGTTCCACAAATTTGGATTTACTGGGATGGGAAACTACTTTGGTAGTTCTTCTTAACGTCTTGTCGTTCAGTTATCTGTATAAAATGGGCACATGTTCGTTGTTATATAAAAATTCAAGAAAAAATCGGGTGCTCAGTGGAATTTTTGGGCGAAAAAACCACCATATTTCCTTTCTTGAATTTTCGTTTTATTAGAAGGTCTGATTAATTCGCCGACGATTGAAGATAACGTTCCCCCAATCTCTCGAGATGATATTGCTATCTGGGTTCACGATTAGCCTTGACTAATCCGCAACCAGAACGTATGATATACTTCTCAAAACTCACCCTTCTCCCTAGCCGTTTTGGTATATTCGAGTCAAGATAGAATAATTAGGAGCCCTTGGTGCTTATGACATCGTCGCATCGAGATTGGGTGGGTACAAGGATCTTGCCAGCTCAGATGTAAACTACATGTATAGAGGTTCCTTTAAGTTTCTGTTAGAGAAGGTTGACGAGCGATAGATTGATCTCTATTGGCATCATGGATTGATCCGCATAACCGGCAACAACAGCGGCGGAAAATATTCGGGTGGATGATTCGCTTCATGTTGTTAGGGTAACTCTAAAACTAATCTATTGAACGGGATCCAGTCCCGAAGGAACTAATCAACAAACAAGTGGAAATTCGTTGCATAAAAGGGGAGCATTGGCCCGTGAAAAGAAGAACGTCAGTTGCGTCACCCCCGAACGATGCCACTAGAACAACAGATTTTTCGAGCCGATGCCGGTTGCCCGTCCCCATTTTACCTGATTTCAGGTGCACCCAACCGGTTGTCACCTTTTGTTGTCAGTCGAGGTTCGGAAGTTAGCTAAGTTCGCGATAATTATTGAAACTGCCGAACGATTGAAAAATTCCACGCTGTGACTTTTCCACTTTAAAGGAAACCAGGAGGAGGGTTTCCTTTTTGTACCTTAACGAATGTGTGATTAACAAAACTGATGTTGAACTGTCCTGCCTAAACATTTCAGTCTCAGGACTTTAAAACGTGAAGTTGAGGAGGCGAACTGGAGAGAGAGACAGTTTTGTCGTCATCGGTTTGCAATTAGGCATCTCTCATTGTGCGCTGCGCTTTCATTAGCTTCTCCGTCACTCCAGTTTGGCCACAATAACTTGACCTTACACAATTGATGTTAATAAAACAAGGTGCTTCGTGCTGCACGCAGACCCCGAATGAAAGAAGCATGAAACGTTAAGGGCTAGAACACTTCATTTCCCATATTTAGAAGTTTACTGCTTCTATTTAAAGCATCCCTGAACTTCAAAGTAAATTACAGCCCGGATCTAGAAACGCAACGATTTCAAAATTAGTTGGTGTTGGAGAAGAAACACTGAAATCTTCGAAATGTTGGTTTCTGCCACAATGCTGTTGATGTTTGTGAAAGTGTCGGTTTGCGTTGTTGGAGGAGAATTCGCAAGGAACGGCGAATACTCCTACGCCATCTGTCTACTGCTGGAAGGGCATCAATACTGCGGGGGGGTACTCATTAATCTAGATTTCACGCTGTCTACTTGTCATTGTGCCGGTGCGTTTGAAATATCCAATTTCGTAGCATTTCAACCTGATTACATTGAACTAGTAGGAGGTGACGTCACAGTAAGTCTCAGCTATTGCTTCATTTCCAATGAATGATGTACGTGTAAGTGAGGAAATTGATTGATAAACTATGTGGTGTTAATAGCTTTCGCCTTAGAGCTTGTCTTTCACATAATGACCCTCATCTACATCTTCTTGTATTACTTCGATTTGTTTTCTATTCGCTCCCATTTCTAATAACTTCTTAATTGTGTTTAGTTGATAAAGTCGAACGATTCAGTCGGCAGATTTGTCGTAGCTCTAGGCCGCCGGGAGCGGCAGGGGCAAATATTTTCACCGATTACAAAGGCAATTGATGTGACGCAAGTAATCAGCTGATATTGGAACCGAATCAGTTGAACGTCTAGACACTCGACACACAGCTGCTGCTTACGGCAATTTGTAATTATCGAATCAGCAATCGAAACACTTTGGCATATTCAACGATAATGGGCCTGAAAAAATACTTGAATTCAAAGAATGGGTTTAAAATGGAATACTCTGTAAAGGCTAAGAACTCGGCGCTAAGATGTGTAAAATCCGAGAATTAACCAAAGGAATCCCTGTTACGGCCACCTAGATTGAATGGGAGGAAACCAGGTTTTGATGAATGGATTGGGTTTTGGTCTGATATTCTGAAGGAGAGAGAAAACAGTGCTCTTTTTACTTTCCTTGGCTCTACGAAGTAGAAAGGAAGTGTGTCTGTGTGTGTGGGAAGTAGAAAGGAAGTCTGTCTGTGTGTATGTGTGTCTGTGAACGATTTTTAGAGAAAACCACCGTACCAAATCAGCTCAAACTTGATATTTTGCCCGCAGGTTACCATGGGACGCCAAAATAAGGGTATGAACCAAATCCACCGAAAGTTAACTATAGTTATCATAGTGATCAAAACACCAAATATTTTTTTTTTCTCAAAAACTGCTCTAACGATTTTGATTACATTTTTAATATTGGTAGCTCTTAACATGATAATTACACCATGAAATTCCCATTAGTGGGAAAATGACGAGAGCAGCATAATAAATTATCAAAATTTTCGACGAAATTGATTTTAGCGCGGTTTCTAGAGAAAACAACCGTACCAAATCAGTTGAAACTTGATGTCTAGCTACAGGTTACCATGGGACGCAAAAATAAGGGTTTGGGCCAAATCCACCGAAAGTTAACTATAGTTATCATAGTGATCAAAACACCAAATATTTTTTCTCAAAAACCGCTCTAACGATTTTGATTAAATTTTTTATATAGATAGCTCTTAATAAGATAATTATACCATAAAATTCCCATTAGTGGGAAAATGACGAGAGCAGCACAATAAATTATTAAAATTTTCGACGAAAAGCGTTTTTGCAGTGGTTCCTTTCAAACTCCGCTGGAATGTTAGTAGAATGTTAAAGAAAATTGGTACTGTAGTCCAATCCAATACCTATAGGGTGAGTATTTAAAAACGCTCATGAGATACATGGGGCTCACTCCAGAAATTCCTGAATTTCAACTATCGCCGTTTCGCCTGTTCTTATCGTATAATACCAGTTCTAACAGTTATTACCCAATAACTCTGCAAAAGTGATTACTATCCTTCTTCAAAAAATCCGTGTTTACAGCCTCATTAATTTTCTGGGTACCATTTGCTCAATAATGGTCCTGGAATGAGTTCGAGCAGCACAATAAATTCTTTAACTGTAATCGCTGCCGCTTCATGCTGCCGTAAAGCGTTGTTTGACCAAGTTCAAAGGGACTGAGTGATAAATGAATTGATTAAATAGAATTAGGCATGTGCAAAGTGAATTGTTGTAGAGCTAAGGAAAGTTTGAAATTGTCGTTGGGCGTTGCAAGCGTCCTCTACCTACCAACGGACCACAAAGAGCAACAGTTCGGTTTACAGCCCTGTCATAGGGAATCACACAGTAGGATCTGCTCGTTGCTCCTGGAGTTGGGCTTGTTGAGGTCGTTACTCTTTTGTTGTACAGCTTTTAACTGGCGATTACTCGCTATAATTTGACTGTTTGTGGTTATAATATGCTTCTAGTAACTAAATACTGACTGGTTGACGCAGTTACCATTAGGAGGGGAGCATCAGGACTTGCTCCAAAGAAGGCGATGCGATTTCATCATCATTCATCCCAACTGCACCGACAGAGTCTGGGCCTGGGGGTTTGACTACAGCCTCCTCAAAGCTGAAACGAGTTTCTACTTCACGAAAACCCTTCAGCCAATGACACTTCCTTTCAACAACCCAGAAACCGTTAACCGCATCTTCGAAAAATTCATTCACTCCAGGTATTTTTACTTTCCTTGCTCTACGAAGTAGAAAGGAAAGTTATGTAATCGGCTGAAAAAAAAATTTTGAGTTCTCTTCAGATATTTACGTTTCAGACCCCCTGAGTCCGAAAAACACTATTTGGAAAAATGGTCTGTGTGTGCGTCTGTGAACGATTTTTAGAGAAAACCACCTTACCAAATCAGCTCAAACTTGATATCTCGCCCGCAGGTTACCATGGGACGCCAAAATAAGGGTATGAACCAAATCCACCGAAAGTTAACTATAGTTATTATAGTGATCAAAACACCAAATTTTTTTTTTTCTCAAAAACGTTTCGCTTACTGCCAGTTCTAACAGTTATTACCCAATAACTCTGCAAAAGTGATTATTATCCCTCTTCAAAAAATTCGTGTACAGCCTCATTAATGTTCTGTGTACCAATTGCTCAATAATGGTCCTATAATGAGTAAGAGAAGCACAATAAATTCCGGAACTGTAAGCGCTAACGCTTCCTGCTGCTGTGACGTGTTGTTTGACCAAGTTCAAAGGAACTGAGTGGTAAATGAATTGATTAAATAGAATTAGCCATGTACAAAGTGAATTGTTGTAGAGCTAAGGAAAGTTGTGTGTTGTAACGCACCAGATATTTTTAAACTTATTTTCTTCTAACGTTGCCTTCGTAAATGTTACACGAGTTTAGTAGGTTGGTTTCTACCTGTACTTGTTAATACACACAGCACATAGGCTATTAATATTTTTGGTCAAAAAACTATTTTGCAGTCGTTCGTGACGAAAAGGGTGTAGCGTGGTAGAAACCTTTCGAAATCGACTGGGCGGAAGAACAATGCAATTTGTTCATTAAGGAAGTGGATTGGTCGTTGTTGTCTACTGTCATGTGATAACCAGAAGACCTTTTGGTTTAGTTTACTGGATGTTGAGGGGAACCTAATGAGGGATAAGGAAGCTAGACAGATCGCAAGAAACTTGTGGTGATGGTGCATTGCAGTGCATTGCTCGTAGGTCCTCACGTAGCCCTTTCATAGTTTAAAATGCCATAATGGCCCTGGTTGCATCACAGCCGACGCAGTTTCATCAGATTATATGGCACTCATGGATGATGACAACAGTCTGGATAACAGTCGCAATTTGCTAGACCTTTGCAATATACGCACCAGAGAAATGTGAATAAGAATCATTGTGCTCTCCCTCAGTGAGTAGTGACATCCTTATGAACCTTGGCACCCCGGTCAGTATTTTCAGACGCACGGATCGTCAAAACCAGGCGAGAAGTTGAATTTAACGGCGGCGTGGGGCGTGATATAACAATAAATTAAAACAGTTGTAAACCGATACGGAAACCATCTATAATTGAAATCGTTTCGGTAGACTGCGATGTCCTTGATATGAAAAGCGCGCTCACTTGATATCGAATTATTAACGACAAGCCGGAACACAGTGAAGAACAAACAGAGTCCGTCTGACACGGGACGTCAAAGGCAGCAAAGGCAAATATTAACTCTAATCCGCGTTGTTCACTCCGTTGTTTGCCGTCTTTGATTCTGGCAAAGAATAGCGAACATTCCGGGAAAATCTGGGCTTTACTTAGTACAAACAAGAGATACCGCTACTTACCAGCAGGAAATTATTGTTCTGACGATTGATTAAATAAATCGCCACACAAACGAACGCCTTTTCGTACTAACTGGGTATTGGAAGGTACAAACAAAGTCAGGTTGGTAGTCTTTCACACTATTATGGCCCCAATCTATCAGAGCGTGGTTTGTGGTACATGATTTAAAGAACCCAGAAGCTAATGCACGTAGGATACGTACCGGTTGTGTGACACCAAGTTTACCGCTTTGAAAGTCCAGTTGGTACTTCGTAATGAATCGACATGACTTACTCACGCCGTCCTGACGATAATAAAACAATTTATCCTTCTAACTGAAGTCAGCCAACGCATCAGCTGAGACTAACAACGGCAATTAATAGCAGGCAACCAGTTGACTGTACCCCCCTTTTACTCCTCCTCCTCAGGAGAGATCAGTAGTCAGTGTCATATCCAGATACCATCCCAGCACCGCAGGGGTTATCTCGGCAATACACTTTTGACGAGATCGTAGGAATCTCACTCAGTAACTGAATTTTGGCTAATCCTGTCAATATCTTCTGTGCGCTGCGCGCAGCTGTCATTTCTCTTGGCGGTAGGTACTACATTGCCACAAATTTATGTACCATTTGGGTGGGTTCAGTAACATAATGAGATGAATTTGTTCTACTCTCACCTTCAAATATTCAAACCCCCGATATAGATTTTCCTTCAGCACTCTGGGCTGAGCTCGTCGTCGGCGCTGGGTATATTTTGAATCGAGTGGGAAAGTCATCAGTTGATGGGAAAGCGCCTAACGAACCATGTTTGATTCTTGGCTTCTGACCAAGAAAAGTCTATGTCGGGGTTTGAATATTTATTTGAAGGTACGAGCAGTTTCCACATAGTGCGATTTTCACGCTCCACAGCGCCATTCTGTTCTTCTTCTTTCCGTGTTCAGATCCACCGTTTAAAGTTTAGACTTCTTTGTTCTGGAGTCGTGCTTAAAGGTTCTGTAGATCTAATAAAACGTTTCCTGGGCTCAAGTCTTGTTCGTTGTTGTTGGTGATTGAACAGAGGATGTCTTGGATCACTGCATTGTTTTTTCCGTTGTATTTCAGAAGCAACTGTTCGTCGGATGGGTGGGGGAGCTATACCTACAATAGGGTAAATTTTTTCAATAGCTGTTGGTCTAAGGCATCCTGTAATGATTCTCCGTGTTTCATTAACCTCTGTGTCAACTTGTTTTGCATGGTCTGACTTATTCCAGACTGGGGCTGCGTATTCTGCTGCAGAGAGAGAGAGACAATGCCATCGCTGATGTACGTAGTACGTGAGGTTGGGCTTCCCAAGTTGTTCCTGTTAGTTTACGTATTATATTGTTTCAAGCAGTTACTTTCAGCTTTTCATCATGACAGTGAGCTTTGTAGGAGAGTGTTCGGTCTAATTAAACACCAAGGTATTTTGGCATACTGCAGTGCTCAAGCTCCTGTTGTCTCCATGTTATTTTAAGTTTCCTCCAGGCTTCTTTGTTCCTCAGATAAAAAGCACAAACTTGGGTGGTGGTTTCGGTCGAATCCCACAGTTCCTTCTAGCTCTTCATAGGTTTCTCCTTGGCGGCTACTGCTGTGTCGTCTGCATAAATGAACCGTTTTACTGTGGTGCTGTGCGGTTGGTCGTTAGTGTAAATATTATATAGTAACGGAGCTAAAACACTTCCTTGTGCAAGTCCGTTTTTTTTAAAATTCGCCACCGGCTGGTTTCGTCTTGAAGTGTGACATAAAATCTTCTGTTCTGTAGGATAGATTCCATCAATTGGGTTAGTTTATAATCCCTGGTAACTTGGTATGTTTTGAGGATTAGTTTTTTATGATTGATGATGTCGTATGCGGCGCTCTTATCAACAAAAGCTACTCCGGTTATTTGGTCCCTTTCAAACCCGTCTTCTATGTTGGGTTAAGAGTAGAATTTGTACGCAGCATGATCTTCCTGGCCTGAAGCCTGCCTGTTCAGGTATAAGGGTTCTATCTACGATATCTGAGATCCGATTGAAAACCACTCTTTCCATACATTTGTATAGATGGCAGAGAAGAGATACAGGTCTGTAGTTTTTGGGGTCATTCGGCTCCTTCCCAGGTTTTAACAGAGCCACGACTCGAGCTTTCCTCCATGACTTTGGGATTTGTTGCGTTTCGATACAGTCAGTAATAAGATTGCTGCTGCTTTATTGTTCTTCATCTCTTTAATAGCTTTCTGTAACTCTTCTGGTGTAAAATGGGTACCCAATGTGTCGGTTTCGTTCTCTGGATCCCGTTCGAGCATCATTTTCCTGGTTTTTCCTATTGTTTTGCCGTTGAGTAGGAGTTGATGAGCGATTTGGTTAGGTGCTACGCTGTCCAAGGTTATTTTATTGCTGGTTGGGTCATTGCTAAGGTTCTTGAGTAACATCCAAGCTCACCGGCTGTTTTGTTTCATGTCCAGCTGATCGAGGAGCGAGCACCACCCATCTGTTCTTGAGGACGATATTGAGGCTAGGAGTTGTTCGCCAGTTTCTATTGTTTCCTCAGCGAATGGGTTCTCGTTAAACAGTTGTTCGTATTTCTCGAGAGCATCTTGAGATTCTGTCCAACGTCTGCCATTCTGTTGAATTTTTTATTCCCACAATTTAGATTCGGATCGCTCATCTGGTCATTATTATTAGCCCTTATTCTAAAAACGCTCGGCAACTCAGCTGTCATACGTTTTTCTCGTTCCACTCGTTCGTTCTAGTAATTTAAATATTTAATTTAAAACTATTTCTCCGTTCCGTGTTTCGTTGAGAGTATAGACGATAAATTTAAATTACTGATTCACACGAAACAATGTTGTTACAAATTTTTGGGTTCATGAGTTACGCATGCATTAATCTAACTTGTGATATAAGGAATATTGCAATAAATTTGAGGACACTGCATTTCTGTACACAGGCACCGCTGTCACAGTCTCGGATGGAGCAAGCCGGTCGTCGTTGATGAAACCAACGGAGCAAAGCATTCCAACAGTTTAAAAACGGCGCTCGTCGAACTAGTCTCATGGAAAGAATGTCTCCGCCTCTTGTGTCTCCCAGGTCCTAAACGTGTTTGCGCCCATCCTGGTCCTGAATATCGCACCAAAGCCTGCGCCATAGGACTCAACGGGAGTGATAGTTGCGATTACGATGATGGCGGTCCCATAATTTGTAACGGCTTTGTCTTTGGCATGTCGTCCAAAGGAGTTGACTGCGCTAATCCTAAGAGACCTAGAACAATCGTTCGACTGGATTACGGGTTGGGTTTTATTAGAGAACTCCTGACCAGACATTTTAAAACGGCAAGTGAAGATGTCAAACAAAGTTTGTTGGCGAGTCAAATGGTGCATTAAAACCAATACTGCCTTTTCTAACTTAATTATAGACTGGAAGAAGCAACTCTTTGTAATCCACTTAAAAATGTGAGGTAGAAACAGAAAAAGGTATTTGTTTGCGTTGACAAATATCAGAAAACGCAAGAGGAAATTGAGTACCAAGCTTGAAGGGGTTGCTAAATCGTACTATGGAGCTCGCTGGTTAGAGAAAAATATTTTAACGAAGAGGGGTTTTCCCATCCAGCGAAACGAATCCATCCAAGAAAATTAGCGGCAACTCTCAGCGAAAGCCAGTTCCACGGCTGCTGGAGATCGTCGAAATTTCGTTGTTTCTCCGTCAGTTCAGTCGATCGAGAACCCGTTTCGTCAGTAGCTAGAACGATTCGAGCGCCCACGTTCTCTGCTGAAACAGTAAATTAAGCTCTGGGTCATCAGAATGATCAACGAAGGTCGAACGCAGGGTTGGTCATAACCTAACGGATGTGTTGATTCTTATTTTATGGGTGTTGGTTCGTTCAAGTTGGCAGAACTTTACGATTGAAAAATATTTCTGTGAATGGGCAGCTCTAGTACCAATTGCTTTCGATCAACCTTCATAGAAAAACACCTTTCTTTCGCACCTTAATCTGAAAACATGTAAAATACTAGAATACAATAGAACATAGCATAACTATCTGGTGCCTACCAACACACCAACAACTATCTTACCGCAACCCCTGTAAATTCGATGATCTATTCTATATATAGGTGCTGTATATTCAACGCGTTTCCTCGGATACATTTATGAATAATAAAATGTAGGTACCTGTTAGTTGACCAGCCCTTCGTTCGCCCGCATCTCCTTTCACCAAATTTTCACAGGTTTTGTGGAAAAGAAAAGTTAGGAACTAATCAAAACTTTAGGTTTAATCAAAAAATGCGAAAACCTCTCTTTGTTGATATATTTTGGTCCCGCTACTCCCCCATCGATGGAAACTGGTTATGGGCCCTTGTTTTCGCACCTTCGAAAGATTACAAAAACACTGCAATGATTACACAACGGTTTATTATTTTCTTACACAGCGGGTGTCTGACCTATTCTATTCAATCCAAGTGGACGTATTGTGCGAATGGCTGAACGTTTATACCACGTTTAAGTCAAAAGGCCTGGCTGGAGGACGGACATTGCAAATTTGAAAGCCCCATACCTTGAAACGTACAGCGGCATTTACAGAGGGAGTGGGTGAGGAGGGGTGGTGTAAAAAATGTTCTGACAGTTAACATAGGGGTAGTATTCCGAATGAATAGTAAACCAAAGGAATCAGCTAAACCGGACGAGCGGTTCTCCTGTAAAACGAACCGCAGGCACAGACAAGACAACGAGCCGAAATTAGGTTTTTTGGAATCAGCGGGCCTCAAAACGGGAAGAATTGACATTTTCGCTCGACCCTTAGGGTAGCGGAAAGTAAAAAGGTGTAGACCGTGTGAATTACAATCTCGAATCTGTAATTGGCTCGTTAATACAATAATGTTGAGCGGATCGTGTGCCAACTCTCACAACACAATGTCGCTGAGATACTTCATTTGCTGCACGAAGAACGTGCACTTGTCTGAGTGAACTTGCAAGCTCCCTCACCCGCAATTTCTGTATAATTCTATTCAGCTCATGACTGTTCATGACTACGTCGCCGAGGTAAACCATATAAAGTTCAGAAGAAATGAAAACTTCCGTCGGACTGTGAAAGGTTACAAAGGCCAAATGGAGGTTACAATACGTAAACCACCAAATAAAACATAGCTCGATGCGTTTTACCTTGTTCAATCCACTATTTATGTCATTAACAAGCCACTTGCAGTATTTACTTGTTTGCCACGTCCGACGACTATACCAGTAAACATTTTCCAGACACCAATAAATGCCCAACGTTAATATTTATGTGAAGTCACTAATCCCTTACGCCACGCAGACATTGAGTTCTAGGTTATAACGCTTTAAAAAGTTACTCCTCTTTTGTATTTCGTCTTTAACATAGTCTAAAAAATCCGTTTATTCGCACAAAAAATGATTTAAAAAATTAGCCGAAAACGAACTCTTGGCAATTTTATTGCATTTATGGTGTTTGGTATTGTTTTCTAAATGCTTTTTGATTCGAATAGGACGGGTTTCAGAGATGCAGGACTGCTTCTAGAAGGACAACCGTGAAATCACAGGAAATTTTCATTTAAAGTTGACCTTTTTTCCTCAACGTGGGCATTTCCTCTCACTGCCTCCCGCCTCACTCTAACCACCCTGCAGTTCGACTCGTCACGTCCTGCCAACTGCTTAGCACCGCCTAAAAGACTTCAATTTTCGTCGTGGTCATTTTTCGTATCGTTTACTAGCATTTTAAGATGCCGAATCGATTGGGATGGGTCTCGGAAGTCCTCTACAAACATTGTCGTTTGTACATGAGTTGTTTTCCGGAATGCTGTTACAGTTTGGATTGAATAGGAAATGCTCTAATCATGCTGCGCAAGAGAATAATAAACCGTGGTAAATTTGCAGAGTTTTCTCTTGCCTGCGCTCCCCTTTTTCGACGGAATTACGAATATTTTGCTAATACCTTTTCCTTTTCCTTCTGTCTATCGATCTCATCTTCCATGTTACGCATGGACCCCTCAAACGGATAGACTACTTTCAGGATCAACATGCCAGAGGAGCCCCTCACATCTCCACCTTCTTCGTCATTAGGTGAGCTGTCAGTATTTCTATACATAACTTCTCAGCTTCAAATTCAACTGTTATGAAATAACAGCAGTAGAAATGTATTTATCCCTATTCGGATGTATATGCGCCTCATACTCGCTAAAAGAAGGAAAAAACGAACGACGTTACGTCGCGAATACCCCAGTTTTGATATAACAGGTTCGCTGTGTAAAGAAACGGAGGGAAATTGTTAGGCTACACAACCGCAGCGAGCGAAGGAAAAGAAAAGCACTCCGGCTGTACGTCGCAAAACTTAGTTCGCTAAGGGTCCCAGGTTATCGCCCTGATTACGCTTTCTGTGGTTCCATGGTCCACGAACAGGAGGCTGACCATGAAAGGGGGGAAAAGTCGGAGGGGGCCGTTGTGCAATCTTCACGGCTTGTTTTCAGTCGGCACTCCAGAAGTGAGCGCAAAGGAAGGAGACCTAACCGGCGCTGGATGACGGCTGTTTTCGTAAGTACACGCACATTGTGCATCGATAATCACGAGCCGTTCTTATAACTTCAGGCGATGTTGCTGCAGCCTGCTTTCTAGCATATGCCTTCCCAAGATAATCATAAAGAGTTATGGCACGGACATCATAAAACCCTTATGTCTTCAACCCTAACAACTCGTCACTCGCACGTACAGCTTTGTCAAGGGACGTTTTAATCAGCCTCATTCCTCTCGTATGAGAATATTATGAGAGGCAGGGGTCATGAGTGTCAAACGCCTTCTGGTCTCAGTGGCTGGAGGCACTCCTTTTACCTACGAGGAATCCGCGACTCTTCTCTCAGAGTCCTCTGCGCTCTTTGTCTAGTAGTCCTGATAAGATTTCCTATCTGTTGTGCCGATGTTTCGTAATCGGCGGAAATGTAATGGAAAATCCTATGCCCTCTCTCCTGGGTGACTTGGGCGTTGACAGCTAGTCAAACGTATGTGCCGAGTGCCTCTTTTTTCTTCAAGCTAGAACAAGTGGACGACAACCAGTAAAACTCTTCAAGAAGTGACCTAGTCGTCATCCATGACAGCCGTGTGCTTCAGTGGCCTCTCACGAAGGTTATAGAGACCTACCCTTGAAATGACGGCATCGTTCGATCCGTCAAGATTGAGAAATCATCTGCGACTTACCACAGACCAGCCTTGAAAGCTTGTGGAAAGAACCCTTGGAGGCTTCATTATATTCGGATGCTCCGTAAATTTTACCAATTTCGGTGGATGGTGTATTTACGCCAACGACCTCGGACAAGGACTCAGAGTTGTTGGACCACCTGATGACCCCAACAAAATCACCTGATGTATCCAACTACAACAACTCGCCCTTCGCACGCACCTGTTGTGTGGAGTAATCCCAAGTTCCAGCATCATTGTCGTTTTCATTGCGTCTACGATTGGTCAACCTCAACTCAATTTAGTTAATTTTTCTATTTTAACGGTCTCTGGGTCGATCAGTCTTTTCATAATGGCATTCCTGCGCAAGAAATAGCCAAAATCGAGAATAAGAAAAAGGATTACCCTCTGCCTCAATTAAAATGAATTCCCCTCTGCTGCCGTCGCTCCCCATCCGAAATCTGTAAGCCACGTAATGTATTTCACCCTGCATTTAGAAGGTTAATAATTTAATAATTTATTAACTTTTTGTTTGCGCAAAGCTCTACGTTGAATTTTCCTTTACTTCCATTCTACAGTCCATGGTACCACTGCACACTTGTAAATACAGTCCACTTCACCTTATTTAAGAGGGACCATGCGGTAAACGATAACTTTCAACGATCAGAAAGAAACCTTATTTCCTTTGAAAGGAGAAGAGACACAATGTTGGCGAATCTAGCGGCTGCAATAAATCACACTGGGAAGATAAGTTATGACAAATTGTAGCTTAAGTTGGCTTGAATCAAGTAGATCTCGCCTGAGGGCTGACGATTATGAATCGCCCAGTTAAATCCAACCCCATCACTGTCCGAAGCCCTTCGTGATTTACACGCCATCGATTTAACGGTCGAGGGTTTTTCAGGGAGAGCTATGAATTATTGTTTGAAACGGTACCGGTTTGATGAGCCTCAATCTGAGAAGCCGATATCGCAGTCCTCTTTCAAAGGGAATTGTATATTGTCCCAAGGGCCGAGCTGAGGGGCCCTTGCTACCCCTGCCCGACCAGTTTTGAACCGGAGCTGAGGGAAACTCTTCGTAAATCCGAACTAAATTCTAATTCCTGTAATTAATATCTACCGTCTAATGACAAGTTTTCGATAGATTTGAATATATAAATACGAGTGATAGAACAGACGAATTGAGTTGGTAGTAATAATTGCCGCTTTGGACCTCTTCACGCGATGAGCGCAGAGAACTCTAAACTGAGGTTAGTTGGGTATTGATCATTCATTCGAGCAACGATGCTGTTGAGAAGATGCAAGCAAAGCTTACTTAATGGTGACAGTTGATTAGTTGTAACTCTCTGCCCTCGAAAGCTCTTGCCGTTTTGAAGGTCTACTTCTTTTGCATTAAGGAAGACGGCTGCAGCAATTTTTTTTAAATTGTGCAGATATCGGGTTTCTAGTTATTTCATTGAGAGAGGACACTTTTATTCCATTCATGTTGGGATTATGGCGTGTTTCACAGAAATACCCAGTTGCAATTCTTGTCTAGCTGAGTGTTCCTCTTTGCAGACAACACTGCAGCACGAGTAAAGAGAAGAACAAGATTCTGTTGAGTGCAATGAGCCAGCGTACTTTAGGAAGGAATAATAACCAAATTAAGACGCCATCGCGCTTATTTTCAGGAACATTATCTTCACCTCCTGCTTCACAGATGTACCGAGACGAACAAACACTCTGTTCTGAATAACACGCATACCATCTGTTGCAGGCTTTAGTTTCAATGGTTTTCATGAAAACATTTGTACCATAGTTACCTACAACGTGAAGCGCAGTTCAAATTCTAGTTTTCTTCCTTTTTACCACCTTGTACTGTCGACAAAGAAACGGGCGATAGGAAAAATATTTGCTGCTACGCTTCACACAACTTTCTTCAGCCACATGTACGTTCAACGATTTTCATGGCTTTACCTACTAATTCAATCTATTTTTCACTAAGCTCATTTTAACTACGTAAAAGATGACTTCATGTTTTACGTTGAATGAAGGAGCGCTTAGAGTTCCAGAATTTATTGAGTTATTGAGCAATCAAGGCACAGATGACAGTTTTAGAATTGTTGGGTAAAAACTATGAAAAATGGTAGTAAGTGAAACGGAAGCGGTTTGAATTCCAAAACTCTCATCGTGTAGGTTGCTCGTTCGACTACCATCTTGATTTTCCTGACAACTATCTATCTATGATAATTTATAGTGCTGCTCCGCTCATTTTCCCAAGTGATGCTTTAGAGGTGTTCACACAAAAAATTAAGTCTAGACCGTTAGAGCCGTTATTTTGTTGTGCCGAGTTGTGCTTCCAAGTATTACTCCAGAATAATGTTTTAGAATTAGAACCCATTTCGCTCGTTCGAGCCAATTAGTTACCAGTCGGTTCCTGTTGTGGACCGTGAATCGTGTTATGCCGCGGATGGGGCAGAAATCAAAGCTGCACGATTATTTACATTACGTGATACAGTATAAGAGACATCATATACTTAAGAGACTTCGTGTGTCAGTCACATTGACTGAACTCATTTCGATTGGGTTTCATGAAGGAAACGTGTAGACGTGGGTATTTAAGGCTTTTGTGAAAATTGAGTATTATCGACGAACTATTTATTTATTATAATTTTACACGTGGTGAGGTAGTTAGAAGCGCAAATATGGTAATTAATAACACAGTTGCACATCTTCACGTAGCGAAAGAGCCACTAAACGTTTCTGATTTCAATTCGTCGGTAAGCGCTCGTGTTACTATGATTCGTACCACTGAATTTTACTGCTTGTTTCATTTCACTCTCCTTCTCAACGACCCTGATTTTTAATGAGGTTTCGTCGTTATTTTCAGGACCGTTATCCCGTTTTGGTTGGGCCTCACTATCTTGTTTTGTGAAGTGAACGGCGAGGGAGTCAAACTTCGTAAGTATCCTGGACATTTCACTAACTCTTATGTTACTTTCAAACGTTAAACTTCCTTCAGATGTTCAGACGAGCAAACAAAAATAAAAAACGAGGTTTTCGCGGTTTTTTTACTGACTTTTCCAGATCTATACCTAACTTTAGTCCTCCATGAATAACTGTAAATGGAGAATGGCGATACAGGTCTATGAGTGAGGAAGAGGGATTTTGAACTTGTTTAAAAAGGCACGATGAGTCACATTACACTCACAGGGTGCCTTCAACCTATTATAACCATTGTTAGAAACAAGTCGCGTTTTTGTCCAAGTTTACGAATTTTCTACGGTTTCCACTCCATAACTGGATTTGATTAACCACACACATATTGTTCACTTCAATTACTTCTGCAACGATCCCCTGAGTGGATTTCTGTAAACCAAGATTCGAAAAATGAGATTTTCCGGGCACTAAATAAATATCATTTTTTCGGAAAAGCTGCTCTAACGACTTTGATGGATTTCCTGCGGCAACTTTAGTTACCTAGCATCTACATCTTGTTCTGTTTACGAGTTTCAGTAGAAATGAATTGAATAAAGAGGCACATGTGTAGTGCACATTATTGAATTTACAAAGGTAGTGTAATGCTACGTACTAAATATTTTTTAAATATTTTAATGGGCTCATGTTCTCAGTTGTAGTAAGCGATCACGAGGGGCACCCGTGGAAAGACGTCGGCAATGCTTTCTTCGACTACAAAGTGGTGAACGTCGAACGCGACTCCTGGAACTCCAGTCAAATTGAATGTAAGAGAATCAGTCAAATCAATGTTATTCGGAGCTTACACAATCGGAATCTCCGCTAAACATCTAGACGTGCGATGGGATGCACGGTAGAGAAATAAATTAATTAGTAGCGAAGCAAAAAGACCCGACTTGGACCACAGGAATGAGCATTGTATCGAAACATTGGTACAGGAAAGCTTGACATTCATGTGAATGTTCAGAATCACTTTGCTATCTTTTACTGTTTACATCTGGAAGTTAGCCGAATCGGTCAGAGAGCACACAGAGCTTGATTTGAGAAATCGCGGAAGAAGGTTCTTTGAATTTCCTAATATTGAAAGCCCATTTAGGAACGAAGGTGACTTCCATCAGCAATTACTACGTCTCGAGGGATTGACTTTTGGGAATGAAAACGAAGAACATGAATTGCGGCAGTTCCAAGGCAAGAAGTGACTCAAAGGGTTCTGGGTTCTTCTTACAATATCATTGAAGCGCGGGTCCAGAATGACGAACTTCGTTGAAAACAGACAGATACACAGATTTTAGAGCCCACCTTTTCGTTCTCCTTTCTCAAAATATCTTTGGCTGCATTTGTGCACGTCACGATGACAGTAAGTTACCGCCCTGGGTCTTTAAAATAGTAATGTTACGAATTTTGCATGTTTTCCTGAAATCAAAATGACTTCCTCAAGTAGGTACTGAACAAATCGGTTAAGGGCTGACCCAATTGCATCACAAACTATTGTTATTTTAAGTAATGCTTAGTAAAAGGAAAAACTATGTAATTGGGGGTGTGGCATATAAGGTATTAAAGTAATTGGGTTAGATCCGCCAGTAGGTAAATTACTAAAGTTACGTACCTGTTAGGTGAGTCTGTCTCCTCTAGCTGGTGAGGTACAGTGGGTGAGCGATTTCGATATAAAGACATCATCGTCTGGCCGTTAAGTCAGTACTGGAGTCAGTCAGTTGGTCGTGGTGTTTATATACGAAGAGAAAGGTAAACGGGATGACGGAGAGTCGGGGAAGGGTCGGGAAGAGGAGGTCATGTACATCAGGGGGGAAAACCCCTTAGAGGTGAATGGAACGTCTTGAATGATCTGTCAATTGTGGAATTTCCGTCTTTTTTGTGTAGGGTGGTCTGTAAATCCGTCAGTTGGTTGTTTTCGTTTGTGTAATGTTTTGAGTGGTGTGAATATGGTGTCGCATTTTGTGTTGATTTGTTCATTTATGATCTGTTCACTGAAGTTTTTTTGTTTATAAATTTCCATGTTTTCTAATATGTTCAGTTTTCGTCCTTTGTATTGTTTGTGTAGTAAGGTGGTACAGTCCTGTATTTTGGTAGGTTCACGTCCAGTTGTTTTGAGATGGTTAGAAAAGTTTGAATCGTCTTTGTTCCTACTAAGAGATAATAAACTGACCAATGTGCCAGATCTCCGTATGCGATGCGGATGCGGATTGTTGTTCGGCGCTGAAATGCAGAGTCTGATTATTTTTCTGTATAATAATTAACCTTAGATTATTTATTCTTATTGTGAGGCAGCACTCTTGCACGTCGCCACGGGCTCCTGCCTAATGGCGTGCAATTATTATTCGCAGTAGCACCCTTTTGTCATATTCTTTCATTTATTATAATTTTGCGAGAAGTTGTGTGTATGTACTTCTCACGAATAAACTTTTCAAAATCAAATTCAATTCAATAATGTGTTCTGAGTATCTGGTCCGTATTTTTCGTCCTGTCTGTCCTATGTATGCGTTAGTACAAGTACAAGTTATTTTATATACCCCACTTTGGTCGAGTCCAAAGACAGACCCACTCGACAGAACTTCCGTAACTGGCTTATTAATTGGCTAGGAACTGCAGTGGTAATCTTTTGAATGTAAACGGCGATGCTAGAGATAGTTGCCGTTGATTGAGAAATAGTTTTATATAGCCATTTATGCTTCTTTATTTCTGTACGTCGAATATTGAGTTGGCGTAAATATTTTACAGTGTGCAAAATCTTAAGCGAAGGGATTTGGGGCGTTGTGGACGTGACCTGGTCAGGTCTGGACAACATCAAATCACTCGCCGACAATTGGGGAATAGCCTACGTCAGATGGGAGGGCGTCTTCACTGGATACCTACGAGCAGCTGAGAAAAGCCTGAGAGCGATGCGAAATGCCACTGACGCTGCTTTAATATTTAATAGCGAAGATCGTAAGTGCGTAGTTTATTATTACAAATCGACTCACATTTGATATTTAGCCTACAGTTCATTATGGAACGCCGAAATAAAGGGTATGACCAAAATCGGCTCAAAACTAACTACAGTTATCATAGTGATAGAAACACCAAAGTTTTTTTTTCTTAAAAACGGCTTAAATGATTTTGATTTGATTTTTCGACGTAATATGCGATTTTTTTATGTATGTACAAATCCACATATCACAACAGTACCATGAAATTCTCATTTGTGGGAAGATAACGAGAGCAGCTCAATATATTATCACAATAATAATTTTGGAAGTTAATTTCGAGGAAACCCGATTTCGGCAAAGTTTTTTCTTCTTTTAAATTCCAAATAGACTCTTATATGAACCCTTAAATTTGATTATTTAAAACTGAGTTTTCCACGGGGGTTTGAGCCCCGTGTTTACCGTCCCTACGATTAACTGTAAAATCAAACCGAATGATGTTTCGATTGACTGTCGTATATATTTTCCAGAAATAGAAGAAAGTTTGTACTATCTCGTCCAAGAATCGTCATTGAGAGTCATATTATTCAAGCAGTTGAACGACAGGGAAATAGACACATTGAAAATGATGCGGCCGACACCTGAGTACAACGTCGTATTTGCGGATTCGAAAGCGATGGCTGCCATGTTTTCCAAGGTAAAATAGAAACGTTTTGTATTGTCATTATCCATATGTGACATCTACTTACCTTGATAGAGAAAAACCAAGTTGAACAATGTGGTAATAATCGTCGAATGGCCAGTGAAACTAACGAAGCAGGTGGCAGGTATCACCGCCCTCACGACGGTCTAACTGCTACCATATCTGCGATACTAAGTAGAGTTGAGGGTTTTGCATAGAACTGTACTCGTATCGTCAAAGAAGAAAAGCTGTTAACCACAGTTCTGCCAGCTATGAAATGTATATCCGTTCATTTCTTTAATCTGCTTCATAATGATACAGTTGCGGTTAACTGCCAAGTAACGTAATGCTGTTTTGCTGCGTAGTGCCGTCGTGACAGTTCGACCGTTCCTTGGTCGCCAAGTACGATGGTACTATATCTGTCAATGAGGAATATGACGTTTAATATAATTGAAATAAAATAATAATAAAAATAAATTTTAAAGAAACAGGTCAAAGGACGTCAGGGAGGAGAATGAGGTCAAAATCTTACTGCAACCCGTCAACATTACTTTCATTAGCTCTAAAAAGTAGAAAGTTTTCTCAGTTTTCAAGAGCTTGCGGTTCTGAAACACAGTATTTAGGTAAATGGTCTGATAACATGCTGTGAAAAAACTGCTGAACCAAATCGACTCAAATTTGGCATTTAGCCTGCAGTTCAGAGATTTGTTTCGCGTTCAGCTTTGAAGTCATGACAGTACCATACGATTTTCGTTAATGGGTCAATGACGAGAGCAGCACAATACATTGTACAAAATTCCGAATGAAATCAATTTAGCGCAATTTTTTTTTGTAAGCGCAGAAATTCTACACCACCGGTCAGTTCTAATGTCAGATGCTCTCGTTTGTTTGTTATTCGTGTTCCGTTCTAGAAACCTAATTTCCTCGACCCCCGTCCCGGCATGTTATTGGACAAATGGCGCCACAGAGTCAACCTTCCTCCTGTTGTGCGCGTTGTTCCTTTTATTCTGCTTTAAACGTTGAGGTTTTCTGACACGGGAATGCATTTTGACGGAGGTCAATATAGGAAATATAATGCCTAACTAAACCGCCACAATTTAGTTGAAAGAGAGGGAATTCATTTGTTCCAGGCCATTAATAACAAACTGGTGCGTTACGATTATCGATGGGTGCTGGTGTTTCTTGATAATGAGTCAGTCATTGAGATGAGTCAGTTCGTTAAACGAACAGTTTTGATGCAACAAGTGAAGCAAGCACAGGTAAATCGTACGACGAACTTTTCGTTCTTCATTTTTCAAACTACTATCAACTTACCCGTTAAATTACCACTTTTAATGCCACTAACACCCTCCGCCCTTTCAAACGTGGCTGTAGCCATTCGTTCAGCTAGCAGCATTTATGGTTTATTCTCAGTTTCCGGACAACGTGGCTCAAAGCGTGGCAGACACCATTGAACAGGCAGCTAAATCAAGTGGTTTTGACTTGAGCCCCGTCGAAGTAGATTGCGATCAACCTGCGCCGTCGCCAAAGGACTTGTCGGTATTTCAGGAACATCTTCTCAAGGTTTGCTCACTTATCGTTTATTTTCTGCGTTTCTAGGGTGCCACAATTGTTGATCTTCTTCAGATTAGCATTAATTGGTCTAATATTTAAGGTACTTTTGTCATAGAAGAAAACCCCCAGATTTGCGAGCCAAAGTTGAGAAGCTTGCAACGTCAACAAAATTTTTCCACGCTTGAAAAAGGACATCGTTGTAGTCCGAAAAGTAGGAACCTCGTGCGCGAACTAACGTAAGGATCCACAAGTATTGTCTGAGTCCACTAATTTGTTGGCCTCTCCAAAAACGTTCATGTAACGGAATTTTATTATGATTTTGACATACAACGGTACTGTAGGTTGTTAAATGTAACTGTTTCCAGTTTCCTCTAGCTTTTAGTTAATAAAACAAACCTCTCTTGTTAGCGTAGCAGAGGGGGGAAGCTGATTTTTGTGCGTGTTGCTCAGTGCTGATTGAGATGCTGGATTTACTTGTTCGTATCGATGGAATAGCACAAATGGGCATTTGTAATGTCTTTTAGCGGCGGATGAAATCCAATATTTGCTGCGATGCCCTTGAACGATTTTGCCAAATTCTTATGCTTTTTGCAAGCTTAGAAAAAATTGTTTTTTTCTTCTTCTTTTAAAATGCACTGTAAACATGTTGTTTTGGATATAAGAAGTTTAGCCTGAAGGAGCAGCAGTGATAGGTGTAAGGATACTCAGAGAAGTCTCTAATTCCTCCGCAGGCAATCTATTTAATCGAGGCTGACTTCCAATTTAAACTCGATTCATCATCACCAGCTCGAGATCTTGTGGAGATGGGAGGTTAACTAGTCAATCCATTGAAAATTCAATTATTTCTTATCACTATTAGTGGACCAGAGCCATCAGTAGTGGTAGCTCGATGCTATTGACACAAGAAAAGAACTTGTGCAAGTAGTTCCCCAAGGCATTAGGTTTGAAAAAAAGCGACTGTCACACGTGGTTGTTCTCCTCCCCAAGCGGTATTAACGCCAACACGAACGTTAGTCACGCAACTAGAACACCAACGCCCAGGTGATGCAATTGTGAAGTCCTAGCACGAAGGACATAGCACCAACTAGTTGCCAGTTGTGGTCATTATCACAGATGATTCTGAAAGTCGGAACCTACTCGACACTACTGGGGGTAATCCAGGGCAGTCAGACTTCCAAGTTGTGCAAGAGCAAATGGATGTCCATAGACTCTAAGTCGTTCTGGGACCCATGAATTCGGTTCGGCTCTTGAAAGCGTCGTTCGTCGTCAGACAAGGAATGGAAAATATTAGAAGACGTTCTGATGCTCGTCCTTGGGGCCATTTGCGTTGTAGCGAAAGACATTTGCAAATGACTTTGAAGTATTCATTAATTTTATTAAAAAGCACCGAAATAATTAAACAGTTTTCTTGTATTTTCCTCAGGCGGTGGAGTCCACGTCGTGGTTGGATTATCAACAGGATAAAAACTTGATTTCACTCCACATGGATATGGAAATGACGAGCGTAAACTCTGCTGGAGATCGAATCCAGCACGGCACTTGGAACTCCAAGGGTGGATTCACAAGCCTGGATAACGTGACTGTGGTTCGACGGTTTTTCAGAATAGCCACGGCATTCGTAAGTTATAATTCTATTTTCTACTGATATTTCAAACGCATAATCATGGCGCTGGACTGTGGATTTTTCTTGTCAACAGTTATGTGATGAGTCTTTACGTTCTTTGTCGAAAGAAGAGTTTAGAATCGCTGAAACCCCTGCCGAGTTCCACGACCCCATGCAAGTGCTGTTGTAAATGGAATCAATTTTGTTGAAGTTCTAGCGCAAATGAGTCAGAAATGATACAACAGCTTGGTGAGGTGGCAGAAAATGATGCGCTATAAATGACATGTGAATCGTTTCTACTCGTAATTCAAGTAGAACCAAACTGTGAATTAACAAAAAGACGACTCAAATGCAGGGACAGAACAAAACGCCATCGACCCGAACCTCTGTGGCTCTTCCTGAGGAAAGAGCTCCGCTCTGAAGCATACGGGCTAACAGTTCTATCAAGGACGGGGTTCTGAAGAAGACGTACCTAAATTAAAGACTCCCTTGTAAATATGTAAAACGTCGCGAGAGAGAGAGAGAGAGAGAGAGAGAGAGAGAGAGAGAGAGAGAGAGAGAGGAAGAGGAAGAGACAGAGAGAGAGAGAGAGAGGAAGAGGAAGAGAGAGAGAGAGAGAGAGAGAGAGAGAGAGAGAGAGAGAGAGAGAGAGAGAGAGAGAGAGAGAGAGAGAGAGAGAGAGAGAGAGAGAGAGAGAGAGAGAGAGAGAGAGAGAGAGAGAGAGAGAGAGAGAGAGAGAGAGAGAGAGAGAGAGAGAGAGAGAGAGAGAGAGAGAGAGAGAGAGAGAGAGAGAGAGAGAGAGAGAGAGAGAGAGAGAGAGAGAGAGAGAGAGAGAGAGAGAGAGAGAGAGAGAGAGAGAGAGAGAGAGAGAGAGAGAGAGAGAGAGAGAGAGAGAGAGAGAGAGAGAGAGAGAGAGAGAGAGAGAGAGAGAGAGAGAGAGAGAGAGAGAGAGAGAGAGAGAGAGAGAGAGAGAGAGAGAGAGAGAGAGAGAGAGAGAGAGAGAGAGAGAGAGAGAGAGAGAGAGAGAGAGAGAGAGAGAGAGAGAGAGAGAGAGAGAGAGAGAGAGAGAGAGAGAGAGAGAGAGAGAGAGAGAGAGAGAGAGAGAGAGAGAGAGAGAGAGAGAGAGAGAGAGAGAGAGAGAGAGAGAGAGAGAGAGAGAGAGAGAGAGAGAGAGAGGAAGAGGAAGAGGAAGAAAGAGAGAGAGGGAGAAAGAGAGAGAGGGAGAGAGAGAGAGAGAGAGAGAGAGAGAGAGAGAGAGAGAGAGAGAGAGAGAGAGAGAGAGAGAGAGAGAGAGAGAGAGAGAGAGAGAGAGAGAGAGAGAGAGAGAGAGAGAGAGAGAGAGAGAGAGAGAGAGAGAGAGAGAGAGAGAGAGAGAGAGAGAGAGAGAGAGAGAGAGAGAGAGAGAGAGAGAGAGAGAGAGAGAGAGAGAGAGAGAGAGAGAGAGAGAGAGAGAGAGAGAGAGAGAGAGAGAGAGAGATTATTTATCCACCTGCGGAAATTAGGTCAATACTTACACTTTCCTGCTCTATTTAGCGGGCAAAATAACTTATATACGAAAGTTAGTCGATCCGACTTCACATTAACACGTTACACACTGGGGATCGATAAATTTGCCATTATATGTGTACTTGAATATATACACCGATCCCCGCTAGTAGTTTGTCTCTGAAAGTACTCCCAGAAAGATCGAACAAGTTTACGTTCTCATTGTGCATCTAATTGCCTGCCAAATGAAAGATCTCTCGTATGCTCTGGCATTGCCAACACTATTCCTGTATATCCGAGCATGGCATGGGACTGCTATCATCTACTGAGCTCCTTAAGGTCTCTATTCGACGCTGCTTTTGAATCTGGAATCGGTACATTTGTAAATCATTAGCGTACAGCACATAACCCGCCTCCGGTTGGAATCTGCCCGGTAAAGATCTCAGACATCCCGTAAAAAAGACTGCCGAGAGCATGGGGCCCTGAGGCCCTGAGGAAGCCTGACAAATGAGACTATAACCACCTAGCCACACCCAAAGTGTTTCAGGATTGCAACCAGTACATCTCTCCCCAACGTATCGAACGCAGCAGAGAAGTCAACCAACACGACAATTGTCACATTCTCATCAATAGCATCTCATCCAGCGCAGTAATTGAAGAAGTCTCCGTGCCCCACCCTGTACGTCGACTGTTTTTGGGCGGCAATTGCGTTCTCTTCCATCCAACCAGTCAGTTCACTGAACACAATTTAGTCGAAAACCTTTCTCATCACACACAACAGCGAAATCCCTCTACCAATATTTACGGACATTGGCGCATTTGTCTTCACCAATACCAATTTTGTGGTTTTACAATAGCATGTGAGAGGTAGGGTTATGGAGAGATAAATATTTTCTCGAGGGATTGGGGGAACTTATTCGTGTGAGTCGCCTATAACCATTTCATCAGTCAGTAGACGACCAAGGAACCCCACGATTAAGAGGTTGGTCGAGCAATTTACCTTAACCTCACAACTTTTTAAGAATATCAATTCTTGAACTACGTTTACTATTTACCATTGTCTTTAAACCCACTTTAAAACGTTCGTTACAGATGGTGCCCTTCGCCTACCCTGCGATCGATCCTTCATCAGGAAAAGTAAAATTGGACGAAGAAGGCAACGAAATTTGGGAAGGCTACTGCATAGACCTGATCAATGAGTTGGCCATGAACATGAACTTCGATTACGAGTTGACAACTTCTTATGATTTTGGCAAGAAGCAACCCAATGGCTCATGGTCAGGCATCGTAGGTCAATTGGCTACAGGAGTAAGTATTTATCTTAATTAAAGCGATTGGTTAAGATTAAATACAGCGTGCTCATCTCACATCTTCTTCAGCCCAACACGAATTCGATTCGCTCAACTCATGTGAGAATGGTGCCATTAAGTCCCAATAGTTCAAAATTCGGGCCAAACCGAGAAGATATATAAAAAACATGGTGTGGAATGGCAGTATCGCATATTGTTTCGTACTGGGTATCACCAGTGTTTGTTATTTATTGCACTGTGTTGAGGGCGTGTGTGAACTCAATCCTCCTTAATCTGGGACATCTTAGATGGATTTTCGGGGGACCTCTTGGCCCCTGCAGCCACACCTCTGGAGCCCAAAGGAGAGATAAAACGAGCGCTTACTGAAATACTTCATGGAACGTTAAAAATTGGATTGTATGAAGGAATAAAGTATATGTATGATGGTGGATTCCCGTAGTAGGCTGCACAACTTTCAGGCTCAGTGTTCGGAGATTCGGTGGAGGTTCGAAAAGCAACGGGAAATACAAGGGGGATACTTAAGACAAATATTGATCTAAGGAAATTAACAGAAGAGTTCTTGGACTGGGAGGACGGAGGATGTGGCGGAAAGGCGAAACGGAAGAAGCGCTCCACCTTGATCTGCATCACTGTCTACATGTGCTTTTGGAAGGGTAAGAGTTTCCCGCCAGCAGGGAAATGTAACCAGGCTGAGGAGCTCGAGTATGCAAGATAAAAGGCGTAGGAGTTTGAAGCGTACCTGAAGAGTGTGCCCGTCTGTTCCAACTAATGAACCTTTTGCCTATATAATGTCAACTCCAGCCCTGAAGTTAGCGGTACGTAGGTGCCGAGCCAACAACTTCAATTCAGCTCGGTGTGACGGTAAATCACAACGTAGATCGAATAAAGCTACTGTCCTGCTGGTTTCTAACTTCTTTCCAGCACGGCAAAACCTACTGGTGCTGCTGAGCAACTGCAAGTTATACCGTTATCTTCTGGCCCTTGGCTGATTGTGAGGGAGCAGCAGCGCCAGATTATCTTTGTATTCGAACTGAGGCCTGACATTGTCAATGCTGTTTGTCCACCATAAAGCCTTCGTTCCTCTCCCCCCAAACTATCAATAACCTCAACGGAATGATAAGTAGCAGGAGAAAAGGGACGAAAGTGGACACCATCGCTTGATTCTCTAGCCACCCTCACTCAACTCATTAACTCAAGATCTTGCTTGTCGTTGTAAGACTACGGCCGGCAGTATACTCCTTAACACATTCTAATCTCTTGACTAGCTCACCCATAACGAGATACAACGTTGAGGACAAGGACGTTGCTGAGTTGGCATTCGATTCGATTTGGCTCTCTCAACGCATTCATGAACGTTCTACACTCACATCGCTTCTTGGCAATGTAATGGTTCCAGGTCAACACAAGGAAAGGCTCCTTCCTTGAATGATAGACGATACATTTTATGATAAAGTCCCCTCCGTTCGATAGCCTGTATAAGATTGATCTGATGGCAGCCCTTTGCACTGCCCTGCTCCAACTTGACGCCAGCTCACATGGCAGCCCTTTGCCAACTTCGCAGCAGCATCATTCGCAGGAGTGGAGCCCGCCGTCACATTTCATTCCAAAGGTTCAAAACGTGTCCGTAGCACGAACAAGATATATCATGTGTAAGGTGGTTTGTTTTGCTTAATCTGGAAACATCTTTACGGAAATAAGATGGTAAAAAATATACCGCTTCATTCAAACTACTAAGAAATCTTGCGTACTAAAAATATTACGTTGAAAGTAATTCCGAAATTTCAATTCCAGAGAGTTGACATCGTTGTGGCAGCGCTCACGATGACGGCGGAGCGAGAAGAAGTAATAGACTTCGTGTCACCCTACTTTGAGCAGTCGGGATTCTCAATAGGTACGTTCCAAGAAGTACTGCGGCCGAAGTCCTATACTAACGTGTTAAAATTCGTTATTTTCTAGCTTGACGTTGACCACCAGTGATCTTTGAGCTTCCTAACTTCCATGTTCATGCTTAGGTTACTAATTTTCGTTGTAGTCTTTAAATTTCATTTTCGTTTCATTCAATATAAGAGTGTACTAAACATAAGAGTTCCTAAATGATATTAAAAAGCAGTATTCCCAAGTTATATGCCTGGAGGTTATCATTTCGTGATAGTGCACTCAGTGTGACTCATCAGCAGTCTCGGCACGAAGAAGAAGAAAAGTCGCCCAAAGCGTCGATGTAAGAGCCTCTAGGCAATTCAGTATTTCATTAAGTTCGAACCGTCATGTGGACTTACACTTAGATTCACATCTTTCCTGAATTCCCAACACTCGCCCTTATCGATTTTACCCTGTTGTGCCGTGGAACGGTTCGCTCTTTGGATAGAGCTCAGCAAATTACACCCAATGATTAGCGTAGCCTGTTACATTTTGCGAACAAACGATATTTTGATACGAAACTACACATTGTGATTGGAACTTTTCAGTGATACGAAAACCTCTCCGAAAAACCTCGCTCTTCAAATTCATGACTGTTTTGAGGGTGGAAGTGTGGTTCAGCATCTTGGCAGCGCTTTGTCTCACTGCTTTGATGATATGGCTCCTAGACAAATACTCGCCCTACAGCGCTAGAAACAATAAGGAGAAATATCCCTACCCTACGAGGTGAGCTGCCCGAATTAATGACCCGAGGTGATTTGACGTATGATTTTCAAATTTAGACCCAATCCCATAGCCACTAGCGAAGAGATCTTTGTCCACTGGATAATTGAATGGCGTCATTAAATGTAAAATTGTACAATCCGGGGGCTCAGAAGTGAACGCTTCTAACATACGACGGTCGTTTTAGATTCCGGCTCAAAAAGATCAGCACAGAAAACCCCTATAGTCGACATCTCGAGAGCACACCACAAAAACCACTTTCCGGGGCAGGGGGCATACAATGACCATTGCCTCGACAACATCTCTTTCTAGCCAGGAAAAACACTGTTTCTGGGATTATAAGATGTTTCATCTCTTGTTGGGAGGATAGGATGAGGCCGGACCGCAATGTCGTATTAATACATTATTATTACTATTTAGATGACTCATGTCTGTCTCGTTAGAAGAGTGTATAATAAGGATGGGCCATGGAAAACATTCTCATCCCACTATTGTTTTATTGTGTTTGCATTTCATTTGATTGATGAGTGAGTGTTGTTAGTTGTGGCTGCATTATAGTTTATGAGGTTTGGAGTAGACCTATGATGTGCGTCGACCTGTAGCGTCTCGTAGCCCCTACACGACGGTGGGACCTAGTCGATGTGCCAGCAAGGCTATTTGTTCTAGACAAAGTAACAACGTGATAGATACTTTTGCGTCAGATAAACTGTTCCTACGCCTTATTTAACGACACTGTTCTACCTCTACTGTTGGGAAGGATTCATTCGATTTTCATTTTTGGGAAGAAAGACGGAAAGCATCTTAAACCTTTAACTCGGGCTGCCTATTGTCGTAAACGCCTTGCGGATTTATGTGTATTTTGTGGGATGAAAACATTTCTTTCTTCGTGTTTCTTTGTTTTTAGGGAGTTTTCACTTCGAGAGAGCTTTTGGTTCGCCGTCACCTCTTTCACTCCCCAAGGCGGAGGGGAAGCTCCCAAATCCCTGTCCGCCCGAACTTTGGTGGCAGCCTATTGGCTTTTCGTTGTTCTCATGTTGGCTACTTTTACGGCAAATTTGGCCGCCTTTTTGACTGTCGAAAGGATGCAGGTGAGTGGAAATGGAATATATCAACCTAACCATAGTATTCTGCTTTTTCAATCCGAGCATTGAATTAAACCGCTGAACCGATAGAATTATCGCACAAACTTATACGTTCGCCTAGAGTGCCTTAGATACACTCCCATATCGGTCGTATCAGGTCCAATTTACGAACGCAGTCCCATTCCCTCTGGCTACCATGCACCTTGCTACCTTGTAATATATCTGTAGCCTGAAGATTTATGAATTTAGAGGCTGGGCGTGCCACGGCTTAATTATTTATCGTAATATATCGCGATGAACACTCGTTTCAACGAAAAGATTTCAAATTACTAGAGAGTGGTGAGGACAACCAAAACATGGTGCGGTGCTAGGAGAATTCTGAAACGCAAATACAGTTTCGAGGAAGAAAGAACTTTCTTTTTTTTAGTGAAGCCACGCATATATATTAGGGAACGAGTACGCGAACACACAAATGCAAAGACACCCTGAGGGGCAGGAGGACTGTAAAAAAAGTGTTTATTTATCCGAACTCATTTAATTTCGATTTACTATTGAATGACGTTCGAAAGTTACCAAGTTTAAACAACATTCTTCAGTGGCAAATACACATATTTCCCTCAAAAGTTGGCTCATAAGGCCACTTGAAATACCTGCGTAATACCACTGTGAGTCCTGCCTTTTGAACCACAGTTTTGAATTTACTTTCCAAGACGAAGGCACCTTAATTGACAAGGTCTGAAGAAAACTTCCCTTTCTCGTTTCGTGGGAACAAGGAGAGTAAAAACAGCTCACCTGGGGCCCGTTTCTCTACTTATGAGTACATGCCTTCATTTCCACCGGCATCTTCCAGTGTGATTGTCACTAAATACTAGAACGTGTTACAGGTCAGTTTTCTAATCAAAATGACTGTTGCATGGTGTCCACCGAATTCAGAACTGAAGAGGTACAGGCAGCCTCCTGATTGAGACCACGATGAGGTTGAACCGGGGGAATCCGTACGGTGTGGGAGGAGTTCTTAATCTGGTGTCCCGCCTGATATAACTATTTTGTGGGCTAGTACTCACCTTTAACTGAATGATAATTTGCTACCCAATCATCAACTCCTAAATACTTGACGTGCCTCTCAAGAAGGAGCCTGTGGCCGCCAAAAGGTATTGACTAGACACCGTTACAGTAATTAAGGATCGTACAACGTCCAATGATACTAAGTAATATACTTTCCCGCATTATGCATTCCAAGTAGACTGTTTTTCGTTTTCTGATGTGCTCCCCAGTGCAATACATTTTATGGGGCCAATGCTTCACAACTATACAACGCGGGGTACACAGAACTCTAAAAATTTACATTTGTTATAGACGCAATAGGGTTATTATTCACGAAACTTTCCCGTTGTACGTTTCCTTGTACGCACAACTTTTTCAATTTCGGAGGGGTAATTATGGTTCAACAATTGTAACGCAGTTATTATTTGGCAGTTTAACTTGGTCAATATTATCACCCTATTCAGCAGTGATATGTATGATTTTTACAGTCACCAGTCCAGTCATTGAATCAACTCGCCCGACAGTCTCGAATCAACTACACGGTAGTACAGGACTCAGATGCGCACAGCTACTTCAGAAACATGAAATTCGCGGAGGAAACTCTCTACAGGTGACAATTACGTTTTACTTTATTGTATCTTTACTAATTTATTTCAAAGCAACACTTGTTGAGTCGGATGACCTAGTGACCTGTTTTCTTACGAAAAGGACGCTAGAAACGCTAAAAACAACGAGATAGGCCTGAAAGCTTCCATTTGCAGGGCGTGAACTCTGTGCGTAGCAAACGTGTTTGCGCTTGGTTGATTGGAGAGGAAAGATACTAGTTTGTGCTCACTCAGATGGTCAAGGCATGGGACTCCTTTACCATGTTGGAGCTGCATTAAGTAAAACGTTCGTTGCATTTTTGATCTTGATGGATTGAAAAAGACATGAATTGGCCTCGATCATCTTCCCGGTTGGGGCTCCTGACCCTTTCAGGTGCTAGCCGCCCGTACACTTCTCATGCCAACAAAGGGATTAGTTGTATTAGCGAGCGAACTACGCATTTTTCCCTCTTTCCTCCAAAATATTCCGTTGGCTTTGCTCTTCCCTCCCACTCCTTCCACTGATGAACAGCTTGACCTAGTATTAGTGCTCCCCCATCCCATTCGATTCAGCATCGAATACTAGTAAACCATACGAAACATGTCCTGGCTACAATGGAACTACGGAAACAAAACGTCTGATGATTTTGCCCCATCGGGGAAATTGGAACGAGGGCGCTCGAAGCGAACCCGTTCTGAGGCGAAAGGGGATTTGAGTGGCGGCGTCGTTGGGAGGCGAGTGAGCGCGGTTGCTTTTTTAATGAGACGGGCGGGGAGGGAGGGAGTTCAAACGACGAAACTTCCGCTCTAGTTCCCACTTTGTACTGCGTTTCGTTAATTTTTTTAACCGTTTTTTGCCCATTACAACCGTGGGCTTCGTCCGATCGGATTGCCGAGATGGCGGGCACAACTACATACCAAATCGGATTTTTGTGCGAAAGAACGAATTTTTTAGACCACGTTAAAGGCACAAAACGGCCCAGACGGCGGACGGGGGACGGACATTGCAAATTTGGAATCTCCAAGTCTTGAAACGTAAAGTATCAAATTTTGAGGGGGGGGGGGGTTGTAAAAAATTTTTCGTGACCGAAAACATAGGGTTATTATTCAGAATGAAGCAAAAGGGGGGTTCGCGCTCACAACGGTGTTCTCTGGTACCTTACCGCAAATTATTTCGGCTATTTTGCCTTGGATGTTACAACAGTGTACCTCTTTTATAGTGTACAGTAGATGCCATCTATATCTTTAATTTTATTCTAATTACTGTTACAAGCCATTACCACAGAGAAGCTGTTTTCAATTTTGTTTCATTTAACACAAATTAGTACTAACTGTAGCTATCCTTGTTCAACCTAGTGAACTCGAATCGTGCGTGCTTTAATGTGGCAGCCGCACTTTTCGATTCCCCTCTGCAATCGATCTTATCAAATGTGAGCATGATATTGTCATTTACACGGCTGGTGTGGAAGCTGAAAACCTTGGAGACCCGAAACGAAAATTTTCAATGCTCCTTTCAATGCTTCCTCAAAACACCTTCGTTTTATGTTGTAAATCCTAAAGATGCTAAGATTGAACGTTGTTAAAAGATCGTAATAATAATGTGATGTCTTGCATACCATATTTCTTCCTATTCACTTCTAGTTCAATCGGAAAAGTAATAAAATTGCGAATCACTAGCTGTCAAGTTTCTGTCGCCTCAACGTCGTAAATTTCCAAAACCTTCGTCAGAAAATTGTTTTCAAATTGAAAGCGTGCTGGTAATTTGTGTTATAAATAGATGATGTAAAAACTTTATTCCCACCATTCTGACTCTTGAAACCCAATAATTGTAGTTGTGTCTGAAATGGTTATCAAACTCAGTTGTTTATCTGTTAATCTCGTTTTCTCAGTAATTTCTCACGTTAATTAAATTCATTTTATTGGTAGTAAAACCGTTCCGAATTGTGTTTTTAGGGTGTGGAAGGAAATCACGCTCAACGCGACGGCCAACCAGTCTCAGTATCGAGTCTGGGACTACCCAATAAAAGAACAGTACGGTCACATTTTGATTTCGATGGAAAAGACGGGGACTGTCCAAAGCGGAGACGAGGGGTTTAACAAGGTGAGAGGGCATAAACCAACTGTCGACACTTAAAGCGGAATCCATAGCCATAATTTTGGTCATCACGCCAGTGAGTGGTATTCACAGGGCAAGCCGATTGGACGCTTGACTTGTTTTACCTGAGGTTGTAAAGGCGTGTCTTGCCTCTGGAGACTATTAACTTATAACTAGGTTACGATATAACATTGCAATGGGGAGTGTTTGGCCGTAGAAGTTAACTCTGGTGTGGAACCTTGAGAGTCCGTCACAATAAAAGCAACATCTTCTCTCGGCCGTCGTTTCGCAAAGATATTGAGCGTAATGACGGCCTAGAGAAGTTGTTCCTTTTATTGTGACGGACTACCTAGAACCAGAGATACCTCTCCGTCCCGAGAACAATGGAGAAGTGGTGTGCACAAAGATCAGACCTCGGACCAGCATTTTGGAACGAATTTTTCGAAGGTGTTCTCATGGAGACTATGTGGAAGACCTGACAGTGCTGATACGTACTCAGTCGATCCACCATAATGAGGCGAAACCTCATCACGTGCTCCAAACCTTCACTGAATGTTGGAAGGGCGTCACGATGCAGGTGGCTGAGGACAAAGTCAACTCATTCTCTTACATGGGAAATGAAACTTTTCAGTAAACCTCTTCAGTCAACCTATTACAAGACTGGTTATCATGACACATACCAGACCACTGGACGAGCTAGTTCCTTACAGGGCTTTGCGAGATCAAAGTGCCATGTCCTGTTCTTCCCATTTGGCACGTCTTGCGCCACCAGTGCAGAGGAAACAAGAAACCACGTGCTGCTCCATCTGGATCTGATACCCTCATTCCCCAGGGCCTTACCTCTCCATGGTGACAAATATGCAACAGCTCTCCACTGGCAGATTGGCTAAATAAAGTTCTGCTGTAACTCCACAAGTCTGGGTTCGGTGGATGCTGAGCGAGAGCTTTGGATCTTGCACGATTGCAAAACTGCAACCTCTTTCGACTGATATAACTGTCTCGTGAGTGTTTAGGACCCACAGTTGTTTGTTATTAGGATTGTTTGTGTGTGTGGTCTGTGAAAGGGAGTTCTCCCTATAGACCAGCTCCTTGCATTCTGAGACAGAGCTCATGCATCTTAAGCATGCGCTGCACATCAACTAGACTTGGAATGACCACGGCTCTAACGAAGTACGAAAAAGTCTCATAAATTCTCAAAGCAATCAGCAGAGTCCTCTGTCACTGGAATTCGAGAAAGATTATGAGGACTTTCCTGAAACCTTCGTTAATCGGGTTATGCGGCCCTTTTTGAATCGTTTTGGGGCCTTCGTCATTCAGCGATCATTCTTCGAAATATATAACCAACACATGTGGGAATAATAATGTCCGAAGGGTAATTAGGGGCATCTAGGAATTCTGGAATGCCAACCTCTGCCGTTTCACTACCATTTCTCATAGTGTTTGCGTTGACGGTCTTATAAATTACCTTTGCACCGAACGTTCAATAACGGTCGTGGCATGGGGAGGAAAGACTCAATACATTCCGGAGCACTACCACATTCTACGTAAGACGTGAAGTTACGTTTAATCAAGTTCAAATGAACTCAGCGAAAAGTAGTTTGGATTAGCACGGATAACGGGTGCGGAGCTAAGGGAAGTCTTGTGACATAATATTGCTTCTGATGAATAGCCTTCGCTTAATTTTTCCAGGTCGACGAAAACGAGGATGCGGAATTTGCTTTGATTCACGACGCCTTGGAAATCAAATACCACGTTTATCGTAATTGCAATTTGACTGAGATCGGGGAACCTTTCGCGGAACAGCCGTATTCCATAGCTGTTCAACAAGGGAGTCACCTGAATGAAGAAATCAGTAGAAGGTAAACTGATTCAAGGCTGGACTGTCTGCTGAAGATATTGCTAATGCGCCTTTTCTATAACGCCGATTATTCTGATCATCCTTCCCTTTTCACGTACGAGGGTAATTAGATCCCTTCGGAAATTACGATTGTTACTTTCGATCATTTTATTCTCATTCTCTCTGTTCTCAGGATCTTAGATCTTCAAAAGTACAGGTTTTTCGAGAAGTTGACGGGGAAATATTGGAATTCGACGGTTAAAGCGAAATGCGACAGTTACGACGAAGACGAAGGAATTACGTTGGAAAGTTTAGGTAAATACTCGTAACACGTATTTGCTAACTGATGCTGTGCGTAGGACGCCCTTTCGTGTTCCGTTTTTAGTTGTCGATAGACGATCGAGTGTGCTGCTTGTTCTTCGCGATGTCTTGTTGTGTCGTATATAGTTGATGACAATGATTTCGAAAATGACTCCTTGCTCAAAAATATCCTTGTATCGTCAAACCATCTAAGCATTCGATGGTTTGCTCTGAGCATTTTGAAGACATCTCTCGAGATTTTGTTTTTTTCCCCCTCGCCTATACTTGTGGCGCTTAAGGGAACCCTGACTGCTGCCTCAGATGAGCCTATTGTATGGCCTCCATGAGCAGCTTCATGTCCTCTCGGTTCCACCACGAGCTGGTGTTCTCTGATGCAACGTCCTCACCATTCTCGCGGGAAAAGGTAGATATCCTTGAGGGGCATCCCTGCCACCTCATTCGGCCGCATCAGACGTACCCCAAGCGCTCTGAGGCGCGTCAGCCAGCCCCTCACTAGCACACAACCCAAACATGCTCCACAGACTCCAGCCGTGCCTTGTTGCCTTCGGCCAGGCACATCCGCCAATTGGCAGCCCAGCCCTGCACTTCTCCTCCTACTTGTCAATCTACTTATTCAAGTGCCTCTTGGCGATCCCACAAAGGGCTCAGAGCCCCTCGGGAGCAGTCTAGACTTTGTCAGCCTCCTAGGTCCCTCGTATTTCCCCCATCATGACTTGCCACCCAACACAAGGTTAAACTGTTCTCGATTTTGAGTCATCGGTGAGTTACTTTCCTCACTTAGAAAAAATACGTAGACATTTGAGAATACGCGTCATCCCTCATTTGAATTTTAAAGAAGTAGTTACTGTTGAAACGGGGGGGGGGGGGTCTGAAACGTGAAGATCTGAAGAAAACTCAATTTTTTTCAGCCGATTACATAACTTTCCTTTCTACTTTGTAGAGCCAAGGAAAGTAAACACTCCCATTGAGAAAGAGAAACGTTGTCGTTGGTTGTTTCTAGCCACCAATGGTTTACGTTCATGATGATTCATTCGCAGTAGAATGAAATACACAAGGACACCCCCAGATTATTACTGTTTAGACAAGGATCGAAGGAAGGAAATGCGGAACATTTTTTTTTCTTCTGATACGCGCATAACGAGAGAGGATTCGTAGTAACAAAATCTGTCATCTGAATCCACATCAGGATAAAATGGTTTCTTTCTTGTAATGGTACCGACTTTACAAGTAGACCATATTTAAATGTCTCATTAATTTCTCACTGGAGCATACGGAGCCTGTTTGTCACTGCGACCACACATTTAGCCTATTGACGATGTCCCTAACCTAGTAAAATGCGTTGTACGTACCAGCCCCTTTCAAGAAGCTGAGTAAATCTTATGGTTTTGGGTTCAATGAACTCGTGGGAACATTCCCATGTCAGCCTAGATTTGAATGTGCCTTTGAGGCAGCCTGGCTGTCTGGGAATATATAAATCCTCCTGCCCTTGAGTCCTTTTGCCAGAATCTCTTGTGCACAGGTATTTATGGCTAGAATTTCTGCTTGACACATCAAGGCCTGCTCTGCCAGCGGCTTTGGTAAGACTGAAATCGGGTCCTGCAGTGCCCAAACCAGCACCCCCTCCCCATCATCCATTTTATGCTCACTGTGCATCGCAGTTCACCCATTTATCACTATCATAATAATAAGAAAAACCCTGCAAATTATTACACAACGGTTTATTATTCTCATGACCAGCTTGATCTAGTATTACTGCTCCGAGACCCATCCCATTCGATTCAGCACCTACAAATACTAGTAAACCATACGAAACATGGCCTGACTACAATGGAACTACAGAAACTAAATATTCCCCGGCGCCAGGCGCCCGTGAACGTCTGTAGGCATTTATGATCCGATGTAGGGGTGTGTGGAGGAAGTGGCCCTAACCTTCCTCCGCCCCGTCGGGCAAAAAGAGTCGGGAAAATTGGGATGGGGACTTCCAACAAACCCTCGGCAATTGGCATGACGTTGCGAGTCGAGCGGGCGTTGCGAGGAAGCGAGCGGGCGGGTGTTTTTGATGCGACGGGAGGGAGGGAGGCAGTACAAACGACGAAACACTGTAGTTCCCGCGAGTTCTTTCAATTAGTTGACTCTAATAATTACTGTAATTTCCCAATACGCAGTTGTACACGTCTGATACTCATTCCATTCGACCCAGGATGTAAAAATACCTTGAAAATGAAACGAAACACGGCTTATTTGCGATTATACTGCGTTTCGTTAATGTTTTAAACCATTTTTTGTCCGTAACAACCACGGGCTTCGTCCGATCGGATTGCCGAGATGGCGGGCACAACTAGATACCAAATGGCATTTTTATGCGAAAGAACGGATTTTTTAGACCACGTTAAAGGTACCTGACGGCCCGGACGGCGGACGGGGGACGGGGGACGGACATTGCAAATTTGGAATCCCCATGTCTTGAAACGTAAAGTATCAAATTTTGAGGGGGGTTGTAAAAAATGTTTCGTGACCGAACTGAATAATGAATAATAAACCAAAATAGAGAAGCCTGTGATCTCGACCTGACTTAGATAGATAGGTAGTCACTCTCCTCCCCACCCCACCCCACCCCACCACACTACCCTTGGCATAGTTCAAACTGATTTGACTTTGTGTGTGCTCAGGTGGAGTTTTCATAGCCACGTTGTTCGGACTCGCCCTGGCAATGGTCACCCTCGGCGTTGAAATCATCTACGAAAAGAAGAATAAGAAGAAAGTCAAAAACATCATTCAAGTTAAAAATGAAAAGAACGAGAAAAAAATGGCTGACAGTTTCATTAACGACAAGATATTTAGCCGCGAATTCGGTCACGGTCTGCCCAAAGCGCACTCTACTCTCCTCAACGCGCCATCGGAAGTCAGTTACATCAAAATGTTTCCCAGAGGGCAGCTCTACTAAGGCGAGCTGCGTAATCACACGCCTGTCACAACTATCGATCGCTGCACCTGTTGTTAAATACCACGTAATGGTGTATCCTACATTAGACCAGTATCACTTCAGATTTGAATATATTTCGACTGGCTATCGACGACATTTAAACAAAAACTAACACTGTTACTACCAAATGCACCCAGCACGAAGGGAAGGGTTCTGCTCCAAGCTAAGTACGAAAAGAGGAAAGTAAACTGGAGCGTCCCACTTATGTCCCATCTTTTCTAGGAACTTCCCGCCTGGGGGATTCCTCTGACACGTTATGTAGTCAATAGGGGCATTGACACTACCATCATCCATCAGACGTGGTAACTCTTCGCGAGTGGATGAGGAATGAAACCCATACACGTAGACGTCATTTGGTTATACGAAGGGATGCGACCATAACAAGCATATTGTTCTGCTTCTGAAGTAGCATTAGTCATGAAGCTTCACACTGCTGATGCCAAGCTACACAAGGCGATGACGTCTCATTCTACATTCACACCCTGTCTTGTTGGTCTCCTCGGGACAATCTCACACTGTCCTATCGGCACCAGTCACACAAGTGGAGATCTCTGACACTGACAGCATTATATTGCGCCCTGACCAAGGTTTCAATTTCTACTCGTCTACCACCACGCTACTCATGCTTCTGGCATTACCGCGTATTCTTTACTTACTAGCGTTAGATTACAGTTATTACACCAATAACCGCTGCTACTAGAATTCGATGTGGCAGAATACAGTTTCAAATAATTCTGGAATATTGGGAGTGCAGGACAGGTGAGAACTGAACGATATGACTAGATGACCCCTTAAAAGGTATTGTTTCATTTTAGCGACGGTACCTCGACGCCAAGGAGTGGTATTGACATGTTGGTGGGAGCTTGAGTATGGCACTTTGTTTCTTCATATTGTTCAATTTGTTCAATACAACAAAACCACAGGCTTCGCTCAATGTTCTTAATTTTTATCAAAATTCTTGGAATAGAAAGCCAAACCCTCCTTGGAGCCTTTCTGACCTTTCCAGTGGGTGCTGTTGGGTATGTTTGGTTTTGTTTATCTCGTCGTAGCACGTTTGTGTGGTCATTAAATTAAACATTTCATTCCTGTGTGATTTCATTTCCCTATTCAAGTTTCTACAATTCTTGTTCGCCGTCTTAAGAGACTGGAGGTCTACAAACATACTCACACCGTTGACGAGATTCCTTTGGCCCCAATGTAATGTAATGGTTCCCGCTCAAGAGTGAATATACTGCTACCTTCCTGGAATAATAGTGATGTATTATCCACGAAGAGCCCACAAACTCGTTCCTTTCTGTCGTCACCCGTAACACCTAAATGGAATGTGAACTGAATGACGAGGATTCTCAGGACACATTGCATGTATCACATCTTATTTATTCATTTATTTTCATAGTTTTTTAGTTAATATTTCATGGTTTTTCAACAATTTTCAACCTTGTCGAGTGTTAGGGCAACATTTTCCCTTTAAGATGACAGTAAAGAGTACAAAAGAAGCCTCAAATCCTGGTTTGCTCCTAACTACATATACTAAAATTAAATAAATGTCACTATCCTACTCTTCTGGCTATCGAGTGTGTGGTCATTGTTATTATTTAATGGACGTTATCAAACTGTACTACACTAAGATATATTACTGGATATTAAGTGACTAGCTACAGCTTCGTTTAAGAAATCATTAATTATCACAGTTACTGAAAATGAAGCACAAAGTTGGCTTCTAATGGGAGCAGCACAATAAATTCCTTGAACTGCTGCTCAAGAGAAGCTCAGAATTTTTGTGAGGAGGAGGAGTTGGTGGACAGTGGAGATGAGGTCGAGATCCAAGTCAATGGCTACCGTAGATGCTTCGGCTGACAGATCAGAGGAAAGCAAGGAATATAAGTCTGGATAGAAACCACTACCAGGTTTGCCAAGCGCTGTGAATGCTGGGGATACCTCAGAACAATTTACTATTACAGTTCGATGCAAGTCAGACAAAACCATGGAATAAGGGGGGAGATTTTGTTTCTGAAGCGCTTCCCTCATTTGAAAAACAACCTTCTCCCGACCTGAGGGTAAGTTCCATCTCGACCAGGAGAATTGACAGACGTTGGCGTAGGCTGCCATGCTGAGGTAGACGTGTTCCTCGACGACTGGATTCTTCATAGTTGTCCCTTCGACATACAAAAACGAGTCGTAGGCTGGAAACAAATCGACGCCCCCATGTTTCATTCTCTTGGCGAGCTCCCGGGGAAAGAGGAACTGTCCGACGAGAGGCTCCAGGGCGGTTCCTGTCGCGTTCTGAAGAGACTGAAGAGCGACCTGTCGACCTTTGACTAAGAACTCGACGATGACCGTGGAGGCAGTCAATGTGAGGACTATGGCCGTCCTGTCCGGCCAGTCAGGTCGCAATTCCCAAGCTTGAAACGGCAAGTTGTTGAACCGGACAGCTGCTAGAGCCACCGGATCCGTTTTCCCCAGACGACAACTGATGACTTGTTTGTCGTCGTTGAACCGAATGTCGTACACGTGCTCACTCGACCACATTCGCTCTTCAGCGTTCCACTGGACCACCGTTGGCGCTTCGAACCACAAGACGTGCTGCGGCAAGGAAATGTCGATGGAAATCAAACGGTCGATGTTGTCGTCCGGAGGCGGTTTGTCCTCCTCGTCTTCTTTCGTCTCCGTCACTTTCGGCGGCTCATACACAAAATAAAACCTCTCTCGCTCCACGTTGTAATCCCCGTACTGAATCTGCACCCGCGAGCCATCGACTAAAACAGCCGCTTGCGCCACGTGTTTGATCAAATCCACGAAATAAACACCCCCGAGAATCACAAATTTACGCAAATTTAATTCGTGAAAACCAACTGTTATTTCTACACTCGCTATAAATTGATTCCACCATGCCCTGTCACGCTCTTCTAATACGTCGTTAGGATCTTTGACGACGAGCAGACGACCTCCGTTTGAAACCTGATCCGGAATATTTAGATCGTACAGAGTTTCGAGGCACTTTTTCATGTTTTGGTTTTGATACGCTCGTTGCTCCTCTTCGGCTGCCGCTCGATCGAAGTCTCTGACGAGTTCCAGGAGGGAGCGAGCGCCTTCTCCATCCGGCGGTGTCGAGGGGCAAATTAACTTCAAAAATTCGTCTGACTCGTTGGATTCCGTTCGATCTGGCGGTTGTTCGATGGTCGTGTCGACGGCCGAATGCCTTCGAGAGACAGACGATTCGCGGAGACGAGCTTGAAATAATCTGTACGGAAGTCGAATTTCGTTCAAAGGTTCGGGCGAAGGGCTCTTCGGGTCCTCTTTTGCAGAATCGCTTTCGTCAGTCGCTTTTTGCTCGACGTCATCTGAGACGGAGACGATCGTCGATTCTGCCGCCTCATCGATTTCCACTAATTCGACCTTTGACATTTCCTCTTCAATCCGTTTATTTTCCGCTTCAATTTCTTCCTTTTCCCGACAGAGAATGTTTCGCTCGTCGTACCAATTGGCAGCGAGTGTCGCTAAATTGAAGTCGAAAGTTGCCATCGGCTCTTTAAAAGAGGCTGAAGTGTCGCTGAAGATGTCGAAAAGGGTCCGGGTGACGCGGAGGACGACGAACTTTTTGTCGTATGGCAGCGGAAGTTTGACGGTGATGCCGGACTCCTTGAACTCGACTGTAGGTGGCAATCTTTTGTCTGTCTCCCCTACCGGCTCTTCCAACCAGCCCCACAACCCCAGAGTCACGTGGGGTGTCGTCTTTTTAAATTCGATCGTCCAGAAGTCGATTCGTCGGGTCCGATTCTCGATGTCCCGGATCAAATGGAAAGTCGCTGAGTCGATTTTGTCCATCATTTCCCTCCGGTAGCTCTCCCGAACCTCCGTCCAGTTGGCCACCTTTCGAGGAGCAGCATCTAGTGGCTCTTCGATGAGGTCGTTCAATGTCTCCAAAAGAGTGAGGATCGTCTCGACCCGTTCAGCAGCCTCTTCGACGTCTTGGCACCCTCCGACGCTCTTCCACAAAAACAGGTGCGTGTTCATCGAGGGTGCGCTCTCAGCGTACGGGAGTCTATCGCACCTCAAATACCGGATCCATTCTTCTTCACACCGCTGTCGAATTTTCTCTTCGAAGGTAAATCGTCGAACTCCGGAAAACAAACGACAAACGGCGGTCAACACGTTCTCTCGAACTCGTTGCTCCGCTGCCTCTCGTTTTGCTTTCAGTTTGGCTTCGACGCGTAGTCGCTCCAATTCGCGGAGTCTGGCTTCCTCTTCTCTCGCCCTCTGCTCAGCTTCCTCCCGTCTCATCATCTCCGCCAGAAGCTCCTCCTCTTTCGTCTGCTTCTTTGTTTTCTTCTTCCTTTTCGGACCCATTTCACTGGCTACTAACAGACGGATGACGCGGTTAACACTGTCGCCCTAACAGGAGTTGTTGCCTAGAGACGAGACGAGCCCCCCCCCCCCCCCCCAACAGGTCAGCTCATTCCTTTGACGGTCGATTCTAACTCCGATTGTTCGATCAACGGCGAATGAATACTCCATTAGGGATTAGGGTATGGTAGGGATGGTGGAGTGGGAAGGTACAGCTTCCACACATAATTCATGCTGTTTTAGTGCTCTATGAGGAAAAAATAACAGGTTGCACAATATAACGGGTGGGGAATGTATAGGAAACTTACACTGATAAATGGACATGGATTAACGAGGGTACTGTCTAATAAAAGTTCTCCTAAGCAAAGGCCCAGAGGAGTGCTTATGAGCGCTGTCCACTCCATCATCTTTATGGGCAGGGTCTGCAAAGTTGTACCATACGAAAAGTATGGTAACAGTGTAAAGGAGAGCTGTGAGCCTTGGGAGATGTGGGGCAGTGGGCCGCACAGCTGATTGCAGTACTAGGTCCATGGCCAAGTTCTCACAGAACATGTAGCATTCAGGGCATACCTCCACTGAATCAGTAAAGCTTCAAGCCCAAACTGCCTGCACAGTAGAGTAACAGTGGATCATGCTTACCATGCCATCTTCACTTGCTGAAGGTTGGCAGGCTTTTGATTCAGGGCAGAGGACATAAGTCTCCAGCTCACGTCAGAGACATTTGTCCTCACCTTGTGGATTACAATGAAAACTGCGGGGGCATTGCTCAATGTGCCTGGGTGGTGCTCAGCTAAAAGAGGATGGAGCTTCCTGATCCGATTGTTACTGGGGACTTCCTGAAATTTACAGGGCCTCGTACGCTTGTGCACACCCTTATCTTATGCTACCTGGAATGGGTTAAATCCAATCAAGCTTTCTTGGTAAAGGGACAAAAAAAAGACTTGCTTACAAATATAAATAGATATTTATTTAACCGATAACTGGATAACATTTCGAATAATACGTTGAGAGTGGAGCGCAGAAGAGAACCCTCGAAGAACTCAGCTCCTGCAAACTTGAACGACTCGCCCTCAGGCCCTGCCAACTCGACTTCACCTCCCAACGAGTAGTTATAAAATAATTTGCAAAAGTCTGACAAAACCCGAAGTCACATTGAGTTGCCAACAAGTTGCAGACAAAACTGAAGTTTCTCCGACTCAACACGTCTCCTTGATAAACTCAACATCATTTTGAAATGCATAATATCAATCAATTGCATACAATACAACTTAATTGTGTACAGAATAGCAAATAAATACGATCTCTACCAAAGTCGGGATTACCAAAAATTGCACGGAAACAGTTGAGTTTCTACTCTGAAACCTCATCTCCCCGCTCCCATCATCGCCAAAACATACGAATTTAAAATTAACAAAACAAATTAACTACAAACCATATTAAAATTAAGCAAATGTTTAAATCCGTTTTAATGGAATTGTTGGATAAGATTGAACAGTAATTCGGAGCTACTGGAGTTTGAAATGACACATTTGCTTCATTGTTTCTTGACGCTGACGAAGTTGAGGACAAGAAGCACCTCAATAGCCAAATTTCTGCTAACTGATGATGTCACGTATTTCCCTGTGAACGTGACAAAGGAAGTCGACGTACGAAGCTGATCCATCAAGCCCTTTGTCTTCCACGAGGAAGTGCTTCATGACGAGCTCCATCTTATCCCTCTGTCGCACGATTGTCAACTGAAAAATGACATCAAATTGAGAAATTGGTTGGAGCATTAGAATTTTATAGTCATTTTTAGCTGTTTCGAAAAACGGCAACTCACCCTCATAGATCTATGCCGACTGAAACCGACCAAATCGATGATATCGCGAACCCTTTCAGAAATAGGATTATCAAGGACTGGCAGCTTATTCTTTTCAGTGTCCACTTGTGACGTCGTCGGAACTCCAAAAACTGACATGACCCACTCAGATGGAACCGCAAGGCCGAGCCACAGGAACATATAAATGCCGTTTTCTGAAATGACCCACAAAATAACGTTAAGTTATAACCACAAACAACACGCTCAGTGCAAGTCGCACACTTGTCAGCTGAATGTTAACAAACACGCCAGTCACGTTACCCGTATACAGTAGCGGAAAAAGGCTTGTAATAAGTCATGGCGACTGGGAGATCAGGGTATTGTGTAAAACGGCTCCTGGGGGGTTCCGGTATTCCAACCACCACTTATTACCATAACAGTTTTCAGCAAATAATTCCTGTTTTGGGGAGACTCAGAGAAATTGGCCAAATGTTTTTTCTCACCAACGGGTATAATGAATCTGATTAAATTTTGCGTGTAGACAGATCCAAATCATATAACAGTACCATATAACTTTCATTTATGCTCACGTAGCGAGAGCAACACAATAAATTATCACACTTTTCTACAAAAATCGATTTTAGCGCAGTTTTCCCCTCATCGATCTTCCTTATATTACTTTTTAAAAATCACGTTGACAATTCTATCAATTACCTATACGATTATTTTTCTATTAAGGTATTAGTGGCGACAGTTCAAAAAATTCGAGAACTGCAAGCGCTACCGGTTTCTACACAGAAAGTTGAACCAGTTTCTACAGCAAGTTTATATAAATTGACGAAGACGGTTTTATTGTGAGTTGAATGGTAAAAATCGCTGAATGCAAGTGCGTGTGAGAATAGTTGTGTGATGCGTGGCACCAGATATTTATGGTATGGGAACTGTTGTTCCTCTGATAAGACCTGACATAGCTCTTACGTTATCCCTTTCTACAATTTTGGAGAAGCGCCTGAAAAAGAAGATAGTTTCCTTTTTGGAGAAATTGCACATTACTTTGGAAAGCCAGTGAGAGTCTCATGTAGCTTTGCGTACTGACCACGCCTTGCATAAAATAAATAGTACCATTTCACATAAATTGGATCAGGAGTTCCTTGTGTATGGGGCGTTTTTGGATATTGGGAAAGCTATCGATTCAGACAGTCAAGCAAAATTACTTTAAAAATTATATAAATATGGGAAAGACCATTAAAGTTGATTAGGTTCTTATAACTCACATCATCCACACGTAACTCGAATTAATGGTGTGCTCAATGATAAAATAATATTGTCGTCACCACATTAGATCGTATTTGGCCCTATTTTGGGGTTTGCTGATGATACAGTAACATTATTTTTTGGTGAAGATCATGCTAAGTTGCAAAACACAATCATTTGTTTCTGATGAGGCACTGGCTGGGGATTAATCGTTTGGCCCTGAATGTTGATAACACCTCGCATAATAAGTTTGTTTTCTTCTAGTGGTGGCAGTTCTGCCCTTTCAGTGTCTTTTCGTCGCTTCTCGTGTTTTTGTAGTTAAGAAGCTTTCTGTTTGTATTTGTTCAACTTGAAATTAGATATTCCAAATTTATTCTTTGATTTAAAAAATGAAAATTATTTTGCGTTTTTAAGGAGCCTCGACAATTTTAGTTTTTTCTTTATTAAAATATGGTAGCGTTGTATATAATAGTGCTAGTAAACCATTGCTTCAAATCGCACAAAATATTTACTAAAAATTGCCCTTAAAAAGCAGTTCTCGATACCCCACTATCCTCCTATGTAATGGACTCAACTTTAGGTAATTATTTTTGTTTCAATCATGTTTGTTGCCTGCAAAACTGAAATTCAGCTGGAGCATAGGGGCATTAGCATGCGAACACGCACAGCAGCGACATCAAATATTCAGTTGTTTAAATTTAGAAATGAACGCGCCAAGAATAACGCTTGTTCAAAAGGTTTGTTATACTTAGCAGATTTAACCCCGATGTTTAGTAGTGTGGGATGGTTTCAGAGTAATTTCGTGTATTTCAGTTGTCCACTGTTTTATTGCCATCATTTAACTATTAGGTAAAATAATATTCTCGTAGATTTATAAGGCTGTGATGGTAGATATCAGTTCCATCAATCGCCACAAATTCATATGAACTTGGTGGGTTAGGGGTAGGGGTAGCTTTTCTTTTGGTTTATTATTCATTCTGAATAATACACTTATGTTTGTACTCCTTTTTCGTCATTTCGCAGTAGTAATGTATTTCGTATCGTTTACTGGTATTTTTCAATGCTGAATCGAATAGGACGGGTCTCCGATATGTGAGACTAGGTCAAGCTGTTCATGAGAGTAATGAACTGTTGTGTAATAATTTGCAGGGTTTTTCATTTTTGGCTTGAAAATAGCTTCAATATTCTTTTCTTCGTGTCAATAAACAATTATTATTATTATTATTATTATTATTAGAACAACCAATTAATTTAATTATACAACTCGACAACTTGCGGGAATTACTTGTTTTGTTGGATCGTTTTCTGAATTCACACAAACCTCCAGATGAGGAGGTGACCTCTAGGATGAAAGATGTGGCACCTTGCTCATTCCTGGGCTATTTGCTGGCGGGATGATCCACAGTGATTCATTAAATAGCCACTTAAACTACTTACATCTAACTAGTCAACTTCTAAACAATTTCAGTAAAACTACAAAGTTTGCGCTAGAATATGCTCACCCAACAAGTAGACGCCATTGTCTAACATTTTTTCAGCAGAACATCTGATGGGAATAGGGTTATCCAGCGAGCCGTCAATTAAAGGTAGCAGTTTGGGATATAAATATACAACTGAAGAAGGCACATCCATCGTTGTGGCAGATGCCATCATAAACCATCTGTCGTCTATTGTCATGTCTGATCCTGAAATTAATAATACCTATTAAGTATAGTCACAATTAAATGTTATCCATAAGAGCACAGCAAGAAGAATTCCAATTTATCGAAATACTCATAATATTGGAGAGAAACACAAAATATATAAGGTTCGACGCCATTTCCGGCACAACTTTCCTCGACCCACGTACATTAAGCGTTTTTTCTGGCTTTCGCTACTAATCCATGCAGTGTCTAATATTTTTCACTCAGTTCGTTTGAAGCACTTACAGTTCCGGAATTTAATGAGTTACTCCTATTCATGCCACGGCCATTATCAAGCAATCAATGCACAGGAAAATCATGAGACTGGTATTTCAATTTTGTTTTAGGAAGATTGTGTATTTCATTTTAGAATTATCAGGTAAAAATGGAATTTCGGAATTTAAACGGTTGCTCCTAATCATCTAATGAACCTTATTAAGCTCATTGGAGGACTGTCCTCATTTTCCTAAGAGCGGAATTTATACGGAAAAAACTGCGCTAAAATCAGTTTTCTTCTGAACATTGTGCTGCTCTCGTCCCAAGGAATTGAGCTGCTCCACACACACAAAACCTACTTTCAGGTGTTCTTCAGATTTCCAAGTCTACAAATGCCAAAGTATACGCAGTTTCAGATTGACAAAACCTAGCATCAGCAAACACTGCATTAAAATCAGAGAACGCGCATAAGTAAATCTGTCGTCGTCCATCTACAATCAACCGAATATTCTTAAAACTCGATGATACAAAAACTAATCCGAGAATAATCACGAATTGTTTGTCCTTTCGCCGATTCTACAAACCTACTAGTTAAAATTAGGACTCACAATTTTCGAAATCTGCAAGCATTGGATTCAGGGAGTTACTGTATGTTTTGACACCAACATTTTTCACGTCAGATGGTGTTGCACTAATTCAGGGAAGGCGGCAAAGTGTGCTATCTGACCTAATGGTGCAGGGGGATGTGATCACCCAGCAGGAGGGTGATAGGACAAATCACAAAACGAAGACAACTCTCGGGACAACTGCAGGAAGAAATGTGAGCAGTAGTTCAGCCCAGTGAACAGGTAAAATGAACTCTGGTAACGAAGTGCAGGATGCAGCTCAATATGCGTTAGCAAACTCTATCCAGAGCATCAAGGGATCACTGCAAAACGAGTAGCGGACCATCTGGCCTGACTCGGCTCATCTACTGTACCTATACAGCCGCTTCCACATCGTTACTAGTCAACAGGACAGTGAGAGAATGCATCAGACTGCCAGGGACACTGTAGGAGTGAGGCACTCCAAACTGCTTTATCTCAGGACCAATGCAGATGGATAAGACGTAGTCTGCCTTCTGAAGGTAAAGAGGAAAGACTTAAGACATGAGTGGGAATTATCATTGGACACTGCACAATTAACAAATGCATGTATGTTATCGGTATATGCAACACTCCTCAGTGCATGTGGAATGGTACATATGAGGAGACTCCCAATCATATTCTGAAAAGGAACAATCAGAGCACTATAACACGTTCAAACTTCTACATTTCATTACCTCCAGAAACGGCGTCACTCTTGAGCATACAATTTATGTAGAGAGGAAGAAGTTTCATGCACTCAGGTAAAATCAATTGGCCAGCTGATGTAGGAGCAGCGCAGTTTTTGCGATAGCAAGCCAATACCTGAGCACATCGGTGAATGTAGTTTTCCTTGATAGCCTTCGGCGTCGCTTCCAGAGTTTTGAATATAGCTAAAAAGTGAGCAGAAAATAAGACTCATTGGACTAAAATAATTATGCAATGTGATGAACATCAAATCAGTAAATCTATCAAAAGCTCTGTGATTCTGAACAACAAAATAAATGTCAATCATCTTCACTTATTTCTTGCTTCCAGGTAGTAAGGATTTTGGGAACATAACCCCATAATTTGGAACACCAGACTCTGTGCGATTTTATGGGTGGTGGGGAATGCGTATGATTCACCCCCCACCACTCACAACACCTTGAGTCTACTGTGACAAAACTCATTCTTAATTATAAGTGTTATGTAGCAACACCAAACTGGGTGACTTTCTCAGGACATAAAAACCATAGCTGAGCGTGGGGAACTAGCAACACCCAAGAACCCAACAATGGGAACACACCCCTTCTCTTTGTACATAGATATGTCTGCATTTCATCGTGGCAGTTCTATTTTTCAGATAGCTTCTGATGATCAATTATAGGTTGTCAAGCCGTTCACTGACATTATCGAGGACTGTCAGGATGTACTTGTCCTTTGCCATCATAGTTTGCCTCAGTTATAGGGTCCTTGGTGTGTGAATAAAACGTGTTTGGTGTTTTTGAATAATACGTTGACCATAACGATTTCTCTCACAATGGGCATTGGCATAAATGGCGTTTTTGTTTACTGGGGAGACCAAAAAGAAGTCAGTCGATTCCGTAACTTTACTTCCTTTACTCAGTACGTTGTAAGGAAAGTAAAAACGCGAAACCTCGAAAAAATATTGAGATGGTCGCAAAAGGTCGTTAGGGGAGTTGGTATGAAGAGGGTGAGGAGGGGTGGGTACCTGGAGACCTAGCGTACACATAAAGCCAAGATATTAAAAACAAGTAACATAAGGCATAAATAACCCAAATCACCTTGTTTAGTGAAGAAGTTCATCAAAGTGTCCAGTTCACAGGCTCGGAAAAGTTCTGATATTTGATTGGTAGCTTTCAAAGCCAAATTGATAATTCTTATCCTCCTCTGACCAGAAAGAGATGTGTACAACAAGGCCGCTTGAATGTAGACTCCCTCTGCTTCACTTAGTTTATCATCATGTTTAATTTCCACAGCGACAGCCTGTAAACATTAAGAGCATAACAGTTCACTTCAGCAAAACAAGAGATGATAGTGGCGAATTGCACTTTTAAAACTCTCTGATCAGAAAGGGAATGGGCAAGTTCCAACAGGAGCGAGTTACATTTCGTCACTTAAGATGCCACATGACCCAAATTGAGTTATTTATCGTCCAAACAATAGGTAGCGCGAAAATCCAACATTTGACGACTATCTTTTTTTTTACGAACAACTGTGCTATATCAATGTTACCACACGAGACTCCAAGCGTGGCCAAGTACGAAAAATATTTCAGTCATCAGTACAAAATATTATCAGTACACAATCATCCTTATGGCCCCTTATTCCTTCGCCTGGATGAGAAAAATATTCACCTTATCTGGGTCTATAGAAGCTAATTCAATGTCTGTCGTGTTGGACATGAAGAAGTGGCCGTAGAAATCAGTCGGCCGAACACCAGCTGAAGTCCTTACACGCATCACTGCATCAAAAGCACATAACCTCCTGATACTTGATCGGACGTCTGCTACAGTTCGGTCACCATCCAAATCAGCCTGAGAACATAGACGAAACAAACTAAGTGGTAAACTTCGCACTACTGGAACTAATTCGTTCAAAATAATTTTGAGTGTGTTAACGAAAGATGTATGCAGGCCCAGCATTGGAAATGCCAGTTCAGCAAGCTCAAGTAATTGTTCGTTTTAAATCAAACAAAATAAGATCAATTTGTTAAACTATAACAACAACCTCGCAGACAACGAGCAACTTACTGCTTTAGGTTTAGAGCACACTAGCTAGCAAAATTATCGTTACCAACTGTAAATTTCCATCTTCCAGAAGTTGAAAGTTGAAATTGTTAGCGACCTCACGCAAGAAGGCAATATATTTGAACAAAGGTGTTATTCCTTATAGATTCTTCACATTGTCACCTGAGCAGCTCCTGAGTTCCCACCCTTTCATTCACCCATTGCATTCATTGCTCCAATTACAGCCAACTAAACTCTTACAACAGCTATTGTTAAGGCTATTCATCGATATAATCTATTGTGCAAGCTTTGAATGGAGTTTTCCCTGTAAGGTAAAGTATGAAGTAAAACGCCTTACCTGGAAATACGTGTATTTGTACACTTCACCTCCTGTAAGTCGAGCCACTTGTCCGATTGTGGGAAGGTCGATGAAGGAATTGTTGAAAATGAAGAGGTCCACGCTGCAACCTGCCTGGACGCAGTCTTGACCCAGGTCATTGTAAACCTTATTTTGAGGCGCTGAAAGCATGACAGAAATAAGCCTTAATAAACAGAGAGAAGCCCTTCAGGATGTTATCAATTAGCTCTTGCTCAGGAACCTGATCATATATAACTCTAACTGTCCCTGCCTGCCTGTTCCGCCTAAGCAATTTCAAGGGTGTAAGCCACGTTCGTAGCCTCTGCCTCGACAAACATATATACAAATACTGGTAGTTGTGGCATTACCCTTGCTATTACTAAGCACTACAACTTTTGTACTTTGGCTTGGCTGCTACAGTCCTATATGATGGCAGCTCAGTACCATCCATCGACCCATTTAAGATGATTGGTCTTACAACGGCGTCTTAAAGCCAGCAGGCCATTCTATGCTCTAAGCTCAACGTTCTCCCGAATGTATAATAAATCGCCACTAATACTTTGAATAGAATTGTGGACTGATTTTGAAACACCCCAGGCATAAACAGAATAATTCATACTGACACGCACGGAAATAACGTCATTTGAATCTAAACATTAAATGTTTACATTGTAAAACCAGATACTGAGGCTCTAAGTTTAAATTACAACAAGACAAGGTGAACAGATGAAACTTACTGAGAACGGTTTTCTCTTTCTCGGTGCCCAGAACTTTACGGTCGTCCCTGTTTTTCAGTTTACCAGGGGCTTCAAGAGATGGAAGGGATGAGTGAAACACCAACAACTTGCCAGCACAGCCTGCAGCCTAAAATATAACGGGAATTGTAGCACTTCATCGGGTATCATGAGTCATTCTCACTCACACTTTGTGCCTCTATTCCAGTTTGTTTGCACACAATTCTTAGCACAAGCAGAAAATGATTATAACGTTAATTATACTATTTGTACTGATGATGGTGAGAATAAATTGCGGTTCTCCTGGAAAAAACATTCCATTTCGGATGTAATCAGATTAACTTTAATTTGCTCCCTAACATTGCCTCTTTTGTCGGATTTGACGAATCGAATCAATCATTTGTTTTTCATTTCACGTATTAATCACGTAAATTAATCTACGATTTCCATTAGTTTCGGAAATTTTCAAAATTGAGTTAATTTTTTTAATTCGTAATTTTAATAACTTTTATTCATCGCCAGTTTCTATCGCTGTATTTTTCATCCACACATTAGTTTCTTTGATTTTGCAATCCACGTTAATTTCTATCTTCATTGGCGATACATACACAAGCGGCTCATTTGGTATTTCGACCGTTTTGGAACATGTTTACCAGTCCTTACTTCTTTTTACTTATATTTCGTTAATAATTCTATTTCTCGTACGAACTCGTCCACTAGACTGAACATTCTCGAATTGTTGAAGACCATCCAGGCGTCAATAATAGAAAGGTGTGTCGAACCCAGCAAGGTTGTAGTTGGCTTCATTAATACGACTTACAATGCCCCCTCCCCAGGCCTCTCTACAAGTGCAGCACGACTGTTTGAAAGAAAGAACGACTCTGGTGCCAATTGGTAGATTTTCAATCTTAAGATTTTTCTATCTGATCTGACAGTATTGCAGCGTTTGGAAGGATATTACAAGTCTTGCGTGAACGCTTCTAACAAAACAAAATTGTGCGAACCCAAACGGAGAAGAGATAATACTTAATTTGTTTCATTAACAAATTCATTATTTTGACAGATAAGTAACTCACTTTAAGGGCCTCGAGCCCTGCTTGTATTGCGGGGGCTAAAATTGTTTCAGTCTCCCGTGTTTCAGCGAACAGTGTGGGGATCTGCTGCATCAGCATCTCTATCAGGCTCTTTGATTCTTCAACATCAGCAAGGAATCCGTCCAAAAGGGGCATAAACATTTCGTGTACATCCCCAACAACGAGCATCTGTGGCTGACCAAGGTTAGGCTAAAAGAAAAGAAGCAAAGGTTAGTAAAAATCACGAAAGCCGAGATCTTTTGTGAATTCGCAGGACGCATGTAAAACAAATTTCACCCCTAAATAGTTGATTTGCGCATCGAAGAGGTCACAATAATGAAAATATACATTTTTATGGTATTTACCACACTTCATGGCTCCTCCCACATTCAAATCAATATTCGATGTTAAATTTGATTAAAAGCTCAATAGAGCAAAACAACAATCATGACAACTAGTTGAAAAAATATGGCGCTTTTACTGTATTTACGCTTGCGAATGATGAATGTTGGACCTCCTCAGGTTTATTGCACAAATATAGCGAAAACTGAATCTAATAAAAATAGCGCAAGCGAAACAATTTCACCATATGATAGAGTTGGTAATCTGCAGACTATCCAAGTGTCCAGCCCTCTCCACCTGGTGCCAAAAGAAGATGAGACCTTGTGGCGATTACACAGGCCTCAATACAATCACAGAGCCGGATAAATGTTCTATCCTGCATCTGCAAGATTTCAACTCGCATCCGGCAGGGAAGTCCATCTTCTCCAAGATAGACCTCGTTCAGGCCTGCCACCATGTGCAAGAGGCAGAGGAAGATGTCTACAAGAGACTGTAGTGGCTCCATTCAGACTATTGGAATTTGTCTATTTTCTTTTAGGGTGATAAATGCTGTGCAATCGTTCCAAAGATTCATCAACCCAGCCCTTCATATTGGTGGCGTCATCACTTCCTGACGAACACCAGGTCCCATCTTTCCCTCTTCTTTGAGCAATTTCCTGCTTCGTGCGAGACCTGTCCATTGAGTGGCAATCGTATTTATCTCAAACGTGATACTACATATACAATTACGCTACAACTCTATAGCTCAAATAGCCAAAATAAAACCAAACTTACTTTGATGTTATAAAAATGCACAGAGCTGTTGTAAGTGATGAAACCAACTCTCAAAGATGACTTTTCTTGCCCACGTTCTTTCGGAAGATGATCAAGAAAATGCATCATTTGTGAGCACAACAGGGAGACGAGTCCTGACTTGACGTTGTTATAAGAGACATCAATGAGAAATATTAAGGCTGGTGGTTTGGGAAGAGTATCATCCTGCAGAAAAAGTAATCGTAAGTTTCAAGAGCATGTAGAGAATATGGAGGTTTTCAAACAGAATACAGCCACGAGTTTGAACGTTAGGCAAATAATATTCCAAATTTTACCAGAGAGTTACTGATCTGAGAGTGTGAGCTACCAGCTGGTGCAGCCTGTGCTCTTTTTGAGACGAGTTTCCTTTTATGTTAGAACAGTTACACTGCTATTCCAATCTCTCCTAATAATTACATCCTGGCAGTGATTGATGTTATGTCTTCACGCTTCATTTACCACTTCTTGGAGCAGCCCTGGGCATTTGAGAAGGATTTAGGAGGCACCAACCTTCCATACCAACTGTACGTCAATACACCAGATAAGGGGCTTTCTCCAAGATTATCTTTTCTGGTCCCTCCTGCTGGTTCGTATCATACACGACATCTCTTTAACCTGGATAAGTAAAAATGAAATAGACTCGCTGCGCTGGTGAGCTTACAGTCAACTTGCAGGTACCTCATGTTCTGGTTAGCTTCATAGATTTGTTCTGCTTGTTCTGATAGGTCATCAGTTCACATGAGTCTGTCCCCAATTAAGCGATATAGTGACCCTAAAGAACAGCCTACTTTAACGAACACGTGATCACATCAGACTGTTCCCCACTGGAAATCTATGTGCGCCGCCTCTCTTCAAAAAGAGGAGACTGCAATCAGTCAGATCCCAACCATGGAGACCCCTCAGCCTTTTCCCCATATTATGCAAAACATTAGAAATGTTGATGTTGCAGCGTCTCGAAGGAGTATATGTCGACACAATACGTTATTGTTGACGACCACAATGTTTTCTTGCAGCCAAAGGCCAAGTATGTAAGTATTGCGCTTACCCAGGAGGTAACAACTTACCCGGCAATATTCTTTTGTGGCAATTATGTCGTAAGTCCCAAGCATCAGCTCCGGTCGTTCGAATCGATCCATTCTCAGTCCAGTGTGGTCCAGATGTTGAAAATATTCCTCAGGCACTAGAATGGGAGAACCACTGGTTCAGAATTCTTCCAAACAATAAAAATATATTTCATTTCCAAACACAAACTCGTTTACGATAAAAGCGTGTAACTGTTTACACAAACGCTTTTTCTTAAAATATGTAGAAATAAAATATTACGATGAAGAGGGACCTACAGGCAACATCTGCTAATACTTCTCTGTAAGCGGAGACCTACAATGACTAACGCCACTTGATTGTTAGCAATAGAATTTTCGATCGAGAGTACTACTTTTGCGCCCACTCAATCTCGTGGACAACTTCTACACCTAGAGCACACACGTAGGTTTATTCCTTCGTTACATCACACGTATGTCTATCACCCTAGCCTGAGGCATTCGTTTCTTAACCATTCTTCATCATTTAGTAACCTTTACACACATCTTGTTATTCAGCTATATCTGGATCTATCCATTGAACGGAAATAACAGCTGCGACAGCTCGGAAAATGAGATGATCGTATACATAGCAGATCGTCGATTTTAAGAAGGATGCGGGATGTTCCGTGTTGCTAAGCACCAGATATTTGACGTTAATACTAAATACCATTTTAGGTTCGTAAAGTCATAATAGGCCTTGATAATGGCCGTACAATACTCAGGAAATTAGTTATAACAGCATATTTTTTGTGAATACCCCTAGAGCAACATGAATTGAACTCACAGTGTTCTCTATTAATAATCCCTAGTAGTTGGAAAGGACTTCAGTTCTGAAAAGGCTGTGTTTCGGCCAAAGTCAGGTTCTAGTAGCGCTCCATAGCAGGTGGATTCTCCGCTTTTTTTTATTATGTAATCTGCTATCAGTTAAAACTCGAGCTGAGAGGAGTATTCATTTGATCATTGCCTTGTGAAACCGCAGTTACACTGCATATTTTTCGCACCAATTTACTTCGTGTCATTTCCCGAACTTATTTAATTTTTCCCAACCCCACTTATAGTTCACAATATTCAGTGTCTCATCTATTCTGCACACTCTGGCAGGAGTATCATCCTATTGCCGACTTCAAGGAGAGTCCTTGCCCACTATTCATATTGTATATTACAGCTAGCGTGCGCAGACAATTATTAATGTTAACAAAACTTACCTTCTGTGGAAGCTTTGCATAGCAGACAATTGAAACGACGGCCACCATCATAAAATTTCATGTTCGGACACATGTAGGCCTTACATCTAATGCACCGAACTGGTCCCAAGGGACCAAAGTCGACAAGGGGCGGGGAGTGCTCATCTTCATACAACTCTGCCATTGGGCTGATTACTAGAGCAAAAGGCACGGCAGTCTGTGAAATAAAAATTATGCTAATGGCAATTTTTTTGCGACTTCAATGAATAATTCATGAAAGCAAGAAAATTAATACAGTGAATAACGAATACAACAATAACCCCACACCATTTGGCAACACGGTATTACGTGATCAAAATAAATACTTTCTGTTGGAATAATATAGATCAAAATGAGTGCGTTTACCAGAATCGATAACTGTAGTAATTGTTGTGTTTGTGGACCATCACAATATCCAGCCCAAGTGCAAGCATCCTTGGCTGATATTGTTGGGTACCTTACCCTCTCTGGGAACCAGTCTACATCAAGACCATACTAAGCTGAGTCTTTGCCACCAACCTGCTCACATAGGGACAAGTCCAACTTACTTAGCCTTATACTGCCAAGGAGGACAGGTTACTACTTATAAAATTAAACCCAATGATTACCAAGTGCTCTCTACTTTCGATTTTATGCCTAACCTTTCACTTTCGTAGAACTATTTTAGTGTTTAATAATCCGTAGTATTACCGAACATAACTACGCCTGTTTTCATTTAGAACAAAAAAGCGTAGTGTTGCCATAAGCCAAACTAGGTGTCCTTAGCCAACACTGACTTTCATAACGTAACTAATCGAAACAAATAAAACTACAATGGCTAAGGGCTATTTATATTAACGATAAGGGAGGTAGAGGTAGTTCCGGTTTTCTTACCACATTTGACCTCCCCATGCAATGAGAAGGCAAACATACGACATGTGACCCTAGGGTTTTGGGGGAAACGCTCATCTTCTTCTTTTCAGTTTCCAGTACAACAGATGAATGACTACTGGTGTCAGCGCAGCATGAACCCTTAAGGTCTGAGTGATCTCCTCTGCCAGATGCACATTGTAGAAGTTCAAATCTCGCTAGAGAACAGGTACCTCGTCCTTCACAAATAGCTATCAAGCTTTCCTAGGCTCTATCATCGAAAATGTGGCCCCAGAGCTTAGTGTCTACGCGATCATCTACTACCTGTGCACCATTTCCACCACTGGATTGTGTGTGATGCCTCAAACTGCATAATCACAATCAACTAAATAGTTAACATATTTATAAAAAGTTAAAATTACCTGCTTCAACATATCAGCTGTTTCAGGCACATTGTACATTGTAGACCTGATGAAGTGAGGGCTTGAGTTACCTTGGTCAACCACAGTGAAATTGGTAGTCACCAAAGGGGGAACTTGACCTTTTTGATTCGTGTAGAACACACCAGATTTATCGCGTTGATCGTCCAAAAAAACTTGAACCTGAAAATACGAAATTGTTTCAACAATTCAGTAGCAATTGAAAAAAAACTAAATAACGCAAAAGAATGTAATTCAACTTACTGGGCTGGGCATTAGATCAGGATCAAGTCTGGTTTGGTTTGGTTGGGCTTGTGGATAGCTTGGCTGCGCAGATGGAAATGGAGCGGGTTGAGGGGGATATCCTGGCTGAGGCATATAACCTCCTTGCATAGGTGGAGGCATTGCTTGAGGGTAACCACCTTGCAAATGTTGAGGGTTGTCCTGGAACAAATATTCACAGCAAATAACACAACGAACGAGGGCAATAAATATCGGAGTAACCTGTTATATCAGTTAACACGTCCTGTGCGTATCACGCATATGGTGTGTGTGACTCCGGTCGGGTCAGCTAGGCATGACTTGCTGCTATTTCAAACTTTTCTTTGAAATCGACGCCCGGTGCAAAAGTCCTTGTTTTTTTATCCGCCCTGAGCAGGTACTATGAACAACCAATAGAACCGATCTGATAGATCCGAGTCTGTAGTTTGGAGATGTATTTCACTCGGAAAATGCTGTGTTTCACGACGCTCCAAATCGGAGTTTTGCATTCGATTATTGTGCGTTCTGGAGTTCTCGTGTGGCTGTTTCATCTCTCATTCAAGGTAAGATCAATAATAAATTAATAATTACTTCATAATGCATGATTACATACGGGCAGTGACTAAATAAACGTTGTGTTTGGCACCAATATGTAGAGCACCATCACTGATTTCTGTTCTCTTCCTACCATTTGCCCCATATTTTGGTACAGTATGATGGTTATGATTAGTTCTCGTTATCAAGTATTTTTTTACCCACAGTATTACTTGTATTGGTATTTTAGATGTCTGATGACGCACAATCGGAACCAAAAATCCCTCGCTTGTCTAAGGAGAAGAAGAAATACTCAGACAAGGATATAGAGAAACTGATTGATATGTTCGGTTGATTTATAGTTCCTTCATTGACATTTGATTGTGATTGATATTTTGAGATTCATATTTTCTGTATTGATATATTCTTTTGATTTATATTTCCTTAATTGACATTTGATTGTGATTGACATATATTATTGGACTGATACCATAAATATAGTAATTGATACATATTTTCTTCCGACAAGGTAGGTAAGAGATACCTATGGTATGAGCCATGACGTGTATTTTTGCTGATGAAGTAGATATTTATGGAACCAACCCAATAAAAATGCTGATACCAACATTTCTTGTTTCTATTTCTATGGGTATTTTCCAAACGAACCTTATAATACACGATTTTTCTATTAGACCCAAGCCGGCGCCGTTTCTCATAAAATCTGTGATCACTCTCACCAGGCGTATCATGCACATGGTGCGTAATGAGCAAAATTTAATCAAGTTCGACTATTGAGATTAATTACCTATAAATTACTAATATTGGAACCATTTCGGTCAGATTTATGAAAAAAAAACAATCCGCCTGGTGGGGTGGGTTGGTTCTGCTCATACAACAGAAGTACGCACTGAACGTGTTAATGCTGCAATAAGCGGAATAATTGATGGTCTTACAGGAGGATATCGTTGTTGCATCGGTGATCGAGGGGCATTTGGATCAAGCACACCATTCATCTGAGGAGTTGGACCACCATTAAGAGATGGTATTCGTTGTCCGGGCATTGGTGGTATTCCAGTGTGAGGTCCATTCACCATCTTTCACAACAAGGAATGTATTAGACATTTCATCAGCCAAAAAACATGGGAAGAAAAAATCTTGAGCCTGACTGTAGGATACAGAGAAATCATACTACAAGTTCACAGTGCTATAGAAGATTGGGTATGTAATTCCTACTATTCAGTAATTTCGGAACTTATTCCAGTACCAGAAGGATGCATAGAAAGATTCACCTTCAAAACGGATCAAGAAAGAATGACAGCTAATGCTTCGCTCCAATTCATTGTGAACACATCATGTAAATTAAAAAGGAAAAAGAAACAACTTAACTTATTCCATGCTACATTACAACTGTTAGACATTACTATTTATGTTGTGCTCCGGCCAACATAAATAGGCAACATTTATTTACTTTGTTAAAATATTCCCTTTTGTTGTATTCATTGTATCAGTGAAGTGATGTAATATACCTAATATGAAGTGATATCCCCCTGTCCTCTCCCACCCCCTGGTTTTCCTACATCTTTAACACAGTTAGCCCAAGGGGCCACCAATCAGCCCTATTGTAGTATGTTACCTGGCATGGGCCCCATCTTCCAGCCCTGACTTAAGACCTACGTCTCGTCTCTCAGTACCCTTCCAACAGTCAGTCGCCTCTGGATCTATTAGTGCATGTGCTGCAGTTATGGTAAGTAGTTATTGCTTTTCCTTACTTTCATTGGTTTTCTGATATATTTTAAGTAATTTAAAAAGATTAATAATAAACTGGGTCGAACAAGGTCATAGTCGTACCAGGAAAGCACCCGAGCAAGGGTTTTTCTAACTTTATGGAAGCTCAATTAGCCTCCTGCTAACAACAGTGCCTATCATCCCGGCTCAATCTACACTTAAGAGATTTTCATGGTTATATAATAATGATTATTTTGTGTATTTATTGAGAGCTATAGAAATTATCAAAATAATTTTATAAGTGAGTAGTATGTAAGCCAATGTGCGCATTATTTTGCACTTCTCAGCTCACAATATTTCTCGCACATATTATTTGACAACTCTTCAATTCTTGGTATATTCCACCATTTGCAAGTATTTTCAGTTCTATGCTAGCCCGCATACACTTTTAAAAAGCCCTATCATATATTTCATCGCAAGTATGTTTTAATTGTAGTGTTTATAAAATAAAAATTGTTCTTTTCAAAACGTTTTAATTTTTTAGGAAAAAAAAAATCACATCCAGAGCTTTGAGGCCACCGATCAGTGTCAAACTTTAAATATCAATTTTCGCAAGAATTTGTGATAAACAAGCCATTTTAGCAACATTCAATACATCTTATTAAAGCGATGAAACAGGTACTGGGCTAGAACAGGTAAAATTAGGTTTAGGCTTAATGTGTTAAAGGCATAAATGGCAGGTTTCTCCTGGTAGGTTGTTCTTAATGGAGCCTTCAAGGAAACTTCCTCTCAAAACTTCTAACGCCACGTACGACTGCAATAATTGCTACTTTATAAGGCCAGTAAATTTCATTTATTTTCTTTTTCCAACTAATTTATGAAGAAAGCGCATTTATTTTAATTTATATAATTTTTGCAAATATAGTAAGGAGCAAAGAGCTTCTTTTTATCTGACTTTTAACTCTACTCTCAAAGAGAATATATTGCCCCTAACAAACCACAACTAGTTATTAACTATAATACCTGAGGTAAACTACTTACCATTGGTTGGTTAGGAGGCATAGATGGCGTGGGCCCATTTAAATTCATGCCACTCATCTGTCCTGAGAGATCACCACTAACTGGATTCGGAAATGTAGTTCCAGGCCTGGCAGGCATTGGCATTCTCTGTTGCTGCTGGTGCATTGAGGGCGGTTGGTGTTGATTTATAAGTGGAGCTTGAGGAGGCTGTTGCGGCAGTACAGGAGTGAACCCTGAAGATACAACTGGGGGTGGCCCCATACCTGGCGGACCAGATAAGTTACCCTGTAGCCCAGTGGATGGAGCAGTACTGTGGTTAGTCAATTGTGCAGAACTCACATTATGACTCGCCGCATCAGAATGAAAAGGGCCCCCTGGCATTGGGTTCCCTAAAGCCTGTTGATTGAAGTCAGAAGGCTGGTGTTGTAATGGGCGAGAAAGCCCAACGCTAGGTGGCAGGTTTGCATTCTGAGGCAGACCCATAGGTTGTCCAGGTATTTGAGGAGGTTGGGCGTTTAAAGGAGTGGGTCTGGCAATATTTTGGCTGATCGAGGATTGGGTACCAGGTGGAGCCTCTCCAAGTTTATTAGGGGGCATTTGTTGACCAGGATGAATGTTAGCATTCGGTTGATTGAAGTTTCCCAGAGGATTTGGAATACTGTGATTGGGAGGCCCAGATTGTACCGAAGAGTTCAAAGAGGTTGGTAAAGGAGGGCTCATTGAGGAGGCAATAGGAGAAGGCCCAGCATTCGCATGGTTTGGAGCCATACCGTAACCTAGAACAAACAAAAGGTTGACTCATAAAACTAAACGCATAACACGACAAATGTTTTCGAAATTGTGCACATCAATGCTTGTTCTCTATTAGTCGATGCCAGTATAACTCCAAATGAAATTCCCACAAAACTTTTACTAGGCGTACACAAGGAAAGTAACCAGGCTAGAACTTCATCCAATGTTCCCAATCATTACTTTTAAATCTTACTGTACTCCCAGAAATTCAGCGACTCTACACCAGTTCCTGAAGTTGAATAAAAACCCCCCATACCCCATCATTAGTAAGATCTTTTACACACAACAAAACATGATATACTAAAGCATAATACACCCAACTAATTGTTCCATACACAACTCGGTAGACCTGAGGCCTTCAATTACAAGCCTAGGAGTGATACCTCTTTACTGTTGGAAAAAAAGGAGAGTCAAGTCCGCACATTGTCTGGCTGATCCCCCAGTCTTATAGATCAGCTCCCTGTGCATCCAAATTGTCATCTGCAAGGTGGTTGATCATGCCAATAATTCTCCTTCTCATGTAGAATGTCAGGTTGGCCCAGGTTTCCAGAACACCTCTTCCCAACACATAACACTCCTTTTGACTGGTACAACGATGATTAAATTATTAGGAGCAATAAACTTACTAGGGAAATTGTTTTGTGGCCCTGGGTTGGGTTGAGGAGGAAAATGCTGTTGAGGGAGTTTCTGTTGAGCAGGTTGGGGCTGTTGCATCCCCTGGCTTGGGAAACTTCCATAAGGGTTGGGAGGTATCCCATGCTGTTGTGGGGTAGCATATTGAGGATTCATTTCCACATTCGACGAATGAAACAATCTGCAATGAAAGTTACAAAAAGTATTACTTGTCAAAAAACGAAACTAGTTTTACTTATTAGCATCAGGTCTTAATGATGTGATATTTCTACATATATACCAAAGGAAAACCAAGATGCAAGATGCCGGCTGCTCAACAATGGCCCTCCAGAACTTCAGCGTGTGAGTCCACACCACTATGAGAATGACTACCTCACGCGCCTCTTGGAGAAATTCCAACACCATGTCATATATCATCCCCAATTCTTAGCTCCATTTATATGTATATGCTGCATGCATCTTTTCATGAATGGGTTCACCAACGTTTCGAAAACTATGAAAGCTCACAACTACTTGTTTATTGTAGAATGTTTTTTGGACATGTACAACGACATTGGGTATTCTGTGGTGATAAAAACGCAGCACTCAAATGCCAATTTCGACGGTTTCCAATTAGTGATGAACAACAGGAAGGTGCCATCAACAGAGCACATGTTAACAGCACTAATAGGGTCATTGTATTATGAAATAATGCCGGACTACTCGTGTGCTCCTCACATAGAACCACTTATTCACTAGAAAAATTATTACAAATGATTCTCTTCCAAAAGCAGAAAGAAACTACGTCCTTAAATATAATTATTCCGTTCAATAACACATTACTCAAGTCTTATTTGAGGCTGAAACCCCCTGTTTGAGAAAACAGTCTCTGCGTTCGTGAGCGCGATTGCAGAAATAAACAGATCAATATGAAAGCCCACACATCACAAAACTCCCTTCAAAACTAGTTATCATAGTGACCAAAACACCAAAGGTTGTTTTTCTTAAATAAAAAACAGTAACTATTATTATTTAAATTTCTGTGAGGAGCAGCACAAAAAATGAGCAAACGTATCGACAAAATCAATTTTAGTAAACTGTTTTCGTGTAAAGCCCGCTCATATGAGAATACCGTGCCCACAAAAAAGATGTTGGCAGTCCAGTAAGCTACATACCTGATTGAAGTTCAACAGTGGCTAAAAGATAGTTAACGGTAACCAATGAAATCCCGGTGTTCAAACTACTGTCGTTTCTTTGACCGAAGTTCTCCCATAATTTCCGAACAGTAAACATGCACCCTCCAAAAAAATCCATCATGTTGACAGTCCTATATACGCGCTGGTTACTCAGCAGAAATCCTGAAGTAAATTGGATCCCTTAAATAAAACCTCAACCGCGACCAGATTCTACATAGAAGGTTGAATTAAATCCTACTAAGTAGACGTTGCTGATTGAAAAACAGGTTGGATTAGCTTGGAGCGCCAATATACATGAGGCCACAGAAATAGGTTTGACAACAAAAAGTACTAAAATCAGTTTATGGATACCGTGAAAAAAATATTGGATGATTCAGAAAAGTGGAGGGCACATCAAAAACTATGGAATAGCTATGGACACAAAACTTGAAGTTTGTAGGCCAGCGTTAACGGAAAACTTGTCGGAATTTTGAACAAGACTGCTCACGCATCGAGCTGACCAATAGGGCTTGTTTGGGTGAATCCAGGGAACGGGTTGTTTGACACATGCTGTATTTTGGGTAGTACTCAGAATTATAGTCATAACCGCAGAATAATAGCACGCTGTTTCGGATACTGCTACGCTCATACGCATGGAAAGCGTTCTTACTAATGATCATGATTCACGATGTGATCACTTTCCATAACTAGACAATGAAGAACCAGTGGCGAGTTGCAGCGATGCACGCTTCCCGTACTATTTTCAATAAGAAGGCGCAGAGGGGGACATTATTATCAACTGTGGTTGACAGGAGACAGTGAGGAGTTAGTTGGAATTTCACGAAATGAGAAAGAGGTCTTGACTGCCAACGTGAAAATGGCAGAGGGCATACCAATCAAAGCTGTCTTCAATTGCTAATTTGGGCCTCCGAACCACAAATATTTTCGACGGCAAAGCTAAAACTTAGCTTCCCACAAACCCGAAATGTTTCGTATATAATCGTAACAATTATCGAAATGATCGCCTAACCTTTAAGCGGCAATTGACATCATATCGGAAAAAAACATGTCATTCCAAGAATGAGTTTGATAGAAAGTAGAATTTAAAGGAGGGGAGTGGGTCATCGCTACAAGAAGATTAAACACAAACTACCTCCGCAAAAAATCTTCAGCGCCGAACTGGGACAGTCAGAGAGGGCATGATGTTAAACGTGAGCACAATTGCGTGAAAAGAACAGATTTGGGGCACCTCACCTACGAAAAGCAAAACATACGGATAAGATGCTGTGGGACCGATTTGACTTTCAACGCCATTGACAAATAGCGCTGTCAGATTTGACTTCTGGAAGCGACACGAGTGAGTAACATATTAGGTAGGATCGAAATTTTAAGTGTCACGCAATCTAAATAGAGAGGATACACTAGTATTACGTGTACTGAAGCCAATCACTTTCTGCCCTATCGACAGCTGACCTAAATGAGCAGTAACAGAGCTCCCCAACTAAATCTCAATTATGGGAATCGTTAACAACCAGATAGCAAATAACATCAATAAAAACCGAAAAATGTAGACAGATAACAAAAATAATTCGGCAACTTTGCAAATAAACGGCAATTTCGTCGCTGAAATGTAACTTACCAGTAAAACAAAGGCTAAACCCCGGTTGAACGCTAAAATAACACTAACACATATTAACGCTACCACGCAACTAATTAACGTGAAAAATTCCAACTTTTTTTAACAAACAAGTGAATACTAAAAGCCGTCAAAGTCAGATCAGTCAGGAAAACTTCCCTGCCACGTAAGGAGATCTGCACCTGCGCAGTGAGAACTGAGTCCGATGAGGGAGTGAGTAACACGTCAGACGTTGGCTAACCATTTACATCGTTATATTTTTCTACTTTCAAAATGAAATTGATTGAGTACAATGAATTTTTCCACAGTGACTTGAATAAATTGCGCATTTCCACGACAAAATAAGGAAATCTAGAAGTTTAACGTGCTGTTGTTTACTTAACTAACATAGTGAGCGCTTTTACTCCCTAGCGGACTGAAGGCGAACTTACCTGTTGATTTTTGAGCTTCCCCTGTGATACTCGTAAGTTAACCAAATTATTTAATAAGGATAGAGTTATGATTCATATTTGTAAGGAACAACACAACGTAAAACCTCAAGTAGTTCAAGAAACAATTGGAATAAGAATGCTTCGTTGCACATGTTCTCACTTCTCATAGATTTTTATTGCACACGTAACTAATCCAATCTGCTTTTCGCGCTCTCAATACTAACCGAGAAGAAAAAATGTCTATATAACTGGTAGTGATTAACGTTTCAGAATTCATCACGTTGTCACTACCTTCATGAACCAGTGCTTAGGTTTATTATTTTCCTAGGCTTTACGAAGAAGAAAAGAAAGTTCTGTAACCGGCTGAAAAACGCAATTTTTAATCGTCTAAAAAACACATATTCGAATAAATACGTTCTAAGGCCAATCTCTGAGTACGAAAACCAGTATTTGGGAAAATGGTCTGTGTGTCTATAGACTCTAATTTTTTTCTCAAAACGGTTGTAACGATTTTGATTAAATTTTTGTATAGACAGCTCCAAATGACGCTAAAAGAATCGTGTTTACAATCTCATTAATTATCTGTGACCTAATTGCTCAATAATGGACGTGTCACGGGTAGGAGCACCACAATAAATTCTTCCAATACAAATTAAATCAGTGAAAAATAGATTAAATTAAGTCACCAGTGTAAGATTCGATAGTGATTCCTGCCACAATCTGGTATTATAGGAAAAACAATGGATTGAATTCCAGAATTTCGTTAGTGCTCCCAACAATTTTATAACCATTATTAAATAATAGACAAATATTCCAATAAAAAAATGTTTATTCGCAGTATTTATATTTTCCGTTTTTTTTAATGCCCCAAAAAAAGGTTTTGGGAGATTTGCTGTCAAGTTTTATGTTATAAACCACTAATTATTTATTTGTAAGTACACATTAATTCAATATTTACATGAACATACGTTGCCATCACGTAACGCCGCATTTCATCACGGTAATAAAAACCGTTTCTCATATACAGGGCCACCTTCTTTAATCCTTCTCGATGAAACTTTCCAGCTGGCACAACTGGAGTAGCCGAAGCCCTTATCTCTGTTCTATGGAGTTGTCTCCCTCTCTACTATAATTTTTCAGTCTTTGAACTTAGTGCGTGATTAGGACTGTTGTAGTACACAGCCCTCGCTAGTGTTGGAACTTAGATAATTTTTCTTCCGCTTACCATGAAGAAAATAATAGAATTTCTTTCTAGTGGGCAATTCTTCGAAAATGAACAGTTGAAGGTGAGTAATTTGATGTCACTCAGCGCCAAGGGCATAATCGAATTCCATGGAACACAGTGAATTACCTAGGGCAGTGGTTCTCAACCTTTTATGAGGTATCGCCCCTTAGTGGAAGACGACTCACCCCTATCGCCCCCCTTCTCTTAGTACGGTATACCCTTATTTAAATGTAAGAAACGTGTTGTTGTAAAAATAATAGACTGAATTATTATGTTAAATGATTTATTATTATGTACAATTATTATTATTTCAATTAATTAATTTACCGTTTTAATGGCTCCCTTGTGCTTGGTGGACTGCAGTCAAAGCCAGAATATCCGGCTGTATGTTGGTCAGGTGAAGGTGCAGGTCTCCTTTGGTGCAAACATCCAATTTGTTCCTTTGTTTTGTGAGGAGCTGGACGACAGAGCTGAATCCCTTTTCCACTAAATATGTGGATGGAAATGAGATTAGAAGGGATTCAACCATTTCCCACAGTTTTGGATAAGATTCCATGAGTTTTACCCAGGCTAACTCGTAACCATGCTGCTCAAAAATCATCTTTGCCTCACAGTCATATTTCAGGTCCAAAAACTCTGTCTGCAAAATATGTTCAAGGGTGTCCACCGCGTCAAACGAAAATGGATCAAAAACCCAATCTGGAATTTTAAGATTGGCAATGTCTTCAAATCTTGATTTCTTGGCAAACTTGGCAATGAACGAACTGATAATACCTTTTGCTTTGATAAGATTCATCTTATTTCCTTGCAGCTTCATGTTGACCTCATTGAGTTTTTCGAAAATATCAGTCAGATATGCAATCTCGAATTTGCGAAGTCTCAACGCTTGACTCAATTCAGGGTCACAAGAATCGAGAAATTCAGTCACTGTTTCGAACAATTCAAAAAATCGCCGCAAACAGTTTCCTTTTGAAAGCCACCTCACGGCCGTGTGAAGGAGCAACCGCTCAAATTCCTCATCATTTCGGTGGCACAGTTGTCGGAAGAGACGGTCATGCAGGGCACTGGCTTTTATCTTATTTACGCCATTAATTACTAGTTGAAGGGTTTCATGCAGTATACCACTTAATTTTTTTTTGCCCATAATTTTCTTAAAAACGAGTGAATTTGTTTTTAAAACGCTACCATGTTTCTGCGACACTTAAGATTCTACTCTACAGAAGAGTTAGTTTATTTTTTCTGCCTTTTCATACTGATCGCCCCCCACAAATTTATCGCCCCCCACAAATTTATCGCCCCCCTTAGAACCCAAATCGCCCACCGGGGGGCGATCGCCCCCAGGTTGGGAACCACTGACCTAGGGTGTTGGTTGGTTTAGGATTTCGCTGGAAACCTGTGTGCCTGATGTGCTCCTGTATGGCAGGCAGCAATGTTTCCCTCCATGTGTTGCGAAGAAATCTGCTGAAGTAGTTTCAATTTCGACTCTAGCGGTAGCCTACCTAATCGCATCTACCCCTATTAGATTTTTCGTTAAATTAGAGAAGGGCCGGACTCGATCATGAGTTTTATTTCTTTCCTCAGCCATAAGAAGTTAATAGGGATGTTATGTAATCTGACAAGAAGAAATTTGAGCTTTCTTCGAACATGAGTGTTTTGAAATACTCCTCAATCTAAATAACTTGTTTTGGAACATGGTTCGTAGCCTAATCAATTCTAAATTCAAATACGTCCTTCAGCTTGCTGCAGATGCACCTCTACATTTGTTTAGCTAAATCGATCAAAACCCCTTTTGTACAAATCCATCAATAATAAACCCCTCGTGTATGAATAAATCGATCCATTGAAACATTGAAAGAACCGGCTATATATAAGTGTATGTCATTAAGTATTGTTACTTTCCACGAGCTGCGCTAGTCCAAAAATTGGTATGAGAGCCACACTTATGATAAACGTTGCTGCATTGAATATTTTAGGGTTCCTACTTAAAGCTACCAAAATTCTGCTCCTGATCTGCCACTAGCGAATCTAAGAATATTTCAAGTACATGCATTGCTGAATGTAAGATAATATTTTTTAGAACTAACGTTTTTCCTGAGTTGCTTAATGGTACATGTGGGTTTTCAATTTTTCAGTGGGTACCTTGTATATACTTCCCCACCTCAGCTCCACCACTACCTCTCCAACCTTGTTCGTTCATTTAGCTTTTTCTCGTTTGCTCTAATAGATCCATTTGTTCACCCACTAGTTCGCACTTTCTGTAGACAACCTTCGCAGAGTGTCACATGGTCTCTCATGTTCCCTCATTATGAATATACGTAGTTACGCTGTACTCTGAATTTTCTCTTGTGATTATGTACCTGGCCCCCCTCACTCGCCTAACACGAACTGTTAATTCTTTCGTCCGTAGTAAATTTCCATCTTTCTCCAGCAACGAACAACATTGAGACTCTTGACATTCTCCTCTCAGGAAACAGAATAGGTATCATATTGAAAACATTCACGCTTGTTTGAAATTAATCCAGAAGTTGACCTTGCAAATCAACTGATTCACCTACCTATAGTTGTTTATGTTAGTAGCAAAGAAAAAATACGGAAAGTTTGGTGATACCAAGAAATAACTGGCATAAAATATGTGTTACGTGGCTCAGGTGTGGCGGTTTTACCTGTGTCCAAATTGAGACATTGCTTATTCATTATTATGATCTAGTCTTTCAAAGAAGATATGCTGAAGTGCATCGAAAGTCTTTACTTGTCACTCTGTCAGCTTGAGTAACTTGAAATTCAATAACTTTTTCGTGTTTTAGGTTTGTTTTTTTTCATTTTGTTGTCGAACTGGGTTATCAGTTTCTTTTTCCTTGGGGCACCCAACAATCTGGATGAAGACGAGTTGAGTGATATCCAGTCAAAGTTACTTTCCTCGTCAGACAAAAATAAAGAAATTGATCCTGACCACTCTTCAGAGTTAGCAAAGTTGCTTCCATTAGCTTCAATGGCTGTCCCATCTCCATTCAAAGAGTAGGAATTTGCTGGCCTCATCGAGTGTACTGATAGAATGCTTGTCATAGACATCATGGACGAATCTGTGATCAATGGTCTTCTCGTGTCCTTTCTATCTATTGGCCCATTTCGATTTCTCCCTTCACTTTGAACTCGCCTACTAGTCAATTGGAATTGCTTGTCAACATTGTTTGACTCGCTGCTGGTTTGGCTGCTTCCAGGGTAGGACACCATGTCCTGAGGTGGACTTTTGAAAACATTACATTCATGAAATACGTCCTTGGTTGAAGTATCCCATTTCCTCCAACTGTCGAAGTCTGTACTTCTAATAAATCTCACAGTTGGATGCTCAATAGTGGTTACACTGGCATCTGAATGGATCCAGTCATCGCTTTCATCCCTAGCTAGTTTGAGTGTCAAATTGGCCCTATTTGTTACAACTGAGCTGCAGGGATTTTGTCTTAAATTTGATATAAGAGATTCTTTTTCTGGTCCATTCAGTAAGCGATCTTCCACATCATATTTTTCACCTACAGAAGTTGCATTTTCTGACCCTTGTAGGCTTTTATGGATTATAGCGCGAATTATTTCTTGTACAACCGTAACTTTTTCTGATTGACCCGTTTTTTCGACCGCATATGGCTCACAATCTGAGAGTTTTTCCTCCCGTGTCCTCAAAAAGTCAATGTTGGGAAGACTTTCAGAATTATCAGATGTTTGAGAAACAAGATATTGGGAACCTTCACACAGTGAAAAATCAATATTGCTGACTGTATTGCTCTTAATTGAAGAGACGTGTCTATCAAATTGAAGCTGAGTGTCACTCCAGGCTTCAAATATTTTAAAGATGATTTCACAAAAAATCTCGAAGGAGCAGCTTCTGACCAACTGCATGGGAATGCCCTTCAAGACTTCTTTCGTATCAGTGAAGAGGCTTTCACGCTCTTTCAGTACATAGTTTTCCAAATTCACTAGATTGTCGTCAGGATGCATTGGTGACTTCTTTGCCTCAGACTCTTGTGAGCCGTGGAAAACTGTGGTATTGCTCCCAGCGTAATGGAAAGGAATTCTAGGATCATCGTTTGATGAACTATTGTCGCTTCCTGGATAATCACAAGAAGAACCCAACTGTTGTGGTAGTTCTGTTACTCCCGTTCCTAATGACAAATATCCTGAATCATCAGGTAAAGTTATATTACCTGAATTCCTGGCAGCAGAGTTCAAATGATCAAAGTAGGGTAAGTTCCTGTCTACTAAAGCATCGTTAACGAGTTGTTGATGTGTAGTTTGAATTTCATTGTATTTTTTAGTGCCAGTGCTTTTTTGTTTCTTGCAGTAGTGATAAGTGGTGCTTTGGCTACGCTGGAGTAACCTCTGGTCCAATGTTTCCCCTTTGCTTTTCTTGTCGTCATCGAAGTTCGGAGCACTATCTTGAACATTGCAACAAAATGTATTTTTAGGTGTTATTTGCTTCACTGGTGAAGCTGTTGAAAAATTCGATACCACATTTTTCACTCGTTGTAAAGCTGGGCAAACTGCACTGTTGATGGCTCCTGTAAGTTTGGCAGTGTGTGAATCAAGCTTTTTCTCCAGCCGCAGAATGTTAGCTATTTTTTCATTAACTTTTTCGAGTTTTGGAATGACTTGGTCATCAAAGGCGCTCACTATGTCTGCAGTGCGATCTAGTGAAGATGAAATTGCATTTGCCAAGTGGAGCCCAATGCCCACAACTGTTTGTTGAGTCTCACTGTGTTGGCAGGCAACGTCTAGGAATGTAGGCTCATGGTGGTTTGCAATTGGCGTGTTCAATTCTGAGTTTGAGGCTGTACTAGCTGGAGGCTCATCCAGTGCTTTGTCCTCGTCGTTTTCCAATGCATGGTCCGTCCCTAACCTTACACTAACTGATGTCTCCACACAACTCCTGCTCTCAATTGCTTGTAGCACTTTAGGTTTAACGCAGAATGTTTCGGCTTTACTTAAGGGTTCTTCAAATTTCTTAGCTTGCAGTTCCTCTGATGGTTGATCTTCCGTGAAAGTTTGACATTGCCAAGGAGGTAGCAAGCTGTTGAATCCAATTGCTACTGCACTCGTAAGAGTAAGGTACAGAAGCAATCCCTAAAACAGCATAAAATTGTCATAAAATCACTTCTAACGTGATGTAGGTGTGAAGACACATAATGAAAGATATGACGTCTTGTAGAAATGAGTAAAAAAAAACTTTCATTTTATAAAATATTAATGACAGTGTATTGTGTGGGAATTACTGTTTATTTAGACCACATTTATATATTGTAATAGGGCTCTTGAATGACCTCTTCTTGTTGATTTACTGCCCTGTGTCTTCTGAAGAAGTGACTACTATATCTGTGTGTAGTTTCAACAAACGAGCTACATATCTGATGAAGTCTCATGCTCAGCTCCTGAGGAAAGTTTCAGTAGATTCACAGGGTGGCTAATAGGCGTGTGAGCTGTTGTGAAGTGCACCAGAAGAAAGTGTGGGTGGGGGAGAGGACTAGATAATTCACATACTATGGGCAAGGTGTGTAGGGCCAAATGCGAGGTGGTGTGTGCGCTTTACTGGGGTAACCACCAAGAGGATGTTTCATAGTCCTCACTCGACGCCTATCTTTTTGTAATGGGGCTATCCATCAGATATCTGCTCCATACTGGGTTCTAGCCTGACTCACGTTCGTAGTGTGCAATATGCTGTTGTACAGCAGTGACAGTTGTGGGTGAAGCACTAAGAGTTGGGTGCAGCAAGTTGTAGACGGTTAATGTGGCACCAAGTAGTTATGTTGCCCGCTGGATATGGAGCTTGAAAGCCCAGGGAGTATCCCCACCAATAATAACTGCTACAATGGCAACTGGTGTGTAGCCATGTGCAGTCAAAAGGTGGAGGGGATCTGTCATTACCCTCCACAATGGTTTTTACCATGATGCCTAGCTTTAACCATGTAGTTTCCATTGGCAACCAATGCAGTTGTTATTGAAGAAGAATTCTCCCGTAGGTTTCACAAACCACGCATTTCATACTCGCTTTGCTGTTCTGATTTAAGTTTTGATTGGCGTGGGGAGCGAAAACACCACAAACTCTGCTGTCACAACCAACATCAATTTTATTAGCCAGAGTTGTTTTTTTGTTTAGTTCGTGGAACACCAGAGCTGTCAACGCTGAGTGAACGATATAAATGATCTAAGTAAAATATTTGGAGGCCTGGTGCTTACTCCAAAAGAGACAGTCATATTGAAATACTTGGCTAATTTACGTAATTATGATACAAATGTACCGAGCCAGCAATATTCATATCGCTATGAAACTGGTAGCTGTGGACCGTACTGTGGTCCCAACAATGGTCTAGGAATCGAAAACTATCATTTCCCTGTTCCTTGTTACCTGTTGGATAAATGCACCGGATTGTTAGAAATCCATTGAGTGAGGTTTCCAGCATCAATCACTCCCTGCACTTAATGCTGTGTGTAGCCCTCCATGGAGGTGAGGTTACTATCTCAAGCGTATGACGCCAGTGAAGCATTAACCCCTACTGGGGTGTGGGCAGAACAGCTCACTCGATATAATAGGCAGTTGTCAATAAGTAGACAACACCAGTTACTTCCATTAATATTGTATGCCACTGAAACTATTATTACTGAACCCTCCAGTAAATAGCACCAAATCATATCACTATTGCAGATCATACATAAATCAGAATTCGTTGTACACATTGAAAGAGACCACAAAATCCCAGCTTATGAGGGTAGTGCGTGCAAAACGTTTACTTTCCCAAATTATTCTTTTAAAATATCAGTCCCGTGACATCAAAGCTAACTATAATCAAGCTGTAACTCTTTGCATACGCAGTGATGAGCAGATGTGACATTTGTGACAATTTTACCGGCCTAACGTCTTCAGTAACAGAAGTGCTAGCCTATTTAGTGTTCTAAAACAAGGACAAAGACTTGGAGGTTGGTACACTAATGCTAGTAAGAATGACCAATCCTTGCTCATTGCTAACAGTCACATTTGCAACGGGTACGTTTTTGTACTGAGTTCTCGATCTCCACTTACACAATATGCATTAAAGTGTCTGTTGTATCGAATCACCTTTCTTGATGGTCGTGATCCTATTCTCTCTTGCTCTAATTCTCTAAAACTGCTTAAGTAACTCACTATCGCATGATGAGGTTCTCCGTCCATCATGCAGGGCGTACCAGGCTGCCGTTTAGTGGAACTATTTGTCGCTGGTTGATTCCAATGGCAGTGCTCCCATAATGAGGTGTAAGTTGGTTTTGCATGACCAACTTCTTGCAACTACATTGTCCTGTGTATTTGGAGTGTGAAGATCCATTTTTGTAAGTGTTAGTTGACTGAGCACATGGTTTTTGACGTCGCTGATCCCACCTTTCTTTGTTTCAACGAATGTATTCTTCTTCCCAGCAACTAGAAAAAATGGCTTATAACTATGGTGGAGTTGTAAATTGGGGAATATGATTTATGTTATTCGTTTTATCTAATGGTTTCCTTGTGCTTCAAGATGCGATGCGTCTTACTTGGGTAATCTATTGACTAAACATGATGCAAGTTGGCCCTACTGAACTGAACGCCATGTGGCGGGATGTGTAACAATAAAGCGTCCGAATGAAACGATCATACGTACTTCTCCTTTCAGTCTGCTTTATTCATTTACCACTTGCAAGATTCATGTCTGGAATCCAGCCTGAGTGGATACATCTACCTACAATGTACTGAACCCCTCCAGTACCAATTCGTACCAGACTGCAGTGAAAACGCGAAGGACTTGAGAATAACTATATGGTCACTAATGGTTGTGCTGTAATAAAATGACATGCAGTCAGATGATGTATAAGGGCAATGGAATGCTTGTGCTTACAATTGTTAGTAATACTGCAATAAATTAAAATACGCTGGTAGGCTTTCCAATATATGTGCGTTACACTAATTAATAAATGGGGAAAGGTAAGAAACAAAACAAAAAAATTGTGTACATTGGCAAAACAGTTATTTTCGATCACCCCAAAAGATACAGAATTAAACTGCTGTATTCTTAGTGAGCCGAACTTATAGGGACAAAGTATACGCTCATCCTCCTGTACACAACTTACTGCAGTCAACGATCTTTGAAGTTAAGACGTGGGGGACAGAGTTCTCCAGTTGTTTCCTGTGCTTTACATGGGCTTACTCTACAAAGGTCTGTTTCCTTATCGAAATGACTGTTAAGCCATTTATTAACTTAACCATCATAAGAGAGCTATATCAGTAGAAAATTGTGGAGGTTGCGCAGGAGCCTGCTTTCCGGAATAGGGCCACTACTCTCTTTTGACTATGAGTTTGTTACTTCAGAAAATGGGACAGTAGCCAATCACGCCTAAGTAAATGGCCTCGTACATGAGGATCGTGTTGTGGTAACGCACCGTAAGTGGCCTTGCTAATTGCTCGTAAACACCACCTGTGTGCTACATTGACTTGGCTTGCTTCTCAAGAATGAGCCTCTGGCCACGTAACTTATTGACAGTTTGCTGTTTAATTTGAGGATATGCTGCATTTTTCTCATCCACCTACAGCTTTTCTTGTTTGTACCATAGTGATGGTTCACAGCACTTGATGGGTTTTGGCCTCAATTTGGTGGATCAACTGCATAGACTGGCTCAGTCAGGTCATCCACATTGTTGTTGGCTTACTCTACACAATACTGACATTGCCAACATATTCCAGACACAACACTGTTCCACAGTGCTCAGTCATCCCGTATCAAGCCACAAGATAAAATGTTTAATGTCAGCACACTTTAGTAATAAGGGGTTCGGTCGTTCCCAGTGAACAGTGTTGACTTTGGCTGTTCTTCTTCGTAATCTGCTATGAATCTCTCTCTCTCGATGGATGCTTCTTCCCATGAGACCAACTTAGAATTACTAGAGAACTTAGAAGTCTTAGGGTCAAGTCGTCCATGATTCGATCGAACATTTGAGGACGGCTGTGCAACTGAATAGGGCTGGTCGACGAAATCACTGAGTTTAGACAAATTAGTCAGGAGACTGGACGTTGAAGTGTTGGTGGGACTTCGTAAGTCAAGGCCTTGTGAAGTATCACCAGAAGAATTTCCTGAAATTCCCGAAATGTCTGAATTAAAACCCGTTTTAGACGTTTCAGGCCAACTTTCGAGAGTTGATATAACAAATTGTTGAGAATTCTCAAAGTGTTCTTTGTGTTCGACCTTCTTCTTAAGCCCTTTCTTGTAACTCCAGTCTTGAACAGGTCCATCGACATGATTTTCACTGCTCTTTCCCACCGAATTACTGTCTTCGTCAGTGGTGGTGATTGTAGTAAACAGAGGATACTCATAGTTGAAAGGGTATGGAATATTTGGAGCCACTAGTAGCCCTTTTACAGGGGTTTCTTTTTTAAAATCGTTATCTATCTCTTGGAGTCCGTTTGCCATCGCATATTTATTGGTCTTGTTGAATACAGATTGTGGCACTGGAAATGGGAAGTTATCAGTCGCCTCTGTGTTCTCCTGCATAAGATCTTCATTGGGAAATTTCCTTCGACTATCCCACATGAACAGATTCAGCATTGTAACAGACAGGACTCCTGCTCCAAGTGTTAGCAATGCCTGTGAAGACAAAGGAAAGAACAGCTCTTGAATTTACTCCATGTGCACTGATTAAAGTTAGATTATTGTAAAATCAAAACCTACTCATGTCCCTGAAAATGTGTAATGCTTGTTCACTGGGCACTTACTCGGGAGAATCGGTGTAGTAGAACAGAATACTGGGAGAAGGGAAATTTGACTCAGGCATTCCTGAGAGATGATAAGAATGTGTATTGGCCCTCAGTGGCTGATATAACCCTCGTCGAGGGTTTAGGTACAGTCATCAAATAAGAGAACAGATCTGTATTGGCCCTCAGCATTTGGTGCAGATTAATCAGCAGTTGTTGTTGTTTCTGAGAGCAATATATGAACGTTAGTTCACAAGATTTATCGTTGGTGCAAACCCTACCAGTTTTGAACGCTGTTAATCCAAAAGAATATAATTATTTAACTTACGTCAATCATGATTTTCCGAAGTGCTTAGGAAATCAGCAATGCATTCCTTAACTGGCGAAATGTTATTTTGGATAGTGAGTTATGTGAAGCTGAATAAGGTGGGTGAGGATTTGTTTGGTTAGAATCCAGCAATTGTTTTTTATTTGTATTTCTCAGTTACTAGGGCATTATTGAAATAGAGTTACCTCTCGGAGTTTGGTTTGTAAATGTTGAAAACTCATTCATTCACAATATGAGTATCAGTAACTTTGCCATGAAGAAGGAATATGGAGAATCAAAGGCCTCTGAGCTAAGACGTTTACAACATTTGAAGAAGAAAATACCCAATATCCCCTCCACTCCGAATCTTTGAAGAACCCCTTTACCTTTATGATTTTACTCCAAAGGTAACCCTATTTCTTATTCTTATCTTCCATGGTTTAAGTTTACTCTTGGTACTTTTCCTTAAACTCAAATCTCTTGTCATATGTTGTATTTTTTCCTTGCTGCTGACGTTAGATTTGGCTTCCCACTTTCCTTCTTCAGCAACATTATCATATGAATGTCAACTTTTGAACATGGCGGCATTCATCTGGAGGTTACTTGTTACAAAATTGAAGAAGAGAGATACAACGTGTGGACTGTCTGACACTTTAAACAGCAACTTCTCTACTTGACAGAGGATGTGGCAGAGAATGAAGTATAAAAAAATTGAATTGAGCAATTCCCTTTCTAAATTGTCAACCAATTTATTGCTGATTAAATAAATGTGTTAGGAGCAAGTGTAGCCCTCCAAATGTAGTCAAGAAACGAAATCTTAAGTTTGAGAGGTGAACGTTCATTTATGCGACATAATGGATTCAAATTGTTCATTCACCAAGTTTTTAAATGCCGTTCCATCGACTGTGCTCACCAGAAACCACTTGATCGAGCAACTGGACTGAGTGATCTTAAATAAACCTTTGCCTACCTACGTGTTTACAAAGAAGTGGTAGAGGACCTTATGATGACACAACGGGGTAATCATTCCTACTGTTGTTGGTCACTCTGGATGTATAAAGGCGTGCAACTCTGTACTCTACAAAGGCGTATTGGAGGCCCCTTAATGTACCTGAAGACATACTCTGGGCAATGAGAAGCTATTAAACAGTTATCTATGAGACTGCCCAGGGATGCTGCAGGAGTGAGTGTGGAATGTGGCATGTAATGGCCTGCTTCGTCACACGATGCCTGACAATGTGGGTATGTGGGACCCACGGTGAGTTGGAAACGGTAAGGCTGCAAGTCCAAACTGCCTGCACTGCATGCAGGGTTGATGATGATTCTCATGGCATCTAATTGTGGCATGGTGGAGGGGCATCCGTCTGAACCATGTTGCATAGGCAGTGCTCAGTGAGAAGAGGATGGAGTGTTTATTGATAGCAGTTGGGAGGGGGGGGGGGTGTATGGGAATGGTTGGCACGCTGCAGGATTCTCGTGAGGGCGAAGAGGACCAGAAAAACCCTGCAAATTATTACACAATGGTTTATTATTCTCATGAACAGCTTGACCTGGTATTACTGCTCCGAGACCCATCCCATTCGATTCAGCATCGAATACTAGTAACCATACAAAACATGACCTGACTACAATGGCACTACAGAAATTAAAAATATTCCCCCGGCGCCAGGCGCCCGTAAACGTCTGATCCGATGGAGGGGTGGGACGAGGGCTTCCGTGAACCCTCGCACGGCAATTGGCAGGACGTTGCGAGTCCAAAGGGCGCTGCGAGTCGAGCGGGCCTTGAAAACGATACGAAACACGGCTTTTTTGCGATTATACTGCGTTTCGTTAATTTTTTAAACCATTTTTTGCCCATAACAACCATGGGCTTCGTCCGATCGGATTGCCGAGATGGCGGGCACAACTAAATACCAAATGGGATTTTTGTGTGAAAGAACGAATTTTTTAGACCCCGTTAAAGGCACAAAACGGCCCGGACGGGGGACGGCGGACAGACATTGCAGATTTGGAATCCCCATGTCTTGAAACGTAAAGTATCAAATTTTGAGGGGGGGGGGGGGTTGTAAAAAATGTTTCGTGACCGAAAACATAGGGTTATTATTCAGAATGGATAATAAACCAAAAGAGCTGCCATTGTTTGAGGGCCAATGACTGCGATTTGCTAAATGGTTCCAGGATTGTTCTCAATATGCAGGCGTAAATGCGTATGGTCTCTAGGTGCAGACCCTCCTTCCTACCTCCCAAAAAAATAAAAACGTGGTTACTAATGGTTATGGAAAAGAGAATTGTAAGATGAAGACAAGCACGGTAACTCCGGATGATGATGCTTTGCTACTACTGTGCCACCCATTTGAATGCGTTCCTGGAGTTCTCATGTCAATGTCATCTCTTTCCTGTGGGTTCATTTGAAAGCATACTTGGACTGTTTAGCCTAAGGAGTTTGAATATTAAACAATGCAGAAGCGGTTCTTCATTATAGTTTAAAACCCCTGCAAACTATTACACAACGGTTTATTATTCTCTCGAACCGCTTGACCTAGTCTCACACCTCCGAGACCCATCCCTTTCGAGTCAGCATCGAAAAATACCAGTAAACCACACGAAACATGACCTGACTACAATCGAACGACGAGAACTAAATGTTCAGGCTCTCGTAGGCAATTGGCTCAACATGAGTCGTGCTGGCGGGTGGGATTACTTTCGCTGTATTGGCCCACGAGTTTTTTCAATTAGTAGAATTTAGCTAACTATAATTACTGTAATTTGACTTTTCGATTAACCCCTGATACCCAGCATCTAAAACTACCTAGAAAACCATACCGAACACAGCGTATTTGCGATAAAACTACCGAAACTGCGTTTTGATTAATTTTCTCAACCATTTTTTGTTAATAACAACCATGGTCTGATTGGATTGCCGAGCAGGTGGGCACAGCTGGACACCAAATGGGATTTTCGTGCGAAAGAACGGATTTTGGAGACTACGTTAAGTGAAAAAACGGCCTGGATCCCGATGTCTTGAAACGTAAAGTATCACATTTGGGGGGGGGGGGGTTGTAAAAAATGTTTCCTAACTTAAAACATAGGGTTATTATTCACAACTGCTGTGCAGAGACATAGTGGTTAGGAGAAATGTCTGTTCAGGGATTCAACGAGAGACCAACTTGCTTAGCCTCAGTACTAGGGAGAAAGCTTAACTCACTATGGGCTCAGCCACTGTTCGCCTCAAAATCTGTAATTGGTAATACTTAACTGCTTTAGTTGCATTTAAACACGCCGCAAAACAATTCGTACATGAGTCAAAAATAACGATTAATTGGAATATTCTGTGTCTAATGATGTATTTGTAGTATCGTGTCACTTCATTGTAGCTGGAAGGGACCTATCTTCAATAGTGGAGGATGATGTAGCCGTTGATGGTTGCCCTTCAGGAGTACTTGGGCTTATCGAAGGATCCATGTTAGTTTGTATTGAATCTTTGTCGGGATGAGATTCTGCAGAATGATTGCTCGTGGAGGGGCTTCCTTTTGGCTCCTGAAATGGAGCCTGCTCATCAACTACGCTGCTTGGTGAATATTTGTCGGCTGTAGATCCCCCTTGTAATACTTCGTTAGTAGACAAATTATCAGGTGACCTTTTTCCATCTAAACTTTTATCGTATGACTTCTGTGTGAATTCATTAGGTTCCCGCAACAACTTTGCCTTCGATGGACCTGCTCAAGATAAGTTGATTAATTACTTGCAGATTATAGAGATGGTAGAGGGTCAGATAATGCATCAGCAAGCAGTTGACCATACCACGAGTAAAGAAAATTGTTGAAGAGCAGTTTATAGGTTTGTGCAGTTGATACTTGAGGGAAGCTGAGATAGGCTAGAGGTGGACGAAGTGGCCGTTCGAATTGATGTGCATGTAAAACCCAGCGCCCAGGCTTCCCATAATGAAGTAAACTATGCAAGAATGGAGTTCCAAGAATGTCATTACTTAGTAGAATCATATTACACTATGTCGCTAAAGCCACACTTCCCCGTGATGTTTTCCTGATGATTTTCCACAGATACAAAAAACCAATAAGATTAACGATAATGGTGGTTAATGGTACTCAAACGAAGAACACCACCCGCCTTTTAGTGCAGAATATAATAATCTTAAGGACCTTTTGACAAGATCAGTTCGTTGATTCACTTTTGAGAGGAAATAATTTGTAGAGGAAGCACCTTTGTGTCCTGAACGAATGTGTCTAATTGGTGCACAATTTGGATACTGGCTTAAACTGTTCTGCTCTGCCCTTTGCTTGGACGGAGAAGTCCACATCCGGAGCCTGTTTGTAAAGATGGTGGCAAATACGGCTCAAACTATGTTTATTGTTGCAATACAGGCATCCATGCGTGATGGAAAAGGTTAGATGTCATGAAGTGTGGCCCTGCTCTCAATGGGCAGAAGTTTCGCCAACACTTTCAAAGAACTTCTTCGTTCACCTGACAGTCTGAACAATTTTTACTTTTTTAGAATACGTTACACCTTTTATGTAACCACCGAACAATCCTTAGAAAAACTGTTGCTGGACGTGAGAGTTCATTATGGTTCTCTACCACACCTCTTACGAGACGTTTTGAGTCTCAACTCGTCCAGAACCTATTTTCCACTGCTTGGAATTCAGAACCTTCCAGCTTTGGTTCAACGAGTTCCAGGATATTTTCAGAAATGGAAGTCCAACGCATTTACAAGTTTACTCACCTCTTTCTGAAGACAAATGTTACCAGTTCCAAGAAGCATCCGGCTAAGCCCGGGTTTGATCCATTTAATCTTGACTGGAAATACTTATCAGCTGCTCTTAATTGATCCTCAGGTTGACCATTGAAACTACTAACCAGCTCTAATTAACAGGGCCATAACTGTACATTCATGAGGATTCATTTCAATGTAGTCAATCCAGCTTTAAATTGATAATTACCTCTTCCATCAGACTGACTTAGCTGCTCACGGGCAGGCTTCCTTATAGCCGTCTTTGAGTTGTCAAGATCTCCTGCGCCTTCTTTAGTTGAAGCTGCAGCGTTGTCCAACCAGTCGTTCTCTGAGTCAGGTTCTGCTTGGATGTAGGGAAATGGTGAAGCATAGTTACGTCTATTTGGACACGTTCGATCATACAGAGTCTCAGGGAACTTTCGGCGGATGTAAAACAAGTAAAGGGTTCCCATCAAAATTGAAACTCCTCCCATTACCAACGGTGTGAGTCCTTGCACATCCCACTGTGGAGTAGAAAGTTGAATTGAGTCCCTATTTATTATAGACGTTCCAATGTGACGTTGCTAGTTACAATGTAACTCTTTTACTCGGATTCCCGTCAGTTTTTCCCGATTCCAAATATTCTCATAGTATTTCCCACCCCTTGCTAATTTTTAATGAATTTTCTGCCACTGACAATATTTTTATCTATTTGATAATTTCCTAGCTCACGTTTAAAACTTTCCCCTACTACCTTTATTGCATTTTACAGTATTCTCCCTTTTGCAAGATTTTCTATGTTGTCAATTTTCTACAACTCGTTTTCCATAACTTATGCGGGGGGCTCTACACAGTCCATAATTTTGACTGAATCGATTGACCATTTAGGAACCTGTTGCACATTTAAAGCAACGCATGGTCATTGGTGATTCATGAAAAGTTTGAATGACTCAAGTGCTTGAAGAACACTCTTGACCGTTTAATGCAATTTTTGTCAAGCATTGCTTCAGTCAATTGGCCAGCGAGACAGCGTCAACATCGGAAACTGCATTTCCCGATAACAGAGTGTGATTTTATAAGCTTGCTCACTCCACAGGACTTCAATGTGGCTCAATTGAAACCCAAGATTGTTCTTTCAACAAATTTCAATAGGAAGTTCTTCAGGGGCTTTGGTGGTGCATGCACTCTGATGAGCAGGCAGAACGCTAAGCATTATGGGCTACATTCATGATTTATTCTGCCTCAATAGACTCAAGAATATGGTGTTCAATTCACGATATGTTGCAATCTTACAGTTTCACAATAGAGAATCATATAATTTTTTAGGGGTCACAAACACAAAATGAACGTTCGAGCGACAAGAAATCAATCAACCGACGTAAAGATTCTTATGAACTCACCCGTGCTCTCTCAGGCATTCCAAGCGGCTACTTCTCAACGCTTCAAATTTGTCCCAATTCGGTAAGAGATTTTTATGGTTTTATATAAAACCGTCTCCCATTTATTGTTAACCATTGGTTTACTGATTGTTTTCAGTGAACCCTAGAAACTGAAAGCCCACAGAAGCCATGGTTTCTACATTTCAGGTTGCTAAAAGGGGTTTTGGATGAAGCAACGATTGAAGGGCATTCTCTCAAAATCCATTTTTATTTGCTTGTACTGGTTAACTACGAAACTTGTTCCAAAGGAATTTAGCATTGAATTTCATTAAATCGTTTAGTATTCCATTCTTTTTGTCAAAAGAAAATTGGTATATGTCGATGGGCTTTATAACTTGTACTGAATAATGACCTTATGTTTCGATAAGGAAAATTGTCTTACAACCCCTTCGAAGGTTTAGAAACAGTCATCAAATAAGGAAACAGACCTGTCTTACAATCCCCCCCCCCCCAATCAAAATTTGACACTTAACATTTCAAGTCATAGGGTAACTAAACTGCAATGTCTAGTTGTGCTCCCCTGCTAGTCAATCCGATCAGACGAAGTCCATAATTGTTATGGGTAATTTTCGTAGTTTTAACGCAAGTACGCCGTATTTGATATCGTTTTCTAGATATTCTTGGGTGCTGGGTCGAATGGAATGAGTATCAGAGGTGTACGACGAGTCATATATCGGAAACAGTGAAATTACAATAATTATAGTGAGCCCACATCTAGTAATTAAAAGAACTTGCGAACAATACAGTGAAAGTAATAGTTTCAGCGTCTCACTTCAGCCACCTGTCAGGTCAATGTGCCATGTCATGCCAATTGCCTACAGGCGCCTGGAATTGGTCATTTTCGTCGTTCCGTTGTAGTCAGGTCATGCTTCGAATGGTTTACCGGTATTTTTCGATGCTGAGTCGAATGGGGCAGTTCTCAGAGAAATTGGGTTATGTCCGCCAGTAGGCAAATTACTAAAGTTAACGTACCTGTTAGGTGAGTCCGTCTCCTCTGGCTTGTGAGTTACTGTGGGCAAGCGCTTTCGATGTAAAGACATCATCGTCTGGCCGTTAAGTCAGTACTGGAGTCAGTCAGTTGGTCGTGGTCTTTATATACAAAAGAGAAAGGTGAAAGGGGCGATGGAGCGTCGGGGAAGGGGACCAGATACATACGGACCAGATACTCAGAACACATTAAATCTCTTAGTAGGAACAAAGACGATTCAAACTTTGCCAACCACCTCAAAACAACTGGACATGAACCTACCAAAATACAGGACTGCACCATCTTACTACACAAACAATACAAAGGACGAAAACTGAACATATTAGAAAACATGGAAATTTATAAACTAAAAAACTTCAATGGACAGATCATCAATGAACAAATCAACACAAAATGCGACACCATATTCACACCACTCAAAACACTACACAAACGAAAACAACCAACTGACGGATTTATAGACCACCCTACACAAAAAAGAAGTAAATTCCACAATTGACAGACCATCCAACATGTCCCATTTATCTCTAGGGGGTTTCCCCCTGAGGTACATGACCTCCTCTCCCCGCCCCTTCCCCGACGCTCCATCGCCCCTTTCACCTTTCTCTTTTGTATATAAAGACCACGACCAACTGACTGACTCCAGTACTGACTTAACGGCCAGACGATGATGTCTTTACATCGAAAACGCTTGCCCACAGTAACTCACAAGCCAGAGGAGACGGACTCACCTAACAGGTACGTTAACTTTTGTTCTCAGAGGTCTGAGTCTAGGTCAAGCTATTCAAGAGGATAATAATTTTTAGCATTCTTCTTTTAATTGGCCTGCTTTCGTCAGTATCCCATGGATCAGAATTGTGTGGTGCTGTCATATTTTTTCGTAGCTATCCATACAAACAATTTCATCAAAATTGTTGATAATTTAATGTGTCGTTTTCCGCAAACAGTAATTTCTAATTGTACAGTTGTTTGCAACTTATATTAAAACGATTTAATCAAATTTTCGCTTATGAGAAAAACGATATTAGGTGTTTTGATAATTGCAACTACATTTGTGAGTTAATGTTGCTGACGTACTTCAAACACTGAGACTGGGGAACTCAAAACATAGAGATATGAAGGAATCCAGACGACTTTCATCTACTTTGTGAGGCTAAGGAAGTAAAAAATATATCAATCACATTTTTCTTATAATAAACGTCACTTTGTTACGTGCTGTCAAATGGAAAAGTCTTGAAACATTTTTTAAAATCTTGACAGATAACGAGAAATAACCTCAATAAGTTGAGGAAGTGAAAAACGGGGGGTCCACAAAATTGACCAAAAGCGGGGATGGGGTTTTCGAACTAATATCGTATGGTTTGATTTAAACTTGCAAAATATGTACCACTAAGGAACAAAAATTATACAATTCCTCGCTATTCCTAAAACTAGAGCTCTTAACGCTCTGCGTTGGCGGATGGTGTTGTTGTTGACACTAAATGCTAAATACTGTTACAGTCTCTTAGCGTGTCATGTGATAAGACAATTGACGTTGATATTGTAATGCTAGATATTTCGTTGCGTTAATTAATTTTATCAAATAATCCGTGGTAGATAAATTCTGCATACATTTTCATCTTCGGCTTCACGAGGGAACTTGGTAGCTGTTGCACGGCTTTGGAATTAACACAGGCAACATGTTTTCGTGAAAACTGATGAACCTGGTTGATTTCGAAAATCTCATAGTACTCGCTGTAAGCCCGGTGCTTAACTAAGTTTGTGAAGTGTTTACCAGTTTATTTGTGCAGTTTTTGTTCACTCAAGAGAAATCTGCTCACTACCTAGCGATGTCGACCAAAACTGTGAGACATTTTGTTATATTTTTTGTAGCCCTTGGGCGATCTAATGGCAATTGTACTTATTGTGCTATTTAAAACACATAGTGTTACACCAAGAAAGGCACCTCTACAGCAGCCCTGTTTTTACCTAGATGCAAATATTGCCGAGCTCTGAATGAACGAAAAGGAATATTTAACCAGTCTTATTACTGGCTTGTAGAGTTTCTAGAGTGCTTCTCTAAGATGCGTTGTTGAAACGGAATTCTCATTTCCCGTGTAAGGCAAGTGGGTCTGACAGAACGCACCTAGTGCATGGATTGAAACTCAGGGAGATAATCGATGGCGTTTTACCGTAGCAGTTGCGATACAGATGAGAGAACTTTTACCGTGTAAGTGTATGTAAAAAATGCACGCGAAACTCTACAGGCTACAGATATGAATATAAATGTAATCCGAAAGACAAAAATAATTTAAAATATCGCTTACCGCTCAAGTTGGTCTACTTAGGGTGAACCACTGCCCATTAGGAATGGAATGTTTGGAGTTGTGGCCATCCATTCAAACGCAGAATTTCAAATGTGCACGACATTCAGGACAAGTGTACTTGTCTGAGATGAAACCAACATTCATACACCCAACCCACAACACTGCGAGCCTTTCTGTTTCAATCGATGGGTCTAAGATTCGCCTTGTATTGTGAAGTAAAATGCTTTTGACTTTTGGTTCTAGAATAACCATATTCGTCTTTCAGTTAGATTGGTAATGACCCGGACTTTTTCAAAATTAAAAAAATCAAAAAGTTGGGCTAATGTGTATGTGTGTGATTGAATTTATTCTAGTCAGAACGATATGTACGAACATAAGTGAATAGGTACTTGCTGTAATCGTAAAACCGTCCTAAATGAAAGCGTTGAAGGATTCGACTACATAGGTGCTCTGGCCAGGGTTGTCGAGCGCATTGTCTTGAACTTGTCAAGATACCCGTACAAAATATGTGGTACGACGCATCATATTATTTTCCTCAACACCTCGTATATTCTGTGTTTGTTATCGCTGTACCAACAAATTCAATCGGTCCGTACGAGCTGGTACAAGTTAACATTCTTTACAAAAGCTGGCACACTTTATTGTATTGTCCCCCATGTCACTTGTTTTTTCGAAATTGTTGGTACCTTGTGGTGCTTCTGTTATTTTCTGTAAGATGGACATTTCATTTGACTCAGTTACACAGATTAACAGAAAGCAATGCGAAGTGCAATGTATGTCAGACTATGAAAATGTTTCTATCCAGTATGGTACTTACAAGAATCTTGTATAGTAGAGACCTGTGGCCCCTAAGATTATCATAGGTTTCATACTGTGTGGAATACTAAGGGCGTTATTGATAGTTCTCACCCTTATTGAATGATAGACCCAAATCAACTTCAGAGATCATTCTTCCTGTATACATGACTGATTTTGCTTTGTGAATTGGCAACGGGGTTGCTCTCAATTGTCTACAATACTTTTTACTGCCATTATTTTCGTGTTTACCCTTTTATTCCTTGTAAATGATCGTTCACCAGATTCCGGAATTTTAACAATTTCAGATCGAAAAGGGGTACAAACCTCTGGAAACGTTGAGAATAGAAGTAAATGGCAACCCATTCCCTGCTTTTGTAAGTTGATTTAAATTAACTTGCAGCTACTAAGATTCATCTTTTATTTGCATGTTTTAAATGAAACAGTTATGAAAAACTGTTACAGCAATGGTGTGATGATGTGTTTTTGAAGTATTGATACACTACTAAACAACAAGGGCAAAAGGAATGATAGTGGTCCTAATCACAATTCTTGAATCTCAAATCTCGTTCTTCAAAAAGCCAATCGCCTTTTAACTTGAATGCTCTGGGTTCAGAATCTAACACACGCAATTATTTTAGATGAAGGTTAAGCCATCCCCCTCACCCATACGCTCTCACTGAAGTATCCTGGCAGTACTTGTTCGTTGAGGTGGGATGAGCAAAGAACGTGCATCCACACCCTCGTGGAACATCCTCATGAAGGGCATCCTCTTCATAAATACAAATGAATCTCACTTTACACATCATTCCTGCTTGCTTGTAAGGCTGATATGTGTAAACTATGTGGCACATCATTGAAGATCTGTTGCTTTTCTATACTGTGCTGAGTAGGTTAAATACTTCAACTACTACTACATCTGCCTGCTTAGCTTTCGCTTCTGTTCTGTTCTTATCAGTATTTTGTTTTCCCTTTGAACATTGTGAATAAATTCTGTTAGAATGAAACGTGCTTTAAACAAATTTTAATTCGGTTGACTACTAAATGTTAACTGTTGTACAGAGTTCCCCAAGAGTTTAATAAAAACTCTTGGAAAAAAGTCATATTATCTTTTCAAAACCTGAATTTCTGAATTAGGATTGAATGTAATAAACTGCTGTCAGTTCAGAACCAATGCGATTATTGTTATTTAATGTTTCAGAGCTCATACTTTGCAGAATCACGATTAATGGTGCCATTCACAGCACCACCAAAACCATCTAGAAACGGGCAGTTCGCTATGGGAGCTAAAGACAGCTGGCTCCATAAAATGAATATGTTCAAGAACAACATGGAGTGGCTGCTTGTATTAAGCCATCATAAGTAAGAAAACTAATTGTTTTCATCGCCGTTTGTGAGCAAAATGTTTAATTGAGGGTGTCAGGGTGCAGCTTTTATTCTTGGCCGCGTTATCACTGCTTCATGTGACGTCCATAAAGAGCTGCTGGACTGAAGTGTGGGAAGAATGTTTTGAGTATATTATCATGATTAACAGTACCTCCCAAAAAACAGCGATTAGTGGCTCTCTGCTGAATTGCCACAAATCTAGGATCCTAATGGTCCAGAATCATAATCAAATCCCTGATATTAAAATGCTACGTGAAACTCAATGAATAACTTCCAGAAAACAAAGTGTAATTAACAAAAACCTTATTATTCACAATTATTGCTAGTAACAAAGTTGTCGTTTTATATATGCCAGGCTGCTAGGCAAGCTACAAAAGAAAGATCGGAGTGAGAGCTCTCTTTCTCGCCCATGCACTGCCCTGTAAGGTGTATGAGTATATTACAAGTTTGAACATCATAGGGTTAACTGCCTTTGAGCTATAGCTTTTTCTGCTTTGGAAAGATGCTCATTGACACTCTCATACACTGTTCCCCTAAAGACTTCAAAGTTGAGACTGTCGAGTTGTGTAAAAGAAAGGAATTCGCCTGACCAGGAAAGTTCTCTTACCTGACCAGGGCAAACACCTACATCATGTACATTACCATGAGGGGCCAAAGGTTGACACGCTAGAGGCATTCGTCCACGTCATGTTGAAATCCAATGAAAATGGGTGTTGCATTGCTCAATTTGCCCGGGCAATGTGCAGCCAGAACAGGATGGAGCTTGCTGATCTAGGGTTAGTATCTCTTACGGATGAAGAATGAAGACGTGAGGAAAACCCGCTCCTTAACCTCACAAGCTGCTGTGGTGTATGGGAATGGCGGCATACTGCAGCAAAACAAAACGAACAAACAAAACTCGTGAAGTTGAATTCGAAATCACAGATTGTGCACAATTATTACAACAGGGCAACTTGTTTGTCAATTTCTTGAAAACGTATTGATAACGTTGTACACTAATGGGAGGCAATCACACGCTTTTTTTTAATAACATTTTTGTAGTTTACAGAGTTATTACGTTATTGTATATCATGAATCGTATGGAGTGTCTTCTAGCTACCCATACCCACATTTCGTTCTCTGTAATTGTTTCTTTACATATATATCTGTTGAACGGAGATATAAGCCAAGTTAACTCAGAATAGGAGATTTGTCGAATATTAATTTATTGGTTTTCCAATTTTCTCAAACACGGCTCTAACTCTCAGCTAACTGTTGAAGAAAGATATATAGCGCCCATATATGTAGCAGGTCGTCCTGCACTTCTACGAAAAGTAAATACACAACCAATAATAAACAATAATATAAAAAATGTACATGCCAAGTTATGTTCACAGGTTTTGGTCACAAATTGTTTACGGGGCCGAAACTTGGGACTCTGTTGTTTCTTTCCTTCAAGAGGCTTATCCTTACTACGCAGCAGACAGCCTTCCAGAAGATGAAGAGATGATGACCGTTTATCATCAAATTTATTTTCTCGTTTTTAAGGTGATCAAGAGGGCGATGACGAAAAGGGAAAGTGAGGTGCGTTCACTGGTTTGTGTGTTAACGTAAAACTCGAAAGATTGTGAGTCTGACCCTTAATTGTTTCTCCTTCAGATGAATTACATAGGCAAAAAGTATGGCAGTCTGCTCTACAACTACACAATAATATCCGTTCCTATGATGATAGACATTTGCGTTTTATACGGTCATCATTTTCACAAGGAAACTTCGGAGATGATTTCCAATATTTTCGCCTACCAGCCAATGTACACCAAAGACTTGGAGAATTCGGTTCAAACTATAAAAGCGGTTAGTGAACACTTAAATTTATATTTTCTAATTGCGTTGTTTTACTTCCCCCCTCCTCCTTTCCATTTTTTTACGTTATTGGTCTGATCGGCAAGTTGGGGGGGGGGGGGAGGCTAATAGATACCAAACTTTCATTTTCAATATAGATCCCTGTGAAAATGTGTAATATATGTCCCTGAAATTCCCTAAAATCAGAAATGATGATTTGGTATTGAAAGAATTGATTCGTTTATTATTTCACTTTGTCAACTTCCACTGCACTCTCAGATCGAGGATTTGTGTTATTGGTTTAGTTAACTGTGCTCCCCAAGCTCAACTAAGGAATTCTTGTGAGCAGAACTGAGGAAAGTTGAGCGCCTTCAGCTGATCTTAAAAACGTTCAACTGTTCCAGGCGTTCTCTTTGGTCGAGGAAAAGTTCACTGGTCAACCTGTCGCACCTAACGAAGTGACAAAATTAACTGAAAGGGTCAGATTCATAAAAAAATTAACTGCTCACGACCTCCAGGATGTCGTTTTTTACCTCCTTGACATTTCAGCGAGTCTCTCCAGTTTCCTTGAGATTTATGAGGAGGCTGCTTCGGTGTTGCATAATCACAAATTTGAATGCTAGTGAGTAACTTTGAAATTGAGTTTTGAAAAGGCATTACTTAATTCTAAGAAATAAGTATCTTTGCATAATATATTTCAGTATTTCAAGGCTGTATGAGAACAGTTTTCCAGCTGCAGTCCACCAAGTACAAGAATGTTGTGATAATGATGCTGGGATGAGCTTGTACTTCACCCTAATGCTCAAACTCAACAACGCCCGCTTTTACTTCATCAAATTATTTCGTCTTTGTATAAAGGCATCTCTGAAATTAATGTTTGAAAAACAGTAAGTGAAACCTCCCTCATGCACCTCTGTGCGTTGTATTGAAGAAATGAGAACAAATTTGATTTGTTTTTCTTGTTGCAGATTGGAGACCAGTGAGAGCCAAGGTTATTTAGACATTATGACCGAATCTCTGCCGTACACCACTTTCATGAAAGATTACCATTCCAAGTTCCCGATTGACCATGATCTTGATGCCATAGCTCAGAAATGCCCTGACTTGTATCCTTTTCGTCTGGCTACCCTTGAAACTTTTTTCTCCCGTACTAATATGCTGTGTTATACAGAGAGTATCTTCAAGTGAAGATCCAACGATCACACATCTTTCCTCAGCCCCGCAAACATTTGGCGATTGTTTTTTTACTATTGGACTCGGTGCAAATACATCCTGTTCTTAATGAAAATCATTTTTATCTGTGCACGGGTTTTATCCTTAATATTTTAAACAGTGATAATATAAAATACAACTTCCTGCTGGAATCCTTCCTAGCTTGTTTCAACCAGCCAGCTAAACAAAAGAACAACGAAGCTTGTTTTCGTCACTCTGGTGGACCTAAGGTGGAAAACCAGGACCGTCCAACTAGCTCTCAAGTAGGCTATTCTGTTGAATTCTTCATACGTATTTTTAGATTTTTTAGAATGTTTCAAAATTTGAGCTAAAAAAATTGGCATTCTGAGGATTAGACAACAGAGAACAGTAAATTAAATTATATTGTGCATCATTTTAAGTGTTCTGTGAGTTTTTCAAAGTTACCGGGTTCGATCGTTTCTACCAGTTGGGGATCTGAGAGCATCTGAAGGTGTTTCATGTTTTGTGTCACCTGCCTTGCTCGTGTTGTATCCACGAACTGTTAGTCGTTCTATTGTGGAACTCCCTCACTCGCCTCTTGCTTACTCCTCCAAATCCCTTGAGCTCATGAAACTGGCATTCTAAGAGCTCTTTTCACTTGCTTTATTTTGATTTTCTGAATGCCACCTCATTTAATTTAATATCCTAAGTACTGCCTGATTTGAAGGGACGTCTCAAAAAAGATGAAAATAATAGTCGATGGATCTGTAGTCACTCCCAATGGAAGCTCTCCTTGATTAATTATCACAGGCTCGCCCACGCACACAACTTGTGGCGTTTTTCAACCCTCGGGGCTTTGAACATAACTCACAATAGCGTAACTTTTATTCCTAGATTATAGGGCAGTTTGATGGTTAAAAAAAACTTTAACTTTAACTTAAAACTTAAACTTAAACTTTAAAATGTATAAAATTGTTCGTAAGTTTTATCTCAGGCGAATATTTAGTTGCGGAAAACGTAAGGCTTAATGAAGCTACAATAGTGCACAATAAATGCGGTTAGCCGTACCTATTTGTGAACCACTTGTCCCTCACTTTCTATAAGACAAGCAGTGGAGTAGATCGCCTTGTTGATGGAGTGTACTTTTTACAATTGATGAAAGAATAACTTTATCTCACACCCTGCTCTACATATTATTCTTCATTTCAGGTGCCTTCTTCTTCAGAGGGCAGCTCCAACACTACTTCCAGTCTCTCAGAAATCCAGAGCAAAATATCTGCAGTAAAAGACTGCCTACCTCATTTGGGCGATGGATTTATTTTGGTTAGTACGCACTTATTGAGCTTGTCGAAAGACCAAACTACCTCATCTTAGAAATCCACCCTTGACCAATATGAAGATGGCCAAAAGTTGAACTGTTTCATCTGCTCCTTAGCGCCAGAAGATTTTAAAAACTGCAAATTATTACACAACGGTTTATTTTCTCATGAACAGCTGGACGTAGTATTACTGCTCCGAGACACATCCCATTCGATTCAGCATCGAATACTAGTAAACCATACGAAACATGACCTGACTACAATGGAACTACAGAAACTAAATATTCTGCCTGTAAGCGCCTGTAGGCAATGGTTTTGATGAGACGTGAGGGAGGGAGTACTAACGACGAAACGTTTACTTCCGCTGTAGTTCCCGCGAGTTCTTTCAATTAGTTGACTTTGGCTCACTATAATTACTGTAATTTCGCTATACGCAGTTGTACACGTCTGATACTCATTCCATTCGACCCAGGATGTAAAAATACCTTGAAAATGATACGAAACACGGCGTATACTCCGTTTTCTTAATTTTTTAAACCATTTTTCGTCCATAACAACCATGGGCATCGTCCGATCGGATTGCCGAGAAGGCGGGCACAACTAGATACCAAATGGGATATTTGTGCGAAAGAACGGATTTTTTAGACTACGTTAAAGGCACAGTGGATGGACATTGTCTTGAAACGTAAAGTACCAAATTTTGAGGGGGGTTGTAAAAAATGTTTCCTGCCTGAAAACGTAGGGTTATTATTCAGAATGAGTTTGATTGATGGTCTGCTATGGAACTTAATTCATGAAGCAATTGTCAATTACTTTATTTTTTGTTTTTCATTTGGACAGAAATGCCTAGAGTACTACGACATGACGCCCAGTCTTGCGATTATGGCAATATTAGAAGAAAGTCTTCCGGAAGAAATCAAAAGCATAGACACTGAGCTGCCATTTATTCCGCCCGAGCAAGTGAGTTATTTACTATACGTTTTTTGGCATTTCTATTGAACAGTCGGTTAGGTTTCCTGGGTGGATTAGGATTAAATGAATTATAACTTGATTAATTAGTGCTGAATTCATCCGTAAATAATTGATATCTATTATTGGAGAAATGGTAGAAATAGCTGCAATTCATTAATTTTAAAGTTGGCTTCACACAGAACTGTGGAAAACATACATAATCTAGATCACTAGCGGTTGTGATTCCTGAGAGTTATTGGTAGCGGGAGTGCTAAGCTCCAAAAATGTTCATGTTTAGATACTTTATTAAATTCAGTTCTTTCCAGTTGCCTAATCGTGGAGTCATCTCTTCTACACGCGTAATTCTTTAATCCCATATGTCTTGGGTGTTTCAATGTTACAGAATTCTCCTTCTCTTCCAAGAGTCTATGGAGATGGCGAATATGACAGCTTGTGTGAAGATTTTGAAACTCAGTTTGTCGCTCACATCGGAAAGAGGTAAATAGCATTGTACACAAGTAGTCGTAGTCAACTCATCCTTGAACGTAGTTTAGTCCCATTTACACATAGCCTAAACAAGTTCTGCACCTTCCTTTAGCATCTACTAAAACTCTAACGAAAAACATGTCCAGCTGACACACTGTTTTTTTCTTTCTTCCTCGTTTTGGTTTATTACTCATTCTGAATAATACACCTACGTTTTCGGCCAGGAAAATTGTTTACAACACCCCCTCTAAATTTGATACTTTACATTTCAAGACATCAGGATTCTAGGTGTGCAATGTCTGTCCGCCGTCCGGGGCATCGTGTGGCTTTAACGTTGTCTAAAAAATCCGTTCTTTCGCACAAAAATCCCGTTTGGTGTCTAGTTGTGCCCGCCTACTTGACAATCCAATCGTGCGAAGCCCATGGTTGTTATAGCCAAAAAATTGTTGAAAAAACTAACAAAAACGGAATTTTGGCAGTTTGATCCCAAATACGCTGTGTTAGGTATCGTTTTCTAGGTATTTTTATATGCTCAGAGGTTTAAATCTGCTTCTAAATCGAAAATAGTAAAATCCCAATAATTATAGTGAGCTAAATTCTACTAATTGAGAGAACTCGCGGGACAATACAGCGAAAGTAATCGTTTCTTCATTTGTACTCCCTCCTGCCTTATTAAAACCACCCGCCAGCACGACCCATCTTGTCGTGCCAATTGCGTACAGGCGCCTGGAATATTTACTTCTTGTCGTTTCATCCTAGTCATGTTCTTCTGAAACATTACCCATTATGCAACTTCAGAGAGGTAAGATCCTATGGTCATACTCTCCTCGAGCATTTTGGTTAATTTTTAGTGGAATAAAAGTCAGTGTTGTCAAGTCAACACAGGTGGGGAGTACTTACCTTAACGTCCCAAGTTTATCGTATTAAGGGGTTTCCTCATCCTTTGCTTGCAACAATATGAACTGTGTATTGGATTCAAATAAAAACTCCAGCTCTGCTGGGATGGGAAGCAGCATCTACTGGACACAGCCCACAGTATGAACTGCAACTGTTTAAAGTACGAGACCCTGTCACTTCATCCTCCTGTGCCCAGTTTACACTCCTTACGGCTCATTTTTACTGGTCTCAATTTATTAACAGTCCTCTGACAGTCTCACATTGTCACAATAGCCATACGTGCTGGACTAATCTCTCCTGGACCTTCTGGACTGTAGGAACCATCTCGAGAGAATAAGTTTGGGGTGCATTGAGGCTCAGGTCATTCTTCTTGACGGAAAACACCTCTGCTGGCAGTAGAAGAAAAGTATTTCGTTGGCCAGGAATTTCGATTATTTAATTATACCATATGAATACTGTTCTTTTTACTTTTGTGATTGTTTTCCAATCGACTGTGAAGCCGCTTATTAATGTCTCAATTTTAACATCGTATTACAATAACACAAGGTTCATCACGCTGGTTCACTGGGCCACCAAGGCCACTCTTTCTTAAACAGGACCAGTAGCATAATGATCAGTAAAGATATCAAATAAGTTTGTCTTTATACGTGAGAACGTCGCCGAGCAACTTGAAAATCCTTCTAACTTAGTGTTTATTTATTGCAGGCAAGGTCCGGAGAGAGATTTGAAGGACCTACTGAACGACAAATCAGCTCTTAAAGACTGCATGTCTCGGTTTTCACAACTTGGGATAATTGAAAGTATGGACGATGTTTATGATGATGAATACGATGACACGTACGACGATAGTGAACTGCCTGCTCCTGAAGTTGAAGAAACTGATAGGTAAGAAACGTTGATTTCACAGTTAAGAAGATAATTGTCATTTTAAAGACCTTGGGGTATAATCATTCGCTTAAAATCAAAGCTAAAAGTTCCTTTCATGGGAGGCGAAATGCTGTAAAAGAGCTAGAAAAAAATGCAAGAACCTACTTTGGGTGGGAAAGGTAACTTATTCAGGTCTTTGATGTCTCTCTAGTCAGGGGGACCTTTAACAGCATCATACTCAAACTGCACATCCTGTGATTCCTAAAAATCTGAGAGTTGACATCAAAGTAAATTTCTGTGAAGCAAGCTTTTTACGAGTGAATGAGGTCCAGTGTGACATGAGGTTAATTTAGCATTCCTAACTCCTTCATCGACCTTTGCTGCCGTAGACACTTATCCATTTGTGCAGTACATGGAATACCCTAAGCCCGTGTATCTCAGCTTGACCAGGACAAAGGTGTACAATCCACTATGGATATGTGCCTCAGGAAATGAAGTTTGAAGTGTCTCATTAACGTGTAGCCTACACCAACCATATGCTAGATCAGAGTATTTGTTTGTTGAGGCAGTTGTACATTGGAATGCAGTCGCTCAAAGATCCACAGACCTGGATCTGATGTGCCATGTAATCTCAAATAGCAGGCAATATTTCTTGGTAATCTCTGGAGCTATTAATCTCGCAGGTGCCATATCAATAGACCAAACAAATTATGCCAAAACCTCCTACATATTTCATAACTGCACTTGTTTTGTGTCACATTATTTCGAACAAAAGATCGTGTATGTCTCTAATGGGTTAATTATGTCTTTCCAGTTTCAGAAAGTTCGTTGTTCCCCGAGTCCTGCAACAGGGCCGAAGAAAAAATGCAGGATCTGGCGAAGAAGAAGAAGTTGGCGATGAGGAAGAAGTTGACGAAGAAAGTGATAGGCAGAGAAGTTTCATGAATTTCGTTGAAAATCCTGAAGATGTTAGAGCAAGGTACCAACAAAAGCGATTGGCCAGCATGAAACGACCACTGGCTCCAAAGAAGGATGTTGTAGGTTAGTCAAGCATCTGTTAACCTATTCTTCTATCTAAGCCTGGCGACTGCTAGTATAGGTGGGCGTACAATAGGAAGCAAACCTAACCCACACACTAACACATTCCTAGTTGCTAAAGGACCTACCCAAGAGTGCCACTCAAAGCCAATAGAGGAAACACAATCTGACGGTAGAACTTCGTCTGCCATGCGGTCCTGTTTCAAGAATGGCAGCAAAAGAAACTGTCATGAGAGGGTGTGTGGGATAATGTTTGGTCTCTATACCCTTCCATCGGGAACGTCCTAAATGCACAAAGGATTGGAAGAGGGTACCTGTATGTCAACGCGGCACTGACTAGGGATCCTGTTGGCGGAGGGTTCGTGAATCAGTGAATAATAGTTAGAGATGATGTACTTGTGGGAAGTAATCGTGTAAGAAAGTGAGGAGAAAAATGGGCGGTCTTATATTGGTAGGAAAACTGAAAAGGTGGTAAGTTTCAATCAATTAACGGCAATTGGCCCGCCCTCGCTCCAACCAGTGTCTGCCTCCTCAAGAACCCATAGAGGAAATGATACAAGGTTGTACTGAAGAGTTTCGGTCACTCGATGGGGTGGTGGCATCAAAGTGCGCCTCATAAGCCTGCCTGAATACCACCGCCTTTGCTCCACTTTGAAAGAAACTCACTGTGGAGAAGTTGCTGGCGAAATCGTGCAATTATTCCTGGGCAATGTTGTACTTGTGACATGTTGGACGTCTGTAAAGTGTTTAGCTGTGTACAATTAATTGGTGCACTTCGTGAAATGTTTGCTGCATATATTCAAAATGCCTCATGAGTTGGCTCTTCAGGCAGAGAGGATATTGGAAGAGGATGTGTTACTTAATACCTTATCACTTTAACATGCCTAATATCGCCATTATTGTGGTGCAGGTAACGCCAAAGGTCAGGGACAGGAAAAGGACGTACTTCGAAACCGCCAGCAGAAAACTGTCAACAAATCGTCCAACCGAAAAAAAGCTGCGCAATTCAAAAAATCGAAAGGAATGTTTTAGTTATTTGGAAACCTGCTGCCAATTGGTGTCACTGGTTGTGATGACTGGTTTGAAATCAGGTGGCAGATGCTATTCCTGATTTTACTCAACGTGAAACATAAGCATGTGCAGCAACGTAAGTTCCAAATGTCGAAACGCGAATGTATTTATAATTACACATATTGGGCTGTGAAATGACAAATTTCTTATACATAAAGTGCTGTTTTACGGTCTAAAATTTATAGTCTACAGTACTTCATGGTTGACAACACTGTAATGTATGGTTGCACAATGTGAGCAGAGTTCAGTGGCACTTAGCATCGATCAAACGTTGATTGACATCTTTCCAGTTGATGATCTCGAATATTTTCTTGGTGTATTCAGCTCGCACGTTTTTGTACTGAAGGTAATAAGCGTGCTCCCACACGTCAATCCCCAACAATGGCACCAACCCTGAAAACAAATTAATTTATGATCGGGCGCAACTGCACAACTAAAATTCATTGAAACGAACCTGCTGAATGTGTTTACTGAGGCACGCTCAAGCTTAACTCATAGTGCACGGAACTGTCAGAAAAATCACTACGGTTATGAGAAAATGTTTGTTCCGCAGGAATAGCAATTAGAAACTGTTCAGGGTTGAATTTCGTTCAAGGTGTTTATGTGTCGTTACACTGAAGGAATAAAAAATATTCTTGGAAAATTAGCAGACACACTCTTCTGTACAATTTTAACAATTACAATCACATTACTATCAATTTTCCACTCCGCCTGACTTGGCCCAAGAGCAGTTTTTGTACTATGAGGAACAGATGCATAAGGATAGTTGCCACTTTTGATTTTGGCAACTGTCTCGAACAGGGTGCTCAGGGAGAGTGGATGTGTTATTTTCTGGCTCCGCTTCAGCGAACAGGCACCCTGACAGTTGGGGGGGGGGCTTAAGAGAGGTTTTAGTCGAGATGCTCATTCTTACGTTTTATGACTGTGGGGATTATGTCTCATGTAGTGGCATTGTGTTGTTGAAGTGGGCTTTGGTGCGCGTGTTTTTGTGATGCTGCAGCATATGTCAGCTGGTGATTGTGCCGCGTTGTTTTTGCTGGAAAATTGACAATTTAGTACTGCTTATCCTCTCCTATCCTTTCATGGTGGCCAAAGGTGGCTATTGACAGTCACCCTAACCACCATGTGGGTTCCAACATTAGTGTTTTGGTGTAAAGTGGTATGCGGGTGATCGGTCGATGTGTTAAGGCCAACTGAATGTTGGACATTTTCAACAGTACAGCATAGTGATTCGCCATTGCTGGCAAACATTGGCAGCTGAACAGTTACAAATAAGTTACGAGCGTAGTTACCAGTTGTAGCTAGGAGAGGGTCTTGGTTTGCACAAGTGGCGATTTGAAGCTGTCCAGTTTCTTTGTTGTAGCCCAACCAGCCCCAACCGGAGCCTTGAATGGCGTTGGTTGTTGCCATCATTTTCTTCTGAAATTCCGCAAACTGTCCAAAACTAGCGCAGATTGCTTCGAGAATATCACCTGTCAAGAAAACAAACGAAGTGTTAAGTTTCAATTGTCGTATAGAGCAGGTCAAATTATTGTTGACTGATGTAGCTAAACTACTTCATGTACGTCTCTGCCATCGTCGGGTCAGCAGTATCCTCATGTGCGCACTGTACAATAACTAACATTTGGGTCCTCAGTATCCTGTAACCCAGAGCTGCTCTACTTCTTCCTATTACCAGACGAACCAAGAGCCAGAAGGACAATCCACTCAACAACGACCATTCAGCACATCCTCACACACCCGCAGCATGGTCAGAAATTCCGTTTCCGTTTCATTGTTTTCCAGAAGAACTATCGTTTTGTTTCCTTCCTTTTTTTTTCTAACGCGGTCTATTTCATTTATTTTCAATGAAATTCGGTTAATTTCGTACCAAGAAGACGCATCTTAATTTCACCAATTTCGTCACATTATATTTTATAAATTATAATTTCACATTGTTATTTTCATACTCGGAGTTAGTAATTTATTTGCCACGCTAACTCTGCGAATTAGTAAACCAACACCTTCAGAAAATACTGGGCTGCATACAGTGATCTTCCCTTCCTGATTCAACACCTGAGCCGATACAAGTACTCGATCGTATTCTACCCTGCACACCACTTCAATAGTCAGATGATCATAAACCAGACTGTCACCTGCCATCATCTCAAGAGCACACCTACGAAGAAGGGTTTAGCTACTTGTTCTTTATGTAGGCGGGTACTAACAGTTTTTCCTTACCACAAAATGTACACGAGCCTTCAAGTGTCATTATTACTTTTCGAAGTGGAGCTTTCAGATGTCTGGGTAATTTGTGTTTCTAGGTTGAACTCACCTTTTACGATCAAGACAATTTCCTGTGCTTCTTCTTTACGCACAACACAGTAGATGGTCTCTCTTCTGTATTGCCATGATATGGCACCAAGAGATGAAAATTGTTGGCTTATAATGAATGTATGCTACTTTTAGAAGGAGGGATCGCATTCCTGAGATAAAGTTGAGCACCAAAGGAGGCTGCTGACTGTCACCACACTGAGCACTACTCCATTTCTATCACAAGTTGTCCTCCCGTTATTTGAGTAGTACGCAGGTATCCCTAGTCACCTATGCTTTCAACAGCTTTTTCTCTGCCCCATAAAGCTTTTACTTCAATACTGTTGGGAACACGGAGTGTGAACCCTTGTAATAGTTTACCGACGCTGCAGTCAGGAGATTATCGCTGCCTCTAATTCTCCAACTCCTGACCCTTTGCCATTCAACTTCCATGCAACCTCGCCTGATCAGTACACTTCTATGTATAACACAGACTGCCTGCCTTCACTGAGTCTCCAAGCCCGACTAAGTTTGAAACAGGATTATCTCAATTATACAACAGATTTAACCATCATACTCTACATTCTCACTTCATTGCCACTTGATCTCTGTGTAATGACAACGAACAGGTCAGAAGTGTTATCATATTATTTTGAAAGGTCCTCCACCTGCATTATTGTTATTGGCTTGTCATTATTAGTATTTATTGTATTATAATCATTCGTGCCAGCCCTATGCGTTTTATTTTCGTTCGCTACTCCAGCCATTTCAAGCACTGAGCAGTTGCTTCGACTCCAACTGTGAGAGTGGATTGTGGCCATCTTATTCCCCTGTAAATACCAATTCTTACTTCCATTTCATCTTCTTTTCTAATTTATCCCAATTGAAGTTGGCAATTCATTCTCCCAGCTTATTCCATACCAGCCTACAAGATATATGCCCCAATTTAAACCCATCTGGGAACTAATCAGCTCAGTGTGCAGTGGTGAAGTGTTTGCAAGTTATTGAGCCCTAGTGATGGAGCAACGAGTCCTCGCCCAGCCAACCTTTGGTGAGTAGGAAGTCTTGTCAACAAAAAGATTACTGTAGTGCGATAAGAGTGGCGTTACATCACTTAGCCGTTCTACTACAAGAAACGAAATAATGTGAAGCAGAAAACGTACCTTCCGGTTTACCTCCGTCAGGAGACAGGTTTTTCCAAAAAATGGAATGATTCAAATGACCACCGCCGTTGAATCTGAGGGCAGGTTGGAGTGAAATCACAGTGTTGATATCGCCTGAAATCACAAAATTGTCTGATACAATGGGTTGATTAGGAAGTGCACAGCGACACCTAAATTAATGTCTGGGCGGTGAGGGATGTGTCAGTTTGGTTTCAGATATCAAAGATCATCATTCTAATGTCTAATCATTCAAAAATCTAGAAAAGTTTCGTTTAGGGACAGCAGATCTCCAGATTTCACGGCAGATTAACATACCTCCTTTTTCAGATTGGCAATTGTTGCATACAGTGGATAGGTACGTGCTCTGCAGTTCAAACTATTCTTTTCTGAGCAGCATCAATATGGGCCTTTGATACTGCAGTGATGAAATCTGGAATCTTTATTTTCTAACCTCTTATTTCTGGCAAAAGCCTTCAAATGTAGCAATGTCATACGGACTATTTTATTTAGAAGTACTTATTTATTTTTGTTCGGTTAATGCAAGAGGAATAAACGATGTTATATGAAACCAGTAAGTAAAGTAATTGATTAGACCAAACAGACCACCCTGACTAGATACAGTATGCAGTTGTTTAACTTTCGATAAATGGGAAAAAGCAAAGTTTCGACCTTTTGCTGCCGCTTCTTTGAGTTTAGCTTCAGCTGCGTTCAAATTCGTGACGTAAGTTGCGTGATGCTTTTGATGGTGCAGCTCCATTATCTCAGAACTGATGATCGGCTCGAGGGCATTTGATTTGTAAGGAAGAGGAGGAAGTGAGTGCTCAAACCTAGCTGAAGGGGCCATCCTAGAAAACAAAACATTTATGCACTCAAAAATCAACCAATTCTACGACATTCTAACTAACACTAAGTACTAGGGCAAGATGCAGGTCAGAGCCTTACACTCCAGATGACCGGCCCTTCAAAACATGTTATTAGCAACGAGGACGACCAAATCATTATGATCAGAAACCTGACAACGCCGTGCCAACTAGAACACACGATCACAGATAAGAATTACCCTCATTTATACTGATTCTACAATTACAGCGTAATCACGGCCAACCCTACAAAGAGTAATAAGAACGGTGTAACTAACTTCATTACGTTGAGAAAACCACGACGAACGCCCAACATTTTGACTGTAGAATTTAGGTTGTCTGTTAGAATCTGATGAATATTTCCTGGCTGGGTCAACCTTCAGCCGAATTCAAAATCGGTGCAGCCAGGAATCGGAGGTTGAAAAAATTGAACTCTGCTATCAGCGGCACCGTATCTCTGACCTTGAAGATACGTATCTCGGTACATCGTGGGGGGTTCGACTTTACATTAGAGCTCCAAGCGGATAAACTGTCAAATAGAATTTTGCCTCTATTCGAGGAATCACAGCTTCTTATATGGACAACTTCATTTCAAATTGATATTCAATGACGAAGTCTATTAAAATAGTTTGACCAAACGTTTAAAAAACGCATGCAATCGAGTATATAAGGAAAGTGAAATGCAACGACAGTGGTACGTCACCAAAATAGCGCTCACCTTTGTTTCTAGGCGCCCGAAATAGTGGAAGGATAGGCCGTTTTGATGGCTTCCATAGGCAGTGCATAGGAAACGGTTTTGACAAAAGTCAACAGTTTGTTAAAACCTGTGGTTATTCAAGCCCCACCCAATAGCTGAAGTACATTTCATAACTATAAAAGGACGCACTTTATTGTTTTACTATGAGTCGTTGATGCAAACTATAGGTCGACATGGACATTGGTTGTAATGAGCGAATCTCAGATGGATGTAAGTTGTACGACCAGCTGGAAAATTACTTTGCCATATCCACAGCCACATTGTGAAACACGGGTTTGTCAATATTAAGGTAGGTAAATAAGAGTTGGGCAAATCACTCACGCTAAAAGTCTGATCGGACTACGAACCGAAGGTAAATGTCTACAAGTCAGCAGTACACACAGAGAAACAAATGTATATAAAGTCAAATGTATACAGAGTAGTTTGCCATGTTTGCGTATATTTGAGATTCAATTGTTCCTTGCGTGTAAGAATCAAACGACGGGCTTAGCTCACAATGCTGCCGCTCAAAGCGCTAAATGTACATTAAGTAGAGCTCTCATATGACTGAAAACAATTATGAATTGGATACTGCTTTCCTGACAATAATATGTGATCCCGTTATATCATTCCCTCGCAATCACAAACAAAACTATTCGTCAGAGAATTTCGATAAATTATGTTTGTAAGTTCAACAAAATAGTTATTGCCATATCCTCCTAATGTGAGTGATAACATTGTGATAACGCAGCTGTCAAATGGTTCTTGTTTATCGATTCGCGTAGCTGGGAATTCGTTTATTGAACGTGAAGCCAGGAGTATTTTCGTATCTACCGCTCGTTAACTTTTTCCCTTTATGGAATCGCGGTTTCGCCTGTGACGGTAAGTTCAAGCTGTGCTTATCGCCCCGTTTTAATTTAATATCATCTTATTACAATGCTGTGGTTGTAACGAACGTTCATTCAGTTGTGACTGCATAATGATGTGCTAAGGGAGGGGGTGGGGGAATCTGAACTTATCGGTCTTTGAAAGCCGTATCATAGTTATTTATTAGTGCTTAGTTTGCCTTCGTTCAATACACACGGAAGAAATAAATTAGCGCTCATGATGGATACATACTGAATTTGATCCCTGTTTGAAGAATAAATTATGTATTTAAAACAGAACGCGAAGAAACATTTTTAGAACGAGATAGTCACTGCAACACAATCACTCCTAGTGAACAAATGTTTTGGAGGTCCCAGCTGACATAAATAAATGTGTTGCTAATGATGATGATTAGGACGTCGAAAAATTACAGACGAGTGCCAATTTTCAATAATATGCACAGATAGGCCTGGCTAACATGTGCATCAGCCACTACGATACTTAGGAGCAGATCTCAAAAACGGTTTAAAATACTTGGATCGAACTTACCATACTTTATCTTTGTAAACAGGCTAACTTTGGTCCGTCACAGATATGCTACATCAGAAAACAGAACTTTTTTTCTTTCAGGCGATACGTTCACGGGTAGAGTGCGAACTAGCCCAGTTCTCAACAGCTGGAATTACTCAAATAGTGCATAGTTGGTAAATGTGAGTTTTGTATGTTAAAACCAATCACGACATGGTTAAATTCCAATGTCGGTGCCATGACTCCTCAGGTAGTTAAGAGTTGGTGAGAGCTGCTGCTTGAAACGCCTAACCATATCAGTGACTCCAGCGGATTTTCCCCTGTTCTTATCACTAGAACCCCCTGAGCATCCAATTGCATTGTCACCGTTGTATAGGGCAGCTGTGTTTGGAACCCAGAGTGGTTCTGAGATTTAGGGGCTCACTGGATGGAGTGGTGAAGATGGATGACATTTCTTGATTATGAGGGCGTGATCTCCCTGGAAAGGGGAGTCCTCTTATAGGGTATGATTGAAACTTGCATAGTGTTACCAAAGGTCATATGGGCTACAGCACCAGTGGAAACGAAATAACTTCTCAAGCCTTCCTTCTTACACTAAGGACCGGTTTTTCAGCTCTCTAAAACGTCGAATTGGCAGCCATATTCGGTGAGTTGAAATAGCGGGAGTATCAAACACTGATGACTGACACCTAGCACTAGCCAGCCGTCAAATTGATTGATTGAATTGATGAACGGGTCATTGGCAGTTATCTGAAGATTTTACTTATTCGACTTATATTGGGGTCTGCAAATGATATTGATATACGTACCAGCCCTAAGTGTGCCAACTGCTTTATTGGGCATGATCTGGATTCTTACATCCTGAAGGACTGTTAGGGAGTGTCGTGTATCGCCCACTGCACCCTTCTCACAGTAAGAGCTGAAAGGACCCTCCCTCCTTGGCTTTGTGTACAATAGGCCTGAGAGCATCCACAGGTAATCAGGAATTGTGTGAGGTAAAAGTTCAACTTCTTTCTCTCCATTCTATGACTTGGGCAGTTGATATCCTCACACCTTCCTCTGCTTCTACTCTTTCCAAAGAACCGTACAGTAGCCTAATCACTGCTTGCCTTCTTAGGTACAGTCTTTGATGATCTACTACCATCATGGACTTATGTTTGTTGGAGTAGTCGCAGCATGATCTCCATTTACCAAGCTATTATCCTGGACTCTCCTTTTAGGCTGCCCCTGTCTTAATCCGCATCAATATTAAAACACCCATTCCCCTTACAGAACTTGATTGTGCTGACATGTTACTCAATCTAGCTCATATCTCAAAGCAGTCATATACCATTAAGTGAATTCAGTGGCCATCTGTTCCTTGACTCCCCCAAAATTTCTGTAGACGCATTTTTCATGGCTAAGCACCTCATGAGCCCAATCAATATCCAAAGCCATCGTTTAAAATCTCACTTGGCATCGAGTCGTCCAGGAACAATCGCTGGGAATCAATGAGGCGATAGTGAAAAGTGAGCGTTTATTTTAGCTCCACCGAAGCCTCGTAATACAAGGATCCCAACGTATACTGAGCTTCCAATTCTCCATTGTTATGAAGATGTAGCAAACTTTGGCTCAGCATAAAAAGCTCGAAAAGCGTAGTGTAAAATTAGATTTTTTTAAAATTGAAATTTAATTGGTTATTTTATCTTGCTCTTAAAAGCAGAAAAACTTTCTCATTTATTAAAGTTTCAAACGACAGGAAACTCAAAGAGTTTTTGAATGAATACCGCGCCTGCATTAGCTGGATATTAGGTATCGAAAACAGCCTAGACATAATATGTGATAAGATTATTATTCTGGATATATGAACCAAAAAAGAAAATATATTTTAAATTTCTTCTATTTGTTTCAAACGTTCCGTAAAAACTACATTGTTTTACGTTTGTACCTACGAATAAGTAGGTTGGGAGGTCAGCAGGTACCTACTAGAAATACATATTACTGAAAAATACATCCATATCACAAAAGAATAATAATAAATTTATTGTCACAAACCATTCATATACATGCTTTCATATAACACTTATTCAAAAGTTATAATATAATATATTAGTAAACTTTTGGGAGGGAGCAGTCGAGGAACTTGTGGAGGGTTGAGGCTATTCATCCTAATTACGGGGTCTTTTGAGACCCCCTCGAGTTTTAACCATGTTTATTCTGGAAAATATCATAGATAAATAGCATGATGTGCGAAGAATTGAAACATACATACGTATTTAACATCTAAGGGGAAAGCACAAAAAGTAGGCCAGTAGACAAGTGAGATGGGTTTAGACATCCACATACTTGTTTTCAATCCTCCTCTCAACAAATTCCATAAAGATATGCTCATTAGAAACAATAAAAAAGAATGGTAAAGTAAAATATATAACTTACCACAAAAAAATTGCCGAAAACGCAGGAGAAGCGCGTTCCGTTGAGGCTTTGTCAGACTGAAAATAGAAAACCGTCGCTACCTGAACTCCTCAGTGGGTACTCCCCGCTCATTTACAAGGGTCATTCCCACTACTACCTGTATTGAAAAGGGCTTATGGAACTACTACCGTCTCAATACGAGCTTGGATTGTTGTTTGGCGGGGTTTTGGGTTCTGTCATGGGGAAGAACACGGAAGCGCGGTAATACCGCGCGTAGCAGGGAAGGTGTTAATGCGCTTTCTCAATAAAAGTATGTTGTAAAATTCAAATGAACGAACTTGTCAGGTCTTCTGTGGTACAAATTATTGCAGCTGTATATTTTAGAGCTCACACGGCGTTACGAATTAATGCCCTTCTCTGGAAGTTCCAAATGACGTGATTTATGTGGATTGCCCTCTGAAGGGGGTTCCTGGAGAGATTGGCAAGAAGCTTCTCGAAGGTTCCGGCATGGACAGTATAGTTGAACAACCCACTAGGAGGAGATTGGTCGCTTATAAAATTTTGAACAATAATATACGGCTAACTGTATCAGCAAACTCCTGCCTGGGTAACATGGTGGTTGTATCAACAAGTTTTGATATTAAAAAAAAGAGAATATTTAAACAAGAGGAGGTGGAGGTGCTTTTAACTAAAACTAATCATGGAACTTGTGTGCTATCCTTAGTGCCTAACAGTGCTTTATCTTCAGAACTAAGGAAAATTGAATATGGATTGACACAGCATTCGTGTTAGTAAAATGTGTTGGAGAAGTTTGTCACCCTGTACATACGTTAATTATTGCTTGGTGTCATCTTCTCCAGGGTCACCACAGATACGCCATAACCTTGCTGTGGAGGTACACATGAATAATGAGTTGATAAAGGCAAGGAGATTTTGTTGAATGATTAGGGAAAGAGACAGCTGAGTATCTTTACCTCCCATGTGGGAGATGCGAGGAGAGGGTATTGGACCCATAACCAACCCAACAACAACGTTACAAACAGTCCAACGTTGGCACTGAGCCTAGTCTTGGGTGGGTGCACCGTTGGTTCAGCGATGCCTTAAAAAAAGCCGTTTACATAGTAGTTAACGTCAACAGGCTTTCATTCTTCACATATGACGAATATTGGAGAGATGAAACGCAAGTTCCAGCTTTAGATATCTTTGGCCATGTTCTGAGCGATTACCTGTTGAAAAGGGCCACCAGAATGTGTTTAGGGCAATCTTGGAGGAAAGGAAACAGAAATGAACGGATTCCATTCCTCTGTTGTATTGCATCCCTCCTTGATGATGTTAGGCCCTACTTCCACCACCCACATACGACTTTTGAGTGTCTGTAGTACAACTATGGCCTCTCAGCAGTCTTCCTTTTCACCTAGCACCGCTACGTGCATTAACTTGGATGCTCACTGTGCTTAACTAGGGTGATGCAACCCTGTTAGTCAGAGGTATCTGTGAGCATTCAGAGTGGTATTGTGTTGTGTCATAAGGCTGTACAACTGCAAGCAGGTTGGTATTGATGAGATTGTTGATTGGTAAAGGTTGTCAAATAGCCAGTCCTCTGCCTCCTGCCTCCAAGTAGCTGTGGCGAACGGTGTATCTTCCCTGAAGTGACTCGGAAATATCCTAAATGGCCAGACACTTGCATTGACCAACTCACCCCTTCACGCTAATCTGTGTTGACGAAACAACTAGAGGACGTGGAAACCAAACGCAATTACGCTTATTTATTTAACTAAATAACAAATGATATCCTAAATTATTACGAGGATTCGACGTTGTTAATTGTTCGTCTGAATAGTGCGCTGCTCTTGATCTTCGGGTTTGTCGAATTTGTCAGTCGTGAGAACGTTGTCGATGAGACCAAACTCTTTGGCAGCGTGTGGTGCCATGAAATGGTCGCGCTCGATGTGCTGGGCGATGAACTCCACCGGTTTCCCCGTGTGCTTTGCGTAGAGAGCGTTGAGTTGCTTCTTCAAATAAATAATCTCTTCTGCTTGAATTATTATGTCCGTCGCCTGCCCCCGGGCACCGCCTGACGGCTGGTGCATCATTATCCTGGAATTGGGCAAAGAGTTGCGCATTCCAGCCGTTCCCGCGGCCAATATCAGGCTTCCCATGCTGCAGGCCTGTCCAATGCACCAAGTAACGACTGGAGCTGTCACAAACTGCATCGTGTCGTATATACCGAGACCCGCCGTCACGCTCCCGCCCGGACTGTTTATGTACATGTGAATCGGTTTCTTTCCGCTTTCAGACTGAAGGAAGAGAAGTTGAGCGATAATTATCGCCGCCATCTCGTCAGAAACGGGTCCCATTAGACAGATAATGCGCTCTTTCAGAAGTCGCGAGTAAATATCGTAGCTTCGTTCGCCGCGCCCTGTGTTTTCTACGACTATCGGAATTAATGGATTAAATTGCGACTTGCTCGTTCCTAGTCCGCGCGACAAACCTGCCCGCGTCACCATCTTTCCCAACGTACGGCTCACTTGTCCCAGCATCTTGTTCGTCAACTGACACGACCTAAAACCTAACTCATTCGCTTATAACTTGATCGAAGCAATAACTTTTTATGCGTCCCATTCCATCCGACTAAACACAAAACTTACGAACCGGTTATCCTGTTTTGATACCAAGTGACTTATCTCCAACGTAAACGTGAATCAACCGAACTAATTTGATTGTATATCAGTTGGTGATAGCGAGTGCCGTCGCAGTGCTACCAACAAGACCTATCGCAATATCCCTCGTTTGGCGCTGTTTCTCGACAGTGAAATTAAGAACTATAACACAGGAGAGTCATATCCTTAAAATGAATCGATTCTTTTAAAAATTATATACAAAAATCGTAGGATTTGTAAAAATGTATCGATTTTTAAAGATTCGATACATCTTTAAAGTTTATAAAATGAAATTTATTAACATTTAGACAACTTAATACTACTTACATTTATGTAAATTGCAACAGTTCGTCACAATTTCCGAAGATTATTCTTACAAATGTGAAGTATGTGTGAGAATTCTAATATCATTTGAGTGGAATTTATATGGAAAATATCTGGTGCGTTGCAACACACAACTTTCCTTAGCTCTACGTCAATTCACTTTGTACATGGCTTATTCTATTTAATCAATTCATTAATCACTCAGTTAATTTGAACTTGGTCAAACAACGCTTCACAGCAGCAGGAAGCGGTAGCGCATACAGTTCCAGATTTAATTGTGCTGCTCGAACTCATTGCAGGATCATTATTGAGCAATCTGTACACAGATAATTAATGAGGCTGTAAACACAAATTTTTTGAAGTGGATAGTAATCACTTTTGTGGAGTTATTGGGTAATAACTGTTAGAACTGGTATTAAGCGAAACGGCGGTAGTTGAAATTCAGGAATTTCTGGAGTGAGCCCCATGTATCTCATGACCGTTTTTAAACACCCACCCTATAGGTATTGGATTGGACTACAATACCAATTTTTTTAAACGTTCTAGTAACATTCCAGCAGAGTTTATAAGGAAAAACCGCGCTAAAAACGCTTTTCGTCGACATTTTGATAATTTATTGTGCTGCTCTCGTCATTTTCCCATAAATGGGAATTTTATGGTATAGTTGCCATATTGGGAGCTACCAATATAAAAAATTTAATCGAAATCGTTAGAGCCGTTTTCGGGGGAAAACATTTGGTGTTTTGATCACTATGATAACTATAGTTAACTTTCGGTGGATTTTGTTCATACCCTTATTTTGGCGTTCCAAGGTAATCTGTGGGCTGGATATCAAGTTTGAGTGTATTTGGTACTGTGATTCTCTCTAAAAATCGTTCACAGACACACAGACCATTTTCCCAAATAGTGTTTTTCAGACTCAGGAGGGTCTGAAACGTAAAGATCTGAAGAAAACTCAAAATTTGTTTTTCTGCCGATTACATAACTTTCCTCTCTACTTCGTAGAGCCAAGGAAAGTAAAAACGCCTAAAATTATTACACAACGGTTTTGTTCTTTTGCACAGCCTGATTATGACCTACCCCATTAATTCAGCATCGATGAATACTAGTAGATAATAGAAAACGGGACTTACTACTGCAGAATGAAGAACATTGACATATTCTGGGCGCCTGCAGGCGATTGGCATGACGTGAAAAGTCAAACTAATGTGGTGTTAGAGTGAGACAGGAGGCAGTGCGGGAAATAAGCACTGGCTGGAGAGAAACGATAACTTATATATTGTCCTTTGAATTCCTTCAAGTAGTACAATTGGCCTTACTATATTTACAGTGATTTCACTGTTGTCTTATTGTTGTGGACTAATAACGTGAATAATGATTATAACACGCAATGATAAACTCGATAAACGTTTTTATAATACTGACTAGAATAGAATAGAACTGAAACTTGGAGATTCAACGCAGATCACTAGGAAACGAATAAACAATCCCAGTATCCATAGTGAACTGACAATGTCTGACACAGTAGTCCTCCCTTGTTTAGATTGAAACCTCATAGTCTTCAAGATATGACGGTGGTCGACGAATTCGGTTTGAAAGTCGAAGACTTGCGGTAACCTGCTCGGGCTCCTCATCCTGAGCTGACAAAGTAGATAGTTCGGTTGGTTGCTGCGGGACACAAATAGGTATAGGGTGCTGAATGTTGGTGTGTTCCGGTGGGTGTTGTAGGGGTTGATTGTTTTGATCTGGGGCAAACGCGTACTGGTTTGGTGTTAGAAGGTCTTAATTGATCGATGTGTCGCTTAAATATGTGGTTGTTGTCCAATTTAACAGAGTAATGGAGCTGTCCAAACTTGGAGACAACAACCCCAGGTTCCCATTGTAGCTTGTCGTTGTGAAAATAGCGAGCCTGCACCCTGTCACCAACTGAGAGCTGTCTGGCTGGTCTGGTCGGGGGTGACGGTGTTTCGATGGTTGTTGGTTTGAGCTCTTGATTGACTTGGTCTTCAAGTGCATAGGGAACACTGCGTTCACGATGATAGACTGGTTTAGCATTGTTTCGAAGTTTGAGTTTGATTTCGAATTCTGGAACACATCCTTCCTTTTCGTCAAATACACTTGGGTAGCGTTCAATGAAGGTGTCAATACTGTAAGGGTTTTGGATCGTGTTGATGTTCGATGATACAGTAAGATGAGATCTGGTGTCAATATTTTGCAGGTTGATGTGAAGTTTCCTGATCCAAGTCTGTCCCAAGATGGCTGAAAAATTGTTAGGAACAATGCAAATTTCGTCATTGATTTCTGTTTCATTGTAACGAGCAAGAACGTTGATTGTGCCATCAGGAACAAAAACTGTTTGGGTATACGACCTGAATAAAATTGATGTAGGTTGCAGTGGTGTGTTAAGGTTGAGTTCATTGAAGATATCACTTGGAGGAATGTGTAGGCTGATCCTGAATCCACTTCAAATTTTACTGGTTGCCCATTGATATTAACCATGACAAAATAGCTGTCACAATTTTGAGAGGAGTCAAAATTATGGTTGATGTTCACAATGTGACTAACTCCATATCCGTGGATTGAGTCAGAGGTTGCAGCTTGAGTTTGTTCTTGAGTCTGGTGGGTGGAGCGAGACTTTGATGTCTGGCTGAGTAATGTTGTCACCCAAACATTGGCCACATGACCAGTGCCGTTGCAAGCAGAACATTTGAATTTTAATTTGTCAGTCCGGCAGTCTATTGCTATATGGTTACCTTCTCCACATCTCAAACAAACTCCGTCAAGGCCTAGAGCAGAATAATCAATTTTGGGCCTTTGTCTTGATTGCGATCGATGACGTGAACCTGGTTGAATCTTTGCTTGGTTGAACTTGCTTTGACTAGTGTTATTAGTCCGTGATGTTATTTTTTTTATATCAGTGGGTGTGGTTGGTTTAGGAGCCAGTACTCGTGAGTTGATTTTGGAAGTTTCCAACGCAATGGCGTCCGTCACTATTTCGGTGAAAACGGTATTTTTTCGATTGCAGGACGTTTTCTCGAATTGCGGCGGAATTGAGACCCCTAACGAATTGGGCCCGGAGAAATATGTCAGCGATCGAAGCCTTGCACTCACAGGGAGATATAAAATTACAATCTCCTATTTCAGAACGAAGAGAAGTCACAAATTCTGCAATCGTTTGATTGTCCCGCTGGTAAATTGACAGGAATTTGTGTTGAGCAACGAGTTCATTTCTTGGAGGGGGTAGATTGGCTTCGAGCAGAGCCATTAGTTCCGGGTAAGTATGTTGTGTTGGAGTCTTGGGAGAGCCCAATGTAGCAATCATGTCAAAGTATTTGGCCCCTACCGAGTTTAACAATAAGCGCGCGCAATAAGCCTGGTCTCCAGATATTGATTTCATCTCGAGATAATTTTCGAATAGTTGCTTGTATGTTTTGAATGATTCCTTGGAGGAGTCAAATGTTTCGAAATTCGGTACGAAAGCTGTATTTGTATTTGAGTTTGACGATGAGCTGGTTGTCGAAGGCGAAGTTCTCGTTGATTGGAGTGACTCGAATAATTTTGTCATAAGAATGTGCTGGTGTTCCAAAAAGGCTCTGAATTGAGTTGCGTCCATAATAGTTGATTAATGAACAGAGAAGAGAATTGATAATTACCGTAAATGGTTGGGATGCAAAACCGTGTTCACTTGGGATTCCCGTGCGAATAGAACAGCAATTGATTTCGTCGGTGGAAAACGAAAAAAAAGGTTTTACCTCGTTATTTGTTGTGAAGGTACGCTTTGTGCTAGTCTAGGTGGCAGAAGAACCGAGATTTGGCTAAACTGTTCAAAATATGCTCAGTTTTGCGAACAGGGTAGTGAGCGCCGATCAGGCGTTGCCACGCCCTACGCTGCAGTTTATTTAGCTGCAACTGCACTGTTTTGTTTTCCACCCTAGTCCACCAGACCAGGGCTCCGTAGGTGACTACAGGCCTTACAACCACCGGATCATCCCAGGCCTCAGCCCCCATGTCTTCCCACCATTCTCTGAGCTGCCCACATCCTTCCTAGTCCCAGCCTCAGATACTTAGAAAACCTTTCCTTGCACTATTTTGCCATGTCACAGAAAATGTCTTCGTTGGGAAAACTTAGAAATGCATCTGTGCAGGGGGTTTGAGGAAGGCAATACTGGTCTTGTCCAATCATGCTGGGTTTAGACTCTTCTTGGCTTGAACACCATTCCACTCAGATGACTCAACGTCTCTTATTTTTTTCAACATCAATGTTATACGGGATTTTGGCCAAGCAATACTGTAGTATTAACGTAATCCAATATGTGGTATGTTGACGTCCACAGTCGTCAGCCACGCTTCTAAGAACTGTGATTCCAGTGAAATCTTTATTATAACGTCTATGACATAACGCTGAAGCTGTTTCATTGGACATTGCGCTTGTGTGGATGTGGAGATGAACAGCTTTCGAACTCACAAAAAAGAGATTTACTGCAGGTCTGTTTCCTTATCAAAATGACTCGTCCTTAACAGATAGTTTTATCAGTGAAAAGTCATGGAGGAGTTGTTCCGTTGTAGTCAGGTCAGCTTTCGTGTGGTTTACTCGTATTTTTCGATGCTGAATCGAATGGGATGGGTCTTTGATGTGTGGAACTGCTTCAAGCTGTGTAAGAGAATAACAAAAAGCTGTGTAATAGTTTACAGCTTTTTTCTTGTGATGAGCTTTCGAATAGATTCCAGTAATTTATTTAATCATGTTTTTTTTAGCTTCCCATTATTTATCTGAGGAAGATTTCTCGGGTTATTCTTTTATTGTTGTTTGCTATTGATGTTGGTTTTACCCAATATTATTTGTTTTTGTTGCCTGTTTAACAGAGTGCTTTACAATTGACATTTATTTATTATTATAACATTATTTATTACTGAATGTTTTACGCGTGCCCGTGCATAATTTTGGTCTGTCTATCGGTGGTACAGTCGGTTTTGGGCATCCAGTACAAGCATTTTGTGTGTTTAGTTGACCTACGTATCAGTTCTGTGTTCGTACTTAATTTTTTTTTTGGCGCATTTTTTTCCTGGCGACAAGACGTTCCATCAGAATAGAATACCTCATTGTATTTTCTTTAAAATAGCGCACTCTAAAACATCGGCCCTTTCAGCTCTTATCAGCGGTTCTGAGCGATTTTCCATATTCTCGAAGTACAAAAAACCGAGGCTGCCAAAAGTTTGAGAAGCGGATCGATTGGGGCGGCGCCTCTGATGAGTCACCTTCGGTAACGGCCGCGTCCTCCCCCGCTCGTTTCATTCTGTACGTCGATTTGTTGAAGTTCCGTCATTTTCTGTCTTTCACAGATTCAGATTTGTTCTAAATTGTACCTTGTTTAGGGTGGACCTCACATTCCCAATGAAGCGCCCGAAGTCCAGCAACGACTACTTCACGATTTAAGATAACTATGAAAACAGGATTCGGGCTATGATACCGCTTTCTAAGCAGCAGAACCTATTAGGGTTGGTGTGAGGTGGATGGTTGAGTTGAGTTCCTTTCCATCTGACCTTTGTCCATTACCCAAAACCAATCAAAGATCTATTTGAATCCAACGATTAATAACAGGTTTCGTTCCGGAGCTGCTTGATGCAATCCTATTTGTCTGGGTAACTATGAGTTCAGTAGGTGGGCATTTCGGCATGGCTATAAACTTGTTAGGTGAAAGTTGCTCCAAACGATGGTTCTAAAGCTCTGATGAAATGTGCTATTTGTCGGGTATCAGGTCTGTTTCTTCATCACGTGGTTTCTTGTTTCCTCCGCACTGAAGACGCAAGTAGGATGGAGACTCTTTGAGAGAGTAGAAGTGGAGCTAGAATGAAGGAGCTGGCTCGAAAAGTGGTCTGGCTCAATCCACATTCTCCTAAAATATTCACGAATGCTGGGAAAAAAACTCTTATCTGTCACGTCCTTTTGACGAGGATTCCCATCTCGCTTGCCATATATCTAATGCCCATTCATCTGGCGTGGCAAGTTTTCAGTGGAGAGGTTTATGCCAAGTGCGGGAAGTCCCTTTTGATTTGAGTCCCTGGTGATCCTTGAAGCGCAGCTCTGTGGGATTGGGCGAATACTTTCTTTTGATTGATGTTGAGTTACCTACCCCAGACAATTAGGCATTAGCCAATCACGCCTAAGTACATGGCCTTGTACATGAGGATAGTGCCATGGTAAATCACGCCCCAAGTGGCCTTGCTAATTGCTCGTAATGAGGCAACCCTCAGCCCTCCCCCTAGGGCTTGCCATCAGTGATGGCTGTCATTAAATCCTACAGAGTTTCTGCAAGTACTAGACAACCATCTGTTGGTGAAATTAACAGGGCTGGAAGTGTGACAGCCAACCCCCCCCCCCTAATTGAGAAGCTGCGGGGAATCCTATGAAACAGGAAGGTGTGAAGGAACCTCTGGAAGGGAGAGGTGCGACGAAGAATTACCCATCTCTGTTGGGAACAGCCCTCTCTCTTATTGTTACTGAGTGGATGCAGACGCTGAATTTCAGCTAAAAGTATCTTGGCATAACGTCAGTCGCAAGGGCTCATATTTTGTGAACTGTATCACAGTTCCAAGGAGGCTGGCCTTTGCCTCAGTGGTCTGCAAAATCCTTACCACTCCCAGGTATGGGGCCTTTGAATGTGTATGTGGAGGAGTGAGATGTTCAATAGGACTTCTATTGTAGCTGTGGGGCTGGAAAGCACACCTGTCTATTCTGTCCAGTGAATTATCTCGATGTTCCTGTATTTTTACTCGGTGACCCAATTGAACGGAAATTTCATTTGGAATGTCGTACAAGTAATTTGTTTTGCAAACTTCCCAGCACGACCAAAATACTTATTGAATGATAATGAGGTTCGACTTGTATTTCCATTCTATTGACAACGGCGTCCTTTGGCAATTGGCATCGTATTGATTACTTTCGGGAGGAGCGCGTTTGGGGTGAAATCCTCAAGAACCGTTGGAATCCCGTGCCATCCGGAATTAGGTCAGAGATGAAGGTCGTGCTGACCCACAGAGCAGTTGATTAAAGCTGTGTCTCCGTTGCATCTGCGAAGCTACATGACTAAGGGGATTACCAAACCGTAATATTGTTTTGTCACTCTCTTTTTCTCCCTGGAGACTGAGACCTCCCTCGAGTAGGCGGCCCCTTGTTTTCTCTTCTCTCTTTCTATTTTCTGAGCGGCGAAGCTTCTGAAAATACGGGGGTGTTGACCGACACCTAATCGCATGAGACGACTGGTTTATTTGTTATCCCCTTCGAAGACGATCGATGCGTCTGGATCAGGAAGGACAGCTATTGGAGCTGTTAGTCGTTTAAGCCACACAAATGCGGCGTATCACACAACTTTCCTCAGCTCACACGAAGCTTACGCTATGCTCTATGTACAGACGATGTTTTTTACTTTAAAGCGTTTATCGAGACTAACATGTAGTTAATGTTTAATTAAAATTACCCTTGTTGCCTTAATCGAAACCGACAGACCCGTTTCTGATAAACTTAGAGGAAAATTATCGTTGAAGAATAATTTATGATGTTTTAGGCCTGTATTTTCGTTCAATAGAAGATTAGAGAAATAGATGTGGGGAACAATATCTAGGTAGATGATGAAAAATACTGTCCAATTGATTATTGTTGTTCACACAGAACAATTAGAAATGTTAAAAAACCCTCGTGCGACGTATCGCTCAACTTTCTCCAGCCCCACCTACATTCAGCGGTTTTCTTAGCTTCAACTACTATTTCAATCTGTTGCGGCGGGGGGGGGGGGGGGGTGTTAAAACATTTTCCAGACCGAAAACGTGGGCGAATTATCCAAAATGATAATACTCCAAAACCACAGTCCGCGCTAACATGTCTGTGTCCTTGTCGAATCCCACTTAGTATCTAGATGTGCCCGCCTGCTCGGCAATCCGATCGGACGAAGTACATGGTTGTTATGGGCAAAAAATTAATAAAAAGGCAATTTTGGCAGTTTTATCGCAATTACGTCGTGTTTGGTATCGTTTTCTAGGTATTTTTCGATGCTGGGTCGAATGAGTCTTCGATATATACGATTGCATCTAGACCGAAAACGTTGAAATCACAGTAATTAATTATAGTACTATTCATAGATCCCGCGTCTGATTGAACCACCCGCCAACTCGACTTGTGACTACTTGCCAATTGCCTGCAGGCGCCTGGAGTATTTAGTTTTCATCGTTTCGTTGTAGTCAGGTCATGTTTCGTGTAGTTTACTCGTAGTTTTCGATGCTGAATCGAATAGGATGGGTCTTGGAGGTGTGAGACTACGTCAAGCTGTAGAGACTAATAAACCGTCGTGTGTTAGACTTTTGGAATTGATGTTGGACTTGACTAAATCGAGTTCACGATGCCGCTGAAACTCGACGGTTCTTGCTGCTAAAGAATGAAAAGGAAGGGGGAGAGGGGAGAAAGAAAGAAAACGGCAAATGGCGGACTTTGAAGCTTTGATGGTGAGATGTTAAAACATGAGCGTCAGTCAGTTGATCGCATCGCTGTGACGCACAGCTTGGGCCTTTTCTTTTTCTTATAGGCTGCAGACATAGTGCTTACACAAATGTAACTGTTATAGTGCGTGATTAGAAAATGGAGAAAAGCCTCTTATAAATATATTATTTTAATCCTAACTGTCTCATGCCGAATAACAAACCTGTACCTCAATGTAAAACGTTGGTAAATAATACCAAACTGGTTCTCGTCAAGTATCCGACAAATGGGCCTTGGCATGTCGCCTCATTAGGACTGCTCCAGTTTCGCAGTCCAATTTTCAGCCGCGGCAATTCGGGCGCCCTCCCAACCAGCAGCGAGGGCGGCTCTATTTGCGCCCTTTAGTACGACTTAATGAGCACAATTGCTTCGCAAAAGGAGAGAGCGGCAAAAGAATAGGGATGGGAAGACCATGGAAACTTGAAGAAGCGAAGAAAACTAGGTCTAAAGCGGAGAAGTTGGAGGATGAGGAGGAGCAGTTCTGGATCAATACGGATCAAGAAATGGTCGGGCAATTGTGCCCATCCGAAGAACCAAGGATCAATTGTATTCGTATTAAATCCTCTCGCGCCGATGCTTGTAATTAAACTCGTTTTGCCCAGAGTTCCAAAAAGGTTGTTGCCTTCGAATACTGAAGGGTTACTTACACGATTCTTTACCACTCATAAATACAGAGGTCGGTGTGCTAGTAAGATGATGTTCGAAACCTGCAGGAGAACTTAAACGCCACAGGATGTTGATGTATTAGTTGCGAGCGCATTTAGGGTGGATATTTACTGTTTAAACCGTTATTACTGTACTTCACCGAAGAGTATTTCATTTACTAAACTGAACGATGAGCTAATGAACACAATTGAAACGCTGAGAAAGGCCCCAACAGTTACTTGCATCCAGGACCGATACTTAACGCCATGACGACTAACACCGCTCAAACCCCCACCAGGTTTCTTTCATGTTGCAATTCTACCATAATCGCGTTCTGTGAATTTGGTTTGGGACCTTTGAATGTGTTTACCCTCGCCTTCAGAGATTGCCGCTGCGCACGGCACATCTTTCAACCTGAAAGAGGCGGGCGAAGACTTGATAGTTATCAATGCCTAGAATGATGGTGTCATCTCGCATGTTGGTATCATCATTATTACAAATTATGCTGACAGTTCATCCGTGGTAGAAGTAAATGGGACTACGATCCTTTGTAGCAGGGAGCCTTTACAACTGCCACAGGAAACCAACGTGTGGAAACTAATTTTGAAGTCCTTGCGGTTGTCACGAAGTTCCAACGTTGACGTCCTACCACGGCTAGAGATGGTTCTGAAAATCAAGATCAAACTGGCGTCCTAGATGGGTTAGGAATAGCGCTGGGGTGAGTGATTTTCACTAACGCATTAAACATTGTGGGAAAACTTCCCTTATTGTGGGAAGATACCTCAAGATAATAAGCAGATAAAGGGGAGCTATTTTCCGTGGGCTTTGGTTGTTCCATGCCACCTGTTACCTCGCCCTTAGCCATAGAATTGTAGAGAGTATTCAGCCAATAGCCAGCCATACATGAGCAGATATCTCACTGTCGCCCGATCTCATCTGACAGATATCGCTAACGATCTGGAGTGACCGATGAGATCGGTCGTTGCCCCTTAACACGAAAAACTTATCGGCCGATCTTTCATGCCCGAGATCTGTCACCTGACCAGTGCCCGACGTCATCTGTTCGTTCGTGGGATGAAATCTGACAGATTCAGGTCTGTCACCGACGTTCGTCTGGCAGACTCGAGTTATCGGTCGAATCCGAAATATTTTCCAGATCGGTCACACATTCCGTAAGTTGATGCCATGGGGTTAGTGACTGTTCGTAGTAAAAAAAACGTAAATTAGCGGCTTTTGCGGCGGGTATTTTTTTTATTGCCCATAAAACGGCTAAGCCAAAAAAGACAAGTTTGGGAGAAGTCATGGGTTTCGGAAAGGAGAAAGTTCGGGCACATGAAGTTGTTGGCGCACCTTAGGGAGAACAACCCGCGGGATTGTGAACATTTTGCTAGCTCATCTCCCCGGCTCCCGTAATTCAATTCATTTGTTTTTTTGTAAATAAAAAAACTACAAATAAATTTGAAAATACTATCCCCCCCTCCCCAATTCTGGGTAAGTATGCCACTGGGGGTAGGTGCCAACAAGTAATAATGTGTTTACGAATTTATTAGGTTGTGGGGCGATCGTTTTTTGTAGTTACGAAAATTGTAGTTTCCTACGAATGTTTGCAGTTTAAAGTTTTGAATTACTTATGTGAAAACAGGGGAAAACACTCGTGGACAACAGAACATCTTAACGTTAAAGGACTCTGTCCGATCCAATCGAACAGTTCTTTGAACCACAGACATCGCTTCCGACAAGTCTGCAGGTTAAGGGGGACGCCCGACTACCATCTGCCAGATTTGAACTCTCGCAGATATCTCTGGTCGATTTTCACATCTTTCATCATTTTTAACGGCCACTAACGCACAGATCTTTCCCACAGATGTCGTTTAAAAACGCGATATCTGTCGCAGATATCTGCTAGTGTATGGCTGGCTAATGGCGTGTGGAATATTTATCCTAATATTTTTATGTAAAACGCCTACAATGTGTGTTGTCCACGGTCTTCTGGCTCTTCCTTCGTCTCGTCTCTAGGTGGTCAGTCTCAAACAATAGTACCATTCAGTAGGTGGTACTTGCGAAAAGAAGTCTCTACGTATAGTGTTGTCCTTTACCAGGAAGACACAGAAAGCTGCCCATGGCTATTTCTCTTGGCTCAACTTGTTAATTAGCTTTCTCTGGACCTTGAAGGTGTTGGAGAGGTAGTCAGTGGACTTGAAGATCGGCGGAGTCTCAATTTCCCTTCACTCTTGGGATTGATACTGAACTGGGAAAGTTCCCTCGAATGAGGGGATCATCTACACTGAGGCGGTTTGCCACCAAATCCCTCTGCTTTGCCCCTTCCTCTGCCTAGACTCCGCAGGTAGCCGTCGTCGCTTAAAAGCAAACCCTTGCAATCATCGCTCTTCTCGCCCTTTTGCACAAAGGTAAACGAACCAGTGGCGGCGGCTGAGCATTAAACGGAGGACGGGGGTTTGTGTGGGTGACGTTGCGCAATATTTGCAATGTGGCCGGAGTGAGGGGTGACTATAGTTTCGTATGAATCGACCAAGGGTTGTCCTAGGCGATGGTGTTCCTTCCCGCCCCTTTCAAGTGACGTCTGGCCTCTCTATTGATCACTCTCCCCGCGGCTCCCATTGGTCGCCCCAGAGCGCAAAATCTCGAGCGTCATTTCGACCTCTAAACTCTCGTCGAGGTTCTGTACGTATGTGCCGTTCAACATGCGCGAAACTTAAGGTTTGGTGTGTTTTTGGTCGAATGGATTTAGTGAGATCGACATCTTGAAGGATTTTTCTCGTTTCACAGGTGCGTCGCTACCAAACTCTACGTCTTATGTATTATGCGCCCTTCTTTCCCCCTTAGCTGCTCGTAGTTCTGAAACAAGTCTTGTCTCCATTTTGCCCTCTTCGAGATCCTGTTGTGACCGCTGACCTTGATGCTCCTATCGCCCTTTCCTTCACTATTCCTCTTGGTTTTTGGTTTCCTGCCTGATGCCTCTCAACGTATATTTTCTAATCCTCCCATTGATTAGGAAATGGGCTGAACATATCTGTGCTAAGTTCGAAGAAACCCGCAGCTTGACGTTTGTCCGAAGAAACCCACATCTCACCTCGGCGCCCATCATTTCAAGCCCTTTAGTTAAACGGAGAGGCTTTGATTAATCTTCGTTTGTCATTTAGAAGACTGGAAAGCTTAATCTCACTGTTTAGCCCTGTTTTGCGTTAAGCTGCGAGACTGCGTGAGAGGGCCATTGCTTCCTCGACGCACGTTGGTCGATGATGGTTTCTAGTTGGAACCCACCTTCCTAAGCGAAGTAGGTTAGGCGAAATTTACGGAAACGTCCCTGGGTGTTGCCTTTTCTAAGAATCAACGGACAATATGGAAACCACTTAGGCCTTACCAGCTCACAATTGACCCGAAAGCTGTCAACTGTGCTTACCCCCTAACATATTGAACTACGTATCAAACTAATAATTAGTCGAACCAAATGAGAACTGCGATGACAAATGGCATCTAGTTGACGTGGTAGCATCATGTGAGGTCACGTTGTTTGAGCATGGTGTTACCTCGTCGGCGTAGGAGTTCATGTTACAGCATATGCTTGGGAGGTCTGCAGTATAACCAAACGTTCCATACAAATCTGATGGGAAAAATGTCGTGGATAAATCTAGATGTCTAGTTATAGGCGGGGCTTTTGAATACCTCTGTATGGCTGTGCAATCTGGACCAGAGGAACAGTTACTCCACAACGACATCCTAAATTTAACTTTTAACTGTTTTTACTATCCGTTTTAATTGTTTAACCTTTTAACTGTTTCCGCTGAGTTTTTCTTTTCCTTTGTCAGTGGTTTGTTTTCATTATTCATTCTGTTATCAATTTTTGTTATGTTCAGTTATTTTATTATTTTCGGTTGTATAATTTTACTGGATTTAGTTCATTTTCTTCTGTACTTTAATTTGCTTTTCATTGGTGTGATTTTGCCTTACCGTTGACTTTCTTAGCACCATGTAGTAGAATGGAAAGTTATGTTACTGGATGACGAATTCAACAGTAACTTTTAGAAATAGAAACAGTTTATTCAGCTGTTGTCTGTGTGTGTGAGTGGGGGCATAAAGTCTATAAAATAAATGGAGGTGAAGTGGATTAGAACACATTTTAAAGATGGTTGGGGGGGGGGGGTTAAAGTTTACATTGACGGACGAAAGATTACTTTTTTTTTTTTTTTAAACCATATTGACTGGCTGTGTACGTGCGCAAAAGCTTGCGGTGTGGTGGGCCCAAAGGCTGGAAGCATTTGGAATGTTCACAACTTCCCATCTGTCACCTAAAGGATTGCCCATAGCGTTGCCATCTGGTGTAAAGGAGACGGGTTTCTGGTGTAACCTGAAACAAGGACCAGTTTTGCCTGAGCCCGACAAAGAGGGAGGCAACCGAAACTATGACGGATGGAGTAATTATGAAAAAGGCCTAAATTCCACTCTTTTCATAATCGATAAATTGGACACTGAGCTTTCATGAGTTTGTTGAGTTGAACGTTATTTGCGTCGTTCACTTATCTAACCGTTAGAAGTCGTCTGTGCGGTGATCGGATGTGTGTGGTTGAAGGCGTTCCCATTCTGCAGCAAGGAAATTACGATGTTTCTAGTTAGAATAACGTAACCAAGACATGATTCGGCACAATATTCTCTGGGAGGATTCAAGGCAGAAATAGTCGTGGACTGCTTCATTGAGGAAAGAGTGGTGTTTGTAGGGCCCCGTCTTTACAGTATTTCATTTTACTCGCTCGTGTAGCTCCTCTGTCACTCATCGACGTGTGATTCCCGAATAGGCCTCACCACCTGAAGGAATACCCAAGTTGTGTTCTCCTGACTACTCAACGAAGGAACTTAGGTGTGGAAATTATGGCCGTTAATGGAGCCGCTTAAATGAAGGCTGCCTTCCACATGTTTCTCATTGACTCCCAGTATGTTCACGAACAGCCAACTTCCCTTGATTTACCCTGCGGCACGCACACGCTGAAGACAAGAAACGCTGCGAATCAACTGACTGATGTGTATTGGGGTGCTACTTACCAATGGGCGCATTTTGTAGAGTTGTCACCCTCCAAGTGGTGCAGCTTGAGCGCTTTCTGCACGTTCCTAAGGACACTGCCTGCATGTCGACGGGAGGGTAACATACTGTACAAGTTCTAGAAGGCCGAAGGGTGTATTTTGAACCTTATCAAAATTCAAGGTAGAGTTTTGTAAGTTGGTTTTGCAATGTTCTCTCGTGCTGTGCATGGTTAAGATAAGTGAAACGCATCCACCCGTTCGAGAATATTTCATCTAGGCAAGAACTTAAATTGGTATAGAATTTTCAGGTCCCCAGTGCTCTAAAATGTTATCTTTGTAGATATTGCAGTATCAAACGATATCGTTGAATACTTACCGCCAGTATTATACCTACGTGCACCAAGCTTTCAATGCTACTCCTCCGATGAAGGTAGGTACAAAACCTTCACTAAAACAAGTAACAGCAAGAGTAAAACAGGTACCAAGTACACCCAGTTGTGTGCTTTTTACTTTCCTCGGCTCCATGTAATAGATAGGAAAGTTATGTAATCGGCTGAAAAAATAATTTTGCGTTCTTTCCAGATCATTACGTTTCAGACCCTACTGAGTACGAAAAACACTAATAAATAAATGGTAAATGGGCTGTGTGCGTGTGTCTGTGATTGCGATTAAGAGAAAACGGCTGAACCAAATCAGCTCAACCTTGATATCAAAACTAACTACAGTTATCATCGTGATCCAAACACCAAATATGTTTTCTCTCGAAAACGTTTCCAACGATTTTGGTTAAATTTTTCAAATGGACAGCTCCCAATAAGGCGACTACGCCATAAAATTCTCATCTGTGGAAAAATGACGAGAGCAGCACAACAAATGACCAAACATTTCGATCAAAATCGAGTTTAGCGTAATTTTTTTCCGTATAAGCTCCGCTCGAATGTTACTAGGTTCTCAGAACAATTCAGGTGGTATTCCAACCAAGTACCTATACGACTATTCTTTAATAGCGCTCATAAGGTGTATAGGGGCTACTCCAGAAATTGCGGAATTTATTAAAGTCTTTACCCGATAACTCTGGAAAAGTGATTATTAACCTTTTCAAAAAAATCAGGTTTACACCCTCAATAATTTTCTGTGTACCAATTGCCCAATAATGGTAGGGGTATGAGTACGAGCAGCACAATACATTCTGGTTCTGTAAGCGCCTGGACTGGATGTTTCAAATGAACTGAGAGAACAATTAATTGAGTTAGTAGAATAAGCCATTAACGCAAGTGAAGACCAAACATCGTTAGTGAGATAGTTTTCGTGTTTCTATAACTTTCACGATGTTATATACCATGATGTTTCTATTTTTCATAGAATTCGATGAAACCAGTCCTTTTTGTTTTATAGTGTTTTTATTTCAGATCTAACGTGAAGGATCAAAATGTCGTCAGTCAAAGTTGCTGTGAGGGTTCGCCCTTTCAACAACAGGGAAATAACGAGAGACTGCAAATGTATCATAGAAATGGCAGGATACACTACAAGTTAGTACTTTGATATACATCTGTTTTTGACCATAATTCTATTACGTTGTGAGCTGAACGATTAATTGTGTTCTGCAGCTATAACGAACCCCAAAGCTCCCCCAGGAACTAAAGACGCAGTGAAGAGTTTTAACTTTGACTATTCGTATTATTCACACGATGTAAGTAATGTTTAAACCGAACTGTTAACATGTCACTGTAAAGCCACTGTTTTTTTTTGTTACAGCATATTCTTTGTGTAACCTAATAACATAGTTTGAACTTGTATTTTTCAGCCTACTGAGGCCAATTTCACGAACCAGCAAATGGTTCACAAGGATATTGGCGAAGAAATGTTACAGCACGCCTTTGATGGTATGTTACCATTATTGATCTTAATATTTTTATTCGTACATGGGCATGTTTTTTGGAGTTCAGTAAATAATGACACATATTCAGAGGCAACGTTTCGAAGTTTTAATTTTCCTTGAATGGTTCAACGTTTCACTTTCCTTCATGCCCCACAACAAATGAAAAACGAAACATCAGGTCACATCATAAGCTAAACCTGGAACTAAGTTATGCGGGTTATCTAATAAATTAACAAAATGGTGTGAATTTACAGTTGTCATGGTGGACTACTACTCTCTGACGCTAACACGGCATACGTTACAGCACTTTATGAGTATAACAAGGTGTTGGGTGTACACGACATAGAGTAGAGGCTTGGGGGGGGGGGAGCTTTAAACGAACAGGAGACGAAACAGGTAATATTCCCAAACGAGGGAAATCCCCGAATTAATGTTTTGTTTTTTTTCTCGGAAAGGGAGGAAAACTAATAGAACTTGAGAGGAGTATTGTGTTTGGAGTTGGGGTTTTCCAACGATTGGGAAACCCTGTCTCTGGACTCTTAAAAGTGCAATAACCGGAAACAAACAAGCAGTATACAACTAGATGAATGTTGAGGTTGCATGTTGGAGAACCATTAAACTCGTATATACTTTGCTGACGTTGTCTACTTTGTTTTTCTTGTTTAATGATTTATACATCATGATTAACAAATTATAGTATGATGACTCGCCTAAGTGAATCGCTGTATTAGGGGGGGGGGGGTATAGGGAGGCCCTTGCAGATATAATATGACGTTCAAGGGTTAATTGATTTACTTACTGCGTGACAAACATGAGACCTCAGCTCCTTCTAAGCTGGTGATCAGTACTTTGTTGCTTGTTAACTGTTATGGTGTGGTAGGAGTCCATCCTTGGGCTGACTCTGGGGAGTGGCGTAAGATGCAGATGATGTGGCAGCTGTCATTATTGGTCACACGCTTGGTCAGCTCAGATCACGCCGAAATGAGTAATGTGTTAGTTGGAGGGGGATGGAAGCTCCCTGGTTGTTACTCAGCCGGCAGAAGATAGGATTAGTCTGGGTGATGAGACCACTGATGTGGATATATATATATAAGGGTGGTGGATACCGAGTTGTCATTTGGTTTCCATATCTGGCAAGCAGCAGTAATGCACAACACTAGCAGTCCACGGACAAGTTGCTAGGGTACTCATGAGCGTTGTCCTCTCCATCCTCATGTATGGGGCAGAGGGGTGGGATGTGTGGAGCGTTGCCTACCATAGTGTTACAGATGCATAGCGATATCGCACTATGTGAGTATGGGAGTGAGTACGACATCAACCGAATGCAATTGGAACAGAGTTTTATTTGCAATTACACTCGGAGAAGTTTTACCACTACAAACAGGGAACTGGGTGGGAGCGAATGCAAGCGCAGGGGACAGGGCGATGAGAGAACCGCTCAGCTACCACTGATGACAGCGAAGTTTCGAGCGAATCGGGGCATTTGAGGTGCCCAGTCAGCACGAATGCCTCGGACGAGCCTCCGCTGAATGGAAGGGGTTTGGTTCGTCCCATTTCTTTAGGAAAAGGGAAGTTGTGAAAAGTCATCCTCCATTAGTGGCTGGGACCACATTCTTTCTCCCAATCCACCTCCTAGCAACAGAGAGGAAAGATCGGTAATAAGGGCAACCTGAATACAAGATACCAGAATAATAGAGAGAGAACTAAGCCCCTTGGGAGATGGCAAGAGGAGTGAGATGCAGCCTAGAAGGGGCAGTGGACCAGGTCGAATTGATAAAGCTACAAGCCCTTACTGCTTGCTACTGCTTACTGTGGATGAGACTTACCTTGCCAAAGGTTCGTCGTGCACAGTGAAGAACATCATGTTGAATTCAGAAGACACCTGGAACCAATGAGCTCGTGCTGAGCCAGAAGAAGATGGGGATTGCTGATACGGGATCAGCATCCCACAGAAATGAAGAGTGAAAACACTTCACTTGTACTCTCCCAAACTGCTGGGCTGTGTCTCCATGCAGCCCATGCATTAAGCTAAACAGCTCCACGTTGGAGCCTCAATATGGGGACGTACGTAAACTGTTCTGATGCACATAGCTCTCCTGGCCCAACTCTGGTGAAAAGGGAGACTGTTGGCTACCGTGTTCATATTGGTAACCACTACTTGCTACGTGATCAAAAAATATAACGTTTCTTTCGTATTCCAGGCTACAACGTCTGCATATTCGCTTATGGGCAGACGGGAGCTGGTAAATCTTACACGATGATGGGGAGGCAGGATGAAGAAGGGCAGGAAGGAATCATTCCTCAATTATGCAAAGATCTGTTCGAAAGGATAAAAGGCAGCACTTCCGGCGAACTTCGATATTCGGTCGAGGTAAGCTATATAGTTCCTACTTTATGTTAATAGGTTTAAATTCCTGAGAAGGTTAATCCATAATTTTCTTCTTTTAGGTCAGCTACATGGAAATTTATTGTGAAAGAGTTAGAGATTTGTTGAACCCTAAAAACAAAGGCAATTTGAGGGTGAGAGAGCATCCTTTGCTCGGCCCTTATGTCGAGGATTTATCTAAACTCGCTGTCACCAGCTACGAAGATATTCACAATTTGATAGATGAAGGCAACAAAGCCAGGTAATTTCAACTTGACGAGTACAAGACCAAGTTCAGTGTTCAGTACATGAGAAATGCTTCTAGAGTGGAGGTAGGAATCAGCAAATTATGCTCTGAATCTTCTTATTAAAATTACTAGGTGCGAAAAAAGGTAAGTTGTCCTGAAAGCTTACTCTCAGGCTACATTGCCATAAAATATCCATTCTACCTTTGAGTCTGATTGTTCGGAAGCGACGACAAATTTCATGGGTACTCACCTCTCACTGTACTATCATGTCGAATGTTCAGCCTGATTCGTCGAAAAGAACAGAAAGGAGCATGAAGGTGTGGATCAGGACTCCCGCGTTGCTACAGTCATACAGCATTTATCGCAAGTTTGACCTGTTAGTTTATGCCATATCCTTTCAACGATTCGCAATAATTGAGTCGTAAAAATTGAGTGCGCCGAGAAAAGCTTATGGACATTGACTTCAAACAACATACAAATGTTGATGAATTTTAGTCCAGAAATGAACTTATTTTGATGAATTTTGAAATTGATGTACTCGAGTAATTTCAAATTAGAGGGGTTTCTTTTTTTAATTTTGGAGCTTGTACAGAAGTGGTCCATAATCACCGAATCCAATGCGTTCAATGTGGGCACGTTAATTGATTGAATCAGTTAGAATATGTTCCACAACGACTAGCTATACTGTAAAAGGTCACCTGCTCTAGAAAAAGGAGGTTTAAAAATCAACTCAAGTCAAATGTCTGTATTGAATCGCAAAATCATTAGTGCTTATAAATATTTCGTTTTCAGAACTGTAGCTGCCACAAACATGAACGAGACTTCGAGTAGGTCTCACGCAGTGTTCACCATATTTTTCACTCAACAGTGCTTCGACGAACTCACGTCTCTCACGAGCGAAAAAGTTAGCAAAATTTCTCTGGTGGATTTGGCTGGTTCCGAGAGAGCAGATTCAACTGGGGCCAAAGGTACACGTCTAAAAGAAGGCGCTAATATCAACAAGTCTCTTACGACGCTCGGCAAAGTTATTTCCGCTCTCGCAGAAGTCGTAAGTTATTTGCCTACAAAATTAATTTGGGAATGAAGCTAACAGTTACTGATTTTTACGTTACATGGGGTTTTAAATCGGTTTCGGTTATTTTGATTTCCATGCTATTAACCTTCTCCCTTATTTTGGACCTTTGGCGTTAGAAACACACCCATAAAGTGTCTCTCTCTCCCCACTAACTAATAAGTAAATGTTTTCGAAATAATAAAGCAATTTTACGTCAATTTTTGTCAAAAGTGTCGCTCAAAATATCGAAATTTCTTGAAGCATATTTGCGAAAAGGTGTACTTGTCTCACTGCGCAGCACTGACGTCACATAAACTAGCAAAGATAGGAGTCTATGAGAGCTGAGCGGGTGCCCCATTCCAATTTATTTCTTGTTTTCCCTTTTTCCCGTAATCTTTCAATTGACTGCGCCTGTGGACTCACATCGAGTCTAATAGATTCAAGGGAGTGGTTCACCATTAGTTGATGAAAGTTCAGGTCCTGTGCCAGCGATCCACATGCGCCTCATTGTTCTGATATAAATGTGGTACTAGGAGCAATCCTGTGTTAATGGGTATCAGTGTAGCAGATGTCTCTGTAGCAGGTAAGATAGGCAAGATGGCATTTCAGCCAACACCTCTAGTCCCTCAAAGACACTGCCCTCGCAACGCTTGCCTCATTACGAGCAATTAGCAAGGCTATTTGGGGTGTGTGTTAGTGCGATACTATTATAGTGTACAGTGCCAGTTACTTATCCGTGATAGGCTCCATTGTCTGGTTGTCTGGGGCTTCAAACTAACAGTCAATCAAAGGAGAGTACTTGCCCAATCCTATTGAGCAGCACTCCTGTAGATAACCAAGGCTTACAAGACATCATTCACTGAAGCACTCTAAGTGATCACTTGCCAGTTACCTGCTGACCTGGCCATTGAGTGCAAGATGGCCTAATGCCGTAATGGCCTCTCCACTGAGTGAAAACTTGCCCCGCTAGGTGAATGGGCATTAGATAAATGTCAAGTGAGATGAGAATCCTTGTCAAAGGGATGTGGCACATATGTGTTTTTACCCGACACCCACGAATGTCTTAGGAGAAAGTTGGTTTTGCCAGACCATTGGACCACTTGTTCTCTTTTAAAAACTCTCCATCCTCCACGTCTTGCTCCCCCACTGCAGAGGGAACAAGTAACCACATGCTACAGTGAGCAATGGTTCGTTGGAACAGCAACCAAACCTTCTAGCATTGTTGACTGCTTTCTAAGCAAGCTTATAATTGTTTCACCAAGTTTACGATAAATGTTATTACAGAAAAACGTGGCCACAGTTGATCTCTCTCTTTGATGCTTGCCACCCACGTAAACAGTTAGATTCCTTGGAAAAAAATCTATTCTACACCAGGCTTCCAAAATCTTCACATGAGCTTTGTTCGACGCAAAGCGTCGAAATTGTCAGTTCATTGACCTCGGACTTCCCCACGTCATTATCTCCGACCGCCTAATCGTCTCCAACTATTTCGATACCTGCCCCTCACCCTTGGAAATCCCAAATCGGCGGATATTTCCAACGGTGGTCTTCCCCTCCTTCCCCTCTCCTCTTCTCAGATTCCCTTCCACAACAGATACCTTCTCCCAAAACATCATTCTGCTACGAAGTGTCGTCGAAGTGAGTCGTCTCCAGTTTTCGCGTTTTCTCCCAACACTTGTTTCCTAACACCTTCGCGATACGGCCGTCTCCAATTCTCCCAACGGATACCTCTATCAACTCTCATCGACTTCTAGTTCGGCTTTCTCCCTCCTTCCGAGTACAACCAGTTTTTCACGTCTTCAGAGCCCTATTTGTTCGCGATTCCATACTCAACTCATCTCCCGTGTAAGTCACCTCTTCTTTGTACAATCCAAGTCTTCAAATCTTGTGATAATCCAGCTCACCAATTACAAGTTTGTGCTCAGTAAATATCCGTCTCCGAGTTTCATTCACGTCTATCCTGGTCCAAACATTTGGTCCTCCGGGCCGGATAGACAAATAACATTTTCGCGGCTGTAGCATTCCGGGTCCAGCGCGAAAAGAGTATATTCTCCTGTTCGAAACTGTATTAAGATGGACTTCTCACCTACATGGGGTAACAACTTCCATCTCCCCTCAGACCGTATCTTGAATGACGCAACGCTAATCTCTTACTCCGAAAAACTGGTTAATCTACAACTCTGTAGCTAGTCTGGATACATCTGCAGCTCTGCTCCATATGACCTCCTCAATCTGTGGTTCTCCTTCATCACAGCATCCAAGCAATTCCCTGAGGTAGAGAATTACATATCAGGAATCAAAGATAAAGTACTCAGCACCAAATGGCACAACACAATCCGCCTCCCTATTAGACGATACAGAGGCCATGATTGATTTTCATCTGCTTCCGATGATGGGTTCGCCTCCATCGGCAGTCTTCACACCTACTCCTTCTTCTACTTCTTCCTCGTCGCCAACCTTCCAAAAGACTATCGACACCGTGACGATTTCATCGTTACCATCCGTTAAAGAAGACGCCGAGACGTCACCTCATCACCCCTTCACCTACGCCAAACGCTCCAACCTGAAGACATCTCCGCTTCCACCAGCCATTGGGATACCCGCTCCTTCTTCGCCGCCATTCAAGAACCCGCAACCGACGCCGTCGCCCTCCGCTTCCGGTACAATGTCTTCACCTTCACCGGATAAGAAAGCCTCCGAAGTCTGGTCACAGCACCGTATTGCCTCCCCACTCAATCACCAATACGCTGTTCACAACGACCTAATCCATGCGAACTTCCAATAGTCACCATCGAAACGAAGCCCCACCTCACTCAAGATGCACACTGCGCCCGTCAACCGCTTTCTTCCACTCCCGCCATCTTCAAATCGCTGCCGACGAATGTTACACAAGGTAAGGCTCTGAAGCGTGTGAACTGGTTCCTCAACGTAGAATATAGGAAGGAGCCTTCAGCTCTTCCTGTTCAGAGGCAGCCCTCAGCCCTTTGTGCCTACAATCCACATTCCAAGTGTTGTCACCAAGCCCAACGTTCTGAACTCAATCAATTTGCCTATACCCTCCTATGTCTCTTTCCTCCTACCTGTTCCTGTGCTCCTGCAACCCACTTAGCCCTCTCATCATTAGCACCCTATCCCCCAACGCCCTTCATATCTATCACGCCTCAGCTCCTCTCATATTCTCATTCGAATCACAATGACTCCACAACTGTTTTCCTACAAGTGCATTCACACCTCCACACAGAACAGAAGCACTGTATTGGTGTTTCAAGGCCCTCAACATAGACGTTTGCTCTCAGAATCTCGTGCCCACACACCAAAATTTAAGAGCTGTCACCAGGACCCCTTTGCCCACCCCTCTAAATTCACGCAGTTTACCCATACATCCTTTTGTCTCATCCTTCCGCCTATTTTTCTGCTCCTACGACTCAACTCAGCCCTCATCTCAAGTATCCCATGTCCCAACGCCCTTTTTGGTCTTCACACCCTACTTTTCTAAATCCTAGTCTTCACATCTTACTATGCTAAACCCTAACTGTTGTACCCTACCACAACCCACATCATCTTGCCCTAACATTCGGTTTCTTCAATGCTACACCAGCACAGCTTTCCTCTATCTCTTCTACCTTCCACTCCTGATCCTCCCTAAATTCGAGTGTGATTACCAAGGTCCCTCGGACCACCTTACCACATTCACATAGTTTGCCCACACCCTTTTCCGTCCCTTCTTTCTAACTGTTTCTCTACATTGCAATTTCACTCAGCTCGCATCCTTAATAGCACAAGCCTCAATGTCTTATGCCCCACATCCAGTCTCCTTCAATGTTCTGTCCTACCAACATTCCTTATCCTCTCTACCTCCCACTTGTACTCGTAATCATCCCTCGTATCATTGAGCATTCACTCAGGACAGCACTAGGTCTCACCTCTTAATCCCATGCCTTAAATCATACCTTTACCCACTGCACATGCCCTTTTTGCACCACTCCCATGCGCTTTTTCCTTCTCACTGCTACCCCCTTTTTGCACGACCTCAGTAAGCTCCTTCAACTTTCACCACCTCACTGTAATTGCCCCTACCGCCCCTTTCAACATGCCTTCCTCCCTCTTGCAGCACCCCAGCGTGCCTTCCTCACTAATTGCACCACCCCAATGTGCATTCTCCTACTTGCACCACCCCAATGTGCGTTCTCCTACTTGCACCACCCCAATGTGCGTTCTCTTACTTGCACCACCCCAATGTGCATTCTCCTACTTGCACCACCCCAATGTGTATCCTCCTATGTGCACCAAATGAGTGAAATTTCTCCTACTAACACCACCCCAATGTGTATCCTCCTAATTGCACCACCTCAGTGTGTATTCTCCTACATGCACCCCATCTCAGTGTGCATTCTCCTACATGCACCCCATCTCAGTGTGTATTCTCCTACATGCACCCCATCTCAGTGTGCATTCTCCTACATGCACCCCATCTCAGTGTGCATTCTCCTACATGCACTCCATCTCAGTGTGCATCCTCCTACATGCACTCCACATCAGTGTGCATTCTCCTACTTGCACCACCCCAATGTGTATTCTCCTCAGTGTGCATTCTCCTACTTGCACCGCCCAGCATGTTGGCTGTTTGCACCTCCACCTTGTGAAAATCCCCCTCTATATTCCCCATCTGTGCATGTGCTTCCCTGAACCTCAGTTTTTGATAAATACTTCCATTTCAATTCTACCTTGATGCTGTTCACTTCATGCTAGTGCTTTCTCAATATCCTTTCATTCTCCTTGCACCACATCCTGTGCTTTCTCGTGTGATCACGCATTCATCCTCATCCTCGCATCTAAGCTCCAGTTCTCCGTTGCCATGCTCTACTCACCACCCATATTTTGAACCGACAACACTTACCACCTCCTCTGACTCACCCCTCAAGTGAGCAAGCCTCCTCACCTACGTTCATTACCACAACCACTGTAACCCCACTGAGGGTTATCCTGCTGTCGCAGCGCGGGAGTATGTTCGACGCAAAGCGTCGAAATTGTCAGTTCATTGACCTCGGACTTCCCACGTCATTATCTCCGACCGCCTAATCGTCTCCAACTATTTCGATACCTGCTCCTCACCCTTGGAAATCCCAAATCGGCGGATATTTCCAACGGTGGTCTTCCTCCTTCCCCTCTCCTCTTCTCAGATTCCCTTCCACAACAGATACCTTCTCCCAAAACATCATTCTGCTACGAAGTGTCGTCGAAGTGAGTCGTTCCAGTTTCGCGTTTTCTCCCAACACTTGTTTCCTAACACCTTTCGCGATACGGCCGTCTCCAATTCTCCCAACGGATACCTCTATCAACTCTCATCGACTTCTAGTTCGGCTTTCTCCTCCTTCCGAGTACAACCAGTTTTTCACGTCTTCAGAGCCCTATTTGTTCGCGATTCCATACTCAACTCATCTCCCGTGTAAGTCACCTCTTCTTTGTACAATCCAAGTCTTCAAATCTTGTGATAATCCAGCTCACCAATTACAAGTTTGTGCTCAGTAAATATCCGTCTCCGAGTTTCATTCACGTCTATCCTGGTCCAAACATTTGGTCCTCCGGGCCGGATAGACAAATAACATTTTCGCGGCTGTAGCATTCGGGTCCAGCGCGAAAAGAGTATATTCTCCTGTTCGAAACTGTATTAAGATGGACTTCCACCTACATGGGGTAACAACTTCCATCTCCTCAGACCGTATCTTGAATGACGCAACGCTAATCTCTTACCCGAAAAACTGGTTAATCTACAACCCTCTGTAGCTAGGTCTGATACATCTGCAGCTTCCGCTCCATATGACCTCCTCAATCTGTGGTTCTCCTTCATCACAGCATCCAAGCAATTCCCTGAGGTAGAGAATTACATATCAGGAATCAAAGATAAAGAACTCAGCACCAAATGGCGCAACACAATCCGCTCCCTATTAGACGATACAGAGGCCATGATTGATTTTCATCTGCTTCCGATGATGGGTTCGCCTCCATCGGCAGTCTTCACACCTACTCCTTCTTCTACTTCTTCCTCGTCGCCAACCTTCCAAAAGACTATCGACACGGTGACGATTTCATCGTTACCATCCGTTAAAGAAGACGCCGAGACGTCACCTCATCACCCCCTTCACCTACGCCAAACGCTCCAACCTGAAGACATCCCGCTTCCACCAGCCATTGGGATACCCGCTCCTTCTTCGCCGCCATTCAAGAACCCGCAACCGACGCCGTCGCCTCCGCTTCCGCACAATGTCTTCACCTTCACCGGATAAGAAAGCCTCCGAGTCTTCGTCACAGCACCGTATTGCCTCCCCACTCAATCACCAATACGCTGTTCACAACGACCTAATCCATGCGAACTTCCAATAGTCACCATCGAAACGAAGCCCCACCTCACTCAAGATGCACACTGCGCCCGTCAACCGCTTTCTTCCACTCCTGCCATCTTCAAATCGCTGCCGACGAATGTTACACAAGGTGGCTCTGAAGCGTGTGAACTGGTTCCCCAACGTAGAATATAGGAAGGAGCCTTCAGCTCTTCCTGTTCAGAGGCAGCCCTCAGCCCTTTGTGCCTACAATCCACATTCCAAGTGTTGTCACCAAGCCCAACGTTCTGAACTCAATCAATTTGCCTATACCCTCCTATGTCTCTTCCTCCTACCTGTTCCCTGTGCTCCTGCAACCCACTTAGCCCTCATCATTAGCACTCATCCCCAACGCCCTTCATATCTATCACGCCTCAGCTCCTCTCATATTCTCATTCTGAATCATTAATGACCCACAACCGTTTTCCTACAAGTGCATCCACACCTCCACACAGAACAGAAGCCCTGTATTGGTGTTTCAAGGCCCTCAACATAGACGTTTGCTCTCAGAATCTCGTGCCCACACACCAAATTTAAGAGCTGTCACCAGGACCCCTTTGCCCACCCCTCTAAATTCACGCAGTTTACCCATACATCGTTTGTCTCATCCTTCCGCCTATTTTTCTGCTCCTACGACTCAACTCAGCCCTCATCTCAAGTATCCCATGTCCCAACGCCCTTTTGGTCTTCACACCCTACTTTTCTAAATCCTAGTCTTCACATCTTACTATGCTAAACCCTAACTGTTGTACCCTACCACAACCCACATCATCTTGCCCTAACATTCGGTTTCTTCAATGCTACACCACCAGCACAGCTTTCCTCATCTCTTCTACCTTCCACTCCTGATCCTCCCTAAATTCGGAGTGTGATTACCAAGGTCCTCGGACCACCTTACCACATTCACATAGTTTGCCCACACCCTTTTCCGTCCCTTCTTTCTAACTGTTTCTCTACATTGCAATTTCACTCAGCTCGCATCCTTACAGCACAAGCCTCAATGTCTTATGCCCCACATCCAGTCTCCTTCAATGTTCTGTCCTACCAACATTCCTTATCCTCTCTACCTCCCACTTGTACTCGTAATCATCCCTCGTATCATTGAGCATTCACTCAGGACAGCACTAGGTCTCACCTCTTAATCCCATGCCTTAAATCATACCTTTACCCACTGCACATGCCCTTTTTGCACCACTCCCATGCGCTTTTTCCTTCTCACTGCTACCCCCTTTTTGCACGACCTCAGTAAGCTCCTTCAACTTTCACCACCTCACTGTAATTGCCCCTACCGCCCCTTTCAACATGCCTTCCTCCCTCTTGCAGCACCCCAGCGTGCCTTCCTCACTAATTGCACCACCCCAATGTGCATTCTCCTACTTGCACCACCCCAATGCAAGTGTTCTCCTACTTGCACCACCCCAATGTGCGTTCTCTTACTTGCACCACCCCAATGTGCATTCTCCTACTTGCACCACCCCAATGTGCGTTCTCCTATGTGCACCAAATGAGTGAAATTTCTCCTACTAACACCACCCCAATGTGTATCCTCCTAATTGCACCACCTCAGTGTGTATTCTCCTACATGCACCCCATCTCAGTGTGCATTCTCCTACATGCACCCCATCTCAGTGTGTATTCTCCTACATGCACCCCATCTCAGTGTGCATTCTCCTACATGCACCCCATCTCAGTGTGCATTCTCCTACATGCACTCCATCTCAGTGTGCATCCTCCTACATGCACTCCACATCAGTGTGCATTCTCCTACTTGCACCACCCCAATGTGTATTCTCCTCAGTGTGCATTCTCCTACTTGCACCGCCCAGCATGTTGGCTGTTTGCACCTCCACCTTGTGAAAATCCCCCTCTATATTCCCCATCTGTGCATGTGCTTCCCTGAACCTCAGTTTTTGATAAATACTTCCATTTCACCCTACCTTGATGCTGTTCACTTCATGCTAGTGCTTTCTCAATATCCTTTCATTCTCCTTGCACCACATCCCAAAGCTTTCGTGTGATCACGCATTCATCCTCATCCTCGCATCTAAGCTCCAGTTCTCCGTTGCCATGCTCTACTCACCTCACCCATATTTTGAACCGACAACACTTACCACCTCCTCTGACTCACCCCTCAAGTGAGCAAGCCTCCTCACCTACGTTCATTACCACAACCACTGTAACCCCAATTCGAGGGTTATCCTGCTGTCGCAGCGCGGGGAGTATGTTCGACGCAAAGCGTCGAAATTGTCAGTTCATTGACCTCGGACTTCCCCACGTCATTATCTCCGACCGCCTAATCGTCTCCAACTATTTCCTGATACCTGCCCTCACCCTTGGAAATCCCAAATCGGCGGATATTTCCAACGGTGGTCTTCCTCCTTCCCCTCTCCTCTTCTCTGATTCCCTTCCACAACACATACCTTCTCCAAAAACATCATTCTGCTACGAAGTGTCGTCGAAGTGAGTCGTCTCCAGTTTTCGCGTTTTCTCCCAACACTTGTTTCCCTAACACCTTTCGCGATACGGCCGTCTCCAATTCTCCCAACGGATACCTCTATCAACTCTCATCGACTTCTAGTTCGGCTTTCTCCCTCCTTCCGAGTACAACCAGTTTTTCACGTCTTCAGAGCCCTATTTGTTCGCGATTCCATACTCAACTCATCTCCCGTGTAAGTCACCTCTTCTTTGTACAATCCAAGTCTTCAAATCTTGTGATAATCCAGCTCACCAATTACAAGTTTGTGCTCAGTAAATATCCGTCTCCGAGTTTCATTCACGTCTATCCTGGTCCAAACAAGCTTAGAAAACCAATTTCTAGACGTGGGTGTGGGTATGGTTTTGAAAGAAATGATGAAAATATTGCACGGTTACTCCCACCGAATTCCGTCATTATGTTTAACTATCACTGCCTCTCCCATCCTCTAGGCAACAGCCAATTTGTAAGGGAAAGTGATGCCTTGCACTTTATATTTTCTCACAAGTGGTAAACAAAATCAAATTGAAGTGGTTGAAGACCTTGAAGTTGCCACTAATGGTCATTTTGTTCTTTGCCATTTCTGTTTCTCTGTGGCAAGTACCATATAGAATACCAGAGAGCTTATTTCCTGCAGTGGTCAAGTAAATTGTGTGTTATATAAACCCCAAGTAAATAGCCATATTTGTTTTGATTATTGCTGTTAATTCTATAAATTTTTATTTTGTTGCTTCATTGGATTGGCAGTCGGTACGTACAATGTATTGTCGAAATGTGGGGGGGATTTGAATAGAATCGATTGTCGATTAATACAGATTTGGTGTGCAGGTGACCAAGAAGAAGAAAAAGGAAAATTTCATTCCTTACCGTGATTCTGTTCTGACATGGTTGTTGAGAGAAAATCTTGGCGGAAACTCTAAAACAGCCATGATTGCTGCAATCAGCCCTGCCGATATAAATTATGACGAGACGCTTTCAACACTCAGGTATATTTACAGTTAAAATGTAGTTGAATTTAAAGTTGGGCCCTACGCGCGTTTGGGTATGTTTTCCTGATAGAGTGGAGCACAATTATATCTGTTCCTGCCCGTGGAAGCGTTTCTTCTCATATCCCTGTGAAGTTAATTCGAACAATGCGACAGGATACGACCAAGCTCATCTCACAATAATTTATTTGTTTGGCGGATACATCTGTAACCTCTTGGGCAATACAAAATTCTGTTGCTGTAAAAGATGTCTCGCTACGACACAAGATTATTTTACATCTTCTCAGTACGGACGTTGCTTGTGTTTTTCAGTGCTCTATTCAGCGAGTTGATTAATTCTTATGATCACTAGCTTTGATCCGCTTGAATGCTTCTCCATTTCAAACTGTTTTCTCCAACGTCTACTTTCTCAAGTTAAGAACGGCTTTTAAGGAAAATAACCCTAGATGTTTCTTTTGTTAAGGTATGCTGACCGAGCGAAGCAAATTAGGTGCAATGCGGTGGTTAATGAAGACGCAAACGCTAAACTCATACGAGAACTCAAAGAGGAAATTCAACGTCTTCGCGATCTTCTAAAAGCCGAAGGAATCGAAGTTCAAGAAGGTGTGCAATGTCTTTCTCGTTACCTCAATGTAGTGCTCAATAGTATAAAAACAAATAAAATGTAAATTGATCCTTTAAAGCTCAATAAGCTGTGTGGGTTGGTGGCAAGAAGCAGGGAGTTGTCCCCAATCGTCACATAATTATGATGTAAATATCGTTGTGACAATGTAAGAATGAAAACAGATAGAGAATCACTGATTGCACCTGTAGGGAGGTTTTAAAGTTTTTGAAGTCTGGCGACATGTCGATCGTGCAGAGTTGTGTTCGATGTGCCAACTTTTCTTTTTCTATTAGTTCAGAGCAATCGTAAAACTTTGCCTAATGGGGCTAAGGCTTCGAGCTTCAACTCCGTTTTGGTGGAGATGTGGCTCGTTAACGCTGTTACCATGGCAGGGATATCTGCAAGCTCCACCTCAGGCATATTGATTATATACCATTTGTTGGTTAGTTGAACATCATGAGCCACTTCTGTCAGTCCAACTACTCTTCGTGGCTGGAACTGATGAGAAATATTTCAGAGTGGTGATGTGGAGAGTGGGACACGCGCTATTATCCGCCTTGGGAATGCTCAAACTCTGCTTTCCCCCTCCTCGTTCTGAAGGCAGCGCCTATATGAGGATCACTCATAGGTGTTAGTGAGCTACTGTTAGCTCTTTCCTCAGCTCGTTGTGATTGTATTTGACTCAACGTGCTGTCTACCGTTCAATCATTGCAGTGTTTTGTATGGAATATGTTGAGGTTGTCAGTGTCACGTACAGTATATCTCTATAAACTGGTTCTACAATGAGAGAAGATACAACTGGAGAATTCTGTCCCACAATCTCCCCTGAATGTGTTCTGCAGTCCCAACTTCAAGGAGGAGATATCGCAGCATGTTGTGTACAGGCGTAGAAGTGTATAATGTGTCTTTACAAGTCCGGCACTTAGAGACTAACCAAGAAGATGGCAGCAGTTGCTAAGGACAAAAACTGCAAGGGAATATGGTATGAGGACAGTGCGTAAATTCCAAAAACACTTCAACATCATTATGGACAGAGAGACGAGGAGGGTATAGGTCGAAGGTTATGGCAAATTTGGACATTGTCTGCTACGTGAACAACTTCAATGAAATATAATGGGGAAGTGCAGGATTTGAGATCTACATCCCTCATCGATCTTTTAGAATCTACTCAGAAGAGCTTTAGCGTACTTCAATCAACTTATGTATTAAAGAATACTAGGTCGCACGAAGATGACAGAGCAAATGAGTGTTGACTAAATCCTATTAACGTTTGGGCGTTTTGAAATGGGGCTGCTTGTGGCCATGACTTCACGTGGACATTGTTCTCTCTACCTTGAAGGATGCATTGTCTTCATCTCGTGGCGAACAAAACATAAAATATTATCGACTTTCATCTCATATGGAAGTAGCTTGGCTCTTTTCCGGGAAAAGAAGAAGGTGTTTTGCGAAAGCTTGATTTGGAATAGCTCTTTGTTCCAAATTTGTCACAACAATATCTTATTGTCAGTAACAGGTTGTAGTTTTGTTATCTATTGACGTAGTTTTAGGCCAAACTAACCTTGTCCTTTTCTGAATCCATTTGGAAAGGGCCGGATGGTAAAGTGGTGGTCGAAAAGCATAGAGACTCAAATAGTAAGTAATTGCCACGAAATATGCAAAGCTTCCCAACATTGCCCGCGACACTAACCTCATGCTTCATGTTAGTCGTTGTAATTGACCCGCTTGTTGTTCATGATCCGTCGTCTGCTATTGTTCATTGAATTATCGTTTTATGTTTAAAGTAATTATACTATTACCATCATTGCTGAGCTTCTCATGAGTTGTAGAGTTTTGCTGAGCTTGACCATTATTTTTGTTAGGTTGATATGATGACTGAAGAAGCATGCTTCGTGTTTTCTACCAGGAAGGGTAGTTGGTTTACAATGGCCAATCGTATAATTGAGCGCTTCTTACAATTATTCCACCTTAATATCGGTTTTTTTCGTCAGACTCTTCCTAACAAAAAGACAGCGTCAGACTCTTTTAACAATGGGTAATGAGTTCATTTGAGTGGGGCTATATCGCACTAAAGTATAATCGTATTACTATTTTCTTATTGTTAGTAAATCAAATCCTCACTTATTCAGGCAGCACACGCTTCCATAAGAATCAAACTCTTGTGATTAGCAGAAAAGGTGGTCTTATTTACTTCCTGCAAAAATGAAACTTGACATCTAAAATACTGAAAATGATAACCGTACGTTTTGAAACTCCTTTTCCCCTGAACCTTAAGTTATGGTACTTTTTGTAGAAACCAATTGGTCCAATTCTAGTGGTACTCAGATTTTCAGTTTGTGCCCAAAAGTCTCTTCTTATGGCTGGCGCATAACCCCTCGAATGATATGAGTGTGATCAAGCATTCACGTTCCACCAATCTCTGCTGGATGAAAAAATGTTACTGCTATTGTTTTCAATGCAATCGTTGATTGCTGCCTTCAAGCCATTTCACAAGAGGTGTGGCTTCTAGGCTATGTTATCCTCTTCAGGTTAACAGATTGAGTCGAGTAATTCTGCGTTGTATTTTCTTTTGTTTAGCGGTTTCAGTGTTGGCTATCGCCTTCACACCAACATATCGCGCTTGTATATTTTAGCCATTACCAGAAAAAAAGGGCAACGGGTTAGAAAGATGTAATACTTTACTCGATCCGTTAACATAAGTAGACAACTGTAGCCAAAAAGCCACACTCTCCGTACCTTATTTGATTTTTTAATCGCCATAAGTAGCTTTGTCTTACAACATGAAACACTCTTAGAAGAGTGCCCTAAACTCGTAGTTACGTCTGCTACCTGGAGAACTACTACTGTTGCACTGGCTGCAACTGCAAAATAATTCTTTATAAGTGTAATAGGCAGACTGAACAGGTGGGCAATTAATGACGCGTTAATGCTAGAAATGTACCTCACCGTAGCACCACCCAATCCATGAACCAAGTACTGGAATCTGCTGTCTGGTCCACCGCCCCTTTTGAGCTGTGTCCCACTCGTCTTGCCACCTCTCCTTCTTTTCTTCTTATAGCCGTTGTTACTGTGGCAGCTTTATCTGCTGTTTGCTAGATGTGAACGCTTAACGTCAAGTTAGCGTCTTCCATAATGCCCAAGTATCTTACTGCTTCTCTTGTTTGTAGCTCCATTGTCTCACGAATGGGGAGTTCTCCATTGCTCAGACTAGGTAGGATGAGGGACAGCTCATGAGCTCCAGCTTTATCTGGACCGAGCCTAGCGTGTAGCCAATAATTACTGATAACAATTACAAGATCACATCAACAGATATCTCAAGACAAAGCAGGCCATCGTATGCCACATTCCGTAGGGTCGACCCAAGGGCAGTCCTTGCAGTAACATCCCTCCTGCACCATCTGTAGGCTGTCTTGTAGATAAGTGTTGCGATCTCGCAGATACCTTTTAATTACCTGAAGTGCGTGTTAGGTACCCTCAAGCTGCCCTACACGGCATCGAGTACGTCTTTTCCATTGTATGGAATTGAACACGCTTTTCACATCCAGGGTGATCAACAACCATACGGTCCTGAAAGAGTGGTTAACCTGTTGGGCCTCCACCACTATGGGGAATGTCTTATAACATATTTTTGAATGCAAAAGGTTTTGAAAAGTCGTGCTAACTCAACACTCAACAAGGTAACCAACCACTCTTGCCCTGCCAATATCCATGCTCCAACTTTTTTCACATACTTGCAATGGCTTCGCTTTTCGTGAAAATTCGTTAAAATAGAATGGAAGTAATGATTCATGGCGCCCCTTTTCACTATCTCAGCACTACCTTAGCCTACTTAATGAGGAATAATATCGACGATACATTGGAAACTTACAAAGAATTGTTTTGCGGATTCAACTCGAACAAATTCAAGTATGTACGATGTAAGTACGAAAGAATTATGCAAAAGGGGGTTGTAAGAACATAGAGCTACTTATGGTACCTTAGCTCGTACCGTGCGCTCTTTATTTTCCTGAGTTCTTCGCTGTAGCATCAACTTTACTAGAGCTTGAGTTTTCTCCTTTGTACTTTATCATTTCTCTTTCTTTTGTCTGTTCATTTTAGTATTTGTACCTTGCCGTTCTTTACTGAGCCATAAGTTACTTTGTTAAATTAGTACTTACCACAAAGCTCCGTTACAATTGGCAAATTTCATGGCAATTCCAGTAGCAAAGGATTTTCCCAAATTCTAAATTATTCACACCTGCGTAAATTTTATTAATCGTGACTGAGGATTTTATTTTCATAAATTGGATTCATAGGATACATTTTTGTGATATTTTCAGGAGAAGATGGCTTAGTCAAAGTGATCAAGGAGGATGAAAGTGAAGTGAAAAAAGCTTCTCAGTCATCAACTATTGCCGAAGAGGCTGTCGATCAACTTCAAGCCAGCGAAAAATTGATTGCAGGTTTGTAAGTTTATTGAAACGTGTGTTATGCATATTTCATGGTCTTAATGCCCCTTTGCTCAAAATGACTTATTGGCACACCTGTTGTACGGTTGAAACGTCGTATTTTGTATTTTTAGAGCTTAATGAAACCTGGGAAGAAAAGCTTAAACGAACTGAAGAAATACGAATTCAAAGAGAAGCGGTTTTTGCGGAAATGGGTGTAGCAGTAAAAGAAGATGGTGATACTGTCGGGGTTTTCTCTCCCAAAAAGGTTAGCTCTGCCGATTTTAGTTGCCTTCCATATAGTTACGATAACGCTTGAGATGTATTTAACACCTTATTTATTTTCTATTTTCATGCAATGAGAATGTGCTGTAGAAATTGATCATTTAAGCACGCGAACCGACCAGTTCCCTTTTCTAAATAACTCAATCATAATACGTGAAAAATGTGCTCCAGGGCATCCTTCTCATATTGGCAGTTTCTGAATCCTCAGCAGGAATCTTGCGCTCCATTAAGAGGGTTTATGAATATCATGTAGGTTGCCGCTTTGAAAGCCACTGGATCGAATGAGCACCCCAGCCAAGTGAGCGATTGTTCCAGTGACTTAGTGAGCATGTCCAGAGACTGGTCAGAGGAGGCAACTGCCACCTTTGCTCTCATTTTTATTCCAGCCACCGATTGAGTCTGCAGTCGCAAACCACTGGCTCCTATGGACACACAGGCAATCCCAATGCCTGGGCTCCCAACTGCAGGGTGGACTCCGTACTTTTGCGTGACAAGCAATAAATAAATGGATGTTCAGACAAAAATTGATTGTGTATCCACTCAAAGGCTCATTCTGCACCATATGAAATGAGAATGAAATGTATAATAAATGAAAACAAAGAGGAAAATGGTACAGAAGTGATCAACGACTGCAAAGAACCTCACAACCATAAACCACCAACAGCCAGTTACACTGCTCTCTGCATGGAGTGGTGTGACCACTGGTCGTCAGAGATTCACATCCGATTTTGTTGTCTTGAAAGTGGTTTTCTTTTTTTTCCTGTTCTTCTTTTGGTTTATTATTCATTCTGAATAATAACCCTATGTTTTCGGTCACGAAAAATTTTTTACAACCCCCCCTCAAAATTTGATACTTTACGTTTCAAGACATGGAGATTCCAAATTTGCAATGTCCGTCCCCCGTCCGCCGTCCGGGCCGTTTTGTGCCTTTAACGTGGTCTAAAAAATTCGTTCTTTCGCCCAAAAATCCGATTTGGTATCTAGTTGTGCCCGCCATCTCGGCAATCCGATCGGACGAAGCCCGTGGTTGTAATGGGCAAAAAACGGTTAAAAAAATTAACGAAACGCAGTACAACGCGGGAGCTACAAGCGTTTCGTCGTTTGAATTCCCTCCGCCCCGCCCGTCTCTTTAAAAAACCAACCGCTCTCGAGGCGGCTCGCTTCTCTCGAGGCGGCGTCGTTGGGAGGGAAGCGAGGGCACCTTTCGCTTCGAGCGCCCCCGTTCCAATTTCCCCGACGTTTTGGTTTTAATACGATTCAATTTTTTTAGATTCTTTCGTTTCATTCTCATTTTGGTTTTTTCATAGATTTTTGGTTAAATTTTGATATTAGTATTTAGCGTGCATGTTTTCATATTAAAATTCAGTTTTTTCTAGATACTTTTGTTTTTTTTGTTTATTTTAATATTACAATTCAGTTCTTTTCGACCTTTTTTTGGGTTTCATTATGATATTTTTCGATGCTGAATCGAACAGGATGGATCTCGGAGCATTAATGCTAGGTCAAGCTGATTATCCGAATAATAAACCGTTGTGTAATAATTTGCAGGGTTTTTTATAAGCACTCATGATTGAGTAGCACAATAAATCACAATTAGAAACCAACTCAGATTCAACTATTTGTTGCAGACACCTCACTTGGTGAACTTGAACGAGGACCCTTCGATGTCTGAATGTCTCCTGTACTACATCAAAGATGGGCTGACTAGAGTTGGCTCTGGTGATTCCAACGTTCCTCAGGACATTCAATTGAACGGATCACACATTCTTGGCGAGCACTGCATATTTGAAAATAAGGAAGGCGTCGTGACCTTGAAACCAATGTCTGGGGCCGACTGTTTTGTCAATGGAAAGAAGGTGATTGACGTCGAAGTCCTTAAAACTGGTTCTCGAGTGATTCTGGGAAAGAATCACGTGTTTAGGTTCAACCACCCAGGGCAAGGTAAGATCATTTCATTGATGACAGTCTGGATGACCTTATCAAGCACTTAGTGTTCGATACTCCCCATGGATTTGCATCATTTTTTTCAAGGGCTGGAAATAGCCGAACTAAATTATTTCGATCAAGTAGATTTTCAATCTTCATATCTTGTTTCATTGCAGTTCGCGAGCAAAGAGATAAAATCATATCTGAGATTAAAGAAGACAAACCTGAAGGTAAGAAGATGAATATGTTACATTTGCTTGCATTCTCTTCCTAACCCTGCTCTTCCTTTCTGCAATTCAATTTATTCCATTCATTTCCAGTAATTGAAAAATTGTCTCCCGCCGAGTTGCCCAATAACGCAGAAATCGTTGATTGGGACTTTGCCCAAATTGAGCTTCTTGAGAAGCAAGGAATAGATCTAAAGCAAGAAATGAATAAACGGCTTTTGGCTCTAGAGGAACAGTTTCGGAAGGAAAAGGAGCAATCAGACCAAAAGTTTGAAGAACAGAGAAAGGTACCTATTATAACGCTCATTCATCATTTTAGATTATTATAGTGGTTTCAGAAGGAGGTTACCTAGCCAATCGTGTTGTAATTGCCGTGTCTAAAGATCATGCTCTTACTTTTGTTAGTCAGTCGCTCTATTGTGATATGCTGGATTGGAAACTAAAACTTGAAGAGTACTGTCAATTCATGTAGGGGTGACGAATGTGAGGTGTGAGTCAGTCTGGGGGGTATTGTCGTGAATTTCGATCACTTGAAGCCGTATGACTGGCCATTGGAGTGATTTGAAGGGATAAGCCGTAGAATAGTAGATGGGCAGCTCAAGGGAGTCTCAAGGCGCCGAAGACTGGAACTTGGCGCCGAACTGGGAAAACTGACGCCAATGCGTTGTGTAGCTATTAGGCTCAAAATAACCTCTGTATTTTTATTGAGCTTGTCAGTGAGACCCTAATCAGTCCTTTTATTTGATTTGGGCTACGTCCATTCGCCATTGCCTAGGGCACTGTCACATATGGAACAGTTTTGCAATCTAGAGGAATCGTTTGCAGTGGAATCCCTGATTTTATTCTTCCCATGGGTTTAAGGTTGTAGATCAGCTCATACCTTCAGTGCTTTCAGTTTTGGTACGACTTTGGGTTGTGTAAGCAACGTTTAACATTTCAGTGTGTTAAACCAAGGGCTATTGACCCTTGGGTATTCAACAGTTTATTAACGGGATGATAATTTACTAGGGAGCTATTGTGTGTGCAGGGGATAAGTATTTGAAGTATGTCCTAAGTGTTCTTTGTATAGTATAGCAATAGCAGCGAATTCTGCTCTACATACTTAACACGTTTGCAGCTCAAAACGCACAGTCATTGAGACTGAGAAAGTCACAAAATATGTACAAAAATGAGAAAATGAACATGCTGAAGTCGGAGGAGATAAACGCGAACGAACGTCGAACAATAATATTATGAAGAGATTCACAACTTAGGACTTCAGTAACGGTGTTTTAAAATAGCCTTGACAAAGTAAAAGAACTGGTGCAAAACACATTGAAAATGAATCGCTAATGAGCAAACTTTGCTTACACGTTTTTATACCTTAAGAGACCTCGGCTCGATGATATTTGAACCTTCTACCTAGCTCACAAAAACAAAACAAAATTCGATCTGACTAACCAGTCTGGTAAACAAAGGACAGGCAGCCGACTCCTGAACTTGGTCTATGGCCCTGGCAGCGCCACAGTGAGGTGAATTTCTAACACACTGGGTTCCATATGGGACATCCACGGGGTACTTGCGCTGAATTGGTAAGGCTGCAAGCCCAAATGGCCTGTACTACAGGAAAATGGTTGATAATACGTCCAACGTCATTTTCTTGTTCTAAGCATGAGCAGGCTCATGGTACACAGTGGAGAACACAGTCAGCTAGCTCACGCCTCAAGCTGTATTTCTGGTCCCCATTGCCTCTCTGTTTTGCTTGAGAGCTGGGAATGGAACCAGATTTAGTGGGGTGGTTGCCAGCCAAAGCAGAAAGCGTCGTTAAAAACTACTCTAATGCGTGCAATCTCTTTTAGTATTAGAATGATATTGTGTAGCAGGGTCAGAGGTTGTTATAGCGTTACATTTAACATTTTAAAGTAGTTATTTTATTGGGCGAAGGTCACTGAAAGTCACTTCATTATTCCAGAATTACGAAGCTAGAATCGATGCTCTTCAGAAGCAGGTTGAAGAGCAGAGCATGACAATGTCCATGTACAGCTCATACACCCCCGAAGACTTCAACAACGACGAAGACATATTTGGTAAGAAATGTTGGAACACAATTGAAGTTAATGTTCCTCTAATGTACTCTTCTACTTTTAGTTCTGTTTTAATCTATGTGAATAAAAAGGGGAAAAAACTAGAAAGGAAGGGAAAAAGGGAACTCGGTACACACATCTGTTGCAGAGGCTGACCAAAGAACAGGAATTCTGGAAGTCACCCTTGAGCCCATAAAACTGTGTAAAAGTGACCCAGCTCCAAAATTAAACATGAAAAACGAGACTCCTTTCTCCACAGGAACAGAGAAGGCCTTAGCTACATTCATCTAAATCCCTGCATTCTGATGGCCAAGTTATGGAAGAAGAAAATTTCCTTAGAGTTGCAATTATCAGAATGCATCAAGTTAAATAGAAAGACGTAGCAGAAGCTGCGCAGAGAAATTGGAGGGTAATTCGAGATTAATGATTCGAAAACATGGAGTTGAAGAAGAAGAAGAAGAAGGCCTGCTGGTTGACCTTAGCTGGCTGCAAAAGACTTTTAGCCACAGACATGGGGGGGGGGGTGTCGTATTCATGTTGTAGCGTAGCACAGAGGGGCTCATCTCCTTGCTCCTCAGTAACTTACTGTTTTCAGTCCCTAACTAGTGTAATTGACTTTGATTACTATCAGAGGATATCTGTACATGGATGAAGCCTACATTGGAGTACGACATCTTGAGTACCTTGTCTTTCCACCCTTCAACTTGTCATTTGATTAGTTTTTTTGGTTTGTTTTTTTTTTCAGTGAACCCACTATTTGATGCTGCGTGCAACTGGAGCGACAGAGAATATCAATTGGCCAGTTGGGGTTTTAGAAAATGGAAATACCATCAATTTACCTCACTTAGGGATGATCTTTGGGGCAATGCAATATTTTTGAAGGAAGCCAACGCCATATCAGTCGAACTTAAAAAGCGGGTAAGTTTATTCAAGTATTAAGGAAAATATTAAGAAATTCACGTATAAGAGCTGGGCATGCATGATACATAAAGCCAATAATAATTACTTATTTTCAAAATTACCTTCATCTTCTCCGCTCATGTTATGAAATACATTCAAGACGCCGAGGGAAACCTGACCTTTGAGCTCATTAAGGAGTGCTCGCCGCTATAGGTTGTCAAACACTCCTCTGATGTTAATGAGAAGGGCCTGTCAAGTTGTGGTCAAAAACGCCTTCTCTTGACTGCAACATCAAGAATGCTAACGTTTTGCCTAATATGGAAGGATGGCTGAGCAGACTCTCTGTTAGCAGGCGCCTCCTTTTTGAAGAACGACGACGCACCCACATTTCCATGGGGTTTGGAACTGTCTGACCTACGGACAGACATTACATAAATTAAGAAAGCAGCAGGAGATGGTCCACCCACCCTTAACTTATTACTCTCTACCTTGTCGGACCCTTAAGAGCGTATTTGGGCTTCACAGCCACAAGGGCCTCACCGAAGTCGCCTATTGGCCACATTGGGCTGTCTAGCTCGCTGAATGGATCTCACGGTCTTGCTTAAGATAGAACCAAGATACTCGTAAGTCAAATAACATGCATGCACTAGGCGCCGCTGTTGCTTAGTTCTTAATATTTTCTTATCGTTGCAGGTACAATTCCAGTTCACACTACTCACAGACACTTTGTACTCACCATTACCCCCTGACCTCGTTCCAATTGATAGCGACGACGATTTGGACCGCCCATTCCCTCGTACGATCGTTGCTGTTGAAGTGCTCGACACGAAAAATGGAGCCACACATTACTGGTCTTTGGAAAAATTGAGGTTAGTCCTATTGATTTGTCTGTTCACATTTGTATCTGCGATTTGTTTCATTCTGGCTCATTGTTCCAAATTTATCTCATTCCAATTATTTTCTAGTGTCTGTTTGATTAGTCCTTTTTAAATACATTAGACTTTTTAAAAGAGATCAATAAATAATAAATTTAGTGCAATTGGCACTTGCGTTGAATGAAAAGAAAAGACATGAAAGCCCATTCCATGTGAGCATGATTAGCCATTCTGCCTCCTCTCTTCCATGTTTCCTAATGTTTGTGCCGAACCTAAGAGTTTTCGTGTTAAAATAAATCCTTGTGTGGTGACTGATGCTCTCCAATTCGTCCATATTTTCATAACCTACTTTGTTTTGCTTTTTATAGTGTGGGGCAATGAAGTATATAATCCACTACTATATTTCTAATTTAGAGTCCATTTCAACTTTCATCAAACTTTTATCTTTATTTGTGGCATCCAGAATGCTGATGAAAACATTGAGTGAGCCAAAATCCAAATTAGAGGGCGCACCAGTGAAGTGTAGATTGGGGAAGCAGGATCTGATAACAAGTTGGGTCGGAGGGTCACTTTGACGCTTGACTTCACAATGGTAAGAGGGGAGGGGGGGGGTTAGTTCCACTGAATAACAGGTATGTGGCAATACAATGGATGCAAGTGCGTGGAGGTACAGGAAATCATTTGCTGAGAAAGTGACTACGAACAAGTCAGTGCTTACAATAAAGGGATTTGCTAGTCAACCTTTGAGAAGTGACGAATCGAGGAAACTGGCTGAGGAGCGTTGTGAGATGCTCAGCCACGAGCCGGCGAAGTGAGAGCTATGTTTGACCGTGAATGTAATGTACAAAGGGGAACTTGTAGGCTTATATCACTGTTGCATACTCGAGTATTATGAGTAGTAACTCCTACGCAAACATTAAGCGATATGGCTCGATGCTGTATCATGCGTGTGCAGTGTAAATAACTTCTGCGGTGATTACACGTTCAACCACAGTCTGACGCTCCCAAGACAAGTGTGCTAGGAGCATTGTTGGGCATACTCCCTTCCTCAAAGGTCCCTACGCATGTCACGAGACATTATCGGACAGAGGAAACTAGACTCCTAACCCTAATGTGCGGCAAATACCTTTTTCTGATTAGTAGTAACATAAAGAAGAAGTTGAGGGGCGGGGGGGGGGCAAAAATGATGTTTCCTCTGTAGGTGAGTGAGTGACATCGTAAAATTGAGGCGCGTTGAAGGGGTGGGAATGGAGGGCATTTATTTCCGTCCTTGGTTTGTAGCGTTCCTTCAAATTGTACCACTTAAACTTTCTGAAGGCAAAAGATGTTGGTTGTAAATTGTCTGATGTTATTTTATCTTGTAAACGTTTGTCAATTCCTCTGAGTTAGTGGCAAACAGTTTGTTGGCTGAAAATGTTGAGTTTGACATCTTCGAAAACTGCCAGGGTGTCTACAGATTGACTTGGAACTTATTCGCTGTTTCACTTACAATGTTGTATCGTTCCGTGTGATTTTGTTTTCACTCATAATGTGACGAGGGAAGTGTTGCATTATGCGAAGGTTGTTGAGCCAGTGAGTAGTTACCCTCATAGAGAGTTGTAACTTGCATTACTTGGCAGCTTATTCGGTGTGGAGTCTCACTTGCTCTCTCACTCTTTGCTGCATAGGCAAAAATCAGTCATTCATCTGCACTCTGTCTGACTTAAGTCGAATTTATTTAAACGAATTAGAAGAACTGTAGATTAGGAGCAATTTTGTCTTGTGCCATTCACAAACCACTTCTCAATTCACTTTCATTTTTCCGTTCAGCACCAATCAACGAATTTCATGCATTGGCAAAAGGATCACGCTACGCAATTTACAGTTTTTAGAAACTAAACCGAGAGAAAATTATGAAAGCTCGAATAAGTAACAAAACCAAGTTATTGAAGAGTTGGCTATTTCCACTAATTGCGATTGTTTGCAAGTTCCGATTAGAATCAGTGACAATGGCCTAACTGCTGAAATCTATATAACGTGCGTATAACTCGAATTAGTGGCAATGGACAGAATTTCGTTAATTTCTGTCTGTTGCTGTTCAGTTATAGCTATAAGTGGTCTAGATATTTCCCGTTTCGTTGCATCTAAGTTGGCGCTGAAACAGCATTGTTAATTTATAGTAATGCTCAAGGTAATAGTGTCAACGTTCCTTCAACTAATATCCAGCGCAGGTTCCTTAGTCACATAGAGAATGGTGGAAAGCTGTGAGCAAAAACTATGATAAGAACTAAGAGAAATGATCTTTTTACAAAATTCATAAAGGTAGACCAGTTTCGGCGATTAAGCCACCGTAAGTACCACTTACAAATTGTTTTAAACCTTTTTTATACCATTATCAATTTTCCCCGGCTTGTTCTGCGTTGGCCTTAACTCTATTTTTTGGGGACGTAGGAGGGAGGGGCTCCTATTGCCCCTTTGAATTGACTCCTGCGTATTGAGAATCCACCCAGAACCATTTAGCATTTTGTATCAGGTTGGCCTTTACTCCTCTCTACGTTGGCAGCTCTTCTTCTTACCCCTCTTCACCCTCGTGTGAATCTTGTAGTGTACTGCCATTCCTATGCATCGTCCCACACTGCTCACTAACTAGAATGCTCGGCGGTATGGAATGTTGGGCGGTCTTTCCTTCGTATCTTCAATTCTTCATTCCTACGAGATACTGGCCTCGGATCAGCAAGCTCCATCCTCTTCTGGCTGAGCCAGGCCACACAAATTGCAGCAGTGCTCAGGTCGCTTTTGAACCAGTGGGCTCCCTGCTTATGGTGCTGCTCGCACAAGACCAGCAAGTCAACCTCCTTCTCCCACTGCAACTGCTGTAGAAGATCCTGTCAGGGTGGATGATGCAAACCACTACTGGCCTTGACGACTAGCTTCCCCCATGGCCTCCCTAAACACCCTGTACTTCTGACGACCAGGCAAATGGTCCACCTCATCCCCTGTGACACCCCGCTGGAGGAGAGTGTGCACCTCATTAAGATTCTGTGCACTTCCTCTTCTTGTGATCTGGTTCCCCGTGGCAGTAGCAAAGAAGGGGAACTTCCTTGCAGTTAGCTGCCTGATGCTCTTAGCCTAGGCATTAGAAGCATTTCAGAACATCCCTCGTAAGGCAGACCCATCCAATTCTTACTGTGCTCTTCCCCAAGAGGAGAGCAACAGCCTTGGCTTCTGTCTTAAAATTTGCTCTTTCTTGCTCCCTCCAATAAGATCGAGTCATTGTCAGAAACACCTCAGTTTAATCCACACCCTCTTGCTGTAGGTCCCACTGCAGAGCTGCCTGAATATCCTGTATGGTAATTGCGCTGTCCCTAATCTCAATAAACCCCTGAGGATGGCAGTCCTGAACACACCACAATCACTAAGGGCCTCTTGGATCTTATCAGCAAACAGCAGTCTGGCGGCCCAACTCAATCAAAACAGTGTCCTTATAAGTTCTCCTAATAGCCCTAACCTCTGTACAGAGCTTCAGTGAATGGTTGCTGACTTGTTAACGCTATTTTATCATGAAGACAAGTGATCCAAGTGACAAAAAAATGACCTCAACTTTTCATTAAGTGTTTATAGTCCTCCTGAGTTGTAAAAGCGGGGGGGGGGGGGCATGCACATACATTAAGTAAGTGCCTGGTGGCTGGGCCTAACCAGGGAGTTGTTGTGAATTAGTTGGGTGGGCTGCGTATTTTCAGATGGTACAGTAAGGTCAGATATCGTAGGGAGAAATGAGTTCACTAAACACATCGTATTTCTCTAGGATCTTAGAAATTGTCTCCAAGGGCTCCTTTGCGCTAAACAACAGTCAAATTAACGCTTTTCATCTGAAGACACCCTGCACTCTTCACAATCAGCAAAAGAACTTAACTTCTCAATTTGTATGGCTTTGCGCACTTTGAGACACGAAACTCAACGAGTTTTGGTTATTCTTTTTTCTTTGTATTCAGAACACGTTTGGAACTGATGAGGCACATTTACAATGAGGACCTCGTGACTAGTCCGCTTACCCCGGAACAGAACGCTGAGGACTTTTTCCATTGCCTTAACCAACCGTTTACTCTTGCAAATCTTTTGCCTTCGAGGTTGGTGTGGCTGCAGTTGTCTAGCAGTAATCCCTTCAATTGGTGTCCCTCTCTTGTCACTTGCTACTCGCTTCAGATCTGTGGCATGATAGCTTTGATTTCTGCCAAACAAAAACAACGTACCACTATTCAACAACTTCAATTGCACATCTTTTCTTGAGAATTTTAGTTTTTCCTCAGTTTGCCACTCTCTTCCTCCTTCTTTACATAATTCTTATAACAGTGGAATTTCTAGTCATTTTACTGTTATCGATTGGGACTGTGAAATCATGTGTTGCTTTGAGTCTGTTTGATTTTGCATGGTTTAACCCTTATTTTTGTTAGGTATTGAATTTGAGGTGTCATTTTTGCTCAACCGCCTTTTCGTTTTAAGCGTCTACTATATGTTGTGAATAAAAAGAGCAAACAACGTAGAAGCAGCATAAAGTGTTCTCATTTCCACATGAGGTGCCACTGCTCAGGAGCGAATTTCAAGAAAGCAAGAATTATGGCGTGTATTATTCAATCTGACTGTGGGTATCATTTTTAACTACCAAGACATTCGCTAATTAAATAGAAATGCCATGACAAGTAGGATTTACAAAGGATGATGTGGATGAGTTTTACTATGAACGGAAAAGGATGATAGATCACTCTCCCAAGGATGGTAGTAGAGAAGTTGTTCACAGTGAAGAATCATGTCTAATTAATTCTAGTAGAAGTTCCTGGTGTAGTCTTCAACAATTAAACCTACCTAACAAAATTGTGTAAGAAATGTCCTAACTCTGACATCTGAGAGAGGCCTCAAGTCGGTTTTCTCCTAAAGGCAGGGGGAACATACACAAGGGGCAGCAAGGAGACCTTAGAGGAGCTACTGGCAGCTCAATTCCCAGGGTCTCATAGCCTGCAGCGAGGAGATAGCCACCACCATCAGCTGAGCACCGATGGAGGTACCTGTCATGGGCGATCGAGGAACCCGCTGCTAGCCGCTGCCTCCAGAGAAATGTTCACACTTAATAAGGTTAAATGGGCAATTGGTTCATTTAAACCTTACAAGGCGCCAGGTGTGGATGGGATCTTCCCAGCCATGCTGCAGCATGGTAGGGAGGCTCTGGGTCCGATACTGTGAGGCTTTTCAGGCGAGCTATGTCCTTGGCTACATACCCACTATGTGAAGGTGGTATTTTCCCAAAGCCGGGTGGCTCCTTGGCCCTGGCTAAGGGCTACCGCCCCATCATTCTCATGTCCTTCGTGTTGAAAACAATGGAGAAGATAGTATGCCTATCAATAAAGGAATACTATCTTACTCAGAACCCCATTCGGAGTTCCCAGCATGCCTATCAGAGGGGGAGATCCACTGAGGCTGCTCTGAAGGAACTGGCAATAGTGCTGCAGGATACTCTGAGATCCGGAGAGATTGCGCTGTGCTGCTTTCTAGATGTTGGGGGGGCTTTCAACAATACGTCCAATGCCTCAATTATGGCTGCGGCTGGTGGGAAAGGAGTAGATCCTTACCTAATTTCTTGGACCAAGGAGATGCTGAGTAGCAGGGTGGTCATTTCGGTGTTGGGGGGGGGGGGGACTCTCTGGTGCCCACTAGGGGGTGCCTGCAGGGGGTGGGGGGGGGTGCTCTCCCATCTCCTCTGGTTGCTGGTAGCTGATACCCTTCTCGAGCTGCTGGATAAGGAGGGCTACAAGGTAATAGGATACGCGGATGACCTGGTAATTATAGTCAGGGGTGAATTCGCGAGTGTAATCAGTGAATGCATGCAGCATGCACTGAATACCCTACAGAGATGGTGCAATGGGCAAGGACTGTTTGTCAATCCAGACAAAACGAGCCTGATCCCATTCACCAGAAGGTGCAGCCTTGCGCTGCGGGAACTCAGGCTGGGTGGAAAGGTGTTGAAGATCCAGCATGAGGTCAAGTACTTGGGGGTTTTTCTTGATGGAAAGCTCACTTGGGTCACACACGTGAAAAAGGCCTTACAGCGGGCATCAGTGGTGATGTGGGCAGCTCAAAGCCCTTTCGGATACTCATTCATGAGCAATCCAGGTGGGAAGGGGGAGTTCCCGCTTTCGAAGCTGGGGCCATGGTATACTACACTGATGGTTCGGTGCAGGGTGGCCTTGCAGGGGCAGGCATCTATGGGCCTGAGAATCAGAGTGGCGATCCCATTGGGGTCGCTGGCCACGGTGTTCCAGGCAGAGGTAGCTGCGGTCACAGTCTGTGTGCAGGGGCTGCTGCAGAGGGGACTGAAGCGGCAGAGAATCTACATCATGGTGGACAGTCAGGCCACTCTCAAGACCTTAGTCGCATACTGTCTTACATCACGGCAGGTGTGGGAGTGTCTGACTGGACTGCAGGCCCTGATCGAGGGCAACAATGTATCACTGTGTTGGGTGCCAGGGCAGCAGGGTATAGAGGGAAACAAACAGGCTGATAGGTTGGCTAAGGAGGTATCAGCGCAGATCCCTACTGCTCCTGAGCCCTTTGTTGGGACTACTTGGAGCCACCTACTTAGAGAGGTAGGCAAATGGGAGGACAAGTGCAGGGCTGCTCATTGGCAGGGACTGCCTGGCCTTAGACAGTTAAAACTCTTCATCCGCCTCTCCAGAGAGAGGTCCAAGGAGGTGCTTGCACTGGGGAGGAAGGATATGAGGATCATATGTGGCCTGTTCACAGGTCACTGCCGCTGAGGTACCACCTTGCAAATATTGGCAAGTGCGACGTACAGGTATGTAGGTTCTGCCAGGTATGGTTCTGCCATCTCTAGCCATACCTCGCAGAACACGGGCTGTTGTGTGTTTGGGAGGCCCTCTCTTCAGCCCAAAGAGGTGGCAAATGCAGAACTTGCAGATATCCTCCGCTTTGTGTGGGGGCGCATAGGTGACGTCACACCAAGTGAGACCAGTGCCATGAGGCCTGGAGGTGGTGCAGGGGGGCCATGATCTGAGGATCATGGACGCCCTTACAATAGGCCCGTTTGTGGCTGCAGTGAGGGTATCGCCTGCATCCACCGTTGTATTTAAATATTAAAAAAAAAAAACAAAAAAAACTCTGACATGACGTTTCAAAGAGCCAGAAAGTAAAAAATATGTTTAAAATCCCATTTCTCCCGAAAGTGTTGGGGCCCAGTTATTCAACAATGAGAGGCACTGTCAAAGTTCAAAGTTGGAAAATAAAGGTGCCTCCTTCCAAGTCTACTTCCTGTTGTGGGGGGTAATTCACTCCTGTGTATTCGAGAACCAACCCGGAACTGTTTAACTCGTTGCATCAGGTTGGCCCTCACGCCTCTCTGCGATGGCAGCTCTTCTTTCTTCCCTGCCACTTCCATAAATCCTTTCATAAGGGGCAGTTTGGGAGGTTCAGAAGCAGTCGTTCCTCCATGTCTTCATTCGTCACCCCTGTGAGATCCTGGCCTGGGCAAATTTGAGGTGGCTGACTACGCCCCCCATTGTACGCCTCTAGCATGCCCACCTTTGGCAGGAGAACGTGGCATGTGGAGCATCATCCACCATTTCCCAGCAGCGCAGGCAACGCTTGCTGCCTCACTACCTTCTGTTCATTCAGAGGAAAGTTGCAAGGTTTTCTCACTGTTTGAATTATCCCTGTGTGATGGGGGTGAGGGCATTGACCCCTGGGCTTATTTACGCAAGAATCTTAACTTGGTGTTAAAGTGTGGACAACCTCTTTCAATATATAACAAATAACGCTGTAACAAGGTTACTGTAATTATTGCTGGTACTGGAGTTCTCCGAGATTTAAACTGATGTAATATACATGTAGTTAGGTTTTTGTTTGGTGGGAGGGGAGGAATAAATGTATGCATTCAATATTCACACTTGCAGCTGTATGGAAATAAATGTACGGGCAGCGCCAATTTGTCAGATTTGAATCGAGGACAATCCTTGATAATGTATTTCCTTTATCGTTTGCTTGAACAGGCAGGGGATTCTAGGGTGGACGAAAATAAGCACTGCTCTAGTCCTGAATTATTCAATGCTAACAGACACCCTAAGGTTCCAAACGCATCTCAACTTTACCTTAGAAAGAAAGAAAAAGGCATTTTTCTCTTTCTTCAAGGGACGTTTGAATCGTGTCACCTCTGTCTCCAACAAGTAGCCTGCTGTTGACAAGGTTGTCCAACAGGCGTACATATGTATCAATTTTTTCTTCGAGCAAAAGCAAGAAGTGCTCTATTTTCAACAGCAAAGCAAGTTGAAAAATCTTTCAGAGACGTCTTCACATGACGTGAGTGCCTCAGTGTACGCCTTTCGCCCTCAGAGCGCTCTCTGGCGTCAACAGGTACTTTTCATGTCATAGCAACTGTACCTTAACGGTCTAAAAGTAATAAATCATATTAAAGGGGTTATATCGGTCATTGTATTTGAGAAAAATCGTGTAGGTGCAGTTCGTGTGTTTTTGTTGTAATGAAGGGTACGTGACTCCCTCAGTAGCCACCTCACCCAGACATGTGAGTCGTGTGGCCGGTTTTTTGTTGGATGTTTGGCCAGTAAGCTTCATCACTCTACGCATCCTTTCCCCTCGTAATCTATTCTTTTTTAACGAAAGTGGTGAGACAACTTATATCACAACTCTTCTTCTAAATAGTGTGCAGGCCTGTGGGATTGAAAGTACCATGGTAGAGGCTCGCATTGAAATGGTTGACTCTTGAGGACAACTTAGAGTACGCCTTTTCCTGTCATATTGTAAATGATGTATAAAGGTTTGTTACGCCTTAGTTACACCTTAAATTCAATTCCTGCTTTCCATAATTTCTTCTCTTTCCTTTTGGCTAGATTATCTTCTTGTTGAGTTATTTACAAATAGCTGTAATTTGAAATGATAGATGTTTCCAATGTTGCATGAATATGATTGTGCTACATTCTGCAAGGTCGTTTATTTCAACGTTTATTTAAGCTAGTACGATTTAGCCAACTGTCTGAAGGTCATTGTACAGGCTCGTCTTGTAATACCCCTTTTCTCATGTTTGGTGTACTTGGTGTTTGAGTTTCAAATAAGAAGTAATTTTATGGAAATATAAGTGAAGAAGGAGTGAATGCTCTTTCTCTATCGATTTAAATATAATTGTGAGTACATTAATGGACATTCTCGCCTACTTACAGTATTGTAATGTTTATGAGCATGGTAAGTAATGAATGCATGTATTACAAGATACGTCAAAGAGGAGTCACATATATCACTGTTGCGCAAGACTTGTATATTATTTGTGTATTTTTACAGCTTAGTTATTTGTGGGAGCTAAACGCGAAATGAACCTGCTCAAAAACATTAGTTAAACTGTGTCTTGCACCAGAACTGCTACGATTGAATGCAGATATGTCTTTGTCTGAAGAGCGACTGAGAAGGAGTGCTCCAAATTGCTACCCAGCAGTGTGAGCAAAGCAAGTGGCTGGTGGCGAAGGAGTAAACGCAACTCATCCTCTTAAAAGGAAAAATAAATAGCCAGTGGCCGCTACGCTATGGCGGACATAGGCTCCTTCTTGGGAGGCAAATTAAGTACTTAGGCGTAATTACAGGTGAAAGTCGCTTAAAGTCACTGATAGTAATGAGCAGGGCCATGTCAGGCGAGACACCATCCTCACGTACAAGGCAATTTACTTACAGACGATAAAAATCCACATGCTGATCCATTGTAGTTCCTACAAGAACAAGTGAGCTGAGACTGTCTAGGAAAAATGCGTCTTTCCCTATGTACCACCCGACACATTCTCGGGGGCTCCCTCCTGGAATACGCGCCTCTTGAAGGTTGGTCTCAGAAGGGATGTCATAGAAATTGGACCATACTTTTGTTAAGCTTTGCTTCCGGAAGTGAATTCACTCAGCATTCACATACCAGAAACGAAATCAAAATAGTTCGGGGAAGGTCAGCTCAGAAGTTGACAATTAGTTTGAGGGCTTGCACGAATGATTCCTTCAGTAGTGTGGAAGCAACGTGATAACTTTGTGTAAATGAGATGAGTTTCTGTGCAGTTCATTGTGGTTAAACTTCTAACTTTTGACTAAGCTTACCTGGAGATCAACAAATTTGTCTGTATTTTAGGCAAAGGTTGGAACTTATAAGAGAGATGTACCATAACGACGCAGAGCTGTCCCCGACATCGCCAGACTTCAACATTGAGGCGCTGACAAGGGGAGACCCCTTTTATGATAGATTCCCCTGGTTCAGGATGGTTGGAAGGTAGGTTTCAGTTCACAACATTTTTAATTGAAACTGGTATATTCTTCGGGCCACACTAATGCCTGTGTTTGACTGCCACGCTCCCGTTTAGGAGCCTATTTCCTATCAGAGGAGTAACACCTATCTTTCTACACTTTTGTGCAATTGCCACCAATCGCAGACCAATGTGATTTAGTGCTGCCCGCGGAGAGTTCACCCAGTAGCCCATTTGCAGCATTCCTTTTGTCTGCCTGCACATTCAGTTCGTAAAACTTTTTCATTGAGCGCCTCTTTCGTTCATCTTGGGAAGCGAGTGAGTGGAACGATTGATAATAGAAGGTAATACGAAGTTTGATGCTAAATAATTCACAACACTGACTGGTGGACAATTCCTGATATCAATGTGGCCTGAAGAATCTACTAGTGGCTCTTAATTTCATGAATTAGTCTTGTCATATAACTGTGAAAGGTTCATGATTTAAAAAATTTCAGGTCCTTCATTTATTTGAGCAACTTGATGTACCCAGTTCCTTTGATTCACAAAGTTGCTATTGTTAACGAAAAGGGTGATGTCAAAGGTTATTTAAGAATTGCTGTGCAAGCGATCAATGGTGAGCAGGGAATCACTTTAAAACGTAAACCCACATCACTTTTATATTTTATTGAAGTATTTTTCGCACATAGTGAAGTACATTGGGATTGTATTTGGGGTCGCTGTGTTATCCAAATTTGTTTGTGTATTTTGTTTCCAGAGGATGAAGCCAACGATCATTCGAGTGGAGTCAGGCAGTCGGCTAAAATTGCTTTCAACGATCAGTTGCTCTTGGATCCACCGAGAAGAAAGAAATCCATTGCAGAACGAGTGGTTGAAGGGCAAATGGACAAACCAGAAGGTAGAGCATTTCATTTAGTTTGTTAGACTGCTTTCAAGTGTCCATAATATAAGCGCTGGATTAGAGGGCAGTGATCATGGTAAATATTTTATAATCAGAAGAGATGCCCATCATCCATAATCCTGTAGGTGTAACAACGACTTTTGAGCTCAAAACTGGCCAATCGACCAAATAAACGCACCACATTGAGTGAGATTGAGTTGTACTGTAGCAGATTCGAGTCGTAATAATTCAATAGAAGAACGTTACAATGTTTACTCTGTACTGTATAAAATGGAACTGTAGAGACACCACAAATGTTGGTACAAAGTGATGCGATTCTGTGTCAATGGTCTCTATAAGAATGATTATGCAGATCATGGCAGGTGGAGAGTTGTAGATTCTACGAGGCTGATCTGGAGTCAGCGAAGCATGTACTGTCTACTTGTGTGGGTCTTGCATTAGAGAACACCAGCTCATTGAGACCTAGGGTGGTACTGAGAGAACGCCACGCAATAGGCCCGTGTGAGACCACAGTAGGAGGTTTTTCGTGTTGCCATTAGCATGGCAGGGGGGGGGGAGTGCTGGTCATGGGCTTTCCCTATATTATAGAAAAATGGGCGAGTAGGGCTGAGAAAAGAGACTTCCCTTCTTTAGCATGCCTATATCTGTTGTTATGGGCTGGTTGAGCACTTCCAAATCATATTCGATGACTTAAAGTTGCATACCAAAGCTGAGGGAACTGGCCACTGGAAGGCCTCTCCAGATTGTGTGGGAGCTTTTGCTACTCAGAAAAGGTGCCAGAATCTATCGTTAGTTAACCCTAACGTATTTGAGGAGCCTTCTCTATTCCATTCCTCTCAAAATTGCACGTTCTAATACCCGTTTGCCCAATTTGTCCTTTCTGGCACCATAGTGAGCAATCTATGATTGTACTGGCTGTGCACCAGTTAATGGGACGTCATTGCATTAATTATCTATGTGTTTATATTTATTGATTCCATACAGACGTGGAAGATGGCGATAGTGGTAAAGGGGAAAGTTGCAACGATGTTGAAGAACGTGAAGATGAACTTCCCCCTCACTTAACTGTTGGCTCTGACTTCACTTTTCGGGTGACAGTTCTTCAGGCAGTTGGTATACCCTCCGAGTATTCCGACATTTTTTGTCAATTTAAGTAAGTATTTCGTAGATTATTTTTTTTAAATCCAAACAGCTGACCAACGCACACGTTATTCATTTAATTACATTTTATAAACCATTATTGCTTATCGATATATTATTCATTTCCAGCTTCCTACACCGGCATGATGAAGCATTTTCGACTGAACCTGTGAAAAACACTGGCAAAAATAATCCCCTCCAATTCTATCACGTTCAAAATGTGAGTTCGCATGAAGTACAACCTTCGTTTGCTTACTACGAATATTTAAGTCCTTGTGCGTATTAATGGGTTAAACTGAGAGCTGTGAGGCCAACTTGCAGTGTGATACTCATTTTGGGTTAATTTCAGGACAAAACAGTATGTGAATTTTGTTGGGCCGTATAGCCCTCGCCTATTGTTATAGAAGTATAATATTTTAGGTGCCAAGAAATGATAAATCGAATTTTTTGGCCAAGCACTACATCCTGTACCACTGCGAGCTAATTATACGTCTTGTATTTCAGTCTGTCATTAACTGTGCTGCTCCCTACGCCGAGTTAGTCACGACACCTCAACATCAATTTTAAATTAAAATTAACTAGTCGGTTGTCAGTTTCAGATTATTTTGAAGTACAGGACCAATTTGTTACGTAGATTACGAAGGCGTTGAAGGAAAATCATAGCAGTCAACTGGGGACTTGAACTAATACACATAGGGTGATAATTTCCAAGTGCAAATGCAGACAATGGCCGGCTTTCACAATTTTTGCTCTCTCCCTCTCCCTATCACCTACCTTCATACCCTGAGAGGATTTTTGTCCGAACACACCAATTCCAATTGGCCAATCTGACTAAGTGTTAAATTATCAGTTAATTATCGGATTCATGTGTTACAGATCACTGTTACTGTTACAAAGTCGTTTTTGGAATACATGAAGACACAACCGATAGTTTTTGAAGTTTTTGGTCACTATCAGCAGCACCCTCTCCACAAAGATGCCAAACAGGAAGGAAATGGGTAAGGTCATTCGTTTCTAAACTTGTTGTTTTTTAGCCGTTTCATGCTTATTTGTTAAGAATTTACCGTATAAGCACCCTTGCCTATCAATAAATTCTCACTCGTCTCTTTAAACTTAGGGGCACTAGGAACATCAGGAAATTTCAAATTCAGAGGTTGTAGGGTCAAGTCAATGGTAAGGACTAGGACCCTGAAGAACAAACCTGGAAGATGTAATGTGTAGAAGTGAGATCAAGGAATAGAGGAGGATGTTTCCTTCCTGGAAAAAGCTTTTTTACCCTTTTTCTGAGCCCACCCCGACATCGCCTTAGCTACATTACTTCAGGATGAAGCCACAGAATCTGATATAAGGATTTTGTTTTCGCTTCCCAGGGGAGCCTGATGCTACTACTTAACCGACTCAACTATCCTCTCCTGACTGAGCACAGCGTGGACAAATCCATTCCTTGCCTTCCAGCTCTTATCACTCCCCAACATCCTGCTGACGACTGGTTGGCCAGAGCTCTGCCACTGCGACACTCACCTAGGACCTGGCAATGAATTCGTGCTTCCCAGGCATGCTCATATAGCATTTTATCTGTCAGAACACGGATGTGGTCAGACCAGGGCAATGAGCGTGACTGGCCTCAGAGTTTCCGTCTCCCATTCACCTCCCAAGCCCACAGAGTTTGAAGGCATTACTTTCTTTTAGCTGCACGGATCAACATCTCAGCCCTTTTCAAATTCAGACTTCAATGCTATGCGAGCATCAGGTTGATGGGTGTGAAGCCAGGTAGGGGCAAGCTAAATGCAGCACCCCTTCTCTTTAGATCAACCAATGTGCACGTCTATATTGCTTCCATAGTACGAAAATCTGTAACTCCCCAGGGGGGTCTTCTATTCGGGCATCTTTATATTTTCTACTTCTACTCTTCCACTGCAAATCACCTAGCTCTGTGCTTTCAGGCTGCCCTATCTTATTTCTTCATTCAGCTGGAGATTACAGATCAGGTTCATCACTTCTCCACCTGATCCACTAGGTAGGAACTTCTTTTGGGGAGCAGGTCAAGTTCTAACATCGGAGTTCTCATTAGTTGATGAGCCGTGAGTGTCCTGCTGTCTAATATCGTTGAGATTTCATTCACAACAGTATAACCCTCATGTCCTAGGAACAAGGGTTATAGTTAATGGAAAAGCTGAAGTTGCTTTGGGATTCCCTGTGCTAAATAGTACTGCCACCTATTTTGTGCGTGAGCATACGAGGGGTTACTGTTTTCCAGTCCAAGTCTTGTTGGTTCGTACACCATTTTACAAATATAAAGCGTAGTGAAGGAAGGGGGAGCAGAAAGCTTATAGTCCTTGTTGTTATTAATTGAACGGTTTTTTTTTTTTTTTGCTTGCAGCGTGAGACTTCCTCCGAAGAGGATGCTCCCTCCTTCAATTCCCATCAGCCAGCCTGTACGGTCTCCCAAATTCGGCGAGCTTCCATTGCCCTGCACGTCGCACGTCCACGCCAAATACGACATTCTTGTTTGGTTTGAAATTTGCGAATTAGGTAACGGCATTGTTTTGACTTACTATTTGTGATATCATTGCAAAACTCGTTACTTAGCAAGTTTTTTTTTTAGCGCCAAATGGAGAGTACGTTCCAGCAGTTGTCGAACATAGTGACGACTTACCTTGCCGTGGGCTGTTTTTACTTCACCAAGGAATCCAAAGGCGAATAAGGATCACTTTAGTCCATGAGCATGCGTCAGAGTTGAAGTGGAAAGATGTTAAAGAATTGGTTGTAGGTGAGTTTTTCTCAGTCTTAATCTGAGAAGAGGCCAGAGCATGTCTTGGCTCCTTTTAGTTTAATTGACGTTTCATGATCTATTATAGGTCGAATAAGGACAGCTCCTGAGCCTGAGGATGAAGACAGCGACAGCTGCGTTTTATCCCTTGGCCTCTTCCCAGGTGAAGTTGTTCAACTTCCAGGGGATGATCGATGCATGTTCCGGTTTGAAGCTGCATGGGACAGTTCTCTTCACAACTCACCCCTTCTGAATAGAGTATCCAGTGGGGAGCAAATCTTCATGACGCTATCAGCTTACTTAGAAGTGAGTTAAAACGCTGTACTTTGTTCCTGTAGATGTAATGCAAATGACATATACTGTTAACTAGTAGAAAAAAAGCACATTACTGGGTGCGAACTAGCAAGCAGTTCTAAGGCTCTGTAGATGAGTGAAAATAATTAACTTTGTCGTAATAACGTCTAAGGTTCCGTGGATCTGCGTGGAGGGCCACTGTAGGAGAACTGCAATAATTAGCATGTTAAAACGACAAAGGAGAAGGATTAACAATCGACAAAAGTATATTAAAAGTGTCTGATCCTATGCATCACACAACTTTCCTCAACGCCATGTACATTGAGCAATTTTTCATGATTTAACTAAATTTGCGAACTCAGCCGATTACATACCTTTCAGCAAAAATATTGAATGAAAGTAAGTTTTACGTTTAGGCAAAACCAGCGTATTCAGTCGAAGAGAAGGGTGCAAGTGGGGAGAGAGAAATGTCAGTTCTTCTGGGGGCTTTGCAGCTAAACACGTTCACACTTTTAATGCTGGACGTTCTTTTGCTCCTCATGAAACTTGAAATGTGTCTGTTAGACTAGTATTATCTCCACTCCACTCACATCAATCGCTCATTTGCCAAAACACCAGCGCTCCACAGCTTGAGCACTCCTCATGGTACTCAATTTGAGAACCGAGCCGAGCCAGGATTCCATATTAGCACCTCTTGGTCTTGAAACTACTGCCTCAATAGACATAAAATTACTTCTCACTTCCAAACAAAGGCAGATCGAAGTGTTCAAAACTTGACTTAGTAACAATCGGCAGTATAATATTGGACCAAAGTATCTAAATTATAGGGAAATGCTTAGATCGATTTGTGTGTCTCATATTAATTACGTTGTCTCATATAGTTGGAAAACTGTGGAAGGCTTGCAATAGTCACCAAAGATCTGAGTATGGTGATATACGGACGAGATGCCAGAACAGCCCCCCGCTCCCTCAAACATCTTTTCTCTGGCACCTACAGAAACGCTGAAGCCAACCGACTCTCCGGAGTTTATGAGCTCGTATTGAAGAGAGCCTCTGAAGCAGGTAGCCCAGGTAGATTCCCAGCTGTTGCTTTTAAAACCAACCTGTCACTGTACTCGTTGTTTTCTGCCACTTCCCTCGCTTATTCTTTCTTCTCTGCTCTGGTAACCGTAACTTTTGTAGAGCCTAAAACTGAAGTTCTGTGCACCTTCCATCTTCCCATACCCTTTTGAGATCGTATTTTAGATGATCCTCTTTGAAATGTGGAGTCGAAATAGCTGGGGAAAACTGTATTTCCTCCCCGTTGTATTTTAAGAAAAGCACAATAAGAGAATTACGACAGGTTGGTTAGGCTACAGATAGTTGCATGACGTTCATAGAGCAGCACTTAGCGTAGGGATAACCTTTTCTCTGGTCAGTTCCATCGGCTGTCTTTCCCTGTAACGCCTCACTGCCTGCTCAAACCTGCTTTTGTACATTTTCCATCTCAGTCTAAAGAATATAGTTTCCATTTTCAGCCTTTGAATCCTTGGCTTGTAGATTTTTCCTCTATTCATTTGTTAACAGTTACACTTTTTGTGCTTGTACTATATTTTTTTACCGTCATTTTTCTTAACGATTTCAAGTTTCAAGTATTTTGGAGATGAATTATACGTCTTCTAATTTCCCGCCCTTGGCTTCGCCTTCAAAAATATTTTCATCGATTCCAAATTCTACTTACGTTTTGCGTATTAATCTTTCCTGAACAGTATCAATGTCGTGTCTGCCTATGAAATCTTATCACACCAATCAGTTCATCAAGCTGTGTTAGCACTATTTTCACCAATTGCCGCCGAGATGATGGAACCCTGATCCTTTAGCGCCACCTCAATTTTTATCTGATTTGATGGAATTGTCAGGTTTTCACCATTTTCGATCGACTATCTCAAAACTTCAGATTATGCGTATGTGTGCCCCCCCCCCCTGCTGCTTAGGAATATTTTGACTATCAAATTAACGATCGGATTATTAGTGTTAGCCTCCAAAAAATGTCCTATGAACTTCTGATTGATGTTCGTATACCTTTTTGCCCGCTATTCATAACAGTTTGATTGGTTTCATCGAAATTCGCAGCGAATATTGGAGTTTATTCTTAAACTGACGCACACCTATCTCTTGCTTGTGCACATTTTTATATTTTAGACTCCCCACTAATCCAAAACGATTCCACAAACCGTGATAAACATTGATGTAATATCACGGTTGTACTTAGAAAGCGTCATATTTAGGAGTATGAGAAGTAGAGCTGAGCTCAATATGATTTTAACTTGAACTACCAGAGATATTCTGAATTAATGGAAGCCCTCAATACATGTATTATATGACTTTATGTACAGCCTGACTCCCATTATATATGGGCATTGCTAGGATCGTAGTCTAGTGGTCAAAGACGATGTTCCGAGGAAACTTGGGGTTGAATCAGGTCGAATACCTGGGAGCACTAACAATGTGACCCAAGTAGCTTACTTTCCTTTGCTGGAAATGACGCTGGAGTTTGAGAATTACTTCTTTGAGAAGTAGAAGCAACCTTGGCTTTTTCAAATCTTCCTCTTTAACCTTCACCTAACGATATCCACTGCATTGACACAGTGAACAGGTGACTCGCCTACTATAATGTGCCAATTTGACACAGTATTTTAAAAAAAGCTTCAATATAGTGGAGCAATCTTCGAATCTTTGATCAGATGTTATGGGGATTCCCTCCTACTCTCAATGATCCATTCACTTCAGAAGCAACGGGCGAGGGTGTAGATATACCCCCTTGACTCCCATTGTGGGCACCCCAGTGATCATAGCCTAGGAGGTCAAAGGCGAAGATTCGTATTCCAAGGAAACTGAGGATATGGTGTCATTTTTGCCTGAGTCTGCAGCTCCCCAACATTTCCAAACCCCTCGTATAGTGGTTTAAGAACCATGGAAAGATCAGGCTCTGAAGTCGACGTAAAGGGTGGTACTGGAATGTACATGACCCTGTGCCTCACACTAACAGCAGTTTCAGACATAATACGTTTACGTTAATTTTCCAGAGTCCTCAGATGCTCGAGGAAGGATGTAAAAACAAAGCTATCAACTTAGTGATTGACAATCAACTTTAAGATGACTAAGGACGTAGGGTATGTAGTTGGAATCATAATCGGGGGTTGTGCACCACAGTAGAAATACCTCAAACAAAACAATATTGCGGAGGAAAAACAGTTGAATGTAAGGAGAAGAGCAATGAAGAAACCAATTCGGAAACTAAGATATTATAAAAATAGGAGCGATGTCGAGCTTTAATTCTACTTTGAAGTGGGAAGGAACACTATTAAGATTTGCACCACACCATTAATGCCAATGTAACACAAACTCAAAGTATTTCTGGAAATATTTTCTGAATTGTCCTCCGATCGAATTGATGGTCGGGTGATTGCTTAAAGCGATGGTGCTCTAGGTTTGTGAACCTCCTCATTCTTGATAAGACAGAACATTTAATTAGCTTTTGAACCCTACCCGTTTCAGGCAGCTGGTTCAGGGTGGGAATGACTCAGTAGGTTTCCACAACTGAAGTAGATACTTTCTTGACACACATTAACGCCCTTCCAATTGATGCTATTCAATATTCCACGATTTTCATCGTTGAAGTTTTAGACAAACAAGTACTGAACTCTTAGTAAGATGCATACAGATATTTTCCTGTTGCTGGGGAAACATTAGCGCACCATAGATCCAGATAGAAGTTCTTGTATGCTTCTGTAATGCTCCGCCATGGCTGAAACTGAGAGGTTAGAAGGAAAATGTGAGAAATACAGAATTAAGGGAGATGAAAAGGAGATAGGTATTAGTAAATACAGAGGAAAGGTGGTAAGAGACTAAAAATGAGAACTTCAGAGACCCCCCCCCCCCTTAGTGTATTAGTGGATTACAGAGGGGCAACTGCTTTCTTGAGGGACAGGAATTGTGAGCGAACCTCGGTTTCGCAGTCATCGTCTGCTGAGCAAGCACTTTCGATTCGGCTTACTCTGTATTTGAGCCGCTTGCCACCTCGAATTCGGTTCTCGAGCCAGTACCATATCTAACTATCACTCCTCGTCCAGACAATTAGGTAATACAAGGGGGAGAAATGATAGTGATGCCTCCTCTCTTGTGGAAAAATGCCGTTGCTGTGGAACAGCCCTTGCTCTCGATAGTATCGTTCCCCGGATGATACACCTCCATATCTCCTTTACTCCTAGGACTCGTGTTTGTTGCAACATCATTGGTTTCCTTTATGTGTAGGTTCCTCATCTCCTTTAATGTATGGGCTACTTCCAACATGTTCAGTAATTTTCACTAGAAGATGGGTTAAGGTTACAGGTAGAGTTATGTTTGGGTAGAGACGTGTTGGGGAACTGTTGCCATTGTTATTAGGTGGGTTTTGACAATGTATAACCCTTGAAGCGGTCCATTGAGCCTATAAACATTCATCGAGTTATAAAGTCAATGTTGTTGATGACAGGCGTGCAAAGGAGACAGAGAAGAGTTCTAGATACGAGTTCCACATATGTCCGTGGCGAAGAAAACTTGGACGGATGGAGGCCACGGGGCGACAGTCTTATATTCGACCACCAGTGGGAACTTGAGAAATTGACTCGTTTGGAAGAAGTTGGCCGTGTAAGGCACACCCTTCTTCTGCGAGAACGGCTTGGCATTGACAAGCAACCCATCTCTAAGAGTGAAAAGGTAAGGTAAAACTAAAACTAAATGTCTTCTAAGAAATTACTTCAAATTCCCTTTTCAAGTATGAACCTTGTAAGACGAAATCCCAGTTCTCCAATAATAGAGGCAGAGTATAAGAATTGAATAGTGTGTGAGAACAATGATCAACGTCGAGGACACATGAGACCACTCCCCGATTTCTAAGTTATTTTAGGATTCTAATATATAAGCAAGGACTCTGTTCATCTACAGGTTTTTCAAGTTTTGATACTAAATGCTTATTTAGCTTTAAAGTCGTTTTGTAGCACTTACCGTGTACCTGGCCTTTTTGCGGCCAAGCTCAATCTGGTGGAAGTGTGTGCTCCTCTTTATGAAAGATGCAACCTTGGTGTCTCTGAGTCCTATACTAGCAATGCCTTACACATCTACTAGGCTCCAATCTTTGAGCTTTCCTATGGTATTTGTTACTGATGTGCTACATTTTTACGCCCGCACAACATCCATTTCCCATTAATTCTTTTATTTAAATTCGCCTGCTCGTGGCAAATTCAAGATAGCGTAGATATCACATTGTCAGTGAATTTGGACCCTTTTTCTTTAAAATGTATTCCTTTGTTTATTTCACTGAACGATAGAATTTAATTTAATTTGTAGGAGGTTTGCAATATGGTGGCCAAAGCCACAGGTTCTGATGGTCGGGGAAGCCCTGTCCGAAGAACTGTTCCTAAAGACTGCTACGAGCCCTGGGAAATGACTGATAGAGAAAGAGAGTTGGCCACCAAAATCTTAAAACTCGTTCAGGGACGAATACCTTCGAAAGTGAGTGACGTTATTCGCTTTTGTTGTTTGTGCGAGAAAATAAATGTCGCTTTGATAAAGAATTGTAATGGTTTCTTGCTTTGCAGGAGTCGCCAAAACTTCCAGATGTGTCTCCAGCAGAAGATCAAAATGACATGACCGCCAGTGTCTGTTCAAGTATTACTTCACCGTCATCTATTAATGAGTAAGTAGCTGAATCGTGACCATTATGGAAGCCCTTGGATTCAACAACCAAAGTTCACTGCTTTGTGTATTGTTTGAATATTCCTGAACTGCCCGTACACTTGTAGCTTCGCGTTTTTTGCTGGGGAACCACTCACTAATTCCATGTAAATATGTTTTGATTTATTGTTCATTCTGAATAATACACCAATTTCGGCCAGGAATAATTTTAACAACTCCCCCCTCTAAATTTAATACTTTACGTTTCAAAGCATCATGATTCCAAATCTGCAGTGTTCGTCTGGGTATTTAGCCTTTAACACGGTCTAAAATATCCGTTCTTTTGCAAAAAAATCCCATTTGGTATCTAGATGTGCCCTGCCTGTTCAGCAATCCGATTGGACGAAGCCCATGGTAACAAAAATGGAATTTTGGTGATTTTATCGCAATTACATTGTGTTTGGTATAGTTTTCTAGATATTTTGCGATGCAGGGTCGAATGAAACGAGTCTGAGAGATTTTCGACTGCGTCTAGACCGACAAAAGTAAAATAACAGCAATTATAGTGAGCCTAAGTTCCATCCTTCCTCGTCCTCTCGTGCCAATTGCCTAGCGTCGCCTAGATAAGGTCAATAAGAGCTTAATCAGGTTCTCCACTTGATTTAACTATTTACTTGGGTGACAGGTGTCAATGGGAGAGGTTAACTCGGACCACATTTTTTAGCAATAACCTTCTTTGCAAACAGAGTGAAACGGTGGTAAGCTTTCTTAGTAGCAGTCAGAGGTGGAAGATCTGACTGCTCATCTAACAATAGTCGCGCATTCCTGTTTCCCACACTCTGGAGGCGCAAGATGCGTAGCATGGTGAGTCTTTGAGAGAAAGAAATGGAGCGACACATTGGAGTCACCACGTACCATAAGGCATTGGCTCGTTCAATCGTGTGTCTCCTAAGACGTTCTCGAACGAAAGGGGAAAACACTGCAAATTATTAAACAACGATTTATTATTCTTTAGCACAGCTTGACGCAATCTCTTACCTTCAGACCCATCATGAAAAAGTACCCAGAAAACGATATCAAACATGATGTAATTGCGATAAAACTGTCAAAAGTGCGTTTTTGTTATGCATACCGAATGGAATTTCTGTGCAAAAGAACAGGTTTTTAGACCACGTTAAACGCCAAGTATGGCGCAGACGACGGCAAACGGATATTACAGATTTGGATTCCTGAGGCCTTGAAACGTAAAGTGTCAGAAGGACTTTTATGATGACGTAAGAGACATTTAGAAGAGATACCTTAACACTGATTATGTGATAAGAGATGATATGATATATAGTTTTTTTTACGAGTTAACCGTGGCGTGTTCTCTTTATAAAACCCTTCATAATTAGTAAAGTACTACAAATTACATGGTGCCGAAACCCCGGTATAATAGTGTTCCGTCTAGAGAAAGTTAAAACGTTCGAGCGAGTCGCAGTGGTTGTTAAGAATGGCCGAGGAAAGCGACTCCGACGATCCAGGCGTGAGCCTGCGACCACCGAAGCCTCTAAAACTTGACCATTCTCAAAATATTTCGGAAGTTTGGAAAAAATGGTTACAAGGATTTAGATGGTATGCGGAAGCTACGAACTTGATGAAGAAAAAACCGGAAAAACAAGTGGCAACTTTCATGACTGCTTTGGGATCAGAATCGTTCATGATATGGGAGTCATTTAAGCTTTCTGAGACTGAGAAGAAGAACCTGGACACAGTCCAGAAGAAATTCACGGAATATTTCACACCTAAGGTAAACACAACTTACGAAAGACTAATATTCAATCGTCTTGTCCAAAAACAACATCAGTCGTTCGATGAATTCCTCACATTGTCAATAAATCAAGCAAACAAATGCGGATTTGACACATTACGAGATGAATTTCTCCGGGACAAAATTGTAATTGGCATATATGATGATGAGGTCAGAAAAGAACTGTTATCTGTAGACGATTTAAAATTTGATAGAGCAGTGGCGATCTGTAAAGCTTCCGAGTTGGCAAATAAACATTTATCGGAAATGCAGACACATGAGTCATTAGAAGTTCAATTCGTCAAGAAGAAAAATAAAACGAAAAAGTGGAAAACATTCAGATGAGACGTTCTTTTGTAGGCGTTGTAATTCTAAACACGGATTTAAACAATGCCCTGCTTACGGAACAACATGCTCAAGATGTAACATAAAAAACCACTTTCCATCCTGTTGCCGTTCGAAAAAAGTAAATGAGCTTCGGTATTTGACGAATATGAAAGATAATCTACCGAAAAATGATGACAACGACCAATACGATCTATTCGTGGGTAGCCTACAAAAGTCTCTAAATGACGATCTTGACTGGAAAGAGGATTTAATATTTCCTAACAACCAAGTTGTCACATTCAAACTGGATTGTGGAGCACAATGTGATACAATCACCGAAGATGTATTGGAAAAATTGGATGTGTTGGAAAACATCAGATCATACTCAAAATCAAACATCAGATCGCTGATTTCATTCACCAAAAATACTCTGCCGGTGAAAGGTGAAATAAAAATTGACATAAAAACAAAAAAAGGTATAAAGAAAAAACTTACCTTCGTTATTGTACCAAGCGGATTTCTTTGTTTATTGGGTAAAGGGTCTTGCGAGTTATTGGGTTTAATACAGCGAGTTGACTCGATCACAAAAACGGACGAGTTATTTTCAGGAATGGGATGTCTCAAACAATTTGTGTATGACATTGATCTGATAGATAACCCAAATTTGAAAATCTTACCGCCCCGCAAGGTACCGTTCTCAATAAGAGACAAAGTCAAATCAGAACTTGACCAAGATAAAATTATTGAACCTATAACAGAACCTACCCCTGCAGCATCTCCCATGGTTGTAGTTTGGAAACAAGGTAAACCTAGAATTTGTATGGACCTAACTAATGTTAACAAAAACTTGAAAAGACGTCATTATCCACTACAAAACTTGGAAGAAGTCGCTGCTAAATTGTATGGAGCCAAAAAGTTTACGAAATTAGATTGTTTGAAGGGCTTCTGGCAAATCCGAGTGTCGCCTCGCACCTCAAAATACTTGGTTTTTCGACTCCATGGGGTAGATATAGCTGTTTACGTCTTCCCTTTGGATTGGCAGCTGCACCCGAAATATTTCAGCAGATAATGTCTCACCTACTTCAAGACATTGACGGAGTTGAGGTTGCAATGGATGACATGTTGTTATACAGCGACACATCGGAAAATTTGAACAAAATAACAGAGAAAGTGTTGAACAAACTTAGAGAGGCCGGGCTAAAATTGAATCCCGACAAATGTGAATTTAATGTATGCCGAATAAAATTTTTAGGGCATATTTTTACTGAAAAAGGCATGGAAGTGGATAACGAGAAGATTGAAGCTATAAATCGATTGAAAACTCCCACCAACGTAACTGAGCTGCAAAGACTATTGGGTATGGTTACATATTTAGCTAAATTCATAAAAAACCTTTCAGAAGTAACAGCACCGTTGAGAACATTACTTCTGAAAGAGACCGAATGGCATTGGTACCAAGAGCAAGAAACAGCGTTCAATAAGCTCAAAATGATGTTAAAAACTACGCCAGTACTACGGTACTATAACCCCAATGAAGGAGTCACATTATCGGTTGATTCTAGCAAACATTCGGTTGGCGCAGTGCTTCTCCAAGATCATCAACCGGTTGCATTCCACTCCAAAGCCCTAACAAAGTCAGAACTGAATTACAGTCAGTTGGAAAAAGAGGCGTTGGCCATTCTGGTAGCATGTCGTAAATTTCATGCATTCATTTGGGGAAATCCCAAGTTGGAAATTGAAAGTGACCATAAGCCCTTGGAAGCTATCTTTAAAAAAGCATTACATGATGCACCTGCGCGGTTACAAAGAATACTTTTTGAAATAATGCCATATAATCCGACAGTGAAGTACAAAAAAGGTACTGAACTCTTCATCGCCGATACACTTAGTAGGGACTGTTCAGACGAACCGTCACCCAATGAGTCTCCTGATGAAAGGGTACAAATTCACGTCAACATACCTATGACGAAGTCGCGCTTTGAAGAGCTCAAACATCTCACGGCTGAAGACCCAGTGATGATACCATTGAAAAAATTGATTTTGGAGGGTTGGCCTATTAAACAAACAGACTTACCCGAGGAACTTAGAAAATATTACAGCTTCAGGGAAGAGTTGGGTGTCTACGAAGGTGTTGTGATAAAGGGCTCACAACTTATGATTCCTGACAAATGGATACCGTTCATTTTGAAAGAAATACATCGTGGCCATAAATGTGCTGAAAGCTGTTTGAAGTTAGCAAAGGAAAACTTATTTTGGCCAAGTATGTCTAAAACACACGACATTAAAAAATTCGTTCATTCATGCCCGACGTGCCAAGCCTTACAGAAGAACAAACCAATGGAGAAATTGAAAGAAGGAGAAGTCCCGACCAGACCATGGCAGTGGGTTGCTTCCGATCTTTTTCACTTGAATGGGAAGGAATACATGGTAGTTGCGGATAGCTATTCAGGTTTTTTTGAACTATACCCTCTCACTACAACTACAAGTGCAGCAGTGATTCAAAATCTGAAGAAATGCTTTGCCACCCATGGTATTCCGGACGAAATACGCTCAGATGGTGGTCCTCAATACACCAGCCAGGACTTCAAAGAGTTCTCCGAAAAATGGGGCATCAACCATCGTATGTCCAGCCCTCACTTTCCACGTTCCAACGGTCTGGCAGAACGTTATGTACAAGAAGCTAAGATGCTTTTAAAAAAATGTTATACGGAAGGCTCAGATATATACTTGGCTCTGTTGAACCATCGCAATACGCCGAGAGGAAATATTGGATCTCCGGTTCAAAGATTGATGGGGAGACGAACCAAAACTTTGCTACCATGTACAGGTGAGGTCCTCCGTCCAAAAGTCATCAATCCGTCAGAAGTTAAAGCCGCTCTAAAGAAATTCCAACATCAGCAGAGAAGTGCAGCAGACAAAGGAAAAGCTCCTGCACAAATGTTTGTAGAAGGAGATAAGATCTTGTGGAGGCGTCAACCTAGGGACTGGGTTCTGGCAGAAGTTATAAAACCAGTACCTGGAGGAAACTCTTACATCATCAAGACGACAGAAGGAGCCAGATACAAAAGAAACTCCTGGTATCTTCGCCCTAGACGGGATAGGGAAGAGTTTCTTCAAGCAAATCCACCAGAACCTCCACAAGTTCCGATGGGACTCTCCCCAACTAAACCAACTCAGCCTGATGGACAAATCGGATCTCCAAAGATACTGCTAGAAGTTGTTCCAGAGGCAGAACCAAAAGCCTCTCCTACTTCAGCTAATGGAAGTTACGTCACTCGTAGTGGAAGAGCAACAAAACAACCTGAAAGGCTAAATCTTTAAGAAGTGTTTTTATTTTCAAAGAAAGGGGGATGTCAGAAGGACTTTTATGATGACGTAAGAGACATTTAGAAGAGATACCTTAACACTGATTATGTGATAAGAGATGATATGATATATAGTTTTTTTTACGAGTTAACCGTGGCGTGTTCTCTTTATAAAACCCTTCATAATTAGTAAAGTACTACAAATTACATAAAGTATCAAATTTTGCGGGGGGGGACAACTTTTCTGGCCGAAAACATAGGTGTATTATTTAGAATGAATAATAAGCCGAAACAGTGTATAAACGATCGCTTCATCTTTGGTTTTCTTTGAGGTAGACTAAAATTAAAATGTATCATTGACCATGCTTCTGTATTTAACTTTTTCGCTCAGATCCTAATTTACATTGAAAATTGAATTTTATACAACAGTGCATATCATGGTTTGCTTTTAGCCTCGTTTCGCCTGATCGCCTAAATCGACCCATCTTACCAGAACAAATGAGTTTTCTCACCAACTCCGGGCGAGTTGAACAAGGAGCGCAGAACCCTTCAGATCAGTCCCTAATATTGTACGTTCCCGAAGTCGAAGAGATACGAATAAGTCCCGTCATTGCTCGAAAGGGCTACCTCAACGTTTTGGAACAAAAAACCAACGGTTGGAAGAAAAGATGGGTGGTAAGTTATTTATCATCTCAATTTCAGTTGTGTGAATGTACATAAAGACCACAATCATGCGGTTTTTATTATTTTTTAGGCGGTCAGAAGGCCATACGTCTTCATATTCCGAGACGAAAGGGACCCTGTGGAGAGAGCGCTGATCAATTTGACCACTGCACAAGTTGAGTACTCAGAAGATCAACAAGCTATGGTCAAAGTGCCCAACACGTTTAGGTATGTAAAGGCTAAATTACATCAATCATTTAAACAGTGACTCTAGATGTAATAAAATCAGTATTGTCCATGTAAACATGTAGGCCTACTCGTAGGCAATTTTGCGCATAGGTAGACTCGTTGGGTTTGGAAAAGAAATTTAATCTTAATGTGGGTAATGGAACAATCTCAGAAAGAAAAGGATGGAATGGTTCCCAATCGTTCCCTGTGTAGATGTTGTGTAGAAGATATAAAGGCTCTTTGTAGATTTGGTTAACTGGCAGCCAAGTTTGCAAGGGTAATTCGTATTAAATTGTATGAATAAGCAAAAAAAAGGCTTTGTGCCTAGTCTAATGAATAAGGTGTTCATTATTTACCTCCATAATTCCTTGCTTCCAGTGTTGTCACAAAACACAGAGGTTACCTTATGCAAACGCTTGGAGACAAGGAAGTTCATGATTGGCTCTATGCTATCAACCCTCTTCTTGCTGGACAAATAAGGTAAGTGAAGGTACCATTTCTGGAACTATTGTTCCTGGAATAGTTTTAAGTGTAACTGCTAAAGCCAGGTGGTAAACAGCCCAAAACTGATCACTCGCTAAATTGTTTAAATTAGCAAGTAACAAGATAAATATTGCCTACTTCCATTCTTACAAGTTTTGTCTTCAGTTTACAATACGGGCAGAAGCTGATATCACCAGACCATATTAAATAAATATATATTTCTGCACAGATTCGAATAGTCAGTTCTCTCCTTCAGGTGTAAAACGGATTGAAACTTGACTCCTATTCACTAAAACTGCACGGATGTGATATAAAGCGAACTGTAATCAAATATATCTGTCGACGACGTTGTTGCATTCTGAATGTATTATGCGACATGCTAACTGCCCGCCCTCACCCTCTCCACTGCACTAACAACATAAACCACAGAGGGTATTTAGGGGGTGAAAGATTTGACATCTTCGCTGAATTTGTGCCTGTGCTTATCTGCGTGAAATTGCATTGGGTTAGGGGCTTCGAAGGTTAGGGGCAAATCTCTTCGAAGATTGTTACAGTAGCGCAAGGAACTCTTGGCTTGTAATGTTAGTGTTATGTCTGTTAGCAGTTAACTGAAATGTAACGCTTTTGCAGATCAAAACTCGCTCGAACGGCTCCACTGAATGCACCTCCTCCAACTCTCGTCTCTTCGACGCCAACTAAGTAAAAGCATTGTTAATAATTTTAAGTTATTGTCGCGACACTAATTATTATAAATGAAATACTATCTATGTGGTTGTTAACTATAACTTAAATATTACTTGGATGTCCTTTGTGTTCGCCTCTTTTTGCCGTTTACATTGTTAAGGTGCATTTTAGAAGGCAGTCCTAACAGCTCATAGATATGTAGGGGAATGTGTTCATTAATAATAATGAAGAAAATCGTAAAGTTGTTAAGGACGCTTTATTTTTTACCGATTTGTATACTTTGAGGCACTTGAGAAGGAGGGGAAGGAGTGGGGTGGGTGCCCAATCATTGAAGTCCTCTGTCTCTGTTGTATGATACACGCGTCGTAATCTCGTTCAAAATTGAGCCCTTTACTCGCGTCTTGGCATTTAGGGGCGAAACCCAACATGAATGTGCTTTTTGTGTTGTTTTAAGTTTTGTAAAGTAACAGAGCTGTAATTAACCACTTTGCTTCGCTTGACAGAGGCTTATTATTACCTTCTTTTAGATTTAGGCTTGTGTGCCATGTCTACTGCTTATGATGAAATTGTCGCTATTCGATTCAATGATCGATGATCATTTCAAAGAGAATTTAGCAGTTGGCAGAGGAAGTCGACGCGGGCATTCATTAGTTAGTGGCCACGTCATTAAGGCGGGTTTAGTTAAGAACTGACATTTTGTTGTAAATTGTGCAGTGGGAGGAGGTGGTTCCTTAGTGACTCCACAAACCCAACCTAAGATATTATCTGTTGGCCCCGCGTCGACAGTGTATTAGTGGTTCAGGATTATTATCTGCCTGGAGTTTGCTTTCTGTCTGATTTCATTATAATGTGCGTTCTTCAATGTATCTAGACCGCTGCTTCTCACTCAGTAATCCCCCGTAATGTGGCACTTTGTATATGGTGCTTGGGCTGACATCAGAGCATTGTATGTAGGTTTGCCTTGAGACCATCCAAGGGGAAAGGTGTCATCAACGTTTGTCTTGTTGACAATACACGGTCAATCCATGACAGTAAACACTTAGAACTTGATTTTGCTAGTTTGCTCGCAACCTACTACTAAACAGTGGCAGATTAAATGACAAAATGTGAACATAACAAGTCAGAAATACAGGAGAGAGGATGGTAATCGAGTAGAAGAGTCTGCCTTACCTCGCAGTTCTTCATTTTTATGTGAGAGAGAATTGGAAAAGAAAGGAACATATATACAGCCCTGTACTTTGCTATATCAATTAGCTGTTAGGGCTATCTGCTTTACAGTGAGCTAATTCTCTTCTCATCCATCTATTTTCCAATGTGGCTCTTGAATCAATGCTGGTGATCCACTCAGTAATACATCAGGCTTGTTGATCGATGTTTAGCTTTACAGCTGATATTTCAGTATTAAACTGTGATGTTGGGACCTTTATCCGTCAACGATAATTTATTTATCGATGGTTTACCTTTTTACCAGCTATGTTCTGTTGTTTGTTTAAATCCCCAAATGTAATTAGTTCACAAGAGTAGGACCAGATTTATTTTCTTATTTTCTTCTTGGTACTACCGGCAATGCATTTCTATTCCAAAATGAGCCAGAGGAGAGTAACAAGAACCGTATAATCATCGTAGCTTTGGGAAAGGATATGTACGGGTGACAGAAGGAAAAGAAATTACCGTAATGTAATTAGAGCATTTATTTTGATTGGTGTTAGACGACGACATTTATGTGCGGGAAAGCAGATCGAATATACAAGATAGGAGGACTGCAACTGATTTCGCGAAGAGGTTTTTCAAAAGCAACCTTTTTTTGAAACAAATCATACATAGGCTCTGATACTCAAGGGAAGTCAATCCAGTATAACCGTACGATCAGCTTACTTTTGGGAAATTCAATTGAGATTATATGTATACATATTTTTTACGAATTGAAACGAATAACGTTTGCTCATACTAACCATATTCTCCAATGAACACCACACAAGAATTGAATTATATTGTCACCTAGTCATATTGTTGTCGTTTACTTTTGAAAATATAACTCAGTTCTTGTTTGGGATTCATTGGAGAATGTTGTTAATTTAACCCTCCATTCTCCAGGGGAGACTGAATGAAATCATTCACCAGCTGGAATCTGCACGGACCCTGTCATCTTTGAAGTGGTTACCTTCATAATATTACGGGAAAATGAGTTTAAAGTTCGAAAAGTAGATTGTTAATGTGTCATTGAATGAAAAATATCATCGTTATCAACGTGGTTTTTTAAGAAAATATTGTTGTAACATGTGAACTAACAGTAAACTTTGAAAGCATAATAAACGTAGAATTTTCAATAAATTTATCGAATATAAAACGAATAATGTTCAAACGTTAAAAGAACGTTAGGTGTGTTATTAAGCCTGAACGAAACAAGAAATAACATTTTTAAAACTTGAAAAAACTTCTCATCATAGTCATATGATAAAACAGCATCATTGTCTTCACTATCTACGTTCTCAGTCTCCTGCAGCTGCAATTCCAATTTCATCTTCTCATCAGTGATGAACTTGAAATTATTGTGAAAACTAGACATCATTTGAATGTGTAAGAGGAAAACAAAAACGTAGGAAATTCATCCTATGGATAAAATAGAAGGTTGAGTTCATGGCATTTTACCGTTATGTAGGTACGTAACAATGCACAATACTCACAGATGGGGGAAATAATGTTTCAATCGTAGAATTTCGTTGTAATGTACGCCACTAGGTGGGGCCTGTTTTACCCCAAACACACTTTTCAGAAACTATCATAAAATAGAAGAAACTACGTAGTTCACAGATCTACACTCTCTTGTCTATATCTGGAGCACAAGTTATAAGGAGGTTACTGATGACGAAGGGGGCTTAGTTCAATATGACTCCGATGATGAAGGGAAATTGAACGCGTGGGGTCTGTCTGGACCACACCTGGTGGATGGAGGATTAAACAATCGAGATTTGTTTCAATTCACGTGTGATTGGTTGAAGGAAAGATCAATTGATTATTACTGGCAGAAGAAACACATCTTTGGTGGGATAAAACGGCAATACTTTCGTATGGTGACAGGTACTTAAAGGGTAATTAGACTGATAATATGACTCCTGCGTCTCACAAAACATGACTGAATCAGTCACTGCTATCTACTCTGCCTCCATGCTCTTTGTTTTTGGTGGCCACTTTTCCTGTTACGTTGGTATTGACACCAAAAGTACTTTTATGAAACATGTCTTGGTATTCATTTCACGTCACATTTGTGCCAACCCATTCAAGAGCTGCCTTGAACTAGAAGGAACAATTCATATCAATACAGACATTAAATATACCGGTGGACTAGACAATTTACGTAAATCAATCACATTGAGCCTCGTTCTTCATTACTATTAGTGACCCGCACCCCTTTGAGAGTTTAAAAACCTCGTGTGGTTGTTTTTCGTGGGGTTGTGACTTGCTTCAGCTTTGCTGCCCGATTGTAACTCGCCGTTAATAAAAGTTTCACTTCTGTTGCTATGTGTTATCTCGTATGTCGTCACCGTGGCGCCTCGATAAGTAATTGGCGCCACCATTGAAAACTTGAAAATTATGCCAATCATTTCATATCAAATGAGATTATTACATTTTAATAATAAAAAACTAGTCCACTTAAGTTTTGTTAACGCGATTGTACTATTATTTATTTGTAAATATTATTTAAATTATTTATACGTTTTGTTATCTTCTAATTTATATTTTTGTGTTTTGGCGACACGAGTTTGTTAGCAGTTATTTGTGATAGTAGAATTTAAAATTGTACAGTGTGAGAGACAGTTTTAGTTTAAATTGTCAGGCTAATCTGCGCAATGATTTGCAATTTGGAGCGCAGGTTTCTCTGGTGTATAAGAGGAATCAAATGCATTTAAAATAGATGTTATTCGTTAATGTTTCTTTTGTTGCCTGGATAAATTCAGCCTCACTTAATGAAAAATGCGATTGAGCCTTCTTGTTCTCTAATCAACTCGATGTACTAAAGTGACAGCTTGAAGTTGAAGGTAGTTGTTGGGGACTATCGTCGACATCTTACACATCTGTTTGTCGTGTGACACTGACAACACCATTGTAAGTTTCATTATATAGGGCTCGAACCACCCTTCAAATCGCTCATTGTTCGTGTCATTCAATTTCAGTGCAGCCATGGCGTACCTAGTCAAGTCCAATAACGGTGCTTACTGTTGAATGCTTTGATGCTTAAATGCTTATTATTCAATGAAATCATTGAGCGTGTCCGCATATTCCCTTATTTACTCGGTTTATTTTTTAGTTTAATTTGTTGTAATAATTTAACGTTTTTTTTTTTTGTTTTTTTTATCCGAGGGCGTGTGGGACAAGTCCCTTTGTCACTGCGGCCACATATGGGCCTATTGTGACACTGGCCCTTTCTTAGTAGAAGGCGTCGTACATACCCGCCCCCCTTAGGAAGCCGAGTATGTCCTTCACCGCAGAATCCGCTACGGTTTGGGGTTCAGTGGTCCCCTGACCGAAGTATTCAAAGCGTTTTGCTGCCAAGGCAGGGCATTCACATAGGATGTGCTCTGCTGTCTCGTTGTCCTCTCTGCAAAGGCTGCATTCCACCGCCTCTGAGATGCCCATCTTGTTGAGGTGATATCTGAGTGGGCAGTGCCGGTGAGGAAGCTTTTCAGAACTCTCGGATCCTATCTGGAGAGTGTCAGCATCGCCTTTGCCCTTTGACAAGAAGGCATAACGAGCCTTTTCGCTTGTCTTAATCGTGGCTGGCGATGTCAATGGGCGCCATTTTCCTGTATCTCCCATCGAGCAACCAGACGGTTTAGGTGACTTTTCGTCAATCCCACGTGTGGCTCAGGCCCGATGGGTAGGGTTTCTGTACCCCTTTTCGCAAGGAGGTCAGCCTTTTCATTGCCCTCATGCCCCCTGTGAGCCGGCACCCAAATGAGGGAGAGCCTGTTACGGGCGCCGAGCTGCTTGAGCGCATGGAGGCATTCCCATGCCAGCTTAGACCTAAAACTATAGGCTGCAATGGCCTTTAGGGCGGCCTGGCTGTCTGAGAAAATGTAGATCCGCTTGCCTTTGAGTCCTTTGTTCAGGATCTCTTCTGCGCAGATCTTTATGGCTAGGATTTCCGCTTGAAATATCGTGGCGTACTCCCCCAGCGGCTTTGCAAGACTGTAGTTAGGCCCTACAATGCCCAGCCCTGCTCGGCCTTCCTTAACTGAACCATCGGTATACCACTGCAGCGCGCCCACCTCGGTCCGGAATGTCTCCTTCTCCCACCGTTCCCGTGAGTGAACGCTGACGCTAAATGGCAGCCGAAAATTCTTCTGCTCTGGCATGACGTAATTTAACGTTTAGGCTGATCAGCTATTGAAAAACTCGTAGAGTGCTCATAGCAAATCCAAGCTGTGATCGAAAGTAGAAGTATGAAAGATAGAGCCAGTAATGAACAAAATGCAGCTATTTCTACTTCCATGTCACTCGAGTACATCACTTGGAATAGGACTGCCAAAATTTGTCAAAATAAAATGAGTGATGACTGACAGCAAGGACACTACACAACCCAAATGAGCGGAATGTAAGCGATATAGCATCTGAAATTCCTCGTGTTTGGACAGTGGAGTAATAACTTCTATTCTGTGTTGCAAAATATGTCACCGTGTAAAGGCCGTTCCAGACTCTTGTGGAGTAGCCTGAAGAGCGAGAACGTTGAAAGAGGTTCCTCAGCCCTCCTTGTTCATCCACGCCTCACTGTTCGACTTCACTACGTGCCAAGAAGTGAGAATGTGGACTGGTTGCTGAGGATTCCTCGTTCGTCCTCTCCTCGCTTCGCCCAACTTTTGCTCTAGAGCGGTTTTTGTACCACGAGCAACAAATGCATGAGCCTCGCTGTATCAGGGTATTTCACGTGAGTGCAGATGCTTGCGTGTTCGCCTCATCCAACTTTGGGGAACACTCTCTAAATATGCTCCGGGAGAGTGTGGGTGCACATTCTTTGCTTGGCCCATTTCAGCTAGAAGGCTCCACAAGGATAAACTGTGTGAGTCTAGATAGAGGTATCAGCAGCTTTTTGAACTTACGTGTTGAGAGGAAAGGGCTGAGAACTCACCAGAATTTGATAAGATGGTGGGAAGTACAGCTCTCTCGCTAGTCAGGTGGATGTATAGAATTATTTGAGAAGAAACTCACGCGTCATATTTATAGACCCAATATTACTTTTTAAGAAGCCTAGATGCTACAATACAGATTTTGGAACCATCTAACACCTAATCTGGAATTCCTGAAAATTCTTACAAAATTGGGCGATGCATGCAGCAAAAATTCCTTTTTCATGTGTGCATACAATCTGCCAGTTCAATTGAATGGGTATTTGAGATAATAAGGATGGTAAGCATTGTGGTCAGTAGGACTGGAGGTGTCCTGGTTCAAAGAGAACAATTAATCAGTTGAAAGAGAAACATCTTTGTGTCCAGCATTGTCAGTATGCCAGTGTATTCCATTTTTGACTGCTTCACTATGGTGAGCGTAGTTAGCCCTAGAATGGGAAAATGAAACGTTCGAGTTATCAAAAGTTGTCAGTTTCTGAATGTACAACTCACGCAAAACAGGTCCCTGTGGGAAAAGATGGTCCCACGCAAATTGAAAGTGGAATCTATGCTGTGGTAGTACAACCTGTACTTGTGTACTGCTGCTGCGTGTCGTAATACCCAAAGGTCTGCCCGATCTTTACCTTGTGTCACTCACATGTCCAAGTGTATGGTCGTGGGTGGGTGGGTCGTGGGGACATCTTCCCCCTAACTGAGCTAGTCAAAGGATGAAGTGCTGCAGAAAGTCAATCAGTTTTGCGCTTGGGGTACCCACAACCACTCTGCAGCTTCTGATGCCGTCTACCATCGAAGAAAATAAATATTTCATTTCATACTACTGGATTTAAAAAGAAGGGGGAACGCCAGGCAGAATTTCAAATCCTGAAACCTTCAACAGCATTTTCATAAGTAGTTGATGGAACAAACATGATGCTCAAAAAACTCATTGAGGCTGATTTTTTCCTGTTGATCCCTAGATAATTAACGAGGCATTTGTTGCTTTAATCTGGTTTACAGTTAGAAACAGGCGCAGGACGTTTGAGATTGAATTCTTCAATAATTTCAGATTTGGTTTTGTCAAGTTTGCACAACAACAACAACAATTGATCTAGCGCCTAAGTTGCTAAAAGAGGCAAGAAGCTCACTGTGATTGTAGGTTCAGTGTGAGTATATATGTGGTAACGCTGGTCTCGAGTGATCAGAAAATCGTAAGGTTGTCCAAACCACTGCCTGTGTCAGGTACGATGCTTCAGTGTTCTTGCCATTGGTGCTATATGCCACGGCAACATGGTGGCTGGCCCCCTCCTGTAGAAACTGACAGCAGGCAAGAACCCTCTAATGGAATACACTCCTGGCCATCCCCCAGGCCTACATGACTATATCGCACCTGGCCTTACAGGTGCTGGATGGAACCCCTCTGCTAGACGTTCTCTTGGATTTGAAGGTAATTCCTACATAAAGAAAGGGGCATTGGTGTCATAACATACTTTGGCAGGTTGCTCTCCTTAATCACCAGAAAACCAAATATGCGTCTCCAAGGTGACCTTTGCTACCTTCACACAAACATGAGCACATAGATGTCACTGTATGGAGGCTTCGACACTAGAGAGCTTGGGTCACAGAAGCAACAGTGCCAGGAGCCAAGCCACTCTCCACTGAAAGGAGAGGAAGGGACCACAGCACCCTCAACTTGACTGAACGGATGGAGAGGAGTGGTCTGATGACCAACCTTTGATAAGCAGGACACCCAGAGGTTAACAAATGTCTTCCTAATTGTTAGTCAGTCCATGCAACGTCTGCATGTGCTGATTGGATCAAATCTTAGAGTCCCCCTAAGGTTGCTTGAGTATGACGAGTGAGGTAGTTCTTGTGTTGATAGTCCAGGAGCTACCACTAGTCTCCAAGCTGTGAACGGAAGCACTGATATAAGGATTTGATAGCTGTTACAACTATCAGCGAGAATGTCTGGCCCATCTCCAGTTATAAAGCCAATACGGTTTGTTGATAGTTTCTATTGGTTCCTTCTCTGGTACTGATTACTTATGTCGTCAAACTATCTTAAACACATACCCTGGCAACACACTGTATTATCAGTGATGCTTGCTACTGTCTCAGCAGGATGACCACCCTCTTGTCCAAGTTAGGCAACGTAGCATCGTATTGAAGCTATCTCCGGGCATAGAGTGGGGAATACAGCCCAGGAGATGAGCATTCCAACAAGTGTTCGTTCAGTCAAGTAATAATCTTGATCTTATTGGGGTTGACATATAACTTAATCGAGATCACGATGGGGTGCGCCCTTTACTCTTGTAACACTCTAGGTCCCCACCAACAACCAGTACAGGAATGGAAGATGATAAATGTTGACATTTTCATTGAGACGACATTCTGAGGAGAATACTAGCTATGACTATCTGACTGTATATATAGAGCTCACATGATTGCCTCTATAACCCACACTTGCTCTTCAGAGAGACTTACTAATATCCAATTCATTGAATCAGCAAATGCAATCCTTCAGTTTCAATTTCGAACGTCCTGCTCTACAAAAATCTTGGGTATCAAAATGAAATAGGCAACACAAAAGTGTACAAAATGCTGTGGTGTGATGTAGTGACGTCGTGTCACGATATGAGATGTGATGTGAACACGAGGGCTTTCGTTGACACAATCTCGCAGTGTCCAGTATATTTAATAAAAGGATATTTTGTGTCGATTGGACGATGAATAAAGAAAAAGCCTCCGTGCTGTTTATAAGGCGCTAGGCTGACTTATATCTAAAAGTATAAAAAATACATATTTTCATGGTTTTATCCTCTAAAGACTGTACTATATTACTGAAGCAAAACAATTTATGGAATCCTCTTATGAAATATTGCCTGTAAATATTGTTGTGTAGTCTTCTGCTTGACAAAGGTGGTTTCTATCTCGTTGGTGTAAATTAATTCAGATATTTATTCTTCGTGCTATTCTGTTCCTCAAGTGAAATTTTCGTCAAACGCTTCGTTTCATTGGCTCGCTCTTCAATGAAAATTCAAGCCAAATACTTTATATTCTTCTTCAGAACTGTAATGTTTTTGTTGTTTCAAAGCATTCTTACTTTATCCATTCAGTCGTACCACTCTAATAAACTCATGTTTCCTGTTAAAGTTGATAACGTCTGACGTATAATACAAAACCTACCAGTTTCTCTCTTTTAGCGCTGATTGTTCTTAGAGCTTTTACGCAAATATTATTAAAAAAGCTAGAAATAATGTTGAGTGTTGAATTGAAGGCAAATAACTCATCTCGACAGAATATTGACGTTCCCCTGTTATACATTGTTACGTTATATTGTGTTATTAACATGTGCCTAATAAGAAAGAAATGTATGCACCAGAAAATCAAATAGAATACAAAATAGTTATAATTACCTGCAATGAACGCTACAAATGTCAAATATAGAGAATGAAACCCCATGATTTGGAGCAGTTCTGGCTGATGCTTCTTGAAACATTCTCGACATTCTTTTGCAAAAAATATCCTGTCATAGAGAAGATGTTGCAGTCGCTGGTCTTTTTTGCTGGTTAGCTTGTGAGCCAGCGTCTTATTTTTCCCAAATAAAGTTGAGACAACTTTCCATGAATCACAATTGAGATTGTTCATTTGAAGAATTGTACAGTAAATTGGTTATGAAATATATGAATGAAAATATTTAAGCGTGTTCAATTCCATTCGAGGGGCTGTTCCTAACCTTCTCCAACCTCCCAATGCTGATCCTAATCTTTATTGCCATGGAAAATAGGTGGTAGTGCTCTACTGCTTCCTTCAACCTCAAAGTCAGACAATATGGTTGTACTAAAGGAAAGCCCGTTTTTGTTGAAATCAGCAATGTTTCCTTGAAGGCACTGGTCAAGTAGTCAGCAGCACGCCTCATTGACATCAGAGGAAACTTTGACAACCTATGGTGGTCAGCACTCCTCAATGAGCTCGAAGGACGGGGAATAGACTTGTAACCAGTACATGCTCTTCAGAAGTTACCTGGTAAATAGAACTACTATGAACGTAGACATGTCCCAAGAACGAGTGGCCACAAGGTTCAGTCCTCTGACCATCACTTTGGACTGCCTTCTTTGAAGTTATTTTCAGGACCTCAGGGATGTTGACAAGTAAACGAGCTGTAAAATCTCACAGTGACCCGTAACTTATATACTCATAGCTGGGACCTGGAGCCCCCAGCCAACCGAACCTTTGCAACAACACTGTGCATGTCAAACTGAATCAGTATTACGACAGAGTGAAATCCCTGTATTCACGCGTCAGCAGTAAGCTAAATGAAATATTCGATATCCTAAACAAGTTGGCCACAGCACACTGAGACCTGGCCAATATTGACTTTTCTCTCTCGAAGTTTTTGAGTTGATACGCCCAATTAAATGTTGGGCCACTTTTCAAATCTGCCAGGTCCACTTGTCTCCCGAGACACTGCTATGGCAATCTACTTTCTTTCATGATAAGCATGTTCCTACCAATTCAACGCCCACTTGAAAACTTCACTCTTTAAATGAGCCAAACTTAGGTTGAACGAACTAATCCAGGGTATTTGGGGCTGAATATAGAAACCTTTAGAAGTTCTGCTGAATTACAATTTAATATTCGAAACACCACATCTCAGACCCATACAAGGAAGTTACGGAGATAACAAGACATATAATTTCTTCCAGACTGTCGAAGAGTCACAATATTGGAAGAGTCCTATTCACAATATTCAATGTTACACAAAGCGCCAGCTCTCCTTTTTTACTTTCCGTGGCTCTAGAGTGTGGAAAGAAAAGTTATTTAATCGGTCGAAAAAAAAAAGTGTGACAGTCACACATGGTAGAAGTGAAACTTTAACGTGCAAAACCGAATCGCAACCGACAAGTGGAAAAACGAATCACAATGGACAAGTGGAAACACGAATCACAACAGACAAGTGGAAAAACGAATCGCAAAAACATTTTTACACGAAGTTTTACGGGCAGATTGTTAATGTACTTGTCGAATTTGAATATAGAAGTTTCACTTCAAAATGTTCAGAAATAAATCCCCATTCTGTCTAGATTTGCAAAAAGAGAAGGTAACGCTAAAAAAATGTCAGGTTTTTCCAACCTGCTGTCTCCAATATAAAATGTACAATCAGATCTATGGCCTTTACACTGGAAAACAACAACTTTTGACCTGCTGCAATTAACTGTTAACTGACGGAACAGTGTTCAAGACTATCGTCACTTGTCGCCAGTGCATGCAACCAACACAGAAGATTGTGGTGCCAGACTGAAGACAATAATGGTCTCTGCCCTGGACCAGTAGAATCTCCTGTCGTGCTCGAAAAGTTTGCTGTCGTGCAAGTGTGTTTATTATTAAAAGATGACTGCATTTGCTGACGAATACTACAAAAAGCTTATTGAAGAGATCAGTACCTTCCGATGTACAATGTAATGTAATTGACTATAACTCTGTAGTAGATAATTTATTTAGATTTGTAACGGTAATATAAAAATAAATCGCCGAATTCAAAAAGTGACACTACTTGGCTTTCCATCACAGTGTAAATTAATAATACGATTACACAACTGACATCATCGACAGGTGCGACGCATCACACAATATTTCTCAGGTTTAAGTAAATTCAACGGTTTCATAGCTTTAGCTACTAATTAAATTTAGTTTTCCCTCAGTCCATTTGAATCTCTACGTTCATTTGGTCTTTCTGTACGATTCCTCGAGCTATGTCACAACTACACACTTCCTCTACAGCTAATGAAACAGAGAACGAAGCCTGACTATACAAGCTCTGAAGCAGCCTTATAAAAGGCCCACTAAAGCCCTGCCCATGTAGTTTGCCATACAACTCAGCATGATAACGTTTTGTGGGGATCTGGTAGGTTTAGAAGGGAAGACATCGTTCTCAGAACTAGCTCACTTTCCATGATGGGCTAAATCACTAGTTTAGGGCAGTACTTTCCAGAACTGGTCAGGATTTCAAAGCCTCAAGCCACTCACTCGATGAGCCCCATTGACCTCGTATCGACCGATAAACCAGTGGTACTCAAACTATTTTTAAAATGTAATTACTAGTCCAGTGCATTGGTGCTCACTATTACCGTCAAACTGCCATCAGAATTACTTTCCTCATCTCTGCAGGACCCATCGTTGACGAAGGTTTCCTACTTCTTTCTACATTACTTTTCTTCGTACTTCGTAGGGCTTAGGAATATGGTAAACTGTGTTTTTAAAAAACATCTAACTCCGATCCTAGGAACAAACTCGTACAGCTTATAACATGAAAATATTAGCCTCGTTACGGAAGTAATAAGGCATTTATTATATGAAATGGCTTCATTGTGTACTACATTTAATAATTACGTTATTTTTCGATGTATCGATGATAACATCGGACTTCCAACATCGTTGAAAAGTATCGATAACCTACGAGCAGTTGTGGATTACCAAAATTTTTTTTTTCATAGAAGGAGTTAACGTTAAACATGCCATGGATGCTATTTTATGGAAAAACGCATAAAACCATGGGGGGAGTTTGCTGCGTTTGTAGATAGCATTAATTACAGAGTGTAGTGTAGAATATTGATCGATATAAAGCTTCGTCACGGTAATCATCTGTTGGGATTTATCACTGCCACCGATCAGCTGTTGTTGATGGACTCATCATCAACTCAGCCTCAAGTTGTTTTTATGACGCTGTTCACCTTTGCGCAGTCGTGTTGTTTGTACAGAGCTCGTCTGGGCATGATGCTCCCTCGCAGGCTATTGGCGTTATCTGCACTCCCGTAAGGCCCTAATTTCATGGCTCCTGTGAAGACCTACAAAGGGAAAAAAAGTCCTATTAATGCGGCAAAATTTCGTCTCACCTGCCGCCCGGACGACGAATCGTCGTTCGATCGCATTTTCGGAACGCGCCGATCTCCAGAACACATATTTTCGTCATCGAACGAATCCAGTCAGCCGCAAATAACCAGCAGTAATATTTCCAACGATTGCTCCAGGTGAGCGGATGCTTATGATAATGTAATCTCAATAGTTCCACTGCAGGAGCAATCGTGTAGTGTTTGTTGAACATCTGTACGTCAAAGTAGTGCAATCCCACCGGAAAAATGTCTCACATAACCAAATACATTTGGCCATTTGTCAGGGCTCGACTGCAGACCCCGAAACTTTCTCTTTTCTTCTTCGTCCTGTCTTAAACGGGGGAACATGAGCATGTTTTTTGTTTTTGTTTTGACATCTAAACACTCGATGCCGCCAGTAAGTAGGTCATAGTTTCGATATATGTTGAGTTGCTCGGGATCGCTAGTGGTATGATGGAGTGGCGTTCACTCACATCTATTCGTGTTTACACTCATTCATTGTACAAATACCTTACTGGTATTTGATCTGCTTCGCTTTCAGAAAAACGTACTTCAAATTTTCGCCCTCTTCCTAGATCCCAAAGCATAACACAAACATTGTAATCGGCTCTGGAAAAAGTTGGGAGTGTGGACATTGTTCGACATCAGAGGTCAGAATACTGATAAGAGATAACCAGCGGATTTTTGACGTAAACCTAAGAATTATTAATAGGTCGGTCACAACTCGCTTTGTGAGCAGATACGACTGCATCAGCAAGCTTCAAATGCTTTTTACCTGAGTAGTTGCTGAGGTGTGACATGGTAACGCTGTACGGGTTTTATGAGTTCATGGTTGATCTGCTTAGTTGATGAAGCTCTAGCAGTGTACCAACTCCCCCAGCACGTCAGCTTGGGGCTAATTCCTCATGTCTGGGATGTGATACTACTTCTGCCATTAGGCTGAACTTCGTAACTGTTACTTGATAGGGTACAGAGAAGGACGTTTTGTCGTATGAATTAATGAAAATTGCGTGAAAATTGCTGGAAGGAATGTAAACAATGACAATGCACGGAATTGAGTCGCTGTAATGGACAGGTAATGTGAACAAACAGTGCTCACACGACGCAACATATGCACTGAGGTAGGTTTGGAGATGCTTTTGAAGAGCTGCTGACTCAGGCAAAAATTACGGTAATTGCGCCAGAGCTCCGATCCACAATCCTCGTCTTACGTCGAGAATTATGAACAATGTCTTATCCACTAGACCACGATCGTCAGGAGCCTTTAATAGGAGTCAGTAAATACATCTCCCCCCTCGTCATTAGTCGCTGCTCCTGGAGCGGACTCTTTTAAGGAAAGAATTTATGAGAGTTGAGCGAATCCCCAGACATTCCGATCTTTGATTCAAGAAACGAGGGGGCTACAAGGAAAGTCTTTTCTTTCACATTGTAGTAGGCACGTCGCCCATTTTATTTCCCTTCACGCTGGAACTGTCACAGTGTCAGTGAATCCCAGACCCGAGAATTTGTCTCATTATTTCTCTCTTAATTTTTTTTTTTTAAATTTTTCTCTCTGGGCCTCTTCTTTTTCTTGGAATCAAGAAGTTCGGCCCCACGTTGGGCGCCAATGGCACTGAGGTAGGTTTGGAGATGCTTTTGAAGAGCTGCTGACTCAGGCGAAAGTGTAGAAATCCGGATTTTGAATAACACTGACAAAATGCAATTGATCACTTAGGCGGCTAATTGTCAATTGAAGGATGGTATTTGGGTGAGAACAAAAAGTTGGTGGTATTCACAACATCACCAACACCTACAGGACCAATAACTCGAGGTTGATCTGCTTGAACTAGTAGAACTCCGTTTTGCATTGGGGTGGAAAACTGTTTATCAAAAAATGCTTTCATCCCGCTCAGGTTCAGACTTACCTTGGACAACAGTGGACTCTGCAGCGACCCCCCGAGTATCTATTTAGGGAAATGTAGCTTTTAGTGCATTATGCAATTGATACTAAATACAATAGCAGCGTACTGTTATTATAGAGCTGTTTTACTAACTTGGTAAGTCACCAATGTCCTCTGCATTCCAGACTGTCTGATACCTTCTCCTGGCATACTCTTACACAGTCCTTTTGACTAGTGACTGAAGTCCCACAGTGGGGAGATGGCCCTATAGATACGTATGGCCAATGACCCCCTAATGCCCAGGAATCCACCAATACATGTTCTCTATTCAAGTTTGCTAAGGAGTTAAGTCACATCCTGCATGCCCGCATCAGTTTTGACGTTATGCAGTTGTTCTTCATTTCCTTACACGAAGCTTGACTAGTTTACAGTTGTTTTGTACAGACCTATGTTCCATATTTCGTTTCTATTTCTCAGCACTGCCTGGCAGTACACTCCAAGCAAACCACGATTCTTTACGCTCTCCGTTACTAAGGACGTGTCAAAATCTGTAAATTCGTCCCACCAAGGTAAGTAATTTTTTAGGTTTTTTAAAATTAAGTAGAACCTAAAATATATTGATCCTTACAGCTAACTGTCGTATTATTGGAGAATCTTGAGCGTTTGAATGGTGTTATGTTTCTACTTATTTAATGACTTAGCGAACAGGTAGGAAACTAGTGCTACTGACTGCCTTTGAGGTAAATTAAGCAGATTGTCACAAAGATAACTTGTGCTGATTAACTAAGAATTAAAGTGTATAACTTATGTGCTTAGATTATCTTCCCCCTGTTGAGTTTCTGGCTACTAGGATCACTCAAGTCTCGACACAATTAAGCATTTCTCACGTTGATATTGTCTGAAATTAGATAGCAAACTTATAGTCGGAAGAAATTAGGTTCTACGGGAGTCTTCTTGAGAAAGAATGTCTTCTTAGGAGTTAATATAGATGGGAGGTGGCTTTTCAGCCAACACTTCCAGTCGCTTAAAGGCACTAGTTCCAAGGTTTGCATCATTACAAGCAATTACAAGACAAGGTACCATGACAAATACGTCATGTACAAGGCCGTTTCCTTAGGCGTGATTGGCTACTGCCTCGTTGTCCCAGAATCCCAGAGAAATACGCTTCTGTAGGTCATCAAGGCCAACAAGTCATCGCCCACAGAAGGACTACAAGTGATTACTGGCTGGTTACCCTTTGACTTGGCCATTGTGTGCATGGTGGACGAGCGATGATTGAAAAGCGAGCCCCCATCACCCATCGGGGGCGAACTCAGTGTAGACCTCTCCACTGAGTCAGAATAGTGCTGACTGACTGACTCCTGTTAAAGGCAAGCGGTTGATCGTGGTCTAGTGGTCAAGACAGTCGATTCATAATTCTCGACGTAAGTTGAGGATTGTGGATCGAATCTCCAGCGCGATTGCCGTAATTTTTGCCTGAGTCAGCAGCTCTTCAAAAGCATCTCCAAAAACCACCTCAGTACATTGGCGCCCAACTAGTGGTCGAATTTCTTCTTTCCAAGAAAAAGAAGAGGCCCAGAGAGAAAAATTAAGAGAGAAAATAATGAGACGAGTTCTCGGGTCCGGGATTCGCTGACGCTGTGAAAGTTCCAGCGCGAAGGTAAAATGGGCGGAAGAAAAAAGACTTTCCTTGTAGCCCTCTCGTTTCTCGAATCAAAGATCGGATTTTCCGGGGATTCGCTCAACTCTCATAAATTCTTTCCTTAAAAGAGTCCGCTCCAGGAGCAGCGGTTAACAGATGAGGGGGGAGATGTGCTGACTGACTCCTATTAAAGGCAACCGGTTAATCGTGGTCTAGTGGTTAAGACAGTTGATTCATAATTCTCGACGTAAGTTGAGGATTGTGGATCGAATCTCCGGCGCGATTGCCGTAATTTTTGCCTTAGTCAGCAGCTCTTCAAAGCATCTCCAAACTACTTCGTAACACAAGGCCGTTTCCTTAGGCGTGATTGGCTACTGCCTCGTTGTCCCAGAATCCCAGAGAAATACGCTTCTGTAGGTCATCAAGGCCAACAAGTCATCGCCCACAGAAGCACTACAAGTGATTACTGGCTGGTTACCCTTTGACTTGGCCATTGTGTGCATGGTGGATGAGCGATGATTGAAAAGGGAACCCCCATAACCCATCGGGGGCGAACTCAGTGTAGACCTCTCCACTGAATCAGAATAGTAGCGCTAGGTGGATGTTAGACAAATGGCAAGTAAGATAGGAATCCTCATCAAAGGGACGTGACACGTATGAGCTCTTCCCAACATTCCTGAACATCTGTATGAGAAAGTGGGTTCAGCCAAATCTCTTCACGAGCCAGTTTCTAACAGGAAATGGTGACTCCAATGCATGGCTTCGCTTCTTTTTTCTCAAAGGATCTCCTTCCTGCACATCTTGCACCTCCACTATAGAGGAAACAAGAAACCACATGGTGCTTCACCGTAGTTCTTACAGTAGTCAGCCAAGGTTGTGGGGAAGAGCAGTTGTAAGCAAGCTTATAACTGTTTCACCCAGTTTGCGAAAAAGTTGATGACAAAAAAGTCGCTACAGTTGATCTCTTTCTTCGAAACATGCCACAAAAGAACTTCTCAAAGATAGTATGGGTTCCCCAGGGTCATACCACATGTAACAGCTCTCCACTGGAAGACTGGCTAAATGACCACCTGCCGTACCATTTGAGAACTCTGTGTAGAATGTATGTAGAATTCGTTTCTGGATGTTGGTGAAATGATTTTGATTTTGAAATCGCCCTTCGAAACGTTTTAGAAGATACCCAATGGAGGCTTTTTTTCCTATCCTGCAGGCAACCGAGAAAACCTAGGGTGGGCTTACTGGTACTTTTGCAGTGGTTAGGGTTGTGTTATGAGGTGTGCAAGAAGCCATGAACACTTGTGTATGCTCACTGAATGCGGATTGTACTAGAGCAACGAATTATTGCTGCATTACGTGGTATCTCTGGATAATGAACAGTCATGTTTACAAAGAGACAAACCTATCTGTGGAGAACAGAGCTGAGGGCTTACATTGTCACAGTTCGTCCCAACAAGGTTGCTCCTGGATGGAAAGGTGGTTTATGTGAGGCGACTTATGCTCAGTTGAGACCCAAGAAAAAGAAATACGGTAGGAGGGATCTGCAAATAGCGTGGGGCAAATAAAATTAGGGTGCTGTAGCAAAGGGTTGGTACGGGAATATCTCAGGGGTGATAGAATGGCTTGTATATCAGCTCACATTGTCATCCTATCTCCAATCCTTCAAATGCGTTCAAATGTTCCTACAAAACAGAGGCGGAGTATTCTAGGGCCCTGCAAACTACCAAACACCTGAGTCATTGTGCTGCTGTGTGCTCTGTTCAAACCTGGAATCTTTTGACTTTTTTTCCGGAAGGGCTTACTTGAAATTTGTGGCTAGTTTCTCTGAGAAAAAATCAATTTATCATATTGTAAGATAGAATCTATAGCTTTCCGACATTAGTTTTTGACCATTTCGTCCTTATATTCCAAAAATCGAGTTGGGCGAAAACGGCCTGTGTGGAACTACTGTGCTTCGGTTTGGTCTACATATCTCTCTTTATTTCTCTCGCATGCGCGCTTTCTCTTGACGTCGTGAAGTGCATGGCATTTGAATTTAGATTTCCCCATCAAATGTCACATCACATTGTGCCATTCGGTGCCCCTAAACTTGGGTCGTGGATTGCTTCAGCATTTGACGAGATTTCGCTTATCTCTCGGTCCTCACTGTCATATCGTGTTGACGCCTATTTCCACCCTTTAGAGTTTGACCCTTCTCTACTCCCTTGCTATCTCATTCACTGCTGTTCACTGGCCAGTCTCTCGCCTCAGTTTCATTTTCTCGGATTACTGAACGTCCTCGCTAAGTATCAGGTAGAACTGTACCGCATTTTTATTTCGTTTTGTAGTTATTTCATCCAGCCTGTTCGTTAGTTCCATTCAACTGGAATTCGTTTGTGAATACTTTCTTTGCAATTAAGAACTCGACTGTAGATAGGGAAATACGTGTCCTCCTTTAGTGGAAAGTTCAAAGTAATATTTAAGGTAGTAATCAAACAGATATCCTATGACTAAGAGATATTCAGTTTACTCAGCCAAAATAGGCTGTGCAGTATACATTTCACATTTGGAAATTAAAATTCATAAAATAAACTACACTGTATTTATTCGCGTATTTGGTACAAATTTCTGTTGAGCAATATGATACGGCTGTTATACTATGGACGTAATTAATTTCTTGAAAGAAGTTTAGTTCTCATCAACCAGATACCGAAATTCAAGTTCACTGCATAGTCTGTGTGTGTCTGCAATCTACTTTGAGAGAGAATGACTGACCCGATTGAGCTCATAGTTTCTTGATTCGAATCAACGTCGAGGGGTGTCTTCGACTGGTCAATATTATACTGTTACACACTTCATTGAATAGTGAATACATATTATTATGCGTTCTATATTCTCCACCACAACATGGGCGAAAAAGTTAAACAATCAAAACTCAACAAAAAAGGTTTATTTACCTCGAATTTGTTTTTCCTGTTAATTTGGTGAATTCTCTGCAAATGTAAAGTCATACCATTAGCGTTAGACTGAGTACTCAACAACTATTGCTGCAGGAGCGGGAGGGGGGTCCAAATGACCCTGATTATCCTAGTGAAAACCCAATTTTTCTTTTACAAACCCTTTCTTTCTTTTCTTTCGAGAAATCTCAATCTGGTAAGAGTACCTGCATCCTCTTAGCTTATGTTTGATTGTTCGGAAATTATCTAACACTTTTTCTCATTTCTCATTGCCCCGAGTTATCCCCCTTGAATATGACCTTCTGGGTTTCTTCCTCCCCCCACCATCAGTGGTACAGACCTTCTCCCCTACAAGTACAATGCCCATGTCAAGTCCCCAGTTCACTCAAGTTCTGTAAAAAATTTAGTGTTACGTATTTGATAAATATTTGGTAACAACGTTGAACCCTAATTTTTACTTACCGCCACCCAAAGCGTAGAGAAAGCATTGTAATTGTACCAAAGAAAAAAAGTTGGGTTTTCTTCAGATCTCAATGTATTGAGGCCTACTGAATCCAAAAAAATGTCTGTGCATGGTCCGTGTGTGTTTGTGAGTGTGTGATGCTTCTATCACTAGAACCGGCGTAGGGTAGTCTGAGCGCCCTCCCCATTTCCTTACTAATCATTTATTTAGTTTCTCTCCTTTTTGGGTTCCAACCTCTCATTATTTACGGTGAGCTAATGTGTGTTCTGCAGTTCGATTTAGCCGAGAATGGCTCCAGCTGTTTTTTTATAGTTTTTTCGTGATGTGTAATCGCGAATATTAGGTTATGGGCCATTTTGGTTGATGGGAAAGGGGGGTGGGGAACGAAGATGTACCAAAAACTAGGGTTTTCCACATTTTTCTCGAAAACGTATCTATCGATTTTGATCAAACTTTGAGTCATCTTCTACTAGTTAGCACCTAACTTTTCTTCTCCATGAAAATACAGTGAACGGAGATATAGATCTAAAGAGCAAAAATATGTTTTTTACGCTTTTTGGCAAAATTACTACGACCATTTTCACCAAACTCGCAGAATCTCTTAAAATAGTTAATACCTATTTATAATGTTCTCTATATATATGTTCCCCCTGGCAGTCCATTGAACTGAGATAGAAACGAAAATGTGCCGAAAATGATGTTTTTTGAACATTTTTGTAATTTCCCGAGTAACTGTGCCACTGGATTCCATCAATCATATGGAGTGTCTTCTAGAAACCTATACCCTCAGTCCTCCGTGATTATTTCTGTATCTATCTGTTGAACGAAGATATAAGCTATGATAAATCGAATAACGAGATTTGTCGAATATTAATCTGTCGGGTTTCCAATGTTCTCTAAACTGGCTACAACAATTTCGATCAAACTTACGGAGTACTCTCAACTAACTAGTACCTACATTTTGTTCTCTATAAATGTTACTGTAGAAATGCGTTGAAACAAGATACCGAGCTCATATATTAGAAGCTGGATTAATTTTGGCGAAGTAGTTTTTTGACGAAAGAAATAAAAACTAAGATAAATTATCTATTCCACTCTTCTTCTTTCCGTAGCTCTACGAAGTAGAGAAAAAAGTTCTGTAATCTGCTGCAAAATTGTTCATGTTCTCTTTAGGTTTTTACGGTTCAAGTTCTTCTCAGTTCACAAAATACCATTTGCGAAAATTGCCTGTGTGTGAGTATGTCAACGGGATTGACAAATAATGACTGAACCAAACCAGATCATAAACACCAAATTTTCCCCCCCAAAAACTGTTTAAATAACTGTGATTTTTGTATCTATAGTTCCAAATACCATACCATTATTCTTTGCGGGAAAATAACGAGAGCAGCACAATAATTATGGAACATTTCTAAGAAAATCGATTTTAGCGCTGAATTTTCATCATAAATTCCGCTCGTATGTTACTAGCATTCTCATAAAAATTAGGGTGGTAATCCTTTAACTACCTATACCATGATGGTTAATTAACGTTCATACTAAAGAGCAACCCCAGAAATTCCAGAACTCAAACCATTGCCGTTTAATTTACTATTATTTCTCACAGTTTTAACCCAATAATCATATCATGTCGATTGTCTTATGACCCATATACTGATTGCTAAATAATGGTTGGGGTGTAGGTACTTAGGAGCAAATCTATAATTCTGGAACCCAAGCGCCACCAGTTTGTATGTAGAACTAGTTGTGCCTGTTTTGAAAATGACTTCCCACAATTTTCCTGCATTGATGTAAACCATACTTTTGATAAGTTCAGTTCTTCATTATTGTCTTTCAAATCCCCTTTAAAGGAGACCTGCGGTGTATGATGGTTATATCCCTGTTATTTCTATGCAACTGGGCTTTTTCACATTAATTGGTCGACAACTACTCGTTAAACCAAGATATAAGCCATAAAGGCACAACACAATGATATTGTTCAAAACTTAGGTAGATGCTTTGAACCCTTCAGATGTTTGCCTTACATTATCCTCTACAATTACATAACTGTAAAATAACTAAGATATAGTGTGTGAACGTTGCCTGGGGGTGGGGATAGGTGTAAGAAATACCCTTGTTAGGAGTACACATGCAGCGGTGCAGTGTCGCTTGAGAAAAAATGTTTTGGTGAAAGATAACGTGCGCAGCGCTAGATTTACGTTCGTTCCGGCCAGGGACCTATATTTATACTCCCCCCCGGATACTAATTCAATTATTTTATATTTTTATCAACATTCTAGCATAAAAGTAAAGAGATGATAATCTTTGATCATTCATACTCACATAACCTATGAGTTCCACGTAGTACCCTATTCTTGAAAAGAGTGTTAATTTGTAGCTTAACTTTTACAAATACCAGAAATACTTCAAACCACTTACCATTCACGGTGTTTTTTTGTTTTTAATGAAATCACATTACATGACAGTAACAATTAAATTAAATTACTTTTTGAAACTTTTCTTATTTTGCTTCTTTCAACTTCAGTTTGAAATCTCCACTTGCGTTAACACAAAGTCCAAGTAAAAACAAAGCCTTTTCAAAGTCTTGACAGCAGTTTGCGAGTTTTCATGGCTAGTTATTTTCTTCTCTTTGCAAAAAAACCGCGAGATTTAAATATTGACATGATACTATGCTTGACTATTTTTATTTTGTTCGAAATAACATGTACTAGCTGTACTGCATGTATGTATGTGTTTCGTAAGACAGATTTTTAATTTATATCCTCAACTGACCAGTGCAAAAAAACTCAGATTTGCGGCCCTTCGAGGCCTTTGGCCCAGTCGGCCCCATAGTAAATCTAGCACTGAACAGGAGACAAGGATATTTGTGTTTGTTTGGCTATTAAAATTTACTACATTTTATCGATAAATTAAATTTTCCGCTTTGAAATTAATATTTAATAAAAAAAATTTTTTTTTTCAGAATCGCTTCATAAGCTCAAGTCTGAATCTAACTGTATTCGTAAGAGAAATCATGGCAATGATCTGAAGAGGAACAAAACTGCTAAACAATCTTCCATATTAAAATGTAGAAAGACATTTTTCTTAGTTCAAGAATGCAGAAAGAAGCTTTTAGCGTCTAAGAAAAAGAAAGTTTTGGAATGTAACTTCTATGAGCCTCTCAGTAACAGCACTCCAGTGAACTTCAAAGATAAATCGAAAGCAGAAGTCAGTAAGAAGAGTTATCCAAACTCTCCAGTTGTTGGCAGCCAGAACAGTGGTTTAAGTACCACTAATTTATTTGAAAAGTTCAAGAATATGAACTTAGGTTCTCCTCATTTTGAAAGCAAGTCACCTGGTGCCAGTTTAAGCGACAGTTCATTTATCACGTCTTTGCAAAGCATTGATGACATGAATAACATAGCTGCCCATGGAGTTTTGTCTCCAATTAAAAGTGAAGGCGATGGTCAGTCACCTAACATTGTGGACGTTGGTCCAACGAGAAAATTGGATATCGATGCGACCAAAGATTTTTTAAATAATTCTAACTGTGAAGGGCGTGATAATGTTGACCCTCTCCCTGTCGGAATCAAAGGTGATGCCAACAGTCTGAGCTTTAAAGAAGAAATTACGCGCAACTCCTCCCATCTGACAACGCCTATTAGTGAATCACCTGAAACGTTATACGCTCTTCCAGCGTCAAGACCTACAACTACAATCGATGGGCAATCGGATTTGCTTAGTTTTGAAATTTCCCATCATCACGCAAATTACTACAAAGCGTACGAAATGTGGAAGGCAACAGCCGTGTGTCCAGCATGCTCCCAAACTTGGGCAAAGTGCTGTAAAAACCCCGAAAATGGTGATAAAGCCATATATGGTTCTGAAGCTCCTCCAAATGTTGAATGTGGCGCTGGCGTTAAAAGAGAGTTTCTAAAAAATTCGTTTAGCAGTTTGCAAAGTGGGGTTGGGGAAAAGATTAGCCCTTGTTCTGATACATCCTGTTCGACAATGGATGATTCAGAAGAACGACGATCCAGTGTCGATCTGAGTTTTAAATCGTCTATCGACGAAACCGATGATAGTGACGATCATCTAGAGTTCAATGAGAGGCCTGCTCTTCCGTCACAAATTCTATTATTTAGCGAGCATAGGTCATTAGAGCCATTAGACGAGAACTGTGAAGATGCTGTGGAAGAAATGGATGACTCAGTGAGATCTAGTCCGAAGAAAAGTCCCGTTGAAACCATAGACAACATCTCATCCCGAACTCCTACCATGAAACGGAAATCGAGTCGGCACAGCGAGGAAAAGTCACCTACTGGACGAGCACCTCTTGGCAGAACTTTTATAATCTCTGAATTGAACATGGTTCTAGAAGAGCCTGACAATGATTCCACAAATGGCGATAAATTGGGTCAGTTAGAGCCTTTTGTTTTGCTTCCTGGGAAAAAATATCGACGCTCTTTGGCGATTATTCGAGGTTTGGAAGATCCAATGCCTTCGAACATTTCTAAAGGTCGGAACTATGACCACCTGGTAGGAGAAGTTCTGCGACTTCAAAAAAACGTTTCCAGTAAGTATCTATAAGTTAATTTGTTGTAACATTTCAATTGGTTAATTTCTGAATAGTAGAAGGTTACAAGGAAATTTGAGCCTCTGGCTGGATTCAAACGTATTTTTCTCTGTTTTCAACGTTTTTTGGAGGTAACTGAAAAGTTCTCACTGAAGCAACAAGTTGGTTCTACTGTAAAAGCGTCCATGATTCCTCCCCATCCCATCCCTACAAATAACACCTGTAGTTGCATTCTATTACTAGCTTCATTGGCTTGCCCTAGACCCTCAGGCTTATCAGACTTGCAATTTTGCTACAATACCTCACAGAACCTGAATAGCTGGCACCTTAGACACAGAGACTCTGTTAATATGCCATAAGCAATTCTAACTTTTTCCATTTTCAGATTGTCTTCAGATTTCCTTTCTGTAAACGTAAATGCTGCACGTAAACATCAACTATGTACTAACATTAAAATGCCAATGAAAAAAGTATTTCCTTAAAGTTTATTTCGTTTGTTCAAAGTTGATGATGCAACAACCCCCATTCAGACCATCAGAAAAACGCTGAGCGTGCGAAGGTCGTCATGGATGAAACAAATGACTCCTCCTCCGAGAAGAAGATGGAGTCTCTCGTCACAGAAATATGCTGACCGAAACACATTTTATGAAACGCCTCGAGGCGGACTCCACCTTGGATCCACAAGTCATGTCAAGAGACTCTCCATCCTTCTAACCACAGGAAACACGTCGTCTTTCAATAACAGCAGACTTCAAACTTTTCAGTCTCAGTCATGGGTCAGTCATGATTCACTGGCTCCCCTCAACAACACCCGGGAGTCATCTCTGCGTGAGTTCATAGCATAGTACTTGAGAATTAGTTGATAGAGATAAAAGTGAAATCGTGCGACATGGCTTAATTTATTTTGGATGAAGCACAGCTTAGCAAACTTAATCAAGAAGGACTTCAACCATTATTCAGTTCACATGTATGGTTAACATCATTATTAACCATTAAATATAAATTTGAGTTAATTGGAACATGATACTTGCTGACAGAGCTTGAGCCATTTATACGCTTAACATTTATGAGCAAGGCCTGTGTTGCTACTACCAACATAATAACAAACATGCCATTTTTCCTCAAAGAGTTCTTTTACAAAATCACCACATATTTACAGGCACCTCTTAATCTTTTTAACTGAGCGTAACGTCGAGGGCTTGCTTCATCAAACGTTCAATCCTTTTTCATTAAATACAATCTTTTGTATTTTACCTAAATTTTGTTTTGATGGCCTTTGTATTTTCGGTTCCTTTAGTTTGCAGCCCTGACACTAGTTTGTTGGAAACGTCTGCAGCTGAAAAATTGGACTCAGTCGTAGGATTGAAGGAGATTATTCTCCAAATATGTGGTCAATCTGAGCCCCACAGCTTTGCAAATGTTTTACCTGAAGAGTAAGTTAATTAGTTATATTATGTTCTATACTGTTCTTGAATGTGGGATGACTATTTTGTCTTCTGGGTGTCTATGCGTCGCACAATTTTTGTATGTTTGTTAGCTCTCCAAAATTCTAAGTGGAAAATTGAAGCCTTGTTTCGTGGAAATTCAAAACGCTTTTTACATATACTACTGTGGTTATACTAATTTTTCCTTCGTAGTGCTTTGAACGTATTTGCGTTTCAGGGAGAATTTTCTCTAGACTCCCACTTAGGCCTGTGGCACAGTTTTTTGGACCACGAAGGGGAATGCCATTAAAATTGATACGAAGCTGGTAACTTACGTCCTGAGATGTAGAACGACTGAAGCCTGGGAAGATGTTTCAAGTGCCATAGGATGATCGTTGAAGCGGTCTTGAAGGGTTCAACAATGGCATTGGTGTGTACTTTGACGATGTCGAAGATGAAGAAGTTACATGTGCAGTGTGTATTATCGCTCAGCAACAACCAGAACAGGATGGACCAGGGGTTCCAAGATGTATTCATGCACAGTGGAGTGGGGCTGTACGGAGTGAAAAGGAAATCACGAGGTCCTTCCAAATAGAGTGAGGTGAGATAGGGTTGCTTGTGGAGCCCTTTGTTTCTGATTGATCTTGAGACACTGGAGACATTTTGGGGATCTCCAGCGTAACATTTATGCTCTCCAGGATGCATTCCAAGTGACGGAATCAGGCAAAAGTAAAGACAATGCTATTCCACGAAGGCTTTCGGAATCGTGGGCATTCAGAGTTGACGCAGTGGATATTGTGAGTTTATACAAGTACCTTGAGGTGATCATCACCCCAGAGCTGTCTTTTGCTTCGCATCTTAAGGAAATAGCTGGATTTGCTAAGAACAGCTTAGCTCGCTACTCGAACGCCTCTGCTTGAATCACGGTTGACTCACTAGTCGCCTCTGCTTGAATCACGGTTGACTCACTAGTCGCCTCCGCTTTGATTACCTGTAGTGACTCGTATACCCCCAGCCCCTTAATCTTCAATTCTATTACTTTCTGTTAACCGAAGTATTGCATTAGTGTAAAGAAAAAGTGTTTTCCTCGGATCTTTACGTTTCGAGGCCTGCTGAATCGAAAAAAACATCCAATTTTGGTGAGTGGTCTGTATTGCTCAGTTCGTATTGTAACTGGTGAGCCTTTATGGAACTACCTCATCCTCATTTTCTTCATGCTCACAATCCATCTGTCCCGGGAGCTCCTCGTTTCATTCAGTTTAATTAATTTTATTCAATTTTCAAGTGCCATAAAATCCATTTACGGAAAGAGTCCCCAATTAAAGATGCGGATTCTACTTTTCGAACGCTCTCACTACCTCACTAGTACGGTGAAGGATGAATGAATTACTTTGGCCTGGAGTACTGAATAGCGATACAAGTAATTGGTACTACCAGCCCTGGCATTATTATTGTAATATTCCATCAAATACACCCTTAGAAGACAAAATGGTGCACGATTCTTTGATGTTTTAACAAATCAAATACCTCGCCAGAGTCAGTCAAGATCTGAAAAAAATGGTGGGTGATTGAGAGGAATCCAAGCTTCTTCTCGCTGAGTAATATGAACCTCACAAATTTTCAAAAAGTGCTTGCTTAAGTGTTATTCTTGAACTCATTCATACATGCATACATTTTGTGGTTGTAATGAGCTTGCTTTTGGTACATTCAGGTGTTATGAGGGTGGCTGCAAACTGGGTGAAGGCGTTTTTGGTGAAGTTTTCTCCATAAATCGGGGCGATAGAAAAACGGTATTGAAACTTATTCCAATTGAAGGCAGCTTCCTTGTTAATGGGGAAAAGCAGAAGACGTACGCTGAAGTAGTATCCGAATTATTGGTTGCTCAGTAAGTTATACTAACTGAAACGTACTGTTACCTGTACTATACAGGGTGCCCTCATGGTGAACCCTATGCTCTATTGTTTTTGTTTCCTTCGATCCCCAATTTCTATAAACTAAGAAGGGAAAGTGCGCTACAACTAAACACGAAAGGTACCTACTGCAGTTCAGGTTTCGCAGTAATAGGGTTCGTGTCTGCTTAAGAATGACATCTCTGTAGTGTGTTTAGCGTTCCATATGCATGCCTCAAGCTCTCTCTCTCTCTCTCTCTCTCTCTCTCTCTCTCTCTCTCTCTCTCTCTCTCTCGAAGTTGGAAGAACACGTTACACCGTACTGTAAAAGCTTAGGCTGGCTGAAGATCCAACAAAAAATCAAATACGCTGTTGCTCTGCTCCTATTTAAGAGCTTAAAATTCCAGAACCCTCCCTATATCGCCGAAAAATTTGCATTTCTCCACACAATTCACCAACATGAGACACGACATGGCCTAATTCAAATCCCTCACCATCGAACCACCATCTTCAATAAATCTTTCGCTGCCACAGCTGTACGAATTTTTAATAAGAACCCAGACTTATTTGACGCCTCCGTGAGTGTTGCATCTTTCAAAAATATTTACAAAAATGCGCTTTTAGAGGAAGATGAAGAGTAGAAAAGCATGGAATAGCACTCAGAAGTCGTAGAAAAAGAACAATCCAGAAGTGATTTATTTATGTTTATTTTTTTTCTTGTTTTTTCTCTCTGTACACCGCACTTGTAACCAATATTGTTTGCCAGGGATGATGTAAGAGAGGGCCTTATGGTTGGTTAAATAAAAACATCAATCAATCAATCTCTCTCTCTCTTTCGATGCCTGATATTTTTTATTCCATACCATTCAACGTTTGAATGGCGTGTGTTATGGGTTGAATCTCATTATTAAAGTTGTCAATCGTTACTGCTACACAGGACAACAATTCTGTTTTGTACAGTTCGATTTTATATTGGGCTGTTCTTAATCATTCAAATATGTTCTTCGTCGTAACTAGGTGTTCTTGTAGACTTGTATATGATCATATTGTCCATATATACCGAGGGTATGTCGTTTCCGGGCCCTCTACCCTTTGTAATTGCTTGGGCATTCATACTCCAAAAAATCCAAATGGTATTTGTTTGATTTCCCGTTTTTCTGGTCTAAATGTTGATTTTGAATTGGATCGGTTGTTATTTTTCTACTTTTCGTGTTACTTATCAATCTTGAACAGTTCTTAGTGACTTGCATCGCAAACTAGTAAAGTCTGTGAAACTTTGACCACTTGTTGAGTACCAATGTTACGATATCGTTCAAAGTGTAGGAGGGGCCTGCAAATGACATCGATAAGCTGGCCATAAGTCTCTCTTTCTCAGTAGCTCAACTCTCGGAAAAACACATTTTCAGAGTAGAATCCTCGTCGATTTATGTCTGTGGACGATTAAAGATTTCGTTGACAGTAGGCGTTTTAGAAGGTTGTTGAAAGTTAAGAGCTATAAGTTTATCGTTTTACTTTTGTTGGTATCATTTGTTGCAGAGAGCTACATAATTTGCGTGACCGTGAAGCTGATAGCTACTACATAGCTGGAGGGTTCGCTGAACTTATAGACATTTTTCTTATTCAAGACTGTTACCCTGAACAACTTATCAAGTTTTGGAACGAATTCGACGTCACCAAAGGTATGTTGTGAGTCTACAATGAGGGTGGCTCAAGTGATTCAGGTTCTGATTAGAGGTGATGCCACTGTGGAGCGTTTAATACTGACAGGACTATTGTAACTCCTCACATTTCTTGGCTAACCCTCCATAAGTCCCAACTTTTAATAAAATCCATAACGTAAACAAGTTCCAGTGATGTAAAATGTATGTTTAAATGAGTGATGCACACTAGTTTATGTAATTTCTGCAGGTTCAGACAATGACAGCCCAAAAGTTTTCAAGGACGACCAACTGTTTATTGCCATGGAGCAAGGAAATGGTGGACAGGCTCTGGAGACTTACTCATTTTCTTCGGCTCGACAAGCTCTTTCCGTTTTTAAACAAGTGAGGCTTACTCATCAGTTTCAATAATTGAATCGTTGCTATTGCCTTAACAAGACACGAATGTTTTTCTCCCAGATGGACACTAGTTTTTCATTCGTCATATAAATGAACTCCCACGAACTTTTGCAAACTGCACAGCACCAGAACTGCTTTGAAAAATTATTTTTAGATTATATTTCCAATCCCTTCGTAACAAATGGTGTCTTAAGTTCCAAACGTTAACATGCTTTTTCATTCCAAAAATAGAAGAGGGCCAGAGAAGATAACGTTAAGCCACAAAAAGAAAAAAAACCAAGAGGTGACGAGGTGACACGCCTGCTCTAATGTGATAGAAAAGTAGGCTCCCATTCTCTTTTGAATCAGCATCAAAGCTTCAATATAGCTATGTATTCTTCGAATATTTGATCAGATTTTGCCGGGTTTTCTCAAAGATCCGTTCATTGAAGTCATCCGCTTCAGAAGCTCTCGCTAATATATAGGATGGAAGGGGGGGGGTGTACCACCTGACGCCCATTTTAGGCGCCCCAGGGATCTCGTAGTCTATTGTTCAAAGAGGCATTCCGAGGAAACTCAGAAACCGAAGATCAGAGGGATCGCTGTAATATTTTCCTGAGTCAGCAGCTCCCAAACATTTACAATCCTCTCCTAACACAATACTGTAATACACGTACTGTTGAACCATAAGTTTAAATTTGTCAACGAAACATGCATAAATTGTAGCTAGTTCTTTTTTTCCAGATCGTATTTTCTTTGGCAGTTGCTGAATGTTCCTTCGAATTTGAACACCGTGATTTACATTGGGGCAACGTTTTAGTGTCTCGAACGGCAGAAAGAGACATTAGTTACATCATCAAAGGGGTTGAATATCAAGTCAAAAGCCACGGCATCAAAGTTAGTTTTTGCCTATTTCATTTTAGCTTATCTTATTACTTGAGTAGGAGAATATCTTGACACACTTCCTCCCTTGTAGCCCATGTGTTCCGAAAATTTGTTGCCAAGTTTATACTAGTTACTTCAATGGAAGAAAGGTAACATGATATTGTTATTCGATGCGAGCCTTCAACATCTTTTAGACGCATCATTAAACATGCATTACAGATTTTGTACTGTTAATCTAAATACGCTGCTTACCGCTTCCATTCTTTTTTTTTAACTGTATTGCCATTAGTTTTTGTATAAACGTATGGAGCTCATTTTGCTACGGCTTATATCGAGGGGTATATCTAAACCACCAGTTTCACTTTGAGAGGCAATTTTCGGGTGTACTCCTCCCATTTACTTGTCTATATTCCTTGGTCAGTTGTATTTCTGTCTGGCGTTTTTTGATACCATTGGTATTCTTTTTCTTGTATTTTCCTATAGTTATCTTGACTTCTTGGGTAAATTGAAGAAGTCGTGTTAATTGTTTAGTTCCTCCATTTCTCTGCAGTTTTTTAACACCTATCTTTTCTTAAAGTAAGCATTTCTCTTGTTTTAGTTGTATTTGCTTTGTTGTAAGATTGTTTTCATTTCTGTTTTTACTTTCCTTGGCTCTACAAAGTAGAAAGGAAAGTTATGTAATCGGCTGAAAAAAAATTTTGAGCTCTCTTCAGATCTTTACGTTTCAGACCCTCCTGAGTCCGAAAAACACTATTTGGGAAAATGGTCTGTGTGTGTGTGTGTGTGTATGTGTGTCTGTGAACGATTTTTAGAGAGAACCACCGTACCAAATCCACTCAAACTTTATATCTCGCCCGTAAGTTACCTTGGGACGCCAAAATAAGGGTATGGGCAAAATCCACCGAAAGTTAACTATAGTTAGCATAGTAATCAAAACACCAAATATTTTTTTTCTCAAAAACGGCTCAAACGATTTTGATTAAATTTTTATATTGATAGCTCTCAATAAGGCAACTATACCATAAAATTTCCGTTAGTGGGAAAATGACGAGAGCTGCACAATAAATTACCAAAACTTTCGACGAAATCGACTTTAGCGCGGTTTTTAGAGAAAACAACAGTACCAAATCAGTTGGAACTTGATGTGTAGCCTATAGGTTACCATGGGACGCAAAAATAAGGGTATGGGCAAAATCCACCGAAAGTTAACTATAGTTATCATAGTGATCAAAACACCAAATTTTTTTCTCAAAAACAGCTCTAACAATTTTGATTAAATTTTTTATATTGATAGCTCTCAATAAGGCAATTATACCATAAAATTCCCATTCGTGGGAAAATGACGAGAGAAGCACAATAAATTATAAACATTTTCGACGAAAAGCGTTTTTAGCGCAGTTTTTTCCTTATAAACTCCGCTGAAATTTTTGTAGAATGTTAAAAAAAAAATTGGTATTGTAGTCCAATCCAATACCTAAAGGGTGAGTGTTTGAAAACGCTCATGAGATACATGGGGGTTAATGCAGAAATTCCTGAATTTCAACTACTGCCGTTTCGCTTACTACCAGTTCTAAAAGTGTTTACCCAATAACTCTGCAAAAGTAATTACAATCCTTCTTCAAAAAATTTGTGTTTAGAGCCTCATTAATTATCTGTGTACCAATTGCTCAATAATGGTCCTGCAATGAGTACGAGCAGCACAATGAAATCTGGAACTGTAAGGGCTACCGCTTCCTGCTGCCGTAAAGCGTTGTTTGACCAAGTTCAAATTAACTGAGTGATAAATGAATTGATTAAATAGAATTAGCCATGTACAAAGTGAATTGTTGTTGAGCTAAGGAAAGTTGTGTGTTGCAACGCACCAGATATTTCTTTTATAGTGTCTATCATTTCAGTGCTTATCCGTCCACAATTTCTTTGCAACTCAATTTTCTTCACTTCTCTACCCTTCACTCACATTTCAGGGCACGATCATTGACTTTACGCTCTCTCGAATGCTCTACAAGAATGAAACTACTATTTTCAATGACGTTGGGAAGGATCCTGATATGTTCATTGCAACTGGAGACTACCAGTTTGAAATATACAGGCTAATGAAAAAAGATTTGGGGTAAGTGTCGAGGTTTGGGGTCATGTATATAAATTTTAGGTAGGGAAGGAATGTCGTAAGTTTGAACATCCTGCCTGTCTGTGTTGTAGATTTCTTGAATTTCTTATAATATACACGGTTACCTTTGCAGAAACGAATGGCATCGATTTGAGCCAAAAACAAACGCTCGCTGGCTTCACTACCTCATAGACAAAATGTTGAAGGAAGTTAAATATCAGCGCAGGGCAGCCAAAGTACATAAGGAAAGCATCGAAAGCTTAACAGAAATCGAATCCTGGATTCAAACATGCGACAGCTCTCACTCTATCGCTCTTAGGCTCGCGGACGGAAAGTACTGAAATTTCCGATTAGTTATTTAAATCGCCGAATTACTGTTATTTATTTTGTGATCTCAATTTCGTCTTATATTTTTCAAAATCGAATTTTGTACCGGTCTTGGTTTTAAATGTGAATGTATTCGTAAAATAAAAATTGTACATAATCGTGAAACTGATGAAATTTTGTATGAACGAGGTTGGAAAGATCCACCATTTTTATAATAATAAAACAGTATTTGTTAATTTGTTTTGGTAAAGTGGTTTTCTTTAAACTTAGGTAGTGAAGCAGTTGCATCTTATGTGCAATGTGGGGAGTATGGACTCTTACTGCATCATCTATCTGCTGTTATTAGTTCTTCAGTTAATGCAAAGCATGCACTGTGGACAACAATAGAACATTTCCGATTCGTTGTGAAGCTCCTCTTTCCTCCTAATAAATATACGTGATAATCACAGCCAGCTGATATATTTGATAACACAGCTCTGTTGTATGTATACAACAACGCTGCTTAGGGTCTTCGTGACAGACCACATAACATCAACTAACAGGCGTGTTAAGGGGCACACTGTTCCCTACAGTATGTCTGCTTACGTTTTGTACAGCTGCCAACAAGTTGTGACTACTGGTAAAATACTGGTGATGTACATTCGTGCAAGTTTACTCTCATATCCTGACAAGGGCAAGTAGTGCATTAGGACCAAGAGCAATAGTCTGAGTTAATAGCGGATACTGGTCAAGGGTAATCATAATTTTGCCAATTATTGTTCCCTCGTAACAAAATGGTGCCAGAATGTCAGATAACCCCACACCTGCACTAGGAATGAAAGGAAAGAAGGCTAAGATGTTCCACAAAAGAAACCACTAGCTCAGAAATGCCCCAAGCAACTCACAGGTGGTCCTGATCAGCCCTTTTTTTTTTTACACCACATGCTGCCACCCCTGATATTAACTGCCTCCACTCCACGAGCTTTCGACACTGTCATACAAAGATCCGTCCTGCTAAAATCATGCTTCTTAGCTTTCTAAGTTAACTTAAAACACTGGCTGGCAACTACTCCAGACTGGTCAGGATCAATGGCAACGACGTCAGGCCTCAGTCCTTCTCTAGAGACAAGCTGGTAGTGGCAATATCCACTACAGATAGGCCACCTCAGATGACCGTGCAGCCGTAACCTGCTTGCACACCACATCATCATGCTCGATGCAGCCCCCATGAGTACACCCACACCTTTGCACTACATGACTCTGCATCTCAAACCAGAGTTTCCATCTTTTACTGATCCTAGTAGAGCAGCTGCAAACTTGGAAGAGTTTCTGGGTTAAGGGGCAGATAGAGTCACCATGTCACAGCTGAGTCAAGACCACAGTACCATGTGACATCTTTGCCAGATGCCTGCAAAGCAAGCAGGTGCTGATGGCGCAAGAACAGAACTGTGGTAACACAGAGACCATTGGCCCAAATGTTGTTTTTCGGAATTAGTTTCTCTCAAAACGAAAAGATCTGAAGAAAACTCAATGTTTTTTCAGCCGATTTAGTTACTTTCCTTTCAACTTCGTAGAGCTAGGTACTAAAGTAAAAGCAGTACTAAAATATATCTTTGTCACGAGGAGGCTTCGAAACTTAGGCAGCATCAATTATTAATCACGAGCAGATCCTAAAAAGAAGCCTCTAAAGAAAACTGTACACATTTGTCTGACGTCTTTAAAGGTTGAGCACGTTGTTAGTTCTCACTTGTCATTAAGAAGGTTTTTTGCATTGAGAAAACGTTCGAGTAATTTGCGGTTAGTTACTATTTTCACCGTCTCTCGTCAGCGCTAGCGGTGGGGTAGCGGTTTCGCCTCAGCTCGATGGTGGGGCGATCATTTGAGTGGAGAATCGTCAATTTCGTTTAACCGACTGAAGAGTTCGACGGAGTCTTATGTCGATTTGTGAAGTTTTTGGTGCAGTTTTTGAGGTATTCTATTACGTAATTATCCAACAAATTAGATTTACGAGTCGTAAGAATGGTTTCATTATTATCCTCTGTTGTAGAGTACCCTTTAATATTTGGTTTGTTTCCCCCTTAACGGTTCCTGCTTACCTTGTGAGCGTAGGGTGTCGTGCGCCATGTTCATTTCAATTGGCGTTTTCTCGTGACGTGTAGGCTAAATCTGGTCGACTTGTTTTTCGATTATGTTGGCTAACTTTTCGAGCTGAGCAGGTCTATGTAACGTCTATTTGTTGTCTGACGCCTCGGTGTTGGGATAACAGTCGGAGGGCAGATGTGTGTGTGAAATTCTATTATGTCGAAGCGGTGATCATTGGAGGTATCTTATTTTCTTTGGGCTCTCTGGAAGTCCCATATGGACTAACGCATAGTTATCGTCGCATTTGTTCAACGCATCAATTAATCCCGTTAGATAAGTTAGTTTTTTGTGTGTTAGCTCGAAGATTAGTCTCGTGATAAACAAGCGCTTGCGTAAACCTGAAATCGCGAGATGATATTTCTCATTTGAACTGGCAGAAGTCTGAGATTACGTCTTTGCCCTTCTGTTGTGATAGCAACGTGAATCCAATCCGAACGAGAATTGAACTTCGTTTCTCGTCTGGTACATTGAACTCCTTTGTCTTGTTCGATGAGACCTCCATCTCGTACTCGGACTGACAAGATTTTGATGTGATTCGACACGATTACTGTACCGTTCGGACCTTGAATACCTTCTCACAACTTCGATAGATTTGTGCAGAGATTGATAGGGCACTGCTGCATGAACAGTTGTGTGTTAGGTTTAGTCACTCGACTGACCTCATTACGCCCAGGTGATGTCCGCAGACTTGAATGTTCTGGAATACCGAAGTTAACGCCAACCTTCGACGTGTTGCCATTTCGTGTTCGTGGCTTGCTCGAGTGATGTTAGTCGTGTGAATGAGGCTGTGAAATCGCTAGGTAGGGTTCAACGTTTGTCGAATTACGAGAGACGAGACTTCGCTGTACGAGTTTTGCGTCTTACGCTTCTCTGTAATTTATCGTGTAAGTTCTACCGATAAAACAAGGTTGGTTTAATTCGTACTGTAAATCTACTTGAGCCAGACTTATTTCGAATTGTGACTTGGAGCTTCTGGTCCTGCTTAGAAGTGTGCATGGATGGAGGACAGGTTTCATTGACTGGATATACCGGTATTTTATTCCGCTGAAATAATTTTATATGCACTCGTCAGTAAATGTTACTTGAAAACAATACACAAATGTTTTCGTCTTCCACTTACCAATGTAATAAAGACCCACGTTAGAGGTAGTCAAGTTTGGTATTGTGTAGGCAGCCGAAACTGATTGGTATCATTTTTCAAGTAGTTGAATGAACACAAATTAGTTGACAAAATACTGTTAATTTTGATAGTTGGTCTGCTTAATAACGCGCCACTGAAAGGTTATAAGAAACATCGATCCAAAACTACGTAACTATATGGCCACAGTGGTTGAAACGTGTAATATCTTTTTTTTCTCATACGGACCTTAGAATTCCATAAATAACTTGGGTTAAGCAATGTTTTCGTCCGCTCTGCACAATATATTATCACCAATTTCGACAAACCCCCACTTTTTAACAGTGTTTTTTCTTACATTGGCAGGAGGGTCCGTGAATAAATTGTATATCCATTACTGTTGCCTTCTTGGCTGTTACTAGTAATGCCGGGGCAATTGATGGCATGTCCAGGGCTCCATCATTTAGAAGGATGATACAGAATGAAGACTAAGAAGCAGATAGTACAAGAAAACCTGTTGCCTAAGGTCTGGCTGCCTACTGTGTTGAATGCAGTGGAAATGTCTAGGGTCCACAAGGAGCTTTATGGACGCTGCCAATGACATTAACGACTTGTAGACAGCAATTCACTATTGCGCTTGTTGCAAAAAAGTTGGCGTTACAGATTTTCGAAAAATGTATTCACCAATATATGTTTGAGGGCATTCCACAACGAATTCTATATAGTAACATTTTTGCATGTATATTTAAGTGTATTAATGTTTTCAAACACAAAAACAACCCTAACCGCGTGGAAAACCTGAACATCAAATGTAAACATAACTTCGGTAGATGCTCCTGTTGTGGAATACTGGCCAGAGGAGGGACCACCGGACCCATACTGGGATCTGGAGGGTAATCAGTGTCAGAAGTGACAGACGAATCCAGGACCAACATAGTGAAACGATGGGAGGCAAATTGGGGCAGTTGATACTATCTACCTGGCTGTAAAAGTGAATGTAGGGGGGTCTCTTATTTGCCCATTTTTCAGTATCCTGTGCGTATGTATTTCTGGTCCTAAGCCCATATTGATTTCCCCTGGTCTCTGGCAGATGCTATTCATTGCTTCGTCCTCACAAAATCAGGTGAAGTCTCTAAAATGTAGGTAATTGTGTGTGCGGTCTGCAATCTCTTGTGTCAGACTATCAACTGGTGATTTAAGCCCCTTAAGTGTTAACAAGGGCTATAAACCTTTCTAAATATTGTTTTTGTTTTGTTTCAGGTATCACAAAGGAACACCAGTATGAAGTAATAACACGAAGTCTATTCTTCTGAAAGTGTTGTTTTGGACTTGATCCCCCTTGCGGTCCTGATATTCAGGATTCAAGTAATATTGGTGCACAACAATCGTTTGAGTGGTGGAAACCAGTGACACGATCTGTTTCTTATAAATTAATTAGTCTGCCGTTAAGGAAACAAGCGTCATGATGATGGCTGATATGTTGAATTCTCACAGTAACTCTGTGCTGAATCGAGTACCATCTGCGACTAAAAAGTCGTAAGTGTGCAAATTTTTTACTACTTACTGTAATTTGTGAGTTTGAAAAACTATTGAAATGTGCGTTCGTTAGCTTGTTAGAAGAATTGTTGTGCACAAGCGGAAATATTGTCGAAAAAGGGCGATCGTTATGTGCTGGGAATTTAGTGAAGCTTTGCGTAATCAATATCAATTGTCAATCTGTCTGGAAAGTGTGATCATTGACAAACGTACGTTACAAGATCACACGTATCTGTGACACGGATAGTATTAAAGTTGACGAGGTCTGCACAGCCCCATAACTTTGTGTGTGTTCTATGTGTTCACATTATATGTTTTCTTGCGATATTTCTCGTTATTGCCGATCCTCGAAGTAAAAAATTGTTAATCAAGTTAGTAACAGTAATAGTTTTGGAGGTACAGTAGAGTCAATGATAGTCATACAATGTGGAATTGTCCCTGAACACGAGACAAGCGAGTGCATACCAAGTGCAATAAGTGTGCATAAGTCAAGTGTGCATTATTTCATAGTAACTGTACCTTAAATGCACGTCATGAGATGTGTCAAGCACACTGAAGGAGTACACGAGGGTAGGAAATTCTGTTGTGACTTAAATCGTCGTAGGCCGGCTGTGAACACACACTTACTGCAACAGTCAACATCTGTAAAATTGAAAATACCCTTGGTAGGAAAATCAACGTTGCTGCAATCATTCATCCCTGATCATGGTATGGTAGGATTCTGCCCACTGGTAGCAAGTGGTGTTCGAGTTGAAATGGTGGTACTCCAACAATCCAGCTGCTCTCAGGTCATGGGACGTTTAATGTGTGGCTGAAGCATTTCATCTCTGCACTGGCTTGTGGAAGGTGCCTCCCATGTTCTTTTTACCTGCAGCTTCCACAGTGATGTCTGCACCCGTGCTCAGCTCTGTGGAGGGCATGCAGTTGAGTCCTTAGTAAACCTAAAGGTTAGGGTCATGGGAGCCCCGGCCCATGGTACACATCAGAATGAAATGGAATGCGAATGAGCCAATAGATCAGATTAGAGCTTTATTGGGTCATCTGTTTTACAATTCAAGCGGCTAGAACGTGTACCTTCCCCACTCCTTCTACCAATGTTGAGTGAGAATTTCCTGTGGTTAGCTTAGGCTTGCTGTGCGCTGTCAACAGTAAATTTCATGAATTTTCTGATCTTGTTTTTGTTTTTCAGTGAAGAGGAGTGGAAAGCGAAGTTGAAACTACCTCCTGTTGACAAAAGAACCAAAACTAGTGTAAGTATACCCTCCAGTTTTTAATTTTCCTTCACGTTTTCGCATCTATAAATTACAGTTGGACAAAATCGATGTATACTATTTCCCCAATGACTTCAATTAAACTACTTTGATGTTGGGGAATTGTTAAGCAAAATTAGTTGCTTGCTACACTTTACTTATTCTATTCCCCCCACCCCCCCACCCAAATTTTTGTCATTATCGTTTATTATTCGTTATTGATTTTATCGTTTTTAAAAATTGTATTTCTCTTGCTAAATCACAACACTCCTTTTCTGTAGAACTATACAAATACATTTTGTGCAAACCCTTTTTGCTTGAACAATTTATTATGAAGAAATAGTGTTGCAAATTAATTAATGCTAGTGGGTGATAACGAATGGGCTAGTCATATTGAGGTGCTCTTATTTTTACAGGATGTCACAGACACAAAAGGAAATGAGTTCGAAGAGTTCTGCCTCAAAAGAGAAATATTAATGGGTATATTCGAAAAAGGCTGGGAGAAACCTTCTCCTATTCAAGAAGCTAGTATACCTATTGCCCTCTCCGGTAGGAATATTCTTGCACGAGCGAAAAACGGCACAGGAAAAACTGGAGCCTATTGCATTCCTGTTTTAGAGCAAGTGGTCCCAAGTCTCGATCAAATTCAAGGTGAGAGTCTCATCCGATCTAAATTAAGACATGTACACATCCGGTAACTCCTATTTACTAGCAGTATAAGTTAAGCCAAATCAGCCCTAGGAATGGAACTATAGTTGCTTGACTGGTGGCTACGTGCATTACAACAGGGGCACAGTAGGCTAATGACAATGAATGACTGGAGCAGCATCCTTGATGCCTGAAGCCCCAAGAACTGACGTTTATTTTACCCTTCTTTCCATAGCCCTGCTACATAGGGAGGGAGGAATGTCGAATTATTGGCGAAGGAATTATGCAGAAACTCCCTAAATTGTGAAGTGCGTCAGGGCAATAGGTTTCTTTGCTAATTTGTTCCGCTAGTTACATTTTTTTCTATTCCAGAACTACTTTCGTCTCATAATAATATGCAATGTATTCTTCATCAAGCTTAACGTGATCTCTAAGCCCAAAAAGCTACTTAGGGACTGTTGGTCATTACATCCATAACACGAGCTGAGTGAAAAACTTTGAACTAGTTGACAGAGCGACAGTGCGGTGTTACTTTCCTTGGCTCTACGAAGTAGAAAGGAAAGTTATTTAGTTGGCTGTGTGTGCTCGTCTGAGAAACGCGATTCAGACAAATCAGCTCAATTTTGAAATCTTATCTCATGGCTAACCATGGGGCACCAAAATGAGGGTATGAGCCAAGTCCGCCCAAAACTAACTATAGTTATAGTGATAAAAACACCAAATCTTTTTTTTCTCAAAAACGGCTCTAAATAGTTGAATTTTTAATATGGACAGCTCTCAATGAGGCAACTATTCCATAGAATTCTCATCCGTGGGAAAATGTTGAGAGCAGCACAATAAATCTCCAAACTTATCGATGAAAATTCCATCTACTCCGGCTACTCCAGAAATTCTAGAATTTACATTACCTCCGTTTCACTAACTATTACGAGTATTTCTAAAAGCGTTTTAACAGATAACTCTAGAAAAGTGATATTACCTTCCAAATGTTCGTGGATCAGCAGTTTCATCCCCATGTGCCACACCCCCACGTTAGAGCACCGAAACACCAAATGTCCCAGTCCTGAACCTCGTAGTTACACAAACACGTGGAATCGTTGAAAAAACGGTCCTTTGTCTGGTGTGTCCTGCCCTAACTGAGCCCAACTGCCGAATATTTCTGGCTCCACATTCCCTCTTTACCTTTGACCTCAGGGAATCAGGCAAATTAACCAGAAGATCGCCTAATGTAGCCTGTGTTGTAAGTCAGTCAGCCTCTTCATTTCCAGTTGTCCCAAAGTGAGCCTGGGTGTACTTTACCCCTATCCCCATCCCCTTCATTCTTTTTTAGGTCGAAAGAAGTTCCCTTGATCTGTGAATGGTAGGATAGCGATCAGACTGATCCTTCAACTTCGCCAAATGCGACTGGCAGTCAGTAAACATGAACACCCTTGAGGCCTTAAAGTACGTGGGGCTGGGTGACATTCCTCCCACCTACTGTTTATATGAATGGTTATAACAACCAAAAAATAGACGCTGATTAGTTTAAGATATGCATGCTTCAGTACATACTTCTTGATAGGTCAAAAAACCTATTTTGATACCTTTTGTCCCACCTCACAGAAATTAAGTTTAATGAAGTAGCAACTATATTTTGTTCTTCATACACTTCTCCACAGAATCAAGTTGAAGGTAGATTGTTCCTGTGTTTCATAGTAGTCACAGGGGGTTAAGAAAGTGGATTTCTGTTGGTATCCCTGAGTGTTAGTATCTGAGTAGATCTTTATCTAGATTTTTAACTTTTTAGTTAAAGTTGTGTTCACAGTGCCAAACTGGTTCTTCATCTTCAATAATTTGTTTCATTTTCTTAGCGATGATAATCGTTCCTACTCGAGAACTTGCTCTGCAGACATCGCAAATCTGCATCGAACTTGCGAAACACACACAGATCAAAGTGATGGTTACCACAGGTGGAACTAACCTCAGAGATGATATAATGCGACTTTTCCAGAAAGGTGATTTTTCAACTTAGGTTTCAAAGATAATATAATAGTTATAATTTCCTGCTCAAGTTGAATAATTACTACACTCATATATTATCCAGAAAATGTCGTTGACTCAGTATCCAGACTTTCCTTGGCTCTGAGAAATAGAAAGGAAAGTTATGTAATCGACTGAAGATGAAATTCAGAGTTCTCTTCAAGGGCTTCTGAACCTCAAAAACACCATTTGGGAAAACAGTATTTGCCTTTCGTTTGAGAAGCTACGAGGAACATTGTATTCCTTCAGGAGGGAGATGGTGATTAGGTTGGCAGACTGCACTGCTTCGTCTGCAGCTGGGTGCGGTCAGGTGATAGCCCTACTGTCAACAGTGTTGTGTAAGGTTCGCTATAATGATCTGTATTTCTATTTAGTGAGTGGTTGCAATATTGCTGTTATCTCTCGGACGAATAATGAAATAAAAAGGAGTTTGCAATGAGGATAAAGGAGACTTAACTTGCATAGTGTCATCCCTTGGCCCTTGGCTGTTAGGGGCTCGACGATGATGCGAAATGACTCCCAGGGATGTTGACTAGAGCCAGAGGGGAACAAGATATGGTGAAGGACTCGAATTAAAACAGGGACACTTGGATACAGTATGGACAACCCAGTTGTTCTGTAGATAGGGAATTTCGCATCAAGTGGTGGCACTAGTGCGGGTTCACAGCAGTAAAGGGTATCACAGGCTCCGACTGAAAGTCAACATTCAACGCTAGACTGACCAAGTTAGTGGGAAGCCTGTGATAACACTGGAGTTTGAAGATCGCTCGCCCCTCTCTGTAGAGCGATTCCACAGCTAACCTATCACGCACATCCTATTTTGCGCAAAAACAAACAGGCTTATCAAATAAAACAACGATCAGATTGTTAGTGGACGGTAAATGGTCGATTTTATGCTTGTGGTTTAGAATGAAGAATATTATTGCGAGCCACGGCTTCAAACACATTTGGGTTGGTCAATGATTGTTAGTTTGGGATAGCATGAATTCTAACCTTTTTGCGATGGGGGGGGGGGGGTAAAGTACCCAACCTGGTTGTGGCTAACCAGTTGGCCCTACGATCAGTCATTTTGATCAAGAGCTCGGCTCAATCGATTGAATCAAACATGATTGACCGTTTAGAAACCTGTTTGACGTTTGAAGCAACGATTAGTTGGATTGATGAAAAGTGTGAATGACTCAAGCAGTTGAAGAGCACGTTTGGCCATCTAGGGCAATTTTGTCAAGTCTGCAAACACCATGGCATGGGAGTATATTAGCGGAATCATTGATTTGTACCGTGGTTCCCCAACATTGTAGGAAGTGACAAGTAAGGATTATTTCAACACTAATAAAAAGATCTCGACAAAAATCATGACACTGGATGAAAGTTTCAAACTGCACTCATTGAAAGAAAAGATTAATTTCGATGGGGTGTTCGGGGCCATTGATGGGAAAGAAAGTGTCTGGGATGTCAATGGATGACGTCCTCGAACCATGTCTCTGGTATTATAATGACATGCACTTCATTAATTATCGTAATTTGTGTCCTCGATTTTGGGTCATACCAGCTTCAGCAGTTGTTCGAACTTTATCAGTCTATTCTCAAAATGTTCCGGTGGTTCCTGAATTGCACTGAAATTGAGCAAACGAACGCGTGAGTAAAGCAGCATCATAATTCATCGTTGTTTTTTTTTCATTACCTCTTTCTCTTGTTAATGACAACCAATGTTATGGGAATCCCATATCTGTGTTGATACCATTGCCAAGATGAAACCACCTCTTGGCAGCTCCCATGGGAGACACGATCAAAAGATTGTGGTTTGTTTGAAGCGCGTTTGATGGTATGATCAATCAGATTGTCTAGAGCCTCCTTCAGTTGAAAGTCAAATCAGAGCAAGCCTGAACTCAGTGCCTTAGCGAGGGAATTTTTGTTAAGAGTGGGGTTCTGGCAGCAATACTTTTCTTTGGGTTCCTATATTTCTGTTTGACTAGTTGTTGTCAGAGCTTCTGCAGACGTTTTCGAGCAGAAGCAAACGAATTTGCTGCAGTGCACTCTCCAACTGTGCTTAAGGTGCTGAGGCCTGGAATTCAAAATCCAACTCGTGTTGGTTAATGAGGCTTCTGCATGTTCTCTCAAGATCGTCTGTAATGTAAATCCCTAAAATGATTTCTGGCCCAGAATTATAGAATATTTGGTGGCAGTTGTGATGTATCATTCGCGCTTCGTTATAGTTAGGTTTACAATGTTAATCTTTTCGTTTGTATCAACTTGTTTTTAGTGCAAGTTATAATTGCAACACCTGGTCGTATTTTGGATTTGATGGAGAAGAAAGTAGCTGTTGTTGATCACTGTAAAATATTGGTGCTCGATGAAGCCGATAAACTTCTGTCTCAAGACTTCAAAGGAATGCTTGACCACGTCATAGTCAAATTGCCTCAGGATCGACAAATCCTCTTGTACTCAGCGACTTTTCCATTGACTGTCAAACAGTTTATGGTACGCATCTTCAGTCAGTTGACGTATTTTGATTTTTGCTAAAATATCAATGTTTGGATTATCTTATCTTGTGTAGAGAAGTCAAGAGACTTCGCAAATTGCATTGTCCAGATGCGTGGCAGATGAACCCCTGAGTAGTGGATGGAAGCTTGGGGGACCTCAGCCGCAGATTAATGGGGTCCTTCCAAACTTCAGGGAAGGCAGTAAGTCCAAACTGTGTTGTCGTGGGAGGAGGAAAAGCCGTAAGTGCCATCGAAAGATGAGGCAGGCCGGCCTCATCAGCAAGCCTTAAGGGTAGTAACCCAATCACGGTACCACAGGAATGGACAGCCTGCAGCCTTGGACCCTGGTACATTATGGGTTAGGGCCACAACAGGTGGCTTTCTCAGCAGGGTAGAACGGAGCAATCCAACTCAGGGCAAGGCCTGCAAACTGCTGGAAAATCTGCTTGCTCTGTGGAAATCTGGAGGGTAGTTCTCTTATCCCACATTTCTCTTTTAAACTGTGTGACCTACTTCGTGACAAATGTTCGATTGCGTTTGTGGTGTTGATTATGTGGTCTCTGCACTGTGCAGATAAAGTGGTTGTTAAATTCGCTTAGTTTTACTGGTCGAGGTAAATTTTCTGAGTAAAGTCTTTACCAGTAGCGAAATGAATAAATTTAAATATGTGTAAATAAAAGTTCAAATGAAAAAGTCAATACAAAATTAGCCTCCTTCACAAGTGTAATTAAATGGAAATATTAAATTGAATAAAAAGTTCACAAACGGCTGAAGATGTGGAAAATAATTAAAATGAGCGATCTGTCTCTGACAATTGCACAGTGTGTGTGTGGAAAGCAAGAAAAGTGTAAAGAGCAGTGCTGCCCAGACATATCAAATCTGAAGAAAAAGAAACAGAATTTGCTGTAAAATGGATTCTAGCCGTTTTAGTTGCCTTATATTTGAAGAAGACCCTTGAAGTGGTCAATGCACATCGTAAGCAGTCTGTTGAAGATTACCATTACCAGATTAGGAAGCTAGTGTCTCTTAAAACACATAATTGATTGACGGAATGCCGCGTCTACTGGTGAGCTGGGGTGATTAACTAGAGAGGCGGACTGGCGACTGCAGTTAGGGATTCATCATAGAAAGCAGTGGGGTTTGGAAGTGGATCGTTGTCACACGCGTACCAAGACGAAAAGATCTTGTTATTTTATTTATATTTCATCCAAGAGCGACTTTACGTTTAATCTGTAAATGTAATATCTAGCAGTTATCGAAAAAGAGAGCAGGTTCTTGTATTTTTCTGGAAATGTAGCTGCTTGAAGTAGTAAATTGATACCCACAGTCGGCTGCACTGATAGAAAGTTTCTAGTTCTATTGCGCTCTCAAAGGTCTGATGTGATTACAATGTCTTGAATCATGAATGTCTAACAACAGGTCTCAGTTTCAATATTTAATTTCTCAATTAACAATGAATTCTTCGAATAATTACTGCCATGTCGATTAACTGTTTCATTTTGAATAACTTTTAGGACAAACATTTGAAAGAGCCTTACGAGATAAATTTGATGGAAGAACTTACGTTGAAAGGAGTCACCCAGTATTACGCTTTTGTTCAGGAACGACAAAAGGTTCATTGCCTTAACACACTTTTTTCAAAGGTAAGTTACGTGACATTAGTGTTATTTGCGTGTTGGTGATAGTAGAGGAGACTATTTCTTGCATTGTCTAGGAGTCCCCTGAGAACCAAGTTCTTGCTGTTTCTCTTTGCCATGAGTTTGGGGTCCTGGCCTTGAATTGATTATTTATGTTGGGCTGATGACCAGAAGCTGTTTTCGGATCGAGTTACTCTACTGATAAATGTCTGATGGTTTCAGACTTCTTGTTTGCGTAGTATTGCAGTGCTGGTTTCACCTTGAATTAGGCAACATGTAAGTCTGTCATTTTACGAAAGCCTTATCCTTCGTTGCTTGATTGACTGTGCTTTCTTCATGCGTGTTTCTATGGCATTCATTACATTCACCCATTCAGGTTTATATTATGTCAGGCAGCTGCATTTAAGGCTCTGGCTGCTTACACTATTTCGTCAGGAATGGTTTGGGAATGCCTGACGGATCGGAAGACCCTAGCAAAAGAGAACACATTGAGCCCTTCTTAGGAACCACCAAGAGCCACTCTAATAACGAGGTTGGCAAGTGGAAGGAGAAGTACAGGGCTGCTTATTGGCTGGATGGGCCAGGCAGAAGGCATTCAAGGTTATTTGTTAGGCTCCAGGGATCGATCAAGAGAAGGAGAAAATATACGGATGACTTGTGGCCTGTTCAAGATGCTGGAGTCTTGTGAGGGCTGGCTGCGGCATGCCTGAGTGTATAGGGTGTCTGCTGCGGCTGGAAGAGGTTGCAGGGATGACTCATGGCTCTTGAGTTGGTGTTCGTAGCAACAGGGAACACCAGCCCCATCGAACCTGGGGTTGGAACTGAGAGGGCAAAAGGCCTCTCACGGACCCCCAAACAATATGCCCATCTCAGTTGCCACCCACCCATGTATGGAGGGGGGGGGGGTTCACTAAGGAATTATCAATTCTGTATTTTTTGGGTCCTGCCATCCATTTGGAGTACCCATCTTCGATGAATCAGCAAACATTATCCCTCAGAGATGCACACGTACCTTTATTATATTTCCTGTATGTTGAGAACGCTGCCGATTCTATTGCACTTGAGGATTGGTAGTTTCTGGAGGGCTCTCTTTAATTAGTTTTTTAAAAGAAGAGAGCTTAGCTCTTTCTAATACCTAATTGGGTTTTTCGTTCTTATCAGTTATTTGCTGTCTACTTGGGGAAGCGAATTTACAGTTCAGATTGTGTCCTAAGAGCTTTACGTAACCAGGACTTATCGTACCAAAGCCTCCCCCACCGCCACTATTTACCTAAGCCTGAATGGATGGAGACAGGATACTGTTAATCCTGTGACAAGTAGATGGTTGGACGTATACTTTAGGAGAGTGAATTGACTCAAAATTGTCAAATAATTATTTTGAACGGATGAGATTCAATCATTTTTGGTTAGTGGTAGTTGGGCGTGTTATACTGACTAGGACCCGAGATTTCCTGAGGCGGAGTGTGTTATACTTCGATGAACCAAATTCCTTGATTCAGCACAGCCGGCTGGGCGCCTCAAACCTCACAAAGTTCGAACAAAATAGGTTGATCCCTAAGCCACTCCAGTTGTTTCTGTTCCCTATCCTTCATTTAGTGATTGTTAATAATACCATTCTTCTGTAATTGTGAATAAAACCCTGTGTCCATCTTTCTGCCTGAGGCATTGTCGGAGGCTCCCTCCCATAAACTTGAAGGTCTGCCTGCCCTGTACCGAACATTGCTGGGTGCAGGAAACCTCGTTCTTTACCCAAATACGCTTAATAATGTTTTCTAATTTTCAACGACATAATAAAGAAGTTTTGGTGGGAACAAAATCTTTGTTTCTTTGTAAACGTGGGAGTGACTTCGAAAAATTTAGGCCCATTGAACTGCCAGTTGCTGGAGAAACGTGGATTGGTGTATTTTACTCTTCAAATTTTGGGTTGATTCAGGATGTGGTTTTCATGTGTGTGACGTTTTGTTTTTACAGCTACAAATTACACAGAGCATCATATTCTGCAATTCAACGCAAAGAGTTGAACTTTTAGCTAAGAAAATTACTGAGTTGGGGTACTGCTGTTATTATATACACGCGAAAATGGCTCAAGCCCACAGAAACAGAGTGTTCCACGATTTTCGCTCTGGCCTTTGTCGAAATCTAGTCTGTTCGGGTTAGTATGCTTTCTTCAACCCATGTCTGAATGCATGACTGTATAGTTTATATCTAGGAATAAGCCGTTTATTTACTTTATTACTTGGAGGAAGATCTGTGCGACGTGAATTTTGAATCTGAAGATGTTTGCCAGTTGTATTGATATCTGATATCTGATCGAGAAGCTGGACCCTAAAGGTGATACGATTACGTGTATTGACAGCCAGAATGACAATCTTGACCACGAACTTGAGTTAATCTCTGTCTTCCAGAGATGTGTATCCACACGTCAAAAGTGGCTCGTTGGTTATTGATTGTTTCTTTAATTGATTATAAAAGAAACGTGATTACCAATTTGGAGTAACTGTTAAGTGGTATACCTGTCGCATTGTTGGGATTTTAATTGCACGAATTAATTTACTGGAACGCTTAGTGCATTCACTACCGGCCTATTACGCCACGTTTAGCCGTGGATTAAATTTTACCAAGAGTTTGATTCAACTGGCCAAGAGAGGGTCATATCAAAGGGCTGTGAATAGACGTTCCGATATTTCCCTAGGTGCCCTCAACGAACGTTCTAGTATTTTGCTAATTCTTATTTTTCATCGATGTATGAACGTGTTTGTGTTGATTTAAAAAAATGCTTGAACGAATAGGAAACAATCAAGAAATTGAATCAAAATGAATTATTGTACTCGGAATTAAAAGAGAATGTAATTATAAGAATGGAATTTAAGTTTGCTGATGGAGCTGGATGGGGGGGGGGATTAGTAATTATCTTCTCAGGGGATCAAACAATAAACTAGCAGAATAGACAGAGTTCAACAACTAAACGGGACAATTAGAAAGAAGGAAACCAAAATCGCCCATCAAATCGAAAAGGGTGGTGGTTCGTGAGTGGCAGCGGTGGTGTAGTTTGAAGATCGTCTAATTCTATGACTTTTCTTATAGGGGGGGGGGGGATCGGGGGATCGTGTGTCGAGATAACACTAAGACTCGGATGGCCCTTTTGGCGCAGCTTCCAAGTTATCTCGATTGGTGGGAAACTTGATTCTTGGAACACTGACGACTGATGAGGTGTAGCTGCAATGCAGTCGTTTAGTGGCGCTTGAGGCAGCTTCTTATTCGAGATCGCGTATCGCGTTTTTGACAACGAATGCTTGAACCCTAAATTGCCATGGAGCTTTTCCCAATATTAATACTTACTTGTCGATACGAATTGCGTGAAAGCAGGCTCCTTACTGAGTGTTCGTACCTGTACACAGTATGTAGTACCACTTTTACCGCTTAACTGCGATTTTTGTACACTTACGAATACCATTGGGACAATGCCCTTGTTATTTCTCTCCTATTTCAGATTTGTTTACTCGCGGTATTGATGTCCAGGCTGTGAACGTTGTTATTAATTTCGATTTTCCGAAAATGGCGGAAACTTATCTCCATCGCATTGGGAGATCTGGTCGTTTTGGGCACCTGGGTATTGCTATCAACTTGATAACCTACGAAGACCGATTTGCACTTCACCGTATTGAACAGGAGCTTGGCACCGAAATTAAGCCAATTCCCAAGGTATGGTTCTTATGACGATTACAATTAGTTGTGTTCCTACATCTACGACGTGTGAAGTTATTCAACGGAAACATTATTATACAAATAATCCTCTTCCTCGGAATTGATTGTAACAAGCTAGGGTTGCAATTTTTCCATTTGCATCATTCACTGTGTCCAAGATAAGGGGTAGATATAGTTGCTACCTGTCAACCACCATCCACGTTTGGGAAATGAAAAATGTAATTAGGCTTAGGCTAAGATTAACAAACTTCTTTGAATGAGAATGGAAACGAATATGTACATGATACTGGGCTACCCCTTGATAAACTGAAAGAAAAGGCGCTCAATAATATATTAAAACAGTACGAGAAACAGAAAACAACTGGAAATAACCAAGAACCTATGAATGGATAGAGAATTTGTCCTGGCTCCACCTCTTGAACACCGTCGAACTAAATTTTCCAACTAATTGTTGTTTGGCCAAAAATAATCGTGATTGCTAACTAGTAGTTATCAATTTCTAATTACTAACTATACTTGTAGCTACATTTTGCCTCTCACCTCTGTAACCCAGTGGGCAGAGAAGTAGCAGTACCTGTTGAGTTAGTTCATCTTCCCTGACTGAATATACCTTATGAGCTGGCGCATCAAAGACTGACTCACTGAACATGTGTACAGACAAACCTTGCTCAAACCCATCGTGTTTCTAATTGATTTGGATTACTTTTCGTTGTTTCAGGTTATCGACCCAGATTTGTACGTGGCCAAACTCGATGACGGCATCGAAGAAGCTAATGCCAACAACAAATGAATATCGACCGACGCCATTTATTTTTGTTTACACAAAACTTGTAAATAGTGTTCTTTCATCTCACACCTCGAACAGTGCAGTGAAAGTCGAAGAAAAAAAGAAACAAAAAACTACAACAAAATCGAGCACATTTTTGAAGATGGATTGCAAAACAAACAATAATGAAAAAAACGTTCGTTTTTATTTTTTTAAAGAGAAGTTTCACATTTAAACATAAAAAGGAGAGCTGGTAATTTAAATTAATCGAAGTACAAAGAAGGAAACATATTTCAGTTGTAAAACAGTTTTTGATACGATTTGTACATATATCGATTAATCTGAGATATAGTCAACGTCCATAAATTGTGAAATAGCATTCATTGTTTTGTACATAGTGCCCAAGCCTCGGCATTGGAGTTTTATTTTATTTGTTCTTTTCACGTTGATTTAATGAGTCATATTTTGACCAGTTCAGCCGCCATTTTTATTTATGTTTTCTTTTTTCGCAACTCTTCAAGTTCCCACGCCAACTTGTAGATCTCCTTGAGCTTTGCGACGCTTCATCTGTTTTTTGTTTAATTTTTTTACATTTTCGTAAGATAAAAGAATTTTGATAGTGCGAGCTCCAATGCCGGAAAGTGATCGGTTGAATGAACTGAAATTGTGTATATACTTTGTGACATGGGCCAGCATTTGTGTCGGCAGTGAGTTTGTGATTGTTGATTTTATTTATTTTATATTACTTTTTTAAATTAGCTGCAATAGTTTCGTATTTCATTTTTTTTATTTTATTTTGTATTTCTTTATTTGGCGGTATTTATTTTGTTTTAATTTTAAAGAGATCTACAGGGTCATCGACCCCACAACGCTGAACATCGAATAGCGTTTATAATTTATAATGAATAAAAAAGAAAAAAAGAAACCTCTATCAGGTAACGCCACATGTAACATCTTAAAAGGCGACTTACTTTCTAGCATCACATTTCAAGCCAATTATCAGTCACCTTTTGAATCGTGGTATAGTTGATGCAAAGTTATTTCGATTCTGACCACAATTGAGTCTTCTTCCGCAATCAATATCCAGCACGAGAGATTGAGACGATAATACAGTAAGAATTGTAAGACTGTCAACCGCGTTCTTCGGTACGGTCCTGAGACTCAGAACAGAGCGGGCGAAATTTATTTTATTTTGTTGATTTTTATTTTCGCGAACTGTTGCATTTCTGACGTGACCCCAACCTATCAGTACAATGAATTCAATCGCGAAGCAAAACACTTTCTGTCTCTTTATATGTTGTTTCAATTTCCGCTCTGTTTCAAAGATGATTTGGTTTTGTTTAATTTTTCATTTTCCTGTTTTTGAAGAACGAAATTCAAGTTGAAAATCGAAGGCCACTTAATTTCTTCAGAGGTGTCGCCAACAGTCGAACAAATTACTCCACAAACCCCTTTCTCTCCCCCAGTCCCGTTGTACATAACAAAATCTTATTATTTTACTCACGTCTTCCTCCGGTCATCTTTATCCTCATTTATATTTTCTAACGTGAATCCCTCTTTTCACGGGCGACACCTTCGCGTCGAACTTGAATAACTCAAAATGTGAAGAACAATACAACAAAACAACCAAAAAAAGTGAAAAAAAAAGTATTAAAAACAAAAAAAAAGGTGAGATGGCGTTACTGTTACTAATTGTTTTCCTCCCTCTCAAGTTTACCCTAAAAAACATTTAGCTGGACTACTACTGCTATTTCTTAGCGACAGTAGTGATTTTACCATTTTTGTTTCAATGAGCAACACAGATGTGTATCAATTTGTGCCTTAACGCGATGTATTTCAATAATTTGCAGTTCTACAGGTTTTTGCTACAGTAAAGTTATCTCATCCCCCAAAAACAAGTCTATTATATTGCATACCTAGTTTTCCTCAGGTACCATAGGAACATCTGTCGTTGTTTCCTAAACTTATCGGTTTTCAAGCCTTCATTTCTTTCATGGAAGCCGTGGCAACTAGAAAAAGTTCATGAATCGTCGCAATTTCCACTGCTTGGGAAATGAAGTATTTTGAAAAGCTATCCCCCGCACTAACCTTACTTGACAGTCTTGTTTTCGATTGTTTAGAGTTTGAATTAAGAGTTGAATTGTGAAGGGGGCGCGTTTTTTTTTTTTTTTTTGATCTTATAAAAGTGACTAGCTCTATGCTCTTGTGGCTAAAGAATAATTTCAAGAAAATATCTGTTGAAACATGTGTCCTACTACCTGTCAACTCATGAGTAATTGGGGTAATTCAGACTTAGAATGAGCTTAGGAAGAGAAACTAGCCTATTTGATTTCACCGTACTTTGATGAATAACGTCTGAATATTTCTTTTGCGTGGGTAATGCATAGGATTTTCTTCTGAAACAAGACAGCTGCTGATTACGCTTACGGTAAGTCGATGGCAACACACTGAAGTTATTCAGTACATACGCGTTTTAGTACTCCCGCTAATTTAATCACCTGCATCCATCGATCGAGACTTCTCTTTATTAATGCCCCCAGTAATTAAATTTAACGAAGTAATCTAAAATTTGGGTACGTAAGGTGTAGAACTATAAGCAGTGAAGGAATAGGTTGCTTGCCCCAACGTGAGCGCGAAATCAGCCCAAAACACTGAATTGTTTCCCTATAACAGTTTAAATGAAATTAGGTGAACGGACAGATCCACTTACGCGTCAGTACCGTGAAATTCTCCTTCGTGGGAACAGTTGTCCTAAACGGTAAACGTTTTTCTCAATAAAATCGTTTTAGCATTTGAGGAATTCTTGGTGCAACATAGCGCTACCGGTTGCTACGTAAAATGTGAAGTTAGTTTCGAAAAGTTCGAATGGAAAATCACGTCGAGTTTCTTGAAGCATGCTAAGTGATGGCTCAATAGCGGTCGTGGCACATGTTGAACGGTTTTTTGTTGCAAGGGAGAATCGATACAAGCACGTGAGGCGAATGAAAGCTGTGTGATGCGTCGTATTTGATATTTTGAATTGTTTTATCCGCAGAACAGAAATTTTAACGAATGGCCAGAACAATTTGGTTCTTAAAGAACGTACGTCTAAGAGATGCGTGCAACTAAGGTTTTGAAAGATCGAATAAGGTTTTAAGAGGCGTAATTATAATGGCACAGTTATAAAGCTCCCTTATTTTAATAAGTTATTCGCGGCTCCCTTGATGTTTTGCCACGGGTCTTCGATTCGGGAGGATTTATAACAGGCCAAGGAGCTTTAATGCCCAGGGCGCAGTCTAGTGGGGAACGTACGAACTACTGCTCATTTCTCTATCCGATTAACTAAATATCAGTTTGTGAAAAAAGAGTTGCCACGTGATTATTGTTAGGTTTGTCAAATTGGCAGCGAAGCTCGTCTATCAGTTAACCCAAAATTGTGTAGGCAATCATTTTACAATTGAACGTGGATGACATTTTACGTTGTCTTCATAAAACCATCTCCTTCCCGCGTTAACTCGAACTGCTACCAAAACGTGAAGGTGTTTTCCTAAGGTTAGATGAACTGAGTAAAAAATATATTGCATTCGTAGGTAATATCAAGAAAATCGCTGAATCTACGTGGAAATAAGTAAAGTTGTATGATGCGTCTTATTAGATATCAATAATTGCAACAGCTAAGGAGAATGTATTGGGACTGACTAACTTGTAACTATCTTCCATGCCCCTGTATTGCGATGTAGTGCGACCTCTAGCACGGGTAGCTTATTTACTACAATTCCAGGTACAGAAATGTAACTCATCTATGAGGGTGCTAGTTGTCGACTTACACTTCTAATAAAATAATACGAACGTTTCTTGACCAGGGGCAAACATGGGTTTTCAATCCTTCGAGGAAATCTGCAAATAGCCCCAGAAAGATTTGCTTAAGAGTTAAGCGAGAGACCTCTTTTATTATTGGCTCCAGCTCTAGCCATTATCATCGGACCTACATTTTTCTGCAGGAAGTTTAAAATACCTCATTTTATTTCGTGATTATTGTTTCCGTATTACTTTCTGCTACCCGAAGGGTAGGAAAGTATAGTAATCGGCCCAAAAAAAAAAAAAATTGGGTTTTCTTCAGATCTTTACGTTTTGAGGCCTACTGAGTCTAAATAAAAAATATCTGGTGCGTAGCAACACACAACTTTCCGCCACCCGTTTAAATTCGAACAACACCTACATAGGCGGGCGCTATATCTTCGTTCAACGCATTTTTACAGGAACATTTATGGAGAACAAAATGTAGGGACTAGTTAGCTGACAGTACTCCGAAAGTTTGATCGAAATCGTTAGAGCCGTTTTTGAGAAAATTGGAATACCGATAAATTAATATTCAAAAAATCTCCTTTTCTGAGTTAACTTGGCTTATATCACCGTTCAACCTATGAATACAGAAATAATTACGGAGAACGAAATGTGGGTATGGGTGACTAAAAGACACTCATTAGAATTTATCACATCTGGTGAAGAAGTTACCCTGGAATTCACGGAAATGTTAGAAAAAACGTTATTTTTGACACATTTTGATTTTTATCTCTGTTCAATGGACCGTCACAGGAACATTTATTGAAAAGAATATGTAGGTATTAACTATTTGAAAACATCCGGTGAGTTTGATGAAAATCGCTGAAGCCGTTTTGCCAAAAAGCGTAAAAAACCTATTTTTGCTTCAGGGGCTCATATCTCCGTTCACCGTATTTTCATGGAGATATGTATGGAGAAGAAAAGTTAGATATTGATTAGTAGAAGATAATTTGGAAGTTTAATCAAAATCGTTAGAGCCGTTTTCGAGAAAAATGCGAAAAACCCTAGTTTTTGGTACATTTTCGTCCCCCAACCCCCCTTCCCATCGACTGAAATCGTCCATAACCCTATTTTGGTGTCTACAAACCATAACAAACAAAACAAAAAAAGAACCAGCTCAATCGGATAAGCCGTTCTCCCACAAATCGAACTACAGACACACACACGGACCACGCGCCGAAATTAGGTTTTTAGACTCAGTAGGGTCTGAAACGTATAGATCTGAAGAAAACCCAAATTTTTTTTTGGGCCGATTACTATACTTTCCTTCCCTTCGGGTAGCGGAAAGTAAATATCTGGTGCGAAGCAACACGCAACTTTCCGCCACCCCTTTAAGTTCGAACACCACCTATATAGGCGGGCGCTATATCTTCGTTCAACGCATTTTTACAGGAACATTTATCGAGAACAAAATGTAGGGACTAGTTAGTTGAGAGTACTCCGTAAGTTTGATCGAAATTGTTAGAGCCGTTTTTGAGAAAATTGGAATACCGATAAATTAATATTCAAAAAATCTCCTTTTCTGAGTTAACTTGGCTTATATCTCCGTTCAACATACACATACAGAAATAATTATAGAAAACGAAATGTGGGTAAGGGTGACTAAAAGACACTTCATTAGGATTTATCACATCTGGTGAAAAAGTTACCCTGGAATTTACGGAAATGTTCGAAAAAACGTTATTTTCGACACATTTTGATTTTTATCTCTGTTCAATCGACCGTCACAGGAACATTTATTGGGAAGAATATGTAGGTATCAACTATTCTAAAACATCCTGTGAGTTTGGTGAAAATCGCTGAAGCCGTTTGGCCAAAAAGCGTAAAAAACCTACTTTTGCTTCAGGGGCTCATATCTCCGTTCACCGTATTTTCATGGAGATATGTATAGAGAAGAAAAGTTAGGTATTGATTAGGAGAAGATAATGTGAAAGTTTAATCAAAATCGTTAGAGCCGTTTTCGAGAAAAATGCGAAAAACCCTAGTTTTTGGTACATTTTTGTCCACCACCCCCCCTTCCCATCGGCCGAAATCGTCCATAACCTTATTTTGGTGTCTACAAAAAATAACGAACAAAACAAAAAAAGAACCAGCTCAATCGGATAAGCCGTTCTCCCACAAATCGAACTACAGACACACACACACACGGACCTCGCTCCGAAATTAGGTTTTTTTAGACTCAGTAGGGTCTGAAACGTAAAGATCTGAAGAAAACCCAAATTTTTTTTTTGGGCCGATTACTATACTTTCCTTCCCTTCGGGTAGCGGAAAGTAACTAGGGTTTTTCGCATTTTTCTCGAAAACGGCTCTAACGATTTTGATTAAACATTCAAATTATCTTCTATTAATCAATACCTAACTTTTCTTCTCAATACATATCTCCATGAAAATACGGTGAACGGAGATATAGGCCCATGAAGCAAAAATAGTTTTTTAACGCTTTTTGGCAAAACGGCTTCAGCGATTTTCAACAAACTCACAGGATGTTTTCAAATAGTTAATACCTACATATTCCTCTCAATTAATGTTCCTGTGACGGTCCATTGAACAGAGATAAAAATCAAAATGTGTCGAAAATAACGTTTTTTCGACCATTTCCGTAAATTCCAGGATAACTTTTTGACCAGATGTGATAAATCCTAATGGAGTGTCTTTTAGTCACCCATACCAACATTTCGTTCTCTATAATTATTTCTGTATGTATATGTTGAGCGGATATATAAGCCAAGTTAACACAGAAAAGAAGATTTTCCGAATATTAATTTATCGATATTCTAATTTTCTAAAAAACGGCTATAACGATTTCGATCAAACTCATGGAGTAGTGTCAGCTGAATAGTCCTACATTAATGTTTCTGTAAAAATGCGTTGAACGAAGATATACCTAGCACCCGCAAATGTAGGTGGTGTTCGAAATTCCGGGGGTGGCGGAAAGTTGTGTGTTACTACGCACCAGATATTTTTTCTTCTCCAATCTGCAGATACGTAGAGTACGTTATCATTGGAATTATCGTACACAATATTTTAGGTAGCCTGATACATTTATTATTCTAGAAGATTGAGGGGTCTTCACCAACTCATTACAGAAGCAATGAAGTATGTCAAAATTCTTCTCGTCCGTACTAAAATAAAAAATAAAATATATTTTGTTGCTAGGAATAATGACTGTTTTTGCTTTCTTCCTGTTTCATTTGCCGGATTTGAAGTTTTAAAGCTGATGGCTCACTTAATATGTTGGCTTCGTACACCAACTCTCTTCGCTCCCTCTGAGTGTTATGTTTCGCCAATTCAATCATTAACTTCTGAGCTGCTGCCGATATTGGGATGACGATTTTGAACGCCAATGGAAGACTGTCACATAGCACTTCTGATACAACGACGATAACCATAGCGAGGATCGAAATATCCAGCAGGGGACTGAGTATTGGCGCCAGTCCAAGAGTTAGTAAGCTATGAGCCACATGTCCAACTATCATTGCTGCAAGCAGCAGAATCATTAGGATCATTGCCACAACTATGATCACAATGTGAACAGCACTGTGTTTCCCATTGAAGAGCACCACCGCGACAATGTATAGAGTGATGTTGATTGTGAATGATAGAACCAAACCACATGTAACTATCACAAACTGTTTAACCATCGATTGCTTTTGACAGTTCTCAATGTTCTGGATCTTGTTCTAACCTCCATTCTTTCTAAACAACGTTACCTAGAGATGGGTATTGTACAACTATTGTTGCGTTGTCTATAGAAGATTTAACTAATGTATGATGTCAGTGTTCCAGCAACAGATTAACAACACATGAAGCACAACAACATGAAGCATTTAGTTGGGGAAGTAAACAATTTAGTTTGTCGTATGAATCTCAACTGTCAATAAATTTTGTATCCACCTTCCCATCAGAGGTTACAGCCATGTTATGAACTATTACAAATATGCAGCAAGGTCCTTGATTCCTGATGTTTCCTAGAAGCCATGGTAAACTAGCACATCACTGCATTCACCGTTCACCTCCTTCCTTCAGTTGTTGCCTCATGGGTTCTTTTGAGTAAACGCCTGTTTCTCACACACACCCTTTCAGTAGCAATTTTTGTAGAGTATGCGTTATGGGCCTGCACCAATCACTTCCCCACATAGGACTCGTTTTTTTAGTCAAGGTTTTGTAGTCTTACCTATGGGCCTTTTTCGAAGGGAGCAAATACTGTTGACAAGCAGCTTCACAATCAACAGAAGTTGCAGTTCTACGCAAAACGATTTGTGGTGTGCCAGTACTAATGAATGTAGGGGATTTCCGAACAGAATTTGAGAGGGAGATATTCCACTGGCCATAGGGGTTTTACAAATTCCCAATAACCCTGCTGCATAGGCTTCCTCGTCAAGATTTCCCCTCTTGATACATTTCAAGATCGTCGCTTTCATGGCCTAAACTCCAGCCTCAGCGTTGCCATTACTTTGAGCTTAATATGTAGAATAAAGAGACTGAATGACGTTCTTAGTTTTAAAGAATTGTTGGATTTCAGAAGACTCAAACTCAGGACAATTGTCACATCTCAAGCAAATGGGCACACCAGTGTCAACAAATATTCTTATTTGGGCTGCGTTGATGGCCATAATGTCTGGGCATTGTGAGCCAAATTCACAAATCTGGCCATCTAAGCCAACTTGACAATTTGTCAAGGTTACAAATAGGCGTTTCCACAAAATAACTTACCAGCGTTATTACTTTGTAGCAATGAGCTCATTTCACAGATACGAGTATACCGTTTTTTGGTCAAATACCTTGGTGTTGTTTTCAGAAACACCATCAGAATCAATATCTCCTCTTATGGGCTTCAAATATTTGCAAAATTTTGTTTGCAGGAAGTTCCTACATATGCAGCACTAGCTGTTGGGGATATTTTTTGAGAAATAGATGCCATGGGTTCTTATGTCGAGGACATTTCTTCTTTGACTGAGATACTGCAATTGCTTTCCCTACAACTCTACAAACGTTATTTTCTTCTTTCCTCTTTTCTTTTCTCCATGTATTATTTCGTCCGATCCATACACTTAGCTGTGTCAGACAAGCTGGATGAGTCTGCTAATGCCCTGCACAATGTTCTCATTTGGTAATATCTAAGACTTTCTATGATGAGACGACAAGCACCGTTGGTAGCAGTGCAACGGCTAAGAGATTGGGAAAAAACTTGCGTTTTTGTTGGTAGGACATGAAGTTTTCACCTTCTCGTTTTTGAATTGTGAATTGGAACATCTTAATATTTCCGTTATCCTTTCTCTTGTTGTATTCCTCTACTGTGTATAGAATATTACCAGGACCAATCTCAGAATGTCTATGTCCTGACCCAAGAAGGTTAGGATGACAATATCCTGCTTCATTGGTGCTCTGAGAGCTACTTGGGCATTTAAATTATTCGCATACCTACATCAACAGTCCTAGAACTATGCCAATGAATCTTTTAAAAGCTTTCAGGTTCCAGAGTACCATATAGCTTTATAATAATATTAGTTGTATACTTATTAACTTCATCACTGTCTGGAAACAAAGACTCCTCAGAGTGAACATGCTTCTTTGGCCCAGTGGTGATGGATTCTGTCAACGTCTCTTATTGAATAAATTTGACGTCCACTACCAATTCCAGCACACCCAACCACTCATAAATAAGTCCTGGAGCTTTATATTTCTTCTTGTTCGGCATTTCACTTACGTCTGTACCACATTAAGATTAATGAAACCAAATTATTAGATCGTTACAATCAAACTGACCTTTTATTTCATAAATATAAACATGTTTCCTAGAAGCAAACAACACACGCAGAGGAGAATATTTGTACTCCTGGGAAGTGATGGCGCCTCGAACACGAGATTGGCATGGCGTCACCAGCTCTCTGTTTGTGATAACCTCCGCATTGACACGTCAAGTCGAGCGCAGGTTATAGCGGACATTTGATAGGAGTTATTATTTGATGTGTTCATTTTCTCATTTATCGCTTGTTATTTGGTTACCATTTCTATTCCAATGCAAAATTAAGGAGCAGCGTTTCGTAACTTGAGAGGTGCTCTTTTTATTAGTCGAGACTTCATTAGGCGCCAACGGAAAATGTTGAGTTGATTTGTGTAGTGTTTCAAATAACGCGGCTTTTTGTGGAATCATGTCGATGGGTGAATCCAGTCCTCCGAGGCTCGAGGTGAGATGATTTCATACTCACTGTGTATTAGAAACTAAGCGTAGGATAGGTAGTTGTAATAGATACATAGATAATACTAAGTTTTTATATAAGTCTGGAGAAATAGATAACTTACTGGTTCGTACAACAAAAACCTCATCGGATGAAAGTACCCTGCGAGCAACAACTCTTTAGGCTTGTAAAGAATCGAGTCACTTAGGGCGGATTCGGATGTCTTGTGTAACGTTACAAGAGGATATGTCGAAGTACTTCACTTCTTTAAGCACAAATTGCTCGAATTTGTACAGGTTTTTTCTTATCGTTCGTGACTGAACCTCAACGTGTCAGGCATTATGTCAATCGCGATTCTTGAGGCATCAGTATTAGTAATGGGTTTCCCTGGTAATTACTCGGGTTGAGGTACAATGGCTTGTGCTCAGGAGGTCCCAGTAACATAGCCAATATTTTCCCAGGAACAGTACTACATAAGTAGTATGGTGCTGAGCATGCGGAGGGATTTTGTCCGTGCAGAGGCTTCAACTGTTCACTACACAGACCAGGAGGTTCAATGGTGCAGGGAGTTACCTTCATTCCCATCCATTACCTTGCATTTTGTCTGTGATCCTATACCTATACCTATCCTATGCCAAAGAGTATTGAATGGTATCTATTTTTTATCTATTACTCTGTTCATACAACCTCAAAAGCCTGACTTACCTAGTTAGCCCTGCGGGGTAAGAACCAACAATAAGCTGTATTGAGGAATTCGAAGAATAATCCAAATTCTGTTATGAACTTTTCAGAATGTTTGGTTGAGTCGAGATTAGAATAGAATGTTGATGGATAGTATAATTAGATTATTAACATGTGCAATGAACTACCTATTTAATGGCATGGCAGTCAAATGGGAAACTTAACTAAATTTTTTCGTTTACCTGCGGATGGACGATAGTGAAGAGATGGATCCGTTGAATGATTTGGCATCAGTTATGGCATTCAGAAATGCTTATAGTACTAATTGTCCTTGTTACCCTTTAGGAGTACAATGGGAACTTCCTTTTTGAGGGAAAGAGCGTTTTGGGGACTGTGACACTATCATCATGTATGAGGCCAGTTACCTGGGCGTGATTGGCTACTGCCCCATTGTCAATCAAAGGAGGGGCCCAACTGCAAAGAGCTGTACTCTTATGGATCACCAAGGCCTACATGTCAGCATCCACTGAAGAAACCCTGTGCTGCTCCACTGTAGTTCCTACAACAGTCAGAGATAGTTGTTGGATGAGTAGCCAAACCTTTCAGCTTGAACTGCTATTAAGCAGGCTTATATCCGTTTCACCCGGTTTGCGAAGAAGGTTACTACTGATCCATTGAAACTTGCTACCAAAGTACATAGTTAGATCAAGAAGTCTCAGATGGTACGGATACCACTGTTTGTTAACACATGAGCAACAGTACACCACTGCTTGTAAACTGAAAGTTACGTAATTGCCTGAAAAGCTGGGCTGTACTGTTGTATCTTCCGTTCGAAACCAGCCCAATTGTCAGCTGGTTACGTGAGTTTTTTAAATCACATTCATAGGAATCTCTGTATGAATCCCATGAACGCTACATAGATGTCCTCTCAACTGCCAGGTAGAGCCCACGTTTCTCCATCTCCTCACTGATGTTGACAGTAGGTTTGGGACTGGAAAGGTCGACGTGAAATGTTGATATGTTTGAAGTGGTTTCAGAAATATTCTGAGAAAATGTTTGGTGGGTGGGTCTAGAATAGAAACCAACGAATGGCTTAGTAGTAGGAGCTGTGTTGTGCATACACCGCTTGAACGCAACAAAAAGGTTTTGAATCAATGAACGTGATTCGTTATTCCAAGCTGAGAAGTTTCTTACCAAAACAGATTGCTAGCACTGTGCTGTGAATCCATAACTGACATTCAGATTTTATTGTATCCATCCCAGGGCTTCTGGCCTGGTCTTGAAGTCATGCTCCTTTCAGCTTGATTGCATTCGATAAATAACTGAGTGAAGGTATGTTGAATTAGTGAACACTTGCTTCCCATACTGCTAAACAAAATCTCTTTACTTCAATTTTATTCATCATTAAAACGATATATTTTTACAAGTATCTCTTTCTTTTTCAGCTCTACAATGGGCCAGAGAGCATGCTGCCTGTCGAAGGGCAAATGTCTATACCAATGCCCAGCACCAATGTCTCGGGTACAATGGAATTCAACACTTTAGACGAGCCTGTGATGGACACAATCGTGAGTCTTGCTTTTCGTTTCACTGCCAAGTCAAGGCAATTAAGAAATAATGGTTCATAATAATAGTTGGCATTACAAATTTCTATACACATGGTTGGACTTCTTACTCATTCAATTGCTGGAAAGTAATTTCACACGGTGGTTATATTGTGGTGGTTGTTTGCAATAGCCAGAATTCTGCCCACGTGTGTTAGCGTAATACACCTCTTTTGCTATTATTGGTTTTTATTAGGTCTGTAAATTGGAAAAGAAGAGATCTGTAGGTGTTTGGTTTTCCAACCTATTTGTTTATGATCAACTCAGACTGTGACTGGATGTGTTCGTGGTTTCGCATTGGGGCATTGGCGTGAATAAGTATTGTAAGAAGATTAGTGTGCTCTTTAGTTTGCAGTTCGCATGTCTTCACATTCCGCCATTCAAACAGCTCTGACTATTAAGAACAAACCTTCGGGGTACTCTGATCAAACGAGTACCTACGTTTTTTACTTTCCTTGCTCTACGAAGTAGAAAGGGAGGTTATGTAATCGGCTGAAAAAAAAATTTTGAGTTTTCTTCAGATCTTTACGTTTCAGACCCTCCTGAGTCCGAAAAACACTATTTGGCAAAATGGTCTGTGTGTATGTGTGTTGACTGATATAACCCTCGTCGAGGGTTTAGTTACAGTCATCAAATAAGGAAACAGACCTGTGTGTCTGTGAACGATTTTTAGAGAAAACCACCGGAAAAAATCAGCTCAAACTTCATATCTCGCCGGCAGGTCATCATGGGACGCCAAAATAAGGGTATGAACAAAATCCACCGAAATTTAACTATAGTTATCATAGTGATCAAAACACCAAATATTTTTTTTCTCAAAACCGGCTCTAACGATTTTGATTAAATTTTTTATGTTGATAGCTCCCAATATGGCAATCATACTATAAAATTCCCATTAATGGGAAAATGACGAGAGCAGCACAATAAATTGCCAAAACTTTCGACGTAATCGATTTTAGAGCGGTTTTTAGAGAAAACGACGGTACCAAATCCCCTCAAACTTGATATCTAGCCCGCTGGTTACCATGGGACGCCAAAATAAGGGTATGAGCAAAATCCACCGAAAGTTAACTATAGTCATCATAGTGATAAAAACATGAAATGTTTTTCTCAAAAACGGCTCTAACGATTTTGATTAAATTTTTTATATTGATAGCTATCACACCATAAAATTCCCATTCGTGGGAAAATGACGAGAGCAGCACAATAAATTCCAGAACTCTAGGCGCTACCGCTTCCTGCTGCTGTGACGTGTTGTTTGACAAAGTTCAAAGGAACTGAGTGATAAATGAATTTGATTAAATAGAATTAGCCATGTACAGAGTGAATTGACGTAGAGCTAAAGAAAGTTGTGTGTTGCAACGCACCAGATATTTTCTATAAATGTTTCGGTAGAAATGTGTTGAACGGAGGTAACGAACTGAATACTGAGGCATGTAGGGTTTCTGGTCTTGAGAATTCTAAATAACATGGTCGCAGAGCCGAGCTTGACTATTTTCTTCATCTTCAACCAGCTCAATTGAGGAAATGTGGCGTTACATGCTGATTAATTTTTAGAAGATAAATTAATCGTACAGCCGAATTCGTGGCTTTTTGCGTCCGATCGCATTGCTGACTGTTTACCTGCATGTCACAGAAAGCCAGTTTGGCGTAATCCAAGTTAAGCTTCCACAGTAACCACACCTCTTTCTACTCTGATGGGCAAGCACAAGGTGGGTGCTTATTAGTGCTGTACACTCCGTGTTCTTATATTGGGCAGAGGTGTGGGCTGATATGAGCACCTGAGCCTTGCCTTCGAATGGAAGTGGATGGCTGCTGTGCCCTCTGAATTGCTTGCTTGTACCACAAAGGTTTTTGGAGGCAATGTTGGTGGTTGTGGGCGTTATTCCAATCCACCTTCTGGAAGCCAAATGGAAAGAGCTGTACCCATCAAGGGGGCAACCAGAAGAATATGGTGACACACTCCTAGGTTGTCACGAGGGTGAAGAGGACAAGAATGAACAGTTGCCATCACAGAGAGGCGTGACGGCCAACCTGATGCAATGTGCTAAACGCTTTTGTGTTCAATATGCTAGTAAATTCATGGGGCAACTAAACCCTCCATACAATGTCTCCAAAATATGAGAGCCTGTTTCAACCCATGGGTGTTAGTACCCCTTCTTCTACCCCTAGCGATGAGAGTGACAAGACACCTATTGCATACAATTGGAACATATGCCTAATAACCTGTTTCTCCAAGCCTCCAAAGTGGGTGGAGGGGCCTTCAAGATAATAAAGTTAACGGGGCACTGTGACACCTGGTTTAGTGGTTGTGGGACCCTACAATGGAAACTCGTTCCTCAACGACGATCTCATTGCACTGTGTTGTGCTGATTTGATTAACTGCGTTTCTTGTGCCTTATTTCTCCTTCATTAAACTAGGTTTCTTTTTCCAATTCCAGAAACGCGACCTGAAAGCAGTAGGCCTCAAGTTCAAACACGTTTTGTACCCAGTCGAGAAGAATAGTCTGCTTAAGGAATGTAAGTGGCAATTAATTTAATGCCAACATTTTTCAACGCACATGTAACGGGTTTGAGTTTGAGAGATACTACAAGAAACATTACTTTAGTCGCGACATGACAACCTCTTTTATTTTGTTACATTCCTTGGCTCTACGAAGTAAACAGGAAAGTTATGTAATCGGCTGAAAAAAAATTTTTGAGTTTTCTTCAGATCTTTACGTTTCAGACCCTCCTGAGTCCGAAAAACACTATTTGGGAAAATGGTCTGCGTGTGTCTGTGAACGGTTTTTAGAAAAAACTACCGTATAAAATCAGCTCAAACTTGATATCTCGTCCACAGGTTACCATGGGACGCCACAATAAGGGTATGAACAAAATCCACCGAAAGTTAACTATAGTTATCATAGTGATCAAAACACCAATTTTTTTTCTCAAAAACAGCTCTAACGATTTTGATAAAATTTTTGATATTGATAGCTCTCAATGAGGCAATTATACCATAAAATTCCCATTCGTGGGAAAATGACGAGAGTAGCACAATAAATTACTAAACGTTTCGACGAAAATCGATTTTAGCTCGATTTTTTCTTATTAACTCTGCAGAAATGTCACTAAAATGTTAAAATTGGTGTAGTAGTCCCATCCTCATAAGAGGTATGGGGGTCACTCCACAAATTCCGTAATTTCAACTTCCGCCGTTTCGCTTACTGCAAAAGCGATTACTGTCCTCTTCAAAAATGTTGTTTACAGCCTCATTAATTCTCTGTGTACCATTCTCGGGTTTTTCCTTTTAAACCCCGCTGAAATGTTACTAGAATGTTTAAAAACGAGCAGCACTAAAATTCCGGAACTGTAAGCGCTGTCGCTTCCTGCTGCCGTAAATCGTTGTTTGACCAAGTTCAAATTAACTGAGTGATAAATGAATTGAGTCAGTAGAAAAAAAGCCATGTACCCGAGTGAATTGACGTAGAGCTAAGGAAAGTTGTGTGTTGCAAAGCACCAGATATTTTCCCAAAACGGCATTAAGGATTTTGATTACATTTCTTGTACGGACCGCTCCAAATGACTCGACAACACAATAAAATTCTCATCAGTGGGAAACTTTCGAGAGCAGCACAATAAATGTTTCGACGAAAATAAATTTTAGTGCGATTTTTCTCATAAACTCCGCTCAAAAGTAGAATAATCTTCAGAAAAATTGCGGCGGCATTCCAATCCAGTATTTATGCGATCAGCTTTTGATAGCGCTCATAAGATACGTAGGAGCTACTCCAGAAATTCCGAAATGTCTACCACCGCCGTTTCACTTACTGCTATATCTCACAGTTTTTACCCTATAATTCTGGAGCAGTGATTGTTATCGTTCTAAATAAAAGTTGTTATCGTTCTTATTTACAGTAATCAACTTTTACATCAATTCTCTGTGTACCTATTGGTCAATAATGGTAGGGCATAAGTAGGAGCAAAACAATAAATTCCGGAACTGCAAGCGCTACCGCCTTCTGCCACTGTGATGTTTTACCAAGTTCAAATGATCTGACTGAAAAAAAACAAAAACAAAAAAAAACGATTCAGCAGCAAAAATCACGAAAACCATTGAATTTACGTAGAGCTAAGGAAAGTTGTGCGTACACATATTCAATAATTTAGTTTGGTTTATTCGTTTGTGTTTCAGGGGATCTTTGGGGACCCCTCCTCCTCTGCACATTTATGGCCATGTGAGTTAACCCCATCATAGTTTTATCAAGAATGCTCTATCTTGATCTGAAATAGTATCAAATCCGCATTCAAATGTGCTTTAATAGATCATAAATTATACGTTGACGTTTCAATTTACATATGGCGCTCAAATGGGTTGTCTGTGGCACTTATTTCGTGTTGGTCTCGCACAGTTATCCCTTCGTTTCTTGCTGTCCGTGCCAACGCCATTTTTATTACTTTCCGCTACCCATAGGGCAAGGAAAGTATTGTGATTGTGTCAAAAAAAGTTGGGTTTTCTTCAGTCCTTCACGTTTTAAAGCCTACTACATCCAAAAAACCTGAATTCAGCGGGTGGTCCGTAGTTGGATTTGGGGGAGAGCATAACTCCTCATCAAGAGGACACCTGCCCATCAGCTAATACAGCATCGGTAGCAGTGTGCGAAGATGCAATGATTACGTGCATTTATCACGGCGTTCTGGCTCATTTAGTGGGAAAGCGGAACTGAAGAAAGGAAATATCAGTGGCATAGACCTATCAAAAACACCTGTGGAACGAGGGAATGAGGACGGTCTATTAACCTGGGAGTTAAGGACTCAGCAAGGGAAACTGTCATCCCAGTCAAATGCCTCAAAATCATTGAGCCAGGCACTTGTAGACAATTTCGCATCCCCATTCGCCAGTAGGGTGGTAAGCAGCATTATTATTATTTTTAATGTGGAAGAATCGACAAAGATGACGAATGAGAGCACAGACAATTCCTTCCCTGATCTGATAGCAAACGACAACAAGAGCCAAAACATGAGATATACAACAAATGTTTTTGTGCTATTTCCTCTGTAGACTGCTTTTTCAGGGAGTAGAGCTTGAAAAAATCGAAAATGTTGAGTACGTCACCATCATCTTTGGTCAGAGGCACGGGGCCAACAATATCGATGGAAGGGGCCTCAAACACTTTGATTGCATTAAGTCACCTCGTGAAGGTTTCGTCTACCGTGATCATTGAATAAGGCACATTCTGGACAAGACTTTACGTTCGGTTTCTGCGATTTTACCTGGGAGAAGTTTGGTTCGTCCCGGTACAATTATATACAACTAGAGTTAGCTGTGGGGTCACCATTGTAATAGCTGAGATTTGCATGGATCACATGTAGAGCATAATTCTGACTATATTGAATGGTAATCTCATCTATTGATATAGATGACTTGGTTCTCTTCATTGGTACCATTAGGCAACTTTCACTCTTCTTTAACCAATTAAAATTCGTATTCATATACAATTTACCAAAGAAATGTACCGGACGAACAAAACTCTTTCATTCAGTGGTGGCTCGTCTGGGCCATTTGTGCTGACTGGGCACCTCAAATGCCCCGATTCGCTCGAAACTTGTCTGTTGTAGTAACTGAGAGCAGTTAATGTAAGGTGGGTGCGGCGAAAAAGTGGAAATCCATCTTATAAAAGACGAGTTGAGACGAAGTAGTCTATTTCCACGGGTAAAATAAAGACAATGATATCTTGTATACGCGCTTCGGTTGTTCATGTTCACCCCCCTCCAATTTTATGGTTAAATCCAGAAAATTCAGCTCACTACCTCCCACTTCCTTAATGAACTGAATGTTCTGATCATAAATTTACAGTGTATAGGAAACCAACTTATACGGACGTGGTTATCCATAATGGTTCCAATCACCCAACATCTCATAAATTTGCGGCATTTGATAGTATGATTAATAGAGCACTATCGGTCCCAATGAATCAGGTAGCTTTTCAAAAAGAAAAAGAAATAATTTACTCTATAGCGGTGAGTAATGGTTATCCTAGAGCTACAATAAATAGAATTTGGGGAAGGATTAGCAGGAAGAAATCCCAGTTAGCAGTCACAAATTTGGAAAGGGAAGATAGGGAACCAGATAATAGGAAATGGGTTAGCTTACCCTTTTATGGAAATATAACCCAGAAAGTAGGCCGTATATTAGAAAATAGGGGCTTCAGAGTTGGTTTTTATTCACAAAATTCCACAAAGAAAATATTAGGGAGTGAAAAAGATAAGATTCCTTTAGAGGACAAAGGGGGTGTATATATATTAAAATGTGACTGCGGAATCCAGTATGTAGGACAAACGGGTAGGAAATTTAAAATTAGAATGAAGGAACACAGTGATGATCTTAGGTTAGGAAGGGGTAGGGAAGCTTTTGAAAAGCATTTGTCAGAAGAAAACCATAGAATCAGTTATGAGATAGGTAGTAATAATCCAGCCATTGGGATAGCTCATGTTTGCCAAAAAGGTCAAAAATTGGATGCTTTAGAATCTTTGGAAATTCAAAAAATTCATAATTTAGGAATATCAGTCAACGACCTGGATGTAATTAGGCGCTCCCCTCTAATTGATATTTTCTTGTGAATTCCCACCCCTTTCACTTTTTGCCTTTCACAATCCCTTTCATGCCACCTTTCTAATGCCAGGCCCATCAAAAGGCACCTTTCAATTTTGTATAAAAGAAACTTCTCACAACTTCCTCACTCTGTATTGTACTGATGATGGTCTAGTAAACCGAAACGCGTATACAAGATATCATTGTCTTTATTTTACCCGTGGAAATAGACTACTTCGTCTCAACTCGCCTTTTATGAGAGCAGTTCCCTCGTTGCCCGCTCATCCAATTCCCAGTTCCAATTGCATTCAGTTGATATCGTACATACATACTCCTGACTCACTTAGTGCGCTATTGCTAATTCATAGCTGTAACTGTAATTCAATTGGGAGGGGGGGGGGCATGTTCTGAATAACCCGGTAACCAACCAACACGCCACACTGACGTAGTAATCGATAATAACTCTAGGCACCCAAGTTCCCATAAGTATTGTCACGTGAAAGAGGAGGGATACTGATGCGGGTGAGTGTCTCGTCTCACTTTAGCTCCAATTGAGCCGCTTGGAACAGCGCTTGTTGAAGGAGAATAAAGGTTTTCAGAAAAAAAGGTTATTCATTCCCTCTGATTTTTTCGAACAAGTTCCTGTTTTCCCGTTCCACCTAATGTCCCGCTTTCTTCCCTAAGGAATACCCGTTCCCTTAGAACTTCTTTTGTTCGAATGAAGAGAGAAGACTTCTTTTCAAGCCGGTGGATTCGTTTATTAATTTTTGGCAGGCCTTAGGTTAGGTAGGAGAAGATATTATTTTTAGTTCTTTCTACCAATATACTTCATTTTAAATCAGTTTTGTGTCAGCTTAATTTTGATTTTCTTTTCTTTTCTCTCTTCTAAAATATAACTTCCTTTCTTCAATTTAATATTCAGGTCACGATGGGCCCAAAACTGACTATAGTTATCATAGCACTACATTTATTTTTTCTCAAACATGGCTCTAATGGTTTTGATTAAGTGTTTCGTGTGGGCATTCCCAAATAACACGACAGTACCATAAAATTCTCATCCTTGGAAAAACCCGATTTTCGCTAAGTTTTTTCCTTATAAATTCCGCTGAAGCAATGTTAAGGAAATGTTAAGGTGGTACTCCAATTAACTACCTGTAGTATAATGAGAGTTTAATAAAGAAACAACCCCAGAAATTTCTAAGTTCCAACCATCACCGTCTGGTATTGTGTGAAAATCCTGCAAATGATTACACAATGGTTTATTATTCTCATGAACAGCTTGACCTAGTATTAGTGCTCCCCCATCCCATTTGATTCAGCATCGAATACTAGTAAACCATACGAAACATGTCCTGGCTACAATGGAACTACGGAAACAAAAGTCTGATGATTTTTCCCCGTCGTCAGGGAAATTGGAACGGGGGCGCTCGAAGCGAACCCGTTTCGAGGCGAGCGAGCGGGAGTTGAGCGAGCGCAGTTGCTTTTTTAATGAGACAGGCGGGGACGGAGGGAGTTCAAACGACGAAGCGTTGACTTCCGCTGTAGTTCCCACTTTGTACTGCGTTTCGTTAATTTTTTTAACCGTTTTTTGCCCATTACAACCACGGGCTTCGTCCGATCGGATTGCCAAGATGGCGGGCACAACTAGATACCAAATCGGATTTTTGTGCGAAAGAGCGAATTTTGTAGACCACGTTAAAGGCACAAAACGGCCCGGACGGGGGACGGGGGACAGACATTGCAAATTTGGAATCTCCAAGTCTCGAAACGTGAAGTATCAAATTTTGAGGGGGGGTTGTAAAAAATGTTTCGTGACCGAAAACATAGGGTTATTATTCAGAATGAATAATAAACCAAAATGAAATGAAAATCGCTGAATGCACGCATTTCTCCTTCTTTGTTGGTTCAAACAGTTGTCGAAATAATCGAAAATGTTTCGTTTTCAGGTCTCTGTGTAGCACACAAAAAGATTTTACCTTAATTTTTTGTTTTCAGGATTTTGCAAGGCACAGAAGACCAGTACGACAAGGACGGAGGTCCAGAATTCGCCGAGGTTTTTGTAATTGTGTGGGTCGGTGCGTTCGTTGTTACCCTGAATTCCAAACTCCTCGGAGGTCATATGTAAGGCGATTGATACGTTCAATATTTGCAAAGTAAACATCGAATGAGGTTATTTGTGTGATGTTGGTGGCCTCATTCGGAAAGTCCGTAAATTCGTTTAGATGTTCACGTTATTTTTTTTCAGATCGTTTTTTCAGAGCGTTTGCGTCTTGGGGTACTGTCTGCTCCCTACAGCTCTTGCTCTGATGGCCTGTGAAATTCTTCTGCTCGTCGAACAGACAATGTTCCCCTTCCTCATGAGGATATTGGTCACTTGTTTGGGATTCGGTTGGGCAACGTTTGGTGAGAAACTGTTACTCATTGACTTGTATGTAAACTTGATTGCTCGTGTTTCTGAAATTATAAGGTCTCTTTTGTTGTTGTTGCAGCTTCGATGGTGTTCTTAGGAGACAGTCAACCTCCTGGGAAAAGGGGCCTCGCTGTCTATCCCATGTTCCTTTTCTACTTTGTCATTTCTTGGCTCGTTTTATCACACAATGGAAATTGATTCACTAGTGTACGGTTTATTATAATATTAATTCCCTGTGTGTAAGGATGTTCTTAGGTTGACCAGTTACACTCCAGCCACTCGAACCATCAGTTTTGGTTTTGTCATTTGCATAAACTTGAAATGGTTGGAGCTAGATGATGCCACTCTTCATAATGGGGGGGGGGGGGAGATTGGGTCATGGCATCGCACCTCAGTAGCTCGCATTCTTACAAACTGTTTTAAGAGTTTCAGCAATTACACATTCCTTATTGAAATTTGATGTGAAGAACTTGAGAACAGTTTGAGTGGTTTTATATTTGTTGGTGATTGAGCCGCAGTCACGTTTAAATAAACTGTGTAACAAAAGGCGTGGAACTTGATTTCCTAGTAAACTCTGGCGCACCTGGATAATCAGGGAGTAAGTAGACATGTATGTATGTATGTACGACAGACATTCCCCTCAAAACTGAGAATACTCAACACTGGCCTTTGAATTAAAGCGAAGAAAAGTTCAAACAATTAAATAAGTATTGATGTGTCTAATACGGTCAGTGTGTTGATGAAAGACGAGTACAGTTTTCAAGTATTGTTATTTTTGTTTCTTTCGCGCTGTTCATTTCGAAGAATTATTGCCGCGTTATCGGTGACTAGTGGACTGATGGAGGTAAACTTCTTTCCCCGAAACAATACCAGGTTCATATCACCTCAACAAGATCCTATGCGGTGGATTAATCGCTTCAGTCCCACGATACCAGTGCTTCTAACGTATTTCTCGCTGTGAGCTTATCGAAGGCAGTTCATGTCCAATTTGACACTTTTCGCAGTTGAGAACCCGTTTCATTCATTTATTTGCCACGAAGGGAATTGACTCGGAAAGTAGTGACAACCACATTTTATCGCCACGGCGGTAAATAAATCGCGCGTCCTGATCCCCCGGCACCGATCACGACAAAGACCGATGGTGGCCGGAACGACCCGACAGCTGAGTCCTTTGGGTAATAAAAGCCTTCACGGGTACAGTTCACGATAAAAAACTAGCGAAATGGAGTAAATAGCGGAAAGTGAAATGCGCGCGGAATCGAACGTAAGTATGCGCAGCAACACACAGCTTTCCGCAACCCACGTAAATTTGACGACCGTGCTATACGCACCTGCGCCTCATCGTCATTCAACACTTTTCTACTCCAACGATATACGGTTGATCGAAATTCAAAACAAAAAAAAAAGAAGAAAATCATTGAGAAAATTCGAAAAACGATAAATTAATGTTCGGCAAATCTGGGTTTCTGAGCTATCATGGCTTATATTTACGTTCAACAGATATATACAGAAATAATAACGCAAAACAAAATGTGGATGTAGGTTGCTAGAAGACAGTCAATAAGATCAAATCCAGCGGAGCTGTCACTCTGGTAATTATTTTTAAAAAAACATTATTTTCGATACATTTTGGTTGTTATCTCTGTTCAATGTACCGTCAGATGAACATTTATCGATTTGACGATATCTCACCTTCGTTTCTAGGCATCAGAAATTTTAGGGAGGAGGCCTCGTTTGTAGAATTGTATTGTACTCAAATAAGTATCAGCCGAATACCCCCACACGCCCGTGTGCTGACTGACTCCTATCAAAGGCAAGCGGTTCATCGTGGTCTTGCGGTAAGACGGTCGATTCATAATTCTCGGATTGTGGATCGAATCCCCGGCGCGATTGCCGTAATTTTTGCCTTAGTCAGCAGCTCTTCAAAAGCATCTCCGAACGTCTTCGTCACAAATGGCGCCCAACTAGTGGTCGAATTTCTTCTTTCCAAGAAAAAGAAGAGGCCCCGAGAGAAAAATTAAAAAATTAAGAGAGAAAAATAATGAGACGAGTTCTCGGGTCCGGGATTCGCTGACGCTGTGAAAGTTCCAGCGCGAAGGTGGAATGGGCGACGCGCCTACTACAATGCGAGGGAACGAAGACTTTCCTTGTAGCCTTTCTCGAATCAAAGATCGGATTTTCCGGGGATTCGCTCAACTCTCGTAAAATTCTTTCCCTAAAAAAGAGTTCGCTCCAGGAGTAGCGGTTAATAGACGAGGGGGGAGATGTGCTGACTGACTCCTATCAAAGGCAAGCGGTTCATCGTGGTCTTGCGGTTAGACGGTCGATTCATAATTCTCGGATTGTGGATCGAATCCCCGGCGCGATTGCCGTAATTTTTGCCTTAGTCAGCAGCTCTTCAAAAGCATCTCCAAACCTCTTCGTCACACCCGTGATGGCACTCAGGACATTAATGCTAGTCAGGGACCGACATTCATACACCTCTGTCGAACATAACGATAAATCAAACCGGCTGAATTGTGCGAATTCGTGGCTCGCCAAAAAACTCGAGGAAGGCAGTGGGGAAAGCTCTAAGCTGAGGAAGTCGCAACATCCAGTGCCGGATTTACCTCGGGCTTCCATGTATACAACGGCTAGTGCATGTTATTTTGACAAATAGTGGTTTGAACAGAAGACAAATAGTCAATCATAGTGTTACGTCAATCTTCAAATCTCGCGGTATATTCGCGAAGAGAGGAAAATAACCAGCCATAACAACTCGCGAACTGTTGTTAAGACTGTGTAAAGGCTTTGTTACTTTCCTTGGCTCTACGAAGTAGAAAGGAAAGTTATGTAATCGGCTGAAAAAAAAATTTTGAGCTCTCTTCAGATCTTTACGTTTCAGACCCTCCTGAGTCCGAAAAACACTATTTGGGAAAATGGTCTGTGTGTCTGAACGATTTTTAGAGAAAACCACCGTACCAAATCAGCTCAAACTTCATATCTCGCCCGCAGGTTACCAACGGACGCCAAAATGAGGGTATGAACAAAATCCATCGAAATTTAACTATAGTTATCATTGTGATCAAAACACCAAATATTTTTTTTCTCAAACACGGCTCTAACGATTTTGATTAAATTTTTTATATTGATAGCTCCTAATATGGCAACTATACCATAAAATTCCCATTAGTGGGTAAATGACGAGAGGAGCACAATAAATTACCAAAACTTTCGACGAAATCGATTTTAGCGCGGTTTTTTGAGAAAACAAGCGTACCAAATCAGCTGTAAAATGATGTCTAGCCTACAGGTTACCATGAGACGCCAAAATAAGGGTAAGGGCGAAATCCACCGAAATTTATCTATAGTTATCATAGTGATAACAAGCAAGTTTTTTTTGTCAAAAACGGCTTTAACGATTTTGATTACATTTTTACTTTCCGCTACCCGAAGGGAAGGAAAGTATAGTAATCGGCCCAAAAAAAAAAGTTGGGTTTTCTTCAGATCTTTACGTTTCAGACCCTACTGAGTCTAAAAAACCTAATTTCGGAGAGAGGTCCGTGTGTATGTCTGTGTGTATGTCTGTGTGTATGTCTGTGTGTATGTCTGTGTGTGTGTGTGTCTGTAGTTCGATTTGCGGGAGAACGGCTGATCCGATTGAGCTGGTTCTTTTTTTGTTTTGTTCGTTATTTTTTGTAGACACCAAAATAAGGTTATGGACGATTTCGGCCGATGGGAAGGGGGGGTGGGGGACGAAAATGTACCAAAAACTAGGGTTTTTCGCATTTTTCTCAAAAACGGCTCTAACGATTTTGATTAAACTTTCAAATTATCTCCTACCAATCAATATCTAACTTTTCTTCTCTATACATATCTCCATGAAAATACGGTGAACGGAGATATAGGCCTATGAAGCAAAAATAGGTTTTTACGCTTTTTGGCAAAACGACTCAAGCGATTTTCACCAAACTCACAGGATGTTTTTAAATAGTTTATACCTACATATTGTTCTCAATAAATGTTCCTCTGACACTCCATTGAACAGAGATAAAAATGAAAATGTGTCGAAAATAACGTTTTTTCGAACATTTCCGTAAATTCCAGGGTAACTTCTGACCAGATGTGATAAATTCTAATGGAGTGTCTTTTAGTCACCCATACCAACATTTCATTCTCTATAATTATTTCTGTATATATATGTTGAACGGAGATATAAGCCAAGTTAACTCAGAAAAGGAGATTTGTCGAATATTGATTTATCGGAATTCCAATTTTCTCAAAAACGGCTCTAACGATTTCGATCAAACTTTCGGAGTACTTTCAACTAACGAGTCCCTACATTTAGTTCTGAATAAATGTTTCTGTAGAAATGCGTTGAACGAAGATATAGCACCCGCATATGTTGTTGGTGTTCGAACTTAAAGGGGTGGCGGAAAGTTGTGTGTTGCTACGCACCAGATATTTTATATAGATAGCTCTTAATAAGGCAATTACAGCATAAAATTCCCATTAGTGGGAAAATGACGAGAGCAGCACAATAAATTATCAAAATTTTCGACGAAAAGCGTTATTAGCGCAGTGTTTTCCTTATAAACTCCGCTGGAATTTTTGTAGAATGTTAAAAAAAATTGGTATTGTAGTCCAATCTAATACCTAAAGGGTGAGTGTTTAAAAGCGCTCATGAGATACATGGGGCTCACTCCAGAAATTCAAGAATTTCAACCACTGCCGTTTCGCTTACTACCAGTTCTATAAGTTGTTACTCAATAACTCTGCAAAAGTAATTACTATCCTTCTCCAAAAAATTCTTGTTTACAGCCTTATTAATTCTCTGTGTACCAATTGCTCAATAATGGTCCTGCAATGAGTACGAGCAGCACAATAAATTTCGGAACCGTAAGCACTACCGCTTCCTGCTGCCGTGAAATGTTGTTTGACCACGTTCGAATGAACTGAGTGATAAATGAATTGATTAAATAGAATTAGCCATGTACAGAGTGAATTGACGTAGAGCTAAGGAAAGTTGTGTGTTGCAACGCACCAGATATTTTTTATTTGGACTTGGCTTGGGGTTGTAGTGACTTTATTTTTGTGTTTTCGTTATAAATCACGATACTTTTAACGCTAGTGGAGCTTTCAAACGGAAGTTGAAAAGAGGAAATGTATCTAGAAGTACTTGAGTTAACATACTTGTTAGGTGTGTCCCTCTTCTCTGGCTGGTGAGATACTGTGGGCGAGCGCTCCAACTAACCCAATTATTTCAAGAAGTAGTTTAGGAGATTTTTTCAAGTCTATGTCAATTTGTGAAACTGACGATGTAAGTTGTGCAGTTGTAAATCTTTAGGAGTCAGGTGGATTGTTGCTGTAATGTAATGTGACTTCTTATTCTTCAACAACAAATAGTGAATGGTAAGTGGTTTGAAGTATTTCTGCAATTTGTAACAATTAGATTGAAAATGGATACTCTTGTCACGAATGGGTAGTTCGTGGAAATCATAAGTTATGTGGGTATGAACGATCAAAAGTTAGTAATTAATGCTCTTTACTTTCATGCTTGAATGTTGATAAAAATATAAAATGATTGAATTTATTATACCGGGTGGGGTGGGGTGGGGGTTTACAAATATAGGGCCAGGGCCACGAGTAACCGTGGGCTGGTTGAGTGGTTGAGAGCCTGCTCCATAGATTTGGATTGGAGAAGCCGCAGTACAAGGTGGAGTACCGGCACGTTGTACTCTGCAAGAGACCTCCAACATGAGGTCTACGTGAGGGGTTCCAGCTAGTGCTTGCACAGTCTAGTGAGACGTCGTTTTATAAGTTGGCAGCACAGTTAGTACGGACGTCCCGCTTGAGCGTGCGCGCGTGTTGGCGATCACACACTGAGTGTGAGACTATCCCTTTTGCCCTGCTAGCAATGTCCTTAAGGTATCCTGAAGAGAGCAGTCGGACGGCTCAATAGTGTCCTGCAAGCTGACCTCGTCATGCCTTTAGTCCACGATTCCGATAAAGACAGCTATAAACAATTCGCTCGGTGACCCTACACACCTGCCATGTGCATTACCCTCCTTCTTCATGTGCTCGCACACAACTATGTGCGTGTCTCTGGTCTCGTTCATTTGACCAGCCCGAGTTGTTTATTAATAGAGTTTTGTACCCGTTTTTCATCGCCGGGTATTTACATTTTGGCATGTAGAGCTGTCAAGAGGTTTGAGACTCCACTGTCTGGTCAGCACCTGAGTCCCTTCCTTCGTTCTCTATTCTGATTAGAGCTGGAAATTCCGCCTCTCTGCCCTACGCCCCTAGCTTTTACATGCACAGCTTTCCTTGAAGTCGATCGTGTGCCCAGTTAACGCGGTGGTAGGGCCAGAGGGCTCTAGTTTCCATCAGGCATTCTCCCTCTTCAATAGACGATACAGACAAACCATTCCGCTCCATGACGGATAGGAAATGGACCTCTCCGGCTGACTCCAGTACTCTGAGTAAAGTTCGATTTATCGTTATCTGGGGATGTAACAAAGCGAAAGCTAGTTCTCTGTTGGCGATGGCACCGTCAGCGCTTGAGGGCACGAAGGGAGGGAGCGAGTCTGGAGCCTTAAAAATTAATCCCGGAGAATTTCATATAAAAGTTGAGCTTTCCTCAGTTGGAGGAGAAAAAGGAAAATGAGATAAGAGAGAAGAAAAAAAGTTTGTTTAAGAACCTGAAAGAATGGTGGCGAGGGGGGGGGAGTAGATGAAAAACGGATTTCTTTAGAGCTGTGGGATGTGGGTGGAGTGGGTGTGGGTGGGAGTGGAATGACACGCGGTTTGGGAGGTTCGCGGGTTGAAAACGAAGAAGAACTCGGATGAAAGCGGTTGGAGGGGGATTTGCGAGGGCGGTTGTGCGAAGACGGAATGAGAAGAGGAGGGTGACAGTTATGGTAGGTGATGAGGGGTGGAGTGGTGGGGGGGGAGAGAAAGCTCTAGAAAGAGCCACGCCTTAAGAATCAATACGATTCCTCGGTCAGGACTGTGCTCTGCCTCTGCCGTTTTGCCTCAGGTCGTCGTCGCCGTCGTTGACGTCTTCGTATTGTCCTCCAGTTCCGCGACCCCCCCCCCCCCCTTCATTGGTCCTCTTCGCCCGGTTCGTGGGAGTGGCCTCAATTCTCAGTCGTAGAAAAACTTTTGGCTCCGCTCTCTCATTGGTCGCCCTTCTCTCGATTCCCGTTCTCTAAATTTCTAAGCTTCTTCTTCTTCTTCTTACTTTTTTAAAACGGGTTTCCTTGGCTGTAGAAGTGTCTCCGTCTCCCTTTTCAGCCCTTCTTTTATTTAATCCGTAACGCGCACTCAGCTTAATATATAAGTTCCAGGGGGGGGGGGGGTGTCAATTCTTCGGTTAAAATTCTGACAAGGCAATCAGTGACTAAAGGCACGTTTACACCAACATGCCACTCGCAGTGGCACCACTAGCAGTATGCTCGTAACGAGTAAAGCTTCATATGGCTGTGAAAGGTAGCGACCTAATGTGGCAATAGGAGAGTAATAATGGACAATGGGTGGTACGTTGTCGTCTGTCTGTAACCACTAATGAGTAATATGGCTGTAGAAGAGTAATGGCAGGTGTTGAAAACATACTTGGGTGACTTGCCCTAAACCCTCGTTATTATGGTGGACTGATAATGCAAATAACACCCCAGTATTTTTATTATGGATCTCCCTCTCCTCTGAGGAAATTGCGGCACTACCAACATCCAGAGAACCAACCTGAAAGAATCGCCAAGAAACTGCAACAAAATGCCAAGATAGGATAATTGAAACGGCCGTCACCTTCGTCCTTGTGACGAGTACCTCATCCCGTCCGGGAAACGCTGGAAATGTTGCGATGGATGTACACTATTCTCCAAAATTGTGGAAAACAGGGTGATTATCAACCAGAAATACAATAATTCGGTAGCGTCTTGATTGGTCGCTTCACGCGCAGGGTCCGAAGAGAGTGAGAGACAGGAGAAGGTGGCTGGAAGTTTAATGGTGCGCCGTGAAGGGGGACCAGGCACTAACATGAGCCAAACGGATTCAAACGACGGCAGCTCGCAGCCCCGATTCCAACGTTAGGTATTGATGTAATGAATGGTAAAGTAGTAGTAATGAGCGATGCTGCTACAGCAGTAATAAATGAAGAGTGATACATACGTGTGAGAGAGTACCGAATTGGAATTTCGAAATGTAGTAATCTGACTAATCTGCTGATTTCTTTCGATTCTGGCTTTGACACATTTTGGAGACCATTCTGTGAACACCAATGAAACGTTCTAAAAACTAGGAATGACGTTAGAATTCTAATCTACAAAGTGTAGAAATTAAATTACCAATTTTTGGTGTGGACGATCTGGCCTTTACAATTGTTGACTGATTTGTGTACGAATGCGAGTTTTTGAACGACGACGGGACGTTTTAAGAGAATTCTAGAATCTGATCACATTAATTCATTTGTATACGATTGCGATTTCGGCCTTCACTCTCTTTTTGGACGATTTGTTCAACACCACTGACTTGATTGCAGGTGCAAGCGGGCCACCAATACCAGTATACCATACGAAACATGATCTGACGAAAAGTGACATATTCTAGGGGTCTGTAGGCAATTGGCACGACGTGGCGAGTCGAACTGATGGGTCGTTGGAGTGAGATGGGAGGTAGGGCGATAAATCAGACAAGGCAGGGGGTAACGATAACTATCGCTACTTTGTCCCGCGAGTTCCTTCAAGTAATAGAATTTGCTCGATTCTGCTTCATAAAATCCCCAGGAAGCGACACGAAATACGACGTGATTGCAATAAAACCGAAAAGTTTCGTTTTTGGCTAACTTTTTAAACCATGTTTTGTTGGCTACCAGTTGAGCCCCTGGTTGAAAAGGGGAATTGGGCCAAATACCGATTTGGTCGCACATAATGTGGAAAGTCTTTAATTTCACATTGTACTAGGCGCGTTTCCCGAATCAAAGATCGGATTTTCCGGAGATTCGCTAAACTCTAAAAATATCTGGTGCGTAGCAACACACAACTGTCCGCCACCCCCGTAAGTTCGAACACCAGCTACATATGCGGGTGCTATATCTTCGTTCAACGCATTTTTACAGGAACATTTATAGGGAACAAAACGTAGGGGCTCCGGGACTATCTCCGTTCAACATATATATACAGAAATATTTATAGAGAACAAAATGTGGGTATAGGTAAATAAAAGACACTCCATTAGGATGTATCTCATCTGGTGAAGAGGTTACCCTGGAATTAACGGAAATGTTCGAAAAAAGTTATTTTCGAGACATTTTGATTTTTATCTCTGTTCAATGGACTGTCAGAGGAAAATTTATTGAGTACAATATGTAGGTATTAACTATTTGAAAACATCTTGAAACTTTGGTGATAATCGCTGGAGCCGTTTTGCCAAAAAGCGTAAAAAACCGATTTTTGCTTCATAGGCCTATATCTCCGTTCACCGTATTTTCATGGAGATATGTATGGAGAAGAAATGTTAGGTATTTATCAGTAGAAGATAATTTGAAAGTTTAATCAAAATGGTTAGAGCCGTTTTCGAGAAAAATGCGAAAAACTCTAGTTTTTGGTACATTTCCGTCCCCCCCCCCCTTCTCAACGGCCGAAATCGTCCATAACCTTATTTTGGCGTCTACAAAAATAACGAAGAAAACAAAAAAAGAACCAGCTCAATCAGATCAGCCGTTCTCGCGCAAATCGAACTACAGACACACACACGGACCACGCGCCGAAATTAGGTTTTTAGACTCAGTAGGCCTCAAAACGTGAAGATCTGAAGAAAACCCAATTTTTTTTTTTTGACACGATTACTATACTTTCCTTCCCTTCGGGTAGCAGGAAGTAAAATTCGTTCATTAAAAGTGTCCGCTCCAGGAGCCGCGGCTAACGGCGAGGGCGGAGATGTACTGACTGACTCCTATTAAAGGAGCCCTCGCGACCCTGGCCTAGTGGTTAAGACAAAGGTTCATAATCCTGACGAATGTCGGTTTATTGGATCGGAGCTTCTCGCGATGGCAGTACTTTTTGCCTGTCAGCGGATCCCCCAAACATTTCCAAATCCCCCCTCAGAACGCATAAGATCCTCCAGAACGCCATTAGCCTTGGTTGCCAAACCGACGTAAAGCAATTTCTTGAATACCAATTTGTACCATTTTATCAAACAGTATCGAATGTGATGCCGTGTCGAAGGCTTTCGCCAAGTCTAAGAAAATGTCAGGTAGATTTCTTTCCAGCCTCCAAACTGTCAACCGCGTTGCTAGCGACAGCAGAATTGGCGTCTTGCGTGGTCCTGGATCTAAACCTGAACTGCCGTCGCCGCTCTTCTATAATTTTGGCGATGGCGATGAAATTGGTTTAATTCGAGCCGCTTTTCATTGCCCCACTCCACTTTGAAAGTTGTTTGGCCGCTTGAGCTCTCGTTCAGACTGGACATACACCGATCACTGAACCTCTTTGATGTTTTGTCGGTTAATCGACAAGTTGCGTAACGAGCTACTTGCTGCTGTTCACACAGCCAGCCATACAGCTTTAAGTTCCTAATTTCAGCCCTTCTTTTATATTTTTTATCTGCAGAACACACAGAAATTATTATACAAGTTTTGCCTTTTCTGTGCGTCGATTAATTGTTTGTATGAGCGTGAAACTACTACCTCTGAGGTTTTCCATCATATGTTGGTAGGAATGAGTGTTGTAGTCTTGCAACAGATGATCCCTCACTTGCTCAATTATAGTTGATCCGACAGTATAATGAAGCAACAGTCAACGAAAGAAATATTCAGTATTGCCTATCTAGTTCACAAAGAATTACAAAAAAAACGAAAGTTGTTGTTTGGCACTGGCTGAAGTAATTGGGATCTTCAGCTTGGGCCTTTCCCAGGTGCGTTCAATCCACCTGGACAATTTTTCATGTTAGCTGGCGTCTTCTCTCGACAAAGAGATTAAGTTCGGTTTAACTTCCAAAGCGACAACTCATTTCCCCAATGTCCTTCCCTCCCTTCAATTTACCCCTTTCTCCAGCACACACAGCTCTTCCCAGATACTAGTCTTCCAGTGCTCACTTCAGAAATTCCTCTATCAACTATCAGGCCACTCACTCTCTCTGCTCCAGTTTCCCACACAACCAGTTCATGCGCATCAGAGCCCCCTTGTGTCTGCGCTTATATACCCAACTTCCTATCGCTATTCTGTTAAAGCTCAATACAGTCCTCACTCACACTCACCGAGTTCCCTTTTATTCATCAACTTCGTTCTTAAGCTACAACTTAATCAGCTCATGATAAAACCCTGCAAATTATTACACAACGGTTTATTATTCGGATAATCAGCTTGACCTAGCATTAATGCTCCGAGACCCATCCTGTTCGATTCAGCATCAAAAAATATGATAATGAAACCCAAAAAAAAAAAGAACTGAAAAAAGTCGAAGAAAAGTCGAATCGTCGAATCGGTCGAAAAGAACTGAATCGTAATATTAAAATAAACAAAAAAAACGAAAGTATCTAGAAAAAACTGAATTTTAATATGAAAACATACACGCTAAATACTAATATCAAAATTTAACCAAAAATCTATGAAAAAAACTAAATGAGAATGAAACGAAAGAATCTAAAAAAATTGATTCGTATTAAAACCAAAACGTCGAGGAAATTGGAACGGGGGAGCTCGAAGCGAAAGGGGAGTTGGGTGGCGGTGGACTTCGTTGGGAGGCAAGCGAGCCTCGAGCGCGGTTGCTTTTTTAATGAGACGGGTGGGAGCGAGGGAGTTCAAACGACGAAACGCTGTAGCTCCCGCGTTGTACTGCGTTTCGTTAATTTTTTTAACCGTTTTTTGCCCATTACAACCACGGGCTTCGCCCGATCGGATTGCCGAGATGGCGGGCACAACTAGATACCAAATCGGATTTTTGGGCGAAAGAACGAATTTTTTAGACCACGTTAAAGGCACAAAACGGCCCGGACGGCGGACGGGGGACGGGGGACGGCGGACGGACATTGCAAATTTGGAATCTCCAAGTCTTGAAACTTAAAGTATCAAATTTTGAGGGGGGGTTGTAAAAAATTTTTCGTGACCAAAAACATAGGGTTATTATTCAAAATGAATAATAAACCAAAACAGGCTGACAAACATCGTGATCGTGCAAATTATGCAGTAATAATTATGTTGGGTTGTGGGGTGTTTGGATGATCCTAAACTGTCACTAAATTCACAAGTCAAAGGGGTTTCCTGTTGCACCTAAAACAGAAAGCACACACATTTTTTCATTAACTGTGTTATTGACTGTTGAAATTAACTCTGGTGTGAATGCTTGAGTGCCCATCACAATAAAACAAGCAGCTGTTTAGTTTAATTTATTAAGCGCTTTTAGGGCTATAACATATCACAGCAGGTAAGTAATTTGTTAAACATGAATTAAGCAGTTGGGAATTTCAAGTGATTGAATTGAAATTTGTCGAAATCGTACCTTAGGAGAAAGGTATGAAAAGAATTTAAGGGGGGAACCCATCTTCTATCACCCACAACAGAGTGTACTAGTGTACTCATACAGACATCATTCCAACATCAATACCTAGTGTGTCACAGCCAAATCTACATAACAATTCAACACCATATTCCTCTCATCCTCTGTAATAAGATATACATTAAAGGGCAACCGGAAAAAATATGAGTATAATCCGTCACAAACCATGTCAAATGTATAACGGAACATATATGGACTTGGGTTTTGTAAAAGATGTGCAGTAACGCGAAATGTGTTAGAGGAGTCTGATACCCTGAGTGTATGCTGGTGTAATGATAGCGGTAAGGAACAAAGAGCGTGTGATAAATGCTCCTCTGATACCTCTCAGTGCACATTTCTATAAAAATTGCCCAAAATGTCGCCTAGGATGTCGAAGAGGCTGACAGATTGTGTTTGCTTGCTTTCGTGCTGTTGTAGATAGCTACGTCAGGGCCTCAGTTCTGTTACAGCTTGGTAGCACCTGTCTTTCCATTTCCCAGGCAGGCACAGACCGGTGGCCTATATACTAGGTTGAATGTGATCTCCTGCACCTCATGAATCCATGACCAAAACAAGTTTTTGTCGGGACGTGCTAGGGTTTGGTGATTCTGACTTTCCTATTTGTCGGTCGCTGAAGCCAAGAAGAGGAGATACAAATTAAAACTAAATCACTCGCGTCGAAGTTGTGGAAACCCATTTCAATAACGTTTTATTAATACGGAAGCAGATGGAGATGGCGTAACCGCACTCAAGTCTAATGGCAGAGGGCACGGATCCGAAAGATTAGATGCGTCGGCTGAAAGTGTTAGACGGCGTTCACTCGGTGGCGAATCTGTGTAAGAGTATCATATCCAGCATGTGCTTGCATTAGTGGCTTCTTCTTTCACGAAACTTACTTTAACCATTATTTTCTGGACCGTCACAATCCTACTTTCACTCATCGGGTCCATTAGAGGAAATCCCTCGAGTTTAAATTACGGGTTGCCGGTTTCAATTCATATACTTTCGGTTTTACCGGATGTATTTGGTCCAAAAGAAGTCGAGTCGGTCCTCGACTTTAACTGCCGCAGTTCTCGACTCGAGTGGGCGTGGCGTCGAATACAATCGAAGAAACTCGGCCGTCTCCGATTGGCCGCTCAGTTTCTCCTTCTCAACTCCGCCCTTTCGTCCTCTGCCGTTACATTTCCGTTCCGTTCCGTTTTCAGTTCCACTTCGCCCTTTCGTCCTCTGCCGTTACATTTCCGTTCCGTTCCGTTTTCAGTTCCACTACGCCGCTTTAAACGACCTTTTCCTCCCGCCCACTCGGACACGATTTCCCTTCCCCTCGACAACGGAACGACGCCCTCGTTGTATTTGCTCCGATATATTTACCCTCGCACCAGACCTGACTTTTTCCTACCTCCCAACTAATGTTTTATCAAACTCATGTACTTTCAAATAGTGTAAATAAAATAACCCATATTTTTACTTTTTTTAGCTCTACGGAAAGTGACCTAATCGGCAGGCAAAAACTGCAAATTACACAACTGTTTATTATTATCTTCCTCACCATGATTGGGACCTATCCTATTTAATTTACCGTCCAAAACTACTAGTTAACTATACGAAACATGACCTAACTAAAACGGGACGACGAAAATTGACATTTTATAGGCGACGCTAGGCAATTGGCACGACGAGGCGAGCCAAACTGACAGGTGGTTGGAGTGAAACGGGAAGCAGCACGGGAAATGAGTTACTGTAACTTTCGCTACTTTGTCCCGCGAGTTCATTCAAGTAATAGACTTTGCCTCACTACATTTACTGTGAGTTCACTGTTTTCCATATAGACGCAGTCCCATGGCACCTTTGTGACCCTACTCGAGTGCGCATCAAAAAACACCTTGCAACCGGAACGAAATACGACTTAATTGCAATAAAACTACCAACATTTTAAAAACTTTCATTTACCCATAACGACCACGAATTTTGTCCGATCGGATTGCCGAATGGGGCCATGGAGGGCCAATGGAATTTTTGTGCGAAACAACGGACTTTTCAGACCGCGTAAAAGCCAAAATACGGCCAGGATGGCGGACGGACATCGGAGAGTTGGAATCCCCATGCCATAATATACACCCAAAGATGAGTTCTCTTCAGACCTTCACGTTATTCCCGGCTTATGAGTCCGAAACCATTTAGGAAAATGATGTGTGCGCCTGTGAACGCGATTTGGAGAGCACGGCTGAACCAATTTGGCTCAAAGTTGATATTCAGTCCGCAGGTCACCATTGGGCGCCAAAATGGTATGAACAAAATCAGCAAAAACTAGATATAATTATCATAATAATTAAAAACTGAAGTTACTTCTCAGAACCGGCTCTAAGGATTTTTATCACATCTTTTGTATGGACACTTTAAATAACACATGAGTATCATGAAAGTTTCATCGGTTCGTTCGTGTTTCACTGTAGAATGATCACACGAGAGCTAACCAATTGGTAACCGAAGCCACCAGTTCGCCAGTTTGTGAGGCGGGGGGAGTTGTAATGATGCGGTAACTTGTTTCGGCCAAAGGAGTAGCTCGTAGCGCACATGGTGAAGACCAGCACACGGAATTTTTAAGCCTCTAATTGTAAAGTTCTTCCCGCTGTCAATTGAAAACTAACTCTGCTTGTTCTTTTGTAAATAGTTTACCTGCACAATACCAACCATGATGTACGAGTATATAGCGTATCGCCCTACAAACAGTGCGTTGAATTTCATTTCCTTTTCATTGTTGAATTTTTGAAAAGCCTTTATGTGCTCAATTCCAACATGTTTATATTTTAAAAGGACTGTGTTTCGGCTGAAGGAGGCCTTTTGTTGATGTGACTATCAGGCCTCAGGCCTACGTCGAATCGCCGGGCTATCCACGCTCCTTGCCCGTCGTTTTCCGTTGTTTTTAAGGGATTCCTTTATTTTACATTGAGTTCTTCCCCTCTCTACACGGCGGGTCTCCTTTTCCTTTTCCTGAAGCACACATCCCAAACCAAACTCCGCGGAGCTACTTGTTTTCTTCGTCAATCAATCCAGCACTCAAACGGACGCCGATTAGGCCAGCACACGTACGCCACGCAATCCTTTTATTTCTCATTTCTTCGTGGCGTTTTTTTAGTATTGTGATCAGTCGAAAAAAGTAACATTTTTGTCAGGCGTTTATTTACCTTTTTAGGCCTCGTTAACTGGAAACCCCTGAATTTCGGCTTAGTGTTTGTGGGTACGTACGTCTATGGTAAACTATACCGTAAAACAGCTGAACCGATCGAGCTATTTTGTTGTGTTCGTTATTTTTTCGAAGCTCGAAGCTAAGGATCGTTTCTGTCGAGTTGTTGCATCATCCAGCTAATCTCCACTGAGACCGTTGCTATTATTGATGGGGAAAAGGTGAAAAAATGGGTTATTCGATTCAAAATGGGATCTTGTAATCACTTTTGAATAAATTCGTTGGCTAACATCGCTTTTTCTGAGATTGGCCGTGTTGTAGTACAAACGTTGTAGGTGTCTTACTTTCAACCACTTTTCTACGTTTGAAATTTTATTTAAAAAAAGTAGAGCTGACTTCTCAGTTATGACAGGTTCTAGGCTTGCCGCTCAGACGATTTCACGTTGGCGTGATGGTTTTCCCAGCTTTGGAAATCGAACCCCGTTTTTTCAGGGCACTGAAGTTGCAACAGCTGGCAATACCAATCTAAACGACTTGAGCAAGAGGCGACGCAGTCTAAACTACTGAAACCTCCCGTTTCTTCATTTTTCTCCAACACCGTCTACTTCATCCAATTACAAAACACGCGCCTGTACACATTTATCAGAGCCTACGCTTTTCACTTTCAAATATTTTATAAAAGATCGTTTCTCCCGGGGAAATTACCAATTCTGTTCAACGGCCTTTTGCATAACCCGAGCGCACATTCAAAAAATCGATTTATCAAAAAATTAGTAAGTCGTTTCTTATTTCTAGAGGCTTTGGTTTTGGTCACGGGGCTCACGGGGGAGACACTGTGACGACAACATCGGCCTTAATCTGATAGGCTTCATAGTAATCAACGTTCAAATATGAGTAGCATCATGATGTTATTTCGTCGTGGTTCACGAAAACGGTGAAGAGACTACGTGCGCGACGCTGAAGGCCTGGTGAGTTGTTGGTTGTAAGGGTGGCGGGAGGGGGGGGGTAGCCGAAGAGCGGGAAAATGACATCCGAGTGTTGTCATTCGAAGGAAAAGACTCCTCAGAGGAGAAGGGAGAGCTGGAGGTTCAGATCAATACGACACAACCTCCTCCCGAGCGCACCACCAGAACAGAACTCTTCTCATCCCCCACCTAGGGCATCCCCACGCGACCTTCTTCATTCGACCAGCGAATCCCACCTCCGCTCACCCACACCCAGCCCTTTTTTCCCGATGCTGACCCAATTCTTACGATATCTCTCTCGGCCGCCTCTTCCAGAACTCACCCCGTCCAATGGCCCTAGGAACCTCTTCATTCGCTCCCTTCCCCTCCCCGCAACATTCAGCACTGTGGTGTCATTCCCAGAGCAATTGTAGATCGACGAGTGAGAGTACGAAACAACTGTCAAGTGTGCTGTTCCCTACTGTCTCCACACTTTAACATTCTTTTTATATTTTTGCCGATTTACCACCTGGAGATTCTTACTTAATTTTGTTATTTACATGCCGTATAGTTTATTAATCCTCGGTGTCATCAGCTATAGCCCAACTGCAAGTTGCGATTCAGGCTTATTAGCTACATCTCACAAATAGTAATCCCGCGATTCCCTAGCATTCCGTCGGTCGGGTTTCATAACCATCTTAATATTCACAGTTTCTCAAATGTCATCACATCATCATCGTCGTCCACCTTCCGTTTATCTTGATCAAGTTAATTTACCCTAGTAGTTTATTTATTTCCAATATATTACAGATTCGTTAACCTGTTAAATGTCTTCATACACTCCCAAGCCAACCGTTTCATTTATTATCTATTATTTTGAAATGGCCGAAAGAAACGTTGCCTCAGAATTCGTAACTGATTAACTTTTCTATCTGTGCCTGTGGGCTATTAACTGGAACGGAACTGAATATACGATTCTTGGAGGTATTGGAAGAAAGGCCTTATTATTGAGTGACGCCCGAACGATCCATCCTATAACATTGGCGCCCAACGTGGGGTGGATGATGGTTATCGTTCGGGCGTCTCTCAATAAATAATCCTTCCTTTCCAACCAATATATGTAAGATTCTCGCCTGACATCGCATCTCATTTTCTTCTTAGTTACAACCTGGAGTCTTGTTAGTCACTCCATGTTGTTTTTCAATCCCACAGCTGTTGTTTTAATTACCAAGAACTTTACCTTCATCTCCCGTTTCTGCTCATTCCTAATTCGTTTGTACGTTAGAATCGACTTAGTTTTCGATTCTCAATACATTTTGAGCATCGTTTCTTTTATATTATTTCGGTTTGTGGATGTTAACGCTAAGTCTTACATATATTCCGTATCCGATCAATAGTAAAGCCCACAGGTACAGATAGAAAGAGGAGCGAAGTGGTGCCGCCGGAGCCCGGAAGAGGAATAGTCGAGTGCTTCGATGCGCGTCGCGGACCCGATTTTCCTAACCTTTTGATAGCGGCAGTGCGGTCCCCCCTCTCCCTGTTCATCAGCAGCTATCTTCCTCTTCAGATTTAATCGGAGCTGCTTCAAGTGGCTCTGCCCGATAAGAGAAGCTCCGGTGTTCCGAGTCACAGCTCAATCTGATCGTGCCCGTAACAATCCTTTAACTCGGATATATTTTCATTGCAGTCCTAACGGGTTGTTCATTTCTCAAAAAACCTCACTTCAAAATGTCACCACAGTGCACAACTATGGAGTACAACTTCAAGGGTACGATTTTCTTTATTTATTCAAGGCAGTAGTGATTAGTGACGGGGCTTCTGTTTATGTATTTACAACTTTCTTCCCGGGTTCCCCTTACGTTGGCGGGTTTTTTCCACGCATAACAAGTTGATATTGTACATATATTGTGTATCCATTCACACATAAATAGATATAACGGTGTAGCCACTAGGGTAAAGTGTGAGAAGGAAAACATTTGAGCGTAACGTGGAAGCTGGTTTGGTTAGATAATCACAAGGGATTAATTAACAAAAGAAAGATCAAAGTGGCATGTAAAGAGAGAATAGAACTCGGTGGTTTCGTGTGCAGATTGAGTGATATGAACAGTTCTACATGTTGAACACCGACAAAAGATGAGTTCAGGAGTCGTACAAGTGGCGTGGTGTCGAGAACTGACGGTGTAGATGTGAGGAAGGGGGCGGGGGTGCAAAAGTGATTGTCTGATCCACAGGAGGGTTGGGGTGTACGGAAAATCTTTTCAAGGGGGAGGGATGCTACTGACGAGGGCATGAGAACAGTCGTGGTGACCTGGGATTTGCCTGGGTGATTCCCAAGGGCACACCCACGATTGTTTGAGAGAGTTTGGAAAAAAGGGCAGTATAAAATAGAATTAGTTGGCGGATGACGACTGTCAGGGGTTTTCGGGAACTCTGTTCAGACCAAATCAATGGCCTTGGGGAAATACAGAAAAACGACCAGCATTTTTTACATTTGTTTTTGGACGAGCACAAACATTTTGTGCCGGGACAAACCGAACTCACCTCAAATGCTCCGATTCGCTTGAAACTTGCGTCTCTGCTAGCGTTTGCTCCGACCCTGTTCCCTATTTGTGGTAGTAAAACTTCTCCGAGTGTAATTGAGAATAAAACTTTGTGTTCGAATTGCATTCGGTTGATATCATACTCACATAGTGTGATACCGCAAATCCGCCCCGTAACATTGGCGCCCAACTAGTGGCCGAACTTTCACTACATTATTTTGCGATGCCGGCCACGCAGAAAAACTTGAAGGTTCTTCTAGTGCGATGGGAATTTTTGATACTACTGCCGTGACATACTCTCTCGCCCGTGATTATGTTCCAACGTTATCCATTCTTGACGAACAGCTGAACGCTGTTTTGTGTTCAATCGACGACGGCTGCTTCGAGGAAAGCAGGACAAACGACGAGAAGCTTCTGGTCTACCAGGATCTCGCTCACGTCTACATCGCAGCAGCGGAAACCTACTCGGCGTACACCTCACAACGACTCCATCCCCCAACCTTCATCAACATCGACATCTTCTCGCTTGAAACAACGAGTCCGGGGAAATCACACGCTTTCGAAAAGGTCTGGTGACGACAACACTCGAGAACGCCTGATCCCTGCCCTATCTGTGGCAAACATCACGGGGTAAAAAAGTGCCCACGTTTCCTAAACTCTAGGCAGGATGCTCGAAGAACCTACGTGGAAGTGCAGAATCTGTGTACCAATTGTCTGGCAACTTCATACACTTTCAAAAGCTGCCATTCAACGTACACGTGTGAATGCTGTCAACACAGGCATCACACGTTGCTACAGCCCATGAGCCAGAGCACAGCGCTTGTTCCCAAAAGTGCAACTAATCAGTGCACGGTAGTCACTGCATCTTCGATCAGAAGGTGCAGGTGTCCTCTGAGGAAGAGGAGGGAAACTCCGACTACTCCTACAGATAGAATCGTCTTCCGCCAAGACATGAATCGATTCAGCTGTGCGGGACGAATACGTACGACCCACAGAAGATGTGTACGCCAGAGACATTGTGAAGTGCGTGTTTATTTGTAGTTCTTAATTCAGTACTCCCACCACAAACATGGGCACCCTCTCCGCTCAAGATTAGGCTCCCCTTTGTTGGGTGGACAGCAACGCCCTGATTGCAGTCACATGACAAGAAACTGCAGCTACCTGAGGACAGGAACTTCATCAAGGGCGGAGTGATGTACCGGGACTTTCATTAAGCGGAGGCTCGTCCGGGGCATTTGTGTTGACTGGGCACCTCAAATCGCTCGAAACTTGGCTGCCATTAATTGTAACTTAGCGGTTCCCTCGTCGTCCTGTCGCCCGTGTTCTCTCCTATCTAGTTCCCTGTTTGTGGTGGTAATTTCCCGGAGTGTAGTTGCGAATAAAAACTCCCTGTTCCAATTGCATTCTGTTGATATCATACTCACTCCCCAACTCATATAGTGCGATATTGCTTTCATTATATTGTAACAATATACGATACATATATTGAGGGTGTATGTATACATGTCGAAGAAGGTCTTCCATTCAACATTAAAATGCTGATTTGATTAGGCTTTAATAGATAAGAAAGAAAAAGGCAGTAAAGATGAAATGATCTTCCAACTGACTGTTCAAATAAACGCGTGTTGTTCTTCTTTTCTAGTATGTTTCCTTTCTAGTATCAGCACTACAGTCCGATATCTGCATATATTTCGGTGTAGCTCCGAACTGGCTTCACAGCTCTTTTATACTCGTTAGCAGAATATGAAAGAATCACAGTTGACTGCGTGCTGAATCCCCAAACTAAAAAGGTGAGAAAGCGCCAACTATTTGAACAATTTAGGTCGAAAGAAGATGGAATGGACTCAACAAAACATTAAGAGTATGTAGGTATTAACTATTTGAAAACATCCTGTGAGTTTGGTGGAAATCGCTGAAGCCGTTTTGCCAAAAAGCGTAAAAAACCTATTTTTGCTTCAGGGGCTCATATCTCCGTTCACCGTATTTTCATGGAGATATGTATGGAGAAGAAAAGTTAGGTATTGATTAGTAAAAGATAATTTGAAAGTTTGATCAAATTCGTTAGAGCCATTTTCGAGAAAAATGCGAAAAACCCTAGTTTTTGGTACATTTTCGTCCCCCACCCCCCTTCCCATCGGCCGAAATCGTCCATAACCTTATTTTGGTGTCTACAAAAAATAACGAACAAAACAAAAAAAGAACCAGCTCAATCGGATCAGCCGTTCTCCCGAAAATCGAACTACAGACACACACGCACACGCACGCGCACGCGCCGAAATAAGGGTTTTTAGACTCAGTAGGGTCTGAAACGTAAAGATCTGAAGAAAACCCAAATTTTTTTTGGGCCGATTACTATACTTTCCTTCCCTTCGGGTAGCGGAAAGTAAAAATCGTCAACCTTGAAGGGTACCCACTCGCCAACATCGCGGGTACTGCCCAATACAGTGCACAACGGCCTATCTGGGGGAATCTAAACGAGAAACAATTGAGAGGAATGATATCAATCCCAACATTAGTCCACAACGTCCATGTGGCGATGCAAAAACAGCGAAACACTTTACAGTGTCCATTGTGGTACGGCACCAGAACTGACAAGTTGGGCAAACGCGTACTACCAAGTACAAGACTAAGGGGAATAGTATGGAGCGGAGAGAGATCCTCTAATACGTAGAGGGGACCGGGTTGATTCCAGCAACCTTTCTAAGTAGCCAAAGCCCGAATCTCGTAAGCTCCCGGGGAGATCTAATCTTCTTGTTCTAGCTCCAACTTACCGACGAAATTTCTACATCACAAGTGCTCGCCTCCAGTACACCACCAGCCAGGAGATGCACTCGACGGGTACGTTGACTCATATTTGGACTTTGATCATTCCAAGTGTTCAAGCCTGTCTTGTTGCTACTTTGTCCACAGGCTGTGGGGACGCACTCCACAAAAAGTAGCTTTCGCCACAGCTACAAAGCTACAGGTGGTAACTGCAGTAATATCGAACCCAGGGGGGAATGAAAACGTGAACTGAATTAGATTTAGTATGACACGCCGACATCGTCGAGAGCTCAAACCCTCTTCATGCTAAAGCTATTAAAGGATGGACTGGGAATTAGAGAAAGAATAAGGTAAAGATGGGAGGGGGCGCAAGATAAAGCGGGGCGGGGGCAACTGAGAACCCAACACCCAAAAAATGTAAACTAATAAACAAAAGTAGCTGCAGTGGTCCGTTGATCAGTTGCTACAGCACTTGATTCCACTTGACACTTCAAATTTTGAACTCACTGAATGCGACGCATTACAATAGTTTAGTTTTCATTTTAAAAGCACTCATAATTAATTCGACTTCACTATTAACAGGACAATTATATAAATAACTAACCACACAAGGGTTTTCTGTTTTTCTAGCGATCCAATAAATGATGAGACGACGAAGCTCCTCGCTGAAGCTGCGTTTTTCACAGTTACTAGCTGAAGATGGAATTGCTTCGCAGGAGGATTGCTATTTTTGGGATTTGGACGATATCCCACTCGATGGTGCTACCCGACCCCCTGCCACACGGTTGCAATTTGCTCCTCATCTAAACTGACGCTGCTGAAAAAACCCAGCCGTAAAAATATAACTGCCTCTGCTTAACTCGGTCTGTATAACCACTTTGGACTGTATAACCACTTTGGACGAAAATTCTACCAGAAATCCGCACAAAAGGCCCCAGGAATTACCACAGTACATCATCCCAACGCTGCAAATAGTCACAATAAAACAGAGTTGTAAGTACCGAAATCTGTAAACACCTTGAACACGTCGTTTCTCAGACGCCAGACCCGTGCGTAAACCACAATGGGAATTCGGCGAGCCCTCAAAACTTTCGCGTTCAATGATGATTGTTGTGGGGAGGGGGGGGAGGGTGAGTTTTATCGAATGGCAGCCAATTTACGCGATCGTCTGACCAATAATTGAGTGGGTGAGTGTTGGTGGGTGGTGAGGGGAGGGGACTTGATCTGCAGGGGGATAGAGGAGGAACGGTGTTGACCGCGCAGTGTGGGGGGGGGTGGAGGGGATGGGGAATCGATAGCAGATCCGTTCAGCAATAAAACCGCGGTGATAAAATGTATTCGGTCCGGAGCGAGAGAGAAGTTGGAGTTGGACGTGGAGTTGCGCAGAACTGTGCTGCAGTAGTATTGCTCTGGTTAGGAGTGTGAGGGGCGGATGGTGTACTGGTGGTGAGGGTGGCGGTTCCTCTCTCTCACTCACACCCCCGCCCCACCCCACCACACATCCCAGCACCTTATCCGCGCTTATAGATCGAAGGGGGTGCGTGGTGTTGGGGGGGGGGGAGGGGAAGTAAGTCGAATTGTACGACTGCGTCGGATCCTCCCGAAACCCAATGACAATTCTCCGCACAATTCCTTTCGTTTTCCCGTTCCAACCGGTGGGAGGATCGACGTTGGGGATGGAAACCCCTCCCAGTTTCTACGACTGTTCCTCCCCATTTTTTCCCTTCTTCCTGCAGACGGATTCGCATTTAGTTCGGGGAGGAGTTTGGGTCGTCAAGCGGAAGACCTGAGGAAATCCTACCCCTCCCCGCCCCTTGCCCGGCCTGCCACTACCATTCCATCCTATACCTCTTTGCAAATCGCGGGGACCCGAGGATTTCACTTCCCCCTCTCCACACCCCCTCGTCATTCTATTCAGGTCTCAAGCGACGCTCTTCGTCACCCTCGCAGCACAAACCCTTTCACCGCTTTCCTCCCCGTTCCACCCTTCGCACAACCGCCACTTTTGCCCTCCCTTTCTCCGCTTCTCACTCCTTTATGTATCTCTTCCCTCGGATTCTGTTATTGATCTCGAGGCGGAGACGAAGAGAGCGCCAAAAGAGAATCGTAGATACCTTCCGTGTGCCGTCCGTTTAATATCCTCAACTCCAAATCTCATTCGACTCGCGAGGAAACTCGATAATCTTTTTCCGTCCGACACGCCGAAACCTGCTCGGGTTATAAGGTAAAGGGGCCACGTTTCTTACTATGTCACCATGTTCATGTATTCATCGTAACGAATTCCCCGAGGTCTGTTTCCTTATCAAAATGACTATTCCTTCTTAACCCTCAAGAGAGTTATATAAGTCGAAAGGCATGGAGCTATGTAATGCGGGAGGCTGGTCACTCACCATGGAGGTACGGCTGGTAGTCAACATCAACACATGAGAGCTGTTGTCCATGTGTCACTGCACGAATGTGGTCCTAGGGATATTCGTCTTATCTGCGAAGAGTGTTTAATTTCCTTTCCCACCTGATCTTTGTTTTTGTTTTCATTTTCCTTGACGTAACCGGGAAAATCCTTACTGCGCCATCGACTGGGCCTATGGTCTGTGCATATATGAGTCTGCTAATACCCTCCCAGTTCCACCTTGCTCTTCTGGCCGCAGCCACTCTGAGGCACACTGCAGCCAGCCCCTCACACGTGCATAGTACATGCTTTGCTGACTCCAGCTCCAGGCGAGGTGGTAAACTATCTTTCTCCAGACTGAGGATTTCTCTTGTTCGCTCCCTGGAGAGTAAACAACCTTGACTGCCTTTGGCCAGGCAGATCTCGCTGATAGGAGGGCTTCTCCTCCCACCTTCCAACCTCCTTGACCTCCCTACGAAGGGTCAGGTCCCACCAGGAGAAGCGTAGATCCTTTTCTCGCCAGTTGTTGGCCTCCTCATTCCCTTCTATCCCTGTATGACCTGGCAGCCAACACAGTGCTAATGAGTCTTCAGGCCAGCCAGGCATTCCCAAACCAACCTGACGTGATGGCAAAGGAAACCTGAACCTTAACCTTGTCTGACTGTCCTACATAACGTATATTCTTTTCCGTCTCAGGCCCCTACGTTGGAGGTGCTGCTCTCACACTCAGAGCTCTGTTTGGAAAACAATAGCCAGCTCACCCAGTGGTATCGTTATTAGGATCCCTACTCCTGCTCCTGCTAAGCCTCACCTTATTGATTCGCCTGTATTATATACCATGGCCCAAGCCTCAACAAAGGGACCACCCTCTTCTCATCTGGATCTTCCATGGATTCGTACCGCGAAGGGAAGCTAGAAGTTAAACTGTATCTGATCCAAGTATTCATTTGGGTGGCAAGTTTCAAAGGGAGAAATCAACAAAGGCCACGTTTTTTTTTGTCGTAACCTTCTTCGTAAATTGGGCGGAGTGGTTATAAACTTCCCATCTCGCCAGCCATTCGTCTAATGGCCATTCTAATAGCGCGGAAGGAGTGCGACCGTAAGCGCGGGAAAGCTCCCTTTCTACTCTCGCCATACAGGTAATGGACTGACCAGTGATCACTTGGAGTACATCGGTGGATGCTGCCTTGTAGGCCTCGGTGATCCACAGGAGCGCAGCTCGCTGGGGTTGGGCTAGTATTTCCCTTTGATTGACATTTTATGTAACACCAGATTTAAAAGAGGAGATCATAATCCCTATTTCAGAGTGCTCACTTATAATGTTCTTTAACGCGTATTAACGGTTGTTTAAGGTGTTTCTCCTGACCGTAGAAGATCTGGAAGGACGTTCAAATCTGTATCTTCCCACTTCGACTTCGCAGTAGGTGACGTTCCTGAGAGTGGAGCCCCCTTCTAGAAAGATCGTGTTCTCTTCAGGGGAGGTGCACATCTTCACATGGGAAGACCTTTGGAGAAGGTCGACGTGGGAACACGTTCGATACACACGCAGGATAGTGAGAAGATGTTACTACGCGGTTAGGTGGCATGGAGAGATTGGGATTGTGGGTTGCAGAGGGATATGAGAAAACCAGCCGGGAGGGAGGTAACGTGTCAGATGATAGAGGGGGATGTGCTCCAAAGTACCCCCAACTAGTATTTACATAAATGTTGCATACACAGTGGATGTTGTGGCAATAAGAATAAGTGGGAATAAGCAGTGATGACAGGAGAGTAGCACCAATAAGATAAGAGACATATACTTAGGGCCGGTTTATCAATTCTTTAGTTAAAACGTTGATTAGGTAGCGATCTGTTAACGATAATCATGAAGTGAAAAAATTCTCGAGCTCGGATCGTGTTTATCAATCGGCAATTGACTAATAGTTAGCTAGCGAGAGTTTTAACGCAGGGAAAAAGGGCTGCCACTATGCTCAAACGAGAATCCCTCGAACGAACAGGCGACTTGGCGAGTTTTCCTCCAAAACAATGAGTTGGAGAGTTGGTACCATTGGGCCACCTTCATTTGCCGTCTGTCGATTTCATTACTTGACATCGTCACTCGAATACCCAAAATATCAGTTGCAGAATTGTTAAATAATATATTTGTGATCTCACTTGATACTTTTCTCTTTTTTCCTATTCTTTTCTTACTCCTCTACTTCTCGTGTAGCTCATTTTGGTTTATTATTCATTCTGAATAATAACCCTATGTTTTCGGTCACGAAAAATTTTTTACAACCCCCCTCAAAATTTGATACTTTACGTTTCAAGACATGGAGATTCCAAATTTGCAATGTCCGTCCGCCGTCCGCCGTCCCCCGTCCCCCGTCCGCCGTCCGCCGTCCGGGCCGTTTTGTGCCTTTAACGTGGTCTAAAAAATTCGTTCTTTCGCCCAAAAATCCGATTTGGTATCTAGTTGTGCCCGCCATCTCAGCAATCCGATCGGACGAAGCCCATGGTTGTAAAAAACGGTTAAAAAAATTAACGAAACGCAGTACAACGTGGGAGCTACAAGCGTTTCGTCGTTTGAATTCCCTCCGCCCCGCCCGTCTCATTAAAAACCAACCGCTCTCGAGGCGAGCGAGTGCGGCCTCCTGCTCGCTTCCTCCCAACGACCGGTCTCTCCCATTCGCCTTACTCTTCCAATTTCCCCGACGTTCTCGTTTTAATACGACTCAAATTTTTTAGCTTCTTTCGTTTCATTCTCATTATCTTTTTTTCATAGATTTTTGGTTAAATTTTGATATTAGTATTTAGCGTGCATGTTTTCATATTAAAATTCAGTTTTTTCTAGATACTTTCGTGTTTTTTTTGTTTATTTTAATATTACAATTCAGTTCTTTTCGACCTTTTTTTGGGTTCCATTATGATATTTTTCGATGCTGAATCGGACAGGATGGATCTCGGAGCATTAATGCTAGGTCAAGCTGATTGTCCGAATAATAAACCGTTGTGTAATAATTTGCAGGGTTTTCGTATTGTGATTATTTTTGTCAAGTGTTTGTCGTGATTTTTTCCGTCGATTTTATAACTTTCCATCGTGAGTGGGGCAAGCATAAGTAAAAAAATGTTCCTTCAGAAAACGTCACGTGTATTATTCAAAATTAATCATACACCAAGCAACTTTGAAAAATTTGAAAAACGATACATGATGCTTCTCAACACCAAATGTGCGGTGTGTTTCACTCAAATTGACATTTTCACGTGTGTACAGTCGATAACACCAGTGGTAAAACGCTCTTCGGGCTTTTGAGATTTTTTTGTTCTCCGAATATCGCCTTTAAGAAAGTAGGGCCAAATGAACAGTGGTCTGGGAAACTAGTTTCCCAATGAGGGAGCCAGGAGTTTTACTAACGCCACAAAAGTCGCCTACAGCTATTAGCATCGAACCTGCAAAGAGAAAACAAAAATGGTTATTTGCGAGCTCTACTACCACATAATTCTAAAATGTGTACGAATAATCGCATTGAATTGTAATGCCCATTTTCTTTATACAGCCTCATTAAAGTAGGATGAGAGCTTGGCATGATTGGCAACAGAGACAATTTGATTGAGTTTTCTTCAGATATTTACGTTTCAAACTTTTTTCAAAGCCCCCATTTCAGAACATGGTGTAAAAGTGCGATTGTGGACACGATTGAGAGAGAATGACTGAAACCAATCAACTCACGCTTGATATTCACAATCCCACACCCACATCAGACGGCGACACAAAATTATAGTTTTCATTGTGGTCAAAACGCATAATTATCACCGCCATCGTTCACGTCAAATTCGTGTTGGGAATCCAATAAGGTATGAAATAGAATTTCAATCATAATCAGCAACAACCAAATTACGGCATTCAAACAGCTAATTCCAAAAGAATCAAAACAACTTCCCACAACATAATCGTCTTGGCATAGTCTCGTCAAACGTGACTCATTATTGGTTACTCAAACAATGACATAACGTAATTAGATATAACTATAGATTCCTCGACGTTCTTCTTTATCAGTTTATACGTACACATTGTGAACACCATTGCACTATGCTGCATTATTAGTGCATTGCGCTGAACGTAAGAGGGGACTAGAGAACTCGTGATTAGTCGAACCCAGACATTTGGACTAATAGAATTGAAACGTAAACATTCGATAAAAGCTCTTAATTACTTTTCGAACTTGACGTAAGTTATAAGTACGTACGTAACGTGGTAGGTCGATAAAATATTAGGTGTGTACTTACCGAGACCGTAGAACCTGAGCGTTAAGAGGAGTTTCGTCATAGGCGTAATTGCGTTTGCTTTTCGATTCTATTCGCGTTCGAATTAGCGAAAGTACAAACAACGTTGTTTCTTTCGACAACCGGAACCTAGAATGAAAATCTACGTCGTCGAGTGTGTCAAAATATTCGATTCTCGGACGGACCTGGTACGGCCTTCTCTCCCACTCAAGAAACGCGTATACCTCTTCGTCGGAGAAATCAGAGTCAGACAGATCGTAGTCGAACTCCATTGTTAATAAAATTATTTAAAATTTGTGTGACGAAAACCCAATAGAAAAGAATATCGCGAAAGCGCAAACGAAAACAGAACGAGGCTAGCGAAACACAACCGAAAATGGCTGCCGATAACGATTCGTTATCCGATAACTAACGAACGAAGAGACGAGTTAAAACATAACTAACAGGTAGCGCTAACGCGGTGTCAAAGTGAGTTGATAGACGCGTCTTCGGGAGTTAACGAACGATTTCGCTTAGTCAACCTTTAGTCAAGCTAGCAAATGACATTGATAAACCGGCCCTTAGAGTACTGGAAAGGCTAGTACTTATAATGTCTTCTGACTGTAATATCCTTATGGCATCTTAACATCTAACTCCAAGCAGAGTATCTTTTCCAGGAGCCAGTTCCCCACAGTTATGTCCCTGGAAATCCACTTGTCGTTACTATTCAACCCAATACTATACACAACGTTCATCACATTTGAGTCTTTTATGAAGTAACATGCAGCATGCAACCCCAACAGGTATTGACTGCTTTCCCCCTCCATGAAAACCTGGGATTCTCAAGAAATGAAAAGGTGAGAGATGGGGGTGAATAGCTTGTGGCACTGTGTGACGCGTAGTTATCTGAAATAGAACAAGGCTGCAAACAGCATGATGAAGGAGACAGTAGGCCGGATCACACCAGAGGCATTCGTCCGCATCATATTGCGTATGGATGAAAACTGGCGGTGCATTGCTCAATTTTCCCGAGCAGTGGTTAGCCAGATGACGATGGCGCTTGCTGGTCTGAGGCCACTGTCTCGCAGGCAGTATGGGAGGATGCATGGGAATGGTGGAACACTGCAAGATTCTCGTGAGGGTGAAGAGGAAACGCTGCCATCGCGGAGAGGCGTGAGGGCCAACCTGATGCATTTTGCTAAACGGTTCTGGGTTAATTCTCAATATGCAGAGTGAATTCATGGGGCTACGAGGAGCAAAATCCCGATTTTCTTAAAACCACTCACCGCATTTTTACGACCGCTGCTCTTTCTTGGGTTTGATTGAAAAGCTGTGCAGTCTCCAAGTTACCAACAATTCTGCCAGAGTGGTCCCACGCAGACTCATTTGCCGTCCCTATTGACCCAGATGGAGCTTTGTCTATAAGTTTGTTTTCATAAGGTTTCTCGGCAAAATCAGAGTCACGAACATACCAGTTACCAACATGATCATCACAAGCTATAATTCTTGAGATAAAACTGGTTTTCTACCAGTAGAATATCAAACAACTCTTCAGCAAACTCCGTCCGTTTTTATGTAACAGGTACGGTTGAAACCTGTAGGGACTATGGAATGGAACGAGATGGCAGGCTCCACTGCTGTTAGATGAACCCAGAGAGGGAGGTTCCAGGCAGTCTGTCCATCTTGTACTGGCTATTGACTGGAGCGGACCTCACGGTGGAATTATGTGTATTACTTGAATGAAGGAGCGTATTATTACTGTTTGACCCAAGAACAGAATCATTATGTTTACATACTCGTACTCCTTATAAATTGCCCTAGGCGCACCAAATACGCACATATTCGTATCTTACTTGCTGCGTTCTATCTCATTTCACCGCAGTTATAGTAGATTTCACGAAGGACAGTGAAAGGACTCCCCCACTCAATGAAGCGGAAACCCTGACGTCTGCTTCGCTTTATGAATTTTATTTACTCACTGTTAGGGTAAATTGAACTACGAACCAACTTATGACTTTGTACCTCGGTGAGGAGGGGAGTAAATAATAAACCAGTCGCCCTCTCACTCTTGTTAAGCTCCCTGCTAGGTAGTCTAGTCTAGTAGCTATTCAGGGACTTTTCAGACAATTACGTTCCTGATTTGTGGCTAGCGGAGACAGTACTGACCTTGCAGCCCCAGCCAACCTCCCCCCACCAGGGCAAACTAAAGAGGGGAGTGGAAGAACTCTACTTCCAACTTGCTCGACCACGACATCTGCGGGGCCCCTGAGTGAAGCCCCAAGGATAGGAATCGGATTGCCACTTTACCCTAGCACGCTCCTAACGGGGTCCAACTAACTGAACTTATTTCCCTTCGAAAAAAGGGGTTAGAGATTTGATAAGTAATTCAACTGATTGCATCTTGAGCTTGTATGTATTTTCAGGCGTTGCACTGGGCTGGAGTTGGATTGCACCGTTCTACCTGCCTTGCACCTGTCGTGGCCCTAAACCCTAATGCACCGGCACAACTCTCTGGGCTGTGCAGTCCTGTAGTACAATGTTTGGGTCAAACAACCCTTAAGGCCAGAATGGTCGCTGGCGAGCACCATCTTTCGATGGCAGTTAGGCTCTTCCTCATCCCAGGGCGAGACAGTTTGGACTTTCTGCCCTCCCTGAGGTTTGGAAGGACCCCAGTAAGCACGAAATTTCTCTCAACTGGCCCTCACCTTTCTCTTGAGCTCTCCATTCGATTCAAGTGACTACTATGATACCGCCAATAGTCTCGCCAGGTAGGCAAATTGAACTAATCCGTAATAACGACTCCCCGGTTTATAACCCACACTTCTCACAAACCTTCTCTATTCACTTTCATTTACAGGCCGTTCAGGAATTGTAACAAGGTTTAGGCGGGAAAGCAATCAAACGCGAGTAGGATGAAAAGTCTAGTTGACGGGTCCTGGGGGAAGGTGGTGGCAATGGGGTAGGAAGGGGCTGTGGGCGGATGATGTAGCATTTGCGCCCCATGTAAAACCACGAGCCAATCACGAGTTGTAGCAGGAATCACAATAAGCCAACTCCAAACGACCATTACCGCATATAGCGAGGAGGGTGACTGTCGAGTTTTTGCCCGTTGTGCTTGGTGACAATTAAGCCATATCAATCACTGTAGTTGAGAAGTGGAGGGGGGTTTTCTCGACAAGAAGGGAGCCGAAAGACATCAATCAACTCAGTCAGCGAGCTTTTGTATCTGGGAAAACCCGCTTCATCCCCTCTTCTCCCACCCTGGAAATCTCCCTCTTTTCCTTCATTTTAGCGCGTTCCCACACCCCCTCGCTCCTGTCCACCTTCCCCCACCAATCCACCGCCAACAACCTCCACCGCTTTATTTAATTCGAAAATCGTTGATTACCTCCCTCTTCTCGTGAGGGATGAGTCCTTTTCAAAACCGCTCACCACCCTCGTTCTGAACGTTGAATGATAGATAATTCAACTAATTCGTTGATGTTGTTGCTAATGTTATGCTTCGACGAATTTGAGGAAGAGGATCTGGTCGCAGATATTAGTCAGAGTCATCAAACCTCCGTCAGCGTTCACGCTCGGGTTCCCGTTCTCATTCACTGCTCCATACTCTACTGGTGGTTTCAATCTGTTAAGTTTAGCGTTCAGTAAAGCAATGTGATTCACCGCGTAGCGCTCACATTTCCACAAGAAATTTTCGGGTGAAGTTGACTGAAGTTGGACTGTTCGCCGCTATTGGAGTCAACAACCGTCACCTCCTCCCACCACACAGTTTTGTTTCCTTATCAATATGACTATTTCAGAACACCCATGGGAGAGTTATATCAGTCGGTTGTTATGGAGGTTGCGGGTTCGCTATCGTACAAGAGCCCAGAGATCAGCGGTGACCACGTCTCTTTGTCATAACCTTCTTCGCAAACTGGGCAATGCCGGTAGTTTTGGCAGGAAAGGCGTTCTCCCTGCACCTCTGCTTTATTCACATGTGGATTCTGGGGGTTGCTCCAAGAGAAAGGGAGCCTGGTTTCATGGGACCTGAACTGCGCTCCCGTGAAGCCAAGTAATTGAGTCCTGTGAGTAGGCCTCCACGGAGGTTAGCAGCCCTTCCCTCAAATGCCTGCCACTACCCAGACAGATACAATTTTGCGTCTGGGGATGTCTGGAGGAGTACCGATAGGGTGGTCCCTACCACCCTCAGACCCTGCAGTTTGAAAACGAAATTTGGGATTGGAGAACTACCCTAAAGCAACTCGACGATGTCAGCAGAGCAAGCGCATTTTCCAACAGTTTCAGCCCTTGCCCTGGGTAGGAGTTGAATTGCTCCGTTCTACCTACCTTGCCTACGGAGGCAGCCACCTGTCGCGCTCCTAATTGTGGCCCTGTCGTGGTACCATGTTTGGGTCAAACATCCCTTAAGGCCAGAATGGTCGCTGGCTTGCCTCATCTTTCGATGGCACTTACACACGTATATCTCATGAATAACTGAGAATTGGTTTCCTGCTCGAGGATGGTATGGTAACTCCTTGCACGATGTCTCCGAACGTCTAAGTGTTTGAAACTCGTGAGTTTAATGTCAGGATTAGATTGTTTTCTCAAACGCCAATATAATTACATTCTAATGCGAAGGATTTTCAGGGAGCTCGTGGAACGAGACCTTAATTGAAAATCGATGCAGTCCCGGTGGCAGTCGGTTGGGTGAGGGATGTGAGCGTGCCGGTGGATGCGGGGGGGGTTCGAACGGGTTTTAATTCAGTTTGGAACCGGCGGGATCCGATGTTCCGTAATCCTCGCACTGGATTTCTACCTAATGCGCTTTTAGAGCGAAGGTTTTGTTTACTCTGTTCCTGTCTTTACAGTTCCATCCCACGTCAGATCCTTTGGCAAAGATCTGTGCTTAGGTTCCGACTCTTTATGCCAAAATGCACCACATGGGTAGTGGCGTAGCAGTGACCACTGCAGGTGGGCTTCGATATCTGGGGATTCACCGAGGTGCTGGGTTGTCACTGGCGTCCCACATTAGAAAGATTACGACAGGCCGGCAGCGTTTGGCGGGGGCATGGCAGGACTGAGTGCCTTTTAGTGGGGAGTCGGTTTTCGAGACCTTCGCACTTCCTAGAAGGGGATGTTCCTTGGCATCTAGAATGGTGGGGCCTAGGAAATAAGAATAATAAAATCAATGACCTTAATCAAGTGGCATCTGCATACCGGTTGGTTTCCAGAACGGAAATTTCGTTGCTGATGCGAGCAGGTATTACTAATTACCAGAGAAAAAAGGCAATCCAATTCCACCTAACTGAAGTTGTCAAGAAAGGTGGAAGGTGGCTGATACAGATGAACGTCTGTCTGGTTCCCGTTCGTGGAGAGCAGATTTATGTGTGTGTGTGTGTGTGTGGGGGGGGGGGGTGCTGTGTCACAGCTCATACAGAGGATGGGGACAAGTCGGCCTCTGTGATGAGGAGACGAGCAGCTGTAGGAATCTGGAACACGTACTCTGTGATTGCTCCAGGTTCAGCAATCAAACACGATGAAGAAGGTCTTCAAGGTTGAGCTCCTGTTGGATCTGACCCACTTTATGCCAGCGTCTGGCTTCCCAGTATTGATGGACTTTGCAAGGAATGTCCCAGCTGATTCTCCGGCCTTCTGGCAGTTTGAGGAAGGATTCGTGCAGGTCACATGGGGGACGGGCTTAGAGTCATCAACCAGCATAACTCCAATCGAAAGGTCGTTAGTAGAACCTCCTCAATGTATGCTTGCTTGATCGTTTCTTCCGCTCTTTCGACTGTTACTCCTTCATCCCCATCTCTTCAAGCTCAATCGACGAACCCAAATTCTTAGCGCAGGGGGACGTACATGCGTATCACAGGTACCTAGGGTTTCTGGTTACATTATTATTATACCGGCTGAAGGTTGTCTTAGGCCTCAGGAACAGGTCGAATGTTTGAGAGGGAGCTTAAGGGGAGGGGGGGGGGTTCAGAGTGAGAGAAGGGGCTTTTGGTGATGAAATTCAAATGTTTACATTTTCTTTCGGGAGAAGTTTGAAAAAAGTAGATCGAACGAGAAAGTATAATTAATTGGAAGAGACGGGGAAAGAGGGTGGAAGCTGCGAGGGCGAGACTTGTGCGTCCTGGCAGTATAACCCGAGGCCAACATCGGCCGAACGACCGACAGCTTCGAGAAAAACCGAAGAACGGGGAGATGACTGATGTAATGGGTTGATCCCGTCACACTTTCTTCTCGTTCTTATCTGTATCTTCATTTATTTGAGGGGCCCTTTTCTACGTCAATTCTCTTGACCATCGCTCAAACGGTTCTTTCAGCAGCCGCCTGTATCTCTCGAGGAGGCCCTCGAGAATATCTACGGGAAATTCCTGGTGAAGAAACTTGGGCTGAAAGGGTCGCTTGACACGAAGAAAATATGTCGCCTTTTGGTCCATAATTCAACTTTGAATATCAATCAGTTTTGAGAACCTGTCTGGATGTTGCTTTGAGGTCAAGCCAACCTGGGGGAGTTGCCTCGTTTTTTTCTAATTTTATGGTGCGCCTAACCTTTCCTAAGCGCATGGCAGAGAATGTAGTTCCAGGTTTATTGTCAACTGGCTGGGGCGAGTATCAGCTAGCGCTATAGTATTGAGTTCTACAGACTCACAGGTTGTGTATTGGTTTGGGCTCGATCCTGGAAATTAACAATCGAAAAAATTGTGTGAAATTTCATTACAACACCAGAGCTCTGTAGATTCTACGCGGACGCGGTCGTTAGCGAGTACGTCCGACCCAAAGGCGCCCAGGAAGTTCTCCGATTACTTGCATAGAGACTGATCCATGCCTGAAGTTATGCATCTGGATTGCACGGGTGATCGGTGGCTCTATGGGAATTTGTTATAATGTGCTTCGGTATATATGAGACATTATCAAGGAACGAATGAGTTCGGTGTCTCGGTTTTGGCTTTATCAACACATGAGATGGGAGAAGCAACTAAAAAAGGTATCACAACTGCCGCGAAAGGACATGATTCTTCTGCTCGTTTAAGGTTATTCCTCTCTGACAGTCTACTGGAAGTTGCGTACTTTGCACTGGTCGGATTGGTTTTATTTTTTATCTTTTACCCTCGTTGGGGTGGAGGATATCGAACCGCACTTAATCCCGTTAATCACGCCCCAAAAGGCCATAGTGAGAATAATCTGCAGGAAAAGTTCTCGAGAGCGCGCGATGCCTCTTCAAAAAGCATTTTGAGAAAGAGAGAGAGAGAGAGAGAGAGAGAGAGAGAGAGAGAGAGAGAGAGAGAGAGAGAGAGAGAGAGAGAGAGAGAGAGAGAGAGAGAGAGAGAAATATTTATTCATAGTAAATGACACAAAGAAATATTTAATACATCAAGTGTTGACCATGAATTAGCCGAAATAGGCTAGGCCTGTTCTTCGGCTAGAGTTGTACGAGTATACTTGATTTATGTTATTTGCCTAAGTTACTCATGTATTTAATTTTCTGTTGTACAGCAGTTCCACTCTCTTAACGTTAAACATAATATATAAGTATGGAGCCTGCTTGGAGGAAACTCCTCGCGATGAAAAGAAAAAGATTTTTAACCACTTCGCAGTTGATCAAGATCAGCTTGCCCTAAATTTATTAGCCAAGACGAAATCACATTTTTGAATTTGGTGCGGGTTAGGTGATGAGGAAATTTGATATACTGGGGGGATCTGTTATAAATATTCACCAAATTGTGCCAGGGTGAGCGAATTGTGGCGCTCAAGCGAACTCGAGGAGGAATGATCATTCCTGACTCACTAAAGCGAGTAAAATAAGACATCTCACCATCAATGGGTCTAAGAATCACATCAGGGTGTTTGTGGTAGTAAAGTATAATTGATTTTACATACAATTTGGATAGGGAGAATGATCGTGCAGCGTTATAAATATCTTTTGTAGGGAATCGACGAAGTTTTCTAGTCATTACCTTAAGTATACTATGGATAATGTCAATAGGAGAAATTACACTTGAGGTGGCGGATCCCCAGGCTACGATCCCGAATGACAAAACAGACTGCACCAATGTTACATATATTAATCTGAGGTCATCTAGTCACAATATCGTACGAAGATTATAAAATATGTATATAAACTTTTTCAATTTATTATAAAGTATAGTCATGTGGTGCCTCCATGACAAATCCTGGTCGATCTCCACCCCAAGGTATCGATGACTTTCCACCCTCTCTACGGTTGCGCAAGCACAACCAGAAGAATCGCGACAAGCATGGACTTTCAATGAGAATTTAGAAAGATCTTCTCCTGCACTTACATGGCCAATTGTAAGAAATTTTGTTTTATTTACATTTAGGGTCAAAATGCTTTGGATTAGCCAGTCATTGACTGTATTCATCACGGACTGGGCCTTCGAGTGCACAGATTCCCAAGTGTCTGCGGTAATCAAAAGTGCAGCATCATCAGCGAATAAGTAACAGATTGCCTCCCTGACCACGCTTGCTACAGGGTTAATGTACACCAAGAAGAGCAGAGGGCCCAACGTGCTACCCTGGATGACTCCAAAATCGTTTTTGAGTGCCCGGCTCATGGCATCCCCAACAGCGACCACTTGCGTGCGGTTCGAGAGGTAGCTAGCAAACCATTTCAGCTCCTGATCCTTTACACCAATACTCTCCAACCGCTTTAAGAGCATAGGTCGCTCAATGGAGTCAAAGGCTTTGGCCATATCCAAACAAATTAAAATTCCTTTTTTTATTTTTTCCTGTACTAAATGAAGTTCGCTCGACAACGAAAACAAGGCCTCATCCACCCCCCTACCCTCGCGGAAACCGAATTGTGATGGCTCCAAAATTCCGTTTGACTCAAGGAAAGTAGACAGGTGCCTCTTAACGAACTTCTCCAGAATCTTGGAGAAAATACCCAACATGGCTATCGGCCGATAATTGTTCACGTCACCCTTTGACCCTCCCTTATGCAGAGGAACTATTTTGGCAATCTTTAGTAGATCGGGAAATACTGACTGACTGATACTCAAATTGTAGATGTGTAGCAGCGGGGACAAGGTGTAGGAAATATGTCTTTTTGACTAAAGCAGTCTGAACGCCATCCAACCCGGGTGCCGAGCCTCCCTTCATGTTCCTCACTATAGCGTTCAAATCAGCCTCGGACATTGGGGGAAGCTTGAATACCGAACTGCCGCGGTGCATACATTCGGCAGCGACACCATGGTTAGAACGGCTGTATCTGGGGTTTTTGTAAATATTGCTGGCCAGTTCGAAAAGAAATCATTTAGTTGATTACAGGCAACGGTCGAAGCTTCGTTTTTTGATATTTTACTTGATTTACTTATTTCGGTAATCAAGGGGCATTCGCTTTTCAATTTTTCCGAGCCGCTTATGGCTTCATGAAGAACGCCCCAGGTAGCCTTTGGATTCCCAAGTGTTTCGAGTAATTTATTCCTAAAATACGATTCTTTTGCTTCCCTAATCAACGAGATCACCGTATTTCTATAATTTTTGTACTGGTTGCGCAATGAGGTGTTAAAAGGTTGTTTGGACAGTTTCCGCGAAAGAGCATCCCTCCTGCGAATGGAGACGACGACGCCATTGGTAATCCACGGAGTTAACTTTCTCTTGGTGATCCGGATGCGCTTTTCCACCTGTGCTTGCCTAGTATATGATTGAAATTTACTAATGAATAATTTGTATGCTTCATTGACGTCACAGCAAGAAACCACATTCTGCCACGACTCCACACTCAAGAGGGACTCCAGTCTTTCAAAAAGTAAACTAGTTTTATTCGCGCAGACCTGTTTCATGATTTCCAGTTTATCTGGGACCCCACGATTTAAATCCAATGTCAAAACGGTAATGAAATGATCAGTGACGCTTGACTGTATTACCCCTGGATATATTCTACGATTCCGAGTTTTGATAGCAATGTGATCAATACAAGAAGCCGAATTGAACTGAACTCTAGTTGGAACAGTGACCAGATGAGTATAGCCGAACGAGTTTAAACAACCATTGTATTTGTTTACGAGAGAACCACTGGAGGATAAATCTATATTCAGGTCACCAATTAATATGGAGTGGTTTGCGTTGAGGGAGGGCAATGACGCCGCAAGTTCGCCAATGAACAAGTTTTCGTTAAGGCTGGGAGAACGATAAACACAAAGCACCTCATAGCTCTCATGGTTAAGTGTGAGCTGGAGTTCAAGTCCAGTAGCATGGGCGAAACTGATATTCGTGGAATTCGAATACAAATGTGATCTGGCGTACACTATTACCCCATCCATCTTATTTTTAAAGTGATCAGTATGAAAAACATCGTACCCTGGAAGCTGTTTTAGGTTCATTACAGCCGATTCCCTGACTTCCGTTAATACAAAGATATCGATATTTAAGCCACCACTGTACATCGCAGCTAGGAAGGAATCAAATTGAATTGAAATGAAATTCACTTTTCTGACAGAACTAGCTTTTGTGAAGCACTATTTAAAATGCAAACATCCTGCGTACTCGCCTCACGAAATTCGTACTAGGCTTTAAACAACCGTAATCTCGAAGTTCCTCATAATACCACTGCACTGGTGCAGTTTTTCTTTGAGTCTTGTTCGGTTGGGATAATCAGCGGATCTCAAGGCATTCATCTGCTCTGATTCGAGCAAGTTTCCAACAAATTAAACTGGCATTACTAATGCCAGCTAGAGTAGGAATAATGGATTATTTTTTGTGCTTTTAATATACATAACTCATTAGAGTAGAGATAAATTATTTTTAGATCTATAACTTAACTAGATTTTCAAGCCTGAGCTACTTGTGTCTCCAAAATGACTGGCTTTCGTTGCCGTGAGAGCGCCAGAACGGCTGCTCATCCCCCGCCGCCAGTATATGGGATTAATTTCCACGATTCTAGGAGGCAGTTGGACAGTCTGTATAAATAATTGCTGACGTGTTCAGAGCATTTCTCATCTGTCGTGTACCACTTCCCTGCCCAATGAGATTTCGTATTCCCCCTTTTAATTTAGTTCACTTTCTGTTTCGTTGGAAGGTGTTCAGAAGAAGTTGCTCACTGATAGTAAGGGTACGGGACCGGATGATGTTTCTCCCATCCTTCCTATACACAGAGGAGAGTCAAACTCCACTATGGGCACTTTTTAATGGACCCCTTTCATCGGGTACGGTTCCCCTCGTATGGAAGGCCCCCTTACGCCATTTTAACTCCAAAGCAGTTCATTCTCGATGCTTTGGAAGTTGGTGGCCCAGATGGACAGCGTTTACACGAATTTCTCCAAAATTTCTCACTGCAGACAGAGCTTCCATTTTGACACCATGTTTCTCTTATTCATACTATCGAACGTGATATACGAGAAGGCTGCGATGTGGTCGACAAAATTCCCCGCTGAGGCGCCTCACTGACGAGGAAGCGCGTTTTGCGAGATCGATCAAACGGTCGGAGCTCCATTCACTTTGTTGGGGGAGAAAACCGTCGCTGCTGATGGATCCGGACAATTTCGAATGATTACCCCGCCAACATTCTGGAGGAACTAGGCGTTCTAACTGATAACTGGGATCGAATGGGGTCGATAAAATAACTGCAGCTCAGAGGGAGAAAAACAAGCGGAAGAATTCCTCAGAGACTGCTCCTTTTCCAATCCCCCAGTTATTCCTGTTTGGGTCCCGCAATGTTTCTTCGCTCCCACTAAACGGGAGCTCCTGAGTTTTCAATTTTCCCTCAGTCCTCTCAGGGCCGGAGATCTAATAAGCACAGTCTCTCCCTCTGTTGCTTTGTTACAGGTTATGTTGCAAAAATCCTCATTTTTCTTCGACGGGGAGCGAGGGGGAGTTGCTCCCGTGCAAGTATTTGGACTCTACTGGCACTTGCGTCAAAATGCAAACATCTTCCGCTTTTCCGAAGTTAATTCGAAGTTAATACCTGCATTAGTCTGCGAAAAACGGGTGAGTGCGCATGCGCGACGTTAAAACCGGCCCCCTCCGGCCACGAGACACCGAAATTTGTCTGTGCAGTACGACGAATTGAAAAATCATGAGTTGTGGCGACATAGCCTGATACCTTCATAACCTCATTCGACCTGTGAGCTGATCGGTTAATCAATCAACGAGGTATGCACCACAACCAGCTTCATTATACGCGGAAAAGACAGTTCCACAATACTAACTTGAACCATATCGAAACCAGACGAAAATATCACATTAATCTTTAGCTTTAATTCTGCGGAATCTCTTTGAGATTGTTGTATTAACGTAAACTTTGCAAATATGAGACAGGGAGTATATTTCGGAATTCTTGACAGCTGTATCAATGGCACGTGCTTGAGCAATGGCTTCTCAATTTTCGAGAAGGCCCTGATCATCCTTATTTTGTTTGGCTCTGACTGGCTTGAACTGCGCAGTCTTTTGCTTGAGTTTTCAGGACCCCAACATATTGATCAAGCTAAATCGTGTCGGGCGTAAATCTCGTTTTTGCCTTTCACGTGTAGAGCTCCAAGAGTCGCAATAGCCGTGGTGTAATCGTCACATACCTTGAGACGGTCATCATCTTCTACTTCGAGGAAATTTTCGAATGTCTGTAGTAGCTAATGATCCATTCTCGTTGAGAAGCTGGGCTGTCTGGTTCTGAGCTAATGCGGTCACGACGAAACACTTTTTTCATGTCGTTTAGCGAATTAAATTGTTGCGAATACGAGGCTTTAATTCGCTAAACTTGGCGTACAAACATTGTTGAAATCACAAGGAACGAAAAGACACGACAGCCGTTGCTACAAGATAATCTCTGATTCACCTCAGAGATGCCAGCAGATATTGTGCCGAAGAACTGCCGCAGAGCTCAACTGATAAGCTGTGCTGGTATCTTTCTTAAATTGACGTTAAGCGTGAACTTATTTCGATGAATACCAATTTTGTTGCGCACTGGAAGTATTTATTACCAACTGAGAAACGGAGCGCAGATGTTTTATTGATATTTAAGACTTCAAGAAAACTGACTGCGCCCCTCTCTGCTACTGCTGCGGGGATCATGGTCACATGAAGAGGGAGCGCACACGACTCTGCTTCTGCTCTGAGTGGCAGAAAATGAGATGGCCCACTGGGGAATCAGTCTGGAGGGAAAGAGCAGGGTGTTTAGAGAGACTAGTCGCCAGGGCTGATGATGGTTTCCATCCGCCAGAGCGACCCACTGCCGGTGCCGGAGCAGGTCCAGCAGTTTCAATGAGACAAGAAGGTCGATGTATAGCTCTTGAGCGAGCAGCACCATAACCAAGGAGCTGGTTCAAGGACGAGCTGGGCCCTGCTGCTCTCTGGGTGATTTGGTACTCATTATTGAGCATGGGGTAGGCTAAGACTATCTATGGGTGAGTTCATGGGGCCACAAGGAGGAGACCTTCCCTTCTACGTCCCATGAAAACACAAATCCAGGCTTCCAACGGTTCATCGCGCTCCGTCCAACTCCTTAGCAAACTCCGTCTGAAAACACTCGGCCCTCTCGACGTGTACGCAGTGCGGAGCTACAACCAACATCCCCTTCAAACGTTTGGCTGTTCGCCTCACCTGCATCTAGCCAATACGCTAATACTGCCCCGGTTTTAAGGGGTTTTCATAGATAAATAAGTTAGAACAGTCGACTAACAAATGTAGAGTACCGATTTTCACCAAACTGTGGACTAAACTCAACCCGGACACTAAAGAGTATTTTACCATTTTGGAAATAAACACACCCAATCCGAATTAGTTTATTTAAATCCCCCTCGTTGTTGAGCCAAAATATTCGTGTGTCGAATCCAAGCAACGTTGTGATGTGGTTGCTAGGGAAGGACGACGCGAACGCGAGTAACAACGGAGAAGGATGGTGTTGTGTCAGGATATCCGTCTTTAAAGTTGTAGTGTTGGGTTATAGGAAACGCGAACATTCGATTAACATAAAGAGGACTGAGAATACAACAGTTTGTTTAGATTTAAGGCATTGTACGTCAAGTTAATACAGTTCAAGCGTTAGTTGTGTGTTGTTATTGTCTTTTAGCAGGCAAACTAGTTTTTATTCAATACGAACAATTAGAAAACGGTACTCTAGAGAATGGCACAATATTTTGTCAAAAATTTCGTCGAAAATGTATTTTTGTGTTGTTCATCCGGTATAAGTTCCGCTCAATAGGAATAATTAGTACGATAGACCAATAAATTATCAACCACAATGTGAACGTTCGAAGTGCTATCTTATCTGTACTTGGAAAATAATTGTTCTTTGAAACTAGTTTTGAAAGCTCTGACAGTGTGGCATGCTATATGTTGCGAAAGATTTATTAAACATGCTGGCACGATGAAGAGGGATTTGAAATTGTTGGCTAGCATTGTCGGGCGCACGAGAAGGGGTGTTTGAGAACGAAATGAAAGGGAACTCCGTGAGTGTGAGTGAGGACTATGTTGCACGTTATATGAATAGTGATTTGAGTTTACAAAGGCGACACAAGGGGACTCGGAAAGGGCGCGAACTGATTGCGCGGGAAACTGGAGCAGAGGTAGAGAGTGAGAAGAACTGCGACTGGCCCAAGAGTTGATAGAGAAATGTTTAGTGAGCACTGGGAGACGAGTGTATCTGGGCAGAGCTGTGTGTTGGAGAAGGAAGTAAATTGAGGGTGGGAAGGATATTTTGGAAAGTCCAAAAGGGGAAATCCGTTGTCATTGGAAGTTAAACATAACTTCATTTGTCAGGAGGAGAAGCCGACTGGGCAGTTCTCAGACTTCCTGGCGGCAAACATGATAAAAGGGTCCGAAACCGTTGGGTCGAATACGCCTGGGAAAGGCCCGTGCTCAAGCTCCCAACTACATTGGCCTGAGCTAAACAAGCATTATGGGTACTTCTGTGATGGATGCCACCCATTGTGTCATTAAAATTTCACGAATAAGTTGGTATTAAATAACAATGCTGCGGTTCCTAATTTAACCCGCACAAGAGCTTTTTTCACGTCAATAACAACAACATACGAATCTGATGATACGAATTAGTGCTTTTCGTAATACCCGAATTTGTTCCTTCTCAAGGTTACACAAGAAGGACGTTGCGTAGTGACGAGGCGAGACTAAAATGGAAAATGTATCTCAATAAACCTTAACTAATAACTTAAACCTTAACTGGTTGATCTATAAAGGTCGTGACATGGACGGACGCTACGCAATAAATTCCGCACAACAACAGCATCTACGTGGAACCTCTGTTCCACGTTCATACGACCCGTGCGCTAACATGATTTTATTAGCTGCTCGAACGATGAAAATCCCTGAATGAGCTGAGAAACGTTTTGGGATGAGTCTCCCCCACTTATTTTACGTTCTACCGAGGAAAGAATTTTAATCGCGTGGACAAAAGTTGAGTTTTCTTCAGATCTTCACATTTTCGGGCTAAAAAATCGAATTGAACTAATTTTGGCGCGTGTGTAGCCAAATCTATTAGTCCAGGAGCCGAGGGCTACAAACGTTGACCGTTAAGTTGAAAGTTGGTTACTATTTTTTCTGATAGTTCCCTCAATGTTTGGTAAAACTCCGCTTCTCTGCCCTCTCTGACGTATGGACTAAGAAAATGGTGGCTCATCAAAAAAGTCAAAATTTGACTTATTAGTTGACATCGGAAATTTGTATGGTGGATTCGCATCAAGTAACTGAGTCGAAAAACCCGGCACTGCCGCGATAGTTTCGTGGACTTCGACTTGCAGACAAAATCTAAATTAACCTTAATTAATTAACCTTCTATAAACGTTATTGCAAATGGACGTTGGTTGTATCTACTTAATTTTATCGGATCGGAGCGTTGACTGGAACGCACCAATCTCAGTCATAAAAGACAAATTACCCACCAATTAACCATTTTTATCGCAAACGCCGACCGCGTCGTTCTCTTTTCTTTTTTCGTTCTGTTTTTCTGCGTTAGTTTTAATTTTCCTTCGTGTATAACTGTCAAACCAAGCTGACAGCTTGCCAAGTAAAACCCGGCAAACGTCATTCGAGAGACGCGCTACGTGTTTGTCTCAATCTCACCGCTACATCGACCACAGAGCGTCAAAATCATAAAATTCCCTCCCATCAAATCCTTCTGATCCTCACATCATCCGCCCTTCCATCTCCGACGGTGGAGCACCTACCACGATAAATACGCTCCGACGGTGTACGAACAGCCCCTAATGTGAATCCGCACTCGCTAGCTACTTGTATTTTCTGCACATCCATAAAATCGCTGGTCCTTCCCATTTCACGAATAATAAACGCAAAACCAGACGTAATGTGCACCGACCATGTCAAGTAATTAGCCTGAATGTTTCCTCTCTTTCACATATTTAAAATTCACAGTATTCATTTTGACCTTAGGCTGGCTGTACATTAATATTTGATACAAGTCTGGAATAGGCTATATACATAACGCCCCCCTAAATCCATCAATTACCTACTTTTACCATTTCACCGTTTATTACTCTAACTTTATTTGGTGCGTGTCAGCTCAGCTCTGGCTGAATTAGTTCGTTGCCCTTGACCCTAACACTAGACCTCCCCCCCCCCTGGCACGGGTTTTTCCTCGCCACTCCCCACTCTTCCCTTACCCCTTCTTTGTCTTTCTCGTGCACTCAACATTACGTGACATTCGGTTCACTGGCACTGTAGACCTGTGTACGATCGGCGTATATTACCATATCTCGAGGTCAATTATTAATTGCTCATCACAAAATCAAAGTTAACAACAGGCTTCCGTAGGGCGTTCTGAGCCTCAACTCTAAACATTGTGATGATTTAACATCCAAAACTCGTACACCTCCCCCTCCCCCCCCATGTGAAGGGTTTTCATAGCGACGTTCCTGTTGTTTACTGGACGCGCGGGAATGTAGTAGCTTGAGGTATTAAAGTGATTGGGTTAGTTCCGCCAGTGGGTAGAGTACCGAGTACTTACATAACGGCCACACGATGATGTCTTTACATCGAAAGCGCTCGCCCAGAGCATTTCACCAGCCAGAGAAGACGGACTCGCCAAATAGCTACGTTAACTTTAATAATGTAACGTGAGGGTTTGAGCTAGTTATTAGAAAGCTAAGAGATGTTTCGTCAATTTGGTACTTTTCAAACGTTCGATAGCTTCTTCGGATGGACTGGGCCTCTTGAAATGAGAATAAAGGCTTTTGGTGGAAGGGGGGCAAACGAACCTATCTGCTGGATACCCTAAACTTGCTAAGACCACACGCGAACCACGTCCAGAGCCAGGGCTCGAGCCAACTTGAGCCTAGCGGATACCTTTTTGAGTAGGCCATTTGTTTCGCTGGTCCAGACACTAGGGAAGGGTTTGTCCGCCATTATGCTAATACTTAAGATTGATTATTGTGCGAGGGCCACAAATGTTATCAGAGAGGCTAAAGAGGCTCGGGCGCCTCTATATTACGCGGAAACGGCCATCTTGGCGATGGGAATATACTGGATGGTACCGAGGGAAGCAATGGAAAGGGGCAAGCGGTTCTCCGGGGGTAATATCCCCCTTTATGGCCTAGACTCTCTCCGAATACTTAGCTACCATCGAGAGCTCTTCAACTATGAATTGATTTAGTGCTCTTATTATGGGACGCCCTGATATAGGTCTTCTTCCCTTTTCTCCGTGTACTATCCTTCTTTTTCCCGCTCGTCTTCTCACTTTCTTCTTATATTCCTTTTCAACCCGTCGAAGAAAGTTCCCTTTCCCTGAGATGGCTTCTGCATAATCTTTCGGGAAAAGTTCCTTATACCTTCTTCTTATTCTTCTTCACCCGCCCTCCCGCTTTCCACACTATTACTCGCCACACTCCTTCTTCTTTTTCCTCGTCAGAAACTTCAAACAGCACTAATTTTGTCCCTTCCCGACTTACTGAGCATTATCCGAATTTGAATGCACCGAATTATTGCGAGGGTCGGGCAGAGTGGCGTGTAGGTTAATGGTAAGTAACAGTAAAGATTACGACGAGCTTAGCTCGGCCCATCGACAGAAGAGTGAGTCCTTCTTCGCGGTATTCTGTTTGACCGTGCGCTGTGCTGTGCACGTTTATTCTACTAATTACGAGCTTAGTACCGTCTAACCTGCTTATTTCTGAGTACGACTTCTATTCTTCCTCTGGCTGACTCTCTTCATTGAATCCTCCCTCGCTCCAGGCCCCTCCGCTAAGGCGGTTGTATTGAATCCTTTAGAAGAACGCGGGACAACGCCGAAGGGCCAAGACTGAGAAGGAAATAACGAAACTGGGTCTGAGGGGTGAAAGGAACGACGAGGTGAAATATGGAAGACCCAGATTCGTCTGAAATCGATGATCTCTTGTTGGATTCAGGGGCTGCGTATGTAGCGCGCACGACACGACCGCTTTGTTGGTGACGACTCGAATCAAAGCAGGCGCTGCAGCTTAGGAAGCGTAAGTGAAGTCCAAGGCGCTTATATGCGACGAACAACTATTACTGGCTGGTCATTGGCAAAGCACTGGTGACTTCTGATCCGTTGAACGTTTTTCCTGCCGGGAAAATGGCGCACTTCCCATTTAGCGCTGGAAGGGACAAGCTGAACAACACTTAAAGGACTTCGTACTCAATAACTGAAATCTTTAGTTCAACAAAAAGTAATCAACCTTATAACACCGTCTCCTGACCGTTGTTCCAAAATTGTAACCGCCCTAAATGCAAGATGTTTTTTCATGCTGAAAGGAACTTGAAGTAGTATTTACGTTTAATTTGAGTTGGTGCTAGTAGTACAAATGTTTCTTAATCTTTTAATTATCGGGTAATTAATAGCTTTACAGTAATGAGCTCAGATAAAGTTGTACTTGCCAACGTTGAGTGGAAAGCGTTTTGATAATTCATACTTGCTCGCCGCCACTGGCCTGGCCTACTGGTGATTGTTCTTATTCATCTCTTCCAAAGTTTCATGATGTACCTACACTTCTTGATTTAAGAATAAAGTTCTCTCTCTCTCTCTCTCCTCTCTCCTCTCTCCTTACTAACGAACTGTTAACGGGGCTTGTGAGTAAAAAAAACGTCATTTGGGAAAATGATCTGTGTGTTTGTGTGGTCTGAAAACACCAGAATCAAATCAGCCCAGGTTCCGCCGTGGGATGCCAAAATAAGGGTACGTTGGGTGCACGAAGGAAGCTTGAAACTGAGAAACAGATCTGCGATATCAGTTTGAGTGTAAGTATATAAACGTTAACAAGGGACTCTAAATACACGTGAACTGGTAGTGAGACACTAAGTGGAGGGGGAGAGAGAGAGAGAGACGAATGAGTTGGGAGAACTAGGAGACGACTGTCGATCGCAAGTTCTCTGATTGATTTAGTAGGAGTCTGCTGAGGAGAGAAATGTAAAAAGAGGGGTAGGACAAGGAGCTTTTTTTGAAAGCCCAGGAAAGGGGGAATTCCTTCGTCACTTGGAAATAACTGAGGAGTGGGACTTCCCACAGAGACATCAAAAGGGTGCTTGAGGAAATTTTCTTTTTTCGATTATGGCTCCAACGATTTTGGTTAAATTGTTCGTATGGGCAGCTTCGAATATAACAGTAGTAAAATGAAATTATACCACTTTATTACTGTGTTTATTCGATAAACCAAAACAGTAAACACGTTCCTTCTTTGAAAAATTGAGTTGACAGTTAGGATTCTGCATTTGGGGATGTCTGGGGGAGTATCAACTGGGTGGCCCTTCCCTCCCTCAGACCTGCAGATTTAAAAACGAACTTTGGGATGGGAGAACTACCTTCCAGCGACTCCACGACAATGTCAGCAGGGCAAACGTATTTTGGCGGCTAGGGCGGCCTTGCCATAGATAGGATCCTGCTGGATTGGTCCGTTCTACCTACCTTGCACTGCAGAGGCCCAAAATGCACCGACGCAAGGCCGCAGGCTGTGCATTCCCGCGGTACCACGTTTGGGCCAAACAACCCTTAAGGCCAAATGGTCGCAGGCCCGCCATCTTCCTGTGGCACTTACGGCTTTTCCTCATCCCGAGGTGGGACAGTTTGGATTCACTGGCCTCCTTGGGGTTTGGAAGGACCCCAGTAAGCTGCGGCAGAGGGCCCCCAAGCCTCCACTACTCATGGGCAAACTTATGATATTTGTAAGAGTGCTGGGCCCTCTCCTGCCAGCACCTAACCAACTCTCTAGGGGGATTTCCAGCGAAACCACCGTCCCCACGAAGCCAAACCCATGGCTCCCGACTGGCAGTGTCACGCTCCAAAGTCTCCATGCTGCCGGCCGAGGGTATTAGCCCCCGTGGCACTAAGCACGGATTATTCTATAATGGTCGTAGCACAAGTTGGAGCAGCTTCATAAATTCTGAAATAGTACGCGCCACGGGTTTCTTTGTGAAACATTATGAACTGAACGACCAATTTTATTAGTTGCAGAGCGAAGAATGTCTCTTAATGCACATGGAGCTAAGGAAATGTGTCTGATGCGCCGCACCAGGTAATGTTAAACTATCAGATGGTTAAATAATTATTACAACGATTGTCCATTCCCCTTCTCTCGTCAGTCGTGAAATATTTACGAGTAGATCCGTTCCATACAGTTCGTGGTGACATTTAGAAGATCCGGGGGTTTGAAAAGAGACGAGCTCAAAGCGAGTTTCTCGAGGAAGCTGTTTCGGCCTCTTCAATTTGCCCACTCAACGTACATAAAAGGTGTCAAAAGAAAAGAGTTTCAATTAGCGAAGTATGAAAAGAGGTTGGTGTGGGTGGGGTGGGGAGTGGAGGGGAGGAGGTGGTTTGAAGAGCGGGATCTGCCGGGTGGGGGTGGTTGAGTTGATATCTGATTAGTATTGATGCGCTTGGATGGCGATGGGAACCCGATACGACGAGCGGACTCATCCGACCATAGCGCGTCACGTCACGACTTGACGGCGCTATGGTTTTAGCGATTGGTTGTTGGTGGTGATTGTGTAGAGGTGGAGGTGTGGGGTGGTGTCTTTCGAGGGCCCCGCTGCACCCGCTTCGTCGCCGCCTCTAGAGCCCTTGTCTCCTCCGCCCGCCCAACAGCCCGCCGTAAGAACCCGAGTCGAAGGAAAAGTCCTTCAATAGCGAAAAGGCTTTTGTTCTGCCGTTTCCGCGCTGACGCTATCGCCGCTCCCTCTTCTTGTTTTTTATCTCCCGCTATCGACCCGAACTTGTCCACACCGCCCCCTCCTCAACCACCTGCACCTCTCCGCCCTCCCATTCAGTGGTTCCCACTTGAAAATATGCCAAGTTATGAGGGTTGGTGAGGGAGTGGTGGGGGAGGGACAAGCCCCCCCCCCTCTCAAACACCATCCCGCTCCCGGACAACCTTCAAGGCTTCCACACTCCTTCCAAGCCATTCCGCCTCTTTACCTTGGTGCGGGGATGGTGGTGAGGGGTAGGAAAAAGAGAGTCCACACTCCCCCTCCACCCGTCATCTCACAGCTATCCAGAGATCCCTCTCCCCACTCATCCCTCACCCTACTACCCACCACCCCCCTTACCATCGACAAACCAACCACCTTCTTTTCATTGATCACAATCCTTCCGCCCATTTTTTTCTTTCTCTCTTCCATTTCACTTTCCCGCCCTTTTCTTTCTTTCCCCCACCACAAATCCCCACCAAGTCCTTTTCTTCTTCTTCTTCTTTCCACATTCTTCTTCATCTTCTTCCTCGGAAAACGTACTTATTTCCTTTCTCTTGCAATTTCTATCCTACTCACTCTCTCTCTTACTCTATATAATTAACACCTTTCTGCACAGATCAAATAAATGTCATACGCCGGAACACAAGGTTCCTCAAGCGCGCATTCAATAAATTACTAACACGTAGATCTATTGATATTAAAACACGTAGATCTTTTGATATAAAAAATGTCGTTTTTGTACAACGGTTATGTCACACCTCTTTGGTCTTTCTGCTACGTGCGAGACGAATTTTGAATGCAAGCAAAAGGCCGCAAATTATAACACAAAGGTTTATCATTCTCTTGCCCAGCCTGATGGAGACCTATCCTATTCGACGTCACACAACATTAACAATACCTATACTATGCGACAGAGGGGCACTGCCGAATGCCTTGCGTACCGGGACGAACCAAACTTCGATTTAAATAGGGCTTGCCTGGGGCATTTCTGTCGTCTAGACGCCTCAAACGTCAGAATTTACTCGAAACTTCAGTGCCCGCAGTCTGAACATCGTCTCATCTCCAAAACGTTCTTCAGGACCTTCTTCAAATTCGCTAATCTTCCCACGTGAAAACTGTTTCAGAACGACTTTTCAACAATGGAAAACATGGGAAATCACGCGGTTTTGAAAAGGTCTTGTCGTGGCAGCACACGATTGTCAGATCCGCATTCTTGTTCTGTCTGCGACAAACATCAAGGAGTGAGAAAGTGCCCATGTTTCCTCAAATCTGACCTGCATGGTAGAAGAATTTACGTGGAAATGCACAATAAGTGCAAGAATTGCCTGGCAACATCACACACTTTCGATAACTGCCACTAAACACGTGTGAATATTGTCAACACAGGGATCACACATTTCTCCGCGAAATGAGCCAGAATGCTTCAGTAGTTGCTAAGAGTGCTACTGATCAGAGTACTGCACCCACAGCATATTTGCACACTACCGATTCTAATGACCGAATGACCAGAGGGCAGGGAAGCGTCTACTCCCCGTACTAAGAAAATAGTTTTTTACCGAGAGACAAACATATTATCTGAACCCAGGATGCGGCAGATATCTCTATTGGGGGGGGGGGGGTCATTATCGTGAATACTCTCTCCAACACTTGGTACAATATCGTAACACATACAAGACCTGATATTTCAATCAATATTTGCGATAATTTCCTGGTTATTCAGCCCGTCCGATTCGGTTCAACATCGAAAAATACCTGTAAACAATACGAAACATGACCGAACTACAACGGAATGACGGACATTGACATCGGCACGACGTGACGAGTCGTATTGACGGGTGGTTCGAGAGAGATGGGAGGCAGCGCGAGATATGAGCGCAGGCCAGGGGGAGCGACCACTTTCGCTATATCATCTCCCTAGTTCCTCCAATTAATAGAATTCAGCTCACTATATTTACTGTCATTTCCATCTAGACCCAGTCCTGCACCTTGAGAGACTTATCTTATTCCGGTCAGCATCGAAAAATACCATGGAAATGGTACCAAATACAACGCTAACGTTACGTGAGCTATTGAGTTCAAGCTACCTCAATTTGGAGGGGGGTTTCTGGTGTGTGTACGCAGTGCAATTGGCTGAGAACGGCTCTACTGATCTTGTATACCCGTTGGGTGGTGGAAAGTATTGTGAGCGCGTCAAAAAAAGGGTTTTCATTAGGCCTTTTAAGTTTTGTGGGCTACTGAATCCAAAAAACCCCAATTTCCGCCCGTGGTCCGAGTGTGTCTGTGGAGGCTGAGATTGTAATGTTGTTGACGCTCGCTGTCGTGCCTACGGTAACCAGTTTGAGTCGCTGAATCATGTGTTACAGGGCTTCGAGAGCTGCGTTAAGCGTCATGACATGGTCAGCAAGCAGGTCGCTGGTGGATTGTTATCTGAGAGTTGGGAAGCGGAGATAAAGCACAGCGACTTGTCTCTGGACAGAGACCTGATATCCTCGTCGTTGGCCCCGACCAGTCTCCAGTGATCCCGAATGAGACGCCTTCGAGTGTGATGCTGATGACAATCCTCCAGGAACGCAAATTTCTCCGCAAGGTACTGTGGGGACCCAAACTTAAGAGTCTTGAACAGCATCATTCCAATATGCAACTGCAGCTGCTCCTCAATCTTCAGCCATCGAAGCTTGAGGAAGTATGGGTTAACATGCTCATCCCATTTCAGTCGGAAAATAAAACGAACTACGGCATTCTGGGCCCTCTGGAGCATGTTCATCTGCTCGCCAGTCATGTCACTGAGGGCACACGAACTGTATGCAAAGTTGTGCATAACCATGGACTGGACAAGCTGAAGCCTTGCCCTGAAAGGAAAGTCTACCGCTAGCCGACGGAGCTGGTACAAAGCCCCATACACCCGTCTAGAGACTGCAGACACCTGAGAGTTCCACCTGAGTGAGGGTTCCATTAACACGCCCAAGTTCTTCAATAACGACTCATATCTGAGCGTCATACCACCCACTTCGACCTGTGGAAGCTCTACAGCATTAAGCCGTGAAAGCAGTCTTGAGTACCCCATCACCATGGCTTTGCACTTGGACGAATTTATCACCATGCCGTGCGATGAACACCACGATAGAAGGCAATCTCAGCGTTCAATGTCTCTATTGCTTCCTTAACCCGGTCAATCGGCGAACTTACGTAAATCTGCAAGTCATTAGCGTAGACCATAAATTTGCACTGGTGGAAGACTGAGGTTGCAGAATCAATTGCAAGAACAAATAATATGGCTGATAATACCGACCCCTGCGGGACTCCAGTTTTGGTGACTGACTCTTTTGACAAGCTGCCATCAGGGCTCTTAACCTTCTGCGAGCGATCAGAGAGGTATGAGGCAAACCACTGAACCATCTGCCGCGATATACCCACTGAAAAAAGAATCTCCAGCAGTACGTCACGTCTCACTCGATCAAAGGCCCGAGAGAAATCAATCATCACCAAAAACGTGACTTCCTTTTTGTCCATCGCAAACCTGACATCGTCGAACACTCGGATCAGTGCTGTCTCCGTGCTGAAACCAGTGCGGTACGCTGACTGCATGGTGTTCAGTGTCAAGTCAAGTACTTTACAAGGAGCACAGAGAACATTTATCGGCCTAAAGTCACTTGCACGCAGCGGTCTAGAGGTTTTTCTTATTGGAGTGATAACGGCCTGCTTCCAACGGGATGGATACTTCTGTGATTCCAAGGAACTATTAAATAGATGAGCAAGCACTGGAGAGACCACATCAGCCAGCATTTGGAGCGTCACAATTGATATGCCATCACTTCCTCGTGCTGATGAGTGAATGCTCATAATCACTTCCTTAACTCTCTCCTTGGTTACCGGTTCCATGAAAAATTCATCTCGAGGCCTGGCCTTCAGTTTATAATGAAAGAGGACATCTGGGTCCCAGGGGGCCAAATCGTCTCGACAGAAGTAGTCATTCAGTTCGTCAATGGGAATAGGTAGCTCAGTAGTCTCCATCTTTTTTTTACTTCCCAATCCACATTTCTTCACAATGTTCCAGAAGTCTTTGGACTGCCTGGTCGACTTGAAGAGATCGTAGTAGTGCTTGATCCGTGCATTTCTCAATAGCTGCTTCGCGCGATTTCGTAACTTTTTATAGGCGTTCTTGTTTATATCAGTTTTATTTTTCGTGAAGGCTGAAAACGCCCTGTCACGTTCAACCATAACCTTTCTAATTTCAGGAGAGATCCATGGCGCGGGGGTACGTTTAGGCTTTACTCTCACCAAGGGGCAATGCCTATTATAGAGATTAGAAATAAGAGTATTGAATTTTTCAACTTTCAAGTCCACATCCGGTTCAGAGTACACCTGGCACCATGGTAAACCAGCAGCATCTTTCAGGAAGTCCTCTTTTTTGAAGTCCCTCTTCGACCTCACAAGCACGTATCGGTTTGGTCTTCCCTTCAGTTTATGATTCAAGACGCAGTACACAAAATCATGGTTAGACAACCCGGGCGCGTTAAATTGACCGTATCTGACAACCGAGCTGATATCATTCACCATGATCAGGTCGAGGAGTGTGGCTGAGTGGGTCGTATGATGGGTGGCTAAAAAGGGTAAGTGTTAAAAATGGTGGGTCTGCATTAATCCGAGAAGTTGACGAAAGTGGGCATTGCTGGTCAGAAGGTCAGCATTAAAATCGCCCAGTAGCACAATGTCTTGATACGTTGCCTGCAGCTTACTGATAATCTCGAATACTTCATTAACCCGCTTATGCTTTGGCGGTCGATACATAACACCAACAATAACTGACTTTACCTTATTCTTGATCTCAATGAACATATATTCGGGGCCTCGTGCGTACTCAGACTGTGATCGAGCCACCTCCACAACCCTTAGTTCGGACTTGACAACCAGGGCCACTCCACCACGGGCCCTTCCCAGCCGATCATTGCGAATCCATTGATATGCCGGGATATCAATTGCAGTGTCCGCAATGTCTGGTTTCAAAAATGTTTCAGATAGCGCTACCACATCGAAGATCTGTTGAGACATAATGAGACGAAGCTCGTCGAGGTGAGCCACCGTTGATTCTACATTTGCGTGCCCCAACTTTAGTATTTAGTATTGCTTAGCTCCCTCAAAATTTGATTATTGTCCTCCATGATAATGATATTGATGATGATGATGATGATGAGAGAGAGAGAGAGATGGGAGTAGCGCGAGCTGTATCAACGTATCGTGAGAGCTGAAGGATGACTGACTTGGAAGGAGTTGTCTTTTGAGAAAAGAAGTCTAAAATTGAGGGGTGGGAAAAGATATGGGAAAGTCCAGGACAGGGGAAATCAGCTGTCAATTGGAAATAACTGAAGGGGTAGACTTTCCATAGGTCACAAAAGGGGTTGAAGAGGAAGGTGTTTGGGGAAAGAATGACTTTCCGTTAGGGCTAGTGCGGGCATTTTGAAGGTCTAAGACCACACGGTTTACCGAACACGATATTTGTCGAACAATTACCCCGTCTCCAGTTTCCCCAAAAAGGGTGGATAGATTCGATAAAACTTACGGAGTAGTCTCAACTAACTGGTATTTACGTTTTGTCATTAATAAACGTTTCTATAGAACGAGCCCGTATGTACGAATATACTAGATAGTTGAATTTACGACAGTGGCGGAAAGTTGTTCGATGCTAGGGCCTAGATATTTTAATTTCTGGTCAGTTACCATTTAATTATGAAATGCAAACGACGAAACAAGAGCTGCATCAAAGGCCACTGGATTCAAGGGCGTGCGGCCACCTGTCAGCGCAGCCGGGTAATTACACCTTAGCACATGGAAACGCAGAACATTCATTAACATTTTAAATGGGCCTCATTATCTCGACGTTTCAGAAAACAAAAAGTTTCCACGATATTCACTGAATTATTATAAAACTTGGGATTCTACGACTTACAACATGATTAAGGCGTTCTTCCTGCCAAAACAAGTCTTTGGCTCAAGTACGTTCAGTAGCATTTCGCGTTGGGGTGGTTCTAGCTCCTCTGGCGAACGAATCGGCAGAGTTGGAGCGGAAGTTGCAAATGAGATGCTCTTCAAAACGTTAGCAACTGATAAAATCGAAAATCTCGGCTCCCGGAGAGCGACTCGTGTGAAGAATATTTTGTTCCGCTTGGGCTGAGCCGTCTTACAGGCGGGAAAACCTAGGAACTTTCCCATAGCACTTGAAACTGAGCAGTTATTGATTTATGGTGACACTACCGGCCCGTTTTAACGTTGGACAGACGTTTGCCGTTTACACTTAGCCAACTGGAACGGTGGCGATAGAGTCATTATGGCGCCTTATGAATGAGACGTAGAGAGTACGTAGCCATTAATTACGCCAATAACAATGTTGATGATATTGTGCTCGATCTGCTCTTGTTGAAGTCCTATACAATTGAACACTAAACTAGAAACTAGCACCACACCCCCACTAAATAATTGGCACAACGAGTCACAAAACTTTCTTCATCTCCCGCGTAACCTCAGCAACACAGACTGGAGAACAATGGTAACAAGAAACTGCACATTTGGTCGGATTGCCCAAGACCAATAGAAGCCATTTAGACAATACTGTGGCGAAAGTGAGTTGAGATTTTCCTGAAATGAATCACAATCGGTGGAGTCATGAATGACATAAGCATAACATAAGAGCTTGAGATCATCAGCGAGGATAAGGAAGAGGATCTGGCGAAGCGCAAGGCGAATGGAGTTTATGAATAGGATGAACACGAGGGACCCAAGATGCGAGCCCTGGGGTACGCCCGAGCTGCCAGAGCGATGACGGGTCGTGTAGAACTCGTTTTATGGACGTAGCTTACAGTTAGTTACACCTACTGCCATGAGAAGAACTAGCATGACCAGTTTAGGCCTGACCCATTTGAGAAGGCAATTAATCAAAAGACCCAAGCACTTCCCCTGGGTAAAACAACCTAACGTGCGTTTCAAAGAGCGAAGCTATCGGTTGGGTGAAATTCAAATTTTACCTCTTCAGCCATCTACAGTTTTGTTCACATTTAGTGTGAGCTTATTTTCCTACAACCGTTCAAAAAGAAGCCTCATGCCACGTTTCCTGCCACGTGTCTGTCACTGCAATAAATCATGGCAGTATCGTTAGTAAACATCGCCACCTTTTCACCTGCTCCAGCATCTGAATTTGGTTTGCTTATAAAATATAGAGCACTGGCTCAAGTACTGCCCCTTGTGGAATACGTAACCCTCGGAACAGTGTTAATCCCCCAGTACTCCAGTGAAATCGTACCCTCTGTTTTGTCTGTAGCTTTGAAATACCCTTTGCTGCTTCCTTAATGTCAATTTTCCCCAGTTTTATGCGAAACCAAGTCAAGGCACTTGTCAAATCTAAAAATACAACGACCTGGGTTTTGCTTTTTTCTAATAAATGAGTTAACCCATTTCAACGTATAAGATATATTGGGGCGAAATTGCTCATTGCACGGTTAGAAATTGCAGTAAAATTGTAATGCAACGTCAGGAACCTGCAGCCGGTGTAGCTAGTTGAGTTCTATTTGGACCAATAAGAACTTCAAATAACGTGAGTCCTCTTCTGGAAAGCAGATGGGCTTTGTAAAGGTAAGTCGCTAGACCAGCAACAAGCTGGCAAATGACACGAGTATGTCCCGACGCGAGGGCGTTCCATTTATGGCCTCTACGTCGAAAGTTGTTCGTCATTTTTACGCAGGACATTTGATTTACGGCCGAGCCGGCGCTTGATGCCGACGATTGTGATTTATGAGATACTCCCACATGAGCGAGTATACTCACCTTCAATCTTTGCCGCGAATGAGGAACGAACGCTCGAGCGAACAGCAAATATCAGCGTGTAACAGCAAAGCGAAATGGGAGGGCCGGCTTTTCATTAATTAGAAACACACACATCAAGAAAGGAAGCGAGCTCATGAAAGAATAAAGAGATATCTTCTGATATTTGCATATGCCAAAAGAGCGGTTTTAATATTAGGGGGGGAATAGCCGTAATATTCAATGAATATTCATCTTTAATTTTGTTCATTTTTGAGAGCGTGTGATCAACGGTCGAATGGAAATGCTACGTTTTGGTTAACATTAACGTAAGAAAAGCCCCTACTATATCTCCTTTTTTTCTTGAGCGAAATCATCAATTCAGAAGAAGGCAATGTTGCAGACTGAGCCGACAGGAATGCGCTTTGGAGGCCACCAACCTCTTCGCTGAAAGAGTCTCGCCCTCTGACAACATGCACGTTACGAGATTCGATAGTTGATTAATTATCTCTCGGGAGAAACTCGTGTTATTTTCACGTCAACTACAACCTACTTCTGGTGTAAATTCGCGTAGTAATGTCAAGTTCTGACGAGTTACTAACTGGCTTCATCAACTCTAGAAAATAAAGGGACCTCATGGATTCCAAACAACTTACGATTTCATTTTGATGGAATCTAAATGTAACCATTATTATTTCGAAAAACCTTGCAAATTATTACGCAATGGTTTATTATTCTCTTGAACAGCTTGGCCTAGTCTCACACCTCTGAGACCCATTCCATTCGATTCAGCATCGTAAACGGTGCGAAACATGATTTGACTACGAACGACGAAAATTGACACTTTCTTGGCGACAGTAGACTATTGACACGACGTGACAAGTAAAACTGATGTGCGGCTGGAGTAGAACGGGAGGCAGCGCCAAGGAAACAACATCTATCGCTACATTGTCCCGTGAGTTCTTTCAATTAGTAGACTTTGTCTCACTACAATTGCTGTGATTTCACTAATTTAGTTTGGGGCTCCACATGTACTCGGGATTTATTCAGCGTGTACACGTGTACTGTGGGGGAAAAATTGATAAGTGTCACGTCGCCCGGTATGGCGTCCCTGGAGCAGGTGTTCTTTGATGCAGCGTCCTCAATACGTCCCCACCATTCTCACACAAAACGCAAGGCAACCTTCAGGTCCATCCCGGCAACCTTCTCTGGCCGCAGCTGATGAACCCCAACCACTCTGAAGCACATTGCTACCAGCCCTTCACACGTGCATAGTACATGCTCCACTGACTCCAGCTCCGCCTCCCAGAATCTGCTGTTCTGTACCTCTGGCCTACCAATCTCATATCTCTCTTGTTCGCTCCCAGGAGAGTTTGATAAACAACATTGACTGCCTTTGGCCAGTCACATCCCGCTGATAGGAAGCCCTGCACTTCCCCTCCCACCTACCAACCGGCAGTCGAAGGTACTGCTTTCAAAAGAACTCTGCCTGGTAGGAACGCCTCAGTGTGCCAGGTCACGGCTTAATCCAATCGTGCCCGTAACATCACTCCCCCATGCAGGAAGATCATGCCCTCATGATCGAGTGGCATTGGGGGCGGGTGGCGTCTTCCCAAGGGAGGTCCGCATCATCTCTTCATTGAGCCGGTCGCGAGGAGCTCGTCTGGCAGTGGCGCAGGCAGGTGGGAAGGTATGCTGGTGGTTGCAGGCACAGAGCAATCGGGTTGTGAGTGGCTGGGGTGTTGTGGAGCATAAGGCACTGGGCTTGAGCGACGGCGTTCAGCTTAGGGCCTAATCGGGCGGCAGTTATTTGGCATTCGTAGAGGGCCCCCAGAGCGATGGGCCTTAGGCGGTTGAACGGAGGTTGGCGTTCGTGGGGAAGTGTAGGCAACGGAGCACTGTGCCTGGTTCATGGTTTTGTTTGGCAGGAGGCTGGCATCCATGGAAAGTGGAGGCCACCTCCAATGCCGCGCGATTGCTGTTGACAAGTAAAGAGCGTTTCTAAATCTTTTAGTTTCCGAGTGATATGAAACTTCACACTAAGGCAGGGTCACCGTACTGAATTCACCTCACACATAATTTAGCAGAGAACCTTCTCCAGGGAATGGGCAAATTTTGCTAATAACTTAAACGCAGAAAATACTCGGCACCAAACCGGTTGGCTTCCCGTCATCAGCAAAACCTGAAACATTTGAATAGATTTTCGCGTTTGAAGGCCCGAAGATGTTACGGCAAATAAGCGAGCGTAACATTGGTAGCCTACTCGCCAGAAATTATCTCGTATGTGTATCCGTTAATGGTATGTTATTATCCAGAATTAACGTGGTTAGCTGAGTGTGGACCGTCATTTGGGCCGACGCAAACCCCTCGACAACCTCTTGAAGAGCTTGAGAAGCTTGTCTAGCCCTCGCTTTTGAGAATCATTATCATATTACATTTTGTACGATTTACATATTGTTGCAGGTTGACGGCTCGTCAGGTTTTCCGTTCGTTAATAATAATTGATAATTAACGTCGTCGATGGTCCACCGTTCTATGAATCACAAGGGCTCGATTCGGGGACCAATGCTCGTCTGTCGAGCTTAGCCCTACTCGTACGAGAGAAAGCGACGAAGGTTGTCGATGGGCGACTGAAGTATCGACTTGATTTAGTTTAGCGAACGTGTAAAGGGAGTATTAGCTCGTACCTCATCACTTCGGAGTTGGGAGGTCGAATGAAGTACCCCAAGGAGGCATTACTGTTCTGGCTGTTCAATCAGATACTTAGTTGTTCAGAGGACAGGTGCCACGTTAGAAGGCCCACGCTTGATTGCCAATCCCTTGCACTATCCCTGTCGGTCTCTAGTGCTTCGTAGTCTACATTTTTCAACGCTTGTATTTTTTCTAAGCATAAATTTAATCGTAATTCTTTGTTGCATTCAAATTGTGATTGAAAATATCTGGTGTGACACATACAACTTTCCTTGGCCCCTTGTGTGTTCTGCGGTTTTCATAATTTAATCTACCATTGTAAACTCGCGTAGTTCATTTGAACGTACTGATGTGTCCGCGACCGAGACGGGAGACGGAGATAGAGATAGGAGACCGTTAGCGTCACTTGTCATGGGATTTTGTATTGTTGCCAGTTCGCGTTAGACTGAAGACAGGAAGACGCTTTCCGCCCCGAACCAGAGGTGTCTCGTGTCGCGCTAGAAAAGCGCCTGCATTTACCAGAAAAATGGCTGCGTTCGGGTACGAAGATGGCGAAAATATTTAGGGCCGGCTTATCAATTCTTTAGTTAAAATCTCGATTTGGTAGCGATCTGTTAACGACATTCGGTGAGTGAAAAACAAACACCAACAGTTAGCTAGCGAGAGTTAGAAAAAGGGGGGAAAAAGGGTTACCAGTACGCTCAAACGAGAATCCCTCGAACGAAGGCAACTTGGCGAGTTTTCATCCAAAACAATGTGTTGAAGAGTGGGTACCATTGGGCCAACTTCATTTGCCGCCTGACGATTTCATTATTTGGCACTTTCATTCGAATACCCAAAATATCATTTGCAGAATTGTTAAATAATATAATTGTGATCTTACTTGATACTTTTTTTGATTCTCTTCTTATCTTTCTTTACTTCTCATTCTTTTCTTACTCCTCTTCTTATTGTGTAGGTCATTTTTCGTACAGTGGCTATTTTTGTTGAGTGTTTGTCATGATTTTTTGTACACAACGAGCAGCTTACAAAAAAACAGGTTTTCCGTCGACTTAATAACTTTCCGTTGTGAGTGGGGCCAACAAAAGTAAAAAAATGTTCCTTAAAGAAAACATCACGTGTATTATTCAAAATTAATCATATACCAAACAACTTCCAAAAAAATTTGAAAACGATACATGATGCTTCTCTACGCCCAATGTTGATTGAATTTTCAAGTGTGTACAGTCGATAGCACCAATGGCCCGTGGCATTCTTGTCCAGTGGTTAAACGCTCTTTGGACATTTGAGATTTCTTCTTCTGCAGACATCATCTTTATAAAAGTGCGGGCGAGTGACACGGCGGTATGGGAAACTAGTTGCACAATGAGGGAAGCAGAAGTTGTACTAACGTCTCGAAAGTCGCCTACAGCTAATAGCATCGAACCTGTAAAGAGAAAACGAAAATGATTATTCACGTGTTCTACTTCTACATAATTCCAAAATTTATTCGAATAATCGTTTGAATAGTAAGAACCTTTTCATTCGTATAGCCACATTAATAGCCCATGTGCTTGATAAAAAAGATAATTATTGAGTTTTCTTCAGATATTTACGTTTCTAACTTCCAAAACCACCCTTTCAGAACATAGTGTGCGGTTGTGGACACGAATGAGAAAAAACGAATGAACCTAGTCAACTCAAACTTGATATTCACGATCTCACACCAATATCGGACGGTCACAGAAAGTTGTGAGCACAAAATTATACTTCTCACCGAGGTCAAAACGCATAATTCTCGCCTATCGTTCACACTAAACTCATGTTCCAATAAGCTACAAAATGGAAGTTTAATAATAATCAGAAATAACCAAACGATGCACAGTATACTTCTCGGTATATTTCATATGGTTCACTTTTTCCTACAATTCCAAAAGAATCAAAACGGAACTTCACAACAATCGTCTCGTCACACGTTAACCATACTAGGTCAATCAAACAATGAAGTAATGTAAGTAGGAGCAACCCTATAAATTCCACAACGTTCTTCTCTATCAGTTACTACGTACGCAGTTAGAAACACTATTGTACTACTTGGTAAAAACCGCCGAACGTACGAGGGGATTAGGAAAATTGTGATTCGTCGAACCAGATTTTGGGAGTAATGGAATTGAAATGAAAACATTCGATGAAAGCTCTAAATAACTGTCGATCTTGACGTAAGTTATATCATGCACGAATGTAACGAGGTAGGTCGATAAAATATTTGGTCTGTACATACCGAGGCCGTAGAACCTGAGCGTTAGGAGTTTCAACATTGACGGAATTGCGTGATTTCGATTACTACTTGGCGATTCTATTCATATTACAATTGGCAAAAGTACGAACAGCGTGGTTTTTTTCGACAATCGGAACCTAGTATGAAAATTTACTTCGTCGAGCGTATTAAAATACTTGATTCTCGGACGGACCTGGTACGCGTTACTCTTTTCGTCGGAGAAATCAAGAGTTTGTGGGCTCCCAGTCGGAGTTCATTGCTCATAAATGATATTAAATTGAGGGGGAGAATCCCAATAAATAATATTACGATAATAATAATATGATGCGAAACACAATCGAACACCAAAAACAAAACGAATTTATGACGAATCGTCCCGATCAATCGAAATTATTTTCGACCACCTGGCCAGAGTAATTGTACAAAAGTTAAAACAAACTTACTTAGAGTCTCTTTCAACGTTATTCTTCCTTTCTTTAGCATTTTATTTTTCAGTAAATTTAACACATAGCCAAACTGTGTTTTATTGAGCCGAAAATACGTCCTGAACATATCGTCATAAAACAATAAATATATATTCTTCATCCTTCTTGGTCTCTAGCAGAATATGATTCGCTTATAGGCAATCTTTTCTTTGATTTGTAATAATAAGAAGAAAGTAAATCATCTTCTTCTTCCTCCAACAGTAACTCTATTTGTCATTCCATTACACTTTCAAAATTAGTGATACAGTCAACACGACACGCAACTGATTTCATCGACAGACTACGATACGGAATGAATCGCAGTTTTGGTTGCAGTTTCAGTCTGGACTCAAAGTTGATGCCGAAGAGACCGAGACGCTTGTCGCGGTTTCCTGTCTCCGTCTCCAGGCTCGGTCGCAGCGCGAACTGTCGCCTTAAGAACACAACTTTACATTTTACGTGGAACGTGAAAGATTTGTGAATGTCGACCTCGATGATGCTTTGTAATTATCTGGTTAAATCTGCGAGAAATGTTAATACGTGGAACGTGAAAGATTTGTGAATGTCGACCTCGATGATGCTTTGTAATTATCTGGTTAAATCTGCGAGAAATGTTAATACGTGAAACGGTTGCGGTTCGCATTCCGAAATTTCTGAGGTTAGAATTAATCATCTTACGAGCGTCATTAAACTTTTATTGTATATCTAATCTATTTTGCTACTACGCTTTTTTCTGAAAGTGCTAATTTCATTTGAGCGGAATTTATAAGAACCGAAATTGTACGTAATATTTGATAATTTATTGTGCTGCTCTAGCCATACCGTGGCGTTATTTGAAGGTGCTCATACAAAAATGCCTCTGGAAGACTGTTGTACTCAGCTAGAACAGCCTAAGAGAGAAGAAACGTCTTTCATCTGTCGTGGTATCAGGATGTTCTTGTATTATCGTCACCCGTACGTATTGGATCCGAAAAGCTCTTCTTGCTTATCCTAGCATCTATTCCTGCGCTGAAGTTCAGTATTATTAACCACTACACCTGCGGTCAAAGAGAAAAGAGGAAGCGATGACAGGGACAAGGAGGGGTTCGGTGACACTCCAAACGATGTACCTTCTAAGTGACAAAAACTAGATTGGCGGTGGAAGTTCCCACTGCTGGATGTATCCTTATGTTTCTCATCACTTGATAGAAATGTCGACCTTCACTTCTGGGGAAGGAAATCTCTTCCACAATTTCTTTGAAAGGTCAATCAACTGACAGTGTAAAATTAGTATCTTGTAGAGTTGTGGAGCTCTCATTTTAAATTAAGACCCTGCACACTAATCACTGCCCTTCGGGGTGACGATAAGTAAATTGGGTCGTTAAAAAGTAGTTTAATCGAAGCGAAGCTGATGGGGAGTTGTGGTGGTAGGTAATTGATGGATAGGAGGGGAAGGGGACAGGGAACTTGGTAGCGTTGAAATGAGGCAGGTTCGGCTGACATTGCGCTTCTGATGAAAGTCATTCTGGTTGAATACAGTCGAGAACCGCTCATCAAATTTAGTTCATAGTACTACCATGGCGCCACGTTTCACAGATATCACTTACGGTTCGCAAGGTACGGATTACCAAGGGAGGAAAGCATGCTTATACCACTGATAGACTCCCTTCCTCAACCCTTTATTTTAAACGCTCACACTGCCTCATTCCTGCGCAGAGGGGAAGCGCGATGGTTGACACGAAGGAAGGAGGGTGTCAAAAGGCACCCTGGCGTTTTTCAAACCTACTCGAACTTAACATGCGGCGTGAGGAAGTCGATTGTGTGATGTGAAAAGCCTCAAAGTGCTCCACTTTGGAGGTTTCTCGAGAACGAATTTCAGTTGATGTCGAAAGAGGGTTGAGAAGATGAAAACGAATAAGATCCAATGAGGGAAAAAAAAGAGTCAACAACGAAGAAGAAAAAAAGGAGAAGAAAAAAACGCTGCTGGAACGAGGGTTGCGAATGCAAATGTGGTAGAGAAGCGGTTGTAGGAGTCAACATCTGTCGGAAGATTTTGATGATGATGGTGGGAGCAAAGCATAAAATCGCTTATGCAACTAAATGTGACAAGTTGGAGCCCGTTCATATCTGTATGCAGATGAGGAAGGGCCCTTTAAAGGCGGAAGGGAAACGAGAGGAGCTGCGGGTTTTGGTCCAAACACGAGCCCAATCAATAGGGGTTGGTTGTTCTGCTTCTCTGGGAAGTGGAGAAGGCCTCGACAATGACAGAACGATCTTTTACGCCCTCCTCAATGTTTCACCCCTTCGTTCAACTAACGGCAGTTTATAATGGAAACCGCAGCATGAAAAAAAGAAGTACTACCAAGAAACTTTATTAAGCTCTTCAGTGACTTTACCTAGTTCAAATGTGGGGGTAACTTTAAGGACTTGTGCTCGTGGAATCAAGACTCGCAGATAGAAAAACATTAAGTTTAACATAGTTAATATACCAAAGACAGAACAAGAACAACACAAGGTCACTCAGTAGTCTTGGGAGAGTTCCGCGTATACTGTGGTCCTATGAGATGGAAGCTGCATCAACGTTCAGGCATTCCTAGTGTCCCTATTATACACCTGCGACATAAATGTAAATTTATCGTACAAGGAACTCGGGACTCCTGTATTTTAGCACTTTAAACACCATCGCAGCCAGTGCTAGCTTTTTTCTCTCTGCTATCTTCAGCCATCCTAGCAATCTGTACGCAGGCGTGACATGCTCAGTGGGCCGTACCTTGGCAACAAAGCCCACTGCCGCATTCTGGGCTTTTTGCAGCCTGAGCATGTCCTACACCATTAGGTCGCAGCACACAACGGCAGCATAATCAAGAAACGGAAATATGAGGGACTCGACCAAATGCTTCCTCACTTTTCTTGGAAAATCCCCAGCCACCCTCCGCAACTGATATAAGCTTCTGAAAACGGCATTACACACTTTCGTGACTTAGCTTTCTCAACGCAGTGTTTAGTATGATTACGGCCAAATTGGTTGTCTCATTGACCATTTCCAATCTCAGCATCACGGGCGGTACGATCTTGTCTTTCAAATTCTTCAACAATTCCGTGTACCCTAGTAGTATACGAGTACCTTTCGTCTTCGTCTTATTGACAGCCATTCCATGCGCATATACTCATTTATCCAGTTTCTCTAAATCTTCATTCAATTCTTCGACGGAAATCTGGACGATCTGTACAACTGCAAGTCATCCGCGTACACCCCATACTTCGTACCCTGCGAAAAAGTTCTCGGCAACGAATTCAGGTACAACGAGAAAAACATAGCTGATAGTACACAGAGCCTTGTGGGGTCCCATTTTCGTCTCGCACCTCTGAGAGAGCCTTCCTTCTGGGCCTTTTACACATTGTTTCCGTCCAGTTAAGTATGAAGTAAACCACTCCATCAAAACGCTGTCCACGCCCAAAGAATGTAGTTTCGCAATTAAAATCTCCCTCCTCACCATGTCAAATGCTGCTGAAAAATCCACCATAATGAGAAACACCATCTTTCCCTCGTCCTTAGTCGCGCGAACATCGTCTAGAACATTTACTCGTACTACAGCAGTTTCCGTGCTGTGGTTCCTCCTATAAGCCGATTGTATCGGGCCTGGAATTTTCTCCAGCCAGCTGGTAAGTTCCTCATATAAAATTCTATCCAGCACCTTCCCCATTGCACACAGCAGTGAAATTCCTCTCTGATCCTAGACTGACTGAAGGTTTTTACTTTTTTTCAAGGGGTGTTATTATGGCTTGCTTCCATACTTCGGGGTACACTCCCACTGCTAGAGAGTAGTTGCAAATATGGGTTAAGACTGGAAATATCACTTCCACTAATATATGAAGTACTTCGACAGAGATACCATCCCCTACTATCCACTTTGATTTGACGGCCAAAAGGTTCTTTCTCACCGTGTCCTCACTTATTCCTGTAACTCTAAAAGTTTCCCAGTTCCTTGTCTCCAGTGAATATCCCTTTACAGTTTCCATGGGATGAAACGCAATGCTTGTTTTGCAGAAGTATTCGTTAAGACTATCAAGCGGTACTGGTAGTTTTATGTGTTCTGGGAGAGAGAGAGACAGAGTGCACAGACTTCAGGTGTGAAGTTATTCGCTTGTTCTCCTTAATGATAGATTTTAGCGCCATCGTTTTTACGTACGGGGTTTGTTTTCCCAAGTGGCGATCTGAGCGCTTCTTTCATTTAAATCTCTCGGGGAACACGAAAGGTAACTTTTAATTAGTGATGGGGGAGGGGGGGCTGAGTAAGAGAGGAGGTAATTAAGGAAGGCATTCTCTCGTGAAACTCAAAACGTGACTTTTTGTAACAGAAGCGGTTTCTTCGTGGTTTTACCGAAAGGGTAATTTAGAACTGCCGCCGAGCGTCTAGTGCCTGCCTAGCCGCCGAACATAAGTATCAGCAGTGATGTTTCGTGAAGTTTGTCAAATGTTATAGAGAACTATTGAAGTACGCCAGAACCAAAAACACTGCAAACTATTACACAACGGTTTATTATTCTCATGAACAGCTTGACCAAGTATTACTGCTCCGAGACCCATCGCATTCGATTCAGCATCGAAAATTACCAGTAAACCATACGAAATATGACCTTACTACAATGGAACGACGAGAACTAAATATTCCAGAAGTCCGTCAGCGCCTGTAGGAAATTGCTGTCGAGCGGGCGGGTGGTTTTAAAGAGACGGGAGGGAGGGAGTACAAAGGATGAAACGTTTAGTTTCGCTGTAGTTATCGTCCCGCGAGTTATTTCAATTAGTAGACTTTGGCTCACTATAATTACTGTAATTTCACTATACGCAGTTGTACACGTCTGATTCTCATTCCATTCGACCCACGATGTAAAAATAACTTGGAAACGATGCGATTATACTGCGTTCTGTGAATTTGTTTAACCATTTTTTGTCCATAACAACCATGGGTTTCGTCCGATCGGATTGCCGATATGGCGGGCACAACTAGATACCGAATGGGATTTTTGTGCGAAAGAACGGATTTTTTGACCTCGTAAAAGGCACAAAACGTCCCGGACGGCGGACGGGGACGGTCATTGCAGATTTGGAATCCCGATGTCTTGAAACATAAAACATCAAATTTTAAGGGGGGTTGTAAAAAAATTTTGCTAACCGAAAACATAGGGTTATTATTCTATTACTCAGAATTCACAATTCTGAGAGTTGTTGAGTCTTAACGGGCAGCAATGATGACTCAATATGAGGAAGACGATATGTATGCTTATGGGAGGAGGCTCTTTGCCGTTAAATTTAAATTAAATATTAAATTAATCTTTCTCCACTAGAAGCTCTCAATATTTGGTCTATCTAGTCTATAACGCGCTCCTATTGGCTCTCAAAGATCCCAGGAAATCGTCTCGTGCTGCCTACAAGAAATTAATTTTCTCCTCGGGGATAAGCCTAGGTCTAGCGAAGGCTGAAAGCATCCCTAGAAGCACTTATATCCAGAAATGAAGCTGGTAATTGTAGTAACTACATTGAACGTTATACAGGTTTACTCTTAATCAGTCAAACAAGAGAGACGTGTTTCGTTTTTTGTACGTTTTTCTAAATTTGCGATCTAATCTGAGCGTCTCTAGTCCATCTATCTATACAGCCAATGCCTACAGATGGTATTAACTATGTATATCTGATGAATGCCACTTTCTTGGTATTTATCTGAGGAATAAATTCTCATCTCTGTCTCCCTCTTATTGTGTTGATGAAAGATCCTTCGAAGTTACCTGCACATACATGAACCTGTGGTAACGACCAGACCATATTAAAACGAGCTGGGATCTTGTGCCCAACTCACAGGTCTGTTTGCTTACCTAAATGACTGTTCCGTAACACTCATTGGATATCAGTCGGGTGCACTGCCTCGTCTCCCCGCTAATGATCCTCCTATCATCCCTGCACTTGCGCATCGTCAGCACGTTACGTAAAAGCACAAGCGGAAGCTGCTGCTGTTAGTCGTTTGCTCTCAGCATGTCATGTCATCCACAGTGTGTGAACTCTATGAATATTTTTTACCGCATTTATTTTTAATTTGTTTCTATTTTGCTCTACTTTCATGACAGGCCCATTGGCCGAATGACCTTCACATTTTGGAGAGTGTGAAGAAAGTAGCTGCATGTTCATGGACATGTTACTTAGCCGGACACTCGTTTGTGTGCTGGCAGTCGAGTCATCTGCCCCTGCAACTAGTGTACGAGTACGTATCATACCTTGACCAGATTTTATCGTGGCTGTTCAGTTCAAGAAATGACTATAAGTTATGTTATGGAATCGATTAATCGGATAACAAGTTATGACTACCAGTCCCCTCTCCGTAATCCCCTACAGTACATTCACATGATCATCTGATCCTCAACACCTTTTTGGATATCTGTTTGACATACCGCCATTACTTTAACCATGTGCGAACATGCATCCTTGTGTAACTTGAGCCGAATTCGCCATCACTCCGCCAATGTAAGGTCTATTGGTCACAAACCTACTGGTAATGTCTTACAGTTAGAAAGAAGACTGCTCAGTGCCGTACACAATACACTGGTCGCAGTACCTGTTGATTTTCTCAGCAAATAATGCAAATGAATTAATAAACCAAAACTCTTAACGTGCTTTCAAACAGACATCGTTGGCAAAGGTCATCAATACACGTCGTGACGTCTGTCAGACTGGTATTTAGCAGACTTGCTGTCATATTGGTGAAGTACGGGGGCAGCGGTAGCTCTAAACACGTAAACATGTTACGTGGAAGGGTGGGGTAAACTGACGTTTAAAATAAAAAGAGCAGGGAAGTGATGTACGGTCAGCTCTTCGCAGTCAAATTGAAAGGCAAATACAAAAAGGTGCTTCGGAGGTTGTCCCTTCGCCACTTCTGTCGTCGACTGTGAAAAGGACGCTTTGCCGATGCATAATTCAGGAACGTCTGGTATCGTCACTTCTTGCTCGGATGACAGTTTGATAGATGCTCGCTCCTAACCCTGCCGTCCTTTCGCCCTCCACGCGCTCTCCCTTTCATTTTCTTTCTTCTACTTCAAACAGTGGCTCTCGTATATAACGTATTATATTGTGTTATTATTCCAGCCTTCCACCGTGTACGAGGCTTTTACATGCCGTCTTTTACTACAGGCTGTTGTTTGTTTTTTCTAACACTTCACACCCCCTCAGTAGATAAAAGGAATGCTGGGGCATGACCTGCTGATGATAATGCTGGGAACATGCTGAGATGTTCTTTCAGTTGTGAAAAACGCTCTCGTGGCTATACAGGACGAACTAGGGTAACTGGTACGTATCCCCATTTCAGTAACCTTTGGTGAAAGGAGGCCTTTTAGGTTGTTGGGGGGTGGACCCACTAGATTCCTTTCACTTGACCACCTTAAGCTCCTTTTGGTGCGGATTGTCATGTGATGTTCGTGAGATGGCTGCTCAGAGTACAGTTGAGTTCCTGTAACTCGTAATTTTGTTGTTGTGGTTCTCAATGTTATGAGTGCCGTATTTTTATTGTTCGTCCCTGACCCGCGATTTTCGCAGTGTAGCTATATTTTCTTCCCGATTCCTGCTCCCTTTGAAATCGTTCAAGTTCCTTGCGTGGTATCGTCGCCAGAAGTCTCTTAACGCAGCTTTCCGTGCTGTGCACAAATCTCCGCTTTTCTACGCTTTCCTTGTGTTGTTTTTCTTTTCTTAGTTTTTGCCACCTCAAATCTCTTATTTTTTTGCCTTTAATCAACATGTTGTTTGTTTAGAGTTATTTCATCAATAAGACCGTTTTTCTTACAAAAGCCCTTCCACTCCAACTTGAACCACAGTACAGTTAAAGTTGAATTTCTGTCAATGTTAATATTGTTGTGATCCGAAATTGACCTTGGGGTAAGTGTGCTGAACTCTAAATGTCAGATGTGGTCTCAGGCGTACGGGAGTTGGCTGTATAAGATTTTGGAAAATGTGATTGGGAAATAGCCCTCTGTGTCCCGCCTATTCAAGTCAGTGAAGAGGCTGACAAAATTTGACGACTTCTAGAAGTTCGACTCGTTTCAACAGAAATTGAAAACATCATTCTAATTATTAATCTAACATCTCTAACATTACTAACTCTAATATCTAATCTAACATTATTCATTCTATCCAGGCCACTCACTCATACTTTCTCGTTTCCACCCGGTAACCGCACAATTACTGGCGAGAATCCCGCACTCCGCTCGAGGGGGTTGCTCACTTTGGAGCGGCTTTCCAAAGGAACTGGCGTGTTCTTTGGCCACGAACAAAGTTCCCAAGAAACGACGAATCCGAGGTACTGGTACCTGGGAAAATAGGAGAGCAGGAGGGTAATAGAGGACGTTAAACGTTTAATTTCCTGCTTGGAGCACAACGGGAGCTTCGTATTTAGGGCGACTATAAATCACCTCGAGGAGACGTGAAATTGTCTCTACCTGCGAGCATCTCCAGTATTGTCTCACGACCTCAGGTCAAAAACCGAGCGTTGAAAAGGAATGGTAGGACTTGCAACCGCAAATTTACCAAAACTTTCCGGGGATTTTACGTTTTTTTGTGGACATTTGGGTTTAGAGTGCACAGCAACAGAAGATGACGGTTTTTAATAGCGAAAGCCTTGATCAATCCGAAGGAAGATGGAGGACTATCAGGCAGGCCGAATTAAGGATGCAGTTAAGGGCGAGGACAATACCTAGCGAACCATAAATCTGAGACTGTATCCTTCCCGCCGATAATTCCAATAATTTCTCCTGTAAAGTTGGCGCCACGCAGCATTTCTAACTGAAACAAAAAACAAAACACACAATTACGATCAAACTGATGTACATTCTTAAACTCCCCATTGTGCTCTTTAACGCTACTGTAACTCGTATTTGTAACTCAAAATTTTTTTTTCTGAAATAAAACTTTATTGTATTAGTTTATTAAAAATGTTATGTATAGACATAACGTGTGGTGTGCGCTACTGCCCGTCGTTTCCGATTATTTTATTGCATTACTAACGTTCAGGGAGCTCAACAGACGACCGTCGTGTTCTCATACAGCGATAGCAAAGGAATGAAAATCCTATCCCGTGGTAATTGGATAGCGAATCTTGACCTCCGAGACTTTCGGCCAATACGACTCTCTCATGAATCTTGAAGAACAGTCATTTTGATAAGGAAACATACTTGTGAGTTGTGCACAAGACCCCAGCACCTGATGCGCTTGCGAAACTAGTTTTATGGGTCTAGGGAGCTATTCGTTAGGGTGGGTGGATTTATAAGGGTTTGTCCGAATTCTCCTGTTTTGGTAATACGTGGGCAATTACGAGGAGGACAACCTGGAGTTTGCCGGTGGCTTGGTCATGCGCGTTCACTCCCCTAGAATAGCAAGATCGTCGGTGAATTGTGCACGCGTGATGTTGACATTTTGTGGAAGGCCGTGCACATAAATGAAATACAGTATCGGACCTAGGGCACTTCCCTGTAGCACTCCTGCCCTTTTTTGCTGGATGGGTATTGGGAGACTTCTACGGAGTAGGAACGGTCGCGCAAAAATGTTGCCCACGATCTCGTTCCTTAACGTCCTCCACTACTTCCCCTTTCACTTTACAGAAGACGAATACATCCTCCCCTTGGGCCTCCTTGGAATATATATCTTGCGTACCATCGTTTTGGTTGGGGCATTTCTCTTTTATATGAGTTTCCGGAGACGGATTAAAAAGAAAACTCGAATGGCACATGTAGGGCACGTCGACGGTGGAGCCGACAATATTGGCAGACAACAATGTTTCTAAGTTACAGCCTGAAATTTCACGAAAAGTCTTAGATCTTAAAGTGGCCGTTGAAATTGTTTCTCTTGCAAACTCACGTCCCTTTGCGAACTAAGAAATTGCCGTGGCTCATAAATACGGCCAAGTTTCCCTGGAGGAAGACAAAAAGCGGCGAGGTGCGCTGGGCTCTCTATTCATTTCAACGTAAGATTAATAGCACATGGCAGGAACAATGAAGGCGACGGTTACTCGGTGAATACTAATGTCATAAAGAGAAGAGAAGAGAGTTTCCTTTCAAGAACTCGGAGTTTGAAGGAGGAAACCCAAGCAAGGGCCTTCAAACGCCGCACTCTCTCGCTCTAATGTGAGCTGCTAATATCAATTTAGAGCAACAATGATCAAGACGGCTTAGGTAATTTGGTAAACAATGATCAAGAAGCTTAGGTAATCCAGGGCGGAAGGCGAAAGCGGTTCGAGGGAGACTTGAGGCCGTTTCCCCCGACCCCTTGCCAACTGCATAATACAAGTAAATGGGGTCCAGTCCATTAGAAGGTCTCCGGCAACTCCGAAGAGCCGGAGATGGGGATAAATTGGAGTTTAAGGACAACTTCTCCGTCTGGTCTTCACCCTTTTAATCCTTAACAACTTTGAAACGCAACAAACCCCCTCCACATCCAGAATCCCTGATCTCACTCCCTACCTCACCCCAGCACATCCCAACTGTAACTTCGTCTTTCGAAGACCAACTACAATTTGCTGCGATTCTCAAACTTGGTAAAAGTTTGTGTCCACCCATCCAAACGAGGATGACAAGAATGAGTTCTGACAAACAGGAGTTCGTTTCGATAATGACATTTGCAGGGGTTGTTCATCAAGACAATACGACGCCTAAATTGTTTTTCACTTTGCTGTTTTCTTGCCTAACAGTTGCTAGAAGTCTTCTAAGTATCTTCGAACCCCTACAGTCCAAGACTGACGTCAGACTGACTTGAGACCTAATATGAGTACAGGGGCTCGTTAACTCCACGATTCACGCGCCATCATTCAAGTAATCATATTTGGGTAACATACCAAGACTAAAAATAAATAAAATAACGTCGTTTCACTGCGTCCAGACGGGCCTCTTGGTTAATTGTCCTCGAATCTACGAGCGACAGAGAATTTACAACAATAACCATGGTTATAATCATGCTTTGAGTGGGCAGAGGCAACACTGATGGACTGAAGTGACGAAGTTTGTCACTGCTCTATGCATTTCGGAACTAACAAGCTTTTGACCTTACTTCTGAGCCAAAGAGGAACACTTCAGGCGAGTAAAGTAATTAGTCAAATAAAGAGACAAATACTGTTGACGTATACTGTTAATGGTTAGCTAAGGCATTCCAGTCGACAATAAAGAGTCCCTTAAATTTCAAACTTTGTAGAGTACAAAGAAGTAATATAATCGTGTTTTAAAGGGATTTATCACCTGCAATTTGTGTAGAGCAAGTACATGAAGACATCAAAGCTGTCCGACCCCAGCATAACATCAACCAGGGGCTGGTAATCGCATCGACGCCAAGTACCGAATAACCCTACTGCAATGTCTGCCCTATCTATCTCTACTCCTTCAGCCTACACCTGCTGCTTGACTCTTACGTCGTGATGTCTTCTTTCGTCACTTAGTTCAGCCACGAGATCAGCATAGCGTATGAGGAAGGCCCCCTTAAGATATCTTCATTCGAAGCAAACAATCGTAGGACGTGCTCAACAGCTTGGGCCTCCGTACCGCCACAGGTGTCCAACGTATTTGTTAACCCGCAGGTTTTCGTGACCTATGTGTTATAGACACGTTGGGAAATGGAAACAGTGATCCGCATTCTGGAAGGAAAAACATTCAGCACCATCAACCGTGCTATGACTCCAACGCTGTTCCGAGATCAGGGAAAGCTTTCAGGGTAATAGTAAAAAATAAGGACTTATTAACGTGCCCAAGTCCTTGATGATTTGCCAAGGTGTCCCTTCGTTGATCCAATGCAATCGTACTCGGGGTAAAAACCCACCTTGGTATATTCGTTGGTAACGCTCGAGATTAACAGTATCGCAGAAGCATTCTTCCGAATTTTTTTCATGTGTGACGGCACGTGCCGTGCGTGTTCTCGTACGTGCGTAAAGAAATACCAGAGGTCTGAAACTTTTCAATTTCTGACGCGAGAGGCCACATTTTATTGAGGCCATTAAAGCGTCTTCTTATTGCGAGGGACCAGACGTCAATTTGTCTGGCGGATAACGTAACAAGGCTTCAAGAAACCTAATGGAATAACCGAAGTGACCCAACCGCTGGACTGGCGCTTTTGAAAGGAGACCGCGTCAGTCGAGATGAGTACCCCGTTTAACGGTGGATTTTTAGGCAATCAAAGATAATTTATTATCTGGAATGAGCTGGAGTTGTAACGTCGAGGGCATAAATCACGGGAGAAGGAGCCCAGTGGTACGGCGACCGAACCGCAACGGGTATTGAGCACTTCCATTACCCTTCGGACGCTCGTCAAAGTCAGTTCATCCTTCAGAGCTGCTCTGCCGATGTCTTGAAATTCGAGCTGCTTGTCAGAAATTCCATTCTCTCGGCGACTTCTATGAGCAGTTTGAGTTATAACAGGAGTAGTGAGTCTAATGCCACGGCATGTGAACGGCAAACGTATAGAATATAAATAAATAATTTAATTCTGGAAGTATTAACGAGCACACGGTACTTGTAACAATCCAATTATACCCGGCACTTTCATTGTTTAATGTCAGATTTCTTTGAGGAAACGAGCTGGTTGCCCTCATGAGCGTGAATGGATGACGTGGAGTTCTTTTCTTTCATGACCGATTTCTGCAGGGTGTTATTCGCACCTATCTTATCTTCTTTGTTGGTAATTCTGGCAGCCACTACATTGTCTGAAGAGTGTGGGTTGGTCATTTGGTTTTCGAGTGGGATTATTGAGCTTGGGACAGCCCAAACACTAGCTCAGCATCCACCAAAACCCAGGTTTATGGAGGTTGCCATTTAGCCAGTCTTTCAGTAGAGAGCTGTTGCCCATGTGTTACCGATGAAGCCTCGGAGCCTCGGGAAAACTGTACAATCTGGTTTACTTGTGGGGCAAGTTTTCAAAGGAGAGCCTGTTGTAGGAGCTATGGCGAGAGAAAGAAGTGGAGCCGCGTATTGAAGTCGCCATGTCTCGTGAGGAGCTTGCTCTTCCAGTGTTCTGCATCAACTGGTGTTCTCGTCTGTTCACGGAAGTCGGACTAAAGTCATACGTGTAACGTTCCTTTGATCAGAACTCCCATCTTGGTTCCTGTTTATATAATGCCAACTTATCTAGCAAGTTTAAGTTCAGTCGACAGGTCTATGAGAGTGGCAGAAGCTCCCTTCTCACTCCCCTCTTTATTTCCAAACAAGTTTTATTCGGTTCCTCAACTAGTTTTACTCAAGTTCCAAACATCCGTATTTACCCCCTTCTAACTAAATGTGCCAACAATTTAAAAATAATTCTCCTTCACTTCCCAAGTTTGGCAGAGCGGAAAGCCAGATCGGTTTGTAAACTCGTCATTACATAGTCCCTGAGAGCAATATTACACTTGGTGCTCAGTCTTATTTCATCGTTGAATCTGCGAAGATTTCGTAATATCACACAAGCAGCGTTCAACGGGTTTAGTTTTGACCGGGGGGGTCAAAAAGTTTCGTTACTACATGTATAGTTTGGGAGATAATTACTTTAATGAGAGTCTAATGTCTCAGGCTCACGGGGGTTTTCAGCTGGAGGTTAACTCTGTGTTGCCTGAGTCTGGCGCGAACTTAAGGGCGAGCCGACCGTAGGAAGCGGGAGAAGACGAAGACGAAGAGGAAGGAAGGAAGGAAGGAAGATGGGTCAGAAGGATGTCGGCGTTTGAGGTGGCGAACGAGAGGCAACCGCTCCAAGAATTATTCATTTCAGAGTTCGAACAGAAACCCGCGAATCAGCTATTAACGTATTCCGAGGCCGCAGCCGAAAGGTCCGGTTAATGTATGATGGGTCAGCGCGAGAGCCTCCGTGAATTAATTAAACCCCCACGAGCCCGAGACCGAGCCCAGAGCCTAGAACCCTGAGAGAAGAGAAGCCATCTTGAGGGGTCCTCCATTAGAGGAGCTCTCCCGGGAAACATACAAACTTACCGGTGTAATGTAGTTAGCCCTGAGGGGCCTCTTGGTCAGGGAGCATATCTAGTTAGCAACATTCTCAATAGATAGAGCTTCACCTAACCACTCGCCACTCTCTTCTTCCTCACGCTCCACGTCCTCCGACTCCGCTCTCATCCACCTCTTCTGCTCCATTTCTCCCCTATCCCCACTACACCGTAATTCCAACCCTCACCGCATTATTTCCCTAGTAACAATTATATCCAGTCACGTATCTCATCACTATTACTCGCAATTGCGCATCAGAGCAGTTTTCGAGAAAAAATTATTTGGTGTTTTGATAACTATGATAACTATGGTTCGTTCTTGACCGATTTTCCTATTACCCTTTTTTGGAGCCCCACGGTGCCGCGCAGGCTAAATATAACATCTGAAACGAATTGGAGGCTTCGTGTTCACAGATATACACACACACACACAGACGATTTTCCCGAATTGTGTTTTTTGGACTCAGAGAGTCCTTTGAAACGAACAGCTCTGAAGAGACCTCGACATCAATGTACCTGTTTGGTGACTCCGTCTTCTCTCGTCGAATGCTGTGGGCGGGCGCTTTCAATGTAAAGGCATCGTTTGGCCGTTAAAAGAGTACTGAAGTCAATCAGTTAGTCTTGGTCTTTATATAGGCTAATAGGTCTTTGAAAGACCATGACTAACTGACTGAGTTAACGGCCAGACGATGATGTCTTTACATAGAAAGCGCTCGCCCACAGCGTTCTACCAACCAGAGAATCCTGGTGCACTAAACAGTGTAAGTTAATAATTTACCTACTGGCGGTCCTAACCCAATCACTTTAAGAACTCTTCAGTATTGTGTCAGCCGATTGCGTATCATTGCTTGCTGATTCGTAGAGGAAAGGGAAATAAAAAGAACTAGTTGAAAGAGATCAAACTAGAGCAAATTGGTCCAGCATTGGTGATGACGCACCGTCTCGTTTTGTCATTTCGTGTTGAACGAAGAATTCTCCGAAGCCTTCTTCTGAACTGGTTGACAACTGAACTACCTTAGTGAGCAGTCAAAACGACTACTTACCCTATGAGGACATTACCCTTTCAAGTGTAGAATCCATCAGTCGGCACCACACGTTCCATCATCAGTAGCTACGTCGTCACCACCGCGTGAAGGCGTCTCGCAGCAATTCAGCTTCGTACTTTCAGCAACTAAATAGGTCAAGTGGGCAGGAAAAAGTGTGGAAGCCGCTGGTGATGACGCAGACGGTGAGAATAATCTGATGTAAAAACCTCGCGGGTGAAATATTTACCATACATTTTTGAGGGAGCAGATAAGTGAGCGAGAAGCAGGGGGATTGAGACGAAAGCGCTATCACTCAACGAGAGACTTCCATCGCTCAACGTGGGATTACTACTGCTTCCTCAACTTGCTTCCCTCGACTAACACACGTTTGGAGTCAGAACTTGCAGCTACGGCGAGAAAGTGGAGAAGATTATGTTTGGTGGCGCCTTCTTCAGTCTCAGGTATAAGTCAAGGACGTGATAATGTAAAGTTGACGAGACCCTGCATTAATCTAAAGTATCTGAAATAAAAAGAGCTACGGTAGTTTCGTGATCATCCATCAACAGTAAAACTAGCCCCAAGTTCTAATTTTAATCATATGAAAAGTTTATTGTAAATTGAAGTTTTATAAAAAGTCGCCCTTGACTCCAAATGCACGAAGAATTTGAGGACTATCAACGTTCCCTTCTGTCGCAAAGAGAGAAATAGAGAAAGCACTGACTGAGAACGATAATTCAGGAGTTTACAGTTAGGTGTGTATTTTGCAGGAGGTGATACTTCAAAATATGAAAAAAGTAATATAAACCTATTAACTCAGACATAAAGTATATTTGGATAACAAATTAGTAATACGAGGGACAATGAGAAAAAAAGGAAAAAGTAAAATAGTTCGAAAACAACTAAGGGCACTGCAATTGAATTAAGTTTAAAACAAAGACTGAAAATGAACAATTCTGAGTATAAATAAATGGATGTGACGGTCCACGCTAAAAAAAAGGCTTTGGCCGATTCGTGGGAGACTGACGTTCGTACTGGACCATGCTCAACTACAAGTCGATCAAGCCCCTTGGTGTCGAAAACCAATAGATCAACGCTTTTGAAAAGTAGGATCCGTGGGAAGGGAAGGGAAGGGAAAACGATGAGGGAGGCAACAGGTAACGACGTTAGTCAGCACGTCGCAGGTGAGGTGCAAGGCGGACTAACTTCCAAGTAAATAAATACGCCTAAATAAAGAACGTGAAATGATGTCGGAGAGTTCAACCAGTCCATTAAAGGTAAATTACGACATATTGCACAGGAAAGTTGTTGCAGATGCCCCATGCAGGGAAGCCTAGGGGGTCATTATGAACGGTTAACCATTGGTTCGGTCAATCAGTTGCTTAACCCTTCAGCTAACCAATTGGTTGACCATTCGTTATGCTGTGCTTCAGTTAATTTGTTCCAGTTAACCAAGTGGTTAAACTCTCAGTTAACCATTCGTATAATCAATTGGTTAAACATTCGGTTAATTAGGAAAGGGGCTGCTCCCTGAGGATCTTGTGGTTTGATCCTTTCCCTAGGGTTGATAGGTTTTATAAACATGCTGCCCTCACCAGTGTTTTGCCCTGGTACATGTATACCCGAATTTGATTGACCTGACGAAATGTCTTCTAGCTACTCATACATACAACTATTATTTGTACATGGAGCATATAATCCAATTTACGGAGATTGAGAATGCGTTGTGTATTTACTTTGTGCGAATATTCGTACACGCGCTATTTGCCGAAATTACTGTCACAGATGAAAAAACCTCGAGTTCTCTTTTGAAGGCTTGAACAATCCGTTTCTCAAATGAGCAATTTAAGCCCTTGTTTGCAAACCTTCAGTCTGCGTTTATGTTATAAATTTAGAAACTCTTTAAGATTGTGGAGGTCATAGGGAAACAACTGGGGTCTGCTATTATCGTTCGTTTACGGCGTCATTCGTTTTGGATTGTCTCCAATCGTTATGCTATGCTTGTATCTATGCTGCTAAACATGCTCAAAAGTGAAGCACTTGCCACTACTATAATTATATCGTAACAACTTATTCTCATATGCGTTATACTGTTAGTCAGATTAGCTCCCACAGGTCCCTCGTGTTCAGATGAACTAGACAGCGAGAGAAAACGTTAGGGTTGAAGTCATAAGAACCTGTAACAATCACGCCGGATGATTTCACGCGGCAAACCTATACTGCTACTATTACTACTAGACAGACGGAGATTCCTAAATGCCCTTACACTAAATTGGATGGTTGGGTCACGTAGTTACTCAAAACCTGCCCCTTTCGACCCGCTCGAGACGAAACCCGGTTTTTCTATTATGTAAAAAGAATGTTCTTTTCTCCGGGTTGATTCTAAATTAATTTATTTAAGAAAAAATTGGAAAATAAAGGACATAAATCCGAGTTACGGGACGATCTCGAGTTGTAATCTCGTGGTCGGTACTAATAACACAGAATGACTGGGAAGGGAAGAAAGCAATTGATTGATGCGGAGGAAACCGAAGGAAGGGGGGATTACCATATAAATGTATTGGGTTGAAGCCTTGTAATTTCTCGAGCTTTAGATCTTGATATCGGCGGATGACGAAAAGAGGGAGGATCTAATGGAACTTCGCTCCCAGAACGTGAACGGAGGGGGAGCCAAAACCCTTTGATGCCACTTCTTTTTTTCTTCGGCGACTACCGTCTATCGTGAAACAAATAAAAAGAAAGCCTCCCTACCTTTCGCTACCCAACAGCTGTTATGCTCAGTTGTTTCTTTCTCGTGTTAACCTTGTATTAAGTGGAGAATAAACACAAATTATGGAAGCTGCCCATTAATGAGCTGTCACTACTGCTCATTCCCGTCTGTTGGCCAACACGAGAGGTTCGCGGGCAAGCACAAGGCAGGCGATCATGGGCGTCGTATATTCCATCCTTGTATATGAGGCAGAGGCTATATGGGTTGGGCTCAGGCTGTGCCACAATGGGGTAGATTTCTAGTTTTTTTTTCTCTCACGAGGGCATCGGGACAAGTCCCTTTGTCACTGTGGCCACGTGTGGGCCTATTGTGACTCTAGCCCTTCCTTAGTAAAAGGCGTCGTACATATCCGCCCCCTTTATGAAGCCGAGTATGTCCTTCACCGCAGCTTCTGCTATGATGTGGGGCTCAATAATCCCCTGGGCAAAGCATCCAAAGCGTTTCGCTGCTAAGGCAGGGCACTCACATAGGATGTGCTCCGCCGTCTCGTCCTCCTCACCACAGAGTCTGCATTCCACCGCCTCTGAGATGCCCATCTTGTTGAGGTGATACCTGAGTGGGCAGTGTCTGGTGAGGAAGCTAATCAAGACCCTCAAGTCCCTCGTAGAGAGTGTCAGCATCGCCTTTGCCCTTTGACCAGAAGGCGTAACAAGCCTTTTTGATTGTCTAAGTCGTGGCTGGCGATGCCAATGGGCGCTATTTTCCTGTGTCTCCCATTGAGCCACCAAACGGTTCAGGTGACTTTTGGTCATACCTACGTGAGGTTCAGGCCCAATGGGTAGGGCTTCTGTGCCCTTCTTCGCAAGGTGGTCAGCCTTTTCATTGCCCTCATGCCCCTTGTGAGCTGGCACCCAGATGAGGGAAAGCCTATTGTGGGCGCCGAGCTGCTTGAGAGCATGAAGGCATTCCCATGGCAGCCTGGACCTAAAACTATAGGCCGCGATGGCCTTTAATGCGGCCTGGCTGTCCGAGAATATGTAGATCTGCTTGCCCTTGAGTCCCTTAGACAGGATCTCTTCCGCGCAGATCTTTATAGCTAGGATTTCAGCTTGGAATATCGTGGCGTACTCTCCCAGCGGCTTAGCCAGACTGTAGTTGGGCCCAACAATGCCCAGTCCAGCTCTGCCTCCCATGACTGAACCATCGGTATACCACCGCAGGGCGCCCACCTCGGTCCGGAACGTCTCCTGCTCCCATCGTTCCCGCGAGTGGATACTTACCCTGAATGGCAGCCGAAAGTTCTTTCGCTCTGACATGACGTCGGTAGCAAGGACCACAGCCTCTTCCAGTTTGAACTGTCTAGTTGTTCTTTGGAGGCTTACCTTAACCCTGGTGGAAATGTTCCCTGTCTGCAAAAGCCTTACTGCTCCCAGGTAAGCAGTCCTCTGAATATGTATATGGAGAGGTGAGATGTCTAAAAGGACTTCCATTGCAGCAGTGGGGCACGTATTCATTGCCCCTGCAATAGCTAGGCATGCCTGTCGCTGCAGTTTTTGGAGTTTCCCTAGAGCTGCTAGCCGGCATGTTACCTTCCACCACACCGTGGAGGCGTAGGTGACGCGGGGTCTTATTATCCCCTTATAGAGCCACTCCATCATTTTTGGAGTAATGCCCCATGATTTGCTGCACAGCCTCCTGCATGCCCACAGGGCTGCAGTTGCCTTGTGCAGCGCATATCTCACATGTGAATTCCAAGTGAGCTGCTTATCCAGTATCACCCCGAGGTATTTCACCTCTGTACTTATATGGAGCCTTGCTCCTTGCATGGTGGGTGATACTATATTTAGGTTTCTTCGCTTGGTGAATGAAACCATGGATTTCTAGCTTACCCAGTTCCTAAGTTGAGGCAGCAAGCTCAAACTGCCTGTACTGCCGAGCATACGTGGATGATGCTTCCCTTGCTATCTTCTTGCCCCAACGATACAGTCAGCCGGCTCACACCCTGTGGCATTCGTCTGCACCATGTTGAATTCCGATGAAAACTGGAGGTACATTGCTCAATTCGCCCGGGAAGTGCTCAGCCTGGATGAGGGTGAAGCTTATTCATCCGAGGCCAGTGTCACGCAGGCAATATGGGAGGATGTACGGGAATGGTTGCCTGCTGCAAGCTTCTCATGAGGGTGAAGAGCATAAGAAAGAAGGGCGTGAGGGCTAATACGGTTCCAGGTTGGTTCTCAATACGCTGGAATAAATTCATCGAGCAACTAGGAGCAGACCATCCCTCTACCCTCAACCCCCCCCCCCCCCAAAGGAAAATTCGTGAGGCATTGGACATAGGATTCTGGAACAACTTAGGAGCACCGTCAGCAATACGCTTCCAGCAAACAGCAATCCAACCGCATTCATCAATATGGAGACCAAGTTTGTATTCCCTCATCTGCTGACAATTGCACCTGTCTACAAGACATTTTACACTGAATTTTACCCTACTGAACTAACAAATTACCTCTACCACTAAATCTCACAATATCTTTGGCTCAGATGATAAACAAATGGTTTTGTGTCACACCGTCAACGATCTGGAGGACGAACGTTATATATATAGAGAACAGGCAGGTAGCTAATGTGTGACTTATGTTGAGCGAACCTACACGGATCTCAGGTAACGTTCCAGATATTTCTTATTATCACTAGTACCTTTCAGGAGTATGATTCGAGACTGAATCGAATGTGATGTGTCTCGTAGTGCGAGACTGCGTCAACTTGGGAAAACTGTTGTGTATTCATTTGCACTGTTCCCCCTGGCCTGCGCTCATTTCCCGCACTACCTTTCGTCATATTCCAACCTCTTGCAGTTTGAATCCTCGCATAGAGCCAATTGCCTAACTTCATCTAGAAAATGTCAATCTTCTTTGTTTTTGTGTAAGGATCCAAATCTGCAGTGTCTGTCAGCCGTCCAGGACGTATTATACCTTTATTGTGGTCTAAAAACCCGTTCTTTCGCACGAACAGGAGAGAGGAGCCCACCTGATCGGCAAAACGATCGGATGAAGCCCATGGTTGTTATGGGCAGGAAAAAGTTAAAACAATTAACAGAAACGCAATTTTGGCAGTTTTATAACAATTACGACGTGTTTGGCATCGTTTTCTAAGTATTTTTCGATGTTGAGAAGAACTGAGAGAGTCTCAGAGGTGGACGACTGCGTCTAGACCGAAAACAGTGAAATCCCAGTATTTATTGTGAGCAAACTATGCTATACAGCGAAAGAAGTCGTTTCCCTTCCGTCTCATTAGACTCGCCACGTCCTGCCAATTGCCTACAGGTGCCTGTAATATGTAATTTCGTCCACATTCTCTCGACGAGTGATATAAATCGGATCGAGCGGAACGAGGTAGTGGTTTACACTTCGTTGCACGGTATATTAGCTATCACTAGTTGACATCTAGTCAACCAGCCCACCGGTATAGTCCATTTCTTCACCAGCAGCCACTCAAGTGATTTTCATATGATTTTAGGCTAATCCTGTAGCTCCATCCCCCTTCAGTACTATCAAGAGTTGTGTATTCATTCTCCTGGACAGTAGACACCCTGAAGCCACCCCTACCTCGTTTCACTTCTTTCCTCATCTTGGTGTATGTGGCATTACTTCATCGGTCGAAAGCAAGCTCCGAACGTGCATTATTTTACAATACTTGATGATTCCTTGTACATCTGAGCGCGAGATATTACGCGTAGAGAGTTCATGTATTCTGCACATGTTGTATATTTCAGGTTGATCACGACGTTCATTAAAATAGGCCAACCAGACCCAAACTGATTCCTTCCCACCCCAAAACCACCGACATCGTTCTACCAACTTTCTCAACGTCTTATCATTAACACTGGACGTTATTCTAAAAGGTGAGCAACACGCAACATGGCGGCTTTTGGAGCCTTCGAATGCTCTGGACGGAATCGTTTTCATTGCGACCTCGTCGTAACTCAAGAAAAATCCGATCTTCGAGATAAACGTAAGAGAAAAAAATTGGGCCCCCCTACCCTTCGCCGTGAAATTATACGCCGTACCGAAATGATTCCGATTCTTATCTCTGAGTGACAATATAAATCAACCCGGTTACTCGGTGAATTTAATTGTTGTTATGGCCGGCAGCTCGATGTATTTTTCATGTTTATTAATAAGGAGCTCTTGGTAAAACCCTTCTGTTTTTTTTCTTCTTCCTTCAAAGTCGAGGGTTCACTAACTCATTTTTTTCCTCCCTACGGGTTCAATCTTTTCTGTCCCAAAACTGAATAACGCGTCGTTACCCGAGTTCCCTTTCACCTAGTAATGCGTCCAATAAATGTGGCTACCTGACGCACTTTTAGATTCCCACCTAGACCTAACCTGGAAGTAGTATTAATGAGTGTTTTAGCTTAACTGAAAATAAGGCTACTATTAATATCATTCACACGAGGAGAGGGGAAGGCTAATACGTCCTGATAACAAGTTTTTCAGACCTCGGTCAGTGCTCTAATAAATTAATACCTATTTTGTTCTTCCTAGGGATCGTCGACGAAAGCGTGCACTTCGCCAATAATCATTCGTTGACGGCCTTGATGAGGACTTGATTCGATTGTAGTAACCTCCCTTTCGCCTTCACGCAATGAACTGCTTCAAGCACAACATAAGAAATGAACGACTTCTCGCTTCTTATTTTCTTCGAATGCAGAATCGAGTCGGACAGCACTGGAGGGTGTTAGAAGGTAATTGTTTGAATTGAGGGTTCTGAGGCTGTTTCCTCTTTGGTGCCGTAAACTATCCAATGAATGCTAACAACCAAGAGTTTAGCGGCCCAAAACCAAACATCACTTTTCACGTGACCCGGCGAGCCCCTTCCTTCGATGATTACAGTGGTTCGTCTACGCCCTCGAGCGTTTTCAAGGCTCCGGAAAGAGTCGCCTGACACTCCTCGAGGTGTTTCTTCGTTGAAATTGAGACTCCCATCGTGTCAGGCTCCAATTTGTGAGCCAATATTGAATCTGAGGTGTCACTTAAATCGTACGTATATCCTCATCTCATCCCGTTTATTCTTCGTGTTGCATTCAGTAGTACGGTAGCGTAGAATAAAATATAGCGTAATATTATATATTAAGGGACATTGCCAGGATAAATAAAATGAATACCGTTGATCCCTGTGAGAAACAGATCGCAATCTAGATTATTCACGCCACTTTTCTGCCAATTTCTATGAAGATCCAGCAGACCCGCTCAGTGGCTGTGTCTACATCCCTGGGTACTTTCCAGTCTCTTCTACAGCTATCGATCACATACCCAGATGATAGACTGCTATTAATGAGTGACTATAATGGGCTGTAAGTAGTGCGGTCTGGCCCAAGTTGAGCTCATTGCGATTGAATTTCTTGAGTAGCTCAGTACATTGATGGAACATTCCTCTAACCTATAGGTACGCATTCTGTAACTGCTATAACACATTTTACGTCTATGTATCGATTAAGAATTGGGTTTAAGGCCTTGAGGCAAGTTCGGGAGCGAGGATTATGCGCGCCTTCCAAATTCCGCTGATCGTTCATCCATGAAAACCAGGCTTCCTTCAGTTTAGCTACTAAAGGCGATTTGTCCAAGTCAAGCTTCTATTCGATCAGGCAGAAACCCACGTTAAAATGATTCGAGGGAGCTCAGAACAATTATTTCCTCTCTCAAGGGTTGGTTGTAAGATGAATGAAGGTTGATGGACGGAGTTGAAGAGCAGCGTCAATAGCCAGAAAACGTGATCGCTCAGGTTAATGCAGGAATGATAAGGCTAAGTGTGGTGAAGGAAGTGAAAAAGACGAAGAGGAATAAGAAGCGGGGAGAGAAGGATCAGAGACTAATTGAGTGAGGAGTAACGTCGGAGCTCGGATGTCTGTCTCACATTTGTCAGAGATACTTCTTCTTTTCCGCATATCCCCATCACGATAATTGGAAAAACCAAACCGAGTTTAAAATATTCGTTTCTACCAATTTATTGCATCCCGTCGTCAGTGCGCGAGTTCAGTGTCCGCCTTCGTCTGTCTGTCTGCCTCCAGTCGCTCAGTTGGGGGTCCTCGTCGCTCATTTGTCAGCATCTTCACGCCTCCGCTCGGCATCTCCTTCCAAAACCCCGCGCCACTAATCTTCACCAATCATCGGAATCCTTCAACGCTCTCTAGATTAGTTATTACTTCTCTTCTTGTTGCCACTTATCTAAATGATGTAATAACATGTTCCAAATGGGCGTCTGAGCTTTATCCCGAGGTTAGGAGTTCGTTCAGGAATGTCTATCTCCGGCAACTGGTAAGCCAACTTGTCTGACACGACAAATATCAAACGAAGTGTCGATCCTCCCTCGTATATTTGGTGACAGATCATGAATTGTATTTGCAGGCAAATCGTCTTAATTTATGTTTGAAGGTGAGCTTGTTAATTGGTGGTAGAAAAAGTACAAATGATGAAAAGCACTTTGTTATTTGATGGCGGCGAGCGGGAGGCAACTGGAAGACGTTGGAGTAAAATGTTCGGTCAGGATAGTCTGCGTGTTTGAGGGCCGTATTTTAGTTTGAGCAGAGGAGGAGACGGGAAATTCTGAGTCCAGGGGGACCGTAAATACATCCCATAGCCCTGACGTTTCAATCAGCTATCAAAACCAATTGGGGAGGAGAAAGAAATAGCGGCGAGTGTATAAATCGAGACAAAAAAAAAAAAAAAAAAAAAACGAAGGCGGGGAACTGGCGACAGAGATGAATTGTTGTTGTCCCCCTCTAAACGTTATGTGTTGCATTTTTTTGAGGTGTCCAGAAGATAAATAAGGAACATGCTTTCACTGAGGTTGGACGATCACTGGATTAGGTTGTCATAGTTCTAGCCTAGTTGGGCGAGAAACCGAAAGTTTAGACGAAAAGTGACGACGCTCAAATCGAGGTCACTTGTTGATTAGCCGTGAACCTTGGAAGAACCCTTAGCTAATTTATTTCAACTTGTACAATGATTTCACCATGAATATTGACAATAACATTAACAAGGCTGAGAGCCTGTAGAGTTGAACTTATATCAAGTGTTTCATGTTGATCCTATCAAAAAATGAGCTTGTAAACAATGGTACAAGGCGAGACATGCCAGGTGGTTTAGTACTCATGTGAGTGACCATCAAGGCTTCTTTAAAATACTAAAACAAGAGATTTTTAAAACAGTTGTCTAAGCGTAATGATTAAACATTACGCATAACCTATCCTAGAAGAGTTTACAATAAGAAATAATGCTATATTGAATATTTGACAGTACGGTTTGTCACACTTGAAAGTTCTTCTATCTTGGTAAAATAGTTTATTTGAATGTATTTGAACACTACTTTACATTTTACGTGGAACGTGGAAGCTCTTTCAGTTCCGGAATTTATTGAGTCGCTCCTACTTATGCCACAATCATTACGGAACAATCACTTGTGTGTGAGTTTGTGCTGTCAACATGGTTTGTGCGGCGGTTAATAGAAAAGGGAGGCACATAAAGGAATCACGCAGTGGGGATGGTACTCCATTCCGAGAATATTGGTTTACACGACCAAGGAGAAACCTACCCCAACCACATCCCCCCACTGAAAGACACTTGAAGTGTGATAATTCCTAAGCCAATCTAAGGGCACTTCTCACTGAGAAGATGCACGTAAATACGAGTCGACTAGCATTCTCAAGTCATGAAGTTATTCTGCACTTCACAACGCTTTCCATTGGCGGAGTTTGTAGAAATAGTATCGAAATATTTGAGTAAACAATTCCCATCATGAAGATTCTCATACTGGAGCAGCTTCGAACAGACATTTTACAGTTTTAATAAACCAAGCAGATTCCAAGACGAACCGTAACGAGTTCGTGTCAGTTTCGTGAAGAGGTCGATTTCCTAACCCTCTCTTCGCTTCTTTGCTTTGGCTCTTTTTGCTCTCATTATTCTCCCATCCGCTCGCTTTGTGTCGTCAGAATGAAAACCTTTGTCGTAGCTCCTTCTTTCGTTGGAAAATATGAGCAACGGCGGGGTTAAACGAAAAACTGGCGTCGGAGGCAGAAGTGAAGCAGCAGCTGTCGTTGGGATTCGAGGATTCAAATCCTGCTGTTTTTCATCCAGTAATTACGCTAATTATCTGCGATACTCGATTGTGTTTCTCAACTTTCAATCTCAGTCTAATTGTTTGGATCGCTGAATGTACTTGTGAGTGCGAGCCAAAATAACTGTCCCACAGCCACCGGCCACACCTGGATTTAACGATAGCAAAGAAGGACAGCTATACTCCCATCCAAGGCATAGGAATTAACTCATTCTGTCAACAAGAAGCTGCCTCACGATCTGTAGGCAAACCCCAGAGTTACTTGCTTTGGAAGCCACGCAAAACCTCAATTCAGGACGTTGTTTGAGCAACAAATTGACAAATGTCCTAAAGGTGTTTAGCCTCCGTATCTCCTATTACTGTGTCCTAGCTATGACTGTTGGTTCTGAATAGACCCTTTTGTCGTGGGATCAACCTAATTGATGGATCCAACGATGTGCTCTTCTCGAAATACCGAAGGTTGGCGTGGTTCAGCTAACGCCCACTTCGACACTCTAAACGACGTCTGATGAGAGGGAGCTCGGCAAGTGACGAGTTGAAAGAAAAGATTTTAATAAAAGGTGATTTATCGTTAAAGTAAAGAGGCTTTAAAGGGGTTTAATTATTTTTCTTAGGGTGGGGGGGGGGCTGATGTAGGGGAAGTGGGACGTTGAACAGAGGAGGCCTTTTCATTCCCTCGCCACATCCTTCGGTACGAATTCTACCAAAAGCATCACAAAGGATTTGCCACAAAAAGAAAAAATAAATTAAAGAAAAAGAGTGATATCAGGATTAAACAAAGTTTAGAGGAGGTGAAGGTGATGGTGGCATGTTGGGTGTCTGAATATGGATCCGATGCGGAACGCACACTCCTAGAAGAACATTGTCGGTCTCGTCGTGCCTTCCAATAGTAACGTATTATTTACATCGAACGCCATTTTAAATATCTAAACGCTTTCGAGGCAATCGGTGAGATGAATACCACACAGTATTAATACCCCGCTGAGGAGCCCCAACTTTAATTAGAAAATCGACGAAAAATTGGAAAATGAAGGATGTGTGTTGTTGTAATGGGACCAGGAAGAACGATAATTATGAAGAACAGCCTGAGTCTGGCCGCTGGGTGGGAAGAGGCCGGCAATCAGCTGGGCTAAGTTCTAGGCGATATAATGTTCGTTGCACCCATTTCGGGGTTCTGCAAAAGTCACCAAAATAATCCGTACTTAAATGTTCTCATTGAATAAATATATTGACACTAGAACATCAAGTAGGGAACATACATCACGTTGAGGGTGAGGGGGAGGGGGAGGCAGTTGACAAATGGCTAATACTATAAGCTCAGAAGTAGCGCGGTAGTGATACACATTCAAGCTGTGATCGTTGTGTGTCGTATATTATGGACACGACTTGTTTGAGGTTAGTTTTAAGCTTATTTTGTTCATAGCCTTACTTGGGTTTCCATAGTGATCTGCAAGCTGAATATACAAAGTGATGATTTCTTTCACTCACGGGCTCACGGAAAATGTTCCCTAATGGTGTTTTTCGGACTCAGTGGCCGTTTAAACGTAAAATTCTGAAGAGACCTGTACTCGAGCCGATTTCGTAACTTTCCTTTCTGCTCCGAAAAGACAGAAGGCGCGAATAATCACATGAAACCCTCGGGGATGATTGGGGTAGATTCTTTGGTTCCGACAATCCCATTGACTCAGTTGAACGCATCATTTTCATGTATATGCTCCATGGCACGACGTGGCTATGCAGCATTTGCCACGCATCCTCAATTCTACACAACAGATGTCGATCGCGCATACTGCCAAGTTTTCATGTCTTCAGAAATGGAAGTCGTACTTGAGCTGAGTAAGGAGTATGAAGAATGGAATGTATTGAGTAATATCAGCTCTCTCAGATCAAGTTTCCCCGCCAGTCACTTCACATCGACACAAACAGTTCACGGTAACCAAACCAGTTGGCGTAATTACCAGTTTCACAACAAAATCTATCGCTTCGAACGTGATCTAAACAACAACTTCTAATAACGAAAAAAACAACTCTGCCCTACACCCATCGCTGCGGCTACTGAGGTGATTCATTTAAATCCTCTTGTTTACGCGGTAAACTATTACTTCTTTAAAATTACCCGTAACGTCCGCCCTGAGTCAGACTTCTTGATGTTATCATTGATTTAATAATGCGAGTTTATATTTTGACATCGAGTAATAAAACTTGCATGGTACGATGTATCGTAAGCCCCTCAAATTTCCTAATAGAAACAGGTACATTAATTAGGGTCAAATGCTTAATGAACCACGTAAAAACCTCGTTTACAGAATGATGCGTAATGAATTTAAAAAACATCGAAATTTTCTAAAAAAGTTCTTAGGACTACAGGGCTAAATGAAATTGTTACAGACGAGGGTTGCTACTGTCGTATGATTGCAAGTTTCCGACTTGTAACCTTATTGATAGTTCAAATTGACACTGCTGAATGAAAGTATGTGTGCGGGGGGCACATTGAAAGGTAGTATTGCTACACGCTGGGGTTGCTGTTATTGGAAGTTGGATGATGTCCCGTTAGATCGAGAAAGAATATTGATCTACAATGCCAAAATACTGGTGTGAAGTGCAACTTGCTAAACAATCGCGTAGAAGGTTTCTGGGCAACTGATTATTCATCGCTATAACAAAACCGTGTTTTCAAGAACGAAATGAAAAACAAAAGAATATGCAGAGGTCAATCGGCCTTCAGCTAATTGGGAACGACGGGAGCTTAGAAATCAATTGTCGACCGTGTCAGCTTTGATTTCAGCTCTACGTAGTGCAAAATGTCTTTAATTAATGTTTGTAAGTTTATTAAATAATATTCACTTTAAGGCATACCACACTCTACGTAGGACGTAAACTTATGATGAACCACGTTCGAGTGAGTTGAGGGATTGGATTAATAGCTGAACGTACGAGGGGCTGAGAAAAGTTGGTCGGTGGGTCGCAGCAGATGTTTTCTCATTGTTTTCCAAATAGTTTCAGAACGCAAATATTTTCAAAATAATCGTGTAGAGAGTACTGTAAATTGCGTGTTACTCAATAAAACGAGCTTAAATGGAGGCAACCGATCATAGAACGTTCAGCGCTGCTAGTAATATTGTAGTATTTCAACTTTGTTTCTGGAAGTACGACGGGCACTGAGTGAAAAACGAATTGGACTGGAATGACAATAAAAATTATGTACGGGGTATGGCTGAGGAAGATTGTGCTGGTCCAACAATCACAGATAGCTCTAACCACGAAATTTGCCGTTAATCCAAATGGTCGGCCAAGGGTGACATTAGTGGGTGAAATAAATGACAGATGGTTAAACTACCCTTCATTCGACACGGTATCTCATCGCTGAAAAAATTGGTTGGGTAACTTTGAGAGCGCTTGGAAACCACAGATTGTTAATGTTCCATTATCACAAAGAATGAACCAAAAATATCCTTTCAAAATATAAATCTAATTACTGGCCAAGCCGAGCGACTAATGAATTCCTGTACGAGGAATCGACGCACAGACAAGTCCCAACCAGTTGGCAGGTGAGGGGGGGGGGAATAAGAGCAAAAATGTCGAGTCCTCGGGGGACGAAGGCTCTTCGGACAGAAATATGAATCGAAAACGGGCCTCATTAATGCGCAGGTTACACGTTTGGATTTATAGATTCCTCACAGCCACAGATAATATATTCATCTTGAAAAACTGTCATTATAGTAATGCGGTGACTGTAAATCAAAAAGGATAAAGTGGAATCAGTGATTCAGATCTGACGTGGAGGGAAGTTAATTTCATCTTCGTTCCCAATGGCCGTTCCAAACCTATTATTAGTACGGCCGTCTCTTCTCTTCCTTTTTATTTGCCTTCTTTTTTTCTTTATTCGGGGGGATCGGGTGTGAGCCGCACACAACTAGTGGGAGTAGAATGTATTTTAAATACAAACCGCTATCTCACTCTCCAGTCCTCGATCTTCTCCTTTTCTCTCCTCTTCGATCCCTCTTCACCGTTTCCTTTCAATCCTTCTTCTTTTATTTTTTCTCTTCATTTTCGGTTTTATTTTCTCTCCTCTGGTATTCGAAGGGAAGAACTATCGACCACTTTCTGTGAGTGGTCGGTGGCTCTTCTCTCGGACCTCGATTTCGTGATTCGATCATCTTTTCCAACGATACCCCAAAGGCGCTTCTATTGGCTTTAATTGCCTTCCTTTTGTATCTGGCGGCGGGGATTTTTTTCGTACTTCAGCACGAGCCCAATTTATCGGGGATCGGAGCCGAGGGATCGGCGTTGAGAAACCCGCCGTCGGTGAGAAAGTTGAGAAATTTTGTGGACGAAGTAGAAGAAGAAAAAAAATTTTCGATTCCTTAATTTGATTAGGAAAGTTTTAGAGATAGACTGGTCTTTATGGCACTTCTTCAGATCACTTTTGATCTTCGACTTCATTACCATATGATCGTTGTTGAAGTGGATCGTTGTCAGTCGAATTGTTTCCACTCACCATTTGTTTGTCAGCGTCCCCAACCGTGCACTTTATAGTTATAACTAAACAGGTGGGAAAATAAATGAGGTGAAATTATCTCCTATTTTCATCAGGCCTAAGCCACAGAAAAACTTATGTAATCCGATTTACTGAGACTCTTAGGTTTAATCAAATCTTGGTGTTTGGGCCTCGTTGCGAGACGGCAAGCTCGGTATCCTGCGACAAGTTTCCTCTTGCCCATCGTTTTCCCCCGCCACTCCTAGTTTCTTCCGACGAGCCGCGCGAGGCGGAAACCAGTGCTTTTCGCGTCGTCTTCCGCCCTGGACCTTCGCTATTTTCTATATTTGTGCATCACGATCTCATCGCTATTTCGCCCGCGGTATCGCCTAGCTGGCCGGCTTCTTTCGGATGCTCGTCGCGGAAAGGTAGGAGAATCCTGTCCATAAAGAATTTTCCTTTCCAGCCGAGCGTCTCGCAACCGCACACGCATACACACAACCAATACAGTCCACCGAGTAGTTAACGCTCCACACGACAAAACACTTGGAGTCTTGGCTTCTTAGAGCTCAATAACAACTAATGGTCGCGTAGGAAGCAGATTTTAGTGGATGGCATCGACTGTCTCTTTCAACCTCATAACTCACCCTCCAGTCGTTCCATAGTCATAGATCGCGCCAAGGTAAACTGCAGAGGGAAGAGCAATCTTCCTCAAAGAGGATCTTAGGTTTATTTAAATTGTCCCATTAAAATTGAGAGCGTTGAAACGAAGGAGGTTCATAAGTCGGGAAGGTATATTATGTAGAAAGGATGTCTGTAATTTCCCGGGTGGATATTGTCCTAAGTCTGATGTAGTATTTATGGCGAATCTTGTAAGACGTTGCTGCTGAAACTAGCGAATAATTGACGACCTACCAATCTCTCACCCTTTGAATTGTTAAACCTCCGAAACTGGCACTTAAACCCTTTCAACCTGAACTTGAGCGCATCTGAGTCCGAAATCATGGTCGTCTCTTTAGGTTGTAGCTAATTCCAAAAAATTCCGAAACTTCTAACATGTAGAATCAAGAAGCAACGATAACTAAACTACGTTCTGAAAACCAAAGCTCAGGGTCGGCCAAAGGGTCCTTTACTGATTTTGTATTCATCAACCACCAAGTGGTATTAAAACGATGTTGAGCTCCGAACATGTTAGCTGACACATTGGTCTTCCTTTTGCTGTAGTGGTCACAGACGTGAATGGAAAACGGGAGACATCACTAGGGACAAAAGCAGAAGACATCATTAAGCAAATTCGAATAGCAGGAGCTGCTCTTGCAACAAATGTATAGCATTCTCGATAGCTGACGTAATTTGCTGCTAATACACCAACAATAAATTCTTGTCCAGAGATGACGGCAAATCATCAGCAAAAACCTTAAGCTCCCGCCCTGGGGTCAACGCTTGGGGTTTCCATGGCCTCCCATGGAAGTCACCAGTACAAGGTACCAGCAGTTTGTAAAGAGGTAAAGGAACTTGTCCAGTGTTTTCCCCACTGCCCCCCTCCCTCCCACTCATTCTTTTCCCACAGTGTTGTTGCTTACTATGGTCTAAATAGTCGTGGCCAAATGGATATACTTCAGAAGACGCTCAATACTACCGTCCGTTTCATTTTTCGCTTCATACTTGACACTAACCTAATTCATTTCCGTTTACTTTCCTTGGCTCTACAAATAGGAACGGATCGAACGAAAAAAAATAAAATTTTTGAGTTCGCCCCCGATAAACTTCGCTATTAGAATCTTCACAGAAATTCTGGTGGTAGCTCAATCAACTAGCTATACGATGAGTCTTTAATAACCCTCATAAGATATACAGGGGCTACCCCTAAAATTCCGGAATTTCAACCATTGCCGTTTCACTTACTAACCATTTCTTAAAGTCCTTGCCCACTAACTCTGGAAAGTTGTGTGATACGGGGCACCTGATATTTTGAAATTAATTTTTGTTGAAGGTAAGGGAGTGTGCTATGTGCCATTAGATTTAAAGTACTACAAATCAGGCAACTCAGCGCCAATAATCTTATAACTACCGTACTCTGCATGAACACCATCGACAGATCTACAAGCATCAAGAGCTCAAGCAGAAAAGTCACCAACACTAATTCAATCCCCCAATCCAACTCCTACTGTCTCGTCAAGGTTTGATGTCAATAACTTGGCGTCTGTCAGTTCACCGTCTGAAGTTTCACCATCCACTATTCATGTGCTTCAGGTTCTGCTTACGCTATGGCTGTTGTGCCGCCTGGTGATTCATGTGCAGTTAAACCTTCTTTTGATGTTGGCAATTGTCACCAGCGGATTATTTCCTTATCATTCTTAGTTAAACAGATTGGCTCTGCAGGAAAACTGGTTATTTTGGTGCCTTCACTGTATGACACAGGGTCTAGTTTGTCTTTTATTGGTAATTCTGGACTCGCTCTTCTGGGCATTAGTGAGGAGTTTCATGACCCAGATACAAAGAGACAAGGCACAACCAAATTTAAACCATTTGTCGCCCCCGAAAGGTCAATGGGAACAGCGAAATAATATTCAACGCGTTAAAATTTGCTTTGGGGTCGCGGGAAATCCATTTTCGATTTCTTTATTTGAGTACTCTATTATTCTCCACTGTGTTACGACTCAACTTCAAGCCACTCTCTCTCTCTCTCTCTCTCTCTCTCTCTCTCTCTCTCTCTCTCTCTCAGTTCTCTCCCCCCCCCACCACCACCATCACGTCAACTCATCTTACATCTCATTCTCCCAATATCTTCCTATTGCGCCAGACAATTTTATTGTTGAGTTACTATACTTATTGTAGACGTAGTTCAAATCACGTTAGTCTTTCCATCTTTATGGCTGCATACCCATGAAAATTCAATGCAATTCGATTTTACCCGCGCTTTACCCTTCAACGTTAATTTCTGCGACCGTACAACATCATTTCTGTTCCATCAACAGATGTCTTTAATGATAATTTAGTCCAGTTTTACCTCGGAGAATTCTCCCTCACCCAACAAGAAGGGGAATTATATTCGAAATTATGGGAAATTAAACCTACATACGAAATTACTACCGTAGAAACCGGCGGAAACGCTCAATTGTAATAGAGAAGAGTTGGATTTTTCTGATCTCCGACTACCTCGTCCGTCGCATTAGTTTAATTAACGTCGACGCAAAACGTTTCCCGACGAGGAAATTGTTAGAAATAATTGGAGAATAAGAAGCTCAACGGAGGAGGTTTCTTCTGAAACAAAAGGGACCCATTTAGTTTTTCTTGTGATAATTGGTTCGAATCGTGAGCCGTCTCCATTTAAAAGGAGGCCACTCCGTGTCGAATAGGAACCGTGAAACAAAAAAACTTGGGGAGCAAAAAAGATATTCGAGGAATACATCCTTGAAAATAGTTCGATTAGGAAGTTTTTTACCTCGTGCAGTTCTCCTTCCCTGATATTTCCTATGTACTGCTTCTGAGAGGGACTGTAGACATTCTTGAGACCAAATGGCCAAGGCAAACACGAGTACGAGCTCAGATTTTTGCACATTTTTGGTGTCTTTGATGTTAATTCAATTTCGTTGGGAGTGTGAAGATAAAAATTGAAAGACTGAGTTTAACACGTGACAATAATTTGACTTTGTGGTGAATTTTAGCGCTTATGTACATTGGAAGATGCTACAGATAGCTCACAGAGTTGAGAAGACCAAATGTGGATATAGGATTCTTCGAGAAAATCCGCCAGAACGGAACAGATAACTAATGATAATGCGACCTTCTCATTCCACACGAGGGATATGGGACTGGCAGTTGATTAAATGTGAGTCGGACCACTGCTCAGACCATTAAAATCAATATCAGGATGTGTTAACACTTTTCAGACTGGCGTTGAACGATTTATCGTAATGTCGAAGGCAAGTGTACTCTGCTCGCATTCAAAATGTTCGATGTTCTTCCAAGTTGTCGAGTGAATATCTGGAGATAGGAGGCTGCGCCAATTACAGGAGCCTTCATAGCCCTAGATCGACCTCAGCATCGGCAACCTCTTCCAAGACGTTGTACATTGTCAGGAGTCTGTTCCACTAGTCCGGGGACTAATTAATTCAAACGGCAAGCCGGCAGATTGAGCTCGGCTTGTCGATTAGATGCCGTCACCTTCACGAAATTCCTCTCTCCTTCCCGGAGCACCTGACAATCGAGATGAAAGATTCATAGTTTCATTTGTGGGATCCGTTGGAGCGAGGGACAAATTATAACTTACTTCATTTAGCTGCGACCCGAAATATGGCGTCAGGAACTGCTTATCCTTCCAAGATACCATCCATTTACGCGGATACGGGGCTCAACTGCTCCCGAGTTTCGAACATCTAAGTCAGAATTTCAGGAAGGTTGGATGAATGTTTGATCCACGGAAAGTCACCAGCCATTCGGCCAAGGGGAGATGAAGGATGAGGAAATCAGGAGTTTGTAGAGAGTACTAATCCCTTTATGCACCTGAATGGAGCATAGTTCAAGAAGCGATCTTAAATAACACAAACCAACAAACAAAAAAAGTGGGATGTGCTGGGCATGCCACTAGGTTTTGAGGTCGTTGAACACAAATTTGTCCTATCACGTCACAGTTGCCTTAACCTCAAAAAACCTAAATTGACCAATAAAAACAATTAAATTACGCATTATTGTTAATTTCTATCTATTTCATATCGTTTGGTATAATCAATACATATACGAAGTTTTGATGAGTCAGAGTTCGTTCCTAACCTCAAAAAACGGCTGAAATCGATTTAAATCGAATAAATCGGCGGAAAGAAGAAATTAAATTACATCTCCCTCCGAGCAACTTATAGTATAGTACGTTTTTGGGACAGCTTAGCTTAATTGCAGTCCCCGGTTGATGAAGTGCTGAGGAATTTCGACGTGTGAGTAATCTTATCGTATAATTTTGAAGCTATTAAATCTCAATATGATTTCCGACTGATTTCAGTAGATCCCAGTTCATTCCTAAAACAGCCCAACTTAAAATAAACCCGAAAAATATAAAAATTGACTGGATTACTCTCATCTACCTTTAATTTTTCGTATACGTACTGTTGTAGTATTGATTATACCAAACGATATGAGAAAAATAGAGATTAACAATAATGCTTAACGTAATTGTTTTAACTGGTCGATTTAAGTATTTAAGGAAACTGTGACGTGATAGAACAATTCTAACCTCAAGTTCATGCCCCAGTACATCCGACTTTTTTTGTTTGTTGGGTTGTGTACACTAATCAGCTTCCATGCGACGTAGCGGCGAATGATACATCATTATGTTACATAGTTATGTTACTGTATATTATAATACCGTATAAAATCTTTCTTCCGTGGAAAGCTTTTCCTCTAATAGTCACCTCACACGCTGAGGCATGTCGTCTCACGGTCACCTCAGACGAGGGCTGTCTACTTTCATTGGGTACTGAAACTAAGCTAAAAGTGCCTCAGTGAACTGAGCTAAGCCACTGGTATTAGGGGTTTTCTGTGGTATAAATTAATCACGTCAGGGACAATGAGAAATTTCAAATCGAATTCTGAAGCTGGTTCCGCTACGGAACGTTTTTCCAACTCGAATACGACCGTTCGACAATATGTCGATAGGTATTGATACTTCGGTGTTACCCTAACGTCCTGAGAGCAATACTTGCAACTCGGAGCTGCCCACCGTTTAGTGGGATTCAAGGGGATTGTGCCGAGGCGGATTGAAAGCGATAAGCATTAACCGGGAAACTAAGCGAAGCGGCTGGTGGAAGGCGAGAACAAGTTAAGCTAGTGGTAAACTGTTGACGCGTCGTAAGAGATAAGATAGCGGCTCGAGCTGGAGGCAACAGTCAGTTCGCTCTTCAACTCCCACGTTGCCGTGTTTTTGAAAATTAGACGTCGCATTGACGTTGAAATGATTTGAAGAGTGACGGCCGTGAAGAGGAGTTCGATACCGTTCAAAGTGAGTGTTTCAGTATCAATACTACGTCCAGCCGCGAAACCAATGCTCAAATTACTGTTCAGTCTGGATTGGATGTCATACACATTTTATCTACTTCTGGCTGGACGTACACCATAACAATAACACTGAATTCGTACACATGCGCAACTGGAACATTTAACTCGAACTGGTGGAATTCAATCCCGTTAGATATTGAGGCATCTACTGCCCAGAACTGCGACTCAAATGTCAGCCATGAGCGGCCCTGTTTAGTGGGGTTTGCCTCGTACGAGTAAAGGTAGGAAGCGCCACAGGACCGACACGTAAAGAAACTCTCATTCTGCGTCATTCGAGTCCAATATATCTTCCTCGCAACACATTGAACAGTTTTGCGAAGCTGTAGGCTTTTCAGAACTCTTAGAACAGTCGGCGTTAAAGGTACTGCTTAATTAAGTTGTAGAGTTCCTCGTTAGATCGATTGATTGAAAGAATCAGAGTCGATTAGGGTGATAAGGCCCTCTCTTCCTTCGACCCTGGAAGTTCATTTGTTACATAAATATAAATACCGTCTTAATAGTATTCTTCTAGCCAACGGTAAATTTCATTAATGCGGCAAGAAACACTTTTACATTTTTTAGGAGTCTTCTTTCGATTGTGAACGATTTAACTGAAAAGATCAGGATCATCACTATCAAGGGTGTTGCGATGAAAGAGCGATTGTAGAGTGGTGCACGGTGGCGTGGAACTTGAATGGGGGGGGATGCCGCAAAACGCTTTTTGGATGAAGGTCTGAGTGTGTTAACTAAATCAACTCAAATGTTACGTTCAGCCTGAATGTTACCACAGTACGCCAAAAAAGGGCGTTAGCAAAATCTCCCGAAACTAACTATAGTTATCATAGTAACCAAAACTCCTATTTTATTTTTCTCATACACCGCAATAACAATTTTGATCGTAGTTTTTGTATGGACAGCTCCAAATATATCGACATTACATTCTCATTTGTAGAAAAATGACAAGAGCAAATTATCGAACATTTCGATGAAAATCGATGTTAGCGCACATTTTTCGTTATAAGTTCCGCTCATTCTTCAGAAAAATTAGGATGTCAGTACAATATACTATCAATACGACGAGTGGTTAGTAAAATAATTAAAAACATCATCAAACATTCTGGAATCCCAACCTCCGCCGTTTCGCATAACCATTTCTCACTGTTTTTTCGATAAATCCAAAACAGTAAACACCATTCAATCCAACGTCGATAAATATTAGGAACATAGCGTGGCTACATTGACAATCAGAAAATGACGACTCATATTCAAGTTAAATGTAGGACACCTCCGAGACCCATCGAATTTGATTGACAGTAAAAAAATACTATTAAACGATATGAGACATGGCTTGACTACAACGCAACAGTGAAACTCGGGAATTTTTGGCGACGCTAGGCAATTGGTTTGACGTCAGAAGTCGAATTGACGGGCAGTCAGAATTGGGGTTGGAGTGACGAGAAGCACCGCGGGAAATGAGCGCAGGCCAGTGGGAAACGATAACTTTCGCTATATTGTCCTCGAAGTTCCTTCAAGTTGTAGAATTTGCTCTACATTTACTGCGATTTCACTGTTTTCCATCTAGACTTAGTTGTACATCCCTGAGGCTCGTCCCATTCGACTCAACATCGAAAAATACCTAGGAAACGATAACAAACACGTTGCAAAGAAACCGCCAAAATTTCGTTTTGACTGCTTTTGTAACCCATATTTTGCCCATAACGTTTGGGAAAATGGTCCGTGTGTGTGTGTGTGTGTGTGTGTTCGTCTATGAACGCGATTAAGAGAAAATGGCTGAACCAAATCAGCTCAAACTTGATATCTAGCCTGCAGATCATCACGCCAAAATAAGGGTATGGGGAAAAACTAACTATAGTTATCACAGTGATAAAGACACCAAATTTTTTTTGGCCAAAATGGCCGTAACGATTTTGATTAAATTTTTTATGTCGGGAGCTTTTGATAAGTTTACTATACCATGAAATTTTCATTTGTGGGAAAATGACGAGAGCAGCACAATAAATTACTCCATTTTTCGACGAAAATCGATTTTATCGCGGGGTTTTCCTTGTAAAATCCACTGATATGTAACTAGAACCTTCTAAAGACTTGGTATGCTAGTCCAATCCAATACTTAAGATATATACGGGTCGCTCCAGACATTCCAGAATTTCAACTACCGCCGTTTCTTCCACTACACTTTGTAAACGTTTTTACACAATAACCCTGGAAACGTGATTATTATCCTCTTCTAACATTGTGTTTACAGCCTCATTAATTCTATGACCAAATGCTCAATATGGTCCGGGAATGAGTACGAGCAGCACAATACATTGCGGAACTTGAAGTGCAACTGCTTTCTGCCACCGTGAAGTGATGCTTTACCAAGTTCTTATGAACTGAGCGGTAAATGAATGAGCAAGTAGAAACACAAGTGAATACACGTATGCACGTAGAGCTAAGGAAAGTTGTACGTTGCTACGCACCAGAAGTTTATTATGATACCACCGTCCTGAAAAAAGTGATGTGTTGTAGCTTATCTGATTGGACTCCTGTGAGCTTTGAAACTGTGCTACGGTTGAACCGTCAACGTGCCTGAGAAGAATCTTGTGATGTCGCTGTTTCCCGGCCTCTAACACCTTAGCAGATGGGTGTGTCGCTACCACCAACAGTATTTTTATTATTTGTTTACCACAGTACTCTCTGTTGACGGCCAGTCATTCTAGTCTAGACCACTGGACACACACGTATGATGGAGTTTTAATTTTAATAATTACCCACTTCTATTTAGGACTCTGTACCAAGAACAGAGAGCTTCACAGTCCTATCCTACAGTTTTCAAATCCATAATCGCACATTGCACAAAAAAGTAAATTAATCAAACCTTAAATTAATAATTGAAAAAAATTAAAGAAACCTTAATTATATCACGTAATTTTATGAGTGAAAAGCTTACAGCCCTGAAGGGAGAGAAAAATGATGATATTCCGCGTCATAATAAATACTCTTCTTTCGTTTATAGCCTTCATCTGGGGCAACAGCTTCAGGAAATCAAATATGGATCCGTCTCACCCGCAACTTGATAGGGCTTTGCATCTCCTCAACGATGGAAACGCCAAAATTGACTTCCTCATCTTTAAAGTGGAACAGAAACTAACTGAGCTGGAGGACGACGAACTTGCACACAAGGCGCTATACCCGGGCGGTAATGTCGTTTACACCTTCTCGCCTACTAATTTTCTTTCAGGGAAGTTCTACCTCTACTTACTGTGACATGATCATGTGAAGAGAGGCCGTTTGACTGTCAGACTGATGTCCTCAGATGCTAACGCACATTAACTGTAGTTAGTCTGGGGATGCAGTATTAACGGCCACCTACAGACAGCATTTCCACCTACATATCCATAGATGTTCGAAGTAACGAGTTACTGCATTCAAAGGGCTGGAAGGATCTGCTGCAAACCGTTGGGATGTACTGTTAAACTTGGTAACCCAAATACTCACATCAACTTTCAAACTTCACTTCCACATTGTACGAAAACCATCTGCTCAAGATCTGGATTCCCCAGGGATTGGTAGGGGCTGCAATGAATTAGATAGGTAATTATAATTGGTCTTTTATATTTTAACCGTGGCGTTTCTGACCAGATCGGATGAAGTGATTGGTGGTTGTTTTCAGTTAACTCTGACTGTCCCTTGTTTGCGATGAGCATAGTGGCCTAATGTTCAATTGTGCCAGCACTAGTGCCTCTCAGGTTCATGCCTGGCTTCCTATGGAATTCCTTCGAGAGTATTCTTTGATGTTTACTATTGGGGAAGTTGTTCCGAAGGCCGAATATCGCCCCCTTACAAGTGCTTGGCACTGGCCATGACACGATAGAAAGTGTACTACGCCACCTGCACCGAGGAGTGTCTCCCATGTACCCATAACATAGATGTGTTTGTTGATTTTGCAGTACCCCATGATGATTCCCACTATCTGCATTAAGCCTTTCTTCTTCAACTTAGATGGCTACGTCTTTCACGTATATTGGTCTGGATGTAAAACGTTTGGAGTGCTTCAGTCCCCGTTACATTCCATTCGGATATTTTCTCATTGTTCCCTTGACTAGTGACGGAGATACCCTACAATGAGGATGCGGGCCACAAGGCGCAGTAGACGAAGTGAGTCTGGTGAGATGGCCTACTCTCTCATTTTCAGGCATCTCTTTATGCGCAGGACTCCAGTACACAATCACTCTATTAGAGGTTGCTAAAGAGTTCAGCCACATTTTCCACTCCCTCGCCAGTTGTGAGGTTGCGGATTAGTTCTTAGTACTAGTAGGACACCAGCCTTTGTACTTTGGTTAGGCAACAGTTCTCTCTGATGGCAGCTCTGTGCTGCCATACAACGGCCCATATGAGATGATTGGTCTCCCGACGGCCTCATAAAGCCAGCAAGCCATTCTGGGCTTTAAGTCTCATGCTCTCCCGCACATTCTTTTGACACGTTCAAAGAGCAGTCGCCACCTTCTGGGTCGTATATTTGATGTGCTCCTTGCAGGTTAGGTTCCGACCCATAGTCACACCTAGACCTTGTTGTCGGTTGAGTACGCGAGTTTTGTTTGCCTCATTCTGCAGGCAATGTTTAAGGTGGCTCAATCATAGGCACCAAGGCTACCCTACCGCAATAGATGTTGATCCTCTTTTTCCTTGGAAAACCTTGTAGACTGTAGGTTGTCTTGATTGATTAACTAAAACGAGGGTGTCGATCTAGTGGGGCTACATATCGTCTTGGGGTCGGATAAAAATATTGCGGGAACATGATCCAAATCAGCAGGATGTCTGGAGTTGCACTATCAAGTCTCCCAATATGTGTGCTGAATTCGTTGTAAATTTACAGTTTCCCTGTTGGAGCAGAAAAAATCGTCCACGGCTGATGAAGAAAAAGTTGCACATCTCTTGGGGGCGTTGCTCGCATGCCGAGACAAGTGTTCAAGCCTTCGAGGGCGCATTCAAGGCCTTACAGGTTCCAAGGCATTAGTCTCAAGCTCGACGGGCGACTTGACCAATACGACCAGCGAGTTTAGTAAGTAGGAGAGGTGAAAGTGGATGTACAGTAGACGTAAATAGTTTAGGTATTAAAGTAATTGGGTTAGATCCGCCAGTAGGCAAATTACTAAAGTTACGTACCTGTTAGGTGAGTCTGTCTTCTCTAGCTGGTGAGGTACAGGCGAGCGATTTCGATGTAAGACATCATCGTCTGACGTAGTTCTGAAGAGATCGTTCCAACAATTCGAACTCAAGATTTTATACATTTCTTGTGTTGGGGTTTCCTAACTTCATGAGTGTGTGTGCATTTCAGTTTGGGGTCGGCTGAGACAAAAAAAGAAGAGTTCTCACGAAAATCTTATACACGCACTAATGAGCTAACCCCAACGTACGAGAATGTACATGAGTTCAACAATAAATTTGATTAACAAAAACTAGGTTTAACATGAACAGGAGTCGGGAATGTGGCAAAACTTACGTTATTTCTTGTTATTAATTCCATTAGGCTCACCTTAATTGTATCTGTTTGCCGTAATCACACAGTGCCGAAGAGCTCAAGGCTCGAAAGGATGGCAATGGAGCTGATTCTTGAAACACGAGAATGCTGCATTTGTACGGACGCAATCAGGAGACATAATCAAATCTGGTCTTGTCGTAAATGCTACAACATCTTCCATTTGGAATGCGCCAAGGAATGGAGGGACAGAAAAAGTTAGTTCATGGCTTGATTATACATTCATTTGCTATCGCTTTTACAGCAGGCATTGGACGTTATTAGTAGATTGAACGAATCATCCGTCACAATTTCTCTGTGATTTTAGAGCTCAACGGACTCTGGCCTTGCCCTTACTGTCGCCAACCTTTAAACGTCAGTGGGTTCATCTACAGATGCTGCTGTGGTCGAGTCATTGAACCAAAAAGCGTAAGTTCATGTGAGGCCTAGGAGGTTTTATATCTGGTGGAGGACTGTCGTATTTAGAAGAATGATAAAAGGCAATTTATAAAATTTAGTCGCATTGGCAGTACGGTTGCTGAATGCAGTAACTTACAAATACCGTTAAAAGAGAAAGGATCTGCAATTATGGTAAAATGACTTCCTTGAATCACGTGTATATATATTTTAAAAAACATTGCGTGTATATTCCGTACATCGACTATTATACGATAAATAGAAAATACTTGAGCGAGCCCCAATATTTTCCAGCTATTATGTGTACCTGTATACATTGACGGAGTCCGCTGTTGTCTAAAATGCTGCTGTGGACAGACGTGGAGCCAGACCAGTTGTTGGTTACTCGGTGAGAGAAAAGGAGGTCGTTCATAAGCAGCACCTCAATACACAGGTACAGAGAAATTGCCGGTGGGAGGTGGAGGGGTAAACAGGCCCCAGCTACTTCTAGTGGCCCCTGGAATTTCTGTCTGTGTGTTGAACTGCCAACAGGTCTGTTTCCTTATTACTCATAACTGTTCCTTAACACTCCTAAGAAAGTTACATTAGTGGTAGGTCGTGGCACTCTCTCAGCATCCACTGAACCTTGACTTGTGGAGGAACAGTAGGTTCCAATTTATTAATTGTCTCACGGTGGAGAGCCGTTTCCTATGTGTAACTGCGTGGAAGTATGGCCTCTGGGGGATAGAGAGTGGTTCTCAATCTGGTTACACATCTGATCCTACTATTTACGTGGGAAGCAAGTTTCGAAGAGAGAGGTCGACTGTGTAATCACCTTTTTTCTTGTCATAACCTTCTACGCAAAGTGAACGAAATGGTTATAAGCTTGCGTAGTAGCCTTGACAGTGGAAGGTTTGGCTGTTCTTCCGTGGCTCGCTGTTCTAGGAACCAAGGTGGAGCTTGCTGCACTGGAGGCGCCAAACGTGCAGGATGGTAAGTCTTTCAGAGTAAAAGAGTGTATCCACGCATCGAAGTCGCCTTGTCCTGAAAAGAACTGGCTCCTCCAGTGATCTGGCTCAACCAAATTTCTCTCAAGTAGTACAATGTACGGTGGACGTCCCTTTGATGAGAATTCCCATCTTGCTCGCCATTTATGTAATATCCAATCGTGGATGGCTCTAATTTTTCGTTCAGTGAAGAGGTTTATATGGAATTCTGCCAAGTGTGGTGGAAGCTCCTATTTCACTCACCACTTGTCCATCTTGCAACCTCAATGGCCAAGTCAACCGATAACGGGCCAATGGGGTCACTTAGAGTGCTTCTGTGGATGGAACAGTGCTCATCATTGATTGACTGTGAGTTTGCTACTTCAAACAGCGAGACAGTAAGCAATCCTGCCTAAGTAAATGTCCTTGAGGATTGTGACGTGCCATACCCCAAGTGGCCTTGCTAATTGCTCTTAATGAGGCAAATCTTGCGAGCGCAGTGCCTTGGAGGGACTGGAGGTGTTGGCTGAAACGCCGCCTACCACGTATATTGACAACAAGTACTTGCCTTGCCTCTTGAGGCTTCTAAAGAAGGAGCCTGCGGCCGCTAAAACGTATTGATAGTTATCTCTTAAATTTTCCCTACGAGGATGTGCTGGGTTGTTTCCACCTTATTGATTCCGCAGCTGGACTTGGTCGCACCATTGGGTCACGATTCGCAGCACTGCCTCATTCTAGCTGGTGAGAACTGTCCTCGCCACAGGGCTGTAATAGGAACTCGCTCGAATTTACTCGTAACTCTACAACACAGTATTTTTGAACTAATCTTCAGTTTCGATTTCACAGCTACCTAACACGACTCCGCACACTTGTGGACAGAGATGCGCTCGTAATTGCGGGAGGTTGTGTCATCCTGGGCCATGCCCTGTTTAACCCGGCGCCAATTATCTTAGCAGGATTCTGGCTTAGAAATGAGAGTAACCAAGGATTTATGTATACACGCATATTATGTTGTAGTTGTTCTCAAATTATGGAGAGCAATAGCGTTATCGTCTAGTGTATCATAGTTGAACGTGGCTCCGTTCCCTATTTTCTGTTTTAATAAAGCTGTTTCCTGGTTCGATATTTAACTTATTCAATAAACAATAGAATATACGGATGAACTATGCAAAGAAGACATGCAATTATGGCTGCTACACTGTGGACCGGTTTAAATAATTAACTACGACTCTTGAGACACTTGTAAATGAACGATTATTTATTGTTAAATTGTGAGAGCATGTACAGCGAACCAGGAAAATCGAATAGCTAGAAAAGAAATCTAGGAGAGAATAGCATGAAATCAGCTGATAACCAAGACGTTTTCCGCCATGGCGTTAAAAGTCGTGTAGTACCCACACAGTGATATGCAATTGTGTGAATACTAACGTAATTGTTCAGACACATAGTTCAGAGAACATGGTTGTCGGGGGCTACTGAGCGTTTCTAGTTTGTTACTTCCTATTCATTCGTAGAACTCTTCGAGTCTGCAATGTAGTCAACGTTGTTTGGGTTGTAATTTAGCGCTACGCGCATGATAAACACGCGTAAACATATCAGCGCTCAGAAACGTTTTATTTGCGTTCTGTTTTTGGTGCTATTACGTTACCTACCACCTTCACTGTAATGTAATGTGTAATGTACGCAAAATGCGAAGATTTTTTCTTGACGTTCAACATTAACCCCATTTGTAGCATTTATCATGAAAGGGCGTCAATGTGTTATTTTTCTTTAACAGCATATTAGGGTGAGTTCATATATATTTTTACAGTTTAAGGAGTTGCAGTGTCATTACAAATTAATTTTTTGCTCTGCTTCTTGAATTTGTTACTCCGCAACAGTTGGTCGAACAAATTACGAAATGAGTTTCCGTTATCAAAAAGTTTCAATATTATTTCATAGAACATTACTGCAGGTGTATAATATACAGGAATTCGTCGAGTTACTCTATATTATTTATCGGCTAATAAATGGTTTATTGTGGTACGAGTCGTTATGTACTGACACACTATCGTAAGTATATATATGAGAATAGGATTATTGGCTGCAGTTCCATCTTCTCCTTTTTTGTAACATGAGGGATGAAAGTTTTCGTACTAAAACGAAAGGATTACAGAGCACAGTTAGCTGGTTAGTATGGAATCTCTCGTTGGGTTAATAAGCGTCGTCGCTTCACATCCAGTTTCTTGAAGACACCTTGAGAAAGAATCCGTAAATGGCATGGAAAGCCTGGAAGAGATTTCCTCGCCGCGTAATGAAATTCGGCCAATATTTTCAAGGCAAACCTGCAGACTAATGGGCGGGGCCCGGGGATTAGGGGATATGAACAAAGTTGGTATTGTAATGAAACGATCCATCATAGCTCGAGGAGGAATGGCAGCGCATTGTCTTGCCCCTTTAATTACGCTCCGAAAGAAGGAGCTCGCTGTATCCAAACTGCTTTTTGTCAATTAAACTTAGCTCATAACCTTACTTTATCAACGGGCAAACTTTATTCAACCGCTCTTCCGTTTTCTCTTCTTCTCTTCTGCGCGGAGGCAAGTAATTTTGGGAAATTTTCGTTTCCTTTATTATTCTAAACCCCCTCGTTCCAGTGGAAACTTGCTTGTTTTGTAGGGCTCCATCACTTTCTGAGCAGACTGAAGCCTGAAGAGCTTCGTGGATCTCGGACTATTCTAAGAACAGAATGCGAGGGCAGCTCTGCCATCTTTTCTAACACCACATTCCTTCGGCCAATTCTGGGCTCTTTTACTAGGTACACGTTGCATGGGGGTTTTGGGCCATGCTGGGAAGTGCGTTCTCACTCTCTTTATGGCCGGGCTGATAAAGCTACTTCGCGCCATCGAACTCCTGATGCCTCAGATTTTTTGTGGCGAGGTATTTTCGAAATTTATTTCCCTTGGATTTACGAAGTAGAAAGAGAAGTGACGTTATCGACTGAAGTACGTTTTCAGTTTTCTTCAGATCTCGGCGATTAAGGACTACTGAATCCGAGAAACACCATCTGGAAAAACGGTCTGTACGTCTGTGAACACCATCATGAAACAATGTCAGAACCGAATCGGCTGAAATGTTATATTTAGCCTGCAGGTAAGCCACATTATGCCAAATGAGAAATCGGCTCGAAGCTAATTATAATTATCTGTTCTAAGTGGACTGTGTCAAATCTTGCGAGAACTGCTCAAATGAAGACATTTTCAATCACCTAACCTTCGCTACAGGGAAATTACCGTTTGTTAAATCCACTATTTTATTTCTACTTGTCTTTCTACGTGAACCTCTTTGTTCTTGATCAGAAAGGCCTGTTCTTCGAAATTCACGTTAGTTTTTCTTTCCCTAGTGATTACTTTGCCACTATGCCACAGACTAGGCGTCACGCCCAACACGGGAAAGTCAATCTTGCAGTGTTCTGGACGCAAGGGCTTGTCCTCTCCACCGCTCTCCAAATACTACGAGGTGCAAAACTTCAAAAGCATCTCCGCTCGTTAATAACGAGAGAGCGAAATCATGCAAATGTAATAAACAACGGTTAAGTGAGGAATCGGGGGCTAAACAACAAGTCGGGTGTGGCGCCCTTCGAGCCGCGTTCAAATAATCACGATCTGTGAGGAGAGAAGAAAATGAATTGGCAAGTCATGCGAGGAATGGGGGAAACAGCGGAACCGAAATCATTTCCAGAGATTGCTTTGTCAATTTGAGAGCTGTTGATTCACCTCTCGGTTCCCCTTCATTCTCGCCCCTCCCCACAATCCTCATCCTTCTGAAGGGGGTTAATGTTCAGATCCCCCGCTTATTTTTACCCCCTTCTCACCCCCAAAAGAGTCAGAAACATTTCTAATAACCTGCTTCACGTGAGAAAAGGGGGAAAAGGGTGAGGTATTATTCATTGATTACAATTAGCTCACCGAGCAACTTCGTTTTATTATAATGAACTACCTCTCGATCTTAGGTGAAGTACGTGCCGTGAAACTTAGTTCAGCGCTCGAGGACTTTGATAACCAAGATCTGACTCCAAACGCTCTTGTTGCTTTGCTTCAACTTTAACCCTTGCATCACAAGAGCTCTAAAAAGCACGCCTAAAAGTTCTGTAAAAAAGGAAATTTTATAACAGCTTAGAGCATTGTTACGGATCTGACGTTATGGTAGGGGTTATGGGTGCCCGTACACTTTTTGTTAGGAATATGGTGTACCAGTACTATATAACTTATTTTACGTTTTGTTCCAACATATTTTCAAATCATTAGCTTTTGTTTAAAATTAATAAATTGTATTGCGAGAGTATCACCGTCATGTTTCATTAAACATTTTGACGTACATAAATTCACATGTGTGGTGACTAAATCTCCCTCCGATGGCTAATTACAAGCAGCTGTGTTCCACATGGTTCGTTATTGCCTTTGTCGAGTAAGACGATCGTTCGTTCGATCGAAGAAGGTGGGTACAAGTTCTGGTAGGCAGTATTGTGACAGACGTGTGTAGATCGGTGTGCCATTCGTCTGAAAGCAGGTTACTGAAAGCCTGGGGGTTGCCAAGATAGATCTGATTAAGCTGTTTGGGTGGTGGGTGATGCTGAGAGGCAAAGTGTAATAACAGTGTTTGATGGTCTCTTGTACTAACTTAATCGTAAGATCGTTATACGGAGTGGAGTTTGGACGTATCAGGGAGCTTCGCTCATAAGCCGTAGAGCTCTTTTTGATCAACGGTCTGATTGGGGAATCGCTTGGCAAACCCAGTATTCCGCAACCGTACTACCAAATAGGTCTGATGAGGGAAGCGTAAATCGGTTTCGTTAGGTGGAAGGGAAGGGAAGGGAAGGGAAGGGAAGGGAAGGGTCGTAGAAATGTTAGCTTCCGAATGTGGAGTCGGATTCTGGAGGTGTTTTGGCGAAATGTGCTGCGCAGCCCTGTTGCTGTCTAGCACGCGGGTGAGGTATGTATCTGATCGAGCTCTCCTGTGTAAGCGAGTGGTAGTAAAGCAGCACGGGTGAATCAAGCTAATGACTTCTTCAGTGGGTCCTTTATCCTCCAGCAGGAATTCTATTGGTTTAGGGAATCAACATAGCGACGAATTACGGTGGGAGCGAGTACGCCTGTAATTTGGCTAACCAGGACAACCAGTTCGGGGGAGGCGTCGAAAAGTGTGAATGCTGAAATCGCATGAGAGGCCCGCGGACCCTGCCTTGGTGGGCTCCATCGGTTACGTTGAGAATCTTGGAAGAGGCGTTGCCAATTTTGAAGGAGTAGGTTCTGTCGAGCAGGATAGATGGTGTTTTAATTTAGCGAGGAGACCCAAGCCACTGTCGAAGCGATGGGTTACCTTGACACATTTATGAACGGACCCTCGATAAATGCGATTGTTGCAAAAATTGATTCCTTTCCAAGGAATATTTTTGAAGAATATGAATCTACTTCCAGAGTGAGCTACTGACCTTGCTATGGCAACTGACGATGTAGCGGGCTCTCCCTTAATCACAAAACGCTTCCAGACGACCGTCACTTTGGATGCCATTGCCTGTTAGGGAGTATATATGTCTTTAATTTATGATTATTTACTTTCGAAATATTGCATTGCGAGAATTGGCGTGCGTTGAAGACTTGTTTGAGTTGTGTCTGAGTATCAAACGTTGACAAATGGTATGTTCGCCCAAGAGCCTAAAACGAGGGAGCTAAGAAATCTGGAGAAACGGACGGGCTAGGTGTAACCCGTCAGTCGGAATCTTCCCACATTCCATTTGTGGCCAGAGCTCTTCGGATGAGCTACTGACGAGCAACGCCTCCGTCGCGATTGAATCTATCGCTAATTTACATCTCAGACGCCTGTAGTCGGCTACACTCGGCTCCAAATAAATTAACCGTCGGGCCTAATTGGGCGAGTTGACTGCTCTCTACTCAAATTGCGAAAGAAATTAAGAAGTTGGGAGCCGTGGGAACTTGTCGATATCTTCTTCTCGAAAGAAATGTGCCACTGACTGTCTGGCATCTAGATTTAGCCGTTCAAAATATGATGAACGGTGGAAAAGACCTCACAAGAAGAGTGATGCGGACCCAAATTATAGTTTACGAAGCCAATTTGTATAGTTACTTTACTTGAGCGTACGAAACGAATTATTGTGTCTGAAGATTTCAAGATGGTCCGTGTTCGAACTAACTAATTATTATCTGAACGCTCTTTATCGTGTTAAATTGATTGAGCGGGTAAAGCCAGTGTGACGACGTACGAAGCCAAATGTGTCTATTGGCTCAGTTGGCCAAGAAGGGTCTAAGGGGTGTCAACACTGGCCACTGCAAAGGAACGTCTCCTCTGGCATCAGGTAGAAGGAGAAGGACGAACACTACCATTCTCCGCCTGGAAGGAACCTAGACTGGGCAATCAACCAGAGCAAACGTGCCTATTGGAGAAGGGCGGAAGAATAAGTTGACGCATACCAGTGGAGGCTTGCAGGACGAAGATGTACGTAGCATCGTGGACGCCCTATTCCCTAAGTACCCTCTTTGGTTGGAAAACCTCTCACCTATAATTATGACTTGCTTCTCATGAACGAGACACTTACGATGGTAATAGTTGATGATGTAGCCCAGAAAACATGACGAGAAACGGGTTTTGGTACTTATTACGTAGTTAGTGAAGGTGTGTCCGTGGTTAGCCCAGAATTCTCTTTCCACGAAACGGTACAAGATGGAAGGAGTGAATTGGAGAAAACCATTCCGTTTCTCATGCTGCCATCCCAATGCAGAACACGGCGAGTCCTCAACTTAGAACTTCGTATGAATAACAAATTCTGGCCACAAGCCTCCTTCCAAAGTGATTTAGAAAAGTGAAGTTCCATCTGATTGAGCACTCTGGGGAGAACCCTCGAGGAAAATACGAAATTACCTTGAAAACCTGACTGGAACTGCCGTCAAAGGCGGCGGAGCGAACTGGTGGAAAGACTCGAGAAAGAGGAGAAACAAAAGGGCCAAATCGATTAATTAAAGATATTAATTGTTTTAGTAAAAGATTAATAACCTTTTGAGGGGAGGAGAAGGGCGCCGTGGGAAGATATGGCGAGTCATTAGAGACAGGTTTACACTGAGCGCAGATATGAATCAATACCTCGCCATAACAGTCATTCTATACCTACTGTTTCATCCTCGTCCCTCAGCCATGGCAAGTAAGGCAGAACGGGAAGAAATATGTTTGAGCATCTAGTTGACTAGAGCATGCACTAAGCAATTGCCTCGCCACTGAACGTTTATGCGTATTTCTAGCACGACGAATGTTTGAACAGCCAACCGAACTCTTCGCAGTATATACAGCTCAGGAGGATCGGAGGGAAACAAAAAAAACCGCTGTTCTGTCGGTCGATGATGATGTACATAAATGCGGGAAAATGAAGGGATTGTGTGCGACAGTTGCCCCACTCAAAGTGTCACGAAAGTAAAACAACCTACTTCCAACTACTACCAATACACCTTGACACGGGCAAGTGCTTCTAACTCATGCTCTGGGCGGGAATCTGATCACCTCTTTTCCCTGAATATTCCATGGTGATCCTCCACGTAATGCAGCTCGCCAGCCGTGGTTTCATCTAGTGTTGAGTCCAGAATGAGCTTCCCTGCCCTGGCTAAACGTAAAGGTTGGGAACCTCCCATCAAACTAGTGAGAAGTAGCTACCAAGAGCGCAGTGATCAAGGTCGTTTCCGTCGGTCCAGGTTTATTTCGCCTCTAGTAATTATTATTGTAAACCGAGAGCCACACACTATCCATTCGAACAGTCATAAAATGGATGTCCAGTGGCCCCATGAATTTACTCTGCATATAGTGTACCAACCCGAAACCTTTTCGCTCATTGCATCAGGTTGGCTACACGCCTCTCGGCGTTGGCAGCTCTTCTTTCATGTCCGTTTCATCCTTAGGCCGTTCCACCGCCTGCCGATATTTCTATACTGTTCGGGAGGTTTAGGAGCAGTGACAAACACGTATCTCTAGAACGCAATAATGCTCAACAAGCCGTAGTCTAATGTTGCAATCGTCGCGACCGCAAGGAGGATCGTCTTACCGCAAAGACTGGATTTTACTGTGAGTGACCGAGTAAGCAGGCTGAGACTGATTCTATTGGAGCCATGGCAATACCAGTGGTGTAGGGGTCAACTGTGGAAGAAGAAATCAGCAACTAGTTGTATTCGACGTAGCAGATGCCAAAATGGGGCATCCAAAGAGGAATTTTTTATGTAACGCTATGAAAACGGCAAAATGGATCTTTTGATATCTCCGACCTGAAATGAGGATGACAACGATGAATGCGAGCTCATTTCGACGAGACTTGCTCGACTTTCCCTTTTGTCGTAGTCCATTACACTTTTTCTCCTTTTCATCAAGCAACATAATCCAACCCTCCGACCTTCTCCCGCCACCGGCCTAGCCGTGGACAAGTTTTTCTCCTTTAAACCAACGGGATGTTATTCAGAACTCTTCTTTATATCAATACAAAAAGGTTTCACTCCCTTTCACTCATTTTTTCCCTCCTCAACCCACCACAGTCTCGTTATTTTAATATTAGATATCGAAACGCCTTCAAAAGACGCGCACTCACAAAGGTACCGCCTTCTGTCCTTCTGAGCAAAGAGTGAAAATATCGGAAAGATAAAAGAAAATGGGTTTTAAAACATTGCGAAGCCGCTCTCAGTAGAAAACCTTTTTGAAAGCTCCATGTTTTGTGACGAGCATTTGGAAACTGCGACGTCAAACATAGACCGTGCCCGATTGAGACTGTGCTCCATTCACGGAACCGTGGGACATATAATTACATCCTGTCAGTCGAACATGGCGCACTGAAGTTAGGGTTCATGATTCCAAGCTGCCTTCAGCTGGGAGTGCCGATGGGTCTTGCCTGTCACTTCAAACAGGGAACGATGGTGAGGAGGGGAACAAAGGAGTGTTGAGGTGGTGATGTCATTGGTACTTCAAGATCTTTGAGGTGACAGGTGGCATTTCAAGCAACATCTCCAGTCCCTCAAAAAAGGCACTGCCCTTGCAAGGTGTGGCTCATTACGAGCAATTAACAAGGCCACTTGGGATGCGTGTTACCGTGAAACGATCCTCATCTACGAGGCCATTTACTTAAGTGTGATTGGTTACTGCCTCCTTGTTTCGTGTAACACAAACTCACTGTCAGGTAAAGGAAAGTACTGACCCAATCACAGAGAGCTGCGCTCCTGTGGATCACCAAGGTCTACAAGGCAGAACTCCAAGTAAACACTGGCCAGCTATCGGTGACTTGGCCATTGAGTGCATGGCGGACAAGTAGTGAGTGAAAAGCTGAACTCCATAGAGACCTCTCCCCTAAGCGAAAACTTACTGTGAGAAAGTGGGTTCAGCCAAATCAATGAACGAGCCAGTTCCTTACTGCCAATGGTGACTTCAATGCGCAGCTCCACATCTTTTCTCTCAAAGGCTTTCAATCCTGGTGCACGTCCCTAGCATCCAGTGCAGAAGAAACAAGAAACCACGTGTAGCTCTACTGTAGTTTCTACAACAGTGAGCGACGATTGTTGGGTGATCAGCCAAACCTTCCACCGGCTTTGCCCGCTACTACGCAAGGTTATGAACGATCGCCCATTTTACGAAGAAAGTACCTCTGCTTGGTATTGCATGTGGAACATCGAGTCATATCTAGTTAAATGACAACCTGCCGTACTTCCACAGGTCTGGGCTCAGTAGATGCTGAGCAAGTGGCTGGGCTCTTGCACGATACCCAACCCCAATGACATTTGGCTGATATAACTCTCTTATAAGTATTAAAGAAATTGGGTTATGTCCGCCAGTAGGCAAATTACTAAAGTTAACGTACCTGTTAGGTGAGTCCGTCTCCTCTGGCTCTTATAAGTGTTAAAGAACAGTAATTTTGGTAAGGAAACATACCTGTCGCTGAAAGAAACAACAAAAACGACTCCTATACTCTACCGTCTTGTACTCCTAAGAGATTGATAACGAATCAACGCTCGATTCTTCTTCAGTTATCTTACGAAGTAAGATACAGTTGCGTTAGCTGTATAGTATAGCAGCCAATACTGGCATGATATTCGTGAACTACGTGAGCGCAAAAGTAGGAACAGAAGCATTGTTAGTTGGAAAGTGACATGGTTATGACAGACTATGAATTTGCATGGGTCAATTGAATCTTTCATTTTGCACAAGGGAGGGCGAGATAGTGCTAATTGGGTAACTTCTATTTCAAAATCTACTGAACAACCTAACAGGGCATGATGGAGAAAGGGGGATTCGGTTGTCGAATTTCCAATTATCCAACCATTTGCAAGAAAAAACAAAGAATGATACGAAAATTTATTTGGAGGGTGAAACCGGAAAAATTGAGAAAATAAACTGAGAATGAAATAACTTACTCTGTTAGATGGGATAAAAATTATATCCAAGAAATGAAACAGAATAATATCCTAGGAGCTCCTTACATTAGAATTTGAAAGCTTGGGAACGACGAACTGATTGGACTGTGTAGGGGTTACAGAAGGAAATGGAGAGAGAAAATAAAAGACAGATCTGACCGTAGGTACAGAGTGGAGATGATGGCGAAGTTCAGTGAAAAGGCTGAAGGAGGTTGGGTGGTGCCCGATATTCGAAGAACAAGGGGGTTCCGGCTGATGAGTCAACCAAAATGTCAGAACTTTCTTGGTCGGCGGTTTGGGATACTGATGACCCAGTTTTCGAGAAACGTGGCGTTCTGTAGGCTTCGGGTCTGATATTCGCAGCGAATCTGGCAGAACTGGCGATGGGAGAAGTCGAGTAAAGAGAGGTGGCTGAGGCAGATTGGAGGTGGTGACAGACTTGATGAGAAAGGATGAGAAGAGTAAGAGGTCGACTTAGGATTGCGAGCGATACGCGCTGAGATGGTCCGATCACGATAGTTAAAAGAAAAAAAAGAAGAAAATAAGAAACAAGAGAAGGAGGCTCACGTCGCCTCTTCGAGGACTAAGTGACGCCTCTCAGTGTCGTCAACAGGGCATGTTGTTAAAAAATTGTCAGTCATGTGCGCATGGACGCAGCATAATACTGGGTGATGGATGGGCGGAAATTGATTTAAGAAGCAAGGTCTATGTCGTCTTCGTCGAGGTACTCCATGTGACCACTGTTGCATTCAGTGCTTAATGGAAAAAGGAGCTGGCCACAAGGGGTGAACTCCGTGAGGACCTCTCTACTGAACGTGCACTAGCAGGACGTCGGACAGATGGCAAGCAAGACGGTAGGGAATTATCGTCTAAGCGGTTTTCCCAACATCATTTGAGAACGTCTTAGGGGACAAGTTCTTATAGAACAGGCGATTTCTATGCTCTGAAATTCACTAATACTTTTGTGTCCCCAGCACACAGTACCAGTAAAATGACATTGTTGAGAGTGACGAGACTTTCGAGTTAGATTGGCTTTATTGAGAACCTTTTGGTCGCTGGTTACATATAAATGCATATTCTAAAGCGCTCTAGAGGAGTTTCCAATGGGATGTCCCATACACATCTTATTAGCGCTCCAACATTTTGCCGTCATCCGTAAACTCGATATCTACATTGACCCCCCTTCCCCCACGGCCACTTCGACCTTCGTCGTTCACCAAAACGTTCGTGCGCAAAATACGTGGGATGAGATGAAATGAACTCAACGGGGCGTAAGAAAGGAGCTCTTCATTCTGGTTTGGTTCCTTCCTCCGTGCGAATTAGGAGCAGCTCAAGTTAAGTAAGTGAGATAGTTGTGGACGGAGCGTGTAGTCGCGAGGTTATTTCCACAGCAAAGATCGTTCTGTCGTCCGTAACAACAAACAGACTCCAGAACAGGAGCGACCGTTTAAAGTGTGGTTTCGATGGGGACGGGATAAGAAGGAGGCGGTGGCAGCGGCAACAGCAGCAGCGACAAGTAAATGTGTTATTGTGAAACTGTGTTGGGGAGCCTCGGGAAATGACTGGGAGCCTGCTCAAGAGGACCAGATAGAGCACGACTAGTCCCTTAAAGGCGAAAACTGGACAACTCAAACAAGTGGAGAGGGGCGCGGAGCAACCCCTTTAGATTACGGGCGTCTTAGGGGTCACAGCGGAAGGTAATTTGCATCTTCCCCGCTGTTTACACACGAGCTCTTAAGTGCCTCCGCGGGCCACTTGTGTGTACACAACCAACAAATACAACATATATCCAGAAGACACTGAGGTTCCACATCCCACTTTCAGATTTATGCGTTACTCCCTCCGCTCTTGGAGTCTGAAACTCCACAACCTCATTACTGCAAGAAATTGCCGAAATGAATAATTACATCAACTGTCCCAGGAATAGGGATCATGAAAAGCTCCATTAATGACTGATGCTACAGAATTCCTATTCATCATCAGAGGAGGTTCATGTCCCAAAAACAACAAAAAACAACTTGCTCAAATAGTATGAGGTAGAAACACACTCTGTTTGATGATGCTCACGCAGACCTAGCCGAATGGGTTAAATTTTCCAGGCCTTTTTACGGCCCTTTCAGCTAATTGAAAAAAGATCTCAGAGTTTCGCCTGCACAGGTGTCTCGCCCAGTATCATTTGGACGGAGTAATATAAAATTGAGGTGGCAGGACTGCTCTCCAAAACACAGAGTCGGTACTGCCAGGCCTGTGCGTAAACAGTAAAGCGCTTGGTTGCCGAGTCGGAGGCCACGAGTGAGTCAACAACCTTTCTTTGGGGAAGACGAGTGCGTGCACGATCGTCTTTATACAGTGGGCAGCCAAGGTACCATGTGGGAAGAAACCTTCATGACGTCAGGGCTGCACTTGCATTCATTGTTTCTGTATCAAAATTGTTTCATCTGTTTCCTTAACTATTGGAGGGAGGTTTGGGGGCGGTAGGAGGTTGTGTAGGGTACACAGAGCACCACACTATGTCGAAGGCTCCCTTGACGTCAAAGAAAGACGCCAGAATGTCGCGGTGCACGCTCATCTGGGTTTTCTCATGAAAGTTGCATATAGCGTGTCCCAGAATACCTCTGAATCTGTGGTCATGGGAGGGGGGGGGGGAGGGTCAGGTTCAGTTTCTCAAGCAACTGTTGTTCCGTACTTAGGTTTAAAGGCGAACGTCACTTGACACCCCCCCCCTTCTCACTCACACACCTGAATAGCAAGCACTTGGCCGCTGTGGCTTTAAGGTGGTTGTAATCTCATTTTACCACTCGAGCGGGCTATAGCAGGACTATCTGGACGACCCTGAAATCACTGACAGCAAAGTAGAAATACTTAGCCCAGCACTGCACTCTACTGGGCTCTCTGTTCTTGGGCAACAGAAGCACAGGGCGATCAAAGTGTATCCCCTCAAGCAGAGTGTAAATAAAGCTAGAAGGATGTACGACCAGACTCGTGACCCTGATGCTAGAGCCACGCTCAGAATCGCTTCATACAAGAGACGAAGTCCTTCCACCGCACCACTAAACACCTCCGGCCCCTTAAGGACACTACCATTGCAAAGATTGCCTCGCTGTGTGCAATTAATAAGGCCAATTGGGATGAGTGTTACCATGACACTATCCTCATGTACAAGGCCATCTATCTAGGCGTGATTGGCTACTGCCCCACGGTCTGGGGTAGCAAACCAACAGTCAATCTAATGAGATTGGCTCAATTCCAGAGAGCTGGGCTCCAGTGGATCACCAAGCGCTATAAGACTATATCAACAGGAGCACTCCAGGTGATCACTGGTCAGTTACTGGTTGACTTGGCCATTGAGACCTAAACACAGAATGGAAATTTGCCGCCTTTGACAAATGGCCGTTAGAGAAATCAGAAGCCAATGGTAATCCTCATCAAGGGTTTAGGGTCAGTAATTTAATAAGGAAGAAGGCCTGGACAAGGTAGTGAACCGCTGTATGATGGAGTTTGGAGCAGGTTGGTTAGTGAGTGTCGCTCTTCTGCAACTCTTCAAAGGTCTACCGGCAGAGGGGAGTGCCTTGGTAGGGTGGAGAAGCGGTTACTCCGTCCTCTCCCGGTGTCACCTTGGCCTCAAAGATCCAGGCAGGCAATGTGTGGTCAGCACCCTCAACAACCTGCTGAGTCCACCCAGTTACTAGCGTGAGGGGCGACCTGACGAATGCTGTATCAGTAAAGGAGGTCACAAGGATGACAGGCTGCGTGCATTCCCAATGGCCATGACCTCCAAGCCTCAGGCGTTGGCGCGAGGAACGCCACAAACAAGGTGCTAGGCATTGAGATTGCCTGCCGCTACGATGGTGAGAGGGGCGAGCGCCACTAGGACAACCTGCGGATGGATCGTAATGGGTGTCATATGGGTGGGAGACCCCTCGAAAGATGCGGGTCCATTGAATGCGCACCACCGCTGTTAGGCCTGGCGAGGAGGACTGTTCGAGGAGTACTGGCATGGCACGATGACGGATATGAGCTGTGGTCGCTGAGCTGAGTGAGCAGGAGTATGTGTGGCGAAAGGGAGTTTTACCTGAAGTAATGTGAGGCTTTAGTAGAACAAGTCCATACCTTGTCAAAAGAGTACAGTTGGCGTCTAGTATTTGAACCATTCACGTCTATTGGTTTATTCTGAATAATAACCCCATGTTTTATCTCTTGGTATTGCTCTTCACCAACACATGCTCAACAACTAACATTGTCTTGAAATGTTCAGTGACATGTCCATCTGCTTCATTGTAGAAAAAAAGTGGACACTGTCCAAATATCTATAGGGAAACAACTAAATCACGGAGAAAGTGGAAGTCCATTTGATATAACTCACAGTGAGAGGTAGTACTCGACGCTCTTGGTCGCTTCAAATAGCCGTGATAAGTAAAAGTAAATGTTTATTCGAGACAAGGGAGGAACTAAGACTTGAAGTGTATAGGTACATATGATGGGGAGTCGCAATGAGAGGAGGGTGGTGGGGGGGGGGAGTAAGGGACGGGGATTGGTAATCTCTCGTGAATTACGTTAGTTCGTCTCAGAATCGAATTGTCCTGAACCCGATTAGTGAAACACTTCCATCAGTGTGAGAACGCACCTAACTCCGCCCTATCGAATATTCTCTCCCTTCGCTCCTTCTCATTTGATTGTGAGAACGTTTTATCTCAGATAGGCTACCAGTTGATTGACTGTATCCCTTCGACGTGTTCTAATTAATGTTGGGGCGATGACGTCATATATACCAATCCCGAGTGTCTCCCCAATAATAATGTTCACTCTCAGCGCAGCCCTTTCCTCAAATCTAATTTTCTCTACGTGGCTATTCCAATTCAAGATGTTTCGCTACGCAAATGCTTGTGAGACCAAAATCGTGAAACGCCAACCACTGAAAATAAAGTTCTTAGGCACTCACTAATTGCTGATCAACATTAATCATTCCTAACACCATTGTGTTAGTAGATTAACGATGTTGCCATACACACTATCGATCTATCGGTCGGTCTGAAATTACGGATATGACGTTTAGAGGCATCTCATCAACCAAAGCGAGGTGTTCTCTAAGTGAGTACTTTTCAATGACGTTATTAGAGTTGAGGGCCTCTGAAGGAGATAGCGCCCAGTCAAGTTACCTGCGGGTACATATATTGTTTTATATTAGTATTTCTCTTGAGTACACTCAATGAGGATACAACGTCAGGATTCGAGGGTAATGAATGTCGTTTGATTGTATTGATTTCTCCAAATATTGTTACTAGGTGACATGCCGAGTTTTTTTACTGTTAACTTAAGTCTCTCCAGATTTTTGATCTCCTTCCCTCATTCTAACTCACTCTCCATTCTTCTCCCTCCTTCCAGCAAAACCATAATTTTTTCCTTTCTTGACTTCAAGTTAGGGGTAAAAACTAATATAAAAATCGTCTTTAAATTACCATTCCTATGCGGCACTCAAGAAGAGAGGGTTTGAGTGGGAGAATGGGAATGGTATTGTGGGGTGCGGAGGGTGGAAGGGGTTGGTAGTTAAAATATCGAAGGGTATTTTTATGGGCGGACTCCACCTTGCTTTTAGGCTTTCCCCAGCTCATGTTTCTTCTCAACCTCCTCCACCACCGCTCGCCTTGTTGTCGCTATGCAAATGTTATGTTTGATCTTAAACGGTCTCTCCTATTGGCATTCTTATCTGAAACATATGCTTTGAACCGATCTCCGCTCTTCCCCCTCTCATCCACTCGTTCCTTTTCCTCATCGCCCCTATATCATTTTAATATGAGGCTTAGCAGATACTGGGATTTAAACCGGATCTGCTTGCGAATGTGGTTGGAGTAATAATATTGCTTCCTCCGAAGGATTTTCCTCCCTTCAAGGAAGCCATTCCCCTCGTTTGCAGGTCGATATCGCCGCATGATTACCCGTTACGGCGTCGAAACAGCCGTAGGAGGAGCAGAAGATGACGATTTTAAAGTATTAAAATCGCAAACAAGAAGATCAAACTTGTAAGAGCTACGCGCGGTGAGAATATCTTCGTTAAATGTTAGCTCACTTCGTGCTCATAAGATTCTTGAAATAGCTGGCCCTGGATAATTCTAATACTTTTCGAGAAATTTATTTTAGTAGAATTACTAAGGGAGTCGCTCACGTGATGGGATCCTGTACCTCGTTGGCCTATCTATTCTTCGGTTTGAACGCGTTTAGGTTGAGCTAAAGAAGTTGATCAGGAAGTGGCTGATGCTGAAGAGTTCCGTTATAGGACAGACATTCGATAAGCTACTGCAGGAACATGTCGCGACAGGAGTGGTATAGGGCGAAGTGAGGGTGCTCTAAATGGCTGCACCTCGAAAATCATCCACAAAAATTATATTGACAGCGAAGAAAATTATTGTAAACATATATATAATATTTGCATTAACTTATGTATGGTCTTTCTTCGCCATATTGACTGTCTTCTGCAGCTCCAACTGTCATCAATCATCCGTATTCTGAGAATCTCGTTTCTCACCAGCGGAGATAACCTAAAATCGCGGAACCTTTTTTGTGCCATCTTCGTTTATTATCGACTTATCGGCAGAGGCACAGTTTGCGCTGTCGTCATGTCCACATAAGCTGGGGTCAATCGTGAGTAGGGCAACCAGGGTTACTACTGTACGTAGAACGGTTCATGAAGTCAAAGTTACTACCCACAACTGGCTACTTACGTGCAGAGCTTAGGTTATCTGCTCCACTACACAGCTAATTTACGATGACCTGTAGATGACTCCTCAGAGTTGTGCCAGATTAACTTGACCTGAACATGTGTTAGGGCCATTGGAAGACTTTGCTAGATCAATCCTTGTTCGATCGCATATAACGTCGGTGGCACATGCAAAATGAGCAATCCTAAAGGTGATATCCGCACTTCTGCGCGGATTGCCCAGTTATGTGAGGCAACTAGTAGCAACTAGTGTTATCTTCTCCTCTAATTCCTTCAGGGGATGTGGGAGGGCCTGCGTTAGTGCGACGTTCGCTGTATTATAAAAAATGGACGTCCATAGTGTTCAGCGCAGGGCCGAATTACCTGGGTTATTTGACCTTCGAACGTCCACACTTAACTGTTCACTGGCCCTACAGTCAGTCATTGTTTCCCCAAACACCTTTCTGATCTTAACCTTTTGTTTGGACTGAATTTCCCCCTTTTCTGGACTTTCCAAAATATCCTTTTCCCACCCCTCAATTTCATAATCCTCTCCAAAACACAGCTCTTTCCAACAGTCAGTTATCTATCAACTCTCACAAAAGACAGTCATCTCCCAGTTCTCCCAACTTACTTGTCTCCCAGCTCTCGCGCTACTCATAACTCATCTCTCTCCCTCTCTCCACTTAGTTTCCCACTCAACCACCCCCAGGTCACCTGTATTTAGAGTTCCCGTGTTCGGGTTTAAATAATCACACTCAAACTGATATCGTTATTCTGTCAAGTGTAATACAGCCCTTACTCACGCACACCATGTTCATTTATTTCTCAGCTCCCCCATTCATGCGCCCAAAACATAGCTGCTGCATTTCTCAGTATAGGAGTATAGTTTACGAACTACGATCAAATTATTGGCAACGGAACGTCACTCATTTTTCATCTCTTAAAAAAATCGGGTCTATTTTCTGTCATGTTTAAATAATGATAAAAAACCCTGAAAATTATTACACAATGGTTTATTATTCTCATGAATAGCTTGACCTAGTATTAGTGCTCCCCCATCCCATTCGATTCAGCATTGAATACTAGTAAACCATACGAAACATGTCCTGGCTACAATGGAACTACGGAAACAAAACGTCTGATGGTTTTGCCCCATCGGGTCGGGGAAATTGAACGGGGGCGCTTCGAGCAAACCCGTTGCGAGGCGAAAGGGGAGTTGAGCTGGCGGGCAGCGTTGCAAAGCGAGGATGAGGCGGCTAGTTTTTTATTGAGACGGGCGGGAGGGAGGGACTTAAAACGACGAAACGTTGACTTCCGCTGTAGTTCCCGCGTTGTACTGCATTTCGTTAATTTTTTTAACCATTTTTTGCCCATTACAACCACGGGCTTCGTCCGATCAGATTGCCGAGATGGCGGGCACAACTAGATACCAAATCGGATTTTTGGGCGAAAGAACGAATTTTTTAGACCATGTTAAAGGCACAAAACGGCCCGGACGGTGGACGGGGGATGGGGGACAGTGGACGGACATTGCAAATTTGGAATCCTCATGTCTTGAAACGATAAGTATTAAATTTTGAGGGGGGGGGGGGTTGTAAAAAATTGTTCGTGACCGAAAACATAGGGTTATTATTCAGAATGAATAATAAACGAAACCCACATTTGTTGGAACGCCTTTCTTTTTTCTATATTACAAATAAAGTAAAGGATTATTTTCGCCAGCAGCAAGTAAATTCTTAGCGTGATCGGGTTAATTCCGTCAGTAGGTAAATTAACTTCTCTGACTGGTTAGGTGCTGTGGGCGAGCGCTTTCGATGTAAAGTTTGGCCATTAAATTGGTGCTGAAGTCAGTTGGTCCCACAGCGAACACCACAACATCGACCCAGCTGGGCTATCGAGCGGATTTCCAGGGGTATGGCGTTGACACAACTCACACTCGTGTACTCGTAACACTCTGTACTTCACGGCATACATATACAAGTTTCCGGATTCTATTGGTTCTTTGGTGGGACTATACTTATTCCAGCAGAGACAGTAGTATATCTCTACTCCCACATAGCGAACAGTGAAGAGTTGGGGGATGTCCAGACAAGGGCAGTGCTTGCCTCCCCCACGGTCGACAGAGTGACATTTAACAGCACCTAGCCGAGGAATTTCCGTCCCTCGAAATACAAAAGCAATAAAGCTTGTTTTTGCCATATTCAGTCGTACGCCCAATTCTTTAAAGCAGTCGGTAGCTTTAGCGAGGCAGTTTATTGCTTCTGATCACATGTATCGCTGGCTAAGATCTTGAAGTAACACTGTTTTTACTGACAGGCTCTGCAGTAGCGGTAGTGTGAAATCAAGTACTGTTCTGTGTTGAAGTCGCGTTTACTTAAACGGAGCTGCTTACCACAACCAAGCTCCTTATTCTTTTACTGTTACCGTGCGTTAGACGACTCATGAAGCCGCAGTCCCGGTCACAATGGGCAATTTTCATGGCGGGGTCAAGTGGTCGGCCCTGTCAGATCGCAAGTTCAATCTTTCCCACTGCCGGTAGACACTTGGCTTCGGAAACAAACGACGCCTGCAATGCTTCGCCAATTTCTCACAAGGCGAAACAATGTTTAAAAGCCTCTAAAATTAACAGCGGAAAAACTGCAAGAGGGCCGACGTCTTATCGCGGATGACCCGAGGGAAAGGGAGCTTTTTAAAACTGTGGGGCGCCCGGGCGGATGGGGTCCGGAGGCGCTGGGTTTTTAGGACGATTTCCTTCGGACCTAAAGGACCTGATGGTTGATTTACGAGCCTCAGATATTTGAGGACTTTAAGGGAGCGCACAATTACTGCGAGGTAGCGGTATATGAAGGCGGAGGTAATACGGGGGTAATCTACGTGTCAAAATCAGGATATACGACCGCCCTCAACAACTGCTCCAGTTATTTTCTCTAGTAAACACTTAATAAGAGACCTTCTCGAAAAACGGCCACAGAAAGAGATACGTTAAGATGGAGGCCGCTGTAAAAAGTGTGGTTACGTTTGCAACGTCTGCTGCGCTCACCTCATCTCAGAGGAGCTTCGCTTCCAGCCCACACAACTTGTTCTCACAATGCGCTCAATTATTAGACACTGAAGAGCCGTTATGCAACAATTGTGAGAATAGTAAATGTGGTCCATGGATTGATATTTTACGACGATGCCACTTCAATCGCCTAGTGTTTAACACGAGAAAAAACGTGTTGATTAGGGGTGTTTGAGGAACTCCTCGTGTAGTCCAACCAACTCGGTCAATTGTGTGTCTAGTGAAGTCACTGAATACACGAAAATAAAAAAAGTTTAGAGACTTCACGTTCAAGAAGTTAATCATTGGAATGAGGACCAAGTTGAAGGTCGTGGGGGGGGGGGGGCTTGGCAGGAGGCAACGGAGGACGTGGTAATTGCTGTAGATGTTAAAACTTCCACTTGGAGTGGCGAGAACCTTTTAGCGAGCGGATTGTCTTCGGATAGAATTTCTTCTTGAGTCCTGTTAGCTATTCTAATGACGTTCTTCTCAAAATTTGTTTACGACGATGACGGCCCTAAAGTTCCGCTTTTTGAGAAAAGTGCTACTAATGGGCCGAGAAGAAACGAGCGATGCGTTTTGTTACCACGAAATTGCGGCCGCAGGTTCTGGGGCCCCTGATGTGCCTGGGGGGTCGCGGCGGTCCCCCTGCTTGCCCCAAAAGAAGAGAACGGCAGACGCAGGCGGGGACACCCCGAAAGAAGAGGACCTGAGGCATGCTTAGGCTGCTTCAGGTCAATCTGCACCACTGCAGGGGTGCATCATGGGCGCTGCAGCAATACATGGTGAGTCAAAATATTGACATTGCATTGATTCAAGAACCTTGGATAGTTAAGAGCAGGGTGGCGGGTCTTGGGGTGCCGGGTTATAAGGTATTGTACCATAACAGCAGGCGCCCCAGGGCTTGCATACTCATTAAGGCTAGTATTAAGTTCCTTCCGCTGTGGTCGCTGTTTTCCGGGGACTCTGCAGCGGTCAGGTTAACTCATGAAAATAGGGATGTAGTGGTAGCCTCGGTCTATCTCCCCTATGAAGACGACATCCCAACCACAGGATTAGGGAAGATAGTCGATACAGTCCAGGACAATGATATCCAAGGGATTGTGGCAGTGGACTCCAATGCGCATCACACCATTTGGGGAAGTAAGGACATTAACCGCAGAGGTGAGTGTCTATTTGAATATCTCGTTACTAACAATGTGGATATACTGAATCAGGGTAATAAACCCACATTCTGTTATTGCTAACAGGGAGGAGGTTATCGACCTAACCCTAGCTCTAAAACTGTCTGGGGGGATTAATGTTTCCAACTGGCATGTCTCCTCAGAATTCTCGGGATCTGATCATAGGTATATTAGATTCAATCTAGAAATGGCAAGGACAGAAGCCATTAGGTTCAGGAACCCGAGAAACACGGACTGGCAGAAGTATGGGGACAGCCTCAGGGACGCCCTGAGAAGTTGCCCTGACAATGCCACACGTCCGTTGGAGATCGAGTTACTGAATACAGCACTGACACAGGCAATTAGGTCTTCATTTGAAAACAACTGCAGGCAAACCACAAAGGCGGACAGCAATAGATGCGTACCCTGGTGGAGCAATCAACTGGGAGCACTAAGAACCAGAACCAGAAGACTCTTTAACAGAGCCAAAAGAACAGGAGAGTGGGAACCATACAAGCGATCCCTAACTGAGTACAATAACGAATTACGAAAGGCAAAACGAGAGGCGTGGAGAAAGTTTTGCCAGGAAATTCACGATACCCGAACGGGAGCAAGGCTCAGCAAGGTGCTCTCGAAAGGGAACATGCATCAGGCGGTAGGCTCTATCAGGGGGCCGGATGGTGACACCTTGGACTGTCACCATACACTTACCGCTCTGCTGAACACACACTTTCCTGGTTGTAGAACTGACCCTGGGTTATTGGCAGACGCGGGGATTGCCATGAGGCGGACAGGAACGCCGGACTGGGAACTCGCCAGGGCCGTTATAACCCGAGACGCCGTACGCTGGGCAGTAAACTCGTTTAAACCATTCAAGTCGCCTGGACCGGATGGTATTTACCCGATTCTCTTACAGAAAGGGATAGAGCGCATCCTACCCAGCCTCTTAAGGCTATTTAGGGTAGCGTGGCGCATGGCTACATACCTCAGGGCTGGAGGAAGGTTCGAGTAACCTTTATACCGAAACCTGGCAGGGACTCATACGAGGAAGCCAAGTCCTTCCGACCAATATGCCTCACATCTTTCCTGCTCAAGACAGTGGAGAAAAATCCTTGACAAGTACTTGAGAGACGGATGTTGGAGCCTGACCCCCCTGGCAGATGGCCAACATGCCTCCCGCGCAGGGAGATCATGTGACTCTGCGCTCCATGCACTAGTTAGAAGACTAGGAAGAGTCAATGGGTAATAGGAGATTGCCTTAGGGGCCTTTCTGGACATAGAAGGGCCTTTGACAATACCTCCATATGTAGCATTGAAAGGGCGTTGAGGAAATTTAATGTACACAGCAATGCAATAAAGTGGATCATCGCCGTATTGAAAGCAGAGAGATCCAGACTACGCTAGGAAACTGTACAATCAGGGCGAGGACTGTGAGGGGATGCCCTCAGGAGGGGTCCTTTCTCCGCTCCTCTGGAACCTAGTGATTGACTCCTTACTAGGGAGACTTAATGCGGCGGGTTTTACGCCCAAGGCTACGCTGATGATGTTGTTGTGCTCATTCGGGGCAGGGTGCAAAGCGTGCTGTCGGACCTGATGGGGGCGGCCTTGCGGATGGTGTGCCCATGGTGTGGGAGATGGGGATATCCATCAACCCAGCCAAGACGGTCATCGTGCCGTTCACAAGGCTCAGGCAACTGTCAGGACTGAGGCCGCAGGTAGTGATGGGCAGAGAAATTCAGCTCAGCGAGCAAGTCAAATATCTGGGTGTGAGTCTGGATCGGAAATTAGTCTGGAACAACCCATCCGATACGTGACCAAGAAGGCGACAACGGCCCTTTGACGTGTCAGAGAATGTGCGGGAGGACATGGGGTGTAAAGCCTCCAGAATGGCCTGGGTTGGCTTTACGAAGCCATAGTGAGACCAATAATCTCATATGGGTCAATCGTGTGGTGGCATAGAGCTGCCATTGGAGTGAATGGCAGCAGTCTTTCCAAGGTCCAAAGACTGGGTTGCCTACTCATAGCAGGGGTGATGAAGACTACACCCACTGTCACCATGGAGAAACTGTTCGATCTTCTTCCTCTGGACATTTATGTCAAAGCAGAGGCGATGAAGGTGGCTTACAGGCTCACTAAGCTCGGAATAGCTAAGGTGCCTCAGGCGACTTATGGACACCTGGCTATATTTAGGGACTTGGAGACCTTCGAGGAGCTCAGCATGATCACAGACGCAATTGTGCCCATGTATGAGCTCGAGAGGAAATATAATGTTCAGCCAGTGGGAGGTCCATGGAACAGCGATAGCCGCCAGTTTCGGCCTCCCAGTGGCGTCAATGTCTACACTGATGGATCAAAGACCCCAGAGGGGACAGGATCTGGGGTGTGGATAAGTGGCTCTGGAGGAAGTGGGACTTATATTGCCCTAGGCTCCACTCCATCAGTTTTTCAAGCAGAGATTTATGCTATTATTGCCGGGGCAATCCAAATGCATGAGAAAGGCTATAGCAATAGAACTATCAATATATTGACCGATAGTCAAGCGTCGTGTAAAGCGCTACTGAACTACTGCACGACGTCAAAACTGGTGCGAGAGTGCAGGATGTGGCTTAACTCCCTAGCAAGTGCAAATAGAGTTAATGTGTACTGGATTCCAGGACATAATGGGATCATTGGAAATGAGAGGGCGGACCATCTGGCCAGACGTGGTTCGTCCACAGTACCTATTGGGCCACCGCCCCATTGCGGGATTTCTCTGTCACTAGTTAAGAGGACTGTGAAAGAACATGCCAGAAGACTGCATCAGACAATCTGGAATGCTGCAGGAGTAAGACACTCCAAACGATTTGTCTCAGAGCAAACAGGTGAGACAAGAGACACCCTCCTGAGGATGGAGAGGAAGGACTTAAGGCAGGTTGTTGGTATCATAACAGGACACTGCAGAATGAACAAACACATGTATGTTATGGGTATAGCCGAGTCCCCTCTATGCAGGTGGTGTGGCACGGATGAAGAAACTCCCTACCATGTTCTGGCCCAGTGCCGGAGACTTGAGAGGGAGCGATTTTTGGTCTTTGGCACCACTTCTCCCAGGATGGATACCAACGAGGACTCCTTCAGGAACTACCTGGCTTTCCATAGGAAGCTAGGCATAGACCTGTAAGACACTAGGACTGGCACAATAGGTCATATGGCCGCGGTGCACACCCCACGGGGAGTACAGTCAGAAGATTATATATATATACCACGAAATTCTCTTACGTTGAGAATAACGATAACTCATGAACGGGTGGCGAAATAAGTGGAGTTTGCCTAGGGAAACTACTGTAGTTCACATACGAATTAATCTTTTAGGAAGAACGTTCAAATTATAGTTTTATTCTTGAACGCATTTAATGAGGCTTAATCAGAGGGTTCTATGCTGTGGTGTGGTTTGGTGGCGATGAAGGGGGGGGGGCAAGTGAGCACATCGTAGGTACTGCAGTGGTGCGGGTTTAGGACACCAAATAGGTCACGGAATAGAATGAATTCCTTAGCCCTTGCCAGTCCATATTTTCTACCATACACGTCGAGGTCCTGTCTGGTGGCGAGTGGCCTGTTATTTGACGTAATGGTCACTGGGAAGAGCTTACTGATCTTGTGCAGCATAAAATTGTATAGTCAGTCGGCTAGTCGGGGAACGGCTCCCTCTCTCTACATGGCTCATGCTTTACAATGCTTTAGTGTCTTCAGGAGGATCACTCATAACATGGAAACGGTTGGTATGAAATAAACAATAAATCTGAATGATAAACGATGAAATAAACAATAAATCTTTCTCTGCACATATCTCGTTTATCTTCTGTGATCCACTGTTACATTGGGATTGAAATATGAAGAAATATTTGTGTCAAAACAGTTACCTACAGCCAGATGAGGGCTCAGCTTTGAAAGTAAAGGGTGACGTCATAAAGACTCCTCCCGACGCAATTTCCCAAACGTCGGCTTGTGATCACATTCTTCACAAATCTCAAGGATCTTTTTTCTGCTAATAATGAGTGTTGGCAGCCTCAATTTATTGCATTGATTCTCTTCCTCCTCCATCACATATTTTTGTAATCACCAAGTTCGTTGAATGACTGGAGAAGTGCGTAATGTCGGAGGGAGCCTTCGGAGATGAGGTGGAATCCCATTCGACATAGAAGTCCGTCCCTCGGACGGGGTATTTTTCTAATTAAGAACAGCTCGAGGGAGCCGTGGAATTCGAGAAAAAATGGGAAACATGAAAGAAAAAAATAATAAACGCTGTGGAAGCGAGGGTTTGAGTCCAGCGGTCGAGTAATGACGTAATAACGCGAGGAGTAGAAAGACGCCCCATTTAGGGCGATGGCTCTCCTCGTCAAGATTCTAACCGACAAGGGTCAATGGGTGATTGAGCTAAGCTTTCAGGAAAATATCGTAAGCGCGGATGTAATGGCTACTGGGTGCATTTTGATGACTGAGTATCTGTCGATAAAAGCAGAATTGATGGTAAAGCCAGAGGCACATTCGATTCATACTGTTCCATCAAATATGGCTCCGCGGTTGCTTGGTTTGCAGAGTTGTTGGTAAACAGGGCTTCAGATAGGTCGGCAAAGCCAGTTGAAGGACAGAGCAGCTCTGCGCTGGTTGATGGGTTGTATTGTGAGTAAAAGGTGATCACAACTGAAACGGAATTATAGGCTAAAGGGATGGATGATTAGTGTATGAATATGGGGCGAGTATGTACATGCACTGCGGGAAAGTGTTGCGATGTGTCGGACCAGATATTTGTTTGTGCCTACAGTGTCACTCAGGTCTGTTGCCGTATCAATACCTACAGTGCCACACACCATCTGTGCCTATACGATAAGACAATAAGAGCAAGGCGTCCCACTAATTGATATTCCTCAACCACTTATGCGATGGGCTGCTCCACAAGTTATTACGCTTAGTAACAAATATTTGAAAATAAGAAAGGTCTGTTCTGGAATTCGTTGATTTCTCTATAGTCGTGACTTATTATATTCCAAAATATAATTTATGTATTTATATAAGCTATGTTCTATTGAATTTCGAAATACCGTTTGGCAAAGTTGGTAGGACGTTTACATTTACAGAGGAAAAACGAAGAGTGGGTGTTCATTGCAAAACGCAGAATCAGTATCAGTTTTTTGACCTCGGAGTTCCCGCACCTGCCCTAACAGGACTCCCAGGCCCCTAACGGCAAAGTCATTTTTTCCCCAAAGACCTTCGTACCTGCAGAAATCCCAACTCTGCGATTATTTCAGTGGTTTTCCCATCTTTCCCCACTCCATCTTCAGATTTCCCTCCTCAACAGACAGCTCCTCCCAAACTCATTTACTTACGAACTCTCGCGAAAGACTCGTCTCCTTGTGCTCACTCAGAAACATCCCTATATCAATTCTCATCCGATTCACCGCTCGCTCCCTCCTTCCGATACATTTCCCCACCATGCCACGCATATTACGAGTCGTCCCCTAGCGTCGCTCTTTTGTACATAAACTCTAATGACTTCAATGCACATAATACAGTCCTCCTCACGCTCACCGAGTTTCTTTTATTTCGATCTTCAACTCTCACCCTCTCGTGCGCCCAACAACGGGCGTTGGTAGAATTCAGCCGAAAAAAATGGCCTGGTATTTGTTGGATACAAGTAAACAGAACTTGAAGCTTCACTGGTATTACGCCGATGAAATCAATGAGCTCCATTCCGCAGTGAGCCAGAAAACGATCTTGGTGATGGAAGAATCATCACGTTTTCACGTGTATACGTTTTCGATTACCAGTGCAGATGATGTGCAAATCCTCCAATTGCTCAAACTGTGAAAGATCATACCGAATATGATAACCTTGATTTTGATTCTATAAATGGCAACGTTCCAATTCATCAGACTGAGGTTTACGTTCGAGTCGCAACAGAGAAACATGGAACATCTCAAAGGTTCGTGGAGTTAAAACGCCCCAGAGGATGACTATTTCTATGGGTGATGTATATGAGAGGACTTGCACTCAAAACCAACGGTTCTCGGATGAGGAAAATGTAAACAATCTGATTGGTAGTCTGACCCAAGAGAGTATCCTGCGACATGGTATTTCGCAGTTTTAACTCATGGGTACTACCGCGCACTTGCGGGTTGAGTGGAAGCAGTCATTCATTACATCATTTAGCCATAATCCAATACATTAAAATAATAAAAAAAAGTTTGAATATCGAAGTGGAGTATTTCAACGAGAAACAACGATTGCTTTGAGGAAGTTATTTTATCGGGCATTCAACCTTCTTTTCACAGTACTGCATTCGAATATTACGACGTCTTCCATCAAGAATTATTTATATCTCAGAAGCTGCAACGGACAGGAAACACGCTAGCCGTTATGCACCCTGACTTAATGGTTCACTCCTCAGTAAGTCGATTCGCAGCCCAGTGATGGCGCAGGAGTGTTGGGCCAGCAGCATACAAAGTGCTTTCATCTCTCGTACTAGTTAAAACCTCTTGAGAGATAACAAACGCTAGCCTGTTGACGTCGAGAATTGCCGTTTGAAGGTCAGTAGTTTTGAAATAGAAGAAACCAGTTTTCTTCTTCAAACTTGGCGTGGAACCATAATTGAATTCATATGACAAGGCCAAATCCTAATGAATCTTCGCCTTACTTCGAATAGTTTGACGACAGAAACACTGATTAGCGCCTCAAAAACTAGAGGACCATAGAGAATTGAGATAACAGCAAGAGAATGTCGTGTTGTACGAGATTTACATAACAGACTACTGCGCATGACATGTCACTAGTTCGAAACAGTTTTTAATATGCGTTAAGCGCGTTTTGGGGATGTGCGTTTATCAGTGCCCTTCCGTGAGCTTGTTCCTTGGAGCCAGGCAGTTATTTGCGTGCTTAAAACGCCACTAAGTGAAGTACCTACGACTTCAAACTCAGCTACACACAGGTACAGTCAGGTTTTCATCGAGCGATTGTAGTAAGGATTTCTACCAACTTGCAGGTATTTAAGTTTTGACAAGGTAATCACGAGGGGGAGTTAAGTTAGTTTCGATTCCACCATAAATGTTCCAGGCCTTCCTGGGTTCGCTTCAGATAAATGATACATAATACAGATAAATAAGTCGATTTGAACGTGGTTCTGGATGAGGGCGCCGCTGGATCGACTCTGAGGCGAGCCGTGAAAAGCAATAAAGGTGCCATTTAACTGCTCGTGGATGTTTACTAAGGAGGAAAAAAGCGGCGTTCCGGGGGCGTTAGAGCGCGAATAGGTCAGACGAAGAGTTGAAAAAGTGGAGCTGGTGGCAGAGCTTGGATTGGTCGGTGGACTGTTGGACTCGTGGCTCCGGAGCCCTCCTCCTCATTACGAATGCATGGCCGTCACGTCACCGATGCTATCGCCAGCCCGTCGAACCTCTTGGAAAACACTTGGACATGTTCCATGTTTTGTTGTACGTCACCGACCGCCGCCCTGACTCCTAATTACGTCTGTGTTTCACGTCCCCATATCCTCGACATCGCTCTCATATCGTCTTCATCTCATCACGACACTCGTCCGACGTAGGTGGAACTCTTTGTTATTGATTTTTCTTCGACTCCTACGCTCAAACAAGGTCCTTATAAGAGATTTGATTTTTATTTAATGAATCGCCCGTGATCGAGAAAGGGCTCGTCGGTGTGGGCTGTGTTTGTATTCGCTCCCAATAGGTTTATCTATTAGCAATTCCTCATCACGAAGGAACCTTCTCTTGTCTCCTACGCAGGACGTGGACGTTTTGTTCTCATCGAGCAGCGAGCTGACAGTGAGACGTTTAGGCAAATTAGAAGAGCTGTGTGTCTCTTTGGGCTGTGACCTTTGCTCGAATTAATCCCATCCTCGTACACGACCCGACACGACCTCAAATCTAAGGGTTCCCAGGCTGCCAATGGTCTCGAAACTGAGAAAGGGATTATTGGAGGTCATGATGAGACTGGATCTCCTGCTCTACGTTAGAGAAGAGGCAGTTAACTTTAGTAGACTACTCGTGTTGATCGAATGTGCTGTACCCAAGCACACCCGTGTATTGGCATAGAACAGTTGGTCTCATTCATCTTCGATCGTAAGGGATACCGATGAGAAATCTGACATGAAGAAGGTTGTAAGGTCGTCCTGGCAGAGAACTATGCATCTTCCTCAATAAATCCTGTCGTCGATGTCAGTGATTTCTGGTGTGCATGTTTAATGCTTACGTTAACACGTGAGAAAAATGTCCACTGCTCACAATTATTTCAATCTATGACAAAAAAAGGCTTTACACACCGTCAAATTATACCTCGTCAGTTCTATAATTTTATCATCCGATGTTTGTTGCAGTATTGGAGCTACGTAATATTTATATACCTAGGAATAGTCATTATAGTCCTCAAACTGGCTATTATAAGACCACAGGAGTATAATTTCCCTTGTTCATATTCGGACGAAACAGGTCCGAACTAAACTGAACTGTTAAACACTGACTTAATAAACGGAATTACTCGAACGAAATCAAGAGGGAAACGTAAATCGACACTGTCGTTACAAGAAAGATGGCTGGTTATACAATTTGAAGCTTATTGGGGCGTGGAACAATATTCGGAAAACAAGCGATCATAACGCTAGGAGGAAGATACAAACGCAGTTCAAGGCTGCTCGCGTCCATTTCCTAGGGTGGATCGACGTTCCTTTTCCCTGATTCCCCACACATCCATCTCCCCGACATATATATTAAAAATAAACTAAACCTCTTTGACACGTCAGACTACCCACCAACAAGAAAAAGTTCATGATATATTGGTGAATTCATTGGGCTACGAGCAAAACGCTTTTCTGTGACGAGCACGAGAAAAAGGTGGCAAAGGACGTAAAAAGAGTACTTTTTAAAAGTAGATTCCACGACTAAAAGTGTTGGTTTAATAACATTTTCGAGTTCTGTAAGGAGAAAATGTCATCAACACTCTAGATATTTCAAAACTTTCTCTCTCACTCTCTCTCTCTCTCTCTCTCTCTCTCTCTCTCTCTCTCTCTCTCAATCTTCAACGATAAAACTTATATTCTGGACAAAGGAACAGACGTACTCCCCTGTCGGTGCTACAGACTTCGTAAAAGAATGGAAAATGAAGAAGATGAGAATTTTGTTATCAAAATGATAAAGACGTCAACTGATGAAACAATACGTGAAGAAGAATGAATGAATGATGGCGTTTATTTACAAAAACAGAATGAGATTAGGACCATGAGGTCCTCTCTTACAACTATCCTGTAATTATTAGTAAAACAAAAATACTATTAACCACTGTAAGCGGTTATCTTTTAAAACAAAAAAGTGTTCTACAGAAGTGTAGCCAAAAAGAACAAATCAACAGTCAAATCAAACGATTTCTTCTAATATAAGGGAAAATGAAAAAAATGGAAGTGGATCAAGTTGGGTCTTCGTACGTTTTGAGGAGATCTTTTTTATAACAGTTTCGGAAACTTTTGGCAGAAATTGTGAGATCATATCGGTCGGCGTTGTCATTGTAAAACTTGATGGATTGCATTAGGAAGGATTTGCTGAATAAATTAGTTCTGTGGGACGGACTTTGTAGAGTGGATGAGGCATGGCGAGTATTAACATCATGAATATTGCATTGAAAGATGTATAACTCGAATAAATACTCCGGTTTCCTGAATTTGAGAATTTTAAATAGCATAGTAGCCACTGCGAGCTTCTTTCTCTCCTTGATGTTAAGCCAGCCAAGCTTCGCAAAGTACGGAGCTGTGTGGGTATCAGGCCAAAGGCGGAACACAAATCTCACGATCGAATTGAGGGCTCTTTGCAGCGTCGTGATCTGCCCCGCACTAAGATCGCAGTAGGTGAGTGAGGCGTAATCGAAGAGTGGCAGCAGAAGTGCTTGGGCTAACCGTGCTCTTACCTATTGTGGAAAGTCTCTTGTACGCTTTTCCACAAATGTCTGCAACATGCATGTTCCAGTCAAGTGTGCTGGTCATTAGTACACCAAGGTTCTTGAACGAATCGACTACTTCCACTATTTCCTTGCCAATCCGAACTGATGGAGTGTAAGCATGAAGGATCTGAGATCTTAGTCTGGAACTGCCCAACAGAGAGAGAAAGAGAGAGAGAGAGAGAGAGAGAGCGAGAGAGAGAGAGAGAGAGAGAGAGAGAGGGAGAGGGTGAGGGAGAGAGAGAGAGAGAGAGAGAGAGAGAGAGAGAGAGAGAGAGAGAGAGAGAGAGATGAAATATATTCATAAAACCAACTATTTACAGACTTGGTTAAATATAACAGACATATTATTGTCTGGCTGCTGCAGAGCCCGCGTCGCCATTCAAGAGCAGAACCTTCTGTTAATATTTGTTTAAACTAATTTTGATTAACGTAATATCTGTTGCACCTTGTAATAAAAGTATACATTGGCCTAAATATATCACCCTCCCAAGTATAAGTTTGACCGTGGATGTTGATTGATTAGATTTAAAGGTATGGATATGAAAATAGCAGAAAATCGCTTCAATTTGTACCATGCGCCAAATAATAAAGTAGAGCGAAGAAACGACCATTCAACAAACATGAATGTACGAGAAATCATCGAAGGTTTTCAACAAGACCTGTCGTAGTTAAAGGAATTCGTAATGTGTACCAGGAAGATTTAGCTGATTAAATAAAGATACTTTAGATTAAATAAAGTAATAAATTGTGTCAGTGAATATGCGTACGCTATTCCTTGAAAAATAAATCTTGTTCGAAAATTGCCTCCTCATTTCCAATTCAGTGAGTAGGTTTCCAACTGATGAAAGGAAACAATTTTATTCCAGAGTATAATAGAAACAGGTAAATTACTGGTTTTAAACGAAATTAACGATGACTGAGAGATTAAAGTTTACAAAGTTGGGCAAATACCATTGGGCAAAGATACAATCTACTATCGTGGACGAGCACCGCAGTATAAAACTCAGGACGATAAGTATGAAACAGATAGAGGCTAGTTAGTTCTATCAAGGTCATACAAATTGTGTGGAAAACAGATTGGATTGGTTGCTAGAGGGATAATAATCGCATGATGCACGTGTGGCTGAAGTAAGTCGTGCGATGCGTAGCTCCAGATATTTTACTGAACGATGGACGGACTGAATCATCTAAATTTAACTTTCTTCACTCTCGAGGCGAGTACCCGCTTCACGTAAGTACGGAAAAGTTTCAAACACAAATCAGCCCTTTGTTGTCGTAACTTGAGCATTGCACCGGAACATCCACAAAATTTCTTTTGAGAACCAAGCTCTGCCCGATGGTGCGAAGTTTTTTGCCATCCGAGATATTTTTCAAAGTTGTGCTCGCTGTAGCGGACGATAATACAGTTGATCCTCTTGGTTCTCCGGCGTATTCCTTTCTTCACGCTGCTTTGGACTTTTGGTGCGCTCCATTTCCTTTACTCGGACCTTAACCCAACTCTTACAATGTCCTCTCCCAACAAATATTCAAGATGCAGTAACGTGGAGCAGTCTTATTCACAACTAACGTCGCTTTCCAAGACCACGTTGTCGGATAAGTTACGCTACTGATTGCGGTGATACAAGAGCGAATTCAACCTTGTCGTAACTCTGTGAAATATGAGACGTGGTTTGGCTTCAACTAGGGCCTTTGATAAAGTTGGGGTTTGGGCGAGCAGAACGCCGGTGCACTGAACCTGTTGAAAATATAATTCGTGATCCTAGAACAAGCTGAAACTGGTATTAAAAACAAACTGTAGGTTTGTTATTGTTACACTCTGAGTTCATGTCTCGTTACACAGTGAGATGGTTTCTAGTTTGGCAATTCTTGGCTTTCACTTTTTTGAGGGGAGCGGAATGATGGCGCGCTCTTCCTTATAGGGCACTTAGAGCCCAAGCATTACAGAGTTCAGGAACTTAGGAGATTACATCTATACACCGTCCTTACTACCCGAGATGTTGCAAAGAACTCATCTTATTCATAATATTTCTCAAATCTGCGCACTATTTACGAGTGGATAATCCTCATATACGACGGTGTTCGACCCACCCTTATTTTAACGTCCGCTGCTCGGTAAATATGACGTTTGACCCGATTTGGTTGAACTCATCTCACCCAATCGCGTTCTTATACAAATTCTTTCACATTCTCTTCACGAAGCTCACCATGGCACCCAAAAAGAAACTGATACACCCAGCCAATGTGTATTTCTTCAGCACTTTTTTTGCATCAGACGCCGCGCCAGGACACGGTCAATGCTGCAACTCTGATGTTAGACTCTGCCTTCACTTCATGGGCTTCCGACATTGCCATCCGAAAATCTGTGTCATGTCATATTTGCGCTTGTGGGTTTGTCAAGTGAGCGCATGATCCAGGCTTTTACATACTACCTGGACACCCTGGATCAGTGCAAACTGGTCAAGAACAACGGCGACGATGTCAGACCTCCGTCCTTCACCAGAGACAAGTCAGTAGTGCTTCACTCTCTTCACTTTTCAGCACAGATCTGTTTCCTCATTGAATGACTGAACCCCACGACGGGGGTTATATGGGAAGTTGGGGTTTCGCTAATTTGCAAGAGGCAAACACCGAACTCAGGCCAACGGCGGTATGGCAGGTGTTTGATCGTTAGCCAGTCTTCTGGTAGAGAGCTTGAGGAATCCCATACCATCTGGGAGGAGTTCTCAATCTGGGTTCCCACCTGATCTAACTATTTTCTTGGGTGGTAAGTTTCAAAGGGACAGATCAACTGTCACCATGTTTCTTAGGCATCACCTTGTTTGCGAACTCGGCGATATGGTTATAGGCTTGCACTGTGGTAGTCAATACTGCTAAGTTCGTCTCCCCTCCCAACAACCGTCGCGCACTGTTGTAAATACTACAGTGGACCAGCGCGTGGTTTCTTGTTTCCTCTGCTCTGGAGGCGCAAGACGTGCAGTGGAGTGGAGGAACTGGCTCGTCCATTGGTTTGGCTCAATCGACCTTCTCTCAACAAGACGTTCACAGATGTTGGGGAAGAATTCATACGTGTCACGCCCCTTAGTCGAGGATTCCCATCTCGCTTGCCATTGCTCCAACACCCATTCGTCGATAGTCGCAAGGTTCAGTTCTGTGGTGAGGGCTGCCCAGAGTTCAGCCCAAAGCCAGGGAAGCTCTCATTTCACTCTCCGCTTGTCAACCAGGCACTCAATGGCCACGTCAACCGGTAAGTGGCCAGTGATTGTCTGGAGTGCTTCTGTTGATTCAGCGCAGCTCTCTGGGATTGGGCCAATACTCTCATTTGAATGACTCCTAGGTTGCTACCCCAGACCAAGGGGCAGTAGCCAATCACGCCTAGATAGATGGCTTTGTTCATGAGGATAGTGTTCACTATCATCACTAGGATCACTAGGATTCACTCCTAAATACTTCACTTGACGTTTCAATAAGGAGCCACCAAAGGATTAGCTATTAACTTTTTCGTTCAAGAGGATTTGCTTGATTGTACATGCACAACTGCAAGACACACATACACTATAGCTATACATTCGACCAATTGTGACCCTTATACCTAATAAGTATTCTGTGGTTTGGAGTTCACATTTGCTCATATTGTTGAGGAGCTGGGGGGAGACAGTTAGTTCTCGTCTGGTGAGTGTATGGAGCACCCAAGCTTAACCAGAACCCAATCTCATTCTGAAGAAACTGAGGATTGGGACGGTCTCCTGTTGTGGTATGCTATCCGGGAACAGTATTGCCTCCTGATGGAGCTGAGGTGTATCAAGGAGAGTGGAACGTGGTATTAAGCCAACAAACACGTTAATTAAAAAACATTCAAGTGACGTTATTACTTTCCTCAATTCGTTGGAAACTATATTTTTTGTGATTGTGAATCAGATCTCATAGTTCCAGTACGTATAACATTTAGGAAGTAGATTATAGGTGGAGTTTAAAACAAGAAATGCAAAATATTTAGATGAGTATGAAACGCTAACGTTAAAGTGGAACTTATTATGATTGGTTCTAAATAGCAACTGCATGTAGTGCATTTTAGAGCAGGCCTAGAACCCCTGAGTTATTGGATCTGCTACCGGCAGCTACTACAATATGCAGTAAGTGTATTAAGGGGAATTCCATCTTCTCCGTTCTCACTGCAGTTCGGTGAGGTGGACGTCGAAAGTGTTTCTTCTAGTTCCAATTTTGCTCTCCATTATAGAGTGTAGCAGTTCAGTGACCCATCTGACTTGCGTCCCATCCCTCCTTGGACTGTACCATCATATGAGTGGCGGCTTGTTAGTACGTGGTTTAAAGAAACTTGTGACTTCTTCAATCGCGTTCACTTTCTTGTGGTTATCCCAGATAATGACTGCGCAATTGCCGAAATAGCCCTTTTCCATGAAAACCCTTCCCCTTCCTGTCAAAAACTGAGACCAGACTGCTGGATAACTATGCACTAATTACAAGTACACCTAACACGCCTTCTCTTCAGTTTGTCATTCTACCTTACACTCTACCAACTACAACCCCCATAAGAATCCTTTATATTCATCCCGTTCGAAATGAACTCCAGTTCTTGTAATGTAGGAAATTAAATCTTTTCGTAGCAAGCTTCTAGTGAAGTCTGGTGCGAAAATAAAAATGAAATAAGTGAACACAAAGCAACCTTGTAAAACCAAATAACAGTATCTCTTGGAAAACTGCGGGACATTCTTGACGTGAATGTTACATGACATTGAAGAGTAATAATTAAGGCGAAATAGATCTACTGAATTAGTCTGAAAATCGTAATTGTATTCTATGTCCCACACGGCTGAAAAGTATCCTCTTGCCTTCTTATACTGTTTAATCCAAGCTAGTTTGGGAATGCCTGACAAGGCCGGCGGGGTGTGGACTCTGGCCGAGAAGAACGCTTTGCCGTTGTGTTGGCTGCTAGTTTGTATAAAAGAGTAGAAGGGAATGAGGAGGCCTGGGCCCTTCGTAGGGAGGACTACCAAGTGGGAGAAGAGGTGCAGGGCTGCCTATTGGCAGGATTTGTCTGGCCAAAGGCTGTCATTGTCGTTTATTAGACTCTCCAGAATAGAGGTCCTCAGTTTCGAAAGAGAAAGTATACACATGGTACGTGGCCTGTAATGTGATACTGTTCACCTGGCCAAGATATGTAAGTCAAAATTACAGAGCTGCAGAGAAGGCAAGGCGGTGTGTCAGACGCGCCTCAGAGGGCTCGAGGTTTCTCTGATATGGCCAGATGAGGTTGCAGGGATGGACCTCAAGGTTCTCTTGAGTTTCGAGGGAGAAACATCAAGCAACAGCACTTTCGTGGGATTTGTGGGTAGAATCGAGAAGACATGAGGCTGGTCGACGACTGCCACACAGTAGGCCCATCTGAGGCTGTGGTGGGGATCAACGGTCTATTTCCTTATCAATATGACCGCTCCTGAACTCTCATGAGAGAGTTATATCAGTCACCTTGTGGTAAGACCACTCGATCCGCATCTAAATCAGACATATAAATTTGCCACCACTCGTACTCACAGCCCTAACATCGTCTTTCGAACTTGAAGTAAATACACAGAGCTAACCGTCGTAGAAATCCTAAACTATTCTGTGTGAAGCTTACGAAACATGAAAGTCACGGTACCATCCGAACCGTCCAAGCCGTGAAATTCAATCTAGAATAAAAAATACTCGGAATTATTCTTTTTCCGAGGCCACTCCCAGTATTTTGAATTAATTGGTTGACGAATAGTTGGTCCATGGAAAATAAGTAACTACTTCGGCGCTACGAATATTTACGTAAGTAGTTGCAGTTCTCCACATGTTCCAGGCTGTTCTTGAGTCGAGATGATATTGAGGTGCGAATTACAGAGGCCCTTAGGCCAGATGGATCTGAATGGTCGGTAACCTACTAACATGATGGGTGGCTAATGTCGCCTAACTTCTCTAATCCTCATTCTCCACAGTTGGCTACTGGGCTGTTATAAAGACGCACCGCGGCACACCCCCGTATTTTCGAAAACCCGACGATAACGACGAAGATGGCACTTTTGAGATAATGTCTTCAGCTCGTAAACTCATGAGAGCAAAGCCCCAATCTAATACGTTCTCGTAAGTAGCTGCCGTATCGTCGAGCGCATCTGCCCGAATCGTTAAAAACGTACTCGTTCTGCAGCGAATATCCAGCGGCTTCCGGGCACGAAACCAGTCGTTAAGCAGCGCGAATGCAAACGCGCGGTCGAAGCGAAAGAGAAAAAATAGCCACTTAAGTTGAAGGAAAAAATGTTTTTAAGACGTCTGGGCATCCAGCTCTCAAGACCGACCAAAAAGGACGCAAAGTTCCAAGCTGGTTGCACAATGTGTTTCATCGTGGGATCTGCTGTTTACCATAAAAAAGAGAAACCGTCCAGAACCCAGAAAACGATTTTGAAGAAATGGAGATGAAAAAAATAAGAGAAAAGACGCCAGTATAAATGAAGGTTTCTCAACGGCTGGCTACTGTGGAATATTATCTGTCAGGTGTAAACATGGAATGTTATAGCTTCCACTGGTACCTTTTTAGAGCCAACAAAGTCGACCGCTCCTCCCAGTTTTATTGCGCCTTCCCGCCAGACGCTCATTGACAGGGCTCTCCTTTTTATATCATAATTTCCGAGAAACCATTTTTCCTCGTTGGGACAAGGATCCAGACGGGTTCATTAAATTCTGCCCCATTATTGACAAATCTCCTTGAAATTGATGCTTCTTTGGGCGACTCAGTTCGGAGAATGAGTTAACAGAAGATCATTTACAAGTTCACATTCGCGGAAATGAAAGGTTAAAGATCCTTTCGAGCCCCTCACGTCAGGAGTCGGGCATTACGAACATCACATCAATGGAGGAAACCCGTTCAAGGGTGTACTGATGAGTGGATGTACGAAAGATGCAACTGTTTTAAAGTATTTTGTTTTTGGCCAATCGCTCGCGCGCTATACATCTTCCTCTCTCAGAATGATGGGATTCTACACTGCATGTCAGTTACCATAGCTCCTGCCCTGTACCACATTTACATTGCTCACTTGAATCTGTTGTCTATCCACAGGCATGGAAAAGATCTCTCGCGGTGTCGTTACATGAGTGTGATAAGCCGTCACATGTGGCCGACTTTAGGTGCAATAACATTTCAATGCGCAGCATACAGAAAAGGTTACAGCGGCGGGCATGTTTGATGATATCAGGGTGACTAGAAAAATGCAATTTTAGTTATGGTAGATTTTTCCCGAGCTTATGACTGGTTGCAGAATGAGCTATCGAAGGCTATGATGCCACTCTTGGAGTGCTTGTACCACGAGTTTGCATTACCCTTCTATGATTCACTCGTAGCCTAGTGAATGGAGGGTCTGAGTATAACACGAAAGGTGCTGTGTTCAATCCCAGGGAAAGAAATTTCTTTCTTTCAAAAACTAACATTAGAGTAAGAGGGGGGGGGGAAACACGAAAGGTGGGAGAGAGGTTGTTCTATTATACATATACGTTGTGTATGGGCGCGTAAAAATTGATTTTGGTACGATTGGCTGAGGTTTGATCGTGAGGTTCTGATCACACAAGGCAGAATGAGACGAAAATGGCAAAAGTATCTGATTGGAAAAGCATTGTATGAAAGTCAATGAACCGAAATATAACGCTTGAGTAGTTGTTATTCCAGAGTCTTATCAAATATTAACGAAGGCAGCCCACTTAAGAGTAAAATCAGTACTGTGAATCAGATGAAAAGTTTAGTTATAATTATGACTAATAACTTGACATTGAGGAGGACTGTATTATAACGTGCGGGGTTGAGTTGAGTTGGTGTACAAATGAATGACACAAGGGTAGTACTCGGAAAGCGTGAACTGGCGTGGGAAACTGTATCGGAAGGAAAAGGGCGAGCTGTGTTACAGGGATGAGAGTTGATAGGGGAGTGACTGTGTCTCCACTGGGAGAAGAGTGTCTCTGAAAGAGCGTGTGAGTTAGAGAAGGAGGTAAATTGAGGGAAAGTACAAATGTGGAAATCTGTTGTCGTCGGAAGTTAACCCGAACTTATTACCTTTGTCGGAGGAGAAGCAGAGGGCGTCACATGAAAAGGGCTAAACTGTTGGGTTGGGCGGACGCACCAGTTAAAGGAATCAGGCCTTTCAGCATGCGCTGACCAGCGGTGATTGACCTTTTGAGACCTTTGAGAGAATTCGGATATTACAAAAAGCACAAATTCGTAACATCAGAGTTGAATGTCGTTTGAAGCTAGACCATCACGTCACACCATTTTATACAAAAATGGTTAGTGGCTAAAAACTCCTGAACGGATTAAATTAGGAACCGCAGCTTTGTTATTTAACACCTTTCTTACTTTCGAAACTTTTATGTAACCATGCCACCTAAGGCATCCATCGCCGTAGTACCCGTAATGCTAGTCAACAATTCAAATCCTCCTCTCCATCGTACCAGCGTACTTAAATAAATCTTTCCGAGCAAACAGCATCAGATTGTATAATGGAAACCTCGAATTTTTCAATTCCGCATTGTCAGTTAGAGCTTTCAATTAGTTCATAGAACGATTACTCTCCAAATATATAAAAGATACTGTACTTCGTACATTGAGGCGGCAAAGGGCTGAAGATATACCAGTGTAGTTGTACATGCATACAAATGTGTATTTACATGTATATTTACAGATGCCGGAATGCGCAGTCAGTTAATTTTGTGAGATGATATTGTGTTGTGAATTATGTTTTATAAAAAGTTTTTTATGATTGCCGTAAGAGGTTAGGTTTGTTTCTATTCATGATCACTGTTTGTCTACTTGAAGGATGTAGGGTGTAATGGACCTCCCACGGTGAAAGTAAGAGAGGGCTTTACAGTCCTAATTGTACCCTAGCGATTAAATAAACTCAATCTCTCTCCCCCCTCCCCTCCACGCTCTTAATAACTCTCAACACTTCACCTTCACAGAAACTAATTATTTACCTTTCATTGGCTTTCCATTGGAAATTGGGAACGGGACAAAATAAAAAAAGGCTGCAACTTCAGGGGAATGGGAGGGATGTTGGCCGATTCTAAGTGTATTTTGTATATTTCCCTATTATGTTTATATTTTTTAATGTATTACGTCCGTAGACTATCAAAAGGTTCGCCTGACCCACAACGCCCGCTAAGGGGACTAAGTATCTCTGAATTTTGCAGATATATATTAAACTGTACTTATTTATCATCCTAATCGCTGTCAAGTTATCACGTGCTCTGCCTGGGCATTAGTTTTTTGTATACAACTACTTACCATTCCACCTGAGAAAGTCAGTCTTCTACTTTTCTCATTGCCCTTTCCAAAAACGTTTACATACTTCAATTCGTCGAAAAGGTCATTCTAGGCAGGTTATGGAATATTACACCAATGAGTCTAAACTGGTTCAGTCGCCACGATACTGGATGTTGACGTGACCTGCCTCGCCTTCTCGTGTGTCTGTATTCTCTTGGTCTCAATCAATCTCAAAAGGCGCATTTCACTCAAAATGTGGTATGCTCGAAAGGGGAGTTCTAGATATGAGGACGAATCAAATGTAAACGAGACTTTAAAAAGGTGAAGAACTCACCTCGCTCAGTGATGATCGAAAAAGTACTTTCATAACTCATTTCGGCTCAGACGCAATTTCATCGATGGTCAGCCTCGAGGAGTTGTTGAAACGAGAACTGTGTTTTCTTTGGTTGGTGAGGCTGGTGCGAAGTCGACGATCATGACTCTCATTTTCAACTTTTTCACGACACTTCGTGCTCTGCGTATGACATGCAAATACTGTAGCTCGTGACGGTGTCTCCTCCTCGAACCGTTCAGTCAATCCTCTCAGGGTTTCAGCTGCTTTTATCACTTCTGCGGCAAGAAACTCTAATTATAACACTTTGTGCAATTGAAGAGGAAGCCTCCTCCTCAGACGTCGTAAGATAGGCACTACAGGAACATTAGAAGGCGCCTGACTAGCTTCTTCCATTCTCCAACGAGCGACCCTCGCGCATTAATACTGCGCCTCAAGGACGAAAGTCACGTTTATATTTGATTTGCCCTCATACATAGTGCTGTTGAATGAGAATTCTAGACAGGGTTTCCAATGTGGACGAGGCATGACCTTCTAGAGGTGCCAAGGTTAATCGATTGGAGGTGCAGAATTCGTTAAGCAGTGTACAACGGATTACACAGACATTGAATCCATCATCGTGCTCTGATAATCCTTCAATCGTCGCCTTCCTACTCAACTGTTAAAACCAGTACCAACAAATTCCACTAGCTCTTTTAATTTTTTTCACTCAATTAAAATAAGAGCTGCCGAGAAAATCACCTATTGGCCCTTCAGCAGTTTGGGGCGATTTATTATTATTAGTTATTATGCAAGAGATATTTCAGGAGTTCAAGATATAAGCGTACCTTATTCTGTTCCACGCTCTAGCCACACGCTGTCCGGCCCATCACTTGCACCACCGACCATCATCATAATGTATCTTTCCATAGGTCAACCTACGTCGGCTGGTCGGATGTTATGAATACGATGAAACCTTGCACTTCAAGCCCTGTTCATCGGAGGGGAATGAGCTTGAGCAGAACTCTTTAGTGACCGTCATTTCACGTACATATCATTAAATCAGCTTTTGTTCTTACTTACGTGGCGAAGACTGAACTAAAGTCTAGTCGAATCTCGCAGGTACATTATTGGAACGGAAAGGAAGAATGAAACGAAAATGTAAGGGAGTACAATTCCTTTATATAAGGGTAGTTCACATTTAGTTCGAAACGTGGAGCACCAGCCTTTTTTCTTTGTCTTCTTATAAGTACAAACTTGTTTTATTACATTTTCTACAGTCGTTCAAACATTAAACTAATTTTCCTACAAGTCAAAGTAAAATGAACACAATTCAAGATAGCGAAAAGGGGGTGGGGAGAAGGTGGCATTCATTTTGAACAGAAAAAGAAGTATTAAATAACATTAATAACGTGATATTGAAAAACAGCTGGGCCCCAGCGTACAACCGCTACGTTCTCGTATCTATATACACAATAGGTAAATTCTATACATAAAGATACGCATAATAGTTACTTTCTTGTCAATAACGTAATTTATGTAGAAAATAACGAAACGAACACTTTTTATTTAAAAGTGCACGCAGTCTCCTGTACAAGCTACTGAATAAAAACAAATTGCCTTCCGCTCATATTTTTACGGTAAATTTTATGGAGTGTCAGGATGAATTAGGATTGTGACGAATATTTGTGCGTGAGTTCAGAATAACATTACATTACATCAATCACTTCATGGGTACTATTGGCCAGGCTGAATTATCGGCCCATTGGCTCATTGTATAGGTTTCAGGAAATCTACCTTAGCAGACTTCCTTCGCTAGCCGCAGTCGTTAGCTCTGGCCAGTTTTATGATCATCTAGCTGGTGCAATATCCGTGTTCCTGGAGCACGTGAACATTGTGAAGTCTGCAGTCCGCCACTCCGCTGTCCCCTCCGGGAGGTTCGCTCGTGTGCGCGGCATGGGTTGCGTTCTCTGCCTCTCCAAAATCACACGGATGAGAGGTGATCCAGATAGGCCCAGATTGAGGGTGGGCAGCGGTCCCTGCGTCACCTTGGCCTGCCAGCGATCCATGATCCACTTACATGCCAGCCTCAGCAGCCTTCTCCCGCAAAAGTGTCAGGACCACTGAGTGTAGCTAATCACAGTATGACTCAAGGTAACATAACACATTTATACCCAAGAAAAGTTCCATCAAGGCATGAGGTGGTTCTGTACACGGGAGTGGCGTGCCCCATTGTAATGTCCTCGCCCACTGTCGGTCTCGAGCGACATATACAACTCTGCTCTGCGCAGCTTGATGAGTACGGTCAATAATAAGAAAGAAGTCTTTGAAAAGCGAATTTTGGGAAGAGCTTCGCAAGAAGGAAGGAAATAATAGCTGTTGATTTACACTGATGTGTAGGTGCGTCTTCAGACCCATTCCACCAACATCTCCATTATAATTAACCACAGCTGTAGCGCAGAAAAAATGCTCGCTTTTGGAATGCAGAAGGCGGGTGTGTGTGTAACAAGTTGAGTGGAGGGAGGTGGGAAGGAGGGGGGTGGGGGTGGAGGAGGAACAAAGGCTCAGTTTTATTTATAAAATTAAATTGGGAAATTGACGCTAGATATTAATATTTACACTAAACCGACTATTTCAACTTTGTGTTTTATTTATTAATTTTCTGTAAACTTCGAACAAAAGACAGACGCAAAATAATGAATGCCTTTAATTTCCTCTCCGATTATGCACAGTATGAGATAAAATTTAGGTACTTGATAGTTCTACAAATGTATCGATATAATAAACTCACCATAATAGTTCATCAATAATACTATTTACACCGCTTACAGTTTAAGTGTATAAATTAATTTAAAAAAACGACCGGACCGCAAAAAGTACAAAGAAATTAAACAATAAAGCGCCTTTGCTCGATAAGAGCCCTATTTTTGCGGGCAGGTTCGGTTTCGCTTAGGATAATATTAAATATTTATAAAGTTTCTTTTTGAAGAGTATTGCTGGACAACAGCTAGAAACAAAGCTACATGTTATGTTGTTGTAGAACAGCCTTAAGATTATGACTAAAACAAAAGAACGCAACAAGATCAAAACGTGACGTCGTTCGAGCGCTTTCTGAGTCGTCGAACTCTGAGTCCTTATTTTCGTCATTGGCTCACTTCGGCTTCTAATTCTCGACATTACGTAAAATGAAAAAAACAACGGAACGGTAAGCGATCTGTACAATAATTCAATGATTAAATAACGAAACGCAGTACAAATAAATTATGCGACGAGACCCGACTCGGCTGTGCTTGATTATTACTTTATGCGTATTTATACGTCACTTCAATTCAAAACGAGCAGTTGACTTGACAAAACCTCGTCAAACACGAACATCTACAGTTCAAATTTCTTTCTACATTGGCACCGCTCATTACTAACGAAACTGCCAACAACTCAAGATGGGAAAATTATTAAAAATTACAAAAATGTATTTCTCTCTCATTTGTTGATACTAAGATTACTGTAATACAAGGGTCTGACTAAAGACGAAGAGTCCTTCAAGATTCTGAGTTTTTTTCACTATTTGCGATTTTTTAAATAATTTTTTTTGTCAGATATTTAACTCCATTTTTCTTAAGTTGCGCTGCTGAACAGAACGGAATTCTTGTAATATCCAGGGCGGTTGTCTGCAAAAAGAAGCATACCAGAAAATGAAAATAAAGGGAGAGGCCGTGGTAGAGTTCTGAGACTGACTAAGTGACAATGAAATGCTAAGGAAAAAACACGCTAGTCGAGAGATTTCGAGAAAAAAGGGAGGACGAAGGGAGCGAACACTAAGGGCGGGGTTGAGGGGTAGGAGAAGGCAAGGAAAAAGTAGACAACGAAGGTGGAACGAGTGCGTAATGCGGAATCGACAGTGGAATCCGTAAAGACCCAAACGTGGACATGACTTTCAGTTGACCTCAAGAACCATTTCTTACGTCCGTGGGAAATGTCGTGATCGCCAAAAGCTGCGATTTCAGCTTTTGGCTTTCGTTTGTTGGACCATAAACCTGACTGGTCACCACCCTTCGCTTGAGAACTACTGACGGCATGCTGGTGTGAGCCCTACTGTGTTTTAGAGCAACAGCGCCATGGAATTGCAGGAACAGAATCGTAAGTGTAGACTTCCAAGGAGAACAGATGAGGTTGCCATCGAGTACGGGACATCGTACTACTGAATGCTCCCGAGACGGCAAGGTGAACCGCTACACTTATAGCTTTCTGTTTCACCACGCCCAAGTGGTTTGAAGGAGATCCCTCGCTCTACATTGCACGAAATAAAATTTAGTGCCCTCCACAAAATGCTGTAGCGGTAGTTCGTAAACTAGCTTATGCCCAGTCACACCCTTCAGCCCGTGGTACTTTCACTTTGGCTGAATACACTCAGAGTAAATGCATGGTGCGGCCCATCACACAACTTTTCTAAGCCCCTCGTACATTCAGCGATTTTCATGCCTAGCCACTTAAAATGTGGGAGCTCCTACCCATGCCACTGTCGTTATTGAGCAATCCGTGTCCGAGCGAGGACCGTGCGTCCGTGATTTATAAGAATAAACGGCGACATTTTTGATACTTTATTGGGCTGCTCTCGCCATTTTTCCAGTAATGAAAATTTATGAAACTGTCGTGTTATTTGTTGTTGTCTATACAAGAAATATATTAATATGGTTAGAGCCGATCTTGAGAGAGAGTTTTGCTCACTATGATAGCTGTAGTTAGTTTCGAGCGAATTTAGATCAAAGCTTTATTGTGTCGTTAGTGTCTTGCAGGCCAACTATGAAATTTGAATTGCTCTCAATCGTCCACATACACACAGATCGTCCCCAAGTGGCGTTTTTCGGACTCAGAAGCCCTTAAAACGTGAAGATCTGAAAAGAGCTCTAAACAAATCGGAACGTAGCTTTCCTTACTAGTTTACATAGCCATGTGAACAGTGAAAAGGAAGGATTCTTCACGCGGTCACCACCAATGCATAGCAAGAAGAAATGGGGAGTTGCCATACGGCGCTGCCTTGAGTGTAGGATTCAACCTGTTCACACTTGCTACTCAGATGCTGTATTTAACTGTCATTCGACTTTTATTCAAGCTGCTACTAGTACATATGGACCCAGCAACGCTGCAGTGGATCGATGGAGCATTAATTAATTCGACAGTCCTTAATACGTACTTCCTTCGCATCAGCTATCGGTTCTTGACAGTCAAGTCCAGTTTCCTCCTGCATCAATGAACCGACGTAACATTTTGCTTCGTAACGTGAACAGAAGCAAGCCCTAACAACTGTGACCGGGTGGCCCCCATGAATACACCACCATTGTTCACGGAGAACACTACGTAGCGTGCATCGGCAAATCTCCTCAGGTTATAGAATCAGCCCCTCGTATTCGGCAATCTACTTCATAAGACATAGCAAGAGCCAACTCTGTTCCAGCATGCAATAATATGGAGAGGAAAGGAATCTATTACTCAGTTTGGACAACCATCAAACGACAAGTTAGATTCGAAAGGCAATTATGTTAAACGACAGACATTCCGGAGGGCGGGGAAAAACGTGCAATTGATCTCAAAGGTTCTGCCGTCTCAAATGTTGGAACTATTTCGAGCATTAACGTAGCGCAAGCGTTTGAAACTAACCTTGAAGGGGTGATTTATCCCTTTCAGTGTTTTGCTGCCGGGCTTTGCGCTCTAGCTCTAGTTCTTGTGCCAAGGTCTCTGCAACAAAATAGTTTTTCATATGAGCCTAACCTGTTGATTGATGGTTTCTTAACAAGCAGAGAGTTATGGCAATTTGTGTGGGGGGTTAAATGAGGAAGATGAGAGAGGGTCGTTTGAAAACGTTCGTCTCTCGATTGAAATCAGAATCTGAAGTGAGCGCTTGTGCATAGCTACTGCTTAATGTAGTTGTTTATCAATGTAAGTTATCGTTATGTGAGGACATTACCTGCACTAATGCTACTAAGCTCGAAGCACGGGGCAAGGAATCTAGCACATTATTAAATCTGTGAGAGTGGGTGACAACTCAAACCTAAGGCTCGAGTCAGACTAAAGCTTTACTTCCCAATCTCTGTAATTAAGCGGTAAGGTGCCTAGTCGTGCGTGACATCCCCCTGCTTTCAAGCTTTCTTTAAAAGCCTACTTCTTCATCTAACACGCCGACAAATCAAGTTCTAACCTTACAGGTACCTCAAGTCCTCTAAATCCTACAGTTCAGAATGGAACAACTAACGAAAGAACGTCTTAGCGTTTAGTATGGAGCATGCTCTGCCTTCTCGTAACTTCTAAAGAGTGTCACGCTGGGAAGGAACGAAAAATGTTTATTACCTCTTTCCTGATGTTCCACCAATCAAATGCAGTTTTAGTCCCTTACATAGATACGCATTTCGAAAGAACTGCTGACCTTGGGTACCACAGTGCCTCTCTAACCCTTGAGGTCCACAACCAGGAGCTTACTCCGACTGTTGTGGAGTAAAAACAATAATGTCTTACTTGCGTAAGAGGACACTCAAAGAGTGGTAATTCCGGAACTTTTCTATCTGCGAATTTTCTCCCAACATTAAGTGCTTTAACGGGCGCTGTCAATGATACGTGACAGCTTGAGGACACAATACACTTGAGTGTCTGGACTTGGGTATCTACCTGATCCTTTTATACAAGCGTCAGTGAGAAGTGGTGAGAGGAGTAAAGATAACATAGAAAACTCACAGTACTGTGATACTGTGAGATGTTTCTGTCTTCAACTCTCACGGACGTAGTAGCTCTTAATTATCAACCGCTCGTAGAATCTTGAAGTACGTTCCTCATTAAACGTTACATCCAAGCGCTCTTGCGAGTCTGGAGGGGTTGAGGAAGTTGAAATGAGAGGAAGAGAAACCGTCGAAAACAGTAAGCAACGAAAGCGCTCCGGGGATGTTAATGTTGTTATCAATATTAAGGGTGGAGGCGACTAGAATCTCCTGAGAAGGGGTTGTTTCTACAATGCGGATTAGGATTTGGCAAACTGAGGGGGAGAACGGAGATGAAATCTTAATGGCCTCGGACAGAGTTGGTCTAACAAACGTCATAACAGTTGCCAGTCATACGCTGTCCTCGCGTCCTTATGATTTTTTATTAATAACTTTACTGCATTCACATTGAGACCTCGGAAATCACTTGTGAGAATGAAATTAGACATTTTTTCTGTCTTACAGCGACAAATGAGATACTATCGTGAAGCAGAGGATATTGTGTGCTCGCCATCTCTCAGAACAGGGCTGTCGTATACTATTTCTAAATAAGCAGCCACATGTTTGCGTCGGTATCTCCGTAGCGTGCTGTCTGAGGGTTTGTGATGACTCATAAAATTCTGAGGTTTGACGAATTTTTGCGGAGTTTGCTCACCATTAAAAAAAGTGGGGCAGGAGATCATGGATCCAATTATTGGTTTTCATCGCGCTCGATAGGTTTAATCTTGGGAAAAAAACGAGACTGGTAATTGAAGAGAGAAAAAGAAGGGGGTGACTCCCTCCGCGCATTCACGTCATGTCTAGTGTGAAATGATCATTTGATCCCCCCAATAAGATGAAGGAAGTGGGCAACCCTTTTTAGAAACGGTTCATAAATCCAATTTCTTACTGGAAAGGAAAAGGGAGTCAGGGTAATGTGAGTTATTCATGGAAATATTACAAGATTACGGGGCGGCATGGGGTCAGAAAAGGGGAGGAACTGCAGGAAGGATAGCGACGGTTTAGTTGTGAGTTATTTGGTGGTCGAGGAAGGAGCGAGGGTGGAGGAGGAAGCACCGCGGTCTGCTCTGACTGCCTTTGGCCTCTGGGCTCTCGTCTGAGGCGCCCTCCTTCTCTTCCTCCTGGCAGCTCTCGTCAATTCTTCCTTTCGGCTAAATGAATTGATAACCGAAAATCCGGCGGAGCGTCAAATATTGATCGGTGCTGAAGAGGAGAAGGGGTTGAAGGGCTCGGAGTAAGTTTACCGAAAGGCCTTGAAATTGACTTTTGGTTCCCTTCAGAACTTCCGAATTGACGGCAATGGAATTCAGACATTTGCCGTCACAACAAACACACGGAGGTCGATACTCAACTTGTGGACGTTAAAAGACTACCTCAGTTCACTGAACTCCCTAACTCAAGAACTTGTGTAGCACGTTATTCTGACCTAAACGTGTACTACGAATTAACCAGCGCAGAACGAATCAAGCGTCCGTATTGCCTCAAGTCAGGATTATCAAGCTATCCATTGTAGATTGCCCATGCTCTTCCAAGACTAAGAAAACAACGACCGGTATAATCCCTAAGAAATCAGTAAGAGGGACAAATAATGCAGCAGCTTAAAAAAACCACTCAATCAGCAGAATTTCTTGAGTCGTGAGGGCATCAATGTCATCAAGTGCCTGCCATGGCGCTCCATTACTGTAAAGTATGAGACTTGAAATACTGGTGTAATGTGACCCGGACACATTTGTCCTTAATAGGCAGGTCTAGCTCACCCAGCACGGATTATTTAGGGCTACAAAACGGAGAAGATGCAGTTCTCTGCCCACTTATATGATTCGATGATGGAAGATATCACACGTTCCTCCTCTGTGACCTCTCTATAGATGACTCCGGAGCAGGTTGCGTTATTGTCGAAAGCGTTCGATGCAGAAAGAAGTCGGTGGACGTGTCATAGGCAGTGTGTGGTACGAGTAACGTTGGGAAAGGGTGTAGCAAATAGCCTCAATCGAACCTTATTTGGCGACATGTGGGGTATAACTCACGCCGATGACCTTCAAATTTAAAAAATAAATATCTCACTCTCGAAGAAATTAGGATTCACTGAAGAAGAAAAGCAGCATAATGAATGCACAACTACTCACGTTAGTTGCGAAAGTAAATTACGCAAGTTCCATATGAGAGACCCTCAACTGACTGAAGACCTGCTGTTCGTGACAAAAATGTTAGAGGAATTCCTGCTCATAACGAAACTCCCGTAGGCACGAGATTTTCTGTTAGAACGCGTCATGAGAAGCTCCGACGGTTCTTTCGCGAAATCCTCAGCGTCTCAAGGTTTCCAGACTCGACTCGAAGAGATCAACTTATTTCCACTTCAATTTCCAGCTCGAGGCTCCAACTAGATATTCCAGAGGAAGGAAAATGCCGGTGTTACGCGGTTCAGAGCCCACGTCGACTCGTTTTCAAACTTCAATTTTCTCTCGCGAAGTCAAGGACACAACATAACTGGATATCTCTGGAGAAAGGTTTCAGATAACTACGACGCCTTATTACCTCTTCCCCTCCGCCTCCTGGGTCTCTATTCTCAGCCTTTTCCCTCTTCCCTCTCAGAGCTTTTACAACTTAACGCTGCCTTCGAATTCGGATTTCTCATTTGCAATAAACCTCCCCTCCACCGTGTTATACATATGTGATGAGCCGTCATGTGCATAGCTCTTCGTAATTCTCGACTCCCGCCGCTCGGAGAAGTTAATAATAAAACAGCGAGGATGTCTGATTTCATTTCAACCCTCTTTGAGATGATGCGTTCTTTTTCAAACCCCCTCAATCTCTCTGAGAGTTTTATTTAACCCGCTCTACTTCGCGTTATTGTTACTGCTGAAGACCCTAAAGTACGAGGCAGCAGGGAGCTTTTACAGTCCAACAACCTCGGGAAGTGACAAGTTCCTGAGGCCGGCTTGTGCACGGAGATGTGGACAGGGATGAGCGGGTAGTCCTCAGGCTCGGGTGTATGCTATGGGAACCCTACCCGCGAGAGTAATGTTTCGAGATGTGATGTAAATGGTAGATCGCATTGCTGCAGCGATTAGGAGGAACGTTTTAGCTTATGATTCTGCCTTCTTTACATCAATCCTTTGACTTGTTTTCAGAAAGGGAAGAGATTTCTACTCCTGAATGGATTGGCTGAAATGCGCGGGCCTCAGCGTGCTTCATTTTCTCCAGTGTAGGAGAAGAGGTAGGGAAGATCGGTGAAACCATTGGAAGTGTACCGGTGCTTGTGCATGTCGAGGATCTCCTGTGCATACTTGTTGCTAAACCTTCACTTACAATCTTGCAGTATGGTATATTACGCCAACTGTTTTTACCTCCTGTCCCTTTACAATCTGATTTATTAGGCTGGTACTTGTTTTCGACTCTCGAGCTCCACGTCCTGGACTACACTGCAACAGCACTTTGGCGTGATGGTGGGATTCCACGACTAATGCTATTCAGAGGACAAGACGGGAGTAATAGTCACACAACTTTATGCGTAGTCCACATCCTTCATCGGATCCGTAATACATTAACACGTTCCTGTTGGGAAGATGGACTCGCCCAAAAGATACATTGACTTTGAAGGCACGGACTGTTTCCTTATGATATCACGGTTATATCAGTCATGGAAGTTGCGGTTTCGGTAATGTGCAAGAGGCCAGCCCCTGCAGCATCAACCGAACTCAATCTGCGGAGTTATGGTAGGTCGTTAGCCAGTCTCCGGGTAGAAGGCCTGAGGAATCCCGTACTATCTGGGAAGTGTTCTTAATTTGGGTTCCCAGCTGATCTAACTATTTACCTGAGTGGCAAGTTTCAAAGGGACAGATCAACTGTGACCACGTTTCCTAGCCATCACGGTTATAGGCTTGCTTTGCAGCAGTCAAGGCTGCAAAGCAAGCCTCAAGGTCCGTCAAGGTTCGTCTGCCGCTCACTGTTGTAGAATCTACACTTCTTGTTTCCTCCACACTGAATGCGCAAGACGTGCATGAAGGAGAGCCTTTTAAGGAAAAGAAGATTATTAAGGGACGCTTGGTAATCGCTAAATGTCATTGCGGGTGAGAGTCAAGTTCACAGAATCACATCACACAATACAACTGTACACAAGAGCAGGCCATACTACTGAGCACCGGAGGATCATAGAAAGGAAGGAGGTCCATCCTAATGGTGGGCGGTTATGAGTTCTGTGATGCCTTCATTCTTCACCAAGTTGTAAAACGAGGCATCCTCTCAATTACATCTTTATACCTAGCCGAGTGTTCTCCTACAAATTATATAATCGTGTTTTCTGTTGCCAACTTCTTCAACGTTCTAGTGACCATTTCAAGTGTTGGAATTCACTTACTAACAGATGGACGAGCAGGAGGATGAGGCGAGGAGTATTCAGGGAGTTTGGGGCCACAATCTCAGACTGAGCTGCGTCTCATCTCAGAAGGGGTGGAAACAGCCTGAAGGAATCATCATCACGCCCACATGCCCAACAAGTCTTCTCCGATATTGCCCTCTCGACTCTCCTTTTCTACTTCCATACACCAGTAGGTAATATCTGTAAATGTACAGGATCCGAAGGGAGCGATCGACCTTTTTCATCCGAGGACCCAATACAATTTGCCTTGTAGATTGTTCGACACGGTTGGACTCACCGCATCTTGACCGGAGAAATCCAATCACTGCCCGCTTCCATAAGGGAGAGATATGCGCCCTCCCCTCATCCCCTCCCCGTTACTTCCGAATTTTTATTCCATTTTAACAATAATTTTTTCCCTCCTCTTCTCCTTCGTTCCCCTTCAATCTGCTAAGCCTCCGGGGATTCGATAACTTCATTTTTTCCCTTCCCGGAACTTTCTAATTTCACCCATCGAGAGAAACAGAGAGGATTATTGAAGAGTCCAATTACTAAGAATATCGACGTTTTCCTCGATAATACGGCGCAACGGTGAGAAATATCAGGAGAATCGGTTTTGAGACCAGCAGTCGTCAGTTCCAGGACGTAAGAGAACCGCAGCAACGACCGAGGTCGACGCAATGGACACCACACTAATAATAATATTCAGCACGCTCCAGGTGTTAGCATTTTGTGAGCGTCAGTATAATGGGCACTTACTCCTTGATTTTAAAATTATCGAAGCATTCAACTCGCCCAGTCATTGTCGCAGTGAGTCGGGAATTTCCATGGTTTGGAAGTATTTCAGCGCACAATTAATGGAACGCATGGAAGATGAACAGCGGAAAAAGCGGTGGAGTTATTTCGTGTGTTGTTCAGAGTTAATAAAGAAATGGAAAGAGAATTGGGCGTCTTTCTACTACTTTTGTAATGAGTACAGTTTCTTACGTAACCTTACTCAGTACATCAACAGAAACTACTTGTGTAGGCAATGGAAAACCCAGAACCACCTACCTTAATCCATTACCTGCAGAGTTAAGAGGTATTCAACTAACCAAATCATTCCCCCTGAATTCTGAATTTATTGCGGCTTGAGATTCCCATGGGTGGTGTATTGGTTTGACAGCTCGATTTGTTCGTGTACAGGCAGATAAAACACAGAGAACTTTCAGTTTTCAGCTCGGAACGGTACACGTATTAGTAAATATCGTTCATCATAATAATGCTAGGGAGGAGTGCAGAATAAAGTGAAAGACATGGAGTTAGCTAGCCCTTGCGTCTTTATCTTGATTAGTTGACCAATACACGAGACCAAGGGCTCGGATGATTCCAGGTGGTTCAGTCCTATTGTTTGATTTCAGGACTCGGCTCAAACGAGTGGACTAGAAGAGTCTAATTTTCTCAATACGCACAAATGTCGAGGGTGAGAACCCTGCAGTTTGCGAGAGGACTTTGATGAGTCTTCCCCTTTCCCCTTCCACGCCACCACTCCCTTTCTTCCCTTCCAGAACCCCTTCCCCCTCCCCCTCGCCCCTTTACCACCTCAAATATTAAGGATTATTGGACGGGATCGTGAAAAGACCACTCGTTTCACTCGGATGAGGCCTGTAATTTTCAAAATCGAGAACTTGGCGTAGTTGCCGAGGATTAGATTGAGGTTCCAACCTCACGACAAGCGGACTCCGTGAGGGAGCGGGCCCAATACAAATGTAATTTCATAAAATAAGGAATGGGATTTGATTAAACGTTTTTGGTTGGGGTAATGCAAGTAATAGTCGGAAGAGGTTGTTGTCTCAAGCACGGGCCTGCCCCCATACCCATAGCCAGCCTCATCCACAGTTCCAGCCAGAGCGCGCGGCCTCCAATAACCTCGTCTCCTTTAACAGCCCCGCTCTCTCGCGCCGCCGATAGCTGTAATTGCGATTGAACCTCTCGAATCATGGGAAATGAAATGACCCCTTCACGACCTTTCTCATAATCTTTTACGTCTTCGGTTCCACTCAGATTCTTCGACACTTTGTTTTTTCTTCTCCTTCGTCTTCTTCCATTTTTCGAAACGGTGCATAACGCGCCTATTACTCGTCCTTCTTCACCACCCGAATCCCTGCGTCGCCTCATTTCTCCCCACGATCTCGACACACGAAATGACTCCGTACCTTCAATGCTGCAGACAATACACGTACCGATAGGCGCATGAACGAAGATTGCCAACTCCGATCACTTGTCAAACGGTCGGTTGGTTAGTACAACCCAAAGCCCAATCGTATTGAAAGGTGTTCAGTAAAGAGTGGACCAGCGGATGAAATGAATTCTAGAGAACTCCCCCCCATTCAGAAAATCAAAAATCAGGTGAGACCCAGTATTCGGGACTAGAATTAGTATTGAAATCTGCCCTACGAGCGCGCTAGGATTAGGCAGAGTAAGCAAAGCGGATGCCCATAGTTCAGGTCCAGTCAGGACATACCGAGAAGTTTGCATATGCCTGGTGGACGGGGGGGGGGCTACTGTCAGACAGTCATTGAAAGGAAAAGAGTGGACTGGAAATAGGCAACCAAGCAACGAGGAGGAGAATGAGAACAGGTGTGTTCAACGTAAACACATGGACTTACTGCACGATTCATTTTTAAATTTCAAGTGTACTCTTCCATGTACGATTTATTTTGTACGCATCGTGCACGAACTCAGCGGGAATTGTTTACACCTATCTGTGTTAGTGGCGTGTTATCGGGCTAGCAGTTTCGAATAGTGAGTGTTTGTTCAGAGCAACCGTCAATGCAGGTATTGAAGTCAAGACGAACGCTCAGAGGACCAGTGAAGTGAGGCTGGTGTGATTTGAGTGGACACCACACTTGCCAAACGTGAGTAGTCACCATTGCGAGTAGTAAGTAATCATAATCACAACTTAAATGTACAATATTTCAAATAAGGAGGTGAAGTTATGTTGTGCGGAACTGAGACGAATGCTGTTGAGCGGAGTTCAGGAGCGCAAGGTATTTACCGGAATAGTTCTGCCAGAAGGCGGCACCGGAGTTGATGAGATCGAGGGAGGAGTAGTTCCAGGGTTTGTCTTGCGGAGGTGGCGGAGGAGGCCCGGACTCCCGGCTCGTGGGAGTCGTCGTGTAATTCGTGGGCGCCGTTTGCTCTGCGGCTTCCGCCCGGTCGCTTCCTCCGGACGTCGCAGCTGACGATCCGGATCCGGATCCGGATGTGGCGTTGGCGCCACTCGTCGAGCTCGAGCGCTCAGAAGCAGCTGAACTTCTTTCTCGCTCAGAGGTGGTCGTGCCGTTGGATCCTGCCGTTGTGCCAGCTTCGCGGCTTGTACTCCTCTCCACGCTCGAAGCTCTGGTTCCCGTTTGTGCAACGCTCTCTGAAACATCAACAACAACCCAATTATAATCCTTGTTTCCCTTATCTCTGTTTTCACAAGTACATACATTTTTGCTACCAAAAGTACAGAAACCGTCGCAATGATGATTTGCACTTGGGAATCTCTCATTTCAACAGACTTTGGTCGCTTCAGTCGTAAGTTGTACGATTTTCACTCAACCAGGACACAGAAACAATTAGTTGGTTGTGGGGGGGGGGGGACGAACTGCTTGTACTTTGGAAGGCGTCCCTCCTCCACAGCTGGAGACAATAGGAAGGAAGACGAAAGCAATGGTAACTTGATTGAGTTCATAATTACGTCATTAATTGAATCTGAGAAGGAAATTAACTTTGGGCAGTTGACAAATAACAGGAGGCGGCTGTCATCTGGTTTTGCCCCTCGAATCGCATTTGCTGGAAGCTTCCCCTTCTCTTCCCTTTTTCTCTTTTTCTTTCCCTCTCCCGTCCTTCTTCCACTTTATCCTCCCTAAACGCTTCCAAATCGCCTTGGTATTAAAACATTCAAATTGAGCTCCCTCTTCTCCGTTCCTACAGTCTCCACGGCGGCACCCCGCTCGTGTCCTGTCGACTTCAATCTCGTTCGTAGTGCCGTTGAATGGGAAAATGAACTTTTCCTGACATTTGCATGAAAATCCACGAATAGAGTACGACTATTTCGTAGAAGATTTATTCTCTCGTGTCTTAATCTTCCGGTTTGACGTTAGAGATTATTGATCGAGTGGTAGGTTACAAAAAAAACGAACTGCTGCTCTGCTATTAAAGAGCTTCCAAACTAGGTAAGAAGAAGGTACTTCGTAAATAGGCTGTTATGTTACCTTCGACTGAACTAATCAGTCGCGTGATTCTACCGCACTGCACACCATAACACAAGGGCCTCTGTAACTAGCTCGTTTGCGAGGGGGGTGGGTGGGGGGAGAGCTCTTACGATCACACTCTTCACTCAGCAACTTTTCGGGAAAGCCAAGCCGTTCATTACGTACCAAATAAATTCTGGTAAGTCATCACGTTACTTTCTGGCAGGTTGGCCGCCTCAACACTGAAAATAGAACCAGTAACTTTGTTTTCTATACGGTCCAACAGTCCAGTTTTGATGGTGGACCCAATAACAACGCATGACGTTGACGCCAACGAATGTCAGCCGTGGCCTCAGAGTGGTCCGCCTGTTGACCCCAACAAAACCCCCTAATGTCACCATATTCCTTCAGGGAAATCCGAAAAAGAGGAGTTGAAAGAAGGACTTCGTTGCGCTACCGAAGGTCTTCTCCCAGATACATGGAAGTACCTTTCGGTTTATTCTTTACATTTTTACTTTCCTTGGCTCTACGAAGTAGAAAGGAAAGTTATGTAATCGGCAGAAAAAAAATTTTTGAGTTTTCTTCAGATCTTTACGTTTCAGACCCTCCTGAGTCCGAAAAACACTATTTGGGAAAATGGTCTGTGTGTGTGTGTGTCACTAAAGTTTGTCTGTGAACGATTTTTAGAGAAAACCACCGTATCAAATCAGCTCAAACTTCATATCTCGCCCGCTGGTCACTATGGGACGCCAAAATAAGGGTATGAGCTAAATTCACCGAAATTTAACTATAGTTATCATAGTGATCAAAACACCAAATATTTTTTTTCTCAAAAACGGCTCTAACGATTTTGATTAAATTGTTTATATTGATAGCCCTCAATAAGGAAATTATACCATAAAATTCCCATTCGTGGGAAAATGACGAGAGCAGCACAGTAAATTACCAAAACTTTCGACGAAATCGATTTTAGCGCAGTTTTTAGAGAAAACCACCGTACCAAATCAGCTGAAACTTGATATCTAGCCTACAGGTTACCATGGGACGCAATAATGAGGGTATGGGCAAAATCCACCGAAAGTTAACTATAGTCATCATAGTGATCAAAACACCAAATTTTTTTCTCAAAAACGGCTCTAACGATTTTAATTACATTTTTTATATTGATAGCTCTCAATCAGGCAATGATACTATAAAATTCTCATTTTTGGGAAAATGACGAGAGCAGCACAATAAATTATAAAAATTTTCGACCAACAGCGTTTTTCGCGCAGTTTTTTCCTTATAAACTCCGCTGGAATTCTTGTAGAATGTCAAAAAAATTCGGTATTGTAGTCCAATCCAATAGCTAAAGGGTGAGTGTTTAAAAACGCTCATGAGATACATGGGGCTCACTCCAGAAATTCCTGAATTTCAACTACTGCCATTTCGCTTACTGCCAGTTCTAACAGTTATTACCCAATAACTCCACAAAAGTGATTACTACCCCTTTTTTGAAAAATCGTGTTTACAGCCTCATTAATTATCTGTGTACCAATTGCTCAATAATGGTCCTGCAATGAGTACGAGCAGCACAATAAATTCCGGAACTGTAAGCGCTACCGCTTTCTGCTGTCGTAAAGCGTTGTTTGACCAAGTTCAAATTAACTGAGTGATAAATGAATTGATCAAATAGAATTAGCCATGTACAAAGTGAATTGACGTAGAGCTAAGGAAAGTTGTGTGTTGCAACGCACCAGATATTTTTAAAAACCTCCCCCCGCTCTCAAAATTTGACGCTCAACGTTTCGAGGCATAGCAATTCCAAACTTGCAGTGTCCGTCCGCCGTCCAGGAGACATACTTTCCCTTTATGTAGTCGAACGGGCCCAGTTGCGTATGTTCTCCGTTATTTCATCCTCGTTGTTACTATTATGACTTGATTACTAGCAGCTAAGGATGGCTCAATAGAAACCTGGCTGAGTAACCAGACCCAAACACAATACAATAACAATTCCTCGACAGTAATTATTATCACTTTATTAGAAATTTTAAAAAAGTTTCATGTTGAGTTCGACTTATAAACCTACGACTGGAAATTATAACCCCATGAACGCAGATCATACCGATCTACAGTTGATTAAAAATGCGGGTAGATTGGTTCATTGCTGATACAAGTATCATTCCTTGCTTTTGGGCTACTTGCTACGGTCCAGTGTAGAGACTATTTCTGATGCGGCGTACTTAAGAAATAAGTGAAGTCCGTCAGGAACCTGCATACTTTGAGGAAACTTGACACAGTGAGACCTTCATCCACCAAGCACAGTATATCAGGACCCTCAGTTCTGTCAATCCGATCTGTCGATTCTTGATTTCTCGTCTCCAGTGCGAGGTTTCCTTGCTAATTATGTTTATTCGCGGGCAACAGCCCACGGGATGCACGTGAAAACGAAGTCTTCGTTGTTCCAGTTAGTTCGCTGTGCCAGGAGCTTGCAGTTCTTAATTCGAACGGAGCATCTTGGTCGATTGGTTCTCATCCTGGCCTTGTGGGGGTTTCTCGTGATTTTCTCGTTGATAATCCTTCAGCGCCTCGGCTTATCTCCTTATTTCTGTCCACCGCCATGTTCCATTTCCTTCAACTTGCTTTGGAATAATCCGATCGTTTGTTCGAGGTACGTTTTTGATCTGAGGGTCCTGATATACTGTGCATGGTGGATGACGGTTTCACTGTTTCTAGTTTCCTCACAGTACCAGGTGCCTGAAGGGGTTCACGTATATTCTAAATACGTCGCATAAGTAATAGTCTCTTCACTGGATCGTAACTAGTAGCCCTGAAGCAAGGAACGACAAGAATAACGGCAATGTACAGAACTACTGCGTTTTTAATAATACGTAGAACCATATGATCTGCCTTGCCTTCATGGGTTCATAATTTCTAGTCAGAGATGTATGAGTCGAGCACGACGATAAACGGTTCGTTTACAATTTCTAATGAAGTGGTAATAATGTGGTAATAATAATAATAATAATAATAATAATAATAATAATAATAATAATAATAATAATAATAATAATAATAATAATAATAACCAACTCCAAAAGAAATAGGAGGGAATGGATGACAGAGGAAATCTTAAATCTGATGGACTCACGGAGAGAATACAAAGCTGCTGGCAGCCTGAATAAATACAGGCATCTTAACAGAATACTCCGCACCAAAATAAAACGTGCTAAAGAGAACTGGATAGAGGATAAATGTTCGGAAATAGAAGAACTACTGCGACGCCATGACCATTTTAACCTACATAAGAAGGTGAAAGAATTTACAGCGACGAACAGGAAATTTGCAGTCCACAACATATTGGGCTCAGACGGAAGATTATTGGACTCCACAGAAGAAAAACTACAAGTATGGGAAAAATACATCAAGACTCTGTTTGAAAGCGCCAGAGCAGAGTCCTACCAAACGGACACTAATGGGGAGCGACCAAGTATTCTGAAATCCGAAGTGGAATATGCGATAAAACAACTCAAGGCAAACAAAAGCCCAAGGCCAGATGAAATATATCCCGAAATCTTAAAGCTAATAAGCGAGGAAAACATCGACCTGCTTGTCGCTCTCTATAACCGTATTTATGGAACAGGCAGAATACCTCAAGATTGGTTAGAATCGATCTTCATACCATTGCCAAAGAAAACAAATCCAAAAGATTGCGGAGACTTTCGTCTAATAAGCTTATGAGCCAGGCATTAAAAGTCCTACTGAAAATAATTCATAATCGCATTTCTGGCAAATGCGAAGCGAACATTGGAGATTACCAGTTTCAGGGCGGACTGGCGGACTGGCGGACTTCAGGGGCGGAATGGGCACGAGAGAGGCTTTGTTCAGCTTACTGCTACTGGCGCAAAAATGCTATGATCAACAACGAGACATCTTCATCTGCTTTATAGACTTTTGATAGAGTGAGACACGATCTGCTGATGGAGTCGCTTCGCGGCGTGGGCCTCGACGAGAAGGCCACTACTCTGATACAGAACCTATATTGGAATCAGAGCGCTAGAATCAGAACAGAGGGATCCATGTCAGAGCAAATCGGGATTGGCAGGGGAGTTAGGCAGGGCTGCGTCTTGTCCCCACTACTGTTCAATCTTTACTCAGAGCTAATATTTGTCAGATCTCCGGCAGATATCTCAGAGGGGGTCAAGGTTAATGGCGTGAACATAAACATCATCAGATACGCTGACGATACTGTCTTGATCGCTGACTCGGATGTAGGTCTGCAGCGACTCCTCAACAGCGTAAGCAATACCTGCGAAGAGTTTGGTATGAAAATAAATGCGAAGAAAACCAAGGTAATGGTAATCAAAAAGTCAAAAAATGTCCCACAACCAATCCAAATAAATGGAAGGATACTAGAAGAAGTGGGCAAGTTTCAATACCTGGGATGCCGGATAGACAACAAACTAGATCCAGACATAGAAGTTAGATCGAGAATAGAACAAGCCAGAAACTGTTTTGTACGACTCAGGAAGCTCCTCAGCGACTCACGAATCAGTCTCGACCTGCGTATAAGACTCTCAAAATGTAATGTATGGTCTGCTCTCTTGTACGGAGTCGAAACATGGACCCTAAAAGCACAAACAATCAACAGGCTGGAAGCCTTCGAGATGTGGACATATCGCAGAATACTCAAAATACCATGGGCATCGCATACCACGAACGAAGAAGTCTTGCGCAGGATTGGAATAGAACGAGAACTATTCAAACTTGTAAAAGTCCGTAAAACTGCATACCTTGGTCATATCCTGAGAAACGACAAATACCGTTACGCACAGCTCATCGTCAAGGGAAAGATCGAGGGCAAGCGGGGCCTATAACGGAAGAAGATGTCATGGCTGAGGAATGTACGTCGGTGGACTGGCATGGGCTTCGAGGAGCTCATCAGAGCCGCTGAAGACAGAGAGGGATTTGCCACTGTGATATCCAACCTTCATTGATGGAGATGGCACGTCGAAGAAGAAGAAGGTAATAATTACTGCCAACAAATGTTATTGTGTTGTTACTGTATTGAACTAGCGCGACAATGTAGCGAAAGTTATCGTTTTCCACACTGCCATCCCTCTCACACCAACCAGTCACGTTGTGCAAATTGGCTTGCGCCGCCTAGAAAATCATAACTTTTTGTCGTTCCGTTGTAGTCAGGTCAAGTTTTATCGTTTTCTAGCACCAGTTACTTACTGACCGTTGCGTAATAATTTGCAGCTTTCGTACCTAAAAATATATTATTCTTGTAAAGAGCTATTAGCTGGACTTTCTTTTGTTTTCTTTTGTTTTTTTCTCTTTTTCACCATTCATGATACGACTGCACATATTTTATATACTGTACACATTACCCTTAATTTTGTTGTCTATTTTCTTGCTTCGTTTCTTATACTCGTTTTCATTATTTGGTTAACCAGCGTTAAATGTACGCCACGCCTGAAACGGCTTTGGAGAGAACGCTGTCTTCTACTGGTCTTTACGCTAACTTGCTATGGACAGGCGTTGGCAATTAAGTATGTTTGTTGAAAACGCTCGTTTTTAGTTGAGCTTGTAAGGTTAATGTTTATTGCGGAAACTCAATTTCGAGTGTTCGTGATAGCTTCGAATAGAGTGCCACTTCGTTGACTCATTGAGCGCCTACATAACGTGACTTATTCGTTATGGGTGAAGTTGGATGAAGGAGGAAGGTAGGGATTTCACCCCAAGCACCCAAACCATTAGGCCTTGTGTTTCCCCCTCAGGAACGTTCCAATATAATTTCTCCAAGTTAAACATTGCTTTTACCTCTTCCAGCTCCCTAGGCCCCTGAAATTTGATTCAGTTTGAAGCGTTTCGTGCATTTCCCGTCGAATTAATTCCCCTCCTCCGTTTTCCAATCTTCCTCGTTCACAAACCGCCCTGCCATCTCTCCGGTAGGTAGATGCACTAATTGTCGTTAATCTCGAGGAAGGGCTCAGTTGTACTTATTGTTTGTCGACCCGAAGAAAACAGAGATCCAACGGACTTTCTTGGAAGCACGTTCGACGTCTTAACAGGCTCCTTCGAGACGCTCTACACCTGGAAAACCTCTGTAAATTTAATATTGAATCATATCGGAGTTTCCTGTTTCAACCCAAAAGAGCCTCCAGAACTCCCCAAGGTGATGTGTTGGGGAGTTGGTGGTGATGGTGGGAGGGGGGGGTCTGTACCTGAGGCTCAGGAAAGTAATCGAGTAGCCGAATTCGTTGGAAGGAGCAGATGGCCGCTTCTGATACATAATCCATTACGTTCCCAATTTATTTGTAGGTACCCCCTCCTCACCCCTCCACTTGCCAGACAGCCCAGCAGGTGGTAGAGTTTGTGTCCCATCCGACCTTATAATAACGCGTTTGGATCCAACCAGTTAGCCCGCCGCATCCCGACTCGGATATTTAAAAATATTTATAGGCCTCAACCTTAATAACATGCCTTCGAGGCCACGACCTGACCTCTTAACTAATTTCCAACCCTCAGCGTTTCACTTTTGCTCGTCCAGATGTAACTTTTTGTTTCCCTCCCCGTAGCGGCAAGCAGCCATTTTCATTATGTAGACTGTAATACAAATCTCAAACTCTAAACGACGCCTTACGTGCTCAAAAATGCTCACGTTGACACCTGATGTCAACAAACTGATGTATATCACTCAGTAAATAGGTGTTGTAGGGAAATCTGAGTAGTCAAAGCGTTAAGGGCATTAGGTAGGAGCATTCCCAATACAAGCTGCCTTAACTAGTGTGCGTGTGGTCCTTCGTCTTCTATTTGCTACCAGCTTCTCGTGAATCCCTCAGCATTAAGAGAGAAGTTTCTTGGGATGGAGTCACAATACTTTATCATGTATTTGCAGCGTGAAAAAGCGCCGCACATTCAAAATACGATTCTCGTTGACGTTGAAAGCTCGCACAACTATTTTATACCCTCCCCCAGTATCTAATAAGAGACGTTTAATATCGTTGATGCAATGCTTTTTCATTCCACGCACCCGCTCTGCAGATGGCGTTCATTGCATCCGCCATTAACATGAATAAGTACATTTGAAAAAGTTAATGTATGCAGGAAGTAAATAACTGAGGATCGAAAAAATAATGTAAGTCGGACAAGTTGAAGAACTGACCTGTGAGGAGCCTGAGGGCTTCAGGAGGCGCTCCAGCTGCTTTCAACGCCTCCTCGAGCTGAGCGCGCCTCTTCATTTCGATTTCCAGTTGGTCTTGCAGTCTCCTCCTCGCTTTTCTTTCCTTCCGGAATCTCTTTTGATACAGGACTGAAACAACAAAATTTAAAAAGCAATGTAAGCGAGCTGGAAAGAAATATCATACGACTTAACAATCATGAAATTAAAGGGTCAATAGAAATGGATGTCGCTGTCAGTGCAGGGGGCCTCCGATAATATCACGTACACACTTCTTTTCAAAGACACCATCCCTGCTTGTAGAGAGCTGTCGTCGAACAGTGATTAGCAGCAAAGAGCCGTGTTGGATCTGTATCATAGTCTCTGTACTGATTATATTACGAACTCTACAGAAGACCATTTATTTGGTTTCGTCGGGATCGTGATCAGACGGCGAACTAACAAGTTTAAGTATTAGTTCACTCAGAGAGAAGAACTGAGATTCCTCTCAACTTCAATAACTGAAGGGGCAATCGCAAAGAACTACGAGCTCAAGGAAACACCTCATTCAGTTGCGCAGAGGAAGTAATAAATATGTCAGCCAGAGATGAGATGGTTGCATTCGCATTGGCAGTGATTCAGGAAGGAATGAAGTAGATATTTTGCAAGACCAGAGGACAGTAACCGATGCATGAAAGTAGCCGGACAGTCAGTGTAAATCACTCATCTCTTTGCAAGAATAAAGAGTCCCTCCGCCCTCAAGGGGCTTCGCGCCATACAGCTGCTGTGCCTTCTCCACCTGAAAGTCCTCCCACGGGATACCAGATTTACCGTAGCCAGACTGGCGATCCATAATCCATAACGGAACGAACAAGAGCAACATACGAGACCTTTCCCCGAGTTACTCATAATGAAACGCTCGCATATCTCTCTCAACGATTGACTCAATGTGAGCCCTCAAAGTGCACTCCAAGTCCCGCACTACAGACTGAAGAGGTAGAGCTGGTCCTTCATCGGAGTAATTGCGATGCGAGAACTCTGGAAATTGTAGCAGCGAGACATTTCCCAAGATTCAGGAATAGCTGATTGTCCGAACACCACTGTTGCCGTCTGTTCAAGTTGTTCTGAAGAGACGCACGTTCCGCTTGGGTCTGGACGATAGCAAATATCTTGAAGTCGTCGGCTAATAAAATATGGTTAACTCCGTCACAGGGAAAGTCAGCCACACATCCGCAACCCTTTCAAATGCCTTAGCAAGATCTGTATATATGCAGTCCACCTGCAAAGTGAACTGCTGGAATTGGAGCTAGCTTGTCATGGTTGATCTAGCCTTCCAAGGTTCATGCTGGGTGGGCGAGAGGTGTGAGGCCTGAGCTGGTGACATCTAATTCACTATGAGTCTCTCCAACACCTTGTGGATGGCCGACATCGAGCACACTGGCCTTTAGCTGTCCCTCTTACATCTATCTTCTGACTTTGGAATAGGCTTTCTACTGTAGAAGTTCATACAGTCATAATGACTAGCATATTTCTACTCAAAACATAGTTCGGGAGGCAATTACTCGCAACCATGAGTTATTCAGGGAGCGCTGTCATTTATGTTCCCAAAACAAGCGCAATGAGGTGCTTGTAGTGAAACTAGCACTCAAGGTTAAGAGTTGCAAGTCAACTTTCCTCTGGGCATTTTTAAGGCAGTGAATCGGAGTTTCTAGTCGAAACGACAACCGTCTGAAGGGAAATCTCCGATAGATTTCATTGCTGTAAATTCGAGTTAATCGCCGCTCACGGCACCGTTCTAAAGTTTTTATTGGAGCTTGAAAGGGATGGAAAAGGAGGTTTCGCAATTCCAAACAATGGGCACCGGTCAACTCTGAAGCGTACAATTTGCTGAGCTTCGCTCCAAGCGGCTATTAGACTTCGTCGTTTTAAAAGAGTGCGACATTTGTACTCAAAAATGAGGAGGGAACGGGGTAATGGTTATCTATTTTCAGGACAATGAGAGCTTGAGCTTCACGGTCCGACAAAGGCGGTTTTGCCGACCAAAGAACCAGCGGCCCAATAAGGCATTGGGATCAGACCAAAAGAAGGGCGCAGGATTATCTTCCGTCCGAAGCCAGCGGTCAAAATGGAATTGGATGGGAGGAGCGAGACGGTTCACTTAAAGCGATAATTAGCTTCTTTTTGTCCCTCCTCTCTACTTTGGAGTTCCGAAGCCATTGTGGGGTCTGAAGCTGTCGAGTGTCTTCATTATTTTATTGATATCTTGGGCACGAGGCTGAGGCTTCCCTGCCTCCCCACTCATCGGGAATCGTTTCCAACGAGCGCCCAGATGTCATCGCGGAGTCCCGCCTGTTGAAGGAGAAGGAGTCGAAATGAGCGGCCCGCCTCTTCGCTCTGCTCTGGAGGAGCAGCTTCCTGCCGCCACAGCGGGATAATCACCATCTGCCATCGCCGCAGGCTGCAGCAGGCAGAACTAAGAGGTTCAGCTCAACTCTCAACAACTGCATTTAGGTCCTGTTGCGTTTTTTTGGGCCCACGAATCAACAAAGAAGCTGACAAAGTCCTTGAAGTCTGCTGCCATCAACACGGATCTTGCAGCCTAAACCTCAGAATAGTTCAAGCCATACACTGCACAGGTAGGCCATCCAGAGAAGAAACCAGTGCTTCGAACCTTAAATAAAAGTGGTTCCATCGTTTTCCCCATCTCTGTTCTCAACAGCCAGCCGGTATGTATAGATCCGCTGGGTGCTTCTCATGCTACGTACTTCTTCCCTTGTCATTCATTTTTCAGTGGTTGCTGCGTGTCATGCCCACCTTTTGTTCCTCCTCCTCCTTAACTTCGTCCGCACTTCAAACCTTTACCCTTTGATCTCCCTCAAGTTGTTTATTCTTTTTTACTGCCTTTAGCTCAACAAAGTAAAAAGAAAACCGAATACGTTTGTATTGAGCCTACATGCCACCATAGTACGCCAAAACGAGGGTTAAGAAAAATCGGCCCAAAACTAAATATAGTTTTGATAACATCCAAGTAACCGTAACATTCATTCTCATTCGAGTAGAAATTAGCGAGAACAATAAATTATCTAACATTTCGAAGAAACCCGATTTTCGAGCAGGGGTTTTCCAACAAATCTACGATCTATACGATGAAAGTTTAATAACGACCATAAGATAATTAGAACTAACCCAGAAATTCAGGAGTTACACGGTCACATCCATTTCTCAATTTCTACGCAGTGATTTTAAAACAGCGAACATTACCCTTGTGATGAGACTCGTGTTGACAAGTCTCATAAACCTGTGCACTGATTCCTTAATAATGGTCGTAGCATGAGTAGAAACAACGCTACATTACGTGCTTCCATTTCAGCGTAAAACAAGAAGTTATGTTTTACCAAGTCCAAATGAACTGAATAAAAAACAGATTAGAGTGTCAGCTGAAATCATGAAAGTAGCTGAATGTAGTTGGAGCTGAGGAAAGTCGAATGATGCGGCGTGCTAGATATTTCCGTATCAAAATGTTTGTCAAACGTTCATAACATTAGCCGCCGTTCTGTGGGTTTTCTTTCCGTGCTCTATCATACTTTTGAGCCCAATAAATTATTATAACACTCTTTCTTAGAATGCAATCTTTTTCTAATATGATCTCGCCAAAATGTGATAACCTCTTCTTAATCGCTTTCATTTCCCGGCAGATGAGTTTGTTCAAAATTACAATCGAAATTGCCCCAGTATTGAACTCAGAACCTCCGCCGTCAAACTGTTACTAAACCAATGGTCTGCGCACAACAATAACACAAAACATCAAGTTTTTCGGGCAATTAACGATTAACGAAGTCGTAGAAGTAAATCAAATAAACGAGGTACGATGTCTTTTGTAAAACCTTCCAGTAGAAGTCTGTCGCCCATTGAAAAATTAAAGGATCCAGTTTCTCTAACGTTGTTTCGCACATCAGTTTGTAGGGAAAGGTTCGAGTGAGGGCAGAAATATTGGATTCCATTCAGCCAAGTCGTCGGCGATGAGAAGCACTCAAAACTTGAAGGAAATGTCAAAGGCGGAATTAATATTTAACGGAATAACCGAATAATTGTACGTCTGTTTTCGTGAGTTTTCCGCCACTCGGGAGACGAATGATCGAGTGCCTGGGGGGGTGGGGTGGCACTTGGAATCATTTTCTCGTCTCTCGCTGTCACATATTGAAGTTTAAGTTGTGCTTTTATCAAACACTTAGGAAGCTCTTTCAAGTGCCTCCCGTCGGGTTCGGCATCAGAGGGTAGGACTAATGTCATAACTCTCTCGAGAGCATCCCGTATAAAACGTCGGCTCTTTTATTAGAGTTCGTACGACGAGTAATCTTTCGTGCCGCTCGGTGCTGTTGAGGGAGAGGTACGAGGAGTTTTGAAGGGAATGATGAGTCTAGGTCAACTACTTTGAGCAAAACTTCTTTTCTGCTTTTTAAAAACAAATCTTGAATAAGAGTTCTAAGTCCCTCCTAAAACTTGTCCCTCGCCCCACATCTTACATGAGCCTGTTTAACGAATTTCGTAGGAAATAGAGCTGTTGGAGGGGAGGAATGCTTTTCCACTCGGCATTTACATGTTATTTGGGAATCCTCAGCCCCTGGTCAAGGTGTACATGATAAAGAACCCAGTTTCGTGATATCCCCTAACTCTTGCAGTGAGAGTGGGCGCGGAACACTCATATCAGTCTAATTATCCACTATTTTTAAACACGTTTCCATCTCACATACTTAATATTTCAATGGTTTCATTTCTGAGCTCCAGAACTCCAACTTTACGAGTCCCTACGAACGCACCTTCGCTCAATGCATACACCGTGTTTATGTATCGCTCAAAAGAATTACTTCGAGGATATTTCGAGGCGTATTAGTTTCAAGTATTTAAATTAGATTGTTGGCGGAGGGGGGGGGGGGGGTTGTAGCGCTATCGACCTCGTTATTTGTTTCATCAGGAGGGCGTCGAGAGCTGTCCTCCGTCGTGTCACGATGCCATCTTCGTTTTTTCATTCTTGGAGGCCCCAAAAGACTCGTAGGTTTTATTTGTCAGAGGAGCATCAGTCAATAGGCGTTTTTGAGACGAGGCCGCCACAATGGCTCCCTATGATTGACGTTCCGCCCCGTCGAAAGATAACAGCTCAGACGCCCGGGATTCATAAATCAACAAAAGGTTCTCGATTGTTCCTCCTATTGTCGTTACTCGCGACTAATTATTAACATGTATCCAGGTGGACCACACAGGCTGGCCCCACACGTCTTCACGCGGCTCGTGCAAGGTAGGAGTGAAGATGGGAAGAAGAAGACGACGGAGACCCCCCCCCCCCCCGACGCGTGGCCACTAGTGGCTGTAGTCGTGAAGTTCATGTTGATTTTCTTCTTAGTTACTGGCCAAAAACGTTTCGCGAGATATTGACTCTAAGCCCAAGGAATCTCAAGAAAAACTATGCACTGCTACAGAAAATTGTCGAAGTAGTAACGCTATGGAATATTTATACAGCCTACACGGTGGTTTTAAGGAACTTGGCTTCTAGTAGTCCCCCTTCAAAAGTCACCTTAATACTGACAACTTATCGACCATGACAAAACTCGGAAGTATTTGTGTGAACGGCTTCTTTGTTGTGTAACTTGCCACTATATTTATTACGGTCTCAGTATCCACAATTAAATCACATACAGTTCTTCATGCAATAACTCGCAAAAATGCTGCATAGATCTGCTCAGACCGTATCATCTAAGGTATTTAAACACCTCGGTCCCTCATACAGTTCATTTCCCAACAGCTTATTGTCGAGCAGGCTTGTTATCTGCTTGAGACAGGTTCTGTCTCCGCTGTTTTGCACTTCCTCGGGTTGGGCCACATTGAGCCACTTGCTTTCTTCTACTGATCGTCAAGTGCGTTGATGGGAGTCTGCACTGTGAAGTCTGGGATCCTATGGGCTCCTTGCACCAGAGACAGTCAAACCCTGGATCTCCAACTATGTGCTGGGTGGAGTGTCTGCCTTCTTGCTAGATGCGTGCAGATTTCTCTATGCACATCAATGGCAGCAGGGCTATGCAAATGCTTGCCTCCTTAGTGGGGCGTTCTCAGACGTTCACGTCGTTATTCATCTGTACAAAGCTCCCATACTGCCGATATCGGGCGCTCCTCCTCAGTTTGCTCCCCTCACTATGCCGTGCACCGTTACACCCCCGAGACAGTGTTCACAGAAAGTTCAAAGGTCCTGAACCGCGTATGCACTGTACTTCGCTGGTGGTTGATATCTGACTTCTAGCTCCTCGCCCCTCAGCTCGTACCCCTCTTCTTTTGTACACCCCGTTTTCCAAGACTATCAATTGGTAGAATGCCCCACTATGCCAACATCGTTCTCTCTCCTTTCACTGATTCTCTGTTTTTTTTTCACCACCCTGCGTTCACTTGAGAGTTTAGAAGGTTGCCACTCGAGCTAAGGGTTCTACTGCTATGACTGGACTCCCAGAAACCGCTACCTATTGAACCGAAAGGATTTCCCTGAATTATCAGTAGAATAATTAGCGTTAAATATGAAAGGGAGTAAGTGAGAGAGGAGGGGGAAAGTGGCCATTCTTCCATCCTACCAAAAACATTTCAGACAAACTAGTAAGCAGTACAGTGTGCTATCAGACACGATATTATAAATTCAATTTGTTCTTCTCTTCATTTGAATATGATAACGTAAAAAAAAGAGTAAATAAATCTATTCTTTTCAGCACTCCGTATGATTGAACTACTTTCTTCTTTTGCTAGTTCAGTATAAGGATAACAAATATTTCTTCAAAATTTTCTTAAAGATATTGTAACTGTTCTATTTCTTCAGTTCAGGCTCAAATCGATTGTAGTACGAAATACTCTGCATATTAACTGATTGGCTGTGGTGCGACATGGTGGCAGCCGGTAACTTTAATTCCTATTCCGGGTGTGAATATGGGAGAACGTTAAATATTTTTCAGCATGGTCCATACTAGAGGAGGTTATTTTAAACTTGTAATAAGCAAGTGGATAAATTTATCCATTTTTTGAAGATGCTGATATTTGTCATTATTTCTGTCGTCATATTTAAGATTTAAAATATACCAAACGCAGGTATTTACAGCTCTCTGCATTTCGAGCCGACAGACCGGATTCAGCAGCCCTATACATGAAGTAAGCCAGGATCAAGGTCTTGATCAATGTCGTGATAGAGAGGAACAGAGGGAGAGAGAGAGAGAGAGAGAGAGAGAGAGATTCACGTGGTAGTCATTTTGAGTTGGATGATGAGGAGAAATGCTGTGCTGTGCTTATAGACGTCATTAGATGATGAGGCGATGAGCTCCCCCCCATTACCAGGTTATGTGATGATAAGGCCCCATGTCCACGATTTCTGAGTCGTACAACTCTCGACCACCTTTCACCATCCTGCTGACTTAACATAATACCTTACAGAGACATCTCTTCCCGACCAGGACCAATCCTTTCCCGCTAGCGGCAGCAACGCGCTTTATCTTCAACAACCGCTTCTGATCGCCGAAGAAGAACGCGCGCCCCGCTCGAATTTACGAACCGGGAAGCCGGAATTTCGTGGAAGGGAACGGTAAATTATTTGCGACCTGAACGGGATAAGATTTGCTTCGAGAAACCAGGGAATCGGCTCCGTGAAATAGATAAAAAATTCTATTGTTGAGGGTTTATTTGATGTGCGATGATCGGCAGTGCGAGAAGAGGGAACCGAGCGAGTGAAAAAAAAAAAAAAAAAAAATCTTGGAAGGCGGACTTCCCTCTGCAGAGCATCGGGCCATTTATTTTTATGAGAAGTTCCAAGTTATCACCATAACTCCACGCGAGGGGAAAGCCTTTTTCTCCTTTAACCTTGTGATATCTACTTATCTGTTATTACACGCTCTCCTCTCTCCCTCCACTCCACACTCTCGCTACATTTTACACATTACTACACCAAAAGGCGAAAGATGGAGAAAAAAAAAATGAAGACGAAGTTGGAAGAAGAAGAAGAAGTAGTGGAGGAGAGTGTCTATCTCGCACCTTCTCTCTCTCTTTCACTCCCTACTTTATTCATTTCACAGGCGGATACACATCAAATGCCGCTCTGAACCTTCTTAAGGCTACGGGGAGAGAAAAGGAGTTATCCTTTTCATATTTTCTTTCGCTTTGGGTATAAGTACGCTTTGCTAACTGGAAGATGGAGGCGAAGGAAATCCGTTCCTTCTATAAACATGAGACCCTCAGCGATTGCCTTTAAGCCAGTTTGATTTGAATCCGCAAGTCGTGGGATTTTGTGGACTATCTAAAGCAAACATCACGACAGCGCGGGGAAGGCGCGCTACGATTGTGCGCACTGAAGGGCACGTCCAAGGCAACTTAGCAACCCTCTGGGCCTCGTACGACAAATTCACTCTTCTTTCGGCACCAGGAAATGGCACCTGCAAGGTACTGGAATTTAAGTAAGGAAACCTTTGGTTAACAACGAGTTGACATAATTTATGTGCGTAACAGCATTATAGAACCTGGTAAGACCTGTTTAATTAATCATTAATTTTAGTTTTTGAGATTCGCAAATCTTATTTTTTCCTGTGAACTAGCGGGGATTTGAGAATCACTACAACTTCATTTAATAACTATAATCCATCCCGACGGACGATAGTTATTAAACGACGGACACTAATAATTCGGAAGCATATAGATGCGTCAAACTTGATGCCATCGTCTGGGACACTACTTTGGGAATTTATGTTGTTTCTCGTAATCACGTTCACATTGGAAGATAAATCGTCGACCTCTAATGCTTGGCGAGCAGCACCGGTGGCCAATGACGGTGAACCAGGTCATGTTCCACAGTCTAGACTCGGGAGAGTCATTCAGGGTCAATTGAAAACCATCTACTTTTGAAACGTATAATGAAAATACTTCTCTATTTCCTAAACGAGGGTTACGAGGCTGTGAAAATAAAACAGGCGCCTTTCTTGACGTTTCATCTGGCGACTCGAGTCGAGGCCCATGACAAGGCAAAAAACGGTAGTACTCGGTCGTTTTTCTTCCTCGAGTGTTCGGTTGGAAAAACGCTGGAAGCGAATTCCAAATAGCGCGGGGATAGCAGAAGAAAAACGGGAGGAGATGGCGGGAAGGAAGGTGTGGCTCATCAACTCCAATGGCGGCCTGAGGTGGGAGTGTGAGTGTGTGTGTGTGCCGGTGTTATGTGCTACCTTATAATTACCTCTCCCACTCTCTTTCGATTCTCCGCCGCCCACGGCTGTGTCTGCCTAGTTCTGTCGAGAGCCTCTCCCTGGTTCCAACCAACTCAACTCCTCTGGCGGGAGCGAGAGCTATCACTCCCTGGCGATCTTCTAAAATTTATTCCCTCTCCTTTTCGTTTTTTATTCCGTTTATCCTCCAGACGCTGAACTGGTCGCCGCATTCCTCGCTCTACGCAGGACTTCGCCCTTCACGAATCCCCAATTGTTGCCTATGACCTGTGATCGTATTGACTAGTCCTTGGTTAGCCACCAGCACTCATTCTCACCAATGGCAACCTCAGCCTTCATTCCTAAACCCAAATAGCAAGGAGAGTGTAGTACGCAGCTGCAGGATTCAGATTTCTACTGAGTCAAAACTTGTACTGTTGAGACCGTCGTGTGGCCACAGTAATTATAAATCAGATTACGCTAAAACTGTCTCAAACCCCTTCCCTTCCCTTTCCATGAACCCCTCCCATTCCCTTCCACTCGAAGTTCGAAGTCGCTCGGAAATAATTGCGGAAAACGAGTTAATTAAAAAGACGAGGCGGAGGAGGAATTCTGGAAGGCGGTTGGGCGAAAAGGGCGAGACATGTGGAGATTCCAATGGCAACGTGTTTGGGTTCGGATATACGGGACGGGATATCGTGTCCTCAACGGAAGATATCGCTCTACGTAATAATTAATCGCATTCCTAAATGTTCGAGTGCGTGGAATTCGCCACAGTTGTATACAGATTGTCTTCTACCGGGCAGGTTTATAGCTGCATTCCTTGTCCTCCCACCTCTGTCGACTGTCTACTCCAGGAATCTCATCAATTGCTTCATAACCCTTTCGACTCGCTCGCAGCGTCCCTACGTCCCCAACGTATTGCCTACGTCTGGGTCTTGAGGATTTCAACTTTCCTCTCAGTTCAAGACCGCGATAAGCTTACCGCCGCAGCAACTTCGTTGAAATTTTGAAAAATAACCAAATATTTGAGAGGGAATAGTTTATCTATTCCTGTGCCCTGGTGAATGGCCTAAATATATGTCGCCAACATTTTCCTGTAATTCTCTGCTGTAAGAAAATTCCGCCTCATAAGCCTCAGAAGACAGATACAGCGTGGACAGTGGAATTACTGGATTCGGAAATGGAACGCGACTGAGCTTAATGTTGTTTTCCTGTTACGAACATTGAACATAGAACTTTAAAAGCCGCTGCACTACGGTCATTTATAGAACGGGGACTCGTACTGTCTCTTCTAGTGTTCAGCAGCCGTAGTTTAAGTGCTTCCGGGAGTAAAGCCACCTACGCGGATACAACCCCTTGAGTACATCGTTGTCTGTACGCCCCACACACTTTTGCCAGTGTGGTTAATGCACGCTGTGACGTTGAAAGCTCTCATTCACCTCTACAAATTAAATTCGTGGAACGTGTACTCACTTTGTTTCATGTTTCCCTGAAGTGGTTGCAATGACTTTGATTAAGCTCAGAGGACTTATAGCCGAACATGTTGCTAAACGTTCAACGTTCTCCTGTTGTGTGGTGGTGGTGGGGGGGGGGATCGCATGGATATCTTAATAAACTTTGAAGTTCTCTCACTGCCGGCGCATTCATAGAGAATGGTGTGTGGTGTTTAAAACTAAATGCTTTAAAGATATGCAGGGTGCTTGAAGTTGCAGGGTAAAAACAGAGAGTGTCTTCACGAATTTAACCAAAATTGCTTGCGGTTTTGTTCCGACGTAATAGTCTCCTTTGAGAGGGGGCTCGAGGTTAAGATTCTGTTCCCTCCGTTCTGCTCCAAGGGCCCCTACAAATGTTGCCGACGAGTAATCCGATGATCCTCGCTCCATAATTAAAATCAAAGGGTTGTCCTTAAGCCGATTGTCTGACTAAAACAACGATCCGAAGCCCTGAAAAACCCACCTCCCTCCAACTTTAGCCTCTTTTTCAATTTCCCGCTTGGCAGAGTTTCCCAAGTCGCTCCGGTGAATCTTGAACCTGGTTGTTGTGACTATTTTAAATAGCCATCTCCCGAGGCCCTTCCACCCAAAAGATACGGAAGAGGAGGAACAGTAATTTTTTTTTCTCCTGTAATGCCTCGTCTTTTCCACCGTTTCCGAAAGGCTTTTTTGGCAGAGGGGTCGCTGAGGCGGCGTTAAAAAGGGAATACCAGCTCCGAGCCCTCAGTCCTCAGCCCTTAAGGGCCGGGAGCAAAACGGATTAGACACAGCGTTCTGAATTTTTATTGCGCCCGTCTTTTACTTTTTCGACGTCAAGGGACTCTTTTTGGGAAGACGGAGAAGTCGGAGTGAGGAGGAGAGGGGGAGGTAGGAGATAATAAAATTAGAGTCATCCAGAATAGCTCCGTCAAAATAATTGCAGGCGCGGCAATGACATCAACGGCCTCATCTTCAGTTGTCTTTGATGATTCCCCTCGAATTATTTGATAAAACCGTTTTGCTTTTTTTGAAAAATAGAGGTGGAGGGGGGGGGGCGGAGTGGTTTGAGAGTTGCAAGTGGAAGAGTCCTGCCACCATTTCTAATCTCATAACGCGACTTTCCTTCACCCCTCTCCCTCCCCTTCTTTGCTCTTTGTATTCAAATAAAGTTAAGTCGCCGACTCATTTTCAACAACACCCACGTTCCTTTTGAAGCTCTCACTTCGTCGCTCGCTTTCATAAATCAACTTCGCCTTAGGTCTCGAACAATATTAAGGGGCTGGTAACGCGATTGCTGAGTTGCGCAGCCTGACAGATTGGGGACATGCGCCTTTCTGCTCTCGTTCGTTCGAAATTTGGAAGATATGGGGTATGGAGGTTGACTATCCATTCTTGATTCTATTTTTACTTTTTTCTCAACGTTCGTTGGTTCCCGAATATGGAAACGTTTTTCAATTAAATAATGCGAGTAAAGAGCAACATCTCTGCACTCAAGAGGGTTGCCATTAATTTTAAAATAACTGAGCGAAGGAATTTTCAATTTTGATTTGTCCAATCTTAATATTAGATGAATCCGTAATTTGCGTAGGAGTGAAGAAAGCTGTGCGATGCGTTGGACGTGAAGTTTTATTTATAGATGTTTTCAAAGCAGAAAATAATGTGGAATTCTCTTTGGTAGCTTTGTGAGTTAATGATCCTGATGACACTATAATGGGTAGTAACTTAAAGTAATGTAACTAAACTCGCACGTAAAATAAGAACAAATGAAAATGCGCGTTTTTCTGCCATCGATGTTTAGGGTGTCGATACGCAACCTGACTAAAAATGTTCCAGGGATCAGAGTGCGACGTCTCAAATTACCAACTGAACTAGCCCGCTTTTACTTGGCTTTCAGTTCTGGCCAATAGCTATTGAGCTATTAAAAGTTGCCGTATAGCTCGTGGAAGGCCGGTTCTCGTGTGGTCCTCAGGTTTCCGAAGCAACAGAGCGTCCTTGGTTGGCAGGAATGACAGGCCGGACACAGGAGGCTTCAGCCCCCGTATCCAACTACGAGTGTACTTCCTGCGAGGCCGCGGTATCGGCTCCGATCCAACTGGAATCGCTCGCTCCTCACCACCTGTTCTCCACCAGGGGACATTCGAGACTCCTACGGGCGGTAAAGGCATTCCACTTGGGCTATTTGAGGGATTCGGTTTCAGAAGACGTCGCTCAATTATTAAAACTCGGGTTAGTCCCGCTCCGCTGCCGTTGTTTTTCTCTCTTCGTCCTTGTTCTTCGACGAAAAATCTCAACCCATTTGCCACATGACGCTATTGTGTTTCTCATTCAGTAAATTGGGAGCGGCTGGCGTCCGACGAGGTAGCGCCCGAAACACAATATGATTCTACTAACTTCGCGTAGATGAGCGCTAATTTTGGTGTTGATTACGCCGAATAGACTTGAAAATACTGAACTTTCCTCGCCAAAACTTTCCACGTTCTTTTACAGACGTTTGTGCAACAAACGAGGGGTTAATTGCTATCTCACTGGATTATTCAGCAGCCAATATTTCTGTTAAACAATTCCGGCTCTCGGTTCTTTAGAAAGTAAGTAAATTCGTGAGCTGAAGCAATGACGTAGGTGGGGCTGGTCGTCTAGAACCCTTTTAAAAGTGGCGATAGTCAGATGTGAAGAACCAAGTTCATTGAGTACGGAAGAGGCAAACTACAACTTCACAGCATATACTAATCTAGCATGTTTCTCGACCTATCAACGAGAGTAAACCTCGGCTGGCCGTATTTTTGTAAATGTGTGATTAAGAGAAGAGTGAGCTGCAGAACACAGATGTTTCAGTACTGCTTTCGGTGGGCTCTTCTTCGTAACTGGTGGGTAAAATGAAAAGGGGTGCCCATAAGGAGTGGAATTCTAGTTTCCGGATGGGAAGGCAGGCACTCACACTCTCAACGGCAGCTTACGAAAGAAATACGGGAAAGGGGCAGGAATCATTTCATAATCCCACTAGGTGAGGGACGGGGAAGATCAAAATAATAGCAGGCACTCAACAGGACCTTCCTGGCAGTACCATAACTATCGTCATTTCTTGAAAGCTCTTGTAACTCAACATTAAAAACATTAGAGAGAAGAAAGGGTTCAGAGAGTATTTGTCAATACTTGTGAATGAATGACCGTTTGGTTAGGAAGAGGTCGACTTCTGACTGACGGTTTTGATTGATTCGTTTCCTTTTTCGTTGGAAGAGTCATTTCCTGACGTTGAAAGGTTCTCAGGCGGAGGACTGGAGTGGAGTGGAGCGGAGTGACTTGATCAAACGTTCCCAACTGTTGGGACTTCCTTTTCTCAGAATGTTTCAATCGAAAGGGGTTTTCTGGATCGTGGCGCATCATTTATACGCCCAATCGTCACCTTCTGGAATCGATTGGCTCTGGCCGGGTGAATAGTGTTGATAGGAGAGTGCGTCTCCTTGACAAAGGAGATTCCGACATTTAACGACTTGAGCGTGAAGTTCCCTGCGGGGGCCTTTTGGTTATGCTCCCATAAAATCGTACGGGCTTCGGGGGCATCTCCCGAGATATCACCGCACGGTCAATGCACGTTGCTCTTTTCATTCTGTATCATTTTTCGAGAGGAGAGAGGGAACGGCTTTGCCTTTTGCCGGGGGAAAAGGGACATTTGCTGGCCATCTCAGGAGCTGCCCCAAAGGCTATTGCCGTTTCATGGTTCGAGTTCTGCTCGCACCGGCTTTGACCAACGATAAACGAAACTGTCCCCATTTCAAAAGAAGTAACTTTGGAAGCAGCAGCGAGAAATATCGACGAAGCTCTGGGAAAAAGAACCGGATTGAAATGAACCGAAGAAGTTGGGTTAAAGGCGGCAAGGAGCCCAACTGTCCCAACGCAATGCCTGCCAACTGCACGTGGCAACCTCAGGTGTTAGGTAAGGAGTAGCCCAGGGAACTGTTTTCAAAGGAAAGAACTGAATACTGGGGCTCACTGTAATTTTTGCCAATCTCAGCAGCTCTAAAAGCAATCATCTCGCAGTAATTTACGTAGAAGGTCTAGGAAGAGGGAGAAGGAAAGACGAAATTACCAGGAGCCTTGGGGTGGGTAAACAGGTATAAAACAAAATAAATAAAAAATTTTAAAAACATTTGGCTTATGTCTGTGGGTCCCATTCAACATCATGTTAGGCATCTCTGGTTAACAATTCAATGGGTCAGAAAACGTTTTATAAATTTGAGCTTTGAAACCTTTCACGAGTTCCGGAATAATTGGAGGATCTCCTCCATTCTTGAAGACCAACCTATGAGAGCACCACAAACCCGTGTAAGGTGTTTCCCCGACACTCAGTAAAGTGCCGTACTCTCGCGTCGTTAAGTCGAAAGGAGAAATTTACGTAATAGTCGACATTTAGCGACGATAACCGGGAAACGAGGGACAAAGAGGGAACAAAAAAAAGGGATGAAAGTTGTGTGACGATTAGGCGTCAAGTGGAAGGAATGCGAGAGGAAGGCTCAGGTGGCCCTGTTCCAATCGTCCGGGAGTGGAAGAAGCAATAACCTCGTTACGGCTGCATTCAAAGCACAATTTTGGCACTTAGTTGATGCAGATAATCCCGTCTGGGGGTTCCCTTTAAGGCTTTTCTCTCTCTCCCCCTCCCACCCCCCACCGCACCCTTCCCTCTTTAATTACCAGCGCTGGGAGGATTTACAATAGGCGCATAATAACTCGCACTGTCTGGCAATAACCGGAGAAGAGTTGGAAGGGGTTGGTGAAGGGGGAAAGACTGGCAAAGAGGGAAAACGGAGAAGAGCTATTAAGGAATTTATGCTGATTCCTCTCGCTCCAACACGGCAAGCATCTGGGGTCCTTTAATGTAACGGCTGTGTAGCACTTAGTATGACACATCGTGTTTCCTTCTGGACGCCTTTCGCGCCCTATCACTCCCTTTTGTGCCTTACATCTTTAAAGACCCGCGTCCCGGTTGAAGGTTCCATAAGCAGTTCACTGAGACGGAAAGTCAGGTGCTGAGGCTTCTCAGTTTCCCATTTCCACAGTCTGCATAGCTCATGCCCCAAAGGCTCGCACGTAAACTTTCAACTTGTTCTACTTGGCAAAAGATGGCAGGCAGGTACGACGACTCCTCATATTTGCTCCATTTCTAAAATGTGGAAGACTCCTACCCCGCCAACTCAATGAATCATGTACGGGGAAAGGAAATTAGGCTACAGTTCCCCCGGCTGAATGATAATTTGACGTTACTGCCTCCATTTTTCTTTAAAATTGCCGAGAATTTGTTCAAACCGCTTCGTGAATTTTAAACGGGTTGTTTCTTATTAATATGACCACACTTTAACACTCTTAGGAGAGTCATGGAGGTTGCGATTTCGCTAGCACGCGAGAGCACGGGCACTCATTCTGCATAAACCAAACGTAGACCGGAGGAGAGCTATAGGCCATGTATCACCACGTGGCCCTAAACTTATGGAATCTCTACTATCTGGGAGGAGTTCGTAACCTGGCTTCCCACCTGGGCTAACGATTTATTTGGGTGGCAATTTTCAAAGGGAGAGATCAATTGTGGCTACTTCCTTTGTCATATCTTTTGTGTAAACTGGGCGAAACGGTTATAAGCTTGCTTCGTGTTAGTCAAAGCTGGAAAGTTTGCCTGTGACCACCGTCGCTCACTGTGACCACTGTTGTAAGAACTACAGGTGAACAGCTTGTGGTTTCTTGTTTCCTCCGCACTGGAAGGGCAAGACCTGCAGGGTGGAGAGTCTTTGAGAAAAAACAAGTGGAGCCACTCATTGAAGTCTCCATGCCCATTAAGGAACTCGTCGTTCGTCCAGTGGTCTGAAGCAACCCATTTTATCCTAAGGCGATCACGAATGTTGAGAATTCAACTCGTAGGTGTCACGTCCCTCGGCGAGGATTTCCATCTCGCTTGTCATTTATCTGCTGCCCATCCGGCGTGGCAAGAACATAAGAGCAAGTACCTGTAAGAGGCAGACACCGCAGGGTGAGCACAGTGTGGCGAACGTGCGCTGTGCTACCCATTTCGACAGTTACCCCAACCAGCAGGGATCGCGTGGAGGTGAAGTTGTCTTGACCAGTAGTCACTAAGTCGGTGGCGCATATCTGGACCTTCCCCGCCCGAATTTTTGACAATAATAACCTATGTCTATATAGGAACAGTTGTTACTTAATTTTTGTTTCAACCATTTTTATTGCAAACATAAATCCAATTGCACCGTTTAATCTGCAAAATTTGCGTAGTGAACAGCGGCTATGCAGATTTTGTACGAACAGAACTGCGGATATGTGGCTGCCACACCATCACCATTCGTCGTAGTTAAACTCTTTCTCACAACTTCGTCAACACGTGGTAGTGGTAGCAGAGCAGCGCGTGAAACGGATTTGCACGACATGTCACCATTGTAACAGACATATCCTCAATATTGCTACTATGTCATGGAATTTAGTTAGTTGATAAAAATGTTTCAAATATGTCTATACGTCAGAGGGTTTTAGAAATCCGTGCGTATTTGTACATCGGTCAATAATTTTCTCGACTGATCCTGTCCTGAACAGCGGTTATGAGTATTTGAACAAAAAACTAACTAATTACGAAACTATCATCGAAACTTTTGCGTAGTCGATTATAGGCGACGTTGTTATTCGCGACGCGGCTTTTATGACAGTTGGCGAGAGGGAGAGGAAAAGAGGAGCGCTCTCGAGTGTCAGAGACCGAGGGAAAACACATTATGCTGCTCGAGGTCTCAAGTTGCTGAAGGGCCCCGGGACTGTTTCCAGCCGCCTGCGATATAATTAGTTGCCCGGTTTCAGATCACGTCCTCACCTAAGATGTTCCACTATCCCTCTTATGTCCACCCTTAAAGCTGCTGTTAGGCGCACGTGTTTAAACCATCGAATAATGGCCTCCTCGCTCTCCTGAATCACTAATTAAAACCCTCGTGGAGCGAAATTTCACTAAAACTCACCTGAACGAGATTTCAAAGGACCGTTTGGTCGAAGGTTGTGGCAATAATAGTCGCATTGCAAAGAGCCCGGAATCTATTACTGAACAGGCAGGTTCGTAGGGTTGTGAAACGCAGTCAGGCAGATCAGATTAACCTCGGATTTGACCGTGAATAACGTTCTTTCCTAAGTAGTTATTATAACCATACAACCCAGCATCCTGCTTACAACCGACATTTATAACCCTCCTAGGGATTTCGCATAGGAGACATCACATGCCACGAGAAACCCTCGCTCTGGAGTCGCTTAACGGCTAAACGAGCGGAGTCAACAGAATCGGAGCCGCGATCAATTCAAACGAGAGCTTCTCATCGCCCCGGATGAGGTGTCCAGTCGCAGGATGTTGTGGTTGCGTGATAGGTTTTGTGGTTTCGGGCGGCGCTTTGACTCTTCGTTAAAGAGAAATCTTTGTGGTTTCGATATCCTGCAAACGGCCGGATGAATTAGATTTGAAGGTGTCAATGAGTCCTCCTTAAAAATGTGTGCGCCCAGAAACTCACGGTTTGCTATGTGCTGTGCTCGATCCTACTGCGAGAACAGAAAGGAAAAGCCCACTCCATGTCCCTGCATATCTCTATCCCGTCGAGAATTGCTTTGAGTGGCTTTAGACTAAGAGAGCTGTATATTATTACACGAAACGGTAGCTGACTTAGGACTTACTTATCACTGCCTCCAAAATATTTAAAGAAACGTCGGCTCGGCGCCTTCACCATACGAATCTCTTGTTAACTGTGGCATGTAAGCTATTTTCTTGCATTCAGCATAGCGCTATCGCTGCACTCGTGATAAATAATAGAACTACTGAAATTGTCACTGACCTTCTGACTGATCCGTTTTCTCGTAACCCTCTTTTGTTTTTAAATAAGCGACAGTGGGACGCCTGCGCTTCAGCCACTTTGACTTTTTTAAACTCTACCAAGTAGAAAAGAAAGTTCGTTAGTCTGCCGAAAAGCGAGGTTTTTTGCTTACAAAGCTCGCTCAAATGACAATAGCGCAGCTACCATTGAGGTGGTAGTCCAATAAAGTGCCCATGTCACGATGTTTCATTAAATTTCATTAGAAAATGCCCCATAAAATACGTAACCCCAATCACCGCCGTTTCACATACCACCATTTCTTACAGTGCTTATCCGATAATTCAAAAAAATTAAACGCGATCCTTCTCAAAAAAAAAACCATGTTAACAGTCTCATGGAGCCCCTGTCCGATGGTTGCCCAATAATGGTCGAGTCACTAGTAAAAGCAGCACAATAAATGCTTAAACTTTAAGCGCTACCTGATTTTATGCAGAACGTAGTAATCAACTGAATAAAACACAGATTTGATTGGTAGTTAGAGTGGAGAAACATGTTGTTTTTAGCCTATTAAATGTAATTAGCCTGTTAGGTTCATAGTACTGTATGTATTTGTTGTTGGTTACTATCTTTTTTTTAATTAAATGTCGTACTTTCATTAAGATTGAAATTGAAAGAGATTGAAATTCATTTTCATTGTTCATTCGCTAGAAATTCGTCCACCTTGAATCATGACGAGCAATCTATGGGCAGCTTTCTTAAGGAGCTTTGCGCTCAGCTGGCGAATTTAGACCTTGGAAAATGCAGTAATCTCTACCAAAAGCGAATTTTCATCTCTTTCAGAGCTGTTCAGGGCCATTTCAATGCCATTTGTTGTTTGTAGACGTCGAAGGAAAGTTTCGAAAATTAGAGTTCTAATGAGAAGTGAGATGGAACGGGAAAAGCTCATTCCGTCGGGCTCTTTCCCATTCCACCGCTTTGTAATGAGTTTTTTTAGGTTATTTTTTAAATAGCTCATTTGTCCGGGGGCTTTATTAAGAAGGGTCATTCCCCGAAAAGCCCCCCCCCCTCCCCATCGCCGCATTGCCATTTTGAAGCTTAATCAGATTCATACTTTAGTTCCCTCGCTTTTTTTCGCTCCCTTCCTCACTTTTTTTTAACGGCGGTAGAGAAGGTTGCGGGTGGGTAGGAGTGGGGTAAGGGCGTTCGAGTGACAAGTCAGGGGAGAAAAATACTTTCCTCCAGTAAAGCGTTGAAAGTTGTTCTAATGGGAGTTGCAGGTTTCAACGCCCGTAATGAGGTTGTTGATAAGCAACCAGGAACTGTTCGTGAGTGGAATTGCAAGACCTTGAACTGTGCGAACGAGATATCCAAAGTGTTGACGGTTCGTGGGAAATATTATTATTCGACTGAAGCAGGAAATCTGCTGTATGATTTCCCCTACGAAACAGACCACACGGACGGCCGAACAGATTGTTCACAGTTATAGTTGATTATTAAGTGAATCACATATTAAGATACTGCAGTTCCCCACTAAAAGGTGGAAGAGCCCCAACCCTCAAATGTTTTCAGAGTGTTGATTTCCACACAGTTGAAGTCTTAAAAACAGTTGACTTCCCCACCATAGAATGAATGGTGAACAGATTTTCAGGTTTTATTTTGCTAGCCTAATGACAGTTTAGGAATACAGTTGGGGTTTTCTGGTTTGATAATTCTATTTTTACTATCCAGCACCCAAAGAATTAGGAACGTATTGTAATTATCCCAAAAAAGATACCTAATGAATTACGGGAGACGTTGTGAGAGTTTCGTTGTCACATTTTCAAAACAATTCATGAAACTATTCACTGAACACATATTAAAGCCAAGGTACGTCTGAAAATGAGATCGCTGAACAATTTGTTGAACAGAGGAGCAGAGGTGAGAAAAGACGTATGATACTCGCGTTAGACATTATATCACTGGGTTTTAAAATCTAAGAAGCAAAAATATGAATCAATCAATATTCAGTCGGGCTAGTAAATGTGATAATATCGATGATTGAGTGTGAAATATTGATATTAGGTCATTTCTGTCCTAAGAGGAGAAACGTACGTCCCCAGAAGAGTCGAAGGAAAACGCAAACCTTGAAAGTAGTGCCACCCTAATTGAATATTCAGAACGCGTTTTCATTGACAACAACTCAGAATGTGACATAAATTCAGTCGACTCCTACAAGTAGGCAAATTTGATCGAGACCGAAAAAAAGTTGAATTTCGTGTAATTTTCATAAACCTCAGTCGAACTAATTTCGAGGAGAGTGAGCGGTATATCAGCGGTGAGATATTGATTGCCGAGGGGGGAAGGGGGTTGCAGAGAGGAGGAGAGCAGTGTGGTGGTCGAGGGAGAGGAAAAGAAGAAGCGGTGACAGAGAAATGGGGATATTGAAACTGTTGGTCTTGTGGCCGAGGGTTTGGGGAGGAAAAGAGCGATGGTTTACGGCCAATATACTGCGAGGGAGCGAGGGAGTAAATAACCCGATTAACTCAGTAGCGTTTCCCGGTTGGCAGAGGTAATAAAACAAGATTAACAGACGACAAGCAGCGCTTCACAACGCCACCTTCCCAAAAGTGCCGGTCCGAGGGAGAACGGAACGAAAGGTGTCCAGTCCAGTCAACTTGCCGAGCGAAACGCTTGAAAACGCTCGGACCAGCGGAATCCCTCTCGTTTTCCACCGGCTCCTAAATCCCGATTTGAATTTGATGGGCGGAAACAGAACAAATCTCCGGCATTACGTTCGTTCGGAGGGAGACTACACAAATAAAATGCTCCACCGATTCGAACAGATCAGTCGGAACAATCTCCCTTTACTCCTCTTCGAATGGACGATGTTTAACTCGAATCGAAAAAAAATAAACCTAACAAACTCGAGCCAACTTATTCAGCCAGATTTTTTCATTTGCTGCACACTAGAACGACCCAAATAGTTGGGAAGATGCCATTTGCCATTTGATCACAGGTTAACACTTTTTTAAGCACCAGTGAGTACTCTCCGGATTTGCAGGAGAGAGAAAGAGAGGGGCACTTTTTGGGGGAAATCCAGTTCGCAATAAGGCACTCACAGGCCTTCCAGTTCGCAATAGAGCACTCTGCAAATACTCTAAGAAGGAGGAGGTGCTATGGACCCGGGCCTGTGGCTTTTGGGGGTGAAACAAATTTTCGAAAGACACAATTCCAATTGCAGCATTCAAGGTTTTCCAACGATACAAAAAAAAGTGAGGTAATTCATCTCGGCACGTATGTCACTCTTATGAACGTAAGGAGATTGAACGATGAGATGTGAAGATGAAAAGATCCGCGCTGAATTCAAAACGAGGCGGAGGACAGAGCAATACAAAGCGAGGGAATCGTAATGAGATGCGGGAGGAAGAAAAATAAATGCATACAACCGGACGGGGCAAGGGGCAAAAAAACCGCTCGTCATTATAATTATACGATTTAAGAGTCGTATTAGTGACAGATGAGGTAATGGGGGTTAGCGATGCAATATGGCGGCGTGTGTTGAGGCGGAAGATGAGTCTGGGTGGTGGAATCTGATACGCTTCGTGTTCTCGGGTTACCTTTCAGGAGACACCAACGAGTCTAAGGCCCTGTAGAAAACAGAATGGAAAGGGACATAAAGCTAACTGACAGTCGCGATTTGCGCGTTGCTTGCTCATTAGGCCGTCTCTCGGGAATACGGCCAACTCTTCCAAACGTGACGATAATAACCATTAGGAATAGCATTGGCGAGGAGGGTCAATCCAGAAGTGGTGAGTGCTCCCGTCCGAATAATAATTCTTCGTCGTCTTTAGCATCTACAGCATATATTTGGTCAAGGTGATATTTGGCACCATGGCCGTACCACTCAGGAGGGTAACAAAACCATCCGTTGATGGAGCAAAACGGACATAACAATGCTCGAATGCTATTGTACAAACCCTCGCAACGTCATTGCAATCTTCCAAGTCCAACTATGTGAGCCTCGACGATCAAAGGAAGACAAAGCCATTCAAGTATAGCAGTAATAGCTGTTAACGAGTGATATACCCAACTCGCGTTCTATTACCTTTGATAATTACATCATCGACGTTAAAATTTCATCAGAGCTCACCTTGACGCTAGAAATCTGTCTGAACAGATGTCGACCAGAATCGAGTGGTGCAGTTTGCAACCGAACAAAACAAACAACAAAAAAAGGAGGAAAAATCCGCGTGTCAACTCTAAACTCAGTTCCACTAATTGAAAAGAGGAACAATAAATCGAGAGTGATTTATTTATTACTTTTGTGGGCTGGAGGGGAAAAGAGAAGGCATGGGGGTCGACAAAGAGACTCGAAATGGGTTTTCGTGTTTCGGACTCGGTTCCATTGTGTACTCGCACAGATAAATAATATCCTCGCATTGCATGACGCCCCATGCTGCGAAACTCCTGCCCACTCCTGCGAGTTGATCGCTCCTCGAGACTGTCCACTCTCGGCTCTTTGAAGAGGGAAGACACGCAAAGTCCCTTTAGCGAACGGGCCCCCACCGTCCCTCATTGATCTATGGGCAGGTTATTCCCTTTTTCCGAGCAAAACAGGCTCTTGGACGCGCTCATTTAAGGTCAAACGCGTCGTGTGAATACAGGTGGCGAACCTATTCAGGTTGATTTACATTTCCCAAGCGTGGGCAAATATGCTGATCACTGCCGGGCGATAGGTCGGGACACAAACTGCCTTTATTGCTCCCTTTTGGCTCATCTTCCCATTATATCCCCGTCGTACTAATCGTAATTCATGCTGCTCGCGAGCGTATCCGGCGTGATATACAACGAGAAATCGCCGATTAAAACTGAAATCGAGAGCGTCAACGTCCTTCGTCGCGATTCAGCCGCATTTTCAGCGCAGTACTGATTTCTCGTTACCCTGAATTCCCAAGCTCATCAAAGCAATAGAAACTGTGCAGCAACTCCTAACAGTAATCTGCAAAAAAACGTAAGAATTGTCTCCTTTCTTACCTCGAGACTTAATTTCCGAATTGTTATTCCAATAGTTCAGACTGAACGTTAATTCGATGACTTCGACTAAGATTCGCATACACCAATGCGCGGAAACAGGTAAGGAATACAAGAAGAGACAACTGCGTGTCACAGATGAAGTTTAACGGAAACGTTGAATTTTTTGTTCAGCAAGCGTGTTGGTTGAAACTTGTAAACATGCAGTAATTAACTAATGTTATCGCGCTGATATAAGTAAAATTATAGATAGCGACATGGCGCCTCCCAACTACGGCATCCGCAAATTTGTATCGCAGCCTTAGAAATAACTAATTATACGACGTTCTCTGTACCGCTGCTCAATTCGTCTATAATAATATAATTTTCTAAGAGACAATATACAGGCAAGTTCCCAAGAGTGTCAGCAATCTATGTCAGGTATTCTACGTAGCACTGACGAGGGGTTGGGGTTTTGTACCAACTGTTGTCGCTGTAGTCGTATAAATCACCATTGCAGACCTACGATTGTAACAACTGCCCAAAACAAGGTCACTTACTGCGTCCCCTTGAGGCTCTTGGTAGATTTATGAAAGAGATCCTCGTGTGTTGGAGCGGCGCTATTATCATAATCTGCTTTACGTCCAAACTGCTCCCATTTTTCACGGAATAATAACACGTTTCCAGGAGGAGAAGTAAAAAAATGTTTAGGATTCGACTTTTCAATTCCGAATCGATCGATTGGAGGATCGAAACAGTTTAGTCGCCAAAGGAAGAGCCTCTTTATGAGGAACTTGGGGTTAAATTACAGGTTGAAGAGGCATGGCCGGGGTATTATTACCCGTTTATATTATTCGGGGGACAATCTCTTCCAGATGGAGGAAAGAACGAGAAGAAGAAAAAAAAATGTTTCAAAAAAAAGGAAAAAAAAAAAAATTAGGAGGCGGAGGGTTTGCTCTTCATTTTGAAAGTAGGTTCTTATTGGGGCTTTATTGAGGGGGCTCTGCGTACGAGCGAGATGCGGACACCTACATAAAATCTAATTTCAGTTATTACTTCGAAAGTGGTACTTGCGCGTATAAGTGACAATTACCACCTTACGCCACCGCCCATCGAAAAAGGGCCCCCTCACGAGCCGCCTCAGACCTTCGTTTCACGGGTAATAGGACCGGGGCCCTCAGATATTTTTTAGGGCACTTGCCAATTTAGGCAGAAACTGGGAGGAAAATAAGAAGTAAAACATTATGCATTTGAGGGTCCAAAATAACAACGTTCTATCGGAGCTGCTTCCCTCTTTTTATCCTGCTTTCTTATTTCTTATTTGCTCTTTAAAGCGCGAGGCCAGCAATGTGAGCGAATTTTTATAAATCTTCGCCTAAAAAGTACATCTCGGAACTGGGTTTGAAAATTGTCGGGTCCTACGGTCAGATTAGCCGAAATGACATTCATTGCGTGAAAAATTGCCATTAGAATTATACCAGACTAAACCACGGTATAAGAAAATCTCAATATCTCAGCAGTGTTAACTGATATGTTTGGTAATAACGCCTGAGAACGGAGGAAAGATCGGCAATTGATATATCCTTCATTAGAAAGTACCACGTCGTTCAAGATAACTAAGAAATGGAATGAACACGAATTGACGTTAAAATAAGCACAGTTAGACACGAATTAGAGAATCCAATGGAATAATAGAGATTAAGACTGAGTGGGGAGACAGTAGTTTCTTCTTATAGAAACGCGGGGGCTTCTTATGCGAAAGAATAGACATGGGTTTGCGCTGTTCTCAAAATGAATCGACTCTTTTATTCCGAACAAACACTGGCGCGGAGGCGGAACGATTCCAACCGCAAGGAATCTCCGGCGTAGGAGCAAAGGATCAAAGCAACAGGATTTGTCGACTTCAACCGTACAAAAGTCGTAATGTCTCCTGAGCTGCTCATCAAAGGGCCTTCGAAGGGCTCCTTCCACAGAGGATATCGAATAACGGAGGCAAAGTAATAGATGAAGTGTGCGAACAAAGGGGCCCACTATTAAACACTAGTAGCCAGGGAGCGACCTCCTCAAGTTGAATAACAGGGATATTCTCTTTCACGAGACCACCTCAAAAGGACTACAATGACCATAATATCTAACGTTCGACCTCTTTCACTAATCGATGAAAACCTTTGGGAGGACGTTCATTATAAAAGGTTTGCCCTCGAATAGTTTTACTGGACGCTAGACTTAGGATGAAGCGGCGGCGACAGATCAGAGGTCTGGAACGAGGTATTGGCGCTTTTATCCAGATTCATCAGATGAAGGGTAGTTCCACCGATGAGCGTGGTTTTCGTGGTGCATCTACATAACTACTGTATCGTCAGGACAGCCCTTCAATTAGCCAAGTACACCACATCCAACGTACCTTAATCAATGTTGTCGCAGAACTTGAACTTCTGGGCCCAACCCACACGGCACACCCCGCTCCATCTTCAACAACTTTGATCTGTGTGAATTGAGCGCTTATTGTTGAGGCTGCCGGCGACAAGTCGAAATTACCTAGTCGACGTCTTATGAATACAATATGAATCTGAAGGTTTCGCACTACACCAATATTAGCCGTTGAAGTGCTCGCCACTCGGGATCCGAGGAGCAGGCAGAAGCTCATTTCAGAAGACGGGGCTGATTGAAACCATAAAGGGAAGATTGTCCCTTCTCGAGATGCTACTTCCCAGCGTTTATAGGCCTAATCGAGGGAGGGCGGGAGGATGCCAAGACGACAGAGGGCTGGAGATACCTTTCGTACAATAAACAGTACGTTTGCTTAGGTCGGACCTTTGTTGCTGGACCTCTAAACTTTATAGGCGGCTTTCAACGGCGCTGCCTTTCCCTCCCCTTCCTTCCCCCTGTTCGTCTTATTATTACCATCTTTCATTTCATATCTCTGGCTCTGGATCGTAATGAAACCTTGCGCCCTCCCGTTTCGCATCTCCGGCTTGTCGGTGGAAGTTAAACGCTCGTCTCTGGGCAGAACAATTGGCTACAAAATCCGTGGCGTTGAATTCAAGCTTCCCAGCAAGAGGAGAAGCAATGAAAATCCCGCCGGATGTTTATGCTTTCCTGGGCTAACGATGACCTTCATTTCATTGCAGTTGTGATTCAGTATTTCGACGTTCGTCAGTATGATTCCATAAAATTCCTTACAATCTTCGAGCAATCGGATTTTAATTTATGGATGAAGCTCTCGTAAGTGAAGCGGGTGTAGTCTGTGATGTCAGACTCTCGGCTGCCTTCGTGAGGTTTCGATCGGCCGAGTGCAATACTACACCAGGGGCTCGTGAATTGCCCCTGCTAGGAACGAAAAGAGGAGTTGGACAGCGAACCAAGACGATGAGTTGCTTCGGGCGGAGTGCCTCATTCTTCACCAATATCTCTAATGCTTTCTCCCAAGATACTTCTACCAATTCCAGTAGTGCACTAGCGCTACCGGTGTCCTGCGCTACAACAAACAGTCAGCTGTCTTTCTCTCACATGTTATTCAACACTTCATACCGTACTTCTGCTTTAAGGCTGCCGAGTGAGATCATGAGGCTGAGAGGCTGCTGTTAGGATTACAACCATCAGAGCCGACTGCGAAGGTGTTGCCTCCATACGGTTAATTCCAGAAGTGAAGCCCTCTTGAATCTAACGCCGCATGACATCAGCTTATTTCTTACATGAGACGGACACTCAATAATGTTTAAACGCCGTGAATCTATTTCCACAGGCCCAGTTCGCCCCTGATTCAAGGGAATTCACTGATGAAGCAGAAAACCGTAAGAACCCCGATCAGTGATCATGTATTTCCAAACACTCTCCGTTTTGATATCCAATCCGCTCGTTTGTTTCCTTTAAAAGCAGCACGCTACGCTGCTTTAGATATTCTGAATCCTCATTACATCCGTCCTCTCCAGATTCCCACACTTTGCCCGCTATTCTGAAATCAATTAATCCGCGGCGCCACAAAACGTGGCTTTAAACGGTTTAGCTTTGGTCCTCTCGCCGACGTTTGTATAATTGAGGAAGGTGTCGAAGGGGCTATTGATTGTCGAGCCCAAGTGGGGACTCCGGGGCCTCAGATCAAAGGCCTAACTTAAGTGTCAAAAGCACACTGTCCACAACATTGCCTAATTGTCCGCTCATTACGGGGAAAGGGACTCGACTCTTGTTATTGCCCAGTGGACTTCCAATTTAACTAAAGGGGAACCCGAGGGTCCCTTTGTCTTGCTCCTTTGAAAACGGCCCTTTGGACTTCATAAAGTTGGCAAGGAAAAGGGAGCCCGGAGGAGATGGAGTGGAGAAGAAGAGGGGAAAAAATTAAATCCGAAGGGAATTAATTCGGCTTTGTGCGAGCAGATACTATGAAAGGGCGATGAGGGGGGTGGGTATCTGGAGAGAGACGGAGAAAGTAGGGAATGTGTGTGAAAAGAAGAGAGAGGTAAAAGAGGAGGGAAAGTGATGGTAGGACATGGGGAAGGGGGAAAGGGGGAGGTAGCGAGGAAGGTTGTCCGGTATTTGTTAAATGTTTCGCTGCACCTCCTTTTTCTGCGACAAAATTCAAATATGAAAATGAGTTGGGAAATGAAAAGAGGAGTCAGAGGGTGATGGCTCTCTTGATGCCTGAACAATGGTTGTCAAGCTTTTCAGGAGCCGCCGACGATTTTAATTTGGCAATGTCGGAGGAAAGGGCTCTCGAACGAGCCGCCCAGAGCGTCCATTGTGAACGAACAGCATGTGGATATGGAATGAAAGTCGAGCAATAAATACGTTTCGGTAGAGAAATTTTCACAAATAACAAAAGCGAAGGTGGGAGATGAAATCTATCGGGGGAGTAAAATTCTGACTGGCGGAGAAGTTAATAGCGGAAATGTTGAATTTATGGTTAGTACCTTTATTTATAGTAAAGGTAAGAGCGGTTTGTCAAGATCAATTTGTTGGATGTTCAAGACAATACAATCAACGACGCTGCACAGTCTGTCATAGTGGAGCATCGATGGGTAAGAGGCGAGCGGGTTAAGTTGTACACTATTATGTGTTGTGCAATATTCACGTTTGTAGCCAATAATGAAAGGTTGCACCAAATAGTGCGTCGGCAACATTTGGCAATGGTGCGCAATACGTCTTATCAGATCCTTTGAACTAGTGATGTCAACTACGCGTTACAATGCGCCGATAAACAATTTGTGGATCTCAATTAGTCTCAGTTCTTTGGCTGATTGTTCTCGGGTGTACTTTGTTCTGTCAATAAATCTCCGTTCGGCCCACTACATACCTATCTGAGGTCTCATTTTCTTCTTTTTTGCATTTGCGGCGACATCATGAACATGGGGCGGAACTGTTAGTACTGCGTCCGTTCATCTGTGCTCATGATTGCTCTATATATTGCAGAGCCGTCAATACCACCTCTGTATGATGCAAGTACTGACAATAATAGTGATTGTGTAGGAGCCGCCATCAAACTATTGAGCGCCTATGGGTAGCGTTAGTATCAAGATACATTGGTCCTGTTAAGTCAAGGATGAGTTCTGAGGATATGGCAGGAATGGCCAAGAGTAACCCACAACGGGACAGCTCATAGACCAATCCACTTCTACTTCGAGTATAGTTATTGTCTATACGAAGACACCTTGTGATTCTGATCGCAATCGAGAATTTCTACTATGCTTAGCTCTCCGCAGTAGAAAGGCAAGTTAGTTTAGAAATTAGTCTGTGTGTGTACGAACGTGATCGAGAGAAAACGGCGGAAATTGACGTTTGGCATGCATGTCAAAACAGCCCACAACTGTCTTCAGTTATCATCGTGATAAAATCACAAAATATTTTTTTACTCAAAACCGTCCTTCACGATGTTGATTTACGTTTTTACATCTTCCAAGAACGCAAAAGTGAAATAAAATTCTTGTTCATGGAAAAATGACTAGAGAGGCACAATCAATTATCGAACACCTCGAAGAAAATCGATTTTACCGAATTTTTTTCCTTGTAATTGTGACCTTGGACTGGTAGTAGTCTAATAAACTAGTGTTTTATAACGCTTGTATGATAACTAGGAGCAGCCCGAGAAATTCCGGAACCCTAACCACCACCACCAGGTATTCTCACACGCCATTTTTCATTCATTCATTGAAACGATTCGCTCCACACAGACGTAGCGTAGAACAAATACGTTGTAAGATCGATGAAAATCGTTACTAACTCTGCACGTACATTACGAGAAAAATTCAAAAAGGTACATTTTGGACTCTTCGCCGGACATGGTTGATTAACTTGCTTTCATCTCTCCGTCCGAAAAGAAAGAGCTCGATCAATTTTGTTGTTCTTCTGGAAAGTTGAGTACGAGGATACTAGCACGCACTCCCCGTGCAGAAATGAGGATTTTCCTATGTGGGGGACCTCGAAACGAACAGATCTGAAAAAAGTCGACTTTTTTACCAAACAACCGCACAACTTTCCTCATCCTTGGGTTCTGTAATACGGATAGTATTAAGTGAGGGAATGAGGAATTGAAACGAGTGCATTATAACAGCAATACTCGAAGATCTAGATCTCACGAGCAGTCCAATTAGCCAAAAATCCTTAGACAATCGTCTTGAATGTGTTCAGGAAAGCGTGTCTCTGGAAAGCACGCTATTCAACTTGTTGAGTACTCCTTGTAAACTCAATAAAGTGTTCCTATTTCTGCTGGTTGGCGATGTACAGTGGATACGAAGTCAATGAGGTAAACATACGATTCGCCGTAAATCAGCAAGTATTTAGGAAGAGAAGAAGCGCTAATTTGTCAAAGCTGTCGGCTCAGGGGTACAGATAGGAGTCACAGGAGGGAAGATGGAGGGAGCGGAGGAAAAAGGGCGTAACCAATGAAGGAACTGATGCCTGACTACAATGTCTTCAGACAAATTGAATGTTTTCTTTATGACCCCCAGAAATGCTGTTTGTTTACTACCTTTGATCTCAGACTATTAATCTCCACCTCTGCTCCGAAGAAAACGAAGAAACCCCCCCAAACAAAAAAATCCTTTTCCGAGGGTAAACTTCACGGATCGCTCTTTTTATGACGTTTTCCTATCAATTTCGTTCGCTCCGTCGGTCGTTCCATTGTGATTACAAACAAAAGGGCGTCGGCTAATTCGGATTTTTCGGGCGGAGAGCGTTTTGACAGGAACGGAGTGAGTGGCAGATATGATTTTTGGTGAAGGGGACGGAGAACTCGGACTGGAGTTGGTTCCAGTTGGACTTACGCAATGGACTTTCTGACGCAAAGCAAACGGATTAACGTGTTTAAGTCGTTTGTTTGGAGCGTGACGCGTCGGATTATTTATCAGAGCAGAGGTATAAGAAACGAGGAAGGAAATGGAAGTTGCCTGGTCGTGTGCAGTCTTTAGCTTTGTCGCGGAAACCGAGCGAGATAGAACCTGGCTGGTAATAGCTTCGTCATTTGAGTGGAATATGAAAGTAACTTCGAGTCTCTAGCGAATCTGAGAGAGTTGATCCCCTTCTGAGATAACTCAGAGAGAGATAGTTCAGATTCCCGTTAGGTGACTACGTAACAACAGAACCACTTCTGGAGAAGTAGCCAAAAGGGCAGGGTGTTGTACCCAATCCTTATTATCATGTGTTTAATTACAATCGAATGTACGGTCGGAACCGCAAAACGTGGGACACAGCCCAGAAGAACTGTGGACCATGCAGTTGATTCCAGCTTTTGACCCATTGCCACAGTAAGTGGATTTCTATCTTGTGCAGTTCCTCGCGGGACATTGAGAATTTAGAGTGTACTTGCACCCAATGGGTCCAGCTCCAAGCTCATACTGCTTGCACTGCAGGGAAATAAGTTGATGCTTCACGCGCTATCTTCGCGTGCCTACGGTAGGCAGGCTGGCGGCACAGAGTGGAGGACACAGCCGGAATGGCTCATGCCAGTGTCACTGTTTTGCACCTCGTTGAATTCCGATGAAAACTGAAGTTGCATTGTTCAATGTGCCCGAGCAGCACTCAGCCACGGATGAAGAGAGAAGAAGACATGGAGAAAAGACCGCTCCTGCACCTCCTAAACTGCTAGTCAGTGTGGAAAGGTTGTATGGTAATGACGGCACGCTGCAAGATTCTCCTGAAGGGGGAAGTGGACAATTAAGAAGAGCTACAGAGAGGTGTAAGGGCTAACCTGATTGAATGTGCTAAACGGCTCCGGGTTGCTACTCAATATGCAAGAGTAAATTCACGGAGCCAATAGAAGCAGACGTATGTTCTAACGACGGAGTAAAAATTGAAACCAGTTTACAATGAAGAAATCCTCGTGAAAATAGTTGACTTATTTCCCAACTTCTGTTTTATACAGAACTTCATTTTGTTTACTCACTTTTCGCTCGCTCGTATACGCGTCAGCGTGTCGCTGTTTTGCAAATGAATGAGCTACTGATTGCTTTCTGGACTTCGCGGTACCGTCTAAGAATACATGTGAGCTCTCAAACGCGCATTTATTATTAGCAAAATTAAAGCTATCGTAATGTACTGATAGCTTCCAACTGATAGCAGGAATATTTTGAAGTATAGATAAGTTATCATGGGAATAGGGGTTTCACGACAAATCGAGCTATTGCATTAAGCTTCTTGGCGAATTTTAAGATCGTTCCTCGTGAGCAACGTATTCAGGTGGTGGCAATGCAGTCGTTGACCAAACTATTGAAGTCTGTTTAAGATGCTAATCCAATAATGAAGTAGCGAAGCGAAGGTGACAAAATTATGGCTTCTCTGTCTACTTGAAGCTAACAACGTCTTTGCAAAAGAAGGCTGACGTTGTGAATCCGTCCCAATTACGAGTACAACTGTATTTGCAGTTCGAATGAGGGAAACCTTTTGACGTTCTGAAGCTGAGAAAACGAATTATAACCATTTAGTTGCAATGTGAACAAGAGACGAAGGGAGAGGTCGACCTGCAGGGCTCGCCCTTCTGTCGTGGGGCTTCACCTGTGGCCCAAAACAGGCGTATCACGTATCCAGAGGCTCCGGACTCCTTGCGCCCTCATCACTCTCAGTTTTTTTCCCCACGGAGAACAGTTTTCGTGGACGGCGGAGCCAGCCCATTCCCTCATCCAATATCAGCTAACGGCAAACAATGCCACCGTCGCGATGTCCCGCACGTAGCATTCGAAATGAAATCGGATCGCTCCAGATGGGTGGCCGTCCCCCATTCGAAGGAGCACATTTGATCCATAGAAGGCAAAGGCGGCTCAGGGGAGTTAAGAGTGCGACGTTCCACACTGTTCGGCACTCGGAATCTCCGTGACAATGTAACTCGAGGAGGCACACGCGATTTCACGTTCGGACTCCTGCTCGTAAATTACTCTGATTTCCTGACGCAGAGGCTGTCATTAGAACTTCGGTCGCGTTTTGGAAGAGGCAGGAAGACCCTGTGGTGCGTTTTCTTCAACCTTCTCGTCCGCATTAAAAACCTATCGACTGAGTCCTCATAGCTGGGCTAGCTTCACGCAATGAGAAAGTACTTCTTGGTGATACGGTACACCAGTGGCTCGGGGTTAAACTGGCATGCTTCCCTGCATTGCCTAGCAGCTGCTAATAACAGAGCGGAGAACTCTTTAGCGCTATTTGCCCAATAAGAACCCCTGTGAATTGGCAATTCTTGAGATGCACAGATTTAACATAAATGTGGCGGATCAAGCAAGTCACAATTACGTTCAGATTGACCGTAAAACGCTCGCTCGACGCATTGTCTCGAGCTTTCTGTCACCCTGCGTCGCCACGGGAAACCCATTTGAAGGTCGTTTCGATGTTTGATAATGTTGGCGAAGGTTGGCGGTTGGCCGAGAGAATATGAACAGAACCCTTCTCACCCTTCGTTCTGACAACCGGGAAGCTTTTCTTCCCCCTTTATGAATCATATACCGGCGCAAATATCCGGAGCAAACACGAGATAAGTGAAGACAAATATAACCGGACAATAAATGTACATTAGAGGGCGCGGGAAGATCAGATTGCAGAAGCTTGACCGCAAATGCTTGAGTCAGCCCATGAGACGGATTCCTCGCCATTTGTACGTCGCCCTCCTTCGATGCGTTATCAGCTCCGGTCAAGCTAAACCGCCGAATGTTTAATGGCTGTTCGTGAGGATTCCCAAACGGCTATCCCTCTTCCTCCTCCTCCTCCTCCCTCTTCTTTTCCTTCTATCAATTACAAGGTTTACTTGCTGATCGATTCGCTGTTATCTAACATCTTTCAAACATGCTCCCTTCGTCAGATTCAACCTGCACCTCACATTTTGTGAATCGGTTGGAATAGTGTGACACTGAAACGTGTGTGTTTGAACACTCATTTACATAGTTTAATCCGTAATGAATACAAACGTATGCATCGGCTTGGGTACTACTCAGAAACTGTGTTTTGCTCCCTCATGAAGTTTTATATTAATACCACGGTTTTCTTCCTTTTGTTGAAACCAGCATATTTTACTTTATTATTTATTTATCGAACAATTTCATTTTGAGCACAAAGAGTGATGTGTTGACTCGAAAACTGTGCCTTCACAGCTTATGCTGGCCTGGGATGTTCGGGCCATCAACAGCTCTACCGGTTGACAGGGCCCTGCTCTAATAATCAAGCTCAAAGTGGCCTGTGCGACAGTTTATGCACACCTCCGACCGCTTTGCAGTAATTTACGCTGACATCTAGGTTTGTCTGGGCGGGAGGGGTTTCCGTGATACTCTGAGTCGAAGAGTCTTGCAACGTACGTGTTTTCCGGGGGTCCCATGTCGCCTGAATGTGGAAATCGAATTCCGAGGTCTAAAACTTTCAAACTTTTGCATCTCAGTGGTCTCGGAGGTAAAGGGTTGGGAAGGAGGTGGATCTTTAGCTTGCTAGAAGCAGTCGCCTCAAAAGCGTCAACAGTTGGAGTTGAGGAGGTGGAGTCGGAAGCGAAACAAGAGAGAATTCGCATTTAGGGGTTTGGTCGGGAGGCGACGGCCCTTTGAGCGTAGTTACATTGTTGAGATAACGAAGGGGCTTTTCGATAACTATGCCAAGACATACCAACTCAAGTATGTCCTTTAGATGTTGCCGCGACTAATACATGCATTCCTTATATCGCGTCTTGACGATGAAGGAGGGAACGATCGTCTCCTGGAAAGGGAAACAAGCTCTCATATCTTAATTCTCTGAAGTGAAGCTCAAACCCCCAAAACTCCCTTGACAGCTTCACATCTTCGGCTTTTCCTCCCACTCCGCTCCATCTCGAGCAATGCTCGTTATTCACGGCTCCGGCGACGGGTATTTCGAAGATAGTTGGCTTTAACTTGAGCTAACCGCAATTTCGGTTTCGCAGGAGGAATTCGGGTTGACGTCCCGACAGAGGAGTTAATAATAACTATGGAGACGTTCTGCGCAAGGCTTCAGAAGCTTCATTCAGCCTCCCAGCGCTATTTGACAAATCTACACTCAACAACAACAACTTCACGGTACACGAAAAAAACCGTACCTCGTCGGTGTCCCGGTGAAGAAGTTAGTCGATGCTGCAGGCAACTTTCCCCTTAACTCTCTGCCAGGGGCTGTTTTAGCCATTATGGCACACTCATTTACAGCTCTTCTTCCTCAGTCTGAGAGGTTCCGTCTTCTCACGACTGCAACTTGCTCTCTGATGATCCCTGCATTGTACCAAACTATATGCTTTTGCTCCACTGAAGAGGACACGGTTGGAAGCATCATAGCATACTCGTGAATGCTACCGTAACAACGGTATTTCGACGATGCTGACCTGCTGCAGTCCCGAACCAAAGAGATTTTGAAAGCCAGTAACAACAAGGCAAGAGCTTCGATTGCACATACCGTCTTAAAACGCGCTCCGGGTCATAACCTCGAGAAACGTACACAATTGCGAGGTATAAAGGAGGAGTTTTGATTCCATTTCCTTTTTTTCAGCACTACCGAGTAGGAAATGAGCCTTCCTTCTCCGGAACCCCCGCATTTGCTTGTTGAATGTGTTTAGAGTTAGTAAACACAGGTTCGTAAACCTCGCAGGAACTCACTCCTGCGATGAGAAATAAACACTTGTCAGTTTATTTGAGTTTTAACTGCATTAACGTCTCCGGCTCCAGACGTTTCCGAGTGCTCTCACATCAACTCATTTGATTTTCCTTAGATTTGAGTATCCTCCAGGGCCAACTTGATCACCACTAATTTGGAGTATTTGTGCTTGATAACTGTTACTAACAGTCATTGTGGCATTGATCGCATAATTGTAGTGTGATAGCCCAGAACACGCGAAGATCACCAAGGATCGACGGAAGTCTTGCCGTTGGTTGTGCTGCTTCTAGATGGGACTCCTTCGGAACAGAACTATAAATATTTCGAGTTCCATTACGATTTAGAGTCATATTAACTGGCCGTTTATATTCGAGGAATCGCGTGACATTTTCCAAGCTGGTAATGTCACTAAGGTCATAAATTAGTAATTACAATTGTAGATGGCTCGCGACTGGGGTGGGAATCTTTCGGGTTTTCAAGACGGCTCTGCGACGAGACTATCATTAGATAAAATACTCACTCAAGAGTCGGGATGTCTTGGCATTTGGAAAGGGCGTCGGGGCAATAAAGGGGACGGATCATTGTCTTGTGTCCTTTAAACCGTAACAGAGCAAGTTATACCACTGGTGTAACAACAACGACTGCCAAAAGGCCAATTCCGTTTACTTGGGCTTTGTTTTCTATTCCCTACGAACCCTCCCATTGTTTCTGCCGCTTTCTCCTGATCAAAATTGTCGTTCTGCGAGTCATTTTGAAGACCTCACGCGTCGTCGAGATAAAGAAATGAGGGGAACAGTGATGAATAGATCAATTGTACTCACCTCGCAGTTTCTGTTCGTCCAGGAGCTGCCTCTCGTAACTGTCTTTCACTTCTCTCTCCCGAAGTACGTCCATTTTCAGTTCAGCTGAAACAAAGCGGATTTGAAAAACCACCCTGAAATATACGCGCTCGCGTGAGAAACGTAAACACACAATATTCTTTCAGAAAAAATTGAAGATTAAACGTTAGATTTTCATAATTCGTTGATCGGCTTGGAATTCACACGGTACTTCGCATTATTTTGCCTATTGCCGTTATTTGAAACTTGTTGGATAAAATATGTTTTCTGAAAGTTTGAGAAGTGTGTATCACAAAGAGGTGCTACATTTTACTCTTGGGCTTAGTTTTTGGTATGCAAATTTGATTAACGAAACATTTTAGCAGTTTTTTCAACAGAAGTATCGTCTTGCTGGGCTTTTACGTGGTTGAATTTAAAATCTGTGTAGAGAACAGCTGAAAACATGTTAATTGACTATTCTCACGTGTTTTCCAACTCTTCTTTGTCGTTTGAAACGGTATCAACCTTTTAAAGGAAGGTGGGTTGCCATAGTGATACTTAGGCTTCTTTCATTTTCAGGGGTGAGAAAACATACTAGGGCCACGCCATCGCTGTACTCCACGAGCCACCCCCTATGGTCCCCTAAGATTTGGGATCCCGATCTTGAAACGTAAAAGTGTCCAATTTTAAAAGAGGGGGGGGGGGTGTACAACAAATTTTCTGACCGAAAACAGGAGTATTATTCAGAATGAATAATGAACCAAAAGCTTTTCTTAACGCTAATATGTTCACAGTTTCTTTGCTGACCGTATTTCTATGTTATATTTCAACTTTTCTATTACAGAAATGACTCACAAATTTATCAAGGCTAAGGGTATAGGTTCAGATGCATGATGAAGCAGGTGGCAAGCAAATTTTTGTCTTTGACGTGCTGATGTCACGACTTTCGTTTCATATCAATGTCAAATAGTATAAACATCATGAAATACATTTGTTGAACTGTCTTGAGACTAGAAAATTCACTTATCCTATTAAGTAAATTTAATTTTTATGAAAATGCGTGGGGATTCGTGAAAAATGCCACACCACGCTAAAACTACGTTAGACCATCCGAAGTAGAATGTAATGTTTTCTTTACAGACATTCGTGTGAAGTTAAAAGTTCCACAACGTGAATTTGGCCAACAATGGCATGCGTTGTCAATGAACCTTACGATATACGATTATTTTAGATACCCCAATATTCGAGCAATTAAAAACATTCAACGCTCATCTGTACGACGCCTTAGACCCTGCCGTTTGACTGGTTAGGCAAGTTGCGCAACACCTTCGCGGTAGTCAGGAGCATAACCTACGCCTTTCCGTCCCGTGGGGGTCTAATCTTGTTGACTCACGACAAGTCCGTTGTTAGTCGACCCGAAATCGGTTTCGTTTTTACCGATATTTATTTATTTAATGCACGGGACATGAAAATGAAAATGCAAAGCCATCTAGGAGTATACACAATACGGAATAACAACAGATACATTCACACATGGCAGTAAATAAGATAATTCTACTTTATTTACCGGTTACATTAATTTAAAAAAATAAATACCTAGTGGAATCCATCAGATTATGAATAATCTGCCTGAGGGAGTCGGAAAATGTATCAACGGGAGTGTGGGAGGGAGAATCCAAAGATCGCAGGTCTCCGATGAAATACGTTGGTGAAACGAGTACGATAATGCGGTACGTGGAAGACAATGAGCTGCAACTGGGCGACCTCAGCAACTTGATGACCAGCTCAAACCCTGTCCAAACGGAACAAACCGGAGAAACCAATCCTGGATCCGCTCGATACGATCAAAAGCACTGCCGTAGCATGGTGAGCAAACAATGGGCGGTCCAATGCGTTGAAAAGAGCGACCAAAGCAACAATTTAGGTAAAACCTCTCGTGTGCCGCCTCATGGAGCCCAGGCTCCTCATTCCTCATACCTCTCGAACGGATCTCGTCAACATGAGAGTCGAAACGAACTGTCGTGATGAACCCTTCAAAGAGTAACGCCAAATATGCAGAGACGTTGACTAGAAAAGGACCGCTTATTTACCCCGAGTTGAGCTTGAAGTCGTAGATATAAAATACGTACAGCGCATTTCATTGAAATCGGGTTGTACGTTCAAATTCTGTCATCACGGTGTTGTCAAATGTGAGTGGATAGCTGTGGAATTTCGTCATGAATTCCACTTCCTTAAATGAAATATCTGATGCGATGCATAACATGTTCAACTATTTACTGCTATCTATTAACTAATCAACTCTATTTTCCATTCACTTTATAACAACTCCCTACACATAGGCAATCAGTAATCAATGGAAAGATGGTTCGTAAGACTGCCAACATGATTCTTCAGAACTGGTCCAAAGATGAGCGCGCTACTTTGGGAGGAATCCAAATGAATCCGCTGGAATCCGTGAATCTACTTTGCTTGGGAAATGCGTACAAATCGTACTTTCAGAGAGCAGCGTTCGCGGGTTGCTTCGTTCGGGTCCGAACGTAAAGGGAGATCTTCAGGAATACTTATTATTTCATCGGGCAGATGAAAGTATTACTCATCACGTTCTCTACTTAGGGGAGGAGAAATATCGATTTCTTTCTCTGAGGTCCCGCGTGAAAATCGATGGGTGCCCTCAGAAGGGGATGGAGAGCCCTGGAATGTGTGTCAGTAGGGGCAACGGGAAATCGAGAAGGGGGCGCGGATGAGCCAAATTAAAACCTCGGCTCGGATCGTTCACCCTTCGCCCTGAAAAGTAGGGAAGGAGGTTAGTGTACGAGTGGATTAAGGGTAAAAATTGGAGGGAATCGTTTGGGAATGACGAGATGCTCACGCCGTCTTGTTTTGGGGCGTTGAGAACGTCCCAAGAAAACATTTCGAATACTCCGCACAATGAAATCGTTTGAAGGATCTTTCGACGAATGTTGATACTTAGAGAGTCCCTTAGAACCTGGACTGTCACCTCTACTCTGGCAGACAAAGGCGGCGGATACATAAATTAGAGGAAACCTTCAGAAGGGAAAGAAAGATCGCCGTGAACTGTGTTTGGCGGGGCGCGTGCTAATTTACTCAAAAGGCAAGGAGAATAGCTCGACGTCAGAACTGTAGTTTCTAGCCTCGATAACACAACGAACAACAACTGCAGCCTGGTGCCATCTCACAAGATGCACCAACTTGCACAACGAAAACTCTGGCTGGGTGGGAAGGCCACTTTGGAGATCTAGGAGGCGGTTTTAGCTTGGGAACGTAGTTTGGCTACTTCACGACGAGGGTAGGCCAAAACTTTACGACGAACATTGGGCATAGGGAGTATCAAAACTAGCACTGAGGGAGTTGAGCCAAAGATTACCGTTCACAGAAACCAGAGTACGTAGAGACGTATAAACGTGTTGTTCGAGAGATCTGGAGTTGAGGAGTGAATTTCACTTTACATACCGGCTGAGAGAGCTTCATTATGCCACATAACTTTGGGATCGCGTATGCCCCACTGAGTGTAGCATACGCGTATATTCAGTTCAAATTCGGTGTTTGTGGTGAAGACAATGGGTACTTTTAGTTCGCACTAACCGTTCTGTGATGGTCTACGTCATAAATTCATAATTAAGTTTGCCCTTTACTGTTATCGATCCAGATGGTTACCGAAGATCCATTCACCTTTGGCCACATTGCATTTGATGAGAGCGGCCCTGTTGTTCGATATTACGGGGACTCTTTCGCATTATTGCAACCTTAATTCTTCATATGTTTCCGTGAGAAAAACACGATGAAGAAGCATTTTTAATTCCACCTTCCTTCCCACAGGCATTCATAACAGCTGTAAAGTGCACCACTTGACGCATTGTAGCTTTTCATAGAGCGAAATGAAACAGAGGGTGAAAACGAAGGTGAAGCTTCAACACTCGAACTACAACTGGCTTCGAGAGGCTCCTTGAAAACGGTCCCGAAGGGTTTGAAGAGGAATTTTATTGTGCTTTTAGACGGTTGTGGCTGGTAAAAGTCCCGCTGGATCATTTATTCAACAGTTGGTTCACTCCTGTGACAATTGTTCTGGCGAACAAAACGACGGATTCGCCGTTTGAATGACTCGCAGGGTTCAAATCAAAATAATCCCGGGTTGACGATGGAGACTCGTGTCACGCGTCTTCTGTCTTATAATCAGCCCTAACCAGATTTTGAACTATCACTACGGATCTATGTGGAGTAAAGGACGTACAGTAGTGTCTGTTGTGGCCAATAGGATCTTGAACTACTTGCGCCTTATCTGTGTGCAGCTAAGAACGCGCAATGGTGCCGGTTGTGGCTGGTAGGACTCAAATTGAACTTCAGGCTCTAGCATCAACCTGAGCTGTCAAGCCAGCAGCGCCGAGAATTAGTCTCAACGTTCGATGCTTACTTAGGTTCCCCGCTTTGTACCCTCGCATCCTAATTATTAGTGTACACCACAATTGGAGGATGTGTGTCGGATTTACTGAAAATATATCGTCGACGACTGCTGTGCCCACACACACTCTTATAACGTCCACATATGTGAGTTCATTCTGACTACACCTTATTTGTTCATATGCACTCCACCGTTGTTATTATTCATTTTGTTTGAACTGCCAGGAGGATGAGGGTTCTTGTATGAACCGGCGTATGAATAGGTTGACAGTCTTGGGCGTACAGTGCCTGTCAGGCCTGCGTTTCTAATTGCAGCCATTTGATTCTCACTGTAAAGAGCACTGTTAAGAAGCAGCACATTGAAGGCGACAACGACGAGAACATTTTTTTCGCAAAATAAAGCCGTAGATCTAATAAATTATGTCGTATTTTGAGCACGTAGCTAACGTTCGAAATTACTGAATTGATGTATCTTGACCCAAATACGACCCTACACATTGATGTTCTTAGCTCATCAAGCGTCGCTTTTCACCTCACAAAAGTGAGGGGAACGAAGAGAATGAGAACATTAAATAAGTTATCAATCAAAGGGCAGTTACTTCGCCAATTAACTGCACCTAAACAACGTCAAACGGCAATAAAAATTAATTGAAGAACTCTAAAACGCCTTTTCTTCTCTCACTCGGTAGCTCACACCTGCATCCTGGCGGCTGCCGTTCCATGACTCACTTTCCCAGCCAAGAAAGAGCTATTCATTTAACTTCAGCAAAATGTAAGAAACTGCACACTATGTCAATTGAAATTGCTTCATTTCGTGTTGAGATGATGGTTATAGACATCTAAACACCTGAGTGGGCTTAATCTTTGTTTTTGAATGAGGAACGGAACTTGTGGCAGATAGTTTTTCGCCATTGCCTTCGTAATTATCAACTTTATCCATCTCTTCTCTCGGAGCGTTATCTGACAATATCACGCTACAGTAAGTACAGATCATTCGCATCAGTTCACCGAAACTTTAAAGACAGAAGAAAAAGCTCGAGCTTCGTTTGTGGGATTTGTAAGAACTTAATAGGCGATTAACGAGCGCCGAGAAGTCACTGGCTATGCCACACGTCCCCCAAATGTCCCTTCTCACAACCAAAACATTCTTACAAATCCTGAAACGCCGCGAAGGACTGTTTCAAGAGAAAGTGCCTCTCGGGATGAGCCTGAAACCCGTGTGATTTCAACAATAAACGACAACTCGAAGGAAACAAGATGAGCAGGAAAGTTGGGGAGAGGCGGCGGAAGAACAACAAAATCCTCAAACGTCAACCCCCACAGGGCGTCTTTGGCAGGCGACATCGTAATCGAAAACCCTCTCAAATCTAACGGCGGGAAGCTCTCGAGGCGGGAAAAGGCAGAATTAAAAGAAAATTGTCCATCTGTTTTGACAGGGAGGCGGCGGACTATGCAAATATTAATGGAGATGAAGGTTTGAGAGGTTTGAGGGGGTTTGAGAGGTTCTTAAGTTTCCTGAAGGGGGTCGGAGGAGAGTGGGAAAGGAAAACTCAGAAGCGAAAAAAGGGGAAAAAGGGAGGGGTGGGGGAAGAAAGGGAAGGTTTTCAAGTAAAAACAAGAGGGGGGCAAAGATCGCGGCACTTGACTGCTGACAATGTGGGGGGGGGGGGGGGGTTAAATACACAACGAGGGCGTAGACCATCAACTTTTCTTACTCGGATCATCGCTTTCTTTTCCCCTCACTTCGCATTCAGATTACGTGGCAAGTTCATCTCGTACAGATACGAAAAATCCTCGAGTCAATCGGGCGAAGGAGCTGGGAAAATGATCCTCGTTTCATCCAGTTACTTTGGGGTTTGATCCGCTCGAATTGCTCGTGATCCCTCCAAAACAAAACGCGGAAAAGGTCGGCTTAAGCTGCAGCAAACCGACAAAGTTTACGAAGAACCAGAAATATTAAACGGAGATTGAAATACGATCAAAAAAGTGTCGAAAGGAAGGGCTTATGTGCACTATAACATTGCACTAGCATCAGAATGACAAGAAAAAAGGTGAACCCGAAAGACTGATAGTAATAATTGGCCTAATGACAGGCTGACGATCAAGATAAGTGGGTGATGAGAACTCAACGGGGTTCAGGTACGTAGCAAGTCAAGGGATGGGAACAAACTAGTTTATCACAAAATAAATTAAAAAGTCCAACAACGAATAAAGTAAGAATGAGAAAAAACACAAATAGAATAAATAAACCAAAACGCTGCGAATTATTACACAACTGCTCTCACTAGCCGCAATGTTGCACTACATGAATGGGACCCATCCCATTCGATTCAGCATCGAAAAATACTAATAATCGATTCGAAACGTGACCTGACTGACATTTTCTAGGCGACGCTAGGCAATTGGCACGACACGGCGAGTCGAACTGACAGGTGGTCACAGTGAGACGGGGCGCAGTGAGAGGAAATGAGCGCAGGCTGGGGGAGAAACGGTAACATTCGCGACATTACCCCACAAGTTCATTCATTTAGTAGAAGTTACCTCACTATAATTACAGTTATTTCACCGTCTTCCATATAGAACGCAATCCTACACCTCTGAGACCCGTTCTATCTGACACAGCATCAAAAAATACCAACAATTGCAACCAAAAAATTATTTTTGGAAAAATGACGAAAGCAGCACAATAAATTATCAAATGTTTCCACGAAAATCGATCTCAGAATAGATTTTTTTTTCAACATTAACTCAGCTCAAACGGTACTACCATTCTAGCGTGTTAGTCCAACGAACCATTTATACAATGAGAGTTCAACAACGGTTCAGAATTCAAACTAACGTAATTTTGTTGATTTTGAATTTTGATTATTGATCTTCTCAAATTTCAGAACCACGAACCTTCCCAGGAAAATGGGGTTCAACAAAGTTCGTGATAAATGTAGCTGCAGATCAATAAGTTCCAGAACCTTGAGGAACGCTGTGTGCTTCGTCGTATTAACTATTTTCAATTTTCGTTTTCATTAGTTTAGTTTTTTTGTTCATTGATTATGCCTCTTTTTATTCCTATCTCTTCGCCTCTGAATCCAACCCTGCGCCAAAATTTGTCTCTTTATTAGAAAAACAGAATACCATTTCCTGATTCCTGATTTGCAGCACTACCCTTTTCATCATCAGTGCCCTAATTCTTTTTTGCTTTCCTTCTTCAGAAGTTTAATTTGTCAGTTTAACACCATCGGGATGAATAACGCTCAAGTCTTGAGTGAGTTATGTGTGGCCTTTAAGTGTTTCGTACATTGTGCCATGCCTGTTGAATCATAGACAGTTAGCAATGTCGAGACTTATTCAATAATGCAGTTTAGTGACGAGTGTTATCCCAATCCACCTTCTGGCAGACGAGCGGGAGGAGCTGTGCCCATTATGAGAGCAACCAGAGGATGGCTGTGACCCTTGGGAGGTGGCAAGATGGAGGGAACACAGCCAGGCCAACCAGGCGGTCACAGTGAGGTGGATGTCAACCTCACTTAGTTCCTAACATGAAGCATTTAGGGCTTACTAGCACTGAATTGGAAATCACTGTAAATTGCCTGCACTGCAGTGCAATGGTGGATGATGTTTTCCACGCATTCGCACCCTGTCAGATGTGGGAAGACTGGTAGCTCAAGCCAGAGGCATTCATCCACTCTATGCTGCGTGCATAGGGAAACCGTAGGTACATTGCTCAATTTTCCAGAGCAGTAATCAGAAGGGGTCGTATGGTTTATTTCAGTTGAAATAGCATTGTATCAAGAGTTAGCCCAATGCCGGGCATTCGCCATTAAAATAACTCCGGTTTTTGGTAAAACTATCAAACGAATAAGCACCGAAAAATGTTCTCGATTCCCCAGGAAGCTGGGGATGCTTGATTCAGAGATCAGAGCTTAACGGGACTACACTTGGTTCCAACCTTCTCAATGTAATGATAATTACCTTTCAATGGGTATTGCTATCCCCAGCATCGATTACTTATTTTTGTACAATTAGAAATTTTATGAAAACAATTTGCGCATTTTCCTCGGGCCTCTGGAACTAGGAACGGCCTTGTACAGGAGGGTGTCACTTAGAGGTTGGGCTCCGCAAATGCGCATGGAGTGTTTAGCATTTCCATGGAGGAAGGTTTGTTTCTAAGCCCCTGAGGGGTGAAGAGGTAGGTGCCTATCATCTTATCAAAATATCGCGTCCCCTCTTCCATTCCCTTAGTCCTCTCTCCCCGACCAAACACCGCCGCCTCCTCGAGCACATACAACACCTGCATATATTAGCAACACGGGTTGCCGCCCTCGGGGCTTCTAATGCTTCCCAACTTCATCAAGATATGGAAATCCCCCTTACCACTTCTTGCCCCTTCACTTCGCCACTCGTTTTCTCTCTCGTTTGGATGACTCGCAATGTTAATTCCACCGTGGGTTACAGACGCAAAACTACCCTCGTTCAAGTTGTTCCATAACAATACAATTCACTGAGCTCTACCAACGCCGTTCCTTCATATTTTATTATGCTGTTGGGTAAGTTGACGGGTTAAGCTAATGTTTTCTCCTAACTCTCACATCTTAAACACAGGGAGACGTTGTCTTTACCCAATAAGTTTGTTGCCGCAGAAGCCCTCAAGCTTTTGTTGTAGCAGCCGTCTCCTAATGGGCCGACCACCGGCGCCTCATCATAATGCACAAAAATTTACGTACAACTTTCCTCGTGAGCGCGTGAAACCTGTTACCAGGCAAAGTTGGCTGCCCTTTACGGCGTAGTTATTTTCAGAACGGTAATTAATGCTCGATTAGCCTCTCTTAAATGCTCAGTCGAACGTTATGTCGGTACAAATACATATCGCGACATGCGATCGAACGGGAAAGTTAAAACGTTCCTTTCGTTTCCTGCATATAATGTTTAGACCGGCGATTGCATGGTCGCTGGCAAGAAGATTGTCTCGAAAATGCGATAGCATCCTTCCAAGTCTGCACAGGTGAAAGCGTACCGGCGTCTGTTCGGTACCATCACTGCCTGCTTTGTCTTAACGACACCGAAGCGCTGTAATACACGCTCCTCCTGTGATGGAGGTGTGGGGATATTTCTAATCACTTGATAAGCTTGAAATGATGAAGAAAATAATGGGCGAGGGAGAGAGGCGAATGAATAGTTTGAATTAATACCCACTGACATTTTGTTTGTTGAGCATTACTCCACAAGCTCAGGATTGTTTACCTGACCTACACTTCTGCTTCAACCGGAATCTACGGATAATTGATTTGACATAAAGCTGGAGGACCGTCCTACGGTGACCTGCAGGCAAAATGTAAAATTTGAGATGATTTGGTTCAGCCATCTTCTCTCAGTCGCGTTGACAGACACACAGGCCTCACTAGTACTTGAAATGCAGAGATGTGAAGAGAACTCAACATTTTTACTTCGTAGAGCCATGGAAAGCAAATATCTGTGGGGAATAAAATACCCGCAGTCTTCTCTCTCTCTCTCTCTCTCTCTCTCTCTCTCTCTCTCTCTCTCTCTCTCTCTCTCTCTCTCTCTCTCTCTCTCTCTCTCTCTCTTCTTGCTCTGAAGCAATACTGTACCAGTATGCTATGAATACCTGCCGCATAAGTGCACCAAGCTAGTGGCAGGTGGCACGTTGCAGGTGAGCCCATACCCCAACTTTCTCCAAAATTAATTCCTTCCTTCTTTCAATTTACAGTAAATCAGAGAGCGAGTTTGTCCATACCGGTTGGACAACGAGTCTCTTAAAATTGGCGTTCGAAAGGAAAGCCGAGGATCAACTGTGATCTAATAATAACAGACGGGCTGTTTGTTGACGGGTTTGAGCCGACAAGAGCCCCCCTTCCCCTCCGCGGTACAACTAATTAACTATTTCTCGGATTACGGAGAGAAGCAGACTCCGTTGGTTTGGTCAACGCCGGGGCGTCGCCAGGGAATACACGACCTATCTATACAACGGAAGCCTCCCTCCAAGAGAGGATTTCCTCGAATCCAAGCGCGGAATATCTTAGCAGCCTCGGTCCTTCGGGGACCATCGGAATAACCGCCGTAAATTAGGGGTCAAATAAACGGAATTACCTCCGCGATATACGCTACTACTTAGTACGTTGATCCCCCGTTGTAAACGACCGAGTCAATTCGCCTTAGATCTTCTGTGTTTCGAGTTCATGAGTTGTATCCCTCTCCTCTTACGTCACCACCGACACTGCATCACCCTCTGGTAGTCTCTGCCGCCCCTTCGAGGCATCGGCATTCATTTCAGAACCTAAAACGAAACTCAACTCCTGCAAGGTGAATAGTACTGTTTATCTACTCAATCAGATACGTGCCGCCTTTGTGTTTAGGAAATTATACCCAAACAAAACTAACCCATTCATTCATCCGCTTCTTGAGCAAAATAAAAAGGTCTTCTCACGTGGTGCTTTTGGTTATTTTACCCACCCAACTGATTTAAATGGTGTGAGGAGTTCGGTCGAAGTTCATTATAAAAAACGTACCTGTACTGACCTTTGCAGTGAGCAGTCTCCCCTAATCAATTTTGAAGTATACACTTTTCAAAAGTTAGCGCGGTAACTTCAACCACTACAAGAGGGGATATATTCAGCTATCAGGACAGCAGAAAAATATGGCTAGCTAGACTTGGAAACTATTTTCGCAACAAATTTTGAAGGCAATGGAAGGCTATTCAATTCGACAGTCTACGAGAAGAGGTCGAAAATACGGTTACTGATGTTGAAACTAGTGGCGCGATCGAACCCACTACCAGTCTACAGACAAAGAACTAAGGCGGGAGCACAAGGTTTTGCGGTGATTATGTATGTAAGTTAAATTCAGCGACGAAAAGTGATTCACAGCCCATGCCCACGATTGCAGAGTTATGGTTTTCCACTCTAGATTTGCAAAGCGGATATTGGCTTGTTCATTTTATAACAATATCTGTCTACCTCCATTCAAATCCATAAACTTGGCCATAACGTGGTCGCAAATGAGCCAACGTTCCAACGGTTCCCCTCGGACCATAAACACATCTTGGCTCTCCCGAGAACCTCATCTTCTCTTCCTAATCCTCATCCCGATGAAAACGCCTCTCTCGCCCTCCACCATTCATGCCGAAGCATCCTTTGAATGATTAAACAACGGCCAAACTTTATTCTGAATTTATTATCCTCTCGTCACTCCCTCTCTCTCCCAAAGTAATACTACAACTTGGCCTAAACTCGAATGGCCATCAGCTCCCTTTTTGAATAATTCACCTTGTTTAGGAGTGTGATCCGCGGCTCTTTAAATATTCATCCTCTATTTAGCACTCGTTTATTACTTCCTGGTTACCCGCTCCGAATTCTCCCTTTTCCTTCTCAAACTTCAATCTATATTTTAATTCTTTGGAATATTCTTCATTCCTATTCCTCTGAGGACTCAGTTTGTTGAGGCGTTTGCCCTCAAGACGATAAGTTTCTTCAAAAATTATAACGACTCGCTGAAATAATATTGATGACCATCTTTTTTTTTACTTTTAATAAAGTGAGAGCGTAGGCTGCTCATCTGGATGTTCAAAAGTCGTATGTCACCCCCTCTAAAAGTTTTTTTCCGATAATTCCAGGACATCAAACAGTTATGTTGACAAAGTCATAAATCTACTGCGCACTGATTGCACGATTATGGTCGTGACATCAGTAGAAAGAGACTCAATAAATTCCGAAATCTTAATACCACGAGTTTCTACGTAGAACTTTGTCGCGCCTGAAATCTAAGTTGTAAAAAGGCCCAACATTTGTTATATGAACGATCAATTGTTTGGGAAATTGAGTAAAACCCAATTTGAATTTTTAGTGCCCCCACCCACCCCCTTCACCACCACTTTGATTTTATAGCAACACCGCTGAACACTATAATCTGTCTGAGAATGATACGACAGGAGTTGCCTCACAAGCTCGACACCCCACTGAACAAAAGCCGCCGTGTCGTCGAGTATTAATAAAGTTAATAATATCGGGAACGAGAACCTCAAAAAGAAATTTGTATTTAACGAAATGAGAGAGCGGTTCGAAGGACGTCCTTTGGACAATGGCCGCTTCATAGGAAAGCAAAAAAGGTCAATATTCGTGAAGAATATCGCTTGGTTTACTCAACGCAGAAATCGATTAATGATAAGAATGAAACGGCCCGATGGTTTCAGATTATTGATTGAAAAGTTAGTCGAAAGAGAAGCGTGTCGAATGGGGAGCTCCATGCCGGATAACTAACGGTCGAAACGGGAGAGACAGCCTTGAGGGCGAAAACTTGCGTCTAAACAAACGGGTCTTCAACACAAAACCATTGTTTTCTGCCACTTGTAGGAGACATAAAGAAAGAGCTGTGGAGCGGGGTTGGAGGAGCGAGGGCGCAATAGGTTCGTGGCACGTGGGGACCTTTGTGCTCTGGTAATTGGATCCATGTGAGTGGTGTAATGACCAATCTTTCGATTGTGTTGTGCCCTCATTCGGCACGAGAACCTGACACGGGCCCATCTCCAACTTCTACCGTACGACCAGCGAAGAAGACAGCGGTTACGCGGAAAAACGTCTCATAGGTGATGATTAGTACCTGTTGCAGACACTCTGGCTCATTATCTGGGATTTGGCTCGATTATCCAACGAACAATCAAGACTTTCCCTGGCTCAAACCTCACACAATTCCTGGCAGTTCAAGACAGAAAAACGCTTGCTGCTCCTGCAAGTACTGTAAGCAGGACAGCGTGGAGAGCGCTATACACGCTTCCTTCCGTCGCTTTTGAGTAAACAAGGTGGCCCTGGTGGAGCTCCAGTCATGCACGTTCGAGAGCGAGGGCAAAGGGTTCTGTTGCAAGAGAGGAGAGAGTGAGAGAGCTAAGATGAGCTGAACAGGCTCAGATTGGATGCAAGGAATCAGCCATGAAGTTATGCTGCAAAGTGGACTTAGCACACCTACAGTGGAGGATAGTGGCAACATCTAGTCCCAGGCAGATAGAAGCACCAGCAACCCCATTCACTGCGTACCTCAAATCATGAGAGCATAATTGTGGCGAATAACGCGAAATACTTGAGAGTAGCACATTTAGTAGCTAATCACGTTAAGCAATGTATCCCTGCCTAGTATAAACTTTAAAAAATCAGAGTTCTTATGGTTATTAATTTTAGTTAATCGCGTTTAGTTGGAATCCATCGATGACGATCTCGTCTCTTCTGTTTGGTTGGAAATACCCTGTCGAGGAACTCGAAGATTATTCCAGCCTTCCAAGAACCTTCCTGTCCTCAACTTCTCGAGCTTCTCAAATTCCACTTTGATCAGGGTGGTTCGTCCATTTTGTTTCCCAGATGGTGTATTTCTGGACTATATCACTAGACGATGGTTAGATTTATTCCCACGAGCAAAAAGAAATTGGCTTATACCCACAAGCGAACCAGAAAGTCTCCCATTTCGCCTTATGCATGCCTTTCCCCAGATGTTACCTAGAGGAGGAGGAGTTGGCTATCCACACCCGCCCCTTCCTAATGCCTTTCTTCCAGCCATCGTCAATCGCTATTTGCCTTACTGGCTACAATACCACCGAATTGTTTTCCAACAGTTTGCAGAATCTGCTGTGTATCAGACACATTGTCATCCAGCTCCGACCTGTTGTGGCGGCTTCACACGAGCTCTATACCGTTCGCTTACTTCATTCCTAGGCTTCCGACTTTGGCCAGAGAAAGTAAGCGCTACAGAAGGTAAAATCGTTCAATGTTTCGAAGGCTTTTCAAGTTTATGGTCGTTGAGCTTAATAGCAAACCGTATCGTTCCTTCGATAATTCTCTGATGATCGATCCTTCCCCTCCCAATCGAACGGTCATTTAATAGAGTTCGGTTCGTAAACGTTTATGGCTGATAATTCTCGTTACTGGCAACCGGAGAAGCATCGAGGTAATTGAAATGGCTAGTTCAAGCGAGAGAAAGGATACGGATAATAGTTGTGGGGAAGGCTTTCATTCTGGTTGTTGCTCTGGGACGTTAAGTGAAGTTCCTTCATATCGTCCTCGCACGCAGAGCAGTCGCTTTAAACCCCAACTGAAGGTTGGGCAGGTTGGGTGCAATGAGTAGGTTTTGGTGACCTAAAGAAAATGTAGGTAAGTCTTCACAACTCCGAATAGAATCCGAATTCCGTTCAATGATCAGTTCTTCTCAATTATGAGATCAATTAGAAATCTTTCATAAAGAACCAATTTCAACCGATGTGCCCCTCCCCCCTCCAAACTTTTTGGAGATCGTATCAGTTAATAATAACTTAAAACATATTCGCACCAAAACATAGCGTTTTTGTAACTTCTGATACGAATATTACGATGATCTAAGAGTACATTAACCCAAATGCACAAGCGTTATTGAATCAAATGTTGGTAAATAATATTTATTTAAAATCAATTTTACGTTGTTTCTTGGAGTAGAATAAACAACGTAACGAATATAACAAAATAAATATGACTGATCAACGACTGTACAATACGTAACAGATTATTAATCTTCCAGTAGAAATGCCAACTAGGAGCGAGGTGTGCGAATTTTTTTCAACAGACACATTTTTCTCTCTCAAAAACAGCTTCAACGTCGTTCATTAAATATGTTTGTCTGTGCATCTCCAAATAACGCAATAGTATCGTCAAATTCTTATGAGCGAGCGATTAAAAAAGTCGAAGAAAGTAGATTTTTGGACAGTATTATTCCCATAAATTCCGATCATACAGTACTATCGCATTAAACATTAGGGTGGTGGTCCAAAATCTAATCGGTTTATAATATGTCATAACTAGGAGCGATCCTGGAAATTTTGGAATTTAATCCCCCTCACTTAGAACCACTTCTCACAGTCTTTGCCCTATAATTCCAAAGCCTGATCTTTTTATAAGAACCAAGTTGAAAATCGTATGAGTCACCCACGCACGGATCACTCAATAATGGTCGTGGCATCAATACACGAGAAGCACCACAATAAATCCTGTTTTTATTATTTTTTAATTTTATTTGAAGTGGGGTGATTAGAATCACTGAATGATCGAGGGGCTGAGGAAGTTATATTATGCGGCGCACCTGTTGCTGTGGTTGATCTGCTAGGTCCGTCACAATGACACCCGACTGTCACGCGTGTTATTCAGTAATGTTCTTCTTTAAACAACAAGCTGTCGCCGTTCTCACCCTCACGTTTCCACTCTTCCACATTTTACTTTCCAAGGAACCGCTGAAAGATTTAACAAAAAGAAAAAAAAAACAATATGACGGGGGAAAAAAGTCCTTATCAGCTCAAAATATTGAAGGGGAATTGCCAAATGATAGCCCTTCTTCCTCCCCTTTTTCTTTACAGACGTTAGTGATGATACGAGTACATTCGACTAACGTACCGTGATGAGCCGTTATCATATGACATTAGCTCGCCTCAAAACAGATCGTGATTCTCCGCTCAGCGAGTCTGTTATTAGATTAGTTGCCCGTTTCGAGGCTCGTGGACGCTGTACAATTGAGCTCTGGGAAAAGTCTTCACTTGCCGGATCGATTTCAATTTCATACTTTCCGACTTGACACGGGTAATTTCGTCAGGAATTTTTAATGGTATTCGCGGGAGTTGCAGGGCAAATGACTAAGGATTCTGCAGAGCGCGCACACGCACCAATGTGAATTTCCGGTACTGCAGTTATTTGAGAGCTGTAAAACTGGAATTTACAAGGGACGTTTTAACTGAACGAAAATATGCCGCTACGTTATGGCAATCATTCGGGGTCACTCTCTTTGAAATTTGTCCTCCAAGGGAAGTAAATAGTTAGATCAGGCGGGAAACTAGAGTCAGAACTCCTCCCAGATGGTACGCATTCCTCGGAGCCATACCTCGTCTTGGTAACCCATGAGGCAACAGCTTTCTGCCAGGAGCCGTGCCTCTACAGCTCTGGTGTCGGATGTTGAGCGAGTGCCCGTGCAAACCACCATTAATTTCGACTGATATAACTGTCTTATGAGTGTTAAGGAGCAGTGATTTAGATAAGGAAAAATGCCTGTACATAGATACTAGTGAGCGACGAAGTTGTGGAAACCCTTTTCAATAAGAAAACGACAAGTTTCCATTTTTACTCAATTTCTTAATATTTTCCGATAATTCCCTTCCCGTTCTCCTTTGAGCACCTTCAGTTCGTATCTGCGAAACCTTCTTCGTCCTGGTATTCTTTTTGATACCGTAACTCGAATGGAGAATCGTGTTATTCAATTGTAAATCATGTGGAACGAAGATGAAGTGATAACCATATCCGATGAAACGGAAGCGAAGCTGGTTTTCACATCATTTACGACGTACGTGAGACCGACAGCCATCGTTTTCTAATTAGTCGAAATTCAATTAATAGTCGACAGAGTTTCTCTTTGTTAAGTGGGCGAGATTTATAACTATATATCCAAACGCTGTGAGTTGGTGGCCTCAAAACAAATGGCCCGCTCGTGAAATATTACTTCCAACACCGAACAGTTACGATTCCAATCAAGTAAAACGATGCCGTTGATTCGATTTGAAATGGTCTCGGTATTTTGGAATGGCAGCCAGGTTCAGTGTCAGGGGCTGTTAATCATTTTAATGCCCAGTTTGAAAGAAAGTGGCTCCACCCGCGAACAAATACTTTGAGTCCAATTTTGGAGCTCCGAGGGATTTTCATTAGCCAAACGGCAGCTCCACAAATTTATGACCCTGAGTACGGTTGAGTTTCACTGAACAAATCAGGAGGTTAATCGTTCGAAATTTATGAGATCGCATAGCAATTATTCAAACGTGTACGGCTTTTATTAAAGCTGTCTACATGATGGGGTAATTTACAAATCAAAATCTTGTAGAGAAAGGCTGCTCTTCAGATTGTAAGTCCAACAACGTTCAACAAGTTCCGAACATCACACTGATACAGCAATTTTGCAGGATCAGAGTACTTGGAGATAGAACGGTTCTCGTTCACATGTTGAATGCCGCCGAGAACGAGGTCCGCCGATTCAACGAAACTGGTGAATGTGAATATACACGAAATTATCGAGGCAGATAATCTAAAACGGATTTGTTCAAGAATACATGGAACATTGTGCCCGCATTCAAGCTCATGTGAGAGAGAATGCTATTGAGCTTGCAAGATAAATAATTTCTTGATGTTCAGCGGGCTCACACTCGACTTCCCGGATTACAGAGCAAGAGGCGATGGGCGACCCTTGAACGTCTTTGTCCCCTATAAAATAGGTTCCGTTGAAACATAACGTAAAAGGGAGGAAATACGAAAGGTCGCGGTTCATTTGAACTGAAGTAATTGAATTGAGGTGTAGAGTACGGGTAGGCTGGGGTGGCCGAGGCCATGTGTAAGACAGCCCAGGAGCGTCAAGGGAAAGCGGAAGGACGAGAGGGAGAGAACACCGAGCATAATTAGTGCCATAAACCCCATTAAGGAAGATCTAATCGAATTAGGAGGTCGCTTCGGTTATTGCATTTGCATCCTCCTGTGGCAGGGGAGGGGCTGACGGAGTGAGTAGAGGGGGGTACGGCTGAAGAGAAGGTTGTGATAAATTGACCGTGCCTTTCCGCAGGCCAGGATCGGATTTAGCCTCCGTGATCGCTGATTTGCGATCAGAGATGGACGACGGGGGAGAGTGAGTTAACCGTTCCCAATCCGATGAGGATACTTTAATGGCTCCGAGCAACCTGTCATTTCGCTTGTTATTGCTTATTAACTGTAGATTCCATAGCATTATACTCTCTCATTAAGAAAGACAGCCGAAGGCATGAAAACTTTAGTTTGTGAAGCGTCATTCAGCAATTTAACTCTTACCAGGAACCTAAGAAAGTCACAGAACCTGACAGGCGCTCTGCTGCGAATCAGAACATGCAAAGAACGGAACCTGAACCTTCAGCAGTTGGATGACAATGAGACCTAGTAAAGAAAACGAGGAAGTTGAGACAAATGCTGTTCGAATTTAACATCTTACCAAGAGGGAAAGGTCGCCACCAGCAGCCACATCAGCGAGACTGTCACTAATGTGCAAAAGAGGACCCGCTGATTCCATTCCAACCACAGATCCATGTAATAAGTTTGTTCCAACACCTGTGAACGTCATAGGAGGCATCCGGTTGAGCCAGACAACTGGACGAGCCAGTCCCTTATGGGACATGGTGACTTCAATGCGCGGTTCTTTTCTCTCAAACAACAACAAGAGGTAACAAGGAACCCCGTGCTACTCCACAGTAGTTCCTACAACAGCACGCTTTGACTCCTGCTAAGCAAGCTCATGGCCATTTCACTCAGTTTACTAAGAAGACTATGGCAAAAAAGTGTATCGGCAACAGAACAGTGGTCAATAATCGTCAATCGCCTGCGATCGTTAAACCCTGACCAAACGTTCGAAAACATAACAGGAAGCTGTGATGAGTCGATGTCTCAAATCGATACGCTGATGAACAAAGTCCTCTACGCAAATGCGTATGAATTCCTAGGTATGGCAGGACCTAGACCCGAGTGTGTGGAGATTAGCACGACTAGAGGTAGTTAGAGGCTAAAAGTCTGTCACAGGGTGTGACTGCATGGGAAGGAGGACGGTTGCTTGAAGCGCTGCCTGTTCTCCCTCTTCCTAACTACGACAAACGCAAAAAGAGATGACCTACCAAAGTAGCGCGGCCAATCTCACCCGCGGACGTTACATTAACTATTCAAGACGCCCCTCTCCTTCCTCTACAACCTCCCGTTCCTTTTCACAAAGAAGAAAAACACTTAAAAGTAATTCCAACAAGGGATGTGCATGTTTTATATTCGCCATTAGTCTGTAATGGTGCGGTAACCCCTGGGCCGTTCCGTCGACAATTTTTTTTAATACCCGGAGCAATCAAGTCTAAGGTTCAGCACCTGAGATCGCCTTGCTTTACAATTTTAATGAGATTGCATCTTCCCTTTACAACCATCTCTTGGGAGCGACTGATCATTCTTTTCCACAAGGCCATTTCTTCCACTCGCGACGACTAGTAACTTTAATCCCTAATGGACCTTCTTTCGAAAAAGAAAATTATCGTATTCCTTCTTTTTCAGGAGCCAACGTCGACAAATAAGGGGAAATAAGAGTAATGATTTTTTTTGGGCTCTTTTCCCGAGAACGTAACGTAACTTTGGTGTTATATTAAATATTCGCCCCTTCAGTCGTTCCAGGTCGTTTGTTTTTTCAAACCGAGACGATTTTGGGGAGGTAATTGATTTTTAACGGTGAAGCGAAATGTGTACGACCGTAAACTTAGGGAAACCGAGAAAATTAATTTCTAGGATAACCTCGACAAGTCGTGGAAATTAACTAGTCGCACAACTTTTCTCCCCCTCACGAGGTTTCGGTGCGACGTTATGTACAGTACTGTGGCTCTTGTGGTACGTGCCAAAGAGAAGAGAACCGGTTCAAAGTTAATCTGAAAAGTGAAGTGATTCCATTCCATTACGGTAATATCCCTCAGTTGGCTCAGAGCTCACTCGACCATCAGATTAATTGGGGATCGCGTGATGACCTCTCGACCAATACGAGCAGTGAATAATACGAAATAACCGAACGGGGAGAAAACCACCAAAACGCTCTTCGTGCAATATGATTGCAGTTCGGCCCCCTTCACTCAGTATCCCCCCCCCCAAATCCCCCACCCCCACCCTAACAAGACTCCGAGTTCTTGATGAAGTATTAATTGGACAGATTCAATTGAAGGCCCCGTTTAAATCCGCCGTCCCCATCAAATTAGTTGGCCCTTTAATTGTTTTCAATTAACAATTATGACTTAATTGCTTCTCGCGGGATCATCTACTGGTTGGGATCTTCCACAATTTTATTAAACCCGGGAACGGAGTTGATTGTGAGGCCCCTTCAACTTTGAAAAGTTGGTGGTTCAGTTTGGAAACTTCGTCTCTTCACTTTTCGTAACACAGAGCTTGTTGATATTCACTTCATGTCCCTTCTGTGAAAATTCCTCGTCGATTCGAACATCAACCCCCCCCCCCCCAGCCAGTCATCAATCATGGCCACAAAACATTGAGCTCTTCATTAACAAAACGAGGGGACAGCGGTGTGGTTTTACTATTCCTAGATGCGCCGCATCACACAACTTCCTTTAGCTTTACGTCAATTCACTTGCGATCATGGCTTTTGCTTTCTCAATTTTATTTTTCACTAAGCTCATCACTTCACGGCGGCCGAAAGCAGTTGGCTTACAGATCCGGAATCTATGGTGCTGCTCGTACTCATGCCCAAACCATTATTGAGCTATTGATGCACAGAGAATTAATGAAGGCGTAAACCTGATTTTCGGAAAAGGATAATAACGATTTTTCCAGAGTTATCGGGTAAAAATGTTTAGAAATGGTAGGAAGTGAAAGGTGGTTGAAATTCCGGAATTCCTGTAGTAGCTCCTGTACACATAATGATCGTTATTGAAGACTCATCGTACATGTACTTGGTGGGAGTACTACCTGCATTTTTCTGAAGAATCTAGTAACATTTGAGCGTATTTTATAGTGAAAAAATTACGCTTAACTCGATGTTCGTCGAAATGTTTGGTAATTTACTGTGGCGCTCTCGTTATTTCCCACAGATGGGAATTTTGTGGTATTTTGCATTGAGAGCAGTCTATATAAAAAAAATTTAATCCAAATCATTAGTCATTTTTGAGAAAAAAATATTTGGTGTTTTGATCATCATAAGAACTATCGTTAATTTTGGGCTGATTTATCTCATAACCTAATTTTTACGTCCCATGACGACCTACGGCTTAGATTTAGATTTAGTACTGTTATGGGCACCCAGGCCAAAGACCGAGCCACCTGCAAACCTTAAGAGGACTGCCCTTTATAATTGCAAAAGACACTGCTATACGGGATAGGTATAGGTATGCTAGAAAAAGATTTATGCCCTGGTAGTAAATAAGTTGAGTAATACTGCATCAGAAAAGTAATGCGCGTAACAACTTAATCCGGCAAATGGCAAAGTCCTCCGCAGTCCCTCAAAATGACGTCACATCGCAGGATTAACCGGGAAAGGTCGAACGGGTTCACGGGGGAAGTACATCGTGGGGGGGCGCACGGTTCCAATTTCGTACCCGTCAGCCTCCTTTCAGATTCGTGAAAGAGGAAACGAAATGAAGGGAAAAAGGGAATCGAAAAAAGGGGGAATCGCCGACAGGTAACGGTAGGTGGTGCTGGTCCAGAGATATCCCTGTGACGGCTTCATTAAAATAATTGGCTTGAAAGTGACGTATTAATCATTAAAGGAAAAAACGCCAGAATTTGTGGTTTATGAAGTGGCTTCGAATCTTCCCAACGAGAATGTGGACTATGTTAAAAATTACTATGAACCCGACAACTATTCCTCGTAAAAGACCCGTTTCTAGGGCATTCAGAATTATCTGAAACTGCAAATGTATGAATGAGGCCTGCAAAGACATTTCGATTTGATTTTGAACTCCTAAATGCGAGCGATTTCCAGTTAGTAGCGAACAATGAACTGAGGGTTTGAGCAAAAGGACAAAGGCCAAAACTGCCTACTGCCGACTATTAGTTTTGAAATTTGTTGACTCTTAAATAATAGAAACTCCAGGGACAGGCAGCATTTACAGGCGAGAGAGCGGAGCGGCCACTCAAGTTTACTTGCCCTTTCCAGGCTCCTGGCTAGTTGGAAACACTTGCTCAGCTAATAGTCCAACATTGTTTACTAGTTCCTAGTTTCTGGTGTTTGTTGATATTGCGAACAGGTTTTGAAGGGGGTCGCTGGGCTGTGGGGGAGGAGAGCCCGTCATATTCGCACTACTAGTTCGATGTTATGAGGGCAACTGGTGGCAAACATAAGGGGAATGAAACCGCTTCTCAAACCCTTCTATAGCTTCTCAATCGGCCGAGCAATCGCAAATGAGGGCAAGGGACGAGGACGGGGAGTTTGGTGGAGGTGACTGAGAGTTTGCTCCGCGTTGGCTACACAACGTTTTCAGTTCCTCGAACTCCGCTCCGCATCTAAATTTCAATGTTGCGAATTCCCTTGTTTTCTCACCTCACTTTCTATTCCCCTGGGGAAGCGATCTAAGCGCTAAGGTACGTGACACGGAAGCAATTTAATTGACACAGTAGCTCATGTTGTGACCTTATGTACGGCTATACACGTATATATGAGAGCAAATTAGCAAGAAACGTGGAAAACGCCACAAACTGGTCTTCAATATTTCGACAATAACGTTCAGGAGCCAAACAAACGCGAACGTTTTCGAGGCATGATCCAAAGGACCAGATAAAGAACAGCCCCCAGATGGTATGGATTCCTTAGATCCATAACGCAACGTAGTAACTTATGGGCAACAACTCTGGCTGAGCGAAAGCCTGCTCTACCTTCACTGGTCTGAGTTCGGTGGATGCCGAGCGAGTGCCCGAGCTCTCGTATGCTAGTCAAACGGCAACATCCATGACTCCCGACTGATATAACTCTCTTGTGTGTGTAGCGGCTAGAGGGCAGAAGAACAGTGTCTCCGGTCGATAGATGAATGAAGCAAGTGCAGCCACGAATTCAAGGGATTTGGATAAGCGGAAGGATAAGGAAAGGTAGATCCTTTTCCAGCTTGGGATTCAATGAACGAAACCCTGAGGAAAATGCCAAAACATGGGGCAATGTGATTGCTGGGAGCTCCCTTTCCTCCCATAACAGCCACAGATAATAAGAGCAGTCAGGTAGCTCATACAATCGAAAACAAACAGCAGTTATTCATATGCTTTTAGGGGTTTCCAGTCGTCACGACGTCCATATTAGCTGGAACAACTCATCTAAAGGTGACGGGTGACCTTTCCGTGAAGCAGCGACCGCTGACTCTTGGAATCACGGAACTACTTCGGATTTACGTTTGAACAGGCGCTAAAAGCTTAACAATTTCAACACTCGTGCAGATCAATGGTTGTGGGAGACCTAAAATCGTAGGAATATATGTGAGATTCAACGTGGTGATTCAACGTTCATCCCAACTTGGGACGGTGCCCAAGTGATCATTCGAAGAAAAACGACTGCAATGGGTTCGGCCCTCCTGGAAGGATCCACAGGATTGTGAAGCCTCGCGCTTGAACTGGACCCCGCAACACGAAAATTACAGTGATTTCTCTCTCCCTCCCTCTCCAGGCTCTAGTGCTCAGTCCGGTATTGTGCCCAGATCTGAATCGAATCGGAGTTACTGTTTGCTTCAGTGACAACCTGTGATTAAATTGGATTCCTTTCGCCTTCGTCTCTTTAACTTCGTTTCCTTTTGAAACTTCTCCCTCGCTGGGTTTCGAATCCGTTTCTTCTTCCTCGAGTGGGCATTTTGATTAAACGTCTAAAAGCGGTCACGTTCACCTCTTGATTATACATCACAGGTCCATCAACTATTTACTCACTGAGACCTGAACCGTTGGGTGTTTTTGTTTTTGGCTCAGGGTTTTTTTTAATGCTCTCGTCTTCCCGTTCTCGTCTCCTCCTACCGTAGAGAATGATTTCTTCTTTGGCCAATTCGAGCGGTGTGAACGCTGTCTGAATACCAGATGAGATTTCTTACTTAATGCCAACCTTCTCTCGAATGTCTCCTGATCAAACTGCCTCGTAGCTTTTACCTATTTCGTATCCATAACTTTCACATCCAGCGTCAACTCGGAATTGACGTCTCATGAGCATTCAGCAGCCAAAGAAAGCGACCCAATTCAAATTTTGTACTTGTCCGAGTTACTAAATACAAACACATTTTCCTTCTCTCACATCCTCCTTCTCTCGCGTAAACTAGAAAGTGAAACGAAATGAAATCGCTAAAAAGATACATTTACGTCATTTTCACCCAAGGAATGAGACCGAAACTAGATAATTCCATCTGCGTAAAGATATTTTTTGCAGGCCACGTGCGCGGGGCGGCCAATTTTCTCGGAAACTTAAACCACGACATGTTGACCATTTGTGATTGAACGCATTCACTTCAAAGGTTTGCTGCGTCAAGAGAAGTTTTTAATTTCGAAGTCTCTAGATTTATAATCCCGAATATAAATATTGCCTTGCCAACATATTTGCGCACTCCAGCTTCGAAGGTTCAAGGTCTCACGTTCATTTACGTTCAACTACAAGACAAAAGCGACTGAATTATCTTGCAGTTTTAGCTATTGAAAAAGATTTAACTACTAGATTAGATTTTGAAGATGTTATTTTCGAGTTTGCAAACAGAGAAGCCATACCTGTAATGTTTCTGTAGTCACCCAATGTTAACAAATGCCTCGTTATTAACTTAAACGCAATTTCTTTAATTTTTATGAATAAAACTCAAGTTTTACGTAAATTGTAATCCGTTTCATTAAAAATACCCGAGCGCCTAGACGATTATATTAACACTAATTATTAATTATAATTCTGGAACTTGAATGTAAATTATACCAAATTAAGGAAAGCTGTGCGGTGTTATATTATGCTCATTTTAATGATATGCTAAGAAACGAAATCAACACTATTCTTTTTTCAATTAGTTTCGTTATTAGTAATAATTTTTCTCCTGAGATTCGTCATTGACTGCTATGACGAAGTCGCTAGATACTCTTTGACAGCAATGGCAGCTGAGCATGTGGGCTGCTATTGTCAAGTGGGTTTTCATTGCAAAGACTCATGGGCAGACCGATAGACAAAGATTAAAATATCTAGTGCGACGCAGCACACAACTTTCCTCAGCCCCAAATATATTCAGTTTGTTTTCGTGTCTCTTTTATTTGAGCTTGGTAAAATATAACTTTTGGTTTTACGTAGAATCTGGTATCGCTTAATGTTCGGGAATTTATTGACGTGCTCCTACTTTATCCACGACATTACTGAGCAACCAGTGCACAGAAGGTTTATGAGAAGCGGAATATCTGGAGTTGCCAGACCTCCATCTCCATCTTATGACCTTCATTAGACTTTCATAGTACAGGTAGTTTATTGGACTACCAACATAGGTTTTCTGAGAACGCTAATATTATTTGAGCGGAGTTTGTAAGGAAAAACTGCGCTAAACTCGACTTTTACGAAATGTTCAATAGTTTATTGTGCTGCTCTCGTCATTTTCCTACATATGATCATTTTATCTGAACTTCGTTTTTGATTAAACAAATATTTGGTGTGTCCATTATTATGATAACTATAGATAACGTTAGATAGATTTTGATCATACCGTTATTTTGGCGTTCCCCAGTGACCAGAGGACGAAATATAAAATTTGGCCAATTTGGTCAGGCCGTTTTCTCTCACTCGTGTTCGCAGACTTACACACAGCCCTTTTACCCAAATGGTGTTTTTCAGACTCAGCCGCCCTTGAAACGTAAAGATCTGACGAGCATTAAAAATTGTTTTCTTTTGCCGATGACATAACTTTCCTCCCTACTTCGTAGTGCTAAGGAAGGTATTAAAAATACGTCCATTGTCTGACGTTAATTTTTCGGGAAAACAATTGGATTGGAACTAATTGAAGAGATTTGCCTGAAGTTCATTTCCATCTTAGTGAGCGGCAGTCAGAAAAGTGGAACAAAGCAAACGGGAACGAATGACTGACGAATAATGGTCACTAAAAAACTCTAAACAATTCGAGTATAAATGTGGTTTATTCGCTACAGTCCGGAAATGACACCGAAAAGAGGGTTTAGACAGCGAAGTGAAACGAACTAACGATCATTCTACACAGACAGCTATGGCAGCTAACAGCCTGAACTCAAAATGCCAACATTGGCCAAAAGGCTTCCAAACAGCGCAACTGCGGCCATGTTAGTTCCAAAGACTCGTTTCCCCGGGATTTACTTGCCGCCGTCTGAGGATATTAAAACTGCTCACGCAACGAGCCTCTTGCAACCAACTGTCATAAAACAGCAACGGAAGGTTTCCATGAATCGCGAGTTTTTCATTTGACAGCCCTGCAAATGCTGACAGGGAAATTACTGATTTATTTGAAGCCAACCTGAATTCGAATGGCGAAAAAACTGGTTGTAAATCAGTGGTCGAGGGTATGATTAAACAATGTTTAAATTCTAAGGGGTTAATTGTTGGGGCGAAGGGAAGTGAAGGTATTGAAAACTGTATAAAGGGGTATTTTACGACTTTCGAGACCGTATAAAGAGGGTCCCTTCTTTTGATTGTGTAGCCTCTCCTTCTCATTTGTTCAGAGCCAAAGCAGTAAATAACAAGAGCAATACGATACACGTAAACCTTCTGCTGCTCTGCTCTGCCCAACAATTTACAACTTTGTCTGTTTGCTAATAATAAAAAGCACCATCCCACCTTCCTCTTTTTCCCTTGGCCCTTTTTCGCGTCTCAGGGTAAACAACCGGATTATTTACAGCCCGCAACTCGCCGTGTAATTAAATATCTTTCGCGGGATGATAAATAATATTTTAAGAGCTTTTTGCAGCTTCATTGTGTCTCGAAGCTTCTTCAGAGCTACATTGTATCAACTCAACGGCGATTTGAGGTCCCCCCCCCCCCCACTCACCATCACCACCATGAAGTTCGGACTCTGCAGGTAGTTGCCTCGACGTTCGTCTCGTAAATTCACGATAAGAACATAACTTGTGAGCTGTGGGCTGGATATGGTGTGATTTATCGGAGCTCTGCCTTCGTTTCGCATTTCGTTACGCCAATCGGAAACGAACCGAGAGAAGTAAAGAGAGTTCCAATTAGTCGCCGACCCTGTAGAGATCCCCTATTCGTGATTGTTTCGAAGAAAAGCGTTCACGAGCAACAGGGATATCTACCGAATGCGTGCTTAATAGAGAGGAACGATGTAACTACCGAATCAATTAGAAATTGGAAAAGAAGTAGTCAATCTCCTAAGAGATTTTATCATTGGGAATAGGTTTCAGTTTTGTTTACGTAAGTAAATAAAAAATAAATTTCTTTAATTGTAGCGTGGCAGTGATGTGAAAACTGTAACAAGTTTATAAATATAAAACCCCTTCGTTTTCAGTTGAGGATGGATGCTGCAATGGTATTCGCTCGAAAGTGAACGTGCGAAAGCGCAAGAGGTGTGCAGAATTAAAACGCAATCGGGGAACCAAAACCTTCACAATTTTGACTTGAGCGTAAGCCTAATGGACAGATGGTCAGAGAGGACATTTTTGATTTTCATCGAGATGCGCATGCGCCACCTGTCCTAACGTTAGTCAACCTGGTCGGACAACGTTATCATCGTCTTACACCGTTAATATGAGCTTACTGAGATATCCGTCGTATTTCGTGTGCATAAAGTAGTTCTTTAGATATTCGCTTTCTTGTTCCTATATTTTAAATATCCGGTGCGTAGCAACACACAATTTTCCTTAGCTCTACGTCAATTCACTTGGGTTCATGGCTTTTTCTACTTACTTAATTCATTTGTCACTCAGTTCATTTGAAGTTAGTCAAACATCATTTCACAGTGGAAGAAAGCGGTCGAGTCAAAGTTCCGGAATTTATTATGCTGCTCGTACTCATTCCTGGACAATTATTGAGCAATCGGTACACAGAGAATTAATGAGGGTGTAAACATGATTTTTTGGAAGAGGATAATATTGACTTTTTCAGAGTTGTTGGGTAAAAACTTTTAGAAATGCTAGTAAGCGAAACTGCGGTAGTTGAAATTCCAGCATTTAAGGAGTGACCCGCATACGTCTCATGAGCGCTCGTCTAATAGGTATTGAATTAGACGACCATGCCAATTTTAGTAACATTTCAGCGGAGTTTATAAGGAAAAACCGCGCTAAAATCGATTTCCGTCGAAACGTTTGGTAATTTATTGTGCTGCTCTTGTTGTTGTGATGCTACAGTAAAATGAGAATTCCCATTAATATTCGCTGTCCACATGAAAAATTTAATCAAAATCGTTACGGCCGTTTTTTGAGAAAAAAAATTTGGTGGTTTGATCACGATGATAATTACAGTTAGTTTTGAGTGGATTTGGCCCATACTCTTATTTTGGCGAGCCGTAATGACCTGCGGCTAAAACATGAGGGGGACGTGAACAATGGGCGTGAAAGTGTATAGCAAAGAACTTGACGGTTTAACGGTATTTGAGGAATCAACAACGACATTTGCTCGGAGCTTTTCCTCTCTAGGCATTTCCCGTGACGGGCTCGTCAACTGATTGCACGGAGCAATGTTTACTAAATACGTAATTTCTGTCGTAGAATTGTATGCTAAATACGGTGATAAAAGAGATCCAAGCAGCCGACAGCAACGTGCATTATCGATGTACAGGTCACATAAAAAATTACTAAACAATTTATACCTTTTATTAAGCTTTCTTCGTTTAGGTAGTTTATTAGTTTATCTGTATAATTTTGGTTAGAACGCTATTTCGCTGGGTTTATATGATAAAATGAATAAATTAAAAATAGGGGTTTGTCGAGATTTTAGGTCATTTATTTTAATGTGGTGCTCTCATAATTTCTCCAACAATGAAAGTGTTATGTCGCCACAAAGTAGTTTAAAACTTCACGCACATTAATTTCGATACGTAAAAAAGTTGAGCAGGTTCATGATTGGTGTTCCATTTTTGGTATTTTGCTACAATAATTAGTTAGTTTTAGACCAATTTTGGGCATGCGTTGACATACTGTCAACACGTGATGGCAAGCTGCACGCCGAATTTGAGTTGGTTCGGTGGGTTCCACCTAACTTTCCCATTCGTGCTCAAACACTGGCAGACTTACATTCCCAATAGCGACCTGGGGAAAACTACAATCAACATGTAACTGTCTTCCCAGCCTTGTGGGGGATAAGGAAAGTAAAAATTGCAAGAATGTACGTTAGAGATTCAACACGTAAGAACACCTCTTTTGTGTTTCCACTGATGAATGAAACTGATGAATGGTGGCAGTCGTAAGGACAACAACCAACAAGAAAAACATTCAGCGCTGTATGGTATTCAGCAATATCTCCTTTCAGTAGCTCCGGTCAACGGAGTTTTTACGCATCAGCTGTCTGGCACGGGAAACGACAAAGAGAGCACTGACCGTTCTGTTTTCCGGACCCTGTTATCACTTGCTTACTACTGAAGTGTTGTTGTTCACGTGCGCTTCAAACGTGCGCAGAACAGCTCGATGAAAAGGACGATTGGGGCTCTTTTTGCGCGTTTGGCGTGACAAGGACTCTGTAAAGTCCTGAGTACTCCCCACTTTACCCGCTTCTATAGCAACCCGAAGGAATACAAATAAAAACGAAGTCGTGTAATTTCAGATCTGATACCGTTTGGTACTAGAGTTAACTTCTACGACTGAAGAAGATGGTGAGATGAACCGGACTGGCTGGAGCGGGGAATTAACATAATGTGGTCCCCGATATCTGTAATTAGGCGACATTTTGACCTGAGCTTTAGAATGGGAGTAAAACGTTTTGCATACATTTGTTCCATTCAGAACATTCAACCAGTTTCTCTCTACCGAGTTTTTTTTTCAGATCATTCCTGCCGACTTTTTTGTTTTTCCTCCCCGAGATGATCCGGCATTTCGAAAGATAATTATAATAATCACGAAAGAGCGGCTCGAGGGGCTCCAGAGTTTCATTCGATGGTCGTTTTGTTCCAGTATCACTGAAATTAAAACGACTCGTTCTACGTTCCGTTTTACTGCCGCCGATTGGCCTCCAGGACTGGAGGGTTATCATTTTGGTTATAAATATTTTCGAGGTGGACTTCCTCGTTTACGCGTTGAGAGTCCGCTGCTCAGCGATAGACCGACGTCGATCAAAATTCAGGGCGATCAAGCACTTCGAGTGATAAGTGAGAACCAAACATTTGTAGCAGATGAAGCCCCCGAAGTTCGCCGCACTAATTCCAATCGAATTACGCATTTATAACGCCCAGCAGCTACTTCGTCACACGAAGTTAAGTTGGAACTAGGGATCAAGCTGGACGATATTCACACTAATCGGTGGCGTTGACCTCAGTACGAGTATATCGTGCGGAAGTTCCAAACACGCAGCCGAAGGATCATCAAATTTTCTGTTTTCGTAAGTTCGTAGTAATTCAGCACCACTAAACGACTTTAACCCTGCCCAAGGTTATTTGAGTTGTAGGAGCTTTCAAAATACATTAATATGAAAGTAGTACCTAATGATCAAGAGTACGTGAACAAGTCAACGTGCCTAGTGAATGGAACTCAACAGCTAGATTGGTGTGGGAGATTTGTGACAGTTTCAGAACTATCGAGAGACTAGGGAAAAACTGTCTCATACCGCCCATGGAGGCAGGTGCACTGCGTGCCACTGGAATTACGCCACAATATCGATAAGACGAGTTCAGAAAAGCTCAGGTAAGTTCGAACTCTAGAGCTCGTTGGGGATCCGCCCTCATTTCAAATATCGAAGGGGAGGATCTGATCATTCATTGATTCATTCCACGACTGGATGGAAGTAAAGCGTCCTGAGACTTGGGTGGCCGGAGACGGCTAAGGTCGAACCCAAGAGGCTCACGACAGCTCATTGAATATGCGGGAGACAACGCAGGGAAGAAGGTGGCGTCTGAGCGAACATTATATCGCGGATTCGGAGCCAATTTGTTGTTGGTTCCGGAGGAGTCACAGTGGAAAAGGTTGATGTAACAGGGAGAGGGTGAGGAAACACGGAGGTCTCTCAGTGGAGGATCTGGCTCAGGGGAAGAGGAAGGTAACGTGGAAAGGTACTTACAAGCCGGTGCCTTACGAGCAAGAGTCTTGTTTTATCTCTTATAAGAGCAGAGTGTGGGTGCGCTATAACGTGTAAGAGCGCGCAGTATTGGCGCTCATTGAAGCGTAATAAACATTTCAAGCGGCGGAGGGGAGACGCGATAAAGGCCATCCGAGGAGCGACTTAAGTGGTGTTTTTTGTTCGCCCCGGCGTCTCCTGCACCGGTCAAATAAACTGTGAACGGACAAGGCGTTTTGGGTTGACCTCCGATTTATGCCCCGTTTTAGCTTCTCCCGCTCATTTCAATAAAATAAAAGGGATTTCGAATTCCTCCTCGATGCGAATCGAACACTAGTGAAGAAAAGAGGCCTGTGCTTTACATCTTCAGACTCCTTTCGATCTACTCGCTGAACTCGTGGATCGACGATCAAACAGCTCGAAGAGAGAGAATTTCATCGAGCAGAATCAGAGCTGAAACCTACAGGGGGGGGGGGCTTAGATAACCTAATTTTGTTTGAAATAACGTTTCGCATCTGTCACGAACTCTCCTCATCAAGAGTTGGCCATTTAGCTCCAAACTCCCTTGAGGTAGCTCTAGTGACGCCAAACGCGGAATCATTTTCCTTTTCGCGAAGGCTTAGGTGAATGTTTCGAATGGTTAAATAGTTCATTTATTAGCTCTTCTACGTTGATTTCCATAGTTGAAAGTAGCGGAGTGAATTGGCAACTACTAAATACCTCTGGTTCATCCTCGCCTCACGAAAACACTAGCTACTCGCTGGTTATGTGTCCCCAGACGCATCCTTCGTCCTTTCTCAGATTTACGAACATGTACAATGTTTCTCAGTAACGAGATCGGCGACAGAATGTCTCTGGCAGTGTCGGAGGAGCGAGCCATTCTGAATTTAATCAAACGAAGAGGAGCGTTGAAGGGAGCAATAAGTGCAACTGAAGTAGCTAATAAGATGGGAAACAATAAGTTTCATTCAAACTCCTCCTGCGTCTCCTCCCAGAGTTACGACAGGAATATTCAGCAGAGCATCGCATTCAGAGTCTGAGAGATAATAGGCTTAAACAGAGCGCTAGTGACAATTTACGTATGTAAATCCGGCGGTTCGGAAACTAGGCGCCAAGCGCCCCAGCGAAGGAGGAGAAAATTCAACTAAGATACGAAGGAACGGTAAGTTTAAGTTTATCTATCTGATTTAATTAGTGAGATCTGAGATCGGGAAAGGAAAGGAACAGAACAATACAACGAGGGCGAGTCCCCGAGTAATTAAGAGGTTAACGTCTCCATTACACGTGTCGTTTTGTGCCCTAAACCACCTTCGAGATAATCATCGGCTCAGGTTGGAGGAAAAAAGGAGATTTCGGAGACCAGAAGGGGAGCGCAAGTCGTGAACTTGGCGATTGGATAGCGATCTGATCACACCACACGACCAACTGCACGACTGAACACGTATCTTTCCCTATACAACTACCTCTCTCTCACTCTCTCTCTCTCTCTCTCTCTCTCTCTCTCTCTCTCTTCTCAAAGTCACTCTGTACGTTCTAATTATTTGCCCGGTTTGAACGATTTATATCTTGGAATCCACTTTTTCCTTTCAAACATGACTTTTCGTTATCGAAACAACGACCCGTCTCTGACATGTTTCTCTAAACTTTCCCATAAACAACTTCACGACCGCTGACGAGATGAGAACGTTCCATCGAGGCTCCGGGGAGCATCCTCTGGTTAGCGCGCACAAGCAATCTAATGTACTCGCCATTTTCTTCGAAAGTCACCTTTTCAATTTAAACGTACGTTCTTGCAGATAGTAAATGGTATAATGGTAACAATTGAACTACTTCTATGGACGTTCATATGTGTCGGGAAATATTAAGCAGGATGCCCTGAAATATGCAATAGATAAATCGGGATCCACTTTTAGCGCTCAGCAAGTTCAGGAACTCACATAAGAAGGAGCTGGTTATTGTAAAACATGAAACGTATGAAACAGACGAATTTTACATGGCCCAGGGAATTTTAAATATTTAAAGTACTGAAGGGTTTTTTTAAACATGGGTTTGGGTCAAAACAGAACTCAGGCTACGGGCGCGAACAGACTAGAAGTAAACAAAAGGCCCAAATGCTCCATGCGTAATTTAAATAAGGAAGAGGACACTTTTCTTTTTTTTTTTATGTGTGTGCCCGATCATAGCAGAATTCAGAGTGAAGTACGAAGGTGAAGTGAAAGTTTAGCAGTGCTATACAAATTTGTGCGGGACGTGGAAGTCAATGAATAAGTTCTAGCAATGTATATAAATATAGAAGAGGTTTCTCAGTGTGGTATGAATAACAATTAGTACGTTATTATTGTGCGTTGAAATAAATGAGTATACGAACCTATATCATGTGGTATGACAATAAGATAGGTACTTTTCGGTGGAAGGTACAGCCGTATTGTGGGTCTCCATATTATATTTGGCAACTTTATTATTTTAAAATTTATTATTATTGGAATAGAGCTAAGACAGCGGCAATGGCTCTTTTCCATCTGATGGCCAACATGAGAGGGCAAGCACAAGGGGGTTGCTTATGAGCGAGGTATACTTCATCTTAAACAGAGCGAAAGTAGTGGATTTTATCTCAATCCACCTTCAGGCAGCCGAGTGGAAAGAGCTGTACCCATCAGGGAAACAACTAGAAGAAAGGAAAGAGGGCTGCGACCCTTGAGAGGTGGCAAGGCAAATGGGGAAAAGCCTAGAGTGGGCAACTGGAAGGAAAGAAGTAGGGCTGGAGGGGCGTTGGGCATGGGCAACTGTTTCAAGCACTTGATCGATGTCTCAGGTGGTGCTCTTGTGAGGTGGTTTTATCCCTTACCCAGTTCCTCTCTAGACATGGATCAGTTAGGGCAAACCTACAATGAATTGTTAAGGCTGTCAGCCCAAAATGCCTGGGCCATAGAGCAGTGGTGGATTATTCTTCCAATGTCGTCTTCTAATCTCAATGGTGGGCAGGCAAGCGAACGTCACAGTCAACCGCTTCACCCCAGAGGAGCTCGTTCACAACAGGGTGAATTCTGATGAAAAGGAGGAAGGAGCGCTCTTGAACGTCCCAAACTGCTAGGTAGGTTAGGAGGATCTATGGGAATGTCGGCACGCTGCAAGATTCCAGTGGGGGTGAAGAGGACAAGAAAAAAAGAGGTGCCGTCGCGGAGAGTTGAGGGCCAACCTATTGAAATGCGCTTAATGGTTGTGGTTTGGTTCTCAATGCGCAGGAGTACGACTAAGACCACATCCTCTCTCCTACGTTCCAAAAAAAGATAAAAAAGTGCTGCGATTAATATGAACAATTAAAACTTACCTTTTTCGTAGTTGATTTGTCGTTCTTGCTGCCTGGCGTTGTCGGCAGCCACTTTGAGGAGACCCTGGATATTTCTCAGGAGTGTTTCCGTAGACGAAATGGTCGGGTCGGACGTCGGAGCGGACGGGCCACCACCAGCAGCTCCGAGTGCGGCGGAGTAATTGAGGGCATGGGGTGACACGGGTCCGGGGGAGGTGACGCCCTGTTCCGCATCGGATAGATCTGCAACATAAGCAACAGGAGTGCATCAGGCTGGCAGAACCTTGAAAGTGCCTTACTAACAACAAATCACGATATTACGATCAAACAAAGATGGAACGAATACATCAAGGGCGTTGGGATGAGCATATTGTGGCGGAGTTGTTGGTTTCTCGAGTTGGATTCGGGTGAGGAATGTTGGTTGGATTGTGAGATCGGGAAATCCTGATGTTTCCAGGAAAAACCGACAGTGGTATCGTATTCAGCGCCCCAATAAACACCAAGTTAGGGGTTTAGTTTGTCGGATTCAGACAAACAAATTTTTGTTTGCTTTGTGGCGTTTTAGTTAATCAACAGAAAAGCACGTCCTGCCTGACTAAGAATTTCTTCATTCAGGGAATTTGAAAAAAATCGTCCTTTTAAGACATTGATTGATTGATTTTAAGACAGAGATTGTGCTTGAGGGGAGTTGCATACTTGAGAGGCATGTGCCTGCTCTGAGTACTTTTGACTGCTGGTTTTGACTTAATGGAGAAGAACCTGCGCTGTTTAGTCTCTGGTCCGAAGGGTTTCATATTGATCTAATTGGTTGTCACTTACAACTCTAGGAGGAGTCAGATCATGCTACAGTTCTGAATTACAAATACTGAAACAGTGAGAATTGGTCGAATTCGATCAGGCGTTATTTCGCTCATTCAATTACCCCGGAGGAATCGTGTGGCACTTTTGGCACAACGCAGTGTACCTCTTCGTGTTAGATTCTTGAAGTTAAATGATACCTAGTCGATCTAGATTTTAGGACGAGCCAGTAGAAACGGGCATTATTATCATTTTTACTGTCCTTGTCTCTACACAGTAAAGTCGTGCAATAGTCTGAAAACGTGTCTTTGCTCCACATAACAAGCACGTACTAAAATAACTTCATCGGGTGGGAAATGACGCGGGCAAGAAGGTGACGTAATAAATAATCGAACGTTTCGGTGTAAATCGATTTTAGCGGGTTCCTCATAATTTCCAGTAACTGGCTGTTATCATCAGACACTGACGCTTCGTCATCTCATAACGAACGCCTTCATTTGAGTTATAGTACTAAGGATTCAAGCCGGACACATGACCAAGCGTAGATGCGTGTGATCAGCGAGGAGTCTCTGCGACAATAATCGATGCCTGGCATTAAGTCGTTTCTCTTTAAGGAAATGGAGGGCCTCAGCAACGAAAGTCATCTCGGCAGGCGGTGATGTCAGTCTTCCACACCTACGATGACGGGACCCCTCAATCGACTTAAATAAAATTCAATGATCCACAGAGGGGCTACGTTCTGGAGGAAAAATTGACTAACAGGAGCGATCCACAGATAGGCATTGGACTTGAAGTCGCGCCAGTGAATAACTTAAGAGCTGACATCAACAAAAAAAAAAGGCGCTCCAGAGATGAACTGCCGTTATATCGCCCCTTTAAATCCTAGACCCTCTTCCTCACTTTCGGCATTCCGACTGGCGACAGGCGATGGAAGTGATTAGTTGTCTCTTCCAGGGCAGGATTAAAATTTACGCAGAACAATAAGAACGAACCAGAGCCAAAGACGTTAATAACCGAAAGTCATCATATTCACCGTCACAAATCTTGTCATACTTAGTCATGGAATACAAAGATGGTAAATTTTACGACATACCAGTCCTCCAAATAGTAATTCACGCTTTTTACATTTACAAGGAGTGGCCTAACGATACTGGCTCTCTCCCTTTTCACCCAATTTGCCCTTTTCACTCCTCAAGGAATGGGGACAGTATCGGTTTTCTCAAGATCATTACGCTTTTGAGTCGTCCTGAATCCAGAAAACGTAATTTTGCCTCGTAGTCTGTGTATGGGTCTGTAGATCAATAGGCAGGACAACAGCTGTGCCAGCTGTGAGCTATTTCTATTGACATGAAGAGGGGGATGGAACCACCAAGTACAAAAACGAGGAGTGTTCGCATTTTTCCCTAAAACGGCTAAGAGAATTTCGATTAAATTATCTTCTACTGTTTAGTACCTTACTTTGCTTCTCCTGAAATATCTTTGTCAAATGTTGGTGAAAAAAATGAAGAGTTAGCTTGTACATGTGAGTTCATGCCGTAATTAACCAGTTCTTGTATTCATCACTATCTGCTAACTATATCCTCCAAAACTGTTGTTTTTACGCCCGCATGTGTCAACCTTCCCCAATAACTGCTGGCCCGTGCCTTCAACTAGCGAGGCTAACGCATCAAGGTTACCACCAGATGGCTTCTTAACAGAATACACGATTGAAGTAAAAAGATGAACGCGTTGTTACAGCATACCCAGTCACGATGAATGCATGATGAATTCAGTGTGTGTTTGCAGGTATTAAAAGGAAATGTTGGAACACAGTTTTAGGAAAATGGGTGGGTCATCGCTCCCGTCGTTGAAGGGGGAACAGAGTTTGAAGTCACGGGTGCAGCAGCTCTTCATTAGTAGTTGACAAGTTTTAGTGATAACCATGGCCTAGCCAGCAGCTCTGAGATCCGCGGACTCGTCGACTGGCTGAGCTCCAAGGTGACTAACCCTGCTTTCTGAGCAGGCGCTGGAGCCAATAAAAGTGAACATAATGCCTCGTAGTTGATATCGATATAAAGTGGCAGAAGCGGAGGAGGTGAGACTCTAAAGGGGTTCAGTCGCTTCGGACGGAAGAAACAAGGTGGCGAGTTCAGAGCAGTTCCATTAAAAAAGTGTGTTTGCATCCGGAATGAGCCACCCAAGCAAATGCCGTGTTCCTTTTCCGACCCCAGACCTCGTTATTTCCTTGTTCAGTGCGGACTCAAGCGAGGCCTCCCACCTCGAAGTCGCGAGACTTGTCGCCGGACTCGACCAAACAGACATCCCCCTCGATTCACCACAGCCCCCATTCCCCTTATCATAACACCTAACATTTTTCACGGGCTCGTTCTCTTAAATTTGCTTACATTCTCCGGTTCGAGTAGCTTTTTCCCAGACGAGAAGCGGCCTTTTCGAGCATCGTGAGGACGAGTTGGGAAATTCAACCATCCGGTGATCAATTGTAAGGTCTCGCTGTTGGAAAGCGCTTGTACTCGAACAATAAACGTTTTGTTGCTCATGCATGATCATAAAAAAGAACCGTAGCGTGGATTTGGTGCAACTACACCGCAATAGTTAGCTCGAAGAAATGAGTTGCGATCTTGTTCGGTAGAATCCTGCAGCGTACCTTATTTCTAGAACCCCTTTGACCAACCTATGAATCAAACTTGTTGTAGAGCGTGCCGATCATGCTGAGCCATGAGATTAGGATAATTGGGATGTAGAGAAAGAAGACAGAGAAGGCGACCTCTTCCTACAAATTCATATCATCGTCTAGTTGTGGCGCTTATTATCAAATAAAGTAAACTAGGGGAGAGATTCAGATCATGCAAGGGACATACAGATGTACACTTCTGCTCAAACCCTAGCTTAGACCTGCGGAAAAGAATGGCTTAACGTGATCTGTTCTAAAGAGAGAGTTTAAGACGGCTCACCTTGGTCTTTGTCCTCTTCGTCGTCTTCAGGGTCTGAAGGGTTGTCATCTTCCTCATCTTCGTCTTCAGCCCCCGTTTGAGCCCCTTCACTGCAACTTTGGTCGCCCCCGCTTTTACTCAAATTGAGGACAGGACTTTGGCCATTCGAGGAACCTTCAAACGAATCAAGTGTCGAACGTATAGTATGGAGCAGCAAGTTAGCAGTAATCCAAATGATTATTTTTCAGTAATAGAATTAAAACTTTAGAGGTAACGTACTGTAAATGTGATTACCATTATGCGAGCTCAGGTCACGTGGTTTTTGGTCGAGTGCTAAAGCCCTGTCTGTGTCTCCTCGTTCCTCCCTCAGTCTGCAACAAAGAAAGACAGTTCGTTTTGGTTAACGTGGCTTGTTACAAAATAGCTTCTTTAACGGGTTTATCGTAATTGACACGAATACTTTAGAGAAACAACTGAGCTTGAGTGTCATGTGGAAGTAGACAAAGTACGAGTCAGCCTTCAACTAATTCACAGATCAGCCACTATTCCCAATACGAAGACGACATTGCTGAATTGCCGTGGGTTCGCAAGCCGCTAGCGGAACGTCACGAATATGGATCCAATTACGACTGGGGTTTTATGTGTACGTGGCATGTTTAGGGTAGGTACTCAATGAGAGCAGCCGCACCCAGAGCTCTACAGTAAGCTCTATTAACCAACCGGTTCCCCTGTGAATGCTCGAATATGACCACATGGATTCAGCATTCTCTTGAAGAGAAGAGCTTCTGGGGTGTCTGCTATCGGCCACACCAGTACGAGTAATCCAAACGAGGCATCCGAGGTAGAAGAGACATCTCCGTGTGGCCACACCCCTAATAACATGCGTCTCTAAAACTATTGACCTACGAAGTCTATATAGTCTCAAACAGGCTACTCATGATAATACGAGGTATGAATCCAGAGCGAGAAACAATAGGATTAGCTTTCGTCTTAACGGTTCACAGCCGAATCTCAGGTCTCGTGGTTCGCCTCAGTCCCCAAGGGCGTTTCCACCACTGGCATTAAAATTGAAGACGACCGAAGGCCAAGTTTGCAAGGGGTTTCTACGGCTCACGGAGTAATTAATGTCCAACACCGTCAGTTTCCCCTGGTGGCGTATCGACTTACTTCATTAGGTGGGTCCACCTCGGCTAACGAGACGTCACCCGCGAAATCCCTTTCCATCTCAATGTGCTTGAGAGTCCCCGTTAGAAACTCTATCTCTCGCATTTGTCACCGTTTTCCGAAAGGAGGCACGACGTCGTTGAATGCGGAGATGGACGGTGATCAAAGGCGCGGTCGGAGGGAAATACGTTACAACAGACTCAAGTAACCTGTGCATTAATTATTCCAGCATTTCCTCAAATGTACTCCTCGCATAATTATATTAATTAACGACAAATGGCAGTTCCGATATTTGGGCATGATGGTGGATATCACGTTGTCATTTGCACCAGCTAAAGCTGCAACAGCCACAACACCTCTTTCCGCTCTCATGGTCTCTGAGGGCTACGAGCAAGCACAAGGCGGATGCCTATAAGTTCTGGATTGGGTTTCAATACGCAGGAGTAAATCCATGAGGCCGCAAGGAGGAAGCTGTCACTCCTACGCCCAATTGCAAAAAAAGCGAATGGCCTAATTTACTGACATAACTACCATACTATAACTGAAAAAACTATAAGCTAGCCCAAAAATGTTGATGGCTCTTCTTCTCCTACCTTTCGCATTATTATTCCCTCACTTTCGCTCGGCACGGTTAAATACGGCGGTAGGGCTAACCATCAACATTTACAAATTAAAATCCCCTGTTTAACCATTTTTTGCCTGCGTCTGCAGTTTTAGGAGAATCATGGGATTATACCGAAACGTTAACTTCGACGACGTTTGGACGGGAGAAGTGCTGTGTATCAGAAGCTGGGTATCAAATGAGACAGGCAGGCCTGAGTGTAGGGAACCAACCAGAGAGATGTTGATACCGAATAACGAAAATGGCGAAAGAGGCGCCTTCATTTTAGAAACCCGGTCTTTAAGCAGTTGAATCGGCCCATAAACGACATGCCCGTGACAGCCATTGTTCCCTCATTTCTTCCAAAAGTCCATCATTATTCGAATCAACGGCTTCTGAGATCCGTGGAAGATCCCACAACGAGCCGGGTAATCTAAAAACGTTGCCACGTCAAAACGGCTCGAGCAGCAGAACAGAATTCCGCACGTGTACCACCGACAATCGCGAGTTCATCGTCTTCCTGAGTTCGTTTCCGTTCCTCTCGGACGCTTCCGCAACTTTACGAAGTGATAACGAGCTCGCAAGTTGTCTATAGTTTGAAATAATTCCTCTGCGAATTCCCTTACAACGAAACGAGACAGGCTGGTGAATCTTGAGTTGGTTGCGATAAACCCACCGCTGCTGCAGGTCCATTCACGAATCACCAGCTTACGCTGTTTGATATCAATATCTACTTGTTGAGCGCAAGAGGGGGAGGAAACGTAGAGCCTAGCAAAGTGTGACTGTAGTGGTATTGGACTATAGCTAACGCGATTAAGCACAAGAAAAAAGTGGAAAAAGAAATAAAAAGTCGTTCTCAGCGCGCTCTCTTGTCTGTGAGCTTGGTGTGGACTAGACAGAATGGCATTAGAGTAACATCCTGGGTGGATACTCTGAGCAGACTGAACTAACGAGTGTTGAGTGAGAGGAGCCGGTGGGGAAAAGTACGTCCCGCTACCAAATGGTGCGCTTTTTCTCCTAATGATTCATCTTAGTTCAAACACGCCATTTGCAAACTCGTCTGTGTGCGTAAACGTAATAGAGAGAATGGCTTCACTATCAGCTCAATTTTATATTTATTTTTCTACACATTAACGCGAAGGGCCACGAAACGATAATGAGCAAAATCGACTAAAAATTAACTATGCTTGTCATACATTTTTTAACCGTTTTCCACCTACGAATCCAGCTGTGGTAGAAATGTAGTAAAATGCATCTTTAACTGGAGGTGCGGATCACTCGTCCTGGAGATACATTGTCGCACGCGATGGCTCCTGAACACCGGCTCTTAACGAACTGGTTTTTTCTTCTTTTACATTAATTAATGGGAGTGAGAGTGAGATTTTCGATACCGTCCATGGATTCAGAATAACCCTCACGGGTGTCAGTGTTGTGCAGTGAAAACCCAAAGCACCGCCACTAAACACAAATCCACCCGGGAGTCGGTTGGCATGATGTAGGGAATGACAGTATTCTGGAAAACAGCAGATGGAAGGATAAGAAGTACCCTTCGAATATCTCGCAAACAACTGATTCTACCCCATGCTTCACAATGAGTTTAATAGAGTGAAGATCTCACTGAGGCCCTGCAATGGCCGACTCCTATCTGAGGCCGAAATTTAATTAAGAACGAGAAATCCCAGCATATTGCCTCTTTTTAATTCCAACTGAAGGTCCGAACCGGCTTTTCACTCTCCGTTCCCTCTCCCGTCCATCTTTATCCCTCTTCATTCCTTTGTGATAGCTTTGCGATCCGATGCATCTCTTTACGATGGAGTACCGTAGGAGTCTCAACTTTTATTACTATTTACCTTCCTTCTTAAGTTCCCAAAGAAGAGGAGAACCTCAAAAGCGAAGGATCAAAAAGCAGCGTTTACTTCCGAAACCCCCGTTATTTGATGATTCAGGTTTCGGAGTTGAAACATTTTACAAAACCGATCGGCTTCAAGCCGAGCACAGTGGAAACTACAATGGAGCGTTAATTTCCAAGGCATTGAATGAGTTATTATTCGTGATCACATTTTAATTAAAAAACAAAACCTGTCCCACTTCTCATGCACACGTACATTCAGCGATTTCCATGCCTTAAGCCAACATTCTAATTACGAAGAATGTGGTAAGAGTTATTGAGTTGCTCCTACTCGTACGACGATCATTATTGAGCAATCAATACAACAGAAAATTCGTTAAATTGTTGACGGGTTTCTTTTGAGAAGGGTTTCCCGTTCATTGTGTTTACCATTTTGGAATTATCAACTGGGAACTGTGAGGAATGGGTAGTAAGTGAAACGGTGGTAGTTGGAACTCTGGAATTTATGGGTTCTCCTTACGATTTTATGAGCGATATTAACAAGAATTGTGCTAGTGTCTTTTCAATTTCAGAGACACGAAATTACGGACATGGCGGAAAATTCGCATTACTCGTCGGTAGAGATGGGGAAGCTGCTACCCTCGTTGTTTCTGAATCTATACCAGACTTCCACATGGCACATGGCAACATGGCTGTAGGTAGCGAGCCATAATTACACATGGCATACTGAGAACTACGGCCGTGACACCTCGTTCCTGCCGAGCAAGCCAAAAGCGTCCCCCGCCCATTAGTTTCAGAGGCACGTTTTCGAAACTTCCGCATAAAAGAAAGCGGCGAAAACGGCGTTTTAAGGACAAAATCCCATAAAAGAGAAAAGAACATTTTTATTTCCGGAGCGGGAAAGGAGAAACCGGGAATGTTAAAAGCTCTGAAAGTTTTCTGTTTGTGTCTTGGGGTATAATAATAATAATTAGATTATTACTTTGGCTTCTCTTTCGTTCCCCCCCCCCCCTTTTGTCAGCGTCGCGTCGACCGCTCAATAAAGAAACGCATTAGCGGCGCAAGAGGGAAGAAGATTGTAGAGAGCTGGGAAAAACGGCACTAAAAGCATTTTCTCATTACGCGCCCAAATGTCTCTATTTTCCTTCTAATGACCTGCATTCCCTTTGAGCGGAAACATCTGATTCAGTCCATTTCCATTGAAAAGAAAGAGCGAAGACAGCAGGCGATGGAATTTGTGCGTTATGACGTTGATTCAAAACAATAAACTCCACGGGTATTTTATTCTACTTCCATTCTGAGGCCTGGAATCGATCAGTATACCAGTGCTAGGCTACATCAAGGGACAAAGTTGAGCTAATAGAATAAGAAGAGAATGTGATTTGAGCGAGCAAAGAAAAATTAGGCAATCACTTCTTTATTGAACAAAGCGAGCGCTCAAAATGTGTTATATGGGTATTTTATAATTATATGAATTCCTTCTTACATTGCTACAGAACGTAAAAAGGAAGAGAAGACTTTGTATGAGAAGGGAAGAAGGAACTTATTTGCTGGCCTAGAAGATGAAGTAAGCAAGAGAGTATCGACCAAAGGTTGACAGAAGCCCAGCGAACGATTGAGGTAGGCCGCCTTAGCAAATTTGTTTCCCTCCCCCCTCCTGATATGAGAAAGGTCATACTGAGGGGAGTGACACAAGATCGGGATACAGAAGGTAGAGTAAGTGCAAAAGATCCAATTCTGACGGAATGCGCTATAAGGATTTGAATACTAAGATACTTCCTTCGTTGAAGAGCATGTTTCGCAAGAACGAATGTAGCAAGAAACGTAATTTATTATTTACGTAATATGATTTAGTTTATTTCCGTGCAGTTTCAAGTTTCTTTTTCCCCTCACGTTTTGCATTACAAATAATACCCATACTTCAAACCCGTGCCACAAGTCACGAGCAAGAAGAGTCTAGAAAAAAAAGAATTTAAGTTGCGTTATTGTTTCCAGACTGAGTTCGGATTGTGAACTAACTTGCTGAGGTGGACGGAAGAAGGCGCCACGTGCTGGAAGCAATCCTCATACTAACGTTAACTAGGCCCAAGAAATACATTAACAAATGACGCTAACAAGAGCAGGTTTAATAACCTTACCCAACGCATTCAGCACCGGACTCCGAAAAAGAGAACTGTTTGCCGAACTAAGAAGGGAAGTGTAACATAAAATGGGCGTTTACCTTTCATCTTCTATGATTTCAATTAATGTTGCTCGAGACAGAGCATCTTCTACAGAACTATTAACATCTTTTGTTCTTCACGAGCACTAATGTATGAGCCAGTCGTTTATGTGATCTTCCTTGCATGGCTACCTCTCACAACAGGCGTCATTATGGGCTCACCCGGTCTAAATTTATTCTAAAACTATAAGCAAAAACCAGTAGGAGTCTGGATTGGGGAGCACCAATCTAATCACTTGAATACAGCACGGGGAAGAGCTACGTAAAATAGAAATGAGCGAGACTTGGTAAGAGCTACTTGGCCTTATGAAGCGTCGTATGGAGGAGTGAAAGGAAGAAACGATGCCAAACGAGATGTAAACGACACAAATACAACATAAGCTCCAACGTTCCAAACGTTTGGTGATCTCAAAGTCAGAGTACGCGGTACAGTTCAGTGCAGGCACGCAATCGCTTTCTCAAAACACACGAACAACAACAAGAAGCTGTTTCGTACTTTTCTATTGATGTGTAACTGTTTTGGGATCTTGGCAATAGTTAACCAACCAGTGTGAGGATTGTAGGAGGAAACCTGAGCTTCAATCTCCACTGCTAAGGGTTAGAAATCAAATTGAATCTTAAGGCCGGTGAGAGGGTTTCTGTCGCAAATAATTATACCGCTTTCCATTAGTAAAGACTATACTCGTAATGGCGTAAATCTTCCCATCGGAAAGCCTCGTCTCCTTGGGGCTCCGCCAGATTCCGAGATTCAATTTGCATCAACGAAGGAGGCATGTCAAACTTTCTTACCGGCAAGTCAATGTAAACTTTGTTAATTCCCCCGCTCGTTAATTCCTTTCCATCTCCTCTGAATCTTCGCCCTCGCTTCTTCTCGTTTCCCACTGGCAACCGTAGCTCAGGAGTTTTCGAGCTCTGGAGGACGGGCTCTTCTCAAGTTACCTCCTTGAGTCTGTATGATTATTAATACTCACGTACCTCCGCCAATTATCCTTCCGCTGCAGCGCCTTTCCACTTCTGCCGCTACGGATCTCCTCCTCCGGATGCCCCCGTCGACCCTGCGTTGATTAAATGAGACTAATTGATTCTTCAACCCCTGCAACCTCCGAGTTGAAGAATCGAAACCCGCTGAGGGAGTCACTCCATCCCCAATCTCTAGCCTTTTCCGATTGAATTCGCTGGAGGGAATGTGTTCATTGGGAGAATAATATGAAGACGTTTTTGAAGCTTCACCGCCGCTGAGATTGAGATGCGCACTGAACAAAGCGTGGGCATGAGCTCCGTCCAGACAGGAGAAACTTCAGGCAGGAGAAGTCAATCACAACTCCCTACACGTTTTTCTTTTTTTTAAATATCTCAATCCCGACTACAGAACACCTGAAAACTAAAAGGATGATAATCCGGCGGCTGTCTTCTCTTCTTCCCGCACTGTTATTCAATGGCTGCTTTATAGCACTAGTATTATCAGGAACTACTTCCTTAACTGCTCAAGGCCAAACGGCGAGACTGTTGCGCCCACGCACGTGATGGTGTCGCCTGGCTCGTACTGCTACTGTAGCTCGTGGATATTCACCGCAGTCAATAGGTATTGAGTCTCCGAAACAGCCTAGAAGCTCAAGGGCTTTGTGATCCGTTCAATGAAACAGAAACGTGTTCTGGGCCTTGGAATTTCGCACAGAAATTATAAGCCAGTTTTGATTAGTGTTAGCCAGTGCTTCCGTAACGTGATTTGTCTGTGTAGCTCTTCTCTCTACTGACAGCTGTTTCATCGACTTCAAAATGTTGACAATGCCAGCCATTCTTAGCAAAGAAAGCTTGTGGTATGTGGTTGTATTGATGGGACCAGAAATGCCAATAAGCTTACGCGTCAATTCGCCCTTCTAATATGTGGTTTACCAACTCGTCTTATTGTCATGGGGCTTACGCAGCATCTTGCCAGACTGATACTATGCCTTATCCAAACAGTCCTTGGTGCAATATAGGAGTGGTCATTTGTTGTGTTCATAACTTTCATAGTGATTTTCTGGGCCAAGGCGGATTTATAAGTGTACTTGCCCTCGATATTATGATCAATTGTAATTTGTGATATCCGTGGTTGTTTGTTCCTATTTGTAAGACTTCGTTATAGTGGATATTGTTGATTGTTGGGAGAAATGTGGGACACTGTTAAAACAAAATTTGTACATTAATAAATAAATGCTCTCTCTCTCCCTCTCTAGATCTTCCTTCTGCAGGTACGTCCTATCCTAACCTTCACTTTACAGTCCACTACTTCAGGTGTTGCCCATCTGATAGTCATGACGAGAGGGCTGGGAGCAAGCACAAGGCGTTGTACACTCCATCCTCTTGTATGGGGCATAGGTGTGGGCTGATACAGTGATAATTGTATACTACAGGAAGCAGACGGTAGCGGTGCGCGTTCGCATTGCTTCCTCGTACCCCACGGTTTCGCAGGAGGAAGTGTTGGTGGTCTCATTCCACTTTTTGCAGCCAGGCGGAATAGGCTGTACCCATAAATGGAATAAATACGGCTAATAGAAGAAAAGAAAGAGAACTGTGGCCCTTGGTGTATGGCAACACGAGTGGGACACAGCCCAGAAGGCCCATGCCATCTTCCCGCGCCAAAGGTGCAGAGAGAGTCGTGTGGGCCAACCTGATGCAATGTGCTAAACGGTTCCAGGATGGTCCTCAAGACGCAGGGTTAATTTCATGAGGCTACTAAATGCAGACCCTTCTCTCCTGCGTAAAAAAAGTTCACATTGGTTGGAATAAATAAGACTAAATTCATGAAGTGATCTGAGTTTTGATTGCAGCGTTCTGGTGCCACCAATTTTACGAACATTGTTTCTCGTAAAAAATTAATAGTAATAGTAACTACGGTTTGTGAAAATGAGATAAGTGGTCCACTTCCTAAGTACCAGGTCAGGACGACCACATTTTGGTCAAACAATATTCAGGCCGTTGTGATTCACACGTTGTTGTCAGTAAACGTTACTAACTTGTAACTTGGAATTTGCCTCGATCCCAACAGGCCCTTCGGGGAGCCCTTTCGAAACGGTTTTGTTGGGGGAGGATTGTTGAGTGATGAGGTCCTCAGGGACATTCGCGAGGGAGCCGACAGATACGGCCGGAGTCAGCTTCTGTTACAACAAAATGACTCCGCCTTTCAATCATGAACCTGACAATAATTGGTGCGCGGAACGTATCTAATTTCACGATTATAAATACTGTCCCCGCACGATTTCACTTTGGGGAGAGGGAGGAAGGGAGACAGAGAGAGAGAGAGAGAGAGAGAGAGAGAGAGAGAGAGAGAGAGAGAGAGTGTGGGAGAAGTTAACTTTTGAGTTAAAAATTCTCAAAAAGGGGAGCTTGACAAAGGTTGCCTCACATCAATGATTGGTTTAAAAGCGTATTATACTACGACCATTCAAACACGAACGGTAAACAACGAATTTATTCATTTATTATACTAGTTTCAGGCCAGTATTCGATAATACGAATATTTGAGATCTCAACCTTATTATTTGAATTAGCGCACTTCGGAACTGTTTTGAAAATGTTGAATTGAACTCTACGTTTCATTCCCCCCGTCGTGAATGTAAATCAGCAACAGAAACTCCGATGAAGTTATTGCTCATAACGCTATTGTGGCGTCTCATGTTGGCTCTACACCACATTTGCGCCATTCTGGTTCATCAGTTGTCTCCGAACTGCGTTCGTTGACACGCATTAATTGAAATGGTATTTCTGTACTGGTTTACACATTCAAACACCGCGGTCTAATGAGAATTCAAAAAAGGAAACATGACCTGACAACGGAACGACTCGGGGTTGGACTGGGGTGGGAGGCAGGGGAGAAAATGAGTGCAAGCCGGGGAAAACAATAACTTTGAATATATCGTCTCGTGAGTTACTTCACGTGCTAAAATTTGCCTTACTATATCTATTCATTTTTACTTTCCGCTACCCGAAGGGAAGGAAAGTATAGTAATCGGCCAAAAAAAATTTGGGTTTTCTTCAGATCTTTACGTTTCAGACCCTACTGAGTCTAAAAAACCTAATTTCGGCGCGTGGTCCGTGTGTGTGTGTGTCTGTAGTTCGATTTGCGGGAGAACGGCTGATCCGATTGAGCTGGTTCTTTTTTTGTTTTGTTCGGAGGTTACGGACGATTTCGGCCGATGGGAAGGGGGGGTGAGGGACGAAAATGTACCAAAAACAAGGGTTTTTCACATTTTTCTCGAAAACGGCTCTAACGATTTTGATTAAACTTTCAAATTATCTTCTACTAATCAATACCTTTCTTCTAATAACTAATAACTTTAACTCCATACATATCTCCATGAAAATACGGTGAACGGAGATATAGGCCCATGAAGAAAAAATAGGTTTTTTACGCTTTTTGGCAAAACGGCTCCAGCGATTTTCACCAAACTCACAGGATGTTTTCAAATAGTTGATACCTACATATTGTTCCCAATAAATGTTCCTGTGACGGTCCATTGAACAGAGATAAAAATCAAAATGTGTCGAAAATAACGTTTTTTCGAACATTTCCGTAAATTCCAGGGTAACTTCTTCACAAAATGTGATCAATTCTAAGGGAGTGTCTTTTAGTCACCCATACCAGCATTTCGTTCTCCCTAATTATTTCTGTATATATATGTTGAACGGAGATATAAGCCAAGTTAACTCAGAAAAGGAGATTTGTCGAATATCAATTTATCGGAATTCCAACTTTCTCCGAAATGGCTCTAACGATTTCGATCAAACTTACGGAGTACTCTTAGCGAACTAGTCCCTACATTTTGTTCTCTATAAATGTTTCTGTAGAAATGCGTTGAATGAAGATATAGCACCCGCGTATGTAGCTGGTCTTCGAACTTACGGGGGTGGCGGAAAGTTGTGTGTTGCTACGCACCAGATATTTTCCTCTTGGGATATTCTAGAATCTTCCACATTAAATGACTTGAGAGCTGAGTGCTACGGACATTTCCACGCCAAGTAACTAATGTCGTATAGCGGTTCTTTCGACCTTCATTAAGCAAGTTAGGCGACTACTCCTCGATATAAACAACTGGTAGTAGGAAATTTGGCGTAAATATCGTTTTGTATGAAGGTAAAGATACACTCAAATCATCTATAACTGTTACACGAATCGAAAAGAAAAAGACTGCTCAACACGGCATACACATAAACTATGGTAAACAGTAGAATTCAGAACGTTCAATAAATTGGAAGGGGAGTGGGGGTAGTATTATAAGCACTAGCAATCATCCTAAGAAAAATTGTCTGGGTTGTCAGGAGAGGTTTATATTGCCTCCACTCCACGAAACTAACTATCGTTGCCATAGTGATCAACACCACATTTTTTCCTCAAATGCGGCTATCACGATTTTAATAAAGTTTTTGTACGGATATCTCCAAATAACACAATACTACTATACTATTCCCCTACGCTGAAAAGGGACGAAAACAGCGCAATAAATTATTAATAGTTTCGAAGAAAATAATTCCTTGTACATCCCGCTCATACGATACCAACGTTCCCAGAAAAATTACAGCGGTACAATAATGAACTAACAAAATACGGTGAAACTATAATAACGCTTATAAGATAACTAAGAGCGACTCTAGAAATTTTAAAATGCTAACCCCTGTTCATTCACAACCGTTTTGCACAATTTCTACCGGATAATTCAAAAACAGTAAATACGACCCTCCTCAAAAAAAGCATGTTGACAATCTTATGAATGCAGTTATGCACGGACTACTCTACAGCGGTCACGACATAAGTAGGGGCAACTCAATTCGTTCTGGAACCTCAAGAGCCAGTATTTTCGCCCCTTCAATCCGTTGACAAGCGCCTCTCGAAAAATTCCCGTTGGGAGCCAGAAATTGATTCATTTGAAGCATTACCACTTTCTAGTGTTACCGAGTGAACTGAATCAGCATTCAGGCGACTCGTTTCAGCCTCAGCACTGAAGTTGCGATCACTGAAAGATAAGTGGAGCTCAGTCGCTGTTACTGAGTAATGAGGGAGTCACTACCGTCTCTGCCCAAACGACGCCCCTCCTCTACTCCCCCTCCCCCTCCAGACTTGGGATATTTTATTGTGCTCTAGACGGAGGACTGGAAGGAAGTAAAACTAAAACGAGGGTTAACTCGTCGAGGGACATCTTCCACGTCCACCCTATCGTCTCGGTAGCACTAACTCCAAGGCCTTACAAGAGAAACCAATATCCATATTTTTCTGATCCGAGGCAAATGACCTCTAAAACTCCTATTATGCGCGATGGGTTAGGAGCGAAGGTGGTAGGAAAGGGGACGAGGGGAGGGGGTGGTTAAGAAGAAGAAGGTAAAGATCACAAAGGGAAAAAAGAGCCCCTAATCCGCTCTCCCTTTTCGCTATTCTTTATCCACCTCCCAGTGTTCGGGAATAATAAAACGTACAAATTACGGGACGACGAAAGGGGGAGAAAACGTATAAATTTCAATGAGTTTGAGGATTTTCGGACGGGAATAAAAGGACGACGAGGAAGAAGAGGAATGACGAAGAGGACGAAAAATTCCCCGTATTGTTCTGCCGCTTCTTTTTCCTTCCGCGATATCTTTTGTCGGAAGCAATGATTTAATTTGGCGGAGAAATAATTCCTTTGAGATCAAAGGGCGAGGAAACCCTCGGAGGCTTCCACATCTTGAATCTGAGGGAGTGGGGAAAGGAGTGTGGGAGTAAACAATAACTATAGCGTTTCAAAATCGGAGGATGAGAAGGGGGTTTAATTGAACGGAATACTCTGCTGAGGGTAAGAAAATCCTTTTGGCTTTCAACTTCCTCCGGGTCCCTAACTACACGTATCACTGGCTTTTGTACTGGAGAGGCGTAAACGGTGTCTTCGTTTTCTTAATACATCTCAGCGGCTAATCGGCAAAGAAACTGGTAGTGCCTTTGCCTGATTTTAAAGCACACTCCCCTTTCTGTCTTCCATGTCGTCTCGTCGCTTGTTTCGTTCTGTTTATTCCAGTGAGTTATTCGAATTAGGGTAACCATACATCTCGTAATTGATTTCTTTTCTTAGTCTTTAGAAATGACAAGGTGGAAGACAAAAATACCGGGTTTCTCTAAATGGGGAGATTTCAAACTCTCTTTGAGAACATAACGGAGATGTGCAGAGGAGAGCGTAGGAAACGCCCGAAACGTGAAAACCGAGAATTGTGAAAGTACTTCATATTTGCCTGGGAGAGTATAACTTTGAACAGGTATGTTTCCTTTTATTAAAATGACTATTCCTCAACACTGATAAGAGAGTTATATCAGTCGAAAGGCATGGAGTGGTTTTGTTATCATACAAGAGACTGAGCACTCGCTCAGCATCCACCGAATCCAGACCATGGAGGTATTAATTTTCAAAGGGAGAACTGTGACCACTGTCTTTGTCACAACAACCTTTTTCTGAAACTGTGTGGTGGCTACTCTTCCAACAATCGTTGCTCACTGCTGTAAGAACTACATGTGTGCGTGTACATGTGTAGCAAGTGGTTTCTACTTCCCTCCGCAGTGGAGGCACAAAACGTGCAGATGTGATGGAGAGTCTTTGAGGGAAAGAAGCGAAGCTTTACATTGATATCGCCATGTCCCGTAAGGAATTGGCTCGACGTGGCTGCTTTTCATTCAGTGGAGAAAGAAGTCTATACCGAGTTTGGCCTAGAATGGGGACAAGCTCCCTTTCCACTCTCTACTTGTCAATGATGCATACATAGTGATCACTTGGAGCGCTTCAGTGGATGCTAAGAGTATTCTTTGGAGATCCACTAGACCTCAGCTCTATGGGACTGTGCCAGCACTCACCTTTGATTGACGATGAGTTCACTATCCCAGACAATGGGGGCAGTAGTCAATCATGTCTAAGTAAATGGACTTGTACATGATGATAGTATCACGGGAAAACGCACCCCAAGTGGCCTTACTAATTGCTCGCAATTCTTTACGAGGATGGGCTGGGGTTTCCTTCGGCCAATTGCACATTGACGTGCTCGCACCAATGAGTGACGGGGCACTTTGCCCCGACTTGTAGGGTCGACTCTGCACAAATCAGCACAGTTAGATCACCCACCATGAGACGTGAACTATGCGAGTAGCTTCGCAGTACATTACTCGTTCGTCTATTGTTCCGCCAATATTGAGGTTGGTGGCAAAGTTACCTGAACACCACCCAATTATGATAGAAGGAGGGTCAAAGGTACAATAGAAGGCTGTACAGTGGCTCGAAACATCATGATTAGCGGCAATGATGATGAACGTGGAACCAACTTGAAGTCACGAGGCTAGAGATATACATACCACTGGAAAATAACTCATGAGACTGTCTTGTGGGAAGACTCCAGTCTCGAGATGGATTGCGTCTCAAGAACTGATTTGCCGACTCGGGGGATTGTTCAACTTCTTCCTCGTTTCGTTGAGAGAACAGTTCCGTCGTAGCTGATGTGAAGTACTGATGAAAATTTATCGTCTAGCGGGTTTATGAGTTTGCTGCGGTCTCCAGCGTCAATATTTCTTGCCAACTAATTTGTTGCTGGAGCTCGAAGGAGAATGGATTGCTAATAAGGGGGGAAGGGGGAGGGTTCGGTGTTGTATGTCTGGAGGGTTGGTTCTAGTTCTCAAGACAATATTATATTCTCAGGGCGAAGACTCAGATCTCCATCCATCTTACATCAGTTATGGCTTCTAATTGAGGCAAACTGCTAATTAATCAACAAACCTTCGCAGTCCCCCGGGGCTCCTCCTTCTCCTCCTATTCTTCCTATTAAATATTGATGTTCCTTCTTAACCCTCCCACCACCCGGCTTCCCCTTTTCACGAAGACTTCCCCCTTGTCCAACCCCTTCCCCTTTATTTTTTTCATACGAGAGCGAACGGAGTTTCTAAAAATTACTTCCCCCTGATGGACAGACAGTAGAGACCTGTTTATGATGTCTGACTTCCCCCAGCGTTGCAAGCCCTCCGCGCTCAGCCCTAACTCTGATTGATGGTCTGTCTTCACTTCTAATACCATTATTTACCATTTCTCTCTTCCCAACATGCAAATCACCAAAGCGGAATATCTTTCTCATCCTCGCCTTTTGCCCGCAAACCAAGAAAGATTGTTTCTCGTACCTTCGTCATCTCGGCCTCAGCTGCGTGATTCCTTCTCCATCTCCTGCCTCCTCTCAGTTACTTCTCCCCCATCGGTGGGAACGCCAAGAGGTTGAAAAGAAGGTGCTCACTCAGAAACTGCCGAGTCACGACTTTATTCTGCGTTTGCTTCCGTCGGCTTTTTGCGATACGAAAACATGTGGTATGAGGTACTTTTCAGAAACATACGGCGTCGAATACCTAAAGGACTTCTCATGTTCACTTTGTTTATAAGAAATCAAACATTCATAGTTCACACTCCGACAAGCTGAATCAGTGGTTGCCTTGATTGACATTGTGGGTCCAAATATTTGCCCAGCGCTACAAATATGGGTACATGGAGGAACCTCTTGTGCCTACAGAGCTACAACAGACGCGGAATAAATTTTTGGGTCGCCTTCGAGTAGTACACCAGGAGGTACCTCACGCGCTACGACTGACGCTGAGCTATTGGACACAAAACCGCTAGTCAAAAGGCGGAGACTTATTTCCGAGACGAAGCGCCTTCCAGTTACTTCGGGGCATTGTTAACAATTGCTTAATGCACGCAGCTCTGAGGAAAGTTGATGAGACATTGTGCTTTTCTTGTCATTTTACCTCATCTCATATTTTGTATTTAGCTGGACGATCACTATCTGACGTCGGAAATGACGATGTGAGCACATTGGGCCCAAAACTGATTATAGTCACCGTAATGATCAAACACCAAAACTCTAACGATTTTTATTAAATTCTGTGACTGAATAGACGCGAAGAATTCACAAGTACCATAAAGTTCTCATCAGTCAGAAGACTACGTGAGCAGCGCCATAAGTTATCAAACATTTCGATGCAAAGCGATTTTAGATCAGTTTTTTCCTTGTAAATTCCGAGCATCCGAGCATGAGTTTAACTCAAGTCCCTTTTAAAGCTGTCGAGCGACTGACCGAATTTCAGGCGCAACTGTCAACTCAAACGCTCGCTGTTTCAAACCAGCAGATCCGTTTCCTTTTGGGTTTATCGCCGAAAAAAAAACACATAAAAAACTCTCCGCCTGTTTGCTCTTCGGAGCTGTTTGTTCTCCTCGAAACGGCCTACATAAAAAGGCTGCTACTGAGGCCTGTTATCAACGACAATAGCGAACTAGTAAAAGACCAAAACCTCTCGTTTGTTATCTCAACTCGTGCTCCCGAGGATTAGCCAAAAAAAAAACTACCGTCCGATAAAAAAAGCGGAAGATTTGTTTTTCGTTATCTGGCACCTGTTTTTCGAGTGGTAACATATGTTGTAACATTTACAGAATCGCTTGACTCATGTTGGCGCCTACTACAAGATGAAATGTCACTCGATTAGTTGATACAACTGTTGAGGGAGGAGGACGATTAATAGAGACATCAGCGTCAATATTTGGGAGGACATTTTTATCAACAGCTCAGGCGCCAATGGAGAACCGTTGACATTATTTATGTTAGTGTTATGCTTTTAGCTAGCGCTCAGCAAGAAGCCAGTGCTCGATGCCCAGGAGGCCCTAGCACGATAAAAGCAAATTGATCCCATCCAAAGACGGCAGGAGCGAAGCACACGGAAATCCTGACATTTATGTTTTCTTATCAATCAGGTGTATTATTCGGAAAATCTGGACAGTTACGTGGTAGCTAGACAGGTTGAAAAGGTACAGTGGCCCGCTTAGCTATCCTTACACAGCATTGTGGCCCACCGTACTTGCGTCCTTTACTCAGAACTCTTACATTAGGTGATTTTCAGGTTTGAACTTGAGTGAACGCTCAGAAATTGGGGTCAGAGCTCTTCCATGTGATTAGGAGCCTCCCATAGCCCGACAGGTTGAAAATGGGAAGGATTGTGAAACGCGAATTTTTGTTAGTAGGTTGAGGATGTTCATCAAGACTCCTAAATCTGTGTAGTTCTCGTGTTTCCCCAGCAATTTGAGGGAAAAAGTGTGATTCGATACTGCGCCTCTGGTGTATTTGTAGTTAACTAGTCAAGCACCTTGGTCCACCACTGCCAACTAAAAGCAATATTTTTGCTTGTCCTTGAGATATTTGTTACCTTTCATGCTCTCAAGAAGAAGGAAGTTTTGTTAATTTCTCATCGAAATCCTGCTAGACGCTCCACTTGAGTGACAAACAAACACGAACGTGAGCACACACACACACATCCTCAGTATATTCCTTAAGACGCTAGATAGCAACATACTTGGGGAACCACGGCCATTTTCATTTGTGCGTAGCAGTTTCTTTCAACAAAATGTATCTTTTTTTCATCAATTACGTTTGAGTGATTGGCGTTAAACACTAACTGCCTCTCGCTGTACAGTCTAAAATATGATGTTTTTAAAACTCAAACGTTGAAAAAGATCAAAGGATCAAGTTACGACTAAAAAGGTTCGAGGGGGAAGAGTATAACGTCACAACCTCCCGAAAACTCCAACACGATATTTTCGAAAGAATCGCTGTCGAGAGAAAGGAATTGAAAATCAAAATGGTAGAACAGAGAACTATAATTGAGACGGCATAAATAAAGCGGAAATTCGACTCCTTTACAGCGAAGTATAACCCCCACCGCCTTCGGAGTCTGTTTTTTGGAAGCGAAAGAATGAAATTGAAAACCTTGGCGTGTTCTGTTGGCAACACAAAGGGAAAGAGAGCGAGAGGTTTTGAGGGTGGAATACTTTGGAGGAAGTTATTTAATAAGACTTGTTTCAGACTAGTACTAATTATTCTCTAATTACTGGCGTAATGAAGAGGACCGAGCTGATGGCTGTGGAGGGAGGGTGCAGGTAAAAATCCCTCTGGAACTGACAAGTGCAAGGGGTTGGGGAGAGAGAAAGAAAAAGGAGAGCCGTCGCGATAATTATTAACGGAAAGCGAGGGAGATGGGAGTGCGAGCTCCTTGATGTCAGCGTTTCCTCTTCGGGAATCCATAATTTGAAAAGGTTGGTTTACGGTTGAAACATTCTAGTGGAAGCGACTTAGCAGCATTATACTAGGCGCATCATTATCGCTCAATGTCAAGACTAACTGATGTCGACAGTTGTGGTCCCGTAGCCTCACATGCGTGACAATACCCGTTGCTCTCATTAGGAAGATCGGTCCAGCTCCAAAGAGATTTACTAGCTTTGCGCGAAACAAACCTAAATGCGGAATTCGGGCGGGTGGGAGTGGGGGTGTCTCGTGAAACATTCCCAAGGGGACGTCTATGGACTTGGGTCATCCAGGGTCCTTTCTGGATGCAGGGCGAGGAAGTAAGTGCGAGCTTCTTCCAACTGTGAAAAGTAAAACTGAACTATGAGTCGTGAATCGACAACGCAAAACTCGCGGAATGATTGTTACCGCTATCTGTCAGTGAACTGTACCACTTCCGAACTCTTGAACTTCGTAGTTTTGGTTGTTTCATTCACGAAACACATGCTGTACGTGAAGACCTGTTGTAGAGCACAAGTACTGTTTAGAAAAATGACAATATTAGCACGTTCTACTTTTCAAGCCTGGAGGATGAGCCGCCCCTCTATACAATCAAAGTAGCATGAAGTCGACATCTCAAACCATCGGCATTAAATGAATTGTTTCTTTCTTTTGGGGAAGTTCGTAAAACACTCACGCAGGTTGTGCAGGAGATGTCAACCGGAAGGGTATTCATGCCTTATAACCTCGTTGCAGCTCTCGTAGATATTGCCTGCTTTACGTCTACACTTTTCACCCAGATATATCTAAAACGTGGCAGTTGAAAGGTCGTTGCTCCGATGACCTGTATTTCGATGTTCATGAAAACAGCACTTTACGCGCCACACTGAAGGACGAAGAGTTCGTTCGACTAAACTTCGTTTATGACGTTGCTACTGCACAACGGCACAGAAGTGCTGCTGATGAAAGCCAGCGGGAAAGAGCATCTGAAGACATCAGGATGAAAAGCAGAAGGTCTCAGAGGAAGCCACCTTTTTTCCTCCTTCTCGGGCTCTTTTTTTTTGTCCGCCTCTGGAAACTCTATGCATTTTAAACACGGTCTCTTTATACCTTGTGTCAATAGCAATCTACCGAGCCCTGCAATATGCAAAGTTGCTTTTCCAAGACCTTTCTCCATATCGTCGCTTCCTTCTCCTATTTTTTTCAGTCGACCAGTGATATTAAATCCACCTTTATTGTGGTACAGGAGAAACTTTTAAAACGCCATTGGAAAAAAGGGGGCAGCTCTTTTGTCTCGCCTTTTCCCATTCGCCGCGTATTAAAAATTCACTGGGTTTCCACGGGTTCAGGAAACGAAGTGTAGAGGGGGGGGGGGCTGCTCCGAGCGATTTGGAAGGAAAGTCGAAAGAGGAGGACAAAAAGGAGCCGAGAAAATTGAAGAGGAGGAGATCGTAAATTGCAATCAAAGGTTACCTCGGAAACACCAGCTGTGTTGGCTGTTCACATAACTGGGACCTTTGCAGGCGCAATGTGAGCCACCAAGGTCACTGTACGCCCTTTAAAGACGAGTGTTTCAACGAAGTTCAGAAAGGAAACTACGCCGATAGTACTTGAAGAACTTTGAGAACTGGACTAAGTATCGGGGCAAAGCGCACTGTCGCAGGAGCTTGCGGACTTAGGAACATCTTTGGAAAGTGCTTTGTAAACGTTGCCAAAATAACTTGGATCTGTCCTGCGTGGTTGAGCAGACAAAAAACCACATGGATGGGCTCAAGGTCTATTTTTCAAAGAGACTTCCATAGGTAGGTGGGTCGTTACTGACAAGAATGGAGAAGTCAGCGCAATAAAGCACAAGGCAACCTTACGGTTCCTTCGGCTACAGGAAAAGCCCCCGAGCACTCAAAAGCGCAGCGCTGTACGTGCTCCGGTGACTCCTACCGCTCCTCGTAGAATCCTGGCCAGGTGGTACCTTAGTGGGCAACGCATACATATCACTCAAGTACTTCCTCTGTCCAGACATCCCTCAATCGCTCCTTGGAGAGCCGATACGAATAACCTTGGCTGTCCTTGGCCAACCATAACACGCCCACTTCTACCTCCAAAGTTACGTTACACAAGTGACTTTTGGTGGTCAGTGCCAATCAGTCCCTCGCCTTTATCGGTCACCGCATTCCATTCTATTTCTCGTAAGACCAAACGTCCAAGGGTAGAGTGTTCTCATCAGCCACGGATATCAGCTCAATCAAGCATCCCCAAAACAGCCCTGATGAAATGGTGTGTACACCACATCCCATCTCATCAGGATTTCATGCCATTTAAGGGAAACTTCGTGCGTGTGGATGGAAGACCCGGTTTTCTCGTACGCATACCAAAGCTGTATTACGTAGCACAAATTCCTAATGAATCACAGAGAAGTGGAAACAACACGGGCACATCGAAGTGAAATATGTCCTTAGCGTTCACCTGTATCCGTCATATCACACTTATCAAAAAACAATAGAGAAACTAGGTTAACAAAGAGTTTGGTCAGCCTCTTCATTGAACGCTCATCAGACCTCAGTTGTGACCCAGGGAATTCATCCATTTACAGTTTGCGCCATTCAAATACAACAGATGCGTCAACAGTTCACGACGTACTGGCGGCGGACCTACTCGTTTATAACATACGTATTTCCTAAGGCTGGCCGTTGGAGGGTATGCAGCCGAATTGTCAAGTTTGGCGACTCTTTTCATAGTTAGGTCGCTACAAACTCGGGTCTCCGATTTTTTTACTCCAGTCGCGTTTCTCTTTACAGCCTGAAGAAGTTGGACCAGAACATCAAAAGTTGGACGTCTTCACGAGCCCTCGCGCAATAAACTTGTGACGAGCGTTTGATTCCCTTCCCCGCAGAACATTTGTCAAAGACACCCGGCGTTCCCTTCGGATTTAATATAAAAAAATAAGGGATGAGAGAGAAAAAACTCATAAAGGCCAACTCCCGTCGTAAGTTCTCCAAACATTAATTTGTCATTCGGTTCATTTCGTGTGGGGCCGGTTTCATTCCGTTTTCCACCCCAATTCTATCAATTATCACGACATTCGGAGCTGACTCGATTTACGGTGTTCAGTTTTTTCCTCGCCGTTCGATTTTGCTTGGCCTTCGTCACGCCGGTGTGTGGAAGTTCACATCAATTAACTGAACGGGTCAGCACAGCAACGCGCTGAAGTTCCAGAGAATGTGGTGACACGTCTCGTCGATCCGCATTTTAATAAAAGTAAAAACTGAAAGGGACAGTGAAGGCCAAACCCCGACGTTGCTGATTGCGCTCAAGTTATCCTGAATTATGTTTATTTGAACTGAAACGAAAAAATCTGTACACGCACAAGAAGCATAGAGGTTACTAAGAGGTATTAGTTCGGCAATAGGAGGTGTGAAGTAATCGTGACAATATCGTTTTGAAAGGCTGCACATGGGAGGACGAAAAACGTTTTTGTCAGAGGTGGTTAGAGTTTACAGGCTGGAAGAGAAGAGTGCGTAGTTATACGCATCTTGGTGATGAGCGACATGACGAAGGTAGAGAAAGAAGAACCGTTTGAAGGAACGAGTGACAATTCGAATGACTTTAATTGTTCCCAAACTAGAACCAGAAGAGGCGAGATACCGGAGTTTGTCGCGCTGCTCCTAATTACTTCATGACCGTCATTAAACTCTGCTCGCAACTAGTTCTCTCTTTGAAATGAATGAATTAATACGAGATAGTGTGTCCTCAGAAGTTGATACAATATCTGGTGCGGCGCAGCACACAATTTTTCTCTACCCCACGTGCACTATACAATTTTAGTCGCTGCACCAGGATGAACCATTCAAGGGAAACTTCGCTGTCGTCAGTCGTAACTGAGCGGTTCTTCTGTCGCCCAGGCCCGCATTCGCTCCCACCCAGTTCCCTGTTGGTGGGGTATAAACAGGACCAAAATCCTTTAATTCTCGAATAAAATTTCTTGTTCCAATTACTATTCGGTTGATGTCGAACTCACTCCCCTAATCACTTAGTGCGATATCGCTATTCATCCCTTAACACAACTAACCAAATAATGTTTTAATATTGCTCTTGGTTATGATATGAAAAAACGTTGTGTAATTTTTACATAGGTGATTTAAGAGACTGCTAACACGATTTTTTGAGAGTGGTTCGCCCTGACAGTTCTGCAACTATAAAAACACTGCGAAACGAATTGGTCGCAAATGACGCAAGTTTAATTACGGAATTTCTAAAGTTGCTCCTAATTACCATATGAGCGTTATTAAAGTCTAGGGTATACGTAGTTTATTGATAATTTTCTTCCCTAATTTTCCCCTTCCCTTTCTGTTCCCTAATTTTCTTGATCGGAATTTATAACGAAACCATGCTCTTAAATCGAGATTGTTCATCATTTCCCTATAGATGAGAATTCTATGGTACTGTCCTGTTATTTGAAGCTCTCTATACAAAAACTTAATCTAAGCCGTTAGTGCCGTTTTGGGAGGAAACATTTCGTGTTTTGATCGTTATGATAACCATAGTCAATTTTGAGCCGATTTTGCTCGTACACGTACTTTGGCGGGGACGCATGGGGCCCTGCAGAATAACATAAAATTTTAGATTTGGTTCAGTAAGATATGAAGACGCGATTACATAACTTTCTTTTCTCCTTCATAAAGCTAAGGAAAGTAAACGTTATTTTTTTGTTGAATCGACACTTTAACGTGGTTAGGCTGCTGCTAGTGGTTTTCACCGAATCCTTTTATATGGGTATTCCATTAAGAGGCTGTGTTCGGGCTTCATCCATAAGCCATATCAGTCCGTTACTAGTAACCAGTCGTCTTAAACAACGGGGCGAAAGCAAATTTCCACCCAAAAAGATTTGGAGCTCAACCACGAGGGCCAACTTAGAGCCGAAAGGAGAAGAGTGCGCTACGTTTAATTTGACTCAGAATAGAAACTCAAACAAACTGTTGGATGGAAGATTAATGCGCATTTTAGTGCCGCATTTGCGCTACGAACCCACAAAGACTAGAAGCCGCTGAAGCTGAGCCGACGGTAAGCGGATTATGTAAGTTGATTTTTCAAAAAAAAAAACATTCACGTTGAGACATGAGAGATAAGCTGGTAATAAGTAAACTCAAAACGGGGAGCCAAGAACGTTTGAAAAAACAGTTCGCTGTGTCTCTTGTACCAACATTGTTCCAGTCGTCAACGGATGGGCGTCATTTATTGTCACTCTAATAAAACCATTTACAACCCCGTACACGAGTTTTATTTACTTGGAACAAACATAATCCGAAAAGAAACTTGAGTTTGTTGAATCACGTCAATGTTACTGTCCGCAGGACAATTTATAGTGCGCGGAGGTAAACATTGTGATCTTCACGTGATACCCAAAAAAACAAGGTAATCCTTCAATTGTGGGTCATACCACCGAGAGATACAGCTCAAATCTAATCGGCAGAAAAGACTGCGATGGCTGTGTAGTCGCAGGTCAAGGCTCAAGACGAGAAGGAGGTCTTCATGTCCTTTTTCAAATAACGAAATTCGAAAAATAAAGCCTGTGAGAAGCTTTGGATCTTTCTGAACGAGACACGTCTGTTTCCCATATCAAAATGACTGTTCTGTAACATTCACGAAAGAGTTATATCTGTCGAAAGTCATAGAGGTTGCGACCACGTTTTTGGCTGTAGGAACCATAGTAGAGCACCACGTGGTTTCTTGTTCACTCTGCACTGGAGGCGCGAGATATGTAGGATGGAGAGTCTTATAGAGAAAGAACGGGAGCCATGCACTGAGGTCACCATGTCCGTAAGGAACTGGCTCGTCCAGTGGTCTGGCGCAACCCACTTTTTCCTAATACGTTCACAATGGTTGGGGAACAACCCATGCGCCTAGTCCCTTTGACGAGGAGTTCCATCTAGCAGGACAAGTTTGGGTTGTGTGAAGAGGTCTATACTTAGAGTGGGGAAAGATTCCTTTACACTACGTACTTGTCCATCAAGCACTGAATGGCCATGTTAACATTGGAGTGATCAGTGGATAGTCTTGCAGGCTTTGTTCATTCAGAGGAGCGAAGCTATCTGGGATTGAGTCCATACTCTTCTTTGACTAACTGCGTACTTACTACCCCTGACCACGGGGCATTAGAAAAACACGCCTAAGTAAAATGGCGAGTACACGCATTATTTAGTTTTCGAACCACCAGTTCGCATCAACAGTGGTGATCGCTATCGATCGCCGAGTAAAAGCTCGCCTCCTAAATCAGCTTCTGCTCCAAGATGTCAAATGATTGATCAGCGGACCGGAAGCCGGTGTTTGTCAACCCTCTACGAGCTCTTGCGCAGAGCCGTACAATTGCAGCTCATCTGTCTCCACGCTCCGTAGCATCCCAAACCACCTTCTGAGGCTATTTGATATGGAAATTGCAACACGTCCATATAACGGAGCTGACCGTTTCATTTGCTGCCCTCCGCGGGCCGTCGCCCAACTCATTTGAACTGTCAGATTATTACCGAGCGGATTCCCGTCACTCGGGGGACTCCTGGATCCTTTGAACTCTGACTCTCTGTATTTGCTTCTCGCACGGTCCAAAACAGACGATCCCTTCCCCCATCCCCCGCCATCATCCCCCGTTTTCCACCATTTTCGAAGCTTCGATTATATTGTCACTTTCAGACGTTAACGCCTCGAATTAACATGAGATGCAAACGGAAAGCGCGAAAATGTCAAACCTTTTTGTTTTATTCCAGTTCCCCGGTTCGTGAAGCAAGGGGAAAGGGAAGAGGAAAGGGCCAATCAATGCAAAATTAATTTAGTCGAAGAATATTTGAAACCCCGAACGCTCTTCGCTTTCTTCAGTAATATCGGCGGAGGGGAGGGGGGGGGGATTGATCGCACAACTCTTTTCAAGTCTACATAAATCGATGAGAGTATAGTAGACAGGAGGACCTTCAGGAGAGCGTTAAAGTCGATACCGTGACTGGATATTCCTCCTAAATGTTAGTGTACAGACGATGTCGAAATACGAAACGTGTTTCCGAATACTAAGAACGCTTTCTGAAGACTAAGTGTTTAGAATTTGAGTGAAACAAAAATAACAGAAGACTAGTGTGGGAGGTTATAATGAGGTCACGAGTAATATGAACATGGCGAAGAAATGAGAAAAGTAAAACAGGCGTAGTGTCATACCAGTCATACTGATAAGAAAACTGATTCCAATAGCTTAATTATTTACGAAAACGGCAACGATTTGATTAATGGTACAGGGTACTTCTCCAAACCAATGCCTACAACACCTTAGTGATCAGTACAGAAAGGCGGTGAACTAAGAAACTGTTTCAATATCATGAATTGGCGTGTGGGTGAGGAACGTTGTGTGGTGCATCGTACATTTATCGAATTACGGGAGGAGGTGACTGGATGTGGTGTGTTTGGATGAACCTGGAACGTGGGGAGATAAAGACGATCTAAAGAAGGCCAGTGCGCACCTTAGGCTTAGGCTTAAGTAGAAAAGCATCCTTCTCGAGTACTTTCAACGTTTAAATTGCCCCCAAAAGGCACAATTCGACGGAAGCGGCGCATTCCGGAAAATGACACTTTTGCTCCATTAGATTTTCAAGCTCAGAAATGGGGAAGGAGATCCACCCCGCCATAAGAAAGAGGGAACCGGAATTATTAGAAGATAACCCTCGTCGCCTTAATGCGGTTTTTTAACGCGTTGTTTCTTCTCTCTTTTTGAAGACTCGTCGCAGCAGCTGTGGCCTCCGACTTGTTCTTCCCCATCTCTCTCCCTCGCACCCTCGAGGAAAACAGCATAAAACGCCGTTATTATTATTGTACTATTACTCCAGAGGAGAAGCTGAGCCGAGCGGTGACAAATGAGGACTCATCTTTGATACCCACTTGTGGCTCAGGGACGAGGGATCTCGACAAATAAAACTGCTGCTCGTTTTTCAAAACGCAATTCGCCCGAAGTGTCGCTTTACTTTTTTTTTTACTCTTCCCAAAGTGGCTTCTCGTTCCGAGCAACTTTGTCTTCCCCCAAGTTGATGAGCAGTTTCAATATCGCTAGAATATTACCCTGCTCTTGAGCGGCGGGTTCATGAGATTGAGAGGTCGATGTATCGACATGAATCCTCTGAACATAGAAAACAGTAACAGCCGTAGTAACCTTTGCTCTCCGAGGATTGTTCAAGTGACCGAGGTTATGGGAAAACGATTGAACGTCCATACTTCAGGTCATTGGTGCACTCGAGGGAGCTGCGAGGGCCCTTCGAGGAAATATTCTAATTTCTAGAGTGGAATAGAGACGTTTCCACTCACACTCTAAAAATCTGGGCTGTGGGACGGGAGCAAAACCTAGTGAAGTAGGGCTCAAGGTCTAATCGTAATTTCCAAATGCATTCCAGCACACCCCTCTTCTTTTGTACAGTGGGAATAGGTTGCTAGACACTCCGTAAGACGTTCAGTGACGCGGTATCTCGGGACGTTAAAAAAAGTTCAAAAAAACATTATATACCATTTTATCTCTGCTCAATGAAATATCAGTGGATTTTGATTGAGAACAATATATAGTTATTAATTATGTAAAGACATTCAGTGAGTTAGGTGAAAATTGTCGAAGCCTATTGCAGAGGGAACGCGATTGAGAAGAAATTGAATCGTGAACGTCATAAGCGGGCAACTTGAGCAAAAAAATGTTTGTATTCAAGCGACCATTCCATTAATCAACGCCCACAGAAGACGCGAGACCAAGATAGTCCAAATTGACGAAATATGAGACTCGCGGAGGATCGAGCTGTGATTAGAAGATCAAAGAGCGACGTATATATGGCATTTAATGAAGAGATAATTACCGCGGAGAGAAAAGGGGGCTCCGAATCCGGCTGCCATTATCCGTATAATTTGGCGCCAAGTGTTTGCGACGCGCTAATAATCTACAGAAGGATTCCTCCATTTCAAAACCCACCTTAATTCCCTTCTCTTGTTCACCGGAGCCTTTTCCCCGGATGAGTAATTGCTTTTCATGAAATCATCTTGACTGTTTGCCTAATTGCTCCTAGCGCATTCATCTGAGCTCTTCGCTCGAAGGAAGGGTTACATCTTTGTCTTCTCCGTCCCTTCTCCCAATCAGTCGGCATTCATTGGATAATTACGGCATTTTTTAGACCATTCGAACCGTCTTTTTTTTTTTCATTAGTTGACTGAACTAATTAAAATGAATCAAAATCGCTACATAGGCATTTCTCATAGGTGGCCAATGGTCTAACCGAGGAGTGAGGCGAGTATCGATAAGGCAAAACTCAACCGACGTTTCACGAGTGAACTGTGTGCGAAGGCAGACAACTGGCAAAAGAGAGAAAAACTAACGGATTTGTGGTCGAGGATTCCTGCAGTCGGTAAGAAATGACGCACATCTCTCGATCGTCGATTCCCGGATCTCACGAGCAGTACCTGAGCTTAGTGATAATTACACGAAGGGAAGTTGTTGGTTGCGATGTGGTTGATTGTTTATTGCGCGGGCTGAGGATCGATACGGGCGATTCAATTCGTCATATCAGCCCTACGAGCTGAGCACGAAATGAAATCCAATGGTTTCAGCGAGCGCGTTGTCTCGTGAAGGAGTCTCAAACTAGTCTGAGTGAATATGCCACAATCTTCTTCACTTCCCAGCCTTTGGAGCAGTCGGTTTGTACAGATCAATAATCGGCTTTTAATAGCGCGACAGTGAGCACCGTCGAAATCGTGTCTGTGGTCTCCCATACTCCCCAACGAATTTTAATGCTCTGCAGAGCCCACTCTCGTACGAACGCATGTGGGTTTCCATTGATTCATCAATTCCCCAACCCAGCACGGTACTGTGTACCTTGTGAGAGTTTTTCCGCGATCTCTATTATATGTGGGTCTGTCAGTTTTGAGATAATCGTAACATTTCATAACATAATCCCGTATAATAGACACTGCTAGGCTCCAAAGATTCTGTACATCAACGTCTCAATTCCGTAAGCAAAATGACACGGACAAGTAAGTGTTCACGTTTAGAACTCAAGACTGCAGATGGAGTGGGAAGTATCAGTTTGAGATTTCGATCTCCCCACGTTTATATCGTAGCTCTTGTCACGCCAGCCAGCTGTGCTCCCTCACTACATCGCCCGAGTTCTTTCATCTTGTGTGATTAGAGACCGCGACAAAGCCAATTTGATTCGCACTTGAAAGCCCAATGAAATCACCGTCCTCGCTTTTTTGTTCTCGGGACGTCCTAGTCCTGCACGATTAGTTATTTGACTGATACCCATTTTGTGCGCAAATATTGTCGAGTGCAGCTGCTCATAACGGCCGTTCAAATAGCTTAGCTGGAAGGGATTTACTAAAATTATCATCGTTCGTGTCCTTCTAACAACTGATCTCACAGAAGAGGCCGACAAACTGACGAGAAAAGGATCAGCGCTTCCCCCAGTGGAACCCCCAAAAGCCACTTGATCAAGGAGGTTGGTAAGTGGGACGAGAAGTGCAGGGCTGCCTATTGGTGGCATGTGCCTGGCCAGAGGCAGTAAAGGCTGTTTATCACACTCTCCAAGGAGCGAACGAGAGCGATCCTCCAGCCTCAGGGAGAGACAGTATACGGATAGTATGCGGCGAGATTACAGGCCAATGTCTACTAAGATACCAACCTGGCCAAGATTGGTTGTAGATTCTGCGAGGTGGAGCTGAAGTCCGCGGAGCATGTACTGTGTAGGTGTGAGGGGCTGGCTCACAGCTCACCTCAGAGGTTCATCAACTAAGGCTGGAGAAGGTTGCAGGGATGGACCTCAATTTTGTCTTGCGTTTTGTGCTAGAATGGTGGGGACATATTGGGGAAGCCGCACCAGAGAACAGCAGCTCCATGGGAGCTGGGGGTGGAACTGGGAGGAAATGAGGGGGCTCATGCTCGCCCACACAATAGGACCAGTTGTGGCCGCAGTGGGGGATATCCTAGTGCATCCAAGAAACTATTCTTTTTAAAACCGTGTCAGACATGAACACCACGTTATTCAACCAATTTTTCTCATATTCCTAAGTTAATGCAACACCACTGATTGCGCTACCTTCCTCAACTAATCATTATGACTCTACTTAGCATAACGTCTACAGTTGGGAGCAGGGGAAGGGGAGCTTAAATAAAATAAAAGGGAACTCAGTGAGTGTCAGCGAAGGACTGTATTACACGTGAAATGAATATTGGAGTTTGAGTTATAAGGGCGACACAAGAGGAATCGGAATACGTGTGAACTGGCATGGTAAACTGTAGCGGAGGGAGAGACTGAGAGCTGTGGCTGGCACGAGAGTTGATAGAGGAATGAACCCCACGGTATAATATGAAAAAGGCCTAAACCGTTGGGCCAAACACATCTGAGAAAAGGCCTGTGCCCAATATCTATGTTACAAAGGTGAAAGTATGGTGTTCGATGGAAGCATTTATTAACCATTATATCCACACTACATTAAATCATCGCCTTACCCATAAAAAAGCATACTATACGCAGACAATGACTCCACAGTGTAGCTCTTCACATAGCCAATACAGCTGTTGAGCGTTTTAATGAAGGGCTCTAGATCTCTAGGGAGTGCTTGTGAAATGAGTTGGTGTACCGTGCGGTATTACCATACGCAGGCATCACCAAGTGCCAAGGATCACCCAGCGTGTTTGCCTCTGATTGTTTCTTAATTCTGTGCTAGCGAGACACCAAGTAGGCGGTGGCTTAAATTATATATCTCGTACCAAATAACGGCTTAATCGAAGTGCGCTCAGTAGAGAGCTCTCTTCACTACGCTCCATTCATATAAACAAACATCGCAAGCGATTTTGTTCGCTCATGCACTCTACGAAACATCGCACCAAAACAATAAAAGCTCCTACCATGCAAAACTAATCGGGAATCGCGGATCTTCAACAAAGTATGAAATCTAACTGTACCTTTCCAAGTGCTTGACGATGTCCTCATACGCCGCCCTGCAGTTCTCCCAAATACCGGACCTGCGCGACAAAAGGTGAATTTGGAATTAACTAGTCGGGACACCTTCACAATTAAATGGAAATTAAATTTGAACTCATTCATTTCAAAAATCTTAAAATCAAAATCTTTCTAACAAACTAAAAATACGTCGAATCAGCTTTTTTTATTAGCAAACTGAAGAAAAAAAACGTCTACGATATTTGGGAGACGTTGCAAGGCGGCCTTTTCGAATAGTAATAATTGTTACGTACCACTCCAGGATTTGGCCCATTTGACGCCTTCATATTACTCCTAAACATCCAACATTTACTTCATGCTCTGAAGGGCTTTTTCGAGGGGTGGGGAGTGGGGGGGGGTTTAATAGACAAAAAGTTGAAAAACATAATACATACAATACATCGAGCAAAGCACAGTAAAGCAGTTCATGCTTGTAATAACGTTAGCTGCTACACGACATAGAAACATTTACATACTGATTCATTTGCACGATACAAAAAAGTAAAGTAAATACACAGTGGTACAGGTCTGCTAGTACAGCACACATGTCTGATTCGGTGGTAGTGAGCGACAAGGATTCCTTAAACCCTGGGCCCCAAAGATCTGCACGATCAATGCTGAAGTCCCAAAAAATTCTTGGCTGAATAAACCGTTTGAGATGGAGCTTAAGGCATAGCAAGTTTTGCACTAAACTTGTATGTTGACTGGTTTGACTCAATACCCTTTTGCAGGACCCTGGATGTGTGTTAAAGACGACTAAACTGCAGGAACGAACTCCCATTGAAAAAAATGAAAGACCCTCATTGCGCGTGGGGAACTAAGAATTATTGCCTACGACAAAATAGTTCCGCCACTAACAACCGCGAGAATATGGAAGAACTATAAATTACCGGGGAACGAGGGGCTCGTTGTTGCGGTGGCTGCTTCGCCAAAAGCGCTAAATTCGCAGTACTAGAATCCGGCGAATGTCCAGGCGTCGCACATTTTGCATGCGGTTCCGTATGCAGCAGCTTTTATCTTTTGTCTCCCCCTTTCCCGTTTGAACGACGATAATTGTCCGCAGTCAACTGTTTCCCCAGAGTCAACTGTTACTTCGCGAGCTCGTTCTCCTTCGCAGGGCGCCCCAGTGCGACAATTAACTGTGGAACCATCTGCTGCAAAGCGTCGCACTAACCCCCTCCGCCAGCAACCTTTCTACTTTTACAATTCGGCGAGCCTGAGGTACGAAAGTTAGTGCGCCAATCATAAACCATGACGTTCAACCACAAGCACCATGTGTTTGAGTTCACTCAATCCTCACTCTACGCGATATTGTACTGCCACACCTCAACCCCTACCTGGAAGTGTTTGCTATCGTCTGATCATGATGAAGTCCTACTCACTCCTAGCGCAGGACAAACACTTCAGAGATTTAATGAGTATAACCCGCATAGAAAGGAAGACTTGTTTAGCACCGCCCTACATTGCTGTCGCCATTGTTTCCGAGTGCATCTTCAGCTGGTAACATCAAGAGGCCCAAGCTGTACTACATTGCATGAATTCTTTTGGCAAACCCACTCATGACGAGCAGCGAAACCACTGGCGTCTTCTGGGTCTGGGAGGAAAATGCAAGAACGAAAGAAAGCAATGGGTCATTGGTATTGTAGGTGATTATCATCGCTTTCCCAAAATAGCAGCCATTCCTATACATCAGACAACGCATTGATAACCTGAGAAGACTGGAGGAGGTAACACCTTCACTGAGCCAGGCAGGAGTGATATAGAAATAAGAAGATCTGGATAAAGAGAAAGCACAGTGAGGGTCTGCCAATTCAATTCTTGATATACCACCTCAGGGTCGCTGGAACATCCCTTCAACGTCCTCTTGCACCATACCATTCTAATGCCCCCCCCCCTGCAATAGATCTTGAAGCCCAATGTGCTGACTGATTGCATTTTTTGGCTTCTCAGGTCTTCACTGTGCTCGCACAATTTCGTCCAATCATTCCACCAACCTTTCTTACTGCTATCCCATGCGTCGTACCTGAACAGTGGATTCAGAGACTGGATGGTCCCTTTCAGGTCGTAAATTTAATTAAAAGAAAGATTTAAAACTCTATTTACACAGTTTATAGGGACACGCACTGACTAAATCATCGTGTACTTAGTAGAAAAGGTTTGATGGTGTTGTCAGGGTCATGGTGACATCGACTGCCGCAAGGGCGCCACCTTCCAGTGCTCTGTTCATCGCTCCTTCCTCTCTCGAAAATGAACTGCAGCCCGTTAGTGTCCCCAACTTGTTCTCAAACTACACAAAACTGTTCAGAGCTCCTCTCGCCCTACATCCCGCGCCCCATAACCCTTCGCCTCTTCGAAAGGGGTTTTCATAATTGCATCATTACAACTACACACCAATAACGGCCCAATTAAACATCCCCCATTAATATTAATTACCCTCTCCCTCCCCTCGCCGCCCATCACCGCGCCACGGACTCACTGGGGAAAATTAATTATTATCGCGAAACTCGGGACTTTGCAGGCTTCGCGAGGGGATGAGTGAGGTGGGGTGTGATATGATGGTGGAGAAGAGGGGTAATTGCCGAATGTTAAATCGTAACTTCCCGGTTATAAATAAGCGACTCGCCAACTAAAAACATCCTCGGGTACAAAATGTTACTACAAAATACTCGCTCCCCGTTTCCCTTCCTGTACAACGCGCCTAGTAACATCCTTTTCGCATTTGGGTTATCTAAATTACCGTAATTCTCTCCGGGAGTAAATTAAAATCTGTCATTATTTTCAGTACAAGCAGCGACATGAAGTATGGCCAACATTTTGGCGAACAAATAGCTGACGGCTCGTTCGTAACAAAAACAGACTTTTTCCTCTCGGAACTAATTATTCTTGACGTCGTTAATGATTAATTCGATACAAACTCCAAACCAGAAAAATCGGCTGTTTCATTCGCACGTAGAATTTCAAACCGCATCGAATTGTATGAAAACAAGTAAAACGGACGGCCACTTTGTCATCACTTCAGGATTCTTGTCGGAGGGTGGGGAGGGGGAAGGGGGGGATATTGTTGGCTTCAGTAAGTCAACTAAAATAACCGTTCACTTTGAGAGTACCAAACTATTTTTGTTCGTCTTGTTTTCGCGAGGTCGTTACAGATAAGGATTAAGGAATATTATTGTAGAGGGGCGCGATTGGGTTCCACCTCTCTCAGCTACTGCACTCAAATTGGCCAATTCGCACTAAATTAAGAGATGGTACTGGTTCACTTGGACTAGTTCTCCTTTTCCCGCCCCACGACTCGTAAATTATTGCAAAAAAGTTAACTTAATTAAACTTACGCCTTAACCCAGTAATCTGTTCAACGTCAATTGAAACGCTATCTGCTTAATATGGTAGATTTGTCATCACACGCAAACATTGACCTAGCCTCATGTCGCTGGAGCACAGGCCCTGGGTCACTATCTCAGACCTCGAACACAGGCTGAGCCCAACTTAATGTATTTTCTCAACTGTATGTAATCGCTCAATTCTTTTGGAAATGAACGCAATAGCTCTTCGTCGCGCGTTAGGTGAGCAAACTAAATGAGTTACAGAGAAGAATTACCAGACGATGATCAGTAAAACGAATGTTCAATTTGATACCGAAGAGTAAATGGCGCCAGTACCAACGAAGAATAATAAATAGCTTCCGTCACGTCCGACGTCTCACTCCCTCTTTAAAGCGTAAAAGTGGTGGACTTGGTTAATAAATCTGAATTTCCAGATCTCTCGCTTGTTCCCCAACTGATGTTTCTCGCCACCTTCCCATGCAATCCCTGGAGGAAGGGCGCACCAGCCAATTAATGAAGGATTAATATTGTTTATTATAAATTATCGTTCCTCTTCCTTGAAACGTTCCTCTCACCCCCCCCACCCCCCACCTTCAACGTCTTCCATCCAAAGCATTAATATTAAATACGTCATTTTTGCCCTCTTCTGAATGGAGAAAGTTTTGAGGAGAGGGTTTCCATTAATTTCGCCGTCCAACCCTCATGCCAGGTTCCTCTAATCTTCGAGCAGAATTCCCTCCTCTCTCGCCGTGTTCCAGCTTGTCACGAATTCTAAGACCGATTCTTAATGCGGAGCGGACAAGGTAAACACGAGCCAGAAGATTGTCAAAAGGCTCTTATTATCCGGAGCCTCTTTGATTGGGTTGGACCGAAGAAGAGGACGATGGAACGCGTTAGGTCGGAGGGGGAGGGGGAGACGAATTAGGCGAAAGGGGATGAAAAGGAGGAGGGCAGGGAGGGGGGATAAAAAAATCTTTGATAACTTCAAAACGTAATTCGTCTCTTCTTTTACTTTGGCGAAAGAAAATGTCAGAAAAAGGGAGAGGGATATTGAATTAACCGGATGCTCGTCAATTAACTTGGAGGGTTTGTGACAGCAACTGACAAAAATCAATTGGAAGAGATGAAAGTAAATGAGGCTCTGAGGAGCTCATAAACCGCTGCATTTCATCAACAGTACGCAAAGCAGCAATAATGTGTGAATGGTTTAAATAATAGCAGCTATACGGTAAGGATTGAGGTGGAGAAATCCAGGCAAGAAGCGAACAGACCCGCTTTAGTAAAAGTTTCCTTGTACTAGCCTAAAGAGCGGGGGAAGCATTGCCACTAATCGAGGCAAACACGTCTTTACGGTTTGAAAATACCTGAGCAAGAATATCAACAGCACATGGTGAGGGGAGAGAGAGAGTGAGCGAAATAGAGAGGGGGAGAGAGAGATAGTGAGCAAAATGTACCAAAAACGTACAGGATTTCGCGATTTTGGGCAAGAGATGCCCTAGCGAGTTACATAAACCTGTCGTCTATTAACCAATACCTAACTTTATTTTCCCACGGAAATGTCCGTGAACAGCGTACCTAAATACAAGCAGCTAGAAGACACTCCGTCAGGTTAATCGAAGTCAGTTGTGCGGTTACTTTGAAAATATCGTAAACGTTAAAAGAAACACTGCACACAATTACATAATGGATTATTATTCTCTTCCACTGAATGATTGCACAACATGATGCTGTCGCACACCTCCGAGGCCCCCCTCCTCCCTATTCGGTTCAGCTTAGAAAAAGACTAGTAAACGATAGTAAACATGACCTGAATACAACTCAAAAACGAAAAATTGAAATTTTCCAAGCGATGCTACGCAATTTGCACAGATGACGAGTCGAAATGATGTGCAGCTGCATTGACGCGGGAGACGTTTCCCAGATATCTCGAAAAGCAACGACGTGCCAACTACCTAGTGCCATCTGTTCCTCTAACCTTCTATGCACCAGAGATGCCTCTTCAAATTCACCAGAAGATGACATTCTCCGAAATTGAAAACGCATTTTTTTACTTTTCTGTGACAGGACGTTGAAAATAGATCTAATCGTTTTGGTTAAATCCGATTGGTAGTTTTGGCGGATCGTTTGCAACACGCTGTTCTTCAGACACACGCGTTACGGCATAAATGGAATGAAAGTACAGCGTCTAGAAGCCTTCTCTACTCGACCCATGTGTGCGGGAGCGAGAGAGACATTGTTTCGACTTTGTTTACATCCGCTCCTAGCATTTTCCAGCGAAGAAACACCTAAGTTCTGTGCATACTGAAATAATTACGCTCCAGCGATCACCCGCAAATGTTTCTTCATTATAATTTCTTTTTAATTAAAATGATAATTTCGTAAATCCCCTTCATCGCTATAAACTACCGATGAGGTTCGATGGATACAAAGTAGACGCTTTCGGTGCATACAGATTCAAGGACTCGAATCTCTCTTCGTTATTCTGTGCGCGTCAAAACTGAGCACAAAAACGTAACATCGATCGTCTCATATCATAACTAAAATGCAGGCGTCAAGAAACAGCCTCCGGTTGGAGGGGAGTCGTTGACGGCCAGGGAATCCACAATAAACCGCACAAAGTCAACTGAAATAACAGGCCAGAACTGCTCTTTTGCATTCAAATGACTGCGTATTTCGAATATAAATGAGTCTCAACAACTCTACGATCGAGACGAAACCAGCCGAATTGAGGGACTGGTGAAAAATGCAAGCTCCTTCGCTTGGATGGGGTTCCGGTGGAAGTCCCCACAGAAGTGGTCAAAGCTGGGCAGGAGTTCCTCATACAACGCGTGCCTTCTAGCGGCTACTTTGCTCAAGAATTAAAGAGGACAAGGCCTTCATTACAAACGGCAAAGGGAACCCCAGCTCCTGGTTAGCTCGCAGACCGTTGTTTGTGCTGGATACTGGTGGGAATCGGCTGAAAAATATGAGGTTGCTGTGAACACTGAGTGCCATCAGATGTTGGCCTGAGTTGTCAGCGCATCAGTATGACTTCGGAACAGGGTACTCTACTATTGGAGCACATATACTAAGCATCGCCTATCACAGGAAACCGATAGTAGCAGTGCGAGGGTTGTACATCCTCTGCATGCTTGCTCATACAGCATTGTTTCTCAAGAGGTGGTCGTATTGGGTGTTATTCCAACCCACCTTCGTCGTTACAGCTACCAGAACAAAAAGACGAGGGCTGTGACTTTTGGGAAGTGGCAAGACGAGTAGGATGGGGCTTGCTGAGTGGACGAACGAAGACATGGAGACTCCTTGGAATGGCCACTACAGCTTCTGTTTCAACTTTGCTGTTGGTCTGTCAGCTCGGCCTATCAGCCTCCCCCCCCCCCTCCACACCATCACACAGACACATCTTCACTGGGTGCTGTCAGCCTATTCCCAATATCGTATTAGGTCACAATAGCATCATAGTAATTCTGCCTCGTTACAGCATTTAAGTAATTCTACACAAGTGACATAACTAAATTTGCAACGAAAGAGGAGTTACGAAAATCTCAACTGCGTTCCGATTCATTTGGAGAGAGAGAACCCCCCAATTTCGGGGTCTGCTGAGCATCCGATGGTAAAGAACTCGTTATCTCCAACGCTCGGTCATCCGAAAAGTACTATTCAATTCAATTAAGGACTCCGAAGGGCCAGTGCGCTCAATGAGCCGGATCGACAAAACGATTCAATTTTGACAGTAAATGATACTAAAATTGCCAGTTCCATTCGCTGAGTGCGGGTTCAAGTACTAAGTTCACTGATTCAATATCCGCCAACCTTTCCGCTAATTATACGAGCGTAGCAGTTCAATAGTGACGATGGCTGGCGTCGAGCTGTCGGCTGATACACTCCTTGCCTTGACGCACTAACTATTTCTCTCAGGAGAGTGCCACAAATAAATGAACCGCAACTGGGCGTAATAGGTTAATGACCACTGCCGCGCCACGAGCGAGGTATTTCCCAGGTGCCATTGATTTTCTTAGACGCGAGCTGGTCATTAAACGCTCTCATGGCACACTTATGGGTGCTAGAAATGTGCCCTTCCTGCCAGCGTGGGTCAGCCGCTTGTTTTGAAACTACCCATGCAGAGATTTTCCAGTTCTGGAGAGCATACATTCTTGACGCTGTGCAGTACAGTCAGCAAGTGAATGGCACTCATTCACTCCAAGTAATATAGATCGGGTAACGTGACTTAAATTATCGTAATGGCAAAACAATTACGCAGAAAGATAGGCAAGGGGTTTCTGGATGAAATCTGCTGGTGGGAGCTTTAACTTCGTGGCTGAATCTACTCGTTTGAACGAATCCTACTCTACTTGCACATTCACCTCACTCTGGTCTCCAAACTTTACGCAACCACTTCTGGCTCATCAGGCAACTTCGCAAAAGCTTAAAGCTCAAAGGAGCTTAGAGGACTTAGTCAGGATTGTTACTTGCATGTTGAAGCAACGTGATGAGATGGCCCACAGAAGACACATCAAGAAACGTACGGCCGCAGAAAATAGCAGCTGTTAATGCTATTCAGTTCGGAATTCACATTTATATCAAATGAGCGGTAGCTCACGAGGAATCAGAGAAGCAGGCTGGTGACGACATTTAAAACGGAAAACACCAAAACACTTACCTAGAGAGTGCTTCTATTGGCGGTGGCGGCTTGATGAGGTGGTGTTGAAGTCCTGGGTTCAGAATGGCGGTATGTCCAGATCCAGGATGGATTCCTCCCATAAACTGCATATGGTTTAAGTGAGTAGGTGGGTGGTTGTATCCATTGGCTAGGAGAGGGCTTTTTTCCAAACGGGGTCCATCTGCAACAAAAAAACGTACTAACGTAAGAAAGATGTTACGCATAAACAAAAAATAGTCCACTAACGGCTGCAGTTTACGGAGGGGGGGGGGCTGGTAACAGCACTCCGAAAACTCAGTACAACATGACTCAACTGCCAACACACGACTTTTAGACTTCTTGCACAGCCCTTACCATTCGCATCCACCGGAACTTGAGCTGTCGTGCTTGAGCCATGCTTTGTATGAGGTGCATTTGAACTGATTCAACCACATCTAAAATGTGAACCGAGCAGCAGTCCTGAACAGTTCTCTCCTCACCGCACTTCTTATGAGCTTCTTTTTTGCAAGTTAAAAGAAGCGTGATTTGGATAACTCCTACCAAAACAATGCTTTTCGTTCCTCAGATTCGCCCTCCTAGTAAAAGAACCCTAATTCTTTCGAAACTTAGGGCCCTGTTCAGGTTTTTGGTCACGCAAAATGTCTATCTGATAGAGTCTTGTGATGAGCAACGAAGGGAACCTCACTGGTGTTGGAAAAGGGAGTAGCGGCCTCAAAGCTTGATTTAATCAATGTTTCTGAAGGAATGCCGATTTAACAGAACTCTCTCAAATGTGGCGAGAGTTAAACTGGCTTCCTGCACGAAAAGGCCTTCTAAAGAATGGACCTATAGATGCAATCCCGGTAACGTCACTGTGGAACATTGTGAGAAGGCTCGTCCGACGGCGGATAGCTGCATCAAGCTGTGAAAGCAGCAGATTTCAATATCAAACTTGGATAATACGTATTTAATTTTTGAAGTTCATAAAATCTGGGCATTCGTAAACTTTAAAACGAAATACCGCCTGATCGATATCCTCGACGCTACTGGATCTTCCACGTTTTTTGTGAAACATAATTTGTAAAGGTTATGCGAAATGTTATGCGAATTGGTGAATATTGCCCTAAAATTAGTTAATTCGGCCCTGTAAATCCATGGAATTTCGCAAATCAGGGGGTTGCGCGTCTGATGGTTCTTTCGGAGTGTTCAACGCTCGAGTCGCAAGTCCGAATCGATGCCTAAAACCTCATGTATCTGTACAGGTACAGAAGCACTTCGCTTTCTTATTTTCTGTTGATCTGCCAGAAGAAAGTAGTTTCGTCGTTCTTCCACCGTGTCAGTTCAACCGCCGACGCGATTCGCAATCATCGAATAACTCGCTGCAGAGTGGAAATGAAACCTTCACAAACGTCTTTTGTTTGCGTGCTCGTTGAACTAAATAAGTAACAATTAAAATGCCGTTTGAGTGATACGAAACTTTACGACCATATTGTTTTATAGGAGTACAACTGACAGGGGGAAGCGTTTACGACTTTGGCCGATAATGTTTTCATTTTCTTCGAACTCATTTGCACCTCTAACGACGGGGCTCAATTAAAGATGTGCCCTCAAGTGCTGATTGTCTGGCCGAACTAGTTAATTGGTTAGCAGCTATTGTTGTTAGTCTGACTAAGCTAATATGGCGATAAACGGAAAGTGATACGGCGGAAGTTGCAACCGGATAACCGCAAACGCTTTTCTTCCCGGTATTCCCCCTTGTAGATACAAATGTGCAAAAGTACGCGTTTTCGTGAGCAGAATCTGAGACCGAGCGAACGAACGCGTTAAAGAACCTGTTCGATATTTGTCGTGTGCAGGCGTGCAGTCGTTTCTACGTCAAAATGAGTGAACACCCTGCCAATCTCATTATAAAAAGAAGCGGCTTGAGTTGGTACATTATCGCAATATTATCTGTGTTTTTGAGCAAAGACTATCGGAGCGCAGACGTTCCAAGTCAAAAGTGAGCGTAACTAGTGTGGGTGAAAACATCCAAACAACTTGACGGTACCATCAAATTTTCATTCAAGTGGAGACCACGGAGCTACAAGCGAGGAAAACAGTGCGATATACCAAGTTGTTTGGTTTCCACGTTCAGCACGCAGCAGATAAAGCTGCCACAGCAACACAGGCTCTTTCCCGTCTAATTTCCAACATTAGAGAGCCGTGGTATGCTCCGTCTTAGTATTGCCAATCACAGGAAATGGATGGTAGAGCATTACGCACGAAATTTATGTAAAATAACGTGTTGACAGTTCATTCAATAAAGGCCGTGCCACTTTGTACACTAAACGGCAGGTCGTTCTAACACGTCCATACGAATCAGAATATACGTGAGGATGAGGAAAGTTGTGAGTTGTCGCTCCGGATGTTTTATGTTCGGATTTACATCGTGTGCTCCACTTCTACGTGTAACACCTTATGTTTGTTTGTGGAATGTTCTTTGGAAGGTAGGAATTTGTCGTCTCGTGATTAGGTATTGCGTAACTGATGGCAAAGGAGAGGGGGGGGGGGTTGCACCTGATAAATTACAATTGAAATTAGATTCGTCTCGTGCAGCTCAGATATTTAAAAGAGCAGTAAAAACCGAAAGGGGAAGGACGAATTTGAAAGAAAACAAGAGACGAATTAAGGAATGAGAATCGGAGATAAACTGTAAATAGGGTGCATTATAGTAAAAAGCGGACGTTTACGGTTAATGATAGGATACGACGGGTATCGTTTGGTCGGTAACGGGTCGGTTTCGAAAGATTAGGCTTCAACTAGAGATGAATTAGCATTCGAGATGTGGCGTGAGGGAATTATAATGAGGCGGGCGAGTTTGAAGGGAATTGAGACGAGGTTGATGAGCAAGAACATTTGAGACGGAGAGCAGGCTTCTTCCTGGTTCCCGCGTCCTTCCGATTGACCGCCCCTGAATTCGAGCACTAAGGCACTGGGTCTGTAACTTGCAGAGCTGTCCGAACATACAAAACCGTTTAATATGACCTGAGGGACATATTTATTATGACGAACGTTGAGCCAGTGAATTGGTAGAACCACCACTCTGCCCTTGTACAATATGCGAGGAGAACGAGACGAAGCTGCGAATGAAAATCTTGAGCGAAGTATTTTAGACGTTGAGCGAAGCTCTGATCTAGAGGGGACTAGCTGGGGCTGAGAGATGTAGCATCATAGTTAGTGGGCTAGGTGGTATGGCTTGGTTATACCGCTGAGGCCTGGAGTCAGCCATAAGATGTTTAAAACAAAGCCTCAGCATACTTCCATTCCGGTGCCACTCATCTAAGTCCTCAGTGTCTAGGGCTACAGTGTACTTTGATTTCATCTATAAGTCTGACTAGTTAGGGGTTCATCGCTCTGTTCATAACTGGTCGAACGACCTAGCAGTTTGTACTTACTCTTTGTAGTAATTGTGCACTATGTTCCTCTTTAGTAGCACACAGAACTGTTTCATTTGTTCCACACACCAACTACTTCTTCCCGCTCTAGCAGGAGCGTTCCATCTTGAACTCTTGGCTCCTTGATCACACTTCAAATACTCTAAAGCCTAGGGGGCGTCTAGCAATCGATCATTGAAATTCCTATTCCCTACCGAAGTCATTGGGCAGTGCAGAAGTACGATAGCCTTTCTAGAATTGCCACAGTTTGGTTCTCGTATTCACGTTAAGGTACTCGATAGATCAACTATTTCTAGCGATCTCCCGAGAAGCAGGAATGCACACTCCACCTATTCCAGTGCCCGAATCCACGTTAACTCAGTAAAGATGAAGTGCTCACTTTTCTGGGCAGAGCCGCAATTTGTAAAAATCAATCGACGAAAAAGCGGGCAAGGGAGAAAGGGGCATTTCCTAGTTGGGTAGCGTTTAGAAGAGGGGTCCCTCCGAGAAGTGGCAATTATCCTTGTCGAGTGAGGGATTGTCGAGAGAAAAGGGAGGCGGATTTGCATATCCTAAGGTTTTCTTGGATTGGGCTGACAGTGACTGATGCGGCCGGGGTCCCATCCGTCAGCAGATGCTGTCAGCGAGACCCGTGTTTGCTCTCCGTGACTTGGCATGTGCTCCATTCCCTTATCTCGCTTTACCACTGTATAATTGCTCACCCTTCTAAGAACTCACTCGGCCATACTTCAGTCGGATTATGTCTGCCATTCAATTCGGCGAGCTGTGATTTTTTTTTCTCTCTCTCTTTTTTTTCGATGTCTTTCATTCTCATTTTCCACAGTAGCTGGCGTCAGTCATTCAGATCTGTCCCCTGCAAGATGATCTGACGACGCTGGGAAACATGTGAGGAAGGCAATCACACGACCTCATAAAGTATTACAACTCCAAACACTAAAAAACGTAAAAAACTAAAAGCGAATGAGTTCTTAGTTTTGCCTGCTTGTAGAAAACAGCAGCTATTGACTCAGAAGGAAGAATATTTATTGGGAAGGAGCTCAAAACCATCCTGAGGCTTCAGTTTTAGGAAGTTGTTGACATCAATAACTATTTCAAAAATCATGAGTTGTGAACCGGAAACCATGCTATGGAGTATCTACGTGAACAACTGGTGGTTCATCTCCTTTGTCTAATTTGTCGCTTCTCTTGCAGATCAAGTCCTATAAATGATTGTGGGAGCTATGAGGACGTCTGCTTATCTGCACCACAAATTAAGTAAACCTCTAGTCTCACTCTAAAAGCAGAAACCCTCCTTATTTCGTCCTATTTTCTTCCCTTCAACGATTCTGCTTTTGTCATTGACAAAAAATTAGCGGAATTTCATGACTACTGGGTCTAAAGATTCAAAACAGCCAGTGTAGGCAGATTGATGAAAGGTTATTTTCAAAAATTGATGAACCAAGGCGTGCAGTCTTAAATTCCTTTAGGAAAAAACGGAACAATTGTTTCAATTTCCACAACACGTAAAACAATGAGCCAAAATTGCGTTATGGCTGTTTGCGTTAGGTCATTAAAAAGGTATTTACTCTATTTTCGTAAGAGGTTTCTGTGAATACCGAAGTGAGTTCAAACGAAGTGCTGAAGTAGATTCTTCGGTGGACATAATGATGACTGGCCTCCTAGTGGGGTCTCTAGAGCAATTCAAAACGAAGCAATCCAACAAACATTTACTGAATGGAGAGATATAGTTGTAGAACTTTACCAAGGGAACATATCAACATCGGTAAAAGTTGTGGTTAAACTTTTATTTCCAACGTGAGTGATTAGTGACGAGATATTAACAAATCATGACGATGTCGATGTTTTAAATATTAGACAGGGCTGGAAGTAAAGAACTGAGAGGAGTAAGTAACTTAGGGCGTTTTGTTGACCACAAACGTTTTCTTTCCACTGAGCATTTATTTTAATTCGTCCTTAATGACGAGTTTCGTTGTAATGAGCCACTTCCTGCTCGTCGGATAATCTTCGGGTTCATACGTTCTCCCATTAGAATTTGAAGAGGAGATAAGAAATAAAACCGCTTAATTAGGAATTCGAAGAAGTCGAAACTGCGCGTAGCCCCCGAAAAGGGTTGAGAATTAAATTAAAACAAAAAACGGATGGAGGAAAGGAATTGAAAAAGGTGACAGACGGCGATGTGAACCCGTCAAGCTAATTGCCGATGTTTATCTTCAAAACGAACTCTCCGTGAGTGTGTTACAGTTGTTGTTTACGTCAAGTGCAACTGAGCTTGGGCGAGTAATTATAGTGATCAGGGGGGCTTGGGTCTGTGGGCCGGGGAGAAGGGCATATGCCGCCCGTGTGGTCAGCCACGAATACCGAAAGTCGTCTTTTGGAAGGCTCCAAAAGGCCCTAAAGGGTTGCACGTGTGTTCACAATGCGCCGATCACCGAAAAGGCTCAATGCTAAGCCCTTGTTGTCTGTTCCGACCGCAAAACGCCTTTTATTTGTGATTAGCAAGTTGAGCGCCGGGAGAGAATTCCGAAATATAATGGGAAAGTGGCGATTAGGGCGGTTCTGGACGCGCTTCGGATGCCTCGTCCTCTGTTTACTCTCCCCCCTTCCTCGATGGGATGCGTTAATAGCGACTATTAATCCATGAAAGGTGAAATGGAGTCCAGTTCCCGATTCAGAGGCCTTTCACCTTCAAACCGCATGCGGTCGCATTATGCAGAGCCACCACCTTCACCCCCCAAACCGCAGAGAATCCACAACTTAGGCATCGTACAATTCAACTCTTGGAAGGAATTGATGAGCCTGCAACTCTTCTCTCCAACCCCATCGTCTAGAAACGCACGCTTTTGTTTGGTTTACGCCAAATATGTCGTCCCACGTCTAATTCCAACTCATTCTCTCGAGATAGTTATTGCTCGAGAACAAGCTACCCCTACGCCCAGAGCTTTGTTGTCTGGTCATTAGGAATATCACGCAACTCAAATACCGAAGTAATTAATAATTATTCTTATCGAATCACTAGACACTGTTGGCAATCCTGTAAAACACTCTAACCCGCTAAAGAGCGCATAGAATGAGCAAATTACTGCAGTACACCAGCTTTAGTTCTCAAAAAGATTAATGTTCATCATCGATAAACATTTCAGCTCAGCACAAACTAAAAAGCTGTATGTGTTTGGCAACTCATTGGTTTAGTGCTTGATAACACTCAAAGGAGCTACTCGTGTCCAACAGGCTACCATAACTTGAAAATTGAAAACTATTTATGATAAGAAACCCTTCGCGCAGAAGCGAAGTGAAAATAAGGGACAAGAGAAAAAATGAGACTCGCATTACAGAATATATGATTGCGTGAGGTCACGCACTTGATATGAACCTCGTAACGAGACGACACCCGAATAATGAAAACGAAAAAAATTCTGGTAGTTTGTCCTAAAAAAGTGAATAACACCCCTCAACACCTCGTCGTTTGGAAAGTGAATAAGTGAAGTAAAGCCATAACGTTTACACCTTTCTGACGGTAATATCGCACCTTGTCGGTGAATGTTTCGTTTCTTGCTCGGTCAAGTAGCCGCATTGTGTCGACAACAGAAGGAAACCCCCGCCTGAACACGAAAACTGAGGAGGCAAGTTGTTGTTGGATTGTAATAAAAAGCCGTTGCGAGATGTGGAAACAGATAGTGCGGTTTTCGTGAATACGAGATGAGGAGCGCGGTATTGTGTGGCCAACGAAGGATGGGGCCGTAATTTACTTGAACTGGGGCTGGCTGCCGGCTTTCACACCTGCTCCCAAACTGGAGCTCTGACGTACATCCCATTTTCAATTTCTACGTCCTGAGATGTACATTACCACCTGTAGCAGTGAGAAACATGTACCACCATGAAGTATGAGGATTGAAGAGCATTCACTAATTTATTAAAACCAAATTTTCGTTTTCACCGGAGTAAAACTACAGCACAGTCGAACACAAAGCACGTGATCCACCGTTCTAGTTCAAGCGCGAATATAAATGGTTGATCCAGAATTTGCGATTGAAGAAAGAAGGATTCAACGATGTGGAACACGATGACGTTCAGCTTATAAAAGACGATATTTACAATTATTTGAATTAAAATGGAAGGTTCAACTATGGGGCTTGAGCTGAATACTACTTTCTGTCAATGTAGATTAGAATGTTCGAACCAGCTAAGGGGAATGAGAGGACACGGGCTGGAATGTTTCCTTGGGAAAGAACATAGTTACGGCTGGAAGAAAAAAGACAAGTTTTCAACGTTCCTTACGTCCATAAGGAAAAAAGTTGACTGTCGAGTAATTTTCAAGATACACAAACTTTGAGTAAATGGGAATGTCCAAACTGTTCATGCATGATTCTGCATTTGGGGATCATTGGGGGAGTACCAACTGGGTAGCCTCCCCTCCCTCAGACCCCGCAGGTTAAAAATAAAACTCGGGATGGGCAACCTTCGAGCGACCCCATGACCACCACGATGTCCGCCGAACAAGCGCATTTTTCAGCTTTGTCAGGCCTTGCCTGAGCCTGTTGTGCCCTAACCCATAATGCACCAGCGCAAGGCTGCGGGCTGTGTATGGGTCAAACAACCCCCAACGGTCGCTAGCCCGCCCCATCTTTCGATGGCACTTACGGCTTTTCTCATCCCAGAACAAGAGAGTTTGGACTTTCTGCTTTCCTTGAGGTTCGGAAGGACCCCAGTAATCCTCGGAACTATTTCATTCGTGGGCCACATTGTCGCCTGGGGTTGCATGCGTTTTATCTGCCCCTGGATTGCCATCTGATCACCAGTGGCGCCTTGTACACTTAATTTAGTGTGTGAAGGATATAGCCTCTATTGCCGTCGCATTGATTGTTTGACGCCATGTTAATAGCGATTATGTTTGTCCTTTTCTCCGACTCCGATTCTTCACGCGCCCTGCAACGTATCAATTAAGCTTCTCCCTTATCAGCCAAAGTGTTTGATTTCAGTGTTTTCCTCCCTCACTAGAATATTGTTGGATAAAAGTGAGCAAGCCCCTGTTTATTAACCCCCTTCCCTGGATATTGTCTTTCATAATTCGAGCAAATTAGATATCTTTGATTAAACATTGAAAGGAGTTCGATTCATTTATTTCATTTCTATTTATTTGATAAAATTCAAAATGGGTATTATTGCGTTCTTAGTTTCATTTCCTTGTTTTCTCCTCCAGAAGAATTAATTATTTATTTATTTGATATCAGAGGTGAGTTTAGTGAGTTCTTGTATGATTAAGTATATGAACACGAACTATAATAGAAAAACCGCTAGACACATCACTGGTGACACGTCATGAGTGAATTGAATGCTGCTCCCCATTAGAAAGCTGAGCTGTGAGTGTTGAAGAGGTACACAAAGCACACGAAAGCGTCAGCCATTTGATGGCTAATAAAGAAAAGGTTGATCTAATCGCATTCACTCGTACATCGTGAAAACAGACCGTATACTCTCATGTCACACCTAATGCCCAAGTTCTCACCTGTTTCGTTTATGAAGCGCGACTCGAACAATTACTCACTGAGCCGGTTTAATCGTAAGATCACTCGTAGATGAACGGGAAAAAGTGAAAAGACTATTTATTAATCTCAGCTCGAGTGAAGTTCGTGAGTTATCGCGGACCAACAACCGCTGCCACTGAGCAATCATCACTTTCACCCAATTGAGAGGATGGCGTCATTAAAACCCGTCCCATTCAAACAGCTTTTCCGCTGAACGCGCACTTGCACATACAGCGAAGTTGTGGAGAAGACTAAATGAGAGACTGCCTGAATTCTGGGGTTCATGAGTTTGGCGTCTAAGTACGTTTACAGTAGACACGTTGAAAATCCTACAGTGAGGGTTGCAGAAACATTAGAAACTTGAACCAGAAAGCTTCGACTGCCTAACCATTGATTGGGAGGTAAGCCACGCCATCAATCTCAATTTGACTTCTGATGATCGTCTGTGTAGCCACTAGAAGAGTCTCTTCACTGATATCAAACAGGAGGACTCAAGGAGTGTTCAGGAGAAAGTAAGAGAAATTGAAAATGTGACTGCTGAAACGTAGTCAATCTTAGTGCTGTCAGTTGGAAACTAAGAACGGGGACTGATTAGAAACAGAGTAAGCCCAAAAGATTGAGCACTCCACACCATTTCTACTTTAAAAGCTTCTCCAGCACAAGTCTCCCAAACCCCTCCTCCTCACGAGAAGCAGGTTTACTGCGAGTCGATTTATTGTGGCACTCTACACACTATGAGGCTAGATCTCTCAAAAACTATGCCTTTCAGAGCGTTAAGAGATAATAAAAATTAAACTTATTCGACCAGCTGTTTTCCCCTATAGGGATTGGGAGCGTAATCAGGCCATGAATACGAATAAGTCCACTAAATGAGGAGTTGTCAGACTGGGGGGGGGGGAATAACGTCCGCACGTAGTGGTGGCACTTCTAGACGAAGAGTTGAGGGGAAAACGGCTGTGCAGCAATAAATCTATTTTACCTCCAAAGGACTAGCCAGATAAATTAGGTTCTATTGTTGAAATAAGTTCAATGTTCATTTGGAAACATTCTCCACTATGCCGAGTACACCGGAGTACAAGATCCTGGGAGTACCCAACATGCGCCAATGTTCGTGGGACTATTATTCGAACATTCCATTTAGAAAACTAGCCTGTTCAATCTTGACACCATTAGGCATATAAAAGACGAAAAAGCGAACATTATAGTTTTAAATTATTGAATTAAATAACCTTTGTTGGCCAATTCTATATACTACTTTTATGGCTGTTTTAAATTCCATAAATATAAATAAATATAGAAAGAAAAAAAAAAGAATGCGTGAAGCACCTTTGGTTCGTGAGTTACTGCTCATGAAACTGGTTTCAGCCGTGAGCCGCGACTTCGTTATAATAGTTTGCTTCAGTAGATGACTGGTTTCAATTAGCTCTAGTTTCCAAATTGATATCTCGTTAGCGATATGCTTAATGGCGTAAATTGAATTGGATAATTAAAGGGCGATGCTATCAGCGGGCTTCAGAATCAGCAGGTACCGATTACCATCGTCTTCGGAGGATCACAAAATGAACCAAACTATTGTTAATGGCCCTCAACGAGCCGACTAATCATCTGCGCTAAGCACGTCGAAAAAGAAGAATCAGTGAACTCGATTTAAGGGCGGAGAGCCGGAGCCTTTTTCTATCCCGCAGTGCATCAGAAATTGAAGGAGCGCTATTTGTCAGAAGGCGGTTTGACTGTGGATTTGTATTGTCATCACGTTCTCGGCAACATTTGTCACTCCTTCCTCTCTCTCCTTCTCTCCTGTTCACAATTTCGATTACCCCTCTTCGTCTTCCTCCTCTCTAGCTGAGACCCCCTCTAATTCCTCACATTACACTGCCATCTATTTATTGGTCTCAGTCAATAGCGGCTTCTTCCATTGTGAATACCAAGCAGGCTACGGCTTCCCTCTTATTCCACTCTCAGCTGGACCTTTTTCGCTCGGCTCAACGAGCTATAAATTACGCACTTACCGCATTTTCTTAGTTGCTCGGCATCTACCAACTAACACATGCGAAAACCGCTAGACCTGATTCATAACCCCATGATATCTATAGGGTTGCAACGGGATGACGTGTACATGAACTCTGAAATGGATCTGAATTTTATGAAGTAGTGGTTGGATAACAAAGGGCAGACTTTGAATATTACTAAAACAAAGTTCACAATGCACGCTCTCAAATCGTATTCTCCGTCTGCCCGCACCATACTCCGGGTTGGGTTTCTTGACCTCCTAACGTCCACACTTGGCCCTAACAGGAAGTCATTGTTTCCCCAGATCACGGAGCCCTTTTGTTTGTACCTGTGGGAAAGTCCAGCTCTTCAGTTATTTCCAAGTAGCAACGGATTTCCCCCCTTTCTGGGTTTTCCAAAATATCCTCTTCCCCTTTGCACCTATCAATTTATTTCCCAATACTCAGTCATCTACTAGTTCTCACGATCGACAATCGTCTCCCAGTTTGCCCAACAGGCATTCGCCTTTCAGTTCTCAAGACAGACACTCGTTTCACATCTCTCCGACATCTAATTGGATTTTTCTCTCTTTCACCGTACAACCAGTTTCACACCTTCTAAGTCCCCTTGTTCGCGCTACAGTAACACCCGTCTCCATGGTCCTTTCACGTCTTCCCTGGTCAAAACAACCACCATAAGGGAGCAACGAAACATGTCATTTTGTGGGCGATGCTTGGAAATTGGCATGAAATCTTGGGGAAATGTAATGAGGCGAAAGACACGCTCCCTAGATATTTTTCGATGATGAGTCAAATAGAAACTAGCCTCAGTTGTAGGACTGCGTCCGATTGGAAAACACTGAAATCACAGTAAACATGGTGAGGCAAATTCGATTACATGTAGGAACTCGTAGGACGATAGCGTAAGAAATTATCCATCCATGAAATGAAAATTAAGGTCCACGATAGTGGATCTCAACACATACACTGATAGTACCTATTTACTTACATCATATTGTCTTATAATATCAAGACATATACATTATTGATTCAAGTACCTATGAAATAAAAATGTATTATATATTCGCTTTGTGGTCGCAATACATATTGAACTTGTATAAATCTGCGAGTCGCAGTCGTAGTTGCAGTCTCAGAGCTTCGCTACCTTGCACTGACTTGTTCAATTCGTCACTCTATAAATACGAATGTGGCACATTTCCGGCAACAAAACAACATACCCGTTACTTATCTCGTATTATGGAATATAGCGAGGAAATTTTTAATTTCCTTTCCATCGTCATACCTAGTGGAAATGGGGTTCAGCGCTGTTACCAATCTCCTAACGAAAAAAAGAAACAGACTGGACATCATTAGCCGAGGAGATTTAAGAATAACCCTTACAAAATTGACGCCAAATGTTGATAATTTATTGTTAAAGCATCGGGTTCATCCTTCTCACTAAAAATATTGACTTATTGCTTATTTTATTTCATGTTACGTATATTTTACATAACAGGTACAAAATTTTATTTTGAGTAGTTTTAATTTAAATTCAATTGATAAATGTTTAAATTAACATGTGTTTTTACTTTAAGTTTTTAATACTAAACTTCACTAAAATTAGAAATTTACAGGAAATCAATATCAGGTAAGTAGGGGGTCTACCCAACATGGAAAAACATGGCAAGGGGTCTACGACACAAAAAAGTTTGGGGCCCTCTGCTATAAACAAACGGTCTTACAGAATCAAGGAAGGGAAAATATCTAGTCCTATCCCTCCATCTCCTTGTTCTCTAAAATGCAAGGATTGGCTGTAAAAGCCAATAACTGTGTATACGTAGTGTATACTTGGGATCAAAATTGCAACAGCGAAGTGAGAAGGCAGTGCATGGATTAAGAGTTTAGGGAGTAGCAAATTACTGCTTGAGAACACAACAATTTCCAGCGTGAAAAACAATAATTACGACGAGAGAGGGACCCAACAAACCGGCACCAACGAGAACCCGCGCAAACCTTTATTTTAATACTCCGCAATTCGTTTAAGGTGTCTGAAGATAAAACTATAACGAGGAAGATAATGACTAGGATCTTCCCAGTTTATTTTACACAGCCCGAAACGCGGGTTGCTCGGGCAGTTACTCAAAACGGCCATCCCAGTCACAAATATCAGTCCTCCAGTTTCGGGAGCTCCTTATAATTACCCCGCAAAAGGTTCTATTAAACACTTCACGGTCGGTCTCAAGTTTTTCTCACCAACCACCGCCGCATCACTTTTCGGACAATCCTCATAAATAATTAATCGCGAATTCGGTAGTCGACAATTACCGGAGGCCCTTCAGACTGCGTTGGGTCACAGAAGGTAACTCATTAAAATTTATAACAAAGGCGCAACATTTAATTTCCTTCTCAATCACGAGGCTCCCGACAGTCAAATTACCGGGTGAATGGTCTCAAATGGACGCCGAATGCGCGATCACTGACGGACACGTTCCTCCTTATGAAGAGGGTTCGAAGCTGCTTCACGTTCGAAAAATAATTTCTACTTCCGCGCCCCGTTACTCTGATATTATCGTTTGTTCTCCAAAGCGTTGCCAGAGCCTCGGCCACAATCTGACCTCGAAGGTTATTGGAATCCAGAGATTTGCCACGGAATTTCGTTTATTGTTATTTTGGTTTCCTGAGCTCCACATAAAGATAGCGCTCGGTTGGCGCGTCTTTCACTGTATGTCGTGTTCAACGCCTCTGGTGCCACGCATCACACAACTTTCGTGGATTTAGCTACGTAAAATGTGGCAGCGTTTCTCCGGACTTTACGTTTTGTGAATGATTGTGTTTACGATTTCAGAATTATTGCATACGACCCGTGAGAAATAGCAGTAAGTGAAACGGTCAGAATTTCTGAGGTCACTCCCATCAGGCCCATCATGAGAATTAAACCCACCAACATACAGACAGTTTATTGAACAATCCCTGACTGAAGAACTAACTATAAGGTAAAAATGCCAGTAATTTTTGATAATCTGTTGCGCTGATCTCGTAATTTTGCCGCAAATGAGAATTTCGTGGCAGCGCCATGCTTTTTGGAATTGTCCATTCAAAAATTTCAATAAAATCGTTGGAGCCATTTTTAAGGAAAAATATCACACAACTTTCCTCAACCCCACGTACATTCTTCGATTTTCAGGATTCTTTTTACTGTTTCAGAATTATCGGGTACAAACTGTGATAAATAGCAGTGAGTGAAACGCAGCGGTTGCAACACTGGAATTTCGGGAGTTGCTCCTAATTATCTTATGAGCTCTATTAAACGGTCATTGTTTAGATACTTTATTGGAATACCGCACACAACTTTGTATAGGATGCAAATATCATTTGTGCGGGCTTTACAAGAAAAAAGTAGGTTAAAATTTTCGTAAGCATTTTTGGTAATTTATTGTACTGTTCATTGAGCTAAGAGTTTGCGTGGAACTGATAAAAGCAATTAAAACGGAGTGGCTCCAAACGGTGACGAGAGAAGACAAAAAGCTCCTCTCATGCAAAGTGAGAATCAGCTGGATTATAGTGGAATTCGAGTTAATTACAGTAATAAAAGGGTTTTGATCAACGGGGCTTCGCGCTGTTGGATGACAGCTGATCTAATCAAAAACCTCCAAAAGATCGAGAATGAAGCGCTCGTGACTCATACGAAATGGGAAAAGGAAAAAACTAGGCGCGCAAAAGTCAAAATTAACCGGAATCACAGTTGAGCGGATTAAAATGAAATTAAAAGTCGGGTTGGAGGTGTGTTATTTTACAGGAGGCGGTTCTAGCGTAATTGCGTTCCGTTTCCTCTTCTGCTTTTACTTTGGCGTTCGTTATCTTCTGGAGCTGGCTGGCAGTGGGAAAATTTTTAGATTTCTCGGGCAGTTGGTTGTGAGAGGAGAGAAATTATGAGCAGCTCATTCGACCGGATTCGAGTAATTTGTATTAACGTGCGGAGAGGCGATGTAATCGTAATTCCCCTCGATGCAGCGTTGACGCGGGGCGCTAATACGTCCGCGAGAACTGAGAGCAGCTCAATAAATTAATTCCTTTGTGTTAACGGTCAATCGCCATTGACTGCCGAGAACCTCTCGAGGCCCATTGACGTGGAGCGCGTGAAGGAACCGTCGCCTTGTGCGTCCTATCTCAGATGGCACATCCTGAAATACCAGCGACAGCTCCTGGATACTTCACCATCACTTAGGCCACACAAACAGGCACTACACAAGTACGGGTTGTGCTCACATACCAGTTAATGCCAAATGAGACCAGTTGATCACAAGTGAATAAGTACTTGTTTATTTTTGTAGGTTTTATTAGGATTCTGGGATTAAAAAGAAAAAACTGCTAAAATATCTGGAGCAACGCAACACGCAAGTTTCCCCAGCCCTGCATATCTATTTTCCACACAGTTCATTCGTAACAGTAAAACATAACCTCGTGATTCACTCCTTTCAAAATTTATCGAGGTGCTCCTACTCATGCCACAACCAATAATGATCAATCAGTGCACAGACAATTCGTGAGAAAATTGAGATTGAAAACCATAAGAAATGGTAGAACGCTAGAATTCCCGAATTTCTGGGGTCGCTTTCATCGCATAGGATTTTTATCAAATGAGAGAGATTAATAAAGAAACAACTGTGGGAGCATCTATTTACTTTCCTTGGCTCTACAAAGTAGAAAGGAAAGTTATGTAATCGGCTGAAAAAAAAATTTTCTTCAGATCTTTACGTCTCTGACACTCCTGAGTCCGAAAAACACTATTTGGGAAAATGGTCTGTGTGTCTGTGAACAATTTTTAGAGTAAACCACCGAACCAAATCAGCTCAAGCTTCATATCTCGCCCGCAGGTCATCATGGAACGCCAAAATATGGGTATGAACAAAATTCACCGAAATTTAACTATAGTTATCATAGTGATCAAAACACCAAATATTTTTTTTCTCAAAAACGGCTTTAACTATTTTGATTACATTTTTTATATTGGTAGCTCCCAATATGGCAACTATACCATAAAATTCCTATTTGTGGGAAAATGACGAGAGCAGCACAATAAATTGCCAAAACTTTCGACGTAATCGATTTTAGAGTGGTTTTAAGAGAAAATGACCGTACCAAATCCCCTCAAACTTGATATCTAGCCTGCAGGTTACTATGGGACGTCAAAATAAGGGTATGAGCAAAATCCACCGAAAGTTAACTATAGTCATCATAGTGATCAAAACACAAAATTTTTTTCTCAAAAACGGCTCTAACGATTTTGATTAAATTTTTTATATTGATAGCTCCCAATATGGCAATCACACCATAAAACTTCCATTCGTGGGAGAATGACGAGAGCAGCACAATAAATAATCAAAATTTTCGACGAAAAGCGTTTTTAGCGCAGTTTTTTCTTTATAAACTCCGCTGGGATGTTAGTAGAAAGTTAAAGAAAATTGGTATTGTAGTCCAATTAATACGTGAAGTGTGAGTGTTTAAAAACGCTCATGAGGTACATGAAGCTCACTTCAGAAATTCCTGAATTTCAACTACCGCCGTTTCGCTTACTGCCAGTTCTAACAGTTATTTATTACCCATTAACTCTGCAAAAGTGATTATTATCCCTCTTCAAAAAAGTCGTGTACAGCCTCATTAATTTTCTGTGTACCAATTGCTCAATAATGGTCCTATAATGAGTACGAGCAGCACAATAAATTCCAGAACTGTAAGCGCTACCGCTTCCTGCTGCTGTGACGTGTTGTTTGACCAAGTTCAAAGGAACTGAGTGATAAATGAATTGAGTAAGTAGAATTAGCCATGTACAAAGTGAATTGTTGTAGAGCTAAGGAAAGTTGTTTGTTGCAACGCACCAGATATTTTTTCAAATGTTCGATAACTTATTGAGCTTCTCTCGTCATTTTATCATACTGTTGTGTCACTAGGAACAGTCCACAAAAAAATGTAATCACCAAAGCCGGTTTCAGGGGAAACAATTTATTCGTTTTGATCACTATGATAACTATAGTTAGTTTTGAACTGCTTTTGTTTATTTTGACGCTCCGTACTGATCCGCCGCCCAAATATCATATACCGATTTTTGACAATAGCGCGCACAGACGCAGATACAGGCCACTCCCTCCATGATTCCTTCCTACTCTACGTACGAATACCAATAGTAAAGCAGTTTGAGCGCTTTCCCGATGTAATTGATCAATAAGAGCAATTGAAAAAGAAAAGTGTACGCAAATACGTATAAATTAACGATTCGTTGCAGGATGTCTGGAAGCGGAGCGTCCAAGAAATTGTTAACATAACAACAATGGTTAACACTCTCTCTCTCTCTCTCTCTCTCTCTCTCTCTCTCTTTCTCTCTCCCCCTCACTCTTCTGTTTGTCTGTCCACCAGTCTCGGTCTCAACAGTATTCCCTATTTCTATCTGTGTGTGTCCTTTTATTAATACACTTTCCTCCTCACTCACACCCGCGCCATGAAGTGGCTGCGATGCGGAGGTGACGAGCCTCCGGCGCGACACCGGCATGCGGACTCCGGAGCCACGGAAGAAGAAAGGCGTGTGAAAAGGTCCGAGGCGAAGAAGAAACGTCTGGAGGGAGCGAAATATTCCAAGAGCTTCGGAGCTGCGCCTATTCTTTTACTATCCGGCTGGCCCTTTCATTACAAGGGCGTATATCACGGGAGAGAACCGTATCATTAGAACCAAAAAGGGAATCGGGGTGAAATTATATCATTGGGCAGTGCAGCGTCTGCAAGAGGGCCAACTGGAGCGAATAAATCAAACTGAGCTGACGCGGGCCGGAGACCCAGCGATGCACTTAGCCGCCGCTTTGGACCTTTCCGACCCCCGCCGTGCCACTGGTAACGACCGCGAAAACGGCCCTCCCTCCTCCACATTTCCCCTAAACATCGGCTTTTGTTTTAATTCTCGCTGAAAATTGTGCAGCGGGGCTCAGGCACCGAAGAGGTAATTGCTCCAGTCGAGGGACCTGCCACATTCTGACCTGTGTTTTTCAAAAGCAATTCTCGAAGAACCCGTCAGGTGCAGGTCGATTGGTTTTTGGAACGGAGCGCCACCTCGCGCCTCACAACCAAAAGTGTACGAAACCTTTTTAACAAATAAAAATGCGCGAGGCGCGGTTTCCTTTACAACAAGGTCGACCCCTTGATCATTGTTTTGGCAACTGAAGTGCTTCCAGCCGGGCTGGGAGCAAATAGCAAAGCTGAACACATGTACCACCTCGTGGGTTACTACTTCTGTGCCTGTGGTCCTCTCATCTGCAGGAAAAGGGCACGAAGAGCATGATTAATTGTAAAACATGTCCACAAAACTCAACGTGTTCTTCAACTCTTCCCTATTAGTTCGAAAATCCAAAGTTGACTTCACTGACATCACATGTAGTGAGTGAAAAGCAGGTTAGAGCTGACGAGTGCAATAAAAAATGGCCTAACGTGCTCAAGCCTCCAGAATTTATTGCCCGCACTTCTCGTGCCCTTCACGGAATTAACCGTCTTGCGGTGAGTTTATCGGACTGTCAATTAGATTTTTCTGAAATATTTCGTGGTTACTGTTAAAGAATTATGAGGAAAAGGCAGTGAACAGGAGGCATTGACAGTGAATTTATGGGCATTTTATTAGGGAGGTTAGCTATAACAAATTTATCTCAAAATCAGCTACGAGCACATCATCATCAGAGTGCCCTTCAGTCAATCAATAATGTTCGCGGTGTATGTAAGCAAGTCAATAAATTCCAAAACCTCTAGTGCTATCGGTTTCTATATAAAACTTTAAGCTTCCACGTGTTAACGAGCTAACGATAAAATCGCCGAATGATATTTTAAACAGGAAATAAACAATACGCAATGTGCTAACATTTTATTCTTTTTTGCACGAATTAGACTCCTACCCCTCAACTTCCTCCTTCATTCTACTACTCACTAGTTTTCAACTGATTTTCCTATAGCTGACACGAGATTTATCTACAGCATTGCTCAATTTCTCAAAGTATTCCGTTTCGACTTATCGAGGTATTACCAAATTATTTACATTTCATGCCCTATACTTCTCGAACCTAACGTTCGACTTTCAATTGAATCCGTTGACTCGACTTTCACGTAACCTATTCAATTTTCCTATTTGTTTACTGAATTACCCAGCACCACAATTATGAAATATCTGCAGAGATAGGAATGTTTGGGCTGGTTTGTAATAAAATGCTACATTTCCATTGAGGGGTGTGTGAATTGATCGAATTATATCTGGAAATTCAGTATAAAATGGCTTAGTAGACGTGACATAGTGAATGATTGGAATGTCAACAAATTATGGTGTTCCTATGAACTATAGGCACTTCAGTAGTAATAAATGCCCCCCCCCTCCCTCAATCAATGAGACGACCACTCAAAATGATGGACATGGTGTGGACATTTCTTAATTACTTCGCATATTGGAAACTAGTATAATTTGATTCTTAATAAGTTGTTTATGGGTCTCTAATTGGCCCATGTTAAATGTCCTCCGTCATTCTGAGGTTAATGGCAAGGCAGTTCGTGATCTGTACAGTCTTCGAAGAGTTTCTAATATTTTCACATTTGTGCTAAGTCTAACGGGAAGTTTAACAGTACAGTGAACCCATTAGTGTTCATCATTTATGTACAAATAGTTTGTTATTGTACGCGTTGAGGTGCATCGCTGACCGTTGTGTTATGTTCCTCGTTTGACATCTCGAGACTGGCAGTTATTAGCAATTTTAATTCAACTCTTTGCGGGTTATGTGGTAGCAGGTCTCCATGGAGCCAGTTTGCATATTTCAGCTGTTTCTGGCACCTAACTCGTATCTGAGCAGTGCTCTTTCATAGGGTAGAAGGCATTGCACAAAGCACGACAATAAGTTTTCACTCCAGCTATTCGCACGTCTATTAAGTTCCCAAGTAGAACAGTGAACCCAGTAGTTTATAATTGTGTAAATGAAACTTACTCGTACATAAATAAATAATATAGAGACGTTCACTCAAAACTACCGGTTATTTGAACGAATCTTAGTATTTAAGCGCCGTATATATTTAGGATGACACTATGCGCCGGCTGATTAGCTAATTCCCTCATAACAGCTAGTTACTTGTGAAGTATCGACGTTAGATGAGGGCCACACCGGCAAACGCATTGTTACCTAATTACCCGAATTGCCCTTATCAAAAACACCCCAAATCCAATCGTGATAATCTAATGAATAACCACTGACCTTTCAACTGCATGGGCGGTTCGCGGCTCTCGGCGCATTTTTCCGGCCATTTCCCGCATCCATACAGCGTAAAGGAGGGTGAACGGAGGAGGTCGGCTAAAAACAAAGCCAAAACCAACGCGTCAGTATCGTCAAAAATAGTACGCACTTCATTTTGTTCAAAAATGTAGCTATGTCATCATTTCATGGGTTGGAAACCAATGGGATGAAAGTTATGGTCGTGTTACGCAAGTCTGTTTCTCATTTCTGTGACTGTAACTGAACCCTCTGACAGGAATCAGTCCTACTAAGCACCGTGGGTCATTTGTATTTGTATTTCGTGAATTATCACTGTTTCTGGATGGATAACACGATAAAAGTAGCACAATAAAACAACATGCCTTGCTGAAATAAATAACTCGAAAACTGAAACCACATCCATACGAAAACCAGCGACACACGTATTTGAGATGGGGGACCGTGCTACAATTGGGTTCATTCCGGAGGATATTCTATACAGAGCCGCTTGTACACTCGCGTCAGACAGAAGAATTTCTACGACAGAATAAAACCCTGTTGAGAGAAGTGCCACTGGGGAGCGCTACGATGGACACTCCTCGCACTACGTCAGAACCAGAGTCAATGTAACCCAATTACAGGTTGGATTGAATTCGCTTCACAGGATGATATAACCATTGACTCAGTGTTGAGTAGCAGTATTTTCAATTAGGCATATTGTCAGGTGGCTGTGCCAATGATAGAATTATTGGAAGAAGGAGTTTATTGGGAAAAAAAGCCGGGAAAAGTGATAATCCGTCTTCTTCTTCAGAGGTGAGAAAAAACCAATTTCACGAGAGGCGCCGGAATTTCCTTTACACGACACATCAGTCTAAGATCTAAAAGAGAAGTAGTGTGTGTTCGTGAAATAAGACTGTTCTCGAAGGGCGTTGAGGAGTTTTGATGCTCAAGTCAAATCGGGCGAGATGTCCGAAGGTGCGGCCAAGTCGAGCCAAATTCTCGTCACGTTTCTCTCTGAGACGGTAAACTCGCTTGAGATTCCATTTTCCCTTGATTGGTTCGACACGACATAAAATCCTACATTACGAACCTACGCCTTTCCCTTCAATCCCTCTCTACCCCCTGCCGGCCCCGTATAACCCAAAACGCTTAAGATTGACACCTCGGCAAATATTTGACAGCCGCATAAACCTTCGGTCCCGCGCCGGAGCATCAAATGTAATTGCCCGATTTCCTCCCTCAACTTCATCTCACCTTTTACGGGCCAATCAAAAGTGAGAAGCGGCACCTTTTACAACTAATACGCGTCTGGAGCCCTCGTGGACGAGTTGAACTCATCATGAAAGTTGGGCTCCAAGATGCTAGGGATCAGAAAACGGGTCGTTTGGTCCCAAATAGAACGGAGGGAGAATCACGGGCTCAATCTCACGGCCGGAGTAAGGTCGAGAACGTGGATTTGATCGCCGCGTTTGTACGACGTCGTAATCAATGACGACAACTTGGAGAGTTCAGAAGACGTAAAGGTGTTGCCTCAATTTCGTTATCCACAAACACATCCATAATTGAGGTCATACTCTACAAGACATAATGTTAACACTTTTCGGCCACTGCCATCCAGAGCTCGAGCAACGGAAAGTGCACGCAGGGCTCAGAATAGTCTTGAAAACTTCTTGCAAAAATGATCAATATGAAACATAACAGGCAGCTCGAGGATCTATTCTATGATAGGACTACCCATTCTTGTGCACTGCTGCTATGTGTCGCGGCTGAAGAACGGCCAAGTGGGAACGCGTTCATCATAACAGATGTCATGTAAACCACGTGAAAGGAGACTTACCAGTAGGTTCTCTCTCACCACCAAATCAGTAACAGCTACCAAGAGAAACGGTTGAAAGTTCAGCCGTTCTCGCGATGTCAACCAACTAAACGCGAAGGTGATTGAATTGTGAATTGCTTTAGAGGGGATCCGCAGGTGCTGGAGATGGGAATCGGGTTCGGATGCAGATCGTTCAAAGAGGAGGACGACAGGCAGTTGAGGGGGAGTTGCATAACACGACGAGGCGCTGACAATTGGCCTCAATGAAAAGCGACAGTGTTGTTTAAACGGCGCGGAAACGTTATGTCTGCGCGGTGCCGAGGTCGCGATAACCCAGCACAGATAAATTGGAGAAGGTTAGTTCAATTGTTCAATTCTTCCCCCCAGTCGACTCGACTCGGCTTCGACTGGCCTCACGTCGGGAGCCCGATCTGTTTGAGTCCCTCCAGTCGGAAGTGAGCAGTTAGCTCCAATTTGCCCGCGAGCTCGTCCTCTTACCAAGAGAGCCCACCTGAGTCACGACCTGTCACGAAAACAAACGCAGGTGCCACGAGCCAAAGCCTTTCTCTCAGCGACGTTTCGGCCGTTGGACGAAAAGACCAAATGGCCGCTCTTATCGTGCCCAGCCGGAAAGGTATTAGATGTGCATGAATGCAACTTGGGCAGAATCTAAAGGAGGTCACAGGAACCACCACTATTAGTGCAAGAGCTGCTCGATATACGATGCAGTAAAAGCCTGTGTGTGACAAACCAGAAGAGTTGATCGGCATACACAGAGATTAGTCGAACTCCTCTGCGTTGTTAAAGAGTTAACAACACCAGCCGATAACAGCTGCTGTTTAGTAACAGTGGTTACAAGTAAGTAAGCAAAACCTGTGGTACGACTGCACACTCGCCTGTACCTGTTCCAGATGTTGTAATAGTGTGACTCCACTCTTTCATTTGATGTCTGCGTGGAACTGACGAGAACTTCCCAGGACTAGAGCGAGGCAGAAACGAATTCCCGGTTGGATTTCTAGACAATTGCTTGTGTGGATCAATAAGGAATTAAACCACAAATAAGAAATACGATCAAAACCGAGATGAAACACACCTAACGTTGTAGCCAATTGAGAGGGGGTCAGAGTTTAAATCCAAGCAACGCAACTAAACTCGCACAAGACGATGGCAAACAAAGAAATAATTGAGGTTCGATGTGAGACCCTTGAGGCACACCTGAAGCCCGCATACCTCGTTTCGCAGTCGCATTGGGTCGGTTTCCTCATTAAAATGACTCCTAACAGAGTTTTATCAGTCGAAAGTCGCGGAGGTATGGCAGATTGTCAGTTAGCCAGTCTCCCTGCTGTGATGCGTCCACTGGTTTCCTGCTACAGTAGTTCAGGTCTGTGCCCAATATACTTAAGAAGAGAAGAACTCACTTCAGATTTCAAATAAATAAATAACTCTTCATGAGGAGAAAATAAGGAACCTATATTAAAAATGTAATAAGACTTTAATCGAATAAATGGAAATGAAATGAATGAAACGAACTCCTTTCAATATTCAGTCAAAAAATAACCTAATTTGTTCAGCTCATGATTGAAGACAATACCGGGAAAAGAGGTTAATAAACAGCCACCTTTATCCAACAATATACAAGCGAGAGAGGAAAACACTGAACTTAAAATCTCTGGATTGATAAGGGAGAGGCTCGATTAATACGTCGCAGAGTGTCTGAAGAATCAGAGTGGAAAGTCTCGTGGATAAGCCGCTTGACCTTTCCCGCGTTGTTTCTTCACTAAGGAAGGAGAGGAGGCGGAATAAGAGACTATATCCTTCACACGGTACACCCTATCAGAAGCGTGCAGCTGCGTGTTCTGCTTCTGTGGTAGCTGTTGCATTTGTGATACCGCGTGAAAGTAATACAGCCCTAACGCCCATTCATCCAGCAAGTTTCGTTCAGTGGAGAGGTGGAGTATCCTAAAATTATTAGTTGGATTTTCTTGTAAATTTATTGACAAGAAGATGAAAAATCGAAAAGACCCCGAAAAACTAGTGAACAAAGACTCACCATATCCCTCTGTTTCGTAAGTTTCAGCTACTTCTCTGTAGTCTTTTATTTTCCTTATGTATATGCCGTGCTGTGTGCTGTTGTCAAGGTGCACTAAGATTTTTGAAGCGAGAAATGAGGGTATCCTGATGTTTTCCAGTGCATAGGTCCTCAACCCTCAACGACCTCTTAGTAACACACCCCCTTCTCGTCACGTTGTCTCAGTGGAGTTGGAGGTCCTACCAACTATACAGACGCATCGCAACACTGTGTTGTTGGGATCACAGAATCCGCTGTCTCACGCGGACCAATTACGGCGTTGTACGAGTCACTGTTAACCTTTTAGATTCCTGATCGTTCACGACGACTCGAATCAAACGAGTTGAGTCTTATTGAAGGAGTCAACACTTGAGAACGTTTTATCATCGGCACCGGATCTTCTCCGCTCGAGCGCCTCGTTCCGTTTCTACCTCCCGCCTCTAGAATGAAATTAATTTATCTAATGCACGTCGTGGGAGTAAGACAATAGTCCTCGACAGTTTGACGGGCACGTCATCGATCAGTATCGCCCTTTTAGTCAAATATTTTCCCACTTATTCTTTTTGACTGAGGAGCTGTTTCTGTCATTACAACCAACGTCTTCACGTCCACACACACACGCACACACACTTAGACAATGACGTGCCGCTCCACAGACAACGGGCCCATTCCATTGCTGATCTGCTGGTGATAGGTAACTTGACGCCCTCAACGGATATGAGGGTCAAACCAACGACCTGGCGCAAAAGTTCAGGGAACTATTGTTTTCAACTTGATGATCCCCAGTTTCAACTGCTCTTCACGAAGGTTCTCGAAAAGTAGTAGTTGAGGCCTTTATGCCACCTATTGATGCAGCAGAGACTGATTAACGCGTGGCTCATCAGAAGCACAATTGAACCGGGGCAAGCGAATGCCAATATTGTGAAGGAAAGAACTTTCACGCCAAGTACTGCGATGGCGGATCCCCGTAACTAAAGCCGGGCTGTGAAGTGAATGTCATAGTTGACATTGAGGATTGTACTGCAGTAGTGACGCAGAAGGGGATTGTGAGGTGGGATTCTCTACTCATGTGCTCCAACAGTACGCCGAATAAATATACTAACCATGGGTTTCGTCCAATCGGATTGCCGAGCAGACGGGCACAATTAGATAACAAACGTTGTTTTTTTTGGGAAATGATGAATATTTTGGTCCACGTCAAGGGCACAAAACGGCCTGGACGGCGGACCGACAGGTTGCAGATTTGGAAGCCCGATGTCTTGAATCGTAATGTGTCAAATAGAGTGGGGGTTGTGAAAAAATGTTCCTGATCGAAATCATAGGTGTATTATTCAGATTAAATGATAAACCAAAAGGGAAGACAAAGGAGAAAACGCGTTGAAGGTAAACATCACGTTGAGCTATTGGAGTCGGGCATAGATCAATCGAAAACAGTTAGAGTTTTCCTCCATTTGTCCACCCCTTCTTCATTATTATGTACATATCTATCCAGAACAGTAAAGAAAATATTAAAATGAACTTTTAAATCATCTGGTTCGAGGTATGTCACAACATTTCTTGGCCCCACACGATGAGACATTGAAACTTTAATATTTGAAGAAAACAACGACAAAAATTGACAGCTTATTGACAGCTCAAGTCTATTACTTCATATTGCTCAAGAAAGTACGTGAAAAAAGGTGAAACCGTTAACCTCAGCCAGTCCCTTCACTTGAAAATTTTACGGCTTGAAAAGTCCTAATAGAATAGGGTGCACACCTGGTTCACTATCGGTATGAGTTGTGAAGCACCCCAGAACAGAACCCAGAAAGATACAAGAGCGAGCGGACTTGCTGCTACTTAGTCAGTTCAAGAGAGTGCAAAAAACATCAGTCCAGAGCGATACCCGATGTAACGCTTATTTCGTCGAATTTCGCTTGTCACCCGCGTCTTCCAACTATGGAAATGGCTAGAAAAGTTGGAAAGCCTCCAATTTTGGGAACCAATTATTAAGGACTAGAATGATTCCTTACATCGTACACATGCTGAGTTTTGGAGGTTGATGTGCTGAACTTGTTAGTGCAAGGACTTACAAACCCCACTGGATATGATCCTGTCACGTCAGGTTCATGTATTCATCTGTTTTTGTCACATTTAATTAGTATCATTCATTTTCCTTTCGATTTAAAGAATACCTCACGCTCACATTCTTTTGAAAGAGGGCCAGAGCGTTCAGGTAATAAAATGTGGAGAAGAGATTGGATGGCTTGAGCCTCGAAATGAAAACGAAAGGAATGATTAATGAAAACTGCGCGCGCCTCTGAAAGTGGTGCTGTGCGCGCCTCAACTGGCCAACGACCAACGAAGACACCGGTTGTCCCATTAATTTTGGGTTAAAAAAACTTTCAAAAGGGCCATAATTTTGAAAGGCTTACAAGAGTCTCCACTTAGAAGTATAAAGGGAGTGAATTACTGAAATTATAATGATCCGATGTACGTGTAAACTCGGCTCTCGTTTAACAGAGGGCGGGCACGCAAGTTGAGTATCAACTGCGACGACCGGTTGACTTTTTTTCGTTGAGTTTTCCATCGCATTTTGTTTTCAGTAATTACTATTAGTCGCATCTCTTAATTACGATCTTCTACGTCTGTTTTGAAAAATACTGATGACCGGGGGCTTATTGAGTGTTTGAAAGATCGTTATCTTGATCCAATCGGAAATGCGAGTCGTGAGAGGAACTGAGGAGCGGTTAGTTAATCGATCAATGAAGGAACAAGCGATAGAAGTAGGAGAGTTGGCTGACGGTGGCTAAGGACACGTGGTACCCTTCCAAACCGTATTGCTGCAGAAAAGTTAGGGGAATCCGAGTAAAAGCGGGAAATCAGTTAAAAACCTGGGCCTGTGGATCCCCCACTACTCACAGAACCACGCGATTTGCATTTGTGCTGACTTCCGAGATTTTCAGGCCGTTTTAGGGTTCGATTGGCTCGTACCTTTCCAACTCTTCCTTAGGCACATCTCTCGCATTTTGCTATCAGAATATTGACGTACGCAGAAAGCTTTCAACTGCGTTCGCGCTCCGTTTCTCGCTGCCCACGGCACGACGACGTAATTCCTACCTGCAGCTACGCCGGAAAGAAAACGATTATCGCGAACACTTCAAAACATTGACATTTTCGAAGACCTATTACCTTATTTACGAGTAAATAATAACTTTTTATTGGCTCAAAAACTATACCAATCAACGGCAATAATAAGTTGTTTACTATTTAACAAGCGACGACGGTTCTCTTCGTTTATACCGGCAGCCCTGATAACTCCTTCTATGATCTCTCCTGCCTCTCATATCGCCAAACATATTCAGAAGATGCATAAAAAAAATTAAAGGTGTTTTGTTTATTTTGTTTTACACTAATATAGTTTGCTGGACGCGAAGTAATTATGTTTTAACTGCTAGAACAAGAAAATGTACTTTCCGGGTCGATGGAAGAGGGATCCTTATGACCCCGATCGATCCAGGGACCCTGGTTCTTTAAATAAATATCTGACGCGTAGCATCACACAACTTTCTTTAGCTCTACGCCAGTTCACTTGTTATAGCTATTTCTACATACTCAATTCATCTGAACTTGGTCAAACACCACTTCACGGGGGCAGGATGCGGTAGCTCTTACAGTAATTGAGCAATTGGTAAGCAGAAAATTAATGGGGCTATAAACACGATTTTTTAAAAATAGAATAATAATCCCCTTTCCAGAGTTATTGGGTAAAAACTTTTAGAACTGGTAGTAAGCTAAATGGCAAGAGTTAATTCCGGAATTTCTTGAGGGACCCCCATATACCTTATGAGCGTTTTTAAACTCTCTACAGGTATTGGATCGGACTATTACACCAATTTGTTTTAACATTCTAGTAACATTTCAATGAAGTTAATGAGAAAAAAATCGCGCTAAAATCGATTTTTTGTCGAAACGTTTTGTAATTTATTGAGCTTCTCCCGTCATTTTCCCACTAATGGGAATTTTACGGTATAATTACCCTATTAAAATGTATATATTTAAAATTTAATCAAAATCGTTAGGGCTATTTTTGAGAAAAAAAAATACTAGGTGTTTTGATCACTATGATAACTATAGTTAGTTTTGAGCGAATTTTCCCCAGTTTTGGCATGCCATGGTGACTTGCAGGCTAGATATCAAGTTTGAGCTGATTTGATTTAGTCGGGTTCTCTAAAAATCGTTCACACACACACAGACCATTTACCCAAATAGCGTTTTTCGGGCTCAGTAGGGTTTGAAACGTAAAGATCTGAAGAGAACTCAAAATTTGACGAATGTTATTTCCTTATAAATGGTACAATTGTCAGAGAAAATAGGGGGGTTGTTGAATACGGTGATTGTTTAATAACTCTCATAAGAAAATTAGGAGTGACAACAAAATTTCAGAATTCCAACGACCACCGTTTCATTTATTAGCATTTCTCACAGTTTTTACTCGACAATTCCGGATCAGTGCACCATCCTTCTCAAAAAATGGTGTTGTCAGTCTCATGAATTTGCTGTGTAGTGATTGCTTTATAACGGCCGCAGGATGAGTAGAAGCAACTCAATAAATTCCTGAACTTTAAATGATACCACATTCTACCACCTGCGACGCACCATATATTCGTCATTTGAACTCACTGACTATCGTTTAAAAACGCCTAACTCAAAAGGATCGTAGTTGAAATCTGTTGGAGAAGATCAGTGAACTCATTAAGCGATTGAGATTTATCCAGCCGCGATCCCCTTCAAAAAGACCCCAGCAATAATCGAGGAAGTCGCTAATGAAGCAATAAAATAAATGAGAGAAGAATCAGTTGTTCCAAAACCCCGCTCCCACAAGAGATTAACACCCTGTTAACCTCTTGTCAACCCGCGCCGTTCTCCCGCGCTACCGCCACATAAAGAAACCCACCCCGACACCCACAACAGCCATCCGCAAAAGGGAACCTACAATCCACTCCCTCGATTCCTGCTTTCCGCCAACTTTCACCCCTTTCTAATATGCATTTTAATAGCTGTTTATAAAGGCGAGAAAAACCTTTGTGCTGGGGAAAAAGGGTGAGAAGCGGATGGCGGTGGGAGGAGGGGGGAAGAGAAAAAAGGGACGAAACTGCGAGGTTCGCAAAGGAGAGGGGGTGAGGGTTTTACTCTGGAAGGTCCCGCAGGAGTTAGCGGAGGAGTTGTAATGAAAGCGAAGCACGTGCTCACACAAACAGCGCATAAGCAGTTGTGAAGTCGCTCTACCGGTTGAAATGAGGTTGCGACCAACTTGCACGAAACACTACGTCTAACGAAAACCAATGAAACTGACACATTGTGTCCCCTAAAGCTTCATACTTCTCGAATCTATTTATGTAGAATAATTAGCTAAGGAACTCGCAATGATATATTCAGCCTAAACATCGGGAGTAATCATCATTAACCATCTGATGGCTTGCATAGCAACACTTGGGCAATGATAATACGCATAGTAGACACATACCACAATTATCCGTAGAGGATGAAGCGAGTACAATGTTGAAAATCCTTTTCAAGGCATTCACTAATAAATCCTGGACAGCAGAGGAATGTAGGTGACTCTGGCGCAGAAACTAGTGAGGATCTCTCACACCCCACCCTCCCACCCACACCACTCCTACAACTGTCCTCATCCTCCACATCTTCCAGCCCTGACTTGAACGCTGTCACGAAACTTCTTGTACTGTCGGCAAGTTATCTGGATCCATGGGCAGGTGTCCTCAACCAGTGTTACGTACCAGTTCTCTGTAACCCCCCCCCCTCAATATCCCATTAGAATTGGTAGTTAGCGTTTATACCATCCAGTGCCTCGTGCTATAATGTAACAGCACTTTAGCAGCGTTAAAAGTTCGCCTATAAGTATGAAACTGTTATCGGGCGGATAACGTCTCCGAATTTGGTGCAAAATGGCTTAATGTGAGCGTCAAGATTCGAGATGCGTGTAGTACGCTGACCAAGGAGGGGTTCGGTGAAATTTGCTGTTGTGTGAGAAAAGAGGAGGAATATTTTTGAAATTTCAGAACAAATGTACTGCCAAATGAACCGTTACTCAACTAGCATAAGGGATTTTAATTGTGAAGGGAAATTATGAGCTTCGCAAATTGGAACGGTCACTGATTGATTGAAGGGCAAAGGAGACGCTATAGTTCACTGAATAGGCTTCACTTGGCTCAAATGAAAAAATGCTCTGAAAACGGTACGGTTTGAAATTGTTTTAAGCCGAGTTCTATTATAGAGCAATCGAAATCGAATTTAGGACACTTTCTCATTTTTATACTCAACACTCTCTGAATATTGAACAAATAGATAGCTCGTGAATTTTCCTTCCTCTCAAAAGTGCTAGTTCCGATCTTCAAGATTGTGCTCGTGAGCCTTGCCAAACCTAAACAGACCTTCGAGCCCAATTTTTCGTAACCGTTTGAAAATTGTGAGTACTTTCAAAAACGTAAAATTTATGAGAAATGGAATGAGACTCACTCTTGTACCGTTCAGCGTACATCGTGGTTCTCAAGTTTTTTGTGTTACATTCGTCACAATTTATAAACTCCGTTGCTTGGGAGTCCATTTATAAAGTTATTTGTGTATCTTTTGTGTTCTGAGGAGAGTTCTGTGATACATTGAAGTTTGGGTGGTTGTTGTGGCCGTATCATGAACAGAGCGGTATTAGTTGAAGTTCTACAAGAAGCATATACAGAACGACACTCCGGATCACCAAAAGATTGGCAGCCGCTCACATTTTTTCTCGCCTTGATGTTTTTAATAGTGAAACGAAGCTGCGAAGCGATTCTGTACAAGGTGGAGGAAATATCGCACGGGACGAGATGAGGGAGGAGAGGAGGACATTGTCGCAGCTCGGAATTATGGCCCACGTTGGGATATCGAGCAAAAGACGCGGTTTCAAGGCCGAGGTTCGAGACTGGCTGAAGTGTTACTATACAGCTTCCTCCGCCCGGCCCTGCCCGACAATAGGTATCAGACATCGGCAATTACGTATGCCGCATAATAAACGGCGGAGACCGGCAATTTACTGCAGGGCCCCTGCGGTCGCGAGAGGCGCGGCGGAGGAGGACTAAGGCAACATAACTGGCTATAGGATTGACAGTTTGTTATCTAAAGCCAGACAATGGAGGCGGAGGTATTTGCCTCTGCCCAGCAGCCCTAACAATAGGGTTCTAACGTTGTTGAGATATTGGTCAGGTCTGTTTGGACAGGGCAGTGTATCTATGAGCCCGGGGATGGCTCTACTGGCCCCCTGATTACGTCGCATCGCCTCATTCCACCTTCGCTCTCTCTCAACTTCCCTGATTAGCTTTCCCGGGAGGTTTAATCATCACTACTGATTACGGATACTGGGCCGCGTTCCCCTTCTCCAAAAACGTTATTGTGATCCCGCGGTTCCTTGTCAGCGGTCATTTCTGTATACACACCGCCAGGCGAGGCTCATGTTGAGCTCTCGGTATTTGTCGCAAAGTGAACTTGATTAGCGACAAGAACGACCGTCCTGTTGTTACCACCTCAGCTTAACCCTCCGTTTTCAATGAAAACCGTTCCCTCCACTCAAATCCCGACTCGTTTATAGAACTAATCACCTCGACGCAGTAATTCGAAAAATAATCTTTGAATGATGAAGTGTGCATGTGGATCCTTTAAATCAAGTGACGGGGAGAGGGCTGAGGAGGTTGAGAGGAGAGGGGATCCAGTCCACCGCAGACCAGTTGAAATATTTGGTACGGCGCATCACACAACTTTCCTCAGCAGGTTTTGTTACTCCAGCAACTAATAACACCAGTTTGTATTCAATTCATTCATTCATTCGTACGTAAGTGAAATGTTGAGTTCCTCCTGCTCATTCCACGACTGTTATTTATCAATTGGTGCACAAGGAATTCATGACAATGTCAACACGATTTTTACTTCCCGCGACCCAAAGAGCAAGGAAAGCATTCTAATCGTGTCAAAAAATCCGTATTCGTAAAAAACTGTCGTATTATTCAGAGCTATTCATACAACGAATTTAATCAAAATTGTCAAAAGAGGACGCGAATGAAATGAAGAACAGCAGCTACGCAATATGCATGTCTAGCGTATCCTGTAAATGATGTCATTTATTTCGGCGTACTCCGCAAAACATATGAAAAACGCTCAACGCAGAAAGTATTTTAAAATAATTTAATTTTTCTATTTATTCTCTAAACGTGTTTTCTTTGAGGCGTTTATGGGAAACAAAAGTTGGATATTGATAAGTACGGAAATTACGGATGCCACGATAACCTCGCATTTCTGGTACATTTTGTGTGAGTCAAACAGTTTGAATGGTTCAATGAAGAGGAAAAAATTGTTGGATAGTAGACTAAAATGTTGGGATTCGGTAAAGACGGTTTGAAACTGAATATAAATGGTTTTGAAATTTAGCGAAAGATACGTGAACGTGGGGTGGAAACGTATTGTGATTCTAAATGTACTCATAGAAGATTTAAGAATCTGCTTGAATCTTCGACTACTCTGTTCGTGTTCTGATTTTGCCTTCCCTTCAGTTTGAATTGATTGAACGGTGAAGTGAAGAACTGCACGCACACTGGATATTGTACACCAAAAGGTCCAACGAATTTGTGAAAACCCTCAACAGGTCATGTGCCCAATGAAGCGGTTTCCTCTTGGAAAATTGTCCTTTGTGACCGTCAAAGGGGCCCGGAAGGGTCGCCGGAACCGGTAATGGACGACTTATTTCGAGTAAAACCAAAGGGTTGTCCTGGCGCGGGTCGGTGGGGGGGGGGAGGAGGGTCAACGAAGTTTAAGCCGTTCTCACGTGAACAAAGCGTCGAGCCAAGGAAGGAAAAGCGCAGGAATAATAATTATTGACCGATTATTGGAGGCACTCGCCCCTCCTCCCATTTCAAACCCCTTCGCTGCCTTTGTTTTGAAGTCCCTTCGCTCCTGTGGCCAAATCATCGGAGGCTCGTCCTCGCCGGATTTTGCCACGCTTAATTAAGTAACGTAGCTGGCTCTCGTCAATTTAGTGTGAACTGAGGAGGTGGTCGTAACGAGGACCCACTCATCTTTGAAGAACGGAGTCCTATAGGTACTGACGACTACGACTATTCCATGCGATACGAGTACTTTATGTGGCCACCGTGCGACTGTCAGTTGATTCACTGTTGTCAATCGTCAAGAAAAAACATTTCACATCACAAAACTAACAAGCCTAGATCCAAACTCTCACTACAGTCAAATGCCCTGCTGGGAGCGTGGCGTCGATTTGTTTAGCCTTGGCAGTAGGAAACGCATGATCCTCCCATTTTTGAAGAAAACTATTGTGTCACCAGTTTGTGAAAAATGAACGAAACAAAAAATGCAAAATGTGCCACAAAAATACGCGTTCTGGGCGATAGTACAAGTTTACCTTAGTACTTGAAGTTAGGACAAAAACTCGACCCCCCTAATGCAAGATCGATCTCCCATTTTCTACCAGTCAATTGGAAACCTTTGGCTCTTAAGCCATACTTACGACCATTCATAACCTAGAGGCACCTCCAAGGTTTCACCCACAGAAGTATTTTTCTCTAAATGTAGAGCGATGACACCTGAATCGGCGCCCAAGATCCTCTGAAGTTTCTCCGCCTTCATTTGCCAGGCCATTTCTCTCGCCACAATTACGTTTAATTGTCGACAGAAAAAGTGGTTCTAATTAGGTAACACAAACTCAAGGCTCCGAGACCTCAACTAATTTGCGTATCTGAACCGTTTAATGTTTGAGTGGAATCCTCCTGAGCTCTTCCTTCTGCGGCAACGGAATGAAACAGTCGAAGAAGAAACGGAAAGAAAAAGCTTTGGAAGACGTGAATGCCGCCTAACTCTTCTCATATCTCTAGCGGTAAAGACAATTACGCCTGAAAAACTACTTGAAGAGAGAAAACTGAGCCGTTTCAACAAACCTGGTTCAATTGTCGGAAGATCGCTAATGAACAAACATCAACATTCATGACAGAACCTAATTAATAATTGAGATATTATGGCTAATAGCAGCAACGTTAAGTTAAATACTCACTTTCATTCAAAATCACATCCGCTAGCATCAAATGCTTTTTCTCATTTGTTTTAACTGTTTTTAATTTCCGAAAATACTTTTTATTCTTACTTTCCTTGGCTCTACAAAGTATACAGGAAAGTTGTGGGATCTGCTGGAAGTTTTCTTCAGAGCTTTACGTTTTGGGGGCTTTCATTTAGCAAAATCGCCTGTCGTTTTTGACAAAACAGATGTGTTTATGTCGGTGAATACGACTGAGATTTAATAGCTGAGCCAATCGCCTCTATTACAGTGGTATAGTTAGCCTACAAGTCACTATGGGGTGCCAAAATATGTGAATGAGCTAAGTCCCCCTAAAACTAATCATAGTTGCCGTAGTGATCATCCGTGACAAGGCCACACACTAAATTATGAAAAATTTCGAAGAAAATCTATTTTAGTGATCTATGATACCAGAATTGTCAGAAAAACTAGAGGTAAATTACCCACATGATCAATGGTTAATAACGTTCATAACAAATTTCGGCAATTCCACCGCCATTTAACATACTAATCTTTCTCAAATTTTTACACGATGATATTGAAACGTTAGCGTTGGATTTTAATAGTGTTTGTGGCATAAGTAGGAGCAACTCAATAAATTTAGCAATCTTAAGCCTCACCAATTTTTACTTTCCTTGGCTCTACAAAGTAGAAAGGAAAGTTATGTAATCGGCTGAAAAAAAAATTTTGAGTTTTCTTCAGAGCATTACGTTTCAGACCCCCCTGAGTCCGAAAAACACTATTTGGGAAAATGGTCTGTGTGTCTGTATGTCTGTGTGTCTGTGTGTGTGTGTGTGTGTGTGTATGTGTGTCTGTGAACGATTTTTACAGAAAACCACCGTACCAAATCAGCTCAAACTTCATATCTCGCCGGCAAGTTACGATGGGACGCCAAAATAAGGGTATGAACAAGATCAACCGAAATTTAACTATAGTTATCATAGTGATCAAAACACCAAATTTTTTTTTCTCAAAAACGGTTCTAACGATTTTGATTAATTTTTTTTATATTGGTAGCTCCCAATATGGCAACTATACCATAAAATTCCCATTTGTGGGAAAATGACGAGAGCAGCACAATAAATTACCAAACCTTTCGACGAAATCGGTTTTAGCACGGTTTTTAGAGAAAACAACCGTACCAAATCAGCTGAAACATGATGTCTAGCTTACAGGTTAACATGGGACGCCAAAATAAGGGTATGGGCGAAATCCACCGAAATTTAACTATAGTTATCATAGTGATCAAAACACCAAATTTTTTTTCTCAAAAACGGCTCTAACGATTTTGATTACATTTTTATATAGATAGCTTTCAATAAGACAATTATACCATAAAACTCCTATTCGTGGGAAAATGACGAGAGCGGCACAATAAATTGCCAAAACTTTCGACCAAAAGCGTTTTTAGCGCAGTTTTCTCCTTATAAACTCCGCTGGAATGTTAGTAGAATGTTTAACAAAATTGGTATCGTAGTCCAATCCAATATCTAAAGGGTGAGTGTTTAAAAACGCTCATGATATACATGAGGGTCACTCCGGAAATTCCTGAATTTCAACTACTGCCGTTTCGCTTACTACCAGTTCTAAACATTTTTACCCAATAACTCTGCAAAAGTAATTACTACCCTTCTTCAAAATATTAATGTACAGCCTCATTAATTATCTGTGTACCGATTGCTCAATATTGGTCCTGCAATGAGTACGAGCAGCACAATAAAATCTGGAACTGTAAGCGCTACCGCTTCCTGCTGCCGTAAAGTGTTGTTTGACTAAGTTCAAATTAACTGAGTGATAAATGAATTGATTAAATAGAATTAGCCATGTACAAAGTGAATTGTTGTAGAGCTAAGGAAAGTTGTGTGTTGCAACGCACCAGATATTTTAGTTGAACGTTGTCCTAAACTGAATGAAAAACAAATTTGTATTACAGCGATCAAGGTGTTGAATGGCGAGGAGAGCTGTGAGAAGGAAATGAACGAGATATGTCGTAGATTCGCGTGAACGAAATGAACTAACGAACCTTCAGTGGAACGATATGTTCGTTTGATTCGGTTACAGGAACAGCTGTGGAATCGCATACGATGCTGCTGAACACTGGCACTCTTGGGTTGGTTCGCAGGTACGGTCTTTCGTGAATGGGGCGTGAATGTATGAAACGTACCCACTCAAACATTTCGTTCAGCCTCAAATAATCAGCTTCGCGATACCTCCAAACAGGAACGCTTCGGCGTGGCTGGCTAACTGGTTACGAAGTGGTTAGTAATTTGTTAAAAAGCTAGAATAATATCCAATCTTGATCCAAAACGCATTCTCAAAGATTTCAAACACTTTTTAAATCATGATTCCAAAGGCAACGTTTAACGGCTCAAACCGGCTCCTCAGTCTCTTACTTTGTCAACGGAAACATCATCAATTGACATTATTCGAATAGAAATCGTTCAAGACTTGTTAAATACTTGCAAACTGTTGCTAGCGACGTCGATCGACAATGTTTCTTCATGCACACAACCATTTAGGGCACGCAAACCCGAGTATACGTCGCGCGAACGCGACCTGAAATCTGAAGTAACACAATTGCGGGGGAACAAAGCAGAGAAAGTGACAAAGCTGCGAATTACGCTCATCCCGTTCATACTGAAGGACTGAGAAATCATATCAGTGATGAAGTTGCGAAGGCCGTTGAGTTGCATAATCGAAGGTATAAACTTACCTAGGAAGTAACTGCAAAGTCCAGTCCGTGAGAAACAAAGACTTATTTATCAAATAAATCCAGTCAGATGTACATCGTGCGAAGAGACTAATAATTCAAGGCCTGTGATAATGCCACAATGAAGTTTGATGGTCATAGGAGGGACACTAATGTGTTTCCCCCAGAGCTTTTTACTTTTCACTTCGGTGAAGAAAGTATTGTAATTTCCTCGGGATGCCACTTCATAATGTTGACAGGATGATCGATAAGACAACTAAATGGTGCCACGTTACTGCCGATTATAACGAAGTCAGTCGAAAATCAACACTCGGTGACTGTTGTAAAATTCAACGGCGAGACCGTCAATGTCATGTTGACTCAACGCCAAATGAAAACTTCCTGTCAAAACCCAGTGAGAGAAAAAAAAGGGAAAAATTCGGTTGTGAAGAGTTGAAAATTAATTACAACAACTAAGAATTGAAGGGAGCAAACATTTCCATTGTGAAGGGATCCAGCGGCTCGAGGGAACGAGGGCTGGGGGAAGTCCGGAGTTTATCCTGTCCATTGTCGCTGCCCCCAGCCGCCTCTGACCGCCTCCCTCTGACATGTGACAGGAGCGGGCAACACACTTGAATAAACAGCTCCGCTCAAACAATCCAGCTTTTGTTGCCCACCCGGTGATTTAACGTCTTATCAATTATTGAGCGGCCGTTGAAGTCATTTTCAATTGATTCCAGTTGAGGTAAACACCCCGAAGTTGAGAGTCGCGAATTCTTGCGGCAGACAATGCTCGCTACCGAAATAACTGCACTGAACGGCATTCACTGCTGTAATAGTACAACTCTGCTTATAATAAGACTAATAACTTAATGGTAAAGCTCACAAACGCAAAAATAAGGAAGCGAAGTATCACGATGGGGACGAACAAACCTGGTACGCTTAACCCTCTTATATGGGGTGGTATGGGCTGATATACAGAGCAAAGGCAACCACAGGAAGTGGATGGCAGTGGTGGAGAGGATAAATTCTCCTCATCGCTTGGAGCTGACTGGAAAGTGCTGTACCCATCAAACCAGCTACCAGAAGGAAAGAAGTTGGGACCGTTGTGAACCAGAAGGGACGGTGGACCTGGCAGCAGATTACAGCACATGGTCCATGGCTCGAGATCCTCACGGAGAGGTTGATTTCTACCTTAGTCAATTCCTCACGAGATACACGATGGAAGACAGGGAGAAAACCCCGCTCCTGAACCTCCCGAACTTGTGGCAAGTATGGAGTGGTAGTGAAAATGAAGTGGATAAAAAAAAAATTATCTGCCATCGCAGAGAGGCGTGAGGGCCAACCTGATGCAATGTGCTGAACGGTTTTGGGTTGGTTATTAACACGTATCAGTAAAGTGGTTGCATCAGATGCAGATCCTCCTTCTTGAGAGGCTTGAGTCGGAGTCCTCAGTCGGAACAAATGTTCTTTCCTGCATTAGTAATACTGCCCATGACTGTATCAGCACCTCATGCCCGCTTATCTCAATAGCTCTAACACCCGTCAACCGTTTCCACTCACTAGGCGCATTTTTTGTACTTACTCCACCATTGTAACACTAAACATTGGCGGGGGATACTTCATACCAACGCTGCTTGAGCAGCGGAGCAAAGCATTAACGAATATCGGATTCCTTGACGTCCGAGTTTGGAATCTACCACGGTGCTAAAGATCCTCGTCAAATCTCTGACAATAACTGAAAAATCCCGGTTACGCCTGCAAACTCAAATTAGACACTTAACTCGCCGTTATGCCGCGTCATGTTTGACTTCAGCTCCGCGTATAACGAAGCAGAAGTCGACGTCTTTTGTTCCCGTTCAGCGAGAGCCGGGGAATCGATTCCGATTCCTCATTGTTTGCTCACGACGGGGACCCCATTGTGGGAAACACAAATGAAACGAATTCGCATGACGATTTGAATTGTCCGCGCGTATCCGCCGATTCGAATGGAAGCGCCGATTGTTTCGTGAGCTAATTTGGAATTTTGGCGAGGGGAAGTTGGGATTAGAATCGGGACAACTTTAATAGAATTAATAATCAGGTGATTGTTGTAGCTGAAACATCGGGGGCTCTGGAGCGTTGACACGTTATTTACCGATCAATCAAGCTCCGTGAGAGCCAACACAGCAACCTTCAATATGCAGCTATAGTTTTGGGCCATCATGCTCAAGCGCAACGAATTTTGCAGTTCTTTGGGCGAATTCAAAGTCCTGTTACACTCGTAATCATCAATGTTTGTGATAGTCAAGCATCCTGGACTGCCAAGGAACATTTTTGAAAACCCACTGTGGGGGTGATTGAAGCATGCTGCAGCTTGAATTGAGGTAGATCAACGGGGATCTGTGGGACGTCCATGTGTTACGGGGGAGATTAATATAGTAAGCAGTATCGCACTAGGTGATTCAGGGAGTAGTACGATAGAAGCCGAATACAATTGTAACAGAGTTTTATTCTCAATTACATTCGGAGAAGTTTTACCACCACAGACAGGCAACTGAGTGGGAGCGAACGCGAGCGTGGGCAACACAGCGACGAGGGAACTGGCTCGGTTACAACTGACTGCTGCGAAGTCTCGAGCGAATCGGGGCATTTGAGGTGCCCAGTCAGCATAAGTGCCCCGGACGAGCCTCTGCTGAATCGAAGGGTTTGGTTCGTCCCGCAAGACGTGTGGGCAAGTAGCTCCACTGACTCGTTAAAAAAGAAGTCGAACAATACGTAAAAACGTAAGTTCAACACCTATCTACTAGTCCTGCAAGTATCTACTACCTTAGAGTTTCTTTGAAATGTATTGCGTCTAGTTGTGCCTAATTTAAAGAGAAAAAGAAAAATTATTTTTTTACATTTAATTTCCCTTAAGAATCGATTTATTTGTTATGTTTATTCCGGCGCATTCGGAATGGATAATGTGTTACCTATGCAGTTGTAAAGTTTTCTTACGTTCTATTCACGTTGTCTCAAACAATTCCTCTCCTCAGCACAAACGCAACTATTAAACTTCGAGTCTGGAGTAAGCAGATTCTTAACACCACATCGACAGAGACGAAAGGGGAAACGTAATCTTTGTCTGCTGTGTTGATTTGATCGTACAGACGTATCAAATTACAGTGGACCCCAATAAAATAACCTCCTCCTCGCCCTCCCCCATTAATCATCATGATTCTGAGGAAAAGGCTTTGAATGTGTAGCCCTTGAGGCTGAAGTAACGTGTGATGTAAAAACGATAATCTTTCAAATTCAATAGAAAAATCTGAAGTCAAAAAACATAAGCGCAGTTCGACTTTGAATATCAGCTGCGCAATAAGAGTATTTTGAACATGCTCGAACGTTGGTTTTCTCACTCACCCGATATGTGTCCATTTTCGTACCCAGGGTAGTCGCCGTTGTCCAAACGTTGCTTTTTGATCTGCTGCGACAAGTGCGAAGCCGCCAACGAAAGGCCCACAGGTGCTCGTTTGGGGGGTCTGCCAGGCCTGCAAAGTAGACAAGACATTGTTCTTAGGGATACAACCTTGCATTTACATCTCATGCTCCATGCAAAGCGATCATGCTCCGATTTTTTTTTTTTTTTTTTACATTTATCTTCTGAGTTTTATGGACGAATAATGTTTTAAAGGGTGATTTGGGCGTTTTGAATTGGTAGGTCGTTATGTCAATCAAGAATCGAAGTTCTACGAAGGAGGAAAGTGGGGATTGTTCTACAGCCCCGGCTTGACCCTAAGTCACGGTTTCCCGGAGCACCCACCCCCCTTGTTTGTACCTTCAGGAAGTCCCGCTCCTTAGTGATTTCCAAGTGACAATGGATTTCCCCCTTTCCTGGGCTTTCCAAAAACTATTTCCTACACCTCTCCTTACTTTTCTCTCCCCAACAGACAGCTCCTTCCAAGTCAGTCATCCATCAGCACTTACGAAAAAGCCGTTTTCCAGTTCTCCCAGCGGTTCGTCTTTCAGCTTGTGTTACTCACAACTCAACTCTCTCACTCTCTTTCTCCCTCCACTTAGTGACTCACAACCAGTTCACTTGTATTTAGAGTCCCTTATTCGTGTTTATATACTCACACTCAAACAGATAACGCTATACTGTCAAGCATAGTACAGTCCTCACTCACGCTCACCACCTCCATTTATTTCTGTTTCAAGCCCCCTCCCCCTCCTTTGGGCACCAAGGGTTCCGTACTTTCCAATCCCCTATAGTTTAATCACTATCTCGCTGAGTGACCCAATTTTGGAAGATACACAAACGAAGTACCATACTATAATTTATATCCCCCCGCCTTCAAATCAGCTGTCAAACATTAAAATCGCTGTTAACGTTAAGCCCATCAACTCAACGTCCCAAGAACCAATGAACATACAGTCAGGCTCATAGTCGTCATAAGCTTAATTCTCGTTTGTATCACTTTTTATGCAGCGAACATTATGATGTTTCAGACGGCATTGTTACCGTTTACGATGAAGATCTATGTGTCTAGGCTATGTCAAGCGTTTTCTCCTTGTCACGATTATATCAGACCTCTCACAGCAGATCATGAGCCCCATCGCTAGCGCAGTTAATGGCTAGCGAAATCTCAACTCTTTCACTGATATACTTGTTGAGTAGCAACACACAACATTCGACGGCCCTGTATCTCCGTACAACGCGTTTTTACGGAACAATTTATGCAGAATGAAATGTAGTTACTAGTTAGTCGAGTCGGAGACCTTTTTAATAACATCGAAAAAACGCTTATTTAATGTTCGGCAAATGTTATTCCGTTCAATGGATAGTCACAGGAATAGTTGACAAGAACAAGATCTGAGTACGCGTTGCTAAAAGACACTTCGTCGGGATGATCAAATTCAGTTTTGTGGTTACTTTAAAAATTTCGAAAACGTTTTAAAAACGTTTTGGTTCTTATCTCCTTGCAATGGAGTGGCAGTGGAACATTAATGAAGAAACAGTATGTGAGTGGCTAAATCAATACATCCTTTGAATTTGGTTAAAGCCGTTTTGCCCAAAAGTGAAAAAAACAAGAAAGAAAGTTCTCACTTCGACAGTAATTGGGAAGATTAATCAAAATCGACAGATCGTCAGAGGCGTTTGTGATAAAACCTCAATTTTTGTACATCCCCCCCCCCTCTTCCTATCGATGAAAAGTCAGTACGACGACGACTAGCGTACATGGCAGATTTAGAACCTCCATGCCTTGAAACAGCAATTGTCAAGCTTGGGGGGGAGGGGTCGTTAGAAGTGTAGAAACCATAGAAATGGCACCTGGCAGAAAACGTAGGTGTCAGAATGAAAAAATAAACCAGAAAGAACTAGGTCAATACGTCATACAGACACATTTTTCGCCACTGTGCCAGGCCGCTAAGGATCGATATTATAAAATTGGACTCAGGCGTCGACGTATTTAAAGTTATTCGCTGTCAGTTCAAAACGACTGCTGCACACGTTCAGGAGAGAGTATTCATGCGTGGGAGCTTCCGATTAGGGCTGGTTGGCGACCTGACGGAGTAAGATTGTTCTCGAGGGTGAATTGTAGCCAGCTAATATGGGCCGATTGGTGGTGAATCTTTGGACGAACTTCAATATTGTCATTAAATTTGACGTAATCGATGACGTTCTTATTTTATCATCGATCTTCGCACTTTATACTATCAATTTACAACTTTCTTGCTATGTAAATAGCTGTAACAGGGAACAGGCAGAAAATTATTAGGAAAAAACCTACCACGCTCCGAAATTAGGTTTTTTAAATTCAGTAAACCTTAAAACGTGAAGATCTTGGGATAACTCTTGTTTTTTATACAATCTCAATACTTCCCATGCCCTTTTGTAGCACTCTATTGTTAAAAGTCGAAACTTGTTGGTAATGGCCTTTAAACGATAGCAATGTGTACAAACACCGGGAAGTTTGAGGAGGCGAAGGAGCTGCAGAAGGTGTTTGACCCCCAACAACTCAAACAACAACAACAACAACAACAACATTAGGAGCAATTAAACGTTTTATTATTTACATTCCTCCTTTCCCCTTCCAGTACTACCACTTGGTTCTGTTGTTACAGTCTGGCACTTCCTCCGCCGTATTTTTTTTTTCTCCTTTTAATTTCTCTTTCATTACCAGGATCAGGGGAGAGTGTTCCCTTAAAAGCTCTGCAACCCTTTAAAGGCTCTTTCTCGCCCGTGTTTTAATTATTACGGATGCCGAAGGGTAAGAGAAGGGGAAAAGGGTTTTGGGGTTGCAGTCGGGAGAAGCCGCGTTAAGACGTTAAGTTCTTCGAAAAGGAAATCAGGCTTTTCTTCTCTCCCCTCTCCCCACCACGTCAGAACAATAACACAACAGAACGGAACAAGAAATAACGCAAATTAACAACAAAGTCTCGGGAAAAGTCAGCGGCTCGGAAAAGCAAAACGACTCCCGCGGTCCTTGGCCGATTTTCCGCCCGTCCGAGCGCGTAAATCCTCCTGATGCCCTTTGTTCCTCACAAGGGAAAGGGAGGGCGAGGAATCGTCGGCATTTCTTGCGATTCGTCGAGCGTTTACTTCTTCGTAATTGATAGTTGGCCAGTTATTGAAAAAATGGAAGCGATCACATACCGACACTGCTGACGTGGAGAACTGCCTCTACCACTTTCGGAAATCTTCAATTTGGTAATCCACCACGAATCCTCCAAACCTTCTGCTAGCTGTGGGGAGCAAGCTCAGAGTATTTACACCCCTAGAGCAGTTACGATTCTGCATTTTCTACCTCTCTCAGACCCCTCAGTTTAAAAACGAGGGAAGGGATGAGTTGAGTACCTTCCAGCGACCCCAAGACCACCACGAAGTACTCAGGGCAAGCGCATTTTCCAGCTTTTTCAGACCTTGCCCTGGGTAGCAATTGGATTGCTCCACCTGCAATGCGCTGAAGAGGCAGCCACCTGTTGTGGTCCTAACCCACAATGTACCGGCGCAAGGCCGCGGGCTGTGCATTCCCGTGGTATGTTTAGATCACACAACCCTTAAGGCCAGAATGGTCGCTGACCCACCCCATCTTTCGATGGCACTTACGGCTTTTCCTCATCAAAGAACAAGAAAGTTTGGACTTTCTGCCTACCCTAAGGTTTGACAGGACCCCAGTAAGCCTCGGCAGAGATTTCCCAACCTTCCATCCACTACTCAGGGAAGATTGTGTCTTTGAAGGACAGGAGTCCAAACTCTCCATTTAACGCAGTTCGCGCCTAATCATGATCTTCTCAGACTGCCGCCTCACGCCATAGGCATTAGTCGCATCCTATGAAAACTAGGGGTGCTTTACTCAATTCGCCCGGGCAGTGAACAGCCAGAAGAGGGTGTAGCTTACTAATCCGGGGCTTGTATCTCTCTCATGAATGAAGAATAAAAGCATGGAAGAAAAACCTCTCCTGAACCTCCCAAGCCCCTGCGCAGTGTGGGAGGATTTTCGGGAATGGCGGCATGCTGCAAGACTCTAGTGAGGTTGAAGAGAACAACATGAGCTAGCATCGCAGAGGATTGAGGGGCAGGCTGATGTAATGTGCTAAACGGCGAGGACTTCCAAGGAAGAATTTCTTGAGGAAATTCTCCAAGTTGTCGAAGCCAAACCTGTTCTCCAGCAAGTCCAAACTGTCTCGTCCTGAGATGAAAAAAAGCCGTAAGTGGGGCCTAAGATGGGGCGGGCCAGCAGGGTTAAGGGTTGTTTGACCCAAACATAGTACCAGGGGAATGCACAGCCCGCGCCTTACGCCGATGCATTATGGGTTAGAGCTACAACAGGTGGAGCTGTCCAACAAGGCCTAAAAATGCTGGAAAAGGCTCTTGCCCTGCGGACATCATGGTGGTCTTGGAGTCGCTGGGGGGTATTCATCCTAGTCATCCCATCCCTTCCTTTGTTTTTATACTACAGGGCCTGAGGGAGGAAGAGGCCACCCGGTCGGGACTCCCTCAGATCCCCAAATGCAGAATTATAACTGTCCATCAGCGAAAAAAGCGTACTAAATGATGCAAACAGTGGTCTCCTCTTATTTCACGAATTTTTGTCATTTAAAAATCAAATTGGAAGTTTTCGCAGTTATCTGATTCTGCAGGTTAAGTAACAAACTTTTGTCATCGATCTTCTGTTGTTAACGACAGCTGTCGGACATATAGCAAATCAAGGTGAGCTTGAATTCGTTCGGCTACGTAGTGAAACTGAGGCCAATATCAAGATAATTTTAAGCTGTCCGGGCGTTTGGTACGTAACGCGATCGCCGTGAGAACAACTGACATTGAAAGTGAGAAGGAAAGAGAAACAACAAATAACAGCCTTATTACAGAGCAGAGGTTAGTGTCGCTGCGCGGATCCATTAAGTGGAGTACAGTTAGGGACGGAGCTCATCCCAACACGTCCTATTAGTGGAAAACAATGACTAGGGGGAGCCTTGGGGTGGCTCATCATCGACGCGATCTCTCGAACACTATTTGCTTTACAGGCAGCTGATCTCCGTTCCCATTGTTTCCAATCTAATTATCGCCCTTCATTCAATTGGAATTGTTTGTCCGTATGAATGCATTGTGCTGGATCAGCGCTCGTCTCGAACATCTCCAGAGTACCCTTCGGAAAACAATCCGAGTATCTCGCTCGAACCGATTCGTCATAACGCATTGACGAGCGTTGATTGAATGTGGACTACGAGTCGCTTCCTGAGGGTTTGAGATCGTCTCATCGAAACGAGAAACGGGCGTCCGGTCATACGAACTGCGTCGCAATTGCTGCCTGACAGCCGGAGAGAATCGGAGCTCGTCGCATCGTTCGATGATTTAGGAGTGGAACCATACTGTCATTCTGAGTTCTAGTTCAACTGAGTATTGCTCAAACCATATCCTAGCCACAAGTGAAACTGAATTCGGAGGACCGGACGTTAACACGTACAACTTCTGTCATGAATTGGGACAGCTCCCCACAATGTACTGTTTCAACAGGATAGAAACGACCAGCAGAGCGTATGGTACTATAGAAGAAAGACAATATTTTCAATGGAAAGACGGCACGTTTCACTCTTTGATCGGACAAATAGCATGTCTCATCCAGTTCAGTAGCCTACTATGTTTACCCTGTGCGTTGAGATGACTTGTTTTCTTACGATTTACATGGCTTTACGAGGCAAGACCGATTTCGTTCGGTACAACTTCAAACGATTCTAACAGAGAATTGTTGAACCTCGTCGGAGCGTCTGTTTGTGTGACGGATTGACAAAACAAAACCGCGCCTCGACAGACACGCTTCAGTCACTTCCCATTAATTGGCCGCCCCTCCATTCACTTAGTCACCTGACAAGAAAAAGGAAAGGTGAAGAGGGAACAACCGGAATTTACGGCTTTTTTCTCCCTCAACCCGGAGGACGTCCAGCTCAGGCGGACCGCGTCCAATCGCCAGGTAGCCGCTGCCCGCCCACAAATGAGGTCGTAAAAACCGTTGACAGGTCTGGTTTGTCACGAAGCCACTTGTTTATAGTCCGGACTAAAGGATTGACCTTCGGCGAACTAGTAGCCGCCGAGCCTTGAGTTGAGTGCCATCTCTGTTGATACTAATGTCCACTATGGGGTTGTTCATCACGTCAATCTACGCCAGAAAACCTAATCGGGAGAAGCACTACACCGCATTTCAGAAGACGGGCGAGAAAAGTTGTGAGTAGAGCTGGTGGATTACAAGGTAACAGCCACTGCTGGTGACTTAAGCTTTGTGTTTGTTATTTGCTATAACTTCCAATTGGACGTCAAGTTTCCACCCGTCTCTGCAGGCACTGGAGACTGTTAAGTAGACAAACCTATAGGTCAGCCGCGCGTTCTACTGCGCATCTCAAGATCCTCTAAAAAGCATAACTTCCTTTAGGTTTAGTTCCCTCAGAGCTAGATAGTGTGCGCATAACAGAAATATCGCTTTCATTTACGAGGACTTTCGATACAATGTCCCATTGCAAGTTGCACATAAAATGAAAAATGTGAGGGGCTATTTGCTCAAAAGAACACAATGTGTCAAGTTGGACGGAATCAGACAGCTTATGATTCAGTAATACACTTTTATGGTCTCCACTAAACGTCCTACCTCCTTTTGGTTTATTATTCATTCTGAATAATAACCCTATGTTTTCGGTCACGAAAAATTTTTTACAACCCCCCCTCAAAATTTGATACTTTACGTTTCAAGACATGGAGATTCCAAATTTGCAATGTCCGTCCGCCGTCCGCCGTCACCCGTCCCCCGTCCGCCGTCCGGGCCGTTTTGTGCCTTTAACGTGGTCTAAAAAATTCGTTCTTTCGCCCAAAAATCCGACTTGGTATCTAGTTGTGCCCGCCATCTCGGCAATCCGATCGGACGAAGCCCGTGGTTGTAATGGGCAAAGAACGGTTAAAAAAATTAACGAAACGCAGTACAACGCGGAGCTACAGGCGTTTCGTCGTTTGAATTCCCTCCGCCCCGCCCGTCTCTTTAATAAACCAACCGCTCTCGAGGCGGCTCTCGCCTCCCTCCCAACGACCCCTTTGGCCTCCCAACGACGACGCGCTTCGCTTCGAGCGCCCCCCGTTCCAATTTCCCCGACGTTTTGGTTTTAATACGATTCAATTTTTTTAGATTCTTTCGTTTCATTCTCATTTTGGTTTTCTTCATCAATTTTGGTTAAATTTTGATATTAGTATTTAGCGTGCGTGTTTTCATATTAAAATTCAGTTTTGTCTAGATACTTGCGTTTTTTTTTTGTTTATTTTAATATTACGATTCAGTTCTTTTCGACCTTTTTTTGGGTTTCATTTTGATATTTTTCGATGCTGAATCGAACAGGATGGGTCTCGGAGCATTAATGCTAGGTCAAGCTGATTATCCGAATAATAAACCGTTGTGTAATAATTTGCAGGGTTTTTTTCACGGGAGGAATATTCAATTTTGTAATAAATGAGCATTATTTTATTATGCGCTAGTCAAATCGGTCTTGTTTTACAGTGTCCCAATGTGGGGTGGGGCGCATATCGCAACTCTGAAACCTTTGATCGCGACTCGCACTAATAAGAATCGTAAGGAACACACAGAGTCAAGTTTTGAATCTTTGGACATTTTAAATTGTAATGAATTACGAGAATTGAATAATATAAAAACAGATATTAAAAAGCAATCTCTTCATTCACCCTAAACGTGAAATAAATATTGGATTAACAATTGATAAACGTCTTTCTCTCTCTCTCCCTTTATGTACACATGTTGTTACCATTTTATATTTTAATAACTTGCCCACTGTAGTAAAAACTAAAGTACTTGAAAATCCAAAATATTCTTTTTCTATTTAAAAGAAGCATTTTATCTTATATTAAAGAAATTAGGTTGTGTCCGCCAGTAGGCAAATTACTAAAGTTAACGTACCTGTTAGGTGAGTCCGTCTCCTCCGTAACTCACCAGCCAGAGGAGACGGACTCACCTAACAGGTACGTTAACTTTAGCATTTTATCTTAAATTAGCAACTGGATGTCACGACTCTCTTTTATCCTGCACTTCCCTTATTACTCGTTTTATAATTGAAATGCAAATTCTAACATACTGCCCGATAAGTGGTAAATATGTGAACCAAAGCAAAATGAAAAGTGAAGGACACCCAAGTTAGGCTCAACCGACTCATTGGGAGGTAGATACTAGTTCTGTCCGACGAACAACGTGAATGTTCATTTATTTTTCTTACGTGATTTTACAATCATTGTTTCAATAATATTGAAATCGATGCTTCGTTAGTCTCGATCAGTAGATTTCAAAATACGACCTTGGTTCAGCGCTCAGTGGTGCTCAAGGGAATCGTATTACTGGACGAACTTCCTACGGCACTGAAGAGTTCCTTAAATGTCTGAACTCAAATCTTACTTTCAATAAAGTATCTGAAATTGGGAGTTGTTTAAATTTATCGTTCTGTTCATTTTTTAAAATTTATATTTGTGCTAGGTGGGTTGTTTTGAAATGAACTCTCTTTTTTCTAGTAATGTATACATTTAAACTTTTTCGATCTGATGCAAGTTTTGAACATTATCGAAATTATCTGGTGCGCTGCAACACACAACTTTCCTTAGCTATACGTCATTTCACTTTGTACTTGGCCTTTTCTACTTACTCAATTCATTTATCACTTAGTTCATTTAAACGTGGTCAAACAATACTTCACGGCAACCAAAAACGGTAGCGCTTACAGTTCCGGAATTTATTGTGCTGCCCGTACTCATTTCCGGACCATCATTGAGCAACCGGTACACTGAGAATTAATGAAGCTGTAAACACGATTTTTTTGAAGAGGATAACAATCATTAGTGCAGAGTTATTGGGTGAACACTTTTAGAACTGGTAGCAGGCGAAATGGTGGTAGTTGGAATTCCGGAATTTCTTGAGGGACCCCCATATATCTTATGAGCGTTTTTATACTCTCACCCTATAGATATTGGATTACACCAATATACTACACCAATTTGTTTCAACATTTTAAACATTTGAGCGGAGTGTATAAGAAAAAAATTGCGCCGAAATCGATTTTTGTCGAAAATTTTAATAATTTATTGTGCTGCTCTAGTCATTTTCCCACGAATGGGAATTTGATGGTATGATTGTCTTATTGAGAGCTATCAATATAAAAAATATAATCAAAATCGTTAGAGCTGTTTTTTAGAAAAAAAATTTCGTGTTTTGATAACTATAGTTAACTTTCAATGGATTTTGCTCATACCCTTATTTTGGCGTCCCGTGGTAACATGCGGGCGAAATATCAAGTTTAAGCTGATTTGGTACGGTCGTGTTCTCTAAAAATCGTTCACAGACACACAGACCATTGTCCCAAACAGTGTTTTTTGGACTCTGTAGGGTCTGAAACGTAAAGATCTTAAGAAAACTGAAGAATTTTTTGTGCAGTCGACTACATAGCTTTCCTTTCTACTTTGTAGAACCAATTATTTATTTATTTATTTATCCGGCGCTACGGTCCTCCAAGAACCAGGGCCTTCTCAACAATTGACCTCCACTCCTTCCTGTCATGGACATGGGTCCTCCATCTTCTCACACCCAGTCTAGTCAGGTCGTCTTCAACATCCCTCAGCCAGCTCAGGCGTGGTCTTCCCCTCAGGCGTCTTCCACCAGGGGCCCCGTACATAGCTCTTCTTGGGAATCTTTCCGTGGGCATCCTCTCGACATGACCCAGCCACCGGAGACGAGCTCGCCTAACGAATGCCACCAGGTCAGGCTCACCGTACAGGCGTCTCAGCTCTGCATTCCCTCGGATCCTCCATTCACCGTTGTCATATACAGGGCCAAAGACTTTTCTCAGGACCTTGCGCTCCCAGCAATTCAGCAAACGTTCGCACAGAAGCACCGATTCCCAGCTGCTATGCGTGCTTTGATTTCGGTAGTCACATCATTGTCTTCTGTGATACGCGCGCCCAGGTACTTAAAGTCGTGACAGACTGGGAAGTCGTGGTTTGCGACTGGGAAAGTGGCATTTGGTGTCGGTGGCCTCCTAGATGTCCGCATGTACCGCATTGTAGAACCAAGGAAAGTAAAAACGTTGCTAATTAATGAAGTTTATTATTCTCTTGCACTGCTTGGCGTAGTCTCACTCTTCCGGGACCCATCTTTCGATCCATCAACGAAAAATAACAATAGTAGACGATAGGAAAGATGACCTGAACAACGAAAATTGACATAGGACTAGAAAATATCAATTGTTTATTGTTTCGTACGATCGGGTGGCCGAGTAGACTGACACAACTAGATCTCAGATGGAATTTTAGACCGCGTTGAAGGCAAACTATGGGCTGGGTGACGGACGGACATTGCAGATTTGGAATCAAATGACGGAAGTTGTAATAAAATTTTGTCGACCAAAAACAGGTGTAGAATGAATAATAAACCAAAACGTGTACGAGTAAACGTTAGAATGATTCCGGGCTGCAAACCGCCCGAGGCCTCAGGCGCACCAAGAGCTAAAGCAAATTCAGACCGGATATTCGTCTCGTTAACTCGAAATGACAACTGATTTTCAATTTCAAAGCCAAGCCGCGGGTTTCCGTGCAGAAGAGTTTTACGCACAATTACTGCGGACTCGACGTTAATTATCGGCGCAGTTCCAGGCTGTCACGAACGTTGCGTATCTTCCGCGAAACATCTCGCACGTGCAGAAATTTCCTTCAGCAGAGAGAATTTTTTCGCACGGTAAAAAGAAAAAATTGCGGGCAACACGTTTAATGAGAGCTCAGCAGGAGGTCGGAGGCGCCTCACGATCAATTCTGCTCATTGTGGGGCTACACATTGTCCGTAATTATGGAATATATTAGCCGCACACGGTGTCGACGGAGGTTCAACCGAGTTATAAGTGTTTCTATGATAATAATAACAGTGATTTCATCTGCCGTTACGTCCATTTGTCGACCTGATGATGGCGAGTACGCTTTTTTCAAGACTTTGGCTTCTAAACAGGTTCAACGTGTCAAGTAGAGTTGAGCTGACTTAGTACGTTGAGAAGTTAGCCTCTTGCACGCCAAAGTCGGCTGAACTAGAGTTTACAGGGGCTGCCTACGAAAAGGGGTATGCAAGATAGAGAGACGACTTTTATTTACCAGACCCACAAGCCGTCTCTGTTTTTTGGCTAAAAAAATAAAATATGAACAAACAAGATGTTAAGCGAAGGTGAAGTTAACTAAGTGACTTCTTCAAATTCTAAACTGTCCAGCCCTCCAACTCGGCCCAACGTTTCACAGCTCCATTTGTAGTGTACCCCTTTCGGCCGAACATGAAAAAAATCGGTGCCCTATGCCTTTGGGTGAATTGGCAGTCGAGTATTTCTTATAATTCTCTCCCGCACCTCAGTGACGTAAATGAATTTACTAAACAAAGTCCGAGGGACTGTTCAGGACAACACGCACAAAAGACTCACCACTTCGTCTTAATCTTCGATGATTTTTGGTTTATTATTCATTCTGATGGATTCTGAATATTTTTATGTTTTTGGTCAGAATATATATATATATACTTGTTTTTTTTATACCCCCCCCCCCCCTCAAAATATAACACTTTACGTTTCAAGACACCGGGATTCCAAATCTGCAATGCCCGGACGGCGGTGTTCGACAATTCGTTCTTTCTCACAAAAACTCCATTCGAAATCTAGTTGCACCTGCCTGTTCGGCAATCAGATCAGACTAAGCCTATGGTTGTTATCGGCAAGAAATAGTTTAACAAATGAACAAAAGCGCAATTTTGTTAGTTTTATAGCAATCACGTAGTGTTTGGTCTCGTTTTCCAGGTATTTTTCGATGCTGGGTCGAATGGACTGAAGGTCAGAGGTGTACGGCTGCGTCTAGATCAAAAACAGTGAAATCACAGTAATTAAAACGGGCCAAAGTGTACTAATTGAAAGAACTCGTGAGACATTACTGCGAAAGTGATCGCTTTATCGTTGGCGCTCCCACAGGTCACAACCCAACCTCCCGTCAGCAGGACTTGTCACGCCTTCGTATATTTTATCGCTACAGGAACTGCCTATACTCTCAATCTTGGAATATCCGACGGCCAAGATGAATTGATCGCCAAGTTGTGCAAACTACTCCACTCAAACACTAGCAGTGTATGCTGTGCACTCTTCGTTGGAGCGTTTGGAACAAGGACACAGATTCAAGATTCAACAGGCAGCTAATCTGGCTAGAGGTGAAGCAATGCACAGAACACTAATGCAGCGAGCTACCGACTAAATGATAGGTCGAGGCGAGTGTTGATCGAGGCTGGCAGCATTATTAATTATCCCTGCGAACATGAAACAAGCACAACCACTAGCCCCGGTAGGAAGGGATCCATAACTTCTTCACCCTCACTGAAATCGGTCCCTCACAAGTACTCATGTTTCCCTGTTTAAGTATGTTTTGAGCCTTCATTCTCTACAACCTTCAAATTGAAACGAATTCAAGGTGATGGAGTACGTTTTAATATTTTCCAGTATTTTTGACGCCGTGAAAACCTGAAAAAGAGCAAAAATGAAACCGAAGACGAAGCGCAGGCTAAGGGTTGCAGACCTTGTTTCTGGATACCGAACCGGCTGCACTAAGTTTACAGCTCGAGCGAAAGGTTATCTTTTGTCAAACATGTGCTCGAATTTTATCTCCGAGGAAGAACAAGGGCTGAAGAGACCTGACGCTCTCCGATTAGAAGCAGATGAAAAGGCACTCCCCTGGCTTCAAGATGATAGTTATATTTAAACGCTAGTTCCGAGGAGGCTCTGAAGATCAGTGGTGCCCTAAAGAGATCGTTTTCACGCAACGCTCAACTTATTATTGTATACGTTAGACGTGACAGTGGGTATATTAATAAATCTGGACTGCTCTTTTCGCGGATCAATCACGAACCCATCTGTGTGACAAAAAGTTGTTTGCCTTCGATTCTCACGAACTCCTTAAAACCCATATCCTAAGGAAAGGACGGTAGAAGACTAATCTAAAGTCAGGATCATGATGCGTGCGACTGAATTAATTACCGTTCATTTAACCAATGATCGTAGCTTTCTTCTGCCTGGGATCATCGATTCATTGAAAGGCGCTCATCTGGTAGAACGCAAAGTCCTAAGTTCAACCAATCTCTTGGAGGCGACAATAAATTAACTAAACCTATGATAACTCAGGAATGAGAGATTAACTACGTGAGAGGGGACTTGCGCCAGCCCCCACATTGTAGGACAGAGGTTTTAGATTGTTTTGGAGTAAGTGGAAGAGAACTGACTGCGGTAGAGTTGAAGTAACCCAAGTTTCCATTCAAGCTCGCTGGTTTGAACAATAAACTGATTTTTGACGCGCCTTAAACGAACGTTTTCACTGCCAACGACAGACGACACCTTCCAAGGCTAAGCAGTGTGAGTAATCGAACGTTATTATTCTCCCCTGGCTCACGAATAACAGCGAATTGAGAAGAGCTTAGAGCGCAGAATTTACTCAGAATTGAATTTGCAGTCTCAGGGCGGATGATTCTTCCACTCCCAGCGCTAATGGATATTTCAGGGAATCACATTAGGATTCATGAAAAAAGAAAGTATCGCAAAGTTGGGGTAAAAACGATGAAAAATGTTCCAAGGGGGAAGATGCGAAACGGGAGTTTTCGAAATGGGCGGGAAAATAAAACGAAATACGCAGTAATTTTCCAAACAATGAGCACCGACTTTTTTTCGAAGGGGCTTCCTAAAAAAAGGAAATTTTTCCAAGGCACAGACAATACTCGATGTAATAATTTACCTTGAGGCGTCTGCATTGGTTTGAAGGCAGAACGGAACATTAATTTTTATACTTCTTTAGCCCAAGGCGGAGCACTGAGACCGCATGGCACCCTCGCCCTTCGCCTTTCCCTCGACCTTCGCTCTGCTGAACAACAACACTCCCGATTCCCAAAGAGGCGCGAGGGGAAAAAATTGCTTCACCTCTTCATTGAGAAGCAAAGACATCCATGAAAGCGTAGGTAGAGGGGGAGACCAATGAAACATAATAACCCCTACCAACCTTGGAGTGTTGGGGGGGAGGGGTATTCGAAACCTGAATATTGTGAGTGAAAACTGTAGGGAAATCCGTTGAGAACTCGTTAGAAATTCGAGTAAGTGTTATCAGGACAAAACAAGAAGTACAACATCTGGTGCGACGCATCACACAACTTTCTCCACCCCTACGTGCATTCGGCAACTTTTATCACTCTAGCAACAAATGAAATCCGTTTTTTGCACTCAGTTTACACGTACGTGGTAAAATGTAGCCCAACTTTGGCACGGAAACTGATGAAGATTAAGGTACCGGAAACTTTATTGACTTGCTTCTACTTGTGATTCCCACAAGGAATTTACTAGACCGCTTTTGGTTTATTATTCATTCTGAATAATAACCCTATGTTTTCAGTCAACAAAAATTTTTTACAAACCCCCCTCAAAATTTGATACTTTACGTTTCAAGACTTGGAGATTCCAAATTTGCAATGTCCGTCCGCCGTCCGCCATCCCCCGTCCGCCGTCCTGGCCGTTTTGTGCCTTTAACGTGGTCTAAAAAATTCGTTCTTTCGCACAAAAATTCGATTTGGTGTCTAGTTGTGCCCGCCATCTCGGCAATCCGATCGGATTGAATTCTGCAATTTTGAGGGTTGCGTCTAAGTATACTTTGAAATATTAAACTAAGAGGTTGCTTTATTGGACTACCGACCTGGTTTATCTGGCAAAGTTCCCATATAAGGGGGATTTATAAGGCAACATTCAAAAATCGATATTGAAGGCAAAATATGGGCTGGATAGCGGACGGACATTGCAGATTTGGAATCACCATGCCTTGAAACGTCGTGTCAAATGACGGGGGTAGTAAAAAACTGTTGTCGACCAAAAACAGGTGTAGAATGAATAATAAACTGAAACGTGTACGAGTAAACGATTCATATCGATTTTCTTCGAAACATTTGATGATTAATTGAACTGCTCTCGTCATTTCCCCACAAATGAGAATTTCGTGGTACCATTGTGTTTTTGGAGATGTCCGCAAAAAAATATAATCAAAATCCTTAGAGCCATTCAAAAAAAAATTGGTGTTTTGGTCACTATAACTATAGTATTGGACCAATTTGGCTGACACCCTCACTTTGGCGTGCCATGATGACCTGCAAGCTTAATACAACATTTGGGTCGCTTTGCTCCTCCTGTACATCATCGACAACCCGACGGTTTGTCTCTTCTCACTCTGGTCACTAACCTAACGTCCTTCCTGTAGCATACTCTGCACCTCGTGACGACTGATTTCTTGAGGGTCATCGGCCAATCTCTATTGGAGTGGGTTCGTAGTTACCTGGTGAGGGCTTTCTGTACCCTTTGTCACCCTGCCTGGTGCGCCTCAGGGCTCCCACCTTTCACCCTCGCCATCAATGACATCCGCGGGGCTGTGGATGTTAATTTTTTTATTTACATTGACGACTGTGCCCTTCTTCAGAATGGGTGAGTGGTCTACTAGAACTGGCCTCTCTCTGAATCCAGCAAAATGTGCAATAACCTCCTTTCATCTCTCCCACACACCCATAACTACTTCATCTTGTAACAAAAAAAATAAATAAAGGAAAAGGAAAAATAATAAAATCGATTCTAGTGGGGATGTACCCATGAATTTAGGGATGGGAAAAGAAAAAAGCAGTTAAGAAACATTTATACGGGAACTATGTATTAAATAGAAATGGAGCTTCCTATACAACCAAAAAAAAAAAAATATTTGCTGATAAAAAAAATGAAATGGAGTTAGAAATTAAGTGTCCTCTCATACCTATGGCTTGCCAAAAGAAAAATCATACAAAGAGCCACAGACTTCACGTGACGTTCGAGTTTTCTTCCTCTTCGTTCGAACCAATGCAGAGAAAACGTTTTCTCGCGGGAAGGGAGCAGGGAACAGAAGAAGAAGAAGATCCAATAATCGGGAGAGAAGAAGACAGCTAACCTTCCTGCAGAAACCGTCCATGGGCCTTCGTTTCTGACCAGGTTTGTTCCCAGCAGCTAGGACAGTTCAAGGGTTTTTCGTTGCCCAAACCCCAGAACTGATTCTGTCATAGTTCATGTCACAATCTGCACCCCACATCTGTCATTCTGTAATAAAGGGCATTGGAATACCTACAAACACCCAGCTTTCCTTCACTGACCGTATTCACTCATATCCCTGCCCTCACTGCCTTCTACTGCGTGCTTGTTCTCCCCACTCTCCAATGCGGGTCTGTCATGGAAACCCATTTTATAGATGCCACAGGGAGACATTCTACGTTTCATTTCGTTCACGTTGGGAATCCCACCTTCTGACTTTGACTACTCTTCGCTCTCTAGGGATGCTATGTTTCCCAGCACCCAGATATGGTATTCCTTCATGAACTGATCTCCGGCAGGATTGATGTTCCTCGATTTAATTTCCACCCCCCCCCTTTTCCCTTAAAGAACTATACGATCTATCGCCCTTTGTTTTATGACCTGCTGCCTACATGTCTACGTTCCCTACGTTTTCAATTATCACGCTTTCTTCTGCACTCATTCATGCTCCTGCCCTGCGCCAGTGCGCACCCCATATCTGCCACGCCACGCCCCTTTAGTGCAACGTGACGATTGATTAACGCGTGTTTTGTTGGTGGCTTTTACCACATGGGATTACCCAGTTCTGTTTGTAAATAAATGAAAAAACCTAAATCAATAAATAATTAAGTGCACTTTTGGGCCAACTCGTTTCTTTTATTTTCGTGTACAAATATTTACTAAAAGCGTTTCAGTTTGTATCGTCTCGTCGAATTACAGAGGACAACTTACCAAGAGTCGCGTTACACTGTCAACTGTTCACCCTTCGCTCTAAAAAAATCCGATTACCGCTTCTTTTATATCGACTTTCAAGGGAAAGTAAATAGAGATTTATGAGGGGTGGGAAATTGAAGTAATTGCCCGCTGCACGAACTAAAAACGCGATAACACACGGAAAGCTCTCGTTTATAGCCCGCAGAGCGTTCACACACAACCGCAACAGTCCTCAATACGCGGCCGAATGAGAGGAATGGGAGTGATTTTTATGATTTTTCTTCTAACGTTAACAGCGAGGCTTGCTGTTTATTTTGAAATAATATTGTAAGTACTTTATCGCGAGATATTGTCCGAATTCGAATAGGAGCCGGTTTCTCTCACAACTGCATTTTATAAGCGGTTGAACAGCAGCAAAGTATATTTGCTTTTTGAGACGTTGACGCAGGGTTCTCTCCGGAAAGGAGTGAGTGTTTAGAAGTATCGCTTGCTTCGTACACTGAGTGGCCTAGTCCACATCACTGCCAAGAACATTCATACGTTCTCTTGTCACTTAAAATCAGTACTTCATCACCAATACCCATTTCCTCCATTTGCTACTCTGGATCTTCAACCTCCTCTCCTCTATTGCCCCCCATTTACCACCTCTCAATTCACCGTTTCTGCACAAATTCCCTTCGCTCTTTACGTGTTGGAGTTTGTACCTGGCAACATCTACAGCTCTTCTCATTTTGATTAAATATGTTGGATGTACAGCTTCAGATAATACGACAGTACTATGAAACCCTCATGTTTGAGAAAACTACCACTCGGGTAGCAGTCCGATAGGTTACCAATACAGCAAAAGTTTAGTAGAGGTCATTAGCTAGTCCGGAGCAACCACAGATGTTCGAGATTCAAGATGACGTCGCTTTGTTGACTAATTTGTTTCACCAATAATTCCAGAACTGTAAACACAAACCTTACCTGAATAATCATGTCAAAATCAAAGCGAAATTTCAAATTCGAAGGAAGCTACAATGAAAGCCATGCATTAAGCTAAGGTTGAGATTTGTGTCATTTCGACCACGACTGAAACACGCTGCAAATTGTTACATTTGTAATTGTCACATCTCTGGGGTCCATCTCAATCGACTCAGCATCGAAAGGGCTTAGCAAACTATACGAAACACGACGTGAACAATGAAAATTGACATTTTATAGGCGACGCTCGGCAGTCAGCACGACGCGACGAGACAAGATGACGGGTCGTTGGAGTGAGTCTGGAGGCAGAGCGGAAAATGAGCGCAAGCCAAGGACAAACGATAACTTTTGCTACGTTCCTTCAAGTATCCACTAGTAAATACCATCGTCCGTACCTATCTTCGTCTGAGTTGGGGATTTAGCAGTCATCTTTAAGCGACCCATAACAAATTACGCAATTAAGGATAGCAGGACGACAACAAAACGGAAGGAAACTACAATAAGCCCTTCAATTTCCCCTCCGCCATTTTCAACCAAATTTCATGAACGAGAATCAAATTACCTGAGTAAAAAGAATAAATGGAGGCCTCGGGGACATCCTCCGTTTACTTCGGGGTGGGAAGGATCAACGCGAAAAGGCAAAAATCTAATAAGCATTCTCTCGTAATGCGATGGAAAAAGAAGTGCAACAAACGGTAATATAACGGCAATTAAGGCTCCATCCCCGCGCCTTTTTGGGGTACTTAATATTAATGCATTCGACCCAAGGTGTATTTTATTACACCCTCTAACGGCTTCCTTTTTCCCTTCGTATTCTTTATTAAAAAGCGAAAGAAGGGAAGATCATGTTGTTGGGCGCGGTAGATAATGCGACTCACCGCTGATGAAAAATCTTACCTTTTCTCGAATTACGGAAGTAAGATATTCTGCAAAAGTTATAGAAATCCAAATCATTGCTACTAACCACCTAACTCGTACGACAATTGACTTGTTGACATCTCGATAAGTCAGATAACAGCTACTTGTTTCAATATTGTGGGACAAATGGAGACCTACTCTACCATGTTACCCTATTGCCAGCCTGCTTCTGCCAGTACGATGGACATTAGCTCAGCTAATGCAGTCAACGTGAGTGACATACAATTCTACGCGGTCCAGAAGGCATTCAACAATATACTAATATTGTTGGTCAAAGTACAGTAGTAAAAAATTCACGAAAGTCAGGGGAGAATGAGAAGTCATCTAAAACTTATTTGATCTTCTTGCGGGCTATCTGGCGGAAAGATCGTTCGTGGTAGGTTTTCAGAACGAGCATTCATCGTCTCGAGCGATCCAGACGGGCGTCCCACAGGGAAGTGTGTGGGGGCCGTATTTATATTCCGCGTTTTGCTCAGATATACCCCCCCCCCCCACATTCTCCTGACTTTTCTGCATTAAATGCCAACGATCTGCTTTATGCAGTGACGACTGCAAATTCATCTAGAAACCTTAAGTCAATGATGTACAAAGTGGAGAATAAAGGTGAACGCCTCTAAATCTGTGGCAATGGCGTACACCTCAAATTAAGTATCTCGCCCATGATTTCCCAAATGCTCCATCACATAAATACTTGGGAATGGTATTGAGTTCCAACTTAGTGATACGTGCATTATTATTTATTACGTTTAACTCGAACCTTCCAACACCCATTAGGACAATAAACAATGAGTGTTAAAGCACTAGGATCTACAGTGAGAAATATTGTAAAATAAATTATCATTGTCTAAAACGAAATAAATTTTTTTTTAAAGTCAGTGGTGTGTAGAGTGCGGCCTCAGACACACTAGAGTTGATTCCTCGACGAAACTCGAGACACTACTATAACAATTGGACTATAACGTTCGCCAACTTCCTCCGTTGATGCGCCATCAATTGATTTTCCCTCGACGACTCCCAGTCAGAGGACTTTTATCGTGCAGGTCCCTTTCGTTTATCTGGTAATGAAATGACGGAGAACCCTTAGCGGAGGAGCTTTTAGCTTTTAACCCTCTACTTGAGGGGGTTGGAACATGTGCTGCGAGTTGGACGTCGAAAACCTCTTTTTTCGTCTCTCCAGTTGCCTACTCATACTCTCTCTCTCTCTCTCCTCTCCCCCCCCCTCACCATCACTCTGTCTTCGGTAGAATTGCTGCCGTTTATCGCATTACTCGAGCTGCGTCAGTTAGTATTTCAGTCAAAACGTTTTTACCCTCATCCGCTCCATTTCTGTTGGAAGATTGATTCCTCTCTACAAGCGAAAGTCAAGTTACTCGAAAACGTGAAGTCTTAAACAGTTTGGAGGTCCCGAAGGCAGACGGTATTTGCTGCTCTGGTCATTTCGATTGATGCACATCCCAATTAGCCACCCAGCACAAATTTACTAGTACGCCAGTTTATCATCGAAAAATCGTTCTCAGCAAATTTTAGGAGAGTTGGAATTGCTGCAGAGTTGGAATGTTTTGAATGTAACACAAACCTTGAGTAAAACTAGATTGAAAACGCCTAGTACACATTAGTAGACAACAACAAACTCCTGAGGCCTACAGGAGCGGTTCAAACATTGAAAATCGAAAGTTTCTGAAAATCCTAGTGTGTTAACTGCATTTACAATAAACGTGCAGGAAGCTTTCGAATTTCAATAAAACTTGTAAATTCAATCTCCTTTCTAATGATATGATCAACATGGCTCCTTGTCGATTTCATGGGGAAAGTGATGTTTAAAAGTGGAGGAACGTGGATTTTATGGCATTAACCGCGGTTTTTTCAACAACTTTCGGCGAAGGTTTAAGATAGAAAGGTGCGGTTGGCTGCATTCTACTACATTTTCGGTCTAGATTTACCCAATGTTTTTGTCACACCAAATGCGAAACGCCGCTGTATACAAAATGTTGAAAAAGAGACCTTACTTGACTGACTAAAGCAGGGAAAGAAAGAAGTGACCATACGGATGACAAAAAAGTGTAGCTTGGATAAAGCGAAGTAGAGAAGTGCACCAGGCAGTGCACATCTTGTGACCAGGTTTGTGATAGAATTGAGGTGCGTGAGAGGAGCTCGTTAAAATAAAATAAGTTGTAACTATCAATGAATCAGAAACGTATAAACAATTTTTTAAAAGAATAGTAACGAAATGAAATAAAAGTAAGCATCATAAAAATATCAAATAAAATAGTTATAAGGTGAAAACAAATTCCTAATGAGGTAAATTAAATAATTAAATAAAAATTGAAGGAAGAGCCTGAAAATAAGTTTGTCCGAGATAGTATTGAGCAAAAAATGTACGTGGATAAGAAGAAATAAAATTCACATTTCTGATCCGAGATTCCAGCGATAAAAGAGATATTTCTGTTTGCTAGGCGGATTCAACGCGCTGGTGGTCAGTTGGTAATAAGATCACGGAGCCAGAGAAAGCTCAGTCCCTTATTCATTACAGTTACAACTATTGAATATTATTCGATGAAGAAAGGCGAGGCGCCACATATTTCTCCCATGGCGCGGTTATGCAGTAAATGATCGCCATATTCGACACAAGGCCATCAAACCGTTAGACGAATAGACTCTTGGCTCACATTAGGAGCAAAGCGTTTACTATGGAGTAAACGCACGCTTCGACAATAATTGAGGATTGAAACAATGCTCAAAATGCTTCGCTCCCCGTAGGCAGGGAGGGGGCACACAGTTCCCTCGCGGGCGGACACAGACACTCACGCACACAGCCCCAATAAATCCCAGTATTTCTCTTCTCCTCATTAAAAGAGCTCATTTCGAGAACCCTCTCCCTCGAGAGGATTCTAATTAATTTCTCAAACCCGAGCCCCGCAATAAAACTGGCCGTCAAAATTTTTATTGGTATCGCGTTTTTGCCTCCGACCGACAAATAATTGGTCGAGTCCGAGCGGAAAAGAAAAGGAAGGACTCATAGGGCAAAGTTTTTCGGTTAATCGAAACCGTTCGTTAGCGTCTCGTTTCCTACGAGTCGTAAAACGGCAATTAGCGGTCGAACGTAAATGTCAAGTTCCTTGTTGGCTACTGAGCGGGGGCCCTTCGTTTGTATTTTCCAGTGCATCAGTTCCGTTGCGGGTGGTGTGTACAGACAGATGAGCAAGATGTACAGACAGAGCCATACAAAGGTTATTGTCAAAACCACGCAGAAGAGCGTTCAGAAAACATTCGACCAGCAAACAGCACTAAATCGGAATCCCGGCTACATAGAATCGCCAGCTGACAAAATGCCACAACACAGCGTTTTACGAGCGATCATCTATTGGTTTCCACATCCGGCAAGCAGCAGATAAAGCTGCCACAGCAACTACGGCTCTTTCCGGTCTTACTGCCAACAGGAGAGGGCCGCTGGCAAGCACAAGGCGGGTGCTTATGAGCATTGTATGTTCCATCCTATTATATTGGGCGGTACACTGAGCAGTGCCTGCCACAGGAAGCGGGCCGTAGAGGAGGCGCGCCCTCTGCGCTGTTTGCTACCCCAATCCCCCTCCTGGCAGCCGAGTACCCATCAAGGGGTTAACTAGGAGTACGACTACCAAAAGAAAAGAAGGAGGGCTGTGAGCCTTGGGTGGTGGCATGGCGAGTGGGATACTGCCTAGAAAGGGTGGTTTACCTGGCAGATGATTCCAGTACTTGGTCCATGGTTCACGCAACGCGACAGTCAGAACAATTTCTGCAGTGTCTTACCAGGGATCATCGATTGGGGCTCGTTAGGTAGAGGAGGGAGGACCGAAGCAATTGCTTGAAGGCTGCTGGCAGGGTAGTCGTTGGTGTCACACACCAACACATGGGGGTGAATGTCACCGACTTATTTGACTTCAACCCAAGAGGGTCACACTACAAGGCAATGGATGATGCTTCTCATGCCATATTCTCGTCCCAAAGGGCACGGCGTAGAATGCAGTCGTCTCCACCCCAGGCCAGGGGCATTCATCCGCATGATATTGTATTCCGACGAATACAACTGAAGGAGCATGGCTGCAGTGGCCAGGCAATGTTCAGCCAGAAGAGAGTGGAGTTTGCTGATATGGGGCCAGTATCTAGCAAGGACGATGAATGAAGACACAGAGGAAAGACGGCTCTTGGAACTTCTCAACTACCGGGTAGTAGGGGGGATGTATAGGAACGGCAGCAAGACGAAAGATTTGTGAAGAGGCCAATAAAAAAGTGAGGCTTGGGGGCCAAACTGATGCAATGTGCTAAACGGTTCCACGTTGGTTCTCAACACGCAGAAATCAATTCATGGGACCACTAGGAGCAGACCTTCCTCTCCATGTCCCCAAAACCCCCAAGAGGGTGCAGGATATCACAGTATTCAGATATTGACGTTCTTATCAACTTTAATTAACCCTATTTGCTGGGGGTATAAGTGAACAGAGCCAGGAGTGAAGTATGAGCTGTGGTGAAGCCTCCTAAACTATTAATCGAAACCAGGTTTTGATTAATCGGCGAAAAGAAGCCTTTTTCGACGGAGTTTCAAAATTCGACACTCGCACGAGAACCAATTACGTGAAATGGGAGGGTGTGGCAAGGGGGCAAAAAGGGTAGTGAAGCAATGAAGTTACAATGGGAGGAAGGTGTCGTATAGCAGAAGTGGAGAGAGAGAGGTGATTGGGTTGTTTGCTCCTCTGAGTCGAAGAGAAGCTTCGATGTTTACAAGCGAACAGATGCGTCAATCAGTAACTCGATGCTCGACCTTTTTTACGAGCTGCAGTCCAAGAAACAACCCCTTTCATCCGAAACCCTCTCACCCTTCATCTCCGTTACTTTTATAGAAACCGAATAATCGGATGGAAAAATAATACAGTCGCTTCTGCCCTTATTTCTCCGCACGCTCTTGTTACCCCCCCCCCCCGCCAACGATTCCAGTTCCTCTCCACCAGACCTCCACCGCCCCCCTTCCCCAGCCGCAGCACAACCCCCGAATTTTTTCGTATTATTATGAAACGAGTTCATCCCTTAAATCAACAAGGGCGCAAGGGATATGAACAATAGGCGTATCTTTTGCAAGGGCGCACAACGGCCGTTCGCCCGTCTCCCCCTCCTTTGCCGCTCCTGTTATGAGCTCTGGACAATGTACATTTTGTAATACCCAGTCTGCCATAACCATAATCCAGGCCGATTGTTGGCTTGTCGACGGATTTGTTACGGGGAGCTAAGCGCCGATTTGGATGGAGCTACGATTGAAAATCAAGGAGATCAGAAAACGGGAAGAGACTAAAGAAGAATTGATTTGATGCGGAACTGGGTTGGATGGACTCAACAAAATGAAATGGTAAGTGACATGAGACAGCTGTATGGTGAACACCGCTGAAGATATTGTCAGCATAATAAAAAGATCTGTTGCAGTCAAATACGCTAGTGATATTCGGGACACGAGGTAAAGAACAAGCATAAAGGCTTTCTAAATATTATTGCCATACCCGTCTGTAATGGAAAGTGCCCCCTCCCCCCAAAATGAGAGAGTGAGAGAGTTCTGGTGGCCCTAACGGTCAAAATGAGCCCGCGGTTCCGTCAACAGCAGGTAATCTGCAGGTGCACTTGGCCACACCTGCAGCGACCGAGCGAACGAATACGTCATGAAGTTCCGCACTTTGAATTACGACCCGAAATCCATCGTCAGCTCAGAACGAGACTGGTCCAGTATGACATTCGCTTATCACAAATAACCCTAGGATCGACCACAAAGGATGTATTGTGCACGATTGGCTCGGGCAAGCAATGGAACGCGACCGTGGACACATTTGGCTAAACTTGTGGGAACACGAGTTCAGGCACGGTACTACGCGTAGTCATAAAAAATAGGAAAGCTCCATTATACAATGAGGTTGGACACAGGATACGCCCTTAAAAGACATGCCGACCAATTGCGCCCCACAAATGTCCAGCCTAAACTTGTTTCTTTTGCCCAAAGGGGAGCTTCTACCGACACGCCCGAGCAAGCTCTTCTTCTAGAAAAGCCTGAGGAGCAAACTCAACGCTACTTGCTAGCACTTGATCCTACTGATCCGTTCCACTATGAGCCACAATCAACTCAAGATGAAACACAAACTCAGGACTCGACTCCATCGAACCTTCCTCGAAGATCAGGTCGTGTCACTCGACTTCCAGGTCATCTAATGGATTATGTGGTTGGAGAAGTTGGCGTGGGAGGACTATTGTGACTACAATGGACATTACCTCAACATTACAAGAAACGTAACAAGCCCCATTAGTCATTATGCTTTCGTCAGTTGTTGTTACGACATACGTTTGGGCATATTTATCGATTGAGGCATTCCTGTTGATGATATAAATGGTTTCAACATTCAAGTGTATCGAATAATTTATAACTCATAATTCACGGCCACCAAAGAAGTTTACGCTAAGTACTAAGTAAAGCATATATCGGTTTTGACCTGAAACTTGGGCTGTACCAAATATTTGAAGTCAAATGAAATGGGAAAGGTGGGGGGGGGGCCACAAACTTTTTTTTGCATTTTTAACAAAAACGGTTATAATTATTTTGATTACAGTTTTAAACTATCGTTTACTAATAATTATTGTAACTTTCGTTTCAAACAAACCTTGCTTTTTTCGACATTTTTTTGTCTGGTTGCAATTCATACCCATATTTTGTTAAGCGCATCCATGTTGAACAGAGAAAAAGTCACGATAGCTCTGGGTTTCACAGAAAGGACTCCAACGAGTTTGATCAAACTAACGGAGTTCTCTGAACTAACTAGTAACTACATTTTTTTCTCGGTAAACGTTTTCGTAGAAATGCTTTGAACGTATCTTCGCTGGTACATATAGCAGGTAGTCATATTTACGTCAGCTTCGGAATGTTGTGTGAACCTACGCTCCATATTTTTGTCTTTTTAATTATCCATTCATTTAACTGCCAGGACGAGTATCTTGTGAATATTCTCTCGAGTACGATCGGAAGCAACCGATGCAAAGTGTTTTCTTTGTTTGACGGCACCACACCAAATCGCCTTCTCATAGAACCACCTTCGCCAAGACACTTTTCGTCAGTTGGTTCCCGTTTTGTTCTCTATTGACAGCAAAAGTGCGTAGTCTATAACTACAGTTTAGATTGTTTCGTACTGTCAGACTTGTTTTTTAAATTTGAAACGCGGATAACACGCGGGAGTTTCAATCAATTATAGTTTATAGAGAAAACGAAACTCATGCGCAAATATGATCATGACATGTTCAGTACGATAAAATCAAGATCAAGCAGTATAATTAAGTATTGCTAAGAGCGTGGCACCTCTGCAATTGCATCAATTGTTTGTCAGTCATTTCATAACATGAACCAACATATTTTAACGCAATTTTTCAATAAATTTTTAAAAATACGGCACTCGAGCAAACGGAGAAAAACTAAGGTTAGGGAAGACAATATAAGTGTTAAATAGTAAACATTTACGGTTCAGGTAGTTGGGAGGAAGAAATCAGCCTCGCTCACCCTCTGCAACAAATGAGCCACTTAAAACAGGTAACGGAACAGAATTTGAGAGCGAATCAGTTTATGTTATTCAAGACAAGACAATTTATAAGGGGGAGGAGAATATTTGGTGACTTTTGCAATTTTAAACATTCGTCCGGAAGGAGGGGGGATTGTGATGTATTGGTAGTGGTAGGGACTGAGTGCTGAGTAATCGCAATTTGAGTCTCAACAGTAAAGGAGTGTTTGGGCGTTGAACTTCATGAGAGAAATTGAATTAATTCCTGAAGGTTTTTTGTAATAAATCAATTGGCAAAAAGAGAACTCCGAAGCGTTCGGGAGCCGCCAAATACGCGCCACGTTCGTAGAACTGAGCTCTTATCTAACGTCGAGTGAGGAGTCGTGGTCTGGGCATTCAAGTTATCCGTGAAATAGGAGTAGGAGAAGGCCAAGGAACTGAACAGTCAGCTGGAGCTCAGTCAGGATCAGAGCTGATTCCAAAGACCAGAACCGAGTTGCCAACATGAAATACCTCGCAATGAATGTCCACAGGGAGATGTATGCCACTAGACAGTTTGGGCAGCCTCACTACACTTGAAATACGCTGAATAGAGTCGTTCTCACACCTGTTACTAAAGACGTCAGACGTCATTTCCGAGATCCTACACCAAATTAGGAGCTGCTACAAAACGTGCATCGCCTTACTTCCTCGACATGATTCGTTGGGTGCGCTCAGTTTTCTCCATCCACCTGCAGACGTTTGTGATACTGAGGCGGATCATAACAAACCCGATGTGTAGGAACAGTTTGGGGGTAACTCGAGAATTCATAGGGAGCCGAGACGGTGACATTTGAATCTTAACGGTTCCCCTGGTTGAGATGAACTCCCGAACGAGCGGCAGGAAAAGCCGAAATAAGGGGTTGCGTTTCATGTCGAGGAATCACGCCGAGAACTACCCCGCAAAACGTCGCGTAAAACACATCCAATGGGAAAATAAGGGGAAGAGTTTCAGAACCACGACAGCCTCCCAACGGTTAATCTGCTCTCTTTTGGGGCCCTTTCCCTTTATTCCCTCCCAATCCTTGTCTTGATGAAAACTGGCGAAACAAACGTCTTGGAAACTTCCAGCCTTATCCCTTCAGGGAGTTTTTGGAGATCAGAATTATAATTAAATTTTGAATTAGTTATAAAGCTCAGGGCGCTAAAGGAGTTAATTAGAGAAGGGCCTTCTTTTCCTCTCGGCGAAACTGTGGTGAAGTGCTTTCTTCGTACTTTGCCTTGTAACAGAACTCGAGTGCGACTCAACAAATCCGAATTGGGATTACCTTGCCGTAATTAGAGAGTCGAAAACATTTAAATAAACCCCAAGATACATTCTGACGTGACATCATGAGTACTCGAAGGTACCAGGGATGACGTAGCACAAATAGCTCTTTTCCAAAACAGTGGGAACACGTTTCTAAATGCTTGAGCTCTAAATCTGCTGACTTTCCCATTCTTACAACAATAAACGAATTACGTTTTAGATGTCTGGGATTTCGCCGAATCGAATCTGTTTTGCACTTAGTTCCTAGTAATTGGTGGTGCTTAACGTTTCGGAATTTAATAGGTTACTCCTACTCATGGCAACATGGTCTGAGTATTGAGTTGTAGGTGTTTGGCTCATGAAACTGTCTACATTGAGAACGTTATATTAAGTTATTATTAGGTGTATACCCTAATTGAGAATGTCTTTAGTGCCGGAATTTTCGTGGATTGTTCATAATTATTGCATAACTGTTATTAAACTACCACTTTGGAGGTAACTTACTGTAGAACCGACACCTGCATCTATGAGACTTGTCCTATTCGATTCAGCATCGAAAAATACCAGTAAACGGTGCGAAACATGACTTGACTTTGACACGACGCGACGAGTAGAACTGACAGAGTGAGATGGGAGGTATCAACTTGAACTGGCGAATTCGCCTCACTATATTTACTGTAACTCCACTTTTGCCCATCTAGACGCAATCCTGCACCTCTGAAACTATCCGAATCAACAACAAAACATACCGACTAAATACAGTAAAACTGTTTATTACCATTTGGTTTGTCCATAACAACGAAGGGACAAGAACTTTGTGGTGCCAAGTAGGCGGGCACAACCAAACGGGATTTTTGTGGGAAAGAACGGATTTTTTACACCACGTCTAAGGTAAAAATGGCCTGGACGGTGGCGGACATTGCAGATGTGTAATCCCCATGGCTTGAAACGTGAAGTGTCTATGAGAGAACGAATAATAAACCAAAACTGCCCCAAAATAAATCCATAAATCTGCACCATTATAATCTATTGAACTGCTCTCTTTATGTATTTCTCTGATGAAAGTTTCATGTTGACATAGAATGCTGTTTTCGAAAAAATAACATTCGACGTTAAGACAGATTGGCTCATAACCTTATTTTGGCTCCCTGAGTTGATTTGCAGGCTGAACACCAATTTGAGGTGATTTGGTACGTCCGTGAAGTTCGGACTGAGAAGATCGTTTCCACGCCTGACCGTTCCTCTTAACACTAATATCCTCGATATTTCAACGAACATCGACGCTTCGTCTAGACGTTCCGACCGAATCCGCCGCGACATTAACCAGTGGCGAAATCGTCCACCTTTTTTTGTCCTCTCCGTCTGAAAGTCTTCAAAAACGGAGCACATGTCGAGAGAAGGCGCCTCTGCACAACATTCATCATGAATCCATTTGTGGGCTTCGAGAGTTGTGACTGATGTAAACAAGGCTGGAAGGAGAGGGCTCCAGCTGCAGAGCCTGACTCAAACGAAATCTTCGAAGAAACGTTTGAGAAGAGAGAAAGAGAGTGAGGGAGAGAAAAAAAACGAGTCTCAGGTCGGAGTCATCCGCTCGACTACTATAAATACTTGGTGAGCAGGTTCGGGGCTCCAGATACCCTTTCAGTCCAACCACGAACCCTCCAAACAGATTTCTGAAGAGTGTTGGGTACTTATGCCCGTCAGAGCTGTAACCTGCGCACGAAGGATATCAATCTGTGAACTAGTCCCAGTAAAACTCGGAGTTGCTAATCATAATTGAATCGTGGCTTTGAATAATGAGTGTATTGAAGCGATAGGAAACAAGAGCACCGCAATAAAATATCAACAATTCCGACAAAAGTCGATTTTAGTTCAGGGTTTTCCTCAAAACCCAAACTTCCGTGATATTAGTATCAGTAGAGAAGAGTACTACACTTCTCTAAGAATCGTATCGGTAGTCCAATAAATTACCTACACAACGCTAATTTAATAACAATTATAATAGATAATTTCTATAATAAAAGACTCTCCCAGAAATTCTATAATTCAAAATATTGTATTGTGAAAGTCTTGTGATGCGTCGCACTAGACATTTTTCAAGTAGGTTCAATAAGTGAGGTTATTAGTAGAACAAAGTTTTAGTACTAACATATTTAATTCCCCTCAAACCAACCGACTATTTCCAACTGGCGCCGCAGATACTGAATGGAAAAAAGTTAATTTCGATTAAAGGTCGAAGCGTAACGTGATACAATCAACTAAATGTACTTCTGTTGCTCCCGACTCTTCCGGACATCAATTTTTCTCGTCGCGACACAAGGGGATGTTTGCCAAGCAATTATTTCTCAGGAGGAAAAAAATGTCAAGTCGGACGGCGCAGCTCACCGCAGCTCTGAGGGTATCGAATGTCAACGGGCCGTTTCTCCTTTTAATTTTTACATCTTTGGGATGACGATAGTGACAAATGAAGCAGCTCCGATGGGGAGAAATATATCCGAAGTAGGAAGCAACGACAGCGTAATTTTGAAGGGTCTGACAAGGTGGCATGTGTACCACAATCGGAAAAGTCTAAGAGCAATTTGAGACGCGATAGGCTCGAACTAGTCGTTCGCCGTTAGCAGAATCGAAGTCGTCTCACAAGAGCAACGCAAATGAGTGTACCGAGGCCCTACACGACAAACGGAAGACCTAGTTCATGCCTAGAGCGAGGGTAAGGACACCAAAAATCACAATTTGGTGCACACGCGTCTAATAAACAGCTTTCCAACTCAAAACGCTCAGCCAAATTAAGACGAGAGATGGAGGCTTTGCTGGATAGGCAGGTGGTTGTGCAGGGGACTGCTGGTCTCCTCTCAACCACCACCACAGACCAGCCACCAGACCCCCCCCCCCACTCCTGTCCTGGCCCCCTGTGTGGTACTTGAGTATTTCATTCGTCTCCCACGTTAATCCGTTTTCCAGCCTCGGTTAACCGTCAATCTTGCTCCCCGCTGATGAGCCTACTTACTTCCGAAACGAGCAATTTTTGTACAGTACATACCGTGAGAAGATGCAGAGAACGGTCCTTGCAAAGTGCTCCAAACCGTCACCCTATGGCGTGAGCACGTGTGCAGCTGGCTCCTCCTTGAGAACCAATTCAAGAACTTTAGAGTCAATATAGGTGAGAGGTGGTGAGTTTCTGCCAACACTCCAATCCCGTCAAAGGCACCACCCCCATAAGAATTGCTTCGTCACGAACAATTAGCGAGACCACTAGGGGTGTGTGTTACCGTGACTCACTCTTTATGTGTGAGTACATTTACTTAGGCACGATTGGCTACTGCGCCGTTGTCTAGGGTAGCGAACTCACAGTCAGTCAGAGCAGTTTACTGTCCCAACCCCAGAAAGCTGCCCGCCTGTATCACCAAAATCTACAACTCAGCATTCAGTATCCACTGATGCACTCCAAGTGATCACTCGTTAGTTACCCGTTGACTCTGAAGTGAAAGAAGGTGACTGAAGTGAAAGGGAGCTTACCCTGCCTTGGAACGAACTTCGTATAGACTTCTTCATTGAACGAAAACAAGCGAAATGGGAATGCACCGTCAAAAGGACGTGACACAATTTTTTTCGCAACATCCGTGAACTATGAGCGCCTTAGAACAAAGTGTGTTGTGCCAGACCACTGAACGAGCCAGTTTCTGCGGGACATGGCGACTTCAATGCACACATCCACTCCTCTCTCGCACTCACCACCCTGCACGTCTTGCGTCTCCTGGGCGGAGGAAACAAGAGCTCCTGTAATAGTGAGCGATGGTTGTTGGAAGAGCAGCTGAACCAATCAGCTTGACTGCTACATAACAAGTTTATAACCAGCTCCCTTTGAAACTAGTCAACCCAGTAAATAGCTAGATCAGTCTAGAAACCAGATTAAGAACTCCTCCAAGATGGTAGGGATTCCCCAGGGTCCTGCCTCCGACAGGTAAAACATGGGCAATAATTATCTACCGGGAGACTGGCTAAATGGCAACCTGCCGTACTATCACCGAGTTCGGTGGGTGCTGAACGAGTGCCAGGGGTCTCAAATGCCAGTGAAACCGCTATCTACATGATATTCGACGTTCAAAAACGTTTATTTTGGTAAGGAAGCAGACCTGATTGGCTGTCGGAGTCAGGGCGGGAGCATACAAAACGGATGTCCATAAAATGAGAACTTCGGTGTGAAAATCCTCACTTATCTTTCTGCAAATTTGTTTTTGATACTACTCCTGATAAAACCACTCAACCTAAACCTTTTGGAAGCGTTGTGAATCCCTTTCTTCGTAACGAATACAGCCGTTTTCGAAGGGAAAAATGTGGCGTTTTGATCACCATGGCAACCCCAGTTTCGATTGATTTTGCTGACATTCTCGTTGTGGAGTCGTATGTGGACCTCCATGTTACCCATCGGCTCTAAAAAGCTTAAAGGAAGGAAAAAAAGAAAATTTTTTCATAAAATTTCATTTCCTCTAAAATTTCCTACAAAATAATTGTACTGTGATAATGTGGGAGTATAATAAGTGCTGCTAGTGGAGAAAAGGGGCTAAAGTCAGGTGAAATTATGGTGGGGGGGGGGGGAGGAAGCCCCTGACGGAGATGTGGAAACAGATCGACTAATTAAGACAGCAGAAGGAAACCCGGAAAATCGGCTCGTGGTCTGATGGGGAATTTAGATGCTTGTCACATGACGAAGCAAACCCCAGAACAGATCCACTCCATCACATAAACAGGTAAATGGAGTTCATTTCTCCGCTTATGAGTCCTTGGGTTTTCATTTCAAATGCAACGTGAAGGCCTAGAGTGAGGTATAAGAAGGGAATGTAACGTCAAATCCAAAACCCCAGGTCTCCCCCTCCTGTAATGTCTTGCCTGAAAAAAACGTGTATTTTCGTAGTCTTCGAATGACAAATTCATTTAACTCCGACGAGCTCCGGCCGATAAAAACGCGAATTATCTCGTTCGGATCTCGAAAAATGATAATCCTGCCTTCCAGAGAGCAGCCGCCTCCTGCCAACTCGGAAGACGAAAATCCCTCAGAAGACTCCGGACTTCTCGAAGGCAGTGGAAAAAAGGTCCTTCAGACGTAACGAAAGAGGATGAATGATATGTGGCGGAGGATTAAAACAAACTCCTTCTCCAGGGGAGGGAGATCGTTTCCAGATTACACACGTGGACTTTTTGTCGGAGGCTCTAGTCCGAGGGCTCCATTAACAGGCCGAAAGGTTTGAGAAGACGGAGCAGACTCGTATGACAGAAACCAGGCTCGGAGGACCTCCTTATGGTAAAAACTAACCTCTCCTTCTGAAAAGATAATTAAGAACCCCGCGGTAATGGTCCGCTCGGCGCCCGTTCTTCCATTTCTCCGGCTCTTCCTCCAGACCAAAACAATACGACTGCTCCCAGAGACTCCGCCTTTTCCTAATGAAATAGCGAAAAAAGCTCATTTTTCATTTATTCGACGCGCACAATCTATTTTTCTCTTTTGTTTGTTCGCCGTGGAAACTGAGTTTGATCGATACGAACCTTTTGACGGCTTTTAGACGCTGCTTTACCATCGCTCGCTCGCACTCAAACCTCAGGCGCTCTCAGGTCTCCCCACCCTCAAGCTGATGGCAGGAATTGAGCGATGACGCGTTAAATCTTAAAACCGTTAAATATCTAGAAGAGCTTAAGCGCTTCCCTTGGAAATGATGAGACCGTAACGACCAGTTTCTGAATTCAGAAACGTCTAAGAATATTGGTGCGGCGCGTGGGACCCACTTGTGCCAAAAAATAGTGCGATACTTCTGAAAAATGACTAATCTTACATTGCATTTTATATGTTCAGATGTACTTTGACCTACACGGGCAGGCAGAGGAAAAGACAGAAATTGTTTACACCGTCCCAATACCAAAAAGCGCGTATCTGAATTCTGAACATTGTCATGGTCTGAAGGTCCAAGAAAGCCCAGTAAAATGATTAACACCTGATCATAATTTCACTCAGTAAGTCGAACGAGTTGACTCGGTTCACAAATGGCCTTCAAATGTGCAAACCCGACGAGTCTCATTTCTGAGGGTTTTTCGTAGCGCGGCCAAGTGTCTGCACGCGAAGAACAGCGTTGTCAGGGAGGCCCCTTCGTCTTCCCCTTTCTACAGTTCCAAATAAGTTATTTGACGACTGGGATGTTGCCAGTGATACTCTGCTGCACGCAGCCTACACTATTGTTATGTGCAGTATTGTAGCAACGCTCTGAACTAGTAGTTATAGGAGCTAGGTCAGCTCATACTATACGTGTTCCCACCTCGACCAGCTCTTGTTTTCACACGTCGTGCTTGTTTGGCTGACATGACCACCCACACTCCACTCGATTCCAACTCTGTCAACGGGTTGTCAGTCCCGGATTAAATTTATCTGTCTCCGCTGTAAGCCCTAGTCTACAACTCGCTCCTATTGGCTTTCGAAATCCCCGAACTGCCCACAAGAAATTCATCTCGTTGGTAAGCATGGATCCAGGGAATGCTGAGTGCATACTCGTTCTCAGAAGCATTAACTTTTATACATGAAACTATTAATTCAAATTCAAAATACCCGCCTACTTGTACGAGAGGTTCGAGTTCCCGTGCCATAGGACGGAAATGCTAGCACCGTTCTTTTATGTGCAAGGTGTTTAACGATAACATCGATCTGTTTGACCTGTCCTGTGACGTCGGAGCATTCATAAATAATTTTCGCAAGACACTGTTGATGACCAAAGAGGATTATTATTATATCTATTATTATTACTTAATGCATAGGCGTTGTCGTTATTATTAAGGATTGATTGTTGAAGCAGGAATATTAGGCGAACTCTCTGCAAACTAACGTCATTTTTGCAGTGGAGTGTGAAAGTGATTTACGTTTTTAGGTTAGATTGTGTATCGTTGGAGAAGGGGAGGAGTATACAACTACTCGCTTTTCCCACTTTTGGTAGCCTTTATATATTGTTGGTGTTTAGCCTACAAGAACTAGTTGTGTTTAAGTTCCAAGGGAATGGTAGAGAGGGATCGACAATAAATCGACCAATCAAGCAATCAATCTATCTGCAACATTATTTGTCTTTCTCTCTCCCTCTTCCTCTCCTGCCACTTTATAAAGTTATTCCAAGCGTTCCCTCAACGAAAAACGTACAGATTTCCCCGCAAACACGCATTAAGTCCTTTGTATGTTGTTTTCGATTCTCTTCAATGAATCATTTCTCGCATTGACGGCCTCGGTATTTGATTCCTTTAAAAGGTGCCCGGGCGTGATCCCCGCGAAAGCAGCAATCCGCTGTGAAAAGGATGGGCTTGTTAGTAAAAGCAGCGACCCATTTTATCATTATTCTGGTAGGACACGACTGAATTGTAACGGAGTCGGTTGTGAGGATCTGTATGGTGCAAATATTATCGTCAATTGACCGGTAAAAATAAAGCGAGCAGGCAGCCACTCAATTTGTCGAGTTCTCAAGGTTTTCCTTTCAACAGTCTCAGAGTCAATTGAATAAAAACGGCTCGGCTTCGAAGGAACTTGAAGGAGAGAAGCACCGGGAGATCGCTGTAATTGAACGGGCCCGTTGCGGTCAATTATTCTCCCAGGGCTCATCTAAATATTATCCGTTTCATTACAGGCCGCGAATTATACGGCGCCGCTAAACGTTTCCTACTGAAACATTTTTCCCCTTTTAAGTGGAAACCAACGCCCATTTTCGAATTTTCGATTCCAAATTGCTCGCGTTTTAGGTGCGATTCGGACTTTAACCGACTAATTGAGAGGCAGTTTCGTGCGAAATCCCCCGGAGCAAATACTCATGTCCTTGAAGTCCTTCGTTTTCATCGGTTTTTTTTTGTTTCCTGGTGATTGAGAACGACTTTACGGTACACGACATTTCATTATTTGTCAGCTGACTTCTAGTGCCGGGCTCGCTTTGTCAATGAGATTGTAATTATTGGGATTATAACGACTGTCGTTCGGGACGACGGCTTTCGATGCGTCAGCCTCAAGGTTTTGTTGGTAAAAGCGTAAACTGTACAAACAAAAATAATTATCATGTAGCAAGAGCGGGTAGATAACTTTCAATTCTCCCGAAAATTAATCATTTAAACTACAAAACTATTTAGCTGCTACTAAATATGCCGTAATATTACCATGTATCACTATTTCTATTATCACCAGTGTAGCAAAATAATTTAAATTTCTCCCGCTAACTTGGCATTGTTGTTGATCTAGTGTCACTAATGCATCTACCCTCCTTTAAATGCTCCAGACTCATCATAATCACAATTCACCCCAAACCCGCGATTTAACGTAAAGATCGCATAATCACAAGACTGTTACTTCAATTCATCATGTGCAGACTGACAACAATAGGCTCATTTATGCAAATGGTCATGCTATTACAAAATGTCGAATCAGGCCATTCCCAAGATGACCAAACAGCCTCACGGGAGTACCAGCATCAGCTTTTATTCCATAGGTTCTTCACTAGGTACTACTGTCAGCTTTTCTCGTGGCTTTAGGTTGTCCTTGGCTTCTGTTTGGTGGTTCGCCCTGAGCTACAAAGGCTCGAAAACGTTGGAAGTCTAAGTCGCTACCACCAATGAATAGTGCTCCCGGCGAACCGAATCAAATTGAGCGGCTAATTGTATCCGAGGGGGATTTTCGGGTAATCGAAAAGTTTGGGACGTGAAAGTTTCGACGGAGGAAACGAATCCCTCGAGAGACAAATCCGGCACTTCCGCTCAAACGCAACGTTTCAACGGGATGAGGGTGACGGAGCTAATGAGTCAGACAGAGAAACAAATGAGGGACTTGCCAGAGAGGAAAACGAAGAGTTTGACAAATGCAAATTGTCGGGCGATTTCTCGGATCAAGTTCGAGCGGCTTCCAAATCCTAAAGTCCGCTCGCTCCCTTCCGCTACCAAACGGCTCCAATTAATGTTAGTCCGTGTTTGTCAGTTCATTAGACGAGAGAGTCGGGCACAATGTGCCATGTAATAGTCAACGAAGGGTGTTCCGCCACGGCCGCTTCCGCAGGCCCAGTCAGTCAGTCGAACGCGTCGACCAGACTCGTTTTGCTAATCAAATCTCGTGTAAATGCGCTTCTCCCAACTCCAACCTCGTTAATCTCACAACCAGCTCTCATTCACGTTTTATACGAACTGCCACAAGATTCGCAGCCAGCCCCGGTCGTGTCACACAGACAACTGAATTCAGAGAGCGGTCAAATTAGTTCAACAGTACAGTGGATATATCTGTGTGGCCAGTAATACGGCAGCTTAGCAAATGCTCCCCATACTAAATGCCTAGAGCCACACCGGATGTTGACGTGCACTCAAAGGGTACAAGAATATCACAATCTGTACCATTTTTCCTCCCGTCGACGCACAAAAATAGAACTCGAGGAGGAAGCCGGATAGATGGTTGACCTCCAGTGACCCATCGTCTCAAGGTCCACGAGGACTTACTGGAGGGTTACGTTATGGGTCTCACTTTGCCAACTTCGTATTCCACTCGTCGCCCCAGAAAGTAAAAGGATTCCACAGTTTGGGTCAAAACTTGTACTGAACCTGACGTTGGCCTCCGAAACATACGCCCCCCCGCCCCTTCCTACCTGAGCGTCCACCACACACGGTGCGACGAAGCAATTACTCACCTTAATTCGTACCCTCCGTCACGTCTACGAACGAGCGGCTCAGTTTTGTCAGGCTCGAATTGCGATAGAAATAGCTTCCTTCGCCCTCGACGTGTTAGACGATGTGTTACGTGTTGTGTGTTAGTGTTAAGTGCGAGCAGAAAAGGAGGAAATCGCTATAAATTCACTCGTAACTTCCCCTTTAACTTAAGAAAGCGGACGAGTTTGTAGGGCGGAGGGGAAGGGGGAGGCTGGTTGTTTATTGGGCCTTTCCATTCGGGGGGCGGCGGTATAAATCAATGAAAGAGACAACAACATTGTAATTATAACAGTGTAGACTTTAATAACCTTCGCTCCTGCGGTCTCTGTGTGTGAGGTATTAATCTTTCCTCACACTCCTCAAAAACATCCCTCTCGTCCCTTTCGCTCTCTTCATCCCTCCCATCCGATCTTTCCAACTCAGAGGCCCGCTTTCTCTTCGCACCCTGAAATTTCATTAATGTCATTTTAAGGTGAATTTATACGGAGTAATTTCCTCGGGGCCTCTTCGTCTTTAAAACGAGGGATTTGTTTAACTTCTTCCTCATTTAAGCCTCTTCCTCGTTTCGGTTCTCGTTCCTCACAAAAGCCACCCCACCCCCACCTCCACCCCAACCACTACCCCTACCACTCACCACTCCTTTTCACAACAACTTCACACGACCTTCCAAATTCGCCACAATCACACATTACACTTTTGTTCGGAAAACTTCTAAAATAATTCATCGGGCACAACTTCCAACGGCCATTTTGAGACGTTTTGAAGCACAACGGAAGTGCACTTCTGCACAAACTGACGCACACGCACACGTAGATGCATATAAGTGCACACAAGACAACGAAGAAATTGTTAGCCCCAGAGCTTATGCAATAAGGGCTATAGAACTAAAAATGAAGGAAAGGAGGGGTAAGTACAAAAAAGATGACGGAAAATCCGCCCTTAATTATGAGGGAGAAATGTTTTTCCTCTTCATTTCTTTCTCGTTTGGCTCGAAAATTCCTTTCCACTTTCTTCTTCACTCGAAGCTTCTCCAAGATTTTTCTCTCAACTTCCTCAGTTAATTTAGAGTTGCTGTTTCTTGGTTTAATTTTCAATCTAATGGGCCGCGACTTCGATGTCGGGGGATGAAAACCCTCGAAGAAAAATCGCATTCCATTCGTCACCTGTCGGCTTCGCTCTGCGGTTTAATTGGATCCGAAGAGAGGGATATTCCCCTTATTTCGGTTTACAGGAGGGGGATTAAAATGCCTCTTTGCGAATCCAATTCACTCCAAGTAGGGGCGTCAAAGGGACGCCATGCAAAAAGTGGGTACGTGGCTCCACATTTTGAACCCGCTTGCCCACGCCCTCTAATTAGTAATTCACATTCAGGGAAAGTCAAAAGCGCATTACTGCATTATCGGCTAATAACTTAGAAGCGTGCGAGATTGAGTGACGTGGTAAATCTATGAACGCGAATTAGTTCAACAGAGCAGGGCAGAAGGAAAGCGTTTGAAGAAATTAAACAGTTCCTCGAATTAATAGTAAATAAAAACCTGCAGTTCCTACCTTTTAACATTCAATAACAGAAGATTACAAGAACAAGAATTAACGTTCAAACGATTGGTACGAAAGAACCGATTTACGGAAGGACACCAAAAAAAAGAGGTTTCAAGAGGTGCTCTAATGATTTTACTATTCGGGAGAACTCTGAGTAACGAAAGTTGAGCTCTCGAGGAGTCATCCAGTCAGTGGCCAGTGGTTATTAAGTCACCGAGCATACATTTCGTATAGTTGTTCTATGGAATAGACGCCAAGCCGAGTTTCTGGAATCATTTCCAACAGGTTGACATCGTGGGGCGTATGGGATGAGCATTGTAGGAAGCATACATTCACCAGTCTCGCCTAGGAGGAGAGAGTGGTACATGAGGGTGACTCTCTCCACAGTGTCATAGAATAGTGACTTTAGTGCCTTGGGTGGCATTCACAAGCAGCACATTCCTGTAGCGGAAGTAATAACGTCACTGATGAGAACCGACCCAGTTTACATCACACAACTCCTGCCTAGCTCCAGACGCGTCCCAATCCATTTCTGTTGAAAGGCTATAAGAAGGAAGACACGTTCTTTCCCTGCAACGCATGGCAGACTCGCTGAAAGTGTTGCCAGGATGTAGTGGGTTTGATGCCTCGGCCAGTAGTGCGGAAAGAGATCGCAGGGAGCAGTCGACGTCTCGTGCCAACCCCAGGGTAATGCCCTCCCTGTGCGTCTCCTTCGGTTGTACAATAGCACAGCATACACGACTAGCCTGAAAACTCAATACTCAAGACAAACCAGCTCCGAATTTCAGACTGCGCAGCAGAAAGGAAACGATGCCTCGCACAAAAGTGTAGAGAAAAAAATATGTATAAAAGGATCGTCTTCTTTGTTTATCTAAAAAGGAACAAACACAATGAGACCTGATACGATTCCGACGTGACAATGCGACTTGCGGCGGGGGACTAGCCGAAGGAGACCTTGGAGGATCACAAGTCTATCTATGATTGCCCCGTTCCGTTTAAGCGTTACTAATTATCTATTGTCGACGTTTTGACAGCGATCGATGACCGATTCATCTATTACGAAATTATTTCACTTTCGTGAGCTTTGATCGGTTGCGTCACACCTTCGGAGGGAGTTGCGCAGTTGTCACGACCGACGAATGACTGTCGGCCGAAATGAGTTCGTAGCCCAACGACTCGACCGCTCGAATAACCTGCGCAAACGCCTCTTTCCGACGATGCCAAAATAAAACAAATTCGGCGATGTAAACAACTATGAGTGTTACTTCACTTTTTAAAGAGCCAGCCGTTTTGTAAACCTCCCAGGACAAGATGCATTTCTACGCAACTGTTACTCTGTCAGTTAAAGCATCTAATAAGATACAAACGAGATTTCATTTAAAGTAAACCAATTCGTAATTTACAAAAAACAACAGAGCAGGCTGTAGCACCGTACACAGTATCAGTTCCCTCCCTCGCGTAACACGATGAAGGTTTGGGTACCTGGTGAAAGGTTGGAGGGGGTGGGATTTAGATAAGTTTGTGGGTTCGGTGGGTAATTTGTATTTATGAGAGTGACGATTACGATGTGGGTTATGAGGGGCATTTTTTTGTTGCTGGGTGGGGAAAGGGAGTGTGTTCGGGTCTCGATGCACCATCATGAAACCAGAGAATCGAGCAGCAAATCTAAATGTTTAATTTGCCTATGGTGCCTCTTCTGTACACTAGAAAATGTATAAAGTATTGACAAATTACGAGGCGGGGGTTTAGCTTTCGTGCATTGGAACGCGAATACAGAAAATAGAGCGTGTTTATGAGTTTCTAAGCGGAATAAGTTCCTATTAGTCGGAATGTTTTCCTACGATACGGATATGGATTGCGCTATTACCCCAATGAAAGGTTAGTTGATTGCCGGTAGCGCATAACCATTTACGATGATTGCCGTATGATGAGTATTCATTCAACTCGGTGGAGAAAACGAGAATTACTCTGAAATTACGGGACGTCGCCTGAGTGCAGAAATGATACGTTAAAGTCTGTTTGTACTGCGCCACTGATTACAGTGAGGACGTTCCTATAGGAGCGCTCCATTACACAATTAATCGCCCGATGAGGGCACTACATATGAAATAGTAAAGTGAAATATCGACAATAAAGCTGAACGTTGAATATTGTATAAGAAACTATTAAGTCGTTAGAAGTTGTGAGGTCGGGGGAGCTGAAGCGTTTTGCACGCAAAATATGACGATCAAGTATACGATTCATTGAAATTGCATGAAGCAGATGTTCTGGGGGTCAACGTGTTTTCATCGCGAGGGAGGATAAAATGAGGCGGGCCATTACAGACTGATCCCGCTGTCGTCACGACTTGACAAGAGATCACAAAATTCTGAGATTCTCCAGGCACGGAAACGACCTACGGACCAACAGCCTAGAGAGAGCTGCCACGTGGTGAGGTGAGGATCTTTACTCTCTTCACACCGGTTTCTGACAGTAATGCCAGGTGGTGCTGCTTCAATTACACTTCATCTGTGGTCTCGATAGACGAATAGCCTACGCACGACACGTTCTGGTCATTCATCATAGACTTCACCATGTTTTGCCAGTCCGTTCTCAACGTTTGCCGTAGCCGTCCAACTTCTTCAACAATCGTCCCTAATCAGTTTGTTTCACTGCTAAGGTCAACAATGGAAACTGAAGCCCCAACCAGCTAGTTGACACTCAAATTCTTCGTTTCTGTACATACTGAAATGTATACTAGTTCACATGCTTGACAAGTGCCAGCCAATCCCACGTTGCCTGTTCGTAGGGTGGGCTCTACGGTTCCCTGCACGATTGAAGGACCACGTATTGGTGAGACGCGTCACACAACTTTCTTTAGCTCCATTAATTCAACTAATTTTGCGCTCCGTTCATTTGAACTTGGCAGAACGTCACTTCACAGTGGTAGACAGTTTTCATGTTGGGTAATTTATTTAGCTGCTCTCTCCGGTTTCCGTTTTGTCAGGGAGGAATGTTGTTGATTTTTGTCGCTTTAGCAACCAGTCTAATGTTTTCTTTTGTCTATGTCAACTGTACACAACTTTAACGTTCCATTCGTACACGAAATTACTAGCGTTTCTGTGTCCCAAATATATTGGCTATTTCATGAGCAGGTGTTTATGCAACTGTCATACAACTTTGTTGACAAGGTTAGGGTTTACACTTTTGTAGATATGTAAACAGTATAAATATTGAAACTAAACTGAAGCTGATGCGCGATAACGGAATCTTCCGACTTCAAATTTCTGATCACTACTCCACTTTTTTGTTTCTCGGATTTTACAATACCACGGAAGTCTATGTAGTGTTTGCGCACGGCGGACATCAAAACACCAGTTGAAAACATAGAAAGATGAAACGTGCTTTCTACTAGTTAGTAGAAAACGTTTCTTCTCCATACATACCTCCATGAAAATACAGTGAACAGAGATATGTTTTTTACCCTTTTCGGCAAAACGGCCTGAACGATTTTCACCAAACTCACAGGATGTTTTCAAATAGCTAATACCTACATATTATACTCAACAAATGTTCCTCTGACGGTCCATTGAACAGAGATAAAAATCAAGATGTTTCGAAAATAATGTTTTTTCGAACATTTCCGTGAATTCCGGGGTAACCGCTTTATCAGATTCGACGAGTCTTACACAGTGTCTTCTAGCCACCCATACCCACGTTCTGTTGAACAGATATATATAAGCCACGATATCTCGGATAGCGAGATTTGTCGAACATGAATTCATCGGTTTTGAAATTTCCTCAAAAACGGCTCTAACGATTTCGATCAAACTTCCGGAGGACTCTCATCTAACTAGTCCCTACATTTTGTTCTCCATAAATGTTCCTGTACAAAATGCGCTGAACGAAGATAGCTGGTGTTCGAACTTAATTACTAATAAAGCGTTGTTCAATGATCTTTCAAATGACCTGAAATTGAGAGTAACCCCCAATAATTTCTAAAAGCTGTACTAGATTTGTTTTTAAGAATTTAAGAGTGGCTTTTTCTCTTGGAATGATTAAGGAGGTGAATATAGTGACTACAATTTTATTTTATTTGTATATCCCTTTATGGCTAAGTAGCTTAAGACGACTCCACCCCTCAGGGTAAGTCATTTAACTTGAGAAGGGGCGGCCACATTTGCGGTTTCTTTTATTTATTGTACTCTCTTGGTATTATTGACTTTTAAATAAACGTATTAAAAGAATTTTTCAGACAAATGAACGCATAAAATCAATGTTGTGTGAAGTCAACTGCAGTCCACTGTTCGACACGCGTAACTCGTAAGTCAATTGAGCGTTCGAAGTTCCGCTTTCACCAGCGACGGATTGAGTTTAATCCAACGGAAAAACGAGGTCAACGTAAAAACGGAAACGTAGGATATACGAATTGAAAAGATGTAAAATGGATTACTGCCCGAGTCGAGGGCAGGTTCAACACAAAAACCAAGGCCTCTGGAGAGAAAAGAAGAGGTCAGACGGACTTGGCGTGACGCGGCTGATTGATACGCAAACTACCCACTTAGTTAGATTGGTATTCCCAGCGCCGGACGCGCACTCACGGCAACCCCGAAAAATTACCTTTTCCCAACAGGGATCATCAATCAGAGAAAAGGGAAATTGAGGGAGGGGGGAAAGAAGAAATTGCCCTCGTCCTAGGTGGAACTTGGACTTCAAGTTATACGTTCCTCGTTATTAAACCTCGTGGTATTTCTAATTATCCATCGGTCACGAAATTACCGTTATTTTCTCACTGAATTTGACGATTTACCGCCAGGATAAAAAATAAATAAATAACATAGACAAACCAAAAACACGTCGTGCTGTAAGTTTAATCAAAATCACCCTCCTGCCGCTCGTTTTCGGTCTCGAATGACAATCAAAGTGAAGCGAACCGCTCAGTCCTTCCTCCCCCCCCCCCCCCGATGTATTAGAGGTTACACTCGGTAATTGGGTACTATAACTGCAACTCGATATAATCTGACATTTTTATTTAGGTTTATTTAAATATAACGTGAGACTAGTCGGACTTTCGGGGTTAATAGGTGTTGGGTGGTTATTTACTTCGCAAATACCGCAAATTATTACTACTATTCTGCTATTCTCTTAGCTTGGACAGCATCCAATGCTGAAAAATATTAAGGATATAACACGCCTAGGCAGGTCGAATTGACGGATGAGTGGAGTGAGACGGGAAACGGGCACAGGCTGAGAACTGTCGTTATATCATCCCACGAGTTTCTCGTCGTAGAATTTTCCTCGCTGTATTTACTGTGATTTCACTGCTTTCCATGTAGATGCAGTTCATGCAGGTGCATCAAAAAATATCTAAATCGAATAGTGCGAGTCTCAGAGGTGTAGGGCTGCATGAAAGTGACCATAGCTATTTGAAGAAACTCGTGGAACAGTATAGCGAAAGTCATCGTTCCTCTCTGCTCTGCGCGCATTTCCCGCACTGCCACTCGTTTCACTCCAACTGCCGGTCAGTTCGATTCTCCGCATCGTGCCAATTGCCTAGCGTCGCCTAGAAAATGTCAATGTTCGTCAATGGTCTGTTTCGTATGGTTTACTTGTATTTTTCGAGGCTGAATCAAATAGGATGTTGTGAGACTGAATCAAACTGGATATTCATGCTGTGCAGGAGAGTAATAGACCGATACATAATAATTTGCAGCGTTTTCCCGCTTTACTGTGTTTTCCTCTCTTCCGTGTTATTTCTTTATCATGTAAAGGAACTTCAAGAATCGATCACATTATGATACAAATTGCGTACACCTTCAAAACTTCATCCTCGAAGTTTGAACTTAGCTGCATTCCAAAGTGCGAAATCTCCTACCGCTCCGAGACAGAGTGATCAATTTACTTTCGTCATTCAAAATAAAAACGCTGCAAATTATTACACAACGGTTTATTATTCGGATAATCAGCTTGACCTAGCATTAATGCTCCGAGACCCATCCTGTTCGATTCAGCATCGAAAAATATCATAATGAAACCCAAAAAAAGGCCGAAAAGAACTGAATCGTAATATTAAAATAAACAAAAAAAACACGAAAGTATCTAGAAAATACTGAATTTAATATGAAAACATGCACGCTAAATACTAATATCAAAATTTAACCAAAAATCTATGAAAAAAACATAATGAGAATGAAACGAAAGAATCTAAAAATTGAATCGTATTAAAACGAAAACGTCGGGGAAATTGGAAGAGTAAGGCGAATGGGGAGAGACCGGTCGTTGGGAGGGAAGCGAGCGGGAGGCACGCAGCTCGCTCGCCTCGAGTTTTTTGAAGAGACGGGCGGGGCGGAGGGAATTCAAACGACGAAACGCTTGTAGGTCCCGCGTTGTACTGCGTTTCGTTAAATGTTTAACCGTTTTTTGCCCATTACAACCACGGGCTTCGTCCGATCGGATTGCCGAGATGGCGGGCACAACTAGATACCAAATCGGATTTTTGGGCGAAAGAACGAATTTTTAGACCACGTTAAAGGCACAAAACGGCCCGGACGGCGGACGGCGGACGGGGACGGGGACGGGGACGGGGACGGGGACGGCGGACGGACATTGCAAATTTGGAATCTCCATGTCTTGAAACGTAAAGTATCAAATTTTGAGGGGGGGTTGTAAAAAATTTTTCGTGACCGAAAACATAGGGTTATTATTCAGAATGAATAATAAACCAAAAAGGTTCTCCCGAAGGCAAAGATCAGTTCAGTTATTCTTTCGCCAAGTATCGTCTGCTTTACCATTCTCTTTCCACTCTCGTCCCAAGTACATACCGAACGCTTCTGTTCTCATCACATTACTCGGATTTCACCTCCTGACTCTCCCATTTAATCGGGTTTGCTCTTCTTACTTACAGCCAGAACGTTGTCCTCATGGTAATTACTGGAGCTCTCTTCTGCTTAATGCTTTAATCCTGCTGTATGCCATTTGCGAACACAAAAAGTGTGGAGTTCGAAGTGAAAAGAAAGAACGAGTACAAGTATCTCGCGGGGTATTTCTCAATTTCGGTAGCAAGTTCGTCGACATCATATAAATTGGATGAGCTTCGTTGCCACAAACTACGAGCTTGAGGATTCAATGAGTTCCCTCATTATCACTCAAAACCCCAATCACCCTAATTTTCTTTCAAACTTCCAGTAATTGCGGCGCATTTCAAATTTATCTGTCAGTTTTCGACAGTTTCGCGTTATCCTTCATACGACTTTTTCTCTGCTCGACCAAAAAAAAATTGAAGTGGCGCTGTTTGGCCTTAGTCAGATAAAAGTCGATAATAACGATAATTTCGTGGTACGAACGGTCGTCAGTTCTGTACTAATTATAGCGATGCCCGGAGGAAGACCGAAAAAAGGTGGACTCCCGGCAATTGAGAAAGTCAGCTACTGAGCAGCACATCGCGCCAACAGGAACCCACTTCTCATTTGAAATTCAAAAAGACCGAATTCAAAAACTCATCCTTGAAGCTTTTTAATTGTACGAGAACTTGAAATTATTCAGAGTTCGCTATGATTATTGAAATGAATTGTGCAGTAGAAAACAATTAGACTAAACACACTGGAGGCTTTTTTGCCAGGGGGTTTTATACGGTTGAGGGTCCCAACCCGTAATTGGGTTTCATTGCAGGAATAGTATGAAAACGAGACGTAATAGCTAAGGTTTTGAAACGCAAATTGCTTTGCAAAAAGAACCCCGTTTTTCTCTAAGTGATGCTTCTGAACCTAACGATCCAGTGCGAATCGGAGCAAATATTAAACAAACGTTACGGGACGCGTGATTTCCACCAATGGGAACTGGTCTACGCCCCAAACTGGGAATGAAGTAAGAAAATGTACGATACCTCAACCAGAGGAGAGACGGCATTCAACTATGTCTACATGAAGTACAACCATGCAGGTCGCAATAAGACACCGTACCTGCAACAAATTATTTACTTAATTATTACAAATATTCGACAATTTCAGTCATGAAATATGTAAAGATCAATTTTGTAATTTTTTACATAAGTGGGGTACACTTATTGCTAACTCGACCGATAGCACCGAAAGCTAGTGACCAAGAACGCCATAGAAATTTTATTCCTTTCCATTATACCACTCCCCACGACCACCATCACTCAATGCGACTGTGTCGCGCCCCAGGGTGCTGCGCAGTGGCCCCAAGCAACGGGGATGATCCTTTTCACATTTTAATTAAGACACGTACTGAGATACGGGGAGTGCGAGGAAAATCGAAATAGCGACCTTGTCCTCTGTCACTTCGCTCTTGTGTATGTTTGGTCTCCCCGAACAAATATGCGGTTGGCTGATCTCAAAGGTCTCGGAAATAAACGACCGGATTATTATTGCAAACGCTGACTGTGAGCTTCATCGCCAGTTACGATGCGTAAAACTGCATGCGAGATTATCCAAACGGAAAACCGGATGACCTCGGAGCCATTCCATGAGCGTCAACGTTACAGAAGCCGTGATGTTTTGGAAAAATAGAAAGCCGTTCTGAAATGTAAAAGCGTAAAGAAACTTGGTTGGGGGGATCCAAGTGGGCTAAACGTACATTTTACAAGAAATACCATATTACTGTAAAACCCGGCGTGGATTCAACTTAGACCTGTTGTATAATTGTACGATAATAGTTTCTCAATGCCTACAGACATCAAGCTGGCGGGTTGCAGTCACAACTGACTTTGTTAGGGAGGGGGGGACGGAAACAGCGCAGACATTTTTTAGTTATTAGTTGTAATGTGGAGCGGCCCGTACGACAAACGCAGCAATTATTTGCCGTTCAACGAAACGCGTTCAAGTTTAATGTGTTCAAGAACAAAGAAAAAGGTTCTGAATGGAAGAGTTTATTTAAATATACGCGTATCGATCGAGCTAATAGCGAAATATGATGGCATTATTCCCCACTGGAGACCCACTACGTAAATCGTTTATTTCTTATTTAAAATGTTTGAATAAAAAACTGCACAACTATAGTATATAAACTATAGTTTATTCAGTTCAATAAATTATCGAAAATTGGTATTTCATCGCACTTTTCCCCTCATAATTCCCGCCCAAATGAGACTAGGATTCGGAGAAAAATCGGAATGATATTCCTCTAAACTTCCCATTAAATAATTAGGAGTGACCGCAGGAATTTCGGAATTCAAACTAACGTCCGTTTTCCAGATTTGCGTAGAAAAAATCGATTTGACGATCCCATTTAATTATCTATACGCCAATTTATAAACGAAGGTCGTTGAATGCGTTGTTTTTTCTTTTCTGTGGTGCCACTTGGAAAACCCCCACTGTGGCCACAACTAGGCCTATTGTACACACACAGTACATGCTCTGCTGACTCCTGCTCCACCTCGCAGAGTCTGGAATTCTGTACCTCTGACTTACCAATCTTGGCCAGGTGGTGCCTTAGAGGACGGCGGCCTGTAAACTGGCCACATGCCATCCGTATACTATCTCTCCCTAGGATGAGGATGCCTCTCGTTCGCTCCTTGGGGAGTCCGATAAACAGCCTTGATTGCGTTGATCCCACTTCTCGTCCCACTTACCAACCTCCTTGATCAAGTGGCCTTTGGTGGTCCCTACGAAGGGCTCAAATACCACTGAGAGAAGCGCAGAGCCTTTCCTCGCCAGTTTGTCGGCCTCCTCGTACCTGTGTGACCAGGCACCCAATACGGTGTTAATTCCCAAGGTCTTCAGGCCAGTAAGGCATTCCCAAACCAGCCCTGACGTGATGGTATGGACAGCCTAACTGTCCTACTGTCAGAACATAATGTACATTCTTTTCCTCCTCTCCCAGGAATCCATCCTCCTCTGGCCACTCTACAATTTCGTTGAATACGTAGAAGCAGCAGTTTAATAAATTCCGAAACAGTAAGCGCTACCCGTTTCTACGTACAACGTCAAGTTTTACAAATTCCTGCGAACTGAGTGAAAAGCTTGCTATCCACGACTCAAGGGAACTTATAACATTGTGATTGGTAAAACTCTTCGCGAAGTACATATCAATAATGTGAATCCTGTACGTCTGTACGTACAAAGCAAAACATTTGGAACTGTGTTGGTACGTTCCTTATAACAAAGAGGAGGTGGTGTCTTCGGTCCGATGAACATTTCCCTAAATGCGATTAGCTCCCTCAGGCTCTCAGAATAAGAAACAGGGTCGAGATCAGTATCGACTTTGAGGACATGGAGCGACGAGGGTTCTCCAGATTCGGTCTTCAGTGAATAAAAAGAAGGGCAAGAGATGGAGTTGGAAAAAAGGGGACGAACAAGAAGAAGGCGGAGGAGAGAAGAAAAAAAAACGGTTTGGCGTGAGATTAGGATGTGACTATTAGCTGAACACGTTACAGTAACACATTACCCAACGCGCACAATTCTTTTGAGACCTTCGGCCTGTGGATTACAAGTTGGAAGGTACGAGCTCCGAAAAAATGTGTTCTTCCCCCAGTTTTTTTTTTCTTTTTCTTTTCTTCACTGACCCACTCTTTACTTTTACATTCGTTTCGGCTCTTTGCCCCGCTGCGACCCCCAGAGGACGACTTGAGCGGGACCAGAAGGACTTTTTGGCCTCGTCTCCTCCGACAGAGCAGATAAGGATTTCACGGGGCTTTAAAGGCTCAAGGGCGGTGACGATGATTCCATTTCAGGAGTCCGCGTGAGGCTTTTGAGTGAGGGCGTTGAGACAGGACGGTCCCACAAAGAGACGGATTTTCGCGGCAACGACAATGGCAGGAGTTGGAAGGAGATTTGTCGGCTCCTCTTCACTGGAGACCTTAACGAGCGCTCGATGTGACAAGGTCTTTCTAATGCAGCGATGACGATAATAGCCCAACCACTCCAACGACATAAATGACGGAAGTGCAAAAACGACGGGAGAAATGCCACTGAGATGGTTGATAACTAAGGAAAATATCTGGTGCCGTGCATAGCGCCACTTTCCTCAGCCCCACGCACATACATTCTGCGTGTATGCCCATGCACGCGATTGAAAGTTCATGGTTGAACCAAATTGGCTCAAATTTGATATTCAACCTGCAGATTTGAGGGAAGGAAAGGTAAAGGAGGTGAAAGCTGGAAAATGAAATTCTAAACTATGTGGCAAATTGGTTTATTCTCGCAACGGGTGAGACGACTTTAATTTTTGGGAAAATTACGGGAAAGGCGCAATTAGTTATCAAAATGCCAAAGAATATTTTAGTGCACTTTCTTCCTATAAACCCCGCTCATCTGATTCTAGCACGTAGCGGAAGTAACCCGAGAAACTCCGGAATTCACTCTTACTACCAATTACTAAAGTTAACGTACCTGTTAGTGAGTCCGTCTTCTCTGGCTGGATAGCCCACAGTATCTCACCAGCCAGAGAAGACGGGCTCACCAAACAGGTACGTTAACTTGAGTAATTTACCTCCCGGCGGAACTAACCCTATTACTTCAATACCTTCTACGAGTTCCTGCAGTTTTACCCGATAATTGCAGATCAGTAAACAGAATCTGTTTCAAAAAACCGTGAAGAGTGTCCCATAAATCGGCTCGGTGCTGATTGCTCAATGATGGTCGTGAGATGAGTAGGAGCGTCCCGATAAGTAGATTGAATCGCTAGCCAGCCATACAAATTGCGGAGTGTACCTGGGCTTGAGGAAGGTTGTGCGATTCTTTCGCACCGGATATTTTCTGTTTGGATTAAAGCAAAGCAACCGTCGACTCTATGAAAGCCGTTTACATGTAAGCTGGTCAGACCTTGCAACCCTCCTCCACGAGAGGGTGATTGTGAGGGGGTGGGGGGGGAGAGCTGGTTGAGGGAATGAAAGGTGAAGGAGGTGGAAGCTGGGAAATGAAATTCTAAACTAAACGGCAAAGAATCCTTAGGAAGGGCGAGTTTCTCTACCTTGGCTTATTAAAACATAACTCTTACATAATGCGCCATGTTGGGAACTTGTGTTCCTTGAATTATACTCCTCCCTTCCCTTCTCACCGAAATCTTCCCAAAAGCTCTTTTGGCTTATTAAAACGTTTCGGGGCCGGCTTCGTCTTATTTCATCGCAATGAAGGGAAACAAAACGGCCTTTTAGTTCCCTTTAATAATTCACCTTTAACTTTATTGTTGCGCACAATGAGGAGTGGAAGAGACGTGAAGGGCAGAGGAAGAGTGAGGGGAGGGGGTGTCAACTCCCTGAAATGATCTAATTGTCTCTCCCTCGCTCTACGTCTCCTCAACTACCCCACTTGGTTTCCCACCACTCACCTTCAACTTAATGTCTCCACAGTCCTTCGCAATTACACCGCATTCAACCTCACTTTTTTTCCTTCCCCCAATGTAAACGTTGTGTTTTCACGTTTTACTCACAAATTACAGTCATTTCCGTCTGCCCGTCGCCAGTTGGTGGTTATTTTGAGGAAGAAGGGTGAAAGCCAAAGAAAGTAACTAGTGAAATGAAGAGTAGCAGCATCACCTACCACAACCCGACTACTCACTGGAGATGAGGGAACCTTCATCAATGATGTTCATACCATTCCGAGGAAAGTAGAACGCTGCCTTCCGTCTCCTGTCAGAAATAGTCCTGTGGTTCCCGCTCAGATTTTTCCTTTTTGTTGATATTTCGAATACGACTTTATTTTCAGATTTGGCTCCAGCCAAACCAGTTACTCATTTTGTAACTTGTCATTTGTAAAGAGCTCTATTTTTATATTTGCTACACAATGTATTTATCCAGTGATTTGGCGGTTTACTTCATCCAACTTTTCAGCATGATACTGCCCACTTCTTGTGCTCCTACGCAGTTCGTTTTCCTTAATTTTTTTCTTTCTAGCAGTCTGTACTTTTCAACCAGTTTTTTTAAATTACGCTTCACCAGCCCTTTCCTTCTTATCCTCCATTCGAATCCAAACAACGCGGTATTACGACAAAACTAGCTAAATTGACGAGGAGCGGAGGAAAGTGTTGTTAAACGTTTCGCGTGACTTTGAGATTGTTGGGGATTTTTCCCCTTGTCCTCCTTGACACTGTCAAGTCACAACAGCAGTTGAGAAAGAGACAACGAGTCTGCCTAAATTAATGGAACAATAGACTGACTCGATTCCAACTCGTCAAACCTTCAACGTCACGTGTTAAATTACGTTTGAGCTGAGGAACGAGCAACAAGCTGGCGGTAAACGGTAATGCTGCCAGTCTCTGGAGAACGGGACGAGAGGTCGGTGCAATGCCGAGGAGCAACTCGAGCGTGGAACCGGTTCTACCATTTCGGACCGAGCGAAACTGTTAAAACTGTCAAGAGCCCGCGACTTGCCTGTCTGTCTGTCACAAGTGAAAACAAAAATTACGTTTTTTCGAACATTTCCTTAAGTTCTGAGGTAACTGCTTCACCGGATTTGATCAATCTTCCAGCCACCCATACCCACATTTTGTTCTCCGTAATTATTTCTGTATATATCTATTGAAAGGAGCCACGATAGCTCGGACAACGAGATTCGTCGAATCCGAACCAAATTTATCGGTTTTACAATATTCTCAAGAACGGCTACAACGATTTCTATCAAACTTACGGAGGACTCTCAACTCACTAGTCCCTACATTTTGTTCTCCATAAATGTTCCTGTAGAAATCCGTTGAACGAAGATATAGCTGGTCTGGTGTACTTGACATTCAGACGTACTTCCGTATGTAAATATCTTAGTGGCTCTGGCGCTACTCGCCCAGATCGCTTCCAAACCAGTGAGAAGGAATGAAAATGTTACAAAAACTAGATAGTCGGTGTATATTAAACTTTAAAGTATCTGGACCGCAGCAACACACAACTTACTGCAACCCCGTAAATTCGACGATTCGCTTCTACAGAAACATTTAAGGAGAACAAAATGTAGGGACTAGTTAATTTGTAGTCATTCGACAGTACCGACGTGAATTTTATCGAAACTGTCAGTTATTTTTTAGAAAATCGGAGAAACGATAATTTAACAAAATCGACAATCATTTTCCGAGCTATCATGGCTCATATCCCGGTTCAACAGGTAGACATAGAAATAGTAGGGGACCACAAAGTGTGTGTATAGGTAGCTAAAAGTTAGGCTGATTACATTTTATTTTTTTATTTCTGTTCAGAGATATTAATGAAGGAGAATAGTTAGGTACTGATCATTGAAAGATAATTGGAAAGTTTAATCTGCGAAAACCCTCCGTTTTTGGTACGCTTTGCTTCCTCCAAATGAGTTCGAAGAGTTTCAAATAAAACAAAAAAATAACGAGCTCAATCGGGTAAGTTGTTTACGCAAATTGAACCTCACACAGGCCCCGCGCTAAAATTGGGATTTTCATTCAGTAGTCCTCAAAAAGTAAAGAAGTGAAGCCCAACTATACGTTCAATTACTGCTCTATACCTAACTAACCCGGCAAAAAGTCTCACCCGCTCGGGTTCACTGGATATTAATTATGTCCTTGGGCCTTTTTGTCCACGTATCCGCGCATTTCTGGCTTAATCAACGTTTCGTATTCTATTCTCAGAGGCGTTTAAGTGAATGAGTGTCTCATTAGGACTGCAAAGAGGAGGATTGTGGATAGAGGGGCGGGGGGGGGGGGGGGGTAAACGTGCAGTTAAAAGGTGGCGAGCAACAATCTGAAAGGAAGAACAATCTCAAAAAGCGGTGAGGCGAATCGAGGCCTCTTCTCGCCACGTTGTAATGTGAGCCGATCAAAAGAGTCGGCCAAGTGGTTCGTTCAATTACGACAGAAGAAGATGAAGAGGGAGAAATGAATAAAGTGTGACGAGGTGAGAGAGCGAGAACGGACGATGAGAAGGAAAACTATCGGTTGCTCAGTTTCCAATGGAGTGCGAAGCTCAACACAAAAACAAAACAAAACAAAAAAAAGCCCCCTTCCTAATTGCCGTTTAATTGTTGTTCAACGTATCTTTTGGTTATGGAGAGATGGAAGAGAGTGATGGGAGAGAGGGAGAGCTGGTTGGGGCTCTTCGCCACTTTGCTCGACAACTTCCTCAAGAGGCCACTCGATAGTCAGATGAGGGCCCCACATATTCGACAAACAAAGACAAACTCCTTGTCGATTCGCGGTTCTCGGGTTCTGTCGTCACAAAAGGCCTTTTCATCTTCAAAAGTTTAGCTCCTTCTTTGTTTTGTTCTTCACTCTCGCGGTTATTGTTCGCTGATTCGCTCTTTGTCGTTCCAATCTCTTGATTGAGATCGAAACGGAGCAGACGGGGGCGATAGGGAGCGGGGCCCTGGGCCTGGGCCTCGAGGAACGTGCTGAGCTGTCAAGTCGCGTCACGCTCGCCCAACGACGACCTGCAGGTCTTGTAGTCGCTTTAGTTAACACCACCCCCGAGCACCACACCCTCCACTACCCTTCCTTTCCATACCAACCCACCTACTTCTATAGTGAGTGTCTCGTTATGTGGAACCCTCCGTACAAAAAGTTAATCAAAATCGTATCTATATTTGAAAACAAATCTTAACGTTTTGATCAATATAACTATAGCAAGTTTGCTCCTATCATTACTATGGCGCCCCAAGGTGACCTGTATGACTTAATATGAAATTAGTTCGACCATTTTCTCTCAATTGCGCCCCTGCACATAATTTTTTGATGTACAACGAAATAAATAAACTTAATGGAACGAAGAGGGCACTCAGATTAAAAACAAGCATGTGATGTTCCGCGATAGAACAATCACAAGTTTAGATACGAGCCGAGCACCACCGAGCGGAGCGGTCTCGAAGAACGCCTGCAAACTAGCCAAGAATATGCATCACATCAGCACTTTTCTTGCACCGCACGGCTCGTCGAGACATGGTCAATCCCTTATGTTACCTGCCTCTACTCGATGAGATTCCGTGGCCATATCAGCACTTCCACATGTACTTCTAGAGTCAGTGCTGGCTGGTCACGACGATGTCATTTCTCAGTCATTCTTCAGAGACAACCCGAAGTGCCGGGGTGTATTGTTCCTTAACACTCATGGGAGGGATATCAGTCGAAGTACGAGCCCACTTTTGCACTACATAATTCAGCCCTTCGAACTGGTTACCACGACATCGAGCATCCACAAAGTTAGGAACCCAGCCTCTCGTACACCTCATCAACATCAGGGATATTGGATACTGTGTCCCCTCATTTCGTGATCCACCGACGAGCATCGAGCTGAGCCGGGAGGGAAGGTAATCTCTATTCAGTCCCATTTTCTCCGTGACGTTGAGGACTGCGGCTTCAGTCAATCCATTTGACTGGTCCAAAACGCCCGTGTATATCCAAAATTTCCTGTTCCTTTCCTACCTCTGAGGAAATATGACATCCACTTTTTTGGTCGCTAACTGGAAAACTCTCTGGCCTGTGATACCTCACCCCACATGTCGCTCCTTTTGTTATTCCTAGCATGCGGGCATTTTTTTAGACAAACTGCGCTATCAAACTCCCACTTCTCGTTCAGTGGCAATAACAGTTTCCCCCTGACGTTTCAATTTAATACGATGTTCTTGCATTAGTGTAATAGCTCTTTGCCGTATCCATAACTCGTACTTGTGCTGAGCTTTGGGCTGCGGATCGACGAGGCTGACAAAGAACCTAGAAAATGATTCCATCTCGAAAAAGACGCTTTGTGATCGCTTATGCTGTTTCAATGCCGTCCGCTAAAGAGCTTTTACAGCTTCTAAGTGAAGAAATGAAAGTGGTTTAGGAGAATAAGTAATAACGAATTTATGAGCGGTAACGGAGATGAATTTGAGTTCCCTAATACAATGTGAAAAAGAAGAGGGGCAGCTTTGCGGGCGGCTGTGTATTTAGTGGTGTGTCCTTTTCATCATCAACCCTCTAAAAGAACTCCCCAACGCCATATCCCGCCATCTTCTCATCTTCACTCCCCCCACGCGGGGACGCTCCATTAAGCTTCCTCTTTTTCCCTCACTGAAAAAGCTTTCAATTAAAGCATGTGAAACGGAGAAAGAGAACCGAACATTAACGAAAGCGGCTCAACTGCCTCTCATCTGAAAATACGAAAGTGTCAGTGTTATTTTACAGAACTTGAAGCTCCAATCCCCTCACAGCGCTGATACTGAATTATGTTGGACGTCTTTCGTTTGTGAACTTATCTAGGATCGCCTTCAGCAAAGCATAACCAGATGTATTCAGTGTGTTGCTTGCTGGTGTCATCACTACTAGGAGAGGAAACATGAGCGTACAGGGCACAAGGGCTGGCGAGAACCCCACCCCCACCTCCACCCACCTGCACATCATACTCACCATCGTTTGTGGACGTGTGGCGTATCGTACAAAGTCACCAAGAAAGCTGAGTAATGGCAGACTTGCAGACACGACTCGAGCAAGATGTGGATGAGGATCAACGTAGAGATGACGAATTTTATAGCATTTTGAGTGCGCGAGGCAGATTTACCAAGGCTCGAATGCGTACAATGCCACTCCATTGGCTGAGCAAACCACGAGTTATGCGACTGTCCTGGGATTCAGCGGGTGTCATCAACCTGATATTTGGGAGTAGAAAGTGGGCCCAGAATCTGAGCTAGGGCCGCCAAGGTCCTACAATAGTAATAACAGGACGTTCTCTCGCCTTGTCGTGTTAGGAGACGCCCTTTCGACAGAAGCAGCCTTCGCAGGGATCACAGATGGGGTCTCAGGTTGTGGCGTCAATCTGGCAAAACCGTCCACCTCACTCGAAAATTATAAATTACGTTCTTCAACGGCAAATCTCTTTAAGAAATTCAATGACTTGAAACTCAAGGACCTGATAGACAATCTACGTTTGTGAAAACGCTCAGGTTTTTGCCGGCAACTCTTGGATGATGGAATAACTAGTATGAGGGAAAAATACGTTATAAAATTTCCAATTCGAAAAACAGCGCACTAGGCACACAATTATTCAATGCCCTGCCCTACGTCCTTCCCATTATGACCTACGTCCTACCCATAAACTCGAAGCCTTCAAAAAATAATTTAAACTTTACGTGATGGGTAAATTAGGAAACTTAAAACAAGCAGAAACATAAATTAAAAGTATTCGTGGAACAATATAAACAGTGAATTTTATTTTATTTATTTCCTATCACAACAACACATTTCATTCGTGTGTTAGAGCTACTACAATGTATAAGCTTCGCACGTCTTGAAAAGTGGGAGCTGGAAGTAATTCCTCCTCCACAGCACAAGACCGTGTGGGGAGTAGCATAATACTGCCTAGTGTACGTATTGTAACCTACATCTCTGAATACATGCGAAAAAAGGTTCATTTATCGGTGGCGACCCTCCCACCATACCCCCCTCCACACTAAAATGCGCCAGTCCCCGAGTTCCTCTAGCTTGGAACGAATCTAGCATTCTCTTCTACCGTTCTCATTAACGATTAATCCCTTAAAATGCCGTAAATATTAGTATGATGCGTAGTATGATGCATCACACACAACAGAACTTTTGCCGCGGTGCTTGTCCCAAAAAGGGCAAGTCACATAATAGTAGGTCCGTTTCTTAGGCACGTTGAAATATTTTCCCCCCCAATTCATTCATTTTGCACAATTTGGGTTAAACAAACGTTAATCTATTGTGTATCTATTCGACATTCAATTCAGCTCAGCCCACATTTCAGTTTACAGGTCTCGGGCTGTGTCCACAACCGGCTCGGGGAAGTTCGAAACGACCGATATAAACTTGTGACGCTCCGCATCAAATATGTCGGTCATAATTTTCAAGCTCCAACGAACGGGGATACGAAATGAAAATGAAACAACCCGGAGCCCCGGCCATGAAATTGAGTCAGATTGGGAAGGGCCCGTTGTTGATTGATTCATAACGCTCCGTACTTCCTCCGCTCGATCGCCCTTATTGTTTTCCGCTTATAATTTCCTGTGTATTGAATAATAAGGTTTTCTTATGAAATGAAACTGGCCACGCTCCGCTGCCAAAGATCCGCTCTGCTGTTCGACGAGAGTCAAAGACCCCGAAAATAATTAATTAAAGAACTAGAAGAAAAATGAATTATAAGGGGAAGGAAGAGAGAGAGAGAGGGAGAGAAAAAAAAGAAGAAAATAGAGAGCGAATACCCGTCGGCATTAGAGGGAAAGCGAGAGGGATGCGATGGAAGGAAAGGGTGTCGGTTTTTAAAATATTTTCTTCTGTCTGTAATTAAACAGAAATTAGTCTTAGTACAGAAGAAGGCAGCTGAAGGGCGGGAGAAGAAATGCAAAAAAGGCCTCTTCTGAAACAGAAGAAGAGGTATTAATTTACACCACCAACTGCTGCCTTTCCCCATTTCTCACTCCCTTAAATCCGATTTTCCTTTTCCACCCTCCTGACTTATTTCTCAAAATTGTTCTAATTAATTCATGTTTATAATTCTCCAAGAAAAAGGGGTCGGAGTTTAATGTCATTTGGCGCTACTTTTCTGTCTATCAATTAACGAATTCATTGGTCTCATTTGCGGAAGGAAAGAGCCCATCTAAGGTTTCCTAATGAACTTTTTCTTTCCCTCGGCTCCGTTTCAGCCTTTTCTTCTTCTTTTTCCCTCTTCGCGGTGTAATATTTCGGTTTTATGGCACCCCCACCCCCACTCCTCCTACATCCTGACACCGTTGCTAGGCCCCTCATCAAACCTTTCCTTCTGCCACCATCCACAGCCTCCTCTGGCTCTTTTAATAGGATGAAGACGAATGGATGAAGACATCCTTTACTCGTGCACCCCTAACGATGTCTCTCCAAGTTTCGCTGTAACAGTTCTTATAGGTCGTACTGAGTAGTTTACAGACTGTTACCATCCCTGTTTTCGAGTTAGCAGCCATGCGGCCTAAAGGTTTTATTCGGGTCTGGACATAGATGGTACTGATTCATTGCTTGTTAAGGTGTAAGGAATGAAAGCTTCGTGTTTCCCAGTAACACCGAGTAGGCTTGGAGAACCACGGTAGTCGTACCGGTAAATTAAATGTGAAAAAATGTGAAAAAAGGGGAAGCTGAATGAGAGAAGAGCAATAAGGAAAGTAATTCGAAATTAGAAGGATGAAGAGGTTTGTATTAAAATAAGGAGTTCTCTTAAGGAAATGTATATACAAAGAAAGCTCGAGCAAATAATTAAATAAATGAATTTAACAACTTTCGTTGAGGCCCTTGATGAGTTGTTGATGAAAAAATACGGCGAATGTGGCGAGGTGAGGTGCAGAAGAAAATTGGATTGATCTTAACGGAAGCGGTTGGAAGGAGAAGATGATGATGGAGGGGGAAAATGGGAGAAATCACAAAGAGTGGCGACGCTCGGAAAAGGTTCGATGGATCGCGTTGAATGGAATCGAATCAAACGTAGAGAAGAGAGATTCCTTGTCTTGTCCCCTCCAACTCCAGCGCTTCACTTCGTTCATAAAAGCATCCTACCAGGCCAATCACGTATGTAAAGCAACGTACTTTGACGCCGAACAGGCGTTTGACCGCCTGTGGCACGAGGGTCTGCTATCAAAGTTATCACCACACCTTCCCAACAACTTGTTTAGTTTGATAACCCACTACCTAACCGGTAGAACATTCCAAGTATCTATTCAGGGAGAGTTCTCAACGGCAAGGCCGATAAATGCTGGAGTTCCGCAAGGCGGATGTCTTTCCCCGTACCTCTACACTCTCTACTGCTACGATCTCCCTCTCCCGAAAGCCCCAGAGTTCTCAGCTCTATATGCTGACGATTTGGTTTATGCTGTTAGCTGCCCCGACTCGGATTCAGCCACTAACCGCCTACAGCAAATGCTACATGATCTGGGCCAGTGGTGTACCAAATGGAGGCTCAAGATAAACCCAACCAAATCGCGGACAGTCACCTACACCTACAAACGCTCATTTACCAACCACCCTCTGACCTATGACAATGAAGTAATCCCATCCTCCAACTCCCACCGTTATCTAGGCCTCACAGTGGATCAGAGATTAACGTACCATGACCACATCACCGAGTTACTAAGAAAAAGAAAAATAAGGACTAATCAACTAAAACCCCTACTTAACAACCCTAACTTACTGATCCATAACAAAGTCATGATTTACCTCTCCCTCATCCGCCTTATCTGGACCTATGCCCTCCCTATTTGGGGTACCTGCTCGAAGTCAGAGTTCCGTCGAATCGAACAGCAGCAAAACTCGATCCTACAGCGCCGTGTCATCCACTCTCCTCCTTATGTCAGAAACAAAACCATCTACGACGACTTCCATATCCTTAATCCCACCGAACTTCTCTACAAACACACCAGTACCTTCATCATTAATAACCGAGATCACTCCAACCCCCTCGCTGCTGATGGACTATCACCTCCTCCACCAACGCCTCGTCTAAACCGCCCTCGCTATGTATTCTGCAACTTCATCTCCATAGACTAACTGCAAAATAAGTGAAGCGCCGTGTACTTAATTAACTTCCTAGTTAATTAATGTCAAACGTTTTAAATACTTAAGTTAACTTGACAATACGGTATGTTATTTAATTTAACGGTCGTAAATAAAAGGATGTCAAAAAAAAAAAAGAAGAGAAACTGCAGGAGATGTAGAACAGCACTGGTCGCATGAGCAGCTCAACAAGGAAAGAGGAAAGGCCTGTTGTGGTGTGTCTGGTGAACAAAGTTTCCAAGGCCACACTCAGAAGGGCCCGCAATAAGGAAAGCGCAGAGTTGGATGGGACATTTTCGGCCCAATGTTAACCACTGCCTATACACTCGGTTTCAAAGAAGACGAACTAGTTGATTCTTTTTCGTTTCATAAATTCGGCTACCTGATCTTACAGCCTAGGGCCGCATGAACGTGTTGAGGGCTAAAATGTTCATTTCTATAAAGCGGGATACATTCATTTCCACATCATTATTGTTCGCAAGTTGGCGAGCATAGAGCGTAAAATATCAATCAACGCGTTGAAACCACCTTCGTGAGGGACCTTCCACTGAACTGATCATTTTCAACTTCAAATTTAATCAAAATCGTTGTAATCAAAATGAATGTTGTAATCAAAATCGTTGAAGTCGTGTTTGAGAAAAAAAGGCTGCAAATTATTACACAACGGTTTATTATTGTCTTGCAAACATGATTGTGACCTATCCTATTCAATCCATAGTCGAAAAATATTATGAAACGACAACTCGTATGCGATCGACAAAGTTTGTTTAGCAATTACAATACCCATCCTGACGAGTCAGCGGCGAAAGTTTTTAGTCAACAATACAAAACATGACCTGACTACAACGGAACAACTTTCCTGACTGAAAACATAGGTGTTTTGAATGCAACTGTGTATCGCTAGGCAAATAGTTATTTCGAACTAATTTTGCGCCCATGTTGATCGACAGACTGGGTGAGCCGTTCTGCTTCAGGCACAGACCATTGGCTCCTGACATCGCACAAGCTCCTGAATACATCACTGCCAGTTACACAAGACTGCACAAACAACGATTGATACCAAATGCGACCTGTTTGAAACAACGCAAAAGGTTTTAGGTTTGTTTGTTTGGAAGCATAAATCAGTGTTCTGGATTATAAAGGAAAAGTTGCTACAATATCTGAAGCGGAGCATCACTCAAATTTCCAAAGTTCCACATTTTTCGTAGCATTAGCTATTAATTCATCCTATGTTTCACTTAGATAACTACAGAATTTATTGAGTTGCTGCTAGTTATGCCACGACCGTTATTGAACTAGTGAAACGACGGCGTTTGAAATTACGGAATTTGTCTGGTTGCTCCCAATCATCTTACGGGCAATATTACACTTATTGGACTACCTCCTTAATTTTTCTGACAATGATAGTATAATATCAGCGAAATTTATGAGAAAAAACTGCGCTAAAATCTTCGAGATATTTCATAGTTTAGCGCGCTGCTCTCATCATTTTCCCACGAACGAGACTTTCATATTGCCGTTGCGCCATTTCATACGTACATAATCGAAGTTATTCAAGTCATTTTTGAGAAAAAAAAGTTTGGTGTCTTGATCACTATGATAACCATAGTTTACTCATACCTTGGCGTTCCGTAGCGACCTGCAGACGAAATTTGAACCGAATTTTATCGGCCTTTTTTTCACCTCTCCAAGGAATGAAAAGTTTGTGAATTACGTTACGAGCATGTCGTTGCGTCTCTAGATTCAGTTTCTACAGGCTAATCCGTTCATTCGTTTAACGGACGCGACGTGTGCGACGTATGCGATTCGACAGCCTGAGACCTTCCAATGACAGTGACGCGCCGAATGCTCAAACGGTCGCCCCGGTGAATCACATTTCGTTGCCCATAACAATCTCCCGCGAGCCCAAGTGCGTTGACGCAATAACAAACGTGAGCTAGACGTCCACCCCAGGCCGTAAAATCCCATTGACCAGCAGTTTCCTCGCCCCCATTGCAGGCCGTAAAACCCAAAATCCACATGTCCACGAAGCCCTTTATTGCTCCACTAAATTGTTTTACGTTTTCCCGCTCTTCCCTTCTCCTCACGCCAAAACCCCTCTGTCTTAATCAGTACAATGCTATTTTTATGCTTTTAATTGGTTTAACATCCTCTCCATAAAATAATATTGGCGTCGCGCGACTATTCTCCGCTACTCCCACCACCGTGGCCCCCTTCCTCTCTGCTCACTTCCTCGCCACGCCCCAACAGTATTTTTCTCTCAATCCCCAAGCCTCGCTCCGCTGAGTTGCCCTAAAGGGACTGTTAGCTTTTCCCGATAGCTTTGATTAGACTCTTACTAGTGGAAAGGAAAAGAGGTGATGGTGAGGAGGGGTTAGTGGTGGGGTGGGGGGAGGCTCGGGTCGAGCAGGAGGAAGGAAGTGATTTCGCCCTAATAAAATCAGACACGAGGGTTCAAAATTAACTTGTAAAAAAAGATGTTTCCTTGTTTCTTCATCCCCACTCCACCCCAGAACATCACCCCCGGCCGCTCGCCAACTTCACTAACCCTAATGATAGCCGACTATGCCTTTAATTTGGAAGTCGACTAACACCCCGACTTCCCCCCCCCCGGTCCCATCTTTGGAAGTTTAATTAATGACGCAAATACTTAAGCTGATCTTAAGAAACCTCTAGCTCTTTCCGTCCTTTCCTCCAAAAACAGTCCTAAACTGAAGTTTCCGATTGTTTTCACTTCTTTTTTTTTCGTTCGAGTTTAATCAAAAACTTCCATGGAGTGGAAATTAAACGGTTCTTTTCGCAGACTAGCAGCCAGCAATTATTTCGGCATCGCATCATCGAGTGAATTTAAATCAGATGCCGAATGAACGGAAAGCGTAGTGTGTGAGCATAGGTCCGCACTAGTAGACACACTTCAAGAATCCACAGGTCTGTTTCCTTACTTGATGACTGTTCCTGAACCCTCGAGGAGGGGTATATTAGCCGTGGAAGTTGCGGTTTCGCTAAGGGTTCGTAATGGCTCCCAGATGGTACGGTAGAGTTCCTAATCCGGTTTCCCACCTGATCTAACTATTTACCTGGGTGGCAAGTTCGCTATTTCACGCGAATCGCTAAGCTGCCACAGCTGTTCCCGTTTTTTGAGATAATCCCAAGCCCAATGTAACATTTTTGGAGCGCTCCTATAAATTATCGTGTCAAATGCCGTCGATATGTATTTGAAAACAACTTACGGTTTTTACATACTTCTGCCAGCCCGTAAATAATACTGATAACTGCTGAACCCCGGGCCAGTTTCTAGATGGGTAACTAGATACATCTTTTCGATAATTTTATAGATGTTCGATTGGAGTATTCACAAGAGCCTCATATATTCGCAAGAACACGCCATCAGTAAAACTATTACGTAGGTTAATGGTTTTATGGTATATTTCTTAATTATTTTAATGATCTCAATCACGGTTCCATCATCGAATCCAGAGCAAGACCCACCTCTCGGCGAACCAATCAGTATATCAACGTCCTCCGCACTCACCAAGATAAACGTTTCTGCTCCATTTTCTAAATCCGTTCGTAACCCTCTTACCAATAGATGAGAAGTACTCATTGATATGTTTGGTAGGTTCTTAAGATTCTGTTCAGCATTTAACGAATCCATTTATTGCACTCCGACCCGTAGATTCATTAATAACCTTCCATTTAGCTCTCATATTATTTCCCGCTTTTCTAATGTTGTAGGTTTTGTAGCAGGTCTTTATTGTCCTGTATGTTTTGAGTTCCAGTATTTGTGACTGTTCAAATCACGTACCAGAAAACGAACTCCACTCCAAAGTCCTTGGTTGAAATAATTTATTGTAATTTGCAGTTCATTTATTGGCGTATTGAAGGTGACGGGGAAATACGTTTCGTTTAAGAAAATCGCGATAAAACAGATACCATTCCTTAACTATTAACAACAATAATAATGGGTTACCTCAAAATTCATTTACATAACGAAGCCTGCTTGGTAATCGACACAAGCAACTCACGCTAGTACACCATGATTTTTATGCGCCAGTTTCTTTTAGTCTTGTTTACCAGACTCCACCAGTTGAGCTCAAGGTGTTCTAGAATGGTAATATTTTACGATAAATCGGCGTCGAAATGACTAAAGTGGAGCAAGGAAAGTAAAAAACGCGCACAACAAATTTAGTCATTGGGCGTCCCGCGACCCGTGCAGTTAGTTGTGCAGTTCCCCCGACTTGTCGGAGAAATCCGCTTCAGGATGCTTGCAGGAGGTACTGACAGGGTAATGGCGAGGAAAGAGAGATGAAAAAAAGCTGAGAAAACGTAACGGCTGTTTAGCGCCTCCAAAAGACGAATTAGCTCTAATAATTGCTCCCGCTGAGCGCTCGTATAGCAATTAGTCCACCTTTTCACTCCAACTATCCGCGTTTGTTAAAGAGCTAACCACTCGGCGAAATATTACAACACGCGCAGCGATACGGAGCCGTGGGAGCAGAATCTACCGGCAGGAGCGGGAAAAGCTTCGGTGAACCAACTCACAGGATTGTCAATATTCGCTCAAGTCGTAACGATTCTGTAGTTCAAGCATTACTTCCTCCCACCCCGCGGAGTTTGCAATAAATATTCAAGTGCTAAAATAACTAGCGGATCGGTGGCTTTTATAAAATATTCAATTACGTTTAATGTGAACGAAGGAATTTTAATTCGGTGATTCCAAACGCTGATTGCACTTATTGTCATGATTCGTAGTACCACGAGACGAAAACTTAAGTATCTGGCGAGTAGCACACACAACTTTCCCCAACACCCAGAAGTCTGACAATCTGCTTTATGTACTTCGTTATACAGAGCACACCGCAGGCGCTAGTTATTTGAACGACCCAGTAAGTTTGATCGATATAATTAGACCATTTTTGATAAAATTGTGAAACGATAAATTAATGTTCGACAAACATCATTTTCCTATGTTTGATTCATGCCTATATCTCCGGTCACCAAATTTTTACAGATATTTTTGAAGAAGCAGAATTAGGTAGTGATTAGTAGAAGATAATTTTGAAGTTTAATAAAAATTGCTGGAAGCCTTTTGAGAGAGAAATGCGAGAAACCTCGGTTTTGATAGTTTCATCCCCACCCCCCACCGTTCCATCGATGAAAATCGTTCATATCCTGAGTTTTGCTAGGCAATAGACACGAGGCGACAAGTCGAACTTACAAGTGGTTGGAGTGAGACGGGAGGCAGCGCGTGAAATGAGTGCCGGTAAAGGAGAAACGATAACTTTCGCTACTTTGTTCTGCGCACTCCTTCAAGTAATAGAACTCGCCTCACTATGTTTACAGAGATTTCACTGTTTTCCATCTAGCCATTTGCCTAGCGTCTCTTAGAAGCTTTCTTTTTTCCGTTCTAGTCCCACGGACATGTTTCGTATAGTCTGCTCGTATGTTTCGATGCTGAATCGAATGGGACGGGTTTTGTAGGTGTGAGACTGCGTCATGGTGTGATAGTCAAGCAGTGCAAGAGTAAAACAGATGCGTAATAAATTGCAGCGTTTTATTAATACAGTAGGCCTCAAAAAGCTTACAATTGAAGAAAAATCAACTTCCACAATACTTTGGGTAGTGGAAAGTATAATTGGGAATGAACCAATACGACACAACCAAGGCAATTAAACCCTTTGTACTCGTAGACGTGAACCAATCAGGAATCTAGTCCACCAGCCAGGAAGGGCTGCTGAGGTTGGGGGGGGGGGTATATTGTCTCTCTCCGCTGTCACAGAGTTCACGGCTTCGTATTTGCAGCGGCGGTGTGACGAATGGACCGTTTCTGAAATGTACGAAAATGTCCTGCATGTACTGTCACGATCACTCACCTTGTCAGAACCAAGTACACGATCAGAGGCACTTATGCACGTACTACCGAAGTGGGGCTAGTGAAATGCATACTCAAACAAAATAAGAATCTTCTTGAACTTTCAAACAGTTATTTGTGACGCACAGGTGACACTGCGTATCACGTAACCAACAAGGAAACCACCAGGCCGTTCCCTCGACAAACGATAGGAAATCACGCTCGTCACACTGTCGTTTGCGATACCTCCGGGAAGAAGGGAACTGTGATTAGACCTTCAACGCTAGTTGATTGTTCAGAATCCTTTGATCGCGTTTATGGACGTTTAAATGCGATCGTGACGCGGTTGGGCGATGAGCGGCGAAGAGGGGAAGCAAAACTCAGGCCTGGAGACCCTTTCATCTGAATAGATTAGTTTGGGCGCTGAAGGGAAAGGGCGAGGCCCATTTGGAAATCTCCCTCATTCACAAAGGGATGTATTACAATTTAAATACATCCGCCTGCCCTAATATGCATTTTAATATGCTGTTTATACGGCGAAGGATGTTCCATTTGCGATTCATCTTCTCCATTTCGGCCGAATCCACCACCTCCCCCTTCCTCGCACTCTCTTCAAAATGGGCCCCCCGAAAAGAACAAAAAAAGCGTTGAAATTCATTTTCGAAACCAATAAAAGTATGGAAATTTCAGACATGGCGACCGAGCTGTTGCCTCCTTTTGAAGTCAAAAGTGTAATTGGAATTTCTTCAGCTTCGTTCTAAACAAACGCGACCTGCTCGATGGGCCTGTGGATGGGGGGAGGGGGGGAGGGGGCAGAGGAGATTTGGTTGCTACGTTCAATCGCACGTATTGACGTGCATCCTTGGAGAAGTTGTACCAAAGATCGTTCGTTCCCTTCCAAGTCTTCGGCGCTAGACAATACATTATGAGCAGTTAAGGTCATCTGTACCGCTCCACCTACATTCATGCGTTTGTTCATATTATCCAGTGTCCCGCCATTATTCCCACTATCTGCCCACAGTCCTCCCTTTCCATCGATAAAAGGTCAGGTCTCTCATGTATTGGTCCTGAGATAAAGCGTTTAGAGTGCCTCACAGCATTCCAGACTGCCTGATGGGTTATCCTAGCTCTCGATTAGTGACGAAGATGCCCTATAATGAGGAAGTGAACCTATAGCTACAGTACACGAACCGAGTCTGGCCCAGATAGTCCGCGCTCTCATTGAAAGTGGCCCCTTTGTGCCCAGAAATCCAAAACTGTGGCGTTTGATGCACCGCCGTTCTTATTGAGTCGCCTCTGTAATAACGAAGCTCGCGCTGATCGGCCGTGATCTCTCTGACGCGATTAGCACACACAGCCGATTGCAATACTTCCGTTCCTTTTTCAGGGTGCAGGCGTAAAGCGTACTAAAATGCTAAACTATAAAAGTTAACGATACCACAGCTGACGACGAAGGACATTTGTACGTTGCGCTCGTTTAAATAGTAAACCATCGTCTTGTGGTTCTTACCTGCAAAAAAAGATGAATATTCGATTAGTCCCAGAAAACACTTCAAAATGTACGTTCTAAATTATTTGTTTATTGATGACGTGCTCATAGAAGAGTTTCTAGAGAACTAAATGAGAAGAGCAAGTAATGCGCACGCAAACGTAAACCTAATAAAAGGAGACTAATGAAAGCGCTGAACAACGTGGCAACGAAATGGACAAATTCTCCCAAAGATAAAACAGAACAAAACCTATCACAGCCGAGTGATCTCTAAACCGACGAAACATTCCCAAACTTATCAAACAAACGAAAACATGACTAAGGTGATAACTAACCGAATGACATTCAATTGGCATCGCGGGCTGAAAACGTTCCATCAAAACCACGACCCCCACGATTCCGACAATTCGGCTTCACTGCCGATGACACTGACGGCGCTGTGTCGATGGTTAGCTGCGGCTTGAGCAGTCTAGGAAAGCATGTATCGGTGTAGGAATGGCCAAAAGGCGTTCTTCTTGCACCTACGCTTTCCCTTATTGGGCTTGCCCCCGTCCTCCACAAGAGAACGCAAACTCCTGAACGGCGATCCCTAAGCCAGGGATTTTGTGTCCTCCTTGCGTGCTCCGGGTACCCCAATGCACACGCATGTTCCCGACGTGTCACCAGCAGGAGCAGCGTGTCCCTTCCCTAGCCCTGCGGCCTTCCCCCCGATCCTTCCAACACGCTAATGCACTTGGGGATCCCCAGAATTAGGGATGAACATACCACCTATTGGGAGGACTAATAAACGAATACTGGGAGCCATTGCTCTGGAAGGAACTATTCGAGCAAAGTGTGCAACGCGGCATTGTCGTTCGTTCAAACTCGTCAACCAAACTGCAACTAGGGAAAGCTGATAACTGACCAATTGGCGAGTCGTAAACGAACGGAAGGCAACTAGTGAACGAAGATCTGAATACTGAACGAACGCCCCGTGAAATAAAACCCCAAAACTAATATGTAACGTAAAGGCAGCCACTTGATGTCGTTGGGCTCTCGACAAAAAAGTGTGGAGGGGAAGGAAGAAAATAAGTTTCACGCCTTAGAATCTCATTACGCCGGAACAATTGTAAGGAAAATAGGTGGAAAAATGTCTGTGTAGAATAAGAGGGGTGGTGGGAAGGGGGGGGGGGGGGAATAGGAAGTACAAATCCCATCGCAACAAACTCAATCGACTCCCCGTTTCGTCATTTTGCGTTCCCCTAATCAAATCCTCGCTCCTCAGCAACAAATATCCCCCCCCCTCCCCGACAGCCTCTTCCAGAAGAATTCAAAACGAGATTTGTTTAAAAGGAAAAACTCTTTCAGACATGAGTTATGAACAAGAGGGAAAACTCGCATTTAAATGGAAATGCTTTCGACGCATCGCTTCCTCGAGCCCTTTTCTCTCTCTCTCTCTCTCTCTCTCTCTCTCTCTCTCTCTCTCTCTCTCTCTCTCTCTCTCTCTCACGGCAGTTTTAATAAATTTCCCCCTGCATCCTCATTAAACGGCTCTTCATTCTCGTCTCGGGATTCCTTCGTATCGTAAGTCGTGAAACTCTAAGCGTCAGTAGATTTAAGACACTATGGAGGGAGGGGAGAGACTGCGAATATGGACTGAGCCTGAGTATGTTGGAGGAATCTACTGTTCAGACGCGTACAATTCTTTTAACTTCCAGTCCTCTCTAAAAAAATGTCCACGTCCTCAAGAACCACGTATCTCGTCGTACTCACACCTTCAATGATCCTTAACAAGCCGTTAACCGCTTCCGTGCTTTTTAGCCACGACTCACAACAGCGAGTTCAATAACTTCGACGTTTTCTCAATTCGCTCAATGAAGATTTCGTCTCCGTGATTCTGGTAGTTGAGGGTATCGAATCAGTCACTTGAAACCATTCGCCGGACCTAAAAAATGATTCAGAATGGAAATGCTCGCACTATGTCGTCTCACATTATCAGATTTAGTTAAAATGCGACCTGCCAGTTCGGCGTTTCTAGCCAAAGCTCGGCAGACTAACTTTCCCCTTCTATTTGCCAGTTATGAGTACAGGCGCTATTGACAAGTATATAAGAGTTTCTGTTATTGATGAGCTTCACAGGGTTATAATGAAGGTCTTCAATGCCGCCCTCCTAAACGACGCCCTACGCCCCCCGCATTGCTTCCTTGCTCTTACCGGACGATTTCTCAGGAGGTATTGTTGATGGTTACGGGTTTCATCCCAGCCGAGAGGAGCTATACTCATCAATGGGGCCACCAGAAGAGAAGAAGTGACCTTTAGAAGGTGGTAAGACGACTGGAGTACAGCTCAAGAGAGGCACTGGACCGGGCAGCTGATTCCAGCCATCAACTTCTAGGCTTGGGCTTGGGACCTTACCCCGTTCCTCTCTCGGAACATGGAGCATGTAGGGAGTACCTACACTGGATTGGTAAGGCTTCAAGCGCAAACTGCCTGCACTGCAGAACAATGGTGGATGATGTTTCCTTTGCCATCTGTTCTCGTGGCCAAAGTGGGCAGGAAGGCAGCCACAGTCCGCCAGCTCTCGCCAGAGACAATCGCCCGCGCCATTTTGAACTCCAATGAAAACTGGACGTGCATTGCTCGATTTACCCGGGCACTGCTCAGCCAGAAAAATGAGCTTGCTGATCTGGGGCTTGCACTTTGCAGGGATGAAGAATGAAGAGACGGTGGACAGAACGCTTGTGCACCTTCCAAACTGCTGGACGTCGAATGGCAGCATGGAGTAAGATTTACGTGAGGATGAAGGGGAGCAGAAAGAAGAACTGTCATTGCAGAAGGCGTGAAGGGCCAACCTGACGCAATCCATTAAATGCAGGAGTAAATTCGTGACCGCTAGGAGCAGACCATCTCTCCTGAGTCCCAACACAAAAAGTAACTGAGAACTCGTCATTATGGTTCAATGTCTTAACCCCTCCCTCCAGTAGCACAAGGACTTCGGGGAGTAGCAAGAAGTATTTGTAATGTTCCGTAGTAAATCATTCTTTCAATTACCTCGTGATAATAAAATAAATTAAAAAAACACTCATTCTGTCACAACAAAACCTCAGGGAACTCGGGTAAACATTTTTGGGTGGAACTGGGGAAGCTCATTGAGGCGTTTGGCGCAGCGCTCGTTTCCGCACGAGCACCTGCGCACGTTTGAGGTTCCACTTGGCGTAACGCACTTGGCAAACGCGCGCTAATTGGACGAGTGACAAGTGAGAACTGGAGAACGGTTTGATTCCCATAAACTCCGCCCAATTATTCGCACGTTCGGCTCTTCCGGGAGAAACGAGCGGTTCGTTAACGCTAACGTGACGGCAACGACGTCGGCCATCGCGTTCCGACAAGAAAAAAAAAAGGGGGGGACCGGCGGTTTTCGAGCTCCGGAGCTTCGTCCCTTTTGTGAACGGCGGCGGTAATTGGTCGGCGCGGATTTGCCGGTTGACGAGGCTAATGAAAGCTCGACGAGCGGTCGCCATTAGTCGCATTGTCGAGGCCGCCGAGGAAAACATCTGTCACCGGAGGCCTCAGAAAACGGGTTACCATTGGCCCTCGCGAGGCTCCTCCCCTCGGACAATTTGTCCTTTTAATCCTCGCCGACGAGTTTTTCGGCACAAAAACCACCCTCCATTACCTTCGGCGCTTCACTTCACGCTCCTCTAAATCACAATGCGACCCCGAAAAACACACGCCTCATTTCCAACCCTCCGACCCATTTGCCTTCCGAACGCTGTTTAATACCTCTCCTCTCCAATTCCATAGGTTTTTTTCTCTATTCTTTCTCTTTCTCTCGAGTGGTCGACACAAAGGTTTCTGTCGAGCGGATCATCCGTTCCCTCAAAGGGAATTCGTTTGGCGGAGCCGCGCCGCGTCCGCGTCCGCGCTCCGCTCGCCCGATACATTTCCATGAATCACCGACCCGCGCGATTTGCTCTCCCGCCGCTTAATCCGCCGACTCCCGCAACATCCGCCGCTTATTGTCCCAACACCCGGCACTCGGTTTAGTCTTCTCGGCTACTGCACCGCACTCAAGAGCCAGAGGGAGCGAGAGAGGGGAGGGAGAGGGAGAGTCAGCCCTGTCGCTAACTGCTCCTCGCATTATTTCTCATTTACGCTAAACCTCGTTTATTTATCCGAATATCCTCACCGAAATGCTCAACAGTCCTTTCTTGCGACCCCAATGCTGACGGGGAAAACCTAAAATGAGGAATATTTCTCGAATTTCAGTCGTGTGATTAGTAAGATCAGTTTGTTTCCATCTATTGTTGAGCCATCATCATCTGCTATGGATTCAACTTCTAAACGCAACTTCTTGAATGTAAAGACAAATATCTGGTGCGTAGCAACACACAACTTTCCGCCACCCCCGTAATTTCGAACGCCAGCTACATATGCGGGCGCTATATCTTCGTTCCACGCATTTTTACAGGAGCATTTATAAAGAACAAAATGTAGGGACTAGTTAGCTGAGAGTACTCCGATCGTTTGATCGAAATCATTAGAGCCGTTTTTGAGAAAATTGGAATACCGATAAATTAATATTCGACAAATCTCCTTTTCTGAGTTAACTTGGCTTATATCTCCGTTCAAAATATATATACAGAAATAATTATACAGAACGAAATGTTGGTATGGGTGACTAAAAGACACTCCATTAGGATTTATCACATCTGGTGAAAAAGTTACCCTGGAATTTACGGAAATGTTCGAAAAAACGTTATTTTTGACACATTTTGATTTTTATCTCTGTTCAATGGACTGTCAGAGGAACATTTATTGAGAACAATATGTAGGTAATAACTATTTGAAAACATCCTGTGATTTTGGTGAAAATCGCTGAAGCCGTTTTGCCGAAAAGCGTAAAAAACCTATTTTTGCTTCATAGGCCTATATCTCCGTTCACCGCATTTTCATGGAGATATGTATGGAGAAGAAAAGTTAGGTATTGGTTAGGACAAGATAATTTGAAAGTTTAATAAAAATCGTTAGAGCCGTTTTTGAGAAAAATGCGAAAAACCCTAGTTTTTGGTACATTTTGGTCCACCACCCCCCCTTCCCATCGGCCGAAATCGTCCATAACCTTATTTTGGTGTCTACATAAAATAACGAACAAAACAAAAAAAGAACCAGCTCAATCGGATCAGCCGTTCTCCCGCAAATCGAACTACAGACACACACACACACACAGACATACACACACACACACGGACCTAGCTCCGAAATTAGGTTTTTTAGACTCAGTACGGTCTGAAACGTAAAGATCTGAAGAAAACCCAAATTTTTTTTTTGGGCCGATTACTATACTTTCCTTCCCTTCGGGTAGCGGAAAGTAAAAATACTGGACAGTGAAGAGTCTGGCGGAGTTTAATAATTTTGGGAAATCAACAATTACGCTGCAAGTCGTTATTCTCTAGAACATCATGATAGGGACTATTCAATCTAATGTCGAAAAATATTAAGACACAACATGACTACCTCAACTATTCGGGAGATGACAATTCTAACGACAATGTTTATATAGCGAAACAATTCGCGATCGAAATAAATAACTGAATTCAAGAAGAGTTAAGAAATTCAACTCAAACGAAGATCAAGTATCACAGAAGATTTGAGTTTTCAACAAGTATTTTCAGCGAGTCTGCAGGTAACAGCCTTCGCACGGTCCTACTCAGAGACCAGTCTCATCCGATTGAGCATCGATAAGTACTAGTACACGATACGAATACATGACCTGACAACGAAACAGTTGACGTTTCTATGTGACGCTAGACAATTGGCACGACAAGACGTTCCCTTGGAATTGGGCCCATCTGCCAATCAGTAGCACATTTACCGAGTTGGCAACTCGTGGGTGGCGATCAAAGTTAGCCAACGAAGGACCTTGAAGGTGAGTTTCAACTTCATGGAAAAATTAAGATAAGCTGCTCAATGATCGAATATTATAACTCCGTTTTTTAGAATTCCTCGCTCTAGGGCCAGTGACTAATCGACAGATAAAAGACTTGGTGTTGTGGCAGACTAGTTCCCTTCGACTTACTAAAACTCGCTATGTCACAACCAAAATTTCGTCTGTCGGCGACACGTTCCATTAATGTACAAAAAAGTACTCATGTTTCAAGTAGGGAGTGACAGACGTGGATTTTCCCTTCACACGTGGCTTGTAAGAACTCGCATACCATCATCAGTGCAGTTGAGAGTTCTGCAGAGTAAACTCTTTCATCTCGTCAGCTTGAAAATTGTCAATCAGTTACGACGTCATTTCCGAGCTTATCGTGCGGTATGTTAATACCAAGTCGGAAGCCACGGGTGGTAACGAATTGTGGATATGCACCAACTGAAATTAACGGACAAGCTAATGAGTCCTGGAGTGGAGTTTACAATGCCCACGGCCCTACAAGTTATACGCGCAATTGAATAGAAAGCGAAATCTATGGGCTGCAGCGCTGGCTCGTTTAGGACGTAGGAATTTCCTAGTGATTTCCCTTCTCCCTAAACCCGGCGAATAGGGCTTGTTTCCTCGTTGAAAGCGCTCGCGAAGCCGAGTCAAAATAATCGTTTCATCGTCGAAACCCATTAAGTCGACTAATTCAAAAACGGATTCGCCTAATTAATTATCGTCGAACTTTCTTCAGAACCTCGTCGATAGTTTTATGTGAAAAAAAGCAAACGGCCCACAGAGAGCGGCAGGTCGTTGGATTATTAGCTGCGAGCGAGATAATTCGTTGCTAAGCGGCTGTCTGGTTAATTGAGCCAACAAGTTTCTGGTGCAGGACGTTAGTACGATTTCTAATTGCTCCTATTAGATGAGACTAACTGCAACCTTTGGTCGGCGCGGCTTCCGTTCAATTACCGCGACAACGTCCTGCGAGAGCGATTCAATCGGCTTTCACGTCGGGACACTTGTTGCTGACCAGTTGGTAACTGCAGAGCAAATAGGGATTAGGGTACTTCACTCTGACAACATTACACGTAGTTTTGTTTCAACAAACGTAATATCCATCGACAACATGCCGTGCGAAGCCGCGTCCCGACGTAATTTCAACACAACACTTCGTATCTACTGGACAGAACAGTAAAACACGAAAAATAAATGTTTAAAGTTCACAGGATTTGGTTTTCTTGCGTGCTCTGGCTCATATGTCCGCTCAATACAAGATTAGAAAATATTCACAGAAACCCAAGCGTACAAAGTGACTTTTTACACATTTTTAGCGTTAATTGTAAGCCTTTGCTTTACGGAAAAATATTTAAGACGAACAGCGTGTGGAACATCAACACGCTCTATAAGAAGGAAATAAAAAAAGATATGGTTTCGGTGGGGTGTGGCTTCCTGAAGGAAGTCCTTGGTTCATTTACGTCAACTCGACTGTCGGTTGTGATCCTGATTCCCTAATTCTGGAGGTGTTGGGTAGAAGATAGTGAGAACAGGATCTGATACACTGATAACAACACGCGTCTGCGATCGTCTCATTCGCGTTAGCTGAAGATCTGGCGGTTGACGGGAGCTCCGGTTCTAATCGTCTGGATAATGGGAGAGGTAGCAGATGACCTCATAAGTGATTCGGAAGTGTTGACCCCGAGCCTGGAGATTCTTCCGTTTGGAATCCTCCGGTAAATCTGCCTCAAAACGAGGGATCTCTCGGCAAAAAGCTGTTGGGGGTAAACGAGGGAGGGCAAGGGGAGGGAAAAAAAGACAAATCACAAGCGATGTCGACTGGGAAGGGAACAGGTCGACTGGATTGAGGGAGCGAGGGCGTGAAAGGGGAATGAGAACTCCGGGATTGCGAAGGGGAAACACCACCAGTGAGACCGTGATTAATGTGTCAGAGAGCATTCAACAGGTTTTCGGGTCCATTTCCATTGCTCTCTCACTCTATCACTCTGTCTCACTCGCTCTTTTGGCTGTCCCTTTTAGTTTAGTGCTATCCCAAGGGTGGGATGGTACGAGAACGGGGGTTTCCTCTCGACAACCGCCCTTGTTTACTCGAACGGTCTCCAAAAGCTGCCTTTTAGAGGGAATTCATTTCCGACTGTTGGGAAGGCAAATGACGGGAATAAATGGAGTTGACTGTTCCACTGACCCCAGATATCTCCGCGTCCTTGAAATTCAAGCGTATGGCAATTTCCTGCTGAGGGTTCCTCAGTAACTTGGTCATTGGATGAAGAGAGATCGTTGGTATCGGTCCCTAAGGGAGATGTGCTGTTCATCAAAGTACGCTGATGATTCTTTGGTCATCTATTAGGTTCGCTGAACGAAACTGATGGTCAATTCTCCGTAGAAGCCAAGCAGCTTCAACAACAACGAATACGAAACCCAATGAAATGCCTGTGGTGAGGTGCATGTACACCTGAACGCAGCCGGATGAAAAGGCGTGTCCAATTGCCGAACAGGGCTTACAGTGTTATGCACGAAGCAAGAATGGGCTTCATACACTACATTCACGTTACATTTTGACATAAGCTCGGAGCACACCAAGTCCTGTTGACTTGGCCATTGATTCCATGGTGGACAAGTTGAAAGTGAAAAAAATGCTTCCCCCGCACTGAGCTGAACTCACAATTGACCTATACTACTGAACTATAACTTGTTTCGCTAGATAAATGGGCATTAGATGAATTACAAGCGAGATGGAAATCCTCGTCAGAGGAAGTAGGTTGGGACAGACCATTGGACGAGCCAGTACCTTATGGGACATAAGCACTTCAATGTGCGACTCCAATTCTTTTCTCTGTCCTTCTTGTCTCGCGTAGAGCGGAGAAAACAAGAAACCACGAGCTGCTCCACTATACTCGTGTTTCGTACAACAGATGATTGTTGAAAGAGCAACCATACCTTCCACCTTTGGCTACTATTAAGCGAGCTTATAACCGCCTCGTACAGTTTGCAAAGGCCTTCGAAACTTGCCACCCAAGTAAATAGTTGGATCAGGCGGGAATCCACATTCGGCACTTCTCCCAGATGATAAGGGTGAGGGGCAGCTCTCTACTGACATGTATAGTACCTCCACAGGTCTGGGTCCTGTGGGTGCTAAGTGGCGGGGGGGTTGTACATTAAACTCTTCAATTCTTTTGGTATAACGTACCGACCCGTGGTTTTAATGACACGAGACATAAATACGTAACTGCAGGAAGTCCCCTCAGTTGTCAGAGACATTTCGCGCGACCCGCCGAACGTTCAGTCATCAGAATCGAGATGTAGGGCGTTTCAAACGCAACTGACGGGGAATCGAGGGGGACATGCTCGCTCGCGGTCACTTCCGAACGGGACGGACGCAAATGTAATTACGAAGGCGACGAAGTGCTTCATACGCGTAATGCTCCGAAGGCCGGAAGTGTTAAGTTGCAAGCGAATTGCAATTGGCGGGAATCGAATTTGCCGCTCAAAAAGCTGAGTGATTCGCGTGAAACGGGGAGCAGTGATCAAAGAGAATAAACTCCATGGTCTTCTCCGAGTTCGGTGCGTCCAGTCGGGCCATTTTTTTATTTTTTTTGTGGCAGATTCAACAGCTGCACATTGATCAGTAACTTTTACTTAATTTTCAATGGATTTGCACTTCCTCTGAAGATTCATGTTTGGGTTTCCAGGGATTTGTCCCCGGACATTACCCGGAGTCAATTCATACGTTTTGTGAGTAACGGACACGGAAGTATTAATGTCCGTATTCGAGAATCTAGAGTTTTGCATGGGTGTCTCGAAGGAGTACAATCTCAACATGTGCTGAATCTCAGGTATTTCGGCACACACTCGTAGCACTTAGCACAAGGAGCACTTGAAGCCATGTGTGTCACCTCAACAACGTAACTGCAACTAATCAGAACTGAACGACTCATTGCGAAGTTATCAACTCCGCACGCCTTCGCAGTATGTTGAGTATTGTTAACCGTGTCCTGCGCACTACAAAATGAAAAATGACTTTATCAGTTCCGAACGAGTCCTCTGGCTGAACTAGAGGCTTTCAGGGAGTGCGGTCGATCGTCTGGCCGAAGGAGAACTCACCTTTATCATGGTTAGGGATGTAGGCGCTCTCCCATACCGTTATACCTAGACCAATGTGTTTGCCACGTAAAATGTGTTTCTATTGAGATTCAATGAGAGAGAAAATCAAAACCTTGTCTCGTTCGAACCTCATCATTCGTCAGAACTGTCCACGCGCCGTCCTTCCAGGTTCTCAACGTTGATTGTCAAACTTTTTTTTCGATCTGTTCATAGGCTGTCGATTTCTGACGCAGCATCTGCCTCGTCTAACGATCAGTTACTGCGGGCGAGTTAAGATGAGGAAGTTGAGGGACCGGGGACCGGGGGACCATTACAATATGAAACATCTCCGCAAAGGGCTTTTTAAAAATCTCTTCAGGTAGCGATCCCATCTGTTTGCCTCCGGATCATTTCCGAGCGGATCACAAAAGCCGAGCTCGGCGGGAGATCCGGCCACTTAGGAGTTGAGAACGTGCTCTCTTCCCCTCTTCCAGTCCTCGTCAGGTCGTCACTGTTGCCAGGGCCCATCCCAACAAACCTTCCCGTACGTCCGAACTATTTATCGGCCCGGAGCCGGCTTTTGAAGACGACTTATCCCGTTGGCATCGAGAGGTTTTTGCACGTGTTCCCAGCGACAGCCCTTAAATTTTCCTCGCTCGCCTCCAACTCGTAGATTTGCGACGCAATCATTCAAATACTCAAGCCGTAAGCATCGCTCGGCTGCCACGACCTCTCAAATCGTGCGAGAGACGAAAATAACTCAATTCCTCGTTCGGTATCTTTTAACCGTTAGTACAGACGACTCTCGTCTACACTTCCCGACTCATCTGCCAAAGGCCAATTCGAAGCGCAATCTGAATCTGGAGTAAACGCAACTGCTTAAGTAATTTTCGCAATATTTTTGTTCCATGTCAAGAGTTTTGAAAGACGCGTGTATCTAAAACATTTAAAAAATTACCACTCAAGGTAACTTAGGACTAAGAATTATACAGAGAAATTTGAAGATTTCTAGGCAGTACGTGGCCAATTGCTGAGACGAAAAGTCATTCATCAGAAGGCTGCGGGTCTAACCTTTTTGAATGAGGTACGTGTGTGTATATGTGCAAGTAGTGATGGCGGACTATCACCCACACATACCCCCAAAGGGATGACAAAAATTAAAACCCAGCAAACGCACGGATTGGAAGAAATTCTAGTCAATTAATAGCAAAATTGGGAAGGATCTTGCCATTGGACGGGCTCAGCGAAGTTAATGCCAGGTAAAATTGTCAGTCTACTTCTCGTGGCCTCCAGCCGAGATTCCCTTTAACACGTTAACGGTGATGAGTGAGGTTTCGGTATAGTACGCTAGAAATCCGTAGTCATGTTTCAAAACTGTAGCGAGAGCAAATTCAAAAGGACTTCGGCATTTATGGACCTACTGCTTGAATATTGCTCAGTAGTTAGGACTCGCTAAAGCCCGTGGGTGGGCATCTGCCTGTAGAAATTGTCTCCCATGGCCAGTGATTCGCTCTAATTTAAAATAAATGTTAAGAAACATACGTTAACTTAACTCGTTAAGTTCAGATGTTAATGTTAAGATACTACTGACCGTGGGAGGCGTGTAGCCCACCACAGTGAAATGGGAATTCAACAACTGGCCCTCGACATTTGAAGTCGTTGTATCATAAATATTGTTCTTTTTGTTAAATTTAAAACTAATTATGGGACGACAAATTATTCCGCAAAAAGTTGTCAAACCTAAACGAGTTGAATAAATTTCTAGGAAACCGCGTAAAGAACATTGGCCCCTCGGGCACCTTCACACGTACATGTGGTGTTGACGTTTGAATTAAGAAACATTTCCAAAGTTAATAAAAAAAAGGTTTTGTTTAAACAGTGCGTTGAAACACTTGTTTATAGTTGTTCCGATTTCGACGTTCCAGCTCTAGTTTCGAGGTTCGTGTTGTAGCTACTTCGACTTTTTTTCTCAACGCTCTCCTCACTTCAATCGATGAGAAGATGAAGAGATTGAACATCCTGCCGAGTCACCCAGTCATTGTCAAAGTGACTCAGTCCGCTAAAGAAGTCACCCAACACCGCACAATAAACAGATATCACACATTGCGGAGTGTGACTCGACGGTTTCCATTTACATTGACACACACAATCGGAACACTCCGAAGGGGAGAACCGGGAGAGGGAGAGACGAAAAAAAGAGTCGTAAAGAGAAAGACGGGGCGAGGAAAAAAAAGAGGAGCGACGTTGGTCGGGGAAAACAAGAGCTGGAAGTCAGACGCATCTGCAGAGGGTGCGGACAGTTGTTTTTCGAAGGACCCAGTTCAAATCCACTTCGGGGAAGAAAAAAAGTTTACTCTCCGACAATATCGTTTGGTGACGACTAAATGAAACGGACGTCGACAGCCATCAAAGCTCCCCCCCCCCCCCATCGGCCTCGTGTCGAGCAAACACAGCAATGGGCCTTGCATTAAACAAATATTTCACTGAGCCTCTAATTGGATATTCATTGCAGAATCATCATCAAGCGATTGTAGTTTAGTCCTAACAGAACGCATCCCAAAACTACCTGTCTGTTGTGGAGGGCAGAACGACTGTGAAAAATCTGATGAACTGAGCTCAGTTGGCCGAGGCGCTTCAGGAAGAGAGGAATATCCTTTCTTTTCTTAGGTGGGACTACGGAAAGTCTCTCCTTGGGCAGGATCGCCAGTGGCGCGCCTCTATCGTCAGTACCATTTGAAGACACGCTAACGAAATAAGCAGGAAGTGACCTACAACTAGCGGCGCACACAATTTTGCCTGCCGACGTCGACGACTACCTTCATTTCGTTTTACATTAACCGGCAAAATATCATAATTCGTACGTACAACTTACTGTTAATTAACCGTAGAACAAAACTGAACGTTACAAATGAAGATGATAGGTACTAGTAACGTAAGCAATAACATCTACATGCGGAGCAACGATTTCTATTGTCATGCAAAATGAGGGCAGGAGGGAAAACAGTTAAGTTCTGAACGTAGGAACGCTCAACGTAAAAAGTAAGGAAATCATGCAGCGTGTATTTACAAAAATTAAGACCCTGCCGGTTGCAAACTCGAGTGAATATGTTCCGGTTATTGACATTTCTAACAACCACCTCCTGTTTAAAGCCTTAACGTGCCGTAACGGGTGTTGTAGGTGTGGCACCTTGCTGAGTTGCTTTCGAGTATCTCATCTGACGAATGTTAAACTACTGTTGTACAGACAACTTATTGGACTATCGTTCTGATTTTGAGCACAATGTCGTATGAACGAGATTTGTTACGCAAAACAGCGCTAAAACCGGTTTAAGTCGGAATGTTTGGTAATTTATTCTGCTCCTCTCGTTTTTTTTTCTAGAAATGAATGTTTTCAAGCGTTCAATATATTTGGAACAGGTTATACGAAAAATGTAATCAAAATCATGTTTTGAATGCTGCTATAACTTTAGTTAGTTTTGGCCCCATCTTCCTCATAGCGTTCCACGGTCCATTTGGGCCGAATGAGTTCAGCCGTCCTTTTTTAACCGTCACACACACACACTCACACACACGCACACTCACCTTTTTCTCAAAATCCACGATGTTCGGAAAATGCAGGTTTGAACTTCCCCCAAGGACTTTGATTAAGTTCCAAATTATCTTTTACTGATCAGCACCTAACTATGAATGTCTTTGTGACAATTTCTTTTTTTTTCTAATTTTTCATCAATCTCGTAGCCAAATAACCAAGCATTATTCCCACACAAAGTCAGTGGTTCCCTGCGATCGAATGGAGACAAGTCTCAGTATGGAGGAAGATGAATGCAGAGTGCCCACAGGGTTCAGTACTTCAACCAGCCTCCTCTGAACCTCTTCTCAGGAGCTTAGTCGATCCAACAAATCGAGGCGAAACCCCGCCAACTGCTCCAAACCGTCGCCTTACTGTGCGCAGGAAAAAACACAGCTCGCCCTGTTGATGGGAATGTACATGGCCAAACATAATTACGTTTTGGCAGCCCCAGGTCCTTCTTGAGTAGTAAGTCAAGTACTTGGGAGACAACGTAGGTAAGAGGGAGCGCTTCAGCCAACTCCTCAACTCCCTCAAAGGCACTGCTCTTTACGAGCAATTGACAAGGCCTCTCGGCGTCTATCGTGACAATCCTCATGAGCAATGCCGTTCAAATGGCGAAATTGTTGGCTGCAAACTCACAGTGAATAAAATAACGATACTGGTCCAATCTCAAGGAGCTGCGCTCCTGTGAATCACCAAGACCTACATGACGGCGTTCACTGAAGCACTCCATGCGATTACTGGCCAGCTACCCGTCGACTTGGGTATTTCGTGCATGTTGGGCATGTGGAGAGCGCATGGGCATCACGAGATGTGAAGAAGAAAGTTGGAGGGGGGCAACCCTCAGGAGTATGGCGACTTCAATGCACTCTTCTTTTCGCTCGAAGGAAACGGGAAACCATGTGCCTACAAGACGGGATTAGAGCGACGGTTGTTGGAACTGCAGAAAACCGCTCCAGCAATGACTACTTCCTCTTATTTGCGGAGAAGGTTAATACAAAAAAAAGAGGTCACAGTTCATACCTTTCCACCAAAGTAAATAGTTAGATCAGGTGGGAATCTAGATTGAAAACTCCTCCCCGATGGTACGGATTCCCCAGGATCATACCTCCGAGTACTAGCTCACGGGCAACAGCCCTCTACCGGGGACTAACGAAATGACAACCTTCTGTAACTCTGCAGATGTGGGTTCGGTGGATGCAAGTGCTTTAACCTCCATGACTGATATGAATAAGTGTTGCGGAGCTGTCATTTTGATAAGGAAGCAGACCTGTTCCCTACAACGCCTAAAATTAACATTTTTAACATTGAACTGAGTTTTAATCCGGTGGTAACACAAGAATTTTATTGCAGAAAATAACTCTTCAGACAAACAAGAGACAAGTTTTTTATGAGATAGCCATGTTTGACATTCTGCATTTCTACAAGCAAGGTTACACGGCACAATTGCTGGTCGAACGCACAAAGAAGTTACGGAATAACATACGAAGACCAAGGGAATAACATCGACTTCTTCGACTAAAAGGTTAACAATTAAAAAAACGAAGGCTTCATGTTAGGAATCATGCAGGGATTGTCGTTGTACCTACTATTAAAACAAACAAACAAAAATAACGGGGTAAAACTAATAAGTCAAATGATCTAACATTTATGGGTTTTTTTTTCTCTGGGAAGGCAAAATAAGGGGGGTACGGAAAGGGGGTTTTCGCCCGACAACAACCCTACCTTTCATTGGCCTTGTTGGTAATGAGACACCTGAAAACAAGAACAAGAAACAAGTCTAACTATTAACAGCTCTTGAACATCTCTTACGGGGGAAGAGGGCAAGAGCTGCCGAACAACTTTATTCAACAATTACAGTAACGAGAAATTTGTGAGGAAAGAAGAAAAAAACGGTTTGCGGAAGGAATATCAACATTTTGAAAGGATAAGTTATTTTCTAATATAAAGAGTACAATTTGCAGTTAAACTATGATTTCTTGAACTTGTTTTCAAGGATAAAGCGACCCAGAGTACATATAAAAGTGAGCTGCCATTCGAAGTCACTAAGTACAAACGTGTGGTTCGTGTATAGAATTACTCGTCTGTTCGTGTAACAATATTGCGCATCATATGAAGTAATTGATATTGTGCTAAATAATGAAAATAAAAAACATCGCGTAGAAATTATGAAAAGCGAACTAATAAGTTGCTAAAGAACAAGTCGGAAAACCAAAGATTGTACAGAAACCAGCATGATATCATTTGAGTTAGTGAGTGGGAGGACAAGATACAATGGCGGGCAGGCTTAGCCATATGAAACGGGTACTACAGTTCCCAAATAGGGCTTCAACGGCGGGACAGGGAATGACGTCTCGTCACCCTGTTCTGGCTATTCACTGGTTGTAGTTAGGACTGCAAGCCCACTTTGAACTAGTCCCCACAATCTGCACAACTTCGTAATAGTTAGAGGCCTTCTGGCTATGTGAGCAGGTCAAGTCCTGCTCGATGTAACTCGCCACGCCCACTGTTTATTTCACTGTCAGAGCTAGACAATTCGTGGCGTACGGCGAAGGTCGAGTCACAGCTTCTAACTGAGTATCTAGGAACAGTGGCGTTCATTTGCAATCACTCGAAAGCCGGACTCGTAAGGGAGCTCCCTCCAATTTCCAGTGACCATTGCGTCACACCCCAGGGTTTGGAGGAAGGACGATGCTTGGTATCTCTGGCGTCACACTGGCAAAAGAACCGTTAAGGTGTTAACACTTGGTATAATCATTCGTACTCCTACCGAACGTTGATTGGCGAAAAGGTTTAGCATTTCTCTGACTGGCAGCAACTCTATTCTGTGTTTCAATGTTTCATAATGTGGTGCACAGACCATGCTTCACTCGTATTCTATTCTTAATCGTTTACATCTACAAACATCTAAGTAGTTATTGGCGACGAACGAGTACTCATTGCCATCGTAGAAACCCAGTAAAGCTGTGTTGGGCGTAGGAAAGTACGCCAGGCACGGATAAGAAGACCTCATTCACGATGTTTTGGCAGCCCTAGTGTCCAACTGAGCAGTTCCGTGCTATTGATGTGTTTTACCGGGCGATTCAGTCTATTTTTCTGAGCTACAGCTATTTCTGCCAGTGAACCGCTTTCTGTTTCCTGTTTACGCCACAAAAGTGCATAATGAACTAGAATCGGAGGTGATTCAGGACAGGTTTCGATGATGAACTATTCTTACAACTCGGTCCACGACATTCCACGAAATCACGTAACGTTCAAGCTGATCTGTGATCGAACAGGTTGCACAAGAAAGTGATTGGTCTCGAACATCTGCCTCTTTAGAACAAACTTGATTCGCGAACAATTTAGGAAATCATGAAACACATCGCTTTGACTTTAGAATGACCAAAGGATATACAATATGGAAGAGCATATATTCGTAGCACATTTCTGGCAAGACATTAAGCATTATTAAGCAATTGTGTACACGACAGAAATGGCAATTAGTTTTTCAGGGAACCCACACCATCTGCAAAATCATGTAAGGATCTTCAAACGGTAAAAAGTTAAACGATGTCATTTTTTCAATTTGGAATTTAAGGGTACAACTTGTGGGAGGATGAAGTGTTACAGTGCATTGCAATTAATGAAGTAACTTCTTACTTACGAGGCGCCAAACGTGGCAAGTTACTTCGCAAATATTTGTTATCTCTCCTCTTTTCAACTCTCACATTCTACTAAAATAGCTTGCGACACTCTCTGTAGAGTTGCACGAAGAAAAAAGTAGAGTGATATTGTGGCGGGGGGGGGGGGCTATTGATTCGCAAAAAGAAGAGCCTATGAAATGGCAAGGCAGAAGCTGTCTGTCAGAAGAGCGATCGCCAAAGTAACACGACGCTTATTGTTTGCTAAGGGGGAAAAATATACAAAAACGCAACCAAGAAAAGAAGAAGGACGCGCAAGTAGTTTGAAAGGCTTTGAACCGACTGGAGGGGAAAAAGCCGTTCAAATCGCACCTTGTCTACAAGAACCTGGTGCGCGTGAGTTAGTCGGCACGGAGCTGTTTTTACGCCCGTATTTCATAAAAGGAACGTGCATAGCGAAGATGCCCGTTATTTCTATAATAAAGAGGCGATCCCGGTAACTCGATCCATTTTTTGGGATCGCTAGTAGAATCCCCACCCCGCACCGCTCATTCGCCTTTCCATCACTCTTCTTCTGGTTAACACGATTCATCGGAAAAACTTTAATGAAAACCAACAAAAATTAAAAACGAAAGCATTTTCTGTTTTGGTTGGTACAAGCTACACAAGCGAGTTGAAAGTACACACGATTAGTTATAATTGCAAACACTAAGCTAGTGCTGGACTGCAATTTATCCAACCATTTGTCCAGTATCGCTGTGTTGACCCGTCAGCGTACGTCACTTGGTTTCTACATAGAAGCACCGAGTTGTAATTACTATTTGCAAATGAAGGGGTCTTTATTGTTACCAAAAGTAATATACCTCCAACGGATCAGATGTTTTTAACATTTTTCAGAAATACCTGACGGATATTAATCAAACTGACGCGGCTTTAATTACATTCATGTTATTTTAACAATACGGGCCAAAGCCCAGTAAGTATACCGAAAACTGTAAGAAGGTTGAATGGAGATTACAAGTAGTGAACCTCATCACCACCGGGAACACTTCTTCATCAATGGAACTGAATAGTTGAAGTGCTCTAAGTGTTCCCCATAGGTCCTATAGGAACATGGGAAGACTGCTGGTGTGTCCAGTGCCGTGGTAGCAGGAACGGTCTGGCCGTTTGACGTTCGCGAGTCTTTTGCGCTCCTCCAACGTACGCCACCACCCGTCCCAGGAGACTCCCATTCGCAGAGACTTCCGTTAGACCCGTTCGATGTCCTCCTTGGTATGACTGTACTAAGGGGACCACTCGGTTGTAGTAAACTCAAAACCACGACGGGCGACACATTTCGGATCGTTAACGCGGTTCTGCTAGTGAAACCGCACGAATTCCCCCTAGTGAAACCAAAAGTACGCAGAGCCTTACCCCAAATGCGAAATGTGCCCCGAATGACTGATTCACTGGAGCCCACTGACGCTGGAAACTCTGACTTGCCAGCGTGTAATCGTAAGATAGCTGTATACTGTCTAGGCCTGTCTAGGTCGAACGCTTCTGACGTTGCTTCCAGTTGGTTTCCCACCAGACATCCCACCCACCCAGGCAAGCCTTCAACGCAGTTAAAATTTGGTTGCCTACACCTATTTCTACAACTAAGCATTCAATGAAGTCATATTCGTGAGCTCGTTGGTTATCGAGATTCTTCGTGAGTCCCTAATTCATTCAAATCATCTCAATAAGTCCTCAATATTTGTTAAAAAATTTTGTGTACAACTGCATTTAAAGAAGATACAGCGCCGAATATCCCCGTGTAAAACAATTTTGCACGTCGATGCGTTTCACTTCACGAACTAGTAAACATTCAGGTAGAGTTCAGAGTAGAGAAAGCTTCAAACACAAAAATCAAATGGTCAACCTGTAGACCCCTGTTCACGTACTTCCATATGTCATTTCAAGTTTAGTACTCTTTCGTTATTTTTAAATAAGTAACTCCCTGGGACATTGTTTTCAAGCAATTTGTCACCAAAATATTCGTTCGTTATGTATCGGGGTTCATCACGTGGACTGACCCCTTACTCTCACAAAAGGGAGGCGTGATCGAAGTTCCGTATGAAGTAGAAGGTCACTCTAAGAGAAGGCCAAGGTGGACTATGGAAATGGGAAGGTTGGCGGTGGAGGGGGGTGTTGGAGAAAAAAGAATAAATAGGTGGAGACGAAGAAGATGAATTTCCGTTTGCGTTTCCAATGAAAAGACGAAAGGGGGCGTTTTGTATGTAAATAGCCGGCTCGGGGGCATTTAGGGGTAAAACGACGTTTATAGGAGAACCGCCCTTCGACTGACCCTCGTCGTCTATGGAAAAAGTACCCCAGGGACAGATGGAGTCGATATTAACATCAGAAAGGCGAATTGTAGCGATATCTTCCCGTTGACTGGGACAAAGAGGTTGCCCTATCGTAGGCGTGGTTCCAACATATTTATGACAACAGCGGCGGCCCGTGACCGTAAATACAGCGCGAAAAGCTGAGAACGCGTTAAGTCGAGTCAATGCAACGAGGGCTGGGACCTTATCATCAGCCAGTCGACACGATATCGATGAAAACGACATAACAACCATCCCATTGTCACTGTGGGGACATTTACAGGCCACTTTATTCACTACTACTCCGCCGTCAAAGTCCTTTTAAAAATATTATTTACTCACGCACTTACCACTCTTCAATCATTTCGAGATTTAAACTTGTGTACCACTTGGAGCAGATCGTGGTAGTTTTATAACTGTTTTGCAACTCTGAAAATATACTGCCTTTCCTGAAGCCAGTTTCCAGAGAGTTATACAACCCCAATTACGACGCCTCACGTTACACTCTTGAGTTAATCTTCGATTTGTCTCGTCCCTACAATGACCTTCATTACCACGCAACAGGTTATAACAAAAATAGTTAGCGAGAGGGTTGAAAGGGTGAAAGGGTTGATGCGTCGAACAGAAAAACCTACCCTTGCGTTCTGAATTGGAAGATTAATTTATTTTATTTGTCGTTATTATTATTGTGATTGCCTCCTATTGTTACGCGCCATTACGTCGTCTCATCTGCTGCCTTCGACCATTCTAATCCCACTGACTGCAGCTACAGATAACAACTTTAAAACAACTACGATACGATTCATCAGCCTAGACCAAGCTCACTCGTGCCAGCCAAGGACACTTGTTGACGACTTTCAAAACTAGTATCCAAGGAAACCAGTGAATTAGGGGAAGCAGGGGCGGGGACTTCACTTTAATTATCGTTAAACCTATTAGTAACATGAAGTATAAGGTTCATTTCGTAGTTCCTCCCCGTTGCGTTAACTCCTTGCTTTACTTATTGTAAAATGTTGCATGACCGCCAGGACTGTTTTGTTGGCACGCGCCGACATCGTACTATGCCTCGGTCTATAGTGCCACCACGGCTCTGTACGACCATGCACTGGTAACCCGGAGTGGAGAACTGGCCCAATTCCTAGAGAGCTGCGCTGGCTGGTAATCGCCATGGCTTACAAGAAGCACTGGTCAGTAACCCGTTGACTTGGCCGCTGTGATCAGGCTCTTGCACGATAGCGAAACCGCACCCTCTATGGCTATCGATTGATGTAACTCCCTTATGGGGGCCAACCAGCTAACTAACCCTGACAGCCCTAATAGACCTGCCTCGGTCTATAGAAAACGTATTTTTATTCTCAATAAATTAACCATCAAATTCTTACTGTAAACATGGAAAAACTCTAAACCTCCACCTGAATTTATTAGTTTAAATTACTAAGTGGTGTGGGGGATTCGAAAAAAGTGTTATTATACATATATAATTTAATGCACGAGTTGTTGATTAGTAAACCATAAATTAAAAACTCTTCTTTTGGAAGGCCAATTGACGATGAATCACCGTGTGTTCTCCAATTGAATTTAATGCAATCGCGAATGCAGATTGAAGACCGGGCTGAATTACTCCAGTTAGCCAACTAATTGAAAACAACTGAGCGTCGATGGTAGTAGCTAGTTGTTGAAATAATTTCGTTACGCGCCCATAACTTTCGTACGGGGAGCCGAACCAAGAAGGGAGGCACCTAGCATTTAACCTTAACGAGTTTCACCTTATTAAGTTAATTCACTTTATTCGCTCATGTTTAGTTGCTCAGAGTGCAAAATGATTATCCTTCCTAATGGAAGTTTTTTACATTATTACTTTGGCGCTGAGCCGTCAATAGAGTTCAGAGACCCAGAGTATTTTCAATCGGTATGCATTCCTGTGTTCCAGCGAACGATATTTACTCGAAGTTCCACTCCACGGCAGGTAATGCAATACAAGTAGTATGTGAATACAAGCTACTATCATTTGGCAGTATGATGCGTTGAGCTGGCGAAGGAAAAGGATGTAATTGCTAGTTATGAGCTACAGACCACATAAACGAAGAGCCTGCTCGTCTCCTTCATGTGGACGATCTGCTTAAACGACTTAGAAGACGGGAATCCACAGGAGTTGGTAAGATAGTCTGCTCTACCTCGATATTTCGCCCGGAGACCACCACGGGACGCCTAAATAAGGGTATGAGAAAAATATGCTCAAAACTAGATATTGTTATCATAGTGATTATATCGAGAAAAAAAATTACTTTAGATTTTTGAATGATATCAGCACCGTATCGTACTCCAATGAACCACCAATTCGATGACGGTTTGATGACGCTCATGAAATAGCCAAAAGCAACCCCAGAAATTCCGGAGATCAAACCACCGCCTTCGCTACCAAGTCTCGCAATTTCCAAAACAGTAAACACGATCCTTCTCAAACATCGTGTATCATGGAATCACCAGCTAACTGATGGCGCAATAATGGTCGTGGAATGACTAGAAGCCCCTCAATAAATTCCTTTATTACATAAATAACTTCAGGCGTTGCCACATTCTACGTGACACGTGAAGTTAGTTCAAACGGCAATGAATGAAAAATAGATTGGATTAGTAGCTAGAGCCATGAAACGAACTAAATGTACGTGGGCTGTTTCTTATCCGCTGTAACTTGGTACATCAGCGATTTGAATTCAGGCTTTCAACATTTGGTGGTCTGTTTAAACAACTATTTATTTTTATTTCGGATGATGAAAGAAATGTCAAAATATGTCAACTCTTGCGTATGGTAATTATTGTGCGCGCTTTACCTATTCACTATCTCAAACCATTTCGCCTATTGACAATGTAAAACTTTGAGTAGAATGGGGTTTCAGCTCTACCTACCGCACTCAGGGCAATTACACGCACAAAGGAGACGATTCAGACGTTGTAGGTAGCGAACAACCGCAGAACAACAGACGAGAAATAGCTAGTTGTTCCCAACCCAAGCAAAGAGATCTAGCACTGGGCAAGGTGTGTGAAAAGGTTTCACGCTCCAGCGGATACCATCAGTTAACAGATACATATCTAAAGATTTTAAAATACAGCACACTATGCATCTGATATAGTTGAGCCTGTTCGAACCATCGTACTCCAGCCCTCTGACATATGAACCGAAAACCCCACCTTTAGGTGATGCGAAAGGAGCAAATATTACGGCATTTGAGCATTTGGAGCAGTCAATATCTGAGATGCGAAGCGCAAGGCGTTTTGGGGGACGAAACTTGCCGGAGAGAAGGGGTTTTGAGGCGATCAAATTAAGTAGGCTCAGATTCTGAAGGAATTAATTTCACAGTCTAGTGAAGAAGACTGTGTGGAGTGTGAAGGACGGCGGTGTGGGAGGGGGGGGGGTTACCTGAAGTGCAGTGGTAGTTGCTGGAGTTGGTTGTTTCGATGTGAGGGGAAGAGGGAGCGAAAAGCCTTATGAATTATGACGCGTAACTATGGCCGTCCGCGGTGATCATTATAATCGAGGGAAAAGGGAAGTCCTTGTTTAATTCAGATGTACTCGGGGAGCGCAATGGGTGTCTCTCCTTAACTCCAACAACTGTTGTTATTCGACGATAATTATTTCCACGGTGAGCGGCTGTTGCGTATTCGGTTATATTCCTGCTTCCCCTCCCTTATCGCCCCTAACGACGTTATTAAAGATTGATCGTCCCGGAACCAAACGGTTTTTCTTCTGAGTCGCGGACTCGTCACTCGTCACAATTCGTACAAAAATCACTGCACTAGCAACCTGAGAATAGTGCAACAACTGTGTTGATGTGGAACTAAACCCAGTGAGGCTGACTTACCATACAAAGGCCGCTAATAACACGAAAATACTGAGGGGTGAGGAGAAGAGACGAGTTACTGGTTCCTGAGCATTATTCGTTACAAACCGTTTGACGCTGATTCAGCACTTTGCTTGAAGCATTGACTACGTTTCAGTGAAAACATTACGCAGACATTACACAGTTGAAGGTATGACCTCCACCCACAGAGAGGAACTTGATTGGTCGAACCAAAGAGGTCCACTCCACTGTACTCGATATTTGACTTGTGAGGTCATCATACAACTTTCCTTAGCCTTATATGCATCCAGCTAATCTCTGCACTCGAGCAACTGTTATTCCGCTTGCCATGCAGTTTATAATAATGTTTTCAAAGAAGAAACGAGCGCGCTTAAGCTTCTGGAACCTATTGAGCCGCTTCAACGCCATAATTATTGAACAGTCGTTGCAGAGAAGATGAACAATACCCTCAATGTAGTTTTTTTTAAAAAGGTGATGTTCACTTTTTGGACGTCGAAGAAATACTAGCGTGAATCGTCGCCGCATGGAAATACAGTGACGGCTGGAATACAGCGAAATATACGGCCGCGATAGCCGCATAAGACTCGGAATGATAGTTTCGCGATTGAGGTCGCAGTTGTATGTATTTGCAACTCATCCAGCATTAAGCACCTGGTTTGAAAGAGCATAACTTTCCAAATGATAGTTTCATTGCGCGAAGCGACTTCTCTCAAAAGTTACTAAGCAAGTTGCACAATCTTGGAGGCGAAACTAAGCTCCCAGCTGCCAAAGAAATGTCGTTGGCTGGTTCGGAAAAATGCCGCGTTGCTGTTTCAATTGCACGAGGAAATGAATTACGGAAATAGCCGTAATCTGACATGATCCACTGCAACGGACAAAGGGCGAGACGACAGAACGACGCGGACATTCAAAGCTGGCGCTTAATGGCGCTTATTATTGGCGGTAGCCCGCAATTCAACGTAATGACCGTGAGATCCTTCGTATCCTGACCTCTAGGTGGATAAGTGAGCTTAACCTGACGCGTACTGTACTCCAGTTGAGGCGAGCAAAGGTCCAAATATGTGAATATATCGAGAGCTCTCTCTACAAGCCCCCCATCTCAGGCTCGGAACCACCTAACTTCAACTAAATCAAAAGATCAACAGGCAAGGTGGAAAAAGGGAACAATTTTATTTAAGTATGTGTCCAAGTCCCATGCAATCTTACTCCCTTTCTCATGTGGTGGATGGAGGTAAGCCCAAAGCCCAGAACCCACGTGTGCAGGGTGAACGCCACTTGGCAATTCCTGCACCAGGACCTGCCTCCCACTCAGTCATTAGACTTGAATGGCAACACGAAAGGCTTCTGCTCCTGGCCACAGACACAGTGCCATCAGGCCAAAGGTGTTGTATTCGTGGTCTCAGTGGAAAGCTCCTCTCTTCAACCGCCTTAGGTCATCAGAGCACACAATCTCTTATACACGCAATCCACAGGTGGGCGAAGGACCAGATATACGAATATGTAGAGAAACTGTTACAAACGAGGTGTAGTCGGCTAGGGAAATTTGTTTTCACACGGTGTTTGTGGACTGGAGTTGTGTACACGCTGGCCAAATGTGAATTGGGGAACTAAGGTTGCAAATGTGGAGTGGACACAAATTTCTAGCAACGGGATCGTTGTTCATGGTGTACGTGCTACCAGATTCCTCGCAGATGGGCGAAGGGTGCAAGCCCAATCCTCGAATCCATGATGAGTAGTTAGAGGCACCCATTCAGGTCCTCAGATGTAAGTTAGACTACACAAAAGACAGATCTTAGCCAGTTTTCAAGGCACTTTCTAGGGAGGAAATGTTCCCGAAATTGGAGGGAGTTAATTGGTGGAAGTTTGCTTAGCTTAATTTACTCCACGGATGTAAATTTACTTGCTCCAATATAAAATATGGATTGAAGTGAAAATGATGTTAGATTGAAGAAGAAAGTTAAAGAAATTAACCAAGCGAATTAAATATGTTCTGCACAAGAAACTAAGCGTATAACCTGCTGGCAATATACTCGGTAACAGCAACGAGTGGCCGTTATAGGTTTCATAACGGCAAGAGCAGCTGCTGTAGTCCATTGATGCAGACATGTAAAAAAAAATTAATACATCGAAAAATACACTAAGCACAGAGGCTCTAACCAACAACTTCTCCTCGGACAACTGCGGCGTTGGAAAACCTCTCATAAGTTAACACTCGAAGAACCGTTAATAAGTTTAGAGGCGGCGTCATATCAATCGAGAGGAACATCCGAAAAAGGCCTCTTCACCGCGAATCTTCCTTGATGCAGGTAAAGAATGAAATGAGGCAGAAACTTTCAACCGGCTCACGCCAGCTGCGATTTCGTCATCGCTTTTTCAACTCCTTCGCTCGTTTCCAATAAAACAACAAATACAATCGCTCAAAAAGTAGGTTATCCTGGGCGTTGATCTCTTGAAAAGACCCGATGACTGCGATCACCTCGACCGAGGCTGTTGAAAACGAGTTAAGAGCCGGCTGTTAGAACTCCGATACCGACGAAGCCGGGGATATGGTTCAATTTCGACGATGTTGATTGTGAGAAAGAAACTATTATTTAACAACACGGTGAGTTCGCGTTAGAGCGAGAAGGTTCGTAAAACGCCGAGTTCAGCACCTAAATTGACTAGGAGAGTTGGATGGGATCCAAACCATGTAAACTAGAGAGAGATAATCAAATGTAAACCACCGCCACTGGTCAACTATTGGACAACTCGCCGTTAGGTAACTCGAAAATAGGCCAACACTTAGTTTTGTTAGGGTAGTTTTACACCCCGTCAGCAATCGAACATTCGTGATCCGGCATATTACAATGGGCCACCTAACGTTGGGATCTGAACCTCTTGGCTAGTTGGTTTAAGACGCAAGGATTGTTTAATAATGGGTTGAGGTCTTTTATGGGACATTGGGGGGGGGGGGCTGAGTTAAAAATGCTACAAAACACCCTGCCGAAAATACAAATGCCACAACTATCTGACATTTCGCTGCATGCAGATGAAAGCCGAACCCGCTTTGACATAGTCGTCTTCAATCAATTCTTCGTGCATCTGCATATTTGTGTATAAATTTTTCTATAATCATCAACGACAAAAAACTCGAAACGAGTACCATTAAAATATGTCTATAACAATTTACGAAACGCGTTGAACGAAGGGCAGAGTAACATCAAATTTGAGAGAGCAGAAAGTCATGTGATGTACCGCAACAGATACGTTTAGTTCTCATACGCACGCTTTTTATAAATATTCAGATAAGCTAACACATGTACTGCGGTATTCAGCGGAGGACAGGGAGTGGAGGTTTTGTGGCACATACACGAAGTGCCGCTGCTCCGAGGACTAAAAGTGTGGCCCTCTGTGCTTAGTTTGTACGGAAGCAATTCGTCAAAACCGTCAACGAGAAGGAAAACGTTTCGTTTTCACGAGAGTTAAGTTCGATTTACGAAAAGGCCGCTGGAAGCTGTTGCCGAAGGAGGTCCGTGGGAAAGATACCTGCGATTCATCACACAAGATGGAAGGCTGCTATCCAGCTACCGTTTCTCACTCTCTTCCCTCAACTAACATTTCTTACGTTTCTTAATCGGTTCAGGTTCCATCATTTTCTTCGATCGGACTCGCTCGAGCACCGACTCGACTCGTATCAGTAACACGTACTGAGGTTCCGGAGGGTGGAAAAAATGTCGACGGTTGAGGATTGGGACTGATGGAACGGACTCGGTGATGATCCCGCATTAGTTCCGGGATTTGTTAAACCAACAGACGGCGTATCGACCTTCGATAATTCGAAAATTAAGAGAAAGACGAAAGAGCCCTTTTTTTATGGGCTTGGATGAAGGGGTGTGGAAAAGTAAAGAAATGAAGACGCAAGTGATAAATCGTGTGCAGGTAGTGGACCCGAAAGGCAGCTCCGTCGTCGACAGTCCAAACACAATTACACCACACAATGGCAACCAGTTGTCGAAGGAACAAATCGAATTGTGGAGAAGTCAATAGGAGCGAGACGAAACCTTCGTGGCATTCACCCGTTCGACTCGACCATTTGTGTATGAGAAGGCAACACACGTCATCTTCACCCTTAACCAAACAAAGCTTTTTTTGTCCGATCGTCCTCGTTCGACAAATCGTTTCCGAGCAAGATGTACCCGCATCATGTACAAGCTTCTGCGTTTTTGCCTCTTCCCAGAGATGGGAACTGTAACAGGATCACCACACCATCACCCTTCATAGTCTTCTTGTCCATTTGCTAGTCATGAATCCAATGGATCCAATTCGGACCTTGACTTTGATCCTCTCAGACCGCTCTGCGTACCTCCACCTCGAGAAGATGAACCTGGGATCACCCCTCCCCCACCACCGACCATTACCTTCCGTTTTTTATTTCCGTTTCTCCTTCGAACTATCACGAAATTGTTTTGATTTGCCGAAACGATTCAAACAAGAAGAACCAAGAAAAATTTGATTTATCCTCAAGAGAGAAGTGACAAATTGGTGAAGGAGTGGAATACAAAAGATTAAAGCTCTGGCACACTGAACGCGATATGTCTAGGCGAGTTTCTCTGCTCAGTTGGGGGGGTTAACGCCCCGCTCAGCTCGTAGACATGAATTGAGCGTGTTTGTGTATGTACGTAATCTACTGTGCACGTGGAAATATCGGTCGTTTTGATGTGTTCCTATTTATTGGATGGTAGTTGGGTCAAATGAGTTGGGTGTCGGGAGGTGTGTCTTAAGGGGGTGGTAAACTGGGTGCCAAGCTCACCTGGCATCTCACGGCAAATCTGGAGGGAGCCCTTGCTGGTAAGAGGGGGGGGGGAGCATGCGAAGTCATTGCGGGCTAGCAACCCTTCTAACATGTTAAAATATCTTAAAATCCTCTCCTCTCCTTCTCTTAAAATCTTTTTGCCCGATGGGGAGGAGGCAGGTTGTGGTCGAGAGGCAGTACTGCCTGAGCACACCCCACATACTAGACCGTGACTGAATCCAGTTTCGAGATGGGGTGAAACAACCGAGTTTTTGATTGAAAATGTGCAAAATTATGCGTATTTGTGTCCGCATCTTATCACCACTACCAAAAAGGGTGGTGAAAAAGGCAGAAGGATTTCCTACACTTCAAATAGTGTTTCAACGGCGTTTAAAAACATCACGAGTTACTTAAAATACGATAACCATCGAACAGCTACGCAATCCGCAAACTGTCCACGGATTTGAATTGCAGTAGTCTTAGGTAGGTAACTTTCAGTTCATCCACAGTACTTCGTGGAGCTTCGCAAAACTTTGCCTCGACGTTCCGAGCCGGAGATCCTCTTGTATCTCATTGTGAGCAAACTTGTGTCGCCAATCGCGTTCCGTGTGGCAGAGCCTTTAGCTGGACAAGTTTCCATAACGCGCGTTCAAGAAGCTGAATGTCAATTGTGGTGAGAAGTGACGAGTACAGGACTGAGAGAGTGTCCGAACGAAAGGTTGAACAGAAGTATACGGAAGAAAGAAACAGAAATCATAGGGACGTGAGAGACAGCAGCAGAAGCAAACACTTTTCGAATTGTGGGTAAGCGAACCCTCTCAAACCAACGAGTGAACCGTTCAAGCCCACCAACTTTACACTGGATGCGCTGACAAATGTGTCAAATTTAAGACACCGCCCAAAAAGCCCAATCGTCCAAAACCACTTTTTCATCTCCGACCTCGAATTTTGCTTTGCCTGTTCGTGGGGCAAAAGTAAAATCTTCGACGTGCGCACTACAATGGAGGCTCTCGACACGTTCATCCACTCTGCGTACTAAACAAGACAGTTTAAACCTGACAACAACCTATAAAAAACCGCCTAACCGCAATAATTCCAAAGTGTCAGTTTAAGTGACATGCCCGTCTACTACAGTTATTCTTCTTTCATTCACTAATTTCCTCTCAGTTTTCAATCATAGTTTCATTTCCGCTCCACCAGCCGCACGATGAGCGTGCTCTTCAGTTCAAAGAGTTCGAAAAAGGGGAAACGAACCGTTGCCGAAGATATAAATACAATATAATTACAGGGGAGGCAGTAGATGAGCCAGTTAAGCAGCTCGCCGGCTCGTGATTGATCGGTTACAAATGAGTTCTAGAAAAGCAGTCACACTGAATATTCCGTCATTAGAGCAGTTTTTTCCCCTTTGAGCGATAGACGGAAAGAGGAGGTGGCCCGCGGAAGATGGATCGCTTTTCTTTTGAACGAGTAGTTCAAACAACAACCCTCAGCAAATAACCTCGAACACGACTTAAATAAATGTAACCTAAAGACAACCTTCAGATAACTTGCTGGCCGAGCGATTGTTTGGCAAGCTGCTGAATAGAGCGTACTATGAAACCATCCCCGAGCAAAGGTTATTGGAACACCTGTACTGCTAATACGTCGAGCAGAAAACCTCAAAATATTGGTTACTGTTAGTATTTCTTCCGGGGTTCAACATCTCTCTTAGAAAACTACTATTCCGGTCAATTTAATGAGATTTCCCCTCCATTGGAACTCCATTCAAAACGTAGTACGGCGTTTCTCCCAAAGTACCCACGTTTTACACAGCACTGACTATTGTTACCTGATTATGAGACAATACGCGGAAAATTTCAATTTCCCTTTGCGCGCTATGAATTCATTTTTACTACGTTCATGTAGCAATTTATCTCTGGCTTGAAAACTAGACAGAAATCGACTCTGTTTATGTACATATGCTGCCCCTTTATACTGAGCGCAAATATCATTTTTTAAATTGATTATTGAATTACGTTGCCCATTCCTAACAATCCTTTAAACTACTTCTGGCGTATTTCTGTGAGCATGTTTAGAACCCTTAGACATAGTGTTACCAGATGTACTGATTTTATCAGTACGCGTACTGATTTTTAGACCCCCGTACTGATATACTGATTTTTCAATGAAGTGTACTGATTTTCAGCGCAAACGCCTTTTTTTCGCAAATTTATCCAATTTTATTAAATTTAAATACACACACGCGCACATTCGATAAACGCACCGAATGATTTTTAAATCGAAGGAAAAGAGACGAAATATATCGATCGTTTCGAGACTTTCGATGTACTGTTAATAACTATAAGAACATGTCATGCAGCGATTTCCATAATGGCCATAATGTGTATCTAATGAAAACTGAAAATGTTGAAATATTGAAAGCAATCGGCAGTGCCGAAAAATACGAAACAAAGAAAATGTAAATTGTGCGATGCTCGAAGATAATTAAATTCTACCCTGCCCCCTTTTTTTTGCTTTTTTGCTTTTTTGATGGAGACGTACTGATTTCTCGCTGGACCGATCTGGTAACCCTACTTAGACACGATAACGCAGCTGCATTTTAGACACAATTGGAACTGTTTTAGTTTGGTCCTTTAGTAACGTTTTGTGTTAATTAAACGACGTCATTTTTCCAAAGCGACCCGTCAGCGTCGTTTAAATGTGCCCACGTCACATCTCATTGGATCGATCAGGCGTCAGAAGTTGGTAAAACATATACCAAACTCTTTATGGGAAGTGGTTTCAGTTGGAAGGTGCGACCTTCGACCGAAACGACCAACGAGATTTATTGTCAGTAGGGGAAGTTGAAAGAGGGCGCGAGAAGGACCATCTCATTCACTCTCGTCAATATTACGGATGAAATAGTATCTTATTTTTCAAATAGGGGCGGAGAAAAAAACGGTCTTTTGTTATTTTGACTCTTCTTCGACCTCAACCTCATTTTCGAACTGATCGGGGGCATCTGCCGGGTGCGCGGTTTTTCTACGACCGAGCACAACAAAACCGCAGGAAAATAATGAAGTCGTGATCGATATTTTGACAAAATAAAGCAGAAGGGAGAGCAGTCGTCTGGTCGGGGAAATTTCCGAATGCAAAAAGCTAAAAAGAGCTCTTCAAAAATATTTCCACTGCCACAATCGTACGAGCTACTGTCGGATTTTTTTTCTCTCTCTCTCTCACTCTTTGTAAAATGATTCCCTGTTTTGTGCTCGAATGGCTTTTCACATCCAGTTAGACTGAGAAGGTTTTTTCTGCGGTCTTCACTCGACGAGGTGGGTCTCACTCGTCCAGAAGCGCAAACCTCAGGTAAGTTCCCCGCCCAGATTTCCCGCATTCATTTTTCACGTAACGTTCTTGTTATTTGAAAATATTACCCTTGTCAGACCACCGTTGTTTAAGAACGCGCTTCACGAGACAAATTCTACCACTTTTATTTCATTTCAGAACATCTCCTTGGGATCCGCTCACAGGAAATTTTTCGATTCGAGTTTTTCCCTGATGAGACCAGAATTGTAGGGTTTATAATTAATATTGAGCAGTTCCGAAATGAACGTGGGAAAGCCTAACATTTGTTGGAAAATAACTAGAACTGCACTAACATCCATGTGAATGTTCATAATCCACTGTACTACTTAAGGGCTGAGTGACGGTAATTAAGTTCATTGGATGTACTTAGAAACCGATACAACCCACACAATTCTAGAAGACAGAAAACTGCTGGCAACTTGGCTCGGAGCGCCAACAGCAAGTTTCGTGAGATGAACGAATAGTAGAAAAAAAGAAGAATCGGCGGTAATGAATTCCATAATTGATAATTGTCGGTCTGGCGCAAAGCTTAAAAAAGTAAAGCGTCGAGGGACTTCAGAGGCCTCTGCAATTAGATTCGGTCGGCGCAAGTTGCGAGTCAAAGAAAAAAGCGGGAAAAGAAATGTGAAGCGCCGGTCACGAACGTTGCTGGGTTAAGATAAGACCAAACTGCCCTGGGAATGGTGGGGAATTAACTGAGATGCGTAACCTCACGCAACGAGACTTCGGCTTAGGTTTTGGCTTCGGTTGCCCCACCGCTGGGGTCCGGCTCCGAATGTCCATCGCCCTTTCGTGATTTCGGGAGGAACCTTAATTTTTCCACATTTTATTTATTTAATTTCTACTTCTGAATCACAATTTTCAACGTCTCGAATTACGAGGAAATTAGGCGGAATCCGCACGCTCCGCTCGAACCGAAGAGAATTATAATATTCCTCGGGATTTCGAATGGGGCGCCACAAAACTCACGCGAGCCTTTCGAGCTGTTCGGACTTAATCCTGCCTCTGTTTTCACGAAGAGGGTCTCAAAATACCAACGAAAATGCTCGTTTGATAAGACCAAACATTCTATGCCGCTGATATAGTAGAAGAAGTCGAACCAATCAGGAAGTCGCGTAGATGTGATTTGCCACTTTTCCGTCTTACCCCCTTACAGCCGGGTCTCATCCCCTTGATGTCATTAAGTATTGGGAAACTGCTATCTCACACTTATGTAACGGGTTTACAAGGAATTCGTGCGGGGTCAAGGGGAGTGTACAATTTCCCGTACAATGTACGTTTACTACAAGCATATTGACTTGTGTTGTGACGAGTGTTGGAAGAGCAGCCGAACCTTCTAGCTTTTACTGCTATTAAGCAAGGTTATAACCATTTCGCTCAGTTTGCGAAGAAGGTTATGACAAAAAAGTGCGCACAGTTCCTTTTGAAACTTGCCACCCAAGTAAATCAGGTGGGAAAACAAGGTTAAGAACCCCTTCCAGATGAGTTTGGCTAAATGACAACCTCCTATTATTGGAATTGGACACTCGTCTCGTTTTTTATTCCAGCACCTTACTCATCACCATTGGCAACGCATTTTTTTATGTCAGCTGGATCTTCAATTCGTCTCCAAAAATTTCTGTAAAGTGGTGTCGTGTCGTTTATCTCGTTCTTAAATGTTCTCCTTTTTTTGCATTCTGTTTTAAATACAAATTTATTACTTTAAAACAGTGATTAAATTTCAATACCTATACCTTCACAGGTCTGGGTTCGGTGGGTGCTGAGCGAGCGTCTGTGCTGTTGGAAAAATCGCAACCTCCAAGACTTCAAAAAGGAAACAGACCTGATTCGTGGGAACAAATTACTGGCGTTGTTTGTTGGTGTTCGATTGCCGCCACATAAATTCGCATAGGTATCAATCAACGAACTAGCTGTGCCGCATTTGTAAAAATAATCCCAACCTTTAGCTTCGAGGCATTTGAGAAGAGATTAGTAAATCACCCAGTTCATCAAGAAGACATTAAACCCAGTTATGAGCGATTTACGTCCACGGAAAGGGGGGGGGGGCGAAATGACCCAAAACATGGAGTTTTCGTTATTAACTCGAAAATGGTTCCACCTGCGGAGGTTCAGATTGGTCCAAATACTAATAATCCAATCTACTACTTACGCAAGGAGAACCGAGCGAAGATCGAGCTGTACAACTTTTGAGGGAAAGTCTTTTGAGGTGAAAGGAAGAGCTGCTGCACTGTGGAGCGACTGAACATCGATTGATGGAGTAAACCCTTTCTTTCTGGTGGGTCCTAGCAGTAAACTGGTCTCCGTGTGTCGACTGATGTACTGCGACTGAGGCGTAGAGCAAATTTTAAAGGTTTCTTCTGCTGGATGACACGGCTCTCACTACGCCTGCCAGCAGGTAAAAATCTACTCTCCGTCTTAAGAATCGTAGGTTAACAGAAATAAAAAGTCCTTCGAGCTTCATCTCATGCAGCGACTGGCCTCCTTGTCATGTTTACCTCGATTTATGCATCCTTCTCCACCCCTTCCGTCACCGCTCCTTACCACTCCTAATTGATCGTTACAACTTCGTTGTTAACCAAGTCATTTGAATAGACCAAGTGCGATCGCCTGTGCGTGTCTGACAACCGGCGGGTTGACTGAAAACCTGACAACTTGAACAGGGGAGGAAGAGCTTGAAAGCAAAGTTGAGCGAAGGAAATTACTTTTACGGATCGAGAAAAAGGGGCCAACACCAAACAGAGGGCTCCACCAAATAATTGCCGACAGACCAACTGGTGCTTTACGGATGAGAATCGCGACGAGGGACGAAACTAGTTAAATTGTGAGTGAAAATTCATGAGGGTAATTGCCGCGAGGTTCGAGACATGACTGACAGCCTCGTGTGCAAATCCCGAGTACATGAGCTTTTCGAGTTTGAGCAAATGCGGAAGGGCGTGCGAGAGATCACGCCATTTGTGTTTCTACACGAAAGCGAAGTTACTCTCTTTCAATCGCAATAACTTTCCTCGGTGCCGAGTTAAAGCCTGCTACCAGTGATCAGCTAAGACCAGAATTTCATGGGGGACCACTTACCAGTAATAATGCTGGACTGCCAAAGCTGTCCCCGAACGAGTCTGGGCACTCATGAATTTCCTTAGCCATTCGGCTTTAAGAGTGGGAACTTTTTTTCTAACTTCCTATGCCTAACTCTAACCTGGCATAGCATCTGTTGCATAACTTCATTCTTTTTTGACGAATCCATCCACCGCCTCCCAACTCCCTTTCCAGCATCTTGCCAACTTTGGAAACCCGGAGTTTCCCACTGCCTCGGCCCAACCGGGAGAGGCGACGAAAACGTTCCACAGGCCCACAACACAGTAGGGTTCCTATTTTTGCCTCATTTTGTGGAGGAAGCTCCGGAAATACCCGTGCCCCGTCAGGAACTGGGTGAGGTCCAGGAGCAGCCTGAGCAATTATTAGAGGGTAGGGTGGGAGAGTTCTATTGTGACTGAACAGCACCGACTGCAATAGGTTCTGTGTGAACTCACAAAAGATGGACAACATTTGGGATGGATCTACTTTTCATCCTTGAAGCGGTTTAAATCTGGAAGGGCATATTACTAAAAGCTATACACGAGAGAATGAGGAACGTACTGCAGATAAGAACTCAGCAGACGAAACGCACTTTAAGTAGTTCGTTTTCCATCTCTATTGGTTAAACGGTTAAGGACGAACCTATTGCATGAATGAAATTCTAAGAGGCGTTCAAACGTAGTTTTAAAATACCAGGAAGTGATTAAGGGGAAAAACTGATAACTCGCCGATCATTTAATCATAGTAGAAATCCAATCAATTCATGCCCAGAACTAAGTCTAGCGTCAATGCCATGAGCTGCTCCCCAGACTCACCTAAAAGCTCAAATAGAATGCTAGTTAATCCATGGCCTACTTCTTAGATCCATCAACTAAGTGTGTCTTTCGCGTTGAGTCTGGGGCGAACAAGAAAACGGAATTTGACCTTGGGATTTATTATATTATATTTATTTATTAGCTCGAGTCTGTGGGAGAAAACGGGGCCGCGATCACACGCCCCAAGAGCTACCAGCAGCTATTGCCAGATGCTGGCACACGTGAGAGCGAAGATTAAGCAGATGACAATATCTAATTCACAACGAGAAAGAGCGCGACGTCCCCCTTGCGATCATGTCGTCGTGTTTCCGTAAAAACTTCCTTTAAAAAACTATTGTTCGACCACTCCAAGTTATGATGGATGTATTTTTTCAGTCCCAAAAATATCGGATTCCGTCTGAAATGGAAAGCAAGCTAATCAGAGCTTCCTCTCAATGGAGCCTTATTTGCTGTCTCCTATCGATCAAAGAAAAGAAAAACGCATCTGCGTTTTCCCTCGACTACCAAAGGTTTGAGTCCATTTCGCTGATTGACCATCTTTCATCCGGCTCGACAATGATCGATCTGTCTTTTGGAATACGGGGGAGATCGGTTTCCTTGTGGGGAAAAAAGAAGCCGCGGGCTGACCGTTACCTTCGCCTTTTCAAGCTAGAACCGATTTCAAAGCTCTCAAGAATCCCAAGATACTCAGATCTACGTTTTAACACTTCCGGGCTCCTTGAAACGTTTTTTGAAGACATTCGGGCTAAATCAAATTCGGCTTTACAACTGTGAGTAATTTGAAAGCTTCTCCAATAAGAGACCACAGCCGCCAGATATTTCCCCAGCGGGCGCCACAAAAGTTCGATGTATGATCTATACACTTGGCATAGAGAGAAAAATACTTGACTCGTGCACTAGAACATGCATGATGAACTCGACTTTCGTCGTGAGACATTGGCAAAAGAAAAGAGCTGATTTAGAAAGAGCGGAGGCAGCTAGAAGTGGATAACACGCCTTGGAGTCGGCGTTCAGATCGTTATCTGGTGCGTAGCAACACACAACTTTCCGCGCCCCTCGTAAATTCGACGACTGCCATATGTACAGGCGCTGTATCTTATTTCATTGCATTTCTACAGAAACGTTTACGAAGAACAAAATTGGCAGTTCAATTTACGGGGGCTGCGGAAAGTTGTGTTGGTACGCACCGTATATTTTGGAAGAATGTAGACTACTGAACGAACTGCAATCATCGAATTACTGAATTACTGTGGTGATTCGAAATGGGGTGAGGGGCTACAACAAAACATCACTCAAGGTAGGAAAATAGATAATTTCTCGAGCAGATGGTTGATTTGTGCGCGACCATCATTAGTGTGATCGAAATCGTTAGAAGAGTTTTTGAGAAAATTTCGATAACTCAATGTTTGTCAACAGGTAGACGCAGAAATAATTACGTAGATCTAAATACGGGTATAAGTCACTAATGGATGCTCCGTAAGATTTGAAGTTTAGTGAAGCGGTTACTACGGGAATTACAAAAACGCCCAAGAAAACGCTGCAAACTATTCCACAACGGTTAATTATTCTCTGACACGGCCATCCCATTCGATTCAGCATCGAAAAATACCAGTAAATCATACTAAACATGATCTGACTACGACTGAACGACGTAAATTACATATTCCAGGCGCCTGTAGGCAATTGGCACAATGTGACGCGTCCAGCTGACGGGTGGTTTGAGTGAGATGCTGAAACGATTACTTTCGCTGTACCGTCCCGCGAGTTTTTTTAATTAGTAAACTTTGACTCACTACAATTACTGTAAATTCACTATTTTCGGTCTAGACGCGCTCGTAAACCTCTTAGACTCATTCCATTCGAACCAGCATCTAAAAAAGCCTTATAAACGATACAAAACACGGCGTATTTGCGATACAACTCAAAATTTCGTTTTTGTTAACCATTTCGTTGCCCATAACAACCGTAGGCTTCGTCCAATAGGATTGCCGAGGAAGCGGGCCCAAATGGGATTTTTTCCCGAAAGAACGAATGGTTAAGACCACTTTAAAGGCATAAAACGGCCCCGACATCGGACAGACTTTGCAGGTTGGGAATCCAGATGCCTTGAAACATTAGGGGTGATATGTTGTAGAAAGAAATATTGAAACCCGAAGCAAAACGAGTGAACACTTATTGGCGTAGATATCGCTCACTAACTCCTCACGTTATAGGAGTGATCATTTGGAGTAGTGAAGCACGACTATCCCCCAGAGAGAAATCGTCCAGTCTCGTAATCCCTACGTACCGTAGAAGTGCTCTGTAATACACACGCCGCTTATTTCAGTTAAGCTACCCTCCTGAACCCATAATGAACACAAAAAGTGGCTGAAATTTGGCGGTGGTTGAAGACTGAGGGTGTTACAAGAACAGTGAACGGGAAATTAAGATGGTCAGGATATATTAGGTGCTATCTTACTCAAGAAGTAGAGCCCCGTAAGAAAGAACGAAAGGAAGGGCAAGGTGTGGAATATCCCCCCAACCTAAATGAAATGGGGATAGAAAGGGGAGAAGTGGGGATATGTAAGAGAATGCGCAGATAAGTTGTAGATCTGGGAACAGAGTATGCTCATCCGGTGCTGTAGAGAGGCAGTCATCAGATGGAAGTGACAGGAATGGTAGCGGCAAACAAAAGGCGATAAATACGCGATAAACGTCATCCTGCAGAAAGGTATTATGTAAACGGCACTTAGGGATGAGATCGTCCAAATATGAAATAGAGAGAGCTTCGGGGAAGCAACCGGAGAGAGTGAGGCGTTTTGGTTAGCGAAAAAAGAGAAGTTGGAAGTGGACGTAAGTGGTGGCTCAGTGTGCCTCTTTCACCATGTTCCTTTCTACAATCATTCTTCTCGTCTTAGTCAATCCCAGTGGCACTTCTCGCACCACTGGCGTGAAGTAGACGGATTCTTCTTGACCAGGATTAGTGGAGTTTCGTTTGCAAGCTCGTTGTTCTACAAAATATTCATAGGTTCTTCCATACAACCTACTACACAAAAATTCTTCGGGACATAACATTCGCTCTGGAAACAAACCAGTTATTCTCATAGCTGCGTCCCTGTCAAAGGAAACACCTCCTGTCGACTCGACAGCGGAATAAAAAGGGGTGGGGCGACCAGCAGAGAAGAGACCTGGCGTTGAAAGGTGAAGCGCTCATTGTCTGTGTACATTTTAAAACGATTCTTCCAGAGCCGCAGCGAATCAGAAGACGGAGGAGACGCGTTATTTCGAGTGCTTGCATTCTGACACGTCCTCAGCAGCTCGGCAGCCTTCTGTTTACACTCGGCCTCCTCCGTCCAATGAGACACGGGGGAAAAAAGGCGGGGAAAAAAAATCCCTACCATCTTCGTCAGGTTCTTACACCATTTTCACTGCCGATTGTCACGCATCCGAGTCCGACGAAATCAATTCTTTAGTCAAACAATACTCGCCAAGGAGCTGAACCAACAAAGCGCGTACGTTCCGAAGGAGGACTCGACTCAACTCGACTCATCGCCCCAGCTCACGTTCTCCTGCCGCCAGAAGAAGACGGATGTTCTCTGCCGGTTGTTCTAAACCCACACGTAACTTTCTGCCGACTTTCCGCTGACAGCTATTCATCATTTTTCACCGCCAGGGCCTTGTTTTTTCGATGCTCTGAAATACTTTAATACGAGGCGAATCGCCCTCTGCTCCTCGATTTCCCCTCAGTGAAAAGGTTAACCCGCTTTTTTCTAAGAAATAAAAACCAGGGCGGAGTCTTCAAGGTATGGAGGTGGCGCACTGCGAACCGTTCGACTACAAGCAGTATTGTTTTCAAGTAGTGCAAAACTTCATCAAAATTACATAATTACTACGTAGACAAATAAGGAACCTCGCCAGATCGGTCTCGCCGTGACGTACGTTCAGGATTCAGTTCAACAGTTAATAACTAACGTATAGACTTAGTTCAGGGGCATCCAATCCACTCATCACTTTCGGCGAAGTGATTTGGTTAGTGAATACCGGCGGAGCATCGTCATCAAACTTTCCATAGACCAAAACCGTGGACTAATTGTTTTCGGATGAGCTCGCCGCTGCTGGAAATATTAAAATCGAGGAGGAAGAGGAAAGCGTCGCCGATGTCAGGTCGTCAAATATGAGTATTGCGGGCAAAGGGTGGTATGGGGCAGCAGCAGCACCCCCGTGATTGCGTTATTGATTTCGCCAATCTGGCGAGAGAGCGCCGCCTTGCTTTTCCACCTTTTATACCTACTCGCTCTCATCGCGATGAATATTTCAAAATATCGAAGAGCTCGTTCCCCTTCATTTGATCCAATTTGTAAGTTTCTCAACGCCGCGTTGCAAGATCGTCTCACTACTTTCTGGGAATCAAATATCTGTCTAAACATTTGTTCGGGACTTGATTACAATTCGAACAAGTAGAGACACTCTTGATGCTTTTCCGTAAGGGTTCACAACCATGTGGACGAGCCGCGTGTAGGTAACCCGTCAAGGTGACGTTCGTGTTTATTGCGCTCAAAAGTTTGCCATCAAGCTCATAGTAGCGATTGTTCTACAATTACTAGGGTTGCTAAGGGTTGTTGTTTTCATAACCTTCATTTAGCTCTTATCACGCAGATTTATTGGAGCACGTTGACTATTTATTAAATCTCCAATGTGATTTGGCTCGAACTTGCACGTCTATTACATTAATAAGTGGGTTCGTGCAGATAAAAACTTCAAAGTTATCAGTTTTAGTCGAACCAACGGCGAATGAGGTTTATAGTTTGGAATGATCAATACAAAACTCCTGGACGAATCGGGCACGATCATAGACACTTTCAATAGATTCAAGTCTCTTCAGTCCCTTCTTATTGAGGCGCTTGACGTAAAAAACGAAATTGAAACTGATTGGGTTTTAACGAATTGTGTTTTCAAAATTTATTTTTTGAATTCAGGAGACTCTCTAACGTTAAGACTACATAACTCTAGAATGATGTTGCCACACGCGGACTGCCCAAGAGTTTTGGAGACGGATCGTGTTGATTGTTTTGGAACCATGATAATAATAATTTCTGAGGGCTGCTCCTAATTATGCTCAACTTAGATGGTATAGGTAGTTTCATCATCTACCACACTGACATTTTAGGGAGTCCTTGCAGCAATGCAGTCTCACGCCTCCGAAACCTATCCCATTCGATTCAACGTCAAGAAATACCAGTAAACTATTCGAAACATGACCAGACAACAACGGAAATTGACGAGTCGATCAAACGGGTGGTAATGAGCTCAGGCTGGAGGAACGGTAACCTTCAGTACATTGTTCCACGAGTTCCTTCCAGTGGTAGGATTTTCCTCACTATATTTACTACGATGTGACTGTTTTTCACATATCCTACACCTCTGTGTCAGTTCGACTTTTCATGTCGTGTCAATTGACTACCATCACCATCTTCGAGACCCCTTCCAATTTGATTCAGCATCGAAAAGTACCAATTTGATTCTTAAAGAACGGATTTTTTAGACCACGCCATAAAGGCAAAATGCGGCTTGGACGGCGGGCAGTGATTTTAAATCCCTATGCCCGAAAATAAACCGTAGGATATTTTACTTTCCTTCCTACCACGTAGTGCTAAGGGAAATAAATAATGCGCAACAACCATTTCTACTTTTGAATGGTTCAGGAAAGGAGTTTGGGCTTTTTCATGAGCAATGTATTGTCATTGGCTTGGACTACTCGTAGAGCTTATGCTATTACTGTCGTGTATTAGGAAAGAATATTGCAGCCCTAATGAGCTCAGTAAATAAAATGCAAGATGAAAACAGCTAGAATACTACGTAACTGTCTCTCGTCCTCGATGTTCATTCTTCTTCCGCTTTGTTCCCATTACTTCTCAAGCCCATCGGTTTCCGGTAATTTCAGAGACTGTACAGACTTTTATACAGTTTCGCACGTGATAACAAACGTATTATTGTACCTTAATGAGTTCGACTCAAACCCCAGACGTGCAAAAGACAGTTGAACAAACTGAAAACTACGAGATTTTCACGACAGCAGAAAACAAATATGTTACAAGAGAATGGCGGGGACAAAAGGAAAAGGGATGAGATGAAGAAAACGAAGACGAACCGAAAGAAGGAGAAGAAGAAGCCAAAAAGGGGTAGTGGTAGGGGACACGGCGATGGCGGTGAGGGGAGGGGGTAGAAAGCGATTTGAAACGGAGGACCGGGGGTGTCTCGCACGTAACTCCATTAACATAACTTTTTATGGGTCTGCGCCGTTTGAGAAAGACGTTCTTTCTATTCACTCGGTGCGTTGCCCCGCGAGGTAAATAATCTCGCGAGTAAAACCCTTCGCTCGCTTTACGAAAAATTTCCCTTTGAGGTTTCAAAATGGCGGAGGTGAGATTTTTGAGACAAACGACGTCGTAAGAGCGGAGTCTTCAGTTAAATCGGTAGTGATTAGGTCCGCAGACAGAACCTTCCTCCAATCTTACCTTTTGAACGCGTATAAAAATGTCTGGTGCGACGTAACACTTTCCTCTGCCCCACGTACATTCATCGGTTTCAAAATCTAATCCAATCATTTTTCACTCGATTCATTTGAACTTGGTAAAACATAATTTCACGTGTAAAGCTCCGGAATTCATTCAGGTCCTCTTACTTATGCCACGAACATTATTGATTAATCAGGACATAGCTGATTCATGGTCCTAAGTTTTTGGGAAGGATCGCGTTTACTGTTTTGAAATTATAGGGTAAAAACTATGAGATGCAGAAGTATGATAAACAGTTGCTGCTAAATATCTTGGGAGCGGGAATCATAAGTAAAACACAACTCTTAGAAATGTTTCATAATTTATTGTGTTGCCCTCGTCGTTTTCCCACAGAAGGGAATTTCACAATCATCGTATTACTTAAAAGATCTAAAATAAAATCTTGTCCTGCAGAGTTACTGTGAGATGGAAATGAAAACAAAAAACCCCAACGCATCACACTACTATCCTCAGCATCAGGCTATTTTAATCGCTCCAACCTATTCATTCAGGTTATATAAACTCGGTTGCTTAGGGTTAAGTTTTTGGAATTTATTGAGTCACTCCTACTTACGCCTTGCGATCAGGACATGGTGGTATGAAATTAGCGGCATTTACAAGGAAAAAATTGGGATAAAACCAATTTACTTCGAAATTTGTGATAATTCAGCTCCCGTCATGTTCCCACGGGTGAGAATTTCATGGTACTGCCGTGTTATTTGAAGTCGTCCTCCCAATAGATTTGGTTAAAGTCGTTAGAACAGTGTTTTGAGAAACAAAATGTTCAGATCTGTAGTGTTTGAATCACTATGCTGGCTATGGTTTGTTTTTGTTCAATCTTTCTCATTCCCTCATTTTGGCGTCCCATGCTGACGCCATTCAAACTGCCTCACTTCCAGCAAAAAATAAAATTAGCGCTGATGAAGTACTCCCGTTCAATTAGTTATTGTGAATGTACCACTCAAAGAATTTTAAGAAAAGTTGGAATTTTATTGGCTGATTTAGAGACGCGAATGTTTTGTGAATTCCCTATCCCCGGGAATTGAACAAAAATGGTAAAAAATCGGCGACATTTTTCGCAATTCCGTGGTACGTGAAATAGGTTCAACATTCGGCTATAAGTAATTTCAAATATGTTACTTCGCGTGGTCCAATTACTCTAGCTTGACAAAGCAATTACTCTAACGCTCCCACAAACGTCCTAAATCCCGTCAGTGTTTATTTATTTATACGTGATAATTAATAGGACACAATATATTTCGACCGTAAACATCTGTAAATTCAATACCAGTCTTCATAACCGTGGAAAGCGCCCGAAACGTGGAATCTGAGAATCAGAAGAGTACTTCACATTGGCCAGAAATGGGATAACACACACATACACGTATAATTAAAATATGTCAATTGCCAACATCATATTGTTGCCTCTCACAAAACACTTAATATTGAAATAGTGAGATGTTTAACAAGTTGGATATTCGCTTGGGTGTTTCTCAACACAATACTGCTTTTGATTTTCAGAATTCGTAATAAACGTTGTCTCCCACTTCAATGAGATCTGTTCAAGAGCTATGTAGGGCATTGATTGGCGTTTACCAAACGCGTTACGTAGGACTTTAATGGCGCCTTTGGTGATGTACAAATTCGGTTGACTGGCACTCTATGGGAATGTGCCAGTACGCTTTGAACGAGTACAGCGGAAGTTTCTCTGATTTATTGGATTTCAACTGGAGATGGATTAATAATATGATTAATACAGAGTGCCTAACTGACAAGAGGGTAGTCAACACAGCATTCTGACTGCTACCGTTAGCTTAACACTACCCACAATCGGAGATGCCCACTCTATCAGTGTCAAGTCTACAGTTTCAATTAGACATTGTCAACTTCCGGCTCCACTTTGTCCTTCAGAGAAATTGGTTCGGATAATCGGGAACTCTAGGATGTGTACCCTTAGCTTGGATGTTTTGAGAGAACCGTATTTAATCATACAACATGTCTACTTCGAGAGTATACGATTTGATATTTCGCATAACTGCACGTTTCACTTCCGGGTGGCTCAATAATGTCGAATATGCTCGAGAAAAGTGTTCCTATTTCCCATAAGCCTTCCAGAGTTGTCCTCTTGTCGGAGATTTATTTGGGTGAGAATGTAAAGGAACCCCACATCGTTATGCACTTAATGGGCAAGTTAAGCGTTCGTGATTGATTTTGAGAATCTGCCCGAAGAACTTCTTGGTGTGTTTGACCCGCAGCATTGACGTTTGTTGTCTCGCAGTTATCACTGCCAAGTTACCGACTGCGTGCTTTTGCTTAAATTGCTCAATTCCTCGATTGACTGTCCTGCTCTCCTTCAACTTATTTGTTTCCTCGCCACGCATACTGAACCAAATGAAAACATCATTTCCACATCCAACCCACCGCTTCCGATAACCTCGTTAACAACTCACTTCTCAGAGGCTCCATTCTGCCGTTTAACATTCCCAGGATATTTTCACTCGTCGCTTAAGCCAGAATTTCAGTTTACAGGTGATTTATGAGTCTGTCAAGTTTATATACACCCACACCAAGGCAGTTGTCGGCTGAAAATAAGAGTAAAATCAAACTTGAGGAAACAACCTAAGTAAAGCTCCTTTGTCCCGACTACATCACGTCTTCTGCCACCAAGGCAACAATGTAGGGGAACTGGCTGTTGCCCCTACAACGAGGATCCGGTTACCCTTCCTATTAATTACGAAAGGGGCTCCTGAAGGTTTGGCGCTTTTAATCATTCGACCCTTCGTTGGAGATGCAAGATACTTCGTGTTACTAAATAACGGCGTATAGTCGAAACGGAACGGAGAATTGTCGAGCAACTTTAATTTCTCGTGGTGGCTGACGATATTGTTGAGGAAACTCCTCATGCAGAATCTACCTCTAGCAATATTCAATCTAAACTGAGATAATGAGAGTATGGTGGGTGCCTCCAGTCAGTAAGGCTTCCTCTACATGCCCCTTCCACAAGTAACGAGGTGGCAAATACAGAAAACAACGTAGTCAGGAGTCAGGAGCCCTCTTCCTGCTGGCAAGGCGTTCGCAGATAGCTGTACTTGGAAACCTTCGTTTGATGAATACGTTAAAGGCCACTCAAACGTTTCAACAGTGCTCAAACTTTATTTTAAACTCCGATATGCCAGCCTTTTCGCATGCCATGTTCAACAGGCAGCACTGTGTCACAGTACTCTGAAAGTCCTTCACGTGGAGAGATGCAATATCCATATCATCCCTTGCACTCTATATCGTCTAGTGGCCAGGGATAATTCGTTTACTGTATGTGGAGTCAGAGTTCAGTAGGTCCCAACGGGGTACATCGGGTTCCCAAATAGTAGTTGACTCTCCATTCACGATAAAACAATAATGAATCCCGTACAGTATTTGACACATTACGCAAAGCTCAAGGTAAAATGTAAATCGTTCCTACAGAAATCGTGAAAATCCATTCTACCCAAAGAGGCAGAGGCCACAAAATAATTGTGAAAGTTACAGGCTGCGAGTTCATAATAATAAATAATTGGCGTGTAAGATACGCAACCAGGAGAGGAGTTCAGCACTTGGTTCGTGTCTCAGGTAGCGCCGCAGGGAGGTGGATATCTACTTCACCCATTGCCTCACTAAACATGGATCATTTAGGACGTACCTGGCCGAAATTTTAAGGCTGCGAGCCCAAAGTGCTGGTGCTGCAGGGCAAAGGTGAATGACGATTCCCATGTCATCTTCTTGTGACAAAGGTGGGCAAGAGGTAGTTAAGGGAGGATGTATGGGAATGGCAAGCTGCAACATTCTCGTCAATACGTAAATTCCTGGGGCCACTAAAAGGAGACCCTCCCTCCTACGTCCCCACCAAACAAAGTCACACCCGCAAAGTGTCCTTTGTGAAATAAATATAAATATTCTCTGAGGTTTGCGTATAGTCGGCGAAGCGCCAACTTGCTTAACTCGAATAAGCAGTAAAAGCTTGGCAAATTACTATTTGTCCACATAGACGCTGACTTCTCTATTCCATCGTTACTACTACACTCTGATGTTGGAATGGTGATGACCGTCTGACTCACAGCACCTGGTTCTCCTTCGAGACGCTCAATGTCGACCGTTGACGGATGCCGCGCTTATTAACCAGCTCGTGCGGTGGCTGAGTGGAGGCCTCGATCCAGACTCAGATTAGGATCGATAGAATGAGAAACGTTCAGAGGTCCAAGCAGAGCGGTATTAGCAGCGGAAGTGTAGTTTAGTGGAGCAGCGGAGGGAGAGAGAACGTCGGGAGAGATCGATAGGGTTTACACAGTATCTCTCCTACACTAGAAAACTCCCCTCTTAGCCCTCTTTTTATTTATTTTTTTTTCTCCCCCTTTCGTTCTAAGGGAAGCGAAAAACCGCCCCCTTCGCCTTCTTTTCAACCCCTTCAAAACAAGACTCAAGCATCCGAGTACGCAGGGTACCGCGATGTAGGACAGCCACTTGAAATCAATAGCTCCCTCCGGAGCGAGCGCGGCTATGGTTGGCTGCTTTCCCAGAAGCCCATGATGAAAGGGTTTGCCCTCGATCCTTTAAAGGGGTTTTCGAACTAAATGATATAAGGTTCTCTAATGTATTCCAAGATGTTCCAGCAGAAGGGAAACAGTTGCGGTTCCTTAACTCTAAATCTTCGCTTTGTAGCCTTCCCTTTCTCTCCGGAATTATTAATAGTTGCCTTCATCAGACCACAGGAATCACAAACTTGGAATAAATACCGCGCTCCTGCCCCTCTTCCCCACACCCCTCCACCTCTCACCCCTTCATATTGAATTCTGTTGCTAAACCATTCAGCCTCTCCTAATTCGTTGCCAACTTCCCAGTCGAAATCCTTCGTCGACTCTTTCCGATTAACAATTCACTAGGTTTTCTCCCTTTGTAAAACCAATCTTGTCGAGTTAGCCTTGAGATTAATGGCAAAACGAGTTCACGGGCCCTCAAAATTGATTTCGTCAAAGAAATGAGGAAAATCTCTCGCTGGGAAAAGGATCTTACAAAATTCGTTCGCTTCCTCGTCGAATTCATATCAAATTAGTGAGTTTCGCCATTTCGTAACTATAACTCGAGGGCAGCTTTACTGCTACTAGGTGAGTTAGTACAATCAGAGTCAACCAATAGAAATTAATGTCGAAGTGTGCGTCTGGGTCGGTAAACCATCGAGATGGACCTTTTGATATTTAACTCGCAGGTCACCATGATTCCGAAATAAGTTGGTGAGCGAAATCTATGTAAAACTGACTATAGTTATCCTAGAGCTCAAAATATCAGATACTTTTTGTTCTCAAAAGCGAATCTAACGATTTTGATTAAAGTTTTGCATGGCCAGCCTCAAATAACGCAACAGTACCATTAACATTCGATGAGAAAACAATGAGAGCAGCGCAATAAATTAACAAAAATGTAGACACGATTTTTATGTAGTTTTTTCCTTACAAAACATGACAGTACGACACTAGAGTTTCCAGAAAAATCAGGTGGGTAGTCCAAAAAGCTATTTATACGCCGAAAAATCAACAGCGGCCATTAAATAATCACGAGGAACCGCAGAAATTCCTGAATTCCAACTAAAGTCGTTTTTTTTACCTAATCGCCGTTCATCCGGTATAATTCCAGAGAATTTTATCAGCAATCTTGTAGTCACGATTTGTAAAAGGTAACAGTGTGAACAGTTTGACATATGGCTGTCCTAAGGGTGAAGATTATGCTCAAGTTCTTTAGTTGGTCGATGGAACGATGGATTACTGGGGCTGATTAACTTTACCAAGAACATGTTGTGAAGGTTGAACCTTGACAGCTGCTTGTAAACTAGAGAGAAAAAAACCAAGTAAGCACATTTCAAAATGAAACTGGTAATGAGCGTAGGCTATATGTCATTGGGACTGAGACAAAGTGGGTTCCAGAGTGGCATTCAGAGATGTCCTTTCCAGAGTAGAAGTAACAGTTTGCGTGCAATAAGTGCTTGAGTGAAGTGCCAGTGGCAACCGAGAAACGAGTGTTCATCAACGAGATGCGCTGCGACCAGACCACAGGACGAGCCCCAAGACCGCACTCAATGCAGTTGTTGCCCCTCTGACGTATGAACGTGTCAAGAATGCGACGCGCAGAAACCGTCGAGTGAAACGGAAGCGAACTCGACCAAAACGTGTCGACCGGACAGGAATCGACTTCTGGGCTTCCAACTGAGGCGCCCGGCTCTCGCTAAAAGAACCAAAAAAAAAAAACATCGTGCGCGCGCATAAAAAACGAGTCCGAGAAACTGAGAGGCCTAAAAACGGAGGACTCGAGTCACAGCAGGAAAGAATTCGATTAATTTTTATTGAACGAGCGGCCGAGACGTTTCTTCGTTTCCATTCGAATACTCGGGCACATAAAACTCGTGAGTTATAGGCGCGGCTCGTAAACGGCCGGGTTTTTCGAAACCCGAGTAAAACGGGCTGTAAACAACAAAAGGATGACAGAAGCTGTCATCCGTCGGAGCACTTCCACTTATAAACGTAAAGCAAAAATTTCTAATGATTACGCATTTTGAAAAAAAAAGAAAAGAGGTGGCTTTTACGACGGTCGAGTTGTTTCTTCTACCAACTTTTGGATTTTTATTTTTCCGTTCACATGAAGATTTTTCCATCTCCCTCCCCCTCACCCCTCATCCCAATTTATGGGCGATCACATGAATCAAATGGGATTTAAATGAAGGATTACTCGGGTCGTCGAGTTGTTCTGGTCGTATCACGAACTACCGGCAGCATTTCACGACGATAATATAATGTCGAGGAGGACGGAGCCGATCGGTGAGTGAGAGGGAGGGGAGGGAGAGAAAAGAGCAATAAAAGACGGTTCCGAACATAACTCCTTCCCGCCTTTCCGATCCACAACTCGAAATATGACTTTCTTAATTTCCGTATGGAAATGAATCTCGGAGGCGAATCGGACCGGTTTTACGGCTGTAAATTGTGGAGGAAATAAAAAATTTTTAGCTCGCGCTATTTGCTCCAACCAGACTCACAAAGATTGTTAGGGTTCAATCGTTTTGTTTTCAAGAACGAGGCCGTCGCCTCTGAAGGCAATCGGACGCTGGGCGGACAAAAACTACTCGACTGGGGGTGAACTGAACAGTATGAATTGTCCTGTCTCCCTTCGTCAAGAAATCCCCAGAACTTTGAGGTGAAACTCCCTTCTTAAAGAACGATTTGTAAAGCCCGTCTGGGATGACGAGACATACTATTTTCACAGGTTTTCAGAAAGCAAGTAAATAAATTTCAAGTTTCATGTTTGAGCCTATCGACGTTCGTTATTGAGTCGTGAAGACTGTACAACACTTGGCAGAATAGCGATATCCGGTTGAGTATTAGTATATAAACGCGAACAAGGGACTCTCAACGTATGAACTGGTTGTGAGAAACTAAGTGGAGGGAGAGGGAAAGAGAGAGAGAGAGAGAGAGAGACAGAGAGCAAGAGAGAGAGGGGGTGAGAGAGAGTTGAGTTGTGAGTAGCACGAGTAACCACAACGAATCGTTGGGAGAACTGGGACGACTGTATCGCGAGAACTGTTGGATTACTGAGTTTGGGAGAAGCTGTCTGTTGTGGAGAGGAAAGTAAATTGAGGGGAGGGAAGAGGAAATTTTGGAAAGCCCAGAAGAAGGGCCATTGTCAATTGAAAATAACTGAAGCGGTGGACTTTCCATAGGTAACCAAAGGGCTTGAGAACGAAGGTGTTTGAGGGAACAAAGACTTTCCGTTAGGGCTAGGGTGGACATTTTGGAGGTCAAAGATCCAGCTAAATCGGCAGCAGCTATCTCTTACTGCCAGACATAAGAACAACGGACAGTAATCAATACATATACTTGTCCAACGTTCTCTCCATCCCCCACTATTGCGCCTTGAGTGCAAAGGAAACAAAAAAACAACCACGCCCTGTTCTACTATAGTTCCTACAGAAGGAACTACGGTTGTTGGATGAGCATGGGCAACAACAGCCTGCTGTACCACCAATGGTCTGGGTTTGGTGAATGCATGCTGGCGAAACCACAATCTCTATGACTGTCAGATGTTTCTCCTCATAAAGTTTGTTCAAAGTTCAAAACTAAAATGAACGAGGTATGTCTTTCTTTTCTTTAATTACTTTAATGGTATGCGTATGTGAGTGTCTGAGAACAAACTGAAGTTAATCAAATTCAATAACTGCCCTTACATCAATGTGAGACGCTCCAGACAACAATGTTGCATTAATGTGGTATAGTATGATAAGAAGTACGCAAGCACACAAAAATTGCATTTTCAGCCCATTACATTCCTTTCTACTATGTAGAAGTACTAAAAGTAATAAAAAGTTAACATCTGGGATTCATTAGAGAATGAAGTTTTGGCAGGAAATCTTGTCTAAAAATCGCGTTCTTTTTTGGCGGGACTTCAATAGCATTATTTTCTACGAAAGAATTTTTGAGCGACCGTTTTGTCGCTGACCCATAACTGTTTCTAATTTTGCGGTTTATTTTGATACCTCAGCTTCACAAACCGATCTTGGCGATAGGGAATTTTACCGATTACATCGTGGGACTAAAAAGGGGGAAAAACTGGTAATGAAATATCAATCAATCCGGTCGGCTGAGCCGTGCAGTAACATCTGTCAGTTGTATTGAGTAGAAGCTCGGGGCATCATTCCATCTGCTGAATCCATCCCCTCCGCGGCGTCAAATCCCCCCTTCATTTCATTCGCTACCGAACTCGACTCATCCTGAAGTACAACTTCCATCTCTCCCTCCAAGACGGGGGTCCTTAGGATTTTCATATTTTAATGAGAAGCTTCAGCGACACGACGGGACCGCCGCAGCGCATAATGCGTTTAGAAAGCGCACTGAGGATGAGTAAAACACGCGAAACGCGTTCCGATCGGTACCAGCTCGCAATTACTCGTCGACTTTTCGTTGAAATCCGCTAAAGTATGCAGCCCTACAGTTGTGAAGTTTTTGTTAATGCCGTCGGTAATTCCCGTTTTCTTGACACCGCAAAATTCTACGTATTGCAAGTTCCAATGGCTGGACGGCTGATCTCTACACATTTCTCCTGGACATTCGATAGGCTGCCCCCTCACCATTGTCTTGGGTCTGTTTTGCATCCCATTGCATTGGAGATGATTGCCTGATTGGTCGCTGGACAATCGTCTGTGGTGGGGCAAATTTCAACAGTGGACATTAACTTTAAACACTTGATTTCAATGAAGTGTGCATGTCCTTGTTATTCAAAATACTCTGAAGATCCTTGGAATGTAGACAGTTGCACTCAACATTCATTCCTCTTACATTCCATTGCAACCCATTGAAAAGTTACGTGAAGCAAAACGTTATCCAAATATAAGAAACTAGGGAGAATTTAAATCTTCCTTCGACTTTTTTCAAAAACGGCTCGACCAGTTTTATTTAACTACAGTCAAATAAATAGAAGACCTCAGTTTATCTTTCGCGAACACCTTTGTAGAACACCTTTGAACGGTGCTCGACGATGAAGTAATTATGAAGGGTATTTTACTAACCGTCATGGATGGCTTTTCATGCTCCAATACAGGCAGGACAAGTTGAAGTACGGTCTTCTTTATAGAGTATTAAATTAAGGCAACTTGTGAATTCATTATGGTGAAGTCGAACTAAAAGCGTCTGGAAAGCAACCAAGCGAAATCAAGAGATTCGTGCTGACGTTCGATGGTGACAGGAAGAAAAAAAAGAAGCTTCTTGAACAGACGCGATCTGGACGTCCCAACGAGGATCTGAATCAAACCTTAATCGCCTATTTATCCCTTAAATGAGCCCGAGATGTTTTCGTTTTGTTTCCTGCCTGAAGCCGAGCGGGCGGAACAAGTTACGTCCTCGCACGAGGGCGACATGCAAATCCTCCGCTGTGAAGAGGGAGAGAGAGAGAGAGAACGAGGTCGTCGATTTACATAGTTTTTTGTTAAGGGTCCGAAAGAGCGCGAGAAAATATCTGGGGAAGTTAAAAAATGTCGAATCTGTTATTGACGCACAATGCGGATGTGAAATGACTCAAAATGTCGGAGTGACGGGGTCTTTTGTGCCTCTTGAACTGTTTTGAAGGTGACAGTTCCGGTTCTGATTTGTAACGTTTTTATTTTCGCTCCGCTTGACAATCGATCTAGCTTCGAGAGATCAAAGCTTTGTAAAAACATTGGCGGACCTCCCTTCTCATGCACATTGCGCTCTGCTGTGAACTTTTGGAGGGTAATCTGGATTTACGTATTTGTAGAACGAGTAAGAGCTCAGCTCAAGTGGCTGGAACTAGTGGTGAATGCGGAAAGCAGGAGAGACACAAAATGTTGAAAAATGCATTGAGAAGGTGTTACTGGACCATGCGAAATGAGGGATCCGTGGTAAACCTATGATTGAGCAAGTTATCAGTGCAGGATCTGATGATGAAGATCCACACGGGGTATGCGGATCTGCTGTGGTCTTGTACATGCAAGGGGTTCAAAACCGTCATGGTCAACATCCTCTCTCGGTGTCAAACCGTCCGCTCGTCTTCTCTAGCGCACTGTTCTTATGTGTCATTCCCAATTTATGTGCCTCGGAGTACATAATTCTCAACCAAACCTCACGCCACCATCGCGAGCACGTCAACAACTCCTGCGGCACATTCTCCTCTTTTAGCATTAGGAGGTGACTGTCAATTTTGGGTGTTGATTCAGAGCGGAAGTGGGGATAGTGGTCGAATTGTGGTAAAATGTGGAGTTTTAAGATGATTATTCTCTCTAGAGCAACCATAGGGCTGAAACTCAACAGGGCATGTTGTCTGATGCGTGTGAACTAGTCTCTTCACCCTCGAGGAGCTCCGCGAAGAGGCTCTCTCAAGAGCGGAGAAAAACCACAACCCCCGACGAGGCGGCCAGTCAGAGGCGGAATGGAATAGGAACCTCGGGCTCTTGGCAACTGAATCAACTCGCATTGGAAATGGAACTGCGCATCCCCGACTCAACAAACCCAAAAGGGAGGGAGGCCACCTGTAGGTTTCCCTTCCATTCACAAACCGTTTGCACTTCCCCCATTCACAGATGTCACCGAAAGGACTTGCCGAGTTCCGACTCCATTCACTGATTTCAACGGCCTCTCGCCGCCCTCCCTCACGCTAATTCCGATTGCGAAGCTCTACTGCCGAGACGAGACGGCACGGCACGCCCCATCTTCCTGATTATCGTCCTCGACTTCAGAAGATCATTCAAATTTCCAAAGAAAATGAACCGATTGCCAAACTTGTGCAGGTTTCGGAAAAAATGTTTGCGCCTGAAGTCATTTGTTAACATTTTGAAGCTCACTTTTTACTTTCCTTGGCTCTACGAAGTAGAAAGGAAAGTTATGTAATCGGCTCAAAAAAAATTTTTGAGTTTTCTTCAGATCTTTACGTTTCAGACCCTCCTGAGTCCGAAAAATACTATTTGGGAAAATGGTCTGTGTGTATGTGTGTCTGTATACGATTTTTAGATAAAACCACCGTACCAAATCAGCTCAAACTTGATATCTCGCCCGCAGGTCATCATGGGACGCCAAAATAAGGGTATGAACAAAATTCACCGAAAGTTAACTATAGTTATCATAGTGATCAAAACAACAAATTTTTTTTTCTCAAAAACCGCTCTAACGATTTTGATTACATTTTTAATATTGGTAGCTCTTAACATGATAATTATACCTTCTTTTTTTTTTTGAAACGGTGGATGCAGGCAATACCCTCACTGCAGCCACAAACGGGCCTATTGTAACGGCGTCCATGATACTCGGATCATGGCTCACCTGCACCACCCCCAGGCCCCACGGCACTGGTCTCACTTGGTCACATATGCGCCCCCACCACCCCCGCACAAAGCGGAGGATATCCGCAAGTTCTGATAATTATACCATAAAATTCCCATTTGTGGGAAAATGACGAGAGCAGCACAATAAATTATCAAAATTTTCGACGAAATTGATTTTAGCGCGGTTTCTAGAGAAAACAACCGTACCAAATCAGTTGAAACTTGATGTCTAGCCTACAAGTTACCATGGGACGCAAAAATAAGGGTATGAGCAAAATCCACCGAAAGTTAACTATAGTTATCATAGTGATCAAAACACTAAATTTTTTTTTTTCAAAAACCGCTCTAACGATTTTGATTAAATTTTTTATATAGATAGCTCTTAATAATATATTTATACCATAAAATTCCCATTTGTGGGAAAATGACGAGAGCAGCACAATAAATTATCAAAATTTTCGACCAAAAGCGTTTTTCGCGCAGTTTTTTCCTTATAAACTCCACTGGAATTCTTGTAGAAATTAACAAAAATTGGTATTGTAGTCCAATCCAATACCTAAAGGGTGAGTGTTTAAAAACGCTCATGAGATACATGGGGCTCACTCCAGAAATTCCTGAATTTCAACTACTGCCGTTTCGCTTACTACCAGTTCTAACAGTTATTTTCCAATAACTCCGCAAAAGTGATTACTATCCTCCTTCAAAAAATCCGTGTTTACAGTCTCATTAGTTATCTGTGTACCAATTGCTCAATAATGGTCCTGAAATGAGTACGAGCAGCACAATAAAATCTGGAACTGTAAGCGCTACCGCTTTCTGCTGCCGTAAAGCGTTGTTCGGCCAAGTTCAAATTAACTGAGTGATAAATGAATTGATTAAATAGAATTAGCCATGTACAAAGTGAATTGTTGTAGAGCTAAGGAAAGTTGGGTGTTGCAACGCACCAGATATTTTATTTTTAGTTTCATGAGAAAGAGTTAGGAAACATTTTACAAAGTAATAGAGCGTTTTGACCCTTCAGTGAATTCTCTCATCACAAACTTGATGACTGAGTGCTCAAGAGTGTCGTCATTCTCTATTTAATTCAGTGCTTTTTATAACTACTGGTCACAAGGGATCCATCAACATTTGTATAACCGCGCAGCAAACTATATAGTTTATAATTGAAATTAGATAATTTCAAACTCGGTGAGGGTATACAGATAAAATGTCGGAAACGTAAGCAAGGGACGTTTCGTGTCGTGCACCTTCAGCAATCTTACCAGTCTTTTATCAAAAATCAAACGGGCTATGTTAGGTGGAGGTAATGGAATAAGAAAAACGATATTCCTCTACACCGCAATAAATATCAGACAACCATACACGGTGTGCCAAAATGTAGAAATTGAAACAACGAGACTAGCAGAAATTTAGGGTAAGATGAGAGTTTAATGATGAAATAGTAAATAATTAAAAAATAAAATAAAATTGTGCCTTACAGGGAGAGCGGGGAAACGTGAATGAAACAGTGAATAAAGTGAAATACGTAAAATAATGAAATGAAATAAAACGCTTTAAATACGAATATAATGAAAATCTCGCTGGTGTTCATTTACAGATGTCTAGAGAGTCTTTCTTGACGCCATACACTCTCGCGGCTTCAATGAACTTACGGAACCCTACTTTTATATGCTACCAACTCTAATTTACCCGTTTTCTAACTATGAAGTTGGTTTGCGATTGATAGATACATATTTCGTCCAATTTCCTAGAGCTGATTAGTTACCGTACAACATCGGTAAGCGGCATGTAATGTGAAATCGCTACACAGGGGGGTTGCTAATTTTTGAGATTGAACGATGTCCTACTGGAATCAGCTAACCATCCCCCTGACATTTAAAGGTGGAATTGCTACGCTCGAGGTTGCTATTTTTGAGGGGATGTATCGTTTTGGACAAAAATTAATAACAGACTTATGACTCATGCAAGGCTCCTTGATTCATGTCTGGTCAATTGAATGACACCAATTGCGCGTCGTCACGGAGTTGTGATGGTGTTGTTGTGCCTGGGAATAATTTGGCCCCCTGACTAGTTTCTCATAGATGAAACAACCTCACCAGAGTTCGAACAAGGGAACTTGTTGACAGAACTTTATGTACTGCCTGCACAGCGTCTCCAATAGTTCAACCATTTAACGAAAAATATCGGAATTTACGCGGGGGTTGAAGAAAGCTGTCAGACGAGCGTCTTAAAATAGTTGAAATGACATGAGATTTGTGGGTCTGAAGTGTAAAGCGACGAAGGACGAGCGTCTGCGGAGGTTGAAGACCTTTGCACTATGCAGCGTCGTTCGGACGGTTCAACTGAGCACAGACAGGAGACGATGGAAGGTCTGGGAAAATGCCAAGATCTCGAGGGGGGATCCCTGGGAAGGATAAGTTTCCTGAAAGAGGCGAAGCATTTCTCCGAACGTGAAGGTCGCTCTGCTCAGACGGTTGAGATGTCGTGGTGGGGGAGTGAGCCGTTTGGTGTTCTCGAGCGTTATTTTTTCGAAGAGTGAGAAGTTTAAAGGCGTTGTGGAGCGAGAAGAGGGGAGTGATGGGAGAGCGATGCAAAAGGAGTGATGAAGGAAGAGCCCGAAGGAGGTTGAGCGGGAAGACGGAGGCTGATGGCGAGGAGAGTGGAGGTGTGGCGAGCTAATTGCGCCGTCCTTGGCGGATTACTGTGGCTGCTCCGCAGGTTACTTGACCGTCTCACCACCAACAAATATTCATCCCTCAGCCCCCACATGAAAGATTTTGACTATTTACTTTTTCCTACGTACCTACAGACAATATTACAAAATTCACGATGGGGAGTGTGCCTGAGGAAAAGTAATAACTAACTGATTACTAATAATCCGCCAGCGAAACTTGTTTACTATATTAAAGCCGCCGCGATTACTATACGACGACTTAACATATTATTCTCTCGCACAGCATGATGGATCTATCCTATTCGGCACCTCTTACTTGCATTAATACTGCCCCTCATGGAGCATCCAATGTATAACCAGTACCTGGTTATATCCAGTCAGACTCATTCTCACACACCCGCGTCCCGTCACAATCAGCATCGACAAATATCAGTAAACGATACCAAACATGACCTGGCTACGACGAAACGAGGAAAAATTACATTTTATGGGCGACGCTAGGCAATTTGTCCGATGGAATTGCCGAGTAAACGGGCACTACAGGATCCCAAATGCAATTTACGTGCGAGAGAACGGTACGGAGTCGTTCTACCAGAACCCATGCCGAGGAATATAGAATAAATGTTCGAATGTCGAAGTTTCACTTCGATAAGAGTATTAACCTGTTATCTCTTCATTGTACGTTAATGTTACAAGGGCGGTAAACTTGCGCATGAAAGATTCGTTTTTTCTATTTAGTGAATTGACTTTCATTCTTAATCTTCGTGTTGAGGGCTTCGTGTTTTTACTTTCCGCTACCCGAAGGGAAGGAAAGTATAGTAATCGGCCCAAAAAAAAATTTGGATTTTCTTCAGATCTTTACGTTTCAGACCCTACTGAGTCTAAAAAACCTAATTTCGGCGCGTGGTCCGTGTGTGTGTATGTGTGTGTGTGTGTCTGTAGTTCGATTTGCGGGAGAACGGCTGATCCGATTGAGCTGGTTCTTTTTTTGTTTTGTTCGATATTTTTTGTAGACACCAAAATAAGGTTATGGACGATTTCGGCCGATGGGAAGGGGGGGTGGGGGACGAAAATGTACCAAAAACTAGGGTTTTTCGCATTTTTCTCGGAAACGGCTCTAACGATTTTAATTAAACTTTCACTTTATCTTCTACTAATCGAAACCCAACTTTTCTTCTCTATACATATCTCCATGAAAATACGGTGAACGGAGATATGGGCCCCTGAAGCAAAAATAGGTTTTTTTACGCTTTTTCGCAAAACGGCTTCAGTGATTTTCACCAAACTCACAGGATGTTTTCAAATTAAATTAAATTAAAGAGTAAAGTAAATAAAGAAGATGAGGCACACGTGTTAAGATGGCACAAACTGTCAAAAACCATTCAATATGGCGGCATTGTTAGCGGAAAATAAGCTCAAGGCCTTTGTCCCAATTAGTGGAAAGAGTTCAAGGGCCCATTACTGCCCTTTTCTGCCTTTCAGACTCAAATTTGAGACGGACCTCTAACAGGAATGTAGTTAAAGGGTGGCAAAGTGGGTTCACGTTTACGCGCCTATTTCTTTTTACTTTCCTTGGCTCTACGAAGTAGAAAGGAAAGTTATGTAATCGGCTGAAAAAAAATTTTGAGTTTTCTTCAGATCTTTACGTTTCAGAACCTCCTGAGTCCGAAAAACACTATTTGGGAAAATTGTCTGTGTGTGTGTGTCTGTGAAAGATTTTTAGAGAAAACCACCGTACCAAATTAGTTCAAACTTCATATCTCGCTCACAGGTCACCATGGGACGCCAAAGTAAGGGTATGAGCAAAATCCATCGAAAGTTAACTATAGTTATCATAGTGATCAAAACACCAAATTTTTTTTCTCATAAACGGCTCTAACAATTTTGATTGAATTTTTTATATTGGTAGCTCTTAATACGATAATTATACCATAAAATTCCCCATTTGTGGGAAAATGACGAGAGCAGCACAATAAATTATCAAACTTTTCGACGAAATCGATTTTAGCGCCTTTTTTTAGAAAACAACCGTACCAAATCAGCTGAAACTTGATGTCTAGCCTACAGGTTACCATGAGACGCAAAAATAAGGGTATAGGCAAAATCCACCGAAAGTTAACTATAGTTATCATAGTGATCAAAACAACAAATTTTTTTTTCTCAAAAACGGCCTCAACGATTTTGATTAAATTTGTTATATTGGTAGCTCATAATAGGACAATTATACCATAAAATTATCATCCGTGGAAAAATGACGAGAGCAGCACAATAAATTATCAAAATTTTCGACGAAAAGCGTTTTTGCCGCGGGTTTTCCTTTTAAACTCCGCTGGAATGTTACTAGAATGTTTAAAAAAATCGTGTTGTAGTCCAATCCAATACCTAAAGGGTGAGTGTTTAAAAACGCTCATGAGATACATGGGGCTCACTTCAGAAATTCCTGATTTTTAACTACTGTCGTTTCGCTTACTACCAGTTTTAAACGTTTTTACCCAATAACTCTGCAAAAGTGATTACTATCCTTCTACTTCAAAGTAGTGATTACTATCCTACTACTTCAAAAAATCCGTGTTTACAGCCTCATTAATTTTCTGTATACCAATTGCTCAATAATGGTCCTGCAATGAGTACGAGCAGCACAATAAATTCGAGAACTGTAGGCGCTACTGCTTTCTGCTGCTTGAAGTTTTGTTTGACCGAGTTCAAATGAACTGCTTGGTAAATGAATTGATTAAATAGAATTAGCCATGTACAAAGTGAATCGACGTAGAGCTAAGGAAAGTTGTGTGTTGCAACGCTCCAGATATTTTCTTTTCGCGTCTTCATCGCCAGTTGAATTCAAAACAAGTAATAATTGCTTAGACACCGCAAAAATTTTTTAGTTGATTTCTAATCTAATTGTAATGATTTCTCTAATTATGTGTAGTTATTACAGGCGTCAACATTCAACTTTTCTGGTTAGACTTCAAACTTACGACTTCCACAGCCGGGTGCGATGGGAAAATTTGTATATGTATATGTATTTTTTTGTTTTTTTTTCCTCTCACGCCAGTTGAAGAGGTTCGTGTCAGTCCGGCATTACGAGTGGAACTTGGTCATTTTCGAGGTTCCCATAAAAATATTTCGGTTTCCGGTTGATGGTCGACGGGGTGATGGTCTGGTGGGGGGGGGGGGGGGGGGTGAGTTGTATAACGTAACATCCGTATTTGTAGCACGTTATTCCTTCGGAAGGATCGCGTGCTGAGCTTCCGAGGCAGCCGGCCAATAGCTGCGTATCGATCCTCCTCCTCGTCGTTTCTCGTTTAATAGGCCTCTATAAGACATTCAATTCAATACTAGGTATTATACCAAAGGCCTATTCCAGTCTCATCGGCACGATACGTCTTTTATTCCTCCAAGATGAATGGCCGCTGAAAAACGGTGCGTCCGTTAGAAGTAGAAGAGTGTGAGGAATGGGTGGGGAGGGGCGGGGGGGCTGCAGTGGGTTAAGTACGCGGAGGAAAGGCTTCTCTTCGAAGTCAATTAGTGAGTCTTGGAAACTCGACTGCTCCCTAATTACTCCACTTAATGAAATATGAGAAAATCTATTTTAATCAGAAAAATGACGCAACACACACACACACACATGCACGGAGCGCTACAAAGAAAAACTCGTCTTATAGGTGTACTAGGAAGCGAAGAGCTCTCAACCAAATACTCATCTCCTCCAGTACCTCTCACGACTGTATCTTTCGAATCTTGGATATGATATCGTGGAACGAATTAGCGCATCCGAATTATTACTACTTTTTTTTTCATAAAATGTAACACAGAATCAGGGTGATTTCATCTCGTATTTCTCAAATGAAAAAGTCCTCCCTCCGTAGTTTTCCTATCAAAAGTGCATTCAACTCGTTGATGAGACATCACCAAAATGCTTCACAATATCTACGAAGGACTGTCACACAGCTAAGTTGAGTCGTGACTTCCGCCACACGCAAAAGCTCCCGACCATAAACCCACAACGAACTTCATCGTTCAGCGAGAAAGCTCCCACATGTACATGTTTAGAGCATGTAGGGCCATAGGGCAATGGGGCCGCTTGATTAGGAAGTATTTGATGCGACGCATCACACAAATCGCCTCAGCCCCGTGTAGATTACGTAACAAAGAAAACAGTAGCGCTCAAAGTTCTGGAATTTAATAACTCGCTTTTACTCATGCTAAGACCATTATTGAACAATCAGTGCACAGGAGGTTGATGAGAGCGCCAACTTGATCTATTTGCGAAAGATGGTGCTTACTGAATTGGGATTATTGCGTAAAAACTATGAGACGGTGGATGCAGGCGATACTCTCACTGCGGCCACAAACGGGCCTATTGTAAGGGCGTTCGTGGGCCTCAGCTCATGGCCCCACGGCACTGGGCTCACTTGGTGCAACTTCAAACGCCCCCACCACCCCCGCACAAAGCGGAGGACATCCTCAAGTTCTGCCTTTGCCATCTCTTCGGGCCCCACCTCACAGACCTGCATACCTGAACCTCACACTTGCCAATATTAGCAAGGTGGTACCTCAGCGGACAGTGACTTATAAACAGGCCATATATGATCCTCATATCCTTCCTCCCCAGTGCAAGCACCTCCTTGGCCCTCCCTCTGGAGTCGGGTGTCGGAAATGTCACTCGGAGCATACCAGGCCACCAGCGTTTAGAAGAACGCGCGAGTTTCGTCTAGCCTCAAAACACGGTCGGCAGTCTTCAGCAATGAACATCTTCTAATTCCGCAGACTGTTCCGTCATTTATTTTCATTTATATAGTTATTACTAGTACGGCTCAGGGCTTCTTCAACGAATGGTATCCACAATTTTTTGAGGTAAATCGACGAAAAAGGGATATTTTTAAAACGAGCAAACTTGAAAATGGAAGGTGAAATGAAAATATCGAGCGAAGCACCTCACGAGCTCTCGCCAGTCCCTCAAATTCGTATGAATATTAACGAGCACGTACTGTTACTGCACGGTGGTCAAAGAAAAGGGGTGTTAATGAGTCCGACCGCAGCTCAAATATTTAGGGAATTCTACAGGGCCCATTCCCTTCGCCCAGAGGCGCTTCGGTTTCCTTCCAACCCTAAAACCACAACCCTAACGTAATCCGTGAATTTATAATGCGAGTTATACTTATGAGCTCCATTCTCCGTAATAAATAGACTCAGAACGCCCCTTCGGGTGATTAACGTGCGGTCGCCCCGTTGTCCGTTTCACCGGAACCGAAGGATGGACTCGGGAGGAAACTTGTGACGTCGCTGTATTTGGAGGCAGTTTCCGACAAAGTATAGCGAGCTTGGGGTTTGCGCCCTGGTAACTCTAACTAAGCAGTAAGGTGCGCTAAGTCCGGCCCGAGGGCTGAAGTCAGAATAACTCGACAAACGTTATTGTGTTGAGCAAACCGCCTACAGGACACTACAGCCCTTCCTAGCCTCGAACGGCCTGACGAATTTCCAACCCCCCCCCCTCCGCGGCCACCATGGGGATTCGGCACATCCCGCATGTTTCGAGCACCCAAAACTTGGAAGACGTCCAAGTGGTGTCTTCACGTGGATTTCAATTATGCACTGTTTATGCAAATAGCAGACCTTCATGCTAAGTGCTCCTTGCACATCTCGCGCTCATAGTAATTGCTAATGTGTGATAAGGGAAAACGGTATCCTCGGTTCATTCAATCTCACGTTGGCAGCAGAACGTGTGCGCCGAGGAATTAGAAGAAATTACGGCAGCTTCCCCAACGATCTAAAATGAAAATTTCCTGAACATTCTCTGAACTACAAGATCTACGTTCCATTTGAACGGAAGAATTATACGACGAAGAATGAAGCAGGGCGTGAAAAAACTGCTGTATACATATACCGTGAATTAACATTTCACAGCAGGTTAGGGTGGTGGTTTCCAGTAGAACAAGAGAGTTCCGGGAATCGTCTAACGAGCTGCTGACGTGTACAGCCACTCACTGTAATGGACCCTCGGTGGTAGCTAAATGTAATGCGATGTCAATTTTTCCCAAGCAGCGAAGAGATGAGGAGCGTTAGTGCGGTTCTGTCGATCGTCCCCCTTCCACTTTTAATTCCCCGTAACCCCAAACGGCTCGTAGATTATAATCATCTCTTCGAGCCTTTTGAAACGTTAGTCCAAAACCTCTAATTTTACGGCGACTTCCTCCATTTTTTCGTGTCTTCGATTCCTAAAAATTGAGCCCCAACTATTTTAATGCGACGGGACTTTTTGTCCCCACTCCTCCCTCACTCCCTCACGCCCCTTCGCCATATTTTGACTCGTTTTCTCAATAAAAACCGCTCGTTCACCACGAATTTCTCAGTCGCCAAACCTGATTTATCCAATTAATGAGAGCAATTTTTCTTTGAAGACTAAAGGTTTGGGGTGGGGTGGTGGGGAGGGGAGGGGGGGGAGAGAGAGAAAGGAAGCTCATTTAAATTACAGGGTTCGGACCAAGTGAAGGACTGTCGTTTCTCTCATTTCGACATCGATCGTCAAACGCGAATTTGCGTCAAACTGGTTTCGTCTGAAACTGTTCAGAGATGAGACATGTTGGGATTAGAAAGCCCTAGCAAACACCCATCCTGCATTCAGCGAGTAAAACGATAAGTTGTGTTGTAAAAACAATTTGACCAACTTGAGTGCTGTAACGTCTCCTCGCATCCCCTGAGAGACAGTTAAGGAGGAACAACGTGTCCACCGGCGGGCAGGACAGTACAGGGCACATAGAAAAATCTCAGGCAGTCCATTTATCACGAGGTCCTTCATCGTACAATAGAAAGACGGAAAAAAACAACGAGGGCCGTCAATGGCGTCAAAAAATCACTTCGCTCTACACACAGAGGATTAGACCTTTTGAATGCGTATCCAGGGAAACACTCGGCACTCAAATGCCAAATTCACAAAGCCGAATAATCGCAACCCCGCACTACACTGATAAGAGAATTTATCTCAGCCAGGTACATTCAAAGTAACAAGTATTAACCGATTTCATTCAATTCGAACCGAAAGCACCCGCTCAACAGAAACTTATCGACCTTGTCAGCTGTATTAAAGTACCACGGGAGCGAGATGAAGATGTGCTGAGGGAGGATCAGGGATTCAACAAAGCTTATGGAAAGCTGAGCGAGGAACGGCGGAAATTTACGAGCAAACCGGGCAGAATTATGGACATTTTTGGAAGTGGCAAATCGAGTGTTGTGGGAACTGTTTCGACTGCTGAGTGGTGAAGTTTTTTAATGAGGTTTGCTGCGACGTCAAAATATCATGATTAAACAGGAGGTGACTGGTATCGCGGCTAGTTATTTAATTACGTAATAATATTTCCGCTTGTTTGCCAGCTCCGTGACACAGAAAATACTTTACGATACTTTAAGACATAAACACACGTGACATGGAGGCCTAAGTAAGTGAAACGTCGTGGGCAGTTGGGGGAACGCTCGAACCGCCAATATATATTTTTTCTGATCGCGTTAAACTTTCGTGATCTGAACGAGAGCGCAGCTCAAAGAGAAGCAATTTATTTTGTAAGAAAAGGATTATTTTCAATAAATGCGCAAAAAAAACTGAGTGTGGTAAACGTCAATGTAAGTCGTGCATTGTCAGATTGAAGAGTTGCACGCACGAGAAATAAGATTTGAACTGAATACAATGACCAACATGAACGAGAAATTGAGTTGTCGCTTATTATAACGGACACGAAATTGCGAAATTTATGAAAATTTAACCATCAGTTTAAGTTTCGTTATTGAACTCGCACTTCGTTACCCTGGAAGAAGGAAACATATGAAAGGAGTTTGGAAAGCGTCAGCCAGGCGTACGAATGAAGAGACGAGAGCTCCTCAGGCAAGGAATACCTGAAGAGGACGAGTTTTGCATCTCGAAGGTTCAGAACTGCAGAAGACGAAACCCTAAACCAATTGGCGCTGTGTGCGGAAGGATTGGATCAAGAAGCTAAACGACTGAATGCGGACGTTTTTCGAATAAAAAGATGAGCTGCAGCGTCCTTTATGTTTGAAAGTACAGTTCTTACACATGCTCCACGACGGCCGTGATATCACTCGCTCAGATGTATCGCTGGCGGCCCAATATCGACAAGCTCGTGGAACAGCACGAAAAGACTCGTACACCTCGTCAAAGCTCGGCTTAGGGGCGTTCGCCGCCTGTCCATTCGTGAAACATTCCGGCCGGGCCATGGTCCCGACTACACATACTATGCCGACTTGTATGAATGAAAGTTCTGATTCTTATTAGTCGATGCCTACGCAAAATGAACGGAACGACATATGTCGAGGGATATAGGCAGAGTTGGCCGGGGCCTCAAGCAACGAATGAGATCGAAGACTTCATCTGGATACGTTTGGCAAACGACGGTGGACGAAGTATTGTTCTCGCATAGTAATACGCCTCAATCAACAACTGCTCGCTCCTATTGAAACCAAACGTGGTGCGCAACGTGGAAAATGCTGATGCTAAGCAAGCTTCATACAAAGACAAGAGCATCAGATACCGAAGAACGGGAGAGAGGATAGAAAGGCTACGAGGCAGGAGAACTTGCAGGACTTCTCACCATGTCCTGGAAGAAGGGAAAGGAAAAAGAAGCATGCTGACCAACAGCCGAAAGCATGAAGAGCTTTGAAACGTTAGGAGGAGAAGAGTAACGAGCCCGACCGTTGGCGTTCCTAATTACTCATGGTTCATATCTGTGGCAGGGTTCCGAAAAGAAGATTAGTTTACGTTTGGTTATAGTTATATACAACAGATAACGTCTCTTTACGCGCCATTACGATATTATACAGCAACTTCATTTCAGCAAATATCACGCTGAGTCGTACAATACAATTAATTATCATTTGATTCTGACACTGAATGTTGATAAAATCGAGTCTTCTTGTAATAGTGGCAGTACTGTCCTTACAGGAGTATCCTCTCATCGTTTAGAGTACCTTACTTTTTACTTTCCGCTACCCGAAGGGAAAAAAGTATAGTAATTGTGTCAAAAAAGTCTAAAAACCTAATTTCGGCGCGTGGTCCGTGTGTGTGTGTGTGTGTGTGTGTGTGTGTGTGTGTGTCTGTAGTTCGATTTGTGGCAGAACGGCTGAACCGATTGAGCTGGTTCTTTTTTTTTTTTTTTTTTTTTGGCGATCTCGGTCGATTGGAAGGGATGGGTGGGGGACGAAAATGTCCAAAAACTACGGTTTTCCGCATTTTTCTCAAAAACGGTTCTCACGATTTTGATTAAACTTTCAAATTATCTTCTACTAATCAATACCCAACTTTTCTGTTGCATACACATCTCCATGAAAATACGGTGAACGGAGATATAGGCCTATGGAGCAAAAATAGGTTTTTTACGCTTTTTGGCAAAACGGCTTCACAGATTTCCACCAAACTCTCAGGATGTTTTCGAATAGTTAATACCTACATATTTTTCTCAATAAATGTTCCTCTGAAAGTCCATTGAGCAGAGATAAAAATAAAAAAGTGTCGAAAATAACGTTTTTTCGAACATTTCTGTATATTCCAGAGTAACTGCTTCATCAAATTTGATCAATCGTTCAGAGTGTCTTTCAGTCACCCATACCCACATTTCTTTCTCTATAATTATTTCTGTACATATATGCTGAACGAGGATATAAGTTAACTCAGGAAAGGAGATTTGTTGAATATTAATTTATCGGTATTCCAATTTTCTCAAAAACGGCTTTAACGATTTCGATCAAACTCACGGAGTACTCTCAGTTAACTAGTCCCTACATTTTGTTCTCCATAAATGTTCCTGCAGAAATGCGTTGAATGAACATATAGCACCCGCATATGTAGGTGGTGTTCGGACTTACGGGGGTGGCGGACAGTTATGTGTTGCTACGCACCGCTCGTTTCCTTTGACTAGAAAACGTAAATACCTCAGGAGTGGTGTTTGGTGACAAGTTAAAATTTGATTTTCATATTTAATCTTTGGTTTCTAAATCGAGAAAACTACTTTACGTTTTTAAGGTAGCTCGACCTTTTTTTTGTTCACAGGAAAGCTGAGATTTACTTCGGTTTAGTTTTTTCTCAATCGTTGAACGACGTAGCGCTGCTAAAATATGTCTCAAATTGAACGGGACTCGCAAATTATTATCCTTAAAATTACCCTTAAAGGTATAGTCGTCTAGAATTTAATGTGCTCAACATTAGGCGATTGTTTCTATCCAATCATGTTTCCATGTCTACAATATTGAATTCGCACGGAGCACGGGGGCATCGGTATGCGCACACGCACAACAGCGACGTCAAATTTAGAACTGAACCCGCCACGCTTATTTTAAAGCATTTGGGGTTTTTCATGCTTGCGGAATAACCACGACGTGTTAAGTAGTACGGAATACGTTAAAGGAAATATTTTCCAAATGAAAGTGTTTGATTTACAGTGATCTTTCGGGATGTTATTTCGTGTATACAGTTGTCCGTTGTATTATTGCCATTAGGTACAATACCCTCGTAGATTTATAGCTCCATCGGCCGCCACAAGGAAATCAGTTTTCCATCTGTTTTGACCTTTCCTTCAATAAACAATTAAACGTAACGAAGTTATCGAAAAGGTCGGCCCCCGAATTTAGTTGCAGAAAGTAGTCAAATAATTGGGAGCGATTCTGTGGATCACCGTTTCCGTTACTCACAAATCATTTACGTTATACGAGTGCGTCAAGGCGTCTTTGTCAGAGAGCCGAACGTTCAAGAGCCTGAAAGACAAATTTCTGGACTGATTATGTTGTGAAAAGGGGCGTTTTAAACGGGAAAACTATTGCCGCGGAAATATATTGACCTGCGTATTCAAACTCTTTAAACTGCTCAGGCCCCGACATGTCTGTACAGTTCCTGACTGAGGCCGCTTTGAGTTGAGTGGTTTTTGTCCCTTAATAACAATTTGTCCCTACACCTCATTATGTTATTCATTCTGCGAACATATAATTTACGTTCTTCACGAATTCTTTCTCGGAAAAAGTAGTTTATTTCGAAAACGATGTCTTTTATTAATTATGTATTCTGAAGCGAATTATTTCTTGAAGTACGTTCCCGTCCGTTTCATCCGTTCACTTAAATTACCTTGCACCGAGAATTAAGATTTATTTCTCGAATATACCTTTTTTAAAGGGACAAAAATTATTGCTTTTGAGTCGAGAAGACATTTACGTATTGTCACTACCATTTAGATGATTTTACAAGTTTTCATCTGGATCATGTAAGGACGTATGACCACCAGGTGCAGCATTATCCCAGTCGATAGACTTTGTGTCATTTTATTCTGTTGAGGCAGCTTCCCAATATAAAACGCTGGTCTACTAATCAGTAAAGGAGATGGAGAACGTGTCGAGTATTTACGTCACCCACTAATTTAAATAACGATTGCTCTAGTGATATGTTTAGGTTTGGAGGAACTCGCTAAGTAAGAGATTCGACAACTCCCCCACTTAGTACGGAGCTGCGTTCAAAGAAGTGGGGTAATTCCGTACTGATTCTGACAATTCACGCTAATCCTTTGATTTAATTGGTAGCACAGTTATTGTTAGAACGAATAACATTTATTTTTATTTCATTTCCCCTGAATTCATTTCACTTCAGGTTCATTTTCTGGTTCCTCCGTGAGCTAGGCGCACTTTATTGTTATTTTCATTTCGTAAAATGTCTACTTCGTACTAGATTCTACCCGTAAACAGTGCCTATTCTCATTTCATACATAACTTAGTGATTAATTCATTGAACTACTCGTTGCATTTTATATATTCGTCCCCTAAATTGTCAGTCTTTGTATCTTTTAAATTACAAGTTAAATTTCTTATAAACGTATCATTTCATTGAATTATACGAATAATTTACCTATCTGTCATCAATAAATTCTACTTTCTCTTTGTACGGTTCATTTGCATGCATTTCATTTTATTTTCCACAATCCGTACGGAAAAAAATATATTGCGATCGTTCTGAAGTTCGATTAGCAAACTGAGCTGGTTCCTCATTTGGATTGGTTCGCGATTTAGTGAAGTCACAAGGTTATGCGCGAGTTCCACCGATGGAGGACCAAAATGTACAAAATACTGTGGTTTCCGCGTTTTTCTCGAAAGTGGCTCTAATCCGTATCTAACATTTTTCGTTTGGTGCATATATTTATAGTCGATCGTCGAATTGACAGCACTTGTGGAAAGCTGCGTGTTGCTACGCGCCAAATATTTCATTTCCAATTCATAAATAATCTGATCCTCGTGTTAATCGTTTCCGTAAAATGAGCCGCGTCTATGCCTTTATCTAAATAAGCGTGGTTCATTTATAACAATTCTTCCCTAAAGAGTTTGTTATGCTAGAATGGGAGAAGCAGTTTGTTGTTTCCTTCTCAAATTCGTTTTCCTAAATTGTAATATTTCCCTTGAACTATTCGTTTGGGTTTCTACATTTATTTCCTCTTATTCAATTCACTTGTTATCGTTTTCATAAATTATGTCATTCATTGCTTTTCTATTTCTCGTACATTTCTTGAGTTGCCTGCATATTGTATTTACCAGATTATTTACCCCATTGTGTGTGTTCCTTTCCACAAGTTTGGTAATTCATTTCTTAGACTGTGGCATTACTTGCACGCTTTCCTCATTTCTCGTTTGATTTTCTACGTTGATGATGTTCTGAATCGATATCTGATTGACTCGCCAATTCGAACGTTACAACTGCGATTATCGTTATAGCTGAGAATTGGTGACTTACGAGGGGCAGAAAAGTTTTGGAACTACTATTGGCGTGTTTGTTAAGTCCAAACACAACCGAATGTATCACGTTTAGGTTTTGTGAGTAGGTCAATAATAAACAATGAATTTGAAACAAAACGACGAACTTTGTGGCGCATGCGGACAAATTTTAAGTATTTTTGGGGGTTTCACGACGAACATGGTCCAAATGAGAACGAAGAGTTGGCTAATGGTTGTCAGTAGGAAAACGGAACCGTCAAAACAGATTGATTAGGGTAATGTCTTAATTTAATGTTCTAAGCGCAGGTAATTTTTGCATTTGAGAAGTAGACAAATCATGTAGGGCAGAGATATGAGGCGAGTAATGTGGGACATTGTGTATAAATCATTGGCGGTTGGAGCAAAAGAGGGTTGTCGAGGGAGTAGTAGATTAAGCGGTGGTAGTAATAGGAAGAAGAGAAGGGTAAGTGTAAGTATAAGTATAATGATAAGAACGAGGTTTACCTTGCAGTGGTGCAGTCCCTGAAGAGGATGTCGAAGTCCTTGCAGGAGAGGAGCTTGCAGCGGTTGACGCCGGGCTGTATCGCCCCGAGCCCCCTGAGGATCCGAACTTGCTCCACGTTGCAGACGAGCGGGACGATATCGAGACGCTTGAGTTTAGTGTAGACGGTGTGGAGTCCGCCGACGAGATGCTTGAGGAAGAGCTCGAAGGCCTGGGGAAGGCAGAGCATCGTGTCGCCGGCGATAATGAAAGCGGCAACTTTTTGCCCGCGATAATCGACGAGTTTGCACTCGTTGGCCGACGGGTCGGAGGTGGATATGGGCGGCGGGCTCGAATAAGAGCGCGGAGGGCCGTGATGGTGAGCGACGGCCATGAGGTCGAGCGGCGAGTGCGGGACCATTCCGAGGAGGCCGAGACCGTGATGGGGCAGAGCGAGGTGTCGCGGACCGAGAGAGGCGGCGATGCTGGTCGGCGTCGAGACAGGAGGCGGCGAATGATGAACGTGCGGCGACGACTCTTGTTTGATGACCGCCCCCGCGGGCGGCGAGCCCTTCGGCACGGGAGAGGCTGACATCTGCGAGCTCCGGTCGCTCTGAGAACCGCTTTCGAGGTTCTCCATTAGTTCATAACCAGAACGGCCGACGCGGATTGAGACAATACAAACGCGACCCGACGGACTGAGCCTGAGAAATCGAGTGAAAAAAAAAACAACAACAAAAAAAACAAAAACGGAAAGCGGCAGAGAAGAAAAATCACACACAACGACACAACTTCACCTCACGGCTCACAGCTCCGTCCTCGGCAACCTACAGATGTGTAGTAAATACGAGCGGCGGCTGAGGGCCGGGAGGCGTGGTGGGGAGCTGCGCGCGCAACCCGCCGCCCATTGGCCGGCTCCGCCTTCTCAACGACCCTCTCTCCGCACTCGGAGCTACACGCCCACCCCCAATACCACAGATCCGAATAAAAGCAGTAGAAATATCATTATCCCCCTCCACTCGATGTGACTACGCATTTTTCTTTCAGATTTATCATAAAGCCCCACCCTTTTCCTTCTCCTATCTCAACCCGTAATAGAGAATTTACATAATAACCAACCAAGTATAAATGTTAATATAATTACACCCCTTCGCCTTTCTCTCTCACCCCTCCCCTCCCGCCACCCCCACACCATCTCAATATCAACTCCTCCAACCCCTTTTTTCTATTATTATAAATCTACAACTGCGACCCGATAAGAACTCGCTTCCCGTCGCCGTACGACTACAAAAACGTTCTTTCTCATCTAAAACTTGTACAGGAAATACTGAACCCAAACTACTCGCAAAGGCCTTCACTTTAGTTTCGCTTCTTCGCCCCCCCCCCCCTCTGGGCCGACACGTCGTCCGCCCCCCGACGTCGACGACGACGCTGAGCTCAACCGCCCCCCCGACGTCGACTCTCGTCCGTTTTTCTCGCGGATCCCGCGTCTCTTTTTCCCTCTCGCTCGACGCCCCGATTTCCCGCCGTTCGTTCACCCTCTCAAGGCCGCGTCGAGGACGAGCCGCTCGGAACCGGAAGAGCCTTCGCCCCGCGATCCTTTTCGGTTTATTATTCCGTTCGGACTGCTGATCCACTATCCCGTTCAAAATGTTATTAAACGGGTAATCGTAAAAACGAATAGAATGATACAACTTTTGGTCAACTGACAACACAAAAACTAATACCAATGGCTGAAGAGAGGTGTCTGTCAAATGTCGTTGGAGGGTGGTTGTGACTCCTTTCACCTACGAACAACTCATTTAGAGGATCCTACCGGCGTGAACTGGTTTTGAAGTGCAAAGAGCTTGGTAAAACGAAAGGTACAGGGTAAAAAAAAGTGGAGGTTTCAATTCCGCTGGTTTCCTTCAGATGCGAGTCTACGCGATCAATTAACTAAACGAAAATCTCATTTTAAGGTAAAAAATAAAATCAACTTCTCAGTTACTCGTTAATTTATGGGTGCGCCCATTTCTCAAGGCGAAGAAATGAGAAAAAAACTAATCTTTCACGCACAAGTTTACCGTCCGTGTAAAGCTTGAAAAACTACGAAAAGATTACGGGTTAATATAATTATCGAAGAGAAACTTAAACGCTCGAACAAATGTAGCAATCTCCTATAGCGCAAATGGATTCTTGGCAAGAACCATTCCTGAATAATTTCTTGTACTCCTGTAAGTAAAAACTCGTTCCTCTCAGATCTCAGTATTATATTAAAAAATACGAAAATGAAACCAGAAGATTTATTCAAACGTTCTAACATCAAAATAGTTATATAGCCTGGTAGCATGAGGTACCTTAACGATTAGCCGAGAACCGTTTTAATTAACAGACTTCACGTGTTCTGGGATTTTCTTACGCACGATTTTTGTACTCCGCCTCATAATATGATACTGTTCGCCGTCTGGGCCATATTTTGCCTTTAACGTAGTCAAAAAAATCCGGTGTTTTACACAAAAAAAATCCCTTCGAGATCTAGTTGTGCTCGTGCCAAGTGGGCATTCAGATCGGACATGTTAGTTATCGGCAAAAATTAGCAAAAAACGAAATTTAATGTTTGGCATTGTTTGATAGGTATTTTTTTATGCTGAGGCGAGTAGGACGGGTCTCAGTGAAATCACAGAAAACACAGTGAGACAAATTATACTTTTGGAAAAAACACGAGGGACAATATAGCAAAAGTTAACCTTTCTCCCAGCTCCGCGCTCATTTCCCCCACTGCATCCTGTTACCAAGTGTCGCGCTTATAAAATGTTGGGCATTCGGCAACGTGCGTCTGTTACTAATTCGGATGGGTCAAGTCTAGGAGGTGTGGGAGCCAGAGTATTCGCTGAAAATACGAATTGAAAACTCAAATCGTGCGTGATATCGTTTTGGTTGAATTCACTCTCAATGAAGCACATCATTCAGTTATTTTTTTATAATTTATTTGTTCTACAAATACTCGTTTGCGTGTGAGTTGTCGTTTCCAAATTTTTGATATAGCCGTCTCATATTGTTAATGTTTGCCGACGTAGGACTGAATAGAATGGGTCCCAATCACGCTGTGCAACAGAATAATAAAGCTTTGCGTAATACTTTGCAGTGTTTTGTTTTTATGCTTCGCCATAATTTGTCCGCTTCTCACGTGGGGGAGCGTTGCTCAACCGCAAAAGCGTGAATCACGTTTACTTCCCTTGAACTTTTGGCACTCCCATGTGCATTACAAGTATTAAGTAGACGTTTGCTCCAAGGGACGCCAAAAGAAAGTACGGTAACGAGCAAAAAAGTAGACTCTTGATGTTCCCGCAGGACATACTTCATTCTTTGTGGGCCGTCACAGAAAACAACCCACTCATTGGGCAAGGTGGCATGAAGTGAGGATTCAGATCATTGAGCGTGTCTGGGCATAACTGGTACAGCAAACTCACGGTCTCTCGCGGCATATGCCGGCACCCCAAGGAATATCAGTTCGAGCCGTGAGGGTAACCCCCATTAGGTTACGCCCACACGCCAGAGACCACTCTTCTATCACTAAGGCTAGGGAGACCTCATTAACTGCAGGTCCAAGGAAACCACATCAGGAACCGTCAAGTTGAAGTGTACCGAGGATTCAAGATCTCAGATGCCCAATCCAGAAGACTACGAACGAGGAAGATGTACATTGTCCTGATCGCCGAAACATTACGATACCCATGCCGACGAAGCCCAGATGACGGAGCGCCCTTCAAGCGCCTGGCGACCGATGTGGGCCCTGTGGCTCAGGGCCTAGGAAAGGCTGAAATGGACCCGGGCTTAGATTGATTGATTTATTTATTTATTTATTGACCAGGGGAAATTAGGGCTATAGAGCCCTCTCTACCATTTCCCCTGGAACCCAAATACGAACAATTCCTCATAGCGTTAAATACTGACATATACATATATATATATACAGACTACTATACAACGTGACTGTCAGTTGGTATGTTTTTCACGAGACTCTCTCCGCACAAGGACTTTGAAATATTCTATTAATCATCTATCACAGTCACACCGAAATAAATTACATGCACACTACCGCTGAAAACACACAACACACAAAAATTTACAATCATACCAAATAAATTACAATCTCTCCAAAAATCTACAATCATACAATGAGAAGGGCGAGTACTTGTATATTCCTCCCCTTCTCTCACTATAGACAACCTAACCTAAGAACACAAATCACGAACATTCAAACTATACAGCAAAAATGACTGCGCCGTTCGCAGAGAGAGACTCGTACTCGCCACTTATCTATGTCCAAAAACGATCAATCCAAAACAATAATGATAACTATGAAAAACAATGATAAACATGCAGAATTTAAAAAGCAGTAAACATATTATAATCATTTTGCGTCATCAATGGTATCTGTCCAACAGCATCTTGCGAAATTTATCTTTAAAAGCTCCAACTTTGCACGACAGATCGAACAGATTAACGTTTTCGTTGAACACTTTCGCACCCTGCACATAAAAGGATCGCGCGAGCATTTCAGTTCTGTGGCACGGAATTCTCAAGAACTTGTTCCTCCCACGCGCGCCCCGGTGAAGGAGGAAACCGAACTTCTCAAATAAATAGGAGGGTTTTTCAAATTTAAGCGTCTTGAAAACTAGTATTGCCACTTGCAGCATTCGCCTGTCCCTAATCTTCAGCCACCCGAGCTGACGATAGTGCGGTGTCAGGTATTCGTCCAGCCGAAGGCGCAGGGCGAAACGAAGCGCGGCGTTTTCAGCCTTCTGTAAACTGTCGAGGTCTTCGCTTTTGAGATCGGTGAAAGCTGCTGCTGCGTAATCGAAATGCGGCATAATAAGACCAAGCACAAGCTGCAGGCGCACTTCGGCGCAAGCTGCAGGCGCTTAGAAACACTTTGAAGAATTCCTCCTCGACTGGAATCTGCTGCTCAAATAAAAATAACGAAAAAGTGAAAAGTAACAAGAACCTTTTCCTTCCCGTTTTTTGCAGCCTGAGGAATGACCACTCCTGTACAATTTAGAAACACAAAGGCAGATAATACAAAATATATTGGTTACATAGACGAATCACAAATAGACATAATCATACTCATACACACACGGCCAACCTGCCTAGGATCCCTTCGTCATACAAACTGATCAACGGCTTATCTCATCAATCGCCGTTCTGCACCGTTTATTGAATAACTGACATTGGGCCCATTTCGGTCCCACCCAGAAGGCGTTGTCAAATTCCTTGGGCCCATTTCGGAAGCTCGGCTCATATGGCTGGGAAAATAGTGTGGAGTTATTAAGAGGGGGGGGGGGAGGTTGGAATGTTTGGAGAGCCGTTGACTCAGGCAAAAATTACAGAGATCGCGGGCTCTGATCCAACGCCCAACTTTCGTCGGATTACGAATCTTCATCTATAACCACTAGACTACGACCACTAGGGTGCCTCCAATGGGAGTCAGGCGGTACAATTGCTTCTCAGTGCCTTCTGGCCAATGTTAATCAGACAGGAGAAGACCTTCTGCTATGCGGAGGGAGAAAACTGCACGGTTGATTTGAAGTTAAGCGGCTGAGCCCTGGATGTGTACAGGAAACCCAAGAAGACAACGCGGGAGGAGACCATAGCATGGTGTTCGAGGCCGGAGAGACTGCTTCAATATCACTGCTTTAATATCCAGAGGTACGAGAACATTTGAACGAGCCAGGATACTTAGGGTAAAACAAAAAATTTTAGAAAGCTGACTTAACAGTAATGTCGATTCGGAAAAGAAACGGCGGGGCTCTGAATTTCAAAATAGATTTCTGGATGACATTAAGAGGGTAAATGGTAGCGGGTACTGAGCTCCCAAGCGAGAATTACAAAATCCAGCACGCTCTGGTCTGAAGCCGCAATTCTCAGTTCCGTAAACCGCATAACATGTGGATGGACTTCCCAGTTTTCGAGTGACGTAATCTGAACGTATCCACTTCATGATCTCAGTCCAGATAAAGTTGGAGAGAGTAATGAGTAAGATTGTGAGGGAGTGGATGAGATGACCAGGCTCATGGGCTGTCTCTGGCTCTGCAGAAGACAGTACTAGCCCTGGGAACTCTTCTCTCCAATCGTGTGGAGACCACGGAGCTACAAACAAGGGAAGCAGTTCGATATTTGGGTGTGATGGCGGATACCAAGTTGCCGTTTGGTTTCCACATCTAGCAAGCAGCATATAAAGCTACCTCAGCAACAACGCAGACTAGAAAGAGTAGTGGACCAGGCAACTGATTCCACCACTCCGTGTGAGAAGTGAAGTGATCCCTACCTTACTCAACTGCTCACGGGACGTGGAGCATTTAGTGCGAACCGGCACCGAATTGGCAAGTCTTTAAACCCAAACTGAATGCACTACAGGGCAACGGTTGATGATACCTGCCATGCTACGATAAACCAAAGGTGGATAGGCTGGAGACGCACAACGGAGGACACAGAATTCAATTAGAGGTGCATTGCTCAATGTATGGAGGAAAGACTGCTTCTGAACCTCCCAAACTGCCCAGTTACAGAGCACTCGGAGAGGTTCTTGTGAGAGTCATGGACAATTCCATTACAGAGAGGCTTGAGGCTAAACGACTACAGGTTGCGGTACCTCAACACGTGGCTCCCTCTTACCAAAAATAAAATAAAAGAATCACCAGCGATCAATTCGTTTTTCACAAATGATTGTTTTTCTGACTCAGAAGCCTTTGAAACTCAAATGCCAGAAGAAATGTTAACAATTTCCCTCTTGCGAGATCAGGAAGTAAAAACGCGATTTGGGGAGAGGCATGTGTAAAGTCTGCTTCCGATCGTGGTTACTTTACCTAGCACTTGATGTGTATAATGGTGATTTAGAGCATTCCTAGAAGTGCAACTGCTATTGCCTCTCAACCGTCCTACAGATATGTTTATGGGGGAACGAACGTTTGGCTTCGTGTTACCCACATTACTTCCCACGCGTTAACACAATGATGGTCAAGCTTCAAACGGTTCGAATGTTGAGGACTTGTCGACGTTCGAGAGCCTGACACTGCTATCTGTCGGCAGCGCGTGGAAAAACTCGGTCGGTGAGAAAGTCGATAATGTGGTTCTTCGATTCGGACCGAGTTGGCGCTCACAAACGGATGTCTACGCCTTGACTCTGAAGACCACTGATTTAATTGAGTGATCGCGTAACGAGTTGACAGGCAGATTTGTGCGAAGTAATCACTCAACTAGAAACAAACTACAAATTTAACGACCCGCTCAAGAACTGAAACTCCTCAATACTTTTTTTGTGACTTATTTGATCTTGATTTTCTTTCCACCCTTCCATAAATATGTATACATGTAAGAACTCAACAAATAATAACATTAGCACAACTGGGTTGCACTACAGTTCAGACACAACTAACTTTTCAGCAAATGAATGACATTTTTACATAGAAACTGCCAAAAATACTAAGACCATTTAAAAAACTATGAAGTATAATGTTAAAGTACTCATCTTTTATAAAATAAAAAGCCATCCGTCAGCCAGCCTTCAGAAGTCGTGAGTGGGCTATGAATAAGCCAAAAACTGTTCTAATTCTTCATACAACACAAATAAGAGTTTCCCGGTTATGGCTGACGCTGGGGCGTTCTCGCGTACAAGAACCGTACATAGGTTCCAAAACTCTGGCCAAAAGTGCTGGCATGTTGTCTCCAGGTGGCTGGTGTCATTAGCGACGTCCAGGGGGCATTCTGGCCAGTAGATGGTACTGCTGAGAATCTCACGAATTTTCAGACAGTGCTGTCCCTGGCTCGGAAGAAAACGAAGCAATCGCAAATGGTCGCCCTGGACATTGCTAAGGCTTTTACACGGTAACTCACCAGGCCTCGGCCGATTGCCTCCGTGGTGTGGGGGCTCCTGATAGACTCGTCGATTATGTGAGTTCCCTGTACTGCAGGGGTGTGACGGCCTTGCAGGTTGGAGCAGAAATGTGGCAATAAAGTGTGGCGTTCAGCAGGGGGACCCTTTGTCTCCCATACTCTTCAATCTTATGATTGTTACTGCCTTGGGTAAGCTGCTTCAAGAAATAGGGTTTGATCTCGCCCCAGGTGTGTGGGTGAGCGCATTAGGCTTTGTAGATGACGTCGCCCTCCTCACAGGTACCAAGCGAGGCTTGCACATCGCCCCCTTGAAAAGTTTGTGAGGCAGCTAGGCATGAGTGGATTGGGGGTGAATCCAGAGAAGTGCGGCTCGGTTTCATTGATGCCGTCCTATCGAGATTACAGCATGAAGGTCGGGGATGCGAGTTTTGTCATTGGCGAATTCCGTGTACCGGTGGTGGTGTCTTGGGATCAAGTTTCAAGCTGGAAGCCTTGTGGACCTTGGTGATTATCTTCGGAATGTTGCTTGGGCTCCGCTGAAGCCTCCTTTGGATGTACTTGCTCCCAAAGCTGACCCGCGGGTTGGTTTTTGGGAAGTTGACCGTCTGAAGGTTGATAAGGCTTGATAGATTGGTGCTCTCTGCTGTTTGTTCTTGGCTAGGGCTCCCTCATAGCGTCCCATGTGCTTACATTCACGCTCCAGTTCTATCTGGGGGACTTGGTGTTCCTTCTCTCTCTTCAACTATTCCGTTGTTGCGTCGTCAGCGCCTGCTTGCTTTGCAGACATCTGGTCTTGGACTCGTCCAGGATCAGCTGTGGTGGTGTGACATGGTGACTCCATCTACCCCTAAGCCTTCAGAGTATCCGGCTGCTCTGCATGATTCGGTTGATAGACAGGAACTCAGGCAGTGTTCTGACTCCCCCTACACTTCTGCTTGATGGAGTGGACTTCGGAGGGCATTCATGGAAAGATTTACTGGCAATTTCACGCCGTTCGTGTGGCGGCACTGCCTGCAGCGTTGAGGCATACAAGAGGCCAGTAATGTCGTGAATGCTCGTTGTCAGGCCTTTGGTAACCTGTTTGAGCTGCTGGATTATGTGATGCAATTGTGTCTGTGTTTTCACAGGGCCGTGTCAAGCGTCATGACGCGGTCTGCAAACAGGTTGCTGGTGCATTACCATCTGAGGTCTGGGAAGTGGAGAGATAGCGGCACTACCGGGTTGTCTCTGAAGGACTGTGGCCTGACATCGTCACAATTGGTCGCGACCAGTCTGCAGTGATTCTGGATTTCCAGGTAGTATCTGGCAGCCGTGATCTTGCATTAACCTGGCAAGGCATGAAGCACGAATATGATAGGACGGATCGTCGTCTAGAGGTGTCAGAAGCTCGTGGAATGGAGACAGGTAACATCTGGGTTGCAGCATTGACCATGTCCTGGCCCAGCGTATGATGCAACAAAACCGCTGAAGAGATTCGTCGGGTGATTGTGTCAGCAGGCGTTCTCCGCGTGTTGCTCGGGTCGTACCTTAACTGGTGGTCAGTCTATTGTGGTACACCCTTACCCTTCTTTCCTTCCCCGTCCCAATCCTTTTATCCCTAGAGCCAGTGAGGACTCCCATTTACTTGCTTATAATTCATTTAGTTTCTCTCCTTTATGGGCGCCACTGTCCCACTTAGGGTGAGCTTTGAAAAAAAAAAACAGCCAGAACTAATCGGCTGAAATGTTATATTCAGCCTGCAGTGGGTCTTGGGACACCACAACAGGGATATGAGCAAGACGGCACAAAAATAACTGTAGTTATCATAGTGACCAGAACACCAAATAGTTTTATTCTCAAAAACGGTTTTTATTACATCTTTTATATGGACAGCCCCAATTAACACAACAGCGCTATAATATTCTCGTTCTTGGGAAAATGACTTATTCCTTGTAATTTGTACCCATATTTTCCATCAATTTGCAGATTTTTTCACTGATGATAACCAATACTATTGAACCTTTTCGTAATCAGAAAGTCAATATTAATATAGGTATTAAAAAAAATGTTTTAAACAACTTTTTTGCAGAAAAAATTTTTAAAAACAAAATATTGTATAACAATTATTAAATAATATATGTTGGGTGAAGCAACACACAACTTTCTACGTTTAATGTACTTCTCCGGAAACATTTATAGATAACAGAGCGTAGGTACTAGTTAGTTGTGAGAAGCCCGCAAGTTTGATCGAAATCGTTAAAGATGTTTTTGAGAGAATTGGATAAACGACGAATTAATGCTCGGCAAATCTGGTGTTCCTAGTTATCATGGTTAATATCTCCGTTCAATAAACAGATACAGAAGATGAAAATGTGGGCACAGGTTGCTAGATGACTGAAAGATTGATCAAATCCAGTGAAGCAGTTACTATTATTTTCGACACATTTTCATTTTTATCTCTGTTCAATGGACTGTCAAAGGAACATTTATGAATAATAATATATTGGTATTAACTATTTCAAAACATTCTGCGAGTTTGCTGAAAATCGTTAAAGCCGTTTTACCATCAAGCGAACAAAACTAATTTGGCTTCATAGGCCTACACTTATGTTCACCGAATTTTCATGGATACATTTACGGAGATCAAAAATTTGGGTACGAACCAGTAGAAGATAATTTGAAAGTTTAATCAAAATTGCCCGTTTTTGAAAAAAAAACGAAAACCCCTAGTTTCGGTACATTTGCAGAGGTACGGCAGGTATTTGGTCGTTAGCCAGTCTCCCGGTAGAGAGCTGTTGCTCGTGTGAGACCGCGCGGAGGTGACCACCTGAGGAATCCTGTACCGTCTGGGAGGAGTTCTTTATCTGGTTTCCCACCTGATCTAACTATTTACTTGGGCGACAAGTTTCAAAAGGACAAATCACCTTCTTCGCGAACTTTGCAAAATGGTTGTAGGCTTGCTTTGCAGCAGTCAATGCTGCTAAGTTCGTCTGCCCTCCCAACAACCGTCGCTCACTGTAGTAGAAACAACAGTGGAGCAGCACGTGGCTTCGTATTTCCTTCGCACTGGAGGCGCAAGACGTGCATGATGGAGAGTCTTTGAGGGAAAAGAAGTGGAGCCACGCATCAAAGTCACCATGTCCTGTGAGGAACTGGCGCGTCCAGTAGTCCGGCTCAACCTATTTTCTTGAAAGACGTTCACGGATGTTGGGGAAGATCTTATACGTGTCACGTCACTTTGATGAGGATTCCCATCTTGATTGCCATTTCTCTAACGCCCATTCGTCGATGGCTACAAGTTTTCGTTCTGTGAGGAGATCCGCACGGAGTTCAGCTCAAAGCGGGGGAAGCTCCCGTTTCACTCTCCACTTGTCAACCATGTACTCAACGGCCAAATCAACTGGTAACTGACCAGTGATCCCCTGGAGTGCTTCTGTTGATACAGTCTTATAGGCCTTGGTGATCCACAGGAGCACAGCTCTCTGGGATTGGACCAATACTCTCTTTTGAATGACTGTTAGTTTGCTACCCCAAACGACGGGGCAGTAGCCAATCAAGCCTAGATAGATGGCTTTATACATGAGAATAGTGTCATGGTAAGGCACATTCAAAGTGGCCTTAGTAATTGCACGCAGCGAGGCAAACCTTGCACTGGTAGTGCCTTTAAGGGACTGAAGGTGTTGATTGAAGCCCCACCTTTCACCCATATTCACTCCTTATTACTTGACGTGCTTTTCAAAGAGAAGCCTATAGACGCCAAAGCGTATTGTGGGTTGGTTATTCACTTTTCCTTTCAAGAGGTTTAGCTGGTTTTTTTCCTCAGTCCGTGACATGCTCACACCATTGAGTGACTGTGCGAAGCATGTTGTGGGTATTTTCTTCAATTTGGCGAACTGACTCAGCACAGTCAAGTCATCCACATAGGCTTACGGCTCGCAGTCAGTCTCCATGAGCCTCCTGAGAAGACCATCAAAGAATTCCAAGAACCGAGCCCAGTGTGCACCCCTTCTCGATCTTCCTCTGAACGGAGACATGCCTGCATTCGATCATAGCAGTTCTGTCTGCCAGGTAACTTCGAACGAGCAAGTACAGGTTATGGGCGATTCCTCCACCTTTAAGCTCATTGAAGAGCGCTGGCGACCAAAGGTTGTCAAACGCTCCTCTGATGTCAATCAGAACTGCTACGACGTACTTAGCCGGTGCCAGCAGGGAAACACGCCGAATCTCGACAATGACATCCTGCATGGACCTTCCTTTGGTACACCCATATTGCCTGCCTGTGAGGTTGCGGCCAAAGACTCCTTCAAGGGACTGCAACATCAAGATTTCTAATGTTTTGCCTAATATGGAAAGGTTGAGCGGTCTCCATGATCGCGGGTCCGACTGATTGCGATCGCCGCCTTTTGAAGAGTGACAACACGCAGACTTCCACTGAGTGGGGAACTGTCTGACCTGCAGACAGTCATTAACTAAATTAAGGAGGCCGCTGGAGGTTGTCCACTCAGCCTGCCTTAGCATATTGCTTTCCATTCTATCAGGCCCAGGAGGTTTGTTGAGCTTCAAGGTTGCAAGTGCCTTGCCTAGGTCGCCTGTTGTCCACAGTGGGATCTCAGGCTTGTTCGGAGGGTCCATGATCAGCTCCTTGGTGCCGTCTGGTCTCTAGTATCTGGAGCCACATGGTCGTTAGGGAATGCCTTCTCAAGGAGGGTTTTGACGGAACGATGCGTGCTCATTCTGTACTCCTTGGCAAACGGTCAAACTTGGGTGTGAATACGCGTTGATTATCGCCCTTTAGGGAGATTGAGGGTTTCCCCAGAGTGCCTGTCAAAAAGGCTTGGTGTGCCCGGTCCCCTTCATCTATCACTCTCTGAACGATTCTGTATGCTTGGATTGACAGGTCTATGGGGGTCTTATGTGAGTAGTACAACCCTATTTGCTCCTTCCTGGGTGTCACCACAACCATCTTTTCAACAACCTGGCTCTTCAAGCTACGTGCTCACTTTTCTTGATGGAGAGTGCAGTGAAGCCCCCAAAGGTGAACAACGTTAACATGTTTCTGTACGTGGGTGGCTGCACCCTTTACCCCGATCGATGAACTTTGGAGGTTGTTCACAAACTCCCCCCCCATCGCGACCATTCCCTTCTTTGACTAAAACGTGGGAATCCCGGCAATTCAAAACGAATTCGAAAAGGGGGCTCTCCGACGGAAGAAACTGTCCCGTCACTTTTGAAAACGAGCGAGGCGGAAACTGTCCCAGAATCCACGTGTCGTCTGTCTGTCTGGACGAGGGTCAGTTCCGACTCCTATTTTCGTCTGCCGGTCGTCGAAAGTGGGAATTTTGCAGAGTGGATATGCAAAGGACGCGGTCATCTCGCGAGGAGCGAGCAAACAATGGTCTGCGACACAATGAAACGAGGCAAACGGCTAATTAGGGCTTTGTTGCTGGGCTCTCGGACCGGTTGCCTCGAGTCCACCGCGAGTGACCATTGTGATTCCCTACCCCTGCAAGCGGCCGGCGGCGGTAGCGGAGATTCGCGAGGAAACCAACTCAACAATAGCTGGACCGCTGCCCTCCGGCCAGACCACTAACGACGTGGCAGCTATCGTAACCCTTGCGGTCACTGGATTCAAGCGACGATCCGCTCTCATTTGGACGTGCTCCTCTTCATTGTATCTAGAGAGACATCATGATCTCAGGTCACATCGCGGTTACCTCAAACTGAATGATCCCTCACCTGAAGTGATGTCAACCGGATTCGACCTTTCACCAGTCGGTCTTTCATTGCCCTTTATCGGTAACAAGCACTAAGAAACTAATTTAACAAAAATATCATGTTTGACCTGCCATGCATTGTTAAACCTCAAAGCAGGCGTGTGTGTGTTACTAGGTCTAGGTCAGAAGGCTTATCAGATTATAATTCTAACTAGTACGAGTTAGTGATTTGACTGGATCACACGTAATTTATGGTTTTATATATTTGATGAGATTGACGTAATTTTAATTAGTAAATTTCGAGTGTTGGAATTCCGAAGGACGTTGCAAGTTGCTAAAAAAAGGGAGAAATACTCGAAGGCCTAAGAGCTGGCAGCTCTGCTGATCAGGACATGAACTCACGAGACCGATCTGAGGAGCTGACCCCAATCAAATGTGCGATAATCTGCTTGCATCGCTTCCGTGCACGTGTGCTCCACACCTACTCTATCAATAACTCTTACCTCTTGCCCGTCTCTCTGTAGTAAAGGACCTCGGAATACTTTTGAACATCCAGCTCAGATTTCTACTTGTGGGATGCGTTCCTTTGGATTTCTTCTGCTCACATCTCCCCGCCCTGGCTGTCCATTCTTGAATACGGGTCCGTTTTACGGGTGTCACGTCGAGCGAGGAGTGCATCGAGCCTTTAGCGCTTCATCGCCTTCAAAATGGGAATCGTATAGTCTGACATTGATTAACAGTCGCTCTGCAGGATGCTGTGTCACAAGGCCTTCCTCTTGAGCCGCATTGATGACCCCTGCCTCTTTGCTTTGTTTCTGTTCCTTTTTTCCCCACAAACTGCACGACCCACCGCGCATTGAGCAGTTTACCTAGTACAGCTAACTTGTTGCTTTCTTCCACTCTCCGTCTTGACCTAATATCTACGTCCCTGCCTTCAGCTAGCTCGGCACTCTACGCTCTTTCAGTACTAGTTACAAGTGCGTTGTCGCGGCGTCTACTATACTCGCAATGTATTGTTGGCCTTGTCCAGCTCAACGCAAATAAAGTAGTGAACAGTCCACTCGTCCTTTCGCACGGCAGGTGGCTGTAGGCTCTTCAGCTCTGAATTGGTAGGGATGATGGCAGTTGGTGATGAGGAGGCTGCTAAAGCTAAGGGGGCAGGCAGTTGCTGACACTAACGACTGCCAGAGGCAGTTCTCTCAAACTGGTACCTTGCGCATGAATGAGATGGCGGTCTGGCGGAGTCATCATTGCCTTGACTATAACATCGGATGTTGAACCAGATAGGTATGCTCCTCGAATATTTGTGATGAGGACCCAAAGCTCTACTCGATTGCGTGTCGGTTAACTCCGGCTCGACCGGGAATGGACGTTTCTATAGACTTGCAACTGGTGGCCAAATGATTTGCAGTGTTTGAACTGTAGAACGCTTGAGGCCATGTACTTTATACTCTATGTTGATGATAATTCCTTAAATGTTGTCCCTTTGGCACCGACAACACTTGGACCTTTTTTTATTTTTAATCTTAATGAAGTTTCGTTGAGCCATATCGCAATGGGCATGTATAATTTTGCACTGTTTCAACTGACATTGAATAAAGCTACCACGAAACTGTCAAAGTACTTGAAACTGCACTCGTCTCAGTTCCAAAACTGGTTATTAGCTGTTGGTTGTCCCCTCCCCGTCAGAACTGAATTTTCGATTCTTAGTGGACCCCAAAAACGCGAATTAGATGCCGATAAGAGAAAGACACTTTATTTGGCAGCGGGGGCGTTCGCAAAAGGCTGAAATAACAGATGATCTCGAAAGGGGAAACAATGCAGGAGCGAACGACTCCGACCGCAGTTATCTGCTCACTCTGCTGCATGTGCAAGTGCACTCCACAATCCTTATCGCGAGCGACAACCCTTTTCCCATTCGATCCACCGCCCTTTAATCCCGACAATGACTCCACACCCCTTCGCTCAACCGCTGGAGCAGAGAAAATTTCACCAGTTCAAAAAGCAACTCGGATTGTATTTAATTAGCCACTGGCGAATCCAGAGAATTCTTCGTCGGGTGGGGGCGGGGGATGAGTGTTTTTGTTTTTTTTAAATTTTGGTTTTGGATATTGTTATTGTTACTACAACCCCGGCAGGAGTAAAATCTGACGAAAAATAGAGCGTGCCGCCTACAGAATCTTAAGATCCCAGCCTCGCTCTGTTTGGCACCCCCCGTTCTCATGCATTAACACCACAAACTGCGAGGAAGCAACGACTTGTCTCCAGCTGGAACCTCAAGTCGGTAAGTACACAACTGCGTTATGTGGCGCACGCATATCATCCACATCCTAATCCCCTCTTGGAGCTGCACAAGATGCCAAATTCACGCACGGGAGTTCCCCGCTGTTACTTCTCCCTAGCGGTCAAGGTCTCTCACCTTGAGGGTTGAAATGTTTGCAAGTTGTTCAGTTCCCCGCTAGGTGGAGCTACCACCATAACTCGCTCACTATAAAGCTAAACAATTGTCAAACAGTTTCAAATATGCGTGCGTCTCAATGACGTGATAAAAGACTACGATTTTGCAACGTTCGTCAACCTGATGAGGCGTACTATTCATGATTTTATTGCGTTTATATCAGCATTCTGCGATATCTGCCGTATATTGTGTGTACAGAAACGTTGTTTTAAGGAATGTAAGCTACATCTTTTTCTTGTTTTGGTATTCGCCGTAACATCCGTAATCCGAGTGTCGAATTTTACTGATCTTCCAACCGCGCACGTTTTCGAGTTATATGTTCGAGTTCGAAACAACAACCGATCATTGATTCGCCGAAGAGCGGGTAAAACTTGTAGGAACGTGAAAATATGATTGTGGCTTGATGTTTAACAACTTGAAGTATTTCAGGCGCCAAAACTGACATTTGCTCCGAGTGTTTCCCTCCTGATTGCCCAAAGAATCAACTGATCGGGAAACAGACCTGCCTGCCTGAAGAAGTGTTCATTGCATATCCTGCCGATTGCGAAATTTACTACTACGAGTTCTTTTGAAAATGGCCCTCCCCAGACTACCTTGCACCAGCTCTAGGGATAGGAGGAAGGATTGGGAGAGGGGAGAAAATCAGGATACCTCAGAAGACGCCTGCTGAGACACACACGCCGCGCGAGGACACAGTCTGCAACCCTGATGTTACCTGCCTCCACTTTACGAGCTTCCGACACCACCAGATCCGCCCTGTCATATGGCTTGCCGAGTAAGCGCAAGATCCTGGCTGCAAGATACTACCTGAACAACCAGAGCCCCTGCAGACTGATCGGGACCAAAAGCGACGATGTCAGGCCTCAGTCCTTCTCCAAAGACAACCAGGTAGTGCCAGTCCCTCTCCACTTCCCAGCCTTCAGAACGCAATGCACCAGCAACCTGCTCGTAGACCGCGTCATGACGTTTGACACGGCCCCTATGAGTTAGCGGACACAACTTTGCCTCGTGATTCAGTGACACAAACAGGTTACCACAGACCCAACAGCGAGCATCCAATACGTTACGATCCCGGCCTCCTGCACACCTCAGCGCTGAAATTAGGTTTTTCAGATTCTTTAAACTTCAGAACGGAAAGATCTGAAGAACACTCAATTCTTTTTTACAAAGGTAACGAAAAGTAAAAATTGGGACGAAAACCAAGTTTAGTGCCTTTTGTTTTCAACGTAAATCGCGCTCATATGACACGAGTGTTCGCCAAAAGCGTCCGGTAGATGATTTTAAAAGATAATTTCAGGTTTTTAGTGGAAACTGGCCGGGTCTACTCGAATTTATGGAGTGGAGTTTAACGCTACAACTATTATTGAGTGACCAGTACACAGAGTATGTGAGTGTATCTTCATGAGTTTTGAAAAGTAATAAGTTAAGCGTATTGGAATTACACAAGTTTACTGGGGGAAATCGAGTTTTGTTAGTGAAACGGCTGTAGTTCAAATTCCATAATTTCTAGGGGGACTCTAATTTATTTTATGAATTATTAAAACTCTCATCGTATAGGTCTGATTTTGTGAAAATGCTCGTATCACATAATTATGATGAGCTTGTGAGAAAAACACTGCAAATGATTGCACAACGGTTTATTATTCTTTTGCACAGCTTGACGTAGTCTCACACCTCCGAGACATACCCTATTCGATTCAGCATCAAAAAATACCAGTAAAACATACGAAACATGGCCTGACTATGAATGAACGACGAAAACTAAATATTCCAGGCGCCTGTAGGCAATTGGCACGACACGGAGAGTCGAGCTGGCTTCATAGTTATTGTCCCGCGAGTTCTTTCAATTAGTTGATTTTGGCTCACTACAATTACTGTCATTTCACTATTTTCGGGATAGACACAGTCGTACATCTCTGATAATTGGTCCGTTCGACCCAACATCTACAAATAGCTAGAAAACGGTACCGAACACGGCGTATTTGCGATAAAATTGCAAAACTGCGTTGTCGTTAATTAATTAGTTTAAGTTGAAAAACCATTTTTCCCCTATGACAACCATGGGTTTCCTACGATCGGATTGCCGAGCACGCGGGCACAACTACGTACCACATGGGACTTTTGTGCGAAAGAACGGGTTTTTTAAACCACGCCAAAGGCACAAAGCCGACGGACACTGCAAAGTTGGAATCCCGGTGTCTTGAAACGTTAAGTACCAAGTTGTAAAAAGATTTTCCTGACCAAAACATAAGTGTATTATTCGGAATGAATAATAAACCATAAACTGTTAATGTGTTAAAATCGGATTCTTCTCAATTGTGTGTGTGTAATGCAGTGCTTTTCTCGTCATTTTCCGATGAATGAGAACTTCGTGGTGGTGTAGTGTGGTTTGGAACTGAGTACAGAAAACATCAGGCGTGCCGCATCACGCAACTGCCATTAGCTCTACGTCGATTGACTTGTGTTCATGGCTTTTTGTACTAATTCTATTTATTATATTTCTAACTAAAACACCACGTCACTGTAGCAGAAAGTGGAAGTAGCTCTTACAGTTCCGAAATTTATTGTGCGTCCCTAGATCTACAAGCTGGATTTCAAATTTGGACACGCAAACCATTTTCACAAACGGTGTTTTTTGAACGCACTAGCATTGAAACATAAAGACTGAACAAACCTCAAAAGGGGGTTTCAGAATTGTACAAATTCTTCTCCTAAGGAATGGAAAGTAAACAGAAACAACAAACAATGAGGTAATGATGAGGAAACCTTCAAGCAATAAGAATGGACTACTAGAATATTTCAAGTGAGAATTATAGGTAAAAGAAAACGATTATATTAATGAACGTTCGAGTGAGCGAATGTTTAAGCTAAATCCGAACTGACGCAAATGAAGGCATTTTCATTTAAAAACAGAGTAACGGCTAAGTATGAAATATCCCTCTGATATTAGCATCTTATAAATAATAGTAGAATACGGATAAGAAAGGAAAGAAATTCAGGAGCATTAGAAGTGTCAAGATCGGAAGAAATTGCAACATTTCAGCCAATTACAAAACTTTCATCTTTACTTCCGTCAATTTATAAACTATAAAGAAGTAGCTCTAATAGTACAATTCAAGTTGTTCACATCTCCAGCAATTTTTAAAAAAATATATAAAATATACTTTTTTGTCTAAGGGACATAGTAGTTGTGCACACCTCTTAATATAGTTAGGCTTTGCCTTAACTTACGCTGTGTTTAATTAACGTAAACTGATCATGTAGAAATAATATTATAATAATAGCTAAAAGGTAGTATCACAGAATCACAGAGTTGAATTTATAACGATAAATCTAGACTTATTAATAATATCACAGTTTTCTCATTTTAATTTAAGTAGTTGGGTCGAGAGCATCTTGTAGTCGCTTTCTGTGCAGATGATGTTGTAGGGGACTGTTGAGCTATTTCTTGTATTAACGTATTTGGATGATGAGTCTAAATCTGAGTGTAGAACCAAGTTCAGAACGTACCAAGGCGATCCAGTGATCATTGGCGCCAGTGCGTGTTTTGGCGGCAGAACCCATTTCGAGAAAGGTAGACCCATTTATTCGCCAATTTAGCCGGTCAAATGTTTTCGGAGGTCGGGAGTTCGACGGGAAATGAGACGCAGCTTACACTCACCTCCCTCGCCAGCCGGTTCGGGAAGACGATTGAAGCAGAGAATCACGCAGCTTCCACTCAGCTCCCCTGACAGCCAGTTCAGGAAGACGATTGAAGCAGAGAATCACGCAGCTTCGACTCACCTCTCCCGCCAGCCGGTTCGGGAAGACAATTGAAGCAGAGAATCACGCAGCTTCCACTCACCTCCCCTGCCAACCGGTTCAGGAAGACAATTGAAGCAGAGAATCACGCAGCTTCCACTCACCTCCCCTGCCAACCGGTTCAGGAAGACAATTGAAGCAGAGAATCACGCAGCTTCCACTCACCTCCCCCGGTAGTCAGTTGGGAAGACAATTGAAGCAGAGAATCACGCAGCTTCCACTCACCTCCCCCGGTAGTCAGTTGGGAAGACAATTGAAGCAGAGAATCACGCAGCTTCCACTCACCTCCCCCGGTAGTCAGTTGGGAAGACAATTGAAGCAGAGAATCACGCAGCTTCCACTCACCTCCCCCGGTAGTCAGTTGGGAAGACAATTGAAGCAGAGAATCACGCAGCTTCCACTCACCTCCCCCGGTAGTCAGTTGGGAAGACAATTGAAGCAGAGAATCACGCTGCTTCCTTCATCTCATTCGAACTACGAACCTTACTGCACCTTATTATACCCCGTTTGATCGATCTAATTTCATACACACTCATACAGCGCCATGTCCGGAATTCTTAAGGTAAAAGCTGCCCTCAAATCGATTTTCTTTATAGTGCCACTTTAATTATTTTCAATCGAATGAGAATTTTATGGTACTGGTGTGTCATTTAGAGCTGCCTATATAAACAATTTAAACGAAATCGACACGGCCGTGTTTGAGAACATATTTGGGGTTTTGATAAGCGTAGATTGTTTTAAGCTGATTTTGCTCATACCCTTATTTTGAGATCCCGTATTGACCTGCAGGCTAAATATCAGATTTGAGTAGATGTTTAGTTCAGTTTCCTCTCAATCGTGTTAACAAACACGCATACCATTTTCCCAATTAGTATTTTCCAGACTCAGAAGCCTTGAAACGTAAAGATCGGAAGACCGAATCAGGTGAGACGCATCACACAACTCTCCTTAGCCTCAACATAAAGTCACTGGTTTTCGTGGCTGTACAATCAATTAAATTTATTATTCACTCAGTTCATTTAAACCTGGTAAAACACCGCTTTACGGTGGCAGAAAGCGGTAGCGCTTATAGTTCTGCAATTTACTGTGCTCCTCCTACTAATGCCCTAACCATTATTGGGCGATTGATAGGCAAAGGGTTGATGATGCTGTAGACGCGTTCTTGGAGAAGGATAATAATCCGTTTTTCTGAGTTATCGAGTAAAAACATTTAGACATGGTAGTACCACAACGAAACGAACCACAGTGGTGGTGATAGAAATTCCGGAATTTCCATCTCATGACCGTGATCAGAGACTTATTGGTACTTGATTGAACTACCATCCAAATTTTTCTGAAGATTCTAATAACATTTGAGCAGAGTTGGTCAGGAAAAACTGCGCTAAAATGATTTTCGTCGAAATGTTGGTAATTTATTGTGCTGCTGTCGTCATTTTCCTACGAATGGGAATTTGATGGTATTGTTGTCTCATTGGGAGGTGCCATATAAAAAATTTAATCAAAATCGTTAGCGCCATTTTCGAGAAAAAAAAAATTGTTGATGTGATCACTATGATAACTATAGTTATTTTAGGTGGATTTAGCTCATACCCTTATTTTGGTGTTCCATGGTGACCTGAACGCTAGATATCGAGTTCACAGACACACCGGATTCCATAACTTTCCTTTTTTCGTCGTTGAGCCAAGGAAAGTTCAACTGTCAGTGTTGAATGCATTCTGGTACATACTTGTCGCATTTAACGTACTTGTGGGACGTCCCTTGCCTACGCCGTAGGGTTTAAGGCTTAACGATGAACATGCCATAGCATCCTACTCTAAAATCTCAACCTGGCTATCGTTTGCGTGATTCTGTCGATGGTCCTTTCTGACTGATATCTGTGCCTCATTTGCTCTGCTCTAACATTGGCTCCCTCTTCATTCTCCTTTCGTCCTTCAAGAAGCGGCTTTTGGGCTTTCCCCTCCGTTGTCCCCAAGTTAGCGTGAAAAGCTTCATGCAGGGCTGTACTTGGAAATTATTATGATTGCTAAATCGTGTTGGTCGGGTTTCAACCTAAACACGAAATAATTACAATTTCTTTCCTTCTACGAACTGCTTTGAGCTGGCGTCAAGGACGTACTCGTACACTCATTTTATTAGATCGTAGACAAACATGGGGTGGTCTAAGCGCCCGACTCGGGGGCGTAATTAGGGTATTTATGACCAATCGAGCTGGTGATTACGTCCATTCGACGACGAATCGCTAGTCGTGGGCTACACCGTGGAAATTGCGTCCCTCTAATTGCGAGCCACTTAACTATTTGACGCACTCCCTGTGTACCAAGCGTCAGGCGGGGCAATGCCTGTCACCAGACGGCGTCCTAGGCTTTCATCCCATTGTCCATTAATTAATCCATTCCAGTTTACTTGGTTGGTTATTAGGAATCGACCCATTGAATTAACTTGATTACTTGGACAATCCGTTCCGTAGTTGATTAGCCCTTCTAACTGGATGGGATCCTACTTAACTCCGCGGCTTTGTTGGCACCAATTAAATTGGTGGCGCTAGTCTGGTTCTTGTCGAGTTGATTGAAGCATTAATATGGTGCGTCATATAATATTTGACTCACCATATTGAACATGGAACAACGGAGCATTTCATAAATGGGAATACGAATCTGTTCCTAAACATACTCCGGCGCAGACCTGTAAAATCCTGGATTGCTCGAATAGAACCTGTCTTCTTCCACTGATGGCATTGGAAGAGGGATACGTAGGTTGCTTATGAGTGTAGTGGAACTCCGGACGCTGCTTAATGTACTATTCAGCAGCTACGAACGAGTTTTGTCATTTTGTCACGGTATGTCGTTTCGTAACATTTGTCAGCGAATGAAGCGACTAGTGTAGAGCCGTTTGGCGTGATGGCAAGCTACGGAGTGACAGTATTTAGGGCGAAACGCATAAATTGGATAATCGTGCGACTGGATGCTGAAACCTCTTCACGTTAGGTTCAATAGCGCCATTATTGTTACGCAACACTCAACTCGCTCATCTAGACTCTCAACCATCTGAAAACGTATTCACCGCACGAGTGAGTAGTGACATCTTGCAGGGCATTTCTTGTTTTAGAATAAACCCGTGGTCGTAGTACACCGCACGGTACGTCGAGAAATATTACGCAACTTTCACTAAAATGTATTTGCTGTGTTGATCAATCGACTTTCAAACGTTTCGACGCACGTCATGGTATGTAGATGGCAGCAGCCCACTAAACTCCGCGCTACGAGTTTCTCGCTGTGGAATGTTCAGGTAAGCTCTGTCAGGCGCACATATTGAATGGAAAACATATTGGAATAGTGGAATGAACGTAGAATTGACGAAAGTTAAGTGACGTGCCAGATATTTCTTATAAAAATATTGGAAGAGTACTGTTTCTTGTTTCAGTTATTGCCCATTCCTAAGCCCCACACAAGCAACCAATACACACACACACACAAACCCGTCGACGCTTGGAGGGCAGTGCTTGTACGTCCCTCTCGACACTGAGGATTTCTTCTTGGAGGCAGACAAAGTTTTGACGGCCTTTGGGCCAGGAATACTACACCCGTATTCCCCAGCTCTTTGGATGAAATAGGAACACACCTTCGCTTCTAAACTTCTAAACAATTGGGGTGTGTGGTGTACTGAAGTTGCTTTTAGACGTTTCTAGAAGCCTCACCCCCACGGTTCCGAAACTGAGTTTTTGATTAATTTCGAACGGATTAGTATCTTTCAGCGCTGCAACCGCTTAAACCAAAAGTGCAGCGAAATAAAACATGTTGCAGGAGGGTGGCGGGCATTGAACGAATTGCTGATTTTGTGGGAGATTTCAGGGAGGCAGACGGTGACGGCGAGTTGAGGGAAATTGAGGCGTCAGAATCGGGGGAGGAGGGCTTTTGAATCACATTACCCGAGACAATGGAAGGTTGGGACAATTAAAACTGACAAACCTCATTTGAGAAGCGCGATAGCAGGTCGTGTACAATCAGGGCAACAATACCTCGCATTGTCCACCACATCAATGCATTTTGATAATTGAGGCCAGATGATCGGTTCGCAGCCTTCGAACCCCTCGTTGACGCTACCGCCGCGGTTCATTATCTCGCAATCGATAGGAAAACCAACCCTTTATACATATAATAGCAGAACCCGACCACTGCCCCTCTCTCCTCCAGCACCCCTTTTCACGTCCTTCCGTACTTGCTACCCCTAATCAGCTTCTGCCTCCGCTGAGTTTAATCCTTTGAAATTAATAAATTCATGACCAAACTTCAAGTAGAGTATTCACAGATAGGCGATGACACGACGAGGTTCGAAGTCGGTTACTAAGTAATTGCTATCGTTAAGAAATAACACTAACGATCCACCCACTGCAGCACTATACACTGGCTACACAACTTGGCTTCACAATTGACTTGTACCCAGTCTTACAGGTGACGAAATTGTAAAAGAGACATTTTACTTTCCTAACCCTTCAACGTAGGTAGGACCATTGTGTAAACGGCTGAAAAAAGTTCAGATCTTGACGATTAAAAGACTTACGAGTCCTAAAAACACCATTTCAGAAAGTGCCCGCAGTCCTCCATAAGAATCTCTGCGGAAAAACTGTGAACGAAGCCCTTTAAAGTAAAATTTCTCCCTCGGGGTTTAAGTTTTTGGAAAAACGGCTTCATGTGGGAGGTCAAACTTGCATTGATTTGTCTTTAACATGCCTCTTACAAATATATTGTTCTCCGCAAAGTTGCCTCTCACAGTGGGTCAACCTAAATGTTACCAAAAGCTGTTTTTACTTTGCTTGGCGTAGGGCGAAAAGTTATGTAACCGGCCGAAGAAACGTTTTGATATTTCTTGTGATCTTTACGTGTGCTTTTGACAAGGTAAGCCGATTATCCCGTGGAGTGGGGGCTCCTGATCGAGGGCTCCGTGTACTGCTCTGATATAATAAAGGGAGGTAAGGTGTCTTGGGACGTGCCATCAGCAGGGGGACTCTTCGCCTCCTATGCGTTGGGTAAGCTGCCCGAGGAAGAAAGGTTTGATATCGCCCTAGGTGAGCAAGTTGGCGTATTAGCCCTTCGTATGATGTCCTCCATGAAGGGCTTGCTGATCTTTCTAGGCAGGTTTATAAGGCAGCTCGGGGATGAATCCTAATAAGTGTGGCTTGGTGCATTGGCCTGGCTAAAGGCGTTCTCGAGATGTGGCAGTACCTTGGGATCGAGTTGCGCTCGGAGAACTGAGACCTTCACTGTTGGTCCCTGACTTGCCATGATCAGGGATGTCCAGGTATGATGGTGTGCGTGCTTGTGGAGTGGAGTCACGTCACGTCAGCTTTGTGCAGGGTTGACCGTGCGTGATGCAAGAACAGTGCTGAGGAGAAGCGTCAGCTCATCGTGTTAGCAGGAGTTCTCGGAGGTACAACCGTCCGTGTTGCTCATGTCGTATCTGACCTGGTGGCGGTTCTATCGTGAACTGATTTCCGTCCCCCTCCCAATCCTTTCTTCTATCCCTAGAGCAGGCCCCCTAGTCTGGGCACCCTCCCGATTTTCTTCGTTGTTATTTATTTAGTTTCTTTTATTTGGGTCCTATCCTCCAAATTACCGCGGGCTTCGAAAACAAAAAGTGTCTGTAAACGCGGTTGAGAGAAAACCGTAGAACCAAATCGACTCAAATTTTACCGACGTAGCCATGTTGGATTAGGTATTTGAGAAGTCGCTGAGCGCTAATAGAACGCGCGATTTAATACTCCCCAGAGTCATAGGCTCAAGTTTGTGTCTTGGGGGGGTAAAGGATGCCTTGGATAGAAGGCGGAGCCTCAAGTTATCAATACCTCAAACCTTTTTATAAAAGCACATTGCTTCTCAGTGTTCCACTCGATGATCTGTTTCCACACTCTTCCCTTCCCTCTTCAACTTCCTCTCTTCTGCTTCTGTGTCACCCGCTTTTTTTTTTAGCCTGCTCCGCTCTGCAACACAATGCTGCCTCTCTCCCCCAAAACTCTCAATAGCCGCCCGTCACTCATTTTATAGCGTTACGCTTTAATGTAATCCAATATCCTTCTGGCTTTTTACCATTTTTTCCTTTCACCCACACCCTCTCACTTCACCTTTCACTCCCCAGATTTGATCGCGAAGTGGTGAAATGTTCGATTTCTTTTTTTTTTTCAATCGTGTCAGCGCCCACACGAGGGGTCGTCCCGCGTCCTATTCACAAATCCGAGTGTCGACATTTTCTAGAAAAACAACTCATTGAGCATTTTTTCTGTAATTGAAAAAAATATGGCGAATGGCTATGTTTATTAACCGAAGTATTTCGGCATTATGTGGAGACCAAAATACGTGTATATTGAAAATTATGTGTTTTCTTAATGAACCTTACCAATCAAAATATACTTTCTCTGTGTAGAAACCTGTGCACTATCATCTTAATTCAATACTTTTATCACCGACACATTTCTATACCCTGTAAACTATATCCAGATGTCTGTATAAACATATGAATCCACGTAGAGTTCGCCCATAGTGAAAACCACAAGTAGCGTTAGGTTTACTAGACCTACGACTCCTTTCGCAGTTTGAGGATGAAAAGAAGGTCAAAGCGGTCGTTCTAATTCGCATCAGATAAGTGTTTGACGAGCGAGTTTGAGGTTCCTTGCTGAGAGATGTTGCAACTTGAAGAATGTCTTGCAACGTGATCTAGTTCTTCAGTTGCTTTATGCATAGTCCAAATAATTAGCAAGAAGCGAAGCTTGACTGATAGATAAATCTGCTGTGCTGCTTGAGCGCCCAGCTCGACCGTGGGCTCAAGGCCAAGACCCATCACGTGCTTGAAGTCTTCGTTCCTGGTGCGAGCACATCAACGTGAGGGTGGCCGAGGAAAAACACAACTCTTTAACTTGCAAGAAAACCCATATTGTTATGGACGGCAGAGGTAGTCAAGAAGAAGCTCAAAATCAAATAGCGGCAGCGACGCAAAGACCCATAGAATCATGCCGAGGGGCAACATCTTGTCGAAGATGTCTGCAGATAGAAGTGCCCCCCCCCCCACCCCACCCCTCCAACTCGTGTTGTGACAACTGTCTGCCAGTTTTTACTTCGAGCGGATAGGTGTGTCCGAAAGCATTGACATTATCAAAGCGCAGTGGCCACAAGCTCTCAAGCAGACCTTCTTTCTTCGTCCTCAGCCTTTTCCTTGCATCCTAATCCACAGTACTGTACTAAACTAGTTGATTTCACTAGCCATGCCATCTTCTTGAGCCGAAAGCTGGCACCCTGGCGGCAGACGGCGAAGGAAACGGAAGGCCAGGAAAACTGGAGGTGTATTGCTCAATTTGACCGAGCAACGCTCAGTAGAAGAGGATGGAGCTTTCTGATTCGGGACCAGTATCTCACAGGGATGAAGAATGAAGACATGGAAGTATTGGAATGGAGACACGCTGCAAGGTTTTAATGAGAGTGAAGAGAGCAAGACAAAATACAGACATCACAGTGAGGAGTGAGGGCCAACCTAATGAGAAACAGTTCCAGGTCGCTACCTCAACACACAAGCGCGTAAACTCGTGGGGGCACTGAGCAGCCCCCCTAAACATTGTTCAGTTGTAAATTCTGAAGTCCTTAATCGCAACAATGCATTCTCGCCTCTCACTTTTTCCGTATCTGGTACAACCTCCGTCGTGATGTGCTTAATTCGCCTCTCCCCCCCCCCACCATCCCTCCCCCTTCTCATCGTGATATCTTTTTTTTTTTACACCCCCCCCCCCTCAAAATTTGGGTGCTATGGCCAAAACATGGAAATTATCATTAATTATGGGAGTTTGAGATCGTTTCTTAGATATCTTTCGGCGCTGAGTAGAATAGGATGGGTTTCAGAAGTGTAAGACTGTCTGGATGGAAAACAGTGACATCATGAGGCAAATTCTACTTCTTGAAGGAATTCGCGCTACAATACAAAGAAAATTATCGTTTCCTCTCCCGCCTGCGCTAATTTCCCTAACTACTTCCCACCTCAGCCCAACCACCCATCAGTTCGACTCATCACGTTTTCGTCGATTTGTATCGTTAACTCGTATTTTTCGATGCTGAATTGAACGGGATGGGTTTCGGAAGTGCGAGATTGTGTCAAGCTGCTAGGCCGCATTTGTTTCTGGCTTCGATCTTCATTTATTTTGGTTTCTGCTAAACATTGGGAAAACGACTTCGTGTTTTTTCTTTTTTCGTCGGTATTTGCTCTGTGTTCCAGCCATTTGTTTATACTCTCTGAATCAATCTTAGGCGGAGGGCATATCACCGTAGAAATCTAGTTCGCGCTACCGTCTTTCTTTCGTTTTGTCTCAGTCTAAATCGATTTAGTAGTTTTTGACCGTTCTTCTTAAATTCCTTCAAAACTAGTTTCATAGCACGAGCAATTCCAGCACAAATCGTGTTACTTCGTAAATTATCTCACCACGTTGCAGCCAAGCATGATTTTGAACTCGTCCGAAGCCGAAAGGTGAGTGTTCCACCATTTCATTCATCACGACATGCACGATACAGTAGTTGTCCAATTTGGACGAGCCTCGGATCCCCAATGTAACCCAACTGAATGTAGGGGTAACTGGGATCTCCACTAATGCTGCAATCGGGTACCTCGGCGTAACGATTGTTACCAGGCACAGTTCAAATCCATTAGAACAAAAGCACTTGCTGTGGTGTCCAGCCTGGGCCAGTTAATGGTCAATACGTCGAGTCTGAAACTGCATGTGTTGGATTTTTCCAGCTGACCCCAGATAAGTAGAAAGGAGTGGCTTTCTTCCAGTTGAATTAAACGAATATTGTACTCAAACGTACGTTAGAGTTGTGTGGTGAGGGTGGGGGTGGGGCGAGGAAAGCAGCGTGATTTGCCGCACCTGATGTTTTCGGGTGAATTCTTTTCGAAAGGGAGGCGGGAGAGACACACCCGCGGTCCAGATATCGCGCGTCGACGTCGTCTACACAAATCGGCGACGGATGACTCGCTTCCGGCTTCCGCGATATTTCCGACGATAATTCCGGCCATTACCGCCGCAATTTCCGGCCGACTCAACTAAATCCGTTTTTATCTTCGGCGCATTAACCGACGGAGAGCAGTTTTTATCGGCGGAATGACGCTGCGTTTTGCCTCGACGCGCGCATCTACACAGAAGAAAGAAGAAAAAAACCGCACAAAAAACGGGAGATACGTCGGTTCGACGGCGCGACGCGAGCAGCTGGTTCACAAAATCATGACCGGTGGATGGAAGGGGGGGTGTGGTGGGTGGCTAAGGGGCAGGGAGGGGGTGCCCCTCTGAAAAACCTCCGCGAGGTGCCGTTTTACCAGTTTGAAGATAAGTCGGGGAAAGTCAATTCTAGCGGAAACCCCGGCTATCAGATTCGACGAAAAATGACGTGGGAGTGGGATGGGCAAGTGGTAGGGGGGGGGGGTAGTTTGGAGTCGATTGTACGACTCGGATGGGGAGGGGAATGAGTGTTAAAAAAATGGGACGACACCCCCGGGAGCAGCGAGGTGCAGCGGCGTGTCCATTGTGTCGACCCGCCGTGGGTAGGGGAGGTTGGTGGGAGGGGGGGAGGGACTAAGTTTTTCACCCGCCCCCCACCCAACCTCACTACCGCGTTAGGTCTAATAGTCGCCTTCTATCACCCCCCCCCTCCCCCTTCTCATAGCACGCATCATTCTCTTTCATCCACTCTCTTCTAGTGCTACAGTACATTTCTCACATTTGAGGAAATTGGGGGGTCAGATAAGGCTAACCCCCCCACACACACACACACTGTAGTGCTAGAAATAAGTGATTTTGACTCCACTCCCTCATGTCAACGTTTCACTGAGTTCTCCTGACTATAAATCAAGTTTACATAAAAAATCTATTTGTTGCCGCTTCGACCTTCTGGTTCTGAGATGGGGCACATTAATGTCAAACCCAGTGCTCTGCAAACTACATGATCAACGAAGAAGAGTATCAATTAGACGAGAGCAGGCTCACCGAGACACAGGATAATTTCGAGTACATTCTGACAGTCAAGTGTTCAGACACTGAGTCTCGTTAAAACTGGCGAGAGAGTGCAGGATGGGGCTGAACTCTTTAGCACTATACACTGGGTAAACGGTGTCAGGCTTACACACCCGCTCAAGTTTGCGCCCGCTCCTGAAGATGACGACTGATTAGGCGGACGGACGCGAACGAGCATCTTGGCAAGGGCAGTACGGCTCCGGGCCTGAGCGAAGAAGTGCGTGAGAACGACAATCAATCTCATCCGCGAGTTTCAACTATAAAAAACTGTTAACCGTCTGTTGGACACAGGGTGCGAAGTGTTTTAAGGTTTATTTTTATTGCATTACAATTCGGGAACGCGTATATAATTTTGGATTTTTCGGGAAGAGACGTTTTATTTCATTTTAACAAATTCCAAAAATAAATCAAAGTGAGTACCTTTTTTCAACCGGACGTTATAATTCGGGGAATCCTCACAACGGGAAAGAAGATGCTTGCAGGAAATACCTGGCCTTCCTTAGGAAGCAAGCCATGGGTCTGTGAGACATTCAGACTGGTGCAATAGGGCATTAGAATGCGGTGTATGTCCCAATAGAGACATGTGTAAGACGTTAGGTCTGCCAATAACACTAACTAACATAGCGGGGCCGTAACTTGAAACTGCCTGACAGCATCATACCATTAATTAGCTGTGGCGTGAGGAGCGTAAGGACCTGTGAGTGGATGGCCAGGCCCTAGGGAAGGAATTGCCAAGAGGCGTTCTCCCTGCATCTAACCTGCTTTTGCACATAGACTCCGAGGATGCGGCTTGCCCCCTGTCCATCGCATGGGACCTGAACAGCGATACTTTCCAGCCAGTGGGTAGGCGTTTGCGCTGGGTAGCAACTCCAGTCATTCCTTCAGAGACCTGCCACTACCAATACAAGGACTTGTTTATGGACACAGTTTCCCTAGCCGACGGGTTTCCAAAGTCCCATCTGTGAATCTCTCGTCACGTCTCCTGCAGTTGAGGTTGTCCCAGTAAATATTTGTCTTCTCTCGGCGCTAGATGTCCAAAGAAGTGAAGTGAAAGGTAGCTCTCGATATATTCGGGTATCTGGTCCTTCACCAGTCTAAAGGGCCAGCGCAGGAATGGCACTGTTCCTACATGTTCTAAAGCCCACAGCCCTGAGGCCACTGAACTAGAAGTATGTCAGCCAGCTTTAGATACGAAAACCAGGGCCTAAGTGTATAGGACGTTTCAAGGGGTGTAGAGAGAGAGGTGAGATGCAGAGAGATGTTCCCCTTTTAGCGCGCTAAGTAGGTGAACTACCACACTCATTCCCAATGACCTCGGGGAAATCCGATTATGTGAGGGGAACATCACCGTCTCCACCGTGTGAGGGAGGTCGTTACAACGCCGAACTAATTGGAGCATTTCGTGTTCACTCTCCACACGGAAATCCAGAAAACTGGCCTCCTCTTCTGACGGTTCAATCGACTTGAGGAAAACGACGTTGCACATTGGAATTGGAAATGGCAGCAGGTTTCTTGCAACGTCAATTGATCTTAAAAACGTCAAAAGGTGGGAGGATGGAGGAGACGGAAGGCGTGGGAGTGAGAGCCGTGCAAATGACAGATTAATCACAAGGTTTCTTGCTACTGCTTCAGAGTCGACCCTCACCTCCCTCCACGTCCTCAGAGACTTCCAGTTCCACGATCCAGGTCCCTCCACCGCCAATTTTCCTTACCCCGCCAGCCAACGGAATCATCGCCCTCCGAACCATCGGCAACTCACTCAACTAAAGCCCGCGGTGGGTTGAAGAAAACGCCGGCAACAAGCATCAATCATCCCTCTGTCAACGTAACGAATTAATTAAACATCCCCTTCCTCCGGCAGACTCCTCACTCTCTTTCTTCCTCCTCTCAAGCACCCAGCTTCCCTTATTATTAGCATTATATTCGCCGAGTATTAGAACTGAAACCCTTCCGATCAACTTTTAGAGCTCTGCCCTCTCAACTCCATTCGACATTCATCCTCCACTCGCCTCATCTCCCGGTTACCTCAAACTGGAATGAGAACATCTGCTTCTGACACGTGATTAGAAGACTCCGGTGAGTTGGTGCCCTCACGAACCATTGAACCGAATCAGTCTTGAAGGCGGTTACTTGAGACGCTCCTGAAGTCCAGAACCAACCCGTCTAATGTCGCCAATCTCCAAAACCTCTCAATACCAATCAACGATCAATCACTTTTCGCCGTCACGCCGCTGCGGCGAGTCTGGCCATCGATACTTTGATACTCAGTAAAACCTCCTTTTGAGATATAGTTGAACCACATATTCTGGAACTTGGAAACCTGGCGCTGGCATTATAGTGCGCAGCTAAGAGTTCGACAGGAAATACAACGAGCAAACCACAAGAAAGGCTGGAGAATTGTTCCGCTATTCGCTAAACACTGAACATGACGCCAAATTACTAGCAAACGCCCAGTCCTATCAGTGACCCTAAGTCAGTGCGTATAACGGTTCACAACAGTTTTCGTTAATGACGAACCTTTTAAACACTGCGATACCTAAACGTTTCGTGCTTCCTCCTCTCCCCCCTCCCCACGCGCTCATTAAACGTCCCTTTCACTTGTATTGGCTCCACCTGTCGCATTAAAACGACCAGCGTTTTTACCAGGGCTCCTGCTCGTGTTTTTGGAGATTCACAAGACACTTCGAACAATAATGAGGCAACGCGGAGCTCCCCAACTCTGGAAAGCGGGGTTCGGATGTTGGATTCGCCGCAGGAACGTTTCATTCTCCTCGAAGCCGCAAAGATGTTGCCAAGTAACATCGTCCCTCCTCTAAAGAGGCCCCGGTATTGAAATTCTATAATATTAGCCAGTGCCGTCAAAAGGCCGGGGAAATATATGTGAGCCATAAAAGAAGCTATCGGCTTCAGGGTCGGATATTGCTTCGGCAGGAGATTTGAAAGAAAAATAAAGTGTCAGTGAATTTAGATAAGCGATCCAGGGTTTGGATACACCGTGAAGCGATAAAAAAATGTGAAAAGAGCTTAATCCGATTCAAGTGGGAACCGCTATCAAAGGCATTTGGACCATTCCCTTCAACCGCAGTTGAGGGCTGTGCTTTGCAACAACCCTATGGTCCGGCTGGTTTGAAAAAAAAATCGATAACTGTTGCCGTCTCGGTGTGCTCATTACTTACGACGCTCCTCGCTCCTGTCACAAACATAAAGTTAGTAGTTGGTGAGTCAAACACCCGCAACAGAACACCCCAGTAGAGACAGGATTGATGAGAACATGAAGAACGTATCAGCGATCATCAAGAATAGTACGAAACAGGCCAGAACAACTGCACCCGCCCTGGTGGAATCAAGAAGGAGAAAACGCTGGAGGCATGATCAGGGGCCTTCGTCGAGTAACATCACGTATGGGTTCCGAACGCCTAGAGGCACACCTCATCCAATACAGAAATGCCACGAGGGATCTGGCGTCCACCATTGGCACCAGTTCGTTTCCATTGAGCTCAACGACGACCCATGGGGTGCGCCATACAAATTGGTATGTTCAGTAGCCACAAATTCCTTCCAGCCACTCCAGCCTTCCAGTCCTTACTGCTCCGTGGACTCCCTTGAACTACCTCCAACCACCAGAGCTACAAAGACCTGCTAATCGGCGCATTCCCCCCAGATTATGACACACACACACACACGCAATAGCCAAGTAGATGATGAATTGAGAACAACAGTAAGGCTCCCATATCAGAGCAATGACTCGTCCCCCAGGACACCAAAGGAGATAGGGGTAGCGCTCCATTCGCTAGTCCTCTCTAAAGCCTCGGGCCCCACAGCAACCTACGCATTGGCCTATCAACGTGCACTCCTCCTAATCAAACAGAATCTTCAAGCAAGCCAAGGTAATTTCTTTCCAAAAGAGAGTCCGCGAAATTTAACCTTACCCAATCAGCCTTCTCAGCAGTGCAGTTCTCACCGACCCCTTACTCTACCTCCTTCAGGCCAATAGCCCCCACAACCCCACATTGTGGTGGTGGTCAGAGGAGACATTCCCAGAGTGGCAAGACTCCACCTAACTAATCAACAACTGGTCCACAACACTGGATCTCAACAGAATCAGCTATCTGCTACAAAAACGCAACTGGTATTGCTGCGTTCCAGCCATCTTGCCCTCCCAGAAAATAGAATCGGCACCAGGAATTAAAATAACCAATACCCCCATGGCAAAGTACCTGAGCATCGCATTTACTCATGAGGTCGTCAAACAGAACATCTGGCCCTTCTCTGAACGAAATGCTCAGCCCTCATGGCACACGACAGGTCGCTGTCAGGACCCATTAGCTCCCATTCCCAGCTCCAATACTATCAGGCAATCGTCCTGCTCATTGTTTAATATGGAGCCGCAATGTAGGTAGTTCCATCGCAACGTGATCAACAGAAGCCAGGACTATGCAGCTTAACATCTTACTTGCCATCCTGTCAGCCCTGGACCCCGTCACACATGGCATTACAAATTCTCGCGGGCACACCACTAATGGAGCTAATAGTCCAGGGGGCCATACGAGCCATAGTCCTGGCAATGCAATGGCAGGAGCGATGGAGCACAGGAAGCATGGCGCACCATCTATATACCATATTGCCGTCAGTCCTACCACCACAGTAGCACAACTATTATCAGGACACGAAGCTTTCAACTGGTAAATCTTCTTCAAAAGAAGAACATTTAGTGATTGCCCGAGTGGACGCTCCACTTATTCTTTTCGATTGCCCACTGTACCAAGACGTGCACAGAACGCAATTGATTCCCTACTAACTACAATGTCAGCATTGAGTCGATTTACTACGTCGTACTGGAGGCCTGGCCAGTACTCGTGGAGGAAGAATAGGAGCTACCCCACAAGAAGGCAGGGGATTAGCCGCCCGGAACTCAGTATTTAGGACTGGACCTGGGTAACGTAGTGTATGCCAGCCTTCTGGGGTGGACATGCCAACAGGGTCGTTCCTCGTGTGCCACGCAAATGACGTGGCGGTCATTGCAGCAGCTTGTACCACACATGTGGCAATGCGCTGAGTCCAGGCCGAATTGGGTATCATGGACCTCAGCCTGGCACAACAGAAAACTGAGACCGGAACGTTGGATCCCCAATGTAACCCAACTGAATGTAGGGGTAACTGGGATCTCCACTAATGCTGCAATCAAGCACCTCAGAGTATTGATTGTTAGCAGGCACACTTCAAATCCATTAGAGCAAAGGCACTTGCTGGGGTGTCCAGGCTGGGCCCCTTAATCGCCTTTACGTTGAACTGTATTTGATGGTTTTTTCAGAAGGCAACAGAGCGGTGCTGATGTTCAAAGTGGACGTGTGGGCTGAGCCGGAGCTGGCTGAGACGTTGGTCAACGGTGTCACTCCCATACAAAGGCAAAGCCCTGAGGGGAATATGTGGGTGAGCCTTCAGACGTTCAAGGTGTGGCGTTTTCGATGGGAAAGGGTGGACTCTCACTGCCTATGCGCTCCTGAGGTCTAGAGAGATCATGGTGAGGTAAACTTCCTGATGGGAACTTGCTTCTACAAAATTATAAGGTATTGCTCTCCACAGCTGTTGACAGAGTAAACACGTAATTTTCCAAAGTGTCAGATGAGCTGGAGCTCCTTGCAGCCTGGTAGTGGAGTTCCAGCAGCCAACCACAGTCATCAACAGATGCGAGTCTGGAGAGCCTGGATGAGCAGTAGTATCCAATTCACTCAACACAGCGGTTAAAGCTCTCACAGGTAGACGCTATGGCTTCACCCTCAAGTTATACTTCACCCTTCAATCTTCATCCTTCCATGCCATTCCTCACACACACGTTCTCTGAGGTCTCTCCTATAATTTATTAGCAACGTGTACATCTCCATGGTACACACACTCGATCTCTCACAGAAAAACCGGCTCCCAGCATTAAATCAATTACTCCTCATCCCCTCTCTTACACACCTGGGGAATGTATGTTGCGAGAAAAAAGATGAGATCACGACCACCTCTTCACTGAAATCTCACTTTCTGCAGGTCCTTCCACTGCTTTCTTGAAAGGTCAACAAGGGGATTCTAAATGCATGTGAACTGGTGGCGTGGGAATCCTAGTGGAGATAGAGAGAGAGTCGAGTTGTGAGTAGCGCAAGACTTGAAAGACGAATGAATTGGGAGTACTGGGAAGACGAATGTCGCTCGCGAGTGCTGAAGGATGACCGACTCGGAAGGAGCTGTCAGTTGAGAAGAGAAAAATAAAAGAGGGATAGGGCTGGAAAAGGATAGTTTTCAGAAAGCCCAGAAAAGGGAGAAATCCTCTATCAATTGGAAATAACTGAAGAGGTGGACTTTTCATAGGTAAACAGAAGGGGTGTATGCTCGGGGAAACGATGACCTTCCATTAGGCCTTGCCTCCTGTTTGGGCAAGTGCAAACATTTGGCAAGTCAAAGACCCAGCTAATTCGGCCTACCGAACATTCCTCTTCCATGTGCTTCTGCTGTAAGTGCTGCGCATTAAAACATTGAATTCCGTATTGTTAAATTGGGCTTGCTCCCATACTCCAATAAAATAGAAACATAAATCTCGTTTTGTCGGTTCTCCTGCTTCTGCAACGCTTGTTTCGCGGTTAACATTTATTTACTGGCATCGAAAGAAATAGGCCCTACTTGGTCGATGCTCACATTTCCGGGTACACTTCACGATAGAAGCCACAAACTTTGAAAGTGAGCAACGAGCTTATACACGAGTGGCAATTAGTACAGACTTGAAACAAGCGTGCTGTACTCAGTTGTGGAGGTGACCTCACGATCTCGAATCGACGTAATCGAACTCATGAAACGTCCCCTCGTCCGTTTCATTAAACTAAAGAAACAGGAATTTTTCTCATAACTCGGATGATGGCCAGATTTTTTCTTTTTTTCCCCTATCCCCCTCGACAGAGGGGTTCAGACGAATCCGCTGAAGAGCGGTAAAAAAGGAAACAGGGCCAATCTGAGATTAGGGAGGGCGAGGGTGCGATAGGCGCAGACGGCCCTTTCTCAGCCCCGAGCTCTCGCAATGCCACGTCGTACCCCCTCGTAGAGAAATGTACGGCCTCCCTGGGATCATTAAATAACCCAAGAAACACTGGGCACCCGAGATTCCGCCCAGTCATCCGACCCTAATCTAAGATAAACACTCGCCCCTCACCATCCTCAACGGACCCCTAGCAGTTTTTTCCGCGTTATTAATTTAAACCAGTCGTCTTCCAGAACGTGAAAATATTAACCGGACAATCCTCAACTTTTCGCTTAGGCCTCTTCTCTTTTAAACTCCCTGCATGGGTTCTTGAAGGGTGGATTATCCATACACTGATTTTGCCGAGGCATTTGATCAGGTTTCGCACGAGTTGTTGTTGACAAAGCTGGAGTAGTTTGGCTTCACTTTCAAATTTGGGTTTTTTTTGGGTACTCCGCATGGCTCCTCCCTTGGCTTACAGTTGTTCCTCATAGTCATCAACGACGTAGCACATTTTCTGTGAGGGAGTGAGCTCATTAGAGAACGACCTCAAGATATTTGCTCTTGTCCGAACCCAGGCGGGCAGTTCTCTCCACAAAAATCCTCAGCTAATCGCGAATGTTGAGAAATGTTTCGCTGCCACTTGCTCTAGAGTTCGCTCCGCGCTGCTTCGACTTCGAAATTACTCCACTGGAAACAATCGGTAGTTCAGGACTTAGCAGTGCATTTTGAGGCCTCATTCACATTCGAGGCTCACATTAAGTCAATTGTCGGGAGTGCTATGGGGGGAACTCCACTATTTCACATCGATGGACTCTCGTTGCACTCTTGTTGACCTCGGTCGTCCTATTCTGGAGTACGGATCGTCGGTCTGCTCGCCATTTATTGTTGTGGTCAGTTGGTATTCCGTGGGAGAGCTCTCAGGTGGAGGAGACACTGCAGACAGTTATACAGACTGTCCAGCTGTTCTTTAAAAGTCGATTCTCATGTTCCGTCGTGCTATACAAGGCTGCAGCAGACCTTTTGTGCTGCCTCTGGTCCTACGACTTATCTGCTCCATTCTCCCCTGAATCCCTGCTACTACGAAGAAACCGTATGAAGCTGGACGTGTTTAATACCTACGTAAGGTCCCACGGGGGTTTGGGGGTCGGCGTGGGCGACGATGATTGCGCAGCATGTGGGCTTCCTCCAGATCAACCTGCACACGGCCAAAGCAGCTACGGCAGTGATGTGCAGGAGCTTTGTCTGGGGGAGCTGTGATGTGGCTCTACTGCAGGAGCCTTGGGCGAACAGCAGGGACGTAAAAGGGATACCTGCTAGTACAGGTAAGTTGGTCTACTGTGGCACAGAAGGTCGTCCTAGGGCGGCTGTTTTGGTAAGACACAACTTGCATATTCTAAAAATTCCCGAGTTCTGTCACAGGGATTTGGTGGCGGTAATGCTGGAAGCTCAAGACAGTAATGGACTCCGGGCGAGGACCAGTGGTGGCGTCAGCCTACTTCCCCAGGCGATGACGCTGAGGTCCCCCGCTGATTATGCAGCAGCTGATCCATTACTGCAGAAGGAAGACGCTTCAGTTGATTGTCGGGTGCGACGCCAATGCACATAACATGGCATGGGGCAGCACAGACACAAATGAAAGAGGTGAGTCCCTTCTTGACTACTTACTGTGCAATGAAATGGTGATGGTTAATGGGGAGCACGCCAACTTTTGTTACACGCAGGGCGGAGGGAGGTGCTGGACATTACGGTCTCAAGTACCTTCTATGCCAGCAGAATAACAGATTGGCATGTCTCTGGGGAAACTTCAATGTCTGACCACCGGATGGTGAGGTTCAGGCTGCGGTTCCCTAATAGTGTGACGACATACCGGAACCCAAGAACACGGATTGGGTTCTGTACAGCGTGTTGGCCTCCAGTTTGGAGAGCTGCAGCTGTGAAATGCAAACTGTCGAAGGTGTAGAAAGGGCGACAGGGAGATCTGCGCAGCTATGGTAGAGGCGTATGAAGAAAGCTGCGGGTTGAAAACCGAAGATCCAATAGGGAGGTTCCTTGGTGGAACAAAGGAACTGGAAAGGCTTCGGAAAGAAACGAGGAGGCTCTTTAACAGAGCAAAAAGAAGGGTGAGTGGGACACATAGGGTTCCCTCACAGCATACAATAAAGCCCTTAGACAGGCTAAAAGGAAATCCTGGAGAGACTTCTGTGGGGGCATGAAAGACTTGTCTACCATGTCAAGGTACAGAAGATCCTCTCTAGAGAAGAGAGACCGCATAAATCGGTTTTCTCCTAAAGGCAGAGGAACATTCACAAGGGGCAGCAAGGAGACCTTGGAGGAGCTACTGACAGCTCACTTCCCAGGGTCTCAAAGCCTGCGGTGGGGAGATAGCCACCACCATCAGCTGAGCGCCGATGGTGGTACCTGTCATGGGCAATCAAGGAACCCACTGCTAGCTGCAGCCTCCAGAGAAATGTTCACACTTAATAAGGTTAAATGGGCTATTGGTTCATTTAAGCCTTACAAGGCGCTCAGGTGCGGATGGGATCTTCCCAGCCATGTTGCAGCATGGTAGGGAGGCTCTGGGTCCGATACTGGTGAGGGCTCTTCAGGGCGAGCTATGTCCTTGGGTACATACCCACTATGTGGAGGAAGGTGAAGGTGGTCTTTATACCCAAAGCCGGGTGGCTCCTCGGCCCTGGCTAGGCTACCGCCCCATCAGTCTCATGTCCTTCGTGTTGAAAACAATGGAGAAGATAGTGTGCCTATCAATAAAGGAGAACTATCTAACTCAGAACCCCATTCGGAGTTCCCAGCATGCCTATCAGAGGGGAGATCCACTGAGACTGCTCTGAAGGAACTGGCAACAGTGCTGGAGGATACTCTGAGATCCGGAGAGATTGCGCTGTGCTGCTTTCTGGATATTGGGAGGCTTTTGACAATACGTCGTATGCCTCAATCACGGCTGCGGCTGGTAGGAAGGTGTAGATCCTTACCTAATCTCTTGGACCAACGAGATGCTGAGTAGCAGGGTGGTCTTCTCGGAGTTGGGGGAGACACTCTCTGTGGTGCCCACCAGGGGATGCCCGCAGGGGAAGTGCTCTCCTCTCCTCTGGTTACTGGTAGCTGATACCTTCTCAGCTCTACGGATGACCTGGTCTGTAATCAGTGAATGCATGCATGCACTAGATACCCTACGAGACATGGTGCAATGGGCAGGACTGTTTGTCAATCAAGCAGGCCTGATCCCATTCACCAGAAGGCTTACGCTGCGAGGAACTCAGGCTGGGTAAGGTGGTGAAGATCCCAGCATGAGATCAGTAAAGTCTTTCTTGATGGTAATGCACACACGTGAAAAAGCCTTACAGCGGGCGTCGGTGGAGATGTGGGCAGCTCAAAGAATGGTGGGGAAGACATGGGGGCTGAGGCCTGGGATGATCCGGTGGGTGTACACTGCGGTTGTTAGGCCTGTAGTCACCTTTGGAGCCCTGGTCTGGTGGACTAGGGTGGAAAACAAAACAGTGCAGTTGCAGCTAAATAAACTGCAGCGTATGGCGTGTCTGGCCATTACAGGCTGTATGACAACATGCCCTACGGCTGCACTGGAGTCTTGCTAGATCTAGCTCCACATACATGTTAAAAGGATGGCGTTCCTTCAGGCTGCGCGTATGTTGGAGTTGGGTCTGATCATGCGGGGGAGGAGGAGTTCCTGCCACTTGTTCCTTGACAAGGTGAAGGTGGGGGGGCCTGAACTGCATGTAGTAGACTCAATGCCCGCGAGGTTCAACTTCGTGCTACCCTTTCGGATACTCATTCATGAGCGATCCAGGTGGGTAGGGGGAGCTCCCGCTTTCGAAGCTGGGGCCCTGGTATACTACCTTGCAGGGGCAGGCATCTTTGGGCCGAGGATCAGAGCAGCGATCCCATTGGGGTCGCTGGCCACGGTGTTCCAGGCAGAGGTGGCTGCGGTGACAGTCTGTGTGCAGCGGCTGCTGCAGAGGGGACTGAAGCGGCAGAGAATCTACATCATGGTGGACAGTCAGGCCACTCTCAAGGCCTTAGCCTCATACTGTCTTACATCGCGGCAGGTGTGGGAGTGTCTGACTGGACTGAAAGCCCTGGCCGACACTGTAATACTGTGTTGGGTGTCAGGGCATCTGCGTATGGAGGAAAACGAACGAGCTGATACGTTTGTTAAGAAGGGATTGGCGCAGATCCCTATTGGCCCTGAGCCCTTTGTTAGGACTACCTACGTAGAGAGGTTGGCAAATGGGAGGACAGGTGCAGGGCTGCTCATTGGCAGGGGCTGCCCGGCCTTAAGCAGTCAAAACTCTTCATCTGGCTCTCCAGAGAGAGGTCCAAGGAGGCGCTTGCACTGGGGAGGAAGGATATGAGGATCATATGTGGCCTGTTCACGGGTCACTGTCCGCTAGTGCCACCTTGCAAATATTGGCAAGTGCGAGGTACAGGTATGCAGGTTGTGCGAGGTAGGGCTAGAGACGGCCCAGAGCACGTGCTGTGCGTGTCACGATGGACTCGCGGCATCGCGCCGTTCTGTGTTTGGGAGGCCCTTTCTTCAGCCCGAAGAGGTGGCAAATGCAGAACTTGCGGATATCCTCCGCTATGTGCGGGGGTGGTGGGGGCGCATAGGTGACGTCACACCAAGTGAGACCAGTGCCGTGGGGCCTGGGGGTGGTGCAGGTGGGCCATGATCCGAGTATCATGGACGCCCTTACAATAGGCCCGTTTGTGGCTGCAGTGAGGGTATTGCCTGCATCCACCGTTTCAAAGAAAAAAAAAAAAAAAAATACCTCCTCTGCACAGCTGAAAAGGTTTTTTCCACGAGCTCGACATTCCTTGCGTTGCATCCCCAGTTAGCAGTTGATCATTGCAAATGAAAGGAGTCACGTTTAGCTGATACGTAAAATTGTTCGTTAGTGGGATGAACGCCACTATAAGATCCAGTACATAAATGAAGCATCCGTATTTGGTCCGAAATGAACTGTCAAGTTAAATGGAAGGTTCGTAGAGGATACTGGATCTGAAGGGAAATGGCCAATTGGGCGTTATTTACGATGTTGACCAACTTTGAATGATTAAACATTTATCCAAACTATAGCTCGGGAGAATTTCTTCGCATCGTCCCCACATGACGCATGGTCAGAATTTCCAGTTTACCGCAGTCTTCTCTTCGATGCGAATAGGCGAAAAAGGTGAGAGCGGTTTACGGTAAGTGAGGGATGGGGCACTGGGAGCGCGATTGAAGACGCTCACCTTCCTGCTCGTGGATCCGCGCGTAAACGTGAAGGATGAGCGCTCAAACGGAAATATTCCTTCACGACCCCCTTCGGACGATCCCTCAAAGTCTATTGAATAGCTAATACGTTCTGGATTATTTTTATCTCGGAATGTATTGCAAGATGCGGAGCGTACGGCGGCCCAGACGCTTTTATCTGGGGAGAGCAGCAACAGCAGCTCGACGGGATTTTGATTCTTTTTTCATTCATCACTCCGTTCCTGTCACTTCGGGGGCGCCTTTCAACGCACTCCCAATAAGTCTGGCCACATTGTTAGAACCAACCCGATCCTCCCCTCGCCCCCTATTCCTTGACTTCTTCTCACTCCAGCGGTTTTCCGGTCGATCGTCGGCGAATAACCAAAACGATCCATCACCAGGTTCTTTCGCAGCTCCGCTCTTATCATCTCCAGCTCTTCTTCTTCTTTTCCTTTCTCGCGGTCGTATTCCTCGCTACTGCCGCTCCTCTCAACACCTTCTCAGCCCAGCCATCAATGTGAAACCAACGAGATAAATCCTCTCTGAATTTCATTTCCTTATTGTGCAAAGGGCTCACGTCCCGTTTTTGTCGACGTCGATTCTCTGCATTTTGTGGGTGAGTGCGCGAGGGGCCAATTATCCGGATCCTGCGTTCGCTCTCTTGGCGAACACTGAACGCTCTCCTGAGTTACCGCCCTCCGAGTCAAGTCCCTGGCACCTGCTAGCCCAGCCTCTGGCTCCTGAATCACGCATCTCCGTCAGGCACTTCGACGAAGCTAACATAACTAATTGGTAGGGGAGGACACATACTATTTTCGACTCAGAAATGTAATGAGTTCGATCAAGGAGCCTCATCACAAGAACATCATCTCACAGTGATCAAAATACTACTTTTTTTCTCCAAAACGGCTGTAATGATTTTGATCAATGTTTTTGTATAGCCGACTCCAAATTACACAACAATACCATCAAATTCCTATTCGTGGGAATATGACGAGAGCAGAGCAATAAATTACCAAACATTTAGTTCAGTTCTTTCCTTAAAAACTCCGCTCAAGTGTTAGTTGAATATAGAAATTGACGTGGTAGTCAAATCGAATGGCTATACAATAAGAGTTTAATAACGCTCATAGGATATTTAGGAGCTACTCCGGTTTCACTTATGATCACTTTCGTTATTACTATTCTTCTCAAAAAAATCGTGTTTACAGTCTCATCAATTCCCTTTACACTAATTGCTTGGTATTGGTCGTGGACAAGTACGAGTACCAAATAAATAAATTACAACAATAAATTCCGAACTATAAGCTGAAGTGCTAGAAAGTGCAGTTCATGCTTGACCAAGTTCAAATGAACTGATTGAAAAATAAATTGATTTAGTAGCAAAAATCACGAAAACTGAACTGACCTAAAGCTAAGGAAAGTGGTGTGAGGGGTCGCACTTGATTTTTTTTTTTTTTTTTAAATATTTCCGCTAAATAAACGTTTTGCGAACGCTAGTGAACGCCCCCAGGATATTAGTTAACATCATAGTTTGGTGGAAGTTAAATAAACATTCAAGCGGCATGTATCCTGGGGCGTGATCAAGCTCCTTGTGAGGCCCATAAAGCCGAGTTTTCTTTACCCATTACAATACTTTTGGGTCGAAGAAACTAAAAATACTGCTCTTAGAAATTGACGTGTTCTTCTCATTTTGCTAATGATTTATTTTCCGAGAAAATAGTTTTAATACAATTGTGAACTTTTCGTTTTTAATTTTTTCAAAATTCTAAGAGTAGCAGAGTTAGCTTACATTACTTTATTTACGCTCGTTAAGGTATCGGTTCGTCTACAGGAAGGGTTCAAACTTCCGATTATATGGAAAAAAATCACAGATGCCTCTCCTTTGCCGTTATTCAACGTTCACGATCATCTGACCGCTCTGCATCAACTTTTATCGAGTTTGGTTAGTATGAAGGGAACGAACACTCGACTGCCGCAGGGAATCGCTTTAATCGCATGACGCTTCTACTGTGCAGAACGAGATCTGAATGAAAAGGAGTTTAATCCATCGAACAACTCAATTGTGACTTGGCACCTTTTGATCAATACGATCTCTGAAGAGAAAAAACAGCAATGTAACGCCGCGTTCATCCGTTTCTTTTTAGCCCCTTCTTTTCCCTTCACTGACATCAGCCCGCTGTATAATCGACACAGCGCTACACGATCGATTGCATTCGGTTGATTAATGTATTCTTCGCGTTGTCGTGTCGATTCAACGGTTGAGGTTTTAATTTTGGAAAATATCAAATGATATTGTTGCGTTCTCTTTGTCAGGGCTGAGTTACTTCCAAATGACGAGTGTGCGCTTGACGGCTTCTTTGCATAAACTCAGCCAACTATGAAGGATATTGCAAATTGCGCTACATTTCGGATAGGCCTATATATCATTTCACCTAATTTTCACGAAGACAGAAAATATCTGGTGCTTAGCAACACACAACTTTCCGAAACCCCCCGTATATTCGACGGTCCGCTGCATGAACAGGTGCTAGATCTTCGTTCAACCCATTTCTACAAGAACATTAATGAAGAACAAACTGTAGGTACTAGTTAATTGAGAGTATTCCGTAAGTTTGAGCAGTTTTTGAGAAAATTGGAAAACCGGTAAATTAATATTCGACAAGTCTCGTTTTCCAAGCAATCACAGCTTATATCTCAGTTCATCAGATAGATACAGAGATAATTAGAACAAAATGTGGGATTGATCAAATCCAGTGACACAGTGGTTCTGAACATTACGCAAAAAACCCCTGCAAATTATTATACAACGGTTTATTATTCTCATGAACAGCTTGACCTAGTATAACTGCTCGGAGACCAATCCCATTCGATTCAGCCTCGAAAAATACTAGTGAACCATACGAAACACGGCCTGACTACAATGGAACTACGGAAACTAAATATTCCCCCGGCGCCAGGCGCCCGTAAGCGCCTATAGGCAATTGGCACGACGTTGCGAGTCAAGCTGGCAGTTGGTTTTGATGAGACAGGAGGGAGGGAGTACTAACGACGAAACGTTTACTTCCGCTGTAGTTCCCCCGAGTTCTTTCAATTAGTTGACTTTGGCTCACTATAATTACTGTAATTTCCCTATACGCAGTTGTACACGTCTGATACTCATTCCATTCGACTCAGGATGTAAAAAATACCTTGAAAACGATGCGAAACACGGCGTATTTGCGATTATACTGCATTTTGTTAATTTCTTAACCATTTTTTGTCCGTAACAACCATGGGCTTCTCGAAAGGCCCCTCTCAAACAACTCCGTAAATCGATTTCGTCAACTAAAGTGTAAATAGGTAAAATACTAATAGTACCTAGTTTAGCTACGTACTAGTAGCAGGTCCATATTCGCTTTTCTACAACTCAATCGTGTCACTGAGAAAACTATTAGTAACAACGACTGAATTTTAGCTGCGTAATCGTAAATGGCGAAAATACCGCACAAAACGCGAACTTTCTTATCTTATAAAACAAGAGAACTATTGATTAATGTACGAATGAAGAAGCGGCGCACCGTGTAGTGGACGAAGTTAGCGAGGAGGTAGCGAATGAATCCTTAATAATAATTTGGTCACGATCTTTTACATCTCAATCGATTTTTGGTTTATTATTCATTCTGAATAATAACCCTATGTTTTCGGTCACGAAAAATTTTTTACAACCCCCTCTCAAAATTTGATACTATACGTTTCAAGACCTGGAGATTCAAAATTTGCAATGTCCGTCCGCCGTCCGGGCCGTTTTGTGCCTTTAACGTGGTCTAAAAAATTCGTTCTTTCGCCCAAAAATCCTATTTGGTGTCTAGTTGTGCCTGCCATCTCGGTAATCCGATCGGCCCGTGGTTGTAATGGGCAAAAAACGGTTAAAAAAATTAACGAAACGCAGTACAACGCGGGAGCTACAGCGTTTCGTCGTTTGAACTCCCTCCCTCCCCGCCCGTCTCATTAAAAAGCAACCGCGCTCAAGGCCGCTCACTTGCCTCCCAACGACGCCGCCACTTCGAGCGCCCCCGTTCCAATTTCCCTGACGGCGGGGCCAAATCATCAGAAGTTTTGTTTCCGTAGTTCCATTGTAGCCAGGACATGTTTCGTATGGTTTACTAGTATTTGATGCTGAATCGAATGGGATGGGGCAGCACTAATACTAGGTCAAGCTGTTGATCAGAATAATAAACCATTGTGTAATAATTTGCAGGGTTTTCTCTGATAGTCTCGTCGTTCTGGAACGCCCAGATGATTCAAACGACCTGAAAAAAAACTGTCCTATCCTCGATTTATACTCTAAACCATCTTTTTCGGCCAGCAACAGATTATACCAAAATCTAAAAAGGTAATTAGGAGCTGGTACGTTCTCGAGTACAGTAATAACATGAACCACCAAAACATAATATTTTTACTCATGAGTTCCCACGATGCGAAGTATTCTCGATGAAGTCTTAATTTGAAGTGTTAAAGATATTATTGGAATGTTACTACATTAGATGTTGTTGAACTTTTATCAGGTGTTTGCTGCTTGGTGACGAGTTGTGTTGTTGTCGTTAAGGCCAGTTGATTGTTGGATCGCGAATGTGAAGATATAAATTGACCTTCGTTTGTTTCTGTACATCTTTAATACAATATCAATCAGAGCTACCACAAAGTTAATTTTGAGAAACGAATTATGGCTTTTGAGTACTACGAAGCTAGGGTTGGAGCATTATGCAGCTAGCGCTGAGAACATGGTGGCAATTATGGGGAGGGAGAGAGAGAGAGAGAGAATATAAGTTATAGTAAACTACGAGTGAAACGCAAACACATTTACATCACTACCTTGGAACAGTTTTAAGACGAATGAATTCTAAACTCCTCCCCTCACACATTCGTTTTTCAATCTCACTTTGTTGTCACCTCTGAGTTGTACCGAACTATTTGGTTTTAACAAGGCTTCGTGTTGAAGCATACTGTTGAAATAAAACAACGTTTGCTGAAATAATCAACCAGTGTAACCGACACACCGCAATGTGACCCCGACACAGGAAATTGCTCTCTCGAGTTGTAAACAATTAAAATGCATCCCCTCCTACCACCCCAGTTTTATACTCATAAGATCTCCCTCAATTTTCGCATGTCTGCCCAGGAAAACACAGCTGGGTATAAGATCTCCTGTGCATAAAGCTAACCGGTTCAACCGTTGCCTCCAATTTCACAGTCTCTGCACCTTTAATACACTTGATGAATATACAATAGACCAAAGGTGTGGGGAGAGGAAAGGATAGGCTGTAGAGAACGCCACTGTTTTATTAAACGCGATTTACTCGAAGCCGAACGTCTTCATCCTTCTAAGATTACCTAATCCCATTAACATTTCCTCTTCGCTTCCGCGGCTCTTGGTCTATTCTATCGATCAGCTTCAGAAGCTTTACCGGGAAAAGCAACCTACCCAATTTTCTCGTTGAAAACCTTCTCCACCGTCCGACGTTAGTCTGATGTTTAATTTTCACTTGGAGCTTAAAAAGACAATCTACTTAAATTCCAGCGTAGCGATAAACTTTGTTTGGGTCTAGTGTCCCCTCCCCTCCCCTCTCCCACCACCACACAAGAGATATGAAAATAACATTGACGCGTCTACTAACGTTCTAATTTAAACAAGGAATTGCGCTATTTTAAGTTGGGAATTTTTCCCACTAGTTGGAGCCAACAACGACCCTCTGTGCTTGGGGGCAAGTACGTCCGATCTAGCCAGTACAACGTGTAGTTGATTTCGTTCAGAGCCTCAAATGAGTTTAAGCGACCCTGCCTAAAAGAATATGAGGATGCCCTATGATCAACTGCAGATGAACAGGCGACCCTTGGGACTTGCCATGCACACTGCATACAACACTGTTTTGTCTGGACAAAATTCAAATCGTGTAACGGCTTGGTCGTAAATGGTCTTCTTCTCGCATTGCTTCAACTCTAGCCCATTATTAGCTAGCCCAGCTGAACTCACAAGCCAGAGGGAGTTAACGCAACTCAAGAGAAGTCGTAGTTGTCGTTTCACAACAGCGATAACGCTGATTTCTTTTTCTTTACCGACCCAGCCTTTTTATTTTTAATGACCAGAAAAGGATCGCGGATCATTAGAATTCTGCCCCTTTTTTCTTTTTTTTTTCTTACCCGAGGGCGTGTGGGACAAGTCCCTTTGTCACTGCGGCCGCATATGGGCCTATTGTGACGGCCCTTTCTTAGTAGAAGGCGTCGTACATACCCGCCCCCGTTAGGAAGCTGAGTATGTCCTTCACCGCAGATTCCGCCATGATTTGGGGTTCAGTGGTCCCCTGACCGAAGTATTCAAAGCGTTTTGCTGCCAAGGCAGGGCACTTAGGATATGCTCTGCTGTCTCGTCCTCCTCACCGCAGAGTCTGCATTCCACCGCCTCTAAGATGCCCATCTTGTTGAGGTGATATCTGAGTGGGCAGTGCCCGGTGAGGAAGCTTATCAGTACTCTCAGATGTTGTCTAGAGAGTGTCAGCATCGTCTTCGCCCTTTGACAGGAAGGCCTGTCTTAGTTGTGGCTGGCGATGCCAATGGGCGCCATTTTCCTGTATCTCCCATCGAGCAACCAGACGCTTCAGGTGACTTTTCGTCATACCTACGTGTGGTTCAGGCCCGATGGGTAGGGATTCCGTACCCCTTTTCGCAAGGCGGTCAGCCCTTTCATAGTCCTCATGCCCCCTGTGAGCCGGCACCCAAATGAGGGAGAGCCTGTTACGGGCGCCGAGCTGCTTGAGCGCATGGAGACATTCCCATGCCAGCTTAGACCTAAAACTTGCGATGGCCTCTAAGGTCTGAGAAAATGTAGATCCGCTTGCCCTTGAGTCCTTTGTTCAGGATCTCTTCTGCGATCTCTTGGGTTTTGCCCATTGTTCGCGGCTGCTTATTCAGTCAGCATGCTGTCCTTATTCACAGCTGGCCGCAGACATGCCCCTGGGGACAATGCCGTGGCCGTTCCACTATCCACAACCCGTGGTCGCGCCTGGTAGCATGGGCATGCTCCTGGGAAGATAACCCAGAACCAGGTCTGCCCCTTTTAAGAACTGTCTCCAGTTAACTGGCCTTGCCAAATCATTATTTTCTTTCGCTACATCATCGCAATCGCCGAAGAACTACTAAAAACTCCAATATTCACCAACGACCGGGACTCGCTTGCCCTAACCAACGTGAACGTAGGACTGCGATCGATCGCGTGTGCAAAAGTGAATATCACATACCAAAACGGTCAGAAGATTTTATTTCCAGTTGCCATTGTCTTGTGTTAACTTTATTTTTGTATTTTCTCATTTAATAATTTATTTATTTAATCAAAGTATTTAAGCTCTTATTTTCTCGTCCTCACATAAATAATTTACCAGACTGGGTTAATTGGTGCATTTCTCTTAATCTCCCCGACTCAGTCTAACAATACCATCATCTAAGACAGGAGTTGACCCACTCTTATAGAATGACGGATCTGCCATCTAGTCACGGAAGCCTAGACATGGAAGCCGTGACTCGGTCTACTAGGTGAACCATAAGGGAAGATATACGTCCAGTCTGTTTTTTAAAATGATGGATCCCGTGGCAAGTATAAATTGAGACCTGTTGAGAACTTACGAGGATGTTTCATATTCAAGTCGGCCACACCAAGGTGGGGATCTATGTGTAGCAACTTCAATCAACCTTGAACCTGCTGATAGCAAAGCGTAACTCCTGTGGGTAAGTGAGGGTAACGCATGGGTAAGTAATTTGTTTGCAGAAATTCCTGGAGAGGATTTGTTGAATAAATTCGCCAGAGCAATGAGACATTGGGCAAGCCAACTTTAGAGTGTAAGATGCATTTTTGTTCCCTAAAAACAAACAAATCTGTCGATTTCTAAATCTTATTTCCATGTCTCAGCTCCAAAATAGTGATTTAGCGGCTCTCAATAGTTCTTTCAGGGTAAGAAAAACTCGTATAAACGAATAATAAAATCCCTCTTACCTTCCGGCCATAATTTTGACCCCCGTAGCGAAGCCAAACCATAAAAACCTCCCTTTCATTTTTCCCTTTTTGGCTTCCGTCTTTTCCCTCTTTCAAAAAAAGGGGCAAAAAGGGAGAACGATACGGAAGAAACAGGGTACTATGGTGCGGGTGAGTGGGGGGGAGATGCAAAAAGAGTGGCATGGACGGGAGAGGAGGAGGTTTTATGAGGTGAGGAGAGGAGCCTGTTTAAGTAGAAAAGAGTGGTCGACAATCATGAGGCTTTATGTGAGCAGTTCGCCCAAAACACACGAGCGCCTCCGCAAATAACCTTTTTTGTGCTTACGACCCCCAGACCATAAAAGCATTTGTGCAAATGTGTTTATAAGTAAAATAATAATAACGTATTGAAGTAAAGCGGGCATAGTTGTTTTTCATTGCTAACGCGAGAAGACCTATTTTAGAATTGTACGACCTTTACCCAACCTTTACCCGTTACGACCCCCCCGGTTTAGTACCTTTAAGTACTATACCGAAGTCTTTGATTGATGAGAAAGCACGCGTTCATGTCACTAATCTATAACGAAGACTCCAATTTCTCTCCAACGCCCATTCGCCCACCGCTGCTAGTTACCCCTCTGTGGAAAGTCTTCTCAGAGTTCACTCCATTTGACTATCTATGTTTACACCTTACGCACTAGTGGCCAGTGGTTACCAGGAAGTATCTCAAAGTGGGAGATTCGGAGACTTAATGTCCAGCAGTTACCTAGCTACCTGCCAATTTTTCTAACTAGGGCCTCAACCCCTTTCTCAGTGTTGGGCATTAAAATAATCAGTGTTGTCCGAGCGGCCTGAGTGTTGGATGATGGAGGGTACTGCCACCACACAGAACGAAGGTTCTCGTGTGAATTCAGACCAGGCCAGGTAGCTTATGGGACTCAAAAGCTATAACGGCTGTTGTTAGGAAGTTTCCTGTTTATCTAGTCCGATTGGCGATTAGATTAACTGATTTCTTCGAAGGTTCCATGAAGCTCCAAAAGCCTCTCGGCGCTACTCAAAGATGAGGCTCAAGGGAGAGATAACAGTATGAAATGAAGGTATGGAGCCTACTGAGAGGTTGCTGTTTGATTGGAGGACGGGAATGATTGGTATTGTGTTGCCAAGATGTTGGTTGCAAGGATTCATGTTTTTTGTTTAATTGATGCAATAAAAGCTGCTAAAAACGTTCTCTTGAAATATGAGGACATTGACGAATCCTTCCGGAAATATAATTCTACTTCGTTGGAGAACGGCTACACCTCATCATAGCTATTAATGGGAAGAAAGTTCAGGACAACTGTGCCAGTCGTTTTGGAAAACGTGGTACCGAAACAGCCGGAAATTGAGTTTTTGAGGAATAAGGAAAGATGGATACGCCTAAGTCAAAAAGAAATTTTTATCGTCGACATGGAAACCGTATGGAGTTATCCCAGCTTCAATCAGGACAAACTGTATGGATAACTAATAAAGAATGAAAGAAGTAGTAAGCAGACACGACCAACCGAGGTCTCACATCATCAAAACAGGAAGGGGAGAAGCAATTGTTTCCATTTGATACCTCTGAATTCAGGAAATATTTAAGAAAAAGAAAATGAAAGAGAAGGAAAGATGTTGAGTTGCCAAGATGTTGAGTTGCTAGGGTTCATGTTTGCATGAAAGCAATAAAAGTTCAGTTCTCGTTGTGATTCCGTATCAGCTAGTATATTAATTGAGGGTATTATACGTAACATAACAATTAGTGTGCATTGGCGAGCAGTATGCAGCCGCAACCAGAAAAACACATTTTTTGGTTTTGAACTTTGCAACTTGAAAGCAGCACCCTTCTAGTTCATTAACTTTAGTTAACATTTAATTAAGGGGTGCTATCGGCAATGAATTAGAAGTCAAGTAATTAGTGTACTCAATGCGTTAGAGTTGAATGGCCACGTTGATTAGTGAGTACGCACAAACTGCTAAGGCGCTACTTAGTGACTTCACTAATTGAGTGTGTGGGAATGGATGGTGACAATTCGTGCCACGAGAATTCCACTACTCCCTTCTTATCAACTCTCCTGGTTGCAATAATCGTCTTCACAATTAAACTAAGGCTTTGTTCGCTGTAATCGATGATAGGAGCAACGAATTACAGAATAATACTGACTGTAATGAAGACACGACTGTACACTAACGGAACTGCAAACCAATGAATGAATCATACCACACACATTTACCACGTTGTAGTAGCAGCCTAAAACGACAATCCATTACTCGATCACGGATTGATATTAAGAATGAGCAGAATGATGATAATAATTCAGTAGTTCATCGAGTTCGCGCTTCTCCCCGTCACGGATCTGTAAACACGACTCCTCACATTTATCAAAGTCAATAAGATTTTTTGCCACGTCACCGCGATATCTCACGTTCCGTTGGGGAAGTGTAAATGGCTACATCGTGTTACGCTCGGTAAACGGTCTGCTGTCCTCTGCGAGGGAGATCGAAAAATAGGGAGAGAACTCGAGATGGCTCTCGAAGAGGGTCGCTGGAAATATGATGGAAATCAAGTGCCCTCTCCAGGGGGTTCCGAATTGAAGTCTAAAGTGAAGTTCTTTGTAACGAAATCGAATGACCTAAGGATGGGAAAACTGAGGAAGAGAAAACGAGTGAGACGGACTACTCAAACTTTCAACAAACCGTTTATTCCTGCGGGCTATGCTTCAGGGATGAATTCGCCTCAGCTAAACCATCGAAGTTTCATTCTCCACATTCATTCCTTTCCTTCAGGAAGTCGTGCAGAGAGACGAATGTATTTGGGATCGAACTATGGAATTTAAACTCATAATAAAAGCCCTTATCGCCGCTTTGCATCCGACAGTAAACTGGAATGAAACACAAACGGCCTCACTATTGACGTCGAAGGGTTCTTAGTGGAAAAAGGTGAAGCTATTTTGTGAGCCGCTTGCAGGTGGATATAAATCACTTGGAAATAGACGGGAGCGGGACCTATGAATGCGTACAGGTCTATTATTCTGTCAGCCATAGATATATCGGTTTAATATTGAGAGATGGGAACGTGGAAGAAGGGGGAATGAAGCATTGCAGCCGAATGGTAGGAGGGGGGTTGGGGCTGTTCCTGCTTCCGCAGTTGAAGGTGAAGAGGCTTTGGTCGAAGCAACGCCTGAGGTGTTGGGCGCATCAATCATTTTCTGTTTTTCCTTCTTTCCCTCTTCGATAGGGAAACTCCTGACACCTAAAACACTCGAGAAAGTACGCTTTTTATTATTCAGGCTCCGAATCTCTGACGTACCGTGGAACGATTCTGATGATATAGCGCCTCATGTGGGGTGTAATCTCCTCAACCATCTCTCTTCTGTTAGAAATTGATCCTTACGCAGCGTTACCAAGAAAGCTCTTCTTCGAATTCAAAGTTCGTCGTTTGAAAATGGAAGTTTGCCGGAGGTGTCAGTGGAAGCTCTGGAGCTTTGCAAAGTGGTTGGCTTTGCAAAGTTCTTAAGCGAATTACATCAATAAATATACCTTATTGAATGTATCTTTGCACCAGGGGTATTGGTCCACACACTTAAGGGAACGCAGATTGACGCGTAACATTGTGTTGAGAGCTTGAAACTGACAAATTAAAGAGCGTGGTGTGCGTGAGTAGGGACTGTATTATACTTGACAGAAAAGCGATGTCCGGTTGAGTATGAGTATACAAACGCGCACAAGGGACTCTCGATACATGTGAAACTGGTTGTGAGGTACTAATAGAGAAATACAGTTGAGTTGGGAGTAGCACGAGCTGTTAGACGAATCATTGGATGAACCGGGAGAGCTGAAGGATGACTAAATTGGAAGGAGCTGTCTGTTGAGAAGAGGAATCTAAAATTGAGGGGTGGGAAAAGATAGTGGCGAAGTCCAGGACAGGGGGAAATCCGTTGTCAATTGGGAATAACTGAGGACTGGGACTTCCACGGGTACAAACAAAAGGGTTGATGAATAGTATTAGGTGCAAGTACGGATGATCGGAGGTCAAAGACACAACTAATTTGGCCTGGCGAACACACTGAGTGTATTTATATTTATCTATTATGTATTTACGTCTCCAGGTAATCAAGAGTGGAGTGTGGTGTGGATACGAAACTGCGGTTGATATGATGAGATGAAATCCTCTTTGGCTGTAGTATTGTGATGATCTGTGTTCAACGAGAGAGATCTACTCACTAATTTGTGAGGTGTTCCAACGAAGTACTGAGGTTGATGTTGCCATGAATGGTCTAATTGCGTACGACAGGGGTAACACGAAACAAGTGTCATTGGAGCGCCTTATTTCGGTCTCGCGACGCCAAAGTGGAGCAGGTACCCCAAATTGGAAGGGCATAGGAGCAGATGGGCCTGATGAACACTTTGCATATTGTGTCTGAGATAAGGCAGGGTTGTCAAAAAAACATTTGAGTTGGGAAATCTGGTTTTGCGAAGTGCTGTAATATGCTCCCTGCATGTGAGGCGTTTATCGAGCATCACCCCAAGATATTTATGAGATGTGGCTGATGGCACTTACATGCTCACGTATGTCGCTTGTACGTATAGGAGACTGTTGTGGATTTGCTTGGGGGGTTTACTTTCAACCGCCATTTATTACACCATTGACCTAGTTTATCAACTGTGTCTTGTACTCTGTGGAAGATGACAGAAGATTCTGGCCTTTCACTGCTAAACTAAGTCATCAGTGTTTAGCCCTAAGAAGCTTGGTCACACCGATACGTCGCTAGAAGTTTATAAAGTTGTGTGTCTATATAAGAGTCTTACATTCATGTGCAACCCGAGTTCTAAGCCCTGAGTGGAAAAAAGTAAGGACATGTTTTCTGGGAATCCGTGTTGTTCTTTTGGTAAAAGGAGTTCAGTTTATTGTAGGTAGTGTGAGAGTATGAGACGTTCGAAGATGGAGTTGTGATACTAGGCTGGTGGGACAGTACGTGTTGCCAGGCCTTAGAATCATAGCAATGGTGGCATGTTTCCAGCATTTTGTAAAGTATCGTCGAATGGGAATGAAAGAGAATTATGGCTCAATACTGTTTGAATTTTCTAGAGTTGTTTGAAGAGGAACGTTCAATATGAGATCTTCTGCACGCCTGATGATATAAGGGAGAGAACTAATCGCATAGACTTCCTCAACCAGCCTCTGGATCGATCCAGGGCTACTTGGCCTCGTTTTTAAAATTGCGCTCCAGACGTGCTTAGCTATTGGTTTCAGTTCGGTCCTGTTTTGCCATTGTGTCGGTTTTTATTTTAAAAATTCGATCCTCCGATTCTCAGAAGATTTCAGGGATACGATAAAACTTCGGGAATTTTGATATTGATTGCGTAGGGGTTATTACAAACTTCGATAAAACCGTAGAAACCAAACAATCTCCCTGGGAAGAAGTCACACAAAACACATCTTTTTACGATGATCACATCACGTTCAGTGAAGGGTTTTTTTCTTTAAAATTGTGGTTACTTTGAGGTACCAACGATTGCATATTTCTCGAAACCAGATTTATAGTATTTTGGATTTTGCAACTGAGCTCATTCGATGGCGACAACATTATGATTTCATGAACCCCGTCTTCTTGCTAGTAGTTTTAAACACTTGTGAAAAGAACCTCCCTCAAATAATTCAGCCGCCTTTCAGGAGTTGAAAACACCTAATTAAAAACGAGGAAACTCTCCACAACTTGAGTTCTATCGCCGTACGGCAGATGATAATTTCCCCGACCTGCGTCTAAAAACTCGGAGTTTAATTTTCGGAAGAGAAATGAGTTTTGATTATTCGTTGGAAATTATCAGCCGGTGGAGGGAGTCCATTTGAGTTCTCCCTCGATCCCTGAAACCCTTGAATCTGAAAACGCTTACATTTTTTATTTTATGTAAACAAGCCGTGGGTTTGTTTTATAACGATTGGATTGTCCCTATTGACTCCTTATCTGGTGAAGACACTCTTCTCCTGCTCCCCCCACCCTCTTGTTTCTCCGATAATTTATAACATCTCCGCCCTACCATTTCCTTTCCGTCCATCGCCTTTCCATCATTTAGAGAGGCAACTTAAGTCTAAGGAACTGGATTTTCTTCTTGGCTCCTCCAGCTTTTGCTCTGTTAACTCGCCAACATCTTCATTTTACTTTCATTTAGAAATTCAATATGACATTATCTAAGAGGTCACACGCTTCACCAGTTTCAAGAGAGCCGCTCCACGGGAACTAGCCGTTTCTCTGACGGGGTTTGTCGAAAAAAAACCTATAATATCGTGAGAGTCGGGATGAAAGTGCGATGAGTGCTCTCCACAATTTTCGTGTCAAGTGGACGGACCGACTCAATTGCCATGGTTTGCCTAGCGATGCTTTGCTACTATTAATATGTGTTGGGGAAAGCGTGGAGTTCTTAGGATAGATCTTCCCTCAATAGAAGCCGGTACAGAAGGAAAAAGATGTTGCCGAACGGAAAAATTATATTTGACGGGATCTTAATGGAATGTCTTAACTGGAAATTTAAACCTGGACTGTCGGTATGATGATGGTAGAGGAGACGTGGCGAATCACTTGGTGAGTGGTGCTGAAGTTCGTGACGAACGTAGAGGTCCTTGGGAGAGCAATTGTTTCGTGGCACTTTAGGGAGCACAATGTGTATTTTAGGGAGCACAATGTGTACTTTAGGGAGCACGATGTGTACGTTAGGGAGCACGATGTGTACGTCCTCGTGGAGGAAAAGCGCGTCTTGGACGAGAAAAAAAGGTTAGGAGAAAAACCGCTACACAATGTCACGTATAAAACGGAACTGCGGAACAAAGGCAATGCCGAAGATGGAAGGATTTGAGTGTAGGAGAAGAGAGGGGGAGCAGAGATAAAACTGGCCTGAAGAGCAGGAGATTGAAGAAAAAGGCGATTAGGTGTGACTCATATGTTTGGCGAATTGGCGAAGTCCAGAGTTCGGTTGCCGACACAATGCGCCTCGAACTCGCGTAATTGCCCAAACATCCCGCCCACCAAAATTTATACGAAATTTTCAAGTTTTGGACAAGGAGCAAGGAGCAGGTTCAGGATCGGTGATGGGGCGCAAGGACACCAACTTGGTGGTAGGTCGAAGGAAAGTACCATGGGAAGTCCTGATCTGAGCAACGCGTGTAACTCCGTCTTTGCCCGGAAACGTATATTGAATGCGACCAAGGATCCACTGGGTTGGAGCAGAGTTGGCCTTGATGATGGCAAGATCTCCAGGTTCCAGGTTTGGATGCTTCTTTGTCCACTTGCTCCTTTGCTGCAAGTGATGGAGGTATTCATCCCTAAATCGCTTCCAGAAATGCTGTGTTCTTTGCTGCACCAGCTGCCAACGAGACAGTCTGTTTTCTGGGAGTTCCAGGAGAGGCAGTTCAGGACGAGCAGAAAGAGGAGCACCGATAAGCAGATGGCCAGGGGTCAGTGCTACAAAGCTCCCGGGGTCGTTGGTCAAGGGACAAAGTGGCCTGGAGTTGAGGATTCCTTCTATTCGTGAGAATAGTGTTGTTAGTTCCTCGAATGTTAGAGGAGTGCTGCCTGAGATACGTTTGAAGATGGCCTTGGATGATTTCACGGCAGCCTCCCATAAGCCGCCAAAGTGCGGTGATGCCGGAGGGTTGAAGGACCACTCAATTCCATGTGGGGTTAAATGCTCGATGATCTCATCAGTGGTTTTTTGTTGGTGGTACCAACCCAGAATTTCCTTCATTTCACGGCTGGCACCCAGAAAATTTGAGCCACAGTCAGAATGGATGCGAGTCGGACAGCCTCTTCTGGCGAGAAATCTGTCAAGGGCAGCAAGGAATGCGGGTGTGGAGCAGCTGGATACTATCTCCAAATGGACAGCCTTGGAGGACATGCATATCAGGATACATAAGTATGCCTTGCCCAGTGGTGCCTTCCTACGAAGAGATTCTCTGATGTGGAAGGGTCCAGCTAGGTCGACTCCAACCTCCTGAAATGCCCTGCCTGTTTGGAAACGACATTTTGGTAAATCTCCCATAAATGGAGCTCGTGGTTCTTGCGACAATTTAAAACAGGTGGCGCAACGGTGGACTCGCTGTTTGACAACCAGTCGAGCTGAAGTAATCCAAAACTGATTCTGTAGAAGACACTGTAATAAGGATGGTCCGGCATGTAAATTGATTTGATGATGATGATCAATGAGAATTCTAGTAAAGTGGCATTTTCCCGGTAGCAGAATTGGATGAATGAAATCTCCTGGTAAGTCAAAATTACTCAGTCGGCCGCCCACCCTGACAACACCATCGCCATCAACAAACAGGTTTAGCCTTTGGTGATTGGTTGACAGTTTACTATGATCCAGCGAGGTCCCTTTAAATGGGAAATGATGGCATTGAACTATCTTAATAAGGATCATAGTGGCAAATTCATACTCGAGGGCAGAAACTGGGGGTACACTCTTCAAAGCATTGGGAGGAGTTGACCCTGTAGCCCTTGTTGTGATAAGTCCAAGCTTACCCTTTGGCCAGCCAATATAGTTCCTCAGAAATCTCACAACATAAGCTGTGGTCCTAACTAACTTGGAGAAGGAGGAAAATCTTTCCATCCATGAGACGAGATGTAAGGTAGGCTGTTGTGCAGCTAAGTGAGTGACAGTGTTGTCCTTCATCTCAGGCAAGTAAGTAGTCGTGAGTTGTGGAGAACTTACAGGCCAGCTTTCCATAGGGAGTTGGAGCCAGGAGGGTCCGGATGACCACAAGGGGTGGTTAATAAAGTTTGCTGGAAGAAGACCTCTAGAAGAGCAATCAGCAGGGTTCTCAGCTGTTCGCACATGGTGCCAATCATCTGAGCTGGTGGTGTCTAAGATTTCAATTACTCGGTGAGCCACGAAGGTTTTCAGAGCACTGGGTTCAGCATGAAGCCATCCCAAAACCACCGAAGAGTCGCTGAACCAGTAGTAGCTACTGACTGTCAGTGCTGAAAGGAACTCTTTGAGAGATACGAAAAGCCGGCAGAGAAGCAAGGCAGCCAAAAGTTCGAGTCGGGGAATGGTGAGTACCTTAATGGGTGCTAGTTTAGACTTGGCCTTTAGAAGCGACACATGCACCCCAATGTCGGAGACTGAGCGCAAATAAATCATGGCGCTATATGCTTGCTCTGATGCATCGCAGAACCCAATCATCTGCAAACACTTAGCATTGGATGCTGGAACGAATCGGGTATGGCTACTTGGTCTAGTAGTGGCAATTCGTTGACAAAGCTTCTCCATCTTGTAGCAACTGTATCGGGAACCTCCTGATCCCAATCCACTTGCGCCTGCCAGCACAGCTGAAGGACAATCTTGGCGTAGCAAACAACGGGTGATAGGTAACCTAATGGGTCAAAAATGCGAGCAATGGACGACAGAATTGAACGTTTTGTGACAGCAAGGCTGGGTGCTTTTACATGGTAAGTGAAGCTATCTCTCTTTGAATCCCATTGGAGGCCTAGTATTTTAATGGTCTGATCCTCAAGTCCTAACTGCAATGGGCTTGGTTCAGAGGAGTGTTCAAATAACAATGGATGATTTGAAGACCACTTGCTCAATTCAAACTCACCCCTTCGAAGGAGCTCAATAAGCTGGGTTTTCAGCTCAAGAGCATTTTGGAGCGAGTCGGATCCACTACAAATGTCATCAACGTATGTGTCATTTAAAAGTGCATTGGCAGCTGCAGGGTAAGCTTTACCTTCATCCTTCACCAACTGAACCAAAGTTCTGATGGCAAGCCACGGTGCTGAAGTGGTTCCATAAGTTATGGTGTTTAAGGTGAAATCCTGCAACTTGGCTGTAGGATCACCACGCCAGAGGACGTGTTGAAATTGGAGATCTTCTTCTCTAATCAGCACCTGGCGAAACATCTTAACGATGTCTGCAGTGAAGACGACACGATGCAAACGAAAGCGGAGTAACACAAAGCTAATGTCCTTTTGAAGCTTGGGGCCTGGAAGAAGAAAGTCATTTAGGCTGCCACGTGACGTTCCACAAGAACCATCAAACACGACTCTAATCTTGGATTTGACACCATCCGACTTGAATACTGCATGGTGAGGGATCGTGTAAGCAGCCGGCTCACTACTTGAAGACATGTGATTTAAGCTCTGATATTCGTTCATGAATTGGACGTATTCGCGTTGAAAGTCAGGATTGCGAGCGAACTTGTTTTCTAAATTTCGAAAGCGGATCATAGCAGCAGAGCGTGAAGAAGTTAAGTCTGGAGGTGGCTCTTTGAAGGGCAAACCGACAACGTAGCGACCTGACGTAGTTCTCCTGTGGGTGCATTGAAAATGTAGCTCACAAAGCTGATTTTCAGGCGAGCTAAGCGGTTTTTCTTCTACCTCCTCTATTGACCAAAACTTGGTCATCATGTTTGACAACTCCTTGTCATGACAGGAGAGAAGCGAAGTGGAATGAGGTTGCTTCATGGGGCGCTGGAAGCGACCACCAACCACGAAACCAAAAACAGTAGGCGTGAGTTTAGGGAGGTTAGGAGCAACCGTAATTGGCCTGCCCTCTAGAATATCGTAGAATATGTCTCCCCCCAGTAAGAACTCCACAGGCCCTGGTTTCCAATAGTTCGGATCAGCAAGTTGGTATTTATGGTACTTGGTACGCCAACTTAAGGGTATGGGTGATTGAGGGAGGTCACTAGTAATGTTGGGTAACACCACAGCCTGAGTGTGAAAGGTTGCGTTCTCATTGACAGCAGAACGAATAGTACAAGATACTATACCCTTGGGGCCATGATGATCAAGTGAGACTCTTCCTATTCCACTGATGGATCCATGGAATTTATCCAGACTGAGACCAAGTTTAGCAACGCAGTTCGCGGTTATGAACGAGAACTGACTCCCACTGTCTAAAATCATTCGAACTGACCTAAAGACTCCATGAGAATCCCTAACTAGAGCAACTACAGAGCCCAGCATAACAGATCCATCACTCGCTGGAGTTCCAATGAGCGCTGGTGCAGATACGGAAGAACTCGAGGTACCTGGTTGATCAGAAGTGACTCTAGTCGTAGACTCGTCAGTAACGGTAGACTGCTGAATGTGAAGCCATGTGTTATGTCGCTTATTGCATTCTCGACAGTTAGTATTGGAAGGACAAGCCCTTGTAGCATGTTGTGAAGACAGACAGTTTTTGCAGCCGTCCCAATTTTTTAGCAAATCCAATTTTTCGAGGGGACTACATGATCGAAACTTAATACATCGATGTAAAGTATGATTGAGCATGCCATTACACCCTGGGCACTTAAGGGAGCGTGACGAATTAGGTTTTGAGGAAAACCTATTGAGCTCCTTACTAGCGTATTGTTTATCCGACACAAAAAATGATTTTTTCGTTTGTTTATTGTGTGATGAAATTTGCTGGACTTGGAAGAGTGGATTTGTCTCCTCGCAGCTCATCCCACACAACTCGCGTGTTCGGCAATCAGTTTTGACGAAACGGAAAAGGGCGTCAAAGGTAGGAAATTCCTCACCTACATTATCCTTTTCAAAATTGTGACGAGTGGTTTCGTCCAAACAGCGAACTGCGAGCGTAAATAAAATGAATTCAGAGGGGTTAGGAATTTGCAGTTTTTTAAATGCGTTAATATTTTCGCAAACGTTTGTAATGAATCCCTTTTGAGATGAAACTGTTGGTTTGCCAGTGTATGGTTTGCATTTCAGAATTTGTTGTAAATAATAATTAGCCATAATGCGTTTGCTGTCGTAATGTTCGAGGAGAATATCCCATGCCTGCTGGTAAGTTTCGCCAGTAATTGGTATACCCTTAATTAATGACAGAGGTACCCCTTGTAGGTTGGAAATCAATAAATTAAATTTCTCAACATTAGGCAAAAAGTTGTCTAAATGAACGACTGAATTAAATTGATCCTTAAACATAGGCCACGCGCTCAATGTTCCATCGAATTGATGCAATTTGATTGGGGGTAAAGAAGCACGCATCATACAGCTTTCACTCACTGGAGGGTTCATTTGGTGAACTGGTGGTGGAACTACATCCAACAATGAGCTGAGGATTGCTTGCGATTCGTAATAATATCGGTCCGTATCGTCAATCAGCCTCTTCAACTCCGGAGAAGGATAGGAAGATTCCGTATTGGAAAGAACATGGAGTTCGATTATTTCATTTACGAACGCCGAAAAGGAGTCGTAATAAGACTTAATCTCCTTCATCATGCCCTTGAACATGAATTTGGCTACTTCGTCAGTTTTGCTACCCGACCCTTTAAAACGACATTATAAATTTTCGACATAACATTTTTGCCTTCGCCATCAAAATGTCAACCTGTGACTGGGAAGTGGTAACCATCGTTTTACGGTTGTATATCAGGTGGATGGGGAAGGAGGGGGTTACCAAGTGTAAGGAACGGACAGTAGGATAGGCAAGAACTTCCTAATTCAAAACTCAACCCCAAATTATTAAATTCGCGACCGATAGTAAGACGAACAAGAAAACAACTTCGGCAAACAGTCAACGAGGCAACAATAATGATTTTAAAAAACTATAAATAAATAACAGTTAAATACACAATAAATAAGCGGTTTGAAAAACAGTTTTCGATCCTATAATGTTCTGTGTACTAAGAAAAAATGTTCGTTACACAGAAAATTAGAAAGTTCCTTCTCAATTTGAAGTGAATATTCGCTGCCCGGAGGACCAAAGGTATGTTGGGGAAAGCGTGGAGTTCTTAGGATACTCCAATATCTTCCCTCAATAGAAGCCGGTACAGAAGGAAAAAGATGTTGCCGAACGGAAAAATTATATTTGACGGGATCTTAATGGAATGTCTTAACTGGAAATTTAAACCTGGACTGTCGGTATGATGATGGTAGAGGAGACGTGGCGAATCACTTGGTGAGTGGTGCTGAAGTTCGTGACGAACGTAGAGGTCCTTGGGAGAGCAATTGTTTCGTGGCACTTTAGGGAGCACAATGTGTACTTTAGGGAGCACGATGTGTACGTTAGGGAGCACGATGTGTACGTCCTCGTGGAGGAAAAGCGCGTCTTGGACGAGAAAAAAAGGTTAGGAGAAAAAATCGCTACACAATGTCACGTATAAAACGGAACTGCGGAACAAAGGCAATGCCGAAGATGGAAGGATTTGAGTGTAGGAGAAGAGAGGGGGAGCAGAGATAAAACTGGCCTGAAGAGCAGGAGATTGAAGAAAAAGGCGATTAGGTGTGACTCATATGTTTGGCGAATTGGCGAAGTCCAGAGTTCGGTTGCCGACACAATGCGCCTCGAACTCGCGTAATTGCCCAAACAATATGATTGTACTGAACGTTAGGCCAAGGTTTTGTTCAATCTTTGATTTCACACGAATTTCAGTTTGTTGGAGTTGATTCTTACTGAACCGACATGACAGCGAACACTGGCGGATGCTTATTTTTTATTTATTTATTTGTTTCTTGGTATTTTTATTGTTGTTCTTGTTATTATCTTTATGGATGGAGCCAGGTAAGGAAATATTGAGGGAATTAAAACAGCGATCCTGAGGGGGGGCGCTGGCCACAGAGCATGTCTGACTGCTGCAGAGGGGGCTGAAGCGACAGAAGATATATATTATGGTGGACAGTCAGACCGCCATCAAGGCCTTAGCCTCGTATTGCCTTACGTCACGGCTGGTCTGGGATTGCCTGACTGGGCTGAGGACAACAATGTAACGCTGTCTTGGGTGCCGGGTTATCGGGGAATTGAGAGAATAGAGCGGGCTGATGGGCTGGTGAAGAGAAGATCGGCACAAATCCCTGTCAGTCCTGAGTCCTTTGTTGGAACCACCAGGAGCCACCTATGTAGAGAGGTTGGCAAATGGGAGGATAGGCGCAGGGCTTCCTATTGGCAGGGAGCTCCTGGTCTTAGACAGTAAAAACTCTTTATCTAGCTCTCCATGAGGAGAGCCAAGGAGTTGCTTGGTCTGGTGAGGAAGGATATGAGGATCATATGTGGCCAGTTAACAGATCTCTATCTGCTGGGGAGCCCCCTTGTAAATGTTGGCAAGTGTGAGGTACAGATATGCAGGTTCTGTGAGGTGGGGCCAGAGATGGTAGAGCATGTGTTGTGTGGACTCGCAGCATCGCGCCGTCGTGTGTTTGGGAACACAACTTCCTACAACCAGAGGAGGTGGTGAGGGATCCCAGTGCCTTAGGGTCTGGTGGTGGAGCAGGAGGGTCCATAGGCGCCCTTACAATAGACCTGTTTGTGGCAGCAGTGGGCTCCAGCATCCACCTTTAAAAAAAAAGAAGGAAATATTGAAGGGTAAATTGGAAAAAATGGTCAATAATCTCAATTTTCTTATATAAAGATGCTAATATCAGCCACTGACTCCGAACTTCACAAAAGATCTACCGGTTTACGTAATTCTTTCAGAAAAAAGCATCTTACAGTTTAGAGAATGCCAGTCTGGCAGTTGATCAATCGTTAATCGAATCATAACTTACTAAATTCGGACTTCAGTGTTCACCACCACTTACACTTCTGTATTATAGTTCATATTTATTATTATTTACTCTTATATTCTCCTTTGGTGCAGATTTTTGGTTTCATCATTTATTTTGAAATGGTTTTGGGTCCAATTTCTAAGGAGATAATAACGACACAATAAAACCTTCACAGTGCTCGGCATGAACACTGCCCAGGTACTAATTCGACAGGAAATACGAGTAAAAAGTGCAACCAGAAGAAAGCCTACTTCAAGGAACAACCAAAGTCGTGTGTTTCAGCCTTCAAATGGTGTTAATATGTATACGGATGGATCGATCCGTACCCCTGGAGGATACAGGCCCTGGGAGGTGGATAAGTGGCTCTGTGAGGAATGAACGTATATTGTCCTGAGTTCCACTCCAACAACATAATTAATAATAGTCAAGTGTCTTGCAACGCGCTGAAGAACTACTGTACGACGTCAAAACCGGCCCTTTAGTAAACTAGTAAGCAAAGGGATCACTGTTGATGGGAGAGGGGAACCATTTGACCAGACTCGGTTTTTCTTCTGAACCTAGGGTCACTTTCCTATTATGAGGCATATCACTGGTCAAGGGAATAATGTATATCAGAGTATAATATGCCAGGTGAATACAGTCTGTTGCGTATATGTCTGGAATGTTGCTTGAGTTAGGCTTTCTGAGCACTTTGTCTCAGGATCAACAGGCGTGACGACGGAGACGAGGGACTTAAGGAACATAATTATAATGCAAAATTAACCCATGCACGTTACGGGTATTAGCAACACTCCTCGGTGCAGATAAACAAGGACTAACGGTGCTCATCTCAAATAAGGGACAATCAGAGTTATAAATAAATAGAAAGATCATTTACCGTTCCTCGATACACAGTGTACCTGTAGAAAATGTTCCGAACCTCTGAAAAAAAGCCGATTTTACATCAAGTCAGAACAACGAAATTTTAGTGCGTGGGATTTAGCTACGTGCTTGAGGTGTAAACGTGATGGAATGTAGTGCCATAGATTTTATGTAACGCACACATCAAATGTGCAGTGTGTGACTCGTGACACATAGGTTTGAAAGAAAAATATTATCTTCGCTCGTAATTTATAATTTTAACTTGGATTAATTGGGTTTAAAAATCCGTACATACATTGTTAGTAACTGCGCATTATGTGAGCTAAAAGTGAATAAATGTTCTCAAGAACTGAGTTTTTCTATTTAACAAATACGTTAAGTAAAGCCAAACTCTTACGATCCTCACAGTGCATACTCGTATTTGAGGTGGGCGTCACGCCAAATCTATAATATTAAATACGTAATTAGTTGCCATCTACGGTTTATACGTAATTAGTTGCTAAACAGTTGACTAAAACGACGAGAAATAGTGAACTCTTAAAGCTACGCTTCTCCGCTCCAAAGGGTTCAAGACTCACGTAATGGAATTACAGGTTGCTGCCATACAATCGTTACTAACAGGTTTTGCATAAATGGATTTCGTTAGATCGAACTGTGAAACGACCGACTTCAGTTGTGTTTCTTGCCCTTGTCGACAAACTCTGCCTGTCGAATCCCACTTCTGAATTGCCGCAGTACCGTTTGACATCTCACCAGTAAGTTTGGTTGAATTTATGAAACAATATTCTCATTGCAGACTACATAGCATGCCTCCTCCGCTTGGGTCCAATTTTTAGACACTAGAGTTGTACTGTGCCAGTAATAACGATAATAAAAATAAACTAGGTGCAGAACTTTTTATTTGCTTCGAGCTGAAGATTAACTTTTGCAAACCTAAAAAATACAAAAATGTATGCTTTTGAGCGTGGCCATAAAAAAAACAAGTTAAAAATTCATTTTGACGAGACAATTAATTAATTAATATTGCATTGATACGTATTGCAGTGTAATTAAAAGAATATTTAGTGCGACGCATCACATTCATTAGCCTCTTGTTCACTCGGCGATTATGCGACTAATCCAATACGTCTTTCCCTCAATTTATGTGAACCAATTAATATGTTATTTAGCGTTGCTCCTTCTTATGTCACGAACTTAGTAGAGTAACCACTGCCCATAAAATATTTTGTAATTTTGAAGTGATGTAGGTGGGTCTTTATGTTAAGTTCATATCCAGTTATTGTCTGACGGTTTGCAACTTTCGAGTCGTCTTCGTCTTAATTAAAAATTCAAAACATTACATAAACGAAAACCACCTACTGACGAATTTACTGACCAACCCACGTACAAAAGACAGATAAATGAGATTTTATGAGGATTGAGAACCAATAAACTGAACTAAACTAAATGAACTGAATCACCTTTACTCCTCAACGGACTATTCCAGGTAGTGTAGTGAATGTTCAATTACCCAAACCTCTCCCTCACACCCTCTCAAACTCTCTCTCTCATCCCCCCCCCCCTCCCAGCCACCAACTCAATCCTTACATTAAGAAGCTCATCACAGGCTGACTAAACTCCAACACTCACTCACTCTACGTGTTAGTAGAATTTGACTGTACTTCTACTGGCAGACTTAACTCAATCTTTTTTAATAAATGCGATTGTGTTCATTATCCAAGCTGGAATGCATTTGCATCTGAAGTTAACTTGTCATTCATTCGGCGTCGGAATCTGTCTCGTTCCAATTTTCCTCGAAACGTCAAATACCATCGCGGCCCCCAATGCTCTTCTCAATCAATATCGGATCGAAAGCCACGGGTTAGACCTATCAGAAGTGGCAGAAACGCTGCTAAATTTCAAATATTGTCACCACAATCACTAACACAGTAGACTCCCTACAGCGTGTGCGTGGGAACATTCCTAAATAATAATCCGACATCCTTTAGCACTAACGTGGCAACATTTAGAGACTCTGCCCACTACTCTCCGGAGTTAAATCTGGCAGAGTGGCATTAACAAAACCAATTGGAAATCGTGAGAGAATTGAACAAAAATCTTGACAACTGAGGGAAAATCGTTGCCTAATGAAGTCTTAATATCAACTACCACAGATCAATTAACTGTTGAAAACTGAAGACAACGTTGTTGAGAAGATGTTTAAAAATCTATTCTTTTACCTATTGCCGAGGGTATCGCAGACCAAAAACCGTCGTTCGACCACATAAATAAACGGTCTCCAGGGTTGGAGTTGAATCGTTTTGTTTAGTATGTTTGTGTCGTATCAGCTACAATAAGAGAATTGAAGGTTAGTACTGAGACGTGGACGAATTAGAACGCCTAATTGTTCCAAGGTCTGTCAATAACCTCCTAGAATCAGAAAATGTGCCTTACATCAAACTTACTCGGAAGTGTATTAAAATCGCCTGGTGCCGTAAAACTTCCCCAAAAGTGATGGAGGTTTCGATTTATTCTCGCGAGAAACTTCCTACTTCAACCAGTTATTTTTCCTGCCACCGAGTAGAAATAATGCCCAGAGAGATTCTTCACTTCAATCATTAAGTAGTGATTCAATATTTTCTTATTAAAATAAAAATGGTCGAATTAAGGTTAGTGCGCACTAGTGCTCGAATTATCAGAAATACCCGAGAAAAGTTTCGACTTGAAACACTCGTAATTTTGTACTTTCAATACTGACGCTAAAGTATTGATTTCTTTTGTGTATACTCTTTTAAGTTCACTGACAATCGACTCTAAGCTATTTCACTCGGTACAGTTGACGATGCAATTTGCTCGTTACAGTTGCGTTGCTACGAATAAATATGAACAAAGTTATGAAAAGGGTTGCTTAAAAGAAGGGGCAACTTTGCTTCATAAGTTTGAAGGGCACCTTATCGTGCCTTTCTTCAATGGCAGCATTCCCAAACCTAATGCTCTGAAAACCAGATGCTCTTACTACGTTCACATTTTTATTTTTCCCCTTTTTGACTGTTTAATATACTAAGCATAATCATCTCGGCTCCCCTTGAACTTGTGTAATAATTCTTAACTTTCTGGTGCTATTTTCATACGTGGGTTGAAATTGTTGGAGAAACTGTTGCATACCAACGTAATTAGAGCAACCTTGTTCCTATTGAAACCTTCATAATGAATCTTGTCATAATCACGCTGTACTACATGCGCAAAGGTGCCTAATATAAGGGCAAGGGAGAACATTTATATACTTCTGGGTAGTTTCATTAGTTAATTAATAATAGTAGTCTTAAGTATGGTGCTAGTAAACAAATCAAGGAAGACTTTCTCGGGGTCTTTCAGGACAGCCAGTGTGGGAGTTGACGTTGGCTGATCTTCTTCGTCAAATTCTACTCCTCGTTTGCCAGACCTCTCTGCAATGCCCCCCAAAGACGAGGAGACTCTCAAACTGAGAAAGGAGCTGGAAGACCTCATCAAAAAATGCCAGGTAATCGCAATGCAACGCGTATTAAGATGCACTTGATTTGTCTAGGCACAACATTCGCCAACTCTGTTCAGTATTCTGAAGTCAAATCGTTTTCAGGTTTCTCCAAATCTAACCAGCTCTCTCAATGGCTTTAGATTAGTGCTTGCGTTACACTCCCTGCAGAATATCAAAGCACGTATTCGTGGTGCCTTTTACTTAAATTTTGTTGACCTCTACATTTCGAATTATTTCTAACTTGTTTTCGGGTGTGCTGAACAATTTGTTACATTACTTATGCTGTTAAATAGATCGTCTTTACACTAATGACGTGGTGTGTAAACGTGGAACGGATGTCAATGGGAAACCTACTCTTCCATTACTCAACTGCTGTCCGTCTGCCTCTTCATCGCTTCCTCTCCAATAAGACGAGGCGCTGTTATTTCTTTTCCCTGGGACGAAAAACAACTATGGCAGACTCGAGAGAGATTGGATTCTGATGAGCGTTTTTGACGCGATGGACACACATAGCACCAGCCATGCAAAGAAAAAGAAACATTTTATTTATATTATGCCTTACGTCGAACACGAATCAATGCGTTACTACATGCAGCCATCCACCAAAGATCGAGAACCAATCTCTCTTCAAAACAGGAATAACTACCTGAATTCGGTTATTTGCTAATTAACTAGATCCAGTCCTGGTTCTGGGTTATCTCTCAGGAGCATGCCCATGCTACCAGGCGCGACCACGGGTTGTGGATAGTGGAACGGCCACGGCATTGTCCCCAGGGGCATGTCTGCGGCCAGCTGTGAATAAGGACAGCATGCTGACTGAATAAGCAGCCGCGAACAATGGGCAAAACCCAAGAGATCGCAGAAGAGATCCTGAACAAAGGACTCAAGAGCAAGCTACATTTTCTCAGACCTTAAAGGCCATCGCAAGTTTTAGGTCTAAGCTGGCATGGGAATGTCTCCATGCGCTCAAGCAGCTCGGCGCCCGTAACAGGCTCTCCCTCATTTGGGTGCCGGCTCACAGGGGGCATGAGGACTATGAAAGGGCTGACCGCCTTGCGAAAAGGGGTACGGAATCCCTACCCATCGGGCCTGAACCACACGTAGGTATGACGAAAAGTCACCTGAAGCGTCTGGTTGCTCGATGGGAGATACAGGAAAATGGCGCCCATTGGCACTGCCCACTCAGATATCACCTCAACAAGATGGGCATCTTAGAGGCGGTGGAATGCAGACTCTGCGGTGAGGAGGACGAGACAGCAGAGCATATCCTAAGTGCCCTGCCTTGGCAGCAAAACGCTTTGAATACTTCGGTCAGGGGACCACTGAACCCCAAATCATGGCGGAATCTGCGGTGAAGGACATACTCAGCTTCCTAAGGGGGGCGGGTATGTACGACGCCTTCTACTAAGAAAGGGCCGTCACAATAGGCCCATATGCGGCCGCAGTGACAAAGGGACTTGTCCCACACGCCCTCGGGTAAAAAAAAAAAAAAAAACTAGATCCAGTAACCTCCTAAGACTGGTCTGATGAAGTTCCTGGTCACAGGGCAAATTTTTTTTTTGGCTCACGGTTTGTATTTCATCAATGGTAATTGAGTATCCTCGCACATTACCAGACTTCACCTGAGCTGGACTGCCAAGGGTTCCATCGAGGAAGAAACATTTCCACATTTTGTTGAAGGAGTTCGGTAAAGGCATCCCACAACACACACGCAGCCTCAAATTACGAAGGATGGTAGGGGGAGTGTTATTTTACCGTCCCCTTTTCTGCAGCTTGGACCACCTAAACTTCGCATATGCTGCGGGCATTCGTACTAATTAGACGCCTTCAAGTCTGTTACTTGCTGCGTACTTCACTGTTTTTTGGACGTTGTATTTGTCGCCATCCACTAGTTTCCAACAATTGAAGCCACGCATTTGATTCCAGTTTTGCAAATTGCCTAAATAACATAAATGGGTATCTATATCGTTCAGGTGGCAAATGTAAGGAGGAAAGCATATCAACCGAAATTCGCAGCATTAACTCTTAATTAACTGTTTTCGTTCAGTCCACATATGACAACTTTCTCTGTTTCTTGCAGGAAGAACAGGCTAAATCCGCCGACTGCAAGCTGACTGAAAAATGTGGAGATATGGCTGACATGCCGAAAATTCGTCTGACGACGAAAAAACTACTCAAAGGGCACATCAATAAAGTGAACTCTGTTCACTACTCTGGAGACTCGAGGTAAAATGAAACAACTGAACTATTGCGAACTTGTTCATTCACTGCCACAGAACAAATAACTCTGCCAAAAATAAGGTGTGAGACATTAATATTGCGCTGTGTAGAGTGACGTGTAAGAAGCGTAGGGGGTGTGGGGTCCTGCCACTCTTCGTCCCTTACTTTCAGATACAAATCACACTTGAACAGTAAAGATTCAAAAACGTTGCTCTATAAATCTTAACTTACTGTGAGACAGCTGGAGGGCGCGTAAGTGATTTTACCAAGGAGAACATGATCGTAGGTACTCTCAGGATGCCAAGGAGTTGTGCGCACCTTTCATACCAGGTGTCTGCAGCTCTTATAGCTGTGTGTTGTTTGGTTCACATCTCAGCTGATGGGTGTTGTAAGGTGGGACATCCTCTCATCCATTCAACACCCCATTATTCTGCCCCTAAAGCATTTTTAGGGTAGTGTACACTCCTCTACCCCCTTTATTTGAATTTACTTTGCAGGTGAGGCATTGCGTTACGATAGAAGTTAAAATTACCATCCCTCGCCTGCTTCGTACTTTAAATGTGACAAGGGGGCAATACAAGCTTACATAACGCAGTTAAGGACAACTTGATTTTTTATAGCTCGAGTTCTTTCACTTACTTACTCTTCTAGGTTCGGTATTTAGTGGTTTTGGTAAATATAAGTTGAGGTTAAGGCTACCACTTCATCATTTGAATCCCCAGTTCTGCCGGAACCTCTAACGCCTTCGTGCTGTCTGCAGCGGGCCTATGGAACGTTATAAACACTGAATCTGCAGTATCTTAGTCCGCAGGCTGTTACATTTCTCATCGCTGAGATGGTGCCAAGGTTAAATGACAAACACCACAGAGCGTAAGTAACTCGTTGTAAAAACGATACAGAACCCACGAACACACGGGAAACGCCAATAAAACATAGTGTGGAGAGCGTAAACCACCCTGCTCAAACGTTGGGCAGCTCTAGTATGGGAATGGACAGGATGAACTGGGTCGACAACATCAGTCAGTCTTCCCTGCAGCTCTTTACTGGTTGGTGGTTGGTACACTGTACGATCCTTAGCATAACTATCTCACTTGTCTCCAGGCACACTGTCACAGGATCATTGGATGGCAAACTAATCATCTGGGACACGTGGACAGGCAACAAAGTTCAAGTCATCCCATTGAGATCTTCCTGGGTGATGAGCGTTGCTTTTGCCAAATCTGGAAACTTCGTCGGTAAGTCGCTGTTTATGTGTTAAAGAATCAAGACCTGATAACAAAAAGTATGTAGCAGTAGTATAAATTCTTGGTGGTCAACAAGAACTAAAGGAGCTGATAATTGTGAAGCTTTGTGTACCTATAATGCACCATCCTACAATACACAGACGTTATTTGTTAGGACGAGTTTGACTCTGGTGATTGCACCAAAATCTTCAACTACATTATCCATTCTAACTAACTCGTTACATTATTAAAGTATTGAGCTCACAAAATAACAAATAATTGTGGCACGGTTTGTGAACAGCCTGCGGAGGGATGGACAACATGTGCACAGTATATGACGTCAACAATCGTGATTCAACTGGGGCACCCAAAATCACTAGAGAGCTGCTCGGCTACGAAGGGTTCCTCTCATCCTGTCGATTTCTTGACGATTCAACGCTTGTCACTGGATCTGGCGATATGAAAATGTAAGTTCTCACAACTGCGAATTTATTTCTCGCACGTAATGATGCGACAGGTCATTTTGTAATTAGATTAGATTGATAACCTGGGTATTGGAAGGGGGTGACGCACCATTCCTCCTCCACACAGCATTTGTCGTATTCCAAGGGCAGACTAGTGGGAAAGATTATCAGCATGAATTGAATGAATAGGCTTGGCTGAGTTTAGCGAACGGAAGATAAATATCGTCAGTGGGCGAGCTGTTGATTTAGCAAAAGCGAAAAAGGTTTACCTAAGTTTACGCTACGGACCGACTATCCTTTGAACAGATTGATGAAATTATATGACACATGTCTACTCAGTGCCTCACAGTCCTGCTCGTTGTGTGCAGTGCACATCAGCGTTTCCCAGTGTGAGGCCCACGCCCCGTAGGGACACTATCTGGTAGTTTGAAGGGGGCAATTCAGCATTTTTTCGCACCCTTCCGCTTCGGGTTATTTAAATGCTATTCTCTGGTAGAAAGCTCCCTTTCAACTACGATCAATTTCCGTCTTAGAGCCAGTGCAACCGTTCTCAACATGAATGCGTCTAAAACACGATAGCTTTCCGACAGTTATGTAATGATTTATTTATGTTAAAATTGTGGGATTGACCGCATTAAGGGTGGACTTTGTTTCAGCTGCGTTTGGAACTTGGAAAGCGGGATTAAAAAATTGGAGTATGAAGCGCATGCTGGGGATGTGGTGAGCATTTCGCTGTCACCAGACCAGAACACATTTGTGACTGGAAGCGTCGACAAGACTTGCAAGCTATGGGACATAAGGGATGGCAAATGTCAACAAACTTTCTTTGGCCACTCAGCCGACGTTAACTCAGTGTGTGTAAGTATATTTTAATACATTGGCACGACTTTATTCAGCTGTCCGTGTTGATGAGAACTGGTCGAAGTGCAGAATGATTTAAGTACAGTCACTGTGAGATGACAGACCCAATCGCGTGTTCACCTCAACCCAACAACATACATTAAGACGCAGTCGTTCCAGTCAACATCAGATCCCCCCACCAATCACTCGGGAGGATTAGCAGATTAGGAAGAGTAATGTAGGAAGTCTCCCTTCGTGGTGGCAGGGCGTGGAAGGTAATACAGGCTGTCCTCGTACCCCTGATTGATCCTGTCAGGTGTGTATGGTCTTTTGAATCATCTCTCTTATTTCCTACTGACTTGAAGAGATAGAGGATCCATTTCACGTACCTGGTCTACAACCAATAGGACCACGTACAGCAATAGTAGATACACAATATGAGTAGTGAATCTGTATACAGCAGAGATGGAAATGGAAGCCCTGAGAGGATGAACAAATTAGGCATTAGATGAAGCTTTTATGGGTGCAGCGTTCAACTCAGCAGCATCACCTCTACTACAGTTTACGCTGTTTTGAAACAATATTAAGAGCAACTTGTTCTGAGAATCAAGAGTTGAACTTTTTATTTCATACGTATTTCCTCTAGCGGCTAATGGGTCTGGAAGCAAATAAAATCAGTCAACGCTACCCAATTGTGCCAGTGGAAGTAGAGAACTCGGCATTGAATGCATCATGTTCCTTGCAAACGCAACACCAGTAATTAGAGTTGTTACAGTTCCACCCAAATGGCTACAACTTCGCAACCGGCTCTGAAGACAAAACTGCTCGCCTCTACGACATCAGGGGTGATCAAGAACTGGCTTGCTACACCCCTCCGTCCGGAAACCCGGGATTTACCTCTTGCGGCGTCAGCCTTTCAGGGAGATTCATTTTCTGTGGCTCTGACGATAACAACGTTCACATTTGGGACGCTCTTAAAGTACAACACAATGGTAATTTCACCACATAAATACGATACCAAGCTCTAATTTTTCTCGTTGACTATACTTAGCCTATTTTACTGATTTACAGGGATCTTGACTGGACACGAAAACCGCATAACTTCCCTCTGCGTGGCACCGAATGGTCTAGGAATCTCTACATGCTCTTGGGATCAGTATGTCAGGGTATGGGGCTAACGTGCTTTGCCTAACTACAACTATAACTGAGGTTATTTGCAATCCTTAGAATAAGACATTTCTTATATTTGCCTGCAAAGTACAGTTTAGATTACTTACAGTTACTTAACACTAAGATACTTTAATGCAGTTCGAACGAACGTTGTAGCGTAAATTGAAATAAATCTGAAAGCGGGGAATTGTTGGGCGTGTTTCTTACCCTTTATGAAGACGCGATTTGATCAAGATCTGAATATTGAGAACCTACTTGTAACCATTTACCACGTTGCATCAGGTTGGACCTCACGCCTCCCTGGCCCATGGCAACTCTTCTTCCTCCTCACAAGAACCTCGCAGCTTACCTCCATTCCCAAACATCCTCCTAGCAGTTAGAAAGGTTCAGAAGCGGTCTCTCCATCCATGTCTTCATCTCGTCCCGGTGTGTGTGTGGTTTGGTGAGGAATAGGTAAACTGGTCAGAACTTTGTTTATTCTCTTACAGCTTGATCACGAAAGCCTCACAAAAAAAACGAAAAATTTCCTTCCCCTCCACAACTCATGATCCCCTTTTTCTTCCGTTCAACAACCTTGGTCACTTCCTGGCAGCGTATCAGCCTTCCCTGATATAATTGTAGCCTCCCCCTGTGGTTACTGTCTTCTTCTTCATCCTTGCTGTCGTTGATCAGCACACTGGTTATAGTGCTTCTCGTTAAAGAGCAGCAGATGGCAAAAACGCCAGAGTATTCCTTAGCTACAAGAGGGAGCCAGTAAGGTAAACTGCACGACAGAGTTTGGTTTCTACTTCAGGAAGTCCAGTTTTGTGACGGAAGGTAACTCACTCAAAGTGCAGAATGATGTGCAAGTTGTGGGAGGACAAAACAAAATGTAGGTAGTCAGTCCATTGACGTAATATAATATATTCTGCAAACAATGGCATTGACATATCGACAGCCGAAATACAAAAATTAACCATTTGAGAAGATTGTACAACAGGCGAACTTTGACGCTCACAACAATTTGTAACAAGTGATTCAAAAATGTGTTCATGCGTACATTACGTGATCTATCTATATCGAAAGGAAATTGCACTAATAAGTTGGCGGCTGTGGTCCTACTAAAATGTTTTCTTTAGGGATACAATGGGTATCCACTAACAGAGCAAAACAATGACCATTTGTACCACGTTTCAACACCTGCGCGGACACCACTTTACAATTGCAATTTAATACCCCCTTCTCATCATTTTTCAACAAGCTACACATAGTGCAGCAGGTCAAGTGGTTTTCGATGTCGAGCAAGAGCCCGGGTACTGGCTCAATGTCCACCCGAACCCAGGCATTTGTAGATATGGCAGGTTGCCATGAGTCAGTCTCCTGGTGCAGAGCTGGGGGAACCCGTACTATCTGGAAAGAATTCTTAATCTGGTTTCCCACATAATTCAACTATTTACTTGGGCAGTCACGTTTTTATGTTTTTGTTTTGTCATAACTTTCTTCACAAACTAGGCAGCTAACATAATAAGCTTTCTTAGTAGCTTAAGATCTGGCAGCTCTTCCGACAACTTTCTTGTCGCCACCTCCACACCTCGATGTTCACGAATGTCAACCCATACGAAATTCGTGGAAAAATACATTTAGACTTACTTACATGACAAAATGGGTGTTGAATACGTGGTACAATTTCTCAAAGTAATTACAACAAATGAAAACCGATAACAAAATGTCATGGAATACCTGCCGCCTTATGTCTCTGAAAACGAGCTTACAATATCACAATACCGTTTCATGGTACCAAACAAAGATCAAATACCATACACAAAAATATAGAAATAAATCGAAAGAAACAAGATAATTGAGAAAAGTTAAACCCTAATAGATTATCACAAGTATGGTGGCAAGGAGTGGGGTTCATACGTGGATAAACTGAAAAGGAACGCAAGCTCTAACCAAATTGTAGTCTGTAGTGTAGTGGTTTAAAGGGCCTCTCAGATTCTCGAGAAGAAGCCTGAAGAGCGAGAATGTGGAGAAGTTCTTCGCCCTCTCCTCGCTGCAACTGGCATGGTGAGAATGTGTTAGGGGTTGCTCGGGGTTCTTCATTCATCCTCTCCTTGCTCCGCCTGACCTCGCTCATGAGAGATTTTTGTACCACGAAGAACAAATGCGTGAGACTTGCAAGTATTTTCGCGTCATTCAACCTTGGTGAATCCGCTCCATGAGGATGCTCTGGGAGAATGTAGAAGCGTGTTGTTTGCTTGCACCACCCACTTCGGCAAAAAGGCACTGTGAGGTTGTGGGTGGTGGGTTAACCAATAGAATCTCAAACATTTTCTGTACCAATCAACCAATTGAGATTGCCACCTTTGCCTAATAGTAGCTGGAATTACGACCAGGCCTGCCAGTTCATTGGCAAAGGAAACTATGCTCGTTTTCAATACTGAGGGAGGCTTGTTTAAACCTCCATGTCTCTCCCTGCACTGGGTATGAGAGCGGGTGTCTCCTTCAGAAGCCTAGTTCGCAAATATTGGGTGCGGGAGGTTCCCACGCCTTCACCCACAGTGCCCTTAAGGCTGCACTAGTCCAGGTAGAGTGGGCAGTCAACAACAAGTACGTGTACGCCCCCATCCATGGCCAGAAAGTAGGGGCCTCTTCATTCGGAGGCGATCTCTGATCAATGGAAGTATAGTGTACCCCTCTTTAATGTAAGACTGCATTACTTTTCAGCCTACCTTCGTACTCATTACAAATACAAACCTAACGTGACTTAGAACGAACGAGATCTAAATTAAAGATACAATAGCAAATAATTATTAAGTTAACAAAAAGGTCGCCTGAACGATTGGGCTCACGTTTCATGCTGGTTTTGTTTCGGACGAATCAGCAAATAACCTGAACCTTCTCAAGCAAAATTCCTGGGGCTGGCTCAAGAGTTTGTCTCAGCTTTTTAAACATAACTCATCATTTAGCAGGGAAGTGGCGCCCAGTAAAGTCTTGTCCCACCACCAAAGCTCCTGAGGATAAAATCAGCGCGATCCGCAATAATGTCAATTCCCTATTCCTTACATCTCACCTATCGTACACAACATTACGCATCTCGTGTATTCTGCACACCCCAGCCAGGGTATCGTCCCATTGCAGACCTCACCGGAGAGTCCTTAGTCTTTCCCAATCATTATTTCACTCTATACAGTCCACTATCCATATTGTCTCATACAGGGGCGACAAGGGTAATGCACAGGGTAGGCAGCCTAGCAAAAAGGGGGTCACTGATCCCTACCCATTAGGCCTGAGCCTTACATAGGAGCGACGGACATAGGAAAGTCAGGTAAATCATCATGGTGGCCCTGTGGGGGACAGGAAAAGGACCAGCCACGTCTTAGACGAAAAGGTTCATCGGACCTTCCAGTTCAAGGGCGAAGGCAACGTTCACTCTGATCAGAAGAACTCACTGGGCACTGCCCACTTAGATACCACCTTAACAAGGTTGACTAATCAGAGGCAGTTGAATGATTCAGATTGTGAGACGAAACACATGCTCAGCTTCTTAAAAGGGTAAGAAGTACAACATCATTTATTAGGTAAGGGAACATTGTCAAGGGGACCAATGAAGACCCCTTTTTCCTTCCGAAGAAACTGTCAACCCATCAACACGACGAAGAGCGACAGCACAGACTTACAGGGCTGCCACGTGGCATGTGCATAGTGTCCACTACCAATCAACAAACTCAAGGAAACCGTCATCGTCCGAACTGGCACCAACCTACACCAACTCCCCATTATAAAGTAGAACCCAAACCACTCTTTTTCCCCTTCGTGAGGCTAACGCATTAATAGTAGTCTTATTTACAAAAAACAGAAGCTCCGAAAACGTCACAACCATACAAGCAACCTGTACAGGACTCGTATAATACAACAAAGTAACACAGATTTGTCCTCAACTCTAAGAAAAATACTTTTTAGAAATGCCCTTCAATCGTAGAAGCAAAAGTAGAACGTTTTGATTGAGGAGTCAAAGCAGGTAATTTTCCTAAATGGCACAACTATGATGTATACATTTTTTTACGTACAATTCGTGTACTAGTCAAATCTACTTGTACACAGTGAAACTTCTCTGACTAAGTGAACTTAATACAGGATAGGAACATTAGCTATGTGAAGTAGTATGTGCGTGAGAGGGTCTTCTCTTGGTGTCCTGCATGCCAATTCGGTCCCTGTCCGGAGCTTGCCTGTATCCTACACAGACATGTCCCCACTATACGCTCGTCAGAGTAAAACCAGGGGTTCGCAACTGTGACTAAAATAGCAGTGTTGTCCTCGGGATCGTAATTAGGCTGACTGCTGTATTTCGACCCACCCCACCCTATGAAGTATCTAACTTCGACTAGGATGGGGTTCCCCTATCCGCAACGCAGGGACACGCTCTGTTAAGCGCCTCCAGAGTATTTTGAGACAGAGAAGTCTGCGGCTTAGTGTATCTTTCGATAATTGCTGCCGGGATCTGAATCTGATTGAGATTCAGATCCCAGCAGCAATTCACCAGGTGCTTCTGCACTTGTGGGTCGGGCACAGGCCCCCAACCTGTGTACCCGCCCATCCAGTGGGGTCCCAACGATAGCAAGTAGCTTGAGGAGTACCCATGTGTCAGAACATGGGCCTCCTCTGTACGCTGGCGGGTTACTTTACCGAGCAAGTAGAAGGAGGGGTAGACTGCCACCAGGGGTTGAGCGTCCTCCCCCCATGTGCGGTGTAGGTCTTCCCTGGAGGGAACTCTGGGCAACCTCCCATCCTTCCCCTACCACACTTGCAGGGGCCAGGGTTGGCCGGGAGGTGAAGGGCAGCTATGACGTGGCTCTTAATTTGTGTTTCAACATACTATCCTTTACATAACCCCATCCTGCAATCGTTCCTTTTTTTTACTTTTGCTCCATTTCTTTTCTTGTCACCAACAAGACAACCCATTGCAGCCATCCGACGACAGAATCAATTATACCCCATTATCTTATCTTCTTCCATCATTTTGTTTTTGCTATCGTCATCATCCATCGATCAGGGGCATGGTGGCCGAGTGCATTGGGACATGAGGGGGGGAATAGAACTAGAGGACTCTGGTTCGATCCCCAACCAGGCACCCCCTCCCTCCACCAAACCCAGGGGGGTGAGGCAATGGGTACCAGCGGCGGCTGCGAAATTGGGCAGGCCCCCCAACAGGCACGCTGCAGGGGAGTTGGGACATGGGCCCTTTGTGAGGCAATAAAAAATGAGGAGGAAAAGGCGTGCACCTTGGATCAATCATGTAGACTACTGCTAGAAGCTGTGCTAGTCAAGGATGATGAAGACATGCACAAAAGAATTAGACAGAAAAAACGATCAGTATCAACCAAGAGAGGAAAGGCCGCCTTGGATTTCAAGAAACCCCTAGTTCCAGACAGAATAGTAGGTGAAATGCTGAAGGATGGTTGGAATGTAATAGGTGGTACACTGATCAGACTGTATACAGGATGTGTTGCATATGGGGTTCCCCAATAGTAGAAAAAAAGCCAAATTAGTGGCACTCCTGAAAGGAGAGGACGGGGATGAAGCTAACCCAGCCTCATAACGCCCTATAGTAATGGGAAAATTATTAGAAAGAATTATTGTCTGACAGCTAGCGGAGATATTGTGTTACACAAATATCCACCCACTAGTATGGATTCATGTCTGGAAAATTCACAGCGGAATGTATGAAGCGGATTGAGGAGGTGAGGGATGGTGGGCAAAATATGTGGGAGGACTCTTCCTTGACATGGCAGGTACATTCGGTAGAGTCTGGTGGATATTAAGAGAAAAGAAGTGAAAAGAGTGTAATATTACCTAAAAGGAAGAAGGGTGGAAACAGACTGAGGAACAGGATGAGAGAGTAGAAGGGGATGCCTGCACAGATCAGTGCTGGGCCCACAGATACGGAAAGTAGTCATCAATGAGCTGCTAGAGAAGTTGGAAGACGTGCACTATGCGAAGCTGTGGCATATGCCGATGACCATGCCATACTTATATCAGGACAACCGAGGAGAGAGTTTATAATTCCGAGAAAATGAGTGCATGGACGGCAAAGCTGCTAAAGTTGGACATAGTCTGCAGGAGTTGGAAGCCAATGGCAACCTATCTTCGAGACTAAGTCGGCCCAGTGGAAAGGAGGTGTAACAACCCCGCTAGTACACTTGAATCGTCTGTAGGGTCCAGTATCAGAGGAAGAAGTGGTAAGGGTGGATATGAAGGTGCATACGAGTCCTGGACCGGATGGCATTACTGCAGCTCGATGGAGAGGTTTGCCCACCAAGATCAAAGCGGTATTGTTTACAATATTCGTAGCAGTCGGGAGGGTGCCTTTTTCCATCCTGCGTGGCAGGACGGTACTGATTCCGAACGGTCTTAAAAACCCAAATGCAGGCCAAAGGCTGCAGACCGCTTACAATAGCCTCTGTTGTTTTGAGGCACTTTCATAAAGTAATTGCCGCCAGGTTGAGTGCTAGTGGTTACAACGAAGGCCAGAAGGGATTTGTCAAGGGAGTTGACGGAGCTTGTGAGGATACCCTGGTATTAAGCTCTATCATCCAAGACGCTCGTTGACAGTTGATAGAGACTCACATAGCGTGTCGTACCACCAAATAGCTGCGTAGGCTAGCATACGTGACAAAAAGCAAACTGACAAAAGACGAGACACACAACAGAACAAACAAGCATTCGACCGCAAAGTGCGACGGAATGTGAGAGGTTGGTTGCGGCTGCTTAAAGACGCACCTACTGCGTTCTATCACACAAGCTGCAAAGATGGTGGGCTCGGTATACCAGCGATGAAGATTCAGATCCTGGCAGCAATTATCGAACGATACGCTAAGCTGCAGACTTCTCCGTCTCAAGCAACCCTCTCAGCAGTGAATGGTGCCACTGCGAGGCAAAGGCTCGAGTGGGCTAAGATCTATAACAAAATGGGACTGTTTCTTAACGAATAATAATTCAGCATTGGCTCTCACCAGAAAAGCCTTCAAGTCAGTCGACGGCGTGGCGTGGCCCTCAAGGCTCAAGGGAAGTGGCCCTCAAGGTTCCACAAGGGAAGCCTCCACCTTTTGGATCTCAAATACCACTACATCGACTTTATCGGGAAGAGATTATATCCAGTTAGTAAGAACTTGGATAAACGCTCTCCCCACACATACGAGTCACCCACCAGAGGTCCTAGAGGAGAGGTAGACAGGCGTTGCAGGGTTGGATGCAATTCCACCAAGACCCTCGCTCATATTTCCCAAGCCTGTTGGCGAACGCATGATGGACGAATCATGAGACATGATTGTGTGGCTGAATTAATAACTAAAAGCCTACAGTCTAACAACTGGACCGTCACTAGGAAATACCTGTACTCGACTCCCAATGGAAGGTTTAAACCGGATATTGTGGCGAAGAGAGAGCGAGAAGTCGTGGTTTTGGGTGCACAGATAGTCTCTGCGAGCAGCTCACTACACGCCTCCCACTTGGAGAAGAAGAGAAAGTACGCCAACAACAGCAGCTTGATAAAGGCCATAACTGGCATTGCAGGTGTGCCCTCCGACTCTGTTAGTGTATCGACCATAACCCTGAACTGGCAGGGCGTTTGGTGCCAAACACCAGCCGCGGTCCTGAGATCGATGGGTGTCTGTCGTAATTCGTTGCGCAGAGCCATGACTCTGGTACTGCAAGGCACCCACCTCAGCTTCAACAGATTCATGAGATGCACTGAGCGGAAGTGGACGGGCGGGACCCTCTGAAGGAGAGGTGGTGGAAGGCGGCTGCTAGGCACCCACAAATCAAAATTTGAGACCAGAACCTTAAATGTTCAGAAGGGAGACCAGGCTGATGAAGACCAGAAATGAGACTGACCACGGCCAACTCACTCTTCAATGCCCCACCATGAGAGTGCAAGGTATTGCGTGCACAAAGTAGTTGCTGCAGTTGTTTGGGTCAAGGGTGTTGACGGAGCTTGTGAGGATACCCTGGTATTAAACTCTATCATCCAAGACGCTCGTCGATGGTTGAAAGAGACTCACATAGCGACGCATGACACGACCAAGGCTTGGGACTCGGTCAGTCACGAAGGGCACATGCAGCATTACGAAATCTGCGATGTCCTCCCGAATTTGTGCAGTACCTTCAGTGGTCTCTTAAAAATAGCACCACATACCTGGAAGTAACTGGCGAGAGGACAGATGCAATTTGCATATGGTGCGGTGTTCGTCAAGGCGACCCAACTTCTCCCCAGCTCTTCAACATAGTGTTGGACGTAGTCCTTCGCTCCCTGCCAATGGAGGTCGGCTACTCGCTTGAGAGCACTCACATAGGCGCACTTGTGTACGACGATGATGTAGTGTTGCTGGCGTCGTTCACTTTAGGAATGGAATCTATCCGAAAGAAAGATTTTAGGGGCCCTCGGTGCCAACTGAGATCCCACCCCAGTGAGATTCTATTCAACCCTCTATTATCCATCCGAACGCGAACCATTCTCCGATACTAATGTTAGGAGATCCTGGCCGCCCATTCCTGTTCCTCAGATTTGGCCTTAAATTTGGAATCGCGGGTGTCTCACCGCCTTCCGCCACCTCTCCTTCCTCCGTGCTCTGGTTGAATCTATTAAAACTGAGGTGGGTCCCCTGCAGAAGTCGAGTCGTGATTGTGCGCAATGTGTCACGACAGGCACCAATCGACGTCAAGTCTGCGGCTGAAGTTTTGGACCATATGCAACGCCAGTTTAGGGTGATGGTTGAGCATCGGACAGAGTCAATGGGCCTCCCAGTTGTGTCCGCTATAACTTTGATAAGAGCACTGTTGTTAGCGTATTTTCGTTTCCTCTCTAACAAGGGAGGCGTTAAGTGAGCTGCTAACAGAGACTATCCACGTATCCAGAACCCAGATCTCGCTGTCCGGTACCGCCACAATGTTAGGCTTAAACCGTCCACTGGGGGTCGAGTACAAAAGCTCCCTTGTTACGGTCCAGTTTTTACACTGGAGGCTTTTTGTAATGGTTTCAGCGACGCAGTCATGTCGCATGATGCGCCTGCCATGTGTTCGCCAACAGGCTTGGGAGATGTGTGCGAGCGTCTCGCTAGATGCACAGCCAGCTCTGCAGCGCCTGTCTAGCTCAGCCCCTTGTCCTCGGTGGACTCCCATCCGTGTGGGAAGAGCGTTTACCCAAGTCCTTACGGACCGGATATAGTCTCTCCCAGAGAGCTTGGAAGCTGTAGTGTCCGAGATCCAAGAGGTGGAGGCCTCCACATGAGAAGCCTCCTTGGAAGAAGGTCTTTTTGAAACATTTGTCGAGCCAAAGAACTGGTATCGCTCAGTGTCAATCCCGTTTTGGTATGGACCTTTTTCGCCCAAGCAAGCTTCTTCTGAGTGGAGACACTATTTAGTACCGCCAGAGAAGCCTGCGAGGAGAAGTCTACTTGTCCTTTGATGTTGAATAGCAGATAAGTCTGCGACCTTAACCCTTAGCTTCCCAATGTTGCTGTGGAGCAACATGGAATTCAGCGATTTAAAAAAAAAAGGCGGGCAATGATATCCATTGGTAATAAGTTTTAGCATTTTTAGCTATCCCCAGAAACTACAGATTGTCGGTTTTGACCGGTTTGAGTACCAAAAAACCAGTGATATTAGATTATAAAGTTCAGTTCCTCTGCAACAATGGACAAGACACGAGGTAAGGTTATTGGTTTGTTTTATGTAGAAATAGCAATCTAGCGACCTGAAATATTTTTTTCTACATTCACTAGACGCCAAAGGATAGAAAATTACTTTAGGATTGTGTAAAACCGTTGAAAGTAGGTAGCTGCCTGCTTGTAAAAGTGATGTTGCTCCAGTGCCACACCAGGATGGTTGCTCTATTTGGCTTGTCATGTTTGTTGCGCTGGAGCAACATTAGGATGAACGATTCTCTCAGGTAGATAAATGTTTGAACATGGTCGAAGTTAGTTATTTACCAACAGCTATACCTGTTATTGAGGCAGAAAACTACTTTAGTATCATAGTTCCCAAAGATTCGGTTGAGTCGGAACCAGAAGATAACATGAAAATGTGAGTGAGGAAGAACTCAATAGAAGAATGGAGTTTTTTTTATGTTTTAGGCGACCCTTCAACTGGGGATGCTCAGGAACCCTGACATACTGATGCAGTGAATAAAGACAGTTTAGTGAGCTATGAAACTGAAAATGTTGAAACTACTATAGAAGATGTTATCATGGATTCTGTAGTTGACAATATTTATGCTGCTGCCTCAATGTCAAGCATACCTGTAGATTCTACTTCAGATGTAGGTGCTTCATCGTCAAAAAATGCTCCTGCTAAAGCAAAAATAACAAAAAAAGGACGAAAAAGAATGTCTAATCAGAAGAAACCAGTTACTTCGAGGAGAAATGTGAAAAATGGAAAAGAAAGACTATGGTATTTTTAGCCACATGTAAGACCTGACAATCAGCAATGTTGCCGTATAGGCGACAGCACCCCAAAAAATTCATGACGCTCAAGTTATTCAGAAAAGCTGTAGCTGATTCTTTGGCAAAAATGAATCGAACGCCAGTACATGAATCCAAATTTACACCGAAGAGGGGCCAACGTCCTTGCTCGTCTGATCAGAAGAAGAAAACTCCATCCAATCCTATTCCCTGTAACGCCATACGTCAAGATGAAGTAGGGCATCATCCTGATTTCACAACCAAGGGGCGCTGCAGAATGTGTCAAGAAACAACTTTTGTAACCTGTACAAAATGTGATATCAGATTATGTTTCGTCAGAAATAGAAACTGTTTTCTTCTTCGTTGGCAGGGAACGAAGGACTACGTCCAACACAATGTTGAAGAGTCCAAATCAGGTGATGCCGATGGGATCCCAATTGAGGTCCTACACATGCTCGCAGATGCACTCATCTCCACCCTCACGCATATCTTCAATCGATCATTGCGGACTGGATTATATCCTGACTTATGGAAGAAAGTCATAATCAAATCCCTGCCAAAGTCGTCCCATTACTTCGTGTGATGGGAAAAGTTTTGGACTGGTGCTTTGTGTATCAGGAGCATGCTGTATATGTTTGTAGATTGGCACAACATTCCCAACCCTTCTCAGTCAGCCTGTAGGACTGGTTACAGTACTGAGACAGCGCTCATTGGAACGTTGGACCACATTAGATTGGCGATGGACTAGAGGGGAAAGAAGTTATTACGGTCCTCGTATTTCTCGGCAGTGTTCGATCTTATTCAAAGAGATATCCTGGTTGCTGTAATGCTATGTGTTGGCGTGTCAGGCTCACTCTTGTTGGGGTTTGAGTCGTATTTGTTGAGAAGGCTCCTGGCAGAGGAAGAAAACAATGCGAGTTGTCTATGTGGGGGGGGGGGGGAGCTCTCGACGTATGACTGTGAATATTTTGAACTCCGAATTGTCACGAGTTGCGAAGCACACGAAATGAAAATAAACGTTGGAAACCCCAATGCAACGCTTATGGCCAACCCAATAACTTTTGATAAAATATATCAGACTGCAGTGAAGTGCGTGTCTCTAGGTAGTCCCCTGGAATACGCTGAGGATGTTAAAGTTCTAGGTACTACGATCCAGTACACACTCTCATGGGACACGCAAGACACAGCATGCCTTTCAAGCCATACACCAATTATTGCTCCATTTCACTCAGAGACTTCGCCTGGATGAGTATGTCACGCCCAGCTGGGCTGGCTGAAGATCACAGAAAGAAAACAACTCCAGATGATAAGTCTCTCTTCCTCTCATGCTCCTAACAATGAGTACTAACACAGTCACACCTGTGATTCACTTAACCAGACACTGGTCAGACCACGTTGCTCCACTAACTGGTTCAGAGGCCCCACATATTGGGCACTATAAGCAACATCCTCTCCCCCACATACAGACTGCATTCTCTTAGGATATGGCTAGCTGTTTCACACCTGTGTCTGCAGTGGCATCTTCCTGAGCTTCTCCTTTTAGAAAGCTGCAGCTTTCCGTTAAACCCCCACAGTAAACCACGTTTTACTCACCCGACACAGTGTGAGATTGTAGCTTTGAGTCCCGGTTGACTGAAACACGTATATCTGGTTCCAATGGATCCTACCTTCAAAGAATGGCAAATCGAACGGCTCATTCGTTAAATGGGAACACAAAGGTCGCATGTGCTTCACCAAACCCGCAGAAAGACCCAAAGTTGAAACATGCTTGGCCAACCCAAACTCACAACTGGCTGTGACACCATGAATCAACAGGCTGTTCCCAGCTGAGATCAAATTTTCGGACCCATTAGCAAAATCAGGAAGGGGAACGGAGTGGCTGCCGCCCCCTCCCAGCTTGTGGGTAGAGGAGAATCTGTGACACGAATGATATGGATAAAACGAATTTCAAAAACCCAGGGGGCGTAACAAAGAAGGCAAATCCCTCACTAATGCACCAATCGAAGCGGCAGTTGGTGCACTCTGCCAGTCAGACTCTGGGGGGGGGGCATGTCTTGCTTCCCGATTTTGAGGTTTCCACCCGTACAGTTTTGGGTGAAGAGGCCTACCAGTCTGCGGAAAACCTGCAGACTAACAATCACGATTTCCCTCGAATAAACGACGAAAACGAGACCCTGCTCACAATTATACTCGGCTAAGTAAACATACTATTTTAACCTGCATTTAGCCCTTTTAACTTTTAAAACTTATTTATGTAAACTTAGTACTACATACCGACGTAAGCAAGGCTTTCGATTCGGTGAGCCATGAAACAATGAAGAAAATAATGAGGGAAAGAGGGTGGTGTCCGTACCTGTGCAAATACATCGAAACCCTGTATGCAGAATCTACCACAAGTGTCGAAGGTATTGAAGTCAGGTGTAGAAGAGGCGTGCGGCAGGGAGACCCACTATCTTCAATACTTTTCAACATGGTAATGGACGATATCCTCCTGCGACTGAACACGAAGGTTGCGATCACCATGAACGGACAACGATGGTCCAAACTAGCATTTGCCAACGACGTCATATTCATGGGTTCCACAAAAACTGGGGTCACCCTACTCATGAATGAGTTCAGCGAAAGGTTGAGACAGTGTGGGGTGACTGTAAATTACTGCAAGTACTCTTACCTTGGCATGGTGCCTAGAAAACGAAAACTGGTCATGCCCAGAGACGCTAGCCCCCTCGTTACAGCTGATGGAGAAATCTGCAAGGTAGATATGAGGCAAGGGTGGAAATACCTCGGGATCCAATTCAGGGCAAGGGGTGTCAAGGAAATAACAGTGAGCACAGTGATGAAGAAAGTGGCAAAAATCTTCACATCTCCACTAAACAGTATTCAGAAGATAGAGGCGATTATTACCGTCGTTCATTCACCAACTAGTCCTGAGGAAGTCATCCAAAAAGACGCTGCAGACGATGGACAAAAGAGTCTGGGTGTTCGTACAAAGAGAGCTGGAACTACCATCAAGCTCTGCAAATGCCTATATCCATGCAGCCACGGGAGACGGTGGGTTGGGCATAATGTCCCTCGCATCGACAATACCGGAGCTCAGGCACACGCTAATAGCGTACTGTTAACCGTAGTTAACATATTCTTTGTATATGTTGATTTTAAACTGCACGAGTCCAACGAAAGACAGGACAAGAATCACACTCTGCTACCAGTTGTGGCCTGTCCCTGCGAGGGGACAAACATTTCATTGTTCGGAAAGATGTACCCTACACTTTGTTAAGTACTTTTTGGGACCCCCAAAACCACAGTTGGGACGATCTGTGGCTTGGATTGACTTCTGCACACCTCTTTACTTCAGGTAATATTACGTAAAAGTGCCTGTTTCCTCAATCAACAGGTGCAACTGCCTCCCCGCTGGTCAGGGCAGTTACCAATAAATGGTCCTGCTCCGTTGGGGACAGAATTAAATTCACATTTACATACCACTTCCTGAAACCTGACCACCAACATCGATCATTCACATTTTGAAAACCTAGAGATGTTTCACTGCACTGGCCTTTTTGGGCCAACTTATCAGAAATACGCACTAAAACGTGGACGTTTCTTCACATCTAATTTACATTACTTCTTAAATCGCTTCTTTCTATTCGGTTATTGATTTAACTAGAGCGGGAATGTAAATAGTTAATTCGATAGCAAGCTACGTAAAAACTATGAAATTGTAGTTTCATAATATCAACGGGAGATTCAGAATGCCTCGAGGGAGGAGAAAAGAGCTCAAGCTGTAACAGCGCTTTCTCGCTTGTTTCGAATCGCGATTCTTAATTTTACAGCAGCTTCACTATGAAAAGGCTAATGACAGACCCACAGGCGATCCCAACTCCCAAAAAGGCTGCCAACATCGTAGATGCTACTTCCTGTTCGTGGGACGCCACAATCCTGAAAGAGAAACCAAATGCATTACAGATTGACGATGATAGGGAATAAAATAAATGTTCTCTTTTCTCTTGAATATGGTGAGGAGGAGAGGGCAGGGTCAATGGGACACTTCGCTTCAGAAAGCGAAAGGAACGATTGCACCAGTGGAAATCTGAGCAATATGGTCAGTGAAGGTGGGCTGGGTGTCAGAAAGTACTCTGAGGTCTGTTGCTATAGACGGGTGAATTGTTGATAGACTAGGTGTTGTGTTAAGGAGCATGGGAGCAATAGAAAGTCGTTATCGCATATTTTGTTGGGTTAAAAAAAAACCAGCTTAGTCGGACCAGTTCACGAGGAAATCAAGGCCATCGTACACGCAGGCACAGTTCGGGGGAGACATATACATGGTCAGCGTAGATTAGGAAATTGACCCAGCCAAAGACATACAGATGTCATTGACGACAAGAGCGAAAAGAAGAGGGACCAAGGTGAAAGCTTCGCCTTCCGCCAGACAGAGCAACCACCAAATAGTTGCAGACCCACCCCAACAGTGACTGAAAAACACCAAGCGATCAAAGGACACAGAATGGTAGGGTGGGTGGGCACTTCGGAGGTCCTCGAAAAATTGGTTGTCTCTAGATCCTCCTACGAGCCCACATTTAGGGCCTGTAGATCATACGTACTGGATGGACAACGTACTTACAAAGATACTTAGCAAAGAGTGGAGAACTGCTACATCTGTATTTGGAACAGACACAATCCAACGTATATTCCGAGGGAGTTCCCTAATAGGAAAAGTAGGAGCTAACTTCAACAGCAAGTGTGCAGGGCCATGCACAACACAACATTCCTCCCCGCAAACGGAATAGTTTCGTTCAGTTCACTTTATAGTACCATTTATAGAGATTGAAACGCGGTCACTAATGAATCTGCTTGATCAATTGAAATCGTTAGAACCGTTTTCGAGAAAAACGTGACTACAGGTGGTGGTGGGTTTAAAGGAAAATGCATCTACTCAGTAAATAGAAAGTGTAAGGGCAATTGAATATCCAAATAACTTACTTAGGTAAAGATACGAAAGTCAAGTTGGCCAAATAGCCATTGGAGAGTCCAAAAGCGACAATAATTAAGATGTAAAGTAGGTCAGAGTTGATGAGGACAGGAAGGTGACCCCTCGGCTGCGCGTTGCAGAATATAATCAAAGGGACGAAGATAGTTCTTAATAAGCTCATCGACGTTATGACCCAAGTTCTTTTCTCCGACTGAAACAAAAACAAATTTCAATCAGAAATGACATTTAAGAAGAAAAATATCTGGAGCGTAGCAACCCACAGCTATCCACGACCCCATGCATATTCAATGATCTGCTGCATGTTCAGGCATGGCACCTTAGTTCACCGCATTTCTACAGAAACATTTATTGAGAACAAAATGTAGGTACTAGTTAGTTGAGAGCACCCCCATTTTGATAAAAACCGTTAGAGCTGTTTTATAGAAAATTTCATGTCCAATAAATCTCATTTACAAAACTCAGACACGACCTGAGCAAAACTCAGGTGGTGATATCTAGGAGAAAGCCTGCTGACTCACCCAGCCTGACGCATCTCATCGGCACATTCCTTGCACCACACGCCGTGTCAAGATATTGTCCCACCCCAAAAGCTTGGACACCACCATACAAAGATCCATCTTGCCAAGTTAGTGAAAGATCCCGGCTGCCAGATACTACCTGGACATTCAGGATCACTGCATCTACATCAGGCCTTAGTCCTTCCAACCCAGTAAGTGCTGCTCTCCTCTTCCCAGCCTTCAGATGACAATGCGCTAACGACCTACTTGTAGACCGCGTCATGCAGCCTCCACGCACGAGTACCTGGACACACCTGCACTACACCATTCAGTGACTCAAACTGGTTACCACAGGCACTAAAGCAAGTATCCACAATCTTGTGATCCCAGCCTCATTGTATACATCATTGCCATAGGCAGTGACAAAACGTGAATCGCGAGAAAGCGCCAGTAACACACACACAACTCACGCGCCAAAATTAGGTTTCTTGGATTCAAAACGAGAAGATCTGGAGAAACTCCAAATTTTTAAACGTAAAATACTTGCCTTACTCTTTGGGCAGTGGCAAGTAAAAACTACTCGATCAGTGGTTGCTTCATTGAACATGAGTAAAACATTCACAAATGAAAATTGAGATACTAATAGTTATTTCCAAATAATTCAACAAAACCCCATAAAATCTGAACAGCGCTGTATTCAACTGCTGTAGATGCAATTTTGAATTATGGGGCATTTTTGGTTGTAATATATAATGTTAACTGCATAGAAAAGCTGCATTGGATAGTAATATAGTTCGAAGACAGGCACAAAGTAACCGATAACGAAAATAACTTACGATAGGGAAACATCCAGATATTATGCGACCCACGTAATCGCAAACACTGTACAAGAGGAAGGTAATAACTGGCACAAAATAGACATCTGCAACAAACGAATGAACCGTTATAATTACGTACATAAAACGTAGTCACGGAGAAAACAAACGCCATTTATGCACTAACCTGTCCAAGTTGTGTTGTCGACAGTCGTGGACTTAACTAGAACTGTTACTGCCGGGTAAACCGTAAACATGACGACGAAACAATACCAAAGCGCCATACCGTGAACCAAAATCTGCAAAGTATTAAAAGAAAAAAATTAGAGGGCGGATGAGGGATTTTTGTTGAACCTTCGTGGACCCAGTTCCAGAAATTTGATGTTTATTGAAAAAATGTTAGGAAGGTCTCAAATATCTTTGTGAATAACAAATGCACATTAAATCCCGCTGAAATTGTATCAAAATATCTAGTGCATAGTTTCACACAACTTTCCTCAGCTTCTCGTACGTCGAGCGATTCTAACGGTTTAAGCTACTGACTCAATAAATGTATAATACAGTTCATTTGAAACTGGAAAACATAACTTCACTTTACGTAGAATGCGTTACTGCTTCAAAGTTCCAGAATTAATTGAGTTCGTACATAAAATGTAATCAAAACATTTTTCTCTCAATAGCGTCTGACTGACTGATCCTGAATGGTGTTTTAAAATCATAAAGATCATAAGAAAACTCAAAATGCTTTACAATATTTTCCCGCTTCTGCAACTCCAGTCTAATCTGTGCCACACTCTCATCAATTCATCATCTCCAGTTAGTTATTCTAACCCATCTCTGCCAAACCATTTTTCCTATTTTGCATAGGAACCAACTTTTGAGATAAAGTTACCTCGTTTCTACAAGTGTCACGGACTTACGCTTACATTAATTCTCTATTTACAAGTTCTCATTAAACCAGTCACTCAACTTTTGTCTAGCGCTGAATAGATCCACTTAGATAGAATACAAAATTGCTTTAACGCTGTTCCACCTTGCAGGCCAGGTTTCCCTTCTAATTAAATCTTAAGACCAAAAACTAGGAAAACTGACAGCATTTACCTTCTTCAGGATTCCAGTGTACGAAATGTCTCTGACGATCGGCGATGTGGGCTTTTCCAAAGTGTGAACTGGTTCATATTGAATAGAACCGTGTCGTGGAAGCTCTTCACAGTGAAACTTGAAGAACAGCTGCGACATGAAAATAAAAAGTGAGCCCTCAATAAGAAAGGATATTTAATGCGAGCTGTGAAAGACAAATTTCTCAATAAGATTTCATAAAAGGGCATTTTCTTAAACTGACGCCAGAGCAGAAGGTTATCACTAACACACACATGAGCTGATCAGTGACCTTGAGGAATCGTATGATAGCGTACAAAATGCGCACCATATATGTACACACATCATACAGCTTACCTAGTAAATATAATCGACTGTGTGAAGCATTTACAACGTAACAGAAGGTCTCGAATAATTCAGAAGACTATGAAAACAGTCACTGGACGAAAGGTACATCTCCCCACGAGACCTTAACTCACGCGACAAAGAGCCCACCCCAACCACGTCAACAAACACAAGAAACTGAGTGATATAGGACTCTGTATTTTGGATTTTAAAACGTCACTCCTCTCACCGCAGGTCTGTTTCCTTATTAAAATGACTGCTCATTGACACTCACAAGAGCAGCATGCGAGCATGCCAGGAACTCTCTCAGCACCCATCGAACCCAGACCTGTGGAGGTACAGCAGGTTGCCAATTAGGCAGTATCCTGATGGAGAGCTGCTGCCAATGTGTTACCATATGGAGGTATGACACTTAGAGTTCTTAATCTGGTTTCCCACCTGATTAAACTATTTTCTTAGGTGGCAAGTTTCAAAGAGACTGATCAACTGTGGCCACACTTTTATGGCATAAGTTTCTTTGCAAACTGGGCAAAACGATTACAAGCTTCTTAGTAGCAGTCACAAACTGACAGGTGGAACCATGGAGCAGCACATAGTTTTTTTGTTTCCGTTGCATTAGAGACACAAGACGAACCGGATGGAGAGTATTTTAGAGAAAAGAAGTGGAGCCACGCATTGAAGTTGCTATGAACTGGCTTGTCCAGTTATTAGGCTCAACCCACTTTCTCCCAAGAGTTTCACAAATGTTAGAAAAAAACTCAACGGCGACGTCCCTTTGACGAGGATGAGATGGGTTTTTTCCTCAACCACCAACATCTTGAAGTGACGACTGGGTAAGTTAGGAGCGCTTGATGGCCTCAAGGAGCAGTCAGGTCGACCACATAGACGTATAGCTCACAGTCATTCACGCAGTTAGATTGCAGCCAAAAACCTCTGTGAAGAACTGCATCAAGATTTTACGATTTTACCCCCCCCCCCCCCCCCAGATCATAACATTCATTCAATGGTTTCGAGGAAAACTTGCAACTGAGTGGCTCAGTTGAGCTTACAAATATTCTGCCAGATCTGTTACTTCACTGAGGCAAATTTATCGTGAAACCTATCATCGTCAATTGTTGACAGCCTCTGCAGCCTAATGAAGTAGCAGAGCTGAAAGTGGCAAACCAGACAGTCGTTTAAGGAAACCCACTTGAATCAGCTATTTCGCTCAAATAACTTCAGCCCCAAACCTCGACACTATAACAAGAATGATTGCGCCAGTAAATACAAACACACCATTTTCGGACGGCTCAGTTGAAACGTTAAGATCTGAAGAGAACTAGTAATTTTTTCTTTTAGCTAATTACATAACTTTCCTTTTTACTTCGTACAGTAAGGAAAGTAAAAAACTATTCAAGACAGACGCACTACGATTACGCGTTCCTTCTCATTTGACCTCAAAAACTTCAATGAGAGTATCTCAATGGTTATAGAATTAACTCAATGCAGCGTGGGAAAATTATTTTCAGTGTAAAACAATACGAAAGCTGGCGAAATTGATAATCGAAGATGAATTACCGTGGACGCTAAGAACATGTAGGCGAGAATCGAGATGACTATGAAGACATCGGCCATGATGAAGTATGCTAAGGCACTGATAGTAGGAGAAGCTCCTACAAATATGGAAACTATCTTGGCCAATGCTGCGATGATACCGCCAAGAGCAAGCCCTCTCATCGTTCCGGCAATGTACTTGGGTGGAAATCGTCCAACTAACCCAAAAATTGCACTCTGCAGAATAGCACTCGCAACTGAAAAAAAGGTCAGGAGTTCTCATTTTATTCATCAGTTGATTGTTGCACTCGAACTGTTGGATTGTAGTAACATGAAAGAAAGTTCGCAATTTAATAATAACGACACACAGAAATCAAGAAGTATACGCCTCGTGGCGTAACCAATAACAAAAGGCCAGTAACAATATACTTTATTATATTATGATGTATTATGACACGTTGGTGTTTCGACTGCACTTCAGCGAAAACGATGAAAACATGCGCAAAGAGAGGTCGCTGAAATACGGAATTCACTTACACCAACCTGTTAACCTAACTGTGGAACCACTGCTTACGAATGAACGAACCAACGTATCAGAAGCTGCGTGCACTCATCACTCCGTTAATTGAAAAGCAACATATTGTAATGCGAGTAGCTATTCCCCTCACGAACGACTGACAACGTGGCGGTTCTTGGCGACAGAGCGCACTTACTCTGGGCTGCATTATTCCACGTGCGACGTCATTTACAGAGTTCTGCTAACGGATCATACACAGGAACGTAAAATATACAAAAACTTGTGTACCCATCCGTTTTAAGTAGTTCGTTACATGCACAGTTTAGGGTAGAATCCCAGAAGTGGCCAGGAAGAACGTAAATGATGGAGATCAGCGCAGAACTGAGTCTACGTGCGCGCCTGATGCATTAGACAATAACGACTACAACAATAATACACATCACTCGCCTAGTGCAACAGAACACACATTAACGACCACAAACATAATAAAAAATATCACTCACCTCTCAAGTTACAGCTCCGACTCGGGGATAGGTTGCATAAATGGCTTCAAAGAACTCCTTCATATTAGGCGGCTTAAGTTGTCACCGCCTAATATAGTCGTAAATACGAATCAAGAACTTCTTCGATTCAAAACCATCTAAGGAACCAGCCGTTTCACACAATTTCATTCTTGCACCACATTCAGGACGCGAGAGGTACGCTTCCAATGGCGGCTCGTTAACGAAAGGACTATGTTACAACGGAAAATTTACGAAGTGTGGGATTCATAGTTCAACGGTTAGTCGGTTAATTCGAATTAGATTGTTGCGCTATATAGTTGCCGGTGATGAAAGTTGTAACTAACAGCAGTATCAGTGACGCTCGTGAACGTTCCGAATCGCGAACCGAAGATCCGAGCAAATGTACCCGCGGCAATTGTTTTGGGAATTAACCTTTTGGTTTATTATTCATTCTGAATAATAACCCTATGTTTTCGGTCACGAAAAATTTTTTACAACCCCCCCTAAAAATTTGATACTTTACGTTTCAAGACATGGAGATTCCAAATTTGCAATGTCTGTCCGCCGTCCCCCGTCCGGGCCATTTTGTGCCTTTAACGTGGTCTAAAAAATTCGTTCTTTCGCCCAAAAATCCGATTTGGTACCTAGTTGTGCCCGCCATCTCGGCAATCCAATCGGACGAAGCCCGTGGTTGTAATGGGCAAAAAACGGTTAAAAAAATTAACGAAACGCAGTACAACACGGGAGCTACAAGCGTTTCGTCGTTTGAATTCCTTCCGCCCCGCCCGTCTCTTTAAAAAACCAACCGCTCTCGAGGCGAGCGAGCAGTGCGCCTCCCGCTCTCGCTTCCCTCCCGACACTCGACTCCCCCCGGGTTCGCTTCGAGCGCCCCCGTTCCAATTTCCCCGACGTTTTGGTTTTAATACGATTCAATTTTTTTAGATTCTTTCGTTTCATTCTCATTTTGGTTTTTTTCATAGATTTTTGGTTAAATTTTGATATTAGTATTTAGCGTGCATGTTTTCATATTAAAATTCAGTTTTTTCTAGATACTTTCGTTTTTTTGTTTATTTTAATATTACGATTCAGTTCTTTTCGACCTTTTTTTGGGTTTCATTATGATATTTTTCGATGCTGAATCGAACAGGATGGGTCTCGGAGCATTAATGCTAGGTCAAGCTGATTATCCGAATAATAAACCGTTGTGTAATAATTTGCAGGGTTTTTGGTTTATTATTCATTCTGAATAATAACCCTATGTTTTCGGTCAGGAAAAATTTCTTACAATCCCCCCTCAAAATTTGATACTTTAAAGACATGGGGATTCCAAATCTGCAATGTACGATAGCTGTCCCCCGTCCAGGCCGTTTTGTGCCTTTAACGTGCACTTAAAAATTCGTTCTTTCGCACAAAAATCCCATTTGGTACCTGGTTGTGCCCACCATCTCGGCAATCCAATCGGACGAAGCCCATGGTTGTTATGGACAAAAAATGGTTTTAAAAAATTAACAAAACGCAGTATAATCGCAAATCCGCCGTGTTTCTTATCATTTTCAAGGTATTTTTACATCCTGGGTTAAATGGAATGAGTATCAGACGTTTACAACTGTGTATAGGGAAATCACAGAAATAATAGTGAGCCAATGTCAACTAATTGAAAGAACTCGCGAGAACTACAGCGGAAGTCAACGTTTCGTCATTAGTAATCCCTCCCTCCACCCGCCCACTCGACTCGCATTGTCTCGCCAATAGCCGAGGGTTCGCTGGAAGTAGTCCCTGTCCCAATTTTGCCGACTCTTTTTCCCGATGGGGCGGAGGAAGGTTAGGGCCAATGAGGCTGGCACTTCCTCCGCACACACCTACATCAGATCATAAATGCCTACAAGCGTTTACGGGTGTCTGGCGCCGGGGGAATATTTAGTTTCCGTAGTTCAATTGTAGTAGGTCATGTTTCGTATGGTTTACTAGTATTTTTCGATGCTGAACCGAATGGGATGAGTCTTGGAGCAGTATTACTAGGTCAAGCTGTTCATGAGAATAATAAACCATTGTCTGCCCACGTAAACTCAGTTTCGCGCTAATCTCCATCATTAACATTCTTCCCGGCCACTTCAGGGATTCTACCCTAAACTGTGCATGTAACCATTACACAATGGTTTATTATTGGTTGCAACAAGCATTGATACCCCCTTGTATTGCTTTTTCCGTTTCCTACAACAGGCTTAAAAGCGATAATATAACAACTCCCCAAGTTTTGTAAACTGCGACAGAAGTTTTATTGTCATTACATTCAAGGATGATAAATAACTCCATCATTTATATAAAAATAACAATAAAAGTGGTACTTACTGTTAAGTAGTATGACAATCGCCAATGTGACGAAAAAGAATTCCTCTTGCCCTGAAAGGCAAAATGAGTTTTTAGTTTGAAATTTCGTAAGCAATTAAACTTGAAGCGGGCTCTGAGCTGAGTCAAATAAAACGCGCCAAAGAAAAGGTTCTTTGAGGAGGCCCAACAACTACACTGAGGCGTCTTCTTCAGGTTGACTTCAATTCTGTCGAGATGAAATTGAGGCGATTGAACTGGACACACGAAGCTGCAAGCATACCCAGTTCATGCGAGCTCGCGATCGCGTAAATGTCTGATTAGATTCTAATTGGTTGTGTGGAACTGCTCACTTGGGATTCCCAAATATACTTTCTGGATTACCAGGAATAAAAACAAGAAAGATGTTCGGGTGGCCAGATGAATTTTCGGGCATGAACTGAACAGCTTGAAACGTGAAGGCACGGTACTAAATGCCCCTTACGTAATATACAAAAGAAAAACAAGATAGGAAACGAAACTTATGACTTCATGCGAGCTCGCGATCGCGTAAATGTCTGATTAGATTCTAATTGGTTGTGTGGAACTGCTCACTTGGGATTCCCAAATATACTTTCTGGATTACCAGGAATAAAAACAAGAAAGATGTTCGGGTGGCCAGATGAATTTTCGGGCATGAACTGAACAGCTTGAAACGTGAAGGCACGGTACTAAATGCCCCTTACGTAATATACAAAAGAAAAACAAGATAGGAAACGAAACTTATGACTAAGGACACTCAAGGCACGGAGTGACCTTTGCCAAAAAAACATTGGCTTTGTTCCATTTTTAGATGTCGAGTAACTGACGCTAAAACATCAAGTAATATATTAGTGTCTTTCATCTCAAAACAGAGATTATTCTCTGAAGCAATTCATGGTAATGCCCTTGGAACTCCTTACGTCACTCTGCAGATTGTAGTTCGAACTATAGTTCCTAAACTGGTAGCAGGGCAGTCCCACTCTCCCTTTTCACTCTTTTCTCATTGAATACTGTTACAAACTTGTTCATTCACCCCTACAGCACCGACTACTTCTTCACATTTTGCCTGAATACCTTCCACCTGAACGCTTCACGACACCTACTATTCCAACACAGCGACAAGCCCAGGACAATGAACGCCATCCCCCTACCATACGAGGACAAGATTTTCCTGCAACGAGCGAGTGTGTTAGTGCACCTTATTGGATTGAACTGAGGCCTTCAGTTGCAAGGCTGCAGTAAAAGGAATTGCAGAGGCTCGAAAAAACGTTGCCTGTCTTGTCTATGCGTGTTTGAGCTTGTGAGTAGCTCCCTGTGCTCACTGGGGCCTTTACTGACGTTGGTGCAGTGTGTAGCATGAACGCTTTAAATTAACTGGCGGGAAGCAGTTTCAGGAAAAGCTCCTGCGATCTAGTGGGCAATGTATGTACCATAGGCAGCTCAGCAACGCCTTCCTGTCAATTAGTAACTTCTCTTAATGACTCAAATTTACTTGAAAAAAAAACACGAATAAGTTTATATTTTATTTAAAACGAAAAAAAGGAGGAGAAAAGAGGGAACGAAAAGAAAAGTGCTAAGATTTCTCTAACACATGCTCTCCTTGTATCACCTCGCGTTCCTTTCTTTTACTTTCATCTCGTCGCCTGCCACATGATGAAATTATCTCAACACCTCATGAAGAACCAGCCTTCATCGGTAGGAGGATTTTCTCTCTCGCCCATCTCTGTCTTGCAACCCATCAGCAATTAGTAGAGAAGTTTATTTTATTAATTTATTCGCCAACTTCTTTTTTGTATCATTAGAAAACTTTCAGTTTGTTTGTACATTCACCCTGAAAAGATAGGCTTATGTAATGTATGTGGGTTTTATTATTTTTCTATCTAAGTTGTTTCATTTTATTACTTTATTGCGAGCTTTTTCCTTTTGAATTTTTTTTTTCGTTAAACATACCTTTTTTTCCTCGTGGGATTAGCCCCCCCCCCCTCTCTACTCCTTTTTTCTGCTAATGTACAAATAAAGTCGTACAAGGGTAATCCATATCGCCAACCATCCTGGTTAGGTCTGGTCTCGTCGTGATGCAGATTCTGGTTTACAGTATCTTCTGACACGCACTAGCCTGAGGCTGATGGTCACGCCTTAATGCTAGGATTCCACAATTTCAGTACCTCGGCACATTAATGATCGAGTTTCATAACTAACACTGCTTTGGAAGCATGCACTGGTAACAGCAGCATACACTATACTCCCCACAGGTATCCTCTCACTTAGGTATCCACGTCTCACTTGGAAGTGATCCTGAATGTGAAATTTCAACTTATGGCTGTGAGGGGAGGGGAATGATCTACATCCTGAATATACATAACTAATTTGCAATAAATAAATTGTTTCAAAACATGATTCCTCCTTACAGTGGTCAGTGTTGATTTTCACGAAGACAGTCGTGACAATAAAAAGCAAGAGCATCGATGCCAAAGAGCCATGCATGCGAATGTTCAGGGATATCCTGCAACCAACAAAAGACAAATATCTTGAACGACTCATTTGACGACATCCTCAACTTGTATCAACACAATTGAGGATGTTCCAATAGCATTACTTTCGTGTTATACTCTCACGTGCACAGAAAATCATCTGTGTCACGTAATTATAAGAGTTGTATATAGGAATTGTGCAGAATTATTGTGTATTTACGAGAATATGATAATACGATAAATGATATGAATATTGGATTTGCGACTGACAGTGATATCAAGGTGGCACTGGAGGACTTGGGTTGGGTTGGGGTCTCAACGCAGAGACTCAATTCATCCACGAACGTTCTGTCGTATAGGAATATGTTACTCTTATCTAAGACATGCTTATGGTGGCATCCAGCTCTGGCACATCTCGCCAGAATGAGGAACAGAGAGAATCCCCTTCTCTGCAGGTACATACAAAGAGTGTTGTTCCTTAGTTCTTCATCTATCTCAGGTTAGACACTCCCCAACAGTGTCTCTAAGTGATGGTGGGCCAGATGATGCCAATATCTGTAGTTGTGTAAATACAACCACATATGCCGTAGAAAAGTGGAGAGAGGACAAGGGACAAAAGTAATGTGAAAAACAGTACCAGGCTGTATGGGAGAGTGTGGTTTTGGTGGGTGGAACCACAACAAGGGACGATAGTGAAACAACCACAAATTCACCTTTTAAGGAATTTCATTTCACAATTTAAAATGAAATCCATCAGTACTAAGTGAACTCGGTGCTCCCTCGTACAGTTGTGAAACTTTGTGGACTCCCAACTTGGACACTATGATGTAATGAAACGTCCTCCATACAACCCATTAAGCCTTCTTAAATCACCAGCGTCGAAGGTTACAAAGAGAATAAGAGCTCTATGTTGATAAATGTGTTGTTAGAGTGTTGTGTTGACAAGAGTTAATTGTTCTGGAAATTAACGTTGTTTAGTTTGGTTGAAAATAAATTAGTACTCGTTCTGATTTTGACCTGAAACGTGGATTGATTTTAAAACTCAACATTTGATGTCAGAAATGAGATTTCATTTCACGAACACAAACTGCAGAGAAAGCGGAAAGATGGTTGAGAGTCAGCAGTGAAAGAACTTGCAGAAATTGCTACACTGACAGAACTACTGGCGCAAACACGAACCAACTTAGCAGAAGCCTTACAAGGATATCATGTGCATGCTTCGCCATCATCTCATGAGCCAATGGCCCCCGAGGTTGCACAATCACTTTCGAAATTGCACTAAACAGGCCAAGAAATACAAAATCAGGGCCCCACCCAAACTGACCTAGATTCTTCAAGTTTCACCAGTCCCAATCAGTGCAGCAAACAACTGGTCTGAGGTGATAGCAGTGGTAGCTAACACATTTCGGGAAATGGTTGAGCATTGGAGCTAAGATGGCACTCAAGGACAATAACATCTTTTTTGCATCAATTACGGGTAAGGAGGCAGATGCCGAATGAAGGGCTAGCAGGTTTTGTTGTCAAATTAAAGCTTTGCCAGGCGCGTGGAGGCCATGGCACGCCAGCAGTGTCATGATGAAATCAGGAGTTTGGAGTTTCGGAGAATAGTATTGGCCTACCCAACCACTAGGGTATGCAACAGCACTAAACCATTGCTACGCCAGACAAATGCGAACAGAAGACATCCTCCAGCAACCACATTGCAAGAGAGTTGGGAACGAAGCTTGCCCAGATCCACTAAACAGCGTGTGGGAGACTTCATGTACAACGGTAATGTCAAGAAACAAGACTACCATGAAGATGATAGGGTGCAATAAATAATGATTTTGAGCTGAAACGTTGTTTGATGTTTAAAACTCAACGGAACGTACCTGTGGTTTACTAGAGGGTTGATAATTAGGAACAGTGTACTCGGCACTGTGGCAGCGATAGTCATGTACGAAGTAAAAGAAGTTTGAAGCTCCGATCGACCGTTTTCAGTCAACGTCACATTGTTACTCAAAGGTCTAAATTTGTACATCCAATACTGAAAACGAAAAACCAAATAAATATAAATCTGCATTAATTTAGTTGAACACGCATTAAGAACTTATGAACTCACTCACACACTCGTCACTTTTCACTTATGAACTGGTTCAGTTTTCTCTCTGTTTCCCCTCTGTAGTATGGAAAACATAATCTAGAAGTGAGAGACGAACCTACCTCGAGCAGCCTGTACTCGAGCTTCCAACGCAATACTTTATTGGCTGCTGCAGTTTTGAAGAGGAATCACTCAACAAGTTTATTCATGTGGCGTACCCCCTTCCTCTAAGATCTGCACCCCACCACATCTCAACAGTATACTTGTTCGCTTTACAACATTAATTCGTTATTTTTCCTTCGTATAGAATACCTTTGACGTTCATAACCGTCTATTCATGGCAAAAAGTCGTTCATCATGATGGAAAGAAAAATGAAACAAGAGGGTAAAGAAGATGAAGGCAACCCCAGTGCACCAGAAAGCCCACTGACACAACAGCTCGTTCACTACTGGACCAACTAATTGGCTGCCCGTGCAGTGCGCTGGCACGTCGCTAACCTCAAAGCCCGCCAGGAAACAATGGCTTCTACTCTTCAGTTTTTAGAAACATGCCCCAGATACTTCACAACAGGCCTAATCCTCGTAGAACAGATTCAATATACTCGTGGTTAGGAGGGAAATAACAAGTTCTAATACATAGAACAAATAAGTGGTGCAGCGCATCACACAACTTTCTCCACCCCCATGCACATTCTAGTAACTACTCCATTATTTTTCAATCAATTCATAGGAATTAGTAAAACGTTGAACCAAGAAACTGGTAGCGCGTAGTTCTGTAATTTATTGAGCTGCTGCTACTTATCCCACAACTTTATTTATAAACCAAACCTATACCGACGTCCAAGGCGATCTGACGTTTCAAGGAAGGTTCGAGGTAACGATTCTGGAATTATAAAGAGAAAATGGCGCAAGGAGCTAGTCTACAGAGTGACGTTTGTTTGAATCCCAGAATTTCTTACTGCCCCTGATTATTTAATGACCATTGTTAAACTTTCAGAGTATAGGTAGCTTTTGACGCTCCATGGTGTCCTGCAAGCTAAATATAACATATGAGCCGATTTGGTGAATCTATCTATTGCGTTCATCGACACACAGACCATATTCCCAAATGGTGTTTTTCAGACTCAGTAGGCCTTGAAATGCATAGATCTAAAGAAAACTAAAAAAATGTTTCAGCCAATTACACAACTTTCTTGCATTCTTCGTAAAGTAAAAATACACAATTTGGATAACAATACAGTAAATGATAAACAACTTACTTCCTCAGCAGTGATGAAGAAGAACCAAGGCAGTAAAATGACAGTCCCCAAGATGTAGAAAATGATGTAACCAATATTGAATCTGGATGAAGAAAAGACACAAAATTATAAATGTGGGAATACAATTGCACACAACAGTTATAGGTTCACTGTCCTGCTCCCGTTAGTGTTACAACGTAATAGTGTTAGTGTGATGTTCCATGGTAATAAAGTCCTAGCCATAAGACCAGGGCAGCAAGAGAGTAGTCAGTGTCATAGATAGTGCGGAAGATAGAGGTAGCTGAATTTTATAAAGGGACAGAAGATAAACCAGGGCAGCTTGCACTATCTACGACACAGTAAAAGCCACCGCATTTCATTTGAACTCGAGGCCTTTCATTGGAACGTTTCATTAGTCACAATCCCACAACCCCCTCCCTTCGCACTCCTCACTCCCCCCAGAGCCAACAACGCCAAAAACGAGAAAAAGATGTTTCTATCGAAAATAGTACATCATCACAACCTGAGACCACTGCTGAAAGAAAGAAAAAATGGAAATCGCGCATTCTCTTGAAGAAACTGCTGCAAATTATTATAACGGTTTATTATTCTCTTGAACAGCTTGACCTAGTCTCACACCTCTGAGGACCATCTCATTCAACTCAGCATCGAAAAATCCCAGTTAATCATATGAACGTGACCAAACTACTATGGAACACTACTGTACAACACTGTAGGCAATAAGCACGACGTGACGCATCGAGTCCATGGATGGTTGGTGTGAGACGCTGAAACGATTACTTTCTTTGTATTGTCCCGCGAGTCCTTTTAATTAGCAGCTCTTTTTTTTGCTGTTTTCGATTTATACGCAGTCGTACACCTCAGACACTCATTTCATTCAACCCAGTATCTAAAAATACCTTGAAAACAATACTAAACACAGCGTACTTGCATTAAAACTGCCAAAATTGTCCGATTGGATTGCTGAGCGTGGGGGCACAACTAGATACCAAATGGGGTTTTTGTTAAGGGTATAAAACGGCCATTGTTGGCGGACAGGTATTGTAGATTTGGAATCCCCATGCCTTGACACGTAAAATGTGAAATTCGGAGGGGGGTTGTAAAAACAATTTCCTAACTGAAAACATAGGGTTATTACTCAGAGTGAATAATAAACCAAAACCAGTTCAACAGAGATTGTGTGGGGCAGAAAAATAAAAACCATTTCGTGAACAAACATTTTCCTGGTCGCTAATTTAACATTAACTGTTTGAGAATCAGGAGGACATATAAATCAGCAATCGGACAATCGGGAGGCTAAAGCACATTTCGGGCCCATAGGGCTGGTGGTGGAGTCGAGGAGGTCTCAAGACAATAATCAGAAGGAAAGGTGCCTTTTGTTCATAAGAAGCAAATCTGTCGACGGGAAACGTACGAGATCCATCACCAAGGTACGTCATGTGCTTTATGGGTGTTCATGGGCATTGCAAGGTCGATAAACAAACATTTCGATCGATTGTTTTATTTTAATTTGTATTATCGAGGCCTCCACCCTACTTTTTAACTGACGCTGTGCAGCCTCAGTTAATATTCCCTTCTGGATAAGTGCTGCACATTAATCACCCCCTACCATTAAATGCAGGTTGTAGGGAAGAGGAATTTTGATTCCTTCGTCTCTTAACTCCTCCAAAAACATTCCTACAACCGCGTGAAGTGAAACCTTTACTCTTTGTGTAATCGTGCGTTGATGGAAGGCGGTAACACAGACGTAAATGACAAAACTTACCTGTCAGCAGGTTCCCAATTGTTAAACAATGGTCGGGTATCTTTGATGTCAATTTCATTTTCAATCCCATCTTTATGAATGGTGATAGGATCTTCGTCAAAATCTGAATCACTGTCACTCTTCTGTAGCAGAGGCCTCGTGTTCACTGTGCTATCCATTACGTTCGCAGTTGACGGTCCACTGTCCACTGTAAACGACAAAAAATACATTCAACAAACAATTATACCCATTTTCTTAGCTTAATAAGGGCAAATGCCTGCAGGCGAGCACTGTGTATTGAGGCGTTCTGGATTAAACTCTTAACTTAAATGAAACTGAGTGATGGAAAAAAATAACTCACAGCCAAGCAACAAGTGATCATAACAACTTGTAAAGACAATTTATCATACTGAGCTATCATTTATCTGCAGTGTTTTACCATTTCCCCTGATTGGATTCCTCCGTCACACCAAGTAATGTTATCAAGCTGCATAGTGTTCACCCTTTCAGCAGACTTTTCAACCGAGACCATTAAATGTTTCGGGAGTGGATCAGTAAGGTCCAAGTTCGCTCGATCACGATAGTAGATGCTCTCAACATCTCTCAAAAGCAGCATATTCCCATCCACATTCAACGTTTTAGAATCTACGTCTATCTCACAGAATTTCTACCTCAAAAGGGACTTACCTTCAATTAGAGCAGCCACTAGCGTCTACCATTATGGGCAGAACTCCATTTCCAATGCTCAATTGATCAGTTGGCTGTGTGTCGCCAGTAGCTGTGCATATTAGTGCATTTGGTTCTTTCCTCATTTTTAGCCTAAAGCGAGTAATAACCTGTGGGCTTACAAACGTGTCCGACGCTCCTGTGTCAATGATGCAAATACAGGAGATAGATTAGAACCTAAGCGCCCTAAGATCATAAGAACTGCACCACCCCCAACACGGTACAACACTACATCATTTCTACAGGGGCTAAACACTGGCTTCAGACCATCCATTTGGCGGATTCTTGTGATGTTTAGGAGACATTTCCTCTCCCGCTTGAAGGTATTAAATGAATTGGAAAGTAAGAAGCTCCTCTACAGCCTTCTCTCTCGACGTTCTTTGCCAGGCTTTACTTCATATCTCCTCCATTTCTCGATGATATTCAGTTACATTCTCTGTGTCCCGTTGTCAGGCTTTTTTCAAATGCCCATAGTGAGCGTGCAAGGCTCCCACCAGATTGGAATAAGTGACTGGTGAAGTCATATATTTTAAAGCTGTCAATGCAAGCCCAGAGAGCAGCTACCCCCACCTTGGCATCAACTCAGTTGTGCATAGTACAAGGCCATTTCAATGGCAATCTCTGCAGAGTTTAAAGGATGAACCTCTCTGAGGCAGCTAAAACCGTTGAGTACCTGCATACATCTTTGATATGTGTTAAGATCACAGCAGCAGGTAGAAATAAGGCAGGACAGTTGGGAGGTTGGGAAACGCATTAACCTCAAGCTGTTTGGGCAGCCTTGTTGAACAAACGCGTCCAGCCTTGAATGGTGAGGAGCAATGAAAAGATGAAGTTCTCCAAATTTCTCACTGACACTGTCAATGTCAGCAGAATGGTGAAGAGGGAAAGTATTCTCGACAATACACACTATTTGCCTGCCACACAAGGGACACAGAGTCTGCGCTTCATAATGAACCAAATGAGGCTGAAGACAAAGGTAAAGGACAAAAATAGATAAATTACTGGCTGAATTGCAACGACACAATGGAAGGTGGGAAAGGGCAAATGAGGACGACATATTGATTTACTGCAGCCTGTGCTAACATTACAAATGGTGTCACATGCATGATGGGTTAGTGATTTTATGTGGTTAGGAACTCGTCATTATAATAATGCTTATGCCGTGTGAAAGGTATTCCACAGTTACAGTAAGACGCCCACAACACAATGTTAATTTCAAAGTAAGCCAAACTCCCGTTATAAGCCCAAGAAAGACCATTGTACTAATATTGCTATCGTCAATTTGTGATTTATAGCAGTGCAGAAATGAAAAAATAACACTCAAACATACTTGCACGGTAAAACTAAAGAAGCTCAGGTCAATGAAGTCGATGTTGAAAAGAAAATTCCTGAGAAACAACGAAAATAGAATACGGGGATAAAAAAATGAAACAATGCCAGTAAAGTGTTCAGTTTTGTAGAGTAATTTACTTCATAGATGAGCTAACCTAAGTGCTCTACAACATCACCTTAAAAAAAACACCCAGCGCTTACGTCGCAAAGAGGTGTGATTTCGAACCTCATTGTTGTGATTTGTAACAACATGCTCATAGACCAGAGCGTTTTAGGATTCTCCCAGTAAGGTGCACACTCTGCTCGGAGTGGGGGGGGGGGTCATTAGGAATGAGGTGGCCCAGCTGCTTAATGGGGGGGGGGGAGTGCATGGTGTTAAGGAATGCCCTGGGGGAGGCTAGTAGACAGTTCACAACCTCCAGGGCAACCTCCACTGGAGCAAAACTACGCTGGATCTTCCCCAACAGCTTCCACAGTAGAAGCAATTCACTTCCACTGCTCTTGAGCAAGCAGAACCATAAACAAACCTTGAGCCCACTCGTTCAAGGAAGAGATAGGTACTGAAGCTATCTAAGTGGCCCAGCTGACTGAGCATGAGGTAGGCCGAGTGAATGTATGTATTAGAGACAATTTAGCTGTCCTCCTAATCGTCAATTCTCGCAACTTTGGTTCCCTTTTTCAGTCATAGCCAAAAATTTGATTCTTAAAGTATCATATGCAATCTGCTCGTTTCCTTTTTGATTCCTGTGCAGGCGATTTAATTTTCTTGAAAATATCTAGGTATTTCGTGAGTTGTTAACACTTTATTTGGAGTTGTATCATTATTTATTTTTAGTTAGAATGGCCATTGCGTTTTGTAATGATATAAGGAGTTTCGTGCTCATTTTTACGTTCTCCTAACCCAAAGGGCAGGGAAAGTATTGCGATCGTGTAAAAAAAGTTGGGTTTCTTCAGATCTTTAGTTTCTGAGGCCTACTTCAAAAAACCTAATCTGAACAGTCATGGGTTTCCACTATTCAACGATAAAAGTCGGAGCACGTATAGTCAGGCCTTCATTCTAGAGTTAATTACTTCCTTTTCGCGTTTCGTGAATCTGTTGGCCAACGAAATTGTAGCCGTCGGGCAAATACAAATACTTTTGCTCAGCATTAAAATTAAAGCTATCTGAATTTGTAAATTCAACCAAATCACTGTTATAGGGAATAAGACAACTGCTTAATGTACCAACAACTTTATTTTCGACTTTCCAAAAATTTAAACTATATTTACTATAAATGTTTACTCAATTCCATAGAATTATCGCACAATTTCCAAACGATTTTAGTCCTTCGGATTCAGGGAGTTGTGTGTTCGTCTTTTCATCTATACACCCTCACTGTTGTCACACACTGATGTCTGAATACTAATGTCAGATAATACATAAACTTGATTAATTGCAATACTCAAACTGCAACCCTTCGTTGGTGGCTTTAGGGCTGCTGGGCTGGAACCCGACAGGATTAGCTGGGCTAGGCCTGAAAGAATTAATTGAATAGAATGTAGCACTGGTCTGTTTCTTCAGCAAATGATTGTTCCTTAAAACTCAGAAGAGTGTAATATCAAGTCATGTAGATTACAGTTTCGCTATCGCGCAAGAGCCTCGGCAGTCAGTCAGCATCCACCGAACCCAGACTTGTGGAGGTAAGCAGGTTTGGTCATTTTGCCAGTCTCCCGGTGGACAGCTGTTGCCTCGAGGTATGACCCTGGGAAATCCATACAATCTGGGAGGAATTCTTAATTTCCCATCTGATCTGTCTACTTGGGTGGTAAGTTTCAAAGGGACAGACCAACTGTAGACACGTATTTTTGTTATAACAGTTGAAGTCCCCATGCCTCGTAAAGAGATGGCTCAACCCACTTTCTTCACAGACATTCACGGATGATGTACCTTTTGATAAACACATGTTTTTACGTTTTTGTTTTCAAATTTACCTCGACATTGATATGCAAGAGAGAATGTTTTTATAGAATTAACTAAATTGAAAAGAGGCTGAGTGACATCAAATAAATATAAGGAAGGACGTAATGGACTACAATTTCAAGGACTTCCCCCAGATTCTTTGTCATATACTTTATGTTACTACTGACGCGAGGAAAACTTCGGGGTATCAAACAAAAATTTGTGACCTACTATGAAAATACTAAGCAGGACACATTTTAAATTGGAAGGAATGGGCACAACGTTCATTGTAACACCTATTACTATCATTATAACTAGAAACCATACGTCTAATTTCAAGAGAAAATAACTTAATTATTGGTAACTTATTATTTTTCATTGAAATTATCGCAAATAAAAGGTGAGCGAGATATATTCAAAGGTTTACATACCGTAAGTAGTCAATATTGAGTTAGAAAAAACTGAGCTCTTCAGAACGCATACTGGAAGACAAAACAGGTTTGACTACGCAAACAGGATTTCTTGCCAATTTCCGCGGAAGAACTATTTACGGGAGTTCATGAAGCTGTTGGGTGACTCAGTTCAACGGAGCGTTAATGTTATCCATTCGAATTCTCAACATCTAAGTGTCCGTAGTGATATCGATCGCCCTTGACAGATGCACGCAATGTAAAAAGGCACCACTGACAACTTGGATAATAAACTGATAACTGAGAAATTGATTGCGGGAGAAGTCAGTTGTTTGACCCAAATAAAATAACGGAGGACGGAGCTTTTGCACATATCGATGTTAGACGGACACTTCCGAGAAGTTACGAGCTTTCTGCTGATGAGAACAACACTTGTCACAGGGGAAAAATGTGACATTACCGAAAAAATTAACGTGGTGGCATAAACCTTTAACACGTTCACTGCGGCGATTATTGTTCAAAACCGATTTTCTGCGCGGCAACTTTGAGGTTGATCTAAATAAGGGATGGGAGATGTCGACAGGTAGTCGACGTCCGCCGGGGGGAAGGGGTCTCATTTGTCGACTACGTGTCGACATCCGCAGTGAACGTGTTAACTAAGCATTTGCCTTACTTAGCCAGAGATTTATTAGCAGCCCTTACATGGGTTACAACAGTCAATAAAATACCGTAACTAAATGGATTAGTTATGAAATGCTGTTAAACGGATTAAAGTACCAAATTTGTCGAAAATGTTAAGTCAGGAAGTAAATTACACGTACAGCAGTAGGATTTGTTGTGATATTCATAACACTGTACCAAGACTTGTGTTAACAAAGTTTATATTTGATCCGAATTGACAAAAGCACATTTTTTTAAAAAAACCTGACGGATCTTCTATGTCTCTGCACACTCATGCTTCGTGTAAACCTTCAGAAGGTTCCCTTGTTGTTGTTGCACAATACACTGTTACACAATAGGACCCATTACAACAGGGTTCCCCATCAAAACTCTTGTAATTGGCAGGGGGGAAACAAGGTCACTCGGGTACTTACAGGATATATGTTCGAAGTTTGGTCAGAATTTCGTACTCCTCCTTTGTGGAGTTCGTAACATATGATGCTGATGCAGAAAAAATAACGGGTGTTGCACGTTTTGGGAGTGGATAGTTCAAGCTGGGAAAAATATATTATGACTCATATATGCGAAACAACGACGGCCGACCTGCTCACTTGACACACTTTCAGTAACTTTATTTTCTTTGAATATTCGATAAAAGGTTAAATTGAAGATGAAAGAAGGAGCTACAGACGAGAACTCGTAAATATTTTTAGCTGTTATTTACATGTTATTTCTGCTCGTATTTATAAATGAACTGAATGAATATTTTAAGCGCACGCTCATGCGTGGGGTGAGTCTTCCTGCATATATTGTGGAAAATCTTACTTCTTCGGTCAATGTCCCAATCAAGCGCAGTGCGATTGCCTCCTTCAACCTAAAAGAAGAAGAAGACGTCTTCCCACAACCTAATCACTTTGATAAATCGTGATAACCGAATAGTGATAAGAGAACTCGTTTTGAGTTCACGACGATACAGTGGGAATGAAAGAGCGGACATACTGGCCAAAGAGGGGTCGACCGATCACTTCTATGGACCAGAACCCTATACGGCGGTTACGATGGCAACAGTCAAGAAGGCCATAAATAATACCCTATGGAGTAAAGTTAACAATGACATAGACAATAACAGAGGTCTGGAATTCTCCAAGCGCACAGGGACCACGAGTTACAACAAAATAAAGACGGAATGGGCCCTAAAACTAAATAGAATACAATTAAGAAGATTAATAGGCATGTTAACTGGACACTATGCAGTCCGGAACACATTACACAGGTATAACCCAGCAATTAGGGGTGAATGCTCCTGTGGGGAAATAGAAACGGTTGAACACTTCATACGCGAATGCCCAATATGGTTTAGAACCAGAATAGAAAGACTAGGAGGACGAACCATAGATTGGGATGATATACGACGCAATGAATGGAGGAGTATCCTCAAATTTGTAGAGGGGACCGGAAGATTCCGGTACCCATTCTAGGAGCCAAAGCCGGATCCCTTATTTAACTTGGGTGATGGGAAATGGGCCCATATGTGGCCACGACTAAGGTCACTGTTCCCTCGGCTTTGGCTGATGCCCTGCAGTCTCTCTCTCTCTCTTCACGACGAGTTTTTCTAAGCAAATACTTGTCTCTTTCAGTTACGATGTTTTATTGTGATCGGAGACTCCAGCATTACTGTTTTTCGTATTAAAATATCCCATCGCCCTATCAATACAGTGCGTGCTGCAATAATTATCTCGCACAATGGCCAGAGTCGTCAACTTTTTCAAAATTATTAGAAATAACTGGAAAAAATCGGCTTTAGGCGCCGGTTTATTACTTTACGGCGTAGATTACGCTCGAGACCGCTACCAGTGAGTTCTCGGCTTGGAATTGTATTGAAATTAGTCATTAACCTGGTGCTAATTCCACGTTATTCGTTGTCAGGATATCTGTGCTGATGAGAGCTTATTGTCAAGAGGCAGTGAATTTTGGAAACGAACCTTTTGAAATTGGTAAACTGAGGAGGATCACAGTCATTTTAAACCCGGCAGCTAATAAGAAGTAAGCATGCTGTTTGTTTTATTCGAAATCATTTTAATTTGTACTGAGTCGTGTAGACGCTCTGGCGTTCACTCAATTACTTTCAATGCTGCCGCTCTTCTGTGGTAGGTGGGCGTATAATTTATTTTTTAAATCATAAGAAAAATGGCTGATAAAATTGTGAAAGTTACAGAACAAACGACTCGTATTTTCATGGCCAACAAGAATCGAAATTTAAGGCAACCGATAAAATTCAGTGTAGGGGCCCCATGAGAGGAAAATAAATGTAATTGAGGTCACTGTCTGAAACTTTGTCTCATAGCAAAGTCTCATTCTGCCACTTACTCTTTATCTTATAGTTCGCCACCATCATCCTGGGTGTCTGCAAGCCTGATGGGTGGTAAGACAGGGGTCAATGAGAGGGGCTGAGGAAGAACAAAGAGTGAAGGCAAGTAGCCTGGAAGGACCACGAGTTCGTAATAATGGAACTTGGAAAACTTACAGATTGCATAATAACATTAACGCCGAAATAAACTCTAGGGAGATGAATTCAATACAGTGTGATACGTGGATGAATCCTTTGGAGTGTTCCCAATCACGAGAGAATGCTGGACTGGGAATCCTGATTCCATCACTGGAATGGGACAATATCTCACTAGGAAAATACACAACCGTTTTTCAGGACTTGAATGAACACCAAATAAGAAGACTAATAGGCGTATCAACTGCTCATTATGTGGTAGGAAACACACTAAACAGAGTCAATCTCACCATACAATGTGTACAGTGAAAATAAGGGTGAACTATGTCCACTCTCACCGACGCATAGGAAATATAGCTGAGCAATGCTGGACACCCAATAGCAGGGTGGGGTGGGGGCTGTGTTACCCAGTTTGACAGTTAAGCCAAATTATAACATCCAGCAGGGATCGCAAGGAGGTGAGGTAATCTTGATCAGTAATGCTGGTAGTAAGGGCAGTAATGGTCCGCCCACCATACGAGCAACATGTCCACCGAGTAAAGGAAAAGGTCATGTATGGGAAGAAGTGTTGTGGGGTCTATGGTTATCTGTGTTGCGGGAAAACTAACGGTAAAAGCAAAGAATAGGGACCGCTCCCTCTGATAAGGCAATACATCGATATATCACGACTGAGGTCAGGTTATCGATATGCCCGACATCGTAGGCTTGACTCGCCATGTTTGAAATTATAAATAACGACAGCTGTACGATTATGCCAATTACTTAATGTTCATTATGTAATACCCCGTTATATAATTATTTTAAATGTACAAAGACTATGAAAAGGAGTTAATTCAATGAAATTAAGAATGGGTATATGAAATGAATATGAGATAATTAACGGATTGATATCGATATACGCAGTCGTAGCGTTATCAAACGGTCAGTCCATATTCTTTGTTTCACCCAAACTTACTTTTCATCGCTATCAAACATGCTATTGGTGCTGCTGGAGATTTTTGGAAGATTGTATACCACTCTCCCTATTCCTCTCTTGTTTCCCCATAGGAAGCAACCAAACTTGTGGAAAATGAAACGTTTATTCGATGAGTACATCTTGCTGATCTTAGTATTTGACGGAGTTACCACTCCCAAGGAGTCCCTGCATCTTTAGCCAGCCCTAATGTAGCGCCTATGCTTTAATTACTTGTGCTAGAACAAGAGCCCTTGCAATATCGACAGCCTCAGAATAACAGTTGACTAGTTTGGCCTTAGAATTCAGCCGAGTCAGGAATTACGACACTGTCAAAGAGCAAACATTCCAAACATTGTCTCCTCACTCACCATCCAGAATAATTCCTGGCGTCCACTGAAGGCGAACGAGCCCCAACAGGATTGTGATGAAGTTGGGAAGTTGTTTTCATCGTTTTTCACCAAACGAGAACATCTTTGCATTTTGAGATCTGAGTGAAAATATGTGTTGTGTTTATTATTGACGCTGTGCATTGTTATAACCCATACCCCTCCAGAAAATTACAAGGAATTGTGCAACGTACTTTGTTTTTCTACATCGTGTATCCAGGCAGATGAAGACTTCTTTTTTGGTAAGTGTATTTTTGTGCCTCATTGAAACGGAATACTTCGTTTCATATGAATTCACTTTGGAACAGGAGCTGACATTGGGATGAAATGCCTGTAGAGTTTGACGCTTAACTCACGGCAGTGCGCATAGAGTTAGCTCGAAATACCTTGTTTGATTCTCAATTAGTGGTAGAGTGAGAACTCCTTACAGATGTTGAAGTTTTTCGACGTAGTTTTTGGTACTTTTCCTACAGCACGCATCAGGGATCACAGATGAGGCTTCACTCATAAACCGATATTATCACAGTATTACGTTTTTCTTTTTTCAGGAAAGCGAAAAAGATGTTTGATGAATATTGCTCACCAATACTCAACTTATCTGGAATCTTCGTTTCTGTCCTCGAGACTGAGAGAGAGGGTCATGCGAGGGAGCTTATAGATAAAATAGAACCTGCGACTGACGCGATTATAGTTGCAGGTGGCGACGGAACACTCTCTGAGGTATTTTCATTCTTTTCGAGGCGGAATTCTCACTTGAAGAAGAAACGATTTTTTTAAATACTCCTAATGTTAGTAGTGTTTAACGTTCATGAATCTACAAAGTTGCTTCTACCTAAGCAGCCTTTACTGAGGAACCAGCCTGTAGCTAATTTATGGAACTGTCAACTGTGTTCTTGAGTTAAAGAGAAGACACTGTGAAAAATGTTGGGCGATGAAACGACATTAGTTTGAATTTCAAAATTTATTGGCAGCCAACTCGCAGACGTCAAAACGTGCCATGCGTTAAGAACTGCCCTAAAACGACATAACGACATGAAGTTTGTGAACATTTTGCTAGCTCATCTCCCCAGCTCCCGTAATTCAATTCATTTGGTTTTTTGTAAATAAAAAACTACAACTAAATTTGAAAATACTATCCACCCCCCCCCCCATTTCTGGGTAAGTATGCTGCTGGGGGTAGGTGCCAACAAGTAATAATGTATTTACGAATTTATTAGGCTGTGGGGAGATCGTTTTTTGTAGTTACGAAAATTGTAGTTTCCTATGAATGTTTGCAGTTACGAGTATTGAATTACTTATGTGAAAACAGGGGAAAACACTCGTGGACAACAGAACATCTTAACGTTAAGTGACTGCCCGATCCAATCGAACAGTTCTTTGAACCACAGACATCGCTTCTGAGAAGTCTGCAGGTTAAGGGGGACGCCCGACTACCATCTGCCAGATTTGAACTCTCGCAGATATCTCTGGTCGATTTTCACATCTTTCATCATTTTTTAACGCCCACTAACGCACAGATCTTTCCCACAGATATCGTTAAAAACGCGATATCTGCTCGTGTATGGCTACCTATACAGTAAAAAAAAAAAAAAAAATCGCATTCCAACATTTTTCACGCAATTGCCATAGCGTACATTCCACAAAAAGTTGCTAGAAAGTAGTCAACTTTGTGAGAAGACGGCTGAATCGGCAGAGCTCTCGGCCTCTTTGTGTTCGAGATTGTTAATTTTTTTATTTATATTTCATCTTGATTATCTCATCGGAAGCTATTTCTTTCCGCAAATTTCCTCCTCGGAGGCCTTCGGTTCTTGCTAATTGCTCTCAAGCTACGATCTACTGTTCTACTCTCTTCCCGTCAAATTTCCTTGGAACGTTTTTTGTATTCTGCTGCTATCTCTGTCGCCAAAACATGTGAAAACATGGAGGAAAGTGAGCCCTGCTGTATCCAAATACAGGGGATGGAATAACACTGATAGCCTCGCGCCTACTTGGCAACATGTGGGGAAAGAGGGTTGAGTGGTTGTGCTAAATTAGGACTAGGCAGAGCATTCAAGGATACTCCTGTCGAGGCACCCAATGTTTTAATGTGGCAAAATGGGCTACAGCACTATCACTTTACCCTTCTAGGTCAAGAAGTGTCATGTCTTAGCACTTACATACTTCACCCCCTCCCTCCATCTATCATCATTATGTGTGATAAAAAAACGTTTCCTCTTCTTCGGATGCCTGTTTAATTCAAATGAATTTAATATAAATTTATCTTTGTGTGAATTTGTTCATTTTTAGACCATAACTGGTCTCATGAGAACACGAGGGGAACTGTGTAAAATACCTCTGGGCGTCCTTCCTTTGGGCACCAGGAACTCTCTGGCATCTGCTTTATTTGAAGAGCCGGAGCAGCACCAAGTAGCTACCATAGCATCGGCAACTTTGGCTGTCGTCCGAGGGAATTTGAAATCAATAGATGCGTTCAGAGTCGAAGTCCTCGATGTAAGTCTTTAAAAGGTCTAGGTGTAGGTAAATAACCCACGAACGTTGAGTTAATACTTTGATGATGCTGTATTCAACAGACAGGCGACAACGATGCCCAAAAACCTCGGCCTGTGTATGGAGTCGGTGGCATCGAGTGGGGTCTCAGAAGAGAACTGAAAAAAAAGTCCGACGCTCTTTGGTGGATGGGCTCGTTCAAAGAGATCGCTTCACTAATTTTTCATGGGTCGAGTTTCCACATCGCTCAGGACCTCGGGCTCATTGAAGCTAATATCAGGTTTGTATTGGACAGCGGTTGTCAATAACTACTCAACTGGTTATTTCATAATAATGTGTGTGACGTTTAACAGATACTCACTGCCATGTGAAGGTTGTAACAGCTGCTTTGAGCAAAGGGCGGATCTGGTGGGTGACACTCCTCAGCAGCGCTCATCAAGATGGTGGAATATTATGTCGCTTCAAAATCGAAGGACTGTGAACCAAAGTACGTCGCTCATTTGAAATATTACCTTACCTATACATTAGGGCAAGATCTCACTTTTGTCAGCAACCCTTAGGTCATGCACCGACTACTTAGCCTGATCAATGGGACAAGACAAGCTGCTGTAGCTCAGTCCTACATGTTAATAGGCCTTATCTCGCTGGGGTTCATCGGTATGACTCAAGACTCACTCTGTGACATTAAACAGTTCATTAATAATGTAAAAATCGCCTCAGATAGATATTAAAGTTAACGTACCTGTTTCGTGAGTCTGTCTTCTCTGGATGGTGGAATGCTGTGGGAGAGCACTTTTGATGTAAATACATCATCGTCTGGCCATTATGTCAGTTAGTGGTGGTATGGTCGAAGGGGGGGGGGGGGGTCCGAAGAGAAGAGTGACTGGTGACTTCTAGGAAAATCTGTAGGAAAGGAAAGGAGTTCAGCGGCAAATTTTGAGTCAATTTCACGTCTTTAAATTTGTAGAGCTTCTGAGCCCTGATCTGAAAGATTTTTAGAGAAAATGGCAGCTCGAACTTGATATCTAGCCCGCAGGTCCCCATGGGACGCCAAAATAAGGGTATGGACCAAATCCGCCCAAAGCTAACTAGAGTTATCATAGTGATCAAAACACCAAATATATTTTTTCTCAAAAACGCATGTAACGATTTTGATCAAATTTTTTATGTGGACTGCTCTCGATAAGGCGATTATACCATAAAATTCCCATACGTGGGAAAATCATTAAAGCAGCACAATAAATTCTGGAACTGTAAGTGCTGCAGCTTTCTGCCGCCGTGAAGTGATGTTTGACCAAGTTCAAATGAGCTGAGTGATAAATGAATTTAGTAAGTTGAAAAAGCAAAGCCACGTACACATGTGAATTGACGTAGAGCTAAGGAAAGTTGTGTGTTGCTACGCATCAGATGTTATTGAATAGAGTGATCTGTTCAATAAGTCCCTTCTGTGCTAGAGTCCTCCATCTGCCACACCTGTTGTAACATGAAATTAAAAAACTCGAAGATGTGCGGTCTGGTGGACGGTTAACCGCTAGCGCCAGAGAGCGTCTTGGAGCTATATGTCGTCCGTGGTAGCCCTTCGTTTGGTACTGAAAAACTGCGACTCTGGTGAAGTATTAATTTTATTGGCATGCCAAGTAAGTAGGGCATACCCCAGCCTCGGCTTATTTCCTAAGCCGTTGTTTGTTTTAATTTTCATTATCAGTTGTTTACTTTCTTTTATATTTTTATTATTAGTGCCATTTCCTTTACTTTCCGAACAGATTTATATTCTTTTTTGTTTGATTAAATTAACTTCACTTACTTTATTAATTTATTCAATAGCCCATTAATATTTTTATTTTTATTTGAATTTGCTAATACTTGGTTCATGGGTTCCTCCCAACGAGGGGAATGAACTCGTACTTTGATGGCACATTGTGCCTTTAACTACCCAAGCGTGGGCAGCTACTCCTCATGCCAATTGAAATAAAATAAAAGGCACAGTTTATAGCTGAGTGACTTCACTCTCATTCGAAGAGGGGCAAGTTCATAATTAACAGTTTTTTTTAAGGGAATTTATGAGCCAGGTGTGGCTGACTTTTTCAATTAATCTGAGGCCTTACCACTCTTCAGGTGAACCACTATGGGAGGCCACAACAAAATCAGGGCCTCTACTGGCTCTTTGTTTTTTAAGCAGTCTCTTCATAAGCAATGGAGGGTGAAAGACTCTTGTCAGCCAGTGTTGACGAGTGCCTTTTTGTACCTGGTTGCTTGAAACAGGCACCTCAACTAAAGCATTGAGTCAGATGAATATTTAGTACGATGGACTCATGTAAATTTGACGCACTAACCAGGAACGTAGCTTGAAAGGTTTATTGTCGGCTATCCTCAGCAGGCACTCAGCTTGCTGCGCTGAACCGTCGCTGGGGAACTCATCTTTGGTGAGCTGCCCCTGAGAAATACGTAAAGAAACCCGACACACACTAACTCTTACAGCGATACTGGGAAATAATAAATAAAATATCTGGTACGTAGCAACCCATAACTTTCCGCCACCTCTATAAGTTTGAACACCAGCTACATATGTGGGCACTACATCTTCGTTCAACGCATTTCTGCAGGAACATTTATGGAGAACGAAATGTAGGGACTAGTTAGCTGAGAGTACTCCGTGAGTTTGATCGAAATCGTTTGGGCCGTTTTTGAGACAATTGGAACACCGATGTATTAATATAAGACAAATCTCTTTTCTGAGTTAACTTGGCTTATATCTTCGCTCAATATGCATGTACAGAAGTAATTATAGAGAACGAAATTCGGGTATGGGTGACTCAAAGACACTCTGTAAGATTGGTCAGATCTGGTGAAGCAGTTACCCTGAAATTTACGGAAATGTTCGAAAAAACGTTATTTTCGACACATTTTGATTTTTATCTCTGTTCAATGAACTGCCAGAGGAACATTTATTGAGAACAATATCTAGGTATTAACTATTCGAAAACATCCTAAGAGTTAGGTGATAATCGTTGAAGCGGTTTTGGCAAAAATCAAAAGCAAACCAATTTTTGCTTCATCTCCGTTCTCCGTATTTTCAAAGAGATATGTATAGAAAAGAATGGTTTTGTACTAACTAGTAGAAGATAATTTGAAAGTTTAATCAAAATCGTTATAGCCCGTTTTCGAGAAAAATGCGAAAAACCTCAGTTTTCGGTACATTTTCGTTCCCCACCCCCCTTTTCCGTCGACCAGAATCGCTTATTTTGGTGTCTACAAAAAATTACAAACAAACAAAAACGATTACAATACTTTCCTTTCCCGTTGGCTAGTGGAAAGTAAAATACACTATGTGCGACTGGCTGCTTCAGGATCGTGATTATTATATTCCGCGGCTGTCGAATGGTCGTTGCTACAGTCAAATAGCAGTTGGGGCTCAACAGCCTGCGGTATCGTTGATGCTGTGTGTCCCTCAATTAAACCACACATTCAACGCGAAAAATAGTTGTAACTAACTTTTTTCCCTCACTTTTCCAGATGCTGAATCGGCTAAGGATTACACTAAAGTGGTCAACGAATCATGTTCCCTCGTAATGGAAAAAGAAGTAGTTACATCTGACCTCAACCTCGTAACCAACGCCATGGAAAAGAAGTCAACGAAAGATGTTTCAAAACTCCTCATAAAAATTGGTGAGCGCTTTTGCTTTCATTTGAAACGGGCGTTAATTGCTCGATACGTCCCAGACATATTTGAAACATTGCGAGCAACGTCAAATAAATATGTACACTGTACACTGGTAATGTACAATTGTTCTTCGAAGGTTCGCTCGGTTGGACGTGTTAATGTTTCAAACGAGCACCTATATAAGACCAACTTCATGGAAACAAAGACTATGAGCGCACAAGAGTGACAAGGGGTTCCCGACAAAACTTTAAAAAAAATACCTGCTGCTACATCAATTGTGGTACTGTCAGAAATGGAGGAGCGCCGCCAAAGGAAGAAAAGAAGAATGTGGGAGTCTCCCTTTCTGAAAGGAATGAATTGTTCTCAGCTCCTAGTCGACTTGAGGGAGGATAAAACTGGACTTTTGAAAAATTTCAGAACTTATCGAACTTCAATTTTTTACTTGAAAGAAGGGACGTATAAAGATAAGATCAGTTTAAATTTAATTATTGAATGCTCACTTGTTTTCCTTCGAAACAGACAATGTTCGTATTGAAATTATGAATAGCAGCGGAATTGAACAAGACTGAAAACATGTACGAAAATATAAGAGAATTCAGAAAAAGGGAAAATCAGTAGTAACCGTTTTAAACAAAAAATCATTATAATATTTTGTGGTAATAACATGTACATGATTCATGGGTGGAATACTAAGTAGTAGTTTCCTGCTGATCCCTTTTGCCCGGTTGAAGGATAAGAGCTCCGCAGCAGTTGATTGGATTAGTTCAGTGGATTTCTTGTTGTCCCACTGTGAAACTGTGTGAAAACATTAGTGCCGATATTACCGCAGTAGAAATTCAATAAACAAAATATAATAAAGACGCAATAATGCAACACTAAGCAGTACGTACCCCTGACTGCTTCAAGGTTTGTGAACTCTGTTCAGCACTGGTGGCTGCTCACGAATATTTGCGAACAATACTCGCCGGGTGAAAACGCGCCTTCTGGTGAGGCACTGCGCTTCAATCTCAGATAATGAAAAGACTGACGCCTTTTGCGATAAAGCTGCAACGATTGGGAGTTGAATGAAGGAAAATGAATACAAATCGTGAAAGGAAATAGTTCGTTGTTCTGTGTAAACAGTGAGACTAGTTTTGAACAGTCACATTCACACGCCTGACAAATTAGAAAATACGTTTTTCGTTTTTGTTCAAAACTTATCGTTTCTAAGTGGAGAAGTCGTCTGGGCGCATTACTGCAGGAGAGTTTGATTGTCCCAGATGTGCTGTTAGGTGCAGTAGAGTATAGTGTAGAGACTTCTCTGAGGGAATGTTTGTAGCTCAGCTGAATTGGTGTACGGAACCACATTGAGATTTCCTGGTGATGTGATGAACACTCTCCAAGAGCGTCATTTTTGTCCACCTAGCTCATGTTTTCGTGAAACACGATGGAATCAGGTATTTTCAGCCCCTATATGACGGATCTTTCTCAAGAGGGTTGGAAAAACCTACCTCCTCAAACGGAAGGGTCAGGACTTTTCCATCTCCTTTGATCGCCTTACCCCTGCATTCTCGATGAGTCAGAATCCTCAACCAACCAGTTAGATTTCGAAGCGTTCAACGTCCAGTACTAGATGAGTCAAGATCTCACATCCAAAGAGGCAATTAAACAAAATTACCTGTGCGGTTTCAAGAATCAACAGTGCTTTATTAGGGAGGGTGGGACTGTTTTTATCTTCTTTTGTTGCTACTTGACAGTTGTTTTTGTTTATAGCCAGTTGTATAGTAAACGTTTTCCCTCTCATTTCCCGGTTCACAATATTGATTGTCATTTTCTGTGCATACTTTTTCCTATTAATTGAAATATTATTATTCAAGTCTAGTGAGCTGAAACTGCAGCTGAGGATATGACTCCTTTGGACGTGCCTCCTCCCGAAGTACGGGTTGGGTACCCTACGTAGGTATGACGAAGAGTCACCTGAACCGTCTGGTGGCTCGATGGGAGATACAGGAAAACAGCGCTGATTGGCATCACCAGCCACGACTTAGACAAGCGAAAAGGCTTGTTACGCCTTCCTGTACAAGGGCAAAGGCGACGCTGTCTCACTGTCTAGAAGAGATCTGAGTCTTGATTAGCTTCCTCACTGGACACTGCCCACTCAGGTATCACCTCAACAAGATGGGCATCTCAGAGGCGGTGGAATGCAGACTGTGGTGAGGAGGACGAGACGGCAGAGCACGTCCTATGTAAATGCCCTGCCTTCGCATCCAAATGCTTCGAATATTTTGCTCAGGGGACTATTGAGCCCCTCATCATAGCAGAATCTGCGGTGAAGGACATACTCGGCTTCCTAAGGGGGGTGGGTATGTACGACGCCTTCTACTAAGAAAGGGCCAGCGTCACAATAGACCCATGTGTGGCCGCAGTGACAAAGGGACCTTGTTCCATATGCCCTCGGGAAGGAAAAAAATAAAATAAAATGGGTTGGGTTGCATCAGCCTCCTCAGAGTAGTCTAAGCCTCGTGTATGGAAACTCTCGTTTCTTTCGTATAATTTTAGGCCATTGGTTTAAAAAAACAGAAGGTCGTTGCATACACAGCACCAGCTCAACGCATGCAAGCGCTACTGAAGAACGTTATGTTTTACGATTTATTGTGAACTGAGGGAACAGTAAGTTGATTGAGTAGCTAGAACGTACGTGGGGCTGAGGAGAGTTGTGCGATGCTTCGCGCCAGATGTTTTTTTCTCTAAAACGTGACGTGCTGTTTACGCAAAATGTTCAACTGCTCAACTTATGGCATTTATTGGAGGCTAAATATTTGTTTTCAGGTCCCGCCGTCAAATACCAGGGGGATTTGTTGACTGAAGGCTACAAAATTATCAAAAATGACGAATCATCGCTGAATGATCAAGTAGAAGCCAAGCAGGTGGAAATTCGGTCTCTGACATCTCGCGACGATCCTGAGAATGTTGAAGAGGTGTGTATCGTACCAATTTTGGTGGTTTCAGCTACTGAATCATTTGTGCAGGGCTCAGCTGAAGCGTTGCAAGCAGTTTGCTTCGTCAGAACACATCAAAAAGTTGTTTATGTAATGAAACTGATGGATAGCTGGTAGTAACAAGATCATCCACGCTAGAGATGAGAGTCCCTTGTGCCACAGCATTTTTGGATAGGACTGAGTGGGTTTTAATAATTCATTGATTCGATCGTAACAGTTCTTTAAAAAGGTACTCCTCTACTGGTATACTGCCAGCTGGATTGCCAAGCATCGAAGCATGCAGTCTTCTCTTTAATGGTCTTAACAGCTTCTTCAAATCCCTCTGTCGTCTCAAAATGCTGTCCCTTCATCGGCCTTTTCAGACGAGACAACAAACAGAACGCTGGAGGGGTCACATCCTGGCTGTCATCACTTTCACACATGTCTTTGGCCCGCTTCCTCTCGCTACAACTTCTGGTAGTCCGTTAGCATTTCGATACCATCTTTGCACACACATCTACATCTGGGCTACTAAATGAAGTGTTTGGCATTGTGGGTGGTCTTCCAGTAGAGTCACCATTGGCAACCCCTTCCTGGCCCTCCAAAAGGCCTCGTGTAACCCAAATACACCATTTCTGGTTGAAGTGTACGCTGTGTAAGCCTGCTTGACAATTGCAGACGTCTTGATCGTGGGCATCCTGAGTACAACCCAGATTTTAATCGCTAACCTCTGTTTTAAAGGATTTTGCATTGTGTGCTTCCACCGGTCACAAAAATACGCCACAAGCGAAAGCCTATCCTCAATCTAAAGCTGATCAGTGGCTGCTGAGGACTCCTCATTGATCAGCAACTAAATCCAGGCACACAAAACAAAGTAAAGTCATAAGAAATAAAAACTTCGGTGTCTATTGTCTTGCCAGAGCTGTGGTCGAGGTGTCGTCTGTCGCCCGCTCCCATCAAGTTCCAAATTGTGGTTGAGAATTAAACTTCATTGTCAGATTTCGGTCGTTATTGTGTGTACGCTCCCACACTACACACGTTATGGGCACATTGGTCCTTTACGAGTGGTTGAACTTTCACTAAATTCATGAGTTCGCAATGCGAGACAGTGAAAAATGTTCAACATAATTGGCAGGTAGAGTTTGGGGCCCATCACAAACTTCCTCTCACGTTGTTTTCCAAAAAACCTCCTCCAAAATTTTCTGGATAAGACTCCCAATCTCAGGGCTGGGGTGGAAGTGCCAACGAGGCACAGGATCGTCAAAATAACGATAAATAAACGAGACCTTTCAAATCTTAACACCTACACAATTCTATTAACGCATAGAAATGTGGCGGCAGCTCGGTTTGAGCGAGATAATGATATTCTATAGCAAAAGAAGGCTCTCTAGGGATGAATTTCTCCTTCGAATTGATTCTCAATGCTTCCCTTTTCAAGCTCCAGGCCTTTGCGCTCTGGCGACGAGCAGAAGGCCCAGCTACTCCCTCCCTTAGACATCAAAGCACCATGGGAACCCTGCTCAGCACCACTCCAGCAGCGTTGTCTCATCTGCAGTACCTTCCTCAGAATCTAGCTACTTTTCTAATAAAATTCGTAAATCTTCCCGCGTGAAAGCTATCCAGAACAACCTTTCAAAACCGGGGTCTTAGGAAATCAAGCTGTTTCGAAAAGTCTCGTCATGACAGCATTCAACCGTCAAATCCGCATCCCTACCACATCTGTGAAAAACATCGTGGGATAAGAAAGTGCCCGTTTCATTAAATCCGTCCCGAATGCTATTCACACAATCTGTGCACGAATTGCCTGGCACTTCACACACTTGCAAAAGCTGCCACTAAACATACAAGTGGATATGTCAACACAGGCATAACACGCGTCTCCATCAAGTTTGTGGGGGGTAAATCTTAAAACTGTCATTGAGGATCCACCGTATTCCAATTACATTCGGTCGTTATCGTGGAAACTCGCGCATGCTATGTACAATGTTGCTACAATAGATACATTTATAACTCTACAGATATCCTATAACGTCGAGTTCTATTTGCAATGCAACTTTCTTGCCTTGTCGTTTTTAATCATATTCACTTATAGAGCGACACAATTTCTTCCAGAAATCCGAGGATGACTACATTTCTATTGATCACGAAGACTTTGAAGTGAAGCCGATACGAGTTTCGATTCTTCCCAACTCAGTAAAAGTGTTTTGTAAATAAAGTTATTAAGCTCCTATCCATTATTTGAAATACCCGGTGTTAAAATGATAAAATGACGTCACTCCTTTTCCGTGCTCGTTCTGATCGCATTACCCACGAGGGCTGGGAAATTGCCCCGAGAACCAAGTTCACCGAATAGTTAACCCTCAGCAACTCGCGAACTAAAATAGATGCTAGTTCCTCACTGTTTATGATATCCTGTTTAAACATCCTCCCGAACTGTCACTTTATTCCGAATCGAAAGTTTCTAAGTTCAGATAGTTAAAATCCGAGCGCGATTCAACTTTCAGTTGCGGACGTGAGAACTACTTTAGTTCACCCAAAGTCGCGTGGATCGCGCGCAAAAACAGTTTCAGAGCTGTAACTGTTAGCTCTCTGATTCGAGGGGCAACTTGGATTTTCGATTGCTTAACAATTGAATGTTTAATTTCCTAATAATTAAACGTGAAAACAAAATGTAGGGACTGGTTAGTTGAGAGTTCTTCGTAAGTTTCATCGAAATCGTTAGAGCCATTTTAAAGAAAATTGGAATACCGATAAATTAATATTCGACAGATCTCCTTTTCTGAGTTAACTCGGCTTATATCTCCGTTCAAGAGATATATACAGAAATAATTATAGAGAACGACGTGTGACTAAAAGACACTGAAAGATCACATCTGGTGAAGTAGTTACCATGGAGTTTACGGAAATGTTCGAAAAAACGTTATTTTCGACACACGTTGATTTTTATCTCTGTTCAATGGACTGTCAGAGGAACATTTATTGAGAACAATATTCCTATAAGTAGGAGTTAACTATTCGAAAACATTCTGAGAGTTTGGTGAAAATCGCTGAAGTCATTTTGCCAAAAAGCGTTAAAAACCTATTTTTGCTTCAGGGGCCCATATCTCCGTTCACCGTATTTTCATGGAGATATGTAGAGAGAAGAAAGTTAGGTATTGATCAGTAGAAGATAATTTGAAAGTTTAATCAAAATCGTTAGAGCCGTTTTCGAGAAAAATGCGAAAAACCCCAGGTTTTGGTACATTTTCGTCCCACACCCCCCCCTTCCCATCGGGCGAAATCGTCCATAACCTTATTTTGGTGTCTACAAAAAATAACGAACAAAACAAAAAAAGAACCAGCTCAATCGGATCAGCCGTTCTCCCGCAAATCGAACTACAGACACACACACACACGGACCACGCGCCGAAATTAGGTTTTACTTTCCGCTACCCGAAGGGAAGGAAAGTATAGTAATCGGCCCAAAAAAAAAAGTTGGGTTTTCTTCAGATCTTTACGTTTCAGACCCTACTGAGTCTAAAAAACCTAATTTCGGAGAGAGGTCCGTGTGTATGTCTGTGTGTGTGTGTGTGTCTGTAGTTCGATTTGCGGGAGAACGGCTGATCCGATTGAGCTGGTTCTTTTTTGTTTTGTTCGTTATTTTGTAGACACCAAAATAAGGTTATGGACGATTTCTGGCCGATGGGAAGGGGGTGGGGACGAAAATGTACCAAAACTAGGGTTTTTCGCATTTTTTCAAAACGGCTCTAACGATTTTGATTAAACTTTCAAATTATCTCCTACCAATCAATATCTAACTTTTCTTCTCTCTATACATATCTCCATGAAAATACGGTGAACGGAGATATAGGCCTATGAAGCAAAAATAGGTTTTTTACGCTTTTGGCAAAACGACTCAAGCGATTTTCACCAAACTCACAGGATGTTTTAAATAGTTTATACCTACATATTGTTCTCAATAAATGTTCCTCTGACACTCCATTGAACAGAGATAAAAATGAAAATGTGTCGAAAATAACGTTTTTCGAACATTTCCGTAAATTCCAGGGTAACTTCTGACCAGATGTGATAAATTCTAATGGAGTGTCTTTTAGTCACCCATACCAACATTTCATTCTCTATAATTATTTCTGTATATATATGTTGAACGGAGATATAAGCCAAGTTAACTCAGAAAAGGAGATTTGTCGAATATTGATTTATCGGAATTCCAATTTTCTCAAAAACGGCTCTAACGATTTCGATCAAACTTTCGGAGTACTTTCAACTAACGAGTCCCTACATTTAGTTCTGAATAAATGTTTCTGTAGAAATGCGTTGAACGAAGATATAGCACCCGCATATGTTGTTGGTGTTCGAACTTAAAGGGGTGGCGGAAAGTTGTGTGTTGCTACGCACCAGATATTTTTAGACTCAGTAGGGTCTGAAACGTAAAGATCTGAGGAAAACCCAAATTTTTTTTTTGGGCCGATTACTATACTTTCCTTCCGTTCGGGTAGCGGAAAGTAAAATGACTCCATAATTGGCGAGCGATCTAAACTGCGTTGCTAATGAACGCACGACTTACAAGGAGAACGACAAAACATATTCAACAACACCTTTAAAAAAACAACAGGTTTTAATTTTTTTTTTCTTTGATAATGCTTGAAAATACACAGTTATGGTGGATTCAATTATCAACACTAAAAAAAAAAGAAAAAACGTAAACGACAGAAGTGCCAAGACAACACTGAGCCTTGCAGTGTCACGAATCCTCTCTCTATATCACCTCTTTTGGCTGGGGCTGACTTAGAAGTTCCTCTCAAGCCCAGCGCAGCTGCCAACGATGTCACAACCCCAAAACAAATGAGAGCAAGACAACATTCGCCACCCGATAACCAACATTTTCCACATGATTTTACACACACGTTTAACTTTAGTGTCAGTACTAATGAGAATTTAAAAAAAAAGAAAAAACGCTAACGTTGATGCAAAACGATCTGTATTTAACGACAAAAACTTGTTTTCTCTCTTCAAATAGGGTAAATAAAAAAAATAAGCGTTTGACGTAGGAGTAGGGCACTTGCAGTTGTGATTAGTGATCCCTGTTGACAATCCCTAAAATAAAAGACTCAATTAAAAATTACAGCAAGTAGACGATGGTGGGGAAGTGAGGGGGGGGGGGCGAAGAAGAAAAAGTAAAAACATGTCCACGTCACAACTCCAGGAAAAGCAGCCTTAGTCTCATTTTTTTTAAAGCAGCAAGTTCCACCAACTTGCCGTCGCTTAGCACACACAAGAACACAACTTTCATCACTTGGCATCAACAAACGTACTATCTATTCGAAACTTAAAAAATACTACTAGAAGAACATTTATTACATTTACTATATTTATACACAATTTTTTTTTCTTCTTCAAATTACCACTCATTTATTCAATGTTAAAAAACAAAAAAACGGAAGAAAAAAGAAACAAGTTCAACATAAAACTAAACACGAACGTAATAAAAAGCAACTATGCGCCTCACGGAGGGCGAAATACTAAGGCGATGTTTATGCTGAGAATCACACTACCGCAACTTTGAATCTCCCTTCTTTTCGTTCTCACACCCGACTTGTAAATATAAAGGGAACTGTGGAGGAACTGACGAACGAAGAGTGAGAGCCAGGAGAGAAGTGCACCAATAGTGGAAGAGGCAGAGGAGGTTGTGTAACGTGCAGCTGTGAAGCAAGACACTGAATTAGTAAACTGGGCATTCAAGGACGCTGAGTGTAGGGAGGACAGCAGAAAGTGATGCCACATTTCAAATTTAATGACGTCAAAGGACGTGCCAGGTGCGAAACTGGTCGCAAGAATCAATTAGCAAAGGGCAGACGTTGACTCGAAGTCGGGGATGTTGCCGTGTAGATGACCAGGTCGGCTGTTCTACATTCTGGGGTGTGTCAATAGCAGTGGACAGTCTGACGTAATAAAGAGCTCAAATTAAAATACACGGAATTCGAGAGGTTCCTACTAAGAACGTCTTAAAAAGGCAACGCTAGCGTTGTGACCAGAGCCAAAATAGCCGTCAACTAGAACGCCAAAAGCACAGTAAGTAGCGCAGTAGGAACAGGCCAGGAGAGATTTTATGCAGTTGTTAACAGTTTCAGTTCCGTGAAATCCAACCCAGTGCACTGGGGGCCAGCCACATGTTACAAAGTAGCAGAACTAAGGCTGGCACAGACGCGACGGGTTGTAGCCACTGAACAATTTAAAACGCCAGGGCCCAATTTTGCTGCTCAATTTACGGTTGAAGAACTGACATTCCAAACGTCAACAAATGGTCACGTCAAGGGCTAACGTCCTCACCTAACGGCCCATGGATTCAATTCCTAGTTAATTTCCTAGAAATTGATTCAATAATTAGAGCACGATTCTGCCGTGTTAAGAATAAAACAGTTTTCTCTGTTCCGAGTAAAAGATTAATCGAAAGTGCTCCAGTAAGTTCCTTACAGCTGAAGCTCTACATCCGCCCCATGGTACTGTATGACTGTATTTCAATGTCAAACTGAAGACACGACTGGGCGAGCAACTGAGTCCTCGACTTGAGCTTCCAAACACTCGTTTTATTGGATAATTGGGGTAGCAGACAGCTAGTTAAAGAATTCATCTGCGTCCACACTCAGAACGTCAACTTGAGGCAAAGATTGGTAAGAGCTCCTGTGCCACGAACGTCCAAAAAGTCCCGTACTTAAAATACAATGCGACTTTCCAGTTGCTCTGCGGGCAACTCCCGTTCCCACAGTCGCCTACAGCCTGAAGGACTTTTCAAATCCATCAAAGGCACCTCATTACATTCCACACCTCTACGTGCTAACAGCATATCAAAGTTTATCTCATTTAATCACCTTCTGAGAGGGGGAAACTACTTTCTTAGAAGGGTTTTTTTTCATTGGCACTTTAAAGGAAGTGGGGCGAGCAAAAAAATCCAGAATTTAAGGGGGGGGGGGCACACACTGAGGAACGTTCACTAAATTTTGTGACTTTATTGACCTCAGAATCACTGATTCTTTCTACGATCCGCTATCATACTCGTCAATTTCATCTTCTGACACGCTCCGATTCTCATCCAGCTCATTTTTGTGGATGTTTAAAGAGAAATGGATGACTGTTATTGCACAAAAGGCTTGTATGCTCGTGCATAACAACAAACTCGGGGAAAACAATTGCGAGAAGAAATGCTAATCGGTGATTTAGGAAGCTGACAGCCCAATACAACTGATTGATGTGATCATCAACTTCTTTTGACGCAGCCCGAGCTCTCAAATTCTTCTCAACGTTCAACTATGGAAAACCGACCCCTCAAGAAACATCAGAGAGCAGCATTCCGCACCAATACATCAAATTTTGAAATCCTCGGATTGTCCATAACTTAAATTCCCACTCAAAGCTCACAGCAATATTGAAAGTCGAACAAGAGCCAGTTGCAACGCAGAAACGAAGGACTGACAACCACCACTCTGCTGGTACTGGATTGAGCTGCACAACACAAATGTGATCTGTTTTCTCAGTTCACAACTTCAATTCCTTCTTAAAGAAGTTGCGCACTGAGCTTAACGCAGGCAGAACTTGTAACCCCCCCCCCCCCCCAAATAAATAAATTCATGCGTTTAATGACAATGAGTCGTACATAATGGAGAAAACAACTGCTCTAGAGGATGAAATGTCGCAAAACGTGTGATTCATTATGACGTCAAATGATTAAAACTCTCCTGAGAAACCAACTCCCGAATTGATGATGACTCCAACACAAACTATTGAACCCGACTCTTCACACATCCACCAGATTTAAACACTGTTCTCTAGTTTCGCTTCCAGGGATGTCAGGAACCGTGGGAGAGACGGGCAAACCAGCACACATGGTTGCACCAACAACCAACACATCTTTCAATGCCTCGTGGTACACAGTCTAGGAGTGCGCAATGTCTACTGGATGTCTCTCCAGCATAGAAGACAGAGGCATTGAATGGCAACGTGTCTACATCACGACGGGAAATAAAATTTCACGAAAACACCAATCAATTTGTGTGTTAACCAACAAAAAGGTCCGATTGATATCAACCAACTTGACGTGAAATAGCAGTTTTTGCAGCTCTGTATCGTCAGTTCACTTAAATTGATCCTCAATAACACTGATGCCTTGAACCCAATGAAATTCAAGCTGATGGCTTAATGTCAAGGTAAACTCGCACATTTTAATACCGAGTCGTAGAAAATAAGAAAAAACATGTGCTACAAACAACTAGCGTGACATCCAATTAGTTCAAGGGGTTCAATCATCGCTGAATTCCACAAACAGAGATTTACATTCAAACGGAATCACTTTAAACCTGACTCAACAACCCGATGATAACGAATTCCTTCTCAATGATGATACAGAAAAACAATGCAACTAGTCCGTTCTAGAAAATAGAATTGCGATCGTTACCACAAATAGAAGTCAACTAACCCAACTTGAGATAGGTTCACTTAGTTCTGTTGAACTCAGAGCACTATGATATATTTACGCGCTATACGTGCAAGGAGTTGCACGTGATACAGAAATCAAAACAATCTTCTGCGAAGAAAAGATCTTCTATGTCTGAAAATTAATAGCTACTACGGAGCAAACGAAAGGACTTGAAATTCGACTCGATCGGAACTAAACTAATAACACTTCTTCCAGTTCACTACTACAACTCCTCCTCCACACTCAAACTCATCAAATTCCACCAACTTGTTTCACTTTCCAGAAAGACGTTCATATGAAAAGTTCAAGAAAACGACGCGACAAGCAGAACAAAAGCGACACTTGACAGGGGACGCAGAGCTTTAAGAGGACTAGGAATCATTGAAGAACAAATGATTACAAAAGACGAAACCCAAATCCATCAAACGATTAAATGAGATACAAACGTACAAACCCAGTTCCCTTCTCACTCGCTCACTGCCTCTCCTTCTCTTCCGCCCTTGAGATGAAACTTAAATGAAACTGAAGGAGAAAAAAATGAAATCGACGATAAAGTACTAACAATAAATTTAAAGCATCAAAAAAGTTGTTTTTTTTAATATCGAGCTCGAAAATAAACGCGACAAGGAAAAAAAAAAGCGGTCAATGAAAAGAAAACGTCATATAAATTATAATACACGGCCACTAGCAGTAATAAGAGTGAAGCCATTTAATCTGTACAACTATAACGAGTTCCACCTTATGAATGTGCTTAGTTCATCAATCACATTTTACAAACAATTTTTTTTTGTTTTTTCTTGCTTTAAAAATAAATCTATTATCTCACAGACAGACACACCTTCTGTACAATCTTACTCACTAAATGGGGGGAGGGGAGGGGGATTCTTTTTTTTTTTTTCATTTTCTTCTTTTTGTTTCATCATTTTCACGCCGTCAAGAGATATTCGCAGTATCGGGTAATGACTTCCTCGCCTTGAATTGTTTAAATACGTAAATTAGTTAAATTAATAAGAACTTGCTAAACATCAACATGCGCACACACACATTCTTCAAACAGCCATACTTTATCTGAAACAGAAAAAAATAAAAACGGGGCTGAGTGAATTGAGAAGACGACACACGGTGCTTTTGAATATTGATCAAGAAAGCAAATGTCAACGTTTCGATTAGACAGTGAAACCTTCAAGAAGTTGAGGTGTGTTCAACATAGTTAATTTAATTGTGCCCTCTCACACTACTTTTTTCCATGAGCTCCTCGCTGCAAATCTCTTTGGGTTCCACATGTTTGCAAACCTCGCATATCCAGCTCATCCGTCTGCTTTCACTAGAGCGGTAGAAGCCTAATCGCTGAGCCCTCTCCCCCCAATCCTAGATAGATGAAGTGTTCAGATCACTCTCGAACCTCCCCATTGGGCATTACGGGAAGATACTGGGAGAGGCCGCGTTTGAGGATTCTCAGAAGGGTAAGGGACAAAGGAGGAACTGCCATTTCTCGGAAGAACGAAGAATGTAGCCCCCACCTGGTTGATAACATGGAGAGAGAATACGAAAATTGGCGAATTGGTATCGTTTTAATAAATAAATAGATGGAGGCGAACAAACAAATATAATTGTGGAGATTGAGAAAACAGAATAAATATAGAATTAGGGGGAATTGGGCGCCATTAGCAGCGTAGAAGTAGCTAAATAATGTCTGGTAGGGTGAGAACAATGTCGACTGGTTTTGAGGTCAGAAGAGGATTACTCTGAGAGGAGGAACCCCACGGCACTATCTCGGAAAACCGAACAAATACTACGATGCTTCGCTCAACAGATGTAAGGCAATGGATAGGGGATTACAGGACAGCCCTCCTCCTGGCCACCTGACTTGATCGTAAATTAATATGCTACACAGCTCCAGCTCTACCGGATTTGTTCGTACCACACTACTCTACTCACTCACTCAGTTGCTGCTGTTAGAAGATTCGCCCATTACGAAGGGAATGGGTCTACAGTCAGTCAGGTATGAGCCTTAAGGAGCCACTGAACAGAGACAGAAACAGGAGACAGCTAGTGCCACTTGTCATTTGAGTTTGTACGTGTGTGCAATCGAGACAGACGCGAGACTGGAGAAAAGAAGACAGACGAGTCTCCTCCCTGGACCAGTAGTCTCTACCATCGCTTTTCAACAGCATTGTTCAAGCAACTTACACCACTTTTAATCTAGTACGTTCAGCTACATCAAGAAGTGTTTATATTTTTATTTCGTTTTGATGTGAGTGACATCAGCACAGCACCGTCACCAGCTACATGCGCCTCATTCCAACCATATTCGTCTCACTGCGTGCTTCGTTAGAACGCCTGATATATTCATTGGCAAGTGCGAAGAGCAACCCGAAAGTTGCTAGAAAGCAACACAGTTCGAGAACGTCTACTGGCGTCAAACTTCGACATCTACCAGCTGGAGGACTATTGTACATCAAGCGGAAGCACAAACTTTAAGCATCGTGCTTCGAAAGCTCGTAACAAGTAACAATTTATTTTCTACTTTTTGTTTCAGACTTTTCACACGCAGATGCTTTTTCTTCTATTTACATTTTATGTAAGCTCAACAATCAATTTTTTTTACTAGTTTTCTTCTATATTAAACTTCAGTGAGCAAAATCTGGGTTGATAAACATTTCACCACTTTGTCACAACAAGCATTATTATTAAAAAGTAACAGCATCAGCTGTTGAAGACTGACAAAAGCTTATTGAATAAATCAGGCCAATATACAATGAATAAAATAGGTCATCTTTTTTTTATTTGTAATAATAGTAAAAAACAAATCATTGTCTTCTTCTTCCTCCAAGAGTAGCTCAACTTGGCTTTCCATTAGTGTAAATTAATTACACACCTGATATCATCGACAGACCATATTGAAAACATCATAGTTTGGGTTATGGTCTCGATCTGAACGCACAATTGATGCAGAAGAAACCGAGACACTTGTTACAGTCTCCTGTCTCAATTTCTGGTGTTGGAGGCACAAAGAAATGAGCCGAGGGCACTTGGGGATGTTGGCTCTGGTTCATCCCACATCTTAACATTTATAAATCTCTTACGTTGGCAATACTCACTTCTGGTCAGCTAGTCCTGCATCTCCTCGGGGATATCGTGAGGATTCAATATTCCGGGAACGCTGAGATGAATACGCCTCTTTTCGTCTTGAGCTCGTCTCAATTCTGCCTCTCTTTCTTCAAGGTACAAGTCCGAGTCGTCCTCGCCTGTGTACTCCTGATCAAAAAGCAAAAAAACCTTTTTATTAATAACTGGTTTTCATTCTCACGCATTACGAGTTGACCCAACGTGCTGGGTTTTAAATTCAATTACAAACATTTCTGCGAGCTATTTAGAACATATCTGGTGCAGCGTATCACACAACTTTCCTCCATGTACATGCACGAATAACTCTTTTGACTGAGAAGGATCGTGGATGAGAACTTAACTGTACTGCCATGTCATTTTAGAGCTGTCAATACAACAAATTTAATCAAAATAGCCAGATTACTGGGAAGTGTTAATATCTCCTCTCTACCGTACTGTGACCATAAACCAGAAAATTATCGAAGGAATTTAAATAGAATTAGAATACACACACGAGGATTGGGGGTGGTTGTTGTCCAGAACACTACAAAATAAATAATCGTGGAAGTTACACCAGTTGTGGAGTTGTACGCCTAGCTATAGGTTCAGGTGTGAGGAAAGTAGGGGTACCTTTTCAGTATTTCAGGTAAGCATTAACGAAATTAGATCGTTTTAAAGCGCAGGGGCGGCAGTAAATTATTTAGAGCGCAAGTACTTTGTAAGAATGGACCGCATTGTTATTGCGTTGAGGTTTGTACTTCCACAGTATTCAATAAAACGCCCCCCCCCCTTTACAGCCTGTTGTGTGGCTTCCATGAGCAGTCTAGTGTCCTCCCGGTTCCACCTAGGTCCCATGGAGCTGGCGTTCCCTGATCCACCGACGTCCCCACCATTCTAGCACATAACGCAAGACAAACTTAAGTCCATCCCAGCAACCTCATCTGGGCACCACAAGCACTCTGAGTAGAGCCAGAGTGAGCCTCTCACAAGTACACAGCAGTATGCTCCCCTGACTCCAACGCTGCATTAGAGAATCTACTACTCTGCACCACTGACTTACCAATCTTGGCCAGGTTGTACCGTAGTGGAAGGTGTCCTGTGAACAGCCTAATGAATAACCTTGATTGCATGTGGCCAGGCACAACTCGCCAATCAGCAGCCATGCTCCTTAAGCAAGTGGCTCTTTCTTCGTGATACGCTATGGCTCCAGCTTGTCTCCACTCATGCTAGGCCTCTGACGTTTGGGCAGCCCCCCCCCCCTTTGTAGAGTATCAGGTGGTGTCCCGTCGACGAGCTGCCTGTATGAAGCCAGCTCCTTTCCACATGTACGTGGAGATGTGCAGGGCCTCTGGCACAGCTGTGTGGATCACCTGCATAAACCCAGTCACAGCTACGCACCCCCCACGCTGTGATCCTGGTGGTTGGAACCAAGCTGGTTTGTTAAGCCATTTATGATTTAACCCTCACAACTGCAGATTCACGAGTTCGTTCCTTTAAGCCTGTAGCAAGGAATTTGCCCTAGACAGGCAAATTTGTTTCTTCAGTAATACGAAAGCAATCTACTACAATACCAAAACTTTACCCCGAATAGAGCTGTTAGTTAGGGAGTAGCAATGGATTTCAACACTTTGCTGCCACAGGCAATTAAGTCACTTCAACTGTCGTACAAACACTTACCCTGATCTGGACGAGGAAATCTCGAAGATGCTCCTTGAAAGCGGAGATGTCATGATTCAAATTGAACATTCCCTGCACAGTGACTTTGATTTGGTAGTCACTGAGATGAGAAAAGGCGGCTTTCAGAATGGCAGCGACGTACTCCTGAACGTAATTCACATTATCCTGAACAGGTTGCCCCGTCGGCACTCCCATCTCGACAAGTTTGAACATGTAGGATAATATGACTGCAAGTTTTGCGAGTCCTGAAAGGGAAAACAGAAAAAAAGGCTGTTCAAGAGCTCAAGATAAAATCTTTTTAAACGAACTCACGAAAGGAGGAATTCGCACATTGAAATATTTTCACATTTGGTACACGTAAAGGCGACAGTTCGCGCCACAACTGAGACAGGAAGACCCACTCCACCCCACGGACAAGTGGTGTCTCTAGTCACGCTCGAAAAGCACCTACATTTACCAGAAAAATTGCTGTTTGGTGACGAACAGTGGTCAGAACACCAAACACGAAACGGATTTATCGATGAAACGTCTCGACCTATCGAAATTATTTTCGACGACGAATTTGACCAAAATAATTGTACAAAAGTTAAAACAAACTCAACTTTTTTACTCGTAGAATTAGCGCCAATTCTTTTGTCTACGCATCGTCTTATTCAGTAACACATAATCAAACTGCGTTTTATTGAGCGGAAAATACGTCCTAAACAGATTGTTATCAAACAATAAACAGATATTCTTCACTAATAGCGAAAATAATTCTTCTTGGCCTCTAGTCGAATATAATTCGCTAATAGGCAATATTTTCTTCGATTTGTAATAATAATACAAGAGTAAATCGTCTCCTTTTTCCTCCAACAGCAACTCTACTTGTCTTTCCATTACACTTTCATTAGTGACAGTCGACACAATACACCATTGACTTCATCAACAGAGTACGATACTGAATGAATCGCAGTTTTGGTTACAGTCTTGGTCTCGACTCACAGTTGACGCTAAAGGGACTGAGACACTTGTTGCGGTCGCTGGCCGAACCACCATCTTAACACAACACAGAGATACCAAACGGAAAACAAAGTGCTTTCATCTAGACCCTCCACTGATCGACAGTTGATAAGAAACATGTTCAGCTAACGAAGGCTCACATAATTACCTGCAGTGTGAGAGGTGTCAGTAACTACAGACAAAATATGCTGCAGTATGTCGAGGAAATAAGTACCATAGAAGCTCTCAGCAGCCTGTTCGTGAGTTTCTATATTTAATAAAAGCTCTCGAAGAACCTGTAACAGAAAACAATTATTTGCAATAATTTTATGACAAAGCGACTGTTGAAAACCAACCCTAGTTTTCCTGAATTAGATATTGCACTAAGTGATTCGGGAGTAAGTACAATATCAACCGAATGCAATTTGAACACAAGAGTTTTATTCTCAATTACATCGGGGGGAAGTTTTACCACCACAAACAGGGAACTAAGTGGAAGCGAATGCGAGTGACAGGGTGACAAGAGAACTGCTCCATTACAACTGATGACAGCGAAGTTTCGAGCAAATCAGAACATTTGAAGTGCCCAGCACAGATGCTCCTGTCGAGCCTCCACTGAATTAACAAGTTTGGTTCGCCCCGGTACACAGAAGTGGACTGTATTACCCAATGCCCCGGATCCGACCAAATTAAATTAATTTCCTTCCCCGACGCTACACCATCCCCCCGTCAACCTTTCTCTTTCCATATAAGGACCACGACCAACTAACACCCACAGTATCTCACCAGCCAGAGAAAATGGACTCACCAACGAGGTATGTTAACTTTACCAAATTAATTTCTCCCCCCTTGTCTGGAAACTGTGTCTCCGCCAATGCCGAGACCTCGCCAACCTGAAAAGGAATAAATACAGGAACGGAAAGAGAGGAAATCGAGGAACTCACCTTTTTGCATGTGGCATACGCTTTTCCGGACCACACCACTCTGTCGCGTCAGAACGATACTTAGCGAAAGCTTCATTTCCAATTCACAAAAGCAGGGTAAAAGAAGATTGTTAGTAAGGTCAATTAAAATCGCAAAACGTGAGGGCTCTGTCTTGATCAACCGCTTGATGGAACGTGGAAGGAGAGAGGGAAGGGATGGTGTCTGTGAGAGGTGAGGCGGACACCTTGGAGGGAAAACGATAAGGGCCAGCCGGCAGGCCCCGGGCAAATTGGCAGGAAGCAGCTTGGGTTTCCAGCAGCAACCATTTTCCTTACGCTCTCTATTCAAGTCATTTAGCTGATTCTACACAAGAGTTCTCCAACAAATCCCACACGCATAAATTTACTCGGGGAGAATGATTTGGGTGGCGGAAAGTCAAAATAAAAGGAGGCCCAAGTTGAGGTGAAGAAAAACTGTGCATTACTTACATCAAGACCCGTGTCAGCTACGTCTCGCATCGTGTGCTTGAAAGCCCATATTATCGAGTCCAAAACAAGTTTGAATTGTGGAGGTGGTATACTCAGAAGAGCAGGAAAACAATTAGTGTTAACAGCCTGAAACAGATAAACGACTAACTCGTCTCACAACTAATCGACAGCTTCAGGCTCAAAATCTCAAACAGACAACACCAGCCTTAGTATATTCCTGATTCATCTAATACAGAAATGTGCACGAACTTACCTTTAGTAAAAGGAAGAAATTTGTCCTATGCTCGGGGTACTCTTCGAAATTCTTGTTGATCATTTCCAGAGTACACTCAAATACTGCATCGAAAATTTTTGGGATTTCGGGAGTAATGTGAGCTTGAAGGTTCGTGACAATGGTCGTCATCGCTGAGAGGACTTCGGGCTCTCGAGCGGCTGGCACGCTACAATGATTGTAGTCAAGTAACACAGCGTCTAGGAGAGGGGGAATAAAGTCATGGAGCACCTGAAATGTGATAAAATTAACGAATATGTTAGTTACAGTAGCTACGCTCTATCTTTCTTTGGAGACTGGTGCCTTGCTGAGGCTATTTTTCCTGAGTAATAACCAGAAGAGCACCCGTAGAAGACACTCTGTACGGCCCTCAATTGAATTCATTGAGCAAAGCACCTTGTAAAGTACTATGCTGCATAACAGGATCGGGGATGTTGACTAAACAGTCAGTCTTCTTATTTGGATTTTATTCAGATTTAGGTATTTTGCCTGTTGTACCTCATGGTACCCGGGTCTTGAAGAAGTTGAGACCGCCACTATTGTTATCTAGTCAATCACTCAATCAAGTTTTGGTTGTATGGTTCTAGCCTGTGGAATTGTGATGCTGATCCAGGTTCGACCCGCTTTCTCATTCACACTGAATCCTTTGCATCTCGGTCCTCGTCAGTATCACTGTATAACCTCGTTAGTTTCTCTGCTATATTTAAGGTATCCTCAATGAGAATTCTCCTAACTGAAGGACTAGCAGTCTGTATTACTGCTTGAATGTCCGTGTATATTGTTATTGTTTGGTTTCTGGCATGTTCCTGCGGTTTACTGCCAGCAGTTTGCTCTGAAAGAAGGATTCCTCCCACTCTAGTAATGGTATAAAAATTCCTAACCTAGGCCATGAGATTGTGCTATGGAATATACTTTCCTTTCGCGTTACTATACAAGAGGTCTCTACAGGATGATACGTTCACCTTGTTAGTGGTAGTGACAGCTACAATCCTATATGGGTGTGCCTGAGGGAATACTGTCTTATGAGCCACCACTTCCCTCAGATTCCATAAGATCTGGGGATGGACGAATCACTCTAGCGCATTTTCCAGCTTTGTCAGGCCTTGCACTGGGTAGGAGTAGGATTGCACCATTCTACATACCTTGCCGTGCGCAATGGCAGCCACCCCACCTATTGTGGCCCCAACCCATAATGCACCGGCGCAAGGCCCGGTACCATGTTTGGGTCAAACATCACTCAAGACCAGAATCGTCACTGGCCCGCACTATCCTTCGATGGCACTTACGACTTTTCCTCATCACAGACCGATACAGTATGGACTTTCTGCCTTTCCTAAGGTTTAGAAAGGACCCCATAAGCCTCGGCAGAGATCTTCCAAGCTTCCACCCACCTCTCAGGGACTCATTTGCCGTGCATTTGGTAGAGACAATGGCTAATAGCTGAAACTGGCATACCCTTAACAAACACGCGGAATAGAACTCTTAGTTTTTCTTCCTTTTGAAACCCCAGTTCTTATTTAGAAATTCAGTTAAGCATTTACTGTAGAGAAGTCGAAAACATTTTTTTTATTTCAGCGCCTTTCGTTTATTACTGTTTACTAGACTGTCATTACCTAAGGAGAACATCATGCAGATAACTCGTTAGAACCATTATTCCAAAAAGTGAAGAAAAAAATTATGTTCCCTACATTGACCTTCATCTTCTTGAGATTTTTGTGGAGAACATGTATTTTGACTCCAATCATTTGAGCAGCGTTTCAAGGAGAGTAAAATGGCATTAAAATTTGGGCATAGCCAAACATTTTGAGCAGGGGAGGGAGGGAGGGAAACTAGCTTCTGTTTTTCTCAATAATAGCAAGTTAGGTTGAGACCTAACTGAATCGCTCAAGAGTCGAATTCCGCGTTGGTCCACGATAATTTGCTCATCAAAGGGCCGGTAACTGGCGCTTTTTACAACACCCCTCTCCCTCCCCCAATCATATCAATTTCTTGACATTTTATGCTGCGAGAGGTCAGAACGAACACAGAGTTACGGAAATGCAATTATATTCTACTTCACTATTGTCTGTGAGATGTGAGAATAGGATTGACAGTCAGTCCCTATCACCTGGGAGCCTTAAGCACCGCCTCTTTCTCCCTAAGCGCGTCAATATTGCCATTTCAGAGGGAATATTTCGTGTGGGTACAGGCGTTTTACAGTATACTGCTAAGTCTTGCTTTGAAGATGCATTTGGACTAATTCATCCAGGTAGCTAACTAAACTACTAAAAACGAAGTCGAAATAGAAGTCGGGATACGGTTGCTGAGGAAGGACGAGGACGTCAGTGACAACAGAAAAGATGGGAACCTGTCGAGATTTTCGTATGGACAACACGTACATCCAGTTTTCAGTTCAAGCGTTAGTTGTATGTCGCTACAGTATTTTTAACAGTTGAGTCCGGTTTTAAGACCGCTACGCAAGATGCGGGCATGCTTAAAGTTTGACGTTGTATCCAAAAGTTCAAACGCACTATCAAGCTTCATCAACGGGCAGTATTGTATTAATCTTGCTTTCTTTCTTGAAGAAAAATGGTTCAATTCGGATGAGTACAGATATTAACCATCCAGGTTATTTATACTGCCTTATCCGAACTGAAGCAGCAAAAACAGCTCGCAGGAAAAATAGATCCTCAAGATTAGCATAACTGAGGATGGACGAGGATAGCTATTAGAATTTTCTCTCCCTGGTTTCTCCGATAATAAAAAGACAAGACGCAGTCATGGGGAATGTCACTTCTCGCACAAAATATTGACTGCAACCCTGTTCTCAACAGTTATTTTGCCACAGGTTTGAAGGTTCAACGTTCAAAGCGCATCGACACGATAAAACTCGTTTGTCAAACCTCATGCTTGCCAAAACATTTTCGGAATGTGACAGAAAACCTTCAAATGTGTTCCCACACCTTCACAAACAGTCAAACACGTTTGATCGTGCGTAGAGGCCCTTATTCAATACGAACTATTTAAGAATGATACCAAAGAGACGAATTGCGTTTATACAGATGAACGAACAAAAGGGAAAAGTACAAGTTAATCGTCTGCTGTAAATACTTCGATAACAACTGAATCGTTGACGTACCAAAGTGTGGTCAGGAGTTTTGCTGATCCAATCGGAGATCAATTTCAAGGTTTCTTTTTTAACTACCCTCATGCTCTTGATCAATGGCTGTTGCGTGACTGATTCGCCATTGGCAGCAATGGCAGTGGTGATGTTGCTGCTCATAACTTTATAAACGTTGAGCATATCTAAGTATATCCTTCCAAGCTACAACAAGATACAAAAACACGATAAATACTCGTATTCTGCTCTGAAATGTTCCAAAAGTTACTGAAAATTGAGCAAAAACTAACAAATAGCAACTAACAAACCAACCTGCATAACATACGGGTGCCCTAAGGCCTTGCAAGCTCTCACGTTCGTCTTGAGAATACTAACTAGTTGTTTTACGACGTCAGGGTCCCTTAAGACATCAACATTCTGAAACAGAAATCAATTGATTAATTTATGGGAAGATCTAAGTCTAATAATTCGAATACAAATGAAGTTTGTACGCGCGCTGGTGTAAGATGCTCATTAATCGCACTGCGAAGGAAGAGCTGAACTTCCTCTGGGAAGTTCCTTGTGTGACGAGCTATTTCTGTAAAATGTGAAGTTACATATTACCGGGTGTTTAATTCTGCACCCCCGTCTTGCGAGTGCTTCCGACACGACGAACATCGTATGGATTCAACGCTCCTTTCCTTTCTATATTATCCCCTCACCCTCCACCAATTTTCTGTCAGTTCTACCGATGCGATGCGATCGAAACTACTTACTCTTCCTTTTTTTAAACTTTTTTTTCTATCTATCCAGCGAGTGGAGTGTATTTTTGAGTTCTAGAAAACTGCGACGTAAACGACACTCCCCCCCGACCCCAATCAAAGGTCCCGGGAAACTTATTCTACTACTCCTAAAAAGTTCGCCCCCTCGCAGCAGATTCTGGTTTTGAACCAGTCCACCCTCCTAAATACAGTCAGCAGTAGTACGTTCTCAACCAAGTCCAAATGAATTTAGTGAAACATTGAATGGATTAGTAACTAAAATCATCAAATGGTCGTTGGGCCAGGTTGTGTGATGCCCCGCAGCAGATATTCAACAATCAATCGAAACGTGGATAAGTGGATTGAGGGCCATTTTCACTAACTGCGTTGATCCCGTTTAGACTCGATTAACAATAACTAACTGCCTCCCGCTGCAAAACAGGGTTTCTCCAGATTGCGTTAAGCTCTAGCCTTGATCAACCCCAAAAAGTTGGGCTGTTGGGTCCAGTTGGACCCAATAATAATAAACAAAGATCCCGTTTACAAGTGTGCAGTTATTGCAGTTGCTTTTCCACTACGATCATAATCTAATATATTAGCTCTGTTGTCATCGTCATCTCACCAAGCGCCTCAGATGGAAGTGAGACGTTCTGACACCTTCAAGATGTAAGAATTTAAATTCTGTTGCGAACAAAAGTATTACGATCGTCAAAAACATGTTCTTCGCGTAAAATGTGGGTTGAGAAGTTTAGGAATAAAACTCTAGACGTCATATCGCCGTGTAAGAAACCCCAAACGTAAACGGCTTACCTGAGTGGATTTAAAAGTAGATAGGTCGGAAATGTTAAATAATAACTCACTATTAGCCTATTAAATATGATAATTCTCCCTTCCTTGCCTGTAAAAGTTGTAACCTTGCTCAACTCTCATTTTCTTGTACCATTTTTGATTTTTCCTGTTCACACAAAGCGTTCCCCCGTACTAATTTGGGTTTTTCCTGCAGCTCTTGGAGTACGCGAATTTTCGCCCCTCGCCAGTTTCAGTTTTGGCAGAGGTTAATGCGTCCAGTTTGGTTCAGACATTTATTAGAAACAATAATTTGGTCAAATCTGGATTGTTGAGGGTTGGGCAACTACGGGATGCACAGTTACATGTTGAACTGACGCCCAATTTCCTTACTTTACCGTAACCTCGTTAGACCACTGCCTTCTCAATATGGCTTAATCGCAGCGTAATCACGGCTATCCTAACTGCATTCCACAGTGATCTTGGCTAGCATGGTGGGAATGAAACAGGTTAGCCTTGATTCACTTATCACAATCAGTGCTGTTTTGGTGAAAGCGGCTCGAAGTGTGCATATTTGGGGGATACACGTATTAGCCTACACTTAATCAAGTAGAGGGAGTTACCTAAATGAGCTTCAAAAACGACGGAGCGTTATTTCGGTAGCTAGTGTGACAGGGCCCCTTTGTCAATGTTCCCGCGAGGTGGGTCTATTGTCACGATGCCCCTCAACTAATGTAAAGCATCACCTAACCTACAGACGTACACACTAGTCTTTTTCAAAAACAGGTGCATGTCTTCCACTACGGTTTGGAGTTCGATAAACACCTGGAAAAAATTATTGAAGCGCCTAGCTCCTAAAACAAGACACACATAATATGTGCTCTGTGCTCAGCCATTTCATCCTCCTCACTGAACAATTTGCCCATCTTGTTAAGCTAAGTTAAGGCTCTAGGTGGGCAGTGCCAAACTCTTTAGTTTCTGTCTGGTAAGTATGAGCATGAGGTATGAGCCTTTAAACCTGTGTTAGACAGGCCTAGAGCGATGCCAATGGACGTGTTTTGCCAGTGTGCTTCCACTGGCCATTTTTCGTCGCTGCGACGTGAATTCAGGGCAGGAAGGAAAGCACAAGGGTCGCATGAGTGCCTGAAGACATTCTCATGTCAGCATGGATCTGCAGGTGTACGCTAAGATGGCCTTTAAGGTTGCCTGGCTACCTGAATATGTACAGATCTGCTTACCCTTGCATGCAGATATTTATGGCTAAATTTTCCGCTTCATATATCGTGGCGTACTCTCCCAGTAGCTTGGCCGAAAATGGAATCGCTTCGAATAATGGAAATTCAAACAAGTTATTAGTTACCTTGGAAGCTTGTGATATGATATCATCCCAGACTTGATTTGGAAGACTCATGTACTTTTCGATTAGGGCTTGCTGCGCTACAGTGTCCAATTGAACGCTAATCATACTACCGACGGCTTCATAAAACGTATGAACCTGAAATTGGAAAAAACAAATAATCAACTTTTACAGAAGGAAATAGTGTGATTTAATGGGGATGTATTGATAAAATGGAGAGTCCAGTTTCGTGAGGCCACGTTTGTTTTGCCTTTGATAAACCTTTGAATAGTATTACTATGTACCAACCAACCAATTGAATATTAGAAGCTGTCGAACAGTTAATTATTATGTGAACCTGCCTCGCCAGACCCATGATTAACATTCTTTTCAGTTGTGTACTAACGATCAACAGGTGGCACTGTGGTCCTCTCAGCATTCAGTGCAGCATACCCCTATTGATTCTCAGAGCCCATCAACTTCTCACTCAAGCCCCAACACAGGTTTGTCACGTTATCTATGAGGTGCTACAATTAAGTGTCCAAGTGCTTTCCCTTTGATCTATGGTATATTTATCAACCCCCCCCCCCCCAAATTGGACAATACGTTTCAAGGAATGGGGTTCCAGGCCGTATTTCACCTTTAATGAGGCGTATAACATCCATTCTTTACCACAAAAATTTCATTTGGGATCTAGCAGTGTATGCCTACCCGGCAATGGGATCGGACGAAACCCCTGGTTGTCATGGGCGAAAAAGGTTTAAACAATCAACCAAAAACGAAAAATTGGCGGTGTTATTGCATTTACATCGTGTTTGGCATCGTTTCCTAGGCATTTCTCGAAGCAGGGGTGAATAGGACGGGCACTGCCTCCCATCTCGCTCCAACCCCCAAACCCTAAAGGTTTTTTTGGTTTCGTTTCTACGTAAGTTTGTGTTCGTTTGTTTCCCCAGACGTTTCCAATCGTATTTTACAGAAAAACGAACTTCGAATCCCAAAATTTGTGGAATTTTCAAGGGTGGCCAACAAAACAAGTCCTTCTACGTAAATTATTCTCGTGTTTCTCACATTACTATTTTTTGTACGAAGAAAACAACTATTACCATCCCAAAACCATACATTGCCACTACCATTAATTTGTCTCCCAAAGCCACAGTTGAGATTGGGTAACACGCCAAAACAAAATTAAATTAAATCAAGTTTAAATAATAAAATTTTTGGAAACATCATGGTCGATAAGTAATTACTTGTTGGGTCTGAAGATCACAAATTATAGTACTAATAGTGGCCAAAATTTCTTCAATAAAAGGAACGGACTCTCCAGACTGTAAAGTGATGAACTGCCGTCGGCATTTCGTAGCAATCTTAATGAACGTATCACAGGCCATATCTTGCACGCCATCATGCGTTTCTGTAACAGGAAATAAAATGAAAATAAAATAGTACGAGATTTGGTGGTCGATTTCAATTATTTTACAGAAACAAAATGCGTTCAGCCCTTAAAGAACACGAGTAGAGCGACTGTGCAAAAATATTGATTCTCGTGATTTAGCGGTTTATCCCTCACATTAATAACAAGCTTAAGAACTCCTTCAGTCAGAACTTAGCCAATGACAAAACCATCCTTCATTGTCCCATAGTATTCGTAATAGAAAGGGCTCACGGCCAACCTCCTCAGTGGCTCAATGAGCCAGAAGATGTGAAAGCTGATGTATACTTCACCTGTCACTAATGTCGTGACATGTTGATGGGTTCATCCTTGAAGGATTTCAAATTCAAATTTTAATGCAGCTCAAAGATGCTCAACTAGAGACGAGCCCCATACCAAACTAATCCTCCACTGTACTGTCCCAACTACTCTCGACATTTTCCCGTCAAACTGTGGGAGAATTGCACCACCATCGTGCAGAGGTCGCATAACCGACAGGAGCAATCAGTTAGGGCTTACTGGCTCGCAGCTGCAAACACTATAATAAACGTGAAAGGTAATGGGTGAATTGCATTGGATCGATACAGAGTTGTGATAAATCAAAAACAAAGAGCAAAAACTCACCGTGCATGAATTCAAAAAGTTTGTTGACTACAGTTTTAAGGAACTTCCAGTGTGCGCGTAAAAACCTAGGGTACTGTCCGACGACATACATAATATTAGAGGCAATAATCGCTTTGTTGTCCTTTCCCTTCTTTTGCTCGCACAGCCCAAGCAACTCTTTTATGACTGTGACCAAAAACTTCTTTTCATCTTCTTCAGCCAGTGCTCCCGATATGCTGCCTATTGCCCAACAGAGCTGCAAAACACAACGAATCATAAAAATTGTAAAAGGTCTCGAATATTATATCTTAACAGTTACGAGATTATAATGAACTTAGAGATAAATTATTGTACGGGTTGATTAAATGAGTTGACTCACTGTGTTCAAATTCCTCCACGACCATTCAGTGCCACTGACTTGATTAGAGAGTTTTTCAGTCATAATTCGTTCAGTGTCGGAATAATCCAAATGAGTAAGGTACACGAGAGTTTCCCTCATTGTTCTGTACAAATTAATTGCATCCGTGTCTTTCATGAATTCTCTGACTACTTCCCCATTCTCGTTTTCAACAACCAACACTTCTTCAGGTTTTGCCATTCTTGATATCATAATGTATCTCACCTGTAAATTAAACAATAAAACGAGTGAATGCAAGTTCTGTGAGAGAGTGCTAACTGCTAAGGCACCAGCCGAGCAGGAAGAAGGTTGACTCTCAATACTCACCAGTTGGAAATGGAACGACTTCTAAATATCTGGGGGGAAGCAACACACAACTTTCCGTAACTGCACAACCTTCGTTCAACGTATTTCTACGGAAACATTATAGGAGAACAAACTGTTGGTTAGTTGAGAGTGTTCCGTAAATTTGATCGAAATCGTTGGAGCCGTTTATGAGAAAATCTGAATACCGATTAGTTAACGTTCGACAAATGTCATCTTCCGATCTTTCGTGACTTACGTCTCTGTTCAATGGAAAGGTACAGAAATAGATGTAGAAAACTAAACGTGGGTAAGGTTTGTGAAGAAGACAGTCCGTCAGGCTGATCAGGTTCAGTGATTCAGTAGAAATTTCGGGGGAAACACGACGTTTTGATTGATATTTCTGTTCAATGGACTGTCCAAAGAACATTTATGGAGAACAATATATAGGTGTTGATTATTCAGATATCCTGCAAGTTTAGTGAAAACAGATTAAGCCGTTTTGCCGAATAATGAAAAAAACAAATTTGTGCTTCATAGGCTACAATTGCCAGACTGCAGATGCATACAGACCCCACGCTCAGTAATGAGCCGTTTTGGATTCAAAACGTAAAGGAGTGACAAAAACTCAACTTTTTTTGACGAGTTTGGGTAGCGGAAAGTCATAACAGCCTTTCACATGAGAGATGGTAAACGAGCCTTGTCCTCTCTGTCTGATAATTGACACCACACTGAGCCACCGGGAGTAAGATCCAGCGCTATGTCATTTAGGCATTCATGTTGATGACACAGGTGAGCAGGCTTAAGCTGCACATGTTCAATGCCAACTCTGCCCTCCCCTACAGAACAGAGATGTGGCGCCTACCAACTACCCACTGCACCAGTGAAATACGCTTCGCATTACGACATTCAAAAATACAAACCTTCGTGAGAACTGGGGAATAAAATGAGTAAGGCGTGTGGAGAATGTTGGAAGAGACGGGAGGTATTTTGTAGTTGAAGATTGAATGTACTACAGGAGAATGATGCCCGTTGTAGAGATTGGCAGTCAAAACGCTCCAGTACTCCAGGCAGATTTTAAAAATTTCGACTTCTTCTACCTCAGAGATCAAGACCAAATAGTGAAGGGCCTGGAGAATAAAACGCATTCGCTATAGTTTTAACAGGTTCCTCGACACAGAGAATAGCAATCAAATATGGTAAGCTGGTTGGACAAATAGCAACATTGCATATTCAACACGTAAAATTGATGTACGGCAGTGATTATCGAGATTACAACTTACATTCAGTAGAGTAGTTTGGTATTCTTTCTTTTCGACCAAAGCTCCATGTTCCTTGAGGAAAGTGCACAGGAACATGGCCAAATTTTGAATAAAATTTTGCTCTTGATCGTGACCAGCAGCATAAGCTTCACGAATGTTAGTGTAAAGAGGTAACATCTGGAATGAAAGTATATATTATATTGGATCGTAGGAGTAACCTGTGGAGGAAGTTGATAAAATTCCACTTTCATACTAAAATACCCCCCCTAGTAGCGCTGATCATCTGACATGCCGTATCAGCACTAGTATGAGCATTGGGGGGAAGCACAGGATATCTCAGGGCAATCAGGATTGCCAAGAGCCTTCTGAGTTGATACGGGTGTAATAAACAAGGCACGACTGCAGTATCAGAATTCTCATATCGCGTCCCTTGGGTTATTTCCAGCTAGCTTTTCTTCAGCTGACACTCAACTGACTCAGGAACTGGCACGGCTTCAAGCCCAAACTGATGGATGATACTTCCTATGTCATCTCCTCGACCCAAAGGTGGGCAAGCAGGTGGCCCATGGTGGAGGACACAGTTGGCCGTCTTACGCCAAAGGCAATCGTCTGTGCTATGTTGTATTCCAATGAAAACTGACAAGGCATTGCTCATTTAGCCCAGGAACGCTACAAGATTCTTCTCACAAGGGTAGAGAGGATAAGAACCATCATGCCATCGCAGTGAGGCTTAAGGGCTGGTTGGGCGGTGATACCAAGGGATGTAAATTCATGGGGCCACTAGGAGCAGACCATTACTCCATAACTGAAGAACTGCAGACATCCAATCACTAAATGACGGAGATAATGTAGTGGCGCAACAGAAGAACGGTTTTATAATCGCCAGCTACCGGTCCAGGTTGTCCACCTTACAAACTCACGAAGGAAATTTCTCAAGGCGTTTGGTGAAGAAAAAAGGACGTGTACTGAATAAGCTCTTAGGTCCCAGCTGACAAGTACGACTATGTATTCGCATCTCCCAGATGTTTCAAGGTTCTCAGCCTTACGCCAAAGCATATCTAGCAGGAAAATACGTTCACGCGCATCAAATGAAAGCTTTAATTAAAATATTCACGAGATACCGACAAATACCAACCCCATAAGATAGATTCGTCAGTAAAAATTATGAGCCTACACTAAATCCAACGGAGTCACAATGGATGTTGTTCGCAAGTAATTCATACAGAATGTAGGGCTGGTGCTGTTGTACGAAGCTAGGCACTAGGGAGCAGTAGGCCACAGAATCGGCCTCTGACGTCAAACAGCAAACTAGGATTTTACCAATGGTAGACTGTAACTAGAGTGAAATGAGGGCTGGAATTACAAGCCTTTTCAGCGCTCTTGTACATAAAAGAACCCTCCAGCCAGGGAGTCTTTGGACTGTGTTTGAGCAGAGGAGCACCGAAAAGTAAGTGTTTCGAACAGCTGACAAAATCAGTTAATTCAATTGTGCATGGCAGTCGCAGTCAAGTGGTATGCTTTTTCCAAAGCCACAGTCAGCCGAGACTTGAATCATTGGCTTTGTAGAAGTGCAAGTGGAACTAAGATTTAATAAGAAGGTTAGGTTTAGCCCCCAGGAACCTTCTGTGCATCTGTCCCTGCTATTTTCTGTTGTTTCTACTTGTCATCCGCGAGGACGTAACCCCCTAACATGAAACGAAATTCGGTAGAAAACCGCTCAAAACGAACAAACAAAGGGGAAGATAGTCAAAGGAACCCTGACAAGCATAACGTAATAATTGCGGATATTAAAGTAGTCAAAATAAAGGCTTTTAAAAGCAAAGTAAATTGTCTCTCTCGCCATTAGAACTTCAGAACAGGCTCCTGTGATTCACGAAAGGGCAGCAATGAAGATCCAGTTGGAAACAAGAGGCAGAAGGAAGAAGAATGTTTATGCTCCTGAACCCCCAGAAAGTTATGTAAGTGTATGTCTGTGATGACGGATCCCTTTTCCATTGTTGACACATCCACTGGTTGACAGTTCTCCTGAACGATGATCAGGAGATGCCTCTAGAACCGGCACATCAGCAATCTCGTTCCCAATAACACATATCAGCCCCACAACCCACTCAAGGACTGTGGATGAGTTGATAGCAGTCTCATTCCAACCAATTCAATTCAATTCTTGACCAAAAGAATACGGACGTGGATACGATTAGGGCTCAAGGAGAGCTGAGAATATTAATGGCTGAACATGAAGCCACCAGCACAAGTTCCAGTCTCCATTTTAGGCGCATTCACGAACTTTAATCGACCTCCAACGCTACACTAATTTCCTTTCATCAAAAACCCTTTCAACCCAGAAACATACAAAACAATAAATCTGAGTCAATGCGTAACTTACCGTTTCCAACTGGGCCATTGTTTGGGTGAAAAGTGTAATGTAAACTTCGTCGTATTTGGTAGCAGTGACACCGGCGATTTCAGTGAGGCAATTGAGCGTCACATTTCGAAACAAAGGAACCGTGAAAAACTGAAAAATAAGTAGACGACTTAATTAAGTAAATTGTGTCGCTTCAATCGCCTCTTTATGACTGAATGAAAATGTGTTGCGGACGTGAAAGTTATAAATATTTCACTTCAAAATATTCTACCAAGCCGATTTATAAAGAATATAAGGTAAATGATGAGGAAATAGCACAATTCATACAACGAAAAACTATCTGTGCTTCAGAAATAAAATTCACTACGCTTGCAGCAAATTTTCAAAAAGAGGACAAAATTCATTCAACAAAGTTAGCGAACTATTTCTCGGGTCTTAAGAATAGCAACCCACAGGCCATCAATAAATTTGAACAGTCATCAAGGGAACTACCATTCATCACAGTGCAGCCAACAAGGTAACACTATGGGGCTCCAGTCCATGGCTATTTATGGCATTTAGAGCTAGTTCATACTTAGGATATTGATATTTGTATCCACCATCTGTTTAGAATGATAAAAAGATCAGTAATAAGAGCTCTAAATGTTATAGTTTAAATTAGGCAATGATGGGAACCAAAGGTGCTTGTACGAACTGGCCACCTAGGCTTACTTAATCGCCCTCCACAAAATACCCCGTCCCTCACTCACTTCCTTTATGCATGCTCTGAGCGCCTTGTTCTTTATGTTACGAGGAAAGTTTGGAAATGTTTAAAGAACTGCTCACTCAGGCAAAATTTACTACAATCGCGAGGAGCCAATAAATCCAATAAACCGACATTCGTCAGGTTTATGAACCATTGTCTTAACCACTAGGCCTTAAGTAGGAGTCAGTCAGTACACTTATCTCTTTTGGGGCATCAGCATCCCACACCGTGATATAAATCCATTTTTATGACGGCCGAATTAATTTCTACTAAAACCTACTACTAGCGAAAGGTTGACTATATCTCCTTTGCATTCCAGTTTCCCCGGCTATTGAGGGAACAGAAAGTAAAATATCGATGACCAACCTCCAACCTAAAGAGGCACCAGTTTTCAGATAATTTCTTACTCGTCCGTTCAACAATCGAATTTCCCAATATTCTGGTGAGAACGTCTCTACTTTATTTTCTCCTCGAGAAGTGAGCTCATATAATTAAATTTTTTGACAATTTTAATTCATTTCCTCTTTTCAATATACGATCAATAATTTTGTCGGAGTTGAGGAACAAGGCTCATTTAATTTTCTATTTCTTCGAAACTAGCCATTTCTCTGCACAACCTCTCTATCTGTTACAAACTGCTAACAAAGATCTCACGTCAGAGTTTACATAGAACTTAATGAATGAACGTGCACGCTCCTCACCCAACCCTAATTTTAGCTTATTGCAATAGTGGCATTACATTTATCACTAACGAGAACACTTGCAGAAGCATATTGAGCGAAAATATGGGACAGTTTCTTTCCAAAGAATTCCACCCTTCAAACACTACCACAAAGGAGCACAATTCTACTCGCTAACACATTTGTCTGGCAGACATTTGATTTGACAGGCATGTTTCCACTCAGGTAGGTTGTAAGAAGTGATGAACGCAAAATACCTCCTAATGTGTCTCTAAGATTAGGCAGCTCGATGACAAACGACAGCACTGTCAAGGACTGGCGTCGAGTGCAACAATAAATAATTAGTTTCGACTCTCGACAGCTGATGCAAGCAGAGTTGAACGAGAAGAACTCAGCATCAAAATTCAAGGCGTAACTTGAGAATTTGTCCCACTTACTTTGAAAATGAGCGTGTGGATCAGTTTAGTTTCGAAGATATAACCTAACGGGATCCAGTTCAAAAACCTAAGAAGGGTATCGAGGGTTGCACCCACAAGAGGGGCATTTTGGGAATTGTCCTGAAACACAGAAACGATGAAATTAATGAATAAAAATAAAAACAGCGTTAAAATGAGGTGGTAACCTTATGATTATGAGGTAAGTCGTAAATAAATAGCTCCTGAATGAAGTTAGGATTGAATTTCCCAGCAACACTTCACTCATGGTACACCAAAACAGCCAGGCTCGTCTGCACGACGAGGGTAATCTGATGAGTAATTAGCTTACAAAAGAAAAACAATAAGTTTGGAAAGTAGCGATTTATTTTTCCATAGTCTCCTTCTAGTTCGATACACTTGACCCAGCAGTGCTCTAAACTTCCGCCACCCATTTGCCTCCATCGCAACGACCACCTCCTCATATGTCTGCCCAGCAGTGAGTTTTTCAAGTTTGGAACCAAAAAGAAGTCCCATAGGGACAATTTTGAAGAATATGGTGGATAAGGCAGCCAAAACGAACGCGGCAAGGGCAGGGGTGTGAGTCAAGGAGTCGTCATGGCGGGAGAGCACTTTTTTCTTCGCCAAATGGAGCCAATATTTCGGCAATTCGCGAAATAACGCACAAACTCCTTTGGATTCCTCTTGAACAACGTCCAACACTGCCGTGAAAAGTGATCTCACAGTTGCCCCGAGTGAGCAAATGTGGCGCCCATAGCGCTGAGAGCTTTTTCATGAAGGATACGACCCACACAGTCTTTTGAGATGCGTACAGCCATCTAGCCCACATGTGCCAATAGGAGATCGTGGATTATTGGTGGTTATCCTTTCTGGTAGCCGTTTTGCGGGCACCTGGGAGTTGCTCATAGAAAACTGATGTAAGACCACCAATGTTTGACAGTTGCTGTCGAAGGAGAATCGTCACCATACACAGCATCCAAGCTCTCCTCGATCTCACTGCGCGATTTCCCTTCCAAAAACAAGAATCGAATCACCCATGGACACACCCGCTTCCACACACAGTCAAAACAAAACTACGAGTCTGATTCGGCTGAAATTTCGATAGTAGTCAACAAGAATGTATTATAGTTTCTCTCACAATAGTGCCCTCGTACATGGAGTGTGTTTAAACTCTTTCAGCCCTGGTCTTTCCAAACATCAGCATCGACACAATCGCGGCCGTAGGCACCTCAGGGGCACATCTGAATTCCATTGCGCAGGTTTCCAAACATGAGGCTGAATAATGTAGACTACTCGTCCAAAATTGCAGTCGTTTAACCAGCATCCTTATTTCCCTCACTGCATAATTAGCCAAACACTTGAGAAATCTTCACCCTCACACTACAAGTATGAAGCGATCCATAAATAATCCCCCTGTACCAGGAACAGATAACAGTCAGACACCATCTGAAGGGACGAATCTCCCCAACTCAGCCCTACACGCACGCAGTATTTACGATCACTGTAACAACTAATCAAATATGTTTCGTCATTCAGTTTACACGAAATCGGCACAATTTAGCTCAATGTCACCAGCAGGAGCTGTAAAATTCGTTTGAAGTTTGACAAACGAGTACTTACAAGAACGAACTGACACAGTGTGAAGATTCGGGAGAACTCTTGGCACATTGAGTCCTTGAGATGTTTCGCCTTCGTTTGCGTCAATTGTCCACTGGAAAAATCAAATACTTCCTCGCTAAGAAGTTTTAGAATGATCATATTATTCTGACATAGTGATTCATTTGTTTTGCTCGCGCCCACGATGTCTGGAATGAACGACTCCCAGTGTTTGGGCCATTCTCTTTTTAAAACCTGAAAAAACAAAAACAAAATGGGGCGTTATTTGCAGAAACACAGACTCTAGTTAGTTGCAAAATTAACTTTCAATATTCAATTTACCTGAACTAAAATCATATTCAACTTATTAAGATACATCTTCTCTTTTTCCATAACCTCCGGGTCTGACGACGTTTTGATGATCAGCCCCACTATGTACTTTTTGATACCTGCGTACAACGTACAACGCATTTATATTTAAATAAATCGTCAATTCGATGGTGAGGCGAATAATTCAACAATTGAACATCACACAGACCTTCGCATTGATTCCTGGGGAGAACCTTCCAACGAGTTTTGATGACCTGCTCCAGAATTTGGAGGGCGTAGTACTTGGTTTCTTGGTTGGAGGAGTACTCCAAAATGGCGTCTACTCTCGTCCACGCATCTGGGTGTTCTTTCAAATTAGTCAACACTTCCTGGGCAATTTTTTGCTAGAAGATGCGATGTATGGTTAGTCGTAACAAAATGAAATACTTTGATATATCGCATTTCTCTAGCACTTAGAACAAAAACAGAATTCGATAATTATGTACGACCGGCCACTAACCTGTTCTCCAATCCCAGTGTACATACACCCAACTATGTTGTCAAGAAGATTCACATCCAACTTCTGGTTGAAGTCGAGGAGTTTGGACGCCTGATCGGATAACGTTGCCATCTTTCTCACCTTTCACTCACCTGAAAGTGACAATACGCTCATTATGATTAATACATTTAACGAATTATCAACGCAGGAATGGTCATAGATCGTCAACAACGTAATTAAACCTGTGTCGCTGGTGTCCTTCGTAGCAGTCCATGATCCCTGTAAATGCACAGCCCACTGAGTGTGTGTCTGAGGTAAAAAGATAACCGCAACAGAACGCTAGAGGTATGTCTGCACATAGCAAGTTCGTTACTTCTTAGCGTATTCAACCCAACCATCATTTTCGTCTGGTCTCATCTTGTCCATCAGCCTTAATCCCCACTACCCTGAGCCCCCCTCCCCCCATTTTTGACAGGGCTTTCGTAACAAGAGCGGCCTAAGAGCCCAACATTTACTAAATATCCTCAAAACTCAATTTTAAAAATATTTCTGGTCTTGTGAAAACAAGCATGTACAGACCAAACTAATGTGAACTTGAAGAACAGGGAGCTGCACTAATGAGGATGATACATTGCACCCATTTAGCTACTACAGGGAACACACTAGTATATCCCACGTTTTGACCCAATACATTACTTGCCACAGTAAAACCTGAGCAGGAGATCCCCTATAGAACCCTATTGTACCATTCAACGTTGAACGAACAACTATAAAACGAGCTACCAAGAGAATCTTTAGTTCACAGGTCATTTGTGCAGCTTCACTTCAAAGGTTCTCAGCAAATATTCCCTTTTGTATCTTGCTCGCGCTGTTTCCAATTCACTAAAACCATTTGGAACTAATAAAAAATTAATACCTTACATTCCTTCCGGCAACAACCAAAATATTAAAGATTAAGGAAACGAAGTGTTTGGCAAATATTTGGAACAAGATTTTGACAAGATGTCCTCCAAAAATGCTTCTAAAACTCAACGAAGCTTTGATGACCTGGTCCCCGTATTGAGCTAAAGCAAGCTAAATGGTAGAACTGATAACTCACCAGCAGAGAATAATTGCTAGAAGGAAACAGGCTGCTGCCATGTAATATGCTAAACATTTAAAGGTGACATTGCTACACACTAGGAATGCTATTTTTGGAGGTTGTGCGATTTCCCGCTAGATGGAGCCAAGCAAGCTCCTCTTATAAGCCAGCAAGTTGACTATAGTCCAAATTGACACTGCTAAATGAAAGAAACCCTCTAAACAGGGGGTGGTGTGTGGGTTATCAACATTTAAAGGTGGATTTGCTACTTCAGGAGGATCGAGGACATGCCACTAGACAGAGCCAACTAACTTCCACTCCAGTTACATGATTGCAAGTTGCCAATAGTCCAAATAGATGCTCCCCAATGAAACAACCCTGCAAATAGTGGCACAGTTTGAGGAACGCTTGTTATTGCTACCTGGCAGTGAAATACCACTCGTCATAAACTCGAAAGGAGTGGCACAGTTGGACGCTTCCACCTTTCAGAGCAATCATTTTGAGCGATGCTACACTCTTCATGAAACCACGCACTATGATATTCCGTACTGGAATAGAACTCAATGGCCCAGCCTAAACAGTAGCATTGGACAAATGTTACTGGAATCAGCTATGAAAGCACCATCTAGAAAAAGAAGCACTACTCCTCAAATGACACTATGAGAGATGATTAATAGAATGAGCGAAGCAAGAGGAGGTAAGGTTCAGGAAACACTGACCAGCAGTAGCTGGGCCTGCCAGCGCTCAGAATTACCACTAATGACAACAGGAGGGGAGATACATACCGGTACACCTCTTGTGTAGTCTCCCTGATGCCAACAAATCAAGCATTTAGCAAGAGTTTACTTGCAGCACCCATGAATAGGTCTCCTGGTCCCTAGCTTCACCCAACCTCATTAACGACTGCCTCAATGGAAGTGAACTGCTGGTGCGAAGAAAGATAGCATATTATATTGCGACTCAACACCAGTAGATGCAGCTTATGGAAAGTTCATATCAAAAGAGCAAAATAATCAAGTCAAAATTGAAGGAAGAACAATTCACAACTACAACCAAACGCAGTATTCAGGCAACTGGTTGAAACAGAAGAAGAAATAAAAACCCTATGAAAGCCTAATATTTCAACAAACTATGAGGATTCAGTGACCTTGATAATTTAGCAACTTACTGAGAATGATTATTGGCTAAAATGGTCAATGGGCTTTAGTTACAGGAAGTAATTGACGCAGTGAAGAGTGAACAGTTTGGTCCCATACTTCAATTGTGAATTTATTCGAATTTCGGGAGAAAACATGGGCCATGATGCCACTGGTAGATGAGGCTTTGATCATTCGAAACGAAACCAACGACGTAACAGCCGGGTCACTACATTTTTACCCAACTAGTTTTGTATTCTGTATGAATGATGTATCTTACACAAGACCATGGACATTATATTAAAACTACTTAACGACTATAATAATCATTTAAATGTAGGTTTCATTACTTCTCTAAATTATCTCTCAGACAAAGGCGAGGTGAATTAGTGCCGATGAGCCATTTGATAAGTTCCTCACAAGGCAATGTTGGAATGTGCCTGGCAGCTATGTCTGCATGCTTATTGTTATCCCATTAATACTAACAAGACGCTCAACACTCATTTATGGTTCAATACAACGGAATATCAGTGAAAAAACACAAATATTAAGGCAAACACCTTGTGAGGCCCCTCGTCATTTCTCATATCCAAAACTGAGTTGATTCCCAATGCCCTGGCAACAACACTTGTAGATAACACTTAGATAATAATTCGAACTTTTACTTGATAAGTGCTAGTTACATCTGCTATCACTATCTACTGGTAGAATTCTGCAATATTCAAATTGAACAAACTGTAGAACTATAGAGCCAAATTGTGAATCCTCTCTCTTCATTAATTTTCCGTTCAAACCAAAAATATCGTCCTTCAGTTCTCAAGAAGCCACCAAAGTGATCGACCCACATTTTGTCGGTTATTTGAAACTCGGATTTCCACACATTCTTCGTGCCCATCGTCCGCCTTTCCCCAATGCCCTTTTCGTGTTAAAACAAATATTTTTCAAGCAGCCATCGATTAAGTGTAACAGGATTGGTGAACGAGTCAGTTTCACCTCAGTCCTTTATGATTGTCCTGAACACCCCCCAAAATTCGGACCTGTAACTTGAGGGAGGAGTGACACTTTTAGTTATTATTGTGTATCGCATCACATTTATATTCACATCTGTTGCATTACGAGTGCACTGTTTGTTTACATTCCCCGTCCACTTCTCAAGCGACTCAATTGCGCAGATCATCATTGTTTACATTTCTTCCCACTACTTTCATTAACTTTTACTTTTATGACAAAACTTCCCTTAACTGTTTAGCTCACTGTCATCAAGTAACGGTCCGAATTATCAAAGCCTTATGTATTATAGGCGTCAGCCCGACATTGTGAATCAACCCAAAACTGTTACTTCAACGTATCATCACAGACCAAGGGCCATGCGCCTCTTCTCTTATCCAAAACTGTTTATTCAACTTAACCTTTTAGATAAACACGATTTCATGGTAAATGGTTGAAGTATCCATCTTATTACTCATAACATTATTGTGGAAAGAACAGCGTTTGGTAGGTTATGTGCGCTTGCGAAAATAGCACTATTTTATTATTGCATTACTTATTCTTCATCGATAAAAACGTCAAGTCTACGCTTCCAAAATAGCGTACGAGGGGGGTTGGGGCGATGTTTTAAATTCTGGATAATTCGAGAAATAGCACAAGCAATCACCACTGAACCCCCTGACGATCAGTAGGCAATAATTGCTCCTCCATTTCCAATGATTGTTACCAACGACGTGATCGCATCTGCGCATTACATGATGCAAATGAAATGCATTATGGCGTAACTTTACGAGCCCTAATCACTCATTTTCATTTAATGGGGCAGTTTAAGAATACTGTACCACATAAGCAAACGCTTTCAATTAACAACGAAAAGTAGCGACCATTCGAGTTGAGTAAGTGTAATTAACCTGGTCGTGAGTGCGCAAGTAGCTGTTGACAACATTATTGCTAGGAGCATTACGGTTATAACTCATAGAACGACGATCATGAATAGCGGTGGATCCAGCAGCAAACCGAATATGAATACACCTAAGGAGGTTATAACAACCGCGTTCCACGCAAAGGGAATTCATCGAGATATTATAAGCAATTTCAAAACCGTCCAAGTATCCTACGACTGCTTATTACTTTTAAATGAATGGATATCATACAAAACGCTGAGCTTTTCGTGAGAAATTGAGAACAATCGCAATAAACGAAACGAAACTTCAAATTAAGTGAGACAAATTCATTTGAGGGAACGGAACGAGGTATTTACCTTTTCGAACGAGCGGAGAACGGATAAGTACTTTGGGTAATTAGAGCAAACGTATCCAGCAAAATTCGATCATCGGATCGGTCAGAGGGGTGAAAAACAACTAAAGCACCTACGGCGAGTGCATCCCCCAGCGCTCTACTCCTGACACATTGGCGCCCTCGTACGCCTGAACTTGTCTGAAACTGCGCGATTTTCTAATTAACGAAGCAAATAAATCGAGAGTCCGGAGAATTGAGAAGTTTCAAGAGTAAAATCCGACTAATTTCCCGCGCGGTCGAAGAAGGCAAAGCCCTTGTGTGATATGCACGAGGTAAACTAAACGAAAAAGAGTCCGTCCGACGGTTTCTTCGGTCCTCGAATCAATTTTCAATTAAAGGTTTTCGAAGATGAAGACTGTGTACTCACTTAAAAACAGCCATACAATCAGTCACGCCGCCTGTAAATAGAGAAAAACGTATAAAACGACTCACTTCACACTAATGTTTTTGAACATAATAATTAACAAGATGGAGGCTGAAGGGAGATCCAGAGACAGAACGGGAGTCGCCATTGGTCGAGAGACGCGGGAGATGGCGAATAGAATTGTTTCTCAGGACGGTGGCGTTTGACGTCACGATGACGTCGGTTTCAAACCGCCAAATTCAATTTGAATATTGGGATTTAGGCCAAAATTCCTTATGTGCTGTCCTCTCATATAATACTCTCAAGATCACGGCCAGACGGTTTATCGACTTGTGTTTCGCTCGCTGTCACACTTGCAGTAAATTATAACGTGCACTGTTAGAATTAGAAATAGGGAGATGAGTGATTGAAACGTTTATTTATCCACCAGAGGAAATTGAGGCCAAATGGCTCCTCTACCATTTTTAACATGCAACATCTTCTTAGCTTACACAGTCTTTTATGATACCTTTTTCACTCTTCCCAAATTGAAATAAATCCCATTCATTCCAAAATAAATTACGCTCACACCAAAAAATGGTAACCTCCATTCGAACCAAAATTAATCCCCCCACAATCGCTGCTGCAACCCTGAAGCGGTCTGCCTCTACTCACCTCTCCACGAGTTTTTGACATCACCATACTAAGGTCTGTCCTGTCATACATGTGCCCCTTGGCTTGCCAAGTTACTGCAACAGGCTGCCAGATACTACGTGGACACCCACAGCGACGATGTCACTCCTTCTCTAGAGACAACCTGGTAGTTCTGCTCCCTCTCCACATTCCAGCCCTGAGATGACAACGCACCAGCAACCTGCTTGCAGACCATGTCATGAGGTTTTACGCAGCCTCTGTGAGTACATGGACACACCTGCACAACATGATTCAGCTACTCTAAGGGGTTGCCATGAGCATAGCAGCAAGCATCCACAACTTTATGACCCTGGCCTCATTACACCTCATTGCTGTAGGCAGTGACACCCCGCAAACAGTGTGAAAGTGCCAGTAATCCCTTCTATTGATTGCCCTCTGAAGCCCACTCTACTGAGTAGGGAGAGCCAGGACAGTGCCTGAGTTCCCATCCATCAACCATTCCATGCTTCAAACTCCGAAGGCCTAATGGGATTAGGAGCAGATGGAGTAGCCAAGACACACCACCAGACCTGATCCTGAACGAATTTAAGGCCAGCCACAGTGCGTGAGACATCCCAGCCAGATGCTCACAAAGCAAGCAGCCGCTTACAGCGCAAGAATGGAATAGCGGTAGAGAGAGATGGAATTCCGAGTTCCCCAGATTGAACCGGGGTGTGGGAGAACTAGCCAAGCACACACAGTAGAGTGCACCGTTCTATCCATACTTAACAGCTTTTGGACGTTCAATCTCCCAAAAACTAGCCCACGGGTCAGTTGTGGGGGCAAGTACGTCTGAAGGATGAGCAGCTTCTGCTGTGGCTTCTGGGAAGCCTTGGCAACTTTCCAAAGATAATCACCAAGGTACACATGGTTTGTGGCTGAGGATGCTGCACCAAGAAACTCGAACCCCTGGTACTGGGGGAACAAAGGGTCCCCCTGCCGAAAGCCGCGCCCATTCCATCACACCCTCGCAGTATAGAGAGCTCACATAATCGACAAGGCAATCAGTAGTCCCCACACTACGGAGGCAATCAGTTAAGGTCTGGTGGCTTACAGTATCCAAAGCCTTAGCAACATCCAGGGCAACCATATGTAGTTGCTTCTTTTTTTCCGGGCCAGGGACTGCACCGTCCGCAGAACCGTGAAATCCACCATACCAACACAAGCACGCTCACTCATCATCCCACTAACCACTGCTGTATGAGAGGTATCAGTTTTATTTACCATACAGTCAACATAATTATTAATAACATTGATATAATAATATAATAATCATAATAGTAGTAAGAACACTGAACTGTTAGCTACAGGAGAAATCCACTGTAGTTCATAAAAACATACTTTGTATATACTCCAACGTTTCTTCTGTGGTCAGTGCTCATCTTTTTCACTCCATTATGAGGTGACCTGCGGCTTCCTCTTCACATATGTTGCACTTCAATTGTCTCCTTCCCAATTTGATCGAGGTATGATTTGGCCAAACAATGCAATCGGGTAATGATTTAAAAAAATGGTTTAGGGCTGTAGCTGTGTGCAGAGTTTGGTTGGTATTTTCGAAAACATGCCTGCATATGTGCGACGAGATTGGTATGACTCCTACCATTGTTGATTAAGCAGTACAGATCCATTTGAGGGTACCCGAATCTACCTCTGATTTAGTCGGCAAGGTTGTCACTCGTCTTGCACCTGAATCAGCCTTTTGACCTTATTCAACACGGTACCGTATTCTTGCAAGTTGCCATCATTATGAGAGACCGATGTGGGAGAGTTTCTACTGTAAACTCGTGCTGTCAGATAAATGTTGTTGTGAATGTCGTTTTGCGTATTGTAGCACTTTTTGTATGTCTATAAGTTCGGCTACGTATAATCGCGTATTCTTCTAGGTGAGGAAGTATTCTGCGAGTAAAGCTGCTGTTCTGAGAATGACTGTATGTAGTGGACGTTTGAAAGCTTCGTTTACGCGTGACTACTATTGGATCTAGAAGGTGGCCTGTTGATGTACACAGCAGCATCAAGGGTTTCTTAACTAAGTTGCATACCTTATGAAACTGCCTATGACCTCTCCACTAGAGCTTAGAAATCACTTGGCAGCAACATACGTCTCAATTTAAGTGGAGGGTTCCTCCCTCTCGGAATGTAGAACGTTTAGTGCAGTAGAGGAAGAACGTAGTGCGTTGTATTGTTGCATCTCTATGTGGGAGGCTGTACCAGATTTACCCCAGGATATAAATCATAAATATGGCTAGTGAAACGCATCCATATACGGCTAGTAAATGTTATTTTGACATGAAAAATGGGCAAGCATAGTATTACGCCTATCTTTAAATCTCGTGGAGCATTCGCAAAGAGAGGAAAATAACTAAATAACTCATTACAACGTCTGAAAATAACAATCTAACTCGTGCAGTTGTCAGAGTTTGGTAGATTGTTATATGACTTCTTACAAAAAAAATCGTTTGAAGTATTTCTGTTGTACGTAAAAACTAGACAAAAATTGAAATTCTTTTAATGAATAGGGCAATACATGGAATTTATAAATAATAAGGGCATGAGTGATCAAAGATTAGTAATTAACGATCTTTATGTTTATAGTTGAATGTTGATAGAAATATAAATAATCGAATTTATTATATTCTGGGCCGCAACAAACCTAAATCCGGCGCTGGTGAAAGACTCGTCCAAGGAAAGCGGCTGGCAAAGTCGATGATGTTTCATATATTTGCCTTATAATAGAGAAACGAAATCGAAGGATCAGCGCCCTAGTTAGAATGTTGAACGCATTACATTCACGCGTTGTTCACATTTAATCATGATTTCGTCAATGCGCTCTGTCCGGCTCTTTCTTCCTCTTCTGTTGTCCCATTAAAATTCGGCGTAACAGAGATATAACCTTGAGAAGCAACAATTGTTTTTTTTTCTCGCTTTTTGGCAAAATGGCTTCAACGACTTTCACTGAATGTCATTAAATAATCAATTCCTATAGATTATTCTCAATAAATGTTCCTCTAATCCATTGAGCGGAGTTAAAAAACAAAATGCGTCGAAAAGAATGTTATTTAGAACATGATGTTGAGCCATGTTGAGCAAGTATCAAATTGGTGCCGACTTCATTCAATCACTCTCATAGACTTCCAGTGGCGGTTTGGTTTCGGACACGACAACTATTTTACAACCCCCCCTCAAAATTTGATACCTTACGTTTCAAGTCATGGAGATTCTAAATTTGCAATGTCCGTCCGCCGTCCGGTCTAAAAAATTCGTTCTTTCACACAAAAAATCCCATTTGGTATCTAGTTGTGCCCGCCATCTCAGCAATCCGATCAGACGAAGCCCATGGTTGTTATGGGCAAAAAATGGTTAAAAAAAATTAACGAAACGCGGGAACTACAGCGGAAGTCAACGTTTCGTCGTTAGTACTCCCTCCCTCCCAGCATATCAAACTCAATCACCCGCCCACTCGACTCACAACGGGTTCGCTGGAAGCCCCTGTTTACGGGCGCTGGGGAATATTTAGTTTCCATAGTTCCATTGTAGTCAGGTCATGTTTCATATGGTTCACTAGTATTTTTCGATGCTGAATTGAATGGGATGGGTCTCAGAGCAGTAATACTAGGTCAAGCTGTTCAAGAGAATAATAAACCATTGTTTAATAATTTGCAGGGTTTTTCGTACTAAGGAGCTAGTAATACGTTAGGATCCGAGGAACACACTGAAGCAGCCAAAATTGAACTCGGAAATAGTCCCTTATCTTAATTCTGGCTGGCCCTTACTCGGAATGAACAGCTCAGACCAACGTTGTATTATGCCACCGCTAATCTCTCGCCCCCCCCCCAACTTCCAAAGGAATGTCAGGTACTACGTACTAAGACGCCGAATTATTTCCTTTAGCTCTTGGTTAGTTCACTAGTGTTGGTGGTTTTTTCTACTAAATTGGGAAAAGGAATATTTAGTGTTTTGATCACTACAGTTTGTTTTCTGCGGAGTTTGACGTTCCATGGTGACCTGCGGGCTAGATATCAAGATTGAGCTGATGTGGTTTTCGCTCAATCACGTTCAGACGCACACACCTTTATCCCAAACAGTACATTTCGAACTCAGTACAGTTAAAACGTAATGATCTGAAGAGAACTTAACAAAAACATTTTGTTGAGCTATCCTTCTTACTTCATAGATCAAAGGAAAGTAAAAAGCGCTCCCTTGCAATCCTCGGGCCAGAACAGAGTAGGGAGTCTCATCTGTACCACACCACCAGCACAGAGGTGTCACTCATACCCCTAGTATACATGTTTGTTCACTAAATGAATGATATCAGCCTAAGCCCTTCCTTTCCATCATCAGAAGGCTAGGTTTTATCACCAGTGGCATCAGGGCCACGAGTGTTTTGGTACATCCTTCTGGCTCTATTTACGCTTTGCTTAAGGGGATTAGGTTTGTCAGTCCACCATGGGACTTTGATCGCCCTGTGCTGCTGTTGCCCAAGTACAGAGAGCCCAGCAGAGTGCAGTGCTGTGGTAAATATGTCTACTTCACCGACTACCTCTTCAGGTGTTGCAGCTTGCACTATTAGGTCGGTATCTGCAGCACGCAGTTCACCTTCCAGTACCCTACAGAATTGTGGCCAGTCAGTTATTTTTCGTGCAGAATGGCTTTTCATGCGTGTCTTTGATGGGGTCGTTGGCAACAACCAAGTTGCACTCTGTGAGCAACTCAATATATGCCTCACCTGCCCCATCCAGGGTCAGGGATCCCCACAATGTTGTTCTGGCGTTTGCATCAGCACAGACTATGCAGGGTCGTCCTGCTAGAGCGGTTGAAGGCTGTTAGCAACTGTTGCACCAAATTGCCTGTAAAATGATATTAAAACCAGCTCGGAAGAGCAGAGTGGCCAAGTGGGAGCATGTCAATGGACTACTGTTGCTTTGGCTCCCATTCTTACTCCAGCCCCTGGATCCCAGACCAAGTTTTGGATCTTATGTATGGTTCCTGTATGACGAGAACACTGCAGAATTTCTTGAGTGCACTTGGCAGCAACTCAGCCATAACCAGGGAACTCTTATTTGTGTTGTGCTGAAGGATTCAAACTGTTTTTAACCTATTCATAATCCTCTCATGACTCCTGAAGCAATTGCTCATTAATGAATGGTACAGTGTGAGTCTCGTGTAGAGTGAGAGACCTGTTGTAATTTGCGATCGACGCAATTGGCACACTTGAGGGGAGCCTTGCGCTTGCACTCTTTGGTCAGATGTGGCATGGAGCACCAGACACATGCACCAGTTCTCGTACAGGCTACTTCCAGGTGGCCATAACGCTAGCATTTGTAGCACTGTGTGGGGGGCTTGGTACTTGCAGATGGCACACTGCTGCCAAGCTATTTGGAGGCGCCTTGCCCCCTCTAGTTTTTTGTGCTCTCAACACTCAAACCTGGTTTTTCCCTCTCCTCATTCCAAAGGCCTTTAACGCCCAGCACACTGTGTCTCTGGTAACAGTTCACAGTTCCCGTTTGCCTCAATTACCAGTGACACTGAGGAGGTTCTAGTCGGAAAAATGGGTGTCCATCAGTAGTAAGGTGACATATTCCTTTTACAGAGCACTTTACTGACCCTGAGCGTTCTGAATTTCCAAGAACTTCTCCATGCCTCGCTTCTTCATCACAAATAGGCCCTTGTACACCTCATTATGAACTGATGAGAAGGAAAACCACTAATCAACACGAAGCGTCGTGTTGTGCTACAGTGGGAAGGCAACAGGTTCCAACAGATACAATCAGGGTCCAAGAGCTGCTTCATGCCCCTTTCCCTTCACAAAAAAACCAACACACAAGTCACGGTATCGTTATATTTGGGTGAAAATCTAAGATATATGACAAATAATAGAAAAAAGATTAACAATACAATTGATCAGAGTAGCAGAAGCAACTTTTCACGACTGCGTTCCTCAGAATAAAAGCGGGCAACGTTATTCTCAGGCTACAGGAATATTTGGGTCTCGGTGATATCAATATGCGCTCACTATCATTTCATTATCAAACATACACTGAATGAACTAAATCAAGTTTTTCATTCAATTCAAAAAGGAGATTTTCAAATTTGCCAGGAATTAAAAATTGATACTCAAAATGCATTCCAAAGAAATGAAAAAAACAAATAAAGGAGAAAAATACGAATCAGCCCAACTTTTTCAGGTTTCAAGTTTTAACAGAGTTGTCCGCAGTCAACAATAGAGCAATTCTTGTTGGGTTTGCCGCTGGAAGAGCCGCAGGCTTCCAGTTTCTTGACGACGTCCATCCCTTCAATCACCTGCCCGAAAACGACGTGCCTGTTGTCCAACCAACCAGTCTTCACAGTCGTGAGGAAAAACTGGCTGCCGTTTGTGTTTGGTCCAGCATTGGCCATCGAGAGCACACCTGAAGGAAAAAGAAGAAGAAAGTTTCAACGGTTGCTGGACGCTACATGAACCAGACCTGACAATATTTCGCAGCGTCGATGAAGAATTAAAATTACGCCAACCATGCACGCTCCTACAAGGGGTTCTGTGAAAAGTTTCAGAGTTAATGAATCAATTCAGCCTTGTGTTGATTTTCTAGTGCTCATGTATTATGACTTTACAAACAAGAAATGGTATTGCTCCGATGTGGTGTTGGTTGTGGTGTGGGCTCTCTTCAGCCCTACATAGCAGGAAAAAAAGTAATATCATCGGCTGAATCGTTTTTCTTCAGATCTTAACTGGTTGAACAAAATCAGCTTCAACCTGATATCTATATAACCATGGGACACCAAACTAAGGGTACGAGCATAACCCGGCCAAAAATAACTTTGGCTATCATAACGATCAATAAAATACATTGCTGTTTCCTCAAAAAACCGACTTCAATCAATTATTAGCAAGGGCTCATTCGTGGGCAAAGACGAGCAGGTTGGTGCTCGGGTAACCTATATTATGAGCGTTCAATAAATAAATAGGGACTACTTCAGCCATCAGGACTTTTGACGACCACTGTGTTGTGTTTCACTTCTCACAGCTTCTACCAGATAACCCTGTAAGGCGTTTACAGACTCATTAATTCTCTGTGTACTAATTGCTCAATAATTGTCGTGGCACAAGTAAGAGCAGCTCAATAAATTCAGGAACTGCAAGCGAAACTAGGTAAAATATCTGGTGCGTTGCAACACACAACTTTCCTTAGTTCTACAACAATTCACTTTGTACATGGCTAATTCTATTTAATCAATTCATTTATCACTCGTTCAATTTGAACTTGGTCAAACAACGCTTTACAGTAGCAGGAAGCGGTAGCGCTTACAGTTCCAGATTTTATTGTGCTGCTCGTATTCATTGCAGGACCATGATTGAGAAAATGGAACACAGATAATTAATGAGGCTGTAAACACAAATTTTTAGAAGAAGGTTAGTAATTACTTTTGCAGAGTTATTGGGTAAAAACGTTTAGAACTGGTAGTAAGCGAAACGGCAGTAGTCGAAATTCAGGAATTTCTGGAGTGACCCCCATGTATCTCATGAGCGTTTTCAAACACTCACCCTTTAGGTATTGGATTGGACTACAATACTAATTTTTTTTTCAACATTCTACTAAAATTGCAGCAGAGTTTATACGTAAAAACCCGCGCTAAAAACGCTTTTCGTCGAAAATTTTGATAATTTATTGTGCTGCTCTCGTCATTTTCCCACGAATGGGAATTTTATGGTATAATTGCCTTATTGAGAGCTATCAATAAAAAAAATTTAATCAAAATCGTTAGAGCCGTTTTTGAGAAAAAATATATTTGGTGTTTTGATCACTATGATAACTATAGTTAACTTTCGGTGGATTTTGTTCAAACCCTTATTTTGGCGTCCCATGGTAACTTGTGGGCGAGATATCAAGTTTGAGGGGATTTGGTACGGTGGTTCTCTCTAAAAATCGTTCACAGACCTGAAGAGAACTCAAAAAAATGTTTTCAGCCGATTACATAACTTTCCTTTCTACTTTGTAGAGCCAAGCAAAGTAATGAATTGAGTTAGTAGAAAATACCACTAACACGATTGTGTAAATGTACAGCTCGGGACAGTTGTATGATGCGGCTCCTTCACCCATGGGAGAAAATCGAAGGTGTATAGGCGCAGTTGGAACTACCAATGTTGAATTCAACCTAATTCTCATTAACAGAGTGGAAAGCTAATTAGCAGGCTCTCTCGATTTTCATTCGATTTTTCCTTTGGGCAGCTCCAAATAACATGATAGCATCATGAAATTTTCATTCATGGGAAAATGACAAAGCAGCACAATCCAGAGAAAATCGATTCTAGCTGAATATTTTCCTCATAAAGTTGGTCCGAATGACATTTGATTTCCCCTCCCAAAAAATTACGATGGCGGTTTAAAACAACGCTCATTAGCGACCCTAGGAATTTTGGAATGTCGAACACTACAGTTTTATTCGTTACCATTTCTTACGAAATAATTACCAAGTGAACACGATCCTTATCAAAGACTATCCCTATGCCCTGTTATTTCGAAACGTTGTCTTGTCATGTAGGAGTAGCCTAATAAATTCCAGTAGAACTTCAAGGGCTACTACATTTCTCGTACAACGGGAAGTTGCGTTTTAGCAAGAAAAATAGATTGGGTTAGTAGCTAAACCTACGAAAATCGTTCAATGCACGGGGAGGTTGCATAAAGCGGTGGCGGCGGATCACACCAGATTTCATTAAGAGTAGCTGTTGTGCAGGTTAACGAGTGTTAATGTTTGCACAGGATGTATCATTGATGCACACTTTGTAAACTTCAATGAACTCATTCAAAACTGTGTTGTCCATGGTGCTTTTATAAACGCAAACTGAACGCTTTCTTCACTGCAAAGTTTCAACGAGGGACTGACCAGTGGCTAATTGTAGGATGTAGGACCAACTGGGTCGTTAGACGAGACTCGTGAGATTCAACATCCCACTCCCAGATCACAGTCTGAGCCTCGAAGGACCAACAGATTGGGGCGTGAATGGTTATCCCGATGTGTCCAGCAGTTACTCGAATGAGAACAAATTCTTTGCACGCATCTGTGGCTGTTTCAGTGCATCGACATCATCCACGCCTGAGCTTGTCGAACTGTTGTATTCCAATACGTCTCATGTGAGACTTAAAGAGAGAACAGTGTTGCAGTTTGGTGGAACTCCACAAGGAACCGTTTCTTTTTACTTTCCGCTCTTTCCGCTACCCGAAGGGAAGGAAAGTATAGTAATCGGCCCAAAAAAAATTTGGGTGTTCTTCAGATCTTTACGTTTCAGACCCTACTGAGTCTATGTAGGTTCGAAGTTCGAAAATGTACCAAAAACTAGGGTTTTTCGCATTTTTCTCGAAAACGGCTCTAACGATTTTGATTAAACTTTCAAATTATCTTCTCCTAATCAATACCTAACTTTTCTTCTCCATACATATCTCCATGAAAATACGGTGAACGGAGATATGGGCCCCTGAAGAAAAAATAGGTTTTTCACGCTTTTTGGCAAAACGGCTTCAGCGATTTTCACCAAACTTACAGGATGTTATCAAATAGTTAATACCTACATATTGTTCTGAATAAATGTTCCTGTGACGGTCCATTGAACAGAGATAAAAATCAAAATGTGTCAAAAATAACGTTTTTTCGAACATTTCCGTAAATTCCAGGGTAACTTTTTCACCAGATGTGATAAATCCTAATGGAGTGTCTTTTAGTCACCCATACCAACATTTCGTTCTCCATAATTATTTCTGTATATATATATATATATATATATGTTGAACGGAGATGTAAGCCAAGTTAACTCAGAAAAGGAGATTTGTCGAATATTAATTTATCGGTATTCCAATTTTCTCAAAAACGGCGCTAACGATTTCGATCAAACTTTCGGAGTACTCTCAGTTAACTAGTCCCTACATTTTGTTCTCCATAAATGTTCCTGTAAAAATGCGTTGAAGGAAGATATAGCGCCCGCCTATGTAGATGGTGTTCGAAATTACGGGGGTGGCGGAAAGTTGTGTTGGTACGCACCAGATATTTTAGACGTATCTTTAATTTAATTTATCGTATGAACGAATCATTTCGTTTTAAAATAACAAAACGTTTGCCGTGTGGTTCCTTCCCCACCAAATCTATCAACATAGCTGTGTGGCACATGATCCCAATGCAGCACTGAGAATGGCTCTTCACAAAAACCGCCAAGTTTTAATGTTATACATTTCCATTTCATCCACGTACTTGATTGAAAGCTGTTAATTTTTGTTCAGGAAATAGTTTAGTCCGCATGATACTTTTATACTTTGACAACTTAGCCAGTCGCTCAACTTCCTCCACCTATTATTTACTACTAACAGTTCTTTCCTTCAAAGAGCTACAGTGATACCAACATATGTGAAATTTGAAAGATATTTATATCATATGAGAGGAGATCCTGTTGACTAGCTGCGATTCCGGCAGATTTTCAAGTCAGCACTTTAACTAAGCTAATTTTTTAACGAGGATGACAATGATTCAAAGGTGACACGAAGTTATATGCTACTTCCACCTATTCACGATTCACCCTTGACGTAATCAACTGGAAGATGAGCTCCTGAACGCCGCACAACAAAAACCATTCGTTAAAAAAGAAATAAGAGCACCAACCAGGCCCGGTGTGTTTCAAAGTGAAGTTTTCATCCTCAAATTTGTTGCCGTAGATGGATTTTCCTCCAGTGCCGTTGTGTTTGGTGAAGTCGCCTCCTTGACACATGAAGTTGGGAATGATGCGGTGGAAGATTGAGCCCTTGTAGCCGAAGCCCTTCTCGCCGACACAGAGCGAGCGGAAGTTCTCAGCAGTGCGCGGCACTACGTCGCTTCTCAACTGTAAATAAGGAAATAACGTGATATTAGCAACTCGAGAGGGCGGAGTTTTGAAAGCGCAGGTAGGCAAGGGGAATGGCGTATGGCAAGAAACTGCCTACTGTTGACGGGTGTGGTTACAGGAAAACCGAACAATACCCCCCCCCCTCCTCCCACGCCAAATACCCGCGTTATTCAACTCCTCGCCTAACTTGCCAGGTAAAACCCCTTTCAACGCACTTATAGCTTGATGACGGCAAGGTGTCTTTTCTTGCAGTGTTAATACACACTTTGTACTTTCCTTTGCTCTACAACGTACTCGATTGTATACAATTGTGGATTTTCTTCAGATCTTCAAGCTTCAAGGGCTACTGAGCCCCAAAACACCATTAGGAAAAACTGTCTTAGTGTAAATGACAAATCAGCTCAAATTCTGTAGTTAAGAAATGCAAATAAGGGGTTTGCAAATGCCCAATACTAACTTTAGTTATCACGGAGAGCAAACAAAATATTTTTTCAACAACGGCTCCAACATTTTTTGTGATGACATTTTCACATAACACAGCAGCTCCATACCAATATCATTCGCGGAAACAATAAATTATCAAACATTTCTAAAGCTAAAATCGATTCCACTGCCGTTTCTGCTGATACTAGAATGAATTCTCAGCAAAATTAAGGCAGTAGTCCAATTAATGAAGAGTTTAATAGCTCTCACTCATAATTAAGAGCAACTCCAGAAATTATGGAACTCTCAATATTCTCAGTTTTCCAAAATAGTAAAAAACAAAAAACGTGTTGACAGTCTCATAAATCCTCTGTGCGCTGGTTGTTTAATAATGGTAGTGGCTGCTGGGAGGGAGCAGCGCGATAAATTCCAGAACTCCAAGCGCCACCCGTTTGTGTGTAGAACGTTATGAACTGAATGAAAAAGGCGCTATAGTATTGCTGAAGGAGCGCGGAAAGTTTGACTGTGTCAGATACTCCTATTCTTCATATTTCTTAGAATTCCAACCCCTTGCTTCAACCATGACAACCCAGTGAAAATGTTTGGCATAAGAGCCTCTTAACGAAGATGCGAGGGGGTCCTAAACCTCTCGAATCATTGATACTGCATAAATCTTACCTATCAGAGTTCCACGCGAGAAGGATTATTTCGGATTAAGAGAATAACAGAAGGGAGCCTCAAGGAAGTGTAATTGGTTCCATGTTCATACCTCCTGTACACAGGATCTTCCTGAAACAACTTTTGCAACGACACTGCCATCTTGGAAGCAGGAAGCTCCTTAGAGGAAGCCCCGAGGAAACTTGGGGATGCAGTTGTGTCCAAAAATGGACGAAGAAATGGAGAATCTAACTTGAGGAAACCAAATCAATGCATGTTAACTTCACATATTGGAAAGTGAGCCCAATCCCAGTAGAAATAACTACGTGGAAATCGTAGGAAGCAGAAAGAACTACTTAGGAGCACAGTCAACGACAGATGATACGTCCCAAAGAATGATCACCTTGACCTCGACATCCTCTCCTTTCCTGAACACATTATTTAGTGCTATACTCATCCAATTTATCTTAACTGATCTCCCAGAGACTTGAAACTTGTATAGAAAATGGACGTCTGAAACACTAGGGGCCGATTGCACCAACTTTGTGAATTGCAGTTATTCAATCACTAACCAGCCCCAACAGCTCGTCCATCCAGCAAAACTTTCTTCAACCACCGTCAAACCTCAACTGCCCACGTTAGGGGGGGGGGGGGAGCATAGCCTACGCGCAGCTAACCTGCCAGTACTCACTAGGTACGGTGGCATGCTGTTACCCCTGTGTGAGATTTCCTCATGAGCAGTCTTCTTTAATATAATTGTATGCTCGTTCATTCATCATTTTTTTCCAACTCTCTCTTTAGATCTTTACGTTTCAGGGCACACTGAGTCTGAAAAACACTATTTGAGAAAATGGTCTGTGTGTATCTGAACTGTTTTTCAAGAGAAAATGGTTGAACCAAATCAGCTCTAACTTTATATCTAGCCCGCAGGTTACCATGGGACGCCAAAATAAGGGTATGAACAAAATCCACCGAAAGTTAACTATAGTTATCATAGTGATCAAAACCAAATATTTTTTTCCTCGAAAATGGCTCCAATGATTTTGATTAAATTTTTAATATTGATAGCTTGGAAACTATACCAGAAAATTCCCATTTGTGGGAAAATTATGAGATGATCGATTTTAGCGCGGTATTTTCGTAATAAAATCAGGTGAAATGTTGGAATCTTAAAAAAAATTGGCGTAGTAGTCCAATCCAATACCTATAGGATGAGAGTTCAAAAAAGCTCATAAGAAAAGCGTCATTAATTCTCTGTGTACCAATTGCTCAATGATGGTCCAGAAATTAGAATGAGCAGCACAATAAATTCTGGAACTGTAAGCGCTGCTGCTTTCAGCCGCCGTGAAGCGATGCTTGACCAAGTTCAAATGAGCTGAGTAGGTAAAAAAAGACGTGAAATGAACGCAATTGAATTGACGTAAAGCTAAGAAAAAGCTGTGTGTTACCTTGCACCAGATATTTTCAATATGTACCGGTAAGTAAACAAACTTAGGGCTGGTTTATCAAACACTTGGCGCTAGCTGGCCACCAAAGTGAATTGATGAACGCGTCATTGGGAGTTGTTCGAAGAATTGACTTATTTGACCTTCATTCGGACGTGCAAATGACATTGATAGATCGACCCTTGGAAACGCAATAGTTGTTGGCTGAGTGCTATTTTAGAATTAACATATCTGATTACATCGGGGCGACGACATATTTTCGCTATTCACTTTCAGTCATTTATCAATCTCGCACGTAGCCATCGTTTGTTTACACTTGGTCTAAGGGCCTAGACCTCTATGGTGAGCTGTACTCGTCAACTCGATAATCTGGATAGCGCTTTAATACCAAAACACCTAACCTCATAACATTTTGGAATCACTGCTAACATAACGTTAGTTACTAAAGTTAACGTACCTGTTAGGTGAGTCCGTCTCCTCTGGCTTGTGAGAACTCACTTAACGGCCAGACGATGATGTCTTTACATCGAAAGCGCTTGCCCACAGTAACTCACAAGCCAGAGGAGACGGATTCACCTAACAGGTACGTTAACTTTAGTAATTTGCCTACTGGCGGACATAACCCAATTTCTTTAATACATAACGTTAGTTTCTTAGAAAATTCTCCAGAGAAGCAAACTGGGTTGATTTCTAATACACGGGTCGTGAGCAGATACGGCTGGAACATAAGATCAGGATTTGGAGCTGTTACTACGTGTCACCGTTAAACTCGAATTTAAACCCTTGAATAGAATCCTACACTAAAACTAGCACCACAAACACGTCCTTTGATCAAGGAGTGGCCGCTAATCAAACTTCTACCGTAACCTGTCCACTTTCTCCAACTTAGATGCTCTTAGCAGGGGTCAATTCATCTGAGACAATAATGCGTGAGTTTTTGGTCGGTAATTTCGTTTGCAATAGGCACACACTGTTCACATTTCCACTCTGGTACAGCGACTCAATTTGACCACTACTGCTGTCAAGTAACATTCTGAATCGCGAACCAGAGTACCTGTCATATCTACTTGTGGTCCATAACTGAGAATCCATTGCACATGAAATGGGGATGGGAAAAAAGGCGTCAACTGACAGCAGGAAACCATACTATTGCTTCCTCACAGCCCTCCTCATAGGAGCACTTATTACGCATTAACAATGTTCGATCGTTTTGATCAGTGTCAGATCCAGTCCAACCCCTCACAGTCCTTTAGTCATTCTTATTCCAACCACAGTCAGGTTCACCTTGCGTGCCTCCCTTCTTTTTACTGTGTCCACTAAAAGGAGCCCTACAATTTTACCATTTGAAATCTGGTGTCGTGTTGTCTCCAATCAACCATTTCAACTTGCCTGCTCATAACTAGTTCTAAAGAGGATGACATCAGTCCAGGGCCACCCTGTCCAGTCGCCACCACACCTGTCACTATAAATACAGTCCGCTTCGAACAAATGCAAGAAATCTAGAACATTCACGAGTGAGTTCTTCTCACAACTCACGTTTCACAAAAACAAATACTTCATTCTGGCATCCAGTGGTGACTGACCTTGACTACCTGGCCCTTTGACGGCAATTCCCAAAACAATGGCCATGGGTACATTTGCCCGGTTCTTCAGTTCGCGATTCGGAACGTTTACTAGCGTCACTGATACTGGTGCTAGTTACAACTTCCATCACTGGCAACTTTCTAGCGCTAGTATTCTTCAAAATGACACATCGCTCGACTAACCCTTGAACTATGGAATCATTCCACAAATCCCACCCTTCGCAAATTTCTGTTGTTGTTTGTTACGTATCCAATTTTTTTTTGCACCCGTCTGGATTCTCCTGCTTCAGTGTTTTCCCCACTAACTGTTTTTTTTCAGAGTTGTCGAAGACAGGGGGAGGGATACACTGTTGGCAGTCACACAGGCTCATATCCGGCCCGGAACAATTATTGTTTCAGACTGTTGGTAGTCGTATGACTGTCTTCAATCGCAAGGGTTTCAACAGGGGAATCACTCCCTCCCCTTCAGGGACTTGGGCAGCGGAGCCGATTGACGGGACATGGGTGGCAATAAAGCAGAGATTGCCAACACGGGCATGTGAGGGGGATGCGAGCTTCGACTCGTATTTATACGAATATATTTGGCAGAGACATCAGCTGGCCAACCTCACGAAGGATTTTTCCGAGGCCATCAAAGAAGCCTATCCCCCTCAAAGTTTGGATACGTAACTTGAGAGGTGAGTGATTGATTCATTATTTTTGTGGCCTTCAATGTCTGTTGAATTAGGCGCGCACTGTTTGTTCACTTCGACTCAGTTTCGCGCGCTCTCCATTGTTAACATCCCATTTCTTTCGCGCACGTTGTTTACATTCACTTTCACGACAAAACTTTGCTCGACTCTTAACCTGTCACCAGTAACAGTGACGCTAGTAAAGCGTTCCAAATCGAGAAACACAAATGTACCCGTGGCCATTGTATTGGGAATTTACCTCCTTTGACTAGGACTGACCCCCCCCCCCAAGCCATACGAAAGTTCACACCTATTTCAGCAGAGAAATCCTCAACACAGCTAGTACTGGCAGTTCTCACACATCAGGCTGACATTGTGGTATCAAGGCGATAAGTTAATTATTCATTCTCACGAGGTGTGAGTGACACCACAGAACTGCCCTCGTTGCCTGCACTGCCTCCCGTCTCGTTCCAACCACGCATCAATTCGAAGCATCGCGTGGTGCCTAATTGTGGCCTAAAATGTTAAATTATCGTAGTTCAGTTGGTGCCAGGACGTGTTTCGTATCAATAACTAGTATTTTTCGAAGCTAAATCGAATGAAATGTGCCTCGGGGACGTGAAACTGCGTCAAGATGCGCTAGAGAATAATGAACAGAGGTGGAATAATTTGCAGCGTGTTTTTTCACAAGTTCAAGACATTTCAAGGGTTTTAATGTTCGTGCAGCGTGAGCTGACACAGTGCGGGGTTGTTGAACCCATCAGTCGAGCTCCTGCCAAATGCACCGAGATTGCATTCAACTTACGCCCGATGACGCGGCGAAATCGAGAAGAGCGGCGACGGTCAGCAGAGTGGGCGCCGTGAAGTGAGCACGGCGCGGCCCCGTGATGACCGTCGATCGAACGAAACGAAATCCACGGATAAGAAATAAAACGCCGAGGCGTTAAACGGCGTCATGGAGGAGAAGGGCAAGGTCACGGGAAATTGGCGACTGCGGTCGAGATGTGAAGTGCAGAAAAAATGACGAGGGGCGGGTGGGAAGGGAGGGGAGGTCGTACTCGAAAACTCTACTTAGTGAAAATTTCATTACTCTAAGGACGAAGTATTAGGGCTAATAGCGTCAATTATACTGGGCAACTCATAAGGCGGAACTAGATCGATGAGAAGAAAACAGCAACGTGGTGTGAGGCGGCTAATCGGTTAACCTCAACAACTTGTCGCTCAAATGCATCGCTTCGAGTGAAATTGACGTCAAATTCCAAACATTTAACGACCAAAAAGAAATTAACGACAAATAAAAGTTGACCGTCTGACGACTAATTCGAGGTCGTCGAAAGACCGTGGGCCGCGCGGGGCCCGCTAGCGGTCGGCCGTCTCACACCGAATTAGTAACAAACTGTTAATAACTCTTCAATTCGACTCACCTCCATAACAATTCGGCCGAGGCTTTCGCCGTTGGCTTCGATGTCGAAGAAAACTTGAGGGAGAGACATTTTGGACTTTGCGTAAAATTTGGGTTGATGCCCCTGAAGGAGGAGAACTGGAGAAGACGAGCGGACGTTCGATAGGCGAGTGGGAGAGCGACAGAGCGAGAGAGGGCCGAGGAGGCGCGTGTGGCCCCGGTACAGTCCCGTCAAAATCACGCTCATTTCTCGAAGGTAGCGCTGGACGCGGACGAACCCGAATTTTCACAAATTTCCAATTTTCCCCCAAAACTCCGCTCGGAATTCGACCTAAATTTAATTTAAATTCGAACGTCGCCGCGAAATTCGGGCGATTTCGACGGAATATTAGAGAAAAAAGACCTGCCGCGAGCGGTAAAAAGAAGGGGACCGGCAACAACGCGAGAAAAAGTTACAACGCGCATGCGCCTCGGGAGATTGAGCTTCGAAAGTTTCCGATTTTCCATCAATTTACGTGCCCTGAAGAGATTTCCGAGTAGAATTTGGGCGGAACAATTTTTTTTCTTCGAATTGAACAACCAAATTTGGGAGAAAGAAAGTGCATTTTGAACGGCAGCGCTTCCGCGTTACAGGGCGGACGGAAGGAGAACGACTTTTTCCCTCGATTATTCAAATCGCTTTATAATCAAACGTTACATGATCACTGTCACACGGAACGCGATCCAGGATTAGGCTGCTTTGATAAAGTAGTGGTAGTAGGTTATAGGTTTCGTGGTATGCATGTTGTGTGGAAAGAATATCAAGTACTCACCCATGGATGAAGGCAAGAGCTGTGATATCAGTGACAGGGTAGATAGAAGCATCTACAGAATCACTCCAGGAGATCACTGGTGGTTGACGAGCTTCCCCCATTCTGAGCTGCACTCTGTGCGGATCTTACCATAGAACTAGTTTCCATCGATGAATGGGCAAGTAAGATGGGATTCCTCGTCAAAGGGACAAGGCACTTATGAGTTGTTCTCCTTACAGGACATGGCGAGTTCACTTCTTTTCTCTCAAAGCCTCTCCATCATGCGCTTCCGGTACAGAGGACACAAGAAACCTTGAGCTGGTCCTCTGTGGTTTCTACAGAACTGAGCGACGGTTGTTGGTGGAGCAGCAGCATTGACTTTGACATTGATTAGGTCAGGTGGGAAAACTGATTAGGAACTCCTCCCAGACTGTACAGGTGGTCAGACATGGGCAACGGCTGTCTACCCAGAGACTGGCAAACGACCAAATAGCTGCCATACCTTTGCAGGTTTGGGTTCGGCGGATGCTGCACAAATGGTTGGCCTCTGGCATGATGCGAGACTGCAACCTCCATGACGGTAGACTGGTATCGAGGATAAGGAAACAGACCTGGCAGGGTAGACAGTTAGGTTTGGGGGTGTGAATGGGTGGATGAGTGCATAGAAATGTAGATTAGAGCACAATTAGTAAATTCTGGTGGTTCAGTATTTATTGGTTGCTAGGTGGGGAGAATGGGTTAGGTGCTGAAGGAGCAGGAAGAATCCTTAACCTTCAAGGTATGGAAAACTTGGTGCCACGTTCATAATCCGTGCCAGCCACTGGGTGTGTCGTGTCTGTAGAGGACCTTTATAACCTTCTACCCAGGGGGAAGTCCCTCTCCCAAGGTGACATTAATGGACCTCTAAGTTAGGACATAACTCTGGCCCATTCTAGCCTCGAGGGATATATTTCCCAAATTGGTACTGCGGAGTCGGCCAGAATATCGGCAACAAATAAATTGTGTTGTAAGGGTAGTGAAGGATGTTGTATACAGCTCCTGACGTAGTTTCCCTGGCCCGGGAGAAGGTGAAGCGATAATGGACTCCCATGTGCGTGGGACAAATTACAGAAGTGAACACAACTCGTTTTGAAAGGCACCAAGAACACAAAATAACTTCTGTCACCTGGTACAAACCCCTTCACTGTAACCAGGCCAGTATCATGCTATCGCTTCCTTCAAGCAACATCTCGCTTGCACAAGGCAGGACTTCAAAGCTCAGCCGGCGTTTTGCTTGAGGTGCGATGAACAGCTCTGTACAACATCAGGAACTTACAGTCTGATATGGCTGCCCTCGCCTTCCTTCTCCAGTGACACAAACCCCTGCTTGAACATCCTGACAGCGGGCTCAGCCAAACTATTTGAAAGTGGATGATAGGGGGCGTTGTGATGCGTCTAACGTGGTTTCTGTGTATTAACACTTTCGCTGCTAACGACTGAACCCCTGTGTAAGACCACTGCTACACAAAACATGGCGGCTCACAGTAAACCCGTGCTTTCGGGCGTAGTCACTCTCATGGAACAAAACGTTATTTTTCTTTCCTACTACTACCGTGCCTACATTAGCTGGATATTAGGTATCGAAAACGGCCTAGACATAATATGTGATAACATTATTATTCTGGATATATGAACCACAAAGGAGAATATATTTTAATTGTCTTCGATTTGTTTCAAACGTTCCGTAAAAACTACATTGTTTTACGTTTGTACCTACGAATAAGTAGGTTGGGAGGTCAGCAGGTACCAACTAGAAATACATAATACAGAAAAATACATCCATATCACAAAAGAATAATAATAAATTTATTGTCACAAACCATTCATATACATGCTTTCATATAACACTTATTCAAAAGTTATAATATAATATATTAGTAAACTTTTGGGAGGGAGCAGTCGAGGAACTTGTGGAGGGTTGAGGCTCATCCTGATTACGGGGTCTTTTGAGACCCCCTCGAGTTTTAACCATGTTTATTCTGGAAAATATCGTAGATAAATAGCATGATGGGCGAAGAATTGAAACATACATACGTATATAACATCTAAGGGGAAAGCACAAAAACTAGGCCAGTAGACAAGTGAGATGGGTTTAGACATCCACATACTTGTTTTCAATCCTCCTCTCAATAAATTCCATAAATATATGCTCATTAGTAACAGTAAAAAATAATGGTAAAGTAAAATATATAACTTACCACAAAAAAATTGCCGAAAACGCAGGAGAAATGCGTTCGGTTGAGGCTTTCGCCAGACTGAAAATAGAAAACCGTTGCTACCTGAACTCCTCGGTGGGTACTCCCCGCTCATTTACAAGAGTCATTCCCACTACTACCTGTATTGAAAAGGGCTTATGGAACTACTACCGTCTCAATACGGGCTTGGGTTGTATGGGATTTTTGCAAGGTTCGAGAGCAGTTTTACAAGCGGTAATACCGTGCGTAGCAGGGAATGTGTTAACTAATGGTCCAACGTGTACCTCATTCTCAAGGAACTAGGGAACACATGTCAAAGATGACTAGTAGGACTGGGTGGACGCACACTCCTCAGGATAAGGCAGGGACGAATGCAAACTCCTGAGGAGTAAATTTAAATCTACTTCTAGCGCTGGAGTCTTTTATTATGCTTCGTAAGGGTGAGTAGTGGCATCCAGGTCCCCTAGAGACAGACAGAAGCCCCTGGTGGGCTAGGTGCGACGGCCCCACGTAGAAGTGAAGCTACTGAGGCAATGCCAGGGTGGAGTCAGCCATAGGACCAAAGCTCCTATTCTGGAGGCAACAAAAAGGAGGGCTACCGCTCACCCCAGATAACTCCTCCATAACCTCTGGACCGACTGGGACTCAAACTTGCTCAGTTCATCGCACAATGTACACTGCTGTGTAAAGGGCAGCGCTGGCACATCTCTCAGGACAACTTTCCAGTGTCAGCTCACGAGGAAACGAAAACGCATGGTTTTTCTACGAATTTACTTAGAAGATGTAATAAGACCAAGAACAGTGTAACAATAAATGATCAGGTTAAACAACACAACAAAACACGATATCAAAGTTTGATTTTTATTAAAAGCCAACAGAGACGCTTCGACGAAAGGCAATTGACTCAATTGGGCAGGAACAGACGTGAATAGTTTTGACACTAAACAGTGCTTTGCGTATTACAAGGCAGTAGTGCTCATTGGAGTGAGACTGATCACAAAACTCAATCACTCGGCGTCCATTGTTCACCCCGACTCAGTTCTGTACGTAAACCCCAAACAGCCTTGCAACTTCGTTAGCTTCTCAAAAGTTGAGAAAATTCGAGTACACGGTAGCAGCTCAGGGGATCAGTGGATCAAAGTTAACGTTAATTATAGTTGTCGGAAGAGTGAGCATTAAGAACACACGATTCAGTTAAAGTTCAAGCCCTTCATCAAAACAGCTTGGGGTTCATAAGGATGACTGAACGAATGGCGATCTCGAATCCGTTAAAGCACAGATAGAACACTCAGGCTAAGTTAATAAATGGGTGTTGTGCCTGCAATCAGCTGTATCGCTGCCTAAGAAACAGCACAATACATCTACTCACCTCTGAGGGCACCCTGCTGTTGAACATCTGAGATTCGCTTCCTCTAGATTTCATGCTCCCCCCACGGGTCATGTGCCTGGTTGGATGCTGCTTTTACATGTGGCGAGATGTTTTGGTTAGAAGCTGAAAATACCTGACAGCTGGCTTTCTCACAACTTCTAGACTCTGCACATATTAATGGGTCGAGCAAAGGGAATTCGCTTCCTCGTGAGCAATCTCTAGCCTCAGCTTAAGCTCAACCACTTAAGTAATGGACTTTCATCATCATCGTCAAGTTCAGTTTCAGCAGACGGAAGTCGATAGATACAGTTAGAGATTACATATAGCTCTGTGTATCCCTCGTGGATGTTCATTTGGACCAGTCTGCTGTAGAATGCTTTCCACCCAGAGAATAATGCAACGAGTGGCTCCACGGGTTATGAGAAGTTGGGGCTCAATGTCACTGGCACAACAATCTCCTGAGAGTGGTTGACACAAGAGGATTTGCGCCATGTACCAGTTTTGGGCCTATGAGTGAGCTGCACAGCCCTTGAGAGCCCAAGCATCAGGACCTCTCATCGCCTTCTTCACCCCCCACACTGAGGTCTCATACCCAGTGCAGGGCTCTAGGCGAGAGAAACATACTCTTCTCAGAAATGCAAAGAAGGCTGAGGGTTTCATTGAGCATGACACGGGTGGAATGCGTCCTCTCTCTCCCTCCCCTCATAGATTCAGATTTCGAAATGGAAACAAAGATCTAAGAGGAGCATAGAAAGAAAACAAATCAGGCAAGATGCATCCCACAGTTTCCTGCGACCCACAAAACAAGATGACCTGCTGTTCATTTGAGAGCAGCCCAAATAACATTCAAGGCGAACAAAATTTAGCTACTGAAAGTACCCTGTCAATTAGTCAAAGAGCCGTTAGGGCCGTTTTTGGAGAAAATTCAAAACACTATCTTCTAATATTTGGCAAATCTCGTTTTCTGCTGTACCTTGACTCTTGTTGTCATTCAATGGATAGTTGCCGGGGAACAAAATGTGGGTGTAGATTGTGATAAAGCACATTATGTTTGTTATCTCCATTCGACAGACTGTCACAGGAACCTACAGAGTGGAGAACATAAAACAGGCGTGGACTGATTGCAGACACTTAGTGAGTGTAAATTCGTCGTTTACCCAAAAAGTTAAAACCTATTTTGCTGTATATTAGAATTTCCAGAGAACGTAAGTTCAATTCTCGCACAAATGTACCTTTTCATGAACACATTTCAACAAAAATAATAACAGCCGTTTCGAGAAAAGTAAAAAATGAGTAACAACGTTGGTTACGTGACAACCAATTAGTTTACGACCCAATAAAAAGGAATCAAATAATACAACCTCCGTGAAAATACGTGTCACCGCCCCCCCCCTCCCATTTCAGGTTTGCACAATAAATAAGTTGAAGGGACGACACGTTCACAAATCAAAGTTTTCGTTAAATAATTATTCGTCGCTGTACATAGAAAAATAAATCCTTTCCAACATATTTTTATGAACTCACAGCCAAAAACAAATTATGCATTCAAAGGCCGACTCTTGGAGGCGACGAGAGCGGTATCGCCTTAAGTTCAGTTCTCATGCACAGAAGTTCGCCGCAGATGCACATGACTCCTGCTGAGACGATGTTCAACAGCCACCAGAAGACAGTAACGGGGAAATATCTGAAGACAAAAATCCTCTAATTGTTAATCCGATTTGGTGTGTTGGTAACTCAAATCGAAAACAGGTGCGAATATCTTTCAAAAAGGATTTGCGGAGATCATCTGGAATCAGCCTCAGAGCACACACAACACATCAACAGCCCTCTTTTTTGGCATTTAACAATTCTAATGACTGTGGTTATAAAAACATCAAGTGCGACGCATCACAGAACTTTCCGTAGCTCTACTCGGTTCACTCGAACTTCCTCAACACATGACTTCAAAGGGGGGCGCTTATACTTCCAGAATTTATTGCGGAGCTCCTAATTGTGCCACGACCATTGAGCAATTACCACACAGAGGATTGCCAACACGATTTTTTTAGAACGCTCAAGCGAGCGAGGGTTGGAATTTTGAAATTTCTGGAGTCGCTCCTACATATCTTATGAGCATTATCAAACAGTCATAGGCACTGAACTGTTTGGCTTTGGTGATTAGACTATCCCGTCAACATTCTAGTAACATTTGGGTGGAATTTATAAGAAAACGAGCAGTGCGTAGCAACACACCAACAACAAGTTCAAACACCAGCAACATGCGAGCGCTATATCTTCATTCAACGCATTTCTACAGAAACATTTATGGAGAACAAAATGTAGGGACTAGTTAGTTGAGAGTACTCCGTACGTTTGATCGAAATCGTCTGAGCCATTTTTGAGAATATTGGAATACCGATGAATTCATGTTCGACAAATCTCCTTTTCTGAGTTAACTTGGCTTATATCTCCGTCCAACAGGTGGATACAAAGATAGTTGCGGGCAACAAAATGTGGGTTTAGAATGCTAGAATACACTCCATAAGATTTATCACATCTGATGAAGCAGTTTTCCTGGAACTTACGGAAATGTTCGAAAAAACCGTTATTTTCGACACATTTTGAGTTTTATCTCTGTTCAATGGACAGTCAGAGGAACATTTACAGAGGAACATATTAACTATTCGAAAACACCTTGAAAGTTTGGTGATAATCGCTGAAGCCGTTTTGCCAAAAAGCGTAAAAAACCTATTTTTGCTTCATAGGCATATATCTTCGTTCGCCGTATTTTCATGGAGATATGTATAGAGAAGAAACGTTAGGTATTGGTTAGTAGAAGACAATTTGAAAGTGTAATCAAAATAGTTAGAGCAGTTTTCGAGAAAAATGCGAAAAGCCCTAGTTACTTTCCGCTACCCGAAGGGAAGGAAAGTATAGTAATCGGCCCAAAAAAAATTTGGGTTTTCTTCAGATCTTTACGTTTCAGACCCTACTGAGTCTAAATAACCTAATTTCGGCGCGTGGTCCGTGTGTGTGTGTGTGTCTGTAGTTCGATTTGCGGGAGAACGGCTGATCCGATTGAGCTGGTTCTTTTTTTGTTTTGTTCGTTATTTTTCGTAGAAACCATAATAAGGTTATGGGCGATTTCTGCCGATGGGAAGGGGTGTGGGGGGGACGAAAATGTACCAAAAACTAGGGTTTTTCGCATTTTTCTCGAAAACGGCTCTAACGATTTTGATTAAACTTTCAAATTATCTTCTACCAATCAATATCTAACTTTTCTTCTCCATACATATCTCCATGAAAATACGGTGAACGGAGATATAGACTTATGAACCAAAAATAGGTTTTTTACGCTTTTGGGCAAAACGGCTTCAACGATTATCACCAAACTTTCAAGATGTATCCGAATAGTTAATACGTACATATTGTTCTCAATAAATGTTCCTCTGACAGTCCATTGAACAGAGATAAAAATCAAAATGTGTCAAAAATAACGTTTTTTCTAACATTTCCGTAAATTCCAGGGTAACTTTTTCACCAGATGTGATAAATCCTAATGGAGTGTCTTTTAGTCACCCATACCAACATTTCGTTCTCCATAATTACTTCTGTATATACATGTTGAACGGAGATATAAGCCAAGTTAAATCAGAAAAGGAGATTTGTCGAATATTAATTTATCGGTATTCCAATTTTCTCAAAAACGGCTCTAACGATTTCGATCAAACTTTCGGAGTACTCTCAGCTAACTGGTCCCTACATTTTGTTCTCTATAAATGTTCCTGTAAAAATGCGTTGAACGAAGATATAGCGCCCGCATATGTAGGTGGTGTTCGAACTTAAAGGGGTGGCGGAAAGTTGTGTGTTGCTACGCACCAGATATTTTTTGGTACATTTTCGTCCCTCACCCCCCTTCCCATCGGCCGAAATCGCCCATAACTTTATTTTGGTGTCTACAAAAAATAACGAACAAAACAAAAAAGAACCAGCTCAATCAGATCAGCCGTTCTCCCGCAAATCGAACTACAGACACACACACACACGGACCACGCGCCGAAATTAGGTTTTTAAAACTCAGTAGGCCTCAAAACGTAAAGATCTGAAGAAAACTCACACGATTACTATACTTTCCCTTCCCTTTGGGGTAGCAGAAAGTAAAAACTGCGCTAAAAACGATTTTCGTCGAAATGTTTGGTAATAGTGCTGCCCTCGTCATTTTCCCCGCAGATCAGAACTTTATGGTATTGCCGAGTCATTTGGAGCTTTCTACACAAAAAACTTCAACAAAATCGCTAGAGCCGTATTTTTTGAAAACGTTACTTTTAATCACGATGATAACTACTGTTAGTTTTAGGCCGATTTTACTCATATTTTTATTTTGGCGTTCCATGGTGACCTACGGGTTGGATATCAAGTTGAAGCTGATGTGGTTCAATAGCGTTCACGGACACACACAGACCATTTTCCCAAATAGTGTTGTTCAGACTCAGTGGGCCCTGAAAATAGACGTGTACACTAAACAATGGCTGCAACGCACTTAAGAGACAAACTACAAGAATATAAGAGGAAATTGTTTGTGAATATTTCCAGTTAAAACAAATATTGGTGGAATACCAACCCATTGTAGATCCAACAAAGGATCAAGTGGAGGAAGTGAGCTGTCACAGCAAAATCTAGACAGAGCTTCGTTCTCTGCACCAGACACCATAAACACACCGCTCTAAAAGTGAAAAACATAGTGCAGGGTTCAGTCAATTACGTAATAGACAAATTGTGAATGGATTTGTAGTGGAAGATTCAGGCATGGTAAAGCAGCTGAATGTTCTACTAATGTATACACTCTTTTGGAATTGATTCTCACGAAAAAAACCCTCATAGCCTAACACAATGGGGATCTCAACGATGACCAAATGGGACAAGTTCTTAAAACGCTGGCAGCAATGTGCTTTAGGGACGAATTACGAGGAGACCAAGAGGGAGGATTACAAAAGATTGGGCAACTATTCGTGACTGTCACAAAACGAAATTCCTCGGCTGGTGGGTTTGTAGGGAATCACGTGCCAGTCGAAACAAACCTGTAAATACTCTTAGCTTAATTTTTTTTTAGAAGCACGAAAGCTTGACAATTTAAATTGCTCTTGGAAATTAACCCACTTTTTGTATTGAAGCGAAAAGAAATGACTCCTTGGTTTGAAAATAAAAACCCAATGCTGAGAGTGATACGCAGCAAACGATTTCAAAGGGGCAAAGAAGAGCGAGAGAAGTGTGTTAACTCTTTGAGGCCATCGTATCAAATTTCACCGAGAAAAACAGCAGTTTTGGGTAAAATGGCACGCCCTCCCACTAATTTGCCCGTAGATCAGTTCATGCTTGTCCACTAGCGATCAGATCAACAGTGAACAACATGGTTGGGTATGCCGTATCCCAATTTGGCCCCACCTGAGCTATGACAGCTGTTCTCCAGGATCTTTCTGATGATGATGTTGGACATGCATCTGCAGTCGTGTGAATTTCAGTGATCACAACTCAGTGCAGTCTACATCGTCGTGATATGTATAACAAACGATGTACTTTTTAATGCTGCCGTGACTGCAGCTGAGATAAATGCTCAGATTCTACTGAATTTATCGCCAAAAAATTGGCGTTTCTTTGAAAAATCTCGGGGTTTCGTTAATGAGGCTTCAGTTTCAACAACGCGTGTCATTACCAAATATTTCGTTCGAAAAGAGAGCATTGATACAAACGATTCTTTCTTTCGGAAAAGAATGAGTAAATTAGCAAAGGGTTAATAAAGGAAAGCGAGTAAACATACCCCGACAGAGCATTGAGCAAATACGCTATGATGACCAGCTTTCCAACGCTTTCCCTCGAGTGAATTTCCTGTAACATATCGTAAAACCTTCGTCATCAGTCACTCCAAAGCGACACACTCACGACTTAAAAATCATCCAAGTAAACTACCTGATATTTGAAAATTTGGTCCAATGATTTGGAAGCCCCCACGATAAAGTCTAACGAGATGAGCCAAATGCCAAGTGTGAGGTAGAACATACTTTGAACTGCAACTATCTGGGATATTATTAACAACGGGTCCCAACCCACGTTCCTGAACTGTCCGTTGAGTTTGGCCATTTTATTGACACTCGGGCAAAATATTAACGAAACTTGGTAACACGCTATGGGAAGAGTACTTTCAGCTAAAAAGGCTTTTACGACGTAAACTGAATATTAACATCGCGGAAATTGACTCTTCGTCAAGAAGATTGCGAAAGACTTCGCGAATTCACTAAATAATCATTTCAACATTTGAATTAACGAAACTGGATCGCTCAGGAACAATATGTTTACACATGATCACGTTTATCTTCGTTATCACTCACATATTTCTCTTTCAAAGACAGGAATAACATAACCTGAAATGAGAGTTGTTCCATGTGATAAGCCACTGAGCTGAGCTGCCTTGAGGCAAACCTCAACAAGTATTAATCGGATTATCTGGTGAGTCACACCTTTCCTCATGGCAACGGCTGCCAAAATCTACAAAAAAGGTTTTTTCAGTCTTGATGGAAAACGTAACATATATATATATATCAATTAAACGCATTTTAAACTGCACTGACATTTTAATAGATCTTTTTCATTTCACGAGTGACATGTTGAACAATGCAGGTGTTGAGTAGTTGTTCAGTCAGCGAGAATTGTTTATAAAAACCACATGCCAAAGTCCTTTTCGCAAATTTGAGCGGAAGAAAGAAGTCTGCTGAACTATTGAACGCTCAAACATAAGTAATATTGAGCTAAATTAAATTAATAAGAACTAGAAAAGAAATGAATAACTTAAAGATAGCAAAGTGTGCGATACTACGGGGAAGTAGAGATGTGTCGTTTGCTACTCGCATTCTCTTGACGGGTATTCATGACAAATCATCTCATTCACGCCGCTCATTCGTCATTTTCATTCCCCTCTCCCTGGTCAGCTTAACTGCCCTCTTCACATCATCATTATTGTATTAATTCATAAAATCGTCTTACCATCTTCTTCCAATATCCCAAATCTTTCAAGCAAAAACAACGATATCCAATTAAAAGTGAAACCAATCGACTGATTAAAACGATACAGGTGCACTGACTGAAAGCTTCAGAGACCAAGCCTAAACAGTCCTCATTCTATTTACTGCATATTTAATTATCATTGGTTGCTGACATTACTACAATTTCATTTTTCTTCTATATTTCGAACATTATTAAATGAAAATATACTTGTTCTCTTACTTTGAATAAATTTCTGGATTCTTCGGCTGATTTTATGCTGTTGCGTGATGGGAATCTCTCGCTTCTCGTCGCAGGAACCGCTCCATTTACTTTTGTGTTGTGACCCGTTTGAAGGTTCCCGTCATTCTCCTGTATAAAAGCGGCCTTACCCGGCTATTCTCTTGTGTTTCATCATCTCAGATTGGATTGAGTTAATAGATAATCGATATTCTGAGTTAAGTAGTAGAAAGACACAATGATTAGTGTAGCTTAACGTTTCCAAGTCTCGATCTAACTGCAAACCAGTGCGTAATTTATCATTCTTTCGCACGTTGTTTAAGAAATATTTTAAGTACAACGATCTTGTTACATGATATATATCGAGTCTAGTTGGACTGGATCAAGAGAACTAGATGATTGAAGCGTGGTATCTGAAGTTTGGTGGGGGATGGTGAGGTGAAAAAGATCGAGTAAAGCTGTTCATTTTGACCGTGAACTCTCACCCAAAGTAACAACGGTGTCTCATGAACAAACAGCACGTTCATCAACTTGAACGAGATGGTCATGTCTGTACGCGGAAGAAACGACTCGTAATGGACACTATCGATTCCAAAAGTCGACATATCGATTGCGAAAACTTCGACAGAGTTCGATATATTCACCGTACTTCAGCCTTTGGTCATCCGTAGCTTTCTACTTCGATCAGTAGTCTCCAGAATCGTGAGGCAAACTGCTCCATCTAATGTCGGTAGTCGTTTCAAGATATTTATTACACTCCTTCAACTGTCATCAGCTCATGGACGAAGGAAGACTTTCCCCTATTTCTCACAGCCTTCTGCCAGAAATAAATAGCTTTGCTCTTCTAGTCTGATCTTTCCTTTATTTTATATTCGAATTAATGATTGTTATTCAGCCAATTGGCGAAGGAACGTGGCTCAACTCCTAAGTCAGATTTGTATAGCTTACTGGATTCCTGGCATAAAGGGATCACTGGAAATGAGAGTCCGGACGCTCTGGCCAGGGCTCACTGCACTGCTTCATTGTGAACCATTGACAAAAAGAGAGGGAAAGAATAGGCCTAGAGGATACAGGAGACCTCCAAATGCTCCAATTCGCACCCATGAGATAAAACCCACCCATCCGATTATGGAAAGGAATCATTGAGGCACTGCAAAACGAACTATGCATGTTATGGGTATAAGCAACACCCTGAGACATCCCTCTTCAAAATATCTGGTGCGTTGCAACACACAACTTTCCTTAGCTCTACGTCAATTCGCTTTGTACATGGCTAATTCTATTTAATCAATTCATTTATCACTCAGTTAATTTGAACTTGGTCAAACAACGCTTTACGGCAGCAGAAAGCGCTGCTCTTTTCAGGACCATTATTGAGCAATTGGTACACAGATAATTAATGAGGCTGTAAACACAAATTTTTTGAAGAAGGATAGTAATCACTTTTGCAGAGTTATTGGGTAAAAACGTTTAGAACTGGTAGTAAGCGAAACGGCGGTAGTTGAAATTCAGGAATTTCTGGAGTGAGCCCCATGTATCTCATGAGTGTTTTTAAACACTCACCCGTTAGGTATTGGATTGGACTACAATACCAATTTTTTTAAACATTCTACAAAAATTTCAGCGGAGTTTATAAGGAAAATATCTGGTGCGTTGCAACACACAACTTTCCTTAGCTCTACGTCAATTCACTTTGTACATGGCTAATTCTATTTAATCAATTCATTTATCACTCAGTTAATTTGAACTTGGTCAAACAACGCTTTACGGCAGCAGAAAGCGGTAGCGCTTACAGTTCCGGAATTTATTGTGCTGCTCGTACTCATTGCAGGACCATTATTGTGCAATTGGTACACAGATAATTAATGAAGCTGTAAACGCGATTTTTTAGAAAAAGGATAGTAATCACTTTTGCAGAGTTATTGGAAAATAACTGTTAGAACTGGTAGTAAGCGCAACGGCAGTAGTTGAAATTCAGGACTTTCTGGAGTGAGCCCCATGTATCTCATGATCGTTTTTAAACACTCACCCTTTAGGTATTGGATTGGACTACAATACCAATTTTTTTAAAAACATTCTACGAGAATTCCAGTGGAGTTTATAAGGAAAAAACCGCGCAAAAAACGCTTTTGGTCGAAAATTTTGATAATTTATTGTGCCGCTCTCGTCATTTTCCCAAGAATGAGAATTGTATAGTACATTGAGAGCTATCAATATAAAAAATGTAATTAAAATCGTTAGAGCTGTTTTTGAGAAAAAAATTTGGTGTTTTGATCACTATGATGACTATAGTTAACTTTCGGTGGATTTTGCCCATACCCTTATTTTGGCGTCCCATGGTAACCTGCGGGCGAGATATGAAGTTTAAGCTGATTTGGTACGGTGGTTTTCTCTAAAAATCGTTCACAGACACACAGACCATTTTCCCAAATAGTGTTTTTCGGACTCAGGAAGGAGGGTCTGAAACGTAAAGATCTGAAGAAAACTCAAAAAAAATTTTTTCAGCCGATTACATAACTTTCCTTTCTACTTTGTAGAGCCAAGGAAAGTAAAAATAAGCGGTTCTTCAGCGATAAGAAATTGCGAAAACGAAAATAGATTTCTATTATTTTGCTTCTTTTACCTTAAACCGCCTTGAATTAAGTAAGTTACGTAGTTCATTGGACAGTCAATTGAGATCATTGGAATTATACATAATGCACTGTGCATTATTTCGTCTTCAACCAAATAGGTAGTTTATTAAACTATGAAGATTTCAAAAATAAATCAACTGAATCTGATGCCACTTGATGTGGATTCCTGTATAAAAGTGAACACAACATTTCGGAAAGTGAATATTTACACCAAAAATGAAGAAAACACAGATACTGCAGTGGTGGCGTCTAAATGATTTGGGAGAACGTTGCGCACTGACTCTACCTGAAAAAGCAAATACCAATTGCATTTGTTCGAACAACACGGTTTTTTCTAAATCGTGTTATCGAACTCGTTGGTTCCTTCCTAGAGTGAAGGGAAGTACAAAAAAACTTCAACATAACCGTTTTAATAACATCCGTCTTTCAGGATCGATCAATGGAATGAGCAAAACTTCAAGGTCACTTCCAACAAAAATTAAACATAAAGCAAGTCAGAAGAACTGATTTATTATAGAATGATTGAAATCATGATTGGTTTTATGACGAGAACGATGGTTCGTTATTATTAAAAATATAAGTTTTATAGAGCAACAGTCGATGAAGCTTTAACAACGTGAACTGCAATGAGTAAGGCACCCAGGAATATCTCCATTCTAAATCGATCTACACAAGAGAGAACCCTTGAGTTTGTTGAATCGCTTGAATGAGCTTGTACTTGAGTCGCTCTTTTGTTTTGTACCGTGGAAGATCTAGCAAATTGAAGCACGTGTGAGCGACTGGGAGGAACTTATCATCTGGCGTCGGTTGGATGTACATCTGCAGGGAAAGGAGGGAATGCCATTCAGTATATAAGTAATACGAGACAAGCCTTGTTATGAATCTTTGCTTTGGGTGTTTTCAGGGCCTGCCCTGCCAATCGGTCAGGAGCCTGCAATGTGTATACACTAAGTAGGTAAATGGATTGTGACTCCTGTTAACTTACCTTTATAGCTTTCATGCCAATAATAGGAATTCTATCAGTCCCAGTAAGATACAACAAGAATTTCTTTTTTTCTTCTAATGGGAGTTCATGAAAAACCTCCCAAAACAACCTGATTGTTGGGTCGCTACTGGTGTAGCCATTTTTGTATTCACAATTATTTTCTAGCATAATCCAATCGTAATTTTCGTTACCTGTAACAAACACGTAGAAATACTGATTCGCAATACTGCATAGAATTTGATTATTGATATACGCTATTTAGTTGTATAATTATAACCAAGTGATGACTGCTATAAATAGCTACTAATATCACCAGCGTCCATTCAAATATGAATTGCCACCTTTTGGAAGTCAAAGGGGATCCAAGTTAGCCATTTTCTTTTTAAGCAGCTCTGTATGCTTGACACCCTTAAAAAGGGGGCTGGAGAAGCTTAGTACTATGCCTACTGGATGCCATGAGGCTGAGCCGAGGCCATCATTGAACCAGCATAGCTGGCGGAATTTCGTGGACGCAGAGAGGTCTGAGAACCCATGAGGCAAGCATTAAAAGTTCTCAATAGGAAAAGCGAATGTGGAGCAGATCTTAGCTGTGACTCAGGCTGGGCCTGTAGCATCGAAGGTTTAGTGGAAACCCTCCTTTCAAAGGCGTTCTCCAGTGACAAAGTAGCTCTAGATACGTTAGCCTACAGGGCAGAAAAGGAGTTGATCATGGACCCCTCTGCATCACGAGCCAGACATCCCATTGTGCAGAATGCGTACCTCGGCAGGGCCCTTGCAACCTTAAAGTGCAACAAATCTCCTGGGCCCCGAATCGTCACCCAACTCATCCTCTTACAGAGAAAATGAAATAGCCAAGGGTCGATAGGTTTTGGTAGCCACAGTCTCCTTCATAAGAAGCAAGACAAGTACTTAGCAGTCACTATAGGTGAGAGGTGGCGATTCTGCCAACACCTCCAGTCTCTTAAGACAGCAAGTCTCATCAAGAGCAACTAGCAAGGCCACTGGAGGTGTGTGTTACCGTGACACAATCGTCATGTAAATAGATGTGCTGCCACTGTTGTTCATATAGCAGTGAGCGATGGCAAGAGCTCTTTGTTAGGGGGCTGCTAAATGACAACCTGTCGTGCCTACACAGGTCTGGGTTCAATGGATGCTGAGCAACTGCCTGGGCTCTTGCATGGTATTCAAATGCTTCAGCAAAGCGAGATGCCCTACAGGGCACCACCAAGCTGTCTTGTTTGAACTCGGCTATAAGTCAGTATTTGACCGTCTAAAGAGTTATCAACAGCTCACCGCTCCTCTTTTAGTGTACTGGTTATCTATCTAACAAAAAAGGACAGTTTCAAAATAAACTAATAAAAACTCACCAATCACAACCGACATCAACTCGTGAGCAAGAAACAACTGTAGAACGCGGCCTCCGCAAACTTTGTGGAAAGCGTCGTGAAACGCTTTAAAATGTCGTTCCACACTGCTGTTAAGGTAATAATCCACATAAAGATCGACGTACTCTTTTCTAAAACAATGATAATAATTTCAGAATTCATTCGACCACACAGTGTTATAACAAAAGAAAATATTTACTTTTGGCTCAACCTTCGTTTTGAGCAAACTCGTATGAAACTTGGATCTTGAATTGAATTCTCAACTTTTAACTAAGTTTCTTCTTCTAAGCTGCATTACCCCCCTCCCCTCCCACTCACCCAACCAGTGTCGAGTGCTTTTTCAAACATCATCGAACAACCAGCCTAAGAATTTACAAAACGCGCAATTCAGTTCATGGGTGGTGTTGGGTGCAAGAATGGGAAGGATCGCAACAAAACTGAAACTCGGTGAGCGTGAGGAGGACTGTATTATACGTGCGTACGGATTTGAGTAGAATTGAACTTGAGGTGAGATGGAGTACAAATGGGCGACACAAGGGCTGGTACTCGGAACGCGTGAACTGGCGACTGTGGGAGAGAGTGAGAAGTTACTGGGGTGATAGTTGGAAGCAGAATGATTTTAGAAGAGCTCTGTCATCGATAGGAAAATGAAATTGGGAGAAAGAAATAAAGAAAGGGGAAAACCTAGAAAAGGGGGCTGGGGGGCAGGTATGGAAATAGTTGGAAACAATTAGGCGGTCGGAGAGAAAATGACGCGGGGAAGTCCGGGGTCAAAGACTCTGACAACTTTGACGCTTTGCGTCGAACAGGTGGCCTCATTTAATTACCATTTATAAATACGCCGAAATATATGCCTCACTAGACAGTGTTAGGTTGTGTATTAATCGGATGGTGTATGTAAGAAGGAATTTCAAAAGAATGTGGAAAGGATGCGTAATGTCCTGGCCAAGGAGGTGCGGTAGAAGTCCTGAGCACGGGACGTAGTTAGAAGAGGAAATGCTTACAAGAGCAAGGAGAAGACAAGCATACGTAAAGGACTAAAATAAACGACTCTTGAGGAGGAAACGAAATAAAATAAATTTAAACGAAAAAAGGAGGGAAAAATAACAATAATAGCAAATTAGTGGGCGGGCAGTGCAACGACAGTAGCTGTTACATGACGCGGGGGTCACGATATTATTGGTAAATGAACCACGCCTATTGGAAGTTCTCGAACTTAACGACGAGCACATAAATATATTCTAAGAACTTTAATACTTGCTAACGAACACCAAACTTACTTGTTCTCTTTGGTAACTGGTATATTGGAGCCGTTGGGTTTGAGTGGAATCGTCTTCACTTCCCCAAAAGAATCTCGAGTTACTTCAAAATGCAAACAGAACACGTCTTTGAGGTCGTCCTCTTCATACTGTAGAAGATGAGTGAGACCTCTGAAAACGTCGGAAAATGGTTAAAGGGAATTCACCCAGTCATTTGCGAAGGGATTAACACCATGTAGTAGCAATGCCAACAGAACTTTGGCGTAGTTCTTTTTGTAATTTTGTGGATATTTTAGATGTGGCCTAATGGTTACAAAATTCTGGGCCTAATAACCAAAAAACAATAAAATGGGGATAAAAAAAGAAACCCTGGAAATTATTACACAACGGTTTATTATTCTCTCGAACATTTTGACCTAGTCTCACACCTCTGAAGCCCATCCCATTCGACCCAGCATCTAAAACTACCTAGAAAACGATACCAAACATGGCGTATTTGCGATAAAACTGCTGAAATCCTGTTGTTAAACTAAGGGCTTCGTCTGATCGGATTACCGAGCAGGTGGGCACAACTAGATACAAAATAAAATTTTTGTGTAAAAGAACGGATTTTTTAGACCTCGTTAAAGGTACAAAACGGATGGCGAATGGACATTACAGATTTGGATTCCTGATGTCTCGAAACGTAAAGTATCAAATTTCGGGGGGAGGGGGGGGCGTAAACAAATTTTCACGAACGAAAACGTACGTGTATTATTCAGAATGAAAATGAACCAAATATGTGACAACAGAATGAAATTCGTTGGAGGAACTTATCCAGCAAACAGAAGTGCGCCGCCTCACACAACTTTCCTTAGCTCTACGTCAATTCAGTTGTGTACATGGCTTTGTCTACTTACTCAATTCATTTATCACTCAGTTCAATTGAACTCGGTCAAAAAACACTTCACAGCAGCAGAAAGCGGTAGCGCTTACAGTTCCAGAATTTATCGTGGTGCTTGTATTCATTCCTGGACCATTATGAAACTGTAAACTCGATTTTTTTTTGAGGAGAATAATAATCATTTCTCCAGAGTTATTGGGTAAAAACTTGTAGAAATGGAAGTAAGCGAAAAGGCAGTAGTAGAAATTCCGGAATTTCTGGAGTGACCCCCTTATATCTTATGAGCTTTTTTAAACGCCCATCCTATAGGTATTGGATTGGACTACCACGCCAATTTTTTTTTGAAGATTTCAGTAACATTTCAGCGCACTATAATCGATTTTCGTCGAGAACATTTTGGTAATTTATTGTGCTGCTCTCGTCATTTTCCCAGGAATGGCAATTTTATGGTATATTTGCCTTATTGACAGCTGTCAATATAACAAATTTAATCAAAATTTGTTGAGAAAAAAAAATTTGGTGTTTTGATCACTATTATAACTATAGTTAATTTTCGGTGGATTTTGCTCCTACCCTTATTTTGGCATCCCATGGTAACCTGCGGGCTAGATATCAAGTTTGAGCTGATTTGCTTCGGTCGTTTTCTCTAAAAATCGTTCACACACAAACAGACCATTTTCCCAGTGTTTTTTGGACTCAGTAGGGTCTGAAACGTAAAGATCTGAGGAAAACTCAACAACGCACATTTTCAGCAGATTACATAACTTTCCTTTCTACATTTTTGAGCCAAGGAAAGTAAAAATGTCAACAGCTGTTAAGAGCAATAAGTGCCATAGTATGAGGCTAATGGAGACCTTATTGAAACCTACTGTACTAGTCATTGTGAATTACCTCTAAATCAACCAGAAACGTTGGGAGTTAGAACGATTCTGAGGCCATGCATACCCTCAAAATGCGACACTGTGCAATAGTCGTGTGATGCGTGGCACCAGATATTTTTCGCTGGTAAGCTCAGCCAGGTTCGGAGTCCACGCATTAATCTATAAACACACATAAAGCATTCCACTTACTTAGCGAGGGAGGGACTCAAATCTGCCAGATCGTTGATGTCAACTGGTTCATGCAATAACTTCTTATACAAAGCGATTGGGAATGGAAGATTGATTATAGTGAAGTTGTAAATGGCTAAACCACAAATGAGGCCTGAAATCAGACGGTGCATAACATTATTAATGACGCCAACATTTCACCGCTACGAGTCAAGAGAAACTTAAACCAGGTTTTAAACAAATCATTTATGATGATCAGTAAACAGTATCAATTACTGGAAACCCGACGTCCTTTGAAATCATTTGAACGCACTAAATGATAATCCATCGTGGTAGAGTTTCCAGGTCCTCAAATAGTTCTTCAGAGCAACAAAAATGAGAAAGAGGGGTTGAGGAAGTTAATAAGGAGGTTACGCATTTGTTTCAAGACTGTGACAGCATGACACTCTGGACATATGGAACCACAACTTCGTCACGTATCCATTTCCTTCATTCTCTGTCGATTCACTTTTACCGTATCTCGACTGGTGGTGGCTTATTTTACAACTAGGGTTATCTAAAAAAATAAGATCTCCAATGGAAGGGAATTTTATGAGACAAATCGGGCATTACTGTTCCACAGTACTATCCCTCCTCTTTCAAATGTGCCAAGTTCTCTGAAATATTTGATTAGGGCTTTTTGCAGCCATACAAAATTGATGTGTCACTTACCACTACCGCCAAACGTGCATTCAAAGTTGTAAAATTTCCCAAAGCAAAACGTTTTGCACTGAAATTGATAAAGAGTTGTGCAAATTTAATGGAGGAGGATGTGTAGGCAGCCTACGACAGTATGGTCCCACAAGTTTAAGGAACTCACAAAGAAGAATGACCTGGGGGGCTTTGGTATCACACGAAGTTTCGAAGATTGAAGAAGCAAAGGCCACGTCTTCCCATTTGGCGAACTTATTCACTGAGATCATCAAAATACAATGTCGTGTCAGACAAATTGGATTTTCGCACAATCCTGAACGTTGAGGCTGCGCCTGTATTTTTAAATCGTCCAGGAAAACGAAGAGTTTTTGGACTGTTTTACCAGAGATGAAACATGGGTGTGCCACTTCTCACCGAAATAAAAAGAAACCCCTTATTAAATGGCAACACTCTTTCTCTAAGCAGAAAACGGTTATAACAAACAAGGGCGTTCTTGTTGTTAGCTCACCCCACGATAAATACTGACCAAAAATCCAAAAAGGTTCTCGTTCATGATAACTCTCAGTGCCTCACTTTAGGAACAGCTTTATCAACGATTTCGGTTGGGATGTTGCGAAACATCCTCCCTACAGTCCTGCTACAGCATCTAGCCACTAATAATGCTGAAGTAAGAGGTAATCTATTATTTCAAAGTTCTGAATAATATTGAATTTGAACTCCACCAGCTTCAAACGATTTGAATTTTTCGGTTCATTTTGGAAATTTGTTGCAATTGTGATTTTTTGAGTTATTCCAACGCTTCTTTACTTCCCTTTGGCACTAGTGACGGAAAAAAAGGAATATATTGTGGAGTCAGAACTCGGCTCGTGAACTTGCAGGAAAGGCGAGGGAACGCCACCTCGAGCGTCGCAAAAACGCAGTGTTCGGTTCTGTTGGGGTCGGAGTTGTTTCCCGCTTGCAGAGTGCCGCCACGGTGGCGCAGGTTACAGTCTGTTTCCTTCCTCCTCTCCTCCGTTCCCGCCTCATTGAGCCCCCCACCTTTTCCATTCATTCAGTTAGACCGATGCGACGTGTTACGAGCGCGCTCCCTAAAATTGCTCCCCTTTTCCTCTTAATTTGTGTTCCCCTTTTCCCAACTACGGCCCCATCTGCGGTACGAGAGCTCGTCGCCGAAAAGGACACCTCACCTTCGATTACTCGATATCAGGAGACTGCCCCATCGATGGGAAGCTGCGAGACACCAGACACGAGATCAGTTCCTATTCTCTTTACCTTACACAGATTGTGCTTTGTGCCTGTGCTTTGGGGTGCTCCGTACTGCGGGTTATTAGCTCCGACCATAATGTACAGTCCACTCGTGCGCTCCTCTTGTCGAATTTTCTCCCCGGATAGCAGCGTATGAACACGCAGGAAGTATTAAAGTTAACGTACCTGTTAGGTGAGTCCGTCTCCTCTGGCTGGTGAGTTACTGTCGGCAAGCGCTTTCGATGTAAAGACATCATCGTCTGGACAGTAACTCACCAGCCAGAGGAGACGGATTCACCTAACAGGTACGTTAACTTTAATAATTTGCCTACTGGCAGACATAACCCACGCAGGAAGTAGTCACAGGCTAGACGCTGGAGAGTGGAGAAGCCGTCTCTGAAGCAGATAGCGAATCGCCATCTCAGCCCTTTCCACACAGGAAAATAGACCAGGCAGACTTATTTCTTTGAATTATGGGCATCCCATTGGATCCCAAACGCAGGTGCGTCATAAACCATATAATTACAACACCGTCATTAAATTTGTTCGTTCGTAAACAGTTCATATTAAATTTATTTTTTACCGTTTTGAAGAAGGTTACTTTTATTTATGTGTGAGCCCTAGAGAGAGAATAGGACGATAGGTCCCCACCCCCTGAGAGCCTTTTTTTAACAGGGAAAATAGAGCCCACAATATATGAAGAGATTTTTCTCCTCTTCTTTTCCCCGAAAGGAATTGTAATTCGAAAGAAAGAGGGCTCATTCCGTTCTTGAGGACGATTCCTCCGAGCCAGGGCTCAACAGATAGCAGGGGGAAAAACTAATCAACTGAACAGAACACTCTGTCGAGCATGAAAGTCTCGAAATCGAACTCCTCTGATGAAGAAACACTGAGCTGTGCCACACGAGGATCAAAATGGGACGTCGCTATGAACGCTTATCTGCCTAAAACCAAAGTTATCCCTGTGGTAACGTTTCTCACACCTCTTGCTGAAACCTCTTCATTTCAAATGGATCCATGAACTGTACTTTTGCAGTCTCTATGCACACTGAGCATCTGCATCAAGCCAGCTCTACGTGAGGTTTCTGTCCTCGCTGAGCTGACCTTAGGACATTTGCGTTATTATTCGACAAACGTAGTACCCCAGTCAAACTGTCAACCTGGTAGTGTCAACGACTTGGAAGGCACTAGAAACAGAAAGACAGGCCACGACAGATTGCACGCTCTACTTTTAATGCCGACTTCATTGTTAACCACTAACAACCTGTGGCATTTGGCGCAACAAGTTCGTCGAACCAAACCTAAAAACCCTGTAAAAACTATTACAGTCGCGGTTTCATTGACGAGCAGAGTCTTCTATCCCTACTGATTTTTCCAAGCTCGTTCCCACGGCTGGTGTTTCACTGTACTGACTGAAGAAAATGGTACTTATGCTAAAGCAAAATCAAGAAGTATCGATAACTCACCTACAAGGTAGTACATGATTTCATCCTCGAAGGAATCTTGGCTGAACCATATTGAACGAGTTTCTGGGTCTTCCTTGAACATGCCATACTTTGGATCAAGAATCTCTTTGAGGAGAAGGAGGAAAAACTCTTTTCGTACTCCTCCAGCATCCTCGGCTTCCTCGCCAACAAAGGTGATCTGAAAATCAGCCTACTGTTGACAAGAGCACGTAGTATATCACAATGTCACATCCTAATGCGGATATAGAAAACTGTGTGAGCATTCTGCACAGTTTGGTAATTAGAAGAGAACTGACCAGATGAAGGCAACCAGTAAGGTAGTTCGATAAACAATACTGACGACGCCATAAATAAACTAATTTTGTTAACAAAGAGGGATCCAATACGAGAACACTTACAGAATGGAGGGAGTGGTGCTAACGAGCTATACTCCAAAATATCAACTAGTGGCGTTGAAAGTTCCACAAGATTTTCGGACCGTCAGGAAAGGTAGATTACGAAGGAGGATGAGCTGTGATTAAAACACAGCTAGATGTCCTCCCACGCCCCTAGAAGTTTCCAGAAATGTTTGAAAGGTTGCCACAGTCACTCATTGAGATCGGAGGTCGGATGGGTGAGACGCACCCATCGGCCAGTACAAGTGGAGTAGACAAGGCTACTAGCTGCCTGACTGGGTAACAATTTTGTGAGCTCAAGCACGAGAACACACTGTCTAAGTTCCCTTCAGTCAACTGAGAGCAACTGGGAATTGATGGATGAATAGTTTACAGTTTCATTCAGTCAACGCGCTGTATCCAAAACAATATTTACCTTAAGGGGCTTTTTGTAGTCTTTCTCAGAATAATTCGCCAGTTCTGCTATCGTGTCCTGAATGATGTTTTGTCTGGAAACAGTGAGCTCAAGAAGAGGTTGAAGTTGGACGGGGGAGGGTGAGAACAACAAATGCGTCAAAGCTCGTTGTGTTGCTTCGTTGATTGCAATTTGCATCTAATAACAGAATACATACAACTTACTTACTGTGAGACATCAATTCAATGTTTCAAAGGTGAAATGTAACATCAAATTCACCTGCATTGTTTGATCAGTCTGAAGAAGCACCATCTTGGCAGCAGCATCGAACAAAAAGGCGTAGTTGCAAAAGTATTTCCTTCCGCCCTAATAAACAAGTCATTTGAGTGAATTACCGAAAATCGTTTCTTTACAAGCAGCAAATCGTGTCGTTTAGAAGACAAATACCTTCTCGGTGGCCCATTTAACGTAATCCAGCCGTATGTCTACTGATTCAGTCAGCTCAGTGAGGTGGAAAGTTTCATACTTAACTTTCGGAGAGGATTCGATCTGGTTCAATTTCGAGAGGCGACCAAGAAGTTCCAGCGCTTGCAACATTTGCCTACCGCACTGCTCGAGGTGGAACTGTCAAATTGAAAGTGGTGAGAAAGCGTAAATAATTGAGGCATCACAGGTAACCAAAGATAAATATCTACAACCCCTTACTGTGTTCATGTTGATGGGTACTGCTGACTGGAGTAAAACTAGCACAACGTTCTTGAATACTCTGACCAACCTTTCAAAGTAATCTTCAGATTGCATACAAAACCATGAGCCTGCGAATAAACCATCAATGTATTGATTTCGTGCCATCGAGCAATTCTGGTTCTTATGGGGTAATTACAGAGCTGGGAATTACCAACTATTTTCGCTGCTTCTGTCTTCAAATTGAGGTAAGCGTTTGCGAACGGGCCTTGCAATTTAGACGCGTGTCGAGCATTGTCAAATTCATGGTACAGCGGGAGGGATAGGTAAATTCTGAGAGTCTCGACGTCTGGAGGAGACTGAGGGAGATTGGGGAGAATTTGAGTGACAGATTCTCGTATCTGAAAACAATACAAAAGCATTACATAACACGGAGAATGGTTTTTTGATTTAGGAATGGACGGTCAGGCATAGCTAATTAGCTGGCTGTGTATTTGGCAACTAAAAATAGGGCCCCTCATTACGCTCCTGAGAGAATTGTTCTGGACTCACTATACTTAATCAAATGAGTACTATCTGTAGAGTGGACAAATACTGCACCATAACCTACAATGCTTATAATGGTAGCCCTGTAGAAAACTATCCTGATTTCCGGTGCAGTGAATAACTGCAGAAGAATATATTATGGTTCCACCCTCAACTCAAATTAGATTTGATTTCAACGATCTCAACCTCCCCAGAGAAAGAAGGGCAAACGCATTATGAAATGGGAGAGAGGTACGCCTTATCTGTGGCCACTAGGGTGCCCGCTATTTTTAGAAACCCGAAATTTGATTTAAAATGTCAAAAAAATGAGCCCTGAATTTTTTTAGACTTGTTGCATAACAAAAACCTACGCCGGTAGCTCGATTTTGGCTTTTGAAATACGCTTTTTTTGCCAATATCAGACTTTTGAATATAACTTTTACAAACTCAAATATGCAGTCAAAACATGTCGACAGGAACCACCACTTTAGATAGTTTGTAATCGTCAAAATCATGAAAATTCATTATGAACATAAAACATTATAAATATACTATAATAATAAATTAATTCATATATTGTCATTTCTTCACATGATGTTTATGAGCTTCAGTTTGCAACATCAAAAGTTGTTGTCTACTTGTTTTGACTGCATATTAGAGTTCAGCGACCCCAAAAATGTAAGTATACGAAGTTTGTAAAAGTTATATTCTAAAGTCTGATATTGGCAAAAAAAAAAAGCGTATGTCAAAAACCAAAATCGAGCTACCGGCGTAGGTTTTTGTTATGCAAAAACTCTGAAAAAATTCAAGGGTCTTTTTTAGACAATTTAAACCAAATTTCGGGTGGAGGTCATCAAAATTCCGCCTTTCTAAAAATAGCGGGCACTCTAGAGGGCACTCCAAACAATAGTCAAACTAAGGGAAACGCATGCTGAAAGTACTGCATCTAGCGAGAGAAAATAAAGAGACGAATTCTCAGTGAGGTGACACAGTGTGAAGTTCCAGCGAATATGTGATGAGCCTGCTACAATGTCGTGGAATATATACGCACACGCTCCTTTCTTGTCGCCCCTCCCCTTATAGTGGCATTGAAGCTTCAATGTAGCTACGTGGAATTCGCTTCAATTCTCAAAGAACATTAAGTCATCTGCTCCAGGAGTGGCTAATCGTGAGGGGAAAGATGTACCACCTGACTTCCTTTGTAGGCATTCCCAGTGATCGAAGATGAAGATTTATATTCCAATAAAATTCGGGGTATAGGATCTGAGCTAGGTATCGCTGAACTTTCTGCCTGAGTTAGCGACTCCCAAACATTTCCTAACACCCTCGTAACACTTGCACATTTCTGGCTCCTCAAAAGTCAGGCAGCAGCACAAATCACGAGCGCATTGGTGCTGTATCATTATTCTTCCTAGGAATACTGTGTCTAATTGTGACGTACACTGCGTGCACAAGTCAGTTGAGGCCTTGAGGCCCTCTCACTACGTGCTGTCCATTTCACAGTAACTCGACATCAATGAAATACATGATACACTTAAATTAGTTACCACGTCTTTGATGCTGTCGTTCTGCAAATTGCTGATGCATCCAAAGCACTGACTAGCCAGATTCATATCGATTCCAGGTCTCTTGGAAGTGCAGCAGTAATGCTGCTCGTTGGGCAACAAAAACGAGCCATTTAAACAATGAGGAGAACTCAAAGTATTTTCAAGGTACCTAAAACAAAAGATAAAATGTCGATGAACGAATATTAAATGAATGATGGTGGCATTAAATAAACACGAGTACGCGTGAATGCGCGACGTTTGAAATGGTTACGTTAGCTCTCACAAATCTGTCTTGGAATTAAGGCAGCCATTCATGGTCCAATCTGTAAGACTAACTGAAACCGCGCTCTCCTCTCACACCCTCACAAGGGGTCCTCCAAAGGTTTCAGTGATGTTCATGAATTGAATTCAAACTATGTCTTTGCTATCAACACATGGTACTACTGATATGTCCTGTTTGCCTAATGTTCTCTATTTCAGAGAAATGAAAAAAAAGTAGTTTTTTCCTAACTACAAGTTTCTTTAGCCCTAAGTAGTAAGAAAGAAAGTTATGTAATCGGCTGCCTTTTTTTGTTTTAGTTTTTTTTAGGTCGAACTTCAAGTGCAAGCACATTTCTCGTAAAGTGGGAAGTTACAAAGTTTAAATGAACAGAGTGAAAAATAGATAGGGTTAGCAGCTAAACCCATGAAAATAGCTTGACGCATACGGAGGAGAACAGGGGGTGGCGAGGATCAACTGGTGTGATGCGTCGCACAAGATTTTGTTTTTGTACGTCGCTAAGGAAGCTTTGCACAGTATGCGTTGTTGATGTCCCATAAACATCAATTAATTCACTCAAACCTGCGTTGTCCTCTGTGCTGCAATAAACTAGAAGAATGCTTTCTTCAACACAATGCTTTAACGGGAGATGGAAAGTGGGTGGCTACTTGTTGGTTCTATCGCTCCACTGCAGTTGAATGTACGAGAGGAGCTCCGTTTTAAACTCACAGGGTCTGACACCCCTACTCATAATCTAACTGATTGGACCGTGACTTTGTGGACACGAATTGAATTCCTTTTGGGACCCTGAATTTAAGGCACAAGTATAGGTTCGTATTATTGCGGATTATTATTAGGAATATCGAGCTTTCATGCCCTACATAAGGTGAATTGTATTATGGTGTACTAATGGACTCATCAACAGCCAGGACATGTCCTTGTGTTGTGGTTTGCTCTGATTTCAACTCTGGAAAAGTCAGAAAAGTGGTGGTTCTGAGTCGTTTTTTGGCCGTCCTTGAGGTGCCCCAACAACACAGTATTATTTAATAAACGCATACTTAGCGTGCGGAGGTAGAACTAAGAAAGACGAGAGAACTTAACCCACAGCCAAGGAACGAAAGTCCCTCTATACCCTTTGACTGGACAGGGCCTAAACACGCTGCGGCGGAAAGAGCCGTTTCAATCTTCTTTGCCTGTTCATTAGAAACGAGACACCATCCCCGAGCACAAGTGATACTCCCAGTTGACTTTTTTCTGCTAAAAATTCCATTACCAAGTTACAAACTCTACTCCACTGGGGAAGCGTCTTTGGAAGCAAATCAAGGGATCGTGGTTGCCCTTCTGTGTTCGATCTACATTTAACAATAGTCAGAATTGTGTGCCGTGAATGCTTGCCTTTACTCTGAAGAGTAAAATCTCGTAGTGAGCGTATTAAGGTATCGTTGTTAGCTGTAAAAGGTGCCAGTACCTAAGACACTACGTAATCGACTGTACCGGCGTCTAATCAGCATGTGATAAAGGTATCTCATACCATCTTCACATTGAGCCTATCCCCCAATGAGTGGGGGTTGTGACTGGGAAAGTAATTTGAATGCACAGCATGAGACAACATATTTATCTTCGTTAATGCGTTCAAAATTGACCATGTACATAAATTAAAAATCTAATACACAAAATACTTAGATCACTTACCTCATTAAATCTTGATCCACAGCAATTTTTTCTGCGACTTTTTCGCACTGTTTCATTTTGTCCAAGGAAACGGATAGAATGGAGGAGTCTTTGGGAATTACCCTGAAATCTGCTGAGTCTACAGCCTAAAATCAATTTAAAAACGTTATAAAACCATAACACACACACACTACAATACTGATTCGAGAAATTACTAACACATAAATTTCAATTAGAAGCTTGCATTTTGGTTTATTATTCATTCTGAATAATAACCCTATGTTTTCGGTCACGAAAAATTTTTTACAACCCCCCTCAAAATTTGATACTTTACGTTTCAAGACATGGGGATTCCAAATCTGCAATGTCCGTCCGCCGTCCGGGCCGTTTTGTGCCTTTAACGTGGTCCAAAAAATTCGTTCTTTCGCACAAAAATCCAATTTTGTATCTAGTTGTGCCCGCCAACTCGGCAATCCGATCGGACGAAGCCCATGATTGTTATGGGCAAAAAACGGTTAAAAAAATTAACGAAACGGAGTCAACGTTTCGGTCTCATCGAAATCGCTCGCTTCGACTGGCAACGCCGCCCCCTCTGAGAGGCGAGGGGCAACGCTCGCCCGCCGCCGCCCGCTCTACTCGTTGGAAGCCCCCCGACTCGTGTTTCGTATTTCGTTCTCGTCTTCACCTCCACAAATGACTGTTTCGCTCGTCTCAACTATTTCCGTTAGCAAAATATCTGTTATCTTCGATTGAGCTTTTCATTATTCGTTTATTTTTGGTTTATTTATTCAATAGTTCGTTCGTTTCATTTTTTTTGGTTTTAATACGATTCAATTTTTTAGATTCTTTCGTTTCATTCTCATTTTGGTTTTTTCATAGATTTTTGGTTACATTTTGATATTAGTATTTAGCGTGCATGTTTTCGTATTAAAATTCAGTTTTTTCTAGATACTTTCGTTTTTTTGTTTATTTTAATATTACGATTCAGTTCTTTTCGACCTTTTTTGGGGTTTCATTATGATATTTTTCGATGCTGAATCGAACGGGATGGGTCTCGGAGCATTAATGCTAGGTCAAGCTGTTTATCCGAATAATAAACCGTTGTGTAATAATTTGCAGGGGTTTTATGTATAAGTCATCATTGCAAGAACCTCACCTCACACAATATCAGGGCCATTCATTGATTGTTCAATTACCACTGCTGCCTGTTGTGTGGGCGTACAACAGCTGCCTCATGTCCCCTCGGTTCCCCCCAGGTCCCATGGAGCTGGCGTTCCCTGATGCAACGTCTCCCCCATTCTCGCACAAAACACAACACGGCCTAGAGATCCACCACTGCAACCTAGAGAGTAGAGTCTAATAAATAACCTTTACTCCCTTTGGCTAGGCTAATCCCGCCAATAGGGAGCCCTCAACTTCTTCTCTTACAACCAACCTCTTTATTCAAGTCATCCTGGTGAAATGCTCAGGTTGCACTGGGAGAAATGCAGATTTGTTGGCCTCCTTGTTCTTTCCCTGTATGACCTGGCACCCAACACAGTGCCAAAGTGTTCAGATCAACCAGGCATTCATTTAAAAAAGCCTGACTGACATAATTTTCTATTCCCCCCCCCCCCCTGCAGAGGAGGTGCTGCACACACACCAGTACTGTGAAATGGACCTAGTGGTGTCGTTGCCCTGGTCACTAGCTCATAAACTCCCACACCTGCCAGGCCACCTCTCATTGATCCATCTGTGCCTCAAGAGTAGGACCACCCATTTCTCATCTCCATCATTCATGAATCAGTATTGTGAAGGGTAGTTCAAAGTTGCAATTGGGCGTGATTCGTATAAAACGCACTAAAGCCTTCAATGATGTAAACATTATAACGTACATTTCCTTAACCACTTGTTTAGTCTTGGCTCAGCCTTTGCATAGTCTTGTCACTTAGTGCAATTTTATGTAACAAATTCAAGTTTTTAAAAACGTTATTTTCGAACGTGGTCAAAGGGAAACGTTCCCAGTAAGTTCTTCTGTTTAATCATCTGATTATATACATGCAAATATAACCTTGACACATTCAAAAGGAATAAACGAGTAATTTGCAAATTGAGGCAAATTCATAGTTTTCCCTTAGGCTAGGTGCCTTATTCAGTTAAATTGGATAATAGTGGGTGGAGGGGAAAAGGTTCGTGGTTCCTAACCAGCTCATTTTGGTAAATAAGAGAGTTCATTTTGCTTACACACACCTCTCACTGGCTGTGGCGCATGATGAGACACTCAAATACACACTATTGATGAGCAGGGGGCGTTATGAGCAGCGAATGTGTGTTAATAGTGGCTTTTTGGTGATGCAAAGGGCAACTGAAACGTTGACCATGGCCACCAATAGAGAAAGGGCTCTGAAAACTTACCGATTTTCCCTGAAAACTTACAGATTTTCCAGACTTGACCGGCCCTGATGAAGACGTAGAGATTCGTTGGTTGTTCACGATAGACGCCTTCTGATTTTTTTTTACAAAAAAAGAAAACAAAAACACTTGAACTATAATTTAGAACCACCACCATTAGAAACAACTTCTTCAAAACTGACTGACCTTGCTTCCTTCTGTAAAGGGGGTGACAGTTACAAAGCAATGGTCCCCTCCAGCGAAAAGTCGGTCGATTTTGACTTTTTTCATGGCTTCGAGCCAAGGGCCAAGAACAACTTGGGGGCTATTGGAATTATTAAGTTGTTTCGTTCCTAACTGCCCAGCGCCGCCAATTCCAAATGCATAGACTCGATCTCTTGATGGGATGTACGCTAATGTGTGGCGCCTGAAAATGGAACACTGAATTAAATTTGATAAATTAGAATCATAGTGGTAGGTAAATCAGTGTAGAAGGACGAGAGGATTGTGCTTGTTTGGTTATCAAATCTTCTGGTACTCAACAGGTCCGTTTTCTTTCACAGCGACTGTTCTTGAAATAAGTACCCCAATAGAAAGAGACGATAGCAATTCACCTTGCTTTAGGAAGGCTCGACGCTTGAAACCGTAGAATGCTCCCCCCCCCCCCCCCACTAATCGAAACAATGCTCACGTTCTTGGTAAGAAGCAATGCTGACTGATCAGCGACTCGCAAGACACCTCAAGAGTGAATACCCTGGGGATATAAAGCAGGGAATCTTCAAGCCTTATTCACAACTAAGTTTCCACTTTGACATCGAAATTGAGTTTTGGGGTCAAAGCCGTGATGCTCCATTCTCCGTCCGAGGTTACCCATAAATATGGGGAGTGATACAGTGGAATAATATCATTGTCCTATAAAAATATACCTGAAAATTGACACCCGCTCTCAGCCCTCAAGTTTACATCAGAGTGCTGCGGCTTAAGTTGTTAGGGCATACCAAAATGCCAATCCCCTAGAGTACTAGAGTCTCTAAATAACTTCAGAGTGGAGATGTATGATCACTTGGAGGAATGCCTACAACCCTGTCATGTAGTGGTAATGTAATTACTGCATGCTGTTAAGACTGTGCTCAACTTTGTTTTCAGGTACAGCAAGTAGAGTGCACATCAGAAGCAAGTAGCCCTCCAGAATCGCTCACAACACCATTAAATATGGTCACGTTTACTCGGAATGGAATCACATGGATCCGTAAAGGATGTTAGATCTATTACACGCCAGGAAACTTGTGAACTTCTCTTCATTCACTTGGTGGAGGCGTAAAGCCAGCATAAACATACGTATTGACTGTGTAACTAAGCCATGGCTGCCCAAGTAAACTGTAAATCACCCTGAGCCACAGGTACATTCAGGGATTTTCGTGGCTTTAGCTACTAATACCATCTATTTCACTTGATAACTGCCTGTTGACCACACCATAGGGCAAGTCCCCTGGATCCTTAGTACATGCCACTCACCGCTGAAATTCGAAAACATGAAACATGCTTTAGCCTTCTGATTGTACTATTGCTGATTTTTTATGATTTAATGACGGCAAGCCCTCGAATAGTTAATTTTCGAGAGGTTTACACAATTTCCGTTCTTTCTTTCTTTTAGCAGGGGTTTTGATGTACTACATATGTTCGTTTCTTGCTTCTCTTGCGTTAAAGGGTGGAGTGGCGGGTGAGCGTGACATGGAAAGAGATTGTGACTAATGAATGTACAGCCCAGATCTCTGAGTTGGTTGGTGTTCCTAGGGAGTCTAATGATTCTAGTTGGGAGCCTGGTAAAGACCTGGCCTTGCCCAATAAAGATCCCATAGATAAATAAAAATAATATTTTTATAAATAATTGAAGCTGAGTAAGTACCTCCCACAGCAGACTTGTGTCACAGTACTTCCCATTAATTCGAGGACTTTGCGAGGGAGGATTTCATTCGAGGTCGAGCCATGACCGAGCTGTCCATATTGACCTGCTCCACAGGTGAGGACGCCACCATCCTGAAAAGTTAACTGGTGATTAAACTGATTATCCACGGAATTCACCGTTGAATTAAACGGATTATGTCACCATATCATTTCACAGCACCTAGATCTGTCACTTTGAATTATAATCTGCTAAATGGAAAAGGATAGGAGATGCAAAACACTATGGTGTAATGTACACTGTCAATTCCAACACGATTAGAGGAGGAAAGGCAATTACCCGACTAGCCTAAGGAGCCTGTTTCATCTTATAGTAACTACACCTTGACTCTCTGACATGAATCGTACGTTCCATATGGGGAGCCACATATCACATGAGGGCTCGAGGCATTCACTCAGCACTTGCCACACCCCCATCTGGGTTTGTCAGACTTTTTCACATGACCAGTCCTCTTCTGCCATATGAGGTGAGACTGCTGTATGTAGCAACCTGAGAAACTCTGCGCTTTTAATTTTCGGCCTTGGTTTCTTCTCCTACTCTTCTGTAATTGTCTTCATTACTTAACCAAATTCTCTAACAGAATGCACGATTTTCCACTCGACTCGTTCAATCCTGGCATGCCCAACAATTTCAAAGTTTAGATTTGTGAGGCACCAAGGGCTGGTTAGCCAGAAAGGGTTAAAGATTGGCTTGGCCTTCAGAGCATCTTCAATTTCTAGAAACTAAGCTAACCTGAGTAAGAAAAACGCTGAAATCCTCTCCACAAACAATGTACTTGACTTTGATAGAGCGCAGAGTTTTCAGTTGACTAGGGTACACGTGGTCAATGTCAGAATTAAGGCCCAGTTGACCGAACCTATTTTTCCCCCAGCCATAAACCGCCCCTGAAACAATTAAAACAGCGTAACAGTTTTTTTAATTGGTCAGTTTGATGGGTGATTTGACCCTTCCCAACAGAAAGCAGAGGTTTAAAACAGTAATGCAAGCACCATCAATATTTTTATAACATTAAAACCAAAATATTAGTGAGTACCTGACTTAGAAACAGCCATAGTGTGGTTCGCACCACACGTTATATAAGACAGAGGGAGTCCATGAAGGGAAGCTACCAAGGTAGGGATGGGAATTGAGGGGCTTCGCACTCCAAGTCCCAACTGGCCATTTTCGTTGCTTCCCCAAGAATACAATTCGCCACCTATGGGGTGAAATCCACAATTATAAAGAGCAGCACAACGCGAATTAACAAAGCTATTTTGTAAGGGATTTCCACAAATTCTGAGGCGGGTTGGTACATAACAAGTAGGGAAATAATTTGGAAAAACTCACGATTAGTTAGAGCAAGGCAATGCTTGTAACCACTTGCTATCTGAACCACGGAGTGAGTTGCCAATGCTTTTACAACCTTAGGTTTCCCTTGGATGTCAGAATACGTGTTGAGTCCTGAAAATACAGGCCAATGTTAGCGCTAGCGTGGCTGACTACATTCATAAGTTGCAAGAGTACAAAAATCATATAGTTTGATGACAGCAGAAGCACAGATTTTAGGAGTGTTCTCAATTTTATACATCCTCCAAGATGGGGGACTGTGAAAAGTGTCTCAGTCTTCTCTGCATCGAATGTGGGTTGACACTGAGACCACAAACTCATTCATTGAGTATCGTAGTCTGTCAATGAATACTGTTGTATAATTATTTGTCATTAATAAATGTCATTAATTGTCATTAATTAATATTGGATTGGAAACCAAGTATTATTATTACTTCAAAAGATTACTATTACTGAATTATATTTAACTAGAGTACATTGTACATCAGATGGTATTGTATTATATGATCTATTCAATAAGCTAACTTCGGCAGGAAACCCAATCATTTTTAGATAACAAATACACGAGCTTTTGGAGTGCGACACGAGTCACCATTGGTTTCGTGACAGGGACTACTTCATGGCCTTCGGTCTCGTGTCTATATCTCGGGTACACTACCATGACAATTGACGCTAGCATTCTCCTCCAATGAATTCAAGTTCAACCATTTTTTTTCTTTCCAAAGAATGGAACTTTCTGTCACAGGTCTAAAGTAAGCCTCAGTATTCTTCCTCTTCTTGAAGCTTCAAGTTTCCTCTCTCTCCTTGGAGTGGAGAAGAAGACAGATCCATGACAGAAACTTTTAGGTCCAATATTCTTCTCAATCTATTTCTGGCAGGATTATCAGTTCGTCCGATGGTTTGGAGAAGAAGGCAGAAGAGCCGTGTTTCTCTTCAATATTTTCGTCTTCTACTTAACGCTTTACTCCCTTTGATAGGGCTAGTTCCTCAGGACCTTTACAAACCATTATCGTCACTTTCAAAGAAATAACACATTCAATTAATGCTGATTGAGCAAGGTCAGTAAAAGCCACGACCACTTCACCCCACACCCACTTTCTTAAGTGTTTGCACATACTTGAGGTCTGAGCTCTCCCCAAAAATAATGAGAATGCTAATCAAACCACGAAAAAATTACCAAAAATTATTAAGTCAAATACAAATCTGGTAACAACTAAATCAATAAAGGTGCCACGTTATAGCTGATAACTTACTGTCTGTGCTAGATAGATTGTTCAAAGTTGTTACCTAGTTGTCCTTGATTGTTGCATCCCCAAGTGTACACCTCTCCCCACACTGAAAGCGCCATAGAGTGGTATTCTCCACATGTCACTTCTCTGATTTTCACAGCCTCTAAACCCGTAACGAGTTCTGAAACGATTAAATCAATCACAGAAATATATAAATGGCAATTTAAATACTTAACTATGGTTAAAAAAATGAACACCTGCAGCAAATAACATATCAAACTCCTGAAAATACTCACGTAACTTTGTTCGTGTTTTATCGTGTCCCAACTGGCCATAATCATTGCTACCACATGAGTAGACCTCACCAGCTCTAGTAACAACCAAAGTGTGTGTTTTTCCACACGATACTAAAAATGAAAAAAATAATATTCGAGTTTTGTTGACATTATTTAAGTTTATCAAAGATAAATATAAGCTAGCTAGCTAATACGACAGCTATTAAATAATAGAATTATTGTCGCACTGAAGTGACAAGAGTGTCGCCAGAGATGAATATTTGATTTTATTCAAACTTGTAGAAGTTATGTGAGAAATCCTTGACAGGACAGGGAATTGTTTGGTTTTCTGTCACTACTGCTGCAGAATTTGGCGATGTCAAATATACGTCCTTTTTTGTGATACTGGGGAAACGACCTAATAATGGCAGCACTGACGAAAAATGGTGAGCAAACACGAATATGATTTGTCGACATAATAGGAGAAACACAGGCAATATCAGATGAGACCACTGTATGTTTCTATTACCAGCCAACACAACGCAATTCACTCGGTTATCTCCCCAGCTAGAGCCACTGTTGCATAAAGAATGAATTAGGGTTTGGGGGCTGTGGCATTACTCTTTGCACGTGGGAGCCTTTCTGTGGGCACCCCGTGACTACGGTTTAATGCTATATTCTTTTGATATCCAAGAGGTGTTTCGTTCTACACGTTGGTTATTGCCTGACACAATATTGCAGTAAATGAACTAATCAATATAAGTTACTACTCAACACACACATACTCAATAGTGGTATGTCTGTTTCATCACTAGTAACTCTGATGTTACGACGGCTTAAATGTAAATAAACTGCAAATCAATGCATCCACGTCAACGTTCGTTAATAAAATGTTTACAAACAACAAAAATGACATACTAGTTTTGATTGAATTGGAATGGTTGAATTTAAGTTCTCTAGGAGCTAACACGTGTTGTTCTTCGATTCCTCCTAAGCCGAGCTCGCCGTTAGCTGTGTTGCCCCAGCAAAACATGACAGTTAAAAACTCAGTGTCACTCGGTGATTCAGATCGAGAGCTTGAACGTGACAATTCATCACCAGGCGACGCCGCCTCAATAATCTGTCGACATTACATTCGCCTAAATATAAAACCAGAAATTGCGTATGACAACATTGCAAAGAGAATTGAAAGATGAGAAAATATGACAACGTAAGAGGCGATAAAGCGACAGCAGTAACATGAGTCTGCTTAAACTTACGCCATTCTCAATGTCATCCATTGTTTCAATCACGATTTGTTAGAACAACTTTAGTGGAGAGAATTTTGAAAGGTGATTGAGAAATCATTAATGAAAATTGACGAATATGTCTGATAAATTTCACGTAACTTTAGATACACTTGTGCTACTTCAATAAACTGTGAGTGGAGGTTCTAACGTTAGGGAGGGAACAGCAAGGTTGCAGAAGATCCATTCATGTCGAGAAAGTTGAGGTTACTTCAAAAACGCAAGCTCACTGCCATCTCTTCACTATGTTCCTCCTTAGTGACGTTGTTTCTAAAGATCGCCAAATCATCGCGATCCTCGGGTCAGTTTAGTTTCGAAATGTTTGCAGTTGTAATTTACATGAACTGAAATTGTGTGCCTGTGTCAAAAGATACTAAAACGACGAAACCTGAAATTACTTGTGAGCCTATTCGTATTTAATTGGAATTCACGTTCACACTTAGAATTGTGGCCAAGACTGTTACATTTCGAAATTGGATGATCCTCACTAGATGAAGGTAACAAGCATTAATTACAATTATCGCTACATTGATGTTTTATGTTCAAAGTTTGATTTTCACTGAGAATTACAAAAATGCAATACTCTTTACCCCCGGTGGAAATGAATATATTATTGAAACTAGTCCTGACAACTGGAGTAATATAACAACAATGATAATGATTGATAGCCTGGTGGAATTCCTTTAAACGGCGAAGTGACGTCTGGTTTGTGACATCATGCGTAGAGAGCTGCTACTTAACAACTGTTACCTGCCTAGCTCTAACGCCTTTCAATTTTGAGTTTGTTCCAACGTGTTTGTTCGCATGGTCCAGTTGGGTAGCCAATTCTGTTTTCGAGATAGTTTTTTGGGCGTCCTAAAGCCTCCCCTGCTGTCCTCTTCGCATTTTTTTGTTTGCAATGTTTCGCAACCACAGAAATGGACACATTTCAGCTGGTTTGATTTAACTGTCGAGTGTACAAGGCTCACACTCTGCCGCTAAATGTGTGCGCTGGTGTGTGGATGTTGGTTTGGTCGCTGACAAGTATCTATGTCCTGAATGTAGCGAAATGATGAAGTTGTGGGAGACATGGTTAGGTTTGAATGGAGGTGTAAACATGGGTGCTATTTTTAATTTCGTTTTCTTGCTGACACTGCATTTACCTAACTTTTCGATTACTGCCGAACAACAGATGAAATGCAGTATCCAGAGTCCCTTGTAGGGAGTGCTACTTACATCTGTTACCTGCCTAGCGTTAAACTCGCTCAATTCAATCGAATCACTAAAGTAACTGTGGAACTATGGAATCAAATGGCCGTCATCCACTGCTTCATCAATTTATCATAGGAGCCTTCTGTTCTCAAGTTACCGCCAAACGTGTTTGTTTTCCCATTGTGTTCATTAGGCTCCATTTCCCCACTGCCATCTTCGCATATTTTTGTTGTTGCGATTTTTCGAAAAACCATGGATGGGCTAATTTGATTTACCGATTAAGTGTACAAGGTTCACGAAATGAAGTAGATTGATGTATTGGCAGTAGATTAATGTCATTTGGCAAGTGTGTCTTGAATGAGGTCGAATTGTGAAACAGATGGTTCGCAAGACGGGTTTGAATGGATGTGCGGTAAAAGCGAGTGTCATTTTTAATTTCGTTCGCTGCATGTTTACTCAGGTCTCGACAGGAGTAATATAACAACAATAATCACGTTTGATATAACTTGGTGAAGTTCCCGGAATTTACTGCAGTTCATTTTTAAGCCGTTATAATTAGCCCTACTACTATGTGTCCCAAAGAAAAGCGTGGGACATCAGTGTGTGCAGTCATTGTTCAGCATAATTATGAGTGAAAGGCTCCACAGCAGAGAGCAAGTCACTACCACATAAGACGAGGAAAGTTATGTGATGCTTCTCACCAGATATTTTAAAATGTTACATTCTTGGTCAGCGTTCAACTTACGCATTACCGAGTTGTGATCTATTCCTTTTACCTAATCCATGTGAAAGAGACTATGTCCAGTCTGGAAAACGAAATGACTAGAATTATTAGAACTTTTTTTGCTTCATAGAACATTTCTATATGACTGATACTTCTTATCTGATAATTCACTAGGCTAGTGTTGGGTTTTATTACTGAAAACTGCAGAGTAGAATGGACTTATGTCCAAAGTGCGTGTTTCCTTGTCATAAAAAATAACCTTATTATGAAATGTTTGCACTATAGATGTGCAATTTTACATAAATATGCCATGGTTCAAGAGATCAAGTGTAGGGAACTTCTTTAATTAAAGTTTATTTACTTTGATCCAGTTTGAGACAAGTAACAGTCAATTTTTCTAAGCCCCTTGCACATTCGGCGGGTTTTATCGTTCTACCAACCTACCCAATCTGTGTTTTTCAACAGTTTATATTAATCTGGTAGAACGTAATGCGCTATATACAAAGTTTTGGAATTTATTGCGTAGCCCATTAGTAACCAGCGCGTACGTTATTTATAGGAGCCTCAACACGGTTTCTTTAGAAGGTTTGTGATTGCACTTTTGGCATTAGGCTGTGAAAAACTTAATCAAAGAAACGACAGTAGATTGAACTCCGAAATTTTGTGAGATAAATTATTTTGCAACCAAAATTAACATTTCATCGTGCAATTTGCTCCAATACGATTTTTGCTAGAACGCCACGAAGTACCGTATAGACAGGAAATGAACCAACTGTGGTTAATTCGATTTTCGTTGAAATGTCCATTATTGTGCTGCTCTCGTGGTTTTTTCGACGAACGTTATTTTTATTATCGTTACGTTATCTGTAATTACGAAAAACATGCTATGATAACTATAGTTAGTTCTGAATTGATTTCGTCCATTCCCTTACTCAGGCGTTACATATTGACCTACTAGCTGAAAATAAATATTAGATTTGGTTTGTCCGTTCTTTCTCAATCGCATTAACAGGCACACGAGCATGCGCCATACCCCGTTTTCTCAAACGGACCCAGAAGCCTTAAAAAAAGAAATAAATATCCGCATTTAGTTTGTCATGTATCGATATTCTGGTTTCTGGGTCAGATGCGTTAATTTCCATCTGTGATTGGAACGATTAGTTGGGATTCGTTGACGTGTGCCTGTTGCTGTCCCGTTCAGGAAAGTGTGCGGTGTACGATGAAATGAGAGTACGAGCCCTGTGGGGCTTCCTGGATAGCGGGGGTTCGATTTCTTGAATGTCAGTGAGAGTCAATAAAGGCCTACAATAAACTAGCGAGAAATTAAAAAGCGGTCGCTTTCTCAGAAGAAAATGAGATTTTAAAAATCATCCGACCGATCATTGGAGTTCTTTGTAATTCAGAAGTATTGAAAAATTTGTTTCCGCACAGTTATTAGGTCGGAAAGGAGGGAGAAGAAGTGGAAAATGTACAAGGGGCGTTTGGAAATTTAGTTCAAAGTTACTAAAACCTTATAAAATATTTTCTGGAAATTAGTTTTGCAGCATCAAAAAGTAAAAGAGATCCCCTGATACAAAAAAAACTTCGTTCGTTACTCACCTGTTTATCTTGTCGTTCAAAGTCAAAATATTTGGCGCGACGCAGTACACAAGTTTCCTGAGCCTCTGCAGTTTTCATGGCTTCCCGCCGAAATAAATAATACGCTACTAATGATCTGACTGCCATTGTGTGAAGTTCGTGGGAAGAATTGCGCGTAAAACTGAAATCAGTAGGTTGAAGCTCGCAATATTTACAATACGAAAACCTGAAATATGCTTTTGTGCTACTATCTGAGTCAAATGGCGCGTTAGATATTGAGGAATCTTTCTCAACCTGCGCATGAAGCGTCGGCAAGTGCAATAGGTTGAAATAATGTTACGTAGTAAGACATCTAAATAAAAATGGAACGGTAGCCATACAGAATTCTAGTCGAGTCACTACATTTTCTGTAACACTTCCTGAAGTAAAGAAGTTGGCAAAGTGACAACTGTTTTTTTTCTCAAAACGCAGCTATTCGTTCGCAGTACTTCGCTATGATTTCTCCCTGATTCGTAAGATGGTGACTTCAGCAGTTTCCCGAGATTTAGAGAGCCCATTTTGACTTCGCGAGTTAGTATATTTTGTGGTATTTAGGTCACTTTGTTTTACAGAAGAGTAGGGCTAATTTCAGTTTTGTTGTTACTAATACTAATATTTGCACGTTTCTGAGTACCTTCTTATGACTATAGCCTGAAGCTATTCTTGCGTCTATCATACTACTTACAGCGCCATGTACTGCGGCGATCTTACAGACGATTATTATTGAATGCAGACCCACGTGTACGTAAATGATAGAAACGATTGGAGTTTTGACAAAAGTGAGTGCATTTGGAGTTTAGCGTATAATTTAATACTGTTGAGAAATGTGGTTCATGCAATGGAGCGATTTGCACTTAATCCGATCGTTTTAATTAAGCGAAACATTAACATTAAGCCAAACTGACATGTTAGAACTCAAGGAATTTTATTGATGTTATATAAAAATGGTTATTGTAGTCACCACAACTGTTCATTATTTTATACTCGATTATAGACATAAATTCCCAATTTCGAATCATGGGTGACATAAAGTGTCTCCAGCAAAGCAAAGATTTGTCAACACGTGGAGCAGATTAAAACGCAACACCAATAAGCTATAGTGGCACTGTATACTTGAAGCGCCGTGTCCTTCGACTCACAGCTTCGAACTGCCGTTCCATCTAGTCCATTGAAAGAAATTCCTTCGAGAGCCGTTAAGTAATTCATTTGGTAGAAATCATAGAAGCCGTTTTTGAAACAAGAAGTTCACCCAGGATCTTTTAGATAAACTAATTTTCCATATATGGCTATTAAAAGAGATGACCGAAACTGAATTTGATCTAAATTATTCTTGTTTCGGTTTGCAGATGAAGTGCATACAGTTTCGCCTAACGTAGAAAAAAGGCGACGCATAAAAGAGCATTTTTTGGGGGAAATATTCAAATAAATTGGTAACAAACATTGCTATCTACTCCCTTAAAAATAACGTAACTAACCAATAGGGGTTACCTAAAAAGACATTTAATCAGCGAATTCTTGTGACTGCTTTTCATGGGAAAATATTACATCAATAATAAATCACCGTTGCTTTCTTCTCTCAACTCTGTTTAAGAATTGAAAATCAATGTTTCAAAGAGAAATCACGATCTTTCATAAAAATCGATTTTTTCGGTTTCAAATTTGTTCATATCGAAAAGGCTTGTGGAGTTATGAGGGTGTACGCGACGAAATGAAAAATCAACGTCATTTGGCACTTTTTCCGCCTCGGGTTCCCGTTGTTATCGCTTCCTCTTATCCACAACTCATGTTCACTTAGTTGGTCCGAACTTCTCAGAACTTGAGGCAAAGGCAACTCGGCGATTAGGAGGTCGTCAGAGGACCTCGATCGCATCTACTCTCTCTATTCACAAGAGAGAGAGAGAGAGAGAGAGAGAGAGAGAGAGAGAGAGAGAGAGAGAGAGAGAGAGAGAGAGAGAGAGAGAGAGAGAGAGAGAGAGAGAGAGAGAGAGAGAGAGAGAGAGAGAGAGAGAGAGAGAGAGAGAAGATTTATTCAGTAAATACATCGACAGAAAAGAAAAATATACCTGATTAAATGATTGAATAATAATAGCTCGTCTTTAGGCAAGGCCTGTGAACAACGACTCGTTCTTCGTAATAACCCTCTATCGCCACTACGCTAACTCCTTGAAAGACCTCCGACTCTGGGACGATCTAAGATAATTGTATTTTATTCCTTAATTTATTTGTGTTATGAAAGCTGTTTGAAAGTTGAGCTCTTGGACTTTCTTTTACTTATGAGGTATGTGATCAACCAGGTGGAGGGTGAAGCCTTACATCCGTTCAGAAAACTTCACTTCTCGCGGAGAAGATTCCGATTAACTTCCTAACTTTTTGAATCCGTACAAAAGCATCGAGTGCGTCGCCTCATGGCCACCGAGTGATTGACTTATTCTTATCCTCGAAAAACCTCTTCTACATATTTTAACTCAAATTTGAACCCATAGAATCTACAAAGGTCCAAGTAGGTGCGAGGGTTCGTATTCATGAACCTCCGTCCGTGGGATGTTCCTGACTCTCCAGTGCAACATGTAGGCTCACCCAAATATTACCTTAACCCTACTTTCTCTAACGCAGCCTTTTGAGGAATGATGATGATGTTCGAAGGTTGATCTAACGTGGAATTTTTCTATAATATGCAATATTTTTTCTATTCGAAAAATGCTTAATTTCCTTTTCTGCTTGATCTCACCTCCCTCCCATCCACTTAACGTGTTGAACATGCCCCATCGTTTAATCTCTTCGGTTAACTAATTCATTCTCTGGAGTTGGTAAAACTATTATTGTGCCAATTTTAAACCTAAACCATACCACCAGCTCACTTCCAGCGAAAGTTATCGAGCGAAAAGAAATATATAGAAGTACGTATCAGAACGTCCGAGAAATCGTTACGAAATGCCGTAACACGTATTTTGGTGCAAGTTATCGCTACAACGTTTTTGATGTAATTGAAAAGGATTGTCTTCCACGAAAGTTGAGGAAAACCTGTTTAAAAGACACGTTTTGTCGGAAATGAGGTCGCAATTTGATTTTTCTTATGCTGGAACAAGAAATTCGAACAGCAAGCGTTAATGTAACGAAATGCTCTAAGACGGCATAGTTTGGAAAGAGAGAATAATTAGCTGTGTAGAGCAGCAGAATCTCTTTTTTTTACTTTTCATTTAACATTTGATGTAATTTATTGACAAAAAAGTAATTACGTGTTTATATTTACGCTTAAATACGTTTTCAGCACAAATTCGATGTATTGGCAGCAACGAGCGTCCAATCGATTCAGAAGAGGAGTCTGTGGGGAACGAGATGGAAGGGGTGGTTGGGTGTTGTTATATTGATCAGAAGAGAAGGCAGCATCCCTCAGTTCCCGCCTGAACCTCACTCTACACGCAGCGGCATTTCTTTCAGGTAATATCCTCCTTTACATCATATAATTTTCTCAACTTGATCCAGAAGAAGATGAAGAATTTACAAACATGTTTGGAAAGTTCTAGCGTTTCAGCGTAAATTATTTGACGAATTTATTATTCGCGTGTCAGCCCTCTTCCTGCGCACAGTGCATTTCCCTTGACAGAATAACCGGAACACGGATCGTTGTTTCTCTCAGATACGCACGTGTTGCTTTAAAAAACGTTACGACGAAATTTGGCGTCTGGTATTAATTATAAACGAATGTTACTTTGATGTTTTCTAAAACCTCTGGAAGAACGTTTTCACTGCAGATCCTGTGCGCTTACTCATCACTTTTTGGTGCCCTCTCATCCTCTCGTTTTATTATCTCTGCATTATGCTTAATCAGTTGTTTAAACAAAAAGCGTCGATTTACCTCCATTTAACGTCAACTAAATGAAAATTAGTGGGCACAAAGGGCAGTTCTGAAAAAGTTATTCGATTTTTAGGAATGAAACGGATAACACATTTGTTCTCCGTTTTGCCTAACGCCTGAAAATGATAAAATTGGTATGAAAATTTTAAATTAATTTTCAGCACATTTCAACATTTCGTACGCAGCTGTACTCGTGGAGACCCCTCTGATGAGCGAACATGCATCACTTTCCAATCAGCCTCGGAAAACTATACACATTTTCTGTGATGTGGTCGTCGAAAAAAGTGGTAAAACCGTCCAATCTCCTGTGGCGTACAGCGTCATCATCTGTGTTGCGAGTCGGACAAGGGAGCAAGGGAGGGGAGAGAGAGAGAGAGAGAGAGAGAGAGAGAGAGAGAGAGAGAGAGAGAGAGAGAGAGAGAGAGAGAGAGGGAGGGAGGGAGGGAGAGAGAGAAAACGTATCTCTAAATAACTATTTTGAATACAAAAAAAATGTATTTGATCTATCAATGAGCTGCCTCGGCCAACAGAAAAATCGAAATGACTGCAAATATTAATCAAGGGCGAGAAAACTATACAAATATGAAAGAAACCTTCGGCTTTAAGAGGAGTTTAAACGTCAACAATTCGTTTTTACGAATTTTTAGGCGTTTTCGTTACCAAATGTGGAAAACTGACAATCTCAATTTTGTCTCTCAATTTTTTCTGAGTTATCCCGAGGTCTCTGTTATCCAGCAAATCGGAGTTAGTAGCCAGGATCGCTTGAAATTTTTGTTCAAATCAGGCATTCAATGAAAGTTCACTTACACATGGTCATTTTACACAAAATGTTCAATTCTTGATATCTCCAAGACCATTAAGGGTTCTGCAGAATGCCAAAAGTAATGAAGAGCTTATTTTTGACGCACTTCGTTGCATTTATAGCGGTTTGTAAAGCGAGATCGGGCACTAACTCCAGAGAGCAGAGAGCGTTGAGAGAATTGGACCTGAGTTTTTCATCGATTTTCTGAACGCTAATTCGCGCGATTTTGTTTTCTCGCTCTTATACACACATTTTGGATGAGCGAGAAGTTGAAAACAATCTAAAAACTACGACAGAAACCTTGCTAAAATGAAGGGCCACCTCATCTGTTCTTTGTTAGGCTGTTCATCGAGCTCCTCAGATTTTCACTGTGTAAGTTACTTGTACTCTAAACCGGCTCTCTTACAAATCTCGGACTCTTTATTCCATATCTTCAGTCACTACTCATTGCTTTTCCTTTTTTTCCACCTTCTTTCCTGAGACCCTGTGCTGTCTATACAGTCTCCACTTTCTTACAGGGACCGCATCGTAGCGGGCTTAGCTATACAGGAGCATCCGACGTCAACGCCGATGTGAGGGGAATTCGTGTAATTAGTAACCAAAATGTAGTTGGTTACTTTTAGTTGAATTTTGTTGTTGTGAGTTGGAGTTGACTCTTTTGGCTCGGTGAGTTGTGTACAAAGCCTACACTCTGAGAACGAGTTCGATTCGTTACGTGTTGAGACATAAAGGTAATCTTTCCACGTGGAGCCACTATAGTCAGGAGCCAAGTTGACCCATTTGTTAAAAGTTGCCAACTACTTCTTCTGAAAGTTACTTCGATGCATCGTAAAACATCAGTTCTATCCTCTTTGTCGAGTATGGATTAAGCAAATGGCAGCTCAACAAAAAGGGTGAAATTTGACTTATTAGTTGACATCGGACATTTGAATGGTGATACGCAAAAAGTAACTAAGTCCGAGCCTGCTACAAAGTTGTGTGGATCTCGACTAACAGATACAAAAACCATAGTTGATGAAACGTTGGTTAAAACGGACCCTCGGCTCCTGGACTACTATTCCCTTTGAATTAACCACCGTCGTTAGAAGGGAAGCCGCAACTAGTAAACTAAATACCAGAACCTCAACATCATCCTGTGAAGACAAAAGAGGGAAGGTCCGATAACGACGTAGTACTTCTTTTTATACATTGTTAAGAAGGATGAAGGCAAAAAGGTAGAGATAGGTCACATTGACCTCAGTTATCCTCTAACCACCCAAACCAATTTGTTCCAGAGCCCTGGCATAGTTTTTTGATGAGTTCCACAGGTTCTGCTAAGGATCCTCAACGCCTCTCACATCCCCCTAAAAACCGTATCACAATTATCACGTTATTTAGTTCACAATTTATAATGAAAGAATCTACATCATTCAACCTTTACTGATGCAGTAGTTTTCATGGGGCAGTGGATCTGGGAAAATATTCTAAAGCAGGTTACACAATAAAATTCCATTGTCGCCATTTTGAATATTAGAGAATTAATTACCAATACAAATGTGGAGTTATAATGTCCTCAGTCACCCACGATGTAATTATAATCGCGTTAGTGATGAATAGCTTGAGTGATTAGATAAAAGTGAACTCGGCAAATGGTAACGGGAAACCCAGGAAACATGAGAGGCGGAAAAACGGAAACGGAAATGGAGGACGACTTGGAATGGGGAGGAAAAAAACGAGGTGAGTGAAAATTTATCTCGTAGCGGGAAACTAACTTCAGAGTTTGGCTTCAAAATATGCGGAATTGAAGGAATTCCAGGGCCGACAATGGAAGGTTACGACCGCTATTTTCAACGTATAGAATTAACCTCACCATGTGACTACGTACGGAAAATTATGATTAATGTGTGTTATGGGAATAACTTAATAAGGAGGTAAAAACAACTACGATATGAGACATTTAAGCAATTCTAATGTCACCGATAGGAAAAATCAAATAACGATTACTAAGAAACCCCGTTCAGAGTTGGAGCACGAAGTAGCTGGCCCGTAAGTAAATAGAGATCGAATGACCTGATAGGGGAAATGGACCAGGCCGTCTTGCTCATTGGCTCACTGGTCTTGGGACTGGTGATGCCACTGTATAGATCCTGTTTGTGTGTGGTGCCCCTTCGATGCGTCTCAGAGGGGTGTGAGCAGGGACACAGGTTTGGACCATTATTTGTGTCTTGGGCGCTAGTTTGGTGCCTGTGACAAGATGGTTTGGTGTCGAACGGATGTAGTGACAAGAGGGCGAGGACTTAGTAGGAGGTGAGTGCGCTTTTGCACGCTCTAGTCTGCTGCACGAATGTGCGTGCCAGATCTGGGGGTTCTCATTGCACCCTGGTAAGAGTGCAGCATTTCCTTCCTTACAGCGTCTGCATCACCACAACGTCCAGAAGGAGATCCATGGTGAGGGTTCCCGTGAGGTTCTGCAGGCCCAGGCAAGGTGCTGTTGAGTGGGCTAGAAGGATTGCTAGCAGCGTGTCAGACTGAAGCGTTAGTGCCCTCTGTCTGTCTTGGGGCTATCCACCAGCCCAACTTCGCAATAACACAGCCCTATGGTATGAGTTCCTGGTGTGGGCCGTTGCCCCTCATGTTGCCTCAGTCAATGATCTTACTTGGGGTGTCAGGGAAGAGTACTAGTTCCGCAGGTATGGCCAGTGTGCCACTGGGAGACGCTGTGAGCAGAGTTGTATCCCCCAGAGACTTGACTGTGGGTGCTACTGCTGCCTTGTTTCCTGGGGCACTTCTTTGGCGCGGTACTGGAGGATTTGTACTGTCCACATCGCCACGAGCAGGGTTTTCTGTGATGGTATCAGGAGACGCTTATAGCGGCAGCAGCCCATTATCAGCCACATTGCTTTCTGTAGCGGGGAGTTTTGTTGCCCCGGGAGTGCCCACTCTAACAACCACAGCCAGTTCGCTGTTCCGTACGTATGTTGGGTGTGCAGCCATTGTGCTCCAGAAGCTCTGTTGAACGCTTCCGTGGCGTCATGGAAGGCCGCCCCTATTACCCAATCGTAGATATTCATTAACACGCTCTCTGGTTCTTCTGTGAATATTAAAATGATGTCCGGTGCTTTGCACCACTTTCCTCACTCCGAGGTAAATATACAGACTACAAACGCCCTATCTTTGTCCAACGTGTGTCTATCGGCAAGTTCACAGACTTTTTTAGCTTTGAGCAACCTGTGAGTTTATTCAAAATTGTGATTGCTGTTTTTGAGAGGGGTGGAACAAAATATGTTTATCCTGAAAGAATATCATTTTTGGTGCGTTTAGACCCACTCCTTCTTCATGAAAGTTATTGTGGTACAACAAATGTTCGTACGTTCATCCAATTGTAAATACATACAATAAATGTTGGTATGTATTGGCTCCCGTACAGCATTGGATACGTATTAGACCCCGTTTTGATTTAAGTTGATCGGTCATACGTACCTGCTGAAAACCGATGCTGTTCTTGTGCGTGATGTTGAGAAGGTTGAAGCTTAACCAAACTCAGAGGGATACAAAATACCTGATTGGTATTTTACACAAAGTGAATGTGAATTAATGAGCACGGAGCTTATCAATTAGTCGAACAAAAGTTCTGTGCATAAGATGTATAAAGCCTATCAGATCATCAACAAACTATTAACAAGTAAATAGAAGTGATATAAATTATTTCATCTGTCGTATCTGACCTTTTACGTCGAGGTTCAGAGGAGGAGACTCATTTTGACTAAAATCACTACTTCGGTTATTTCATATTTCTGGGAGAGTGGTTTTATGTGAGATTTTTTCTGAAGGCCCATTGTCCAAAGCTGGTCTCGCGGAGACCCAAAAAGTTCAGACTTTCCTCACATTTCTGAACGGTGGCCTTCAACGGCTGTCATTCACAAATTGCGACCATTTTCATGGTTTTTTAATTCTCGTTCAATCACCAGAACATCAAAAGTTGTTGATTTGTGTGGTCCTTTTAGCCATCCGGTCAGGGTGAGGCTAGTTAGTGCTATTCAATCAATCAGAGGGAGTTCAGACTTGAGTGGGTCAACAATAATCTCCAGAGATGAGTTCCCGTTACAAACTATAGATTAATTCAACTTATCGAGTAGTTGATCCCTCGGTTGAGAGTTGAGCCCGTTTAAAGCAAATCGGTTTGCCGTAGACACCAATCCGTATTTTACTCGTCCCACTATTGTCCCAGTGAGGGGTTCGGTGTGCCTCATTTGTCGAATCTACTCATTAATTTGACTCACGGAAATATTACATAACGATTTTCACCGAATTCGCATCACGTTTCTATCTGAGCAATACCTAAACATAGTTCTCAATAAATGTTCCTTTGATAGCCCATTGAACAGAGGTAAAAACCAAAATGTGTTTTGACCGGGGTAGACTAGAGAGAACCAGGGAGCACGAACTTGTAATTTGAAGAGTTGGGATATCAAAAGATTTGGAGACTTAGATGTACAAAGAAGAAGTGAATAGAACAGGATATGATTTGAGTATACAAGCGCGAACAAGGCGTGAAACTGGCTGTATGAGGAAGGAAGGGAGAAGCCGAATTAGATGTCGATGAGAGGTGAAACAAGTGTCTGTTGGGAGACCTGGGAGAAAACTGTATTTCGCGAGAGCTAGTAGATGAGAGTGAATTAGGAGAACGGGGGAACGACTGACTCTCTTGAGTAGGTGAATGAGTTTGTGTCTGTTGCGGAGAGGAATGTAAATCGAGGGGAGTGAAAAGGATACTTGTGAAATTCCAGAAGAAGGGGAAATCCGTTGTTTATCGGAAATAACTGAAGAGGCGGACTTTCCATAGGTAAACAAAAGGGCTTGAGGGTAGAAGGTGTTGGGGAAAGCAACGACTTTGCTGTTAGGGCCAGTGAGTCCCATTAGGCCAAGTGCGGACATTTTGGATGTCAAAGACCTAACTAATTTACAGGGGTTGCTACGCACCACTGCTCACTGCCCAACTGCTCAATCAATTATATCTGAGTTTCACGCCTTTTTGATAGTCTACTTTATTATCTAATAAGTTGAGGATCATCGGCGTATTTTACCATGTGGCGTTTGATAGAGGGTTTTTACAACTCACAACCCGAAAAATATCTTTCAGTAGCTACCGAGAAAAATGTGCACTGATCTTGAGAGAAATGGGGTTCAGTTTATCTTTATCCAGAGTTTTGTGAGTTTCGTGTTTTATCTGGAATATTCTGACTTGCAAGACGTTATGCACCAGTAACAGTTGAAGTTTTGTTTATTAGGTGCCCTAAGGGTTGAAATGAGGTTGGGCATGAGACTATGTAAAAACATTCATATTTCCTGTTCATCCTGAGGTATTTCAATCCTAAAGTTCTACCACTAAATTTATTTGCCGATGGATTCTTGATTTTAGTGGTATGGAGTTGACGTGGGACTCTCGATTAGTGGAGGTAGCGACAAGCGGTCAGGAGGGACGAGCGGCAAACAAGAGGAAGTAAGAGATGGCGTAGAGCGCCCTTTTGGTAGCAGAGGGTTGGCAACGGTGAAGGGGTATGGGTTTGGAGAGGAATAACAAAGGTTGGGCGAAGAAAGAATAACACGAGGGTGTCGGAGAACAGGGGAATCCAATGGGCAAACTCATCGAATGCAAACACTTTAGATTTGAATAAACGGCGAGTTGAGGGAGTCCACACCAGCGTTCAAAAGATCGACGATATCTCAACACTCTTTTAGGACTCCCTTTTATCATGCGTTCACAATCGATTAAAAACACGCCGCACAGCTATAGTTCTAGAACACGAGCGCTTCCAAAAAAACCCCAAGTTGACTGTACAATAGATTACGTACGCGTGGATATTCTATAAAGGCTGCGAGGTACCTAGACTCAGTCCAATAAATTCCTTACTGTTAACTGGTCCACTTATAAGGTGTACTGCATCATCACGTTTTCCTCTGCTGAAAGTTTATTAACTAAATTCAGAGAACTAACGGAGAGAATGAAACAAAAATGGGGCACAATTCTTCCTTGAAACCTGCCAGCCAAGTCAGTAGTTAGATGAGGTAAGAAAACGTATTTGGAACTCCTCCGTGGTACAGATTCCCCAGGGTCATACCTGTGAGTGTGACACTTGGGAAACAGCCTGTCGTCCCTACACAGGTCTGGATTCAGTGGATGCGAAACTCCAACAACCATGTCTTTCGACTGATATAACTCTCGTATGAATGTTGAATGTTTGGCGCAGGCCGAATTAGCTGGGGGTTTTCCTTGGTTTGAACCCCTGAATGTCCACACTTGGCCCAAACGGGGAGTCATTGTTTCCCTGAGCACCGAGCCCTCTTGTTTGTGGGAAGCCCGCTCCTCAGGTATTTCCATGTGACAACGGAGTTCTCCTTTTTCTTTTTCCCTCCCTTCAATTTATATTCCACTCCACAACTGACAGCTCCTGCCGAACTCATTCCTCTACTAATTCTCGTGATCGATGGTCGTCTCAGTTCTCCCAATACACAGTCATCTACCAGCTCTCACAGAAGTCAGTCGACTCCCAGTTCTCCCTTGTTTGGGCTTGTATACTCGAACTCTTATCCAGTTCTAGTCTCTTCTTCTTTGTACGTTTGTATAAGTCTTCGAATCATGTTGTGATTTCCCAACTCTTCAATTACAAGTTTCGTGCTACAGTAAATGCCCGTCTCCGTGATTCGTTCAAGTCTACCCCGGCCAAGACATTAAGGAATAGTAATTTTGATAAAGAAGCAGACCTGTCATGTATAAATATCTCTTAGTCCACCTAACGATTGTGATGGTGATCGTGGCTGCCACTCGACGAAGGAGGTGTTCAGAAGACATCTGGATACCATTAGCGGATAGGGAAACTGTGAAGACGCTAAAATCAAACTCAATCTCCAAGTCCTCAGAAGTACCACCTACTACACTGTACTCTCAGAGTTCAACTAGAGTGGCAGTTTGCCTCGAGTGCAGAATGAGGTCAATACATTTGCGCTTCAACGTCCCAAAACAATTTTTGCTTCGTCCGTTCTACCGTATTTTTAAAGCAAAAGTGCTGAAATTGCCTCTCAGATCCGTGATTTCATTTTCACTTTCATCTCTTCCTTTCTCTCTGCCTCTTTCTTTCCTCGCCCTCCCAGTTACGGGTAAGTTCAATCAACGTGAAAGTCAAATCAAAGTCTCCATAAAAATGTCTCCGGCAAAGAGTCATCTCTCGTCCACTTCGTGGATGAAAGGCAATCAGGGGGTGTCTCCTTCAGCGGTTTACAATGCTCGGGAAGGGGGCCCGGGAAAATGAAGACGGCTAGCGCTATCTGCTAAGGATGAGACAGCCCTCTAATTAACTTGCGGGGTTGGGTGACCGAGAAAGTCGCCTAATGGGAAAGTTCGTTCATCTCGGACCTTCCCCTGACATTACAATGGCGTGCTGGTAGACGTATCCCAAGGAAAATGTTATCATCTTGCTCATTTATTTATTTTGACAACTCATTGGTATGACCAATTTCATGAGTATAAAAATACTGTGAAGCAAGTAAGGGGATTAGCAGCGGCTTTCGTGGAACCTTGGGTTCCCGCCTTTGGCAATTCCCGAAATTCCGCTACAATCTTTAGCCGGTTTCCCAATTTCAAAATCATTCACCATTATTTGTATTTCAGTTTTCAACAAATTTTACCCTACGGCTTAATTTGAGTTTCTCAACTATTTTTATTCTCTTGGAATACCAGAGGTTCTGAAATCGTATCTGATAGGTACTCCTAGGTATTTTATAGGAAGATTCCCCAACTTGGAAGGTTTTCAAATGGTCAATGGTGGTAGAAATGATTTTCTTTCGCCAGTTTGGTATTTGAATTTGTTTTGTAGTTAGTAACAAACATTGGGAAATATTGACTAGTCACTCATATTTGTAATGAAATGGAAGTCATACTCAGTGAACTCAGGCAAGATTATGGATTCCAGCTTCGAGGACTGTCATGAAAAACTTGAGAAGTGAAAATACCCCACAATACCCTCCCACTTATTGGCTTACAGAGTTCAGTGGCATAACTCCGTCCGGAGTTTTGGAAATTTCACGAAAATTTACGGCTTTCATTTCCTGCACACCCGCGGGCTGTCATTTTATAAGTCATCGGTTTCAAAGATAGAAAAGCACGTCTGTTTCACCCTTTGGATCTGCCACTACCCACGGCGTTCCGAATTAATAGATAACGAGCGGATGCAGAGGAACGAAGAACCGGAGCCGCGAGCTGCTGCTTGAATAATTTCTCAGAGTTTGGAAACTCGCTACTTTCCGCACTCCTTCCCTGAAATCAGAGTAGGAAGGTCTCAACACAAGTTTCAAAGGCCTCATTAAAAGAACATCGACTGAAGAACATTTCGGACCGGACAGGTTTAACTGATTTAACTTGTTAACAACGGGGTACGGGACGAGCATCATCAAACCTGAGTTCGGGATCTGCCCAAAGGTGAAGTCACCTAGCGAGTGGCAGGCCACGGAAGGGCTGAAGCCACTTTTCTATACACTTACAATTTCAGACAAATATCTCCCGATTGTCGCGTCGTAAAAGCGGAACTGCTTGATTCGCGCGTCGTCTTGGCTGTAAGGCTAAAGCAACGAAAACCGACATTTTGACGTTTTCAGCTTAAAATGTTTCACGCCTAAAGTATTAGTAGGTGTATTCGTCAACCATCTTTAAACATTCCTCCCTAGCACGTGAATTCGATGGTACACTCACTACTTCTCAACTTATTTCTACAGAAATGTTTATAGGGAGCAACATGACACCTATTAAGGCTGATTTTCTTCCACCGGGATGTCTACAGGTCGGACAGTAACCCACTCAGTGGAAATCTGTGCGTGCCGTCGTTTTCAGAATTGAGGCGACCGCAATCAGTTAACGGGTGCAACTAGTGAGTGAGTTAACGTGCCACAATCGTACAAGGCTACTTACGTAGGCGTGGTTGGCTACTGCCCTGTTGCGTGGGGTAGCAAGCTCACAGTCAATCAAAGGAGAGTCCTGGCCCAATTCTAGAAAACTGCCCTCCCGTGGGTAACCAAGGCCTACTAGAGGCGATCCCTAGCTCGTTACCCGTTGACCTCGTGAGTGCATGGTGGGCAAGTGGAAAGTGAAAAGCGAGCTTTTCCGCTCTGCGCCTAACTCGTTATATACCTCTCAACCGAAGGTGCACTAGATGAATGGGCATTAGCAAAATGGCAAGCGAGTTGGGAAGCTTCTCAAAGGGACGTGACCCGTATGAGTTTTTCCTCGACATCCGTGAAAAGTTCTTTTTAGGAGAAAGTGGATTGAGACACACCACTGGAGAACCTAGTTCCTTACGGGATATGGCGACTTCAGTGCACCGATCCACTTATTTTCTCTCTAAGGATCTCCATCCAGCACATCTTGCAAGAAACCATTTGCTGCTCCACTGTAATTCCTACAGCGGTGAGTGACAGTTGTTGGAAGAGCAGCCAAACCTTCCAGCTTTGATTGCTACTAAGCAAGCTTGTACCCACTTCGCCCACTGCCACCCAAGTAAATAGTTAGATCAAGTGGGAAACCAAAATTAGAATTCTTCCCAGATGGCACGGGTTCCCCAGGATCATACCTCCGCGGAATAACACGTGGGTTCTCTGCCGAGAGACTGGCTAAATGACAACCTGCCGTTCCTCCACGGGTCTAGGTTCGGTGGGTGCTGAGCGAGAGCCTTGGCTCTTGCACGATACCGCAAAACCGCAAAATCCATGACTTTCAACTGAAATAACTCTTTTGTGACTTATGAGGAACTGTCCTTTTTATAAAGAAACAAACTTACAAACACGAAAAAGGGGTTGTAACTGTTTTTCATTACGGTTTTAGTCGTACATATTCCTGACCATTCTGAATTGAGGTAATAAGTCAGAATGAACAAGCAAAACGTAACTTTGGATTAATATAAAATACAGATTCTCAAGACATTAATATTTAAATAATTGTGTAGATAAAGTCCATAACTAGGTCTGTGATTGTGCCATCGAAAGTGGAGTAATGCATCACGTCATTCGATTTTCTAAAAATTGTCGAAGGTTGCTACGTGATTGAATGTTGGATTGAAGCTCGTCTGTAGAGTCAGTTCCAAACAACGTGTACTATTTCATTAATGTCGCACTGGATTATCTGAAAAATTACGTTATAGTTTTACGGAGGTGTGCGATTTCAAAAGGAATTCAGGAGATGGGGGACAAACGATGACGGAGTGGGTCGGTTTTGAGTTGAGAAAGGAACCTAAAAGCAATTAGTTGAGGAGCGCTTTTATCTGAAGTCTCCTCCATTTAACCTTCGTCTCTAGTTGCCTGAAGTTAGTGCGACAATTTCTCCTTCGATCCTTCAGCTCTTGGCTACCTGCCCTGGTTCTGCTCTGCTCTCTCGACTCTTGCGTTCAGCGGCTACAGTTCTCGCCGTTTCCTCCTCCTTATCTTCAGCAAAAGAGAGATGGTATCAGTCTCGCATAATGGGATTGGAGCTTCAGAGAGAAACGAGAGACCGTTTCAACGGGCTGTAAACTTGTTTTTGGAAGAGGTTAAGATTTAATACACTGTATTTAGAGCGTGAATTACAACCGGCAACCCACTAGAGGCTTAATAACGAAATCCAGGTCAATGGAAGTCCACGAATGGTTCACTTTAGCTCTGTTTAAAGAGGGAGCAGCGGAGGCTGTTCAGTGTGCTTGGTGGTTGGCTCTACATGAAATAATACCCTCCAGTGCGCATTAACCTTACGGGCACGGTAAATAAGAATACGGAGTCTGTGGCTGCAGGCCTTCCACGGTAGTGCTGAGAGTTTTGCAAATACATGGCGCTACAGGGAGGCACTGGTTGGGTTAAGGCTTTTGTCGGTAACCCACATTTTGGGAGTGTGGTGCCATTGTAATGCTTAGTTTATTCAAAAACAAATTCCACTGGAACACTATTGCCTAGCGATGGCTTCTTCTGTAGCTCATAGTGCATCCTCTTCAATATTAAATCAAAGTAACCTTGGTGGGCGCACGAATGGGGAAGCTTGAATTGAGAAATAAATTATCGTGGTGAGAGTGACAGAATAGCGATATCCAGTTGAGTATGAGTATGTAAACATGAGACTCTAAATACACATGTGAACTGGTGGCTTGGGAAACTAAGCAAAGAGAGAGAGAGAGAGAGAGAGAGAGTGAGTAGCGCAAGACTTGAGAGACAAATGAATTGGGAGAACTGGGAAGACGACTGCTGTCGTTCACGAGTGCTGATGGATGACTGACTATTGGGAGGAGCTGTGTGTTGTGGAGAGGAATCCAGAGTTGAGGGGTGTTTGGGGAAACAATGACTTTCCGTCGGGCCAGTAATACCGTTAAGTGGGAGTGCAGATATTCCTGCTAATTAGACATGCGCCAAACAATAACGATTGAGTAGTTTGAGTAGAGTGAAAAGCTAATTGAGTTTAGAAGACGGTGAGGAAAGTTGAGATGTACTACTCCCGATTTATTCAAATATATTTTATTTACCAACGCGGGACGATCTCAAACATTTGTTCTTCACAATTCACAACAAAAGTTTCAAATTGTATGTTAAAATATCGACACTTAATTACATATTAATTGTACAACTGCATATTAATTACAAGAAGATTGCAGCGATCAATAGAAATAGATTCTATTTCTATTGGATAGAAATAGAAAATATGAATTAGGAAGGTTACGGTAAATGCCTTGGTGGTCACTCATCTCCTTTAATTAACATTACCTAACCTGCGCTTGACAGCAGTGGCTGTATGATTATTTGAAGGAGGGTGTGTCCATATTTCCCGTTTTATGTGGCCACGCCTCAGACTAAAGAGCAATAATCCATGAGGCCGAACCTTTTGAGAGCAAACGGGCGAGTCAAAGACATGAAATTGAACCCTCTTCTCGAACCAGAAGTGTTGCGTTACCGAGGCAACAACTGGAAGGTAGGACGGCTGTGATGGTTCAGGTCATTCGACCTCGTTTTGAACCGCAATAATTTATTTGTGGTGGGCTCCTGAGGAGTACGAACCACTAAACCTTTTGCCTACTCCAACGTATCTATTTGAAGACGGTTGCGACAAGAAAGGAAGTTACACCTTGGTCGCTTCCGACCCTAGTCGGCAAGTCTCTTCTCATTGCATTTACCGATAAGTTTTATTCATTTGCGAAATTATCTTGACGAAAGAGCTCTGCGTGTTCACCGGAAACGAATCCCGATTTGTGAGGGGGGAAATCCAAATGGGAGCACTGAAAATTAATTTTAATGACCTTTGCAAACCCTTGACCACATACGATAAAAAGTGTTCGGCAACAATATTTTGTAATTTGTGGGTTTTTATTACATTTGACACACGAACAATGAAAAACGTGTTTTGGCCGTGTCGGGGGACCGATGGTCAAATAAATTCCGGAGGTTTATTTAATTTAATCTCCTCTTGAGCCAAGAATGTAGTTCCACGGTTTGAGGTAACCTTCAATCTCACTCCGAAGTCTGCGTCTGCAGCGTTCAATAGTGTTTTCTGTACCATTATCTTCGAGCTTTATTTGGCATAAGCCAATCTCCGTACCTTGGGATGGTTAGCGAAATGCAACAGCCGGGTCTCAGAATTAAACTCTTCCATCGATGGCTGTTGGACTTCCACGAAGAAGTCACGTTCAAAATTTCATAACTTCGAGGCTTCAATAGAACCCTCTGGCTACAAATCTGCGATCTGTTTATTTTGAAAGTGATAGTTGGAACGTCTTTGAATCCGCAAGGTTGTCGTTTGTTCTTTCACGATACTTAATCTTAATTTTTCAGGTGCCGCCGTATTCTGCTTTTTATCGCGTTTGACTATTCGCCAATGCTGTTTGTGTTCAGTAAGTTGTGTAGAGAGATCACGCGCTACTCTTCTCCGATTTATTTGATCAGGAACAAAGGAGGCATTCATGGAGATGGCAGGTGGGGGGGGGGGTGTCTTGTGTGCTTCAGCCGTTGCCTCTCCAGCCTCCTTAGCTCTCCAGAAACGTTTCGTGCGGCACCGTAGTTCACTTTTCACTGTGCGGAAATATTCGAATTCTTCTGTCTGCTGTGGCTCATTCGCACTTTGCAATTCGTTTTGATGTTTTGTAGTAAGTAAAAATAGTGACAAAGTATTAATGTACTAGCGAGTTTCTTACAACTCCAAGTACCAGCAACTGAAGAAAAGAAAGTTTGAAAGACAAAAAGTTTTGTTCAGTTAAAAGTTCAGGAGGATTCAGGGAACAATTGCTTTGAGGCTTTTGTTCGTATCACTGAACTCCTCAGAGGAGTCAATAGCTGGCTAGTTCCACTTCCAACAACAAACCTCACACCAGAATAACTAATATCTGTTTATTTACTTCCGTATAAACAGGAGAGGGATAGTAAAGCTTTACGGAAGGTGTGGCAAGAGATATATGTCAGATTAGACTTTAGCGTTCACAGTAACACTAAATTAGTAAATGAATGGGAAGATCGAAAATACAAGGTCAAGTGTTATAAAAGGAAGCACATTTTACCCAGTTGGAGTGATGAAAGTTATATATGCCTCCCATGAGATGTCTATATACGTCGTGCGGAGTGCAAAACATTGGCAATGAGTCCTCAGTCCTATTTTATTTGGATATCTCCCAATAAAAGTTTTTAGGCACGAAACGACTGTGTCCCTCGACAGGGGAATTACACACATCCAACAGAATCCTAACATCGATCCCACTCGTAATAACTACAATATTTACGGCGCCAAAAAAGTTACCGTTGCTCCAGAAAAATAGAACAGTATTCAACATGTTTTGATGGTCTGTTCTCTGTCTACTAGGCTCCCCATCTCATTCCCCTACGACCTTCCGCCAACTTTTGTCAGCTTCACCTTTGTTTGTCAAAGTGCTGGCAACTTTCCTCCTCCTTCCACCAGCTCGTTGCCTTTATTGGGCCTTGAGCTCTTTGTGAGGTCAACGCGAATAAAAGGTTGAAAAGATAATGGAGGTCGTCGTCTCTGACAGAAGAGAAGAATTAGGAAGGGAACGAGAAGGGGTTCGTTTATTGAGTGGATGTCGTAAAGGGGATTTTGAGAGTAGGGTAGTACGCAACATCAATCTGTCGTTAAGATGTCGCCCGATGAACCTGAGTTCATAACGTTGAAGACAAAAGCGAAACCTTAATCAACTCGTTTTCAAGACTTCAGGGAGACGTGCAATTCCCAGGCAAGTTGAGGAACGCATTTCGGGGTTTATCTCCGTCGGTGAGAGAGTGGGACGGCGTCCAACAGGACAGAGCTGGCGAAGGAAAGGCGAACGAGGGAATGCCAATGTCGCAGGATACACAGAAGTGCTACAGTTCTGTTTCCCACGCATTCTCGTAAATGCCATCAACCTCCACACTATATTTTTCAATTCACAGTCAAACCTAGAGTCTGATGGCTTTCCGTCGAAATTCCAGGAACGCTTGTTTGATCTTAACTTCGACATCATTCATTCATTTGGATTATCGTGAACCAAACGTGTGCGCGAAACCGTTGAAGTAACAAAACGGAGTTATTAAAATGCCCATTTCCACTAAAGTGTGGACATTTTAGGGCGAGTAATTAAATTCGTATCAAATAGTAAACTTCGGGAGTTATCCGAACTTGCTTTCTTTTATTTTGTAGAGACTGAGCTAGAAACTGCCCTTAGGGAGCAGTTCGAACTTATTGAAAGCCAGGCTATTGACGGCAGGCTTTCAGTGAGAGATGAAATATTGGAAAGGAAGAGTTGTTGAGGGGGGGGGGATGTTCTGAGCAAAAATTCCCTTTTTTGCTCGACTCTATTCAGAAAACTACGTTCCACGGAAATGGTGGAGAGCAAATATAACATGAAACGATCGGAGGAAAGTCCTCAGGTGAAGAAAAGACAGCAGTAGAAAGGGTATCGCTTTTTGGCTGGAGGCTTTTGTACCAAGCTCCCCATGAAAGATGAAGATGAGGGTAAATCTCTGAAGAAGCGCTGGGTAGATGTTTGCTCAGGAGCCCCTTGGCCGGACGAGAGGCTCAAAACCTAAAAGAGCTTTCTCATGTAAACGGCCTTAATAGATTCCGCCGAGAACTCTTTTGAAACGGAACGCTGCTATTTGGAGGGGATAGCATTTTTGCGGAAGAGGGTTCTATTCTAAAAGCCGCCCGCAATTTGTGGTCAGGTGTAGACTATCTAGAGCGAGAGAAAATGATTCAATTTAGTTGAAAAGTGACGGACGGTCATCCTTATTCATGATTTCCATTTGTACTCATCGTGGATTTGTTTGAAAACCACTTTCTCGAATCGCAGTGACTGCATATAAATTCGAGGCAACTCGCCCTGTGCAATTTTCGCCCATTTTCTGCTTTTTTTACGTTTCTTGGCCTTGAAAGTTGTGACGATCGGCTGAGTTCTCTTCAGATCTTTACGTTACGTAGGGCCTACTTAAACCGAAAAAAAACACTATTTGTGAAAATGGTCTGTGGTCTGTTTGATCTAGCCCCAGGTGTGTGGGCGCATTTCCCTTCGCGGGCATGTGTGAATTGGGGATAAATCCTGAGAAGTGCGGCTATGATAGGTGCCGTCCTATCGAGGTTACAGCGTGAAGGTCGCGGACGCCAGTCATTGGCGAATCCCTGGTCTTGGCTTGAGGCTTGAGCTGGAAGCCGCGTGGATCTTGGTGTTTATCTTTGTAATGTTCCAAGGCTCCTCTGAAGCCACAGCAAACGCTGCAGCTGCTCCTACTTCAGACCTTGGAAGGTGGACTATTCGAAGGCTAGTAAGCCTTGATTGAATGGAGCGCTCTGCTGTGCACGACTGAGAAAGAACTGTTGAATCAAATAAAAAGTCGTGGTAGTAGTCGAGTAAGTTACCTGCACAATGGTAGTTTAATAACAGTTACAAAATAGTTAGGGAATTCCGAAATTCCATCTGTTTTCGTTTCCTTGACTGCCTTGTTCACCGCGTTTGCTATAATATCTAGAACTGAACATGAAACTTCCTCAAAATATCGTGTTGACATATACATAGATGTTTCAATAAAGGTAGTAACGTGCGTAGTGGCAGCTCAATGAATTTCGAAACGTTTGTACCAGTTTCTGTGTGTAATGTCTAGTTATACTACGTTCTCTATTCGAAGCGTTGAGAAATTTACTTTCAGCCCGACCTCTTCATTATTAATAGGAAGTAGCACATTTTTTAATAAGTAACAGCTCACGGATAGGTAAGTCGTTATGAATAGTTAAAACAACGAGCTGGAAAACGTTAACGGAAAACATTTTTGCCCCAATTCTCCTCTCTTTCTCTTCAAGTTCTTTGTCAAATATTTTACAAGGCAGGGGTAACGGTTCGTAAGTAAGTTGAGCCAGTTTCTAAACACGTCCCCACGTAATCCAGCTGCCGGTACAATGAGGAAAGTCCTGGAACAATGTCAGGAAGTTGAACCACCGAACTGACTGACAGAGAAAGTTTTGGCGTTGAAATAGAACCTCCAGTAAATTCCGTACAACTCCTTCCGTACGACAGTTTCCTAATTCCCGACTTGTTTTTCAAAAAGTTTTCTCATCACCACCAAAGGAAATGATTTTTCTCCTTTTAAAGGGCCCCGAGCGGTCTTTTTGAAGTAACAAACCTAATCAAGATCGTAAAGGTGTAGAGTTTGCTGAAAATTCTTATATTTAACAGTTTCAAAGAAGAAAGTGTAGTACAAACGTGTCTCGCTCGTTAGGCTACAACAAATTATCGTTCAATAACGAAAACCCGCCGGAAATTTGAACCATCTCAGAATTCAATGGTTTTCATCTTTCAAGAAGAAACAGAGTTATTAGTAAATAGTCAATGCGTGTTGCAATCTTCAATCTATTCTGACGGTCATTATCAGCAACGCGTTCTAATAGAATGTATTGCACAGTTTACCTTATATATGCACCTTGGGTCGTGATGATAGGTGCTGGAGGCTTGAAGATGGGTTTTATCATCGATGTTGGTTAAGGAGAAGATAAGAAAAGAAATAAATTCAACGGAGAGTTGCTTAATTGAGATATTTCCCGAACTTCTTAATTTTGACTTTAAACTGTGCCCCCTTCTGCCAATAAATGTGTTTAGAACTCAGCAACCTTAAAAATTGATATTGCGACGAATTCATTTAGAAGATTTGCAAAGACGGACCCTCTCTCTTTATCGCAGTAGTTCTGGTGTTCATAGCGAACTGCATCCGCTAGCAAATCACACTGCGAACTTTCTTTTTATAATTATGACCAAGTCATCCGCGTATGCTATCACTGTACAGCCCCCCTCTTCCAACAACTCCAGGAGAGTATCTACAACAAACAACCAGAGCCAGTGGGGCGTCTATACCCACCTCATCGGTCTAACCGATAATCTCTCCTTGTACTAAGATGGTGTAATGGGAAAGGGTTGTATAGACGAAACCAGCCTGGTAACAACCAAGAGAAAACGCAATATTACAATGCGAGAACTCTCTCTCGGTGGAATACTTGGCAGTCTTCCTAAATAAGAAGCTCTCGTGGGCTCAGGCGGGCAGTAAAGAATATGGTTAGAAAGTCATGGGGCCTACAGATGTATAAGGCGATCGTTACGCGGGTGGTTGCCCTGGATGGTGCTCTGATCTGGTGGACGAAGACAGCAAAGAAAACTGTGCAGCTGCAGGTGAAGAGGCTGTAGCGCAAGGCGTGCTAGTACCGACTGCAACGCACACCTCCTCTTTTTCAGACAGCGCGTTCAACGAGAACCTCTGTGGCGTGGGGTGGCAGAGGACTGCAGGTTTACTCGAATGTGAGAGCCGGCGCCAAAATCCTTTAGTGCGTGGCTACCTCTCCAGTTGGGCAGTAGCCTGCCGCTGGTCCGCCCGCTTTATACAAACCTGGTGAACCGGAGGAAGAACCTGTAGGTGTGGGAGCCATTGGGATTGGCCATGGGCCCGCCTAGGCGGCCCTGACCCCCCCCCCCTCTAGCAGGATGGAAGTCCACGGCGCCCTGCGTCTATCCTGACTCCATATACCCCTAGCTAGCTACTAGCTACTACAAGCACGTACCACCTAGTAAGTCAGAGCTACAAGAGCAGATGCAGGTTGGTGTCAGCGGGGTATGTACTGTGGCTCGCCTCAGAGTGTTTGTGGTCCCTGTTTTTGGATGAAATTGGCATCACACCAGCTCAATGAGACCGTGAGGGGGGGGGGGTACTGAGAGGACATGACTCTGCTCATGAACGCCACACAACAAGCCCATCTCAACACAGTAGCTACATCTGAATTGCATAAAACCAACGTTTGGGAAAGTGTCGATATTTAGAGCCACTTTCAACGAGGTTCTAAATCAACGTTTACTAATTGTTCCGGAAAGTTTGGCTGTTAAATGGCGATGTCGATTTTCTCCAGCTTCGTTTGAGGTACATCGATAACTGCGCGAACAAACGAGTAATTACTCACACAAATAGTCGAATAAAATTGCCAACGATTGGTCGGTTGAGCTGTCAGCTCCCAAAATCCACGATTTACTGCCCTTGGTCTTCTTCAATTTATTACCTCTCTAAAATATTTTTGTTTTTATAATATTCAAACACTCTTCGAGATTGTAATTGTTACCTTCATTCTATCTCCCCCCCCCCCATTCAAGAAACGATGACGATTTCAACCCAAATAGTTTTCAAAAACTCCCGTCCTCACTGTTTTGACACAATGACTACCCTTTCATTTTTCGCGCCTTTTTTTAAAAACGAACTCGGGGTTCAGTGCTTTTTTCTAAAACAAACACAGTCTCGCGGCTGCACCGACCCTTTCAAGATGATGAAAAAAGTCCATCATGAATTACGTTAATTTTCTTCATGTCAACGTTGGCGGTTGTTGGCCTTCGCCTTTTGGTTTGGGGTTGTAGAAGATCCGGCAACCGGAGAACAAAATGTGGAAAACGCGATATTTTCTCTCACACGGCAGTGAGGACGGAAGGAAAGGGGTTTTAATTTCGTTAAATGCACGACGGGGTGTATCGGCAGAGTGGAGTGGGAGTAACTAGGACCGGAGGCAGTTACAATGACGTCTTCCTCGGCTAAGTGGTACGGGCTCGTGCTCGGTATCGAATTGGAGCCTCTCAATGAGCCGCCCTTCACTCCCAGGCCGTCGCTAAGTCACTTCTTCCCGTCACTTCCTGTCAGTGTATCCTGTGATTTTGACGCCCTGTCGAGACCGGGCTCTGATTCAACTCCAGGAGGCCTTACAGCTCCGCCTGAAACCTGGGCCAAATTATCGCATCGTTTCCTCTCTCTTCTCCAGGGAATAGCGGAATAACCTCATCGAAGGTACCTACACTCTAGGTTTCTGTCACAGGATGTCTTCAACTACTCATTGCTCTCTATAAATGTTCCTCTGACAGTTCTTTGAACATAGATAACAACCAAAAGAAGAGAAAGTCCTGCTTTTTATCTAAAAAAGGGTTTACAGTAACTGAATTTAATGCGGTTCGTAAGTTAGGTGAAGCAAACGTGGGATCTTCTTGAAAATGTGGTTGATTCACAGGATACGCTAAATAGTTTGGACGTGGTACGTCAAATAGGGGCATTACATCCTTCACATGTATTGTGCAACGAACGAGTATGTTAGGAGCTGGAAACATTGTGAGCTGCGCCACGATTTCTTGATAGTTCTACCGACCTCAGTGTTTATTGGTTCCATGATCCAAAGATGTTTCGGCCTATACGATCTAAAAACTGGAATAATATTTAGTTGTGTCGTCGTCAGACGTGTAGCTTCATTTACAGGAAGGTGGTGAAAGAAACGTGTGTTCACCGATAAGAAAGAATATTGCAACGCAAAGTTCTGTAATTCACAGCCCACAGTTAGTTGAAAGAAAGTCTTCAAATTGACTTCTTCAGTGGCCACTTGAGCTTCTCTTGGTGGGCGTTAGAAAGGAAATGTGGGGAGTATGGCTCATTGACTGCAGCTCTAATTCATGAACAGTAATCCAAGTCATCCGCTTGAAGGTCGGGGAACTACCTTAATCATTTGCTTAGAGGAATTAAAATGTCTGCTTTGGAGGATTTTATTTAGCGGTCATTTTAGTGCCGTGTTCAGATGGGCAGAGCACCTTGGCAGAGCTGCCAACTTTATTTTTCTTGACTTAAAACAAGAACTCTCTTAACTTTATGAAATCTTTGGTTCATGTCTACGACGAGTCCACAACGTTGAACGCAGAATGAGGCAATTTCCTTTACAGATTATTTACTTTCTGAAGCCGAGTTTATTTTTTACTAGTCACTATCCGTCAATATCTGACGCAACACTCATGAGTCGAGAGACCACTTCCTACACGTCTTGACAATATGCCATACAGTTGTATTAACAATATAATACAATAACAGAGGAGTTGGGGACTTCAATATTTACTTCGTGGTGAGTGAACGTGACGGCAGAATATTGGCCGGTCATGTGAGGGGATCGTTAGCGCTCCTCGTCCTGCTTAACTTCCCCACTCGACTCTGCGCTCTAAAAAGTGATCCCCTTTCGGTCACTCAATATCATTTTCTGTCGATCTCGTCGCCCTCTTTTTTTCCACGATGGCCTCATTCGCAGAGATCACTAGACGACAGTTCCATGCGAGCTGGAGATCCTCGACCCTCTCACAAGTATGCAACCCCTTTTTCGTGTAATGAAACGAGAACTACGTGGAATACTTTGCTGAGCATCTCATAACCGCATTCCGCTCTAATGACGCTTTTCGACAACCCAAAATCGAGCCCGAATACGCTGAAACGTGGTGTTATGTACGATTTAGATCATTCGTGGAGAGTTGGCGGAATCCGTTAACAAAAGAGATTGACAATTGAGAGACATTTTACCCACACAGAATGTTTTAAAGGTTTATATCTTTTGGTTGGTGTGTGAAGGAACGATAATAATCAAGTGTAGTAGGTTATTCTCGGGCTAACACGATCACGTTGAAGGTTCTATTACATGTATTTCTATTACTGTGTACGCTGAAATGTTGTGTGTTGTGTCGGGCGGAGAGAGGAATCCTTTCATACAATCCTTCGTAGAGATAGTGTGAGAGCTCTGCTCCCCCCCCTCCTCCTCCTCTTCCAATGATAAGCAACAAAGGTTCAAGTTGGAGCTATCCTACTCGATACTTGATGTGAGAGAGAAAATTGGTTGTGTGTGATAAGATTGTGCCCTGTAAGGACGGATTGTGCGTATCCCGACGGATTGCTGTCCGCTACGATGCAACAACGAATTAGGCAATTGGCACGACTTGACGAGGTAGAACGAACTGACGATGGTTGAAGTGAGACGGAAGTAGTGTGGGAAATGAGCGCTGGCCGGGAAGAAGCCATAACTATCGCTTTAACGCCCCATTTCCTTCAAGTAGTAGAATTTGTCACTATATTTTTCTGTGTTTTCACTGTTTCCCCTCTAGACGCAGTCCAACTCCTCTGAGACTAATTTTTAAAACGATGTTTAGCCCATGACAATTATGGGTGTCGTTCGAACGATTGCCGAGTAGGTGGGCACAACTAGATCTCAAACGGAATTTGGGAGTGGACGAAGCCACGTTAAAGGCAAAACATGTCTTGGGCGGAGGACGGATTTGGAATCCCCATGCCTTGAATACAGTGTAAAGTGTCAAATTTCGAGGGGGAGGGGGGTTTTAGAAAAATGTTACTGGCCGAAAACCTTTTCTTCGTTATTATTCAACCAGAATAATACACGAAAATTGATACGAGGGGGGGGGGCTATCAGAACTCCTGAGGCGGCAAATAAACTGGAAATATTCGTCAGGGTATTGCTGTTCTGGAACGAGATGAAACATGACGATGATTACGTGTGACTGTCGACGGAGTGCTGCTCACCTTAAATATATTGGCATATTGGCGATGCAGGACTGCGCACGCATAAAGGGCCCCGGGGAACTCGACAGGTCTTCAGAAGGATTGATGTTCGGGCCATGTGGGCCATTCAATCAGCAATACCTCGCTGCATAAATTATGTAGATACTGATTAATCCAAATTCGATTTTGAAAATTTAAAATAAAACGCATTTGTTTCGACAAACGTTGCAATATGACATTCAATAAGACCATCTTTCTGGAGATATTCGGCGTTTCACGTTTTTGAATATTTCCACGCTATTACCGAAAGCCACGACGAGGTTTACCACCGTGTTTTTCTTCCTAAAGTTCAATGGCACCGCTACATGATTCAGGACAGCGTTTTAGGTGCACCGTTCAGTAGCATATCAGAGTTCTTTGAAATTGTACTCAATTTTTTTCGGCTACGTTTGAGAAAAGACAATACAATTAATTTTCATATGAGGAACAGACCATTTTTTTCGTGGCACGGTTCTTTTCGTGTTGCCGTTTTCCTTTCTATTCAGACGCATTAATTTGGTGGAATATTTTGACGAGGTAGTACTTGAATTTATTATTTCTGGTACTTTCTCTTCGACTGCGAGTTTTATGGAGCAGATAATCTTCACCCTGGCAGTTCCCATTGGAAATCAAGTTCGAGCTGAAGCTAAAAGCTTTTAAAATATAATTCAAGTCTAAAAGAAAGTTGATCACAAAAACTTGGAGCTCGAAGTCTTCCCGGTGAGCAAATGAATAGAATGCAGAATACCTAATGTTCTTGTAAAAAAATCATTGTCAATGAAAAAATCCGAAGTCAGTCGGAAACGTGAAGTCAGTTCACGTTAAATATTTTCCCCCGATCTCCTTTAATATTTATTCCCTTCCGACCTGTCAGAAGCCACCGAGGCAACGATAAAGTAACTTTTAATTTGCGGAGCTGTCCTCAACACTGAACAAGATGGTAAAAGAAAGAAGTTAAGGAAGATATTTTTATTGCTTTCGGACGTCTCAGAGAGTTGAAAAAGCAAACATTAACTAATTTAACGGAAAAAGAAAATAGAACAAAATGTAGGGCGCGCGTATTTTTTGCTGTTTAGGTCGTGTTTATACATTCAGTATCTACACATGCTATAAACTTCCTAAATTGTGGGAAAACAAATAAAAAGAAGACTGACACACAAACTGGATAATGTACAGCGACGGAAATACACTAAGCTAATTAACAAATTTGTCGTATTAAGCGATTAAATTAACAAAAATTAACTGTGTAGATGGAAGATATTCAACTTTATTGTGGTTATTATTATTGAATTGATCAAAAAAATTGCGCCCCCGGGTGGGATCGAACCACCGACCTTTCGGTTAACAGCCGAACGCGCTACCGATTGCGCCACAGAGGCTTATACTAAAGGCGGTAAAAAACAATGTACAACTTGTAGAGAATTTGAAGTATTGCATAACCAACATTAGAACACACCATGAAACCTACCATTCGCTCTAAGTTGTCAGCCAACAAATATTTGGTACTCTCCCGTGGAAATCAGAATGAGAAATACGTTTTGCTGTACCGTCAGTAATTGCGAATTCACGAAACACTGAAATGGTGAATTCAACCTAAACGCCAGAGTAACGTCGTTGAACTTCAAAATTGTGTGAAACCCACAAAATGTGCTACATCTGATGTCGATTTACAGCTATTCTATCCTCAAAAAATCAATTTTGGGTCGTATAGAGACTACTTTATACAAGATCAAAAACTTGTGACCTGATTGAAAACAAAACAAAACAGCGTCTCTAAAGGTAAATTATTGGAACCCCCCAAAATTCTTCTTGACTTGACGCTTTGAAACCTCCGTGTATGTTGATATTTCTCATATATCAACCTCCAACTTGCAATGTGACGTCACTAACCACAATTCGCACTAATTTCTTTCATTATTCATTCCTTCATTTCATTATGGTTGTACAACGAGTAAACTTGACACGTGGCGCAGCTCACTCATATATTAATAACATATATTAATAAACGTGTATAGTAATAACAATAATAGATAAATAACAGTTAACTGGAACTTTTAATTTTTTTGGGGTGATAGGAAGGCCGTAGTTGGATCTGCGCCCTTTATCTTCCAGTGACAGTGACTTTGCGGGCCTGGACTTGGTTGAATGCTGGAAATGGGACATCACGGCAGAATTCAAACTGCACTAGGAATCACAAAGTTCTGCTACAGTTAGAACGTTTAGGTCGCTATTCCTCACTTACCATGGGACTCCAGTTGTTAGACAGAGGTTTTCAACAGTTTTGGCCCTTTTAATTTGAGAAAACGGCCCAAGATTTGACAGCCCAGGTATTGCGAGATTGGTCTAATTAGGGTGAGATAAGGTAGTTGTTTCAAGTATAATGGAAGCTGTGAGTGATTGTTTAAAAGGGAGTACAGTTGCTAGAGGTGCAGTATTCGTTTTTTTATGGTTGCAGCGACTTGGATTTGCCACACTAGTTTTGCGTCTAGCCATAAACCAAGACACCTTACCTCGGGGCCAATGGTTAGTGTGAATCGATTTAGGGTAATGATGGGGCGATCCGCTTGTAGGGAAAGCTGACTAGCGTAGTTTTGTGAGGGTTCATATGAATTATCCTCTTGCACATTTGCGAAACAAAGCCTAGAAGCGTGTTGCTAGTTTGGCCAATTGTTCTCACTGCTAGAATAGCATTTTCGTCAGCTAATTGTGAATTCGTGAAGTTGGGCTTCTGTGGAAGGTTGTGAGATATAGTAGGGGCCCTTGAACACTTCCCTGAGGTACTCCTGTTCGTATGGGTGTTTTTGTTGGATGCGAATTGGAAGACTTGTGAGGAAGGTATATGAATGAACGTTGCGGTAAAACGAATCACTAGGCAAAGGCATTACTTTAGCCAGAAGCCCAGATGCCCATACTTGTATCACAGGCCTTTTCTGTATCACACTTTTCTGCATATTTGGTTTATTATACACTCTCAATAATTCACCTATGCTGTTCGGCACAGGCCGAATTAGTTGGGGTTTTTGACCTCGTTATGTCTGCCCTAATGTGACTACCTAGCCCTAACAGAAAAGCCATTGTCTTCCCAAACACCTACTGTTTTCAAGCCTTTTTGTGTACCTATGGCCCATCTCTTCATTTATTTCCGATTGACAACGGATTTCTCCTTCTTCTGGACTTGGACCCATGGTTATGGGCAAAATACGAATTAAAACACCTGTCAGCTCGACTCAAAACATGGTGCAAGTTGTGTAATAATTTTCAGCGTTTGTCATAGGAATCTAAGCTTTTGAGTTGATCACTGAGAGTTGTAATGATGAGAGATAAATAGATACGTACAAGTTGTGAGATGTGTTGCAATTGATCTAATTTCACCTTTATTGTGCTATTGCACTTGCTTGTCTATATAAGTTCACCCCAACTGAATATACTTGCCTACTAACCGTATCAATCGTCCGTTTCGTTTTTCTGTCAACCATCTCTTTTTGTTGTGTACTTCTTTACGCACTTTAATCAACTCTCCTTAAGCATGGCAAGCGATCAAAGACGGCGACACTGTAATAAAATTAAGTGACTACAAGAAATACTTGAGCTAAATCGAATTTTCGTTAACTGGAGTTTATGGGAGTAGGCATTAGCAATTCAAGTTCAATTTGGAGGAAAATTCGAAGCTGTAGATCGTTTTTGTCGTCGGTTTCGTGTTCTTACCAGAGTCTCAAATTAATTTCTCGACCGCAACAATTAAATCAAAGTTAACAAGAAAGTGTCTAAATATCCGACTTTGCCAAACTTGAAGCATTTAGCGCTCAACGTTTCCCTCCACACGATCATTTCTGCAGTTTCCCCTCTTTCCGCGACTTCTTATTCTGTTTATTTGTGAGTCTCCGAACAGTTTCGTTTTGACCGAGAGAGAAGTTTCATCTCGGGATTCCTTTTTCTTTCGGAGGACGCTAATAAACTGAGGAACTTCAGAAACGGTAACAAGAAGAGTTTATCGTCACAACTCGAATTCAAAAGGAATATTCGTCTTCGGAAGATTTTGTTCTCTTTTTCTCCCTTCAAAACAGAAAAAAAGTCTTCTCTTAGCTTCGGAACGGCATGATGAAATCGCACTGGTTTTTTGGTTTTACTCTTCAAACTCGTAATTTGTGAATTCCGTCGCAGGTCACATAATTAAAGAAGAGGAGCTTATGTCAGCCGATAACTTGGAACCAAATAGAGCCGCTGGCTTTCATCTGTAGATGACAAGGAAAGGTGTTTGGAAAGGTCCAATGGTACAATACTTACCCAGCGCTTTCACGACCCTCTCGTTCACCCGGATCCAACAACTTTCCTACTCACCAAATGAATTGTCATCCCTTAGTCCATTATTTTTCACACTGGCTTTTCTCGCGTAGCTCAATGGAAGGACGTAATGTTAGAGTCATGGTAAGATCAGTGAAGTACATCGCACATCGTTCCGTTCTGAAAGTAACAACAGCTCTCGGTGTTCTGAAGTTGATTGAGTTGTTCCTTCTTATTCACTACATTTATTGAATACCCACCAGTTCCAGGGTGTTGGGACTGTCTACGTGCTTTTTTTGAAAGAGTCACGTTTATTGGAATGTAAACATCATATATGCGAGACTGATCTTGTCAACTGATATAAATTTAATTTACTTGTAGAAACAGTTTATTGTGGACATTTTTGATAACTCTCAAACTCAGTTCTTTGCTAAGCGGTTTGTCGGTTGTTGTGTTTGTGTTACTGGTGGGTATGAATTTATACTCTTATAACCTTAGCGTGGCGTCTCACGTTGACGTGTGGTAAATAAGAAAGTTGAGCTGCTTTGGCACAGCCAACCTCTTTCAATCTTGTTCAGTTTGGTATTTTTTGGCCCCAGGGAAACATCAAAACTTGAAGATTAGAAGAAAACCCAAAAAGAATTTTTTCCAGTCGCTAATTTGATTTTCCCCTTTACTTTGAAGGTCTAAGGAAAGTAAACATCGTGAAGCCAATGACTGCAGGGCTTGCAACACGTCTACAAAGCAAGATAAAAGAGAAAAAGGAAACTTGAAATCGTCAATTCAACAAGCTTCATCACTCAGTTTAATGTAGCGCCTTTTCCCGCATTTTCTCGTTCGTGGAAGCTAAGAAAAGAGCAGAGAAAAGTAATAAGTTGAAGCAATTTCCATCCTCTTTCGTCCGATCAATCTGTAACAGTAGCCAACATCCGCGACGTAATTCCATTAGATTGATTGGACTGAGGGTCTCTAGAATGTCGTATTAGTCCGAAGGAGCTAGACAAGAAGACCGCCCGAAAAACGCGGTCCGATCTTTATTTCTTCTTTTCCTAATCAAAGCATCGAAGTTCCATTTGTTGCGAAGCTGCAGTCAATTTATCGTCTGTTGAGAGTAAGATTCAAGAGAGGAATCCATGAGGTGAGTGTTAATCAGAATAGTTGTTATGTTACGTTATTGCTAGGTACTCGATTTCTGCTGACATAGAATGGAAGATAATGCCGCCTGCCTGGATTTTTGCTCCTAATGACCTATGAATTTACTAATGCATGTTAGAACCAAACCGCGCCCATTAGCCGATTGCATCAGGTTGGCCTTCACTCCTTTCTGCACGTCTTCTTTCTAGTTCTTCTTACCTATCCTCCCATAATTCCCAGCAGTTTGGGAGGTTCAGGAGCAAACTTTCCTCCGTGTCTTCATTCTTCATCCCTGCGAGATATTGGCCCCGGATCAGCGAGCTGCGTCCTCTTTAGGCTGACCACTACCTGGGCGAATTGAGCAAGTGGGAAAGATAGAAATCTCCCTCAATGTGGCGTCGCCCAAGCCATGGAACAAATGCTGGAATCAGCTGGTCTATCGCCCTTTCTGAAGGGATTCTCCTTTTATTTTTTTATTCTCCGTAATTGGGGTTTCTCCTCTTTCACCTACAACTTGACGTGCTCCCACCATTGGGTGACAAATTGTGATGTATGATGGATGCAGTCAAGAAAGAGAGGCTGAGCCCAAATTTTCCGCTAAAGTCGAGGAAAAGGAGCCATAAAACGCTTACGGCTTAATCAAAGCTGGTGTTTAGAGCCGATAAGTGAGGATGTAGTTGGCTACGGGGGAAATCGTGTAAAGGGTTGCGTCATCCCACCAGACAACTTTTACTCTCCCAAGCCGTTAGTATTGGTTTCATTCCTAAGTCGGCTTATCGGCTCCCCACTACTATCTAGCATTCACGCGCGTCTATAAAATCAGAAACAGCGTAGGTACGCCTGGGCTCCTGTGAGACGTTTGGTTATGTAGACGTTCACTTCCCCATCACGAGCCTTATGCCATGAGCCAAACTTTGGAACGTGGGCTCTCCTCAGGGTAGGGTTCTGTATCTCGTGTCGCATACTGAGTTAGAACGAAGGTGGATCGACACTACGCCTGCTATGAGACTTGGGGCATTCGGGCGTAGCGAAGTTGGAATATTTGAAGGCAGCTCATTTACGCAAAGCTGCGGTGTTTTCTAATTAAGTTAATGCCTGGTGCTTATATATTCCCATTTCAATTATTTGTGAAAACTTGGAGTAAGCGCTATTCACAAATGAGATTGAGTAACAGCGCGCTTTTACTGACTCCGTACCGCCGCCCTGTCGTCTTTTTGTTTTGTTAAGTCTGTCGAAATGAAAACCTTCGTATTTGCCAAGAGTTTCATTCTAAACCGCTATCTCTTTTCCCTGAAACCACTTTAGGTTGAAGAGGAAGGAGGGATAGGAAGTGATGCAGCGGTGAAGAGGAATAAAACTTTTTGGGGGAAAGGAGCTTGAAAAAATATTAGTCTTCGCGAAGAAAGTGGAAGTTGAGGGCTTGCGGTTTGAAAAAAAATAACGTCTTGCCGACGTCGCTGGTGGTTTTATTGACTGCAATTGGATGAGGATATTCGGTTACTGTCTGAGGGCCTTCTGCAGATGGGCGTCTCTCGTTCAATAATCTGGTGAAACCCAATAATCAAATTTACCTATTGAATTTCTGCAACTGGCCTTCACGCAACGTCTCTTGACCTCGAACAACTCGCCGAGTCTTAAGTATCTTTGCGGAAGGCCATCTTTGACGGGTATTACTATGGCGAGTGTAAACTTTTCTACTTCAACGGAGTACAGTTGGCAGAACGTGATGCTTCCAGTTGGTCTGTTCAGCCCATGGGGAACTTGGTGAGATACCGAGAATTTAAAAAGTACCGAGTCAACACCCCCTGTGTAATTCTTTGAAGAGACGCACGCACAGGTCCTCTCAGCCTCCTCCTAGTGGGAACAGGAGACCGCCACACAGCTAAGGGAAACGAGAAAAGTATTATGTGTCACAGAGTGATGTGTGCACCGGGCTACTACGAGCCCAACTGACTGATGTTAGGCCATTGGGACCCAGTAAGAAAATAAGTTGCCTCTGTACACGCGGGATCTGTCCTGAACACCAAAGAACTCAGAAGTTGGGCAGTCGTGAACCCAAACTATATTTGAGAAGTAAGTTAGAAGTAATGCAAAACATTGTCATAGAAAATATTTATTGAACAACGTAATGTGTGGTTCATACCACACAAAAATTTTGTTCAGGACGGAATTGAACCATCGAATAATTCTACTACATCTGCTAAAAATGTTTGTTTTTCGTCAAGAGTTCTAAATAGGATCTATCGTTCTGCGCCAGGACCCCGATTCTGTACGGCTCCAGTTGTGAATCAGTGACACCGTTGTGGCCAGCCTCTTGAAACGCCAAAGTGGCGTCTCTCCCGCCTTGCTCCAACAGCACCTCGGCTCCTCCAGAATGCTGTAAAAACACGAGATTGACTAAAACCTGATAATTAAAATCAACTGCACTCGATCGGGACGCTCAGCCCCACTAATTCCCTGCCGTTAGGAATGTCAAAGACAAGAAATTTTGCGAAAGGGGTTCTCAGTTCCACAAATTGGTCTTCGCCAGTAACATATGAACAGCACGAAACCTTGAAAAAGAATAGTTGTTTGCTATACCTAGTTGGGAATTGTGCAGGTATATTTCCTTATCAAAATGACTGTTCCTTGCCCCCTCATCTAACTACTTACTTTGTAATGTGTTTGGGGAAACACGCAAATGAATTAATTTACCGAATGAATGAATTGCACGAATATTAAATCAAAGTAACCTTGTCAGCGCACATGAATGAGGGGGAGCTTGAGTTGGGAAATAAATGAACGTCGTGAGGGTGAGTGAGGACAGAATACTTGACAGAATAGCGATTTCAGTATGAGTGGGAGTGTGTAAATGTGAGCAAGGGGACTCTTCATACACGTGAACTGGTTGCGTGGGAAACTAAGTGGTAAGAGAGTGGAGTCGTAAGAAGCGTGAGCCACAAGACTTGAGAGATGAATAAGTTGGGAGAACTGCGAGACGACTGTCGACAATATGTGTAGTGGAGAGGCATGTAAAATTGTGGTGTGGGAAAAGGATGTTTCGGAAAATCCACAAAAGGGGAAAATCCGTCGTCGTGCAGAAATAACTGAAGAGATGGGTTTGGGCCGCTGGTCTCGCTCAACCCACTTTCTTCTAAGACGTGGGCGGATGTTGGGAAAAAACTCGTATATGCCAGGTCCTTTTGACGAGGTTCCCATCTCGCTTGCCATTTACTTAATGCCCATTTATTTAGCTCGTTAAGTTGTCGTTCCGTTAAGACATCTACACAGAGCTCGGCCCAGAGTCGGGAAAGCCACCCGACATCATCAGGGAGTTATCCAAGTCAAGGGGAAACTAGCCAGTGATCACTTGGGGTGCTTAAATGGATACTGCGTTCACATAGCCTTCTGAATTGTCTGTAATAGGACAAAACTTTCGAGGGTAGTGCATGGGCATTGTACAACTGCAAAAACTGCAACTCTAGGAGGCGAAATGCCACTGGTCCTGCAGCTCTGGCGGAGTCCTATGGCCTTCAGCTGTCTCCCTGCTATCTTCTTCTTCTTCATCTCTATCCAGTCTTACTGTTGAGTTTACAACCCTTGAAGCTATTTCTTCCTCGTGTGAATGTTACCCACTATTTCCATGCTCGGTCTCAGTAATACGTAACAGTGTATCATATCGATGTGTTGCTGAGAAGGAGGACCACTGGACGAGCCAGTTCCTCACGGGACATGGTGACTTCAATGCGCGGCTCCACTTCTTTTCTCTGAAAGACTCTCCATTATGCACGTCTTGTGCCTCCAATGCGGAGGAAACAAGAAACCATATGCTGCTCCACTGTAGTTTCTACAACAGTGAGCGACGGTTGTTGGGAGGGCAAACGAACTTAGCAGCATTGACTGCTACAAAGCAAGCCTATAACCATTTTGCAAAGTTCGCGAAGAAGGTGATGGCTAAGAAACGTGGTCATAGTTGGTCTGTCCTTTTGAAACTTGCCACCCAAGTAAATAGTTAGATCAGGTAGGAAACCAGATTAAGAACTACTCCCAGATGGTACGGGATTCCTCAGGTGGTCACCTTCGCGCGGTCACACACTGGCAACAGCTCTCTACCGGGAGACTGGCTAACGACCAAATACCTGCCGTACCTCCACAGGTCTGAGTTCGGTGGATGCTGCAGGGGCCGGCCTCTTGCATATTAGCGAAACCACAACTTCTATGACTGATATAACCCTCGTCGAGGGTTTAAGTACAGTCATCAAATAAGGAAACATACCTGCTGAGAAGGAGGGAAGGGGGTTAGAATGAGTCATCACTGGAATGTTGTGTACAGGATTATAACGTCATTGAAACCTATTCGAGTAGCTTGATCGTGAAGTGAAGGGCGCGTTATCGACGGCTGAGGTAATAACTCCCCTACCGCCGGATGATCTGTAATGAATAAATGTCGACCTTACCAATTTAATGTGATTAAGGATGTTTATTCAGAGGTTGAAATTCTGCTATAGAGGTGTATTTTTTTTTCTGGTCTTAATTCTTAATGGGGTTGGATATAACGGGGCAGGATGTACAGAGAATGTGGAGTTTACTCGACGAATATCCCTTTCAGTATAGTATTCATTAACTCAGATTTGGTATTAGTGGATTCGATCGATACTTACTAACTGCGCACACGTAAACCGACATGGAAACCAAATATCGTATTCGTTCCTCCTTCTCCACTTCCTTCAAGCAAAATGATTGCCATTTAGTTCAAGTTTCGGAATCGAATTTCCAACTCTCATTCCTCAAACAAAGCGGACGTTCTCCATCTAATTATGTACGTATCCAATTACAAGCTGTTCTTTTTATTCTTCTTCGTTAATTAAGCCTTCGCCTTCTTCGTTTGCTCGCCTTCTCTTTCGAATAAAAGGACGATGATGAAGACGAGGGAGGGATCATAAATAACGCTTATCTACGGAAGCATTTCAAGATTAATCGCGCTGATGAACAAACGTGGTCTTCTTGACGAGGGTTGCCAAGACACAATGTAAATGGATACCTTCCCGTCTGAGGGAGAAAATTAATAACGCGAAAAAACGAAACCTTAAACTTGCAGATGGTTGGGGCAACTTGAGAACTGGCTGCTGTGTTTTTAGCGGAACAAGCGTGGGAGCAGTAATTGTTCAAAACGTACACTAGACACAATTCTAACTGAATGGGCGGCATTCCGGAAGTTGCCATCGGGAGACTAGAGTTGACACCAGTTTGGAAGATGTACAGAACACAGTAACTGTCGGTAACTATCTCCCCGTGGCATGACGATACATCTCCATATACAGAGAGGATCCGCTCACTAAAAACCATATTTATCGGTATTACCCCCTTTATTAATTCCAATTGTTTCAGAGTGGGAAATCCCAGAAGTGGAACAGCATCTGCAACCACAAATTTTGTATTCACGAATTTTCCATTTTGCCGCTGGCATAACAACTGAATGGTTCTCAATGCACGAGCTCTAAAAGAGAAGAGACGTGCCTCCTGAATCATCGAATGTCCACTGGGGCGATGTAAATTTTCTGATTTTCGAAAGTAATGGGAAAGCTGAACTGCCCAGTAAACGACTGTTGGCTAGTTTCGTGGAAATAACCCGTCTCCAGGCGATCCAGCCCATTTACTCATTCATTCCACACCAATCTGTTTTGAGGGCGAAGAGCATTTCCATGCTCGTGACGACGTTATGCAACTTACCGCCGAGGCCTCGCCTGGTGGCTCACGTGCTAATCCCATTTACCAGCGCCCCTGAACTCGTTAAGCGAACGTACATGTCTACCGACTACCGACTCATTAGGGAAAGGAGGGAGAGCGGTGAATTGAAGGAGATGATTTGTGATTTTGTGACTTGGCGAATCACACAATTCTCAATACGGCAAGAGTTAGATTAACCCCCCCCCCCATCGTGCCACCACCACATCATCCTCGCAGTGTGTGAGCTCATATCCGTAACAATCGGTAATATGAAATCTAAAGTGAAAATCGAGCGGGTCAAATAGTCATTGCGAGTGAAGCATTATTCAATAATCAGCACGTAAGGCCTTCTACTTTATGTGCCTTAAAAAACTTGGCAGGCTGAAGGCCATTACCATTTCTTTCGTCCCCTGAATTGGGCACTAGCGCCCACTAAGCTATCGTCCGGTTTTCTTGATTTACAAAAGAGTATAGGAAGTGAAGCCCAGCTATCCTACGGCAGGGTGTACTCAGAGCTGTTCTCCTGAGCAGGCTGCTGTGATTGCAAGCACACACTGACACAAAAGAAAGAAAATGAATATTGCAACAAAAAGGTGAGGCCACCTTGCAGACCACTAGAAGAAGGCACCTGTACAATGGAAGCCTGACCGGGAGTGATGGTATAGGAAGCAGAGGGCTTGTTGGACTGCCACACGCATCAATTGCTTGAAGACTCAGGTTGAGAGAAGGAAAATCCCAACTGCATCTACTGAATATACCGCCTGGAAATCTGTATCTAACGCGATTTAGTTATCTGGATACACGAAAGACAAGCTAGTGGAGGAGGAATGGGAGAGCCTCTCGCCTTCATGGAGGCTATCCTTGAGCAGTGGCCCACATGAGGTTCATCCTACAAAAGGAAGACCTACTGAACCTTTTTCACCATCCTTGTGAAGTAAGGATAGACTAAATTATTTCCAACTCAAGGTTTGAAGCGGTTCTGGACTGAACTACGCAGAGTCCCTGTGGGGCCTACGAGAGTTAGCAGACCATAGCATGAAAACAAAAATGAAACATTTTGTGCTACTACTGCTAGCAGGTCACTTCTTGGCCCCTGTACTGCCTTCTTCAGCCGCTCCGTTGAGTGAATGACCAAGTGTGTAGATCACAGATCCATTATGTAGAGACAACTCAAACCTGCGGTACTTCAGTGCATTAATCCTACGGTGGTTTGGTCTGAAGGCAGTGCAGGCTCATTCATTCCGCCCTCGCTCCTTAGCTGAAACGTTCTTCTCAGTGTTGCAGCAACTGGATATCGATTGTTATTATCAATAATCGTTTACTTAAATACGTAACTGCATTGAAAAACTTGACAGTTAAGTTATGGGATCAATATACTGCCAATACACGCAGGAAATACGCTAATAGGACGTGGTTAGATAACGGCTGATTGAAACTCTGTTACTGTAAATTTCATCACGAAAAACCTTGCGAGGTTGGTGGACGCCACATTACCGACATTAGGGGGGCGACGAGATGAAAAGGATCAAAACGGCCTCTGGAACTTTGTGGATATTCGATAACAAGGGGTTCCGCTGCGAAATGAAAGACCGCGTCTGGGCATTTAATGCCACAGAAACCAGCAGGGCTTTCGGTTTCCGTTTGAATGTGGAGCGTTTCAGATGATTATTAGATGAAATATTTCGCTTCGGGGGGCAATGTGATAGTGTCATCAAAGGCCTGATGTGCGCAGTCCCTTATCCCCCTTTTCCTTCCCACTCCTACCACATATTCTCTGATACTCATGTCTGATGATCAGTGTATATTCTCTATAAACGCTTCCATGAAACTAATTTTGATTAATTGTGACGCTATGAGCACTATCCTGATATTTCTGTCGGAGGAAACATCAATCGTAACTTACAAATAGCTTAACCGCACATGTAAACACGAAGTTTCGCTTGATAGGAATGTCATACTTGTTGGATGTTAACTTACGCTCTTCACGAAATCAGTCAGGTTGTAAACCCTGTTGAATAGAACTACCCAGCAGTCGTGTAGCGTGTCGTGCATTGATACTTCGCTAAGAGAGATTTCTGGCTCACGGCAAGGTGATTTATCGCACATCCCACAGTTGACCAGAACGAAACCTTCCCTCTTCTGTCAAATGAATGCAGAGCTGTGGACAATGACTCGTCTTAGTATGTTCGTATGGGTTTATTATGTGTAACAGCATGTTTAACAAACTTTGCCAAAAACACGACTTCCTTAACAAAAACTATAAGTTGCCTCTCGACGAAGTTACGTACGCTCGACCTCATGACTGGTATAACCTTCGTCGAAAGTTTAGGAACAGTAATCAAATAAGGAAACAGACCTGCATGCTCGTCCTTAACTGGTGAACCGATTTTTTCCATGAATTCGGTACGGGTTGATTCCTCGATAGGGTGTGTAGGCTAATTTTACTTCTATCCTGAGCGCGCCACTTAGGATGCATAAAGTGTGGCCGTGAATGTGTAATTATGGGCCATCGGGAAAGAGGGCGTGATTTACACAGCTGTGGAGGGATGGAGAGCCTGACACAATTACTTTGCACGTGTGTCATGTGCCACTGCCTGAAATTACTGTTGTCGCCTGGGTGGGTCGCGGCCCACGGGTTCCCCTTTGACACTCATGCTCGTCCCAGGAACCCCAGGAATGGCAACGTTTGAAACGTAGAGCCTCCCAGGAAGTCGACAGGGCATTTTTCCGGTCAGTGATCGGGAGATTGAAAGCCTTGCAAAGAAGGCGTACAACTCCTTTCTGGGAGCTCTAACGTAACGAGCTGAAGAATGATTTTCTTTCTTGTAGCTCACATTTAGAGTTACTCCTCTAAACATGTTTTGAGGTATTCGTTGAAAGTCGCATGCTGTTGTTGAAATTTAATGAAGCTTTCTCAGTATCACAGGCAAGGCATGGGAGCTGAGACCGAGGATGGTCCTGTGGATGTACAGGCAAATCGTTAGGCATAGGTTTACTAGCAGTGCCCTGGTTTGATGGACCAGGACAGGGAAGGAAACTGTGCAGACGAAGTTTAACTTCGAACTTCCCTTCGGGGTATGAGTTCATGGTGGCCTAGCGAGCGCAAGAGTTTATGGGATTGGGATCCAGACAGCGATACCAGTGGAGGCGCTGGCTACATTTTTCCAAGCAGAGCTGTTCCCCGTGATGATCTGCGTGCAGCAGCAGAAGTGGAAAAGAATACACAGTACGTCGTACAGTCAGACTGCATTTAAGGTACAGGTTTCCTATACCATCACGTCGAAGCTGCTTTGACCGGCGAAGACCTTGACAATGAAAACTCATTAACACGGAGTTGGGTGCCAGGTCATACAGGAATGAAGTGAACGAGGAGGCCGACAAGCTGGCGAGGAAAGGATCTACGCTTCTACCAGTGGGACCTGAGCCCTTCGTAGGGACCACCAAAAGCCACTTGATCAAGGAGGTTGGTGAGTAGGAGGAGCAGTGCAGGGCTGCCTATTGGCGGGATGTACCTGGTCAAAGGCAGTAAGTCAGGAGAGAGATAGTACACGGTGGTATGTGGCCTGATTACAGGTCACTCTCCACTAAGGTAACACCTCGCCAAGATTGGTAAGGCAGAGGTACAGAATTGCAGATTCTGCGAGGAGGAGCTGGAGTCAGTGGAATATGTAGTGTGTTAGACTGAGGGGCTGCTGCAGTGCGCCTCAGAGAGCTTGGGGTTCATCAACTGCGGCCGGAGGGGGATGCAGGGATGGACCTCAAGAATGTTTTTTCTTTTTGTGCGAGAACGACGGGGATGTACTGAAGACACCACTTCCACTGGAGAACACCATCTCCATAGGAGCTGGGGGTGGAACTGGGAGGACACGAGGGGGCCATGTTCGCCCACACAATAGGCCCAGTTGTGGCCGAAGTGTGGGTTTTCCCAGTGCCATCGAGCAAATAGAAAAAAATAAACTGACAGGCAGCAACCTATCAGCGACGAGCTTAAGTAAATATTATGAGTTACCTGACAATAAAATGATGATTGAAGGAGGTAATGAGGGTTACCTTATAGAAACTTCCCACTGATCTCTACAAGTGGGGATTCGTTTAAAGATACAACTGAACGGTCTGTAGTTTTTCTTGAAACTCGGTATCCTACGTTCTGCAACGTTCCTTGGAACTCAAGTCCGCCTTCAAGCGCCATGGTGTGATCAACACGCAGGACAGGTACCTGCCGTGTTAAACATAGGCTGCAGCACGGCCTGGTTTTCTTTGTGAACGACTAAGCCCAGGTATTGCCACGTAGGAGCCAAAGAGCCAGTTGCGATTTGAGTCCAAAGGGGGATTTTTAAATTGCGAAAACTAATTAAGCACCGTTTAAGATCTGGTTTTCCACGGTACGCCACACTAATTCGATCTAGACGATAGTGCACGCGACGTATGCGTTGGGTATATAATTTGTTTTGCTAAATCCCTGAACCCGTTTATTTCAAACACGTTGCAGACATTACATCTAGCTAGTGGACGGGGCCAAAGTAATGAATATTTTGTCGATGGCATATATCTATATATGTGGCCACGTTGTCGGTACAAGGAAGTTGTGCGTCATACTACCGGCTTACATTATTACTCATGTGGTTGGGAACTCTATATAACATGTCTACTCGACAGACAAATATTAACGACAAAAAGTGTTTTCTCACCGGGAAAGACACGGATTGACTGGCGATGGCAGTTATTTGCGAACAGAGCTTCAGACCGACTGCACCGACTATTGACCAACTTGTCGCGGCGACTACCCCGTCCGACTGGAAATGATGCCCTCCCTTCTCCCTTACAGTCGTCTAACTACCTCAAGGTTAATCCGGAAGCCCCTCTCACATGTTCCACTAGTTCGGACCGGTGAGTAGCAACGAAACAAATCGCTCCGTAATTCTGTCATTCGATCTTTCAAAAAGGTCGCACCCTGCAGTTCTCATGTTTCTTTTCGTCATTTCTACTCACCGAATAATAAAAAGTTGCAGTTTTCCCAAGGGGCACTTCTGCCGAAATATTTCTTAGAAATACGGCGGAACCCGGTGAGGAGACACGTTTTTGATACATGGAAGTCATGTTCTTGGAAACTGGGCAACCCCCCCCTGACGTTTACCCAATAAGCTTCTCTAATAATTTCCAGTGAAATGCTTCGACGTAAGGATATGAAAGTAACATTCAAACAAATACACCGAGTGAAAATCACTACCCCCCCCCCACCACATGACCACCACCATTACCATTGCAGCAGGTACAATCCACCAATACGAGAAGAGAATCTCAGAATCCTGTGTGAGAGGCAACTGAAATACAATCATCAAGAGGGAAGACCCAATACTGTTGACGCGGGAATACTATTTGATCGACAAACTTCAAAGGTAAAATAAATAAATACCTTCACCGCAATTCTTGAATGCCCAAAGTGGAAGCTCGACAACTCAGTTCTGTCCAAGGAAAGTAATCCGCTGGGATGAAACAGGTGAAAGTTGTTTTTTTTCGGTTTTGCAGCCCGGTAAATTATGGTTCCCCGAGTCAGAGCTTCACCAGGCGATGGTTTCAGAGGAATCGGTAGGTCGTTTCAGGCTTGGAATCGTAAATATGGAACGTTTTTCTTTGCCAAGTTTTATCTGCGTTCCGCTCACGTTGACGACTCATCGACCTGTTAAAATCGCCATCCTCTTTTCTTTTCCTTCCTTTCTCCCGACAATCTCGGCAGTGGAGTTTCCTCAGCTCCGCAATGTCGTTACGAGGAACCGCCTTCAATAACAGTGCGCCTCTCCTTTTGAATGGAAGCAGTCAACTATTTATTTCTCTAACGTTATGGCCGCGATAAAATGTTCCACATATTTTATGGCTCTTTTTCTACTTAAAGCGAACGCCTTGAATCCAGTCTCTTCGAATGCCCATGGCATCGCACTTAGAGAAAGCAGTGAGGTTGAACACAGTTGAAAAAGTGGCGGTTCCAAATTTGATTCCGCAACTTGCTCTGAAGCAGAGCCAGTTCAGTTGTCAATTCGAGACCACAAGCAAACGTACATTAAAATACGGCGGCTGAATCCCAATGGAGCGTTCAACATGCCATCTCCTTATATGGAAGCGTTGTATACTCCATCCTCTTATGATGGGCGGAGGTGTGAGCTGATACACTGAGCATAGCGCACGGGATAGCAGAGGTGCTGAGGAAGTGCGCCCTCTGCATTGCTTCTCGTACTGCACAGTTTCCCAGGAGACAATGTAAGTGGTAGCCGGTGTTAACTCACCCACCTTCTCGCAGCCAAGCGGAAAGAGCCATATCCATCAAGGGTGGTCACAGGAGTACGGCCATCAGAAGAAAAAGGAGGTCTGTGACCCTACGGGAAGTGGCAAAGGGAACGCAGCCTAAAAGTGGCAGTGGACCAGGCATCTTCCAGCAGAATTCAGCTCTTGGTCATGAATAAAAGTTGAGGCTCATTCCAATTCATTATCCATCTTTCGAGGGCATGACGAATGGGGCACAGCCCAGTGGACCAGGCAGCACTTAGTCCAACATATGGGTGGCGCCACAGGTAGGTGGGTTTATGCCTTACCCAGTTCATCACATAGCAGCGTACCTGCACCAAATTGGTAAGGCTGCTAGCGCAAATAGTCTACAGGGCAATGGTGGATGATGCTTTCCATGCCATATTCTCGGGCCAAAGGTTGGCCGAGTGACGGAGGCATTCGTCCGCAACCCGTCGGATTCCAAAGAAAACTGGAGGCATTGTTCAATTTGCCCAGGCAGTGCTCAGCCAGAAGAGGATGGTACTTGCTGATCAGGGATCAGTGTCTCGCAGAAGTGAAGAGTGATGACTGCACGGAATTGTTACGAAATAATGAACGACAGTGGCGAAAGATATTGAAGAGGATTGAAAAGGAGAAATGGAGCTCACCAGTTCGCGTCTTCTCGGCGTTTTGGAGCGGGGCCCCGCTTTGATCGGCTTCGGCGTGCGAATACAGCAAAACTCCACTCGCGAATCGCTATAAATTGGGGAGAGGTGGCTTAATGCACCGGAAAATTATAATGTCTTTGATATAAAATCGAGGATATGAAAATTAAGAGGGAAGCTGCGGCCTAGAGGAATGGCAACGGACTAATCGCTCCGACGTAGGTAAAATGGGAGGGGAAGTAGGAGAAGGAAGTCTTATCTTTCCGCCACTTCTTAACAATGACTGCTACTGAACCTCCCAAACGGCTGGGTAGTATAGGAGGATATATGAAAATGGTGGCAAGCTGCAAGATCCTCGTGAGGGTGAAGAGGACAAGGAACAAGAGTGCATTCACGAGCACAAGAGACCTGATTCACTCACTGTGCTAAATGGTTTGGTATTGCTTCTCAATACACAAGAGTACATGGGGTCACTAAGAGCAGGCCCTCCATCCTACATCCCCACAAAAAACCCAATGTCGGGTCTGTGACGTTACGGGTAGATAAGGCTTTGATAATTCAAAACTGGCAGCTGATAGCAGAGTTGTAGTGTAATAGTTATCAGTGGCCACTGCCTAGCGCCAGAGTTCTTCGAAATTCGAATCGAATCAGGGGACTAATTGCTGAATTATTGAGCTATGGAACCAATCTGTTCATCCTTCTCTGCTTAAAATCACAATGTTGAAAAGAACAGACGACAGATGGTCCCCCTGTCGTACATCCCTATTGCAGCGCACCATACTGCCGCCCAAAACAGTCGTTGGTCCGCTATAGAGTGAGCCCAAGTACCAGCACAGGTACTTCCCCTAGGTATAGGTCCCCCCCTGCTGGGCTTGCACTATTGCCAAGAGCGCCTCATGGCTCACGGAATTGAAGGCTCATTGGACGTCCACCACTACCACATGCAAGTCCCACTGGTTCTTCATTACCGTTTGCAGCACATCGTCCATCCACAGCATGTTTTGCACTATACCGTCCAACCCTGGGCCAAGCCCCTGTTGCTCTGTGACGTGGATAACACCCACCACTAACCTTGCTGAAAACATCTTGAGGTGGCTGCGTAAACACAACCGATGGCACTATGACTGGCCTAAAGTGGGAGGCCCCAATTTTGGTATCATCGTTGTTCGTCCAACCGCTGACTACCCCAGTGACGCCATCCATCAAGGCCCGCTACCGTAGCCCCCACTTGAGTCCGCCCCTGCCCAGTCCACCGGATGGCGCACTGGCACTCCGGGCCACATGGCCAACGTCTTCGCGCCATTCACACATCACTTTGGGCCCAGGTCGGCCCTTGCTAGCCACTGACCACCACTTGGACGTGCCTGCCCACTACCAACAGGTTGCGGCAGGGGGACTCGATCCTCTCTACGTCCGTCGCAAAGACGCCGCTTGTACCATTGATGGAGCACCATGACAGGGACCCTGCCCTCTTCATCATGGCAGTTCGTACCACCGGCGACACTACAAGGGCCACATTCCAGACTTTGCGCCCTGGGGTACCAATCCTTTATCAAACCCTTCATGGGATCTCCTTCACCACTGTGCAGGACTTCCTGAAGTGCTCCTTATCAAGGTCATTGAAGATTTGCCCCCACAAGGCTGCCTATTCTCTGTGAAGGGCTCCCCGTCCCCCGAACGGGGCACATCCCTTATCAGCACAGTCAGGCTCCTCTTTTTCATGAATTCACCCTCGGGTCCCAGCTCACTCAGCGGCTGCTCGGCCAACAGCCTACGTGCCTTCTCAGGCGAAGTGGTCTCCGCCACTATGTCCTTGCTACACTGCTTGCGCACGCTGACGATTTGGAACCTTTTTTAGTCCGGCTTTAATGCCTTTTGCATGGTCTTCTGGACCAGATCACCACTGTCCGAGGCCCACAGTATTGGGTTTCGGCCTCAGCAGCAACAAAGCCTTTGGGGTAATCACGTCATCTCCTGCCTGGCCCCTACTGGTGGTGCGCCCACAGAGCACTGACTCAAAGGATTTCTTCCTAATGCCCCCCTTGTGTCTAGCTGCCATGTTGCCAATGCCTGTCTCCACCCCTACCAGGCGTTCCGTTGATGTGAAAAGCCCCTGCTTCAGCTCTTCGACTTGCTGTCCAGTCTTAATATATTTCGGTGTTGGGTTGAATACGATAAGTCCCATCATCCTGTGCAAGGGAATAATAAACCGTTGTGTAATAATTTTCAGTGTTTTTTTCGTTGATATTAGAGGGGGGGGGGCGTAGGATTGAGACGCATAGATGTACTAACGCTAGTTTTATTAACTATACTGAAATTAGGCTGTCATCAGCATTATACTGCACAACATTATGCGCGATCGAGGACCGGTGGTGTGTTACAATGTGGTGTCACAGTTGCTGTGCAGAGAGCTGTAAAGACGACGAAAGAGAACTGCTTAAGTGAAGTCATTTATTGTTGTTGACATATGAGCAGTCCCTACGCGGCGCTTTAATACGACAAGAAAGGAATAACTAGAACAGCTTAATTTGTATCTGTCAACTTCACCGCTATACCAGAAACTCTAATAATGAACCGGGTCTCGTGTCGAAGTGGCTTTCGGTAGAAATACACAATAAAGTACGGTTTAAATTGTAAAAATGATGTGGCTGATGGTGAACATTTTTGTTACAGGATGAGCTGAACTTATGATTACCCATAACGGCCAAATCAGGGAGGAGATACAATACTGGTGAGTCAAATGATTGAATACTTCGCCTATTGATATTGTTGCATTTACCAGTAACATCACGATACATAGCATAGGTATGGACTGCGTAAAGTATTTGACGGCAACTGGTATGGATCCGTGTCGCTGGGTTTCCTCCGTTTTACGAACCAGCGTTATTGAAACCTGAAGTTCTCAGAGGAACTCGAATGTCAGTACAGGGGAACTTCCTCGCTTCTCTTCATCGTCTAATCTCTCTCCCCTGCACAACGAGGTAGTTTCAGTACTGTGGCTAAGCCTTTAAGAGCATGCGAGACCCAAAGGGCCACAGTAAAAGCAAAATGTTCAACTTGGTAGCGGAATCAACCTCAGTACCTACGAAATATGAGTACACAATCAACTTGAGACACAGACGGATAACTCATCGAGTCATTTTAAAGTTGTGGGGGATTTGCGCACAGAACCTCGCGGTATTTGATATAATTCAAGTTATCAATAGATTTAGATCATTCACGGGGGAATGATGTGTCTTTGTGTGTCTATGAAAGCAATTGAGAGCCAAATCAGTCACTACGAAATGCGAAAGTAAGGTTATGATGAAAATCCACCCACAACTAACTATCGTTATCATAGTGGTCAGAAGACAAAACATTGCACCAAAAAGCACCACAGTACCATTAAATTCTCATTAACGATAAAATCCCAATAGTAGCATTATAAATTATCAAAAATCTAAAGGAAACCCGTTTTTGGCTCAATTTTGGTTTACTATTCATTCTGAATAATACACCTGTTTTCGGTTCGTAAACTTTTTTTATACCCCCCCCCCCCACGGCAGAATTTGACACTTTGCAATGTCAACAAAACTTTTATTTGGGATCTAGCTGTTCCCACCTACTCGACAATCCGATTGGACGATGCTCATGGTAGTTTTTATAGACAGAAAATGGTTATAAAAATAGCCGAAAACGAAATTTTGGCAGTTTGCATCCATTCCGCGTTTGCTATCGTTTTCTAGGTATGTTTTGATGCCGAGTCGAATTGGACAGGTCCCAGAGATGCAGCTAATCCCCGTAAATATAGTCAGGTGAATGTAGTAATTGAAGGAAATATAAAGAAACCCGCCTCACTACAAAGACCCGCCAGCTCGACTCGCAACGTCGTGCCAATTGCCTAAAGGCGCCTAGAATATTTAGGTTTCGTCGTTCCGTCGTAGTTAGGTCATGTTTGGTATCGTTTACTGGTACTTTCCGGTGCTGAATCTAATGGCATGGGTCTTGGAAGTGTGAGATCAGGTCAAGCTGTTCAAGAGAATAATAAACCGTTGTATAATAATTTGTAAATTCTGCTGAAGTCATACTGGCACTCTCACTCTATTTTTTGGTGGTTGAACGATATACGAGGTCGTAGCTTCACTCACTGAACGCTTTGCGGTTACCCACTACTCCACTGTAGATCACGTGGCATTGATTAGAGCTCGAACTGTTGGTCGTCCGTTATCTGTGCGATTTCATTAATGTTGTACATCAACCATAGGCAAATCACAGGTAATCGTTTTCTTACAATGACAAATATGCAGTTACTACACAATTTATTTGGAATAACCTCAAGAAACATACACACATACGCTCCTCGTACACCACGAGATTGAGAACAATATTCTGTTTAGTCGATTGACAACAATTTACACAGTATATTAAGTCGAAATATCAGTGGCGCCTCCAATTTTTATAGACGTAGCTTTCGATTCTGTGTCACGAAAATCAAGCACGCCGAGAGAGGAATTTGAATTCTAGTGAAGTCAAGGCACTGCTGTGTAATACAGGGACACTTTTCCTACCCTCAACTTCTCATCAACTGGGTTTTTCTTTCTTCTTTGCGAATTCTATTCATTCGTGGCGCATACAAAAGGAAATGTTCCAAGAAGAGTTACGATCCCTCTTTATGATAACTTGTGTCGAGGGTCGAAATGCTGCAGAACCACACCATATTAACCAGTTATGTCTATTCTAATTTACTGTTAGTTCATCTAAACCTCTGAAAGATCACCGCAAGGCAAGTGTAGCGTTCTGGGGCCATTGCAGTGTGTTACATACGCCACGGGTATCCCACAGGCTTCAAACATAACCACTGCTAATTTGCAGTTACTACAATCCTTGGCCCGTTACGACTTTACTCAGTCAAGACTAGATTGAAAACATTCAGCTCCCCCCCCCCCTTAAACACTCAGCCCCATGAGCACCAGCTCATATCCCCCCTGCTCCACCACCAGATCCTAAGGCACTGGGTTCCTCCGTGTGACGTCCCCTACGCCCTCCCACACAAAGCAAAGGACATCCGCAAGTTCAGCACTCACCGCCTCTTCTTGCTGTAGAAAGGGCTTCTCAAACACATGACGGATCGATGGTACGAGTCTATTGCATGCACACAATACATGCCTTGCCGTCCTCAGGCTCACTTCACAGAACCTGCAAACCTGTACCTCACACCTGCCAATATTTGCAAGGGGGTTCCTCAGCAGACAGTGACACTTCCTTGGCCCTCCCTCTGGAGAGTCGCATGAAGAGTTTTGACTGTTTAAGGATGGGCAGCCCTGCAGCTATTCCCCCATTTGCCCACCTTCTAAGTAGGTAGCTCCCGGTAGTCCCATCAAAGGGCTCAGGACCGACAGGTCATTTCCCTCTATTCCCTGATGACCCAGCACCCAACACAGTGTTATACTGTTGTCCTTGGCCACGACCTTCAGCCCAGTCAGACAATCACCGACCTTTAAGTAAGACAATACGAGGCTAAGGTCATCAATTACGACGCGCTTCGTACACTACGAACTGTCTCGGAGGCGTAACTTAATACGCGCATCACGAAATGTTATCCCTCAGAGCTGGCCCTCGGAAGGCAACCATTTTTACTGCGCGCTATCCTGTCTATGATGGCATGTGGTTCGCACACTGATGGGCAACCGCGATCCCCGGGATAATGGCCCACGAAAGGCGCGATTGAGTTCCCACCTAGCTTCTCCAGTGAAGTAGAACCAGCGGCGAACTGGACTTCCGTAAGGAGGAAATGAACAAATCAAAACTTAACTTTAAGTGACACTCGTGCGCAGAGGTAAGTAGCTCATATTTGTTCCTAGCTGAATGAAGAAATGAAAGTCTTTCCGCCAAGGCGGTTTTATAGGGTTCATTCCAGTTCAAGGAGGAGTGGGGGTTTGTGAGCCCTTCCCTCCGCTCTTGGCGTCATGGTTGAGGGAAAGTTCTCCCACTGTTCCCTGAGCTTCCTACTAGTTCTGCGCGCTGAGTGTACGTTTTATTGAGAATTGATTAAGAAAGCACCACACATACCAATAAGTGTGCTCAAATGGGGGTGGTGGTGGGGCAGTAGTAGGTGGAGGCTATGAGGCCCTCTGTCGCAGCTTACTAGGCCATCCTAACCCCAGGGAGGTCAACAAGCCCAAACTGTCCGACCCTGGGATAAGCGATAGCCATAAGCCATAAGCGCCATCAAAAGAAGGTGCGAGCGCGTGACCATTCAGACCTTAAGGGTTGTTTGACCCAAAATGGTACCACGGGAATGCACAGTCCGTGGCCTTGCGCCGAGGCATTATGGGTTAGGGCCACGACAGGTGGCTGCCTCTGCAGGGCAAGGTAGGTAGAACAGAGCAATCCAACTCCTACCCAGGGCAAGGCCTGACAATGCTGGAATATGCGCTTGCTCTGCGAATATCGTGTGGTCTGGGGGGTTGCTAGGGAGTAGAAATCCCATCCTCTTCTATCGTTTCTAAACTGCGGGGTCTGAGGGAAGTAGGGGCCACCAGGTCGTAACTCCCACAGACATCCCCGAATGCAGAACAGTAACTGCCCGGGTATAGTGCAAAATTGCTTTTAAGTCGAGCCATATCCTCAAGGTAACCAATCATATTGCGCCATTTCAACATCCTAGATTTATCGCTACAGTTGTTGATATATTGCAGTGTAGCTGTCCCATTTGAGGAACTGAGCAGAAGGCTTTTCCTACCATACTTAGAGACAGGATGCTCCTTTTCGAATAACCGGGATTGCAGCTACAGCAGGAGGAGGTATCTCAGTTTCTCTTCCACGTGCTCCCACTTTCATTGCTCTAGCGACAGTTGCCAATTTACCAGACCATCTGCTCGCCATGTTAGCGTATCCTCCCATTGAAGGTTCACTCAGTGGTCTCAGCAATTTAACAGTCAAACAGATTTTTGTAGATCGATGCAATTCTGAGTTGTACAATTATAAAATTCCACAATTCCACAATTATTCATAAATCAAGTTTTTTCTTTTTTTTCAGGACTGCAATGGCGGGGGTCGAGGATGAGGGTGAGAGTACGTGGAACGTTGTCCCGAGTGAGAGCGCGCGCTGGAGCACTGAGAGGATCCGAAGGGTCCCCACCCTGGTTAAGGCTTCTTCCTCTTGCTTGCATCCTCATAATCATCACGGCCCTCGGGATTTTAGCTGTTTCAGAGGTAATCGCATTATACATTCAATTGTTCATTAGTTATCTTGTTACGGTCGACGAAAGATGCGATTAGATCAATCCGTGCGACGCACCTTCAAAATGTTCCCTGTTCTGAAACTTCAAATTTAAATATTAAACGACGTTGTTTGTTGTTCAGCTACAAATTGTGATTTTCCCGCAGATATCGATGTTGGGGAAACAGGGATCACCGCCAACCGTCGGAGGAGCTGGAGCGGCAGCGAGGATAATGCCAGGACGAGCGCATAAACAACAAGCTTTCAACTACAAACAGGCTGTAAACGGCAACACTACGGTAAATATCAGTTATCTCGGCGCTATCTTATTGCTCGTCGACGTAGGCACATAAAATTCAAGGGGCTACAACGAGGTCAATTGAGGACGGGAACTTTCCCGCAACCTACGGCAAATGCAGAGCGTTACCTTTTGAACGTAGGTTTAATAGGCATTTGAGCGTAATGTGTGCTCTTCAAGCTCTTATGACTCGTTTTCCTTCCTTCCCGCTTTTATTCTGAGTTTTTTTTTAAATTTATTTTACTGCCACAACCCTAGGCTCACTGACTGAAGGATTAAGGGAGAACCTTATTTTCGAATGTCAGAAAAAATGGACTAGAATAGGCAGTTCTTAGGCGAAGTTATGTCAGCAGACATTTAATGATACTTTCCGACTTCAGGGCTGTACAACAAAATGTATTTACTGAACAATATCCTTTACTCACTTTATCGCCAGTATTTACGAATACACGTTGTATGCGTGGCAGATCAAATAGTAGTGTTGAGGAAGCGTATAGAGACAATTGTAATAGGTTCATTCATTCATATCACTTCATTTTCGTCAATAACAATATTATTGGAGTGAGTTGTTAAAATTGAGACATTATTAAGCTTCGAAATCGGTCGGCAAACGATCACAAAAATAAAAAGAACAATATTCTTGAGGTATAGTCAAATTATCTAACTTCCTGGGCAATGGAATACTTTCCTTTTTTAACTGTACGAGTGGGCGATGTACCATACTTGCAGACTCCATGGTTCCGCCTGCTGGTGGTTTGGACTTGTCTTCGGAATGCAATCGTGCAGTTTACATTTCAAAGGCTCCTGAATCCGAAAAACGACGTTTTAGCGTGTGTCTGTGTGTTTGCTTAGAAAGTGAATAGGTCAAAGAGACAAATAATAACTCCTTGATAAGCGATATCACGTTTCTGGTGAGCACTTTCAAAACTAGAAGATAAACACAGGTGGAAATAAAGCTAATACCATCGGAGTTGTCTATGATACGAATAGACAAAACCCGATCACAGCAAGCAGCGAAACTGGGGATTTCCGGCAAAATGGGCTGCCCGATCCCTGAAAATGTCATTATTCAGTCATATTATTGTCAATAACAATCGTGGGTGCGCTTCAATTTTAATCCTAAATGCAATACCCAAATGTGACCACTCGTTCATTCTTCGCTGTAACGAGCCATCCCTTTTCTTTCCTCTCTCACACTGATCTACGCATTTCACGAAGGTAATACCAAGTTACTTGAGCATTTAAAACTTGCCTGTGCACAAGTTTGTAGCTTTGACTCCACTCTGAGCCAGAACGCTGGGAATCCTCGTCAAGCTTATAACCTTATAGTACAGTTTGCGAAGAAGGTTATTACAAAACGGTGACACGGATCTGCCCCTTTTGAAACTTACCACTCAAGTGAATAGATCGAGTGGAAAATTATATTAATGGAACGGACTACTCAGGTTGAAACATGCACGAAGTAACACATGGGCAAGAGGGACAGCCTGACGTACCTACACAGATCTAGGTTCAGTGGACGCTGAGTGAGTGCCCGGGCTCTGCGACTATCGAATGATGTAATTCTCCTATGAGTGTCGAGGAACTTTGATAAGGAAACAGACCTGCCTTCGTACTCGACAAGTAACGAGAAAATAATGTGATTACTAGGTTCAATTTTTCTAGATGGTGCAATGAGTTTCAATTTGGACGTCACTTAAGATTGATGTTCATTGGTTTCATAAGGCCAAACAGGAACATTTGCGAACATGAGGTGTTGCACTACTTTAATATTTTGCATCGATGTTCAGTTATCCCCTTTCATACAGAAATTACTTTTTACTTTCCTTGGCTCTACAAAGTAGAAAGGAAAGTTATGTAATCGGCTGAAAAAAAATTTTGAGTGTTCTTCAGATCTTCACGTGTCAGACCCTACTGTACTGAGTCCAAAAAACATTATTTGGGATATGGTCTGCGTGAGAAGAAAGAGAGAGAGAGAGAGAGAGAGAGAGAGAGAGAGAGAGAGAGAGAGAGAGAGAGAGAGAGAGAGAGAGAGAGAGAGAGAGAAAGTGTGATTTTTAGAGAAAACGACCGAACCAAATCAGCTCAAACTTGATATCTAGCCCGCAGGTCACCATGGGACGCCAAAATAAGGGAATGAGCACAATCCAGCGAAAGTTAACTACAGTTATTATAGTGATCGAAACACCAAATATTCTTTTTCTCAAAAACGGCTCTAACGATTTAGATTAAATTTTTTATATTGATAGCTCGTAATAAGGCGATTACACCATAAAATTCCCATGTGTGGGGAAATGACGAGAGCAGCACAATAAAAATTATCAAAACTTTTGACGAAAACCGGTTATAGTGCATTTTTTTTCTTATAAACTCCGCTGAAATGTTACTAGAATGTTAAAAAAAATTGGTGTAGTAGTCCAATTCAATAGATATAAGGTGAGCGTTTGAAAATGTTCATAAGATATAAGGGGGTCACTCCAGAAATTCCGGAATTTCAACTACCCCCGTTATGCTTACTACCAGTTTTAAAAGTTTTTACCCGATAACTCGGTAAAAGTGATAACTATCCTCTTCATAAAAAGCGTATTTACAGCCTCTGTGTACCAATTGTTCAATAACGGTACGGGAATGGGTACGAGCAGCACAGTAAATTCCGGAACTGTAAGTGCTACCGCTTTCCGCTGCCGTGAAGTGTTGTTTGATCAAGTTCAAATGAATTGATTAAGTAGACAAGGCCATATAGAAAGTGAATTGACGGAGAGCTAAGGAAAGTTGTGTGTTGCAACGTACCAGATATTTTATAGGTGAATTTTCGTTGGTTTTATGTGATTTCCGATTTCTTTACTTTTACCGTAAACACTTTCTGCGTACGGTTCGTTTCCCCTTTCGGATATCTTCAACTTTCATCATGTGAATGAAGAGAGAATCAGTGTGTTGCACAGGGGAGGAGTGTAATTTTCATGGCGAATTCCCTAAAAGGAGGGGAATCTTTTGAATAGACGCGAATGAAAGGTCAAAAGTCATTTTGCTTCGCATTTACATCGAGGGAACGGGATTTTATTTTCCTACTCGTGGGATCGTTTTTCCTCCGAACGTTATTATTCAGCTCAACGGAATATAGCTCCCTCGTGAACTGCCATGGAAACGCGGATAGTTGCGTGATGCGGCGTAACACGCCAGTCGCCCAGCCAAGGGGTTGTCTCGCTAAAATAATTGCATGGAGCGTAGAGTACAAATACAGTTCCAGAAACGGTTTTTGGTGTTCAATTTTAACCCTTATCTACTACGGTAGTTTTAGACTGCTGTTGGTTCGGATTTTCAATCACTGTTCCCCAAAAACGCTTGAAACCCCTAGAAAATGTATATTAATAATTTTCCAAAGGAAGAAGATAACAAAATATGAAGCGTTTTAATGAAATGTATTATTTCATATAATATATTACGTATTTCACAGATTAAAAGATCTTGTGTTTACCTTCAGTTCTGCTTAATCAGTCTTACAGTTGCAGACCCAATAATACCATAGTTCTATTAAAAAAGCATCATTTAAACTACATACAGTTTTAAAATATAAACAATGAAACGAATTAACAAGAATATAATCACAAACTTCACAAATTTCTTAAAAGTATCACGAACGTTCTTCATTGTTGGTCGAGGAACAGTCAGGGCAAATCAAAACTTTATGTTCGCCACGCATTGATTTCAGACAGTAACTACAACTCTTCATTTGTGCGGGTAACGATTTTTTGTATAACTTCGTCAGTGATGAAAAGGGAAAACAGTTCGAGGAACAATTCGTCTTCTGAACTCCTCTCATTTTCATCCTCCACAACATCAAATTCATCTTGAACTCGTAAACCATGCAGGATTCCATCGGTCAGTTTTAGAAGCGACTTCATTTTCAGATGTAAGAGAGATATTGATATTGTAGTAAAATCTCTTCAGGGGTCGAACAAATCTTGTTGAATGTCACTTTCAAAAAACACGTTCACAAATGTATGAACTGGTGAAAACTCAGTAAAGGAAGAAATTGTAGAAAGAGGTTGAATAACGAACAGTAATGCTCAATTATTAGAGCATACAAATTACGGTAGGGTCAAATCTGACCTATTCAAATCTTCTATGGTTGGGTCGAATCCGACCGAAGGGGGGATAGGCGAAAAATGGTACCTGCCTAATCGAAGTGGCCAAACCAACAGCTTCCATGCAACTGGGCAGAAGGTGCTCTTGAACGACAGCTCACGTGGGTCGGATCCGACCGACTGTAGTAGAGAACGGTTAAGGAGTCGGGGGTTGTTCGTAACACGTTTGAATCGTATCGTGGACGGCCGTAATGAGGTTTTTTTCGCCGAAATATCGATTAAAAACTTTCAAAATACCGTGGAGCTTGTGTGATAGGTACATCACGACTTGAAATAATTATTATAAGTTCTTTTGCATATACAATTATCAGCGCCATTGAGGAAATACGACAGACAATTGAAACCACCTCAAAAAAGCTTATTGTATCTGTCTACTACACTGTTGTCCGCCTGATTGCAATTCCCATCATTTCCAATACGTACTCACTTCCCTGTCCCGCTACTATTTCGTTCGCTGCTCAATTTCCTGTGTCCTCTGTTCCTCAATTTGCTACATTTTTTACTCAGCTCGCCGATTTTCCAATCTTTCCTTTTAATAGTTTTCTGGATTCGCTACAAGTTGTTAGGCATGTTGTCACCTGACTGATGTATTGTTTTAGTTACCGCTTATAGTCGGTTGCTACCTAAAGCCCCGTTGCTAATTAAAACAGTTCAGTTGTGCTTAGTTCCATCGTGATTGGGTAATATTTCGCTTAGTTGGTAACAATATTCACCAAACTTCTCGATCCGTTACACGCTTTTTATGTTATATACAAGTACGCACTTTTCGAACATTTTTTAGTCCAATTTCCCCAAGCGGGTTTTAAAGTATTTATTTTCCAACTGTATTATTCTATTCTACAAATATTTTTGCACAATAGCTCGGCTATCGTCACTCGAAGATTTTACACGTCTTCTCAACTCCGAAAGAAATGCAATTGTAGTTAAATGTCTTGCGTTTCCTCCACGTTTGTTGCTGCAAATTTTACAAAATTCCCTCCATTTGCCTCTCCATCACCTTCTACTTTTATTTCATTTCTTGACAAGTTTACATAATAAAATGTCTTACTTCATCAACCTTAACAATATTTTCGCTAGTTTTCCACATTTAGTTCTGAATTCATTTGCAGCAACTTTCCAACTCAGGTGAATCTGGCGTTGCAGGAGAAACTAATTATTTCGACTTATTATTCATTCTGATAATACGCCTAGGTTTTCGGCCAGGAAAAACTTTTTACAGCCCCACGCCCCTCAACGTTGTATTGTAAGGCATTTATTGTAAGTCCGCAACATTCGCCGTTCTGGCCGTATTTTGCTTTGGGATTTTGTGCCCGTCTACTCGGCAATGCGATCGGACGATGTAATAAATAAGACAAAAACAACATTTTGGCAGCTTCATTGCTTTTACGTCGTGTTGGGTGACGTTTCCTAGATATTTTTTGATATTGAGGCGAATAGGACGGGTCTCAGAAATGCAGGAAATCACAGTAAATATAGCGTGGTAAATTCCACTATTTGAAGCAACTCGCGGGACAATATAGCGAAAGTTATCGTTTCTCCCCAGTTTGCTCTTGCCAATTAGCAAGCGTCGCCTAGAAAATGTCAATATTCGTTGTATTCCAGTCATGTTTCGTATTGTTTACTAGTGTTTTAAGGTGCTGAATCGAATGGGGTAATTCGGAGGTGTGAGACTTCGTCAAGCTGTACAAAAGAATAATAAACCCCTGTGTAATAATTTGCAGCGTCTTTTGATCAAATTTTTCTCGACGTTTTGGGCTTATTATTACCATTATCGGTAATGATGATGGTGAGAGTGTCTTTTCTTGTTGTGTGCTTTCCGACGAAATCGATGTTAACGAGTTTGGGGACTTTGGTGAAGTAAACTTCAAATCGGCGGCACGCGATTTTAAAGGAAAGAATACATCAGCGAATTTAATGCGTTGGTTGGAGGCCCTAAGCGTTCGAGATGCTGAATGACGATATTTACTCCGACAATATTGACAGAACAGAGCAAGAAGCGAGGCGAGGGAGGAGAAAGGGTTAATGATTGGGTTTCGACTGGACCCCGGCTCCTTGTTAAGGAAAGCTGCCGCAGTATTTTGAGGGCAAACCTGCTAAATCACGTCAAATAACCGGGGCTTCGATGTAACTCTAGCTCGTTCGACAGAATATGCCCAGGGGACGCCAATGAATAAATGTTAATTATGAACGCAACGGTTTCATCGGACGGTCACATCTCCGCTGGTTCAGTTTTAGCGGTTTCACTAGCCAATACCCGCGCTGCTCGGACCCTCCTTTCAGAATCAACTTTACATTTGTACAGGTCCGGTTTGACCGCGTGAAGTTCGTCTTGATGAAAACCACAGTGCGACTTCGCTGGAACAAATCGGTTGAGCGGCAAAGTCCAACAATTTTGCCTGAAACTTGCTTCTCGGATGAAATAATTACTTACGTGGAAATTGATTTACCTCCAGTAGTAGCGTTTTAATTACATACATAACCGTAATAACGCGGGGCAAATGAATTGTAGGAACAGGCAACGCACCTCACAATTTCCCTCAGCCCCCAGTACAAGTACATCGCTAATTTAACTTAAGCTAACGCAACCATTTTGCTGGGCTCAACATTTACAAATTCTCCCTCGCCTGTCGTTCTCTCTTATTCTGATAAGTCATCGTTAAGTTCCTATTCAAGTTTCTATCGTAACAGAATATTTTGACATTCATCTCGTAACGCGTTTTCGTTTTTACAGCCGAAAAGTTTTGTATTCAAAATGGAACCACTTCTCAGGAGAAACGCTCTCTCGGTGGAACTGTGGGCTCAAATCACTGTAAATCGGTAAGTGCGATCTCAAACCTGGTTTTACGTTTAAGGTTTTGTGTTAAACTGACTTGTACTGCATTCGTTCAAGAAGACACGGTAAGCCAGATGAAAACCGTTATTATTTTCCCTAAAGTGAATGAAAAACTCTTTCTGCTTCACAGTCCTGTATATACGGATTTTTGGCACGTTGCAAGTTGGCACGAGCCCCCCCCCCTCCTCCTCTTAAAAAAGAACGAGCTCAAACTTTACAGACGTTCTGCTTCGTGTCTTCATTCACACACAAAGCACACGCTGCTTTATTTGATTTAGAAGAAAATTCTACTTTTTTACTTTCCTAGGCTCTACAAAGTAGAAAGGAGAGTTATGTAATCGCCTGAAAAAAAAATTTTGAGTTCTCTTCAGATCTTTATGTTTCAGAATCTCCTGAGTTCGAAAACACTATTTGGGAAAATGGTCTGTGTGCGTATGTGTGTCTGTGAACAATTTTTAGAGAAAACCACTATACCAAATCCACTCAAACTTGATATCTAGCCCGCATATTACCATGGGATGCCAAAATAAGGGTATAAGCAAAATTCACTGAAAGTTAACTGTAGTTATCATAGTGATCAAAACACCAAATACTTTTTTTCTCAAAAATGCTTTAAACGATTTTGGTTAAATTTTTTACATTGGTAGCTCCCAATATGGCAACTATACCATAAAATCCTCATTCGTGGGAAAATGACGAGAGCAGCGCAATAAATTATGAAAATTTTCGACGAAAAGCGTTTTTAGCGCGGTTTTTTCCTTATAAACTCCGCTGGAATGTTAGTAGAATGTTAAAAAAATTGGTATTCTAGTCCAATCCAGTTCATATAGGGTCAGAGTTTAAAACCGCACATGAGATATATGGGGCTAACTCCAGAAATTCCTGAGATTCAGCTACCGCCGTTTCGCTTACTACCAGTTCTACACGTTTTTACCCAATAACTCTGCAAAAGTAATTACTATCCTTCTTCAACAAATTTGTGTTACAGCCTCATTAATTATCTGTGTACCTATCGCTCAATAATGGTCCGGGAATGAGTACGAGCAGCACAATAAATTCCGGAACTGTAAGCGCTACCGCTTCCTGCTGCTGTGAAGTGTTGTTAGACCAAGTTCAAATGAACTGAGTGGTAAATGAATTGATTAAGTAGAAAAAGCCACGTAAAAAGTGAATCGACGTAGAGCTAAGGAAAGATGTGTGTTGCAACGCATCAGATATTTTTGGAAGATTGCAATTAAAAAAGAACATATTTAGCGCGTGGCAACACTCAACTGTCCATGATAAGGAAGTTCGATAAACCAGATGACGAAATACCTTTCTACCAACTAATCTGCCTGCAATCGTCTCTAGCCAAAGTTCTTGCTAAATTAATTTTTCGGCATCTCACTGAATGCCGACTGCCTGATCGACGGTTTAGGATTCAGAAAATCGCAATCTTGTTCTCTCCAATTACAACGTTTCACTAAATACACAAAAGAGAAGAGAAATCTGCCGTCTGCACAGCAAGAGTCGCCAGAGTTTGGCATAAGGATCTGTTGTGCAAGCTTCGCCCACGCTTCCCCAATAATATCGGTTCGTACAAAGTTATATTAGTGGTAGGAGTTTTATAGTTAGGGTGCGGAACAAATATTCATCAGTCAGAAGAATAAACGCACTGCCACAGGATAGTGTGTCGGGCCTTCACCTGTATGTCTTCTATTGCCACGATATACCTCTCCCATCTAACCTGGCAAGTTTACTTTCAAGTAGAGAGGTCCACGCAGCAATAGATAAATGCCAAGCGAGATGGGAATTCTCGTCAAAGAGATGCGTATTAGTTGTTTCTCAACATCCGCGAACGTTTCTGGAGAGAAAGGGTTCAGCCAGACCACTGGACGTGCCAGTTCCATAAGAAACATAGCGACATGCGTGGCCAAAGACTGTCGATCCAGCACATCTTGGGCCTCCAGTTCTGATTGTTACTATTCAAGAAGGTCTTAACAAAACACGTGGCCGTAGTTAATCTGTCCCTTGGCAACCTGTCATATCCCCACAGGACGGTGGACGCTGAGTGAGTGACCTGGCTCTTGTGCGACTGATATAACTCTCTCAAGAGGGTTCAGGAACAGTGACTGTGATAAGGGAACAAGACTAATCTACCTCTCCCATTTCTCTGACGGCCTGATTTATACAGTGTGTCAGGGGGATGCTGAGCAACTACAGGTGTACTCTAAGGAATTGGGCATCAGATGACGGTTGAAACAAATCAGCAGCTGTAAGTCACACCCGTAAGACTGAGTTTATGGAGCCCGCTCCGCGTTGCCTACATCACCTAATTCCTAAGTACTTGGGAATTATATTGAACAGTCGTCTCACGCAGATCACGCAACTCATCTTTTTCAGCTCCTAACATTAGCTGGTACAATAAGGCCCGGATATATAAGCTTCTGAAACATCCCATCTGGACGTATTGCCTTTCTATTTAGGGTATCTGCTCTCGGTCACAATTTCGAAGGTTGGAAGGACAACGTAACCGAATGTTTCAGCGAACCATTCTGTAAACACTTCAATTTATGCGAAACGAGACGATCTACCGTGTCACCCACGGAACTCGACATAAAAACGTATGCTAAAACAAGCTTGAACCGACCGACAATACTTTGTTTGACTCTCTCACGACACTTCCTCGACCTCGTTTCCCGCGCTTGAACCATGATCGAACTGCATAATAAACTTTAATATAGTTGTTGAGCGCACGAAAGGGGGAGCTTGAATTGAGAAATAAATGAACATGGTGAGCGTGTTTGAGGACTGCATTACACTTGACAGAATAGCGATATCAGCTTGAGTGGGAGTATATAAACGTGAGCAAGGGGACTCTTCATACGCGTGAACTGGTTGCTTGGGAAACTAGTGGAGAGAGGGACGAGTGAGTCGTGAGGCTTGAGAGACGAATGAATTGGGAGAGCTGGTAGACGACCGCCGTTTGGGAGAGCTGGTAGATAACTGCTTGTTGGAAAGAGCTGTGTGTTGTGGAGAGAAATGTAAAATTGAGGGAAAGAAAAAGGATATTTTGGAAAGTCCGGGAAAGGAGAAAATATAATGGACTAAGGCGCATCGCAAGACTCGTAAAAAATCAGAATAAAAGATGGCCCTCGCAATTCACGTCTCGGAAAGCCGAGCCTTCTCCTTCCAGAAGCCACTGCTAGCTCGCCAAGCAGTTGTATCCTACGAAGGTTGTACCCTTCACAACTATGGCCACGTTTTTGTGTCATAACCTTCTTGCAAACTTGGCGAACCTAGCTGATACCCAAACCACTCACGAGCAGCACGTGGTCTCTTATTTCCTACGAACTGGAGAGAGTCCTCGCTGGGCTTTCCACAGGTACAAACAGAAGGGTTGAGATCAGAAAAGAGTTTGGGGAAATAATGACTTTCCGTGTAGCGGTCTATGTATGCAAGCATAATATTAGGTTTTGTTAAGGGTAATTGTAAATAGTTAGCAGCCTTGAACAGTTAGACGCCTAAACAGTCTCCAATTAAAAAAACCTTCCCCAACCGCCATGAATTCGTAGATTACTTTACTTTAGTTATACGCACATTTCTGAGGAAACATTTAAGGAGAACAAAATTCAGATTCTGATAATCTGAAAGCACTTTACAAGTTTGGTCAAAATCGTTGGAAACGTTTTTAAGGAAATCGGTTGAATGATAATTTACTGTAAGACAATCTCATTTTCCGAGCTATCATGACATATCTCCGTTCAACGGATAGATCAGGAACGTTTATAAAGAACAATTTCTACAAAATTATACAGAACGTTAGCCAACCACTGAAGGATGTACTAAAGCATTTCCTTAGTCGCTGACTATGAACAGCTCAAGTGGCAGTTGATACTTTTCACTTTCGCTTGAGGAACTCCTTGCAAATTAGTGAGAATTATGAATTTCACCCTTAGTCCAACTATAACTCTCTAATGGCACTAAACGAACATCGACAAAAGTTCACCTTGCCTCACACGGCCTATTTCGACGCATCTCAGCCGAACAATAAGTTCAGATGATTTCGCTCTGAAGTAGAATGAAAAGTTCTACCAGCTTAGCGCCTTGATAACTCCTGTGAACGAAAGTGGGAAGGAACCACCGTCAGGGAGTTAGAGTTGGGTGTGTCGACGTTACAACAAAACACGCCAATGAAGACGTCTCTCCCATTCCCCCCGATAACTTTCTGTTATTCTTCTTAAGCCGACTTTTTATATCTCTTTCATATCCATTGAGACGTTACCGTCGCAGACAGAGTGAACCTTTGTCTCCAATTCATTCGCGATAAATCAATTATTTTCAGACTTGGCGCTTGATTTATTTTCAGATACAGGAGCCGACTGGTTGCGTCTCGTATCGACGAGGAAACTTCGTTGAAAGAAAAGCCCTGTCCGCCTCCGCCACTTCCCGACTGTCCCATCGTTCCTCCAGATATACGTAAGTTGTTATTAGTTCGGAGCTCAAAATGTATTCATAGCCGCTACACAAGTTCACAGGATGTTGTGATTTTTGTCTGTAAACGTGACAGCCAAAACCAGGCTGTATTTGACGTTTTCAATTGCCGATGTTCATAAAAAGATATTGACCGGGTTTAATGTAGCAGATTATGTCAGCATTAATATCGAAAGTATCGGGTTTATTTTCGTCCTTTTGAGAACTTCTTCAACGGACGCTCTCAGCAGGTTCGTTGCACATGTATCGATTGGCAATACTTTGGATTGCTGAGACACTAACAACCTGAAATCCTTGCAGCGAGGATATGAATACTTCGAAGAGTTCCTCAAACTAAACGAAAGGCTTCGGGAGAAAGACGTGCTGAGATCGTAAAAAGGGTTTCGCTGTTTCCGTTAACACCCGGGGGAGCCGTCAGCAGACTGATTGACCCACCTCCAAATCCCCCGCGATTGAAGGACGACCCATAGTAAGAATTGTAAAACAGTTCTACGGGGGATTAGGCTACGAGGGTTTTTCTGAAGACATACGGCCCCGTGAAGAGTAAATTGGGGATGAACTGTCGTAAGTTGAAGACCAAGACGTTCCCTAATTCGAATATGATCTTCGAGCTCAACAGATTCAAGTCTCCTCGACAAAGTACTTGCGTCAATCTTCAACTTTACAAAGCCACGAACTTTCTTGGAAACTGATTTCCCCTTCGCCCCCCGTCATCATTTTCTCCCCTGTCAACTCCTGATAAAGCCGTCCAATCAGAACAGTCGACTGAGATTGGAAAGAATTGGGTCAGGAACTGGACCAGAAATGACAAACCGACGGAAACGGGAAATGTTCAATCAGCTCCAGTCGAAGGGCGAGATGCTTTCGGTTTGACGCGACGGAGGAAAACTTATTTGAGACGATCGTCAAATCAACCGCTCGATTTTCTCTCTGACGCGCTTTTCCGTTGCTTTCGAATTGACACTTTCCTATTGGGGCGCAGAGTCGGGCGAAATGAACAATTTGGTGGAAATACGCACCTTAACCCCTTTATTACTTTCCTTGGCTCTACGAAGTAGAAAGGAAACAGGAAAGTTACGTAATCGACTGAAACTTTTTTTTTTAAGTTCTCTAGTTTTTATGAGTTCGCCTACTGAGTCCGAAAAACAATAGTGGTGTTGTGGTGTTTAAAAACAAATAATTCTTCATTTCCACCTGCCCCATCACAAACGTGACTAAATAAAATTAAATAATAAATTAAACCAAAAGTCCACTCTGCTGGACATAGAATAATTAAAATAAATGTTCTGACCGTAACGACTCCGTGCGAAAGTTTACTGTTGGAAAGCAAAACGAAGAGGTTGAAGATCGGAATGTCGTAAGCGTTCGATTGGTAGATGGAGAAATTATTATAGTTGGGGGGCTGATGACCCTTTTACTATAATACGCCGAAACACTACTTCGGGATGCTGGTGATTACGTAATGAACCAGAGAGGCGGAATGGCGAGCTGAACCAAAGTATTTGAATCATCGGCGAAAGCAGTGGGGGCTGGAGACGGATTTTTTTCGGCGATAAGGTCTTAGCGGTGGGTTGTTTATAAAGAGCTAACGGCACAAACAACCGACACGACCATACACCATAAACCAAGTGCATTCAGCCACATGATACGGAGGCTAAACTATTCCACTAACCGAACAAAATTACAAAAAAGAACTTGATATTATCAATACCATCGCCCAAAATAAGAATTACACCAAACAAACAATAAACACATTATTAAGACAAGGACCACCCAACAACACCCCAAGGATACACGGAACAACTAACATCTTCCGAAAGGAAGGCACACAAATTGCATTACGTACGGACAACACACTTAGAACCAAACTAACTCCAAAGACTGAAAAGACAGACCCCCACGACCAAAGTGGGGCGTATAAAATAACTTGTACGTGTACAAAACGCACACATAGGACAGACAGGACGAAAAATACGGACCAGATATTCAGAACGCATTAAATCTCTTAATAGGAACAAAGACGACTCAAACTTTGCCAACCACCTCAAAACAACTCGACACGAACCTTCCAAAATACAGGACTGCATAAACAGTACAAAGGACGAAAACTGAACACCATCATAAATGAACAAATCAACACAAAATGCGACACCATATGTACACCACTCAAGACACTACACAAACGAAAACAATAATTGACGGGTTTACAGACCACCCTATACAAAAAAGACTTGGAATCGACAATCAACAGACTATTTAAGACATACATAATTCCATTACACTCTTTCCCTTCACCTTCAACGGATTTCCCTGGAGGTGTATGACCTCCTTCCTCTTCCCTTCCCACGCCCTACACCATCCCATCCCGTTAACCTTTCTCTTCCTATATATGGACCACGACCAACTAACTGATTATAGAACTGACTTAATGGCCAGACGATTATGTCTTTACATTGAAAGTGCTCGTCCACAGTATCTCACCAACCACAGAAAACGGACTCACCAAACAGGCTAACTTTAGTAATTCACCTACTGCTAGAACTAACCCAATTAGTCAAATCAAAGAAGCTGTTGAAGAATCACACGGAAACTTCTGGAGTACCTCCACAGAATGGGGTAAAAAAGAAGATCGCTTCTGCAGGACTTTTTGGATAGCGCGGAGCAAACGTTCTTCCTCTGTCCCAGGAGGGCCAGATCCCGCAGGTGCCTGCGGGGAGCAGTTGGGGATTTACTCGCAAGATTATTCTTCCAACTGAACCATGCGTAGAATGCTTACTGGGCTGAGGAGCCGTAGGAAACGTCACCACATAGACTTAGTTAATTCCTGTCAACAGAACCGTGCTGAGGAGCATTGAACTCAAAAGGCCTCCTGGACTTTTAATCAAAACCTACCAGCCTGTTGCAACATTTCTGATATACCCGTTCACCTCTGAGATCATCCATCGCTCACCCGACGTCACACCTGGACGATTAAAGAGCAAGCGGGTGTTCATCTGCGTGTGCAAGAGATGGTAAGTGGAATCAACAGCCAACTGCGCTCAGTGGAGGGCTCGTTTGCCGGATGACTATTGAGGCAAGACCTCCTTGACACGTTTGACAATTGAGAGAAACTAAAGCGATAGAATTTGAGGTTCGGTTATGTGCGAAATGTCTTCTTATCTATGTTACCCTTCAGAAATACACTAATTAAGTGTAAAATATAGCATTACCTATTTCATTTATTGGATACGAGGCACCAAATGCTGACACCCACAGCCGACTTTCCACAACACACACCTTCGCTCGAGACGAGCACTCTGCTGCTCAAAATACCTATTATTATACCGCAGGTGCCCAGTGTTGTACTTCGTCCGAATAAGCGATTCGATCTCTAAGAAATCTCCTTCGTTCGACGAACACCTTCGATAAGTCGGCGAATCTCGTGGATGTTTTCTAAGGTATCGCAGGTTCGAGGACCACCCCCCCCCTCCATCCTCATTCTCTGAGTTCAGTACGACAATCTTTTACCAGAAACCTCGATAGTCTCTCTTCTCCGAGCTGACATCGCAATCTGCGCTGAATTTCGGCCGGTTTCACATTTTCTTTTGTTGATAACAATGCGTGCGCAACACAAGGGAGTACACACTTATCTCGTCGTGGGCGACTGAATAGGAGGGTCTACGACCACAAGGAAGTGATTGTCCTATCCCTAGACGTCCCCTCAAGACCGAAATGTCGTTTATATAAGATCAACCCTCACAGTACAGTAACTTCTATATTTTAAAATATTATATTTGTAATTAAAAGTTCATTATTAAAGTAATTCAAGATTTTTTAGCTTTAATTTTAGCATTGTTGGCTTATATCTCCACACAGCATCTGGTTAGAGACAGTTTTATGGAGTTTCGAGCTGTGCACGCAAGAAATTTATTCAAAACCGTTACAGCTGTTTAAAGAAAAACTGATTTGATATTTTAATCACTATGATAACTATAGTTTTGAGTTGATTTCAGTCGAACCCTAATTTTTTCGTGTTGTGTTCATCTACTCGTTTAATATTAAATGTGGGCTTAGTTCCGCTATTTTCTCTCTAGCGCAACCACACAAACACTTATCATTTCCTCGAATGGTGTTTTTTGAATGCAGGAGATTTTGAAACGCGAAAATCTGAACAATACTAAAAAAATGTTTCACCCGATTAAATGATTTTTTCTTTGTAGGATGGAAACGGAAAAGCCACCAGTTTCAGAGCAAATTTTGAAACGGGTGTCGCAACTACAAGGAAAATTATGTTCGCTCCATTAGGGGCAGCTCCAGTAGACCTATTTAAGAACAACAAACACAATTCACACTGTCAGTCGATCTGACAACATTAATACAATCGAGCTACGTCGACTAATATTCTTCTTCATAATTGAATATCAAGACTTGCGTATTCAAAATGTCGTATTTATGTCGACAGGAGGCCCAATAAACGTGACAGAGTGGTTGGAAAGGAACAAGGACGACGCCGAGGACACGCCTGAAGGAGACGAAGGGCGTTGGAGCCCGAATGACTGCACGTCCCGTCACTCCGTGGCCATTATCATCCCCTACAGGGATCGAGAGAAACAACTCGATTTGCTCATGAAATACCTCCCTCCAGTTCTTAAAAGGCATCAAATTAATTACAAAATATTTGTTGTAGAGCAGGTACGAACCATTTACTACCACGAATTTGTAAGTTGTTATAAGGATATTCAAACCCACGACCAGAAGGTAAAAATGAGTGGTGAACTCTATAAGGGAAATATCGATGACTTGAGAGGGTGGTGGGTTGAATCAAACGAAGTTGGAAATTCGTTGGGGGAAGGAGGCAGAGACCACTAACTTGCCAGCAGCTTTTGGCAACTCACGAAATTTCCTGAGATTCACACGAGGCAAAGTTGAACCTGAAGGTGACATTACAATAAGGCCTCTTCACAATATCAACATAAGACTAGCTCTCCGCGAATATTAAATCGTGAAGAATGTGACGAAAATAAGGGAAAAAGGGAAAATAAGACAATTAATGCTCAGTGGGAACGAACCCATGAATTTAGGGAAACAAAAAGCAAAAGAAAACTATTAAGAGAAATTCAAAAGTAACTACGAGTATATATTAAAAAGAAATTGAGTTTCATATAAAACCAAAAAACTAAATTTGTACTGTAATAGAAGAAGGGACTGGAATTAAACATTAGTTGTCCTCTATTACCTACGGCATGCCATAAGAATGAAAATGAAAATAAAGAGCCATAGATTTTGAGTCTTCTTCCTCTCCGTTCGAACAGATCTAGAGAACCGTTTAAGCGCGGGAAGCGAGCAGGGCACAGGAGATACGATCGACAAAAAAATGGGAACCCGTGCAAGGCCAAAAAAGGGAGAGAAGAGATCTAACCTTCTTTCAGAAGCCGTCCATAGGCCTTCGTTTCTGGCCGGGTTTGTCCCCGGGCAGCTTGTACGGTTCAAGGGTTTTTGAGGCCCAAGCCCTGAAACGGTTTCATTCAGATTTCATGTCACAAGAAGAACAGCTTCGAATCTTTGGGAATTCGAGCACTCGAGAAGCCTTCCGATGGCCACTGTGATAGCTTCAAGTTGACTAAGATGAAAGGTAAACCCTACACATGAGAAGCGACGGGCATGTTGTACTCTATTGGGGACCTGTGGTGCCCATCCTAATGTCTAACAGGCCCATGCCTAGCTTCCCAAGGAATGACAGATAATTCCTGCAACACAGTTTTATAAATAAATAAGGAGAAATGACTTGTTCATATTAAAAAAATATCAAAATATCTGGTGCGTTGCAACACACAACTTTCCTTAGCTCTACATCAATTCACTTTGTACATTGCTAATTCGATTTAATCAATTCATGTATCACTCAGTTCCTTTGAACTTGGTCAAGCGACACTTCAGAGCAGCTGGAAGCGGTAGCGTTTACAGTTCTGGAATTTATTGTGCAGCTCGTACTCATTGCAGGACCATTATTGAGCAACTGGTACACAGAGAATTAATGAGGCTGTAAACACAAATGTTTACTTTCCTTGGCTCTACGAAGTAGAAAGGAAAGTTATGTAATCGGCTGGTAAAAAAATTTTGAGTTTTCTTCAGATCTTTACGTTTCAGACCCTCCTGAGTCCAAAAAACACTATTTGGGAAAATGGTCTGTGTGCGTATGTGTGTCTGTGAACGATTTTTAGAGAGAACCATCGTACCAAATCCACTCAAACTTGATGTCTAGCCCGCAGGTTACCATGGGACGCCAAAATAAGGGTATGGGCAAAATCCACCGAAATTTAACTACAGTTATCATAGTGATCAAAACACCAAATACTTTTTTCCTCAAAAATGCTTTAAACGATTTTGGTTAAATTTTTTTTGGTTATTGATAGCTCCCAATATGGCAACTATACCATAAAATTCTCATTCGTGGGAAAATGACGAGAGCAGCGTAATAAATTATCAAAATTTTCGACGATAAGCGTTTTTAGCGCGGTTTTTCCTTATAAACTCCGCTGGAATTTTCGTAGAATGTTAAAAAAATTGGTATTGTAGTCCAATCTAATACCTAAAGGGTGAGTGTTTAAAAACGCTCATGAGATACATAGGGGTCACTCCAGAAATTCCTGAATTTCAACTACCACCGTTTCGCTTACTACCAGTTCTAAAAGTGTTTACCCAATAACTCTGCAAAAGTGATTACTATCCTTCTTCAAAAAATTCTTGTTTACAGCCCATTAATTCTCTGTGTACCGATTGCTCAATAATGGTCCTGCAATGAGTACGAGCAGCACAATAAATTCCGGAACTGTAAGCGCTACCGCTTCCTGCTGCCGTAAAGCGTTGTTTGACGAAGTTCAAATTAACTGAGTGATAAATGAATTGATTAAATAGAATTAGCCATGTACAAAGTGAATTGTTGTAGAGCTAAGGAAAGTTCTGTGTTGCAACGCACCAGATATTTTGAAGAAGGATAGTAATTACTTTTGCAGAGTTATTGGGTAAAAACGTTTAGAACTGGTAGTAAGCGAAACAGCGGTAGTTGAAATTCAGGAATTCCATGTATCTCACGAGCGTTTTTAAACACTCACCCTTTAGGTATTGGATTGAACTACAATACCAATGTTTTTTAATATTCTACAAAAATTCCTGCGGAGTTTATAAGGCAAAAACTGCGCTAAAAACGCTTTTCGTCGAAAATTTTGATAATTTATTGTGCTGCTCTCGTCATTTTCCCACAAATGGGAATTTTACGGTATAATTGCCCTATTGAGACCTATCAATATAAAAAATTTAATCTAAATCGTTCGAGCCATTTTTGAGAAAAAAAATGTGGTGTTTTGATCACTATGATAACTACAGTTAACTTTCGGTGGATTTTGCCCATACCCTTATTTTGGCGTCCCATGGTAACCTGCGGGCTAGATATCAAGTTTGAGTGGATTTGGTACGGTGGTTCTCTCTAAAAATCGTTCACATACACACAGACCATTTTCCCAAATAGTGTTTTTCGGACTCAGGGGGGTCTGCAACGTAAAGATCTGAAGAAAACTCAAAATTTTTTTTCAGCCGATTACATAACTTTCCTTTCTACTTCGTAGGGCCAAGGAAAGTAAAAAGGGGTTACCCAAGTCGTCGTTTTGAGGGGGGGGGGGGATAAAAATGTTTAAATAATAGACTTGAGTTACGAAGAAGGGGAGAAAGAGAACAAAAAACTCAACCTGCCAGTAAACTCAGTCCTATCTACAGTAATGAAGTCCATGATGTCTTAAAAGATTCAAGTAGGCTTGTTCCCTTATCAAAATGACTGTTCCTTAACTGCGGAGGTTCGGCAGGTTGTCATTTAGCGAGTAGGCAGCTGCTGGTTATGCGTCACCCAGTTGAGGTGTGACCCTAGGGAAATCTGTACCATCTGGTTTCCGGCAGGTTTCGAAGGAAGAGGTTAACTTGTGAGCACTTTGTTTGTCAACCTTCTTTGCTAACTCGGCGAAACGGTTATAAGCTTGTGTAGTAGGTGAAAGGTTTGGCTGCTCTTCCAATGACTGCAGCTCTATGTCATAAGAAGTGTTTCCTCCACAATGGTGGCACAAGGCATGCAGGATGGAAAGTCTTGAAGAGTAAAAGCAGTGAAGCTGTGCATTAAAGTCACCATGGCCCATAAGGAACTCGCGTCTCCACAAGGTCTGACTCAAACCACTTCCTCCATAGACATTGACGGGTGTTGGGAAAAACTCATACGGTCCTCATACCCCGTGCCATTTACCTAATGCCCAGTCATTTAGTGCCGCAAGTTTACTCTCTAAATCCAGGGCCAGCACTCTCCTTCACTGACTGTGAGTTTGCTACACCAAACAGCGGGACAGTAGCCTGTCACATCTAAGTAAATGAACTTGTACATGAAGATAGTGTCACAGCTTTTGAGGGGCTGGGGGTGTTTATAAAAGTAACTTGAAGCAAGTACCTGAGTTGCTTCTCGAGAGGAAGCCTTTGTTCGCCAAAACGTATTGACAATTCTTGTGACATGAGGGATAAAACGTGTCACAGGGCAGCAATTTGGCTCAGCTTGAGCTGAGTTTAGTGCCCTAGTCTCTAACAGACATCTCGAGCTATAGCCACCAATCCAGCCCCAAGCTGACAACGTTCTTTCCAGCTTACAGTTCCCCCAGACTGGTTTTGCCTCATCGCCTTCCTTCATCTCACTTCTCCTTACTTGCCACTTCCTTGGGGAAGCCCATCCATCCTACATCTCAGACAGTTAAAGTCGCTCTCAGCTCTTGTCCCGACACCGTTCACCTATCCAGAAACCCCCTGTGTTCTATTACCTATTGCATACTCTACTCTGAACGCTTCTCTATCGTGTCTCAAGTGAACGTTCAACTAACCAATGTAATATACTGTGCTCTAGCTCTTGTCTCATTCGCTGGCTTATTCTTGGCCAGTACTGAATTTCATCTCTCCCCCTCTTGCATAAACAACAGCACTTCTCAAAGTAATTTCTGATATGAGAACTGAATGATGATTAAGGTTGGTTAAGGACAGAGACGACAAATTCCAACTGAAAACAAAAGATACAAAATGTATTAGGGTGGGAACATTGAATAAAATGTTTTTAGCGTCAGTCTCAGTACTAAATCGATCGTTATAAACACCTTGTACTTGAACATGTGGTGCTCATTTAACTATTTAGTACAATACAAACCATAATTCACGTCTTTTAGGCATTACAGAGGTGAATGGCTGCGCCTAAATATTTCTATGATATCCTTGACCCCCCTTCACATTGCGTCCTGGGGTTACTAGGTAAGGGTTCTGAACACAAATCGAACCAGTAACTGCCAAATAAGAAAGTCTCGTACAAAAACAACTCGCCCACCACTCCCACTCTTGTCGCTCGATCAGATAACTGTAGCCTTATCACTTCTCTAGCATAATTTCTGCCAGTAGCCACTCTGTTGTGTACAATATTTTATCTGTATTCAGATGGGGAACGAGACGTTCAACAAAGGAATTTTGATGAATGCAGGATTCCTCACAGCTTTAGACCGGCCAGCTCATGGAGTTATGTATCATTGCTTCATCTTCCACGATGTTGATCTTCTGCCTGAAGATGATCGCAACGTTTACACTTGCCCTCCTCAACCGAGGCACCTATCAGTTGCAGTCAACGAGCTTTGGTATACGTAAGTACTTGACAACCTTTATTGAGTAACCAGGGTGCTTCTATATAGATACGAAACATTACTGTTCTGCAATCGTAGGGAACAGGCCACTTGAGGTGTGATACAAAGCAAGGTCATTTCCTTGGGCATGGTTGGCTACTGTCCTGTTGTCTAGGGTAGCAAATTCGCAGTTGATGATGGAAGGAGAGTTTTGTCTAAATCCTAGAGAGCTGGGCTCCTGTGGACCACCGAGGTCTACAAATTGATTACTGGCAAGTTACTCGTTGACTTGGCCATTGAGTACATGGTGGGCAAGTGGAGAGAGCTTTCCCGGCTCTGGGCTGAACTCAGTACACTGAGCAAAACTTGCTGGACTAGATGGATGGACAAGCGAGAAGGGAAACTTGCTGCCCAAGTACATAGTTATAGGTGAGGTGGGGCCTATAACCTTTGAAGGTTAACATGAGGGCAACAGCTCTACACCGAGGGACTGACTAAATGACAACCTGCCGTTGTGTAGTGCTCAGCGAGTGACTGAGCTCTTGCTCGATAGTGAAACCGCCACCTCCATGTCTTTCAATGGATATAATTCACGTGTCACTGTTGTACCGGGACGAACCAAACCCTTCCATTCAGCGGAGGCTCGTTCGGGGCATTTGTTTTGACTGGGTACCTCAAATGTCACGATTTGCTGCTGTCAGTCGAAACCGAGCGAGTTCCCTCGTCGCTGTGTCGCCCGCGCTCGCGTTTGCTCCTCCCCAGTTCCCTGTTTATTGGTGGTTAAATAAAACTCTGTGTTCCAATTGCATTCGGTTGATATCGTACTAACTCCCCGACTCTCTTAGTGCGAAATCGCTTTAATATTTAACCCCCCCCCCCTCGTAACACTGTTAAGGAATCCTATTCCAGCCCTAACCAATAACTAACTGAAGGGTCATCACTTGTAAATTTTAACAGAAAGAGCATCTCTCTGAGCTCGAAAGTAATTCCATGTGGGACACAAGTGCTCAATCTGTTTTTCGTGGCGATTTGGACTTCATAGTCGATGGTGAATACTCACAAAGAAGGGAGATAGGGAGAAGTTAGTCCAAGTGACAACAGCAATATTTCGTGGACTTTTTCTTAATTAATTTTCAGTACACTCTGACATTTCCAATCCCATCCACTATTTTTGGGAGTTGTAAGGTTCATTGACCAGTGACAAGAATGAAGTCACATGGTATTTTAGAGGCACCATCGATCTAGTGTTTGTTAATTTGTGACGTTTGACTCGATATAATTACGTTCCAGGTTGCCCTACCGAGTGCTCGTTGGAGGAGTCTTTGCAGTGCGCACAGAACACTTTTTACGCTTAAATGGCTACTCTAACCTCTACTGGGGCTGGGGCGGCGAGGACGATGACATGGGATACAGGTATACTTATTTCTGCACAAATACAGTTCTTCGGCCCTTGAACCCTTCCTACGAGGTCTGCTCAAGGAGCATCGAATTAAATTTCGTATTTTTACAAAAGTTATTTACTTATTCGTTAATATTTATTTTGTCCCCTTTAAAGTAATTTCCACTTGTTATAATCCATCCTTGCCAATATTCTTTCCCAGTCCGTTGCGCTTTAAGCGATCTTTTATGATCTTGTTCAACACTTCCTCTACATCGCCTCATAGTGGCGAAGAGTCGTCCTTTCATGAGACTTGAATTTGTTTTCGCGCGTCCAATTAAAATAGCCGTCAAGAACGAATCAAACATTCGAACCTTGGCAGCAATACTTTTCGAAACGACCTCGTACATTGATCTAATCTCATACAGGCTGGCGCGGTTTAATGAAATGTAAGAAACGACGCATCACACAACTCTCCTTGAACTCGCGTGCATTCAGCAATTTTCATGACTCCAACGACTAATCAAATCCGTTTTTCATTCTATTTATAACAACATTCTACATGACAGGGGGAGGTGCCAATGGTTATGGAATTTATTCAGCTGCTCCTACTTGTGCCACTACTATCATTTTTTTTTTTTTTTTTTGAAAAGGGTTGCGTTAATTTTTTTGGAATACTCGGCTGAAAACTGTGAGAAATGTTATTAGGTGAAACGCTGTGGGTTGAAACTCTAGAATTTCTTGAGTACCTCCTATACGTCTTATGAGCGTTGTTACAGACTCACCGCATAGGTATTTGATTCGACTACCACGTCAATTTTTTTTGAAGATCCTAGTAGCATTTAAGCGAAGTTCATGAGGCAAAAACTGCGCTAAAATCGATTTCCACCGAAATGTTTGGTAACTTATTGTGATGCTCTCGTCATTTTCCCACAGATGAGAATTTTATGGTATTGATGTGGGCACGATCGGATTATGCGGTGACCGGGAGTAAGGAACAGTTCCTTCGGGCAGAGCCGTTGGAACGTTTAAACTGAAAGGAAGGATTATTATGGTGTGACGCCCGATTTGACCCTATTACAGTATTGTCGTGTCACTTTGAGCTGCGCATAAAGAAAAAGTAATCAAGTCGTCATAGCCGTTTTAGAGAAAATAATATTTAGTGATCGCTATAGCAGTTTATAGTTAGTTTTGCGGATTACGCTCATACCCTGCGTAGCCAGATATCAAATTTGAGCTGATTTGGTTCAGCCGCTCTCGCTCAATTGCGTTCACAGACAAACCTAAACACACACAGGTCTGTCCCCTTATCAATGTGAATGTTCTTGAACCCCCGCCATGAGAGAGTTATATCAGTCAACACACACACTCACAGAACATTATCCCAAATAGTGTTTTTTCATGCTCAGTAGGTCTTAAAACGTAAACAACTGAAGAGAACTCTTTATTTCAGCAAAATACATACTTTCCTAATAGAAATATCACTGGAGTCGTAAGACAAAACAATAATGCAATAATCGGAATCGTTTGACCGGGGAACATTGAAAATTAGTGGTCGTGCAGTGAGTTGTGGGGCGTTGAGATGTCGAAGGCGTAGAAATGTTCTGTGGAGGATGCGAAATAGTTGACGATGGCCGGCGAGTTAATATCAGATGCTGAGACGAGGGGATACTAGAAAATTAGCCAGTCAAATCAATAGCAAAACTCCAAAACAAACGTGACGAAGGTAGTAATCGAAAGTAAAAGGCGAATTGAGCCCGCAATGGTAAGACAAAGGTTGTGGTCGCCAGAGTGGAACTCATATGAGAGGCAGCAATGACGTCACGTGATAAGACCGCGTCAATAAGTTCTTTAGATGTTTCTCAAACAACTGACAAGCTGATAGCAATTATGGTCATGGTCGACCTCACGCGAGCTATTAACGCTGCTCACCTTGGAGCCTTAAATGCCATTTTCCAAGCGTTTTAATTGATTTTATGTTCCTAAACAAGTTTCAAAATTTCCTTATTACAGGTTTATGTGATGCCAATATAAAGACTGCATTTGATCTCTAATACATGTAATTATTGTACCAATTCGTTTTCTTACTTTTTTGTCCGATCCTTGCACTTCTAATTTTTGTTACTTTCCGCTACCCGAAGGGAAGGAAAGTATAGTAATCGGCCCAAAAAATTTGGGTTTTCTTCAGATCTTTACGTTTCAGACCCTACTGAGTCTAAATAACCTAATTTCGGCGCGTGGTCCGTGTGTGTGTGTGTCTGTAGTTCGATTTGCGGGAGAACGGCTGATCCGATTGAGCTGGTTCTTTTTTTGTTTTGTTCGTTATTTTTCGTAGACACCATAATAAGGTTATGGACGATTTCTGCCGATAGGAAGGGGGGGGGGGACGAAAATGTACCAAAAACAAGGGTTTTTCGCATTTTTCTCGAAAACGGCTCTAACGATTTTGATTAAACTTTCAAATTATTTTCTACCAATCAATGCCTATCTTTTATTCTCAATACATATCTCCATGAAAATACGGTGAACGGAGATAAAGGCCCATGAAGCAAAAATCGGTTTTTTACGCTTTTTGGATAAACGGCTCCAGCGAGTTTCATCAAACTCACAGGATGTTTTCAAATAGTTAATACCTACATATTATTCTGAATAAATATTCCTCTGACAGTCCATTGAACAGAGATAAAAATGAAAATGTGTCGAAAATAACGTTTTTTCGCACATTTCCGTAAATTCCAGGGTAACTTCTTCACCAGATGTGATAAATCCTAATGGAGTGTCTTTTAGTCACCCATACCAACATTTCGTTCTCCATAATTATTTCTGTATATATATGTTGAACGGAGATATAAGCCAAGTTAACACAGAAAAGGAGATTTGTCGAATATTAATTTATCGGTATTCCAATTTTGTCAAAAACGGCTCTAACGATTTCGATCAAACTTTCGGAGTACTCTCAGCTAACTAGTCCCTACATTTTGTTTTCCATAAATGTTCCTGTAAAAATGCGTTGAACGAAGATATAGCGCTCGCCTATGTAAGTGGTGTTCGTACTTAAAGGGGTGGCGGAAATTTGTGTGTTGCTACGCACCAGATATTTTTTCTCAGTGTTTCGTTCAAAAAATGGCCTGGTTTAGGTGGTACAATATAATTGATATTTTTTAAGTTGTTCATTTTTTCTATTCATCGTAGGAGTGTTTGAAATCGAAAAGACGATTGAAATTTCACAGAAAAATGGTACTTGAAAAAATATATACAACCCCCTGAGGCAAATTTTTGAAACGTGACTCAAGAGGGGCAAGTACTTAATGCGACCGGACTTTTAAGCCCTTTGTTGTATTCACCCCATTCTACGGTATTAGCTGTTTTTGTTTTCCATACCTCGCTTGAATAAAGGGCTGCAAAGAATAAGATTCCCTGAAGGGACAATATCATACTGTTACGAGGGGGTTTGGCGAGCCGCTGACTGGGCCAAAATTACAGCGATCGCGAGCTCCTTCGATCCGTTGCCCAACTTCAGGATTATGAACCATCGTCTCTTAACCGCCAGATTACAATCGTGCGGTGTCAGCCAGTACACTACAACAGGAATACATATGACAGGTATGTCCCTGATAAGTGGATGGTGGGTGTCGTACTGACTTCAGTGTACCATACCTCTGTCCCGTGGCTTGAAATGTCGAGAAAGGAATGAAGGGAAAGGATTTTCCTCCAAATAGCCGACAACTGTACTTGACTGTTACTTCACGCTTTGTATTCCATTACTTTTTCATGATTCATTCGCGTTATTTTCAGAGTGGAACACGTACTATCGTCGATATCCCGCCCGCCTGAATGGATCGCTCGCTACACGATGATTAAGCACGAAAAAAGACGCCCTCTATCGAGGAGAGTGCGAACCAAGCTGCTGCGCACGTCCTGGCGCCGCTACAGACTTGACGGGCTCAACACTGTCTCATACGGGCTGGGCTCCGTCGTTGAACAACCTCAGTACACTCACATTATGGTAGACGTCGGGGCCCCGCCTACTGCCTACAGGTATATTCCCAACGCCTACCCCATTACGTTTTAAGCAACAGCAATGAGCCGTTCAAATGTAACAATTAAGTGGAAATTGAGAAAACTCAAATCTCCAGAGGCGAGGTGCGGTACCTATGCTTAGGGCCTGACTGTGCTGCTCAGAATGCAGACGTCAGATTGAGGCTGAAACCGACCCTCTTTCATGAAACCCTGAACAATTTTTTTAAATGACCATAGTTTGAACGAATTCTGGAACATCGTGGGATCGCGAGTTAGTAGGAGTATGCTAAGAGACAGGTCAATGCAGGGAACAGCTCATTGGCTCCAGTTGTTGCTCCAACCATCACTCGTACTTGCGATCCCAGTCCAAGGGGTTTGGAACCAACGTACGGTTCTTATATGTCGAAAACGCTGCAGCACACTTTGCAGCGACTCAGCCATAGCCAGGGAACCCTGATTTGTATTGTGACGAAGAATTTGAACGGTTCAGTGGATCATAGTCCACTTGTGACTCCTGGAGGGTAGTTGCCCGCTGATGGATGGTGCAGCATAGACCTCGGGTAGAATGGACGATCTGCTGTAGTTTGCGTTCAACGCATCTGACACATTTAAGGGAAACCTAGCATTTGCAGGGCTTACTGAGATATGGCAAGGCGCACTGGGCATATACACCACTGTTATAGTGCAGGTGACCATAAGTACATGTACCACTCCATTGGGCCTGGTATTTGGTAACGTGGCGTTGTTGCTAGGCTATTTGTAGATGCTTGGCACCAATTAACTTCTTATGGAGGCTGTGCAACACTTTTTGATGAACAGAGGCATATCCTCTCGCTTTAACAAGCTGAATGCAGAGTTGTGCTCAACGAGCTGTTGGGCCTCTCTATGCCAGGTGTGGGAAGTCACCTAGTGAGGCTGACGTGTTGATCTTCAATTCCTGTTTAGTGGAGAAGTGGCTCATGGGCGCTTTGGCCATTTCTAGTGTTTCCATCACGATGACGGGCAACCCCCCCACAAGAAGCGTGGATCTCCAGCACCCAGACACTAAGGGCTTGGAGACCCTTTGACGGGACAACTCATATCAAGGCCTTCATAGTTGAGTTTTGGTAGGGAACTGATCCCTTTCCCTCCTTGCAAGGGCGTATCACGACTAACACATTGTAGTGAGAGTTGAGGGGAGGGGATGTTGGTGGGGGAGGGGGGGGAGAAAAGGCATGCCCCGATTTTTTATTTCTTTTTTCATTTTTACGTTAACCCTGGCTGGTGGTCATTGAGCCTTCGAGCCCACGTAAGGGAAGGGGAAGGGGAGGTGTGCACTGGATGGTCGTGTTGTCACTGATGGGCAATGCTGCGTAGAGGGGCCAGTTAGGCAGCGAGATTTGGAAGCGGATGTGGGTGGTTTTGACTGCGTTGTCTGCTTGGCGTTCGCCTTTCGCAGCTCCTCTCTCATTGCCTGGTTGTAGAGTCCAGATAATTAGTAACCAGCTCCCTCATTGCATCTATGTGGAACAGTTGGACGTAGCCACAGATCTGTTTGGTCCACCTCACATGAATTAGAAGTACTTGTACTTGTAGTACAACTCGTACTGTTTTGACCAAGATAGACTTAAATGAACACGGTTTACTGTAGCACAAAATGTGTAATTGAAGAGTTGAAGTCACATCAAGGTTTGAACACTTGAATGTACAGAGGAGAAGTGAAGTAACATAACATAAAATACAGTCGTTCTGAATGCGGTGACAGGGGGGGGGGGGGACCACCACTTTGGAAGGGGTATAAATTCGTCGGATTGTTCGTTTTCGTATGGAGGATGGTTGTGACCAGTGGAGGGGTGACTGGATGGGGACAGTAAATATCTGAGAAATGAATGCCCGTTAGTTGGGGGCTCTATTATGTTTTGAGGTATTGGAATCTGAAGCCTATTGTTGCGAAGTGACAAGTAGGAACGGTAATCCCAGAGGTGGGGAATTTTGAAGCGCTTGGGAAACTTAATTGGGGAACTCCAAGCGTTTGGAGCCGGACGACTCTCAGGTAGAAGGATTATCGGATTCAAAAAGGGAAATGGTGAGATGTTGAGAAAAACTGAGGTCAATGTATTTGAGACTTGCTCAAAACACGTACTTTTAGCACCCCCGACCTTCAAGTAGCGGAAAATAAAAATGCTCTTCTAACGCTTTTCGCACATTTGCGACGATTTTCCCACGGATTAAACGTTTACATTACCGTTACATCATTTGACTCAGTCCCCACAAGACTGTTCATCAAAATCGCCTGAGCCATTTCCAAAAGAAAAAAAAAGTACCTATTTTAATTGTACCCATCGTATTGATATGCTCATCATTTGGCTGAGCATCAAATGTTAACTGCTGTCGTTTCAACGAACGTTTTCAGGACTTAGAAGCCATTGAAAAGTAAACCTCAAAAGAGAACAACAAACTTCTCAGTCGATTACACAACTCCCCTTCCTATTTCGTAGGGTTTAATATCGTAAAAAGAAGTTCGACGGATGATAAAACTTTTCTTTCTACTTCCAGAGTTAAAGGAATTAATTGAAAGTAAAAAACTCTGCAAATTATTACACAACGGTTGACTTCCGCTGTAGTTCCCGCGAGTTGTTTCAATTAGTTGACTTTGGCTCACTATAATTACTGTAATTTCACTATATGCAGTTGCCCACGCCTGATACTCATTCCACTCGACCCAAGATGTAAAAATACCTTGAAAACGGTACGAAACACGGCGTATTTGCGAATTATACTGCGTTTTGTTAATTTTTTAACCATTTTTTGTCCATAACAACCATGGGCTTCGTCCGATCGGATTGCCGAGATGGCGGGCACAACTAGACACCAAATGGGTTTTTCGTGCGAAAGAACGGATTTTTTAGACCGCGTTAAAGGCACAAAACGGCCCGGACGGCGGACGGACATTGCAAATTTGGAATCCCCATGTCTTGAAACGTAAATTTTCACATTTTGAAGGGGGCTTGTAAAAAACTTTTCCTTACCGAAAACATGAATTCACAATGAATAATAAACCAAAAGACGTTTGAAATGATTGTCCGCCCGTTCCCGCGAATAATTAATATCCTCTTCCAACATCTGTGGCCGCATGCACACCACAACTCCTCCTGATAAACTTATCTTAAATCTTTACGAGTATACCGCTTCCGCCCGCAGAGAGTTCGCGGAAAGTCATTTTCAAATAGCAAATTATTACTCTCTTACGCAACATAGAGCAGTCTCAACCCTCTGAAACCCATTCCGTTTGATTCGGCATTGAAGAACACCAGTGAACGATATAAAACATAACTTAACTTCAACGGAACAACGATAATTGTGATTGTTTAGGCGGCGCTAGGCAATTGGTGGTTAGCGCAGGCTGGGGAGCACCGAGAAACGCTGGTTTCGGCGATTAAGCCATCCTCAGTGCAATTACAAGTTCGGCTCAGTTTGATCATTGTATTGAAGAGTGTCTAATCGCCGAAACTGATGCACATTTTATTAAACTTAGTGGAAAAGATCATTTTTCCGTCATAATAATCTTACGTTTTCGTTCAAGAAATTTGCTTTACAAATCCCCCCCCCTTCTCATCCCAAAACATGACACTTTACGTTTCATGGCATCGCGATTGTGTGTGAGTCGACACGGCACTCCAATAGCCCGAAACCCGCGGTGGTTTACGAAATTCGCCAAAAACAAAATGTTGCCAGTTTTATTTGAATAACGTCGTTTTCCCTTCGTCTCTTTCTCGAAAGGGACTCTAAACGCAAGTAAATTAGCGAGGCGAATTGCACTTGAAGGAACAAGCGAGGCAATACAGCGAAAGTTATCGTTTCTCCCTATCCTGCACCCTCACAGTCGTGCTAATATAAAATGTCTATTTTCGTTGTAATCAGGTTGTATCTTGGGATGCTGAATCGAATGGGAGGTCTCTCTGAGAAGTGAGATTGATAGAAGTTGTACAATAGAATACTATTTAATATTTGACAACTCTACTTGTTCTAGTGACTCGTCAAACCCCTCGTCCTGCGCACATTTGTCTTCTATTTGCCTATTTATTTCAGGATCATTCAGGAAGAAGAAGACAACAGTCGGTGAAAGTTGAAAAAGCTCAACAAGCCCGTCGGAGCGATGCGGTTTCCCAACCTGAAGAGCTTGACAAGAAGCGGCAGAGCGTTTACTTCCATAATCGGCGCACGAATAGATTTAGACTTGCTCAATTCCCTCCTGTTCGGAAGACTTCAAACGAGACGGAGCCCAATTTATTTCGCTTCGTCCTTTCGTCGTCGTTCCGTGTAAATTTTGTGATGGTCCCGAAGTGCCTTTCAACTTAACAAAAAACAAAAAAATTTAAAAAAAAAAACTGAATCCCTCGTTTTTAGAGTTAAATTAAGGCGTCTAACGAAAATAAATAATAAGGAAAGTAGTGACCCGAAAGGATTTCGTCTACGACGCGCCTGTTACCTCAACTTCTTATTAATTCAAATCAAATGGGGACTCAATCCAAACGCTGTAGAAAATATTTGCTATTTGTGTGGAATTTATGTATTTAAAAAAATGTTAATTAACGCTGAACATGTAATAAATAGCCAGTAACGAGGTATTGATGTTTTCTTCGGAATTTTATTTAGGGTTATTGTAATGTAAACGTAAATGTACATACATTTTGTGGAGAGTGTGGACGAACATGGAGTATAAGGGAAGAGGTTGAAATAGTTGAACACACACGATGCTCTTATTTAGGAGCAACTAGATTGTGCTGTGACTGATCCTCCCCTGTTTGGGCGCGGATGAATGATTCGAGCAAGAACTTGATGAGTTGGTGGCAAGACTTGGATGTACAGAAAAGAGGTGACTTACACAGGATGTGAGTTGAGAGCACAAGCACGAACAAGTAGGGCTCTTAAGGGCTTGCAACTGATTGTACAGGGAAGGAAGGAGAAGTTCGAATTAGAAGTTGTGAGAGGAATCTGGAAAGGGTGGGAAAACCGCCGTTGGAAATATCCGCCGATTTGGGATTTCCATAGGTGCAAGGATCTTTGGAGGAACAATGACCTTGCCAGAGGTGCGACCCGTTGGGCAGGAGCGGAAATTCAGAGGTCAAAAACCTGGACAGATTCGGCGCTTGCGTCGTACACTCCTCCGCCCCAGCATCTCGGTTCCCCCCTCAGATCCCATGGAGCTGGTGTTCCATGATGCAAGATCCCCACCACTCTCACACGAAACGCAAGACCTCCTTGAGGTCCATCATTACGATCTCATCTCATGCATGCTGCAGCCAGCCCCTCACAAGTAGGCAGTACACATCTGGGTGTTTGGACCAGGCAGGAATTCCCAAACTAGCCATGATATTATGAGTCTGACATCTTTTTCCTCCTGTTGGCAGTACTCCTAATGGTATTGCTGCTCAGATCCCTGGCCCATACACGTATGCACCTTCTTGGCCACCATGCACCACGTCCCCAGTCTCAATCGTGGATTTTTCATGAATCCAGGTCCTGAAGGGTAGTTTTGTTACAGTTACCAGTTATTCATCGCACTAAGTGAGGAAGGGAGTAAGTACGATATGAACCAAATGCAATTGGAACAGAGAGTTTTATTCGCAATTACACTCGGGGGAGTTTTACCACCACAAACGACGAGAGAAGCGTCCGGTTACAACTGACTACAGCGAATCAGTCTGCACAAAGCCTCAGACGAGCCTCCGCAGAATTTTCACCCTTTGACTCGGCTAAAAGCTTCGACATAGCTACTCGTCCTTCGATTCTTTGATCGGATTTTCCGGGGATTCCCGTCAACTCTAAAAAAATCCGTCCACTGAAGTCGTCGAGCAGCGGACTCCCATTGTGGGCACCTCCAGTTATCGTAGTGTAGTGGTCATAAACGAAGATCGGCAACGGGCATTGGTTCGAAGCTTGAGTCAGCAGCTTTCCAAACATTAATACTCCCCTCCCCCCACCCCACCTGCAACCCGCGCCCTCTCCCATTACAGATGGTGCGGCCTGACAGTCCCTGCACCCGTGTTGCCTGTAGATTTACTGTTCTCTGCGCATACATGTGGGCAGGTTCAGGACCTCCAGTGCAGCTGTGGGAGTTGTCTGTTAGATCATCACCACCTTCTCCCGAGGCGAAGGTCTTCTCGCATTGTAATGTTACATTTCCTAGTGAATAGGGCCGAGCGGTTCGGAGTTCATTGTGAACTGCATTCGCTCGCAAATCACGCTCTTGAATTTTGTTCTCACAGCCATCCGCATATGCAATCACCACTTTACAGTACCGGCATTTCCTAGGGCCAAGCGATCGCATGGCCGTTTACTCCATTCCTCCTGGCCGCACCTCTGCACATGGCGTGTTGCTGTACCCCCCCCCCTCCAACCAACACATTTGTACAGTCCACTACCTGGTTCACCTATTCGTTCAGAGCAGTCCCCGTGGATTTCCCCCTCTGATAGGAAAATAATCTTCAAAAAATAAAATGAACGCTTTTCTATATTTTAGGAGATAAAGAGAAATTGAGCGGCACGAGAATGTACAAATCTTGAGAGACTTCAGGAATGAGCCTCAAACTGCAAACAATAAATCGGCCTTTCAGAATTATGCTGGAGTTCAAGAGAAGAGACGAAACATTTACTGCCTCCAGGAGGTTCCTTGATGGAACGGAGCCTTCTCATTTCTGCAAACAATAAATCAATCAAATATTGCTGCGTTAAGCGGCGTAAGGTTTCGGTTTATTTGTCAATTCGCGGGTCATCTCCCCAACTAAATGGTACTCGTGTATTCATGGAACAAATGTCGAGCGGGGATCTGATTGGCCTTGGTCCGTATTTTGTGTTCGTGTCCCAGCCGCCTGTCTTACTCTGTACATTTCTGATGGTGCGCGTAAGGTGTAATTACGGCTCAATCATTTCACTCGCTGATAGCTGAGCCGTAAACACCAAATACTTGTGTAGTCGACTCATTAAATGTATGTTGGGAATGTGTAAATTGGCCTATTGATGGAGTTGAAATGCTCGTTATATTAGCTGCCATTGAATGTCGTCAGAGCAGTTAGAAGCGAATTCTTCATTAGCGGCGAAGGGGCCCGTTGTTGTTGGTTTAATCATTCGCGTTAGCACTTCAACAGCCGAGTTCGTACCAGTCGTGATTCTTGACTTGCAGGGCTCAAGGCCACGCTCAGCAGCCAGATCTGTGGCAGTGTTGCTTAATTCTGTCCCAACGGAAGAGCAAGGATCCCAGATTCCGCCCCTGACGTCTCAACTCACTGCATTATGCAGATAAAGCGCTGAGAGCTCCTCCTCCAGCCACTGCTCTGGTCCATAGAGATACACACACCATTCACCAATATATATGTTATGTTTTGGACGTTCACATTCGGGATTTCTCCTTCTTCGTAATCTAAAGACATGGAGAGGCACTTAGAACCTGCGTATTCCGAACGAAACTAGATTTAATGATCACGTCACTACGACGACACTAAGTAGCAGTAGGTTTCAAAACAGATATGGAAACTGACATTGACAATTACGCATTTAACTGACGGACGACTGCTACCTGAAGATGAGGAGCCCTTCACCTGGCACTTCCCCTTCCTTTCATTTGTTTACAAGATGACCGTGAGGGGTTCACTGAGCAGCTAATAGCGGCACAGGAGTGTTGTTTAAGCACGTGAAATAAAATGAACAATAAGATGCAGTTTCTGTAGATCGCGGAGTTGGTGTTGCCCAGAATCATCATCCCATCATATTTCAGTAGATAGTGGAGTTGACAACCAGAAACATTATTCCACCACATACTCGCTAACTCGTAATTTCCTTAGAATAGCGCTTCAACATCGCCATCCATACGGCTTGGTGATCCATACGCTTCCTTTAAAGCCATTCGTTCGTCCACACTGTGTTCCATCTGCTTCTCTTACTGACTACACCAAGCCTTGGGCGTTTATAATAACGCGCTTACAAAACCTACGCCTGTGCTTTGTCGGGCCGCTCTTTAAATTGTATTCTTTGTATTATGTGCTAAATGTAATACTAGGAGCTTCTGATGTTTGAGTGGGGTTACAATAAATGAGGTTATAGCTTCCAAGTCAGTCACGCGCACATTTTGTTGACTAGTGTCCTTCGTGAGAGACGCTCAATCGTTTTGAACGACGGCCAAAGTGGCGTACGAAAGGCTTACATTTGTTTACGTCACATTACATTTATTTTTCAATTGTCATCATTGTGTTGTCAAAATGCTTAAATTTAGTGGTTAAAACTAATCATATTGCGAGGTATATTTCAAGCAAATTGGGCCACCATGAAACACACCAGTGTGTCACCCTTTTCTATCTCAAGCAGTCAACCTTTACGCTGTCACGTGAGAGGCTCACAAATCCCACCTCAACCGTCCAGTTTAAAAAGCTACGACACGCTCTGGCTTCAACAAATACAGAGTGCTGCGTCACTTCTTGTATCTTGCAGGCGTTTTAGGGATTTAACGTACGAAGGGCAAGTGTTCCTCATCGTCTCCCTCATTCATTTGTAACAATGACAATCGTGGCAACTTAACCTGCTTCGCAAACTGTGCAAAATATTTATAAGCCTGCTTAATGGAAGTCAAAGCTGGAAGGTTTGATTGCTCTTCCAACAATCGTTGTAGGAACTACATTAGAGTAGCACATGGTCGTGCTGTAGGCCCAGAGTATCGAGCCAGTACTTAACGTTGACTTTGAGTTTGCTACCCCAGAGAGGGCGGCCCACGTGGCCTTGATAGTTGCTCGTAATGAGGCACAGTGCCTTTAAGGGAGCAGAGGTGTTGGCTTGCTTCTGTCTGTAGAGTTATAGGGTCCCTGGGGAACGCCTTTGAAAAGAGGGTTTCCAGCAAACCATCATGCGTCAGGACCAGCCTGAGTCAGATTGCATTGAACCTGCTCTACATTCACTTTCCCTATAGAAGACCCGTCCAGAGCAGCAGAGAATCTGGTCCCTGAGCTTTTCAGAGCTCTCTGCTTCCACAACTTTTTAGCAGCCTCCTAAAGGTTCTCCTGGATGAAGGCAGTTTGAAGTGTGGCTCTAGCATCAGGGTCACAACCCTGCTGGCAAGTTCGTCAGTCTGCCAAGGGACTTTCACCGCTCTGTGCTTCTATTGCCCAAGTACAGAGAGCTGAGCAGAGAACAGTGATGTGGTGATAACTTCTACTTTGCTGTCCACCTCTTCGGGTGAAGCTGCCTGCACTATTACGTCTGTAGTATCTGCAGCACGTAGTTCACCTTCCAATACTCGTGGTAGCGACATTATCACGCAGCCCACCAGCCCTAATCCTCTTTTCAGAGCGGTGCCACTAACCTCTCTTACCCTATTTACTTCGTGTTCAGTCTGCACGAAATACCATCTCACCTAACGATCCATGGCCTGATGAGGCCTGACTAAATGCCACCTGAAGCCATACTGGTCCAGCAGGAGCTTGGCAACTTCTGAGCAATGACAAACATAAGGGGGAGTCGAGTCGCACTTCCCCAATCTGTCCAGCGAGTGGTTCGGTTCTCACCGATGGCCCCATGGAATCTGTCCACACAGAGAGGGTGACACAGAGTTACAAGAAGTGACGCACAGAGGCATGACCTATCAACCGCCAGGCTGTAAAGGGCTACTGGAAGAGCTATGTCACAAGTTACTGCCAAGATGATTGGCCAGTGTGTTTAACTTAGCAGGCACTATGGGTTTCCATGCGAGTACTTGTACAGTACAGGTCGTACAAAGAGGAAGACTTTTAGGTGAAAAGCAGAAGGCTGGTCCTTTCTTCCACGAAGCAAATGCCATGTCAGTGATAATAGTTCAAACTGAGCACATAATACTTCGGGCATCTCCCTTCTGCCTTGAGGGAATCCCACTTCCACAATTTACAAACTCCCCGTCACTTCCACGTCGCCACCCCTATTTGATGAATTATTCTCTCATCGCACAGTCACAATTTGTGTAAGACTCAAGCGCCACTCCAGCTGAAAAGCTATTGACCATAACACACCACGAATAACATTGCAGAAGTGAGCAGCGTACTACTGTTACAATCATGTGACTATGTAAACTTGTGGATAAATAAACCGTTTTTTACTACCCATAATTTCGTCCAACTAATTGTACCTGTTCGCTTGTGAGTATGAGGAGGCCAATTCAGTACATTACATTATATAATGTAAATTATATATACTACTCTAACGCCAATCACCTCCTACCTCCGACTTAATGGGCAGACGATGATGTCTTTACATCGAAAGTGCTTGCCCACAGCATCTGACCAGCCAGAGAAGACGGACCCACCAAACAGGTACGTTAACTTAAGTCTTCTGACAATGTGTGCTGATCAACAACAGCAAGGACGAAGAAGAAGACAGTAACCACAGGGGAAGCTACAATTATATCAGGGAAGGCCAAAAGGCTGGTACTCAAGGCCTCTCTATTGTTATCTATGTAATTACTAACTCTTTCCCAGCCTTTTTGACAGTCGCCATCCTTACTGGTATGTTACGAATGGAAGGAAATTTGGAGATGCTTTTGAAGAGCTGCTGACTCAGGCAAAAATTACGGTAATCGCGCCGGAGATTCGATCCACAATCCTCAACTTACGTCGAGAATTATGAATCGCGTGTCTTGACCACGATCAACCGGTTGCCATTAATAGGAGTCAGTCAGCACAGGTATGTATGGTTCTGGCCCATAAAGTTGATCAGCCGATCCTTCCTTAGCCAATATATCCGCTCTTTTGTTCCTGCTGGAGCCCTTATGTCCTGGAATCCATTTTTACTTTCCGCTACCCGAAGGGAAGGAAAGTATAGTAATCGGCCCAAAAAAAAATTTGGGTTTTCTTCAGATCTTTACGTTTCAGACCCTACTGAGTCTAAAATTTCGGCGCGTGGTCCGTGTGTATGTGTGTGTGTCTGTAGTTCGATTTGCGGGAGAACGGCTCATCCGATTGAGCTGGTTCTTTTTTTTTTGTTCGTTATTTTTTGTAGACACCAAATTAAGGTTATGGACGATTTCGGCCGATGGGAAGGGGGTGGGTGGGGGACGAAAATGTACCAAACACTAGGGGTTTTCGCATTTTTCTAAAACGGCTCTAACGATTTTGATTAAACTTTCAAATTATCTTCTCCTAATCAATACCTAAGTTTTCTTCTCCATAAATATCTCCATGAAAATACGGTGAACGGAGATAAGGGCCCCTGAAGCAAAAATAGGTTTTTTACGCTTTTTGGCAAAACGGCTTCAGCGATTTCCACCAAACTCATTCTTCCCAATAAATGTTCCTGTGGCGGTCCATTGAACAGAGATAAAAATCAAAATGTGTCGAAAATAACGTTTCTTCGAACATTTCCGTAAATTTCCGGGTAACTTTTTCACCAGATGTGATAAATCCTAATGGAGTGTCTTTCAGTCACCCATACTAACATTTCGTTCTCTATAATTATTTCTGTATATATATGTTGAACGGAGATATAAGCCAAGTTAACTCAGAAAAGGAGATTTGTCGAATATTAATTTATCGGTATTCCAATTTTCTCAAAAACGGCTCTAACGAATTCGATCAAACTTACAGAGTACTCTCAGCTAACTAGTCCCTACATTTTGTTCTCCATAAATGTTCCTGTAAAAATGCGTTGAACGAAGATATAGCACCCGCATATGTAGCTGGTGTTCGAACTTAAAGGGGTGGCGGAAAGTCGTGTGTTGCTACGCACCAGATATTTATTATTGTAATTGTCTTATTTTTGGCATTTTCCTACATCAGTTTGCCGATGCAGTAATTAATTGCTAACCATTCACTTTAAAAGACTGTAGTGTTGATACCTAGTGGTGTAGATTCCATCCAGTCCATTGCAGGGATAAACATCTCCATTCCTGCATTTTCCACGTATTCGGCCCTTAGACCCATGCGAGTAACACGATAGAATATACCACAGGGTTTGGGAGCTGACATGATAAATACCGCTACGTATATAATCAACGGAACTAGCGTTTCTGGTGTTGAGGGAATGTCTCCTCATGAATTGTGGGTTGGGAATCTACAGATCACAGGATGTACACGTAACGCTCATATTCCAAAGAAATTTAAAGGAAAACTGAGCGAGAAAGCCGACAAACGCATTTTGAAAGCACATGATGACAATGATGGATAGAATTGGGTCTCCTGGATCTATCAAGTTGATGAGGTCTAGGGATGTAACGTTCGATGAACAGCCGTTGAATCTGTCGATTTTCCATCACTTTCGACGGTGGTTCATCAAACGTTACGTCCCTAGACCACAACGTATTGATCACTATATAGTTAGTTTTGACGTCCCACGTGACTAGTTGGCTATCAAATACGGTTGAGTCCTTTCCTCTGAAAAGCGATCGCAAACACACTGACCGTTTATCTCAAATGACGTTTGTCGTACTCTGAAGCCTTGGAAAGAAGTTCTAACCTCCCAGTTCCTCCCTTCTTGAAGAGCTAAGGAAACTTGTTTTAAAATAAATAAATAGCAAAAGGGTTGTATGAAAAGTCCGCGTAACGCATCAATTTTTATTAATCTGACAACAAAAGACTAGAAAAGTCGTGCATTATAAATACACCAACAGCAGTAGCTTCAATTATGTACAATTTATTTACAGATGATACAACAGTTTGTTTTTACTTAATAACTACAAGTGAAAAAATAAATGAAACGACAGAAAATTTGTTTGGAACGCAAATCGGTTTACAGAGCTACCGATGTCGATTTATATTTGTTCCATCATCAATATCTCATGAACGAAAAGATCAACGAGTAGCGCAGGTAAGTCGCATTAGAATCTAAGTATGATACTAACAACATTTGAAAAATAAATTAGGTGACAAACAAAAATGACGACGAACTTTCAGAACAGATTAACAGAGATGTTTCATGTTACGATGGGGGTAGTTAACGTCAATTGGTTGCGAAAAGTAAATAATAATAATAATAATAGCCTGGGTAAAGGGTTTTCGATGAGTTCGATAATCGTGTTTTATTAAAATTACGTTACTCCTTCAATACTTCAACCACCTTGAAGGCGAATCATTTGACGAATTTCTCCTTAAAATGGGAACCCAAGCTCAAAAATGTGAATTTGGAGTTATTGAAGACAGTCGAGTGACAAATATCTGTCGAACTGCAGCCTAAGCTATAGTTCAGCTCCCGAAAATGAAAATTAATTCAACAAGTAATGTAGATGCTCTGCATGGTTCTTCATTACCATCAAATAATCATCCTACTGTAGTTATTGCGGTCGCACTCATTCAGTCCACAAGTCCGTTCAAGTTACGTGTGAAAAATGTAGCCATTGGGGATACTTGATGGCAAAGAGGCTAAAGTTGAGCACAGTCTATAAGAATTGGAAGCCGCATGGCGCCAATCTTCGAGACAAGATCAGCCAAGTGGAAAGGGGGCGTTACAACCCCACTAGTACACATCAACGGTCTGTGGGGTCTGTTGTTCGTGAAGGAAGTGGACAGGGCAGGTGTAAAGGCACCTGGACCGGATGGCATAACCGCCACGAGATGGAGAGCTGTACCCGATGCACTCAAAGCAATATTATTTACAATATTTTTCGCGACCAAGAGGGTGCCGCTATCTATCTTGAGGGGAAGGACGGTTTTGATACCGAAAGGTGTCGAGAAGCCGTCGCCGTGGGACTACATACTGCTCACAGTAGCGTCAGTGATTCTGAGGCACTCCCATAAGGTTATCACCTCCAGGTTGAGCGCTCGAGTGAGTAATCACGAGAGCCAGAAAGGATTTGTGAAGGGTGTCGACGGAGCAGGAGAAAACACTTTGGTGTTAGACTCGATCATCAAAGACGCACGTCGAAAGGTGAAAGAGTGTCACATTGCAACGCTCGATATGACCCTTAATATAGGCCCCTTATAGGGCCTTAATATCAGCCCTTACCACTTCCTCCTCTGATACTTGAACCCACAGACTTTCCAAGTATACTAGCAGAGCATTTACACTCCCGTTCGAGCTGTTCGATTCAGTCTCGACGATAGGTTGCCATGCGGCTTCTAACTCCTGCAGACTGTGCCCAACTTGCGCAGCTACTTTTTGCCTATCCTTTCGCCAGAGTTCTTGGGTTCGCGCATACGCCGTTCTACGCTGCTGTTTGGCGGATCGTCGAGCAGGTTGCCTCGGAACTTGCCCCGCTCGCTTACTCCCTTTCGGTTTGGGCGCAAAGAAGTTCTTGGCGAACCATTGCTCTATGGCGTGGTCTACATTGTGGTCGCCTTCGACAACGCGAGTGCTAATGTTCCGAAGAACGTTGACGTGAAAACCATCAAGTTCCGGGAGCTTGTCTCGTAGGCTTATGGGGGCCTGAGACAGCTCATCTAACCCTGACGCGATAAGGCCTTTGTCTCGCTATAGACATTGGCCAGACCGTTGGAAGTAGAGGGTCCCCTGACCCTCCTTCCGCCCTTTCTTCTTCCCCCTTCACAAATAATGTACAATTATTGAAAACTAGGGGGAAGTGAACCCGAGCATTATTTCGATTTATTGTTTACTGACGAATTTTGTGAATATTTGGTTGAAATGACGAATGAATTTGCGGAGGAATTGATGGTTAGGAAAGAATTTGAACAAATGGATAGACAAGAAAAGGGGGTGCCCCGTTTGAGAAATCCCCAAATCCTAACTTGTACACCACTAACTGTACCCGAAATGAAAATATGGCTTGGGCTAAGTTTTATGATGGGGGTACTCAGATTGAGTCGCCATAAAGACTATTGGAATACAGACAAAAAATTCAACTTACACCTTCTTTAGGGCTCACATGGTTAGGGATAGGTGGTTTCTCATTCAAGACTGCCTACATTGTGGGCCATACTCTAGCTTCAATTTGGGCCCACATTCTACAGGAAAAACTAGCAGGAGGCAAAAAAAAAACAAAGGCGAAATAAATGCGAAAGCAGTGGGAAAACATGGGTCAAACCTACCAGGAACCAGCGGAAAACAGGTGGTGAAGGAGAAGCTCTTCGATTCACTTCCTGAGAAATTGTAGACGAGAAAATTGCCTATGAATCCAGCTAAACTGAAGGATCTTACCCATTCAAAACAATTTTCAACCAACTCGGCCAACTGAGCCTGATGAGACTTATTCAGACTACGAGGAAATCATCATTAATGAAGAACAGGCGGAAATTTGAAAACCCGGAGAAGAACAGTTTTTGTCAGTGAATTTTTTGCAAAATAATTTTTTAAAAATACTTGATAACTTTTTGATATTAATAAAAATTCTTCAATTCACTAAAAACATGTTGAACGGCATATTACAGAATGTTTTGTAATTTCACAGAAACCGTTATGTCCTCCAAAAGTTTGTAAACATTAAAATTGATTTTCCCAATATTTTGTTTTTTTGGCGTTTACGTTTTCACCCCTGTACCGTTCATATAAGTTGTAACTGGTAAATAGTATAGTAGTAGTTCACATCTTTGTTGATCATTACTTCGTTTAGTTTTTATTATATATATTGTAAATGTTCAAATTTTCGCGCTTTTTCCAACTTGTTCTCATCGTGTTGCAGAGGAATTCTTGAAAACACCTAACCCCAAGAAGAAGAAGGAAAAGAGAGACCGGTATACGTTGGCTGACTTGGATCCCGCCACTGTCCAATCAAGAAGACACCAGTGAAGACAGCTGTGGCTCACGGACATACTTACGGTGATGCACAATTTTTTTATATATCGGGCTTTCAGATTGAGAACCAACAGCAACATACATCTCGCTCCTCACTGCTAACCCTGTCCAGCCTGAATTAGCAAATTCAACACAAATCACCTCCTCCTTATCGCCATTAGCTACACCACTATCCTCTCCCCCTGCGCAGCCACAATTACTCTCAACCCCTCATCACATTTCTGCCAGTGCTCTTCCACATTTCCCACCTTCACTGATTCCTCAGCAGTTGCCTTCTAACTCTCCCATATCTACATCCTCAACACCCCCACCTCAACCACACACCTTCTCTTGGTCACCCAACCCACCCCAAAACCATCCTTCTTTTCCTTTCAGTGGCAATACTCTTTTTAAAATGCCTGATGGAGATGAGCCACACCATTTTTTCTCACTATTGTTTTCCAGACAGTTTTTTTTCAATACCTTGTAAGGGAAACAAACGGAAGGGCTCGTAGTTCGCAAAGCCAACGAGCAATTGGAAAGACATTGGTAGGCTTCCTCGACTAAAACACCTCCGCATCTATGATTGGGAGGATGTGAGTGTTGAGGAGATGAAAAAGTGGTTAGGCCTCAATTTCATGATGGGGGTTATTAAGTTGGCACGAGTACAGGATTAATGGTCCACTGATCCTAAATTTAACTTTCCCTTTTTCAGACAGTGCATGTCTAGAGATAGGTGGCTCCTCATTCAGGATAGTTTTCATTTGGCTGAAAATACCCCTTCTGACGATCCCATATATAAACTTCGTCCCCTAGTCGACCATTTTCATGACTCAATGGCCAATATAATAAATCCTGCAAAAAATATTTGTGTTGATGAGCCATTGGCTCCGTGGAGGGGAAGAATAAATTTTCGCCAGTACTTACCCCTAAAAAAACATAAATATGGTGTAAAGTTATATATGCTGACAGACTCAGATGGTTTAGTTCATCGTTTTATTATTTATGCAGGTGCTGCTGACCCAGAAGTTAGTGGTGAAGGTCACACAACGAAAGTTGTTGAGAAATTATTGACAGGCTTTTTGGGGGAAGGGCGTGCAATTTCATGGACAACTTTTACAGTAGTGTGGATCTTACTCACACTCTCCTAAAAGAAAAAACATATGTTACAGGGACATTACGTTCAAACCGTAAAAATAATCCTGCTGAGGTGATAAATCAAAAATTAAAATATCTGGTGCGTAGCAACACACAACTTTCCGCCACCCCTTTAAGTTCGAACACCACCTACATAGGCGGGCGCTATATCATGTTCAACGCATTTTTACAGGAACATTTATGGAGAACAAAATGTAGGGACTAGTTAGCTGAGAGTACTCCGAAAATTTGATCGAAATCGTTAGAGCCGTTTTTGAAATAATTGGAATACCGATAAATTAATATTCGACAAATCTCCTTTTATGAGTTAACTTGGCTTATATCTCCGTTCAACATATATATACAGAAATAATTATACAGAACGAAATGTTGGTATGGGTGACTAAAAGACACTCCATTAGGATTTATCACACCTGGTAAAGACGTTACCCTGGAATTTACGGAAATGTTCGAAAAAACGTTATTTTTGACACATTTTGATTTTTATCTCTGTTCAATGGACAGGAACATTTATTGAGAAGAAAATGTAGGTATCAACTATTTAAAAACATCCTGTGAGTTTGGTGGAAATCGCTGAAGCCGTTTTGCCAAAAAGCGTAAAAAACCTATTTTTGCTTCAGGGGCCCATATCTCCGTTCACCGTATTTTCATGGAGATATGTATGGAGAAGAAAAGTTAGGTATTGATTAGGAAAAGATAATTTGAAAGTTTAATCAAAATCGTTAGAGCCGTTTTCGAGAAAAATGCGAAAAACCCTAGTTTTTGGTACATTTTTGTCCCCCCCCCCTTCCCATCGGCCGAAATCGTCCATAACCTTATTTTGGTGTCTACAAAAAATAACGAACAAAACAAAAAAAGAACCAGCTCAATCGGATCAGCCGTTCTCCCGCAAATCGAACTACAGACACACACACACACACACACAGGTCTGTTTCTTTATTTGATGACTGTACCTAAACCCTCGACGAGGGTTATATCAGTCATAGAAGTTGCGGTTTCGCTAATATGCAAGAGGCCGGCCCCTGCAGCATCCACCGAACTCAGACCTGTGGAGGTACGGCAGGTATTTGGTCGTTAGCCAGTCTCACCGTAGAGAGCTGTTGCCCGTGTGTTACCGCGCCGAGGTGACCACCTGAGGAATCCCGTACCATCTGGGAGTAGTTCTTAATCTGGTTCCCTACCTGATCTTACTGTTTACTTGGGTGGCAAGTTTCAAAAGGACAGATCAACTATAACCACGTTTCTTAGCCATCACCTTCTTTGCGAACTTTGCAAAATGGTTATAGGCTTCCTTTGTAGCAGTCAAAGCTGCTAAGTTCGTTTGCCCTCCCAACAACCGTCGCTCACTGTTGTAGAAACTACAGTGGAGCAGCACATGGTTTCTTGTTTCCTCCGCACTGGAGGCACAAGACGTGCATAATGGAGAGTCTTTCAGAGAAAAGAAGTGGAGCCGCGCATTGAAGTCACCATGTCCCGTGAGGAACTGGCTCGTCCAGTGGTCTGGCTCAACCCATTTTCTAGAAAGACGTTCACGGATGTTGGGAAAGAACTCATACGTATCACGTCCCTTTGACGAGGATTCCCATCTCGCTTGCCATTTCTCTAGAGCCCATTCATCGATGGCGGCAAGTTTCTGTTCTGTGGTAAGATCTGCACGGAGTTCAGCCCAAAGCGGGGGAAGCTCCCGTTTCACTCTCCACTTGTCAATCATGCACTCAACAGCCAAATCAACGGGTAACTGACCAGTGATCACCTGGAGTGCTTCCGTTGATACAGTCTTGTAGGCCTTGGTGATCCACAGGAGCGCAGCTCTCTGGGATTGGGCCAATACTCTCTTTTGATTGACTGTTAGTTTGCTACCCCAGACAACGGGGCAGTAGCCAATCACACCTAAATAGATGGCCTTATACATGAGGATGGTGTCATGGTAACACACACCCCAAGTGGCCTTAGTAATGGCACGCAGTGAGGCAAACCTTGCACTGGTAGTACCTTTAACACGTTCACTGCGGATGTCGACACGTAGTCGACAAATGAGACCCCTTCCCCCCGGCGGACGTCGACTACCTGTCGACATCTCCCATCCCTTATTTAGATCAACCTCAAAGTTGCCGCGTAGAAAATCGGTTTTGAACAATAATCGCCGCAGTGAACGTGTTAAGGGACTGGAGGTGTTGGTTGAAAACCCACCTCTCACCTATATTCACTCCTAAATACTTGACGTGCTTTTCAAGAAGGAGCCTGTGCCCGCCAAAGCGTATTGTGGGTGGATTATTCACTTTCCCCTTCAAGAGGATTAGCTAGGTTTTTTCCTCAGCCACCTGCATCTTGACATGTTCGCACCATTGGTTGACAGTGCGGAGCACGTGGTGGGTTTTTTCTTCAATTTGGCGGACTGACTCTGCAAAGATCAGCACAGTCAAGTCATACACATAGGCGTACGGCTCGCAGTCAGTCTCCATGAGTTTCCTGAGAAGACCTTCGAAGAAGGCATTCCAGAGTGCTGGTCCAAGGACCGAGCCCTGTGGGCACCCCTTCTCAATCTTCCTCCGGACGGAGACATGCCTACTTTCGATCGTAGCAGTTCTGTCTGTCAGGTAACTTCTGACGAGCGAGTACAGGTTGCGGGGGATTCCCCTACCTTTGAGCTCATTAAGGAGCGCTGGCCACCAAAGGTTGTCAAACGCTCCTCTGATGTCAATCAGAACTGCTACGACGTACTTAGCCGGTGCCAGCAGGGATACACGCCGAATCTCGACAATGACATCCTGCGTGGACCTTCCTTTGGTACACCCGTATTGCCTGCCTGTGAGGTTGCGGCCAAAGACTCCTTCGAGGGACTGCAACATCAAGATTTCTAGTGTTTTGCCTAATATGGAAAGAAGGCTGAGTGGTCTCCATGATCGTGGGTCTGACTGATTGCGGTCGCCTCCCTTTTGAAGAGTGACAACGCGGGCAGTCTTCCACTGAGTGGGGAACTGTCCGACCTGCAGACAGTCATTAAATAAATTAAGGAGGCCGCTGGAGATTGTCCGCTCAGCCTTCCTTAGCATATTGCTTTCTATTTTATCTGGCCCAGGAGATTTGTTGGGCTTTAAGGTCGCAAGGGCCCTGCCGAGGTCGCCTGTTGTCCACAGTGGGATGTCGGGCTCGTTCGGAGGGTCCCTTGCTGCCCTCTGGGCTTCAGTGTCTCGAGCTACTTGGTCATCTGGGAACGCCTTCTCAAGGAGGGTTTCCAGTGAACGTTCGATGCTGCAGGCCCAGCCTGACTCATTTTGCATCGCGGCTAAGACCTGCTCTACATTTGCTTTTCCTATGGAGGACTTGTAGTGTCTGCCCCAGGGGTTCTCAGAGCTCTCCGCTTCCACAAAATTTCGCCAGCCTTGCCGTTTGGCTCGTTTGATGGCGCGGTGGAAGGCCTTCTTCTCTTGGATGAAGGCTGTTCGGAGTGTTGCTCTGGCATCAGGGTCACGAGTGTTTTGGTACATCCTTCTGGCTCTATTTGCACTTTGCTTGAGGGGATTAAGTTCCTCAGTCCACCATGGGACTTTGATCGCCCTGTGCTTCTGTTGGCCAAGTACAGAGAGCCCAGCAGAGTGCAGTGCTGTGGTAAATATGTCCACTTTGCTGTCCACCTCTTCAGGTGTGGATGCTTGCACTATTAGGTCGGTGTCTGCGGCACGCAGTTCACCTTCCAGTACCCTAAAGAATTGCGGCCAGTCAGCATTTTTTGTGCGGAATCGCTTTTCACGCGTGTCTTTGCAGAGGATGTTGTCATCCGTGATGGCAAAGTCGATAACCATGTGATCGCTCTGCGTTGCACCTGGTACGACTCGCCAACCCTGCACTTTGAGTAGCAGGGTGTGGGACACGGCTGTGACGTCTATACACGACCTTCCTCCCGGACCATCATAGGTCGCCTCAGTCATGGGGTCGTTGGCAACAACCAAGTTGTACCTGGTGAGCAGCTCTATATACGCCTCGCCCGCCCCATCCAGGGTTGGGGATCCCCACAACGGTGATCTGGCGTTTGCATCAGCACAGACTATACAGGGTCGTCCTGATAGGCCTGCTAGAGCCCGCTCGAGTGGTTGAAGGCTGTTGGCAACTGGTGCGCCAAATTGCCTGTAAAATGATATTACAACCAGCTCAAAGCCACCGGCTCGGATGAGCACAGCGGCCAAGTGCTGGCTGTTTAGGTGAGTGAGTGCGAGCATGTCCATGGACGGGTCGATGCAGGCTACTGCTGCCTTGGCTCCCGTTCTCGCTCCAGCCACCACTCGTGCTTGCGATCCCAGACCAAGAGTTTTGGATCCTATGTATGGTTCCTGTATGGCGAGAACACTGCAGCGTTTCTTGAGTGCATTTTGCAGCAACTCAGCCATAACTGGGCAACTCTTATTGGTGTTGTGCTGAAGGATTCGAACTGTTTTTGACCTATTCATAATCCACTCGTGACTCCTGGAGGGCAATCGCTCGCTGACGAATGGTACAGCGTGCGTCTCGTGTAGAGTGTGCGACCTGTTGGATTTTGCGTTCGACGCAATTGGCACACTTGAGGGAGCATCGCGCTTACATTCCTTACTCAGATGTGGCAAGGCGCACCAGGCGCACACAACAGGTCTTGTACAGGCCACTGCCAGGTGGCCATAGCGCTGGCATTTGTAGCACTGAGTGGGGGCTTGGTACTTTCGTATGGCGCACCGCTGCCAGGCTATTTGGAGGGGCCTTGCCCTCTAGTTTTTGTATAGGCTGGGTGATACCTCAATCACCCAATCCTTCTGTCTGCCACGCTTTTTGGTGAAGAGAGGCCTGACGTCCTGCGGCTGCAAGCCTAACGCAGGGTTGTGTTCAACAACTTGTTGGGCCAAGTCCTCTTTTTGTAGGTCAGTCCGCACGTCGCACAATAGCAGGCGTGGGAAACGACCCAGGGGGGCTGACGCTTGGAGCTTCAGCTCCTTTTTTGTGGAAATGTGGCTCGTGAGCGCCTTGGCCATTTCTGGCGTTTCCGTTACAATGACGGCGCCACCTCCTACTGCGGTGCGGATGTCTAGCACTCGGACGCTTAGAGCTTGGAGGTCCGTAGCAGGGACACCCCGCATCAGTGCTTCCATTGTATCAGGGTTGGAGGGACCAGCCTCTCCTTCCTCACATGTCCGCCTAACCACTACCACGTTTTGTCGAGGGTTTTTAGGGGGGAGTTTGGTAGGCGGTGGAGGCTTTTTATTTTTGTTTTTATTTTTATTTTTGCCCTTGTTTTTGGGCGGAGGCGTAGGCGGGGCGCTGCCCTCGGCCTGCACGTCCTGCTTAGTTGGGGCCTTTTTATTCTTCCCCCTGCGCTTCCTGGCCCTGGCAGACTGCCATTCAGCCTCAGCTTCTTGAGGGAGGGAGGAAGGCGCAGTAGCGGCTACTGCCGCATATGAGGGGCCTGGGGTACTACCCTGTCTCGTTAAAGCTCCTTGAGTTTGGGGGGCTGGTGGCACTGGCTGCTGGGCAATTGCCCTACGCAGCTCTTCCCTCACGACAGCCGCCACAGTTTCCCGCAGCGGGGGAGTGGCAGGGGGCGATGTCATTGAGGGGCATTAGCTTTGATTGCCAGCTTCGAAATTTCGAAGAGGCAACTAGTGACGAGGTCCCGCATAGGTCCTGTCGCGTTGACCCTCATCCGTGCCAGTTGGCCGTGGATGATTTGGACATACGCACAAATCTGCTCCATGTCCGACAGGTTAGGGTCGACGGGATGTCGAGTGCTTGTAGTAGCCGGGTTGCCCGGGCTACTAGGAGAGAAGGGGGAGATGAACGTGGTTTGCCCGGTTCTTTCCGCCCTTGTTTGTTTGGACGACGAGTAGGTTGCTCATCGTCCGAAGAGGGAGGGGTCGAGCTTGGCGAGCCCGAGGAAGAGGCGCAGGTAGCGTTTTTATTACCTGCAATTGTGTTATTTGACTTTGTCATGTTTTTTACTAATTAGGGGGGGGGGAGATTAAAGAAGCAGACTGGTGTAGTGTATCCTTGTGAGTTCATTTGGTGTGTGTGTTAGTGGTTTGAGCGAGAGGTGCCCGAGGCAGTGTCCTGGAAGCTCCCCCTCAGGCATATTGATTCTAGCCCCTTTCGCTGGTCCGTTGAGGGTCAAAGGGAGGCCCCCACATGCGCCGCAGCTGCCAGTCCGGCCACCCACCGGGACTAAGACGCATGAGGGATTTTTCGGCTGCTGCTCAGAGTCAGCCCTCGGCCACTAGTGATGTGGTGAGCGGGACACACGCTATCAGCCGCCCCAGGAACGCTCAAACCTGGTTTTTCCCCCTCCTCATTCCGAAGGCCGCACCTATATAGGGGATCGCTCAAAGGTGTTAGTGAGCTACCTCCAGGACTGTCTTTCGCTCATTATGAGTGTTTTAAATCAATGTGTTCTGCCACGCAAGCCGTTGCAGTGTATTTTGTATCTGGAATATGTTGTGAATGTCAGTGTCGTGAGCTTTAAGCCCCTTTAAGGCCGGATTTAACGACCACGCAGAGGATACGGCAGGAGAATTCTGTCCCCCTTCCTGCGGGGGGTGTGTTCTGCGATCCCAGCTAAAGGTAGGGGGTTCCCAGTGTGTCATGTATGTGAATGAAGTGTAAGTTGTGTCCCTTTTAGTCCGGCTCATACGAACACGCAGGGAGTACGGCAGTGGAATTCTGGACCCCCAACTGCAGGGTGAGCACAGTGTGGCGACAGAGTACACTGTGAAGCCCAGCCACAGGTAAGCCTCGTTGGATGTAATCCTGCAGGGACCTCGTAGAGGTGAGGTTGTCTTTCAAGCTGGGCCCACCCGGCTGTCCCTTTTAGTCGGCTCATACGACACGCAGGGAATACGTCAGCGGTATTCTGGACCCCCGACTGCAGGGTGAAGACACACACACACACACACACACACACACACACACATACACACGGACCACACGACGAAATTAGGTTTTTTAGACTCAGTAGGGTCTGAAACGTAAAGATCTGAAGAAAACCCAAATTTTTTTTTTTGGGCCGATTACTATACTTTCCTTCCCTTCGGGTAGCGGAAAGTAAAAAAGGGCAATCAATCCAAAGGTGTCCCCCAGAAGGGATAAATGTCACCAAATGGAAGGACAAGCGTGAAGTGTTGACTGTATCATCTGAATTTTCGGGGGATATGGTCGAAGTGACCGTTCATCAAGGAAAATCAATGAAGCCACAAATAGTGGTGGAATATAATGAGTATATGGGCGGTATTGATCGTGTCGATCAAAACCTTTCTTATTACACAGCACCTCGCAAAACCATTCGGTGGTAGCTCTAGCAACAGAACTGCGTTGCATATCCCACCTGTGGGAGAGTAAGAATGCTATATATATATACTATTTTATTTCTCTGAAAGTAACAACACCCACCACAGTGGGCAGTTGTTAGTTCCTATAGAGGAGCATCAGTTACAGAGTAGGAGCTCATTCTCAAAGTTTTCGAATTTTCAGGTTACTGGAAATTGAATGTGACTGAATTGGTTATTCTCGTCCCTCTGCAAGTTCGCCAATGTATACCTCTGAACATTAAAAAAGTGTTCCTAGATTGATGCTTCTTCTTACTCTCACTTTCTGTAATTCTATTTCACCAGAAATCCCGCAACTCATCAACCGACAGCAGAATAAGCGTCAAAAGCGAAAAATTCTCCTGCCCTCTCTGCATCAAATCCTTCGAAACTGCCGACAGATTAAGCTCTCACGCCTGAATACATACGGAGCTCGCTGGAAGCACTTCGTCAGCTGCTGCCAGCATTGACACTTCGGGGGTTGAGACCAACTCTATTTCCGCTTGCCCACTTTACATCAAGAAGCTCTCGAGCCGCCGCCAACTTCCCCTTCACTTGAATTTGGTTCACACGGTCACGTTCTATTGCCCTAAATGCCCAGCTGAGTTTGCGTTTGAAGTCGAATTGAGAGCGTTCAGAATCGGGCCCTCATTGAGAACTCATCAGGACAACACTACTGCAGTTATGGCAGTACTCTGATCTTGCCCGGCACCCACCTCAGTTTCAACAGATGCATTGAGCGGATGTGGATGGGCGGGGCCCTCTGAAGGAGAGGTGGCAGAAGGCGGTAAGACACCCACACTTCAAAAATTAACAACCAGATCGGAGGACTACGAAGGGGCAGCTAGTCTCTCTAACAATAGTATCGGAGCGTTCTGAGACTAGTTTGCCTTCTGAATAATATTGAACAGAGCAGGTTGAAAAGAATGTCACTGGCTTGGGAAACCAGTCGGCACCGGTTTGGTCCCCACAACCTTCTTTCGGATAGTGCCAAATTATAATATCAATCGCCAAGTGCGTCGAAATGTAAACGGTTGGCGACTCCCGAATAATGCACCCTCTGCTTTCTTTCGAGTCAGTTGTAAGGACGGTGGGCTCCATTCCAGCAATACAGATTATGAGGCAGATATCTACATTTTCTTGAGCATCCAACCCATCTTCAAACACGGACCAAGGAGTTTAGTGTGTGCACTAGTCATTGGCATGGCATCGAGGTCACTTGTCAGAGGATGGAATCCAAGGATTGGAAACTGCGGATTTAGTGAGGAAAGCAGTTCACGACGCGATTAAACCGGTAGATAAGGGATTCCAAATTGTTCGCTTCAGTAATTGAAGGAAAAAAGAAGTAGTGATTGAGACGACCACTGAAGAAGAAGCCCGGAGGATCATTGATGATACTGACCTAGCCGGCAAAGGTATTGCAGTTGAGAAGATGCCAAACCGTCACCCCACGGTGATAGTAAGGGAGCCACCAATTGACTGACGGTTCACTGCTAACTGATGGTGAAATAGTTTAGGCCATATGGCGACAAAATTTCTCTATACATGAGGAGCAAGATTTTGTGCAAGTCAAGTGGAGATTGAAGGGTAATGAGAGAAGGCAGACGAGACGTGGGCCAACTGTCGTGTTAGAAGTTTCTCCCAAGATCCAGGAAGCAACAAAGAACGGACAAGGATGAGTCGGTGTTTGCTAGGCTAGATGCACAAGGAGGACTTTCTTGAGATAACCGGATGTTACTGATGCGGATTCATTGGCCACACGGGTAATGCCAGTAGGACATGCAGGGAAGGACAGACCAGGTGGTGAAGATGGCTATTAGGAAAGAGCGTGCACCAACCAACCAGTTTGTGGGAGTTGCGAGATCGCAGGGTTAGAACATAATCACCATAGACGAGACAGTACATGCGAGGCTTATCGTAGAGCTCAGGCAGGAGTAATAATGAGAACAACATATGAGTAGTACGATGTGATTTTTGCTCGAGGACTGGATTCTAGTCTGGGAGGGCGAGGTCGCACAACACTTGGCTGGCACATGCGCAGGGGTATGTCTGTTCAGGTCGAATGACAACATACAACCTACAACAAAACCAACTCCAGGTCTATAAAGACTATGGAGAAAGAACCAACAAGCAGTGGTGCAGGTGGTATGTGAGAATGAACAAGGAGGGTAACCATCATAGGAGATCGTTGAACAGTGGGCCAACCAACTTGGCAGCTACTCGATATCATGGTTAAATCACCAAGTATGACACCTGGGTGACAGGAGTATGAATGGGATGTGGGCACCGGTGATAATTGAGGAAATTAAGCAGTCTCCTGTGTGTAAGTCTGCCCCAGGGTTGGATGGAATGACCACTGTTACATGGAATGTGATATCTGAACATACGAAGGCTGTTCTTCAACATAATTGTGACGCCTGGATCGCCACCACAATGGCTGGCCAAGGGGAGGACCACCTTGATTCCCAAGAATGATTGACACTAACACACGCAGGTCACTTCCGACCAGTCACAATACTCTCAGTAGCGCTAAGACAATTGCACAACATACTGGCAGAGAGATTGGAAGCTAGAGTTCTGCTTGTCAAAGAACAGAGAGGATTGATACGAGGGGTGGACGGAGTTGCCCAGAATGTGATTATAATTGACACGATACTGAGTAAAGCGAGACGTGAACACAGAGAATGACACGCAGTGACCACTGAAGTTAGCAAGGCTTTTGATTCGGTAAGCCGCGAAGCGCTCAAGGTGATTATGAGAGCGAGGGAGTGGTGCCCATATTTATTTCACCACGTGGGTACCTTATACAGACAGTCTGTTGCAAGCGTTGAAGGTATCGAAGTTCAGTACGGAAGGCGAGTGAGGCTGGGGGACCCATTATCCCAGACTCTGTTTAATATGGTGATGGATCATATACTGATGCAAGTTAGCACCAGAGTTGGTCAAGCCACATCAAGTGCTGGTGTTCCGCTTTTCAGTTGATTCCTCGCTCATGCAAGGATAACTGTGTGTAACCTCTCTCGTGTCCATCTGTTGATGTTATGCTCGCGCTATTAAAACGTTTTTATTTCTTTTTAAAGTTGTGCTATTTTTGGTGTAAGCAAACGTGTGTTGCTCTTCTCACACTTGCCGTAAGTGGATTACTCACACAGACTGCAGAAATACAAAAAACCTGCATAGTATTGGCGGAAGACTAGAAGACTGCCTCTCTGACCCCGGTGCAGGGTAAGCTATGAGTAACTGAAGGAACAGTAAGTGCACAGCCCAAGAAGTCTTACTGAGCATTGTGAGTCACTTTATACAGTCCACTTACCACTTCAACGTGGGGAATTTCAATTTCATACACAAATCAGAAGTTATGCACCCATATTTGTGGACAACTGAGGACAACTCTGAGCAGATAGCCTTCTTAGCAAAACGAGAGTATTATTCTAAACTGCACGAGAACACTTTTGCTCAATTGCGGGCTACCTTCGAGGCTTCCAAGAAGGTTGGGCCTGGTTCTATTTCTCAATTTTTAGCGCGCTGCGATGAACTTGTAGAACAGGAACTTGTCCGCGACCGCTTTTATGGGTATTGTGATGCACTAACAGAACTCAACGTATGGCTTCCTGCTCGACACCAACAAGAAATTACCTCAGTTTTATCCTCATTCGATAGCATTTACTACAGCATTAGGGCACTAGAGAGAAGTCTCTGTCATAAGTTTACAAATAACCCTACTTCCACTAAGGATATAAGATTACCCCGCATCGATGTGCCAATATGGGATCGACAACTGCATACATTTCAAAATTGGTGGGCACTTAACAATCCCATAGTTCATAAAGGTCCATATGCAGACATGGTAAAATTTGCATACCTACGTTCCTCATTGTAGCAGCCCTTACAACTTAATGATACAAAGGAAATATCTCATTCAAATTATTCTGTTGAATATAGCAAGATTGAAGAGACGTATGCCACTAATTATAGAGACTACCCGAAATATGAACTCCCATGCTGATTTTTCTGTGTTCCAATGCGCCTTATGTGCACCCCTCCGTCATTAAGTATTCTCTTTGAATGTTCTTTAACCTCGAATTCTGAAGTACCTACTTTCTCCACACTCATCAGTTTCGTTTGTAAACAATGCAGAATCAAGGAATTCATCATGCCAACAGCTTCTGCACTCCCTAACAACGCAAAGAACAGCAATTAAACTTCAAAATCCATGCCCGAAATGCCGTTTTCAAAGGCCTCGTTATATTCTCTATTCTTTGACGTGCCTAGTTCCCGTGAGGGGTTGGGAAGGCAACCCAAACCCCCCTTAAGCCTCTGGGCTTGGGATAAGAAGATCAGTGGCTTGCCAACACAGTCAGGTAAGGTAGTGTATGATAAAAGTAATGATCAATGCCGTGCGGCAATCTGATTAAACGAAATGTAAATTACGCTGTCATGCCTAACCTTATCTCTAGAGACGTTACAGCTACCACAACCTGGTACTTCGAGGTCAACCACTTTACCACCTTCAGAGGTATGGTCCCCTGACCCTCCTTCCGCCCTTTCTTCTTTCCCCTTCACAAATAATGTACAATTATTGAAAACTAGGGGGAAGTGAACCCGAGCATTATTTCGATTTATTGTTTACTGACGAATTTTGTGAATATTTGGTTGAAATGACGAATGAATTTGCGGAGGAATTGATGGTTAAGAAAGAATTTGAACAAATGGATAGACAAGAAAAGGGGGTGCCCGAAATGAAAATATGGCTTGGGCTAAGTTTTATGATGGGGGTACTCAGATTGAGTCGCCATAAAGACTATTGGAATACAGACAGAAATTTCAACTTACACCTTCTTTAGGGCTCACATGGTTAGGGATAGGTGGTTTCTCATTCAAGACTGCCTACATTTTGCAACCAATGGCCCCTCAAATGATGCTATTGCAAGAATAAGACCACTTATCGATTTTTTTCATGACCACTTGCACCCTGGAGAGGCCGTCTGATATTCCATCAGTACTTGGCACTCAAATGTCATCAGTACGCTCTATATGCTGACGGAGCCAGATGGTTTGGTCATAGAATGATCATCTGAGCAGGAGCCTCTGATCCCGATGTAAGTGGTGATGGACACACTAGGAAAGTTGTAATTAAATTGACAACCGACCTGTTAGGGGAGAGCAGATCCATATTTATGGATAATTATTACAATAGTGTGGAACTCGCTTCCGAACTCCTAGATAAACAAACTTTTGTGACGGGAATGTTGCGCCCAAATCGCAAAGGAGTCCCGAAAGATTAAACAAAACAAAATTTAAGAAAAGGCGAATCTGTCCAAAGATAGTCCCCAACCGGGATCAATATAACAAAGTGGAAGGACAAAAGGGACGTTTGGTCCATATCCACTGAGTTTTCGGGGAATATAGCGGAAGTAGCAGCTAGACGGGGTATTTTGAAAAAACCATTAGCAATAGTGGAGTACAATAAATATATGGGTAGTATTGATCTAATGGATCAGCATTTAGCCAATTACGCAAACCTACATAAAACCACTAGATGGTACAAAAAACTTGGGACTCCATGTAATGGAAATAATGCTACTAAATGCTTATTTTTTGTACTGTCGGTTCACAGTTTCTACCAAAAAAGCAGATCTGATATCTTTCCGTCTAGCAATAGTAGATGTGGCTCAATGCCATCCCTCGACCCCACCACATTCTCAGGGAAAGGGAAAGAATGTATTCATACAAAACATTTCCCTAAAACGCATCAATCTTTTGAAGGGGGAAAAAGACAAACACAGCTTACGTGCTGTCAATGTTATAAGCATGATAAAAAAGTTAAAAGAACTGTATTTGACTGCCCTGGATGTCAAGACCATCCCGGGTTATGTATGAACGAACAAAACCACACTGGGCAAAAGAGGAACTGCGTTTAATGGCAAAAGCGGAGGCCGAGGCTTTCTTTGAGAACCCTCGCGTCTTCGTCAACCAACATCTATGTAGCCAATTTCCTTAGCGCTCGCTCCAATCCATCAAAGGCATTCGGGCCAAGTACATCTGCCACCAGACGCTTGTTGTGGCATACACTGAGGCTTTATGTGCATCTGCACCTATTGCCCGAGGTGAGGAAGTGTCCCTCTTCTTCCACCGATCCGGATATTGTTAATAGCGAGCCAATGGACCTTATCGCCTCACTACTAGATGAGATGTCTCAGACTCTTACAAGAGTCTCGAAGAAGTTGATGGGTTTCATGTCGCTGTTCTTAGGAGCATCAGCTCGCGCGTCGTTGAAGGCGACCACAATGTGGAACACGCCATTGAGCGATGGTTCGCCAAGTGCAAGCAACGAGGCAGCCAGCTCGACGAACTGCCAAACAGTAGCGTAGAACAGCAAATGTACTGGCTTAGGGCACCAGCATGGTGGTTGTTGTGTTTTAGGTTAAGTACTGGTGTTGTTGACATATGTGAATGTATTCCTGTATATTTTGCTCGAATAAAATTGTTAATGACCTACCATCTGAGATGCGCACATCACGAGGCTGAAGAACAGAAGGCAACCTCATATGCAGGAGAGGTTGTGCAATTATAGAAACTGCCGCGCATGCTGTCCAGAGGATTAAAAGACACGATGCAGTAGTTACACTACTCGTCGAATACGCTAGACGGTGTGGATGGAGCATATGGAGGGAGCCCTTTATCTAACAAGAGGACGGCGTTACCAACCAGACTTCGTTATGAAAAGAAGGGGACTCCCATGGATTGGCGATATCACAATTACCATTGATTCCGATTAATTTCCGTTCGCCAGAATAGAGACATTAAAAAAGCAAAAATATGAAAACGAAGCAGTAATTGAAGCAGTGTCTGCGATGTGCGATATCCCCACGAACAAAATAGGAGTTATAACAGCCATCCTTCACCGAGTGTCATGGTAGGCCGACACGTTTACTTTGAACCAATTAGAGTGCTCAAAGCAGGCTGAAATTTCTGCCTGAATAGTGGTGCATGGAATAATTAAACAGGACCTGGGTTCTATTTTGTTGGTTCTTAGGAACACAAGCTAATGATCAATACGGACAGCGGGGGCATTCGTATTGCGGTGTTAGAGGTGAAATTCTTGGATCGTCGCAAGATGGACAAGAGCAAAAGCATTTGCCAAGTATGTCTTGATTGATCAAGAAGCTGAAACCTAAAGGAATTGACGAAAGACACCACCAGGAGTGGAGCCAGCGGTTTAATTTGACAGAGAGAACTACACATGATGGTTCAGTTCACTTTTAGCTGTTGAAGAGGCAACATCTCAGGAGAGGCGCTCCTGAGAGTTGCGGCGTTTTCACTGGTGTAAAGGTATACGGCGGAGTTAAAAGTGGAATTATTGTGTTCGTCTTGCGACGCGCTTTTTGTCGCGTGTGGTGTTCATTCGTTTCGGTGCTTAGTTCGGTGCTTTATCGGGTGTTTTAGGCCCCTGGACTTAGAGAAATTAACGTTCATAACGTTGGAATATTTCTCCAGCTCAGAGGCAAGAGGTGGAAAAATTCCGAGTTGTTTTATAAACATCCTCGGATTCGGAGATATTGACACTTGGGGGCTCTCGGCGAAAAATAAGAGCGGAGGTAAATCGGTGGAAAATCGAGGGCTGTTTATATAAACAGCCTCCAGGCGACTATTGTGATTTCGCAACCTCAAGGGGATTGAGGACGCTTTCGCAATCGACGGAGTCAGCAGTTTTCAAGACTGAAGGAGGGCGAAGCTGTCTGTTCTGAAAACATCATAGGCGACGTCTCAAAATAAGAGGTGAGGAAACGAGGCCACTGGTCGTCGAATATTTTTTTAAAAAATATTCATTTGTGGACTTGGAAAAAATCTTCCGCTTAAAAAATTTTTTCGACTTGGAGATTTTTTTATCTTCGTCCAGAGGCGGTTCACCTGATACCCCTTTGGGGTATTCGAACACTTGGAAAGAGTCAGTGGAATTGGTCTGCTGTATACCCCTCAAAAGGTATACCTCGAGACTGTATACAGCGCATTGGTTTGACGCCATAGGCTCAGTCAGGCGCGTACTCTTACAAGTACACGTCTAGAGCGACAGTATAGGCGTTGTGAAGATTTAATACCAGAAGCGGCGAGCGAAGAATTGTTGGTCGGTGCAGCTATTCCCAGGCCACAACTATCTAGGACCTGGGAACCCGATGAACAACGGAGTTCCAGTTGACGAAGACGATAGGATAGCTGAGAAACACGACATCAGCTATCACCTAGCGTCTACGCCGAAAGAAATTCGTAGGGCCGATATTGAAGCCATCAGAGAAATCTCCAGGGACGTCGTAAAGACCGGCAACTGGCACTCAGCGATTGGCGCAGCAGAAATATCGGCGAAAAACGCCATTGAGTCGTGCACGGGTGTCTGTACCCGAGGGACTGAGCGACCTTCTTCAGGAAGGAGTCGACGGGGGAGAAAGAACCATTCGTCAGGCTCTTCGATCGCGGTGTCGAAGCAGTTGGGAAGAAGAGGCCCAGGCAGGAGGAACTTCACGGAGAGGGAGCAGCCGGGGAGTCACTGGACGTCAACGACAACCAGGGAAGCAACGCAGCGGGAAAGGTTAGTACCACCACCAGCTAGGGAGCCCCAGCGTGAGGCGCCGGGGGGACTGTTCAGGGACATGTGGGGCAAAGGGAGTGGGTTAGGGTGGGAGGGCGCATTCAGCCCATCCAATCCAAAATACAGTGTGTGCGGGCCGAGGTACCGTGAGGAGAGAGCGTCCTCCACTTGGAAGGACGTGGGGGTACCTGGGGGTGCCGAGTGGTGGGAGAGGAAAAAGGTGGAGAAGCCGGCCCCTTCAAGGGCGTGTTCAACAGCATGCTGCTCCCATAGGGGGCAGACGGGGTACACCGAGAAGGACGGTACAGTGGGAGGTAGCAAGAGTGGCGAGGTGGACCCAGCGGCAGGTGGAGATGGCAGTGAGAGGGGGGCGGACAGTGAAGGGTCCGTAAGAAGGGAGGTGACGAGTCCAAGCGCCTGGAGGGCGGCGGAGGAGATGTTGGAGGCCATGCGTGGCCAGGACGACTTTGAGTTGGTGGGGGCTTTGGAGACTCCGAACGCTGGAATCACTGGGGAGCGTAGGGCAAGGAGGCGGCTCCATTTCAGGGAGGTTGTAGTGCACAGCGATGGGGAAGAATACATCGAGGGTCAGCAGGGCAGGTGTGTGTCATGGGGCCAGAACCCTAAGAGGGACCTGAGGGTGAGGCCAGCAAGGTTGGCAGGTGGTAAGGGCAGCCAGGAAGGGACTCTGCCTTCGCAGCGCGCGGGGGTCATCGAGGATGTCGAGGCACTGCAAATGGAAGATTTCGAGAGGGCGGCGAAGGCCGCAAAGGTTGGCTCGGATAAGGTGCGCCCTCTCACACAAATCATGACCAGGGTCAATGAGGTTGTGAGGAGGGTCGTTGTTCTGGAACTGAAAAATAAGAGTCTGGAGACAGCAGCAACGAGGAGGCTCGATGATCTGGAGCAGATCATCGCCATGATGGGGGAGAAGAGGAGGGAGATCCACAACCTCCTCAAGGAGCGAGCGGATGTGAGCCCTCGTAGGGAGCAGCCGGTGGTGCCGCCGGAGCCTGCTGCCAGACGGCCGGTGTCGTATGCGGTGGCATCAGCGCAGCTGACGAAGAATCTAATCGTCGTCCGTCCCAGGCCTGAGACTACAGGTCTGGAAGATGCCGACAAGGTAAGGGCAGCCCTGGAGGAGGCGGTGGACCCCGGGCAGAAGGGGTGGAAAATAGTGGGAATGAGAGGGAGGAAGCACAAGGAGGTGGTCCTCGAGGCGGCTACGAGGGCGGATGCGAGGAAGATCCTTGCGGATACCTCCCTCAGGCGGACTGGGCGTGAGATGGAGAAGGGTCCGAGGCGAAGGCCTCGCATGGTCATCCATATGATCTCGGATAGGATGACAGCACCACAACTGATAGAGGAGATCAGGAAGCACAACTTGTCCCAAAATGTCGGAAGCTGACTTCGGGGTGCGCTGCGAGGCCCTGAGGAAGCTCCCAAGGGGGGAGGGGAGACCGGTGGATTGGGAGCTCGCAGTGGAGCCGGAGCTCTACCGTACAGTGGGGGTAATGGGGCGCTATTTATTGGCTGGCACCGGTGCAGAGTGACAACCAGGCTCCCGGTGCTTAGGTGCTCACAAATAGGCCACCATGGCGAGAAACTGTACTGTGGCGAAGGAAGCCCTGCTGCCGTAGGTGCGGTCTGGTGGGCCACTTGCAGGCGGCATGCGAGGTGCCGGTGGCAGACTTGCGATGCCAGTCGTGCTTGGCAATGGGGAAACCAGCCAGGAACTGACGGGTAATGACGGATGTTGGGCTTATGAGCAGGCGAAGCAGCGAGTGTAGGGATCCAAGGACTATGGTTACTAATCTGTGCCGCGACGGCGGTTGTGGATTCCCCACTGGTAGAGGGCTCACCCAGCATCGCAGACAGGCGCACCCTGGGATGATTGTTGATGAGGTAGGTCCCAGCAGGAACGTCTACTGGTCAGCTGAAGAGGGGATCATGGCTGGCATGGAGCTAGACATGGCCCGAAGGGTTCTGAGGGCAGGTCTGGTCACAGCCTTGTCTGAGGTAATGCCAGGTCATTCTCTGGAACGTGTGAAGAGGGTACGAGGGAGGCCGACATACGGAGGGCCCGAGAGCAGGCACCTGGAGGCAGGTACGGACCCGGAGCCAGAGCACGTTGATAGCCTCCTGCTGGCGGCGGCGGTTCGCCAAGGCTTAGCGGGGGTTCTCAGCGACCTACGTTGCTGGGAGCGGCTGCGGTGCGGGCGCTGCAGGGGATGGATCCGAGGGATGAGCTTGAGGAGTGGCTGGCGACGGTGGGTTCGACTGAGGGCCTGCGAGTAGGCAGGGTAAGGAGGGTAGAAGGTCGACTGGAGACGAGGAGGGAGCACTACGCTCGGATCCAGATGTTGTGGCGACTGGACAGGACGGCGGCTGTGGACGAGGTGTTGGGGAAGGCACAGGTGCACGGTCCCCACTTATCGGCTCACCTGAGGCAGTATTGGGGTGAGCAGTGGGCAGCGAAGATGGAAGTAAACGAGGGAGTGGCAACAGTGTGGTGGCCAGTCAGCGAGGTTGACCTGTATGCGTTGGAGCCAGGACATACCGTGTGTGGCCCGGATGGTATAGTGGTGGCGGAGTTGAGGAGGGTGCCATGGAGGGTGAGGGCCTTCCTGTACAATGTCGTACTGCTATGGGGTAGGGTGCCTGGGTGCTTTTTGAGGGCGCTCCTTCCGAAGGTACCCAGACCATCCTCGGAGGCCGAGTATCAGCCAATCACGATCTCGTTGTGGTGCTCCGGCAATTCCACAGGATTCTGGGGAAGCGCCTGGAGGCGGTGGTTACCCACAGTGTCCACCAGAGAAGTTTGAGGAGAGGGGTGGACGGAATAGCCGACAATGTGGTGGCAATGGATATGTTGTTGGCTAATGCGGGGAGGAAGAAGTGCGAGCTACACATGGTGATCCTGGATGTTGAGAAGGCCTTCGACTGAGTGTCGCACGAGGCCATGATCAACATCCTGGTGAGGCGAGGTTGGCCACCCACGGTGGTCACATCTGCAGGATGGGAACGCAAGGGGGCCAACCACCATTGGAGGGGGTCTCTAACTTGATGTTAACCTGCGCAAGACCCTGTACGTGGTACTTCGACCAAGAAAGGGCAGGTTGGTTGTGCCGGGGGAGGGGGCGAGCTTAGCGTTCACCAATATTGAGGTGCACGCTGCTGCGCCTGGGGCGACATGGAAATACCTGGGTGTTGAGTTGGGGTTAGCTGGGCGTCAGAAGGTGCGAGTGGGTGTGTGCAGGGGGCTTTTGGAGAAGGTGGGGTGTGCTCCACTCAAGCCTTTCCCGAGGCTGGAGGTTGTGACGAGCCATGCATTGCCCTCCATGCTCCACTGTTTAGTACTGGGGGCACAGGGCCATGGTGCATTGGTGTCCATGGGTGTCACGGTGAGGGCGTGTGTCAGGTGGTTCAGGCTGCCGCCGGACAGCCCGAACGCATACATCCATGGGCCGGTGGGTGACGGGGGGGCTCAGGGTACTGGAACTCCGCGCCCTGGTACCGGAACTGAGATGGAAGAGGATTGCCATGGCCAAGAGCCGCATCCTTGGGGATCATGCGCTCCAGATCTGTCCGGTGAACAGGCGCGCTAGAACGGCATGCCACATCATGTAGCCGACCTTCTGGCGGCGTATGCAAGGAAGAGGGGCTGGGCGTGTTGGGAGGAGCCCCTCTTCCAGGCCAGGGCGGGTGGGCTGAAGCCGGTATTGGTGGTTAGAGTGGGTGACAGGGCCTACATCATTGATGTAGCGACAGTGGCGGAGGTGTGGGCAGCCTTCAAACGGGGGCCGCAGAGGCATAGGGCGAACTAATGGTGGTGGTATTAACGGTGGTGTTAGAGAGTTAAGTGGACTAGTCTGTGAGGTTAGTATGTAAGAAAGGACAGGTGTGAAAAGGTGTGTGCGGTGTAGCTTTAAGTGAACTCAAACTGCGAGAGGTGGACGCCAATTGGATCCACCCCTCAATTATGCTGGCTTAGAGCACCAGCTAGGTGTATATTGTAGATAGGTTAAGGTGTCAATGTTGAATACCAATATGTATTGTATGGAATGATTGCTCAAATAAATTGTTAAATGACAGAGAGAACTACACATGATAATAACGGACGTTAGCAAAGCATTCGACTCTGTGAGCCATGAAGCAATGAAAAAAACAATGAGAGAAAGAGGATGGTGTCCGTATTTGTGCCATTTCATTGAGAACCTATACAGGGGGTAGCAAGCAGGGGGGCATGTCTAGGAGTGTCTCCCTGGAGGGTGGTTTGGATGAGTAGTTGACGAGAGTTGTTGAATGGAATAAAAAAGGAGGTCATGAGTTGGGGAGGGGAAGGAAAACCCATGGGAAAATTTTCTGATTCGTAGGCATTCGTGATCAAGCCATAGGACATAAAATGAAGTTCTGCCGAGTTTACATATTCTTCACCAAACCACCACTACAATTGGCGCAGTTGGTTTTCGAGTACCTTCAGGTAAAGTATCGCATAAATTTGGTAACATTTTAATTTACGCATCTACTTACCTTTTTTTGTTGACATTTTTCGAGGGACATTGTAAATAGGTCAATTCGTCCTCGCGTGCGATAAATCTACTTGCACTCCCCAGTAACTTAAACGACTTCATAAGTAATACATTATTCCCACGGTTTCGTGCCCCTAAAAACGTTTTCAACTCCAATTTTCAAATCTTTAGCATATTCTCGACCGTTCGTTGAGTTCGTTTTCATTCGGAACTACAGTTCCTTGACTCAAGTACGAGTTTTCTTATTCATTCAATCAGCGCTAATTCGTTGCAGTTTGTTTACAATTTGAAATGGCAACTCCCAAATGCATCTTTGGACTCAAAAATCCCCTTGCTTTTAGGCGTAGAACGCTGGGTGCCACATTTTCTGATTCAGACCTGCGTACGGATGTCAACAGGCACAGTGTGCCCGACCACAGTGAGTTGGGGTGGCAGGAGCCGAACACTGTTGTTCATTCTGAACCAAGGGCCTGGCATCTCTCTTCATAGTCCAGTACAGCAAGCATCTCCATTACCACCTGTTTGTTCCAGCCCGACGCTGTCGGATGCTTTCATTTCTATAGTGGATAGCATCAAGGAACAAATGAGGCATATGCAACTTAATGTCCACTCGTTTCATCGGGAACTGAGAGACACAAGGGAAACCTTGAGTACGCAGATTTCTGACAGTATCGCTCGCCTTGAAGATCGTTTGGAGGCCATAGAAAACTGTACAGACTGCCATGCAGCAAATATGATGCGGGCTAGGCAGGATCTACACCGGATAGTCGTGAGGATGAATGAGATAGAGGAACAGGAAGTAGCTGCAGTCAAGAATCTTGAAATCTGTGAAACAGTGTTGAGAGGTGAGAGCAGTCCTCTGGAAGGGAGGGATCAAAGAGTAACTTGGTCCTAGCGGGTTGTCATCTCCTGTCAACACTCCTGTCATCACTGTTGAGCATCAACCTGTGTTGGCTCAACCAATAGCGAGCCTTCCAACAGTCATGTCGACAGGAGAAAGAGCATGTGAGTCCATTTCAACTTCGTGCTTCTGTCCTGTATCATCATATAGTGCACCCCAGTGCACTAGGCAACCCCTTCACGGCTCTACCTGTCAGCAAATGGTTACAGTTGGCAAAAGCTCAGTTACGTGGCCCTGCTAGGTCACTGCTCAAAGAACTTGCGGAGCATCAGACCAGTTCTTTAGAGCTATTGGAGTTCAAACTAAGGAAGCGTTTTGTTGAAAATTAAAACGCCTGATTTTTACTTCCAATAACTTATGGCCATTTCCATAGGAAAGAACTTGACCGTTGAAGGTTTTGGTGCTAGGGTGAGGGATATGGTTCAAAAGACATGTCCCAAACTTTCTCCTAATGATGTAGAGCGGCAAGCAGTTAGTTGCTTTTTAAAAGGACTTCCAGCACAGCTTCAAAGGCCGACAAGACTTTCAGGACAACTACAAACACTAGGGGAAGCAGTAGCACGAGCTTCATACTGCAAAATAAGCGAAGAAATGCTTACCCACACTAGTGTTCCTATGACTAAAAAATTTGCCAACACCGAATTTGACGACGAATGACGTTTATTATAGATAATTTTGTATAATTTAATATTCGTGTACTATCCGATTCATCTGCTTATTTCTACACCTATGATGAGTCCGTGGCTAAGAAAGGCCCTAATGACGTATGTTCGATCTTGTATCATTTTTTAAATAATTTCCTGTCACTAAAAGTTCGTGAGTTGGTCGTATTTTGTGACACATGCTCTGGTCAAAACAAAAACTATACTGTCCTCAGATTTAAGCACTATTTGGTAGTGGAAATTCAGCGTTTTGATGCAATAAAAATGACTTTCCCGATAAGAGGTCATTCTTATCTCGTATGTGATCAGAGGTCTGGTATGGTGTCTGTAAATCAAAAAGCAGAAACTGAGGTCCCAGAAGATTGGGGGGAAGTACTCCGTCATCCCCGACACGACCCCTCACCGTTTAAAGTTGTTGACTGTTGCCGAGAAATGGAGTTTTTGAATTGGACTGCATACTTTTCTAAAAAATACCCGAAGAAATGCCCTGTACTGACTCGTCCCATTCGAATTTTGCACATCAAAAATGAATCTCTGTCTCTAATTTTTACTAAAGAAACATTTTGTGGGCCATACTCTAGCTTCAATTTGGGCCCACATTCTACAGGAAAAAACTAGCAGGAGGCAAAAACAACAAAGGCGAAATAAATGCGAAAGCAGTGGGAAAACATGGGTCAAACCTACCAGGAACCAGCGGAAAACAGGTGGTGTGGGAGAAGCTCTTCAATTCACTTCCTGAGAAATTGTAGACGAGAAAATTGCCTATGAATCCAGCTAAACTGAAGGATCTTACCCATTTAAAACAATTTTTGAAGAAACCCGAGTCCAAGAAGTTTTATGAAGAACTGTTATCAACCAACTCGGCCAACTGAGCCTGATGAGACTTATTCAGACTACGAGGAAATCATCATTAATGAAGAACAGGCGGAAATTTGAAAACCCGGAGAAGAACAGTTTTTGTCAGTGAATTTTTTGCAAAATAATTTTTTTTAAATACTTGATAACTTTTTGATATTAATAAAAATTCTTCAATTCACTAAAAACATGTTGAACGGCATATTACAGAATGTTTTGTAATTTCACAGAAACCGTTATGTCCTCCAAAAGTTTGTAAACATTAAAATTGATTTTCCCAATATTTTGTTTTTTTGGCGTTTACGTTTTCACCCCTGTACCGTTCATATAAGTTGTAACTGGTAAATAGTATAGTAGTAGTTCACATCTTTGTTGATCATTACTTCGTTTAGTTTTTATTATATATATTGTAAATGTTCAAATTTTCGCGCTTTTTCCAACTTGTTCTCATCGTGTTGCAGAGGAATTCTTGAAAACACCTAACCCCAAGAAGAAGAAGGAAAAGAGAGACCGGTATACGTTGGCTGACTTGGATCCCGCCACTGTCCAATCAAGAAGACACCAGTGAAGACAGCTGTGGCTCACGGACATTCTTACAGTGATGCACAATTTTTTTATATATCGGGCTTTCAGATTGAGAACCAACAGCAACATACATCACCAGAAATCCCGCAACTCATCAACCGACAGCGGAATAAGCGTCAAAAGCGAAAAATTCTCCTGCCCTCTCTGCATCAAATCCTTCGAAACTGCCGACAGATTAAGCTCTCACGCCTGAATACATACGGAGCTCGCTGGAAGCACTTCGTCAGCTGCTGCCAGCATTGACACTTCGGGGGTTGAGACCAACTCTATTTTTGCTTGCCCACTTTGCATCAAGAAGCTCTCGAGCCGCCGCCAACTTCCCCTTCACTTGAATTTGGTTCACACGGTCACGTTCTATTGCCCTAAATGCCCAGCTGAGTTTGCGTTTGAAGTCGAATTGAGAGCGTTCAGAATCGGGCCCTCATTGAGAACTCATCAGGACAACACTACTGCAGTTATGGCAGTATTCGAATGTTCCCCACAGAACTTGAAAATCCAGGAGTGGGCTGCGAGGAACCCCACACCAGCTCGTACCCATATCCGCAGCAGACTCAGCTGCAGACTTGAGCTCGATGGGTGTGTGTCGTGACTCGTTGCGCACAACTCTGATCTTTGCTGGCACCTCCCTCAGTTTCAACAGGTTCAACAGATGCATTGAGCGGATGTGGATGGGCGGGGCCCTCTGAAGGAGAGGTGGCAGAAGGCAGTAAGACACCCACACTTCAAAATTTAACAACCAGACCGGAGGACTACGAAGGGGCAGCTAGTCTCTCTTAACAATAGTATTGGAGCGTTCTGAGACTAGTTTGCCTTCTGAATGATATTGAACTGAGTAGGTTGAAAATAATGTCACTGGCATGGGAAACCAGTCAGCACCGGTCTGGTGCCCACAACCTTCTTTCGGATAGTGCCAAATTATAATATCAATCGCCAAGTGCGTCGAAATGTAAACGGTTGGCGACTCCCGAATAATGCACCCTCTGCTTTCTTTCAAGCCAGTTGTAAGGACGGTGGGCTCTATTCCAGCAATACAGATTATGAGGCTGATGTCTACATTTTCTTGACCATCCAACCCATCTTCAAACACGGACAAAGGAGTTTAGCGTGTGCACTAGTCATTGGCATGGCATCGAGGTCACTTGTCGAAAGATGGAATCCAAGGATTGGAAACTGCGGATTTAGTGAGGAGAGCAGTTCACGACGCGATTAAACCGGTAGATAAGGGATTCCAAATTGTTCGCTTCAGTAATTGAAGGAAAAAAGAAGTAGTGATTGAGACGACCACTGAAGAAGAAGCCCGGAGGATCATTGATGATACTGACCTAGCCGGCAAAGGTATTGCAGTTGAGAAGATGCCAAACCGTCACCCCACGGTGATAGTAAGGGAGCCACCAATTGACTGACGGTTCACTGCTAACTGATGGTGAAATAGTTTAGGCCATATGGCGACAAAATTTCTCTATACATGAGGAGCAAGATTTTGTGCAAGTCAAGTGGAGATTGAAGGGTAATGAGAGAAGGCAGACGAGACGTGGGCCAACTGTCGTGTTAGAAGTTTCTCCCAAGATCCAGGAAGCAACAAAGAACGGACAAGGATGAGTCGGTGTTTGCTAGGCTAGATGCACAAGGAGGACTTTCTTGAGATAACCGGATGTTACTGATGCGGATTCATTGGCCACACGGGTAATGCCAGTAGGACATGCAGGGAAGGACAGACCAGGTGGTGAAGATGGCTATTAGGAAAGAGCGTGCACCAACCAACCAGTTTGTGGGAGTTGCGAGATCGCAGGGTTAGAACATAATCACCATAGACGAGACAGTACATGCGAGGCTTATCGTAGAGCTCAGGCAGGAGTGATAATGAGAACAACATATGAGTAGTACGATGGGCTGTGATTTTTGCTCGAGGACTGGATTCTACTCTAGGAGGGCGAGGTCGCACAACACTTGGCTGGCACATGCGCAGGAGTATGTTTGTTCAGGTCGAATGAAAACATACAACCTACAACACAACCAACTCCAGGTCTACAAAGACTATGGAGAAAGAACCAACAAGCAGTGGTGCAGGTGGTATGTGAGAATGAACAAGGAGGGTAACCATCATAGGAGATCGTTGAACAGTGGGCCAACCAACTTGGCAGCTACTCGATATCATGGTTAAATCACCAAGTATGACACCTGGGTGACAGGAGTATGAATGGGATGTGGGCACCGGTGATAATTGAGGAAATTAAGCAGTCTCCTGTGTGTAAGTCTGCCCCAGGGTTGGATGGAATGACCACTGTTACATGGAATGTGATATCTGAACATACGAAGGCTGTTCTTCAACATAATTGTGACGCCTGGATCGCCACCACAATGGCTGGCCAAGGGGAGGACCACCTTGATTCCCAAGAATGATTGACACTAACACACGCAGGTCACTTCCGACCAGTCACAGAACTCTCAGTAGCGCTAAGACAATTGCACAACATACTGGCAGAGAGATTGGAAGCTAGAGTTCTGCTTGTCAAAGAACAGAGAGGATTGATACGAGGGGTGGACGGAGTTGCCCAGAATGTGATTATAATTGACACGATACTGAGTAAAGCGAGACGTGAACACAGAGAATGACACGCAGTGACCACTGAAGTTAGCAAGGCTTTTGATTCGGTAAGCCGCGAAGCGCTCAAGGTGATTATGAGAGCGAGGGAGTGGTGCCCATATTTATTTCACCACGTGGGTACCTTATACAGACAGTCTGTTGCAAGCGTTGAAGGTATCGAAGTCAGTGCGGAAGGCGAGTGAGGCTGGGGGACCTATTGTCCCAGACTGTTTAATATGGTGATGGATCATATACTGATGCAAGTTAGCACCAGAGTTGGTCAAGCCACGTCAAGTGCTGGTGTTCCGCTTTTCATCAATTGATTCCTCGCTCATGCAAGGATAACTGTGTGTAACCTCTCTCGTGTCCATCTGTTGATGTTATGCTCGCGCTATTAAAACGTTTTTATTTCTTTTTAAAGTTGTGCTATTTTTGGTGTAAGCAAACGTGTGTTGCTCTTCTCACACTTGCCGTAAGTGGATTACTCACACAGACTGCAGAAATACAAAAAACCTGCGTAGTATTGGCGGAAGACTAGAAGACTGCCTCTCTGAACCCGGTGCAGGGTAAGCTATGAGTAACTGAAGGAACAGTAAGTGCACAGCCCAAGAAGTCTTACTGAGCATTGTGAGTCACTTTATACAGTCCACTTACCACTTCAACGTGGGGAATTTCAATTTCATACACAAATCAGAAGTTATGCACCCATATTTGTGGACAACTGAGGACAACTCTGAGCAGATAGCCTTCTTAGCAAAACGAGAGTATTATTCTAAACTGCACGAGAACACTTTTGCTCAATTGCGGGCTACCTTCGAGGCTTCCAAGAAGGTTGGGCCTGGTTCTATTTCTCAATTTTTAGCGCGCTGCGATGAACTTGTAGAACAGGAACTTGTCCGCGACCGCTTTTATGGGTATTGTGATGCACTAACAGAACTCAACGTATGGCTTCCTGCTCGACACCAACAAGAAATTACCTCAGTTTTATCCTCATTCGATAGCATTTACTACAGCATTAGGGCACTAGAGAGAAGTCTCTGTCATAAGTTTACAAATAACCCTACTTCCACTAAGGATATAAGATTACCCCGCATCGATGTGCCAATATGGGATCGACAACTGCATACATTTCAAAATTGGTGGGCACTTAACAATCCCATAGTTCATAAAGGTCCATATGCAGACATGGTAAAATTTGCATACCTACGTTCCTCGTTGTAGCAGCCCTTACAACTTAATGATACAAAGGAAATATCTCATTCAAATTATTCTGTTGAATATAGCAAGATTGAAGAGACGTATGCCACTAATTATAGAGACTACCCGAAATATGAACTCCCATGCTGATTTTTTTGTGTTCCAATGCGCCTTATGTGCACTCCTCCGTCATTAAGTATTCTCTTTGAATGTTCTTTAACCTCGAATTCTGAAGTACCTACTTTCTCCACACTCATCAGTTTCGTTTGTCAACAATGCAGAATCAAGGAATTCTTCATGCCAACAGCTTCTGCACTCCCTAACAACGCAAAGAACAGCAATAAAACTTCAAAATCCATGCCCGAAATGCCGTTTTCAAAGGCCTCGTTACTTGTTAATGTTTTGAAGAAAGAAACAAATTGTACCACGGGAATGCACAGCCCGGTACATGAGTTAGGGCCACGACAAGTGGCTGCCCCCGTAGGGCAAAGTCAGTAGAACGAAGCAATCTAACTCCTACCCACGGCAAGGTGTGAAAATACAGGCAAATGCGCATACTCAGCACACATCATGGTGATTGTAGTGTCGCTGGAGGCTAGTTCTACCATCCGAAATTTCGTTTTTCAACTGCGGGGTTTGATGGAGGTGGGGGCCACGCTGTCAGCACTCCCCCAGACATTGCAAAATGCAGAATTGTAACTGTCAAGGCACTCAACGCCCATGAAGAACCATACTTAGCTCTCCTCAACTATAGGATCACTCCTCAAGAGAAGTTCATTCACTTGCTTCAATCCTCATAGGCCACATTAGGCACAATGCACACTATTAAAATAAAATCCATCATATCAACATGAAACATCTTGCTCGCCAGATTTTGCGAAGCCAACATTCTTTCTCAAATTTGTAACAATGATCAAGTTCGAATTGGATTAAAACTTAAAATAAATTATAATGGCAATCAAAAGTTAGACACTTGTGGGCCGTACAATATAAATGGAATTAGATGCCTATGGAACTGACTTGAAAAACAAAGCTCCTGCTACTAACTCACTGCAAAACAAGGGTTGGAAATGTACAAGACCATGTATACTATGTAGGTCACAAGCATCTAACTTCATGATGTTTACTGTGAACTCAATCTGACTAGATATTTATCATCTTGGAAATCCAAAGCAACTAAAAATCACAGCCTACTAAATCCAAAACAAAACGCTTATATGAGCCAAGTGTTATTATTGTAAGCTACCACGTGCTTTCTGATTGGAAGAGAACAGATCACAACAATGCTTCGTCCACCTGATAAAACGAATACATAATAACTAACAATATTATCACATTGAAACAATTCTTTCTCTAACTGCTGGCTGAAGAGCACCTACTTGCACAGACAGAATTCTGCAGGATTCACCGCCTTGATGCAGAAGACTCCCTCAACGACGGCCACCAAGATGGTATTGTTGCTCGTACTTTGAGTTGTCCCCATGTAAGTCCTTTCGAAGATACTGTTTCACTGATTCTCACGAGAGCCAAAGCCCGGTTTTCAGTGACACCACGAATTTTTCCAACAGGCTTTTTAGTTTCCGAATCAATCACTGGTTCAGAGAAACCACAACTTCCATTTACAGCTTCGCTCAATTCTAGCGGCATGATACGTTTTCTCACAACACCTAAAAGAGATATAGTGTTTTAAGCCATTGTATGAAAAAATGTTAAATTAAATATCAGAACTTTTGTTACAATGCAAGCGAGTATTTCATCATCGAGGTGTGTTATCCGACATCCATGGATCCTATCAAAAAGGTAACTAGCAATAGTAGGAAACGGGTTATACACCCGCAACACTTGAGCTCTATCTAAGAGAAGCAGCATTACAACATACAGTATTAACAGCAGGATTACATCATCAACTCAAATATAACTATTTATAAAGCAAAAAATCCACATATTGCACGAAGCGTGCTAAGAACTCACCAGTGTGATGAACTCTCGCTGTTAGTTCCTGTCCGACATAACATCCTTTATCAAAGCTAACAGCATTCAGTAAGTCAGCATTGTACTCGAGAGGAAACGCCTGACCAGAAGGTATTTCATTAGGCCCCTCAGTCAATCCAAGGCTGTACCTACAATGAACAGTTTATGCTTAGTATGTTAATTCTAGTAAACACCAACAATCTATACACCTATCCCGCTCCAAATTGATAAATATTCCCGTATTTCGATCTCTGCAACTATTTCTGTATCAACAGTTGAATGGAGATAAAAGCCATGATACCTCAGCAAACGAGATTTGTCGAATCACTTGAAGTTTTGCAAATTTTCTCAAAAACCGTCGATGCCTTCAAATAACTCCCGTCATTCATCATCCATGCGCCAAATTCATGACACGGATACACCAATCCGCACCGCAACGCTTCGCAAGCCTTTTTCTCTCAATTGAATGAATCAAAGTCGTATTAATTTGGCTATCCATGGTTGGTCGGTTAATAACGAAAAGATAAACGCGTACAGGGCAGTGGCCGGACGGGCTCGAAAAAAAATTTGATACGTAACGAACGACGAAGGAGGAAGAACGCATACGGAGGCGGCAACTCGACAACTGAAGGACGATATTCTGGTTACAACGGAAATTCGCCGAAGGGTGGGATTCACATAATGATTCCATCGTTCAACGGTTAATCGAACGATTCGAGTTGTAGTTTGAAGAATACTAGCGCCACCAAGTTGCCAGTGGTGAACGTTGTAACTAGCAACAGTATCAGTGACCTAGTGAACGTTCCGAATCGCGAACCGAAGAACCGGAAAATGTACCCGCGGCCGTTGTCGGGAATTGACCCCAAAATGAATTACTTCTAGTTTCGTACAAAACTTCCCGTCCATCCATCACGCCACATCAACGCTCTTGTTTAACGTTCCGCACAGAACATCCTTACTGCAGCTCCTCTCAATTCAATTGCACTTAGTTCACTTCAAAACAAAACTTACCTCAACTTAGAGTAGCTTCCATCGACTACGTTTTCAAGAGGCTGAGACTCGGATAAGCACCTGTAGACGAACAGCTCCTTGCAGCGAGGGTCAGCCACTAATCGTTGATTGTCGGCATCCTTTTCAAATGCTACCCATGGAAGAAGTTTACTGACAGTTATTTCTATTTTTTCCGAAGCGAGTAAACTTTCAAATGCTTTATCATTGCTGACGCGGTAAAATACCAGAATAGTGGACGCGGGTACATTTGCGTGGAAGTTCGGTTCGCGATTCAGAACGTTCACTAGAGTCACTGATACTGGTGAACGTAACGGTAGCGGTAAGAGTTGAGCGAAGTTTTGTCTTAAAAGTAAATAAAGCGCGCAAATCTGAGCCAACGTGGACAAACAGTGCGCGTCTAATGCAACAGACATTAATGACCACAACAATAATAATTATCACTCGCGTAGTGCAACAGAACATTCATTGACGACCACAAAAATAAATAACTCACTCACCTCTCAATTACGTATATAACATGATCTCCTGTGTCTCAGTGGGCTTTGGAGCAAATTCATCGGATGCGTAGGCTTCTCAGTAGCTGAGGCGCTTTGAAAAGTATTGGAAGCGTGGAGCTTTTCTACTTCCAGGGTCACCAGGTGATTTTGACCCCTGAGAAAGGACTGTGATGGCTGGCCACGTGACGTCTCTGGCATCTCGAACATTTCACGATTTTATTATGGAAAATAGGAAGGGCGACTTGGTCACTGTTGATTCAGAGTTTTTGGGTTTCCTGAAAATTCGGGAAAATGAACTATATCAGTGATGCAGTTGCACAGTCAATTTAGTAGGTACCTAGTTCAACAAATTAGTTTATTTTTTGTTTTTTTCCCGATATCTTGTGAGAATGAAAGTGAGCGAGATACTTATAAACGTAATAGCCGTAATGAGTATGTTACTTACCGAAAACAGAAGTTTTAGGCGGAAAATGCAACGATTGAAGGCCTCTAAACTTTGGGCGGAACTGGAACTCACTATAAACACTCCACACGAAAACGAAACGGTGTCTGAGCAAGCTTAGAGGATACTGAACTCAACTATACCTGACGGGACCCCTTCCGTCAAACCTTCTCCCTCCACGGATCAGAGGAAGTTGAGGACGCCTTCTTTGCGTCTTGAATCCTTAAGGCTCCACCCGTCAGGAGACAGGTAACGGGATGACGCCATACGGATTCATCCGCACTGAATGGGTTAAACTCCGCTGGAATGTTAGTAGAATGTTAAAGAAAATTGGTACTGTAGTCCAATCCAATACCTATAGGGTGAGTATTTAAAAACGCTCATGAGATACATGGGGCTCACTCCAGAAATTCCTGAATTTCAACTACCGCCGTTTCGCTTACTACCAGTTCTAACCCAATAACTCTGCAAAAGTGATTACTATCCTCCTTCAAAAAATCCGTGTTTACAGCCTCATTAATTTTCTGGGTACCGATTGCTCAATAATGGTCCTGCAATGAGTACGAGCAGCACAATAAATTCTTTAACCGTTATCGCTGCCATGCAGTTCAAATTAACTGAGTGATAAATGAATTGATTAAATAGAATTAGCCATGTACAAAGTGAATTGTTGTAGAGCTAAGGAAAGTTGTGTGTTGCAACGCACCAGATATTTTTTCTTTAATGGCCTCCTGAAATAAAATGTGTTTGTAAATTATTAGTTAGCGTATTGTTATTGAAAGAAGGTTTGAACTGTGTGTCAAAGAAAGAGAGAGAGAAAACATCTGATTAATTTATTTTTTAGGCTCATATAGACGTCGAACCAGTTACGTTGCAACCTGACACCTTATTAGACCTACGAAACAGTTAACTCTCTACCAATTGCTAACAAGGTACACGTAAACCCATAAAATATTGTGATTCAAAAATAAGCATGTTTGAAAAAAATATTAATGTGTGCTACGTGTGAGAACCAATGCACTAAATGAGGGTTATAAGCCGTGGTATGTTCATTTCAGATCCTCAATTGAGAAGAAATATGTTACTCTGCTTACTAAGATGGATAAAACACGCAAAACACCATATCTGATATAATTAAGTAGATTTTAGTGAGACTTATTAGGAATATGGTATATTACAGAATATACCAATATACAGTATATTGTTGGTAAATACGCCTAATCATATGAGTGTCATTCTCAGTTACTAACTAGCTCCTAGTAGTGAGCACAGCTATAACTCAATATACTATCAAAGTGACTCATATAGTACATCACCTACCTTGAAATCGAAGAAGTGATTCGGTTCGACACAGCTGCAACGACGATAGGATTACAAATGAAGCATTGTGTCCGACGTTTTCAATATTTAAAATCTTAAGAACCAAGAGAAAAGGTTTGTTGCTACCTGTGATTTTGAAGGAAGGGGAATGACGACGCTAAGGTTGACGCAGGAGTTACCAGGACATATTCTAATTATAGCTAAGGGACAGTAATACAAACAACTTTTAGACCTGGAAAAACGTCGTTTTGGCGAAACTTGAGGGTGTTCTCCATGATGAGAGACGCTTCACCGAAAAGGTTTCAATAACTAAAGTTAACGTACCTGTTAGGTGAGTCCGTCTCCTCTGGCTTGTGAGTTACTGTGGGCAAGCGCTTTCGATGTAAAGACATCATCGTCTGGCCGTTAAGTCAGTACTGGAGTCAGTCAGTTGGTCGTGGTCTTTATATACAAAGAGAAAGGTGAAGGGAGTGATGGAGCGTTGGGGAAGGGGCGGGGAGAGGTCTTGTTGGTCAGTCTTGTTAGTAGTACCTTAGCCGGACTGGCTGTGTTAGGTATTAAAGAAATTGGGTTGTGTCCGCCAGTAGGCAAATACTAAAGTTAACGTACCTGTTAGGTGAGTCCGTCTCCTCTGGCTTGTGAGTTACTGTGGGCAAGCGCTTTCGATGTAAAGACATCATCGTCTGGCCGTTTAGTCAGTACTGAGTCAGTCAGTTGGTCGTGGTTTTATATACAAAGAGAAAGGTGAAGCGTTAGTAGTCGACTGGCTGTGTTAGAGAGTTAAGGAAGAGATGTAAAGACATGGCTTAGTCAGTACTGGAGTCAGTCAGTTGGTCGTGGTCTTTATATACAAAGAGAAAAGTGAAAGGAGTGATGGAGCGTTGGGGAAGGGGCGGGGAGAGGTCTTGTTGCCAGAGGAGACGGACTCACCTAACAGGTACGTTAACTTTAGTATTTGCCTACTGGCGGACACAACCCAATTTCTTTAATACCTAACACAGCCAGTCCGGCTAAGGTACTACTAACAAGACTGACCAACAAGACCTCTCGCCACCCCCCGACTGACCATCTGACTCCCTTTTACATCTTCTCCCAACGCTCCATCACTCCTCATCACTTTCACCTTTCTTTTGTATATAAAGACCACGACCAACTGACTGACTCAGTACTGACTTAACGGCCAGACGATGATGTCTTTACATCGAAAGCGCTTGCCCACAGTAACTCACAAGCCAGAGAGACGCACTCACCTAACAGGTACGGTAACTTTAGTATTTGCCTACTGGCGGACACAACCCAATTTCTTTAATACCTAACACAGCCAGTCCGGCTAAGGTACTACTAACAAGACTGACCAACAAGACCTCTCCCCGCCCCTTCCCCAACGCTCCATCACTCCTTCACCTTTCTCTTTGTATATAAAACCACGACCAACTGACTGACTCCAGTACTGACTTAACGGCCAGACGATGATGTCTTTACATCAGCGCTTGCCCACAGTCACTCACAAGCCAGAGGAGGCGGTCTCACCTGACAGGTTGGTTAAGTTTAGTATTTGCCTACTGGCGGACACAACCCAATTTCTTTAATACCTAACACAGCCAGTCCGGCTAAGGTACTACTAACAAGACTGACCAACAAGACCTCTCCCGCCCCTTCCCCAACGCTCCATCACTCCCTTCACCTTTCTCTTTGTATATAAAGACCACGACCAACTGACTGACTCCAGTACTGACTTAACGGCCAGACGATGATGTCTTTACATCGAAAGCGCTTGCCCACAGTAACTCACAAGCCAGAGGAGACGGACTCACCTAACAGGTATGTTAACTTTAGTATTTGCCTACTGGCGGACACAACCCAATTTCTTTAATACCTAACACAGCCAGTCCGGCTAAGGTACTACTAACAAGACTGACCAACAAGACCTCTCCCCGCCCCTTCCCCAACGCTCCATCACTCCCTTCACCTTTCTCTTTGTATATAAAGACCACGACCAACTGACTGACTCCAGTACTGACTTAACGGCCAGACGATGATGTCTTTACATCGAAAGCGCTTGCCCACAGTAACTCACAAGCCAGAGGAGACGGACTCACCTAACAGGTACGTTAACTTTAGTATTTGCCTACTGGCGGACACAACCCAATTTCTTTAATAGGTTTCAATAAGATTCAGCGAGCAGGGGTAGCGTATCACTAGAAAACAAGTGCTCATGGTGATGGGCGTAGAATCCAATCGAATTCAGAAGCCAATAATTTGAATGTGTGTCTTCACAAATCGTTTTCTGCTACTTTAAAAATAAAAACCTACTGAAGTGACTGTTCGGGACCGACTGATTTTTATTTGTTTTGCTCGACCCTCATTTGGCTGTTTCACCGCGTCGTGTTGTTACGTGTCTTCGGCTGGCTGAGAGAAGAACGACCCCCCTGCACCGCGCGGACGGAACCCTCCCATCGAGACTGCGGGACTCGCGATCCACGTGCCGTACGGTTTTGGTCACTGCGTCGAACGCTCAAGTTTTTTCTCCTTTGTGTTCGGGATTTCGATAAATCCCACGTTCCCTTCTATTTCTCCGGAGCGATCGCCGGAAAGGGATGTAAATATTCGGAGAACGCGTCTCCCAAAGACTTTCCTACCTCACTTCGTCAACATTAGATCTCCCGACTCTACTCAACCCGCAACCTATAGCCGAAGTCTTTTCGCAGATAAGACACTCCTCAGATTTAATTCATTTTCTTTAATACTTGGTGTCAGTGATTTTATTTTTCTATATTTACTTTCGACAATAAATCTGTACATAGTTCAACTCGGTAGTTATCTTATTATTTTTTAATCTGTTAATAATGTTAGCACAGCCTTGTCTAACGAGCCCGGATTAATTATTCCTGAGTTCGGCGTTAACAGTGACTCAACTACGAAAGTTACAATTTCCGTATGTTATACCAAACTGAGCCTGCTGCGTGAACGCCACATTTTGAAGATAGCAGATACTATTTCATTGTTTACTGAGTGGCTAAAGATGCGATTCAAGCCATTTTCATCTGTCAGCTGTTCAGTTTTTAAAAAAATCAATTTCAAGAAAACGCTATTTCAGCGACTCTGCCAAGAAAATGCCACCTTTTTGAGGTGGTAGATAACATTTTATAGTTAAATCGATTCATGTGGGACTCATTCACGTCTTTTCAAGTATTAACTAATAAGTCAATTTTTGAGTCATCCAATTCATCAAATTTTGATGTCGTCTGCACGAAAGAGTCCTCAAAAATATCTGGTGCGTTGAAACACACAACTTTCTTTAGCTCTACAACAATTCACTTTGTACATGGCTAATTCTATTTAATCAATTCATTTATCCCTCAGTTAATTTGAACTTGGTCAAACAACACTTTACGGCAGCAGAAAGCGGCAGCGCTTACAGTTCCGGAATTTATTGTGCTGCTCGTACTCATTGCAGGACCATTATTGGTCAATTGGTACACAGATAACTAATGAGGCTGTAAACACGATTTTTACTTTCCGCTACCCGAAGGGAAGGAAAGTATAGTAATCGGCCCAAAAAAAAAATTTGGGTTTTCTTCAGATCTTTACGTTTCAGACCCTACTGAGTCTAAAAAACCTAATTTCGGCGCGTGGTCCGTGTATGTGTGTCTGTAGTTCGATTTGCGGGATTACGGCTGATCCGATTGAGCTGGTTCTTTTTTTGTAGACACCAAAATAAGGTTATGGACGATTTCGGCCGATGGGAAGGGGGGGGGGACGAAAATGTACCAAAAACTAGGGTTTTTCGCATTTTTCTCGAAAACGGCTCTAACGATTTTGATTAAACTTTCAAATTATCTTCTCCTAATCAATACCTAACTTTTCTTCTCCATACATATCTCCATGAAAATACGGTGAACGGAGATATGGGCCCCTGAAGCAAAAATAGCTTTGGCAAAACGGCTCCAGGGATTTTCACTAAACTCTCAGTATGTTTTCAAATAGTTAATACATAGATATTCTTTTCAATAAATGTTCCTGTGGCGGTCCATTGAACAGAGATAAAAATCAAAATGTGTCAAAAATAACGTTTTTTCTAACATTTTCGTAAATTCCAGAGTAACTTTTTCACCAGATGTGATAAATCCTAATGTATTGTCTTTTAGTCACTCATACCAACATTTCGTTCTATATAATTACTTCTGTATATATATGTTGAACGGAGATATAAGCCAAGTTAACTCAGAAAAGGAGATTTGTCGAATATTAATTTATCGGTATTCCAATTTTCTCAAAAACGGTTCAAACGATTTCGATCAAACTTACGGAGTACTCCCAGCTAACTATTCTGTACATTTAGTTCTCCATAAATGTTTCTGTAAAAATGCGTTGAACGAAGATATAGCGCCCGCATATGTAGATGGTGTTCGAAATTACGGGGGTGGCGGAAAGTTGCGTTGCTACGCACCAGATATTTTAAAAAAAGGATAGTAATCACTTTTGCAGAGTTATTGGAAAATAACTGTTAGAACTGGTAGTAAGCGAAACGGGAGTAGTTGAAATTCAGGAATTTCTGGAGTGAGCCCCAAGTATCTCATGAGCGTTTTTAAATACTCACCCTTTAGAATTTTGAACCAAATTTCGACTTATTAGTTGACATTGGAAATTTGTATGGTGGATTCGCATCAACTAACTGAGTCGAAAACCCCGAGTCTGCCACAATAGTTTCGTGGACTTCGACTTTCAGACGACGTCAAAATTTGACGAAATTTTGGTCAAAATATCTGGTGCGTTGCAACACACAACTTTCCTTAGGTCTACGTCAATTCACTTTGTACGTGGCTAATTCTAGTTAATCAATTTATCATTCAGTTAATTTGAACTTGGTCAAACAACACTTTGCGGCTGCAGGAAGCGGATGCGCTTTCAGTTCCCGATTTTATTATGCTGCTCGTACTCATTGCAGGACCTTTATTGAGCAATTGGTACACAGAAAATTAATGAGGCTGTCAACAATTTTTTGAAGGAGGATAGTAATCACTTTTGCAGAGTTATTGGGTAATAACTGTTAGAACTGGTATTAGCGAAACGGCGGTAGTGAATTTCTGGAGTGAGCCCCATGTATCTCATGAGCGTTTTTAAACACCCACCCTTTAGGTATTGGATTGGACTACAATACCAATTTTTTGTAGCATTCTAATAACTGTAACATTCCGGCGGACTTTACAAGGAAAAAACTGCGCTAAAAACGCCTTTGGTCGAAAATTTTGACAATTTATTGTGCTGCTCTCGTCATTTTCCCACAAATGGGAATTTTATGGTATAATTGCCTCATTGAGAGCTATCAATATAAAAAATTTAATCAAAATCGTTAAGAGTCATTTTTGAGAAACAAAATTTGGTGTTTTGATCACTATGATAACTATAGTTAACCTTCGGTGGATTTTGCCCATACCCTTATTTTGGCGTCCCATGGTAACTTGTGGGCAAGATATGAAGTTTGAGGTGATTTGGTACGGTGGTTTTCTGTAAAAATGGTTCACATACACACAGACCATTTTCCCAAACAGTGTTTTTCGGACTCAGTAAGGTCTGAAACGTAAAGATCCGAAGAAAACTCAAAATTTTTTTTTCAGCCGATTACATAACTTTCCTTTCTACTTCGTAGAGCAAGAAAACTGAAAAAGGGTGAACGGAGATACAGGCCTATGAAGCTTTTGCTTTTTGGCAAAACGGCTCAAACGATTGTCACCAAACTAGTAGGATGTGTTTGAATAGTTAATACCTACATATTGTTCTCAATAAATGTTCCTCTGACAGTCCATTGTACAGAGATAAAAATCAAAATGTGTCAAAAATAACGTTCCTGTAAATTCTGGGGTAACTGCTTCAACAGATGTGATCTTACAGTGTCTTTTAGCCACCCATACCCACATTTCGTTCTCTGTAACTATTTATGTATACATATGTTGAACGGAGATATGAGCCAAGTTAATTCAGTACAGGAGATTTGTTTTACATTAATTTACCGGTATTCGAATTTTCTCAAAATCAGCTCTAACGATTTCGATCAAACTTACGAATGACTCTCAGCTAACTAGTCCCTACATTTTGTTCTCTATAAATGTTTCTGTAGATATGAGTTGAACGATGATATTGCGCCCGCATATGTTTTTAAATTAGTTTCGTTTATTAGTAAGGTACGAAGGGGGGAGTCGCCAGGCAAATCGGCCACCGCTGACGTAGCAGCAATAACTAGGGATTCTGGGTCTTTGGTACAATACATCAGATTCTAGTGACGTAAGTATACATGGCAAAGCGTAAGTTTGAAACTCCAAAAACCACCCAAGTGAGATCGTTTCACGTAACATAGTAGGACCATTCCTGCAGTCAATTGGTTTACATAGGTATTACGTTTGTTTTAGAGACAACTTCACAAAATATCGTATCATTTACTTCATGAAACGAAAATGTGAAGTTTTTGAAAAATTAAAATAACAGCAGAAGCCCGTTACTAGGCGTTAAACCTTGATGCTCGGCTTACTTGAGCGTCCCATATTTCGTTGATAGTCCAAAAGACGCGTTGTCGCATGCACCCTGTTGAAGCACACGCTAACGAGCCCTGCTATACCGTTGCATTAAAAAAGTTGTTCTATTTGCTACTCTGTACCAGTACTGCATTATGGGTGCATAATTTGGTCAGAAAACCTGAGGCTCATATCTGGTGTATCTCGATTCAGTATCGTGTTTGAAGATGTTCTCCAGCTCTCTTAAAACTAAAGTTAACGTACCTGTTTGGTGGGTCTGACTCCTCTGGCTGGTGAGATGCTGTGGGCGAGCGCGTTCGATGTTAAGACATCACCGTCTGGCCGTTAGTTAGTTGGTCGTGATCCTCATACAGAAAAGAGAAAGTTTAACGGGATGGGGAGCGTCGGGGTAGGGAAAGGAATATAAGGGTAGTATGTACGTCTTAAATGTCGTCGATTGTCGATTCTTCCAGTTCCCTCCATTCCTCATTTCGAATATCAACCGTTTCTATTTCCGCGCAGGAACATTGAGCCCCAATGGTCGAGTTGAATCTATGTAGTGTTTCCCTAACTGCGTAATGTCCAGTAGCATACTTATTAGTCTTCCTAGTTGATTCCTGTTCAGTTTTACCGCCCATTCCGTCTTCTGTTTATTGTACCTTTTGGCCCTTGTACCCATAGAGAACTCAAGGCCTCTCTATTGTTATCTATGTAATTACTAACTCTGTCCCAGCCTTTCTGACAGTCTCCATCCTTACTGGTATGTATGATCCTGGCCCATAAAGTTGATCGGCCGATCCTTCTTTAGCCAATAGATCCGCTTTTTCGTTCCTGCTGCAGCCCTTATGTCCTGGAATCCATTTCACTGTCAGGGTGTTACCCCTCAGTGCACGTTTCTTCCCTTTGGATTGGCCAGTGTAATGTAACGTTCGATGAACAGCCGTTGATTTTACATCACTTTCGACGGTGGTTCATCAAACGTTACGTCCCTAGACCACAACGTATTGATCACTGTATAGTTAGTTTTTACGTCCCACGTGACTAGTTGGCTATCGAATTCGGTTCAGTCCTTTTCTCTGAAAAGCGATCGCAAACACGCTGACCGTTTATCTCAAATGACGTTTGTCGTACTCTGAAGCCTTGGAAAGAAGTTCTAACCTCCCAGTTCCCCCCTTCTTGAAGAGCTAAGGAAACTTGTTTTAAAATAAGTAAATAGCAAAAGGGGTTGTAAGAAAAATCCGCGTAACGCATCAATTTTTATTAATTCGACAACAAAAGACTAGAAAGGTTGTGCGTTATAAATACACAAACAGTGGTAGCTTCAATTATGTACAATTTATTTACAGATGATACAACAGTTTGTTTCTACTTAATAACTACAAGTGAAAAAATAAATGAAACGACAGAAAATTTGTTTGGAACGCAAATCGGTTTACAGAGCTACCGACGTCGATTTATATTTGTTCCATCATCAATATCAGATGAACGAAAAGATCAACGAGTAGGGCAGGTAAGTCGCATTAGAATCTAAGTATGATACTAACAACATTTGAAAAATAAATTAGGTGACAAACAAAAATGACGACGAACTTTCAGAACAGATTAACAGAGATGTTTCATGTTACGATGGGGGTAGTTAACGTCAATTGGTTGCGAAAAGTAAATAATAATAATAATAATAGCCTGGGTAAAGGGTTTTCGATGAGTTCGATAATCGTTTTTTATTAAAATTACGTTACTCCTTCAATACTTCAACCACCTTGAAGGCGAATCATTTGACGAATTTCTCCTTAAAATGGAAACCCAAGCTCAAAAATGTGAATTTGGAGTTATTGAAGACAGTCGAGTGACAAATATCTGTCGAACTGCAGCCTAAGCTATAGTTCAGCTCCCGAAAATGAAAATTAACTCGACAAGTAATGTAGATGCTCTGCATGGTTCTTCATGACCATCAAATAATCATCCTACTGTAGTTATTGTGGTCGCACTCACTCAGTCCACAAGTTACGTATGAAAAATGTAGCCATTGGGGACTGTGTGAGCGTGAGGAGGAATGTATTAAATGTAATGAAGTGAGTAGAGTTAGTGTACAAAAGGGCGACACAAGGGGACGACTCGTAATGCGTGAACTGGCGAGGGAAACTGAATCGGAAGGAGGTAGCAAACTGTATGGGCGAAGAATTGATATAGAAAAGTGTAACTTTCGTGAGAGTTCATAACTGAATGAATTTTGGGAGGAACTGTCTCATGTGGAGAGTAATCTGAAATTGAGGAGAAGTTGAATGAAGAAAGGAAAACCCCACTTCAGGGGAATCCACTGCCGTGAGAAATAACCACGTAGGTGGAATTTCCACAGGTATGAGGGGTTAAGAGGGAGTCCCGTGAAGGCAGGTGTGGGGGAACTCCGCGGACAAAAGACTCAGACTGATTTGACTTATCAGCACTAAGAAACCGTCTGACGGGTAGTGAACAAAGCACAAATCACGTCCCTCACGAATGATAAGTTGGTAAATTTCTTAAGGTAATAGACGTGTTTTCCAAAATACGCACAAGTTACCTATTATCAATGGGCAATAGCTTAGAAATCGTGAGGAAGCTCATTAAATTCGTTGCCTACCAAAAATCATCGACGTAGATAATGCAACCAACTGATACGTCACTGTTAAAATAAAATCTATAAAATCATCTTGATTTGCCTTACTTTGCAAAGTCAACATTACATTCTTTCTCATATTTGTAATTTCATGTTTGCCACTATCAGGGGCTACTTTTTATCGTTGGGTTGGCACCCCCTTTTTTATGTTCTTCCATTGCACTTACTGTCTGCTCTGTACAGTACGCAGTACTGTTTTCACATTATGCTCCTCAACAGTTTCAGCTTCGGCAGAGGTTAATGCCACTTTGGCTTCTGACATTTATTAGAAACTATAATTTGGTAGATTCTGGATTGAGGGTTGGGCATTTACAGGACGTTGAACAGACGCACAATTCCCTTGCTTTACTGTAACCTTGTCAGTCCACTGCATTCTTGATGCAGAGTAATCACGGCTATCATAACCACATTCCACAGTGATCTCGGCCAGCATGGTGAGAATGAAACCGGTTAGCCTTGATTCACTTATCGACCCATGAACAGTTGGATCATGATCAGTGCAGTTCAGGTGAAAACGGCCTATAGTTATCTTCTTTTTCATCGTAAAAGGTTATGGGTCCAGTTTACGCAAAGTAGTGGCGAAATTTAATGTCGAGTTCGTTCCGTTCGGACTACTGGGTCTCAGACACGCAGGCACTATGATGCGAAAAAAAGTGGACATTTGATTTTGAGGGGCTCCCGTTAGCTAATTTCAAAATATGGGTAGGAATACCACTCTCGTTAGTCTTGGCTCTGTACGCCATCTACTCACTCTCTAAATACAGACCATCTCTAGGTCAACACTCAACCTCCTCAATTTCCATCCCCCGAGGAAGCAGGTTGCCCTTCCGTGACTCTCAATACGCAAGTATTTTCCAAGTCTCCTGTTCTTCTTTCCTAGTCTCCCAGCACCTTTTCTCCCTTCTCTAACACTATGTTCTAACTATTTATTATCGTTAATTCTCCGACCCCTCAGTTACGGCCATGTCAGAGCATTACACAAAGAAGAGTTTATGTCTAACCTCATCAGTTGTCTTAACCACCTACGTCAGTATGATTTCCATCTCAATCGCGAATTTTTCAAGACATCCATGACCCACCTTGGATATATGATTGAGAGTAACAATATCGAGAGATGCCCTGACAAAGTTCGCGCTATCACAGACGCTCCACGGCTGAAAGATGTTGCTGTGGTACGACAATTCTTGGGAATGACTACTTATTATACCACATTCATTCTTAATCTTTCAACGTGCCCTGTTACGGGAAAGTTCGCTTTTCAAATAGTCTGAGGCACGTGAAGGTTCATTTGCTTAGTTGAAAAAGGAAATTGCCAGTGAAAATGTTCTGAAGCCGTTCAACCTGTTGCAATCATGTTTGAAGTGAATAAATTTTACGTGTTTTTGTTTGGGCGAAAATTCACCCCATTAACGGACAATAACGAATATTCCATCAATACTCTTAATTGTCTGGTCTTTCTGCATCTCGTCTCCTGAGGTATGCAACGATTTTATCAAGCATATATCTGCCGAGGAATGTCCACTTTGCTTATTTTCCAGGAGCGCCGCTTCAGTCAAAACTGCCTGCTCTAAACGAAGACGACACCATACAGCGACAATGCATTCCTCCGATTTCGACTGACGTGATACCTGCAAAAACAATTGAGGGGTTTCCCACAAGAACCGAATACGTCCAAAATTTGAAAAACCCCGGTGAAGGCGCCATTTTGCTCAGGATGATATTGTTGAAGCGGTGAAAAGTTTGTCTTGGCAAAAACTGATAAGGTACTGTCCACGGACGGCTTCCAATAGTGGTTGGGTTTAGCAAGAGACTGGGTGGCTCAGGGAGGGGCCAGCAGGCGTTAAGGGATGGCAGGGGGTCAGCATGGTCCAGGTGCATTGCCCTTTTAGGCTTCTAGTTACAGGTGGGGGTGCAGTTCGACGGAAATGGAGGCTCACATGCTCTAGATCTGTCCAATGACCGGACACGTCGGAATCGCATGACACAATCATGTGGCGGACCTGCTGGCAGAGTACGCGAGGAGGAGGAGTTGGGCGTGTTGGGAGGAACCCCTCTTCCAGGCTAGGGCGGGTGGCCTGAAGCCGGACATGGAGATCAAAGTGGATGGCAGGGCCTACATCATCGATCACGGGTTGCCTTCCTGTCTCTCCAGCTGAACCAGGCATGAAGAATAAAAAGAAAGACAATTCAACAAACGAATCTACCACTGGAGAATCTCCTAGTTCAACCCTTCCACCCAAGGCGGTCCTTCCCGTGCCCATCCACCCCGTGGTCTGTGAGATCTGCTGTAGAGGTTTCATGACCAAGACAGGTCTGGGGGTGCACAGGTTTGACATCCAGCACATGCAGGAGCAAGGCTCGTCCTCGGCCACTGCGACACCCCTGTGCACTAAACCCCACTGGTCCGAAGAGGAATTGAACTTAATGGCGAAACTGGAGGCGGAGGCTCCCTTTGAGAACTCCAAGACCTTCATGAATCAACATCTACAAAGCCTACTTCTTCAAAGGACAATTCAATCTGTCCAAGGCACAAGTCTAAAGAACACACGCTATAAGACATTTGTTGAAGCGTACGCATCAGCTTTACATGCAACTGAGTTGGAGAATGCACGTACTGCCCAAGAAACAGCGAAAGTTGATGGCCCTTCATCGTCCCAACGTCCAGCCACTATGTATTGCGAACGGCAAACGGACAATTTCGCCCTCGGGCTAGGTGAGGTCTCCCAGGCCTTTAACATCAACTGGGGGATCCTCGGGGACTTTGATGGCTATCACGTCGGTGCTCTTCGGAGCATATGCACTTGCATAATAGTCACAGGGGATCACGAAGTCGACCAATCCCTGAAGCAATGGTTCCCGAAGGTCTTCCCTGCTCCGAAACAAAAGGAAGTAAGCGCACACGGGAAGTCTCTGAGCAACCTATTTAACATAGATGGACAATCTCTTAGGCAGATTGGATGTGTTCAAAGATGGAGGTACCTTAGCATCGACTTCGATTCCTGTGGGGTTTCTCCTCTAGAGAAAGATATCCAGACTATGCTCGATAATGTCAAAACGGCCCCTTTCAAACCCAAACAACGGCTGGCAATCCTTCGTACCTACCTAATCCCTCGGATTTTGTATGGTTTTACGCTTGGATACGTCCCCCAGTTGAAGCTGCAAGCATTCAACCACCCAAGATGCAGAGATGGCAGGCTTGGTATCCCAGCGATGGAGGTTCAGATCCCGGCAGCAATTATCGACGTATCTGTATCTAAGCTGCAATCTTCTCCATCTCAGGCCACCCTCGCAGCTCTGAATTATGCCACCACGAGGAAATGGCTGGAGTGGGCTAAGAAGATTTACAACAAAACGGGGTTGTCTCCTAGCGATACCACAGCATCGACTTGACGCACTCACTTTAAAAACCTTCTGACCCAATCGGTAGATGGCGTGGCCCTCAAGGAGGGTTCCTTTATGGAGGCCTCCACCTCTTGGATCTCCAATACCAACACTTCAACTCTATTGGGATGGGACTATATCCAGTTCGTAAGAACATGGATAAACGCTCTCCCCACACGTACGAGTCACCAGAGGTCTAAGAGGAGAGGTAGACAGGCGCTGCAGGGATGGATGCAATTCCACCGAGACCCTCGCTCATATTTCCCAAGCCTGTTTGCAAACGCATGGCGGACGAATCATGAGACACGATTCCGTGGCCGAATTGATAATTAAAAAGCCTCCAGTCTAACAACTGGACTGTCACGAGGGAATACCTGTACTCAACTCCCCACGGAAGGTTCAAACAGGATATTGTGGTAAAGAGAGAGCGAGAAGTCGTGGTTTTGGGTGCACAGATAGTCTCTGCGAGCAGCTCACTACACGCCTCCCACTTGGAAAAGAAGAGGAAGTACACCAACAACAGCGTCTTGATAAAGGCCATAGCTAACAAGGCAGGTGTGCCCTCCGACTCAGTGCGTGTATCTACCTTAACTCTGAACTGGCGTGGCGTTTGGTGCCAAACATCACCCACAGACCTGAGATCGATGGGCGTCTGTCGTGATTCGTTGTGCAGAGCCACGACTTGGGTACTGCAAGGCACCCACCTAAGCTTCAACAGGTTCATGAGATGCACTGAGCAGATGTGGGCAGGCGGAGCCCTCTGAAGGAGAGGTGGCGGAAAGCGGCAAGGCACGTTAAAATAGGGGGCTGCCCTCTTTACTTCGGCCCCACAGTGGAGGTGTTAGGGAATCGTTGCTGCATTGGCGAGAACCCTCGTGTCTTCGTCAACCAACATCTATGAATCCAATTTCCTCAGCGCTCGCTCCAATCCATTAAGGGCATTAGGGTCAAAAACACCCGTTAGAGGACGCTTGTTGTGGCAAACATACAGGCTTTACATGCATCTGCACCTATTGCTCGATGTGAGATTGTGCAGGCTGAAACTCCCTCTTCTTCCACCAGTCCGGCTATTGTTAATAGCGAGCCAAGTGACCTTATCGCCTCACAGCTAGATGAGCTGTCTCAGGCCCTCATAAGCCTTCGAGACAAGCTCGCGGAAGTGGATAGATTTCATGTCGATGCTCATCGGAGCATCAGCACATGCGTCGTTGGAGGCAACCACGATGTTGACCACGCCATTGAGCAATGGTTTGCCAAGTGCTTCCCGGCGCCAAAACCGAAAGCGAGTAAAAGTGCAGGGCAAGTTACGAGGTAGCCTGCTCGACAAACTGCCAAACAGCAGCGTAAGATGGCGCATGTGTGAACCCAGGTACTGTAGCGAAAAGATCAACAAAAAGTGGCCAAAGAGATCTTGGATGGCAAAGCTGCGCAAGTTGGACACAGTCTGCAGGAGTTGGAAGCCGCATGGCAACCAATCTTCGAGGCTGGATCGGCAAAGTGGAACGGGAGTGTAAATGCACCGCTAGTACACTTGGATAGTCTGTGGGTTCAAGTATCAGACTTCCTCAAGGAGATAGCCTCCAGGTTGCGTGCCAGCGCGGTTCACAACTAAGGCCCAAAAGGATTTGTGAAGGGTGTCGACGGAGCATGCGAGAATACCTTAGTATTGAACTCGATCATACACGATGTACGTCGGAAGATGAAAGACTCACATTGCGACGCTCGACATGACCCAAGTCATTGTACTCAGTCAGCCATGAAGGGCTAATTGCCGCTATACGAGACCTAGGATGTCATCCTGGACTCATGCGGTACCTTCAGCGGTCCCTGCGAAATAGCGCCACATATCTGGAAGTAGCGGGCACGAGGACTAATGCAATTCGCATCTGTCGCGGGGTTTGCCAAGGCGATCCTCTCTCTCCCCTGCTCTTCAACATAGTGTTGGACGTAGTCCTTCGCTCCCTACCAACTGAAGTCGGTTACTCACTTGAGGGCACTAACATCGGCGTGCTTGAGTATGCCGATGATTAGAGTTCGGATTCGGTCATATTTGCATATTTTTTTCCTAATATGCATGTTTCTAGAAGCAATTTGTGTCCAATTTCACGGCGGTAGGTGCCTCCAATTTTAAATTTATCTGTCATATTTTGTCATATTTCGGGGTTTAAAAAAATAACATCATATTTTGGGTGTTCGGTCATATTTGACATCATATTTCAAAACTTTGATTTTTTAATTTGTACACTTTAGTTTTGTTAGTAAATTCGGAAGAAATAAAAAAAATTTCTCAACCTAGGTAGGCGTTTCACCTTTTAACGTTGCAAGTCAATGTTTAACGTAGCGTTATTGAAGGATTAGTGGCAGGCTCCCCAAATAAGTCAAGCCAAGCAACAATGCCTAAGCCTCGACTATCCGTTTCTCCTTTTCCGGTCAATAACCAACACCCTAATCTTATATTATCCTTCTCGGATGATGGCTGGTCGGGTTGGTGACCTACCTAAGCAATATACCCAACCCAAGAGTGGCTCAAGTTATGGGAAATCCCCACAGGTATTTGGACGAATCCCCGTTCATTCCTCCTAGTCACCTTTCACTTACATGAGTCATGTAACATGACACGATTCCGATTCCGGTCATTCTGTCCTCAACCGACCACACGTGAATGTTCAGTGTTAAGTCCGGATTTTAATTCAAATTAAATATGCCAAAAGAAAAGTTGAGTAAAAGTGCGCTGATGAGAAAATGTGCAGCAGAAGACACAAACTTCACGACGGACGGCCGAGTCCTGTACTGCCAATTGTGCCAAAAAGAGGTAACTGCCGTGAGGATGTGGAATGTGGAGCAACATAAAGCAACGGCTCAACACCAAAAAGCTTTGGGTAAGGCAAAAACAGAAAAAATGTCTGTGCAACCCCTCATTTTTTCTGCTGCTGGAGACGCTTCGAACCGGAATGATTTCAACCACAAAATATGTGAGTTATTTCTTAAAACGAATATACCGCTATATAAATTGGAGCATCCTGTGATGAGGGAATTTTTGAAGGGTTACGGGGGAGAAAAAACTGAAATCAATGTTCCCCACGAATCGACGATCAGAAAAAATTACGTGACGCCTGCATATGAACAGGTTCTTAAGAAAATTAGAGAAGACATTGGCGATTCACCGATATGGGTTTCTGTGGATGAAAGCACTGACGCTTGCGGGCGATATATAGCTCATGTCATCGTTGGACAACTTTCTTCCAAAAAGCCTGGAAAAGGGTACCTTATCTCCTGCAAAGAATTGGATACAACTAATCATTCCACAATCGTTCGAACTGTGCAAGACGCTTTACGGATTCTTTGGAACTCAACAGAAAATAAGGAAAGGAAACTGTTAGCTTTCGTTACGGACTCAGCCACTTACATGCTGAAAGCAGGTGAGATTCTATCAGTTTTATATCCCAAAATGATTCACGTAACTTGCTTGGCGCATGGACTTCACAGGGTTGCAGAGGAACTTCGAAATGCTTCTCCATCAGTGAACAAGCTGATATCGTCTGTGAAAAAAGTATTTATGAAGGCACCTAGGAGAGTGAGGATCTTCAAAGATGCCAACCCAGAGCTCCCTCTTCCTCCAGAGCCAGTCCTAACAAGGTGGGGAACTTGGATTTCAGCAGCTATTTATTACGCCAAAAATTACGACAGAGTGAAAGAAATCGTGGATACGTTTGATGAATCAGAGAGCATGGCCATAGTGAAAGCGAAGCAGGCTTTTTCGAACGAAGAGACGCGGAATAGGTTGGTGTTTATTTTCACCCATTTCGATTTCATCCTATCGCTGATAGCCGATTTAGAAACGGAAGGAATCGAGCTGGCACAAGCTGTGCAGAAAATTCTCGACTTGAAGGAAAAGGCGAAGTTTTGGCCGGATGGCACAGGTTCTCAGCTCAGCTCAGGGCCAAACTTGAAGCAGTTTTACATCGCAATCCTGGCTGGGGCATAGCTGTTAAAATAGCAAATGTGCTGTGCGAGAAACCTACCGACCTGGGGACCGTACACACGCCGGAAGAGATTTCGTTGTTCAAGTACCTACCAATGGTGTCATGCGATGTGGAAAGAAGTTTCTCTACGCTGAAGCAAGTCCTAACTGACAAGAGACAACGGCTCCTTGTGGACAATTTAGAAAAAATATTGATTGTACAGTACAACAAATTTTATTAGGCATGTAATAAAGTCATGCTTAGTGACAGTCATGTAAGTGACCTTTTTTCATTTTAATTAAGTATCCAGTTATAAAGTAGTTTGTTGGAACGTAATTTGTAAATTTTGTTGAGATACAAATATATAGCGAATAATACAAATACACTTTCACTTTCTTGAAATATTCCCCATTTTGTATAAATAACTAAACATTTAGGTATACTACTATGAATCCTGTTAGGCTGAAAAGAAGTAATAGGGTTTTTTTTCGTTACTGTAGGTAGGTTCTAGGTTGGTATTTTGAATTTGTTTTGGAACTTCCACTAGATATTCTGCTTTTTTTCGGTCATATTTAGCGTCATATATGAAGGTTTTTAGGTCATTTTTCAAGTCATATGTACAGGGGTTTTCAGTCATATCCTGACGTTTTTCACGTCATATCGATCCGAACTCTACCGATGATGTAGTGTTGCTGGCTTCCTCCACTATAGGAATGAAAATGGCCTTGGAGACCTTCCGTCAAGAAGCACGGAAGTTTGGCCTAGAGGTGAACGCAAAGAAGTCCAGTGTTCTATCGCTTCTAGTGCTCTGAATGTCAAAGTGGAGAAATTCAAGCAAGCGCGGGTAAACGGCTGTAGGGGGATGAGGCCAGGAATTTTGTGGGAAAGACAAAAAAGTGAAGGTTGCAGACCAGCCCTTATCTAACATCGATGGACAACCTCTAGGCAGATTGGATGTGTTTAAAGATGGAGGTACTTTAGCATTGACTTCGATTCCTGTGGGGTTTCTCTTCTAGAGAAACATATCCAGACTATGCTCGATAATGTCAAAACGGCCCCTTTCAAACCCAAACAACGGCTGGCAATCCTTCGTACCTACCTAATCCCTCTGATTTTGTATGGTTTTACGCTTGGAAACGTCACCTAGTTGAAGCTGCAAGCGTTCAACCACCCAAGATGCGGAGATGGCAGGCTTGGTATCCCAGCGATGGAGGTGCAGATCCCGGCAGCAATTATCGACAGATACGCTCTAAGCTGCAATCTTCTCCATCTCAGGCCACCTTTCTCAGCTCTGGATTGTGCCACCGCGAGGAAACTGCTAGAGTGGGCTAAGAAGATTTACAACAAAACGGGGTTGTCTCCTAGCGATACCACAGCATCGACTTGACGCTCTTCCCACACGTACGAGAGTAACCATAGGTCTGATAAGAGAGGTTGAAGGCGCTGAAGGGCTGGTTGTAATTCCACCCAGACCCTCGCTCATATTTCCCAAGCCTGTTGGCGGACGCATCATGAGACATGTTTGCGTGGCTGAAATACTATCTAAAAGCCTCCAGTCTAAGAACTGGGCCGTCACGCGGGAATACCTATACTCGACTATCAATGGAAAGTTTAAACCCAACATTGTGGCGAAGAGAGAGCGAGAAGTCATAGTTTTGGATGCGTAAATAGTCACTGCCAGCAGCTCACTTAACGCCTCCTACTTGGAAAACAAGAGGAAGTACGCCAACAACAGCGTCTTGATAAAGGCCATAGCTAACAAGGCAGGTGTGCCCTCCGACTCAGTGCGTGTATCTACCTTAACTCTGAACTGGCGTGGCGTTTGGTGCCAAACATCACCCACAGACCTGAGATCGATGGGCGTCTGTCGTGATTCGTTGTGCAGAGCCACGACTTGGGTACTGCAAGGCACCCACCTCAGCTTCAACAGGTTCATAAGATGCACTGAGCAGATGTGGGCAGGCGGAGCCCTCTGAAGGAGAGGTGGTGGAAAGCGGCAAGGCACCCGCAATTCAAAATTTAAGACCATACGGCAGGAACAGGAATGGGCGGCCAGGATCTCCTAACATTAGTATCGGAGCGTGAGGAGAGACTGGTTCGTGTTCAAATTGTCAATGGCGAGAGTAGGATGGAAGCACGTCGCTGGCCTGAGAAACCAGTCGACACCGGTCTTTTCCCCTCACAAAAATGCTTTCCGGACAGTGCCAAATTAGGTATCAATAGCCAAATGCCTCGTCAGGATAGGGGGCCCCATCCTTGTTGGAGATAGATGCCTCACAGGATGGGGTGGTTCGGAATACGGCGTATGCCTAATTGTTCAAGATAGTACAATAGCGCACTCGTAAATTCAAAACTCCATCGCTAACCAATTTACCGGGAAATGCACCCAATGGACGAGCTACAGGAGATGCTTTCTCACCTAAAAGTAGATACAACTAAGATTGCGGAGCTTATAAAAACAAGAAAGTCTGCGACTGATGTGGCCGACTTGATGAGGGTGCTCAACATCCATGGTGAGGATGAGAAGAAGCTTTCATTGTCGATAAGAATCATACTAAGACAGCAGAGCAAAGCTATATCTTATTATTGGGTGAAACAGACCAAGTCGCAAATTGATCTATCCAACGTGAGGGACATAATAGAAGAAGAAGATGCGGACTCCCTCAATTGCCTTCCCCTGGAAACTATAATCTCCTCTTAATCTGAAAACCCCCTTTTAGGATCTGGGCGACTGCGAACGTTAGTAGCGTACCAAGCAATGTTGGGGGCTGGTCCGGTCAACAAGCCTCTAACAAAAAATGAAACTAAACTATCTTGAACACTAATACGACCCCACAGACAGCACTGCTACCGGGGGGTTTTAGCCGCGCATGCGGACCCCTGGTTGGATGAGCATAGGGCGGAGGTGTGTCTGTGTGGGAAGCAGGCACACCTTGGACATGGATCGTTTTGGCACTTCTGAACACGGTTTTGTTTTGTGGACTTGGAGCCACCATCCAGGTGGGTCGAGCACAGGCTCCATCCTGTGGGGCCCCTGCGATGGCAAACAGCCCGAGGCGGAGGGGGATGAGGCCAGAAATTTTGTGGGAAGGACAAAAAAGTGAAGGTTGCAGACGAGCCCTTATTTAAAATCGATGGACAACCTCTTAGGCAGATTGGATGTGTTTAAAGATGGAGGTAGCATTAGTAGTGGTGGTGGTTAGCATTGACTTCGATTCCTGTAGGGGTTCTCCTCTACAGGAAGATATCCAGACTATGCTCGATAATGTCAAAACGGCCCCTTTCAAACCCCAACAACGCCTGGCAATCATTCATACCTACTTGATTCCTCGGATCTTGTATGGTTTCACATTGGGTAGCGTCAACCAGTTGAGGTTACAAGCGTTCGACCGCCAAGTGCGGAAGAATGTGAGAGGGTGGTTGCGGCTGCCAAAAGATGCACCAACGTCGTTCTATCACGCTAGCTGCAAAGACGGCGGGCTTGGTATCCCAATGATGGAATTACAGATCCCAGCGGCTATTATCGACAGATATACAAAGCTGCAGTCTTCGCCATCTCAGACCACCCTCGCTGCACTTAACTGTACATCGGCAAGGAAAAGGCTAGAGTGGGCAAAGAAGGTTTACACCAAAACGGGACTGTCCCCTAGGGACACCACAGCATCGACTCGACGACATCACTTAAAAAACCTTCTGACCCAATCAATATATGGCTTGGCCCCGAAGGAGGCTTCCTTCGTGGAGGCCTCCACATCTTGGATCTCCAATACCGACACTTCGACTCTCAGGGTGGGACTATATCCAGTTGGTGAGAACTTGGATAAACGCTCTTCCCACACGTACGAGAATCACCAGAGGTCTAAGAGGAGAGGTAGACAGGCGCTGCAGGGCTGGATGCAACTCAACCGAGACCCTCGCTAATATTTCCCAAGTCTGTTGGCGGACGCATCACGAGACATGTTTGCGTGGCTGAAATACTATCTGAAAGCCTCCAGTCTAACAACTGGGCCGTCACGCGGGAATACCTATACTCGACTATCAATGGAAGGTTTAAACCCAACATTGTGGCGAAGAGAGAGCGAGAAGTCATAGTTTTGGATGCGTAAATAGTCACTGCCAGCAGCTCACTTAACGCCTCCCACTTGGAAAACAAGAGGAAGTATGCCAACAACAGCGTCTTGATAAAGGCCATAGCGGATAGAGCAGGTGTGCCCTCCGACTCAGTACGTGTACCTACCTACCTGTGCGGTTTCTCCTCTAGAGAAAGATATCCAGACTATGCTCGATAATGTCAAAACGGCCCCTTTCAAACCCCAACGTCGGCTGGTAATCCTTCGTACCTACCTAATCCCTCGGATTTTGTATGGTTTTACGCTTGGATACGTCCCCCACGTGAAGCTGCAAGCACGCAACTGCGAAGCGCGATGGAATGTGCGAGGTTGGTTGTGGCTACCTAAAGATGCACCTACTGCATTCTACAACGCAAGCTGCAAAGATGGTGGGCTCGGTATACCAGCGATGGAGATTCAGATCCTGGCGGCAATTATCGAACGATACACTGAGCTGCAGACTTCTCCGTCTCACTGCATGGTGCCACTGTGAGGAACAGGCCTGAGTGGGCTAAAATGATATATAACAAAGCGGGACTGTCTCTTAGCGATACCGCAGCATCGGCTCAACGCTCTTACCAGAAAACCCTTCTTATGAAGTCGGTAGATGGCGTGGCCCTCAAGGAGGCTCCGCTTGTGGAGGCCTCCACCTCTTGGATCTCAAATACAACCACATCGACTCTATCGGGATGGGACTATATCCAGTTCGTAAGAACATGGATAAACGCTCTCCCCACACGTACGAGAGTCACCAGAGGTCTAAGAGGAGAGTTAGACAGGCGCTGCAGGGATGGATGCAATTCCACCGAGACCCTCGCACATATTTCCCAAGCCTGTTGGCAAACGCATGGCGGACGAATCATGAGACACGATTCAGTGGCCGAATTGATAATTAAAAAGCCTCCAGTCTAACAACTGGACTGTCACGAGGGAATACCTGTACTCAACTCCCAGACCAACCCCCCCCCCCAACTAATCCGGATATTTTGGCGAAGAGGGAGCAAGAAGTCGTGGTTTCGGGTGCACAGATAGTCTCTGCGAGCAGCTCACTACACGCCTCCCACTTGGAAAAGAAGAGGAAGTACGCCAACAACAGCGTCTTGATAAAGGCCATAGCTGACAAGGCAGGTGTGCCCTCCGACTCATTGCGTGTATCTACCTTAACTCTGAACTGGCATGGCATCACCCAAAGACCTGAGATCGATGGGCGTCTGTCGTCATTCGTTGTGCAGAGCCACGACTTGGGTACTGCAAGGCACCCACCTAAGCTTCAACAGGTTCATGAGATGCACTGAGCAGATGTGGGCAGGCGGAGCCCTCTAAAGGAGAGGTGGCGGAAGGCGGCAAGGCACCCGCAATTCAAAATTTAAGACCATACGGCAGGAACAGGAATGGGCGGCCAGGATCTCCTAACATTAGTGCGTGAGGAGAGACTGGTTCGCGTTCAAATTGTCAATTGCGAGAGTAGGATGGAAGCACGTCGCTGGCCTGAGAAACCAGTCGACACCGGTCTTTTCCCCTCACAAAAATGCTTTCCGGACAGTGCCAAATTAGGTATCAATAGCCAAATGCCTCGTCAGGTTGCGGATAGGGGGCCCCATCTTTGTTGGAGATAGATGCCTCACAGGATGGGGTGGTTCGGAATACGGCGTATGTCTAATTGTTCAAGATAGTACAATAGTGCACTCGTAAATTCAAAACTTCATCGCTAACCAATTTACTGGGAAATGGACCCAATGGACGAGCTAGAGGAGATGCTTTCTCACCTACAAATGGATACGACTAAGATTGCGGAGCTTATAAAAGCAAGAAAGTCTGTCCAATGTGATTTCAGACCAGTGCACTGAATGTCAAAGTGAAGAAATTCAAGCAAGCGTGGGTAAACGGCAGGGGGACGGGAAAGACCCTCCGCGATTAGAAAGTGGATGGACCTTCTTAAACATCGAGTCAGGATTACCTGCACTCAAGCTGAGGAACTTGTTCAGTAGTAACAAACAGGGCTACATCATGTCATGTTAGGGCCATCGTAGCCAATGCAGCAACGATTCCCTAGCACCTCCACTGTGGGGCCGAAGTAAAGAGGGCAGCCCCCTCATGCCCCTACTGACCGGCCCATTTTGGCACTTCAGGGAAACCAATGGCAGAGGCTTAAGGGGAATCTGGGTTGCCTTCCCGACTCCCCTTTGGGAACTAGCCACGACACAGAAAAATACAAACGAAAATTTAAACGTATCTCCCACAGGAGATGCCCCTAGTTCCCACCCACCACCCAAGGGGGTCTCGCCTGTGCCTGTCCAACCAGTGGTCTGTGGTCTCTGTTCGCGGGGTTTCACGCCCAGGAAAGGTTTGGGAGTGCCCATGAGACGGAGCCACCCTGCTGAGGCTAATGCCAGGATTGTGACGAGTCACACAAAACCACACTGGGCAGAAGAGGAAATGCAATTAATGGCAAAAGCGGAGGCTGAGGCTCTCTTTGAGAACCCTCACAGCTCCAACATCTACACAGCCTACTTCCTCATAGGTCTTTACAAGCTGTCAAAGGCACAAGGCTTAAGAACCAATGCTATAAGGCACTTGTTGTAGCGTATACATCGGCTTTACGTGCAACTGAGTTGGAGAATGCACGTTCTGCCTAAGAAACAGCGCAACCTCCAGCCACTGTTAATAGCGAACGGCAAACGGACAATATCGCCCTCGGGCTAGATGAGGTCTCCCAGGCCTTTAACATCAACTGCGAGATCCGCAGGGACTTATCACGCCGGTGCTCTTCGGAGGATATGCACTCGCATTGTCGCAGGGGATCACAATGTCGATCAATACCTGGAGTAATGGTTCGCGAAGGTCCTCCCTGCGCCCAAATTGAAAGAAAGTCACTTCACACACGGGAAGTCTTGGAGCAACCTGTTCGCCAATCAGCCAAGCAGCGTAGGAGGACCGCTTACGCACGGACTCAAGCACTCTCGCAAAAAGACCAAAAGAAAGTGGCCATGGAGATACTTGACGGTAAAGAGGCTAAAGTTGAGCACAGTCTAAAAGAATTGGAAGCCCCATGGCGCCCAATCTTCAAGACAAGATCAGCCAAGTGGAAAGGGGGTGTTACAACCCCACGAGTACCCATCAACGGTATGTGGGGTCCAGTATCCATGAAGGAAGTGGACAGGGCAGGTGTAAAGGCACGTACAAGTCTTGGACCAGATGGCATAACCGCCGTGAGATGGAGAGCTGTACCCGATGCGCTCAAAGCAATATTGTTTAAAATCGGTTTTGATACCGAAAGGTGTCGAGATGCCATCGCCGAGAGACTAAAGACAGCTCACAGTATCGTCAGTGGTTGTGAGGCACTTCCATAAGATTATCGCCTCCAGGTTGAGCGCCCGAGTGTGTTCTCAAGATAGCCAGAAAGGATTTGTGAAGTCAACAGAGCAGGTGAAAATACTTTGGTGTTAGACTCAATCATCAAAGACGCACGTTGAGAGGTGAAAGAGCGTCACATTGCAACGCTCGATATGACCAAGGCTTCTGACTGGAAGTAGCAGGAGAACAAGGGAGAGGAATTCGAATCCGTCGTGGGGTGCGCCAAGGCGACCCACTGTCTCTGTTGCTCTTCAACATAGTGTTGGACGTAGTCCTTCGCTCCCTGCCAACGGACGTCAGCTATTCCTTGGAGGGCACTAACATCGGTTCACTGGCAGCCACCCCTCTCAAACCTCAGCAACGAGTAGCTATCCTGAGAACCTACTTGATTCATAGTCTTGTTTGGATTCACTCTTGGGAACACCACAAAGCTGAGGTTACAAGCGTTCAATCGTCAATACGAAGGAACGTGAGAGGCTGGCTTAGACTGCCAAAAGATGTGCCAACAGCATTCGTCCACGCTAGCTGTAAAGACGGCGGACTGGCTATCCCTGCTCTGGAAGTTCTAATCCCAGCAGCAATAATCAATCGATTCACGAAGCTGCAGACCTCATCCTCGCAGGCTTCTCAGGCGGCACTAAATAGTGTCACAGCTCAGAAGAAGCTTGCTTGGGCAAAAAAGGTCCATGTCAAAACGGAATTGACTCGGCGATACCAGTTCTTAGGGTCGAAGAATGTTGCAAATAGACCTAATTCCAAAGTCGGTAGACGGTAGGTCAACACGGGGATAGCGCAGCATGACACTCCTCTCGAAAATTGACTTTAGGTGTCTGAACGCTTCTTCGTGCCGGTTGGTCCAACACCATTTTGAACGCAGTTGAGTTAAGCTGGTAGGCCTCCGATATTGACGAATCGCCTGGATTCGATCAGTATCGGGGGAAACGCCGTTTTTGGACAATATCGCCCCCAAAAACTTCACCTTTTCCCTAAACCATTGCACCTTCTTCAAACGGACAGTAAGGCCGCTCCTAGCCAACGTTCCAATAACCTCCTCGATATGGCTTATATGCTTCTCAATTGATTTCGAGAAAACTAAAATTTCGTCAACAAAACGATGCTATTTTAAGTCACTCGGGAACTTAATTTTAAGCTGTGTTATAGAAGGTGAAAAGTTAGAGCTGGAGGCAGTTGAGTTGGCAGAGGTGGGGTGCTCGAGGGTGAAGTAGGTGGGTGAGGGGGTTCGTTGGGGGATCAGCCGTTACTGGGGCGGCCAATCAGAGCGCCCGGTTCGGTTGGAGTAAGGGAGGGGGCCAGCGCCTGAGGGCAGGTAGAACACGAGTGAAGGAGCTTCTAGGAGTTTAGGGGGTAGGGGTGTGGTAGGAGAGGTGTTATAGGACAACTTTAAGGTAGTTTGAGTTGGTTTGACGTAGTAAAATCAGGTACTTTAGATTAGTTCAAGTTAGATTAAGTAGATAAAGTAAAGAAGGAAAAAGGAGAGGAGGGCAAGTGGTAGTAGAGCTCCCACTCCGGCCACCAGTGAGGGGGGTGGGGTAAGGGATGGACAGAGGTATAAGATGATGATGGGATGGAGAGGGGAAGTAGGGGAACACTTGGACTGGCTGAGAAATTTTGCGGACAAGGACAATCGAAATTTGGGACAGGAAAAGGGTAATCGAATATTGAAGCGGATAAGGGGTATAGAGAATAGGTTGGGGAAAATGATGGGAGAATATGAGGAGGTGGTGTCGGAGTACACCTTCCTCTCCAAGGTTAAGGATAGCGTGGATATGTTGTTGGTTGCTGTGGGACAGGTGCAGGAGGCGGTGTTGAGGGCGGGAGAAGAGGGGATTTTGGAGAAGGTGGATGAAAGGTTGGAAAGAGATAGTAGAGAAAGGGTGGCTGAATGGGGAAGGATGGAGAAGAAAATGGAAGAGGTATTAGGGGAAGGATTAAACAAAGGGATGAGTAAGATAAGGGAGGTGGCTGGGAAGGGGGGCATAGAAAAAGAGGACCTTGAGAAATTGGGAAGGAGAATGAAACTGGAGGTGAAGAAACTGGGATGGGGGGTGGGAAAACCAGTTGGGGACGGTGATACATCTGGTGGGGAAACTGAGGTGAGTAGGGAAGGAGAAGGAAAGGAAAAGAGGAGGAAGACATATGCCCAGATGGCGCGGGAAACTATAAGGAGATCGGAAAAAGAGGACAAGGGGGTGACAGTGATCTCTAAGAGGGACATGTCGCCAAGGGCTGTAAAGGAGGCGCTGAAGAAAGTAGTGGACCCCGGGGACCTTCAGATAAGGGTCAGTGCCGTTAGGATGGGTAGGTCAGGGGTCAAGGTGGTGACACCAAGGGAGGATGTGGAACGCCTCAGGGGGTGTCCACAGTTGAAGGGGCAGGGCTGGGAGGTGAGGGACCCGAGGGAAAGGAGGCCTGAGATTCAGGTCTATGGAGTCCCGGTGGACATGTCAGGGGAGGTTTTGACCGAACATATCTTTCGGCAAAATTTTAGGAGGAAAATTGATAGGATGGGCTGGGAAGAGTTCAGGAAGGTGGTATTTGTTCCTAAATTTAAAGGGGGCAGGAGGGGATGGGCAACAACTATCTGGATAGTTGAGGTGGATCCAGAAATTAGGAGGGAACTAATCCAGCAGAGGTATGTGGCAGTGGGGTGGGACACCTGCAGGGTGGCTGACTACGTTGGGGTTACCAGATGCTTTCGCTGCCAGAGGTTCGGGCATCCGGCAAAATTTTGCAGGTTTGGGTCAAGGTGTGGGAACTGTGCGGAAGATGGGCACGAGACAAGGGACTGTACAAAAGGGGGGCTGGGGTGGGAAGGTGTATAAATTGTAGGCGGGCCGGGCAGGTGGACTCTCACCCTGTCGAAATCCCCGAATGCTTCGTGAATGTCAACAATTCAGAGGCTTATTGTCTTGTGTTCAACAAGGATGAGAAGCCGAAAAAAGTTGAAATTCTAAGAAAAGCAATAGTCGAACCCTTGCCAGAAAATTTTACATTCGAAGCTGAAATCGACAAACAGAGAAGATGTAAACAGAATGCTAATCTCAATCAGACTCCAACACAATCCCCGCGCAGCATCCCCGCTGAATTGAGACTCAATCACCTCAACTTGGAAGAAAAAACAGCTATTATAAAACTTGTCAACCAATATCCTGACATTTTCTACCAAGAGGGAGATAGTAGTCTTACGGCCACCACACAAATTAACCCGCCAGTTCCCAAAGGCACCTACAGGTGCTCTTCCTTTATTTACCTGTGTTGACACTCTTCTTCATCATTTTTGAGTTAGAAGACATCTAGTGGCGTCTATGGACCTAACACTACTATTGGTTTGCATAATACGGCCGTTAGGTGTGTTCATTTGTGATCTTTATCAGTCTGTGTTGAACCTTCCTGAGTGATTAGGACAAAGTAGTGGACACTACGCCGCATTTGTTGAAAATGGATAAAAAGGTTGGTGAAAGTTATAATTCCTTTCTGTTTCAATGCATGATGAATGTAACTAGTGTTCAGTAACGTTTTTACGTGTATACAAGTAAATTATTTGCCAATTCTACAAGTGTAACGCATGGGAGCACCTGTAGGTGCCTTTGGGAAAACCATACTTCGTACTGCACCACGTGGTTGCACCTCCAGGTGCCTTTGGGAAACTTTTAGCTACGTCGACGGAACTTCGACTGAGAGTTAATTTTTGTGTTGTTACTAATGTTTTTGTGTTTTTGACGTAGTTTAGTGCGTTCATTGTGTATGACTAATTATTGTTATTACATATATGTACTATTTGTTCAAGTGATTGTTCTATGTATTTTTGTTGAAGTCAATCAACTCTCCCTCTCCTCGCTCTTCTTCAAGTTTGATGCTGTTTGCATTCAACCCAGATAAAGGTAATGTGCTTGCTGTTATGCATGTTTTTTTATGTTGAGTCAAGCTTGTTAATTTCTGACTATAAATATGATTATTATAGTAATCTAAGGAAATAATCATGGAGTGAGTGGCATAAAATAGAGCACATAATTTTGGACCAGTTTATTGTTACTTTCGATGGGTACTCATGCTTCTCTTATTCTATAGGATTCTCTGCACGAGATTATATCTCTCCTAGAAGCTGGTGACGACCTAGAGGATATTGAAATGACTCTATTTCCACCTGAAGATGGACAGAAAACTGACGAGGAAAGTGGAGAAGAAGATGAGGTGGATATGAATCACCTTCCAGGTAGCATACTTAGAAGTGAAGTTGAAGTAAATGCCACTTATGGAGAAAACAGTCACGCTAATGACGATGCAGATGAGAATCGAAGGGAAATCGAAATGATGGAGGTGAATGAGTGGGTGCGAGGTGACGAACAATCGGACTTGGAGGGGTATGATGGGAACTATGTCGTTGAGGATGGAAATCTTGTCACTGAGTATGAGGACCACATCGTGTCAAATGTAAACTCTACAAGGGAAGGGGAAATGGAAGCAGCCCAAGAAGAAGTTAATAATAAAGAAGTGAGAGGAAGGATGATCACCAGAAGCATGATTGATTCGAGCGAGAAACAGACAGAGGCAGTGGGATCAAGTGCGAATCCTGAACCCTTCATTGTAGCTGGCCCATCAAACTGTATGGCCAAGTCAAGTGGTAAACGTAAATCTAAGAAGAATCTAGAAATCGTATGCCTTGAAGACGAATCAGCTTTTACCAACAGAGCTGGGAATAGGGATGCCAAGGAGAGATATAATGAGGGCCCTCATCTATTGAAGTCTAATGTGGAATGGTTTGAGGAACTATTTTCTCCTGAAGTGGTAGCTCTCATCACAGAGCAGAGTAATCTTTATGCTTTACAAAACAACCATGTTTTGAACGTGACAGACAATGAGATCAAAGTGTTCGTTGCTATCTTGTTGCTCACTGGATATCTAACACCCAAATACATCCGCATGTTTTGGGAGACCCAGTCAGATACATACAATGCTCTTGTATCCAAATCAATGCGTCGAAATAGATTCTTCGAGATAGAAAAATATTTGCATTTGGCAGACAATACGAATCTACCCCCCAATGATAAATTCTCCAAAGTGAGGCACTTTTTGACTCTTGTAGATTCAAACTTCAGAACAAACTTTGGCATCACTATTTGTACATCTCACGTATCTATTGACGAAACAATGGTTCGCTATTACGGGAAACACTCATCAAAGCAACATATACACGGCAAACCTATAAAGTTTGGGTATAAATTATGGTCCTTAGCTACATCATCCGGATACTTAGTTTCATTCATACCATATCAAGGATCACAAACTGCACCATTACCGCTGCAGGGTGAATTGGGACTAGGAGCGTCTGTTGTCCTAGAACTAAGTTCAAGACTTCCGGAAGGTAATGGTCCTTACAATGTCTACTTTGACAGGTTTTTCAGTAGCGTGAAGTTGATGGAAGAACTGTCAAAAAAAAATATCGGAGGAACTGGAACGATTCTTGAAAACAGAACATTGAAATGTCCACTTGAGGACTCTAAATCATTGTCCAAAGAACGTGGTGCCATTTCGTACAGAAACACAGAAAATCTCATTGTGGCTAAATGGAATGACAATAGCATTGTCACTTTGATATCAAATTCTCATGGGGTAGCACCACTTTCAAAAGTAGATAGAATCGGAAAAGTTGATAACAAAAAGCCAAAGTGTTCTGTGAAATGCCCAAATATCACCAAGATGTATAATTTGTATATGGGGGGTGTCGACAGGTTCGATCAAAATCTGGACTCCCAGCGTATCTCACTGAGAGGAAGAAAGTGGTGGTACAAACTATTCACTTTTGGCATCGATGCTTCATGCCAAAATGCATGGCTGTTGAAAAGGTACACTGAAAATGACACAAAAATGACTTACTGTCACTTCAGGAGGGCAGTTGTTCAGGAATGGTTATTCAAATTCGGGACAGCCCCAAAAATTGTACCGCCCATAAAAAACATTCCATCTACTTCACGGATGAATACCAGCGAATTTCTTCATCAATTAAAAAATTGTGAACAGCACCGTCGTTGTGCACAGTGCCACAAGAGAACGAGGAAATACTGTCAACTTTGCAACGTGGGCTCCACGTCCACTGTTCGCACGAATTTCATTCAAAATATAAGTAATTTTCTTCTTTTTCGTATTGCATTTCCATTTAATAATGTGTATATTTTGTTTTATACAGTGTTAATAAATCATTTTGAGTATATTTTTCAATGTTCATTCTTCTTCCCAATACAAACATTAATGTCAGGCACTTCTAGGTGCCAGGTTTCTGCCGCCCAAAGGCACCTGTAGGTGCCACCTAAATTTCTCCTAATAATTTTTTAATTTTCGGCAAACTGATTATCTCATTTTGCTATTTGAATGTGAAAAAACAGAATTATGGGAAAAAATTTGAAAAAAATCGCTCCACCTAGCCATGGGAACTGGTGGGTTAAACACCACATTCGAACCACCGACGAAGTACCCATTTACACCAAAAGCATATAGGCACCCTCAATTTTTCAAAGAGGAAGTCAAGCCACAAATCAACAAAATGCTAGACCAAAAAATTATCCGCCCGAGCTTTTCGGCCTATAATTCGCCGCTCTGGATAGTTCCGAAAAAATGGACGTCTCTGGAAAACCGAAGTTCAGGTTGGTCGTCGATTATCGAAAGCTCAACGAGAAAACGATAGACGACAAATGTAACTTACCGAACATTGAGGACTTACTGGATAAACTTGGTCGCAGTAAATACTTTACAGCTCTTGATTTAGTTTCCGGCTTTCACCAAATAAAAGTAGATGAGCAGAGCATCCAGAAAACAGCGTTCAGCTCACAAAACGGTCATTGGGAATTTCTCTTAGGATGCCCTTCGGTCTAAAAACTGCTCCTCCTACTTTTCAACAACTAATGGACCCATGTCTCTGAACACTGCAAAACGAAATTTGTACTGTGTACTTTGACGATATCATAGTATTCGGTAGCAGCTCAACACCTCGATCGGTTGAGAAAAGTTCAGTTAGATAAAACTGAATTCCTGCAAAAAGAAATAGCTTATCTAGGGCATATCGTCACACCTGAAGGAGTAAGACCTCATCCTGATAAAATAACTGCTATAACAAACACACACTAAACACGACAACTAAACAGCTAAAGGGACTGCTGGTACTCACCTTTCAAGAATAACATCGTATTATCTTTAGGAAGGGCAACCCTATATTTGTGGACAGCAGTTTATTTGGTCGTTTGTCTGCCAAGGAATGGAGAATAAGTAAAAGAGGTTGAATTTGGTTACTTTGTAGAGTGGGATATTGAGAAAATATGTTATTTTGTCGTTAGTAATTTTACAGTTGACTTTAATGAGCGACGGGATTAATTTCTGATAGTGCGTGCCTTGAATGTATGCTTTTTATTTCGCTATCCAGTTCATTCGTGTTGATTATGCTCGAGTGTAACGTCCCGAGTTTACAAAAGGTGACAGAAGTCTCGATTTCCTGGACTACTGTGTTAGACCGCTTCGATATCAGACACTACAACTTCCAAGCTCACGGGTAGAGCTGTGAGGACTTGAATAAACGCTCTTCACACGGGAACGAGAGTCAGTCGAGGCCAATGGGGAAGAGGTAGACAGGCGCAGCAGAGCTGGCTGTGCATCAACCGAGACACTCGCATACATCTCCCAAGCCTGTTAGCGAACTCATGGCCGACGCATCATGAGAAACGATTGCGTGGCTGATATTATCACGAAAAGCCTTCAGTGTAAAAACTGGACCGTAACGAGGGAGTATCTGTACTCGACCCTCCTATTCCCTACTCGACTCCTGTAACGGAGGGTCACACAGCCCGTCACCAACTGTCCTGTGGGGTCCCCCCATTAGCAGGGGTCAGGCATGGTACCCAGTGCCGTAGGAGGCCTGGGGTCTTCCCAAAGCCGGCGGGATATTTTTCCGGGCGAGTATGTTGACGCTAGACCTTCGGGTGTAGAGAGCCCCCTGGACGGAACTTTGGAGATATCTGAGCAGAACAGGGAAGGGACCTCGAATGCTCAGAGAACGGGTAAATCCTGGGAGATCGAGCTGTGTCTGGCTGTGGGATAAAACCAAAATGGAAGTGCACATAAACAAAAATAAAACAAAACCCAGCGCTACTGGCAGCGTGAGCGAGCTCCAACTCGCAAAAACCAATGCGTTGGCACATCTGCCTAGCACCTCGGTGCGGCGTTTGTCCAACGCAAAGGGAGCTCTCGCAGAGATGATGGCCTACATCTCCCGGGAGTTCAAGAGTGAGAGGCACAGTACCTCAACCCCAGGGTGGAGTTGCTCGAAACAGTCCATTCCGAGTTGTTGGATGACATCGGCCTCTTCGGCAAGCTCTATCCCCGCCTTTCCGCCCTCGAGACAAAAGTGGAGTTTTTGATGGAAGGTCTCGAGGATTCCATGAGGACAGTAGCTGCGGAGATCGCTGACACCGACGTCCAGTCCATCAAGGAGGGCGTGCGCTCGGTCGTCAGGACAGAGATCCGAGCACTACAGGCCACCCTTGAGGAGGCTGATAGCCAAGCCGAGGGTGAAGAGCAAACGCTCCTGGGAAAAATCACTGAGAGGCGTGACAGTATCGTGAAGACAAGTTTCCCTCGCTGTCTGCACCAAACTGTCTCCCCTCAGGAAGAGCCCGGTGGACATTCACCAAATGACGGTGGACCAGCTCTCCGAGCAACTCACCTCCAAGATGAGGTCGGTGATGAGGTCTCCAAAACATGGACCGATGCTGTGGGCGGTGCCATTGCCGATGCTCTGAGGCTAGCCCTCAGAGACAGTGTGCGAAGTGTTGCACAGCCCCTAGGCAGTGGAAAGGGGGAGACACTGAGTGCCCTTAGTGGCGGAGCGGGTGACTGCACTAAGAGGCTGCCTGCTGTCTCACAAGCCGGAGCAGAGTACAGTGGGGACCCCTGGAAGATGGCCTAAATCCCTAAGGGACGGGACTGTACCGCCCAAGGAACGGCGCTATCGAAACAAAGAGCTGAGCATCAACATTCTCCCCCCAGAGAGAAGGCTTCGCTATCGTTTCTCCTCCTTGCCGTAAACCATATCACCGGCACAAGGAGTGATAGTTAGATAAGGTACCAGCTTGAGAACCGAATTCGAGGTGGCGAGTAGCCCAAATACGGAGTAAGCTGAATCGAGAGTGCTTGCTCAGCAGAGGACGATCGCCGAGCCTTCCACCGAAATTCCGAGCTCTCTCTCCATTTCCATCCCCCGAGGAAGCAGGTTGCCCTTCACTAACCCGAATACAATTTTTCTAGTCTCCACAGTTATTCTTTTTCCTAGTCTCCCAACACCTTCTCTTCCTTCTCAATCACCACCTATATTTTCGCACCTTTTGGTATTTCCTTCTTATTTCGTTAATCCTCCGACCCCTCACTTTCGGCCACGTTGGAGCATTACATTAGTGGCAGCGATTCACGAACAAGACCACGCTCTCCAAAACGGTAAGTATTAGTCGTAATATCTTTCCGTTACCAGCGGCTTTTGTTTAACTTGTGCGAGTGATTTGAGTTGAAATCGCGATCCAAGTGCCTTTTTTCCCGTTCCCCACGTGTTCCTAGTAGAGTTTTTTTTCGCCTAAGTGCCGCTCCGAGATTTTAGACAGCCTGCGTAGGCACAATCTCGCTCAACTCCGTCATCGTCTTGTACTTGCCATTTAACGAGATCCTCCAATCTGAATTTCGTTGAGGTCCTTCCTAAGTACACTGGTGCTAACTTTTGGTGTCATCCCTTAGTCGTTCATGAATACCAGTTAGCATACTTAACTACGATGGACTAATCCAGGCTTTTGAAGGACGAAATAGTCTATGAGTTGGAGATTCGTGGACTACCAACGGACGGAGTTGTAAATCAGTTGAGGCGGCGATTGACGGCTGCTATGGGGGATGGCGTGGCTCCTTCAAAGGAGCGAATTCGGGGGTTTCCTAAGCAGCAGGAGCTCGACACGTGTGCCCAAAAGGCCACAGCGTTGAGCGACTATGTGCAGAGCATAGAGGGCACGTGGACGCACGAGGACACGTGACGGCTAGATGCTAGGTTGTGGCATTTGTATAAACGGGTCGCATGTTTAGAGGGGCCCAAGTCGAATCAGGACATTCGTGACCATCTACTGGAGGCTGTGGCGCAGCTGCAGGAGCAAGCAGTCAAAGGAAAACTGCATAGCAGCAGTGGCACAGAGCATAGTTGCTCACGGCCATAATCACCCTTGCCACCAGCCCCAGTAGACGAGACCAGTTTCGATGACCGACATAATTACTACGATTTGTCAGCCACCCCCCCTCTCGCTAGATTCCAGTGTGCCTCAGGCTCAGAGGCTAAATTCACGCTAAAAACCCAAGACATAGCTGATCAGTTTTTGCAGTCGAACCAGTATCTTTAACGACTACAGAGTGATCAGAGAGCTATGCTCTACAAGGGGGTGTACCTGTCCGTGCCACAAGCCAACTGCACTTATGGCAACTGTGGACAACGCGACAGAAAGAGTCGCGTCCTCAGTGAACAGAGTGAGCAGTGACTTGGTACAAATAAATTCCAAATTTAACGAGTTCCTGGGAGTTATGATGCAGATGCAGAGGCAGCACAATGAGCTTGTTGGGTGCATTCATAGAATGTCTTCCGATACCCAACAGCTTAGCGATCGCCAAGGTCAGTTGGAAACAACCAACTAATCTGAGAAAGCACTGCTGAAGCAGTCAGTGAGCGACTTAGCTTGTGCTATGCGATCTTTGCCCACACATCACCATCCCAACCCTTTCTTAGTACCTCCTGCTGAGGACACATCCCTTCCACAACGCCAAAAGTAACTGCCACACCTGCACCTACACTCCTCCAAGCTTCCGGGACAGGAAACGAGCAGCTACGAGTAGCTAAGGAGGTTGACAGGTGCTGCAGGACTGGTCGCAATTCCACAGAGACCCTCGCTCATATTTCCCACGCCATGAGACATGTTTGCGTGGCTGAAATAATATCTAAAAGCCTCCAGTCTAACAACTGGGCCGTCATGCGGGAATACCTATACTTGACTCCCAATGGAAGGTTTAAACTCGACATTGTGGCGAAGAGAGAGCGAGAAGTCATGGTTTTGGATGCGTAAATAGTCACTGCGAGCCGCTCACTACAAGCCTCCCACTTGGAAAAGAAGAGGAAGTACACCAACAACAGCGTCTTGAGAAAGGCCATAGCAGATAAAGCAGGTGTACCCTCCAACTCAGTACGTGTATCTACCATAGCTCTGAACTGCCGTGGCGTTTGTTGGCAAACATCACCCGTGGACCTGAGATCCATGGGCATCTGTTGTGATTCTTTGTGCAGAGCCACGACGAGCCCTCTGAAGGAGAGGTGGTGGAAGGCGGCAAGGCACCCGCAATTCAAAATTTAAGACCAGACCGGAGGAACAGGAATGGGCGGCCAGGATCTCCTAACATTAGTATCGGAACGTTAGGAGAGACTGGTTTGCATTAAAATTGTCAATAGCGAGAGTAGGATGGAAGCACATCACTGGCCTGGGAAACCAGTCGACACCGGTCTTTTCTCCCCACAAAAATGCTTTTCGGACAGTGTCAAATTAAATATCAATAGCTGTTTGGTACGAAACGGAGTGCCGCTTGTTGGTTGGACTTGTCTCTGGCGATCTTGAGGCGGGGGACGAGTGATGCCCCGCTGCACTATTATGCGCGTCTCCTTCCCTTCGCCCTTCAGACTTCTTTACCTCCTTCATCTTTTTACACACTTCCTCCCGAGCTATCAACCCAATATATCTCCGCAAAGTTAATAGTTTCCTCCCAAACAGCCTACTTTTAAACAGGCGTGGTTTTAACTTGAAAACAGGCCGATGAGTTTTTCGTGTTAAGGGGCAACGACCGATCTCATCGGTCACTCCAGATCCTTAGCGATATCTGTCAGATGAGATCGGACAACCACATATGCTCGTTCATATGCCTAATGTTGCTTTTTCTCCTATATGCAATCCGGAAAACAAGAACAGGGGCCAGCTGTGTTCCCACATTACTGGAAGATCCTAATAATTCCGTTCCTACCGTCTCTTCTTGTTCTACCTCGTCTACTGTCTCGTCTGATCTTCCCGTACCGTTGGCTGTTTCGACTACACATGCTGAGTTGTCAACTAACTCCATTATGTCTACCGTTATCGTCGAAGGTTTCTTCCCTGCGCCGAACTGATGATACTTGCTCTGCTAATAGTATTGACACGGGCTCAAGTGCTTCCTTTGAAAAAGGGTGCCGTTTGTTGATTCTTTTGCTATCCTTCGATAGTGTACTCAACCCCGCTTCATCTTCAAACCGGCGGGGGCGCTTCATGCGGCCACGGATGGGAAGGACCCTGTCGACTCTAGGAAGGTGAGGGCGTCGACGGGGTGCCTGAGGAAGGGTGCGGAAGGGGTCAAGGGTTGGCAAGGGGTGAGTATGCTTAGAGTGCATGCAGGGGCGTTGCCGTCCCGTATGCGCATGACGAGGGGGCATCGGAGAGCGACTGAGGCTTTCAATTGTAGGTGGGGGTGTAGGTCCACAGAGACGGCGGCCCATGCGCTCCAGATCTGTCCGGTGACGAGGCGCGCCAGGACGGCACGGCACAATTATGTGGCCCGCCTTCTGGCGGCGTATGCGAGGAAGAGAGGCTGGGCGTGTTGGGAGGAGCCCCTTTTCCAGGCTAGAGCAGGAGGGTTGAAGCCTGATCTGGTGGTGGGTGACAGGGCCTACATCATTGATGTAGCAATCTCCCTCGGGGGGCCCTCACACCCACTTGGGGCGAGCCATGCAGCCAAGGTACGGAAGTACTCGGCTCCGTGGCTCTTAGAGGCGGTCGGGGCGTTGGTAGGGGTCCGAGCTGGGGCTGTAGCGGTGGCGCCGGCGGTGCTCTCTTGGAAGGGGGTGTGGTCGGTGAAGGCGGCTAGGCAGTTGAGGGCGGTTGGCTATCCTGAGTGTGTGCTTGAGTGGGTGACACAGAGAGCATTGCTCGGGGGGGCGGTGGTGTGGGCGGCCTTCAAAAGGGGACCGCAGGCGCAGAGACCGAACTGATGGTGGTGGTACTTACTGTGGTGTTAGTGATTTAAGTGAAATAGTGTGTAAGGTTAGAATGTAAGAAAGGACAGGTGATTATCGGTGTTAGTGGTGTAGCTTTAAGTGAACTCAAACTGCGAGGGGTGGACGCCAATTGGATCCACCCCTCATTTATGCTGGCCTAGGGCACCAGCTCGTTGTATAATATAGTTAGGATAAGGTGTAATTGTGTAATACGGAGTTGTATTGTTGTGTAATTTGCTCAAATAAATTTGTTAATTGACAGAGGTTCACTTTTAGCTGTTGAAGAGGCAACTCTCAGGAGAGGTAATGGTAATGGGGTGGGTGTCCCAGAGAGTACTGATAGGAGGGGCGGTGGTTTGGGCAGCCTTTACGCGAGGCATTTCGGAGAATGGCACTGTGCGGTAAGTGTTGTGACTTTGTTGTGTATATGGACAGGAGAAATAAGTAGAGTTAAGTATAGTGACGATTCGCGGAGATTGTGGCGTTAGATATAAGTGTGATTGGTAGAAGCAGACTCACGCTGTAGGGTGGGAGCCGAAGGCCTCCACTCCTGGTTAGTATGTTGGTTTAGGGCACCAGCATGGTGGTGTATTTGGCGTAGGTTAAGTGATGTTGTACATGGAATGTGTTATTGTATTGATGTTATGTGGAGTCACAATTCGGCTCGGGAACGGACAAGAAAGGTGAGGGAGTGGGAAGCGCCACTTCGAACGTCAGAAATGCGACGATCGGGCAGCAGTCGCAGGCTAGCCGCTGGACAAGGGAGAGGCCGAGTCGCCATCTCGACGCAGTCCACGAGGAAACAGAAAGTTGTTTTTTTTTTTTTTAATTGAATTCTGGGCATCCCGTTGGATCCCAGACGCAGGTGCGGAATATTTAAATCACCGTCATTAAATGTGGTCAATCGTCAATATTTCATATTAAATTGTATTCTTTTTTGGTTCCAAGAGATTTTTTTTTTTTTGTATGAGCCCTGGAGGGGAATTAGGACGATAGGCCCCCACCCCTGAGAGCCCTTTTTCAACGGGTATTAAGTAGACATAGACTGAAGGAAATTAGGACCCCGCATATTGGCGTCCAACGTGAATATTTCATTTTCTGCAAAGTAGATGATGTCAGGATTGTATTATTGATACCTGAAGACAGATTAGAGAACACTACACTAGATAAATTCAGGGGAGAGATTCTCGAACATCTCAAATCAGTTCTTCAGCTATATGGACACAAAATAAATTCAGTAGAAAGTTACGCATCATTGAAATACTTTGCCTTTAGTAAGAGTGCCTCCTGTGGTTATATTGAAGAACCACAGGCATATAGGAAAATACAGAAGTGTCATGGAGCCAATAACGCCATTCTACCTTTTTCAGATGATTATATAGCCTCTTCATTTTCAAATGCACATAGCGCTTGTCATGCTTCCAATAATTTCGTAGCAACATACTGCGTTGCATTAGCATGGGCGTATTATCACTTTAAGCAGAACAAGATGTATAAAAGTATGACTGATAATCAACTAGTAGCATTGACATTAATACCCAGCATGCTTGGAGGGTTCCCCATTATTTACCTTCATAATATGATGGTTAGGTGTGAGTCAGACCTCTTGTCACCTTTCATACATATCCTCCATTTCTGCAGAGAGCTCTATCCTTCCTTATTTCTGTACATGAAACAATTCCTTAATGTGAGAATAATAACTGATGCAAAGTCCTTACAAGGCCTCATGGTGGACCCTTATTCTTTATCTATCTCAAAGCCCTCACTAGCGACTACAATCTTCCGCAATGCTCTATCACCAGCATTGAAAAAGATTGTTAGAAATGAGAAAGTAAAAGAGTGTATGGATGCTCTGGAACAAGGCTATCTTGAGCCTTTGTTTGAAACAATGAAAACCGCCAATGTCTACAACAGTAGGCTAATGGGAGCACTATATGCAGCCACTCCTGCTGGATACCTTCAAGAGGTCTTAGCGAAATTTGAAACTGGAAGGAGTGTTATTGAAGTACTATTAGCAGGTCTGGGGTATAAAAAGACAAGGCAGATACTATACAAAACAATGAAAGCTGACAGAAAAGTTAATCTCTATAGGATCAAAAAATTGAATGAAGAAGTAGATGACCAATCAACGGAATTATGGCCGATAATACAAGAAACAACTTGCCCAGCGAAAGCTGCTCCTGAGCTAAGAACTGCTACTTGGGAAAAGCCTGTTGAATCTGTTACCATGCCCCCATTACAGCACTTGCTTGGTCTGTATCCTCTCGATCAGGTTATATCAGACCCATACAAGAAGAATAACTACTTTGAGATAACTTACGAGATGCCCACTCAAACACACGGATCAGAACTACCTGCTTTTTCAGTAGGTGATTACAAACCTTTCTTAGGACATAAACAAAAACCGGAATGAGACAGTCAAAACAGCCCATTTCGTGGAGAAAAACTAGTTACTCAGTAAAGTGAAGAATCTCCTTGACCTGATTTCATGGACTAGACTGACTGATGGAAACACCGACCCAGCATTGACTGTGGTGGGTAACTTAGATATTATAATAAGAAAGATCCTGCCTAGTTACATAAACATAGATCTTGACTCAATATATGCATTTAGAGCGGAGAGGAAGAGTGGTACAGTAGCTCATCATGTTAGATCACCTGGGTACAGAGAAAGTATAATGCCAAACATAAATTCGAATAGTTATACTAGAACAAGATGTAACACGAACACAAATGTGACAACAAGAAACTTTACTAATCATTTCACCATCAATTTTTTGCATTGCCTATGCTACACAGTGGGTGTTATTTCGTCAAGGTACGCGTTCTGTAATAGTGACTATAGCTTGGCATTCAAGCTGGCTGCTGTCATAGAGCAATGTGAGCATTGCAACACTCCTATAAGAGAAACACCAATGAGAGTGGACCCTCAAAAGTTAGAAAACTTGAAATTGCCAAATGTTGCGGCACTTTTTGTAGGGGAAGATGCGCAGAGAATAGTTCTAGAAAGTATCAGGTCTTCCAAAAGAGCTTTCCAGCAACAGGTACGTCCTGTTGAAAGAGTTCCTATACACATAGCCCAGAGAGCAATCGCACAGCTGCTATGTCATATGACATTTGAGAAACGAATGAGACTCACAAATTACATTTTTAGACACTCTATGTCTAATCATGCAGAGAGGATAGTCTCAGGCGTCTTAGGAAATCATGACGTAAGGATAGTTAGTCTCAACGAGATGAAGACAATCCAGGTCGTTGAATTCTTTTTATGCGATGCTTCCTTTAGTCGTGTGGTATCTGCTCTCAGAATTGAGAGTTCATGACAGACGAACACTCACGATAAAACTAAATAACGTCCCTGCCACTGAGCTCCCTTGGATAGCCGCAATACAGCAGATATTTGAGGCTGGTAAGCTGTCTCTCTTTATAACTTCCATTGCTAATCTAACAGGAACCTCAATGTCAAACATAGAGGAGTCACCCGCTGCAACTGCGAAATACGTAGCAGTAGCAGCGATGGAATTTGATGCAAGACGGGGCGATGTTGCTTACCTGGTGATAATTATGTCGTATTATACGTCTGATGCAATACTGCCATATATTGTCAGAGTGTATGAAATGAGAATAAGAAATATTTTAATGTCTAAATTTATTATACCTATAGAAAGCCTTATTTCAGCTGGCACCCGGGACCCTTTCTTCACTTAACCCCTTATTAGCTATGGTAATAATGGGCATTTGTATCCTCGAGATAGACGATGACAGAAAAGCAGCAATGGCTGAGACAATAGATAATATGGGGGCAAACCTAGAAGCGTCACTCTCAATTAATCCTCAGGATTCTGAGATAGACCCTGATATAGTGTTTTACGACATCACAGAGTTCTCTTATCTTCATAATTATTTCTTTAATAGACCGTTAATCAAACAGACAATAACGTGGGAGACAGTGGGTGAATACCTAATGGAATCCCATGAAAATATTACAAACGCGGTTAATGCGTTTTTATCAAGATGTCCAAACCAGATAACTGTGAACTTTGTGTATACCGATTATGAGTCAGCAGTAAGTAGAGTTAGAAGCAGCCCTATCATTCCGATCCACTTACCACGAGTAACAGCAAATGACAGGATTCCTGATCTCTCATTCAACATAACTCCTGATGAGCCAAGATGACTTGACAAGAGCAACTAGAATTTCCCAGACCAACCCATCTATGTTGTACCACGGGAGAGTAGAAATAGAGTCTCAAGAAAATCTTAATTATGTAGAGGCACATGTTATGTTAGACCATAGATGGACTTATCGCCCTTTGACAGCAGGCGCCACAGCTCTTACTAAGCTGTGGGACATTTTTGTGACATTCTCCATGTTGCCACTACCTGAATACTCAAATTTCTATTGCCTAGGTGATGGATATGGAGGGTTTTTATCTTTAATCAATCAGCTAACAATGCATTCCACTCTTTATTTCAATACTCTGTTGAATCCTCATATGCTGACGGAGCAACTCCCATATGCAGTTCAAGGCAGACACGGGCCTTTGGGAATACCAATAGTTATGGGAATAGGAACAACAATTGGAGCCGAGGGAGCAATTCCGACAACCACAGAGGGCAAAACGATGTAAATGAGCAGACCGGAGATCGAGGTAGGGACAATAAACATCTTCAATCTAAAGGTGTGCTGGTGCAGGTGATTGAAATCCAACAAGATCAAGAGCAGGATGCACGGGGAGAAGAGATAGTTCTGCCATCAGGTATCGACCAAAAACGCATAGTACAATTGGAATCGTCGTTAAACCAATGATGGCCCTTACACAAGATGATATTCGTGGAGTAGGGGCCGAATAAAAAATAATAATAATAATAATAACAATATAAAAATAAATAAATAAAATAAAAATTATTAACCATTATTTAATTGAAAATAATAAATATTATTAATTAAAATAAATTAACCGCATGTTGAAACGGCCTGTGGGCCGAGCCCATGGCGATCTGATGGAGGAATCCACCCCTGTCTCCTCGCCTTCTTCCCTTAGACACCGTCGGTCGAAGCTAATTCATTCGAGCCTCACTTGGTCACTTGGCAGCCAATTGCATTTGTAAACAAACTTTGCTCATATTAGGGATCCCCCCCCCCCTGACGGTGTTAGGTAGGGAAAGCACTGCCCATTATTGACTCCTAATGTACCAGTAGCCAAAACACGATGCTGCTGATGGTCTCTCCATTTCAGTGGAAGGCGGACTTCATCACCGATCCCTCTTGGACTGGGAGCGACGAATCATCTGGAGGGCAACGACAGCCAACGGCTCAACCCATGATACCGTTCACCTGCTCCAATGGATGCGACCGACGTCTACCAGATCTACCGTACGCTTCTATACATTGGGAAAAATGTGAAATGCAATGGTTTGCAAAGGTCTTTCCTCCGCCCAAACCGAAAGGGAGTAAGCGTAAGAGGGAGGTCTCGGCGCAACCTGCTCGCCGTACTGCCAAGCAGCGACGGAAAACAGCCTACGCACGCATTCAAGTTCTCTGGCAAAAAGATCAGAAAAAGGCAGCTATGGAGATACTTGACGGCAAAGAGGCAAAAGTTGTACACGGACTCAAGGAGTTGGAAGCCGCATGGCGACCAATCTTTGAAACCAAGTCAGCTGAGTGGAGAGGGGTATACCAACCCCACGAGTACACGTTGAACGTCTGTGGGTTCCAGTATCTGTGAACGAAGTGGACAAGGCGGGTGTGAAGACACGTACAAGTCCCGGACCGGACGGCATAACTGCTGCGAGGTGGAAGGCGGTGCCCAACGCGCTCAAGGCAATATTGTTTACTATATTTGTTGTGACGAAGAAGGTGCCGCTCTCTATCCTCAGAGGAAGGACGGTTCTGATACCCAAAGGTGTCGAGGAGCCGTCGCCTAAGGACTATAGACCGCTCACAGTAGCGTCAGTGGTCCTAAGGCACTTCCACAAGGTTATCGCGTCCAGGTTGTGTGCTCGAGTGAGAAATCACGAGAGCCAGAAGGGGTTTGTAAGGGGTGTCGACGGAGCAGGTGAGAATACGTTAGTATTGGACTCTGTCATCAAAGACGCACGTCGAAAGATGAAAGAGTGTCACCTTGCAACGCTCGATATGACCAAGGCTTTTGACTCGGTCAGCCACAAAGGTCTTATAGCTGCGTTACAAAATCTTGGATGTCCTCCTGATTTTGTGCAGTACCTTCAGTGGTCCCTACAAGCGTGTTCTACGCATCTGGAAGTAGCAGGAGAACAGACGAGAGCAATTCGAATCTGTCGTGGGGTGCGCCAAGGCGACCCGCTATCTCCGTTGCTCTTCAATATAGTGTTGGACGTAGTCCTTCGCTCCTTGCCAACGAATGTCAGTTACTCCTTGAGGGCACGAACATCGGCTCCTTGGCGACGCCGACGATGTAGTGTTACTGGCTTCGTCCACCCCGGGCATGAGGATCGCCCTGGAGACCTTCCAACGTGAAGCACTAGTCGACGACGAATCTGTTCCGGGCTCTTGTCCGACCCGTCTTGAAACACGGACCAAGGAGTTTAGCGTGTGTGCGAGTCATTGGGTGTCAAACCTAAAGGCGAAATGAAAGTGAAGAAAAAATTTTTTTTTTCGAGGGAGGACGAGCGCGATTCGACTCGAGTCCGCTCAGCACTCCCGGGGCGTCTCTTTCTCATTGCGAGAGGAGGCGCACCCAGAGCGCACACGCTGATACCCGAAAGATGGTGAACTATGCCTGGCCAGGACGAAGCCAGGAAACCCTGGTGGAGGTCCGCAGCGATTCTGACGTGCAAATCGATCGTCGGAGCTGGGTTTAGGGGCGAAAGACCAATCGAACCATCTAGTAGCTGGTTCCCTCTGAAGTTTCCCTCAGGATAGCTTGCGCTCGGAGGAACGAGTCTCATCCGGTAGAGCGAATGATTAGAGGCCTTGGGGTCGAAACGACCTCAACCTATTCTCAAACTCCAAATAGATGAGAACCCCGGCTTACTTGAAAAATGAAGCCGGGGGCCTTGGATCAGAGTGCCAAGTGGGCCAATTTCGGTAAGCAGAACTGGCGCTGTGGGATGAACCAAACGCTGAGTTAAGGCGCCTCAATCGACGCTCATCTGAAACCATGAAAGGTGTTGGTTGCTTAAGACAGTAGGACGGTGGTCCTGGAAGTCGAAATCCGCTAAGGAGTGTGTAACAACTCACCTACCGAAGCAACTAGCCCTGAAAATGGATGGCGCTGTAGCGTCGTGCCTATACTCAGCCGTCAACGGCAACGATAGCGATCTCTCTTCACGGAGGGAAGTAGCTGTTACGCCTTGACGAGTAAGAGGGCCGCGGCGACGCGGCGCAGAAGGGTCTGGGTGTGAGCCTGCCTGGAGCCGTCGTCGGTGCAGATCTTGGTGGTAGTAGCAAATACTCCAAGCGAGGCCCTGGAGGACTGATGTGGAGAAGGGTTTCTTAGAACAGCTGTTGCACAAGAGTCAGTCGATCCTAAGCCCTAGGAGAAATCCGAAGCGATGGGCCGCCATTAATATATTACTTATTATGCGATGGCGCCAATTGGGCGAAAGGGAATCTGGTTCCTATTCCAGAACCCGGCAGTGGAACCGTTCCAAATCGGGCCCTCATTGAGGACTCGTCAGGGCAACCTGAAAAGACCCGGAGACGCCGTCGGGAGATTCGAAGAGAGTTGTCTCTTCTCTATAAGCGTTTGAGTTCCTGGAAACCTCTAGCAGGGAGATAGGGTTTGGAACGCCGAAGAGCACTGCAGTTACGGCAGTGTCTGAATCTTCCCACGGACCTTGAAAATCCGGGAGAGGGCCACGAGGAACCCCACGCCGGCTCGTACCCATATCCGCAGCAGGTCTCCAAGGTGAAAAGCCTCTAGTCGATGGACTAATGTAGGTATGGGAAGTCGGCAAATCCGATCCGTAACTTCGGGATAAGGATTGGCTCTGAGGATCGTGATGTGCCGGGCTAGTTGGAGAGTCAGTGCCGTGTCAACGAGCCGAGCCCTCGAGGACGAATCCTCCGAGCCAGGGCTGAGTCTCAACAGATCGCAGCGGAACAACTGCTCTACCGAGTACAACACCCCGCCCAGCATGAAAGTCGTATACAAACGATTCAGAGTCTCGAAATCGAACTCCCCTGAAGGAGAAACACTGTTACGAGCGGCTACTGGGATTGAGTAAACAGAGTATACTGACACTCAACCACGCGAGAACGCCACTCCATTAGGGTTAGTGCGACGACGCTGTACGAAACCGCCCCGCCTAGTAAAGTCACATTGACTTGAGCCTTTCGACTCACGAAACTCAAAGCTTTATGGTTGCTAATAGTCGGGATTCGGCCTTAGAGGCGTTCAGGCATAATCCCACGGATGGTAGCATCGCACCACCGCCGGGTCGACCGAAAGTGCGTGTACTAAATGTCCGAACCTGCGGTTCCTCTCGTACTGAGCAGGATTACTGCAGCAACGACGGTTCAGCAGTAGGGTAAAACTAACCGGTCTCGCGACGGTCGAAACCCAGCTCACGCACCCTATTGGCGGGTGAACAATCCGACGCTGGGCGAATTCGGCTTCGCAATGGCAGGAAGAGCCGACATTGAAGGATCAAAAGCGACGTCCCTATGAACGCTTCGCCGCCACGAGTCAGTTATCCCTGTGGTAACTTTTCTGACACCTCTTGCTGAAAACTCTTCAAGCCAAAAGGATCGAGGAACCGGGCTTTCGCAGTCCCTAAGCGCACTGAGCATCGGGGTCAAGCCAGCATTTGCCCTTTGCTCTACGCGAGGTTTCTGTCCTCGCTGAGCTTGAATGAAAACGGCCCTGGAAACCTTCCGTCCAGGAAGCACAAAGTTCGGCTTGGAGGTCAACGCGAAGAAGTCCAATGTCCTCTCGCTTCTCGTAAGTGGGAGAGACAAAGGTGAAGGTCGTAGACTCTCCCTTGTTCAACATCGACGGACAACCTCTCAAGCAGATCGGCTGTGTGGAAAGATGGAGGTACCTTGGCATCGATTTCGATTCCTGTGGAGCCTCACCTCGAAAAAGACATCCAGTCCATGCTCGACAACATCAGAACGGCCCCCCTCAAACCACAACAACGGCTGGCAATCCTTCGTACCTACCTGATCCCTAGGATCTAGTATGGATTTACGTTGGGTAACGTCAACCAGTTGAGGTTACAAGCATTCGACCGCCAAGTGCGGAAGAGTGTGAGAGGGTGGTTGCGGCTGCCAAAAGATGCACCAACGTCGTTCTATCACGCTAGCTGCAAAGACGGCGGGCTTGGAATCCCAATGATGGAACTACAGATCCCAGCGGCTATTATCGAAAGGTACAATAAGCTGCAATCTTCCGCGTCTCAGGCCACCCTCGCTGCACTTAATTGTGCTTCGGCAAGGAAGAGGCTAGAGTGGGCGAAGAAGGTTTACGCCAAATCGGGTCTGTCTCCTAGGGAGACCAAAGCATCGACAAGACGACAGCACAAGAAAAGCCTTTTGAACCAAACGGTAGACGGCGTGGCCCTCAAGGAAGCTTCTCTTGTAGAAGCATCCACCTCCTGGATCTCGAACACCAACTCATCGACTCTATCGGGAAGGGATTATATCCAGTTCGTAAGGACTTGGATAAACGCCCTACCCACACGTACCAGAGTCACCAGAGGTCTAAGGGGGGAGGTTGACAGGCGCTGCAGGGCTGGCTGCAACTCCACCGAGACTCTTGCTCATATTTCCCAATCTTGCTGGCGGACGCATGGGGGACGCATTATGAGTCACGATTGTGTGGCTGAATTAATATCTGAAAGCCTCCAGTCTAACAACTGGGCCGTCACAAGGGAATTCCTCTACTCGACTCCCAATGGAAGGTTCAAACCCGACATTGTGGCGAAGAGAGAGCACGAAGTCGTCGTGTTGGATGCGCAAATAGTCACTGCTGGTAGCTCACTACACGCTTCCCACTTGGAGAAAAAGAGAAAATATGCTAACAACAGCGTTCTGGGGTTAAGGGCTGGCAGGCCGTGAGTATGGTGAGGGTGCACGCAGGGGCGCTACTGTCCGGTATGCGTATGACGAGGGGGCACCGGAGGTCAACTAAGGCCTCCAACTGCAGATGGGGGTGTAGGTCAACAGAGGACGGCAGCCCACGTGCTCCAGATCTGTCCAGTGACTAGGCGCGGCACAACCATGTGGCCGACCTTCTGGCGGCGTACGCAAGGAAGAGGGGCTAAGCTTGTTGGGAGGAGCCCCTCTTCCAGGCCAGGGCTGGTGGGCTGAAACCGGATATGGTGATAAGAGTGGGTGACAGGGCCTACATCATCGATGTAGCGATCTCCCTTGGGGGGCCCTCCCCTCCACTTGGGGCGAGCCACGCAGCCAAGGTGCGTAAGTACTCGGTTCCGTGGCTCTTACAGGCTGTGGGTGTGTTGTCAGGAGTCCGGACGGAAGCGGTGACAGTTGCGGCGGCCGTACTCACATGGAAGGGGGTGTGGTCGGTGAAGGCAGCAAGGCAGCTAAGGGCGATTGGGTATCCTGAGTTCGTGCTGGAGTGGGTCTCATTTATGCTGGCCTAGGGCACCAGCTTGTTGTATAATATAGTTAGGTAAGGTGATATTGTAAAATACGGAGTTGTATTGTTTGTATGATTGCTCAAATAAACTTGTTATTTGACAGAGAGAACTACACATGATGGATTACCAACACAGACCTACAGAAGATATGGAGACCAAAAAGCGGCAATACAGACAATACTAGGAGAAGGTAGAAAAAGGAGACCAGTTGCCATCTGGCTTTCAAGCTGTTAACACCTCTTTTAAGAGAGCTCTGTGTTTTTGAAAGTTTAAAGTGGGTTTATTGCGCTGCAGCTTAGCTGTAAGTTGACTCTTTCTCCTTCTTTCTACCTCAATTATTAATTTTTGAGGTGGATAGCGTGAGGTAGACAAGATAAGAGGTGGACCAGGAGAGGAAGTGGCTGATCTCACCTTAGACAAGGTGGGGTGGGTGTTGTTCAGAATTGCCCAAATTCGTCCGTTGTTGTGTAAAAGGCAGAGGGACTCTTGAACAAGCTTCCCTGACCCCTGTTTACATTTGGGACTTAGTCTGCAGAAGAGGGAAGACTCTTCAGAAGGGGTAGAAAGTTGTAGAAGGGTTGGTCCTGCACGAAAACCCTTCAAGGGGTGGCTTGAGGGTAGTTTGGGACCTCCGATAATTAAAGAAGGGGGGGGGGGTACCCCCTCACCATCAGGAGAGGTCCAGGGCCGTTATCTCAGCCGTTTGTGGTTCGATTTCGGCGTTCGATTTCGGCGGGACTTGGACCGACGGAGTCGGCACAGTGTGCACGACGCTGGTAAATTGTCATGGCGACAATTTATGATTTGTTTGCCAATCGCGCAGCGAAGGAGGGCTCTAGGGCTGCTGTTGGGGTGGTTGAATTGTGGGCAGACGCAGAGGCCTCTTTTTTATCGGCGGTGAAGGATGCTAAGCTGAGTGGAAAGAAGGCCAAGGAGGCGTTAACTCAGCCTAGGGAGGCTGTTAAGGAGATTGCCTTGCGGATGATCGCAATGGAGCGTAAGCTTTTGGTGTTGGAGAAAGCTGGCGAAGAACGGCTGGAAAGGATCGAGCAGGCGATACAGAAGCTCCAAGAATCGTCATCCGTACAGCAGGTTGAGGATCTGAAGCAGGTGCTCTCCACATCAGCGGAACGTTTGGTTGGCATTGAAGCTGCCATTGCAGGAATTGCTGCCGGCCAGGCAGACGGTGAAAGAGGACGGTCCTTTGCGTCAGTGCTTCGAGGACGTAGTATGAGCAGGGGCAGGCCTGAGGGGACGAAGATTGCACCGAAGACGCTCGTGGCGCTAAGGCCCAAGTCCGATGCAGTGGGGTTGGACAGTGGAGACCTCGTCCAGAAGGCCATGGAGAAGGCCGTGAAACCGGATGTGAAGGGGTTTCAAATTGTTAGTGTGTGAAAGGGGCGGAACAAGGAGGTGGTGGTTGAGACCACATCGCCGGAAGAGGCTCAAAGACTGCTGGCGGAGCAATCTCTGGCAGAACAGGGACTCGAGGGTGAGTTCCTGAAGAAGAGGAAGCCCTCGGTGTTGATTCGGGATGTTCCACGCATGGTTGATGGGGAGCCTTTCTCCAATGATAGGCTCATGGCGGCGTTCTGGAAGCATAATTTTAGCCATTTAGACAAGGACCAGTTCCGCAAGTCCTGTGCGGTGGTGAGGGAGATCCCGTGGCGTGTGCGGATGAGGGACGGCGCTCCAGGCAGGGAAGGGCGGAACATCATCGTCGAGGTTGCACCATTGGTACGGTCCGCCATGATGAAGGACAGTGGGCTATGCCTATCATGGTTTAGGTGCCGCATTGAGGACTACATCGATGTTATTCGCTGCTTCAGGTGCGGTGTGATTGGTCATGTCACGCAGTGGTGTACGACATGTAAAGAAGGCGAATTCTGCTGCTGGAGGTGCGGCGACGTGGGGCACTACGAGAGGGAGTGCAGGAAAGACCCGTCTTGTTGGAGCTGCAAGGCGATGGGCTTGCGCAGCAATCATCACGCTAGCGATGTGGCGTGTGAGGCTCGTCGGAGGGCCGTTGCAGGGGTGGTTGGTCGCACCGACTATGGATAGCCACATCACATGTGGACTCTGTGGGGGGGGGGGGGGGACCTGAGGCCCGGGCGATCGATGACCCAGCACTGGCGGCAGACGCATCCCGTTGAGTATGAAGAACAGCTGCTCACCGATGAAGCGGGCCAGGGGCGTCATAAGCGGTGGTCTGAAGAGGAGCTGGAAATGATGGCCATGATAGACCTCGAAATGGCAGACGAATTCATGACGGCGAAGGATTTGGCAGCGATGATTTCCAGGAGACTCATTGACCGGACGCCTGAGATGGTGCGACGGATGCGGAGTCGCACGGTTTACTTACAGGTCCGTGAACGAGTGCGTGGGCAGCTTAATGTTCCTGAGGCGTACTGGCCGGAACCACACGATTATGCCCGCATCGAAGGATCGGCTGAAATCAGAGACACGGTCCTGGCGGATGCGGGGCAATTGACCGTGACGGTGGAGGGGGTCCTTGATGTGGACGTGGCCCTTCTGCGCTGTGCGGCTGAGGGAGCTGCTAGGGGAGCCCATACGTCTGGGATGCTCCAGGAATGGTACGAGCGTCGCCTATGTGGTGGACGTCGAGCGGACCGCATTTCCCCACCGGGGCGAGGGACCGCGAGACCATCTCGACGCCTTCAAGAATTGTGGGCCGAGGACAGGCGGGCGGGCAGCCGTGCCGTCGCTGTACAGCGGGGGCCAGGGTCAGGACAGGCCTGGACCAGAAGCGCTACGGGAGTGGCTTGAGGAGCTGGCTCAACAGTCGGAGCCATGGCCAGGGGTGATGGTTCGACACCCGGTGGACCAATCAGTGACTGCATTGTGGTGGCCGATACGGCCGGAAGAAGGGGTCACGAGGGCACTTTGGAACGCAGTCCCAATGAAAATTAGGGTACTGTTTTTTAACATCATTATGTTGGGGGGAGTTCCGCCGTCATGGCTGGCGGTGGGGCGAACGACCCTTATACCCAAAGTGGAGCGGCCAGTGGAGGCACCGCACTTTAGGCCGGTGACCGTCCCGTCGGTGGTGCTGCGGCAACTGCACAAAATTTTGGCTGCAAGACTAACGGCAGGTGTTGTCCATGTAGAGGAACAGCGTGGCCTTGTGCCGGGGCTGGACGGCATCGCGCAAAATGTGCTGTTGTTGGATGACGTGCTACGAGCAGCGAAGAGGAGCCGTCGGGAGCTGCACATAGTCATAGGCCGGACTAGGAGCAATTGGGGCACTTGCAGCGGTTGATCCCAAGAACATCGTCGTGGTGCCGGCGCTACTCACATGGAAGGGGATCTGGCATCGGCGGTCGGTGCGGCGATGATGGCTGCGGGGTTCACTCAAGAGGTGCTGGGATGGACGTCACAACGGAGGCGGCCATGTCTGGAGTCTTTTTGTGCGGTCTTCAGTCACAATTGGGGCCCATGGGCCCCTGAGATGAGGAGCAAAGTTGTTCTCTTCTCTTTTTGACAGTGGCATGCATTGGTGGGATCGGAACTGACCCCCTTTGTGGTCTCTTTGCTTCTTTTTTTGGTTCCCCCTGGGTGCTGATGCTGATGCGGCGTTGAAGATGGAGAAGATCGAGGTGTCGCAGCTACCAGGAGGCAGCTGGGTTTTCTGGTGGGACCTCTGGCTCCACCTTGGTGAAGACGTCATCGAGAAGAAGATTGATGCCTTCTTGGAAAGAGGGCCTTTGATATTCCTCCGCCTGCAGTCTCCCCCTTTTGTTTTCACTTATTTTTAATTTCACTTTTTAAATTCACTTTAATTTAATTTTATTCACCGATTTTAAAAACAGAGAGAGAAAATATTCGAAAAAAGAGGGTAGAGGACCTCTCTCTTCCCCCTGACGAATGGTTTGGACGCATTAAAACCCCTGTTATTCTCGAACCAATAATATTACCACAAAACAATGGCGTTTAAAGATTTATTTACGAAAGTTAAAAAACTTGAAGTATCTAAAATGGCGATAGAAATGATTGACGATTGGAGTCAAACTGAATTAAACTTTATAAGCCTCTGTAAGAATAATAAAATAGCGGTAACAACTGCTAATGAATTATTAACACCAATGCGCGAAAGTTTGAAGGAACATTGTGATCCTGGTATTGAGAAGGCCTTCGACAGAGCGTCACATGAGGCCATGTTCAACATCCTGGTGAGGCGGGGGTGGCCACCCACGGTGGTCACTTATCTGCAGGATGTCTACTCAAGGGGGACGACCACCATCCATCGGGACGGGGTCCACAGCTTGGCGTGAGGGATTAGGCAGGGCGACCTCCTGTCTTCGGTGCTCTTCAATGCCGTCATGGACCATGTGTTGGGATCTTTGCCCACCAGCACAGGGTACATGGCAGGAGGGAGGAGGTGGTCGTCGCTGGCGAGTGTCAAAGTGAAGAAATTCAAGCAAGCGCGGGTAAACGGCAGGAGTAACTATGACTCTCTTTAGGCGGGAGTAACTATGACTATGACTCTCTTAAGTGCCACAGACGACGCTGTAAGGTACGTGAGCTGGCTCCTGAATCAGTCTCCTACAATAAATGCGTGGATGGGATTGACCCTCCACACAGCGTAAGGGGGATAGACCCTCTCAGAACATCGGGAATGGCAAGCCCGACCCAAGCAAAGAGTTGATTCAGTTGAGCTGGCTCCGCAGACCTAACTGCCAGTACTGCAGCAGAGGGGGGGATGAGCTCCCTGCTCGCAGCACAAAACCGCCATTTGTCTTATCTTGGGAAACCACTAGAAGAAGAACTTGTTCAGTGGTAGCAAACAGGGCTCTGTCATGTTAGGGCAGCTGCCATTGCGGTAGCGATGCCCTGGCACCTCCACTGTGGGGCCGGAGTAAAGAGGGCAACCTCCTCATGCGCCTACTGACCTGCTCGCTTTGGCACTCCGGAGAAACCAATGGCAGAGGCTTTCGGGGGTCGGGTTGCCTTCCCAACCTCCTACGGGAAACTAAGCACGAAACATTTAAGCGAAAATCAAAATTCTTTCATCGTTTCTCCCACTGGAGAAGCCCCTAGTTCCCACCTACCACCCACGGGGGCCCCGCCTGTGCCTGTCCAACCTGTGGTCTGTGAACTCTGTTCGCAGGGTTTCACGTCCAAGAAGGGTTTGGGAGTGCACTTCAAGCGGAGTCACCCTGCTGAGGCTAACGCTAGAATAGAGACGAGTCACACAAATAAGCACTGGTCAGACGAGGAACTACAGATAATGGCTAAAGCTGAGGTTGAGGCTCTCTTCGAGAACCCTCACGGCTCTGCGAACCAACACCTACTAAGCCTCCTCAGCGCTCGCTCAATTCTATCAAAGGCGTTAGAGCCAAAAATACAAGGTACAGAACGCTTGTTGTGGCGAACATTGAGGCTTTATGTGCTTTGGCACTTATTGCCCGGTGTGATAGAGTGCAGTCTGAAATACCCTCTTCTTCCAACGGTTCGGCTAATGTCTGTGAGCCAAGTGACCTTATCGCCTCAGGGTTAGATGGGCTGTCTCAGGTCCTTAAAAGCCTACGAGACAAGCTCACGGAAGTTGAAGGTTTTCATGTCGACGTTCTTCGGAACATAAGCACAATGTGGACCACGCCATAGAGCAACGGTTCGCCAAGAACTTCCCGGCGCCCAAACCGAAAGGGAGTAAGCGTACGGGGCAAGTCTCGAGGCAACCTGCTCGACGATCCGCCAAACAGCAGTGAAGAACAGCGTACGCTTGAACTCAGGAACTCTGGCAAAGGATAGACACAAAGTAGCCAAAGAGATCTTGGATGGTAAAGCTGCGCAAGTTGGGCACAGCCGGCAGGAGTTGGAAGCTGCATGGCGACCTATCTTCGAGGCTGGATCGACTAGGTGGAACGGGAGTGCAAATGCTCCGCTGGTACACCTAGATGGACTGTGGGTTCAAATATCGGAAGGGGAAGTGGCACGGGCGGTTATAAAGACGCACACAAGTCCCGGACCGGACGGTAACACAGCCGCTCGATGGAGAAGGGTACCTAACGATATCAAGGCGTTGCTGTTTACAGTATTCGTCGCGATCGGGAGGGTGCCTCAATCTATCTTGCGGGGAAGGACGGTTTTGATACCGAAAGGTGTTGAGAAACCGTCGCCCAGGGACTACAAACCACTTACAGTGGCTTCTGTGGTCCTCAGGCACTTCCACAAAGTGATTGCCTCCAGGTTGAGTGCCAGAGTGGTTCACCACGAAGGCCAGAAGGGTTTTGTGAAGGGTATCGATGGGGCATGCGAGAACACCTTGGTGTTGAACTCTATCATCCACGACGTACGTCGGAAGATGAAGGAGGCTCACATTGCGACCCTCGATATGACCAAGGCATTTGACTCGATCAGCCACGAAGGACTTACTGCCGCATTGCGAGACCTGGGATGCCCTCCCGGACTCGTGCGGTACCTTCAGTGGTCCCTACAAATAGCGCGACATACCTGAAGTTGCGGGTGAGAGGACTAATGCAATACGCATCTGTCGTGGGGTTCGCCAAAGAGACCCTCTCTCTCCCCTGCTCTTCAACATAGTGTTGGACGTAGTCCTTCGCTCCCTGCCATCTGAAGTCGGCTACTCACTTGTGGGCACTCACATTAGCGTGCTTGCGTATGCTCATGATGTAGTGTTGCTGGCTTCCTCTGCGATAGGAATGAAAATGGCCCTGGAAACCTTCCGTCAGGAAGCACAGAAGTTTGGCTTGGAGGTCAACGCAAAAAAGTCCAGTGTCCTCTCGCTTCTCGTAAGTGGGAAATACAAGAAGGTGAAGGTCGTAGACCATCCCTTATTCAACATCGACGGACAACCTCTCAAGCAGATCGGATGTGTGGAAAGATGGAGGTACCTTGGCATCGATTTCGATTCCTGCGGAGTCTCACCTCTCGAGAAAGATATCCAGTCCATGCTCGATAATGTCAGAACGGCCCCCCTCAAACCACAACAACGGCTGGCAATCCTTCGTACTTACTTGATTCCTCGGATCTTGTATGGTTTCACGTTGGGTAACGTCAACCAGTTGAGGTTACAAGCGTTCGACCGCCAAGTGCGGAAGAATGTGAGAGGGTGGTTGCGGCTGCCAAAAGAAGCACCAACGTCGTTCTATCACGCTAGCTGCAAAGACGGCAGGCTTGGTATCCCAATGATGGAAATAGAGATCCCAGCGGCTATTATCGACAGATATACAAAGCTGCAGTCTTCGCCATCTCAGGCCACCCACGCTGCACTTAACTGTGCGTCGGCATGGAAACCCTAGAGTGGGGAAAGAAGGTTTACGCCAAAACGGGTCTGTCTCCTAGGGACACCACAGCATCGACTCGACGACATGACTTGAAAAGCCTTCTGATCCAATCGGTAGACGGCGTGGCCATCAAGGAAGCTTCTCTCGTAGAGGCATCCACCTCCTGGATCTCAAACACCAACTCTTCGACTCTATCGGGAAGGGACTATATATATCCAGTTCGTAAAGACTAGGATAAACGCCCTACCCACACGTACCAGAGTCACCAGAGGTCTCAGGGGGGAGGTTGACAGGCGCTGCAGGGCTGGATGTAAATCCACCGAGACTCTTGCTCACATTTCCCAATCTTGTTGGCGGACGCATTATGCGTCACGATTGTGTGGCTGAAATAATAACTAAAAGCCTCCAGTCTAACAACTGTGCAGTCACAAGATAATACCTTCACTCGACTCCCAATGGAAGGTTCAAACCTGATATTGTGGCGAAGAGAGTCAACAGAGGACAAAGGACTGAGGTAGACCGACGCTGCAGAGCTGGCTGTGCATCCAGCGAGACACTCGCACACATCTCCCAAGCCTGTTGGCGAACACACGGTGGACGCATCATGCGACATGGCTGCGTGGCTGAAACCATCACAAAAAGCCTCCAGTGTGAAAACTGGACCGTAACAAGGGAGTTTTTGTTCTCGACCCCCAGTGGACAGTTCAAGCCTGACATTGTGGTGGTACGGGACAGCGAGGTCTGGGTTCTGGATACGCAGATAGTCTCCGTTAGCAGCTCACCAAACGCTTCCCACTTAGAGAAGAAACGAAAATACGCTAACAACAGTGCTCGTATCAAACTCATAGCAGACACAGCTGGGAGGCTCATTGACTCCGTCCGATGCTCAACCATCACCCTAAACTGCCGTTATGGTCCAAAACTTCAGCCGCAGACTTGACGTCGATTAGTGCCTGTCGTGACATGATGCGCAGGATCACGACTCGAGTTCTGCAGGACCCACCTCAGTTTTAATAGATTCAACCAGAGCACGGAGCGGATGTGGACGGGCGGGGCCGCTTGAAGGAGAAGTGGCGGAAGGCGGTTAGACACCCGCGATTCCAAATTTAAGGCCAGATCAGAGGAACAGGATCTCCTAACATTAGTATCGGTGCGTTAGGAGAGAATTGTTCGCGTTCAGGTGGATAATTGTTAGAGTAGGTTGAATACAGTGTCACTGGTACCATGTCTCAAGTTGGTACCGATCAGGCCCCCTAAATCTTTCTTTCGGATGGTGTCAAAGTAAATATAAAATTGCAACAGAAGACGCTTTCACGTGCGTGAGCTGGTTCCTGAATTATTCTCTCACAATGAAACGCGTGGACGGGACAGACCCTCCAAGGGTAGAAGGGGGATGGAGCCTCTTAAACACCAAAGACAGGCTAGACGTGTACTAAAGCTGAGGAACTTGTTCAGTGGTAGCAAACAGGGCTCTGTCATGTTAGGGCCACCGTATCCATGGTGGTAACGATTCCCTAGCACCTCCACTGTGGGGCCAGAGTAAAGGAGGCAGCCCCCTCATGCGCCTACCATCCTTTGACACTCCCGGACACCAATGGTGGAGGCTTAAGGAGAGTTTGGGTTGCCAACTCAGCAAAGTAACTGGGCACGAAAAATTTAAAAGAAACACAAAATTCAAGCGTATCTCCCACTGGAGAAGCACCTAGTTCCAACCTTCCACCCACGGGGGCCCTACCTGTCTGTGCCTGTCCAACCCATGGTCTGTGAAATCTGTTCGCAGGGTATCACGTCCAGGAAAGGTTTGGGAGTGCACATGAGACGGAGCCACCCTGCTGAAGCTAATGCCAGGATTGTGATAGTCACGCAAAACCACACTGGGCAGAAGAGGAACTGCGTTTAGCGTTTAATGGAAAAAGCAGAGGCTGAGGCTTTCTTTGAGAACCCTCTTGGCTCTGCAAATCAACATCTACACAGCCTATATTTCCTCAGCGCTCGCTCCAATCCATTAGGGTATTAGGGCCAAAAACACCCGTTACAGGACGCTTTTGTGGCAAAAATACAGGCTTTACGTGTAACTGCACCTATTGCTCGATGTGAGGTAGTGTAGGCTGAAACTCTCTCTTCTTCCACTGGTCCGGCTATTGTCGATAGCAAGCCTATGGACCTTATCGCCTGACGGCTAGATGAGCTGTCTCAGGCCCTTATAAGCCAACGAGACCAGCTCACGGAATCACGTTGGTGCTCTTAGGAGCATCAGCACGCGCGTCAGTGAAGGCGACCACGATGTGGACCACGCCATTGAGCAATGGTTCGCCAAGTGCTTCCCAGTACCGAAACCGAAAGGGAGTAGACGTGCAGGGCAAGTTACAAGGCAGCCTGCTCGATGAACCGCCAAACAGCAGCGTAGAACGGCGTATGTGCGAACCCAGGTACTCAGGCGAAAAGACAAACAGAAAGTGGCCGCATGGCGACCAATCTTCGAAACTGGATCGGCTAAGTGGAACGGGAGTGTAAATGCTCCGCTAGTACACTTGGATAGTCTGTGGGTTCAAGTATCAGAGGAGGAAGTGGCAAGTGCTGATATTAAGGCGCACACAAGCCCCAGACCGGATGGCACCACCGCCGCTCGATATGGAGGAAGGATACCTGTAGTCAAGGTGATGTTCATAAATTTGACTAAGAGTGCCTCTCCTTGAAAATCAACGCATTACCAGACGGTGCAGGCAAGCTTTCAGGAATCAAAGAACAGGAAAAGAATGAAACAGAACACGAATTACACTTGAGAAAAGCTAAGAAATTTTACGAACTCAAGACAAAATGCAGAACCGTTTCTAGAAAACAGGAGAACTTTGAGGCCATAGTGATGGACTACCAAAAAAAAAAAAAAAAAGCCAACACCAAATTTGACGACGAATGACGTTTATTATAGACGTCAACAAATTTTGTATCATTTAATATTAGTGTTCTATCAGATTCATCTGCTTATGTATCTGAGTATAGTGTCTGTAAAGCAATAAGCAGAAACTGAGGTCCCAGAAGATTGGAGGGAAGTACTCCGTCATGCCCGACACGACCCCTCACCATTTAAAGTCGTTGACTGTGGCCGAGAAATGGATTTTTGAATTGGACTGCATACTTTTCTAAAAAACTCGTCCCATTCGAATTTTGCACAACAAAAATGAATCTCCATCTGTAATTTTTACGAAAGAAACATTTTGTGGGCCATACTCTAGCTGCAATTTGGGCCCTAATTCTACAGAGAAAAAAAATGGCAGGGAGTAAAAACAACAAAGGCGAAAAAAATGCGAAAGCAGTGGGAAAACATGGGTCAAACCAACGAGGAACCAGCGGAAAACAGGTGGTGTGGGAGAAGCTCTTCAATTCACTTGCTGAGAAATTGTACACAAGAAATTTGTCCATCAATCCAGCTAAACTGAAGGATCTTACCCATTTAAAACAATATTTCAAGAAACCAGAGTCCAAGAAGTTTTATGAAGAACTGTTATCAACCAACTCGGCCAACTGAGCCTGATGAGACTTATTCCGGCTACGAGGAAATCATCATTAATGAAGAACAGGCGGAAATTTGAAAACCCGGGGAACAACAGTTTTTGTCAGTGGATTTTTTGCAAAATAATTTTTTTTAAATACTTAACTTTTTGATATTAATAAAAATTCTTCAATTCACTAAAAACTTGTTGAACGACATATTACATAATGTTTTGTAAGTTCACAGAAACCGTTATGTCCTCCAGAAGTTTGTAAACATAAAATAGATTTTCCCAAAATTTTGTTTTTTTGACATATACGTTTTTTCCCCTGTACCGTTCATATGGCTTCAGGTTGTCACCAGATCCCAGTTCATCCCGATACTGTGGAGAAAACAGTCGTTCATATCGTTCTGTGGAACTTGGGAATATCTTGCTATGCCATTTGGGCTACGCAATGCTCCCACTGTGTTCCAGTGGGCTGTTGTTGAGGCACTGGGAGACCTCGCTTATGACTATGGAATCTTGTTCAAGGATGACATACTAATCACTGCAGGAAATGTTGACTAGGCTTTGGACAGGCTGGACACCGTATTACTCGTTCTCACGAATGCCAGTTTTTTGTTGAATCTGGCAAAGTGTTCTTTCGTCATACAGCTCATTCATCTGTTCACATTCGCGATAACGCCATTCCATTTTCCTTCCTCAGACTTTGACTCCCATCTCCCTTATCATCAGTTGTACGTCTGTCGCTCTCTCACCTATAACCTGCGCCAATTCGACTATCGAAAAATAATATTTTATGTGCGAAGAAGTAAAACTCAAGTGCCGCAAGCAGCAAACCCATCCACGGGAAACGACCGCGATTCAGCCCTTAGGTACATCGCCTTTGTGGTACATTCGATTTGTGCTTTGCGGGGTAGGATAGGATATTGGAGCCCCCCCTCCTATTTATTTTTGGATTTCTGTTGTTGTTTTCCATGGGCGCTGGGCAGCCCCAGTTCATTTTCCCCTCCAGTTGAGTGCTGCACATTAAACATAGGGTAACCCCAAAATGCGTGTCAAAACTGGTGAACTAAATTCCAGGTCCAGTACCAGTAAAGCAGGAGATTTCGCGAGAAGCCATTGCTGAGTTGGAGGAAGCTAAAGTCATCCGATCACCCGAATCATCTTGACTCTACTGAAAAAACGAATTTATTTTGAATGTTTTTTCCATTCAGTGAAACATTAGCACTGCGTTTCCTAGGAAATACAATGCGATAGCGCATGGAAGGGCAACCTCCCATATATAAGGACCTACTGGAGTATCTTTAAAGGCCTTATATCCAACACCTCTGGGCACTTGAGAGAACTAGTTGCTTAAGCAAGGGCTGTACATGTTACTGTTGGTCTCTGCTGGGTACCCTGGACAACCTCCTGTCAGGTAAACGCGTGGATGGGACAGACCCTCCACGAGTAGAAGGGGGTTGGACCCTCTTGAACACCAAAGACAGGCTAGACCTGTACTAAAGCTGAGGAACTTGTTCAGTGGTAGCAAACAGCGCTGTGTCATGTTAGGGCCACCGTATCCGTTGCAGCGACGATTCCCTAGCAACTCCACTGTGGGACCGGAATAAAGAGGGCAGCCCCCTCATGCACCTACCGTTCTGCTCGCTTCAGCATCCTGGGGACACCAGTGGCGGAGGCTTAACCCATTCCGAACAGCGTGGCTTCCTGGGCAGCCAAACCCTTTTTTGCACAGGCCGGCGTGGCCGCTAAAGCGTCGACACCCTTAACTAATATTTTCTGGCCTTCGTGGTTAACCACTCTCACACTCAACCTGGAGGCAATAATCTTGTGGAAGTGCCCGAGGACCACTGACCCTACGGTGAGCAGTCTATAGTCCTTCGGCGACGGGTTCGCAACTCCTTTCAGCATTTGGACTGTCCTTTCCCGCAAGATCGAGAGCGGCACCCTCTAGGTCGCAACGAATATTGTGAACAACATCGCTTTGATCCCATTGGGTACAGCTCTCCATCTTGGGGCAGTTATGACATTCAGTCCAGGACTTGTTCGTGACGTAACACCTGCCCTGTCCACTTCCTCCACGTATACCAGACCCCACATACCGTTGATGTGTACTAGTGGGGTTGTAACGCCCCCTTCCCACGCGTCACGCGGCATCCAATTCTTTGAGATTGTGCTCAACCTTCGCTACTTTGATGTCAAGTATCTCCAAGGCTACTTTTGCTTGATCTTTCCGCCAGTGCTTGAGTGCGAGCGTAAGCACTCCTCCTACGCTGCTTGGCTGTTAGGCGAGCTGGTTGCTCCGTGACCTCCCGTTTGTGCTTACTCCCTTTCGGTTTTGGCGCAGGGAAGCACTTTGCACTCAATATCGAGATCCCCTGCGACGATACGGGTGCATATACTCCGAACAGCATTGGGATGATAGCTATCAAAATCCCCGAGATTCTCCCAGTTGGTGTAGAAGCCCTGGAAGAACTCATCTAGCCCGGAGGCGATATCGTCCATGTGCCTTTCGCTATATACAGTTCTGACCAAGAAGGCACTGGGAGTACATCGGAGGAAGAGCCACCCTGCTGAAGCCAATGCCAGGATTGAGACCAGATGCACAAAATCCCCTGGGCAGACGAGGAACTGCCGGCTTTTGCGCCTTGAGGACACGAATGGCGGAGGCTACAGGAGAGATGGGTTGCCTTCCCGTTTCTCCAAATTGAACTAGGCGCAAATCATTTACGTAAAGAAAAAAGAATCCCACTGTAGATGGCCCTAGTACAATCTTTCCACCCACGGCAGTCCTTCCTGCGCCCGTCCAACCCGTGGTATGTGAGATCTGCTCTCGAAGTTTCACGACCAAGACAGATCGGCGGTGTACAGGTTCAGGAGCCACCAAGCCGAAGCCATCACCAGGCATGAGGTGGTACGCATAAAACCTCACTGGCCTGACGAGTTCCACCTGATGGAGAAATTAGAAGCTGAGGCCTCAACGACCATTGGGCGAGTCTCGGAGAATTTCATGACTATCATGCTGATGCTCTTCGGCATACATGCACTCGTATCATCGCAGGTGATCACAATGTTGATCAAGGCCTGGAGCTATGGTTCGCGAAGTGCTTCCCAGCGCCCAAACCGAAAGGGAGTAAGCGAAGAAGGGAGGCTACTGAGCAACCAGCTCGTCACAATGCTAAGCAGCGACAGAAGACTGCACTCTGGCGAAAAGACCAACCAAAAGTAGCCATCGAGATACTTGACGGCAAAGCAGCAAAAGTTGAGGACAGTCTGAAGGACCAATCTTCGAGACAAGATCAGCTCAGTGAAAAGGGGGCGTCATAACCTCGTGAGTACACATAGGTCTGTGGGGTCCTGTATCAGTGGGAGAAGTGGACTGGGCGGATGTGAAGGCACGGACAAGTCCTGGACTGGATGGCATACCTGCTGCTAGATGGAGAAGCTTAGCCAACATGATGAACTCAATAATGATAACAATATGTGTTACGATCAAAAGGGTACCACTCTCAATCCTGCAAGGAAGGACGGTCTTGATTCTAAAAGGAGTCGAGAACCTGTCGCCCAAAGACTACAGACCGCTCACAGTAGCATCTGTGCTTCTAAAGCACTTCGATAAGGTTATCGCCTCCACCCATGCGGGGGTTCCTTCGGCACGCGGCTTGCCGATAGAGGGTACAGAGGCATTGACGGTCTTTCCCCCACCCATGCACTGACAAAACCCACAAGCCACAGCACTGGTCGTTGATGCAAGGGTACCGTCTTCCTATCTGTCACTGTGGTCCGGCTGGAGTGGCCTACCACCCTGTCCATGGCATCGGTCTATCTTCCACCGCGACCAACAGACATTGCCTCAGCCCTTGGCGCCCTCCAGCACGCCCTGGCACCGGCTCCAGTCATTTTGGCTGGAGATCAAACGCGCACCACCCTCTTTGGGGATCGGCGCAAGCTGACATCAGGGGATACAAAGTAGCGGCCTTGCTCAACGCAGCCGACCTGCGCCCCCTGGGTACTGCGCCAAGACCCACCTTCACGGGACTGCAGGGGTCCTCCCATGTGGACATGGTGTTTGCGGCGCGGCTTCCCATGCCAGTGGAAGACTGGGGCCAATCAGAGGTGCCAGGTCCACTCTCCTGAAATGGAAGCTAGGAGGGGTGAGTGGCAACACCCTACTTTGAACAACGGCAGTTCACTTTTAGCTGTTGAAGAGGCAACATCTCAGGAGGGGTGCTCCTGAGAGTTGCGGCGTTTCCACTGGCGTTAGGGTATACGGCGAATTTGAAAGTGATACCATTGAGTTCGTTTTTTGACGCGCTTTTAGTCGTGTGTGGTGTTAAGACTTTGCGGTGCTTTGTACGGTGATTTTTCGGGAGTTTTAGGCCCCTGGACTTGGAAAAATTAACGTTTATAACGTTAGAGAATTTCTCCAGCTAAGAGGCAAGAGGTAGAAATATTCCGAAGTGTTTATAAACATGCTCAGAATCGAAGAATATTTACACTTGGAGCTCGGCGAAAAAGGAAGACCAGAGGTAAATTGGCGAAAAATCGAGGGCTGTTTAGGTGAACAACCTCACCGGCGACTGTTGTGATTTCGCAACCTCAAGGAGATCGAGGGCGATTTCGCATGTGACAGCATCATCGGCAACGACTCATAACAAGAGGTGAGAGAAATCGAGGCCACTGGTCGTCGAATATTTTTTTTGAAATATTCAATTGTGGACTTGGAAAAAATTTCAACACACGTCCAGAGCGACACTGCAGGCGTGTGTTGAAGAGTTATCATCAAGATTGAGACCAGAGGCGGCAAGAGAAGAATTGTTGGTTGGTGTAGCTTATGCTACTCCCAGGTCACAACTATCTAGGACCTGGGAACCCGATCAACAACGGCGTTCCGGTTGACGAGGACAGCTAGCTGAAAAACATGACATCACCTAGCGTCTACGCCCAAGGAGATTCGCAAGGCCGATAGGGTTGCCATCAGGGAGCTTCGAGGGACCTTGTGAAGACCGGCAACTGGCATTCAGCGGTCGGCGCAGCTGGCATTCCGGCAAAGTACGCTGTCGAGTCTTGTACGGGTGTTCTTTACCCAAGGGATTGCGCCACCTTCTTCGGGAAGGAGTTGGCGGAGCCGATCGTCAGGCCACTCTTCGATCGCGGCGTGAAAGCAGTTGGGAGGAAGAGGCCCAGGGAAGAAACCACGGGGCTACTTCGAGGAGAGGGAGCAGCCGGGGAGCAGTTGGACATCGACGACTTCCAGAGGAGCGACGAAAGGGGAAGGTCAGTACCACCAACAGGTAGGGAGCCCCAGCGTAAGGCGCCAGGGGGACCTTTCAGAGATGTGGGGTCAGAGTAGTGGATTGGGGTGGGAGGGCACGTTCAGCCCATCCAATCCCAAATATAACGATAGTGGCCCGAGGTACTGGGAGGAGAGAACGTCCTCAATGTGGAAGAACGTCGGGGTGCCAGGGGGGGGGGGGGAGAGGAAAAAGGAGGATAAACCGGCCTCTTCAAGGGCTGGTTCGGCAGCATGCTGCTCCCGTGGAGACGGTGCGAGGTGGCAGGTAGCCCAAATACGGAGTTAGCCGAATCGAGAGTGCTTGCTCAGCAGAGGACGATCACCGAGCCTTCCACCGAAATCCCGAGCTCTCTCTCCATTTCTGTCCCCCGAGGAAGCAGGTTGCCCTTCACTAACCCGAATACAATTTTTCTAGTCTCCACAGTTATTCTTTTTCCTAGTCTCCCAACACCTTCTCTTCCTTCTTAATCACCACCTATCTTTTCGCACCTTTTGGTCTTTCCTTCTTATTTTCGTTAATCCTACGACCTCTCAGTTTCGGCCACGTCAGAGCATTACATTGGTGGCAGCGATTCACGAACAAGACCACGCTCTCCAAAACGGTAAGTATTAGTCATATTACTCGTATCTTTCCGTTAGCAGCGGCTTTTGTTTAATTTAACTTGTGCGAGTGATTTGAGTTGGAATCGCGATCCAAGTGCCTTTTTTCCCGGTCCCCACGTGTTCCAAGTAGAGTTTTTCTTCGCCTAAGTGCCGCTCCGAGATTTTAGACAGCCTGCGTAGGTACAATCTCGCTCAACTCCGTCATCGTCTTGTACTTGCCATTTAACGAGATCCTCCAATCTGAATTTCGTTGAGGTCCTTCCTAAGTACACTGGTGCTAACTTTTGGTGTCATCCCTTAGTTGTTCGTGAATACCAGTTAGCATACTTAACTACGATGCTTTCCAGGCTTTTGAAGGACGAAATAGTCCACGAGTTGGAGGTTCGTGGACTAACTACGGACTGAGTTGTAACTCAGTTGAGGCGGCGATTGACGGCTGCTATGGGGGATGGCGTGGCCTTTGAAGGAGCGAATTCGGGCGCTCCCTACGCAGCACGAGCTCGACACGTGTGCCCAAAAGGCCACAGCGTTCAGTGACCATGTGCGGAGCATGGAGGGCAGGTGGACGCACGAGGACACGTGACGGCTAGATGCTAGGTTGTGGCATTTGTATAAACGGGTCGCATGTTTAGAGGGGCCCAAGTCGAATCAGGACATTCGTGACCATCTACTGGAGGCTGTGGCGCAGCTGCAAACTGAGGTGCAAGCAGTCAAGGGAAACTGCGTAGCAGCAGTGGCACAGAGCATAGTTGTTCACAGCCATCATCACCCTTGCCACCAGCCCCAGTAGACGAGACCAGTTTCGATGACCGACATAATTACTACGATTTGTCAGCCACAAAAGACATAGCTGATCAGTTTCTGGAGTCGAACCAGTATCTTAAGCGACTCTAGAGTGATCAGAGAGCTATGCTCTACAAGGGGGTGTACCTGTCCGAGCCACAAGCCACTGCACTTACGGCAACTGTGGACAAAACGACAGAAAGAGTCGCGTCCTCAGTGAACAGAGTGAGCAGTGACTTGGTACACTTAAATTCCAAATTTAACGAGTTCCTGGGAGTTATGATGCAGATGCAGAGGCAGCACAATGAGCTTGTTGGGTGCATTCATAGAATGTCTTCCGATACCAAACAGCTTAGCGATCACCTAGATCGGTTGGAAACAACCAACCAATCTGAGAAAGCACTGCTGAAGAAGTCAGTGAGCGACTTAGCTTGTGCTATGCGATCTTTGCCCACGCATCACCCTCCCAACCCTTTCTTAGTACCTCCTGCTGAGGACACATCCCTTCCACAACGCCAAAAGTAACTGCCACACCTGCACCTACACTCCTCCAAGCTTCCAAGACAGGAAATGAGCACCTACGAGTAGGTAGGGAGGCTATGGGAAGCCCACATTATGACCTAATTACGCTAAGGACAAGCAGAAGTCCAAAACAGGTGATGGGCCTACGGTAAAGGGGGAAAAGGCTCAAGACTCGAAAAGGGAGGAAGCCTCCCTAGAAGCTGAAGGTTCCGATGAACCCAAGGAGGATGAGGCAGGAATTGCCTCAAATGAATCCCCAGGCGATGACAAGTCTGGGCGCACAGTCTCCGTCACTTTGTGATGGGACCATTGCGCATATGGCAGGTTAACGTACATGGAGCTCAGACGGCTCCGTTTGAACTCTTTATCTTCCAGGGAGTTCAACTGTGTCGGCATAATGGCTCTGTAAATGGCGATATGTAAATTGAAAAAAATCCCGACGACGCCATCTCCTATGAAAGTTTTCGAAGAATCTTTGAAACCAATTTCAATATTGGGTTTGGTTCCCCTAGGAAGGATACCTGTAGTCAATGTGATGTTCATAAAGCTGACTTAGAGTGCCTCTCCTTGAAAATCAACGCTTTACCAGACAGTGCAGGCAAGCTTTTAGGAATCAAAGAACAGGAAAAGAATGAAACAGAACACGAATTGCACTTGAGAAAAGCCAAGAAATTCTACGAAGATTTCTAAAAAAAAAAAAAAGGAGAACTTTGAGGCCATAGTCATGGACTACCAAAAAAATTTGCCAACACCGGCTGGTTGCAATTCCACTGAGACCCTCGCTCATATTTCCCAAGCCTGTTGGCGGACGCATCATGAGACAAGTTTGCGTGGCTGAAATAATATCTAAAAGCCTCCAGTCTAACAACTGGGCCGTCATGCAGGAATACCTATACTTGACTCCCAATGGAAGGTTCAAACCCGACAGTGTGGCGAAGAGAGAGCGAGAAGTCATGGTTTTGAATGCGTAAATAGTCACTGCGAGCGGCTCACTACAAGCCTCCCACTTGGAAAAGAAGAGAAAGTACACCAACAACAGCGTCTTGATAAAGGCCATAGCGGATAAAGCAGGTGTGCTCTCCGACTCAGCACGAGTATCTACCATAACTCTGAACTGGGGGGCATTTGGCAAACAACACCTGCGGATCTGAGATCGATGGGCGTCTGTCGTGATTCGTTGTGCAGAGCCACGACTTGGGTACTGCAAGGCAGGCAGAGCCCTCTGAAGGAGAGGTGGCAGAAGGTGGCAAGGAACCCGCAATTCAAAATTTAAGACCAGACCGGAGGAACAGGAATGGGCGGCCAGGATCGTCTAACATTAGTATCGGAGCGTTAGGAGAGACTGGTTTGCGTTAAAAATGTCAATAGCGAGAGTACGATGGAAGCACATCACTGGCCTGGGAAACCAGTCGACACTGGTCTACCCCCCCCCCCCCAAACGCTTTTCGGGCAGTGTCAAATTAGATATCGATAGCTGTTCGGTACGAAACGGAGGGCCGCTTGTTGGTTGGACTTGTCTCTGGCGATCTTGAGGCGGGGGACGAGTGATGCCCCGCCGCACTAATATGCGCGTCTCCTTCCCTTCGCCCTTCAGACTTCTTTACCTCCTTCATCTTTTTACACACTTCCTCCCGAGCTATCAACCCAATATATCTCCGCAAAGTTAATAGTTTTCTCCCAAACTTTCTATCCGCCCCAACATTTTATTTAACCTTTAACATTTTATTTCATTTTTTCCCCCATTTTTTGTTCTCCGTGTTAGCAGCACACGCACGGACTCGATCAGACGTGGTACGGGATCCCGACACAAAACGCCTCGTCAACCAGGTACCGTTCCTTCAATACCTTCATTTTGCATGCCTGTTGGATTGGTGGGATTGGGAGCTCGTCTGCTGTCTCAGGTTCGCCGGAACAAGGCCCTAGGCGGAAGTGGTCCTCTAGGGAAGAGAAAATATCCATTAAGGATGACCCTGATGGAAAGAGGGGCAATTTTAAATTTGCTTACCAACGAAACAATAGCCTAATGCCTTGTCAGGTTGAAGGTGAAGGTGGCAGAGCTCAGAAAATATTTCGCGAGAAATGTTGCGTGGATCAATGTCGGCGGCGTTTGAAAGAGCAGCCAGGTTAGCAGGAAGAGTAGCATCGTTAGAGGAAACGGTTAAAAGAGTAGGGATAGAAGTAAGAGGGATGGAAGAAAGGATAGAAGATGTAGTGGTAGAATATATAGGAAAGAAAACAGGCCGATGAGTTTTTCGTGTTAAGGGGCAACGACCGATCTCATCGGTCACTCCAGATCCTTAGCGATATCTGTCAGATGAGATCGGACAACCACATATGCTCGTTTATGCTCGTTCATATGCCTAATGTTGCTTTTTCTCCTATATGCAATCCGGAAAACAAGAACAGGGGCCAGCCTTAGGGGTCAGCTGTGTTCCCACATTACTGGAAGATCCTAATAATTCCGTTCCTACCGTCTCTTCTTGTTCTACCTCGTCTACTGTCTCGTCTGATCTTCCCGTACCGTTGGCTGTTTCGACTACACATGCTGAGTTGTCAACTAACTCCATTATGTCTACCGTTATCGTCGAAGGTTTCTTCCCTGCGCCGAACTGATGATACTTGCTCTGCTAATAGTATTGACACGGGCTCAAGTGCTTCCTTTGAAATATCTGGTGCGTAGCAACACACAACTTTCCGCCACCCCTTTAAGTTCGAACACCACCTTCATAGGCGGGCGCTATATCTTCGTTCAACGCATTTTTACAGGAACATTTATGGAGAACAAAATGTAGGGACTAGTTAGTTGAGAGTACTCCGAATGTTTGATCGAAATCGTTAGAGCCGTTTTTGAGAAAATTGGAATACCGATAAAATAATATTCGACAAATCTCCTTTTTGTGTTCACTTGGCTTATATCTCCGTTCAACATATATATACAGAAATAATTATAGAGAACGAAATGTTGGTATGGGGGACTAAGAGACACTCCATTAGGATTTATCACATCTGGTAAAGAAGTTACCCTGTAATTTACGGAAATGTTAGAAAAAACGTTATTTTCGACACATTTGATTTTTATCTCTGTTCAATGGACCGTCACAGGAACATTTATTGAGAAGAATATGTAGGTATCAACTATTTGAAAACATCCTGTGAGTTTGGTGGAAATCGCTGAAGCCGTTTTGCCAAAAAGCGTAAAAAACCTATTTTTGCTTCAAGGGCCCATACCTCCGTTCACCGTATTTTCATGGAGATATGTATGGAGAAGGAAAGTTAGGTATTGATTAGGAGAAGATAATTTGAAAGTTTAATCAAAATCGTTAGAGCCGTTTTCGAAAAAATGCGTAAAACCCTAGTTTTGGCACATTTTTGTCCCCCCACCCCCTTCCCACCGGCCGAAATCGTCCATAACCTTATTTTGGTGTCTACAAAAATAACGAACAAAACAAAAAAGAACCAACTCAATCGGATCAGCCGTTCGCCCGCAAATCGAACTACAGACACACACACACACAGACATACACACAGACATACACACGGACCTCTCTCTCCGAAATTAGGTTTTTAGACTCAGTAGGGTCTGAAACGTAAAGATCTGAAGAAAACCCAACTTTTTTTGGGCCGATTACTATACTTTCCTTCCCTTCGGCTAGCGGAAAGTAAAAAGGGTGCCATTTGTTGATTCTTTTGCTATCCTTCGATAGTGTACTCAACCCCGCTTCATCTTCAAACCGGCGAGTGCGCTTCATGCGGCCACGGATGGGAAGGACCTGGTCGACTCGAGGAAGGTGAGGGCGTCGACGGGGTGGTTGAGGAAGGGCGCTGTGGGGGTCAAGGGATGGCAAGGGGTGAGTATGCTAAGGGTGCATGCAGGGGCGTTGCCGTCCCGTATGCGCATGACGAGGGGGCATCGGAGAGCGACCGAGGCGTTTAATTGTAGGTGGGGATGTAGGTCCACGGAGACGGCGGCCCATGCGCTCCAGATCTGTCCGGTGACGAGGCGCGCCAGGACGGCACGGCACAATTATGTGGCCTGCCTCCTGGCGACGTACGCAAGGAAGAGGGGCTGGGCGTGCTGGGAGGAGCCCCTTTTCCAGGCTAGGGCAGGAGGGTTGAAGCCTGATCTGGTGGTGGGTGACAGGGCCTACATCATTGATGTAGCAATCTCCCTCGGGGGGCCCTCGCACCCACTTGGGGCCAGCCATGCAGCCAAGGTACGGAAGTACTCGGCTCCGTGGCTCTTAGAGGCGGTCGGGGCGTTGGTAGGAGTCCGAGCTGAGGCTGTCACGGTGGCGGCGGCTGTGCTCTCTTGGAAGGGGGTGTGGTCGGCGAAGGCGGCAAGACAGTTGAGGGCGGTTGGCTATCCTGAGTTTGTGCTTGAGTGGGTGACGCAGAGAGCATTACTCGGGGGGGCGGTTGTGTGGGCGGCCTTCAAAAGGGGGCCGCAGGCGCAGGGGCCGAACTGATGGTGGTGGTACTTACTGTGGTGTTAGTGATTTAAGTGAAATAGTGTGTAAGGTTAGAATGTAAGAAAGGACAGGTGATTATCGGTGTTAGTGGTGTAGCTTTAAGTGAACTCAAACTGCGAGGGGTGGACGCCAATTGGATCCACCCCTCATTTATGCTGGCCTAGGGCACCAGCTCGTTGTATAATATAGTTAGGATAAGGTGTAATTGTGTAATACGGAGTTGTATTGTTGTGTAATTTGCTCAAATAAATTTGTTAATTGACAGAGGTTCACTTTTAGCTGTTGAAGAGGCAACTCTCAGGAGAGGTAATGGTAATGGGGTGGGTGTCCCAGAGAGTACTGATAGGAGGGGCGGTGGTTTGGGCAGCCTTTACGCGAGGCATTTCGGAGAATGGCACTGTGCGGTAAGTGTTGTGACTTTGTTGTGTATATGGACAGGAGAAATAAGTAGAGTTAAGTATAGTGACGATTCGCGGAGATTGTGGCGTTAGATATAAGTGTGATTGGTAGAAGCAGACTCACGCTGTAGGGGGGTGGGAGCCGAAGGCCTCCACTCCCCGTTAGTATGCTGGCTTAGGGCACCAGCATGGTGGTGTATTTGGCGTAGGTTAAGTGATGTTGTACATGGAATGTGTTATTGTATTGATGTTATGTGGAGTCACAATTCGGCTCGGGAACGGACAAGAAAGGTGAGGGAGTGGGAAGCGCCACTTCGAACGTCAGAAATGCGACGATCGGGTAGCAGTCGCAGGCTAGCCGCTGGACAAGGGAGAGGCCGAGTCGCCATCTCGACGCAGTCCACGAGGAAACAGAAAGTTGTTTTTTTTTAAATTGAATTCTGGGCATCCCGTTGGATCCCAGACGCAGGTGCGGAATATTTAAATCACCGTCATTAAATGTGGTCAATCGTCAATATTTCATATTAAATTGTATTCTTTTTTGGTTCCAAGAGATTTTTTTTTGTATGAGCCCTGGAGGGGAATTAGGACGATAGGCCCCCACCCCTGAGAGCCCTTTTTCAACGGGTATTAAGTAGACATAGACTGAAGGAAATTAGGACCCCGCATATTGGCGTCCAACGTGAATATTTCATTTTCTGCAAAGTAGATGATGTCAGGATTGTATTATTGATACCTGAAGACAGATTAGAGAACACTACACTAGATAAATTCAGGGGAGAGATTCTCGAACATCTCAAATCAGTTCTTCAGCTATATGGACACAAAATAAATTCAGTAGAAAGTTACGCATCATTGAAATACTTTGCCTTTAGTAAGAGTGCCTCCTGTGGTTATATTGAAGAACCACAGGCATATAGGAAAATACAGAAGTGTCATGGAGCCAATAACGCCATTCTACCTTTTTCAGATGATTATATAGCCTCTTCATTTTCAAATGCACATAGCGCTTGTCATGCTTCCAATAATTTCGTAGCAACATACTGCGTTGCATTAGCATGGGCGTATTATCACTTTAAGCAGAACAAGATGTATAAAAGTATGACTGATAATCAACTAGTAGCATTGACATTAATACCCAGCATGCTTGGAGGGTTCCCCATTATTTACCTTCATAATATGATGGTTAGGTGTGAGTCAGACCTCTTGTCACCTTTCATACATATCCTCCATTTCTGCAGAGAGCTCTATCCTTCCTTATTTCTGTACATGAAACAATTCCTTAATGTGAGAATAATAACTGATGCAAAGTCCTTACAAGGCCTCATGGTGGACCCTTATTCTTTATCTATCTCAAAGCCCTCACTAGCGACTACAATCTTCCGCAATGCTCTATCACCAGCATTGAAAAAGATTGTTAGAAATGAGAAAGTAAAAGAGTGTATGGATGCTCTGGAACAAGGCTATCTTGAGCCTTTGTTTGAAACAATGAAAACCGCCAATGTCTACAACAGTAGGCTAATGGGAGCACTATATGCAGCCACTCCTGCTGGATACCTTCAAGAGGTCTTAGCGAAATTTGAAACTGGAAGGAGTGTTATTGAAGTACTATTAGCAGGTCTGGGGTATAGAAAGACAAGGCAGATACTATACAAAACAATGAAAGCTGACAGAAAAGTTAATCTCTATAGGATCAAAAAATTGAATGAAGAAGTAGATGACCAATCAACGGAATTATGGCCGATAATACAAGAAACAACTTGCCCAGCGAAAGCTGCTCCTGAGCTAAGAACTGCTACTTGGGAAAAGCCTGTTGAATCTGTTACCATGCCCCCATTACAGCACTTGCTTGGTCTGTATCCTCTCGATCAGGTTATATCAGACCCATACAAGAAGAATAACTACTTTGAGATAACTTACGAGATGCCCACTCAAACACACGGATCAGAACTACCTGCTTTTTCAGTAGGTGATTACAAACCTTTCTTAGGACATAAAACAAAAACCGGAATGAGACAGTCAAAAACAGCCCATTTCGTGGAGAAAAACTAGTTACTCAGTAAAGTGAAGAATCTCCTTGACCTGATTTCATGGACTAGACTGACTGATGGAAACACCGACCCAGCATTGACTGTGGTGGGTAACTTAGATATTATAATAAGAAAGATCCTGCCTAGTTACATAAACATAGATCTTGACTCAATATATGCATTTAGAGCGGAGAGGAAGAGTGGTACAGTAGCTCATCATGTTAGATCACCTGGGTACAGAGAAAGTATAATGCCAAACATAAATTCGAATAGTTATACTAGAACAAGATGTAACACGAACACAAATGTGACAACAAGAAACTTTACTAATCATTTCACCATCAATTTTTTGCATTGCCTATGCTACACAGTGGGTGTTATTTCGTCAAGGTACGCGTTCTGTAATAGTGACTATAGCTTGGCATTCAAGCTGGCTGCTGTCATAGAGCAATGTGAGCATTGCAACACTCCTATAAGAGAAACACCAATGAGAGTGGACCCTCAAAAGTTAGAAAACTTGAAATTGCCAAATGTTGCGGCACTTTTTGTAGGGGAAGATGCGCAGAGAATAGTTCTAGAAAGTATCAGGTCTTCCAAAAGAGCTTTCCAGCAACAGGTACGTCCTGTTGAAAGAGTTCCTATACACATAGCCCAGAGAGCAATCGCACAGCTGCTATGTCATATGACATTTGAGAAACGAATGAGACTCACAAATTACATTTTTAGACACTCTATGTCTAATCATGCAGAGAGGATAGTCTCAGGCGTCTTAGGAAATCATGACGTAAGGATAGTTAGTCTCAACGAGATGAAGACAATCCAGGTCGTTGAATTCTTTTATGCGATGCTTCCTTTAGTCGTGTGGTATCTGCTCTCAGAATTGAGAGTTCATGACAGACGAACACTCACGATAAAACTAAATAACGTCCCTGCCACTGAGCTCCCTTGGATAGCCGCAATACAGCAGATATTTGAGGCTGGTAAGCTGTCTCTCTTTATAACTTCCATTGCTAATCTAACAGGAACCTCAATGTCAAACATAGAGGAGTCACCCGCTGCAACTGCGAAATACGTAGCAGTAGCAGCGATGGAATTTGATGCAAGACGGGGCGATGTTGCTTACCTGGTGATAATTATGTCGTATTATACGTCTGATGCAATACTGCCATATATTGTCAGAGTGTATGAAATGAGAATAAGAAATATTTTAATGTCTAAATTTATTATACCTATAGAAAGCCTTATTTCAGCTGGCACCCGGGACCCTTCTTCACTTAACCCCTTATTAGCTATGGTAATAATGGGCATTTGTATCCTCGAGATAGACGATGACAGAAAAGCAGCAATGGCTGAGACAATAGATAATATGGGGGCAAACCTAGAAGCGTCACTCTCAATTAATCCTCAGGATTCTGAGATAGACCCTGATATAGTGTTTTACGACATCACAGAGTTCTCTTATCTTCATAATTATTTCTTTAATAGACCGTTAATCAAACAGACAATAACGTGGGAGACAGTGGGTGAATACCTAATGGAATCCCATGAAAATATTACAAACGCGGTTAATGCGTTTTTATCAAGATGTCCAAACCAGATAACTGTGAACTTTGTGTATACCGATTATGAGTCAGCAGTAAGTAGAGTTAGAAGCAGCCCTATCATTCCGATCCACTTACCACGAGTAACAGCAAATGACAGGATTCCCGATCTCTCATTCAACATAACTCCTGATGAGCCAAGATGACTTGACAAGAGCAACTAGAATTTCCCAGACCAACCCATCTATGTTGTACCACGGGAGAGTAGAAATAGAGTCTCAAGAAAATCTTAATTATGTAGAGGCACATGTTATGTTAGACCATAGATGGACTTATCGCCCTTTGACAGCAGGCGCCACAGCTCTTACTAAGCTGTGGGACATTTTTGTGACATTCTCCATGTTGCCACTACCTGAATACTCAAATTTCTATTGCCTAGGTGATGGATATGGAGGGTTTTTATCTTTAATCAATCAGCTAACAATGCATTCCACTCTTTATTTCAATACTCTGTTGAATCCTCATATGCTGACGGAGCAACTCCCATATGCAGTTCAAGGCAGACACGGGCCTTTGGGAATACCAATAGTTATGGGAATAGGAACAACAATTGGAGCCGAGGGAGCAATTCCGACAACCACAGAGGGCAAAACGATGTAAATGAGCAGACCGGAGATCGAGGTAGGGACAATAAACATCTTCAATCTAAAGGTGTGCTGGTGCAGGTGATTGAAATCCAACAAGATCAAGAGCAGGATGCACGGGGAGAAGAGATAGTTCTGCCATCAGGTATCGACCAAAAACGCATAGTACAATTGGAATCGTCGTTAAACCAATGATGGCCCTTACACAAGATGATATTCGTGGAGTAGGGGCCGAATAAAAAATAATAATAATAATAATAACAATATAAAAATAAATAAATAAAATAAAAATTATTAACCATTATTTAATTGAAAATAATAAATATTATTAATTAAAATAAATTAACCGCATGTTGAAACGGCCTGTGGGCCGAGCCCATGGCGATCTGATGGAGGAATCCACCCCTGTCTCCTCGCCTTCTTCCCTTAGACACCGTCGGTCGAAGCTAATTCATTCGAGCCTCACTTGGTCACTTGGCAGCCAATTGCATTTGTAAACAAACTTTGCTCATATTAGGATCCCCCTGACGGTGTTAGGTAGGGAAAGCCCTGCCCATTATTGACTCCTAATGTACCAGTAGCCAAACCACGATGCTGCTGATGGTCTCTCCATTTCAGTGGAAGGCGGACTTCATCACCGATCCCTCTTGGACTGGGAGCGACGAATCATCTGGAGGGCAACGACAGCCAACGGCTCAACCCATGATACCGTTCACCTGCTCCAATGGATGCGACCGACGTCTACCAGATCTACCGTACGCTTCTATACATTGGGAAAAATGTGAAATGCAATGGTTTGCAAAGGTCTTTCCTCCGCCCAAACCGAAAGGGAGTAAGCGTAAGAGGGAGGTCTCGGCGCAACCTGCTCGCCGTACTGCCAAGCAGCGACGGAAAACAGCCTACGCACGCATTCAAGTTCTCTGGCAAAAAGATCAGAAAAAGGCAGCTATGGAGATACTTGACGGCAAAGAGGCAAAAGTTGTACACGGACTCAAGGAGTTGGAAGCCGCATGGCGACCAATCTTTGAAACCAAGTCAGCTGAGTGGAGAGGGGGTATAACAACCCCACGAGTACACGTTGAACGTCTGTGGGTTCCAGTATCTGTGAACGAAGTGGACAAGGCGGGTGTGAAGACACGTACAAGTCCCGGACCGGACGGCATAACTGCTGCGAGGTGGAAGGCGGTGCCCAACGCGCTCAAGGCAATATTGTTTACTATATTTGTTGTGACGAAGAAGGTGCCGCTCTCTATCCTCAGAGGAAGGACGGTTCTGATACCCAAAGGTGTCGAGGAGCCGTCGCCTAAGGACTATAGACCGCTCACAGTAGCGTCAGTGGTCCTAAGGCACTTCCACAAGGTTATCGCGTCCAGGTTGTGTGCTCGAGTGAGAAATCACGAGAGCCAGAAGGGGTTTGTAAGGGGTGTCGACGGAGCAGGTGAGAATACGTTAGTATTGGACTCTGTCATCAAAGACGCACGTCGAAAGATGAAAGAGTGTCACCTTGCAACGCTCGATATGACCAAGGCTTTTGACTCGGTCAGCCACAAAGGTCTTATAGCTGCGTTACAAAATCTTGGATGTCCTCCTGATTTTGTGCAGTACCTTCAGTGGTCCCTACAAGCGTGTTCTACGCATCTGGAAGTAGCAGGAGAACAGACGAGAGCAATTCGAATCTGTCGTGGGGTGCGCCAAGGCGACCCGCTATCTCCGTTGCTCTTCAATATAGTGTTGGACGTAGTCCTTCGCTCCTTGCCAACGAATGTCAGTTACTCCTTGGAGGGCACGAACATCGGCTCCTTGGCGTACGCCGACGATGTAGTGTTACTGGCTTCGTCCACCCCGGGCATGAGGATCGCCCTGGAGACCTTCCAACGTGAAGCACTAGTCGACGACGAATCTGTTCCGGGCTCTTGTCCGACCCGTCTTGAAACACGGACCAAGGAGTTTAGCGTGTGTGCGAGTCATTGGGTGTCAAACCTAAAGGCGAAATGAAAGTGAAGAAAAAATTTTTTTTTTCGAGGGAGGACGAGCGCGATTCGACTCGAGTCCGCTCAGCACTCCCGGGGCGTCTCTTTCTCATTGCGAGAGGAGGCGCACCCAGAGCGCACACGCTGATACCCGAAAGATGGTGAACTATGCCTGGCCAGGACGAAGCCAGGGGAAACCCTGGTGGAGGTCCGCAGCGATTCTGACGTGCAAATCGATCGTCGGAGCTGGGTTTAGGGGCGAAAGACCAATCGAACCATCTAGTAGCTGGTTCCCTCTGAAGTTTCCCTCAGGATAGCTTGCGCTCGGAGGAACGAGTCTCATCCGGTAGAGCGAATGATTAGAGGCCTTGGGGTCGAAACGACCTCAACCTATTCTCAAACTCCAAATAGATGAGAACCCGGCTTACTTGAAAAATGAAGCCGGGGGCCTTGGATCAGAGTGCCAAGTGGGCCAATTTCGGTAAGCAGAACTGGCGCTGTGGGATGAACCAAACGCTGAGTTAAGGCGCCTCAATCGACGCTCATCTGAAACCATGAAAGGTGTTGGTTGCTTAAGACAGTAGGACGGTGGTCCTGGAAGTCGAAATCCGCTAAGGAGTGTGTAACAACTCACCTACCGAAGCAACTAGCCCTGAAAATGGATGGCGCTGTAGCGTCGTGCCTATACTCAGCCGTCAACGGCAACGATAGCGATCTCTCTTCACGGAGGGAAGTAGCTGTTACGCCTTGACGAGTAAGAGGGCCGCGGCGACGTGCGCAGAAGGGTCTGGGTGTGAGCCTGCCTGGAGCCGTCGTCGGTGCAGATCTTGGTGGTAGTAGCAAATACTCCAAGCGAGGCCCTGGAGGACTGATGTGGAGAAGGGTTTCTTAGAACAGCTGTTGCACAAGAGTCAGTCGATCCTAAGCCCTAGGAGAAATCCGAAGCGATGGGCCGCCATTAATATATTACTTATTATGCGATGGCGCCAATTGGGCGAAAGGGAATCTGGTTCCTATTCCAGAACCCGGCAGTGGAACCGTTCCAAATCGGGCCCTCATTGAGGACTCGTCAGGGCAACCTGAAAAGACCCGGAGACGCCGTCGGGAGATTCGAAGAGAGTTGTCTCTTCTCTATAAGCGTTCGAGTTCCCTGGAAACCTCTAGCAGGGAGATAGGGTTTGGAACGCGAAGAGCACTGCAGTTACGGCAGTGTCTGAATCTTCCCCACGGACCTTGAAAATCCGGGAGAGGGCCACGAGGAACCCCACGCCGGCTCGTACCCATATCCGCAGCAGGTCTCCAAGGTGAAAAGCCTCTAGTCGATGGACTAATGTAGGTATGGGAAGTCGGCAAATCCGATCCGTAACTTCGGGATAAGGATTGGCTCTGAGGATCGTGATGTGCCGGGCTAGTTGGAGAGTCAGTGCCGTGTCAACGAGCCGAGCCCTCGAGGACGAATCCTCCGAGCCAGGGCTGAGTCTCAACAGATCGCAGCGGAACAACTGCTCTACCGAGTACAACACCCCGCCCAGCATGAAAGTCGTATACAAACGATTCAGAGTCTCGAAATCGAACTCCCCTGAAGGAGAAACACTGTTACGAGCGGCTACTGGGATTGAGTAAACAGAGTATACTGACACTCAACCACGCGAGAACGGCCACTCCACAGGGCTAGTGCGACGACGCGGTACGAAACCGCGCCGCCTAGTAAAGTCACATTGACTTGAGCCTTTCGACTCACGAAACTCAAAGCTTTATGGTTGCTAATAGTCGGGATTCGGCCTTAGAGGCGTTCAGGCATAATCCCACGGATGGTAGCATCGCACCACCGGCCGGTCGACCGAGTGCGTGTACCAAATGTCCGAACCTGCGGTTCCTCTCGTACTGAGCAGGATTACTACAGCAACGACGGTTCATCAGTAGGGTAAAACTAACCTGTCTCACGACGGTCTAAACCCAGCTCACGTTCCCTATTGGCGGGTGAACAATCCGACGCTTGGCGAATTCTGCTTCGCGATGACAGGAAGAGCCGACATTGAAGGATCAAAAAGCGACGTCCCTATGAACGCTTGGCCGCCACGAGTCAGTTATCCCTGTGGTAACTTTTCTGACACCTCTTGCTGGAAACTCTTCAAGCCAAAAGGATCGATGGGCCGTGCTTTCGCAGTCCCTATACGCACTGAGCATCGGGATCAAGCCAGCATTTGCCCTTTTGCTCTACGCGAGGTTTCTGTCCTCGCTGAGCTTGAATGAAAACGGCCCTGGAAACCTTCCGTCAGGAAGCACAAAAGTTCGGCTTGGAGGTCAACGCGAAGAAGTCCAATGTCCTCTCGCTTCTCGTAAGTGGGAGAGACAAAAAGGTGAAGGTCGTAGACTCTCCCTTGTTCAACATCGACGGACAACCTCTCAAGCAGATCGGCTGTGTGGAAAGATGGAGGTACCTTGGCATCGATTTCGATTCCTGTGGAGCCTCACCTCTCGAGAAAGACATCCAGTCCATGCTCGACAACATCAGAACGGCCCCCCTCAAACCACAACAACGGCTGGCAATCCTTCGTACCTACCTGATCCCTAGGATCTAGTATGGATTTACGTTGGGTAACGTCAACCAGTTGAGGTTACAAGCATTCGACCGCCAAGTGCGGAAGAGTGTGAGAGGGTGGTTGCGGCTGCCAAAAGATGCACCAACGTCGTTCTATCACGCTAGCTGCAAAGACGGCGGGCTTGGAATCCCAATGATGGAACTACAGATCCCAGCGGCTATTATCGAAAGGTACAATAAGCTGCAATCTTCCGCGTCTCAGGCCACCCTCGCTGCACTTAATTGTGCTTCGGCAAGGAAGAGGCTAGAGTGGGCGAAGAAGGTTTACGCCAAATCGGGTCTGTCTCCTAGGGAGACCAAAGCATCGACAAGACGACAGCACAAGAAAAGCCTTTTGAACCAAACGGTAGACGGCGTGGCCCTCAAGGAAGCTTCTCTTGTAGAAGCATCCACCTCCTGGATCTCGAACACCAACTCATCGACTCTATCGGGAAGGGATTATATCCAGTTCGTAAGGACTTGGATAAACGCCCTACCCACACGTACCAGAGTCACCAGAGGTCTAAGGGGGGAGGTTGACAGGCGCTGCAGGGCTGGCTGCAACTCCACCGAGACTCTTGCTCATATTTCCCAATCTTGCTGGCGGACGCATGGGGGACGCATTATGAGTCACGATTGTGTGGCTGAATTAATATCTGAAAGCCTCCAGTCTAACAACTGGGCCGTCACAAGGGAATTCCTCTACTCGACTCCCAATGGAAGGTTCAAACCCGACATTGTGGCGAAGAGAGAGCACGAAGTCGTCGTGTTGGATGCGCAAATAGTCACTGCTGGTAGCTCACTACACGCTTCCCACTTGGAGAAAAAGAGAAAATATGCTAACAACAGCGTTCTGGGGTTAAGGGCTGGCAGGCCGTGAGTATGGTGAGGGTGCACGCAGGGGCGCTACTGTCCGGTATGCGTATGACGAGGGGGCACCGGAGGTCAACTAAGGCCTCCAACTGCAGATGGGGGTGTAGGTCAACAGAGACGGCAGCCCACGTGCTCCAGATCTGTCCAGTGACTAGGCGCGGCACAACCATGTGGCCGACCTTCTGGCGGCGTACGCAAGGAAGAGGGGCTAAGCTTGTTGGGAGGAGCCCCTCTTCCAGGCCAGGGCTGGTGGGCTGAAACCGGATGTAAATGAGCAGACCGGAGATCGAGGTAGGGACAATAAACATCTTCAATCTAAAGGTGTGCTGGTGCAGGTGATTGAAACCCAACAAGATCAAGAGCAGGATGCACGGGGAGAAGAGATAGTTCTGCCATCAGGTATCGACCAAAAACGCATATTACAATTGGAATCGTCGTTAAACCGATGATGGCCCTTACACAAGATGATATTCGTGGAGTAAGGGCCGAATAAAAAAATAATAATAATAAAAATATAAAAATAAATAAATAAAATAAAAATTATTAACCATTATTTAATTGAAAATAATAAATATTATTAATTAAAATAAATTAACCGCATGTTGAAACGGCCTGTGGGCCGAGCCCATGGCGATCTGATGGAGGAATCCACCCCTGTCTCCTCGCGTTCTTCCCTTAGACACCGTCGGTCGAAGCTAATTCATTCGAGCCTCACTTGGTCACTTGGCAGCCAATTGCATTTGTAAACAAACTTTGCTCATATTAGGGATCCCCCCCCCCCATGACGGTGTTAGGTAGGGAAAGCACTGCCCATTATTGACTCCTAATGTACCAGTAGCCAAAACACGATGCTGCTGATGGTCTCTCCATTTCAGTGGAAGGCGGACTTCATCACCGATCCCTCTTGGACTGGGAGCGACGAATCATCTGGAGGGCAACGACAGCCAACGGCTCAACCCATGATACCGTTCACCTGCTCCAATGGATGCGACCGACGTCTACCAGATCTACCGTACGCTTCTGGACATTGGGAAAAATGTGAAATGAACATTTTTTTTTCAAGAAGGGGGGATATGTGGAGTCACAATTCGGCTCGGGAACGGACAAGAAAGGTGAGGGAGTGGGAAGCGCCACTTCGAACGTCAGAAATGCGACGATCGGGCAGTCGCAGGCTAGCCGCTGGACAAGGGAGAGGCCGTTCAGAATCAGATAGCGAGTCGCCATCTCGACACAGTCCACGAGGAAACAGAAAGTTGTTTTTTTTTATTGAATTCTGGGCATCCCGTTGGATTTTTTTTTTGTATGAGCCCTGGAGGGGAATTAGGACGATAGACCCCCACCCCTGAGAGCCCTTTTTCAACGGGTATTAAGTAGACATAGACTGAAGGAAATTAGGACCCCGCAATGTTAATATGCTCAAATAAAATATGTTAATGACAGAGCTTCACTTTTAGCTGTTGAAGAGGCAACATCTCAGGAGAGGTGCTCCTGAGAGTTGCGGCTTTCCACTGGTGTAAAGGTATACGGCGGAGTTGAAAGTTGGATCATTGTGTTCGTTTGGCGACGCGCTTTATGTCGCGTGTGGTGTTCATTCGTTTCGGTGCTTAGTTCGGTGCTTTTTGGACGATTTAGGCCCCTGGACTTGGAAAAATTAACGTTGATAACGTTAGAAATATTTCTCCAGCCCAGAGACCAGAGGTAGAAAAATTCGAGTTTGTTCATAAACATCCTCGGATTCGGAGAGTGTTGATAGTTAAGACTCTCGACGAAAATTAAAGGCAGAGGTAGAAGGACGAAAATTGGAAGGTGTTTACATAAACAACCTCAGTGGCGGCTGTTTTCATTTCGCAACTCAGAAGGAGATCTGGGACACGATTTCGTAAGCAGAGGTGTCAGCAGTTTGGCAGAAGAAGAAGGGTGAATTCGACTGTTTGGGAAAACATCGGCGACGTCTCCAAATAAGAGGTGAGGAAACGAGACCACTGGTCGTCGAATATTTTTTTTTTTAAATATTCATTTGTGGACTTAGAAAAAACTTCCACTTACAAAATTTTTCGACTTGGAGATTCTTTTCTTTGTCCAGAGGCAGTTCACCTGATACCCCTTTGGGGTATTCGAACACTTGTGAAGAGTCAGTGGAATTGGTCAGCTGTAAACCCTTCAAAAGGTATACAGCGAACGGATTTGACGCTATAAGCTTAGTCAGGCGCGTACTCTCACAAGTACACGTCTAGAGCGATAGTATAGGCGTTATTGAAGAATTAATCGTGAAGATTCAAGACCAGAAGCGGCAAGCGAAGAATTGTTGGTCGGTGTGGCTTATGCTTTTCCCAGGCCACAACTACCTAGGACCTGGGAACCCGATCAACAACGAAGTTCCAGTTGACGAGGACGATAGAATAGCTGAGAAACACGACATCAGCTATCACCTAGCGTCCACGCCGAAAGAAATTCGTAGGGCCGACAGAGTAGCCATCAGAGAGTTCTCCAGAGACGTCGTAAAGACCGGCAACTGGCATTCAGCGGTCGGTGCTGCAGGACAATCGGCTAAGTACGCCGTTGAGTCGTGCACGGGTGTCCTGTACCCGAGGGATTGTGCGACCTTCTTTAGGAAGCAGTTGACGGAGAAAAAGGAGCCAATCGTCAGACCACTATTCGATCGCGGGGTTGAAGCAGTTGGGAAGAAGAAGACCGACCAGGAGGAACAACGGCAGACCTTCGCACGGAGGGAGCAGCAGGGGAGTCACTGGACATCGACGACAGCCAGAGAAGCAGCACAGCGAGAGAGGTTAGTACCACCACCAGATAGGGAGCACCAGCGGAAGGCGCCGGGGGTCCGTTTAGGAACATGTGGGGTGATGGGAGTGGGCTTGGGTGGGAGGGCGCGTTCAGCCCATCCAACCCAAAATACAGGGAGAGTGAGCCGAGGTACCGTGAGGAGCGAGCGTCTTGGAAGGACGCAGGGGTGCCCGGTGGGGCTGAGTGGTGGGGGAGGAAGAAGGTGGAGAAGCCGGCCCCTTCAAGGGCGTGTTCGACTGCATGCTGCTCCCACAGGGGGCAGACGGGGTACACTGAGAAGGATGGTGCGGTAGGAGGGAGCAGAAGTGGTGAGGTGGAGCAGGCGGCGGGTGGTAACTTCGGTGAGAGGGGTGGTGATGGCGAAGGGTCCGTAAGAAGGGAGGTGACGAGTCCGAGCGCCTGGAGGGCGGCGGAAGAGATGTTGGAGGCCATGCGTGGCCAAGACGACTTCGAGTTGGCGCAGGCTATGGAGACCCCGAAAGCAGGGAAGGTTGGTGAGCGAGGGGCAAAGAGGTAGCTCCATTTCAAGGAGGTGGCAGTGGATAGCGACGGCGAGGAGTACGTCGAAGATACGCAGGGCAGGTGGGTGGCGAGGGGACAGACCCCTAGAAGGGACCTGAGGGTGAGGCCGGCGTGGGCGAGGACGGCCTGCTACACGCCAGTGAGGTTGGCAGGCGGTAAAGGGAGTCAGGAGGGGACTCCGCCATCCAGCGCGCGGGGGGGAAGCGTCATAGAGGATGTCGATGTGACGAATTCTGTGGCAGCAATGGATTTGCAGGCCTATTGGGCGCAGCAAATGGAGGACTTTGAGAGGGCAGCAAAAGCTGCCAAGGTTGGCTCAGATAAGGTGCGCCCCCTCACGCAAATCATGACCAAGGCGGTCAACGAGGTCGTGAGGAGGGTCGTGGTACTGGACCTCAAAAACAAGAGCCTCGAGACAGCGGCGTCAAGGAGGCTTGACGATTTAGAGCAGATAATCGCAGTAATGGGGGAGGAGAGTAGAGATCCTCAACCTCCTCAAGGAGCGTGCAATCTTGAGCCCTCGTCGGGAGCAGCCAGTGGCACCGCCGATGCCTGCTGCCAGGGGGCCGGTGTCGTATGCGGCGGCGGCGGCTTCGGCGCAGCCGATTAAGAATCTCATTGTCGTTCGCCCTAGGCCAGAGACCACTGGCATGGACGATGCTGACATGGTCAGGGCAGCCCTGGAGGAGGCGGTTGACCCAGGACAGAAGAGATGGAAGATAGTGGGGATGAGGAGGAGGAAGCATAAGGAGGTGGTCCTCGAAGCGGCCACGAGGGAGGATGCAAGGAAGATCCTGGCGGATACCTCCCTGGGTAGGACTGGACTAGAGATGGAGATGATGCCGAGGCGAAGGCCTCACATGGTCGTCCATATGATAGCAGACAAGATGACGGCACCGCAGTTAATAGAGGAGATTAGGAAACACAACTTCCCTAACATGTCTGAGGCAGACTTCGGGGTGCGCTGCGAGGCCCTGAGGAAGCTCCCAAGGGGGGAAGGTAGGCCAGTTGATTGGGAGCTCGCAGTGGAGCCGGAGCTCTACCGTATGGTCGAGGGTAATGGTGCACTGTTCGTCGGCTGGCACAGGTGCCGGGTGACGACCAGGGTCCCGGTGCTGAGGTGCTTTAGGTGGTCCCGTATTGGGCACATGAACTTTAAAGGCCTTGTATTGAACATCACTGTGCACTTTCGAGAAGTAGTTACTTAAGGAAGGGCTGTACAAGCGTAACACATCGAGGACCAGGGGAGAGATCCCCCTCTCGACTTAGCCTATGTACGGTCAAGACAACCCTACCTCCTTGTTGGTCTCCGCTGGGTACCCTGGACAAGCTCCTCTCAGGCAAGCGCGTTGATGGGAGTGACCCACCACTAATAGAAGAGGGATGGACCCTCTTATACATCGAGTCAGGGGCACCTGCTCAAGCCGAGAAACTTGCTCAGTGGTAGCAAACAGGGAAGGGCTCTGTTATGTTACGGCCATCGTAACCATTGCGGTAACGATTCCCTAGCACCCCTTTGTGGGGCCGAAGTGAAGAGGGCAACCCCCTCATGCGCTTACTGACCTGCCCGCTTTGCCACTTCGGGGTAACCCATGGCAGAGGCTTCAAAGGGGAGTCTGGGTTGCCTTCCCGGCTCCTCTTAAGGTCTAGGCACGACACATAAAAACAATAACGAAAAATCTAACGTGTCTCTCGCTAGAGACGCCCCTCGACCCACCCTACCACCCACGGCGGCCCCGCCCGTGCTCGTCCAACCCGTGGTCTGTGAGACCTGTAACAGGGGCTTCACGACCAAGATGGGACTGGGAGTGCATAGGGCAAAGAGCCACCCAGCTGAAGCCAATGCATTGATTGAGGTGACTCGCTCTAAACCTCACTGGTCTGAGGAAGAATTACACGTAATGGCAAAAATGGAAGCTGAGGCTCTCATTGAGAACCCCAAGGTCTTCCTCAACCAAGACCTACACAGCCTACTTCCTCATAGATCTTTACAATCCGTCAAAGGCACAAGGCTCAAAAATCAGCGATACAAGGCACTTGTAGCGTATACAACGGCGTTGCGTGCAACTGAGTTGGAGAATGCACGTAGCGCACAAGGAACATCGCGAGTTGATGGCCCTTCATCGTCCCACCGTCCAGCTACTCTTGTCAATAGCGAAAGGCAAACTGACACTATCGCCCTCGGGCTTGATGAGGTCTCCCAAAATTTTGACACCAACTGGGAGATCCTCGGGGACTTTGATGGCTATCACGCCGGTACTCTTCGGAGTATATGTGCTCGCATCGTCGCAGGGGATCAAGATATCGATCACTCCCTGGAGCAATGGTTTGCGAAGGTCTTCCCTGCACCCAAACCGAAAGGGAGTAAGCGTAAAAGGGAGGTCCTGGCGGAACCTGCTCGCTGTACTGCCAAGCAGAGACGGAAATCAGCCTACGCACGCCCTCAAGTTCTCTGGCAAAAAGACCAAAAGAAGGTGGCCATGGAGATACTTGACGACAAGGAGGCAAAATTTGTGCACGGACTCCAAGAATTGGAAGCCGCATGGCGCCCAATATTTGAAACCAGGTCAGCTAAGTGGAAAGGGGGTGTAACAACCCCGAGAGTACACATCGAAGGTCTGTGGGTTCCAGTATCCGTGAACGAAGTGGACAAGGCGGGTGTAAAGACACATACAAGTCCCGGACCAGACGGCATAACCGCCGCTAGGTGGATGGCGGAGCCCAACGCGCTCAAGGCAATATTGTTCACAATATTTGTCGCGACGAAGAGGGTGCCACTATCTATCCTCAGAAGGACGGTTTTGATACCGAAGGGTGCAGACCGCTCACAGTAGCGTCAGTGGTCCTAAGGCACTTCCATAAGGTTATTGCCTTCAGGTTGAGCGCTCGAGTGAGAAATCGCGAGAGCCAGAAGGGGTTTGTGAAGGGTGTCGATGGAGCAGGTGAAAATACGCTAGTATTGGACTCTATCATCAAAGACGCACGTCGTAAGGTGAAAGAGTGTCACCTCGCAACGCTCGATATGACCAAGGCTTTTGACTCGGTCAGCCACGAAGGACTTATTGCTGCGTTGCAAAATCTTGGATGCCCTCCAGATTTTGTGCAGTACCTTCAGTGGTCCCTGCAAGCGTGCTCTACGCATCTGGAAGTAGCAGGAGAACAGACGAGAGCTATTCGAATCTTGTCATGGGGTGCGCCAAGGTGACCCACTATCTCCGTTGCTCTTCAATATAGTGTTGGACGTAGTCCTTCGCTCCTAGCCAACGGACGTCAGTTACTCTATGGAGAGCACTAACATCGGCTCATTGGCATACTCCGACGATGTAGTGTTACTGGCTTCGTCCACCACGGGCATGAAGGCGACCCGGGAGGCCTTCCATCGGGAAGCACTAAAATTAGGCTTAGAAGTGAACGCAAACAAGTCCAGCGTCCACTCCCTCCTTGTGAGTGGAAGGACACGGCAGTTTAAGGTCGCTGACCAACCGCTGTTCACCATCAGGGGACAACCTCTAAGACAAATTGGATGTGTGGAACGATGGAGGTACCTGGGAATCGACTTCGGCTCGAGTGGCATGAGTTCACTAGAGAAAGACACTCAGACCATGCTGAACAACGTTTCGGCCGCCCCTCTAAAACCTCAGCAACGCCTAACTATCCTGCGAACCTACTTGATCCCTCGGGTCTTGTACGGATTCACGCTCGGGAACACAACGAAGCTGAGGTTGCAAGCGTTCGACCGTCAGATACGACGGAACGTGAGAGGCTGCCGTAGACTGCCCTAAGATGTGCCTACGGCTTTAGTCCACGCTAGCTGTAAAGACGGCGGACTCGGTATTCCTGCTCTTGAAGTCCTTATCCCGGCAGCGATAATTGATAGATTCACTAAGCTGCAGACCTCATCCTCGCAGGCTTCTCTGGCGGCACTAAATAGTGTCACAGCCCAGAAGAAGCTTGCTTGGGCGAAAAAGGTCCATACCAAATCAGGAATGACTCTGAGCGATACCAGTTCTACGGCTCGGCGAACTTTCCATAAACACCTTTTTCTCAAGTCGGTAGACGGCGCAGCCCTCAAGGAGGCTTCACAAGTGGAGGCTTCCACCTCTTGGCCCTCGAACACGACAACTTCGAGGCTCTCTGGGAGAGATTATATCCAGTCCGTAAGGACTTGGATAAACGCTCTACCCACACGGACGAGAGTTAATCGAGGCCAAGGGGCAGAGGTTGACAGGCACTGCAGAGCTGGATGTGCGTCCAGCGAGACCGTCGCACATATCTCCCAAGCCTGTTGGCGTACATACGGCGGACGCATCATGCGACATGATTGCGTGGCTGAGAACATCACTAAAAGCCTCCAGTGTAAAAACTGGACCGTCACAAGGGAGTTTATGTACTCAACCCCCGTTGGAAGGTTCAAACCGGACACTGTGGCGGTGAGAGACAGCGATGTCTGGGTTTCGGACACACAAATTGTCTCTGTCAGTAGCTCACTTAACGCCTCCCACTTAGAGAAGAAAAGGAAATACGCGAACAACAGTGCACTCATAAAAGTAATTGCTGACACAGCTGGAAGGCCCATCTCATCTGTCCGTTGCTCTACCATAACCTTGAACTGGCGTGGCATATGGTCCAAGAACTCAGCCGCGGCCTGTTGTCGCTGGGAACCTGTCGTGACTCGTTACGCAGGATCACGACACAGGTCTTCTAGGGGACCCACCTCAGTTACAAAAGGTTCAATCAGATGACAGAGCGGATGTGGACAGGCGGGGCCGCCTGACAGAGAGGTGCCAGAAGGCGGTTCGGCACCCGCACTTCAAAATTTAGGCCAGGTAGGAGGACCGGGAAGTGGCGGCCAGGATCTCCTAACAATAGCATCGGAGCGTTAGGAGAACCTGGTTCGTGATCAGTCAGTGAGAGTAGTCAGAGTAGGTAGGATAGAACGACGTTCATGTGGGATCTCAGCTGAGGAACGCCGAGGCATACCAGTAGGCCGCTTCGTGGGAGACCACTTAGCAATTGGTAGCACGGGCTGTTAGAGCCCCGCTGATCTCCCGAAAAGGGGGGCCCACTAGCAGAATGAGGAAGGACTCGTGCTGGTCTGGTTCACGAAGTGCTGGAAGGTGTGCTCCGACAGCCTTTTATGGCCTAGGGGTTGCTTTCCCTCGTCTACGACGTGGGGACGGGTGAAGAGCCCTCGGGCTGGCAGAACTCGGACCGGAAGGTCGGCAGTAGAATCTCTCGAACATGTCCCTATCTACTGTTCAATAAGGATGAGAAGCCGAAAAAAGTTGAAATTCTAAGAAAAGCAATAGTCGAACCCTCGCCAGAAAATTTTACATTCGAAGCTGAAAACGACAAACAGAGAAGATGTAAACAGAATGCTAATCTCAATCAGACTCCAACACAATCCCGTCGCAACATCCCCGCTGAATTGAGACTCAATCACCTCAACTTGGAAGAAAAAAACAGCTATTATAAACCTTGTCAACCAATATCCTGACATTTTCTACCAAGAGGGCGATAGTCTTATGGCCACCACCCAAATTAAACACCACATTCGAACCACCGACGAAGTACCCATATAGGCACCCTCAAGTTTCTAAGAGGAGGTCAAGCCACAAATCAACAAAATGCTAGACCAAAAAATTATCCGGCCAAGCTTTTCGGCCTATAATTCGCCGCTCTGGATAGTTCCGAAAAAATGGACGCCTCTGGAAAACCGAAATTCAGGTTGGTCGTCGATTATCGAAAGCTCAACGAGAAAACGATAGACGACAAATGTAACTTACCGAACATTGAGGACTTACTGGATAAACTTGGTCGCAGTAAATACTTGAAAACTCTTGATTTAGTTTCCGGCTTTCACCAAATAAAAGTAGATAAGCAGAGCATCCAGAAAACAGCGTTCAGCTCACAAAACGGTCAGTGGGAATTTCTCTTAGGATGCCCTTCGGTCTAAAAAATGCTCCTCCTACTTTTCAACAACTAATGGACCCATGTCTCCGAACACTGCAAAACGAAATTTGTACATTGTACCTTGACGATCATAGTATTCGGTAGCAGCCTCCAACAACACCTCGATCGGTTGAGAAAAGTATTTGATAGGCTTAGGGAAACGAATCTAAAAATTCACTTAAATAAAACTGAATCCCTGCAAAAAGAAATAGCTTATCTAGGGCATATCGTCACAAAAACGTCGCATATCGCCTGATAAAATAACTGCTCGAAAATGAGATTCGACTCTATCGGGATGGGGAAATATCCAGTTCGTGAGAACTTGGATAAACGCTCTTCCCACACGTACGAGAGTCACCAGAGGTCTGAGAGGAGAGGTTGACAGGCACTGTTGGGCTGGTTGCAATGCCACCGAGACCCTCGCTCATATTTCCCAAGCCAGTTGGCGGACCCATCATGAGACATGTTTGCGTTGCTGATATAATATCTAAAAGCCTCCAGTCTAACAACTAGGCCGTCATGCGGGAATACCTATACTTGACTCCCAATGGAAGGTTTAAACTCGACATTGTGGCGAAGAGAGAGCGAGAAGTCATGGTTTTGGATGCGTAAATAGTCACAGCGAGCGGCTCACTACAAGCCTCCCACTTGGAAAAGAAGAGGAAGTACACCAACAACAGCGTCTTGAGAAAGGCCATAGCAGATAAAGCCGGTGTGCTCTCCGACTCAGTACGTGCATCTACCATAACTCTGAACTGGCGTGGCGTTTGTTGGCAAACATCACCCGTGGACCTGAGATCGATGGGCATCTGTCGTGATTCTTTGTGCAGAGCCACGACTTGGGTACTACAAGGCAGGTAGAGCCCTCTGAAGGAGAGGTGGCGGAAGGCGGCAAGGCACCCGCAATTCAAAATTTAAGACCAGACCGGAGGAACAGGAATGGGCGGCCAGGATCTCCTAACATTAGTATCGGAGCGTTAGCAGAGCCTGGTTTGCATTAAAATTGTCAATAGCGAGAGTAGGATGGAAGCACATCACTGGCCTGGGAAACCAGTCGACACCGGTCATTTCCCCCCACAAAAATGATTTTCGGACAGTGTCAAATTAGATATCAATAGCTGTTTGGTACGAAACGGAGTGCCGCTTGTTGGTTGGACTTGTCTCTGGCGATCTTGAGGCGGGGGACGAGTGATGCCCCGCCGCTCTAATATGTGCGTCTCCTTCCCTTTGCCCTTCCGACTTCTTTACCACCCCGGGTTTGGGAGTGCACTTCAAGCGGAGTCACCCTGCTGAGGCTAACGCTAGAATAGAGACGAGTCGCACAAATAAGCACTGGTCAGACGAGGAACTGCAAGTAATGGCAAATGCCGAGGCTGAGGCTCTCTTCGAGAACCCTCACGCATCTGCAAACCAACACCTACTAAGCCTATTTCCTCAGCGCTCTCTCAATTCTATAAAAGGCGTTAGAGCCAAAAACACAAGGTACAGAACGCTTGTTGTGGCGAATGTTGAGGCTTTACGTGCTTCGGCACTTATTGCCCGGTGTGATAGAGTGCAGTCTGAAATACCCTCTTCTTCCAACGGTCCGGCTAATGTCTATAGCGAGCAAAGTGACCTTATCGCCTCAGGGTTAGACGGGCTGTCTCAGGTCCTTAAAAGCCTACGAGACAAGCTCACGGAAGTTGAAGGTTTTCATGTCGACGTTCTTCGGAACATAAGCACTCGCGTCGTCGAAGGCGACAACAATGTGGACCACGCCATAGAGCAACGGTTCGCCAAGAACTTCCCGGCGCCCAAACCGAAAGGGAGTAAGCGTACGGGGCAAGTCTCGAGGCAACCTGCTAGATGATCCGCCAAACAGCAGCGAAGAACGGCGTACGCTCGAACTCAAGAACTCTGGCGAAAGGATAGACAGCAAGTAGCCAAAGACATCTTGGATGGTAAAGCTGCGCAAGTTGGGCACAGCCTGCAGGAGTTGGAAGCCGCATGGTGACCTATCTTCGAGGCTGAATCGACTAGGTGGAACGGGAGTGCAAATGCTCCGCTAGTACACCTAGATGGACTGTGGGTTCAAATATTGGAGGAGGAAGTGGCAAGGGTGGTTATAAAGACGCACACAAGTCCCGGACCGGATGGCATCACAGTCGCTCGATGGAGAAGGGTACCTAACGTGATCAAGGCGTTGCTGTTTACAGTATTCGTCGCGATTGGGAGGGTGCCTCAATCTATCTTGCGGGGAAGGACGGTTTTGATACCGAAAGGTGTCGAGAAACTGTCTCCCAGGGACTACAGACCACTTACAGTGGCTTCTGTGGTCCTCAGGCACTTCCACAAGGTGATTGCCTCCAGGTTGAGCGCCAGAGTGGTTCACCATGAAGGCCAGAAGGGTTTTATGAAGGGTACCGATGAGGCATGCGAGAACACCTTGGTGTTGAACTCTATCATCCACGACGTACATCAGAAGATGAAGGAGGCTCACATTGCGACCCTCGATATGACCAAGGCATTTGACTCGGTCAGCCACGAAGGACTTATTGTCGCGTTGCGAGACCTGGGATGCCCTCCCAGACTCGTGCGGTACCTTCAGTGGTCCCTACAAAAAAGCGCGACATACCTGGAAGTTGCGGGCGAGAGGACTAATGCAATACGCATCTGTCGTGGGGTTCGCCAAGGAGACCCTCTCTCTCTCCTGCTCTTCAACATAGTGTTGGACGTAGTCCTTCGCTCCCTGCCATCTGAAGTCGGCTACTCACTTGAGGGCACTCACATTAGCGCGCTTGCGTATGCTCATGATGTAGTGTTGCTGGCTTCCTCTGCGATAGGAATGAAAACGGCCCTGGAAACCTTCCGTCAGGAAGCACAGAAGTTCGGCTTGGAAATCAACGCAAAAAAGTCCAGTGTCCTCTCGCTTCTAGTAAGTGGGAAAGACAAAAAGGTTAAGGTCATACACCATCCCTTATTCAACATCGACGGACAACCTCTCAAGCAGATCGGATGTGTGGAAAGATGGAGGTACTTTGGCATTGATTTTGATTCCTGCGGAGTCTCACCTCTCGAGAAAGATATCCAGTCCATGCTCGATAATGTCAGAACGGCCCCCCTCAAACCACTACAACGGCTGGCAATCCTTCGTACCTACTTGATTCCTTGGATCTTGTATGGTTCCCGTTGGGTAACGTCAACCAGTTGAGGTTACAAGCGTTCGACCGCCAAGTGCGAAAGAATGTGAGAGCGTGGTTGCAAAAAGATGCACCAATGTCGTTCTATCACGGTAGCTGCAAAGACGGCGGGCTTGGTATCCCAATGATGGAATTACAGATCCCAGCGGCTATTATCGACAGATATACAAAGCTGCAGTCTTCGCCATCTCAGGCCACCCACGCTGCACTTAACTGTGCGTCGGCATGGAAACGCTAGAGTGGGCAAAGAAGGTTTACACCAAAACGGGACTGTCCCCTAGGGACACCACAGCATCGACTCGACGACATCAGTTGAAAAGCCTTCTGATCCAATCGGTAGACGGCGTGGCCCTCAAGGAATTCTCTCGTAGAGGCATCCACCTCCTGGATCTCAAACACCAACTCTTCGACTCTATCGGGAAGGGACTATATCCAGTTCGTAAAGACTAGGATAAACGCCCTACCCACACGTACCAGAGTCACCAGAGGTCTCAGGGGGGAGGTTGACAGGCGCTGCAGGGCTGGATGTAATTCCACCGAGACTCTTGCTCACATTTCCCAATCTTGTTGGCGGACGCATGGGGGACGCATTATGCGTCACGATTGTGTGGCTGAAATAATAACTAAAAGCCTCCAGTCTAATAACTGGGCCATCACAAGGGAATACTCGACTCCCAATGGAAGGTTCAAACCTGATATTGTGGCGAAGGGAGTCAACAGAGGACAAGGGGCTGAAGTAGACAGGCGCTGCAGAGCTGGCTGTGCATCCAGCGAGACACTCGCACACATCACCCAAGCCTGTTGGCGAACACATGGCGGACGCATCATGCGACATGACTGCGTGGCTGAAACCATCACAAAAAGCCTCCAGTGGAAAACTGGACCGTAACAAGGGAGTTTTTGTACTCGACCCCCAGTGGACGGTTTAAGCCTGACATGGTGGTGGTACGGTACAGCGAGGTCTGGGTTCTGGATACGCAGATAGTCTCCGTTAGCAGTTCACTCAACGCTTCCCACTTAGAGAAGAAACGAAAATACGCTAACAACAGTGCTCTTATCAAACTCATAGCAGACACAGCTGGGAGGCTCATTGACTCCGTGCGATGCTCAACTGGCGTGGCATATGGTCCAAAACTTCAGCCGCAGACTTGAAGTCGATTAGTGCCCGTCGTGACACGTTGCGCAGGATTACGACTCGAGTTCCGCAGGGGACCCACCTCAGTTTTAATAGATTCAACCGGAGCACAGAGCGGATGTGGACGGGCGGGGCCGCTTGAAGGAGAGGTGGCGGAAGGCGGTTAGACACCCGCGATTTCAAATTTAAGGCCAAATCGGAGGAACAGGCATGAGCCAGGATCTCCTAACATTAGTATCGGTGCGTTAGGAGAGAATGGTTCGCGTTCAGGTGGACACCACAGGTGACACCAATGGTGGAGGCTTAAGGAGAGTTTAGGTTGCCAACTCAGCAAAGTAACTGGGCACGAAAAATTTAAATGCAACCCAAAATTCAAACGTATCTCCCACTGGAGATGCCCCTAGTTCCAAACTTCCACACACAGCAGTTCCTCCCATGCCAGTCCAACCCGTGGTCTGTGAAATCTGTTCGCAGGGTATCACGTCCAGGAAAGGTTTGGGAGTGCACATGAGACGGAGCCACGATGCTGAAGCTAATGCAGGGATTGTGATAGTCGCGCAAAACCACACTGGGCAGAAGAGGAACTGCGTTTAATGGCAAAAGCAGAGGCTGAGGCTTTCTTTGAAAACACTCTTGGCTCTGCAAATCAACATCTACATAGCCTATTTCCTCAGCGCTCGCTCCAACCCATTAGGGCATGAGGGCCAAAAACACCCGTTACGGGACGCTTCTTGTGGAGTACATAGAGACTTTACGTGCATCTGCACCTATTGTCCGATGTGAGGTAGTGTAGGCTGAAACTCCCTCTTCTTCCACTGGTCCGGCTATTGTCAACAGCGAGCCAATGGACCTCATCGCCTCACGGCTAGATGAGCTGTCTCAGGCCCTTATAAGCCCACGAGACCAGCTCACGGAAGTATATGTATATGTACTCCTGTATATTTTGCTCGAATAAAATTGTTGATGACCTACCATCAAAGATGCGCAAATCACGAAGAAGAACAAAAGGCAACCTCCTATGCAGGAGAGGTTGTGCAATTATAGAAACTGCCACGCATGCTGTCCAGAGGATTAAAAGACACGAAGCAGTAGTTACACTACTCGTCGAATACGCTAGACGGTGTGGATGGAGCATATGGAGGGAGGGAGCCCTTTATCTTAACAAGAGGACGGTGTTACCAACCAGACTTCGTTATGAAAAGAAGGGGACTCCCATGGATTGGCGATATCACAATTACCATCGATTCCGAATAATTTCCGTTCGCCAGAATTTCCGTTCGGGCATTCGTATTGCAGTGTTAGAGGTGAAATTCTTGTATCGTCGCGAGACGCACATGAGCGAAAGCATTTGCCAAGTATGTCGAAAGACGATAAATTGACGAAAGGCACCACCAGGAGTGGAGCCTGCGGTTTAATTTGACAGAGAGGCGGATGAAATCCCAGGGCAGCCATGGTGCGCACGCTGGCGGGGGCGATGCCAGGGAGGTCGGTGGATAGCGTGAAGAGGGTGAGGGGGAGGCCGGCCTACCAGGAGGCGTTGAGTAGGGCGAGAGAGGCACCCCAGGTAGCCGGCGGTCAGGATCCGGAGCCGACGGAGGTGGGCGATCAGCCCCTTGTGGAGGCAGTGAGGAGGGGGATGGCAGGGGTAGTGGACGACCATCCACTCCTAGGGGCGGCGGCCATAAGGGCGTTGCAGGGTTTGGATCCTGAAGATGAGATCGAACAGTGGGTGTGGGAGATGGGTGGTGCCAGGCAGGCGGGTCGTGGAAGAGTACGGCGGGTGGAAGGGCGCCCAGAAACGCGGAGAGAGCAGTACGCTCGTATCCAAACGCTCTGGCGCGTCGATAGGAAGGCGGCGGTCGACGAGATCCTGGGGAAGGGCGAGCTGCGTGGAGCGCACACTCATGAACAACTGCGGGCCTATTGGGGCCAGCAGTGGGCGGTGCCATCCCACCCGTGGGGCGAGAATGAGGCGAGGGTTGTTCCGGATGGAGAAGTGGCTGGTGTGTGGAGACCTGTGGGGGAGGTGGAATTGAAGGAATCCGAGCCGGGGCACACTGCGTGTGGCCCGGACGGCGTCAGTGCTGCTGAGTGGAGGATGGTGCCGTGGAAGGTTAGGGCCCTCCTGTACAATACGGTGCTGCTGTGGGGGAGAGTCCCTGGCTGCCTGCTGGCAGCTCGCACGACGATGCTGCCGAAGGTGGCCAGGCCTGTCTCGGAGGCAGAGTATAGGTCGATAACAATCGCGTCTGTAATGTTGCGTCAATTCCACAGGATTCTCGGGAAGAGGCTGGAGGCGGTGGTGGTACACAGCGAGTACCAGAGGGGGCTGAGGAGGGGTGTCGATGGCACAGCGGAGAATGTGACGGCTATGCACACGGTGTTGGCGGATGCTGGTCGTCGCAGACGAGAGCTGCACATGGTTGTGCTGGATGTAGAGAAGGCGTTCGATAGAGTGTCGCACGAGGCCCTCTTTAACATCCTGGTGAGGAGGGGGTGGCCTGCGCGCCTGGTCAGTTACCTGGAGGATGTGTATGCGAGAGGTACCACCACCATTGGTGGCGGGCCGCAGCTTGTGGTGAGGAGAGGTATACGGCAGGGGGATCCCCTCTCGCCGGTGCTCTTTAATGTGGTGATGGACGACGTGTTATGCGGCTTGCCTAATAGCACGGGGTACGTGACAGGGGGGCGGAGGTGGTCGGCGCTGGCCTTTGCAGCCGACCTAGTGTTGTTTGCAAGCTCGGCGGCCGGAATACAGGCGCAGATCAGGCGAGCGGAGCAAGGCCTGGAGGATGTGGGCCTCAACGTCAACCTGCGTAAGACCAGGTATGTGATGTTGAGGCCAAGGAAGGGGAGGATTGTTGTGCCCAGGGAGGGGGCGGGGGCGGCCTTTCAGAGGGGAGTTGTGAGGGCGGTGGGACCCGGGGCGACTTGGGTGTACCTCGGCGTGGAGTTCGGCTTGTCAGGGCTGAGGAGGGTAGGGGTGCAGGGGTGTCGGAGGATGCTTGAGAGGGTGTGTCGTGCGCCCCTCAAGCCGCTGCAGAGGTTGGAGGTCCTGCGGGGGTACGCGCTGCCCTCACTGTTCCACCAGTTGGTATTAGGGGGCAGGAACTGCGGTGCGTTGGTGGCCATGGATGTGGCTGTGAGGGCCTGTGTGAGGAGGTGGTTTAGGCTGCCTCCTGACAGTCCGAACGCCTACATCCATGGGCCAGTGGGCGATGGGGGGCTGGGAGTTCTAGAACTCAGGGCCCTGGTGACGGAGCTCAGGAGGAAGAGATTGGCGCTGGCCCGTCAACGGTTCATGGGGGAGGTGTTAGTGGGCCCCTGGCAGACGGCATCTCAGAGGAGGGTTCAGCGGGCGGCGGCGTTGCACGCTACCACGGATGGGAAGGAGCTGGTGGGGTCCCGGCAGGTAAGGGCGTCCACCAACTGGCTGAGGTTAGCGGCGGCGGGTGTTCGGGGGTGGCAGGAGGTGAGTATGGTGCGGGTTCATGCGGCAGCATTGCCCACGCGCATGCGGACCTCGAGGGGTCGTAGGAGGGAGGCTGCCCCTCACCATTGTAGGTGGGGCTGTGGGTCCACAGAGACGGCGGCGCACGCGCTTCAGGTGTGCCCGGTAGGTAGGTTGGCGAGGATGGGGAGGCACAACCATGTGACGAGGCTCTTGGCGGAGTACGCTCGGAGGAGAGGGTGGGCGTGTTGGGAGGAGCCTCTGTTCCAGGCGAGAGCAGGGGGCCTCAAACCCGATCTGGTCTTGGTGTCCGGGGGGAGGGCCTATGTTATCGACGTCGCGATAACATTGGGGGGTGCTTCGTATCCTTTGGGGCTAGCCTATGAGGCGAAAGTGCGTAAGTACCAGGTGCCGTGGTTGGTGGAGGCGGTTGGGGCGCTGACCGGAGTCGAGGAGGGGAGTGTTGTGGTGACGGCGGTCGTGCTCACATGGAGAGGAATTTGGTTGGGAAGGAGTGCTAGGGCCCTTAGGGCCATGGGATACCCAGAGATGGTAATGGGGTGGGTGTCCCAGAGAGTATTAATAGGAGGGGCGGTGGTTTGGGCAGCCTTTACGCGAGGCAGGTCAGAGAACGGGACTGTGCGTTAAGCGATGTGACTTTGTAGTTTATATGGACAGGAGAAATAAGTAGAGTTAAGTATAGTGACGATTTGCGTAGATTGTGGTGTTAAATATAAGTGTGATTGTTAGAAGCAGACTCACGCTGTAGGGGGGTGGGAGCCGAAGGCCTCCACACCCCATTAGTAAGCTGGCTTAGGGCACCAGCATGGTGGTGTATGTGGCGTAGGTTAAGTGATGTTGTATATGGAATGTTATTGTATTGATGTTATTATGCTCGAATAAATGTGTTAATGACAGAGAGGCGGATGAAATCAGGGCAGATATACATCGGGACTTATAAAGGGTGGTGAGGCTGAGCAGGCGGCGGGTGGTACCGGCGGGGAGAGGGGTGGTGACGGTGAAGGGGCAGTGAGGAGGGAGGTGACAAGTCCGAGTGCCTGGAGGGCGGCGGAGGAGATGCTAGAGGCCATGCGTGGCCAAGACGATTTCGAGTTGGCGGAGGCGATGGAGACCCCCGATGGAGGGCTGGCGGGCGGGGGGCTAAGAGGCAGCTCCATTTCAAGGAGGTGGTCGTAGACAGTGACGGCGAGGAGTATGTCGAGGATACGCAGGGCAGGTGGGTGGCGAGGGGACAGACCCCTATGAGGGACCTCAGGGTGAGGCCGGCGTGGGCGAGGACGCCCTGCCACAAGCCAGCGAGGTTGGTAGGCGGTAAAGGGAGTCAAGAGGGGACCCCTCCATCGCAGCGCCCAGGGGGAAGTGTCATCGAGGATGTCGATGTCACGAACTCTGTGGCGGCAATGGATTTGCAGGCGTATTGGGCGCAGCAAATGGAGGATTTCGAAAGGGCAGCCAAGGCTGCTGTACCGCCCAAGGAACGGCGCTATCGAGATGAAGAGCTGAGCATCAGCATTCTCCCCCTAGAGAGAAGGCTTCGCTATCGTTTCTCCTCCTTGCCGTGAACCATATCACCGGCACGAGGAGTGATAGTTAGATAAGGTACCAGCGTGAGAACCGAATTCGAGGTGGCGAGTAGCCCAAATACGGAGTTAGCCGAATCGAGAGTGCTTGCTCAGCAGAGGACGATCGCCGAGCCTTCCACCGAAATTCCGAGCTCTCTCTCCATTTCCATCCCCCGAGGAAGCAGGTTGCCCTTCGCTAACCCAATACAATTTTCTAGTCTCCACAGTAATTCTTTATCCTAGTCTCCCAACACCTTCTCAATCACCACCTATCTTTCGCACCTTTTGGTATTTATTTCCTTTTTTATTCTCGTTAATCCTCCGACCCCTCAGTTTCGGCCACGTCGGAGCATTACATTGGTGGCAGCGATTTACGAACAATACCACGCTCTCCAAAACGGTAAGTATTAGCCGTAATATCTTTCCATTAGCAGCGGTTTTTGTTTAATTTACATTGTGCGAGTGATTTGAGTTGGAATCGCGATCCAAGTGTCTTTTTTCCCGTTCCCCACGTGTTCCTAGTCGAGTTATTATGGGTTATGGGTTATTATGGGTTTGGCTCAGGGATACCCATTGAACGCCAAACCAGATCCTTCAAACCCTGGGATCTCACTCACAGCAACAGTCCAGAGTAAGGAGAGACACCCTACTCCTCCTCCTCGCTCTCCTAAAGACAAGAGAAAGCACAAGTATTCTAATAAAACCTTGTCTAGCCAGCAAACCAAACCCTCTACAGCGACACCTGAGCAACCTCGCAATCAGGGTCGGGGTTTTAAGCGCTATTCCTGCACTCTGTGTCGCGTGAACGACCACAGAACACATGAGTGTGACTACCGCATGGGGGGTCCTCGATTTGGCACTATACCCCCAACGAGGACTGACATAATTCAGCAAGCGCGCACGTCCCAGCCTGCCCCGCACCCAAACGGAGCAGCGGGGGGCAGCTCCCAATAAGCGCTACCCCCCTTATCTCTCTCGATGTTCCGGCTCATGACCTAGGACAGCCCCAGGATATTGCACTGTTACCATTGTCGCCATCTGCCAGTGTAGAGTCCTGTACTCCCATTTTACAGTAGCATTTGTATCCCCTTTTGTTTTGCAAGGACATGTGGAGTCCAAGCAGGGACCATGTTTACTGGATACAGGCTCTCACATCACACTGGTAGATATATCTGCTGTTACTCATACAAAGCTACAACCCACTACTCGCCGAGTACAGGGAATTTCAGGGATACCCCTGAACATTTATGGTGACGCTGAATGTTTAATTTCTCTTCCTGGTGCACCCACTCTGATAGCCCTCGCAACAGTTACCAAATTACCAGACAACCTGTTAGCCATTATAGGGTTGGACGTTCAAAAACGTCAGGGTGCACTGCTTGATGTAGGAAAAGGAAGAATTACATTCTCCCCGCAGGTTGACAGTACCCAATGGGACTGGGAGAATAAACATGAAGCCTATTTGGTAGCGACAAACGAAATAGAGATTCCTCCACACACTGTGGCAGCAATCCCAGTTATTCGAAAAGGAGCAACCCCGTCTCTCTGTAGGGTAGGAAGTTCCTTCTGCCCTGTTCCAGTTGCAGAGGTCGCATTTGCTCGCTCCTTACATGGGACTGCTACTCACACTGCAGTTATGTTATACAACTGTAGTGATAAATCCGTGAAGTTGAAACGGCACAGTAAGATTGGTTACCTTGAGGATATAGCTCAACCTCAATGTAATTTGTTGGTTTCAACCATTTGTGACACTGAGCATAATGGAAATTCTTTTCACAGTGAGAAAGAGGCATTCTTACGATTTCTCGAAACCCAGGCAGACGGATTTGAACACAAGTCTAGTCTCGCCCAACGTTTACTGCCCTACTGTGATGTTTTTAGCTTCCCTGGCTTCGAAAAACTAGGAGTGACGAACCTAGCGGAGCATTCTATTTCTACGGGCAACCATAAGCCAATTCGTACTCGTCAGTATAGGACTCCTATTAAGCAGAGAGAAATTATGGATTCCATTGTGCAGGAACACCTAGCTGACGGAATTATTAGACCAAGCTCCGGAGTATGGCAGTCACCATGTTTGCTTGTGCCAAAGCGCACCTTGGTAGATGGCCAAACTCAATTATCCTGGAGAATGGTTGTAGATTTTCGAAAAATAAACAAAATCACAGAACCAGAATTTTTTCCTCTTCCCCATGTACAAGACTGTTTGGACCAAATGTCGGGTTCCCAGTACTTCACCACACTGGATCTACGGAGTGGATACCATCAGGTGAAGATTAAAGAGGAAGATATTGAAAAAACCAGCTTCGCTACTCATGGCGGTATTTGGGCATTCCAACGAATGCCATTTGGCTTGTCGAATGCACCCGCCACTTTCCAAAAAATGGCTTTCAATCTCGTCAAGGCCCTAGGCTCCCAACGAGCTCTTGCCTTTTTGGACGACATTATCCTTTTTCACGCTTCTTGGGAGGAACAGTTAGAAGAGCTATGCTCTTTGCTTCAACTTTTCAGAGAAGCAAACCTTAAACTCCAATTGCTCAAGTGTCATTTCCTACAGCGAAAAGTGCACTATTTGGGTCACATTGTTAGCGCTGCAGGTATTCAACCTGATGATAGGAAAATTACCGCAGTCAAAGATTTCCCTGTCCCCAAGACAGTCCGTCAGGTGAAGGCTTTCATCGGTCTCTGCTCATTTTATCGCAGATACGTTAACTCCTTTGCAGCCATTGCCAACCCACTAATTTCCCTTACAAAAAAGGATGTACCATTTATCTGGGGGCCAGAGCAAGAAACTGCGTTTACCACTTTAAAGCAAAAGCTGATTTCTCCGCCTATTCTCGCCTTCCCCGATTTTTCGAAAGAGTTTATTTTGACAACGGATGCGTCTATCTTTGGTATTGGAGGTGTTCTCAGCCAGATTCATGAAGGCCATGAGCACCCTGTGGCATTCACGAGTCGAGCCTTAAATAAGGCAGAGAAAAATTACACTGCAACAGAGCTGGAACTCCTAGCAATTGTGTATGCAGTTCGTTACTTTCACCAATACCTATGGGGAGTGAAATTTACCATAGTCACCGACCATGCACCCCTACGGTATCTCCACCAGATGAAGGATGCGAACTCACGCGTCATGCGTTGGTCCTTGCTGCTCGAGGAGCATGCTTATACGCCAAAATACAAATCAGGAAAAACCAATACCAACGCTGATGGCTTATCCCGTGCATTCACAATCGTGCTGACCATTGACGTGGATGAACTCAGAAAAGAACAGGCTACCGACGAGTTTTGTGTTCAAGCGGCACAACAGCCTGGCATTGTATATACTGATGAAAGGCTACTTGCGAAGAGCAATGGAGCAGAGCTCAGAGTGGTGATTCCCAAATGTCTAAGAACCAGGATTCTTGACCTTTCCCATTCCTCACCTCAAGGTGGACATTGTGGGCAACGCAAGACCCTCCAATCAATAAAGTCAAAGTACTACTGGCCAGGAATGAATAATGATGCAGCCAATTTCGTGCGTTCTTGCACCCAATGTGCTATGACAAAAGATCATGGCCGCTCAAAACCTCCTTTAGGCGAATTCAGGGAACCAAAAGAGACGTTTGAAGCTATATCCGTGGATATAGTCGGTCCCCTTCCTCAGACGAAAGACGGTCACAAGTACATCCTTACAATTTTAGACCAGTTCTCACGTTTTGTGCAATTCTACCCAATGAAATCCCAAACGTCTGAGGAAGTTGCCCAGAATCTGGTCCGTCATATTGCGAGATTCGGATCCAGTAAGCGGATGTTGTCTGACCAAGGAAAGAATTTCACATCAGAACTAATCCGACACCTATGTGAGTTTTTTCAGGTAGACAAAATCCAAACATCTGCTTACCACCCAGCAGGAAATGGGAGATGCGAGCGAGTACATAGGACAATGGCTAAGATTATGTCTCATTTCGTCAGCCCTGCTCAAACTGATTGGGACTTGAAACTTCCAATAGCGGAGCTGGTGATAAACTCCCACTGCAATGAGACCACTAAGTTCCCCCCGTTCACCATAGTGTTTGGGAAGGAAATGCCATTGCCAGCGCATGAAGAATTAACTCTCTCCCGCTCTGTTGAACCATTCGCAATGCATGTTGAAGACCTCCGTGCAACCCTACTGGATCTCTGGAGTGCAGTAGACAAGTTGCAAGCAACTAGCAAGCGAAAAATGAGGGAAAAGTTCAACAAGAATAAACTAGATCCACAATATCAAACAGGTGATTTGGTTTACCTTCACACTCCCGTAGTAAAGAAAGGAAAAACCAAGAAGTTCACCAAATTCTGGGCAGGCCCTTTTGTAATATCTCACGTCATTTCACCTCAAAACGTAGTACTGAAGCTCAGAGGTAAAGACACGACAGTTCACTCATCCAGACTCAAACCTTTTGTACCCAAACCGACCTCGTCCAAGGAGAATCCCTCCTGTGTAGACTCTGTTCCAATAGACAAAAACGTGTGTTTGGAGGTGCTTCAGGACCCTGCATCAGATGGTTCTGACATTGAGCTGACGGATGATGAGGAAGGGCACTCTCCCATCAGCCAACCCCTCTTCCCATGCGAAGGCGGAATTTCTGAAGAGCCAGACTTCCTCACTCCACCAACCGTCAGCAGCCAAGCATCTGAGCCAGACCATAGGAAGCCTAACTACAACTTAAGACAGCTTCCGAGAATCGATTATAGTTAACCCTCTCATCCATTATAGGGTACGGTTTATTTCCTATAGTATCTGCACGAGTGGTTTTATTTTTTTTATGAATATTTTGCATATATACATCCTTTCTAAGAATAGGGTAGCCACCTGTATAGAACTACGAGTTTCTACACCAACTGTATATAGAGCACCTTAAGGAGCACCGCCGTAACTTGCTCCATCTTTCTTCATTCCATTATTTTTTTTTTTCTCTCACTATATTGCTACCATGTTACTAATTAAAGCTTTGCTCTTGCACAGGTACACATGATTGTCGCGTGCCTTGCTGCAGCCTTAGTGGCATTGCTCTTAACATGTACTGATGCAGTGAGAAACACGTCCGGTGTGGTTATAGAAAGGTTACAAACAATAGCTACCACAGGATCGGCCTGGCATATCGTGGTGCATGTGAACCTCTCAGAGATCACGGAAGGGGCAGACAAGCTCTTCAGTGACGTTGCCGACTTGACCCACCACGTGTCAGCTAGCCAATTACTAAGGACCAGGTTTGACGTTCAATGGGAGGTGAAATGGTTGCATAGGCACGCTTTAAAACACCGGGAGAGGGTGCGATTAATTAAAGCTTGTGCTCCAAGTCACCGCATTCTAAAACGGGAATTTTTAACCCACTCGGTAAAGTTTATCATTATTTGTTTGGGGTAGCCACTGAGTCGGATGTCCGAAAATTAAAACATGAATTTTTCGAGCACAACAACGCTCTTGTCCACGATGCCAGTGCTCAACTCAGCATCCTGAAAGGGCAAGAGGATTCCCTAACCAATCATACATACGTTATCCAGCGTCTGATCAGAGAAATGAACAGAACCCAATCCAAGGTAGAAGCGGAATTAAATAATATCAGAGGACACATTGGTGTATTGGAAGCAATTAGCGTCTGGAATTCCTTAAAGGCATCTGTTTTTATGGAGTTCAGTGGCGCTGAGCTGATTCTGGATCGCTTCCAAGCGGCTCTTCAGGCTGCTGGCGAGGTAATCTCACCCCTGATTTACTGCCCCCTGAAGACCTAAAACGTGTTTTGCGAGCAGTCCATGACCAACTCCTCCAGTCGCACCTACAGCTACCATTTGAGGAGGACTCTGAAGAACTTTTTTGGTTCTATCAAGTGGCTACCGTGAAGGTTGCGGCCAGTCCGGACGATCTCGTTTACATTGTCTCCTTACCACTCTTGGAGTCTTCAAACACATTTGACCTGTACAGGATCCACACAGTCCCCGTCTATGCTCCAGCCATCCACACATGGATCACGTGGGGGGATGTATATGAATACATTGCCCTTAGTGGTGACGGAATCCACTATATCCTCATGAACGCGGGTGACATTGAGAACTGTGTGGGAGGTGTCCCAGCTATTTGTACAATCCGACTTCCTCTCCACAAAAACGAGTCAAACCACTGCGAGCTTGCCCTACTAAGTGGTGACATCTCAAGGTGTGAGCGTTTTTTGACAAAATCGCAAAGACCCATTTTCAAATTCGTTGGCGACTCATGGATGTTCTCAGTAGACTCCATACTACAGATGAACATGTCATGTGGCGAAGGTCCTCAATCCTCAGTTGAACTAATTGGGGCAGGCCTGATCCCTGAAGCAGCTCAGTGTACGTTGACCACCCCCAGTTTTACTCTATTTGGTCAAAGAGTGATAGACACCGAGGACTATCAAATGGTACAAGACCTGCTCACCCCCACGCTAAACCTATCCTTGTTCAACTCGCAGACAATTTTAACGCATCAGGAACATGATACGTTTGTGCTGCATTCAGACGAATTGGAAAGTTTATTGGACCACCTTCCACGACCCGACTCAGTATTGGCAGTACGTAAAGCCATTGCCCTCATAAACAGTTCCTACCAGGAGGAGCTACAGCAGAATCACCATTGGAAAATCTACAAATGGACCACAGGGACCACCATCCTGGCGATTGCTGCAGTAGTGGGCGTATTGGTGCTGTACAAAGTACTTTTAGGCAACCAACAGGCCCCCATGGTGTTGATAAATAGGCCAGTCTCTTCCTCACAGCCTCAAAACTCAACCCCACTTTAGTACTTGGTTATATTATAATTTTGTACATACAACTGGGTTGTTGCAATGATTTTTATACGCATTATATTGCTTTGTATGTCCGGGTTATACAATAATTTTATATATATATAACCGGTTTTTTTTACAATAATTTTTATTCATGTTATATTGGGAATGAGAAATAATTCGTGCACCACTTGATTATTGAATTGAATTTTCCATGTTAACAATTTTTTGTACAGGAATCATGTGAGGAACTCATCGTCTCTGTCTATGTGATCGCACAGTGTGTCTGATTAAGTGATGTTCTTTCCTTTGTTTTTAAATGGCCACCACTTTCTTTTAATTAGGCACACCCATGATGTGATTTTATGTGTAAATGTTGAACATTACGGCACTCATATTTTCCAGCAGGTTGTGTGTCCTCCTTTCCTTGCCAGATCACTTATGGATCTTTGATTTCAGGCTGTACCATGACTGCCCTTGGTGTGGTATCTTATCTTGACCAATTCACTAACCACGAACAGGAGCAGTAAGTGTCTGGAGGAGTTAATTGTTCCAACCGAGCTGATTGTATTTCCATGCCAATCAACATGAGACGACAGTTCCAGAACCCATCACATGATCGTACAACCAGTAAGATTAGAGTAATACAGAACCCTAGCGCTTAGTTACCATCCGACAACACTTGATTAATAAGCGGAAAGTAAGCTAGAAGTCACAAAATCGGATTTGTGCAGTACCAGGGTACTCCTCGTCACCGGGTGGCGACTTAGTCATCGCGAGGGGGGGGGGAGAGCACGGGATTCGTTGATTACTGTTCGCGTGCATGCCAACTAATCCATCCCTTTGTGTTGTGTTCTCACTCTGTGCCTTCCTGGGAAACCTATTCCTTTCTTTCGCTTGGGTACAAAGGTAGTGTATAAGACGAGTTGCGATGTGCAGCAACAAAATAGTCATTAAAACCTTGAAGTACACCTTGTATCCGACTTAGTACTGTACCTAAGGATCCGATTTCCGTGTATGTTCTGTAAATACTTCTGTGTGTCATCATAATTCTATTTTCTTCTGTTTCTACTAATATTCCTAAGATTCGAACAGTTATATTGAAAATTTTATGACGATGTACCAAGTTTCCGCACCTGCTTTCCTCTCGATTTTGGCGTAATGTACTTGTTGCAAAATTTTGCCCATTTTGACCCCCATTTCCTGAGGACGGTTGCGACAGCAGCGACAGCTACAGGGTAAACTCGAACCAACCTCTAGGTAATCTTGCTGCTACCCCACCTTCTCAGGAAGTCCATCACCGAAGCCATTCTTCTGATTCTACTGCCGACTTGCCTGCCTGGGCCAAGCATACCAGGCCCAACCACCGCTCCTGCCTACCTGGTCGCATGAGGACATGCTCAATTTAACCTGGGGAGCCATGTACCGCCCAAGGAACGGCGCTATCGAGATGAAGAGCTGAGCATCAGCATTCTCCCCCTACAGAGAAGGCTTCGCTATCGTTTCTCCTCCTTGCCGTGAACCATATCACCGGCACGAGGAGTGATAGTTAGATAAGGTACCAGCGTGAGAACCGAATTCGAGGTGGCGAGTAGCCCAAATACGGAGTTAGCCGAATCGAGAGTGCTTGCTCAGCAGAGGACGATCGCCGAGCCTTCCACCAAAATCCCGTGCTCTCTCTCCATTTCCGTCCCCCGAGGAAGCAGGTTGCCCTTCGCTAACCCAATACAATTTTCTAGTCTCCACAGTAATTCTTTATCCTAGTCTCCCAACACCTTCTCAATCACCACCTATCTTTCGCACCTTTTGGTATTTATTTCCTTTTTATTCTCGTTAATCCTCCGACCCCTCAGTTTCGGCCACGTCGGAGCATTACACTGCCAAGGTGGGTTCAGACAAGGTGCGCCCTCTCACACAAATCATGACCAAGGCGGTTAATGAAGTCGTGAGGAGGGTTGTGGTACTGGACCTCAAGAACAAGAGCCTCGAGACCGCGGCGTCAAGGAGGCTGGACGATTTGGAGCAGATTATTGCGGTGATGTGGGAGGAGAGGAGAGAGATCCTCAACCACCTCAAGGAGTGTGCGGTCCTGAGTCCTCGTCGGGAGCAGCCAGCGGCACCGCCGGTGCCTGCTGCCAGGGGGCCGGTGTCATATGCGGCGGCGGCGGCTTCAGCGCAGCCGACTAAGAACCTCATTGTTGTGCGCCCTAGGCCGGAAACCACTGGCATGGACGATGCTGATAAGGTCAGGGCAGCCCTGGAGGAGGCGGTTGACCCCGGGGAGAAGGTTTGGAAGATAGTGGGGATGAGGAGGAGAAAGCACAAGGAGGTGGTCCTTCAAGCAGCTACGAGGGAGGACGCAAGGAAGATCCTTGCCGATACCTCCCTGGGTAGAACGGGGCTAGAAATGGAGATGATGCCGAGGCGAAGGCCTCGCATGGTCGTCCATATGGCGTCAGACAGGATGACGGCTCCGCAATTAATAGAGGAGATTAGGAAGCATAACTTTCCTAATATGTCAGAGGCGGACCGATCAATGGCCTCACTATGGAGACCGGTACGGCAGGAGGAGGTGTTAGCGACCAGGATGGGGGCGACTGCAGCGGGACTGGATGGGGTCACAGGAGCACTCTGGAACGCAGTCCCGATGAAAATCAGGGTGCTGTTTTTCAACATCATTATGCTGGAAGGAGTCCCGCCATCATGGCTAGCGATTGGGCGAACGACCCTCATCCCTAAAGTGGAGCGGCCAGTAGAAGCATCGCATTTTAGGCCGGTGACTGTCCCATCAGTGGTTCTACGACAGCTGCACAAGATCTTGGCAGGAAGGTTGGCGGCAAGCGTTGTACACGTCGAAGAGCAGCGTGGCCTTGTGCCGGGGCTGGACGGCATTGCACAGAATGTTTTACTGTTGGACGATGTACTGCGGGCAGCAAAGAAGAATCGCCGAGAGCTGCACATCGTTGTGGGGGATGTTCGGCGGGCTTTCGATTCGGTAAGCCACCATGCGCTGTTGACTATCATTAGGGCGCGTGGATGGGACCCAAGACTATGTCAGTACCTTGGTGCTTTATATGGTGGGGTGACCACAGTGTTGGGTGGACAGATGGTGCGCTGCGGAAGAGGTGTCCGTCAGGGAGACCCGTTGTCGTCCACCCTGTTTAATGTCGTGATGGGGATGACCACGCGGGTCGGGTTCATTCACCGAGGTAAGAGGTGGGCCCGGTTGGCCTTTGCGGACGACGTGGTCATCTTGGCGTCGTCGGTAGCAGGGGCTGCGACCAGTATGGAGCAACTTGCGAATGGACTGGCGGAATGCGGGATGAGGCTGAATGCCTCCAAGTGTAGGTATATCCCCTTGGTGCCACGCGGTGGACGGTTGGTGATACCTGCAGAAGCAAGACCACTGGTGGTGGGTGACGAGGTGGTGCCCATAATGGGCCCTGGCGCCAGGTGGACCTATCTTGGGGTCTCCTTTTCGCCTGGAGGTATTGTTCCCGTGGATGAAGACAGCATCGTCTCTGCGGTTCGTATTGTCTTCGCGTCATCGCTGGGGCCACTTCAGAAGCTGGAGGCGCTGCGGACCCATGTACTGCCGTCGTTCCTACACAGGCTTGTCCTGGGTAGGACAACGATTGGAGCGCTGCATAGGATGGACGTGGCGATTCGTGCGGCGGTGCGGTCCGAGTTTGGGCTCCCTGGGAGCTCGGTCAATGCATATTTCTACGCAGCTACGCGGGATGGTGGTTTGGGGCTACCACATTTGGGAGGGACCATTGTGGAGCTACGTAAGCTGCGTATAGCAAGGGCGCGACTCGCATTATACGAAGAGGAGATGGTGGGGCCCTTTTCGACAGCAGCCGAAAGGCGGGTGGCGCGAGCGGCTCGACTGCATTCCTCTGTGGACGGAAGGGACCTTCGGCGTTCGCGTGAAGTTCGGGCGTCAACGAACTGGATTCGAGCGGTGCAAACTGAAGCCGTGGGATGGCGGAGCAGGGCGGCTGTCCGCCTCCATAGTGGTTCCCTTCCGTCGCGTGTTAGGCAGTCTAGGGGGCTGGAGCGGGGGATTGCGACGATGTGTCGGGCCGGGTGCGGAGTCCAGGAGACAGCCGCGCATGCGGTACAAGTGTGTCCGAGGATGCGCGAGGCGCGGGTGCGGAGGCACGACTCGGCGGTCGCCTTGTTGGGTGGTTATGCTGAGAGGAGAGGGTGGTCACAGTGGCGGGAGCCGCGGTGTGTAATCGGCGATCGTTCATGGAGACCGGACCTGGTTGTTAGCCACCACGGAAGAGCATGGATCGTTGAGGTGGCGATCACCCTCGACTCTGCAGCATTCCCATTTGCGGAGCTGGAGCGGCGCAAAGAAGAAAAATATCGTCAGGCGGCCCTGCTAGAAGCGGTTGGGGTACTTGCGGCAGTTGATCCCGAGAACGTCGTGGTGGTGCCCGCGCTGCTTACGTGGAAAGGGATCTGGCATCGGCGGTCGGCGCGGCGGATGGTAGCTGTTGGATTCACGCAGGAGATACTGGGATGGACGTCACAGCGGATCCTGAACGGAGGTGGCCACGTCTGGAGCATTTTTGCGCGATCATCAGCCACTACTGGGGCCCTTGGGCCCCCGAGGTGAGGAGCTAAGTTGTTTTTTCCTTTTGTGTGTGTTGCGGTATGCATTGGATTGAATGGAACTGACCCCCGGCGTGGTTTCTCTGTTTCCCCTTTGTTTTTCTCGGTTCCCACGGGTGCTGATGCTGATCCGGTGCTGGAGCAAGAAAAGATCGAGATGTTGCAGCTACCAGGAGGCAGCTGGACCTCCTGGTGGGACCTAGGCTCCACCTTGGTGAAGAAGTCAACGAGACGAAGATTAAAGCAGTGGTGGACTTGGTTTTCTTTTTGGATGTAGTGGTGATTTATTTTATTTTAATAAAACTGTTATTGACAGAGAGGCGGATGAAATCAGGGCAGATATACATCGGGACTTATAAAGGGTGGTGAGGCTGAGCAGGCGGCGGGTGGTACAGGCGGGGAGAGGGGTGGTGACGGTGAAGGGGCAGTGAGGAGGGAGGTGACAAGTCCGAGTGCCTGGAGGGCAGCGGAGGAGATGTTAGAGGCCATGCGTGGCCAAGACGATTTTGAGTTGGCGGAGGTGATAGAGACCCCGAAGGCGGGCAAGGCTAGCGGGCGGGGGGCGAAGAGGCAGCTCCATTTCAAGGAGGTGGTCGTAGACAGCGACGGCGAGGAATACGTCGAGGATGCGCAGGGCAGGTGGGTGTCGAGGGGACAGACCCCTAGAAGGGAACTGAGGGTGAGGCCGGCGTGGGCGAGGACGCCCTGCCACACGCCAGCAAGATTGGTAGGCGGTAGAGGTAGTCAAGAGGGAACTCCTCCATCGGAGCGCCCAGGGGGAAGTGTCATCGAGGATGTCGATGTCACGAACTCTGTGGCGGCAATGGATTTGCAGGCGTATTGGGCGCAGCAAATGGAGGATTTCGAAAGGGCAGCCAAGGCTGCCAAGGTGGGTTCAGACAAGGTGCGCCCTCTCACACAAATCATGACCAAGGCGGTTAATGAAGTCGTGAGGAGGGTTGTGGTACTGGACCTCAAGAACAAGAGCCTCGAGACCGCGGCGTCAAGGAGGCTGGACGATTTGGAGCAGATTATTGCGGTGATGTGGGAGGAGAGGAGAGAGATCCTCAACCACCTCAAGGAGTGTGCGGTCCTGAGTCCTCGTCGGGAGCAGCCAGCGGCACCGCCGGTGCCTGCTGCCAGGGGGCCGGTGTCATATGCGGCGGCGGCGGCTTCAGCGCAGCCGACTAAGAACCTCATTGTTGTGCGCCCTAGGCCGGAAACCACTGGCATGGACGATGCTGATAAGGTCAGGGCAGCCCTGGAGGAGGCGGTTGACCCCGGGGAGAAGGGTTGGAAGATAGTGGGGATGAGGAGGAGAAAGCACAAGGAGGTGGTCCTTCAAGCAGCTACGAGGGAGGACGCAAGGAAGATCCTTGCCGATACCTCCCTGGGTAGAACGGGGCTAGAAATGGAGATGATGCCGAGGCGAAGGCCTCGCATGGTCGTCCATATGGCGTCAGACAGGATGACGGCTCCGCAATTAATAGAGGAGATTAGGAAGCATAACTTTCCTAATATGTCAGAGGCGGACTTCGGGGCACGCTGCGAGGCCCTGAGGAAGCTCCCAAGGGGGGAGGGTAGACCGGTTGATTGGGAGCTCGCAGTGGAGCCGGAGCTCTACCGTATGGTTGAGGGGAACGGTGCACTGTTTGTCGGGTGGCATAGGTGTCGGGTGTCGACCAGGGTCCCAGTGTTGCGGTGCTTTAGGTGCTCACGTATTGGGCACATGGCTAGAAGTTGCACGGTGGCGAAGGCAGATGAGCCTTGCTGCCGGAGGTGCGGCCTGGTGGGCCACCTGCAGATGGCATGCGAGGTGCCAGTGGCTGATTTGCGGTGCCAGTCGTGTCTGGCTCTGGGTAAGCCTGCCAGGCACTCGACAGGCAACGATGGGTGTTGGGCCTATGAACAGGCCAAGCGGCGGGTGGAGGGATCCACGGATTATGGCTACTGAGCCTAATCTGTGCCACGAATGCGGTCGTGGATTCCCCACGGGTAGGGGGCTCACGCAGCACCAGAGACAGGCGCATCCGGGAATGCTGGTAGACGGAGTAGGTCCCAGTAGGAACGTCTACTGGTCGACAGAGGAACTGGGCATCATGGCCAGCATGGAGCTGGACATGGCCCAGAGGGTGCCCAGGGCTGGTCTGGTCAGGGCCTTGCCTGAGGCAATGCCGGGCCGGTCACAAGAGGGTGCGAGGGAGGCCGGCATACCAGGAGGCCTTGAGGAGGGCCCGTGATAGGGTGCCTGAGGGGGCAGGAGCGGACCCGGAGGACGTTGATAGCCTCCCGCTGGCGGCGGCAGTTCGCCAAGGCTTAGCGGGGGTTCTCGGCGGCCATCCGTTGCTGGGCGCGGCTGCGGTGAGGGCGCTGCAGGGACTTGATCCGTCGGACGAGCTTGAGGGGTGGCTGATGATGATGGGGTCGTCAGACGGCCCGCAGTTAGGCCGGGTGAGAAGAGTGGAGTGGCGGGTGGAAACGAGGAGGGAGCAGTACGCACGGATCCAGGCGCTGTGGCGGTTGGATAGGAAGGCGGCGGTGGACGAGGTGCTGGGGGTTCTCACACGCCGGCACAGCTGAGGAGCTACTGGGGGCAGCAGTGGGCAGCCCCGTCCCATCCGTGGGGTGAGACTGAGCCGAAGGTGGGGGTGGCAGCGGTGTGGCGGCCAGTCAGCGAGGCTGACCTGCGCGCGTCGGAGCCGGGACACACGGCCTGTGGTCCGGACGGTATAGCGGCGGCGGAGTGGAGGAGGGTGCCGTGGAAGGTGAGGGCCCTCTTGTACAATGTCGTGTTGCTGTGGGGCAGGGTGCCCGGGTGCTTTTTGAGGGCGCGTACTACGCTCCTTCCGAAGGTGCCCAGACCATCCTCGGAGGCCGAGTATCGTCCTATTACGATCTCGTCGGTGGTGCTCCGGCAATTCCACAGGATTCCGGGGAAGCGCCTGGAGGCAGTTGTTACCCACAATGTCTAACAGAGGGGGTTGATGAGGGGTGTAGACGGCATAGCCGACAATGTGGTGGCGATGGATATGGTGCTGGCCGACGCAGGGAAGAAGAAGCGGGAGCTGCACATGGTGGTCCTGGAAGTTGATAAGGCCTTCGACAGAGTGTCGCACGAGGCCATGTTCTGCATCCTGGTGAGGCGTGGGTGGCCACCTACGGTGGTCAACTACCTGCAGGATGTGTATGCAAGGGGGACCACTACCATTGGGGGGGGGTCCACAGCTTGAAGTGAGAAGAGGAATTAGGCAGGGTGACCCCCTGTCTTCGGTGCTGTTCAATGCCGTCATGGACCATGTGTTGGGCTCTTTGCCCACCAGCACAGGGTACATGGCGGGAGGCAGGAGGTGGACGTCGCTGGCGTTCGCGGACGACTAGGTTTTGTTTGCGAGCTCGGCGGCGGGTATCCAGGGGCAGGTGAGGTGCGCCGAGCGGGGTCTCGCTGAGGTTGGTTTGAATGTCAACTTACGCAAGACTCTGTACGTGGTGTTGCGACCGAGAAAGGGTAGGTTAGTGGTGCCGGGGGAGGGGGCCAGCGTAGCTTCCGAAGGTGGTGAAGTGCGCGCAGCTGCCCCTGGGACGACGTGGAAGTACCTGGGCGTGGGGTTTGGGTTGGCAGGCCGGTTGAAGGTCCGTGTCGGAGTGTGTAAGGAGTTGTTGGAGAAGGTGGCACGCGCTCCGCTCAAGCCCTTCCAGAGGCTGGAGGTCGTGAGGAGCCATGCGCTGCCCTCCATGCTCCATTGTTTGGTGTTGGGGGCGCAGTGTCATGGTGCTTTAGAGGCCATGGATGTGGCAGTCAGGGCGGCCGTTAGGAGATGGTTTAGACTGCCGCCTGACAGCCCGAACGCGTACATCCACGGGCCGGTGGGCGATGGGGGGCTCGGAGTGCTAGAGCTGCGCGCCCTGGTACCGGAGCTTAGGCGTAAGAGGGTGGCCATGGCCAGGACCCGCATCCTAGGGGAGGCGGAGGCAGGACCGTGGCAGACGGCAGATCAGAGGAGGGTGTTGAGGGCGGGGGCGCTTCATGCGGCCACGGATGGGAAGGACCTGGTCGATTCTAGGAAGGTGAGGGCGTCGACGGGGTGGCTGAGGAAGGGTGCGGAAGGGGTTAAGGGTTGGCAAGGGGTGAGTATGCTTAGAGTGCATGCAGGGGCGTTGCCGTCTCGTATGCGCATGACGAGGGGGCATCGGAGAGCGGCTGAGGCGTTCAATTGTAGGTGGGGGTGTAGGTCCATAGCGACGGCGGCCCATGCGCTCCAAATCTGTCCAGTGACGAGGCGCGCCAGGACGGCACGGCACAATTATGTAGCCTGCCTCCTGGCGACGTATGCGAGGAAGAGGGGCTGGGCGTGTTGGGAGGAGCCCCTTTTCCAGGCTAGGGCAGGAGGTCTGAAGCCGGATCTGGTGATTGGGGTGGGTGACAGGGCCTACATCATTGATGTAGCAATCTCCCCAGGGGGGCCCTTCACCCACTTGGGGCGAGCCATGCAGCCAAGGTACGGAAGTACTCGGCTCCGTGGCTCTTAGAGGCGGTCGGGGCGTTGGTAGGAGTCCGAGCTGAAGCTGTCACGGTGGCGGCGGCTGTGCTCTCTTGGAAGGGAGTGTGGTCGGTGAAGGCAGCAAGGCAGTTGAGGGCGGTTGGCTATCCTGAGTGTGTGCTTGAGTGGGTGACGCAGAGAGCACTACTTGGGGGGGGCGGTTGTGTGGGCGGCCTTCAAAAGGGGGCCGCGGGAGCAGGGGCCAAACTGATGATGGTGGTGGTGCTTACTATGGTGTTAGTGATTTAAGTGAAATAGTGTGTAAGGTTGTAATGTAAGAAAGGACAGGTGATTAGCGGTGTTAATGGTGTAGCTTTAAGTGAACTCAAACTGCGAGGGGTGGACACCAATTGGATCCACCCCTCTATTATGCTGGCCTAGGGCACCAGCTCGTTGTATAATATAGTTAGGAATAGGTGTATATCTGAAATACGGAGTTGTATTGTTGTATAATTTGCTCAAATAAATTTGTTAAATGACAGAGAGGCGGATGAAATCAGGGCAGATATACATCGGGACTTATAAAATTTCGCGGCTTCGCGACCACTGTATACCCCCCAAAGGTATACGGCGAACGGATTTGACGCTATAAGCTCAGTCAGGCGCGTACTCTCACAAGTACACGTCTAGAGCGATAGTATAGGCGTTGTTGGAAGAATTAATCGTGAAGATTTAAGACCAGAAGCGGCGAGCGAAGAATTGTTGGTCGGTGTGGCTTATGCTTTTCCCAGGCCACAACTACCTAGGACCTGGGAACCTGATCAACATAGGAGTTCCAGTTGACGAGGACGATAGAATAGCTGAGAAATCCTTACAAGCTGTCAACACCTCTTTCAAGAGCTCTACGGTTTTGGAAGTTTTAAGTGGGTTTATTGCGCAGTACGGTTTTGGTTTTTGGCACGGACACGGACTTTTCTTCGGCTGACGCGTTGGTGTTTGTGTGGTGTCGGTGGTGCGAGCGGTGCGCGCTGCAGCTTAGGTGTAAGTTGACACTTTTTGACTTTTTATTCTTCTTTCTACCTCAATTATTAATTTCTGAGGTGGATAGGGTGAGGTAGACAAGATAAGAGGTGGACCAGGAGGGGAAATGGTTGATCTCACCTTAGACAAGGTGGGGTGGGTGTTGTTCTGAGTTGCCCAAATCCGTCCAGTGTTGTCTTAGAGGCAGAGGGACTCTTGAACAGGTTTCCCTGACCCCTGTTTACATTTTGGACTTGTCTGCAGAAGAGGGAATTCTCTTCAGGAGGGGTAGAAAGTTGTAGAAGGGGCGGTCCTGCGCAAAAACCCTTCAGGGGTTGGCTTAGGGGTACTTTGGGACCTCCGATAATTAAAGGGAGGGGGGTACCCCCTCACCATCAGGAAAGGTCCAGGGCCGCTATTTCGGCCGTTTGTGGTCCGATTTCGGCGGGACTTGGACTGACGGATTCGGCACAGTGTGCTTGACGTTGGTAGACTATCATGGCGACAATTTATAATTTTTTTGCCGATCGTGCAGCGATGGAGGGTTCGAGGGCTGCTGTTGGGGTTGTCGAATTGTGGGCAGATGCAGAGGCCTCCTTTTTATCGGCGGTGAAGGACGCCAAGCTGAGTGGAACGAAGGCTAAGGAGGCGTTAACTCAGCCTAGGGAAGCTGTCAAGGAGATCGCCTTGCGGATGATCGCAATGGAGCGTAAGCTTTTGGTACTGGGGAAGGCTGGTGAAGAACGCCTGGAGAGGATCGAGCAGGCGATACAGAAGCTCCAAGAATCATCATCTGGACAGCAGGTGGAGGACTTGAAGCAGGTGCTCTCCACATCAGCGGAGCGTTTGGTTGGTTTGGTTTCGGACGTGTGGTTTATTTCCCTGGGACCCATCAGTTGTTACTGAACGCATGAGAGCTCCGAAGACATCGAAAGCAAGAAACGCGAATAGTGGGAAGACAACAGAATATGATATTCGTGCCCACTGGACTGCCCTTAAAGTTCTCGAAAGCACCATTGGCCAAGAAAAAACCAAGCTATTTATTAATGAAACAGACGAGTGGCATGGTTGTGCAGAGGACACCGCTCTGTACATAGCATGGAAAAAAATTAAAAAAGTTGTCTTCCCAAGCTCAGATTTGAACATATCCCCGCAAAATGGGACAGAGTCCCCTGACAATGGTCCTGTTCATGGCCCTGATTCCCCATTGGAAGCAGTGCCATCTGGCGTTCCTGGTTCATCATCATCTACGACTGACTATTCCGTCCCTGGTCCGTCAATGTCAGGAGACCATCAAACAGCGCAGGGCAATACCACAACTGAAGTGATCCCATTTGATGTACCAAGTCCCTTTAAGACTGCTAGGTTCTTCCCAGATAAGATTCTACTGACTGGATCGGATAAACAAAAAAGGAATAAGCAAATGTTCCCGGATGTAGTGACGTCAGAAAGCTGGCAGGAATTTCACACGAAGAAGGCCTTGAAAAAACAAGAAGATGCAGAACCAAAGAAAAAAAGGGCTGACGAGAGATTGAAGAAGAAACTCGAAAAAGAAATGCTCCAGCAGCAAAAGAAAAATGCCAGACTCAATAAAAATAAGAAACCAAAACCCAAAGCTCCAAAACAACCGAAAGGAGCAGTTAACGCGACAAAGATGACTTCAGCAAATGCTACGCTGAGGAGGAGGAAGCATGTGCCTGTTTCCTCATCTGGGGACGACGAAGACTGGTCTGCATCTGAAAGCTCGGAAATCAAACCCCAACCCTGATTCTGATGACTGTAGCCACCAATCAAGTGATTGCTTACCTACTCGTCGAGTGCTTCCATTTACCAACACTGCTGAAATTCATGCTAGCACCTTGTTACTTTCCAATGCTGACGGCGTTGCACCATTGGACTTGAACAGTCTCTCCGGCGAGATAGCTGACTTGGCTAACGACGAAGAACTGGAAGCTGCTTGTGACTCCCCAATTCAATCCATCAGGTCGTGCGATCGTCAGGCGACTAATACGGAAAACCCACTTGGGATTGAAGACGATGATATAGTTTCAGCTCTCAGGGAGAACAGAAATGGGGTGTTCAAGGTGACGTCGTTGATTGAGGACAGTTTTATTGGTCTCCCTTTAAAAAACATTGGGCCAACCAACGTGTTTAAGCTTCATAGCGCAGAGGTTCAATTGATTTTTTTGACTGATGTAATTTGTAAATTTAACTACACACTATCGCGGAATAATTCTGATGGGGTGCCTAGTTATGTGCTGTCTGATACTGATAATACTGGCGTTTTGTAGACTTTATGTGATTTAATTTATTCCTGATTTGGGGTTTGCTTGCCTGAGATATAGTGCAATGCGTAAGTAGGTTAACATTTTTTACCTTACGTTTACAAACCTTTTTCGAATTCAAGACTGTGAAGCCTATTTACCAAGAAATTAGGATTTTAGTTTCTAATTGCCATTTGTCAAAATGATGGCTTACTTATACTATCCAAATTTTAAATACCTTCTCAAAATGAGCTGTGATTTGCTTGAATAGTCTTTACCTTAAGGTTGCTCAATAATGTTAAATCATATTGGTGTTAACTGTTTCGTTACTGATTGCAGTAAACCAGTCAGATGTGAATTGATTGTGATTTAGGGAAGTAGTTCACGTTTTATAGCCATGGTTTGAGGCAATTACGAAATAAAGAGAGTTTATTCAATACATGTCGACTACTGATGCTAACCCCGTGTCGACTACCAATGCAAGTATGTCGACTACTAATGCATACCACAGTCGACTTCTGAAAAAACCTTCTTTCTCTATGTCGACTACTGGTGCAAAAACACACTTTCGAAAAACTCATTTATTTATTATTTAAGCTCAAATTCTATTAAAATTTACTATTGCATCGTATAGGGAAAGGATTTGTGTAAACCTTAAAAAAGTGGGAAAACTCGATTTTGTGGAGGGGAGAGACGAAAACCTGTCATAATTTCCTTAAGGTGTCGACATCGGGTACGTTTACCTTATAAGGGGAATTGACGGCATCCGTTAACATCACAATAATGGATCAAATGCTACGAAACGCAAACATGAAAACAAAAGAACTTCACGTGATCATTGCGGATGTGAGCAAAGCTTTCGACTCCGTAAGCCACGGGGCGATGAAACAGATTATAAAAGAACGAGGATGGTGCCCACACTTATGCCACTACATCGAAAGCCTATACAATGAGTCCACCACAGTGATCGAAGGCATTGAAGTTAAATGCAGAAAAGGCGTAAGGCAAGGAGATCCATTATCGTCCATAATCTTCAATACAATAATGGACCATATCCTCCTACAGCTAAACGAGAGGGTAGGGATCACCATAGACGGAAGGAAATGGTCAAAGTTAGCTTGTGCGGACGACGTCATCCTTGTGGCGTCCACAAAAGCCGGAGTCACCCAGCTAATAAACGAATTCAGTAAGGGATTACGACAATGCGGGATGAACATGAACATCAATAAATGCTCATATTTGGGCATGACACCAAGGAAATGGAAATTAGTGATACCCAAAGACGCGAGCCCCCTCACTACAGACCACGGAATAATCCCCAAAGGTGACGTAAAACAAGGATACTTGGGCGTATATTTCGGGATTCCGTCATTCAACGATCAACTCAGAACTGGCACGGACCAGGGGAATCCGACTGTCTAATTAAAACAAAGCATTGCTTTGGCCTCAATGGGTGTTGACGCAATGTGATTCCTACCCAGTGCTCTGAATGTCAAAGTGAAGAAATTCAAGCAAGCACGGGTAAACGGCGGGAGTAACTATGACTATGATTCTCTTAAGTGCCACAGACGACGCTGTAAGGTGCGTGAGCTGGCTCCCGAATCAATCTCCTACAATGAAACTTGTGGATGGGATGGACCCTCCACACAGCATAAGGGGGATAGACCCTCTCAGAACATCGGGAATGGCAAGCCCGACCCAAGCAAAGAGTTGATTCAGTTGAGCTGACTCCCCACCTAACTGCCAGTACTGTAGCAGAGCAGGGGATGAGCTCCCTGCCCTGTAAACACCAAACTAAACGTCCTTGTGGGCAACCGCAGGATGTTTAATTCACGTTAAAGTTAACTGGGCGGAGCGATTAGTCTCCGGGACCCTAGGTAACGAGGGTCCCTTGAAGCCCGAACAGAGCAGGGGATGAGCTCCCTGCTCGCAGTACAAAACCCCCAATTGTCTTATCGTGGAAAACCACTAGATGCGACCGAGCAAGGGAACCCTCACTCGGTCTTTTCATGACAAAGAGCGGCAGCGCATGAGAGGGAAACCTTTCATATATAAGGACCTACTCGAGAAACTTCAAAGGCCTTTTATCGAACATCACTGTGCACTTCGGAGAAGTAGTTGCTTGAGGAAGGGCACACACATCGAGGACCAGGGGAGTGATCCCCCTCACGACTTAGCCTCTGTATGGCCAAGACAACCCTACCTCCTTGTTGGTCTCCGCTGGGTACCCTGGACAAGCTCCTCTTCAGGCAAGCACGTGGACGGGATGGACCCGCCACGAGTAGAAGGGGGATGGACCCTCTTAAACACCGAGTCAGGGGCACCTGCTCTCAGGCCGAGGAACTTGTTCAGTGGTAGCAAAAAGGGCTCTGTCATGTTAGGGCAGCTACCATTGCGGTGACGATTCCCTAGCACCTCCACTGTGGGGCCGGAGTAAAGAGGGCACTCCCCTCATGCGCCTACTGACCTGCTCGCTTTGGCACTCCGGGGACACCAATGGCAGAGGCTTTCGGGGGGTTGGGTTGCCTTCCCACCTCCCACAGGGAACTAGGCACCAAAGAATTACAAGGAAATCAAAATTTTTTAAACGTTTCTCCCACTGGAGAAGCCCCTAGTTCTCACCTACCACCCACGGGGGTCCCGCCTGTGCCTGTCCGACCTCTGGTGTGTGAACTCTGTTCGCGGGGTTTCACGACCAAGAAGGGTTTGGGAGTGCAATTCAAGCGGAGTCACCCTGCTGAGGCTAACGCTAGAATAGAGACGAGTCGCACATATAAGCACAGGTCAGACGAGGAACTGCAAGTAATGGCTAAAGCGGAGGCTGAGGCTCTCTTCTAGAACCCTCACGCATCTGCAAACCAACACCTACTAAGCCTATTTCCTCAGCGCTCTCTCAATTCTATAAAAGGCGTTAGAGCAAAAACACGAGATACAGAACGCTTGTTGTGGCGAACATTGAGGCTTTACGTGCTTCGGCACTCATTGCCCAATGTGATAGAGTGCAGTCTGAAATACCCTCTTCATCCAATGGTCCGGCTAATGTCTATAGCGAGCAAAGTGACCTTATCGCCTCAGGGTTAGATGGGCTGTCTCAGGTCCTTAAAATCCTACGAAACAAGCTCACGGAAGTTGCTGGATTTCACGATGGTGCTCTTAGGAGCATCAGCACGCGCGTCAGTGAAGGCGACCACGATGTGGACGACGCCATTGAGCAATAGTTCGCCAAGTGCTTCCCGGCGCCGAAACCGAAAGGGAGTAGTCATGCAGGGCAAGATATGAGGCAGCCTGCTCAATGAACCGCCAAACAGCAGCGAAGAACGGCGTACGCTCGAACTCAGGAACTCTGGCGAAAGGATAGACACAAAGTAGCCAAAGACATCTTGGATGGCAAAGCTGCGAAAGTTGGACAGTCTGCAGGAGTTGGAAGCCACATGGCGACCAATCTTCGAAACTGGATCGGCTAAGTGGAACGGGAGTGTAAATGCTCCGCTAGTACACTTGGATAGTCTGTGGGTACAGAGGAGGAAGTGGCCAAGTGCTGATATTAAGGCGCACACAAGCCCCGGACCATATGGCACCACCGCCGCTCGATGGAGGAAGGATACCTGTAGTCAAGGTGATGTTCATAAAGCTGACTAAGAGTGCCTCTCCTGACAATCTCCTGAATATCAACGCTTTACCAGACAGTGCAGGCAAGCTTTCAGGAATCAAAGAACAGGAAAAGAATGAAAAAGAACACGAATTGCACTTGAGAAAAGCTAAGAAATTTTACGAACTCAAGACAAAATGCAGAAACGTTTCTAGAAAACAGGAGAACTTTGAGGCCATAGTGATGGACTACTAAAAAAAAAAGCCAACACCGAATTTGACGACGAATGACGTTTATTATAGACGTCAACTAAATTTTGTATCATTTAATATTCGTGTTCTATCCGATTCATCTGCTTATGTATCTGAGTATGGTGTCTGTAAATCAATAAGCAGAAACTGAGGTCCCAGAAGATTGGAGGGAAGTACACAGCCATGCACAACACGACCCCTCCCCTTTTAAAGTCGTTTACTGTGGCCTAGAAATGGAGTTTTTGAATTGGACTGCATACTTTTCTAAAAAATACCCGAAGAAATGCCCTGTACCGACTCGTCCCATTCGAATTTTGCACGTCAAAAACGAATCTCTATCTCTAATTTTTACTAAGGAAACATTTTGTGGGCCATATTCTAGCTTCAATTCGGCGCAAATTCTACAGGGAAAAGACTGGCAGGAGGTAAAAACAACAAAGGCGAACAAAATGCGCAAAAAGTGGGAAAACATGGGTCAAAGCTACCAGGAACCAGCGGAAAACAGGTGGTCTGGGAGAAGCTCTCCAATTCACTTCCTGAGAAATTGTAGACAAGGATATTGCCTATTAATCCAGCTAAACTGAAGGATCTTACCGATTTAAAACAATTTTTGAAGAAACCCGAGTCCAAGAAGTTTTATGAAGAACTGTCATCAACCAACTCGGCCAACTGAGCGTGATGAGACTTATTCCGGCTACGAGGAAATCATCATTAATGAAGAACAGGCGGGAATTTGAAAACCCGGGGAACAACAGTTTTTGTCAGTCGTGTCGGAACACTTGAACGGAAAGGATCATTTTTAGTGAGTCGCTCCGTTATCGCTCGGTCGCTTTTTAATCACACATTCGTGCGGTAAACAACAATCGTCGGTCACCGCCAGTTAAGTCATTCCTGAATACTTCTACAGTAGCTTGTTTATTCTTTGGTGTAAACAATGCAAGGAGGTAGCGATGGTAATCGTGTGCCTCCTGATATTGCAACGAGTGAACTGAGATATAGGACGTCAGACCCTGGCCCCTTTCATGTTTTTATTGAAAGTTTATCTAACGATCTTGCGGGGATATCACGATTGCATCCCATGACAGCAGGCAAACTTTTACATGATAAACACGCTTCTATTTCTAATAATATTCTTGGCATAACTAAGATTGGACGAAACAGATTGAGGGTTGAATTATCCAATGCTGTTTCTGCAAATAACCTATTAGATTCAGTGCATTTATCAGACAAGGGATTTAAGCCGTATATTCCATTTTATGCACTCAAGCGTAGAGGTATAATACGAGGTGTTCACACAAGCTTGACTGACGAGGAAATAAAAACGGTCCTTAAAGGACCTTGTGGTGAAAAAATCGAAATTCTAGACTTACGGCGTCATAATAGGAGAACTGAAGACAAAACTACTGAAGGTGAACCAATCACAGTTCCTACTCAAACGGTGTTTTTCACAATGAGGGGTCAATTGTTACCGCAGTTTGTCATTATTCATTATGTAAGATGTGAAGTTACTCCCTATGTTCAAAATGTTGTCCAGTGCCGGAAATGTTTACGCTACGGCCATATAGAAAAAAATTGTAAAAGTACGGTAACGTGTGAATTCTGTGGGGGGGGCACATCCTAGCAATGAATGTGCTAAGCCGCTAGATTTGCATTGCGTGAATTGTAAAGGAAGTCACAAATCAACTGATAAACAAAATTGTCCTCATTATGACATGGAGACTGCCATTAAAAAAGCCATGAGCGACCGTAATTTGTCTTATTTTGAGGCTAAATTGTTTGTTGCGGGTAAATCTTTTTCCGCTGTAGCAAAGAAGTCCCCAGTGGTTTTATCGAGTGAAGTTCAATTCCCAACAATCACCAAATCTATGGAGCATATCAAAGACAGGCAGTTCGCCACTACCAGTTCATACGCTCGAACAACAAAAAGACATAGGGCGCCTGCAACGTCAATAGGGACTTCTCCATTTCGTCAACCTTTTCCACGAATGTTTCCTGATCAAATGTCAAGTAATCTGCCGGGTGGAATCCTGGAACATAATCAGGCTCCAGCAAACAGTTCTGGTAATGGTAGAGAGGCTCAGAAAGAGGAGGTAGTCAGACGTCACCAAATCGACTTACTCTGCGAAACGGTGATAGAGGTATTTAAGAGCTTGCCCCAAGCAAAGGACTTACAGGAATCCGAGCTTAGAAACTTAATTCGTGATAGACTAGATCGCTGTGTGGACAAAATGGATATAGTTGATTGATATGGACCTATTCATAATCTAAATATACTCAAGGATAATGAATGAACTAGAAACACTGAAAATTCTACAGTGGAACGCAAGATCATTTTGCTCAAAACGAGGAGAATTTGAAATTTTGGTACAACGATTCAATATAAATGTGGCAGTGATTTCAGAGACTGGATTTAAGCCCAATTCTAGTTACTGTTATCGCGGCTTTAATTTGATTCGTAAACCCGGGGCTGATGGCTGTACGGGGGTGGCTATTTTGATTAAAAATCACATTCCTTATAGGGAGTTGGATTGCTCTTTCAGTCACGAAAAGTTCAGGTATGTTGCGGTGACCGTAACGCTTCTGGACGGGTCATCTCTCGGTATTGTGTCGATTTACAGTCGCGATGATTGTAATCTCTCAACGGAGGATTGGAGAAGATTCCTGCGACATTGGGAGTCACCAGTGTTAATACTGGGGGATTTCAACTTACATCATATGGCTTTTGGCGCGAGCTACACGAATGCTAAAGGGCGTCGACTGATGGAGGCGTTGGATACGTGCAATTTGGTATACTTGAATGACGGTTCACCGACACGGGTTGGTTCCGTTAACCAAAGGAACAGATCGGCTGTCGACCTTTCCTTGTGCAGCCCTGGGCTCGCCAGTAGTTGTGGGTGGAGTACAGCTGATGATACGTTCTGCTCGGATCATTACCCTATCTTCATTGACATTTTTTCTTTGCGAGTAAGGCGCAGTGAAATCATTCGCCATAGAAAGTGGAATTCAGCTAGGGCTGACTGGGAGAAATTCGTGGAGGCTTTAGCTCGTGTAGATATTCCAGAGGATGTATCATATACAGAGTTCGTCGCCATTCTAGAGACTGCGTGTGAAGAAGCTATCCCTGTTCTAGCTGGGGCTTACAACCCTAAGTATTTTAATGTATGGTGGACTTGGGAGTGCCATCAGGTGGTACGGCAGAGACAAGACGCTCTTCATAACTATAACGCAAATCCAACAATGCAGTTATTTATAAAATACAAAGAATGCATAGCTATATCCAAAAAAGTGATAAAAACGGCTAAACGAACATCATGGGCTTCATATTGTTCAGAGTTGAACCGATCGACCCCCATCAAGGCGCTGTGGCAGAGAATACGGAGATTAACTATCAGAAAGGTTTACAACATTCAACCTTTGGTGGTTGGTTTGTGGTGCGAAGAATTGCTGACGAGTATTACCCCGGATTTGGTCATCGTTGACTCCTGTGAGACTGTGGCGAACGACACCCGTTCACAGTCGACGCTACCTAATGTGGATTCAGTGTTGGGAGACATCACCATGAATGAATTGAAAACTGCTATCAAAGCGTCCACCAATACAGCGCCAGGTAAAGACCTTGTGGATTATCCCATTATAAAACACTTACCAGATGGGATCTTACGCCATTTATTAGTTTTATTCAATAAGATATGGCTAACAGATGACTTCCCCACAAGTTGGAGGGAGGTAATAGCCGTGCCTATCCCCAAGCCAGGAAAACCATTGAACGATCCCGAGTCATTGAGACTTATGTCCTTGACGTCATGTATGCTGAAGACTTACGAACGAACGATAAAGACTCGTTTAGAGTGGTTAGTGGAGCATAACAAGCTGTTACCCAATTATCAATTTGGATTTAGGAAAGGCAAATCGACTCTTCATAGCCTAGCTACCCTTGTCACTGATATTCAGAAAGGCTTTACTCTTGGGAAATCTACACTTACAATGATGCTGGATATAAAAGGTGCTTATAATGATGTCGTATTGGAGATACTAAAGGAGAAGATGGACGCAATTGGGATACCTGCCAGGCTAGGTCGGAACATTTACAGTCTTCTCTCAGAGCGGCATATATATTTGCGAGTAAACCGTGAAATATTTGGGCCTCGAACCGCTAGGATTGGTCTTCCTTAAGGGGGAATTTTATCTCCAATTTTGTTTGCACTGTATGTTAGAGATATGGGTGACTGGCTGCCGGATGGTGTTCGTATTTTGCAGTACGCGGATGATATCTGCTTGTACGTGACAGGGGACGACTTCACTCTTCTTGTGGATCTTATTGGGCGGGCATACAACGTGGTCAACAACTGGTGTTTGGACAATGGCCTACATATATCAACAGTAAAATCAACTGTCTGTGCCTTCTCACGTAAACGTTGTTTGCCGATTGCTGAGGAATTGCGGCTTGGAGAAGTATCGTTCAGGGTAGAAAAAATGGTAAAATTCCTGGGTCCATACCTGGACAAAACGTTGTCGTGGAGGCCCCACATAAAATACATTGCTCAGAAGGCAGAGAAGTACGTTAATGTTCTAAGAATGGTTACGCATTTACATTGGGGTGCAGATCCGGTTGTGGCATTACGTTTTTACAGAGCAACAATACGAGCAATTTTCGATTACGGATGTGCCCTGTATGGTCAGGCCTCAAACACCGTATTAGAACCTCTAGATAAAATACAATCAAAGTCTCTCAGAATCTCAGTCGGTTATCTTCAGTCAACCCCTATTGTGATCATGCTTCAGGAATGTAATGAGCCTCCGCTGCATTTGAGACGAAAGTTGCTGTCTGATCGGTTCTTGCTGCGAATACGGGCATGTCCTACCGATTTACTTGGGAAAATACATAGGATTAATGAACATGACTTGATCTGCAATTTCTGGCTGAAACGTCCCTCACCTCCACTGGCTGCTAGTTTTGCTGCGACCGCCAAATACAGCCACTTGATACATACCAGTAGTTCTGCATCCGTATTTCGGTGCGATTTCGCCTTGTTTCAGGACCGTATCCAGTATACAGTCATTGATGTTGATCGGATTGGCGGAGCTCAGGGCGTCTCGGCTGCCTTTTATGAGCAATTGCATAAACAATTTCCTGGGGGATATGTCTTATACACAGATGGATCAAAAGCTCGTGATGGATGTGGTTGCGCGTATTACGACCCTCAGACTGGTACTAGTGGAGCATACAAGATTGATACACGTGCTTCAATCTTCACATGCGAGGCGGTGGCGATTCGAGAGGCTCTTTGCTACGCTGAGGTAAAAGATAAGGAATTAGTGGTTGTTGTGACAGACTGTCGAAGCGCTCTAGTTAAGCTGGCAAACATCCGGATGAAAGCAAATGTGAGTCACATTTTCATCGAGATACTGGAGGTGGTTCACCGAATGAAGGTTCGAGGGAAAAAAGTACGATTTGTGTGGACCAGGGCACATGTTGGAGTGACTGGGAACGAGGTTGCAGACTCATTGTCTAACTCAGCCCGGCAGAACGGTCTCCACATAGAACTAGGACTACCGTTCACGGATATGTACGTATTCGCATACCGACAATTGAAAATTGAGTGGCAACAGGTGTATGATGGATGACGCGAGAGTGGGGTTATGTACCGCCTAATGAACCCTCGAGTATCTGTAAAACCTTGGTTCTCGCAGTTCGAGCTCAGCAGACCACAGATCCGAGTACTTGGCAGATTAAGGTCCAACCACGGGTTGTGCGGGGCGTACCTACACCGCATGGGGATGAGGAATTCGTCAATTTGCGAGGATTGTGGCAGGGAAGAGGAAACTCTAAGACATATCTACATGGAATGTGCAAGACACTGGGATGCTAGAGAACACATGCTCATTTCAGTTGGTCGCCACTTGGAAAATCCATTCCAATTTGAGGAAATCATTTATTCAAGATTGTTACCAGTTTACAAAGAAGTATGTGATTTCATTTAAAAAATCAATAAGAAAATTTAATATTTATTTTGTAACAAGTTACTGTAATAATTTGTAAACTATAATTTATATTTGTATATAGAATTATGTTGAATAAACGCTTCATGGCTATGGCTAACAGCTAATGCCAAAAAAAAACAAAAAAAAAAACAGTTTTTGTCAGTGGATTTTTTGCAAAATAATTTTTTTAAAATACTTAACTTTTTGATATTAATAAAAATTCTTCAATTCACTAAAAACTTGTTGAACGGCATATTACATAATGTTATGTAAGTTCACAGAAACCGTTATGTCCTCCAGAAGTTTGTAAACATTAAAATTGATTTTCCCAAAATTTTGTTTTTTTGACATATACGTTTCTTCCCCTGTACCGTTCATATACTCGTAGCTTCAGGTTGTCACCAGATCCCAGTTCATCCCAATACTGTGGAGAAAACAGTCGTTCATATCGTTCTGTGGAACTTGGGAATATCTTGCTATGCCATTTGGGCTATGCAATGCTCCCACTGTGTTCCAGTGGGCTGTTGTTGAGGCACTGGGAGACCTCGCTTATGACTATGGAATCTTGTTCAAGGATGACATACTAATCACTGCAGGAAACGTAGACTAGGCTTTGGACAGGCTAGACACCGTATTACTCGTTCTCACGAATGCCAGTTTTTTGTTGAATCTGGAAAAGTGTTCTTTCGTCATACAGCTCATTCATCTGTTCACATTCGCGATAGCGCCATTCCATTTTCCTTCCTCAGACTTTGACTCCCATCTCAATTATCATCAGTTGTACGTCTGTCGCTCTCTCATCTATAACCTGCGCCAATTCGACTGTCGAAAAATAATATTTTATGTGCGAAGAAGTAAAACTCAAGTGCCGCAAGCAACAAACCCATCGACGGGAAACGACCGCGATTCAGCCCTTAGGTACATCGCCTTTGTGGTACATTCGATTTGTGCTTTGCCCCTCCAGTTGAGTGCTGCACATTAAACATAGGGTAACCCCAAAATGCGTGTCTAAACTGGTGAACTAAATTCCAGGTCCAGTACCACGAAAGCAGGAGATTTCGCGTGAAGCCATTGCTGAACTGGAGGAAGCTAAAGTCATCCGATCACCCGATTCATCTTGACTCGGCTGAAAAAACTAATTTATTTTGAATGTTTTTTCCATTCAGTGAAACATTAGCACTGCGTATCCTAGGAAATACAATGCGATAGCGCATGGAAGGGCAACCTCCCATATATAAGGACCTACTAGAGTATCTTTAAAGGCCTTATATCTAACACCTCTGGGCACTTGAGAGAACTAGTTGCTTAAGCAAGGGCTGTACATGCGTCATACATCGAAATCAAGGGGAGAGATCCCCCTCTCGACTTAGCCTCTGTAAGGTCAAGACACCCCTACCTCCCTGTTGGTCTCCGCTGGGTACCCCGGACAAGCTCCTCTAAGGCAAACGCGTGGAATTGACAGACCCTCCACGAGTAGAAGGGGGTTGGACCCTCTTGAACACCTAAGACAGGCTAGACCTGTATTAAAGCTGAGGAACTTGTCCAGTGGTAGCAAACAGCGCTCTGTCATGTTAGGGCAGCCGTATCCATTGCAGCGACGATTCCCTAGCACCTCCACTGTGGGGCCGGAATAAAGAGGGCAGCCCCCTCATGCACCTACCGTTCTGCTCGCTTCAGCATCCTGGAGACACCAGTGGTGGAGGCTTAACCCATTCCGAACAGCGTGGCTTCCTGAGCAGCCGAACCCTTTTTTGCACAGGCCTGCGTGGCCGCTTAAGCGTCGACACCCTTAACTAATATTTTCTGGCCTTTGTGGTTAACCACTCTCGCACTCAACCTGGAGGCAATAATCTTGTGGAAGTGCCTCAGGACCACTGACGCTACGGTAAGCGGTCTATAGTCCTTCGACGACGGGTTCGCAACTCCTTTCAGCATTTGGACTGTCCTTTCCCGCAAGATCGAGAGCGGCACCCTCTAGGTCGCAACGAATATTGTGAACAACATCGCTTTGATCCCATTGGGTACAGCTCTCCATCTTGGGGCAGTTATGCCATTCAGTCCAGGACTTGTTTGTGAAATAACACCTGCCCTGTCCACTTCCTCCAGTAAGTAAGGTCTATCTTCCACCGCGACCCACAGACATTGCCCCAGCCCTTGGCGCCCTCCAGCATGCCCTGGCACCGGCTCCAGTCATTTTGGCGGGAGATCTAAACGCGCATCACCCTCTTTGGGGATCAGGGGACACAAAAAAGCAGCCTTGCTCAACGCAGCCGACCTGTGCCCCCTGGGTACTGCGCCAAGACCCACCTTCACAGGACTGCAGGGGTCCTCCCATGTGGACATGGTGTTTGCGGCGTGGCTTCCCATGCGAGTGGAAGACTGGGGCCAATCAGAGGTGCCAGGTCCACTCTCCTGAAATGGAAGCTAGGAGGGGTGAGTGGCAACACCCTACTTTGAACAACGGCAGTTCACTTTTAGCTGTTGAAGAGGCAACATCTCAGGAGAGGTGCTCCTGAGTTGCGTCGTTTTCACTGGCATTAGGGTATACGGCGAATTTGAAAGTTATACCATTGTGTTCGTTTTTTGACGCGCTATTAGTCGCGTGTGGTGTTAAGACTTTGCGGTGCTTTGTACGGTGATTTTTCGGGAGTTTTAGGCCCTGGACTTTGGCGATCTTGAGGCGGGGGACGAGCGACACCCCCCCCCCCCCCGCCGCACTAATATGCGCGTCTCCTTCCCTTTGCCCTTCTGACTTCTTAACCTCCTTCATCTTTTTACACACTTCCTTCCGAGCGATCAACCCGATATATCTCCGCTAAGTTAATAGTTTTCTCCCAAATTTTCTATTCACCCCCACAGTGCACCCTCGACATTTCATTTTATTTTCTCCCCATTTTCTGTTCTCCGTGTTAGCAGCATGCACACGGACTCGATCAGATGTGGTACGGGATCCCGACGACGAAACGCCTCATCAACCAGGTACCCTTCCTTCAATACCTTCATTTTGCATGCCTGTTGGATTGGTGGGATTGGGAGCTCGTCTGCTGTCTCAGGTTCGCCAGAACAAGGCCCTAGGCGGAAGTGGTCCTCTAGGGAAGAGAAAATATCCATTAAGGACGACCCTGATGGAAAGGGGGGCAATTTTAAATTTGCTTACCAACGAAACAATAGCCAAATGCCTTGTCAGGTTGAAGGTGAAGGTGGCAGAGCTCAGAAAATATTTCGCGAGAAATGTTGCGTGGATCAATGTCGGCGGCATTTGAAAGAGCAGCCAGGTTAGCAGGAAGAGAAGCATCGTTAGAGGAAACGGTTAAAAGAGTAGGGATAGAAGTAAGAGGGATGGAAGAAAGGATAGAAGAAGTAGTGGTAGAAGATATAGGATAGAAAACAGGCCGATGAGTTTTTCGTGTTAGGAGGCAACGACCGATCTCATCGGTCACTCCAGATCCTTAGAGATATCTGTCAGATGAGATCGGACAACCACATCTGCCGCAGATATCTGCTCGTTTATGGCTACCTAATGTTGCTTTTTCTCCTATATGCAATTCGGAAAACAAGAACAGGGACCAGACTTGGAATTCACATTCGATCAATACATGGAATGGTGTAAAACTTCCAAGGAAATGACAGTGGTCAAAATCGGCATTGGCTTCCTATGTGGGTTAGAGAAGGATATAATCACAGCTTGCAACATAGCTACCAAGGCTTTAAATAACTATGCCGGAACTGCAGAGCAGTTCGAGAAAAATGAAAGCCTCACTTTGAAGTATTCATCTGTCCAAGTGGTGGACCTTTCGTTGATATTCGGGACTTACCATGAAAGTAAGTCAATAATCACCATAAGCCGCCTCAGTGAAAAGACCAAAGAACAATTAAAGTCTTTTAACGGAAAGTGGTACTGCAAGGGAACAAAAGAAAATGGAATTCTGATATACTTTCCCGGAGCAAAAGATAAACAACTTGACGACACCATGCCGACTTTTAACAGGTTCATGTCCTACTTCGGTAGGAAATGGGGTGAGGCCTCGGCAGAGACTGAAGGCAGCTCATGCACAGCCATCGGGATCGCCATAGGCTGGCATGCATTATTGGACTTGTCAGTATTTGAAAAAATAAATGGCAACTACAAGAGTTTCATTATCAATATAAAGACAAAGGAAGATCTTTGGCCAATACACGCATGCACTTTAATCAAATGCAAACCTTGTTCAAATTGGAATGCAACTCCAGGCGAGCTAGCATGGTTTGGGGTCTTTGCAGCAATTAATGACATAAATGTTAGAAGCAACAAAATGTCATCAAACTTTCTCGTGAAAATGTTAGGAGCATTGAACTCCACAGGAGTTTTTGTAGACACAGACGGGATTCTGGAACTTGTGGTGAAAGTGATCCCCATCATCAATAAAAAGGCTGGAGCTGGTAACGTCATGACGCTTGAGTTAGCCCAAAAAATGGTTTTCCTAAAAGAAAATTTGCAAACATTGAAATTCAGCGATGGAAACACTCCTGTGCAGTTGTCACACAACATGAAGAGTGTTGAAGATTATATGTCCACCCTCAAAGTAAGGAGCAATGTTTAATTGTGCAAATAACCAGTGAAGTTGGCACCTGGCTGAAGGTCCCAGAGTCAGAGTCTCACACATAGAGAATTAGACAATCAATTTTTATCATCTTCTTCAAAATTTTGTTTTTCTTTAGAAGATGCACAATTGAGGTAAAATTTATTTGGAAAAAAAGGTGTTTACGACGAGCGACCGAACTTTCTTGGTCTACACTAGCAGCACACTTGTCACATGTATCCGCCATAGGAAAGGTTTTTGATTTTTTTTATCTTAAAAAAAATTGAGACGGATAGTGGTGACTCAAAATCGTAATATTAGTTAAAAACCACGCTCTGCTACCACTTGTGTGACGCTACGTAGATCCTTCGTGGATAAATAAATAAATTCAACCCAAGGCTTGGCTAAGTGAAGTATAATGAATAAAATAAATATATCTTGTAATAAAATAAATAAGAAATCTAGGCTCACGGCGGATGGTAGAGGAAAAGGGGCAGACGAAAGGGCTCACCAGTCAGGTTCTGGCGTTCAGACGCAACTGACTCTGGACGAGGTTGAGCGACGAGCCGCCCAGCGTTTTCCCGCGCTTCTTCTGCGTTGGGGCTCATGTGACGCGCTGTCACACGCTCAATATGACCAAAGCATTCGACTCGGTCAGCCACGAAGGGCTAATTGCCGTGATACGAGACCTAGGATGTCCACACATATCGGAAGTAGCTCCGGTTAGTGGATGGGCTGTTTGGCTCTTCGGCCGTCATTCAACGATAACTCAGAACTGGCACGGACCATGGGAATCCGACGGTCTAATTTAAACAGAGCATAGCGATGGCCCCAACAGGTGTTGACGCAATGTGATTTCTGCCCAGTGCTCTGAATGTCAAAGTGTAGAAATTCAAGCAAGCGCGGGTAAACAGCGGGAGTAACTATGACTCTCTTAAGTGCCACAGTAGACGCTGTAAGGTGCGTGAGCCGGCTCCTGAATCAATCTCTTACAATGAAACGCGTGGTTGGGATAGACCCTCCACAAAGCGTAAAGGGGAATAGACCCTCTCATAACATCGGGAATGGCAAGCCCGACCCAAGCAAAGAGATGATTCGGTTGAGCTGGCTCTGCAGACCTGACTGCTAGTACTGCAACAGAGCAGCGGATGAGCTCCCTGCCCTGTAAACATCAAAAATAAACGTCCTTGTGGGCAAGCGCAGGATGCGACCGAGCGAGGTAACCCCTCGTTCGGTCGAATTCACGTCAAAGTTAACTGGGCGGAGCCATTAGTCTCCGGGACCCAAGGTAAAGAGGGTCCCTAGAAGCCCGAACAGAGCAGGGGATGAGCTCCCTGCTCGCAGTACAAAACCACTAAATGTCTTATCGTGGGAAACCACAAGATGCGACCGAGGAAGGGAACCTACACTCGGTCTTTTCATGACAAAAGCGACAGCGCATGAGAGGGAAACCTCTCATATGTAAGGACCAACCCGATGAACTTTAAAGGCCTTGTATTGAACATCACTGTGCACTTTCGAGAAGTAGTTACCTGCGGAAGAGCTGTACAAGCGTAACACATCGAGGACCAGGGGAGAGATCCCCCTCTCGACTTAGCCTCTGTACAGTCAAGACAACCCTACCTCCTTGTTGGTCTCCGCTGGGTACCCTGGACAAGCTCCTCTCAGGCAAGCGCGTGGACGGGAAAGCCCCTCCACGAATGGAAGAGCGATGGACCCTCTTATACATCCGAGTCAGGGGCACCTGCTCAAGCCGAGGAACTTGCTGAGTGGTAGCAAACAGGGCAGGGCTCTGTCATGTTACGGCCATCGTAACCATTCTGGTAACGATTCCCTAGCACCCCCTTGTGGGGCCGAAGTAAAGAGAGCAGCCCCCTCATGCGCCTACTGACCTGCTCGCTTTGGCACTTCGGGGTAACCCATGGGAGAGGCTCACGGGGAGTCTGGGTTGCCTTCCCAATCTCCCACAGGGAACTAGGCACGTCAAAGAATAGAGAAACCCAAAATTTTAACGCATCTCCCGCTGGAAATGCCCCTAGTTCCCACCCACCACCCAAGGGGGGCCCTACCTGTGCCTGTCCAACCCGGTGTCTGTGAAATCTGTTCGCAGGGTTTCACATCCAGGAAAGGTTTCAGAGTGCACATGAGGCGTTCCTAGTTCCACCCTACCGCCCACGGCAGTCCCCCCCGTGCTCGTCCAACCCGTGGTCTGTGAGATCTGTAACAGGGGCTTCACGACCAAGACGGGTTTGGGGTGCATCGGACAAGGAGCCACCCAGCTGAAGCCAATGCAATGATTGAGGTGACTCGCTCTAAGCCTCACTGGTCCGAAGAAGAATTAAACCTAATGGCTAAATTGGAAGAAGAGGGGCTGAGGTACTCTTCGGAGTATATGCGCTCGCATCGTCGCGGGGGATCACGATATCGATCAATCCCTGGAGCAATGGTTTGCAAAGGTCTTCCCTGCACCCAAACCGAAAGGGAGTAAGCGTAAAAGGGAGGTCCTGGCGCAACCTGCTCGCTGTACTGCCAAGCAGAGACAGAAATCAGCCTACGCACTCAAGTTCTCTGGCAAAAAGACCAAAAGAAGGTGGCCATGGAGATACTTGACGACAAGGAGGTAAAAGTTGTGCACGGACTCCAAGAATTGGAAGCCGCATGGCGCCCAATATTTGAAACCAGGTCAGCTAAGTGGAAAGGGGGTGTAACAACCCCGTGAGTACACATCGAGGTCTGTGGGTTCCAGTATCCGTGAACGAAGTGGACAAGGCGGGTGTAAAGACACATACAAGTCCCGGACCAGACGGCATAACCGCCGCTAGGTGGAAGGCGGAGCCCAACGCGCTCAAGGCAATATTGTTCACAATATTTGTCGCGACGAAGAGGGTGCCGCTATCTATCCTCAGAAGGACGGTTTTGATACCGAAGGGTGTCGAGCAACCGTCGCCTAATGATTACAGACCGCTCACAGTAGCGTCAGTGGTCCTAAGGCACTTCCATAAGGTTATTGCCTCCAGGTTGAGCGCTCGAGTGAGAAATCACGAGAGCCAGAAGGGGTTTGTGAAGGGTGTCGACGGAGCAGGTGAAAATTAGTATTGGACTCTATCATCAAAGACGCACGTCGTAAGGTGAAAGAGTGTCACCTCGCAACGCTCGATATGACCAAGGCTTTTGACTCGGTCAGCCACGAAGGACTTATTGCTGCGTTGCAAAATCTTGGATGCCCTCCAGATTTTGTGCAGTACCTTCAGTGGTCCCTGCAAGCGTGCTCTACGCATCTGGAAGTAGCAGGAGAACAGACGAGAGCTATTCGAATCTTGTCATGGGGTGCGCCAAGTTGACCCACTATCTCCGTTGCTCTTCAATATAGTGTTGGACGTAGTCCTTCGCTCCTAGCCAACGGACGTCAGTTACTCTATGGAGAGCACTAACATCGGCTCATTGGCATACGCCGACGATGTAGTGTTACTGGCTTCGTCCACCACGGGCATGAAGGCGACCCTGGAGGCCTTCCATCGGGAAGCACTAAAATTAGGCTTAGAAGTGAACGCAAACAAGTCCAGCGTCCACTCCCTCCTTGTGAGTGGAAGGACACGGCAGTTTAAGGTCGCTGACAAACCGCTGTTCACCATCAGGGGACAACCTCTAAGACAAATTGGATGTGTGGAACGATGGAGGTACCTGGGAATCGACTTCGGCTCGAGTGGCATGAGTTCACTACAGAAAGACACTCAGACCATGCTGAACAACGTTTCGGCCGCCCCTCTAAAACCTCAGCAACGCCTAACTATCCTGCGAACCTACTTGATCCCTCGGGTCTTGTACGGATTCACGCTCGGGAACACAATAGAGCTGAGGTTGCAAGCGTTCAATCGTCAAATACGAAGGAACGTGAGAGGCTGGCTTAGACTGCCTGAAGATGTGCCAACAGCATTCTTCCACGCTAGCTGTAAAGACGGCGGACTCGGTATTCCTGCTCTTGAAGTCCTTATCCCGGCAGCGATAATTAATAGATTCACTAAGCTGCAGACCTCATCCTCTCAGGCTTCTCTGGCGGCACTAAATAGTGTCACAGCCCAGAAGAAGCTTGCTTGGGCGAAAAAGGTCCATACCAAATCGGGAATGACTCTGAGCGATACCAGTTCTACGGCTCGGCGAACGTTCCATAAACACCTTCTTCTCAAGTCGGTAGACGGCGCAGCCCTCAAGGAGACTTCCCAAGTGGAGGCATCACCTCCTGGCTCTCGAACACGACAACTTCGAGGCTCTCTGGGAGAGATTATAACCAATCCGTAAGGACTTTGATAAACGCTCTACCCACACGGACGAGAGTTAATCGAGGCCAAGGGGCAGAGGTTGACAGCACTGCAGAGCTGGATGTGCGTCCAGCGAGACCCTCGCACATATCTCCCAAGCCTGTTGGCATACACACAGTGGACGCATCATGAGACATGATTGCGTGGCTGAGAACATCACTGAAAGCCTCCAGTGTAAAAACTGGACCATCACAAGGGAGTTTCTGTACTCAACCCCCGTTGGAAGGTTCAAACCGGACATCGTGGCGGTGAGAGACAGCGAGGTCTGGGTTTTGGACGCACAAACTGTCTGTGTCAGTAGCTCACTTAACGCCTCCCACTTCGAGAAGAAAAGAAAATACGCGAATAACAGTGCACTCACAAAAGTAATTGCTGACACAGCTGGAATGCCCATCTCATCTGTACGTTGCTGTACCGTAACCTTGAACTGGCGTGGCATATGGTCCAAGAACTCAGCCGCAGACCTGTTGTCGCTGGGAACCTGTCGTGACTCGCTACGCAAGATCACGACACAGGTCTTGCAGGGGACCCACCTCAGTTACAAAAGGTTTAATCAGATGACGGAGCGGATGTGGACGGGCGGGGCTACCTGACGGAGAGGTGGCAGGCAGGAGGACTGGGAAGGGGTGGCCAGGATCTCCTAACAATAGCATCGGAGCGTTAGGACAACCTGGTTCGCGATCAGTCTGTGAGAGTAGTCAGAGTAGGTAGGATAGAACGTCGGTGGGGTGGGATCCCTGCTGACGCCGGCCTTGCCCATAACATTCATATTTCGGACAGTGTCAAATTATATATGAAAGTGCCACAGAAGACGCTGTGAGGTGCGTAGCTGGTTCCTGAATCCAGGCGTATGAGGGATAGACCCTCTGTCAACATCGGGACCACTTATCGATTTTTTTCATGATCACTTGCACCCTGGAGAGGCCGTCTGATATTCCGTCAGTACTTCCGTCTCATATTCCGTCAGTACTGAGCCGTCTGAAAGTCATCAGTACGACGTAAAGCTCTATATGCTGCAGAGCCAGATGGTTTCGTCCATAGAATGATCATCTACGCAGGAGCCTCTGATCCCGATGTAAGTGGTGATGGCCACACTAGGAAAGGTGAAATTAAATTGACAGCCAACCTGTTAGGGGAGAGCAGATCCATATTTATGGATAATTATTACAATAGTGTGGAACTCGCTTCCGAACTCCTAGATAAACAAACTTTTGTGACGGGAACGCTGCGCGCAAATGAGTCCCCAAAGATTTAACAAAACAAAATTTAAGAAAAGGCGAATCTGTCCAAAGATGGTCCCCGATCGGGATCAATATAACAAAGTGGAAGGACAAAAGGGACGTTTGGTCCATATCCACTGAGTTTTCGGGGAATATAGTGGAAGTAGCAGCTAGACGGGGTATTTCGAAAAAACCATTAGCAATAGTGGAGTATAATAAATATATGGGTAGTATTGATCTAGTGGATCAGCATTTAGCCAATTACGCAAACCTACATAAAACCACTAGATGGTACAAAAAAATTGGGACTCCATGTAATGGAAATAATGCTACTAAATGCTTATTTTTTGTGCCGTCGGTTCACAGTTTCTACAAAAAAAAGCGGATCTGATACCTTTCCGTCTAGCAATAGTAGATGTGGCTCAATGCCATCACTCGACCCCACCACATTCTCAGGGAAGGGGAAAGAATGTGTTCATACCAACATTTCCCTAAAATGTTTCAATCTCTTCAAGGGGGAAAAAGACGAACACAGCTTACGTGATGTCAATGTGATAAGCATGATAAAAATGTTAAAAGAACTGTATTTTACTGCCCTGTATGTCAAGACCATCCCGGGTTAAGTATGGATGGACTTTGTTTCATTGAATATCACCAGTCGATAGGCATTAGGATAATAGATGAATAGTTCTTTGTTTTTTGCTTCCAAGCGTATCATCATAATGAATTTTTTAGTTAGTTTTACCTTTACTATAGTTACCTACTTTTACTCCAACTGTTAATTATCCATTTATGTGTGTCTTTAAGAACAAATGTATCTGTTATGGACGAATAAATTGATTTGTGAAAAATAAATAACATGAAATAATGTGTAATTGTGTTCCTTTGATCCCACCATTTTGTGTTCTACTCTGAAATCATTTAGGTAATAAATGGTAAATTATTTATTCATCTTCGACTAATAAATGGTTACTCATAGCTTTTCCAAAATCCAAGTGAATTCTAAATTTACAACATTGTATTCGACTTTTTCCTCTTTTCAAAAACAATAACGATTTTCTGTGTATGAAGAGCTTTGGATGGTGTAAAAGCCGAAATTTATCAAAAACAGGACGAATTACATAATCAGTAATTGCATGGTCAGTCAGTCACGGATAAAAACAATGAGCTTTGCGGGTTTGACTGACTAATAGCTTTCAGTCGGCCACGCGAAAAAAAGTATAAAGAACCGAAGGAGAGTAGGCACCAAGGGCAAGCAACGAGGCAGCCAGCTCGACGAACCTCCAAACAGTAGCGTAGAACAGCATATGTGCTGGCTTAGGACACCAGCATGATGGTTGTTGTGTTTTAGGTAAACTACTGGTGTTGTTGGAATATGTGTATGTATTCTTGTATATTTTGCTCGAATAAAATTGTTAATGACCTACCATCTAAGATCGCGAGGCGCACATCACGAGGCTGAAGAACAGAAGGAAACCTCCTATGCAGGAGAGGTTGTGCAATTATAGAAACTGCCGCGCATGCTGTCCAGAGGATTAAAAGACACGATGCAGTAGTTACACTACTCGTCGAATACGCTAGATGGTGTGGATGGAGCATATGGAGGGACCCCTTGATCGTAACAACAGGACGGCGCTACCAACCAGACTTCATTATGAAAGGAAGGGGACTCGCATGGATTGGCGATATCGCAATTACCATCGATTCTGACGAATTTCCGTTCGCCAGAATAGAGACATTAAAAAAGCAAAAATATGAACACGAAGAAGTAATTGAAGCAGTGTCTGCGATGTGCGATACCCCCACGAACAAAATAGGAGTTATAACAGCCATCCTTCACCGAGTGTCTTGGTAGGCCGACACTTTCTTTGAACAAATTAGAGTGCTCAAAGCGGGCTGAAATTTCTGTCTGAATAGTGGTGCATGGAATAATGAAACAGGACCTTGGTTCTATTTTGTTGGTTCTTAGGAACACAAGCTAATGATCAATACGGACAGGCGGGGGCATTCATATTGCGGTGTTAGAGGTGAAATTCTTGGATCGTCGCATGACGCACAAGAGCGAAAGCATTTGCCAAGTATGTCTTGATTGATCAAGAAGCTGAAACCTAAAGAAATTGACGAAAGGCACAGAAGACATTCGGTGTGCTGTGCAATACCGCGGTGAACGATAGTGTATCCGGTGAATATCGCGGGAATAGTGTGATAGTCAACGTATGCTGTTCCCTGGCCATAAGTACTTGGGCCCGGGAACCCCATCAACAACGGGGAGCCGGTCGATGCTGATGATCGCATAGCGGAGCGGCACGACATCGACTACCACCTAGCAACCTCGCCGCGCGAAATCAGGAAAGCTGACAGGGTTGCGATAGGACGTTTAGCGTCGGACCTTTCCTCGACAGGGAATTAGCACTCGGCGGTTGGTGCTGCAAGCTTGTCGGCAAAGTACGCTATAAGTCCTGCACCGGAGTTATTTATCCGCGGGAGTGCGCGTCGATATTCCCGGCTAAGACGCCACACTGGAAGGAGCCGGTGGTCAGGCGCATGGTGGACCACGGTGACGGACCAGATTGGAATTCCTGGAGACGAAGCAAGAGGAGTAAACGCGGCGACGGGGGCGCTGGCACGTCGTATTCACTGATGGGTGAAGAAGAACGTCCAGGGCCCAGCAGAATGGACGACCAGGCGTATCGGCGGCTGCTGGTGGATCTGCCGCCTGAGGAACCACGAGGCGAAGCTGCAAGGGGATTCCGGAGGACACACTCGGCGGTCTCGACAGGAGTTGCGGAGGCGTTGGAGGAGTCGGGCGTCAATGCTGCCCAACGAGCCGTCCAAGGTACGTAGGCGAAGGGGAATGGCCGAATCTGTCACGGCGGCCAGTGAATTTGAGGGGTGGAGGCGGGATAGGTGTTTATCCCCTGATGTACGGTGCGAGGGTTTCTGGGTATCAGGACTCGGGGCCGGTGTCGTCGTGGAAGGATGCACCGATGCCTGGTGGTGAGAGTGGTGGGGGACGCCCAAGAAGGTGAAGCTGAAGCCACCTCCAAGGGACGACAGCTGCAGGAGTGGGGCCAGTGCCAGGAGTGGGTCGGTGATGTCGGTTGCCGGCAGTGACGCCGGGGCGTCGTGGGTTGGAGGGAGTGAGAAGGGAGGGTTGTCCCGGAGTGTCTCCCTGGAGGGGGGACTAGATGAGTATCGGCCGGTGAGACCGAGTTGGGCGTGCATTCCGGCTCACACACCATTGCGGTGTTGTGGGGGAGCCGGTAGTGAGGTGAGTTCGCCGGAGAGCAGGAAGAGAGTGTAGGAAGATGTTGACCCGTCGCAATCGGTGGCGGCGATGGACCTCCAGTCCTACTGGGCGGAGGTAATGGATTACTTTGAGAAGGCGGCGAAGGCTGCGAAGGTGGGGTCGGACAAGGTCCCTCACCCAGAAGTTGACCAAGGCGGTCAACAAAGTAGTTAAACGCGTGGTCCTGCTGGACCTACGCAACAAGGCGTTGGAGGGGGCAGTCTCCCAGACACTTGATGAGCTCTCCAGGGTGGTGGCCGTAATGGGCCAGGAGAGAAATGAGATGATGGCTCTCCTCAAGCAGCAGGCGGCGGCGCCGAGGGCTTCCGAGAGGCCACCCCCGGTGCCAGCAGCTAGGGTGCCCATGGCGTCCTACGCAGGCTTGGCGGCGGCGCCTCCAAAGGCCAAGAGCTTGATTGTGGTCAAGCCGAGGCCAGAGACGCAGGGGCTGGGCGATGCGGATAAGGTGCAGGCAGCCCTACAGAAAGCGGTGAATCCAGCGGAGAAGGGCTGGAAGATAGTGGGTATCCGCAAGCGCCAGCGGAAGGAGGCAGTAATCGAGGCAGAGTCTCGGGAGGAGGCGGACACTTCCCTCGGCAAGACCGGGCTGCAGATGGAGATGCTGCCTAGGCAGTGTCCCAGGCTCGTCGTCCACATGGTGGATAATGAAGTGACGGCGGAGCATTTGACGGAAGAGGTGCGAAGGCACAACTTCCCCAACATGCAGGCGAAGGAGTTCAAGGAGAGGTTTGAGCCAGTGAGGAAGCTCGCTAGGGGCCAGGGGAGGCCTGTTGATTGGGAGGTGGCAGTGGAGTCGGCTTTGTACCGGATGATCGAGGAGAACGGTGCATTGTTCGTCGGGTGGCGTAGGTCGAGGGTGACGACTAGGGTGCCTGTGATGCGTTGTTACAGGTGTTCAAGGATCAGGCACCTGGCGAGAGACGGCAAGGTGTGCGGGGAGGGGGAGTCGTGCTGCAAGCGGTGTGGGGAGAAGGGCCATCTGCAGGCAGCGTGTGAGGTGGCGGCGGCGGACCTCAAGTGCCAGTCCTGCGTCGCGGCTGGCAAGCCGGCAAAGCACCTGACAGGGGCTGAAGGCTGTTGGACGTACGAGGCGGCAAGGAAGAGGGTGGAGGGAGCCACCGACTATGGCTTCTGAGCCGAACCAGTATGGGGAGTGCGGTAGGGGGTTCTCCACAGGGAGAGGACTCACACAGCACAGGAGACAGGCCCACCCGGGGATGCTGGTGGATGAGGCGGGCCCAAGCTGTAATGTCTACTCGTCTGGGGTAACCCCTCGTTCGGTCTAATTCACGTTACAGTTAACTGGGCGGAGCGATTAGTCTCCAGGACCCTAGGTAAGGAGGGTCACTTGAAGCCCGAACAGAGTAGGGGATGAGCTCCCTGTTCGCAGTACAAAACCGCCAACTGTCTTATCGTGGGAAACCACTAGATGCGACCGAGCGAGGGAACCCTCACTCGGTCTTTTCATGACAAAAGCGACAGCGCATGCGAGGGAAACCTCTCATATATAAGGACCTACCCGATGAACTTTGAAGGCCTTGTATTGAACATCACTGTGCACTTTCGAGAAGTAGTTACTTGCGGAAGGGCAGTACAAGCGTAACACATCGACGACCAGGGGAGAGATCCCCCTCTCGACTTAGCCTATGTACGGTCAAGACAACCCTACCTCCTTGTTGGTCTCCGCTGGGTACCCTGGACAAGCTCCTCTCAGGCAAGCGCATGGATGGGAAAGCCCCTGTGATAGAAGAGGGATGCACCCTCTTACACATCGAGTCAGGGGCACCTGCTCAAGCCGAGGAACTTGCTCAGTGGTAGCAAACAGGGCTCTGTCATGCTAGGGCCATCGTAACCATTGCGGTAACGATTCCCTAGCACCCCCTTGAGGGGCCGAAATGAAGAGGGCAATCCCCTCATGCGCCTACTGACCTGCCCGCTTGGCACTTCGGGGTAACCCATGGCAGAGGCTTCAAAGGGGAGTCTGGGTTGCCTTCCCGGCTCCTCTTAAGGTCTAGGCACGACACAGAAAAACATAAGCGAAATTTCAAACGTGTCTCTCGCTAGAGACGCCCCTAGACCCACCCTACCACCCACGGCGGCCCCGCCCGTGCTCGTCCAACCTGTGGTCTGTGAGATCTGTAACAGGGGCTTCACGACCGAGACGGGTTTAGGGGGGCATCGAACCAGGAGCCACCCGGCTGAAGCCAATGCAATGATTGAGGGGACTCGCTCTAAGCCTCACTGGTCCGAAGAGGAATTAAACCTAATGGCTAAATTGGAAGCTGAGGCTCCCCTTGATAACCCCAAAGTCTTCCTCAACCAACACTTTCAGAGCCTACTTCCTCACAGGTCAAAACAATCCGTCAAAGGCACAAGGCTTAAAAATCAGCACTATAAGGCACTCGTTGTAGCGTATACAACGGCGTTGCGTGCAAACGAGTTGGAGAATGCACGTAACGCACAAGGAACATCGCGAGTTGATGGCCCTTCATCGTCCCACCATCCAGCCTCCTGGCTCTCGAACACGACAACTTAGGTTCTCTGGGAGAGATTATATCCAATCCGTAAGGACTTGGATAAACGCTCTACCCACACGGACGAGAGTTAATCGAGGCCAAGGGGCAGAGGTTGACAGGCGCTGCAGAGCTGGATGTGCATCCAGCGAGACCCTCGCACATATCTCCCAAGCCTGTTGGCGTACACACGGTGGACGCATCATGAGACATGATTGCGTGGCTGAGAACATCACTAAAAGCCTCCAGTGTAAAAACTGGACCATCACAAGGGAGTTTCTATACTCAACCCCCGTTGGAAGGTTCAAACCGGACATCGTGGCGGTGAGAGACAGCGAGGTCTGGGTTTTGGACGCACAAACTGTCTCTGTCAGTAGCTCACTTAACACTCTCAATGCTGATGAATCCATATGGATTCATGCTAAGTCTGTGCTCCGTGCGGGTGAATCCTTATGGCATCATGGCTGCGAGAATGTTCCCTTTCCTTTCGAACTTCCGCAAGGGGTAGGGATAGGTCCGATTCGAGTCAGCGTGGCACTAATGTCTTCAGTTGGTTCTGAGGAACACACGTGTGTCCGTCGTTTGCGCGTACGAGGTGTATTGCGGGTTCTACAGGCCGTTTTTCGCCGTTTCCCGTGTTGTGTTACACTCGTTGGAATTTTCGTTTGTATACTTCGATTTTTGGTAAGTTTAACTTCACATAATAGTTGTTTTGCAAAATCGTGTAAGTAACCGTTCATGTTGAGACATTAGGAATATTATTGTTACAGTAATTTTCCAGAAATCATGGAGAAACCAGGGACTTCCACAGGAAGAAAAGATTCATCCAGGAAGAAAAAACCTCCATCATCTCGACGTTCACTGCAAGGTATGCATACCTAAATTCATACCAATGTTACGGGCACGATCGGAATGAGCTGTGACTCGGAACTCCGGAGCTTCTTTTTATCGGGCAGAGCCACTTGAAGCAGCTCCGATTAAATCTGAAGAGGAAGATAGCTGCTGATGAACAGGGAGAGGGGAGGGACCGCGTTGCCGCGATCGGGAGGTTAAGAAAATCGGGACCCCGGCGCGCAACGAGGCACTCGATCTATTTCTCTTCCGGACTCCAACGGCTCTACTTCGCTCCTCTTCTATTCTATACCTGTGGGCTATTACTTGGAACAAAGGAATATACTGGTTTATTGGAAGGAAGGCCTTGATTATTGTGTGACGCCCGAACGAACCTATAACATTGGCGCCCAACACCGGAATCTGCACGTAAGTACAAATTCCTTCTTATTCACATTTCGTGTCTTAAATTCGTACCTCTACCGGCAGATTTAACCTGCAACCTGACACGAGTCCTTGTTCGTGGCTGTAAAAAATTGTTTAGGAGTTCGGGTCATCTGTTAAACTGGGGAAGGACTAGTGAATACCGTATTTGCATCGCTTAAAAAGAAAAATATTTTTTTGGTAATCGAATTCACTACCTGTTGATTCTACGTGCGCCCGCCGGCAAGCTCTCAAGTCGCAATTTCGAAACCATTGCTCGGCTGAATTGATTAGTTCTCCGTAACTTTGGAATCATTTCGGCCCCTTTTAAAAATATTTGGATTCGAAGCGTCTTCCTTCCGAGAACCGCCGTGTGTCCACGTGCTCCCCCCTTCGCCTTTCCTTCCAACCACATCCGTTTCCGAACGTAGCCCACCCGCCGTTCCTCTAAATTTCCTGATCTTTCCGTATTTCGTTCTGAGGAAGAAGGTGCCGACTCTTCCTTTCCTCTCCCAACGAAATCGCTTCCCGTCGTCGCCACGATTAGTGTGTCACCAGTTCGATCACTTGAGGAGCGACAAATTCTGTCTTGCTACGTCGGTCCTCAATTTTGGTGTCACCCGTTTATCGTAATGTCCCGCAACGGCGCTTTCAGGTCGAGGATGAGCGCCAACCACCTCCGTAAGGATGAGTTGGCGTTCGAGCTCCGTGTTAGGGGAATAGCACACACGGGAACAGTTGCGGATGTGAGAGCCAGTTTGAGAAAAGCTCTCAACTCCCAGGTTCACCTGGCGACAGAAGAGGTCGCGCAACTGATCCCGCAAACCGAACTGCGAGCGCAGATCTGACAGGTCTGTTAGACTCGTGTTCGGACTTCCGCTCCAGCTCTTCCGGCAACCGTGCCCCGAAGCAGCGAGAGCATAGACGTGCCAGGGCCTATTTGGTAACCAGCACTCACTTGGCAATCCCACCTAATTCTATGGTCCGGATGCCAGCTCGCCGAAAAGGGCCCCCAGCTGATGAGAACCACACCTAATTTTCCCTGGCTATGGCCCCACCACCACAGTGCTGGCTTTCAATGCGGGTGCAACACCACGCTAACTTGGGAGATCTACAATTGTCTGACGTAGAGCTCCCAACCCTCTGTGCTGCGGTGGTACCCACTGCTCACTCTCACGACTGTGAGGTCCTCCAGCTCTTCGGCCCCTACTGCTACAGCAAGTACTTCCTCCAGCTCTTCAGCCCCTTCTGCTACAGCAAGTACTTCCCCCAAAAGACCGAATGATGATTACGCACCTTCCATGGGGAATCGGAGCGTCACTCCACCCCACTCACTCTGCCCTCAGTGACTACCCCAATTGTCTTCTCCAGCGCCGTACAATCCCTCCCCCCGCCCCTGACCAGCCCACAAGGCGGGGACATCAGGTGTTCCCGTCGCACCACCCTCTTCCCTTACGCTCCATTACTTCCTCATAGGGTGGTGCAACCGGCATTCGGGAGCGGAGTCGCACCACGCGATAAGGGATAACGCACGGTGTCACCCAAACGAAATTCGGACAGACATTATTTTTTTTTATATTTTTGGGCTACACATAAGTATCTTCCTCTCAATCTCAGCCGGGAACGTGGCGCTAAACATTGGTGTCTTCCTCTCCTCCGTGCAGGCCGGGACAATGGCCCTCCCCGTCTCGCACGCTCATCCGAAGGGACGACTCTCTACCGCCACTCACTGGCATTTTCTACTAAGTCGTCCCGCATCCATTCCACTCTCCGTCCAAGCCAGTGTGAGCACAGCTTGGCAGGGGTGGCGCATCCATAAAACAATACGGTGATGACCCTCTCAATCTCAGCCGGGAACGTGGCGCTAAACATTGGTGTCTTCCTCTCCTCCGTGCAGGCCGGGACAATGACCCTCCCCGTCTCGCACGCTTATCCGAAGGGACGACTCTCTACCGCCACTCACTGGCATTTTCCACTAAGTCGTTCCGCATCCATTCCCATCCATGTTCACCACTAATGAACGTATATTCCACTCTCCTTCTCAGCGCCGTTTCCCCAGCTTGGCAGGGGTGGAACCCTGAAAGCTGGGCAACACGAAGCACGGGCGATGATCCCGCCCACTCCTTTCTCTCTACTGGTAGTCACTGATGGCCAAACTCGCGTATCTGGATTTGTCACTCCATCCCTCTATAAAGAGGGAACAATCGCAAAGGGGTTACACGCGCAAGCCACCAGACCAGGTCGAACCCTGGCATCGGCATCATCGAACGGGAGCATGTACATGAGCTTACCCTGTTTTTGCTTTTTATTACCTGTCTATTGTTCTTGGTCACTAATACTGACTATGTTACAGGCTGCGCAAAAATTATTATTACAATATTATACTTGCTGCGCCAGGACAGGTAACGGTGTGATGGTTTTATGAAGCACATATAGCTCGCCACCGCCCAACAGGTAAGCCAAGCTAAAATGTACACCTTCTTTCATTCCTGTGTTTCCTACGGCAGCGATACTACAGGAATGACGCTTCTCCCGTGATGCTCCACCCGTCACTAAACCCCACGAAACAAGGGACGGGTACCTACAAATTTTTTTTTATTCCGCAATATCGTCTCGTTGTGCGGCCATACGCCCGCCACTTTTTTTTTGGATGTGTACATGTTCTGTTTCAGAAAGCGACACATCCAGCTGTACAACGACCGCCTCTCCTTCCTTCCCCTGCTGGGCAAATTAACTTTCGAGGGCGAAAGTTTTATTGGGGGGAGGGAAGGCAGTAGATATGTGTCTTTAGTGATTGCATGCTGCATGTTAGACATAAGGGGCTGTGTTCTATACGTATCTAATTTGTCAATTTGTGTATAACAAATGCTTTGTACAGTTTTGGGTTGATGTCTAATGCTAAGTGCGTTTACAGGGAGATAACTGTGGACAATTGGCTCCAGGAAAGCCATTCAGCTTGGGTTTGGAGCTAAGAGATAGTACCATAAGGAAATTAGAGTATGAAGGCAACAGGAGTACTTGTGGAACAGGCCAGGTAACGAATTTGTTGTTTGCATGCCATCGAGACCAGTTTCGGGTCGTCGTCTTCGGTAGGCCTTCGTCTATCTGCACTTTCCACTTTACTCTTGTTCTTAGTCTTACGTTTAGTCTTCGCTGTACTCTATTTGTCCCCGCGATATCTTGTCGGTACTACTCTTCTGTCACTTTCTCTGTATCTACTCTAGTCATCAACTACTCAATACTGTAAACCTCACAATTTGTACAAATTAGTAGGGGGGTTCCTTAGGGCGCGTCCGTTTTGAACCGTCCGTTACCGCCCGTCCGCTTCCGTTTGTCCGCTACCGCTTGTCAGTGCCCGCCGCCGCGCCTTCAACCGATACGATTACGACCTCCTTCGCACCTTCTCCCACTCCTCTCCAGCACTAAGCGCCGTGGCCTACGCTTCCCATGGTCGCCAGCCTACTGCCTACTGGACCACAAACCCAGGCTCGGTGCTCCATGGCCTACATTTTTCCACGGGCGCCCATCTTCACTTCAGCTGCCTAGGCCCATCACTTCGGGGCTTCCTCAACAGATGTCGGATTGCTTCCGCCTAACCAGGCCCTCCGCCGAACGCCTAACCAGGCCCACCGCCGAACGCCTAACCAGGCCCTCCACTGCCGCCTAACCAGGCCCTCCGCCGAACGCCTAACCAGGCCCTCCGCCGCACACGCCCAGTGCTTCATGCTCCACCACACTCCAGTCACCAAGTACCCAATCGCTCCGTGCCCAGCAATCACAAGTGTGCCTTCCCACCTGCTTGCGCCACTGCCCGTCGCGCCTCCTCACTATCCGCTCAAGAGAAGAAGAGGACCTATCTTGGGAAAACGCTGAACCACCCCCCCACTGCCACCCGATCATGAGGACATGATCTTCTCGCAAGGGGGAGTGATGTTACGGGCACGATCGGAATGAGCTGTGACTCGGAACTCCGGAGCTTCTTTTTATCGGGCAGAGCCACTTGAAGCAGCTCCGATTAAATCTGAAGAGGAAGATAGCTGCTGATGAACAGGGAGAGGGGAGGGACCGCGTTGCCGCGATCGGGAGGTTAAGAAAATCGGGACCCCGGCGCGCAACGAGGCACTCGATCTATTTCTCTTCCGGACTCCAACGGCTCTACTTCGCTCCTCTTCTATTCTATACCTGTGGGCTATTACTTGGAACAAAGGAATATACTGGTTTATTGGAAGGAAGGCCTTGATTATTGTGTGACGCCCGAACGAACCTATAACACCAACAAGTAATTTGAATATTTTCAACTTTTTATTGAAAAGGTGTTTTGCAATTTTATTTTTTAGATGACAAAGGGTTCTGGTGCACTCAGGAAACAAAGAAGAAAAGTCGACCTTCATGATTTCCGCTTGGCAATCGTAGCATACCTTTGCGGTGACGTACCATCTCCGGCCACATCGAATCTTCCATCTCGAAATTCACAAACGATAAATTCCCATCATTTCCCCCAAATACATGACAAGACTTCCACCAGAACGAAACGATTACGTTGTCGACAATGCTATAAATCCAAAATCTCGGCTTCACTTTGTTCAAATGATAAGTTTCATTCACCAACATTTTTGGGTGTTTGAGGATTGGCCACCTCATTTATTTGACACTGTTGATTGTAAGATTACTGTTCATAATTGATTGGATAATTTTTTTATTGTCCCTGTATTTGATTGTAAGTTACTGCTCATTATTTTATCATGATTTACCTACTTTTGATTCACCATAAACATTGTTATCTTTCCGATTTTCCAAACCTAATAAAAGATTTTTCAAGCCAATTTTGAATAATATTTCCACCGCTCCTTCTACCTTCATCAATAAATAGATAAAGTGGTTGGATCGTACTGTTGATTTGGTTGGACCAAGTAGACTTCAAATAAGGTTTATGCTGAAATATTTCATTTTCAATTCAGGAGCTGACGGCACCCAACAGACGTCAGATGCTGTGTTGCGGGTTTGCATACACTGGTTTATCCCCACTGGCGGATGAGGCCATATGGATTAATTTTTAAAAAAGCAGTAAATTTACAATTTACGGACTAAATATTCTTCAAAATAGCGTATTTATACACAATTAGTTAGCCAGTTTTAAGAAACAAAAAAATAAAAATCCCGCCAGAGGCAATGATTGACAAAACCTGTCACCCGTTGAGAGTATTAACGCCTCCCACTTAGAGAAGAAAAGAAAATACGCGAATCACAGTGCACTCATAAAAGTAATTGCTGACTCAGCTGGAAGGCCCATCTCATCTGTCCGTTGCTCTACCGTAACCTTGAACTGGCGTGGCATATGGTCCAAGAACTCAGCCGCGGACCTGTTGTCGCTGGGAACCTGTCGTGACTCGTTACGCAAGATCACGACACAGGTCATGCAGGGGACCCACCTCAGTTACAATAGGTTTAATCAGATGACGGAGCGGATGTGGACGGGCGGGGCTGCCTGAAGGAGAGGTGGCAGGCAGGAGGACTGGGAAGGGGCGGCCAGGATCTCCTAACAATAGCATCGGAGCGTTAGGACAACCTGGTTCGCGATCAGTCTGTGAGAGTAGTCAGAGTAGGTAGGATAGAACGTCGGTGGGGTGGGATCCCTGCTGACGCCGGCCTTGCCCATAACATTCATATTTCGGACAGTGTCAAATTATATATGAAAGTGCCACAGAAGACGCTGTGAGGTGCGTAGCTGGTTCCTGAATCCAGGCGTATGAGGGATAGACCCTCTGTCAACATCGGGACCACTTATCGATTTTTTTCATGATCACTTGCACCCTGGAGAGGCCGTCTGATATTCCGTCAGTACTTCCGTCTCATATTCCGTCAGTACTGAGCCGTCTGAAAGTCATCAGTACGACGTAAAGCTCTATATGCTGCAGAGCCAGATGGTTTCGTCCATAGAATGATCATCTACGCAGGAGCCTCTGATCCCGATGTAAGTGGTGATGGACACACTAGGAAAGGTGAAATTAAATTGACAACCAACCTGTTAGGGGAGGGCAGATCCATATTTATGGATAATTATTACAATAGTGTGGAACTCGCTTCCGAACTCCTAGATAAACAAACTTTTGTGACGTGAACGTTGCGCCCAAATCGCAAAGGAGTCCTCAAAGAGGAACTTCAAAGGCCTTATATCGAACATCACTGTGCACTTCGGAGAAGTAGTTGCTTGAGGAAGGGCTGTACAAGCATAACACATCGAGGACCAGGGGAGTCTCTCGACTTAGCCTCTGTACGGCCAAGACAACCCTACCTCCTTGTTGGTCTCCGCTGGGTACCCTGGACAAGCGCCTCTTCAGGCAAGCGCACAGACAGGATGGACCCGCCACAAGTAGATGGACCCTCTTAAACACAGAGTCAGGGGCACCTGCTCTCAAGCCGAGGAACTTGTTCAGTGGTAGCAAACAGGGCTCTGTCATGTTAGGGCAGCTACCATTGTGGTAGCGATTCCCTGGCACCTCCACTGTGGGGCCGGAGTAAAGAGGGCAACCTTCCCCCCTTGCGGTTGTATGTTTAACAATACACGACGTCGGAAATCCTCGGAAGGGTTTTGTTATACGCAGGTAGCGGTGAATGTGGGGTTTTCGACCTTAGTTGGGCATTAAATCCGTTCATTGGTCTCCGGACTAACTATCAGGGAGCTCCGTTTTCGGCTTCGTTTCTGCGAATTTTTTTTTTCTACTTGTTGTTGACTCTCGCTATTATACTCTAAAATGACCAGCAGAAAGCGCCCTAATGTTTCTCCTGCACTTGGTAAGTACTTGTACTTATTTATTATTTGTGTTTCGTGGATTGTAGGTACCTACAAACAAGAAAGAAAAACTTCAAACGATACGACTATTCATTCTTTTGATTTTTTTAGTTCTGAAAATGGATTACACGTAAAACAATTCTCTTTATAACTAACAAAGGATAAATTTCCTGTTTTTGTTACTCTCTTTTACTTACATGGTTTTATTTTGTTTTCAAGATTCGGGAACAATCGATGAAGGTCAGCCTTCAACTTCCACTGGGTTTCCCGATTCCCAACCTCAAACATCAAATTTTGCTGACATTTCAGAAGGTAGCTAAATTTTGTTTTTTTGCTACTTTTTACGTTAACCAGTGAATGTTTGGAGAGTTTTAGCACTTCTTTGTATCTTTCTGAAAAGTTTACCAGCTATATAAGTTGTAACTGGTAAATAGTATAGTAGTAGTTCACGTCTTTCTTGATCATCACTTCGTTTAGTTTTCACTATATATATTGTAAATGTTCACATTTTTACGCGTTTTTTCCAACTTGTTCTTATCATGTTGCAGAGGAATTCTTGAAAACACCTAACCCCAAGAAGGAGAAGAACGAAAAGAGAGACCGGTATACGTTGGCTGACTTGGATCCTGCCACTGTCCAATTGTTGCTGGATCAAGTCACCAGTGATGACAGCTGTGACTCCTTGATTGAAGATATAACCCTGGCTCACGAACACACTTACGGTGATGTACAATTTTTTGATATATCGGGCATTCAGATTGAGAACCAACAGCAACATACATCTCGCTCCTCGCTAACCCCCTCTCATCATCGACCCCTGTGCAGCCAGAATTAGCAAATTCAACACGAATCACCTCCCCCTTATCCCCATTAGCTACACCACTACCCTCTCCCCCTGCGCAGCCACAATTACTCTCAACCACTCATCACATTTCTCCCAGTGCTCCTCCACAACATTTCCCACCTCCACTGATTCCTCAGCAGTTGCCTTCTAACTCTCCCATATCTACATACTCAACACCCCCACCTCAACCACACACCTTCTCTTGTTCACCCAACCCACCCCAAAACCATCCTTCTTTTCGTTTCAGTGGCAATACTCTTTTTAAAATGCCTGATGGAGATGAACCACACCATTTTTTCTCACTATTGTTTCCAGAAAGTTTTTTTGAATACCTTGTGAGGGAAACAAACGACTTTTCGGAAGAGCTTGTAGTTCGCAAAGCCAACGAGCAATTGGAGAGGCAAAATGAGCGGCTTCCTCGACTAAAACACCCCCGCATCAAAACTATACCTACATTTTGTACCTAATACCTAAATTTTGTAAAAGTGAAAATAAATTTTATATGAAAGCTAGAATTATAGCAAGTGTACATTTTTTCATACTGTTTCAATGCTATCACCTATGTTCAGCATTTCATAATAAATGTTGCATTACATAAAATAATATAATTCTAAATTTGGCATATAGTAGGTAGGTACCTAAGTATATTACATAAAAAGTAAACTACATAGTAAGATTTTGTTAATACATGTTTCACTCCGTTGAGAATTATTTTTGTATACACATAGTTTGTTATTTCTGTATTATGTGCAATTTACTATTATAAATAAATTTGGAAATAAATTGATAAATACAGTTCTGTGTATTGTGAACAATCCTGATAAAGTATCAGCATGCAAAACATGTCAAACCTATGTCATTTAAAATATTGATTACATTTCATTTGATAAACCATGTGTGGAGTCAGGCGGATAAACTGTGAGTTTGGCGGGTTTGTATAACCAGATTTCTTCTGCCACACTGATGACATCTTAAGAATCCATGCCATAAAAACCATGAAAAATTAAAAATTTCAAATAACAATTATTTATGCTTAAAACAAAATAATAAAGCGCTTTTGTCAAAGATGTTTCGGGGAAAAAATATCCCAGCACAGCCAGAATCTCTGGTTTGAAGGTGCCGCATGGAATGGGTTAACTTTTCTCCCACTGGAGAAGCCCCTAGTTCCCACCTACCACCCATGGGGGTCCCGCCTGTGCCTGTCCAACCTGTGGTCTGTGAACTCTGTTCGCGGGGTTTCACGTCCAAGAAGGGTTTGGGAGTGCACTTCAAGCGGAGTCACCCTGCTGAGGCTAATGCTAGAATAGAGACGAGTCGCACAAATAAGCACTGGTCAGACGAGGAACTGCAGATAATGGCTAAAGCTGAGGCTGAGGCTCTCTTCGAGAACCCTCACGTCTCTGCGAACCAACACCTACTAAGCCTATTTCCTCAGCACTCGCTCAATTCTATCAAAGGCGTTAGAGCCAAAAACACAAGGTACAGAACGCTTGTTGTGGCGAACATTGAGGCTTTACGTGCTTCGGCACCTATTGCCCGGTGTGATAGAGTGCAGTCTGAAATACCCTCTTCTTCCAACAGTCCGGCTAATGTCTATAGCGAGCCAAGTGACCTTATCGCCTCAGGGTTAGATGGGCTGTCTCAGGCCCTTAAAAGCCTACGCGACAAGCTCACGGAAGTTGAAGGTTTTCATGTCGACGTTCTTCACAACATAAGCACTCGCGTCGTCGAAGGCGACCACAATGTGGACCACGCCATAGAGCAATGGTTCGCCGAGAACTTCCCTGCGCCCAAACCGAAAGGGAGTAAGCGTACGGGGCGAGTCTCGAGGCAACCTGCTCGACGATCTGCCAAACAGCAGCGAAGAACGGCGTACGCTCGAACTCAGGAACTCTGGCGAAAGGATAGACACAAAGTAGCCAAAGACATCTTGGATGGTAAAGCTGCGCAAGTTGGGCACAGCCTGCAGGAGTTGGAAGCCGCATAGCGACCTATCTTCGAGGCTGAATCGACTAGGTGGAACGGGAGTGCAAATGCTCCGCTAGTACACCTAGATGGACTGTGGGTTCAAATATCGGAGGAGGAAGTGCCAAGGGTGGTTATAAAGACGCACACAAGGCCCGAACCGGACGGCATCACAGCCGCTCGTTGGAGAAGGGTACCTAACGTGATCAAGGCGTTGCTGTTTACAGTATTCGTCGCGATTGGGAGGGTGCCTCAATCTATCTTGCGGGGAAGGACGGTTTTGATAACGAAAGGTGTCGAGAAACCGTCGCCCAGGGACTACAGACCACTAACAGTGGCTTCTGTGGTCCTCAGTCACTTCCACAAGGTGATTGCCTCCAGGTTGAGCAGAGTGGTTCACCACAAAGGCCAGAAGGGTTTTGTGAAGGGTATCGATGGGGCATGCGAGACCTTGGTGTTGAACTCTATCATCCACGACGTACGTCGGAAGATGAAGGAGGCTCACATTGTGACCCTCGATATGACCAAGGCATTTGAATCAGTCAGCCACGAAGGACTTATTGCCGCGTTGCGAGACCTGGGATGCCCTCCCGGACTCGTGCGGTACCTTCAGTGGTCCCTACAAAACAGCGCGACATACCTGGAAGTTGCGGGCGAGAGGACTAATGCAATACGCATCTGTCGTGGGGTTCGCCAAGGAGACCCTCTCTCACCCCTGCTCTTCAACATAGTGTTGGACGTAGTCCTTCGCTCCCTGCCATCTGAAGTCGGCTACTCACTTGAGGGCACTCACATTAGCGCGCTTGCGTATGCTCATGATGTAGTGTTGCTGGCTTCCTCTGCGATAGGAATGAAAATGGCCCTGGAAACCTTCCGTCAGGAAGCACAGAAGTTTGGCTTGGAGGTCAACGCAAAAAAGACCAGTGTCCTCTCGCTTCTCGTTAGTGGGAAAGAAAAGAAGGTGAAGGTCGTAGACCATCCCTTATTCAACATCGACGGACAACCTCTCAAGCAGATCGGATGTGTGGAAAGATGGAGGTACCTTGGCATCGATTACGATTCCTGCGGAGTCTCACCTCTCGAGAAAGATATCCAGTCCATGCTCGATAATGTCAGAACGGCCCCCCTCAAACCACAACAACGGCTGGCAATCCTTCGTACCTACTTGATTCATCGGATCTTGTATGGTTTCACGTTGGGTAACGTCACCCAGCTGAGGTTACAAGCGTTCGACCGCCAAGTGCGGAAGAATGTAAGAGGGTGGTTGCGGCTGCCAAAAGATGCACCAATGTCGTTCTATCACGCTAGCTGCAAAGACAGCGGGCTTGGTATCCCAATGATGGAAATACGGTCCCCAGCGGCTATTATCGACCAATATACAAAGCTGCAGTCTTTGCCATCTCAGGCCACCGTCGCTGCATTGCAACTGTGCGTTGGCAAGGAAAAGGCTAGAGTGGGCAAAGAAGGTTTACGCCAAAACGGGTCTGTCTCCTAGGGACACCACAGCATCTACTCGACGACATCACTTGAAAAGCCTTCTGATCCAATCGATAGACGGCGTGGCCCTCAAGGAAGCTTCTCTCGTAGAGGCATCCACCTCCTGGATCTCAAACACCAACTCTTCGACTCTTTTGGGAAGGGACTATATCCAGTTCGTAAGGACTTGGATAAACGCCCTACCCACACGTACCAGAGTCACCAGAGGTCTCAGGGGGGAGGTTGACAGGCGCTGCAGAGCTGGCTGTGCATCCAGCGAGACACTCGCACACATCTCCCAAGCCTGTTGGCGAACACATGGCGGACGCATCATGCGACATGACTGCATGGCTGAAACCATCACAAAAAGCCTCCAGTGGAAAACTGGACCGTAACAAGGGAGTTTATGTACTCGACTCCCAGTGGGCGATTTAAGCCTGACATTGTGGTGGTACGGGACAGCGAGGTCTGGGTTCTGGATACGCAGATAGTCTCCGTTAGCAGTTCACTTAACGCTACCCACTTAGAGAAGAAACCAAAATACGCTAACAAAAGTGCTCTTATCAAACTCATAGCGGACACAGCTTGGAGGCTCATTGACTCCGTTCGATGCTCAACCATCACCCTAAACTGGCGTGGCATATGGCCCAAAAGTTCAGCCGCAGACTTGACGTTGATTGGTGCATGTCGTGACACGTTGCGCAGGATCACGACTCAAGTTCTGCAGGGGACCCACCTCAGTTTCGATAGATTCAACTGGAGCACGGAGCGGATGTGAATGGGCGGGGCCGCTGGAAGGAGAGGTGGCGGAAGGCGGTTAGACACCCGTGATTCCAAATTCAAGGCCAGATCGGAGGAACAGGAATGGGCGGCCAGGATCTCCTAACATTAGTATCGGAGCGTTAGGAGAGAATGGGTAGCGTTCAGATGGATAATAGTTAGAGTAGGTTGAATAGAATGTCACTGGGGTGGGATCTCAGTTGGGACCGATCTGGCCCCCAAAATCTTTCTTTCGGATAGTGTCAAAGTAAATATAAAATTGCCACAGAAGACGGTTTCAGGTGCGTGAGCGGGTTCCTGAATTACTCTCTCACAATGAAACGTGTGGACGGGACAGACCCTCCACAGGCGTCAGTGGGACAGACTAACTGTTAACATCGAGAAAGGCAATGCCTGACTCTAGCAAAGAGATGATTTGGTTGAGCTGGCTCCTCAGACCTTACTGCAATGAGCTTCCTGCTCTGAAAGAACAAACTAACGTCCTAGTGGGCAACCACAGCGTGAGACCGAACGAGGTGATCTCTCGTTCAATTTAATTCACGTTAAAGTCAAAAGGGTGAAGAGGTGACACTCTTCGGGAACTTTCGTAAAGAAGGACCCCAGGAGCCCAAACAGAGCAGGGGATGAGCTCCCTGCTCGCAGTACAAACCGCTAGATGTCTTATCGTGGGAAACCACTAGATGTGACTGAGCAAGGGAACCCTTGCTCGGTCTTTTCATGACAATAGGGACAGCACATGGGAGGGAAACCTCCCATATATAAGGACCTACTCGAGGAACTTTAAAGGCCTTACATTAAACACCACTGTGCACTTTCGAGAAGTAGTTGCTTGAGGAAGGGCTGTACAAGCGTAATACATCGAGGACCAGGGGAGTGATCCCCCTCTCAACATAGCCTCTGTACAGTCGAGACAACCCTACCTCCTTGTTGGTCTCCGTTGGGTACCCTGAATAAGCTCCTCTAAGGCAAGCGCGTGGACGGGAAAGACCCTCCACGAATAGAAGGGGGATGGACCCTCTTAAACACCGAGCCAGGGGCACCTGCTCTCAAGCCGAGGAACTTGTTCAGTGGTAGCAAACAGAGCTCTGTCATGTTAGGGCCATCGTAACCAACGCTGTAACGATTCCCTAGCACCTCCACTGTGGGGCCGAAGTAAAGAGGGCATCCCCCTCATGCGTCTACTGTCCTGCTCGCTTCGGCACTCCGGGAACATCAATGGCAGAGGCTTATGGGGGGGTTTGAGTCGCCTTCCCAACCCCTCACAGGAACTAGGCACGTCAAATAATAGAGAAAACCAAAATGTTAACGCATCTCCTACTGGAAATGCCCCTCGTTCCCAACCACCACCCAAGGGGGGCCCTACCTGTGCCTGTCCAACCCGGTATCTGTGAAATCTGTTCGCAGGGTTTCACATCCTGGAAAGGTGTCAGAGTGCACATGAGGCGGAGCAACCCTGCTGAAGCTAATGCCAGGATTGTGACTAGTCGCACAAAACCACACTAGGCCGAAGAGGAACTGCGTTTAATGGCAGAGGCCGAGGCCGAGGCTCTCTTTGAGAACCCTCGTGTCTTCGCCAACCAACCAATTAACTTACTTTACTTTTACCTTTACTATAGTTACCTACTTCACTATTGATTTATGTGTGTCTTTAAGAACAAATGTATCTGTTACAAACGAATAAATTGATCTGTGAACAATATTTTCAGAACACAAAATATAACATGAAATAAATAATGTGTAATTGTGTTTCTTTGATCCCATTCTTTGTTCTACTCTGAAATCATTTAGGTATTTATTCATCTTCGACTAATATATGGTGACTCTTAGCTTTTCCAAAATCTAAGTGAATTCTAAATTTACAACATTGTATTCGACTTCTTCCTTTTTTCAAAAAACAATAACGTTTTTCTGTATATGAATAGAGCTTTCAATGGTGTAAAAGCCGAAATTTATCAAAAACAGGACGAATTAATTAATCATTAATTTCTCATCATCAGAGCTTTGCGGGTTTGCATAATTAATCGTTTTCAGTCGGCCACGCGAAAAAAGGTATGAAGAACCGATAGGGAGTAGGCACCAAGTGCAAGCAACGAGGCAGCGAGCTCGACGAACCACCAAACAGGTGCGTAGAACAGCATGTGTACTGGCTTAGGGCACCAGCATGATGATTGTTGTGTTTTAGGTTAAGTACTGGTGTTGTTGGAATATGTATATGTATTCTTGTATATTTTCCTCGAATAAAATTGTTGATGACCTACCATCTAAGATGCGCACATCACGAAGAAGAACAGAAGGCAACCTCCTATGCAGTAGAGGTTGTGCAATTATAGAAACTGCCGCGCATGCTGTCCAGAGGATTAGAAGACACGATACAGTAGTTACACTACTCGTCGAAAACGCGAGACAGTGTGGATGGATATGGTGGATATGGAGGGAGCCCTTGATCGTAACAAGTGGACAGCGTTACCAACCAGACTTCGTTATGAAGGGAAGGGGACTCGCATGGATTGGCAATATCGCGATTACCATCGATTCCGACGAATTTCCGTTTGCCAGAATAGAGACATTAAAAAAGCAAAAATATGAAAACGAAGCAGTAATTGAAGCAGTGTCTGCGATGTGTGATATCCCCACGAACAAACTAGGAGTTATACCAGCCACCATCCTTCACCGAGTGTCATGGTAGGCTGACACATTTACTTTGAACAAATTAGAGTGCTCAAAGCAGGCTGAAATTTCTGCCTGAATAGTGGTGCATGGAATAATTTTACAGGACCTTGGTTCTATTTTGTTGGTTCTAAGGAACACAAGCTAATGATCAATACGGACAGGCGGGGGCATTCATATTGTGGTGTTAGAGGTGAAATTCATGGATCGTCGCGAGACGCACAAGAGCGAAAGCATTTGCCAAGTATGTCGAAAGACGATAAATTGACGAAAGGCACCACCAGGAGTGGAGCCTGCAGTTTAATTTGACAGAGAGTCATCACAGTTCACAGTTCACTTTTAGCTTTTGAAGAGGCAACATCTCAGGAGAGGTGCTCCTGAGAGTTGCGGCGTTTCACGGGCGAAAAGGTATACGGCGAATGTGAAAGTGGTATCAGTTTGTTCGGTTTTTGACGTGCTTTTAGGCGCGTGTGGCGTAAGGACTTTATCGGTGCCTTAAACGGTGTTTTTCGGGAGTTTTAGGCCCCTGGACTTGAGAAAATTAACGTTAATAACGTTAGAGTATTTTTTCCAGCCCAGAGGTAGAAGGAAAAAGAATTCCGAAGTGTTTATAAACACCCTCGGAATTGAAGGATATTGACAGTTGGAGCTCGGGTGAAGAAAAGAAGACCGATGGTGAAGGAGCAAGGAGGAGAGAGGTGACGAGTCCGAGCGCCTGGAGGGCGGCGGAGGAGATGTTAGAGGCCATGCGTGGCCAGGACGACTTCGAGTTGGCGGAGGCGATGGAGACCCCAAAAGTGGGGAAGGCTGGCGGGCGGGGGGCGAAGAGGCAGCTCCACTTCAGGAAGGTAGTCGTGGACGGTGGAGGAGAATGCGTTGAGGACACACACGGCAGGTGGGTGGCGAGGGAGACCCTATGAGGACATCAGGGTGAGGCCGGCGTGGGCGAGACGCCCTGTCATACGCCCAGGCGAGGTTGGTAGGCGGCAGAGAGAGTCAAGAAGGGACTCCCATCGCAGCGCCAGGGAAGTGTCATCGAGATATCGATGTCCACGAACTCTGTGGCGGCAATGGATTTGCAGGCGTATTGGGCGCTGCAAATGGAAGATTTCGAAAGGGCAGCCAAGGCGGCCAAGGTGGAGTTCGGATAAGGTTCGCCCTCTCACGCAAATCATGACCAGGCGGTTAATGAAGTCGTGAGGAGGGTGGTAGTACTGGACCTCAAGAACAAGAGCCTTGAGACGCCACGCGGCGTCGAGGCTGGGCGACTTGGAACAAATTATTGCGGTGATGGGGAGGAGAGAGGAGGATCCTCAACCTCCTCAAGGAGCGTTCGATCCTGAGCCCTCGTCGAGGGCAGCCAACGGCACCCGGTGCCTGCTGCCAGAGGCGGTGTCATATCGCGCGGCGCGCATTGTTATGCGTCTGGGCGGAAACCACTGGCATGGGCGATGCCCGATAAGGTGAGGGCAGCCTTGGAGGAGGCAGTGGACCCGGCGAGAAAGGTTGGAAGATAGTCGGAATGAAGGAGAAAACACAAGGAGGTGGTTCTGGAAGCAGCTACAAGGGAGGACGCAAGGAAGATCCTTGCCGATACCTCCCTGGGTAGAACAGGGCTAGAAATGGAGATGATGCCGAGGCGAAGGCCTCGCATGGTCGTCCATATGGTGTTCGGCGCAGCCGATGAAGAACCAATGTGGTGTTAGTGGTTTAAGTGAAATAGTGTGTAAGGTTGTAATGTAAGAAAGGACAGGTGATTAGCGGTGTTAATGGTGTAGCTTTAAGTGAACTCAAATTGCGAGGGGTGGTCAATTGGATCCACCCCTCTATTATGCTGGCCTAGGGCACCAGCTCGTTGTATAATATAGTTAGGAATAGGTGTATATCTGAAATACGGAGTTGTATTGTTGTATAATTTGCTCAAATAAATTTGTTAAATGACAGAGAGTCATCACAGTTCACTTTTAGCTGTTGAAAAGGTATACGGCGGATGTAAAAGTGATACCATTGTGTACCGAAATTTTTCTAAGTTTCGTGGTGAACTGTTATTTTTTCGGTGCTTAAGTCCTCTCTGGGAGCAGAAGACATTCGGTGTGCGGTGCAATATCGCGGTGAACGATTGTGTGTCCGGTGAATATCGCGGTAATAGTGTGATAGTCAACGTATGCTGTTCCCTGGCCATAAGTACTTGGGCCCGGGGAACCCCATCAACAACGAGGAGCCAGTCGACGCTGATGCGTCGTGCGCGGAGCGGCACGACATCGACTACCATCTAGCGACCTCGCCGCGTGAAATCAGGAAGGCGGACAGGGTAGCGATTGGACGGTTTGCATCAGACCTTTTCTCGACAGGGAATTGGCACTCGGCGGTTGGTGCTGCAGGCTTGTCGGCGAAGTATGCCGTAGAGTCCTGCACCGGAGTCCTCTATCCGCGGGAGTGCGCGTCGGTATTCCCGGCAAAGGCGCCGCACTGGAAGGAGCCAGTGGTCAGGCGTATGGTAGACCACGGCGAAGGACCTGACTGGAATTCCTGGAGGCGGTCCAAGAAGAGCAAGCGCGGCGACGGAAGGGCTGGCGCGTCATTTTCACTGATGGGTGAAGAAGAACGACCAGGGCCCAGCAGGATGGAAGACCAGACGTATCGGCGGCTGCTAGTGGATCTACCGCCGGAGGAGCGACCAGGTGATGCTACGAGGGGTTTCCGGAGGACGCACTCGGCGGTCTCGACAGGGGTTAAAGAGGCGTCAGAGGATTGGAGAAGTCGGGCGTCAACGCTGCCCAACGAACCGTCAAAGGTATGTAGGGGTAGGGGGATGACGGATTTTGTCACGGCGGCCAGTGAGTTTGAAGGGATGAGGCGGGAGAGGTGTTTATCCCTGGAGAAGTATGGTGCGAGGGCTTCTGGATATCAGGACTCGGGGCCGGTGTCGTCGTGGAAAAACGCACCGATGCCTGGTGGTGCGGAGTGGTGGGGGGCGCCCAAGAAGGTGAAGCTGAAGCCACCCCCAAGGGACGACAGCTGCAGGAGTGGGGCCAGTGCCAGGAGTGGGTCGGTGATGTCGGTTGCCGGCAGTGACGCCGGAGCGTCGTGGGTTGGAGGGAGTGAGAAGGGAGGGTTGTCCCGGAGTGTCTCCCTGGAGGGGGGACTAGATGAGTATCGGCCGGTGAGACCGAGTTGGGCGTGCACTCCGGCTCACACACCATTGCGATGTTGCGGGGGAGCCGGTAGTGAGGTGAGTTCGCCGGAGAACAGGAAGAGAGTGTTGGAAGATGTTGACCCGTCGCAGTCGGTGGCAGCGATGGACCTCCAGTCCTACTGGGCGGAGGTCATGGATGAGTTTGAGAAGGCGGCGAAGGCTGCGAAGGTGGGGTCGGACGAGGTCTGGCCTCTTACCCAGAAGTTGACCAAGGCGGTCAACGAGGTAGTTAAACGCATGGTCCTGCTGGACCTACGCAACAAAGCGTTGGAGGGGGCGGTGTCGAAGAGATTGGATGAGCTTTCCAGAGTGGTGGCCGTAATGGGCCAGGAAAGAAACGAGATGATGGCTCTCTTCAAGCAGCAGGTGCCGAGAGGCCACCCCCGGTGCCAGTAGCTAGAGTGCCCATGGCATCCTATGCGGGCGTGGCGGCGGCGCCTCCAAAGGCCAAGAGCTTGATTGTGGTCAAGCCGAGGCCGGAGACGCGGGGGCTGGGCGATGCCGATAAGGTGCAGGAAGCCCTGCAGAAAGCGGTGAATCCAGCGGAGAAGGGATGGAAGATAGTGGGCATCCGCAAGCGCCAGCGGAAGGAGGTTGTAATTGAGGCCGAGTCTCGGGAGGAGGCTCGCAAGATTATGGCGGACACTTCCCTAGGCAAAACAGGGCTACAGATGGAGATGCTGCCTAGGCGGCGTCCCAGGCTCATCGTCCATATGGTGGACAATGAAGTGACGGCGGAGCAGTTGACGGAAGAGGTGCGGAGGCACAACTTCCCCAATATGCAGGCGAAGGAATTTAAGGAGAAGTTTGAGCCAATGAGGAAGCTCGCTAGGGGCCAGGGGAGGCCTGTTGATTGGGAGGTGGCAGTGGAGTCGGCTTTGTACCGCATGATCGAGGAGAACGGTGCATTGTTCGTAGGGTGGCGTAGGTCGAGGGTGTCGACTAGGGTGCCTGTGACACGGTGTTACAGGTGTTCAAGGATCACCACCTGGCGAGAGACTGCAAGGTGTGCGCGGAGGGGGAGTCGTGCTGCAGGCGGCGTGCGGGGTACCGGCAGCGGACCTCAAGTGCCAGTCCTGCGTTGCGGCTGGCAAGCCGGCAAAGCACCTGACGGGCGCTGAAGGCTGTTGGGCGTACGAGGCGGCGAGGAAGAGGGTGGAGGGAGCCACTGACTATGGCTTCTGAGCCGTAACTGTGCGGGGAGTGTGGTAGGGGGTTCTCTACAGGGAGAGGGCTCACGCAGCACAGGAGACAGGCCCACCCAGGGATGCTGGTGGACGAGGCGGGCCCTAGCCGTAATGGTCGGCAGAGGAGCTGGCGATTATGGCGGCTATGGAAGTCGAATGGACGGGAGGGGTGCCCAGAGCAGCCATGGTGCGCACACTGGCGGGGGCGATGCCAGGGAGGTTGGTGGACAGCGTGAAGAGGGTGAGGGGGAGGCTGGCCTACCTGAAGGCGTTGAGTAGGGCGAGAGAGGCACCCCAGGTAGCCGAGGGTCAGGATCCGGAGCCGAGGGAGGTGGGCGATCAGCCCCTTGTGGAGGCAGTGAGGAGGGGGATGGCGGGGGTAGTGGACGACCATCCACTCCTAGGGGCGGCGGCCATTAGGGCGTTGCAGGGTTTGGATCCTGAAGATGAGATAGAGCAGTGGGTGTGGGAGATTGGTGGTGCCAGGCAGGCGGGTGGTGGAAGAATACGGCGGGTGGAAGGGCGCCCAGAAACGCGGAGAGAGCAGTACGCTCGTATCCAAACGCTCTGGCGTGTCAATAGGAAGGCAGCGGTCGACGAGATCTTGGGGAAGGGTGAGCTGCGTGGCGCGCACACTCATGAACAACTGCGGGCCTTTTGGGGCCAGCAGTGGGCAGTACCATCCCACCCGTGGGGCGAGAATGAGGCGAGGGTTGTTCCGGATGGGGAAGTGGAGACCTGTGGGGGAGGTGGAGTTGAAGGAATCCGAGCTGGGGCACACTGCATGCGGCCCAGACGGCGTCAGCGCGGCCGAGTGGAGGAGGGTGCCGTGGAAGGTGAGGGCCCTCCTCTACAATACGGTGCTGTTGTGGGGGAGAGTGCCTGGCTGTCTGCTGGTGGCTCGCACGACGACGCTGCCGAAGGTGGCCAGGCCTGTCTCGGAGGCAGAGCATAGGCTGATAACAATCGCGTCTGTAGTGCTGCGTCAATTCCACAGGATTCTCGGGAAGAGGCTGGAAGCGGTGGTGGTACACAGCAAGTACCAGAGGGGGCTGAGGAGAGGTGTCGATGGCATAGCGGAAAATGTGACGGCTATGGACACGGTGTTGGCAGATGCTGGTCGTCGCAGACGAGAGTTGCACATAGTTGTGCTAGATGTAGAGAGTGCGTTCGATAGAGTGTCGCACGAGGCCCTCTTTAACATCCTGGTGAGGAGGGGGTGGCCTGCGCGCCTGGTCAGTTACCTGGAGGATGTGTATGCGAGAGGTACCACCACCATTGGTGGAGGGCCGCAGCTCGTGGTGAGGAGAGGTATTCGGCAGGGGGATCCCCTTTCCTCGGTGCTCTTTAATGTGGTGATGGACCACGTGTTATGCGGCCTGCCTAGTAGCACGGGGTACGTTACAGGGGGGCGGAGGTGGTCGGCGCTGGCTTTTGCGGATGACCTGGTGTTGTTTGCAAGCTCGGCGGCTGGGATACAGGCGTAGATCAGGCGAGCGGAGCAAGGCCTGGAGGATGTTGGCCTCAACGTCAACCTGCGTAAGACCAGGTATGTGGTGTTGAGGCCAAGGAAGGGGAGGATTGTCGTGCCCAGGGAGGGGGTGGAGGCGGCCTTTCTGAGGGGAGTTGTGAGGGCGGTGGGACCAGCGGCCACTTGGGTGTACCTCGGCGTAGAGTTCGGCTTGTCAGGGCTGAGGAAGACGGGGGTGCAGGGGTGTCAGGGATGCTTGAGAGGATAAGTCGTGCGCCCCTCAAGCCGCTGCAGAGGTTGGAAGTCCTCCGGGGGTACGCGTTGCCCTCACTGTTCCACCAGTTGGTACTAGGGAGCAGGAGCTGCGGTGCGTTGGTGGCCATGGATGTGGCTGTGAGGGCCTGTGTGAGGAGGTGGTTTAGGCTGCCTCCCGACAGTCCGAACGCCTACATGGGCCAGTGGGCGACGGGGAGCTGGAAGTTCTGGAGCTCAGGGCCCTGGTGCCGGAGCTCAGGAAGAGGAGACTGGCGCTGGCCCGTCACTGGTTGATGGGGGAGGTGGCGGCGGGCCCCTGGCAGACGGCATCTCAGAGGAGGGTTCAGCGGGCGGCGGCGTTGCACGCTACCACGGACAGGAAGGAGCTGGTGGGGTCCCGGCTGGTGAGGGCGTCCACCAACTGGCTGAGGTTAGCGGCGGCGGGTGTTCAGGGGTGGCAGGAGGTGAGTATGGTGCGGGTACATGCAGCAGCATTGCTCACGCGCATGCGGACCTCGAGGGGTCGTAGGTGGGAGGCTGCCCCCCACCATTGCAGGTGGGGCTGTGAGTCCACAGAGACAGCGGCGCACGCGCTTCAGGTGTGCCCGGTGGGTAGGTTGGCAAGGACGGTGAGGCACAATCATGTGACGAGGCTTTTGGCGGAGTACGCTCGGAGGAGAGGGTGGGCGTGCTGGGAGGAGCCTCTGTTCCAGGCGAGAGCAGGGGGCCTCAAGCCTGATCTGGTACTGGTGTCCGGGGGGAGGGCTTATGTTATCGACGTCGCGATAACATTGGGTGGTGCTTCACATCCTTTGGGGCTAGCCTATGAGGCGAAAGTACGTAGGTACCAGGTGCCGTGGTTGGTGGAGGCGGTTGGTGCGCTGACCGGAGTCGAGGAAGGGAGTGTTGTGGTGACGGCGGTAGTGCTCACGTGGAGAGGAATTTGGTTAGGTAGGAGTGCTAGGGCCCTTAGGGCCATGGGATACCCGGAGATGGTAATGGGGTGGGTGTCCCAGAGAGTACTAATAGGAGGGGCGGTGGTTTGGGCAGCCTTTACGCGAGGAATGTCGGAGAATGGCACTGTGCGTTAAGTGTTGTGACTTTGTAGTGTATATGGACAGGAGAAATAAGTAGAGTTAAGTATAGTGACGATTCGCGTAGATTGTGGCGTTAAGTATATAAGTGTGATTGTTAGAAGCAGACTCACGCTGTAGGGGGGTGGGAGCCAAAGGCCTCTACTCCCCGTTAGTATGCTGGCTTAGGGCACCAGCATGGTGGTGTATTTGGCGTAGGTTAAGTGATGTTGTATATGAAATGTTATTGTATTGATGTTATTATGCTCGAATAAATGTGTTATTGACAGAGAGTCATCACAGTTCACTTTTAGCTGTTGAAGAGGCAACATCTCAGGAGAGGTGCTCCTGAGAGTTGCGGCGTTTCACGGGTGAAAAGGTATACGGCGAATGTAAAAGTGATACCATTGTGTTCGGTTTTTGACGCGCTTTCAGTCGCGTGTGGTGTGAGAACTTTATCGGTGCTTTGAACGGTGTTTTTCGGGAGTTTTAGGCCCCTGGACTTGAAAAAATTAACGTTAATAACGTTAGAGTATTTTTTCCAGCCCAGAGGTAGAAGGCAGAATAACTCCAAAGTGTTTATAAACACCCTCCGAATTGGACGATATTTACAGTTGGAGCTCGATATTTACAGTTGGAGCTCGATATTTACAGTTGGAACTCGGTGGAAAAAAGAAGACCAGAGAGAAATTGGCGATTATTCAGGTTGTTTACGTAAACAACCTCAGCGGCGACTGTTGTGATTTCGCAACCTCAAGGGGATCGAGGGCGATTTCGCAATTGGCAGAGTCAGCAGTTCACTGGACTCAAGGAGGACACTGAGCTGTTTGTTTGAACAACATCGTCGGCGACGTCAACAAGAGGTGAGAAATTGAGGCCACTGGTCGGCGAATATTTTTTTCAAGAAATATTCATTTGTGGACTTTAAAAAAATCTTCCACTTTGGAAATTTTTTTTCGACTTGGAGATTTTTTTCTGAGTCCAGAGACGGTTCATTTCGAACAATTAAGAAGAGTCGTCGTAATTGGTCTGCTGTATACCCCTAAAAAGGTATACATCGAGACTTAGAAAATTTCACGGCTTGGCGACCGCTGTATACCCCCTAAAGGTATACAGCGAATTGGGTTGACGCCAGAAGGCTCAGTCAGGCGTGTATTTTTTTTTTAGTACACGTCTTGAGCGTGTGTAGAAGAATTTAAAATTGTGACCAGAGGCGGACAGCGAAAAATTGGTGATTGGTGTAGCTTATGCTATTCCCAGGGCATAACTACCTAGGACCTGGGAACCCAATCAACAACGGTGTTCCAGTCGACGAGGACGATAGGATAGCTGAGAAACACGATATCAGCTATCACCTAGCGTCCACGCCTAAGGAGATTCGGAAGGCCGACAGAGTTGCAATCAGAGAGTTCTCAAGGGACCTAGTGAAGACTGGCAACTGGCATTCGGCGGTTGGTGCAGCGGGAATTTCGGCAAGATACGCTTGGATACGGGTTGGATGACGCGAACAAGGTCAGGGCTGCCTTGGAGGAGGCCTTGGTCAGAAAGGTTGGAAGATCGTGGGGTTACGTAGGAGGAAGCACAAGGAGGTTGTCCGCGAGGCAGCCTCGAGGGAGGATGCAAGGAAGATCCTTGCTGATACCTTCCTCGGGCGGACTGGCCTAGAAATGGAGATGATGCCGAGGCGCAGGCCTCGCATGGTCGTGCACATGATTGCGGAGAGCATGACGGCGCCTCAGCTGATTGAGGAAATTAGAAAGCACAATTTCCCAAACATGTCTGAGGCTGACTTTGGTGCGCAGTGTAAGGCCCTCAGGAAGCTTCCAAGGGGGGCGGGGTGGCCGGTGGACTGGGAGCTCGCTGTGGAGCCGGAGCTCTATCGTTGAAGGGTGACGACCAGGGTCCCGGTGCTCAGGTGCTCTCGGATAGGGCACATGGCGAGGAACTGCACGGTGGCGAAGGCTGAAGAGCCCTGCTGCCGTAGGTGCGGCCTGGTGGGTCATAAGCAGGCGGCATGTGAGGTGCCGGCGGCGGACCTGCGGTGCCAGTCGTGTTTGGCTTTGGGCAAACCGGCTAGGCATTTGACGGGGAATGACGGGTGCTGGGCTTACGAGCAAGCCAAGAAGAGGGTGGAGGGATCCACGGACTATGGCTACTGAGCCAAATCTGTGCCGCGAGTGCGGCCGTGGATTCCCCACAGGAAGAGGGCTCACCCAGCACCGCCGTCAGGCGCACCCTGGGATGATGGTTGATGAGGTAGGTCCCAGCAGGAATGTCTACTTCGCTCTTCTCTATATCTGTACCTGTGGGCTATACTATTTATCGGAAGGAATATATTGGTTGGAAAGGAAAGGATTGATTATTGAGACGCCCGAAACCATCCTATAACATTGGCGCCCAACACCGGAATCTACACGTAAGTACAAATTCCTTTTCATTTAACATTTTTGTGCACATTTTGTGAAATTCGTTGCTTGAACGGCAGATTTAACCTGCTCCCTGACATGCATCTTTGTTTGCGAGTCTTTGAAAAATTTGTTTAGGAGTTCGGGTTGTTTATTAAATTGGGGAGGAACTATAGTGAATTCCGTATTTTCTCCGCACTCAAATTTTAGGAAACCGAATTCACTACCTGTTGCTGCCAGGTGCGCCGCAGGTCGCAATTTCGGAACCATTGCTCGGCTGAATTGATTACTTCTCCGTAACTTCGGAATCATTTCGGCCCCTTTTTTATAATTTTTGGATTCGAAGCGACTTCCCTCCGAGAACTGCCGCGTGTCTCCCCCCCCCCCTTCGCCTTTCCTTCCTACCACATCCGTTTCCGACAGTCGCCTGTCCACCCGTTCCTTTAATTCCTTATCTTTCCGTATTTCGTTCTGAGGAAGAAGGTGTCGACTCTTCCTTTACTTTCCGAACGAAATCGCCTCCTGTCGTCGCCCGTTCGTTCACTTGAGGAGCGCCAAATTCTGTCTCGATACGTCGGTCCTCAATTTTGGGGTAACCCATTGATCGTGATGTCCTGCAACGCTTTCAGGTCAAAGATGAGCGTTAACCACCTCCGTAAAGACGAGTTGGTGTTTGAGCTCGGTGTACGGGGAACAGCGTACACGGGAACAGTTGTCGGAGATGAGAGCTCGTTTGAGGAAAGCTCTCAACTCCCAGGTTCAGCTGGCGGCAGAAGAGGTCGCACGACTGATCCCACAGACCGAGCTCAGGATCTGTGCAGTTAATTGCGGGCGCTCAGCGCGGATCTTACGGGTCTTTTGGACGCGTGTTCAGAGGTCGAGCGGCAAGGCGCACAAACCAGAGCGTGGCATTTCTACCGCCGCATAGGGATATTGCAAATTGCCGCCATGGAACTAGAGGAGCAGCGCATTGTCCTGCTTCAGGGAATAAGAGGCTTAGTGGAAAGCCGTGAGCTTGGGGAGTCAGAAGGTGGGTTCTTACAGCCAACAAACTCCCCGCTCCCCGAAGTACCACCAACGGACAGACGGACGTACAACCAGCTACAAAGTACACCCCCGTTGCCACAGGTGCCGATGGACACAAGTGGGAATCCAAAACAGGTGGCCCTAAGAGCAGACGAGTTGAGTAATCATTTCGTCCAGCATGGGGACTACATGAAACGCATGCAGGCCGACATGCGCCTGATGCTGTTAAGGGGTGTATTCCTCACAGAGGCGCAGAAGGAAGCAATCACCTCTTCCTTCGACGAGGCTATGACCCCAGTGATAATGGCACTGGAGGATTCTGCAACCACCCTCCACTACAGTCGCCTGCAGAATGAGGCCCTGCTAAGCGAGGTCAAGGCCCTGAGAGAACATAACTACAGGGTACGTACAGAACATAAGGTACGTAGGGGGAGCGGCGACGGAGTTTGAGGGGTGGAGGCGGGATAGGTGTTTGTCCCCTGAGAAGTATGGTGGGAGGGTGTTGGGGTACCAGGACTCTGGGCCGGTGTCATCTTGGAGGGACGCACCGATGCCTGTGGGGAGGGGGGGGGACGCCCAAGAAGGTGAAGCCGAAGCCACCTCCAAGGGATGACAGTTGCAGGAGTGGGGCGAGTGCCAGGAGTGGGTCGGTAGTGTCGGTTGCTGGCAGTGACGCCGGGGGTCTGTGGGCTGGGGGGAGTGAGCAGGGAGGGTTGTCGCGTAGTGTCTCCCTAGAGAGGGGATTGGATGAGTATCGGCCGGTGAGACAGAGTTGGACGAGCACTCCAGCGCACACCCCACTGCGGTGTTGCGGGGGAGCCAGAAGTGAGGTGAGTTCGCCGGAGACGCCGGAGAGGAGGGAGAGGGTGCTTGAAGACGTTGACCCGTCGCAATCGGTGGCGGCGATGGATTCCAGTCTCACTGGGCGGAGGTAATGGACGAATTAGAGAAGGCGGCGAAAGTGGGGTAGGACAAGGTCCGGCCCCTCACCCAGAAGTTGACCAAGGCAGTCAACGAAGTGGTTAAGCGCAAGGTCCTGCTGGACCTACGCAACAAGGCGCTAGAGGGGGCAGTCTCCAAGAGACTCAATGAGCTCTCCAGGGTGGTGGCCGTAATGGGCCAGGAGAGGAACGAAATGCCACCCCCAGTGCCAGCAGCTAGGGTGCCTATGGCGGCGCCTCTGAGGGCCAAGAGCCTGATTGTGGTCAAGCCGAGGCCGGAGACACACTGAACTGTACGGTGGCGAAGGCGGAGGAGCCCTGCTGCCGTAGTTGCAGTCTGGTGGGCCACTGGCAGGCGGCATGCGAGGTGCCGGTGGCAGACTTGCAACCGATTATGAGTGATCACATCATAATCATATCAGGGAAGGCCGACAGACTGATACGCAGACAGAAAATGATCGAGGCTGTTGAACGGAATAAAAAAGGAGGTCATGAGTTGGGGAGGAGAAGGAAAACCCATGGGAAAATTTTCTGATTTGTAGGCATTCGTGATCAAGCCATAGGAGAATAAATGAAGTTCTGCCGAGTTAACATATTCTTCACCAAACCACCACTACAATTGGCGCAGTCGGTTTTCGAGTACCTTCAGGTAAAGTATCGCATAAATTTGGTAACATTTTCATTTACGCTTCTACTTACCTTTTTTTTTTTTGACATTTTTCGAGGGACATTGTAAATAGGTCAATTCGTCCTCGTGTGCGATAAATTTACTTGCACTCCCCAGTAACTTAAACGACTTCATAAGTAATACATTATTCCCACGGTTTCGTGCCCCTAAAAACGTTTTCAACTCCAATTTTCAAATCTTTAGCATATTCTCGACCGTTCGTTGAGTTCGTTTTCATTCAGAACTACAGTTCCTTGACTCAAGTACGAGTTTTCTTATTCATTCAATCAAGGCTAATTCGTTGCAGTTTGTTTACAATTTGAAATGGCAACTCCCAAATGCATCTTTGGACTCAAAAATCCCCTTGCTTTTAGGCGTAGAATGCTGGGTGCCACAGTTTCTGATCCAGACCTGCATACGGATGTCAACAGGCACAGTGTGCCCGACCACAGTGAGTTGGGGTGGCAGGAGCCCAACACTGTTGTTCATTCTGAACCAAGGGTTCCTTCGCCTTCTGCACAAGGGCCTGGCATCTCTCTTCATAGTCCAGTACAGCAAGCATCTCTATTACCACCTGTTTGTTCCAGCCCGACGCTGTCGGATGCTTTCATTTCTATAGTGGATAGCATCAAGGAACAAATGAGGCATATGCAACTTAATGTCCACTCGTTTCATCGGGAACTGATAGACACAAGGGAAACCTTGAGTACGTAGATTTCTGACAGTATCGCTCGCCTTGAAGATCGTTTGGAGACCATAGAAAACTGTACAGAGGGCCACGCAGCAAATATGATGCGGGCTAGGCAGGATCTACACTGGATAGTCGTGAGGATGAATGAGATAGAGGAACAGGAAGTAGCTGCAGTCCAGAATCTTGAAATCTGGGAAACAGTGTTGAGAGGAGGGAGCAGTCCTCTGGAAGGGAGGGATCAACGAGTAACTTTTGGTCCTAGCGGGTTGTCATCTCCTGTTCAGCATCAACCTGTGTTGGCTCAAACAATAGCGAGCCTTCCAACAGTCATGGTGACAGGAGAAAGGGCATGTGAGCCCATTTCAACTTCGTGCTTCTGTCTTGTATCATCATATAGTGCACCCCAGTACACTAGGCAACCCCTTCACGCCTCTACAACTGGGCATATGTATGTGACTCAAGGTTGCATGCCAACGTATACCACCTCGTACCCTGCCAATAATCATCCAACCTTTCTATTCTCGAACCTAACTTGCCCAGCAGGAACAGAGCGACAACACACCATTTGTAATAACCCCCAGCAGAGCGGAGTGCTCATTCACCTCTGAGCATCAATCCAGAAGCAAGGAGAGCGTCTGGAGGATTTGTTTGAGCAAATAAGGGAGGAAACAAGAATACACCCTCTACCTGCCAGCACATGGTTACAGTTGGCAAAAGCTCAGTTACGTGGCCCTGCTAGGTCACTGCTCAAAGAACTTGCGGAGCATCAGACCAGTTCTTTAGAGCTATTGGAGTTCAAACTAAGGAAGCGTTTTGTTGAAAATTAAAACGCCTGATATTTACTTCCAACAACTTATGGCCATTTCCATAGGAAAGAACGTGACCGTTGAAGGTTTTGGTGCTAGGGTGAGGGATATTGTTCAAAAGGCATGTCCCAAACTTTCTCCTAATCATGTAGAGCGGCAAGCAGTTAGTTTCTTCTTAAAAGGACTTCCAGCACAGCTCCAAAGGCCGATAAGACTTTTAGGACAACTAGAAACACTAGGGGAAGCAGCACGAGCTTCATACTGCAAAATAAGCGAAGAAATGCTTACCCACACAAGTGTTCCTACGACTAATGTGTTGTCCACAGTCACGAATCACAATCAAAAGCACAAACCCCCCAGCAGAATAAACTCCCCTCCACCCCCTAACAGACGGACAAGTGGTAGCCAACACAGACGTACAGCTGAAACATCAAATGGAAGGAAGGGAAATAAATCCTGACATTTTCCCAGCAATCCTTACTGTCACGTCTGTGGCTCAAAGGAACACTTTTCTGGCAAATGTGATTATAAGGTAGGAGGCCCAAAAGCTGGCCAACCTACACCTAAAGTGAATCCAGCAGAAGCAGCTGTTCCTGGAACCTCTTCATCCTCACCAGGGAATCGTCAATCAGACTACCCAAACGAGAGAGGCGGGCAGAACCCACCAAGTAACTTAGATAAACAAATTAATGGAAATGGTGCTACAGACCCTGGCATGAAAAAGGAAATAGTTCAAGTTAATTTTGGGCTTTTCACAATGGAAAGTGTGGTTGAATCAACTACGGGAACCATTATTATAGACACTGGCTCCCAAATCACACTGATTGATTCGAAACTTTGCATTGATCCTCTTCGACCTTTAAATCTCTTAATATTAGGTCTAGGATCCCAGCCGATTACACCACTAGGTGAAACAACTGTCTCAGTTCACCTTGATGGAGAACAACCTTTCAGTGTTAAGGCTGCAGTATGTGATGGTCTTAGCCATGGTGCTTTGCTGCTTACAGGTTGTGATGTCCTGAGTGAATGTGGAGCAATTTTGGACGTGCAGCAAAAAGTTGTTGCTTGGCGCACCTTGCCCAATTTCATTTCAAAGAATGAAGCAAATTCAATGGTTCCAAAAACAGTGCCATGCCAGCGCTCCAAGGGTAAACACGTCAGGCGTATGCAGTTACTAGTCAGGAAGCGAGGATCCCTCCTGACACTACAGCTGTTATCCCTTTAAAGAGTCAAATTGGACCGCTCTATGAGAAAAGAAGTTGGAAATTTACCTCATGGTCTTGTGGCTTTCACCCCTGATGATGAAACCCACTTGCTTATGGCAAACACTATTGGGACATCAGATAAAATGGTTGCCGCAGTTTGCAATTCTACCTCCTCAGAAATTTTCATGCACAAACACATGGCAGTAGGGCACATAGAATTTATTGACAACTGTGAACTAAACATGTGCAATCTCGTTCAAGCAGCTGAAACTGAAACCCCTGAACGTAAAGTTTCTTTGACAAACGTCCTCCTAAAACATCTTTATCATCTGGATTCTAAAGATCAAGAAAAATTGATTCGTGTACTTGTTAGTTACAGAGATGTATTTAGTTTTGAAGGTTCTGAAAAACTGGGATGTACAGATTTGGTAGAGCACCATATCACTACAGGCAATTCTTCTCCTGACTGGTTCCATAGAGCACCCCAGTTATTCTTGTCCCCAAGAAAACAGGAGCTGGGCTAAGGTGGCGTTTGTGCGTGGACTATAGGAAACTCAATTCAATAACAAAACCCGTTTTTTGGTCGTTACCTCGAATCGAAGAATCGTTTGACAAACTGGGTAACTCTAAATTTTTCATTACCTTGGACCTTCGTTCAGGATACTATCAGTGCAAACTTAATCGTGAGGATAATCCCAAAACTGCTTGTCACCGATGAAGGTTGTTATGAATACTTGAGACTACCCCAAGGGCTCCAAGGCGCACCTGCTACTTTCCAAAAACTGGCTGTCACTTGTTCGAAGTGTAGATTCAGAAAGGATTCTGGCATTCTTGGATGATTCAATTCTTTTTCATCAGGACTTTTCCACTCATTTGGTGGAACTTGAAAACCTGTTGCTCATCCTAAGAAAGGCCAATTTGACTCTTCACTTAGAAAAATGTTAGTTTGCCAAATCTGCTGTTAATTTTCTTGGACATGTAGTAATGTCTAAAGGGATAGAACCTGACCCCAAGAAATTACAAGCAGTTTCCAATATGCAGGAACCAACTGACTTGAAAGGACTCAGATCCTTTTTAGGCCTGTGCTCTTATTATCGTCGGTTTGTGAAGGACTTCTCCAAAATAGAAACCCTCCAACGAATCTTACAAAGAAAAATGTTCCCTACATTTGGAGCAGGAAGTGCCGAAGTGCCTTTGAGACACTGAAAACCAAACTACTTCAGCCTCCTATTCTAGCATACCCCAACTTCTCTAAACCGTTTATCCTTGCTGCAGTCAGGAAAGTTTAGGGTGTGTTTTATCTCAGGAGATAGAAGCAGTAGAGCATCCCATATCTTATGCTTCCAGGAGAACTACACTAGCTGAAGGATCGTCTTATTGTGCTACTGAGCTGGAGCTTGCAGTTTTGGTATATGGAGTGAAACACTTTCACCATTATCTCTGGGGACTGGATTTTTTGGTGTACAGACCATTCTGCTCTGAAGTACCTGAATAGCCACAAAGATCTCAATTCAAGGCTGACTAGATGGGCCTTGAAACTGAGTGAATACAGATTTACAATTATCCATAAGCCTGGAAAAAGGTCTCATGGTAATGCAGACGCCTTATCAAGAGTTTTTCTAACAGAGGTACGATATCTCCCTACACCTCAATTGGATACCCTACGACAAGCTCAGGAAGAGGATGTAGAAGTAAAACAATATACAGGGAAAAGGAATTTTTCACACTCCCGAGATAAATTACCTCTCCAAATTCTCTCGGACCAGGGAGCTGAGTTCAATTCCGAATTGATTGCCCACTTTCGTTCGTTCTTTAAAATAAAGAAAGTAAGAACTACAGCCTACCATGCCACGGTAAATGGACGAGTAGAACGCATTCATCGCACTGTGGCAACATTCTGTCTCACTATGTAGCAACTCATCAAAACAATATGGGATATCTACTCGCTGCTCAAATGGTGATAAATTCCAGTCCACATGAGTCCATTAAGTTTTCTCCTTATGAGGTTGGTTTATGGACGGGAGATGAAACTTCTTGCAGCAAGTGACTTAGATCTGAGAGAGGACATAGAACCCTATGTATTCTATGTGGAACAGTTGCGAGATGCCTTGCAGTCCATTTGGAAGCAGGTATCCAATAATCAAAGTAAAGCTGCCATATGTATGAGGAAGAGATACAATAAACGATCATCATCCTCTCCCTCATTTTATATTGGACAGCTAGTGAATCTGCATGAACCGGCTTTACAGGAAGGAAGGTCAACGAAATTTTCACGCCCTTGGAAAGGCCCTTATAAAGTGATTGACACATCAAAACTGAATGTGATCATCTTGGTCAAAGGCAAACCACGAAGAGTTCATGTCAATCAACTGAAACCCTTAGTTCATCGACGTAGAAGCCAATGCCAACAGACTTCACCCATACAACCACAATCGCCTCCACAAGGAGAGGACTGGTGTAAGACCAATCATGGGGAACTGGAAGAGGATGAGTTGCCTCTCACCTCAAGAGTTCCAACTTTGTGCTCTCACTCACCAATCCGACCAATGACATTCTTGGAAGAAGACAACCTGTGGTGGGAGCATCCTGCTTATGGCATCATAGCTCCTCAACCCTCTGTTACTACAAATAACTCTCCAGAAATCGAGACAACCGTTTCACCTAGACCAAAGAGATACAACACAAGAGGAAAGAAAGTAAACTACCGTCTACTCGCAGGTTTACGACAATAATTAAATCATTAAATGCATAAAATGTCCTAGCTTCTTTGTCTGAATCTCAGGTGGGTGTCAGTTTGCAAGCTGCTCTGCACGAAGAAAGAATAAGGGAGGAGGAAAAACGTCGACATAGAGAGAATGCCTGGTGGACGAATCTCACCATGGGTCTCTCTGGTTCATCCCTCCTTGTGGCAGCAATGATGCTTGTTGTATATTACGCATAGGAGGGGGATGCGTCGGGGGTTGCATCCTGCCCCTGCAAATCGAGGTCACGCATTCTATTTTTAGCTGCAGTCAGTCGGAGTTGCACCTATTGTTTCGAGCAGATATAAAAGTTTATTTCGCATCAGTTATTGTGTTTTATTTCCCGGATATTCAAGAAACAAACAATGCTGTTAGTGTGTTACTACTTGGCTCGTCGCTAAAACAGTTTAGTAACAATGGTAAATGCATTAACTATTTTTATAATAATCATGTACATTTTTTTTAAGGCTTTGATGAAAGTTATTGATTACAATCTAATCTCTAATATTTCAATCACATGCGTTTCTTATTTCAAATAAACACTTTCTCCCATACAGCCATTTCAGCACTTCCTTCTAATTTGCAAATGGGGTAGGAACCAACAGGAGCTGGAATTATTAAAGGGGGGGGGAGGGTTGTATATACAATTCTGGTATACCCAACGCTCAACCTTTCTCCTCGCTTTCCCATCCTTCCTTCATTTGTTGTTTGCTTGGGAAATTGTCTACGGAATTAGTACAATTGGGTAATACCAGGCAGGTTACAACAAAGATGTACCAAAATTGTTCGAAAATTAGCCAGTAACTTAGGACATTATAAGTAAGCTACCAACGACTATGAAATGAATTGCATGTATAAAAGAAAGATCACATCTGATGTATCAACGCGGTTTACATTTTGAAGAAAAGAAGGATAAAAACCTTAACTGTTTTAAGGTCGTTGCTCACCAGAATAGAAATAATAATAATTATAATAAACAACACAACAGAATGGCGACGAGGATTAAACTGGCAAATCGTTTTCTTTTTCGTCAATAGTCTGGTGAGTCGTCAACGCATATATTTTTTACATCTAACGACGCCCGCGTTGGAGACCGAGGAAATCACATTCAAATTATTTCAAGATCCGTCTATATCAGGCGATTTCGTTTCAGGATAATTCGATTCGTGAAAATATTTTGCAGTCTTCGGTTGATAAGAATCTAAAATTTGAAGACATACAGGGAAAGGCGCTAGCATTGGAAGCTTCGAAAATCGATAGTCGCGAGATTTCCTACCGCTCAGACAGCATTTCGACTTCCCTTAATCAAAATGATATCAACAAAATTGGCCAACGCATTTCTCGTTCAAAAAATCGTTCCAGCTACAGAAACATTCGGGAAGCTCAAATCAGAGAAATTCTTTGAAATCTAGGTCCAAACTCGATTACCAGCATCTCTGCATTGACAACAGGTGCCTGAGATGTGGTCGTTTCCATGACACTAGAGATTGTACGTGTAACTTTAAAAAATTGCACTGCGCATTATGCAACAAATCCGGTCATGTTTCTAGCGTTTGTATTTCAACGCTAATGAAAAAAAAATCAGTAGGGAAAACAGCTAGACATACGAATCAAGTAGAAATTACCTCCGTAGATGATTTAACAGGAATCAATTATATATATTGTCGACATTTTCGATATCCCTAATCCAGATTCAAAAAAATATTACGTTGAAGTTCTAATTGAAGGGAAACCACAGTCTTTCGAAGTCGATTCTGGCGCTGGCCTAACTCTTCTGCCAATCACTGAATTTTGGAAGCTGAACCTTCAAAGTTTTAGACTCCAGAAAACAGAAGTTTGTTTTCGGTCCTACACTGCCAGGACGTTCAGACCCCTGGGAGTTGTAAAAGTAAATGTTGAATACCGTGGACATAAATCAACCGAAGTTTTATTTGTCGTTCCAAGTCAATACATGCCACTTTTAGGGAAAACGTGGATTCGACACCTTCAAATTTGACTTGAGAAATTAGACCAACCACTTTCTGACACTTCTTACGTAAACTCAATTGAAGTCTTTGCAGACATAGTAACTGATTTTGCAGGAATTTTCATACCGAAAGTGGGCTGCATACCAGAATTTACATGCGCTCTTGAGTTACGTCCAAATTCGAAACCGGTTTTCATTAAAGAGCGCCCTGTTCCGTACGCGCTTGTAGACAAAGTTTATAATGAAATAGACAGCCTCGAAAAAGATGGTATCATTTCAAAAGTTGATGCGAGCGATTGGGGTTCACCTCTCGTTATAATTCCAAAGCCAGATGAATCTTTACGTCTACGCGTAGATTATAAAGTAGCGGTAAATAAACAATTGAAATCAGCGCATTACCCAATCAGAAAAATAGACGACATCCTCAATAATCTTAGAAATTCGTCTAATTTTTGCCACCCAGATATTTACAAAGCGTACGTTAAAGCTTCTGAAGTAAGTAGAGCAATCCAAACAATTTCAACACATCGTGGTACTTATCGAATGAACCGCCTATCATTTGGCATCAAATCTGCACCAGGCGAATTTAATAGAATCCTTGATCAAATTTTAACCAATCTCGAAGGAGTTATGTCGTATTATGATGACATAATTATACATGGCTCCACACTCGAAGAATGCAAACAACGACTGACCTTAACAAGTCAAAATGCGTGTTTTTCCAATCCCAAGTTAAATATCTGGGGTATCATATTAGTCATAATAAAATCTCAAAATGCCGTATTAAAATCGAAGTGGTCTCTAATATGAATGAACCTGAGAACTCTGAAGAACTTCATCGTTTTCTCGGGATGGTGACATATTATGCAAGATTTATCCCCGACTTATCTATGACCACTTACCCTCTCCACCAGCTACTTCAGAGAGGAGTTAAATGGATTTGGTCTCGTGAATGCCAAAAAGCATTCCAACGGCTAAAGTCCGAGTTCTTATGCCGTATGACTCATCTCTTCCAGTAACCTTAGCTTGCGACGCCAGTCCTACAGACATAGCTGGGGTTCTCCCACACATGATTGATGGTTCAGAGCGACCAATCACATTCATTTCAAGATCCCTTACAAATGCAGAAAGGAACTACTCTCAGCTCGATCGTGAAGCCCTTTCAATAGTCTACTGTGTCACAAGGCTACACTATGCATTAATTGCAAGCGGGCTGGCCAGGTGGACTCTCACCCGGCAGGGGCGGACGAGTGTCTAGCCCTGAGGGTGGCTCTGCAGCGGAGGGTGCAGGCCACGAGTTATGGGAGGGTTGGGGAAAGTCGGAGTGGGGCAGAGGTACCGGGGGTGGTTCACGAGGGAGCCATGTCACTGGGGGCAGAACTTGAATTAGCGGAGGGAAAAAGAAAAAGGGACGATGATTCAACGGAGGGGGGTTAGGGTAAGAAGGTGGCTATAAGGGGGCCAAGGAGGTCACCGAAGAAGGGAAATACCAAAGTGGGGGAGTTTAGGGTTAGTAGGATGGTGCTGGTGATGTGTAGTAGGTGCCTGAGGTACGAGCACATGGAGGTTACATGCAGGGAGAGGGACCTACTTGCGAACGATGTGGGGAGGAGGGTCACGCTGCTGGGGGGTGCAACAGGGGCTCGGCGACTGTAAGGTGTGCCCAGTCTAAAAGGATTAGGCTTGAGGGATGGAGGAAGCATTCACCGGCAAGTGGGGATTGCCCGGCGTGGGTGAAGTATGAAGCATGGGGATGGAAACGGATGAATGAGGTGGCATGCATGGAAAGAGGGAATGTGGGTTTGGGGGAGAGTAAGTGTGCGAAGATGTGCGAGTGGTTTAAATGGGATCGTGGCTGGGGTGGGGCGGGCGGTGTTAGAGGGGAGGATAATGTCCGCATTGGCTAGGAAGGAGAAAGGAAGAAGGTAGAGGTGTTAGAGGTTTCAGGGGCGACTGGATACTGGACCGGCAGTTGGCCCCTGGGTGTTCCAGCATGGGTTGGGCTGTGCGGGAAGGTATGCATGTTTGGTGTGTGGTTGTTGTATGAATGCAAATAAAATGAGTGAATGATTTAGGGATGAATGACTGTATATGGGTGATAGGTGGGGTGAATGTGAGATTGGAGGGAGTGGGGGCTAGGAGGGAATCCAAACCCCCCAGGGGACAGAAAACTGGGTTGCGGCCCCCCCCCTTCCGGAGACTGGTCGGGGGTGGGCCCTAGCGTACCAGGGTCCTGGGGTCCTTCGGCAAGGGGGGGCAAAGTCCAAAACCCCCAAGGCGGAGGTCCCCAAATCCGTAAGTCTGGATTTATGTCTGGGCGGGCTAGCAACCATTCTAGCCTCAAGGGATATTTTTCCCAAAATGGTACTGCGGGGGTGCACAGCCCGCGGCGTAAGCCGGTGCACCATGGGAAAGTCCACGCAAGGTGGATGCTTCGCTGGCATCTAGGGTGGGACGGGGAAACCCAACGATCACTAGTACCCATTTATGGGATCTGGCAGATATTGCAGTGGTCGTGGGTTCGCTGGAGGTAGTCCCTCTCCCAACTTCCCCGTTTTCTTTTTGCCCGATGGGGTGGAGGGAGGTTAGAGCCGATGAGGCTGGTACTCCCTCCACACACCCTGCATATCGGATCGTAAATGTCTTTCCAGAGCATCGAGGAAATAGCTAAAGATAGATTTTTGTCCTCTCTCCTTCTAGACTCAACTTCTGGGAAAATTCGAGATCCCAGTTTAGCACATCAAAGGGAGTTATCTTCAAAAATGAACGTGTGTTCATCCCTGAATGCTTACAGGAGAACGTAGTTACTTCATGAGTTACATCGTACACATGTTGGAACTGTAAAAATGAAGCAACAGGCTCGTCGACACTGCTACTGGAAGAACATAGAATGGATGGTTAGAAACTGCAGGGAATGTGCTTTAAATCAAAAAAGCCCTGCCAAAGTTCCTCAATATCTGTGGGATGAAGCACAGCACAACAATTTTCCGATTTGTGAGCATTCGTGATCATGCCATAGGAGAATAAACGAAGTTCTGCCGAGTTTACCAATTCTTCACCAAACCACCACTACACCGCATCCCCACTAAACGCCAGCCCTTCCAAGGACGGAGAAATCAGACCCTGCAGTAAAAGAGGCTGGCGGAGCCTCAGCAAGTTGCCACAGTCGTCGCCCGATGTCGCTTCGGAATAGTTGTTGGAAAAAGGACTTGGAAAAGGAGATTTAGCCGCAAAGAGGAATATTGACAATAATAAACATCATCATCTCGTTCCGTTTAGAGCGAGAGCAAGGTGAGCTGCAGAAACTTTTATTTTAAAATTTTTTTCCAATATAAATTTAGATTTTTTTCCATTAGGCCCATTTGCGTCGTGAGACGCCCTCATCCATGGATCAGGCTCCCTTTTATTTTAAAATTGCCCCCCCCCCCGCAATTGGTTGTCCGCTCCCTTCCCCAAGAAGGAGTTCTCATTTGTTGGAAAAAAAGATCGGCCTCGAACTCTACATTATTGGCGCCCAACGTGGGGCTCGATAAGTTAGTTATAGTTTCGTCAACTTGTGTCATAACGCATGATGGCACGTGCCAATGTCGATCTTGACCTGAATATGCTCGAGAGCCAGCCTTTCAGCGAATTCCGTAACCAATGAGTAGTTCTCATCTTAGATCAAGTGGGGGTCAATCAAGGGCGAGCAGGTTCCAGAATTATGGGGACACACAAGCCTTGTTCTGGCGACTCATGCCTGATAATCCTCTGCACAAGAACTTTTCCTCAGCGGTTACTGGATTGTACCCCTTTTCGCTACATGTGGTCAATGGCATTTTTGTATGGCATAGGAAGAGTTCTCTTAGAATCCCCAGGGAAAAAAAAGAAAAAAACGATCGGCTCTGAACTCTACAATATTGATAACAACAATAAAAACTGTTGAATGTGAATAACATTAATTTACAGTTACGATGCAACATTTCCGCGCTAAGAATACAATTCCTCCATCTGTGTTTTACGTAGAATAGTGGCTGTTTGACGCTACACAAACAATCCGAGTGACTCAATTGCTTCTCCCACTCCTCATTCCCCGCCACTCATCACGACCATCTCACCCCGTCAGTTTTCTTTCGACAGTGGCTGGTGTCTCGTTCTCTTGTTTTACTTTCTCACCCAGTAGTTTCATTCTGATGATGTTAGCTGCTTTTCGATTGTGTTCCATGAAGTGAAGTTTAATTTTAGTTTTTAGTAGTAATTCAGCATTAGTTTTTATTGGACATAATGAAGCGATATTTGACTAACCCCTCCAACTCTAAGGACAGTCAAAAGAAGATATTAAACCTCAGCCAAATCTTAAGTACGATGCAGCGTATTTACAGTAAAACCTGGGACAGAAAATATGTGTTATGTGTTCAGAAACACATTCAAATCAGAGCATGAAGCCTTCCGTACTAAAGTGGCACCAGACTATTACGCATCTCGATTTAGTTGACAAACCTATTGAATTTGTTCTAAGAAAATCTGAATTGTGTAACAGAAAATCAGTGGATGGCAAAATTTTTACATGTAAACATAGACAAAAAATTGGTCAAAGCATCGTGCCTTGCCAGTTATAGAATAGCAAGAGGGGAAGCCTCGTACAATTGGCGAGACACTTTTACTTCCAGTCGTTAAGAATATGGCCGAGGCAGTATTAGGCGTAAAGGCAGCAAAGGAAATCGAGAAAATTCCGTTGTCAAATGACACAGTAAAGAGGCGAATTGTTGAGATGTCTTCGAGTATTGAAGAACAGCTTTTACTTCAACTGCGCGAATGTAACTATTTTGCACTGCAAGTAGGCGAGAGCACAGACATAACGCATATGGCGCAGCTTCTTGTATTCATACGTTTTGATTATCAAAGTGAAGTAAAGGAAGAATTTTTATTTTGCAAACACTAAAGCTGAGGACATATTTATTGTCCTAAATGAGTACGTTATGAAAGCGGGAATATCATGATCAAAATGTGTTGGTTCGAGCACAGATGGGGCAAAAGCTATGTCGGGTCATTTAAGTGGATTAGGAGCAAGAATAAAAGTTGCTCCAGAATGCCGAAGTACTCACTGCATAATTCACCGAGAAGCTTTGGCTTTGAAGGGTTTGCCTGCCAACCTCAAGTCTGTTTTAACGGATAGTGTGAAGGACATTAATTTTATTAAGGCCAGGGCTCTTAATTCACGGCTTTTCTCTTCGATGTGAGAAGATATGGGTGGAAAATATCAAACTCTCCTCCTACATACAGAGGTTAGATGGTGTTCACGAGGCAACATCCTAACTCGTCTATTTGAACTGAGGTCTGAAGTCTTTAGGTTTTTAATTGAACTAAATCATGACATGAAACACTAGTTCGATGATGAAGAATCACTATCACGATTGGCGTATTTGGCTAATATTTTTGATAGGGTTAATATCTTGAACATGGGACTTCAAGGGCCGAGCACTACATCAGTGTTCACTACCAACGATAAAATATCATCCTTCAAGAAAAAGTTGGTTCTGTTTCACTCTCAACTCAAGTGCAGGACAAGGCCTCTCTGCATTCCCTACTCTCGCATCATTTTTGAAGAAAATGATATTTCTCTGAAGCCAGAAGTGACTGATGATATCACTTTCATATGGAAGCCCTTCATACGAGCTTTGACAAATATTTTAATTAAGATTTTTCTAAATATGAGTGGATTAGAAATCCATTTTCAGGGAAATTTCCTAGTCACTCAAAGTAGTGTTCCATCGACCTTATATTATCTCAATGAAAGATGCGTTTAAAGAAAAATCTTTAATAGACTTGTGGATGGGGACAAAAAACTGAATATCCATCAGTGTTCAAGCAAGCAATAATCTTTTAACTTCCATTTGTAACCTCGTCGGGCTTTTCAGAACTGCTAAACATTAAAAATAAATAGAGAAACTGCATTGGTATTGAAGAGGACTTAAGAATCAAGTTGAGTTCAATCGACCCAAACATAGAAAATTTGGTCAAGGGGGTCCAAGGATTGGAAATGGCGGATTTAGTGAGGAAAGCAGTTCACGACGCGATTAAACCAGTAGATAAGGGATTCCAAATTGTTCGCTTCAGTAATTTAAGGAAAAAAGAAGTAGTGATTGAGACGACCACTGAAGAAGAAGCCCGGAGGATACTGACCTAGCCAGCAAAGGTATTGAAGTTGAGAAGATGCCAAAACCGTCACCCCACGGTGATAGTAAGGGACGTACCAATTGAGACTGACAGTTCACTGCTCACTGATGGTGAAATAGTTTAGGCCATATGGCGACAAAATTTCTCAATATATAAGGAGCAAGATTTTATGCGAGTCAAGTGGAGATTGAAGGGTAATGAGAGAAGGCAGGCGAGAGGTGGGCCAACTGTCGTGATAGAAATTTCTCCCAAGATCCAGGAAGCAATGAAGAACGGACAAGGACGAGTCTGTGTTTGCTAAGCTAGATGCGCAAGGAGGACTTTCTTGAGATAACTCGATGTTACTGATGCGGATTCATTGGCCACACGGGTAATGCCAGTAGGACATGCAGAGAAGGACGGACCAGGTGGTGAAGATGGCTATTAGGAAAGAGCGTGCACCAACCAACCAGTTTGTGGGAGTTGAGAGATCGCAGGGTTAGAACATAATCACCATAGACGAGATAGTACATGCAAGGCTTATCGTAGAGCTCAGGCAGGAGTAATAATGAGAACAACATATGAGTGGTACGATGGGCTGTTTTTGCTCGAGGACTGGATTCTACTCAGGGAGGGCGAGGTCGCAGCACACTCGGCTGGCACATGCGCAGGAGTATGTCTGTTCAGGTCGAATGACAACATACAACCTACAACACAACCAACTCCAGGTCTCCAAAGACTATGGATAAAGAACTCGACTCAAGCGACTCGATACCATGGTTAAATCACCAAGTGTGACAGGAGTATGAATGGGATGTGGGCACTGGTAAAAATTGAGGAAATTAAGCAGTCTATTAAAGAAATTGGGTTATATCCGCCAGTAGGCAAATTACTAAAGTTAACGTACCTGTTAGGTGAGTCCGTCTCCTCTGGCTTGTGAGTTACTGTGGGCAAGCGCTTTCGATGTAAAGACATCATCGTCTGGCCGTTAAGTCAGTACTGGAGTCAGTCAGTTGGTCGTGGTCTTTATATACAAAGAGAAAGGTGAAAGGGGTGATGGAGCGTCGGGGAAGGGGCGGGGAGAGGAGGTCATGTAGCTCAGGGGGAAACCCCCTAGAGATAAATGGAACGTGTTGGATGGTCTGTCAATTGTGGAATTTAAGTCTCTAACAGGTACGTTAACTTTAGTATTAAGCAGTCTCCCGTGTGAATGTCTGCCCCAGAGTTGGATGGAATGACCACTGTTACATGGAATGTGATCTCTGTGAAAATACGATGGCTGTTCTTCAACATAATTGTGACGCATAGACAGAGTTGCCCAGAATGTGACTATAATCGACACGATACTGAGGAAAGCAGGACGTGAACACAGAGAATGACATTTAGTGACCACTGACGTTAGCAAGGCTTTCAGTAAGACGCGAGGCGCTCAAGGTAACTATGAGAGCGAGGGGGTGGTGCCCATATTTATTTCACCACGTGGGTACCTTATACAGAGTGGAACAGTAAGTGCACTACCCAAGAAAATTGTCTTGCTGAGCTGGTTGAAAGTCACTTTATACAGTCCACTTACCACTTCAACGTGGGGAATTTCAATTTCATACACAAATCAGAAGTTATGCACCCACATTTGTAGGTCCTAACAAGCCAGATCGTAATGGGACAACTCTGAGCAGATAGCCTTCTTAGCAAAACGAGAGTATTATTCTAAACTGCACGAGAACACTTTTGCTCAAATGCAGGCTACCTTCGAGGGTTCCAAGAAGGTTGGGCCTGATTCTATTTCTCAATTTTTGGCGCGTTGCGATGAACTTGTAGAACAGGAGCTTGTCAAGCGACCGCTTTTACGGGTATTGTGATGCACTAACGGATCTCAACGTATCCTGCTGGACACCAACAAGAAATCACCTCAGTTTTATCCTCATTCGATAGCGTTTACTACAGCATTAGGGCACCAGAGGGAAGTCTCCGTAATAAGTTTACAAATAACCCTACTTCCTCTAAGGATATAAGATTACCCAGCATTGATGTGCCAATATGGGACAGACAACCGCATACATTTCAAAATTGGTGGGCATTTAACAATCCCATAGTTCATAAAGGTCCATATGCTGACATGGTAAAATTTGCACACCTACGTTCCTCGTTGTACCAGCCCTTACAACTTATTGATACAATGGAAATATCTCATTCAAATTATTCTGTTGCATATAGCAAAATTGAAGAGACGTATGCCACGAATTATAGAGCCTACCCGAGATATGAACTCCCATGCTGATTTTTTTGTGTTCCAATGTGCACTCCTCCGTCATTAAGAATTCCCTTTGAATGTTCTTTAACCTCTAATACTGAAGTACCTACTTTCTCCGCATTCATCAGTTTCGTTTGTTAACAATGCAGAATCAAGGAATTCTTCATGCCAACAGCTTCTGCTCTCCCTAACAACGTAAGGAACAGCAATAAAACCTAAAAATCCATGCCCGAAATGCCTTTTTCAAAGGCAACCTCGTTACTTGTTAATGATTTGAAGAACAAAACAAATTGTACCATGGGAATGCACAGCCCGATACTTGCCTACCCAGGGCAAGGTGTGAAAATACTGGAAAATGCGCATACTTAGCACACATCACAGTGATCGTAGTGTCGCTGGGGGCTAGTTCTACCATCCGAAATTTCGTTTTTCAACGGCGGGGTCTGATGGAGGTGGGGGCCACGCTGCCAGTAGGGACGTTGCAATATTACCGATATTCTAAAATATCGATATTTTGCTTCCGATATTCGATATTTTGCTTTTGATATCGATAATGTTGGTGGGATATTTCAAATATCGGTAAAACTAAAATTGTACATGATAAACCTTTCCATATTAAAAAAGACAAAACCATTTACCTACTTTGTTCTTTTATTATTTTGATAAATATCGAATTCGGAAGCGAAATACGATATTTTAGAACATCGGTAATATCGCAACGCCCCTACGTCACCTGCTTGAAGTAAGTATGGCTGGGACGTTAGAATCTCTCTTCTTACCTCCATGAGAGATCCTTAACCCATGAAGTAAGGTAGCCTTACTAAAGTTGTTACATCCAACAACCTTTTCTTTGTTTTGGATCTCTGCAGCAATTTTCCGTATAATTCTCCGACCTTGTTTAATTGCAAACTATTTTCACTATTTCTTGGTACGCGACACGGACTTCCCCTGGCATTTTAACTATGGCTCCAGTCAAAAGCAAAGTTTGATTACTTTTTGAAAAATTGGACGAGACGTGAAAAATGTAAGCAGTGTGAGAAAGAAGTCAAGTTTAGGGGTAATACAACCATTTTATCGACCCATCTGACAAAGAATCATCCAGGTTTGCAGGGTAAGAAAAGTGAAGCAGATGAACCAAAAGAAAAAAGTTGAAACCAAGTTTGTTTGTAACCCAACCCAAGCCTTCTACTTCCACCAACACCACCACCGCTGACACTGATAATGCCTCTGTCGACACTCTTAAACTGCCCAGTTCTACATCGATTTCGCCAGCTGTGAGCGTAGTCTCAAAAACAAAAAAATTCTTAACGATTGTCCAAGCATTTGAAAGAACCGCTGATTTTTCCGAAGGGGGAGCCCAACATGCACAGATAGTGAATCACATTTTGTACTTTATACGTAAAGACAATCGCCCCTTCGCGGTAATCGAAGGTAACGGATTTAAGCGCTTGATGAAGCTGTTATGCCCATCATTTAAAATTCCTTCGGTTTGGTCTATCAAAAAACACTTGGGCATGAAATATGATTACATGCCAACTAAATATAAGGAAAAAATGAGCCTCGTTCCACACATATGTCCTACTTTGGATTATTGGACGGAGACCTTGAGTGCAAAAAGTTATCTTGGAGTTACTGCCCATTTTCTTGCAGGCACAGAGTTTGTCACCCTAAATATTGCTGTGAGGCAAATGAAGATGCGCCACACAAGTGAAAACATAAGCACTTCAGTTTTGGAAGTTTTGTCGTCCTGGGAGATACCTCTTGACAAGGTTGTTAGTGTTGTCACCGACAATGCTGCTAATATGACAGCAGCAGCAATTGTGATGAATGTTAGGCGTATCCCGTGTTTTGCTCACAGGCTCAATCAAGTGGTTGATGTGACACTCTCCAACCCAAATCTCCAGGGTCATATATCTACAATTCGGAAGATTGTAGTACTTGTCAAATCCATACGTCTCATAATGATCATAATATATGATTTGTGATAAGGTGTAATTGTAATATTTTTGAAAATAAAACACTTTTTTTGCTACTCTCTAAGAAGTTTTAAAAATCTAATTTCTTTTGATATTTCCGATACGATATTTTCTTTCGACAGTATCGCAATATCGATATTTTTGTTCAATATTAATATTGAAAGGAATATTGATATTATGTGATATCGCAACATCCCAAGCTGCCAGTACTCCCCCAGACATCGCAAAATGCAGAATTGTAACTGTCAAGGCACTCAACGCCCATGAAGAACCATACTTAGCTCTCCTCAACTATATAAGCACTCCTCAAGAGGAGTTCATTCACTGGCTTCAATATCACGGGCCACACTAGGCGCAACGCACACTATTAAAATAAAACCCATCATATCAACATGAAACATCTTGCTCGCCTGATTTAGCGAAGTCAACATTCTTTCTCAAATTTGTAACAATCATCAAGTTCGAATTTGATTAGAACTTAAAATAAATTATATTGGTAATCAAAAGTAAGACACTTGTGGGCCGTACAATATAAATGGCATTGGATGCCTATGGAACTAACTTGAAAAACAAAGCTCCTGCTACTAACTCACTGCAAAACGGGGGTTGGAACAATGTACAAGACCATTTATGCAATGTAGGTCACAAGCATCTAACTTCATGATGTTTACTGTGAACTCAATGTGACTAGATATTTATTATATTGGAAATCCAAAGCAACTAAAAATCACAGCCTACTAAATCCAAAACTAAACGCTTACATGAGCCAAGTGTTATTATTTTAAGCTACCACGTGCTTTCTGATTGGAAGAGAACAGATCACAACAATGCTTCGTCCACCTGATAAAACGAATACATAATAACTAACAAATATTATCACATAAAAATTCTTTCTCTAACTGCTGGCTGAAGAGCACCTACTTGCACAGACAGAATTCTGCAGGATTCACCGCCTTGATGCAGAAGACTCCCTCAACGACGGCCACCAAGAGGGTATTGTTGCTCGTACTTTGAGTTGTCCCCATGTAAGTCCTTTCGAAGATACTGTTTCACTGATTCTCATGAGAGCCAAAGCCCGGTTTTCAGTGACACCACGAATTTTTCCAACAGGCTTTTTAGTTTCCGAATCAATCACTGGTTCAGAGAAACCACAACTTCCATTTACAGCTTCGCTCAATTCTAGCGGCATGATACGTTTTCTCACAACCCCTAAAAGAGATGAACAGTGTTTTAAGCCATTGTATGAGAAAATGTTATATTAAATAAGTAGAACTTTAGTTTAAATGCAAGCGAGTATTTCATAATCGAGGTGTGTTATCCGACATCCAAGGATCCTATCAAAAAGGTAACTAGCAATAGTAGGGAACGGGTTATACACCCGCAACACTTGAGCTCTATCTAAGAGAAGCAACATTACAACATACAGTATTAACAGCAGAATTACATCATCAACTCATATATAACTATTTATAAAGCAAAAAATTCACATATTGCACTAAGCGTGCTAAGAACTCACCAGTGTGATGAACTCTTGCTGTGAGTTCCTGTCCGACATAACATCCTTTATCAAAGCTAACAGCATTCAGTAAGTCAGCATTGTACTCGAGAGGAAACGCCTGACCAGAAGGTATTTCATTAGGCCCCTCAGTCAATCCAAGGCTGTACCTATAATGAACAGTTTATGCTTAGTATGTTAATTCTAGTCAACACCAACAATCTGTACACCTAACCCGCTTCAAATTGATAATTATTCCCGTATTTCGATCTCTGCAACTATTTCTGTATCAACAGTTTAATGGAGATAAAAGCCGTGATACCTCAGCAAACGAGATTTGTCGAATCACTTGAAGTTTTTCCAATTTTCTCAAAAACTGTCGATGCCTTCAAATAACTCCCGTCAGTCATCATCCATGCGCCAAATTCATCAAACGGATACTCGTCAGAGGTGAAACTGCCACCCATACATCAATCCACAACACTTCGCAAGCCTTTTTCTCTCAATCGAATGAATCAAAGTCGTATTAATTTGGCTATCCATGGTTGGTCGGTTAATAACGAAAAGATAAACGCGAACAGGGCAGTGCAGAAAGCACTAGAGAAGCCGGACCGGCGCGAAAAAAAATGGAAACCCAACGACCAGGGAAGAAATGACGAACCACGTGGCGGCGGCAACTCGACAAATTATGATTTTTAGGTTACAACGGATATTTTACGAAGGGGGTATTCGCGGAACGATTCCATAGTTCAAGGGTTAGTTAGTCGAACGATTCAAGTCGTATTTTGAAGAATACTAGCGCAACCAAGTAGCCAGTGATGAACGTTGTAACTAGCAACAGTATCAGTGACCTAGTGAACGTTCCGAATCGCGAACCGAAGAACCGGAAAATGTACCCGCGGCCATTGTCGGGAATTGACCCCAAAATGAATTTAGTCTCGTACAAAACTTCCCGTCCATCCATCACGCCACATCACCGCTCTTGTTTAACGTTCCGCACAGAACATCCTTACTGCAGGCCCTCTCAATTCAATTGCACTTAGTTCACTTCAAAACAAAACTTACCTCAACTTAGAGTAGCTTCCATCGACTACGTTTTCAAGAGGCTGAGACTCAGATAAGCACCGGTAGACGAACAGCTCCTTGCAGCGAGGGTCAGCCACTAATCGTTGATTGTCGGCATCCTTTTCAAATGCTACCCATGGAAGAAGTTTACTGACAGTTATTTCTATTTTTTTGCGAAGCGAGTAAACGTTCAAATGCTTTATCATAGCTGATGCAACGTCAGAACCTAACTCGATATTAAATTTATCAGGATTTTCAGTCTTGTAGATGAAGGAATCAAACAGAACTCTCCCAGCCGAATTGAGAAACATGGTATAAATGCAATTCGATGAGGCGAGGGTGCCCATGTCGTTCGTAATGAGTCCTTGCAAAAACTCCCCGCAAGATTCCCTTTGAACACACAACACCGTCCTGTCCTTCAACAGCTCGCATGCTTTAGTAGCAGTTATAGAAGATCTAAATAACTTTGAAATCCGATGGTTCGAACGAAATAATAAAGCCATGATTGTGACGACGAAACTATTGCGCAACTGACAATCACTAACGAAGACCGGGCGAGCTCGCCGGTTTGCTGATAACAGCAGATTTTCATTCTGAAACGACCGGTTCCAAATGAACTAACCGTTCCACTGAGAACGGAACGAGACAACTAGCGGTTTGTTTTGTTCAATGCTCACAGGCGTACCCACGATAAATGATCTCGTTCATTCCCCTCTGACAAATCGCCCTCGTTATAACTCTGTTAAGGAACAGCACTTGCACTTGGTTATCAAGACCGCAGTTATTACGTTATTGGTGAATTGAGTCGGATCGTATAACATTTATAAAACGATGTAAACACACACACTCAACAAACACAATATTTCCTTAGCGGCAATTATTCAAAGCTCATAATCGTTAATTCAAAATACATCTCATTCGTCAGTCCGTCAGATAACCTTAAGTTGCTGACACGGCTGTGAATTTCAATTCTGCATCTTATGCACTGTTAAATGATGATTTTACTCGGCTATACTCTCAACTAACCATATATTTCGCATAATTCCTAACCAGCGTGTAATTAATCATTCTCTCGCCATGTTTACGTAATAATTCAAGTAGTGTGTTCTAGTTGCACGATATTTTTGGTTGAGTTGAAGTGAAGAGGGCATTATAAGCTTCCTAAGGGGATCGAACGCCGGATCTCGAGATCAAAAGATCAGGTCCATAGCAACACTAAACTTTCACACGTATACGCAGCCATTGTACTCGTTTCTCAGTTCAACGCATTATTAATACTGAGAGGGATCCATCAACATCCGTACACCTTCACTTCACGCTTGCCTTGCAATCTCAATTGTGCGAATTCATGACTTTTAGAACAATTGTAAAATACGAACCATTAAAAGAGGGCAGTGATGAAGGCACTACGCGTAAGTAGGAAAATATAACGCAAAACAAAGTCGAATGAAAAAGAGAGCTTACCTTGCGGGTCGACGGCAACTCGAGAATGGAAGATGAAACGCGTTACGAATTTCGTCAACTCAGGCCGTTTGATTCCAAAAGTCCCCCTCCTCATTTCAACGGTAGAACGCGCTAGTCGAGGAACAGTTGAGAACGTGAACGAGTGAGCTGTACTCGTGAACCACACAGCCTGGCCAATGCGATTCAGTCCGATTTTGACATTTTTCTGCATGCATAGTTTTTTGGCGGTCTGCTGAATTTAGACAACGGAACATCGAGTAGAAAACCATTGGTTTGATACCCTATTGCTCTTAATTAAACTGAGAGTGATGTACATTCACAGTTTGTCTTACATATCCGTTAACATTCTGCAAAACACAAGTTAAAATAATAAGACCCTACGAATATTACAAATTCTCAAATCTTCTCAAAAGGATGGTCCAGAAGTTGATTGCTTTGTTGTTGCACTGAAGTTAGCTACATCAAGTATAGTATAGGTTTCTGCTTGAACACTTGTTAAGAAGAAACAACTTGTGTGCAGTTTGTACCTATGTAGACATTAACGCTATTGTGGTCTATATTGTCAGGTGTCATTCTTATGAATGGTTTATGGCACCTTGAATTTCATATGAAGCCCATTTGAATTTCAAAATCCATTGTTATTTGAGTTTGGATAATCTTGGAGTCGTTCTCACACAGCGAGCACTATACGTTCCACTTCAGTTCTGTACAAAATTCGCGCAATGCCACTACGAGCAATTGGTTCTAGGAGTTTGGGCTGCAACTGAAAGGTTTATTACTTTTCTTGGCTCTACAAAGTAGAAAGGAAAGTTATGTAATCGGCTGAAAAAATAAGTTTGAGTTTTCTTAAGATATTTACGTTTCACACCCTACTGAGTCCGAAAAACACTATTTGGGAAAATGGTCTATGTGTTTGTGTGTCTGTGAACGATGTTTAAAGAAAACGGTGAACCAAATCAGCTCAAACTTGATATCTAGCCTGCACATTACCATGGGACGCCAATATAAGGGTATGAGCAAAATCACCAAAAGTTAACCATAGTGATCAAAACACCCAATTTTTTTTTCTCGAAAATGGCTCTAACCAGTTTGATTACATTTTTTATATTGATAGCTCCTGATATGGAAACTACCATAAAATTCCCACTGTGGGAAAGTAATGAGAGCAGCACAATAAATTACCAATGTTTTCGACGAAAATCGATTTTAGCGCAGTTTTTTCCTTATAAACTTTGCTGAAACGTTACTAGAATGTTTAAAAAAAAAGAAGGTGTATTAGTCCAATCCAATACCTATAATCGAGCGTTTAAAAACGCCCTTAAGACATATGAGAGTCACTCCAGAAATTCTGGAATTTCAACTGCTGCTTACCACCAGTTGTGAAAGTTCTTACCCAATAACTTTGCAAAAAACATCGTGTTTACAGCCTCATTAATTCTCTGCGTATCAATTGCTCAATAATGGTACGGGAATGAGTACGAGCAGCACAATAAATTTCGGAACTGTAAGCGCTACTGCTTTCTGCTGCCGTGACGTGTTGTTGAACCAAGTTCAAATGAACTGAGTGATAAATGATGCGAATAGTGGAAAAGCCATGTACGAAAGTGAATCGACGTAGAGCTATGGAATGTTGTGTGTTGCAACGCACCAGATATTATGAAAATGAAAACTCGCGTGAGTGTGGAACGCGGAACCTTCATCTACATTGAAAAGGGTTACTTATCATTTATCTTGCTTGTGACATTCGCCTTATTATCATTGTTATCACGTATAGTATGCAGTAATATTTGTGTTAATTGGTTCATAGTTTAAATACTGTTATTAGTTATTAGTAATGGGAGGTGATATTTGAATTATCAACAAATGGCTATTGCGTTGAAGAGAATTATTAGGTTTCATGACCCCTACAGTGGGGCGCATCTCAGACAGTCGATTAGAGTGTGATTCGAAGTTTTCCACTGATGATTTGTAATTATGTCAGAGAAGAAATTGTCCACAAGCTTCATAAGCTATTTACGTGAAGACGATGAGGTAACATTACTATGATTCGTTTCTTATCGTATGATTGGAACACAATGTCAAACATCGTTTGCGGTTAGCACACGACTAAACTAGTTCATTTATTGATGCTTCAGGTCTACAGATTAGGTCTGTGGCGATTAGTTTTAGGTATGGAGGAAGTCGAGTAAACATTACTTGTTTGTTTAAATTTAACGTTCGCTGTTCTAGGCCCTGAATTCGAGCTACGATGATTCGTTTTTAGAACATCTGCGCCCGAAACTGCTCTCAGGTTTGTTCCATGTGCGCTAATTAATTCTTCGAGTTCAAATGCCACCGCTATCACTTGTAAAGCAATTACTATAGCCTATTTCACACGCTGTCGTTTTCAAACAGCTTCCTGACGCACTTGACACCACTCGTTAACGTCACGGTCTTTCCACTGTCCAGTGTGTATCATGTATAAGAAGAGTATAGGTGATTGAACAGTCGGTGACTATTGGGGGTAGTGATGATTGTAAATTAAAACTGACTGGGCCTAACTAAGGGGATAAGCATGAAGGGGAATTGACTAGAAATAACTTATTCGGTACTAAATATTCACAGCATGTATCAGGTATTAAGCGTTGGTCAGACTTCAGGCACATCATGTACATATAAACATCACTGCTCAAAGTTCTGTATCTCACATGACCACACGCAGAGAAAATCGCCAGTCGGAGTTTATTGAGGCTTTGAAATAGAATTCATCCAAATTAAAGGATAGGTTCCCCGTCTCACTAAATACTAGTTCCCCTAGTACTTCAAGTTGAGTAACTTGATAAGTATGAAAACATGATAAAAAATTTAGGGATGTAACGATACATGTTTTTACCGATACGATACCAATACCGATTATAAACGAAAATAATCGGCGATGCCGATACAGATACCGATATTGATAGCTTAGTAGATAAGTGCTTCATGTACCTATGTTAAACAAATTGAAAGGAAGTTATTATAATATTGACACCACATTCTAGACATATGACATACAACTATCAAAGTTAAAGTTTAAGTTTAAGTTTTCCCTTCAAAGTTATTTCACATAATTATATGAAGCATCTGTATTTAGGTCCTTAAGACTGTGTAGGAAAAATACTTAATTATTAATAAAAATTCAGTAAAGCAAGTGCAAAAAAAAAATTTATTGGTTTCAAACAAAATCAATCACATAGTTACATAGTAAAAAATACATAAAGTCAGTAATTAAAGTTTACTTTTGGTAGATTTTTGTTGAGAAAACAAAGTTTATTTAAATTATCCGCAGATAATCTGTTCCGCAAGTCATTTTGTATCAGGCCTGCAGTTGAAAAGAGCCGTTCTGGAAGCAACTGAGCTCATGGGATAAGAAAAGTATTTTTGTGCAAGCTTTTTAATTTAGGATATTTGTCTTCCTGGCGCCAATAAATCCTTGGATCTTGTTTGATTGGAATATTTTGAAATCTTAAATAAGATTCTACCTCTTCTTGTTCAGGCTGAATGGACATGTTTAATAAAGGCTCGTCGTCTTCTGCTTCTTTTATCAAACTGTCACAAGCAGACCAGATATCCGAGAAATTCTCATTTTGATTTTGTTGCGGCACCTCTATAGAATTAGGACTCTCTCTGTGTGTATCGTTTGTAATTAATGAAATTAGATTTCTTCTCGCATTCATGCTTGTGGATTGCAGATTGAAGGTACGCAATTTATAGCGCGGATCTAGTGCTGTTGCTAACATAAATGTTTCATCACTCTCTAAATAATCAAATCTATCATTGACCCCAGCTATCAAATTCAGTACAAAAGTATTATATTCATGGCTGTAAGCATTATCATCCATGGCCGTGGTGTTTTGATACGTTCTAAGACTTTTAGCAAACTGTTGATCAGTGGTATAGCGTCAGACAAGCAAGCAGACTCTTGACTAATTGACTTTGTACCTTCTTCAAAATAACTCAAGACTGAGACAATCTGTTCCATTAGTACCCACTCTTCTGTAGCCAATTCAGTTCTACATTTCACATGGGGTAAAGATGCTTGAACTGCAACTCGCTGCTCAAGAAGTCTCCTAAGAGCGTGAAGGGTAGAATCCCAGCGAGTGCTGACATCCTGGATGAGCACATGACAAGGAACATTATGAGATTTCTGCATTTCAGTAAGGATTTTACGACCTGACGTAGAATGACTGAAGTGACCAATTATAGACCTCGCCTTTGTAATAATATCATTTATTTTCTCTTCTCCTGAAAACGCATCTTTCAGCACTAATTGTATAGAGTGTGCCATACATCTAATACGTTCCACACCCACTTGTGCTACAGCAAGTCCCATATTCGGTGCATTATCTGTTACTACAGCTCGTACCTGTTCGTGTATAGCCCAATCTTGAAATAACTGACATAAGTTTTTAGCTATGTTTTCACCGCTATGTTTTTCGCCTTCAAAAGGAAATACTGCTAGGCAATAGTTCTTCAGCTCAAAATTGTTATTTACTCCATGAGCAGTCAGACTTATGAAGTCGTTCACGAATGAAGAAGCGTCGCTAGTCCATAAGTCAGTCGTTACAATTATGTGCGGAAGTTCTTGCAAAAGTTCTTTTATTTTAATTTTCACACGACAGTAAATGTCTGGTATCACATTTTCAGACATATGTGGACGGGAAACCATTTTGTATTTCGGGCACAACTGCTTAATGGTGCGTTGAAACCCTGTTTATTTACTATATCGAACGGCTCCATGTCTACACATATTTGTTCAGCTATCGTTTGCGTTATTGCTTTTGCTCTGGGGTCATCAGTATCATACATAATATTTTTTTCCAGTATGTGTTCCAAAGTAGCTTGTTTTTTGAGTGGCGGACCGGCCTCAGTCTTCGAGGTAGATGGGGTGTCGTTTTTCAACTCCTTTTCATGGTAACGCTTCACGTGTGTCCACATGTTAGATGTCGTGAAGCCCTTCGATGAAACTGCCTTACTACCACGAGAAACGCTGACATTGCAGTATAAACAAGTTGCTTTTGTATCATCATCCTGTTTTATTTGAAAATGATTCCAGATGGAACTTGTACGTTTTAAAGGCGTTGCCATTTTCTTTCTTAAAATAAAACACTATACAGTCTTCACTAGTCAGTGTTAATAATTAAACAGAACGAATCACGAAATAAAAGCGACGAAATTACGTAAATATAGCGCGAAACATGACATCTCTCAACCAAAGCTAAGCAAGCACTGGGGCCGCCGGGGGGACAGTGCGTCGGCCCGGCAAAGCGACCGAGGCGCTGGGACGACGCCGACGCGACGTAAGAGCGGCAACGTCGCACGCGTCATATCGGCCGTGTTGTATCGGCGAAGCCGATATATTGGCCTGCCGATTATATCGGCCGATATATCGGTATCGGTATCGGTATCGTTACATCCCTAAAAAAATTACTCAATATTCAATCAACAATTACTCATTCGAAACTACCGGATACACCAATTAATTCAGATGACTCGTTTACTTTTCACAACTCTAAGGTAGGAGTTGTCCAAAGGAGACTTCTCAAAACTGCTCTAACAATTAAATTATTAAACCTGGCCTAAGAGAAGAAAACTAATTGTTAGCAGTTGTTGTTACTCTGTTAACAACTGGGAAACATAGCTTCTTCTACTAGTTAATGCATTTATTTGATGAATGGAGGTACTAACCAAAATGTACGTTTGTAAAGTCTTACGAGTGTAGAACACATCAGTTGAGAAAATGATCTGTGTATGTGTGAATCTGATAATGGGATGAAGAGGTAGAAAGCACTAGAGGAAAATTCACGCAGGACATGATAGTTTAAATCTGTAATGTTTCCCTGGAGGCACAGGGCTTGAAGGTTGGGAAATTCCGTTTCACCTTTACATGCTTATCAGAAATTGCAAATAGAAATAGACAAATAGAACTGCTACAATCGAATGTAGACATGTCTCAGAGTAGATAGTGATAGAGAGGGGTGCCCACACCTCGAGTCTGTTGATCATCACCCTGTGGATCACCCAGACATACAAGACACCGCCCTCCCATGGACTTCAAGTGATCACTGGCCAGTTACCCATTCTCATAGCCATTGAGTGCATGGCTCTACACTGATCTCTACGCAGACCACTCAATAGAACGAAAACTTGCTGCGCTGGGTGATTGGACGTTGGATAAATAGTAAGCCAGATGGGAATCCTCGTCAAAGGGGCGTGACACGTACGACTTTTTCCAGTACAATCTGTGAATGTCTAGGAAGAAATGTGGATGACTCAGCCCCTTATGGGACACATGGCGACTTCGGTTTGCAGCTCCCCTTCTTTTCTCTCATAGACTCGCTATCCTGCACGATATTTTCTTATATTCAAATTTTTCACAATAAATGAGTTCTGTCAGAGAGAAGGCGCTTATAAATAGTAGTGTATTATTGAATCTGGATGGTGGAAAGTAGTGTAGTGAACTGTTACAATGAAGTCCTTGTCTACTCTTTCAATATCTCTCAATGATGTAGCTACTATCGTCTGTAATGTACTTGTTTTGGTTGCAGGGGAACGCATCATCGCTGAAGCTCACAGTGTTCTTATGTTTGCTCGGTTCAGTGAGAGGAAGAAAGGAAAGTCTGGAACATTGTATGTGACTAATTTCAAATTATCATTCATCACCCCGGACGACAAAACTAAAGAGGTTTGTGACACGATCAACCACTCGTACTGTGAATCTCAGAATGTCATTGTTTACTTTCCCTGGCTCTACATAGTAGAAAGGGAAGTTTTGTAATCGGCTGAAAAAACAATTTTGAGTTTTCTTTAAATCTTTACGTTTCTGACCCTACTGAGTCCGAAAAACACTATTTGGGAACACGTTCTGCATGTGGGTCTGGACGATTTTTAGAGAAAACGGCTGAAACAAATCAGCCCAAACTTAATATTAACTTAAGGTCACCATGGCAAGTCACGGAGGTAAAACCAACTCTATAGTGATCATAACACCAAAAATGTTTTTTTCAAAAACGTTTATAACGATTTTGATTATATTTTTTATATCGATAGCTCTCAATAAGGTAACTATACTATAAATTTCTCATTCGTGGGAAAATTACTAGAGCAGCACAATAAATTACCAAAGTTTTTTACGAAAATCGATTTTAGCTTAGTATTTTCCTTATAAACTCCGCTGAAATGTTACTAGTGTAAAAAAAATAAATTGGTGCAGTCCAATCCAATATCTATAGGGTGAGCGTTTGAAAACCCTCATAAGATATATGGGAGTCACTCAAGAAATTCCGAAATTTCAAGTACTGCTGTTTCGTTCACTACCATTTCTAAAAGATTTTAACCGATAACTCTGGAAAAGTGATTATTATCCTCATCAAAAAAAAATCATGGTTACAGCCTCATTAATTTTCTGTGTAGCTATTGCTCAATAATGGCCCGGGAATGAGTGACGAGCAGCACAATTCCGGAACTGTAAGCGCCACCGCTTTCTGTCCTGATGTTTGACCAAGTTCAAATGAACTGAATAATAAATGAATTGAGCAGGAAAAGCCATGTACAAAGTGAATTGACGTAGAGCTAAGGAAAGTTGTGTGATGCTACGTTTTCTCTTGAAATATCCCAATTTTTGCGATTTTCTCGAACATAGTCTTGAAGAAACTGTCGTCAGGAGCCATGATTCAGCTACCTCTCTGGAATATATATCCCCCCGTTATGGTGTTAAAGCTCGGGTTGTGGACTATTGTGCCCAATTGTATAGAAGCCAATGGTCGAGGTTGATCTAAGAGATTTGAAAGATGAAGGTTGTGTAGAGGAATTCATAAAGGACTGTCCTATATCCAATCCCAATAGTGTCTTTTCGTCAAATTAGCAAGACAATTAAGTAGTTTGGCTCATTATAAGGATTCTGTAGTGACAAGGACGCGTTGTAGTTCTGAAATGTCTGCAACGCAAAACGATGATGAGGATTAGGGAGTTCTTCTTAAAGACACTTCCTGCAGCCCGTCTGTTTCATGTGCATATTGACTTAGTGACTATAGTGCGTCATTAATTTCACTGATGCATGTTCCTGCCTTTTGAATGAGCGACTTAACTTAAATTTGACTAACTGAAATTGAAATTAATTTTGATCGCGAACTTTCAGAATTTGGTGATTCTGACGTGATTTGGGTTTCCTTCGAAGAAGTCAATATCCCTAGAGCCTCTCTGCTGCCCTCTTTCGACGACAGGAGCTCTAGAGTTTTTTCTTCTAGGTTTTCTATGAAATCGTCGCCATGTTTGCTTTTCTTACTTTTGTACTACATTTCGAAGGTTTATTTCCTTTTTTATTAGAGTTTACTAGACTTCTTCTTCTTGTTTTTACATTCGAAACATCAACATCTCAAACACCATCGAGCTACAAGTTACTTGGCATGTTGTTTTCAGAAGATTTCAACTTCTTCTCTTTGACTTTGTTGAATTCTTAGTAGATTTCTCAGTTGTACTTAATGAAAAGGTGGCGGAGAAGGCAATTTTTGAAGTTATTTAACTTCAGAACGTCTTGCTCTTCATCGTTCAATGGCTCATCAAGGTCCTGATGAGGATCATTCACGTCGTAGTCATGCGCAAACTTGCTATCATCTCCAGAATCACCAACTCCTTCTGGCTTTCCCTTTTGACCAAAATATACTTTCATAATTTGAACACCAACTTCCACAGTGACCATTAAATTGGCGTTTGTGTTTCAGGATGTCAGGTTTGAAGATACTTTGCAGCTGGGGGAAAATGAAGTTTGTCTATCGAACGTCGATGCCATTTATCTTCTCACCAACGAAAAAAAGAAAAAGCTTCTACCTGACAAGATTTTCACTGAAAAAGTCAAGGGGCTTCACGTAATTTGTAAGGTGAGCTGAGCATTGCTCTATTGTTGATGGTTTGATGTTGCTAGTGAATTGTTCAGATCTCATAGTGAAGTCTCTATATCTTTAAATTGTGCATCATGAAAATGGTGGTTCCCAAGTACCTTCTGCAGTTTTATCCGTCACCACGAAAAGCTTTCTCTAGGTACAGTCTAGACTAGACTAGAAAAACAGGAAAAATGACTGGTGCTAAACATCAAACTGTTTTCTCATAGGTGTAATGTTCTAAAATTAACCAAATACTCACGCCAAACAATGTTTAGAGAAAAATAAACTGACATGAAATGAAACTGAACAAAATAAATTGATGGCTCTTTTCGAAAGATAAATGAACAAATAAAGGGTGACTGAATGTGCGTAAATAACTTGTGGCAAGATTATTTGGCATCTGGTTGATGAAAAAAGGAAATCCTTATAGACCAGTTGGATTAGATCAGTTCTCTGACCCAAGAGAGTTTTTTCTTGACTCTGTTTCAAGTTCGAGAAAAAACTTGAATTTTGTTTGAATGATGATGGACTTTTCATCGAAAGATTGAGGGTAGATCAAGTCTGTCTCTCATGTGCACAGCGATGTTTGCTGCGAATCCCATAAAATAAAAACAGCTTCTCTGCTTCTCTAGTACTAAACAAAAAACAAAGAACTTTCTTATAATCAAATTCAGTGACATGTTTTGAGCAATTTTGAAAAAGAAAAATGTTTTTCAACATTTCTCTCCTTTCAAGAATCTCGCTTTCTGTTAGGTTTCAGCTTACATTTTCGTTCAAATGACGGTTACGTAAGTAGTGGTGGGGAATAAAATGTAGGTACAGATAGGTAAATGTTTGCTGTGGAGAGTTGGAAAAGTTCCCAGGCTCACAGCCCTCTTGAAGAGTGAAGTGAATCATTGTTCACCGCTCTACCAGCTCCGTAGCTTACCAAGTACACAGACAACGCTCGTTATGCCGTCTAAAAATCACTATAACGTTGTAAAAAAACGCATTTATTTGTACAGTTTTAAAGAACTATTTATGTTGAACAATATGTATGTCTTATATATTATGCAATCGGCTACACATTGGTCGAGGTAGGGGAGCGTACGCTTATTGTTAGCACTACCTTAACAGCGAACTGTGCAACTTCAAAAATTTCTGCTCTTGTGAATGTTGCCCAGTAATTATCAGGAATTATCTGGTCTCCACCCATTTAGCGTATATGCAACTTAGAGCTGTGTACCATCAATCAGTTGTAATACATTGACTTTTTTGCACGATTTTGTTACAGAATATGAAGGTTCTCTCGTTCAGTTTTAAGTTTTCTTCGATTGAACATCGAAAAAGTTTGACTAACACACTACTCCATCACGCGTATCCTAAGAGGCATCACCTGTTGTTTGCTTACGATTTCAGGTCAGAGGATTATAATAAATAATTATCAGTAGTTATGTGGTCAAGTGCATCGTTTATTATTCAACTATTATTGGAGCAGAACGTATATTTGATCATTTATTGCGCTGCTCTCGTCATTTTCTGGTAGATAAGACTTTTATGGTACCATCGTGTTATTTGGAACTGCTCATACAATAAATTTAGTCAAAACCGTTGCAGCCCACTATGATAAGTATAGTTTTAGGCCGTTTTCGCTCATACCTATGTTTTAGCGTCTCAACCATCGTGTCCTGCAGACTAAATATATGAGCCGATTTGGTTTGGCTGCTTTCTCTCAATTGTATTCATGCCCCTGAAACGTGAAGAGAGTACTTCCTTTCTAGAGCTAAGGAAAGTAAAAATGCACCACCCCTCCATGCTACCAGTACTGCCTGACTCCTATTCCAGTGATTGCAATTTAGTGTGCGAAGGTGAAGATTCATATTCTGAGGAAACTTGGAGTATAGGGACAGAGCAGGGGGTCGTTGTAATTTTTCTATGATCAAGTCAAGCGAGTAGTGCACTTTTCTTTGCTGGAAATGACGCTTAAGGAATTGAAGTTTGAGATTTGCTTCTTTGAAAAGTTGAAAGCTCCTGTAACTGTTCCCGCTGTGAAGTGTGAAAAGGGATGATGTCGTCCAAAGAGGCTCACTGGGAACCCGGGACCTTGACGAGATTGAGGACCATCTTTTGGAAAGTGTCAGGTGCATTCCACAGGCCAAATGGCTTTTTTGGAATGTCCAAATATCAACAAAAGTAGAGAAACTGGCTTTTCCCACATCTTCCTCCTTAATCTTTACGTGATGGTATCCCACTGCACAGAGCTAGTGTGGTGAAGTACTAGGAACCAGATATTTGGTCCATACAGTCTTGTACGTGGGGAAGAGGGACAAATTCTAGTTCTGCAATTTTTGCTAGTTTTACAAAATCGACAGCCATTCTCGAGGATAATTGAGTTTGGCCATTTACCAAGCAAACATGGTGACTGCCATACTCTAGAGCTTGGTCTAATAATTCTGTCAGCTAGCTGTTCCTGCGCAATGGAATCCATAATTTCTCCCTGCTTAACTGGAGTCCTATACTGACAAATGTGAATTGCTTATGGTTGCCTGTGGGAATAGAGTACGTGCTCAGCAGATGACAACTGCACAGCCTTCCACTAACAACCGAGGTTTTCTCGTTATGAAAATAATTCGTAATCCCATATCTTTTATTTTCTCTCCATCCTCTCAATTTCGACCAAGTCGCAGCACTTGTTACGTTGGGGGGGGGGGGTGAGGTTGGAAAGGTTGGGGAGTCGCAGACTCAGGGGGAAAATAAGCAATCCTGAGCTCTTATCCTATACCCCGAGTTTCCTCATAGTATGAATCTTCGTGTTTGTTCACTAGACTGATCAACAAGATACTTACAATGAGAGTCAAGCAGTACATACCCACAGTCTAATTAGCTACTTAAGACAGTCGACATTAGTTTTTAAAACCAACTTCAGTCTAATGGCAGCTTAATTGTTGTCATTATCGGTGTTAGTTTCCATTCTTCACATCCTTTAGTGGATTTGTGGTTTCTGATTCCCTGTTACGTTTTATTTAATTCGTCTTTCCCTGTGCTTCCATAACAGTCTCGCTTGGTACTACTGCTACACTTCTGATTATTTTGACTTGCACGCTCTTATACCTTTCTTTTTCATTAAATACCACTCAGTGTTATCGTCATTCTCTTGATCTACCAGTTCCAATGGAAATGAAAATGCCAAACGTCTTTATTTCTTTTCAACAGAGAAGAGGTTATTGTTATGAAGAGTGGAACGACGATGTTCCGGGAGGCAGATGATTGGCGCGTCGAAATGGCGCGAACTGGGTGCAGGGGCTGGAGACTTTCAGGTGCTAACCACGAATTTCAGCTGTCGTCCAAGTGAGTTTTTATTTTTTATTGGTTGCAACGTTTACCTGCACTTTGATACATTTCTTCGTTATTTTTAGAAAAAACTCGCTGCATGGCCCTGTTAGGGGATGGATGAGCTGGGTTGTGTGGGGGTAGGAAACTTGTAGACTACAATTTAGATAAATGTGTAGCCCAGAATGGGGATCATTGAGACCACAGAGGCGCCACAATTATATTATGGCTGGTTACCAGTTGTCTTGACCTTGGTGGAAAAGCTAAACATTGGGTGCTAAACATCTCATAACTTTCCACGATTTTCACATAAATCGCTGCTGCTTAGAACTCTGGCGCGCCTTCATTCGTTCTTCGAGCTTTCATGAAAAGTACTTCAGCTCTTGCTCTCGAGCCCAGCACATGATTCTCTGAGTCACGTTTGAGATGTAGGAGATGATCGTGATGTCACGTTTGAGATAGGATTGAGATGCTAGTGATTTCGGACGGGCAGTGCAGCTTAATGAACTTGTGGGTGAGGCCCTCATGTCAGACCCCCTGTCGGGCGTCCAAGAGGAGAATGTATGTTTTCTGCGATGAACTCTGAAACCCTTGGAAGTTGGTGACAGCTCCTATGATGGTTTCTGAAACTGAGCTGGAAGTTGGGGCGTACGTGGTTAGCAGTTATGAATTCGTTAAGTTGAGTCCGGGGGAGTCTTGCTCAAAGTGCAGAGTAGGCTGATAGTCAGCACCTGGGAGCTTTGCTGAGTGGTTTGTCTGCCTTTGAGAGGCCTCCTTCCATGTCACAATGTGGATCTTTGGGAGATTTTTTTTAAAACTCTGTTGGGGATTCCACCAATGCATGGGTCCTTGAATAGTTTATCTGACTTCCTCGGGCGACGTCAGTGTGAAGGGGGAGTTCCCTGAGGTAAAATTGCGAACTGCGCGAGTTATTTTATCGTGCAAGTGCATGTGTGCATCGTGGGTGGGGAAGAGGGAGCACTGATCCAGTTGCATTTTGTGCTTCAGCCTCTATAGCCTTCCTCACACTCAGAAGGAAGAGCACTCGTCTCTTTGTGTGAAATAGACCATGGGATAATACGCCTCTGATCTTTTCCCAATCGCTTTATATGTATAAAGTCGGGTAATTGCGTTTTGCCTTCTCTGATTCTAATAACATATCATATGAAAGGAGGAAGGAGATCGATTATGTCTAAGGTCCAAACGCACGTTTTTTCAGTTTGCCTAAATGGATCGTAGTTCCTGAAAAAGTTTTGGACTGTCAACTTCACACGGCTTCAAGGCATTTTTGCGCTGGACGACCTCCTGTTTGGTGTTGGTCTGCCCCGAGCGGAGCATCTCTGGTTCGAATGGCGGACATAATGCTGTCAATAACTGACAGGTAAGATCAATGCAGTTCCTAGTTCTTTGTTTCTCAGTTGATTTTGTGGGTTTGGGCAACATACCCTATCTTTCTTCCACGAAATGTATGAAAATCTGGCATTATTCCTGTGCCCTGCAGAGTGCAAGAAAATATTATGCTGGAGTCAGTTCGTAAGAGTCACCCCAGACTTAATCAGCCTATTATTATCGACCTAACAAAAGACATGCCGTCACCGAAAGATATTCTTCTTTCTTACCACAAGCTTCGGGACTTGTGTACACCAGGTATGATTTACACGTTTGTATTGCGTTTACTGTTGTACATGTTAACAAGAGAAGCCTAGTAAATGATTTTGCTTATAGTCTCACGTGCCTTCTCTGTCAAATGATTCCAGCGTTAAACGTTTGGCCCAAAGTACAAATAGAGCGTTTTGTGAACACGTTTGAGGCACTGCAGCTGTACAAAATTATCTCAATTATTCAATACTACAATAACGTTCTGGGATTGTCTACTCAAAGACAAGGCTATTTTCTGACATATTGGAACAACGATTTGTGTCATATGAGTCTGCACAACCACCTCCAAATAATCCGAATTTTTTCTTCTTTCACGGGGAGTTCGTGTGTTATCGCGCATTTTAAGATCCATGCAGTCCACGTGCCTCATCTCATAATTTAAGTGCTCTTCAGACACAAGCGCTAGTTCGCAAATATAAAAGGCGTCGACGAGACTGAGATACTACTCAGAGGAAAAGAACGTCGACGCTATCACGGTATTAAAATCGTACAGCTCACCACAGCCCATTAATTCACTACCTCTACGTACTTCGCTACATTTACTTCAGTTTGCGAGGGGTTTAATCTCAAATCGACTGTTGTCATGAGGAAATTTTTCTTATTCGCTTCGTGAGCTATATCTGAGATGACGTTCCATAACTTTCCTTCCTACTTGGTAGGGCTATTAAAAATGATAGGGTATTGTAAAGCAGTTGAAATCTTAAAGGCTAGGGGAAACTGGCGAATTAAAAGATCGTGTAAATAATTATCGAGAAGAAAAAGTGTGTGAACGTACATCACCAAGCTTCATTGTGAGGTTTGTTTCATGTGGGTGGCACCAAAGGGTAGGTAAAAAGAGAGTGGTGTGATTGGGATGTCTTTGGAGGCATGAGATGTGACGTTGTAAGCTCAACTCAACCTTCTTTGACCCTGGGTGCCCAGGCCGTGTGCAAGCCAGAAATCGAAAGTACTACAGGAGAAATCGGGTCAAGTCACATCATTGTTCGAGCTTATTCTCTTCCTTTTATCTGCGAGAATCCCCAGTTGAGCAGTCTGATGCTTCTAAGCTATCCCACCACCATTTCGTCCAATTAGCGATGATGTCAATCCCTTTAAAAACGTGGTCATCATTAAACCCCTTTTGACCCTTCCTCGCATAAGTGTGCCGTTTGATCGGGTGGGAAACCAGAGACTTGCACAAATTTGAACTCCTCAAATGTCTGCCTTCAAATGACCACACACGGTAACAGCTTCTCCTCTCTTTTTGTGTTGCATTTTGGATTGAAGAGAACTGACCAAATGACGAAAAATCGTCCATACTTGTCCACTGGTCAGGGTGTGATGGCTGCTGAGTGAATGCCTTACAGTGCGACGAAGTAGGAGAGGCTCTAAAAATTCGGGAGCATTCAGCATGGTTAAGTTCTCCATGGGGACGTATAAGCTGCATTTAAAACGTTGGGTTACTTGGTAGAGCGATGAAAATCGAATGTGAAAACTGAATGTATGCGGGACTGAGGAAGTTTTTGCGAGCAGTTCAATTTTCATCAATTGAGCACTTTTTTTGGGCAGAAAGGTTTCCGTTCTCGCGTTTTGCTCCTTTCATCTTTGCAGTGAACGTTTCCAGGCAAAGTAAAGTCATTGACCAGGTGATCATTCTGCATCACAAATCAACTTAGCTATATCAGCCGATGTTCAACTTGTGTGCACTTATTTAACTAACTGAGGTTAGCCTTTATTTGGTAAGCTGCGATGAAGTTGGTTGGTTACCTTGAAAGCAGTAATATTTGGAGATGTGTCACCACTTCAGATCTCCATAACCCCCCGCATGAGATACATTGAAACAGCTACAGCTGGAATGATCCAGTTACTACTTGGAAGTAAATGGCACGTTCCACTGTCAACATTTACTACGAAGAATTACCCGAATCTGTGGTGGAAAAGAGGTTTCAACGCCCCTTCCACTCCTCCTCGAGGTGTTTCCGTCAACGTTGTATTGGCTAGTAATTTCAATGGAAGTGAAAATAACTTTTATCAAACAAAATAAGGTTTAATGTTATAATTACCATCCAATCTAAGCAATAAATTCAAATTCGTTATTAGAAAAGTCCCTGAAGGAAGCCCCACGTGCTTGCAATCTGTTGTTGTACTGAATGAATTTGTTGGTTGATTTGCTCAACGTTTTGTTCAGCCAGACGGTTAATTTCTTCCGGCACCAACGATTCATAGTGGTACCCGTTGTAGTCCACTGATTGTTTTCCGTTCAACTTATTTATCGTGATTTTGACGCCAGGTATTTCAGCGGCTTCTAAAACTGTTTCTTGGCTCGTCTCGTTAATCACTCGTGCTTTTTTCAAGTCAATTTGTTGTCCGTCAATTTTAATGCTTATTACTCCGTTGACGTTGTTGATGTATATGCTGTGGTTTTGGGCTGACGAAGCTTGCTCCCAAATCTGAAATAAATGCATGAAAACGGTTTTATAAGAGTGATCTACGTCATTTCCAAGAAACAAGCGGGCGACACTGCGTAAAAGTAAACTAAAGGTATCAGAAGGGAATTTTCGTAGAAATTCCGTATCCAATCGAATAGTTTGGAGGTAATACGTATGTTTACACTAACGGTGGGGAAGGAACACAAATAACTCACACAAGAACCATTTTGTGCCAATGGTTGCCAACAAACCATATATTTTAAACGCTAGAACTGAAAACGAAAGCACCGTGTATATACTGTGCGCTTTTTCCTTCTTTCTCTACCTTCCCCAGTTTAAATCCGTGCCATGTTTGCAACGAATCGTCTTCTCAATAGAGTAAAATTTAAATTTCTTGAAAAAATTGGAATTCATTTAATTTTTTAATGTTTTGTCTGGAAAAGCAGTTAACTCCATTAATACTTTTTCATTTAGAAAGCTTCAAACGGTTAAACAACGACCTGTCGTGCCGCAAAACGAATCGAAATCACCAACAAATTTCAATGTTGTGACTTCATCGTCATAAAGATAGAAAATCGGATATGAGTTTATAGGGATTTTAGCATAGCCTTCGTCTAACTGACAAAAACTGTCACGTTTCATTAATCGCAATCCCTTTCCCGCCCCAGAACCGTTTGAGAGTCGAGAGACCAAAAATAAATCAGCAATCAGAAATTGGAAGGCCAAACACGTTCAGTGTTTTTTAATTTTAGCTGCTGTCCAGAGGTCCAGGGTACAGAGCCCCTTGTGAGGCTCAAAGTGCCGAGTTTTATTGTGTTTTCTAGCAATGTTTGTCGCACATTGAGTGATCCACGTGTCTTTCTCGAACGCCAACATGTATTTTCTGGATAAATGCCTCACGGCTTTTGTCCGACCTTCCGCCGACACGCGTATAAACCAAAACACCAGAAAAGCTGAGGTTTCAAGCAAACTTTGCTTTCTCGAACTTTCGCAAAATTGCTAGATCAGCTTGGATTCAATTTAGGCGAATAATTAATCAATTTTGACGCTTACAGTTTTCTGCAGAAAGTACGCACAGTAGTTAACGTATGTCGTCGAGTTAAGAGGAGTAGTGGGACGAGTTTCCATCCGTGGAATCCATTCACAAACTCGTCTCGTAAAAATAATTGACAAAATTAAGAAAGGGCGAGCTTAATCGGTTCAGCTGTTATCCCGCAAAGTTGACAAGCGACATGAATACACAGGTCAAGTGCTTTAAATATTGACCGTGTTCGAGTCACTGTGGTTTAAACTCGATCGTGGGAGTAATTTCGGTCCTCAGGCTTAAACTTCTAGCAGTTTACATCAATTATTATGTCCGGACTGTCGAAATCGGTCGCTGCATCAAAAACACTAAAACGTACAAAGTTGAGGGAGCGTGTTCACCTTGCTAGTGACCATTAAAAAAAATAATAATAATGATGGTTAAGTGTTGAATCGTAAGTACAAAAATGTGCACAATTGAGAACTGGATGACAAAAAGTCGGTTATAAATGATCGAGTTTAGCGTACGGAGTAAGAAATACGAACAAAATAGTATTGTACCCGTTAAACATTAACGTATAACATGTTAGTTGTGAATGTTTAGAAATTAGCGTTGAAAACGAATGTCGGAAGACCGGGTATCGGGTCAAAAACGCAGTCAATAAAGCATTGTGCGCAACTTGTTGTAAATTAACGGGTGTTGGCTTCTACCGTCAAAAATATTTAGTGCGACGTACCTTTCCTCACATCTGTGAACGACAGTTGTATTGTTTATTTATAAGTCGCCGTGATTTTCAGTTACGTTTAGTTTCACATCTCCGTTCAATGGATGTTGATTTAAATTTTTGTGAAGGACGTAATGTGGTGATTGGTAGGGGACGCACATCGCAGGACCGAGCGTTTGCAGAAACGCGCGATTTTAAAATAAACTGTGGCTTTAAAACTCGGTCAACTGCACATTTTATAATTTTTGGTTTAAAAAGAAAAAAAGGGTCGTTGATCGTTGATAATATGAACATCAATGAATACTAGATATATTTGCTAATATGGAACAACGAGGTTTAAAATGCGCTTGTTATATTCGAATTAGGAGAATTCGCGTCCCCCCTCCCCACCCTGCTATTGCTAAAACAATTAAAAGCGTACAAACAGAATATGAATGGAAAATTCTTGAAAAAATCGAATCATAGTGGACTGCAAAGTTGTGTACTGATCCAGTGTGACTGAGTCGAAAACTCGATTATTTCTGTTTTCTAATTCCATCAGAAACAATTAGGCTGTAATTGGAAATAGATGAGGCAGCGCTGAGGACGTGCGGATTCAAATCAAGCGGTAGCTGTGGCATCAAATTCGCGTGAGTGGTAAAAGACCAAGAATGACGACAACTTACGAGGAGCAAGAAAAGTGTTAATGAGAGCGCGGTTGGTTTCATCTTGATGACTGAACAGTTGTGTTATGGACAGTAAACGACTAGCTTCGCGTCCTTAAAACAATTTCCCGCTCACTCGCTCGCTCGCTTCGTCGGTTTGGACGGGGGAAAATTCCCACTCCAAAATAATGTTGTCATTAGTCAACCAGGTCCTCTCGGAATGTCAACGTTCAATTTAATGACTTCTTCGACTCCCCGCCATCAAAACCGTTTAGTTTTCTCCTTCTGTTAGAAACGAACTACTACAACGAACGAGATAAACGAAGCTTCTGAAAACTGGGTACTTCGTACAACAGAAAATATCGCTATGACGTGCTCGTTCATTTAGTTCTCTTCCTTTTTCTCCGCCGTAACAAAACTGAGTCATTTGTAATTGCTTGCTTCCGATTGTGGGTGGGTAACTAAGTAAAGCGGTAAGAAGGTACTACGTATCATCTCAAGATGCCCACATTTCTTTGTTTCTTCCACCTCGTAAAGAACGAATTTCCAACAATTTTCCTTTATGCCAGATCGAAGGGCGATGAGGAATTTTTACGCAATTTATCAGTTTATTGGCTGGTGGGGAGGGGTTAACAGTTTTTAATCAATCAATGAAATATCAACGACTTGTTTATATTATGCTACCCCAGTAGTCGGAAAACTTATTAGCCAACGAGCCGAATTTGAACATTACAATTTTTTTTAAATTGGGAGTCAAACCTGCTTGTTTAGTAAGCTTTTATTACACTAAATAAGTAGTGCACTAAATAAACTAAACCTTATACTTAATAAATATTTATTAATGCGAATAATGTTCTTGCTTCTCCTTGGAAAATGTGTCAGTCAGGTTTGTATGTTGTTTTTAATTTCAGGCATGAGTCAGAGTTCTCATCAGTTAGACGACTTCTTAGTTTATTCATAATGTTCATGCTTGACAAATATTGTTCGCATATACATCGAACCGAAAAGGGAAAGAGCAGCAAACGCGCGTTTTTTAGGCGATTGTAGAGTCAGGAATAATATTCCGAGCGTTGAAAATGATCCCTTCCTCCTCCAGGTTATTCAAAGCAGACCACTTGTGTTTAGTGAACTAAGATCAATTCAATCAAATTCTTCTCCGATATTTACCAATTCAACACAAAGACGTTCGAATTTAGAGACCCTCCTTGTTTTTTAAATCCAGCAATTGTATTTCAAAGCTACCAATGCCAATTTCAAAAGGAAAACAAAATTTCACCTCGGTTATCGTCGCATTAAGCGATTTGACAAATGCTAAAGTTGCTCTGCTGCTTTTAAATACTTGAAACCTGCTAAGAAATACTTCCCTTGTATTTAAAATTGTTTTAAAATGGTGTTTGTCTATGAAATATTTTCTTGGCGATATTTCAGCAAACAATTTTTCCCTTTCGAAATCCTGAGCAAAAATGGATTATTTGGTTTTGAGTGTTATTACTTAAATTAAGTTTCCTTTCCCTTGTAGTTTATGATTAAGCCGATTTGGATGAGACTTAACGTCAACCATGAAATAAAAGTTTTGGATCCACTGATCGTCTGTTAGTTCTGTATAATGAACGCCCTTTTCAAGCAGAAATGCTTTAATTTCCGCGAAAAGAGACGCGAAACGTTTCAAAACGTCCTCACTTGATAACCAACATATGAGGAGGAAGGAGGGGGAGGTAGTCACTCACCATTTCAAATAAAAATTCTTCTAATTGGCATAAGCTTTAGCTAAAATGGTAGTCGCTAATTCCATTACTTAACAAAATTTATCCGGAAATGTGTGCGCATTAAGCGCTTTTTCGTAAATACAAAACAAAATACATACAATTGTACAAGTATCTCGTGATTAAGTTTTATTTGATAAATGGACATCAGATACATGGCAAGCGAGATGAGTTCCTTGTCATAGGGATGTGATGCGTACGATTTTTTCCCCAACATCCGTGAACGTGTTGGAATAAACTTGGTTGAGGCAGACCACTAGACGTGCCAGTTCCTAACGGGACATGGCGACAATCAATCCACGTCTTTTCTCTCAGACTCTCCATCCTGCACGTTTTACGTTTTGCGCCTCCTGAACGGAGGCAACAAGAAACCACATGCTGCTCCACTGTAGTTCCACAGCGAGTGATGGTTGTCGCCAAACCTTTCTGCTCTACTAGCTAGTAAACAAGCTTACAGCCGTGTCGACCAGATCATGACAAAATATCTGGTGCGTTGCGACTTACAACTTTCCTTAGCTCTACGTCAATTTTGCTCGTGCACATGGCTTTTTCTACTTAATCGATTCATTTATCACTCAGTCTATTTGAACTTGGTCAGAACCATACTTCACAGCAACAGGAAGTGGTGGCACTTACAGTTCCGGAATTTATTGTGCTGCTCCTACTCATTCCCGGACATTATTGAGCAATTGGTACGCAGAGAATAAATGAGGCTGTAAACTTGATTTTTTGAAGAAGGATAGTAATTACTTTTGCATAGTCATTGGGTGAAAACTTTTAGAACTGGTAGTAAGCAAAACGGCGGTAGTTGAAATTCAGGAATTCCTGGAGTGACTCCCATATATCTTATGAGCGTTTTTAAACACTCACTTTATAGGTATTGAATTGGACTACTACACCAATTATTTTTAACATTCTAGTAACATTTCAGCGGAGGAATGTAACTGTGAATAAGGAAAACAACCGAGCTAAAACGTCGAAAATTGTGATAATTTATTGTGCTGCTCTCGTCATTTTCCCGCGAAAGGGTATAGTTACTTTATTGAGAGCTATCAATATAAAAAATTTAATAAAAATCGTTATAATCGTTTTTAAGAAAAAAAAAATTGGGTGTTTTGATCACTATGATAACTATAGTTAACTTTCGGTGTATTTTGCTCATACCCTTATTTTGGCGTCCCATGGTAACCTGCGTGTTAGATATCAAGTTTGAGCTGATTTGGTACGGCCGTTTTCTCTAAAAATCGTTCACAGACACACACACACAGACCATTTTCCCAAATAGTGTTTTTCGGACTCAGGGGGGTCTGAAATGTACAGATCTGAAAAGAACTCGAAGAAGAAGACATTTTTTTTCCAGCCGATTACATAACTTTCCTTTCTACTTTGTAGAGCCAAGGAAAGTAAAAAAAGGCAGAGAAAAGATGAAAACCGCCAAGTTAATGTTGAGTGGATGAATATCGAGGAATGGTGGCTGTGGTAGACCTCTGGTCGCGGCTGACTTGTTCTCTACCACACCACCTTCACCATATTTTACTTTTTACATTTTAATACAAAAAAAGAAAATATATTTGAATAAATAAATATCACTCGTTTATATAGGCAGGAGCAGGCAGTTCAATTGTGGAGGCCCTGTCTTACCGTGAGTGACTAAAGATTCTCGATTTATAGAAGGATTTTCATTTATCAAAATGAGATCTAATTTTTTTTCTTGTTGAGTGTTTTTTTTAAGTGAAAATATTGTATCGTATGCTACCCTAAGGTTGCATAAAGTTTGGCAAACACATACTAAAAAAAGGCTGGTGCGACGCATCACACAACTTTCCTTAGCTCTACGGTCACTCACTCGTGTTCATGGCTTCTTCTACAAACTCAATCTATTTTTCACTCAGTTCATTCCAACTTGGTAAAACATAACGTTCTATGTAGAAATGGGCTAGGCTTATGAGTCGAGAACTTATTAAGTTGCTCCTACTTGTGCCACGACCTTCATTGAGCAAGCAGTGTGTAGGAGACTCCTAACGTGATTTTTATTTAAAAGTATCGTATTTTTTGTTTTGGAATTTTTGGGTAAAAACTGATGATTGTTAGTACGTGAAAGGGCAGCGGTGTGGATTACTCCTAATTATGTAATGAGCGTTTTAAGTTGTCATTGTGTCGGTAGTTGATTTTACTACCACCTTAATTTTTCTGTTACACCCTGCATATTGTTTTCCACAAATGTCCATTGAAAGAAGATAATCATAGTGTGCCAAAGAACGGAGCAAAACTGTTTGAAAAATAGAGTATGAAAAGGAGATCGGGGTACAAAATGTTGGAAAATCTTGTAACGTTCTGGAAAATCGTTATGAAATTGAAAAAAACGTGGAGCTGCGTAGGAGTTGATGTGCAATCAGCGTCTATGCTTGTAATTAAAGTGTTTATTATTTGTACGTACGATGATGTTGCAAGCAATTGATAACAAAAAATATAACCCAAAAATGCCAATTCTAGAGGTGACTTCTATTGTTACCACTGCTTAATTTGTAAATTGAATTATAACATTATATATTTTAGAAAGATCGTCCCGCCCCATCTTTGTATAGTTGTATGAATACGAGGTAGCTATGTGTCACCTTCTGGGCAGGGAATTTCCATGCTACGTGTAATAGTGTGAGAATTAAATTGTTCTTGTGTTGGGCTCATTGTGATACAGCCTGTTGGATCTATTTTAGTTGCGGGCCATTCTAATAGCTCGCTTTTCGAAGAACACTTGAGCTAACGTTGAAATGTTTGTTGAGGCATTAGCAAATATCGATGAGTCTGAATAGGATTTGCTCTGGCTTTTGTCAGATCGAGATTTCCCACTAGCTGAGTCACGTTTCAGGTGGCGATTAGTAATATAAATTAAATAGTAGCATGTTCATCTTCTACCCGTACCTACAAGGAACGATGGTCGACCTAAACATGCGTGTACCTATTGTGGCAGAAAGGCCTAAATCGAACGATCGGTTTAGTATTCTAAGAATATACGCACGTATAATCCTGGTTGGCTCACTAGGCTGCTAGTTCCCTTGCTACCTCCCTGGTCTGATTGTCTTGACAAATTTCATTTTGAGAGGCGTGTCCCAAATCCTCACAGGTGCCCGTAACATCCCCCTTTGAGGAAGTAGGGACAGTTAGGCATTGTACTAGGCAATATACGCTCCATTTCTCGCTATATATTATGTCTCCTATGTGTCTTATAATGTTCTTTTAAATTTATTTATTTTGTCCCTACAGAAGACTTGAAACACCTCTGGCTTCAGGATCAACATTTTTTGTCCAGTTTAGAAAACACTAAATGGATTCAATACGTCTCTTCTACTTTAGTTAAAACATTATCTGCTGCCCAGTGGTTGGAGAAAGACCACACAGTTGTGCTACAAGGTTTGTTGTATCTGTCTCATTTTCAGATTTATTTAGCCTCATAAATAATTCGTTTCACTTCAATAAGCGCATTCTCGTTCCGAACTATTAATGAACGAAAAGGAAGGTTTGTTTTTAGGAAAGATTAAAACTAGAACAAAAGGGGAAAGGCGAAAAAGTACTCAGTAGTACGTAGACTATTTGCAAATTTACCAACTCTTTCAAACCGTTGATGGACTCAGTAAAGAGGTCTCTAGTGTCTGATTGGTGTATGGATACCACGAAGGTGGAGGAAAACACTTTGCCAATGCCAAGGGAACAGTGACCTAAGTCGGGGCCTCAATGTGCCCATTCCCATCACCCAAATGAAAAACCCTGCAAATTATTACACAATGGTTTATTATTCTCATGAACAGCTTGACCTAGTATTACTGCTCCCCCACCCCATTCGATTCAGCATCGAATACTAGTAAACAGTACGAAACATGACCTGACTACAATGGAACTACGGAAATTAAAAATATTCCCCCGGCGGCGCCAGGCGCTCGTAAACGTCTGATCCGATGGAGGGGTGGGACGAGGGCTTAAAGTGAACCCTCGCACGGCAATTGGCAGGACGTTGCGAGACCAAAGGGCGCTGCGAGTCGAGCGGGCCTTGAAAACGATAGGAAACACGGCTTATTTGCGATTATACTGCGTTTCGTTAATTTTTTTAACCATTTTTTGCCCATAACAACCATGGGCTTCGTCTGATCGGATTGCCGAGATGGCGGGCACAACTAGATACCAAATGGGATTTTTGTGCGAAACAACGAATTTTTTAGACCACGTTAAAGGCACAAAACGGCGGACGGGGGACGGACATTGCAGATTTGGAATCCCCATGTCTTGAAACGTAAAGTATCAAATTTTGAGGGGGTGTTGTAAAAAATTTTTCCTGACCGAAAACATAGGGTTATTATTCAGAATGAATAATAAACCAAAAGGGATTGGCTCCTAGAATGGGTTCCGGAATCTTCCTGTTCCCTCCACAAATTTGAGGATTTTACTCCTTTCCTTATATCGTATATCATCCGTTTCTATTTCCCTACATGAGCATTGGTCGAGTGTTTTCCTAACTGCGTAATGTCCAGTTAGCATACCTATTAATCTTCTTAATTGTTCCTGTTCAGTTTTAGCGCCCATTCCGTCTTCCGTCTGTTGTATCTTGTGGTCCCTGTACACTTGAAGAACTCAAGGCCTCTATTGCGATCTATATCATTCCTCACACCATTCTAGAGGGTGTTGTTAACACCCTTTTTGACTTTCATCATCGTTACTGATATGTATGGTTCTGGCTCATAGAGAAGAATCAGGGCATTTTGATGCAGGGTGTCTTACCACGGAATGGTCAATGATATCCACATGTTGGAAGGTTTCCCAAAGAAGAAGATAACAGGTGTGACGTACGAGGAATTATTTTACTAATCACCCACATACGGAACACAAGTGAAAGTCGTGTCCGGCCCCAGAAGAAAAGAACAAATTAAATACACTCAATTATACTGATGAAATAAATAAAATAATGCCTCTCAAGAAGGTAATGGGAAATGGAATTATAAACCGAATAAGACCCACTTGAATTTAATCAGGGAAAAACAGAAATGAAATGAACTCCTTTTAGAATGAAACAAATAACCTATGCTCGTTTTGTATTAATGACAATAAAGGGACAATGGGGAAAATGAAACACCAAGCTCTGATCGCTTACCTTACTTCACACAATATAAAGGGACGTTTAAATACTGATTCACTGGCTTAGGAAAAGGGGACGATTTGTCTGCAAAGTCGGTAGCCATTCTGATATAAAAACGTGGCTCCACCGCTAATATAAACAGCGGCGAACTGCATGGGTGGCAGTGACAGTGTTGCTACCTTCGGCAGTCCGCTGCGAACCATTACACAGGGCACCAGCCATGGCTGATGGAACTATGACCCCCAGTGGGTGAAGGCTCCTTGTGTGCTCAAGGAGACCCCTCCCCAACAGGGGTACATCACGATGGGGAGGGGCTTTCCAACACCCTCGCCTGACTAGCAAGTGGAGGTGGCTGCCACACCTCCAGACTACGTCTTCAGTTGGCCCACACCTCAGCGAACGCAGCAAACCTCCTGACTGCTGCCCTGCTCAGATGTCCAGGTAGAGGAGCAGGTAAACAGTACGTGTTGAGTGTTCTCTCTGGCCCCAGTTTCACACAGGCACCTCGCCAAACTGCCATTGTCTGAAGAACCAGTTGCGCACGTGGAAGTTGCCATGGCCAGAGAGGAGCTGAGTGATCGCAAAAGACAGGTGCCACCAATCCATGCACACCCTCTCTCACACCAGTGGCGTGCTGTGGGACCTCCTCAAGTTCTATCAGGAAGCGATGGTGATCCAAGTCTTCGCCAGTGATGTCAGCACTCCCTCCCCGCCAGAACCAGTGATGTCAGCACTCCCTCCCCGCTGGATGGAGGACTGGGAGGCCAAGCAGAAGATCCAGTGGGGGTGTGCCTGCAAGCACTTGCAGTGTGTGGTGGGAGGTGGTGTGGTGTGTTACAGTGGCAACACAGGGCTATGAGAATATCTCGCTGAATGGTGCGCACTCTTTGCCAGTCCCATGACCATATTGGTGGAACCCTGGTCCACATTTTCTCCATTATTACCTTTTTCAGTTGTGGTATTGTGATGGCGTGTGTCTTACGAGAGAGGGATTGGAAATGTTTTGGAGAGCTGCTGACTCAGGCAAAAATTACCGCAAGCTCTGATCCAACGCCCAACTTTCGTCAGATTATGAATCTTCGTCTATCCCCACCAGTCTACGATCGCTAGGGTGCCTACAATGGAAGTCAGGTGGTACAGGAGAGAATGGTTCTGCCCCACAGAAGTGTCCCATGGCTGCCATGGCGAGTTCTGCTCTCTCGTTCCCTAAATACCCTTTGTGCCCGGATATCCACTTTAGAATAACTATATTCCCTCGTTGATAGAGTTTCCCAGCTTTGTGTTTTGTTTCCTCAATGAGGGAACTTCTAACTATTGGGTTACCTAATGTTTTTATGACAGATTGATTTGTCAGTATAAATGTCTCTACTGGTGTCCCTAATATTCCTCGATTCAAGCATGCTGATTCATGAGTTTATCACGATAAGTTCGCTTTGGTATACTGAGGTGTTCCTAGCTAGTGGGAGTGATTCCATTTCATTGGTAATACTCCTGTCAATATGGCTATTATGTTGTTGGGTGTGCTGTGAAATGCCCCTGTGATTGACATAGTTATAACCAGTTTTATTAGGCACTGTCTTTAGTGATGGCCTCTAGACCTTCACTCAATGTACAACTCTAGGTCTCACAATCGTTTGATGCATCCATTTCACAAATGTTTGTTTTTAACTCCACGTTTTTACCACCAGACCCTTAATTTGTATAAGAAGTTTCCTTCCTTTACCTAATTCACTAGGTATTTGAATTTTTCGATCTTAGTTGTCTATCTAATAAAGGTATTTCACTGATGATAAGGGGATAGAGCTTCTTCTGAACATTACATGATATCCAGTGGTCTCAGTTGTTCTCCAACTGGTATTCACTGTCGTTTTGTCGGATTACTGCATTAGGTGTTTCATCACCTCATTTGCTAAAGTGCTAGCAGTGTCTAGGTTTTTGTGACTGGCTAGAATAACTCCATCATCTGCGTAAAATTGACAGTAGAGGCTACTGTTAATTCTATGAATCAGATCATCTACGACAAGGCACCAGAAGAGACGGGATAAACACCCACCCTGCGGCGTGCCTCTGGTAAGGCCTGAGGTTTCTCAAGCTGTGTAACGAATTTAAAAGGATAAAAACCGACTGTCTTGATCATGTTTGGCTGTTGCTGAGTCTGAGCCGTGTGATTCCATACTTCAACTACATCTTGAGGTCGCTTTAAAGAAGCAACAGTGGGGAAATATGGCATTAAGATTGCACAACCAGGGTTGGCAGTTTTAGAGCGTGAAATCCGTGAGGAGTTCAACCCTCATCTTCAAAATCTTTATATTCAGGAGGCTCAAATACCCCATTTTTGGCAGGGACACGAGGAGTCGTGAGAGAACATTAACTGATTCTATTTCACTGGAAAGTGGCCCCACAGTGGTCCAAGATATGCGAAAAGATGTGGATGTTTTTGTTGATTCCCTTCTCTGTCTACCCATCACTATTTCTATATCTGTCCCCCTCTCTCACGCACACGTGCTGTTCACTGAATCCTTTTTTGTACTTTGCAGAAGGCGACGGAAGAGATCTGTGCTGCGCAGTGGCCTGTCTGACTCAAGTTCTCGTCGATCCATTTTATCGAACTATCACAGGTTTCCAGTCATTAATTCAAAAAGAATGGGTAGTTATGGGTCACCCATTCTCTTCCCGACTTTCCCACGTATACTCTGCAGACGACCTTCACGTAAGTTTTCATCTCCATTTCCATCCTGCATGATCAGCATTAATTTAATCGACAAAATATGCAGAATTTCGAAATTTTAACGTGGGCCTGGAGAGCTGGGGTGGGAGCTACGTGTTGCGTTGACTGTGTCACTAATTTTGAAAGTGTTATGGAAAGACAAGTAGAGTAACTGTTGGTTGAAGAAGAAGACGATGATTTAATCCTGTAATATCCCTTCGCAATTTCGCCCACGGTATCGCCTAGCTGGCCGGCTTTGAACGGATGCTCGTCGCGGAAAGGTCGGAGAATCCTGTCCGTAAAGTATCTTCCTTTCCAGCCGAGCGTCTCGCAACTACACGCACACATGTGCTGACTGACTCCTGTTAAAGGCAAGCGGTTGATCGTGGTCTAGTGGTAAGACGGTCGATTCATAATTCTCGACGTAAGTCGAGGGTTGTGGATCGAATCTCCGGCGCGATTGCCGTAATTTTTGCCTGAGTCAGCAGCTCTTCAAAAGCATCTCCAAATCTCCTTCCCCCCGTAACAATTGGCGCCCAACGTAGGGCCCGAATTTCTTCTTTCCAAGAAAAAGAAGAGGCCCCGAGAGAAAACTTAAAAAATTAAGAGAGAAAATAATGAGACGAGTTCTCGGGTCCAGGATTCGCTGACGCTGTGAAAGTTCCAGCGCGAAGGGAAATAAAATGGGTGACGCGCCCACTACAATGCGAAAGAAAAAATACTTTCCTTGTAGCCCTCTCGTTTCTCGAATCAAAGATCGGATTTTCCGGGGATTCGCTCAACTCTCATAAATTCTTTCCTTAAAAGAGTCCGCTTCAGGAGTAGCGGTTAACAGACGAGGGGGGAGATGTGCTGACTGACTCCCATTGAAGGCAACCGGTTGATCGTGGTCTAGTGGTTTAGACAGGCAATTCATAATCCTCGACGCAAGTTGAGGATTGTGGATCGAATCTCCGGCACGATTGCCGTAATTTTTGCCTGAGTCAGCAGCTCTTCAAAGCATCTCCACACTTACTTCGTAACAATTGGCGCCCAACTAGTGGTCGAATTTCTTCTTTCCAAGAAAAAGAAGAGGCCCAGAGAGAAAACTTAAAAAATTAAGAGAGAAAATAATGAGACGAGTTCTCGGGTCCGGGATTCGCTGACGCTGTGAAAGTTCCAGCGCGAAGGTAAAATGGGCGACGCGCCCACTACAATGCGAAAGAAAATATCTGGTGCGTAGCAACACACTACTTTCCGCCACCCCTTTAAGCTCGAACACCAGCTACATAGGCGGGCGCTATATCTTCGTTCAACGCATTTTTACAGGAACATTTATGGAGAACTAAATGTAGGGACTAGTTAGCTGAGAGTACTCCGAAAGTTTGATCGAAATCGTTAGAGCTGTTTTTGAGAAAATTGGAATACCGATAAATTAATATTCGACAAATCTCCTTTTCTGAGTTAACTTGGCTTATATCTCTGTTCAACATATATATACAGAAATAATTATAGAGAACGAAATGTTGGTATGGGTGACTAGAAGATACTTCATTAGGATATATCACATCTGGTGAAAAAGTTACCCTGGAATTTACGGAAATGTTAGAAAAAACGTTATTTTTTACACATTTTGATTTTTATCTCTGTTCAATGGACTGTCAGAGAAACATTTATTGAGAACAATATGTAGGTATTAACTATTCGGAAACATATCTAAAGTTTGGTGATAATCGTTGAAGCCGTTTTGCCAAAAAGCGTAAAAAACCTATTTTTGCTTCATGGGCCTATATCTCCGTTCACCGTATTTTCATGGAGATATGTATAGAGAAGAAAAGTTAGGTATTGAATAGTAGAAGATAATTTGAGAGTTTAATCAAAATCGTTAGAGCCGTTTTCGAGAAAAATGCGAAAAACCCTAGTTTTTGGTACATTTTCGTCCCCCACCCCCCCTTCCCATCGGCTGAAATCGTCCGTAACCTTATTTTGGTGTCTACAAACAATAAGAAACAAAACAAAAGTAGTAGCAGGGCAATCGGGTAAGCCGTTCTCCCGCAAATCGAACTACAGACACACACACACACACACACACACACACCTATACACACACACACATACACACACACACACATACACACACACGGACCACGCGCCGAAATTAGGTTTTTTAGACTCAGTAGGGTCTGAAACGTAAAGATCTGAAGAAAACCCAATTTTTTTTTTTGACCCGATTACTATACTTTCCTTCCCTTCGGGTAGCGGAAAGTAAAAATACTTTCCTTGTAGCCCTCTCGTTTCTCGAATCAAAGATCGGATTTTCCGGGGATTCGCTCAACTCTCGTAAATTCTTTCCTTAAAAGAGTCCGCTCCAGGAGCAGCGGTTAAAAGACGAGGGGGGAGATGTGCTGACTGACTCCTGTTAAAGGCAACCGGTTGATCGTGGTCTAGTGGTCAAGACAGACGATTCATAATTCTCGACGTAAGTTGAGGATTGTGGATCGAATCTCCGGCGCGATTGCCGTAATTTTTGCCTTAGTCAGCAGCTCTTCAAAGCATCTCCAAACTTCCTCAGAACACACACACACAACAAATTAAAGTCCACCTAGTAGTTAACGCTCCACACGATCAAACACAAAGAAATGTTTGCCTATTATATTCGACGACAAAAAGAATCATTTTCGCTATTAGTGAGGAATATCTATTTATTGCTTGATGACGATACGTTCAGGACGTATTGTCGTCTCAATAAAACGAGGTACTGGTTATGTGTTAAATTTACTGAAATAGACAATGACAACGAAAGGAAAAATAACGTTGAAAGAAAAATTTGAAGAAAAAAATGTTTGTTTTAACTTTAGTACTATTTGTTTGGTAAAGTTCGGCGTTGAAAATAATTTCGATTGGTCGAGGCGTTTCATCGATAAATTCGTTTCGTGTTTGGTGTTCTGACGAAACACCAATCGTACGGCGAACTTGTATAGGGGCGTTCACTTGGACCGTCGATGTCTTCGAGCTCATATTTAGAGATGACACTAAATATTTTCGCAGTCATTTTTCTGGTAAATGCAGGTGCTTTTCGAGAGCGACAGGAGACACCACTTGTCACATCTCTGTCTCCTGTCTCGGTCGCTCACGTCTCGCCCCTATTTGCCACACCCAGAATTGGCCTTAGTACTCATTGACGAGGCACTGAATGAATGTCCTACCACTCATTAAGCCCCATCTTGACTAACTAGCGCGACTCCTAATCTCTTACTACGTCCTAGAGGCAAGCCACCCACGCCAGAGTAGAGAGTACCAAGGCATTCTCAAGATAATCTAGACCCTGCGCACTTCAAGTGAGGGCTACCAGTAATGTCAGAGTAAACACATAACTCAATATTTCTGGATACACTGCAAAGCTTTTTATTACGCTCCTCTTGACCTCAGCTTACCTCACCCTTTGACTGCTTGACGTTCTGGCTTCCGTCCTAAACGTTGTGTGTGCTTGGAATTGGCTAAATGTGATCATACCTTAAATGGCACACCAGCTCTGGGTTTTGACTATGTGTACTGGCGTCTTTTACGACACGCATCATACGCTGACAGCTGTCTCACACTTCAGAGCCAGCCGTCAGAAAGGCGACCATTTAGGGCAGGCTATCCTGGCTATTGTTTCACGTAGATCAAACACACAAGGATAACTGTAATCCCTGCGATAAGGTGCCACAAAACGCTTGATTTTGGTTGTGACTCGGCTTCCCCAGTGGAGGTGAGTTTAGTACTTGGTAATGGAATTTTTTAGAGAACAAATAACGAGTCAAAACCTTGTGCACGGAGGTAGCTTCTTGTTTCTAGTGAACGGATAGAAGAAGTGAAGAGGCTCTTTCTGTCGCAGCGTTTTTATGGCGTCATGTCAGCCCCCTCCAATTCAAAAGGAATGCCCTTCGCATTTCTCTTCGCTTTGCCTCTTGGCTTGGGGAACTCTCGTCTTTCTTCGAGCGTACTACTTTTGTACACTAAGCGTGCGTGTTTCCACCAAAAGCACGTACTGCATTTTTATTGTTATTATTTTTTACTTCTGGCATTTTTTTTTAAATTTTAAAAGAGATTCATTATTTCATTCAGTTTTGGAAGTTTTTATAACATTAAAACAAAGGCGATAGCTTAGTTCGCTGATTCTACTTTATTCGATCGCGCATTAACATTGACTCGCCGACCATCAAAGCGCGACAAGACAAATCAAGATTATTCAGCTGCTGGCCCCCTCTGCCCCACAACATCTGTTCGAAATTAACGAGTCTTCGACACTCGGCTCAATGTACTTCGGGGGCCAGGTACTCACCTTTTGCTGTAATAGGTCAGTCGCCTTTGTTTCACCCTTCTGGCTGCATGTGACGTCGCTTCATGTCGATTCTCCGTGTTAACGCTGAACATTTTCGAATCGCCACTTTAAATTAACACTTAATTATTATCTTATTATTGTTATTTTACCGCTGTTTTGGGATTTCTGAGGTTAGTTATAATTATAATTTCATCGTTCAATGGTTAAAATCTATTTGTTTTTTTACATACACAGACCCATTCTTCGTTACAGTACGTTTATTAAATGGATCATTCTGCGCTGGTGAGGGGGGGGGGGACCATGTGGAGCCTATTTGAAAGCTGTCAGTTTTTCCTCTGTTGGGTGCGATCTAGTACCCAGCCACAACCATCTTAGTAACTAGGATTAGAACCTGCTTATTTCCACAGTGACCTGATTATTGAGCCTTTTTGTTGTGTGTTTGATGAACCCCTTAGTTCCATTAAACACGGACTAAAGTCACACATTAAAACGCCGTTATTAATTATTATTAATTGGTTCTTTTAAGCGTGCAGTGTCGCTATAATTGTGATATTTTATTATTTCAGGCGCCCGTGTTTTTGCTGTTCCTCGACTGCGTGTGGCAGCTCATAAATCAGTTTCCGTTGAAATTTCAATTCACTGAGACGTACCTGACAGTACTTTGGGATTGTGCTCTGCTGTCAATTTATGACACTTTTTTATTCGACTGTGAGCGAGATCGGCACTTCTCTTCAAAGGTTCGTCATTCGTTACCTTTTTATACCAGTTAAAAGAAGATCCTCGCATGTTGACACACTACTAACATCTGACATTACCTCGTAATAATATTCCCTGAAGTCAACAAGCAATGTCACGACCAATGTCGTCATCCAAACTCATAAAACTGAAATATTTTATTGCTTCGATCGAACCTCTAGAAACCACCATCTGTTTGCACTGAGCAATCGAGTCGTTTCCAACCAAGGCTTAACTTCAGTAGGTTCCTATCTCTTTTAGTAATCACTTACCACTTCCCTACGAACGCTCTACAGGATACACAATTTGAATTAGTGACACGTTTTTGTTATTTTCAGGACCCTCACACGCCTTTGGTTTTGAGGAGTGTTTGGGATGAACTGCTTAGCGATCGAGATGCCGCACTCTTCTATAACATCATCTACCAACCGGAGCACAGGCATTTGAATTCTCCTCTCAACCATCTACCTGTCGAACCGCAAATCCCCTGTTTGCTGCTTTGGCAGCAATGTTACCTCAGGCACATTCCCCCACTCGAAATCAAAGGAGGAGGAAACCCACAGGTTAAATTAAAATTTGGAAACAATACGTTTTTTAATAATGATTGAGTTTAGTCTGCCAGTAGAAGTTTGGTCTGTGTTGACATACCTGTTGTGGAAGCCTGAGTATAAGCAGCTTGTAGAGAGTCAAACGTCCGCAAAGCGCTCCAGGCACCAGGCTCTCTCATTGCAGACGTGGGTCAGCAGCGGGTTATGAGGGTCATCACCTGCAGAGTCCAGCAAGGAGGGCTGTTTCTGGCCTTGACCTTTCTATGGACGAGATTTCAGAGTATCTGCTGCCCAACCTAACTGGTGTGGGGACATAGAACTGAGATGGCTCAAATCAGCCCCCTGCGAGTGGTCGTAGGGCACCTAAAAGAGTATCCAGAAGTTGTGGAGGAGTTATCTGGGTTGAGTGGTGGTTAAAGGACAAGGAAGAGTTGAGCGTAGCCTTCAGAAGTTTATGGCGTTTTGGGATCCTCTCATGAGTGCTCCCAGTCACATCCCTAAGAGCGTGAGGTGCGCCCTCATTAATCTAGGTAATCTTTGGCCAGTGTTATGTGTTCGAGGATGAGTCACATAAGTACGGTGTCAACAACTCTAAACTCCACTTCAGGCTGTTAAGCTACTGGTTCTCAACCTACATGGCAAAACCTGTTGGATCATTGTGCTGGAAATATCAGGGAACCTATTTCAGTGTCATCTGTGCTTCTAGCGCTTCCAAAAACTGCAGGGATCTCTACTCCGGGTTACATTGGCAACGTCCAGAGAGCATTCCCTCCAGTGGACAGTACTGTCGAGAATCTCACGAATGCTAGACCTGGATGTTGGTAAAGCTTTCTTGAATACACTAAGCCACCAGACCTTGACCAGTTGCATCCATCGTGTGGGGGCTCCTGATCAACTTGTCAACTATGTGGGCTCTCTATACCAAGGGTCAACCTTCCAAAAACAAGCCTATAGGTCACCTTCTGGAGCAAGTGTGTCCAAGGTTGCAGTATTCGATGAGCTTTGGCAACTTTCTGAAGATAACCACTAAGGTCCACACAGTTTCCAGCCAAGGGGGTTGCACTGCGGACTCCCCATACATCATGACAGGCTGCTCGTGGATCGTCTTCTAATAACTGGGAGGTTGAGCGGGAGCAGCACTACTGGGTTGTCTCTGAGGAAGGACTGAGGCCTGACATCATCGCCATTGGCTACAACCAGTCTGCCGTCACCCTGGATGTCCAAGTAGTACTTGGCAGCTGGGATCTTGTGCTAACTTAGTAATCCCCATTCAAATATAACTAGACAGATCTTCATGTGGTGGTGTTGATAGCTCATGGAGGGGAGGCAGGGTTGCAGTATTCACCTGGCATTGCAAGTGGTGCTGAGGAGATGCATCGGTTGAGTGTGTTGCAGAGTCGTGAGCGAGCGCTTTTAATGTGAAGACGTGACCCACAAGCTATAGTTGAGCCAGTATTTTTAGAAATTTTTGCATGATGGGATAAGGGTTAGTAAGAGAAGGGGTGTGAGTGAGTGGGGGCTGAAAGGGAAGGGAAAATTGGTCATTGTGCGTTCACCCTCTGAAAGGGATAAGAAGCGATTCAGGCTGGTGCCTTGGTCAATAATTCTATTTGACAAGTCAGTGAATCCTTGAGACTTGAGGGCCATCAGCATGTCCCACAATATGAAGTAAGGTGTCAACTGCAGGCACCTAGTGCTGGCTGTATGGAGTTAACGTACCCCAAGACTTTCAATTGCCAATGTGTGCAAGCTGGGCTGAATTACTACAGTAACCCCAATCTTTGAAACTCATCTCGTTTGTCGTTCGTTTCAGGTTGATCTTCTAACGCGAGTGCTACTCTCTCAAAGTGATGAAGGTACCCTGCCAACCCATGAGGTCGTTCCAATCAACGCCCTGTCTGAAATCGGCTCTTTCTACCCTTTTTCGTCGTCGTTTCAAACTTCTACGCCAAACCCGCTTCTGCTCAGCACTTTAAGCCTCAACGCTAGTTTTCATTCGACTGAGATTATGCTCGACTCTATGTCAATTTTGAATGCTCCAGACTAGTCAACAAAGAAGAACTAGTGGTAATGTAACGTTCTATTGTGCATCACCTCGCATTTTATTTGTGCGTTGAACGAACGAGTCGCCTATTTTCGTTATGGCTGAGAAACCATTACTTGTACTAATCCCCCTCATTTCCCCCTCTTACTAGACTGTAACACTCATCAAGTAACGTCGAAGTTTTCGTTAAAAGTGAACGTTTTATGGTTGAAGTTCATTGAACATTGAGATTGTTGTTTTCGTTAGATTCACTTTTCATTCATTCTATTGAAATTTATTGTTAGTTCGTTATGTGGAATGTTATAACCGTCATTGGGTTCACGCCAGTGTTCGTTTCCAGTTCAGTCTGTCCAAATCCCTGAGTAGTCATCAATCAGTCAGTTAGTATTTTGGTACAAACGTTGGGTTTGGTCTAGTACCCACATTCTGGTCGATCGCTCAACATGAGTCGTACGTACCAAAGAAGCCCTTGTACCTGGCATCATTTGACACTTGCAGGATCCAATGTTAGACACTTCAGAAAAGGCGTCCAAAAGAAACGTACGATGACATTTATGGTTGTATTACAAGAAACAACAATTGAAATCCCACTTTGGTCCAATATTCTACGCTTTTATACTAACAACAATGAAGTACTGCATGTACAAGCAGCACAGTCTGTCAGGAGGCAACCTTGGAACCTCTCTGCTCCTAGAACATCATTTCTAAAACACTTAACGTCCCTTAGCTCTACAAAGTAGAAAGTAAAGTGTATAATCGGCTGAAAAAGAAGTTTAGTCCCCATCAGATCTTTACGCGTGAAGGGCTTCCGAGTTCAAAAAACACCATTTGGGCAAATGGTCTGTGCGTGACTGAGAAAGTGATGAAAAGAAAACGGCTGAAGCAAATCGGACCAAATTGTATATTTAGCTACAGGTCACACCCACAATAAGGGTGTGAGTAAAATATTGCCAAAACCAGCTATAGTGATCATAGTGATCAAAACACTAATTATTTTTTCATCTTCAAACCGGCGCTGACGATTTTGGTTAACCTTTGGGTGTTAACCGCTCCAAATAACTTGACAGTTCCACTAGGTTCTCATGACGAGAGCAGCACAATAATAAATTATCAAGAAACTCTATTTTAGTCCCCTCTTTCCCTTTCACATTCCACTCATATGACGCTTGGATTCTAAAAAAATTAGGGCAGTAGAAACTAGCCATACGACAAATGGTTGACAGCTCACATATGAATTCAAACCATAATTATTCGCATGAACAGCTTGACCTAGTGTTACTGCTCCGAGACCCATCCCATTCGATTCATCTTCGAAAAATACCAGTAAACCATACGAAACATGACCTGACTACAATGGAATCATAAAAACTTACGGCGTATTTCCGATTAAACTGCGTTTTGTTCATTTTTTTTAAACCACGTTAAAGGCACAAAACGGCCTGAACAGCGGCAGACATTGCAGATTTGGAATCCTGATGTCTCGAAACGTTAGGGTTATTATTCAGAATTAATAATAATCCAAAACGCGATACTTCTTTAAAAAAATCGTGTTTACAGTTCTCTGCGCACTGACTGCTTTATAATGATCATGGCATGACTCTGAACGTAAAGTGCGCCAGAAATATATAAAAATCAGTAGCTAGAGCCACGAAAGTCGCCAAACGTTGATGTGTAATTCACCCCCTTTCTTAGGATTAGGCTATTGGGAGGGTGTATGAAATCCATCAGCAATGATGCAAGTGCCCACTAGTTGATGAAAATCCGTTATCTCAATTGAGCCGCGGATACTGTTTTAACAGTTTCAACTATTCGAAAAATTCAGCCACACACAAACGTGTTATCCTTTCACCTTTTAAGGGAAGTGAGCAGTTACGATCTGGAAACGTTATGTTTGACCCGGCGACTTGTTAGCCAGACGCGTTCGTTTAGGACGTAGATATTTAAAATAATTTATTTTATCCCACTCCGGTGTTTTATTTAAAATTAATGTTAATGTGTTAAATTTTATCGAACCGAATTATATTGTAATGAAATCACGGGCATGAGACTCACATAACTTGAAGCACCGAATTGTGCCAAATGTTGCTGAAATGAAGTGATTATGGTGAGCGGGTGGGATCTGTAGTAATTCCCCTCGTCAGTTGCTCCACAGTTCTCATCTCGTCCATCATGACGAGAGTTTATTTGTTACTAATCATTAAGTTCCTTATTGCTGTTGATCAGTGAGGAGGTGGTTGTGGGGGGAGAGGGAGGGTGAAACACTGCTTGAGGAATTGATGATTTGCCTACTAGTTACAGCAAGAAGTGAAATCCGCTGATCTGTCTTTCAACGATCACGTAAATCGCTGTACTGACGCACATTGGGTTAACACTTTGAGATGTAAGTCTCTCAATTCCATGATTTCAACAGACTTCCTCAGTCAGGTATATAACAGCAACGTGTGGGTAGCTCACATTTCTTATCTCAAAGCCCTGACACGGAACTGAGACACGATGTACTAATATTAGAATCCTGTTGTCAGAAATAGGAGAAGCCTCATCTACCTCAGAATAAGGTCAACAGCTCCCAAGCAGGGATTACGAACTGCTTTAGAAGACTATCTTTCTGCTCATTGGAATCCGAAATTTCGTGAACATGCGCATTAAGTTCAGCAGATTGGCGTTGAACGACTTGGCATTGCTCTAATGGTCAATACTTCTTGTGTAGAGGTCATCCGCTGGTTTAGACATCCCCGACACCTGCTCGATCTCCCTTCCAGCTCTCAGGAAACTTGCTATAGACATCTTGATGACTCTTTCTCGAGAAAAAGGAGACTAAACTTCCCAGTAGAAGAAACGAGGAAAGTATTTCGCTCAGCTGAGAGGGCGAAATAAAATGGTTGTTCTTGGCTCAGCGCCTCTTTTACCTTTCTCCTTCTGCCATTTTTCAAGTCTATTTACATTTTGGAGTAGTTGAAGAATGAGAAATGGGGGGCAAGAGGTGCTACAAGCACATTTCTTCCCCCCAAGGATTGTAAAAATCCAGGCAAACGTTGCAGCGTGTTGTTTTAAAGTGAAAATGACCTGAACACCTCCCCAGTTTGGCAACAAGGCCTTTTGAGTTGGTGAGTTTCAAAGCTCCTAATTACCTAACGACAGTAAGTGCAGGTTTAGGATTTCAAATTGGTTTTGTTAACGATGCTACTTACAATTGTAACTCCACGTGGGGGCCAAGTGTGCGAGCTGCGTCGTAAGTAGCCCACGATGTTTTGAACTGAAAAATCATTATCCTAGCGATAGTCCTTTGTATTTGTATGTAATGTGCTGGTACCCGTTGATTGTTTTCGTATCAGACTTTTTTTTGTCTCGTGTGGACGTGTTTCTCATTTTCTAATTTGTTGTTATTCGGGGTGCTCACTGTAAGTTTATATTCTTGAAAAATGTTACTTCTTTCAAAGTCTATTCACTCTTCAAGTGCCTTTGTTTTGTCGACAAAATAGCCAGAGGTTTCGCAAACCTCTTTCACTTCTGTTATGAAAGTTCAAAGGTAAACGTTGTTATTGCTAAAGTAAAGTTTATTGTTGTGTGACAGTTAAAGTCGACTGTTGGTAGCTTGGAATTATAACAACTTCAATCGCATTGTTGATACTTTGATGGAATCAGTTGAAACTTGTACTTACCAAATACTTGCCGATACTGCGCAATATTTATGAGACGTGCTAGTAGTTGCTATTCGGAATTCAGGGTGGAACAAACGGCAGGACGTAGATTATGTCAATAATATGTTTTGTCTCGAGCAACAGGTTACTAACAACAGCTGAACGTGAATGCACCAAATAAACCCAGGAAATTGTGGTATGAAGCGACGGCTGAATGAGGGGGGGGGGGCACACATTACTCTTGAAAAGACCCCATGTGTGCTTTCTAGAGAGGAGCTGTAGTATTGAGGTTGGCAATGAGACGTTACCTTCTTGCTGCGTAGTCACAACACTGAGTAGTACAACAACCCTACGTCTTCACCTGGTCTCACCCCTCTAAAGCAGCCTCTAAACTATCCACACGCTGCAGATTGTCTGATACGTGGCATAATGACTGATTTGAAATTCATCCACCTAACTTAGCAAAGTACCAATGCAATTCTGAAAAGAGGGCGGGGCGTTACTTATCCTTTAGCCATACGCACCCCCCCCCCCATTGTATCCTTTTAGACGTACGGGGACTCCTGTGGACATGTGCAGAGAGTTTATATACAAAGTAAGGACAGTAGTCTCTGGGGTTCTGTGAAATGGCGCAATAAACAGCACCAGGCCACAGCACGTGACAGGAGGAAGTCATTTTTGACAATACGTTACGTGTGATGGGATAATTATACCCGTCTAGCTTCATTCCACTTCTCTAGATACTTTACTCACGAAATGATATACAAGTATCAATGTGAAGAGCGTGCGCACGTCTAAAGGATGTGGGGGTCTGGCATAGGGATAAGTACCAAGAGGGCTGTACTTTACTGGCCACCTACTGATAGCCAGGTTCATACTCGGTATATGCTTTGCTATTTCTCCCATTTGCATTACTTGCCCATATTGTTGTCATGTTAGGCGACAACAAGGCCCTGGCAAGTTGTAGATGCAGTCTCGAACCTAAGCTTATAAAGGTTCTCAAATGTGTTTGCCACGCACTATGCCTCACTGCCAATCCCTCGGCATCTTTCACTTTACTAAGCACCTAAACTGTGCTTTCTCTCTTGGGGATCTCAGGCTCTTATTGGAAGTGCCAACTAAACCATTTCTGTGCAATGGGGGGGATAATGCCATTGTCAGCTGCTCAAATGTGTATAAGTGTACATGGACGTGCACTATACTACAATTATAGCCCCTCATCATAGGATTTGTATTTGCGGGCCTGTGCAGAAGCTTCCCTCTACGTCATGAAAAGGGAGTATCCACTCGAAGCAGTACGTACAACGCATCTCAATAAAGAATATCCTGTGGGGTGGTCTTTAAATGCGCTGTTCACACAAAATGATGGTGTCTACGTTCGTCACCCGAATAATCAAGGCAAACACCTTTTAACACCCGTGTTGCTTGAGAAAGGATTGAGACGCCAACGAAAGGCAGTAACTAAAAATGCGTCGCAGGAAAACCAACCCTTGGGTCTGTAGTTGAGAGGAGTTGAGAGTTTCAGGCGACAAGTTGTAACTTGCAGTGCAGAAGAGCTGGCGAGGATGGAGGTTACACTATTTAAAAAAAAATCTTTCTGGCCTAACGTGCACCACTCCAGTTATGAAAAGTAATCTGTGTGAATCCAGTACAACGTTTTGGGACCTTGCTTCCCTCAGAAGCTCCCGAGTGGGACATAATAATAATAACAATAATAATAATAATAATGTTAGGGAGACTCTGTAGAGGTCAAATTGCAGGGAGCCAATTCCTGTCACCTCCAGAGGTCATTCCAGACGTCTCACTTACTCGGCTACATTGTCCAGTAGATCCTTGCATCGAGTGTTCCCCTTCAGTCAGCTTCTGGTATGATTGTTGATCGCTCCTCTTTCCAGGCTGCCTCCCCCCCCCCCCCGTCTTCTCGTCACATGGTTAAATTTCAGCTGTGGTAACTCACTGCTCCAGACGTCCTTCTCAATGCTACTACTGCACTGTTATTAATTTTGTGAACTGTTAGACATTTCTTTTATTAGATAGAGTGTCGCTATGAATGAATTGTATTTTACTTCATTTGGTACTAGATACCATATGCAGTGTATGCACAGAGCGCTGTGAATGGGTTGTATTCTGTTGCATTGTAATTTTGAGTTACGAACTAGATATCTTTCAGTTGTGTTTCAAAATATATGTGATGAAATAGTTTATAGAATTGTTAATGTAAACCTGTACAATGTAATTAGGGCATCAGTTCGGTAAAAGGCCCTCAAGCGCAATTCTGTCGTCTTCGTGTGCTTTTTGAGCTTCTTATGGCAATTTAAAGTGGTGTGTTGGACTTTGGCTTGGATATAGAGGGAGGGGGCCTCATAGAGCGCTTGATGCCTGTACCTTAGTCGCTTCATCTCTGCAACGACAGGGTGGGCCTGGGGACTTGGCCAGGACAATGCGTGTATGTTGTACCAAGCGCTATTTTTGTCTCACAAACCAAGAGCTCGCTTTGAGTGAGATCCCCCTTGCTGTCTTCATTATTTCATTTATGACCCACTGATGTTTCTCGTGAAGTAGGATCTGGAGGGCAACCACTGGCATAAACAAGGTTGACCAGCAGCATTCTCGTCAAGAGATACCTTGTCTGTTGACAGAGAACAAAGGCTGCAGTCCAGACCAAGCTTTCACGAACCCTAGCAAGTTTTTTAGTCTGAAATACTAATGCCCTCCTGCTGATAAGCTCCATCTCGAGCAGAACCTGAAGACAACGCATTATGTATACAATTTCTCCTTTCAGTGAACCAAAATATCACTCAGCTGCAGGCTAATAAACCCACATGCTTTTCATCACGAGACACTACTCATACAGGGCAGAGGTGATCTTTTGCTCGGCAAGTTGCAGTCGTTTGATAGAGGGTTGGCTCCATTTAGCGAGATACTGTCCAACCTTCAAAAATAGCAACGCTTCCATCTGGCAAAGCGTGCTATCATATGAGGTGGCCCCCTGCAGTGATGCCCCTCCTGCACCATCCCTGGGCTGTCTCGTACATAAGTGTGCAATCGTGCTGATAGCTTCTCATTGCCTGGAGTAAATATTCAGGTATCCTGAAGGTGCCCTCCTGGCCCTCCAGTGGGTCTTTACACAGTAAGGAGTTGAACACGTTTTTCACATCCGGGAGGAGTGGCCACCCCATTGTGTCGTCATTAGGGCCTCCCCCGCTACGCAGATTACTCCATTCCTGTTCAGAAACAATACTGATGCACTTCTGATGGCAAAGCGTGGCAAAAGCATCATCTCCAGCCCCATCCCAGCAGTATCCAGCATACTCAAGGGTCTGCGAGCCAACAGTGAGCTTGGACCCCCTTTGCCTTTTGGAATGGGCAACTGTCTTCAAGATTTCCGCCAGAATCAGGACCACGCCCCCTTCAAGGCAAGCCAATGGCATGGTATGGAGAAGATGGATGTACCACACTTACCGTCAACACCCTCAAAACCAAAAGTGAAGGGTTAATTAAAGAACGTAGCTTGTTTAATCAACTATAATGACAATTTCTCTAACAATAATTTGTTTCAGAGCTTCAACAGGAAAACAACTAAATCTCAGTTTCAAATCTAGAGACAGGTAGTCAAAAGATATTCACAAGTAGCACAAGACATTTAAATTGTCAAAAACATACGCAGTTCATGACATCAAGAGAGTCCTGAGAACTCACTTCCTGCTCCTTACCTCCTCAGCGCTTGAATGTCTTCTCGTTTGTGAGTTCCGTCGCAAAATGGGCGGTGTGACGTTTGCTTGCAGTTGCAGAGCCAGTATTCTTTCTTTTCAGCCACTTTGAAACGGATTGGCTTCAACTTTATTTTAAGAGAAGGACTTTTGTGGGTTCCATCGCAAAGTGGCTGAAAATGAGGAAAAATTAAGAGTTAAATAGGGAACCGTAATAAACGAGTGGTGCGAGCAGACAAAATATCTCGCATTATTTAAGCATGAATCTACTTCAAGCATCGCTCGCACACTCATTCTAATTGACCAAGCTTTAAAAGTGAACTGCTCAAAACGAAGCATTTCACTAACAGTAATTTCAAGCACAACGTTGCATTGAAAAGTAATTAATTTATTATACAAACTCATTCTCTAGCAACTATTCAACAAAGCCAAAACAGCTTGAGAATCCCGTGTACATTTACCTCCTACAAATTAGCTGTTTGTCATAGTATGACTGGCCCTTTATTAACTTGACGATTATGTGAGCTCTATGTACCCCGGTGGTGTAACCACTGAGAAACCTGCATCAGGAAGTAGGTTCAGTAGCCTTCACGGATGATGTCCTCCTCGTACGTACTAAGATGGGCTAGCAGATCGTCCTAAACAAGTGTGTAAGGCAGCCAAGCGTGTTGGTGCTGCATAACCAGGCTACAACGTGAAGGTCGTGGATTTGGATCTCATCATTGGCAATTCCAAGGTCTTAGCTAGAGGCGTTCTCGAAATGTGACAATACTGTGGAATCAAGCTTCTCAGTGCAACTCCCTAGGCTGGAAATCCTGTGGACCTTCAAGATTATTTTCAGAAAGTTATCAAGGCTTCACAGACGTCACAGTAGAAGCGAGCGAATGTACTTGCTCTCAAACCTGACCTGGCCAGGCTGGTTTTTGGGAGGTTGACCACCTGAAGGGTAATAAGTCTTGATATACCTAATGGTGCGCTGTACTATGCTTGACTAGATCTGCCACGTAGCATCCCATCACATTCCATTTCGCTCCAGTTCGATCTGGGGGACTTGGGTGTTCCATCTCTCTCTACCTCTATTCTGTTCTTGCACTGCTTGCTTGGCTGGGGTGTCACACATACTGTGGCTGGTATTGGATTCGTGCAGGATCAGCTGAGACGATGTGTCATGGCAACTCCATTTGCCCCTAAGGAACAAACACAACTCTGGCAGTGTTCTGACTCCCCCTATTCTTTGGGGTGAATAGAGTAGGCTTCAGGGGGCATACTCTGGCTACAGCGATATGGTGTACAAGAGGCTGGGATTGAAAGTTAAGGATGCTTGCTGTCACGCCTGCAGTAACCTGTATTAATGATTTTGAATCATTAATACAGGTGTGTCCTACATCAAACATCGTGACACATCTACAAGCAGGTTGCTGGAGCATTGTAATTTGAGGGCTGGGAAGTGAAGAGGGAGCAGTACTACTGGGTTGTCTCTGGAGAAGGACTGAGGCTTGACATAGTCACTGTTGGTCCCGACCCGTTAGCAGTGACACTGCAAGTCCAGCTGGGATTGTGTGCTATCTAGGCCGCCAACATGCACAAATATGATGCAATGGATCTTCATATGGCAGTGTTGGAAGCTCGTGGAGTGGAGGCAGGTAACATTAGGGTTGCAGCATTGACTGTGTCCTGAGATATATTGTGTGGGGCACTCCAGTGTCAGTAGGCGCTATTCGAGGTATCACTAGTCTGAAGTCGTTCATGGAACATCATCTCCTCTTCCAGTGTAGGGTAGTCTGGGTGCCCTCTCCAACTCTTCAACTATTATTTATTTAATTTCTTAATTAGGAGCCACTGTCCCAGGTAAGTCCTCACAATGACATCATCCAGCTGAGCAGCCCTCTAAATCCCAACAAATTAACTAGAAGAAGACTACACACAAAGTTCGCATTGTATAAATAAATGAAGTATCACCTGATTCTTGCTCTGCCCACACAAGCACCAACTGTACGTCTTTTCTGGATCCAAGACCATCTTGAAGGGTTTCTTGTCATAAATGTGTCCATTTTCAGGCTGAGAAGACGAGCTGTGAAAGTCTTCCAACACGTTCTTTGGAAGGACCGAGGCTTCTTTCTTATCCCCTTTTCCAGATTTGGTCGAATACACCTGGAGTGTAACGCAGTCACAATAATTATTTGAGACGTTGATAAGCACAGTACATCAATATGTTGTAGTTTCTACTACCCAACGAGTAAAGGATGATCGTGTATTAGGCTTAGTTCCGGTAAAGAGACGATACCACAGGACTGTTTCATCATATAAACACACAATATATTTCCGAAAGCGGCCATTCATTGGACTTTGAGGAAGTCTGTTGTACATGACGTAAATAATTCTATGTGGGCCCCATAATCTTCATGCCTCTTTATCGAAGAGATATTGAGAAAAACTACTCATCCAAACCCTCCTCCCTACACCTCAATAGTTGGGAGACAAAACATAGTTCTTTAGTTACCGCTGTGAGATACTTTCCTACAAAAAGTTAGTTCTCTCTTCGTTCCCTCGACGAATTATTCCTACACTTAATAAAAACGCAGTAGCCTCCTATTCGATGTACTTTAATTACAAGACATTCAGGTAATTGTTAATACGTAAAAATGGTCATAAACTCGAACCATGGAGATTAGACGCTGAGGGAACGTTCCTCGGGGCAGTAAAATGCGCATAATCGTCATTTTGAAGGATCAAAGCGAGCGCTGACACCAGCAAGAGGGCCAATTCAACAACCGAAAATAAATAGCGGCGATCACTCAAAAGCGAGCATTTTCCAGATAACCGTTATCTCACACTATCACAAGTGATACAAAAGTAACCTTCCGGTTTCCGTCGTTGTTTTCATATACGAGGTCTGTTCAAAAAGTATCGCGAATTTTGAACTTCCTTAAAAAATAACCCGAAGGAGTGTTGGCAGAAAGCTTTGAAGCCTCTCCTGGTTGCGTACTCTCGCTTTTCATCATATTGACCCGTCAGCAATGAAAAGTACTTTTCCCGCAAGATGCTCCATTATAATTGTTGAACATTTCACACTATCGGTTAACATTGCTTTCCGCACTCGGTGAAAGTGGAAGGCGTAAGGCTATTATACTCCAGAGGGGTAAGAATTGATTTCGAATTAAATGTAAGGATTTATAACCGAACCGGTCTCCCTCGTCTTTCGTGCTAACACAACCTAGAAAAGTGGACAGGTAGTCAGTTCGATAAATTGTAATATTTGTAGCTGAGTAAATATTTAAATACTGAAAACTAGTTGTTGAACACAGGGAAAGTGAGTGTGCAGGAAGAAGGTATCGCAGCTGTGATTAGAACGGTTCTACTTCCTCAATCAATCCGTCAAATGGAACGGGTCGCCGAATAGCGGTTCACGCCGTATCAGTTCCAACTGGCGCCTCATCACTATAAACATCTCCGTTTATTTTAGTGAGTTGTGATCCATTCAGCAGTTCCTGTCCCAGTGAAGCATAAAAGCAGTTTTATATGTGAGATAAATGATCTTTCACCTTGTATCTGGTCAAATTAAAGGTAATCGAAGATTATAAATCACGGGATGGAACGCTCACGAGCGTAGGATATCATCGTTTAGTTGTTAACAACCTTCTCTCTTCAAACACTCAGTGGAGTCTGATAAGTCGGCCCGAAGGTTTGTTTGTTTACTCGTGAGTCTTCCGCCGTTTTGAAATATTTGAAATCCGTTTGAGTGATCCAGAAAATAATCTCGAGAACGAACAATGTGCATACTGTAAGGTGAATTGGTGAATCATCACTTTAAATTATCGATGGATACTCTGGACAGTTCGGCGTTGCAGGTTGTATTGGAAATTCAAGAAGGTGGGATTTTCATTGTTTGTAAGGTCAATTATTATTATAAGCGTTCATTATTACAACTTGCTATGAAGAGAGAGCCTCGGATTAGTGACGTGAAGGGCCGTGATGAAATAGGGCGTTTTAGTTCGTCTCATCAGCTTACAGTGCAGATTAGTAGTATTTAATGATAACGGATATGGGATGAGTACGTGGTCTTCCTCACACAAAAGGACATTTGTGTTGACCCCAAGGACCAACACCAGCGTTAGCGATGGCTGAACTTACCTGCGAAAGGATAATTAAGACATTTGCAATTACAACCCCTAATTTTATGTGGGAATCAGGAAATACAGTACATAGACAATCTCGAATGTTCACGACAAACAATAGGAATACAATAGAATGGCTTTACCACGAAGCAAGAGCAACATCAGAAAAACAATTGGCATAGTTGTTTTAAAAAACATTATTTATTATAGGTAAGATCATAAGTATGAGCCCGGAGCAGATAAAGCCACTAAATTTGCATTGTGTTGAGAATGTAGGCGTTTACAAAAGGCCTGTATTGGGCGAAGCAATAACGTTGAACTTTATATTAATTTTTAAAATGTAAACCTTCTGTATCGACGGAATGTGCTTTATGCCTTGGAGAGGAATAATTTGGTATGTCCTTACCTCCATTGTTTAAGGGAGCGGCTTCTCGTTTCTTACAAATCCGCTTATCGTCGTCGCAGCTTTAAATGGAACAAAATTGGAAAGTGGAGAAATTAAGCCAGCCAGTTCTCCCCAATTTGATACTCAATTATTGTGGCAGACTGATAGAAAATATTTAAGAAGGTAGGTTATCATATGCTTGTTGATTTAATAGATCTCAGGGATGCTGCTGTATGTGTCAATTGATAGGGGCACTCCCCAAGCCGGTAAAAGCAAAGAATATGGACCGCTCCCTCTGATGAGGTCATATATCGACCGAGGTCAGGTTATCGATATGCCCGACATCGTAGGCTTGACTCGCCATGTTTGAAATTAGAAATAACGACAGCTGTACGATTATCCCAATTATTTAATGTTCATTATGTAATACCCCGTTATATAATTATTTTAAATGTACAAAGACTATGAAAAGGAGTTTTTTCAATGAATTTAAGAATGGGTATATAAAATAAATATGAGATAACTAACGGATTGATATCGATACATGCAGTCGTAGCGTTATCAAGCGAGCTATCGATACATGCAGTCGTTGTGTCATCAAGCGGTCGGTCCATATTCTTAGTTTCACCCCCCAAGCCTTATTATGTTACGAAATAATAATGTTGTGGTTGATTCTGTACAGGTAATGTGCTATGTGAAGAAGTGATCTGCTTTTTCTTCTTTTTTACTATTTTCCGTCATTCTTTACCATTAGCCATATTTCCTTCTTTCATTCTCCAGTTTTCCTCTCTTGCCTGATGCTGTGGTTGGGATGTTGATGCTACGCGAGCTTTTTGTTTTACGTATTAAATAAAGTTTTCAAGAGTATACATTCTGTACCAGGACCACTTCTATTGGAGAACATGAAAATAAATCTGATTTCAGTAATGATAGAACATTTCTTTAACTGACAGCAGCAGATGGCACCTTTTAAGATAGAATGAAGCTTGGAACACGTGTTTGTTTTTCTGTGTAGCACTTTAATACAGAAATTGTTGTTGTTTAAAGCTATTTTTGAGAAATAGTCTCGTAAATGCCACTTACAGTACATTCTGGTGTGTGATACTTCTTTCTGTCTCAGAAAAGAAATGAACAGCTCATTCGGTTGGGGCATTTCTCTTAAAAGTAGTATGTTGATAATTTTATATTATAATGGAATGAAGTCTCAAACTGTGATAAAATCTTAACTTTTGCTTTGTTGGCCGATGCAATATTTTCCTTGGCATTTTGCGTCAAGGAAAGTTATATTGTTGTCAGTACAATAAAGTAATCAACGAATAATAGGTATTTGCTAGTGACGTTCCTTTATGATGGTGAATATTCGTTTACACGACAAATAGAAAACGAAGTCGTAGTCTCCAGATAACCTTCCCAACTGTTATCTTACATTTCTTGCTTTCGTATTGTCAAAGTTAATGGATGACCCAGTCACGTTAATCAAAACCAATACCGCCGATTTAGGCAAAATTTAAGCATCTAATGGATAAAAATACGTGAAGCCTGTTTTAACGCCGGTCCCTCGAAGTAATTAGCATTCGGCAGTAGTTGGCAGTTCTTGAGTTCGGTAAGTACAACCGCTTTCACTACAGTCTCTGGTACTCAATCTCGTTCCGTTTTACAATTGTTAAATCGATAGTAACCCTGAAAGTTATTGATCTGAAGAAATTTAAGAACTGCAGTTTCAGAAATTGTTGGAAATGCGCCCTGTTGGTAGGTGATTAAGAACAATGTGCCCGTGCAACTCCAATTAACTACAAAATCGTGTTCTTCTCACGATTGTCTGTAGTACTTGTGTACGTATTCAATTTTAATTTGGAAAACATTTAAGCACAAGTATTTCGCACAAGTGCGAGATACTTGGGTTCATTCGTGGATGTTGTTTTCACTTTTTTCGGTTGCATAATCTATTCCTCAGATTGGGCCGTTGGTTTCATGGTGTGCAGTTAATGTTATTATTCTCACTCCGTACTTAAGTTGACTGTAAGTTGATGACAGGTTTCGAGGGTATAAGTGAAGCATTTATTGGGCAACTCGGCTATTCTGACATTTGAATGTCGAAACTCACAGATTTAGGACATTTTCCTTACAACTACCTTGTTGTAAGTATACATTTCAGAAAATTGTCGGGAAATGTGGTACTAACCATATCGAGTTTAAATGCTGATTCCCTAGATATGTGGACACCCTGAAACGTAAGTCGAGGACGTCCCACAAATTTAAGAAGAGAAGGGATTGGTAGGAGGAGATGTTCATTTTAAAATAAGCCTGATCCCTTGCTTCTGATCAACAATGGCGGGTAAGGAGACTGGGACACAGTTTTTTCTTCTGTGAGCCGGACGTGGTTTAAGAAACACCTGTAACTGTTTTCTGACTCATTTGAGTGATACCTGACACAGAGAACCTGAACATTTAAAGACAAATCGTATTGACAGTCCAATAAAAGCCAATAACTTGATAATTTTGGTTGTTGCAGATTGAGAACTGGAAACACTGCCTTGAAAATAGAATGCTACTCAGTTATAAATGAGCATAAGAGGGACCGCATCGGCTACTGTTTGCTTAATCTTAAAGAGGCACAAATCATTCCTAGAAATAGTGACATTGCGGCAAGTATTATTGTAGGCTTAATTTTGCTGGTGAACTCAGGAAAATGTCAATTGAGAGTTTAATTCTTGTAATGAATTGACTTAACATCATTACTGAAAATTAATTATAGTTTGGTCGAATTCCTTCCAAAAAAATGGGCGCTGGTGGTAAGTGCAAGTCTTGTGGTTCGTCTACTTTGGAAGTAGATTCCTCTAGAGGTGACACAGTCTGCACCACTTGCGGCACCGTTTTAGAGGACTCGGTGATCGTTTCTGAAGTTCAGTTTGAAGAAAATGCTCATGGACTTAGTTCCGCCATTGGGCAGTTTGTTTCATCCGAGTCCTCCGGCACTTACCGAGGTTTTGGCAGTGGTTTTCACGCAGGTGTTGGTCGTGAATCTCGAGATATAACTCTACAGAATGCCAAAAAGGCCATTAGCAACCTTTGTCAAACGTTGAGATTGAATCAACATTGTCTCGACACGGCCTTCAATTTTTACAAAATGGCTCTTAACCGTCACTTGACTCGAGGCAGGAAACAAAGTCACGTGGTCGCTGCCTGTGTTTACATTACTTGCCGCATCGAAGGAACCCCGCATTTATTGATCGATTTCAGCGAAGTTCTACAAATATGTGCTTTTGAACTCGGTAGAACATTTATTAAAGTGTCTCAGGCGCTTTGCATCAACATTCCGGCGGTTGATCCTTGTTTGTACGTTTTGAGATTCGCTAATAAATTGGAATTTGATGATAAAACACACGAGGTGACAATGACTGCTCTTCGGCTGGTTCAACGAATGAAAAGAGACAGCATTCATTATGGAAGGCGGCCATCTGGTATCTGCGGTGCAGCTCTTCTGATGGCAGCCAGACTTCACAATTTCAACCGAACTGTCGGAGATGTTGTTAAAGTAGTGCATGTTCATGAAACAACATTGCGAAAGCGATTAGTCGAATTTGGTGAGACTCCATCGAGCTCTTTATCGCTTGCAGAGTTCATGTCGGTGGATCTTGAAGAAGAGCAAGATCCTCCTTCTTATAAAGCGGCCCGAGCTAAGGATCGCCAACGTCTTCAAGATTTGGTCGAAGACAAGGCCTCTTTGAAAGAGTTCAATCAGTTGAAACAGGAAATTGAGTCTCACATGTTTGAGAAACGGAAGAGGAAAAATAGTACGTATTTGGAAGATGGTGAGCCAGGAAAGAAAAAAACTGACAATGAAGACGAAGATTTTAATAATTTTGTGAGCGAAGCCACTTTGGATGTGTTGGAAGATATAGAAGAGGATGATGAACTGAGAGACATGATGGAAGAGAATGGCGGGCTGGGGCCTAATCTACTCTCAATGGGCATTTCAGATCCTGAAACTACTAACGATCCTGAAACTACTAACGCAAAGACTGACCCTCCGCTAGTGTTTCAGTACGAAAATAAAGATGGCGAACTAGATCTCGAAGGTATTGATGATGATGAAATAGACAGCTACATTATGAGTGAAACTGATGCTGAAGGTAAAGGCAAATTGTGGAATCGCATGAATGCAGAATACCTGAAAGCAAAGGAAGAGAGAGAAGAAAGACTGAAAAGAGAGCTTGCTGAAGGGAAAACTCCTTCTGACAAGAAGAAACGTAAAATATCCAAAAAGAAGTCTGGTCAGACTGCTAATTCCGCGGGAGAAGCCATTGAAAAAATGTTGCAAGAAAAGAAAATATCCACTAAAATCAACTACGACGTCCTTAAAAGCTTGAGCAGTTTGAAAAATGAGATCTGCAATAGCGAGGGTGGTCTTGCGAAGCTCGAAGGGGTTCAAGCCGAGGTCGTTCCGAAGGATGAAGTTTTGAGTAATTTGAAGAACGAATTGAAAAAAGAGGCGTTAGAGTCGCTTGGTAAAACCTTGAATAAGGAAGCGATTATCCCAGGAAAGTCACCTTCCTCTCCCAAGAAAGCTGTGAGCGCGAGCGCTGGGGTTGCACAACCTGCGGTTGAAGAGGATGTTGATGAAGACGACGATGTAGAAGATGCCGGCGACGACGTCATGTCTATGGCCCAAATGTTGAACCAACACAATGAAGATGATGGTGGCGACGATTACTACGATTTCGAGGACGATTATTGATTCCTCTTCTTAGCGTTACTTTCAGTTTTATGCATTTGCTTTGCTTCATCAAAAGTCATCTCATTCGTTCAAATAATAAGTTCAAGAATGTTAAATTTCATAAACCCATACTTTTTGTGTTCTGTACTTTGGTTTTTCTACTGATTTATTTATTATTGGCGTCTTAAAATATGATGTTTAACTGAGTAGACGCAGCGACTATCAACTCAATCACATGTAAATAGTTGTGCTTTTATAAAGTGAACTAGAAATCGCTGACAAATGTTATTTCCATAACCTCGAAATTAATATGCAAAGAACGTCATAAAACAGTTTTGACATTGAGGGGGGGGGGGCTGGCAATAATTGTCAGTTAAATGAAACTTTTCAAAGTCGTTATTGCGGGGGGGGGGGGGGGGGGTTTATTTCTTGACTCTGTGGGAATGAGGAACTCCTTTAGTGTCGCAACGCTTTTGGGCCCAATGGCAGAGTGGAATAAGCTTCAAAAGCCAACCTGTTTGTTAGACTGATGTGTCTGGCAGAGCTTGGGTGGTTGTTCACTTGGACCAGTTGGTGTTTCCCAATTGGTAAAGTAAGCCAGGTCTGTTCAGGTATCGTGGTGTTATATGGTTAGGGTCATCACATCATTGGCTTGATCCTCGGCACATTTAATGCGTATTGGGTGGGAGGTGTGGTGGGATGCCTCCAGCCTCATCTTCAGTTTGCCGTGAATGAAGCAAACTTGTTTGCTGCCGCTTTATTTGGAAGGTTACGTGGCAGCAAACTGAGCTTCCACCTGTATATTTTTGTAGAGCGGGTGGGCGAATAAGACATGGGCTGCGCCTTCTGTGTCCCCAGCCCCATATGGGCAATCATCAAATGCTGCCACGTTTAAAATAGAGAGGAACGGTATCCCAGGAGAGAATGGGCACCGCCAGTCCATCTGAATGCCATCTTGTGTGGATGGGAGAGTGGTGTAGCCTGCTCCTGGTTATTAACCCCTTCGAGTCATTGCAAGCTGGCACCAAGTAGAGTCCTCCTCGATAGTACAGCAAGATTCATCATTGGTGGGAGGATGGGGTGCCTGCAAGTACCTGTAGGGCCAGGTGTGAGGTAATGTGGTACACTGGCAGGACAGCCAAGAGGATATTTTGTTGCTCTGTCGATTCTGCTGAGAAGGGGGCGATCTACCGTGTTGTTTGCTTACCACACTATCAGCAGGAAGATAGATCTATAGTAGAGACGTCAGAGGTGTGAAGATCCCTCTCCCCCACCATTTATCACCCGACAAGAATCAAACCTGAGCTGTGAGGTACATACGCTTCATTCGAAGTAGCGCCAACTGCTTGGTCTAGCTACCTCTTGAGCCAAAGACGATCAAGTACTTGGCTGTAGCCCCTGGTAACACCCACTGTGTGTTTTCTCTTGTCTTTACGAGAGCAAGGAGTTAGGGCTCACAAAAACCTGACACTGGTAATGACTTTCCCTCTAAACTGGTATGCCTTTAACAATTTCCTCGTGGAAACACAATTTCTACCAGTTTCAATCTCTTTTGACGCTGTTTGTAGCATTTATGGCGAAGTTGTGTTGGTGGATGCTATCTATAGTGTTTTCGAATACCTTCCTCCTTACATCCATAATGCACACGGGTCTGTACTCTGAGGGGGACGCTGGATCGTCTTTGCCTTTGTTCCAGTTCAGTGGAAGTTCGCTAATACAGAGGAGTAAGTATATCAAAGGTTAGGGGTTGGTCTTGAGCATTTTTCGTTATATTGAGTTGGTAAGAGAGAAGGAAGAGCTAGTTACAAGAACTTGAGCCGCCTGATTCGTATTGTAAAATGTTACGTAGGAGAAAGTGAGGGGAGAGGTGAATGGAAGGTTGAAAACTAGCGATTGAACTGAAGGTTGGATGAAAGATGTAATAAGAAACTACTGCAGCCTGAAAGTCCCACCCATCGATCTCCTCAACTTGAAGAATGACTTTGATAAATCTACGCAATACTCTTGGTGACGCGTCAATTCAAAAATACGTCCTTTCTAATTGACAATTTTGAAGATTTTAACATTTTTTGCTGCAATGACTACGTTTATTTGAATTTAAAATGCGTGTTTGTAAACTGGAAACATAACAGGCTCTTGAATCGTGGCACAAACTCCTTGGTCTGAGAAGCGAAGCTAAGGCTCATTCCCCGGAGCTCCTTCTTAGATTTAAAATTGAGGAAGCGAATGAAGAAAATGGGGCAGGAAAGGTGCGTAGCAGTTGGGCACTCGGTCATTTACAGCTATTAAGCTAGCGTTATTGTTCAAGTTGCAATTCTTCGGTTTTTTTGTTTCATGCTCGTCAGGTTGATTGTCTCCGCACAACTCCAAAATGTACCGAAGGTAGCTGCGATTCGCCTTATCAGTCTGGTGGACACCATTTTTTACAAATTGGTCCCCCAGAGTCAACAGACTTCTACGAATTGGTGATCAACATTCAGGAAGCAAGCAACCTTTATTCTGTAAACTCCTTTATGATTAATTTGTTACTTGACAGTATTAATTATGCGTTTCTAGTTACCATTAGCTTTCTAGGGCCAGAAAGCTGCACGTCTGTGTGTTACGAGGGGAGTTAGGAGATGTTTGGGGGGCTGCTGACTTAGGCAAAAATTACAGCTATTGTGCGAAGCTCCGATCCATTATTGCCCGACTTTAGTCTGGATTATGAACCATCGTCTTTAACCTCTAGACCACGATCGTGTGGGTGCCTTTTAATGGGAGTCAATCTGTACATCTCCCCCCTTGTCAGATATTTCGTCGAATCAGATTTCATTAAAGTTGTTCTCAGGCTTAAGCGAAGCTCACACAGGGGACACACATTCGCCAAGGAGATACAATCACAAAACCTGTTTGCTTTGTGTTGAATAATGACATTATTGCGCTTCCTACCCACTCCAACCTTGGATCTGTGATTGACCTTGATCACAGACTAACCTTTGAATCAGTTGCAATTTCTTTCCCTTTCAAACACTATGAGGCACTCATGCTTGGTGGCCACTGCAATTATCAGTTTGTTGATTTCAAACCAGTAGTGTTTGGTGTGCAACTTGATATCTGTGGAATTGTTATTGTATTGTTTGTTTATTGTATATCCCCACCATTCTCGCAGAAAGAGCAAGGCAGCCTTGCGCACTCCCTACAACCTCATCCAGTCGCAGCAGAGGGACCCTAAACCATCTGAGGCGCACTGCAGGCAGCCCCACACAAGTACACAGTGCATTCTGTGCTTACTCCAGCTCTCCCTTGCAAAATCTGCCACTATGTATCTCTGGCTTACCAATCTTTGCCAGACGGTATCTTAATGAACCCTGTCCCGTGAACAGGCTACATACCAGTTATACCCTTTCTCTATCTAGACTGAAAACCTCTCTCGAGAGTCTAATAAACAACCTGGCAGCCTTTTCAGTCACATCCTTTCAACAGGCAGACCTGCACTTTGCCACTTGCCAACTCCATATTTAAGTGGCTCTTGGGGGTCCCTATGAGGGGCTCACATCCCACTGAGATCAGTACAGGCCTTTGCTCATTCCTTTCTACTCCTCTATGACCAACACAATGTTAAAGTGTCCTCCTAGACTAGTCAGGCAATCCCAAGCCATCACTGACGAAATAGTATAAGAAGCCTGGGCCTTAAGTGCAGCCAAGCTGTTGCCAGCGGACCTAGTGGTATCGCTCCCTGTATCCTTGGCCTACTAGGGCACCTCTCAATGGTCCATCTGTGTAATATACCATGGCCCCAGCCTCAAGCATCAAACCACCCCCTTCCCATCTGGATGTGGTGTGAATCAGTATCCTGTAGGTAGTTCTAAGTTGTACATCGTCTATACTGAGTCAATGAAATGGGGAGCAGGCCCTCCCCCACACACCTTGTCGGTTCTAGCATACGTGCTGTACTGACTAAGTTGTCAGCTGTCCACACGTGTATGAAGAGGTACAACGCCCAGCTGGACCTCCAGGGCAACTGTGAGAGTCGTCTGGATACAGTCCATCACATGCCATGCGCCAGACTAGGGCACCATAAGTGACCACAGGCCTAACAATCGCCCTATACATTCACAGGACCATCCTTGGCTGCAATCCATGTCTTGCCAACCATCATCTGGACTGGCCACATCACGGAGCCTTTTGTATTACCTGACATTTTCTCCTGTGCGTTTCCTATCTAGTAAGACTCCCAAGTATTTCACCTCCTGTCAGATCCTCACCACCTTCCCCCAAGAGTCAGAATTCTCGCGTTGTAATGCTGCTTTTCCTGGTGAATGGGACCAGGCTGGTTGTGTCTGGATTGACATAGTCCCCGCTCATAGCAATTTGTATAGTGCTCATAGCGATCTACATCTGCTCTCCAATCACACTCGTGAATGACTTGATGATAATTATGAGAGGAAGTTTTAACTTTCCCAACAAACAAAACAATTTTCGTTTCTTTTAAGTAAATTATTTATTATTTCCTTTCCAGTTACATTTATACAGTCCACCCGTATTAATTGCTGTACATCCTTTGAGAAATTTCCATGGGGTAAATATTCTGGCACTCGGGAATCGGGGGGTCTGTATTTCCCCATACGACGGGGACAGTGAAAGAGAAGAGAGGGTTTGGCTATCAGAAATTCTTCACCTGAAGTATGAAAGAGATTAGAGGCGGGGGGGGGGTCTACCTTAGTATTGATTTTTTCAGTTATCCATTAATCCAAGGTTTTCAATTTGTTCCGGTGTGTTCAGATAAACAGGATGAGGATCGGGCACGATGTTTAGTAAAACCTCTGCATTTTAATTTGCCATTGATAAACGTGCAATTGGTCGTTCAGTTCGCATTAGAATTTCAAGGTATATTAATTCTTTGCGCATTTTAGAGCAGTTTGAACCCGTAGATTGGTTCCTTCTTTCAGCTTATACCTCCATCTGAGATTGGCTCCCCCATAACGTTTCAATATTCCGTGATGGGCTCTTCTTTCGTCTCTGAAGACTTCAATGGGCTGCAGGACATGCTCACAAACGCGATGTCAGTCATCGAAGTGAAATCCCACGCAGCTTTTTTAGCTTCTTATTTCAAAGGATTTCCGAGCCTCACTTTTAAACTTTACTGCGGAGACAAAATTATGGGAAGCGCTTCGATGGATTTACAAGTAAGCACTGATGAGCATTGGTGGTTAGGTGGTTGTTTTTAATTGATAATGGCGTTTAATTTTGTTGATGTGGTTGTTTAAGGAGCTGTCCAAGTTTTCCAACAGCAAACCTTTCGTCAAAAAATCGAAATTGTTCGTCAAAACTCTCGAAGGTAAAGACATCACTGAGTCGGAATCGTTGAGTCCATATTTGAAGGTCGAGTTTTCTCTCCTTCCCAAAAATATCGACTTGTTTGAAGACAACGTGAAAAGAATGTTTGAAGCCCCAAGATTGAGTGCAGGTGAGTGAGAGATTTCATGTCTGTACCCGCACTTTGATATATCAATGTGTTTTGTCAGAGGAGACTGATTTCAGCTGGAATCTACGCATGTCCTGGATGTAGGTTGTCCAGCAGGTAGCATTACTGATAATGGTTCACTAACAGATCCGTGGGTGCTGCTGTGTGTGGGGACAATTCTAGACAAAGCATTCCAACTCCTATGGGGCTGCATATCTCAGTAATTCAAGTTGACGTATGTAATAATATTATTGCTGGTACTGGCGAATGCTTCCTGAGGTAGTGCCCCAACAGCCAGGCTAGTTTTAAGGCTTCGACGTCTGCAGTCAGTACCCTCATGATGGTATGGGGCGATTTCTAGATCAGGGGTGCTCTACTAAAACAACAGTGGTTCCAGCTTACTTGATAGTCTGGGAGTTGGGTCCTCATATCTTCAAAAATGGTTCTATGATCTATAGTCATACCGTTACAGGGCTTGGCGTACAGGCTAGTGTGGACTGTACTGCAACAATTTATCTTTCCCAGATTTTGCCTCCACTGTTCCACAATGTGATGGGTCCTCTGCCCTACATACTGCATTAACCTAGTATCTTACTAGCTCATGTACTTGGTTGAAACATTATTGCGAGGAGTTATATCGTTATGACGTGCTCATGTTATACTCATACTTAGTAACATTTTTGACAAATTTGTTTAAGGCGACGCTCCTTGTTCCCCAGAAGTTAAAACAACAATTCACACTGTGGCTCTGGATCCTCCGCCACCATCAAACTCTCAAGCCACTTTACATCCAGTAAGTGTTTGTGCACGTTTGAAGTTCTCAACCCTTGCTAGTCATAGCTGTGCAATCCTGTAGCAAGGTGCAGCAAGTGTTATGAGGGGGTTTGGAAATGTTTGGAGAGCCGCTGACTCAGGCATAAATTACAGCGATCACAAGCTCCGGTGGGAGTCAGGCGGTGTTTGAGTATGCTCTGGGCCTGCCGTTTGACGTTGGCTATAACCCCGCACAGCTTACCAGCTTCAGAAAATAACGTGTGATGGGTGTAAGTTACGGTGAATTGTGAGTTGAACACCGGATACAACTACAAATGGGCGACAGGGGAGTTTAAAGAGTTTATTAACAATATGGTTGGGAAAACACAAATGGAAAAAGATCTGGTACTTGTTTAAGTCCAACTCGGAATCACGAGTTGTGGAACGCTGAGAGAGCGTGCAAAATCGTTTCGGTGTCTTTCCTGTTGGATGGTCGGGATGCGCTGTCCAACACGTCTGAATGGTGGTGAGAATCTGAACGAGAGGAGATGAGCGGCGTATAAGATGCCGTGAACGATACAAAACAAAATGGTTAAAGTCAGTTCGGTGACGAAAAGAAAACAGCACACACGAGGTCGCAAAAGGGTGATGGTAGATGCTGATGATATAATGATAGATAGATGAGTATAATAATAATAATAATAAACGGAAGAGGTTACAACCTCGTTCCCTCCAGTGGTGGGTGGTAATCGCTGCTGGGAACAGCGCTGTTGGTCAGGTTTCAGAACAATAGCGTGCTGGAATTTCTGCTGCTCTGTTGGCATAACTGTTGATAGCTGATAATGGAACGTAAACAATAAATAGCAATATTGGGAAAGTGTGGTATGGTGGATGTGAAATCGGAGTTGGCGATTCGAGTTCCTAACAGGCGGTACACAAATCCAGTGCCAAGAGAGGTACTTAACCAACTGGTTTGTCCTCGATGATGGCTTCCTCAAAAGTTGAAGAACAAAATTAATTGCAATGTAGAGTTGCTATTTGTGGTAGTTGAATGGTTTCTTGTTAGATGGAGCCAACAACTCGCCCGACAGTTGTTCACTTGTTGATAAACCAAATGAAACCAACCTACTAAACAGTGGCAGTAGAGATGGGCGAAACGCCCAATATTCCACATAAACAGTTTTCCAACTAACAAATGCTGCGAAATTCCTTCGGCCAAGAAATGCCTTCACTTTTTGGCAGTGTTGTTTTTCAACCTACTCCTAGGTTGATAAAACTATCCATTGAAGTGCTTCCCATAAGCTCAGGCGTTTCTTCAAAATGATATGTAGCTGAAGGTGTTTTCGTTGCAACTCTCAGTTTCATGAAACAGTTCTTTTTAAAACTATTTCAAATAAACCGCTTCATTTAATCATACCTAGAACAAGAGAAGATATCAAGGCACCAGCCAAGGCTGAAGGAACAATGACTGAAGTCGTGGTCATTCAGGCCCATTTCCCATCTCCCCAGAGTTTGTGGGAGTCAACTTGGCTTCTTTGAAAGGGGTTTTGGAATCTACTGATCCCCTCCACAAATTCGAGGATCATTTTCCACTCGGTCTCTCTCAAACTAGTTAATTGAGTGTAGTACCAAACCATAACGTGCATTCCCTAAGAAAGTGATCCACTGTTTCCATTTCACCACACGAGCAGCTAGCGTTGGTGTTGGGATTGATCCTGTTAAGTATCATACCCACTGTGTAGTGCTCAGATAACATCCCAGTGATTCTTCGTAGTCGTACTTTGCTTAAACTCAGTACCGAATTGGTTTGTTGCATGTTATAACTAGTTATGCCCGTAATTTTGGCATGTTGGTACCCTTCATGATTGTTTATTTCGTCCCTGACGTTCCACATTTTCAATCACGCCTATCACCTCCTCGTGGTTCTATAAATGGACTCGGGATGTGTGAGAACCTTGACACTGAGTTGCCCTTGAGAACAACTGAGCTCCCTGGGTGACCATATCTAAACCTATATCTGGCCCTCACGTCAGACGTTGAAATGGCAGCGTCAGACGCTTGCAGAGTGGCATCACCTGCTAATTGTGCCAAGTTCATGAATTTTCCTCTGCTTATCGCAGAACATTTTTGCATTTCCAGGATGAGCCCAAGCACGATTCAATAAGTCAGGACTTTGCTTTGGAGGAAGGGTTCATTTATCACGACTTTCCCTCGAAACCAGAACTCGTCACTGATGATTGTAAGTCGAGGGATTCACCTGTGATTATTTTGGAGCGACCGGCTCTTCGCCCGATGTCTCGCTCAAAAGCGACTTTGATGGCTCCTTCGTCTGGCCAGCTAATCGCAAATCATAGAGCTGGTAACTATTTCACAAGTATTTTACTTTAGCTGCAACTTTGTTGTCTTGTTTAAAATTATTTTTAACGATTGAGTTCACACTTTGATGGGTATATTTATTAAATAGCCTGGTCCTCTACAGTTTTATGTTCCACAATCCAAAGGAGAAGGAAAACTTATTGTCATTGGGTGAACAAAAATTGAGTTTTCATCAGATCTTCGTGTTTGGAGGTCTCCTAAATCGGGCAGTTCTATCTGTGCTGCTTGACTAGGCCTCTGACGTTTCGTCCCATGTGGGTGCATCCACACTCCCATTATCCATCTCTCTCCACCACAATTTCGTTCTTGCATGGTAAGTGTCTGCTTGAATTGTCGCACACGCTTGGCTGGTCGTGGATTAGTTCAGGATGAGCTGTGGTGGTGTGACATGTCGATTCCATCTGCTGTTATGTCCAATCAGTCATCGGAGGGCTCTTCATGGTTTGGATGATGGAAGGGCGGTGTCCCAACTCCCCCCACTCTTTGGTGTGGGTGGAGTGGGCTTTAGAGGGCGTCCATGGAAGAGATTACTGGTGCGCCGCTGCCTACAGCGATGAAATGTGCACGAGGCCAGGATGGTTACATTGTGTCAGCTGTGGTGTGCCTGTGGTAACCACTTTGAGCCACAGAATCATGTAGTGCTGGTGTGTTCGCGCAGTCATGGGGGCTGTGTCAAGATTCATGACGTTGCTGGTGCGTTGTCATCTGATGGCTGGGAAGCGTAGAGGAAGCAGCACTACTGTGTTGTCTTTAGAGAAGGACTGAGGCCTGACATAATCACCATTGGTCCCATCCCAACCAGTCAGCAGTGATCCTAGATGTCCAGGTAGTATCTGGCAGCTGGGATCTTGCACTAACTTGTTTGTCAGCGGGCACTGTGTGGAAAGCAAGATTGCATTAGATCTCGTCACACTCCCTTCCCCTGAAAGTGAATATGTTCGTTTTCATGTTGTGTTGCAGTGGACATATTGCCTAGGCAGTACATTCGAGAAGCTGCACAGAAAACGTGCGAAGAGCTCGAAGATTGGAAAGAGCAACAACAAGAAATATTCAAGTTTGAGGTACATGTTTGCTACAGTTTAACATTAATTCATGTAAATTCTTAAGTGCTCGGTTTTTTACCCTGTAATTCCATGCAAATAGAAACTCATCTTGGTGAGGTGACGCTATAAACACAAAACATGCTCCCAATTACAATGGAAAAGCAGTTATCCCCCTTCTTTACTAAGTTTCAGGCGTTGAACCCGCCCTTTGGGTTGTTTCCACAAACAGGTGCAAGCTGAGCACCTGAGCAGTCTCACTTGCCCAAGGATGCAGGCCCCCAGTTGTATTTTTTGTTTGTTTTGGGACGTATGTAGAAGGGTCAGCTTCTAGTGGCTCCATGAGTTGAGAACTGTGGAGTACATTGCATCAGGTTGACCCTCGTGAGAATCTTGTAGCGTGCCACCATTCCCATACATCCTCCCTTACTGCCCAGCGTTCCTCCATGTCTCCTCCTTACACCACTGAGAAGATCCAGCGCCATTGTGCTCTGGTGGAGGTTTCCTTGGAGGATGTGAACCACCAGCATCCCTTCGGGCCTCCTAAATACTCTGCACTTCCCCCCACCGGGCAGGTAGGCTGTAGTTCTGTACACTCACTCAATTTTTATGATGGCTCTTCATTGCTGCATCATATTAGCCTTTGTCAGGGACACCTCAATTTCACCCACACCATCTCACTGATATTTCTGCTGCAGAACTGCCAAGATATCTTGTAGATTCATTGCGCTGTCAAGATCCCTAATCTCAATAGACTCCTGAGTGATGGCAGTCCTAATCATATCATGATCATCAAGGGCTTCTTAGATCTTATCAGAAAACCTTTTAGGGCCCAACTCGATCAGAACATTGCCTTAGCAGTGTACCGCCTGACTCCCTTTAAAGGCACCGGGCGATCGTGGTCTAGTGGTTAAGACATTGGTTCATCATTCTCGACGATAGTCCCGATAGTCTCGATGAGAGCTCCGCGTGATTTGCCGTAATATTTGCCTGAGTCAGCGGCGAAACCCTCCTCAGTCGTATGAGATCACTCGCATATCGACTTACTTCCCATATTAAAGCTGCCCGGGGTGTGGTAGCCCTCGCTTACACCTGACAACTCTGTTGTGTTTCTTTCCGACCCCCCCCCCCATCCACGCTAGTAAACAGGAACAGTGTTTTACTGTTGAGTACTCCTGTACCTTCCTACGTTTGTAAAATCCTATTAAATATCAAACAAAATCAGGGAATCAGCAAGTAGAATATCAAAAATACAGAGTGTCAGAAGTGACTTTTCTCTGAGTATACACACAGCTCCTACGCCCTACTATTTTCAATTAGACCCAAATTTAAGACCTGGGGCTCGTTCAAAGGCGCTCTCAGTTACGATAACTTCTCTTGCTCAATTCGGACTGCCTGGTGAACTCTATCGTTTTTACAGTTGAAAATGAAAGCTGAAAAACACATGAAAAAACTCTCTGACGAGTGGATCAAGCAGAAGAAAGATCTGGAAAGCACGCTCAAGGAAAAGACGGAAAATTGTCAAAATTTGTACAGGAAGTTGGAAGAGGCTATTAGCGATTTGGTTGTGCGCAGCGAACGTCTTTCGCTCTGCGAAGAAGAGGTATGTTGTTAAAATACTCGATTTCTGTAAAATATTTTACTCTTGGTTTGTCTATCTAACTGTTCATTAAGGGCAATAGGATTTTACTCCTTCGAGAGGAGAGTAAAGAGTAAAATAAGTCTCAAAGCCTGGTTTTGCTCCTAACTATATTATAAATGCACTTTCTTCGTAAAATAAGTTGGAAAACAAAAATAAATGAAATTGTCTGGTCTGCTGAAGTAGAAATTATTGCAGTCCGTGGTTATACGAGTATATTGTAGAGCCCACCTGTTGTGATGCAGTCTTGGAAAAGTGCGTCTACTGTCAGTCCCGGCTGAGGACGTTCTCGAAGGCTTCCTCCCATAATACTACCGTTTCTCATAGGTTCCACCAACGTTTTTACGGGACATTATCAGGTAGATGCTCCTTCATACCCAAATAAGCAACAAATAATTTTTTCCAGTTGTCAATAACATCACGAAGACGTTGGGGAGGGGAGGGGGATAATGTGAGTGTCTCAGCCGGACACAGTAAATTAAATTAATGTGACCAAGTGCTCCAAAATAATGCTCTCTCTCTCACTCGGGCGGTGCTAAACAGCAGAAGACTGTAAGTATTTCGGAGGCTGACAGCTTCAATGTCAAACAAAAGTAACTTAATTGCAGTTTTTCGGCTGTGGGGACGTCACAGAGGCGTATAACGTCACGAAGTGCCCCCATTTTACTTACCTTGGTTCTACGAAGTAGAAAGAAAACTGGCTGAAAAAGCATTTTCTCTTCAGATCATGTGTCTCCAGGAGTTGTGGAGCCGAAAAGCACTATTTGCGAAAATGATTTCTGCACGAGATTGAAATAAGTCTAGACGTCACCATGAGATCCCAAAGTAAAAGTACGAGTAAAATCGGCCCACAACTAATTATAGTTATCATACTAGCCAATACGCCAAATATTTGTTTTCTCTAATAAAACAGCAGCTGGCAGTTCAAAATAACTCCACGGTACCGTGAGTACTATGTGTCAGTGTGTGTATTGAGTGCTTCATCTATTCTTGTGTGTGGAAGAATGATGAGAACAGAGCGATAAATTATCAAAAATTAGTGGAATGAGCACCCCCCCCCCCTCGAGGGCATACGGGACACAAAGTCCCTATGTGACACTGACCCTTTCTTAGTAGAAGGCGTCGTACATACCCACCCCCCTTAGGTAGCCGAGTATGTCCTTCACCGCAGATTCCACTATGATTTGGGGTTCAATAGTCCCCTGAGCCAAGTATTCGAAGCGTTTAGCTGCCAAGGCAGGGCATTCACATAGGATGTGTTCCGCTGTCTCGTCCTCACTGCAAAGTCTGCATTCCACCGCCTCTGAGATGCCCATCTTGCTGATACCTGAGTGGGCAGTGTCCAGTGAGGAAGCTAATCAAGACACGCAGAACTCTTCTAGAGAGTGTCAGCGTCGCCTTCGCCCTTGGAGAGGAAGGCGTAAAAAGCCTTTTCGCTTGTATTAGTTGTGGCTGGCAATTCCAATGGGCGCTTTGTGTCTGTATCTTTCATCGAGCCACCAGACTGCTCAGGTGACTCTTCATCATACCTACGTCGTGTTCAGGCCTGATGGGTAGGGATTCTAAGACCCTTTTTGCAAGATGGTCTGCCTTTTCATTGCCCTCGAGCCTCCATGTGAGCCAGCACCCAGATAAGGGAAAGCCTATTGTTGGCACCAAGCTGGTTGAGCGCATGAAGGCATTCCCATGCCAGCCTGGACCTAAAGCTATAGGCTGCAATGGCCTTTAAGGGCTATCCAAGAATATGTAGATCCGCTTGCCCTTGAGTCCTTTGGTCAGGATCTCTTTCGCGCAGATCTTTATAGCTAGGATTTCCGCTTGAAATATCGTGGTCTACTCCCCCAGCAGCTTAGCAAGACAACAATGCCCACTCTAGAACGTGTCCTGCTCCCATTGTTCCTGTGAGTGGATGCTGACCTAAAATGGCAACCGAAAGTTCTTCCACTCTGGCATAATGTCAGTAGCAAGGACTGCTGCCTCTTCTAGCTTAAACTGTCTAGTTGTTCTTTGGAGTCTTGCCTTAACCCTGGTGGAGATGTTTCCTGTCCGCGAAAGCCTTACCACTCCCAGGTAAGCTGTCTGAATATGTATATGGAGAGGTGAGATGTTCAAAAGGACTTCCATTGCAGTAGTAGGGGCCAGGTATACATTGCCCCTTTAATAGCTAGGCATGCCTGTTGCTGCAGTTGTTAGAGCTTCCCCTGAACTGCTAGCTGGCATGTCACCTTCAACCACAACGTGAGCCACTCCATCATTTTTGGAGTTATGCCCCATGATTTGCTGCACAACCTCCTACATGCCCACAGGGCTGTAGTTGCCTTGTGCAGCGCATATCTTACGTGCGGGTTCCATGTGAGCTGTGTGTCCAGTGTCGCCCCGAGGTATTTCACCTTGCAGCCTTGCTACTTGCATGGTGGGTGATACTATGTCTAGGGGTATGGACATAATAAATTCCTGAACTCGAATGTTGTACCAAATTCAAATGCACTGAGTGAAAAATTGATTGGCTTTGGGTCTAAAGCCACAAAAACCAGTGAATGGAAGGAAAATTGTGTGATGCGTTGGACCAGGTATTTTCTTTGTAGTCGAGGGAGTGACTTCGGGTGGACGAGGGATAGGGCAGGGCTAGTGTCAAGTAAGATGTCAGTGTCAAACATTCTGAAAAGGTAAACCAACATGCGTTTGGTTGGCAAACTGAAGTTGCTCTTCCGAAAACACTGCAGTACATGTAGTTTCCTTATAGTTGGGAAAAACTGTGTTAGAACACTTCTTCTTTCTTTCCCCCAGCTTTCAATATTGTCGCTAGTACGCACAACAGGTTAAATATTTGCATGTTATCCGTTCTTACGCTTGACACCGAATTAATAAAATCTAGTTTGTTTTAGAATGTAAGCATTTGTCGAAAAACGTCATCCTTCATTTTTTGACGAGATGACAAGTTTCACGTTCCATAAACAAATTTGGTAACAACTAGATTTGAGCTGTCGCTTTTATTAGAAAACTGTGCACTGAAAATCGCCCTTTTTGTTGCGCATGTTTCAGCTGCACAGGGCCAAAGAAGAACTTGATAGAAAGTACACAACGAAATTTCAAGAGCTAAGAAAAGCCTCTCAGCTGCATCAACACGATATGGAGCAGAAGGTGAGTTTCGTTTTATCGATTTTGCCACTGCGTTCTTTGATTTTAAAGAAAGGCCTTCAATTAGCCTCGCTGTACGTAAAAGTTTTTTTTGTTATGTGATGGAATCTTTCTGGCCCTTCACTCTAATGCTGGCCTTGAAAGCAAAGGGGATACTGCGATTTAGGGCGAGGAACTTGAGTAAATCGTCGAATGTGACGCATCCTGAAGGCATTTGACCTCCTCAACTGTAGGGTGGACCCTTATGGGGGGGGGTTTGAGTTGACTGAATTTCCTCCATAGTACAGATTTTTTTTCAGTCTTTGTTGCGACAGTCATTCACACTTAACCATTAAATAAAGTTCCACCTGGAGCACAGTAACGGGTGTTTTCGTCAAATGGTAAACAACAGACAGCTGAGGAGATCAAACCTGAGCGTGGAGTCTACTAATCCCTTCTTAGGTGTACGTTCACCTCCCCTATCTGCTTCGAGCCCTTTTATCTCTACGAATGACACAACCGATGATTCATTCCCAAGTTAGCTGCCTATCGAAACCTTCGTCTCCATTCCTTAAAATTCACGTGCAATACGCAAGGCTATGTTACGCTATTCGACCGTTTTTGGCCGCTACAGCATGAACTCAGCCTTGCTGGAATTAAAATTGAACATCTAGGGCCAAATACTTCCCCATCTACCCCCGAGGAGAAGTTGGAGGTCCGTTTCAATCTTCTACCACATCCACTCTCCTACCAATTTAAAATCTGGATACAGACATCTTATTCATATATTTCTACCAAATGCTTCCACTGTCATTTGCTCATCTATAGTTCGCGTTCTAATTAAACTCATTAACGAACTTGTCTGTCTTACTTAATTTGATCTCCTGCCAAGCTAAGAAAGGCACTAGGATACCTAGTAGCTTATAAAAGTTCCTCCTTCCTATTTCACGCCTGGACAACGGATGTGCTTTGTGCTCAGAATGTTTGCTCCATCAGAACTCTCTGCACCCATCAGTTGGTCAGGGCTCAGCCCCAAAGCTTGGTGACCCGCTCTCTCATCTGGATAAGTTGTTGAAATATTTTAAGGTTTGAATGAAGTCGTCAGAGTCAGAGGCCACATGTTCGCCGAAAGGAACAGGATACTCATCAACAAACCCCCCTTGCTCTGTGTTGAACTAGCAACTTATTGCGGACAAACCTTACAACCAATTGCAGAACAATGCGAGATATTCTCCCAAATCTCCTTTTTTTGAGTTTGGTGGCCACTGCTGTTGGCGAGGTTGTCAGTTGCTAGTTCAACTCTGTAGCCCTTGGTCCTTGAAGGAGCCCTTCGTTTACAAAGGTCCACGTTTTAACTACATTCAGGTCAGTTCGATCCACGCAAACTTCTACAACTTCTCTGTTTCGTTTACGTGCTAATTACTAACGGAAGGCTGGGATCGTAAATGATAGCACATATGTTTATAGGCTCGGACGCCATTCCCGACTGGACGCTGGTCGGATGGCCCTTTATTTGATAATCGTAATTGTATTATAACGCATGATCGATTAATCGAATTATTATTATTTGATGTCCCAAACATCCCCCTTTCTGGTTTTTTTCCCCCCAAAAAAGGGTTCCATTTGGTTGTGGGTGTTGTCGCTGGATTTTTGCGGTTGGTTTGGCGATGTTAGTTGCGGTGAGTTTGCTGACTCGTCTTGCTGCGGGGGACGGCTTGGTGATGTTGCCATGGGTTTCTTGATAGGGGAACGTTTTTGTGGCGATGGAATCCTATACCGGATCGACAGTCGTACTATAGGTGCGTTTTCATGGCTGTGTGACGTTTCTTGTGTGTGGTATGGGCGGAGCCATGTTCGTCGGCCGTTCGTGATCACGTCGTAAGATGAGGCGTTGTGTTTTTTTTTCGATTACCCCGACTGACCATCTCTCGTTCTTGAGTTGGGGCTTGACAAGGACTTCCTGGCCGATTTCTAAGTCTGGGAGAGCTCTTGCTCTTTTGTCGTAGAACAACTTAGCTCCTGCGTTTTAGCTCTAGAGATTCTGTTGTGCCTTGACTGACTTCTTGTTGCAGTAAGTTCCTGTGAATTGGCAGGGTCGTACGTGTCCGGCGTGCCAGCAACTGTTCAACCGCTAAATAAACATTTCCGTTTTCTAGTTTTTATTAAGTAAATTATTTATTGTTAACTGTTTCCCGTAATTTATTGTCACATTTACAGTCAGCACATTTTCATTACGAGAGAGGTTAAATATTCAGACGCTCAGAATTGGAGCATTAATCCACATTTCCCCGCTTAACGTGATGGATGTAAGTTATTAAAAGAATAAAACGTCCCAGCTGACGTACGTGGCAACGTATTTGCTTCTCGAGGGACGTAGAATTAATTGATTCATCGCTCGGAGTTATTTGAACGTTCGCACAATTTTGTTTCGTAGAAATTATACTAACACGTTTGTTCGCCTGTATGCTCACAACTTTATTAGAAATATAACCCCAATGGTAACGATAGATATGAGGAAACTCGTTGCTCTTCCCTTGGATGAGGATGCCTAGTACTTTGGTCCTCTTTAGTTTCAAAGAAATTGAAATATAATAGTTCATACCTTTATACAAGGTTTTATTAAACGAAAATTACAACGTACGGTAGGAGAGGAACCGAACAATGAGAAAAGCGAGTAACTAAGGAAGATCATACTTGGATACATAAAAACGAGTCATCTGTTATCATGGAGTTGCATAATCACCACAGAAATAACCAATAAATTATTTCTCTCCCGTTCGTTTTAATTTTTTCAATTTATATTTGCACATTTTTTGTTTTGTTTTCAGATCCATCAGGTTTTTGTAGAGAAAGACTCTCTTATCGCTAAACTGGAGAAGAAAGACCAAGAAATCGCTCATCTGAAGGAAACTATTGCGAAAAATTCTACGGCCCTATCGAAAGAGCAAGTGACAGCACTTGTCGAAGACATGGTAACTTCCATTCTCAAGAAGTGCCAAACTAACTTCCCTCGGTTTGCCAGCACTTGAACTCTATTAGGGGCGCCAATAAAATCCCTCGTTCTCTTCTTGGTCTCTTCGTTTTTAGCAAATTTTGGTAGCACGTCCGTTGAGATCGCTTTAAAAACAACTCATCACACAACCTTTCTCACCCCCGCTTGAACTCGAATTTATGCTTCGTGTACTGAACGCAGTTCTACTGAAAAGTAATGTAATTGTACGTGGGGTCTGCCAATGCACTGTCCTCCAAGCTCTGCTATCAACGCTGTGGCACTGCAGTACAAGAGTCCCCATTAAGTGACTGCGTAATTTGATTGTTTGTCTTTTAGTTCGACCACTTCTTGCTGCATGAAGCAGAAATAATTCCTAGACCGATTTAAATATGCCAAATGTATAAATGGCGAAAGAATCTGTCGCTGTTGAGATTATTTCAGCGAGTTCTTCAGAGGCCAACAAAAGCCGTAAGCGTTTCGTTGTTGACAACCCCTTCTACACCAGATTGAGGACTGTCAATCGCTCATGTGGATCATTTTTGGTATGCCCTTTCACAGTGGCCAGCTTGGCCTTCTTATAAGGAGGAAACATTTCTTTCAGACTTTCGACGACTTTGACTGAAGTTGACACTGTCTTTGAAAGTTCCAAGGAAACATTAAGTTCATTTTTGAGGTAAAACAGATAAATCCTGGCTTTCATCATGGGTAGTCAAGGTGCTCATCATTGAAATCACCGGTCACTAATTCCTCACAGTTTGTTGTATGAAAATGATCATTTCCGCGAAGTTTAAACAAAAAAATTATAAGAACGAGCGAAAAAAAGTCTATTTACCAAAGACCAATGTAACTTCATACAGCTAAATTCTGAACAGGAGAAGAAAAAATGTTTCATAATAGATGGTGTTACCCACTACACATGTTTGTAGGGAACAAAACGAGGTATTTTGTGGTTTTTACAGGTGGCAACTGAGAAACCCCCCACTGCGGCCTCAGGCCCCTGAGGTCCATCCCTCCCATCTCGGCCACCTGTAGGAAAGGCACCCCAAGTGCTCTGAGACACAGCCAGCCCCTCATAAGTACACCGTACATGCTTCACTAACTCCAGCACTGTCTCGCAGAATCTGCTGCTCTTACCTGCTCCTTAGTGGGCAGTGCCCTATGAACAAGCCACATATTTTCTCTCTCCAGACTGAGGACCTATCTTAATCGCTCCTTGGAGAATCTAATAACTTGGACTGCCTTTGGGAAAACTTATCAGTTTTTTCCAAATATCTTTGAACATCTTAGGTGGAAGTGGGTTGAGTCATACTACTGGGCGAACCACTTCTTTATGGGGCTTAACGACGTCAATGTGCTGCTTCACTTCTTTTCTCTCAAAAACTCTCCATCCTGCACTTCTTGCACCTCCAGTGAGGGAAGAAACTAGAAACCACATGTTGCACCACTCCTGTGCTCACTCCAACAACTGTGAGCGATGGTTGTTGGGAGGGCAGACGAAATTAGCAGCTTTGACTGCTATGAAACAAGCCAATAACCGTTTCGCCGAGTTCGCGCAGAAGGAGATCGCTAAGAAGCGTGGTCATAGTTGCCCTTTCCCTTTGACATTTGCCACCCAAGTACATAGTTAGATCAGGTGGGAAACCAGATTAGGGATTCCTCCCAGATGGTTCTGATTCCTCAAGGTCGTACACATGGGCAGCAGCTAAATCTCAAAAGCACCGGGAGGTCTGCATTCAGTGAATACTGAGAGAGTGCCTGTTGCGTGCCAGGGAAACCGTAACGTCTATAACTTTCAACTGATTTATCCCTTTTATGCGGGCAGTCACTTTGATAAGGAAACAGACCTGTAACTTCTCACCTTGTAAACAGTACCAAGTAAAACGAAGCCGGTCAAACATTCCACATTGGTCAGGGTGAGGAGTAAGACTGGCACTGTACTGAGGTAGTTTGGAGATGCTTTTGAAGAGCTGCTGACTCAGGCAAAAATTACGGCAAATCGCACGGAGCCCCGATCCACAATTCCCGACTTTTGTCGAGAATTATGAACCAATGTCTTAACCACTAGACCACGATCGCCCGGTGCCTTTAATAGAAGTCAGTCAGCACTACACGATCCCCAAGTATGTGCCAATTGAATTCAAACGGGTTCAATTTCCAATCAGATCGACATTTAGATTGACCCTAAGTCTCATGGCCAAACGATGGCCTTTGTGGCTTGGATTTGGTCGTACCATGTTTTCAGGTGGAAATTATAAGTGGCATGTTCTCGCTTGTTGTTAATTCCATCTAACTAAAAATATCGTTCAATCCATTACAATAAAAAAAACGACTGTTTTTGTTTTTTTAAATAAATATTTATTTGAAATTCATTATTTAAAATAATGAGAAGTAGAATGAATTTAAAAAAAATGTAACCTTTTACATTGGCGCACAGTCAATGATAATGCTGAAAACAGTTTAGACCCTGCACTTTAGTAAGTGAGAGAAAGCTTATTGGGTGAGTAAGATAAGGGACTGGCTTCGTTTTGGTCCCTAGTCTGCGCTGTTTACAGGATGAGAAGTGACCTCTGGTAGACCCGGTACGGTAAGAATAACTATTCAGTTATCGACCACTGGGAGCAGAAAATGACTAATGTCGTTCTTAATAATAGGGGTTGGAGGTAGATGAGTGGATGTTCTGGGTTGTATGTATTTTTTAATGGCGAAACATAAAAAAATTAAAATAAACAGCGTCAAATAAAAATTAGTTAATGAACTCAACATTTCTAGGTATGTATTATACTGCTGCTAGAGCACCCCCCCCCCTCCAAGTCTGGTGGGCAGAGAAGAAGTCAAAAATAGTCCTTCTGATGCCCTAAAGTAGACAAGAAGTACTCCACATTTCATTACTAAAGTTTGTGAAATTTGGCATAAAGAAAAGTTGTGTGCGAGGGGAGTGCTGCATCCATGTACCCGTTTTTATTTATTTATATTACAACTTTTATATTTGAATTTCTGTCATTTATAACCCACTGAAACGTTAAAGGTAGCTTTGGGATAATCTCGTTGCGAGGGGAATTTGTTTACTCCCTCAAAATGTCATTTCTATTTGCAGCCATAATTAGCGAAATGAAATAATGAAAGTGTTTTAAATAGCGAAATAAAGTGTTGACTTACATAAAAAATATTTACAGAGACAACTGGAACACAACCTGCACAAAGCTCTTCAGTCTAAAGTGTTTTTCAAAGAGCAGTGGGCCAAAGCTCTGCGAGAACTTCACTCAGTCAAAGAGCAACAACAAGAAGGTCTCAAGTGGTACATAAAGAAGCACCAAGATGAAGTTGAATCTGTGGAGTAAGTAATCGAATTCCTCCCGATCGTGTACAACTTTGTGTTCACTCGTGCGCTGCGATCTGCCTTGACAAAGCGTGCCATTATAAGTGAAACGACGAGCTTGTACTTGCTGAGTTTTGATTGTATATTCAACTGTAACTGTTTGTGTATTGCCATTGCCAGCCGCAGGCACGGGGGGGGGGGGAGTAGGCTCTACTTGAACTGGCAGGAGTCACACAAAATGTGTACTAAGGGTGTGAAGGTGTAAACATAATAATAAGCTAGGCTGACTGTTAAATAGAGGGCGTGACTCATAACACGAAGTATTTTGTATTTTTTACTGGTGGCAACCGAGAACCCGCCCACTGTGGCCTCAGGGGGTCTGGTTGTATTGTGTGGCGTTCGTGAGCAGCCTCATGTTCTCTCAGGCCCCCCATGGAGCTGATGTTACCTGATGCGACTTGTCCATCATACTTCCCCAGCAGCCTTGAGGTCCATCCTTGGAACCTCATCCAACTGTAGGAAAGGCACCTCAAGCACTCAGAGGCTGCAGCCCCTCATAAGTAAGCTCTGCCCCTCTGACACCAATCTTCGCCAAGTGGTAACTTAGTCGGCAGTGGGGCAGTGGCCCTGTGAACAGGCCACATACCATTCATATACTTTCCCTCCCCAGGACCTCTCTCGATCGCTCTCTGGAGTACCTAACAAATCATCTTGACTACACTTCTCCCACTGGCCAACTTCCATATTCAAATGCTCACAAAATTCGGGCCGAACACCCCAGATCTGTGTTTTGGCTCAAAGGAAACATTTATTAGTGTTTCACGTCATGAAAAAACGTAGTAATGAAGTTGTTGACTCGTTTCCATACAGATTACACCAAAAGCGCTACGCGTTGACACATTTAGCAGTTGTCAAAAAATACTCAAGTAACCGAATTGATACGTCACGACAGAAAGTGAGTCAGCCTTCAGACCTGCTCGGGTTTGTGCTTGCTCTTTGAGGAGCCTTTTGATTAGGCGGACAGTTCGATAGTTGACCACAATCTCGTCCGAGCAGACTCGTGTTTTTGCCCAGTTCCCCTTTGATACTATTAACCCTAGTTTGGTACAGGCACACCCAGATTTACGTTTTTGCCGCCCGTGGGCATGCGAGGCGCCACCCTCCATACCTTTCTAATAACACAACTTGCCCCAACTGATAACCAATCTAATTGAAAAAAAAAAAAGAATAGTATTGATTTTGTTTTTTAGCATATTTTTAAAATGAGCATAATGTAAAACCGCAAATCTTTCCTTCATTAGTTATAATTTAAGTTCCAGATCTATAAATAATTATTAGCGTTAACGTAATTGTCTAGGCGCTTAGGTATTTTTAATGAAACAGGATTGCGATTTACAGAAGACTTGAGTTTTATTCATAAAAATTGAAAAGTACTATTTAAAGTAACATAAAGTAGCATTTGTTTACTTTGGCTGACTACAGAAACTTTACACCTCTGGCTCCTTTGTTTGCTATTTAGGAAATTACATCTTCAACATCTAATCTAGTAGTTAAAACTTTTTCAATAGCTAATACTGCAAGGTAATTCAGCCGTATTACAATTGTCCGTTATCAACGATAGTAAAGCGTTGTGCAATGCGCTGATGAGTTACTGTACTGCACAACGTCAAAATTGGTGCAAGAGTGCAGGATGAGGTTTAACTCCTTGGCAAGTGCGAATAGAGTTAATGTGTATTGGATTTCTGGGCATAAGGAAATGAGAGGGCGGACAATCTGGGCAGATGTGGTTCGTCTACGGTACCTATTGGGCCACCGCCACATTGTGGGATCTCTCTGTCACTAGTCAAGAGGATTGTGGGAGAACATGCCAGAACACTGCATCAGACAGTCTGGAATGCTGGAGGAGTAAGGCAATCCAAACGCTTTGTCTCAGAGCAATCAAGTGGGACAAGACACAACCTTCTGAGGATGGAGAGGAAGGACTTGAAGCAGATGGTTGGGATCAGCACTGCAGAATGAACAAACACATTTATGTTATGGGTACAGTCGACACCCCGCAAGGTGGTGTGGCACGGATGAGGAGACTCCCTACCATGTCCTGGCCCTGTGCCAGAGACTTGAGAGAGAGCGGCTTTTGGTCTTTGGCACCACTCCACGAAAACTCTGGCGGCGGTGCAAATCCCACTTGTGGGACAGTCAGAAGGCTATATATATACAATTGCCCTTGAGAGTCGGGAATGATGAGTTTGAAGTAGGGATGCACAAATACATTAGCAAGGCAACAAGTACATTCGGGTATAAATCTAGCAGACAATGTCAAAGCCACGTCAAACTTCTCTAGACGTCACAAACCTTTTAATTGAATGCATTCAATAACAAATGGCGATTCCTCAATGTCAACTTGTTGCCAATTTGACAGCAAACCTCCGGAAGTTTGCCGCCCCAGGCACCTGCCCATGTTGCCTATGCAGTAAATCCGGACCTGGGTACAGGGTGGTCATTAATTTTGCGGAAGTCTTTCCATTTTGGTTTATTATTCATTGTGAATAATAATCCTATGTTTTCGACCAGGAAAACTTTTGTACACCCCCCTCCCTCCTCAAAATTTGATACTTTACGTTTCAAGACATGGGGATTCCAAATCTGCAATGTCCGTCCGCCGTCCGGGCCGTTTTGTGCCTTTAACGTGGTCTAAAAATCCGTTCTTTCGCACAATAATTCCATTTGGTATCTAGATGTGCCCGTCATCTCGGCTATCCGATCGAACGAGGCCCATGGTTGTTATGGACAAAAAAAGGTTTAAAAATTCACAAAACGCAGTATAATCGCAAATACGCCGTGTTTCGTATCGTTTTCATGGTATTTTTACATCCTGGGTCGAATGGAATGAGTATCAGACGTGTACATTTGCGCATAGTGAAATCACAGTAATTATAGTGAGCCAAAGTCAACTAATTGAATGAACTCGTGGGAACTACAGCGAAAGTAAACATTTCGTCGTTTGTACTCCCTCCCTCCCGTCTCGTCAAAACCACCCGCCTGCTCGACTCACCACGTAGTGCCAATTGCCTACAGTCGCTTACAGGCGCCTGGCACCGGGGGAATATTTAGGTTTCGTAGTTCCATCTTAGTCAGGTCATGTTTCGTATGGTTTACTAGTGTTTTTCGATGCTGAATCGAATGGAATGGGTCTCGGAGAAGTAATACTAGGTCAAGCTGGTCATGAGAATAATAAATCGTTGTGTAATAATTTGCAGTTTCTTATTTTCTTTTAGCTAGGACTGTGAATGTCGTTTTTCAATTTTACTAAGAGATTTTATCGTTTTAATTCAAGTGAGTCCCTTCTCCATGCGACACGATTTGGAGAATCCTCGCTAGTCCAATGAACATGGACAGTCCTAGAACTCCCAAGTTGAATTCTGCCGGGGAGAAACTCATGTTTGTTTAATTTGACCTTCGAAGACGTTCATGATTTTGTTTCGGGCGCTATTTTTTGCACTACCGCAACACAGATACTGTTTGCTATTTCAGATATTGGAATGACCAAGTAGTTAGTATTTAGAACTCTAAACAACAAATAATATTTTTCAATTACCACTGCGTGAATGTGGTCATTGGAACATTTGGTACTCTCGTCTTTTAAACTGGGTCATCAGTATCCCACGTTTTTTCTATACCTCATTTACTCAGACTACTACCCTACCTCTCTCTATTTGATCCCTACATCGACCAGAAAATATCTGCAGCCCTATTACTTCTTCTACTTCTCAGAAAGCCTCGTCATCCAGCCGTCCAAGGGATCCCTGACGTCGCACTCATTTGTCCGCCTGCTTCTTTTTTCATCTTACCATTTCGCCGCCACCTGGTCAGAACGTTCTTTTTATTTTATCTCAAGTTAATTTCTAAGAATTTATTCATTTGTTCCAATTTTTCTCGTTTTAATATAAATCTATTATTTTGTCTGAAGAGAGAAATAGGTCTCATTGTTTTTCGTTTTTCAACTCTTTCTCAAGCTGAGTACAGTTAGTCTTTGGAGCACGTAGTCCACTTCGTCCTTATCTCTTTACTCTATCTCAATGGCTTCAAGTCAGAATTCTGAAGTGTAGCATGTCAGCTGGTGCAATAGCTTTTGTCCTACCACAAGCCCATCTCTTTGTTCCTCCCTGAGCGCCACTGAGTCCTTAAGTACCATTTAGAAACAGTCTGTGCACAATAATTTTTGTGAAATTGTAGTAAACGTTTGAAAACAGGCGTTCATGTGGTACATTTTAGTTTTCTCTCTGTTCAACGGGGTTTTTGATAATATTTATGTAGTACAGTGTAAGTTGATTGAAACTATTTTATTATTTAAATTTTGTAACCAGTTGAGAAAACCTCTGTAGTCTTCCTGGGTTCCTTTTACTAAGTGAACAGAGTCCCTCCTCCAGGGATCCTGTTGGATGATACTTTTTTTTTGACCCGAGGGCGAGTGGGACAAGTCCCTTTGTCACTGCGGCCGCATAGGGCCTATTGTGGCGCTGGCCCTTTCTTAGTAGAAGGTGTCGTACATACCCGCCCCCCTTAGGAAGCCGAGTATGTCCTTCACCGCATAGTCCGCTTTGGTTTGGGGTTCAGTGGTCCCCTGACCGAAGTATTCAAAGCGTTTCGCTGCCAAAGCAGGCCATTCACATAGGATATGCTCTGCTGCCTCGTCCTCCTCACTGCAGAGTCTGCATTCCACCGCCTCTGAGATGCCCATCTTGTTGAGGTGATATCTGAGTGGGCAGTGCCCAGTGAGGAAGCTTATCTGTACTCTCAGATCTTGTCTAGAGAGTGTCAGCATCGCCTTCGCCCTTTGACAGGAAGGCGTGACAAGCCTTTTCGCTTGTCTTAGTCGTGGCTGGCGATGCCAATGGGCGCCATTTTCCTGTGTCTCCCATCGGGCAACCAGATGGTTCAGGTGACTTTTCGTCAGACCCACATGTGGTTCAGGCCCGATGGGTAGGGATTCTGTACCCCTTTTCGCGAGGCGGTCAGCCTTTTCATTGCCCTCATGCCCCCTGTGAGCCGGCACCCAAATGAGGGAGAGCCTCTTACGAGCGCCGAGCTGCTTGAGCGCATGGAGGCATTCCCATGCCAGCTTAGACCTAAAACTATAGGCTGCGATGGCCTTTAAGGCACCTGGCTGTCTGAGAAAATGTAGATCCGCTCGCCCTTGAGCCCTTTGTTCAGGATCTCTTGGGTTTTGCCCATTGTTCAGCGGCTGCTTATTCAGTAAGCATGCTGACCATATTCACAGCTGGCCTCAGACATGCCCCTTGGGACAATGCCGTGGCCGTTCCACTATCCACAACCCGTGGTCGCGCCTGATAGCATGGGCATGCTCCTGGGAAGATAACCCAGAACCAGGTGGATAATTCTTAAAGAAGCACAAATAGCGGAGCAATATCTTCTACTCAAAGATGCAGGGAGCTCTGGTTACTTGTGAGAGTCAGAAGGAGAAATACAGACACAAAAGTAGGTTCGCATCAGGCCTGCCAATGTCTTTGGCATTAGCTCTGGGGCGCTTTGCTCGCCCACCTTCTCCCTTTGTCCCCCTTGTCAGTTGTTCTCCTACGATTTGGAAGTTCCTTCCATAAATCTCCCAATTTGGTTTTCCTTTCAGCCTTTCATTTCTCACACATCATTTACACTCATGCTTCCCAGAGCATTTCTTCATTGTTAACTTGGGAGCTAGGGAACGCCCAACTTGCACCCTCTCTTTTCTAGTGCCACTCACATCTCATTCTCGGTGTCACGCACCAACTGCCTCCTTCCTGTGGGGAATGTGGTGTTTGAGCCAGAAGATCTCATGCGCATTTTATTAGTGGGAAACGATTTCGATAAATCTCTACGCACACTTAAGTCAATGCCTAAACACTATCTTCCCTAGCAATGGTATTTAATAATTGCCTTAATTCTGCTTTAGGTTGGTCCAAGGGATCACAAATGAAGTCGATGAGATGCGAAGAGACCAAATGGAATTGCTGAAATTAAAAGAAGAGATCAGAAGTAAAGTAGATCTACCTCCAGGATCGAGCGCATCGAGTGTTAAGTCTTGATGGTAATTTAATTAATTTGGCTTGAGACTGTGATACAATCCCCTCCCATGAGAGTAGCTGACAGTAAAATATGTAACGAATATTGTAATAAAACGCCTTAAAATAAGCGTAGGTTATTTCAGTCTCCAGAGTGTACTGGCAGCTGAGTTTATATTTATATTGATTAGCAGATTACGACGAGTTACCAACAGAGACAATAATAAATTTAAGCACGGGGAAAGCAGGAAAACATAGTGTAAGTTTAATTTTTGCCTGCCAAGTATTGGTGTTGAAGAGTTTACCCCTTTTCAACTTTCTCCTGTGCTCGTTTTATACGTCCAGTGTGGGAAGTGACGTTAAAAAGGATGATATTGACATCAGTTACCTGCCAGGGTCAGGAGTCTTGACTGACGAGAGGTTTGCAGGCCAAGGGCACTTGTAACGTCATTTGTAACCCGCCTGTGATAAATTGTCTGAAGTGGGGGAAATTTACAAACTGACACAATGGCTTTCCATACGTATTTCTTCCATTAGCTTAAAAGCAGCACTTACGAGTATACTCGTAGTCTTCACACTTAATCCTGAAACACGTCAGTAAATTATGTTTCATTTTCCTTAACAAATAGACTTTAACGTTTTCTCAAAAACGCCTACTGGTTTCATAGAATTATGCCTCTTTTCTTTTCTACTAAAAACATGAATATTACGCTGTGCTCAAATTATGTAAAAATTTGTTGAACTGACGACTAGGCGCTCATTAGTTGGTTCAATTAGTCGGCAGAGTCAAATCATAAAGTGGGATGCATCGCTACTGAAGCTGCCAATTTACTTTGAAAATATCACACAACTTTCCTCAACCTCCTGTACAGTCGGCCATGTTTATCACTTCACCACACTTGACTTAGTTGGTATGAACCAGGTAGAACTAACTTACGTTTTGGACAGAAAGTCCCTTGAGATCCAGGGATCTGTTGTGTTTTGTTTATTGAGTAACCAGCGTACGAGTTATTTTCCATGTCAATCTGGTTTTGGTTTATTACTCACTTTAAACAATACGCCTATGTGTTGCAACACACCCCCCCCCCTCTCAAAATTTGATACTTTACGTTTCATGACACTAGGATTCGAAAACTCCAATGTTCATCCGCTGTCCGAGCTGTTTAGTTCCTTTAACGTAGTCCAAAATATCTGGAGCGTTGCAACACACAACTTTCCTTAGCTCTACAACAATTCATTTTGTACATGGTTAATTCTATTTAATCAATTCATTTATCACTCAGTTAATTTGAATCTTGGTCAAACAACGCTTTACGGCAGCAGCAAGCGGTAGTGCTTACAGCTCCAGATTTTATTGTGCTGCTCGTACTCATTTCAGGACCATTATTGAGCAATTGGTACACAGAGAATTAATGGGCTGTAAACAAGAATTGTTTGAAGAAGGATAGTAATTACTTTTGCAGAGTTATTGGGTAAAAACGTTTAGAACTGGTAGTAAGCGAAACGACAGTAGTTGAAATTCTTGAATTTCTGGAGTGAGCCCCATGTACCTCATGAGCGTTTTTAAACAATCACCGTTTAGGTATTTGATTGGACTACAATACCAGTTTTCTTTAACTTTCTACTAACATTTCAGCGGAGTTTATTAAGGAAAAAACTGCGGTAAAAACGCTTTTCGTCGAAAATTTTGGTAATTTATTGTGCTGCTCTAGTCATTTTCCCACAAATGGGAATTTTATGGTATAATTGCCTTATTGAGCGCTATCAATATAAAAAATTTAATCAAAATCGTTAGAGCTGTTTTTGAGAAAAAAATAATTGGTGTTTTGATCACTATGATAACTATAGTTAACTTTCGGTGGATTCTGCCCATACCCTCATTTTTGCGTCCCATGGTAACCTGTAGGCTAGACATCACGTTTCAGCTGATTTGGTACGGTGGTTTTCTCAAAAAACTGCGCTAAATTCGATTTTGTCGAAAATTTTGGTAATTTATTGTGCTGCTCTCGTCATTTTCCCACAAATGGGAATTCTATGGTATAATTGCCATAGTGAGAGCTATCAATATAAAAAATTTAATCAAAATCGTTAGAGCCGTGGTGGTATTTTGATCACTATGATAACTATAGTTAAATTTCGGTGGATTTTGCCCATACCCTTATTTTGGCGTCCCATAGTAACCTGCGGGCGAGATATGAAGTTTGAGCTGATTTGGTACGGTGGTTTTCTCTAAAAATCGTTCACAGACAAATAGTGCTTTTCGGACTCATGAGGGTCTGAAACGTAAAGATCTGAAGAAAACTCAAAATTTTTTTTTCAGCCGATTACATAACTTTCCTTTCTACTTCGTAGAGCCAAGGAAAGTAAAAATCCCATTTGGTATCTAGTTCTTCTCGCCAATTCAATCGGACGAAGCCCATGGTCGTTATAGGCAAAAAATTGACAAAAACGAAATTTCGGCAGTTTTATCGCAAATACGCCGTGTTCGGTATCATGTTCTTGGTATTTTTAGATGCTGGATCGAATGGAAGAATTCCTAGAGGTCTACAATGCTTCAATAGAGAAATCACAATAAATATAGTGCGCCAAGGTCTACTAATTGAATGAACTCGCGGGGCAATGACGACTACAGCAAAAGTACTCCCTCCCATCTCATAAACTTGCCACGTCGTGCTAATTGCCCACAGGCGCCCGAAATATTTAATTTGCGTCGTCAGGCCATGTATCTCAGAGCTGTGAAACTCTGTCAAGCTGTTCAAGAGAATTCGCAGGGGTTTTGATGCTGAGTCGAATAGCAGAGGTGTAGAACTGAGTTTAGATGGAAATCACAGTGAATTGTACTACTTGAAGGAACTCTCAGGATGATGCAGCCAAAGTTGTTATTTCCTGCTATGTCTCTCTCCAAGCGCCCGTCAGTTCGCTCGTAACGTCGTGCTAATTGCCAACTAACTAATTAGACAACGTCATTGTTCCATTGTAGTTGGGTCATGTTTCGTATCGTTTACTACGAATAGGAGGGTCCCTGAGGTACTTTACAAACATAGTATCATTTCCTGGATTGTTGATAGCCAGACAGTATTCATAATATTTTTCGACGGATTGAATAGGATATCCCACAATAATGCTGTGCACGAGAACAATGAACTGCGAAGTGATGAATCTAATGCTAGTGTATAGACAAATGGAGCTGTTTCTAGACGATACCGAAATCGACTGGGCCTGGTGGGAGGGACAGAAAGACGGCAGTTGAAACCGCACACAGTTGTAGATGTCTGTCTTGTTCTTGCCTGCACAGCGCGTTATGCCCTTTCCATGCCACATTACCCGTGAGCCAATTGAAATCTCCTCCCCAGTTCGCCTCGAGGTGAGAAGTTTCTCGAACTTCTTCTTCTTCTTCTTCAGTAGCGCCGAAAGGGGAATTGCTGGTTAACTTTAACGTCGCACGTTTTAAATCACGCTATTTTTCATGCTCTGGTTTTGTCGACCTGGTGCGCTTCTCCTTGGCCCAGTTCCTGTAAATTTGTCGTTCCCTTTTCATTTGTGGGTGTTGATATCTCTTGTTCGAACGTGCCTCCTATCCGCAGGACTTGCACTATACAACCTATTGAAGCTTGAACGGACCAACTTCTTTATTTACTCAGGTTCATCATTCAACTTGAATTTTAAAAGTTTGTACTAGTAACGTTCAAATGACGTTCGATGGATTTCGGTAACGTAACGTCATTAACACGAAGGTTATCCGTGTGGTTCATTTCAGTAAATACCGGGCGATTCGTGGTCCCTTCCACGTCCTCAATGAAACTTCAATGAGAATTATCGAGTCTTCATTATTCTACGTAAAATGCTGTGTGGGAATACCGGTGTATTCTTGGCGGTTATTAGTTGGATTTCAACACCATGAACGCGTGGGTTGTCGTATGACCTACCATGTGAATGTGTTCGTCAAATTCCTGACTGATTCACAGTCGCCGATCAAGTTTAATTTGAACTCGTGCTAGAGTTTTTCGCCCTATGCAATTTGAAATGCTTGTGAGTAGCCCTGTGACTATAATATGCCCCCTCCCCACACTTCCAGTTAGTATAAGCAAAGAGTCATTCAACCACAAAATTAAGAAGTGCCATCTTGCGTGTTGAAAATAAGAAACAAGAAATAATTGCTTGAGTGTTACAAATTAATGTTATCCTTAGTCATAAACGTCGTAGTCTATTTATTTACATTTGAAGGGGGAGAAGCAGTTGAAAACGTAGAGAAGGGGAGTAGATGAAAGCAACAAGTGTGAGGGGCAAACGGCACAATGGGAAGTGGATCATGTTTTTGTGTAGGGGGATGGGACTTGGAACGAAAGTCAGTCAGACGTTCTTGATAATGGGTGAAAAGAATGGGGCCAAGGTGGGACACTAGTCCAAGTAACGAAGGGTACTGAGAGGGCACCACCAGCCTGGGATTCACTAGATAGTTGCGGACCCACTCCAATAGAGAACTGAAAACACGTTGCGTAGAACTGAGGATGAGTATAGATGATATGACACAGTTTTTCATTTTCTTCTGGGGAAGACTTGTCAACCCGGACGTTGAACTTTATCAATCATGTGAAATTATTCATTAGCGAGTCCTGCGGTAACTGTGATATAGTCGTAAAAAACTTCTCGGGTTGTGGCCTGATTCTCAAGGTTCCTCAGCTTGAATATCTCGGCACGCTGCTTTGCTGTGCAAATAAGTATGAAAAAATAAACCGAGGGGGATCCTGTTTATTGTGGATCTGGTGTTATATAAAGTTAAAGGGATGTTTAATTGAATGGGGGGGGGGGGGGTTAGTTTTCTCTCGTGTTCTTAGAAATGAAGTTCTTTGATTTTGCTTCCCTCCATCTTTTTTTTTATTTTATCAGTTACAGTTTGGAGCATCTCTTTCCCTTTGTCTGGAATGTGGCATCTCTTTGGAAAGGGCCCGTTGCCACAAGCATATGGTTTCTCTCTGTGCTTTCCTTCTGGAGGAAAATCATATGCCTTGGTCTACGATTCCTGTTGCAACATGTACGCTCTGGGGATTGACTTTTGGTTTGCTCGCAGAGTGGCCTGAGGAGCGAAAATGTGAAGATGTTAATCCCAACCCTACCAAGTCGTCCTCGCACTACTCTGCCTAACTTTTCTCAAGAGTGGTTTTGTACACGAGACGTGTGAGACTCGCTCTGCCAAGATACTTCGCGAGTGTGTGGATTCATGTGTTTACGCCTCGTCCAACTTGGGTGAATGCACGTTCTTTGCTTGGCGAACAGGCCCTTAGAGTCTGGAGTGGAGGGGCGTAAGAGAACTGTCAGTGATTGTAATATTTAATTTTAAGGGTCGGTGTAACCCAATTCTTCGGTAAATCTCCAATTACTTAACATCCTATACTATTTAGAGGAACTGGCCCTAAGCGCATTGACCTACAAAGTTTCAGTGTTTTTAAAATTTCGATACGACATTTTGTTTAATATACCTGATAGAAATACACTGAAAAGTTCATAATTCGATACTTCTGTACATGTGCCTCCTGAAGCCATCACACACTAAGCAGTTGATATGTAATTCATGTTTTACCTCTATGTAACATCTTTTAAGGCACGAAAAAATATTATTATTGAGTTGTCTCGAGCATTGTGATGCCTCTGCCTGTAGAGAAGGTGATATGAAGGACACTGTGCACACTCTAACCTCTCTTGTTACTCTTACATTGTAAATAATGCCCTTTGATCTCACACTGCTGTTTTGCCAGGAATTTCAATTTTGTTTTTTTGCGTCACTTCTTCCTCTCATGAGACTCTGTGAGAACACACCTACATATCAGGTTAGTTTGTAGTTTTCTGGTTCTAGTGATGTGTTGTGGATGAGCGCAGGGTAAGTAAAGATATCATCCACCAGGAGAATATTTGGGAGGTGTCAGTCTCCAGATAGCCACTGGAAGAACGAGATGTGGATAGACAGAGCCATGGGCCCAGAATGACCCATTGGTTGTAAGTTGCTAACACCCCCCCCCCCCCATACCACCATTTCTGGCCATTAAGCTGCAGAGTCAAACACAATTCGTTCCAATTGATGACTGTAACATTAGCCGCACAATTGAGCTGTTGAAAAGTGACATAAAAACCTGAGTACTACTTGTCTCTTTTGGCAAATGTTGAGTCAATAGTTGACATCGGGACTTTAGTTTGTGAATTCGCACCAAGTAACTAAATCATATATAAGTGTGTGATGTTCAATACGGCGTTTATTAACAAATTAGGAACGTGAATCACATAAATAACAATAAATGATGAAGGTACACACGCATTGAATAATTAATTCGTAGATATAACTAACACGGGTTGATGAAAGGAGTTACGCACCTGAAACGAATCGAAACAAACAAGCCTTTAGTTTGACGTGATCCCATGAGCAGTCGGGTTCGCACTGAAGGTGCACGTGAGATGAAATGAAACAACACCCGTGAGAGTAGTGGGCGCTGTCGTGTCAACGCGGTGTAGTCTGAATAAACGCTGAGTCAGCCACAAAGATTTTGTGAACCTCGCCTAGCAGATAAAATTTGATGAAATGTAGGGCAAAAATTGACTTAATTGTCCGGAGGATGTTGTTAAGGGGGAAGGGGGAGAACAAACCGTCATTCCAGTTCAATGGCACGTATCCCTCTGTACACAGGGGAAGACTAAACACTAAAGTTAACGTACCTGTTAGGTGAGTCCGTCTCCTCTGGCTTGTGAGTTACTGTGGGCAAGCGCTTTCGATGTAAAGACATCATCGTCTGGCCGTTAAGTCAGTACTGGAGTCAGTCAGTTGGTCGTGGTCTTTATATACAAACACATGAGAATATTTCTTTTTTACTTGATGTGGGGTCGTTCTTGACTGCAGAAGTTTACTCTGGTGTGGATTCTTGAGAGCCAGACAGGATGAATGAAAAGCTTTCTCTAGGCCGACTTTATTAACCCTTACCGCCACAGGTGCCAGTTTCCCCGTCAAGGCCACATGTGTGCCTCTCAGGCACAGTACGTGTTTTCATCTTTTCAATTTTTTTTTTCGAGTAAAATCAATCATGTTCTTAATACTGTTTTATGTTTTACTGTTTATACTATTATATTGTTCAGATATATGTAATTTTATTTATTTTATAGCTACGCACTCGACACAAATTAGGCAATCTACGGGGTAAAAAACAAAATAAAACAAATATCAACGAAGAATACCTCAAATTTATTAAACTTTTAAGAAAAACAAAATTTTTAAAGAAACTAAAAATATATTTAAAATTATTATATTATCTTCACTACAGAAGTAGGGACGAGTGGGATCACAACTGATTCCTGATAGTAAAATCACAAGTTTAGTTTAGCTTTTAGTTTTTCACTATTTCACTTCGTCTGCAACACAAGAGATGCATACCTTGCACGAGCATTCCAAGCAAATCGGTTTCTTACACTTTTATACATATGTATGCAGTTTTCCGATTTTTAGTGTAAGGGCACGGTGAACATGTTTTTCTCTTTCCCAATCTGTCACCATGTGTGTGTTATTGATATGATGAAATGTGTGTGGGGTTTGCAATAATAATAATAACAATAAGCCAGAAGAATCCTAGTAAAACTCGTGCCGGTACAATAGTCGCTGGCATTTAGGCATCTTACCAACGTAAAAAGCCACATGTGTGCCTGACAGACCACCTAAGTTTTGTAAACATATGATTAGTTACGTTATTAATGAAAGATGGAGACCCATCCAACCTGTACACTAGTTAATGATTGACTGAAGGACGTTTACAAAGGTCACGCTTGAAGGGAGAAGGAGAAGGGTTGCCAACATTCGTAAAACTAATATCCCTACGTGCCCCACAGCCCCACCTGTGGCGGTAAGGGTTAAGCATCATCATGGCTCGGGAAATTGCTAATAGCTTAAAAGGGAAACAAACAGACCTTAATAGTAAACAACAGATTGGACTGTCCACTGCCAAAAGAATAACGAAAACAATGCGAAATTTTTCTTCAGATCTCTACGATTTGAGACCTACTGAATGAAAACAAATAATAATTTCGGCCAGTAGTTCGATTTGCGGGATATTTTAAAGTATTTTCGTGGCATTTGCCCATTGGCAGGGGTTATTAACATAATTCTAGAGGATTACACGTCATCCTGCTGTGTCAAAACAAAGTGGAAGGAAGAGAGTTTGTGAGGATGATAATAGGTAACAAGATTTTGAAGTGCTGAGGTTATTAGTTATCAAGAGAAGAGAGTTTGTGATTGCCCTGAACCTGCAAATACTCATACAACGTTTGTCAACTCAATTTTGAAGTAATTGAAAAACAAGTTACGCTCTGTATTTACAAAAATTAACGGCTAATTCCTAAAACCCGAGTACAGTTTTAGAAACAAATGCCCGGTTCGCGATTCAGAACGTTGAAGAGCGTGGTTTCATCAGTGGCAACTGTCTAGCACTCGTATTCTTCAAAATACGAATACGTCCGGCTTCTGCTTTAGTGAGGACTGCCCTCTTCGCGTTAATTTGTTCGTTATAATTCGACCAGCCACGGATAGGCAAATTAATACGACTATTTCATCGATTCAGGGAAAAAGGCTTGCGAAGTGTTGTGGTGCGGATTGGTGTATTGAGTGTCGGTTTCATCTTTGTCCTGAATGTGGTAATGTGACAGAGTTATTTGAAACCATCAAATCAGCCTATCTCCCCCCAAAATTCAGATATGTAACTTGAGAGGTGAGCGATATTTCAAGTTATTTTCGTGATCGGCAATGTTTGTTGCATTAGGCGCGCACTGTTTGTCGATGTTGACTCAGTTTCGCGCGCGTTGTTTACATTCACTTTAACGACAAAACTTTGCTCAACTCTTACTGCTACTGTTCCGCTCACCAGTATCCGAAACGTTCCGAATCGCGAACTGAAGTTCCTCGCAAATGTACCCGCGGCCATTGTATTGGGAATTTACCAAATTAACAATAACAACTCACAAACTGATTTTATGAGCTCGACTTTTGAAAACAAAGACGCGGGCATTTGTGGGTTCTACATTCGCCGCTATAGTGCGGGCTTAGTGTTGGCGACGAGGTCCTTTCTCATTCTGAAATTCTGTTCCTCAATCTTCCGCCGAGCGCATTGACTGGGCTGGAAATTCTCACAATCGTGATCCCCGAAATTTCACTACTTTCCTCAGTCCCACATACCCGCAGTTTTCACAGCTCTGGAAATTAAGCTTCTAATTAGTTCTTTAAATGGAACTAACCTAATTTTTCACTCATTTCATGCGAACTTAGAAGAAAGAACTCAACTCAGGTCCCAACATAACGAGCGGTGCGTAGGAACACACAACTTTCCGCCACCCCCGTAAGTTCGAACCCCAGCTACATATGCAGACGCTATATCTTCGTTCGACGCATTTCTACAGAAATATTTATGAAGAACAAAATGTAGGGACTAGTTAGCTGAGAGTACTCTGCGAGTTTGATTGAAATCGTTTTGGAGAAAATTGGAATACCAATAAATTAATATTCGACAAACCTCCTTTTCTGAGTTAACTTGGCTTATATTTCCGTTCAACATATATATGAGTGGCAAGTTTCAAAAGGACAGATCAACTATGACCACATTGCTTAGCCATCACCTTCTTCGCTAACTCTGCAAAATGGTTATAGGCTAGCTTTGTAGCAGTGAGGAACTGGCTCGTCCAGTGGTCTGGCTCAACCCATTGTCTTGAAAGACGTTCACGGATGTTGGGGAAGAACTCATACGTATCACGTCCCTTTGACTAGGATTCCCATCTCGCTTGCCATTTCTCTAGAGCCCATTCGTCAATGGTGGCAAGTTTCTGTTCTGTGGTGAGATCCGCATGGAGTTCGGCCCAAAGCGGGGGAAGCTCCTGTTTCACTCTCCACTTGCCAACCATGCACTCAACGGCCAAATCAACTGGTAACTGACCAGTGATCACCTGGAGTGCTTCTGTGGTTACAGTCTTGTAGGCCTTGGTGATCCACAGGAGCGCAGCTCTCTGGGATTGGGCCAAAACTCTCTTATGATTGACTGTCAGTTTGCTACCCCAGACAACGGGGCAGTAGCCAATCACACCTAGATAGATGGCCTTATACATGAGGATAGTGTCATGGTAATACACACCCCAAGTGGCCTTAGTAATGGCACGCAGTGAGGCAAACCTTACAATGGTAGTGCCTGGAGGTGTTGGTTGAAACCCCACCTTTCACCTATATTCACTCCTAAATACTTGACGTGCTTTTCAAGAATAAGCCTGTGGCCACCAAAGCGTATTGTGGGTGGATTATTCACTTTCCTTTTCAAGAGGATTAGCTGGGTTTTTTCCTCTGCCACCTACATCTTGACATGCTCGCACCATCGGGTGACGGTGTGGAGCACATGGTGGGTTTTTCTTCGATTTGGCAGACTGACTCTGCTAAGATCAGCACAGTCAAGTCATCCACATAGGCGTATGGCTCGCAGTCAGTCTCCATGCGTTTCCTGAGAAGACGTTCGAAGAAGGCATTCCAGAGTGCTGGTCCAAAGACCGAGCCCTGTGGGCACCCCTTCTCAATCTTTTTCCGGATGGAGACATGACTGCCTTCCATCGTAGCAGTTCTGTCTGTCAGGTAACTTCTGACGAGCGAGTACAGGTTGCGGGGGATTCCTCTAGCTTTGAGCTCATTAAGGAGCGCTGGCCACCAAAGGTTGTCAAACGCTCCTCTGATGTCAATCAGAACTGCAACGACGTACTTAGCCGGTGCCAGCAGAGAAACACGCCGAATTTCGACAATGACATCCTGCGTGATTTGCCTAATATGATAAGAAGGCTGAGTGGTCTCCATTATTGCAGGTCTGACTGATTGCGGTCGCCTGCCTTTTGAAGAGTGACAACACGTACAGACTTCCACTGAGTGGGGAACTGTCTGACCTGCAGACAGTCATTAAATAAGTTAAGGAGACGGCTGGAGATTGTCCGCTCAGCCTCCCTTAGCATATTGCTTTCTATTTTATCTGGCCGAAGAGATTAATTGGGCTCTAAGGTCGCAAGGCCCCTGCCAAGGTCGCCTGTTGTCCCTAATGGGATGTCAGGCTCGTTTGGGGGGTCCGTGATCAGCTCCCTTGCTGCCCTCTGGGCTTCAGTGTCTCAAGCTACTTGGTCGTCAGGGAACGCCTCCTCAAGGAGGGTTTCCAGTGAACTTTCGATGTTGCAAGACCAGCCTGACTCATTTGGCATCGCAGCTAAGACGTGCTCTACGTTTGCTTTACGTATGGAGGACTTGTAATGTCTGCCCCAGGGGTTCTCAGAGCTTTCCGCTTCCACAAAATTTCGCCAGCGTTACCGTTTGGCTCGTTTGATGGCGCGGTGGAAGGCCTTCTTCTCCTGGATGAAGGCAATTTGGAGTGTGGCTCTGGCATCAGGGTCATGAGTGTTTTAGTACATCCTTCTGGCTCTATTTACACTTTGCTTGAGGGGATTAAGTTCCTCAGTCCACCATGTGACGTACTTGGGGAATTGTCTCACAATTCAACCGGGTACAGAACACGCGTGGAAGTCGTGTCTGGGCCCAAAAGAAAAGAACAAATTAAATACACTCAATTATACTCACTTGATGAAATAAATAAAATAATGGCTCTCAAGAAAGTAATGGGAAATGAAATTATTAAGCGATTAAGACCCACTTGAATTTAATCAGCAAAAACTCGAAATGAAACGAACTCCTTTTAGAATGAAATAAATAACCTATGCTCGGATTGTATTAATGACAATAAAGGGACAATGGGGAAAATGAAACTCCAGCGGGGGGTGGGGGGGGGTGCGTGGTAGTAGCACCACGGTTTATGGGAGAATTCATCCCCTGAACCTACACCCAGGTTAAGAGAAGGGGAGTAAACCACCCACCCCCCACCAGTGATGCGGAAATCAATGAAATGAAAATAAAAAAATCAAACTAGAGAAAAAAGAACGGGACCCAGGGAAAGAAAATAGGGTTATTATTCAGAATGAATAATAAACCAAAAAAGAAACGAAAAGAAGTTACCAAACGCTAGGGGGGGAGGACACCCAAGGGGAGGAGCTACAGACCATCAAGGTAAAAAAAGAAAGTAATGAATGGCAAAACAAACGTACCACGTAGGAGGGGGATGAGACAGCGGCGGGGTGAGCGCAAGGTAAATGAATAGCTAGAAATGTAGGGAGAGCCAGGCAAGAGCAGCGCGCAAGCAAGGGAGACAATGTATGAGGCGTACAAGGGTGGAGCAGTGAACTATAGCGGGAGATGCAAACGAGCAGTACGCAATGCGAAAAGAAAAAATTAACAAAAAGATACAAAATGATTACGGAGTTCTAAAACAATATTCGTTAAGATGGTAGTGAATTGATGAATTAGTTATATGAACAGGAAAAACTGCGAGGCACTATCATACGACATAGCTCAGGGCAAGAAATTGATGAGGAAACGTTACTGAGCCCACCGGCGACGATAGTGACTCCCAGGAGAAAAAACCTGTTCGTGGGTCATCTTAAGGTATTCCACGGTTAAGGCATCGCAAGCGAATCAGAATCCCAGCACAATAAGCAGGTAGGTGCAAAAGCCAGGCAGCAAAAAGGTGTACATGAAAAAAAAAGCAAATGGACGACAGCAGTAACGGTTCAAAAAGCAGAATTACAATGTGCAATAAATAATAATTAAAAAAATAAAAATAAATAAAAGGTGGAGGAAGTTAAGCAATCCTAGCAGTGTATGGTTCTAACTGGCTGATGTGCTGAGTTTTTATGTCAGAGGGGTCGGCAACATTTTGCAATTGGTAGGTGACGGTGGATAAAACCTTTGTGACAGTATAAGGGGACCTCAGGGTTTAGGACCGAATAAGGACATGATCCCCAACCTGTAGGGTCCGGGGGGTATGACGGGCATTGTAGTGTGCTGTGCGAGTGTCGCGGGCCTTCAACAGATTGCCATACGCCTGACGCCACACTGGAAGGTGTTGATCAGGGGGGATAGCAGGAAGGGAGGGGTGATCCCACTGGAGGGTGAGAGGGGTTTGAATTTCCCGACCAAGGTATAGACGGGCAGGGGTGAATTTGGTGGATGCTTGGTTGGCGTGCTTTACAGAATTGAACCTGAGCTGGGTGTACTCTAGGTGGGTGTCCCATTGTGAATTGTCGTCGGCATGGAATGCGGTGATAGTTGCTTTTAAATTTTTTATTTGACGTTCAGCTAAGGAGGGATTGGGGTAATATCGCCGAAGGTATTGGGGTGTCATTCCGTGCTGCAGCAGAAATTCGAGAAAACCTTACTGCGAAACACGGACGCGTTGTCCGATACAATCTTCCGGAAATAGCCATATTTTGAAAACGCGTGGGTGTGTAGAGCCTCAATGATTACCTGGGAGGTTAATTTTTTAAGAGGAATGAGGAGAGTGAAGGAGGAAAAGGAGTCAACAGCGATGAGGATGAATTTATGTTGTTTTTTGGTACATGGGAGTGGGGTGGTTTTTACAGTAACTTACCAGTCTTCGAACCTCATCCGGTGGGGCGTTCGAGTCGTGTGGGAAATAGGCAGATGCCAACACCGTCCTGACTGCTCCCTCTGGCGAATTCTCCCCTACCATGATAGCTGTAACATCTCTAGAGATAAAGTTAGGCATGACAGTGTACTTCACATTTCGTTTAATCACAATTGCAGCACGGCATCGATCACTGTCTTTGTCATACACTCCCTTACCTGTCTGTGTTAGTAGGCCATGGATTTTCCTGTCCCAGGCCCAGGGTTCCTGGACTAGGGCCACATCGCACCTCTTCTTGTCAAAAGTCCTGTTGAGCACGGCCCTAGCTGCCTGTGACCGGTGCAGGTTGACCTGGAGGAGGCTGAGCTTACCAGGCCTTGACGGCCTGTTGTAACAGGAGCGACCTCCCCACCGCTGTCTTCGTCCGGAAGGAGGGCGCTTCCCCGCCCAGACAGCCTCGCCTCTGAGGTTACACCCTCGGAGGGGCGCCGGGGAGGTCGCGCATCGGCAGATGACAGAGAGGTAGTGGAGCCCCGCTCCTTGTTGCCTTCAGCTGAGAGCCCCGGTTGTGGGATCGTCTGCGATGTCCTACGTCGCGGGGGATTTACAATCAGGCTCGGCCTCTTCTTCTCCTCCGTGCCTGACTGCGCCATTCCAGAAGGGCCTGCTCTCTCTGTGGGGCCAGTAGCCCCTTGCCTCTCCGTGCCTGCCCCTTCGGTGGGGGCTGCTGCAGCAGGGGCGGAGTTTGAGCTCTCGGCCGGGGGCACAATGCCTGAGGTACTTGGCCCTTCCTCCCGGTCGACGCTCATCCCCCCCCCCGCCGTCCTTCTGTTCTCTCTTAGTCGTGAGAGCCTTAAGCTCACCGTCCCCCACCTGTAATTGGCCCGCTGCCTTGGCAGGGTCCTTACGGCAGCGGCCGATGCCTCGTCTACCGACATAACTAGGACCGTCCAGTCCCTTTCCTCTTCCTCTCTCTGGATGATGCGCCAAAACTGTTTGTTCAACCCTCTATTCTGGTTCAGCAGCATCCAGAGAATGAGGTCACTGGGTACCTCCCTTGCATTTGGGAAGTATCCCACCACTACCTGGTGTCCTGGGATGTCATCCCCCTCGACTACTCGCAGGGGGGGTGTCACCCAGCAAACCAGCGCTTGCCACAGTGGCCTGTAGCCAGTTGACAGTATCTCAGTCCTGGCAGTGGATTAATAGCCAGCCTGATCTGTGCACTGCAGTCTGAAAGGCTAGCCATACTCCCCTCGTTGCAGCTGACAGGACACTGTTCATGATTCCTTGATCCAGGCTGTCAAGCAGCTCATTTGTCAGCAGTAACCCAGGATAATCGCGGTGAACAACACCCACCCTTATCCCCTCTGCCACGTCCCTGTAGCTTGGCCTACTCTGCTGGCGGGTGGTTCTCTGCTCTTTTTGCCTTGAGGGACATGCTTGAGGCGCTGCCCTCCTCTTCTGGTCCCCGCCCTTCTGGCTCTGCGGAGTTGACCCGGTAGAGGGTCTGGGTCTTTTCCTACTAGACTCCGATTGACTCTCCTTGACCGTCATGGCTGACACCTTTAAGGCCTCTTCTGGTGCTAGCCCTCGCCTGAGGAAGTGGTTGTACCTCTTCTTCCTAGCACCCCCCAACCTTGTGCCATCAGGTCCCGCCCTGGAGGTATCTTCTTTGACCTCTTTACTTCCACCCTCCCCGCCTGCCCCTGCACGGTATTCCACCGCGCACGCCCCGGAGGCCACACCGGCGTCAGCCGTGGTGCCCTCCGGCCGCCAGCGAGGGAGTTCCCTCTTCCCGGAGTTGCGAGCTCCAAGGGGCGAGTGGTCCTGGGTCCTCAAAGGGACCCTCTAGGCTTATTGGGGACAAAGCCCCTGTTTGCAGTGAGGCAGTAGCCTCTCTAGACGCTGCAGGACTGTCGTCTACAGCCATCTGATCTTCGAGGTCTACTGTTGTGCACAGAAGCTCCTCCTTTCTTCCTCTTGGTTTTTGTTTTTTTCTTTTTTGGTTTCCATATATGGTCCCATGAGAAGCTAGGGAATTAAACGGACGCCTGAGACAGAGCCCCGCATGCCTCAGGAAGGCTACTTGAAACTGGGGGTTGCCCGGTGCCCAGAGTCTGCATACTAGAGACCAAACTCCCTTTGGCCATGCATCCTTGGCGTATGCTGTTCCACCGTGGATTGGGTTTTGCCCATTGTTCGCAGCTGCTTATTCAGTCAGCATGCTAACCTTATTCACAGCTGGACGCAGTCATGCCCCTGGGGACAATGCCGTGGCCGTTCCTCTATCCACAACCCGTGGTCGCGCCTGGTAGCATGGGCATGGGGGGGGGGGGGATGAAGGCGGTTTGCCTGGTTCTTTCCGCCCTGTTTTTGTTTGGACGACGAGTAGGTTGCTCATCGTTCGAAGAGGGAGGGGTCGAGCTTGGCGAGCCCGAGGAAGAGGCGCAGGTGGCGTTTTTATTTCAGTCCGGCCACCCACCGGGACCAAGACGCATGAGGGATTTTTCAGCTGCTGCTCAGAGTCAGCCCTCGGCCACTGGTGACGTGGGGAGCGGGACACACGCTATCAGCCGCCCCAGGAATGCTCAAACCTGGTTTTCCCCCCTCCTCATTCCGAAGGCCGCACCTATATAGGGGATCGCTCATAGGTGAGCTACTTCCAGGACTGTCTTTCGCTCATTATGAGTGTTTTAAGTCAATGTGTATCTGGAATATGTTGTGTATGTCAGTGTCGCGAGCTTTAAGTCCCTTTAAGGCCGGAATTAACGGCCATGCAGAGGATACGGCAGGAGAATTCCGTCCCCCTTCTTGCGGGGGGTGTGTTCTGCGATCCCAGCTCAAGGTAGGAGGCTCCCAGTGTGTCATGTATGTGGAAGAAGTGTAAGTTGTGTCCCTTTAAGTCCGGCTCATACAAACACGCAGGGAGTATGGCAGTGGAATTCTGGACCCCCAACTGCAGGGTGAGCACAGTGTGGCGACAGAGTACACTGTGACGCCCAGCCACAGTTAAGCCTCGTTGGATGTAATCCTGCGGGGACCTCGTAGAGGTGAGGTTGTCATTCCGGCTGGGCCCACCTGGCTGTCCCTTTTAGTCGGCTCATACGACACGCAGGGAATACGTCAGCGGTATTCTGGGCCCCCAACTGTAGGGTGATTCACACACAGACCATTTTTCCAAATAGTGTTTTTCGGACTCAGGAGGGTCTGAAATGTTAAGATCTGAAGAAAACTCAAAAATTTTTTTTTCAGCCGATCACATAACTTTCCTTTCTACTTTGTAGAGCAAAGGAGAGTAAAAAGGATGGAAGCTCGCAGGCTTACCACCCTCTGCAATAGTCAGTAACCTTCAGATATTACATGGTAAACTCACAGCAGTTACCTTGGACTAACAAATTTTGCCCAAGTCGACCCACTTCCTTTTAACACTCTGCAGCTCACTAGGGCCAGTGTGGTGTCGGGGAACCCCACGGCACCTAATTGAACGGCACTCTTCCGTTCCCATACGCCTTTCCAATTTATTATGGCCGCCATCACTTTTACAGATTTAGGCTCGACAGAGGAAAGCTCTGCCACTGCTTCTATCAAACCTGTTATCCTGTATTTTTTCGCTTTGCGTTGGCGGAGCTGTGCAACTGCCGAGTCTATGCTAATGGCGAGTTCGATCACATACGCCATATCGTTTTTTTTAATGACTAGATCCGGGGAGTACATTTTACCCCCGACCCAGAACTGCGACTCCCGCCAATGTTCCCACCCCTTCAGCTCGGCATAGCGGCATAAAACATCTAGGGCCGACCCATGCCTCTGCACTCTGGCCCTTCGAACCACTGGGCATACTTGGACCCCGTGGGCCACAGTTTCCTGAGCAGCACATCCATGTCTGCACCGGGTCCATGGCCCACGCTTCTTCCCCCTCGTCGTCCTCACCCGGGATGGCAAGGATCCGCTGTGAAGCCGTACAGCTGCTATGGACCTCCAATCAATGCCTCTTTTGGTCACGGCCCGGAGCCATCTTGTGGATGCGCACACCTCCCGAGATCTCCTCAAGTCCCGCCCATCAACCGAGGAGTGCAGCCGATCAGCCCACAATTTCCAAAGCTTTTTTGTGGTTAGGAAGGTTCCTTCCATAGGTTCACCAAAGAGGGACAATTTCGCACGCGCCACTCGTATCCTCTTCAGTGCTGGCACCATTTCCAAGAGGCAGGGCACCCCAAGGCCCCCGTCACGAGTAGCTGCATGTAGGTACGCATTAGTTGAGCTCCGCGGTAGCTTGAACTCCTGTCTCAATTGCCTTCTAATGGCAATGTCAATCGCCTGCAACGAGCCTACTGAAAATGATCCCATGACCATCTTTGGGAGGAAATCGGGCAGCACCTGGTCACGGAGTGCTGCCGTTTTCTGCATTGGGCCAACCAAAGTAGAGGAGAACAGGGTCTTCACAGTGGTTACTATTTCACGCCCATTCCCTGGTACAACACCACTGGGGGAAAATTCTACTCCTAGGTAGGTCCATCGCACGTCAGGAGCTGCCACAGGCACTGCACCACCCATAGTCTCGAGAGGCTGCGCATTGGCAGACACGACCATTCGTCCCTTGAGTGGCACCAGTGGAACGTAAACACACTTCTCTACGTTCAGTGCCATCCCACACTCCGCAAGTCCTTCCCCCAATTGCTTAACTGCAACTTTAGCCCCTGCCAGAGATGATGACAACAACACTACGTTGTCATTGTATACTATCCTTGACCACCGCCGTCCACGATGAATAAACCCAATGCTTGTGGATACTCCCATGAGGATATGGTCCATTAACGCATTCAAAATTATTGGTGACAGCGGGTCACCACTTGCTATCCCACGCAAGGGCTTCACTACCCTGCCATCAAGCACTGTCTCTGTTCCTCTGAACAGTTGCTCAAGGTAAGTACAAAGGCTGGGCCCCCATCCACGCTCTCGAGCCACCATGAGCACAGCCTCATGGCTCACAGAAGAGAAGCTCTGTTCCACATCTGCAACCACCAAATGTAGTTCCCTCAGATCCTTGTTGGCAGCTTTCAACAATTCTCTGAGGAGCACGATGTTTTGAGCGGTACCATCCACTCCTGGGAGCAACCCCCGCTGCTCTTCAATGTAGGTAATTTTACTTAACATCCTGGCTGCCAAAACATGGTGTAGCTGTCGCAACACCACTGACAGCACTGTCTCTAGCTGGAATTGGGAAGCCCCTGCCACCTTCGGGATAAGGGTTGTGTGCCCCCTCGTCAACCATGCTGGAGCCTTCCCTCTAAGCAGCACTATGTTGAAGAGCAGCACCCTCAGCGCTAGTGGGACAGCATTCCATGCTGCACCTGTAACCCCATCAGGCCCTGTGGACAATGCATCTGGCTGGGTCTGCTGGACCTCCTCTCTACTAACTGGCTTCCACACTCTCGCCATGTCACGATCGACAGGATGGCGCACCCTAGAGCCCCTCCATGGCGCCGATGGTCGGGCCAACTCCTCTTGCCACTTATCAATCAGCTCCATGCTAGGTGGGTCGCATCGCTGCTCACTCTTTAACAGCCTCTGAACGGCAGCCCCCCGGTCACTGGCCCATAGCTGCTGCAGCTCCACCACTGGCTGTCTTATAGTGTTAGGCAAATTAAGAACCTGCCCTGAATTGCGTCCCCCGCACAGCCGCTGCTGGTACCACTGGCCCAATTCCTTGTATGCACATCTATCTGCTACTGCTGCCTCCGCTGCACTACGCAGTATGGCAACATCCACGTCCTCAATCCCATCTGTTGAAGACAGCTCCAGTGCAGCACTTGCTACCACCTGCCTCAACTCAGCTGCCTCTTCAGGTGACGAGCCAAACTGCTCCACTTGCAACTGTTCTTCCTCGCTCAGACCATCTCGCTGAGCCTTGAGCTTCTCCCGAACCTCAAGGAAGGTCCTCCGCCTGCGCATTCGCCTCACCATTTCTGGTGTTCGGTTGCCGAGCCGAAGTGAAATTGCCTCAGCCAGGTCCTTTGCCGTCGCGTACTGGTTGCACAATTCCAGGTCAGCCTGCGCCATCAACATTAATTCTTCATCACACCATCGTTTGTGCCTACCCCTTCCTGAGTCGTCAGTGAGCCTCTGCACCTCATACTCCGTGCAGTGCATCTGCCTTAAGTGCTGCGTCATTCCTCTCCCTCCCACAAAACCGCTACGCCCGCACAGGTAACATGACTGCTCCATACTCATATTGAGTGACTCTAGAGCCAAGTATCACACTGAAATCCTCGAAAAACCACCAAATAACACCACTGCTTCAGAGCAGAAGAAAAGAGATGTTCCCTCAATGAAAGCAAGAGAACTGTTTGTGAATAATTTGTAGGGGCTGCTTCCAAAGGTAACTTCGCCTGACTTGATCTCTGGTCTTTCCTGCGTCAATAGAAAAGAGAAAAAATAGCGTTAGTGAGTCAAATTAAACTAAAACATTTATTGGAGCCAGTTACATATTGCTATTACATACATTATACACTATATCCTGACCTTTCAACTAACACCCTCTGAGGCCCTACTCCAGCGCTATTTTGGTCTCGATGTGCACTAACACCATATATACTCCCCCAAAAGGTTGAATTTTAACACCTTTGTTGCGGCACATGATACTAAGGGTAGCAACGAAGACGATGCGAATGCGGTAGAAGGCGGCCCTCTCCCTGGCTCCGACTGAGATAACGAGTTCAACCCAACGCGCGACGCCGCTCCCGAGCCATTCCGAGCCGAGCTTCGTGTGACGACAAAACCCTTTCGTTTTCAAAAAACCCCTCTTTTATTATTTACCCTTTTTCGTCGTGAGTGACACCGAACCATCCCTCGTCTCCACGAGAATTATCACCGCTGCTGGATCCCAGTATTCCAGCTGTTTCAAGACTTGGGCTTCTTCCCAGTCAGATTTTTCCGATTTTATAATTTGACTCATACGACGTATAATCATCACTTGTAAGCAACCCGGGCTTGACCGGAAAAAGAGGTTCCTCCCAGCAACGCGACCCTCTCCTTATCCTCCTCCCATATCCAGCGATCAAAGTCGTCACTTTATTGTAGCAGACTGCGCGAGTTACCTCGCCTCTGGGCCCTCCTGCAGCGCTCGAGCCGCTGTCTTGACCCCCTTACAACCCCACTCGCAGTGGGACCTGAGACCCGGCTCCTCTCATCCATCCATGGTGGCATGAAGTGCTGCCCTCCTACGTATCCTCCGCAGAAAGGGAGTCAACAACACTTCCTCCAGTTGCTTGCTAAGTAGAATACTCTTCACTGCTCCCAACCTCTTCCTCTGGAACTCAGGGACCAAGGCACTCAACTCCACAACCCCAATCCCTACATCGGCCACAGGGCTGTGTAAGTCAGCATTCGCGCTGTCAGGCAGCCGCCTCAGCCACCTTCTGACACACACCCCGATAGCTGCATCCATCTGCACTGATGCCCCCTTACACTTTCCTCCAAGAATGAGCTGGTGAGACAGTGAGGGTGTGGCTTCTCAACACCTCAAGCATCTAGAGTGGCTTCAAGGGTGCCAGCCCCCTGGGTCCACACCTAGGTATCTGTGGCAGACCACAGAGCATGTGATCCATCACAATATTGACCAGAAAAGAGGATGGGGTCACCCTACCTAATGCCTCTCTTCACAGCCTAATGGGGAAATGGGGCACCAAGAAGGCGCACCTTCTGCTGTGACTTGAGTGGATGCTTGGCAACTTTCCGAAGATAATCACCAAAGTTCATGCAGCTTCCGGTTGAGGAGGTTGCACCGAGAAACTCGATCCCAAGGTACTGCCACATCTGGATGGACGCCTCTAGCTGTGATCCAGAGTTCACTAATGACTGCTAGATCTGGCCAGCTTTCTTGGGGCTGCTGACCCACTTTGCAACGAGCCTAGTGGAATCCGGTAGATATATATGCAGAGGTTTGACCCCCCCCCCCACAAGCTGCTTATACTTGTGGTTCCAGAGCAGGGCTTTAATGGCTGCTGCAGTACGGCAAGGGAATCAGGCAACTTCCAAGACTGATGTAACCCTTGTTGAGAGTTTAGGAACAGTCATCTGATAGGGAAACAGACCCGCTGTAAACACATACAAGGACCACACACGGAAATTTTCATTTTTTTGAATCAGTAGGCCTCAAAACGTGAAGATTTGAAGATAATCCAATTGTTTTCAGCCGACTACATAATTTTTCTACTTGGCACAAAAGTTGCGATTTCACTAATATGCAGCAGGCCAGCACCTGCAACATACGTGGAACTCAGACCTGTGGAGGTAAGGTAGGTATTTGGTCATCAGACAGTCCCCCAGTAGAGAGCTGTTGCTCATGTGTGACTGGGCAGAGGTGACCACCTGAGGAATCTTGTACCATCTGGGAGGTCTTAATGTGGTTTCCCACCTGATGTAACATTCTGTGGTGAGATCTGCACAAAGTTCAGCCTGAAGCGGGGGAAGCTTCTGTTTCACTCTCCACTTGTCAACTGTGCACTCAATGGCCAAGTAAATTGGTAACTGACCAGTGATGATCTGGAGTGCCTATGTTGATACAGTGTTACAGGCCTTGGTGATCCCCTTCTCAATCTTTCTCCGGACGGAGATATGCCTGCATTCGCTCATAGCAGTTCAGTCTGTCAGCTAACTTCTGACGAGCAAGTATATGTTACAGAGGTTCCCCTACCATTAAGCTCACACCAAAGGTTGCCAAACGCTCCCCTGATGTAAATCAGTACTGCTACGACGTACTTAGCCGGTGCCAGCAGGGAAACACGCCGAATTTCGACAATGATATCCTGTGTGGACCTTCCTTTGGTACACTCGTATTGCTTGTCTGTGAGGTTCCGACCAAAGACTACTCTACGTTTGCTTTTCCTATGGAGGACTTTTAATGTCTGCCCGTGGAGTTCTCACAGAATTTCACCAGCCTTGCTGTTTGGCTCATTTGATGGTGCAGTGGAAGGCCTCCTTCTCAATGTGGAGTTTGGCCCTTGCATCAGGGTCATGAGTCCATTGATATATCCTTCTGGCTCTATTTACACTCTTCTGAGGGGATTAAGTACCTCAGTCCACTGTGAAACTTTGATTGCTCAGTGCTTCTGTTGCCCACGTACAGAGAGCCACCTTCGACTTTGCAGTCCACCTGTTCTGGTGTGACAGCTTGAACTATTAGGTATTAGGTCTGAAGCACTTAGTTCACCTTCCAGTACCCTCGAGAATTGTGGTCAGTCAGTATTTTTTGTGTGGAATCGCTTTTCACGGGTCTTTCCAGAGAATGTTGTCATCTGCAATGGCAAAATCAATAACCATGTGATCCCTCTGCGATGCACCTGGTACGACTTGCCAACCCTGCATTTTGAGTAGCAGGCTGTGAGACACACACAATCCCTGCACAGCCTTCCTCTCGGCTCATCATAGGTCGCCTCAGTCATGGGGTCATTGGGGCTACTTGGTAAGTGGTACTTGGTGAGTAACTCGATACACACCTTACCCCTCCCCCTGCCCTTCTGAAGTGCAGATGTCAAGCACCCAGACGATTGGCAGTTGGAGGTTCTAAGGAGGGACTCCCTGCATCAGCGCTTCCAGCGTGGACCAGTCTCTCCCTCCTCGCAAGTAAGCCTCACTTCTACCACTTTTTGTCGTGGGTTTAGAGAGGAGTATTTTAAGGGGCAGAGCCCTCTTATTTTTATTTTTGAGTTGTGGCACACTGTTCTTGGAAGGAGGCGATCAGGGCACTCCTTTTTTTGGGGTCTTTTCCCCCGCACTTCCTGGCCCTGGCTGCCATTTGGCCTCAGCTTCATGAGGGAAGAAGGAGGGCTCAGTCACGGCTACTGGCGGATATGAGGGGCCTGGGGTAAATGGCTTGGTAGATCTCATTGAGCTTGGTGGGCTGGTGGCGATGTTTACACAGGCTGCTGGCCAATTGCCCTACACAGCTTTTCCATCACGACAGCTGCCACATTTTCCAACAGGGGAGAGCGGGAGCCTTAGTTATATTTGATTATTAAGGTAGGAGCGGGTATGGGTGGGGGGTGAGGAGCGAGTAAGAAGCTTCCCTTCAGGCAAAATGATTCTAGCCCCTTTCGCTGGTCTGTTGAGGGTTCAAAGGAGGCTCCCACACGTGCCGCAGCTGCCAGTCTGGCCAACCACCATAACTAAGATGCATGAGGGATTTTTCAGCTGCTGCTCAGAGTCAGCCCTCAGCAACTGGTGGTGTGGTGAGTGGGACATTTTCTATCAAGCACTCTGGGAACGCTCAAACCCGGTTTTTCCCCCTTCTCATTCTGAAATCTGCACCTATATAGGGGATCGCCTGTAGGTGTTAGTGAGCTACTTCCAGGACTGTCTTTCGCTCATTATGAGTGTTTTAAGTGAATGTGTTCTGCCACGCAAGCCGTTGCAGTGTATTTTGTATCTGGAATATGTTGTGTATGTCAGTGTCGTGAGCGGAGTGTTGTGAGTCAACGTTTTCTGCCAAGTAAGCCGTTGCAGTGTTGCTTTTATGTGGGATATGTGTCAGTGTCGTGTGCTTCAAGCCCCTTTAAGGCCGTCTTTTACGGCCATGCAGAGGGTACGGAGGAGAATTCTGTCCTTCTTCCTGCAGAGGTGCTTCTGAGATCCCAGCTCAAGGTAGGGGATTCACTGTGTGTCGTGTATGTGGAAGAAGTGTAAATTGCGTCCCTTTAAGTCCGACTCTTACGGACAGGCAGGGAGTATGGCAGTTGAATTCTGGTGCTCCAACTGCAGGGTGAGCATATTGAGGCGACAGGGTAGACAGTGACGCCCAGCCACAGTTGAGCCTCGTTGGATGTAAACCTGCGGGGACCTCGTAGAGGAGCAGTTGTCATTCCAGCTGGGCTGACTCTGTCCATTTTAGTCCGGCCCTGAAGGCAGGGGCATTCTGTACCCCCAACTGCAGGGTAATTGTGCTTTAACGATTTTCACCAAACTCACAGAATGTTTTTAAATAGTTAATGCCTTTATCTCGTTCTGAATATATGTACCTCTGACAGTTCATTCAACAGAGATTAAAATGATAGTCTGTTGAAAGTAATGTTTTTTGAACATTTTTGTGATTTCCCGAGTAACTAAGTCACTGGGTGTCAATGCCGAAGCGTTTCGTTCATTTTATCTTGTCAAATCTGTTTTGTTTACGTAATAAGCCTCAGTCGACGTTGTTGTGTGTGTGCTTTGAGCGCGATAAGCTACCGATCTCCAGTCCACCTCAACTTGGATCCTGCTGACACTCGTTGTCTCTCCCCCCAGACACTTCGAGTAGAAAGCACCCAGACTCATCCCAGATCATAGCCAGTATTGTTCTGCGTGCAGTCATCAGCATCTCTCCAGACGACATCTCCGATTTTAATTGTGAAAACCCTAACTGCGGGCCATCAGCATCCCCTGTTTGAATTTTTGTGAGGATCGTGTACGGGTCATCAGCATCCCACATCCAGGACTCAACTGGATCCCCGTCTACATCTTTCGTCTAAATGTCACTGTAAGTACGAGCACGAGTAAGACCTCCATTCATCTGAAATGGAACCGCGGTCCAGCCTTCAACTTGGAGCAAATCTTGGTGAAAATGATTTTATTTTGCAGCACCAAGTGGCGTATTAGCACCGCTCCATACCGCTTCTTGTCTTCTGGCTTCAGACCAACTTTGGCTTCGTCTGGTAAATCGTCATAAGTGCACACACGAGTGCTCCCCACGTCACGTAGGAACAGTCAGAAATGTAGTTTAATTTAATCATAGAAGTTTTTTTAAGCGACACAATTTCTAGAGCGTATTTAGTGAAAACTATTTCTATGATTAAGTTCAAGTATTTTAGAAGGAGCTCCTTATTTCACTTTGTGATAATTTTATCAATTTGCGTTGAAATTCAAAAGAGAATTTACAAATTAAACCTACTCTTGCTACCTTGGATGTTTGGTATTAACAATTTGCGAAAACCACATCTCTGGTAGATAACATGTTTGGTAGCAGAGCGCGGTTTTATGGCTTGTTTTGCGAGCATACATTTAGCATAATAAATATCAAACGATCGTTCATCAGCGAAAATTAAACCGCTAAATTTGGAATCATAAGAATTTATATAATTTAATTATTTCAAGGTTCGAATGAACTTTGTACCGGGACGAACCAAACCCTTCGATTCATGCTCGTCCTGGGCATTTATGTAGAACCTAAATGTTGTTCTCCATAAATGTTCCTGTAAAATGCGTTGGACAAAGATATAGCGCACATATATGTAGCAGGTCGTCGAATTTACAGGGGTTGCGTGTTACTACGCACCAGATATTTTATGAACGTGTTTTGTTAAAATCAAGAATAAAGTGTGTTAATGCATATGATATGCGTACTAACGCGTTTTTTTTTGTTTTTTTTTTTTTAAATGTGTAGTGAACACATTAGCAGATACTATTTAATAGTTTATTGAGTGGCTGTAGATGCGATTCACGCCATTTTCACTTGTCAACTATCAACTTTTGAATAAGTCATTCTGAATGATAACCCTATGTGTCCAGCCAGGATAATTTTTTTTTACAACCCCCCACCCTCAAATTTTGATACTTACAGTTTCAAAACATCAGGAATCCAAATCTGCGATATCCGTCTGCCGTCCAGGACGTTTTGTGTGCCTTTAACGTGGACTGAAAAATCCTTTCTATCACACAAAATCTAGTAGTGCCTGGCAATCCGATCGGACGAAGGCTATGGTGGTTAAAGCAAAAACGCCGTGTTTGGTATCGTTTGCAAGGTATTTTTAGATGCTGGGTGGAATGGGATGAGTTTCACAGATGTACGAGAGTGTGTATTTCGAACACAGTGAAATTACAGTGATTGACGAATCCCCTCCGGCTAAGTGTAAATAGAGCCAGAAGGATGTACCAACACACTCGTGACCCTGATGCCAGAGCCACACTCCGAATCGCTTTCATCCAGGAGAAGAAGGCCTTCCACCGCGCCATCAAAAAAGCCAAACGGCAAGGCGAAATTTTGTGGGAGCGGAAAGCTCTGACAACGTGTGGGGCAGACATTACAAGTCCTCCCTAGGAATAGCAAAGCGTAGATAAGGTCTTAGATGCTATGCAAAATGAGTCAGGCTGGGCCTGCAACACACAACTTTCCTTAGCTCTACGTCAATTCACTTTGTACATGGCTAATTCTATTTAATCGATTCATTTATCACTCAGTTCATTTGAACTTGGTCAAACAACACTTCACAGCAGCAGGAAGCGGTAGCGCTTACAGTTATGGAATTTATTGTGCTGCTCGTACTCATTTCAGGACAATTATTGAGCAATTGGTACACAGATAATTGATGAGCCTGTAAACACGAATTTTTTGAAGAAGGATAGTAATCACTTTTGCAGAGTTATTAGGTAAAAACGTTTAGAACTGGTAGTAAGCGAAACGACAGTAGTTGAAATTTAGGAATTTCTGGAGTGAGCCCCATCTATCTCATGAGCGGTTTTAAACACCTCACCCTCTGGGTATTGAATTGGACTAAAATACCAATTTTCTTTAACATTCTACCAACATTCCAGCGGAGTTTATAAGAAAAATATCTGGTGCGTAGCAACACACAACTTTCCGCCACCCCTTTAAGTTCGAACACCACCTACATATGCGGGCGCTATATCTTCGTTCAACGCATTTTTACAGGAACATTTATGGAGAACAAAATGTAGGGACTAGTTAGCTGAGAGTACTCCGAAAGTTTGATCGAAATCGTTAGAGCCGTTTTTGAGAAAATCGGAATACTGATAAATTAATATTCGACAAATCTCCTTTTCTGAGTTAACTTGGCTTATATCTCCGTTCAACATATATATACAGAAATAAATATGGAGAACGAAATGTGGGTACGGGCGACTAAAAGACACTATGTAAGATTGATCACATCTGGTGGAACAGTTACTCCAGAATTTACGGAAATGTTCGAAAAAACGTTATTTTTGACACATTTTAATTTTTATCTCTGTTCAATGGACCGTCACAGGAACATTTATTGAGAAGAATATGTAGGTATTAACTATTTGAAAACATCCTGTGAGTTTGGTGGAAATCGCTGAAGCCGTTTTGCCAAAAGCGTAAAAAACTTATTTTTGCTTCAGGGGCCTATATCTCCGTTCACCGTATTTTCATGGAGATATGTATGGAGAAGAAAAGTTAGGTATCAATTGGGAGAAGATAATGTGAAAGTTTAATCAAAATCGTTAGAGCCGTTTTCGAGAAAAATGCGAAAAACCCTAGTTTTTGGTACATTTTCGTCCCCCACCCCCCCTTCCCTTCGACCGAAATCGTCCATAACCTTATTTTGGTGTCTACAAAAAATAACGAACAAAACAAAAAAAGAACCAGCTCAATCGGATGAGCCGTTCTCCCGCAAATCGAACTACAGACACACACACACACACACACACACACACACATACACACACACGGACCACACGACGAAATTAGGTTTTTTAGACTCAGTAGGCCTCAAAACGTAAAGATCTGAAGAAAACCCAAATTTTTTTTTTGGGCCGATTACTATACTTTCCTTCCCTTCGGGTACCGGAAAGTAAAAACCGCGCTAAAAACGCTTTTCTTCGAAAATTATGATAATTTATTGTGCTCCTCTCGTCATTTTCCCAAAAATGGGAATTTTATGGTATAATTGCCTTATTGAGAGCTATCAATATAAAAAATTTAATCAAAATCGTTAGAGCCGTTTTTGAGGAAAAAAAGTTGGTGTTTTGATCACTATGATAACTATAGTTAACTTTCGGTGGATTTCGTTCAAACCCTTATTTTGGCGTCTCATGGGGGCCTGCGGGGGAGGTATCAAGTTTGAGCCGATTTGATACGGTCGTTTTCTCTAAAAATCGTTCACATACACACACACACACGCACAGTCCATTTTCCCAAATAGTGTTTTTCGTACTCAGTAGGGTCTGAAACGTAAAGAAATGAAGAAAACTCAACTTTTTTTTTCAGCCGTTTACATAACTTTCCTTTCTACTTTGTAGAGCCAAGGAAAGTAAAAACGATAACGGTATAAATTTCCGTGTTCGTCAAAAATTATTGTGGCAGAGTCGAGTTTAGCAACTCAGCTACTTGATGTGAATCCATCATACAATTATCCAATGTCAACTAATAAGTCGCTATTCGATTCTAAATTTGACGAATTTTGAGTTTTCTCTGCAGACGCTGGTCCAAAAGTTAGGAGTAGCAGACAGACACTCGTTTTTGGTGACTTTTAAACAGTCCAATTCTACGAGCATGACATATATTTTAGCCATGACCTCAATAGGTCAAAATTCGATCTGATCTTGAACGAATTTTGATTGAATCCGCAACTTAACGGCTAAGGATGGGAGATAGCAGAGTTGTGGATTCTGGAAGTACAAACCATTTCCTCAACTATGTACACATTGTAACTATCAACTAATAAGTCAATTATTACTTTCCTTGGCTCTACCAAGTAGAAGGGAAAGTTATGTAATCGGCTGAAAAAAAATTTTGAGTTTTCTTCAGATCTTTACGTTTTAGACCCTCCTGAGTCTGAAAAACACTATTTGGGAAAACGGTCTGTGTATGTGTGAACGATTTTTAGAGAAAACCACCGTACCAAATCAGCTCAAACTTGATATCTCGCTTGCAGGTTACCATGGGACGCCAAAATAAGGGTTTGCACAAAATCCATCGAAAGCTAACTATAGTTATCATAGTGATCAAAACAACAAATATTTTTCTTCTCAAAAACCGCTCTAACGTTTTTGATTACATTTTTAATATTGGTAGCTCTTGACATGATAACTATACCATAAAATTCCCATTTGTGGGAAAATGACGAGAGCAGCACAATAAATTATCGAAATTTTCGACGAAAAGCGTTTTTAGCCCGATTTTTGTCTTATAACCTCCGCTGGAATGTTAATAAAAATTGGTATTGTAGTCCAATCCAATACCTAAAGGGTGAATGTTTAAAAACGCTCATGAGATGCATGGGGCTCACTCCAGAAATTCTTGAGTTTCAACTACCGCCGTTTCGCTTACTACCAGTTCTAAAAGTTTTTACCCAATAACTCAACAAAAGTGATGACTATCCTCTTCAAAAAATTCGTGTTTACAGCCTCATTAATTCTCTGTGCACCAATTGCTCAATAAAGGTCCTGGAATGAGTACGAGCAGCACAATGCTGTGTCGTGTTGTTTGACCAAGTTCAAAGGCTATGTACATGTGAGTTGACGTAGAGCTAAGGACGCACCAGATATTTAACTTTCTTGTTGAGCCGCAATTTTCTTAGTCCATGCTCCAGGGACTACTAAGGATGACGCTTCCAATTATTGTACAACCGTTTATTATTCACACGCACAGCTTCACGTATTTTCACACCTCCAAGATCCATCCCATTAGATTCAGCATGGAAAATACCTCACAAAACACGACTATACCTGTAAACCTGACTACAACGGACGACGGTGGAAGGAGATCCACCGAAAGGAACATATGGCTAATTCGAAATTGCTTCAATTTTGAATAAAACAAACACTATCGAGTGAAAATTAATTAAACTCACCAGAAAGCTTCACTTCTCCTACAACTGTATTCACAATAAAACTAACAACAATCGTAAAATGGTTTGTAGCAGAAATCGTAAATTATAGCGCAGTCGTAGATCCAGACCGTATGGTGAAATCGCAATAGAAAGAAAACGTGGCCTCTTGGTGGGGGCTTAGAAAGAACAGGTTACAAGTGAACTTTGATTTCCTTAAGGCTACGAGGCCCGCACATAGAGCGGCCAGATATTAATCCATTCAATACGGCGGCCATATTGAGATTCCTATGCAGTATACTGCTTAGTTTTTATTCATATGGCTTAGTTAATTTTTGTATGGGGTTGAACAAATATTTTCAAAATTCTAATGTATCTAATTAGTGTATAAATTGACGAGCGCCTCGGGGCGTATTTCGGAACAATTATTTCAAGCCAAAAATAATAAACTAATCCATAACGTACTTTCAGAAGGTAAGTTGTATTGAAAAAGGTGTAATTATAATGAGAGGAAAACAATGTTTACTTTCCTTGGCTCTACGAAGTAGAAATGAAAGTTATGTAATCGGCTGAAAAAAAATTTTGAGTTTTCTTCAGATCTTTACGTTTTAGACCCTCCTGAGTCTGAAAAACACTATTTGGGAAAATGGTCTGTGTGTCTGTGAACGATTTTTAGAGAAAACAACCGTACCAAATCATCTCAAACTTAATATCTCGCCCGCAGGCCTCCATGGGACGCCAAAATTCACAAAAGTCATTTGGACAAAATCCACTGAAAGTTAACTATAGTTATCATAGTGATCAAAACACCAAATTTTTTTCTCAAAAACGGCTCTAACGATTTTGATTACATTTTTCATATTGATAGCTCTCAATAAGGCAATTATACCATAAAATCCCATTTTTGGGAAAATGACGAGAGCAACATAATAAATTATCAAAATTTTCGACGAAAAGCGTTTTTGTTGCGGTTTTGTTCTTATAAACTCCGCTGGAATGTTAGTAGAATGTTTTTCAAAAATTGGTATTGTAGTCCAATCCAATACCTAAAGGGTGAGTGTTTAAAAACGTTCATGAGATACATGGGGCTCACTCCAGAAATTCCTGAGTTTCAACTACCGCCGTTTCACTTAATACCAGTTCTAAATGTTTTTACCCAATAACTCAACAAAAGTGATTACTATCCTCTTCAAAAAATTCGTGTTTACAGCCTCATTGATTATCTGTGTACCAATCGCTCAATAATGATCCTGCAATGAGTACGAGCAGCACAATAAAATCTGGAACTGTAATCGCTACTGCTTCCTGCTGCCGTAAAGCGTTGCTTGCCCAAGTTCAAATTAACTGAGTGATATATGAATCGATTAAATAGAATTAGCCATGTGCAAAGTGAATTGTCGTAAAGCTAAGGAAAGTTGTGTGTTGCAACGCACCAGATATTTTTTTAAAACATTCTAGTAACATTTCAACGGATTTTAAAAGGAAAAAACGCGCTAAAACCGATTTTCGTGGAAAATGTTGATAATTTATTGTGCTGCTCTCGTCATTTTCACATAAATGGGAATTTTCAGGTATAGTTACCATATTGGGAGCTATCAATGTAAAAACTTTAATCAAAATCGTTAGAGCCGTTTTTGAGAAAATAAATATTTGGTGTTTTGATCACTATGATAACTATAGTTAGCTTTCGATGGATTTTGTGCAAACCCTTATTTTGGCGTCCCATGGTGACCTGCGGGCGAGATATCAAGTTTGAGCTGATTTAATACGGTGGTTTTCTCTAAAAATCGTTCACAGACACACACACACACACAGACCATTTTCCCAAATAGTGTTTATCTGACTCAGGGGGGTCTGAAACGTAAAGAACTGAAGAGAACTCAAAATTTTTTTTTTCAGCCGATTACATAACTTTCCTTCCTACTTTGTTGGGCCAAGCAAAGTCAAAATGAGGAGGTGCTATCAGTTTGTTGTAATGGTTACGAACAGAAGGTCTTCAAATCATTTACCCAAACGTGGATATTGCTCTTCGTATGTGTGGTGTACTCCTGCCAGTAACTGTTCTGAAGAACGATCATTTTCTTGTTTGCGACCAGTAAAAAATTATTTACGCACAACAATCACAGAGCAGTGGTTAAACGTTCTTGCTTTACCTAACGAAGAAGTTGGGGTTTTTAAGGAAATTGGATTGCGAAGATTTAATTAATGATTTTGCTGCGCTGGAAACCTGTAATTAAATAAATAAAACCATTTTAAAAGTGAAATACTGAGGTACTGAGAAAGGGGTGGCTGGTATTTACTACATGCCCTGGGGCGTTGTACCAAACAGCTAGTTTGGCAACGTCTGTGGCAACCACAACCTCAGCACAGCAGCCTGTCAATTTCTCGACCAAGATACGAACCCTCCAGCAAATTTTATTACAACACCACTTGTCGACCGACGAGTGTCCCCGCAGCCAGCAAAATCAGAATTGCACTAACATTGAAGAATATTACCATTACCAGACTCAATAAGTGGCGAAATCACACTTTCTTGAGACGAGTAAGACAAATCACACATCTTCATTCGTCAGCTTCTTCAAATGCCTTGACAGGATTCCTACAGACCAAGCAATATCAGGCGGGGTACTCAACATCAGGTACATGAGACTTCCCATTGCTCGATCAGGATTTTCTGACGTTTCCACTATAAGGGCGTTGGCAGGATGACAGTTAGAAAAACTAAATTTCGCCGAAATTCTTCGCGTAAAACCGCGTTGAGAAATTTTTATTCTATTTTCAGCCCAGTAAAATATGTCGGTCCCTTGAGAATCATTTTAAACCTTTTTCGGAGTACCTCCGTAAAAGTCTGTGTGGTTTGTTGGCCGCAGTGCCGAATTAGTGAGCGGAGGTTGCGAGGGTGTAAGGTTTCTTTTTTCAAGTTAGGCAGAAAGTTTTCACTCTGTAATAGGCTCATCATAATGTCAACTGTTCTTTTTTTTGCTGACATTTAAAAAAAATGGTCTCTTTCAATAGGAGCATTCTCTCTCCTGGTTGCAAGTAACATGTGAAAATTACAGATAGGTAAGCGCCAATTGATGAGCAAATTTTCAATCATGAGTACTTGAAGAAACCTTTTTATTGTGACTACAATGGCAGTCTCCTGTAACCCAGAGCCAAATTCGGTAAAAGCAAAGAATATGGACCGCTCCCACTGGTAAGGCAATATATCGATATATCACGACCGAGGTCAGGTTATCGATATGCCAGACTTCGCTCATAAGCTCTCCCCCGCCAACTGAGCCGGTGACGCATATCGATACTTGCAGTTGTAGCGTTCAAGCGAACTATCGATACATGCAGTCGTAGCGTTATCAAGCGGTCGGTCCATGTTCTTTAGTTCACCCCCAAAGGCCAAATTCCAAATAGTATTACGCTAATCATTTTAGGTGGTTAAGAAACGCACATTATATCACGTGTAAAGGCCGCTTTACACGTAAAGATAAATCGTACGATTTATAGTAAAGATCGGATCGATCCAATTCATCGTTACGTCTAAATGGGAAATCGTAACGATTTATCGGAGTTGGAAGGTTGGAGCCGGCCGGCATCAATTTCTGGGAATCGTAACGATTTGTTAGAACGTGTAAAGGTTGCTCCCACTTTTCGGACCAATCTCCGCCCAGTTTGCACTTGCCCTGCACCCCTACTCAGATCTTGTTGCCTTCAGCTCTTGTTACTCAGTTTTTGTTCTATTAACTGAATTATTGACAAACTTCCCTGGGCCTTTGGTGTATCTACTAGTGAACATGATTAAGCTTTTTTTCAAGAACTGTAAATTTCAAACGTTCAATGCAAATTTCTCTTGCCAAGGAACTGACCCCTCCCCGTTAAAATACAAACAGAACTTGTCTCGAATAATTTTTGCCTGTTGCAAAACTTGGCCTCCTGAATGTGGTTGGAGGTTTTGCAACATTTCGGGGTGAGGCCTTGCACCTATTTGAGTAGTACCATCGATAAATTTCGCGTTCAAAAATTTCAGTAGGGGTGTAGGCAGTGGATTTTTGGCTCAAAAAGTTGTGCAGAGCACAGCAGGCAAGAACTACTGATTCAGTGGTTTCCAAATTTAAATTAACTGCAGTGTAATCGTAGAGTAGCTGATAGTCTTTCGTGTGGAGAAATAGATCTTCTCATAACAGTATCCGACTTTGATGTAAACGGAGAAACTAATGTTAATAATTCTACGTAGGTTTTCTCGTCCATTCGCAAATAATTCCGTAAGTCATTCGGTTCATTTGTCAGCTCCTTTAACAGATTTACATGAGAGAATTCTCTCTTCTTCAGCAGCCACTCACGACTCCACTTCGACCTTGCTTTTCGCGGGTTTTCACTTTTTTTCGCCGAACAACTCATCACCATCCACAATGCTGCTTTCTCCATGGCAAAAGTTTATTTGATGAGGTTGGTTACGCCAAATCGTTTGACCGATCGTAGTGTGTAAACAGCCTTCCCCCCTTCCAATTTATTGGACGATAAATTGGAGCGATATGTTGGAACAATTTATCGTTACGTGTAAAGCGGCCTTAACACACAAAAAAAAAAGAGTCATTCGAGTCGCTGAGATCGTCTTTATCTTTTGCGATCTCTGGCGAACGACGCAATCGCAAATGGGCATTGAAGAGCTGGTGCCCTATGTAGGCTGGACAGCCATTTGCCAGTGTGTTTCTCTGCTACTAATTACGTGTTCCTTTCTTCTCTGGCGTGTCCAAGTTCAAGTTTGACATTGAAATTATGGCGGCATTCGCCTAGATGATTCAACAAAAGCTGATATCCTTCTTGCAAGCTGTTTTTATGGAGGGGTTAATTGGATTTAATTCCATTATTGAATATGTAATCGTACTTTCTAAGTATATTTGATTTCAAGATCACAGATAGTGCGCTACACGTAGCCAATTTGAGCTCATATACACATTTAATTGTAAATTCTCTTCACGAGTATTTAGTTCATAGTTGTCCAGAAAAACTAAACATTTTCCACCAAAACGTCCAATTTTGAGTTGTATGGAGAGCTTCATGAATATTTGGGACGATGGCTTTTAGTGAGAAAATGAGTGTTTAACCCACTCTTCGTCGTAGTACCGGGAGTCGCTCAGACGAAGGGCCGCTCTCTTGTAATAGTAGTAGTAAAAGATGGCCACTGGACAAAGAATGCAGTAGTTATATACTGATAGTAAAACACTTTTTAAGTTAACTTGTTGAAGTCCAAGTCATCATCAATAACAAGCTATTACTAATTGTAGCACACAATGAGTTAATGAGCAAAGGACACACAGAACTAACCCTTGTTACTGTGGCGATACATTGTGATGACATCCCTTACCTACTAAAAGACGTTGGACTACTTCTCTCAGCACCTGTTAAGAAGCTGAGTATGTCTTTTGCCGTAGACACTGCTCTAGCTAGAGGTTCAATGAACCCCTGAGAGAAGTGTTTAAAGCGCCTGCCTGCTAAGACAAGGCTCTCATATAGGATATGCTCTGCTGTTTCATTCTCCTTGCATCACAATCTACATTCAACTACCTCTGATTTGCCCATCTTGTTGCAGAGGTATGGGTAGTTCTCTGCTGGTTCCGATTGCAATTTCCTAGGTTACAGAATGTATTGGCTTTCCCCTATTAATTTCACAGCCTTTATCAAGTAAGCGGCCTTCGTTTCATAAGTCAGTCAATATGACTTCTTGTAGGGTGTTAGTGGAATTATATTGTAAACACTGTGACAAACGCTAGTAAATGCAACGAAATAGATAATAATTCCAGCATTTTTAATGGCACTCTACCTTTTTGGAAGAAAGAGTTATTGTTATTATGAGGAAGAAGCAGAAACAAATGGATTTCGCTTGACATTTTGATACTTCATTGTATCGCCATTTTCTCACTGATAACAAATTTACAGTACTATCATGTCATTTCGAACTTTCCAAACAAAAAAAGGAACCAAAATCACAAAAATGTGTGGTAGAATTAAAATTTTGTGTTTTGATCATTACGATAACTGTAGTTAGCTTAGGAATAATTTGGCTTATTCCCTTATTTTGGTGTTCATTGTTAATTTGCAGGTTACATATCATATTTCGTTCATCCATTCTCTTACAGTTGCAACTGCAGACTAGCAGACTGTGATAATGTTACCTCAAATGTCGCTTATTGCAAATATCAAGTGATGTTGAACAGGGAACTCTATCGATTGGCGTATCCTGCCCATTCAGGACCTACTATCTAGGAAATAATCAATTAGATAAATAACACGCACCTCACGCTCCCAGGGCATGGTGTTCTCTAAATACTCTACTGAGCCACTCTGAGGTGATGATGACCTCCAGCCCGCTACCTTGCTAAATTACACGTTCCTGAATAACTGGTTGCAGCACCGACCCTGGGAGCCCTTCATCGTACAGGTAAAAGGAGTAGGGGAATCCCTTGACAGTCTGGGGCAGCTTCAGGTACCCATTTAAACCTGGAGGCTGTGAGGAGAACTCAAGGAGGCGATTTTGTGCCCCCCCCCCCCTTGAAAGATGTGACATGGCTGGATGTTGAAAGCTCCTATCACCCCAGTGCGTCTTAGTGTCAAAATACATCTGCAGCCCTAAATGTTACCAAAGCCCACCTTCAAGACGCTAGTTCCACCCAGTCAAATTGGCATCCTCCGACCAGTTTCACAAATGCCGCTGCTAACGGTAGTAAGTTGATTAGTTACTTACCAATTCGTTGGGAAACGAAGAGGACAGAGTATCCTGTAGGCCAGTTATACTTCATTGTTTGATGCCATCGAACTGAGAGTGTGACAATTTGAAGGAGGACGGTCAGGACGAGGTACAACAAGTTGAACACAATGGCAGCCTTGAATCGATGGAGGAGGATCCTTACAAAACCTGCCTTCATTCAAAATATAATATTAGTGTCGTCTATCACCAGATTAAAAACTCTACCGAATATAAGATACGTTCGGCCAATAGTTCTGGGCTGACCACGCCCCTTCTAAGGCGTCTATTTAGTCACGGAATTCATATGTTCGTACAGAACTGCAGTATTGGTTCAACTAGTTCCCTTCATTTCTTTTTTGCGAGAACTGCCAGTCTGGCACCTGGACACTTGAGTATTCCCCATTCCTAAAGGCAAATGAAACAATAGGGAAAGCCAATTCAGGAGGGGTGAATGTTTATGGGTTCTGAACTGATCCCTTACCACCCCTGACCTTGATGTGACAAACCAAATGCCAGCCGGCTTCCAAGTGCATCAACTCCCCCCCATCCACCGCCTTATTTAGCTTGTGACACTAGCTAATGGTAACTGATGAAATTCCAAACAATGCAAATCTCGTGAGAAGTACAGGGTGAGCCATAACAAATGGTGCAGTTTCGATGGGGTGCTGCATGCCTTGTAGTGGGGTTAACGACCTGGGAGGGGTCTCATTGTGCCCGGGCAGTGGTCCCGTTTTCAGTCGTTACAATGGTTTGGAGCGGAGAGCAACGAGGTTTCGTCATTCGCACGTTTTTTGAAAGTGGCCGTTTGTTCATCGCCACCCAGCGGGCCTTACGACTGCGTTACAACATCCCACGTCGTGATCCCGCCCCTCACCGCAATGTTATCGCACGTTGGGTTCAAGCATTGGAAGAAACTGGTTCCACAGTAAGGCGTAGAGGTGCGGGAAGACCAAAAAACGCAAGAACACCTGAAAATTTGGCTCGAGTGAGAGCAGCAGTGGAACAGTCGCCTCGGCGCTCTGCTCGAAGGCACGCAGTAGCACTGAACATCTCTAACACCTCACTAAGGAGGATTTTGCACATGGACTTGTCATGTACGGCCCACACAGCGCAAATCTCAATGGTGAAACTGCGGCAGATGTTCCCTGCACGCCTCGTCTCTCTCAGGGGTGACTTGGGGTGGCCGGCAAGATCGCCAGATTTGAGTGTGTGTGATTTTTTCCTGTGGGGCTACTTGAAGGAAAAGGTGTTCAAACATCGACCTCACACTCTGGAAGACCTCAAAATTCGAATCAGGGAAGAAATCGCCGCGATTCCCATCGAAATGTGCCAGAGGGTGGCTGAAAATATCAGGAATCGCCTACATCAGTGCGTCGCTGCTGAGGGCGCCCACCTTCCTGATGTAATTTTCAGGACTTAATCTACCTAAATGGGGTGATGTATGGCGTTCAATTAAACAAACCGTAATCTTCTAAGTTGCACCGTTTGTTTTTAAATCGCCCTTTGAAACTGCACCATTTGTTATGGCTCACCCTGTATTATACGAGTGTATGAGGCTCTAAGAGGGATTTCGAGAACTTCACATGAGCTACAACCTCTTGACACTTCCACAGTTAACAAGTTCTGCATATCGAACACTGCAGTGTCGTTCCAGATCAAGGGAACGTGCTGCTCAAACATAAAAGCGATGTGCGGGAAGGTCTTACTGCACTCTGGTCGCTTGAGGACCACCTGACTGCCAGCTAGCTGAGTCTCTTAAAAGTCTTGTCATGGCAATGAGCTTCATTCAAGTGTAACCCCTTCCCTTGAATCTTCTAGGGCCTCTAGTCTCATCTGGGGGCTTACAATATCTTCTGGAACAAACCACACGGCATCAAGTGTGTGGCTCTTCCATAACCAAGAGTTACGTCTCCGTCATTGTCAATGCCCCACTCTGAAATCGGACGAAGCCTCAAATCACTGTGGAATTGACTGTATCGAGTATCGAGAACCTGCTACTGTTCACAGGACTGCTGACGCCTCTAGTAAGGAGGCACACGATTGTAAAATCAAATACAATGACGAGGTGCATACTTTGAAGACGTGAGTCCGGAACATCGTGTGGCCGAGGACCATCGCGGCCAAAAGGATGAGAGCATCTTGAATACTGAAAATGAGAAAAGAGCATTGATGAGTCTCATAAGAAGTAGTTTCTTGTTGAAACGTTTTACTACTGGAAACAATGAACGAATAATGTGTAGCAGTTTATTGTGCATTACGACCAAGTCCCTCGTGGGCCACACTAAACGACGAATCTGACGAATTAGGTTGGCTGTTTCAACGCAGCTGTTTTTCTGATTTAGCGTCAACATAGTCAATTCCTCGTAGTATTTCCAAATAGTCACGTCGTCAAATTCCATGAATTAGGATCTGGATTGTTAGGTTTCAACACGCAATTACAAATCGAGAACACATTAACTCGCAATGGGCCGAACGCCCGGACAAAAGGCGTGTCAAATCGAGGAAATGAGCGTTCTGTCTGCATTTCATGCGCGGAGAGAGTTCCTCGCGAGTCTTCAAGTGTTGAAGGACTTACCAGAAAGTGACGAGAAGAGCGATGACGTGGTGCCTGAGCCTCGACCACTGAGTCGCTTCGTTGATGGCGATGTCAGCTCCAATGAACACAATTTGGGAGCACAACGTGAAAACGTAAACTCTAGTCGACAGCCCGATGGACACGTAAATCGTCTTCATCCTCGTCCACTCGGCTCATCCATCTGATCGCGACGCTACTCCCGAAGAAATATGTTGACAGAGCGATGTGTACCTTCGAGAATAGTCCTACAAACAACTCGTTGCTAATAGCAACTTGACCAAACATCACAACGAACGTCGCACGAAATTCCTCGTGAATATCAGGAAAACTTTTGTTTAATCGTTTTGACAAATCACTCGTCATTTTCCCACGAATGAGAATTTTATAGTATCATTGCCTTATTGAGAGCTATCAACATAAAAAATGTAATTAAAATCGTTAGAGCCGTTTTTGAGAAAAAATTCGTAGAGCCAAGGAAAGTAAAAATTTGGTGTTTTGATCACTATGATGACTATAGTTAACTTTCGGTGGATTTTTCCCATACCCTCATTATTGCGTCCCATGGTAACCTGTAGGCTAGACATCAAGTTTCAGCTGATTTTATACGGTGGTTTTCTCTAAAAACTGCGCTAAAATCGATTTCGTCGAAAGTTTTGGTAATTTATTGTGCTGCTCTCGTCATTTTCCCACAAATGGGAATTCTATGGTATAATTGCCTTATTGAGAGCTATCAATATAAACAATTTAATCAAAATCGTTTGAGCCGTTTTTGAGAAAAAAAAAATTTGGTGTTTTGATCACTATGATAACTATAGTTAACTTTCGGCGGATTTTGTTCATACCCTTATTTTGGCGTCGCATGGTGACCTGCGGGCGAGATATCAAGTTTGAGCTGATTTGGTCCGGTGGTTTTCTCTAAAAATCGTTCACAGACACACATACACACACACACACACACAGACCATTTTCTCAAATAGTGTTTTTCGGACTCAGGGGGGTCTGAAACGTAAAGATCTGAAGAAAACTCAAAAAATTTTTTTCAGCCGATTACATAACTTTCCTTTCTACTTCGTAGAGCAAGGGAAGTAAAAACCCTGCAAATTATTACACAACGGTTTATTATTCGGATAATCAGCTTGACCTAGCATTAATGCTCCGAGATCCATCCTGTTCGATTCAGCATCGAAAAATATCATAATGAAACCCAAAAAAGGTCGAAAAGAACTGAATCGTAATATTAAAATAAACAAAAAAAAGTATCTAGAAAAAACTGAATTTTAATATGAAAACATGCACGCTAAATACTAATATCAAAATTTAACCAAAATTGATGAAAAAAACCAAAATGAGAATGAAACGAAAGAATCTAAAAAAATTGAATCGTATTAAAACCAAAACGTAGGGGAAATTGGAACGGGGGCGCTCGAAGCGAAGCGCGTCGTCGTTGGGAGGCCAAAGGGGTCGTTGGGAGGGAGGCGAGAGCCGCCTCGAGAGCGGTTCGTTTTTTAAAGAGACGGGCGGGGCGGAGGGAATTCAAACGACGAAACGCTTGTAGCTCCGCGTTGTACTGCGTTTCGGTAATTTTTTTAACCGTTTTTTGCCCATTACAACCACGGGCTTCGTCCGATCGGATTGCCGAGATGGCGGGCACAACTAGATACCAACTCGGATTTTTGGGCGAAAGAACGAATTTTTTAGACCACGTTAAAGGCACAAAACGGCCCAGACGGCGGACGGCGGACGGGGGACGGGGGACGGCGGACGGACATTGCAAATTTGGAATCTCCATGTCTTGAAACGTAAAGTATCAAATTTTGAGGGGGGGTTGTAAAAAATTTTTCGTGACCGAAAACATAGGGTTATTATTCAGAATGAATAATAAACCAAAAGGGTTATTTATTGTTGAAAATATATTTCAACAGAACACACCACCTTAAGTACTTCTCAATTTAAAGCCAATCATGACGTAAAACCTCTAAATTTAATTCTAAAAACTGTTGAGCCGCTAGGTATACGTGCCACTAAAGAAATTAATGCTTTGGGTTGGTCCTCAGGACAATGGCCTTGCAGAACTACCTATAAGTCGTCATTTATCACACAGGTATTCAATAAGGGTTACCAGTCATTCTATCGTCTGTCTTTCCCTACACTCTGGGAGAAACGTTGCTATCTCATCTACCTTGTCTCACCACTTAGAACCTGAGCAGCATGGGTTTGCGTCTCACCCCTACATAGTCACCAGCCAAATGTCCTTACAGGAGCATGTTCGACAGACTGTAAATGTGATCTCGCAGGTAGATAGAACTCGTCTCCACTGACTTCTCAAGTGCCCTTCAATTGGAGTGGGTCCACAGCTATTTGGTGGATCGCAGACTGGTGGTGAGGTCAGGTCAGGGTCCCTTAGGTCTCTCACGTTGGGCCCCTTCTTTTCGCCTTTCATCAACGACCATTCTGGCCTTAAGGGTTGTTTGACCAGAACACGGTACTACAGGTTGCAGAGCCCGCAGCCTTGTGGCAATGCATCATGGGTTAGGGCCTCGATAGGTAGCTGGAAAATGCGCTTGCCATGCGGACATCGTGGGGTTATTGGAAGGTAGTTCACTCATCCCAATTTATTTTTAACCTGCAGGGTCTAAGGAAAGTGGGTGCCACCCAGTTGGTACTCCTCCAGACATCTCCAAAAAACCGGATTGTTACTGTCATCAACAATGTCCGCACAGCCTTGAACCGGGTCAATTTGCTATTCTGACAACGTCAAGTTATTCGCCCACATTCACTGATGCCTACTGTGCTCTCCTACAGGATAGCCTCGACTTCGTTAAAGACTGACTGGTCTGCCAGAGCTGGCCTTTCTTTCAACCCAGCAAAAGGTGCGATAACATCCTTCTATCACTCCCGTACACCTTAGCTCCACATGTCTCTCTGTAGTGAACCCCCCCCCCCCCACCATCCCTTGGAATACTTTTGGACACCCAGCTTACCTTCACTGACCATATTGCTAAGACTTTCACTCTTACACTTTCCCTAGGCTTTGTGTTAAGAAATTCCAGGGAGTTCACTCATCACCCTGCCCTTCATCGAGCACTGGTTCTTCCCATTCTTGAATATGGGTTGGTCATCTGAAGCCTTTTTTTATGTATGGGAATTGTACTCTCCCAGTCGTTGTCTCCTGAGGCCTACTGACTGTAGCATTATAACAGACAAGGCCTTCTTGGTCTCTTCTTGGGCCAGCTTGATGCTCCCTGATCCTAGCTCGGGTTGGTCTGTATATTCCCCGTCCAAATTCTGACCATGTTGACTCTTTTCTCGTTTCCCTTTCCCCTACAAATTACATGACCCACTGCCGTTTGAGCGGTTTCCCTCACAAAGCTAACTTGCTGCTTTCTTCCACTCCACTTACTTTCTACATCTCTGCCTTATCCTCATGACGACTCCCCCCCCACTGATTTCTTCAATAAAGGCTCAGCACTAGTTACAAGTGTGTTGTGGTGACTACTAATCTAATTTGGTATTGGGTTTGTTCCATTCAAACGTAAATAAATAAAAATCATTTTGGCGATATAATCCACCATCTTGAAATATAGACATCCTAAAGCCCATTTCTGTTATGTGGAGTTGATACCTACGCCTCTCGAAGGGTGGTTTATCTTTCTCATGTTCATTTTCCTCATTCCTACGAGGGCTTGAACTACAGCAGGCGGATTTGACGGCTGATGGGATTCCCTGTTATCACAAGTTCGTGGGCCAAGTTTTTCAGGAATGCTCTTCTGTGTAGGGGATCAAGGTGAATTACAAGAGGGTTCACACGACATGAAGCCATCAATAATGCGGAGGTGATGCAAAAACTAAATAAAATTAATATTTAAGGAGGATTTTAGACATAAAGAAAAGGAGCCATGTTTTTCAAGTACATTTGCATGTTTACTACTCACAACAACACAACAGCTAGTTTGAAATAAAGAGACCGACTCTATGAAACACTTGATAGTCACCACACAGCTCGGCAGACTTGGAACAAATATTGACTGAATGAACATAAACAACAATGATGATGACACAAAGTATTGTGACACGTAGAAAAGTCCTCAAGAGGCGTCCATGCATTAGATATTTGAACATATATGTACAAATTCGAACCTCTTATTTAAAACGTCGCTAAAACGTGTGCACGTTGGTGCTTAAAAAATGAGTAGAAATAAGTTAAAAGGGTTGGCATCGCAGAATAGGGTTACCGTATTGGCGTGTTAACGGTCGGAGTGCGGTGAGGGATGTCGACAGGGGAGCTTTGGGATGGTTGATAAGGTTGAGATGGCTGGTAGAGCGGGGGCGGCGGGAAGGGGCGAGGAGCGTTGGTCGACTTGAGAAGCGAAGAAATGTGTGTGATGGCGAATTTGGTCAATTTGATGACAGCAAATTGAACTGAAAACTGTACGATAAGCGCTCCAAACCCTTTGAACAAACCGAGGCCGCCTTCTTGCGCGAGAGCTGTGTCGTAACAATCGGTCATTCCTTCATAGCTGGTGAGTATCGAGGTGACTGCGACGCCATTGTCAAGATTGTCTATGATCGTGCGAGTTCCTTGGAGGTGCAACCTGAAATATTAAAAAGGTCGAGATGAAGGAAGTTGAGCTCGTAACTATTTCTCTGCTTCACTCCACAACGTGAAGTCTTCGTCATAATGCAGCGTTCTAATTCTCACCTCACGCAATAACATCCCATGTCAGTTCCTTTGTTGCTTTTTCACGAAAAACTACAACATTCAGCCAAGCAAAGCAAAAAACCACTTTAATTTTCCACATAGTCCTGGCAAGAATTCACTAATGCCTCAGTAAGCTGTGAACGTGGGGGGGTTATGCCCAAGGATATGCCAATGATGTTTCTATCCTCATACAGGCGCAGTGTGCTATCTGACCTAATGGGGGCTTGTAAGTGGTACAGGGAGATGGGACTGTCCATCAACTTGGCTAAAACAGTCATAGCGCCATTCACTAGACAAAGACAACCGCTGGGACTGGGACTGCAGGAGAAATGAGTGCACTAGTTCAGCTCAGTGAGCAAGTCAAGTATCTGGGTGTGATTCTGGCCAAATATTATCGCCATTACTACCTCATACTCGTGATAAATGATGGGACAAGGGGAGGAGTGCCCATGAAAATTGCAATACGGCGATTTGTTACGTTTATGCAGTAAATGCGACGTAGGACTCCATGCAGTTTGCTAGCTACCGTGTCAAAGTTGTTTTTCATTTTTGTCTCAATAAAGTGTTGTCTTTTCTCTATTACGCATATTTCTAATTTCCATATGTTACCCCCATTGCAGACAAGAGGAGTACTCATTATAAAGGACAATAACCCGCATTCATTTGCACAAATTCTGCGATAATTCAACAGTATTTGTGGGTTTTTACTCAGTTGATTGATTTGTGCTCAAGATGCGGTACAACAGCCAGTTTTGACAATGGGATAAAGAATTTAAATTTGATTTTTTATATTGTTTTTTTTTTTGTTGAAAATTTAGAATTAAGAACACTACTGATTTAAGAAACATTCCACCGGGCACTTGCACACAATTTGCAAGACCTTGTCAATACTAACACATGCTTTGCATCTATGTCCATGAATGGTTCAATGATCCTGACATGTTGATAGCTTCGTCTTTTTCACTGTAACTTATTATTATTCTTATAGTGTTAGGTTTTCTATAGACAGGTGGCACATTTTGCGAGGCACGACTCCACCTGTTGTGTAAATATTACTAATAAACGAGTAGCGAAAACTAACTCACCTGTGCAGAATAGTTTCCAACGGGTAAAATAATACTTCTGCCACGATCACAGAGATGAGCTGCGCTGCTACGTCCATTTCTTGCTTGAGGTTAGAGCTCACGTCCTTTGGGTACGCTCCCTGCAACAAGTAACCCGTGCCTTTCAATTTACACGACCACAACACAAGAAGCAAGAGTTTTAGGGCTTTATATCCTGAACAGAAACTTACATTTCTACGAAACTTATTACGATAGTTGATCAGCATGAGGTTGCTCGAGACGTGCTTTGCTAGACAGCTGGCTAAGTACTTGAACATTCCGTGAAGGACTGTGGGAGTGACTAGAGTCCACACGGGCAACATACGACCTGAACAAACAAAAAAAACAACTTAATGAAGTTGCGTTATTATGAACGATGTTACACGGGTGCGATTTAGGTGAAAAATGTGAGTACTTCACCAAGTAAACGCATGAGCGTTGTTTGTAAATAAACTCCAACTACCAGCATTTCCTTCTATTCCTAGAGCAGCGCACGGTAGTCTGGGCGCCCTCTCCCTATTTCATTAATTATTATTTATTTAGTTTCTTCTTACTTTCCTTGCCTCTACAAAGTAGAAAGAAAAGTTGCATAAACGAATGAAAAAAAAATTTGCATTTTCTTCAGATCTTTACGTTTCAGACCCTACTGACTCCGAAAAACACTATTTGGAAAACTGGTCTGTGTGTGTGTGTGCGAACGATTTTTAGAGAAAACGACCGTACCAAATCAGCTCAAACTTAATATCTAGCCCGCAGGTTATTATGGAACGCCAAAATAAAGGTATGAGCAAAATCCGCCCAAACCTAACTATAGTTATCATAATGATCATAACACCAAATATTTTTTTTCTCAAATACTCCTCTAACGATTTTAATTAAATTGTTTATATTGATAGCTTCCAACATGGCAATTATACCGTATAATTCCCATTCGTGGGAAAATGACGAGAGCAGCACAATAAATTACCACAATTTTCGACGGAAATCGATTTTAGAGCGGTTTTTCTTTGTAAACTCCGCTGAAATGTTCGAGAATGTTAAAATAAAATTGGTGCAGTAGTTCAATCCAAGACCAATAGGGTGAGCGTTTAAAAATTCTCATAAAATATATGGGGGTCACTCAAGAAATTCCGGAATTTCAACTACCGCCGATTCGCTTACCACCAGTTCTAAAGGTGTTTACCCAATAACCTATAGGGTGAGTATTCAAAAACGCTCATGAGATATATGGGGCTCACTCCAGAAATTCCTGAATTTCAACAACCGCCGTTTTGCTTAATAGCAGTTCTAACAATTATTACCCAATAACTCTGCAAAAGTGATTACTATCCTCTTTAAAAAAAACAGTGTTTACAGCCTCATCAATTCTTTGTGCACCAATTGCTCAATAACGGTCCGGGAATGAGTACGAGCAGCACAATAAATTCCGGAACTAAACGCGCTACCGCTTCTTGCTGCCGTGAAGTGTTGTTTGGCCAAGTTCAAATGAATTGAGTAAATAGAAAAAGCCATGGACAAAGTGAATTGACGTAGAGCTAAGGAAAGTTGTGTGTTGCACCACCGCTGGAGCTGGTGTAATCTTTTTCCCCATTTCCCGCATATCTGTCTGTTTGTGACAATTCTCTCTCTATGCTCAGATTTTCATTTCAGAGAGAGCTGAACACAAAAAACGTTTGTTTGTTTAAATTATTTTATTATTTACAGTAGCTTTTGAAGATGCGCACTATCATGTATAGTTATTTAGTTAGTATCATTAAATAAATAAAAATGTGGTTGGCAATGTGTCGTTCTTAAAACATGAAGATGAACATGTTTGTCGCTGTTTTCACCTGAAATTTGATTGATTGTTCTTGTAAATACTCCATTCTTTATAGTTTCCTAGTTCTTGCCTTGTTGTGCCCTTTTCACTCGTATGATGAGTAAAGCCGAGTTTTTTCTGTCGGCGGGTTAATGTCGATGACTCGTTCAAGAGAGAAAGAATGCTACCATTTTCCAAGAGAATGGAGACAAAAAACGTTGGGTTGTTTCAGGAGGTGTCATGATACTCGACGCGCTGGGAGATTGAGAGCAGCGCTACCAATATAAAGATCGTTTGCGTCTTGTTTAGTTGGTAACGTGACTATTATGTATACAAATTCAGCAACTGAAGTATTCAGTAAATTGCTGTCTCGCCAAAAACCGTTGGCTTAGGCGTAGCTTCCTGTTCTTCTCAATGATATATTTTCCTTTGGAAAATCAAACATTGTGTCCCACAACCGACATGGAATGGGTTTCCCTGCTAGTATTCATTTCTGAGGAAAACTCGAACACAAAAAACCAAAAGCGCTTTGCTCGATTGAGAGTTGAGCTTTTTGGCATCCTTCAAAGTTTGTACTTTGCAGTAGGGTTTTGTGACGTGCTCGTCCCATCTGAAAACTTCATCTCCCAGTATGATATGAGGCAAGACGTCGTCTTCACTGTCACAAATGCAATTTAAATGGTCCATGATGGCTACCATTATCATACTGCATGGTACGTCACCCCACTGATGGTCTCCGCTCGAAGCAACGGAAAAAACACTGCAAATTATTACACAACGGTTTATTATTCTCATAAACAGCTATTACTGCTCCGAGACCCATTCCATTCGATTCAACATCGAAAAATACTAGTGAACCATATGAAACATGACCTGACCACAATGGAACTACGGAAACCAAATATTCCTGCGGCGCCTGTAAACGTCTGTAGGCATTTATGATCCGATGTAGGGGTGTGCGGAGGAAGTGCCAGCCTCATCAGCCCTAACCTTCCTCCGCCTCATTGGGCAAAAAGAGTCGGGGAATCCAGCGAACCCTCGGCAATTGTTACAAGGTTGCGAGTCAAGCGGGCGGGTGGTTTGATGAGACGGGAGGGAGGGAGGGAGTGCTAACGACAAAACGTTGACTTCCGCTGTAGTTCCCGCGAGTTCTTTCAATTAGTAGACTAATAATTATTGTAATTTCCCTATATACAGTTGTACACGTCCAATACTCATTCCATTCGACCCCGGATGTAAAAACACCTTGAAAACGATACGAAACATGGCGTATTTGCGATTATACTGCGTTTTGTTAATTTTTTTAATCATTTTTTGTCCATAACAACCATGGGCTTCGTCCGATCGGATTGCCACCAAACGGGATTTTCGTGCGAAAGAACGGATTTTTTAGACCACGCTAAAGGCACAAAACGGCCTGGACGGCGGACAGACATTGCAAATTTGGAATCCCCATGTTTTGAAACGTAAATTATCAAATTTTGAGGGGGAGTTATAAAAATTTTTCCTGACCGAAAACATAGGGTTATTATTCAGAATGGATAATAAACCAAAACGGCTTAAACGTCTAAAAACCAGTCTCACGTGAGCTTTCTTCAATAGTATCTACAACAATTCTGGAATACCTTGGTAGAATAATAGTGTCACATGCCACAACCACACGTTTCTCACATAGGGTTCGACCTAGGTTCATTTCAATTCTAAATGTCATAAACGAAAGGCGATCCGTAAAAATGAAACTACAAGTATGCTCCAAAAAGAAACGCACTTTTACAAGACATTTGCCGGGTCGGAATATTGGGCAATTCGCCCGTCCCTAGTATTAACTAACCTTTCTGTGGAGATCCAAACGAAACCAGTCGATATAAGCCTTCTCTGAAAACGTCAAACGCACCAGGTTTTTCGCTTGCTATCCCACTTTGCACAGTTTCAACTAAACTCGCTGAGTAGAACGGAGTTACCACAACCAGCGTGATGCTGAAATAGAATGAAAATAATCACGCTTTGATGATTTTTAAAAGAGACCGGTAAGTCCATTTTTATTGGGCCAGGGAAAACTGAAAGACCAACTAAGAAGCCCAGCTTGATCTTAGAAATACATTAGGGGGTAGTATGAGGGGGAAAAGTTGATGAAGCGGTTTGTGGTAAAATAAAAAACATAATCAAGACTTGAAGTTTCCTCGAAAATGAACATAGTTGAAAGTAGTTGGTAGCTCTACGCAAAGGCTCAAAAGGAAATGTTTAATTTCTACAAACCTTACACAAAGGGAATAATCCTAGCTCGTCCATACTAGTGTCCTGTCAACTTCACGCGATAAAAGTTTCAAACACGAGGGCCAATCAACAATAAACGCGCTATATACTATAAACTTTTGGTCTGAACACTTCATTTTTAAACACACGTCTAGGCCTGTTGGTCAGTTTCAAATCTCTTGCTCCCAGGTGAATGTTCGAGCGATCCAAACATATGGAAGAGTCACAGGGTGACAAGTAAGGAATGTTGGGGGGGTGTTCAACAGTTGTCCAGCGCATTTGTTTTGGAACTGTGGAGAATGCGGCAGTGTTGTGGAGAAGACACGCCTCGCTAATGTGGTAGTCACCTTTTTTGTTCAGGAAGGCTTGTCGAACTTTACCCAAGAGGCCGCAGCAGCAATCAGCGTTGATGGGGCGCCATTTGTGCAAGAAGTTGACAAGTAACCCCCCCCCCCCAACAATACAATCCCATAAGACGGTGGCCAAAACCTTTCCTGCATACAGACAAGTTCTGCTCCACTTTCTTCCTCTACACTTCACTTGCTACCTCTTTGGTTCGACGGCATGTAATGGTGCACCCACGGGTAACGAGTTTGGTGCAAGAAATTGGTCCCTTTCGTCGAAAACATTTGAAAAGCAGCAATAAAATGCAAACTCGTTCATTTTTTTTGTTCATCGGTGAACTGTCTTGGAATCCAATGAGCAGCAGCTTTCATGAATCCGAAAATAACCTTTAATGATGCTCTCTATACGCCATAGAATACGAATACAGCTGGCTAGCCTCATCAGTGTTTTCTTGGGTCTTGCTGGTTCGAGGATGGCGATCGTGTGTTTAATTTTTGACAAGTAGACGATTCGAGTATCTGAATTCACTACACCAAGCTTTTCCTGTGGCCACAATAGGGTCTCTTCCCAAAACTGTTCCCTTAATCTGCGTTGAATTTTGGTCGGTTTTACATTACTTGAAAATGATGCGTGGAGCAACAGAAGGACGTATTTCTTTCTTACTCTTGAGGCGACTGGCGAGGAAGGTCCACAGCCGCGAGTAAGTGATTTTCGTACCTCTAGACACCTCTCTGGCCATCTACCTGCACCTCAGACCAAAAGGCTTGTTTATATTTTATCGACTCACGCGATCCTAAAGTACGCTATTGAAACTACCATTATACGTGTAGTTAGTTTTGTTACGACGCTTTGGCAAGTGTCCTTAAATACACTCGACTCTGTGCTGGGTACCTGGCTGGTATTTCCTTGCTGCAACTGTTTTGCAAGCAATGAGCAGTCCCAGTGACCTTGACAGCTTCAGTCTCGCAAGTTTTCAATTCGTAACATTCAAACCCAGCAGCGAGAGGAGGCCTAATCGGTTTTTAGCTGGAATTTGGAAGCCAAAGTGTACTCAAGTGATTCCCGTTAACTTTGAAAAGCATGAACTAGAACCCAAACCCCAACAACTTATTAATTGGTTACGGATTTCATCACGAGCGGTTGATAGTGTCTGCAAATGTACTTTCTCAAATACTGATTATACTTGACAGCCTGGTTTTGCTCAAATAGGTGGATTACTTTAGGGTTGGTCTTGAGAATAGCTCCAATGAGTACGTAGCATGATGTGTAAGAATTAACGAAGGAAGATGTATTTTTGCAATCTAATGCGGCCCATAGACACTCAATATTATTGTACAATAAGTTGGTTTGAGCAATAAATTGAATCGTGTGGGGGTGATATTGACGGTTGTACAATATTTGGCACAATCACGAGCACAGACGATCAATTTTCTTGGCAACAGGTTGTGCAAACAGCCCTCGCCAGAACTTCATTCGGTGAAGATGTTGAGTGAAACTGAGTTGTGTGCTGTTGCTATTGCTGTAGCGGTAAGTGCAAAGAAGAGAAAAAAAGAACAGAGCTCGCGAAAAGGGAGAAAATGGGCCAAACAGTGGTTCATTGACAGGGAGAAACACACCCACGAAACATTACTGAATGAACTGAGAGTTGCTGAACCAAATGATTTTCGCAACTTTTTACGGATGGACGGAGTATTATTCGACGAACTTCTCGCTTTGGTAACTCCTCCAATCGAGAAAATCAAGACTACCACACGCGATGCTATTCCTGCAAGCCAACGGTTGTCCATAACCCAGAGTAGGTGTTTCTTGTGCCTGAAGAAACCCCATTTCTTCGAAATACCACAGGTCAAGAAACATGTCAGGTTCGACATGTTCCGCACCTGCACCACTTTTCTCTGCTTCGCGAATCCATTTTAATTCCTTACGAAAGTTCGTACGCAAAGAATTTATTTATTTTTACCACATCTGGTTTCTCAGCATCCGGATATTTTTCCAATAACACATCGTACTGCTCCCCCTTTCTGGTGAGATTAGTATAATCTTTGCACTTCGCATCCCAAAGACCGTGATAAACTTCAATAAACTCACAAATAAATTGTTTATCCGCTCTCTTGTCAACCATGATGACGCGTTCAGCACTACTATATGAGACAGACTGACGGGATATTGCACAATGTTGCCTACAGATGGCACAATTCTTTCCTGTTTGCACAATATATTTTCACGGATTTGAATTTCACGCAATATATTGCATAACCTTTCAATGTCGTCTACACACGATCAGTTTTATTGTACAACCCGGGATATTGCACAATAATATTGATCGTCTATGGGCCGCTTAAGGCAGTGCCTGTGCAAGCACAAATACAATTTAAGACCTTCACAACAACAACTGGTAACAATTAATTACTCATTTCAATTGCGTCAAAGGCTGTCAAAGAAAATACAAAACACTTTGTAGGCTATAACTCACCATTTTAGAAGTATATGCTGGCCAATAGTCTTGCAAGAGTCCTTAGTCCACGAGATTTCTCTGAAAGAGGTGATGAATTAAACAAATAAGGTTTGTAAATTTCAAATACTGATTTATTAAAAAGGTTAGGTTAGATCTGTCTGTAGACATTTTGCTGTTGAGAGAGAAATTCATCTTGGCCATGAACAATAGGGAACAGCAGAGATTGGCAGGGTGTAACAACTGGTAAAAAATATTGAAAGAGAAAAAACTGAGACGGATTCTGTGAGTCCTATTTTGCTGATACCATGTGGAGAAGTTTCAATAGAAGAGGTGAGGAGCTTCAATGCATTGAAACGATCTCACACCTCTTCAACTGGGCTTCAAGTCGTTCATTGAAGTTGTGCCAGAAGCAGCAGCCAACAAATAATGAAAGGGGGGGGGGGTTACCACCTGGCTCCTACTTAATGCTCCTTCAGTGACGGTAGTCTAGTGGTTAGTGAAGAAGATACCATTATCATCAAGCCAGTGACCACATTCGGTGAAGCTCTGCTGAAGTAGCTCACGAGAGGCTGTTGCCGAGGAAGCTGAGCACTGCTGCTATCTGGGTGGTCGGCCCAAACTGGTATGGGGGATGCTGAGGTTATGTGTGCATGAAGAATGGGGCCTTGCATTTTTTGAGTCTAGCTCCTAGAGACCCGAGTGCAGTGTGAGAGGAAATTGGAAGAGGTAGAAGACGCCGTTAGAGCAGTGGGAGAGCGAGTTCTGGTTAGTGGCAATTTCAATGCTCAGGGCCCCAGTGAAGAGGGTGGAGCTTGCTGTTGTCATGGGGACGTTAGGAGCAGAGCCTTCGCACTTCACTCAGGATTGCTGTAAATGTTGCATATGCTAGCAGCTTTTCAACACTGAAATCCTCTCGTAACAAGTGGGCCAATGAGCCATCTTTTTTGTTTTTTAGGATTCTTAAAGGTTTATTGGTTTTACCTGTGATTTTCACAAAGGGACCACTCAAAGTCTAGTCTATACATTCCTCACACAAAATAAATACTTCTCTTTAAAATAGTAAGTACAGATACCATAAATTAAATTGATCTCAGAGTAGCGTGCAAAGGACCAGATCCAGATTCAATAAGGTGTAAGAAGGCAGATGATATTTGTCAATAAATATACAATTTTCAACGCAGAAATTCTTACAACTCACTTTGGTAGGGATGAGACTTTAGAAAGGAGATCTTCAATGGCTAACGTCATACCTCGTACCACGAGAACACTACCAATCCCTTTCCAGAGAGTAGTTATACCTTGCCCATGATGAAGGTGTATTATCACAGGTACAAGAGTGAAGGGAAATAGGTGAAATTTTTTCGAATTGTGGTTGACCTGGAATAGACGACATAGTTTTCTCACATAAAGTAGAGAAGTAATCATAGGTCTAATTGTGTTACAAATTGCTAGAGAAGTGGACCAACCTGACATTGACGACGTAACACGACAAATGGATGGCACAGCACGTTTTCAGTGATGAGTGTTGCCAAGCCAATTCCTACGCCAACATATCTTTGAAGAGAATCTGGAATGTTAGCACGCCAATAAGATGTTATTTTGAATCTCGTGCGACTTTGAAAAAATGGGAAAGTTGGTTACGTAGTCTTTAACTCATTAGTCATACTGTAACGAATATTTAGGTAGAAAAGCGTATCTCAGCGTAATATTGAAGAGATTGTATAGATACGAAATATTTTGAACGTATATAAAACCGTTGCTAATGCTCCTAACATTTGCTTGCACTCAGCAGAGTAAATAACCAGCAGCTCACTCCCCCCCCCCCCGCTTCATGAACGATACATAAGAAACCTATCGAGCCATATTTCATTAACGATCTCTAGCCCTCTCGTATTTTGAAAATGTAGTTTCTAGACAATCTTAAATCATACAAGATCTTGAACAACTTGTAACGAATCGAATTTGGATACAAAATACAGATTGTACTCATAAACGCACAGTGTGAAGGCTCAGACTGTTCCATCTCAACTTCGACCTTTGTATCCGTCAAAAACGATGAGCAGCTACTAAAAAAGTGAACATAGTTACCGTCTTCTTCTACAGGTGATGCCAGGACGAGCTGCGGCTGTTGGTTGACTGGAAATCGCTGAAGGTCGATCGAGTTCGGCCTTTGACTCTTCCTAGCGTACGGATTAGGGTTGAAGTCGTCAAAATCCTCGTCGGTCATCGCAGGACCGAAATAGCCATCAAACCCAGCCATTGTAGTTACGTCGACGTTTACAACGTGAGATTTGAAAGGCCGGCTTTAGTTTCAACACCTTTTCACTATGGAATGTCGGTATTATAACGTGTTCGCGCGAATTTAGATTCTGTAAGCAGTACGTAACTAGGCCCCGTCAACATTCAACAACTGATCACACGAGAGACGTTTCATGCTTAATTTAAAGTATTTCTCGTTCGGCAAATTCCAAACGATTACATCACAAGCGATACGGGATGTTGAAAATCTTTCCAAACGTTCTCCAAACAGCAATCCAACTTAACTTATTATCGTCACTTTTGTCATCGGAAGGTTTGGGATTAACGCAGCTGTTACCTCCACGGGGTTATATTTTATTTCTTATCAAGAAGGTTTCAAGTTCTACTTTATACCGAGAAGGTTAGTTATCCCACCATTTCATGAGAAAACATCGATGTCTGACAAGAATCGACTCTAAGGAAACGGGGCAATTGCAATAGCTGAAACAAATACGGTGTAGACTAAACTATCGGTTCCGTTTCAGGATACTGCCCGATGGAGCATGGATTTGAACGTATTTATATTTTGATTTAATTAGTTAGGAGCTAATGTACATTCTGTGACTTTAAGGCACTGAGTAACGCCTGAAAGGTCACCTCTAGCCGTGGAAACTTTTCTTTCTTTCCTACAATCATTAAATCACTAATTAACTGAAGTGAGCCAGGGGGATGTTCGTAAAATCTTGAGCAAAGGAAAGAATGAGGAGTACATACACAGAATTAGTTGCAGTAGACAGTAAATCGAAGTGTAGAAAACAAACACTGTCAAGCTTTCAACTTTCTTTTCTCGAGTGTTGTAGAACTTCGTTTGCAGCCAAAACATCAATGGTATGAATGCCCTCGTGGAAATGTGGTCCCACTTTCAGTTTTTGCTACCATTTCAGTTAATTACATGCGCTGTTATCTAAACATAAAAATGTGCGCACTCAACCAATCTCTTCAAACGTTATTGCACACTCGTATGCAGTGAACAGTGTTTTTTACTTTCCTTGGCTCTAAAAGTAGAAAGGAAAGTTATGTAATCAGCTGAATTTTTTTTTTTTTTTAGTTTTCTTCAGATCATAACGTTTTAGACCCAACTGAGTCCGAAAAACACTATTTGGGAAAATGGTCTGCATGTAGTTTTTCAAATATAAATTTGATGCAACTAGGAAAACCCCCAACGTAATCTCAACTGGGCTCATTGTGTTGGCACAGATGCCAGCTGATGTCTTCCCAGTTCCTATGGAGCTGGTGCTCTCTGATGCAACGTCCCCATCATTCTGGCACAAAATGCAAGACAAACCTCCCTTGGCAGCAGCGGAGGAACGCCTATTACCCTCTCACAAGAGCACATTACATGTTCCGCTGACCCCCATTTTGCCTCGTAAACTGTGCCTATATACGTATTGAGGAAGTGCTATCATTATTGAGCTATAGACCCAACAAGGAATTCAATTATTAACTGGGATCTATTTCCACAAGGTCTGTTCAGTTCGATTACTCTTACATGATCTGAACTTGGAATTGAATGACTGCTTCAAGTGGTAGAGAGGTTGCTTCTTCACGATGCACTTCATGTATTGTTTCGATCCAGTCCACTAGATGTTCCGATGAGCTAGCCACCTCATCCATTCCATTATCACTGCACGCTCCAATCAAACAGTAATATACATAATGTAGGAGTCAGGGCCAACCTTAATTCGCTCAATCTTCTCACTTCCTTCAATCCACGTCCATTTGAAAATTTATAAAATAAAATAATAAATCAATTACGAATGAAAGTGATCTATCTTCCCCTCAGGGCAGGCTTTTACAACAAATGAGGCACAACCTATCAAAAAACAAACAAAAAAATCGTTCCCCCTTTTTAAAATAATTTACACAAATAAATAAATGAGACAGGCAGCTCACTCGGCTCTCACTCAGTTTGATTGAGATGAAAAATGTAATATCACAACCTTTTTACTTTAATTGGCTTTACGAAGTAGAAAGGAAAGTAATGTAATCGGCTGAAATTTTTTTTTTGAGTTTTCTTCAGATCTTTACGTTTCAGACCCTACTGTGTCAGAAAAATACTATTGGGAAAATGGACTGTGTGTTTGTGAACGATGTTTAGAGAAAACGGTTGAACCAAATCAGCTCAAACTTGATATCTAGACCGCAGTTTACAATAGGAAGCCAAAATAAGGGTATGTGCAAACCCCACCAAAGGTTAACCATAGTTATCAAAACAACAAATATTTTTTTCTCAAAAACAGCTCTAATGATTTTGATTAAATTTTTTATATTGATAACTCCCAACATGGCAGTTATACCATAAAATTCTCATTAGTGGGAAAATGACGAGAGCTGCACAATAAATTACCAAAAGTTTCGATGAAAATCGATTTTAGCTCGATTTTGTTCTTATAAACTCCTCTGAAATGCCACTAGAATGTTAAAACATATTGGAGTAGTAGTCCAATCCAATACTTATAGGTTTAGTACGTCTAAACACGTTCAGTACTTTTCTAACCCTCTGAGAATGGAATGTAGAAAGAAGTAACCTAAACTCTAAGCAGTCACACTACTAGAAGACAAAGGGTTGTCGTGGTGGTTTGGCACTGTACTGTGGGCCAAAGATAAATTCACCTAAATAAGGCAATTTGGTACTAGGTTTTTTACTATTTGGGGCAATCAGACCACAATTCACTCATTGATCTTCACTAAGCGTAGAAGCTCTGAAATAGAAATTATGATTCAGTCGAAATAAAAGTTTGAAAATGGGAATCAATATCATTAAAAATGAAGCGAAAACATTCTATTTTTTTTAGCAATTAGAAAGCACAGGATTATAGTATAAAGATGAAATTTACAGTAACATCAAGTTTTGCTACTTCAAAGCAGTAAATGTGTAAAGTCTAACAACCAATTCAACAACTTTTTATAATTCTGAATATAAGTTCTATAATCAATAAGATAATTAAGGAAGAGCGTTTACTTTCACAAGCGACCATCTATAAAAGCAGAATAGCCACCAAAGTGTCCAAACCTCGTTTAACACGATTCAGCTAACGTGTGTCGAGGGCACTTCGTTTATAGAATTTCTTTGATCGTACCACAATTGAAGTATTTTCAACTTCAATTGTGGGACTTCAATCATAAAACGTTGGGGCGATCCTTTGGTTTTCTGAGGTGGTGGTAGTTGGGGAGGACCTTAGTGAGGAACTCGAGCTGAAGGGTTTGGAGCTGGAAGAATGAAACAACCAAGCATTAATAACAAAATGTTGAAATTATTTCAGGATAAGCGTGATTAGTACAAAAGCAATGCTCAACACATAATACTGCTCGAATCACACCCAGCGCGGCAATCCTGTGTATTTGAGTGTCCCTCTCACCGTGACACCTTGTGGCAAATATGTGAGGGACTGTGTAACAAAAACGATCCCCCTTATCAAGCAGACTGGTCAATGGGCGCAATCTTTTTACTTTCCTTGCTCTACGAAGTAGAAAGGAAAGTTATGTAATCGGCTGAAAAAAAAAAGTTGAGTTTTCTTCAGATCTTTACGTTTCAGACCCTCCTGAGTCCGAAAAACACTATTTGGGAAAATGGTCTGTGTGTGTGTATTTGTGTCTGTGAACGATTTTTAGAGAAAACGACCGAACCAAATCAGCTCAAACTTCATATCTCGCCAGTAGGTCATCATGGGACGCCAAAATAAGGGTATGAACAAAATCCACCGAAATTTAACTATAGTTATCATAGTGATCAAAACACTTTTTTTTTCTCAAAAACGGCTCTAACGATTTTGATTAAATATTTTATATTGATAGCTCCCCATATGGCAACTATACTATAAAATTCCCATTTATGGGAAAATGACGAGAGCAGCACAATAAATTGCCAAAACTTTCGACGTAATCGATTTTAGAGTGGTTTTAAGAGAAAACCACCGTACCAAATCAACTGAAACTTGATGTCTAGCCTACAGGTTACCATGGGACGCAATAAATGCAAAATCCACCGAAAGTTAACTATAGTCATCATAGTGATCAAAACACCAAATTTTTTTCTCAAAAATGGCTCTAACGATTTTAATTACATTTTTTATATTGATAGCTCTCAATCAGGCAATGATACCATAAAATTCTCATTCGTGGGAAAATGACGAGAGCAGCACAATAAATTATCAAAATTTTCGACGAAAAGCGTTTTTGCCGCGGTTTTTTCCTTATAAACTCCGCTGGAATGTTAGTAGAATGTTTTTAAAAAATTGGTATTGTAGTCCAATCCAATATATATAGGGTTAGTGTTTAAAAACGCTCATGAGATACATGGGGCTCACTCCAGAAATTCCTGAATTTCAACTACTGTTGTTGCGCTTACTACCAGTTCTAACAGTTATTTTCCAATAACTCTGCAAAAGTGATTACTATCCTTTTTTTTAAAAAATCGCGTTTACAGCCTCATTAATTATTTGTGTACCAATTGCTCAATAATGGTCCTGCAATGAGTACGAGCAGCACAATAAATTCCAGAACTGTAAGCGCTATTGCTTTCTGCTGCCGTAAAGCGTTGTTTGACGAAGTTCAAATGAACTGAGTGATAAATGAATTGATTAAATAGAATTAGGCATGTACAAAGTGAATCGACGTAGAGCTAAGGAAAGTTGTGTGTTGCAACGCACCAGATATTTTTTTGTTGTAAGTCCTAAATCTCTTCAAGCCAAGCTTATCCAACTAAATGGGCGACGTAACGAATGCCAACTAATACGTGCATACATTGACCAATCACAGCACACTGAATGGGGTACATACATGGGAGAATTCCAATTTGCTCTAAATAGCACAACAAAGTATTCTCCTGCATTTCTTACTTTGGCCGAGAACTAAACCCAGTAAGTTCTTTCCATTCTCGTATCACCCCGGATCGGTCAAACTCCATGCAGTCTTCAACACGGATGAATGGGGAACAAGATATTCATCATTTAGTAGAGAAGCATATCTTCAAAGCCAGCACAGATCAATGTCGTTGTTATAATTTGCGCCACCCACCAACGAAATTCCAGATTGGGATCTCTCCTTAGCTTAAGATCGGTCAGCAGCCCAAGCTTTGTCACAAGTATGAGAGCCCGTATACAGTGGTGACAGTTAGCCACGGAGGCACCTACAAGCTCCAGGACTCTTGTGGTACGGATGCAGGTACTTGGCACCCATCTAAGCTTAAACCATACCAACTGCTTCATCCACATGAGGGAATCCAGGGTCGAGACTTGGAACAGTGCCTTCCAAGGTGATAACCGGATTGGTGTTTTGTCTTGGTCTGTTCCACGTGTGCCTGTCATTTTTTCCCGAAAAGAGAGAGAGGTTTCTTGTTCCGACTCCCGTTTTCGGTTCTGATTCCTGTTTAGGGTTCTTCTGGCTGGAGCTTCAGGTTCGAACGAAGAAAGAAGATACCTGGTCACAAGTTGCGTGTAATCTTTTGGTTGGAATTTTGATTAGAAGGAGAAATCTGTTATTTTATTTTAATTCATATATATATTTCCATCATTTTTGGTTATTTTTCTTCTGTTTTATTCTATTTCTGTATAGAAATCTCATGGTGTTGTTGGCTTCATCCCCACGTGGGGTTGTACTCAAGATCTTTAATTGTCACATTTTATAACACTACATATTTTGTCACTTACAATCAGTATGGTGCCTCTTTTTTACTTTCCGCTACCCGAAGGGAAGGAAAGTATAGTAATCGGACCAAAAAAAATTTGGGTTTTCTTCAGATCTTTACGTTTCAGACCCTACTGAGTCTAAAAAACCTAATTTCGGCGCGTAGTCCGAAAATGTACCAAAAACTAGGGTTTTTCGCATTTTTCTCGAAAACGGCTCTAACGATTTTGATCAAACTTTCAAATTATCTTCTCCTAATCAATACTTAACTTTTCTTCTCTATACATATCTCCATGAAAATACGGTGAACAGAGATGTGGGCCCCTGAAGCAAAAATAGGTTTTTTACGCTTTTTGGCAAAACGGCTTCAGCGATTTTCACCAAACTCACAGGATGTTTTCAAATAGTTAATACCTACATATTCAATTCAATAAATGTTCCTGTGACGGTCCATTGAACAGAAATAAAAATCAAAATGTGTCGAAAATAACATTTTTTCTAACATTTCCGTAAATTCCAGGGTAACTTTTTCACCAGATGTGATAAATCCTAATGGAGTGTCTTTAAGTCACCCATAGCCACATTTCGTTCTCTACAATTATTTCTGTATATATATGTTGAACCGAGATATAAGCCAAGTTAACTCAGAAAAGAAGATTTGTCGAATATTAATTTATCGGTATTCCAATTTTCTCAAAAACAGCTCTAACGATTTTGATCAAACTTTCGGAGTACGCTCATCTAACTAGTCCCTACACTTTGTTCTCCGTAAATGTTCCAGTAAAAATGCGTTGAACGAAGATATAGCGCCTCCAAATGTAGGTGGTGTTCGAAATTACGGGGGTGGCGGAAAGTTGTGTGTTGCTACGCACCAGATATTTTGTAAGATGCTTTATTGTCCCACTTCGTCATAAATGATAGAAAACACAATCAGTTGGCCATGCAGATGCGGTCCAGCTTAGTTACTGAGAGAGGCCAACTCATGCCCCCGACCAAAACATTTAGCAGTTGGGAGGACTAATAGAAGACCTCTATTAAGTTTGTTACTGTCCAGAGCATTTTCTTTCAGCTACAGCCGTATCACACTGCGAAGTCAGACCACAACAGCTTATTCACCAGCATGGTTCACCTACATGCCCTCTAGGAAGACGCTGAGTAAGTGATTGGGTGTTCATGTGAGGTCTTCGCAATTTTATTTGAAGGAGTTCACTGCACCAACCTATATTATAGCTAAGTAGTCTAAAGTGTTCATATACCCAATTTTTTGTGTGAATACCCTTACAAATTAGTCAAAGTTGGGGAGCTATCTAGAGACCTAGGAGAAGGTGAACTGATACACCGGTCCACTTTCCACTCGCGATCTGCATCAGAAGTGTGGCCTTTGAATCATTACGACGTGTCTTTTTCAAGGAATCAACCAACTCTTCACTCAACTCAACAAAGCTCCCAGGTAGCTCATCAGCAGTTCATCATTATTGCAATCACTCTTCTCTACAAAACCAGTCGGGAAGGTCAGTCCGTTCAACTGCAAGAAATACTGGAGAAACTGGCCGACAAAATAAATACCAGACCTGCTTCCCAAATTTAGACCTGATGATCCTGACAGCAAACTCCTTCAGAAGAAATTACGATGACCTCACACAAATGTGCAATCAATAACTGAGCCCCTTCCCAGGTAGCTCGTACGTTCAACCACGCTGGAGAACAAACTGCAACTTGTGCTCTGACGTGAGAGTCTGAAAGGGTGAACATTGGGGCCTTGGAAGGGTTGTGGCCGAAGAAAAACAGCAGTTCTGGACAACGACAACTTGATAGTTTATTAAGTTTTGTGATGTTGCTAAGCAAAGGAAATAAAAAAACGAAATCCCAAGAATTGAAGAAGTTGGTCATGTGGCCGAATTTCAACAACCAAGTCTCAAGCGTTCACTAACACGAAATAATAGGCGATTTAATTAACTAAAAGTATGCCTTCTTTCTGGGCCTTTTGGTATCGGTTATCAACGATTACGAACTAATTTGCAACAGAAGTTTCAATCTCTTTTTTATTTTCCTTAGTCCTGCGAAGTAAAGAAGAAAGTTACGCCATGGGTTGACTATGTCTGTGGTTGATGAGAGAAAAAGGCTGAGCCAAATGTCTTCAAATTTTATGCACAACCTGCAGCCCTACATGAGTCACCAAAATACGTCCAAAACTAACTTAATTGTCATTAAAACATCAAATTTTGTATCTACAAAATGGTCAAGAATCCAATCCTGGGCCTGGGGTCATTTCTGTAAAATTTAAAATAGGCAGTAAGTAAGGAAGAGCCTATCCATCTCCAAGAGTGTGATTCTGCTAACAGTCGACCACTAATCCACCAATTTAGTTGGAAATGTGTTGAGACTATCAGGATTGATCTCTTACCACCCATGTTCATGAACTCTGTGCTGAGATAACACGCCATGGTCATATAGAATGGTATATGCCACAGGGCTACACTCTCTGGCTACGCTTCCAAGGCAGCTCAGTGGAATGGTGTCTTCATGCAGTCAGTAGTGTGATAGAAGCAGAGAGAGTATTCCATGAAATGAAATGCGAGAACGAGCTTCTGAGGTCTCTGATTTCGGTCAAGAAACTGAGTTTAATCAACACCCCAAATTCCATGTTTTCACAGAGGACAACAGACCAAAACCTTCCTCCCCCCACTATGTATGTCTCTGCAGTTAATTATGAGCTTCCCAAAGCACAGCTCAAGAACGTTTCCACTCTGAACTTGAACTCTACAACCAGAACTGCAAATCTGCAACGAACTGGCAATACCTACGTGTCCAGAGTCCGTGAAAAGATGCGCAATAATCTTTTCGGGACATGGCGCCAAAGATGACAACCAGGAAGATCATCAAGAACCAAGTAGTTACCAACAATCAGCAGCGTCAATTTGTACTATTGGCAACTTTCAATTATGCAGCAGAGGTTAGTAAGCTCCATCTAGCAGGATGTAGACCAATCCCCAAATAGGCAACGATCCGGCGTAAAAATTCCACCTTTAAGTGTTAACAGTATCTCAGGCCAAAGTGTGTGTTCTTCCAGCACATCCTCAAAGGCATCGGTTTTGCCAAAATATAAGTCCCAGAGAGTTGCAAAGAAACAAATGATTGGAAGAGGGTTCACAGAATAAATTCACATATCTCGCGTTTCGTAAACACACAATATCCCTTATGGGAGCTGACATACTGACAAATCTAACCCTATACTTTTACTAGAGTTCAAGGACGTAAATGATACTCACTGGAGGCCTATCACTGGCAATCTTCCTGTTGCACTGACTGCCAGTTATGATCAAGTTGTCTGGTAGTTTTTCAGGGAGTTTTAGAGACACTCCGGCCCCAATTATGCAGCCATTACCAACTTCAACGTCCGGACCTACATAACCTGAAACATCATTATTTGCGTGAGAACGTGAAGGTTGGGAAAAACACTTTAGCACTGCAACCACTAGCATGAACGTCATCGTTGTTTGAGTATTAAGTCTTAGTCAGGAACACATCAGTTGCACCTGAATGGGGACACAATGAGCAACCTTCCCTCCTACATCTCACATAATACAACAATACATTTGAGTTCACTTCAATTGCAGGCACCCCAGTGATCACAGTCTAGTGGTCCACGACGAAGATCCATATTCTGAGGAACCTTGGAGTGTAGGATCAGAGTTAAGGATCGCTGTAATTTTTGCCTGAGGTAGGTGGATCTCCAAGATTTCCAAACCCCTCGTAACACTTCCTCGAGTTCATGTATCGTTTAAGGATTACCTGATTTTACAACAGGAAGGACATAGTACTATTACTTACAGTCCTCTGTCTCCCAATCTTTTAACTCGCACACAAAAGATATAACTGGCATTTACAAGGAAGGTCGAAATCTTCCAGACGTCAAGACGTGTTATGCAAGAGAAAATGGGGTACACACTAGAACTCTAAGCAATGGCCGGTTAGGTTATTTAGATAAATATGGGTCGATTACAGGAAGCAGTGGTTAAGGCCCTCCCCTGTCGTCTGTGGAACCAAGATAGCCACTTTCTAGTCTGGCCTGCCTGCAACTCCATGCAGACTTCAGGGAAACTGGAGAAAAGCATGTAGAGATTGGGATGAAGTTGAACTAAAAACATGCATTAAAAACTATACAACCCACAAAAACGACAAAACAAGTTGACCCCACAACAATTACGTCAATATTGACTTACTTTTGGCTTCGAAAATATTATTGTCGCCAATTACTTTGGCCAGAACAGTGCAACCGATTTCAAATACATTGTGAGATCCAATGTTCATAGTGTGGGGCCGGTTCTTCTTGTCAACTCCCACCCTGCAACAAGCACGAAATGAGGGTGAGGATACTCGAGGTTCAATTCGACACTCACACAATACCATTCAGACCAAACGTTGACTTCGTTGTACTTCCGTAATTTACTTTAGATGAATTGCGATGTTCCATTGATCGACATTTGTTGAAAAATAAACTATACCTAATAAGAGTTCAATTTATTACTGATTATTCAACTAACAATAGTGGTATAATTGTGCAGGTGATGAGATATTCATAGTCGATGCTAGTTACTACGAATCAATTATGACGCAGGTAAGTCTTGGAATACCACCACCCAACTAGGATCTGCTGTCATCTTACCAACTGGTTTCAAAGCAGCGTTGCACAGCATAACTTGCTAATCAGGATATCAAAGCACTCAAAACATGATGAGATTGAGTATGCTCTTGAAAATGCTAGGGGAGCCGCATCAGCGGCACTTCTTAGCTCCACGTCAATTCACTAGTGTTCGTGGCTTTTTCTACTAACTATAACTAGTTATTATAACTAATTTATTTTCCACTCAGTTCACTTGAATTTGGTAAATCGTAATTTCAGGGGGCAGAAAGCGGCAGCGCTTTCCGCTCTGGAATTGCTTTTGCTGCTCGTACCATGCTCTGACCATCATTGAGCGATCACTACACAGAGAATGGATAAGGCTGTACATACTATTTTGTTTTGAGGTTGATGATACTCATTTCTCCACAGTTAACGGCTAAAACTTAGGAAACAGTGGGGATTAACATTTCAGAATTTCTGGAGAACGCTATTAATGACTCATCGTATAGGTACTTGATTAGATAACAGCCTGAATTTTTTTGAAGATCCTAGTAACATTTGAGTAGTTTATAAGGAAACCACTGCGCTAAAATCGATTTTCGTCGAAACATTGTGTTATTTATTGCTATGCTCTCCACGTCTGAAGTTGTAAGGTGAGCTGCGCTTAAATATAGTTCTACAGCCAACTCTGTAGGGGATAGTTGCTATCGCTAGCAACCCTTTCAAATGATTGAACTTCTAAAACACATTTTCATCTTTACTGGAACTCGTCACTTACCTGTGCTTGATCACGCATTGCTCTTCGAAAATATTATTCTCCCCAATAACTATTGGCCCACCTTCGGCAGAAATACAGGACTTGGGGTGGACAACAGTGGACGATCCAATTACAATCGGTCCTTCAAGCTTGCAATCCAAACACACAACAGCCCCCTGTGCGATACGCACGCTGAAACGCAATTGATTTGTTAGGATTCAGTCCAACCCAATTGCTTAGGATTCTAATTAGAATGAAAGAGTTACTTACTCTCTAGAGAGAGAAGCTGCACTCATCGCAGAGGTGTTGATTATTCTACCATAGTAAATTACTGCTTAAGTCAGAAACACAGGAGTTATCAAATGTTGTTGTCGGTGTTTCCCCGATGAGGTTGTTGTTTCATGTTTTCATCTGATTTATTTGTCCATGGGTGACATATTTCTTTCTTTATGCATGAAATTACAAATCATGAATGACAACCAATTTTTAAATGGAAAATTACGTTATTTATAAGTTTGTTGAACTTATGACGACATCTTGGGTTGCTCACAGGAGAACGAGCGTCCAATTGATGTATAATGTTTTTGCCCAACCCTCCCACTTCTTTCTGTTCATGGAAATGACTCACTCACCCACCTTTGGTCCTTTCAAACATTAGCTAAAGATAGTATGTACAAGTTAAATTGGTTCAGTTGATTTCCTGTGAAGTTAGCTATGGCCCCCTCATTCCAAATTTCATATAATTCAAACTGTTGTAATTTCTTCAATTTTATGGCATTCCTTAACAAATCTTCGGTGTTATTAATTTGGATTCGCACGTATTTATACTATTGATAATTTTCAAAATAAATTAGCTTAGTTAACCAGCAACTCCGAATCACCTAATCTTAATTTGATGTAGAAAATGTCTACCATAAAACTAGACTTGCACAGCACTCTCAGCTAAACTGTAAGATAATTTCATTCTCATAAAATATTTCTAAATAAGAAAGGAGAACTATCTTGGAAATTTGTTTTCCCTATCCTTTACCGTAACGTTCTATTTGTAATTGGATATAATAATTTGCACATGAAAAAATACAATAAAAATTCCAATGTGTTAACTTCCTGATACGCATTGGTTAGGGCAATCTAAAACAATTAATTAACTGCTGTGGGAAAACACAAATAGGGATGGACGTGTAGGAGTTTAGTGGAAAGAAACGATCCGATCTATCGATACTCATCTTAGCCCCTACCCGTGCAGTTAGAGTTCCAGCTTCCTAGTTGAGCAACAAATAGCATTGGCACCACTCGCAAATTGGACCCCCGCCCGTCTTCTCACTTCCACCAAGTCCCTCTCTTGTCTCCTGTCGTCCTTCGCAATTCATTTTCGTTTGGCAGCTGAGCTAAGGGGTGCGAACTTCGGCGGCCACACCTTCCCGTTTTTTCTCTCACCTGAAAAGAATTCATATTCAAGTAAGTAGTTTTTATTTGTGTCAAAAATATTGTCGAAAGAGAATACTGTGCTCGTATTACGTTTTTCTCCTGAGCGAATTGATCCGGAGCCTGGTTCTTCATTTGTTGCTTCAGGATGTTCCGACTCATTAATTTAAATTTATTCCCATCACACAATTGCTCGTCGAGTTTAATCTACCAATTGAGAAACAATTGTCTTCTTCGTCTGGTGAATTCTGTCCTCGTACTTCGGTTTTTCAATTTTTGTCGATTGCTGCCAGCTGGGTATTCGAAAGTATTTTTGGGAGTTGCATTTTGCCATTTTATCGTATTTGAATTCATTATGAAACAGCAAGGGTCGTAAAACATCCTCATTATATTCTGAGGGAGAGCATTTTTATGCCAACAATGTATTTTTTAAAGTTGAGCATTGTTGTGTAAACACTACATAAGCGTGTAGTGCATGAAGGATATCTTCTACCTCGTTGCCTACTAATAACTCCCGCGGGGCTGCTCAATAGCAAAACGAGTTCATCAAAAAACAAGATATATCACCTTCATAAATTCTTAAGGGAGGGTCCTTTAATAGAGGACAGCCCATTGGACATAGCCAGGGTACTTAATAAATATTTATCCACTGTTGGAGAAAACATAGCTAAAGTGGTCACTAATGAAGAAATAATACTGGCCAATTCTGCGCAGTACAACGTCACTGAAAAGTTCCTTAAGGTTTCGGTAAAGGATGCCAAGAAGACGACAATAGGTGACTTAGAAGGTGGCAAGTTCGGGTATAGACAGCCGTTCAGAATTAGTTTGAAATTAAAAGATATTTTGGCTACAATAATAGCAAACCCTAGCTTCAGGGAAACCGTTTCTCTGCCATCTATAAAAAAGCCTTGCTCATAGCCCTTTTCAAAAAGGGAGATCCAGAAGATATGACAAATTATCGACCGATTTCTCTCTTATCCGTCTTTGCTAAAATCATTGGACGTTTGGCCAAACTGTATTTTGTGTAGTATTTGGAGAGTCATCTTCCGATGATGGGCATTTTGGGTTCTGAAAAGGTAGGAGCTGTGATGATGCAATTTGTTTTATGACAAAGACTATATTGCGTGCATTAGATGCGGGGCAGAAGGTAATGTGTGTACGAGGCGTGTTAAAAATATAACGGGAATTTTAATTTTTTTGAAAAAATATTGATTTATTTGCTACATTAATGTTATCGCCTTCAAAATAGTCCCCATTAGATATTATGCACTTGTGCCAGCGCTTCTTCCAATCGTCGAAATACGTCTGAAACTCGATCTTTCAGCGATTTCATGGCATGAGCCAATCGATATGCCAACATCATCAGCGATGATAATGTCTCTGATTGTGATTCGGCGATCATTAATAACCATTGCTTTCACGTTTTCCACATTTTCATCGGTTGTTGATGTGCTGGGGTGTCTGAGGCGTTTGTCATCTTCAATGTCTTCACGGCCATCTTGGATACGCTTATATCTATAGTTATACTCCTAAACTCTTGTTTTACTCATAACAGACTCACCTTAGGCCTTTGTTAACATTTCACACACTTTATTTCATTTTTTACGCTAAATTTGATACATTTCTTTTATCAAACGAAAATCGCCGAACTCATAAAAACACGTCTTACCTTAGCAGCAGCCACAAACAAAGTAAGCAATGAATACAGTTGACAATTTTTTTTCATATTTCAAAGGGACCTTCGTAATAAAAAATTTAAAAAATTGTCAATTGGACTCTCCAAGCCTGCCAGATTTAAAAATGCCCGTTATTTTCTGAACACACCTCATATATCAGGATTTAGCTAAGGCCTTCGATACTGTTGCACATTCAAAACTAATCTCTGCAATACAACAAAAGGGGGTCAACTGAGGTTTTATCAAGTGGACTGCAAGTTATCTGGAAGATAGATCTAATTTTACCAAAATTGATGATGTTATTAGTTCACGAATTTAGCAACTGTGGAATCCCTCAAGGAACGATACTCGGGCCGATTTACTTTATAGTATTCATGGAATCTGAAGGAGAGTCAGTGTCTTTTGCCGACCACACAGCCTTTATAATAACAGGTAATTCCTGGGAACAAGTCATCATAAAAGCGGAATTATGTCTGACCCAAATCGTTTATTGTCTTGAAGGTATGGGAATGACGACAAATTTTTCTAAAACTAAACTCCTTACTTTCACGTTCAGAGAAAGTGACATCCCACAGATAAAGAACCTTAAATGCTATGTACCGGATTGTATAGATTGCCTTCAGTGCTGCTGTGAAGCCATACAGCAAATTGCTTCTGTTCGATACCTAGACGTGGAAGTCAATTAGAACCTAAGATGGGACAAACACTAGAAAAAAGTCACATCCTCGATTAGAAAGATGATCCATGTGTGTAGGGAGCTAAGGAGCTTTTTAGACGTTGATAGACGTGGAATGGTATACAATGCCCTCATTTAGCCGCTTATGATCTGTGGTGCATCTGGTTGGGGAGGGTGTAGCGCGTCCTTTCTTGATTCATTATCTCTTTAAAGAGTTTGCAGTACTCAAGCTGAGAGAGCTAATTGACAAGATAACTATAATTAAAACATTCAAAGATTTACTAAGCAACCAACTGACATTTTTAGAGGAGGGAAAAACAAGAACTTGTGCACTATTCCTCTCTAAACTGCCTTTCCATAGGATTCACCATGCCCAGCGGGCTTATGATTACCAGGGAGCAAAACTGTTCAACGCCCTACTCAATGAGCTCCACTCTTTCAAAAATTAAAAAGTTCAAAAAAGAACCTAAAAAACATATAATAATTAAGCAATTGGAGTCCCATTATATTAGACAATACTAAAACTTCAAGGTGGTAACTAAATAACTCCTATGTATTCTGATTTACCTTAGGTACCTATTGGCTCTAATTTACCTATATTTACTTATAAGACGATTATTAAATAAGAAATTGAATGAGTGTGCCGATTCTGTACTACTCCTCCCCACAGCACAAGTATACGACTTATAGTGGGCAGTAGCATTTCCTGATTAGTGCGATTTTTTTGTTGTGTTGCAATTCTATCTAATAAATGCTTTAAACAAAATTTCAACTCGTTACTGCAGAATGTATTCTAGAGAAGCTGACCCAGATGGAATTTTATGCTGGCTACTAGCGAGTGGGGGGGGGGGGGCAGAAAATTGAGGATTAAGAACGTTATTTTAGGTGTAGAGGTTTGGTTACTAACTAGCAGGCTGTTGGTATTCCAAGGCAATATACCTGATGGGTAAGTCCGTCTTCCTATTGGTATCCTGTGGGAGAGTACTATCGATGTTTCAGTACTGACTTATGGCAAGTGGGTTCCTGTCTGTACATCAAAAGAGCTCGTCCACAGTACACCACCAGCCAGGGAAGACAGACATCCACCAGGTACACTGACTTTGACCATATCCCTACTCGCAGACAACCCAATGTTTTCAGTCAGTTAACGATGGAGTATTTTTGCTGTGCCGATGATTTCCATAAATTTTTAATGAATCTCCAGCTTGTTCATAAATTAAATGAATTATTTAACATGTTGTTATAAATTGGGTTAAGTGTCTTAATTTACTGACATGGTGGGGTATACTATGAAATATTTAGCCTCAAGACTCAGAAAATGAGGACTACGACGAGGAAGTAAGCAAAAAGCTTGATACTCCTATGGTAATAATCTTGTGCTATAGTCATACTAGTCAAATACAGGATAAAAACAGCAGTGGGCGTGGTACTACATAGCCACGACCCTCTTGAAAACATTCGAGGCGGGCAAAGCGCTTCTTTCAAGTTTGCTCTAGGGGAACAAGTGTTTAATACCATTTGGATGGACATGAACGTGGGGCTCACAGAAATATTGGAGAAATTTGACGATTTTTTCGTATTAAAGACACGAAGTTTTGTTCAACAAGTTAGCGATACTTGACGGATTTCTTGAAAGATTTATGTAATAATGCGGAATGTATAATTTTGAAAATGTTGCTACCTGCAGAAAAATTGAATAACGGAAGGTTACCAGTGAGGAAACAAATACAAAATGCTGTGAGCCGCCGTCGAGAAGCGAAAATGCACTGCACATGACATTAGCAAAGGAATTCGTTGCTCATCTGAAAGTTCGTTGGCGAGCTAAATAAAACGAACACAGCGCATTCCTGTTGGATCTGCAACTGATACATTTTAAATATTAGCTAGGAGATCCTCTTGAAATGATGAGTGAAAACATTATTATTCGCCAAAAAGACTCAGAAATGGGAGCTTTCTAATTCTGATTCTCCCCACAATACTCAATGACCAATGTGACCAATTTGGAAACTCCTTCCCTCTCCAGAGCTGTATCAATCAATCAACCTTGTGTCACACACGAAGTCAAATAGTTAGGAAATCGGGTACAAATTCTTTAAACAACTTCAACCACTTTGAAGCGACGAAGGTATAATTACAATTACATACGCTCACCATTGCTGTGTGAGGAGCGGACTACTTTCAATTTACTTTCACTCTCCAGCCACAAGGAAATTAATAACAAACGAGCCAAATGCTTGACAAACAACGTGAATAAGCACCGTCAGGGCGTAGGTAGAGGTCACATTAGCGCGAATGAGCCTACAAACAATAACACAAGAAATGTCAACTAACAGAGGGGCTAATAGTAGCTGATTTCTGGGCTTTCCTGCTTGAAAGGGTTGTCTCAGAATTAGAATAGAAACCCGATCTGATGTAAACATCTCTATCGTCATTCGTTTCTGGTTGCTCTGTGGCGGGTAGATTTGCTACTTCGCTCCATGAAGTAGAAAGGTAAGTTGTGTAGTTGGCTGAAACAAAAATAGGAGTTCTCTTCAGATGTACGTGTCAGAGCATACTAGTCCGAACAAAACTATTTGGGAAAATGGTCTGTTAACTCGATTAAGAGAAAACGGCTCAACAAAATCAGCTCAAACTTGATATGTAGCCCGCGGGTTACCATGAGATGCCAAAATAAGGGTATGAGCAAAATCCGTCTAAAACTAACTTTAGTTATCAGAGTGATCTAAACACTAATTTTTTTTTCTCTAAAACGGCTCTAACGATTTTGATAACATTTATTGTGTAGACAGCTCCAAATGACAATGCGACAATGGCTATAAAGTTCGCATTTGTGGGGAAATCACGAGAGCTGTACGATAAATTACCAAACATCTCGACGACAATCAATTTTAGCGCAGTTTTAGTTTATTACTCATTTCGAACAATACACCTAAGTTTTCGGCCAGGAAAAATTGTGTACAACCTCCCCTCAATATTTGACACTTAACGATTCAAGACAACGGAATTGGAAATCTGCAATGTCTGTCCGCCCTCCGGGCCATTTTGTGCCTTAAACGTGCTCTAAACAATCCGTTTTGGTATCGAGTGTGCCCGCCTGCTTGGCAATGCGATTGAACGAAGACCATGGTGGTTATGGGCAAAAAAATTAACAAAAACGAAATGTCGGCAGTTTTATCGCAAGTACGCCGTGTGCGGTATCGTTTTCTCGGTATTTTTGTTGCGGGGTCGAATGAAACAATTCTTGGTGGTGTACGACTACGTCTAGACTGAAAATGCAATAAATCACAGTAATTATAGCGAGCGGCAGTCTACTAATTGAAAGAACTCGCGGGACAATAACTACTCTCTCTCGACTCGCCGATTGTCTACAGGCGGCTGGAATATTTAGTTTTCGTCGTTCCGTTGTAGTCAGGCCATGTTTCGTATGGGTTACTGGTATTTTTCGATGCTGAATTGAATGGGATGGGTCTCTGAAGTGTGAGACTGCGTCTTTTCATTCATTTGCAGCGTTTTTTCCCTATTAGCTGCTCAAGTGTCGCTAGAATGTTGAGAAACAATTTAATAACACTCATATAATATATAGGGGCTACTCCAACCTCCGCAGTTTCACTTAGTTCAGTTTTTACAGTGATCATTATCCTCAAGAAAAAATCGTGTTTACAGGCTTATTAATTGGCAGCTTATTAAGTGGCACAAGTACGATCACCACAATAAATTTGGGGACTCTAAGCTTTAGCACTGAAACTGATTCAAAAATAAATGAATTAATGGCGAAAGGCATAAAACCAGCGAATTAATGTAGAGATAAGGAAAGTTTCAATATGTGTCGCACCGGATATTTGACCCTGGTTTCCTGCACAATAAACGCTTAATCGTTGATGGGTACAGCTTAGCTTTTTTGTTGACGAAGAGGTTTTGAAGTGTCTTGATATTTGCGTCTTTTATGGCCTCCGACTGTCGTAAATTCGCGTCAATCGGTCGCTGACACTTGACGACCTCGAGGCAACTTTCTCGAACCTCGTCGCCTTCACCTGGTGGATATTCGTGCAGTCAGTTTGTTCTTCCACGTCATTTGATACCGCCCAAGTTTTGGCGGAAAAAAAACCGAAACAATTATTTCACAAATTGATATCTTATGATACGGAAATTGATGTCCTATATGAGCGAGAAGCCCCAGTCGACGGATGAGGGCGTGAGTTCGACGAACAGTACAATGAAGAAAAGAAACAAAACCCAAAGACACATTTAACTATCATAATTTACTCTTATATAGTTTAGGTAAATAAATTATAATAGTAGAGAAGAACAAATATCAGGTGCGCCGCATCACAAAACTTTTCTTAGCTCTACATAAATTCACTGGTTTTCATGGCTTTTGCTAATTCGATTTATTTTCCACTCAGTTCATTTGAACTTCACGGCGCTTACAGTTCCGGAATTTATTCTGGTGCGATGGCCATCATCGAGCGATTGATACACAGAGAATGGATGAGGCTGTACACCGTGTATTTTTTTTAGAGTTACCCGGTAAAAACTTTTGAAAATGGTGGTCAGTGAAACATCGGCGATTAAAATTCGGGAATTTCTAGAGGAGTTCCTATACATGTTATGAGCGTTATTAAACGCTTATCGTATAGTTCCTTTATTCAATTACCACCTGCATTTTTCTGAAGATTCTGAACACATTTGAACGGAGTTTATAAGAAAAAAACTACGCTGTTTGGTAATTTATTGTGCTTCTCTCGTCATTTTCCTACAGATGGGATTTATATGCTATTCCCGTCTCATTAGGAACTGTCTATACTGGGATTTTAATCAAAATCGTTAGAACCTTTTTTGAGAAAAAAAATGTAGTGTTTCGATCACTATGATAACTGTAGTTAGTTTTGGGTGGATTTTACTCATACTCTTATTTTGGCGTCCCATAGTAACCTACGGGCTAGATATCAAGTTTGAGCTGATTTGGTTCAGTCATTTTCTCTCAATCAAAATTTTTATCAGCCGATTACGTAACGTACCTTACTACTTCGTAGAGCCAAGGAAAGAAAGAAGGAAGTTGAAGAGAGAAAAAAATCCTTCGTTTACTCTTAGGATATACTAGAATTCGCATGTACTTTGAAAACTGTGCGCTCCAGATATTTCGACGAAGAAATGAAAAATACTGTGTACCACTGTATTGTACTGTGTAAGCAATTTAGCGTTTCTTGTATGAATACCATGGATCGGAAAAGAAAAAGACAACCATCTAATGAACTGCTTGACGCAACTTAATTAGAAACTTTCGTAAAGGGTAGAATAGCTAACTGTTCTATACATTAGCAATAATCCGAAGAATAACTTTGTGTGTTGTCGGGAGAGGTTTAGAAGCTCATTCTGCACTCCACCTCGCTTCTTTTTTACTTTCCTTGGCTCTACGAAGTAGAAAGGAAAGTTATGTAATCGGCTGAAAAAAAAATTTCAGAGTTTTCTTCATTTCTTTACGTTTCAGGCCCCCCTGAGTCCGGAAAACACTATTTGGGAAAATGGTCTGTGTGTATGTGTGTCTGTGAACGATTTTTAGAGAGAACCATCGTACCAAATCCACTCAAACTTGATATCTCGCCCGCAGGTTACCATGGAACGCCAAAATAAGGGTTTGAACAAAATCCACCGAAAGTTAACTATAGTTATCATAGTGATCAAAACACCAAATATTTTTTTCCCCAAAAATGACTCTAACGATTTTGATTAAATTTGTTATATTGGTAGCTCTTAATAAGATAATTATACCATAAAATTCCCATTTGTGGGAAAATGACGAGAGCAGCACAATAAATTATCAAAATTTTCGACGAAAAGCGTTTTTAGCGCGGTTTTTCCTTATAAACTCCGCTGGAATGTTAGTAGAATGTTAAAGAAAACTGGTATTGTAGTCCAATCCAATACCTAAAGGGTGATTGTTTAAAAACGCTCATGAGGTACATGGTGGTCACTCCGGAAATTCCTGAATTTCAACTACCGCCGTTTCGTTAATTACCAGTTCTAAACGTTTTTACCCAATAACTCTGCAAAATACTATCCTCCTTTAAAAAATTTATGTTTACAGCCTCATTAATTATCTGTGTACCGATTGCTCAATATTTGTCCTGGAATGAGTACGAGCAGCACAATAAAATCTGGAACTGTAAGCGCTACCGCTTCCTGCTGCCGTGAAGCGTTATTTGACAAAGTTCAAATTAACTGAGTGATAAATGAATTGATTAAATAGAATTAGCCATGTACAAAGTGAATTGTTGTAGAGCTAAGGAAAAGTTGTGTGTTGCAACGCACCAGATATTTCTAAGTGGCACTTCACCCAACATAATTCTAGTTATTTTACTCCAAGATGTAACTTCAGGTTGCTCTCCAGATCATTCGTAATGGTCGGAAAATGGTCTGTGTGTCTGTGAACGACTTTTAGTGAAAACGACCGTACCAAATCAGCTCAAACTTGATATATCGCCCGCAGGTCAATCCACCGAAAGTTAACTATAGTTATCATAGTGCTCAAAACACCAAATATTTTTTTCTCAAAAACGGCTCTAACGATTTTGATTAAATTGTTTATATTGATAGCTCTCAATAAGGCAATTATACCATAACATTCCCATTTGTGGGAAAATGACGAGAGCAGCACAATAATTACCAAAACTTTCGACGAAATCGATTTTAGCGCAGTTTTTAGAGAAAACCACCGTACCAAATCAGCTGAAACTTGATGTCTACCCTACAGGTTACCATGGGACGCAATAATGAGTGTATGGGCAAAATCCACCGAAAGTTAACTATAGTCATCATAGTGATCAAAACACCAAATTTTTTTTTCTCAAAAGCGGCTCTAACGATTTTAATTAACATTTTTTATGTTGATAGCTCTCAATAAGGCAATGATACTATAAAATTCTCATTCGTGGGAAAATGACGAGAGCAGCACAATAAATTATAAAAATTTGCGACCAAAAGCGTTTTTCGCGCAGTTTTTTCCTTATAAACTCCGCCGGAATTCTTGTAGAATGTTAAAAAAAAAATTGGTATTGTAGTCCTATCCAATAATCCTTAAAAACCCTCATGAGATACATGGGGGTCACTCAAGAAATTCCTGAATTTCAACTACTGCCGTTTCGCTTACTACCAGTTCTAACAGTTATTTTCCAATAACTCTGCAAAACTGATTACTATCCTTTTTTTTAAAAATCGTGTTTACAGCCTCATTAGTTATCTGTGTACCAATTGCTCAATAATGGTCCTGCAATGAGTACGAGCAGACAATAAATTCCGGAACTGTAAGCGCTACCGCTTTCTGCTGCTGTAAAGCGTTTTCTGACAAAGTTCAAACGAACTGAGTGATAACTGAATTGATTAAATATAATTAGCTATGTACAAAGTGAATTGATGTAGAGCTAAGGAAAGTTGTGTGTTGCAACGCACCAGATATTTCTAAGTGGCACTTCACCCAACATAATTCTAGTTATTTTACTCCAAGATGTAACTTCAGGTTGCTCTCCAGATCATTCGTAATTTTCTTCTTTCTGAAAGTCTTGCATAATTTTACCCTTCCTGAAACCATACTGATTTGACATTAAATGTTAAGCCTCTAATTATTTAACCAGTTGTTTTTAAAAAAACATTTTGTCTACTTTTTGCCAGCGTGTTTACTAGAGCAAAGGGTCTATACTTTGCACATTTTGCTTTTTACCCCCCCCCCCCCCATTTTAAGAAACACGACTAGAACGGCTGACTTCAAATTGCCTGGGAAAACGCCACTAAAAAGACTCAGGTTGGCTGTTTTGGCAATTGGGCCACCAAGTACTAGTACGATTTCGAGGGTGTTTAAAATGCCAGAAGTGATTTAGAGGCTATTGGTAGTAATTGGTTATCAATTTCAATTCGTTTGGGATTTTATGAACAATTTACTACGGGAACGAATGTGTTTTCACTGAAGAACATCAAAGTAATAATAAGCGCGTAGTACTACGAAGCGGCGTGGAAATACAGCACGTGCTTTGGCACCACAGACGCGTACAGAAGGGTCCTACCTAAATTTAGTCGCCACTCGGTTTCAGATAAACAATCGATGCTGACCCGCCGAAACAGCCGTGATTTACGGCTCTTCTTGTCTTGTCATAGAGCTTCGCATCAGCCTTCCATGCAAATCGTTGTAAAGGCGAAATCTTCGAATAAAATCTTCAAATTTCTTTCGAGTGGATCGTTTTGCAAAGTAAACTAAAATTATCGAGGAATTTTCACATCAAACTTTTTATTGGATCTTGAAACGCAATCTGCCCGTTTCAATAAACTATTCGTTACGTATAAAAAAATATCTGGTGCGACGCATCACACAACTTTCCTTACTCTATGTAAATTCATTGGTTCTCGTGGTTTTTGCTACTAATTCAATTTATTCTTCGCTTGGTTCATTTGAACTTGGCAAAAAATAACTTCGCGTTTTATGTAGAAATGGATAGCGTTTAGAGTTCCGGGATGGATGATTTGACCATTATTGAGCAATTGGTACACAGAATGGATGAGACTGTACACACGATTTTTACTTTCCGCTACCCCAACGGGAAAGGAAAATACAGTAATCGTGTCAAAAAAAATTTGGGTTTTCTTCAGGTCTTTATGTTTTGAGGCCTTCTGAGTCTAAAAAACCTAATTTCGGCGCGTGTGTGTGTCTGTTGTTCGATTTGCGGGAGAACGGCTCCACCGATTGAGCTGGTTCTTTTTTCGTTTTGTTCGTTATTTTTTGTAGACACCAAAATAAGGTTATGGACGATTTCGGCCTATGGGAAAGGGCGTGGGGGACGAAAATGTACCATAAACAAGGGGTTTTCGCATTTTCTCGAAAACGGCTTTAACGATTTTGATTAAACTTTCAAATTATCATTTACTTATCAATACCTAACTTTTCTTCTGAATACATATCTCCATGACAATACGGTGAACTAAGATATAGGCCTATGAAGCAAAAATAGGTTTTTTTAACGCTTTAGGGCAAAACGGCTTCAGTGATTTTCACCAAACTCACAGGATGTTTTCGAATAGTTAATACCTACATATTGTTCTCAATAAATGTTCCTATGACAGTCCATTGAACAGAGATAAAAATAGAAATGTGTCGAAAATAACGTTTGTTCGAACATTTCCGTAAATTCCAGGGTAACTTTTTCACCAGATGTGATAAATCCTAATGGAGTGTCTTTAAGTCACCCATAGCCACATTTCGTTCTCTATAATTATTTCTGTATATATATGTTGAACGGAGATATAAACCAAGTTATCTCAGAAAAGGATATTTGTCGAATATTAATTTATCGGTATTCCAATTTTCTCAAAAACGGCTCAAACGATTTAGATCAAACTTACGGAGTACTCTCAGCTAACTAGTCCCTACATTTTATTCTCTATAAATGCTTCTGCAGAAGTGCGTGGAACGAAGATATAGCGCCCGCATATGTCGGTGGTGTTTGAACTTACGGGGGTGGCGGGGAAACTTGTGTGTTGCTACGCACCGCCCGTTGAGAAATGGTAGTAAGGGAAACGGCGGCAGTGGGAATTCTAGAATTTCTGGAGCAGCTTGTCTTATGAGCGTTCGTGAACCACCGCCTCAATTTTTCTGAAGATTGTAGTTACATTTGAGCGGAATTTCTAAGGAAAATATTGCCCTAAAATCGATTTTCGAAATGTTTTGTAATTTATTGTGCTGCTCCCGTAATTTTCCAACGAATGACTGTAGTTAGTTTGGTCCAGACCTCATACGTCATTTTGGCGGTCCATGGTGACCTGCGCGCTAAGATTGAGCTTAGTTTTTAGTTATCGTTTTCGCTTTCACTGACCATTTTAACAGGGGGTTTTCGGGCACAGTAGCCCTTGAAACGTAGATCTGAAGAAAGCTCAAACTTTTTTCCCCCAGCCGACCAAATAACTTTCCTTTCTAATTTGTAGAGCCGAGGAAAGTAAAAAGAAGACGAAAACTCGCAAAACGGACAGAATGTTATTTGGAAATTTCCCGGACATCAATTGTACATAAAAAGAGTTCAGGACTAGTTGATATAACAAAAGCAACCGAAACTGGTCCTCCCTCACACTCACTATCCCCACCTTGCAAATTCGTCTTCAGAACGACTTTAACGAATGCTCTAACGAAAGTTGGGAAACTCAGGAACGACGGAATGGAATTTAGTATTGTTTATTTCTCCTCAAACGTCGCGTCAAATAAAACGAATAAAAATAGAGTAGCAGGTGATATTTGAGTAAAATCCTCTTCAACTCGACTCACACCTCCGCGGCTACCGCCCTTCACCTTAAAAGACCTTGCAGCTCCTGATTTATGGCAGGGGAGCTCGTGAATAGCTCCGGATTCGAGCCAATTCAATAAAACAGTTGAATCGAGGGGTCAAGAGCCTTGTCGCGTGAATCAAAGACAGACGTCGAGCTGTTCCTTTAAAGTCTACCAGAACTAGGAGCCCCGTGCCTTGAATTGTAGATGATCAACGCATTTACATTCAAATAACCTGCTTTGCAGGGGTAACGCTGAAATGGTGTAAATAGCTCTTACGTCCGTGTTAGGATCGCGACGCACCTTACAAGTTCACTCAACCGATTGTAGATTCTGCGATTATGATCGCTACAAAAACTGATTCAATTTTCATCACATTCTTAAGATTTCCCAGACAATCGCAACGGAACGGGGACACATACAAACTAATAGAGTTCTTTTACCAATATGTGGCCACAAATTGTTCCCCGCGATTATTTCTTTAACCAGGCGATATATTCGTAGCTCTAAACACGCCAGAAAATGAGTCTCGGAACGTGGAACATTTGTTTTACGTAGAAATGACTTGATGCGATTTTACGTGGGTTTGAGGGTAGTTGTGTGGTGTGTCGTATCGTACCAAATCTTTCAAGTGGGTCGTTTGACGCGTTGGATGTACTCGTAGTTAAATTTTCTCCTATAATTCCGTAACAAAAAAAAAGTCAGCTGTTTCATTACGTTCACAGAACGAGCGAGTGCTTTCTATTTCGGTGGAGTTTTGTATTGATGTGATGCTGTGGTTTTTTCGTTCCTGTGGACCAGAGCCAATTGAGAATTAGGGCACGTGAGCGGCACTCGAGCGGTTGGCTCCTGCACATCAAGAGACCCCTTCGTTTGATTTTGACCTGATTTCAACTTGGATTGTTGCGAACATCAGGTTCGAAGCATCACTCAACTTTCCACAAATGTTTCGCTGTACTTTCTTCGTTCTACGGTTTTTACAAAATTAGTTGTAATTTTAATCCTCCGCCCCATAGAAAGTAGGTTCTTCTGAAGCGAATATCTGGCGCGTAGCAACTCACAACTTCCGCGGAATCCTATGGAAACGTTTATGGAGGACAAAAAATGTCGGTACTAACTTGTTGAGAGTACCCCCTAAGTTTAAGAACCGTTTTCGAGAAAAATGCCCAAAACCACAACTGTTTTGGCCATTTTGATCCCCTACCCCCCTTTCGGATCGATGGAAATCGCTCATACCTGATTTTCGCGCCGTCAAAAATATCAGGTGCGTAGCAACAACAACTTTCACCCCCCTCCCTCCCCCGTAACTTATAACACCAGCTACATATGCTGGCGCTGTATCTTCGTTCAACGCATTTCTAAAGAATGATTTATATGGAACAAAATGTAGGGACTATAGCTGAGTGTACTCCGTAAGTTTGATCGAAATCGTTAGAGCCGTTTTTGGGAAAATTGGAATACCGATAAATTAATATACGACAAATCTCCTTTTTGAGTTAACTTGGCTTATATCTCCGTTCAACATACATATACAGAAATAATTACAGAGATCGAAATGTGGGCATGGGTGGCTAGAAGACACTCCATAAGATTGATCACATCTGGTGAAGCAGTTACCCGGGAATTCACGAAAATGTTCGGAAAAAACGTTATTTTCGACACATTTTGATTTTTATCTCTGTTCAATGGACTGTCAGAGGAATATTTATTGAGAACAATATATAGGTATTAACTATTTGAAAACATCCTGAGAGTTTGGTGAAAATCGTTGTAGCCGTTTTGCCCTAAAGCGTTAAAAAAACCTATTTTTCTTCATAGGCCTATATCTCCGTTACCCGTACTTTCATGGGGATATGTGTAGAGAAGAAAAATTTTGTACTAACTAGTAGAAGTTATTGTGAAAGTTTAATCAAAATCGATAAAACCGTTTTTGAGAAAAATGCGTAAAACCCTAGTTTTTGGTACATTTTCGTCCCCCAACCCCCTTTCCCATCGACCGAAATTGCCCATTACCTTATCTACAAAAAATATCGAACAAAACAACTTTTTGACACGATCTCAATACTCCCTTTGGGCAGCAGAAAGTAAAATATGAAGCATGACCCCCCGACGGCTGATTGTCTTTTCCTGTGAGAGAATCTAATTTCGTTTTTTCGGACAATGAAAGATTAGTGAGGGCTGTCGATGGGCTATCATTCACAACCTGTGTTGTTGAACTTCGATAGTACCAAAAATACGAAAATTATGTTGTATATATTCTCAACAATTTTTTGCTAATTATGAATTAGCATACGTTAATAGGTTCTATAATTTCGTAATGATTTAATACTTGAAATTTATTGTACAATACAATCGGCCTCCATCGCACGAGTCAGCCACTCTAAAGGAAGCTCTAGAGCTAGAGCGTTCCCAAAACATTTTCCCTGATGGAATTTTTCGGATTGGGAACAAATCGTAACGTGAAGATCTGAAGAAAATTCAAAATATTTTGTGGGGTCGAGGAAGTAATAAATAATTGTCGAGTAGTGCACTCAACATATTGTGGGGGGTTATGTGTGTGTGTGTGTGTGTGTGTGTGTGTATCTGAGGGAAAGCTGAGCTGTGAGTGGCGGAGGGGGATATTGTGCTTTATAAACACACTACAATTGTTGAGCAGCCTAGCAGCTAAGTACTGATATTTTAGCTTGTACGTGTGAATGTGCTGGAGGGCGTCTTTAGGACATGACCTCTTGAAGCTTCGTAGCTCTGTGATGCATTCACCGAGAACTTCGACCCACTCCTCTCTTCATTCGACGTTTTCCTGATCATCAATCAAATTGAACGGACGAGCATTGATCCGTTTAGTGCCTAGTCCCTCGTTCACTTCGGTTCCTTCGCACTTGCTCCCTGTGAGCAGTTACCGTATTTTATTCTAACAATTGTGCGGGATCTATTTTGAACTTTGCTCTTCAAACTGAATGTGAAGTGAAGTGGGAGGCGTGAAATGGGATGCGGGCCAACTAGAGCTCGTTGCCACTCCAGAACCGGGTACGTCCACAGACCCAACGTAAAATCCTTACGTCCGAACCATCGTAGTGAGATAAGAGACGCTGTTTTATGGTAAAAGTTAAGGTAGCAGTAGTTGTAACACTTTTGTCGTAAAAGTGAGTGTAAACAAATGCGACAGGCTACTGATATGAATATAAATGTGATCCGTAAGACAAATATCTGGTGCGTTGCAACACACAACTTTCCTTAGCTCTACGTAAATTCACTTTGTACATGGCTAATTCTATTCAATCAATTCATTTATCACTCAGTTAATTTGAACTTGGTCAAACAACGCTTTACGGCAGCAGAAAGCGGTAGCGCTTACAGTTCCGGAATTTATTATGCTGCTCGTACTCATTGCAGGACCATTATTGAGCAATCGGTACACAGATAATTAATGAGGCTGTAAACACGAATTTTTTGAAGAAGGATAGTAATCGCTGTTAGAACTGGTAGTAAGCGAAACGGCAGTAGTTGAAATTCAGGAATTTCTGGAGTGAGCCCCATGTATCTCATGAGCGTTTTTAAACACTCACCCTTTAGGTATTGGATTGGACTACAATACCAATTTTTTTAAACATTCTACAAGAATTCCAGCGGAGTTTATAAGGAAAAAACTGCGCTAAAAACGCTTTTGGTCGAAAATTTTGATAATTTATTGTGCTGCTTTCATCATTTTCCTACGAATGAGAATTTTATAGTATCATTGCCTTATTGAGAGCTATCTATATAAAAAATGTAATTAAAATCGTTAGAGCCGTTTTTGAGGAAAAAAAATTGGTGTTTTGATCACTATGATGACTATAGTTAACTTTCGGTGGATTTTGCCCATACCCTCATTATTGCGTTCCATGGTAACCTGTAGGTTAGACATCAAGTTTCAGATGATTTGGTACGGTGGTTTTCTCTAAAAACTGCGCTAAAATCGATTTCGTCGAAAGTTTTGGTAATTTGGTGACCTGCGGGCGAGATATGAAGTTTGAGCTGATTTGGTACGGTGGTTTACTCTAAAAATCGTTCACAGACACAAATACACACACACAGACCATTTTCCCAAATAGTGTTTTGCGGACTCAGGAGGGTCTGAAACGTAAAGATCTGAAGAGAACTCAAAAATTTTTTTTTCAGCCGATTACATAACTTTACTTTCTACTTTTGACAAAATTAAAGATTCGTATACAATTTCACGTGGGGATGAAGCCCACAACGGAGAGATATTTCTTTACAGAAATACAAACCAAACAGAAGGAAAATAACTAAAAATAATTGAAATATAGATGTATTAAAATAAAATAACAGACTTCTCCTTCCTATCCAAAATCTGAACCCAAAAGATATTTAAGAAAATAAGAATTAAATTAAAACGTCTTTCTACCCTACTTCTGGCATAAAAAAAAAACAAAGAAGAAACAAAAAAAATGAACGCGACTTGCTGCCAGGGATCTTCTTTCTTCGTTCGAACCTGAAGCTCTCCAGAAGAACCCAATCAGGAATTGGAACCGAAAACGGGAAAACGACTTGAAAACGGGAGTCGGAACAAGTAAAAACGTCCTTTTTCGGGGAACGGGAACACGCGGAAAGACAAAACCAAAACAACAACAACCCTGCGAGAGAAACAACACACCCTCCTCCGCCTCTCATAAGTCTCCCATCCGGTTACCACCTTGGAAGGCACTGTTCCAAGCCTCGACCCTGGGTCTGTTCCAGGCGCCCAACCGCACTTGAAAATTAACTCGTTACACATCCCCCTCATTCGGTTGAAGTGGTTGATATGGTTTAAGCTTAGATGTCTGCCAAGTACCTGCATCCTTACCACAAGAGTCCTGGAGCTTGCAAGTGCCTCCGGGCTAACTGTCACCACGTGTATGGGCCCTCATACTTGTGACAAAGCTTGGCTGCTGACCGATCTTGAGCTGATGAGAGGTTGAAGGATGTAATGAGTAGCACCAAATTCCTGACCTGGAATTTCATTGGTGTGTGGGCGCAAGTTGTAACCCACGGCTTTGTTCTGTGCTGGCTTTGAGGATATGCTTCTCAACTAAATGGTGAATCTCCTGCAGCTTTTTCATTCGAGTTCCCCATTCATCTGTGTTGAAGACTACAGAGTTTGACTGGTCTGGAGAGATGCGAGAATAGAAAGAACTAATTGGGTTTAGTTCTGCCAAAGTTAAGAAAGCAGGAGAGTACTTTGTTGTGCTGTGTACTACGCTATTTAGAGCAAATTGGAATTCTCCCATGTATATATCCCATTCAGTGTGCCGTGATTGGTCAACATATGCACGTAGTAGTTGGCGTCGCATGATTCACCCGTTCCGCTGGATTGGCTTGGCAGTGGTACAATGGGGTGGCACGATGTTCAATTTTACATGCGTGCGCCAAGGAACGTACAGCTGAGCTAACAAAGTTAAGTAGCATTATCTGTAATTAGGACAGCCGGAGTCCCAAAGTGGTTTAAAATGTTTGCACGAATCTAGCCAGTATGGTAGGGGAATTAGCACTGCGAATAGGTATTAGTTCAACCCATTTTGGTAAAAGGTCTTGAAACACCAGTAGATACTTATTCCCTGATCTGCATGTGGGAGGGGACCCATGATATCTGCAGACACAATATGCCAAGGGGTGGCATTGTAACGTGGGTACATCCAACCCCTGGGGGTAGTATTAGAAAGCTGTTTCACTCGTTGGCACACGCCACATCCCGGACATACCGAACTACATCATGGTACAATCCTGGCCAGTAGTACTGCCTGCCTACTCGCCAGTGCGTCTTAGCTACTCCCAGATGACCAGATTGAGGGACATTGTGGGATTCTGACAGGATTCTGGACCGCAAAGGCCAGGGGATAACCAATTTCCAATCTTCACTGGGTGTTTCAATCTCCCCCTTCAGGAATGATTTCCGTAAATAGTAAAGATGGTTACCTTCTACTTTCCATTCTGGGTGGTGGTCTGGATTGGCCTGTACCCTGTAGAATTTTTGTTCATACCATGCATCCTTCACCGGATGAACATTGGTATCAGGGGTAGTTGATTCTGAGTCCCTGGGTGCAGTGGAAATTGCATTAATGTTGACTTGAGGTGGTAGCCTTGACAGTGCATCAGCTACGCAGTTTAACATTCCCTTTCGATACTCCACTTTGAATTTGTACGGCTGGAGTCGCAAGGTCCACCTAGCCAACCGACCTGTAGGGCTCTTCAACTCAATTAGCCATTTGAGACAGGAGGTTTCGGTAATCACTGTGAACTCATTTCCTTCCAAATACTGACGGTGTTTCTCAATTCCATAAATCACTGCAAGACACTCTTCTCTGTAACACTATAGTTACGTTCTGCAGACGACAGGGAACGCGAACTGTAACTAATAACTCGCTCGTTACCATCTTGCAACTGTACAAGTGCTGCACCCAGCCCATATTGACTGGCATCTGTTTGCAAGATGAAAGGCAAATCGAAATTTGGCCTTGCTAGGATAGGAGCTGAAGTAAGAGCAGACTTGAGAGAATCAAAAGCTTTGGACTGTTCTGTGGACCACCACCAAGCTTTCCTTTTGCCCAACAGGGATGTCAAAGGGGCGACAATAGTTGAAAAACCAGGAATAAATCGTCGATACCAGCCTGACATACCCAAGAAACGACGAAGCTCTGTAAGGTTTTTTGGAGTTGGATATGATGTCACCGCTTCGACCTTTTCTGGATCAACGCATATACCCTGCACGTTTACTAAGTAGCCGAGATATCGAACTTCTCTGCACCCGAATTCGCACTTTTCCGGATTCAGCCGAAGTCCTGCTTCTTTAAGTCTTCTGAAAACCTCCTTCAGTATTGTGCAGTGCTCTGAAAAATCAGCTGTACATACGAGTATGTCGTCTAAGAAGACTACTACTTGTGGATACATATCCAAAAATATGGAATCCGCAAGGCGTTGGAAGGTACTGGGTGAGTTACACAACCCAAATGGCATGGACCGGAAACGGTACAACCCACGGCCGGGTACCACAAACGAGGTAATGTCGCGACTAGCTTCATCAGTTAGTGGAACTTGCATAAATGCTTGTTTCAGATCAAGTTTGGAGAGGTACCTGGCTTGACGCAGACTGTCAAGTAATGTATTAATATTGGGCATTGGGTATGAGTCCTTCTTAGTGAGAGCATTCACTTTTCGGAAATCAATGCAAAATCTATAGGTATCTCCTTTGCGAACCATAACAACAGGTGAGCACCATGCAGCATGACTGGCTTCCACAACCCCTGCCTCCCAGCATTCTGTCCAGTTCTTTATACATAACCTCCAACACTTTTGGAGAGTATGCATACGCTCGTTGTTTTACTAGCTCCACAGAGCCCACATCAATCTTGTGCGATATTCTAGAGGTGAGGTCCAACATTGCTCTCAAATCCCTCAAACCCTGTGAGACTATGGGATCCAACATAATTCGTTCATCTTCCGTAAGCTCCTTTGATACCATAGCAGTTAATCATAGGTCGAACCTTGGGGAAAGACAAGAGGTAGGTGAAGGCATGAAGTGAAATTTTTTGTTTGGGAAATCTGAAAATACCATGATTTGTTATGTGCATCAGTAACAATCCCAAATTTCCTTATGAAGTCTAACCCCAAAACCATCGGGAAAGATAAATCTTGCAGGTAGTACTACTCGAACTCTAATACCTTTGGGCCTAAGTAGAACTTCAAACGGTGTGACTTCTGAAACAGCAGTCTGGGTCCTGTTAGCCATTTGGGCTATAATCTGATGAGCCCTGGTTTGGTTGTGCAGAGCCACACCTCTGAAGTTATAGAGTCAAGTCCCATCATTTTTAAACCCTGTTTCCCAACAAATGACAGGGTAGATCCCGTGTCATACAAGGCAGGTATGCAAATGCTATTTAACTCAGATGCACAATCATTTCTCATCTGAAACACCATGGGGGAGTATCCACGAATCAGTATTCCCTGCCTTGGGGACCATACTCTACGATATGTGACGGTAAACAGGGGTACAACAGGGCACCCTTGACTTAGCGGAAAAATTGATAACAGTGGAGTATTCACTATGACCGTGTAAAGGTGAAGACCCTGACGAAGCATTTCTTGAGTTGTCCTCCTGTAGAGCATTTTCATCTTGAGACAGTGAAGGGGTTACGGTAAGAGACGGGAGTGAAAAAGCAAAAAGGGGAAACGGTAGAATTTTTGAGGTCAATGTCAGGGGTTGGGAGTCGACTGGACCTCTAGGAGTGCCCTGCTGCAGTTTTCTGAGCTGCATGTAGGGCACGATTTAATTGTCACTCCTGCATAGCCACAGCGGTAGCAAAAGCGTCTCCTAGGTTCAGAGCACCAGCATAATAATGAGTGGTGCTGTTACAATTCCAGCATATCATTCCTTTCCACCCTGGTCACCGCGCTTAGCAGCCAGCTGATTCCGTGAGAATGAGTGATGTTTGTGGAAGATTTGGAACCAAGAGAGTCCTTGATTTCAACATTAGGTGCTGTGAGTGATCTGATATAGATGAAAAGAGTCTTGTCCTCTCGAATTTCCCTTCACAGGAGCATTAGGATTCCTAGTTGGTTTGGACTCTTTGGAACGTGCTGAAGTATTGGGCACAGGTTCCAGCAGTTCTTCCCATGACTCAGCCTAGTGATGGTTGATCAAATCTTGATGAGTGGGGATAGTATGGGAGGTATATTTTTCTTCAAAGGCTCTCCTTGTAGTGTGATCTAGATGGTTGAGAGCCAGGTGGAGCTTCACAAAATCTAACAAATCTAAATTCTCTAACTTTGAAAGGGACGTCCAGTTATTAATGTGCACGTTCAGAAAGCGCTGCAAGTCTGCGATACAGGCTTTTGGAGGGCCTTGAAGTCCAGAATGTTGTTCAGAAAGTGAGTCGCCAATCGCCTTCTATTTTGGTAACGAGATACCAGTGCTGCTAGTGCCAAGGGATAGCTCTCTGCATTTAGAGGGAAACTAGCTATAACAGCTAGCGCATCACCCTTCAAGCTTGAGCGAAGGTACTGAAATTTTTTTACATCATTCCCAGCAAGAGAGGGCTCAGTATCTACGAGGGAGGTAAAAAGTGAGTGATACTCTGTCCATTCTTCGATTTTTCCAGAAAATGTCGGAAGAGGTATCCTAGGAAGTTGAGAAGAATAATTAGTACTCGTCCCAGCCCCAGTACTTTCTTTGACTACAGCAGCTAATCTGCTTGCACTCAAGTAATTTGATCGGGCCACATCAATTAGTTCAATTGCGCTACAAAAGACTTTACAACGTCTAATTTATACTTTCCACCACCTTCCAGGTAGGTTGACATTGAAGTTCCTGATTTTGCTAGCCACCTCTTCTAAGCGGTTCTCTATTTTATCCAATCTTTGGTAAGACGCGGTGAACGTGTCTACATTCTTAGGGGTAATGTTCCCAGAGCGGTCATAAATCTGCTGTAGGCCTGCAAACAGTGTTTCCCGTTCATTTACCAATAAATCATGTTCTTTCCTCGATGCCTCCAACCGGTCAGAAGATTTTGATGGGTCAGTCATCTCTTCACCTTCGAGTAAAAGAAGTTAACGAAACTAATTCACTATCCTACGATAAAAACTTTCAGTTTACGTTGGGCGCCATTTTTGACAAAATTAAAGATTCGTATACAATTTCACGTGGGATGAAGCTCATTAACGGAGAGAGATATTTCTTTACAGAAATACAAACCAAACAGAAGGAAAATAACTAAAAATAATTGAAATATAGATGTATTAAAATAAAATAACAGACTTCTCCTTCCTATCCAAAATCTGAACCCAAAAGATATTTAAGAAAATAAGAATTAAATTAAAACGTCTTTCTACCCTACTTCTGGCATAAAAAACAAAGAAGAAACAAAAAAATGAACGCGACTTGCTGCCAGGATCTTCTTTCTTCGTTCGAACCTGAAGCTCTCCAGAAGAACCCAATCAGGAATTGGAACCGAAAACGGGAAAACGACTTGAAAACGGGAGACGGAACGAGTAAAAACGTCCTTTTTCGGGGAACGGGAACACGCGGAAAGACAAAACCAAAACAACAACAACCCTGCGAGAGAAAGAAACAACACCCTCCTCCGCCTCTCATAAACCTCCCATCCGGTTATCACCTGGGAAGGCGCTGTTCCTAGCCTCCACCCTGGTCTGTTCCAGGCGCCCAACCGCATTTGTAAAGTAACCCGTTACAAGAGCAAGGAAAGTAAAAATGATTAAAAATATCACCTCTCAAGTTAAGCGACCGGAACTAAACCAAGACACCTGTGGCCATCCAAACCCATCTCGCGAACCATATTTTTCACATAATTCATCTGAGATGAAACCAACATTCATACACCGATCCACAACACTCGCCAGCCCTGTCGATTCAATACATGAATGAAGATTGTATCATTCCTCTTCGGTCTAAGTATAGTAAAAACAGAAAACGCGAAGAGGGCAGTGAGGAAAGCACTATAGTACGTAAGACGGGTCGAAGGGTTGGCTCAAGTGCCAGGCAGTAGCCAACGATAACGTTCTAATTAGCAGCTATCAGCTAACCGTTCAAAATTATCAAAGCCTTATCAACGCGTAATGTTGCGTTCTGCCCATTGGGATTCAACCCAATTCTATTTTGATTTTACGACCTCGCGCAAATTCAGCTATTTTTTCTCGTCCTGCTTTGTGAACCAACTGTGGAGCGCTGTGTTCCCTTTGAACAGAAGACATATCTCTTTTCTTGTGAATAAAGCGCCTACGATTTATTGAGTGTTGTAATGTACTTCCCTGGAGGGCTAGAAGAAGGTGAACTAATGAGTTCGGTAGAGCTCACTTTCCAGAGCCCAAAAGCCAGACTAAATCGTAAGGAAGGGGCATTGAACACACACAAAATGAGTGTTGGTGCAGCGAATTCCCACAGAAGAAATTGCGAGGACATGAACGCCCAATCGGTCATCGGTTGAATAATGCTGGTGAGCATTGAAAGCCTTGAAAGGGTTGTGGCAAAAAAAAACCATCTAGACAGCGGCAAACTTACGCCGCCGAAGAGTGGATAACGCGAAAAAGGGAACACTAATAACTCGTATTGTTCTGAGTAATATTTCGGTCCAATAGTCGTGTCTGGTCTCCACAAAATTGAAGGAATGATACGTAATCGGCTGAAATTTGTTTTCTAACTTGGAAAAGAAATGCCACGAAAAACGCCATTTGGAAAATCTGTGTGCGCAATTGAATGACAACCGCTGAACAAAATCAGCTCAATTTTTAAATTATATTTAATCTGCAGGTTACCGCGAAACTAGTTATCGCAGTGAACTAAACAGTGAGAGCAGCACAATATAATAAATATTTCAACGAAATGGTACTGATTTAGTTATTAAGAAAAAACGGGACGAACCCAATTACAAGAAAAAAGTAAACAGGTAGTACCTAAATGAATATTAAGAAATAAGGAACAACCAACGATGACTAGAGCACCACACCAGACATAACACTGCTTCACCACAAACACAGTAGGCAAAATGAGTTATTGAAGGGTACCCAAACAGAGGTGACGGAGCAGTTGAGTTCTAAAGGTTGAGATTGGTGAAGAATGTCGATGAAGGGAGGTGATGACGAGAGGAGGTTTGCTTGGCGAGGAAGGCGGCTGAGTGGGCGGTGATATAAGTAATTTGTGGAAGAATAAGGAACGGCAAAAGGCGGGACAGAGTGGGAAGAGAGGCACGAGAAAGCCGACCCGGGCCAAGAGGCATCAATCCGACCTGTCAGCAGAACGTGAAGGAATGTAATATCTGCACACAGGTGGCAGTCACGTGGAGACATCACAGTCCAAATTCTCACGAGGAATTGAGAGCTTATATGCCTGGAAGCGGGGGAAAGCCCTGAAGGCGCATTCAATTTCCACAATGTGGGACTCATAATAAGGACTCCAGATCACTGATGTGTACTCCAGAGTTGGCTGCACGAGAGTCTTATAGAGTGTCACGAGGGCTGGTGCTTGGGAGGGCTCTCTGGTATTGCCAAGCCTAGAAAGCCAAGTGTCCGCATTCCTCGGTACGCCACCTCAGCTATGTGGTCGGAGAAGGAAAGGTAGGAATCTAAATGCACGCCAAGGTCCACAATGTCAGCCCTACGGGGAATTGTTACCCCGTTGATTGATGACTGGAGAGTGGGAATGATGGAAAGAAATGACTGCACATTTAGATGTGTTCAAGGCTAGTCCATTAACGGCACACCAATGAGAGAGGGCATCCAGGTTCTGTTGGAGGAGGTGGCAGTCTGAGGAGTCATGGAAGGAGATGAAGAGCTTCAGGTCGTCAGCCTATATAAAAAACTCTGTACAGTGCAGGGAGGAAATAACGCCATAAATCACCAGGTTGAAGAGAAGGTGGCCGAGATGCGAGCACTGGGGAACTCCTGAAGTGGCAGGGAAAGAGGGAGACGACGCCACTTACACGCACTGACGCAGTGAGGTAGCTGGCAATCCATGTATGAAGTGGTCCAAAGACACTATATCTGGTAACTTTAATGAAGATCGTGAAATAATTATGTACATCCTTAGAAATTGCGGTATTCACGCTGCCCTTTATTTGACTACGTTTTCCCAATGATTAGTGAAGACGCATCTGTTGAAAGAAAATCTCATAAGCAGAGGACTGACCATTTGCTCAAATTCCGTTGAAATGCGGATTAACCTGTAAGTTTTAGTTGGGTCCTGAAGCCGTCATAGTAACTTAGATGGGATTTTATATGGTGGAGTGTGTTAAGGAAAGTAAATAGGATTGGCAGTTCATCGACTGATGGTGTGAGGGCAGTCTCGTGATGTGGCTGGACGGCAGTTTAATTAATTGCTCATTTTCTTTGAATTTATCTCACCTGCTCTCCACAGACTAACAACAAGAGCCTGTTGTTCCAATATCAGAGTTACAACAAAACGTTCTAAGAACACACAAATTAAGTCAATCAATTCGAGTTCGCGCAAATGTACTCACCGTAGAGACGTGGAGGTCCCCGATTCTTGTGCTATCGGATTCAAAGTTGTTCCTTCGTGACCATCAGCTTTAAGAAGAGCTTGGCCTCTAATCCCATACCCCATACCAAAAACGTAAATCTGACGTGATTAGTACCGATTGACTGGAGGTCGAATAATGCGTTTTTCTTCGCAGAATGACTACCTACTTCAATTACCCTCCAGTTGAGCTGCAAGAGGAGCTCAAGAGCATCGCTCAGGCCATCGTCGCCCCCGGCAAAGGCATCTTGGCCGCCGACGAGTCCGTCAGCACCATGGGAAAACGATTGCAGGTCGGTAATTAGTAATAAATGTGTTAGTATAGTAAGTGCGAAGACCTCTGGCTGAACGCTTTTGTCTTTCTGCAGGATATCAACCTCGAGAACACCGAGGAAAACAGGCGGAAATACAGGGAGCTGTTGTTCTCGACTGACCCGAAACTGGCCGAAAACATTTCTGGAGTCATCCTTTTCCACGAGACCCTGTATCAAAAAGCCAAGGATGGCACACCTTTTGTTGACATTCTGAAGAAAAAAGGCATCATTCCTGGTATTAAAGTGGACACAGGCGTCGTCCCTTTGATGGGGTATGTTCCTTTTCCTTTGAGAATTGCGCTCTGTAAATTATTAATACCATCCATTAAGGTTTGTTATGCTGGTAGCGCTGCTCCTCTGATTCCATGCTGATGTTCACTCGAGTAATTGTACATATTGTCGTGGTGAATTGCTGTTTTTGAAATTTATTTTAGGTAGGTTTTATCAACGAGTTTTGTCGGGTGAATGGCCATTACTGTACGATTGGTAGCAGAGCGATAAAAGATGTCATAGTGCTACGAGCAGTGTCTATGTACTCTAAAACGAGATCTTTCAGCAGGCGCTCTTGTCCAGTTCAACGTGTTAGGCAGAATTACACCGACCAGCAATTGGTTCACACAAGTCATTGAGGCTTTTGTGCCCCTGGCTCTTCCTGTCTTGAGCTCTCTCAAATATGGTTCCCATGTACCTTCAATCATCAGATCTACTCATCCTCCTCCTGGAGTGGACCAAGATAATCTAGCCACAACTGCAAGCTCCTTACACTTCAGGCTCTTGTCAGGCAGTGAATAATGTTGTAGGAACTCCTTACAAACGCGCTGGAAGAGATCAATCCTCACTATCTTGACCACAATCGCCAACAAAGTGCATGAAGGGCAGGCAGCCTATGATACTCCTCCCTCTGAATGAATTGGGACGACTGGGACGTTACCAACCAGCAATGCCATAGACCGTGATGAATCAGCCCGCCTCTCCTCTCTTCTAGGAAGACCAATCCTTCCCACAGTGCGTCTGTTATATAACGGTATTCGGGTCTATCTTAATAATAACTTCCTTCCAATATATACGGTATATTCGTCCAAGTATAGAGGTATGGAAAGGTATAGCCCACAGATAGAAAGAGCGAAGTGTAGTCGAAGGCGTTCAGAAGAGGAATAGACCAACCGTCTTGTTGTGTGCTGAGGGGCTCAATTTTCCTAACCTCCGGGTCGTAGCAATGTCCCCCTCTCCCTGTCCTTCGACCATTTTCTTCTTCTTTCGATTTAATCGGGTTCGATCTGCTGCAAGGAATGGTTCTGCCCGGTATGTGCGGCTTCCTGTGGGCTCGTGAGTGGGCCATGTATGAGACATCAGGTGCGGGTAACATAACTCCTACTTAAATACGTGACAAATAATGTTTTTCCCCTGTATGCGAGGGAAGGGCTTCGAAAAATGGCGTTGAACGGGTTAATAAACCTAGTGTTAGTATTTACTCCTTCGTCAAACTGCCCTCGTCATTTACTCCTCGTTCTCTTTATCGCTGCACAAATCGATTAATTATGTTTCTTCAATTCTCCTGTCACAGGTCTGAAGATGAGTGCACCACCCAAGGGCTCGATGACTTGGCTAAAAGATGCGCTCAGTACAAACAAGACGGCTGCCAGTTCGCCAAATGGCGCTGCGTTATCAAAATCAACACCAACACCCCATCTTACCAGGCCATACTTGAAAACGCTAACGTGCTCGCCAGATACGCCTCTATCTGTCAAGCTAACAGGTAATTTTGGATGTACTCGTGAAATATGTGTAACCATTCAATGAGGGAGTGTGCGAAGCAAGTTGGGTTGAGCCGTGAGGCAGGACTTGTTGACCATTCAACATCCACTGGTCATTTTGTGTTGCTTCTAGGTTCGTTCTTAGGTAGAAGTTTCTCTGAAAAGACCTCAGGCCTAAGAGAGACTTGCTCATGTTTGGGCCCGCTGTTAGAGGTGGGACTGAGGCCCCTGTGAGGAGGCAGCACAATTCTGGGACCGAAGTACAGTGGCCTGTTAATCTCATCCGAGCAGACTCCTCTTTTCCCCCGGTACTATTTGCCATGGTTTGACCACAGGGTGTCTCTAATTTTATGAAATTGTTTCCGTTTTTATTTTATTTAGCAGGGAGTGTAATAATAATTTTGGGTTTTACGAAGAGACTTATATAATCGCTGATTCTACGTAATTAATTTAAGATTCAGATGGACTACATGAACTAGGTATTCTGTTTTTGATTAAACCTAGTTGCTAGCAAACGACAGAAAGAAAGTGGTAACGCGAGAAAAGAGGAAAACCGGGAAAAACGCTGATAGAATAGATTGGTGTTGGAAACTGGAATGAGCGTCGGAAAAAACTGCCTGAGATCAGTGAATGGGGCGTGGAATTGACAGTTGTGATCTTCTGTGAAGCGGCTGCTGGGTGATGGTACTGGCACGCTGCATGGTGGTCTGTGGTGGAAACTGAGTGCCCTGTGTAGGTGCGTTTCTTCGAGGTACTGACGACGCCACAGACTTTTTATTTTATAGTATTAATTCAAGCGAGTTCCTTCTCCAGACAACACAATTTGGAAAATCCCCACAAGCGTTGCCCAGAAAATAGTGTCACATCTGTAGTTTCTCATCAAGGCATGGGATTGTGTCTTCTAATAGCCCTGGGCAGTGCGTACTCCCTCATGAGTTATGGCCACTGCGCCTTTTGAACAATCGCACACCTTGATGTATTGGAACACTTGAGGTAGAACTTGTTTCGGCCATGTTCCATCAACCCGTGACATGGACAACTTGAATGAGACTTTTAATCTGCCCACTACTTCTGGAAAGAACTTTTTCACATGGACAGCTTTTGTTTTGAGAGGCGGAGGTTGTTTGGTATGTGAGGCATGCAAAAAAGAGCTTGACTCCTTGGAATTTTGTCTTATCTTTTCCTCTACATCCTAATTAGGTGGGCCATAGATGTGACAACTCTTACCAATTCCAGCTTACATCTGCATCAAGCCACTAACAATGTTATCTTGAGCTTCAGGTCCTAGGAACCTGCCATAAAAATCAGTTTCTCTTTTGGTCTTGAGAGCATTAGTTGGAGTAATAGTTCCACTCTAAGTCAACATAAGGCTCGTATTAACTTATATGTTTATATTATAACTATAGAAATATTTTGTGACAGAATCGTGCCGATTGTTGAACCTGAAGTTCTGCCAGATGGAGCTCATGACTTGGACAGGGCTCAGAAGGTAACGGAAACTGTGCTGGCTGCTGTCTACAAAGCGTTGAATGACCACCACGTCTATCTGGAGGGCACTCTGCTCAAACCAAATATGGTCACACCCGGGATGCAGTGCACGAAGCGAGCGACTCCCGAACAAATTGCAGCGGCTACTGTCACCGCCTTCCAAAGAACTGTAAGTTCCTAACAGGTGTATCTGTGATAGTTTGGCGCAGAGGGCGATTGATAGACGTTAAATGTCAATGAATGATGTACATTGTTTCTCTGAGATAATTGAATTGAGGTAAAGCAACAAATATGATGCATCTTCTTGTTATCTGCTGTTTTAACCTGGTGAGGAAGGGTTTAAAGAATGCAGAGGTTGTAACAACCTAACCCTTCCATAAGGCTCAAATTGGAACGTCTCTCACTGGTGGAAAAGTTGCAGAGGGCTGCAGTTTCCAGGTAGATTACGAACCCTCTCCCTGCTGACACAAAACAGCCCCTTCTGTTGAAAAAAATAATAGTTGAGGTTTGCTGTGGGGGATTTTATTGTTTGAAAACTGGTTTAACGATCTTGATTAAATTTTTTCTGTGAACAGTTAATACTGACAGTGCTGTTGTTTGGCACAGGGCGAAGTAGTTGGGATCATGAGCTTTCAAGGTGTGTTCGGCCTTTTTCATGTTATGCCGCGGGGAAGTCTGAGAACTGCCTGTTCAGTGGACTTCTCCTCCAGACAAAGGGATTAAGTTCAGTTTAACTCCCAATGTCAACGGATTTCCCCTTTTGGACTTTCCAAAATGTCCTTCCCTCCCTCTATTTACCTCCTTCTCCAACACACACAGCTCTTCCTTGATATACGATATACTCGTACTCGTCGCCCAGTGCTCACACAGACATTCTTCTATCAACTCCTCCTCACACTCTCCCTCTGCTCCAGTTTCCTGAGCAGCCTGCTCATGCGTAGTCCCCCTTGTGTCGCTCTCAAACTCAATGCATTATTCATTTCACGCGTAATGCAGTCCTCCTATCACACTCGCTGAGTTCCATTTTATTTAAGATCCCCCTCTCGTGCGCCCAACAGCTGTAAAGCGTTAAACTCGTGTCGTTAGTACCTTGTGCTCCAGTTTCACCCTCTATATCCATCTTCCCTGGTGAACACAGGTCTAATGTGATGAGTCTTTATTCAGTTACTCGTGTTTTCTACCCCTTGAGAGTTGTAAATGACCAGTAAACGTTTTTGTCTTACAGGTGCCCCCTGCAGTGGCTGGTGTTACTTTCTTATCTGGAGGTCAATCGGAGGAAGAGGCCACTGTGAACCTGAATGCCATCAACACGTTCGCTGGGCGCAAACCGTGGCCCCTCACATTCTCCTACGGTCGTGCTCTACAAGCTTCTGTACTTCGAGCCTGGCAAGGTTCGTATCTGATACTGCTCTATTCAATTACAACAACATTCATCTTATGTTCGTTCAAAGCAATACAGTAACCTATTGAAGGTAGAGGATATGTCAACACTACAGTGCACAAAACATGTCAGATCACCTGTGGAGTATGGTATCGAAGTTTCTTATGCTGACACTGACTCCTGCATACAGATTACAGTTTCTTGTTACTGATCGATGACCTAACTTTCAAAATCGAAATAATATTGTAACAGAATTTCGAGGAAATAGACGTCCGAAAGGTATTGTGGACCATGTATGGCTGTTGGAGAAGTTGCCAAGCCAACCAGTCTTTACCTTTATCTGCCAACACCGCTACAACTCCCTCAATGCAGACTCATTGACTGTACAGCGACACTTTGTCCAAGAGGGATATGTCTAGCAGCGTGAGTAGAAGCCCCACTGGTGCCATTTTAGTTAGCTGTGGCTTGAGACCTCAGTTCTGGAATTGCTGAAAGGCGTTCTGCCTGCACTTATGGAAAGAAGCGTGTTGCATTGTGTCGTGACTGATTTGGGGTATTTCAATCAACCAATTACATCACTCACGTACTTTATTAAAATGATTCTGAAGAATAGAAAAATAAAATGTTAACTTCTGATCCACTGTCCCCTGATGCTGTTCGCTTCAGATGTGTTCGTTGGAAGACGATTCTGAAGTGAGTATTTGATATTATTCAATCCCTACCATGGAGAACACATTGGTGATGGTGATGTTGAAAGGTTCGTTCAATGGATGATTGTGCAGGGTTGTATTGTTGGTGCAGTACAAAATACGGTCAGCAAAGTCTACACCAGTCAGCAAGACAGGTCTAACTGCAGCAAAACGGGACGATGGAAAGTCTCGCATTCTTGAAATTGGGTATCCAGTATCGCCAGTAGAGGAGATGGACTGGCATGATGGTAGTGGTTAACTACAAGGTTGGTATAATTTGATCTGGCTGGAAGTAATGAGGGGTGTTTTCGGTCCAGTTCAAGTGGGGCATTGGCGAGACGTCCTCTATCCCGGACGATTCCTCCTGATTCGAGGAAGGCTTTGAGTCTTTGCAACTTCTGAGGAAGCAAATTGAACGGAGTTGAGCCAAATATTTCAGGAACATAGAACTGTTGTATTTGGTACTACTCCGTTCAATTTGCTTCCTCAGTAGGCATGAAAAGAAAAATGCACAATCACGAAAAGTTCTCAAATAGGTGAAATTAATTGGTGATGGTGACAAAGAGAAGAAATGGGATTAGAGTAAAAATATCAGGTGCGTTGCAACACGCAACTTGCCTTAGCTATACGTCAATTCACTTTGTACATGGCTTTTTGAACTTGGCCAAACAACACTTTACGGAAGCAGGAAGCGGCAGCGCTTACAGTTTCGGAATTTATTGTGCTGCTCGTACTCATTCTCGGACCATTATTGAACAATTGGTGCACAGAGAATTAATGAGGCTGTAAACACGATTTTTTTTTAAGAGGATAAGTAATCACTTTCGCTAAGTTATTGGATAACTTTTGAAACTGGTTGTAAGCGAAACGCCGTAGTTCAAATTCCGGAATTTCTGGAGTGACCCCCTTACATCTTATGAGCGTTTTTAAACACTAAACCTATGAGTATTGGACTGGACTACTACTCCAATTTGTTTTAACATTCCCATAACATTTCAGCGGAGTATATAAGGAAAAACCCGCGCTAAAATCGATTTCGTCGAACGTTTTGGTAATTTATTGTGCTGCTATCGTCATTTTCCCACGAATAGGAATTTTTACTTTCCTTGGCTCTACGAAGTAGAAAGAAAAGTTATGTAATCGGCTGAAAAAAAAATTTTGAGTTTTCTTCAGATCTTTACGTTTCAGACCCTCCGACCCTCCTCCGAGAAACACTATTTGGGAAAATGGTCTGTGTGTGTGTGTGTCAGTCAGTCTGTGTGTGTGTGTATGTGAACGATTTTTAGAGAAAACCACCGTACCAAATCAGCTCAAACTTGATATCTCGCCCGCAGGTCTCTATGGGACGCCAAAATAAGGGTATGAACAAAATCCACCGAAAGTTAACTATAGTTATCATAGTGATCAAAACAACAAATCTTTTTTTTCTCAAAAACGGCTCTAACGATTTTGATTAAATTTTTTATGTTGATAGCTCTCAATAGCATAAAATTCCCATTCGTGGGAAAATGACGAGAGCAGCACAATAAATTACCAAAACGTTCGACGAAATCGATTTTAGCGCGGTTTTTAGAGAAAACAACCGTACCAAATCAGCTGAAACTTGATGTCTAGCCTACAGATTACCATGGGACGCAAAAATAAGGGTATGAGTAAAATCCACCGAAAGTTAACTATAGTTCAACATCAAATTTTTTTTCTCAAAAACGGCTCTAATGATTTTGATCAAATTTTTTATATTGATAGCTCTTGATAAGGCAATGATACCATAAAATTCTCATTCGTGGGAAAATGACGAGAGCAGCACAATAAATTATCAAACTTTTTGACGAAAAGCGTTTTTGCCGCGGTTTTTTCCTTTTAAACTCCGCTGGAATGTTACTAGAATGTTTAAAAAAAAGTAGTGTTATAGTCCAATCCAATACCTATAGGGTAAGTGTTTAAAAACGCTTATGAGACACATGGGGCTCACTCCAGAAATTCCTGAATTTCAACTACTGCCGTTTCGCTTACTACCAGTTCTAAAAGTTTTTACCCAATAACTCTACAAAAGTAATTACTATCCTTCTTCAAAAAATTTGTGTTTACAGCCTCATTAACTTCCTGTATACCAATTGCTCAATAATGGTCCTGCAATGAGTAAGAGCAGCACAATAAATTCCATAACTGTAGGCGCTACAGCTTCCTGCTGCTGTGAATTGGTTTGGACCAAGTTCAAATTAACTGAGGATAAATGAATTGATTAAATAGAATTAGCCATGTACAAAGTGAATTGTTGTAGAGCTAAGGAAAGTTGTGTGTTGCAACGCACCAGATATTTATTTTTCAGTTACCTTATTGAGAGCTATCAATAAAAAAATTTAATCAAAATCGTTGAAGCCGTTTTTTAGAAGAAAAAAATTTGGTTTTTTGATCACTATGATAACTATAGTCAAATTTCGGTGTATTTTGCTCATACTCTTATTTTGGCGTCCCATTATAACCTGCGGGCTAGATATTAAGTTAGAGCTGATTTGGTTCGGTCGTTTTCTCTTCAAATCGTTCACAGACACAGACACGCACACCATTTTCCCAAATAGTATTTTTCTGACTCAGTAGGGTCTGAAACGTAAAGATCTGAAGAAAACTAAAAAAAAAAATGTCAGCCGATTACGTGACTTTCTTTTCTACTTTGTAGAGGGCAAGGAAAGTAATAAAGCAAGAATGCAGGATGGGGTTGAAAGTGATAGCAAGTTCAAACACATGGATTTTGAGGATTGGACTTGTCCTTCGCTTGGGAAAAGAAGTCAGACTGTAAGCGACCTGAACTTCGATCCCTTCAGGGAACCAGAAAGTTGTGTCCTACGTGTAAATGATCATAGCTGTAGCAGCTCCCAACGTCTCCTCACAGTCCTGCTGCATGCCCGTTCAAACTCCTCTGGGCACAGTTCCCTGGTTGACAAGACCACGTCAGTGACATGCTGTGCAACCATGATTTCGTTTTATTCAATCAGAGATGAATGTAGGTAGCAGAACTCTGAACTCCATACATTTATTATCTAGCTGTCAGGAGTGTCACAGAGAAAAGTCGTGTTATAAGGCGAAAGTAAATAACAGCCGGGTTACAGTAGTTTATTTTGTGTGCTCTCGTATGGCTACTGATCCCAGTTATGGCCAGCATTTCCCATAATACCCGTTACAAGATTGTGAATTCACCATTTACTTCTACGCCTGAGTTCTTCATTCCATATATCCGTGGTCCCTGTTGCAGTATACATTGCTAATTGTTCCACTTACTCATTCCCAGTAATTCTTCAATGCGTCTATACTCCTCGTATTGGCGTCCACCAGCGTCATTCCTTGCTGAGCTACCAGGCAGCACTTGTATACCTTCCTCATTTTGAAATCTGTTTTTGCTATTCTACAGCACATCAACCCACAACCTAGCTGGCTGTCCATACTGACGTTGACTTCTCATTCTCTTCAGGGGGGCAATCCTCCTAGACACTAGTGCCTTTTTTTTAAAAAAAAGCAACAGCCTGGATATTGGTGCGCCAGCGTGCCAACTGAAAACATTCCCATTCCCCTCTGCCACAGGCATCGGCCGCATCCAGCCTCCCTCTGTGTCTATGTGATTTGTACATGCACCACTTCCAGTTCAATCTATTGGAATTGGACACTCGTCTCGTTTGTTATTCCAACACCTTACTCATCACCATTGGCAACACATTTATTTATACCAGCTGGATCTTCAATTCGTCTCTCCAAAAATGTCGGTAAAATGGTGTCGTGTCGTTTATCTCGTTCTTTAATGTTTTTCCTTTTTGCACTCTGTTTTAAATACAAATTTACTACTTTAAAACAGTGATCAAATTTCAATACAATCCACAACCCTACACAGTCACTATTTCGAGTCAGAAGACTTGGAGAATTATGATAAATTAAAACTTTGAACGACGAAGAATTGGCGCCTGTTTCATTCAAATTTTTGTTATTCAGGCAAAGACGAGCAAATTGCCGCTGGACAGGGCGAGCTTCTCAAGCGAGCTCGGGCTAACGGAGATGCGGCTCAAGGTAAGTACGTTGTAGGATCTGTCCAAGGTAAGGCGGGCGACCAAGGTCTCTTCATTCAAAATCACGCTTATTAATTCGGATGGATATTGGCGCCTGTTTGGAGATTCCTTTGTCAAAAACTTAGTCCAAATTATAAACTATCTCTGTAACGCTGATTATCGAAATTGGAAGGTTCTTGATGTAACGTTGTTATGTAATTGAGTTGTAGTGAATTTTGAATGTAAACACGAGTTACCTTTTCCGAACATGACAGGAACAAAGCTTGTTAAATCGTCAGAACAAAATCATCAACTCCTCGTCTCATATTTAACCGATCTACAAAAGTAGCGAATAATGTCAGTGTCAGCGGCTGCTGCTGTACATTTCATTGATTGATGTATTTATAAATTATTTTTGTAAAACTCGTGTGAATTAAAGTATTTTATTATTTGCTTGATGCGTGACTTTTATTAGCGTTCAGCGTTCCCTTCATTACTTTCCTCAGCCCAACAAATTGTTTGCAGATCTTTACGCTTAAAAGGCTTCTGAATCTGAAAAACACCATTTGAAATCATGGTCTATGTGAGTGTGTGCGCGAGTGGGGTCGTCATTGAGAGAGAATCGTTTTAAATATCTGCTCTATTTGACATCCGCCCGACAAATAACGTGGAACACCAAAATACAATATCTGGTGCGACGCATCACACAACTTTCCTTACTTTATGTAAATTTATTGATTCTCGTGGTTTTTACTACTAGTTCAATTTATTCTTCACTTAGCAAAAAATAACTTGACGTTTTAGGTAGAAATGGGTAGCGTTTAGAGTTCCGGGATGGATGATTTGACTGTTATTGAGCAATAGGTACACAGAATGGATGAGGCTGTACACACGATTTTTTTACTTTCCGCTACCCAAAGGGAAAGGAAAGTATAGTAATCGTGTCAAAAAAAATTGGGTTTTCTGAGTTTTGAGTTCTGAACGTTTTGAGGCCTTCTGAGTCTAAAAAACATCATTTCAGCGCGTGGTCCGTGTGTGTGTGTGTGTCTGTAGTTCGATTTACGGGAGAACGGCTGAACCGGAGCTGGTTCTTTTTTTGTTTAGTTCATTATTTTTTGTAGACGCCAAAATAAGGTTACGGGCGATTTCAGTCGGTGGGAATGGGCGTAGGGGACGAAAATGTACCAAAAACAAGGGTTTTCGCATTATTCGCGAAAACGGCTCTAACGATTTACTAGAATACTCTCAGCTAACTAGTCCCTACATTTTGTTCGACATAAATCTTTCTGTGGAAATGAGTGGCGGAAAGTTGTGTGTGGCTACGCACCGCTCGTTCTTTCTCACAACCAACGACTGCAGTTTTAAGTAAATTTTTTCAGTCATGTCTGGGGAGTTTCAATCGAGCTTGCAGGGCCTGGTTCACATTGCTTCACTTCTCCAAAGACAGGGATATTGCTTGATGTTTGACACTCCTTAGCGGGGGCTCTTGGGATGTATCTGACGAGCAGCCTTCTCAACTCCATGTTCTGGCTTTCCAACCGGCTTAACCGTTGAGTCAGAACGCTTCGCCCTGTTGAAAGAATGAAACCACATCACTCGTTTTGTTATGTACAATACGCGGAGGTCAATTACTCGAGTTTGGGGACGTCCAAACAGATTTACTTTTAATACCCACACTTCCATAGAGCAACCAGTTAGTACAAATAATATTCGGAAGACCTGCTCGCTACATCTGATGACCAAATCTATTTCTGGCTTCCTCCAGTCTGAGGAATTATGGGAAGGTGTGAAAATAATGTTACGAGCAGTTTCCACAAACTGAAAGGCGGGAGGAAAGACCGATATGCACCAAAAAGTGCTGCAGAAGCGTTTTCTTAGAAATGCATCCGACGCGAGACGAAGATAATTCAATTATTTGTACAGAGTAACGTCGAATGACGCACCCTTATAAATAGAGCTCGTATTTTCACTAAAATCATGTCAGTCGTCCAATAAGCTACCTGCGCACAAAACCATAAAATAATTAGGAGAACCCGTGAAATTCTGAAGTTAAAACTTTCGTCTTCGATTAACTTTTGTCAAAGTATGAACACAAACGTTGCCAAAATATCTTGTTAAAGGCCCATAATATGCCTATCTGTACGTTGTTTACTCAATAAATGCCGTGACGTAAGTAGGGACAACCCAATAAAGTCCCTACCAGTTTCAATGTAGAACGTCAAGTGCTTCCTACGATATTCGTAGTTACTAGGGTGATTATTAGGGCGACTTGCAGAGGATGATTTTAATCAACTCAACTAACCGAATGAGACTTGAGAGAGAGGTGACTACAATCCACTGATCCAGTGGTTGCGGTTGGCGATCCAAATAACTAACCTCATTCATGAGTGGAGCTTCGAAGCGCCAAACATGCGGTACTTCTATTAGTCGCAAATTGTTACTTTTGGCGCGAGCTTTGTAGGATGCTGTGTATACATCGATTGATGGTTCCAACCCTAACGTACTGTCCGCTGTCTGCAGATACAGGAAATACGTACTGAGTTGAGTTTTGTAGTAGTCTTTGATGTTTGAGAGCAAACTCTTCCACATCATCCTCTTCTTCGCGTCAAATACAGCTGGTAACTCACTCCAGAAGTCTTGAACCTTCTGCATTGAGAGCTCTGTGTATAGTGGAGTGTCGCTTAAATCTTCATCTCCTACTGTATTAACCCTGGAAATTCGTTTCGATATTTAGGGCTTACTGCACACGAAATCAGACACTTTGGGCAACCACAGGACACAATTTTACGACTAGTGAGCTCAAGGCGATGAACAACAAATATTTTCCTACGATAGACCTGACCTATCTGCAAGAGTCCATTCCCAGCTCATCATCGCAACACAACCTTTTATCAGTCAGACACGTCTAGTTCTGCTAACATCTTTTCTTGAGACTTTCCTCACCACAGTTGCTCTTATTGCAGGTCTTTCTCTTTCTGATGTTTTCAGTACTTGGCTCTCTCTCAGAGCATCCTCGTGGTTCACATAAGGTTGGATGAGGTAAAAACACGGGCGTCCACACTCTTGCAATGTATCTGTCCCTCGTGATCCTTCGACTTGCACAAAAACTGCTCTTGAGCGAAGTCAAGTGGAGTGAGGTGAGGAACAAAGAACCTGGAGCACACCCTTCCACAGTCTCGCTCCTTAGCATGTAGCTTCCACTTTCCAGTGTAGAATGGGCTACTCCGCGAGAGTCTAGAAGGGCCTGTATATTACGAGGAACGAATGTGTGAGACTTGCTAGAGTGTAGATGTGTTCTTTATTTGCCAGTATCTCGAACATGCACTGCACTGATACTTCGTATAGTCTGGAGATGCCTTAACATTACATGGAGAGCAACACAAAACGCCGTGAGTTGAACATGGAGACTTGGAACTTATTGGACACGATTGAAATGTAGCATTTACTACGAAAATTGGCCAAAAGGAAGATTAGTGTGAGGAAAAGGCAGCACCAGGTGAGGAAATATTAACACAATGAACTCACCAAACAGCAGTCATTTGCTATGTGGTTTGCCCTCTTGATATGTACTGCTCTTTCTGCTCGGCTCGGCTGCCCAGAAGGTGGATTCACCTACTACCACCAACTGCTTCAACAAACTGGTACGAGCAGGCAATGGGGAGTGTGCAACTCATCACCGCTGCCATTCACTTCCTGTGGTAGGCAATACTCACACCCCCACTCCATATAAAAGGATGGAGTGTTCAACGCTCATAAGCACCTGCCTAGTGTTTGCCAGTGACCTTCTCACGTTGACCATCAAATGGGAAAGATCTACTGCTTGCCTGACGTGGAAACCAAACGAAAACCTGCTATGCACCATTAAGCTCGAATATCGAATTACTTCCTTAGTTAATGGCCCCGTGGTCTCTAGAATGGCCAGGAGTGACTCCATTCTTTGCATTGTCGCCAGGACTAGCTCTGTCTTCGACCAAGTGAGGGACAGTACAAGCTTCCTCACCCATCACATTATCCGCTGTGAGCTCAGCCTGCAGCCAATAATTACTGCCACCATATTGTTAAGAATAGCAAAAAGACACAACTAGCTTGGTTGGAGAACTACACAAGAATGAATGTTTCTTTAATTTTTGATATCGGAAGGACAGCAACACACAAACATAGTTGCTACGTAAACCCAAATGATTAAAGCATCATCCACTGTCGATGATCCCAACACTTCCCTCCTTCTTCTGACAGAGTTACTGCACGTCATTCTGATAGGGGGCCAACTTATCGGCATGAACGATTCTTCTCCGGTGGTTCGGAGTCGTAATACGGAAGATGACGTCCGAAATCTTTTTTAACACCAAACAAGGCCCTACCCATGGTGACTGCAGTTTCGGTGAGATTCCAACTCTCCGTCGGGGCCAATGATACCACACCCTGTCACCGATCTGGTAGCGTGGAACCTCTGTATGGACATCGTATCGGCGTTTGGTTCCTTCAAACGATTTGAGTAAATGTTGGCGCGCTGCCTCGTGCGATCCATCTAGCTGTTGTTGTAGGTTCTGACAATATTGAGTTGCTGTACGCGCAGCATCTGGAGGATTACCCGTTTGCAAGTGCATGGGAAGAGTAACTTCTCGTCCCAAAACCAGGCTAGCAGGAGAGAAACCAGTAGCAGAATGCTCTGATGCACGGTATGCTAACAGAACCCAAGGTAAATGCTCGTCCCAGTCATCTTGTCTTGAATTCACCAACTTTGCCAGCATATCAACTAGCGTTCGGTTTAGACTTTCAACTTGGCCGTTGCTTTGTGGGTGCATAGGCGTGCTTCTCGTTTTGTGAATGTTGAGCAGCTTGCACATTTCCTGGAAAACTGCCGACTCAAATGTTGTCCCCTGATCAGAATGCAACTCTCGAGGCACACCAAAACGAGAGACTACTGTCTCCACCAGACCTTTAGCAACAGTTTCAGCCTGCAGATTTGGAACTGGAAATGCCTCAGGCCATTTCGTAAACGCATCAGCTACGACAACAATGTACTGGTTCCCTCGTTTTGTTTGATGCAAGCGCCCTACAACATCTATAAACAACCGCTCAAAGGGAACGCCAGTACGATAAGACTGCAAGGGAGCTTTCTTCGTAGACGTATGTGATATGCCTCGCTTACCACAAGTATCGCATGATGCACAAGCAAGTTTCACATCCTTCGACATCCTAGGCCAATAGTACTTCTGACGAACAAGGTTTTGTGTTCTCCGTCTACCAAAATGACCGAGGTTGTGAGCATGACCAACCACTTCTTGCTGAAAGCATTGTGGTACAAGAACTTGATCAGAGTGCTGGAGGCCTTTCTCGCCATCCCAACGTCGAACCAACTGACCGTCTTTTAAATACAGAGTGTCAAACATGGCCCACAGCGTTTTTGTCTCTTCCCCGTAACCAGCGATTTTCTGCCAATTTGGGCGCTGTTTCTCACGTACCCAGCAATAAACTTGACCCAATACTGCGTCTTCTCTCTGTTTGTCTATCCATTCCTCCAATGATGGCTTTATTTGAGTGAGATAAGTTGGAACACTTTCGCTCAGAAATTTCTGCTCCTGTCTCTGACAGTACTTACAGTCGTTAGCTGCACAGGGTCTGCGAGAAAGACCATCAGCGTTGAGGTGCCTCTGGCCTGGCCGATGTTCCACTCGAAAATTGAATGAGGCAATCCCCTCCAACCATCGGGCCAGTTGGCCATTCACCTCCCTGAAGTTCCTGAGCCATTGTAAAGATGCATGATCTGTTCTCACCTTAAATGGAGCTCCGCAACCCAGACCAAATGACTTGAAATGCTTCAGAGCTTCAACCAAACTGAACAGTTCCTTGCGGGTTGTGCAATATCTTCGCTCTTCTTTCTTCAAGCATCGACTGAAATAACCTAGAACTTTCTCACATCCGTCCTGATCTTGGGAGAGTACTGCTCCAATGGCTTGATCGCTAGCATCTGTGTAGAGGATGAATGGGGCTGTAGGGTCTAGATGGGCTAAAACAGGTGGCTTGGCCAGTGCTGTTTTTACATCCTCGAATGCTGCTTGGGCTTCTTCATTCCAAATGAATGATGGCTGATCCTGTAATCCATATAATGTGCTTGCTCTTCTAGCAAAGTTTGGGACAAAAGCCCTGTAGTATGAACAAAACCCCAGGAATGAACGAAGCTCCTTCTGCGTCCGTGGAATTGGCCAATTCATAACCTGTTCAACTTTTACCGGATCGGTGGCAACTCCTTCCTTTGATATAACATACCCGAGATATGATGCTGTACGTCCAAAAAGTCGGCATTTCTTGGCATTTAACTTGGCTCCAGCAGTTCGTAATGTTTCAAAGACTTTTCTAAGCCAACACACGTGTTCTTTGAAGGTTCTGGTATCCACGAGGACATCATCCAAGTAGACCTTTACTCTTCCTTTCCGAATGGAGTCATGCAGCACTCTTCCCATTGCTCTCTGAAAAGTAGCAGGTGCATTTGTGAGACCAAACGGCATCACTCTGAACTGCCAGAGTCCCCAAGGGGTACAAAACGCAGTTTTCTCCTTATCCTGGTCGGCCATAGGAATCTGCCAGTACCCGCTCTGAAGGTCTAAAGTCGAAAACCAGCTACTTCCACTCAACCCACAAATTAGTTCATCCACCTTGGGCAATGGGTGAGAATCCTTTTTTGTGATGTCATTGAGTTGACGATAATCGATACAGAAACGGGTACTATCATCTTTCTTTTTTACCAACACGATTGGACTTGCCCACGGACTTTTGGATGGTTCGATTATGCCATTTCGTTCCATTTGTGCAACAAGCCTGTCAACCTCTCCCAGACGAATAGGTGGTATCCGTCGAGGGGCTTGCCGAATTGGATGACTTTCGCCAACATCTATTGCGTGAAAACATCCGTCAATTTTTCCCACATCGGATGCCTCCTTGGAGAAAATATCAGCAAATTCAATAATCAGTTGCTTCACCTCCTCCAGCTGTTCTGGCGATAGTTCCTGCCCTAATTCCAGGGTTTTGATGTAGTTCGGGAAACCTCCAATAGTCTCTGATGTATGATTAAAGAATTCCCTAGTTTCCCATTCATCCTCCAGAGCGGCGAAACCGTCACAAACTTCTTGCTCTTGTATCAGACAAGACTTTTCTTCACTTGCCCCTAATACTGTCAACCGCTTCCCATTTACTTGAATTTCGAAGTTTGCTGGGTCGATTATGCACCTATGAAAAGTTAGAAAGTCTAATCCCAAGATGCATTGTTCCTGAATATTAGCCACCAAACTTGTATGTTTCCTGTTTCTCCCATCTCCAATGTCAAACTCTAGTTCAGCCTCCCCTAGAACAGGAAGCCTATCACCAGAAACAGCTCTCAGGCATAAGGTACCAGCTGACTTCAAATGAGTACCAGAGCGTCGCATTACATCGCCATTCACAATTGTTCGAGATGCACCAGTATCAATTACCAACTTACAAGGTTCACCGTTGATTTTGCCCGATAACGCCAAAGACATGAAGGATGACACTCTGTAAACGACATCATTATTTTTAATATTTGTATGACTAAAAGAATGAAATGAATTAGAAGGAGGCTCTGAAATACCGTTCGATGAGGATGGGCATTCTGTGTTCGTGATTGAATGCAATGTGGGTGCATCTGATGCACCGGTTGGCTTAGCACCCTTCAAGCCGACCGGTTGGCGTTTCCCGCTTCCAGCTGGTTCTGATTAGTGCTGAAAGTTTGCTGTAGACGACGTGTTGGACAATTGCGAAATATATGGTCGGGAGAATCACAGCGCCAACACAGTTTTGGTCTTATAGATGAACGTGTGATTTGATAGAGCTGAACTCCTTGCTGCTGTGATACCTCCTCGACCGAAGAACACCTAACAGAAGTTGCCTTGCCTGCAACTTGCATACGCAGAGTAAGTACCAGCGCGTCTGTTAAAGCGGTTTTGCTGCTAGCTGGCCACACATTTGTGACCCATTCCCGGAGTTTAGGATCTCGTAAGCCCCTGAAAAAATAAGACGCAATTTCATTATCTCTCTTGGCATCCAGGCCAGCTTTGCGAGCTAATTTCTTGATCTCCTGGAAGTAAGTCGCAAAGTCTTCCGCTGGTAGCTGTTTTCTGCTTTGGAGAAGAGCCAGACAAAGTTCAGCTTGGTTATGTATGCTATAGTGGTCATCTAAGGCGGCAACAAGATCTTCATATGTATACTGCAGTGGCATCTCAACAAGGGTGGTTAGTGCAGATCCTGAAAGAGCTGCTGCAAGTGCAATGGCCTTTTGTCGGTTTGACCAGCAATTTGTTTGAGCTATAGCTTCAAATTGTCTAATGTAGGCCCGCCAGTCAGCACTTCCATCAAACAAACGAGGTTTCCAAATCCTGGAACCACTAGGAGTTGGTTCAAAGGACTGTTGTACTGACTGATGATTGGTTGCAGGGACAGATGAATGGCTATTCTCCTCAATGATCTTAGGCTGGCTCCATGAAGAAGTCTGCCTTAATGCAGAATGCAGTTCCTTCCTCAAATCTTCGCGTAAAGCGTTGCGAAGTTCTCTCATAGATTCGTTGATTTGCTCTCCTATTTCCCGATCAAGTATAGTCTTAATTTCCGCTAACTGACTATTAAGATGTAGTACCGGTTCTTCAATGAGAGAGACTTCCTCTTCATGGCACAACGGACCTTCAGGAGGTGTTTCATCACCAATCTCTTCCTGTTGTTGGTATGGTAAACCCGAGCGCGTTGACATCCCACCGCTGCCACCAATGTTAAGAATAGCAAAAAGACACAACTAGCTTGGTTGGAGAACTACACAAGAATGAATGTTTCTTTAATTTTTGATATCGGAAGGACAGCAACCACAAACATAGTTGCTACGTAAACCCAAATGATTAAAGCATCATCCACTGTCGATGATCCCAACAATATCATCTGCATACCACACCAGGATCACATTGTCAGTCATCTTGAGACAAAGTAAGCCCAAGGATTGACCCCTGAGCAGCCCCTTCTGTGGCATCCCCCCTGCACCATCCCTTGGCTGTATCGTAGAGAGGAGTGAGGTTCTGCAGACAGCTTCTCATTACCCGGAGTAAGTATTCAGGTGCCGTCGTAGGCCTCCAGTACGTTTTTCTATTGTATGGAGAACATATTTCATGTCCAGGGTAACCAACAACCATACACTCCAGGAGGAGTGGTTACCTTGTATCAGGAGTAGGACCCCCACGACTTGATGGATTGCTCCAAACCATGCTGGATAGCAGCAGCACATCTTCTCCCACCCCTTGCCACAGTCCATCACCAAGGGAGCAAGGGATCCATGATGTGGCCTACCACATCTTCATCCTGCAGGACGAGAGCTGCAAGAGAATAGTGGAGATTTCTCATCACTATTCTGTACCCAAGCCTCCAGTCTGCGTCAAAAAGCAGTTTAGCGCGCGTTGGTTTGTCGTGCTTTCAGGATATTTTGTGGTCATATTACCCGATTAGGGAGATGGGATACAGGATTTGATATTACTCCGTATAACGTGTATTGTTCTAATTGGTGTAATGATCGGTTATCTAGTGCAATTAGACTGTTAGGTTCGATATTAAAACTGTTTGGTGCAACATGATGCTGTTAGACACGCAGCGGCTTCAATATTGGTGGACTGTACCGCCAAACAACCCTGGGACTTCCCGCGTGTAATATACCCCTTTTCTTTTAACAAACCCTGCGTCCTCGCCGTAGAGTGGACAATAACAAAATACAAGAATAACTGGAAGGGCTCCAAACGCCAGCGACCCGCAGCTCCGTGGGTGTAGGCGGTTCTGTATTACTCTGGTGTTATATTAGGAGTAATAATACGCTATTTAGGTGAGTAGGTCGTTAGGGAAAACCGTACCTTTTGTGTTCATTTATATCTGCTGCAAACTCCCTCAATACTTTGGCGACGTCAATGAAATTAACTGAAAGTCGATGGCCCTGAGCCGTGCAGACGGATGAGACAGAATCGCCTATAAAATATAAGGTAATTTCAGAACATCAGGGAAACGAAAGTGTCAACTGGAACTGGATGATTTAAACTGTGACCGCCCTCACCCGATTTGACAGTTTCCTTGGAATCCTCGTCAAACTCAAATACCACCCCGATGCTCTTTCGCCTGAAACAGTTATGTAAGATTATCAACGAGAAGTAGCGTAAGAGAACAAATGGACGTAACTTGAACTGATCGATACGATACCTGAGCTCGTCCTCTGGAAAACCTTCCTCCTTCAAACGACTCAGCAGTTTGACCTGACTGCCTAATCTTCGTGATACTTCGTCGATTCTATCCATTTTTTGCTCCTTCAGCGACCTGCAATAAAATTAAATGAGCACTGCGCTAAGTTTGCTCGGACTGTAGACTATTAATGGCGAAGTAAAAATTACTACTGCTAGCATTCCTAATTTCCAGTGACCAGTTCTAAAGTTGTTGCAGAAACTATCACTATACGAAATTTCGTGATTCCTTTTCCTCATCATTAATACGACTAACTTTTCGTGTTGTGCTTCCTGACAATCTCTGCAGCGAATGAGTGGCTGAAACGCAGTTAGCAGGAGGTCTACATCTTCCTTAGTTGTTAACCCAAGAGCCTGCAAATTGGGAAGAACTCAAAATTGTTATGGAATGAATCGATCGAATAATTTGATGCGCTTTGAGCAAAACAATGTGATAATACCATCGTGATTTACCTCGAAAATATGATGAAGACATATCAACGCAGCACCTTGCTCATCAACAGGTTCGACCAATCGCTTTACCTCGTCACTCACAAGAAAATCGACATTGTTGAGCAAACTAGAGACGACCAAATGAGAAAGTTTTGGGACTTGTCCGCCTTTGATGCTTTTACCAAGCAATCGAAGCTTCGTAGCTTTCCCTTTTTCTGAAAATTTGAGAAAGGCGACTATTTAACGGGTTCCTCGCTGAATAAACTCAAGAAACTTTTCTTATTCATTGAAGAGGGCATGTGTTAAGCCACCGCCCAAGTTCAAGGACGGTGTTAGTGCAAATTATTGTCAGGGGTCAAGTAAATGTTTTTTGATTAGCGTTCCTTGTGTTTACGTTTCCTAACAAGTAATTTTTTTGTCAAACTAATGAGTAGCGCGTTGTTGACAACTACATAAATAATTGGGATAGACGTAGCTTTCTAGCAATTATCCCCTTCATCCTCCCACACACAATATTCTCGTGGCAACTGAGAAAACCCCCCACTGTGTATGGCGTCCATGAGCAGCCTCAAGTCCTCTCGTTTCCTCACCACCTGATCTCATGGTGGTGGTGTCCCCACCATTCTCACACAACCTGCAAGACACCCGCAGCAAAGGCACTCGAAGCACTCTGAGGCGCGTCGCAACTAGCCCCTCACAAGTACGCAGTACATACTTCGCTGACTTCAGCCCTGCGTCTCTGAATCTGCAACATTGTACCTCTGATTGACTAATCTTGCCCAGGAGGTACCTTCGTGGACAGCGTCTACAGGCCATGTACCGCCCGTATACGTTTTCTCTCTAGACAGAGTAGGCAGACCTCTCTACACGTATGCGGTGAGGTAAAGGCCCAGGAGGACCTCCAGTGCAGCTGTCAGGGTTACACACACCTGTCACAGCTATCAGCTACTCAGCTGCAACTGCACAGCCTTGTTTCTTGTACAGATCGATCAGACCAAGGCACGAGAAGTGACCGTAAATCTAACGATTGACCCGTGCTCATACATCCACAGCCCCCACGTCTTCTCAACCATCTTCTGGACTGCCCACATCACGAATGTAGCACGAATGGGCCTGTGTGTGGCCCATGTGAGCTTCTTATCTAGTATTCCACTTCCTGTCGGACTGTCACCACCTTCTCCAAGGGCCACAGTTCTTGCATTGTAAAATTGCATTTGAATTTTGTCTCTATTTCAAAAAGAGATAAAGCAAAAAACCAAATAATGCTCCAAAACGTTTTTAAACCAACGTTTTTGGTCGGGAACCCTTCTTTACAACTACCCCTCCCCAATCTGCAACGTCCGTCCGCCGTCCAGAGGGCACACACATTATGCCTTTACAAAACCCGTTCTTTCCCACCAAAACTCCACTTGGGATCTAGTTGTACTCCCGTCTTCTCGGCAATCCGATTCTTGGGCAAAACGTGGTTTAGATAATGAGAAATAAACGGAATTGTTGTGCCCCATACAGCGAATTATAACCAAATGTTTACTCGTCAATTCGGTTCCGATTGCTGAAAATGTGTCTAGTTCTCACCCGAGTTACTTCATATTTAAGCATAACAGGAATGTTGGCAGTTTTATTGCAATTACGTCGTGTTTGGTATCGTTTTCTTCGATGCAGAGTTGAATAAGACGGGTATCAGAAGTGTAAATACAGCAGGGCCAATTCTGCTGCTTGCAGGAACTCGCGGGACAATATAGCGACAGTTATACTTTCTTCCCGTCCTGAACAAATTTCCCGCACTGCCCCCCGTCAGTTCAACTAGTCACGCCTTGCCGATTGCCTATCGTCGCCTAGAAAATGTCCATTTTCATTGTTTCGATGTAGTCAGGTAATGTTTCGTATCATTTATTGGTATTTTCCGAATACTGAATAGAATCGAATGGGTATCGGAGGTGTGAGACTGCGCCAAGCTGAATAGTCATGCTGTGGAAGAGAATAATAAACCATTGTACAATAATTAGCCGAGCTTTTCAATAGTTTTAAAATTGCAAACATTTAACGTCATTCTTAATCATTTCTACTTAATTTCCGCGCGTATTTAAAATAATTTCCGTTGTTAATCGATTTTTACAGAATCGACAAACAGTTTTCACTAAACTCCACACGAATTTCGTATTTTACGGAAGCGTTGAACTACTTCTAAGAATTATTTATTCAGTTACCTCCGGTTATTCGAAATTAACACTTTTTGCTCGTTGCGCAATCCTCGATCAATTAACACTTCTGGTAACGCTATCTTCGACCATTTTGCTCAATTTTTCAACGATATTATAATAGTTCCCCACATTCATTTGGATTTTCGAAGAGTTTTACTGATTTCGGCAATAGTTATTGCGCATGTTATAAACATAAGCGAATTTTATTTAATTTTCCAGCATTTGCAAAACCATTTTTCTAAACTTGTCACCTTCCACAGTTTTATCACGATCTTTTATGTACCACCTGTATAAATATACACCACCCTTTCTACTTTCCTTGCTCTACGAAGTAGAAAGGAAAGTTATGTAATCGGCTGAAAAAAAAATTTTGAGTTCTCTCCAGATCTTTACGTTTCAGACCCCCCTGAGTCCGAAAAACACTATTTGGGAAAATGGTCTGTGTGTCTGTGAACGATTTTTAGAGAAAACCGCCGTACCAAATCAGCTCAAACTTGATATCTCGCCCGCAGGTCACCATGGGACGCCAAAATAAGGGTATGAACAAAATCCACAGAAATTTAACTATAGTTATCATAGTGATCAAAACACCAAATTTTTTTTTTCTCAAAAACGGTATGAACAATAAGGGTATGAACAAAATCCACAGAAATTTAACTATAGTTATCATAGTGATCAAAACACCAAATTTTTTTTTTCTCTAACGATTCTGATTAAATTTTTTATATTGATAGCTCCCAATATGACAACTATACCATAAAATTCTCAGTAGTGGGAAAATGACGAGAGCAGCACAATAAATTACCAAAACTTTCGACGAAATCGATTTTAGCGCAGTTTTTAGAGAAAACCACCGTACCAAATCAGCTGAAACTTGATGTCTAGCCTACAGGTTACCATGGCACGCAATAATGAGGGTATGGGCAAAATCCATCGAAAGTTAACTATAGTCGTCATAGTGATCAAAACACCAAATTTTTTTCTCAAAAACGGCTCTAACGATTTTAATTACATTTTTTATATTGATAGCTCTCAATAAGGCAATGATACTATAAAATTCTCAGTCGTGGGAAAATGACGAGAGCAGCACAATAAATTCCGGAACTGTAAGCGCTACCGCTTCCTGCTGCCGTGAAGCGTTATTTGACCAAGTTCAAATTAACTGAGTGATAAATGAATTGATTAAATAGAATTAGCCATGTACAAAGTGAATTTACGTAGAGCTAGGGAAAGTTGTGTGTTGCAACGCACCAGATATTTATTCATTTTCTCGGAGATTTTTTACTCGATTTACCAAACATTTTTATGTTCACTCATTCCATCTGCAGATTCCACCCACATCCTCATTTCAAACCTTGAAATTTTCAAGTACATTCTCATTTAATACGTCCAGTTTCTTGCGGATGCATAAAACCGTGGTTTTCAACGACAAAACGTTTTGTTAGTCACTGCTGTAAGAATAATGAAAACGTTGGCCTAAGAAAGAGTTTTATTGATGATCAATTCTCAGCAAACTAAACAGTGTTATTGTTGTTCACTCTACATGCACACATAATGTAACATAACATGCCGGGAAATGCTGTGAAAAATGTTGGTGAATTTTCGTTTGCAGTTTGCAGTCTGAATTTTTTATACGGCATCATTTTACACGGATTTTCTTTAAAACAGGTTCACAGGGGGAACAGGCTTTAAAAATATCAGAAGCCAGGAAAGTCCAAATCAACCAAAGTTGTGCGACAAACAACAAAATCAATTGTCAGGCAATTGTAGATAGGTGCCTACCTCCTTTAGTCAACGCTTTCGTGCAGAAAGCCGAGAATTTCCTTTGTTTCGACAGTTCGTTGTAGGGAGGTCGCCATGGAATGTAAAGCAGCTCTTTGTGAAAGTACTGGTCTTCCTGCATCAACTGAAAAAAGTAATCAGAATTGAATAAAAGGGCACAGTGGGCAATTTGCCTGCAGTTAGCTGTGCGGTCCATTCAGCTCTAAGATAGGTAGCATGTCTACCAACTATTCTCGGATCAGCGCCTCACAGTGTTTCAAAAGCAGGTCTACGCAGGACTTCGTGTTAGGCATCCGCACGTGTAAGCGAAAGGCTGACGAAAATTCGTTGTGGTTTGTCTAGAGATGTACTTCGCACATCAAACTGACTGGTAATAATTTATTAGTACTGCAGAACACATTGCTCGTGCAGCCAGTGGGAGCATCTATAAGTTGTCAATCAAAGGTAAAATTGGGACTGAGAAGAAAACGCAAATGATCCTCACACGAGGACAACGAAATAGTCATAAACCAACTAATTTTGGGACCAGCGTCTTAAATTATTGTAAATAAACCGTACAATATTAAATCCTATTATTTCTCATAAGATATTCGTGGTAGAATCACCCCAAAATTATTGTCTGGTACCGAATTCAGCCAGGACTTGAGAAAGCAAACGGGTTTACCGTACAAATAGGGGGTGAGGGCAGTCTTCTGATACCCCTGTGCCGAAGCAGATCCAATGGTATTGGGCTATGAGCGATACAAGGGGTTATATTAGCGGAGCAAAAAGAACCGATCGCTGCAACGCGTCGAAAAACGAACTGGAAAATAAAGCTTGAGTCGCCGAGACCGAAGGAAGCAATTATAGAAGTGCAAAAACAGGATACCTACAACTTCTATTGAATGTAGAATAACTTACCATTGGGTTTCTCCGATATACCTAAATCATAGTAAATAACTGATTTGATATGTGTTGATAACTATTGGTATGTTATAAGCAAATAAATGTGTGTGAGTAGTTAAGGAACATGAAAGTTGTCAGGGAGGAATGAACCCACGCAGTCTCCTGTAGATTATTCTCAACTGTGGATCAAATCTGATGGCTCAGGTTTTCAGTGAACTTGGCAATACAACCCACAACAGTACACATTATAATACTCACTTTATTCATTAGCTCTTCTCCATTAGCCAGGTTGAACTCCCACAGCTGAACGTATCTTTGGTGGCTAAAGGCATCCAAAATTCTGAGACGCTCCTTCGTGCCCCTCACCTCGTTAGTAACTTTTTCTAGTTCCTCCATCGCTCTAGTTTTTTCCGCCAAGAGACAACCGATTTCGTCGTTTTTCTGTTGCCGCAAGTTGCGAACTGATTCTTGCCACCTGCAGTTCACATTTATTATTAAAGCGATCAGAGACTTCAAGTAGTCCAATCAAATTTTACGTGAACGATCTTCGTGAGTATTTTTCGGTTGCTGGCGAATTCTAAGGGGCGTGGCCCGGTTTTGTATCGTTAATTTTTGCACGCGGTAAATATGAGATTGCAGTTGTTGAGTCCAGGGCAAGGGGCGTTCTTTACGAGTTGCGACGCCTTGGACCTCCCAAAAACTTTCGTTTCATTCCGGTTCGATTTCTATTGCGTAAACTTTCACGGGCCACTCCGTCAAAAAGAATGGTTCCTCAGTTCGAGTGAAACATATTTTATCAACTAAGGTTAACGTACCTGTTTGGTGAGTCCGTCTTGTCTGGCTGGTGAGATACTGTGGGCGAGCGCTTTCGATGCAAAGACATCATCGTCTGGCCGTTAAGTAAGTACTAAAGTCTGTTAGTTGGTCGTGGTCTTTATATATGTAGAAACGAAAGATGAACGGGATGGTGTTGCGTCGGGGAAGGAAAATATTAGAAAACATGGAAATCTATAAACAAACGTTTGAAGGACGAGGGGGTTCGAACTTTACACAAACGGTGGGTACAGCTTTCGTACAAGTACGCAACCACGACGTATTTTTTATTTTATTTTATGCAATGATAATTACGTTTGATTGTGCTCGTTGATGGTTTCGATATAATGGCTGCGTCAATTGCAATTGACATCATCACTTAGTCACTGAAGTTATTAGTTTCAAGCGTTAGATTTTGTAACAGACGTTACCATGCACCTAACCCAACACAATATATTTCGTGACGCTTCTCCGTTACAAATCCCGCGTTACATTTTCGAGTTTATGTAGCAAAGTAAAGACATAAAATGTCAAAAATCAACACAAAATGCGACACCTTATTTACACCATTAAACGAAAACAACCAACTGACTGATTTACAGACCACCCTATACAAAAAAGACTTAGAATCGACAATCAACAGACTATTTAAGACATACAAAACTGCCCTTACACTCCGTTCTCTTCACTTCCAACCGATTTCTCAGGTGTATGACCCCGATGCAACACCATCCCGTTCACCTTTGTTTACATATATGAAGACCACGATCTACTAACTGACTTAAATACAGATTTAATGGCCACACGATGATGTCTTTGCATCGAAAGCGCCCGCCCACAGTATCTCACCAGCCTTATTAGTTGGCTAGTAGTGGATAGTACACGGAACTAAGCCAATTAGTTTAATATTTTATGAAGTTGAGGAAGCTCTCTTCAAGAAAGTTGCAATAAGGCTGGAAGACATTCTAAGAAGACAGGCAGGTAGCAGTGATACATAAGTCTCAGTCGAACCAGCTCTTCTTCGTACTCCACTCATGCTGGGTCTATCCTGATGACGTTTGTAGCTGTGATCACTGCCTCGCCTCATTGCCGAATCTTGTGTTGGCAGCTTTTGACTTCAACTATCTCGTTCTTTCAGGCCTAGTATCGTTAAGTACCTTTGGCACATTGACTGGTATTAGCGGTGAAAAGTACCTTATTCTATTTCGCAACATCACGCCAGACCATCTGCAATTCGTACTTATTTCCCAGCTTTACGTTTTTCCGGTGGGTTCACACGATTATGTGTGTTTCATTCTTTCCGTATGCATATTAACATTTTGGGAAAACCAAAACTCGCCCAACAGCAGGCCTTGGAGGAATGGTCTCTTCTCATCTCCCCAGAATTGGATTCACTGTGCTGCTCCGATTCGATTTGGAAGGTCCCGCCTCGTTCAAACCAATTTCTCGCCATACCCAACAGCCTGCCCTACATGCTTGTCCTCGGGTGTTGCACATAAGTGGCTGGATTGGGAAGGTACAGAAACTCGATGGTGTGACACTGCCCAATGACCTATCCGCCGTTTGAGTTCGGAAGGTTTAATTGACAACAAAAGCTGTAGCAGTTTATTTGTGCGTGGGGTAGGGGCAGATTAGGATGCGGGAAATGCCGAGCAGATTCGTAGTTCAGTGTTTGGCAGACGTTCTCGAGGACTGGGTTGTTTCGTTAGACCTCAACTGGTGGGTCATATAGTGAAACCTTCTCGTACCTTTGTTACCTCAAAAGCACCCCCCCCCCCCCCAGTGTTTCTTAGTTTGGTGGGATATGCTACGCATTCCTAGGCAGAGGTGCCGACTAGCTGATGGCGCAGTAGTGCATCATCCCTGTAACCCCAAATACAACGTCCACATTAGAATAAAGGTCTTACTTGTTTACTAAACGCTTCTGATGCCCTTTCAGTGCTCGATGTTCCTCTTCTCTTCTCTGTAAGATTTGTACGTTGTAATGCACAAGTTCGCTGTTTATTAAAGCAGCACTTCGAAATCGACTTTCCTCAAAAATCAGTTTCTGAAACCGGTTCAACTCTTTTAATGAATATATAACGACAATGAACTATGATGAACTTTGCACATTTCTGGCACAAGTATTTTCACTGGTTAGAGTGACTCGACGGTCAATATGTTCAAGACCTTTGAAAGCTGCGCTACTTGGACGAAATAGAGAATAGCTGAGGATAGAGATTAATGTTATGCATTTTCCCGACCGCCGGCAGCCTTTCCTCGTTAGTCGTACACTCAACGAGGCCTTCTCTCCACTCCAACGTGTAACGGAGTAGTTTAATTAATGAGATAATCTCCTAAGTGCTTTAGGTAATCAACAAGTGCCGTTTTGCGTGTTCAATCTCTACTACGTCCATTGCACTAACTGACACTTATTCGTTGTTGGGTCCATTGGCTGGCTTTGAGGTTTTTGGCATGTAACTTCAGCATTAGGATTGAACCACTTGTGCGGTTAAGCAGGTCGGCTTTCCTTATCCGTCAATGCTAAGAAATCTTTCACAGTTAATCATTATTATAAGATGTACAGCGCATTTAACATTAGCTGCCGTCAGTTATTTTGAGTTGATCATCAACTGCCTAATGATGTCTTCAGAAGGTTATTGGATAAAGAAAATCCTAGGTTACTAGTTAGTAAATTATACTATGCAAATATCAAAAAAGTTTTGTCTGCTTACGTTGAGTCTGGATTCCATTTTTATTTTCTGAAACCTCATTAGTTCGTGTTGCTCAATCAAGACTGAGTCCAGTTGCTTTTCATATTGTTGAATGAAGTTATATCTTACGGCGATATTTTGAACTTCCAGCGCCTCCTTCATTTCAGACATCTCCTTCCATTGATTCACCCTCGCGTTGAGTACCTTATCTTTTTCGGCCCCAATCACACTCTGAAAAAAAGCAATACATTTGGACTAAGTATTACAATAGTACCTCGCGGACCGCGTTTACATCATACTGCGCCAATTAAATTTCAAATATTCTTCATTCCAGAATTGTTGTAAAAGTGAACATGGGCGAGGAAAAAAGGCGACAAATTCAAAAGCCTTCCAATTTGTGTTGAAAAATTATATTGAGATTAGAAAGAGTGCAGATGCTTCAATGGCATCAATCAATAGTTCAACGATGCTTCAATTTTGGGTCATGATAGGAAAAACACAGCTGTTTACTCTCAAGCTATCTTGGCACAAGGAAGCACTTCCATCTGCCCACATTACGAACCAATTGGGAGCGTCTCTCAACATGGGAGTTAGCTAGGTATTAGTATGGGACAATCAGCACCCTCAGATCTTCCTGATGGAGCTGGGATTTCAGTAGTAAAATATTGTCTTCGCCAATATAGATATGGAAGCTGCAGCGTGCAGTTTGTTGTCTACTGCTACTCATTTTCTGCAAATGGCAACAAAAGTGTCTTGTCGCAGCGTTATGCTTATCGAATATAGTAGTATTGTGGCTGTTCCGACAATGAGGAATTGAAATGTCTCAATATAACAGCATATGGTTGGAAAAAAAAGAGGCTAGTGATGGTAGCTTATGTACTTTAGTTAGTCCTATTAGCATAACATACGTTCCGCAACAAGCAGTTTTATATTAAACAAAGAAATGTACTCACAAAGCTTGGTTCACTTGCATCAATAAATCGCGCGTGTACTTACTTCAGTCTCATCAAATGCTTTTTTGCGTACCTGCAGATTCTGGAGTTCCATTCGGTAGCAATCACTCATCAAGTTGATATGTTCATTTATTCTGTCTGAGAGGATATTCATGTAGTCATTTTGCTTTGATAGTTCCGCATAGAAATCTTTATCCGCTTGCTTCAGTCGGCATTTCAAGTTGTCAATTAGCGCGTCCTTCTGTTCAAGCAGAGCCACGCAGTCATCTGAATTTAACAAAAGGACACCACATCGTGAGAACTAAAACGAACTGTGGGTGTTTATAGTATTCATTTAAATGGCTATAAAGGTCTACTTAACCACCGCCTACATGGTTTTTCTCTTTTGAAACTCGTAGATTTGTTATCCCAATTAAAATTAGGAAGTAGATAATGTGAAGCGGTGGAATTTTTTTCAATATCTGAAGGAATTGCAACAGAGGTCCCCTTAATGAGAGAAGGGCAATCCCATTCCGCAGCAGTGTAAAATGAGTCTACGTAAACTACATGAAAGAACATGGGTGCGCAATAGTAACTGGACGCGACTTTGGAACGGCTATTGTCACTTCAAGGTGTCTGTAATGACTTTTGAAGTAAAGGAACAGTCGCTAATGAAAGTTTTGTCTTCATAGCGCAGGTACTTGTTCATATTACTTCACTATGACTATTCCCTTCCGAGTGGGATTGTCGCTTTTGATTGTACGTACCTAGTAGTAGTGGTCTATGTGTGAGGTGCACTGTCAATTCGCCTGCGTTTCGTATGGATTTATGGATAATTAATCAGTTATAACTAGGTGAATGAGCATTGGCCTCTTTTTAAGCACCGCTACTGTAGAATTATATTAATGGCAAAAGTTGCTAGAGTACACTACAACTGTCGATTGAGCGACTTAGCGTATACGAATTTCATAATTATATTCCGGTCATTTCAAAATTTCGGAATTCAATTCAGTAGCCAATGTGACTATTATAATGACTTCCAAATCCAGAGTTTTAGAGGAAAAGGGCAGATAGCTTTTCTAAGTACGTTTACTGTCCTTGAATGTCGATGACTGTAGCCTGAAGTGGGATATCACGATAGAAACCTAGCATTTGGCTTTTAGAATGAGGCAACAGATTCTAATCTATACCTGGCATCCAAACTAGACATATAACTGATCTTCAGTACATGTTAGCTCGAATAACCCAAATCGAAGCATGTGCGATGGTCATCAATTCATCGGGTCCACCTCACTCTAAGCAGTCTATGGTTCGAACCGTGACTTGGTGTTTCGTAGTCTGAACAGCTCACATTGTACATTGAACGTGTATGACAAGTGCTCACCTCTCTGCTTTTCCGTTTCCTCGTGAATGTCGAGAGGGTCTTTCTTTCTATTGACGACAGCCCATTTCATGTCGATTTCTTCGAATTTGTCGGCAGCACTGGCAGCCTCTTCTGAGATGAGCGTGTCAATTTCTTCTCTTCGCCTCTTATCTCTTTCTTGGCGTGCGTCTTCGCTTCTTAGGGCAGCAACTCGAACGTTAATTATCTGTCGTTAAAAAGAAAGGAAAGTATCGTTCGTAGGTTGATGGGTGTATGATTTCGTATTACTGGGGGGAGGAAAGATTTAGTACGAGATTCATTAGAAGGTAGAATAATACACCTAATATCCTAGTAGTTGGTTTACTCACAGATCGCAGGCTGTCCTCGAGTAATTCTTTAATCTTAGACGTGCTGGTTTTGATTTGAATTTCCAAAGCAGTTGGCTGGTCCGAATTGGTTTCGCTGCAAGATGAAAGCTCTTTACAATCTGCCCAGACTTGAATTGATCGAAACCAGTATCAAAGAGTAAGATGGTTCAAAAATCACTTTGAATTTTACTTTCCTAACTTTTGGTTGAAAAATAAAGTCGAAAATCTTTTAACATGTATTCTTCCAATCCAGGAAGTCGTTTTTCAAAAATTAAGATATTTGTCTAAAATACATATTTCAACTTCGTCCGAGTTGAAAAATGAGTTGGAATGAGAGGGGAACCGAACAAAAATGAAATCAAGTTGAAATATGCAGTTAATATGGTTGCGTCTGACCATCCCGATGCATCACCACGAAACTTGACGTACATCTTTTTGTTTTATAAATTTCCTTGTTGTTTCTGGACTTGCAACTGAAAAGGAGAGACCAGCACGTTCTCACCTGTTCGTTCCGCTCTGCCGAAGCCGCCTCTCCATTTTGATTCGGCGGCAAAATGTTCGAACTTCCAAATCATCGGACTCGATGAACTTGTCGACTTGGTCGCGTCCGTCCAAACCGATCTTCAGGATTTGCCGAACTACAGCCTCGTCTAGTTCGTCTTGTCGACAATCGGCCAGATTGTCGGCGACGAGGCCGTTGGGAATTGCGGCGTCGTCCATCTGCAAAGCTGACAAAATGAAACTGAACGTCTAAGTCTCCGGCAAAACGAAAAAGGGCTTGTCGTGGCAACGCTCCCTAACAGCTATCTACTGCACGTGATATCGATAAAACAACCGATCGTATAATTTCAGGGGGGTAAACACTGGAATAACCAAGTAATTTCATTCAGTTAAACTCTCCTATGCTCTGCAATACCGCAGAAGTTCAGAAATCGGCCAACCTGACGCACAAAACGCGATACCTGCCGTCTAAACTTCGCATTGCTCTTAGCGAGATCACACAGTGTTCAAATTATGGAGGATAGTTTGGAATGGTTTAGGCACTATTTCGGAGACAGAGTGTTATTTCCAGCTCAGAGACCGTGGATGATTTTGGAGTGCTACATGAGATCTTTGGTTCGTGATTTATGTTCATCATCTGAGCACCAGAACTATTCCAAGATGTGCATTCTTACAGATGAAACATTGATTGGTTTATGGCACAGTATGAAAGGAGGCTTTCTCCGATGCTTCGGAAGCTCTTATTTCGGCCAAATTGTTTAATTCAGCACTTGGGAATAATTCTGAATTGGGATTTCCAACCCCCAAACCTGTTAATTCGATGATACGCTACTTACAAGACGCCGTATTGTAGTTCAACACTTATGAAGAACAAAATGTAGACACTTGTTGGCTGAAAGCACTCTGTGAATTTGATCAAAATCGTTACAACTGTTTTTGAGAAAACGCGAAAAACGATCTTTTCGTATTCAGTCGGCGTATCTCATTTTGTGATGAATCGTGGACTACGTTTTTTGGTTTATTATTCATTCTGAATAATAACCCTATGTTTTCGGTCACGAAAAATGTTTTACAACCCCCCCTCAAAATTTGATACTTTACGTTTCAAGACATGGAGATTCCAAATTTGCAATGTCCGTACCCCGTCCGCCATCCGGGCCGTTTTGTGCTTTTAAGGTGGTCTAAAAAATTCGTTCTTTCGCCCAAAAATCCGATTTGGTATCTAGTTGTGCCCGCCATCTCGGCAATCCGATCGAACGAAGCCCGTGGTTGTAATGGGCAAAACACGGTTAAAAAAATTAACGAAACGCAGTACAACGCGGGAGCTACAGTGTTTCCTCGTTTGAACTCCCTCCCGCCCCGCCCCTCTCATTAAAAACCCTGCATATTATTACACAACGGTTTATTATTCGGATAATCAGCTTGACCTAGCATTAATGCTCCGAGACCCATCCTGTTCGATTCAGCATCGAAAAATATCATAATGAAACCCAAAAAAAGGTCGAAAAGAACTGAATCGTAATAGTAAAATAAACAAAAAAAAACGAAAGTATCTAGAAAAAACTGAATTTTAATATGAAAACATGCACGCTAAATACTAATATCAAAATTTAACCAAAAATCTATGAAAAAAACAAAATGAGATTGAAACGAAAGAATCTAAAAAAATTGAATCGTATTAAAACCAAAACGTCGGGGAAATTGGAACGGGGGCGCTCGAAGCGAACCCGGGGGGAGTTGAGTGTTGGGAGGGAAGCGAGCAGTTGCTTTTTTAATGAGACGGGCAGGAGTTCAAACGACAAAACGCTGTAGCTCCCGCGTTGTACTGCGTTTCGTTAATTTTTTTAACCATTTTTTGCGAATTACAACCACGGGCTTCGTCCGATGGGATTGCCGAGATGGCGGGCACAACTAGATACCAAATCGGATTTTTGGGCGAAAGACCACGTTTTTTTTAGACCACGTTAAAGGCACAAAACGGCCCGGACGGGGGATGGGGGACGGCGGACGGACATTGCAAATTTGGAATCTCCATGTCTTGAAACGTAAAGTATCAAATTTTGAGGGGGGGTTGTAAAAAATTTTTCGTGACCGAAAACATAGGGTTATTATTCAGAATGAATAATAAACCAAAAGCAAGCGCGCCTCCCGCCACTCAACCCCCCTTTCGCTTCGAGCGCCCCCGTTCCAATTTCCCCGACGTTTTGGTTTTAATACGATTCAATTTTTTTAGATTCTTTCGTTTCATTCTCATTTTAGTTTTTTCATAGATTTTAGGTTAAATTTTGATATTAGTATTTAGCGTGCATGTTTTCATATTAAAATTCAGTTTTTTCTAGATACTTTCGTGTTTTTTTTGTTTATTTTAATATTACGATTCAGTTCTTTTCGACCTTTTTTTGGGTTTCATTATGATATTTTTCGATGCTGAATCGAACAGGATGGGTCTCAGAGCATTAATGCTAGGTCAAGCTGATTATCCGAATAATAAACCGTTGTGTAATAATTTGCAGGGTTTTTTAAATGGTTCGTAACAGAAATATAGTAGTTGCGAATAGTGGGTGTAGGTTGTTGGAAGAAAACAATTATTCTAGCTTCGAAAAGAGAACGAGGGCAATCGGTTCAGCCATTCCTCCTTGAAAGTTGGCTATCAACGACAAAGCGAGTGCTCCATTAACCAACGAGGCTCACGCAAAAAGTCTTGTGTTGTCACTCAATCATGGTGATCTACTCCGGATGCGGCGAATGTCCCTCACGTACAAAATAAGGATAACAAGAAAAAACAGGTCGGGTTTTTTAAAGAATAATTTATTTTGCTATAGAAATAAATTTCGAAATCGTGCCTTTGAAAAGTAACAAAATAGTTCTGAAGTAGCAAAAGTGACTTAAGACACTCTTCAAGAACTAGGAACGGGATAGCGCAACAATAGACGTTTCGTATGGACCTTCATACTAATCTACAAATATTCGAAGAAATTAGATGGTTCAAACCCGCCAACATGTGCAGTAGAATGTTGTGATGAGTGGGATTTCGTTTCCTGAGTTTCAACAGTCAACAGGTAAAGCAGCTATAACTCCGAACATCACCTACTTCAACTCAGGTCGTTAGAGGACTCTGTGCACAGGGATTCCTCAAGTGAAAGTAAGTCACTGAATAGGCAGCTCGAAGCAGTGGTGCCTTCAGCTCACGTATGCAGCATAGATGTGGCGAGTCTCTCTCCAGTGACAGCAGAACAGTAGAAGGTAAATGCAGTGAAGAGACAGTAAGGGCTGCATGTAGGTGTTGTGCGGGGCCCGACAAGGCTCTCTCAACATCTCACGCCCCTTGAGATCAGTCACAGGCCCCTCCACCATTGCCCTAGTGGTAGCGTAGCGTATATATCTCAAGGATCTCAAGAGAAGTAGTGATAAGACCCACTGCACAGCCGAAAAGGCTTTGCACCTTCTGGATAAACTATGTTTCCTCAGAACTGTCTGCACTTTCCACCTACAAAGCATCTACCGTGACAATGTGATAGAGGGCTTATGCAGCTAGGCTGCCTGGTTCGCGTGGCTCATGTTTTCTGAAGTGTTCCTTTGTTCATTGCCCTGTATGAGCGGTGACTTCAACAGCATCAAAAATTGTAACCCTCGTGGGTCCACCCTATCAACGTTGGTATCATTGATGAGCCTAATCTGGAAACCTGAATGTTACATCTTACTACAGGTATCTGGAATGCTGCAAAAAGCAGTTGAAGAAATGTATGATGAACTATACTCAGAATATCAACTTTCACGGGCGTTCATCGTGATAAGCAGTTTGTCAACTTCGCTGGACGCGTTGTAGTGTACTAAAAAGTTAGCAGTACATTACCTATTTGGTTACATGAACCTTGAGAGACACCGATTTTCTATCCTGTATGGGCTCTTTAACCCAAGCCATGTCCCAGAACTCTGTAGTTTTTGAGAGAAGGCCGCAGGTTTTTTATTAAGATGAATCAGAAGATATGGCAGTGATATTGAGTTGCTAGAAAAATGAACCTCATTTCTGATTGTGCTGTAATAAATTTAGATGCTCACTATCAAGTGCCTAACCAACATTCCTAGACCTGCGTTACACTCAAGCAACACTGAATACAAATAAGATGCCCACGTAGATTTGTCAGTCTGAGTGCTGGTGGAAAGAAGGTAGCTGGAGATTAGTTTGCTTACAGTTGCAGCAACGCCTAAAAACAATTTAAAATGCAAGACCCACAAGCACAAATATGGGGGCCAAATCGGCCGGTCGAAGTGCGAGAGCAAACCACTACGAAAATAGACGAGGCCACGAAAGCGGTAATTTATGTATAAGTTGGGTTTAGGATTCGAGTTGACTGAGCCTCTCAGCGAATACAGTAGCGAATTGGTCAACTCCGTTCTGATTGAGGTTGTCGTAATCCTCCATAACCTCCTTGCAACGGGCCAACCAGGAAGCAACATTGGAGTGTTTCTCGACGTCATAGCCAATTGCCTGGAAAGAATGAAAGTGTCAATTGAGTGGCAAACTGGCATGGAGCACTTCCAGATACTTTATGCAGACCAAAAGTTTGCCAAGGCACCCAATCACTTGGAGCCCAATCTAGTAGGATACTAGTGCGAGCAAGAAAGTGGGTGAAAGAAAGAGAGAACAGAGAGAGTGAGTGTGAGTGATTGAGATGGCAGGTTGAAGGAATTGAGATCAGTTAACGCTACAAGTGAACCCTAGCCTGGCACCAGCTTAGAGCCATACTTTAATAACTAATTTGATGAATAAACCGAGTATAAATATTACTTCTGCCGTGGATACAGTAGGCACAATGGCGTAGTCTGCAACTGAAATGGCTTCGCCTGCAACCCAGTCATTGCCATCTAAATAGGTGTTGAGGGTGTTAAAAGCGTCATCCAAAGCTGGTACCATGTCTTCGTTGACCCCCACGCCTCGGAATATCACTGGCATCTGCAAAGGAAGTTGGAAGAACTGGTTAAGCCCGCAATGAGCTGCAAAGGGGCATTAAAAGGATAGGTCGTTAATAGTAGGATTTCCCTAGCATTCATACTATTTTGGTTGCACAGTGAGGGAAACAATGCAACAGCTTCACCCCTAGGCATTGATGAGGGTTCAGGAGCAAGTAGTAGGGTCGGTGAAGCTTTTCCAGTTTCTTGATCTGCCCTTGCATTCCTCGCTTCTTCAGAGGATTCTCTTGCTCAAGCTGAGGGGTTAAAGTTCGTATTCCCCAAGAAACTTGTCTTTGAGGCAAATTGCGCCCACGTGCTGATTAATAGGTTTGTGGCGTCCGTCAATTTACAAGACTTCAGTTTCGTTATTATGTTGTAACCCCTCTTGGTCTCACCAGCTGGTCAGTCAGTTAAAATGGTAGAAAGTTCTCGCAAAATTAATTTTCAGACAATTAAAAACGTTCATTCCGACGCTTTAGGTTTGTCTACTTTTCGCTTAGGACACGAATGGGCGTGAACTATCTAATTGTTCACGTTAATTTACTCTTAATATGAAAATTATCCTTTAAATCTCGTTTACTACGATCTTAGTAGATTCGAGGGGTTACAATTTATAAACACACAAATGTAATTTCAATAACAAAAGGAGTTCAATACGGATGAGGAGGAATGTTGGAGTGGTAATCACTTACGATGTAAGTGATGCCTAATCTCGCCATGAGTGTGCCCACGTTGAAAAACAGGCGTTGATTTATCAGAGCTCTTTTCTTGCAGTCCTGCGGGTACAAGGAATCGTCTTTGCCGTACGCCTCCACCAAGTAAATGATTATGGCTGAGCTGTAATACGTCAACATTAAAATACATCGTATCAACACAAGTTAGCATTACGAATAAACGTGAGGATTTCTACATTACCCAGTTCCTCATAGGACATGGGGCATAACTGCACCAAAAAGTAAAAGTTGCAATCCCAAACTGCCTACTATGCATGATGCTTCCACTACCGTCTTCTAATGCCGAAGATGGGCAGGCTTGCGGCACCCAGTGGAGGACAGTCAGCTAGCTCACACCAAAGGCAATTGCCACACCTTGTTGGATTTCGAAAAAACTGGAGGTACGTTGCCCAAAGGCAGATAATGAAGCTTGCAGATCCGCAGCCAGTATTTCGCAGGTTCGAAGAATGAAGACATGGTCGCTCCTGAACCTCCCAAACTGTTGGGCAGGATGGAAGGATGTATGGAAAGGACGGCACGCTGCAAGATTCTGGCGAGGGTGAAGAGGACAAGAAAAAAGAGCTGCTATGGGTAGGGAGGCATGAGGATCAACCTGATGCAATGTGATATGCAGTTCTGGGTCGATTCTCAATATTCATAGGGTCACTGGAGCAAACCCTTCCTCCTACAATCCCCCCACGTCCAAAGAAGAATGAATGATTGTATATCTCGGACAATACAGACGTTATAAGCAAGAAGATTGTGGCTGAGAGTTACGTGATGGCGATGTGATTACGGAAAAAGGTGACAAGGCGTTCTGTTCCTGTTCGCATTCGTGGTGAACCAAAACAGAAACCCTCATCCTGGAGGACAGTGAAAGAAAGATGAAGCGTGGTAGAGTAATGAGGATCAACCCACTGCTTTCATTGGTGCTAACGCCAGAAATAGGAGTTGACGTTACTGCCAGACAAACTTAGAAGCCCCGTCGCAAATGATTCATAAAACGATGTAGATGTGCGTGTTAACACAGCCAAGTAAGAGGCATTTGTCGTGTCTAGAAATTGAGTAACTTTGAGTTAGGCGGTATTTTACTTTATACCTCCACAAATCAATGAATACAATTCCTACACAAACATTACTCACCTTTCAGAAATGCCAAAGTCTCCGTCGACCATAAAAGGCACCGTGTGTTGAGGGTTCATCTGAAAATTGAACGTTTTGCTTCAATAAAAACAACTTGCGTGAACGATAAATTTTACAGACTATCCATCGTACATTTTCTAAAGTAACTAAATGGAAATTACCTTCATAAATTCTTCAGTCCGGGTGTCGCCAGCCAAGAGGTCCAGTGTTTTCAGTTCCAGAGCCACGTCAATAGCCCTCGCAGCCAAAAGGACGGATCGAGCGGGAATGCTCATCGTATTGCAGTACAATTCGATCTTCATTTTTCAACTTTGAAATGTTTCTGAAATAATAATTTTATCATTCCCTGTGAGCTTCCTCAAAAACGAGAAGTAAGTGCGCGACAAAATTGTTTTCAATTTCTCGAACTCTCGGGAATCACCAATAAAGCAATCATTCAATAATAGCATACTTTTCTCACATTCACAACCGATTTGGATTTATTAGTCATTCTGAATAATACTCCTATGTTTTCGGCGAGGAAACCCCCCTCAAAATGAGATATTTTACGTTTCAAGGCATCGGTATTCCAAATCGCAATGTCCGTCCGTCGTTCTGGGCCTTCGACGTGGTCTAAGAAATCCGTTCTCATGCACAAAAATCCTGTTTGGTATCTAGTTGTGCCCGCCTGCTCGGCAATCCGATGGTTCCCATGGTTGAGTGGGCAAAAAGTGGTAAAAAAAATTAACAAAAACCAAATGTCGGCATGTTCGGTATCGTTTTCTAGGTATTTTTGGATGTGGGGTCGAATTAAACGGTTCTTAGAGGTGTACGACTGCGTCTCGACGGAAAATAGTGAAATCACAGTAATTATAGCGAGCCAATGTCTACAAATTGAAAGAACTCGCGGGACAATAATTACAGCGAAAGTAATCATTTCGTCGTTTGTACTCTCCCCCTCCCTTTTCATTAAAACATTGGGCTAAAGTTCGCAACAATATTTCCACAATCGAATGTTTCCTGGTTCTGGGTTATCTTCCCAGGAGCATGCCCATGCTACCAGGCGCGACCACGGGTTGTGGATAGTGGAACGGCCACGGCATTGTCCCCAGGGGCATGTCTGCGGCCAGCTGTGAATAAGGACAGCATGCTGACTGAATAAGCAGCCGCGAACAATGGGCAAAACCCAAGAGATCGCAGAAGAGATCCTGAACGAAGGACTCAAGGGCAAGCGGATCTACATTTTCTCAGACAGCCAGGCCGCCTTAAAGGCCATCGCAGCCTATAGTTTTAGGTCTAAGCTGCCATGGGAATGCCTCCATGCGCTCAAGCAGCTCGGCGCCCGTAACAGGCTCTCCCTCATTTTGGTGCCGGCTCACAGGGGGCATGAGGACAATGAAAAGGCTGACTGCCTTGCGAAAAGGGGTACAGAATCCCTACCCATCGGGCCTGAACCACACGTAGGTATGACGAAAAGTCACCTGAACCGTCTGGTTGCTTGATGGGAGATACAGGAAAATGGCGCCCATTGGCATCGCCAGCCACGACTAAGACAGGCGAAAAGGCTTGTCACGCCTTCCTGTCAAAGGGCGAAGGCGATGCTGACACCCTCTAGACAAGATCTGAGAGTACAGATAAGCTTCCTCACCGGGCACTGCCCACTCAGATATCACCTTAACAAGATGGGCATCTTAGAGGCGGTGGAATGCAGACTCTGCAGTGAGGAGGACGAGACAGCAGAGCATATCCTATGTGAACGCCCTGCCTTGGCAGCAAAACGCTTTGAATACTTCGGTCAGGGGACCACTGAACCCCAAATCATGGCGGAATCTGCGGTGAAGGACATACTCAGCTTCCTAAGGGGGGCGGGTATGTACGACGCCTTCTGCTAAGAAAGGGCCGTCACAATAGGCCCATATGCGGCCGCAGTGACAAAGGGACTTGTCCCACACGCCCTCGGGTCAAAAAAAAAAAAAAAAAATCGAATGTTTGGCCATTTGCCCAGCCGTCCTGGATGGTCGCAGTGGTTGATACGGAACATATGTGGAATCAGGAGTAGAATATCTAGGTGGCTTCCATGACTTCAGGGCAAACGGTCATACTTTCGATTAGGAATATGTAGCTAACTTCAGCCCAGTATTAAAACCACTCGCCAGCTCAACTCGAGCTACTTGAATCTTATCTCTTCTGAGGAAATTACTAGCCTAGTTGTGCACCTAACTTCGGTTATGCCAACATTCATGGGATAGTGGGGGAGATAATGTAAAATTATGGCATTTTATACATTGTAAATGTGAATACAGTTCATTAGGAACGTATGTGCGGGTTTCTACATTCCGACTGATGCACATTCCTTGGTGCCGTGACCTGGTGATTGGGGAAGACGGGGATATTAATATGTTATGTAGTTGTGTGAGTGTAGGTGCACGCGATGTCCCCGTGGCACACGCAAGCTCCTATCAATGAGTTGACTTAATTTTTGTGAAATTCTACTGCTTAACTGAATAGGATGGTGACGGAAGGTCTAGAGCACCGATCGACTGCCACATAATCACTCTCCCTAGAGTATTCTCTGAGGAGAAACATAAATGACGTTTCTTGTACTCGAATAACATTCTCCTTCATCAACTCAATCCCAAAATACTTGAGTCCATACAGTTCTATCAAGTATTCCGGGATGTATGGGGCCGAAGTGGGCTGGCAGCAAATCTTCTCCAATACAACACACAAATGTGTCTAGTTCAGTGCATTCAGCATACGAAATGAAGGCCATTCAGCGCTTTTCTCTAAATAGGCTATTTTGAACACGCGATGTTTCATATTTAATAATCGAGCCCCGACGTAATTTACTTTCCGAAGCCGTATGCTTAGCAACAGCCCCCACAGCCGCATTGTATTATTGACATCCTTCCAAGGTCTTGAGAGTCAAGGGTGTAACCGATCGAAGTACGCGACTGATCAATTATGAATTGACAAACTAAGAACTGATGCAACTTGCTGCTCGGTAGTAGGTGCCTCTCATTTTAAATTTACCGGCTCCGCCGAATCCAACGGAGTTGTTTAGCCTACAAATCGAAATGCGTAGAACCCACTCAACATGAACCAATAAACTCGATCTTGCGTGCTAAGACGGCCACTTATTCGCATAATTACAACAAGCCCTTATTTACTCATTATTTTAACGATTTGTGGCTTCATATACTAAACGGAAACTACTCGGGAACGAACGTGTTTATTGGACACGAGGTACGTCATGTGGATGTCGTATGACGTTTAGATTCAGTTATCTTTTCGTGTCCGCGTCATTACTGAGCACAAAGGAGTAGTCCCACAGGAGATTAAGAAGATGTGACTGCTGTGTTGAGCGTTGCGTGTTTCAGGCCATCGGCGACATAAACCAAGGTGTTCGGTTCGTTGCCTGAGAGTGAACCCTGACAAGTGCAAGATCACAGTGCTCGAAAACTAAGTTCACTGTGGGCACATGTGCCCGCTGCCTCAATTTCAGTTGACGCCCTTTACTTTTGTGATGTTAGCCAATTAAGGTTTCGACCTCTTCGTCCTTAATCAGCCGGTGGAGTCGTTCAAGAATTAATTCAGGACGTTTTCGTTGAACTAATACCAGCCAGAATGATATCTTCCTTTTCACGCGCATTCAATTTCCTATTTGTACTTCCCGCAACCCAAACAGTGAGGAAAGTACCGTAATTATTGCGTGAAAATGTTGAGTTATCATCAAATCTTCACAGCTTCAAGCCACGAATCCGGAAAAACGTAATTCTTGTCCGTTCGGTTGGCAGGAGAACGACTGAACCGATTTAGCTCGTCCTTTCGTTGTGCTCCTCATTCTACGGAGCGCGAAAATAAGGTCGTGAGCAGCATCTCCAGTACCGGGGGAAGGGGCTGTACACAAAGTTTTCCCATTTTACTTTCCGCTACCCGAAGGGGCCAAAAAAAAAATTTGGGTTTTCTTCAGATCTTTACGTTTTGAGGCCTACTGAGTCTAAAAACCTAATTTCGGCGCGTGGTCCGTGTGTATGTGTGTGTGTGTCTGTACTTCGATTTGCGGGAGAACGGCTGATCCGATTGAGCTGGTTCTTTCTTTATTTTGTTCGTTATTTTTTGTAGACACCAAAATAAGGTTATGGACGATTTCGGCCGATGGGAAGGGGGGTGGGGGGACGAAAATGTACCAAAAACTAGGGTTTTTCGCATTTTTCACGAAAACGGCTCTAACGATTTTGATTAAACTTTCAAATTATCTTCTACTGATCAATATCTAACTTTTTTTCTCCATACATATCTCCATGAAAATACGGTGAACGGAGATATAGGCCTATGAACCAAAAATAGGTTTTTTACACTTTTTGGCAAAACGCCTTCAACGATTATCACCAAACTTCCAAGATGTATCCAAATAGTTAATACCTACATATTCTTTTCAATAAATGTTCCTGTGACAGTCCATTGAACAGAGATAAAAATGAAAATGTGTCGAAAATAACGTTTTTTCGAACATTTCCGTAAATTTCAGGGTAACTTATTCACCAGATGTCATAAATTCTAATGTAGTGTCTTTTAGTCACCCATCCCCACATTTCGTTCTCCATAATTATTTCTGTATATATATATATATATATGTTGAACGGAGATATAAGCCAAGTTAACTCAGAAAAGGAGATTTGTCGAATATTAATTTATCGTTATTCCAATTTTCTCAAAAACGGCTCTAACGATTTCGATCAAACATTCGGAGTACTCTCAGCTAACTAGTCCCTACATTTTGTTCTCCATAAATGTTCCTGTAAAAATGCGTTGAACGAAGATATAGCGCCCGCATATAGCTGGTGTTCGAAATTACGGGGGTGGCGGAAAGTTGTGTGTTGCTAAGCACCAGATATTTTGTTAGGGAACCCTACGTTGTAGGTCAGGATTTTGTTACACCCCCCCCCCCCCCACTGAAAATTTAATAGATTTTGGAATTCCAAATCTGCAATGTGCCTTTAACGAACTCTAACAAAGTTAGTTATGTCGCACAAAAATATCATTTGGTATCCAGTTGTGCCCCCCTGCTCGGCAATCCGAAAAAAATGAACAAAAACGCAAATTTGGCAGTTTTAACGCGAATACGCCGTGTTTGGTATCGTTTACAAGGTACCTATTTTTAGATGCTGGATCGAACGGGATGAGTATCAGACGTGTACAACTGCGTATAGATCGAAAACAGTGAAATACGGTAATTATGGTGAGCCACGAAAGAACTCGCAGGACAATACTGGGGAAGTAATCGTTTCAGCGTCTCACACTAACCTCCCGTCAGCTCGACGCGCCACTTGCGCCTGGACTTGGTAATTTTCGTCGTTCCGTAGTAGTTAGATAATGTTACGTATGGTTTACTGGTATTTTTCGATGCTGAGTCGAGTAAGATGGTTCTCGAGAGACTAGGTCAAGCTGTTCAAGAGACGCAAAATCGTTGTGAAACAATTTGTAGCGTTCTCAAGCAGCTCTAACGATTTTAATCGAAACGTACTTTCGGTTGACTTGCTCCTTCGTTTTGTCATCCGAGCGATTCTGTCGAAAAGCATTGAACGAAGGTACAGCAGTCTATACGTATAGCAAATTGAGTTACAGCGGTTGGAGTCAGCTGTTAAATGTTTCTAATTTTTACGTCGTTTTCACGTTCATTGTGTTGAATGTTTATGTAAGTATTTGTGCATTGTCAGTGTTTTTTACAATGTTCCTAGGAATGATGGAAACGTTTTCCATACGATCCCCTGGTACTAAAAACCAAACGATCTCTCTCTTGCTATCCAGTATTTTATAATATGCTGGTAATTACGTGCCACAAGCAACGAGACAGAAGTAATGTGACTAAAAGTAACAGCTAACAGCTGGAACGGAAAAAAACTTGCCTGCGGCGGAGGTCGAGCTGCGAAGAGAGTATAAACGGCAACGTCGGCTGAAATCGATTTGAAAGGAGTTGGGCCGTTTGCTCAGGTTTCAGAGTATGTCTGTGGATTCTCCTCGTCGTAGGGCAGGCTGTGTCTGTTGTTGGCTCATCCGCGCTATGGAAACAGGAGGCGGTGCCAGCGCTCAATACGACGCCGGATCCGCCGAATCGATGCGCCAATTTTACGAGCGACGGCAATTTGCTCTGGTATAGTCAACAACTTGACGAGCCTCATGAGTTCCATGCTCACGAAAGGCCAATAGGAGCAACTTTTTGACTATTCGTGACGTTCGCTACCTTCGTGTTTTAAGAGTCGCTGATCGCAAATCGAAAGTTTGTCGATTCCTGTTTTACACAGAAGCGGTTTCCCCAACGCGAGTTTTCTCCTTCGATTACTTTACCCAACCCCTAAGGCCGAGCAATGTATGATAATCGGCCTAGAAACAGCTCGTATGATCTGCACGTTTCCAAGTCTTCAGCAAAGCACCACACAACTCTCCTCAGGCCACTCCAGTTCGGCTAGTTGTATCGCTCTACCGACTGACCCTATCTGCGATCTGAGATCGGCTGAGAGAGAGTGAGAGTGAGATCCATTGTGTCGCTCTTTTTTCATGTCACGTCATGTATTGAGTAACCAGTAACTAGCGATAGGTAATGTTGAGCAATTAGAAGGGCTTATGTCATTATATAACTTTTTTTTATCTACAACTTCCTTCCTTGTTTCCTAGGCTGTACGAAGTAGAAAGGAAAGTTATGTAATCGCTGATAACAATTTTGATTGAGAGCCAAAACAGCTCAAACTTGATATCTAGCCCTCAGGTCACCATAGGACGCCAAAATAATAGTATGGGCAAAAGCAGCCTAAAATTAACTATAGTTATCATAATAATCACAACACCACATATTTTTTTCTCTCAAAAACGGCTCAAACGATTTTGATAAAATTTTTTGTATGGACAGCTCTCAATAAGGTGATTATAACATAATATACTCATTCGTGGGAAAATGACAAGAGCAGCACAATAAATTACCCAACATTTCGACGAAAATCGAGTTTAGCGTAATTTTTCCCATATAAACTCCGCTGAAATGTTACTACCCTTCAAAAAACTTAGTATGGTAGTCCAATCTAATACCTTGAGGATGAGCGCTTAAAAATGCTCATAAGATATATGGGGGTCACTCCAGAAATTCTGGAATTTCAACTAGTCGTTTCGCTCACTACCATTTCTAAACGTTTTTACCGTTTAAAACGTGATTAATATCATTTAAAAAATCGTGTTTACACCTCATTAATTTTATGTGTACCAATTGCTTAATAATGGTCCGGGAATGAGTACGAGCAGCACAATAAAATACCGCAACTGTAAGCGCTTCCGCTTTTTGTCGCTGTGAAGTGATGTTTGAACAAGTTGAAATGTACTGAGTGATAAAAGAATTGAGTAAGTAGAAAAAGTCATGAGCGCAAGTGAGTTGGCGTAGAGCTAAGGAAAGTTGTATGTTGCTACGCAGCAGATCGCTCACATTTGATCCACTGGTTACAGATGGTCGATTTTTTCACGGTAAAAAAGGTCTGTCCGAGTTGTTTGAACTCCAGAATTTCGTGGGTTGTTCCTAATTACTTAGTAACTATTATGGAACTTGGCCCGTGTAAAATATTACGATTTTTGTTAGAACTTTAAGCGTCATTTATAAGAGAAAATCGGAATCAATTTCTGCTGAGCTTTGATCGCTTATTCTACTGCCACAGCCATTTCCCCACGGGTAAAAATGTAACTTTACTGTACATTTGTTTAGAGCAGTACACACACAAAACTTAATCAAAATCGTTAAACGAAAAATTTGTGTTTTGATCACAACCTTACTTTGACATCCATCAGTATATATAAAACTTGAGCTAGTTTTGTGTGTAGCCTTTTCTCTATTGTGTCCGCAGACACAGAGGCCGTTCTCGGACGGTATTTTGTGGATTCTGACGACTTTCTCTCGAGGGAAGTAATTTCGGAGCGTGGGCGGGAGATCCTATTGAGTTTCTTCGTTGTGTTCCTATTTCGAGGCGTGTCACTGAAGATCTCTGGTTAATTTTAATATTCGCGAAACAATGTTGCTCAACGAACGAAGTACCAAACATCACTCTTCAGAAGGTTGAGGAGTGATCTCAGGGGAGTTTGTGGTGCACTTCTCCAGTCGTGGCATAGCTTAGCTCTTCAGAACCTACAGTCACCTATGTATGATAGTGACTCTTTCATAGGTTCCCTAAAAGCTGCCATCACAGCCACGAAGAGGTCGATAAAAGGAAAACAATTAAAAACTAGGATGAATATATATTTGAAATGCTTCAACAATATACCGAGGTGTGGCACAATTTGTACATGAATTAAATCTTTACAACCGCATCAAATAACGTTGAGTGTTTGTTACAAAGCCTGTCGAGAGGACAGACGTGGAGAAGAGTAGAAGAGAGTCTGCGACTAGTAATCAACACTCGCTCGGCTTTCAATTCCTCAATATGAGGAGCACGAGTGCGTTCAAATTTTGAGGCAATCTCTGATTGCCCCGTCAACGTTAGTTAACACAAAATAAAACGGAAATTTCGCATGAACAATTGATGCCAATTTAGATGCTTTTTAAGCTTTCCTGAGACTGATATTTTAAACTTTTAAAGCTTACACAAGAATCAGATTCCCTAAAAAAAAATCACGAGTTATCTACATCACCGGTGGAAAATTACCGCTTAGCGAATCACTTCCGGCTCAGGTCGCTGCAGCATTTCTCCCCTCCAGTCAACCTGAAAGAGAAGGCAGGAAACGGGCTAGTCAAAGTCACATGTTTTAGCGGGAGTTCCGAAATGGAAGTAGTATGAAACACACCAACTCTTATGTTTTCTGCCCTATCCAGCGTGGTCCTTCAAAATTTTAGAACCGTTGGTGACTTAATTAAATAGTTCGCGATACCATAACTCAGATGCCTTTATTTCTCCAACCCCTTCATTAATATTGTAATGTTTTTACTTATTTAACTAACTTAAGTCTCATGCCTCCTGTTCCACCACATTCAAAAAGAAAACCCCTAATGGAAATATCTTATGCAAACCAAGATTATATTATTAGATTGCAAGAAGATAGGAACTTGGAGCAAGATGGTGGAGTTTTAAGACTCAAAGCAGCAATATCCCACTAGCCCAAAGTACAAAATGCAGCCCCAAGCACAATGAAACTTACGAAGTCACTTTAACGTAAAGTTCTTGGTCTTGTGTAGAACTTTGTGAATAACACGAAGGAGTTTCATCTCACCTGAACCAGCGAGACTCCAATTCTACAGGAGCATTTTGTGCGGGTTCTCGATGAGGTCCCTGAAAGCCGACAGCCATTGAGCGCCAACAGCTCCATCGACGGTCCGGTGGTCTGCGCTTAACGTGACCTTCATGAAGTTTTTGGAAACACTAGAACACGTAACATAATATTTACACGTTCGGCAATGAAATTTGAAATGAAACATAAATAACGTATGATATAGCATGTCCTTACCCCTGTCCATCTTTAGTGGGAACGAATTTGGCCTTAGTTCCTCCCACAGCCAAAATGCAGGATTGTGGAGGGTTGATTATGGCGCAGAATTGGTCGATTCCAAACATCCCAAGGTTGGAAACGGAAATAGTTCCGCCCTGAAAGAGAGTGAGGGCGTATTATAAGAGTGACAATTGTACACAAACGTCTTGGCCATAAGATTGGAAAGCTAGTTCCTTAAGACCAGCCAACTTCAACGAGTGGCTCCTTTTCTTTCTTCGTGCCAACGTACACACATACAAAAATTGTCTCCAAACGCGATAATGAGGGAAAAAATTAACACCTGAAACTCGTGGGGCTGAAGTTTTCCGTCTCTTGCCTTGGCAGCAAGTGATTTGACATTAGTGCTAATTTCTATCAGTCCTTTAATGTGTGCGTTGAAGACAATCGGAGTGATGAGACCTCTTGGGGTGCTTACTGCTACACTCACGTCCACCCCGTTGTACCTGAAATGTTACAAATCCACCGTTACTTTCCGGAACCTCGCAGTACAAAATAAGTAATCCAACTCATTGTAACTTACTGTCTGATAAAAGATCCCATCCAAGCTGAATTGGCTTCTTTCACTTTCAGAGATGCGAGAGCCGTTGCTTTTATGACAAAGTCGTTGACGCTTAGTTTGATTTTTTCATTTTCTAGGGCTTTATTGAGGTTCGAGCGAAGAGCCAAGATCTCATCCATGCAGCACTCGACAGTCAAGTAGTAATGAGGTATGGACTGCAAGAGCAAACATTCGCAGTTATGAGCCAACAGTGTACCCAGTTGACAAGCAAATTGTTAATATCAAAGTGACCTGTACAGCACAGGCGTGCGACACATTTACGTCAGGCTGCCACTTGCATTTCACTTCTTCTCAACATCTACATCCCTGAGGTTCCATTAACCTGCACTTTTCGATCACATTTCCAAATCTCGTTTGTTGCACTTCCCCCTTCATTGGAGCACTTATCCATCTCTTTCTTTGTACTGCAGACCTCTGCAATCTAAACACCACTGGTACACAGTAGTCCTGGATGTCCAGGACACCCTCAACGCCCATTCATGGACTTTGCACTCAGACTGGTCCCTACTATTGATGTACTGTTTGAATGGGAATGTGTCTGCTGTAAACTGTGCCCTGAAAGGCACAAAGGTACCATTAGCTTTCCCCTGCTCAGCTTTGGGCTTCAATGACGGTGCTCTGGATCTGTTCCCAGTAACTCAGGAGTGGTGTTGATCAGAGTGAAGTAGTTTGCGGCTGGTTTACTGATCAAGTCTTCACTACTCAGGATGTAGGCCAACAGGCAACAGGATCTTCTACTAAACACGGCCAAGGTCATACAGTTGTTTTGTAATACTTTTCATAGCGTATCTGTTCAGTCTCTTGGTTTATATTTGTGATGTCTGCGATACTGAGGTACCTGTAGGAGTACTCGATGAATTTGCCATACTATTACAGAAGAGCATTAAGGGGAAACCGCTCGTGAACTGCAAAGAATACAAGTTCTTCACCCATGAGACACATCCACCTAGGAGCAATACCTTCTACTTGGTCAGACAAGGGGAGAGAATGCTGAGTAGGGACACTGGGCAGAGGGTATTCGGTGCTGAGTGGCTAACAAAGAGGATTAAAGCTCCTTGAACGATGGGAGTGGCAACCCCATCACACTGGTGGACCACACTCAAAATAATGAAAAAAATCCAAAGGGACGAGAGGAGGTGAACAGTTAGAAGTTACAAGTTAGTAGAACACTACTGCCCCCCCCCCCTAACGCTTGTAACCACACAGCCAGCCATCAACAGATCTGAACAGGGGGAAAAGGAAAACGATGAAATACATGTTTCAGGAGCAACTTTGCAGTCCTTTCATAGTGTAGGCCTCAGAAGGACATTTTCTGACCAAGTGTTTGATCAGACACAACAAAATACTCATTAAATTAACAATAATTGATTAATGATAAGAGAGAACTTACAAGTTTGGATTCCAAGAGCCGCTTAGCGATGACACCCCGGATATTCGACACGGGGATGTCTTCAAACGGAGCGCCACTGCTAGGAGCCTGGGTTGCTCCAGCTGATTTTTTCAAAATTTGCAGATCTTTACTCTTGACGGAGCCCATGATTCCAGTTCCAGCTGAAACTTCCTGAAAACCATCACATTACGCCCATTAAAAAGCTTAAATGAAGAACCTGAGCTGGAAAGGAGTTCATTGTGTACTCCCCGTAAAAAGTATTTAATTATGGAAACAACGAATACCCATGTGGGGCTCACAAGGCTAATCAATTGACATAGAAAAAATGAAGGGTTCTGCACACTGCATCTGATGACAGGGCTGTAGACATAGGCTTCGTGTGCATCATACAGGCCTATTGCTCATTCTGCGACTTCTTATCCTTAGCAAAACACAAATCATGGTGGTATACGCCCCAAAAAGCTGTAATCTGCGTGCTGACAGCTCTTGAAAGTCACGTGTGTGGCAAGTCACCTTCAGTGCTCCATCTCGGAGAATTTCCTCTCCTTTAGTGTTGAAGCAAAAACGCGTCGACTGCAGTTTGCTTATTGCTACCACTTCGATTGCCTCTGCTTTACATGTCTTCAAAAGTCAACGTAACTCTCATCAGTAAAATTCCCTTGTTACAGTAGAATCGTGAGAAAGAAATGTTCAATGCCCTCGTCTTTAGCCGCTGCTCCTGGAGCGGACTCTTTTAAGGAACGAATTTATGAGAGTTGAGCGAATCCCCGGAAAATCCGATCTTTCATTCGAGAAACGAGGGGCTACAAGGAAAGTCTTTTCTTTCACATTGTAGTAGGCGCGTCGCCCATTTTATTTTCCTTCGCGCTGGAACTTTCACAGCGTCCGCGAATCCTGGACCCGAGAATTCGTCTGATTATTTCTCTTTTAATTTTGCTCTCTGGGCCTCTTCTTTTTCTTGGAATGAAAAAGTTCGACCACTAGTTGGGCGCCAATGTTATAGGATAGATCGTTCGGGCGTCTCTCAATAATAAGTCCTTCCTGTCCAACCAATAAGTATATTCAGTTCCGTCCAATTAATAGCCCACAGGTATCGATAGAAAGAAGAGCGAAGTGGTGCCGCTGGAGTCCCGAAGAGGAATAGGCCGAGTGCCTCGTTGCGCGCCGCAGACCCGATTTCCCTAACCTCCCGATCGCGGCAATGCAGCCCCTTGCCCTGTTCTTCAGCAGCTATCGTCCTCTTCAGATTTAATCAGAGCTGCTTCAAGTGGCTCTGCCCGATGAAAGAAGCTCCGGTGTTCCGAGTCACAGCTCAATCTGATTGTGCCCGTAACAGAATGATGCCTTACTATCAAAAAAGGTGATGAGCATTGTTTTTGAAGCACAAACTTTCATGAGTCGACTCTTTCTTTCGTCTCTTTGTCCCCTGGTCATACTCTCGGCAGTATCGCCTCCAGTCTGGATGTTTCCCGAAAATTTGGATGCAGATTGGCTGTGGCAACCAAGTTGATGTTCTCTCGTGACATGAAAAACAGACCCTGCGTTGTTAAGCCATTTGTCAGTCACAACTCACCAATGCGTTCACTCATCGAAGATTCATACCATTTCAACTCAAACGCAGATGACCCGATCTCAAATCGTCTTCGACAGATTTCCTCAACATTTCGAACCTTGCAAACTGCTCAGACTCGTAACATTATCGCTATACACAGATTTCATCACTACGTACGTTTTTCTGGCCAATTTGTCCCATTTAAAACAAACTCCATTTCTTACAAGTGGCACATTGACACATTCTATTTAAGTGAACGCTGACAGGCTGGAACTCCTAGTAAATAAGCTGTTAGTGGGGGTAACAGATGGTATTTGAGAACAAACGATTGGTGAGGGCTGGCTGCCTGAACATTAAAAGCTCCAGGGCTATTCATGTTCTTTTCCAGATGAAATCAGTCAGCGAAAATAACCAGTATTATGTCCAGCGGGTCTCATAACACGCCTCTAAATATTACTGAAGTGCATTACCTCCAAACGAATGTTTCGTTTTTCAGCGAGACGACGAGCCATCGGACTGGCATAAATTCGACCCTTTTCAGTCAGCGGCTCTGCAGCTACGGGTGCAGGAGGTGGCGGAGGAGCAGCTTGAGACGGTGGTGGAGGTGGAGCAGCAGGAGCTATAACATCATTACACATCGTGAGGGCATTAATTATTCGAAAAACAAAAAGACAGTATTTTTATAGCTACCGTGGCGTAATTCAACAAGAAAATTCAAGTCATTAAAGTAACTACCAGGTGGCTTTATTCCACAGATCAAGCATCAAAGCTTCTTTACAATCAGAAGTTGATTAGTTTATGGGGAAATAATAACACCGTGCCCCGCGTTTGAGGAAGATTTCAGAAGGAAACTCCTCAGATGTGAGAAGAGCACTCACATCTCTCAGGGTTAACAGGGTCTAAAAGTCAAGGTGGATATACAGTTTGAGACCAAGCAAGGGGGAAGACAACACAAGTAGTTTAGAGTCACCAATGAGAAAGATAGCAGTGGCTGCTTTCCTCTCTTTTCATAATTTTGTTTGGTAACTGTAAGGATTATTCAACTACAAACGATAAAATTTGAGAAAGACAATAAGACAGTCAGTTTATGTTAAGGTAAATGAGCTGGAAGTTGAGGAAAACTCAGGATATCAGTGACAGAAAATAGAGTTATCACGTTTTGTATAACCCTCTAAATGTTAAACATCGCCGTAACACAGAAATATGAGTTCCTTTCAAAGATGGTGTCACTGAAAAAATTCGCAAGACTGCTCCATGTAGAGTACCGAACACTAATATTAAAATCGTCATTGCCAGGCGTATATATCAATTATAACCAACGAAATATGACGCCTGCTTGTGTGGTAATCCCAATAGAACCAAATCGAGTAGGAAAAGCCTGATTCCCCAAATGTAGAATCAGCCCCCTATGTAGCTTCAAAAAACTTAACAGTGAAATTGCACGTATTTTGGTCTTGAACTGCAGCTGTGCAATGACTACCTTTGGGGTAAACTAAAATCTTAAACCCCACGCTCTTCACACCCCTGAGCATCCACGGGTATCGAGTATTTGTGATCGTTGTCAGTAGATTTTCAACGAGCACGAACGCAAATGAACCCAATGTTCCCGCTGCCTGAGGATTTATGAGGACATCGTGTTCGTGGGCATTCACTGTGAAAGAATGGCACCCAAGTTGTCGAGAGTTGCAGTTACTGCTGAGTCAATCCTGATGCTTATCGTCCAGAGCAGAAAAATGCGACGAATGTGGGAGTTGCAGGGAAGAAATTATTTCCAATTGCTGAAGGATTTGATGGTGGAGGATGACGGCGATCTGTTTGGCAATTTTACAATGCTTGAGCTTGAGCGGTCTCATACAGGGAAATTAACGGGACACTTCTCGTCCCACTCCATGGCAAAACAACAAAAAAGGACAACATTAGGAGAGATGTGAATCGTTCAACAATTTGGCGGGAACTAGATTCAGTGAACCCACTCTGGCAAGTGGAGATCAAGCATCCCTACAATGATTTGCCAGAAAACCGACATAGGGTGGTTAACTGCCTGAGCCTCAAGCACATGTTTATCATAACCCGTGCTATGGCAGTAAATCCTTAATAACATCGATTGAAGGCACATAACAACACTTCAAGCGCTAAAATAATGTTTAACAAGTAATTACCGGCAGAAGGAGGAGGCGTTGGAGCAGCAGGTTTCGGAGCGGCTGACGGGGCTGAGTCATCTTTGAAGTCCTTGAATTTCGCGATATCTTCTTCGTTTTCAACTATTATGCACACGTTCTGCACATAAAACACAGACTCTGCTTCAACACTGACGCTATAAATGAGGTATTATGCGCTATAAATACAATACAATCACGACGTCGCTGCCTAACCTTTCCAATCGGAACTTCCTTAGTCCCAGCAGGAATCAAAATTTTAGCCAGAAACCCCTCCTCAGGCGTTTCGAAACCCATTGTCGCTTTGTCAGTTTCTATTTCTGCTAAAAGGTCCCCCTCGTTCAGCCGGTCACCTGTAAATTAAAACGTTATTTATTTTCATAACCATTCACCACCCTCCAAATCCACTAAAACATTATTTGAATTGTTGCGAGTGATTTGGATTTGTTCTCATAACTTTCTTTCGTTCATCCTTTATGAAGCCTTGTTTGCATGATTTAAAGCACGTACTAAGCCTCACGGCGTGAGTAATTGAACGGTTTCAGTTTCCAATTTTAGCCCAAATAGTACCCACCTAGAGAAAGCGCAATGGTTGTGCGGGCGCCTTTTAAATCACAGCTGAAATGTACTGAGGCGTCTCAGGTGGAATGCGACCTTGATATTCGAACCTATTCGCTAATACTCGTAATTACAACTGTTATCACTGGCTACTGTCTTGCGCTGGTCAATTGTGCCACTCAATTAACTATTGAGCCACAGAATCAAACTGTTCATCCCTCACTTCGCGAATTATGAGTTGTACTTCATCACTCGACAGGTGAGTGCCCCTCCCTCTTCATTTCATTTTCTCTACCTCTGACTTCAGAGCTTCAGGTCTCTTTCCTGATCAAACATCCTTCACAAACTGGGCGAAACGGTTAACAGCTTGCTTAGTAGCAGTCAAAGCAGAATAGTTTGTCTGCTTTTTCAAAAACCCTCATTTATTGCTATAGGAACTACAGTGGAGTAGCGTGTGGTCACTTGGTTTCTGAGTGCTAGAGGCGCAAGACTTACACAAGATGGAGAGTCTTTGAAAGAGAAGAAGTGGTAGCACGCGTTGAAGTGGCTACGTCATGGAAGGAACTGGCTTGTCCAGTCGTCTGGCACAAGCCACTTTCTCCTTAGATGTTCACAGGTGTTGGGCAAACTCTAACATGCCAGGTCCCTTTGAAAAGGATTTCCATCTCGCTTGCCATTAATCTAATTCCCATTCACACAGCGAAATTTCCCTTGAGTAGGTCTGTACGGTCTCAGCTAAGAACGGGGGATGTTCCCCATTCACTCCCCACCTGACTAACATGCACTCAATGGCCAGGTCAACGGGTGACCAGTGATAACATGGAGAGCTTCAAGAATGCTGTCTTGTAGGCTTTGGATAGCAGTGCAGCTCTCAGAGATTTGGCACTATTTTCCTATTATTCTCACTAAATTACCCGCATTGAGGCAAACCAACAGCTTTCTACAGAAAACGGTTAAACCAAATCAGCTCAAACTTGACCTTGAGCCTGCACATCAACGTGAGATGTCAAACTGAAGGTTTGAGTGAAAACAGTCCAAATCTATAACAAATTTTTTTCAAAAATGGCTGTAACAAATTGTTTTTGTGAATTGTTCCAAATGATATGACGATAAGATAAACAGAATAAAAATGTTTATCTGTGGGAAAATGACGAGAGCAGCACATAAATTATCAAAGATTTCAGTGAAATTGGTTTTTAGTGGTTTTTCAAAACAAAATCTCGTTTGGAGTACAATGGTGCTTTGATAGTGGTTATGAAATAATTAGGGACATCTCAAGGAGTTCAAGAAATATGACGTTTCTTTCACTAAAATTACACTATTCACAGTAACTGCCCAATAATATTGGAAAGATAAACATGAACGCACAAAACTAAATCATATTGAGAGCATCATAAATTAAACAATAGTTTATTTATTAGTGAACATCAATAGCAGCAACGTCAGCATGCTGGTTTGATGCCAGCCAATGACACAAAACTCCCGATTACAAACAAACGTTGTTGTTGTTGTTGTTGTTGTTGTTGTCGTCGTCACCATAAACCCCCCCCTCCCCCATGCTCTGGCTCCATAACTTTAAAGTTGAAATTATTTTCTTTAAGCTCGTTTATGTTGTGTTTCGCTTGCAGTCGTTGGTTACACTCAATTTTACAGCTACCCTTCAACCGTTAACCTATTTTTATCGAGGCTCTGGCCTCACAGAATGTGCTGTGCACTTTTTACCTCAATCATTGAATGCAGACGAAAGCTAGAGATTGAATTGAAAATGGGAAGGGCAATTAGGTACCTACTCATCCACACGATAGACATTAAAATTGCAAATGAGATGGTCATTAGTCAAATTAGATGGTAGAGGAGACAATTACGAAGGTTCTGGGTTTGAGATTTTCGTGTATTTCAAGTTTTTATGGAGACTCTATGTTAACGTGTCAACTACTGTCAACAGAATTTTTCGTCTCTTTGTTGACGTATTATTCATTCTGAATAATACGCCTATGCTTTGGGTAAGAACATTTGGAGATGCACAATCTGCAATGTCCCCATCCAGACCAATGTGATATAAAAAATCCATTCTGTCACACAGAAATTCCATTTGGTATCTAGTTCTGTACGCCTATATAGCCATCTGATCGGATGAAACCCTTGGTAGTTATGGATGAAATATGGTGTACAAAATATAAAACGACATTTTGGCAGTTTTATTGCAATTAAGTCGCGTTTGGTGTTGTTTCCTAGATATTTTTCGATTTGGATGCGAATAGGGTGAGTCTCAGAGGTGTAGCACTGAGTCTAGATTGAAACTGAAATGACAGTAAATATAGTGTGGCAAATTATAGTACTTTAAGGAGCTTGTCAGAAGATAAAGCAAAAGTTACAGTTTCTTTTCTGTTTGCGCTCATTTCGCACGCTGCTTCCTGTCTCACTCCAACCCCTTATCAGTTCGACTCGTCACATTGTGCCAATTACCTGCCCTCAATGGTGCCCCATAGAAAATGTCAATTTTCGTTGTTCGGTTGTAGTCAGATCACATTTCGAATCGTTTACTAGTATTTTTCGATGCAAAATCGAATGATATCTTGTAGGAGTCAGACTGCAACACGCTGAACGAACAAGATAATACTGATTGAAACATCCCGTCTTGTGTGACATGATGAGTGTCTGACTATAACTAAATCAAGAAAATCAGTCTCAGAGGTATAGGACCACGCCAAGTTTGTTACCAATAGCTTCCCTAAAAACTCGAATCTTATTTGATGTCGTTGTGGTTGACTTAACTCTTTTTGAACCACGTCACTCAGTTACTTTTTCTACCAGGAAATTGTTTGCTACTTTCTCCAGATTGTTGATATAACCTTGGTCTTAATACTTTCCGAGGTTGGGTTGAATAGGATAAGTCACAATCATGCTGTGAATGAGAATAACCCGTTGAGAAATAATTTGTAGAGTTTGATGGTTTTAAGTGTTTTTACACTATTCTTTACATCTTAGATTCTTCTGCCACAGCCTATTAATGGTGTAATCTCCAATCGATACTGTGACGTCACAGGCCTTACAGTGCTGTTCTACCGAGTCATTAATTATAATCAGCGCTAAAACTATAATTTCTTAAATTTCGCAAACCGAATGAAACTATACAGGAGTCGGTAAAACTATTTCAAGGTTAATCCCTTACCTTCTTTCTTAGCCCAGCTGACAATGGTCCCCATTTCCATAGTCGGCGACAGAGCAGGCAGCGGAACTTTGATGTGGGACGGATAGTCGGCGTACAGGCGGATCTGCTTGACTTTCCATCCTCCAGGGAGCCGCTTAACGTCGCACACCACCCTCGCCGCCCTTGGACAATTCAAAATTGAGGGTACACACGTGAAATGAATCAACAGGCCGCTGCCTCAAAGAACAATTTCCTTCGACTAAAAAGTGGAACAGTCGAATCGTCGAGCTCACAGAACTGAACGGAGCTCGGGGATTGGGGCTGAACATTCGTTAACTCAATTGGAAAACTTAAGAAACTGCTCACATTTTTTGGTGAAAACTGCGCGCATGGGTCAAGCTTGATGTGGCGAGACATTTGAGTACGTCGTGTTGTCGTCTGGCGCCAGACACGTTTTTGAGGAAAACGTTGAACCTGAGGGACGACATGTCGTCTCAGCCGAGTCCCAATTCGCCGGATGGAAAGCGACAGATGAAGAAATTTGGAGAAATCCGAAAGGCGGACCCGACGGAAAAAATTATCGCTATCTGGAAGGCCTCCTTCGCCTCGCCGTCATATGATCGCTAAATGGGAAGGTTCTTGATTTATTTTAAACTGAAACGACCTCGACATCAGAGGACCTTTAGTTGGTGTAGAGCCGAGCGAAATGAAGGAGCGCTGCCAATGCCCTGACAGGAAACCACATTCACCCCTAGGCTATGACGATCCTTTACGTGTCAGTAATCCCAGCTCCTTCCTGTGACAGCTGCACCGGTTCCTTTATTGGAGGCTTGCTGTTACTTCCCCAAGTTCCAGCTGTACCTGCTTCTTTTCATTCATGCAGTATCCGCTCCCCTCCGTTCCAGCTGTACCAGCTCAGGACTAATTCACAAAATCACCGTGGTGGTAAATGATTCAACTCTGGTTACGAAAACATATAAAAAACTGCAATTATGAAAATACAAACCTTGTACAATTTGTTAAGTTAAAACGCTCCTTTTGGTGTGAAAGCACAAAGTAAACGAACAAAACGAATTATTTTCAATAGTCCGTGCCGATGATAGGTATTCTGGAAGCAAAACCAAGGGATATGACATTTCTTGAACAAAGCCAGTAAGAGCCTTCGATGCATTTTTAAATATTTTAATATATTTATATAATGGTGGCCACTGAGAGCAAACCCCACTGGGACCTCAGATGGGCCTACTATGTGGCGTCCATCAGCTGCCTCATGTCATCTTGGTTCCTCCCCCAGATCCCATAAAGCACACGTCTTCGCCATTCTGGTAAAACGTATGACAACCTTGACGTCCATCCCTGCAACCTCATCCTCCTGCTCAACCCCTCTGAGGCACACAGCAACCAGCCCCTCTAGCTAGGCCATGCTCTATATCTCTGACTTTCCAATCTTGTGGCCAAGTGGTACTTTAGTGGATAGTGTCCCACGAGCAGGCCACACACTACTCCTATACTTTTCTCTCCAGACTGAGAATGTCTCTTGATTATTCTCTGGGGAGTATAATAAATGACCTTACTACCTTTGGCCAGACACATTCTGTCAATCGGCAGCTATGCCCTTCACATCTGACATACCAACCTCCTTAATCAGGTGGCTCGTGGCAGGTAGGGCGTTCAAAGGGCCCAGGTCCTAATGGGTTTCATGAAGATCCATCTCTCATCGATTCGTCAGTTTGACCTGGCTATACAAAGGCGGCAGTACGGGAAGGCATTTCTTGCTGTTAAAGCACCGATTATTGTTCATCCAGTTTTATAACCAGATCTATGGTTTTACCCAATTGCACAACTAACACTACCCTAGGGGGTTCTCAAACTTGACCCCACCACCATCCCCCATGTAAGTCTTCTGCCAATCACTCTTTCCTCCAAAACCTATGCCAAAAAACAGTTTTTTCCAGAGGCGCCTATCTCACAGACCTGTATAATGGTCACTGGACTTGTATTTAGTTTAAGGCAAATTTTATCATACCACAAGTAATAAGTTATTGCTTTTGTCTAAGACTATCCCTGGAGTCTTCAAGGTAACTGCTGGCATACAGGGGCAAGTTGCTTGATGCACCTATAAAGGACACGCGGGTTTTTGGTTGGTCTAAGGCATCCCCACGGGCCTTCTCGATAAATTAGGATTTAATGGGCTAGGATGCTGACGCCTCTCTGAGACAATTGTGAGAGATACTTTGATAAGCTCAGGTGCCTATTGTTTGACACCATTCCAGCCTAAGGTGTTCCTTTAGCCTCTAGTTGAAATCCCTTATCCATAACAGGAAGTTACACGGCAAGACAATGACGCTGATGCTCCAGGTTTAGGGTGCCTTCTCAAGAACATTTGGTCCTGACATGTATGAGGCTCTATCCCCTTCCAAGATGATACCACAGGCCCCTTTCAAGACCCTTCTATTTAATTACTTGTGTTTTTTTTTTCAGAAATGGGACGTAACAGCTCCATGAATTTCCATCTGCAAATTGGGACCAAAGCCCCAGTGATGTATAGCATCAGGTTTGACCTCACCGCTCTCTGCGATACCAAGCTCATCTTTCTTGTCATTTTCACCCTCTTGAGAACTTGGAGCGTGCCATCATTCCTATACTAACCAGCAATTTGGAAGATACGAGAGCAGCTTCCAACATACACTGTCAGCCTACCCCGCTTTGGCATGGGAAGTATAATGCATCATTGCACTAGTGTAGGCAGTTTTTCCTTCCAGCCTAAACAATCACGGTTGCCCTAAATGCTCCATACCCTGTGAGGAAATGGGTGTGGGAGAAATCCACCACTAGAGCCATGAACCAAATTAGCTGCCTGGTCTACCACCCCTATCTTGCCACCTCTTAAGGGTTACAGCCTTCATTTTCTTGTTCTGGTAGCTGTACTTCAATTGTCTACCTGATGGGTACAGCTGTTTCCATCTCCTGAGAAACTGTGCAGTAAGCAGTAAGTGGAGCAAGCAATGCAGAGTACAACCCTTATGGTAGGTAATGCTCAGGATACTTGCCCACACCCCCACATGTGCTGATGAATACTGTAGTGATTGCTAGCTACCCCCCCCCCTCCCCCAGTCACTGCTAGTCCTTCACTAGGAGTTCCAGAGTTTAGCTGTGGGCCACGACACTACCACAGTTATACAAACACTTCGTAGTGCATGTTGACATCTCTGAATGTAGTGTTATTCACACAATGGGTACTAGCCAACAACATTAAACAACGACAAACTTTAGTGAGTACCTAATGTGCTTCTTTATTAATTAGTACGATTTGATGGGAGAGTTAGCGTGAAGAGCAGGAGTCGTGTGAGTTAGTTTCAGTTGGCGAGTGAGCGAATGAGCTCCTTCAGCCCAGACCGCTTTTTGACTACCTCTTGAATTTTGATCGGCTCCAAATTCTCTAAACTTCCGCGTCGAAGAAAATGTTTGACGACGTTGTCGATGTTGCAGAGGACGAAAATTCCGCAGTCGTAGGAATTGGCCTGTTGAAGAGAAGGCGGAGTGTGGAGCGACGGCTCCCCCGTTTTCCCTAAATACTTGTACAATTTGCTGCAAAGGACGCGAGCGGAGAAGATATTAGAGCCCAAAGACGAGTCCAAATGGTAAAACCCGTCGTCGAGTTTGGTGTAAACCAATAAACTCCAATGGTGGCCGCCAACGGATGACGGGTTGTCGCAGTCATTGAGGGGCATCACCGCGAGGGATTTGTTCCTGAAGTCGACGGGGTCGAGGAAGACCGGGAGCTCTGAGGAGGGCGAGAGTTTGAGACACTGAGTGATTTCAGGGCGGAAAAAGGCGATGCCGACGTCGGGATACACCTCTCTCTCCAGATATTCGCAGTAGAAGCCGATGAGAGAGTCGTTGAGCCAGTAGGGGCCGTCCAATAGCTCAACGTCAGACTCGTAGAGTATGGAGTCGTGGTAACTGAGCACCACGTCCGGTTTACTCATTTCGGGCGATTCCAACAACAATTATTTACCAACGACTCATCCTTAATAACATTTAACTTTTCAACTCCGTCACGTCATCGTCGCGAGTTTCTACGACCAATACGCCGAACGACAACAACAAACCGCGGGTCCACGATTTCCGGTCACGTCAAAAGACTACCTCTCGCTTAGGGTTAACGTCGTACGAGAAAAACAACACATGTCAACTTTGAGAGCGCAGAGTTTTACTTCTTCATGCGAATGTTTCAGAAAGAAATAAGAGAGAGCACGGCGAAGAGATTTGATTTGATTTCATTTTGTTACTCTCTAGCTTAACGTGAGCTTTATATTCATCCGTTGGTCAATTTACTTCTAACTTCATCATCTGATATTCTTCTATTTTTTATTCCGACTAATTTCATCACGCGCCCCTCAATGAATATGCATGGAGTAATTGAACAACAGCGAACCTAAGGTTCCATTTTACATAGAATTGTATCTCAAGGAACACTCAAATCAGAAAAAGGCAAGAGAAATGCGTGGCAGCCAAAGAAAACAGTATAATAAACCAAAATCTGTGCTTATGAGCACTATACACTCTATACTTTTACATGAGATGAAGATGTGGGCTAGTACACCAAGCATTGCCTACCACAGGAAGTGGATGGCAGCAGTGTGGAGGATTGCTTTCTGCATTGCAGTGTTGGTGGTTGTGGGTGTTATCACAATCTACCTTGTGGCAGTGGATCATGGGTTTCAGTTTTTTCAAAGCTGCTCTGTAATAGTCCATGAGCATAAATATTACTATATTTCAAACCACTTTTATTTTCAAGTGTCAAGTGTTTTGTTTTTCAAACGCAAAAAGTGGGTCATTCTTATCAAGTTTTCAGAGTGTTTTTTAAAATGTAGATCATGTAACTTTAACGCCTTAAAAAACTCTAGAACTCACTAATTTTCATCTAAAAATAAGATAATTTTCCTGGGCAAGGCCCCCAGTCGACTATATTTTTAGCAGTTCCTTGCCAACGTTTTATCTGTCCTCCTCAACAATTTTATTATAGTACTAGAAAGCACACTGCCAGTAGTCTTCACCAGTCATCGAGTAACAGACGAGGACTTTTTAGTTAGTAATTCATGCAGAAAATTTCGAGCTTCCTGTAGGCAATTGCAATTTTCACGATTTTCGGAAATCTAAAATGGTCTCCACTGCTGGGTCCTCAGCTGTAAGGCGGCAGACGTGCAGTTTTGAGTTCAACTGGTTTACTCTTTCAAGAATTCGCTTGAAATTGGACCACCTTTTATGAAATCGTTTTGGATACATGTCAAAAACCGAAAGTAGCACAATGTCAATAAGCTAAACCGCACAATTAATGTATACTTGCTAAATGCCGTCAACAACGAAGAAGAAAACAGACACAATTGGAAACAACAACAACAGCCTCCTCAGCGCATGTTTCGCGTGACTTCAATTCGCAGACTTTCGTGGTGTCAATTTCATTTTGTTGTTGCCTGCGTTAAATAAGTATCGTTCAAAATTCTCATCCCAAAATGGGGCTAACGAAGGAATACGTGCGATACTCTCCAGCAGGAACTTTTAACCTAATTACCAGCGGCGGGTGTAATGTTTGTTTCGTGACGTTCCATAAGCAAGAAGGAAGATATGCGGCGTGCGGTGCGTGCGAAAATATCATCATTTGGGACCTTCGGTTAGGAAGTCAGGTTAGTGTGATTTTTCAAGAAGCGGAATAATTCTACTTTGAGGGTGAATGCAGCTTTTACCAGGCTCCGCGTGTCATTGGCGGGATGGGGGTGATAGTTTCCCGAATAGCTCAGTACAACACTATCAACAAAATAAGTAATACCGCCTTTAATTTTTCACGGTCAATATTTGTGTGTTGGGCTGGTTGTTAACAACTAACTAAATAATTTCTTTATTTGTCATGGGCATGTATCGTCTGTCAATTACAAAGTACTGCTCCTATACTCGTGGATTTTTATTTCAAGGCTTTGAAAATTCCTCTGGGAGATCACAATGAAGTCACCTGCATCCTACCCAGCCCAGATGGACAGCTCTTAGCTGCTGGCACATCAAATGGCGCTGTTTACATATTCGATTTGAATACTGGCGAACAGAAAGCAGTCTTTGCGGGTCACAGAAGCACCATTTCATGTTTGGCATTCGACGCAGATGGGCACAGGCTTGCCAGCGGCAGCAAGGTACCGTTCTTTTGTTTTTTAGCTGATTGTTTTGTGTTTAAACGTACTCTGAAAAGCCTGACTTTGGGTCATAATGTCTTGACCATCATTTTCACTTAATTATCACAAAATCAACCATTCATCCCCGTAACTCCTGAATATTCAATATCTACCTTAGAGCCACGTAATTACAGGTTGTTGGGGTGGAAGTGTTTTTGAAAATTTGTTCTTTTTGAGAGGATCTTGATAACTTCATTTTGTACGAAACATCGCAGAAATGAGAGGAAAGTAGCAAATGAAGAATGGCGGTACACTGTAAGCCAGAAAAACAAACATTCGTACGTGGAAGGAACGTACTTATAAAATAAAGATTAATTTTTCAAAAATTGAGTGTTGGAAATTGGTGAATACGAGACAAATAAATTATTTAAAAACGTGTACCGGAGGAACTTGGATTTAGCGATGATCTTCTTCAGCTCCTTTGGCACATGATAAAATGGTTGAGCTCGACTTCTTTTTTTTTCCAGGACACGGAGATAGTTCTGTGGGACTTGATTGACGAACGCGGACTGGAGAGGTTTTCTGGACACAAAAATATGGTAACAGGTTTGACCTTCACAAAGCGCTCTAATATCCTGATTTCCTCCAGCAAAGACACCTTCATCAAGTTTTGGGATTTAGACACTTCGCATTGTTTCCACACGATTGCAGCCCACGTCACTGAGGTTATTTTCATGCAGTTCTAGATCCTCTCCTTAGCCATGAGGGTTTCGTTATAATTGTGTCGCTGCCTTTCAGGTGTGGACTCTCTGTTTGGTGGGTGCTGACGAATACTTGATTGCTGGTAGCAATGACAGCTCCTTGATGGTTTGGTCGCTGCATGGCTTAGAGTTTGCTGCTGTTTCTTCGTCTCTCGAGGTAATTAACATTTGGGACTTTATATAAAATGATGTGTAGAGTGGCGAACATCCAACCGCTTTCTAAAAATGCCAGTGTGGCTACAAAATGCTGAGTGGTATCGTTCATTAGCTCACTTGCCCTCCCATCTTGTTTGTGTCATGAGGCCACCATTTCCAACCATTACCAGGCTCAGTAAAGTCATGGGGTGTCTGATGAGGCAATAAAACCATCATAATCTTGATAATTATGTTCCACCATTGACAGAGTTAATGCAGAGTGTATCATTGAGGATGACCATAAGGTACTTCAAGATCCTGAGCCTCCCACTGGCACCACAATGATCCTACGCCACCTGCCATAGCTGATGAATATGCTTCTGACTCCCTAGACCTCAGTCTTCACAGAGGGCCCTTGCTGCGTCAATAAACTGGGTGGGCCTCTAACACAGCTATAACTCTGTCCACTTCAACGCTGTTCTTAAATCTACCATAACCCTTTTAAGATGCTGATGAAACCCCGAAGGACAGGAATGCAAATTCAAAACTTTGAATGTTTCAGAGTGATTTGGTCGTTGTGAAGAAAGGTTCTATTTTGAGAGAAGGTCGAGGACGAGTTGTCTCAGCTGTTGTAGACAGCACTGGAAGAATTCTCTCCGTTCATGGGACTGATGCCAAAATCGAAGTGTTCGAATTTCTGTTGAATGACGAGGCATCTCTGAGGTCTAAAAAGAGATGCGCCAAAGAACGGAAAAAGGCGTTGAAGTAAGTTTGAACTACAAAATATTTATATGCCCTATAATGGTTTCAGTAAAGCACCATGTTCCATAACTTCAACCTGTTTAAAAGGTAAGTGATGGTGGTCCCCAAATTCACCTGGCCCGCATTAAACTATACATGAACCATTTCTAGTACCTCGATCTCTGTTTCCATCTAAGCAGACCATAAGATCTTCTGCATTCAACAATGGATTGAATAAAGCGTGTTCAGTGGCATTAGTTCGTGATTGAAGTTAATGACCATTGTTACTCTCAATGAAAAAGTGGTGCTAAGACCAGAAAATCAAGTATTTCTTATCATAATTTGTCTACTGAGGAAAATAGTATGATGCGTCGTACCAGACATTTGAAATTAATTGTAGCCGTTGGAGTGATAAGGTTCCCTTTAACCCGTTGAACTCGCCTCAAATGTTTCGAAGCCATCCCCTCGCCTACAAAAAAAAGCAAATTTGTTGCTCCCATCATAACTTTTTCGTTATGTTATTGTCCATTAGATAAAATTATTTGTCGCGTATTTGGGTAAAGTGTTTCTTCTGCTCAATAACACGTAGTGGGTGGAGGGGGACCTTTGAGAATGACGTATTTTACGGGAAGGAATTCCAGAGAATGTTTCAAACAGTGCCGCATCAATCTATCTCTACTTCTAAGTACTGGCTGAAACAAACACAGCCTTTACAACTTCTTCAGCTAATACTACGTGCGTTTGTTTCTATTTTAGGTCGGGCGTTCAAATGGAAGTTAATGAAGAAATAACTTTGAAAGACGTTGTTAAAAAACTTGGCGTTGCCGTTTGCTCAGACAAACTAAAATCTGTGTCAGCTGTCAAAGGAAGTGCAGAACTGAGGGTTAGTATTTTTGTTTGATTCGCTAACGGATTATTTGTTGCGAGTAACATCACTGATTTGTTAACATTTGTTCAGGTTGTGGCTTCATTAGCGAGCAATGCACTGGAGCTGTTCTCCTTGAAGCTCGACCAGCCTGATAAAAATAAAACAGCCTTCGAGCCTCTGAGGAAGCTCACTCAGGTGGGGCATCAGGGCGAAGTGAGAGCAGCGGCTTTCAGTTCGGATAATCTCGCCATTGCCACCGCTGGGGCTAATTCGATAAAATTGTGGAACAGGTAAGCTCAGACTACGCTTAAAATGGTTTCATTTCTGAAATAAATCTGTTCATGTTCTTTTAAGTTGGGTATATTACTATGCAACACACAAAACTCCCACACATCTGTATCATGTTTGTTAAGGGTCACAGTAGCTTCAATAAATATTTGGTGCGAACTTGTTGCCACCACTCATAGTTCAATGATGTGCTGTATCCTTGATCAACGCATTTCCATGGAAACGTTTAAATGGAACAAACTGTAGGTATTAGCTGAAAGTACTCCGTAGATCGTTGAAGCCTCTTGTTCTTACTCCATACAGATGTGGTTAGCTTCCACATGCACCACCCTTACGCCAAGATGTAATGCCACCATTTTTACTGCGGGCTATCCTGTCTATAGTGGCATGTGGTTCGCACATAGATGAGCAACCATGATCCCCTGGGAGAATGGCCTACAAAATGCTTGATTCGTCTTCCGTAGGGAGGAGATGAAGAAATCAGAACTTGACTTTGAGTGACACTGGCAGCTACTGTGTCAGTAGTTCTTATTTGTTCCTAGTTGAAGAGGGGTCCATTTCTACCTTCTCCAGTTCAAGGAGGGAGCAGGGGTTTGTGAGCCCTTCACCCTGCCCTTGGTCTCAAGGGTGAGGGAAAGTTCTCTCACCCTTCCTTGAGCTTCCTGCTTCACCTCGTTGAGTGTATGTTTTATTGAGAATTGATTAAAAAACGCACCTTGTTAGTGGAAATTTGAAACACCAGTCCTACAGTTTCATTTTCCGATGAATTGGACATATTTATCCTGTATCCCTTGGCTAACCCTAACCTATCTGTCGCCTCTAGTGAGCTTTAGCGGCTTGGCGTTTTGCATGTCAAGTCCAGTAAATTACGTCACTGTGACAATGTTAGCCATTTTATATTAGTTATTGGAGTACACACTACTGTGTCAAGAAATCCAAAGTTGTCGTAATATCTTTGCAGCTTATTACAGTCTCACGTTTGTCTTTATTTTGACAATGAAACTATCGACTTTCAGAGTGTCCCTCCTGTGTTTGAGAACTGTACCCACGGACTATGCACTCTCCATATGTTTTGTGCCTGGTGATCGTCACGTTATAGTTGGCCTGAAGTCTGGCTCGCTCCTCGTCGTGGATTTATCTGCTGGAGAAATTTTGGAGTCGATCCCCGCTCATAGCGCTGAAATTTGGAGTGTCACCCAAACTCACGACAGAGTTAGTTTTAACATTTTACGTTCTGCTTACAATATTGGTTGGTGGTTATTTCATATGAAAGAGGAAACAAATTTAAGCCCTTTTGTTCAAAATTTCGATTCTGAATTGTTTAAGCGATTGCAGCTCTACATCAACCATTACATTCTTGATGAAAACCTGCAATAGGAGCATATGACTCCTAATAATGTACCAGGGAGTGGAAGGTCCTTGATTTCTTCCAGAACGTCAAACAATGAGGACAATTGGATGAGGAGAATAGATGTTAATAAATTGATGAAAAATTCTAAGAGACTAGAATGCGAACTTCGTGTGTTACTTAATAATAGAGAGGTAACTTGTTTCCTTCAGGTTCCAAAGCACTCGGTGATTTGGCTTACTCAGCCACCTTGAATTCAGTTCGGTATCATATCTATCACTCTTCATGCTAGTGACAAGACTGACAGCACTGAGTAGAAACGCTAGCGAAGCCTTCTTGATAGCGACGTTCATTGGGCAATTTACACCTACCTATCTCTGGTGATAAGCAAGTAACATTCCTCGACGTCAACTGTGTACCGGAAAGAACCCTTAGATGTAGCAAAGCCTCGTCTGGGGCATTTGTGCTGACTGGGGGCTACAAACGTCCCAGTTTACTAGACATTTCGGTGTCGTCAGTCTGAACAGACATGTTGTCTCATTGAGGCGTCTTCCTGTCGCCAGTGGTTGCATTTTCTTCCAACCAGTTCTGTTTGAGGTGGTAAGTCTCCACATTCGAACTATAGTCGGTTGTTATCGTTATACTCCTTTCCCACACTCCCGTATGACATCATAACAACTGCCTTCTCTTTCATCTCGATAGAACAGTTAGCTGCCTACATCCAGGAGCACTACAGGGACCCAATGCTCTGAACCAGTATCCATTGTTATTCTCTAAATATGATGGTCTGAGAGCCACTTTCATTGAGGGCCAATTGGCACATCTCAGACATCATCCATTCACTGCCACTTCAGCAGAGTAGATAATCCACTATTGGATATATTTAGAGCTTAAGCGATCGTGGGAATTCATTATTTTCAGAAGAATGCTTTGCAGCCTGATGTTGCGTGGCCCTTAAGTAGAAGGGGTTTATTGCAAAGCTTCGAGCACAGCAATTACCCAAGTGGTAAACGAAAGAGAAGAAAAATTTGAGAGAAATCAGGAGTTTCTACTATACTAAGAATAAATTTAGCAAAACCAATCTAAGGTAAAGTTTGAGTAGAAGTAATGTTCGAATAAAAAGAAAGTATCGTCTGACCATAATAGCTGAGATGTTGTGAAGGCGGAGGAAGACGATCCAGGCGAGCTAGCAGGTCAGAAGAAGATGTTGTGGCGTACGGGTGCTGCAGATCGTTGCTTCCCAAATTGGAAAGCGAATGCGATTGGCATGCTGGCGACTCAATAATAGTGGGATACTGATGACCCAGCTATTTTAATAAATTGGCCAAAAAATGGGAAGCATGCTTGCGGGTGAAGGCCAAGACAGGTGGGCGTAGGAACGACTTGAAGAAGAAGGGGAAGGCACGTTCGATCCTGGCGCGTTTTGATGACTGTTCACAAGTCCACATCACTTCTACGTCTATATTATTATCAAGAAAAAACAACTCCTAGCTCAACGTTAACAGTTGTGATAGTTAATATTACAGTCAGCTTAATATAATTAACAAGTAATATGTAAGAAGGTACGTATTACCCCATTGGTTGCCCTTGACCAGAGTAGTTTAACTAAAACTAAATTTATTAATTTATACACTGTTTTAACTTGAAAATGGATTTTAAACTTGAAATGATAAAAGCAATTAACTCAAATCACACGTGAAGGGCACTTTTTACTTTCCGCTACCCGAAGGGAAGGAAAGTATAGTAATCGGCCCAAAAAAAAATTTGGGTTTTCTTCAGATCTTTACGTTTCAGACCCTACTGAGTCTAAAAAACCTAATTTCGGCGCGTGGTCCGTATGTATGTGTGTCTGTAGTTCGATTTGCGGAGAACGGCTGATCCGATTGAGCTGCTTGTTTTTTTGTTTTGTTCGTTATTTTTTGTAGACACCAAAATAAGGTTATGGACGATTTTGGCCGATGGGAAGGGGGGGTGGGGGACGAAAATGTACCAAAAACTAGGGTTTTTCGCATTTTTCTCGAAAACGGCTCTAATGATTTTGATTAAACTTTCAAATTATCTTTTCCTAATCAATACCTAACTTTTCTTCTCCATACATATCTTCATGAAAATACGGTGAACGGAGATATAGGCCTATGAAGCAAAAATAGGTTTTTTACGCTTTTTGGCAAAACGGCTTCAGCGATTTTCACCAAACTCACAGGATGTTTTCAAATAGTTAATACCTACATATTCTTCTCAATAAATGTTCCTGTGACGGTCCATTGAACAGAGATAAAAATTAAAATGTGTCAAAAATTACGTTTTTTCGAACATTTCCGTAAATTCCAGGGTAACTTTTTCACCAGATGTGATAAATTCTAATGGAGTGTCTTTTAGTCACCCATACCAACATTTCGTTTTCCATGATTATTTCTGTATATATATGTTGAACGGAGATATAAGCCAAGTTAACTCAGAAAAGGAGATTTGTCGAATATTGATTTATCGGTATTCCGATTTTCTCAAAAACGGCTCTAACGATTTCGATCAAACTTACGGAGTACTCTCAGCTAACTAGTACGTACATTTTGTTCTCCATAAATGTTCCTGTAAAAATGCGTTGAACGAAGATATACCACCCGCCTATGTAGGTGGTGTTCGAACTTAAAGGGGTGGTGGAAAGTTGTGTGTTGCTACGCTCCAGATATTTCAACGAAAATTTGCCCCTGAATGTTGAAATATTCGAAAGAAAATTAATGACATATAGATCGTGCTGCTACATCTGACCAAAAATGGAAGGTGATCAGGAAGTACTTGGAGGTGAATAAGGATTAGCGAATGCTGGCGATTCCGTACTTTTGGTTGAGTTTGGCAAGGTGATCGGAGAATGAATGAGCCGGATGCGTTCGGTTGATAGTCAATTTAGGCCAAAATCAGGATACTGATGATTAGACTTCATGCTGGTGCTTGCGCAAAAGGTTGTATTTAAAAAAGTCGCTCAGCTCTGTACGGTGTAGACAGTGTACAGTGCTAATCGTCGCTTTGTTGGTGGAAACGAAATTTTTGAGACATGTCGGAGTGAGCCATCTTAATCTCATTACCTGACGAATAATACCCCCTGAGATAGCCTCCTTCTCAAGTAGTAAACCCGCAGCGTTGGATAGACATTGGACGTTTAAATCATTACAGATTATAATATTCCAGACAAAGCATTCGGCTCTCATGAAGATTTTGTGTTATGTGTAAGAGTTTCCAGGGAACATGGACCCACCCAACGCATTGTCTTCGGCCTGGAACTATTATAACTATCACGTTTCTCCTCACAACTCACAGCACAAGACAAATCACCATCAGCTGTTAAGTGTGATGAGCTGCACTTAAATGTTTTCACGGAAAATACGCTAAACAATCCAGTGAAAGTTAGTTGGAGTTCAACTCCATTTTTACTGGTTAATTATTTTTCTTTGTAAATTTGCAGACCGGAATAATATCTGCCAGTGGAGACTCGACGATCAAAGTTTGGAAATTTGAATTGGTGACAGTTGAAGGTTCGAAAGCTAGCGTTTTGTCGATTCTGCACATGAGGACGTTGAAGGTTGAGGAGCAAGTGCTATGCGCTCGGATTTCACCTTGTGGAAAATTCCTCGCAGCTTCCCTTTTGGATACAACTACCAAAGTGTTTTTCTTCGACTCGTTCAAGGTAAACTAATCACTCTCACGCTTGTTTTACTAGAACGATAATGTGTAATACTTGCGAGCTACTGGTAACAGTTGTTCTTTGACCAAGTGTCAGTGGAGTGGCCGCCTACATCATCCCCCTCCCAGCGTCAAAGTATTCATTCTGGAAAGCAAAATTAGCATTCACTGTGTGTCGTGGGAGCTGTTCCTGGAGCATCAGAGGCTGAGGTGGAGGCTGATGGACTTGATGCTGTGTTGATCAACAACAGCAAGGATGAAGAAGAAGATAATAACCACAGGAGGAGGCTACAATCATATCAGGGAAGGCTGATACGCCCACAGAAAATGATCATGGTTGTTGAACGGAACAAAAAAGGAGGGGAAGGAAACCCCATGGTAAAATTTTCCGATTTGTAAGACATTCGTGATCAAGCTATTGGTTCTGCCGAGTTTACCTATTCTTCACCAAACCACCACTACAATGCTGCTGCCTGACATGGTCCTGCTGGGTAGTATGTCATTGTGTAGAAGTTCTTGGTTCTGAGTATGAAGTTGATGTTTCTGAAAAGTTGGCAGTCAAATTGTCTCACTCAGTCGTGATGTGGAAATAGGACCCAAACCTCAAAATCCACGTTGTAACCAACATTGAAGCGACAAAAGTTCAAAAGTATCTGATTACTAGGATCAGCCAGACTAACTAAATCGATGATGGTCAGGAGTTAGAGGAAACCTTGGGACTGGTTCCATGATGTCCGCGTTTTTGTGGGCAAACCTCGCTTCAACTCTGTAATACGTGCGAGTTGTGCTGGTAGAATGCCGCCAAACCTTGGCTCTCTGGCATGGCACACAGTGTTCCCAGCTTGGGGGAATATCCTGGCATAAACCCTGCCCTCATCCATCAAGAAAGAAACACACTTCTTGGGTATTGGAAAGGACGTGAGGTAGAGTAGTGATGACTAGGTAGTGAAAGCTGATCTCTGATGATGTAGGCAGATTTCAAAAGTTCAATAGAAATTGTCCTGTCCCTGTTTTCATAAATTCATCTGAAGGTTGCTTCGTCATTGAGCTAACGCCAGACTGGCACAATGTTTAGCATGTTCAATAGCCTTCAGGTATTGTTTCATGCACAAACTCGTATGTGCAGGTGAACGAAATAAAACTTTCATGAGTGGTAGGAGCTGTTAGCTGATCGAATATGGCGCGAGATTCGTTGTGAATAAGCATTAAAACGGCTATAGAATAAGTTGAGCTACATCCCTCATGAAAGTCTGCCCAGAATCCTAAGGGAAGGGGGAGTTCATTCAGGAGTGCCTTGCAGCAGTCTTCACGCTCTAATACAATTTCTCTTTCAGTCTGTTGGAAAGTGAGTGATGCGATGAGCCCCTCACACAAGTGGTTCCTAAGATTCTACCAGAAGTTTCATAAAACGTGTAATCTAACTACATTGCTGACCTATCCTAAACCACATTACTGCGATTGCTAAACCCCTTTGTCTCTAAATTTACTTGCATTGTGCTGAATATAAAACACCACTTTTGTGTTTGTCGTTGTTCACAGTTTTTCGTGAGTTTGTACGGCCATAAAATGCCAGTCCTGACGTCCGACATTTCCTACGACTCTAAATTAATTGTCACTGGAAGCGCTGATCGGAGCATTAAAATTTGGGGCTTGGATTTCGGCGACTGTCACAAATCTCTGTTCGCTCACGACGATTCCGTCACAACCGTTCAGTTTGTTCACAAAACCCACTATTTCTTCTCGTGCGGAAAAGACGGGAAAGTGAAACAGTGGGACGCTGATAGTTTCAACAAAATCATCACTTTGGAGGTAATTTGTCGAATGAATTTTATGTTACCTGGTGTCTAATTTTCATTACTATAGCGCTCCCTGTAGAATCTGCAGTCTATCTTCCCTCACTCATAATATCCCTGCGTACATAAGAGCTTTACATGTTGAGGACTCCTGGAGCAGAAACGTTTGTCTGATTGTTGGCTCAACAGTCTGAAGACTTGTACTCGGCTGACAGAGCACACCCAGCCAAGCCCTTTTTATGTTGTTTCGCTCGTTAGGGCAAGGAATAGTCCAAACATTCAGCAGATAGTTTGGAAACCACGCTGCAAGGCTTACACATGTACCAGAACGAACATACTTCTCGTCCGGAGCATTTGTGGTGTCTAGGCACTTCAAAGGTCCCAATTTACTCCAAACTTTGATGTCGGCAGTCTGAACTGAGCTGTTCTCTCATCGAGGTGTCGTCTGTCACTTGCGTTTGCTCCCTCCCAGTTCCCTGTTTGTGGTTGTAACTCTTCGAACTGCAATTGAGGTTATAACGCTGTATTCTAATTACATTCAGTCGTTATTGTGCGTACTCTGCCACACTTATTAATACGATTTCGTAACCCTCATTTATCTGATGAGTATTCTTGTTCTCTTTCATTATCGATTTATTGTAAGTAAACATATGACTGACATAACCCTCGTAGAATGTTTAGGAATAGTAATTTAATAAGGAAACATACTTCTTCTTTTAACAGTTGCCAAATTGACCACTAATTAATTAAACTCCGTGTCTTTTTATTTACTATATTGCGATATCTACTTCTTTGAAAGTGCCTGGTAACTGTTGTAAGACAGTGTTGCATTTTGTTTTTGGAAAATTGTTGCTTCTCTTATAACAACTGTTTATTGTTAAATTATTAAAAACTTTTTTTTATAAACATATTTATTAAAATTTTTTTAAATTCGTTGACAGTGAGCTGATTTTGATATTTGTAGGTTGGAAATTCAAGATGAAAGTGAAATGAAACAGTACGAAGTCGATGAAGTTGGACTTAATTTGTCGTTAAATTTGGTTGGTGCATGTATTAGTTTGTCTGATTGGCAATCAGAAACGTTTTGTTACAAATGATAGTTCGTTAGAAAACATGATATAACGTAATAAGAGAAACCCCTCAAACTATGGCTGCACTTGCAGGTAGGACAGCATCATAGTACCGTTTTGGTATGATGGTAAAGCTTCATTACTTGGCTTGTGGAGCAAGATAGTGCTCATCTAATATTGACTTATGTATCCACAGGTTTGACTGTTCCCCTCAACATTCATATGGGAGTTATATCAGTCGAACGTTATGGTGGTTGTAGGTTCACGCACTTGCTCTGCATCCACCAAACTGAGACCTGTGGAGGCACTGGAGGTTGTCATTTAAAACAGGCCCAGCATAGAGCTGTTTCTTGGGGGGCTTGAGGAGGTCAAGGCCCTTCTCAATCTAGTTTCAGACATGATCTAACTAGTTACTTGGGTGACAAGTTTCAAAGGGACAGATCAACCAGGCGACCACGTTTCTTTGTCTGGTTTGCCACAGGGCAAAACAGTTGTAACCATGCTTAGTAGCAGTCACAGCTGGAGGTTTAGCAGCGTGTGGTTGTTTCCTCACTGGAGTCACAAGACGTGCGGGAGAAGAGTCTTTGGGAGAAAAGAAGTGGAGCCGTGCGTTTAAGTCGCTGTACCCTGGAAGGTACTGGCCTGTACAGTGGTCTGGCTCAACCCCTCTTTCTCCTTAGACATTGGTGGATGGGAAAAAGTTCATAGGTGTCACACTCCTTTGACGAGAACTCTTATCTCGCTTGCCATTCATTTAGCGTGGCAAGTTTTCAAGTGAAGAGGTTTATGCGAAGTTCAGCCGAGAACGAGGGAAGCTCCCTTTTCACCACAGGCGTATTGCTCGCAGCCTGCCTTCATGAGGCTCCTGAGAAGACCTTACTGGTGTCAATGTATTTAGAATAGCATGTGCTAGCAGATATTCCATTCCTGTGTCAGTTGTATTGAGTCCTCACTCTCACAGTAATCAGATGATACTCTCTGGCGCTCACGAATTCGCGAGAGTTGCATTTTTGTTGAGTTTTGACGTTGCCAGAGACTAGTGACCTCAAGCTATGAGTATCTTCAGTTTTCTCGGGAAACGACTCTTCGTCCTAATTCACTACCTTTTTTATTGTTCTCAGGGTCATTTTGGTGAGTGTTGGAATTTGGCTGTTGGTGGGGACTTTGTCGTTAGCAGCGGGAAAGACCGAGTTATGCGCCTTTACGAAAAGACAGATGAACCTTTAGTCCTCGAAGACGAAATGGAAGAGGAACGAGAAAAAGAAGAGTTGGCGACGGGACAAGACTCAGCCTTCAAGTTACCATCGGTGAAAACTGTCTCAGCGGAAAGAGGGGTATGTTACATTGTGTCAATTGTAATAATTACTGGAATAACGGGACAGAATTGGCGGGCAAAGGGAAGATTTATTTCAACCAGCTTAGCAGGATTGCGCAGTAAGGGCGCCCTGGGACGTCTAACAACTAACCTAGCGGGCGCATGCTCCCTCAGTGGAGGAGGGATCATTATCATCCTGACCATACCACCATTGTATGCTATTTCAATGGCCTCAATTTGGTTGAAAGTAAAGGAGGTATAAAGTTGTTATTCGCTGACGTTCATTAAAAGTTGCAGAACACCCTTAGAAAAGATTAAGTGGTGGAGGAAAGACTATACCCCTGCAGGCAAGCAAGGCATAAACCATGTTAGTGAACGCCTTGCTCTCACTGTATCTTGTGATCAATGAAATGAATGTGTTTGTGATGTGTTGGCTCAGTGAGAGTAAATTATTTGTTTGGCAGATTCTTCGTTTATATCAGCTAACATTATGTGTTAGTCTTGTTCCAACATTGCCCAGCATAATCTCTGAAATGTTGTCCGTCGTTTCTTATGCAGGCAGACAATTTAATGGAGTGCGTCGAAGTTTTAATAAAATACAAACAAGAAGTTATTAGTGGAAGTAAACCAGAGATGCCTCAGATGATGAGAGCGCTCGCAGTGAATACACCCAGTGATTACCTCGCTGCTACGCTTGCCGGTATAAAACCAAGGTAAGGTTCCTTTATTTCATAATATGTTGTTTGTGTACCTAGGCCCCCAATATCAAAACATCTACTTTAACTTTTTTCACTCTGGCCTGATCAAATGCTTTTCACTCAGTTTACATGAACTAGGTAAAACATAACTTGACAGTCGACCTGCAAACTGGCAGTGCGTGAATGTATTGGATTGGCCTCCTTTATTTTACGACGGTGGTTTAGTGATCGTTGCGCAGCTAATTCAAGTGTCTGCCAGGACATTTGTTACTCATTTTATTTATTTTTACTGGTAACGTTCATGTTGATAGCTCTCGAATTGTAATGAAAACATTGCAAAGACATTTGGTGAAATAAACGACAATGGCTACCTTGCCTAGATGGACCCAAATAGATTATATCGACTTCTGACTAAATATTGGCCCATCTGATGTACGGTAAGAACCAACAACAGGCCACATTCCGACGATATCCTTTACACCTCTCACCGAGGCGAGGCTATGGGCTGTTCAGAAGGCGTACAAGATGGACAAATTCGGGGCACTAAGGGAGCTCTCGTCCTCCTCATATTCTCACAACAGTCCTCCATGCTGGACTATTGAAATATTTGGCGTGAGTTTATGAGATGGATCAGTGAAATGGTTTTTATAAACTGCAACTAAGTAGTTTCCCATTCCAAAATTTCTGTATTAATTATTTTATTTTAAATGTTGTAATTAGGCCTAGGCCTGCTTTTAATAACTAAATAGCTAAATTATGACCAATATTTTGGCGTTATGTTTCTCATTAATTTGTCAGTGCTTATAAAGCGAGCTCAGCTTCATAAATCCTCATCATTTCAGCGAGTTGGGAGAAGCATTAGTCCTGTTGTCATTTCATCATGTGGCTTTCATCCTGGAAATGCTCCCACGACTGTTGGCATCCCCCAATAGATGCGAACTAGCCACTAAAACGTTGCTTACTCTCCTGCGAATTCATCAGGCGCCTATTACCTCAAACACTTTGAGCCTCGATCTAATGGGGAAATTACAAACATCAGCTATGCAAACGCTTGAGGAATTCGTAGTAAGTTGTGCTCAGTACAGGCCTCTTAAGTCGTTTATTTAGTTTCATTTGTTATATTGTGCCAGTCCTTGTGACTCACAGGTTCATGCGTAGCTTTCTGAGGAATAGCAGGTACCTGCATCAATCTTGTTTGATGTTTACCCTTGAAGAAGTTGTACCAAATACCAGAAATCCCCCGTATCAAGTCTTTGGCACTGGGCGACGACCTAGTAGGGAGTCTCCTCATCTGTACCACACCACTCACACCGAGGGCTGTACTTTATACTCATAACATGCATGTGTTCCCACTTCCCATCGTTAAGTCCTTCTTTTCCATCATCAGAAGGCTGGGTTCGATCTCGCTTATTGGTCCTGAGTGCCTCATTCCTCATCATATATTGCCTGTCTCCTGGGGGGGCTGTAGCTCGTGTGCTACCACATGCAGGTATGACCCTGGGCAATCTGTGGGAAGAACTCTTAATCTGGTTACCCACCTGATCTAACTATCTATTTGGTTGCTGGAAGGGTTTGCTGCTCTTCCAACAATTACCACCACTCAGTATTATAGGAACTACAGTGGGTCAGCATGTGGTCTTTTGTTTCCTTCAGCTGAAGGCGCAAGATGCGTAGCATATACAGTCTTTGAGATAAAAGAAGTGGAGCTGTGCATTGAACCCACCGTGTCCTGCAAGCAACTGGCTCAACCCCCTTTTTCCAAAGAGGTTTATGGTTGTTGGGTTAAAATTTGTTACGCTCCTTTGACGAGGACTCCCATCACTCCTTGCCATTCATCTGGTGCGGCGAGTTTTCGTTCAGTGGAGAGATCTCTACAGAGAGGGATGCTCCCTTTCTCCCTCCTCTCGTCCACCGTCAGCTGGCCAGTGATCACTTGGAGTACTTCAGTAGATGCTGGTAAATGGTGCACGGATGAGCACACTCTGTTCGTCCACATAGGCTTATGGCTCGCAGCTTGTCTTAATCAGGTTCCTGAGAAGACCTTCAAAGAAGGCTTTACAAAGTGCTGGGGCGAAGACTGAGTCCTGTAGGCACCCCTTCTCCATCGTTGAATCGAGACATGTCTGCATTCGATTGTGGCAGTTCTATTTGTCAAGTATAGGTTATAAGGATTTCCCCAACCTTTAAGCTCATTGAGGAGCATTGGCCATCATGTCAAACGCTCCTCTGATATCAATAAGAACTGCTACGACGTACTTAGCTGATGCCTCCAGGGAAACATTGAGGATTTCAACAATGAAGTCCTGTGTCATCTTCCTTTAGTACACCCATATTAACTGCGTTGCGTTGATCTGTGAGGTTGCAGCCAAAAACTGGTGAATGCCTTCGAAAGGATGGATGCTACTCATCTGGCAACTTCCCATCCATTTTAACACTCTGGTAACTAATCACATATGTTGTTCAATGTTTAAACGAATTTTAGAACAATTCATGTGAAAAAACTGCTAAAATAAATTTTCGTTGATACTTTGATAATATATTGCTCTGCTTTCGTCAATTTCCATGCAACGGAAATTTAATATCGTCGTGCTATTTTAATCTGCCTACAGAAACAATTTCATCAAATCGTTTGACGTTTTTAAGAAAACAATTATTGAGGACTATACAAGTTCTCGAGCCGGCTCAGGGCTCGGCATTCCTCTTTTGGTCGTGTCACAGACCATTTCCCCAAAATGGTGGTTTCTGGACTTAGAATATCGATTTTAAAATGTACTTGAAACAACTATAGAGTTTCTTATTCTGTTGAATTAAACAGGTTTTGTAGCTCTTTTCCTCTTGCCTTTATTTTTGTGACGCGTACTGTTTTATGTCACAGGACATCGTAGGAGTCAATTTGCAAGGGCTGTTGTTACTACAACGGCGCCTTGAGAATAGCGAAGGTGTCGCTTTGTTCCACGACGCCACCGTCAAACTGAAGGAGAGGCAGAAGAGGAAACTCCGCAAAGAGATAATAACTAAAGCCGCAGACATGAAGCTTTAATATGAGCAGCGTCTCAAGTCTCTTAAACAGAAAATACTGTCAAAATTCAATCGACGATGTCACCTTTGAAAGTCGAAATTCGCCGTGTCGTTGTAAATATGTAAATACAGTCCTCTTTGAAAGAATATTTAGCATTATTATCCAACAAGTCTGAGAGTAATTGCTTAGCAGTGATGGGGCATTATTGTCCCTCCAGATTGGCTGACCTCACAACAATACTTAATGAAAAAGCTTCAAATATCAACAGGCTTGTATCAAATGTGAGCTGATTTGGTTGGTTCTGGTCGTTCTTCCAATCGCATGCTCAGTTTGGTCTTAGAAGCCTTTAAAACATTAAGATCTAATCACATGCTTTCCTTCGTACTTTGTAGCGCTAAGGAAGGTAAGAGGCACAGGTACAAGTTTTAGCAATGCCACTGAACTATAATACTTGCAATGCAATAATAAAAAAGCGCACCAACTCTGCCAGTCACTTACCTCTGAACTAATACTCTATTGTGCCAGAAATGCCAGTTTGACGAGGGCGTAATAAGAAAACATAGTCAGTCGAACCAATTATTTACTCAATCAGCAACCGTATCAATAATGTTCACAAATAAAAAACGTGAATAGACAAAACGATATGGTGAGCCGCTCACTTATCATTCGGCTGCTGCAGCGCTTGCATGAGGTACAGTTTAGCCAACGCTTGAGAACAGAATTGCGAAATGTGCTGAGAGTACGCATCTACTTGGGCAGACATGATCATAGGAACGAGGCGAGGAGGAACAGTTATTGGTCTGAACAGCTTATTGATGTCCTCCTCTGGAAGAGCTGGCTCATCCTTAGCGGCCCTCGCAGCGTTTTCTTGGTTCCGTTTTTGAATGTAGCGGTACTTGTCTTGTGTTTGCCTCACGACAGCGTGTTGATACCTGTAACAAAATAAAATGCTCAGCTTGCAGTAACGTCAGTATTGAATGCATGAGGCTTTTGAACAGAAATTCCAAGCTAGAACAATCAAATTCCTAAATTTCTATGGTCATGGGAAGAAAACAACTCTCAGGGGACACAGTCTAATACTTATGTTCTCAGACGTAGACCCTCTAGCTCCCACCCCACACCACACACACTTGTACCCAGTCCCCCGAACCTTACATCAGGACTCATAGTCACTCAAGCTTGGGCGCACTAATTTTACTTAATATATTCGTTTCGCCATTTTGAGAGAAAAGGACAGTGTATGTTTGTGAACACCATTGAGAGAGAACGGCTGAACCCAATTAGCTCGAATTTGATATCCAACTTCCCAATCAATGGGACCCAATAACCTCAAGAGCGAAATTGACCGAAAACCGTTACCATTGTATTCACAGTACACTCCCCCCCCCCCTAAACCGCGTTACATGCCATGTATATACAGACTGTGTCAAACAACTGAGCAGTAATTTAGAATGTTCACCCCTGGTAAATTATGGAAGATGCAAACAAATTGATTTTAGCACAGTTTTTACTTAATAAATCCCATTCGTATAGCACCAACCAGCGTTCTAATAAAAATTGAGTTTATTTAGTAGGAGCTATAAAATAATTAGAACGAGCTCTCGAAATTCCAACCGTTGGGCACACGAGAGGGCGAGAGTTGAAGATCGAAAATAATAGAAACTCTGTGAGCGTGAGGAGGACTGTATTAAATGCAATGAAGTGAGTAGCATTTGTGTACAGAAGGACGACTCGGAAATAGGCGTGAACGAGCGGGAAACTGTATCGGAATGAGAGAGCGAGCTGTAACTGGGCACAGGGAGACGAATCTTCCGCGATAGTTCGTAGTTGAATGAAATTTTGGGAGGAACTGTCTCTTGAGGAGAAAAATGTGAAATTGAGGAGAGAGGGAAAATATGGAAAGGGAAAACCCCACTTCAGGGAAAGCCAGTATCCGTTAGAAATAACCACAAACGCGGCAGTGGAAATTCCGCAGGTACGAGGGGCAGGTATCGAAATAGAAGAAGACAATGACTGGTGGGTGAAGTCCAAGGTCAAAAGACTCGAACTGATTTGACTTCGTCGAACACCAACATCTGTCATCTCCCTGACAAACTTCCTTTACAGCAGGATTCCTTATGAATAAAAACTTAATAATCAAAGTAATGTTAACAGTCTCATTGATTTCCTATACGATGGTGACTCAATAGGGATGTGGCAGTAGTACGAGAAACACAATTATCGAACATTAAGCACAACTAGGTTCCATTTAGCACGTCACAGTTTACCACTCTTGAATAAACTGAGAGAAAACCACATTGAATTAGTAAAGCCACACAAACCCGCTAAATGTACGTAGGGGTTGAGGATGGATTGGTGGTGCGGAGCGACATTAGAAATTAATTTTTTTCGAGCAACCGTGAGGGTGAGTAAACTTTGTTATGACGTCAGTCTTTTCTGCCTTGTTTCTGTGTGTGGCTGTGGCTCTGGTCTGAAGCTTAGTGTCCCTTGACAAGATTGAGGTGTAAGATGTCGGTTGAATCGCAAAACATTGGCCGCAAATACATTTGCTCGGTTTGGGAACTGGGGCTAGATACAACTTCTATCACTGGCAACTGTCTAGCGCATTCTTCAAAATACGAATTAAATCGCTCGACTAACCGTTGAACTATGGAATCATCATCACGGCGCCTGGTCTCTTCGCCACATAAACATGAGCTCAGACCTAACTTAATCAGCGCTATGATTTCACACGCGCAATCCTCCTCCCGAAACTCTCATGGACGCTACCTAGACAAGACAAGACTGGAGATAAAACGTACCTGTTGAACTTGATGGCCTCTTGATTCAAGTTGTCAACGTGCTCCATCAAACTTCTCAACTGGCCCTCGAGAACCGAAGATGTCGACAGATCCAGAAAATTATACCCTTTACGAGTGGGAATCATTTCCTCCAGCTCGCACATCAAGATGTTCGTAAGACTGGAATTCCTAATGATGACCGGCACTTCGATGACCAGACTTTCGTAGGAAACTTTAAGATGTCGGAGGCCGTCGGGGGTGAACTCGCCTTCCTGGTACATGTTGATCGCTTGAGGAGTGAGTCTGTAGGCTTTGAGCGTCAGGAACCCCCTTTCCGATTTCTGAGTGTCGTAGATGAGCACGACAGACTCCTCAATGGAAGTCTGGTAATGAAATTGAGACTCGAGAAGTGGCAAACTAAGGAAAGAGCCAACGTCTGAGCTCTGATACCATCCTACGTGATAGTGGTCTACGTTCACTCGCCTCAGTTTCCTCATCATGTCCAATTGATATTCCTCCTCATCGACGTTGACGTCGGTTTTGGGGAACGGAAAGCAATTAGTGATTTCCAATCGTTTCCCGACGACGAGTCCCAGAAGAGCCCCCTGAGCGACATCGAGGCCGCCGGAACATTCTTCGTGGCAGTGCTTCGCAATCTTCATGACCGCAAGACCGTCCATTTGAACACATTTTATCGGAGTCTCGGAATCTTGCATTTTGAATATATGAAGGATAATTCACTTAAATATGTTAGCGACTACGACACAAGAAACACGTTTTGATACAGAAAATGTTATTATCGCAAATAATCGATCATGAGGATAATCGATATGAAAAAGCAGTAAGAAGGAATTGGCCGGCAACACCGAGATAATTATAAGGCCCGAACTGGAGTCATATTGAAAGATGAAGAAACAAGTAGTCCGCCATCTTGAGTTGGAGAACCGCAACATCTATTGTTTGAGCTATAAGTTAATCCTAGCTTCGTTTGAAATGCATGAAGAGTGATTCAGCTTTCGTGATATGAAACTAAGTCGAAGGCTGAGTTGTGTCATCCTGACATGTAATAAGCCAGGACGATTCTCTCTCCAGGTCATTTGTAATGTGGCCACTTTCCGCAATGAAAATATTCAAAATCTATTTCTAACTGCACAAGTCTTCCCAGGTATGAAAAAGTCATCTAATACCACAAAACATTTAATGCTTTTCTATGAACCATTTTTTTATGCAAGGATTTTTCCACTAATTGATGAACAACATGGAACTAATTATATAGAACCATCGGGGAATTGTCAGCACTAAAACATTTCTCTGTGGTAACAGCAACTCTGTTTTCAATAAAATACTTCTAAAAATTGATAATTCCATTTACACAGGTGCCTTTGAACATAAACGTGGAAGACGGCCAATTCCACTAATCCCTATTAGAATGTAATCCACTTGGTATGCATGATTTAACCAGCTACTGGATTTGCCCCTGAACTGAATTGCGTTTTCAGTAAGATAACGTGAGTTAACTGATTAGCTCTCGTTTTGTATTTTTCATTGACCATTAAATCACTCAGTTTGGAATAATTTTATTCATTCGATGTAGTGATAGAGTATATTAAAAGTTTTGTCCACGTAAGTCCCACTTACATGGTATGCGTGTTTGCATGGAAATCATGTTGGTAGTTCAGTAAGTTGCTGATACAATGGAAATGTAATAACTAATGCTGCACAATAAATAAGAACAACGAAATTCAACCTAGTGTTGTCCCCTTAATTAATTTCAATTTCGCTTAGCCGTACTTTGCAGGAAAAATAGTTATATAATCTGCTGACAAAAATTTTCTATTTTTCCCGATCTTCATGTTACAATACCGTCTTTTGAGCCCGAGAAACACCATTTCAGGGAGTGACCGGTGGAGTTGATGTTGAGAAATGGCCTGTAGTGATGCTTGTGAGAAAATGGCTCAACCATGTCACTAAGCTCATCAACAAGGGATGCTGTAATAACGTGTAATTAAAATCATTAGAAACTAATTATAATGATCATAGTGATCAAAACAATTTGTTCCTCAAATACAATTTCAATACTTTTGCTCAATTTCGTTGTGTGGGCAGTTCCACATAACAGGATGTTGACATACAATTTTCACAATGAAAACATGATGAGAGCAGCACAATAATTTAACGATAATGTCGACCAAAATAAATTTGTCTGTAGTTTACCCACATAAATTCTGCTTGTACGCCTATCTTTTAAAATACGAAGAAAAGTAAGGTTCATGGTCCAGTAAGCTATGGGGAGGTTTTAATACAATGCGTAAGACAATTAGGAGGAATTTCAGCAAGAACTCTAACTAGTTTTTAGTCTACGAACTTCTTTGATTGTGTTCGCTGTATAATTCCTCGAATCTCCCTTGGAAAAAATCATGATGACGGTGTCGTAAATTGCCTATAAGCTGGTCACCCAGTAAAAGTTGAGACTTGACTCAATAACTGTAATGACTGTATAAAACGTCAAGTTCTATTCAGTTCTCATTGAAAAGTTAATTAATGATATGTATTGTTGAGTGCCCATGGGGCCAAGAAAAGTTCTTGGGCCAGATTAATTTTGTAGTGTGTTCTAACACATAAAAAAGGTGATAATCTCATATATTAATAAGATCGTGATTCAATAAAGGTTTTAACCAATAGGAGCAATTCAATAAATTCTGAAATGCTATGCACCATCAGGTTTTATGCAAAACGTAGGTTATACTAAGCCTCTACTACTCTGAAAGAAATACTGGTTGTGTTAGTAGGTATAGTGGTAAAAATAAGGAAAATTGTGCATTACATCATACTCGATTTTTAAAATACAGGGTGTTCATAAGTTATACACCTCTAGCCATCCTTTCAGTACTGGCTATGATGATGGACTTCACTCACAGAGAGGGAATTTTGAATACATTTTTGTGTGTTTATTGACTTGTAACTTACTCTGACGCTCACGAAATTGTGTGCACAGAATCGTTGCCAGCGCTCCCGCGGAGTAATTTGTAGGCTGTTCAGGGCGCTCATTAGGGTCCCACGCTATAGTCGTCTTCCTTCTAACCTCACGGCCGCTCGTTCAGTGTGGGATTTTATGTAAGTCGTTATTAAATTACGTTAAATTATTCTTATTATAACTTGTGAACAAACTTGACGAATTGTATTTACGTTGGTGTTGGGTTCCGCCCAAGTTATTTATTTTCTGAGGTTTTCGTGTAAGTTCGTGAACGAATCCATTCCATCTGCAAGTTGTCATAAATTCCTTGTCACGTGGCCCGTGGAGTCCTGTACGGATCTTTTGAAAAACTGCGTTTTACTTGGAGATCGTGGGTTTAATCACCTAAAAGCCATTACGCGGTTGATTCGGTCCGGTCATCTTTGGAACCTTCAGAAGTGAGTTGGTCTTGCGGCTATGAATACATGTGAAGGCGACTTCTGCTAGTGGAACTTGGAATATGTTCCTGCTAACATTATATGGAGCCCACACAGTTCGCAAAGCTGTAAATTAGAATTATGATAAGCTATGAATTAGCACTAATTGTGTGCGGAGCGTAAGGTGCATCTGTTCTAGTCAGGACGGAGCTAACACCAATAATCACTACGCTAGCTGCTGTTCCTGATCCTAATTGAAATGCAGTGTCGGGGCCTCGACGTCCGAGGCATCGGTTACTACACTTGATTGACGAAGTGAGGAACTGTTCAACGTTGAATTGAAGCAAATGTGATGATAAAGTAACATCCGATGAGTGAACACCTCTTTAGTGTCGATGGGATCATTGGACTTGTCGCTCGGGAAAGCAGAAATCTCACCTTCAGTCCAACTCGCCATTATGTTCAGCGCCTGTCCTGCCTGAATGTGAGCCGAACTCCTTGTTATGTCGTCCTTGTGTGCTCCGTGTTATGTTGTGTGATCGCTAAATAGAGCAGGGTTGATAGGATATGATCCAGTAAAATGTGAAATAACCCAATCAATGAGTTGATAATGCTACTACAGTCGTTGTTCGTTCGTGGGATCCGTAATAATAACGGGCTACTGCAATACGTAATGTGCACTAGGCCTTTGTTCACTAGGGCTGACCTCGTGGATTACTAAGCCGAGTTATGTTATTCTTAGGATATAAATTAGATATGAAAATGAAAGAAAAACGGAGACTTGGCCATTGCTTGTCTGTTTTGGTATGACTATGGAGCAAGAGTATTGTTCGTTAATGATTTATGCCAAAATAAAATCCTCTTGCTGCTGTAGGGTTTTTAACATTTAGCTTTGCACTGTGCAGGCAATGCTGCACTACCTTAGTTCTCCTGTTGTATCATCATTGAGTTTCCATGTCAAATATAGGCATTTCGAGCTTTAAGCCTATTCCCCTCACTTACCAATCAATGATAATCTCAACATTTATTTAGTTTGTTTCTTTCCGTCACAGATTCATAACCGAAAATGACCAACTCTAAAGGTTATCGTCGCGGAACAAGGGACCTCTTTGCCAGGCCCTTCCGCAAACATGGTGTCATCCCTCTTTCCACGTACATGAAAGTGTACAGAGTCGGAGACATTGTTTCTATTAAGGTAACTATTGTTTCTTTTAATGCCTTCCATTTTACTGCTGTGAATGATTTGAATTGAGTGAAAAGTTGGTTCAGCTACTGGTTCCGAATGAGTCCCTAATAGTTCACAGAAGAATTCTGGACTTTAACAACGTACTCCCAGTTCTGAACGAATTTAGCGTCTAAACGAGTAAAACAGAATGTGAAAAAGAATGAAAAACGCTGCAAATTATTACACAACGGTTTATTAATCTCATGAACAACTTGACCTAGTATTACTGCTCCGAAACCCATCCCATTCGATTCTGCATCGAAAAATACCAGTAAACCATACGATACATGACCTACAATGGAACGAAACGACTAAATATTCCAGTCGCCTGTTGGCAATTGGCATGGCGTTGCGAGTCGAGCGGGCGGGTGGTTTTGATGGGACGGGAGGGAGGAAGTACAAGCGACGAAACGTTTACTTTCGCTGTAGTTCCCGCGAGTTCTCTCAATTAGTAGACTTTGGCTCACTATAATTACTGTAATTTCAGAATACGCAGTTGTGCACGTCTGATACTCATTCCGTTTGACCCAGGATGTAAAAATACTTTGAACACGATACCAAACACTGCGTATTTGCGATTGAAATGCGTTTTGATAATTTTTTTAAACCATTTTTTGCCCATAACCATGGGCTTCGTCCGGTCGGATTGCCGAGATGGCAGGCACAACTAGATACCAAATGTGGTTTTTGTGTGAACGGATTTTTTAGACCCCGTTAAAGTCACAAAACGTCCCGTACAGCGGATGGACATTGCGGATTTAGAATCAAATGTCTTGAAACTTTGGGTATCAAATTTTGATGGTGGGAGGGGGGGGTCGTAAAAAAATGTTGCTGACCGAAAACATATTATTATTGAGAATGAATAATAAACCAAAAATCAAACACTTCTCAATGCACGCCTACATTGCATTTTTTGCTCTTGGTTTATTATTCATTCTGAATAATAACCCTATGTTTTCGACCACGAAAATTTTTTCATATGTAGCACTGTGTTACAGCCTTTTTGACCGCTGTGCCGCACCATGTTGGCTTAGTGTTATCTCTCTAATCTCGCTTATCTCATGCAGTCAGAAACGTTTTCAACTTGATATCACTATTTATTACAAACTTATATTTATTTATGACAGGGCAATGGTGCCGTACAAAAAGGAATGCCCCACAAGTGCTACCACGGCAAGACTGGGCGGGTCTACAACGTCACGCAACGTGCCCTGGGAGTCATCGTTAACAAGAGGGTTCGCGGCAAAATCCTACCCAAGAGGTAAGCGTCTAGTTCTTATGGCGAATTATGTTAATTTTCTCACTAACTCACTAATAGCCAGAGCTGATCAGGGTAATATTTTCATTTGAAATTGGTGAAGTCTGTGAGCAGCTGACTGAGCTTCCAGTGTATCCATTTCTCTAGCATTTGTCGCCTCTAATTAAACGAGCTTTGCCACCTGTTAATTCACAAGTGTTGCGTGTGTTTCGATTCGTCATTTGGGGCTTTGTCGTTCATGGCCAGGTACCCCAAGTTCACTTGTCTGATGCAGCCATTATTACTGAATGACAAATGTTTTGAAGGAGATTGACGTTTCCATGAAATAACAGCTTGAAAATGGTAGCAGGTCTAATAATAGTCGGCCATAATTTGAAGAATATCAAAGCACCTCGCATCACATAGTTTCATACTCTAACATTGCTACCTGCATGTCTCACAAAAACATAAGATGTGACGGCTACATCACTACTCGAATGTCTCATGGCGTAGACTGTGAATTATTCCTGTTGTTGGTTTCTGAATAGCGTTTAATGGAGAAACAATTATTGTTTGTTTATATCAGGATCAACATCAGGATCGAGCATGTTAACCACAGCAAGTGCCGCGAAGATTTCTTGAAGCGAGTGCGAGAAAATGAGAGGCTCCGCAAGTTGAACAAGGAAACTGGCCAAAAAGTTGAACTCAAGCGACAGGTAATGTATTAATGTTATCTTCATCAAGATATTTTTCCCTTTTGTATGGGGTGTAGCTGTGGATGAGCTTCTCATCCCCTTTGTTGTGTAGTAAAGCTTTGGGTACCACCCAATTTGCTCTCTAGTCAAGTCTGTTGGTTTATGGATGATTGTGGCCACTTGGTTCACCCTGGGTGTTGGACCAGAGTATAGAGAGCCGCTGACGCATTTCCTTGCTGTTGCTGGTGGGATGTGAGGGTTGGATGTCCAAGGGGGTAGAGTTTGTGATACGCTGCCTCTTGGTTTGTTGCAGTCTACTGAAGGGGTCTGCGCTGGGAGTCCTATGGCTTGGGGCTGTGAGACCTTCGTGGCGTATGAGGGTGTATTACGGCTTTCCACAGCCTCCAAGTGTGCAGTTGGTGCCAACGCCTCGAACAGAAGGGATGGTGGTTCCTGTGAAATGATTATCCAGCTGATCCTCATTATTGTGTTGGGGGGGGGGGGGGTGTTGCTAGTCAGTGGTCAGATGTTTCTAGGTGTTGACTTGCCAACTGATCGTCACTAGTACAGCCCATGGTTGATGGGCTTGGCGCCCCCTTTTGGTAGCTGTGACTTCATCGATGTTTTGTACAACTATCTGAAGTGATTTGTATGGTGTTTTCAGTGCAACATCTTTGATGATCTGAAAAGGCTTTTCATTGGCGAGGCTCAATGTTCGACTCAGTTTACGTTGCTAAGTTGAAAGCTGCTGACTCTTGATCCTACAGTCATCAAATTGAACTGTTCAACTGACTTATCAAACTGTTTAGTTTGATCATTGCACTGAGGATGGCTTAATCAGTCTGCATGTTATTAAACTTAGTGGAAAAGATAACTTTTCTCGTTTATCTGTGTGCGTCACGGGCAAGTCCACATTTGACAGCAGCTTTCTCAAATGCCAGACTCTTGAAGTGAACCACATAGTTATAAGCAGACTAGTAATAAAAATCCATTCATTTGGTCTTGATGAACTTTATTCAGTCCTGCAGAATCATTCATGTCTATCACAGAGTCAGTGGCATATGTAAGCTTACGCTTGTCTTGTAAATGGCGATATCAGTTCAAGTATTCGCGTCAACAACTTACTGAAGTTGTGATGGTTTTCATGAGGAATGCAGGTACTTGTGGACTGTAAAATAATTCAAGGGGGGAGTGATGGCCTTTGCGAGATGTTGTTTGTGCCGTGGCTTGTTAAGTCGAACGTGTTATTTATTTTTTATAAAATTGAATCAATTGTGAAATGTATTCGTTTGTTTTATTTTCCAGCCTGCTCAGCCAAGGCCCGCTCATCTGGTTCGAGGAACTGCTCCACCTGAGCTCTTAGCTCCAATTCCTTACGAGTTCATCGCTTAAGAGCGCCCTTTTTTCTTGTCTTACTTCTGTAAATTTCGATTGTAATACAATTTTTATCCAAACTTTGGCGGCTTAAGTGGGAGTGTCCTTAAATTCACTGCGTACTGCGCAACTTTTGGCTAGTCTCGCAAAACTTTAGCAGTAATGCACTTATGAATCTATCTATTTTAATAATATTTATGGAATTTGGTTATTTCTATCGAGAGCTAAACTGAAACACCACACAGAGTTCTGTGCAGCTTTTCGTCAATGGATCAGAACTATAAACCAACACAAAACTTATGTTAGGAAGCTTGCAACTTGCCTTTTAAGTGATGATGACATTTGCTCGCGGTGCACTCATTACCGTCTGTAGAAAACAGCACATCCAACGATTTTTACTGCTTTAGGATCTAATGCAACCTGTTGACGTACGTTATTCCAAGAGTTGACTTGACAGAGGTCTGCGTTCCGGAATTTTCAGGGGTTGGTCCTAATTACGTAATGAAACGTCATCTATAATAAACACTAATACACCAGGATGGACAGTCTTGGGAATTATCCGTCAGTTTGGTATATAACTAGAGAATACCCTGCATTTACTTTCTTCATTTCGTCATTTTTTCCCCCTTTTAAGTTCCTTATTCTAAGTAGAGCGACTTGTTTCTGCCGTCTTTAGTAGCCCACAACCGTTTTGTATGACATCAACCTGTTCTTTACGATGTTGCATGGTGACCAGCCCTTTCCACTTGGGGACATCACCCACAATTGTCCTACTGTGAACTCTCACAACTCCTTCCCTCTGTATTTTACCTGTTGTAATTTTGTTTTTTCTTGGTTTCTTACCACACACGGTTTTAAAAGATCAATCCAGGTTCTTAGCCTATGGCCGAATAGCAGCCCCTGGTGTGCATGTTGGAAATTGAAAGTGCATTCTGCAAAGCCATTCGAACGAGAGGCAAGCTGCGACTTGGCGTGCGAGCACGATAGTCCTGTACAGGACAATTAACATCATGGAGAGGAAACATGTCTGTTGTCAGACAAAACTATGTTTGGCAACCCGAAACAATTACAAAATGTATTTCAGATCCCTAGCTTGAGCAGTAATATTCGCCATCCCTACAGCCACTAACCGTCTAATGGAGACGAGACCATAGTTGAGGAGGAGAAGGAAATGTGCCATCAAAAAATTGGAGCCTCTTAGGTCTTGAACGTTGACACCTGTGTCATAACTCCATCTCACTATCTACGAGTATATTGGACACAGTAAGTGGATTCGAGTTATGACCTTGATAGATCTCTCTGCCGTAAGTTGAGCGTTTCCAATAAAAAGTTTCTCCGACGTCCAAGGACTACGATTCTTCCATTCCACAAATGAATTTCCTCTTCCACTGAAAGTTCGTCTTTGGTTTCTCAATGAGCGGTGCGTAGCAACACACAACTTTCCGCCTCCCCCGTAAGTTCGAACACCAGCTAAATATGCGGGTGCTGTTTCGTCATTCAACGCATTTCTACAGAAACATTTATAGAGAACAAAATGCAGGGACTAGTTAGTTGAGTGTACTCCGTAAGTTTGAGCGAAATCGTTGGAGCCGTTTTTGAGAAAATTGGAATACCGATAAATTAATATTCGACAAATCTCCTTTTCTGAGTTAACCTGGCTTATATCTCCGTTCAACGGATGGATACAGAGATAGTTTCGGAGAACAAAATGTGTCTGCGTGGTTAGAAGACACTCCGTAAGATTGATCACATCTAGTGGAACAGTCACCCCAGAATTTACGGAAATGTTCGAAAAAACGTTATTTTCGACACATTTTGATTTTTATCTGCGTTCAATGGACGGTCGGAAGAACATTTATTGAGAACAATATGTAGATATTAAATATTTGAAAACATCCTGTGAGTTTGGTGAAAATCGCTGGAGTCGTTTTGCCAAAAAGCGTAAAAAACCTATTTTTGCTTCATAGGCCTATATCTCCGTTCACCGTATTTTCATGGAGATATGTATACAGAAGAAAACTCAATCGTATCAGCCGTTCTCCCGCAAATCGAACTACATACACACACATGATCACGGGTTGTTAATTGTTGCAATAACATGTAGTTCTCAACTATGTGTGTCCAGATTGGCTTTTGTCGTGTATTCCCAAGTTGTGTTTTGGGTTAAATTCTGCCCATTTGGAGCTCCGGGCAATGCCGTTTATTTCAGAAATCGCTAGCAGAATGATGATAACAGGGAGGCAGCTACAGGCGTACCGACTGCAGCACCATCAACTGAAGCTGCGGGACCAATGGCAGTATGCCGTGGCCACTGAGGGCCCATGTCCCAACTCCCCTTTCACGAGCCTGTTGGGCGGCCCGCACATCTTCCCAGCCTATTGCTGGTACCCATTGCCTCACCCCCCTGGGTGTGGAGGAGGGGGGTGCCTGGTCGGGGATCGAACCAGAGTCCGCTGGTCCTATCCCCGCCTGGCTCGGACAGCCTCGCGCCCCAACGCGCTCGGCCACCGCGCCCATCGCTAGCAGAACGGGATGTCTGTAATCATCAGTATCGCCTACCTAGTGTTGATATCTACAAGAGCTTCCTTAATAACGACGAATTCATATTTACACCGTTTGACGAAGATGTTGAGCAATGAAGTTACTATCTTGATAGATCTGAACTAGCGTTTTTGGAACTGATTATAGTGCTCTACTGTTGACAACACCATTCACAATTTTGGTAATCATTCTCGAAGAATGTATCTTTCTTTGAAGACTCAGGCGCTGTTCGTATGGTCGTTGCAGTGTCACGAACATCTTCAAGACGTTAATTTAGCGAGTGAGCTAAATGTGACACCCTTTTTTCGTCGCGCGATTTCCTTTCTTATGCTCTTGACAAAATATCTATCTTTTCATAAACCAGCGACGTATTCTGCGTATGGCACTTCCTTAACGTCTCGCGGTCGAGAATGATTACCAAAATTGTGAATGGTGTTGTCAACAGTAGAGCACTATAATCAGTTCCAAAAACGCTAGTTCAGATCTATCAAGATAGTAACTCCATTGCTCAACATCTTCCTCAAACGGTGTAAAATGAATTCGTCGTTATTAAGGAAGCTCTTGTAGATATCAACACTAGGTAGGCGATACTGATCATTACAGATATCCCGTTCTGCTAGCGATTTCTGTCTTAAACGTTTCTTTGGCATTGCCCGGAGCTCCAAATGGGCAGAATTTAACTCAAAACACGATTTGTAAATACACGACAAAAGCCAATCTGGACACAAATAGTTGAGAACTGCACGTTATTGCTGCAATTAACAAACCGTCATCATGTGGGGAAAATATTAGACTACCAGCACGACTGTAGTGCCATTCACCTGACTGGCAGTGGATATAACTCCACGATTATAGGAATCTCCGTCAAATTTTGCTCGTCCTGGAAACCAAAAGTTTCCAAAAGTTTGGGGAAGCACTCAACCTACCATTTTCAGCTCATTTCCTCACAAACAAGTACAAAGACACATTTTTGTTTGGCCGTTTGGAAATTAGGTGGCAAAATGAAAAAGTTGTAAGTACAGGTTTCGGTTTCCTGTTTTATTGGCATTGGTTAGTTTCAGCGTGTTCACATTTCTGGCTGGCGGATTTCAAGCGGCGTTTCTGCTGTTTTCAGAAATAACTCTCACTGTGCGGTTTTGGTAGTATGTCATGTTGGGCCTGATGCATGTCAACTGTTGCGCTCATGTTTGGCTCCTTCAGCCATTAGCAGGATTTAGAAAGGGACTAAGGAACAAATGACAACCCTCCTCGTGGTGGTTCATAGATTGAGCTACTCAGATGTGATATTTTTGTAGTACTCAGGCTGCTACAGCTGCTTTCCACTTATAAGTGGACATTGCTCTGTAAAACTGCATATTTACTTTTTAGTCTGGTGTTTACTGAGTACCACACGCTCTATCTCTCTCTCTCTCTCTCTCTCTCCCCCCCCCCTCTCTCACACACACACACACATAAACAGAATGGACCACCAGCTCATGAGGAACACAGGGTTCTAGTGGGTTGGGCGATGTTTGACCTATTACGTGGCGGTTCACCTTGGCCCCCTGCCCAGCTTTAGTGAGGGAGGTCTATTTTGGTTGGTGAGGGACCCCTGACTGGAGTAAGGCGTCTATTCGCCCAGGCTTACGCAGAGGTAATGAGATGACGGATTGCAGACATACTACCAAGGAGTGACCCAACAGCAGTTCTGCCCGAAAGCCAAACTAGGGGCGTATGTGTTATAGGAGCGGCAGTCATCTTACAGTACAGGGGGGGGGGGCTCTGCAATTTCCGCCTAGCAGGGTTAGTCATCGAAGGTGCAGTGTTTAAAGAACTTGAGACCCACATTAAACGCCTCATGGCCCGACAGCAACTGAACAGGGGGGGGGGGAGCTCATTCACAGGTGATCATGAATTTGGGTGAGACGGAGTGAGAGAGAAATTCTACTGCCAATCCAAGGACTCTTAACTCGTCCCCGAGTCGTAGAAAAGGGAAAGCAACTTCTTGGCCTACCAGCTCCAGGAGGCCACCCTCCAGCACTTAGTGAACCAGACCAGCACGAGTCCTTCCTCATTCGACTAGACCCCCCCACCTCTTCAGGGAGTCTAGCAGCCACTGCTACCAGTTGCTAAGCAGCCCCTAGGGTTCCCCAGGCCTGCCAGCAGCCTTCTGGTATGCATGAGGTGAGGGCCTCCCATGATGCAAACTCCCCTACCGCTTCCTCCAGCAGAGCCAAGTCTTTCATGGCGTTTTGCACATGCGCTTGGCCTGAAGAGGGTTCGAAGGCTCTTGCAATACTGGGGTGGCTACGGTCCCCAATTTGGATATTTTATGACGATGCCAGGACAGTCCTCCAACACGAGGAAGCCAGCGGCTGCCACATAATGGGTTCTGTCGATTAGGTCGGTAGTGTGCAATGGGCCCCAGCCTGATTCTCGTGCTTGGTGCGATCTCTATACTGTGGCAGCCCATATGGTGGCACGAATACGTACTCATCACATAAACCAATCCTTTTAATTGATTGTTATACGACAGTAACTTTGAGCACTCATTTTGTAGGAAATGCGAAATTGTTTCGTCAGTTCCCTCAACTGCTCCAGACACCAAGGAAGTGTCCCAGAAAGGGAACGTGACGACACTTGAAGACGCGGAGCAGCCTGCGAGCAAAGCTAAATGTGAGGGGCTCCAGAAGCTTCAACAAATTAACAAATACCTTGCTGTCTTAGAGGAAGCGAGCAAAACTCAGGACAGCACTCGAGATGTCGTCGAGGAGAAGAATTTGAAGACCGGCGATGAGGAACAAGAGCCATTACTAGAAGCAGAAGAAACAAACAAAAAAAAGAAAAAGAGGGTACCCAAAGCACCTCCAGAAAATGTATTTTGGAAAGACACGAAGCGAGCGGATCACCCGATGGTAAGGAGGGCAACTGAATGTTGAGACTGTTGTTCTAGTGGAGAGTAAGATCATTGATGAGTAGGACGGTATTAGCCATAAGGCCGTGTAGCAGTATCTTATGCCAACTATTTCTCCCTCTGTGTTGGATGATTTGGGCGGACCTACTGACTGCCTTTCTCATTTAGAACTGACACAGAACTGGCGGTCATCGACGTTAGAAGGGTCATCCCACTGCACTACGGGGTTAAAGGCCTGATTTTCGAAGAAAAAATGGTAGTAGAAAAGCAGCTCAGCACATTTACGTAGATGAGTGTTGTTTGAGAGTTGAAGGCAATGAACCAGGTGGCTCATCGCAGGTTCTACTCAAATCTTCTACTTAGAGTCTTATGTTGACATAATCTGCACATTATATATCAAATATGGGCTGATTTGGTCCAGTACTGTCCTCGTAACCGCAACCACAAGGTAAGTTTTTTTCCGGTGGCACCCAAAAAGGAAAAACTAAATAAATAATAAGTAAGGAAGTGGAGAGGGCGCCTAGACTACCATACACCGGCTCTAGGGATAGAAGGATTGGGACGGGGTAGGAAAGAAGGATAAGAGGATGTTCTACGATAGAACGACCACCACTTTGGATACGACCAGAGCAACACACGAGTGGTGATACCTGGCTGATACACTAAGCCGACACATCTCCTCAGCACTTATTTTACACCATACACCACGCCAGGACACGGTCAATGCTGCAACCCTGATGTTACCTGCCTTCAGTTACGAGCTTCCAACACCGCCATACGTAGATCCGTCCTGTCATATTTGCGCTTCTTGGCTTGCCAAGTTAGCGAAAGATCCAGGCTGCCAGATACTACCTGGACATCCGGGATTACTGCAGACTGTCCTCTCTCCACTCCCCAACCTTCAGATGACAATGCACCAGCAATCTGCTTGCAGACCGCGTCATGACGCTTGACACGGCCCCCTTGAGAATGCGGACACACCTGCACCACATGATTGCGCAAGCATTCACATCATTACGATCCTGCCCTCTGGTACACCCCATCGCTGTAGGAAGTGATATCACACGAATGCCGTGAAGCCCAATCAACCCATGCAGAAGAGTAGGGGGAATCAAGACACTGCCTGAGTTCCCGTCTGTCAATCGAAACATGCAGAGCTGTCACAAACTCTTAAGGCTTACTAGGGGTAGGGGGGCAGATGGAGTCGCCATGTCACACAACCGCAGCTGATCCTGGACGAATCCAAGACCAGCCACAGCGCGTGCCTCATCCCAGCCAGATACCTGCAGGCATACGGCGCAAGAATGGAATGGAGGTAGAGAGAGATGGAACATTGAGTCCCCCAGATCCAACCAGAGCGTGAATGTACGCACATGGTACGCTATGTAGGAGGCCTAGCCAAGCACGAACAGCAGAGCACACTATTCTATCTTTGGACGGTCAACCTCCCAAAAACCAACCCGTAGGTCAGCTTTGGGAGCACAAAGGGGAGGGGGGGGTCAGCACACACGCAGACCATTTTCTCAAATGACATTGTTTGGACTCACAAGCCTTGAAAATTGGAAGATCTGGAGAAAAGTCGAGTTTTTTCAACTGGTTACGTACAGGTCGTTCTGAAAGGCGGACCAGCAGCGTCTCGGGCACCCTATTGCCCTGGCCATATGCTGCCTATTGGCACCTAAGGCCCGAGAACTCGAACAGATGACAAACACCCCTCCTCACCCTCTCAATTTGAAGGCGCACAGTACACGTTCTGCTACAAACCACACGTTGATTTCGTCACATAGTCGTCCAGAGCCTTTTGCTGACACGGCACCTCTGTGGTGTTCATTAAAATATATGAGTGTCGTCGCCCGCATTTGTGTTCGTTCCTACTCAGGTCACCCAAGGACTCAGGTCGTTCGCATTTATTAATTTTCACCTCGTGAATAAAACCCGCATTCCAGTCTTTGACCTTGCTAACTACAGTACAGTTGCAAAACTCAATTAATAATTGAAAACAATTGTTTTCCCCTTTATAATACACGTAATATTCCTTATTGCCTAATTCGTTTAACGGTCTTTATACATTAATTTTTTTTCAACTGGGACTAGCAGGCCTTCGGCCACCAGGTGGTTCGTAGGGGTGGAGTAGTCGTAAAATCGTGTCATCGTATCACCGACTGCATAAATTAAAGTCGATGTAGAGTGTTGCATTCCTTACGAAGGTGCGTATAAAATCTGTTTCTGAAGAATGCAGTTGTGGTTGTGTGCAATTAGTTGAAATTGTCGTCTGGTGCGGGTACCCAAGATGAATAGAGGGGTAGGTCGTGTATAATTTGACTGATGTAACTCTATTCTGAGGGTCCAGGAACTTTCATTTGATGAGGAAACACAAACTGGTGCCACTAAAAGTGTGTATAATGATATTTTACTGTCGTTGGACACAGTGAGGGATGAGAGAAGCAGTCGAAGTTGCTTAGACCGGATGCAAGTTTGTATCACAAGTTGGGAGACATGAAGTGATAAAGTCAGCGTATTGTCTAATGTTTTGTCCTCTGTTCAGTCGAGTTACACGTTAAAGTTATGTTCGTTTTCATTTTGTCCTCTACCCGTAAAATTCACTCGACGGACCAAAGGAAATCTACGTCTTACCGTCACAATTTGAAAGATTTTGCACAATAAGTTATATGTCGTCAGATTCCCATTCCAAGACCGCCGAAGACTGTCGAGATTCGAGGAGGAGACGTCGTTGGAGCCTGTGAATGCGTTAAAAGAAATGGACTTCAACAGGACTGTCCGAAAGATGGTTGCAAAGGGCACGAGCTGTGCATGTCCTGGCCCTCGCCACGCTGTCAGCCGAGTGGTTTGGGCGCCCCAATCGTGATCGAAAGTAGAGTGAAAAAACCCGAACCAGCTAATTGCGAAACGACGTCGTCTGATGAACTGAGAATTGAGAAAGCTGCGGCTGAAAAGAGAAGGAAGGAAGAAGTAAGTACATGACACACTTTTGATTCACTCATTATTAGCCTCTGCAAATAAAAATATCTGGTGCGTAGCAACACACAACTTTCCGCCACCCGTTTAGGTTCGAACACCACCTACATAGGCGGGCGCTATATCTTCGTTCAACGCATTTTCACAGGAACATTTATGGAGAACAAAATGTAGGGACTAGTTAGCTGAGAGTACTCCGAAAGTTTGATCGAAATCGTTAGAGCCGTTTTTGAGAAAATTGGAATACCGATAAATTAATATTCGACAAATCTCCTTTTCTGAGTTAACTTGGCTTATATCTCTGTTCAACATATATATACAGAAATAATTATAGAGAACGAAATGTTGGTATGGGTGACTAGAAGATACTTCATTAGGATATATCACATCTGGTGAAAAAGTTACCCTGGAATTTACGGAAATGTTAGAAAAAACGTTATTTTTTACACATTTTGATTTTTATCTCTGTTCAATGGACCGTCACAGGAACATTTATTCAGAACAATATGTAGGTATTAACTATTCGAAAATATCCTGAGAGTTTGATGATAATCGTTGAAGTCATTTTGCCAAAAAGCTTAAAAAACCTATTTTTGCTTCATAGGTCATTATCTCCGTTCACCGTATTTTCATGGAGATATGTATAGAGAAGAAAAGTTAGGTATTGATTAGGAGAAGATAATTTGAAAGTTTAATCAAAATCGTTAGAGCCGTTTTCGAGAAAAATGCGAAAAACCCTAGTTTTTGGTACATTTTCGTCCCCCCACCCCCCTTCCCATCGGCCGAAATCGTCCATAACCTTTTGTTGAGGTCTACAAATAATAACAAACAAAACAAAAAACGAACCAGCTCAATGGGTCTAGCCGTTCTCCCGCAAATCGAACTACAGACACACACACACACAGACATACACACAGACATACACACAGACATACACACAGACATACACACGGACCTCTCTCCGAAATTAGGTTTTTTAGACTCAGAAGGGTCTGAAACGTAAAGATCTGAAGAAAACCCAACTTTTTTTTTGGGCCGATTACTATACTTTCCTTCCCTTCGGGTAGCGGAAAGTAAAAACAGCGTGTTCTACAACTTCCTCGGAAATGAGTTCCCCTTTGGAAAGGGACAGTAATGCAGGACGGCCCGAGGACATGATGCGCTTCACAGCTCGATTGTTTAACACGGCTAACTTTGACACTTCGAGATTGCGGGTGTGCCAAACGGTTTTAACTGGGTTATTCGGTGGCAGGGTGGCCACATGAATTGGGGCTGCTGTACAAGACGCCAAACAATTTGATTAAACCAAAAGAGTCGATCTGAGCAGTTAATTCCAAGCTGCGTGAGGCAGCACAATTATAACGTGATGTAGGCGTAATTCTATCGCATCGCAATTTCTTATTTTGCAATTAACACTCGAATCGTTTAAAGAGTGTAGGCTAGGTTTGCCGTAAGGGTGAGGGAGTGAGCTGCCACGCACGGTTTATTGCTCTGAAGAAGTTATATTAGAAACAATTTTCACAAGACACGCGAAAAGTTGGCGTTCCTAGGTGTCTGGCAGGACTGTATTCAGGGTTAGCCTTAATTTATATTAACAACCTCCCATCAGTGCCAATTACCGGGTAACTGTACTTATTCGCAGATGATGCGGCGTGAAATGTTCGAACAAAAATTAACGAGGTAGTTAAAGAATAATCTTCCTACCTTAGATGGGAGAAGAAATGTTAGTCTCGTAATATTGCACTCAAAGATGGGGCCAGCCCCAGGATGGTGCAGGAGGGATGTCACTGCAGGGACTGCTCAGGGGTCGATCGTTGGCCTCACTCTGTGTAATGTGGTGTACAATGGTCTGTTTCGTCTCAAGATGCCTTACGATGTCGTGGAAGACAGAGCTAGTTCTGTTGACAGTAAAGGGCGGATGGGCAATGATGGATGATGCTTCCCACCCCGTCTCATTGGGCCTAAGGTGGCCAGTCCTACAGCGACTGGCTCATACCATTAGCGTTGGTCCACACCATGCAGAATGCCGATGAAAGCTGAAGGTGTGTTGCTCAATTTACCCGGGAAACGCTTGCTGGTACAGGGGGACAGTATCCCACGGGGATGAAGAATGAAGGCACGAAGGAAAGACTGCTCTTGAACCTCCCAAGCTGGTGGGCAGTATGGGAGGATGCACGTAAATGTCTGCATACTGTGTGATCTCGTGAGGTGTAGAGGACAAGACATAAGAGCCACTCAGCCTTCACAGAGAACCACTAGGCCAACCTTACGCAATGTCCTAAATGGTTCCTACTTTGTGTACGCAGAGGTAAATTCCTAGGTACACTAAGAGCAGACACTCCTTCGTCCCCCCCCCCCCGGGAGCTTTGCTGTCTTCTAAGCTGTCAAAGGAACGTCACGCGGATAATCCTTTACGGGAAGCTACGCTTGTTCATGGGAATAACGTTAACTTACGAAGCAGCGGGGAAGCATCAAGGCCAAAACAAATGTACGAGTATATTTCGATAATACTGTCTGTATTGCAGTACAGGATTTTGGTGTTGACTTGTAACCTGCATACGAGCATGGAAGCGCTGAAAATACTAGGAAAAGTAATATTAAAAATTGCGCTTTCTCACTCTCTCTCTCTCTCTCTCTCTCTCTCTCTCTCTCTCTCTCTCTCTCTCTCTCTCTCTCTCTCTCTCTCTTTCTCTCTCTCTCTCTTTCTCTCTCTCAATGCAGGGATGAACTTGTGGCAGTTTGCTGAGTGAAAGGTGTACGAAAGGGAAATTAAATGTTTGGGCGAATGTAATTTATTTGGTATGAATGGGTTTGTTGTGTTTTTTTTCTTTGTGTTGTTGTTCTTTATTCAGTACGTACAGCATGCTAGCGAGAGGTATGTAATCGTAAATTTAGTGCAACGTATATAATGTAGTAATATAATGTAGCGTTAGTATATATTTATATAAAGATATATAAAGATATAAAGATTGTAATGGTTGTAAATGCAAATTTAGAGAATGATTGTGAAACCTGTAGCCTGGGGGAATGGATGAGAGGGCCCTAATTCCCTCAGGTGGCTAAATAAACTCAGTCAATCAATCTCTCTCTCTCTCTCTCTCTCTCTCTCTCTCTCTCTCTCTCTCTCTTTCTCACTCCCTCTCTCTCGCTCACTCCCTCTCTCTCACTCCTTTTTTCTCTCCCTCTCTCCCTCTCAGGGTGGTTCAGTGGACATGGCCTTGTGCTGAATCCGAACAAGTGTAGTGCCATGATTATGGGGCATGCCAGATTGCTTGGCAATTTCTCCCTCAGTGGAATCCTAAAATTGGCGGTTGAAAATGTACAGATTGCCTATGTAAAGCAAATGAAATGCCTAGGGATTATATTGAACGATGATCTGTTTTGGACTTCTCAAACTGATGCCACTGTGGGGAAGGTTCACTCATTGCTTTACGCTTTCAGGAACTTAGTTTTCTGTAAATCGGTAAGCCTTAGAACGACCTTGTTCAGGACATTGATCCTACCTTACTTCATGTATGGTGCTGCAGTCGCCTGCGATCTGGACTCTGTTAGTCGGCTCAAAATGCAGAGCGCTTTAAATACCTGTATTAGGTACATTTTAAATCTTAAATATGACGACAGGGTGTACGACAAATATCGACATCTCCAAATCCTGAAAGTTGATGAGCTTATCCAGTACATGGTACTTATCACGATGTTTAGAATAACCTCATCAAGAAGGCCCAGGTACCTCGCTGACAGATATCAGATGATCTCCCAAATTCACACCCTTGAAACCCGGAATAAGGATTTATGTTACCGGCTGCCGCCGTGCCGCACTACAGCCTATCGCCAGTCATTCCTTATGCAGAGCATTTCATATTACAACGGACTTTCACCTGACCTCAAGAAATTGACCAGTTATCCTGCTTTCAAGAAACATCTGAAGGAATACTTATTATCTTTTTATACTGAATAAAAAATGAAGGACGTAATTACCTATGTGGAATGCAGTAAAGAAGACATTTATTTACTTTTATTTATCATTATTTTTTATTAGTAGTAGTAGTTTTTTTCTTAAACACAAAGCTGGAGAATTTTGTAACACAAAATTGATTGCCATGTAATGTCGCCTTGTGCCAATCTGTGCTCGTTACTTGTTGACTGAAAAGTTCTGGTTAGGTGGAAGAATGGCCATGTATGGCCAAACCTCGCCAGAATCAATAATAAAGACGTTATCAATCAATCAATCAATCTCTCTCTCTCCCTCTCTCTCTCTCTCTCTCTCTCTCTCTCTCTCTCTCTCTCTCTCTCTCTCTCTCTATCTATCTATCTATCTCTCTCTCACCGAATCTCTTACTGCTGTTCAGTGTTATTCAAGTTAAATTTATTGTGTACTGTATTGTTATAATATGTGTTGTCTATAGTTTCGGTTAGGAATATCACTGCTGAGAAGGAGAGGCATATACCAGTACTCACCCTTCTCAAATTCAGCAGCAGGTCGGTATGATTGTGTGTATGATTGACAGCGAGTAGGTGGGTGACCTCAGCCGGTCCCGAGGAGGCGGGAAAGGATTAGACTGGGGCTAAGTTATTTCGTTCATTTATTTACGTGTTAAAAAATCAATTTATTTTATGATTTCAGCGTTATTGTGAGTTTTTTACCTTTCTATTAATTGCCGTCGCAGGACCTCCCTCGGGATAACGCTCTGTTGGTTCGGTCGGAGAGAGGTTCATTGGTGGGTTGGGCTAGTGGCTGGCTGGGGTTCTTTCACACACTCCAACCAGCTGGTATGAAACGTGTGTGTCTGCATTATATTTGTGGTATAATTGGTAGGAATGCATGTAATTAACATGAACGTTGATGAGTAATGTTTTTTCAGTTTAGTTTAAGTATAAAGAGTGGCGTGAAGGTTATTTTTTTATTGTCAGTCATATAATATAAAACTCTCAGAGGTAGAGGTTTTATGTAGTAAGTCTTCAGGGGATGTAGGAGAGAGGGCTGCACAGTCCTAACTTCCCCTGATGGTAAAATAATGTTCTTCAATCAACCAATCTCTTTGACAATAAGTTAGTGAAAAATGATAAGGAACACCTGCTGAGACCTTTCTTGATGTCGTTCTTTCTCAATAATTCTCTTATTTTCTGTCAAGAACATTTTTGTACAACAGGACAGCTCTCAGAGGTGAAATCCCAATAAGTATAGCGAGCAAATTCTATTACTAAAAGCGGAAGTTATTGGTTCCCCCCGGCCTGCGCTCACTTCCTGCATTGCCTCCCGTCTCACTTCAACCACCCATCAGTTCGTGTCGTCAGGTTGTGCCGATTACCTAGCGTCGCCTAGAAAATGCCAATTTTCGTCGTTCCGTTGTAACCAGATTACGTTTCGTAACGTTTACTAGTTGTTTTTGATGCTGAATCGAATGGCGATAGTTTTGGAGGCGCGAGAAGGCTGCAGCAAGGAGAACCATGCAATGCAACAGAATAATATTAAGCGTATCCCGAAATTCTGGAGGGTGGTAGACTTGTCGCTTCTGGCTTCGGACAAGCCAATGTCCGCCAAGCGAATGTTTCCCAATTTAACGTTGTTTGATCATACGATTGTATTATTATTATTTTGTTGAATCTTTATCTGGTTTACTTACCTATTAGTTTACACACGTTGTTCTCTGTAATTACTTCTACACTATAGTGAGACGCACTAGTAGAAAACTCATTTAGTTATAAATACGCGCGCTAATTGATTATTTCAGGCGCGGTTGGTCGAGATGGCGAGAGGAGGTTGGGCGCCTGGTGAAGAAAATGCCAAAATTCAAATGCAAACGAAAGCTGAAAAGGGATTCGTCAAGTGCAAAACGCACAGCAGCGCCTACAGACTCGTTCCTCTCATGAAAAGCAAGAAAACTCAAACGCAGTGTGACGACGAGCGTGCAGAGAAGGTCACGACAAAGTGAGAGGCGAGTTGTTCAATAAACTCTCGAAAACGTTGATTGTGTCGAAGGGGCAGAATTGGTTTCTCCCCTGAACTTAATAAAATGTGAATCACAAATCACCAGAGTACTGGTATGCTTCTACGCCTCGTGTAGTATTTGAGGTTATTTCAAAAGAAAAAGAAGGGGTTCGTCATTCGAATTACACTTCTATGAGGAATTTTCCTACCAGGCCTCAGTAGCTATTAAAGTCAGAGTACACTCCACCTGTGTATGTTCATCCTCGGCGAAAAGCGAATAGGCCTCTCCAGACACTGTCGTAGGAATAGTGTAGTAGTAACTTCACGTTTCCAGGATTCTGGAATGATAATCTGAAGCGCGCGTACAAGTGAGTCGAGTGAAACGTTAAGTTAACCCCCAAGCAGACTGGCACCCCTTATATTCGCCACATTGTGGAGGGATGCAGCCGCCTTTCAAGGGTTGTGCAGCAGTCAAAGCACCGTACCAGTGTTTGTAGACATTGTGGTTCAGGTAACAGAACTACGTTCAGCTGTAGCGAAGATAGTGGAGAGTAACGCAAAAGTCGCTGTTGGAAAGTCACTAACGACAGGTCTTTCATGTGAAACATTCAGTAATGTACGAACTAGAACATCATTGGAAGGGTTTTGGTTATTGCTGCAGGCCAAACCACCAACTCATAGCAATTCGGTAAAGTTCTTATTTTTTGGCTCCTCTTTAGAGAGAAATACAGGGAAAAAAACACTGTTGTGATTGGTATTTGGCAGTCCGAATAAGTTGGGTTTTTTTGGCCTCTGTACCTCTGTGCTTGGCCGTAAGTCATGGTTTCCTCGAGCACCGACCCCCTTGGTTGGTACCTGTCGGAAGTCCCCCTTCTCAGTTATTTCTAAGAGACAACGGATTTCCCCCTTTCCTGAACTTTCCAAAAACTATCCTTTCCCTACCCCTCTTTATACTTTTCTCTTCTCAACAGACAGCTCCTTTCAAGTCGTCTCCCAGTTCTCCCAACGATTGGTCTCAGCTCGCATTACTCACACTTCAACTCTCTCTCTCTCTCTCTCGGGGTTCGGTCTGCGAACTAACTATCATCGTTTTTGCCATGGAGTGTAAAGTATTTGTGTATGATTTATATTTTTATGTTAGGTTGTGTATTGTACTGGGACGAACCAAACCCTTCCATTTAGCGGAGGCTCGTCCGGGGCATTTGTGCTAACTGGGCCCCTCAAATGCCCCAATTTGCTCGAGACTTCGCTGCTATCAGTTGCCTTCGTCGCCGTGTCGCATACGCTAGCGTTCGCTCCCACCCACTTCCCTGTTTGTGGTGGTAAAACATCTCCGAAAGTAATTCGCGAATAAAACTCCTTGTTAGAATTGCATTCGGTTGATATCTTACTACTTCCCGACCCACATAAGGTGATATCGCTAACGTTAGTGACATAACTTGAAGGTTCTTCTAATGTGATGGGAATTTTTGATCCCAACCAAAGAACCTTCAACATTTCTGATCTACTGCTGTGACCTGCTCTCTCGCCTGTCATAATGTTCGAACGTTGTCCATTCTTGGCGAACAGTTGAACACAGCTTTGCGTTCAATCGACGAAGGGTGCTTCGAGGAAAGCAGAACAGATGTCAAGAAGCTTCTGGTCTACCAGCATCTCGCGCACATCTACATAGAGAAGGTCAATGCTTGCGGAAACACCTACTGAACGTTCACCTCACAGCGACTCAATCTCCCATCCCTCATCAACAATGACATCTTCCCGCGTGTCTGTCCCCGAATGACCTCTCAAACAACGAATCCGGGGAAACCACGAGCCTATGAAAGGGCCTGGTGAAGACAAAACTCCATCGCCAGGTCCAGATCCCTGCCATATTTGTGGCAAACATCATGGGGTAAAAAAGTGCCCACGTTTCCTATGTCCGAATTGTCTGGCAACCTCACATGCACCCAAGAGCCGCCACTCAACGTACACGTGTGAATGCTGTCAACACAGGCATCACACCCTGCTACACTCCATGAGTCAGAACGCCGCGCTTGTACCCAAAAGTGCAAGTAACCAGTGCACGGTAGACGAAGCATCTTCGCTCAGCACTACCCCTTCTGGAACACCTGAAGGCAGGTGTCCTCTGAGGAGGAGGGAAACTACGACTCCCCTTACTGAGAGAATCGTCTTTCGCCAAGAGATTCTCTGAACCACGGATGTCTCAGCTGCGTAGGAGGAAGATGTACGATCGACAGAAGATGTGTACGCCAGAGGCATTGTGAGGTGACTGTTGATGTGTTAATTCAATACTCTCACCACAAACACTGGAACTTTAATCAAAATTCTCTTACCCTCCTATGCTCAAGATTAGGTTCCCTTATGTTGGGGGTACAGCAACGCCTTGAACTGCCGTATTCATGACGGACCAAACCCTTCCATTTTGCGGAGGCTCGTGCAAGGCGTTCGTGCTGAGTGGGCACCTAAAATGCCCCATTTCGCGTTCGCTCCCACCCAGTTTCCTGCTTGTGGTGGTTAAACTTACCCGATTGTAATTGAGAATAACACTCCTTGTTCGAATGGCATTCGGTTGATATCATACTTACTCCACAACTCTCTTAGTGCGATATCGCTTCAACATTCACCCCCCCCTCCCTCCCTCAGGACTGTTGGAGAAGGGGGGGGGGATATACAAGTACTCGCCCTTCTCACTGTGCGATCTTGTTTCAGATCGGTATGCTTGGAATACTTTCAGTGTGCATGAAATTTATGATCGTATGACTGGAGTTACTGTGTGTACTTCTGTTTTCAGTGTTGGGGTGCACGTAATTTATTTTCGTGTGCCTGTAATGATGAATTAATTTACTTAATGAGCGTTTTTGCGTAAAAACATAAAACCAAGAAAGACTATTACGTTGTTCGGTAGCTTTGTATATTTTTCATGTTAACTCTACGAGGAATCGTCGTGTTTAAGCTCCAGGGGGTACGGTAGAGAAGGCTGTGTGGCCCTAATTTCCCGTAGTCAATAAATAAACCAATCTCTTTCTCTCTCTCTCTTTCTCCCCAGATCAGTATGACGCTCAGATAGTAGGCATTGTTAAAGAACCTGGGCGTGTTAATGGAACCCACACTCAGGGGGAGCTCTCAGGTGTCTGCTGTCTCTAGGCAGGCATATACTCCTTGTACCAGCTCCGTCGGCTAGCCGTGGACTTTCCTTTTAGGGCAAGTGTTTTTGATAACAAACTTACTCAATACGAAGTTGAAATTCGCATCATGGCGCCTTCACAGCCACCAACCAACGCCATTCATTTCCTTTTCTTCAACCACTTCAAGCCAACCATGCTCTGAACATTTATGTTATCAGATTAGCAGAGTGAATTGATGGGAGTGTTAACAGCCGGACGTCTCTCTCACTTCTGCCAACCTAACCAGCCTCCTCCGTCAAGACATCTCTCCTCAATGAGATTGAGAGAAGGTTTTTTTTTTGTTGTTCTCGCGGACATTACCTTAATTCTTTACGAACGTTGCTTTCTCTCAGCCCGTAATACAGTGTTTCTTTTCGACCTTTTCATTGCTTTCTTTTCTAAGTCGTGCTCGTGTTTGCGTCTTCTCTATCACGTTGCCACTAAATGAAGAAGGTGCAACAGCGTTGAACAGAGTCCTGCCACTATTTCCAGGTGCTGCCACTGCATTGTCGACTTCACAGACGCCAGGGATCGCTGTGTCAAATATAATTGCCCACGCCGGCTGCTCCCGACAACACTCTTGAACCATAATTGGCACTAGGTGGCGAGTAGGAACAAACCTTGCATACAGTTGAACTAGAACACAGTGGAAGGCAATAGCTGTCGTGTTTGTTCCAATAAGCCTGCCTTCATCACGCCAACAGGAAGGATTAAGCATTGTCCAGTCCACGGTAATGCACAACTTTGCACGCAGTCTGTGTGCCCTCAGTGACATGACTGGCGAGGAGATTACCATGCTCCAGAGGGCAGAGAACGCCGTAGTACTCTTCATTTATCGGCTCAAATGGGATGAGCACGTTACCCCGTACTTCCTCAAGCTTGGATGGCTGAAGATTGAGGAGAAGCTGCAACTACATATTGGGACGATGCTGTTCAGGACCCCCTCTCTTAAGTTTGCGTTCCTCGAAGATTGTCACCAGCATCACACTGGAAGGCGCCTCATGCAGATCCACCGAACAACCATTTTCAATAGATCATTCACAGCCACAGCCATCCGCATTAACAACAACAATCCTGATTCTTTCATTTAAAAGTACATTCTCAAATTTGCTGATGGCGAAGTATAGTGCAAGTTCCTAGCCAATAGTATGATATATGAAAACCAAAACATAAAAAAAGAAAAAGATGTGAAATGTGCGCGTATCGAGCTTTTGATTTTTCTTTTTCATCGTTTTGTATGTTTACGTTTCGTTTGTTTTTAATATGGAGGTTCAATCATTTTATGTACATAACTCAACGCTTCCAGGAACAGTGAAAGAGAGGACCCTATGACCCTAACTGCCCCTGGTTAATTAAATAAATGAAGTCAATGTATCAATCCCCCCCCCCCGGCCATACATAGTGTCTCATAACCACTTCACACGTATTTAGAGTCCCTTATTCGCGTTTATATAGTCACATTGCGCTATTCTGTCAATAGTAATACAGTCCTCACGCTCACCACGTTAATTGATTTCTCAATTTCAAGCTCCCCCCTTTCGTGTGCCCATCAATTGGCCTCACTTCTTTATGGAACGTCAACCACACCAATCACTCCTGCTTCTCGTCAGCTCTCCCCTTAAATTGTAGTTACAGTATCTGCCGTCATTATTAGCGTTGTTGTTCAGTAGCGCACCTGTTGTTGTACTATTATTACATCCGAGCAACGACTCTGTGTGGATTTGTGCAGTCCTGAGTCCCGATAAGAGCTACCAGCCATGTACCTGACAAGCGTGTTTTCTCTGCTCCCGCCAGAGAGTGATGTGTCTGCAAAATTTGTTTGCGAACCCCCAGGAACGACTGACAAGGGTGATAGCCTCACTGCAGTTTTGCTTGTGCAGTGTGAACCCTTGAGCAGGTTTCCAAAAGCCTTAGGATCCCTTTTCTTTGCACCTTTTAAGATTCGTAAACCCCCAAACAATCCAATTTCTGCTTCCCACGTGGACAGCAGGTACTGAAGGAAGTCTTCTCTCCAGTCGGTACCAACCGAATGTATTCTTTAGGAATGTGAGAGAGCATTCTGATCAGTGAATGGTATTGCTGAGAACCAAACGTTCTCTAGTACTATCTCTGCCTGGACGTTGCCTTAGCCTTGGCTGAGACTGAGACTACCTTAGCGGTGAGGGGTCTTCTGAATTGGCTCATTGTTGACGTACGTTTGAACGCAGCAGACATTTCTGTTAAAAATATACGTCAGGCGACAAAAACCATCAATCCTGAAGTAGGGCAAGTGATCACTTTGTCAAAGTGTTCTTCAAATGGGCGAGTTAGTGCAAAAAGCAGAGTTTAGATGTGTGAACGTGCACATTAGGATTTGTCGGCGCCCCATCGTGATCGACTTCTCAGAGTGGCTTTGTTCGTTCTGGATGGGTGAGTTTGTGCACTAGGTTTTGACGCCAGTAGAAGACTGCTGTGCCTGAGAATGCCCACGTACTTCACTGGAGTAGAAATGTTCAGGTCTTACAAATCTAGATGTGCCCTGCACGCTGTTTTTAATTGCTGCTTAAGGTCCTAATTGCTCGTGTGAACGACAGGATCCCCCCTCCCAAATTGCGAACCGACACACACAGTGGCTCCCCACCCGCGTTATCCTTCTCATCTCTCTTATATCAACTGGTGGTCATTCTATAGCCGGATTTCCTCGTCTCCTTGAATGTGTGGCCGTAGGTTTTACAAATTTTCTTTTCAAGCCGCTCAAGCGATTTTTATTAAACTCACAGGGTAGTTCCCAGTAGCTAATATCTTCATTTCGTAAACCTGTTTATGGAAGTTCGTTGAACTCTTACAGGCGCCTTACGTTCGTTGAAGAGGGGGAAATCGTAGAATTGACTCGGCGGTGAGGAAAGTGGTGTGAGGCGCAGTTCCTGGTATTTTTAATTAGTAATTGGGGGTTGACAGTATCGAACGCCATTTTAACTAAGAAGTTATTCAATAAGTTTTTTCGAATAATTATTTTTTTCAAATTGAGAAGAGGCTACCCAGATAGCCCTTTCAGAGCTGTCGTGGGTTGCATGAGATCAAACTGATTGGCAGGTGCGAGGTCCAGGGAGTTAACATCACTTTTTATTTGGTAGCGTAGAAATAAATGAGGAGTGTCGCCGCGTAGACTGCAGTTCAAACGAGTGAAGCCCTTTGCAGGTTTCACGTGAAAGCGAAACAACGTGAGAAGTTCGAGGAGTCGGTGATTAGAAAAATGTTCCAACATTATCCTCCTGCTGAGGTCCTTAAAGAACTCCTTCCGTCTGAGTGACAATCCAATTTGCGTAACTTGAAAACTTATAAGGGAAGATAAAGGACCGGGGGGAGGGTGGAGAAGAGGAATAGGATAAAAGGGTGTGAGGAAGGGAGATGGAAAGAGGTCCAGGTTCAACATGACGATTAAATGCTGAAAAGCTGTGGTTGGAGGGGTAGGCGGGAAGGAGACGTGGCAACGCTGTAGAATACCTGCAGTCCTGAGTTGTTCTCGCTGCTCCTGTTAGTCTTCGAGATTCCCTCGAGAGCGTGCAGTGGACCCAGTGAAACTGACAAAAAAAGCCTGTACAGTTTGTGATAATAGGGAAACACACCAAATCCTCGAGGTAATCGAATTTGATGTTTGAACTGTCGCGTGTTGTGTTCAAGTGCTCAACATCTACCCTCGAATCGTTGGATTTTGGATTACCCAAACTGCCAGGTACATCTGCATTCCTCATTCACATTGGTACTTGTATAGATGGGGGCCCCAAGGAGCACTGACTGCCCTTATCAGCCTACTCTGTCCCCTTGCCCTTTCGACCACTCTCCGATTTATACACAACGTGCTCCCCCTTCACTTTTTATTATCGTTTATTGTCGTAACGAATCTCAAACGCCGCGCAACCCTCGCACATTCCCCGGCCACCTATTCTCGAAAGGGAATCTTTTCGGTTCGTTGACACACAATTGACCATTTCCACAGATATTCGTACGATTCGTCAATTATCAGTTCCAGGCGAGATCGAGTTTATAAAAGATTCTTCGGACACAGACGAGGATCGGGAGGGGTCTCGAAAACAGGTTCCTCCGGAGCCTCTCTTTGGAGGAGCGACAGCTCTCCTCAGGCATTTTATTTGACCGAGAATCCTCTCATCTCAGATTATTGACGAACTGATGGCACACCGACCCACTGTTTGCTCATCTGCCGAACAAATACCCGTGTCCTCTTCAAATGACAAAATAGCAAACATCCAAGAAGCTTCCAACGCCTCCAACTTTCGTTCCAACTCTCGTCTTCCACCGGAGGCCACGGAAGAATTTTCTGCCCAGGCCGTCCCCCTGGTCACTGAGACTAGAAAGTCACCATCTGTTCTAGTACCTCTTTTTCAATCCGGAGTAGGAGAATGAGTGAATCAGTGAACGTTTTATTTATGTAATTAATTGTCGATTAGGGTTACAAGTCGCCGCTCTTTCATCATAACAGGAAGCTCTACGTTTCACTTGAGTCTTGTTACTTCCCTTTACCCATCGGACGAGGAAAGTACTGTCATTTGCGAAATAGGCAACTTTTCATTTTGAGGACTGAACCGCCAAAAAAACATGTTCAGCGTGGGGTCTTCAGAAGAACGGCTGAACCGATTGAGCGCTTTCTTTTTGTTAGGTTCGTTTTATTCGGAGGCAGGAACAATCTGATTATGAACAGCTACCATAATTGACGGGTTTACCTATAGCGTATTTTCCGTGCGTGATAAATATCTCGCTTATGATATCCTTAATTACGTGAATGCCGCCTACGAAACACCGTTGAATTTAACTATACCCAATTGTGCCGTAAACGTGTTTTTGTAAAAATATATTTGAGTTTTTCGTAGTAAACGCCAAAAGAATTTGATCAACCCGGCAACCTGCTCCCTCATTTTGTTCCCCCGAACAATTTTTGTAACCACTCGTTGGACGGAGATATAAATCGAAATACATCAGAAAATGAGGACCACCATTCACATTTAAGAAATCACCCGCGATTTTGATCGAGACGACGGGGTAATTTCTAAATTTTTCTCTTGCCTTGGGAGAAGGTGCCGAAGAACGATGTCCGAGGTCTTTGCGTAGCTCATTGAGCTAATAGTTCCATAGCTTGTGTGCGTCCTGTTGGGTCTTGCACCGCTTCATATACGTGTCGAGAGGACTGCTTACTTACAGGGGGTTAAAGGATGCCGCACCACCTGATACTAGACAGGACGTGTGTTGGTGGTGGTGGGAGGGTTAGTTGAAGGACCGAGGAAAGACTCACGAAAAGACACAGCCCCTGAACGCGTTGAGTTCCATCAAACAACAATTCGACAGGTGGATGTGGCGGCGCTTAACGTTCCGAAATTCGTTAACTTACTCCCGCTCATGCCTAGCACTTAGTGCAATCAGCGCAGTTTTGGAATTAAACGGCAGTAAGTGAAACGAATGTGGTTGGAGTTCCGGTCGTCTTATGAGCTCTTTTAAGGCCTCGTCGTACACATAATTGATTGGACTACCACCCTCATTTTTCTGAAAATCATTCGTATCATTTGAACGGAATTTATACGGAAAAGACTGGGCTAAAATTTACTTCGAAAAATTTCGTGATTTGTAGTGCCACTCTTGTTGTTTTTCCACATCTAACACTTTCATGGCGCTATCGTCTTATGGTACAAAAAAATTGAATCTAAATCGTAAAACCCTTTTTGAGAAAAAAAACAAGATTGGTGTGTTGATCACTATGATGACAGCCTATTTTGTCCTTATTCTTTCCTCGGCGTCCAATGGTGGCCTGCAGACAGTTAATCAATTTGATGAACATTTTAAATGAAACAATCGTTTTCTTTTAATCGCCTCGTCGTTGAACACTCACGCAGACCGTTTTCCCAAATTGTGTTTTCCAGACGCCGAAGCCGTCAAACGTATAGATCAGCAGAGATCTCAACATTTTTACTTTCCTTGCTCTACGAAGTAGAAAGGAAAGTTATGTAATCGGCTGAAATTTTTTTTTGAGTTTTCTTCAGATCTTTACGTTTCAGTCCCTCCTGAGTCCGAAAAACACTATTTGGGAAAATGGTCTGTGTGTCTGTGAACGATTTTTAGAGAAAACCACCGTACCAAATCCGCTCAAACTTCATATCTCGCCAGTAGGTTACCATGGAACGCCAAAATAAGTGTACGAACAAAATCCACCGAAATTTAACTATAGTTATCATAGTGATCAAAACACCAAATATTTTTTTCTCAAACACGGCTCTAACGATTTTGATTAAATTTTTTACATTGATAGCTCTTAATAAGGCAATTATAGCATAAAATTCCCATTAGTGGGAAAATGACGAGAGCAGCACAATAAACTACGAAAACTTTCGACGAAATCGATATTAGCGCGGTTTTTAGAGAAAACAACCGTACCAAATCAGCTGAAACTTGATGTCTAGCCTACAGGTTACCATGGGACGCAAAAGTAAGGGTGTGGGCAAAATCCATCGAAAGTTAACTATACTTATCATAGTGATTAAAACACCAAATTTTTTTTCTCAAAAACGGCTCTAACGATTTTAATCACATTTTTTATATTGGTAGCTCCCAATATGGCAACTATACCATAAAAGTTTCATCCGTGGGAAAATGACGAGAGCAGCACAATTAATTATCAAAATTTTCGACGAAAAGCGTTTTTAGCGCTATTTTTTCTTATAACCTCCGCTGGAATGTTAGTAGAATGTTAAAAAAAATTGTTATTGTAGTCCAATCCAATACCTAAAGGGTGAGTGATTAAAAACGCCCGTGAGATACATGGGGCCTACTCCAGAAATTCCTGAATTTCAACTACTGTCGTTTCGCTTACTACCAGTTCTAACAGTTATTACCCAATAGCTCTGCAAAAGTAATTACTATCCTTCTTAAAAAATTCGTGTTTACAGCCTCATTAATTATCTGTGTACCAATTGCTCACTAATGGTCCTGGAATGAGTACGAGCAGCACAATAAATTCCAGAGCTGTAGGCGCTACCGTTTCCTGCTGCTGTGGCGTGTTGTTTGACCAAGTTCAAAGGCCATGTACAAAGTGAATTGACGTAGAGCTAAGGAAAGTTGTGTGTTGCAACGCACTAGATATTTTCAGCTGGTTACATAACTTTCTACATCGTAAAGCCAAAGAAAGTAAAAAAAAAAAACGCTGTACACGATATCACACATTATTATTCTCTTGAACAGCTTGAGGTAGTCTCACACCTCGTTCGATTCAGCATCGAAAAATACCTGTACACAACACGAAACATGACCTGATTACGACGGAACGACAGAAACTGAACATTCCAGGAGCTTCTAGGCAATTAGCGCGACGTGACGAGTCGAGATGATGATTACTTGCGCTGCATTGTCCCGCCAGTTCAACCAATAAGTTGTTCTTATCTCGCTGTAATTAATGTGATTTCACTGTTCTCGTTGTAGAGTCGTACATCTCTGAAACTTATTCTATTCCACCCAGCACCTTAAAAAACCTAGTTAATAATATAGATAATACCAAAGACGACGTAATCGCGATAAAACTGCCAAAACTGCGTTTTTGTTAATTTTTTTAAAACAATTTTTTGCCCGTAACAACCATGGACTTCGCTCGATCTGATTGCCAAGAAGGTGGGTGTGAAAGAACGGAATTTTTAGATCACGCTAAAATCATAAAACACATTTTGTGCCGCACGGCGGATGGGCATTGCAGATTTGGGATCCCGATGCCTTGAAACGTAATGTAGGTGAATTGAATATAAACGTCGTACCAGTGTAGTACGACACGACTCTCATAAAAATTGTTTTGGTAGTCCAAGAAGCTGCACATACGATAAACGTTTAAAAACGGTCATTAAATAATTAATGAGAGTGTGCCAAATTTCGGAATTCAAATTGAATTCGGATTATTTCGCTAGTTGCTCTTTTACTAACAATATTGTAGTGTTTCTCTTATATTTCCACAATAGTGAGTATCAAACCGCCTTCCCTACATTTCCAAAAAAATTATATCAGTAGTCCCGTCGCTCGATAAAGTTTGTGGCATAGTAGAAGTTAGGTATTACCAATTTCTCGCTAGAGAACATCGAGTCAAGTTCCAACAGGCTCCCGTAAACTAAGTCGATAATGTATTGGATTGGTTGCTAGTGCATTAAAACAAGTGGGTGAATGAGCTCGAAGCCGAGGAAAGTTGTGTGATCCGTTGCACAAATTATTTGTTACTCGGAGGTGGAGGAGCATTCGCACGTCACACGGTCAGAAGGACTGGCACTTTTCAAGCCTCGAAAAGTGGGTTTTATTAAGGAATTGATCGACTACTGAAGAAGGGCCTTCATATCCCACTGGTGTCAGGAAAGCGAAGGCGATGGAGAGGGCGAGGGGCTGCCGTACAATCCATGAACGGCAATTACCCGAAAGGGGACCTCCTTTCCGATAAGCGCCAACAACAAGGTAGCTGTTACCCCAGCTCTCGGTTCCGCCGAGTCTTCAGGAGCCCCCGGATTGCTGCTCCATAATTGTTCACGATTTTACTCGGACCTCACGATTTTGCTATAGTTGGCTAATTGTATTTACAAGTCGGCCTCAGTTCACTGCGATAACCTCAACAGTTGGTCCACATTCTAAAGGCGGCAGCTCAAGTCGCTCACGGACGCTTACTCTTCTCTACTCACACCCCGCTGCAGGGAGTGAAAATTGAGAATACGTCGGGTTTATGCTCCGTACATATTCCGATCAAGAATTCCGTCATTCGTGCGCCGGATTATAAGCCTAGGCTGTGCCGCCATGCACTCGACGAGGTATGGTTACGACGGAGTAAATCACGAATTTGGAGAATGCTTTCAGTAAATATCCAGAGCTTCTCGAGTCGTACTAATCTGATAGAGAGATTCCAGTGAAATACGACGACGCGAACTCCAGAACTGACCAAATAAAAGGCGGCTTCGATGAGATTTGTCAAACATTAAGTTGTCGTTTTTCTCATTTTATAAAAAACGCTGCAAATTATTACGCAACGGTTTATTATTCTCATGCAAAGCTTAGCGTAATCGCACACCTCCGAGACCCATCTCGTTCGATTCAGCATCGAAAAATACCAGTAAACGATACGAAACACGACCTGACTACAACGGAACAACGAAACTTGGTGGGTGGTTTTAATGAAACGGGAAGTAACTTTCGCTGTACTGTCCAGTTCTTTCAATCAGTAGACATTGGCTCACTATAATTACTGTGATTTCACCATTTTCGTTCTTAGACATTCGACCCAGCATCTAAAAATTCCTAGAAAATGATTCCAAACGGAGGAATTACTATATAAAACCCCAAAATTGCGTGTTTGTTAATTTTTAAAACCATTTTTTAGCTCATAACAACCATGGGCTTCGTCCGATCGGATTGGCGTGCACAACTAGGTCCGAAATGGGATTTGTGTACGAAAGAACGGATTTTTAAGACCGCATTAAAAGCAAAAAACGGCCCGGACGGACATTGCTGTATTGGAATCCCGATGTCTCGAGAGTTGTCAAATTTTGTGGGGGAAAGGGGGTCAGAATGAATTATAAACCTTAAAGCTTTAACTATGTCGATCAAACCCTTGGGTTACCTACGTGTAGATCCCGTATATGCAGCATATCGTCGAACCTTTAATCATGTTGCTTAGCACCAAGTATTCATATTGTCGTTTTATTTATTTATTTATAACATATACGGGCAGTGCCCAATTTAACAGTGAGAAACAAAGATTAATAAAAGTAGGACAATATAAACCACAATAAATAGCACAAAACAATCAGCAGCAATCCCGAGCCAACTAATGAAAATCACAATAACCGTCGAATTTTGGACCTAAAAGAGTCTTTCGACAACAACAGTAGGTCCTCCAAAACACCGTGTGACAACCTATTGAAGTCATCCTGGAATCGCACCATGGGATTATTGCGGAGATAGTTGGTTGAAGAGGTGTAGACATAAAAAGGCTGATGGAGTCTCGTAGCGTATGGAGGTGCGTAGAAGTTCAACTTGGAAAGCAGATACGGACAATCCAGTCGACCCGCTGTCAACCCATGCAGGAGAAGCATGTCCGCCTCACGTCGCCGACTCTTCAAAGAGGACATGCCTTCTCTCCTGAGCGCCACTGCGTAGGAAAAGTCCTCCCACCTATTGCCTCTCTTGTAGGACACATAGCGCAGGAAGTGGCGCTGAACACGCTCCAAGGTATCCGAGGACCACACAGGGGAGGAAAACTCGAGAGGTGTACGGTCAAGGGAGGTGAATAGCAGCTTAAGGGCGTTTGGATCCTTGAAATCCCTCGTATTTCTTTTGAGAAAGCCCAGTTTTCTCATTGCTCCCGAGCATATTTCACCAATATGGTCCGAAAACGTAAACTCTGAACCGATCAAAACTCCCGAGATCCCGCACGCTGGAGCAGCGCCCCTCCTATCGAGTAGTCATGCTGTAGGCTGGATACACCTCGACGGAAAGTGACCACTGAGCACTTATCAATATTCAGTCCAAGCTCATTCTTCAAACACCATCCGTGCAAAGCTGTAAGAGCATTCTGAAGAACCAAACAATCACTCATTGAGGCCACTCTCAAAAAAATCTTCAAATCATGAGCGAGTAACAGATGTTTCACAGTCCCCTCAAACAGTTTACTCACGTCATCAATGAAGATGAGAAGTAGTAAAGGGCCCAAATGTGATCCCTGGGGCACACCTGATGAGGCAATGAACGAATCAGAGACCATGTCCCTCAGCCTGACAACCAGATGACGACCCAGCAAATAACTCCTCAGCCATGCAAGTAACGACCCAAAAAAACCAAAAGCCTCCAGCTTTACAAGAAGAATCGCACGCATGGGAGACCCTGTCGAAGGCCTTAGCAAAGTCCGTATAAATAATGTCTACCTGGACACCATCAACAAACGCTTCCATGACAGTATGTTGAAATGTCAACAGATTTGTTGCACAAATCTGTTTGTTTCACCATAATATTTTCCAACATTTTAGGTAATGTGCTCAGAGAACAAATTGAACGATAGTTTTCGTTTTCGTTGGGGGAGACATGAGTAAAAAATGTTACTAATACGTAGAAAGAGGACTCACAACAGTACCCTGATCATCTATCGGACACATTATTTTTCGACCTATCACCCTAATCTTTGAAGCTACCATAGTATTGGTGAACTGGCCAAATTGACGGAAGCAAGAAGCCGCGTGGGGCAAATTGGTGGAAATAAACAACTTTCTTTTGGTTCCGTCACGTTAATTGAAAAGCGGTTCTGCAAGCTTTACGTCTACGTTGCAAGGAGCCCAAAATGTGAGGGTGAAAGATATGAGGAGTTGAACACATTTGAATCGTTGGGAGAAGGACTCATCTCGGGGGCTCGAAGGAGCTACCTGTACCTAAACTCCCAGAGCCTCCGCTTTTATCAATACGATCTGTGGAACTACCTGTGACTGTCCCCCCCGCTGCTCTTCACAAGAAATATTCGGCTTGGTCCCCCTGGGACTGAGATTTCATTATTTTACACCACGGTTGGGACAAGCGACCCGACAGGAGTTTCAGATCCTTATTCACCACGCCCTAAGGGCTGGTAAAGACGGCTGTACGAATTCGATTCAAGTTGCTCGGAAGGATGGGGACAAGCGAGAGTGTGACTGCGTAACAATATGGTGCAGACCACCCACCAGAATATTTGTAAAAGTTTCAGCTGCGCAGTCCCTCTATGAACACATTTATTTATTTATGTTTGAACGAGCTCGATAGTAATAAATTATAATAGAAGTCGCCATAACACACTCGTAACCAGACGCTTCACCGAAAGAGTGTAAAACGCCAATGTGTAGGTGTGTGTGGGGGGAGGGGGAGGGGGTACAGAAACCAGCAGAAAGAAGCAGAGGTCAGTGGGGAGAGTGCAGAAAGGAGATAACTAGTTAGTAGAGAAGGCAGGGAAGTAGGGAGTAGGTTAAAATGGGGAATGATGGAAGAAAGAAAGAAGTTAGCTGTGCGGATCATGTAATTTGTTGGGGACGTGCACCCATTCCCCACTTTGACCGACTGTCTACGTCCATTCCTTCTACGTGCAATAACCTACCACGTGCTCCAAGTGAATAACCTACCCTCAATACGCGTTGGCAGCCACAGGCTCATTCTTGAAAAGCCCGTCGAGTATTTAGGAGTGAATATAGGCGAGAGGTGGGCCTCCAACCAACACCTCCAGTCCCTTAAAGGCACGACCATTGCAAGGTTTGCCTCACTGCGTGCAATTACTAAGGCCACTTGGGGTGTGTGTTACCATGACACTATCCTCATGTATAAGGCCATCTATCTAAGCGTGATTGGCCCGTTGTCTGGAGTAGCAAAATAATAGTCGATCAAAAGAGAGTATTGGCACAATCCCAGAGAGCTGCGCTCCTCTGGATCACCAAGACTGATAAGACTGTATCAACAGTAGCACTCCAGCGCCATCCAGTGCGGAGGAAACAAGAAACTACGTGCAGCTTCACTGTAGTTTCTACAACAGTGAGCGATGGTTGTTGGGAAGGCAGACGAACTTAGCAGAATTGACTGCTACAAACCATTTCACCGAGTTCGCGAGGAAGGTGATGGCTAAGAATCGTGGTCACAGTTGATCTGCCCTTATGAGACTTGCCACCTAAGTAAATAGTTAGATCAGGTGGGAAACCAGATTAAGAACTCCTCCCAGATGGTACAGGATTCCTAGGTGGTCACTTCCACGTGGTAACACACAGGCAACAGCTCTCTACTGGTAGACTGGCTATCGATCAAATACCTAGCGAACCTCCCCTGGTCTGAGTACGGTAGATGCTGCAAGGGCCGGCCTCTTGCCTCGTGTATATTAGCGAAACCGCAACTTCCAAGACTGATATAAGCCTCGTCGAGGGTTTAGGTCATCAAATAAGGAAACAGACCTGTCGCGGACGTGCAGGCCAACCTGAACAAGGAGGTAGGGAGCATTATGCCGGTCCGAGAAGAGACCATACAGGCAGGACATGGTGGTCAGCAGGCCTCGGGAGACAACGTGAGATTCACACATAGCGTAACATAACTCTTGGCACACCCTTCTGCATAAAAGAACTGAACTGAACTGTCTTACCTGGACTTACATCTTTGTACATGCGTCTGATCTCTATGAAGGCATCTAGTTACTGTAGTTTTGTGGATTAATACGAAGAAATCATATTTTGAGGACAATTTGCATATGTTCGAATAATTTTCGAAATGCTGAAATGGTTTCCTCACGAACTGAGCAAGTTAACTAAAGGAGTTGGTTTTAATGACTCAATTGCTTTAAAAAACATAAACCTGAACTTCTGAACCAAATTAGACGTATGAATCTTGGAAAAATATCTGCATCATGTCGCACAACTTTCCTCAACCGCGATACAGAGATTTTCATGGATTTAGCCACTGAACCGATATATTAATCACTCAGTTCATTTGATCATGGTAGACCACAACTTCACGTTTTACGTAGAATCTGGTAGAGCTAATAGTTCCGAAATTCATTGAGTTACTCCCACTCATTCATAGCACTCAGTGTACAGGGGATTCGTGAGACTGTCATCGTGATTTGTTTTAGAAAGATTAGCGTATACAGTTTGGGAATTATCGGGTAAAAATTGGTTGGAATTCCGGAATTGCTGGGGCTGCCCCTAAATATCTTATTAAACTCTCATCGTACGGGTACTTCATTGGTCCACCACGCGGGTTATCCTGGGAATGAGCGGAATTTATAAGGAAACCTACTGCGCGTAATTTTTTCTTCGAAATGTTTGGTAATTTCTTGCGCTGCACTCGTCATTTTCCCACACATAACAATTTTATTGGACTGTCTCGCCGTTTAGAGCTGTCCACACAACGAAATTTTATCAAAATCGTTTTAGCTTTTTTTTGAAGAAAAATTAATTGACGTTTTGATGACTGGTTAGTATAGTTAGTTTCACAGATCATTTTCTCAAATGATTTTTTTCTGACACGGGAGCCTTGGAAAGGTAGAGATCGTGACGAAACTTGAAAAAAAAAAACAGCGTTTCGTGTAATATTCCTTCCTACTTCGTAGACTAAGGAGAGTAACTATTAATTACAACTGAAAACTGTTATTGCTAATATTGCCGAAACCTTTACGGGCTCAATAATCTCAACAATATTAGGTTCAATTATTTCTCGTGATTGTTCATTATTTTTAGGTTTTGAACATTTAATGAATTGTTTATTAGAAGAGTACGATGTTGAGAAATGTGTAGTTCTTGGAGTTAACCCGTTTCTGTGGCTTTCTTTTATTTCTCTCCTTGGCTCTACAAAGTGGAAAGGAAAGTTATGTAGTCGGCTGAAAAAAAAAAATGGAATTCTCGACAGATCTTTACGTTCAGACCCTACTGAGTCTGAAAATGCTATTAGGGAAAATGGTCTCTGTGTCTGTGAACGATTTTTAGAGAAAACGGCTAAACCAAATCAGCTCAAACTTGATATCTAGCCTCCAGGTCGCCATAGCATGCCAAAATAAAGGTTTAGGCAAAATCCGCCCAAAACTAACAACAGTTATCATAGTGATCGAAACACTTTTTTTTTCTTACATAACGGCTCTGACGATTCTGATTTAATTTTTTATATGGATAGCTCTTGATAAGGTGACCGTACGATAAAATTTCCATTCGTGGAAAAATGACGAGAGCGACACAATAAATTACCAATCTTTTCGACAAAAATCGTTTTAGCGCGGATTTTATAAGGAAAACGGATTTAGTAAGGAATGTTAGTGGGTCTTCAAAAAAATTGATGAGGTAGTCCAATCCAATGCCTATAGGATGGCCGTTTATGAAAGCTCATAAGATGTATGGGGGTCACTCCAGAAATCGTGGAATTTCAACTACCGCCAGTTCGCTTACAACGATTTCTAAAAGTTGTTACCCAATAACACTGGAAAGGTGATGATTATCCTCTTTAAAAAAAATCGTGTTTACAGCCTCATTAATTCTCTGTGTACCAATTGCTCAATAATGGCCCGGGAGTTAGTACGAGAAGCACAATAAATTCCGGAACTGTGAACGGTACCGCTTTTTGCCGCCTTGAAGGATGTGTGACCAAGTTCAAAGGAACTGAGTGATAAATGAATTGAGAAAGTACAAAAAGCCATAAACGCAATTGAGTTGACGTAGAACTAAGGAAAGTTGTGTGTTGCCACGTACCAGGTTCAATGGCGCCTTGTTGAAAAACCTTAATAACTGCTGGGGGGGGGGGGTGACGTAACGTTCTAAAAACCCCCAACTGAGTGAGGCTAAGGAAAAGACTTTTCCGATGCCCTTTTCCTCTAGATCAACGTTTTGGTTATTGGTGACCATTGAAGGATCCTGCGCTTTTAATTCTGTACTTAATCTGACGTTGTATATACGCTTTGCTAAGGTCGAAAAAGGTTCAACTAACCCTTTTTATTATATTTGAACAATTTAGACAATTTGAGGGTCCAATGAGAAAGTGAATCGGGGTACAATTTGTTAGTTTTTTGCGTTAAATGGAGTAAGAAATTATGACATGTAGCAGTTAAATGACCTGGGGACCGCAACTTTCCCTTGTGGAGTCATGGTTACGGCAGATCATGACGGTTGTCGTGTTGTTGTAAATTTGTTCAGTTCCGCGTTCGGCAAGGTCTGGGTACTTTCAGAAAACATGTTGACGCGCTGTGATCTGGTTCGGATCTTACTCGCTCCTTTTCATAATTGTAGATTTAATACTGTAACTAAACATGAAGTTCATTTGTTTCGCATGAGCTTCGAAATATGAACAGCAAGTTGCTAAACTCGGGTGAAGGATTATGAAGATTGAGTGAGGTCAGAGGCGATGAAGGTGGCGTATAGACTCACTAGGCTAGGTATAGCTAAGGGGCCACAGGCGACAAATGGAGGCCTGGCTATATTCAGAAGGCCTTCAAGGAGCTCAGCATGGTCACGGACATGATGGTGCCCCTGTATGAGTTCGATAGGATATACAATGTTTGCGACCAGTGAGAGGCCTATGGAACAGCGAGACTCGTCAGTTTCGGCTTCCTAATGACATCAACATCTATACAGAGAGCACAGGCTCCGGGGTGTGGATAAGTGGCTCTGGAAGGAGTGGAAAGCACATTGCCCTAAGCTCCACTCAACGGGTTTTCAAGCAGAGATCTATGCTATCATCGCCGGGGCAATCATAATGCACGAGAAAGGCTCTAGCAACAGAACTATCTGCATATTGATTGACAGTCACGCGTCGTGTAAGGCGCTGATGAACAACTGCACAACGTCAAAACTGGTCGAGAGTTCAGGATGAGGCTTAACTCCTTAGCAAACGCGAATAGGGTTAATGTGTATTGGATTCCTGGGCATAAGGGGATCATTGGAAATGAGAGGCGGACCATGTGGCCAGACGCTGTTCGTCTACGGTACCATGTTGGGCCACCTCCCCATTGTGGGTGTTTTTCTGTTACTGGTCAAGAGGACTGTGGGAGAATATCCCAGAGGAATACAACAGACAGTCTGGAATGCTGCGGGAGTAAGACACTCCAAACGCTTTATCTCAGAGCAAACATGTGAGGTAAGACACAACCTTCCGAGGATGGAGAGGAAGGACTTCGGGCAAATCGTTGGGATCGTCACCAGGCGCAGCAAAATGAACAAACACATGTATGTTATGGGTATAGTCAACACCCCTCGAGGTGGTGTGGCACGGATGAGAAGACTCCCTATATGTCCTGACCCAGCGTCGGATACTTGAGAGAGAGGGACTTCTGGTCTTTGGTACCACTTCTCCCAGGGTGGATGTAAGAAGACTCTAGCGGGAATTACCTGGCATTCCTTAGGCGGCTAGGCGTTGATCTGTGAAATATTAGGACACAATACACACGCACAATAGGTCGTTTGGCCGCGGTACATATCCCACTTGTGGTACAGTCAGAATGCTATATTGGGTGAGGTCCCTCAGAGGAAGTATGTTCAAATTCAACGGAACTGTTGATGAGTCGATGTGATGGGAGGCGATCGCGTTCTACATGAAAACATCATCTTCAAGTTTACTTATCCACATTTATTCAAGAAACGAGCGGTGCGCAGCAACACACAACTTTCCGCAATCCCTCTAAGTTCGAACACCAGCTGCATATGCGGGTGCTATATCTTCGCTCAACGCATTTTTACAGGAACATTTATGGAGAACAGAATGTAGGAACTAGTTAGCTGAGAATGCTCCATAAGTTTGATCGAAATCGTCTGAGCCGTTTTTGAGAAAATTAGAATACCGATAAATTAATGTTCGGCAAATCTCCTTTTCTGAGTAAACTTGGCTTATATCTCCGTTTAAAAAATATATACAGAAATAATTAGGAAGAACAAAATGTGGGTTTAGAATGCTAGAATAGAATAATAGAATAATTCTAATGCTCCATTAGAATTTATCACATCTGGTGAAGCAGTTACCCTGGAATTTACGGAAATGTTCGAAAAATCGTTATTTTCGACACATTTTGATTTTTATCTCTGTTAAATGATTCGCCACAGGAACATTTATTGAGAACAATATGTAAGTATTATCTATTCGAAAACATCTTGAACGTTTGGTGATAATCGTTGTAGCCATTTTGCCAAAAAGCGTAAAAAACCTATTTTTGCTCCATAGGCCTTTATCTCCGTTCGCCGTATTTTCATGGAGATACGTATGGAGAAGAAAAGTTAGGTATTGATTATAGGAAGATAGTTTGAAAGTTTAATGGCGTTTTGTTTGGCTTAAAGTTCCAGTATAGTATAGTATATAGTCGAGTTGGATACTATAATGTAGTATCCAAGTTTTTTTTTTTAAACCCGAGGGCGTGTGGGACAAGTCCCTTTGTCACTGCGGCCGCATATGGGCCTATTGTGACGCTGGCCCTTTCTTAGTAGAAGGCGTCGTACATACCCGCCCCCCTTAGGAAGCCGAGTATGTCCTTAACCGCAGAGTCCGCTACGGTTTGGGGTTCAGTGGTCCCCTGACTGAAGTATTCAAAGTGTTTTGCTGCCAAGGCAGGGCATTCACATAGGATATGATCTGCTGTCTCGTCCTCCTCACCGCAGAGTCTGCATTCCACCGCCTCTGAGATGCCCATCTTGTTGAGGTGATATCTGAGTGGGCAGTGCCCGGTGAGGAAGTTTATCAGTACTCTCAGATCTTGTTAGAGAGTGTCAGCATCGCCTTCGCCCTTTGACAGGAAGGCGTGGCAAGCCTTTTCGCCTGACTTAGTCGTGGCTGGCGATGCCAATGGGCGCCATTTTCCTGTATCTCCCATCGAGCAACCAGACGGTTCAAGTGACTTTTCGTCAGACCCACACGTGGTTCAGGCCCGATGGGTAGGGATTCTGTACCCCTTTTCGCGAGGCGGTCAACCTTTTCATTGCCCTCATGCCCCCTGTGAGCCGGCACCCAAATGAGGGAGAGCCTGTTACGGGCGCCGAGCTGCTTGAGCGCATGGAGGCTTAGGGCCTGGCTGTCTGAGAAAATGTAGATCCGCTTGCTTGCCCTTAAGCCCTTTGTTCAGGATCTCTTCTGCGATCTCTTGGGTTTGGCCCATTGTTCGCGGCTGCTTATTCAGTCAGCATGCTGACCTTATTCACAGCTGGCCGCAGACATGCCCCTGGGGACAATGCCGTGGCCGTTCCACTATCCACAACCCATGGTCGCGCCTGGTAGCATGGGCATGCTCCTGGGAAGATAACCCAGAACCAGGTAGTATCCAAGTTACAACTAACGTCTCCACTCAACAGATATACCACCAACCTCTAACGTAGAAGGGCAAAGTGGAATTCCCGTGAAACTATTGTTCATTAGTGACAGCGTGACTGTTCAGAACAATATTCGGAGAGGGATTGAACTACGGGCGAAGGAAATACTCCTTGAAAGTTGAGGTGGGCGAAATGGTCTGCATAAACCAGGAAACGTGTATTGTTTACCAGGCAATCATCACGCTTTGGAGCTAGCTAGCTTAAGGGCCAAGTTATCACAGACTCGATTTATACGCGCATGCATATAAATTGTATAAATCTATCAGTAAATGGAGGGCAACTAGTGTTTGGGGGATGACAAGAAATCATTTTGGGTTAACGCTTGGGATTTCCTCAGCCCTAAATCCGTAGTCCGTTGTTCATCCCCCGCGGATAAGGAACTTCTTGGGTCTTATGCTTTCCCCACCGACCTCCCTTACTTCAATAACGTTGCCCTTGTGCATAAACAACTGGTTTAACTGCTCCTGTATTGGGTCCTATGACTGTCTCCGCTGCCCTAAATCTCTGACTACTCGATCCCTCAAACAGTAACGTTATTTGATCTCAGTCATTCTCTCTCTTTCACTTTCTCTGCCCTCAACAACTAGAATACAGCAAAAATGATTAAAAACGCACATAATTTAATAGTAATTGTGTCCTCTCATGCTCGCTGATTTCATGAAAACACGTGATCTTATTGATAGTGATGGGGTAGTATGAAAAGTGTGCTTTGAAATTTTGAGATGAGTGCTTACTAGCGGAATCTGGAGGAGAAGGGATCGGCAAATTTAGGTTTGTGTTGAAAGGATGACGCCAAGTATCTTCAAGTGGCGTACCACGGGAAGCGATCGTTTTTGTGTGTGTTTTTTCCAAAAAAGTATGTACAGAAACAGAATCGTCATTGATGAAAAATTGACTTGATCGAATAATGATTTCCTCGGTCAGGAAGCAGCGGAGGCAGCAGGAGTTACTGCAGGAGTCGAAAAAACGCTAACGATCCTTTTAAGAGATTGAACAGCCATCCATCCAACGGTTCATTTTAACGATGTGGCGCTCCTTTTGGACAATAAAGCCAAATATATATAAGTGAGCGCTGTAATTTTCTCTCTCATCACGTCTCACGACACAGCTTTACTGACCTCTCGCAGCTATTAAGTCGCCGTCCGTTATGTCAATGTTGGTATGTGCTATTCAAACGCACGGCGAAGCTGTTAAAAATGGGCAATACGCGATTTTATCGTACAGGAGGCTTAAAATTAACCGATTGTAGTGGGGGGGGGGGGGTTGAAGTCGCCAGCGCGCGTACTTGCGAAGGGCTCTTTACGCCATGGGGCTTAGTAGGTTTACTGCCTGCTGAGGAGGTTTTGAATGCGGATCTAAAGGAGTTCCTACTCTTGCTCAGAAGGAGCCCACGCACGTTATCGCAGTTTTCACAGCATTCGAAGACAATTTGAGCAGGAGTGAGGGTGTGCTGCTAGTGGCCCCATGAATTTACTCCTGCGCGTAAATTACCGACCCAGAATCGCTGCGATCTCTTCACCCTCACGAGAATCTTACAGCGTGCCGCCATTCCCATACATCCTCACATATTAATCAACAGTTTGGGAGATTCTCCTCAATGTCTTTATTATTCATTCCTGTGGGATACTGGTCCCGAATCAGCAAGCAACATCCGCTTCTGGTTCAGCACTGTCAGTTATCATCGTAGTTTGACTTTTGAACGCCTCTGGTGAGAGCCGACCAACTCCATGCGCCCCCAGCCTTCCCACCGTTGGCATGAGAAGATGGCGTGGGAAGCATTATCCACCGTTGCCTTGCAGTGCTAGTCTTTAGGCTTGCAGCCTTACTGATTCGGTGCTTACTTCCTAAATGCTTCATGTCCCGTGAGGAACTTGGTAAGGTGGAATCCATCTCATTGTGACGCTGTAGACCAAGAGCTGGAATCAGCTGCTCAGCCCGCAGCCCATTCTGGGGTGTCACATTAGTCTTGCCACCTCCCAAAGGTCACAGCCCTTCTTTTTTTCTTGAGGAGTACAGCTCTTTTCGCTCGGTAGTCGGAAGATTGGGATAACCACCAAGACTGCCTCCTGAGAGCAAGCCAGTTACCGCAATGCTGCACGAGGAAGCACGGGCTTTCGTGTTGGCTATCAGAGAGGTGGAAGCAACAAGAGCCACTACTTCCCTGGTTCGTAGCTCTATCGTTTCCATGAGTGGAGAGGAGAATCTCCATTCCTTTGGTCGTAATCAACACTAGATCTGTGACCTGCATGGCGTGGGCGTCCTATCCGCTCCCTCATCTGTCGCATTACACGTTCCAACATTATCTGAATTGAACATAACCTTGGAATGAACAGTGTTCCTAGTAATTTGCGCTATTTCTTTGAACTTCAGATATTAATCAACCATCACTTGATATTTGCTTTGATCTAAGCTAAGAAAATCGGCAGCCTGTTTTTTTCCACGCAAATTCGGCAGTGCACGGAATTTTGAGGTTGGTTTGATTTCCATTGACTCATGCGAGGAGGATAAACAGAGGGGAGGGTTTGGGAGTGGGGATTCCAGGACGGGAAGTTCTTCTCTGGAAGAGGAAAACTCCTTTTGAAATCCTGAGTGTTATAAAGTAGAGCTAAAGCAACGTAATCGTATTGTTTCTAAACTCGGTGCAAATAGGGTGTGAGGTTTATTTATTTATTATAAAAACGGGCGAACCCAATTGAAACAAAAGTAATGAGAAGAGTTTCACATATTTTGGACAGAAGATAATTAGGCAAAAGTGCAGCAAACAGAAAGGAAAATGAGAAGAGAGAAAACCGAAAAGAAAGCTAAAACGCATCAGAAACGGCTGATCTAATAGTATTAAAAGAACCTGAGAAGAAGTCCAAGTGGGCGTAGTTTTGAAGAAGGAAGTTAGCATCGCGGAGAATACGCTGCAGTGGCCGGTAGTAGAGGTAATTGGTAGGCGAAAACGATGGCGAGAACAGGAGCTTGGAGCGCGTCCGCAAGGGAGGCAAGGCAAAGTTGATTGACGAAAGAAGAGCCCCGGCGATCGAGGACACCGTTGACCAGTTTGTGCAGAAAGGAGACATCCTGCAGCAAACGACGCCATTGTAGAGTGGTGAGGCTAACCATCAACAACTGGCAGTTAATGTCTGAACCTGGGATGCCAAGTTTAAAGGCGACGTATCGCTGGACTCGTTCAATTTGGGAAATCGATGATGCGTAAAAAGGAGACCGTATCACTGAAGCATACTCCAAGTTAGGCCGAGCAAGTGATTTGTACAGGAGGGTGATCGCGTCTACGTTGTTGAAGTCCCTTGTGTGCCGCCTGAGGAAACCCACGGCTACAGATGGAGTCAATTTGCTCATTCATTGAAAGAACGTCGGTCCGTGAATGACGTCTTCTGAACGAGGGAACTCCCAACAAGAGAGTAGTCAAAGAGCAGACTAGGACAGCGCTGACTTTGAGAAGGCCGTGGCTGAACATTTGCTGTGGTTAAGACGCTACGGCACCACTCCTCAAACCTAAACAGGCAGACCTGAAGGCCCTCACAGTCAGCAATCGAGTTAACTCTCTTTTAGAACTTACAGTAAAAGCACCAAAGGCGACTGAAGGGATGCTGTTAATGAGCAGAAGGAAAAGGCCCATGGTAACGTACTGGGAAAACAGTCGGGCAAGATTGATTCATTGGCTGTTTTATTTTTGAACAAGAACAGTCGATGACTGTTTATTTATTTAACAATTAGGGCCACGCATGCCTGTATACGGGCGATGTACCGACAGTCACAAAGATAATGTGGGGAACAGAATGTGAGTGTAGGTTTCCTGTAATATGATCAAGTATGGAAATTGTGAAAGACGTTAAAAACACGATTTTTGATATATTTTGGTTTTGCCTCTGTTTAATGGACTATCAGAAGAGCATTTACGGATAACACTTCTTGGCGTTCAAAAGTGCGAGAGAACGACCGGCTTAGAGAAGTAAGCCGCGAACTCAGACAAAAGTGGAAGAACCCGATGATGAAGAATATTTGGTGTTTCGATCACCATGTTAAGTATAGATTTTTCTCACACCCATGCTTTGGCGGCCCATAGTTACCTGCAGGACTTTTTTTTACGAAGCTCACTATGAGTGGTGGCTAAAAAAGAAAAGTAAATACATACAAATTGACGAAATGGCGACGGCGCCAGCTTTAGCGGTAGAAGGATTGGGAGGGGGAAGGAAAGAAGGATAACAGGCAGTTAGATACGCTCACCAGGTTTAAGGAATTATCTGTGGTCTGATATTGCTGGTGACAAAGCTGCTTCCAGTTAGATGTCAGTACATAACTGTTGGGCGCACGAGAGGAGGAGTTGAAGAATGAAATAACCAGAAACTCGGTGAGAGTTAGGAGGACCATATTATATGAGCAATGAGTATTGATTCGAGTATATAAGCGACACACGAGTATGACTCAGAATACGCGTGAACTGGCGCAGGAAACTGTATCGGAAGGAGAGTGTGGGCTGTAACTGGGCCGAGAGTTGATAGAGGAACGTGTATCTGTGAGCACTGGAAGACGAGTGTATCTGGGAAGAGCAGTGTGTGTTGGAGAAGGAGGTAAATCCAGGGAAAGTACAAAAGGGGAAATCCGTTGTCGTGGGAAGTTAACCCAAACTCAATCCCTTTGTCTGGAGGAGAAGCTTACAGGACGGGCAGTGAAACCTTTAGGCCGAACGCACCTGGAAAATGCCTAAGCCTCTTGGCATGTGCCGAACATTAACATCATTGTGACACCATTGAAGTATTTGTCGATCAGTGTATTGTGATTTGATAGCATATACTTCAACAGACAAAGCCTTTCCAGACTTCAAAGCTGTTCCTAACATTCAGACACGGTGAAGCGCATCTCTAATGATCAAGGACTGGATTACGACGGAATCTGAACATGTTCAGGTTTGTTCATACATCAGTTCGAAAGGTGGCAACTTCTTTCAACTTGGAGCTATAATGCGGCGTTTATTGTCCTAATGGGCACTCAATCTGACTATTGATCCTCAAAAACTTACAGTTCAGACGGCAAAATGAAGCCAGGCTTTGGAAAATATCTACGAAAAATGGGGAAATGTTCGGCTCGGCCACATTGTGCATGCTAGAGTCCTGGGTACACTGGCTCTGAAGGCACATGGGCCATGGCCAGTGTGCTCTTAGTAGATTAGTAAGATTTAGAATTTGGCAAATCCGAAACACTTGATGAGGCAAGTTTTGCTTCTGTAATTATTCGAAATGAAATAGATCTGAACATGTTTCCTAACAAAATATTCTAGTAACACTGCACAATTGACGACCCGAGCAACACACGGGTCACGATAGCTTGAAGAAGGCCTGCTGAAACGGTCAACTCTGCAACGCTGACGCTGCCTCCATTCCACGAGCCGTACGAAGATCAGTCCTGTCATATTTGCTCTTCTTGGCTTGCATCAAGGATCATTACAGACCGGCCGAGACCAACGGCGATGATGTCAGGCGTGAGCTCTTCCGAGACAACTGAGCGGTGCCGTGCCACTCACTCTTCACTTCCCAGCACTCAAATGACAATGCAATCTAACCTCCATGCACACCACGTCGCGGCGCTTCTGCACTCCCCCTGCATTCAAACTGGTTACCACAGGCACGACAGTGGTCACCCAGAACGTTCTTGCGCGCACACGGGATTGCGTTTTCTGACTTTGAAGTCCTTGAAACTTGTAGATCTGAATATATTTTAAGAAGAGTGCAACTTTTAGTTTTGATTGTTGTAGACTGTTAACGCAGTTGAGGTTTTTCTCATTACATCGGAAGGCTACTTATAGTTTTCGGTGATCAGCATGATAATTGACAAGGAGAATATCCCCCTACAGCATTAGAACTACTTATGGAGGAGCAAATAGCGCTCAATGACATCAATAGGGGGGTACTTTCTCATTGACTTTCAACGGCGCAATCAAGCCTTGGATGAATAATTCAAAACGCTCGAAAGCATCACATCCGGCTACAAGTTCTAAGGCAAGCATTGTCGAAAAACCACCGACTGCCTGATGTTGCCCTCACTCCCGCACAGTTGGAGGGGATCCAGTCCTTTTATATTGAACTGATTACTTTATGGCATCTCATATTACCGTCGACTGCAATGAAGGCAGTTCTGTGGTGTTTAACGAGCAACTCAAATGATGGCTGCGCGAGATTAAAATTGGAGGAGACAAGCTGGTCCCAAATGTGCTTAATCGACATGTGGTAGGGGCCGCAGTTTAAAATGTCTATAATGTACCGCTGAACCTGTCAAAGCCACACCACGAAGAATAACGAGTACGGTTTGACTAACATTGGCAAACCTCCTAAAAAAGTGTTCTCTTGCTGTGGAAAATCGTTTATCTAGTAGCATTTGGCCTCATAAATCAGTTTTGGTCATCCCTTAGACGACCTGGTCTTCGGGATGCTCACATATTCGCTAACCACAAGATGCTGTGCTATATCGCGTTGAGAACAGTCTGCTTGCAGCAATGCTGGGCTCTGGACATATCAGAGTAGTCTCAGGAGCCAAGCTTTAAGAATCACAAAACAAAACACGTTTAGGGAAAGTGATTTGCGTATTTGTGAACACGATTAAGAGACGAAATTGAGGTGGTTGATTAGCAAGTCAAGTACTTAGGTGAGAGGTGGCGACTTCCAGTATCTTAATGGTAACCCTTGCAAGGTTCGCCTCATTACGAGCATTCCCAAGGAGGCCGTCGAGAGAGCATCCAATCAGTGGTTACAGGCGAGTTACTTGTTGACTAGGCTGTCGAGACCGATGCACTAAACAAAACTTGCCGTGGATAAATGGCAACCGAAACGGGAATCCTCGCCAGAGACACGTATGAGTGTTTTCCTAACACTCGCCAATGTCTTAGGAGAAAATGGGTTAAGCCAGACCATAGAACGAGCCAATTCCTTACACATGGCAAGTTCGATGCTCAGCTCCCATTGCAAGTTGCCAATAAATAGTTAACTTAGATGGGAAACCCGATAAGGCACTCCTCCCCCCCTCCCCCCCACCGGTGGTACGGATTTCCAGGGTAATACCTTCGCAAGGTAACACATGGGCTCTCAACCGGGAGGCTGGCTAAATGATTAGCTGCCATACCTCTTTAGGTCTGGGTTTCGAGTGTGCGAAACAGCAACCTCCGTGACTTTCGACTGTTATATCTCCTTTGTGATTGTTAAAGAATACTCAGTTCGATAAGGATATGGAGCCGTCTCTCATGCGCAACTCTGTTCTCTACCGCTCTCCTTCTCAAGTGTAAAAAGACCTCTCTGTCACCCGTCAGCTTTTCCTCGCTCGTGCCAAGCCCTTGCTTCCTCGCACCCACCAGATGCCTTCTAGGAAAAGTGATCCCTTAATGGCGCGAGGTGTGCAGTTGGATCGAGGGAAGATCTAGAATTTATTATTACGAGGCCAGCGGCCTCTCACCTCAAGTGGGTTCTGCGAATATCCCACACCCCCGAAGTGACTTGGAACGAACCAAGAGGACGACGGCTGACTCGGGAGGTCGCTCCTTCGAAGGAACTTCCCTCGTTCCTCCAACGAACCGGCGGCGCAGCGTCCCATTTCCATTCGCCTAATTAAAACGGCTTCCCGATCTGCGCCCCGTCAAAACCTTCAATTCCGCGCAACTTCACTTTCTCCGCAGCCGCCACCGCCACCGCCGACGCGGACGCGGATTCAACGACGTTTTAACGAGTCGAGCGGGAGCCCAGTGAAACCTCATCTCGTTCGCGTAAAAAGCGGCCCCCGCCGTCCAATTGCTCTCCCCAGAAACCGGCTCTGATTAGTGTGTCTACTTTTGGGGCGGGGAACGAGGTAATGAGAGCATCCGTCAGGATGTGCGCAACCTCCGTTCTATTCCCCGCAAATAATATTAATTCTAATTTTCCTTACAACTCAACTTATTGGATTTCTGTCAAAAAAGTATACTAAATTTGTCACACCAAAAACCTTTTTTATGCATCCCCAACGGAATCCTAGATTTCAACTTTTCCATACACCATCCTGAGGGTCACGGATCGGGCTCAAGGTTTGGTGTATGTTTTCTCATGTGTTATCAGTTGTTATCATAAGTTAATTACTCAAATACCTCTAAAAGATTGACTTCGTTTCAAATTATCAAAAAAGTGTATTTTATTGTTACTTTCCGCTAACCAAAGGGAATGGAAAGTATTGTAATCGTATCAAACAAAAATTGGGGTTTTATTCAGATCTTTAAGTTTTGAGGCGTAACGAGTCTAAAAAACCTAATTCTGCGCGTGGTCCGTGTGTGTGTGTCTGTTGTTCGATTTGCAGGAGAACGGCTGAACCGATTGAGCTGGTTCTTTTTTTGTTTTGTTCGTTATTTTTTGCAGACTCCAAAATAAGGTTATGGGCGATTTCAGTCGATGGGAAGGGGGTGTTTTTCGCACTAACTAAAACCCTGCAAATTATTACACAATGGTTTATTATTCTCATGAACAGCTTGACCTAGTATTAGTGCTCCCCCATCCCATTCGATTCAGCATCGAATACTAGTAAACCATACGAAACATGTCCTGGCTACAATGGAACTACGCAAACAAAACGTCTGATGATTTTGCCCCGTCGTCGGGGAAATTGGAACGGGGGCGCTCGAAGCGAACCCGTTCCGAGGCGAAAGGGGAGTAGAGTGGCGGCGTCGTTGGGAGGCGAGTGAGCGCGGTTGCTTTTTTAATGCGACGGGCGGGGAGGGAGGGAGTTCAAACGACGAAACGCTGTAGCTCCCGCGTTGTACTGCGTTTCGTTAATTTTTTTAACCGTTTTTTGCCCATTACAACCACGGGCTTCGTCCGATCGGATTGCCGAGATGGCAGGCACAACTAGATACCAAATCGGATTTTTGGGCGAAAGAACGAATTTTTTAGACCACGTTAAAGGCACAAAACGGCCCGGACGGCGGACGGACATTGCAAATTTGGAATCTCCAAGTCGTGAAACGTAAAGTATCAAATTTTGAGGGGGGGTTTTAAAAAATGTTTCGTGACCGAAAACATAGGGATATTATTCAGAATGAATAATAAACCAAAAACTAGGGTTTTTTTCGCTTTTTTCTCAAAAACAGCTCTAACGATTTTGATTAAACTTTCAAATTATCTTCTACTAGTCAGTACAAAACTTTTCTTCTCCATACATATCTCCATGAAAATACGGTGAACGGATATATATATGCCTATGAAGTAAAAATAGGTTTTTTGCGCTTTCTGGCAAAACGGCTCCAACGATTTCCACCAAACTCACAGGATATTTTTGAATAGTTGATAATTATGTATTGTTCTCAAATGCCCCTCTGGCAGTCCATTGAGCAAAGATAAAAATGAAAATGTGTCGAAATAACGTTTATTCGAACCTTTCCGTAAATTCTAGGGTAACTGCCGAATGTGATCAATCTTTCAGTGTCTTTTCGTCACCCATACCCACATTTCGTTCTGTATATATATATTTTGAACGGAGATATAAGCCAAGTTAACTCAGAAAAGGAGATTTGTCGAATATTAATTTATCGGTATTCCAATTTCCTCAAAAACGGCTCTAACGATTTTGATCAACTTACGAAGAACTCCGAACTAACTAGCCCCTTCATTTTATTATGTATAAATGTCCCTGTAGAAATGCGTCGAATGAAGATATAGCGCCCGCATATGTAGGTGGTGCTCGAACTTACGGGGGTGGCGGAAAGTTAGGTGTTGCTACGCACCGCTCGTTATTTTTAGCTGAGTTCCGCACGATTCCGTACTCTAGTTATGTGCGGCGATACTTTTGCAAAAAATGGCTGTAATTTTTTGATTATTTTTCGGTGAATCGAATTTTCCTGTAGAAAAAGAAGTGCGAGTCCAAAATGTAGTATCTCTATGTCACGAAGACTTCTCGAACGTAGGTTTTCATACAAGTTTCAACACAGCGATCTCTGAGCTACGGAGACGGTATAACGCAGATTACCGCGTAAATTCCAATCCGATCAACGAATTTTGAACATTTAGCCTTTAATCTTTTATTTATCCCCGGATTCGCATGGAATATATGAACAATACGTATTCCAATAGTCAATCCTATCTTAAAACAGTAGAGTAAAGCTAAAACAACTGATTCTCCGGTATTGGAAGGACCCACAGGGTATGGTCTCCCCTCGTTAGTTGTCGAGGTTCAGTTATGAATAATATATTCTTCTGCCAAATGTTTGATGCTTTTAAGTACCATTTAAAAGGTCTACCGAGAAATAAATATTCGCTGGATTTTAGTGCTTAAAATATTTGATGAGACGAATCACACCAATTTCTTCCTTTTAGCTACTAATCCAACCAATGTTTCACTCAGTTCATAGAACATTAGTAAACCGTAACTATACATTTTGCTAATATCACATGAGCGAATTTACGAAGAATATACTGCGTTCAAATCGATGTTGGTCGAACTTATTGTGCTGCTCTCGTCATTGCGATGTTTAATCAAAATCCAAGTATGAAATTTGCGTCCTTTTGGATCAGCCGTATTCTCCGGGATACTTGAGTTGAGGGGCCGCTGGCCTCGTCGTAATATAATCAATTCTTGCTCTTTCCTCGATCCAATTACACACCTCAAAAGAATTAGGGATCACTTTTCCAGGAAGCCACCTGCTGGGTGCAAGAAAGGGATAGGTGTGTACGGGCGTAGAAAAGACGACGTGTTGGATCACTGAAAGAGGACTGTATTTTTACTTTCCTTGGCTCTACAAAGTAGAAAGGAAAGTTATGTTTACATTTGAGAACGAATTGTCATTTAGCCAGACTCCTAGTAGAGCGCTACCGCCCGCGTGTCTTCTTGCAGAGGGGAACCAGCGGTACCATTTGGAAGGAGTTCTTAATCTAGTATCCCAGCCGATTTAACTATTTACTCTTTAACCGGCATAACTTTCTTCGTAAACAGGGTGGAAGTAGTCAAGTATTAGGGAGAAAAGGAACTTGCTCCTCTAGGGGTCAGGCTAACCCACAGCCAAGTCGTTCAAGGATGTTGGGAAAATACTCTCACGTGTGTCCCTTTGACGAGAATTCCTCCCTCGCATGTTCATCTAACGCGCCATTGAAACACTCATTGGTTTTGTTGTTACGTTTCGACGAAAACTCTCCTGCTTTCCATTTAACGTACATTAGTTTTTGTGATACTTATTGAGCTCTGGCCAGTTTGGTTTCCCATAAAATAAAATAAATATATCTCACGATTGAAGGGGCCGAGTAGAGATGGGAGGCACCGTGTTTTTGTTTTGTTTTACCTCAAATACTGATAACAACCAGCGACACTTAGTTCCGACTTGAGCCAAACCAGAATAAAACCTGAGCATTTTTTTCAAAACACCTCTCAGTCAGTTCCGTGAGTCGTTCAGTTATTAATTTCGTTTGAGAGAAAAGAAGTGGCGCAACACGAGTGGTCTGGCTCAACACACTTTCTGCCAAGACCTTCGTGTATGTTGGGAAAACACAGGTCCCTCTGGCGTTTCGATTGACATTTATCTAATGCTATCGCATCTTGCACAGCGGAGGTCTATGTCGACTTTGGACCAAAGCGGTGGACTCCTGCTCCCTTTCCACTCTGCCACTAGTCAACGGGTAACTGCCAGCAATCACTGGGAAGGCTTCAGCGCGTGCTCTCTCGTGGGCCTCCCTGGGAATTGCTCGTTATCAAGCGTACCTTTAAGGGACTGGAAGTGTTGACTGAAACGCCATCTTTCACCTATACTCTACGTACTCGACTTGCTAATCAAGAAGGAGTCTGTGGCCGTCAGAACGTATTGGTTCAGAGTACTTGTAGTTTTGCCTTAATTCGCGTTCACAGACTTGCAAATCGGTGTTTTTTGTATCCACAATCACTCGGCCCTTCAATCATGAAGACGCCAATCACATAACTTTCTATTCTACTTCGTGGAGCTAAGGAAAGCCAAAAATGACTAATTCACATAATTATGGTAATTTTAAGCTGTACTTTGTGTACCATAAAACTATACTACTACCATAGTAACACTGTCAAACAATGTACCTCATCGACAGTTTAAAATTATGATAGCTATTTGAATTAGTCTTGATATTAGCTATTAAGGAACCGTTGTTTCTCTGTAGGTCATCAACATCGACATTCATAAAGCTTCTATCAAATGCCATGAAACTCAATATACAGACATATACGCGATAATTGAGCTAGGGAGTTCAACATTGGTAGAAAGTATCTGCTATTTCCCCTATGTTGAGTACATTAGCCAATAGAACTGGGCAGCGGGAGTACGTATTTCAATTTGAAACGTTTCAAACGTTCGTGAAATCTTGTGCAGGAGAAGGGGGGTTATTTATTTTTATTATAAAGCACATTAGGCCCCACGAGTGTGGCCACATCGATAGCTCAATCCCTTCAGGAGATACCGTGATTTTCACTGTTTTGTTCTAGTACCTCACGATTTTTAAATGTCACGATGACGCTTATCGGAGTATTTTCCTAGCAGACGTCGATGGACCCCTGCTGAGTTTGTAAAGCTCACGACAACACATAAAATGACACATTTTAACGATCGTACAATCCACCATGAACCGTTTTAAAGAGCAACCCACTGCGGGAACACTTTTTTAAAGCGAATTGTCGTGGAAAACGAAGCTACGAGCACTGCGATCGTGTCAAAAAAGTGGGCGCGTTTCCGCAAAATTGCTGCACCATAATTCGGCTCACTTAAGGAATGTATAAGGACTAAGGAATTTTTGAATGTATAAACACTATGATAAACAAGGGAAACGAAAAAAATGTAAAAGGGGAATCGCTCAAAAGGAGCACGAAATTATTTTCCTCAGAAAAATTTGCGCGTTGAACAGTTGAACAAGAAACGGATTGTGAAAGGATTCCAGTGGAAGATGGGAGTACACTTACCAAAGTTATTTATTGAAGCCGCGACAAATAACAAACAACTGTAAACCGTCGGACAAAAGCTTAAAGTAGAAAGGAAAGTTACGTAATCGGCTAGAAAACAACAATTTGAGTTCACTTAGTTCTTCACAAGGACGACTCAGTCATCTGAACCCAGTGGTCTGCAGTGCGTGCATGGAGTTCCCCTCCTACAGCGAGTTGCATGACAAATGGAACTGCTAGGATCGAATGTAGGGTTGCCTCAGACTGGAGAACTATAGGTCACGATGCCCACAGGGTCTCGTCTTTGGAGAAGCACTTCAGCTCTTGGAGACTGACTGCGCGCCATACGTCTATCTTGGCGACCTGACTGTACTGGTCCGTGCACAGTCGATCCACCAAATCGAAGCAAACCCCCGTCAAGTGCTCCGAACCGTCACCAGGTGGAAAAGTTGGAAACCATTAAATAGCCAACCGTTTTGGCGGTCACAGGCTCGTTTTTGAGCAGCAAGTCAAGTACTTAGGAGTCTATATAGGCCTCTTGGGGTGTGTGTTACCGTGACGTACATGTCTATTCACTTGGACGTTAATGGGAGCTGCCTCGTCGTCTGAGGACGCAAACTTAAGTCAGTACTTGCCCAATCCCAGAGAGCTGCGTTCCTGTGGATCAGCAGGGCCTAGAAAACAGCATCCACTGAAAGACTCCACGGGCCACCCCTCTTTTTTTGGCTTTTCCACTGCTACTTTTAACTGATTCGGCTTTCTTGTATCCTCTGTGTGGACTTGTTCGACTGTGTGTGTGTGTATTTCTGTCTTTAATTTGTTAACTTTTCTCTCTGGCCCCACTTCTTTTTCTTGGAATGAAGGAGCGTGTTGGAGCGCGTCGTAACTTCTGACAACATTTCTAGGGTAAAAATGAAAATGTTTGAAGCCCAGCTGCTTAGGAAAATATTACAGGGATCTCTAGCCCTTATGAATTTTCATCTGTGGCCACTAGGCTGCGATCAGTGGAGGTGCCTACAATAAAGACACTTGTGAGGACACGACGGAGAGAATAGCTGGACTTTGACATCCACTCTGCAGATTAACGTGGGAACGTAGGAAGCCGTAGTAAGGTCCCAGAAATCAATCCTACGATCCACACGTAATTATTTTATCAACGTTTTTCTGATAAATGGCCGTAACGGCTCAACAAACCGCTGAAAAGTAATATAAAATTGTCTTCCGTGGGAAAATGTGGAGACAAAAATGGTGCTGTTTTCCCCGTATAAAAGTGGGATTTTTATGGCTGTAGCGTACACCCTCCCCCAGCCCTCCCCATCCACCTTAAAGAATCAGGTTGGTAGTCCAGTAAATTACCGACACATTCCACGTTTAATGTCAGCTGCAAAACAATTAAGAACAACGGAGTCCAAACCACTGTCATCCACTAGGCTAACTTTCTTCGAGGCATTTCATCTATAATTGCACAACAGTAAATGCCAACCTCTCTCTCTCTCTCGCCACTCCCCACCACACGCCGAGAATCTCACAAATAAGCTAGTTACTAATTAAAGGTCGTGACATAAGTACCGGAAATCCAATAAATTCCGGGACGTTAAGTGCTACCAGTTTCTATACAGGGCGGTCTAGGATCTGACAGGCTCGTAGAATGTACGGGGATCTGTGGAACGTTACATCGTGCGTCGTACTGAACATTTCTGTAAGCTCCTCCCACAACTCCAATTAGCGTTAGTTGAGTACATTATAGTACAGTATTCCTGTCAATGACGTAATTGTTCACTCAATTTCCAAACCTCATCAGTTTCACTGCGTTTTTAGACAAATTTTGCATGATTTGACAAAAGTGCTCACTAATTATCATTTTTTTTATTGGATTCCTTAAAAACGATGGCACTGCTTCCTGTCTATTTTGATTTAATTTGTACTAATATCTTAACGGATTTGGCTATATTTCTCCAAGTGTTTCGCTCGATCTTTTAGAATTGCTGCACAATTTTTTGCCTCCTTCGCCACTTTATCGACTATTTCCAACGGTTCTGCCCTAATTTTACTACTTTTAACGCGTTGTTGGATTTTCATTATTCCAAAATACTCAACATCCAATTTTTCACAGATAGTCTCCGCGACTTAACTGTCTGTCATCAATACCGTTGAGGACCGCCTCGCTGCTGTGTAGAAATAGTACGTTTGACTGGTTGGTTTGTGGTTAACATCAACGTAATTCTTTATTAGTTCCCTAGCGACTCTTAGAGTAAGTGTACCAGTTATCACCACCTTAAGATTACTACTGACTGTGCTGCTACTTGCACCTATCAAGTGCTCAGCGTCACCGAATGGTGCGAGCGCGTCAAGGTGCGGGTGGTCGCGAAACTGCAACCTGCATGACATTCATGACCGACTGATATATGAGCGGAAAACCAACCTATCCTGTATATGTGACAGATACGAACCTTTTTATGGGCCCCTGTTTGTTAGAAGGATCAGGAACGGTAGTTAGGACAAAACCATGTCTTCCTGTGTGTTTTACACCCCTTAACTTAAACTTCCTCGTCAGATGCTACCAGACGAATAGAACTGCTACGATGCAGTAAAGACACATCGCAAACTGTATAACGATAAAGAAGAGGAGCCCACAGAGCTCGGTCTCTAGGACCAGGTCTTAGAAACGGCTCGTGGTGAAGCATGCGCCAATTGTGGAAGACCTGGCAGCGCTGATCCGTGCACAGCCAGTCCACTACACCGAGGACTGTCTAGTGATACGAATCCTCACCCAATGGTGCGCGCAGTTGAAGCTGATTGTAGCCGAGAACCGTCAATTCGGCCACAGGCAAGTACATTGGAGTTAATATAGGTAAAAGCTCCAATATAGGTGCGGCCAACACGCTTAAAGGCACTGGCTGTTGGGCGCACGAATGGAGGGGGGGGGGGCTTGAAACTAAGAAATAAATGGACGTGGTGAGGACTGTATTATACTTGACAGAATAGTGTGAGTATACAAACGCGACCAAGGGGTTCTAAATACACGCGAACTCGTTGTGAGACACTATATATATAGCATTCTGACTGTACTACTGGTGGAATATGCACCGTGGCCAAACGACCTATTGTGCCAGCCCTAATGTCTCACAATAATAATGTCTCTCTCTGTTGTCAACTTAAACTTCGTCAAAGCTATTTGTTCGTTGAATTGCATGTTCAGTGTTTTCTAGTATCGTTCTTTTTAGTTTTGTTTGTTTTGATCTTCCTTTCATTATCTTATTCTCGATAGTATTAACTTCATTCTCCGTTTATATTACGATTTATTCGTCATGGGAAGGAAGAGTATTTCTTTCGATTTCAAAAAGCTTGAAATTTCTCCCGTAGTCTGGTAACAACATCACACAGCTAGATCAAACATCTACAGAAATTGGTAAAAACGTTGCAGAACTAAATCAAACAACTTCAGGACTAGCTCAAAACGCACAACTATATCAAATAACTTCACAATTAGGTCAGAACGTAGCAGAACTAGGAGACAATTAGGGTAAACATACTCAAATATCAAATGGACTATACGTAGAAAAAATAATTGAACCCTTGATATCCAAAAGAAAAACTAAATCGTCATTAAATAAACAACCAATTGAGCGAAAAAACATTACGAAAGTGCTTCGAAAAAATAATAAATTTAGATTGGACGAAAAAGAGGAAAGGATCTGTAAGGTAGTGATGAGAACTGATGAGGGTTACAACTTTGTTGAAAATGCCAATAAAACTATTTATATGAGGGGTAAACTAGTATCTCAAGACTACTCTACCAAAGAAAGAACTCACAATTTACAACATATTCTATCTTTGAGAGAGAGCTCACTATATAAGCAAAAACAAAATATTGTCAACTGCGAGAGCATTCCTCGACTAAGGCTAGATCCTCAATACAAAGAGAAGGGAAGATTTGTCAACTCGCAGGTGATGCACAATTGAGAGAAGATCCTCAATACAAGGATAAAGAGAGGACTACCAATTTGGAGGTGATGCGTAAATTGAGAGTAGATCATCGATACCTGGATAAAGAAAAGAGGGCCAATTTGGATCAAATTTTAAAGAGAAAGAGAAGGGAAAAATGCGAGAAGGGGAAAAAGGAGAGAGAGAGAGAGAGAGAGAGAGAGAGAGAGAGAGAGAGAGAGAGAGAGAGAGAGAGAGGGAGAGAGGGAGAGAGAGAGAGAGAGAGAGAGGGAGAGAGAGAGAGAGAGAGAGAGAGAGAGAGAGAGAGAGAGAGACTGTTTGACTGTTCATTTATTAATCTGCGCATACATTAGGGCCATTTGGCCCTCTCTACCGCGATGGCAGAAAACAAAATTACGAAAATAATCAAAAATAATTCTTCCTTCTTCTCAAGTATTAACAATATTTACAAAGATATCAAGTGAGCTTGCCATAATCCAATATATATATACATGTGTTTTTTTTTTCCTTTATTATCATTACTCTTTAAATTCTATTTAATTTTTTGTTCAATTAGTTGTACATATTTAATAATTTTTCAACAGTTCTTCCTTTAAATTTTTTTAAAGGGAGAGAGAGAGAGAGAGTGAGAGAGATAGTGAGGGGTGACGTGATCGTACATTTTTAGCCTCAACGCGAAACGGAGTGCTGCATTTTGGGCCTTCTGTAACCGACTCAGTTCCTCGCTCTTCAAATCACACAATGCAGCAGCAGCGTGGTCCAAATGAGGCATTATGAGGCTTTGAACAAGCTGGACCCTTACGTGCTGTGAAAAATCTGCAGCTGTCCTCCTTAGTTGGTAGATGGTCCTAAATGCTGTGTTGCATGTGGCTGTCACTTGATTACCCCAGCACAAGTTGCTTTGCATCATGATTCCAAGACTCTTTGCTGCGTTTTGTGTTTACGTATTCTATTTCCACGCTACCACAGGTAACTCTAGGGATCGTACTCATATCTATTCTGGACAAAATCTTCGGGTACCCAAGCAACATTGCCTTCGTCTTAATGGGATTAATTTCCATTCCATGATTTCGGCACCAGACTTCCACTCTTTCAAGATCTTCGTTCAGCTTTCCAATTGTGCTACACAGGTTTAACACATTGCAAGCTCGGTAAAACTGTAAGTCGTCTGCGTATGAAATGTGTCTGGTTACATACAAAATAAAACATAAGGCAGATAAAACAGAACCTTGTGGTGTGCCGACAGGTACCGTTCTCCAGGACGATAGCTCACCATTATTACCTGTAACCGCTAGCTGTCTTCCAGTCAGATACGACTCAAACCAAGCCAGAACACTGTCTATGACACCGACTGACTTAAGAATCGCCAATAATATGTCCTTTCGAACCAAATCGAAGCTGCTGAAAAATCGACCATAATCATAACAGTCACTTGTCTGTGATCCATTGCTTCTCTAATGTCATCCAGGAGTCTGATGAGAGCCGTCTCAGTGCCAAAGGAGGAGCGGTACGCAGACTGCTTGGCATCCAAAATGTTATGGCTATCAACGTAATCTCGCAGCTCATTGTGGACGATTTTATCTAAGACCTTTCCCATTGCGCACAACAGGGAGATGGCGTGGAAATCTCTAGGTGAAGTGGGCGGAGAGAGTGAGAGGGGGGGGGGAGTGAGAGAGACAGGGGGGTGAGTAGTGCGAGCAGAACGACCAATCGTTGGGAGAATTGACAGAGACGACTGTATTGTGAGAGCTGATACATGACTAAGCCTTGGGAGAATTGGGAGACGACTGCGGGAACGCGTAGGTGATCGAGTTTGGGAGGAGCTGTCTGTTGTGGAGGGGAATGTAAATTGAGGGGAGGGGAAAAGGATATTTGGGAAAGTCCAGAAGAAGGTAAAATCCGTTGTCACTTGGAAATAACCGAGGAGGGGAAACTACAATGTGGGTCGGTGCTCGAGGAAACCATGACTTTGCCTTTAGGGCAAGTGCGGAGATTTGGAGGTTCAACGTGTTGGAACACTACCCATTGCCCAGGTTTACCTCATTATGAGCAATTCCCAGGGGGCTGCGCTCTGGTGGATCAACAAGGTCTACAAGGGAGCATCCCCTGAAGCACTCCAAGTACCCGTTGACTAGGCTGTTGAGTGGGCAATAGATAAATGGCAATCGAGATGCGATACCTCGCCAGAGGGACGTGTCACATATGAGTGTTTTCCCAACATACGAGAACGTCTTAGGAGAAAGTGGGTTGAGCCAGACCACTGGACGAGCCAGTTTTTTACTAGGCATAGTGACTTCAAGGACTGGCTCCACTTCCTCTCTCTCAAAGACTCTGCATCCCGCACTTCTTAAAACAGGAAACCATGTGCAGCTCCACTATGGTTCATACAGCAGAGAGTGGGGGATGTTGAAGGGACGGCCAAACCTTTGAGCTTCGACTGCCACTAGGCAAGCAGCACTTATAACCGTTTCGCCCAGTTCCTGGTTAAGCTAATGACGAAAAGAACGTGCCCACAGTTCACCTCTCCCTTTGAATCTGTCCCAGGTAAATAATTAGATCAGGCGAGAAACCAGAACTTCTCCCTGATGGTACGGATTCGCCAAGGTCGTGCCTCCGAGTTGTGACACACGAGCAACAGCTCTCTACCGGGAGACTGGCTAAATGACAACCTGCCGTACCTCCACAGGTCAGGGTTCAGTGAGGGTTGAGTGAGTACCAGAGACAGCAACTTTCTCGACTTCCGACTGACATAACTCTCACAAGAGTGTAAAGTAACATTCATTTTGATGCAGAAACACACCTTTAGAGTACAACTTCAGATTTTGCCCAGTTAATGCTTTATTGTTCCCCTGAGTTCCCGAAATTTGGTCATTTTGAACTCGTTGTTTACATTACCCACGAAATCGTCACTCAACTTCACGTTTTTGAGTATCCAACCATTTTTTCACGTTCTCAGCTGTTATTACTCCCTAAAATGTTTATTCTCGACTTCATAATAGTGATACAATTATCCGCCAGTTTACATTATTTTCCAATCCTTTTAAAAGCACTTTCTCTCCGTTTCGTAATTGAGTTCCAATTGGTGTTCCATTTTGCTACAACTTTCAGGCGTTAAACGGGTTTTATGTGAATTTCCTAATGGTTTTCTATGTGTGCTCCTGCGACAGTAATGTTTCCATGTTGTCAGTTCAACATTCCGTTCATCGGTACTGTTGAGGAAATATTAATAATTACTGTTCAACTTCCCTCAGCGCCCTGTCAGTTTTCGAGCAACTCCCATCTTACTCGCAAAATCCAATTACTTTGTTCTGAGTTTCGTTCCTGCCGTATTCTGGATCATCCGTTTTGTGCCGTTGTCTCTTATTAATAGGGCGGTATAGTTCCACACATCCCGAGCGACTAGGGCAATGAAAGTGATGTTAGGGCGTTTTAGTTGGCAGATCTTATCTTTCCCAGAAATTTTCTCTTTCCTACGCACGAGAGATGAAAGAAAAAAAAAAGCTTAATGAGAATTGGGGAAAGAGAGCGAAGGAGAAATGAGAAGGTTGTTTGAAAGTAGCGTGATGAGATGAGGAGCGAAGAGCTTCTCAATCTGCTCAATCCGATCAAGTGGGCGCCTCTTTAAGGAGAGCAAAAAAATACCCGGAGCCGAACCCACGACGTTTCTCATTTAATAACAGTAATTCTCGTGAAAGGTACGAAATTGAATGGAAACGTTATCGAAATGTAGGAAATCGAGTTTGCAATTAAACATCTGTAGATGCGCATCTCACAACTTTCTCTGCTTTAGCCCAGACGTTTCCGTAATTAACCGCTTGGCCAATTGAAAGTTCACTTTGAGAAAATTTGAGCTCCTCTCGCGAGGTTCTTTATTTCTTCACAAATCCCACAACCTTCCTCCGCCACATGTGTGCTCAGATATTTTTATCGCCTTACCATCCAGATTTTAATTCATTTTATTAGAGCAGAGAGGTATTCAATCACGAGAGCAATCCGAGAAGAGGCGGAGGACCTTTGACAACGGTGCAACTACTTCTCCCAGACTGGAGGGTTGTTCGTCACCGTGGACGTGAAACAGCGAAAATACGCGTACTAGCGGCCCTGGAGGGTATCTTTAGGGTACTTGAACGCATACTTTGGACAGTGAGAAGCTATCTGATGGAGCAAGAGGGATGCCATTGCATGGGCAGCTGCACGGGGTAGATCCTTGGCCGACTCGGTCGAACGTGGAGTACAGTGACGTGCTTCATCTTGTGGTGCTCCGCGATACGATCCTGGTGCCTGCCGGATGATGTGGCGTCAGTAGATATTGGCTTGATAAAGCTGGGCACGACGGGTGAGGAGCAGGTGGGTGTTCATGGGCTGTCCCTGGAACCTGACGACGAAGACTACACCTTATGTGCGAGGAGATGATGAAGCAGTTGGATATTTAGGTGAGATGCCGGACACCAAGTTCTCGTTTGATTTCCACTTCAAGCAGCAGATGAGATGTCACAGTAACAATAGTTCTTTCCTGTCCAATAGCCAACATCAGAGGACACTGGGCAAGCACGTAGCAGGTCGTGTGAGCTTTGTACATTCCATCCTCTTATATGCAGTGGAGGTGTGGGCTGATTCACTGACCCTTGCCTACTACTGGAAGTGGATGACAACCCTGCTCAGGAGGTGAGCTTTCAACAGGCAGTGTTGGTAGTAGCAAGTGCTGTCCCAATCCACCTTATGGCAGCCGAGTGGAACAAGCTGTACCCATAAAAGAAGCAACCAGATTACAGCTTCCAGAAGAAAATACTGTTGAGAGGAGGCAAGAAGAGTCCCTGAAGGGGCAGTGGACCTGGCAGCTGAGTCCAGCACTTGGTGGGGTGGATTTCTACATTACCCGGCACCTCACAGGACATGAAGCATTCAAGTCGTAATTGGTAAGGCTGCAAGCCCAAACTGCCAGCACTGCAGGGCAGAAGGGCACAGCTGGCCAGCTCACACCTGAGGCATTTGCCCTCATCACTTCAAACTCTGATGATAACTGGCCAGTGCATTACCAATTTGCCAGAGCAGTGCAGAGCCACAAGAGGATGGAGCTTGCTGAATCCCCAGACGTGGAGGAAAGTCTGCCCCTCAAGCTCCCATACTGCTGGGTAGTATGGGCGGCAGGTTATATGGGAATGGTGGCACGTTGCAGGATTCTTGTGAGGGTGAAGAGGGCTAGAAAGAAGAACTGCCATTGCAGAGACGCGGGAGGCCAACCTGATGCAAGGTGCTAAATTCCTGAAGCCACCAGGGGCAGACTCATCCTCCTTCATCCTACAGTTTTCTCAATTTGTTACGGTTTCTACACAAGCCACAAAACAGAATTAAGAGCCTTTTATTTATTATAGTCAACTTCCTGTTTGGTGAGTCCGTCTCCTCTGGCTGGTGAGATACTGTGCTGCTTTCTACTGCTACTACGGTATAAGAGGTAGTAGCCTGAATTGGTTCACTTCATACCTTTCGAACCGCACCCAATTTGTAGCAGTCCAAGGCCATCATAGTGCTACCAAAAGGGTGGATTACGGGGTCATACAAGGTGGAACGTTGGGCCCCACCCTGTTCCTGATATATATAAATAAGTTGGTAGATGTGTCAAATCGCAATGAAATACTGTTATTCGCGGACGATACGGCTTTGATGATTCAGGGGCATGAATGGTCGGAAGTTTTCAGTAAAATGCAATCATTGCTCGATTCGGCATGTGCTTGGCTGACTCAGAGCATGCTAACCCTGAACTCTGGAAAAACTAAATATATGGTCTTTGGGGATAGCACTGGAAGTTCCGAAAACCTCGACCTATACGTTCACTCCTGCATATCTCGTTCAGCATGTCCATGCAACCCTTTAGAACGAATCTCAGAATATCGCTATTTAGGAGTGATTATGGACCCCTCTTTGACTTGGAAGCTACACATCAATTACCTGTGTTCAAAAGTGCAAAAATTCTTCCATATATTTTATCACATTCGGCCCGTATTTTCTCGTGACAAGATGAAAAAAATATATCTATCTCTAGTTCAGTCCATTATGCAGTACGGAGTGATTGTCTGGGGTGGCACTTATCACGCTCATATTGACCGGCTAACCAGAATCCAAAAAGGGGTATTGAAAATTTTGTTGGGCAGACCTAGACGTTACTCGAGCGAACTAGTATTTCGCGAAGCGAAAGTGTTTACCTTGCGTCAACTGTCCATAAGAAGCCTTCTTATGCACCTGCATAGAAATTCATTTATACTGGATGCACCTCCCTCCCACTCTTACTCTACCAGATTTGTACGGGGTTCATGTGTCGTCAACCCCAGACACACCTTATCGCTAACCAAAATAAGGTCACATTACCTCATTCATGTAATTTTTAATGTATCTCCAGTTGAGGTTAAAAACTTTAGGGCCCTATCCAGGAATAGTTTTAAGAAGGTAGTGAGTACATGGCTTTTAAACTTAGGAATGCAGCAATCTAATGAGATTCTCAAAAGTATTTACGTATAAGCCCCCCCCCCTCTTCAGGTTTCCTCATTTATTCAATGTATTTCGGTTTCTTGAAAGTTGGTGAATCGATGCATAAACTGACCAATGTGCCAGATCTCCGTATGCGATGCGGATGCGGATTGTTGTTCGGCGCTGAAACGCAGAGTTTGATTATTTTTCTGTATAATAACTAACCTTAGATTATTTATTCTTATTGTGAGGCAGCACTCTTGCACGTCGCCACGGGCTCCTGCCTAATGGCGTGCAATTATTATTCGCAGTAGCACCCTTTTGTAATATTCTTTCATTTATTATAATTTTGCAAGAAGTTGTGTGTATGTTGATATGTACTTCTGATGAATAAACTTTTCAAAATTCAAAATTCAATTCTGTGGGCGAGCGCTTTCAATGTAAAGACATCATCGTCTGGCCGTTGTGGCAGTACTTTTATTTTACTTTTATCAAAAAATGGTAGCTCTTCTTTTACAACCAATTATCGTAATTTGGCCAAGTAAATGATTGGTCACAGGCGTGATCAGTGGCCCTCACGAAACCCACACTGGTTATCTGAAACAATATGAAACTTATCTGAGAAGGAGACAATCCTCATTTTCAGGAATTTTTCCAGAATTGTAGAGTGGGACAACATTGGAGGGGCGTGTAATTTTGAGTTTCCTTGCTACCACCACCAGCCTTATTACTGGCAGGTGCGGTTTTCATCACATTCGTTACTGAGCACTCCAGAGTTTGCACTTGGGCTAGGCAGCTACTGTTGCATTCTAGGTTTTAAGCCCCACATTCTCCCAACACATTGAGATGTCGCCTTATTGGTCGTGTATGCGATGTCCACATTCCAGTGTGCAGTAGCGTGATTTCTGGACAATCCCGAATCTTGAACTACCGCGCCCATTACTTCCTGTGGCCGAGACATTTGTCCAGTGAATGGCACTATGAGCGTTCTAGCTGCACCGCGTACCAAACCTTTTGCAGAACTGCCGCCATTCGACCAGATAGCGCCTAGCAACATCATCGGCATCTCCTTGGGCATAAAACCCTGTCGCCCCAGAGCATTCCTGTACTTCCATCACTGTCCTGTGTCTTCACCTCAGCGAACAGCCTTCTATCCAGGTCTAAGTCACTTCCACCTTATGGACTCTTCTCAATCCTTGCCTAGGGCATACAATGCAGAGTACCACGATCCCCCTGAGGAATATGGTATACCATCAGCTAGGGGTATCCATCTCTCAAGTACCTACCAAAGATCTCCTCACTCTTAAGCAAGAAAGATGTCTGGCGAACTGATCTGCATACTATTTTCGTAAGAGTCCCGAGGTTTCGGTATGAAGTTACCTCGCACTTCCTTCCAGACCTGAGTTATATATCCACGAGTCACCCAACCCCTAGATAGCCTCACGAAGCCAGGTAGAACTCGCTATATTCAATTCCGTAGTAGGACATGGTAAAGCCCATCAGGTCCAGGCGACTTGAATGGTTTAAGCGAGTTAACTGCCCTGTAGCAAGCGTTCCTGTTCCCCACATCCACCAGTGACACTGAATCGGTCCTACAGGCTGGGGTGTTGACAGGAGCATCTACATCCCTCCAGCTCCGCCTTTCTTAATTCGTTATTACGTTCACTTAGGGATCTTTTGAACGACTCCCACTCTCCGGTTCTTTTGGCTCTATAGAAGAGCCATTCTTTTCAATGCGGTATTAGTTATTCCCTCGTGCGTGAACCAGCAATGGGGTTTATGTTTATACATTTGAATTAGAAATACCTGGGGTGGAACAGGTAAATTCCAGTTTCGTCGGAGGGAAGAGGGACAGACAGGTGCAGGAGGATTTCATTGTGATTAGGAGAAATCCGTCTGGTAATTAATTTGCTAACGAATTTACGACTATTTTCGTTTACACGCTATTTGTTTGTTTTCGTGTTGTGTGTTTGTGTTTACACGTAACGTATAAGGTGTGATGTGAGTTGATTGTTGTGGTTGGTGATGGTTGTGGTGGTGGTGGTGGTGATGGAGGATGAATGATAAGGGCGGTGTTAATCTTTTAATCGTAGTAAGAGGTTTTGTTATTTTGGTTCCAGAGCGGGGTCAGCCATGTTGAATATCTGTGGATGATAGAAGAAGAAGTAGCGCAGGACGGGGCGAAGAAGAAGGAAGAAGGGGGAAAAGGAGGAGGAACTAAACGGTGGAGAAGCGGTAGGTGTGGAAGAGGACGGTGGAGGTGGTGGCGGAGGGGGACGAGGAGGAGGAAGAAGAAGAAGAAGTAGGAGGAGGAGGTGGAAGAGGTGGTGGTTGCGGTGGAGAGGGTTGAGTCTGAGGAAGAGGGGGACGCCGGGCCGCTCAGTTGAATGTGGACGCCCGGTTCATGTAGGATGTGTGAAGCGAAGGGGGACATGGAGGGCTGAAGCTATGAGAAAACTGCTAGCGGTCTTCCTCTTCTATGGGGCGGTGGCGGTCGTCTTCCTTATGTCGCCCGCCGACGGCGCATCTTCGTCGTCGGCCGCTCTCGCCGGCTACGACGAATCACTTTTTGGACAAATGCAAAGCCGAGCCGTCGAAACTCGCGTTCAATTCGAAGTTTTGGAAGGGCTGCCGAAAGGGACGGCCGTCGCGACGATCCCGACCAAACCAGGATTCACGTACCGGTTCAACGAGTCGCCTCCGGAGTTCACGTTGAACGGAACCAGCGGAGAGATCCGGACGGCGACGGCTCTCGACCGGGAGGCACTCGCCAGCGATCGTTTCGATTTGGTCGTCCTCTCCTCTCAACCCACCTACCCCATCGAAGTTCGCGTCCTCGTCGTCGACGTCAACGACAATTCGCCGGAATTCCCCGAGCCGAGTATCGCCGTCTCATTTTCGGAAAGTGCCGCCGCCGGTACTCGCGTGCTCCTCGACGCCGCCGCCGATAAGGACTCGGGCGTGAACAGTGTTTCAGACGACTATCGAATTGTCGACGGGAACGTTAAAGATAAGTTTCGGTTGGAAGTGACCGCTAATCCGAGCGGAGAAACGTCCTACCTCCACCTCCAAACCACCGGGAATTTGGACCGAGAAGAGCGGGATACGTACCAATTGAATATATCCGCCCGCGACGGTGGAACACCCCCGCGGTTTGGTTACCTTCTAGTCAACGTCACGATATTAGATGTAAACGACAATCCGCCGATATTCGACCACAGCGACTACAACGTGTCACTCAACGAAAGCGTACCGGCGGGAACTCGCGTCCTCCAAGTGATGGCCTCCGACAACGACATCGGCGACAACGCCAAAATCACTTACTTTTTGTCAGAAGAAGAGCGGAAATTCACGGTCGACCCGGAGAGCGGCGTCATATCGACGGCCGAACCCCTCGACTGTCCCGCCCAACAGAACTGCCCCGTCGTCCCAGGAGCTCGAGGCGGTTGTCCCAAATCCTGCGTTTTCACCGTCTTCGCCCGCGACCACGGCTCTCCTCGCCAGGACGGCCGCACCTACGTCACTGTCAACCTCGTCGACGCCAACGACCACGATCCAGTCATCAGTTTCAGGTATTTCTTCCCCGCCAACGTCGAATACGCGACTGTCGACGAAAACGCTCAAAACGGTTCTGTCGTCGCTGCCGTCTCCGTTCAAGATTTAGACGAAGGCCTCAACGGCGAAACTCACGTTGACATCAAATCCGGCAACGAATTGAACCATTTCAGCTTAGAATACTCCGAGACGTTCCATATTGTGAGAGTGAACGGCGTTTTGGACCGTGAACACATCAACAAGTACAATTTGACGATTATAGCGACGGACAAAGGGACTCCGCCTAGAAGCGACATTGCTTTCCTTATAATCCACGTCAACGACGTCAACGATCACGAGCCAGTCTTCGAAAAAACCGAATACTCCGCGATACTCAGCGAATTGGCACCGCCCGGCAGTTACGTCGCCGGAATCACGGCCACTGACGAAGATTCTGGCGTCAATGCTCAAATTTACTACGCATTCGTCTCCGGCAACGACCAAATGTGGTTCGACATCGACGTCAATTCAGGTCTCATCACCACCAAATCCGCTTTGGACCGCGAGGTCCAAGGAACCGTCGAATTGAGAATATCCGCCCGCGACGGTGGTCCAAATCCTAAATGGGCCCACACGAGACTCAAAGTGACCATTTTGGACGAAAACGACGAAAAGCCGAGTTTTTCTCCGGACGTGATAAATGTCACATTGTTGGAAAGTAAGCCGGCGAATAGTTTAGTCGCTATGTTGACGGCGGTTGATCACGATCAAGGGACCAACGGAAGCGTCACTTACTCCCTTCACCACGACGTCCATCGTCTCTATTCGGGCGTTTTCACGCTCAATTCTCTCACTGGCAAGTTGACCATTAATTCGAAATTAGACCGTGAAGTGGTGCCGAAATACACGATTCCCGTCGTCGCCAAAGACCAAGGGGTTCCTCCTCAATCCTCAACTGCGACAGTATATTTGACTGTTCAAGACGTCAACGACAACAGCCCTGAATTTTACCCGAGATATTACTTCGTCAAAGTCGACGAAACTCACCAACTGGGAACTCCGCTGTGTCACGTGACGGCGTTTGACAAAGACGAAGGTGACAACGCTGCAGTGAAATTCACGTTGGAAGAAGGAGGAAACGGAATATTTCAAATTGACACAAACAGCGGAGCTATATCGTTACAACGTTCGCTATCGTCGTTGTCTCAAACTTTGTTCAAGTTGAGGATTTCGGCTCGGGACACGGGCGAGCGGAAAGCAGTCGACGACGCCATCGTCGAGATCATCAAACGCAGTCACGTTCAAGTTTTGAACTGCGACCCGAGTGAAAACTATTCCTTCACCATTCGAGAAGATCACGGGAAACAAGAAGCGGCGATCGGTTTGAAAGTCGGCCGAGTCCGGCTCATCCCCCTCAATCAAAGTCAAGTTCAATATTCCATCGTTTACGGCGACAAATTTAAAAGTTTCAAAATCGACGAAAAGAGCGGGGAAATAACGACGGCGAGCCCGATCGATCGGGAACTAGTTGAGTTTTATAGTTTGACGGTCGCGGCTCGTTCGGGTCTCGCGTACGGCGCATGCGTCGTCAACGTCACGATCCTCGACGAAAACGACAACCACCCGGAATTCGATGAAACCCCCGAAAAGGTGTCACTCCCTGAAAACGCCGCCGTCGGCCAAGAAGTTTTCCTCGTGACGGCCAAAGATTCGGACGCCGGAGAGAACAGCAGCATTTCTTTCAGTTTGAGCTCGAATCCCGGCGACCTGTTTAGAATCGTCCAACGAACGGGAGCGGTGTATTTGAACAAACCCGTTCGTCGGGAGCCAGGAAGTTTGGTGGTTTTGGAGGTGACGGCGACGGATGGTGGGTCACCGACGATGTCGTCTAAACGGCAAGTGACTGTCGTCATTGAAGATGTCAACGACCACACTCCTGTCTTCGACCACACGTCCTACGAAACCTCTCTACTCGAATCCACATCTGTCAACGACCGCTTTTTCGCTCTCGCCGCCTCCGATGCAGATTCCGGTTTGAACGGACTCGTTTCCTATTCCATCGTCGAAGGGAACCACGAAGGGAAATTCGGCATCTTCCCCGACGGTTTCTTGTACGTGAAAAGTCCTTTAGATCGGGAAAACAAGGATTACTACTCGTTGACGCTTCGGGTGGACGACCACGGGGACCCACCACGTCACTCCACCGTCCCCGTCGTCATCCACGTCATCGACGAGAACGACAATAAACCCGAGTTCTCCAACTCCACGTTCAATTTTTACATAAAGGAAAACGAGCCTGCGGACTCGTTCGTTGGGAAATTACTTGCAACTGACAACGACATCGGGCGGAACGCCGAGCTCACATTCTCCATCGGCACCGGAAAAACTGATTTCGTCGTCGACCCCAAGAACGGGTTCATCAAAACGCTGTACGTATTTGATCGAGAGGAGCTGATCGAGCGAACGGGTCAGGATTTTATGAGCCTCGAAGCGACCGTCAGTGACAACGGAATCGCCCGTTTGAAAGACAAAGCTGTCGTCAACATATTCGTAACTGACGTCAATGACAATCCACCACGTTTCTTACGAACTCCTTACAAAGTGCAGATCTCCGAAGGGTCGAGCATCGGAGCTCAAGTGATCCGCGTGTTCACCGAAGACGCCGACGAAGGGCTCAACGGCGACGTGTTTTACACTCTGACAGAAGGCAACGAAGACGGCCATTTTTCCATTGACGAGACAACAGGGCAAATCACGGTGGCCAAACTGCTGGACCGAGAGACGATTTCTAAGTACGCGTTGAGCGTCGTGGCCCACGACACCGCCATTTCTGCTCGACTCAGCTCGACGACTTCCGTCCTCATCGACGTATTGGACGAAAATGACAACGCCCCTCAATTCATCCAATCGGAAACCAAAATTTCGGTTTATGAAAACACGACCGTCGACACTGAGCTGGTGAGATTCAAAGCCGTCGACGCAGATTTAGGTGTGAACAGTGAAGTTATTTTCTCTATTGGACCAGGCAATCGAAGAGACACGTTCCACGTGGACCCGTCGACGGGGATTTTGTACCTCCACAAGCCTTTGGATTACGAAGATTTAAACGTGTATTTACTTAACATCACAGCTTCCGACGGAGGGAACCCGAGGATCACGACCACACTCCTCTTCACCGTCAACGTCGAGGACTGCAATGATAACCCGCCAGTTTTCCTCAACACCGCCATATTGAGGCAAATCCAAGAAAGCATCATGGAAAATTCCCCCATATTGTCTGTGACTGCGGAAGACCCCGATTCGGGGATAAACGGAGAAATCACCTACTCGTTGTCCAAACAGGAGCCCGAAGACCCTAATTTCCCAGGTAAAATGCACTTTCAAATCGACCCGAAGGGGCTCATCAGCACCAAATTGCCGATTGATCGGGAGGAAGTGGACACGTTTCGGTTGACGGTCGTGGCGACGGATAAAGCGGAGCCGCCATCCATGAGATTATCGGCTGAAAAATTGGTCACTGTCATCGTCGAGGATCAAAACGACAACGCTCCGGTGTTCGTGTCGATGACGGCGGCTCTCCTCGACCCTCCGCGAGCTGCCGGCCAATTCGTGATGACCGCTCGAGCCACTGATTTGGACTCGAACGCCTACGGTCGGGTCACGTACGACATCGTCGGAGGAGACACCGAGTACTTCGAAGTAGACCGTACTTCGGGCTCCATTTCCCTCAGAAGGTCGATCCCGAGCCCGGCGAGCAAGTACCGGCTCGTCATCAAAGCGTCAGACGAAGCGGTTCAAGAGGAAATGAAAAGCGTCGACGCGTACGTCACAATCATCGCAGCCAGCGGCGACCAACGCTTCACCAACGCCGCCCCTTCCTTCGCCAACAATTCCCTCTCGGGGACAGTTCTGGAGAACGAGGCTCCTGGTATGTCGATTCTTGTCGTTCGCGCGACCGCCCCCGACGACGCGGAAATCGAATATTACGTCACCAACGTGACGGGACTTAACGGACGACAGGCGGAACGGTTGTTCGAAATCGGTGCTAAATCGGGAGTGTTGTCGACGGCCGTTGTTTTGGATCGTGAATCTGGTCAGGAGTGGTACATCGTCACCGTCTTCGCCCTCGTCGTCGACGCCTCAACCCCTCGCACGTCATTTACTCAGGTCAGTGATTTTACTATTATTACCTCTAATTCCTTTTGTCTAAAAACACGTTGAAACCTTACGCGGAATGTACACGCGTAGCATTTACTCGTTAAATCACTATGCGCAACAGGTGGCACACGATTGTACCAAACATCAGCTTAATCTGTGCTGAGGGAAGGAGGGAAAAATGAAAATGAAAATTGTTTTCCTTTCAAAAACGATATTTGTACAACCAAAAAATCGAATCAAACAATCCGTTAAAACATGCGAATTTCCATAATGCGAATGGAATTGCCCCACTTCTTGGAACGCAATTGTCGAGTCTTCTATTTAGTGAGTTTTTCCACACCACCATCACTTGTTACGCAAAGTAGCTACAATCTACAATTGCTGAGTACTTTTCAAATATTTAGGAGCTTTGTTATATTATCTAAAGAAAGACGTCGTTTGTGCACTTATCCCAATGTTATGGACTGGGTAATCTAACGCTGGGCCCTTTATGTATTGCGTTTACTATCATTTATTCCTGGTGCTCCACAGTGTTCTTCCCTCGTCACGCTTTTTAATTTCCTTAGCTCGACGGAGTTGAAAGAAAAGTTATGTAATCGGCTGAAAACAAAATTTAGAATTCTCTTCTGATTTTCACGATCTCTTAGAGAATTCGTCTCGAATTTTATATTTATACTGCAGGCCACTATGGGACGACAAAATAAGGTAATAAGTAAGATTGGGGCAAAACTGGCTAGAAAATGAGGAGCAACCTCAGAAGTACCAACCACTGCCGCTTCATTTACTACCATTTCTCACCTGAAAGCTGTAAAACGGTGAAGACGGTCCTCCTCATTGATGATCATATTGACAGTTTCATAAACCCTCTGTGCACTGATTGCTCAATAACGGCCATGGCATGAGAGGGAGCAACTCAATAAATTCACGTAAAACGTGAAGATATCTTTTACAAAGTAGAAATGAATTGAGTGAAGAATAAATAGATTTAGTAGCTTAAAGCCACGAAAATCGCCGAATACACGTGGACATAAGATATTTTTCGTGGGAGTTGTCCCGGTTCCCAATGTGGCCAGTTTTATGGTTGATGCTCTTCGCGGCCTGTGTGCCTGTCCTTCCATCGCGTCACTTTTCTAATGCATATGTTTGGCAGATTGTCTATTTACAGCATGACACAATATGCTATGCTCGGCTTGTGACATCCCTGCACTTCTTGCTGCATCTATCAACTCGATTGGGTTAATCATGCAATCTGGGCTCGCTGGTGTATTACTCGTTGTGGACATGGCTTGCTCCATAGGGTCCTCTCTGGCCAGGGCTCCGATGAGATTTCCAAACGCCACAACAGACTGGGTGAAATGAGTTGTGTGAGGCTGCTCCCACGACATCCTTGTAGTATTCCGGTGCCTGCTCATATTTGGAAAGGTTCCCAGAGACCATTGGTACTGCTAGAGTATGTCTTGGAGTACGTTAGTTGGACCGATCCGCCTACTACGCCAAGAGCCTTTGGGAAACGAATTGTTGTGTGAAGAACGTCATTAGTTATTGATAGTGTCGAAACGCGTCCTACCAGTTGTTTGCCGTGAATCCCAACAAGGTCTGGTAGGGTCTGGAAAAGTCACTGAGGTTTCCTCGATGTTGTTGGCAACTACTCAGTCGGACCGACTACAGAGAAGTCAGTGGGATTGGTGCGATGTCTGTGAAGGACGAAGTGGTGTGAAAGGTACTGGAGTGAGTGGTACGGTACTCGATTATGATCGCAAAGGACTTCAGTTCGCAATATCCGATAATATAATTTTGTCCAATTCATGACTCTTCTCTCTTCGCCGTTCAACGGCTCAATTTCCGATGGTGAAGGTTAGCGTCGTTCCAATCAGCGCCTGCCCGATCTGTCGATTGCTTTCGATATTGTGGAACGAGCGGTTCACGAGGTAACAGGATACTCCACCCCTAAACGGCTCAGGACAAATAGCCGACGAGTGTAAAACAAGAAGTGGTAACCCAATACCTCACTTGAGCCGAGGCCCTCGACGCGACGAAGGGGCCGATCTGTTAAGGGCGAACCTTCCTCATGTACTAACATCATGTAGTTATCACTCTCCTCTGCGGTGTTCGCCACCGAAGTCACGGGAAGAGGTCAGTGGGGTGGGGGGGGGGAGAAGGGCAGCTCTTCGCTGCTGCGGTTGCAGCTGCCTTCAAAATTGACCGATGCTCGCTCAGCGGTTTATGGGAGGGACACACACATCCCTCCTGTTGCGACTTTAATCCGTCGAACCCTTCACTTCCTCGTTCCCCTCACAACAACGAATCTTACAACATTTTCCTTGGTAACGTCCGAAGAAGTTATCAATTCATTTTTAGAACACTTCCCGAGTCACATGTTTGGTTGGAAATAACTAAATTTGATTTGGAAAAAATATCTTCCATCGCACGAGTACGCAGGTTTGGACCACATAGATCTGCTACCTACGGACCCAACAAAAATTAAAGCAGTAATAAATTTCCTCTAGACAATTTCAATTACCGACAGCATCCAATAAAACCGTTTCATTGCAACAAGTGCCCGGCAACTTCTTTGATTGCCGTTTGTTAGTTATAATTAATGTGTAACTAGCAGTGAGGGTGAAGGAGAGGAAACGACTGGGTGTGCTGAGAGTTGAGGAATCCAAAGGTGCCAATGGAAAAATATCTGGAGAGCCGCGTCACTTACAACCTTCCTCAGCCTTCAATTTATGCGAACTTGGTGAAACATAAGGGTCGATTGTCTCCAAGGAACTTGAAGTTTGCCGTATCATTATAGAATTTTGCGTTTGCGAACTCTGGCGAATGTGCATAATAATGTTGTCATTTCATGATAACTTTTGTCGTCTTGCTTTCTTCAGGAGTGAGCTTCTATATGCTGGTGAGGCCCAGAGTAAAGTGACGCCAGTGACTGCGTGCCTTGCATCATTTACTCGTCCCCTCCTTTCCTTCAATGGTGCAAGGGAAGAGCTGAAATGTCGCAGGCCTAAGGTTTCCTGGTTGTATTGAGCAATCTCGTGTTGAGTATCACCATCCCAGGTAGCTGATAGCTGGCAGGATGTAAAGGTGTGAGGTTTGCAGCTTGTATCGCTGTGTATGCTGGCTAATGCGTTGGAGGGGTTCCTCCAAGCCCAAATAGTAGGACTATGCATTCGTTCATGCACAACTGAAAGTGATCGGCGTTGTGGAATGAACTGCTCTTCGCTTGGAGTTGTAGGAACGGAAATAAGCAGTTTTTCCTGCCAAATTGTCTTGTTCCGCCTCTTTCGTGAATTGAGCAAATGAAACCGTTACGGCGCGTCCTAATCGACGCTTCGATTCTTCCAGGGTTCTGTGTCAATTTTTACCCTTTCCCCCACACGGGTCTCCTGGAACGAATAATATTTAACAAAGTTATCATGGCCGCCATAACGCTGTCATCTGCATTAACACGTTCCGTCCTTCGCCTCGACTCGGCTGCCCTCCGCTTTATTAGACGCCTTCCTCTTTTTTATGGCCCATCGGCTCACCGTCTCGCGATACAACATCCCAACTCTTCTCCTCTCAAGTCCCATCAACAACTGCCGTATAATCAAAACATTTTCCACCCGATTCGCCCTTTTTATTGCTTTCCACGTCCCTCGTGAGGCAGCGAGCCTGGAAATGAAAATACGGAAAAGCACGAAATTCCCTGTACGTGTTTTGTTTATATCACAAGACGTCAGGTCGTTTGTACTGTTTCTTCTAACTTCAGGGTAGCAGGAAATCAGTTAGTAGAACAAAATATCCAAGCATTGGGATATATTATCAGTTGAACGTTTGAGCTGGTTTTCAAAAATATCTCGAGCGATAAAAGTAGCTGAATACACGTGGGGCTGAAGAAAGTTACATTCTGTAAATATGGCAACCATCACGAATTTTGATCCGTTATCACCCCTATAGGTTTATGGTCCTCTTGTACTCTCCACAACTTGCTCCTGACTACAGTTTCTTTTGCATTTTCAATACTTGTGTTTTGTCGACGAGTCCACCTTTGTAACTAATATCGTTCCATCAAGTTTGAGACCTGGTCGAAAGTATTATTCTCCCAGTGTTCTGAGTAAACACGGCAGTGTTAACCTGCGAGGTTTACCGTGGAACATGAGGGGATGGGATTCCCAGTAGTAGGTCTTTTACAACAAGTGTGTCTCCAGTAAATAACGGCTTGCTATTAGAAATTTGTAGGAGAGAAAATCGTTTAGGTGGACCTTAAATACTAACTTACAGAATGTGCCATGTCAAAACTAAGAAGATATAGGGATGCACTTCTTTTTACTTTGACCTTAATAATAAATACGGTTAATTTGGGCTAATGACGCAGGTTTCGGATGCTTTACACCTGGACATGGCGGGGGCATTTCTGAATCTATTTACCACTTACGATCCAATGGAGTTGCTCGTGCCGAGGATTTTCCCGTGACAATTGTCCTGGTTCACTCTTTTGAGAGTCGCGGGGACATCTTTTGGGAAACTGTCACAAGGCTGGAATTATTTACGGGGTTTTCTCAGTGCGAGGCGCCACCTTTCTACGCGCGCCCCGGGGCTCTTCGTCCTTGTCTACCCACTTTTAGCGCAGACAGAAGGGATTAGCGAAGCTAAAGGCGACTAAATGAAAGCAACTCGTCAGTCGTCAGATCCATCGGCGTCAAAATCTCTTCACCGTGTAACGAGACAGCTCTAATCTCGTCGACGCTCGCCCTCAAACTGTTCACAGCTCAACTTGAATTTTCGGAGCCGAGGCCACCATCAATAACTTAATAAAATATGTTAATAAGTCGCCCAAAAACCGTCGAAGGTGGTGAGTAGGAGGTGGAGGGGGAGGGCTCAAGATTAAGAGGGAGGAGATTAAAATGTTTTCGAGTTTTTTGTGTGTAAGAAACGGAGAGGAACAGATTGAAAACAAACAAGAGTTCAATTGGACGTCAGCCTCATACGGAGGAGGATTACCGTTCCACATTTAATTGTCAGATTTACATACCGACTGGCAGACAGAAAGAAGTGGACGAAGGTTGTGGAGGAGGAGATGAAGTGTGTGTGAGTGTGTGCGCGCGCAAGGTCGGGGGAGGAGTGAGTGTAGGTGATTGTGAGCCCCCCCCCCCCCATCGCCACTCTCCTTACCCCCGTGGACCCCTTCGAAAAAAGAGAAATGGGGTAAAAAAACAGATAAAACATTAAAAAGGGATTCGGAGCCGTCAGATCGGACCGTCTCAGTTGTATCGAATCGCAAATGGTTTTTGCCTTTGATCACCCACTCCCACTCTCCCTTGTCCCCCCCGTGCCATTACTCCTCCAGCCTATTTGGGTTCCGCTAATTGCTGACTTGACGATAGCGCCGATGCAAAATGCATTCCGCCGCCCCTTCGACGAGCTTCGCCCTTTTCCACCATCGGCAGTCCGCCGAATGAGATGAACCGCTTCAAGAGTCTTCCGCTCACTCAGCACTCCGCCTGAACTGATTATTAGAAATTCCCGGGTGATTGGAGGCTGATTTCTTTGATTTGTGGAGGAGGGGGAAACCCTTATTCGAGCCTCCGGGGAGAAGGTATCGCAAAGGGGTATCTGCCGCCCAGTGCCACTTCTCAACTTGAGCATTCAGACAGGTTCAGGAGCTTGTTGAATCTTGACGCACAAACTTTCGTTTTTTCCACTTTCCATAAACCCTCTTCACTTTCTTCAGTCCACAAAGTAAGGAATGTGCAGAGGTTGGTCTTTCTTGTGATCTGTTAAGCATTTCAGAGAAGGATGAAGTCTGATGTTAACGTAAAACACTTTATTCTTTGGAGGCAGTAGGAGAACAGAAAGATGGATTGAAGCTTCCAGTGGGTGTGGTGTGGGGGGGGGGGGCACAGTATAATACTATTTCTTTTGCTTACCACGAGAGGCGCTGAATGCTATGGCACATGATCTTTACGGTTCGAGGGCTACCTTCGTGAGTGGATGGACTGTTCTTTTTCACTACATAAGCCGCAGCATGCTTCACGTCCATGCACCTGCAACGTGCTGTGGATGATCTCACCAGTACCAGTCTGTGACCCTGCAGGGAAACTAGGACTGTGTCTTACTGCCCGAAGCTACGCTAAATTACCATCGACTACATTGTGCAGGGTGTAGCGATGGTTTAACTGTTGTGTACGAACACACAGTAAACCAAAGATATTGAAGGCCTACACGACGTTTTCTGGTAACGAGTTCACTTGGCCGTTAAGTGCATGTAGGGGAGTCCATTACTGTGGAACGAAGTCCAAGATGGCCTTTCTATTAATGGAAAATTAGTTGTGGTTGTTTAGCGCGTGAAGGTAAATGGCAAAAAAGCAAGCAGAAAGAAGCGTTGTAGGTCCCAACAACACAGCGCTAACCGTTACCACACATAACGTCCTCGTCAATCCAAGGTGTTGAGGCTCACTCGTAATGATGATAAGAACCAGCTACTTAATAACTGCGTTCACTTTTCTTCGAGACTAGACATCTCAACTTTTTCGGTCGTCGTATGAGCACCGACGGAGACAAAAAAATAATAATATCAACTTGCCAACAAGTGACGAGACCGTCGTTCAAGAAGAAGGATTGCAATAAAAAGGGGGAAAGACAACCAAGGAAAATTTATAGCCGCCGCATTGGACATTTCCGAAAGGGATTTTCAAGCCTAACTGCTACTTCTGAATGGTTTTGTATTTTGTTTTATTTCCACTTCTACTGCAGAATGTGCATCCCTCCAAACGCCCACCAACATTTATGACCACCCGTTGAAGTCACTTTGCTTCACTCTGAACCGACCGTTCAGGTCAAGGGGCACCTTGAGAGCTCGTGATAAATGGGAATAAATTATTGTCTTGTCAAAGCCGCTCCTGCGTATTGTTAAGTTATCGTAAACTTCACCTACGTGCGTTTGACATATGAAAACCCTCAGGCCCTACCGCTCTGTTGTTTTGAAAGTGCGGGTTGGGACGAAGGTTCGTTGTAAAAATCGGATTGCATTTCGACTCAGTTATAAAATGAGGGTGAGTGAGCATTACGAGCGACTGCTATAGTTTTACACGTTCTCTCTCTCTCTCTCTCTCTCTCTCTCTCTCGCCCCTCCACCCTACCCCTTCACCCATCAATTTACTCTTGCGAACCGTTCAGCACATTTCATTTGGTTGGCAGTCACGCCTTTGTGCCACGACAGAGCTCTCCTTTCTTGTTCTTTTTACCATCATCTGTTGCAGCGCGCCAACATTTCTATACATCCTTCCAGTTTTGGAGCAGGACCTAAGGCAGTTTTTCTTCGGATTTCACCACGGTGCAGATGATAGCTTTTTGTGAGAGCCGGACGACTGTGCCCTCCACCATTCGTCGCTGGTTTGCCTACCTTTGGCACGGGAAACATCATTCAACATTGCCCTGCAGTGCAGGATGGGCTTGTAGGAGGCCTTCATTGCTCCATGTTCCATGAGGAACTGGGTAAGGTGGGAATTTGGGACACCAGGCGCTCCAAGTACTAGAGTCAGCTGCCTGGTCTAAGGGGCACAGCCCTTTCCGCTCTGTTGCCTGAATGTGAATTGAAAAAACACCTGCTACTCTTGAGATATTGTGCGACACGAGCTGGCAATGCGTGCGCTGTTACGATTATTTTCTGCAGTACACAATGCCCAGTGTGTCACGGCAAAAACGGAGGTTTTATGATTATTCATGGCTTGAGAACCACTCAGTTACTGTATGAACTAGACCAACATTATGTTTTTCAGCGCGAGGCCACTTTTAACATTTTGTTGTAAACTAAGAACTATTTGATATTTCCTCTAGTCATAACCACGTTCTTTGAATAAATCCAGAAGCGTCGGTCATTTTATGGTACCTAGTGTTGTGCTTATAACCATCTCGCACAATCATGGAATAAATTGAGAACCATATCTCTTTTTTGTTATATTCATTACTCTAGTAAACCTCAGAAGGCGTTCGCTTCAGTCAAAATCGTGTTTTTGCCGTCAGGTCTGTTTCCTTGTTAGTGACTTTTCCTAAGCCCTCGTCGAGGGTTATATCAGTCAGAGTTAGCTGCTGTCAGAAGTGTTTGTACATATCTTAGTAGTTATACTTATACTGGGACTTTTACTCAATAGCTCTGATCGTTATCGTGAATATCTGAGCTTGGTGATCCTGAGGGTGTTGCTGGCCCAGGATGGAGGTAGATTGAGAACGTTCCCCGCTCTCAAATTCCCAGAAAGACTGACATGTCTGCAAACCGTCATGAACACTAACAAAGTAAGTTGTGAGTCCGAGAGCTCCCAAATTACGGGTTCCCACTTTAAAGAGACCGAAGGCATGGCGAACGCGTTCCTATTGACATTTAGGGGGCTGCGACTTTTCGAATGACTGCAGGGCGCCAATATTCGGATATGGCGCTCTAATTTACGAGGTTGCGTCCCACTAAATTGTCGTCTTTACCGGTCGTAAACAAACTGGTTTTCTTCCTCTCGCGGGTTCAAAACTCGTCACAGGCCCGTCAGACGGTCACCGACAATCCGCTCGACTAAAAAGAAATTAAAAACAATTATAAGCCGCAATCTGCTGACTCAGTGGAAAATCGCGTCAATTTGACCGCGGTGCCCTCTTGACGATCGATGATCGTTCTGATGGTACTGCTCATTTTGCCAACCACTTCCGCTCGGTCTCCCATCACTGGGGGATAATTGCGAGTCTTTAAACTTTATTTTATGACTGTTGAACTATAAACATGCTGCGCTGAAGATTAGGTAATTGCTCGCGTATGTAAAATTAGTGTGGTGGGGGGGGGGGGGTTAAGTGAAGCCATTCGTCATCAACGAGCAATCGTTCAACGTCGTTTTGTGTAACGACGAACGTCTGTTGGGAACAAATAATCTGATAATGATTATCCCGCCCGACGTCGCTAGAATAACAACATTTTTGCTTGCAAACAAATAAATAAAAAATTTATTTTGCCGCTGCATATTAACACTCACAGACCTTGCTATGCTTCAATAGTCAGGAATTATGAAAAAACGTTTCGTGTTGGGTTACCGAAAAAGGTTTTTCGTACTTTCAGTAGTGATTTATATGAATGAAAGTTGTTAGAACATGGCATAAACACTGTTGGAACAACTAGTCAAAAGGGAACCTTGCTTAAAAGTTGTGTAATTGAGAACATGTGTCGGGTTATAGCTCAGTTTGCCAATGGCAGGGCAGTAAGATCAGTATTACGGAAAATTGATCATCTAATGGTGCTAGATAGTTTGGGCACAGAGTCGTGGGAACAGGTTTTGGGTTCTCGGAGAGACATATAGATGCTTCTTGCTCATTGTGTCCTGCGGTTTCTCATAAGAAAACTATATTAAAACCCTGGATCTATCCCGGTCTACTAGCCAGTATTCGCATTTTTAGAAGTCAATGAGAGTGACATAATAAAAATCATTGGAAGTCTAAAAGGAGGGTTTAGTCCTGGGTTTGATAATATTGGTGTCGAATTATTCAAAAACGTTAAAGTGCAGGTAGCAAAGCCACTAATGTAACTGATAAACCTCAGTTTTATCAATGATCTACAAGCAAGCAGTGGTGGCACTGTTGTTTAAATCTGTTGATCCCACGAGAGTGGAGAACTACAGGCCTATCTCCCTAATGTCAAATATTGCCAAAATTATTGACAATGGCTGCAAAGATGTATCTAACCACATACTTGGCAGCTAGTTACAGATAGTTCGGGTTTCAACGGGGAAAGAGTTTGCAGGATGCAATTCTTGAAGTTGTTGAGGAAATAGCTGCTGCCTTGGATGGAGGAGGCAAATGTGTTACGGACCTCCATAAAACCTTCGACAGTCTCCCTCATGAGCGCTTTCTAAAAAAGTATTATCGACTCTTTGTTTGTGAAATGGATTGAAAGTTATTTGACAAATAGGATGCAAGTTGTTAAGATCCTAGGTTGTTGGAGTGACGTTTGTTCGTTCCCTTACGTCGTGGGGCCCTCACTATTTCTCGTGTATATAAACTCCCTTCTTGATCAGGGCATTGTTGAAAAAAAGGTGTGCTTTGCAGACGAGTCTGTCACGCTGTTCCGAGGTGGAACTAGGGAGGAAGTAGTGTTTAGAGCTGAGAGTTTGTTGAAGGGGGTCGTTCAATGGGGAGGAAGGTCTCGACGACTCTTGCTCCTGTCTGGAAATTGAGCAGATTGGCTCTGTCAAATACTTGGGGAGTAGTGTTCGACCAACGCTTCAGTTGAAAGGGTCATCTCTCGATCTTGTATCGACAATTAAGAAGAATGACAGTAATCTGTAGTGAAGTTCGAGGCTCTCTTGAAAATTCGAAAAAGCTTTATTATGCTCTAATTCATAAGGTCATGTCCTGCGGCGAAGCCGCTTTGAGGAGCTCCGAGCGGGACCACTCTGCGACCTCTCATTGTTGCTCAAAAATGCACGATCAAAATCGTGCTAAAAAGCATAGAAGTTTCCCCTCTTTTGAGCTGTTTAGGATGTTTAGGGTCCCGAGTTTCGAGTCCATGTCCAAAATAGTTACCTTAATCGAAACCCATAAGAATATGTGAATTTTGTGACTCAAATACTCGTGGCTTTGGGAATGTTAGATTGCCTTTTCGTTTAACCACAGCAGGTCAAAGTACGTCTCTGTATCGGGGAGCGAAGATTTTTAATAAATCCCCTCCGCAGGTTAGAGAAATGTCGTCCTTAAACCATTTCAAGGCAGCTATAAAACAGTTATTTATAACTTAGTTTTCTTTTTTTCTTTCTTTACAATTTTCTTGGTAAATATTCTATATATGTTCGATATTAATATTAACTATTTTTCATATTTTGTATGTAATTCCGTGGTGTACGTAACAGCAAAATGAAGCTAAACTCCTCTCCCAAGCAAGAGGTTTGCTCACACGGGGGAGTAGCATTCATATGTTAAACCATGTGTTAGGGCCCGTTTATCAATTCTTTAGTTAAAACGCCGATTAGGTAGCGATCTGTTAACGATATTCGGTGAGTGAAAAACAACTAGAGCTCGGTTCGCGTTCATCAATCGCCAATTGACTAAAAGTTAGCTAGCGGGAGTTTAAACGCGGGGGAAAAGGGCTACCACTACGCTCAAATGAGAATCCTTCGAAAGAAGAGGCGACTTTGCGAGTTTTCATCCAAAACAATGTGTTGGAGAGTTGGTACCATTAGGCTAACTTCATTTGCCGCCTGTCAATTTCATTATTTGACATTCGATAGCACCAATGGCCCCGTGGCATTCTAGTCCGAAGATTTCTTCTTTTCCAGACATCAACATTATGAAAGTGGGGCGAGTGGCACAATGGTCAGGGAAACTAGTTCCACAATGAGTGAATTGGCGTCACTTTAGTTTTCTGCTTTGTATGTTGTACTCACACCTTCTTTGACATGTAGATGTGAAAATACAATCTGGAACCGTTGACAACTCAGTCGTCTCATTCTGGCCGAACCTCAATAACAGCAATAACGATTAGGTTCTTGGGGTTTGGTTTGTCAGTGACACGGTTCGTTAGGTCCACGTTTTTCTCTGTTCCCTATCTTATTTATGGCTGTGGTAAGATAGCGTTGGAGCGGGTTCAGCTTAGTTTTCTGCGATATGCCTCATTTCAGTCTGGTATTCCGTGGGAGGACGTTCGTGCAGAGGAGGCACTGCAACTGCGTGGTTTAAAGTCCCCTTGAGGATCGTAGAAGGCGGAATGGTATATTTTTAAAGACTACTCGGTGGTTGTATAACACTCCTTTCGTCCATCGATTTTTCGTGTTCAACCGTGCCATAGTAGTCTGCAGCAGATCCTCTATGCTGGATCTCGTCTTACTAAATATTTGCTCTATTCTCCCCTGGATCGCGGCCAATACAAATGACACCATCTAAAGCTTGACATCTTTAATGCATCGTTTTTTGCATAAGCTCGACATTCCATCCATTACATTATTCCTGGTTGAATGGAATATCGATCCTTCCTTTTGATCCGTGACTGAACTGACTCTTACTTATTTCGTAATAATTATCATTTCGCTGATTTTAGCAAGTACATGTAATAATATCCAATAAATAAATAAGGTTGATGTGGCGTAGTTTAGGTATAATTGTGCTTCACGAACCTTACTAGTCTTATTGCGGTTCCTAATATTTTATCGAATTTTCGTCAGTCCTTGGTATATAAATCTTCAAAATAAGCATTATCTTCTTGCATGTATGGCGATTAGCAATACATGTATTGAAACATCGACCCCAGTCCTCAAGAGCTAGTTACTAAACAATACTAGTAACCTTCGAGGTAGTCTGGAGCCATATAAACCAAACATACTGTGCAAACGTTTTCAGAAAATTGTCTCTCAATTCCTTTTCTTCCAAAAAAGTAGGATGGCCTTCTCATAAATCAAATAAAAGCAAATAATCCATAAGTATTGAGAAACTCACGCGACTTTTTTACCTCGACATAATTTAGATTATGAGGCGATGGGCGGGAATGAAAAGAGGTTCACTCTGGCTTTACCACGGCAGAAAGTACTGTTGGGAGGATGGGTCATCTATATTGCAACTGGTTCGTTGTTCGGAAGTTATGGAATTCGTCGTTGGCTCAACCCCGGATCTGGAGACATCGGTTGTGCGTGAGACGCCTCAAAACTCGCGGTCAACTTTTGACAACCGACGAATTTTTTTGCTCTCGGGGCATCGCCATCCGAAGAACTGGACCTTGGGCGCTGGACTGGCTCTTCGCTTCGCGAGTCTCTGGAAGATCTCAGGAAGAACGTGAAGCGGAGAGGTCGGTGAGCCCGGGGAGGGGCGTAGTGGTCTGCTGTCAGATCATGCTTCCCCTCAGGCGCATTCCTTTTTCCCCATCCCCCTCTCCCCTTCTCATACCACTACACCCCTGTCCCATAACAGCTCATCCTCAACCTCCCTTCTACCTCTTCCCTTCTCTTTCGTCCTCCCTCATCTTTTCAACCACCGCTTCCCTCTCCACTAGCCCCACCCGTCGGCTATTCGTCACTACTTGTTGTTCAATTCCCCTCTTTCTCTTTCTCTTCCTCTTCACAGGCTTCTCGCCTCTTTTCTCATCCCTCGCCCCTCTTCCTTCTTCCCTACCGCTGCTCCTTCCCTAATAAATGCAAATATTCGCCAGCGATTTCTTTTCAAACTCATCTCCTACGTCGCCCGGGAGGCAAAATCCCAGAAAATCTGATCCGAGCGTAGCAAGTGGCAGAGGTACAGGCGGACTTGATGTTAAGGTAATGTCGACATTAGCAGCATCGCAACAAGTCAGAGAGCGCGAAAATAAGAGTGATTATTCCCGCATTTTTCTTGAGAGCCGTTTTGATCAAACATTCAAGTTATCTTTCCCTTACCAGGATCTGTCTTTTTCTGCGTAAGTATCTGTGAAAATTCAGTGAACTATAAGCTTAAGGAATGAGAAGAGTTGCTATACCGATCGTCGTACTGCAATGTCTCCATATTGTCATCAATATGTTTTCCCGTTGAACAGAAATAACAACCAAAATGTTTCAAAAATCACGATTTTTTATTTTAAAGATTACTGGCGTAACTGTACAACTCAATTTGATCAACCTGGCCTGGTCTTTCAGCAACGCTTACCCACACGTTCTTGAACTACTATCTTCAAATAATAAAGTTTTGTTACGGTCACGATTAGATTCAGCAGTGACCCGGAATAAGGAGCCGTTCCTTTGGGGTAGAGCCATTCTTTCCGACAAGGAGCTGAAAGGCGACGAAGTTGGCCGTAGAACCAAGGGAGGGGGAACCGCATGGCTGCGATTGAAGAGGGTATGGATCATGCCACGTGACGAGAAAATCGGTCTATTTCTCCTCCACACGTCTTCCTGTGCAATTCGCTCTATCCATCTTCTGTGGGCTTCATACTTACTTGGTGGAACGCACCAGCAGTACACTATTGATTGGAACGAAGGAAGTTACGCTCGAATATACCTCTTCACACAGTTTCAAGGCCTTTTGAACTAGTGAGTGAGCGACTGGGGAGGGGGGTTGGCTTTTCCTTAGATCAATTTGGCGTAAGTTATGGGCCAATTGACACTCTCTGTCTCTCTCCCACACCACATCAGAAATCCTTGTGAATTTTCCAGTGTATGTACAGTTGACCTCGAACATGATTTAAACTCCAAAAATGATGGAGTGGCTCTATAAGGGGGTAATAACACCCCGTGTTACGTATGCCTCGACTGTGTGGTGGAAGGCGACAGGCCGGCTGACAGTACAGGAAAATTCCAACAACTGCAGCGACAGGCGTGTCTTGCTATTACAGGCGCAATGGTTACCTGCCCTACTGCTGCAATGGAAGTCCTTTTGAACATCTCACCGGATTATATACACATTCAGAGGACTGCTTACCTGAGAGCGGTAAGGCTTTAAAAGGTAATATCTCTACCAGGGTCAAGGCGAGCCTCCAAGGAATAACTAGACAGTTCAAGCTAGGAGAGGCAGCGGTCCTTGCTACTGACATTATGCCAGAGTGGAAGAACTTTCTGCTGCCCTTTAGTGTTAGCGTCCACTCACAGGAACGATGGGAGAAGGAGACTTTCTGCACTGAGGTGGGTGCCCTGTGGTGGTATACCGATGGTTCAGTTATGAAAGGCAGAGGTGGACTGGGCATTGTACTACTACAGCGAAAAGGCTCGTTATGGCTTCATGTCAAAGGGCAAAGGCGATGCTGACGAGATCTGTGAGTCTTGATTAGCTTCCTCACTGAACACTGCCCACTCAGGTATCACCTCAACAAGATGGGCATCTCAGAGGCGGTGGAATGCAGACTTTGCGGCGAGGAGGACGAGACGGCAGAGCATATCCTATGTAAATTCCCTGCCTTGGCAGTCAAACGCTTCGAATATTTCGCTCAGGGGACTACTGAACCCCAAATCATAGCGGAATCTGCGGTGAAGGACATACTCGGCTTCCTGAGGAGGCAGGGTATGTACAACGCCTTCTACTAAGAAAGGGTCAGTGTCACAAAAGAGTACTATGTACTATCAAAGTCCTCAGAACCTTTGAAAACTCTCGTTTTAGATTTATTGGCTTGTATCTCAGCTCGCGGTGTCTTAAAAGATATTTTTGTAGAGTAAAATCTGGCGTTTTGATTGACCGAGCTCTCGTGAGTTATATTATAATCGTTAGAGCTCTTATTGAGAACAACGCGAAATATTACTATTACGGTACCGAAGTTCACCACAAGGGGTTTCCTGTGAAACCTCAAATTTTAAGATGGGTGGGGGAGTTTTTACGCAGATCGTTAGAAAACCTATCGCCATGAATTTAGCTGGTTCGATAGCACTCAATTCACGTCAGTAACAATCCTGAAACTAGACGGCAGGCTCATCCTGGGGCTCGTACTCGGGAATTAATTGCTAAGCTCATGTTTATTACACGGTCCCAGGACCTTACTTCATTTTACTGATCGTCTCCAAGCGATGGTGCAGAGTTGTGTAGGTTTTATTTCATTATACTACTCGTTGTATGATTTATTCAACAAGTGCTCGTATTCTCACAACATCAAGTCCACTCCTTCCTCTCACCATCGGTAGTTAAACACTGCTCAAAGCCGGTGCAACTAAAATACGGCTGTTCGTCCAGTTCTAGTCTCGCATTTCCAGGATGTTTTAAAAAGAAGACATTCTGGAGTTACTGGTTACTTTAGCGATCATTAAACGGAATGCGTCTGGTACTTTGAAATCGTTATAGCCAGAGTCACTGCGCATCACTGGAACGGTCCCACAACAGAGCCGGATTCTTTCACAGCTACTTCCAATAATTTCCGGCTTTGTCCGCGGACCGGCGGAGCGGAGCTGGCGAAACGAAGCCGTTGACAGCGAGAACGTTGACGTCTTTTCGCAGGAAGACGCTGTTTGACTTCTTATTAGTATTCGACGGCGATGGCTTATCTCAGGTCTGCTCTGCTCTGCTCTGTTCTTGCTCCGGCTGTGAATGCGGCACGTCCGACCTTGGCAACGTCCTCGGCTACTACTCGCGCTCCTTCGGCACCCCGATGCCCCGCGCCCGGGCTTCGCACTTGCCCTGTACCTGTCACAGCCAGACAGCTTCGGTCTCTTCCCACGGCGTCGTAAATTAATTTTGGCACGATAAATAAGAGATTCATTTTTCGTTCCAACGATCTGCATCAACATAATTAACGCCCCCAAACATTTTCTTTGAGCATAAATTACCTGAAAATGGCTGCTGAAGAGTTAATTATTTTTTAGTGTTTATAGCCTCGTGTGTATAAACTGCGAAATCCATTTACTTCGCCTTATATCTTATTTCAGTAGCAACTCCAATGGTTTTCTGTGTTTCCACGCGTTAGGATTCGTTCATATACAAATTTGTTGCTTCTTACGTTACTCGTTATGGCTGAAAGGTTTCAGTTATTGAGTAGTTATGCACTACAACTGTAATATCATGCGGTCATTCCAGAAAGAGCTTGCTTAGACATTGTGACACTCCCGATCCATTTTGGAAAAGGATTCTCTCAGGGTTCACCCGTTTCAGGGGGAATGGGTGTTCCTGTTGTGTGTCCCATGCAAGTGGATGCCGAATTGGAAATATTAAAGAGAGAAAGAGCCTTATTGCAAATCTGCCATTTTTATGGGGGGAACTAACAACTACTAGTGGCAATTATTATTCACCGCCTGCCTTACTTGTGAGCCATACACATTTATATGGTGAACATAGAGGAATAGCAAACATTCAACGTGACGTATTCACTGCCAATTGTGTGTTGAAATTAGTGTTTACGTCGGCTCCTTCGTATTATCTAAAGCATTTTAGGGAGATGTTTCGAGCATGGTAAGAGTTACACTCAGCCAGCAAAAGTAGAAGGAAAAAAGGAGGAGGTAAACATATTGCAGGTAGACGAGGTTCTCGGTCCTTAGTAGCATCGCGTGCGTCACTTCTCCCTCAGCCAGACCAAAACACCGGCCCGTCACCTCCGCTCCCTTTCGCCTGCACGTTCCCGACCTAATAAATACTCTCGTTAAGGGAATTATCTGTTAATTGGGAATCCCTCCGTCTCCTCTTCAGCGGGCCAAGAGGAAAGCCCTCGCTCCTACTGACGCATTTCATAAAGGGAATGTTCTCGTTGACCCGAGGCTGGTTATTTTTGACCAGCAGCTCACGCAAATTATTGAGCGAACGTACGATGTGGATAGTGACCCTGAACTCAGTGGTGTTTCCTGTTTGTTACGTTGCGTCTTAATGTATGGAATTGTGGCGTGTGTGTGGCGGGATCGGGGGGGGGGGCGTCCACGTGCATCGGACTGATCGGGAACTCTTCAAGTTTATTGGACTGCCAACGTCGCAGTGAAAATACGTTTATCAATGACTCAATAGTAGTTCAAACTCTGGAATTCATCAGGATAAAATTGTCGAAATTTAATGGTGAAGGTAAGTTATGTTGGCGTAATTAGAGGGAGAGTTAATAATAAGAGGGGATGCATCAGCAGAACCCCTTCTCCCGATTCCCATCAAACTGCACCTCGCTCCTCCAGGAGAGAAGCTTAGTGCAGCCGTCTACCAATCTTTATCTTTCGCTGTTTGTCTTCAGCAATTTTTCTAAAAACTTCACGAAACAAAGAGCATAACTGCTATAAACTCTATTATCATGTGAGCTGGGTTAATAATGTAAAAACCGCTCAGAAATCGAACGAGTTCGATTCGTCGAAATGTTTGTTAAATTATTGCGCTGCTCTCGGCACTTTTCTACGGATCCCAGTTTTAAATTACGGGACTGTTGCTCTCTGAAATAGGTCTCCCGAAAAATGTATTTCTCACGCTGATCTTAACTCCTGACATCAAGTTTATGGTGCTTTGCTCCAACTGTTCCTCCGCACTTTCGTTGGTAGCATTTTGTCAAATAGTATTTTCGTTGTCTAGAGCCCAAACATAAGGATCTGAAGAAAACAACTCGCAAAATCGTAAAACTGCTACGAAACGTAATTTATCACAGCGTGGCAAACAGGGTGACTTAACAAATAGAAAAGGAAAATTAATGTTAATGCCAATTGGAAACAACTAGGTATACACTGGAGCAGAAGGTTAAATGAATTAGCTCAACTTGTCATTACTAAATAACTCTCGTCCTTCCTTTTTTATTTCCTTCAGTTCTACGGTGTGGATAAGACAATTGTTGAATCGGCTTATCATTTTCATTTGAGTTTCCTTTAGATCTTTAAATTTCAAGAGGTTAAAGAAAAGAACACTTTTTGGGAAAGTGGTCTGTGAACGGGATTTACTGGAAACGGCACTCGATATTTAGCCTGAAAGTTATTATAGAACGCCAAAGAGTATGAGCAATCGATCCAAAGCTGCCTTTAGTTATAGTGATCAAAACACAAAATATGATTTTTCTCCTCTCATTTGAATTGCCTGTTACTCAGACATGGAACTTTTGTATCGTTATCAGTTCAAACTCGTACATTTCAATAGGTTATTATGACCCTCCTAATTTGGCTGTGCTCCCCAAAGGTACAGCAATTGATGGTCTGGAGAAAATGGTGGGTGAGCGCAGTAGCATGCAGTTTGAAGTAGTGAATGAGCATCAACACGCAGGCCTGACGGGACGTTGTATGTGGCTCGATGTTGCCGGTCTGAAGTGAAAACGTTTTGCGGTTCCTGTTCCATCGACAGTTGCCGGGAAATTAAGCGGCTCCCGCGTCCCAAATCAAATTGTTTTCGAGTTCCTCAACATCTTTTCCCATTCCCGTCAGCGGAGTGGGGCCAGGACGGCTGCTCGTGGCCCCTCAACCCGTCCCGTCCGCTCTCCTCCGTCAAGTACACATTACAAATCGTCGTGTTTCTCAACCATCTGATTTTTAGTTCGGTTCCTTTCCTACTTCTACCTGGATCAACATCAAGACAAAGCCCGGCGGTCCTCTCCTAACCCAACCTGCCTGTCTCATTTGCATTATGAGGGCCTTTCCTCCCCACTACTCCACGACCTTTCCTCACCATCTTTTCCCCCTTTTTTTCACTCCTGTTTTAAATCTCGTGGTCGGACGAAGGGAGACACTTCTTAGTTTATTGTTTCCTAGGAAGAGGCGCGTAATAAATCCGATGCCTCGTTGTATATTTTGAGAAAAAGAATTATAATAAAATCCGAATCCCGCTTCAAAAACAAAAAAAAAAGACAAGACGAAACGGACGAATTCTCAGGCTTTTTCTCGTTGAACGTGAGAAGATCAGGTTGCACATAGAACAAAACGCGGGGCGGAATGTTGAGATCCTTCAGCGATGGGCGCGCGTCGAGTCGTCGAATACACTTGTTGCGTGTTTACAGGGAATTGATTAGAAATCGTTTGCGCTGGAGGGACAGCTTGATCTCGAAATAGTTGTAATGGTTCTTACAGGCGATATCGTGACTGCAGTAAAAATGAGAGATCGAAAAGACCACCCAACTCTGAGAAAACACGCTTTTTACTTTAGCTGCCCCAAAGAGTACGTGAAGTATTGTAATTGATTAAAAGAAGTTTCCACCCGTCACTCCCTTACATTTTGAGACGTTATGTATGAGTCAGGAAGCCCAAATTTTGGAAGGATTTCGTGTTTCTGAGCCACTCGTCTGTTCAAATTCGCGAGATATTTACAAACTTTAGTCATCCGACAAAAGAAGATCGGCAGAGTTTTGTTTTCAGTTTCCGCACATTTTACTGTTTGGGTTTCAGTAAACGGGGTTGCGAGAAAAGTTCCCATTTGACGCCAAAATAAGGTTATCACCGAAATAGATATTAAAAGTACCAATTGTGAAGACGTTCTTCACAGAATATAATAAGGCTCTCTCAGGAGGGCTAAAGAAGAATCCTGGCAGAAGTTCAGCGGAGTCATTGAGGATTTGTCAGGTGCAGAGGGTCCTCGCTAAAGGAGGATAAGTTAAATGACAGGTTTTATACGAAAGGTAAGGGTAGCATAGATCGGCAGAAGGGAGACCCTGGAGGAACTGATGGCGGTTCACTTTCCTGGGTCTCTCAATATGCAGCGTCGACTGAGTTACACTCAGCAACCAGATGATGAAGGAATCACCTGCCAGAAGCACGAAGGCTCTCAAAGTCCTAGGAAACGCTCAATAAAGTGAAATGGGCAGTAGCCCCATTAAAACCCATAGTGAATAAATAACCCCTTTCAAGAATTGTGACAACTTTGTTGACGTCTGAAACCCCATCACTTAGGCCTCTTAGTCGCGGCTGTTTCACGATAATTTGCAGTCGACAATCGCGGAAATTGGATAGACTACGCCAACAATCGGATGTTGGCGTTTGCCAGACTATTAGTTTGGCATTCTATTCTTGAACTGTACATATAGCTCAAAGCATCAAAGGTGGCCCCCAGAAAACAGCAGGGCAGGGCGTTAAATGTGAAGAAGAGCGGAGAGGTATGCAGGTTAGTTGGACAGGTTGATGTGTAGCTCCGCGGTCGCTTCTTTCAAGAATACGAGCATTTTTAAAATACTTCCCCCTCCATCCTCGTAAATCATTCGATCATAGACCTGCGATTTGTCCTGGCGAGTTGCCGCAGGACATTTTCCTTGGGATAACGGTCGCCCTCCTAATTCCAACGGATGAAACTAAAACCCGCTATTTTTCGTGTTCCCCCGACATTGTCGTCAATGCGTTTTGATTTGTGTGCCGTCGACTCTGGGGATTTTACGACACTTATAATGTCGCGGGTCCCGGGCTGCCATAAACGTAAACGTTGGAGCGCCTTATCCACTTTCGCATCCGCCCCAAAAAAAAGTTAGGCAATTCCGGCTGATCTTTGTCTAAAAATAAGACTCATTTCGTTTGTGGTTTTATTCGCGAAGCCTTCGCTCGGACGGACGGGACGCGAAACATAAAATCGGTGCGAGTCCTCCGGGACAGGGACAGGCCGAACAGATTGACAAGCGCGATACGAGTTTTTGGACCGGAAAGCCGATTGAGAGGGAAAGATATGGTACGAATTTTCAACCTTCGCTGTGGTTTACCTTTACAAGGATTCGCTCAATTACAGAGGAGCTGGAGCGTTTGAATGGTCGAGCTACTGGAATGTCTCGGAAAAAAGGGGGAATAAGAGGACGATTGTTTTTTGAATGGTCGATAACCATCTGGCGAGGGAAACACATAGAGTCTCACGGTTTATTGGTCGCCCTCTCTCATAGCGTTTTTTGATCCGTTGCCAAAACTCGCAAACCCTTAATTGGGGCTCCGCTCGGGAACCAGGTTCGGTTTGTTAAGACCTCCTGAGGGTTCCCGAATTGTTTCTTTCTTTTATTTGCCCCCCCCCCATTACCGCCTTCCCCCGCCACCAAAGCCTCGCTGACATGCCATCTTCTGCATCACGATGATGTACTACCGAGCTCTCGCTCAAAACGCAACGTCGCAAGGACGAGATAAACTACAAATCCAACAATAATTAACAATATACAAAACGGCATAGCTCAATTTGAAATCGATGAAACCTCCACTATAAGCTATAGATGATTTACAGGGCAACCAAACCATCTTCGACTTTAGGCTATTGAGCAGCTATTTAATTCTTAATGAACTTTTCAGTTGCATCTGAGGACTGTATTACACTTGACAGAATAGTTTCATCAAGTAAACTGCCACAGTCCAGTCCCTGCGCCTCCTTCCGAGGATTAGCTGTGGCCACTCATTCTACCTACACGTGCACGTTGCCGTTTACATACACTCATAGCGAAGGGAGAGTACTGGGATATGCCTGCCCTTCGCAGAGTGAATTTCTTAGGCTAAATACTTATCACAGCAGAAGATACTAATAATCCAAGTGATCATAATAATATACACAAACTAACACAGCACATTATAATTTACTAAAAATAGTTAATCTCAATTCAAGAGAAGGTAAGGAGTGCAACGAGAGCGCATATGTACTACGACATCTTATATATAGTCAATCGAAGGATGGTACGGGTTATAACTCTGTGTGGCGACACATGGCGAATAGCTCTTCATTGGAAGACTGGCTAGACGACAACCATACTTCCACAGGCCTGGGTTCGGTGGGTGCTGAGCGAGTGGTCGGGCATCCATGACTTACGACTGATATAAACTCTGTCATGCGCGTTAAACAGCAGTCATTTTGATAAAGAACCTTGAACCTTGGTCGCCTTGGTGTATGAAGCTTGATTTTGAGGAGATTCGGTCTTCTGAGGCGGTGAAGCTTCCTATCGCTGATCCTCGAGATATATTGAAGCTGGTACGTAAATATCTAATACTTCCCTTTGTAGGCACTCAATTCGTTCAAGGTTTATAAGCTGTAACGTCGCTCAGCGGGCTTACACTTGTAACACGCTCGGTTAACGTCAAATAGGTGGGCATTCACGAAAACCTCTACCGCAAATCGTCTGTCAATTGCGCAATTGGCTTTTCACGCTGTAAAACGACGGCGAGGCTTCATTTTTAAATGATAAAAAAACTACGAGTTAGCGCCGTCGTGGGCCTTTAAACCATATAAACTCTGTTTAGACGTAAGTAAATCTTCCCGCTCGAGAAAAAAAAATTGATGGGAGATGAAAAGGATGACGGGAGCGGAACTAATCGTCTAGTGGCAGTTCGCTGGTATACCAGTCATCTCGCGAGCAGACAAAAGGCGGGAGAACAGGAGTCCCATGATTTTACGGAAAAGAGACCTTAATCAAACGAGGAGCACGCGTCGTAAATTTGTCAACAGTTCCAGGGAACAAAGAGCCGCTCACGTTCGAAGGAGAAGTATCAGGTGCGAGACATCACACATCCAGCTTTTGCATTCATTCAGTCAATCAATTCCCTCGCCAATCTAACCAATTGTTGAAACACTTAAATTATAACTAGATTTTAGAAGGACAGAATTACTTTCTAGTGGAATTGCCGTGTAAGTTGTACTGACTGCTAACAACTTGGCCAATATATAAACAGTAGCGCACATTTCAAGGACCTCCGAGATGGTCATTTTGAAATGAGAAAACAGGTTTGTTTTGATAGTTAGTGATCCCCTACCCCCTTCAATTACATCACTTCCACAAGTACTTACAAATTCCAGGCGTTGTGGGGGCCAGTAGGCAATTGGCACGAGGTGACGCGTCGAGCTGACGGGTAGTCAGTGTGAGACGTTGATACGATTACTTTCCGTATGTTTTCCTGCGAGTTCTTGTAATTAGAAGACTTTGGCGCACTATAATTACTGTAATTTTACTGTTATCGATCTTTAAGCAGTTGTACACGTCTCATACTCATTCCATTCGACACTTGCACAAACGACACAATGCCTTGAAAACGATTTAATGCATTTGCGTTAAAACTGAGTTTTTGTTAATTTTATTAAACCATTTTTTGCCCACAACAACCATGGGCTTCAGCGATCGGGGAGCACAACTGGACACCAAATGAAATTATTGTGCGAAAGAACGGATTTATTAGTTCACGTTAAGGGCGTAAAACGGCCCCGGGCGGCGGACGGACATTGCAGATTTGGATTTTGAAACTTGAAATGTCAAATTTTGAGGGGGTGTTGTAAAAACATTGTCCTGATCCGAAAACGTAGGCGTAAACCAATACTCCCATGAGCGAATATTATCATCCAAATGAGTGAATAGCAAATGAGCATTGCTTTAGCAATGAAATTTGACGTCCTTTAGGTTCGATGAGTTTAATCCACACGCACGCTCGAAGCCATACACTCGAGGGATTTTCCAAGGATTCTGTATTTGTACCGACTTGGATCTGTTTTTGGATTTGTCTTCGGTTTCTTGCCTTCCCTGCCTACATATATCCATTTTATAAAGGCCCCTCATAGACGAAGACTTGCCAGTATGGTTTAGCTTCCTAAGGGCTTCGTAAAAACGTTCTCAAAAACCTCTTTTTCGGCGTATTTTTGTACTTCAATTTTATCAATTTGCATTTTACGCAGAAAATGAACTGATTGTCAATTTTTATTCTACGATTCTGTATACCGAAAATTCGTTCTCTCTAAATTGGTTGAATGAAGCGGACCCAACGATTAGCTCATTCGACCGGAGCGACAAACACATTGAACTCTCGAGTGTGAGGAAACTATTGTGACAGTCACACCTGCTCTTTCATGCTACGAATAGAGTGTAATTTTAGTTACTGCCCGGCCGCATGTCAACATTTCTCCAAATGTGTGTCCTCACAGTGACACGCCAGGTTCCAAAAACCTACGACTCCATCGTTGGGCATTCGTTCTATTTACTGTTCGGGGAGTTTCGATGTAAGGTTCCGGGTAAAGGAGCACAGAAGCAAGTGGAAGATCGGAGGAGTTCCTCTCTCACAATGAGTTTGATTGGAGCTGGCAAGTCATGCACCTCGTTCAACTTGTTGGTTTTATCCATCTGAATAAATAAATGAGCTGTGGATAGAAGTCTAACAGAGTTACTCTTTGTCAAATCAGATGAGGGGGGGAGGGGGAGCGAAGGTAGTGAAGAGAGTGTGTGTTAAGGGGGCGAAATGTGGTCCGTTGTAGGCCTTTGCGTTGGGCTGTTTGCTTAGTCTTCTGAAAATCTGAGTCAGCGCCGGAACGTGTTCAGGTATCCACAGTCTTTCATATATTCCGAAAATTAAATGCGCAGTATTTTATACAACTACAATAACAATTTGTGAGTACATGTGGTGGAGTTTCTTGGACATTTTTTCTATTTGGTGCCATCGTTGACTGGTTTTGGCTTCTTTGGTCGACTATGGAAAAATTGACTGTGAATGACCATGGGCGATGGGAAAAGTGGAGACAAAAATAGCAGCAGCTGAACTCCGCGACGTTCTGTCCTTCCACTGAAGGTGCTGGAGATAGGAGAGGCGGACAGATGGTAAGCGATATGGGAATAGTGACGGAAGTTTCTTTCCTCAGCATTCGCAACCATTGGACGACCCAGTTGAGATCTGAGAATGGTGACTGCTTCACTTCATTTCTCTGAGTGAATCCTCATTCTGCACGTCGTGTACTACGACATTGGAGTTCTGCTGTAGCTGGTTGGCTGGCTCGTACCCGTGGCACGGGTAATGGGGAATGAACAGCTTGCCACGCCTCTGCTGCATTCTTTATCCTCAGGAGACAGTAATCGTACGGAGTGTCAGAAAGTACATTTCTCGCTGTAATAATTTTTTTGTTCATTTGCGTTGGACTAGGTACATTTCTAAGCTGTGTTTGGGGGATCGAGTCGTCGACAACGATGCCTAATTGACTGCATTGTTAGATGTAAAGGGCTCTTGACAACTGCTTTGATATATCAGCGGAGAAACCAGATTCGCAGTAACGTCGATCGCTTTCAGCTGTCCTGAAGACGCTCGTATAAAGTCCAAAGTAATTCGTTTTACGTGATTCTCGGCAAGAAGGGAAACAAACGATTTTTAACGGCACTCTGAACGATTTTCGAAGACGAGAAAAAACCGGAAACAGCCTTTTGCCTCGAAGTTCCTCTCCAATTACGAACGTGGCGTAATTTTCGTGTTTAATTCCCACACACATTTCGAGGCTCCTCATCTTTGTTTTCCGCCGCGGGCTCGTGGAGGAAAAAAAGAACTTAGTTACGGGAAAGGTAAAAGTATTTATTGTAGCCTGAAGCTGGACGGTATCATTAGCAAGTCTAGGAATAACGACGATTTTTCAATCTCTGCTCTCCAATCTCCCAATTACTCATAAGATAAACGCCCTGGGGGCTCTACCTGAGCAAACCTCTGGATATCGGAAGATCGGAGTCGGATTCTTCACTTCACAAAGTGGCTGCGTTGTTCAAACGGATCTGGTTTCCCGGCTCCCGTTACTCACTCCCCTCCCTCCACCCACCATACCTCCACAAATCTCACCAAACTTGAAGCCCATTTCTCAAAACTAATTCCGCGTATTTCGTCTCTTAAATTTTTACGACTCAAAAAGAAGTTGCGAAATCGATGGACGTCAACATCTTTTGTCCTGTACCTTAGTCGTAAGATACATCCAACCTCTTCCTCGTTGCAAGAGTTAACCGAAACAAGTTATTGGCTTGTCATGTTCGGCAAACTTTCATCTTATCAATTACTCGTTTGTTCGATAAGCCGATCGGAAGGCGCGGTTGAGTCACGTTAAAATATTGTGTTCTGAATATAATCAAGTACCTTACGTACCAGCCAGCTGCTTTTCAAGGCTCCTGGGCGATTATAGCAGTTGGATAATGCGTACAACCACCGTAATTGAAACAACCGCGAATACTCACAGTGATTGGATAGTGCAGAAAGCTTTGTCGTTAAAGTGGAAATGGTGGTAAACGTTACGACATTTCGCTGCTGTTCGTCAAACTCGGCCGATCACGAGTCCCTGCGTAGTGAGACAACACAGGCAGATGTCAGCAATCACTACCTGTCAGTAACCTCTTCTTTTTGTCTTCTACCTTCGTCTCTCTCCTCCTTCACAATACCGTACATTTCATTTCATGTTGAACTGGGCACTTTCTGCGCGACTTCCCACCTTTCCGTTTTTTGTGTCATTGATAACAAAGGGGATGTGATTGGTTATAACAAGAGAGCAACCTAACAAGCAACCAACCCCACCACCACCACCACACCCATCCACGGTACAAATCTTGATCTGCGACGGAAGTTGTTTCCGTCGTGCGCTATGTATTATTTTTTTAATATCTATATTACTCACTAGAAAGAAGTACTAAAATGCACTCATTCTTTGATTCCGTCGCTGGAGGGTGGCCTGGTATTTATTACAAACCCTGTCGAAGTTTTTCTTTACCCAGCTGACAATTTCGCCCTCTTGTTGAGTGCTGTTACTCTTCTGATCCTATGTGTCCGTTATTTGTAATACCAAGTTGAACGCACGATCGAATCTGCCAGGCTAGTGCATTGCGTAAAGGTAAGATAGACAAGACATCGCTTTCCACCACCTTGATTGTGAGACATCTAAAGTTGACTGTCACAAATAACTACTTAAATATCCAATCTGGTTTTCGAGCGGTGGCGATTGTAACTGGTGCAATTCGCGAACACCCCACTTGAGCTTGAGGATGTTTTCGTTGATCTTTCAGTTCGATTGTAAGGTTTACTCGCGTACAATGAGTTGCTGCCAGCTTCCTGCCAGTCAATGTGGTGGACGAAGAAAGTTGTGCGATGGTAGAGTTAGGATCTTTATTGGAGCGAATGAATAAATATTAAGGGAGAGGGATAATGAGGACATCTATCACAGTGAGGAAGAGAAGAACGTCAGGAATGAGTATGTGTTCCATTCTTGGGTCCCCTCCCCCCTCTCTCACAATTAGAACATACCTGAAAGGCAGGTGAGATGGGAAAAGCATAGCCTGGCCTAGGTTCATCTGCGACCTGCGATGCGACCAGATGTAGAAAGCGTCTCATCTGCTACCAAAAGGAGCCGTCGAGAAAGAGCCCTTGACTAATTTATCAAGAAAGATAGCCGCCACATCTCCCCAAAAACCTGAAGAGCGCAGTGTAACGAACGATATTATTTTCTTATATTCCTCCTTCCGCCTCGCTGCCGTCATTGAGAAGGGATCGATAAAACTTGACTGTGTCCAATTAGGTCACGGCTCCTGGCCATTGGACAAAAGGGGTGTAGCTCGCCTATTTTCTCGTCTTCGGTTTCTTCCCTCAACCCCTCGTTCTCCGGCATTCAACTTTTTTAGGGCTGCCTTCTAAAATTCCTCTTTTGACACGACCGGCGGTCTGCAACTTCCTTCGCCGGCTTAACTACCCGTTTTGTTGTGACTGTTCGTGTCTGGTTGACTCGACTTCAGTATCGCAGATCTGGCAGTTGAACTCCTAATTACAAAGTTGCCCCACAATTATTATTTGTAATTTTGAGAGAACAGAGCTGTAACCGCGGCCCCATTCTCTCGAGTCAACGATTTCCCCAGAGGGGAATGATGAAAAGGACTCAGCGAAAGCCTTCGATTCCATCGAGTCCTCTTGGAGCGCATTCAAGGAACAAGCGGTTGGCAAAAAATCTCAACACATTATCAGATAAGTGGCCGGAAACGATCGCATGGAACGCATAATCTGGAGCAGCACTTGAAACACTTATTTTGCTTTAACTATTGTAGACATTCGTTTGCTTCACGTCAAAAGTAAGAACGTGCGATATTCGTGGGTCTTGCTTAACCATTGACCATGGGACACCAAAACAAGGGTGCTAACACAACTGGCCTACGGAAAATGACGAGAGCACAGTGTTTTATCAAAAAATCGTGTTTCAGAGCAGTTTTGTTCGTATAAATGCCGTTCAAAAGCTACTAGGATATTCAGAAAAAGTACAGTGGTAACCCAATAAATCCCCTACACGATCGTTCGATAATAGTGGTGGCATAAGTTGGAGAAATTCCGGAACAATAATCTCCATTAGTTTATACGTAGGACGTTGTTATAAACTGATTAAAAACATGATTTGATTAGTAGCTAAAGCTATGAAAATCGTCTATGTACGAGGGTGCTAAGCAAAGTTTTAGTATACTGGCTGAAGAAATGTGGAGTGCAGAACTGTGTGGTGGTTTTAGTTTATTATTCATTCTGAATACTAAACCTGTGTTTTAAGTCAGGAAATAGTTTGTACAGCCCCCTCTCAAAAGTTGACACTACGTTTCAAGGCATGGAGATTACAAAACCGCTGTTCAGGCCACATTTTGCCGTTAACGTCTTCCGACAAATCCGTTATTGCGCACAAAAAATTCATTTGAGATGTTATTGCGCCCACCCACTCCGCAATTCAATTCGACAGAACTCATGGTTGGTACTGGCCAATACGTGATTGAGGAATTAGAAAAAAATTAAATTTTGACAGTTTTATTGTAGTGACGTCGTGTTAGGTACTTTGTCCAAGGTGTTGTTTAATGCTGAGTCGAATAAGGCTTCGTCTAAATGGAAAACAGTGAAAGCACATGACCACTTGAAGGTCCTCACGGGACAATATAGCGAAAGCTTTCATTTCTCGTAGTGCCTCACGTCTCAATAAAACACTTCACGTCTAACCAACTGCCTAGCGTGGCTTAAAAAAGTCAATATTCGTTATTCCGTGTAGTTAAGTGATATCACGCATCGTTTACTATGCAGAGTCAATGGAATGGGTCTCGGAGGTGTGAGACTGCGTCAAGCTGGGTAACCAGGAACTGTTTGTTTTCCTGAATCGTGGTTAAGTATTGCTAGCTGCAGCGTAAGCAGTGAATTCATATTTTTCGACGTTCGATGGAATAGGGCACAATCCGTTGTACAATAATTTATTAATAAAATATTTAATAGCGTTTCCTTATTTTGAAAATTGAACCAGCGAGCTTTTGACTCGTGACTGATGTTGCAAGTTTTGAAGTCACGAACATTACCAGATTCATATCAACCGAGTTAAAACAATAGGGTTGCCTCCTGTAGTGATAAAAATCGCTGAGTGTATTAGGGGTTGAGGAAAGTTGTGTGATGCAACGATGTACGTCATGTGTCGATTCAATGGGTGGTTTGTGCATGTCCCAAAGCTGCCTTCGCTGAATCGAACGGGAGGCTGCGTGAATCTGCATAGCCTTGGCACAATCATGCTCTGCAACCGAATAATAAACCGCAGTGTAATAATGTGCAGGGTTTTTGCATCGGAGTAAGGTTGGTTTAAGTTCTTCTCGCTTCGTGTGTCGTGTGGAGTCCCGAAGACGAACGAGGCACTCGGCGATGATCTTCCCGTCAGATTCATTTTACTCCCTCGAAAGGCGGAGCGCGGCCGGTGGAACGATTTTCCAAAACGCGGCCTGCCGATAATTTGCGGCACAAAAGAGCGACTTACTCCGTCCGAGTCGACGCAATTTCCTCTTGGACGTCTCATCGATCCCCCTTTTGTTCAGGAACTCGACTCGACTCGTCTCGTCTCGAAACCAACTCCTCTCCTCGGTTCTCTCGAGCAACTACCTGCTCTTCTCCTCCGCGGGGGTGTGTAAATTTACCGATGACAGGGTGTAGTTTCGGGTGAGTGAGAATTCTCCGGGACTCGGGTTCGTAGGCTCGGCCCTCGAGAGTTTGGCGGACGGTGTGGTGGTGGTGGTGGTGGTGGAGTTGGTTGTGGCGAGACGGGGGTGGAAGAGCGCTAGTCCGAAAGATTTACGGTACGGTTCCTTCTCGTGGCATGATTGAATAATTAGAAGCGGTCGAACCGATGGGTTTGAGGGTTCGGGGAGGTGCAGGGGCTCTGGGCGGTGGTACAAGAGGAGACGAGGCAGCGCATAGCTGCAGCCATAACCCCGAGTCTGAGTCTCTCAAGGTCGCTGCTCTACAGGTGTCTATCCCCCACATACTTCTCCAACCGTCGCACTCCCCTCAAACCCCTTCACCAGCCAGACACTCTGGGGGAGTTGTACGTGTCAGCGGGGTGGTTTAAGCACCCCTTCTCGACCTCCTTTCTCAATAGTCGGAGAGCCACCATGGTTTGCCAAAGTAGAAGAAGGGGCTGGGAAAACTATGTATATCTAGGAGCTTTCCTTGAGCAACATTTCTCTCAGCACCCCCACATAGTCTGTATCAACCCATCCAATGTGTCTCCGATATCATGATCCACTCTTCCTGAGCTCTCTCACCTTAGAAAACGCGACGCACCACATATTTTTCATCGGACCAACTCGCAATCACCGTAACTAGACGTTCTATACGAACTGCTTGTACGTAACACTCCGTAAGTTCGCCCTAGTTACGTGACGACCGTTATTGAGTAACGAATGTGTTGGTAACTGCCAGCATGAGTGTAACTTTACTTTCCGCTACTCGAAGGATCCAGGATCGCCTACGATTTATAACGCTACTGGATAGAAAGACGAGTGAAGGAGATTTCTCGCAAAACTTATACAAATATCTGGTGCTTAGCAACACACAACTTTTCTTAGCTCTACGTCAATTCACTTGTGTTCATGGCTTCTTCTACATACTCAATTCCATTTGAACTTGAATCAAACGTTCTTCAAGGCGGCAGAAAGCGGAAGCGCTTACAGTTCCAGAATTTATCGTGTTGCTCGTACTCATTCCCACAGAGGATTGATGCGGCTGACAACTAGATTTTTTTGAAGAGGAGAGTAATCACTTTATCCGAGTATTTGAGTAAATACATTTAGAAATGGTAGTGAGCGAAATGGCGGTAGTTGAAATTCGGGAATTTCTGGAGTGACCCCCCCCCCCCGCCCTATATCTTATGAGCGTTTTCAAACACTCCTACAGTTCGATGTGCGGGAGAACGCCTGATCCGATTGAGCTGGTTCTTTTTTTGATTTGTTATGGTAGTAATAAGGTTATGGGTCGATGGGAGGGGGGGGGGCGGAAATGTACCAAAAACTAGGGTTTTTCGCATTTTTCTCGAAAACGGCTCCAACGATTTTGATTAATTTTTAAGTTACCTTCTGATAATCAATACCTAACTTTTCTTCTCCATACATATCTCCATGAATATACGGTGAACAGAGATATAGGCCTATGAACAAAAAATAGGTTATTCACGCTTTTTGGATAAACGGCTTCAGCGATTTTTACCAAACTGTCAGGATGTGTTCAAATAGTTAATACTTACATATTGTTCTCAATAAATGTTCCTCTGACCGTCCATTGAACAGAGATAAAAATCAAAATGTGTCGAAAATGACGTTTTTTCGAACATTTCCGTAAATTCCAGCGTAACCGCTTCACCAGATGTGATCAATCTTACAGTGTGTTTTAGTCCACCTATATCCCACATTTCGTTCTCCGTAATTATTTCTGTATATATATGTTCAACGAAGATATAAGCCAAGTTAACTCAGAAAAGGAGATTTGTCGAATATTAATTTATCGGTTTTCCACTTCAAAAACGGCTCTAACGATTTGTAACGATTACGGAGTACTCTCATCTAACTGGTCTCTGCATTTTGTTCTCCATGAATGTTTCAGTAGAAATGCGTTGAATGAAGATATAGCACTGAACCTGTAGCTGGTGTTCGAACTTACGGGGGTGGCGGGAAGTTGTGTGTTGCTGCCTACCGCTCGTTTTTCTTCAAAACTCGCTGTAAATGGGACAGTGGCACCCAAAAAGGAGAGAAACTAAATAAATAATATGTAAGAAAATGCGGAGGGAACCCAGACTACGCTACGCCGGCTCTAGGATTAGAAGGATTAGGACGGGGAAGGAATTATTTGGCAATTAGTTAACGGAATTGTTACGAGATGTGTACAGTAAACGCTGTTGTGTCTGGTAACCCCATCTTCCAACCCTTGACCTGGAAACTTGAGTATCTATGTCCGACATGTCGCTGTGACGGCGGCTCACTCCGTCAATAAACGTTTAGTTTGCCCGAGAAATGTCTATTAAGTATTTTGCGGTAGATTCGGCTCCACGCCATGTCAGTCGAGGAAAGTTGTGTGATACATTCACATGATTGTTTTTTTAATATTTCGAGCGTTTGATGTTTTTGGTAGAGTAGAGCTTTCACAGTACCATTCCTATGTTTTATTTTCATAAATTAGTAAATGTCAATGTAAGATAAGCAACAACATTCGGAACGAGGCATCATACTGCTTTCCTCCCCTCTACGAGGTTGTGACTGGCTGTCGTAAGCGATGGGCCAGTCATAGTGATAATCAACGATATCACGAAAGCGGGGTTTTCCTCCGCATCAGGCTCTGGTACTGAACTCAACGCAGAAATCACGCCCCATCCGCACACCACACAACTACACACTTGACATATTCGGTAGGGTTCAAGCAGAAGCTGGTTGATGATCGTGGATAACGTCTCCCTTCCTCGAGAACAATGATCAATTATTTTATCCTCCCAAAGTTGAGGGTCATTTGTTATCCGCTTGTCAAAGCGCAGGACCGCCCGTCTGAGTCGTCAGTCCTCCGTCTGCACCCGAGCTGTCCCAGTGAGCAGTTAGTGCCACCTGAGAAGCCTCGGAGGTCGACTCCCTGTATGTGACTTCTCTTTCCCGCCGCCTGAATGAATTTCTAGGGGGAGAGAGCTCCCGTCACATCCCGTTTAAAGGATCCTACACAGTTACGAGGACCTTGGACTGATCGATCCAGAGGACGAAATGTGGATAAGATTAAATGATAATTCCGTAACTAGCGCGAATTTTCCTCCGACTCTCGTCAATCCTCAAATTGGCAAGTAGCGCTTAGCCAGTAGGACATTGTTTGGTGGACACCATTCACGATGAAACGTACCAGTAATAGGCATTTGAGCACTATTAGTCGATACGGATCCTATGGAATAATGACATCAGTCGCTATCCGAGTTTTACTTACTGAAGATCTGACTGTATCGTGTGCTATGGTGACCTCAGAGGTATATTTATTACTTTGATCTCGTTCCAATATTTTCCGTTTCCTTCCTCTCTCTGGCCATCCCTTTCCCTTGCCAGCTATTCTTTCACATCTCCAGTAGCCATTCCTTCTGAAATGGACTTGCCTTTCAGTACGGTATGTAGCTGCGGTATAATACTAGAGCTACGTTCTATTTGAAATATTACTGTAAAAAATATCTTCGACAATTCTATGTAGAAACTCCCTCAATTTTTATCTCGGAAGTACGTACGTTTACTCTCCTTTGCTCTATGATGTACACAGGACTTCGAGATTTATCTTTACGTTTCAAGGAAAATACCATTTGAGAAAATTGTCTGTGTGTGTGGGAGAGCAGCGCAGATCATCCTCATCAATTCCGCTCAAACAATAATAGCTTTTCAAAAAAATTAGTGCGGTAGTCCAATTAACTACGTATACGTCAGGGGTTTAATAAGGGTCATAAGATAAAGAAGAGCGATTAGGGCCGCCGTTTCGCCTATAACCATCTCGCGTGGTATTTGTCCGATAATTCCGAAACAGTAAACGCGAACCTTCTCAAAAAAATTATGATGACAAGCTAATGAATTCCCTATGCACTAGTTGCTCAATGGCGTTAGTGGCATGAGCATGACTGGCTCAATAAATTGTAATTCTCCGTAGAACGTGATTATGTGTTTTACCAAGTTCAATGAACTGAGTGAAAAAAGACGTAAAAATCGTTGGATGTACATGAGACTGAGGAAAGTGATGAGATGCGACGCACCAAACATTTGTATGAAGGCTGGAGTATAGTCAAGGAACTGTTTGTCGTAAGTCTTATTGAGGTAAACCTCACGTGTGACCATCAGCTCGATATTCGTCTAGTTATAACACATTCCTTTGGGTTTCCTATGAAAACAATAACGCAGGTGACGTGATCTGTGGAGGGCAGAATCGTTATGTTCGACGCGCATTACGTATCTTCGTTGGGCTACTCATAGGCGTGTGATCAACTCAAAAACTATCGGCTACCGCCGTCAACTTATGGAATTTCAGTGGGAGGATGTTTTGTTTTCACGAAAGGGAATTTTTGTCAAAGCGTCGTTAGGTTTTTTCCCCCCCTCGTCCCTGGCAGTATCGTGATCCATCAATTTGTGTCTTTGCTTTTATCTCCTAACCCCCTCCCCCTCGCCCCTTCCCCGGCAACTTAATTTCGGTACGGGGCAAAAAACAGCGTGGAGACTCCCTCGCGTCTCCGCTATCTCGTTCTGCCCAGACTTATTTGTTTGTTGTAATCTTGACATATCGCATCCTTGTCCCGGCCGTTCCGTAATCTGCGGCCTCATCCCAAAGACTTTTGAGGACTATCCGTCATCCCGTTCGGGTACCTGCGCGTTTTCGATGGTTTCACGCGATAGCAAAGCCGGATAAATTGAGATCAGTCGCATAATGAGACTGAATAATAAATAAGATTCCCTGAATAACGATGAAATATGACTGGGAGTATTTGAGTTTTATAGGAAGCTTATCCCGGCAATTTCGTGGTGACTGTTTTTGAGAGCTGGTGCAGCGTCAGTCTAATTGTGATGTCATTGCGCCGCTCTAACGCACTCGTGTGTTGAATAGTTTTCATGAGCGCCATCGGAAGAAGTCGAACTATGTCACAATGTAAGTCATGGGAGATTTCAGTAAACTCACCTTTAAGGACGTCCCATATGTAGTTGATCCATCCCCGCATTGATTGAAGAAAGTCTCTTCGCTTCTTCACTCCAATGGCATTGGGAAACGTGGCAGACTCACTTCCCAGTTACCATGTCTTCCCAAGAGGGTGAAAACGAGCTTGAGCTTAAGTGTGCTTTTTACTCATTCTCAAGTCTGGTCTGCAATGCAAGTTCATAGCGCGCTCAAACCTTTGATTATGTCAATAATCTCATTCCCAACTGCAATTTTCGCGATGTCATCTCACGGATAAATGAAAAAGGTAATGAATTAGTTTTTGTGAAGATTGTGCTTCACTTTGTACCTTCTTTGAGAAATCATTTGGTACGACTTGTCACACAACTTTCCTTGTCATCTACAAAAATGCTAATACTTTTCATGCCTTGTCTAGTTGTCTGTAGTCACGACTTTGTGTACCAGTATTCGTAAATGCCTGACTACCTGTTCAGGATTTACACCAGTGTTATGATTTGAAATATAAACCCAAATCACGGCGTGATGCGCTGCACTGTTTGTGGCGGTTCACGAAGATATTTTCTTTAAAGCGCCTTCCTGCGGTCATAAAAACGACCACTCACACAGTCCGTTGAACCCACAGTGGGACGAAGCCCGCTAATTCAGCTGTGTGGAAACATTACCTCACGATGTGGCAGACCGATTCATACTCAGTTACTAGGTACGCAAGTAGCAGCGCTAATGGCCTTAACTCGATATTTGGGCGTGATAGAGGATACAAAGTTTTCGTTTGGTTGCCACATCCAGCATTTGGCAGATAAAGACGGGCTGCGGGCAAGCACAGGGCAAGTGCTTATGGGCCTTGTACACTCCACCCTCTTATATGGAGCGGAGGTGTGGGCTGGTACTCTTAGCATTGCCTACCACAGTAAGTGGATGGCTGCGATGCAATGAAGGTGCACCGCTTGCACCTCACAGAGCCTGGCATCACTTGCTCATACAGCATGGTTTCCCAGGAGGCGGTTTTATGCCAATCTATCTACTGGCAGCTGAGTGGGAAGAGCTAGACCACAATACCAGCGTACGAAGGAAAGGGGCAGTGCGTGAGCAAGATGGGAATCCTCGTCAAAGGGAGGTGACACGTATGAGTTCTTCCCCAACATCTGTGAACGTCTTTCAAGCAAATGTGTTGAGCCAGACCACTGGACGAGCCAGTTCCTCACGGGACATGACGACTTCACTGCGCGGTTCCACCTCTTTTCTCTCAAAGACCCCATCATGCACGTCTTGCGCCTCCAGTGCGGAGGAAACAAGAAGCCATGTGCTGCTCCACCCTTTTGAAACTTGCCACCCAAGTAAATAGTTAGAACAGGTGGGACATACGATTAAGAACTCCTCGCATCACAGATGGTGCGGGACTCCTCAGGTGGTCACCTCAGTCTGGTAACTCACGGACAACAGCTCCCTACCAGGAGACTGGCTAACGACAAAATACCTGCCACTCCTCCGCAAGTCTGAGTTTGGTGGATGCCGCAGGGGCCTGCCTCTTGCATATTAGCGAAACTGCAGTTTCTATGACTGATATGACCCTCGTCGAGGTTTTAGGAACAGTCATCAAATAAGGAAACAGACCTTTAACCTTTGAGAGGTGGCAAGGTGAGTGGGACGCAGCCGGGAAGGGACCAGTGGACCAGGCAGCTGATTCGTGCTCTTGGTCCATGGTTCAGGTGGCGCCACAGTGAGGTGGATTTCTGATTTACCCACTCATCAAGGAACATGAATCATTTAAGGCGTGTCTGCATCGAATAGGTAACGCTGCTAGTCCAAAGTGCATGGCAGTGGTGGATGATGCTTCCCATGACATCTTGCTGTGCCACAGGTGGGCGGACTAGCTGCGCACAGTGGAGGACATAGTCGGCAGAATCACACCGGAGGCATTCGTCAATACCAGGTTGAGTTCTGATGAAAACTGAAGGTGCATTGCTCAATTGGTCTAGGCAAGGCTCAGCCAGAAGAGGATGGATCTTGCCAATCTTTCTCTCGCCTCCGTCCAAAAAAGAAGGTTTTAGGCGCATGGGTTGTTGGGTGTAGTAAACGTCTGTACCGATCCAACCAACATACAAACATCTGTTGTTCACAATCTCGTCTCATGTTCTTCCAACGAATGAACATTTTTTGATGCTATACTTACACAAAATATAAGTTAAGTCGTTGCAGCCGTTCACGAAATGTGAGATATTTGCTGTTTGGACATTTGTTAAGTGCTGTTAGTTTTGAATGGCTTCCTAAGATTTACCTGTCATCTTGAGATGCAGACTTAAGAACTAGAGCTGCTTTGCTTCCTCGGTTCACTCTCTCCATCGTTGGGTTCAGGGAAGAACAACTCTGATACCAACTAATGATTCAACTCTTAAGTTGACCATTAACTAAAGCGCGTTTAGTTGAGAGAAAAACCTCAGGTCTTGGCAAGTTTTGCGACGATGGACCAACAGAAAAGTCTGAAGGCTCAAGATGGCTAAACGGAGACAGACGCTCAGTGCAGTGCCGCGTGGCGAAGGTTGTGGAGAGAGAAGGGAAAGGCAACTGCAGTGAAAATGATTTATGGTCCAGTCGAGTGTTCCAAGCGGGCGTTCAACCCCGAAGGGCTATTCGGGGGACTGAGTGGCCAGGCATCAAACAGGTCGGGCAGACGATGGGTCCCGGGAGAGCCCAAGTAGATGAAATACCTGGTACGTGGTTCGTCCGAGTTCATCTTGGAGTATCCCTCCAAATTCTCAGGTAGATTTCGTACACCGTGACTAGTCACGACGAACACACATCAACACGACTGAGGTTCGCCAAAGCTATAGCACGGTTCAGGAGTTGCAACGTCATAACGGCGCAAAAGTGTTGGTTATGACTGAAGTACTTTACTCGTGCGACATTACAAAATCGTATTTTCCTTCTCTCTCGAAAATTATATGAACTACATCCGTGAGAACGGATCAAAAAAGAAGAAACCGGAGCTTAAAGTTTGGAGATAATAATAAAACACTCTCAAGGCTCTCTCTTTCTTCATTAAATTGACATCAAACCTCCAAATCAAAGTGTATTCCCTAACCTTGCTAAAACTACTGTTACCGAGCCAATCGAGGTTCATCTGTGCAAACAGTAGGCGACTTGCTCCAACCAACTGTGTCAAGGAACGGACCCAGTTTAAACCTAGGTCGATATGGGATGATGTCTGTGAGTGTCACGGGCCCTGTATTGCTCCCTAAGCATTCTTAGTCATGATGAAGTGCCTCCACCTCGCCTAAGTGCTGCTGTAATGCTGCTGCAGTGTGCTAAGCGTCAGAGACCGTGCATTAACCGTAGTTACACGAATCGTTTACTGTGCGCGTTTTCTTCCACTAATTACATGCTCTGCTGCCCACTCTCCCGCCTCATCGGCTTATTTCAGGGTACAACATTAATCCCTCCACTAACTCCTTTCTTTGAAATCTCACTTGCTCCGGGTTCTTCTATCTTGTTAAATTGGTTTAACTCTGGTACTCAACTAAATAAGTAGACACATTTTACGGCGATCGGGCGAATGGTAATCGAGGGCACCCAACAGTGGGTTTCGATAGGCGAGAGGACATGTGTGGGTGAAGGGTTTACCCTAAGAAATCACGTAGGAAACTCTTGCGGGTTGGATTCCTCAAAGGTATCCGTTCTTCGATTGCAACTAACACGTCAAAACCTACGTATGGTTGTTTCTTATGATGTTAGTTGTGAAGCAGTGGATCATTTGATGCTCCTGATCAAGGAACCATCTCACGTGGAAGTACCTTGTGCCTACATTCTAGCACTGGTCTATTTTTGGTGGGATGTCTTTCCGTGTTTCTATGCCATTATTCATTTCAGGCGATGAAAGTAGAGTCGCCTTGCTGGGATGTATGGGTAGAACGAGATGTACCCCAGTACAAAGTAAATCATGTGAGATCAAAAGCTACACAGCCGGTGAATTATCACCGGATAGACTCCAAGGATTCATAGAAAGGGCAGTTGTAAACATCTGCTTGGTGCTCTGTCGTGGGGGAGTATAAAAGCTCGGCCTGCCAGCGCCCTATTGCTGGGCCGAATGATAGCTGTTTAGTACATTTTGCTGGGAGCCGACGCCTGCAATGACCTTGCCTTTGGTGGTCCTGGTGCAGTCGTAAGAAACAGGGCCGTAGACCCGTACGGATGGAGGGTTGAGCTACCCAAAGCCACGACTTGGCACCGCGTCGTCCCATAAAGTTTTGAGGAGCTGCATTCTTTCCTCGGAAAGCAGACTATTAACGCTCCTGTAATTCCTTGTTTTGGGGGACGGGAGACGCTCCGCTGCTTGTAAACAGGTTGAATTTGAAACAGGGTCGTTTCTTTTCAAAGCAGTCGCTCCGTTTGTGATATTTATTTCGCCTCAGCGCGTTATGAAAAACGCGCCCCTCGAAAAGCCTGGTTTTGAAAACCGGCTGCCGCTGAGAACACGTTGTCATCAAATCTACTCCAATAACCGATTCGGTATACTTTTCTGTTCAATTCATCAATTTGACTGCTGGTTTTAGAACAATGAACGCGTAAGTTATCAAATTATCGTCGAGGAATTGGACGGAAGGTTATTAAGGAAATTGCCGTTTACGGTGCCACTTTCAATAGAACAAGTGACGGTTAGGTTCAGGACTCGAAGGGCTGTTACACTTTTGAGAAGTTCACAGGAACCCTAGAACACATTCCTTCTCGTCCAGAGTAAATGGCGTAACGAGATTGTGCTAGAATAGACCCCATGAGACCGGCAATAACACTCTCGCTGAGTGAGTCTGCTCATTCTACCTCGAAACCTGACGTTAACCGTGTAATTATTTTCGGAGCAATGGCGATCAACGGCACTGTTCAAAAGTACAACCACCTCATGCTACCCTGCTCTTGCTTTCCATTGGCTAAAGTGTACTGGAGACGTGAAAAACCACGTTCCCACGGCGAGCCCAATAACGAAAGATAATGCAACATCAATATTGCATTAAAGCAGCTCACTAACAACAGTGATACAATCAAGATACCAAACCAACAATAACAAATGCCATAACAGATAAATTTTAAGACTCGGAGAACCCTTGGCTGGAGTGACACATACTAAAATTCCGTCGGAGGCGAAGGTATTGAACTCTAGTGCGAACACGGTGAAAAAATAGAAGAAAGTGGAAGGCTAGAGACGACATAAATAGAGCGGGGTACTCTAGGTCGGAGGTAGCCCGATTGATCTCTTCTTCTTTCATGTGCCATGTCCGGACTCCCTGACGTTGGCGATCACTATGGCGAGGGCTTCTCTGTCCTGTGCTACCTGCATCAATTCTCCCACTGATCCTATTCCAGTCCAATCACGGATCTTACGTAGCCACGAGTGTTGCCTCCTCCCAGGTCCTCGGCGCCCCTCTATTTTTCCTTTAATTTTAAGTTGGAGTAGTTGGTATTTTTCTCCTCTCAATATATGACCAAGATAGGCGATTTTGCGACATTTAATTGTGTTTAGTTTAAATTGTGTCTGTTGGTATTGGCTCTTCGAAGTACTTCCGTATTGGTGACGTGATCCACCCAAGGTATGCGAAGCATTCTCCGATGCAACCCCATCTCAAAAGCCTCGAGACGATTCATTGTGCTAACTTTCAACGTCCAAGATTCCAGTCCGTATAGGAGTACAGACCAGACATAACACCGTGTCATTCTTTGCCGTATTTTGAGGTTCAGATTGTCGTCACACAGAAGTTTTCCCATTCTACTGAATGCTGAACGTGCCATTTCTATTCGGCATTTTATTTCTACGTCAGGGTCTAAGCATTCTGTAATGATACTTCCCAGGTATTTAAATATATTTACCCTTTCAATTGGGGAACCTTTAAGTTCCAGTTTAAGGTTGATGTGGACTGTGCGGCTGAATACCATGAATTTGGTCTTGTTGGCATTGACTTTTAGGCCGTATCTCTCTCCCCCTGTGTCGATTCCACTGAGTAGTGATTGAAGCCCATCCATTGTGTCCGACAATATAACTGTATCGTCAGCGTAGCTGTATAGGCATGCCATTTACTTTCACACCATAGTGTGAGAGATCGTCCAGTGCTTCTTTAAATACACATTCGGAGTAAAGGTTGAACAACAGTGGGGAGAGAATACAACCCTGACGGATATCCCTGCCATCCTGGATGGCCCGATTGATAATTAGTGTAATCGAGGAGCTAGGGGACAGATTTCAACCAAGAACACTCAATAACGCTGTTCAAGACCTTGTGAAGTATGGTGAGGGGCTCGTAGCCAGTGGTAAAAAGGGACCAGACTTAGGATGTCATGAACATTGGTGAATTCCTTGAAATTCTGCTGAAGATGCGCATTGCCTAACGCTTCAGTTCCTTGTTTGCATCGAGAAGGCCAAGCTCTCGTCAAAAAGGACCCCCAGATCCACCATGTTCACGCATTTAACAGCTACTACTCAGAACACGAGTGGACCGTCGCGTGCAAGGAGGCCACAGAACACTTCAAGGGACTAAGGAAAAGTTTGTTTTCATGACATCAAACCTCAAAACGTCAGGTAACCGTCTGAAAGGCCTCATAGTACAATGGGAAATGTATATAACCGAAAATCTTCATATCGTCAGCTATCAATATGCAGCGAACCAAGCATCTGATGATGCTGCTGTTGATCGGGAGAAGAAAGCAAAGTGCTCAATGCAGTTTCCCAGAGGGACACAGCAGACAACAAGCCAGCGGTTAGACAGTTAGGATTCTGCTTTGGGATGTCTGGGGGAGTGCTGAACAAGTGCCCCCCCCCCACCTTCCAGCAACCCAAAACTGCCACGATGTCCGCAAGTACCTTTCCCAGCTTTTTCAGGCCTTGCCCTGGGAAGGGATTGGATTGCTCCGTTCTACCTATCTAGCCTTGCGGAGGCAGTGGGCTACCTTTGTGGCCACCAGGCAGTGAGCTGTGCATCCCCGTGGTACTTGGGGCCCCTGCATTTGGGTCAAACAACCCTTGCTGGCCCGCCCTATCTTTCGATGGCACTTGCAGCTTTTCCCCATCTCAGATCCAGACAGATTACGGCTTTCTCTTAGGTTTGGAAGGTCTACTGTAAGCCTCGGCAGAGTTCACCCGAGCCTCCACCCACAACTCAGGGATACATCTGCCGTGCATCTGGTTTTCGGTCCCATGCGAGCAATCAGACAGGTAACTTTGAATAATCTTAGTAGAAGTAGAATGCGAGCGATTGTGTTAGAATTCAACGCCAGAAACCACAACTCGGATGTTGCTTGGAACGCCAACCACCTGAAGCAGGTGCTGCTTACGAGATGACGTCACCGGCAGTTCAACTTCCACACCATGCACGTTGGCGTCAGACCGAAAATTGAAACTTCAGAAAAATATTTCCTAGCGAGGGGGCGATTATCAAAAATTGCGGTGCTGGTAACATTTTGGGAGGAGCCCTCAAAGTTGGGGTTTGAAACTGAGTAGAAATGAAAGGGTCAAACGGGTAATGAAGATCAGTTATCTAAGTTTGGTGGCGGAGGTTTCGAGCCCCAAGAAACTGAGTAATTGTTAACCGCCAATAACTATTGGTCGTACTTACAGGTCTCGTCGGGGCTAAGTATAAGTGTCGACTTGGACTGACTATCTTCTGCCGCTTCAGAGTATCGCAGCTAAATCCCGTTGATTGTCGGACCTTTTTTTCCTCCGTTCCCGCTGTCTCTTATTCCGACCTCCTCTTTTCGTCTGAATTTGTAATGAGGGGGTTTTGTGTGTGAAATCATAGGATGAAGACAAGGCGAAGGCCCTTTATCTAAACGGCCGATCTCTTCTTCATGGGCCTTCGTCCATCCAAAGGAGTTTGGTTTAGTCAGTTACATTCCACTCTAAGATTTCTCTCCTCCTTCTGATCTAGATAAACTCATAAACCACTACCCTCTCGCCTCCCTTCATATTTTCCCGAACACGATCCTATGAATGACAATCAACTTGTAAAAACTTCGGTTTTACATCCCGAAGTTTGATCAGACGCAGACGATTCGGTCGGGAAACCTAATGGCATCTGAGTTCTTTAGGATTCGACGATTTTATCTTCTGACGATGAGCCAACAAATCGGCCAAGACTTTTGAACGCTGGTGTCCCTCCGCTTCTCCTCTGCCCACACAATCCCCGCTTTATGCTCCCTCACACTCAACTACCCTCGAATAGCACTAATTCCCGCTTCTACGGCAGATGTACATCCTCCGTATTATGACGACTCTTTCCTGCAAAAGGTGTGTGGTACAAGATAATCTGCAAAGTGGTGACTTGCCGAGAAAAGCACCTTGTATGCCGAGCTGTGATGTTGGAATCACCTGATCTACCTAGTTCCTTGGGTGGCAAGTGTCATAGAGAGAGACCAACTGTACCCACGTTTTTGTCATAAACTTCTTCGCAAACTGGACGACACGGTTATACGCTAACTTAGTAACAGTCACAGCTGGAAGGTTTGGACGCTCTCTCAACAACTTTCGCTCTCTGTTGTAAGAATTGCAGTGGAGCAGCACGTGGTTTCTTGTTTCTTTCGCACTGGAGGCGCAAGACGTACAGGATGCCGAGTCCTTGAGAGAAAAGAAGTGGAGCCACGCATAGAAGTAGCCACAACCCGTATGGAGCCGGTCGCCCGGTGGTCTAGCTCAACCCAGCTTCTCCTCTCCTAAGACGATCACGGATGTTGTGGAAAAAACTCATACGTGTCTCGTCCCTTTGACGACGATTTCCATCCTGCTTGCCATTTATATAATGCCCCTTGATCTAGTGCCGCAAGTTTTTGTTCAGTGAAGAGGTCTCTATGAAGTTCTTCCTTTTTTCACTCTCCATTTGTCCACAAGAACGCAGCTCACTGGGATTGTGCCAGTACTTTCCTTTGATTGACTGTGAGCTTGCTTCCCCAGACAACTGGGCAGTAGTCAATCGCCCCTTCGTAAATGGACTTGTACTTGAAGATTAGAAGCAAATTACAGCCCATTATAGCTGTAACTAGCTGCATAGGAATAAACACGTAAATCCTCGTATTGTTGACGTAGGTAGTGTTGTGTAGAAGGAAACTAGTGCAGGTGAATGCAGAGTAAATTGAGAAGCGTGAAGTTTACGGTGACGAGCGCACGCCAGAGGTAGTGCAAGGTTTGATGCAGAAAGGTTATTTCACTGCGCACACGACCACAGGCATTTTTCTATTGAGGTGGAACTCACTCTGTGGTCACCCAATGCATTATTGTCAGTTTCCAACCGATTCTCGCGTTGGTGAAGATGTCAGGAGCAAGCAGCTGCGTCTAATGTGAGGATGAGTGCAGCTCACAAGTCTCTTCTCCCACGAGATGTGATCCTGGGAAGTGGGACGGAAATTCCATCGCTAAACCTCGGCTTAAGACGACGCCCCTTCAGTTATTCCACAGTTTACGGTAGACGGATCAGCGAGGCGAGGCGCTAAATGCCTCGCACTGTACATTACGGACCTCTCTAGCACTGGACGCCTTCCAAATCTCGTCCCTTCCGCTCTCCCATTTTATCGCCGTTGACGGCAACTGAAGCGCGAGTACCAGTTCTTTATCTCAATCATCGGGGTAATAATAAGAAGGCGTGGGCAGGAACAGAGCTCGACTGCCGTTGCGGCATTCCCTTGCGCAAGACTTGGCGCCATATTCAACGGCGATCGCTTCGCGTTTTTTTAAAGACGTTCCTCGACGACCTCCGCCGTTCGCTCTGCCACAACTTCATCCCAAGTTCATCCGGTTTAGGGCCAAATTTTAAAATTTCTCCACACCTTTGAGACGCCAAATTCGTGGTATAAGCTCCGCAGATGGTCGCTTTTGTTCCGACAACCGCCGTCCGCGACGCCCTTGAATTGAAATGCCGGCCCCTCCTTCGCCTTTTGTCCGTAGCCGTCGCCAGCGTTTCAATAGCTTAGGTACGTTATTTGTCGCTTCCGCTATATCGTGGCTCTGGCGTTCGATCTCAGTCCTCCGGTCGAAGCTCAAGTTTCAAAATGGCCCTGTGATGCCAGTAGAGTTCTCATTCCCACAAAATGACGGAATCAGGAATCGGTCTGGACGCGCCGCCTTGCAGTCCCTTCGTTGTGTATCCATCTACCCACACACAGAGTACTACGAGTAGCAACCCAGAGTTTCAAGTGGTCTGCTATATCAAGAAGCCAAGGTTTACACTGTGTTTGGATAATGTCGGAACAAGTAATGCGACGGGTAAGTGAGTGAATGGGAGCTCATAGGTCGTCCTTCGCCATGCAGAACCTCCTGGTGACTCCGCGAAGGATAGAGACCGCCCTCCGAATTCGTCTGGGCACCACGGCGATACGAACAAGGGAATCACTTCGATATTTGGACGTGATGGCGGATACCAAGTAGTCGTTAGATGGCTGCCACCACAACCGCTGTTTCTCGTCTGATGGCCAACTCAAAAGAGCTGCGGGCAAGCACAAGTCGCTGATGAGCGTTGTACACGCCATTCTGTTATATGAGATGCGGGCTGATACGCTGAGCATTGCATACCGCAGCAAGCAGATGGCAGTGGTGCAAAAGAGGTGCGCTCTCCGTATTCATTGCTCTTACTGCCGTTTTTCAAGGGGCAGTGTAGGTGTTATCACAACTGACTCGAAAGAGCTGATTTCAGCGCTTGTTCCATGGCTCGGGTGCCGCCACGAGAGATGGATTTCTACATTACCCCGTTCCTGACGGGATGTCAAGCATTTAGGACGTGGAACTTACCTGCACCGAATTGGCGAGGCTGCCATCTTCTCGGGCCAAAGGTGGGCAGGCTGGTAACGCATGGTGGAGCGTGCAGTCGGCTGTCTCACGCCAGAAGCATTCGTTCGTATCGTTTTGAATTCTGGAGTTTCATTACTCAATTTGCCTACAAGAACCTCCCAAACTGTTGCAAAATGCTACTTTAATGTCACTGGAATTACAGACCTAGTCAGAGTTTGTTGTGGAGAACCTAGGCCAACTTAAAAATTGCCAGCGTTATCTATTTGCGCTAGCGCGTGGAGATTTCTCACAAGCTACTCTTGCTCGATCCTTTCTACAATCCCGGTTCCACTACATTTACAGTGAGGGCGAGGGGTCGCTCCAAGATGCATTATTGAACATGTCGGGTGACTATGGGGAGAAGTTGAACAAATCATTTGGGGGAAACCACCTGACAGCTTCAAGCTCCTGCAATCCCAGAAACGCAACCCGGAGCCTTCTCTAACCAGTCATGCTGAAGGCCTATCGTCTTTTACCAACATCGTTCCAAGAGTGTTCATGAGGTAAGTTGTGTGATGCGTCGCATTGGATATTACTGGCAGCGAGTCTTAGGAAATATTTGAATTTCCTTCTAGTTAGCTTCAAGTTATCGAGCAGTTCGGGTTCGCTCATTTCAAGGGAGGTCTGAATCTTGTCTTTGTTTCGAAGAGATAAATTCGATAGGGAAGAAAATTAAGGAGTTTTGTAGGTGCGGAGGTATGCGACGGTATCGCGCGGGTCACGCGAGGATTCCCAAACCCCAAGTTGAAGAGCGCCCTCAGGAATCATCGTCCATGAATATTTATGGTAGCGCGTATAAAACTATGTTGTTTGGAGAAGAGGCTGGCGCCAGCAGCCCCGGCCGTCAGCCCGAATTCCCCTTCACTTCTGCTCCGATGGTCCATTATGAGAACAGAAACGGGTTAACCACGCATCACTTGATCTGAGGTTTTTGTTGCCTTTTTCCCTTCTTTGCGGATACCTTCCTTTGTTCCCTCCGTTTATTCAAGTCCTTTTTACTTATCGCACTGTGAGAAGTAAACCGAGCCCGATGGGGTCTTGTCCTTCGGAGCGTTCACACTGTCCGGACCTGTGCACAACGCCTTTGACAAACTTCGCTCCCATCACTTCCTCGTGTTCCGTTGATTTCATTGTTGTTAATAGGTCCACAAACAGAAGAAATGAGGCTCCCTCGCACTCAACGCATAATTGTATGCAGGGGCTTTTCCATGGGGGGGGGCTCTACCTAAAGACTTGAAAAGCCGAGAAATTGATTAATGCGCTCAGGACAGGCCAAAGCCCAATTCACAACAGAAAACAAAGAACACTATTACTATAGCTATTTATCGAAATCTTTGATAACTATTATGCTGCTGCTAACATTTACCCAAGGAAGTTGTACCGCCACGCGATATCATTGGCAACTCGTCCATGCAAACAATTTATACAAAATCGTTGGAGGTGTTTTTGAGAAAAAATATGAGGAACATGGTAGAACGTCGCTTAAGGTTGTACATTCAGTCAAATTAGTGTCGATTAGGTCACCATACACTTTTTGTCCAAATAATCCCCCCCCCCCCCGCAATGAATGGAAGGGTGGCACTTGGTAAGGAGAAACTATAATAAATAGTAATTAAGGAAATGGGGAGGGCGCACAGACTACTCTACGCCCGCTCTAGGATTAGAAGGATTGGGACGGGGAAGGAAAGAACGAAAAGAGGATGTTCCACGATAGAACGACCGCCAGTTTAAATACGACCCGAGCAAGTTGTGGGATCTTGGAGAACGCCGGTTGACACAAAGCCAGCACATCTCCTCAGCACTTTCCTTGCACCACACACCACGTTAGGAGACTCACTGATGTTACCTGCCTCCCCTCCATGCAGTTCTGACACAGCCATGTTAAGATTCGTTCTATCATAGATGCGCCTCTTGGCATGCCAAGTTAGCGCAAGATCGCAGCTGCCAGATACTACCTGGCTATTCAGGACGCCGCAGACTGTCTCCACTTCCCAATGCTCAGATAACAATATATTAACACTCTGTGACACGGCCCTCTTGAGACACACCTGCATCACATGACTAAGAGTCACTTGCTGGTTACCACATGACACAGAGCATTCACTACGTTACGATCCTGGCCTACTGAACACCTCTTCCCTGTTGGCAGTGACGCCCCACAACTGGCATGGAGGTGCTAGTAATCCCTTCCCCTTATGCCCAATCCACTAATCAGAAGGGTAAGGGCACTGTCTGAGGGCACTGTCTGATTCTATATTCGTCTACTGAACCATGCGGAGCAGCCGTAACCTCTGAGGCTTACTCGGCTTAGGGGCTGACGGAGACGCCATGTCACACCTTTTACGGAGGGGGGATTCATATTGATAGAGGTATCGCACTAGATGAGTTGGGAAGTAGTACGATAGAAGCTGAATGCAATTGGAACAGAGTTTTATTCTCAATTACATTCGGAGAAGTTTTACCACCACAAACAGGGAACTGAGTGGGAGCGAACGCGAGCGCGGGAGACACAGTGACTGACGAGGGAACCGACTCGGTTACAACTGACGGCACCAAAGTCTCGAGCGAATAGGGACATTTGAGGTGCCCAGTCAGCATAAATGCCCCGGACGAGCCTCCGCTGAATCGAAAGGTTTGGTTAGTCCCATTACACCACACCGCCCTTGATGAAGTGCCTGTCCTCAGGTACTCATGAGCACTGCAGTTCAGGGCGTTGCTGTCCACCCAACAAAGGGGAACCTAATCTGGAGCATAGCGAGCGAGAGATAATTTTGATAAAGTTCCAAAAGGGTGCCCATGTTTGTGGTGGGAGTATTGAACAAATGCAAATACGCAGTCACCTCACAATGTCTCTGACGTACACATCTTCTGTGGATCGTACGTCTTCATCCCACATAGCTGTGATATCCATGGTTCAGAGAATAGGTCCATCTCTTAGCCAAAGACGATTCTCTGAGTAAGGGGAGTCGTAGTTTCCCTCCTCCTCAGACGACACCAGCCCCCAGGTGTTCCAGAAGGGGTAGTGCAGAGCTATGATGCTGCGTCTACCGTGCAGTGATTAGTTGCACTTTTGGTATCAAGTGCGGCGTCCTGGCTCATTGGGTGGGGCAGGGTGTGATGCCTGTGTTGACAGTATTCACACGTGTACGTTGAGTGGCAGCTCTTCAGCGTGTGTGAGGCTGCCAGACATTCGTACACAGATTGTGCACTTCCGCGTAGGTCCTTCGAGCCTCCTGGCTGGAGTTGAGGAAACGTGGGCACTTTTATTTTTACCCCATGATATTTGCCGCAGATAGGGGCTCTAGCAATGGAGTTTTGTCTTCACCAGGCCTTTTTGAAGGCACGTGGTTTCCCCGGACTCATTGTTTGAGAGGTCGTTCAGGGACAGTCACGCGGGAAGATGTCGATGTTGATGCAGGATGGAGGATTCAGTGGTTGTGAGGTGTACAGTCGGTAGGTTTCCGGTGCTGCGAACATAATGATGGGCGAGAGAGTAGGTCGCAGCAAAAGGACAGAACATTTGAAGGCACAGGGTCAAAAATTCCCATCGCATTAGAAGAACCTTAAGGTTTTTCTGCGTGGCTGGCATCTCGAAGTAATGTAGGGGAACTTCGAGCACTAGTTGGGCGCCAATGTTACGGGGAGGATTTATATTGATAGCTATATCGCACTAGATGAGTCGGGAAGTAGTACGATAGAAGCCGAATGCAATTGGAACAAGGTTTATTCTCAATTACATTCGGAGAAGTTTTACCACCACAAACAGGGAACTGAGTGGGAGCGAACGGGAGTGCAGGACACACGGCGACGAGGGAACCGGCTCGGTTACAACTGACGGCAGCGAAGTCTCGAGCGAATAGGGGCATTTGAGGTGCCCAGTCAGCATAAATGCCCCGGACGAGCCTCCGCTGAGTCGAAGGGTTTGGTTCGTCCCGTTACACACCACTGCAGCTGATCCTGCACGAATTCCTAGACCAGCCATAGCGTGTGTCCCAGCCAGTATCTGCTAAGCAAGCAGGCGCTTATGGCGCAAGAACAGAATAGCGGTAGAGAGAGAGAGAGAGAGAACACTGAGGCCCCTAGATCGAACTCGAGCAGGAATGTCCACACACACAGCAGAGTGCACCATTCTACCAAGCCTCATCAGCCTTTGAGCAGTCAACCTCCCAAAAGCTAGTCCGTAGGTCTGCCTTGGGAACAACTACGCCTGCCGTGGCATCAGTAGGGGCTGGGTAACTTTGCGAAGATAATATCCAAGGTCCTCACGTCTTCTGGCCGAGGAGCTTGCACCGAGAAACTCGATCCCAAGGCGGACACACACTCTCCAGTTTCCGGAATGATATTTTTTCGGTCGATCACGCAACTTTCCATCTTCCTCCGCTGTTAACTTGTGATGTTCTGATGTATTATGGGTTATACCAAATTATGTGTCGGGTGCTGTGAGTCCATATTGAAGACTGTTGCTGACTTTCATCTTAAATGGGTCGATGGGGAGAGAAAGACTGGTGCTTTACCTGCAACTTAGTGCGCGTGTAGCTGCGATCGTGTTGCTGTCACTACAGTTGCATTCCTCAAAAGACGCCTCCGCCTGTTGTACGGAAACAACAGATTGGCCTGCAGATTGGGGTGGATCAGCATGACAGTAAAGACTCGTGGTTAGGTTGTCCCGCTCAAGTCGACCTGCTCGGCATTCGCTCTCCATATCATTGGAACATCATCGCCAGCCTCTCGATCCTCCGCTAGTCTTGTGCTGCTTTCTTTCTGTTTTCCTCCCCGGTGGATCTCTATCGCCTTCGCTCGTTCCCGGAGGAGTTTTTCACAATCCGCGTTCTTTCTCAAGAAACCGGTCGCAGTTAGCTCGCTCCTGACGGCAGACGGCCCCGAGTTATCCATATCGGTATCGAGAAGTCACTTGTTAGTTGTACGTGGCGATGATCGAAGGTGTTGGAAACAGCGGCTTTTTAAATGCTCCTTGACGGAGGCTGGTTGCATCGTCGTGAGCAACAGGCACGTTCGGTGAGTGCAAAATCGCTTCTAAATGGGGAGGTCTGCTCTTCACTTCTGCCTTGCTCTCCAGAAACCAATGAGCCATCAACGGCGATACAGGCCTCCTTCGGGTAGAAACGTGCTTTCTACGTTGAGTCCTCCTGGAATGGACGAAATCCTTGTAGCCACTTTGTTCGTTTGAGTTCAATTAATGGAGAATTATACGTCGTCTTCCTGTGAAGTTATCAGTTTTACTTTTCTTAGCCTCGTGAAATTGTCTGAAAGGAAAGTTGAGTGTTCTTCCGAGTTATATGTTTTGCAGTCTCCTGAGGGCAAAAAGCGCCATTTGAAAAAATAGTGTGTATTCCTGTAAACACGATTGAGATAGACCGGCTGAACAACCTTTGACATTCAGCGTGCACATTAACATACGACGGCAAAATAATGCTACGGCCGAAATCGATCCAAAATCCTACTTTTCGTAATGATTGACACTTATTTTTACTCGGTGATCAGGTATAGGTGATTCATGGACTTGTATGTCAATAGGTTCGTGTTACAGTTCTGAAATTACAGGTAAACCTTGAAAAAAGGAAGTCAAAGAATCGACGTTAGAATTCCAGTATTTCTCCGGTCGCTCGTAATTATCTTATGGATAATGCCAAACGTCTCTCGTATAAGTAGTTTATTGGGCTACAGCTCGGATATTGTTGAAAGTGTCAGGATTATATGAACAGGATTCATAGGAAAAGGACTGCACAACGGTTGGATTTGCAGGTCGGTGTACTCGTGCGTCCTCTTGCTCCTGAATTGAGTTGTAAGTCCTTCGCCCTGATAACGTCCAGCGACCATCCGATTGCCATTCGATGGTGTGTCCTCCCCCCCCCCCCCATCATACCACTCAGCCCCTCACACCTACGCTACCATTTTATGTTAATCGGAGCTCGCAAGGAACCACCCCCTCCTTTAAGTCAATTTGCATATAATTTGTTAGTGTCGACTAACTTGATGGGAGGACTTGTTGCGCAAACCGTGGCTCTTCCGTGACGCTTACAACGTATTGTTCTATTAACGGTAATAATCAATAATCAATAATCGAAGGCCCTCAGCACCTTCTGACACCCCATGTCAGTGTTCACAAAACCCTTCCGCACCCTCTTACATAGCGCGCCTCTTCGTCGTCATCGCTCTAATCTCAAATTATGGAGATGCGGCTCCTCCTCAGGCGCTTGTTGCGTTTCTTCTCCTTCTTCTAACTCTCCTTCTTTTTCCCATCTTTCCGAGTGAAAAAAAGAGAAAAGAGAAGAAATAATTATCATAGCTAATAACAGACTTTGAAAATTCCGGCCGGCAAGTCGAACTGCGATCCGTCTCCGTCCGGTTGCGTCCTTTTCCCTGTAAACGTTTCATAACACATTTCATTTTTATTTGAGAACAAGTACAAAGGGGGTAAACGGAGAGGCCTCTCAATCACGTGACTCTCATCGTCACTTCGCTTGAACTGAACAGGCGATCGGAATAATCGAAGGTGTGTTTTCGTCAGTAGTCTGTCTTGGGTCAGAATACCTCATAACATCAATAATAACTCAATGTAATATCACTGGGCTCATCCATGTCCGTTCTTGTCTCAGCAAATTTTGTCTCACGTTTGCTTGAAATGTGGGGATACCTTCGGGGTCGAGTTCCTCCACATGAAGCTACCTAGACCATCATTCCGATCTATGTGCCAGAGTTGCCCGCTCTTTACTTGCTCTAATTTGCCACCTAGTGGAGTGGACACATCAAACTTCAAGTAGCGGGTACGCGTGTGCTGGAGGGGACAGGGAGGATCCTTTTTTTTCTTTAAACATCCTTTTATTTACGACCGTTAAATTAAATAACATACCGCATTGACAAGTTAGCTTAAGTATTTAATCATTTGACATTAATTAACTAGGAAATTAATTAAGTACATGGTGCTTCACTTGATTTTGTAGTTAGTCTATGGAGATGAAGTTGCAGAATACATAGCGAGGGCGGATTAGACCAGAGGTGAGGGCGGAGAGGTGGAGGAGGTGATAGACCATCAGCAGCGAGGGGGTTGAAGTGATCTCGGTTATTAATGATGAAGGTACTGGTGTGTTTGAAGAGCAGTTCGGTGGGATTAAGGATATGGAAGTCGTCGTAGATGGTTTTGTTTCTGACATAAGGAGGAGAGTGAACGACACGGGCGATAACTTGGATAGCAGACCCTCGTGCCACAGGCGGTCAAACGCGTGTTCGGCGTCAAAGTACGTTGCTTTGCATACGTGATTGGTCTGGTAGGATGCTTTTATGAACCAAGTGAAGTGCTGGAGTTGGAGGGGACAAGACAAGGAATCTCTGAAACCGAACTGCTCATGCGGAATTAATTGACCCGTGAAGTTCGAGAGATGGCCCAAAACCAGACGCTCGAAGATCTTGGAGAGTAAAGAGAGCAAGCTGATTGGCCTGTACGATTTGATATTATCTTCGGGTTTCTTTTGTTTTGGAATCATAATTATATTTGCGTGCTTCCACTTTCGGGGGAAATAACCGATTCTTACAGCAGAAGTGAGCTAGGGCGAGCTATGAGTTTGTTTGGAGCGTATTGGAGTAGGGGGGGGGGGCTATCAGGTCTGATCCAGGAGCTGTTCTAGATGATGACTTGCTCAGAATCCTGCGTACATCTTTAGCCGAGAAAAATATAGCTGGTGATGGGAAGTTACCCGTAGCTTGCTCTACTAGAGGTCCCGGGTGGGGTTTTAAGCGTGCTTCGAATAAGTCAGCAAATGCTGATGCTTTTTCCGCGGGAAGTGAGATCCATCTTCCATTCAATTTCAACTGAGGGATCGACCTGTTGCTTTTTGTCAGAGTTTTGGTTTTCCTGTAAAGAGAGCCGTCTTTTGCATTCAAAGATAAAATTTTATCTCTTAGTTTTTCGTGCTCTACGTTCGCAACTTCGGTTTTTATTGCATTCCCAAGTCTGTTTGCTAAGAGTTTGTCACTTGGGTTTCGGGAGCGTCTATAACGGCGTCGTGGACTCTTCCTTTCGAGCCAGGTTTGGTGGAGATGTGGTGGGAACTGTATGTTGGGTTTCAGTTTCATGGGCCCTGTTGGTGCAGCCTTTCTGGCGGCCGTTGTCAACAGGTAGGTGATTTTTTCGATTTCATTGTCAATATCTTGGGGGGATCCTGGGGTGTTACACACTCCTCCCTAGGGGACGGATACTGGCACTTGCGGCCCCTGTCCAGCTGCTGGGGAGGGCCCCTGCGTATCAGGGACCTGGAGTCCTCCGGCAAAGAGTGGCCAGACGCCTCTAACGCGGAGGTCCCCGAAGCTGTAAGTCTGGATGCGAGTTCGGGCGAGCTAGCGACCATCCTAGTCTTAAGGGATATTCTTCCCAAAATGGTACTGCGGGGGAGTCCGTGGCGAAAGCAGGTGCACCGATGGTCAAGGTCCACGCTAGGTGGGTGCCTCTGCAGGACGCTAAGGTGTTAGGCTGCCCCGAAGTTTCCTTTTGCTGCGCTCACATTTAAGATTCATTGTTTACTCATTCCGAAGTTTACGCTGAAGTACGAGCCACTACTGAGAGTCCTAACGAGGAGGGATTTATTTTCATACACCGAGCTAGAGCTATAGGTACTCAGATTCCGACTTACACCTTGATTTTTGTAGGAATATTTCATCAATTTCGTCGGGTCATTCTGTCAATTTCGGTAGTTTACGTTACTAGATTTTGTGTTTTTGCGGCAACTTTTAATCGTCAGCAGCAATGGATTGCGATTTGTACATGGACGCGATGGATGGATGGGGGTGCAATAGTACCTACGAATATCTGTAATGAGCCTACTTCACTTCAACCATCGTGTGCTGCGCAATCTGTCAACCTCAGCAACGGCTACTGATTTCTAGTGCTTGACAAATTCCATTTCACTTGGAATTGGGAGTCAACGAGGAAGTAGGCACTCTATGGGAAGAGTCGTTACGGTATCAACGCCGTTGAGTGTACACTTTCAAATGTTATATAAAATGTGCTGGAGCCAGATGTGATATTATGCCTTAGTGAAGGAATCATTGCGGAAATTCTAGTTTGTTGGCTTGTGGCAACCGCCCAGTGACTCGTTGAGGCGAGTTTCTAATAAAACCAAATTACTGTGTACAACTCTTCACGTAATGTGATTTTGAAGGTGTTTCTGCTGGGCTCGGCTGGTTGCCGATGAGACCGCTGTGAATACGGTTTCAGGAAAATAGTGATTAGTGGGAAGAAATTCTCGTTTGGGTTCTCGTTGCATTAGAATGACTCCTCGAGCACCTTTCATCCAGACTTATATCAGGATTTGGTGCGCGGTCAGTTGAGTTGGTCTTGCACAACTGGGATGCCCAGGCAGCCCCTTCCATACCCTCGCTCACCGCCCTCCTCCGCATCACCGGCTGCCGGATTATCAGAGCTGCCTGAGCCCCGGCTGACGATGAATCACTTCTGACTGGGTACAAGACCCCCAATATAATTTATAACTTAATTTAGAATAAAATGTGTGATTAAAGAGATATTTTCGCGTAGTAATATGATAAAGAGGGTTGGACGGGGAGAGAAGGTGGAGCGGAGGGAAAGATGGAATTGAGGGAAGGGCGATGCGTCTGGCTTGTTAGCTACCTCGTGGTCCTCAGCTTCAGCCTCAGCCTCTGCCTCTGCCTTTTATTAATGACTCCCCACAGTCCAAGATATATCACTCGGGGATTACACCTTCGGATCCGATTTGTCATAATAAATTCTTCACGTTTAGGTAAGAATAATTGGTTCAATGATCTCGCGCCCTTTTTTCCTCCCGTTCGCTTTACAACCTTTACGGATCCGATGCGACCTCGTGGAGCGGACCACTTCGTCCCACAGCATCGCCATCACCAACTAACATAATCCCAGGGGGCTGAATCTTCAGCCACTTGTGAATGACAAATCCCACGCCACTCTCACTTCGACCCCCTGGGTGATGTTTGGTTGAAACTGGAGTAGGACCCTGTCTCGTACTCCACTCACCCAGATCGTCTCATTCGTCGGAGTTGATGACGTCACGAACACGGTCCTCGAAGCTGGACCCCCATGAAGTGGCAGTAGGGCAGTCCAAAGAAGGAGGAGGAGGAGGGCTAATCCCTTACGGGTGGTCTTACCTAACCCTATTTCTCACAGGACATATCGGCATCCACGAATCCCTGCACCGAGACGACAGCTGCTGTTTGTTGAACAATGCCATGTCATGAAGACAGGAAGAGCGGCAAATTAGCGTTAGGGACGAAATTGACCAATTTATTCTGGAAACATTCATTCCCAAATCCCGGAGAAAGAAGAAAACTTGAAGCAACGCTCACAAGTTGGTTTGTGCTCACGACGAGAAGGTAGGAGGTGAAAACTGTAGCCTGTCTCACACCATCGAAGAAGAGTTGGGCTGGTTACATATCAGAAAACGTGGAGAAACAGCCTAATCACAAAGGCACGAGAAGATCAAGGACAGGAGGAGGACAAGACACTGGGCAACACGATCCTATATGTCCCAGCATTTGGTGATTAGCTCTTTTTAGGTGTAGACACAGACCGTGGATCCCCTTCGAGCAAATCATCCTCCACTGTGACTTCGCACACGCCGGTCTGCACGTGGGGCTGGAGACTTAGCTATTAATAGGCTTTTTGCTTCGGGAGGATAGTGAAGGGAATGGATATGGCCTTGACCGTCAGTGGGCGAAGAAAAGTGCGGATGTTCTCTCTATGAAGAGCACAGTCAACTTCCTTAGTTTTCCTGTCGCCAAATAACTTCTCTTCTCCTTGCTCATGGTGCAGTTTACTGTCCTGGTTTAGCGCGGCTGTCAGTGTTCAGCTTTTGTTCATAGTGGAAGGGTGTGATTTAAAGAAACTTGATAAACGAGCCTAGCGTTTCAATGACATAGAGACCATTACTATCACGTACACTAGTCACACTTCATTGGCGTATGGGGGGGGGGGGTGCAACCAATTTATAGAGTTAAGTAGAGGAGATGGTTTGGGATCGAATATTTGTTTTCTTTCGTTAATTGGCGTGGTAAAGCGAGCTTTTCCATCTCTCAGAAGAACGAGCTCAATCGAGGGGTCGTTGTGCTCTTTCAGTAGCAGCATGGAGCTCGGTCGCTCGACTGTTGTCATTCCTTCCACGAGTGGTTGCTAGGCCTGAAAGGAGGAAGGACGAAGATCAGCTTTAAACGTCATTTCTCACCCTAATGGTGAGCTCATTGACGATCTCATTGAGCCACGTTCGGTCTTGCGATGCGGCGGTGCACTCGCACGCTCGACAACCTGCTCCTTTTCCCTCCTTCGGGTTTCGGACAGTTTCCATTACGACGGAGGCAATTAGCAGGCGAGAGAAAAGAAAAGGAGTGAAGTGGGCGGTGGACGCCAGTTTCAGACGCACTCGTACGAGCAGATTGCGGCCAAGTGTCATTGTTTAGAAGTGAGCTGTAAATCTCGTGATAATTGTGCCCTGCTCCGAACACATTGCTGTCCCTCCTCCCCCGGCAACTCCCAAGGCCCTTCCATTACACGAGCGAGTACCCGATCTCAGTTCAGTTCCAGCTCGGACATTTCTCCTCCGCCCTACCGCTACACTCAACCTGAGTCAGTGGATTGCCTCCCAAACCAAAGCACCTTCCCTTCCTTTCCAGGCCCTCAGACAAAACATTTATATCTGGTCGCAGCTGTACGGGGGATTTGAACAACCTACAAAGCACCATCCATCTAAACGTTGGTCTGTTCGAGCGCACTGTTGATTGTTGGGAATCATGAGCGGCTTATACACGAAAATTTCCAAGGAAGAAGCAATTACTGTGTTTACGCCTGGGAAGAATCCCTTGTTTTCGTCAGTTGTACGCCTGAAATGCCAGCAATCCTATTGGAAGAAGGAAACATTGTTAATGTGATACTTCTTGTTTAAACGACTCACTGTCAATTGGCAATACGGTTCGGTTGTTTTAGTGTTCATACAGTTATAGAGACTCGATTCAACTTCATGAATGTAACGAAAAACGTATTACGAAGTGAACAGAGTTCCAGTTGAACAAAAACCACGAAGAGCTGCCACAACTTCCGACCTAAGGGGTGAGCTGTACTGTTCATTAACGGAACGTATTTCAAGCCATGAAAGCAACCAAAGTAAAGGTTAGCATCGAATTGCTTGCTCTTTATCGTCGAGTCGGTTTCGTAGTCATCACGGCCCTTTTGGGCTGCAAATCTCTCCAACAACTGGTGCGAGTTAAACTAACTATCCCTTGGCCCCACGTGATGTGTTTAGTGGTGGCTATCACTGTTTGTTCCGCATGGGACTCAACAATCAAGGGGAAAAGCGCGACAAGAACGAGCTCGTCGAGAAATACAGGGGGAAACGGTGGCGAAGAGCGAATACAAACGCAACACGGTGTGGACCACGTTGTCGTGTGCCCAGAAAATACGAAAAATACGCCCAAATTCCGCGTGTAACGAGAGAAGCATATCGGGAAAGCTCTGCTACCAATTTGTGATGTGTTTAGTCGTTCTCTACTATAGTAGTTCGTATCTGGGCCCAATATACTTAATAAGACAAAAACTTATGAAATTCACCTCAGATATCAAATAAATACTCTTAGGATAAAATAAAGCAATGAAATTGAGAACGTAATAAGATCCTCTTTGAATTCAATCGAATAAATAAAAATGAAACAAATTAATCCAACTCCTTTCAATATTTAATCAAATAACCTAATTTGCTCGGATCGTGACTAAAGACAATGTCGGGACGAGGGGTTAATAAACAGGGATTTTCTCACCTTTATCCAACAATATTAAAGCGAGGGAGGAAAACACTGAACTCGAAATCTCTGGCTGATAAAGGAGAGGCACGATTAATATGTTGCAGGACGCGTGAAGAAGCAGATCGAAAAATGGAGCTCAACGCTGCACAGATAACCCGCTCGTCCGTCCCCACGCTCTCCCACTGAACGGCAGAGAGTGCAAAGGAAGGAGAGTCGATGGAATCGGAGGCTATATCCTTCACACTTCTCGTGTGAACTTATGCCTCGTACTTACTTGGCAATCGGTACACAGGATACGTATGAGACTGTCAAAACAATTCGTTTTGAGAAGGATCATATTTACCATTTTGGAATAATCGGTAAACTGTTCAAAAATGTCGGAAGTGAAAAAGGTGGTTGTTGCAATTCTAGTAGCGCTACTGGCAGAATATTTGAATTATATTTTTCGGTGCAACGCGCCTGTGGTCACCAGCACGCACGACAAGAGAATAGGTCTGTCGCCCAGCGTAATATAACACCAAGATGGATGTTCTAATGATCTATGGGTCCGCCATTCTAAACAATCGAAATCACTTTTCGGGTGAAACAGAATATGGACCGACTGTTTGATAACGCTACGACTGCATGTATCGATAGGTCGCTTGATAACGCTATGACTGCATGCATCGATATGCGTCCGTTAGTTATCTCATATTTATTTCATATACCCATTCTTAATTTCATTGAATTCACTCCTTTTCATAGTCTTTGTACATTTAAAATAATTATATAACGGGTATTACATAATGAACATTAAATAATTGGCATCATCGTACAGCTGTCGTTATTTCTAATTTCAAACATGGCGCCAGAGCCTACGATGTCGGGCATATCGATAACCTGACCTGGGTCGTGATATATCGATATATTGCCTTATCAGAGGAAGCGGTCCCTATTCTTTGCTTTTACCCACTTTTCTTTGGCAGGAAGATCAAAATTGAAAATTATGTGTACCTCAAGAGCTACGGCCACGATCACACTGTGGTCACCTTGTAACTCGCAACTTGAGACGGTGATCTTTTGCAGGGAATCCCATCAGTCACTCTCCTGCAGCTCTCAAGCCAGTCTCACTCTCTGCTTAGACTCTTTTCCAACCCTATAACCGCCTCTGATTCACTTTTCTCAGGATTTGAGTACCTTGAACACGCACTGAGGTGTAATGGCATTTAACATCACATGGCATCACACATTTGGAAACAATATTCAACATGCTGCTTCCCACACAGTGCCACCAGAGAGATATCGAGGATTGAATTACGATCCTGGTTACCTTACAATTCAAGGCCCTTGCGGCTTGTAGGCAGAAAAGCTTGAAAAGCTGTTACCTGCCCTTCGTCACTTTACGGCGAACTCCCTAATTTGACCGAACAAATCACGTATTCATGTGAAGCTGGAGAGAGGAACTGACACGTTCACACGTTCTTCATCGTCTCTGAGACGCTTCGTCGGCCAGATTCCTTGGAATTCATTCATTTCTTCCTGGCGAGTGTGTTCTTACTGACGCCCCAGCGAAGTAAATGTTTCCCTCCGAGTTATTCAACGACTGGATTAGTAACCGAGTGGTTACCCGTTCCCTCACGATACATTTCAATTATTGAACGATTTATTTGCAATAACGTAGCCAAGTACGTATGCAACGTGTTCAATATACGTGGAACCGACGCCTAAGAACGGAAATGCGGGGTTCGTGTGAACAATGAACGTTGTAATGTGAGTTCAATCGAACTTTAACGATTGAACGCACATAACTACTCAATACCTATGCATTACCCTCCATTAGTGTTTCTCTGATAGTTGATTGATTGACTCGGACCAGCACTTTGGCACGCATTCTTCGAACGTCTTCTCAGGAGCCTCATGGAAATTTGACTGGATCGTATGTGGACAACCTGGTTGCGCTAATCCGTGCACATTCGATCCACCGAATCAGGCAAAACCCCAAGTGCTCCGAACCGTCGTCTAATGGCGTGAGGGCGTCATGCTCCAGGAAAACCACCTGTTAAAGGGGAAATTTAATAGCCAACTGTGGATATGTTTCGGCGGCCTTAGCCTGCTTGTCGAGAAGCAAGTCAAGTCCTTAGGAATCACTATAGGTGAATGGTGCGTACCAGCCAACACCTCTAGTTCTTCTTACATTCCTTAGCCCTTCGAAGTAGGAAGTATCGTTATGTAGTTGAATGAAAGAAGTTTCCTTCCGACCTTTCCACTTAAAAATCCCTATTGATATAATAGTGTGTATGAAAGTATGAACTGTAGAATCGCTGGACCAAATGTGCACACGTTTTTTACTTGAGTCAACGCTAACTATCCTCACTATTGTGATCAAAACACGTTTTTTGTCAGCTGGCTGCACGATTTTGATTTCAACTGAACGGTAATATAAACACAAGGGGACAAGGGAATATTATGAGAGTTGCATAAACAATGATCCAATTCAACCAACTACCAATTACTACCTATTTGGCCATATGAACGCCGGTAATACCTCATCGGTTATAAAATATGTAAATAAATTAGGAAAACCCCACGAAGTTCTGGAGTTCCAAATACTCCCATCTCATTGATTACCTTTTTTTCACATTATTTTTCCTACAACCCCCGAACTGTAAAGACTCACTTGCCCAAAACCAGTTGAAAATCCTATAAATTGTCCAATGCTTTTTGCTCAGTAAAGGTCGTGAAATAAACAGGAGCCGCGCAATAAATTACGGCCTTAGCGGTTTGTGTATACATCGTCAAGTTCCACCACTTAGATTTACTTGGTAGAGCCAGGTAGAAAGGTGGTACCGAGAAAAGTTGGGTGATGCGCCGCACCAGATGTTTCCTAGCAGTCTGTTGTAAATTTTGTAATGATTTACAGCAGACTGCCGGAGGTGGCAACACTGACCACCACCCGTGCAGTTCGCCGCTGTTTATATTAGCGGTGGAACCACGTTCTGCTACCAATTTGTAACATACTTGGGGAATTGTCTCACAATTCACCCGTGTATGGAACACGCGTGAAAGTCGTGTCTGGGCCCAAAAGAAAAGAACAAATTAAATACACTCAATTATACTCACTTGATGAAATATATAAAATAATGGCTCTCAAGAAGGTAATGGGAAATGAAATTATAAAGCGATTAAGACCCATTTGAATTTAATCAGGAAAAGCTTGAAATGAAATGGAATGAACTCCTTTTAGAATGAAATAAATAACCTATGCTCGGATTGTATTAATGACAATAAAGGGACAATGGGGAAAATGAAACACCAAGCTCTGATCGCTTACTATACTTCACACAATATAAAGGGACGTTTAAGAACTGATTCACTGGCTTAGGAAAAGGGGACGATTCGTCTGCGAAGTCGGTTGCCTTTCTGATGAAAAAACGTGGCTACACCGCTAATATAAACAGCGGCGAACTGCACGGGTGGCAGTCAGTGTTGCCACCTCCGGCAACAATTTGGATTGTCGACTCCACTACAACTACAACCTTATGCTGTGGGGCAACCTATTTGAAGTGCGTCTTTATTTTCCATACCTATAGTAAACACTTTTCTTCGGCATTAAAAACCGTGTCAACAAAATTTTAATAGCCATGAACGCATCCCGCCAGTTGACACTTCTCGTTTCCATGAGCCCTCTCTTTAGCGCCACAGCTGATCAAAAACGCAAAATATCAAATATTGTCGCCACAATCACCATTCAATCACTAACTCAGCCAATTCTAAACTGTACTTCGCTCTCCAAATGCAAGGAAACCCCTATACAAAAACGAGACGCACAAGTCAACACTCCCATACTTCCTGAGTATAAGGGTAAATGGCGGCACACCAGCGCATACCGAAGTTACCCTTCGCCGACTCTCCCAAGAAACAAACATTCCACGAGTCTCGACATTTCTGTGTCATTCTATCAATAGTCATAGCTGTCGCCTAAACTGTTCACCTCCTCTTCTGAAGCGCCCTCTACGTCTGCTGTAATACAAATGTCAGCCTATCAGTCGCGTTTTGTTACGTTTCAATTTGTATTAGCTGGTCGCACCTACATGAATATCTTTTGTTACCTCCAAGAGAATTGAGTAAATGCTCTGTAATGAATCTAACCGTTCTGAAGAATTCGATATGTGTCACATGGTTTCCATACATTTCGTGCCGATATTGAGGACCCATTCCCGCAAATCCTTCTAACCAGTGATCGACACCGTTGTTCACTTGTAAGTGTTATTTGTAGTGGGACTTGAAGTAATCTTCGTCTGTGTCAGTTGTCTTGGGCTGTGCCCCCTCTACTCTTATTGTCTTTCTGAAATGACGGGTTCTTCCGGCGTCACATGACGGCTCAAAGGCCTGAACCGCATGGTGGAGCGCTCACCCATTTGACGCTTACGCCCGGAAATGATCTGAAGATCTGTGGCACGCGCGACTCGGCAGAAGGATCCTTCAACTTGCGCCTCGCGAAATGAGTGGCTTTCAAACTCTGGTCCCCCTCCTCTCTACTGATACAGCTCAGAGACCACAACATGAATAAATAAATAACGGCGAGGTACGTCCTTTTCCTTCACCCCCCCTCCCCCTCTCATCTTCACTAGAGAGGGCGGAAAAAGGAATGCGACCCCTTCGCGGTGTCGACTGGCGCGGCAAGGGGAAGGGAGCCTTGTCGTTGCTCGCTGCCGGCCGGAACACGGAACACTATTGCGTGCGATTACACAATTAAGATACGAGCGGTCGAGCGGAGTGGGAACAAGAAGAGAACGGAGGCGACGACGACTCGGGTTTTCTTGGGGGGGAACTCCGTCGATACCCCTTCGTATGGCGATCGCGGACGGTAGAATGGTAGCGGAGGAGGATTGGGTTGGGGTGGGGGTGGGGGGCTCATGCGGACTCACGCACAGACACACAGGCGCAGCCGTGCAGACGCTGACGCGCAATCAGATCCCTTCTAAACGGACTCAAACTTGTTCCAATTCTAACGAAGTGGCTCGAGGAGATGGCGTGAAGATCTGCAGATGAGACTCGGCTCGCCTCGTCCCTCCGACCATACGACAGCTCCGCCAAACCTTAGCTGGCCAAACCATCGCAATACACTCAACAGCGTATTCTTAGACATAACCTGACCCAATTCACATACGTATGAATATACCTAGCCTATACCTACATTAAAACGGAGGAAAAAATGAAATGGGAAAGAACATGTGAAGAAGCACACGGGGAAAATTCGTCAAATTATTACTCACCGGTTTATTAATTTCTTGCTCAGGTTGGCGCAGTTTCACACTTCCGAGACCCATTCCATTCGATTCAGCATCGAAAAATACTAATAAACGGTACAAAAAATTACCTGACAGCCGATTGGTTGGAGTGAGTTGGGAGGCAGTGCGCAAATGAGAGCAGGCTAGGTAGGAACAATAATCGTCGCTATATTCTAGTAGTAGAAATTGCCTCACTATATTTACTGCGATTTCAATAAATCGGTGGAATGCTAAAGGAATTTCAGCGACAACACGATAGACGAAAATTAAAGTACTTGAAAAAAAAAATCTGGTGCGTTGCAACACTCAACTTTCCTTACCTCTACGTCAACTCACTTCCTACATGGCTTTTTCTATTTAATCAATTCATTTATCACTCAGTTCATTTGAACTTGGTCAATAACACTTCACAGCAGCACACTAGCGCTTACAGTTCCGAAATTTATTGTGCTGCTCGTACTCATTCCCGGAAAATTATTGAGCAATTGGTACACAGAGAATTAATGAGGCTGTTAACACAATTTTTTTGAAGAGGGTAATAATCACTTTGGCAGAGTTACTGGGTGAAAACTTTTAGAACTGGTAGTAGGCGAAATGGTGGTAGTTCCGGAATTTCTCGAGGGACCCCCATGTATCTTATGAGCGCAGATTTAACTCTCACCATATAGGTATTGGATCGGACTACTACACCAATTTGTTTTAACATTCTAGTAACATTTCAGCGGAGTTTATAAGCAAAAAATCACGCTAAAATCTATGGTACGCTAAAATGTATTGTGCTGCTCTCGTCATTTTCCCACGAATGGGAATTTTATGGTATGATTGCCTTATTGAGAGCTATCAATATAAAAAATTTAATCAAAATCGTTAGTGCCGTTTTTGAGAAAAAAATTATGTGTTTTGATCACTATGATAATTATAGTTAACTTTCGGTGGATTTTGCTCATACCCTTATTTTGGCGTCCCATGGTAACCTGCGGGTGAGATATCGAGTTTGAGGTGATTTGATATGGTCGTTTTCTCTAAAACCCGTTCACAGACGCACACGGACTATTTTCCCTAAAAGTGTTTTTGGACTCAGTAGGGTCTGAAACGTAAAGATCTGAAGAAAATACAAAATGTTTTCTTTCAGCCGATTACATAACTTTCCTTTCTACTCTGCAGAGCCAAGGAAAGTAAAAGTGCGGAGTTGGACATTTACCACAAGACGTATTTAAACTTGTTGAATCCAGTGATCCAAAGAGCATTGTGTATTGTTATTTTTCAAATTGTACGGGGAGAAGTGCATTAGATTCGAAAGTTCTGTGTGAACCTGTGAATTCGACACCAAATAGAAACGCAGCAAATTATTACTCAACGGTTTTACCGGTTTAAACGGTTTTGCAAAGCTTGATAGCTTAGTTTTCCGAAGCTTGTAGTCTCACACCTCCAAGAACCATTCGAATCGACATGGAAAAATGCTAGTGAACGACACGACGACCTGACTACAACGGAACGACGAAAATTAATATGTATTTACACCTAGGCGACGCTAGCGATTGGCACTGCGTAACAAACTGACGGGTGGTTGGAGTGAGATAGGTAGTAGTGCGGGGAACGTGTGCTGGCCAGGGAGAAATACTTCGTACTATGTTTACTTCGGTTTCACCGTTGTCCATCTACACTTCTGAGACCCATCCTATTCGACTCAGCGTCGAAAAATACCTTCGAAACCCGACGTAATTGCAACCGAACTACCAAAGTTTCGTTTTCGGCTAATTTTGCAAACCTCTTTGCCTTTAACAACCATGGTATTCGCCCAATCAGATTGCAGAGCAGGCGAGGCGGAGAAAACTCTTACGATCGAAAACATAGGTTCGGAACGACCAATAAACCAAAATACAAGGATCTCCGGCAATTTTGCCTTAGCGTGACAGATGAGGTATTATTCCATGGTGCCCCATGGTGAAACCTCAAAGTGATGAAACTGCCCGCAGTGTTTCCAGAATTGTCCTCCGTTTTACCTCCTTTTCAGTACTTTCCCGCTTTTTGCACTGCTTTTCGAGTTTGTAATAAAGCCATGGTACAACTTTTACATCTCGTCACACTATTATTAGTAAATGAATAAGTTACTATGAAACCTAGTAGACATTGTTATGGGCTGACTTAATATACGTCACTGGGACGGCTCAAACTTTGTTTTTTGATTTGGAAAAAATGCAGTTCCCTCGTTTTACCCCTGATCACTTTATAAACTAGGACACATAAATACCGACCAGGCATAATCCTCCACTATCAGTTATACTTAACATCTTCGGGCTTGAAGCCATTGTGAATATCGTTTCTCGGCCTGTTTTATATCTGAGTAGTCTTCTAGTGTTTTATCTTTTAATTTTTTGAGCGTTGGATGATTCGTCCTGCATTTCAGTGGAACCCTTTAATATCCGCTGCAAGACCATTGTTTCCCCCTCATACCATAGTATTTTCATGTTTATGCAAAGTATATAGACAAATAACGACCCAATGTTGACTGTTGAGATTCTATCTACGTAGCTTCTGACTGTCCCTTATTTGTCGTACCGCGGCCTGAGGTTCTATTGTTTGACAGGTCCATGCCTGGGCTTCCTAAGTGATGACAGATATTTCCTGTATACGTGTTGACCCTAATCGCCCAAAAGACCTAAAATCGCTCCTTTTCAAGTCGTTAGGACTGCCTAGACGTGGTAAGAATTCATCCTGGCCTCACCATCTGCACCGAGGGGTGTTGCCCATACCCATAACATACTACGAACAACTATATGCCTTAAGTCCTTCCTCTTCGTGAACAGAAAGCTATGTTTTATCTCGCGTGTTGGTCCTGAGACACCGCGTTTGGCGTGCATCACGTTCCAGACAGTCTGATGCGTTCTCCTGGCACGCTCTCTCACTGTCCTCTTCACTAGTGACGGAGATGTCTCACAATGGGGAAGTGGCCCTATAGGTACTAGGCGAATTCAGCATGGCCAGATGGTCCTCTCATTTCCTGTGATCTCTTTATGCCAAGTAATCCTATAGACGTTAACTCTATTCAAATTTGCTTAAGAGTAGAGCATCATCCTGCAATCCCTCGCCAATTTTTACGTTGGGCAGTAGTTCTTCAGCCCCCTCCCCCTTCCCCACCAACGATGATAGCATAAATTTCTGCTTGAAAAAGCATTGAAGTCGGGCCCAGCGTGCGCCCTCCAGGGAACCATCCCTTTGCTCTTTCGACTGTCTTCGTGTTTTCTGCATATCACGCTCAACTTTTCTGCAACACCTTTGCTTTTGATGAAACCTGCACGAGTTTTCAAGGTTTATCTGCCAACAATGTCCATGCAATTACGATGCGTCTAAACTTAGTCAACGTACGTGTTGTAGTTGTGTGGACTCGAAAGTTCGTTCTTGTCGGCGGGGGTAACTTGGTGTTGTAACGCGAAGCGGAGCGGTCCACAAACGGCAAACGGCGGAGGCTATCAATGGTGATATTGACTAATCGCTAGAAGACACGAAAGGTCAGCTGAGAGGTGAGATGTCACTCAGAGACGTAAGAGCGCTGTATTGACCCCTAAGTAATGACGAGAAGATTGGTTCTGGGCACCGGCAATAAAGCACGTTGAGCGGAGTTGAGACAACGCTACAAAAGTGCATTATTGGTAGTGCACTGGCAACCTACGCGATCGCGTCCAGTACTCAGGGCTCTAACTGGGTTACAGCAGACGGGAGCTGTGTGACGGAAAACCCCCAAGATTGCGCGTGCCTCGAGTACTAGAAGTAACGATAAACCACCCCACCTGATATGTAGATGGGTCGAGCCACACAACAAGGAGATGATTCAGAGTTGGTCGCATTTGATGTGCAGCGAAGCGTCCAAATACGAGTATCTAGAGACCATTTGCGGAAACCACGACCCTCTCAATACGTTGCACATTGTTCATCACAAATATTAACTGCCCCGGATCTATCTAGGAGCCTTGGGGGAGCTCTAAATCATGCAAAGCTGTATACGCATTCAGATTTCTGGCCTCTCCCTCTTCAGGCAGTTCCCCAATCAGCTAGTCAGAGACACATAGAGCCCAAGAAGATGATTTTTACACACTTAACAGGTTATTATCACATCCATGTTCTGCTTGACAACCAGGCTGTTTGAGACGAACAGCCGATGCAGATGCTTTGATCCAAAAGAGTAGTCACTTTACTCATTGATAAGCAGGGACATTGACACTCAAAGGAGGACCACGAATCAGCGTGTTATCAGCAAAGTCTCACTAAAGCGCTGTAGTGATATCCACTGTCTCTGTTGTTAACTGTAAAGAAATACCTGAACAACTGTGATGGCTGGTCGGCCTGGCTTAAAGGGGATGATGCTCTTTCGCCGGAGAATCAGTGAATTCAAGTTTTCTACCGGTGACCTGTCGGCAAATTAGTGTGGGGAGTGAGTTTTGTCCGCAGACCCTTTCGTTTAGATAGGCGCTGGCATCGTATTGGAACGAGTTCGTAGTGAGCTTGTGGTGTCTTCTGTATCATGCGCCCAACATTTGTCTTCTACATGAAGTGTTGTTACCAGACGATATTTATGTGGAGGCAACCCATTTTAATGATAAGGTCGAGTACGCTCCTCTGATGCCACCGGACCTATCCCGTTCACGTGCAACACTCACACGTTCTGAACGCAAGGGGAAAAAAGAGGGGACGGAAAGAAAACATAAAAGAGAGAAAGAAAAGAAGGTCGGAAAGACCAGTTATCAATTCAGAAGGCCCCCAACTCGGAATAGCGAGGATTTATAGCTGGTCCAAACACGAGGGTTTCCGCTGTCTTCAAGACTCCCAGCGCTGTTTCAGCCTTATTCATTTTCAGTACTCTCCGGAGAATGCGCTTCAAACGAGCACCAAATTAATTGCGCCTATCCGTTTGGTGAGAGGTCACTTGTCCCCTGAGCACTGGGCCCTGGGTCCTGGGTCCTGGCCGTGGCCTTCACGCGTCCTCCTTCCCCCTCTCCATCTCAGTGGACGCCACCAAATCTTCTTCTCGCTCCCACGTCTCTGAACAGGTCCTTTGTAATCGATTCAAATGCAACCTGCACCGCACAACCTCCGCTCCGCTCTCTTCATCGAGAAGAAGAATACTGAATTGATTGAACATCCTAGAGCTACTTGTTTTGTATTGACCTTCAGTTGATGTCGACTCCTTTCATAGTCCCGCCAACTGTACTGTAATGAAATCGTTCTCTGTCTATACGCTAAGCATTCGTGCCAATACAAACTTGAGCCATACCTCATACATTACATGTTTGTACGTAAAATGCTTCGTTATTCATCTATGACATATTTATTAATTCAAAAACGAAAGGCTGAAGACCAGTTAAACAATTACAACACCGAGTGGTGAGCAAAAAATACGAAAGAAAATGCAACGAACAGCACGAGACGCAGAACAACATCCCGAACAAAGTTGTGGAAGCAGGGGAAGGACAATGTTGACAGCAAGCAACATGGTGGGCAGGTTAGCAGTATGTGGGAGGCAGCAATGTGGATGGAGGAGCACGTTATTTGTCGATGAGAATGATACTACAATTACAAGTGGGCAGTTGAAAGCAATTAGCGAGTTATTGGGCATTCTACAGGAGTAATCCCAGGGTAATGATAACTGAGGGCAGAAAAAGGTACACGGATCAAGAATTGATGAAGATGACAAGTGCAATTCTGACAATGGCGTAAGAATGCCAGAGAATGTTGATTATGGACCGAGCCCATTGGCTCGAATCAATACTCCTTTTGCCAATTATCGAGAGATATCGTTTGAGTGCAGAGGTGTTCTTCCAAAAGCACTACTAATGTGCTGGCGATAGGGATCAGGCAAGTCGGCTCTAACCACCTTCTTCTGCAACATAGAGAGCGTTTTGAGTCTGACAGAAAGTGGATCAAGACGGGGATATCCTGAGGCGCGCGGGTGATTAACTAGCGCTCTGGAGAATCATGAGGCTTCTCAATGGGTTCCTTGAGCTCAAACAATGCCCACTTTTAGCAATAAGAAGAACCGAAACCTCTCAGGCACTTTTAAGCGTTTGAAGTTTCAAGGGAACACAGGAAAGTCCTCAGTCATTACGTGCACTCTTATACTCATCCTTCACCTCGTCTAATTTTCTTGTGACGAACGTTCATCAGCATCAAGCATTGCAAGCTAGTGTACAAAGCAAACACCGAAAAAGGATTTGTAGTGTGGTTGTAATGGGCACGCACGATGCTGGTTGCTAACAATCATGTGAGGGATCTGAACGTATTTAAACTATCTATATGTGCAGAGCAGTAAGTTGGTTCGGGACACATACAGTAGACTCCAACGCCTCCAGAACATCTGCCACGCTGTGAACGTCCACTGCGGTGTTTAGGACGTACTGTAGATAGTTTCCATCTGGTCACATTTTCAAATCCTTGCAAGTAGCATCAACGCTGAATGCATGTCAGTGGACTTCCATTTTACTTCCGGTTCTGGGATGTATGGCAGCCCGACTCTACACTAGTATAATACAAGGCAGAGAAGTGATGCTGGGTGAATAGAATAGCCGACAGTAATATGTGAAAGAGATGCAATCAGTCCTGGCCAGCTCCTACACTTTTCTTATCCAATTGAACGTGCATAACTAACTTTGGAAGTTACTCGCATGAAATTGGGTGCTTAATCTGACGATGAAATAAAACATTGACTGAATAGTAATAGTCTATTACCCGTCTACAACGAGAAGCCAATGACTTTTCACCACAAATCATGTCAATTATCCACTCAGTCGCCATAAATTCTGTACATAGACGGTCTTTTTCGGAACAGTCTCTTAATCTGTGCGAGTAGGGCCTTGACAGCAGGCCATAGCATCTCAGGGTGCATGCATGGCGCGGAGCTCTCGGTTAAGGCGTAGGGATATGACACACGAGATCCGTGTCTTACACCCACAATACGACCCCATCCCATACCCAAATATTGATGGTCATGAGTAACCCTCTTTTCACGCCGTTTTTTCTCGGTCTTCGCTTTGGAGATCTTAGTATCCGGATCTGGCTCGACGCGTCCGATCGTGTCCCGCTCCACAACCCCCAACTGACGGCCACTCCTCAGCGTCACTGCCTGAGGCAACGGGTAATTGAATTGAGGCAGCTGTTTGATTTCTTCGCATGTGAAATGCTTCACGTCCACCTTCCGCCCGCCGCTCTTCTTCTTGAGCCGCAACGTCACGACGCCGATGTTCGTCATGCCCCTGAACTTAACCTACAGCCAGTAGCTCGACGCCTCACCCGATTGATAACAGGAAACTGAGATTTCCGTTGCAAAGTAACTGTCATAAGCAACCGTCATACCTACTGGGAAGATTCAAAACATGAAGTATTTACAAGCGTTTCCTACAAATTAATGTCGTACCATCCGGAAAACTAACCATTTAGCCATCAATAACCAAACTCAAAAAGTCATTGACGAATAGCAGAAATAAATTCGGTCCCAAAACAGTGTTCTCGGATACTCGTTCGTTGATAATGATTTCATCACTTTAGTCCTCACTATCTTGTAACGTTTGTGACGTGATTTGGAATTGAAATTTCCATTATAACTATAACTATGCGCGCACGACACTTAATTAAAATGCAGTGAAGGAGATTGGCCTGTACTTACCCATATAACATTTCGACCGCAGCAGTCTTCTTCAAGGCGGCTGTGTAAGTACCTTGAGACACAACAAGATAGAAAACCCTGCAAATTATTACACAATGGTTTATTATTCTCATGAACAGCTTGACCTAGCATTACTGCTCCCCCATCCCATTAGATTCAGCATCGAATACTAGTAAACCATACGAAACATCTAAATATTCCCCCGGCGCCAGGCGCCCGTAAACGTCAGTCCGGTGGAGGGGTTGGACGAGGGCGAACCCTCGCACGGCAATTGGCAGAACGCTACGAGTCGAGCGGGCCTTGAAAACGATACAAAACACGGTTTATTTGCGATTATACTGCGTCTCGTTAATTTTTTCCCCATTTTTTGCCCATAACAACCATGGGCTTCGTCCGATCGGATTGCCAAGATGGCGGGCACAACTAGATACCAAATGGGATTTTTGTGCGAAAGAACGAATTTTTTTAGACCACGTTAAAGGCACAAAACGGCCCGGACCGGGGACGGACATTGCAGATTTGGAATCCCCATGTGTTGAAACGTAAAGTATCAAATTTTGAGGGGGGGTTGTAAAAAATTTTTCGTGACTGAAATCAGGTTTATTATTCAGAATGAATAATAAACCAAAGTAGGCATATTGGGACACGTAAAGTGCTGGTGAGCTTCTTCAAAAACATTACTAATGACTCACACACACATACACATTACTAATAATTCCTCAGGTTCAACTCGCGATACGTACGAGTTTTTTCCTAACAATCTTGGGAGAAAGTGGGTTGAGCCAAACCACTAGATGAGCCAGTTCCTTACGAGAGCTGGCGAGCTCAATGCGCGGCTCCACGTCTTTTCTCTCAAACGCTCTCCATCCTGCACGCCTTACTCCTCCAGTGCGGAGGAAACAAGAAGCTTGCTCCCCACTGTAGTTCTGACCACCATGGGAAGGTCCACGCAAGGTGGATGCTCTGCAGGCAGCTAGGGTAAAGGCGGAAAATCCGCCGATCCCTAGTACCCATTTATGGGATCTTGCAGATATCGCAGTGGTCGAGGGTTCGCTGGAAGTAGTCCCTGTCCCATTCCCCTTTTGCCCGATGAGGCGGAGGCAGGTCAGGGCCGCAAGGCCGGTACTGCCTCCGCACACCCCATAAATCGGAACGTACATGTAGTTCTAACAACAATAAGCTACGGCTTATACCTGTTACGTCCAGTTTGCGAAGAACGTTAGTCAGGGAAATTGCCGTGCTGGGTGTGGGTTGGGCGGATGCTGCGTGAACGCGTGGTCTCTCGCATGATAGCGAAACTGTGACCTGATACAACCTTCTTAGAGTGTTATGGAACAGTAACTTTGATGAGAACACAAACCTGTTCAACGCGCGATCAGAAATGTTGATTACCACGAGAAGTAGTGTACTTATTTAACTCGAATACAGATCTCATCCGTGAGTTCCGAACCAACAAAAAGAATTGATAACAATTAAATTCCCATCGCTCATTACAATAGTATAATCTAATAATCTCTCGGTGCACTTATCGTGGGTTACCCATGTTTTCGGTCAGGGAACAGTTTTTACAGCCTCTCCTCCAAAGTTAACACTTTCAGGGAATGGGGATTCCAAATCTGCAAACCTGTCCTTAGAACGGCCATATTCTGCCTTTAACGTGGTCTAAAATATCCGTTTAACTTTATTACGTCGTGTTCGGTATTTTCACTGAAGTTAACGTTCCTGTTTGGTAAGTCCGTCTTTTCGGGCTGGTGAGATACTGTGGGCGAGCGCTTTCGATGTAAAGACATCATCGTCTGGCTGTTAAGTCAGTACTCAGTAACGGCCAGTAACGGTTAAATCGAAGTAAACATAGTAACAGGACTTCTACTACTTGTACAGTACAGAAAGCTATCGTTTGTCCCTGGCCAGAGCTCATTTTCGTAGTTCCATTGTAGTCAGGTTATGTTTCGTGTCGTTCACTCGTATTTTTCGATGTCCATTCGAATGGGAGGGCTATCGGAAGTGTGAGACAACGCCAAGCTGTGCAAGAGAATAATAAACCGTTGCTTAATATTTTTCAGTGTTTCTATTTGGTGTCCAATTCACAGGTTCCCTCAGAAGTTTCGAATATAATGCACTTTTCTCAGTACAATTTGAACATTATTGTGGTAAACCTTCATTAATTGTGAATCCCTGAGGGCGTGGTTGTTCTTAGCAACGATGATTGCGATGCGTAAAATATAAGATCAGTTTTTGGTGCGATTGGAACTCGATTGTTATAACTCGATAACTTTAACTTGAAATGATAACAGAAGTCAACAACGTTTACGAATTCCAATCTCGCCAAAAACTGATATTATATTTTAAGCATCACAATCATCGTTGCTAAGAACAAACACAATGTTCTTGTGTGTTCACAATTACTGAAGGTTTACCACAATATCAACGATTAGCTCTTTTGATTACTGAATTCAACAAGTTCAAGTGGTAAGTGTCCAACTCCACGTTGAACGCATTTGTTTTTTCGAGGACATACAATTTTCCTGTATCGTGTTGCGGCGTTGAAATTTCCTTTCGCCCAAAAGACTTTTCTGATACCGTACAGACATTGGAATTAGCCATGTCTGTGTCATTTTGACGGTAAATAAACTGGCCAGTTTAGTCTATTCGAAGCTGCTTCTTTTTTGAAAAGGTTCATTACTGCACTTCTCCACTCGGGAAGGACTTTCCTTTTCGCCACTTCCAAATAGAATGGTTTTCGTAGTTCATAATATCTTCTCCCTTGATCACACAACGCCCTTTCCTTCTGCACTGGTAGGAAGGTTTACAATGATTTTGGCGAGACACCGTTGCCGTTATAGTGAAGTTGTTGTCTTCAACATTCATAGATAAAAGCGTTGACCTCTTCAATGCGCCATTAACTTGAGCAATGAATGATTTCAGGAGTGAACATAACATATTAACAACTTCCCCAGGAAAGCCTCCTGAAATTAAAGAAACGGCATTCCATCTATGGCGAACGAAAATAAGAAATAGAGAATTTGGTGCGACATCCTCTCTCCACCTGAGACCAATGGCCAGGTACTCACTGGGTTCAGAGTCCACTTCAAAAATCTCTCGTCAGTCCCGAGATCCATGCTTTCAATTCCGCGCCATAACTCATTAAATAATGATACCACTACTGACCTGTGTTGTAGATTTAAAGAACAGTTACTGGTGGGGTGGGGGTGGGTCATTGACAAGAAATAATATGTTCTAACAATTGAGTGGCCTGCTGGTATTTTTTTCCTCTTTTCCTACATGATGCTCCCGATATGATCGACGTTGTACAGCAGTTTTCTTCATATTTGTTACAGGTGAAGGTGCACGTGCTCGACAAGAATGATAGTCCACCGTCCTTCGAAGGGATGTCCAAAGAGTTCACCGTGTCGGAGGAAGCGAGGCCTGGAGAGGCCGTTGGAACGGTCAAAGCCGTTGATCCAGACACAATCGGAACAATATCGTACAGCTTGGTGAGTGGAGGCGATGGCAAGTTGAGCGTTTCCTCCGACGGGCTCATCAAAGTGAAAGAACCGTTGGACAGAGAGACCAAAGACACCTACGAATTGCGAGTCAAAGCTTTTGACGGAGTTGCTGAATCACATGCCATCATAAAAATTAAGGTGAGTGTCGTCAAAACGTCTAAAGTAGTACAGTAAAGGCAAATTATATTAGAGTTGTAACTTGATTTTAAAAAAAGTTCTTGTACTAAGTAATGTACGAATATGTATAATCATGTGCGAGAAACGTCGGCATTACACGTTTGCCTTCCTTCTTGGTAGTTTTATCAAGGCTTCACTCGGCATATCTCAGCAGTGAATAGTGCCACAATAGAAGAAAAAGAATCCAACCGATGCGAGATAACGAACCACGAAAATAACGCATCTCTATTCAAAACGTACCTTAGTCGAATCCAACGCGAGAAACCTACAAAGCTACCCAACATGATTCTCACGAACCGGAATAGGGATAGTACGCTTCATCCCAGTGTCTGCGTTTCCCGGTTCATTTGGTTGGTTTGTTCGGGGTTCTGGTGATTAGGATTTTGTGCGGTTGGTGGCCCTGTATCACGGCCAATTATGTTAAGTTGCATTGGACCGTTGGATTGCAAGACACAGAAACATGTTTCAGAGCAGTGGTGATGTTGGATTGCATTCAGCGCCTCAAAATACATAGCCATAGTTCACTTCATCCCGGTGTCTTTTCCCGCACTTCACCATCCTGGCAACCAGCAAGTTTATGGAAATGCTGGAAATCCAGACGTGTACTGGAATAACTGACCGCGGCATCTTATTCTGGGTAGGGTCATACTCAGACAAAAAAAATCATTGTGCAGCTGTGTTTTTTTTAAACGGTGAATGCAGGCGATACCCTCAATGCGGCCATAAACGGGCTTATTGTAAGGGCGTTCATGATCTATCCTATGCGCCCCCACCACCCCCGTTCCAAGCGGAGGACATCCGCAAGTTCTGCTTTTGCCACCTCTTCTCGCTGAATTAAGGGCCTCCCACGACAGCGCGATGCCGCGAGTCCACCGCATACACACAACGCATGCTCTGCCGTCTCTAGCCCCACCTAGCAGAACCTGCATACCTGTACCTCGCACTTGCCAATATTTGCAAGGCGGTACCTCAGCGGACAGTGACCTGTGAACATGCCACATATGATCCTCATGTCCATCCTCCCCAGTGCAAGCACCTCCTTGGCCCTCTATTTGGAGAGTCGGATGAAGAGTTTTGACTATCAAAGGCCAGACAGCCCCTACCAACGGGCAGCCCTGCACCTATTCTCCCATTTGCCGACCTCTCTACGTAGGTGGCTCCTGGTAGTCCCAACAAAGGGCTCAGGGCCAACAGGGATTTTCGCCGATCCTTTCTTTGCCAGCCCATTGGCCCGTTTGTCTCCCTCTATATCCTGATGCCCCAGCACCCAGTAGTGTTACGCTGTTATCCTCAGCCAGGGCCCTCAGTCCAGTCAGACACTCCCACACCTGCTGCGAAGTAAGACAATATGCGGCTAAGGCCTTGAGAGTGGCCATCTGGCCATAGCAATGACCCCTTCCCGTTTTATGCCAGCATGAGAGGCGTGTAGCAAACACAAGGCAGGTGCTTATGAGTGTTGTACATTCCATCTCCTTCGTTTCTCAGAAGGCACTTGGGGTGGTAGCTGGTGTTATGTCAATCCATCAATCCAGCAAAATGTTGTACCCATCAAGGGGGCAACCATAACAGGCCACATATGATCATCATATCCTTCCTCCCGAGTGCAAGCACCTCCTTGGTCCTCTCTTTGGAGAGTCGGATGAAGAGTTTTGACTGCCGAAGGCCAGAGGCAGCCCTGCACCTTTCCTCCCATTTGCCAACCTCTCTACGTAGGTGGCTCCTGGTTGTCCCAACAAATGGCTCAGGGCCGACAGGGGTGTGACTGTGTTACTGCTCAGTCTCGTATAAAACATTATCATCACTGTTAGTGAGAGAAAATGTGCCTCGGTGAAAACAACGTTAGTTTTAGATCGGATCGGATTTGTCGTTTGAATTCCAGAATGTCGTGGATAGTCTCTGACTACTTTATGATCGGTGCTAAATTGGCCCGTTAGAGTACCGATGTGATTTTTTTAGACACTAGTGACATGGCGGGTTTTGTGAGGGGAAACCCGTACATTTTCGTCGAAATTTGTTAAAATTGATAGTGTTATTCGCTGATCTCGCTCTGTATTCATACAAACCGTTTTTGCGGAGGGTGTCCTTTAAACTCAGAAGACGTTAAGTGTGAAGATCGGAAGAAAACTCTTTTTCCCATGAAAAAAGCCTTTTTTTAGAGCCGACTACATTACTTTGCTGCCTGATCAGTAGGGCAAAGGGGGGAAGTAGGGGAAGAAGCAACGTTTCAAATTCGTTCAAAATCAGCTTGTACAAGTTTCACTTCTCTATCCGTTCTATTAGACCTCCATTCCTACTCCAACTTTATCAACGGTCGAAATGCTGCTGTGCTATTTATTTTCTATAAAGTAAATTCATATTGTTTCAGGTTCTGGACACCAACGACAACCCGCCGTCGTTTGTGGAGAGCGTTTACAGTTTCGACATAAGCGAAGAGACTGGCAGAGGTGCCAGGGTGGGCTCCGTTCTCGCTCGTGATTCGGACCTTTCAGACAACGGCCGCATATCCTACTCTGTGATATCTGACTGGGCCAACGACGTGTTTGCGTTGAACCCACAGACAGGCGTATTCACTCTCACGGCCCGGCTTGACTACGAAGATGTGAGTAACACCAAATTGAATTTTTGACTCGTTTTCTCCTCTCAGCCCTAAGGATAAGGAACTGTTCAATTAGTTTGTAAGCAGCTTCGACCGCTGTGATGATTGTTCTTGGCAAACCAAAATGAACCGAAAATAATTATTCACATTTTTGTCGAATACGGCTCGAACGAAATTTACATCAAATTCCACTAATCTATATCTTTCTTTCGTTCTGGCTAAATATTTTTAAGATATTACGGCGAGCGAATGTATGGGCAAACAGAAGGCGTGAAAACTTCTCGCAAAAACGATATGACTCTTCAACTTGTCATACCTAAACATCTTCACTGACAGGTACGTTTCTTTATCAAAATGACTGTTCCTTAGCACTCATAAGAGAGTCAGCTGATCAGTCGAAAATCAACATCGACCAAGCCCAGACCTGTGGAGGTACGGAAGGTTGTCATTTAGCCAGTCTCCTGGTGGAGAGCTGTTGCTAATGTGTTATCAAGCGAAAGGATGACCCTGCGGATTCCTTACCATCTCGGAGGAGTTCTTAATCTGGTTTCCCACCTTATCTAACTATTTAGTGGCAACTTTCAAAGGGAGAGATCGACTGTGTCCACGTTTTTTGTCATAATCTGGTCGAAACGGCAGTAAGCTTGTTTACTAGCTGGTAAAGCAGAAAGGTTTTGCGAACTACAGTGGAGCAGCACGTGGTTTCTTGTTGCCTCCGTTCAGGAAAACGTAAAACGTGCAGGATGGAGAGAAAAGAGGTGGAGCCGCGCATTGAAGTCGCCATGTCCCGTTAGGAACTAGCACGTCCAGTGGTCTGGCTCAGCCCAGTTTCTTCCACGCGTCACGTCCCTTTGACGAGGATTCACATCTCGCTTGCCACGTATCTGATGTTCATTTATCTAGCGTGGCAAGTTTCCATTTCTTCCTCCCGTTGTCCATCTTGCACTTAATGGCACGATCGATTCCACTTCGAAGGGCTAAGACTGTCGACCATTAAGTATCCACCCCAAGTGGCCTTGCTGATGAGGCGAACCTTGCGGGGGCAGTGCCTTTGAGGGACTAGAGGAGCTGAAACGCCACCTCTCACCTGTAGTGACTCCAAAATACTCGATTTGCTTCTCAAGAAGAAAAGCCTGTGGCTGCCAGCACTCTAGAAAATTAACGCCAACCAGTAGTTTTGGCGCGGAATCGTTTTTCACACGAAAGCATTTTTGCCCTGTGTTTGAGGAACAATGAACTTCTCAGTGAATGCCTCACTGAATTCGATCTGACGCAGTCAAGAGAGTGTAAATAGAGCCAGAAGCCAAGGAAAGGGCCGGGAGCGTGAGGGATATATACGCAGGCTCGTGAGCCACACACTCGCAAACAAATGGTGACTAGTCACCTTGGTGACGCCTGTGGCTATTCTGATCAGACACAGAGGGTGCTTTCAGCAGCAAGTATCAGCACATTGTTCTTTGTTAGCGTTTTTTTAGAAATGCTGTATGAGGGATACTGCCCCTCAACGGGTCGAAGGGAATTGTGATGCTTTGTCATGGTCAACAGAGTTACAAGCCCAAGTCTTGCTTCCTGTGGTTGTGGGGATTTCTTGTCTAGTTTATTGACTGACATTACCGAGTTTTGGACGATATACCGGGGCAAATCTTTGATGGAAGTTAGTGAAGCCCGGTTGTTTTTAATTCTGTTCTCGGATTTTCAAGGAGTTCCCGTTTTGTCGATTGGAGCCTCCTCTCCTCGGCAGCGGCTCCTATGGACCCGTCCAATTTGAAGTTCTCATTCTCCGTTCACGTTATTGTGTCGGGGGGTCTGGTGCGCGCGTCTGGCTAATGAAACGTTTCTCGTCTGGCGTCATTTCCGACTGTTCGACTGGAAGAGTAGAGTAAATTACTCATCGGTTCGGGACAAGACAAGAGGACAGCCCTTCAATTACAACCCCTTCACCCCTCGTCGCAATCATAACTCTTAACAGACGTCTCGTCGCCTCCGTCAGTTCACGCTACTACACGCGATTCGCTAGCAACAACTAATTAATCGAAGTGATGATGTGAAGGGGCTTTCGTATGTCGTCCGTAATACACTTCGGATTGAGAGGGGCAGTTCAGTGATAACAAATGACTGGACAGGAAATTGATCAAAATCTCTTTAATTACAAAAGGTACAGAGGAAGAAATAATGGTATTTCACTATGAGTTTTGAAATGGCTCTGTCAATACCATCAACTTTGAAGGTAGTTTTGTTCCTCCTTACGTTTTAGCGATTTTTAATTTAAAATTAAACCACCACTAATGAAGAATGTTAGTGCGAATTGAAGGCACTATAAACCACAGAAATGATAGAAATCAAACACCACAAAGTTAGATGTTGAGTGAGTAAAGGCTATTTTGGCGTATTTCTTATGACAATCGAATGAGACGACCCTCGCACAAATACCTTGAACTCATTTGGAAATCGTACGTTTCACGTTTTAGTTAGTGAGACGCTGAGCGCCGGAACCTTCGAACGTTAATTTGGTTTTAATATCCTTAGCCCTACATACTTGGAAGGATGTTATGTGACCCGCTGAAAAAGAAATTTGAGTTTTCTTCGGATCTTTACGTTCAGGGCTTCAGAAAACACCGTTCGAGAAAATGGTCTGAATGTGGTTTTGTGTGTCTTTGAACGTGATAACAGCTGAAACAAACCATAACTAACTATAGTTACTGTAGTGATTAAGACATCAATATTTTTTTGTCTCAAAAACTGCCAGGATGGTGTGAAATTAAAATGAACGGGAAAGTAAGAAAATAAATAAATTGAGGGGATGAACCCTGGAATCGGGATAAAATACAATATAATTAATTCAACAAGGAAATATTAAGCTGACACAAAACTGATTTCAAATAAAGTACACTGGTAAAAAAGAACCAAAATTAAAAAAACAAAATGTCTTCTACCTAACCTACGGCTTGCCGAAAATAAATAAATAAAATCACTGACTTGACGACGTGGAGTCTTCTCTTCGTTCGAACAAAAGAACCTGCGATTCTATGGGAACCAATATTCCTTAGGGAAGAGAGCGGGAAAACGGGAACGTGTCCGAAGAAAATCCGCCAGGGAAAGAATAACCTTTTTCTCTGTTCCAAGCGGCTCGACTGGTGCTTGGACGAACGAGAGAAGAGTCACCCAGCCGCGTCAGTATCCTTCCTCTTTGACTTTACCATGGTTAATTAAATGTTGATTATGATGGACATATCACAAATGCACGACTATAATATAAAATTTTTCATTCGTGAGAAAATGACGAGAGCAGCACAATTAATTTGCAATCATTTAAATGAAAAGTCGGTTTTGTGCACTTGTTCTCTTGTAAATGCGGCGTACATGACGTAAATCGTGTAGTCCTATATGCTACCTAATGTGACAAACGTTTAATAATGGTCATAAAGTTATCAGGGGAAACTAGGAATTCGGGAATTTAAAGTAACGTCGTTTTCTTACCAACTAACTGTAGTCACGAACGTTTCCAATGAGACCATGGTGGCAGTCCTGTTGATTCAAATGATCTGAGTGAATGTTAGATTCGGTTAGTAGCTGTAATATACGCTGGGGTGAGGAATGGTGTATGATGCGTCGCACTAGATATGTTTATCGAAAACTGACGGTAACACCAAGCAGTATACGATCATTAGAATCTTCCTTTACTCAACTACTTTGGAACGGCCACATTAGCGGGGCGATGGACAACAAACTTTCGTTTATTAGGTTAAGAAGTCTGTTGAAAGTGCCCAGCATATTACTGTGATTCACTTATGAACTCACCCTGATTATCAATTGACAACGTGTGACTTTGTGTGGGAACGATATAACTTGAAAACATACCAGCTCTGCGGGTATTATAGCCCTTTTGTGAATATGGGCAACCTTCTGTTTCATATCACCTAAGTAATTGTGCGCTGATGCTCTGCAACGTATTATTGAGGTCCCGAACACCCTGATGTGACCTCACTCCTTTCACGTCAGGTTGATATTGTATAAGTGATGATGATCACCATGACGTTGATTCGAAACAGTATACTTACTTCGCGGGAGCTAACAGGGGAGCCTTATGTTAATGAGGTCTCTACGACACATCATCATGCACCAACCAATCACGAAGAGATTCAGAAAACTATTATGCGCCGGCTTGTAAGTTGCGGCTGTTACCGAGCGGTTGTCAACGCTGGTGTTGACAGACCAATCAAGTAAAGCCTACCGATATCATCGCTCGCTATTGCTAAGGGTTTGGTGTTTCGTTTGGCCAACAGAAGGGAAAACGAATTTGATTTGTTTGGCCGAGGACGAGAAATAATTCAGTTAGGAGACGGTAAATTTCGCCGAGAGGTCGAAGAGATTTGATATCGGATGCCTCGTATTTCAAGAGGCTGGTGTTTTCGCGGGAGAAGAACAGGGTGTGCAATCCAGACTCGGAGGACACGAACACGATGAAAACTAGAGCCTTTTTCCCGGCCCAACGCAATATGGTTAAATGACAGAGGGCCCCGAGGAAGTCGTATATTACGCGTAATAATCATAAAGAAAGAGACAGGAGAGCAGAGCGGAGTTGGTTGAGAAAAACGCGTTGTTGTTGTGGCGAGTGTTGGCGAAAGTTATAACGCGGCGTCTTAGCGGGGTGCAGCGATAACTAATGCTCCGAGAGGGCCGACGGTTTAACACCTACACCCCTGCGGTCCTGACAACGACAACACCAGGGACAGGAAGGAGTTCGCGTCGCGGTATCTCCGCGTCATCGTCTCCAACCGCCAGACGAACGGTCCTGGTCTTGGTCCTGGCCAGCCCTGGGCAACTCTCCCAACTTCCCGCAATGATCTCTTTTTGGATGCCAAGGACCGGCGCGACCTTTTCCCCCCTTCGAAATTTATACACAGGCTGTCCGAGGCTCGTTGTCGCTGTCGCGCACGTCATCACAATTAAGTTACTCTCCGACAGAATTCGAGGCTTCGCTTGAAAACGAGTTTCCTGACAGTCGCCGCATACATTAGAGCCAGAGCAGGGAAGCTGGAGGCTCCTGTCATCGTCAGAGATGTGAACACAAGTCGAATCCTGTCTTCGAGCTGTTCGCCCATCTTTGATTGAGTCGCTTAGTTTTTGGTGGCGAGATACTTTTGAATATTGACTGCTCGACTTCCATTCAACTTCTCCTGGTCTGTGGAGGGCTCTCATTAATTCTACGGCTGAACCGATAGAAGGATTGAAAACCCACAAATATGAGCTACAACTAATGAAATTGAAGCCAGTTCACATTTTGTCACGAGTCTGTGAATGCGACAGTCAACTAACAGGAAATACGTAGTTGATACTAAATTAGAATTCAGAACTTTCGAACAGTTGGGTTCAGAAGGTTGATCGACGGTCCATAAGACGAGATCATTTCACGCGCAGTACATAACACGGTCCATTCTACTAAAAGGCCCAAGGTTCTTCGCTTTGGTTTGTCCACTCTAGCAGTTGAAGGCTGTGTACACCGATTGCTGGGTTCTGCGTTTACTCCTGCAAAGTGTAGTAGGTGTTGCCTACTCCTGATTAGCCTCTTGATTCTTCACAGTCACCAGTGGCAGTTGCTTTTTAGATTCGTTTGATACGCAGGCTTCTTTGTAGCAAAGATTTCACCGTACCAGTACCGTGGAGCATCGTTGTGTATTCCTGTTAACTGTAGTGCATTCGTAGCAGTTCTTATTGCAGCATCCGCTTTCACAGGTTCCATTTCTATAAGGTGTATTCAGTCACGATACCTTTGTGTAACGTTGGCATCATAGGTGGCGCTGCCCTAACGTTTGTGTCATGCGATACCGGTAATTCAACATCCATGACGTAGCTTATTAATTACTTTCTTGGCTAATACAACTAGAATGTCGTCATTTCTTCAATAAATAATGTGGAACTCTTTCCTCTTCTTGTTGACAGGTTCAGCACTACATATTTGTCGTGGAAGCCGAAGATGGCGGGAAACCTGCCCTGTCGTCCACAGTCTCAGTGTACATCAACGTCCTTGACGTCAACGACAACGCCCCGCTCTTCGACCCAATGAGTTACAGCAACGAAGTTTTCGAAAACACCACAATTGGCACCAGAATTGTTACCGTGACTGCTACTGACCTTGATTCGGGTAAGCTGACTGACCTTTTGTTTGGATGACTATCCTTATCATTGCTCTTTCTCATCATTCCTCTGCATATACTAACATGTAGTGGTTCTCCATTTCAAATTACGTAAAACTTGATGGGAGGGAGTCAGTGCACCATTTGCGCATCAAGTTGTTTTGAAGTGTGTGGCTTGGAGTTCTTTCGCATCTACTTGCAAAGTTCTGTGAGGTGTGCGACAGTAATGCAGCAATCCTAATCGCCTCATAAAGGCTAGTGCTCCCCCCACCCCACCCCCACCGGTGAGAGTTGCCTCTAGTCTAGACAAGGCGCGAGCAATAAACAGCAGGAGTTGACTGACATCAGGGAATCCGTCAAGAGGACAACTAGGACTGCTCTGCAGAGGGACTTCAGGTAATAGGGCTGTGGGTATGGAAAAGCTTCAGTAGAACTGAGATTCGTGTAAACGTTCTAATTCTCTCTTTAGGAGACCTAGGAACGGGATTTGAATATTCGCATAGTTCAATCTAGTCAAATGCCCTCACTGATAAATTTAGTAGATCACTACGAATAGTTCTCGATGTGGCCACGTTCAGTTGTGTGGAGTGAGAACTAGAGTGTTGTTTGGGTAACATTAACTGACCAATTATCAAAAGCATTAGCCATTGATGAGGGGCCATTGAAAGACCTCCACGGTAAATCAACGCAACAGTTCGCTACAGGTCTTAAGCGCTCGCCATGTTCAGGATGCACATGCTGCCCTATAAGTGCTTGTAGACCAATAAACTTGGTGGTCGAGTTGATTCAGAAGTAATGCATTGTCGTAAGTGGGGAATTTCCCTTGAAAGTCGCTACACCAATGAAAGAGAGGGAAGGAGTCGTCATTTTCTTTTGCGGCTGGGTGCAGAGTAGTTGAGATGAAGCCAACGGAGACCGATTGTTGGGTGACAAACTGCTGCAAATCTTCGTGATCGATCCGCCCCGTAATCGCCGCTAATCTCTGGGGATGCCCTGGGGACGTTCGGAGACGTGGGGCCCATTGGACGCCTAAGGGGCCCAGTTTGCAGCCCCCCCCCCCACCACTTTAAATATAACCTGATTCCAACCTTCAGATGCCTGGCCTCGTTCCGGCCATTAAAAACATTTTTTGACTTATAATTTTATAGAATGGAAAGAAGACGTGGTTCGTTTTGTGCTCCCGCCGCATCCCTCGCCACCATTCCTCTCGTGCTGTTCTAAAATCCCCCTGGAGCTGTACGTCATAGCTCACTGTTAACATTGTGATAATCTATGGAAATTACATAGCAGGGTCGTCCGCCCATCAGATAAATTTGTAAAAGCCGTCTTTGGGGCGGTCTCGATCCGTGCGAGGTTGCCGCGCTTTGTGATTCCACCTCGTCCCCGTCCCGTCGTCAGTCTTCCGTCCGGCGAGATATCAAAAAATGGCCCAAAGCTGATTCCTGGGTGCTTGTCCTCGCGACTGGACCGGAGGTCAATTGTCGAGGGATCCCAAGTGGTAGACGAAGCTCACATCAAGATCCTTCAATCCCTTCTGCCCGGACCGTAAACTCCATTCACAACCCTCAGCGTTTATACGCTGGCATTCATATTGATATACGTATATGATGTCCGTAGACATGTTAAGCGCACCCTGAAGGTGCACGGGGTGATAGTTAGGTGGGACCAAAGGTCTATGTGCATCTTTTCATCCCCCCAATTAATTCCGTCTTTCGTATTGTAGGTCACATCACAATGCCCAAATCTCTCGAACTCAACTCCATAATGGTACAGGTTCGAGCTAGTAGCAACAGGGGCTTGGTTGTATCAAGCCGCTTGAAGACGTCCACACAGTCCACTTGCTGGGGTGTCTCAGCATTTTCAAGAATGTTTATCTGTAGGCACAGTCCCTGATTACACGAAGAACAGCTTATCTACGATTTCTATACGATTTTGTATAAAATTTCCTGATAAACAACTTCTATACTAAGTTCACGACAACAATGGTTGTCTCTGGATTGCAAGGAGCATGTACAATCCCCCTTAGTTCGTAGGGACCGAAATAAATTAGTGATCTTTACGCCGTTCTTCCTATCTCGTCTCTCAAAATAGCTGTAAGTAATAATTTAGCCGTGTATTTCGTAAATATTGCTGTACTGCTGTTAATCCTCAGCTCAGGCGGTTCTGCTCACAATAAAAGTTAAGGGGTTATGAGGTCTTTTCGTTTTTACGTTGATGTAAGACGACAAATTGAGGCTATTCTCACGGAGGATTGAGACGAGGTTGCGACTGCTCATCATCATCATACCATTGAAACCTCTTGAGACTTCTCAATAAAGGATGAACGAGGCAAGACGCAAAAGGAAAATACACCGCCATTCAGAGCGTCCTAGAACGATGATTAAAATGGTTTATTTATTGACTGTAGATTGCGAGCTATATACTTACAAGCAGGACCATAAAATATCAGCTGGGGTCCCCGTGAAAATGTTATTTGCGTAATCTAGTGCGAGGTGCTGCGGAGTAATTTGCACTCGTACTCGTACACTGTATATTGAGGTACAACGCCAATCGAGGCCCTTTCTCCATCATCGTATCTACATTTACAGCTGAATTTTCTCCAACAATTCTTCATTGTATTCGTTTACTGCATTTAACCTCAAAAATGGACTATAACTCCATAAATAATGGTGTCTGACCATCTAAAGTACGATGCTTCTAACATCGATGTCGTGATTCTACGCCAGACGTCTGTAAATTGGAGAAGGTTGTCAGTCGAATGTTGACCTAAAGATCCTTGAAAAACCACTGACAGGACAAGGGCCGCCGTCCCGAGCTTGAGCGAGAACACGGGGAGTTCGGTTGTGTATGAGGGTGTACGGGGAGGGAGGGGAGGCAAGAAGAAGAGTTGGCAGAAGAAGAAAATGACGACGAAGGAGGAAGAGGGATGAGATGAGAGAAGAGACCGTCGGTAGGTCATTATGGCTCGAGGACGGATATGTCTGCTAGCAAAAAAGGATATGGATTTTATTTGTTTATTTGACGTTTCAAGAAGACGCCGAAGAAATGAGTTAGAAAGACGGAGGGTCGATCGATAGTTTTTGTTCTCTCGAACCATCCCGAGTCCAACGGCCTTTTTCACCTGCCCTATGTGTTTGTGCCAACGGCAAACGAAAGACATTTCAGGTTGCGGTGACGCAAAAGAAGCGGGAACATTAAAGTTCAACCACATCTTCTGCTGCCGACCGTCAGTAGCAAATGGAAACTGTGTACCCTCGTAGTTTGATCACTAGCTATAGCTGAGGGGGATCAAGACTAGGACACAGTAGGTACGACTGTTTCTATGTACTTGAAACCCTATTCGACTCTTACAGAAATCATCAGATCGCGCATGGTAACAAATGTATTCAAATTGTCCCCCAGCATGCCACCACTACTCAGAAAGAACGGCTGAATCAATTCGGTTCATATTCATACTCAGCCTCCGCGTCAACATATCACGACATTGACATTATCGTTGTAGACAGATCGCACTAAAAATTATTATTAAAATACAGCCAAAAATCAATTTCAGGTCAGTTTTTTCCTTAAACGATAGCTCTCGAAAAACTCGTGTTGTTCGTTCAACAGCCTACGTGATGAACGTTAAAAAAGGTCATGAAATAATTAGAAGCCTCAAGCAAATTCCGGACGTCGCTCTCACAGTTGTTTCTCCCATAATTCCACAGTAAAACGAACCTTCCTTATCAAATCGTGCTGAGAATCCGATAAAATATCTAAGCTCTGGTTATTCAATAAGTAGATCCAATAGATTCCCGAATGTTAAGCACAACCAGTTTCTGCGTGGAACGTAAAGTCCTACCAGATTCATACACACTGAGTGGATATAGATGGGATAACTAGATAAACATCTTAGAAGGCGAGCTTGGAAGGTCCTTTTGAATTCTGATGCTCCATTGCTCAGGTATAATCCGCATCACGCTCAAAACATTCTTGAAACACAACAACGGTTTTGCAATTGGTTGCGTAACTTTCCTTCTTGAAGCAAATGAAGGTTCAAAAGGGGGGAAAGCAGCTAGAAGCTCTTGACTATTGGGTTATAATGGAAGCAGGTACGAGGTAAAGGACTGGCGGGTAGGTCATCATACGCTTCCGAAGAACCTAGACAAATGGATCTTATTGAACTCAGCGATTCCACGTCCTCCTGTTCGTAGTGACGTCGTTTCCGGATGCTCCGTGTGGACCCTTTGCTCTAAAGAGGTGTTTGTCATTAAGTTCCGAACTCTTGAAGACCTGTAAGTCCTGAGGTCCTGGCCCTGAAGGCCCCTCGCATAGTCCGGTCGTATCTGATGAGGTCCGACCCCCTCGAGACAAATAGAGGAACAAATATAAGGTGGCATAATAGGACATGGGACAAATTCGTCCTGTCTCGAAGATCCAACGAGATAAAATGGGCTTCGCGTCCCCGAACATTCTTGGGCCACAGCCGCCGCCGGAATGTAGCCAAACGTCCGCGTCCTTTGCCTTGTTCTGCCCCTGCCCGCCTTTTTCCCCTTTTTATTTCTCCTCCGAGTGCGTCGAATGCCCTGAAACTGTAAGTTCAGTTGGTAAGTTCTTTGGAGCTGAGAGCGAAAACGGATATTCAACTGTAAAACGTTCTCCCGCTGGATACTCCTGCTTCCTACAGAAACAGCAGAGCGGTGTGTTGATGGTTGCTCCAAGCTTCACGGAAAAAAGTAGTCTAGTGCAAGTTTCCCCAATATCACTCAGTTGTTATGAACCTGGTAGAACCTCGCAAGAACATTCGGTATAAAAGAAAGCTCTACTAAGGGACACATTCTGGAATTTATTGAGTTCCTCTTACTACGTATTTGTTACCTCTTCCAATTAATCGTTCAGCTGTACCAACAGCGTGCCCATGTACAGTTGTCGAACTTCAAAACCTTGCGCGTTCATCTTCCCTGAGAACTTTTGCCATTTCTTCCCTCCATGCCCAACCCAGATTACTTTATTATTACTAACACGCTTGGATTATTATTACCAAACGCAAAATAGAATTACCAACAGTTACATTACAGTCTCTACACGGATTTGCGTGTGAGTAAATGGCTGGACGAAATCAGCTCAACTGTGATATTTAGCCTGTAGATCAACAGAACAGCAAAATAAGGGTATGCGCAAAATCGATCCAAAACTAACTTTGGTTATCATAGGGATTAAACCGCCAAATATGTCTTTCCTCCAAAACGGCTCCAGCGATTTTGATTAAACATTTTTAAAATGAAGTAACTGTAACGTAACATTTTCATAAGTGAGAACTACCGCAATAAATTATTGAAAATATCGAGCAAAATTAATTCACTAGTTTTTATTCTCCTGAATCCCGCTCATATGAAACCACTGTTCTCACTAACATAGCTCTGGTAGTCGAATGAGTTAAACCGACTGTCGTATGTATGACCGACTATTAACCGACTGTCGTTTCACTAAACTGTTTTCTCAGCGCTTACCGTTTACTCTGAAACAATAAACACGGACATTCAAACACAAAACATTACGTTACAATCCCACTTATCACGTATACGTTGGTTACTGTAAGAAGGTCGTGCTATAAAGAGGAGCGCAATGAATTCTGCAGGTACACACTACCAGTTTCTCATTGTAGAACGGTGAGCTGCTCTTTGAAGTCTGACACTGCCTTCAGATGTAATATCTACGACTGCAGCGGTATAAAATAAAGCGTTACATTCGTGTTGGTATGTAGAAGGGTCTCTACTGGTTATTCAACCCGAATTTAATTCTCTTGAAGTCGTTTGAATTAATATATTTGTTTTGTTTGTTTATAAACAGAAGACAACGGGCGAATCTACTACTCAATTATCAGCGGAGATGACGACGACGTCTTTCAAACGGACCCGGACAACGGAACAATACGAACGAGAAAGACGTTGGACCGGGAGACTAAATCCGTGTACAACTTGGTCGTCATGGCCTCAGATTTGGCGCCCGTCAACCAAAGGCTCTCGTCCACAGTTCAGGTGAGCTAAACGACGTTGCGAAAATATTTTGATTGACTGAATTTTACACAATAAATTACGATCAATCTCCCGCCCTATCTGGGTATTATAAATGTCCACACAATCGACACTCAACCACTAGCATGTGACAGAGGCTATTTATCCTACATTCCAGTCAGTTTGACTATTCCAGCAGGTCCAGCCATCTCTTACCCTCGACTTGCTCAATTCTCAAATCAAGATTTAACGACTAAAATGGTCTTTTCACTCTGCCCTAGTGCCAAACTTCTTACGTCCCGAAAAAGTCATTTGTTGAATCCCTATGCCCGCATGAAGCCCCGAGGAGTTCGATGCACGAGGAGACGTAATAAGGAGTTGTGGAAGCCGTAAGCCTCTACCATTCGTGTTAGCCCTGTAGGACTCGAGAAAATGCTGAGAAAATTAGGTGCCCAACTTATCAGGAATCAGCGCTGGTGGTCTTGTAACTTTATGTTAACAGGACGTTTCTCGCACCTGTTTAAGAGGGTTTTCTGAGCAGATGGCGTATCTTCATTGTCTGGGCGATAACAAATGAATTTCCATGAAATACTTAAAATATTGTGCCATTGGGCAATTTAGGATATCTTATCAGATTGGCCGAGCATCTGCTGAATATTTCTTTGTTCGTGAGCTGCTTCGGAGGCTGCTACCGTTCTCACCACCTGTCGTCGGGAAATGATTTTTCACTTCTACCAACAAATATGAAACATGCCGATCCAACGCAAGTAGATTGTAATCCGATTGGTGACGTCGCACACCCCTTTGCCACACAATGTCTTCGAATGGCCCCCAAATCCGACTTCGCATCCTTCAGGATTAACATTCCAATTATAAGGGGACATTCGCCAGTAACTGCTCGGAAATCTCTGCAAACACTCTTGAGGACAGTAACTCGAAGTGGCCAAAACCAGAAACAGAACCAAAAAACTTCCAAGTGTCAGTTTGCTGCTCCAGGAAAACGAGATAGAACAAGATCCGTTGCTTTGGGTGTTTAGCGGATTGTGGTTTTACAGACGTTCACTGCTTTTACTTCGATTCGTTTCTCCTCGCGTTCCCGTTCAGTTTAAGTAAACCGCCGACCAAAACATCGATGCGGGAAACCACAGAACAAAACGTTAAATAATTTCCCTGGCCGACTTTTAAATGTTTCAACGGTTCGTTTTCCCGTTTCGTTGAACGACGCTGGGTGAACTAAGGTAGGTCAAGAAAGTGGCGCCATTACCTGTTAATTGACCGGATGTTGTGGTGAGGGGTGGGGGCGTTATAGGTAAATGTTTCTCTTACATCAAGCTTAGTGACACTGTCAGAACAACATGCAGGGAAAATGGTTTGGCAGGCGATAATCTCAAGATCACGAAATTAATGGGCTGAAGTTATCAACTGTCTCATAATCGAAAGAGATTGATCGTTTGCCAACTATAAACCGATGTTTAAGCAGATAGCAACAAGGATGAGGCAAAACCTCGCTATAATTATTCTTAGAAACCTGAACGCCTTGACATTTGTATGTGTGTGTTTAGAAGTTCACATCTACCGTTATAACGCCTATGACGTCCACCGTTCTCTCGTGAAACACGTCAAATACGGTATTGTCACTTATTGTACCTCTCATAAGCTACGGGGAACCCAGTCACAAAGCGAAGAAGTGCACAGGACTGTAAGGTGCACGTCCGGCTTCTCTCCATCATAAGTTTCAAGGGGAGAAGGAGATGGTCCATCTGCAGCTCTTGAGCCAACAGCACCATAACCAGGGAGCCCACTGGTTCAAGGATGAGCTGGCACCTGCTACTATCTGAGTGCCTCGGCAATGTCAGATCCGCCTGATCGAGAATGGGGTAGGCTGAGGTAATGTATGGGTGAAGGGTGATAACCTTACGTATTTTGGTGGCTACCTTACATCTAGATTCCCAATTGGAATGTTTGAGGGTAAATTGGAGGTACTTGAGGACGCCTTAAGGCAGCGGGGGATTGGGTGCTGGTTTGTGGCTGTTTCAATGCGTATGACCCTTGAGAAGAGGAAGGAGCTTGTCGATCCGAAGCCAGTGTCTCGTCGGGATAAAGAATGAGGGCTCCGAAAATGCTGATCAGTGTGCCATCACCACTGTGCTGACCCCCCCCCCCCCCCCAATGCCTAGTGAAAAATTGCTTTATCGTAGTCATCGTTCATTTGCGACACCACTTACATTAGGCCACCATTTACATTCCTCGGGGCTTCACATCGTTAATATTGGCAACGGGGACTACACAAAATAACGTTGGATTGCATGTTGGTTCATGAATTGTGTGATGCCTTGTTACAGGTCAGCGTCGTCGTCAAAGACGTGAACGACATGTGGCCCGAAGTTGTCTCGCCGAGTGAAGCTTTCGTCCTGGAGAACGCTGGTCCCGGAACCCTCGTTCTCACCGTCAAAGCCGTCGACAAAGACGAAGGACGTAACGGCTACGTCGAATTCAAACTCAGTGGAGACGGTTCGGCAGCCTTCGCTCTCGGCGCCGTCGACGGTTTGCTCCGCGTTGCTCAGCCGCTGGATCGCGAGCAGCGGGCCAACTATAGTTTGGAATTGACGGCTCGGGACAGGGGAGATCCAGTTCGTACCACCAAAACGTCGCTTCTCGTCGTCGTTCTCGACGTCAACGACAACTCTCCTGTCTTCGACCCCAAACAATATTCGGCGTCGGTTCCTGAGAACGCATCGATTGGAGCTTCAGTCCTGCAGGTACTCGTCATTAATGTATATAATTATAAACGTTTGGTGTTAACAAAGGACCTTGTCATTCTGTGGGCATCAAAATGTGGATTGTGACGTATTTAGTTGTAGTTATTGTTTGTTAACAAACGTGTCTACTTGCTTCAGGTTTCGGCGACGGATGTCGACGAGGGTTTCAACGGGCGGATCCGCTACGCGATCGTTGATGGAGACGAGAATCGCGACTTTTCAATTGGCGAAGACTCAGGAGTTGTCCGGGTCGCCAAAAACCTCAACTACGAGCGAAAGTCCCGATACTCGCTCACGGTGCGGGCCGAGGATTGCAGTCCGGACGCGGAAGTACGGCACGACACTGCGACAATATCCGTCTCCGTCGCGGACATCAACGACAACCCGCCGACTTTCGTCGACTCCCCGTACACCGCACTGGTGATGGAGGGCGTCGTTCCGGCTCCTGACGGCTACGTCACGACAGTCACAGCCTACGACGCCGACACGCAACCCTTCAACGGCCAGGTCCGCTATTTCCTCGAGAAAGAGGGAGACCGCGGTTTGTTCACTATCGACTCGTCAACTGGACAGATCTCCCTGATGAGGCCTCTGGATCGAGAGGAGCAGGCCGAGTACACCCTCACTCTCGTTGCTATGGACACTGGTAAGTCCCTCACTTTTATTTTGCAAGACATAGTTATGCCCAGCGTTCCCGAAAGTAAATGAATCGGGTGCTCACTCCTTCCACGTAGTATTTAAAAGTCAAACTATGAAAAACTAATTTAATAACAAACAGAGCAGTCAGATGTGAACTTGCTCTTTCTCAAAGGGATTTGCAACGCAGGTGTATAAAAATAGAGTAATAAAGTTTCGAAAATCAAAAAAGTAAGCACACTGCCATCTGTCGGCAGACTGTTGTCCTTACAAGCAGATGTCGGTTTCTGTTTACGGTTCTCTCAGTGCCAACTTACTAAATGGGAGCGCCGAGAGCAAAGAGCCTATGTATGTGTAGAAAGGGTTTTGGGTGTGTGGAGAAATATTCTCGGAATCTGGCAGTTTGGTGGCTCATGTGAGCGGTTTACTAAGCGTCACGGAATATAATTTATGAAGGGGCTTTCCTGAGTGACTTGATACATCGGTCAGTGAGAGTTAAGGGGTCTCTTCCCTAAGTGGGGGTTCATATGGACATTTAAAAATGGATGATTGGATGATGACAATAAATATGGAAGGGTAAAAATGTGTTTCTTTACACATTTCACAGACGATGCACATATCGGCAGTTTAGTGCTGAATTATAGCATCTGGCGCACTCTTCTCTAGCCAAGCACTTGTCAACCAGGCTCAAACAAAATGAAAACTGGCGCGTAATCGTTTGCGAAGTTACCTTTTAACAGTTGAGTGTCCTCTAGAAACAGAAACGGCGAATGCCAGGCGACCCAGCCAACGTGCGCGCCGTCACCAACCAGTGACGACTCGTTAGCATTTGAATGAATCTCGAGGGTCTCGAAGGAACGACAGTGTTTTGAAATGAAAGGACTCGAGGTTAAACCGCCAAATCCGCCCAAGGAAGGTCGAAAATCCGAAAACCGCCCTGAAGCCCGAGTTCGTTTTAAAAGGCGCTAAGCTCCAGAGCTGGCTGGAGTTGACTCTTAAGAGACAACGATCTGTCACGTTAATTATGACGATAAATCACGGGGCCAAGAGAAGAGACGGAGCGTAAAAGACACGAAACTTGATGGGGGGGACTTTGTCTGAATGGCCGCACTCAGCCTCCTGGAGAAGGCGACACGAATTCTAGGGTTTGAGAAGATGGAAGTCCAAGAAAGCCAAACTTCGATGTTCCGATTTGTAACTAGAGGGATATCATTGAAAGCAAAAAGCAGATCCCAACGAAACGCGTTCATTTCAAGTACTGATGAAGAAACAATTAAAGTGTGCACACGGGAGTGATTTGTTAGAGTAATTCATTGCACTCCGTGATACCGAAGGTGATGAATACTAAGGAGGATTTTCAAATGGCGGTTTCCTTAGTACGTTATTCCTTACCAGCATGTTAATGTTTATAATGCCTCATCATTAATTGTACTAGTTATTCTTAAGAAAAGTCACACTTAATAATTTGTTAATACCTTAACGATTATTAGTATCCATCATTTGAATAATTCTACGCGGTTTAAAAAAGGTTTTCTTAATTATTCATTTGTACACGATGTTTTACTTTCCGCGACCTAAACGGTACGGAAAGTATTGAAATCGTTTAAAAAAAATTAGGTTTTCTTCGGATCTCCACGTTCTGTTCACCGATTTTGATTAAACTTTCACAACCTCCGTGAAAATCCGGTGAACGGAGATAAGCCTATGAAGCAAAAATAGGGTTATCCACTGTTTGGTAAAACGGCTCTAACGGTATTCACCAATATCACAGGATGTCTTTAAATAATCAATTTCTGTATGTCTTTGTAACTAAATGTTCCTCTCACGCTCCATTGAACAGAGGTAACAACCAACGTGTCGAAAATAATGTTTTTTAAAATACATTTTCGTAATTCCACAATAACAATCTTCAATCTTACGGAGTGCCTTTTAGAAAACTATACACACATTTCGTTGTACATAATTATTTCTGTATTTACCTGTTGAACGGACATATAAGCTACGATAGCTAGGAATGCTAGATTAGTCGAACAATAATTTACCGTGTTTCCAATTTTCTTTAAAACCGCTGTAACGATTTCAATCGAACTCACAGTACTCTCAGCTAACTGGTGCCGACATTTTGTTGTGTTACTATGTACCAGATATTTTAAAAATGTTGTCACTACCCTACTGCTGAATTCGTTTTACGGAATATGTCAACGCAACTATCAACCATTTTTATTCGAATTTTCAATCCTATCACTCAACAGCTTTTAGTGACAACTAAAAGTTCCGAATTCCTCTTCGATTAGTTTCGCTCGATTGCCAAAGTGTTATTTGATATCTCAACAATTTTTCATAATTTGCTGCATTTTTGCACGAAAGACGGATACCTATACATTGCGGCGCAATTGACTTCTATATTTCACTGAATAATTTAACAGCTTATCAGCTTATTACAACTTCAGCCCTCGATTTTCGATTTTTATTTGATTCCACGCCGATTTTCGACGGTTCGTTTTCAATTTCTAACCGTTTTTGCCGTGTCCTCAATACCTTCATTTCAACGTACTAACAACTGCAACTTTTCGCGATACTATTATTCAAAGAATTTGTCGCTATTTACAATTTTTACTTTCCATGGTTCTACTAAGTAGAAAGGAAAGGTATCTAAACTTTTTTTGTGAATTCAGGCCTACTGAGTCCTTAAAAAGTATAAAACGTAAGCAACTGTTCACTGGCCTAAGCTGACGATACTGCTATAGTGATTGATGCTGGCCACTGGTGAATTGAGATGCACGGAAGGACTAAGTTTTTTTAACGAACTCAACACGAACTGCAACACGAGATAAGGCTGGTGGTATGTGCTCAAAGCATTGGCACTCGAGCTACTTTGGTTTTGCCGTTTTCTCAAGTTCAAAAGCATAGTCATTCGAAGATAGCTTTCTGTTGTTTCAGGCAATTACTTAATTTTACTTCCAACTTTCTTAAGGGCTAGGGAATGTAAAACTTGCGAATTTAGCGGGGTAGTGTTCGGAGTGTGTGTTGTTGAGTTGTCACGTGAAATGGGGACGATGTTTGACTATTGGCTGAGCACGTAGACCTTCTGCGTCGGAACGTGTCAGTCTAATGAGTTGCCATGGGCTGTAACTTGTTACTTATTCCCTTTTACTGCAGATGAGCCCCTGAGTAGTGGGCGGAAGCTTGGGGGACCTCTGCCGCGGCTTACTGGGGTCCTTCTGAACCTCAGGGAGGGCAGTAAGTCCAAAGTGCCTTGTCCTGGGAGGAGAGAAGAGAGTGCCATCGAAATATGGAGCAGGCCAGGAACCATTATTTGTTTGACGCAAACATGGTACCACGGGAATGCCAGAACGAGGCCTAGCGCCGGTGCATTATGGGTAAAGGCCACCACAGGTGGCTGCCTCCGCAGGGCAAAGTAGGTAGAGTGGAGCAATCCATCTCCTACCCAGGGCAAAGCCTGAAAATGCTGGAAAAGGCACTTGCTGTGCGGACATCGTGGGGGTCGTGTAGTCACTGGATGGTAGTTCTCCAATCCCCAATTTCGTTTTTCAACTGCGGGATCTGAGGGAGGTGGGGACCACCCGGTTGGTACTCCCCCAGACATCCCAAAATGCAGAATTGTAACTGTCAGGAAAAAGGAGCGCAGGGTTAATCCGCATTAATGCTGACCGAGCTCCGAAGCGCCGGAAATCTGCTCTTCATGATGGGATTCTCAAGGCGAACTCCCTAACTGCAATTCAACATAATAGTAATTATTGAAATGAGCGCTTGTGCGGTGTGGTGGAGGGGTGTGCAGTAAACGCGCAGATCTATGACGATTACGTCGTTAACTATGCCACACTACCAGCTTGTCAAGCTCTGTAGAAAATCGTTAGCTCGTTCTGGTCCTGGTAGTACACTTGGATCGCTCCGGTGATTATTCCCATTAAACCTAAAAACTGTACTTCACCTTTGAACAGCACAGTTATCAAGAACCACGTTAGATCATGTTATACACATAATATGTTGTGTATATTATGTATCCAAGGAAAGAGTGTAATTTCAAGAGTTTCAAAATTTCTACGAGAACATTTGACCAAAATTGTGTTTCCAAAGGTTTAAATACACGAAAACCAGGTAACTCAGGAAACACGGGCTTCGTTATTTAATTCATCGGACAGGCCTTTTCCTTCAATTGGCGGGCGGTTGGATAACTTTCCATCCACTTCGAGAAGATTCCTAACCGTCTGTGGAAGAGTTGTTTAACGGTCAAAGAAACTTATAAAAACTGTGAGTCAGGGTTGTAAACATTTGGATAAATGGTGCCGATTAAACCTAATCTGTACCGTTCATTGAAGATGAAAGTGATCTGCTCCAACGGGTTTTAATCACTGAAGAAACTTATTCTGTACCTTTGTAGCCATTTGAAGAGGCCATCTTTCCTAATAGCGTGGGGCTATGGAAAGTAAAAACCTTTATGGGGGTATCTGTGGGTGAAATGGATGTAAAAGTGATAGTTTCAGTCTTAAACTGTCGCTGCATTACCTAACCCGGCCATTAACTTCTGCGTGCGGCCTGCAGACTGATTTCATCCAACGAGCTGAGCGGGAGGTTAAAAAAAAGGAGATAAGCCTCGACGATGAGGAGGGAGGTGGTGAGCTAAATGCCTGACTAAGGATGAGGCCACTTCTTCAAGAAATCGGTGCACAGTTCCACGATTTACTGCCCGCATGATAATGGGAAGCGAAACGTTGTACATAGGCGTATTTTCCAATCCCTTAGAAACGAGACTATTCCGCTTGAAGAGTCGGTATCGACAAAAACGGTACTGCCCTCGTCCGCATATTTAACCTCGTCTATCGTTTATACTTCGACGTTTCAACAACCGATCATGCGTTGTCAGTCCCTGTCCCTGTGGTTCCACATATTCCAGAATTGGGGACCTGACTCGAGCATTCACAGGATGAAAAGCATGCAAAGTAGTCGATAAACTTTCCTCGAAATAAATTTTCTACAAATAATCGGATGTAATAGTCTTCGTTAGTCAATTCCTATTTATTCTGCTTCGGCTACTTTTCCCGAGTAAAAGCGGAACTGAATAGGTATTTCTGTAACCATCCGTTGTGTGGAGATACAAATAAGCCAGAAAATAAAATCTGATCAAAAATTTCGTTATTCAAATTCTCTCAAAACATGTTTCTAATCAACGTTCGAGGGTACGGCGTTCAGAAAACTGTTGGCCACATTTTGAAAACTTCGCACCACATATTTTAAACAAAAATTCACTAAAACAGGAGATTGTGAATACAATTTTCTATTTCCACAGAATGTTAATATTTGTGAAGCGGTTTCGGTGTTTTAAAGCAACTTCAGTAGAAATAGCTAAATGCGGGTTGCCCGGCACATCTCTCCTGCGCATCCGTGGCATAACAGTTTGGAAAGTGACATGTTTCGGAATTGTTTTGGCGAATCGCTTTTGCTGACTGAGCGATGTCACGTGACATGGTGGTGAAGATGGAACAAGCAGCAAGGGAAGGGTGAGGAGGTGCATTAAGAGACGTGCGGGACTCGCGCTGTGGCGATGCAAAAGGGAATGGAGCCCGAAGGAGCCGGAGGCCGCTGCTGCAGCAAAAACGCAGTGGCATTCCGACGAGGGGACAGGTGATTGGCGGAGTGAAGAGCATCCGTCGCGAGGGGATGAAGGGCTGGGCTGGACTGTGCGGGGGGACGCATGACAACTTTTTGAGTTATACGTGAGATTGCGCGGCAACTTACAAGCGGCGTTCCCCTTCGTTTTTCAAAAAGAAATCGAACTTTTATTTTAGAGTTAAGAGGTTGCACTCCCGTTCCCCGCTCCGTCCCTCGCCCTAAACTGTCATTAGTAGGAAGGTAATGAATATCTGCGCTTTTAAGGGTCTCATTCCGATGTCTTGGAAGAGAAAACTGAACCTCCTTCGGAGGAGGCACCTGAGTTGTGGTTCCACGCGGAAATTGATGCGTAATGGCGCCCACATTGCTACACTTCCCCCTTCGTCACCGCTGGCCCTTTGTCGCGACTCGACTGAAAAATTCGCCCGTACATTTGCCCAGCCGACGCCACACGGTCTGCGGATCGACCTCTGGAACTGACTTTGCTGAATAATGCGTCTGCTCTGCGCTCCTTTCCCTTCGTACCCATTCGCTTTAGCAGTTTTTGCTTGCCGCAGTCCCTCGCTGCTCAACACATCAAAATTTAAATTTACGCGGACCTTAACGAAATAGTTGAGTCATATAACCTCCTCTTGTACTGCATAGACAACCGAAAGGTCTTCAACGAACACCCTTCACGAAATATCGGGTACTACGAGTCACATAACTTGCCGCACTCACGCCATTACACTTCAACTCGATTCACCGTATTTTTCCATTCAAGTTTTATAGAGTCGAAATATGGTAAAGTTAGCAGAAGATTGATGAAATAGTTTGTAGCCGTCTCCAGGAAATGTGCGAAAAAACGTATTTTTTTGTAAATCCTCTTCACGCCACAACTTATCAATTCATGGATTCGTCTCAAAAGAAAACAAATATCTGGTTCATCACAGCACACAAATTCGACGATCTGCTACACACAGTGTGTTTCACGCTTGTTGTAACAAAAAAAAATTGGGTAAAACTACTAGTACTTCGGTACCCAAGAAGATGGAGTAGAATGCCATCAACCGGACCAATCTATCTCAGTCTTTTTTTTTACTTTAAACGTTTTCCGTTTACTTTAAATTGTTTTCTTTTTCCAACTTTTGGCCACATTTTCGAATTGTGCGTTAGATTTCCTGTACGCTTAACGCACAATCATAATGAAAAACGATCTCCTAAAGACCGCAATTTCAGTTCAAACATTGATCATTGAAAGAAATTAAGTTGCGGAAAAAACTAGTATGCTAACTGGATTTCCTAAAAACGTGCTGGGAACTGTAAAATTTCAGGAAAATGTTATCAGCTTGCTAATGGTATGGTCAACGTTGCCAGTCGTTGTCGGTTTTATGAAGAAATTCCAGTTTGAATGAGATAAAACAGCAAGCAATTACAAAAATACGAGTACCTACCATGACTTGAGATTCTATTGGGAATAATAGTACAATCAAGATTATTAACGATAGGCTTCCACCTACTCTGCCTTACTTGAGAAACAACAGGACCTGATCGACACTGCGATTGCTGTCCTTAGGGGATCGTTTTTGATTATGAATGTGCATTAGACGTATAGGAAATCATATCTGGGCTACGGATTGAGATAGAAAGGTGGGGCTGTTGTCATTCTACCCCATTTTCAGTTTAGTTTTACAGAACGTTTTTCGTTACACGATGTATACGAGCGGTGTATCTTTGTTCGATTCCTTTCTGCGAAAACATGTAGGTGCTAGTTAGGTGGGGGTACCCCGAAAGTTCGTAATAATGATTGAAATCACCGGAGCATTTGTGTGAAAACCAGAAAAACGATAATTTAATATTCGACTAACATCATTTCATCATTTCTTATATCTGTTCGAAGCGGAAATAGTAATGCGTTACAAAATATATTAATAATATTGTTGTCAGTTGCTAGAAAACATTTCGAAAACTTGAAATAGCACTATTTTTGACACAAGTTCGGTGAACTGTCAGAGGAACATTTATCAAATACAATGAATAGGGATTGACTAGTTGACCGTGAGTTGGGAGAAAGTTGCTAGAACCGTCTTACCAAAAACTGAGAAACAACTATTTTTGCTGCGTAGGCCTTCGTTTCCCGAATTTTTACAGATGTACAAGAAAAGTTAGCTACTGGTTATTAGAAATTAATTTGCAATAAATAACATCGCTAGAGCCGTTTTCGAGAAAAATTCATCCCCCTCCAGCTCCCACCATCAATCGATAGGATAGGCTTGTGACCTTCTTTTGTGCTTCCAAAAAATCACCAAGACTTTGTGGGAACCAACTGCAAATTGAACCAAAGTACGCACAGACAGAATCCCACACAAACCAGGCGCCGTTTTTTTTTATTCACCAGAACTCAAAAGAAAACAGATTTTTTTATTTTAACACGATCACAATACTTGGGGAACGAAAAGTAGAAAGTAAAATGGGAACTTGTTCAACAGTTATTGATGGATTAATTAATATCGTTGACTGTTGTTCGATTAAGGGGACAAAAACTCGCCAAAAATCTTGTTAAAATGTCGGAGGACTTTTGAAAAATGTACTTGAAACCGGCCGATGGCGTTTCGTTATTATGAAAGATTCGGTAAAAATTGTTGGGAGTTGTCAAATTAATCGGAAACCAAGAAAACCCGTTCGTAAGTCGATTGCATGTGTCTTGCCATTATGGCACTTTAATTTACCTTTTGGAGAGTTTACAAGCTCAATGCCTATATTTCTTGACCTCCCAGTAAGTATCATATTATTTCTTGGTTCTCATCCTTACATGAAACTACAGCTGCCTCCCTCGCATATTTGACCACTCTCGAAGTGGTTCAATGCCCTTCCTTGATATACGTTGATGATTTAGTTCTCGGCACTAGCACCTTCTCGTTTCCCTTTCTCCTCGACGCATTTCCTTCTTTGAACTACCAAAATCCAGAGGATTAAAGTCGCATTTCTATTTTTAAAAATTCACTGTCATCGAAAAATTATTACACAACGGTTTATTATTCTCATGAACAGCTTGACCTAGTATTACTGCTCTGAGACCCATCCCATTCGATTCAGCATCGAAAAATACCAGTAAACCATACGAAACATGACCCGACTACAATGGAACTACGAGAACTAAATATTCCAGTCACCCGTAGGCGTCAGTAGGCAATTGGCACGACGTGGTGAGTCGAACGACAAAACGTTTACTTTCGCTGTAGTTCCCGCGAGTTCTTTCAATTGGTAGAATTTGACTCACTATAATGACTTTAATTTCACTATACACAGTTGTACACGACTGATACTCAATCCATTCGACCCAGGATGTAAAAATACTTTGAAACCGATACCAAACAGCGTTTTTTTAACCAATTTTTGCCCATAACAACCTCGGGCTTCGTTGGATCGGATTGCCGAGATGGCGGGCACAACTAGATACCAAATGGGATTTTTGTGCGAAAGATCGGTATTTTTAGGCCACGTTAAAGGCATAAAACGCCCGGACGGCGGACGGACATTGCAGATTTGGAGTCCTCATGTCATGAAACGTAACGTATCAAATTTTGAGGGGGGTTGTAAAAAAGTGTTCCTGACCGATAACATAGGGTTATTATCCAGAATGAATAATAAGCCAATAGGTTTGAGCATTGTGGTTTTCGGTGAACAGAAGAGGGCAGTAGCTATTGCTGTTTCTCTTTGGTTCTGCAGGCATCCAGCAAAATAATGAAGGGTTTTCAACCTAGTTTATAGTCAGATACACATAGGTTTAACGTGGAAGTCGTAACTTTCTTTTGAACAACGAATTGATTGGTTTATTTGAGTATAATAATTGCTCATAGATTGGCCGTAGCGGCTGATTAATGCGGCAACCCCCTCAGAATGTTGACAGATTTGAGCGACACCCTGCGTAGGTACTAATCGCTGGCGTACCCTCCCCGCATCATCATGCAAATATGCATCACCCCTCGGAGATATCGTATGATTTACGACAGGCGTCGGGGATCTTCAAATGGCTGAGGCAAAGCGCGTCCAGGGAAAATTTGAGTAGTAATACTCACTAATCACAGACGAGGTGGAGGGCAGGGCTGAAGCTGCGGTTGCTGTGGGGGCGCAGCTCCACGTTGAGAGGCCCCAATTATGGAACTTTTGATGAATGCGTGATAAAGTCCTTTGACAAGTGAAGGATAGGGAAGGAAGACGGGCGTTTAAAGGGAAGGCGAGGTAGATCACCACGAAGGCAGAGGTGTTTGAAGGGTGGGATGGCCGAAGCGGCGAGGTGGAGTTCTTGAAGCTGGTCCATGGCCCCTGGCCTCTGGCCACTGCTCCCCCGGGCTACCCCTAATATCTAATACCTCGTAATATATAGTTGTGTTTGAAACCCCGGGGCTGTTTCACATTCTTCTCTCTCAAAAGTTGCTTTAGTGCTAACCTGATCCTGTCTCGTGATGATCGGCATCGAGAAGATCGCCCCGCCATTATTTCCTCCTCCTTCGTCGTCACGATCTTTCAGATTTTGGACAACCTACGACGTAAATGTAGGTTGCACTCGTCCCCCTTCTTCGTTTCCAAACTGGGCACCGCCCCTTCACTTTTGAATGGAGGACTCGGCCCACAAAATGGCCAGAATTTCCAGCGCTGTGAAGAACACACCAATGAAAATACAGAACTGCCAATAAATCAATTTCAATCACAAAATACCATGAGGTCCGACCACACTTCTCGCATGAGGGCGCCGTGTCACCAATTACGAGAAATCGGACTTGGAAATTTTGACGTTCAGAATTGGACCAATTCGCTCTGTATCATTCAGCGCGTTGCTCCAATGCTTCGCTTACAGTGAACTGGGCCATCGGACTAGCAATTTCTCACAAACGAATAACTGTGCTATGGGGGATATTTTGTTCTACTCTACGTTTACGATATGTCTTTCTGCGTTCGTTTCGAAACAACATGACGCCACCGCCTACTCAGCATAACGCTCTTATGTAACTCTGCGTATACTGTTTTCACACTTTTTGATTTTTAACCTTTTTGTCAAGCTATGGCTGTGCAGTCTGTCGTAGGAAGTATCATTGGCTCCAGTATAGTAGTATATGAAGTATCATTGGTTATTTAGAATATGGTCTGTTGAAAAAATGTTTTTTGTGGTTACACCTATTCATTAAAGTAGATATCCTTTTCATACGTTAAGTTATCGCTTTCGTTGGGCTACCCCTCAGAAATTCGGTAACATAATGAAGGTGGTGGAAACTTTAGTGTGTTGCGCATAGTAACACGTTCTCCTAAGCTCGAATGTCATGAAACATGTTCTTGCTGCTGCCGTAGCACCTACTTAATTGAAACGGAGATAGTGAAACGTTTCCTTCCTGCAATGGCTTTCCACCCAGTTCAGTCTCTCCCGATGACCCGTGACGGGCTCCAAGTTTGCCTATCAGGTGCTAGCTCTGACGGACGATCCATCTCCTTCTCGACCTTTACGGATCCCCCGTTTTCCATAGCGACTCCGAGGAGGTCTCCGAAGGTGTCCCCTCGATCAGTTCCATTTTTTACTCCCAACATCTGGTGAGTAGCATCCGCACATCCTTTCCTACTTGAGTGCATAATGGTATAGTGTCTTGCACAACGTGAGCTTCCCGTATTCTGCAGGAATGTAAACACGTTACCAAAGGACTTCGCTTCAGTGAAAGGTTTCCTGTGGGGGTCTATTCAATTTCTTAAGAACTGCGATCTTCACGAACGGTTACAAAGGAATAAGACAGGCCCTGCAATTAGAACCCTCGTTATTTGGGGAAGATATCTACAGGAATCGATCAGTTCATGCATGTTCATGCTCTTTCGCTGAACTTGAAAAGCAACTCGCAGATTCCCTGTAAAGTTACACTGTCCGAAAATGATCGTGAAGATGAGATTTGCGTTAAAATATTCGATAAATTTTTTTTGAACATTTTCTTCGCACCCCTCATATAATATAAAGCAGGGTACGGTGCGCAGAAGGTTCTCATTACTATTCTGTGTTCTGTATGGGAGGCGAGCGGATATTCCAAGCGTTATACTGCTTACTTCTCACCCAGGGGGGCTTTGTTTCAGGGGCAAAGAAGAATGAGAGTCCATTATATCTGCTATTTGCTCCACATTCTGCATTACCTAACCACCACGACTGTTAATCTCCTGGCGTATAATTCGGAGTAATTCAAGATGTTTTACAACACGAAAAATCTCTTGAGCACTTAAGCAACTCTCACTTGAAGACCACCAGCGCTAGAAGACTCGCCATGCTTGAAAGTATGGATGGCGGGGGGGGGGGGTCAATAAGAGCTGGTGCGCCAGTGCTCTCAGTTCAACCTGAACAGTGGAATTGATGCACAATTACCAAACAGACAATAACAAAGTGGCAGTAGCGTATGTAAATGCCGCCAAGAAATGCCGAATAAAATTTGTCAAGTATTTGGGCAAGAAGACACGCAATGGTAATGGAAACACGTTCGGAATTTTGGTTTACGTATGGTCAAAGGTTATGCATCAATAGGTCCCGTACTCTGAAGTCTATAGAATTGGACCTGGAGTGTAAATTCTTGAGTCGTATTAAAGCTGCAATGTTGAAATAGGGTTACGAACAGACAGTATGTATTACTTGGGCAGATAGGCTAACAACCGGTCTATCGAAGTGCCTGTGGTCAAATATGCGAGGGGGGCAGCTGTAGTTCTATGTAAGGATGAGAACCAAGAAATAATATGATTTTCCTGGGAAGTTAAGCAATGTAGGCATTGAGCTTGTAAACTCTCCAAAAGGTAAATTAAAGTGCCATAATGGCAAGACACATGCAATCGACTTACGAACGGGTTTTCTTGGTTTCCGATTAATTTGACAACTCCCAACAGTTTTTACCGAATCCTACATAATAACGAAACGCCATCGGTCGATTTTCATTATATTTTTATTCAACAAAAAAATCGAGCTCTCCGACATTTTAACAAGATTTTTAAAATCCTTCTGTAGTTAGAGCGTGGCTCTTCCCGTACCTCTTACCTGGGGCTAAGGTTTGTACTCTGACACAGTACTGGATTTAAGGTATTTTTCACGATGACGACTTCTTCCGTTAGTTGTTCGTTTTTGTGAAAATTGTGGCATCGTATTCCGAAAATGTAATCGCCGAATAAATTGGTGCATTGCCATGTCTTAATGCGTCTAAAGGACAGCAGTACTGCGTTGGATCCAAAGTATCAATGCTTTCCAACTCCGCTTTTATTGAGAAGCAACGAAACTGAGATGCGCGGCTCCGGAGATGATCATTGCTCACCGCAAGGCATCGCGTTATGACAACCTCGCCGGAAAAAAAGAGCGAGAAAGCGAGATTAAAAAAACCTCGGTCCTCAGCTCTGAGCTCTGAGTCTGTTGTGTTCTTCTTGCCCCGACTGCCAATAAAAACGGCAATGATTTGTAGATTCGCATGTTGACCATACGTCAACGAACGCATCTCCCGATCCCCTTCCCTCATTATATTTAAATTGTATTTAAATGTATTCACATATGATTCGTTACAGAGTAAGGCGCATGTGTCTGCTTACCATAAAACAAGGCTCTGGTTTGAAGTCAAGTTGTGACGTCAGTTATTCGTTATCGCTCCTCTTCTATTGTCCCCGGATTTCTTTGGGGACCCGCTTCCCCGGCGTAATTGGTAACACCCTCTAGAGAGGAGCGGCTGAGTGAACAGCTGTACTGCTTCGACCTCAAGACATAATTTGGATAACGACGTTGACACTGGGTTGAGTTGCTCGTGAATAGGCCGGAACGATGCTTGGGAGTGGAAAGTAAGCGCTGTTAGACCTCACCGATGAGCGTTGAGACCTCTGGTACGCTCGTAACTCACAAAGCTGCTTTGAAAGCAAGATGAATGCTTGAGATTCATATATATATGTTACATGAAGCCAACCTCTCACAACTTCGCGATTCGTTAGTACGAAAGACGTCCAGACTGTAAAAATATAACGCTTTTCACAAATCAAAAATTAGTCTTGACCCAGTCTTCTGAAGGGTCACTAGTATGTTGAGTGTGCTAAAAGTAACAAGGTGCCTAGGCAAGCTCAAACGCTCCTTTGACTTTGATATCTACTTTCACTCTCTCGTTGAACACCATCTATGATTCTTGCAAGATCCCTCTTGCCAACCTTTCCCATGATACCGAACACTACAAGAAGCTTCCTAACTAGTCATCTGTCTCATGGTCTTTTATATCGAACGTGCGAAGGTCATTGCAAAGAGTGGCTACACATAGCCTTCTAGTACGTAATTTTCGACTGCGGGTTACAGAAAAGTTTTCAATAGTTTATAGAATGGGAAGGCTTTTGACAGTAAACGACGTCTTAATTTCTCACCATCACTGAGAGCTGAAGCTTGATCGACAACTGTGCCTAAGGAAAGCAGCGATGGTTTGTGCTGCAAGAGTCCTGGAGTTCTGATACCGCAGCAGGTGGTCGATGATTAACCTCTGGGAAATAATGGTGTCGAGCTGCCTCAGCGTTGTTTTTGTTTCTCTTCGTGGGAAAATTCTGGTAGGAAGGTTAGGTTCGATGACTTCTTCTTCCGTTGGTTGTTTGCGACGATTGAAGCTGTCGTTTTGTTTAAAAAATTGTTACTGAAAACGGAGGGCGGCGGTGACTCTTCCGCACGAGTCGAGAACGGATGAGTTCCACGTTCAAAGAGGTGTTTGGCAAGGCTGGTAGGTGTCCCCGTTGCTGGCAAAGAACAGTTTGTTTTCTTCTCTGGCATTCACCAACGGCGCCCTCAATATGTATGTAACACTGGTGCATTGCTCCAGATCGCCCTCGTCATGTTTATCAATAAGTGATATCACTCACGCAGCCTTTTATCGCTTTATTGGGCTTATTTTCCTGCTAATACAAAAAGCGCAGCTGCCTGCCTGAATGTGTGTTGACTGAATATCGAAAACGTTACTGCTCTTTGGGTACGTTGATGTGAATGATGATCGTCCTTCACTCCTGCATAAAAAATTAAGTGCTATGCGATTGATAGAGAAGGGTGAGAGAAAGAGTGAAGTTGAAGGGAGGAGTCTGGGAAAAAGAAATAACTGACTCGGCTCAGCACGCTTCGTTTTACCTGCTCCCTTTTACATCTTTTCATCGCCGCTTACTGTATTTGTATCTTCTGAGAAGAGTGTGCTGTTTCTTAGAGGTAAAATAAATAAATCCAAATTTTCCACGTCAAGGAAATCGAGTTATTTTGAATGGGGGTCTGTTGTCTTCAACGAAGTTGGACAGTTAGGTAGATCAATACATGAAGGCAGCAAACGAGATTGGACATTGACTTGAAGCATGGTGTAGCTATTTTCAGTTTGGTTGAAAGAAATAGAACAGTACGACACCCGAGACATAAATTGTAGTAGTCACTGTTGCCACTTCTTCCTCACAGTGGCTTGGTGGTGGGGGAGGGCCTGTCGGTAAATTTCCGCAATGGGTAAGTGTATGTACATGTACACCGAGACAGGGGTTACGCTAGCTATAATTTTAAAGACGTTAGACTTTCATTGTGTCATGATGACGAGGATGTGAAAAATAATGTGGAGTTATGAGTAAAGGCCAAAGCTAGGCGGAAGTCAGTGAGATCAGTTGAAGCAACGCCACTCTCCACGGTGGTCCACATACAGTCGTAAAGTAACAGGCTGCTGGAACCTTCCAGGACTCGTATCTCAAGTGGGGAACGTAAAGCAAAAGTAATGGCTGATACGTTCTTTCAATATGATTGCAGATGCAGGTGCCTGTAGCACACTCATTGACTTTAGGAATAAACCTGAATGGCTCTTCCTCGGCCTTAAAATTCGTTCACCGCCTGCGAAGCGGACGAACAACCTCGGAGGAGCTGATTCATTTTTCAATAACAACTGCGAGATGAGGAGTCACTGGAGGGGAATGAGAGGAGATTGCGGATTAAACTTGTAGCCCTGGCCTCGGGGGATGGAGGGTTGAAGGATATCGCAGGAGGCTTCGGGGTATCGTCATGAGTGGTGTGATGGTTGGGGGCTTCTAGAGCACGACGGCGATAGAAAGGTCGCAGGTAATGATGTCCCGAGGGTGAACTTCCACGCTAATCATTCGCATTCAAACCGCTACGAATAAAACAGACTGGTGGTCGCTGGAACATCCAACGTCTGACGAGAGATCTCTGGTCTCCATTCGCCGAGCAGACGCCTTCCAGGAGCGAGGCCACTGACCGGGACGCCCAAACCAAACTCTTGGAGCTACAAAAACTCTACAGCCTCTTGTCATCCAAAAACCTTGATGTCGTCTTCAAACAACCACTAACTCCCTTCTTCACAAAACTATTTGTGCAAATCCGACAACAAGAATGTAATTCATCCTACATTTCGCTTCTAAAACGTGCAGTGTTAGGTTTACTTAGTGTGCGTCTATTCACACGAGGTTGTATTCCTTACCCATGGTGACTGTGAAGAGAGACCATTCCGTGATTATCATACGTGAAAGGAATCAGTACTTGATGATTTCAAATATCGTTCACAGAGCTCTCCTATGAGTAGAGTGTTCTCATAACCAACAACGTCGGTAATGCCCACCACCGATGGCAATGCTCTTTGGTAAGGCCCTCTAAGCCAAAAAAGTGTCAGGGAATGATTTTCGGAACAATCTGGTCCCAGGACGGTTAGGGGGAGTCATAAGGCAGGACAAACGTGCTAACGGGAGATCCAGCTAGAAGTAGGTACAAAGAAACCTACGTGGCGGGTCTAGATAGAGGTAGTACCGACCTAGCTGGGCTCAAGCTGCGTTCAAACCAATACAGGTATCATATAATGCTACAAATGACACTACCTTCCACAGCCCCCGCGTACATTAAGCAATTTTTACCGCTCTAATTGCGCGTGTTTTCCTCTGAGTTTACGTGAACTTATCGTTCTAGTTCTGGATGCTTAACGTTCAGAAATGTATCGCATTGCTCCTACTCACGTCACGACCTTAATTGTGTGCCAGCGAATAGTTGAATCATGGGACCTTTGGGGTTATGTTGCGTAGGGTAGAAGTAGGAAAAGAAAAGGTTAAAAAACTAATAAATGTTATTCACGAAAATATCTGTCCTACCACAACCAAAGGGGCTCCTAATCATTCTTGATCAGCCTGGCACCATCCCCCCTTTATATTTAAAAGTTTAATTGAAAAAATGTATTTATCTATTTAAAGAAAACCTTTTTGTTGTTTGTTAAATTTATTTTATTTTTTTAAATATTTATTGATGAAAAGTTATTTGTGTTGTGGTCAACTTTAATTATGAGAAGGTGGTCGAGACGGCCACGTTGCATCATTGGAAGAGGTATGCAGGGAAAATATCCATACAGCGAGGGTTGAAAATGCGTAGCGTGGGAGGATGTGAAAAACCTTGTGGCTGTTTTTCGGTAAGGAAAAACAACAACCAGCAGAAAGCTCCCCTCGACTTCTTTGAAAACTGCAGCTGGAAACCTAAACCTCGGTAAAGACAAACGAGGCGAGCAAAGGGGCCAATACAACATAAAATACTTCTTGTGGGGATCCTGCAACGATACGAATGAAAAAAAAATCTGGGCACATTCGTGTTTCGTAGTCGCAAGAGGACACATTACTCATGCGAGAAATAAAACTTAAGTATCGCTTGAATGAAATTGAATATCTCTACTCATAATACCAATAATGAGTTCCATATCAGAATTGAAGTTTGGCACTTCCTAGGTTGTTGTAACTGCACGTCTGTCGAATGAATCAAGGCGGGGTGGATCGATGAGGTCTTGCCAATTTTAATTGAGAAATATGAGCCGACTTGTAAATGTCCGGTAGATTTGCGTCTTGTAGTAGGTATGTTACAGCTGTCAGCTGTTGGTGGACTATGTAAGGCCCATGAAAACGGGGAGTGGGTGTTGCAGTTACTGATTTTTGTTTGTCGGATAGTGTGTGGAGTTTCACGTAAACCTGGTCACCCGGAGAATAAGTCACTGCCGCATGTTTACGGTTTGCGGAACGCCGATTTTCTCGCTGAATGTTGGGCATCCTATGCCCAAGGGATAGCTGGGCTGGACTTAACTTAGTAGTCTCATTGTAGGCGCTATTAAGGGCGATTTGGGTTAGCTAGAGACGTTTCGCGCACTTAGTGAGATCATCAGAACATTGAGCTCGCAAAGATGCCTTCAAATTTTGAATTTGCCGTTCTGATCGATTGGGATTGGGATGAGGTGGTGAGCTGGTATGTTTGATGCCACAATTAAAGAGAAAGAGAAGAATTGTGTACCTCGACATTCCGTCTACTGCAATAAGAATGTACTTGTAGGAGGATGATTGGGGTAATTCTCCAGCTGTGTCAAAATACAAGGTTTGACCAATACGCATAGCTGGGATTGAAGAAAGGTGACCTTTAGGGAGAGAACGATCAGTTTTATTTACCAGACATGGCTCGCAAATTTGTATCCGTGATTAATGGTTTTGTATAAATTTATCCAGTAAAAATGACGCTTAATAGCTTCAACTGTTCGTTTTATTCCCCAGTGTGAACCGAGAATGGATGCATGATAATATTTAAAAACTACATCTATTAAGGACGCTGGTACTACTGCTCGATGGGTCCCAGGTTTTGTTTCGTACATGAGTCTTCCCTTTTTCATAATGTAACGACGATTACCATTTGACCCATTTGCTATCGCCGCGATGATGGTTTGAAGGGGCGAGTCCTGACGCTGAAACAGGAGCAAATCGAAAATCTAAATCCACATTGGAGTCAGAATTCGAGGATTCCAAATGCTCCGTTTTGGGAAAACTGCGGCTTACATAATCACACAAGCCATTGCTCGAACCTTTTATATGATGTGCTACAAAACGAAATGGCATGAACTCCATAGCATAACGTGCCATTTGCCCACCGTTTTTTTTTGCTAAACTAACAATCGTGGTCAGAGCCTCGTGGTCTGTAAAAAGGTCGAATTCCGCGTGTTCGAGGTAAACCCGAAATTTTCTGAACCCAAAAGAAATCGCCTTCGCCTCAAGTTGGTATGCCGAAACATCTCGCTTGTATTGCTTCACCTGTTTGTTAGCGAAAGTGACTGGTCTTATTTCGCCGGCATGTTCTTGTGCCAGCAACCAATCCCAGCAATGCCCTGCACTACCAGCAATGCTCTGCAATTTCGTGCAAGTAACATGAAAATGATGGGAGCAAACGGAACACTTCATGTCGTCCACTGGGGGATCACTTTGCTCGCATTTTGGGTATACAACAGACATTTTGAGTACTGAAAAACTGAATGTGTCGTCAAACGTCTCAGAATAAACGAAATTAAAAAATAAATCACTTTCGACTGATTGTGTGTCTGCAGAAGTGTGAGCACGTGAGATCGTAGTTGTGCTACCAATTGTCACGTAGCCCTTTGAGGTTATGTGGCGTAGGGTAGAAGTAGAAGAAGAAAAGGTTACAAAATTAATAAATGTTATTAACGAAAATATCTGCCCTACCTCAACCAAAGGAGAACCTCGCTATTCAGAAACTTTAAATAGAAGGTAGCCCTAACTGAGGTTACGCGGTGACTGCCTCGGTGGATACAGCACATTATAAAGAAGATTAACATCCAAAGAGTCATACCCGAAACATAAAAATACTGCACCGATCGCTTTCAATCCTAGGGAACAGCAGCTCCTGATTCGCAGAGAGCGACCGAGCTTCGGCTAAAGAGGAGAGCTTATCTTTGCTGCACCAGAAGGGCTCCAGACCATTCTTGATCAGCCTGACACCCTGTAAAGAAAAAGGTTTTCGGGAGGGTTTAACAGTTCCGGAATCACGGGGGAAACGTTGTGAAAAACCCCCGCTTTAATTAATAGCATTACCTTAAATTCTGAAATTTCTGTATTGCTCCTAATTATCTGTTGAACGATCATCGTATTATTAGTACACGCACGAACACGGTGTGAGAACAGTGGTTTCACATGGGCGGGATTTATGAAGAGAAAATGTAGCAAATAAGATTTTGGTCGCAGCTTTTAATAATTTATTGTTTTGCTTTCGTCATTTTTTCGTGAATGGCCCTTTATAGTGCAGTTACGTCATTTTCATACCAAAAAGTTTAATTAAAAACGGTAGGCCGATTGTGTCATTCGCATATTTTGGCATCACATGTTGACCTTTGGCCAAATATCAAATTTGGTATTGACATTCTCTCGCAATTTTTCTCACAGGCACACACTATTAATTATCAGTCAGTATGGCGGACCTGGCGCATTTGAAACGTAAATATCTGAAGAAAACTCGAAAAAACTATCAGCCAATTACTTAACTTTCCTTTCCACTTCGTAGGGGTAATACCTGAAGATTGTTTACAGTTTCAGAACATAAAATATGAGTTACCGCCTGTGTTTGCGTGTGCAGCCTCAATGACTAACTGGGTTGAGTAGTATCAGGTGTAATGGATTCGAACATCTTTCGGAGCACTTCCTGATGAGATGGAAGAGGAGGGAGTTGAGAAATACTGGTATTCGGCGAAGGAGTCTGTTCTTCACTGTTCTGTTCTGTTCCGCGCTGTTGTGTAGGGAGCTCATCCCGCGCAGATTCCCGGTCTCGTCTCATCGTCTCCTCTGTCCGCTCCTCCGAGATTCTCCCGCCTCTTTTTCTTTTCTTTTCGAGTTGGACGGATATTTTGGCGTCCCGTTTTTTCGTCCCCCACTCGCAGATCAAAGGCCCTTTGGCGTACAACCGCCGACATAATTCCCGACCGTTGATACAAACAAAAAATTCCCTTCGTTGTACATCAATCGATGGCATTGGTCAGTTTTTCCGCGGAGAGGCCTTTGCATTTTAAGGACGGGGACGTGGGCGGAGGGGCCGCCGGCTGTTGGACGCTCTCGACCACGGGGCCGAACAAAAATGTTCAGTCCGCGTATTTTTCGTGCTCATGTCTGAGCGCCGCTAATTGGTGTCGCCGCCGGCCGCGTACTCGACTATGACGTCGACGGTCTCCAGACCCAGAATCCAAAAATCTTAATCAGGTAGAAGGTGTTGGTTAGCCACAAAACACGAAAGTAACATAAAACATTGGGGGATCTTTCTCCTTGTACGACCCCTGACACGAACTCGGTCTCCTGCCTCAGTAATACAGATCATTCCAGGCGTGCAGCCCTCATGATGAGCCAAGTTTCATGGGTGACTAATGTACACACAGTACGTATTCCAGCAACCGACGGAGGGGTGAGTAGAACTTCGGAAAACTTACTATGAGCAGGCCATGGAAGCTGATGTGAGCGCTAAATGCATCCTGCCATGTCGTGGTATTTGAAAGTGAGAAAATACCAGAATACCCGAAAAAATCCCTTCTGAGTTAGTCGATTTGTAGCAATAATCAGTGCGGGGACGCGGGTAAATTCCCAGCATTCAGGGGAAAAAATTATAATTGATTGACATGGATTCCAAGGTGACTAATTGGTGGCAGATACTCCTTCGGTGGTAAATGCTCATGGGGTGAAGCCGAGGAATAAACGTACCAAGTGCGGATCACGTCTGGGATCTTCCGCTTGAGCGTAGACAACACCCGAGTACTGACCAACTAATGTGTTCTCAGCTATAGTATACATTCTTTCCAACTTCTTTTTGTCCTCTTCTTTGAAAAGCCTCATCAAAAGATGTTGTCATCAAGTCAGGGCTGCAGGTCATCAATGAAAAGCAGTCCTCTACTTTACGGATTCGCTTTCACGCCTACTGAATCAAAGCGTGGCTGCAGGAACGACCGCACCCGGAGCTAGGAACAGCTCTGGTCAGCTGAAGATGTAGAGGGGTGTGGGAGGGTTGAAGGAGCTCTGAAAGGGGAAAAGAAGAAAGGAAGAGGAAGAGAAGACGAACAAGAAGAAGGCGGTGGTTAGAGAAGTTAAAATTAACATAATATTCCGAGGTATCGTATTATGGGATCGTTAAGATAAGTTTGTATCGGATCTTGATAAGAAAACCTGGCGCGAAGATGCCGTAATCATACGTCGCCTAGTTTATTAGGCCCGTCCCCCCTCCCCACCAACACACAGCATCCCCTGTCTTGAGTCGCTCTCGTTCGACCTCTTCGGCCTCCTAATTGCCGTTTCATGGCCCTTCGAGGTGGGAACGTTTTCTGGCAGAACGTTTCGACTTCTGGAAGCCCCCCTCTCCATCTCCTCACCACGTTTTATTTTCCATTTTGACGTTTTCTTCAATGGGGGGAGATTTATGTTGTAGTTCCTCCGAAAACTAAAAATTCCTCCGACAGGAGCCCTCGGGGCGGAACGCAGAGCGCCACCGCCGCCGCCCCTTCGCTCTCTTTATAAATATTTATCGATTGTCGGACGAGTTGATTCCGTGGCATTAGAGCGTTTAGCCGTCGGACAAAAAGAGGTCGACTCGTCTCTGTGTCCTCGGCCCCGGGCGAACTGTGGCATGTTCTGTTCTAACTCCGTCTCGTTCTCGTGCGCCCAACGTCCGAGTCCGCGTTTCGTTGAACCGGCTTCGAAAAAAATGACCACGTTAACTTTTCAAACCAATGTTTGAAGCTTCGAAACGTGTTAAGACTCGTCCTTTTGCTCTCTTTGCTTTTCCCGGAGGAGGGAGCGGTAAAAAAAGCACGACGAGCGACGAGGACTGAGATTCTTGAGGGAGGTCGAAAAAAAAGAGAAAATGAGAAAAGCACGAGTACTGGGGGCAAGGGCGCTTTTCTTGCAGGGGCTGCTCCTGCTTTGAGTCGCTAACTGCTGGTACGCGGCAGCACAGCTGTGTATGAAAACCCATTTAGAACGACTTTTCGAGCCACCAATTGAATTCGGAGTACTTACAACAACGATGTACACAGGCATAACAGAGACCGAACGATAGGGGGTGTAGAAAGCTACATGAGGGACATGAGCAAACTCTCGAGTCTGAGCACAACAGGAAGCAAAAATAACATGGTCAATAAATTATAATTACATGTCGAGTGGGACTCAGAACAAAGTAACAAAGCTTAAAGAGAGAAATAACAAATCAATAACGTGCCGTAAGTTATTTTTCACTCACCTTAGTAATTCTCGCATACTCCAATGTAATTTATGGATAACGGCGTGATATCTCGTGGATATTGAGAACAATTGACGGATATGTTGAGTAATTGAGTGTAACTTGGTGGGATATAAAGTAAAAGTTAACTCGGCACTTTGGGCCAAAATGTAGTGAACTCTGTTCAAATGGCCTGACGTTTGTGTAAACGTTCGTGTCCATTTGACCGGAATTTACAAGGCTGCACTAAAATCGAATTCCTTGGAAATATTTCATAATTTATCGTACTGTTCTCGTCATTTTACCACGAGTGAGGATTCTATGGTGCTGTTAGCTTATTTGAAGTTGTTCGATTTCGCTCATACTCGTATTTAGGCGTTCCTTGGTGGCCTGTAGAGCTAACGAGGAGAACAATGTAGAAGCGAAACAACGGAGGGTGGCAAGCTAAGGAGAACTTGGTAAATGCAGAATATAGTGGGCTGCATTACTGTCAGAGCAGGTAACCCTATGTAAACACGAGAAGATCAGAAACAGCTTTGGTATCTCACACACTTTGGTGTGCGAAATTGGGCGAAGAAGTGATACAATCGCGAACTTACTCCTTGAATTATTGAAGCAGAATGAGACGAAACTCAGGAATGAGGATAATGATAGGATAATTGGAAATTGTTGATCGGGGGGAATTGGAATTTCGAGCACATTCACCCAACACAAGCTGTTGTTGATTTAAAATCTCACTAATGTAAGGCAGAGACGTCTCCATTAAGGCACAATTTAATTCTTTTTGAAACAGTATTGCCATCAGAAAAATGTATGTTACGAAGTTAAAGTTAGTTAAAAATTACGAACCCCACGCCCTCCTTCTAAAATCTGTGAAGTTTGGTGGTTTGGTGGCGTTTCGTTTCCTCCATTGATATTGTCGCTTATATTGAAAAATGACACAGAGATAAAAAGCCTCTCATTGCATTAGGCTTCCTGGTATGTTAACTCGGGGAGTTCTTGGTACTTACGGGAATCATGATATCCGTAGAGGTGTTATGACTCTCAACAGTAGACTTTCATTCCACACAAGAGCCATAAGCTCACTTATCTATCACTCTTCACAACTTCCTCTTCCACCTAATCTAGCGGTCATTTTTAAGAGGGACGCCAGTGCTCAGGATAGCATAAGTATACACATACCTTGCGATTTATTGTGAATTCAATTTTTGAATAGAAGACAAGTGATGGCTTTTTGGTGGATCACAATCCCGAAGCTACCAGCTGGAAGCAACCGGCTACACCGCGGCCGGTTCGTAACCAAAACGACAACCGCACGTTCCATTGATGCGCGGGGCCTTCCCTTCGACAAGTTACACAACTTGTCGCTTGCTATTTGAGTAAAAGAGATGAAGTGCCGTCGAGGGTCGTGAGAGGGAGGAAGTTGACTGTGTGGTGCGAGAGGATGCCCTGCCGAGGTTCTACTCTCAAACAAAGAAGAGCAAATAAAGCGATGGTCCTATCAGCTTCAATTATCTCGTGAAATGGGGTTGAAATTATTTCCTTTAAAGATCCTCAACGGTGGTCTTCTACCCACAACTCTTTTGTCACTCTAAGGCCCTGCTGGTATTTCATCACGAGAAAAAAAACATCACTTATACCTATCTTGAGAGAATGCTGCCCATTTCCTTTCTACCTCTAAAACGACGGGAAGAAAAGGGACAAATACCATAAAGGAGTGGGCAGATATTGGTTCAAACTGGTGACGAAGGCCAGTACGATGGATGTGGTTACTAGTCTGCATGTCGTGGTTTATAAGAATAACCACCATACAACGCACCCTACGACGATTTTTGAAAAATAAGATCTCCGCTTGTAAACGAATCATGCTCTTCGAAGATCTCCATAAAGTAGACACTCCAACCCTCATTTCTTGGACTATCATTTGCTTTCCAATTTGAAACTAGCGCGATTTGTAGAAGAGCCAAATAAAATAGAAAACTCTTTCCGTCATTTTTGAGAGATAAGATTCTCGGAGCCAATCTCTTTGAAAGTTTCAATAAGTTCAATAGGTTTCCACCTATCATGCCATATACTCCTGGATTTCCACATTAAAATCAATTCTTTCGTCGAAAATCGTAATTAAGTAGAAACTTGATGCGTGTATGCGACGTTGACTATTAGGACGATATACTCAATGGGCTGGCTCATCGAGAACCTTTCCAACTGTATAGCCTTTGTTCGAAAATTATTCAACTTCTACTTGGAAGGAAATTGCATGTTACAAGACCACATGGTCTCAGCCATGTTAAATGCCAGCCCCTATCTGCCACTCGTAAGGCTTACGAATTAGCTGCAGTTTCAAGTGGAGAGACTGACTGCAGGATTATAAACCCTTAGAAAGAAAAGAAACAATGCTGTTAGAACGAATTTTGAATATTAAAAGAGTAGCCTACCTTCGGCGAAGGAACCACAAATGCGTTGGTACCACGTTGTCGGTGGTTTGAAGTCATACGTTTGAACGAGCGGTGCGTAGCAACACACAACTTTCCGCCACCCCTGTAAGTTCGAACACCACCTACATATGCGGGCGCTATATCTTCGCTCAACGCACTTCTGCAGAAGCATTTATGAAGAACAAAATGCAGAGAGTAGTTAGCTAAGAGTACTCCGTAAGTTTGATCAAAATCGTTTGAGCCATTTTTGAGAAAATTGGAATACCGATAAATTAATATTCGACAAATCTTCTTTTCTGAGTTAACTTGGCTTATATCTCCCTTCACCTATATATATACAGAAATAATTATAGGGAACGAAATGTCGGGTATGGGTGACTAAAACACACTGTGAGATTGATCACATCTGGTGAAGGTAACTTGGAATTTACGGAAATGTTCGAAAAAACATTATTTTCTACACATTTTTATTTTTATCTCTGTTCAATGGACTGTGAGAGGAACATTTATTGAGAACAATATGTAGGTATCAACTATTCGAAAACACCCTGAGAGTTTGGTGAAAATCTTTGGAGCGGTTTTGGCAAAAACCGTAATAAACCTATTTTTGCTTCATAGGCCTATATCCGTTCACCGTATTTTCATAGGGATATGTATGCAGAAGAAAAGTTTGTTCTGACTAGTAAAATATAATTTGAAAGTTTAATTAAAATCGTTAGATCCGTTTTCGAGGAGAAGGAAAAAACCCTAGTTTGGGTAGCTGAAAGTAAAAAGTAGTTGTGTGAGATAGAAGCAATGAAGCACGAGCTTTTTACACCTGTACACACTGTCGCAGGTGCGCAATAACTGAATTAACCGTCGGTTATATTACCACGCAAATTAACAAATTGCTGTAAACTACGTGACGTGTATACGCACCCTTCATCACTACGATCATTCAGTTTGGGGAATTACTGAATATAATTATTGTAAGACCTCTGCTCCACATCCCCTTTCCCTTGGAAATGGAGATCTATATACAGCTCACTGACATCCTCAGAAACCATAATCATCTTGCCAAGCTACCAAAGTGGACCTCGGCCGTTTCTCGCTTTCCCCATTTTGTTAACGTGGTAGCGAGCAGAATCGACCATCTTTAGTCAGGATAGCAACAATGATCCTAAGGCCATTCCAAGTTAATGGTGATGACGTAATTACTCCTCTTCCTTAAAGCGTCAGCGTTCTTGTGCTCCTCCGTTGCCTTCTCCTTTTCCTTCTCAATATGTCCACAATGCTCCTTCAGGTACCTGACGACTCTTGATCACAAGGTAGCTCAGCCTTTGGCCAGCAGATCGGGATCCTCATTCCTCCTCAACGTATCCATGATGCCCCACTTGGCCCTTAGCGACCCTGTTATGGCCAGGCAATGCCGGGATTCCATGCCTCCAAATCAGTTCCTGCTGCCCTGTACTACAACGTGGGATTAAAACTATTTGACACATCGATGCCATGCTACAGCAATTCTCTTTGTAGCCGACCACGTCAAACCCCTCCTCCTCCTTTTCTAGGAGAGCCAGCCCACCGTTAACCAAATAAATAAATTTATAGAAAATATTAGGAGCGACTCCTTATTTTATGCGGCTGAGTATTGAAATAGGAATTCCTGAGACGTCGCTATACCCTGTTATAAATTATCGTGCATCGAACAGCTTCAAATCAAGAGGAAATCTAGTTGTTTGTGGTGGAGAAAATTGATACTTCCGCTGACCAATTCATTAGCTCTCGTTTTCTTACCTCTGGCGGTCGTAGGTTTATTCGGCGATAATTAACAGATATTAAGAAGATCGAATCAATTATGGAAATTTCGCGACTCCTTCGGTGTGTCCGTCAAACGAAACGCCTTCTAGGTTATCCTTTGAATCCCATTACGCTCCACGTCTGATTCAAATTTGGGAGAAAAAAAAACGATTCAAGCAGAGGTCCTGACTTCCGATACTCCCCTGGATACAGCAGTCATCACCAAATTACTATTTACGTCCGTAGTAGTGTTTGTGTTGTGCCGAGAGAGGAAAACTCAGCTCCAGAGTCGACCTGCCCCCTCCATCCTTTCCGTTTCCTTTATGTACCGAGCTAGTCGTCGCGGTTCGATTTATTAGCATTAATGACCCGTTCTTCGGGCGGATGACTTATTTCCATAGGAATCTTCGTAATGGGCTCGATATTCATGAACAATGATCCCGAACACCGAGGGGTTTGGCCATCAAAAAGAAAACACATTCTCCGTGCTCGCTTTTAGGAGCCTTGGGTCTTGGGACTTGAGACTTGGAACCAGCCAGCCCCGCTAGGACCTTGTGGGATTTGATAATGATCTCTTTAAAAGGAGTTTAACAACGCAGAGCTCCAGAAAACCATCTGCGCTTTCGAAGCGTTATTTTCTGGGCGTCGAAATTTACTTTATCGTGGTGTAACGAATTCGTGAATTTTTTATTAGAGAGGGTTGGGGCGTACTCTCAACTTCAAGGTCCCGTACTACTATGCAAAATAGCCCTACAGGTGTGGCCTATTAACACTATTAATTTTTACCATTTATACTCATTTTCACAACCCTTGACACAAAAGATAATGAAAGCATTGAAATTGTCCGAAAAAGGTAGAATGATCTATATGTTTTACTGCTTCCATACTTGAAACACGAAAGATCAGCATGTGGTCTTGGGGTGGAGGATGCGAACAAGGGTGTCGTCATTGGCGAGTTGTGGGATCCTGAAGTTTCGGCGCTACTTTGTGGGAAGGGGAGCTTACTCAGATTGAAGCAAGGAGGACTAGGGCGATCTTCAAGGTCTACTGATCCAGATATTTATACTCCCATTGCTGGTATGTAGCCTGGTTAGGGAAGTGGATGTATTATGTAAAATCCCATCTTTCGCTAATAATCATACCTCGTTGATTGACCTGCGGCTTAAGAAAGGGCAATAGATGGCTTGCCATTTGATTAATCGCTTGAGAGGATGAATCTCTGATCAAGAACCTCGCATGTGTAAAATTCTTATTATCCATGTCCCAAAAGTAACGTGGGACATACACACACCAGACACTCTAACACCAGAAAAACGCACAGGAAGTCCCCTACAAGTATCAATCAACGTCCTGCCCAAATTTCCTGCCGTGAGGGTTTCCTCTGACTGCGCTTCAACCACCTACTACTACTCTAAAGAGTAAGCAAACCAGATTGAATTTACTCACATGTTCTCTGCATAACCTACCAAAATTTATTTAACCTCCTATAGTTCCTAATGGTTGGGATGAGCGTCATGGTGTTAGAGATCACAAGCAGCTACGAAGTGTAGGACTGAAGATACGTCTGCAGGGCGACTGGACCACGTGCCCAACTGCGGGTCTATTGGCATTTATCAGGTCATTTTCACAGCACTAAACCCCGCCTCTCAAAGTGGAGGCCACTCTCTAAGGAAATTCCCACCCAGTTCACCTTCGATTTCGGGGACGTAATTTGGTATCATCTTTCGAGTTATGGAAATCTGAAGAGGACTCCCAGGTTATGGGAATCTGTTGAGTTTAGGTCAACTCAGTTGTAACCGACCCGTCAAATTTTTTATTCGCCTAATGAGCGGTAAAACATTTTCGGAGCGTCATTAGTTTGGAAGGACGTAACGGGCGTGACAGGTCCTTCTACTATCTTAATGCTCTGCTCATCCTATTAATACCCTCGGCATAGTCCGTGTCAAGAGGCACATTAGTTGACTGGGGCGGGCGAGCGAGTTCTTGTCGCTTTTGTCGACTAGCGATAAGATGAAAGAAGGAACCAGCGAGCTAACAGGAGATTAGTCTCATCTGCCCTCACTCCTCACCGTCGCTGCCTTCAACCTGATGTAATGTCGATAGAATAGCATAGCTGCAGGTATGAAATCGAAAACATCACCAGCCAGACATTACGTAACGCTCCCTTGCGTTAGTGACCCTGAATTCTATTGTAGACACAACCCTCGCTTGCACAATTTGCTCATAAGAAGGGTGCGTTGTGGATGCACTATTCGTATGTATGAGGTGATTTACTGACACAGGGGACAGTTTGGTTGTAGAGGGTAGTACTACTGTCAGCCAAAAGAAATTCCAGTTCCAGTGGGATGCGCCATTATCGGTGACTTGGCCTTTAAGCCCATGACGGAGAAGTGAAGATTAAAAGAGAAACGCCCTCCTCGCTCTTTACCGTTATGGGCTCAGTTCCAAGACTGCTGAACACAAATTACCAGTGGTAGGTGAGTGAGGTATTGTAAGTGGTCATATAGATGTGAATCGCCGTCAAATGAATATGGCACATATACAATTGTTTCTTAACACCTTTACCTTAAGAAAAAGTGGGTAAAGCCAATTCAGTGCTCACTAAAGGCCCAAGTGAGCTTCAACACCCAAGAACCTTCTTAACATAACCACAGATTTGTAACCGTATTACTATTATTCCACGCCGTGTTCTCAGACGATTTCCAAGTTGAAAAACGCTTCATTCAATAGGGAGATGATTTTTCACGCTGCGTTTTTGGCACCCTTCTCAATCAAATTTCCATGCAAAAGCTACAGGTTTTTTGAAAGCTTGATATCCTGGTTACATTGGATTGATGTGGTGAATCTTCCTGTAAGGGAAACTCCGTAGGTTAAAGCGACTGCCCAGGTGTGGCTAGACTTGGGAACATGTACGGAGGCAAGAGGGATGCAATAATAGAGAACGCCACGTCAGTTCATGGTTACCGTTTAAGCCGAGATACCAATAAGATTCATGTGAGCACTAAAAGTAGAAAGTTGAGCTCATGGGAAAATATTGTAATTTGAGAGCGCGAGACTGGAATCTAACTTCCAGGAGAAACGAGTTAGTATCGCTGCTTACTATTGCATTACTGCATTGCAAGGGGGTCCGAGGAGATCGTCTCCGGCTAGTTGCAAAATAGAACTGGTTCCCGATCTCCCATTGGGTGTCCCGGAATTCGTTCAAATTCCATTTCTATCCATCCTCAACCGTTCTAGAGTCTTATTCCGAAACCGGCTCCCATAAGACACCGAAAGTTGCTGTAAACCCCAGTTATTCAAGTATTCAGAACTTTTATCAGCATGAAACTATGCTATCAACATCACAGAAGAATGAATGATGTGCAAATGTGGATTGATATCCTCCTTTCTCATATTACCTCTTATCAATGTCAATCAAATATTTACAGCAGCAGGATGACATTTTTAAAAAAACGTCATTATGAGATCTACCATAATAGTCTTAGTGGAGGAGGATTGGCCTATCAGGAGCAGCGGGATGGGGGAAAAGCTGTTGTTGTTTATCGAGATGCAAACATCAAACTCAAGTTGACTAAGCGCCATTTTGTGAAGATAAAAAATTAAAGTGACTGAGCTCTGAAACCATCGTCTTCTGGATGTGATTCTCCAAGCGAATCAACTAAACTGCGGTTACCATGTCACTTCAATGGGAGTTACTGGGTACGAATGACTCCAGAAGGTTCACTTCATTCGCGGAGAATGACAGAACGTTTTGCTAAGCCTCGGTGTTTTAAATAAATTATATATTACATTCACCCGCTACTTCCCGTAGGGAGCAGTGGAGAGTATTAAGATGGGGTTTGGAAAATACTGTTGGAGTTAGGTGCTGAAATAGGCTCGAGTTGAGAAATGCAATGAACGGAAGACTAAGTTGATAGTCCAGCAAAGCGGATTTCCAACACGCAGGTCGAGCGGCTCTTTGCCAACCGGTGAATAATATTAAAATATCTGGAAACCCGAAAAAAAGAAGGCAGTTTGAAAAGAGGGGTGTTGAAGGAGTCGGAAGGCGGTGCCGGATGCTCAAGTGAAGCCCAATAACGCAGCCAGAGGCGGACCCCGTCTCCGCCAATCGACGTCCCACTCTAATCGCGCTCTAATTATCCACGTCCTCCATCTTATTTTATTTTATTCGCTTTTATTCTCGTGAGAGAGGCCCAACTAAACGACCAATGGAGAAACCACTGTTGTTGTGAAACGAATGGAAGGAAACGCGCTGACCAAACCGAAGCCACAATTCTGAAGAAATGCGCTTCGGTGCGGAGGAAGAGATTGGTGATGGAACAACAAACGCTCCTCACCTCTGCCAACAATAAGAAGCTAATTTACATACTGACAAATAAGAGACGAAACTCGGCAATACCACCCTCGAGTTACAGCTTTTTTTACACAAACAAAAGTGCGTTCTCGCCGAAATGACGCTACGCAAAAGTTAAAACGTCTTCTAAGGTGTGGCACGTAACTTCTTTGTGAGCGTAACGTGATTGAAGAGCTGGCTAAACGCTATTGTTTTGCGAAGCAGAAACCCAAAGGCTCGCCGGTAACGGATGTGCGAGTGTTAGTGTCTCGCCGGGTGAAATATCTTATATGTACAGGTAGGGTAACACAACTGAAAGGCTTCTCGAAATTTCGACAAAAACAAGTACGTCAACGACCTGCGTACGAAGGAATAATACTCTCACCACGCGCACCAGTAACCAAGTATCCTGTACACTTGCCTAGTCACGCCTGGTTCTTAAACTAAGAAAGGTACAATATCTGATCTAGAGGGATATTTCCACTGGTAAATACGGCTACCCACAACAAACGGGAGGCTGCCATTAGAAATGAATTCACTAACAATATGACAATTTTCTTATTCTTCTACGTGAGTATTTGTTTGACCATACTTTGAACGGAAATCAAAACTAAAATGCGTTGTTTATATTACCTCATTTTTCAAGTAGATTCCATGGTGATTGATTACCCGTAATTTGTCTTCGAATTTATTTGCACGTATTAGTCCTTGCAACTTTTTCTGTCACCGTTCACCGAATAGAGTAAACCAACATACGACTAAAAATGAAATTGTCCAAACATAAAAAGCTCGTTTTTCACGCTTCCTAAAAAACTTCTTTGGTCAAACTAGCACAGTACTTTCAGCTAACTAGTGACTACATTTGGTTCTTCCTAAACGTGCCTGAAGAATTGCGTTGAACGAAGATACATTGCCTGTCACGAGTACTTCAGCGGTTGAGAAAAGTTGTATGATGCTTCTCACCAGACGTTCATTAATTCTTTATGGTAACATAACAAGGTTATCGATGTAGGCTTGTAGTGGCAGTATTTCATGGGGTAAAAATAGCGATCAAATCTTCAACAGTGATTTGACGCGACCGTTCTGCGAAAGCCCCTCCTCCAACGATTTCGTGAATCGATGAATGGCCGTATCTATACCCTCTGCCGTGCTTATTCCGTCAACAAAAGTCTAAAAAGGTACTAAACAGTATCATTAAGGAATCTAGAATATAGTTCTAACATGTGGTTAGACACTGAATAGAAATAGAGCGCGAACCCTTAATAATGATTTTGTCTCGATCTTTTAGATCTCGAGCAATTGTACACTATTTAGTTTTGATCTTTAGTATCGATGTTATATGACTGGAAGAACTGCTCTCGATCATTTATTGTGCTACTCTCGCCGCTTTCCCACGAATGAATGTTTTAATGGTAATCTCGTGTCATTTCAAACCGTCCATCGTTTTAAAAAATTTACAATTTCAATCGCGTTCAAAGACGCAGATAATTTTGCGAACTTAGATATATAATCACTTATGCACCAATATACCTTAGTTAACCAGTAACCTACAAACCGCCAGCCTCTTAAAACTGCTAACTTTTCCTAACGACCTTCAATAACATAGGATGAAACTGAAGAAGCATGAAGTCAACATATTTCGTTGGGCATAATTACTTCCTTAATAACGATTAGGTCTCCAACATTTTTCAAGATTTTGGCTAATTCTGATCGCAAAAACAAGACAAAAGTTTAGAATTTGGCCCACCACCCCTTGTATAAACTCATTTTAAAATGCTTATATTGTTCAAATTTCGTTCAACTATAGTACCACAATAGTACGAAGTAACGAAGTACCTTCATGCTGTGGCTGATGAAATCTCCTTCACCTCCTCTGGAGAGATCCTTTTTGTTATCATGCACAAATGTTGGAGGAGACAAAGTTGCCGTTTTCATGTCTAATTTCATAAAATCGAAGCTGCTTACGGATCAAATTTACTAATAACGGATAGAACATGGTCGACACGGTGTTCGGAAACGAAACTGGACGTGAAATGGAGAATTGAAGGAGAACCGTGAAGTTGGAATATTTCATTCTGCAGAGATATTAATTAATTCGTTGATTGTGATTAGTTCTCGTAAATTCTGATCTCAAAAAGTAGACAGTAGCTCAGAACATTTTCTAAGTTTAAATTGTGCGCATTATTCAAATTTTGTTTTACTTAGGTACTAAAGTAATATGAAGTAATGAAATACCTGCAAGTGACGACTGATATGATCTTCGTTGCCAGCGACTGAGAGATCCTTGTTTGATAACGCACACCAATAAATACGCACAAATGCTGTGAAGCCAAAGGTGACGTCATCTCAAATTTCACAGCCTTCGACGTTGCTCACTATTCGATTTCGAGTGTCCAACAACGAAACTAGTTCTGAGATGAGAACGTTGAGTTGGAAGCTGACACTGATTTACATTGGGCAGAGATACGGTTTGTGCCGATCCCGCAACTCCACGAAATTTTGGTCGTTTATTTTCACTTCCGGTTCCGTAAAATGTTATGTTACGTGTTCAGATTCTTATTTTCTCGTACAACTGTAGTGGTGTATTTATCTGAGCTAACGAATTGCCGATTAGTGCGGCTGGTAATGGCATTTCACTTCTTAAGCCTGAAGCTCCATCTTTCTCCTGCACAACTTGAGAATTAAGGCGAATCAAGATGTTTTACAGAAAAAGTAGTGTTATTGAGTCATTCACCGAGCTGACTTATACCCTAGGCATATATTACTCGCTTTAACCTCTTCCTCGCCAGATAGAACTAACAACATAACATATTGTCAGTAATCCTAATAATTGTTGAAGAATAGGACCAAGCCTCTTGATATCCTGAATGTACTCGTTGGAATGTGAGAGCTTACATCTTCTGTTATCTGACTAACAACAGCTTTTGATTTTGGTCTCTTCTTCCTATTCCCCGACCGGCAGTTACAAAAATGAGCTTAATATGAAGTTCAATGTTGAAGTGCCTGTCGTTTTTTTCAAGTCTTATGTGCCCCCTAGTCAACATCCATCAAGAGTTTATGATAGCAGCTGATGTTGTTGTTGCAGGAACGCCACCGCTAACAGGCTCTGGAACATTGAAAATCGTTGTCGGGGACGTGAATGACCACAGTCCGGAATTCGAAAGAACCGCTTATATTGGAACAGTCGCTGAAAACCAACCACCTGGCACTTCCGTGATACAACTCACGGCCACTGATAAGGACGAAGGGCTCAATTCAAAAATACAGTAAGTTTCTTCGAGAATTTCATTATGTGCGCCACAAAGAGGAATACGCTGGGAACCAACTATTCAAAATTCTGATGGGATAATAGCCATATTACCGTTCTACGGGTGGTTTAATCGTGAGACTACATGAACCTGCAGGTTATTGTTGAGCCTACTGTGTTCATTAACACGTCAGTAACAAAAGATTTATTTGACCGAGGATTTCTTATTAGTTTTGGATAAAAATTTCTCAGAACTGATTGAACTGAACGGATTTGGACTTGTGAACAACAGCAAAAGGAGCTCTGTGAATGAACAAACGTCCAAAAGGGGTTATTTAAGCCTTTCCGAGCTTTTAATTTTGAACTAGCACAAAGTTGGGAATAAGGGGGACGTCACACGCTGCACCAGATTATGGGTCAGACCGCCATCTGCAAAAGTTCAAACATAGTTTCACTCTGTAAAATGTTAATCTGAAAGGTGTATACGAAAAAACGCACCCACACACCATATGGTGGGTGACCTCGAGTCCGTAAGTTCAATTCTCTGCTGAACTTCTTACAGCTGCATTCTTCTATCGGTTGGGTTCCCACCCAATATGCGGAAACAATGTCGATTGGTGCCTGATTTCACGATTATTGCGATCTACGTTTATAAGTAAATACCTTCAACCACTAGTAAAAGGTAGCCGTTTTATAAACTCGATCACATTTGCCTCTCTTTCTTCGGTACTTGTTGTTATCTCAAATTATTTATCTATTGCTGAATATCCGTTTAATAATTGCAGGTACAACTTAGTCGGAGAATACGCAGAAAGGTTCAATACCGACTCAGAAACTGGTTTGATCACCACCAATGAAACTCTGGATCGGGAAGACGTGGCCGTTTACTACTTGACGTTTGTGGCAAAAGACTGTAGCGCAACTGAGCCAATGGCGACGGCTATAAATTTGACGATCGTCGTCAAAGATGAAAACGATAATGCGCCGACGTTCTCTGAAACCTCGTACGTCATCTACGTTCCCAACCTGACTCAACCAGGTAAGCAGATCGTAATAATCCCTAATCCTAGTTACATTAATCGTTTTTTTTATATAAAATGTTTGTGGTAAAGTTCGCTAATTAGTGAAAGTGCCGCTTGACACACACACACTCCTCTTCGCTCGTTTTCGTGTTCAATTCAATATTTAATTGCCATGTTCTAGTATTCATAAGCATGTGGTTATCGAACGTAGAGTATGATTGGAGAAACCTGCCTCAGTGTTGCACTGAACCCTGCATGTGGCAAGTCCATTGTTCCTTCAAACTGAACTCGAAATGTTTGGGAGTAATTAATTGCACTTTACCTTGATTGCGTCCGACACGAGACGAGAACCGCTGTATTGTTAATCAGTTCTGAAATAATTTGTACCTCACAATAGATCCAAACAAGTAGTGCCGTTAGCCACTGGCACAAAAACCCTCCCCAAGCAGCTACGTGTGCAACTTCATTCTAGTGAATGTGGACAAATCATCTATAAAACAGTTTTTACGAACTTCAGGAGAATTTACAACCCTGTCCCAGAATCAGATCATGGGCGCTACCTGAGTGTATACCTCGAAAAGATTACTCATTCCATATCAGCGAGCTTGTGAAACACATCAGATCACACATCCCCTCACGATTTCCACTCTCCTCTCACTCTTGGCACAATGATTACTGTGGTTATCACTTATACGGCAGCACGCCTTAGGTCTTTGAGGATCAGCTAGCGCCACCCAAATTAGTAGAGTTCAGGTGCAACAAAACAAAGTGCTCAGGTTCATCGCGTGTATACTGTGGTACGTGAGGAGCTCAGCCCTCCTCTGTGACCTTGACGGCGAAACTGCTCGCACAGACATACCACCGTCTTGACTATTCGATGTCTGATCACTACAAAATGAGTTTCGAGTACCATTGAAAACTTTCCTTTCTAGGTAATACTTTTCTATTATTTTAAGGCTACTGCGAACTCTTTTTACATTTAAGATGGTGTGGTTTTATTTTTGTATGGGTTCAAGCCAAATGGTGTGTTCGCTGTTTCAGGTCACTTCGTATTTGGAGCGAAGGCCTATGACTACGACGACGGAGCTAACAGGAAAATAACGTACCATTTATCTGGAAGGGACTCAGGTCAATTTTTCATGGACTCCAAAAGTGGAGTAATTACGGCTGCCACTGAGCTCAACTTCAACAGCATCAGTTACAGCGAGTACATGTTGACAATAATCGCCACTGACGGTGGGACTGAGCCAAAAAGTGCCTCAGCCGAGCTGTCAATAAAAATCATACGGTCTGGCAATTTCCCGTCGATACATTCCCCCAAAATAACCCGCTTCACTCTACCTGAAGATGTTGAGGTCGGCAAAATGTTGACCAGAGTGGGCGCCAGTTCTCCAAAAGGTGGACGGGCCGGAGTTATCGAGTTTGCTATTGCTGGAAGCAACATAGGCGATGCAATAAGTATAGACAGGACCACTGGGGAGGTGACGGTTGCAGGTCACGGGCTGGACTACGAAACATCTCCAGTTTACGAAGTTTGGATTGAAGCAAGGGATTCAGACTCACCTTCGCTCAGGTCTGTCCTTCAACTTTTGATCAACGTGACTGACGCCAATGACAATCCTCCAGTCTTTGAGCTTCCAATGTACAGTGTAGTTGTTCCTGAGGAAGAGCCACCAGAACTAGAAGTGTTGACAGTCACTGCAACTGACGCTGATTCACAAAACAACGGTTTCATTTCATACAGGTTTAAAGACGACGCCAACGGCACATTTTCCATAGATCCTGATTCTGGTTTGATCATCACAAATTATCCTTTGGACAGGGAGACAGTCCCATTGTATCAATTGGTCGTCGAAGCAGTTGACAGTGGTGTTCCAAGTTTAACTGGCTCTGCAACTGTTACAGTGACTGTAGAAGACAAAAATGACAACCCTCCAAGATTCACACGGTTGTTCAGCGTCAACGTAACCGAAAATGCAGAAATTGGCTCGTTCGTAATCCGTGTGATGAGTTCAGATTTGGATGTTGGAGAAAACGCAAATGCAACGTACTCGTTCAAAAATAACCCCGGAAATAAATTTGCCATTGATCCCATAACTGGAAATGTGACTGTTGCTGGCCCATTGGACAGAGAAACGCAAGACGAGTATTTTCTTAATGTGCTAGCGTATGATGGCGCTTGGACGCCAGGAACCTTGATCACTATAACCATCCAGGATCAAAATGACAACGCCCCTGAATTTGACTATTCTTACTACAGCTTCAATTTTCCAGAGCTTCAAAGGAACGTGATGTTTGTGGGACAAGTGTTAGCAACAGATCGCGACAAGCAAGGGCCAAATTCTGTTATATCTTACTCATTAAAACACCCTTCTGACTTGTTTTCCATTGACCCAGCGAGCGGAGAATTGTTTTCAAAACGAACTCTTCGTTATAAACACAGTGCTCTTGACTCATCGCCGGAGAATCAATACCCTTTGACTATCTTAGCTACAGACAATGGGAAACCTCCAATGTCATCAGAATGTATGGTCACTATCAATGTAGTCGATGCCAATAACAATGCTCCGAAATTCGAGCAACGCGAGTACTTCACACCTATCCTCCACAATGCCAAACCTGGACAGCAAATTATTCAACTTCACGCAAAGGACGAAATGGATTATGGAATCAATGCTGAGTTGGAGTACATCATTGTGAGTGGAAACATCACGAATTATTTCATCATTGACAAAGACACTGGGTGGATATCACTTACCAAACCGTTTTCAAGTTCTGAAGAGCTGTTGACGCACTATGCGATGAAAGTGAGAGCTGTGGATCATGGCGTTCCTGCCCAACATGATGAAGTGACTGTAACTCTCGTTCTGACGGGTGAAAACAAACACACTCCTGTGTTCACTGCTGTTAGTTATCAAGTGAACGTTCATGAAAATGAGCCTGTTGGTTCGATGATTGTGACAGTTCAAGCTGACGATGAAGATGATGGTCCCAATGGAATAGTGAACTACGCAATTTCCAGTGGCAACGCTGAAGGTCATTTCGCTGTCAACCCAACAACTGGAGCTGTCACTATTCTCCAAGAGTTGGACTACGACAAAATCAAAGAATACAAATTGAGCATAACAGCTTCAGATCTTGGATTCATCTCAAGGTCGACCAAAGCGATGCTCACAGTCATTTTGACTGACATCAACGACAACCCACCAACGTTCAACCAAACTTCATACACTGCAACGCTCCCAGAAAACTCCCCTTCAAACACATTTGTGTACAAAGTTACAGCTGTCGATCGAGACTCCCCGAAGAACGCCATCATTCAATACTCAATCGTCGGTGGCTCTGGCAAAGATTATTTCCATATTGATCTCAAAACTGGTAACATCCACTCAAAGGTTAAATTCGATTATGAAGAAAGGAATTTATACACTTTAGACGTCCTTGCAGTTAATCCCGACTCACCGATGTATGGCTCAACAAAAGTAAACATTAAGATATCCGGAGTCAATGAGTACTACCCTGCGTTTGTTCAACCTGTTTTCCATTTTGAAGCCTCTGAGTCGGATGAAATAGGGACCAGTATTGGAATTGTTCAGGCAACTGATCAGGATGCGGGAGATGATGGGAAAGTGTATTACCTCTTTGTGGGATCAAGTAACGACAAAGGTTTCAACATTAATCCTGAAAGCGGTGTGATCAGTGTAGCAAGACGGCTAGACAGGGAAACACAGAATAGAATAGTGTTGACAGTGATGGCTAAGAATGCTGGTGGGATTAGAGGTAATGACACAGACGAATCTCAAGTTATCATCGCTGTTCAAGATGGCAATGATCCTCCTGAGTTCACTCAATACACCTATGAAGCAGACATTTCCGAAGCAGCATCTATCGGTTCCAAGTTGATAACAGTTAAAGCCGTTGACAAGGATGTCAAGCCGCAAAATAATCAATTTAGCTACTCAATATTGAAAGGTAACATTGGTCTAGTGTTTAAAATTGATGCACAGTCTGGAGAAATTGAAACTAAAACTGCACTCGATCGAGAAACTACTCCGTACTACTCATTGATAATTGGTGCCATTGATACTGGGAGCCCACCTGAAACGGGAACAACCACTGTCAAAGTGATCGTCACTGATGTCAACGACAATGGCCCCATTTTCGATCCTCCTAAGATGGTTGGTTATGTCATGGAGAATGAGCCACCCAACACTAGCGTGATGACTTTGATGGCAACAGATCCTGACCTACCGCCAAATGGAGCGCCCTTCACGTACACACTCGTCAGCGAAAAGGACTGGGACTATTTCAAAATTGAGAGCACTACAGGAATCCTCAAAACTACCAAAGTCATAGACAGGGAAAAAACGCCGACTCTAAATATTTTGGTAAGTAACGCTTTACGTCGTGTCAAAGTTCTAGCCTAGTGGTTCGTAGATTAAGCTAACTGCCCATGGTCAGAATGGAAAGATGGATTGAGCGGTGCACGTTAGAGACATGGGGATAAGGAAGGGAGGTACATTGTTACTGTTGTCATGTACCACTTGACACTAATGTTATGCTCCGGCTGAAATTGAGGGGTTGGAGGGAGAATAAAAGAGATGAAAAGGAGAATAGGTGCTAGTAAATGGAGGAAATATACTAGGGGGCTGGGAAAACTTCTTGCATTACAAATTGTAACGAGACAATCTACTTCCTCATGGGACGGAAATGGAGATTCCTCTACATACTGCACCAGCAATCGCCCCAGTTATTTGGAAAGGAGCAATCCTGTCTCTCTGTAAGGTAGGCAGTACGGTCTGCCCTGTTCTACTTGCAGAGGTCACATTTGCTCGCTTCTTACATGAAACAACTACTCGCTCTGCAGTTACATTACGCAACTGTAGTGATGAATCTGTGAAGTTAAAATGGCACAGCAAAGTTGGTTAACGTTTACCCTGAGTGAAAGGCGGGGAAGGGTTCCTCAATACCCAGGCCGAGAGATGTGAACTGAAGTCTAGCCTTGCCCAACATTTATTGCCCCAAGTTAGCTTCCCTAGCTTCGCAAAAAAGAAGGAGTGGCGAACCTACCACTGGCAACCATAAGCCAATATGTACGCATCAGACTAGGACTAGGAGACTAGGAACGCCTAGCTGATGGAATTATTGGACTATTGAAGTATGGCAGTCACATGTTGGCTTGAGCCAAAACGCACCTTGGTAGATGGCCAAACTCAATTATCCTGGGGAATGATTGTAGATTTTCGCACTATAAACAAAACCACAGAACCAGAGTTTTGCTCTCTTTCCTACGCACAAGGCTGTCTGGACCAAACATGTGGTTCCCGGTACTTTACCATGCTGCATCTAAGCAGTGGATACCATCAGGTGAGGATTAAGGAGGAAGATGTTGAGAAAAAAACAGCTTCTTCACTCCTCGTGGTTATTTGGACATTTTCCAAAGAATGTCATTTGGCTTGTCAAATGCACCAGCCACTTTTCGAAAGGTAGCTTTCAATCTTGTCACGATATCGTCTTTTTTCATGCTTCATGGGAGGAACAGTTAGAGAGCTACGCACATTGCTTCAGATTTTCCAACAAAAACAAAAAACGCACTACTTTGGCCACGTTGTTAGTGCTGCAGGGATGTGTTCAATCTAATAATAGAAAACTTACAGCTATCCTAAGCTCAGCTCCTATATCCCGATCTTTGTCTTTGACCATTAGACTATGATCATTGGGATGCTTGCAATTGGAGTCAGGCGTTACATTTCCCCCCTCACTGTTAGCTGCTGCTCCTGCAATGGTGTATGTGATTGTATTCTTTGTGGTTATTGCTATTTGTACTTGATAACATTATATAGCTATACCATTTCTCCTGAGTATTGTTGAAACTTATTTTTGGATTTTGGTTGGCAGGTGGAAATAGAAGACAGCGGTTATCCAAAAATGAAATCGCAGCACCCAGTCACTGTGTCGATAATCGATCAAAACGATAGCCCATCTACGCCCCGATCTGTGGACATCATCGTTCATACATTCCTCTCTACATTTCCAATTGGTAAAATTGCCGATGTTCATCCTAATGACGCTGACACTTCGGGAGAATATCACTGCACGCTATTTGACAATCCTTCAATTCGTGGGATGTTGAGTATTCCGACGGGTTGCAGTCTACACACCAGCAGAATTGAAACTGGTACGAGGTATTCTTTCAGCGCTTCAGGAAATGATGGACGACATCCCGACGCTATTTCTACGATTTCGTTGGATTTTCTAACGTTCGACAATGCAACGGTAGCAAACAGCGTGACCATCAGAATTGAAAATATGACGGCTTTCAGCTTCTTGACGAACCACTACAACAATTTCATCGAATTGATGGGCACATGTTTTGACGGAGGGCATTCGCCTTATTTGTACAGCATGCATGAGAGTGACTACGGTTTGGAGCTCACTGTAGCAGTCAGAACTAAAAAAGGGTACAAATCGAAATACTCAGTCATCGAGGTTCTCAGCAATAAACAAGACGCCATTGAAGCGTTGATTCGATCTCCGAAAGTGGTGATTGGTTATTCTCCTTGCCATAATGAAACGTGCCAAAATGGAGGGCTTTGCTCTGACGCCATTACAGTTTTAGAAGACACGAGAATAACCGACAGTCAAAGTTTGATCTTTACCTCGCCACTTGTAAACCACGAATTTACTTGTCAATGCCCTGAAGGGTTCACAGGATCCAAATGTGAGAGGAGGCAAGATCCCTGTTCACCGAACCCTTGCCAAGAAGGAGGTACCTGCAGGAGACAAGGTTTTGACTTCCAGTGCATATGTTCCCCAACGAGAGAAGGAAAAACCTGTGAAGCTGAAAGAGGAAATTTATGTCAAGGCGACCCCTGTCGAAACGGCGGTTCCTGCCGAGAAAGTCCAGATGGGTCTTCATTCTTCTGCTTGTGTCGTCCAGGTTACAGAGGAACGCAGTGCGAGTTGGCCACAGACTCTTGTCGACCGAACCCTTGTGTCAATGGCGGCGTTTGCATCAGTTTGAAACCGGGCTTCCGCTGCAATTGCCCTGATTCCCATCATGGCCGCCTCTGTGAAAAGTCTACATTTGGATTTGATGAACTGTCCTACATGACGTTCGCGTCTCTCGATGGGAGTAACAACGATATATCCATCATATTCGCCACTACTAAACCTAACGCACTATTAGTCTACAACTACGGACCACAAACTGGAGGACGATCGGACTTTGTGGCTTTGGAACTTGTGAATGGCAAAGCTTTCTTCTCATACGGTGGGACGAGGACGGCAATCACAACAATCAGCGTCAGCGGTAAAGACGATAGCTCTCTAGCAGACGGTGAATGGCACAAGATCACTGCAACTCGAAACGGACGTCTCATTTCTCTTAGCGTTGTGGCTTGTACTGATAATGGCGACACCTGTAAAGAGTGCAAACCCGGAGATAATCACTGTTACGCCAACGTTGTTGGTCCTGCAGGGTAAGTCTTCGTTACACTTATCTTTCTAAGTTCTATTTACAGCACCTCAGGGTGAGTTCATATTTCCTGTTTAGTGACTGTGAGTTTTGAAGTGAAAACCTTAACCAGTAGTGAAATGAATAAATAGTAATATTTGTAAATAAAAGTCCAAATGAAGAAGTCGATAAATAAGGAGCTCCTTCACAAGCGGGATAAAATAAAGATCCGAAATTGAACGACAATTTCACAAATTGCTGGAAATGAAGAAAATAATTAAAACCAGCTTTCTAGCTGTGATGAATACAGAGTGGAGCAAGGGTGTGTGCGCATTTTATTGAAAAGTGTGAAGGGCGAAAACTGAAGAGTGTACCAGTGAAGAGGGGTACTGCTAAATGTCGGTGTTCTGTTGAGAATGAAGAAAAAGGTTGGGATGGTGATTAACCCTTTAACTATAATCAAACGACCACTTTAGGTGATGAACCAGGTGGCGGGGGGGGGGGGGCTGGTGAGCTGAAAAAGGCGATTCATTGGTGAAGGCAGTGGGGGCTGGAAGTGGATGTTTGTCGCATGGAAATGAACGCGATAAGATCTTGGCGCTAAGGTTTTAATATTTTATCTAGGAGTGGTTGGGCACAAACACTTGGGAATTTATTGAAATACGGCAAGTGGCTCCCATTTTCCTTGTGCGTCTAATACCCTCTCAGACACACTGATGCTTAGGACAGTTGACCTTAAAGTGGTTGAATGTGTATACCAGTTTTAACTTTAAATTTCATCAATCCCCAAGCTTTTTCTAACTGTTATTTTATATTCTTTCAGTACGTTGAATTTCAACAACGCGCCTATGTACATTGGAGGAATCAATACGCCCGACATCATTCTGGAGAGACCTGGACAGGTCCACTCTGACGACTTTATCGGTTGTATCCAAAGTGTCTCCATCGGAGGTCGAGCTCTAAACTTGTCAAGCCCAGTATACTCTCAAGGCATATCAACGACCTGTCCTCGCTCCTCCCGTCCAGTGTGCAATGGCTTCAACACCAATTCAATACCTGACAGCACGGAAAACAGTTTCTTCTTGCAACAGTCTTGCGGAAATATCGGTGTCTGTTACGACCGGTGGAACTCCGCGGTTTGTTCTTGCGACTCCTCTGGATTGATATCTCCAGACTGTAAAGAATCTTTTGTTCCCGTGACATTAGCGGATGGAGCTTACGTAGAATTCAAAATATCCGAAACTCACAGAAGAATGCAACTACTGGACAATATTTACCAGGGCTCCACGTTGTGGCTGACGCTGCACATTGAGGACAGAATTTCCCGTCGAAATCCGGGAATCTCTCCAACAACATTGGAAGCCCCAGCCAAACACGTCAGCATTATGTTTAGAACTCATAAGCCTGATGGTGTCATACTGTTTGCAGCTACAAATAACGACTTCACTGCGATTGGGGTGAGCTTACGACAATTGTCTATTTCCACAGAATTTTAGTAACAATTTTAGATCGATTTCGACGGTTAGGTCATCATTAGTAACTACCACTAGGAATTTGAACTAATTGACTTCATAATATTCCAGTTTCCAAGTGCCAGCAATAGTATGTTGTGTCTGACCGTTCGTTTTCAATCAGCACCTTTCATCAATAATCATGATTTTTCTGATTTCTTGTTGCATTCAAGAATTTGTTTTTTTTTCAGTTAATGAACGGCCAAGTAACATACATTTCCAACTTGGGGGCTTCAGCAGTCGTCAACATGACCATACCCGACCTAATAGTTGCGGATGGAAATTGGCACAACATCACATTAGAATCTCAAAACCGAGGCCTTCGCCTTCTCGTAGATGGAAACCGAGTTGGCGACGAGCTCGACTCTGCTGGAGTCCACGACTTCTTGGACCCGTATTTGACTTTTTTCTCGGTGGGCGGTTACAGAAAAGAAGCTTCATTTAACCGAGATTTCTATTTACAAAGTAAGTAGTTGTAACGACGAGATTTGTTACTAATCATTGGCAGTGGGTGTTTTGTAAAAAGGTTTGCTGCCCACTTGGCAGTCCTCATTGTGTATTTATGCAACTTGTTACTGTTGTGGATTGACGAGTGGGGTTAAGAGACGATGACATAAAATGGACAAGGAAGTCCTTTTCCTGGCCTTGACCTTTGTTCTTGTCAATGCCTCTTCCGTAGTCCTGCAATCATTAATGGGGCTGCTGTCTCTGATCGTGTTTTTACCGCAGCAGTTCGTCCAGTCCAGCAGGATTGCCAGCCCTGAAACTCGGGGATCTACTTGATAAAATAGGCTGTTATATCAATTAGGCCACACCTGCAGCAAGTTCTGCACATTGATGAGTTGCTACTTCCAGCGTGCACTAAAAAGGTTAAGCGATGACAATAAGTTCTTTAGCTGAATTTCCTGCATACTGTTGGCCAATGTTACCGCCAATCTTCCTCTGCATCCTGAAGCTGGAATAAGCTGTGGCGAGGCAAACGAATGCCAATGGGATGGAGGTATAAGAGACTGGAGCCACAGCATTGAATTCACACAAACACTAAGGAAGACCCTGTGTATTGGATTTCGTTTCCAAAGTAACTTTTCATTGAGAAGCTGATTACTTTCTTCTTGAGCATTGAGAGCGTATCTGCAACTTTTATACAGTCCAAAGAAATCGAAATGAAATGAGTACCCAGTAATTTCGGTAGTGTTCTATGCAGCTACACTAATTGTGTGCAAAGGGCAGGCTCAACTCGACTGATTAACCGGGGAAAAGATCGCCTGGAACTGGTGAAAAAAAGGGAAGCTGGAAGGAAGGCATTACTCTTGCAACCACAACAGCAGCGAGCAAATATCTCATCTGTTGCTTTGAACATAGTCCGACATCTACGAAGACGAGGAGGCAAGTTCTTCCTCATGTGGTTTTATTTCAAGCTACAGGTTGAAGTAAAATGTCCATCTGCTATCAAAGTAGCGAAAAATGTAATGTTAGGAAAGTGTGAAGATGAAGTATACATAGATACGTAATAGTTGCAGTAATTCTTCAGCAACTCAAGCTTGTAAGCATTGGCAGGCATCACTGATTCACGAAATATGCATTCCCCTATCGTAACGATTAATGTTTTGTTACATATTTAATTTGCTAAATTTTCCTCTCCCTCCTGTGCGTGTATTAATGCATTGGTTACTGCCCTTTAGGTTTTACTGGATGCGTGGCCAACTTCACTATTAACAGCGAAATTCAACCATTCAACGGAAATGGAAGCATATTCCACGACATTTTCGTCAACGGCAAAACGATTGTCGGCTGCGCTGGGCTTCCAGGAGTTGGTGCGGCGTCTACCACAGACCCTCTGTCAATAGGCGTGTCTTTGGTTCTCGTTTTCTTCGTCATACTCCTCGTCGCGATATTGGCCTCTTTTGTAGTCTTCAAAGTTCGTCGTCAGGCCAAAGAAAAGGTCGGCGGAATGAAGTCTTCTGGAGGTGGCTCTTTGAGAGGAACGTCTGGAGTGGGAGTTGGAGGACTTTCGGGGGATCGAGGGGGTGGTCATCCTGAAGGAGCAGTTACCAGTTTCATTACGGAAAATGGAGATGTCATCAGGGGAGTTGGCCATCACCTCGTTGGACCGGAACTTCTCTCTAAGAAGTAAGTATATTTTTATTATTACTGTCACTCACTCATTCATTGAGTGGGGCAATCCTGCAGTTACTATTCGACTAACATGAGCTTCTAAGCTCACTGGAAGCTTAATGGTTCAATAATGTATTGAAGTGTTACTAGCTACTTTATCCGTTTGGTAGGTGAAAGGAACTGCAATGTACTCTTTCTGTTGTGTGCAATCTCGTCTCCGGAAGCCTTGAACTTTGCAGAGTGTAGTAGCCAGCTGTGCACTGGAACTGGAATCTTTACACGTTCATTCATTTGTGGGAGTGGGAGGCAGTTTTGGATGGATAGTGTTAACTACCATGTTAAGGGGTGTGAGGGTTGGAGGAGCCAACAGCCAAAATGCGCAAAGAGATAAGGGTCCTGGGAGATGAAGATCCCGTGAGAGTCCATATTTGAACAGGCAACAATGTGGCCAGCCATGGCAATTTATATTTGCACGTTTGGGCGGTCTGATCAATTAAGGTACATGTCGTCAGTCTTTTAGCGTTTACAAAAAGCAGGGTCACTAAATTAGACTTGTCTCTCTTTATTTCAGGTACAAAGATCAAGATGTGATGTCTGAGCATATGCAGCGAGTCCAACGGCCAGACATCATTGAGAGGGAAGTTGTTAGCAAGTCACCACCTCCTCGAGACGATCACCACCCTCCGCTCCCAATGTCTCACCATAGCCATGACACGGGTGGAATCGACTCCGACCTCCCTGAGCACTACGATCTCGAAAACTCCAGCTCCATAGCACCCTCCGACATCGACATAGTCTACCATTACAAAGGTTTGCAGTTACTACATTTCCAACACTACAACGAAAATTGACTTATAAAGCGGCAATTAATTCAGACCATTTGAAACGTAAATGTCTCCTGAAAGTGAACTATTTCGTGTGTTCCTTGTAGGGTACAGAGAAGGAAGCAGCAACGTTCGAAAATATAAGTCCACGCCGCCGCACCTTCCTCCCGGAGCACCAGTTTATCACAAACACACAGTTTCAACGCCCCCTCATCATCGACACTCTCCGCATTTCGCATCTCGGTCGGTCCTGCCACCTCCCCCCGTTTCCAGAGTTGACTCTCCGTCCAAAATACAACTTCAACACCAAACGACACCGTTGGCGCGACTCAGCCCCAGCTCTGAACTGTCCCAGCAAATGCCTCGGATACTCACTTTGCAGGTTAGTTGAGGATAATGAAGCAAGTTAGTTTTTAATGAATCCTTCTCAGAGTACAGTGTCCACCCAACTGGCTGGCAGCTAGTGGCTGCAACTATGTTTCATTGTCGACTTCAGTTTTCCAATTAGTGTAGTACCACATGGTTTTGATGTCACTATTTAAAAGTAAAAAAAATCTATCGTACGTATCTCAATGACCTGTGCACATTTGAAGGATCAAAATGAACTAGGGCGCTTGTACTTTCCCTCCATCACAGTTACTTTACTAGTAGATCATTTGTTGTTAGTGATGCCAGGTTGTGGATTGTCGCAGCCAACTATACTTTAAATCCAGGTAGCATCTTATATTTTGGAGTTAATTTAATCATTAATTTTTTTCTTAAATTGTGTTCACCCTTCAGCCACTGAGCTATTGTTCAGTGTACTCGATTTAATATCACTTTATGATTTGATTTAGTCACTTTTTTCTCCTTCATGTTTAATTTATGAAAAACAACGAATCTTTTCGCGTATAATCTAGCCAGCATCACAATGTGGCAACACTCACGAGTGCATTTTTGAGCAGCAACGCCTCTGTACAATAAATGACTTCTATTGTTATTATTTGTTAGGTGCAAGAAGTGAGATGGACTGTTTATGAATGAGACGAGCTTGAGTGGAAATAACCTGGAGGGACAGAATTGATAGAAAATACCCTGATTAGTTACTCATTCACTTGAGACAGGACCGAAGTAGAGATCTCAGAGTAAAGTAACTAGGAGACAGAGTTCACGTGACACATACAGATATACATCTCTGAATTGTTTAGGAGTGTGTAGAAACGAGATAAAATGTAACTTCTGAATTGTAGGCCTGACAGGCAGTAAAGACCAGGAATGAGAAGTGGGATGTAGGAAAAACTGCTGAATGCTCAAATGCCAGAAAATAGGTTGTTGGCTCTGGCAATACCAATCCTTGCGTATGGATTGAAAGGAAGAAGTTGGAAGATGTAGCAATGTCGCTTGAGCTGAGCCAAAAATTCTCCCCTGAGCTGCAGCTGTACAATAACCTTATATCCTTAGTCATTTGACTAACGTCCACTTAGGGACAGGTTCCAGAGATTGGGAGAACAGGGGTCAAGTTGTCAAGGGTAGTGTCCGAAGATTGGAGCATAATAGTTGGGGAGGAGGGATTGATAGAAGGAGGATAAGGGGAGCCTTACATTATTATTGAACAAATTTATTGCAAGGGCAGAAAATATTTAAATGAAATTAAGCAGGACTAACTTGTTGTTTAGCAAAGAGACTACCAATTCAAAGGTCTTCACAGTCATAACTCGTGTATGAAACACTTCGCGCTAATAACTCAATAGTCGAAACCTCGTTCAGATGTCCCTGTGTCAAAACCTTCAGGTATAGCAGACAATAGCTGTCTGTGAGGTTGCTACTTTTCACTATGAGGCCCCTGAATGTAGAATGGAAACATGGTGAAAGCCGAATGTTGATGGTCCAATTGTGGTCAGTGGTCATGTAAGAATAATAATAATAATACATTGTTGCAGGACATCAGCGGAAAGCCCCTGCAAACCGCTTTGCTGGCTGCAACCTCATCTTCAGGAGGCGTTGGTAAAGACGTCCTGCACAGCAATTCAGAAAGAAGTTTGAACAGCCCAGTTATGTCACAGTTGAGCGGTCAAAGCTCAACAAGTCGAAAAACAACGGGCGGAGGAGGAGGCACAGGAGGTTCCGGAGTCGTCGGCTCAGGCTCAGGAGTCGGAGGTGATGCAGTAGTCGGGCTCACCGCTGAAGAGATCAATCGTCTTAACGCTGGACGAACTTCTAGTCTCGTCAGCACACTGGACGCAGTGTCGAGTTCAAGCGGTGCTGCTCCAAGCGGCCCTCCTGCAGGACTACACCATCACAGGTCACCAGTAGTTGATCAGCATCGTGACAACGATGGTTCCTCGTCGACCACAACAACAACTGATGAGAGTGGGAACGATTCGTTCACGTGCTCAGAAATTGAATACGACAACGCGAGCGTTTCCAATGACAAAGCCAGAAAGCCTGGAAGCTACGATTTTGATTCCTCCTTTCGAGGCTCACTCAGCACACTAGTCGCCTCAGATGACGACTCGCATCCTCCGTACCGCCCCCACAACGGCTCCCCTGGTGTCATTGGCCTCGACTACATCCTCAACTGGGCTCCTGATTTCGAAAGCTTAGTGGGAGTCTTTAAAGACATAGCCGAACTACCTGAATCCAATGGAAGAGTCTCTTCTTCCCTTCGCTTGCCAAATGGTTCGACTAAGCCATCCGAAGAATACGTTTAGTTTTAAGCGTTCATTTTTGTAGCATGTAATAATTATAAGTAAGGGTCATGCGAGTTTGACCCTTCGCTATCCGAAAAATTACGAATAGAAAGTACGAGAAGGCCACTGCAGCGTAACTACATTCCAAGTCTTATCTGGATCCAAGCGTGTGCACACTAAATACAAACCCTCAGTTAATAAGTACATTCAAATTGCACTCTACACCTGACCATTGAAGTGTCAGTGCTTGTTCTGAAACTCATTACTAAACTAGAACAACGTGCCATTTTTCTATTATGCCACCGATATTTAGCTATGTGCCATACATTAAAGAAATTGCGCTAACTGTAATGTGCAACTGTTCTTAGTTGTTCTGGAAACTTGTCAGTCGATGGGAGGTGACCTGAACTAACCGCCATAAAGGGCCTAAGCTATCAAAAGATTTTCTGTGAAAGTCAAAACCACTCGGGCGATTTTCCCTCAAATAACAAGACTCCATTTTCCTTGCTGTAACGATGCGATCCCAACCGTGCACAATCCCCCGTGCAATCCGTGACTATTCATTCCCTTCCTGTGATACAATGATTTGAGGAAAGGTCAACGTTGTGCCGTGTAGCAAGATGATGGTTGAATTCAGTCTCGATCTACTAACACGGCTGTCCAAAACCAAGTAATTTAAGGCTCTTAATTCATAACTCTTCACTCCCCCCACCCTCTACTGACAATTTGGGTGTTCATTCATTCTAATTTCTTTGCTTTCTTTGCTATCCCTGCTATCTACCACCTCCCTGTTGCATAGAACCAGAGCCTACTGGTTTTTTTTCTGCATCGAAATAAAAATTGAGAAGGAGAGAGAAAAGGCTCATGTGACGAGTGGCTCCCCACCCAATTGAGGTAGAATTGTGTTAATCTCAATGCCCGTTCAAATCATCATTTTTCATAACTCTGCCTGTCCAAGAGCAAGGACCTTATTGAACTTCCACCTTTCGTTTTGAGACCCTAAACAGCCCACAAACTCTTTTGCTACTTCAGTGAAGTTTTTTTGTTAGAATCAGCTTCTTCCTGCATGGGGGAACCCTTATTACTCTAAGTCATATCTGCATCCAGGTTGACAGCTGTAAATATGAGTGGTAAGAGATGATCCTGCGTTGTCATCATGTGTCCTTCATCTCACCGTGATCTCCACACAATTATTTAGCCTCGTCACCGAAATGGTTGTGTTCTCAGCATTTCAGTGTTGTTTGTACATGACTAAAGTGTATCCTTTTTAATGTTAATTACTATATCACAATTTGATTGCTGCGTCGTTGTCATCTGTGTTTTTTGTAAGCTGTTAAATAATTAAATAGACTACAAACAGGTAACTCTCCCCCTCGCCCCCACCCACCAGATGCACATGACCGTCACAAAAATAAAAAATGAGAAAAATATTTACCGACATCACAAAATCTGTACTGCGTGGGAGACTTGGTTTCAGGGGCCCCTAAAAAACGCATCTTGCTACACCAAACTCCTACTCTTCAGCCCGTCAGTTACTAGTGATTACCTACTGGTTCAACAAGACAACAAAGAAATTCGAATAATCTATCGATAAAGCAGTTTCAGTGGTCGGTTTCACTCCAATAATGTAGTTTGCTTGAACCTAATCATGATATTTAAACCCGCTGTTTGATTTAAAGTTATGAACAATCCACAGCACTCGCTGGTCCACTTTTATCTTTCAATTAACGCGCTTATTTATTTAATTAGTTCAAAAAACTTGCCATTTGCTCTTGTGGTCTTCTCTTATTTATCAATGTATATATTTTATATGAATAGTTGGTTAATATGTAAGTACAATACCTCGTCTCGTGACTGAACTGATATTTCATTCCAATGATTGTGCTCAATCGTTTTGTAATTGCCATAACCAAGAGATGTAAATGTTGTTAGCTCTTTGTCTTTTTTTCAATTATTGTTCATATTAGTTTAATTATTGTACATAAATCAACGTGTGTAATGTAAAATGCTGCGGTTTAGCTACGAAATAGTGAAAACGAAAAATACTCGACGGAGACAGACAAAGTGTTTCATGTTTATAGCCCACTGAGGTTGTGCCAAATACTTTACTCGTTTTGTACAAATAGGAAAGTAAACAATTTCCCTGTGAATATATTTGTAATTAAAATGAATCGGTTTTTATTAAGGAACGCTTTTTTATTTACATTGGTTTTGTTCCATGAGAGTCCCACAGAATGGTTCGCAATGGTAGGAACCTGGGAGGTTATTAAAGAAAATGTTGAGTTGAATGGGATCATTGAAACAGCTGAGGACGTGTCGCCTTCTCTTAAGGAGGTGGTTATACCAGACGACCACTCTCTCGATGACCACCAGGACAGGGAAGACAGAGCGACTGCATCCCTCCCCTGCCCTGGCACTCCCAACCCCCCTTGGTCCCATGAGGAAGTTCGGGAAGCACTGCACTCTCTGGCTCCCCATAAAGCGCCGGGCCCAACAGCCATCTACGCAGCGGCATATCAGCACGCCCCACACTCTGTCACCCAGTGATTCACAGCCCTGTTCAACGCCTGTCTCCCCCTTGGCTACTTCCCCCGGCAACTGAAGCATGCCTCTGTCGTCTTCTTCCCCAAGAGGCGGCAACCTGGGACACAGGTGGCATGCGCCCTCAGGCCTATCAGCCTCCTACCAACTGAAGAGAAGTGGCTAGAGAGGCTCATCCTCACGTCGATAAAAGAAACTATCCACCCTACACTACACGCTCACCAATATGGAGGCATTCCGGGTCGCAACACTGAGGACGCAATCTGCTGTCTTCGCGAAAAATCCCAAGCAAGCCCCCATCGCGTAGTAATGGCCCTCTTCTTCGACGTCAAAGGTGCCTTTGACACAGTGTGGTGGCCGGCCGTCCTTGGCTCCTTGCGCAATCTCTCTCTGCCCCCCAATATCTACCAACTCTTGGTAAGCTTCTTCCAGGACAGGGCTGCCTCCACCGGGATGGGAGCGCAGCGCGCACGCCTCACAATCACGGCTGGCTGCCCCCAAGGTGCAGTGCTCTCCACAATACTGTGGACGGCACTCCTAGACCCCCTTCTACATCTACTACAGGCCAGAGGCTATACCCCGGTGGCCTATGTGGACGACCTCATGGTCATGGTCGAGGCAGATCACTTCGCACTGGCTAAACTTCACCTAAGACGTGTCTTTCGCCTCGTGACTGCCTGGTGCAGCCGCAAGCGCCTTCAGCTGGCAAATGAGAAGACGCAGCTCGTAGTGCTTCACTCTGACCTTCACTTGCCCCTTCATCAACTGGAGTTGGCCCCCGGAACCAGCGTGACCCCCACAAACACGGCCAAATACTTGGGCATCATCTTTTCCCCAAAAGGCAGCCCCACCAAACACCTGGCCCTCCTCCATGCCAAGTGCTCGGAACTCACTGGCCAGGTCAGGTCCTTGTGTGGACCCACGTGGGGGGCCTCACTGCGCGCCCGCTACGCCTATTACCAGGCAGTTTTTCTACCAATCGTCCTTTATGCCGCGGCGGTTTGGTGGATTGCCCCCTCAGAGCGTGGTCGGCAGCGAGCATGTACCATGCAGAGAGACGTCCTCCTCGCCACACTACTGGCCTATCGAACGACGTCCCACCTGGCCCTACAAGTACTAGCGGGAACCCCCCCCCCTGGATCTTGCTCTGGACCTGGCTGTGTTACGGTCAAGCATCTGCCGCGGCCCACTCACCAACTACCGAGGCAAGTACGAGGCGCTGGTCCCGACGCTACTACTGGAGAACTCCCCTGAGCGCCAGCTTGAGCTCGCACAGGAGACCATCCTGGACACAAGGCAGGCACGATGGGACGAAGGCCCAACAGCCCGACACCTCTACGCCATCATCCCCTCCATCCGAGGCCGCCTGGGAATGAAAGGATGGCACCCCTCCTTCCCCGCTGTCCAATTGCTTTCTGGGCACGGGGCTTTTAACCAGCGCCTCTCCTTTTTCAAACGTCGCACATTTGACCTTTGCCCCTGTGGAGGGGACATCAGTGAGGACGCAGCACATGTGATGTACGAATGCCCCCTCTATGAAGACGTGCGGGCCAGGACACGTATTCCCCCCCCGAGAGATTGCAGATGCGCTCCTCTCCACTAGCTCAGCGAGGCGAAGATTCGCCACATTCGCCCAGGCCTGGGCAGCACGGCGGCAGCGTCTGGAAGCACAGTTCCCCACTGTCGCACGCGATGCAGTCCACTCGGATTCTCCCCCCCCCCCCCACAAACTAAGGCCACCTCCGCCAGAACTTGAGGATGTGCCCACGGATCTAGAGGCAGTCTCAAAAGACTGGCCCCCTCTACCAGTGAGCCGGTAGGCCAAAGCTGGCCTGGCTCATTTCCCCATTGGGTTATACCAGATTAGGCAGTAAGTTACCCGCGTGTGTGTAACACTTGTTCTCCCGGGACCCTTGACAGTTGGAGAAGCTGCCTAGCCAAGTGGGTTTTACCCCTCTCTTGCCAACACACAAGTACACTTGAGGTGCTCTCAATTGAAACCATAACCTCCACAAATCCCAGTGGCAAAAGCCTTTCACGGTGTCGTTTAAATTAGCTACAACTTCAGCACCCCAAGGACCTGAATAAGTGGCAGGCCACTGGTGGAACTACCTACACTTGTTTCACTCATCGATTGCGAGGATTGGGCTTGGCCTTGGCCACCACAGTAAAAAACATGGGGAAAAGGAGTCAGTTTGCATGGGACCTGAACTGCCAGGCAACCCCTTCCTACCAGGCATGTGTGTCCAGAGGGTAGACCTTCACACTGAATAGCAACTCCAGCCATTCTCTAAGAGACCTGCCACTACTTGGACTAGGACTTCCTCTGGACAGCTTCTCTGGTCGACAGAACCTCGCTTGTGACATGAAAAGCAAGACAGACCAAATTCTCTCGCCATGTCTCCTACAGGCACCCTGTGAAAGTGAGGTCTTGACCAGCAGTGGCAAAGTTGAGAGGGCTTCCCTTTTTCACTCTCTTGGTGCCACCTGCTCAAAGAAAAAGAATTAAAGTTACCTCCCGATATATTCGCATATCTGATCCTTTGATTGCCTGACAGCGAGGGCAGTACACAGCTAGCTCCAGAGTTTGTTTAGATCTCAACACACAGACACACTTATACTAAGGAAAGAAATACACACAACCACCAAACAGCAGCAATAACAACAATACATGGTGCAACACGACACACAACTTTCCTTAGCCCGACACACACTTGAAGATTTTTTTGGCTGATTCAATCTATTTTTCATTCAGTCTGATTGAACTTGGTTAAACATCGCATTCCACATAGAAAGTGGTTGCGCCTAATGTAATACTTCTGCCACGACTGTTATTGAGCAATTGCACAATTGATTCACGAGATTTCCAACATTTATTTCTTCATTTATTCATTCATGAGGATACGGGATGAGCCCAATTACAAAAAAATGAAGTCACTGTAATGATATATAGGAAAAGGGACATGATGGATAAAGAGAAGTCCAGAAGTCAACAGAAAACATCCGACAAGAGCACAATTAGCCACTAGAGCCGCTCAGTAGAGAGCCATTAGGAGGAATGAGAGCTAAAATGAAGGAAGAGTTGATATTTGACGGAAGAGAGTGGTGATGGGTGAACGTGATGGGAGGGGACACGGAAAAAAGGGTAACTTCGCGAGGAATACGTCAAAAAGGAAAGTGATGAAGTACAGGATGGATGGCGAGGCGATACGAGCGAAAAGATCAGTAGAATCAATCCTTCCCGATAGCAAATGATGAAAGAATGAAACATCGGCAAACATGCAACGGATACAAGGAGATTTTTACTTTCCTTGCTCTACGAAGTAGAAAGGAAAGTTATGTAATCGGCTGAAAAAAAAATTTTGAGTTTTCTTCAGATCTTTACGTTTCAGACCCTCCTGAGTCCGATAAACACTATTTGGGAAAATGGTCTGTGTGTGTGTCTGTGAACGGGTTTTAGAGAAAACCACCGTACCAAATCAGCTCAAACTTCATATCTCGCGGGTAGATTACCATGGGACGCCAAAATAAGGGTATGAACAAAATCCACCGAAATTTAACTATAGTTATCATAGTGATTAAAACACCAAATTTTTTTCTCAAAAACGGCTCTAACGATTTTGATTAAATTTTTTATATAGATAGCTCTCAATAAGATAATAATACCATAAAATTCCCATTCGTGGAAAAATGACGAGAGCAGCACAATAAATTATCAAAATTTTCGACGAAAAGCGTTTTTAGCGCTATTTTTTTCTTATAACCTCCGCTGGAATGTTACTAGAATGTTTAAAAAAAAGTAGTGTTATAGTCCAATCCAATACCTATAGGGTAAGTGTTTAAAAACGCTCATGAGATACATGGGGCTCACTCCAGAAATACCTGAATTTCAACTACTGTCGTTTCGCTTACTACCAGTTATTACCCAATAGCTCTGCAAAAGTAATTACTTTCCTTCTTCTTACTTTCTTCGGAAAATACGGAAATGGGAGTGGTAGAAAGTTAATAGAAAATAAAACAATAGGAGAGCACTGAGGAGCGACTTATCGAAACAGCGAACGGAAGGAGGCGGTAGCGCACAACTGACTCGCCCCGAGTCGTAGAGCCGGCAGCCCGGCGATTTGCCTTCCGCCTGAGGTCGCTCCCGGGCGTGTAAACAAATAAGCGGCCTACTTGGCCGATACACTATCCTTCTTCAAAAATTCGTGTTTACAGCCTCATCAATTATCTGTGTACCAATTGCTCACTAATGGTCCTGGAATGAGTACGAGCAGCACAATAAATTCCAGAACTGTAGGCGCTACCGTTTCCTGCTGCTGTGACGTAACTTTTAAAAGGATTGTGTTAACCTGTTTGGATTTATCGGGTGAAAACTGTGACAAATGGAAAGAAAATGAAATGGCAGTGGTTTGGATTCTTGAATTTCAAAGGCTGCTCCTAATCATCTTATGAGCGTTATTTAACCCTCGTCGTACAGGTAGTTTATTGGACTATCGTCCTAATTGTTAAGAGAATGCTAATTTAACACGAGTGGGATTAATAACAGAACAACTGTGCAAAAGTACATTTTCATCGAAATATTTGATAATTTATTGTGTTGCCCTCGTCATTGGCAAACCTGCGAAAACTTTGTAGTACTGTCGGGTCGGAGAATTCACCAGAACCTTTGTTGAGAAGAGAATACACGTTTTGTGATAACTACGGTTAGTTTTGAAGCTATTTTGCTCACACCCTTACTTTGGTCTTCCATAGTCCGCAGGCTAAATATCAAATTTGATTTGGCCATTTTCTCTCAATTGCGATGTTTTTGGGCTCATTAGGCCTTAAAACGTGAGAAACCGTTTTTTAATTCAAACTACAACATGGGACTAAGGATCGTCTTTAAAAAAATAATAATAATAATAATAATAATAAAAGTGAAGCAAGTAAGAGTATTCTTGAGATTTACAGGAGCAGAGGGAAACGGATGAGGAGAGAGATGCACCCCACCTGCCAGACTTAGAAATTTATTATTTTCGTTTTCTTAAATTTGGTAAAGGATGGCCACTCCAAGCTTACTATATTTATTGCAATTTTGACAGAAATTAAATTCATCTTCATTGGGTGGACATTTCTGACAAGGACGATTATTTTTCTTTTAGGCCCACCCTTCCTCCATGAGCTGATCTTGGACTTTCTAAATTTTAATTATTGTGCGGCCGAACCCTTTAGTTTTTTATTTGTCGCAGCAGCGTGTTCAATGTGTGCTGAGTAGGGTGCAAAGATCAGGCCTCAATGTTCACGAACATAGACGATCTATCTCATCTTCTATTCCGGGTCTCAGTAAACGAGCAAGCAAGCCCTGATTTTTGAAGGTTTCCATTGCCGATGCTACCGCATAAATGAAAAAAGTATACGTGGGTGTGTATCAATGAGAAAAAAAGAAAACATTCAAATCAGTTAGACTGGCGAATTTTTCATCGCTTTTATTTATCCCCCTTTCTGCCTTGGAACCAGTTACCCACTTGTTGGGCGCACGAGAGGGCGAGAGTTGAAGATTGAAATAAAAGAAACTTGGTGAGCGTGAGGAGGACTATATCATGTGCAATGAAGTGAGCAGAGTTTGTGTACAAAAGAGCGACACGAGGGGACGACTCGTAAAATGCGTGGACTGGCGCAGGAAACTGAATTGGTAGGATATAGCTAACTTTATGGGCGGAGAATAGATAGAGGAATGTGTCTGGGCAGGTGCGGGAACTCCAAGGTCAAAATACCTTTATTGAGCAATTGGTACACAGATAATTAATGAGGCTGTAAACGTGGATTTTTTGAAGGTGGATAGTAATCACTTTTGCAAGAGTTATTGTGTAAAAACTTTTAGAACTGGTTGTAAGCGAAACGGCGGTAGTTGAAATTCAGGAATTTCTGGAGTGATCCCCATCTATCTCATGAGCGTTTTTAAACACTCACCATATAGGTATTGGATTGGACTACAGTACCCATTTTCTTTAACACTTTACTAACATTCCAGCGGAGTTTAACACGTTCACTGCGGATGTCGACACGTAGTCGACAAATGAGACCCCTTCCCCCCGGCGGACGTCGACTACCTGTCGACATCTCCCATCCCTTATTTAGATCAACCTCAACACGTCCAGCCGACTCGAAGCCAGTTCCATTTCAGCCTCAGCGTAGTGAAAGGACCCAAGTTTACTACAAAGTCTTCGCCGTCCACCAGATCGATTTTTCGTTATTTTTTTTCTCGTTTTTCTCATACGGTAAGTTTTTCACTCAATACTTCTTATTAGCTTACGCCAAATATTATTTGCATCGACAATAATGAATAAATAGCTATGAAATAACCACTAATAAAGAGTAAAAAGAATTTTAAAAAAATTAATTTGCTGTTTTTTGTTCAGATGAGCAGACGTGGAGTGAAGAGACATTGTGCCGAAACATTATATTTTTGTGACCAGTGCCCCAACAAACCAGGTCTTTGCCTGGATCAAGAAATTTCATAGTTGAGAAATGTTTGTTTTTATTTTTTTAAATTGATTTTGATTTTAAAAGGAAAAAACCACGGCAAAAACGCTTTTCGTGGAAAATTTTGATAATTTATTGTGCTGCTCTCGTCATTTTCCCACAGATGGGAATTTCATGGTATCATTGCCTTATTGAGAGCTATCAATATAAAAAATTTAATCATAATCGTTGGAGCCGTTTTTGAGAAAAAAAAATATTTGGTGTTTTGATCACTATGATAACTATAGTTACCTTTCGGTGGAGTTTGTTCATACCCTTATTTTGGCGTCCTATGGTAACCTCCAGGCTAGATATCAAGTTTGAGTGGATTTGATACGGTCGTTTTCTCTAAAAATCGTTCACCGACACACACACAGACCATTTTCCCAAATAGTGTTTTTCGGACTCAGGGGGGTCTGAAACGTAAAGATCTGAAGAGAACTCAAAAATCTTTTTTTCAGCCGATTACATAACTTTCCTTTCTACTTCGCAGAGCTAAGGAAAGTAAAAACTGATACTGATTCGGCGTTTTCGTCCAACACCACTTGTCACAAGAATCCTATAATTATTTTTAAAATGGTTTACAACCACATTTTTACTTCCGAGAATTACGAGAGCAGCACAATAAATTATCAAAATTTTCGACGAAAAGCGTTTTTAGCGCGATTTTTTCCTTATAACCTCCGCTGGAATGTTAGTAGAATGTTAAAAAAAATGGTATTGTAGTTCAATCCAAGACCTAAAGGGCGAGTGTTTGAAAACGCTCATGAGATACATGGGGCTCACTCCAGAAATTCCTGAATTTCAACTACTGTCGTTTCGCTTACTACCAGTTCCAACAGTTATTACTCATAGCTCTGCAAAAGTAATTACTTTCCTTCTTCAAAAAATTCGTGTTTACAGCCTCATTAACGATCTGTGTATCAATTGCTCAATAATGGTCCTGGAATGAGTACGAGCAGCACAATAAATTCCAGAACTGTAGGCGCTACCGTTTCCTGCAGCTGTGACGTGTTGTTTGACCAAGTTCAAAGGCCATGTACATATGAATTGACGTAGAGCTAAGGAAAGTTGAAACCAGATATTTCCTATGGCGATTTTCGGACACAAAGCAACACTACAGAAGAGGGAAAAGCATTACATAGTTGCTCAGGTAACAAAGAAACTCTTCCGCCCTGAATTTGTTGAGTCCCACTTCAGGAAGTTAACGTTACACAAGTTAGTAGTGGAATAAGTCCGATATCGTTCCTCCGACTTCAAGTCCGTTTCATAATCATATCTGATGATTCAGGGCTAGGGGGTTCAAGTTTCAATCATGAATATGCAGCTAACTTCAGCCCCGTTAATCTTACTGGCTACGTGGAAATATCCCCTTAGTACTGAGGAACCAGAAGTGAATCAAGACATTGACTGAACAAAGTGACAGATTCGTCGTATAATTCATGTTTATAAATTCTTTCGGTTATCTAACACGAACAGTTGTACTAGGCGGCACTAACCCTATAACATTAGTTCAAACCATTAGATGTCAATTTGTAAGAGTTTTTAACGTATTATCTAGGAATGATGCGTTCAAAGCGCTGCTTCATTTCTTGCTGGCGTACAGCAGTGTAGGCAGCACTGCCTGCGAGGACAATGGCGTTGGAAGCCCACCAGAGAACGCTCTTGGCCTCGTCATAGTAGAATGAAGCGAGAATGGTCTGAGCGCAGGCCTTGGCAGTCCCTGAGATGTTGTGCGTCAGAGGGGAAGTGACTTTGATTTGAAGGGAGGTGACATAGCCAATAGAGAACCCGCAGAGACCACTCAAGATCATCAACGACCAGAAGGAAGAGTCTCCAATTCGATGATATTCAAAGAGAACGTCAACTTCCCCAGAGACGAAAATGATTGGGAGGAGAAGGAGAGTGGCGTAGACGTTGTTATAGTAGGAGAGAAGCCAGATGTGGTGGTTGAGAGCCGGAAGGATCTTCTTGGTTTGGATGGAGTACATGGCGAGGGTGAAGGAGGCCATGAGGCCGCTGAGCGTCGAAACGAGAGAGAAGGTGCCGAGGACCGACTCCTGGTCGATCCCCACTAAAAAGCCAAACACGATGAAGATACAACAGGCGATAGCTCGCGGGGAGACCCGCTCCGCCAGAAGGAAGTGCGTGAGGCACACATTGAACACAGTCGTCAGCGAGCGGCCGATGAAGTAAAATGCGACTCCCGCGTACTTGAGACACAAATTATTGAACACGATCATGCTCGTGAAGAGAATGGAAACTGGAAGGACTCGGGAGAGGGAAGTGGCGGCCCATGGCGAACCTTCGGGGAATTTGAACCGCGGGAACCAGATTGAAAGCAACTTGAAGATGACGCAGACGGCAGTCGAGACGAAACATTGAAACCAAGCGACGAAAAAGGGCGCACGGAGGTCGACAGATTCGGAACTAAGGAGCGTCTTGTTGAGGAACACTGTGCAGATGGAGACGACCCAGTAGAGAGCGACGACGCAGGCAACGTGCACGTACTGGAAAAACAAGAGGGTCGAGCTACGGACGTCCGTAATCAACGGGTGCCCGCTGCGAGAGAACGGTTTCGTCGTCATTCCGTCCTTAACCACTTGAATTGAACTCGACGAGCGGCAAAGAAACGAGCCGCTTGGGCGGCATCAACCAAAGCGCCGTCTCTCGTCGCAATATTTTCCACGATCGCTCGACATGAGACCTCGTACATCAAACACCGAGAAACTGAACGTCAGCTCACGGCGCGCGATAACACTCTCGTCGCCTGATACCGCGTATCACATCTTCCTCTTCTTCTTTCATCAACTACCCAATTCCTTCTGTCGTCTTGTGTTTGGTCCCAGGGAGAGCCAACATCGTCAGATTCCGTCAAAACAGGTTCTATCCAAAGTGTGCGACTCATTTCTATATACTTTTCTTGGCTCTACGATGTAGAAAGAAAAGTTATGTTCCATTCTAGTGAATTGACGTAGTGCACCCCTGATATTTTGGATTCAGTAGGCCTCAAAACCTTAAGATCTGAAGAAAACCGAACTTTTTTTTAACACGATAACTTTGGGTCGTAGCAAGTAAAAAAACCCTGCAAATTATTACACAACGGTTTACTATTCTTATGAACAACTTGACCTAGCATTACTGCTCTGAAACCCCTCTCATTCGATTCTGCATCGAAGAATACTAGTAAACCATACGAAACATGACCTGAATACAATGGAACTACGAAAACTAAACATTCCCCCGGCGTCTGAAGGCAATTGGCACGACGTTGAGAGTCGAAGTGTCGGTTAGGAAAGATATTTAAACAGGAAATCATAAACAATAAGGAGTTAGCAACTACTTTAGTTCGCAAGGGCTTGTCAGAATCGGAAATATCCAAGTTCAAATTCGAGCTCGGAAACTTCCGTTGCAATAATGAGCCCAAGAATAGGAATAGTTTCAGTTTAGGGGAAGATATTTGAACAGATCATAAATAGCAAAGAGCCGAAGAACTATTTTAGTTCATTCAACATCCGATGTATCACGAAGGAATGTCCGAACAGAAAACATTCGAAGTTCAGATTTGAGGCACGACTAGAGCGGCGATCGTGAAAACTACTTTAGTTCACCCAATGTCGTATAGATTGCGCGGCCAATGCCCCATAGAACATTTCTAAAGTCGAGCAATATCAGTTTCTGAGTCGTTACTGTCAACCTTTTGTGATTCCACGGAGCAAATTGTTTTTCTTAAAAATTGTATCGATAACGTTGTACATGAATGGGAGGCGATCACACGCTCTCTTCTCATTGGCTAATGATCTCATCTCTTCCATGTCAGTTGCGTTGTATATTATTGTCCAACATCCTCTACCTTCGACTTTATTTACGACCAAAGGATTTTGGCATAGCAGGACATCGCCCGATCCGTTAAAAGTACAGTAACCACCTCTGCCACTTTCCTCATTAACTCAAATGTAATCAGAACCTTGGAAAACCTCGGGCAGTAGTACAATGGAGTCGATATACGACGAGTCTTCAGTAACGCTCACAAGACAGCAGTCCTTGCTCCTGACGTTATGCCAGAGCGGAAGAACTTTTGGCTGTCATTCAGTGTTAGCATCCACTCGCGGGGACAATGGGAGAAGGAGACGTTCCGGACTGAGGTGGGTGCCCTGCAGTGGTATACCGATGGTTGTTATGAATAGCAGAGCTGGACTGGGCATTGTAGGGCCCAATTACAGTCTTGATAAGCCGCTGGGAGAGTATGCAGCGATATTTCAAGTGGAAATCCTAGCTATAAAGATCTGCGCGGAAGAGATCCTCAAAAGGACTCAAGGGCAAGTGGATCTACACATTCTCAGACAGCCAGGCCGCCTTAAAGGCTCTTTCAGCATATAGTTTTAGGTCTTAGCTGGCATGGGAATGCCTTCATGCGCTCAAACAGCTCGGTGCCCGTAACAGGCTCTCCCTCATCTGGGTGCCGGCCCATAGGGGGCATGAGGGCATCGAATAGGCTGACTACCTTGCGAAAAGGTGTACAGAATCCCTACCCATCGGGCTTGAACCATGGATGGGTGTGACGAAGTCTGGTTCCTCGATGGGAGACACAGGAAAACAGTGCCCATTGGCATTGCCAGCCACAATTAAGACAAGCGAAAAGTCCCTCCTTCCTGTCATAGGGCAAAGGCAATGCTGACACTCTCTAGGCAGGATCTGAGAGTTCTGACAAGCTTCCTCACCGGGCACTGCCACTCAGATATCACCTCAACAAGATGGGCATCTCAGAGGCGATGGAATGCAGACTTTGCGGCGAGGAATATGAGACGGCAGAGCTCATCCTATGTGAATGCCCTGTCTTGGCAGCCAAATGTTTCGAATTTTTCGCTCAGGGGACTATTCTGCTTCCTAAGGGGGGCGGGTATGTATGACGCATTCTACTAAGAAAGGGTCACTGTCACAATAGGTCATATGTGGCCACAGTGACAAAGAGACTTGTCCCGCATGCCCTCGGGGGGGGGGGGGGGGGTTACAAGATGAACAGAAGCTACTCCAGAAATTCCAGAACTCCAATAGCCACTGTTTCACTTACTACCATTTACAAAAATCTTTACCAGATAACTATGAAAAAGTGATTATTCTCCTGATTAAAAAATCGTGTCTACAGGCCCATCAATTCACTCTGCACTGGTGAGTTACTGTGAGCAAGTGCTTTCGATGTAAAGACATCATCGTCTGGCCGTTAAGTCAGTACTGGAGTCAATTGGTCATGGTCTTCAAATCCGTTGTTGGTTGTTTTCGTTTGTGTGGTGTTTTGAGTGGCGTGGTGTCGCATTTTGTTGATTTGTTCGTTTATGATCTGTCCATCGAAGTTTTTTTGTTTATGAGTTTCCAGGTTTTGTAATATGTTCAGTTTTCGTCCTATGTGTTGTTTATGTAGTAAGATGGTGCAGTCCTGCATTTTGGTAGGTTCATGTCTAGTTGTCTTGAGGTGGTTGATATGAGATTTAATGTGTTCTGAATATCTGGTCCGTATTTTTAATTCCGCAATTGCTGTAATACAAATGAACGGATGTAGAGCTAAGGAAGGTTGTGCATCGCATTGTTAATACACGCTTTCGTTAAATTAATGTTTCCTAAACCTGAACTAAACACTCTCTGTCGGGGAACCATTTGAGAGCCATGAGACCATACATCAGCAGATAATAGGGAGGCTAAAGTACGTTCCACGTTTACGAATTTCAACCGCAGGCTCTGAACAACATGCATCTGGGGATTCCAAATGATCTAGTTTTCCTCCAAAACAATACACACGAACCTTCAAACAAAAAAATCATGTAGAATGTCCCATAAATAACCTATATGTCGTTAACATAAATATTCAACAAATTCCTGAACATTGAGCTCTAACAGCTTCTTGCTACAAAACATTAAGTTGAGTTTTAACAGGCTCACATAAACTCAGTGACAAACACATTTCATCAGCTGCTAGAGCAGTATAAAGTGACTCAGAAAAGTTGTGTTTCTTATTTCCTAATATATCACAGGGTTTAGACGCTTAGTATGTCATAGGCTCTACTAAAAGCCAGGAAGATGGTTCCTAGTTCACAATTTTGACTTTAGCACACTTTTGGACAGTGTCAGGGCACTGTGAGATAGTTATGGTCTGCTAGGACGAGGGGAAACCCGCCCAACTCGTCTTAAGATACTAGAGACGATTTATTCCTTCAATTAAATGGACTAATGGAGGTATTTGGACCTTAAAACGCCCCAGAAGTGAAAAACGAATACTTGGGCCCTCGCAATGGAATGAGCAAAACACTTGGTGAACTGCTACACAAGTCCAATCGTACAGGATGTGATTCAGTTGGATAACACACCAGAATCCTCACACTGCAACTCACGGTCTTCCCCAAAGGTCTTCCAAAGCCTTTGGAACCTTCATTGGCGCCATTAGCAATTTCTTGTGGTTGCGAGAAGCAACAAGCTCAATAATTAGACAGAAACTGGCTCCACGTCAAGGGGTCGTTAATAAACTGCACCTTCCTCTTGTAAACGTCGAAGAGCTTGGAAAACGTTGGCCCGTCCCTTGAGAACTCCATCACTTCCAAGATTTTCAACAGATTCTGAAACAGAAATAGCCAGATGTCAGCACTTGTAATGGAATAAAGCAGGTGCAGATTGTGCACCGTGAGACGCCAAGGTCAATCAGTGATGCAGGAACCACCTTTGGCAGTTATAATTATGGTTGGAAAAATGCCCTCACTTCCCCTTGATCAAAGGAGCATCGTCTACATGTCCCAGTTAAACCCATTTGCTCAAATGGTCTAGAGTATTCTATGGTGAACTGTTGCCCAAATACCCAATAAGCTCTACCAGCAGAATGATAAACACTGCAAGCACCTGAATGACAGTTCTAGCGTCTCTAGTGATACTCAGTTCGTTAAGAAGATAATAAATCACCACCATTACACTCATTGAAATTGTAGTGAGGACAATGAATGGGCAGTAGCTGGCAACACCTCAACGAAATGATCAAACCAGAGGCAGTTGAATGCAGATTGTGCAGCGAGGAGGATGAAATGGCAGAGCACATCTTACGCGAGAGCCCTGTCTTAGCAGCTAGGTGCTTCAAATACATTCACAGAGGTTCATTGAAACCCCCAAACCCATAGCAGAATCTCCAGTGAAACACATACTCAGCTTTTCAAAATGGGGTGGTACGTATGAGTTTTATTAGGTGAGGTACATTGTCACAACAGGCCCAATGTGTTCATATGTACTGAGTGAAATACAAGTTGAATTCGTTGAGAAATGCATTCCTACCGCACTCTAACTGAACTTTAAAAAATCACCAAACCTAGACACGAAACTTCAATCGGTTCAGTAGTTGATGGGTGGCTCAGACCTTCCTGCCTTTCCTCTTAATCTGTTATAACCGTTCTCCAGATGCCTCAGGCCTTCCTGGGTACATTTATCAGGCAGATGTGTACCAATACCCATACATGACAACCAGGAGAGTCTTAAAACGAGAGAACGTACTCTCCTGCCATCAAATTAAACAATTGACCTACTTCAGCTTCAACCAGCGTTTTCTCTGAGAACCCTTTGATCGTGAAAGATCCCATCAATTCGAGTAAAGCGTATTTCATTTGTACGACCAATGCCAGGTCATTGCCAGACAAAGTCACCGATTGCCAGTTCTCTTCTGGTTGGATTGATATATTTTTGCCGCCGATGGTAGCACAAATCTTTTTGCTTGCACCTGAAATACGAAAGTCGTTACAGTTTGGACAATTAGAACTATTACAACTCTGGAAGTAATTGAGCGTTGAATCATATTGCAGCTGAATAATAGAATCTGTTAGAAATGTAATCACGAGTTGCCAATGGCAAAAGCCCATCGACCCATCACTAAGGCTCTCATTTCCAGAGTCAGATCAGATATTAGACTCCAGCACTAAAAAGATGTTTTTTGGCCAAGATCACCAATTGCTTGGACTGCCCCGTGGTCTTCCATTGCCACGTCCTCATTCAGCTGCTGTCAGTTCTCGTTTTGAAGGGTCCCCAACATACTACAATTCCGAACACTTTTTTTTGCCTGCCGATTCAGGACTTTTCGCGTTGGAATTCATAGGTTATTCCGAAGTGCCCAGCTGTTAAATTTGGGAATCACAAGGAAACTCAAGTGCCAAACTAGGAATCCACTCGGGTGTTTATGCAATCATGAGCCATCCACAAATTCTTCATACGCATCTCCGCATGTGCTCATGATCATCGCATCAACATCTGAGCTCGTCTACTTGGAATAGAAGAAGACGCCCCAGGTCAGATGTAGAGAGCAGTGTTACACTTTGGTGGAACTTGACAAGGAAAGACTGATTTTTTATATATATTGGATTATTTAATTTTATTTGCTTTATGAGCGAAACATTTCAATTTAAAAAAATTTAATGTTTGTCGCGTGGTTTGGTTCGAAATAGAAAACTCATTCCCCACCACATCTACTAATACACCTTGTGAATCGAAATAAACTCATTTTGGTAGTTGTGTGTAGTTGGATTTGCATGAGAATGTCTGGATCAAAGGACCTCGTTTTTTTGGTTTGTTCGTGGTCTTTTGAAGGTGCGAAAATAAGATTATGAGCAATTAGTAGCTAAAAGACGTCCTTCCTAGAACAATGGGCTGACGTGACAAGGAGGGGATGTTTATCTAATATTGATAAGGCATTGGAGGATGTTTTGTTTATCTGACCTTCATAAGACAACACACAACATAAAAGCATACTTACAAGTCGTTTCCCACTGTGTAGTTCTCCACAAAGGTTTGGATTTTTCCAATAGTTTCTCGAACGTCAACGAGTTTCCAGCATGAAGGGTTCCTCGAATTACAACAGAAAACGCAGTTTCTGTGGTCTTCAGAGTGACATCCTGAGGCGTCTCTTGACCTTCCAGTACTTTTGCAACGGCTGATTCGTGTGAACAGTTTGGCGGGTGATTAACCAGCAATGAGTGCTCTGGCTCTAGAAAACACATTGCGTTTAGGTTTACCTAAAATGAGTAGATGTTGTCAAAACAGTGACGCTCAGAATAGACAACAAAAGTACTTCAAATCACTCAACTTACCTTCCCCAATGAAACCATTGGACAATACCTTCTTCCCTCGACAAAACAAACCAACTTCACTCTAGCAGCAAAGTTCCTGGAGCTTCCACCTGTCAACTTCATAGGAATCAACAGCATGAGGGGTTGTGCCCTTGTGAAGTCTTGCGCAAGCCGCTGGACCTGCACTTTTTTGGTCAGTTCAGAAGTAAGCGTCACAACAACGTGCCACTGTTCCGCATTAAAAATAGGGAGTTCGCTGCTTCCAGAGCTCCAGGTTTTGCATGTCACTCTGAGCAAATGATTTGCTGCTAAAACTGTATATGAAATAGTGCTTTGTCAAATAATTTTTATGATTTCATAAATTGTAAATTATTCACAATTAACTAATCAAATTAATAAATACCAAAGTTATTGTAAATAGTTACAATTATACGTATTAGTTGATACCAAACAAAGAAACAGAAAAAGAAAATAAGGAGAGGCACAGTTAGAGAAATTGGAATATTTGATGCTGGAGTCGAGGAAGTTGTGGCTTATGCCCAAGAACCAGTTTGCTGCTGCGGAACTGTTTTCAGTCTCTAGCCACTAGTGATCGTGGCTATACTTGGTAAGGGCTGAACTGGAAACAACCGACATGAACACAGGGAGGGAAAGGTTTATCAAATCTAAATATGTGACAGGAAGGATTTTGTGGTGAGATTAGGAACATTTGGTTCATCTTAGATGTAAGCTACAGTCCAATTCCTTACCAACGCTAACCTTTACTAACGCAATGAATGCGGGGGAATCCTCAAGTTGACACTTACCAGCGAAAAAGGCTATTGAATTTGAGTTTAGTGTGGAGAGTCAGGGGCTTTCAGTGAGAAGGCTTTTTATGCTCATGCTTCTCGAGTTGAGACGCCTAGTCTCATGTATCTGGTGTCAGTTTGTCAGTTGGATACTCATTATATCGTAAGGGGAACGGAACGGTGTGATTGTAATGGGGCTCATTGATCGTTCCACAACCAGTAGTAGGCTGAATGCCTTTTAAACGATCAAATTCAGCATCTAGTATTCCTGGAGAATGGAGTGAGCCTCCTAATTAACTACCATCAGAAGAGTCTATCGACAAGTAAATCCAAGAGTTCTACCTCAGGTAAGACTCATGACCATAGTCAAGAGTCTAGAATGTAAGATGGCTTCTTGTGAAAATGATCATGGATTCTTCAACAGTAAGACGTTGATCTCTGATGATCCCGAACAGATTTTTCTACAGCGACCCCCTTCCCATAGTAGATCACCGAAATTTTGGCTAAAGGATTAAATACCTAAGCTAGCTCACACAGAGAAAGAGAGAAAATAATCGCCATAGGTGGGTTTTTGAGAAAACGCATGAGGTCATTCAGCTCCTGTAGGAAAGCCACGTCCAATTATGAAATGATCCAAACAACCATCAAAATCACCAATTTGGGGCGCACTTCTCTCTCATAAGATGTACATGAGTGGTTCCCCCACACTACATATTCGTATTATAGCACTTCATAGACAATATATCGCAGAAAACCACAACTGACCAACTTGTTGCTCTTTGAAGTCGCCATCAATCCTCCAACGAATCAAGATTATAAGGGTATTAGGAAATTAACAGTATAGAACAGTGACACAGAGAGTATATAGCCAGACGAAACGTGAGATTACTGGAGAACGCCCAAACTAATGAAAGAAGACTGAGCAATCTCATGACCATCATAGATGGGCCCAAAAACTTCATGAGACTCCAGACAATGTGAACCAATCGAGAAATTTAAAATGTCATCACCAAGTGTCACCAACTAGGCAAAAAATATACTTATAAGTGCATAAATCGAAACAAATAATTAAAAGGAAAAATGTATCCGTAAATACATAAATCGCACCCGTCAAAATTAAATCAAAGTATTTCCTGTGCTTTTATGTAAATCAACCAACTTACTTTGCACAATTTGAACGCGAAGGTCGAAATTAAAATTCTTGGCGTTCATAGCAGTCGAGAAACACTTGATTGATTTGTCGTAGGCTGCAATTTTGGAATTCAGCTGCTCCAAATAACCAATATTTTTTATAGTCTCTTCAAAGGACAGCGCCTCAGGAATAACGGAGCTCCCTTCGCTGAACTGAAAATCCGATTCCAACAAATAAACGGATCCGAAATTTGTCAAAACGATAATCTGGTTGCCAATGGGGAGGAAGCAGATGACACCTGTAATCGAAGATTCAAAGGTTAGTGGCTCCCTTGAAAACCATCAGTAGAATTTAGCAACCGAACGATGAGAATATAGCTCGCTGGAAGGTGTGCCTCGTGTGCTGGCGAATGTGCACGTGTACACACCATCAGGTTAATCAAATTATGTTATTTGTTTACATTGGAAATTTCTAAACAGTCGGTTGAGTGTATCATAACAGTCACATCGTAACAATTTTTTATTTTTTCCAGTCATCATGATACTTCTTTCTATTCTACGCTTTTACCCACAACTACCAAGTGAGGTGATTATATAATTTTCTTTTAGACTAAGAGGTGGGTGCACGAGAGGTGGAGCTTTAGAACGGAGTTGATAAATAAAATGGAACTCGGTGAGCGTGAGTGAGGACTGTATTGAACTTTAACAGAATAGCAATATGAGATTGAGTACATAAGTGTGGCCACAAGGGGGCTCTGAATGTATGTGAACTAGTTGCAGATGGAAACTAGAGCAAAGAGAGAGTGATTAGAGCTGTGACTGGCCTGAGAGTTGATAGAAGAATGTATATAGTGAGCATTTGGAGACGAGTGTCTGGGAAGAGCTGTGAGTAGGAAAAGTAGGTAAATTAAGGGGAGGGAAGGACATTTTGGAAAGTCCAAAAGAGGAAATCCGTTATCATTTCGGAAGTTAAACCGAACTTAATCCCTTTGTCAATGGGAGACGCTGGCTAACATAAAGAAAGAGTCTAGGTCTGAATAGTTGGATCGAACGTACCTGGGAAAGGCACAGCTCAAGATCCCAACTACTTTTCCCTGTGCCGAACATTGACTGCAGAATCAATTAATCTATCTTGCTAGGTATTGTGCATGAGGTTGAGAGAACTAAATGCAGGAACTGCTGTTGGGATTTAGACTAACTAAATCTCTTGATAATTTCGCATTTGAGTATCCTGAGCTTAAACTTCACTTATACCCCATTGAACAATCTCCCACTAATCATTCTTCATGGGTGTCAAAGGTTGTACGCAGATCTCTCTACTTCATGGGCAGCTGACAGGCAACCCAAACTGTTATCCCTACCTGTGATGTGAGTGAATTACATTACTGAATCCACTGCAACATACAATTAAACGAATTACTGAGAATGGCCGTTACCTTTAATTGGGAGTAAACACGAGACGCGATTCGGATTCAAGCGCAAAAATTGGCAATCCGAGAAATCAGAAAGGAGCAGTGAGTCCTTGTCAGCGAATCCACATTGAATCTTGAAAGGTGCAACATGAATGATTTCCCCTCCGCTACAACTCAATCTTACGACTGCTCCGTCGTCAAACCCCAACAACAAATGATTATCTGTAAATAAGGACGAGTTAGCCAAAGGTTGGGTAAACATCAAACGATTGACCCATGTTCTGTGACAGCTGACTTACCTCCTGAATTTAGTTTGCAATAAAACGAAAACATGCACGCAGACGGCCAACTGAAGAAAAACCCTAACTGCAACTCGTTGAATCCAATTTGAATGCAGCAAGCTGATTCGTCACAATTAAAAATAAAGACGTATCCTTTGTTAAGTTCGTGAGGGTTGAAATGAGGGCACCAGCTGGAAACGAACTCATTTTTGATGTCTAGAGGATCCACGTAGACCAAAATAGGCCTGAAACACGATGTAACACAAATATTGAATCAGCACTGTGCAAGGCCTTTGGAGAAATATACAGAAAATAAGGTTATACGTGCAGTGGAGAACACAGATGTTTTTTTAGCGTGGAACATGCTTTAGTTTTCATCCAACTTACAGGAACTGCCATGTTCATTAGTCACAATCCGTTTCCCGCCTCCATTTCCTTTTCTTTTTGCCTGCGCAATAACTAGAAAAAGATGTTTCTATCGAAAATAGACGAAAGAAAAACAAATGGAAATTGCGCAAAACTAATGAAAAACAAGTACAATCGATAGTGTGGCGCAGAAAAATAAAAACTATTTCGCCAATTAAAAGTTCTCGTTTTGTATTATCGTTTACGCTAAATTAACGTATTCCAAACATCCGTTTGAGTCAGGAGACAATACAAAATCAGCAATCAGACCATCGGGAGACCCGTGCGAGACCCACAGGGCTGAGTTTTCACTAACGTTTTGTCTTAGTGTTTCCCCCATAATTCTGTAGGCATGGACCTTTTAAATAAAAATCATGTTTATTTATTTATAATTTATTAAGCCCAATTAAATATATGTTGAAAAGCACAAGACTGACAGCAGAAGCTCGTGGAAGGGGAACACTAAAAATAAAAGTCAAGACCTGGAGCAAATGTGATTTCAATGAAGACAGTGGGCCAGAGTAGGGATCGGCTTTGTGTAATAAATAAGCAGTTCAGGATGGGGAATTGGTAATCAAATATCGATTTTTTTCTCTGTGGTCGTCAACCAATAGGCACATATGATATGACGTTATCAAGTAACAAAACGTAGTCACTAGAATCACCGTATTTCCACTAATTAGAGTTACTACTACTTTTGACAGTTAGGTCTCAGTTCTAATTAGACACTAACGATGTAACTTGAAATGCTACTGCTCGCACTACAAGGCACGACTCATCAAATTTCCACCATGGATCTGGAGTCTACAAATTCCATTCACTCGTAACATACTCACTTGTTTTGTAGAGGACAGATACCCTTCTTTACAACGATTTTTTGCTCACACTGGCTGGAGTTCAAAGAAAATATTTGGAAGACGAGATCACCCTCGTGATTTTGGCTGAGCAGCGCAACTGATTCAGGCTGAATGAAACAAGCAGACAGAATTGTACCAACGTCAATCTGAAACACGGGAGCTATTCCTGAAGCTCCATCGGCAGGATCTTCAAAGAAATCAAGAGTCTCTTCATTGCTGCAATCATTCCAGAAATTTCAATTAATTTCCACTGTCGTTAATATCATCTAATCTAATGCGATACTGCAACTGCACCACTAAGATGCCCATCTACAAATGTTCAATACATTATCGTTACTAGTCTCCAGCTGCAATTTTAAGTCCTCCAATCTCCTTTACTCATTCCTTCCTACAAATTGTACTTTTGGTCGCATTGAAGCACTACACAACACCGTACGCCATGTAACTATTCTCAAAACGTCAAGAATCACTTACAGAGACGATTAGTCCCCAAGGCCAATGTCTTAACCCTACACTACAACCCTAAGGATTCAAACAAGTTTTTGCCACCAAATTTTGATTGGCGTTCGAGAAATAATGACAGTAATTTGAACTGTCGATCTTTAAAAAAAATAGAACGTAGAAAAGGGTCTGATCTGAGTGGCCCTGAGAATTTACTCCAGTGTATAGACAACCAACCCAGAACTGATTAGCAGATTGCATCAGCTGCGATGGTATCTCTTCTTTCTTGTCCTCTTCACCCATGTATTCATTCATCATCCCTGCAAGATACTGGCACTAACAGTATCCTCTCATGAGTCCTAGCACTGAAATCACCGCACACCTGGACCCCACAGCACTTATGGCGTCCTCTAGCTCTTCCAATTTCGCCTCAAATACACCAATCAAGTATCAAGGAGTAAGGTAGGCACTAAATGAACAATGACCCACCCTTACCCATTTATGGCCTCGGCTCATCTTGGCAGACCTGACTTTGCTTAAATCAGTGGGCTCCCTGGTTATGGCGTTGCGTAAGAGTAACAGATCGACCTCCTTCTCCCGCTGAAACTACTGGTGAAGATCCTGAGCCATTGTGTTCTGGTGGAGGGTGTAAATCCCCTCATTGAACGCCCTGCACTTCCCCCACTAGCCAAATAGGCAACTCATCCCTTGAGACTAATAGCAGAGCATGCACCTTACAGATACTGTGCACTCAACCTTCATGTGATCTTGTTCTTCGCAGCAGTAACAGAGAAGGGTACAGTCAACCCTTGCAGTTAGCAGCCCAATGCACATTGCCAAGGCATTGGAAGCATCTCAGCACTTCTATCCTAGAGAAGACCCAGCAGCTGGCACATTCGATTCTTACACAAAAATTAATCCAAATCGTTACAGCCGTTTTTGAGAGAAAATCACAATTAGGAGTTTTGATCGCCATGATATCTACAGCTGATTGTATCACTTTCCTTCGTAGTGCTAAGTTAAGTAACTTAGACGGGTAATTAAATTAATTACGAGGAAATAAGACAGATTTTTCACCATTTTTAAAAACATTAATTTTTGATTGTTGTAAAGCTTGCAAGATTACACTAACAGAGACATATTACACAATGGATTGGTGTACACCTTAGACTCGTTGCACGTTGGGACAGTAGGCACTCCCCATAAATTAAATTTCGTAGGCGTAAGCTAGGCAAGTAGATAAAGAGCATCTCAGTTAATAAGTTACATTCCTAATTTAAATTGTTTTCGAGGAAGAATTCTACGCCATTTCAATTTTGCGAAAGGTAAGGTGTCACACGTTCACCGATTTTTTATTCTTAAATGCATCCAATACAAGCATTTGCAACATTCTGCGATAGAGAAATACTCACAAAGTCGAGACGTTGATTTGATGCTGAGTGCCCTTCGAGTCGAGAATATACAGTTTCTCAGACCACTGGAAGATTGTAACCACCTCATTTTGTAACCTATGCTCCTGAAAATTCAAAGAAAAAAAACATTATAAATCAAACCCGTGGAGTCTTGTATGATTTATGGAGAGTTGGATGCAAGAGGGTTCAAAAGGGGGAGGGGGGTTTTTTTAAATGGGTCTCACGTTTCTCTGTTAAGGCTGCTTTTACACACTAGAAATATGTGCTTTTGTGGTCATATTAAATTATTCTCTGGTAGAAAATGACAGCCAAAGCCTCTACTTTATTAGCGTTCCAGAAGAGGTACCTGGCATTGAAGAGGAGATGCTAACGGTGTTCTAGTGGTGAAGGAATCGCCAGCAATTTTTGAACTGAAAATATAATTGTCGAGGCAGCCTATCAAAACAAATTCTTCGCCGTCTTTAAACAGATGTAAGTCAGATACGAGGGGGACGTCTACAAAAACCTTCGCCAAATTAGAACTGGACATCACTGGGAGAGACCTGAGAACAAGACGGTGAACTAAAGAAACAAGTACACAACTGATAAATTACCAACACCAAAAACATGCGACGTAAATAAGCACCCTAAACGGATAATGGCGTAGTACTAACATTAACAAACTACGGCTTTACTCATGTTAGTATTTAACTTAATTCATAATAATCACATCAGGGAAGGTTACCAAAACAGCCCCAAACGAAATCGCGCGGCAAATTTTGGACTTGCAATCAATGGGAATCGATTCAAAGCCTAACAGAGAATGCACCGACGTCGTAAAATCGATTCTGCGTTAGTTACAATTTCTACATCGGTACCAGTCTGTTGGCAGGTACAACCAGGAGCAATATGGAGAACTCCATGTCATTGAAATGAATATCAGGACACAAGGGATGCAGTGTAGTGGAAAGAGCCGACAATCTCGCCAAAGAGGGATTAGCATTGCAATTCCACAGGCCAGAATTTTACGCACCATTTACCGGCTGTGAGACAACAGCAAAAACAAACCAAAATCTATAGAATAGAGTTACTGAAGAGATTAACAACAGCAGAGGATAGAATTTTCCATAATCACCGGGAGTACAACAGACAAAATACGGAATGGGCACTGAACTTGAATAAAACCCAAATAGAAATGCTGATGTGTATGTTAGCCAGTTGTTGCACGATTAAGAAAACGCTAAACAGAAACAATCCCACAAATACATAGAGGGAGCGGAAAGGAGCCCGTTCTAGAAGCCAATGCCGGATCTGTACAACTCTGGAGAGGTGGGAAAAGAGTTTCCAGTGACCACGACCTCAGTCATCTTACCTCCGCTTGTTCCAGGCTTCCGGCTTCCGCTCCAGGCTTGTTCCATAATTTACGGTAGAAGAACCTTACGAGAGGTTACTATTGAAAGGTTAGTTTGTGTGTATGGACAGGATTATTAGTGATTCCTATGAAGTTATTCAACGATTGAGAACATTCTATCCATTAGTGGTTAGAGTTATTAAAACTGGGTGTAAAATCAATTTGGAATACTGTAGTGTTTATGTGAGAACTACAGCGTGACATATTAGAGGTGAATAGTGTGTAACATTATTTGTATTTGGTAGAACAGTTCGCCAGTTGAAATGAAGTTTAGAGTTGACCATATTAATGCCTTTCCCTTACGAGCAGTATTGTTCTTTACTGGTAAATATCTAGGACAAGGACTATTGCAAAACAAGTAGGACGTTGGGTTCCGAAATATTTTCAATGAATTGGACGAAAAACAATTCGTGTATGAGGCCTCAAACATATTTTGGTCATTTTAGTTTGACGCCAGTAAAGTTGTAAAATTTAGTGGTGATGCGACCGTATCAGTAGGCAGTAAGAAACCTAATTTTAGTGTCTTATGTGTTTGTTAAGATTTTTGAATGGTTCTGTACTGATTGTGCCTCTTTTAAGAAGTTCGTGTAGTCACATAACTCCTCCAAAGTTGATAATCGCTTTGATCAGAAGTTCAGAAGGGTGCAAAATCAATTGAACCAGGCGTGGGATATTATCATACCAAGGACTTCACATTGGGACGCTACTCTTGTGAAATTTTCTGCTTGCGCCAAACAATGGTTCTGAACTACATCCATATTGATCTGTGTGTGTTGAAAACTGACTCAGGATCCTTAGTCAAACAATTCTGTTGAGAGGGCTGATTGTGTCTGGCTTTCTGTTTAATCAGGCCCAAGTTAGGGGAGCCTCCTTTCATGCTTAACACCTTTATTATCAGGCTGTCGTCATGCCCATTGAGTGTTATGCTGCGACAACTTAGTGGGTTGCTCCTACACAGCCCCCCCGACCTAATTCTGGTTTTCTAGGTCCTACTCTCATATATATAACAGGGGCTGCTGACTGAGTACAAGGGGGAGCTTGTGACCCTGGTTCCAGTCCTGTCCTGGGGGTTTGAAGATGCTTCCCATGCCCTATTCACTTACCTCCTCTATAAGGACTCGTGGACTCGACCTCAATAATGGGAGCTGCTACAACACTGCTACTTTAACAAGTAGTAGTGAAAAAATGCAGGCGTGGGCAAATAGGAGAAGCCAACTGGAAGTATGACAGCCTCCCCCCCCCTCCCACACACACACAACGCTGTAGGTGACAACCTCTACGGATGAAAGATTAGGCAGTTCTGCCTGTGAGGGTTGTGCAGTGTGTCAAGGCGCCTCCTCTCCTCCCACCCTTTTGTGCAGAGTTGCACACACGTGGCTCACAGGTCACAATGAATCAGTAGGCAAAGCATGGCATGGCTTATTTCACCCATTTGGTTGGAGCTTTCTCTCTGTCTCATGTACAGGACCTAATACCAGATAAAGACATTGTGGTTATCATTCCGTTGAACGTAGTTCAGCTATGATTAACCATTAAGAAAATGTAATACACAGACTCAGTCACTCATTCTTATTTGCTGATGGCATTATTCCCTGATTGTCGTTCATTGTCAAAAGCTTTCTTTCTAAATTAGTCATGTGTTTTAACATTTTCAGATGAATGAAAAAGCATTTTCCAATTTCAAAAAACAAGTACTCAACTGTGACGATGCAAGTAAGAAAGGAGACATCGATGAGAAGATAAAAAACGTGCTGGATCTCATCAACTCCCACGACGATTTCGTCTCCCTGAGCTCATGTTCTGGGCGAGCCGTTGTCATTCTGCAGGTCAGTGAGTCGATCCATCGTATAAAAGCTCACTTCCTTCAAAGAACCTTCTAATTTTATTATTCGTACTTGCAGCCCATCAGAACTGGGACGTTAAAAGAAGGAAGTCAATGGGTGTACAGCAGCCATGATGTAGTTAACTCGAACGAACTAATCGATTGTGTCCTACGAACAGAACAGCAGGGCGACTTAGTGATGAAGTTTGAACCTTTCATTTTGCACGTCGCCTGTCGAAGCCTTGATCACGCAAAAAATATGGTAGGTTTGGGATTGTGTCAGGTTTGGCCAAATAATCGCTGCCACTCATTTTTCAAGATGTCGCAGAGTTACAAGAATGGCGCTTGGCATTAACAACACAAATTAGGAAAGTTAAGGCAAAATTGGTGCCAGCACTATCTTTATCAACCAATACATGAGATAAGTGTTAGTTTTCTGTTAATTCAAAGTGATGTGTCACTTCCAGTTGTCTTGTGCGCTCGAGGCTGGATGTAAGAACTCTGGATTGGTCGTTGGAAAACATGAGAGATACACTGTGGCAGCGAGGAACACATTGCAAATGGAAGTGCCCCTAACCTCAGAAGGCAACCTTCTTGTTGGAAAAGAGGTAAACTAGCACTGTAATTTATTCAAAACCTTGTGCATGCAGCATTTGGCTATGACCTATTTCTTGAATCTTTGACAGCCAAATCGAACTGCATGCTTGTTGAATCTGACAATGTTGACTTTATTTAACAAAAGGGGAAGATTAAGACCATAAGGCACTCTCTTCCACCTCCCCTGCAATGATAAACAAACAATCCTCTTTAATAAAAATCAAAAGTAGTTATATACTAAAACAAATGCAAAATGAAACAATTTGTAAAAATAAATACAACTTTTCTAAAATAATGAAGTACTATGTCGCCCCACGTCACATTTCGCCTACAAATGCTTCTTTAAGTTCTACTTGAATAGCTATAGTTTCAATTTTATGTCAAAAAGTCGTACTCTGATTGTAGGGGCCCTGCACAAGCAAGAATCATGACGTCATCGCCTGTGCACTCCTTGTATCCCTAATGTGCACTGCAGACATGAATACGAACTTCTTATACACGTAGCTAGGACTCCTGAACTCGAGTTATAACCCCACTAATGCAACACGTCCATAGTTATGCTATCAGCTCCTACTAAGCTGGTCTTCCATAAATTAATGGCATGAAAAAGTTCTGCCAGTAACACTCCATACTCTTGTATTCCAGCATAGTCACCATGTAGTAACTGGGAATGAAATAATAAACTATAATAACAGCTGAAATTAGTAATCGAATTAGTCAGCTATTGCTTGATATAAGAAAATAAACAAAGAGGAAAAGGACCATCTTATCTGGATGGTATTGCGTTGAAGAACTACAATTTCGCTTCAGCTGTGCACAAAAGTGAAGTTTAGTGGTGGAGCCAAGACAAGCAGCAAATGTTTAGTTGAGTAGAAGGGTTACCATTATCCCCAAAGGGGGGATTATCTTTTGTGGAGTGAAGTAAACTGATTTGTACTCTAGGGTACAGGAACAAGACGTTTGTAGTCTTACATGTTCTGTTTTTGAGGGAGTACCACTTATCAGTGAAGTGATGGAAGTAAATGGGTTTATTGATTCATACTTTAGGTCAAAGCTTTTGGCTGTAGAGTTGTACATAACCAAACAGATCCAATAATCGTCCTGACAATGTGGCTGCACGTGGGTTTTCCATTACAAAAACATTTTAAGGTCAAATTATTTGTGGTGTATAATTTTTGTATGGATAACTTCTACCCTTTATTTTCAGTACTTAACCTTTTTGGCAGATCAGGCCAACATGAAAATGCGGGCCAACTTGGAGAAGCTTCTTAAATTCGAAAAGTGTGTAAATAAACTAATCAATCGGTGAAGTGCTTTATATGAACCCAAGGGTGAACCACAAAAATGCCTCCGCTCAACAATCAAGTTCGCCTTCTCAATAGAAGACACAGCAGTTAGCGTGAACCCTTCCAAGGCCATAAGTGTTGAGTCTGCAGGGCAATCTGCTTGTTCCTCGTTTCTGTAAACAACTGACTTTTTAAAACATTTTCCTCAAATCTTTATGTTTCAACGACTGCAGTCTGAAAAACACCATTTGAGACCCATTGGCACATCCAAAGCTGATGTACAACCTGCAGAACAACATGGGACATCAAAAAGGCGAAAAAACTGGTACTCAAAAATTTATTTATGAAGAAAGTCATGAATGGCATAATGGTAGTATAGGATTTTCATCTTAGGAATAATGGCGGGAGCAGCACAATTTACTATCATAAGTTTGCCAAAAATCGATTGTGGTTCAATTTTTTCTTAGAAATCCCACTCATATTACTAGCATTCTAAAAAGTAAGTAAGTGTTAGTGCAATGGGATATCTATACTACGGAAGTTGAATACAGGTTTTAAAATAATCAGACCCATTCAATTTTCATAGGCTAATTCTTTTTGCACATCGTTTATTACTCCAAAACAATACGAATTTCCCCCTCAAGAAAACTCGAGGCAGTCCGATAAGTTACGTTAACGCTGGTTATTCAATGAAAAAAACGAGAGAATTAGGGAGGATCTATTAAAGTCTGGAACGTTAGGCATATAACACGTTGAGCTGCTTCATCAGACGCAATAAAAGTTAGTTAAAAACGTATTATATTGTCTGACAGTCACTTTACCGGTGGTTTTCGAATGTAGTTTCTGCTTTGTGCTAGAGACCAGTTTATAGTACGTCGTTATGAGGTTTATGACATCCATTTTCTCTGGAAAACGGCGAAATAACCAAATTGTGCACAAATCAAGAGCTTTTTTAGGACAACAGTTTAGAAAAGAAGTTAGAAAGTGTGGAAGTATCGATAGTGTCGTAATGAATCGATACCTACTATTATCGATTAAATATTTCCATTCACGCAGCACCTATCTGTCATGTTTCTTAGTTGATGTAAATTGTCAACTTTTGTGGTAAGTTCATGAATGTTGCGTTGTCGTTTGTTTAAAATTACCGTATATTGAAATGCTATCCACGTATACAACCACTCTTCCATTTTACCTTGAAGTTACTTGTCTATAACGCCTCTGGAAACATATTTGATAACGAGACTTGAAAAGTTCGTTCTTAAAATACTAGGTAATAGCCCCTGCTTCGAAAGATGTTGTGTTCTATGAACAAGGGACAACATGATAGTGTAGTATTGTTTTGGGAGTTCGTCTTCATCGATGAACGTTCGTTAAAAGCTACACGGGTAGATCAAACATTCTAACACCCAGGGAGGTTTTATCGCTGCATTTTTAAAACAGCTACGCGTGATATTTTCCCAAGAATCAACATAAACTTAAGAACGTGTTATAAAAACGCCAAGCTAAACGCGGATAGCCAGGTTCGCACTACGGCTGTGTTAAAACCTTGCAGCTCCAACGCGTTAACAAGTAACTTATTGCTAAGCTTCTTTCAGTTGCAGTTGGGCAATAACTATTGCTGTAAGATGGCTCTTCTCTGCGTAGTTGGGGAGCGTACTCGTGTAAATGAACATTGAAAGCTATAGAACGTCGTTATGGTCTTACTGACGTCCCCAATCTCTCTTTTGAACTCAACCTGTTGTGTAGCATCACCCAACTTTCCACAACCCCTGCAATTTAAATGAGATATTATGGTATCTTTGCTGGCGCTGCATTTTCGTTCGAAGCTATTCACCAGTAACATTTACTGAGTATAAAATGTATGTACTAGTTGGTTGAGCGTGTCCTGTATGTTTAATCATAACACTAGCTGTTTCGGCAAACAAAGAATTCCTAACTTCAGATTATTCTGAAATAAACGTTCTGGCTTCAATGTTTTTAAGATGCTCCTCCATCAACAAAGTTTGATCACCTCTAAATACTTGATTGGCGCATTTATTCATTTTGAGGACTGACACGAGTTTGCCTACTGCATTGTTTCGAATTGTGGCCCGGAGTATTAACTATCGTTGGGACTAAGGACAACCTTAAAGTAAAGGCTGTAAAGTTTGTTGTTGTCATGTATTTCTCAACAATCTCAGATTTGTTCCTTTTTCGCAGGGGCCCCAACACAACGATGGATAAGTTAACAGTCATTTCAGGCACATTTTTTCTGGTGGCTGATATCTTTGCAATCACCAGCTTAGCTCTTCCAGATTGGATTATTACGGACATTGGTGGTGAGAGTACGCAACGTTTTGCTTATATTTCCATTGAGACTATTTAAGGTATCCAGGTGGCTAATTTCTGAAACTGGCTGTGGTTTATCAATACATTTACGTTGAAAATGGTTTATACTATAGCCGTTCCTAAGTCATTAGCTTCCAATAATGAGGGAATGCACTGCAAACTTACGTCCCATCACTTTTATCTCGATTAACACTCAACAAACATAATTTTGATTGACTTTGCACTTGGCTAGCCCTGTAATCATGTTACAAAAACGGCATTCAATAAAAGTTCTGTGAATGGCTCTTGATATTATTAATATATTTTGTGTATTGATAACTTCGTACAATATGATAATACAATCATTGCCATTTGTTGGGAAAATGACGAGAGTCAGTTAGTTGAAGAACCGGTTGGGGTTGTATTAGTTGGCCGATTTTAGTCAACCCCTATTTGGGCTTCCCGTGGCGACATTTAAGTCGATTTGTTTCAATCGTGTTCATTCTCTCATGCAGACCATTCTCTCAAATGCTGTGTTTCGAACTCACCTGCCTTTGAAACGTTAAGATCTGAAAAACTCTCTTTTTTTCAATCGGTTACTTTTTACATTGTAGCACTAAGGAAAGTTAAACGATGTTGTACGATACGATCCCATTATTTATCACTAAAATAATGACGGGTAATTTGTTTTTAGGAGACACTCGATTGGGGCTTATGTGGACGTGCATGAAAATATATGACAGGAATCAAGTCTGTTTTACGCCTGACCTCCACCTAGAATGGCTTCTCGCTTTGTTGTGCATATTCATTGGCTGCATCTGTATCACCACTACCATAATCTTGCTCATCTCATCTCATTGGGACCGAAACGTCATACCATATGCTCGTTGGGTCGGTTTCACTGCTAGTAAGTGTTTTATCTTTATTTTACGTTGTGCATTGTGCTCGCACTTGAGTGAACCAGAGGTCGTTGAAATGGCCGAATGAGGGTCAATTAACTGGTGTGTGATTAAGAACTACTCGATGTTAAGTATAACAACTTATGCAGATGGACTTTTTTGGGGGGAAGTAGGAGGTAGGGTCTGCTCCTAGTAGCTTCATAATACTCCTGTGTACTGAGGACCAACCTGGAACTGCCTTTAAGCGGCGATGGGTCTTCTTTACTGTCCTCTTTCATCACAATAATATTGCATTATGCTGCCCAGCAGTTTGGGAGGTCCAGGAGCAGTCTTTGCTCCATGTCTTTGTTCGTCATCCCTGAGAGGTACTCGCCCTGAACAGCAAGCTTCTCTTCTGGTTGAGCACCCAGGGTAAATTAAGCAATGACCTTCAGTTTCCATCAGAATTCAACATGGCGCGGACTAATGCCTCTGGTGTGAGCTACCCAACAGTGTTTCCCATGCATTGAAACGTAAAGTGTCGAATTTTGAGGGAGGGAAGGGACACCTAAACATAAGTGCATTATTCAGCATGAATATCCAACCAAAAACAAATTCTCAACTTTTTAAACCCTAGTCCCAAGGAGATTCAAACTAGGTGTGTTTCTAATACGACTACAAAAACCTGCTTATTTTCAGTGTATTCAAGTTTTATACTTACGGGACCAAGTTCTTCTAACTAATCCACTAATGACTTCAGACTCTGTATAATATAATGAGTTTGAGGGCTTGAACACTACTGTAGGGGCACTGGCTAAAGGCAAACATAAATCAGAGACACAAATCACAAGCCAATCTTGTAGTAGTCTCTAATTTGGCTATGGTAGAAGTTGAATCCAAGTTGCACTGATTCTGGCAGAAATCCTGAAGGTAGTTGTGAAGCCCCATCCAGATCTCCTCTTAAGAACCTATAATGGATGCCTCCTAGCAGGTAGGTAATTTCTCAAGGTGTTGGAAGAGGGCAAGGCTGGTACTCATTCCAAATACTGGGGTGGATACTCAATGGGGTCAACTTGCTGGATACTGTTGACTAGTATGGTTTCCAAGCAGAGTAGTCAACAATCAGAGCAATTTGAGAAGTGATGGAGGTCCTCGTGACGTACAGAGTGAAGGGGTTGGTCACCCTGGATGTGAAAAACTCGTTCAACTCTGTGCAGTGGAAAGACGTACCTGGATGCCACCTTTGCCATAGGTAGACCAGGCAGCTGAGTCCAGCACTTGGTCCACGGCTCACGCACCAAATTGTTAAGGCCTAACTGCCTGCACTCGAGCCAGACGAAATGCATGGGTATTATATGCAAAGAAATTCGCCGAAAACGACATTTTTGCTGTTCTATTGCACATATGTCGGGTTTTGTATCGACTTCTAGGTACTTTTCAATGCTGAGGCTGTGTGCTAGATGAAAAACAGTTAGATCACGCTAAATATAGTAAGCAAAAGTCTACTAATTCAAAGAACTCGAGGAACAGTGCAGTGAAAGTAATTTTTTCTTACCAGCCTATGCTGCAGAGAAGTGCAGGGCTGCCTATTGTTGGGCTGTGCCTGGTCTACGCTATTTATCAGACTTTCCAAAGAGCTAAGTAGAGAGTTCCTCTGTCTGGAGAGGGATTGTATACAGATAGTATGTGCCCTGTTTTGGAACTGGAAAGACATGAGGCGTCTCGTGTCTGCTCCCACACAATAGGCCCAGTTGTGGGCACAGTGTGGGTTTCCCCTGTGCCATCTAGAAAATTAAATAAAAAATTGCTCTAAATGTTCCATGTCCTGTTAGGAGCTAGGTGAGGCAGAAATCCACTTCACCATGGCGCTACTTGAGCCATGGACCAAGTGCTGGAATCAGCTGCCTGGTCCACCAACATGGGCTGTGTCCTACTCGTCTCGCACCTCCTAAGTGCCACTGCCCTCCTTCTTCGCTTCTAGTAGCTGTACTCTGGTTGCCCTCTTGATGGGTGCAGTTTCTCTCACTCAGCTGTCAGATGGTGTATTGGGACAACAGCCACTACCACCATTACTGCCTCCTGAGAAACTGTGCTGTATGAGCAAGCAATGCAAGGCACATCCCCTCTCCTTCCTGTGGTAGGCACTTCTCATGAGTATCAGCCCACACCTCTGCTCCATATAAGAGGATGGAGTGTAGAATGCTCATACGCTCCCGCCTCATGCTTGCCTGGAGCCCTACTCGGCCCTCACTTTAGACCATATTGCTCTTAATATCAAAATTTATTTTATTACTTTTGTACTTGATGTTTACCGTTTTGCTTACTAATGGCTTATTGTGCTTTCAGTGGTTCTCTTCTGTCTCGCTGCAGTTATATTCCCGATGGGCTTCCACATTGATGAAATAGGAGGGCAGCCTTATCAGCTACCAAATAGTCATCAAGTAGGCATATCGTATATCCTGTTTGTTCTCTCCCTTTGGGTGACTGTGATGTCTGAACTATTTGCTGGGAAAGTTTGCCTCCCCCACTTTTAAGCTCAGTATTGAACATTGAACCAACAACCGATTGCAATTTAATTGCGCATTCTGTAAGTTTTAGCTGTTCCTCTGAGTGACTATAAGAAGTGACTGTCTTGAAGTAATTAAACATACGCGTCAACTGCAGTTCTAACGTGGCAGTGTATTTAGTTCAAATGTTCATTGTGTGAACTGGGATAGGGGACGTACTGTGACTCGATTGGACCCTACCAATGTGGCGAATCGTGTCTCCCCAGGCTGGTTGTGTTCTGAGGCCTGTTTCACACAAGATCATTCACTTCTCCAGCGCTGAGATGAAAAATTATTCAAGTTGAGCTCAGGCGCCTTTTTGAATGCAAATCGAGGATGTGGCATTGGAACTTCTACTCAAGAACCAAAAAACCCTGAGTGCTTCCCCCCCCCCTTCCCATGCCCAAGTAAGGTACAGAGTGTCTTCAACTACTTTATATTTACTTTTTTCTAAGCATTTCTTCAACAACCCGTTGATTGGGTTCAAGAGGAGATGTGCTATGCAGTTATGTTAGAGGAGTGAGAGAAAGTTAAAAGAAAAATGTACGAAGACTGTACCGTAAAAACAGATAAGTTAGAGATTGGTGGTTTGGCAAAAAGGGTCGGGGCAAGTTCATAGTTAACTGTGAGAATCTGGAGTGAGAGTTTTGAGCGTGGTAGGGCTTTATATTGTTACCTTTTAAGCACATGCTTCGGGAAGAAAGAGGAAGATGGTTCGTTATGCTAGTAACGAAGCTTAAGATTGATGTATTCGTGCAGCTGGAGTTCTGTTTTGTGCTAACCTCGATTTAATCTTCAGTCGAGTGCTTCTTCTACATCAAAATCAAATCAATCTTCCCTGAGAGGTGTCGTGCTTGCTTCCTCCAGGAGCGATTGTGTATGCTCACAGGGTTCTAGAAAGTTCTGAAACTTTGTTCTCGCCAGTCTGGAATGGAGATTGAATCTACTGCCTGCAGTAATTTTCTCCCCCATGAATTTACTCCTGCGCATTGAGAACCAAGAACTGATTAGCACATGATATCACGTTGGACTTCACGTGTGCAATCCTGGCGGGGCAATCATTCTGCGATGGCAGCTCTTCTTTTTTCTCCTCATCACCCTTAAAGCAATCTTGCAGTGTGCTGCCATTCCCATACAACCTCACATACTGCCCAGCAGTTTGAGAGTTTCAGGAGCGATCCTACTTCACTTATCATTCCTGCGAGACGCTGGTCCTGGATCAGCAAGCTCCATCCTCTTCTAGCTGAGCACTGCTCAGTCAAATAGACCAACCAAGTCTTCGTCGAAATACAACATGGACGTGACGAATGCCTCTGGTGTTATGTGGCAGCTGTATCTGCTGCTTGAACCTCTTATGTCAACTTGGTATCCACCGTCTCGCCCGAATATCGGACTGCTTCCTTTGTTTGTCTCCACACGAATTGTGAGGAGAGTCTCCATTCTTCTTGTCATCACCAGGACTCTCGCTCTCTTCTGCAGGGCGAGGGGCAGTCTATGAGCTTCCATCCACTACCTCACCAGTCGCGTTACTCGCTCCAGCTTTATCTGAAATTAGTCCTGGGTGTGGCCACTGATTACTGCCAATATATCTTCCGAATACCCCACCTGAATTGCATCCTCAGGCTTGATGAGATGAAACAGGCCATCTATCGCAGTTATTACCATAATGGTTGCTACGTCAATGAGGAAGGACTGCAGAGATAATGCAACTCACTATTTCAAGTCAACTTCATTTGAAGTCATCAATGACTTCAGTTTTGACAGTGCCAAAATTTCAAAGTGGCTAGATGACGAGAACATAGATTTTTTAAAACAATTCAGTTGTGTGGAGTATTCTAATTTTTTTTACAAAATAATTGTTACCTGTATTTGTCTTGTTTCAACGTTCTAACAAATGGCGATGTTTGGTAATTTGAATGTCTAGTGATGTGTGAGGAATTGTGATGTTGAGACGTACTTGTGAAGAGTGGTGCGTTTTTTGGTGGTATTTGAATGACTTGTGAAGTTGGATGTATAAAAGTGATGTGTACATGTCGTAAAGCGGACAGAAGAAACTGTAAATATATTTTTACAACAATTATCGTTTTTTTCTCTCGTTAAATAAACTACCCCTCCCCATCACTCTCCACGATCCAATGGGTTCCTGAGTGCCATCTCTGTCATAGTGTGCTTATATTTAGCTGTAGAGCTCAAATTAAATCCCGCTGCCTGTGAATTGATAGCAAATGACGAGTGCTGTAGATAAGGATGCTTCACTTATGGGTATGGTGGACTTGGGGATTCAACGTGTTACACTGTCATATGCTTAGAGAAGTCTAACCACTACCTGTAAACTAATCGGCAAATGCCTTATGGTATATTATTCGTTCTGAATTGTACACCTATCTTTCAAGGAGAGGGCAGCATAAACCATCAGTTAACTCGTGGTCTTTAAAAGAAAAAGAATATAAACGAATAGTTGCTTTTCATTGTTTCATTCAAGTTGACATAACTCACTTTTAGTGTTTTTTCGTTGAAAATGAATTAATTGCAATTGTTCGGCTCAGCCCAGGCCGAATTAGTTTGTTCCTTTGACTCTGTATAACCTAAGGCCTTCGAAATAGCAGCCGTGCGAAATACTGAACTACGCATTTGATCAGTTTCTCTGGGCAACAAAGGGCTTGAGGTTCATTTCTGAAACTTACCGCAGATTGTCCCCTTAGGAGTTTCCAAAATGGTCACTCCCGTCCCCATCACTCTCATAAGGCATTCAAACGTTCATTTCCAGACTTGACCCAAAACTGTCACTTCTAAGCTTTCGCCTACTTAAACGCTCATTCGACATTCAGTGCTTGCGTACTTACTCGTCCTCCGCTCTCGTTCTTACGTTCTTAAAATTTATTTCGCTACTTTATATGGAGTGTGATTACAGTCCTGCACCTCTCCTAACTCATTCGTTCGCTTTTATTCGGCCACCAAGCTCCCCCTTCCGTGCACCACACAGTAATTAAAACGCTACTGCGCCATTTAAAAAAACCAAAATTTCATCAAGTTCCCGAACAACTTTTAGATTTTAACGTGTAAAAGGTTTTGTTGCGAACAGAAACGAATGAGAAAGAAAAGGCTATAGAACTCACAGCGCTGGGAATAACTCTGCGACAACCCTTAACCATTTTGACTGCGTTTTTCCAAAGTGCTGTAGTGAGGATGTTTGGCCACTCACTGGGAGTATAAAAATGATCGAATAACGGGGAATCGTGAACGAATTCTTTAGAAATAGAATTATAGTGGAAACTTTAAAAACGGGGTAAATATTTTGGGGAAATGAAGTTCAAATAGTTGGGGAAAGGTGCATAATTTGTTGGATAGCGTCGAAAAGAGAACCTAGTACAATTTGTTGGAAGTAAAATAAAAATTATTGGGAAGCAAAGTAGATGTATTTCGGAAATGGAGTTAACCTTTTAGAGAAATACCAAAAAATCGAGTGACATAGGGAGTTACGTAGACAGTCAGATGAAGTTGTGTAACGTTTTAACCCGAAGTATTGAAAAAATCTGTTGAAAAGTAACCATTTGTAATCAACGTAGCACAAATTGCTGATTCATTACTATAAGCTGGAAATTGGTTCAAAAATGAGCAAAACGCCCTAGAACTTGTTGGAAAATTTCAGAACTGCGCGCTGAACTGACGTCAAGTTCCAGTCAGGCTCACACTAATTGGGTGACAAAACGTATTGGTAAACTATGTCAAACAGCCAATCAACGGCGAATACAAACGTTATAATAAACATTATAGCAGAAGTATGTAACTGGATATCGAAAACGTATTCCAGAAAAGCGCAGCTCGGAGACGTCGTCGACCAATTGTAGATTCGCGACGGTTGAGGAAAGTGAAATGCCGTTGGGTGGCTCCGGATGTTGAGGATCTTCGATTTTCCACAACTCGGGAGGTTTGGCACCGGTGCCGTCAAACGTGTCTAGTGAGTAGGCGTGTCAGTCGTCCTCCCCGCCTCTGGAACAAAGCGCTATTGTTGTGACCAGGTCGAAGAGACAATACATGTGATTAGAAGCTCGAGAAGAGGCAGAAGATCTCGTCTGAAACGTTTTCGAAGCGCCACGACGTTGCGCTGCGCTCCTCAGCGTAGCCGCTCATTCTATTGTCTCGTCCTTCTTGTCAATATCTCACGTCCTGACCCCCAGCGACCACGTCAAATCGTCAAAAGCAAATAATAGTTTTGGAACGCGTGTCGTCGCTTGAGTCACAAAACGTCAGGAAGGCTTTTGCGAGGTAAAATCCAAAACTGACAGGAACGACTGAACGCTGCTAAGAAATGCGTTCATCGCATTGACACACTCGGAAAGATTGACACGGTTTAAATTTCAATCTAACGAAAAACATCCTGCAAACTCTGAAAGCGAGTGCGTAGCGAAACACATGCTGATTCGGCGCGTTGTTGGTGTTTGTCGTATTATTTTCCTCAATCCAAAGAGCAAAATATCTGGTACGTAGCAACACACGACTTTCCGCCACCCCTTTAAGTTCGAACACCACCTACATAGTCGGGCGCTATATCTTCGCTCAACGCATTTTTACAGGAACATTTATGAAGAACTAAATGTACGTACTAGTTAGCTGAGAGTACTCCGAAAGTTTGATCGAAATCGTTAGAGCCGTTTTTGAGAAAATTGGAATACCGATAAATTAATATTCGACAAATCTCCTTTTCTGAGTTAACTTGGCTTATATCTCCGTTCAACATATATATACAGAAATAATTATAGAGAACGAAATGTTGGTATGGGTGACTGAAAGACACTCCATTAAGATTTATCACATCTGGTGAAAAAGTTACCCAGGAATTTACGGAAATGTTAGAAAAAACGTTATTTTTGACACATTTTGATTTTTATCTCTGTTTAATAGACCGCCACAGGAACATTTATTGAGAACAATATGTAGGTATTAACTATTTGAAAACATCCTGTGTGTTTAGTGAAAATCGCTGAAGCCGTTTTGAAAAAAGCGTAAAAAACCTATTTTTGCTTCATGGGCCTATATCTCCGTTCACCGTATTTTCATGGAGATATGTATGGAAAAGAAAAGTTAGGTATTGATCAGCAGAAGATAATTTGAAAGTTTAATCAAAATCGTTAGAGCCGTTTCTGAGAAAAATGCGAAAAACCCTAGTTTTTGGTACATTTTCGTCCCCCACCCCCCCTTCCCATCAGCCGAAATCGTCCATAACCTTATTTTGGTGTCTACAAAAAATAACGAACAAAACAAAAAATGAACCATGTCAATCGGACCAGCCGTTCTCCCGCAAATCGAACTACAGACACACACATACATACACACACGGTCCACGCGCCGAAATGAGGTTTTTTAGACTCAGTAGGCCTCAAAACGTAAAGATCTGAAGAAAACCCAAATTTTTTTTTGGGCCGATTACTATACTTTCCTTCCCTTCGGGTAGCGGAAAGTAAAAACTAAGAAACTAAAAAAAACTTGAAAAATTAATGCAACTCACCCCTCCTTTTCTTGCTTTTGTGCACTATGGCTGTGATCTGGTCTCCATTGATTTTAATTTTAGTTGCACAAATAACAGTATGATAGCAATGAGTTGTACGAAGGTACTAGTGAACAAAACATGAACTGACTACAACGGAACAACGAAAATTGACATTTATTGGGCGACACTAAGCAATTGGCAAGACGCGTTGTGTCGAAATGACGGGCGATTGGAAGTGAACTGATCGCTGGCCAAGGAGAAATTATAACATTCGCTTTACTGTGTCCTGCGATTCTTCAAGTAGGTGAATTTGCCTCTCTATATTTACTATAATTTCACTGTTTTTCATCTGAGACTCGTCATATTCGACACAGCATCGATAAATACCTAGGAAACAACACCAAACACCGCGTAATTGCAATAGAACTACATGTTTTAAATAATGTTTTGTCCGTCGAGTAGACGAACACAACTAGATCCCAAATAGATTTTTCGTGCGAATGAACGGATTTTATCGACAAAAAATGTCAAAACGGGGTTAACGGCAGACGGATACAGCATATATGAAATCCTCATGCCTTCGAACGTCAAATGTGGGGGTAGTGGTGGTGGGTGGTTTGGGGGGGGTTATTCTGAATAATGAGCCAAAATGTTTGGCGCTAGGCAATCACACGCGCATCCATTTTCCTCACTCTAGCAACTAATCCAATGAGTTTTCATATAATTTGTATGAACTTGGTTGAACGTAGCTCAACATTCTGCGTGGAAACCGGTAGCGCGATTTATCGAGTTCCTCCTGCTTATCCTATGAAAATTATTGAGTTGCCAGTGCATAGGTGGTTCATGAGAGAGTAAACACAATTTTTCTAAGAAGGTTCGTGTTAACCTTTTTCGAATTATCGGATAAAAACTGAGATAAATACTGATAAGTGACGAGGCAGAGGTTTGAATTCCGGAATTTTCGGGGTTGTCCCTGATTATCTTATGAACGTCATGGAACCTCTCACTGCATGGACAGTATATTGGCCGATATGTATTGTTTTGCCCTCGAAAATTTCATAATTGGAGCTGTTCGTACACCAAATTTAATCAAACACCCTGGAACGGTTTTTGAAAAAAAAAAAAACAGTAGGTGAGACGCATCGCACGTAATTTCTTAGCTCACAGGTTTCTGACTCGCTACTATTCATTTTTCACTCAGTTCGATTGAACTTGGGCAAACGTAACTTCATAGTTGTAGAAAGTAATAGCGCTTGTAGTTCCGGGATTTATTGTGGTGCTCCTCCTACTTATCTCACGGCCATTATTGGGACAGAAGATTAATGAGACCATATGATAATTCTCACTCTTTCAGAATTATCGGTTAAAAACTTAGAAAAGGTAGTAAATGAAAAGGCGGTGGTTAAAATTATGGAATTTCTGGTGTAGCGTGTAAGTAGTTAATCGGCCTACCACCCCTTGTTGAGAATGTAAGTATTCGCGGAATATAATGAAAAAACTGCGCTAAAATCGACATCGTCGTTACGTTCGGTAATTTGTTGTGCTGTTCCTGTCATTTTCCCTCAAATTAGAATTTTATGGTATTGACGAACCATTTAGAGCTATCTGAAATAATAATAGCAAAATTTAATCTAAATCGTAAGAATAGTTAGTTTAATGCTGATTTCGCTCGTACCTTTATTTCGGTGGCCCATGGTAACCCGCTGGTTAAACATGAAATTTGAGCCGAATTGGTACAGCTTTGGAACGCAAGGATCTGAACAATTATTTTTTTCTTCGGCCGATGACAATTTTTCTCCTACTTAGGGCTAAAGGAAGTAAACATTATCTTGCTCGTCTAACATGGCAGTTCACGCAGTTTCCTCAGTAAGTGCATAACTGAATTTGATCTACCTGACAGCGACGTCAAAGAACCTTCACGTTTTATTCCCCGTAATGATTTCAGTAACCAACCGCACTATTTGGTCCAATTCGGACCGTACGTTCAGCTACTAACTTCTTTGACTTAGCCGTTACGTGCATGGTGGAAGCGAACTCTGTATAGACCTCTGCACTCAACGAAAACGTCCTGCGCTAGATGAATGGGCATTAGGTAAAATGCAATCGAGATGACAATCCTCGTCAAGTGAGGGACACTTACGCATTTTTTCTCAACATCCTCGAACGACTTAGGAGAAAGTGGGTTGTCCCGACCTCAGGACGAGCCAGTTTCTGAAAGGACATGGCGACTTCAATATGCGGCTCTAGTTATTATCCCTCCAAAACTCACCGTCCTGGTCTTGTGCTTCCAGTGAGGAGGGAACAAGAAACCATGTGCTGCTCCAGTGTAGTTTCTAACACCTTCTAGCTTTGGCTACTACTAAGCAAGCTGATAACTGTTTCGCCCAGTTTGTGAAGAAGATTATGACACAGTTGATCTTTCCCTTTGAAACTTGTCAACCTTGTTAATAGTCAGATCAGGTGGAAACCCAGATTAAGAACTCCTCCCAGATGGTACGGATTCCCCGGAGTCATACCTGCGCATGGGCAGCTTGCTATATGACAACCTGCCGTCCCTCCACAGGTTTGAGTTTGGTGGATACTGAGCGCGTGTGCGCATAACTGCAACTTCCATTTTTTTCGACTGATACAACAGACATTTTGATCAGGAAACAGACAAGAGCAAGAAAAAGGAGTTTCAACAGTTTGCCATAATGTTTCAATCATAAATAATTCCTTGACAGCTCTGAACAGAGGTGAAAAGCCAAACTAAACAATCCAAAGCGCCCTTTTTACTTTCCGCTACCCCAAAGGGAAGGGAAAGTATAGTAATCGTGTGAACAAAAAAATTGGGTTTTCTTCAGATCTAACATTTTGAGGCCTACTGGTCTAAAAAACCTAATTTCGGCGCGTGGTCCGAGTGTGTGTCTATAGTTCGAATTGCAGCTGATCCGATTGAGCTGGTTCTTTTTTTGTTTTGTTTGTTATTTTTTGTAGACACCAAAATAAGGTTATGGGCGATTTCGGCAGATTTGGGAAGGAGAGGGGGGGGGACGAAAATGTACCAAAAACAAGGATTTTTCGCGTTTTTCTCGAAAACGGCTCTAATGATTTCAATTAAACTTTCAAATTATCTTCTGCCAATCAATACCTACCTTTTCTTCTCCATACATATCTCCATGAGAATATGGTGAACGGAGATATAGGCCTATGAAGCAAAAATATGTTTTTTACGCTTTTTGGCAAAACGGCTTCAACGATTATCACCAAACTCTCAGGGTGTTTTTGAATAGTTAATACCTACATATTGTTCTGAATAAATGTTCCTCTGAAAGTCCATTGCGCAGAGATAAAAATTAAAATGTGTCGAAAATAACGTTTTTTCGAACATTTCAGTAAATTCCAGAGTAAATGCTTCACCAGATGTGATAAATCCTATGGAGTGTCTTCTAGCATTTTAAACCCACATTTTGTTCTCCGCAACTATCTCTGCATCCATCTGTTGAACGGATATATAAGCCAAGTTAACTCAAAAAAGGAGATTTGTCGATCAAACTTACAGAGTACTCTCAACTAACTAGTCCCTACATTTTCTTCTGTGTAAATGTTCCTGTAAAAATGCGTTGAACGAAGATATAGCGCCCGCCGCATATGTTGTTGGTGTTCGAACTTAAAGGGATTGCGGAAAGTTGTGTGTTGCTACGCACCGATCGTTTCTAAGGTTTCCTGAAATGTTTGTTAGCGTAATATAAACAACCTTCAACAAATGTTTTCCTCAATAAATGCTAAAGCAGCTTGGAGAAACCAACGGGATTACTATTTACGATATATACGAATATTTCGTTCTCCCTTTACACTTCAACAAACATCCGTCGGAAATATGATGCATCACGTCGAACATTCGTTTTTTAAAAATATTGTCGCGGGTAGCGAAGTTACTGAATTTTGGACTGTAGGTCGTCTGTGCAGTCAGTATTTATGACCGACTGGATTGACTGTAAGATTACGGTGATGTTTTGTGCGGAGGAATACGTGCGATTCGCAAGTCTCTCATGAGTGTTGAGGACGGTAATTTTGATAAAGAGACACGCCTGTATTGTCTGTCAGTGAGTCTCAGTCTACTACATCTGAGCTCTCACGTCTATTTCTAATTTCAAAGAACCAAATTAAAATCTCGAGTTGAAACGGAGGGAGCTCAATTCAGATCAGTTGTTCCGTGTTTCTTTAACGTTCAATGTACTTCTAGAACATTTTAACGCCGTAATTTCGGAGCGGAGGAGAAGGGAGTGGAGTTTGTACTTCTTCAACGCTGCTCGACCACAATGGTCCATTATTGAAAAGGTATTGTTCGTAGTAAATCCTAAATTTTCCGTTTCAAATTGTTGGCCGCCTCCGCGCGAGGGCCATACAACTTGTTTATAATTTACAAGTTATTAGTTGAGGTGGTCATCAGAAAATTATATCCCATTGTTTGTATCGGCCCTCGTCTTTAAGCGGAATAAACTCCGGATAATAAATAATTCATCAGTCATTATTGCCACAGGCAAACAGGCAATGCAACGGGCAGAGGGCATTCTGTCCACCCACGGGGCCTTTCTTTCCCTTTACTTCTCCCTCTCTCACTCTCTCTCTTTCTCTCTCTTCTTCTCTACATTTTAAGCGTCGTGAGTCGCGCCACTTCGTCTTTCTCATTCCTGTTACCAAAACCGCCGAGAAACGTCGGTATCGCGATTTAACGAATTGTCGTGGAAACAACCTCAGTTGAGCAAAATACGTAAATGTGGACGAGGCTCTGAACTGCTTAACTCCGTTCATTTCGCTCATCATTCATCTGAAGGCTAAGTATCAAATTTGAGCTGATTTGGTACAGCCGTTGTCTTGTCGTGTTGTTCATTCACGCACACCTCAGGAGCTTTAATATTTGAAGAAGACTCGACTGTTTCGTAAATTACCTAAACAATACTCAATGAAGGTCGTGACCCCAATAGATTACAGGACTTGAAGCACTCGCAGTTCCTTCTAGAGCACCCAAGTTCGTATAAACTGAGTCAAAACATATTGAATGCACGTGGGGTAGGGAAAGTTGTTTGATGCGTCAGACCTGACATTTCTATCTGAACTTAATCATGTTCTGTACTCGACGACTCGTAACGAATTGTAACGGAAATGATACATTTCTCCACTTGGTGTTTAGTTTTATGAAAAGGGTTTGCTAATATTGTACCAGGTACATTTTTACAAGTATTGGGCTAATGCCTGTGGCTTTGGAGAGGGTACATAACTTACTAGCCTTAACCCTCTCCTGCCGCCACTCAACTAGCTCTCTTGGGAACCCCCAGCGAAGCACGGGCCCCGAGGTACAAATAGAAGCGGCAGTGTAGAGGTCTTCCAGAAAGCCCCCCCCCCCCACACACACACAGAAAGAGGTTTCTACGTGGGAACAGGGTCATAGGACCAATACCCCAAGTAAGCGAGCGTGGTGTGGTTGAAGCGGTTATTGGGATCGTAGTACAGGTTCAGGTCTCTGATAGACGTTTTTAGGACCGCAGTTCCTCTGTTCCTACAGACTCATATTCTTTGCCCTGCAGTCTTCTGACTGTCCCACAAGTGGGATGTACACCGTGGCCAGATGACCTATTGTGTCAGTCCTAATGTCTTATAGGTCAATGCTTAGCCTCCTGAGCAAAGCCAGGTAGGTCGTGAAAGAGTTTTCGTTGGTATCCATCCTGGGAGAAGTGGTGCCAAAGACCAAAAGTCGCTCCCTCTCAAGTATCCAGCACTGGGCCAAGACAAAGTAGGGGGTCTCCTCATCCCAGCCACACGACCTGCATCGAGGGGTGTCGACTATACCCAAAACATACGTGCGTTTGTTCATTCTGCCGTGCCTGGTTGTGATCCCAATAATCTGCCTTAAGTCCTTCCTCTCCATCCTCAGAAGATTGTGTCTTATCTCACTTGATTGCTCTGAGACAAAACGTTTGGAGTGTCTAACTCCTGCAGCATTCCACACTGTTCGATGCAGTCTTCTGGCGTGTTCTCTCACATTCCTCTTGACTAGTGACAGAGAAATCACACACTGGGGCAGTGGCCCAATAGGTAAAGTAGACGTACTGCGTCTGGCCAGATGGTCCGCCCTCTCAGTTCCAATGACCCCCTTGTGCCCAGAAATCCAATACACATTTACTCTATTCGCACTTGCTTAGGAGTTGAGGACATTGTGCAGTAGTTCATGCAGCACGACGCTTGACTATCAGTCAATATGATGATATGGAGTTGTTATACCTCTACAGCCTCCGTGTCATGAAGCCGATTTACGTCCAAGGTCCAATTCATGCTCGTATTTACTTCCTACCTGATGTTCCTTCTCTACAAAAACCTAGTGAGAACCCACCTTCAACTTCCAGATGAATTGAGCTCCCCTTCCACAGACGTCAACCTTTGGAATACGATCATAGTGAGGGTGTTATAGGAAAGCAACCCCTCGAGGTTGTCAGTTTCGGTGACATGAGGAGAGGGAAGGGGGAGGCGGGAAGAGATGACAACTTTTCTCTCCTTTAAGTAAACAAGTCTTCTCTTCGTCGTGGATACATTGGATGTAAGGTCGTGTGAGGAGATATTGACTGGAGTGACCTACTGTATGACAAGTTCCAAAGGAATAAGTTCGTCAAGCCTAGTGGAGTGCGCAAATCATCGAATCACGGGTCCTGGATTTCAGTGGAAGGCAAGAGCTTCCATTAGAGCATCATTGCCTGGATTAGATTGGCCCCAAGATCAGCCGATTTAGGATCCGTGTACCTTGTACAAAAGCGAGATGCGCACACTCTCCTCAACTCGGAAATGGGCTGTACAGATCTTATTTGTATCGCTAGATTCCCCACAACAACCAACGATTTGGCGATCTCTGTAATCACTACGGAACGATAATATAGGACATTTGTAACTATGTAGTTTATTGTCTGAAAGGAAGAGAACTCGTCCAGGTTTTGTGAGTCATTTGTTATTTTAATTTTCAATACTACATTTTCAGGGGAGAAATTGTTATTACACCCCCCCCCCCAACGTTGGCGCATTACGTTTCAAGTCAACGGTATTCTCGAATTGCAATGTCCGTCCGCCGTCCAGACGTGGTCCAACTCGCTCTTTCGCACACAATTTCCATTTAAGATGTAGTTATGCTCGCCTACTCGGCAATCCGAACGGACGAAACCCATTGTTGTTATGGGCAAAAAATGGTTAAGAAACACGTAATTTCATCAGTTCTATCGCAAATACGCCGTATTCGGTACGGTTTTCCAGGTATGTTAATATGCTGGGTCGAATCAAACAATTCTCAGAGGTGTACGACTGCATCTAGACGGTAAATAGTGAAATCACAGTAATTATAGTGAGCCAATATACATACACGGACAATACAGAGAAAGTTATCGTGTCTCCCAGTCTTGCACTTATTTCCTCATTTCCAGTCAAACCACTCGTCAGCTCGACTAGTCATGTCGTGCCAATTGTCTAGCGTCGCCTAGAAATCGTACGAGATGGATCTCAGAGGTGAGAGACTGCGTTAAACTGGATAACCAGGGAATTATCGGAGGTGTGGCATTATTCCATATCCGTCTGTCCATGAATCGAATGGGTCAACTCTCGGAGGTGAAATATCGTGTTAGTTGAATTTATTCACTTCTCTTCAATCCTATTATTCAATTATTTGTGTATCAGGAATTTCGATTGTGTTGGAACATGTATGCCTAGAGTAAGCTAGTTACTAGTTCAAGTTGAGTTCGTGCTCTCGTACCTTCCTGTATTTAAATGTTCACTTTCACTTTTAATAGTTGCGCAACCGTGAGAACTAATTTTGCAAGGATTAGATAAATTCATTCGTTCATTCACGCGTTGGTTGTGGCGGACAGTATTGTGACAAGGGGGTTACTGCGACGTTGGTGGTATGGTAGAGATTCTGAGGGGTTATTTTTTTGTCACGACGAAACGTTAAAGCGTGTTTTTGGCCCTGACGCACCAAGTTATTATTGGGAGGACTGTGAGTCTGAAGGTGTTGTGTTGTTGGTGGGAATGACACGGACGTGGAGGAGGAGGAGGAGGATGTGGTGGTAGGGTGGGGGTGGGGGAGTCGATGTGGTGTGGAGGGGATGGGGGTGGGTTCCGCCTTCACTTTATTAATACGTTCGATGACAGATTCGAGCGGCTGGTCGGGCACCTTCGTTTGTGGGGGCAGCGGTGGAATTTTGCCCGAGGAGGTTCCCAGGGGTCGGACGGGGGCTTTCCCCCCTTCTCCTCATCGCCACCCTGCACACTACCCCAGAGTCCCACCGCGGCCTCTCCACGACTCGACTAATTTTTCATAGATTTACACGAAGAACTGGAGGGTTCAATCCCACGTTTGGTGCGGTGCCTTCTTCGACTTGAACGTCTAACCCTCCTGCAGGTGGGTGTGTAGTGGGTGAGGAAGGGGGTTGTGGAGTGGGAACGCTACGCACTGTGATGGGGCGGGTGTGGGTGGGGGACGAAGGAGTGGCGATGGACGGTGTGCATGGGACGAGTGGGGGAGTGGTGGAAGAGGGTGATTTACGGACGTTTGGGCGCTGCTATGAATGGCGCAACGGAAGAAGGGATGTCGATCCGGCGGCGTGGCACGAAGTGGCGGGGAAGGGGGAGGAAAAGAGCAGAAGTCGTGTTGGGTTGCCTTCACGTCCGCATAATTGGGGTATTACGACGGTGACGGTGGTTCGCCCGGAATCTAGTCGCTACGGCGCTGCGGAGTTGCGCCTTGAGCGACGGAGCGGCGGTGGGTGGGGGTTGGGCAGGGGGTGAGGGTGGACTTTGGTGGGAGATCGTTGGGGGGGAACACCCCCCCTTGTCATCGAGAGACCCCCTTTTTAGTGAATGAAATCTCGGGGGGGTCGTGTGGGTCGTTTGGGACGAGGGGGTTCGGTTGAGACGGCAGAGGCGGGAGAAGAGGCCGTGAGAACGTTGAGAGAAGTCTTCTCATTGGCCGCCCGTCGACCAATCGGCGTCGAGGGCGGGGCTTTCGGCTACTGTGCAGTTCCCACACACACATAATTGGGCTCTGCAATTACGTGAAAGGATCCCGTATCGAGGACTGAACAGTTGGCCACAAGCCTGCAGCCCGCTACCATCGCTTCTGCACTCATCTGTGAGTATCTACAGTAGCTACCCCCCTTTCCAACCCCCTCTACCCACCCCGCGTCAAAACTACCTCCCCCGTGCTATCGCTCCAATATCCTATTTAACGTGTACTTGATCTATTTACGCGCGCACGGATTAAATTCGGATTATCGTTAATGCGCGAATGCTCTTAATTTTGTGAGAAACTTCGGGATTTTCGGATTAGAAAGCGCCTAAGCTACTACGCCCTCCGCCGCCCCCTCCCCAGGTCGTCCCCGATCGTACGAACTCAACCGCCCTCCCCCCGCCCCTGCTCACCCACCTACCCTCCCCCCTCCCTCCACCACATTTTATCGTTATTTATTGCTTAATGTTTATATGACGTCATTTCAAATTGTCATCAGGTGCGGCGCTGCGCGCAACTTTATAGTTGAAATTCGCGTATTTTCAACTCTTATTTGTGTATTGAGCAACATGTGCTCATTGCTGAACCGGAAATGCTTGCTATATTTGTGTCAATGCGTTATATGACGATCTGAAGGTCTGATGTTGAGCGATGTTCAGGTAACCCCGTGTTGAATATAGGGTGTAAGGTATCGCACAGCTTCTCAGTCCTCATCAAGTCCGTCCACTTCTCTCCCCAAAACGCTAATTTCCTACTTGACATTTTTCGTGTTTTGCGTTATACATACGTTCTATTTACACCAACAGAAATGTTTGTAGAGAACTAAGTGCGTTGACTAGTCCGATGTAGTTTTGAGATACAATTCTTTTGTCTGTCAAGTTCGAACAAAACTATCTTTTGGTTCATTTGAGCTCGTAACTCCTTCGTGCAGGTATACGTAGTACAAAAAACAACTTTGTGGTACATTTTGTAAATATGTACGGGGGAAGGGGGATGATAAACAAAATTCGAAACACTCGCTCATTCCATTCGTCTGCTTTTCAGTGAAGTAAATAAGACTGGGGGAACCGAATAAACATAAGGGAAACAGAGGGGCATGGATAAGTACGATAGAAGAATTGAGAAAACCTGAGCCCCACCCTGTCGACCCTGTTCGTGTGAATAGGTACAGAGGTGCGTCCGGCTAAATACCCCAGCAAAGCGTCAACAGTATTAATTGCACAACACCTTGTACACGCTTAACATTTCGTGATCATTACGCGTCTGATGTTTGAAGTTGTGCGGTTCACCTCATAATTGTTGCGTTAACAGCCGTCCAAACAATGTGTCCAATTGCCAATCGGGCAAACTGTTCGGGATAATAACTGCGAGCTCGTACTCCATCTGTGTATACATTAACCAATGTGGGGACCGTCATGCGCTGCCTAATGGTTTCATTAAGGAAAAAAGAGGGTAACTCTTGTGCTTGTAGTGCGGACAGGGCACTCTGGACTGTGCAGAGCACGCTTTCTTCGTCTGTTCACAGGTGCGTCAAATCCATCTGTCTCTTGGAGGCAATATGGGAGCTTCTGTCGTTAGCAAGGCGCTAGGGAGTGAGGAAGTTGGATTTGAGTGTGAAGTTGTGCTGCGAAGGGTATGGTTGGGGTTGGGAATAGTCAGGGGAAAACGTCTGGGCACTCCCTCAAGAAGTCTTACGAAACTATTGCTCATTTGAACAGAAGGTGTGGATTCTTCGTTTTCTCCCATTCAGATATTCAGCCGAGCTGTCAGGGTGTCATGAGGGGCGAGGGAAAAGTGAAGGGCGTTTCTCATCCATAACCTACGACACAGAGCCCTACCGTCTTCCTCTAAAACAGATAGATCTACCAGGTCCCAACAGGCTTTGCTCGTCGTAGCATACATCTTTTCTGTCTTTTTGAAACGCGTTTTGAACTCACTGCCGCTATTATTGTATGTGTGGTTGCCCTATATGCAAAGCTGACTCAAAATATTTCTGTCACCTGGATGAATACATAATACCAATACACCATCGGCCTAATCCGCGAGTCTTGGCCTTCCCGCCATTCGCCGAACCACTTCACATTTCTCTATCCGCGGTTTCGTCTAGAAAGCTCATCGTCGAGCAGACGGTCTTCTGGAGAATTTTAATGATTTTGGGAACTATGCTGCTCTCCATGAGGAGAGAGGAGACGTGTCACCTCCTCCTTTGATCTCTTCAACCTCGTATAAATAATTTGTCGAAAGAAGCGTGGTTTGATCTAGTCGACTGAGAGGACTATTAAATGAAGTTATCCTAACCCCCGACCTACCTGACACACAGGCTTTTCTAGCACTTCCCCTCCAGTCCTAGTCAGACTTTTTTCTTACCCCAAAATTGGCGTCTTTTGGTGACATTTAACTCTTTGAGCCCCAGAGATTTCTTGAGGTTAGGGACGTGCTCGGAAACTTCAATTTCACGACTAGAAATCAAAATATGCGTACGAAACTCAACAGATATTTGAATAATTGAAACACAAAACTGAAACGTAACATTCGGGGATACTAATTAAATGAGATAGAAAATCAATGTTGCGCCCATTTGTATGTTGAAGGAAAATAAAACGGAATTCCTTACTTTAGGATGGTTAGTTAACGGGAGGAAAATCAATTTATACAACTGACGCAATAATATGCTGACGTAATAATTGACAACTACTCGTATTTAAGACTGAAAATATCTGGTGCGTTGCAACACACAACTTTCCTTAGCGCTTTCCTTAGCACTTTTTACATGGCTTTTTCTATTTAATCAATTCATTTATCACTCAGTTCATTTGAACTTGGTCAAACAACATTTCACGGCAGCAGGAAGCGATAGCGCTTACTGTTCCGGAATCGATTGTGCTGCTCGTACTCATTCCAGGACCATTATTGAGCAATTGGTACACAGATAATTAATGAGACTGTAAACACGAATTTTTCGAAGCAGGATAGTAGTCACTTTTGCAGAGTTATTGGGTAATAACTTTAAGAACTGGTAGTAAGCGAAACGGCGGTAATTGAAATTCAGGAATTTATGGAGTGAGCCCCATGTATCTCATGAGCGTTTTTAAACACTCACTATATAGGTATTGAATTGGACTACAGTACCCATTTTCTTTAACATTCTACTAACATTCCAGCGGAGTTTAAAAGGAAAAAAAACTTCGCTAAAAACGCTTTTCGTCGAAAATTTTGATAATTTATTGTGCTGCTCTCGTCATTTTCCCAGAAATGGGAATTCTATGGTATAATAATCTTATTAAGAGCTACCAAAATAAAAAATTTAATCAAAATCGTTAGAGCCATTTTTGAGAAAAAAAATATTTGGTGTTTCGATCACTATGATAACTATAGTTAACTTTCGATGGATTTTGTTCAAACCCTTATTTTGGCGTCTCATGGTAACCTGCCGGCGAGTTATCAAGTTTGAGTGGATTTGGTACGATGGTTCTCTCTAAAAATCGTTCACAGACACACATACACACAGACCATTTTCCCAAATAGTGTTTTTCGGACTCAGGGGGGTCTGAAACGTAAAGATCTGAAGAGAACTCAAAATTTTTTTTTCAGCCGATTACATAACTTCCCTTTCTACTTCGTAGAGCCAAGGAAAGTAAAAATCATTGTTCGATACTCGCTCTTCAAATGGCGACTCGAAATGCCGGCCGATCGTGTTAAGTTTTTTAGGAGCAACACCAGCTTAACGTGCAAATAGTTTATTGGACTGCGATCCTAATCTTTCTTAAAATGCTAGAATTACTCGAGGATAATTTGGTTAAATTGCATTGCAGTAGGGTTCACGAGTACAGTTCTCGGCAAAAGAGTTCACGATACCCGTTGAAGCCGTTTGACCAAAAGTAAACAACGACGACGGGCGAAAATTGAAAATATGTCGTCTCCTCAGACAGATATCTCAAATTTGAAATGGCGCGTACTAGAAAAATAAATAGGTTGGAGAGAAACACGATAAAAGTCATCTTGAGCAATTCACATTAATATCCGTCACTGGCCGTGTATAGCGTTAAAACATTTACCATTAGGCAATTGTTCCTTAAGATCTTACTACTTTATTATCATTAACATCAAGATATCATCGCACGGTCATGTCTGCGAAACAAATCACACTAGCTCACAATACACGATTTACCTGATTTATAATTATGTGCCCGTCGAACGTAAGAGCCCCAGAATTAGCCTGGAAAATTATAAAAGGTTGGTATTCTCGTGGTTGATTCGCCTTCTATTGCAAAATACCACAGTCGGGTTCTGGTGGGACTGGGGAGGAAGTGAGAGGATACTGGTAGGTAATTGGGATAACGATTCTTATGCGTCGACACGTTCTGTGCCGTGCGATGTTTTAAATTTCTTAGTTTTGAGCACCCTAATTAGTTGAAGCTAGCGCATTGCCACCTCTTTGTTCTTGAAAATGATCGTATCGCGAATAATCTCTCCCCTCTCAAATGGGAGCGGTTATGTGTAATTTATGTTGGTATGAACGGAAGTTGTTTCATTGTGGGAAGAGAAATTTGTTAATAGAGGGATAAAGATCACACTAAGAGACATGTTGCTTTCAGGGGAAATGGTAGAGAGGGCATTGTGACCCTAATTTCCCCTGATAGATAAAACGTTTCAACCTCTCTCACCCTCTCTCGCTCCTCTACGCAAGTACGTCCAAAATTTAAGGAGACAATTCGTACTGGGAGAAAGGTAGAAGTTTTGGCCACCCTTACGACGCCTCCGTTCAAACCCGTCTTGCGAACCACTTCTCTCAGGCAATTGTATACTTCTACCGTGACATAAATACGTGTCAAGGATCAAAGCGCCAAATGGGAAAGGCACTGAGCTGAAGTAGGAAAGTATAGCACCTAAAACACGGTTGAATGGAACTGGGAGGTGGACGAACACTTCGAGAAGTGACGAAACGAAGGAGGGTTCCATTTCGGACCGTTTGATTCCATAGTGCTAAAGTCTCACGGTTTGTTTTAAGCTCATCGCGGGAACAGTGAAGCAGTGAGCGCTGCAACGCAATTCACCTGACAATTTTATGGTACTCCCCCAACAAAACGAAAAATCCGATCCAAATTCTCAGAGCCGTTCTTGAGAAAAGAACTTTGTTGTTTAGATCGCCGTGATAACTATAGTTAGTTTCCCACAGATTCTCCCATTTTGACCTTATTTTAGCGTTCCGTGTTGACCTGCAGGCTAGCGGTTTTCTTTCAATCGCGTATTATAAAAACACACATAATTTACCCGAACGGTGTTTTTCGCGCTCTGTAGCTCTCGAAAGGAAATGATTCGAAGGAGGAAAGTAATAATTAAATTTACTTGGCAACGAGAAGTTTCCTTTTAATAACACACATTGGATGCTCAGAGCTGGACATTCACTTCTGACCCAATTTGCAGGAAAAATACGTTATTTACTCTCGTTCCTGATTGGCTGAGCGACTCGAACTGCAGAAACCTGAACGAAGAACACGAAAGTTTCCTGCAGTGGTTCTAATCGTAGCGATCAACACGAAACACTGTGCTTGAGTAATGACGTTGTATCACTCACCGGAATAACACCACGTCTGTGTGTTAGTTTGATCGGCCGAAAGGCGTTTATTTCGTAAGAAGGCAAAACTGCGGTAGAAAGAGGTATAGGACATCCATATCCTCAGATTGCACGAACCTCGAAGGGAAGGGAAACATTTCATCTGAACTTATAAGCGCCCACTCTATTAACCGCACAAAGGTCAACCCTCTGTGTGGCCTCGGTGGTCTGTCGTTGGAGCTTCTATGAAACCGTGGACTGTGCTGAGAGAATCGCTAAGGGGCAACGTGGCTTGGAACCAAGATCCACTACTTTCTCAATCTGCTCACAGAGATCTGTCGTGGTCGAGTAGATCCCTCTCTTCTTCTCTCATAATTCTAATCCTCTCGTGCCGTGTCGTACTTTCGTCAACGAACTACGTTCATCATCATTTTGTCTGCCGCCTCCCCCGTATCGCTAACCTGTTCATCTCTGTTCTCACCGACAAGTCCTTCTCCTAATATCTTCAAGTGCTATGGAGCAGTCCTCTTCAGCTCGTTTTTGTAAAAAATTATTGCAATCTCGCGCAGAAAGTTGATGCACACAAACTGCATCAATCGTTAGGTTCCTCGATTTTCACGGTTTTGGAATCGTTAGGCTCGATAACTTTTTCAAGTTACCTCAAAAACAGCTTGTGCAGTTCCCAAGGTCGTCTAATCAGTGGCGAGACTCGGAATTCGAAAATTACGAAAATTCATAAAATCCAGGGCATGACCATACATTTTGAGTAGGCGGTGTATTTCGAGGTTTCTTCACATTAATCAAGCACAAAGCTCAGTTCTAAAATTACCACACTTCACGCAACATACAACTACGTGTGGCAAATATTATTTAAATACTTCAAGGTAAATGACTAGAATGAATCTTAAGTTGTAAATATCGAAAGTGTGTTCTAAATGCTGTAGGAAGCTCAGTTGAGAAATCGCACATTATAGTCTCTATCCAATAATGAAAGGATCTCAATACTGAGGAGGTTTAGAGAGGAATGAGAAAGTAAGATATGTGCAGCGCAATTGATTATGTGGCATATTAGGGGCAAGTGTGTTCGGGGTAGTACGATGGGGCGGCGGCGGGGGGGGGGGGTTGGCAGAGTTTTGGGGAAAGAGTCATCTGGTTTAGTTGTAAGTACCGTGAAGTACCTACGGTGCTGATTCTGGAGACATTATGATTCTTACGTTTCCCCCAATTTTAAAATGACATGAGCCTATCTGTCTTAATATGTGGTTTCTGCAGTGTTTCTGTTCTGAGGCTGATCCCGCAATGATCCATAAAAATTAGCGCTTGAAACTGTTTTATTTTCGTTTATTTTGTAGCATTTAGCTAGTTCTATGTACTTTGAATTGTTAAACCCGACATGTAACCACCCTATGAAGCCTTACAGTTCAAGACCGCTGGCAACACGTACGCGAATCTTCGTTGGTACGTTTGTCCGCAGAATAAGTCGTTGAAGTCCTAGAAAGCCGCTCACCGTTTTGCTCAATTTACGAAAACGTTTACGACTAAGGTGGTCACCGTTACACCTTCTTATGACACTTCGCCCTGAAACTACGCGGTTTGAGATGATTAATCTGTAAATTTCGGGTAAGGGGTTCCTCAGTTGTCTTGTGTTGCTTGTTGTTATTGTGAGTGCAAGAAATGTAACAAAACTGACCGGAATATATAAAGAAAGTCACTTTGAAGGCTGTATGAAAAAGAAATGAAACTTCATGCGAACGCTTCGGGCCTGAGCCCCACGAAAGAGTGACATCAGACGGTCTGTTGGGAGACACAGGAAAATAGCGCCCAGGCCTCACTAATGTCTTCCTAATGTCTGGCCTAATGTCTTCTTGTTCAAGGGCGAAGGCAATGCTGACACTCTCCAGACAGGATCTACGAGTCCTTACTAGCTTCCTCACCGGACACTGCCCACTTAGGCATCTCAGTGGCAGTCAAGTGCAGATTGGTGAGGAGGACGAAACGGCGGAGCACGTCTTATGTGACTGCCCTGTTTTGGCAGCCAGGCGCTTCGAACATTTCTCCGAGGGGTTCATCGAGCCCCAAACCACAGCGGGAGCCAGTATGTGTACGACGTTTCCTGCTAGGTAAAGGACTGCGTTACAATAGGCCTATGCACGGCTGGAGTGACAACGGGAGGTCACATGTGCCCTTTGACTAAAACGAAACAAAAACGCTTCGGTGTACCAAATTCAACTGAACTTACTATCCCTGTACTATCAAATATACACAGACAAGTACTAATTTCCAAATTACTTATATTGTCCATGAGATGAGCAATTAGATTCATGTTACTTAAATTGATACAAATTGATGTAAGTACAAAGGATCTTACGCATATACTTCTGTGGTTTCGAGTTGAGCAAAGAACAGGCTAGACCAAAACTAGTAACAATAAGCAAAAAACGCACCTGCACGATTTACCTCTTGAAGAAGGACTGATGGTCTGCTTTATGGATGATGTGCTTCCTGCTAGAGCGTCAGCAGCCACTACACCCAGACATGTGACTGGTAACATCCGGTTTTGGTCATTTGGCCAGTTCTTTGCTCATCTCAACACAACAGACATATGCGTGACCATGTTGAGTTAGACAACTGAGGAATCCCACACCTGTGGGAATAATATCTGGTTTCCCACTCAATTGAATCGTGCAGTTTGAGGGTGAGCGTCAAAAGCCAGATATTATTCCCACAGGTGTGAGATTCCTCAGTTGTCTAACTCAACATGGTCACGCATATGCCTGTTGTGTTGAGATGAGCAAAGGCTAGACCAAAACTGGTAACAATAAGCAAAAAACGCACCTGCACGATTCAGCTCTTGAAGAAGGAATGATGGTCTGCTTTATGGATGATGTGCTTCCTGCTAGGGCATCAGGGTACAGTCAGGATGACGTGAAACATAACGTACCAAGATCGCCGTATCTACATTGAGAGTGAGAGGCCTTGGCAATGACCCAGTGGAGTGTATGGTGAGTGACAAGAGGGCAGTGAGTGAAGGACAGACGTGTTTTAACACTTAGTGGGGAGGTGAGAGCTAGGTGAAAGAGTTGAGTGAGTGAGAATTTGTGACGTGTTGAGGGGGATGATGGTGAGTAGGGCACGGCTCTGGGTGAAGAGGAGAGGCGTTCAAAGGAGCGTGTGGAGAGGTGTGTGGTGAAGGGGTCGGTCTCGTCGGACCTCATGCTGAGGAAGGAAAAAGAGGGGTGTTCCACGCGCGTGATTTATCGCTCGTCTCCGAGCCCTCGGGGACTTGAGACTTGCACAACAGGATGTTGAATAAGACGGCAACTTTTGGAGAGCTCTTTTATACTTCGCTTCCTTCTAATTTGGTACAAAATTGTGACGTTTCGTTCCGCGTTTGTGGTCCCGAGGCTCTTCGTCTACCGCGCAGTTGTTATCCTGAACTGGGGAAATACATCTGGCGCGGCGCATCACGCCACATTCCTCGACTCCTGTAAATTAGACGACGTACAAGTCCTCGTTCGACGCATTCCCACAGGAAGGCGTAGCTGCACGTTCACTTGATTGAAAATGAATACTTGAAAAACACGTTTTTGGCACAAGTTAGTTTATCTCCGTTCAAAGGAGCTTAAGGTCACATTGAAATTAGAAAGTGGCAGTTCTTCACCGTTTTATGCGAATAAAATTATGACATTCTTCTCCATCGTTCGACAAGACAAAAATACCTTTTTAGGCCAACGTTTCAGTTAATTTATCACCCATCTGTTCTTGTGTACAAACAAAAACAACGGAAATTTGGTCCTAAAAAATATCTTTTCTGACTTGTAAGTCTTGAAGAACGTCATAATCTTATTTACGATACCCAAGTCTTGACTAATTGAAGTCAATTTGAGCGTTTGGTTTGAATCGTCAGCGGCTTTTGAAAAAGTTATAAAATACTATTTTTGCCCGTAACCGTTATTACTATAGTGTCATTATTGAACGTTAGGTTACGTATAAGAGTAGCTCTGTATCTGTGTAGTGGGTTGAACACTGCGGCTTAATGACATATTGTGCCCCGAGGAATGCCAGGTATTTCTTGCAGGAGTCTTTTTTGATGTAGTACCAAAGACCACTAATCGCTCCCTGTCAAGTCACCGACACTGAGCCAGGACAAGATAGGGGGTCTCTCCATCTGTGCCACACCACCTTCACCGAGGGGTGCCGACTATGCGCGTAACATAGACAAGGCCACAATCTGCCTTAGGTGCTGTCTGATGCATTCTTCTGGCATAGTCTCCGTCAGTCCTCTTGACTACTGACAGAGAAGTCCCACAACGGGGAAGCGGCCCTATAAGTAGAGTAGACAACCGCGTCTGGCCAGATGGTCCGCCCTCTCATTTCCAATGATCCCTTTATACCCAAGAATCCAGTACACGTTTCTATTCGTGTTTGCTAAGGAGTTGAGCCCCAACCTGCACTCCTGCATCAGTTTTGACGCTGTGCAGTAGTTCTTCAGCGCCTTACACGACGCTTGACTGTCAGTCATTATGTTGATAGTTTTATTGCTGTAGCCTTTCTCGTGCGTTATGATAGCATAAATCTCTCCTTGAAAACCCGTTGGAGTGTGACCCAGGGAAAAGTGCGTCCCACCCCTTCCAGAGACACTTATCCATTCCCCAGAGCCCGTGCCCTCCGGAGTTTTCTATCCATCTGTGTAGATGTCTATACCATTAGGAGGCTGAAACCAAAGGTTACGATTGAAGTTGAACAGAAACACTTCAATGGAACTCATTATAGGTACCAATTAGTTGAAAGCACCACAGAGCCGTTTTTCCCGAATACACAAAAAACCACTTTTTTGCTGCTTTTATTAATACCTCTTTTGACTGCCGTAGTTATTCAGAATAAAAGTTAGGCGTGCATGAGTAGAAAAATATGTTGTATGCTTTCGAATGCAGAAAATTCTATTTTCGTTCTGATTCTCGAGGTTCGGCAGCAAATCCGTTTCTAGATCCATGAAGTGGAGGCGGAGACAACCATGAGCCGTTCCATAGTGCAGGACTGCGTTTCTATTCCTCTACGTCATTTTGCAACGTGCTTAGCACACACCCTGAATTTCTGTTTCTCGTCTTCTACTGAGCCTTATTCCGGATCTTTGAGAAAAAATGGCATTTAACAAAGACCACGTTTGGGTTGGACAGGGACAAATGATCTCGTCAGCTGTCAGAGCTCTCTATAAACCCCGTTCACACTCCCCTTCGACCTGCTGCAACCAACGCTTACCATTGGCAACTCACTAGACAGTTTAGGGGTGGAACATCTCAGGAAGTTTTGGTGTGGTTTTCTGCATCGTTGACTGACATTCATGTATTATCCTATCTTTGTCTGCCCAACATGCCAGCCCCAAGCAACAATTGGCTAATATTGTGGTTCCCTCATCGACTTTTCTGTGATTAAATGTCCACAATGTTAAATGCGAGTGTTCTCGATTCTCGGAAGAAAACTGCACCTGCATGGAATAAGTTAGACTAGATCGTAAGATTAATGTCGGGCGGTTCCACTGGGGGAGTCAGTGCGAGACGAAAAAGACCTGCCTAAAATGTGGTTTCCAACCCCATCTAATTGCATACTTTATTTGGTACACGTCTTGACTGCCTGGTCTTTGAGAACTGGTACTTCGTGCAGCGATACAATTCTTCGTAAATCGGTAGACCACGCTTGTAGAACTATTTCAGCTCAGCCCAAACAGAAATTATATTGTCCATGAAGAGTCGAAGTCAGTCGTTGTTTTTAAGTAAATGGTGCGGGTGCGGAAATTGTTGTCATGGACGGCTCAAGGCACCCTAAGTACAGCCACCACATCTCGGCCGGTGACAGGCGCTGCAGGTTTTTATTCGTTTCGACAGCATCGCTACAACTGTGGATATGCTGCCGCGTAAGTATAGCGGCATTGATACTACTGTTGGGCTAACGCCTGAGGCTTCGGAGAGGGTACCTACCTTAGTAGCCTTGACCCCTCGCTTGCCGACATTTAACTAAATCCAGCAAATCACGGCCCCCACGATTCCATCTTATAGGCCTTGCGGCCAGCGGCACTTTGCTCTAGGGTGTTATGCCGGCAGCAGTGCGGGTAGAAACCTGCAGCTAGGCTACAGCAGCTTGAACATCCTACGGACCTGTATGAGTGGCAGGTCACCGCGCAGGAATTACTAAAGGGCGTTCCCCCTGCGCCTGCGTTTCTTCCCTGCCAGACTTTTGAGGAAAGGGGTTGCCCCCAGCATGCAGGGCTAGGAAATCCCGTACCTTAAATTTTGTGCCTGATCTTTGGTTTCCCGGGCGATCTAAGCCTGTAAAAGGGGGTTTAAAGATGTTCCAAGTACTTTTAGCCTTTATTTGCTTCGCAAAAACGAGCGATATAATTAAAGGCAGTGAGAGATGACAGATCATTCAGTAACCGTCAAGCACTAAGACGACGTGCAGACTGGGGATTGCTGAACCAAAAAAGAAAGGTAAACGTGCATTAAAGTCACCAGGTCCTGTAACCTGAACTCGTGAGGAGAAACTAAATGTCTATGGCTGAGAACAGCCAGCCACCTGGGAAACCACATACCTTCAATTTTGAGTCTACTTCCCATTCGGTCTAATTGTACAGGTGTGAAAAGGGTTTCAACTGTGACCACCTTTTCCTGAGATTTTTGTTTTCAGGGAAGGGAAGACTTCCACAAAATTTTGTTACCCTTTTCTTTTTGAAGGATCGGTGGAAGAAAAGCGGGTGAATGCTGTTCAGAATGCAGCGCGTGTTATGTGGTCTGGAGTCTGTTGGTGGATGTTTAAATCTCTTTTTATTTCCTACTTGGAGGGATTACGTACGTTCTCCAGGGAGCTTAGGTCGCCTTGACCTTCTGTTGGTCAATAATGGGAAGCTCGGAAGAGTTTCGGGCTTGCGCCGTCTCAAAGGGTGCATTAGCTTGATCTATAAGTGTGTCTGCTTCACACAGTTTTCCTTGGAATTGCCCATTCTGGATTTTTGCAGCGGAGACGCTTTAACAATCACAAACCACAACGACTGGACTGGAAGTGGCATGAGTTTATTAACGACTTTGTAGTTCAAAACGTAGACTGGTGTGATGTGGGATGGTCTGAGCGCAGTCTGACGATAGTTCGATTTCATTCAACTCTACGGACCTGACTAAACTTCATCTGGCGGAGTTCTACGAGTTCATTCGGTTCGTAGAGGCCCGAGAATTCGACAGAAGCTGAAGATGGAGGGTCCAACGAGTGGATTGGAGGCTGTGGACGGAGGAGGTTCTCAACTCTAGTAATTCAATGAAACGGTAATACCAACCGGGAGCCAACTGGGAGGGCTACCGGGTACCGCCCACAAGGCCCCGGCCTCTGGCCACTCGCTCCATCACAAGCTCCATCCACAGGCCACACTTCACCTCCCCCCCAGGCTACTGCACTGCGCACACGCAGCTGTCTGCCGGTAGCAGCCTTTTTTATTTCCCCCACTTTATTACCGCATTCCCACCACATCCCAAGTACCTCCGCCCTAATTAAAGTACATCCGGCTTCAAAACCGGGAGCCGCCAATTGTCTCGACGGGTGCCTTCCAACAATGGCAGCTCCCTCTCGCGTCCACGTCGACCCCGCGGCCCCTTCCCATCATTATGCCTCGCCCGCTACACCAAATAACGAAAACCGCCGGTTTTTCTTCCAGCGAGTCAAAAATCCTGGCTTCTGGGTTCACCGCGATGTGTGAAAAACTGATTAGGTTCGTAGGCACAACTATTCAGATCGGTTGGCAAAGGCGGCTATATTCCCCGCACGGCCATTCACAGCTTATTTCATGAATGTGGGCAATAATGGTGCACGTTCGTAAAATAGTTAGGAGCAACTACAGCAATCTCGGGATTCCAGCCACCGCCGTTTCACTTATTACCATTACTCACAGTTTTTCCCCATAATTCCATAACAGCTATCACTCTTCTTCTCAAAAAAATTAAGTTGACAGTCTTACAAATCACCGGTATTCCATAATGGTCGTGGCGTAAGTAGTAGCAACTCAATACATTTCGGAGCCTTAACCGCCACCAGTTTTGGTTTATTATTGAATGGGATGGCTCTCGGAGGTGCTCTACAAGCATTGTCGTTTGCACGTGAGCTGGACTGGATTGTTCATATACCCACGATATATTCTTAATATTTTTCGACGTTGGCGTTGATAAAGTTGGATCCCAATTATACCGTGGAATAGAATAATAAGCCGTTGTTTTTTTGTTTGTATGGACCATTATTAATACGTAGGTTTTTGTCATTGGGGAGAGAAGTAAGGGACAGACAAAACGTACCATATCGGGGAAATATTGAAAAAGTACCTAATTTTTAGATGGGTGCGCGTTTCGTTTCTCAATCGGTTCGTAATTAAGAAAGGTTCAAGAACCTCGTTTTTCAATCACTAGAGCAGCATTTATTCGTCTTCTTTCCTTAGCCTATGGAGTAGGAAGGAAAGAACAATAATCGTAATTTCTTCTGATTTGAACGCTTTTAAGAATTGCAAATTCCGAAAAATATCGTTGGAGAAAACGGTTTGTGTGTGTTCGTATTTGTGTACGCGATTGAAAAAGAACAAGTCGGGTTAAATTTGATATTTAACCAGCACATGAACATGAGACGGCAAAATAACGTTGTCGTTGAAATCAATCCAAAGTCGTACTTATCGTAATCATCGAAACACCAAACACAATCATTAAAAACGGCTATAACAATTTTTTGTGTGGAATCATCCGAAATCAAATTTCAAATTGCGTTGCAACAGTAACGAGGGAGCACAATAATTGTCAAAAATCGACTTTAGAAGATAATAATTTGCAACGTACGACATTATGCAAAAAGACAATCCTTGGCACCTATTATTGTTGTTGAAGTTACGGAGGTGCAATTTGTGAAACTACGGGTTGGCGCGTCTGAATCGTTTCGATTTATCGAGGTCGCTCAATCGATCGATCGAATCGGAGCGATCTTTCCGCGAGGTTCGAGGTCGTAATCCGCGGATTCCCAAAAACGAAAAAACGTTCCGAGTCGACCTTCGTCTTCGTTCGTTCGAATTTTAATTTGAGGTTTTCCGGCCCAAAAAGGAAGGTGATTCTCCGCTCACGACTCCGCGGGCGGCGATTAAGCGGGTCTGGAGCTGGGTGGCTGGCTGGTGATAGGGAGGTCGGCGGGGCCTTTTGCCGCGGTTGGCGGGACGAGTGGGGAGCCCTCGTTTTGTTCGATTCGTCGACGGCTAGCGGCGGCTGCCAACGAAAGAGCAAATGTCACGGCGTTTCGTTGGGGGTCGTAGCTGCGGCGATCAAGTGGTCTGCTGATGGGTGGAGGGGGGGGGGACCGACGACTTCACGTTTTCATCTCGGGCGACTCGGGTTTCCCTCGAATCTGCGACCTGCGCTGCCGATTAAGCGGTCGGAGTTGAGACGATCGATTAGTGTCTCGATCGGCAGAGTTATGTCAAACAGCCCCCACCCCTACCGCCCCTACCACCACCAACCCCCCTCCTCCACGCAACCTCAACCTACGTATTAATTCAATTTAAAGGGGGGAAAAAAAATTAACGGGTTCACTCTTTTGATTGCAGATGGTGATGCGCTAGGAAGGCCAGCCTACACTACACTACAGATAGCCTTGGGAGACAACGAGGTTCCCCCGAAGCGAGCGTGAGAGAGAGAGGGGACGAGCCGACGGGAACCGGCGGAGCGAGAGCGAGAGAGAAGGAAACATACGCTCAAACGAGAGAGGTCGGAGCCTTCGAGACAAAAGCTCCTTTTAAGATGTTCGCGATAATGCAAGTGGAGACGGACGAGAGGAGGGAGTTCAGGAGGAAAATGCGAGCCAAGTGCGAATTCGTCTGCAAATTCTGTCAACGGCGGTTCACCAAATCCTACAACCTCATGATCCACGAGAGGAGCCACAAAGATGACGTCACCTTCACCTGCGAAATATGCGGGAAAACCTTCAAGCGGCAGGATAACCTGAAACAGCACAGGTAACTTACCACGCACCACCACCACAACTACAACCACAACGCTCAATCGCCTCTTATTTCCTACTAACCACGTACATCCCCTCTACCACCTTCTCCACCGCCTCGTTCATCCCCTCGCAATACTCCATTCCCTAATCTCTCAATTTGACTTTCAACGGCTTCGAAATGTGAAAACCACCATTAGACATACTCAATCGCTCGCCCCTCTGGTTTTAAAATGGTTTTATTACGTTCATTTTAAGGTAATTTAGTGCAGCCGTCCCTAGACAATCCTCCAAAACCCCAGATTATTATTATGTATGGTTGTAACGTTTTGTATTGAAGTAAAGCTGAGCTACAGAATCCTGTAGGAGCCTATAATCCTATTCATTTGAGAAGTCATGCGGTTGCTTTTATTCATCTGATTAACCTCAGCGAGCGATCATTGAGCACATAGTTCAGTTGGACACAATTGTTTTGGGAAAAAGGTTCATTTTACGCCATTTGTGAGGAGAGAACAGTGCAAGTTTGTTTATAGTAGTCCAAATGTTAATAATTTGCAGCTTCCCTCTCTTGGTTCTTCCATAAAAGACAATTTCTCGGAATGATGCTATTAAGATGAAACATATTCTAAATAGTCGCGTTCTAGGGGAGCAATTTTTACTTTCCTTGGCTCTACGAAATAGTTCTGTACGAGTATACTAGGCTGAAAAAAATTTTTTTTGAGTTCTCTTCAGATTTTTTCGTTTCATATGGAAATAATTTTTGGTAACTTATTGTACTTCTCTCGCCATTTTCTCACAAATGAGAATTTCGTGATATTATTTGGAAATGTCCATACAAGAAATGTAATCAAAATCTTAATAGCCGTTTATGAGAAAAAAATATTTGGTGTTATGATCACTGTGAGTACGTCTTTAGGTTGGCATCCGCAATATGCGATGACATTATCCCCAACTTTAAAGTCTGAATGCTTGCTTTCCAAACATTAAGCTTAAAAACATGATTAAAGCAGCCGTTTTTGAGAAACGATTAATTTACATTCTCACGTCGGTTCAAATTCGATTTATCACAATTTAGAAAGTTTTGACAAGCTCAAAAGTCGTAATTGGAGATCTCTCAACCTCTTAACCATGTTGTGAGCTGCTGTAGCTATCTTTCTATATTGATCGGGTTGCTTGCCAGAAACTATTCTCCAAGCCTGGAAATTGCGGAGGAACAAGGTAAAGGAAGAACTACATACTGTAACATTCATCTGGGGACGGGTCCAAAAAAGTTCAAAAAACACTATTTTAGGAAAACGGTTTGTGTCTGTCAACGCGATTGAGAGTAGACGGCTTAACCGAACCCGCTCAAACTTGATAATCTAGCCCGGCAAAGTTCCACAGTTACCATAGTGACCAAAACACGGCTGTAGCGATTTCGTCTAAATCATTTGTACGGGGAATTTCTAAATAACGAAGCAATACCATGAAATTGTAGAGCAGCACAGTAAATTACAAACATTTCGGCGAAAACTGATTTTAGCGTTTTACTCCGCTCAAACGGTACTCGAATCTTCAGAAAAATTAGTACGAGAGTTCAATAAAGTGCCTATACGACAAGGGACTACTTCAGAAATTCCGGAATTCCAACCCCGGCCATTTCTCACAGTGTTTACCCGATAATTATGAAAAAGTGATCATTATCGTTCGTGTTTACACTCTCATTGATTCCCTTTGACTGTTTGCTCGATAGTGGTTGAGCCATGAGGAACAACTCAATAAATTCCTGTGGAACTTTAAAGGCTTCCACACTTCTTGTCATGTAGTAAAGCGAGAAGTGATGTTTTACCTAGTGAGTTCACGTAGAGCTAAGGAAAGTTGTGCGACCTGACCACTTTATAAACGACCTTGCTGTGGTGTCTCATGTCGATGTGCAGGGCGAAATGTAATTGCGTTGCCAGGCAGAGCTATTTACTTCAGGATGGCGCACAACCCCCTACGCTTTCCGGAACCCCTTCACCACTCTTTTAACCCCTTGGTCTTGTTCTTCCCCTTTACATCCCTCTCAGTCGCCCATTATCTCAATTGTTTTGCGTCGAGAGCTCCCACATACGACGGGATTTTATTTGTAAAACGACGAAAGACCCCCCCCCCCCCCTTCACCCACGAAGGCATCAAGTTTTCGAAATATTGTTGAAATGTCCAATTTTGTTTTACCGGGATACTATTCCAATCTCAAAAACAGAACGAAAAGGGCGACCGGAAATTCGAGGTCCTGCTACAGGATTGGGAAGGTCAATTATTGAAAACACGTTGGAGTTGATTGAGTGCAGCCATACGCTCGCAATCTTGTGAAAAACTGAGCAAGAGTGCGCGTGTCGTTGTACACAGTGAGGTTTTCGTACTAAACTGGGATTAGGCGAAGGAGCCGCTAGTGTCACCATTTATTGGATTGCTTCTGTCATCTTATTTCATTCAATGAATAATTTTGTCGAAAGTTGACGCTTTTAAAGGAACGTTTACGTTTACGTGGCGAGATTTATCAGGAAGAATCAGTGAAAATGGCCGCAGTTTAATTTATAGATCCACCTTCTTCATTGGTTGGACAGAGGAGTGTTGATAAATATGAATACTCTCAATTCATACGTCATGCGTATTCCCTGAACTCGCTCCCATAGTCACGTTGCTGCACTCACAAGCCGTTTCTTAGTTGACAGTACCTCTAACACGCACGATCTCCCTGCTCTCACTCTACCTTTTCTCTAACCACGTACTTCCCGTGGCAGCTTCTTCGTGCTTCGTGTAAATACAGCACGTTGGACGACCATCCTGATCTGAAAGCGCTGCTATCATATGGGCGAGATTTATACAGAACAAACTGCACTAAAATACATTTTCTTAAAAGCTTTTGCTAATTTATTGCGCAACTCTCGTCATTTTCCTATGAATGGAAATTTAATAAGATCTTCGCGTAATTTAGGTTTGTTAACACACACATTTGAATTCGATTTTAGTAGAGCCATTTTTAAGAAAAATAACAACTCGACATTTTGATCACTATGATGACTATAGTTAGTTTTGAACTGAGTGCACTCTTACCCTTATTTTGGCGTCCCATGTTGATCTGTAAGTTGAATATATAATTCGAGCCCATTTGGTTCTACCGTTTTTTCTCAATTTCATCGACCAACCATTTTCTCAAATGTGTTTTTTCGCATACAGAAGCCCTTGAAACGTCAAGATTAGGAAAAAAGTTATGTAATTTTAGGGCGAAGAAAATTGAAAATTCTTTGAGAAATGAGTCGATGTCTGATGAACGAAAGCTTGTTTTGCGATGCAGATCGCAGGGCAGACAATCACAATTTACCTGCGTAATTGGAGTGGTTAGGTTTTTCGTAAGTATAGTGGAATGAAGGCTAATCCGTTTGAGTCCTCCAATCGACCAGGACGAACCTCGTACCACAACTCCTCCCTCTGTCGGCCCAAGCCCTATGCGGTGCAGTTTGGTTCGTCTGAGACATACCCGAAAACGGAGCAAAGTGCGATAGACATCTTGAAAATTGATCCCTCATGGCGCCGGATCACCCTCGTTCCGTCTCATCGTCAACGAACCAACTGCCCTGCTCCTTCGCGTCTAGTACTTTTTTTTTCTTTCGTCTACCTTTGACCTAAACTTCCGCGCGCCATTCGAACTAAACCAGAAGAGATGCATCAGCCCGTCAGATCTGATCGACCTGAAACTCAACTCCTCCACAAAAAAGTAGTGAACTATTAGAAGGATCACCAACTTTCTTTCAAGAGGTCGGCTCTGGAGATCAATTACTGATTTCTCGTTCGCTGCATCAAACCGATGGCATTTTGATTGGCTGCAATCGCTCGGCGTCCGCTTTTTAGTCTTTCGACCTGAAAGGGAGCATTTTATTTTCATCTGGACTTCGCGTTTTGATGCTTCCCGCACCAGAACAGTCCGTTCTATGTCTTGAGAGGAGCGTTTTCTGTGCTGTAGCGCCTGCGTGGGCCTGTCACATTATTCCTGCCTCCTTGGACTAGTCTGTCCCTCTTTGCCACTTATTCGAGCTACACTGCAACCGCTTGCTGAGAATGTTGCACTGGGTTCGTTCGAGAGAGCGACAGTGGTGACTTGGCGACGGCCCAGTGGGTCTTCCTATTGTCCTTCAACGGGAGATCAGCAGTTTTATACCATTAGCACGAAAGCGTTCTTAAGGTAGAGCGTGTGTTATACGAGAGAATGCCCTAAGACATAGATTAGGTACAGTATTGACGACTCGAGGTTCCTCAGGCGTCTGCCACAGTAGCAGTCTCTCCCCTAATGACACTGTACGCATCCTTCTGTTGTGATGTGGTGCTAAGTGAACTGGCCGAATGAAAAAAAACTCTGCTGTACCTTTTTTTACAGCGTGGGTGCTTTGCCTGCCCGGCATGACTCTCTTATGACCGTCGAAGAAGTCGTTCTGACAAGGGAACAGACCTGTGGGCTACTGAGCGAGTGGCTTGGTCCCGGCATTAGTGCAAAAGCCGAGTTTCCTTACAAACTACTCCTGATTAACTTCTTAATGGATCATAAGAATCCTGTTAGTGCGTTTACCGCTGCCGCTGTAAGAGAAGATCTGTTCTACGACTTTCCACCTGCAGGGCATCGGAATATCCCTCCTGAACCCGCAGGACAATACTCCGCGCAATGCTTTATTATCTACTTCACTGTTATTGGTAGGTGGTAGATGGTAGCCTATTGCCACATTCCACGCAATGAACTCACGAGCACGATTTGGATTCGTGGGGCAAGCGAGACATTAGGACTGGTACGGTAGGACTTCAGGCCGCATTGCACACAAGGGACAGTCGTTAAGTTTTTTAAACGGCTCGTGAAGCTTGGTGGTTGGGATAACCGGTGGGGGGGGGGGGAGTTTGACGTTCTGTCACCGCTTGAACTGTTGGGGAGATGCCGGCGTAGTCGAAATTGTACTGACACCCAGCTCTGAACCACTACCCACCGTAATCCTCAAAACGCCATTCTGCATCCTATTCCAACGCTACGTGCCACCTATGGGGGTTGTAGGTCAGCAATAATAATTGTAGGTCCGTGGGGCTGGGCTCTCTTTACTGAAGGAAGGGATGTTCTGTGTCGAGGTGGACTTCATACGACTTGTACCAACGAAAGTTTGTCAGCGTCTGTTGGTCATGAGTCAGATGCGTTAGCTTATATGTTTATTTTACTCACAGTTTTTCTCACTTGAATACTAATGTTATTCTGATTGCATGATTCAATTTCTGAGAGGTTCTGTGAAACACGATGTTTCGGGGAATCAACTAGTTACAAATTGCTGCCTCCTAAACCAGTAACAGATTGTGGCTGCTGTTCTTTTCCCTTTAGAAGGCTGCGGCTGTTATAAATTGTATATGTTTTCGAAATGGAAACTCTACACACGTACTTCTCTTATATTTGCACATTGTTCTGTTATAATTTTGCACTTCTGCTCTTTTCTAACTCACCTAACAAAATTAATACGACACGAATCTTCTTTGACTTGGTGTATTCGCATTTCAGTTCCACCTGCGCAGAGCAGGGTGGTGGAGTACACGGACGGGCTTTTGAACGTTGTTGTTGTGTTGGTTCACTCTGCCTCATCTTCCTGTGAGCCGAGTGTTGGCCAAAGCCTCAAAAAGTCATGATGTGCGGTATTTAGCAGCGTCTCGGAGTGCTATCATCCCTCTTTACGAGGGTTTACAAGTTTAGCATTGACGTTTGCGTTGCCACTCTGGACGAGGCCTGAAGTGATGCGCATTCCCAAGGGTGGCATGCAATTTTATGTTCAGCGCAGATTGCAGTGATCCCACGGAGACGATAAGCCTTGTGATAAGAAGAGGGCTCCTTAGTCGAGCACTGGAAGGCAGGTTTCCCGTTTTGATGTTCAGTAAAGGATGTACGCACTCGGTTTGCACACGTGGGTGCAGTACATCAGAGCAGTTGGGCAACGAATGCCCTCTCGAAGGTTGTTTTTCAGCAGTTACATTCTTCTGAAGCACAGACACAGTATATTAATATATGGTACTGCAAATCAGGTGGTAGACGGCAGGGCTTGTCACTCATGAGAAAGAGGGCTAAACATTCTATCGAAGACTTTAAGTACAAGTGGCAATTGCTATCTGGACAAGGCGATAGGATCATACTCCACTCACCAGCCCCTTGCAGTGGTTATTCGTACCACTTATTTAATACGGATATCGAAGTGACTGAGCTCCTTGTGCTCGTGGATGATACTGAGCCAGAAGCAAACGAATTGCCGTGTCTGTCTTAAGTTCATGTAGTGGCGCAATGAGAATAGATCCGAATGGCCGCAATGACAAAACGTTGTCCAACATCCTTCGGGACGTCTCTCTGAAATGACTTTTTGTTTTATTTTTTGCTGGTGACTGCTAGACATGTGATCCCAGTACATCCATGAGCGACATTTAGCTCTGATCCTGTTGTAATGTCTTTGCTCAAAACCGTCTTTATTGGCGGTAGAACGGGTAGGACTGCATCAGGAATGGAGACTGGTACAGCTGATGAGGCAGTGGCGTCCCCACAGCTTAGGGTCATTGAAAAGAGGTCTTACGGTAACTGCTACGTGGCAGAACGTACAGAATCGGTCGGTGGGAGATCACCAACATTTTAGCCCACGCGTTACACCCTGCACGCACCTCATCAACATTGCAAGCCGATTTGACGTCCTGGGTTCTGCCACGTCACCAGGGAGGGCCCCTTCAGGAGCGCATTCACTGTCCCATTAGGCCCACCGATGTTTTCTACTCAACCACCACTCCCCCTCCTCCTCATTTAGCGTCCTACTGTGCCACATCTCATAATTTTCCATTCTCAGCCTTACGTTCGTTATATGACTTCTGAACATCCTCCTCGTGTACTCCAGCTCAAGCTGATTATGCAGAGAAACTCATAAACCTCGCACGCTCCTTGGCAGTTTCATTCCACCATTTGTTACAAAAGTTCACCCCGAACATTCATTCAACTGTTGCCATTAAAAACACGAAAAGAAAGATGAAGTGGGCACACTCACTCGACGCATTGTGACTCAAAAACACCCACAATTTTATTGAATAAAACTTTGAAAACTACGAGGAAACTCAAATGTCGACTCGTAGTTCATTTTTGATTGCTCATGCGGCATTGGACCGGACGAAATCCGAGTTGAGTTCAGTTTCCTCGTAGCATTTTGTAGATAAACTAAGATCTAGTTAGTTAAGTGATGAAGCCGAAGGGCAATAAAAAGCACTGGTTTTTTTTGTTTTATGTGTGGTTTTAGATGTGGTTGGCGGTAAGTAGAAGAGAGGCCATGGAATCCATTCTTCTTCGGCACCAAGTTATAAAGAGAGTGGAAGGAGTAAGGATCACAACTACCTACAGTACAACTGCATGTCCCCTAACAAAACTTCTGCATGTCTAACCCGGAGAGTTCTCAAATTAACTTTCATCAGGTGCTACTTCCTGCAGTACTAACTTCTTGCAACGGCTGGAAACTTTGTTGGTGTTAAGTATTACCGAGTAGTTTGATTCGCATACGTAAATAATATCGCAGGTTAAGACAGTTTTCAAAGAGATTATTGTTGATATGAAGGTTTTAACGGAAGACACGAATGTACTTGCTGTGTTGATTATAGCAGGCACTTCCGAGTGTTCCCTTAAGCTAGTCCAGACTATTGGTGGGCTATTAATGAACTGTCGCCAACCGCTCGTGTGAAATACACCATCGCTTGGAAGAGGTGAAGTTTGGCAGTGCTTTGGTGGGGGGAGTGGCTGCAATAGTTGAATGCTTGTGGATGTTCGCTTATGTTCTAAGCCCTACAATGATGTTTCAAGAGTCTCTCAAGTGCGCTTCTTCCATGCTGAAAAGGATTGGGAGTCCGCTTACTAAGTTCCCTTCAGCCAACCGAACCGACCAGGGCGTCGTCCTCTCAGAAAGATTATTGGGTTGCCTCCCAGCTCCGACTGCAGCTGGTCCTGAACAAACTCAAGACTAGCTGAGGGCGTCACAGCTCGGGGCACACCGAGGACAAACCCTTCATTCACAATCCCTACTCTGCACCCTTAATAGTACTGCACCTTGGCACCGAAACCCGACGATATTTGAAAGGACTTAGAACCGTGGCCTCGCGTGCCAAAATTGCGCTCCTAATGTTATAGCAAGTTTAAATGTAGAAAGTAACGAGCTAAGTTACGGAACTGAAAGGGTAATGTAACATGGTTATTGGTCTTCGATGACATGGCGTAACATTAAGAGATAATCCTCGCTATTAAAGGGGCAAGGGAGAATTGAGCTGAGAGAAAAAAAGCAGCGCCTTGAGAGGAGTTTTGTTTCATGCACTAAAAGTAGAACGTTATGAACAATTTCAAAATTAAATGCGACACGTTGGTAATTTAAACGAATACATTTTCAGAGATAAACGAGTTTCCCAAATCGACTTTCAATTACAATATTTTGTACAGTTCATCATTATTGTAATAGAGCTTAACATTTCATGACGATTTTCAGGATTTATCAACTATAATCGAACGTTCTCAAAATTGCAACGTTAAGTCCAACATTTTCAAGTTCCAATTCCTTCTTTTTTACCGACAACGTCAACGTTAACCAAATTCGATTATAATTCAAAATTTCCCAAGGTGAAGAGTACGTTTTTACTTTTCTTGGCTCTACGAAGTAGGAAAGAAAGTTACGTAATCGGACGAATAAGAAAATGAGTCATCTTTACATTTTAAGGCCTACTGAGCCCGAAAAACACTATTAGGGAAAATGGTCTGCGTGTGTGCGTTAACGCGATTGAGTCGAAAAAACGGCAGAACAAAATCGGCTCAAGATATCTAACCCGCAGGTAAACGTGGGACGCTAACTTTGGAGAGTGAGCAAAAACGGACTATACTTGTCAAAATACTAATTTTTTTTTCTCTCAAAAACGGTTCTAACGGTTTTATTTATATAATTATTGTGTACAGTTCTAAATAACAAAACAATACCATTCAATTTCTATTCTTGGGAAAATGACGAGAGCCGAACAATAAATTACGAAATATTTCGTCAAAAATAGATTTTTGAGCACTTTTTTCTCTTTAAACTCCGCTCAAGCGTTACTAGCACCTTCACGAAAATTGACGTGTTAAGTGTCTGTACGACGATAGTTCCATAGCGCCCATAAGACATGAAAGAGATACTTCTGGAATTTCAACCCCCGCCGTTTCACTTACTACCATTTCTGATTGTTTTTACCCGATATTTCTGAATCAGAGATTATTACCGTTCATTAAAAAATCGAGTTCACAGTCTCATCAATTCGCTGTTTACTGCTTGGTAGCGGTACTAATATAAATACCGTAACTACGAGACGCTATCAGTTCCCACCTCCGTGGTATCACGTTTGCTCCAGGTTTAAATGAACTAATTGAATGATAAATTCAATTAGTATCAAAAGCCACGAAAACCAGCGAAGTGGGCGTTGAGCTTAGGAGAGTTGTGTGATCCGTCGCATGTCTAAAATCGTTTGCCAAGTGGAGTTCAACATTTTTCCAATTAAATTAATCCCCTTGTCTGGCAGAGGGCAAGATTTGTCAAATCCGTCTTGGCTTTATCGGAGTGAACTCAGTTCTTTTTAAATTGAATTGAAGACTGTTCAAATTAGGAAGTTAGTTTTTGCAGTTTCTCGCCAACGTTAAAGTTAAAGTTGAATTTGCCACTTCTCGGGCTGAATACAACATTTTTAAAATGAAATTAGTAATTTACTAAATTAGAAGAACAGTTTTTTAAATCAGGTTTTACGTTTTCTGAAATGAATTCAACCCTTTTCACAATCGCCAAATTTCAAATGTGTGCTGAAAACTTTGCGAATTCAGTTCAACGTTGAACCTTTTTTCTACTACATTGTTCAAATTAATTCGATGTTTAGCGAATTCAAAAGAAAATGTTCAAATTAATTTTGCGTCCACCGAAGTACTTAATCTCTCACACGAAGTTCAACGTATTCCAAACCAAGCGCGAGTGAGTTCTCTGACGTCAAAGTGCCAATGAAGCGAATTGTTGTGTTCAACATTTCTTAAACGTTAAGTTGTTCCCCATCAGCGGTTTGCCACCTTTTTTGAAGATATTTATTTACATTTTCTGTATTAAATCGGCACCCCTTACAGATTTAATTCTTCCTGGTTCGCTTCCAAATCCATTTCGAATGCGCGTTCAAAATAGTTCGTCAATTCAGTATTAAATATTATGCAAGTTGAATTCTATCCGTACCGTTTCAAATGTTTGTGCTCCACTTCACGCATGAAGGTCTGCATTTTCCAAATCAAGCTCGAGTTCTATGGAGTGAACGTTATTTGATTCAGTAATTTCTTAATCACTTCAAAATTGGTTGACCACTCCACTTAAAAGTTGAATTAGGAAAGTTGATCAAATTTTGTTAGAAGTTTCCCAATGTGAAGACCAAACGATTTTCATCATTTGTTTATTAATTGGGACGTAGGAGGGAGGGTCTGCGTCCAGTGGCTCCATGAATTTACACCGGAGTATTGTGAACTGATCCGGTACCGTTTAGTACTGTGTCAGGTTGGCCATCTCGCCTCATTGCGATGGCAGCTTTTCTTTCTTCCCCTGTTCACCCTCACGAGAAACATGCAGCGTGCCGCCATTCCCATAGTGCCCAGCAGTTTGGTACATTCAAGAGCGGTCTTTAATCCGTGATCACACTGATAGCAGCGGTGCCCAACTCGTCATTGAACCAGTAGGTTCCCTGGTAATGGGCTCGGAAACTGCTCGAAGATGCGAACGATCATTGTCCACGGCGACTAGCCACCCCCAAGGCCTCATTAACATCGTGCCCTTACCCCTACCAGGCAGATGGGGCATTCCCACAGAGCATTCAGCACATTCAAGTTCAGTTAAATGTTGCTAGTTGAGTTCTTGTATATTTTTCAAATCATGTTCGAGTATATGGAGTAAAAGTGTAACATCACTTCTCATTTTTGCTAATTATATTCTGAAATATAAATTTAATTCGATTCCACCCAAATTCATACAAAAAAAGCCATGTAACTCGCATTAGCACGCCCACTTCTAGATTGTTTTCCCCATTTTTACGTTACATCGAACAATTATAGTTTATAGTTTGCGGAATTCAACACTGCATCCTACTCATTGAATTCGCAACATTAAAACAAATTTAAAATATAAAAAATGCTGCGCTTTGGGCGTTCTTTACTAAGATCAACATTATCTCAATTCGAATTACCGTTTTCCAAAGAAGACTTTTTCGATCTTGAAATTCATTGATATTTCTCACAAATTACGAATGCTCAATGTTTTCCAACGTTAACGTCACGGTTCCCGAATGATTCTTTATATTTATGAATATTTACTTGTATATTTTTTAATCTTATTATAATAGGCATTTCATAAATGAAATTGAAGTTTCAAATTGAGGTGCTCGTTTTATGTACAATTTACTGAGGTCAGAAACGCAGTCAGATTTATAGTAGAGATCTGTACCTTTCGGAGGAGGTCAGCACAATAATAACCTGGTTGATTCCAATATATATAACATTTTCTATGATAATTCAAATAATGAAACAAACATATCCGCCTTGTCGTAGCTTAATCTTAGATAATCATTCCACCTAATGGCAATGTATATGTCTGCTCAGTTGTTAATAACAAATTAAATGTTGCAGATCCGTCAGGAGCCCGACGTGCCGAATAGCAGGGTGGTTCTAGGCAATATTTAGAGTTCCTAGAGAACCCTGGGGAGCCTACCAGCGCCCTTATTGCCTACCAGCCCTTCACACTCGACAACAACCCTTCACAAAAAACTAGAAACAAACACAAAAACAGAACAAGTGCCGCTCCAACTGCAAAGCTCTTCGCCAAATGGATTCCTCCCTCCCATTTCCCCTCTCCGCCTACCCTTCCCCCCACCCCTCTAACCCAAAAACTTTTCCATTGGTTACTAGGAAAAGAGAAGTTAAACGTCCTTATGTCTGTCTAGTCTCAATTTGGAAGGGGCTCGATTTCTAAAGCCCGACGTATTCTTTGCAAATTTTTGTGAATATTTTAACTATAATTGTTACTATTATTTATCAGTGCTTTATGAATTACCATGTAAATATAAGTATATGTTACGGTATTATTTTTCAATTTCGTTTAATCTAGTTGTTCTGCTTGGTACTGAGTAAATTAATGAATTATTATTAACTAGTTGAAACCGGATAAATCCTGTGAATACACTTGTATTATAATGATCAAATATATTTATGTGACTATATCGGTAAATATGTATGAAAAATACACTAAATTCAACGAGTTGAACTACGCGACAATTTATTGTCCTTTCTATCCCTCCCTCCTCTTTATTTTCCTTTGTACTGCGAAATAGAAGGAAACATTATGTCGTCAGCTTTTTGTTATTTTTCTTCACATCTCATTCTATCAAAAGCTCCTTGAAATCGAAAAACACCGTGTGAGACAGCAATATGTGGGGCCACAAGAGTATTATTACGGTGTGGATGCTCGCTGTCGTGCAGGTGGTAACCGTTTTGACTCGCACAATAGTGTAATGCAGGCCTGTGTACTCATTGTGGCCGGGCCACGCGTCTGGTGCGGCTTGACAGGAGATTGATGGCGCTTTGTCATCCGAGAGCAGTCGCAGAGTGACGAGAGAGTGGCACAATCGAGTTCTTCCTGAATAAGGAGTGAGGCACGACCTCTCCGACGTGGGTCTACAGTGATCTATAGTGTCAAACTTATCTCAAAGACGGAATTATGTCGAAAAAAACAAAATTTTTGAACGAGTGGTGTTAGAAGAGGGCGGCGAGAACTACCAAACTGTCTCATCGAGATCTGGTGTATGATGCTGACAGAGAGAAATTCGGATGCCCCTTCGGATTCCCTTACGAAGTAGAAAGGGAAGTTATAAAATTAGCTCACATTTAATAATGATTAACTGGACGTTTCCATTTGTTTCCTTAACGTTACGAGCATCAAGTCACGAACGAGCGTCAACTTTCTGTGGAAGCTTTTTTAGTCGAAGTTGTCACCAAATACGCGTTGACGGTGTCGTTCTGTCACCATTACTATGGTGTCTGCGAGGGTTCCACCACGATATAAAAAACGGACTGTAGACCTACGGTTTTACAGTCATTTCATTTAATAAACGTTTGTTTTGCCAAATTGACGTCAAACAAAAACGCTTTCAACTTTTTCTCGAGTCGGCAAATTTTGCAAAACAAGACGGTAATCGTTATTAAATGTTTTGACTGTAAGACCATACGTCTAAAGTCCGGTTTTAAAAAAATATATTTTTCTTACGATTTGTCGTTGCTGAGCCCGAAGAACGCCATTGGAAAGTGTTCTGTGCGTGATAAACGGGATTGAGAGAGCACCAAGTCAACTCGAATCGGATATTTAGCCTGCAGATCCACATCCATTCGAAACTAACTATAGTTTGTTTTAGAAACAGTAATTATGATTGAAAATGACGAGCGAAGCACAATAAATTAAGAAACATTTCAAACAAAATCAATTTGGGGGGGGGGGGATTGTCCAATAAGCTGACTAAACAATGAATAATTAATTATGGTCATAATATGAACGAGATCAAACGTAGTGGTTCTGTTATTCAGACTAAAGTTGTTTCATTAACTAATATTGTATGACTTCAAAATATGTTTTGCCAAGTTAGTATAAGTTGAGTCAAAAATAGATGAAGTTAGCAGCCAGAGTGATAAAAATAGATGCGATTACCAGTGTGGCTGAGGAAAATTGCCTGATGCGTCACATCACACATTTTTTACTGCTTTAGCGCCTTAAAAGAAGAACCCTATTGTTAACATTTTGTTTTGTTTAGTGTTACTTTACGTAGTAATTATGTAATGTGAATGTGCTAGAGCATGCTGGCAGCGGTAACGACAGTCGACATCAAATTAACGACAGGCGACACCAAAACCATTTCATAGGTCGCTTCAAAGGACAGGTTTGTTTCCTTGTGAAAATAACTGTTGCTGAGGCCTCGGAGTACTCTCGTAGAGAGTCGTTAGGACTTGAAAGCACGCTCTAGCACATTTGTACATTCTTTGGCTATGCAAACCTTTCGATTTGAGCTTTTCGTCGACGGTAAAACTGGTGAGAAGCTAGAAGAACGCTTAGGTTGAACAGGAAAAATCGAAATCACTACGAAACGGGAGAGCTGAGCAAGAAAAAATAAAACTGGAAATTGCGAGGTTATTACTACTCGCTCAAGCTCAAAGGAAGGATGAATGAGAATGTATAATGTTAATTTGTCTAATAATACTATGTCTAGTGAGTGTCTGTTCGCAACGCCAACTCCTTTCCTTTTCCAACAACGAGAAACCTTTTATGCGAGAATTCGGGGTCCTGGATGGGGCTTACCTATCAGAAATTATAATTTGGTGGAAGGCCGTTGACGTTTACACAATACGCGTTTACGGGACGAGATGTTGAACAGACACCCAGTTACCTTACTTTACTGTAACCTAATTAGCCCACTGCCTTCTCGATGGGGCTCCAAATCACGGCATGCTACAGTTACCTCGCTAAGCGTGGTGGAAACTAGACAAGATAGCCTTGATACGCGAATCAGGGTCGAAAATAGCAAGGCATGGGCTATTACAAAGGTGCTCTATTACCAAATCAAAACTTTCCTGACATTTTGGCGACCATTCGAATTTTACATTCTTTTTTAATAGGGTATGGAGAGGTGCCAAAATAGTTGCTGCATTAGGTATGTAGTTGCTATAAAAATTTACTTTCCCCAAAAATTGCCGTACATTTTTCTGATTTTGGGGCACTGGGAAACTCCTTAAGGGAGCTACGTTATCAAATATGGGGGTAGTACAGTTATTTTCTACAATATGACCTAAATACTTTACTCTACTCTTTGCTAGCTCACATTTTGCCAAGCTAAGTCTGAAACCTTCTTTGTGAATTCCAAAAATTAATTTTTCTAAGTGAGCCAAATGTTCTTCAAATGTTTTGGAAAATATTAAAATGTCGTCTATGCAATTGACAGCAAACTCGTCCAGGCCATATTTTTTTAAGGTGTTCCTTAATATTCTCTGAAAAATAGCAGGGGATGTCTTGAGCCCGAAGGGCAAACAGCGCCAATTGTAATGCCCTGTCTGAGTCACGAAAGCAGTCTTATATCTGTCCTTTTCTCTAATTGGTATCGACCAAAACGCACTATTGATGTCTAACACAGAGAACCACTGACAATCCCTGGCCTTAACTATGAGGCCCTCTATTCTGGGAAAGGGTTGGCTCTCTGGAATAATTAACTTGTTAAGGGCGGTGTAATCGATGCATAAACGGTTTTTTTGTTTAGTGCCATCAGGCTGTTTTTTAAATGCCAACGTTACTGGAGCTGCAAACGGAGAAGTGGACTCTTCAATGAGCCCCGCCTCCAGTAATTGATTGATTTGGCACTCGATCTCTTTTTGATCGATCACATTACAACGATAAGGCTTCCTGGATATATATATCTGTGTTCTGACAATTTTACATGAGCCTCGTGATTACTGACTCCACCAACATCATACTTATTTGTAGCAAAAGCTTCATTGAACCTAGAAATTAAATTTTTTACTGACAATTGTCTTTCTGAGGAGAGATGGTGTAATGAATCGCTTAACTGACAAAAATGTACATTTAAGTCACTGGAAAGGTTACCTCCTCTGGATTCATGTCTTTCACATGCTAAATTCTGGAAAACTCTTAAATTTTGATCTTGGCACAATTTGAATTCAACAATTAAATCTAAGCCAATCAAAAGATCATGACCGAAATCGGCGCTATCAAGCACAAACACAATTACTTCTTTGGTGAGAGAGAAAATATTTACTTTAATTTTCGCTATGCCCACTACGTTTCCTCGGCCACTAACCATTTTAAACTCTGGGTTTTTCACTTTGAAACAAGTTATTCCCAATTTTTCGACTAAATTCTTATTTATGATAGAAATGTTTGACCCAGAATCATACAGACCTTTGCAAAAAAGACTATCATTTAAAAGACAATTTATTTTAATTAGTGGCCGAATTGCTCGGTTTTTGCTTCCTCGCCAGATCTTTGGGGGGACTCAGCTTCTGCACTATTGGTGGATTTCTTACTTACTCTGTTCCAACAGCTGGTCTCTGGATGATATCTATTAGCAAAGCCTTTTCCTGCGCAAATGGAGCAAGGCTTTTTAATTACGTTATTCTTCTTTTCGAAATTTTTAGAGGTGGGGTTTGTATTACTATTCGTATTAGAAGGGGGAATTTTAAAATTACTAAACTTTTGATTGGATGGAAAATCCTTTTCCCCAGCTTCGTATTTCTTTCATTTATTGTGCAGCTCTTGAATATTGTTTACTGTGTTTCGATCTAAAGAATTTTGTATGTGATTCGGTAACCCTACTACGATTAAATCCAAAATAACTAACTCAGGCAAATCTCTATCCAACTCCAACAGCATCCTCTCTTTCTTAACAGCGTAATCCAATAAAGAACCACCAAAATGTTTAAATAAATACGCGTACCGGATTGGCTTCCAAGAAGAGTCTGCATATGTTGAAACCAGTAACTCCTTCCACTGCTCCCAATCTCCAGAAATCGATAATCTCCGTTGACCCACAGCGAACCAATCACTCATGCTAGGATCCAGGCAGGATTTGAAAACTTCAATCTGCTTCGTACCTGTTAGGCTGAATCTTGACTCCTTCTCGAAGAGTTCACACCACGCCTTCACATTGTGATTTTTCGGCGAGAATTTCTCCACTAGGAAATGCTCCAAAATGTCTTTCACGGACTCCAGTGGCTTGAAACGTTGAAGACATAACGCCAACTCTGCCGTCGTTGGGTCGGGAGGGCGACCTTCGGTACCGACGACCACGTCTTCCAGCATGACGCCTTTGAATACGAAGTTCTCATCTTCGTCGAGATAAGTGTCAGCGATTACCTTAGAAACTGTAACCTTGACTGACCGATGTTGGCCGCGGTTCTTAATAGCATTAAGGGCTGATTTAACTGGACCCACAGCCGCCAATGCGCTATGGTAAGTCGAAACCTTCTGAAAATCTTCAGGAATATGGTACCAAACATCTTCATCATAGATCCTGATTCGTTTGAGATTCACTACTGTTGTCTTCTTATCCGGTGATTCTTCGGCTACGATGAACACGTGGAACTTCTTATCGGTCATTCTCGAACCACTTGAAAATTTTGGTTTCGTTTTTAAAAATTTTTTTTCTTCTGAAATTCTAATTTATAAGTTCACTCTACCTAATTTGCGCAGAGTAATAAACCAGTAATCCGGCAATACACTTTATTGCTAATAAAACGGTAAATCACAAAAGCGAAATTAGAATTTCAAGTAAATTCGTGAAGAGTGAAACTTATGCGTAATGAGAAGCGACTGGTTAGCGATAACATAAGATAACACAAGCCGCGTCTAGGCGAAGAACAACGAGGTGTCCACTCTCGTGAGATTGGTTCTGGGCGAAGCTCAGAATGCGGCGATCAAATAATGAGAACTTATTATTACACATCAATAAACGTTGTATAATTAACGTGGGATCGGGGACGTAGAACATTTTTTATTTCGGCACCCAAAACAGGAAATCGTCGATAAATCCTGTCACACAATTTGTTAACAATCCATAACGTGTTCCTTCAACTTTCCCCAAGGTAGCAGTAAGTGCGAGCGAGTCAGGTATCTTTTTTGGGTAATCTGGCGTTAGTCATATTGCTTCCCGTGAACACCGCCAACGTAAACCGCGACTGAGTCTACAAACATCGACTTTGGGAGCGTCGCTGGCGGGGAACTTCTCTGGCAGTGTAGGCCACTGCGTCAACCTGCAGGGAAAATATTGGATGATTTCGGGGGGAGAGGCCGGAACAAGCTGATAAAAAGAGCCGTTCCCCTGCTCTGCCCGTGTTCGAATGAATGACCCATTCCGAGCCCAATGAGAGAGAAAGATGACGCTTCATTCATAGCGCAAACGAGCTTTAATCTGTCCAATTTATTGTCATTTACATTAGAAGTAGCAGCGAAATTTACATACGAAAATGGAATCCATTTAGAGGGGAAGTGGTCGTAGAAATGGTGATGAGCTGAGAAGACTTGAGGTGTGCGTGCGGTGAAGTTGGAGGAGCCTACTTTAAACCAAACTGCCATAATGAAGCTTTGTTTTGAAATGAGCAGAGCCGGTTCAATTGTTTTCAGTTGGAAGTGAATCACCAATGAGGTAAGACTTAGCTCCTCAGCGCGGGGCATCATTCAGACAAATGCGTTCAACCAACTGCTACAAACCGTTCCATCAGGAGACGGTTTCTTGGCGAAACGAAAGACTGCGTCGGTGACATTTAAACGACCTCTCAGTTGTGTTTAACGTCACACGGCTTTCCTTGCCTCTACGTCCTCATTCGCTCCAGTTGGGAAGGGTGATTAAATATTGATCTTAAGACCCACTCCAATACTACGAATTGGTGAGTGTGCCGTACTGTAAAGGGGTTTGTTTTCTTATCAAAATGGATATTCCAAGTTGTCGAATGTCCGGATATTTGTAGGTCCCTCTTTCCTTGGGTGATGCAACGACATCCCCCAATTCTAGGTCTACCTCCCAGGCATTCTGTGTTACATAGCCAGGATGTTGTCGTTTTTCTCGAATGTTTATTTTCTTTTCAATAGTTTTGGTGCTGACAAGTATATTTTTGGCCGTGTATAGAATGTGGGATAGTGTTGTGTTCAACCCTCGCCAAAACTTGGTAGTGGTGAGACCCACGTGCAACGAGGGAGAAGCTGGTCCCTCCCAAAAATCAACCATTTAGGCTTTGATAAATGGTTGCACCTCCAAAGGGCGGGTGCTGGACACCCGTGCTGCTGTGGGGGATGGAGCCGTCATTGTTGTCGAGCAAGAAATGGATAAAGCGCTCCCGAGCCACATCTCTACTACACAGGCTTGTGAGTCACTTCTCACCCATGATATTGTGGGAGTAGTTGCCCCTCAGGAGCCACGAGCGGGCTATGAATATGTTAAAAACCATTCAAATCCAGCACAATACAAATACGAGTTTCCCAGTTATGGCTGAGTTGCTGCAAAGTGCACCAAAAAAGCCACAGCAGCGTCCTCGCCATACAAATACCATAAATAAGTTCCAGAACTCCTGCTTAGGAATTGAAAGCACGACTACTGGCTGGAGCAAGTCCACCTTGGCAATTGCATGCATTGACCTGTCCTTCTACATGCATGGACTAACTGACCCAAACAGCACTTGGCTGATGTTCTCATTCTGGCCGGCAGCTTTCAGGTGGTATCATTTTATGGGCAATACAACCACTCCAACATGCCCTATGAACCAGGACGATCCTGTGTGGTCTGGACGCTGACGCCAGGTCGCCACTTTGGGGATTCTCGAACTTGGATACATACTTTATAGACTTCTATAAAGTTTGGTTTTGCTAAAGACACCATAAATGAGGCGACCAAGGAGTGCATATACGTCACAGCTGTGTCTCATAACCCACTACTCAAAATAATGGAATGGTGAAACAGAAAACTGAACTGTGTTGCCATGTTATTATGTGAGCGTGTGTGGTCTAATTGAGTGTGGCGGAGAGAAGATTTAGTGTCAGGCAAAACCGAAGAGGACTTGGGGAATCTCCTTGGAATAAGCCGCGACGAATATTCAAGTGCTCATTCCTGTTTTTACGAATTGCGTTATTTGTGGGTGTGCTTTGTAAATGTGTGGTGTTTCTAAGAGTCAGAGCGAGGTGCGCTGTCAACAAGTTTATACATGTTGTGCTGGGTTTTCTTCTGTGTTCGTTGGCTTGCCGGAGGACAAATGAATTTGTGAGGAGCTGTTCCCTGCAACCTTGCGAAATGTCATCTGTGTGCGATATGGCTATCCAGTCTGCGGTTATGGATGTGAGTATTTTGTAAAGTGTTTGTAGGCTGAAATGGTCTGCGGTATGAGGGGTCCGTTGTGTTGGAGCTGTTTGGTTCATATGTGTTTCAGGGTTGTTTATGGCCCGAGTGGGTTGTTCGTACAGGTGACTTTTTTGTAGCAATAGTTGCGTATCGTCTGTTCTTGGGGTATTCCATTTTGCGTCCGCAATGTTGCTCGTTGAACTTCTTCGGCCGTTATATTGTTCTATGGCGCAGAATTGCGCAGTTATCACCCTCTTCGAAAGACACTGTATCTGACCAGGATAAAGGACCAGCAGTTGTGTGGGCCACAAGGTCTGGTGTCTCTGGACTCTTTACTTTCCTTGGCTCTACGAAGTAGAAAGGCAAGTTATGTAATCGGCTGAAAAAAACTAAACCATTTTGAGTTTTCTTTAGATCTTAAGGTCCAGATTCTACTGAGTCCGAAAAACACTATTTGGGAAAATGGTCTGTGTGTCTGTAAACGACTTTTAGAGAAATCAGATGAACCAAATCAGCTCAAACTTGATATCTAACCCGCAGGGCATGATGGGACGCCAAAATAAGGGTATGAGCAAAATCCATTGAACTCCCAATATGTTTTTTCTCAAAAGTGGCTCCAAAGATTTTGATTAAATTTTTTATACAGACCGCTACTAATTGGAAGACAGTGCCATAAAATTCACATTTGTAGGAAAATGACGAGAGTAGCACAATACATTACCAAACATCTCGACGAAAATCGAGTTTAGCATAATTTGTTTCTAATAAACCTCGCTCAAATGCTACTGGGTTCTTCAGAAATATTCAGGTGGTACTCCAACCAAGTACCTATACGAGGAGTTTTTAATAATAGTCATCAAATATACGGGGGCTACTCCCCAAATTCCGGAATTTCAACCACCGCCATTTTACTAACGCCCATTGTTGAACTTTTTACCCGATAACTCTGTAAAAGGATCGATATCCAATTGCTAAATAATGGTCAAGACATGAGTACGAGAAGCACAATAAATTTCGGATCTATTTCGCTTTCTGCCGCCGTGAAGTGATGTTTCAAATGAACTGAGTGTAAAATAAATTGAGTTAGTAGAATAAGCCACGAACACGAGTGTAATTACGGGGAGTTGAGGAAATTGATGTGTTGCTACAACGCACCAGACATTTTGCAATTAAGCTATACCAAAATATTGATATTTGGTCATAGATATCGCTACGTAGGGTTCCACTGCAATTGCTACCACCCAGCTCCGGTTATTCTTGTAATTGGTCTGTTTCCTTACCAAATCACTGCTCTTTAACAATCAGAAGAGTTATATGAATCAACAGTGATGGAAGTTGCTCAGCATTCACAGAACCTAGACCTGTAAGAGTACAGCAGGTTGTCATTTAGCCAATCACCCAGTGGAGTGGTCGGTGTAGTACTGACTTAACGGCCAGTCGATGATTTCTTTACATCAAAAGCACTCGCCCACAGTATCTCACCAGCCAGAGAAGACGGGCTCTCCGAAAAGGTACGTTAACTTTAATAATGTAGCCCATGTGCTGCTCCGCGGAATTAGGACTCAGATTATTAGGGCTGGTTAAGGCTGGAAGGTTTGGGCTATTCCAACCACCGTCACTCACTGTTGTAGGAAACTCGGAAGGCGTAAGTGCAGGATGGAGAACTCATACTTGTCACGTCGCTTCAACGGGTAACTCAGGAGAGCAGCTCTGTGGGATTGGGCCAGTACTTTCCTTTGATCGAGCGTGAGTTCGCTAGACCAAGAATCACGCCTGATGTAATTCTCGCAACTGTCTTCACTATACACCAGTCGCACGCGTTAAACATGAGTGCCTCATGTCCTTTCTCTAACCGCGCTCGTAATGTCAAAGTTTCTACTTGGAGAAAGGTCAGGACATTCTTAGCGTTTGCAACGAGGAGACGAAAACACTTCGTTCGCTCGCACAATGGTCAGTTCGATTCAATACTTTTTATTATGAAAGCTGATTTTAGAGTCCGATGCGCGACAGCTCTTCAATTTTTATTTCCCTGTCGTTCGTCGACCAAATCGTCATTTTTCTTGTCGAAGCACATTTTGATTTAGCCGCCTTCAGGTTTACGACCTCATGAAATCCATTAGCCGGTTCAAAAGAGTTGGCTCAAAGGACATTGTAGGGGAATAAGTCGCGAATGGAAGAAGAAGAAAAAAAAGGGGGATGAAAGTGAAGAGTCTGATGTTCGCACCGTTAATTTTTTGTAATCTTTAAATAAGTGGTTGTAAATACGTTATTTAAGTGACTTACTTCACCCGGGTGTCATTGGGGGTTTTGTATTGTCCTCGTAAAGATGAGGTTTACGGCCCTTCTCCTTCCAGCCTCCCTTCAACCTTCTGCCAATCGTAAAATGAGTGATCCAAATTTACAACGGCACTTTTTTCTTTTTTTTTTTTCGCGCCGCGATAACCAACTGGCTCGACCAAACTGGCGTTTTTAGTGCCTTTTAGGTTGAAGACCCAGTTTTCACTTTCGGGAACCGAACGACAATGTCGTTATAACAAATTGGATTTTCCGCGGTCCGTTGGTCGGTCCTTCTGTTCCCCAACGTCAGTCGAACGCCCGAGTGATAATCGATTTGTCTACATTTTCAGTCGCCCCAATCACGTTACTTTCAAAATAGCGCTACTACAAACCTTTTCCTTTCCTCGTCATTTGATGTGGGTTGTAATCCGTTGACACAAAGTGGGGAGTTCTTATGAACGTTAAGTCTTGAGACCAACTTCGGTTAAGAGCAGTTTGCTTCGGTAGACCCCCTCTCCCCCAACCCAGTCCCATGATTTGTTTTTGTGGGCGCTGAAGTAGGTTAGGGGGGAGAGAATTTGGCTGAACCCCCCCTCCCTCCCGGTCGCAAATTTTCATTACGTTTTTTCTTTCTCGTTTTGTTGGTAATTTAATATGAATATCGGTGTCGTAATATGAAGAGGTGTCGTATAGCAACTGCGCTTGTTTATTTTTTCCTCGCTCCAAACGGACTCTAGCATTTGCGCCGCTCTTTTCTTATCGGTGAATGCGATGCCCCGATATCCTCGTGATTGGCACGGTAGTGTCATGTTCACGACAGCAAAAACATTGTGAAAAAGGAGGATATCCACAACCACGAGCCCGTTGGTGAACAACAGTTAATGAAGTTGATGAAGTGATGGATTGTTTGGGTGACCGGAGTGAATCAGATAACTTCCTGAAAATTGGAGAACAATCATTCCTACAAATTTTTGATAGAACTTCAAAAATAGTCGCGTTTTCGGTTGAAAGGAACTGGAAAGAACTCTGTACATCTTCCACTATATTTGTGGAACTTTCTCATATTGTGCCAAACATTTTGCACAGATGTTCACTATCCATGTTTGTAGAAACAATCACTACATACCACTCGTCTTTGCGCTTTTACCCGATAAAAAAAGCTGAAACCTACACTAAGTTGCTAAATCTTGCTCAACAAAAATGCCAGGAGCTGCAATTGAGGCTGCAGCCGGATTGTGTGGTGGCTGATTTTGAAGAAGGAATTCACGTCACAATGAGAAATGCTTTCCCAGATTCCCGAATTGTGGGATGTCGATTCCATTTGTCACAATCTTGGTGGAGGAAAATCCAAGCACTCGGGCTAACCAAAGCATACAGAGCAAAGGGGGATATTCGAAATTGGCTTCGTCTCGTTTTCAGTATACCGTTCTTGGATCCAAGTGAGGTCGGTGCTGTATTTTTGGAACATTGTATGACGTCGTTGCCAGACGATACACGGGTTGGAAAGTATGCGGAATACATCATCGATAACTACGTTGGTGTTCAAGCTAAGTTTCCTCCTAGGTTATGGGCTGCAGCAGAAATTTCTTCGGAAAGAACCACAAACAGTTGTGAATCGTTCCACTCGAAATTCAATGGCCAGTTTTCCCATCCTCATCCTAACATTTTCGTGTTTCTCAATGCCTTGAAACGAATGCAAACGGACACCTTCCTCATAATGAATGGCTCGAACGTGCCCATGCCGGACACAGGGGCGTTAAAAAAACAGAAGAAAATGATTCATCAACTAATAATTGAATATCGAGAAGGAAAGATTGATAGAAAATCATTCCTCCAAACAGTGGCCAGACATTATGAAAAAAAATGACAAAAAACTATATCAACGTAATAAAATTTTGAGTGTATAAAGTGGAAATAGAAACCGTAAAGTATGACGGCGCACTTGCTATTGTCTCTACCTCCGGCGCAGTTGCTATGAAGTGCAGTTGTGCTAGGTTTCGGCGCAGTTGCAAGATCCCCGAAATATCCTTTACTAATCAGTACCTAAATCTCCTTCTGTGTAAATGTCCTTGTAGCAATTGTGTTCCTAGACGGATTTTGTGTTTGTAAGTGATTTTTTGAAGGCGCGAATATAATGTATAAATCTGGTTTAATGTAAGTCTGTGAGCAGCCTCAGCATAGTATATTCCAATTTAATATATCTATAATAACAGCATTAACACGTATCAATGTAAATCATAGCGACGAAGACATTTGTACCGATTTCCAAATTTATGAATGGTGAGGGATATTATCCCCACTGTCCTATCATTGAAAAAAATTCAAACCGTAGCACTACACTCCTCGTGCTTTGAGTTTCCTCCCTTTTCTGGGACGCCCCCCCCCCTCCACCACACAAACAACTCCTTCGGGGATTAACAGTTTCGTAATAAAAACCTCTCCTCAAACCACCCTAGTTGTTCGTTGTGAGCTCCCTTCTTCTTCTTAGAAGATTCTTTTGTTTACTGATATCAACACAGTGTACGATTCTTGAAGCGACCACGTCAATTTAAACCGTTTTGGTAATTCATTCGTATTAGATACACCTAGATTTCACATAATGTAGTTCAAGGCTTTGCTTGTTGCGTAAAGAAGCTTTTTAAAGTCAATTGCAGGACACGATTATGGGAAGGGTTCACAAATTGTCCCAAAAATGAGGGTAATTTGCAATTATCAATTATTTTCTACTAACCAGTGTCTAACGAACAGTCAGTGTGAAAATTGTGATCCCCTGACAGTCCGCCAAATGGAAATAACAACCAATCGTGTGGCAAAACCCGCATTTTTTAACGTTTTCGAAATTTACAGTACCTTCTAGTGATACCATTGTTATACACTACCTAAACTTCGTGTTCCATAAATATTTCAGCAGAAGTGCGTTGATCGAAGGTACAGCATTCTCATATACAGCGTATCGTTGAGTTTACCAGAGTTAAACCAGAGGTGCTATGCATCAGATATTTGAAAACATTTTTGTTTTGTGTCCATCATGTACATTAACCTATTACCGGCTCTACTCGCTCACGTGGGATGGTCTAGGGGTTGAAAAACATTGTATTTGGTGCCGCGCATGGTGTTTTGTATTAAGGTAACTTTCTTTCAGAGGTAAATGGTTGGTTACAGCATGCACTCGAAAGGTTATTTTCACAGGCTATCAGACTCTTCTTCTACTGCCCACTGATTTCAGGAAGGTCCCTAAAGAGATGGGCAGTAACAGGTTCTGAAAGGATTCGTATTCATAGCTGGCCCTGCGATACGCTAAGATTTGTAAACCATCGATCGGGGGCCACACACGCCTCACACCGTTCTAACCTCATTCTAGTTGTAGTTGTGGTGCTGACTCAGTTTAGTCGTGCCGCTTTCTTTTATCAAGGCAACAACCAGATGAGAAGTGAGAAGCGCCGCGGCAACCGTCTGTTCACAGGACGGGCACGGACGCATTTTCCAGTCTTGTTGGGTTGTTGACGGGCGATAAGAAAGTGGAAGCGGAGTCGAGGTGTGACTGGCCGGATGCTCTCCATGAAAAACCCATTAATACTCAAACAAGACCCAGAACCTATTGGAAACATTTCGGCCTTTTAGCGCCCTCACGATGAAAGGAAGGAAGGATGGGTTTCCTGGGCGGTACTGCGGCACCCCCTTGTTTTCCTCTCCGATATGTGTTCATAACTAGTTGATGTTTGGCGGGTTTGTGTGTACAAGGAGATAACTCAACCGTCAGGCGGCCAATGCTTTGGGTCTTCCTTCAGGTCAGCGTCCGGTCGCTGCGCCCAGCTAAGAAAACACACGATTCTTTGCTAATAATCTCGTTTTCTAGGGCCAACAATCCCCTCGTCGACTAATCGACCAAACGCAGGTCATATTTTGCACCGACTCTTAGTCTTTCTACGCCCGGACTTTTCGGGTTTACGGCGGCACTGTTCAAAACAAAAGCGTGAGAGTGCAGACAGGACGTTAATTAAAACCTGAATTTGACGGTGCCCCACGACGGGATATACAATTGCGCTAATTGCCATTGTGACTTTTTCCACAGATTGCGATACTTCCCTTACGCTTCGGGTGATGAATAGTTAGCCCGTTTTTACTTTTGATAGCTCCACGGAGTAGCAAGGAGAGTAAACGGCAAAAAAGCTGAACTTTCTTCAGATCTTTACTTTTCGAGAGCCACTGAGTCTAAAAACATCATTTGCGAAGATGGTCTGTAGGTCTATAACGTGATTGAGAGAGAAGGTTTAAACAATGCGGCTCACATTTAACAATTAAGTAAGTCCTACATATCAACGTTCAGCGACTCTTGCCCAACAATACAGGCTCTGCCTACCGTTGGGCAATATTATTCAAAGGAAGAAGAATTGTGATTGTTTGATTGTTTATTTTTTATTTTGAATTATACGTTACTCTCTCTCTCTACTGATCAAACGCCAAAATTGACTCAAAACTATCTATAGCTATCATGGTGATCAAAGCACAAAATATTTGTTTACCCCAAAAACTGCTCTAACGGTTTTGATGAAAGTTTTTGTACAGGCCAATAAAATAAAATAAAGTATCATTTGTAGAAAAACTACAAGAACATCACTATAAATAATCAGATATGTCGACGAAAACGTTTCAGGCGAAGTTTTTACTTTCCTTGGCTTTACGAAGTAGAAAGGAAAGTTACGTAATCGGCTGAAAAAAGAATTTCGAGAAAACGGCTGGGCAAAATCGGCTGTAATTAGGTGTTTGCTGGCAGCTCAGCATAACACGCCAAAATAGGGGTATAACCAACTGTCAAATAACTACAGTTATCATAATGATCAACACACCACATTTATTTTTCTTCTAAATGGCTTAACGATTTTGATTAAATGTTTAATAAATACCACTGTACCAAATCCATTCAAACTTGATATCCAGCCCGCAGATTACCATGGGACTCAAAATAAGGGTATGAGCAAAATCCACTGTAAGTTAACTATAGTTATCATAGTGATCAAAGCACCAATTTTTTTCTCAAAAATGGCTCTAATGATTTTTGATTAAATTTTTTATATTGATAGCTCTCAATGAGGCAATTATACCATACAATTCCCACTCGTGGGAAAATGACGAGAGCAGCACAACAACATTTTCGACGAAAATCGGTTTAGGCGCGGTTTTTTCTTTATAAATTCTGCTGAAATATTACTAGAACGTTTTTTAAAAAATTCTGGTGCGTTGCAACACACAAATTTCCTTAGCTCTACGTCAATTCACTCGGGTGCATGTAGTGTAATTAGAATCAGAAGAAATCCAATCAAGTGATATACGATGATAGTTTGATAACGTTTATAAAACGTGTAGGAGTTACTCCAGAAATTCCTGCCATTTCGCTTCCTACGTTTTTTAAAAGCGTTTACCTAATAACTCTGGAAAAGTGATTATTACTCTTCTTAAAACGATCGTGTCTACAGCTTCATAAGATCTCTGTAGGAGCAGCGCAATACATTTTAGAACTGTCAGCACTACCCGTTTCGCCACTGTGAAGTAGTTAGTTGCGATCATGAGTTTCAGCCTCGGGGAAGAGATCTGCCTGCTCATTCAGCTTCTCCACCTGACCTTCAGTTCGGTTCAACTTCCAACAACAACGGATTTCCCCTTTTGAACTTTCCAAAATGTCCTTCCCTCCTTGGATTTACCTCTTTCTCCAACACACACACAGCTCTTCCAGATATACGCGTCTCCCAGTGCTCACTAGACATTCATCTATCAACTCTCGGGCCAGTCACAGCTCTCACTCCCTTCCTCCACTACAGTTTCCCCCGCCGGTTAACGCGTATTCCGAGTCCCCTTATGTCACCCATATATACTCAAATCAATATTCATTTCATGTGTAATACAGTCCTACTCTCACGCTCCCCGAGTTCCCTTTTATTTTACTTAAGATCCCCCTCTCGTGTATCCAACAGTGGTGTTTAACCAAGTTTAAATGAACAGAATGAATAATAAGTTGGGACATAAAACCCAGTGAATTTACGTAGAGCTAAGGAAAGTTGTGTGGTTCCCGCTCATATGATACTAAGGTTCCCGAAAAAGACAGGCACCCTATACGATTTAGGTTTAGCAATGGCCATAAGAAAATCGAGAGCAGCTTCACGAATCCCCGAATTCAAATTAACGTTGACTTCTTGACTAACGTTCTCCCCTGTAATTCCGTACTAACTTTCAATCTGTAATTAACCCAACAAATCGTGTAAACGGTCACATAGATTACTTATACGTTGATTACTCAATAATGGCCGTTCCATAGGTAGGAGCAATGTGAGGCCACGAAACTCGAGTGAAACGTTGCACCAAATATTTTTATAATTTGCTGCTTTTCTTGTCCTATCGGATCAAGTGGGGAAATACGGAACACTCGCATGAAGTGGGGAGAGTGCAATAAACGCCGGGGCCGTTGAGTTGGTAGTTGCGGTCAACTTCAGGAGCCTTCCCCTCATTTTTCTTTCAAATATTTCACTCAACTGGAAATTTATTAAGGCGGTAGGTGGAAGTGGAAGGAGAACTAAATCAGGGCTTTGGAGCAGAAGTAAACATTAGTCTCCTTCTAGAGCGAACTCAGGTAACTCTTCACCTTACGGGCAAAATAGTTCGGCCTAAGGGTTTTGTCCCTACCACTTAAATTTTATTTCTTCGTTTCAGAAATTGGCCGCTTCGCTACCTTTTTCTCGGAGCCGTCAACGAGGGAACAACTGCTCCCAAGGGGCCACCACTTTCCGAATCTGCACAACACAAAATACGACTTGTTGACGATTAGGGGAAACGCCAATAAATCAAAACTGAAATTACCGCAACAAATGAGGCTACAGAACGAATGACTGCGTGAAAACTCAAACCCGCTAGCGGTTTGGCCGCGAATTTCCAGTGGCGTTTAGGAAAACAGGATCGTTGAGTTCTGGAGGTTCAGTCAGGGAGCAGTGCCAACGTTCGGGTCTTCGAGGAAACGCTTCTCACCACTTCGATAATGCTCGACAAGAAATAAATAGGAAGTCGGATATATGTAATTTTTGTTATATTATCAAGGCCTACAGATAGACCAACGTAAAATGGGATTTTGTATTCACTAATGGAAAACAATCGATTTAAAACTCTTGAATCGATAATGATTTTGATTTTGTTAGACCTTGATAATGGTTGTGGAATAGACCGAACCTTTGCCACAGACAAGAATTATTTATGACTGCACCCCGAAAACTATACTGTAAAAGGCACGCGACAGTCAAGAGAATTATTCATCGTGTAATCGTATTTATAAATCGATATATTTCCAATCAATATGGACTCAGTGACGACATTTCGAGGTTTTAATTCTCCCCCATAATCATGCTGGTTGGCGAGGTCGATTCGTACTCTCTGACCGGTTTTCATTGACTGCGTAAATCCTGGTTAGACTCGGCAAACCAACCCTCCCCGCATCACTTCACGAAAATGGTTTTCATCAGCTTTGATTTAGCTCTAACCCTGAGAAAACTTTAACCACGACAAATTGGACACTCTTTGGCTGTGTGAAGTAGGAAGGGAAGTTATGTAGAAGGCGGAGGAAGAAAATTTAATTCCCTTCAGATCTTCAAGTTGAAAGGTCTGAGTTCGATAGACACGATTTGGAAAAATCTTGTCTTAGAACCAAATCAACTCAAACTATATATCTAGCCCACAGGTTAGCATGGAACGCCAAAATAAGAGTATGAGTAAACTCCGCACGAAACTAACTACAGTTGTCACAGGGATCAAAACACTAAATATTTTTCCCCCCAAAACGGCATACGATTTTGATTAAAGTTTTTGTACAGGGCGCTCCAAATGACAGAACAGCACCGTGAAATTCTCATTCGCCAAAACATGACGAGAGTGGCACAATAAAACCCTAAACATGTCGTCGAAAATAGATTTTAGCGCTGTTTTCTTTGCTAATTCTGCTCAAATGATTTTTATTTATTTTTATTTTTTCGAATGAACTTTTGTTCAGGAAGGTCTCTAAAGCTCATAAGATATACGAGTATAGCAGCTACCCCAGACAATGCAGAATTTCAAACATTTCAACTAGCATTTCTAAAAGTTCGCAAACAATTATTCCAACACAAAGTTGTGGGATACGTCGCACCTGATGTCGTCTTATCATATCGTCATATCTGTTGTACTCCACTACCGTGCTCTGTCGATCATTCTCTCCTACTATTATTTTGAATAGTAATAAACAAATATGCTGTCTACGCGTGCTTATCCACGACGATGATCATCTATTATATCACGGTAACTGTCATCTCACACGGCGCTCCAGTGGGAGCCGAGTCTATTCGCAAGATACCAACTTTTGGATACAGTGGCGATTATGAAAACAAAGTGTCATAAACGTGTCTATAGAAAATTTAATAGCCATTGGCTGGATAGGTGGACAAGGAATCCCCCAAGATATATGAAATTAAATTCGTCTAATTAATTCCACTGCACCGCTTTCCATTTTTCCCGTTCTCCTGGACTAGCTTAGCCTATTTCGTGCAGTTCTTGCAGTCTGAGTACGCGGATTTGCATTTCATGCTCCTCGCCAGTCTCAGCTTCGCCAGAGGTTAACGCGGCCAGGAAAGTTGTGCGTTGCGTCGCTCCAGATGTTTTCTGCGACGAACGATCCGTCACATTAGGTAATTTCCTTTCTATTATTAATATATTGAGCGTACGCAAAATTTTATTTCGACGTGGGAAGGACCGATCTACGTAGACCGATGAAGAAGGTAATGGCGAGTGCTAGTGAGGGAGTGGGGAGATTTGCATGGTGCTCGAGTCGCGCCTTAACTGGGCACCAATCTTCGCATTAATGGATCTCACTTAACTATCTAGTGCTTCGTCCAAATGGTGTAATCACCTTTAAATAGCTTCAAACCCGCGCCGGTCCCCGTCCATAGCTCAACTTAACGGTCACTTAAATCATTTTTCCCAGAAGGTCAAGATAATTATTTCGCTAGTGTCAGAGGCGGCGGACGTCCAAGTTTTGATAAATTGGTTTCACATTCTGTGCCTCTTTTATCGCTTTTCCCTCAAATCTCCTCAATGTGGTAGACGTAGCGATAGAGTACTGGGTGGGGAGGGGGAGAGGAAGAGTAGATCACTGCATTTAAAGTTATTAACACATTACTTATGCATACAAGATATTATAATCCGTGTACACAGCAGTTTTAAGGATTACTAAGATGTCAAGCTGCCGCGTCGACAGTAAAACATTTTAAATATATCTCTGCTCGGTGTGTTCTCCATCAGCCGTCGTGCTGTACCGTTCATCCCTCTAATATCGTATTATTCTCAGTTCTATTTACATTTAACGCTTCAAATAACACTTTTTTGGACTTCAGCGTGAAACGTATTTTACATGCACATAGTATTAAACTGCGAATCATTATTTTTAATGTTATTGGTGTTTTTTTAAATCCTTTTGTTGTTCTTGCGGAGTAAGAAGAAACGTTACGTAGTCGGCAGACATTTTTAAATAGTTTTCTTCTAATCATTACGTTTCAACGGCTTCGGAGTCCGAAAAACACCATTTGAAATCAGCCGATTACTTTACTTTCCTTTCTACTGGGTCGGGCCAAGGAAAGTAAAAGAGCTCCTAATTATTACGTAACGGTTTATTATTATTTTTCTCAGTATGATTAGGACCTGAAAAATATTAAGTTAAATGAAGTTAAATAATTAAGTATTAAATATTCCATTGGAATCAGCATTGAAAAATACTCGACAACGATACGAAAAATGACCTGACAACAACGGAACAACGCAAATTGCCATTTTTTAGGGTGCGCTTTGCAATTGGCATGACGTTAAGAGTCGAACTGACAGGTGGTTGGAGTGAGACAGCACGGGAGTTGTGCGCAAGCCAACGAGAAACAATACTTTTCGCTACATTGTCCCACAAGTTCCGTGAAGTAGTAGAATTTGTCTCATTACATTAACTACGATTTCACTGTTTTCTATCCACGCTCCTAAGACACGTCATATTTAATTCAACATCGAAAAATACCCAAGAAACGATACCAAAAACGAAAAAATTGCCATAAAAGTGTCAAACCCGTTATTTCCCAATAACAACCCGCAGGTTTCATCTGATCGGATTGTAGGCAGGCACAATACCAACTGGAATTTTTGTGCGAAAGAATGTTTTTTTGAGATCACTTTAAAGTATGGCCTGGATGGCGGACGGACGTTCAAGTTATGGGATCCCCATGCCTTGAAACGTAATGTCGAATTTTGAGGAGGGTACTAGAAAATCGGTTATCGTTATCTTGTGACCAAACACCCAGATTTTTTCTAATAAACGACTCCAACGATTCAATGTTTAGAATGAATAAATGCAAATAATGCAACGACAACGGTACAGTTCGATAGACGCTGTGTGTCAAGAGGTGCACACGCTACGTAACGTCAGCAGCCGTAACATGGCCATCTTCAAGGGAGAGGGGATCCCTGAAACCACAACTATCAGATACTTAGGCATGTAAAGAATCCCATGTAAAGAGCATGGTAAGCATAATCAACTGAAGCACCTCCCAGACAACCCTTCGCCGCTTTCACACAACAAGAGTGCTGTACCTGACATTAATCTAACCAATATGGCTTTATTCATGTGAAACATGGGGTTCACCTACAAGAGCACAAATAAATAAAATCCAAGTGAATATTGCGCCTGATAACGGGGGCCGAAAGGTTCATACGGAACTCCACACTTCACACCGACCTGGACATCACAATGGTGGACATTATGATAAAGGAAAATGTCCGTGGTGGGTAACAGCAGGCTCAGGAGAAAGCGACCACAGGACTGTCTACAATAGTGACATTACACGACTTGATCGAGTGATATCATCCTCTGGTTAAGGACAACCAATGGGTTGTGCCTTTTGTTCAAATATCATGTAAATTAGACAGGGGCTACTGTATTATTTGTTCAATAGACTGTGACATTGTTTGTATAATAAAGTTTTATGCTGTTAAAAAAAAGAAAAAGATCACGCGCTACAGTACGAGTAAACAACGATTTTTTTTTTGCTTCAAAAGAAGCTATAATGAGGGACCTCGCGTTAAATGCGTCCTTAGTTACCTCAATATCGTTACCCCGGCAACCAGACCCAATCAAGACCAATTACAACAAAACGAGACGTGTCACTTCGTTGCTGCAGCCCAATATTAACCGCAACTAGTTTTTATCTAGAACGAGATTATGTTTTACAAATTCTAAGGGAAAAATAGGTTCATTCAGCTGCTGAAATGTAACTGGGAGTGAGTAAAGTTGAAAGGCTGCGTCACACCACAAGTGTTTATGTATTTTGGATTTGGAGTTGGAGATTGGAAGCACAAAATAAAAATTATGATGAATTTATTGCTGAAATGTCGATCAAGAAGGTAGAACCCGATTTCATGTCTCCTACAGAAAGTCGAGATTTTAATGAAGAAACTTTAGCAAACTCAAATAGAGTTAAAGTCTACTGGTTTCTTGGACGTAGGGGGATGACAAGAAACATGAGTGACGGGGGGGTCGTCCGGCCAGGCTCCGTTCGTCTATGGTATAGGGCCATTTACTCATTGAGGGTCATATCTGTCTCAAGTCAAGCAGACAGACAACGTGTCAGGAGAATGCACCAGACTGTCTATAAAGCCGAGGAGCGAGGCACTCAAAACGCTTTATCTCAAGATCAACGCTGATGATAAGAGAGGAAGGACGTGAGGCAGTTAGCGGGGATCATCACGGGACGCTGCTAAATGAACACATTGTATGTTAAGGGTAGAAGCGACTCTCATTGGTGCAGGTGGGATGATACAGATGAGAAGACTCCCACCATGCCCTGTCCAAAGACTTGAAAGGGCGCGGTTTTCGGTTCTTAGTAAACATCAAAGAAGACGCTTAAACTTGTCTTGCATTCCTTTAGATTGCGGTGCTCATCCCAAATAAGGTTTTTATTAGCAATGAACAGTAGATTGTACTTTGTTAAATTCGAAGTAAATATTGAAATTGCCAACCGTTCAGTTCCAAAACTTAGCCACAATAACCAGCAGATAATTTGAGTTTCTGTATATCTACATCGCCTAATGAGAGCAATATCGATTTTTTAACCAATTGACCAGTATTCTTTCGAAGAATGATAACACTAGTTGTCTTGATGTTTTGTTGCGTTATTTATAATTTGACATTAACGAAGATGCAAACAGTTCGATCATTAAACATCTGAATCTATTAGCTGAACTAGGGTTTCACTCTTGTACTATAGTTGTACTAGGTAAGTGAAAGTACTTTTTTATGCTAAAGTCACATTTTTATGAGAACTGGAGAGTTAGAGGCTGACATCTATATTATTTGGCACTCTTCTATAACTAATCACCACTCACCTAAATATCAATCCTAATCCTACAAAAAAGTAGTTTTTTCCCCGAGGGTACATGGCACATTATTATGGCTGATTATTTTATGGCCATTACTACGCTTCTGTGCAATTGGATAGCGTTCGGTGGGAGCTACTCTGGCTCATATGAAGCTTGTGCCCGAATCCAGTAGCCAAATCTCATCTACGCTACCATCTCTTCGTCTGGAGCTCTTCTGGCACAACAAAGTGATCCAAAACGTGCTCTACCTCTTTGCCAGGGCTTCGTGCATGGTCCAAGAAAGTCAACAAGGCTCTTCTATGGACCATTCGAACACTTACGAGCTCCTCAGCTTGCTTGCAGATTCTCCAATCTAGTCGACAGATACGCAGCAGTTGAGCAGACGGTTGACGACGATTCCCGTCTAGACGCTTCGTACTATTCGTACATGAAGCAACTGCGAGGCACGTTGGAGATTGATTTATCAAACGTGCACAGAACTTGGTTTCCACCAAATCTCGCGACATTCATCAACGTCTGCAGAGACACCGACGGCGCTTGATTTACGGTACGTTGGACAATATTGACGTAAGTAAGGGAGTGCTAACACTCCTGGGAATCAACTGGTCTCTCGACAGCAAAGACGTTGAGGGCGCTTTTCGTTGATATCTTCGACAATTTATTGTGCTACTCGCATAATTGTCCCACACATAAACAACGTTTTATCGAAATTACATTATTGGTCACGGTTATCACAGAAACGTACTCAAAGGTGTTCTAGTTGTTTTTAAGGAGGAACGTATTTGGTGTTTTCATCACTATAATAATTATAGTTAGTGTTGGCTATTTGCTCATACCCTTATTTTGGCGTTCCTGTTGACCTTCAGAGTAGGTTTCAAATTTTTAGCCGAATGGGTTACAGATGTTCTTTTTTAATTGCGTGCACAGTCACACTCAACCCATTTTGTCAAACTTCGGGCCCGGAAACGTAAATATTTGAAGGAAACCCTCAATCGCATTCAGCCAATCACGCAACTTATCTTTTTGTCAATCAGCTATTCAGTGAATCAGAAAACGTTCCGCCAATCATGTAACTTTCCTTTTTGTTTCCTAGGACAGAGAAAAGTAGAGGATTATTAAATAGATCTTATTTCGGTAATGATTTGATGTATGAATTGATTTTCGTTCAGATCCTTGCATTGAGGACTGTAAGAAGATATGGATTCCCTTCAAGTCCAAGTTCCCTGCAAGTTTTAATGATGCTTTTAACAAGTTTCATACACGTTCCAACTCCTGTGCCCTTAATTCTCTAATAACCGCATCTTGTATCTCGACAGTTTTCATAGTATTCGGCTCCTCTTCACCCTGTGAACTTTCGCCCACCATCTCTCTTTTGGGCGCCTTTTTATTTTTTATGAAAACTCTTGAAATGTTAGGCGGACCTACCTAAGAATAAATGCGACTTGGAGTCGTTCCTGACTGTAGATGTTAACTCTGGCGTGGATTATTGAGAGTCAGTCAGGATAAATGAAAAGCTTCTCTAGGCCGAAGTTTCTCTTAATTTATTAAGCATCACCAGGGCAGGTAATTGACAGTGCATGCTGACCGAACACTCAATCAATGACTGACATACATATGATTTTGACAGAACCAAGATCAGCCATCAAAACAAACGTAAAATGAAAGAAATTACATATATAAGTAAATTCCCAACAGGTTGCAGTAAACGGCAAAATTTATTCAAATCTGATAAACAATTACACCTAACTTGTTTCTCCCGCCTGTTTCTAGAAAATAAGAATAATTTTACGTTTTGTCATATTTTAAATTTTTTCTGACCTCTTCACTATGTTCCTCTTTACTTATAACCCCGTTATAACCTTCCGCACTAGTCCAACCTATTGCTTACTAGTGTTTACTGTTCTATCATAACTTATAAGCTCTAGGACGCTCAACCTCCCAGAACCCATATTAGTTCCTACGGGTTGCTTTAGGAAATAGTGTTTTTGAAGGAGAGGAGGGGCAGCTTCTGCTCTGACATTGGTGAAGTCTTGGAGGTCGCACCGAGAAACTCAACCCCAAGGTGCCCCAAAATCTGGAGGATGTCTCTAGCCTGGCCCCGTGGGTCGCCAATGACGAAAGCCGCATCCAAAACCTTGTTAGAACAGCACCAAGGAGACCTAGCCACGCTTCTCAGGATTCACCACAAATACGCACATGCCTAGCTGCCTCATGAACTTGCCTAGGGCGATCTAAAAGCCCCATCTGGAAGCTGAGAGGAGAATATCATCAAACACAGATCACAGATTTCCCCAAATGACGTTTTTTGGGCTCAGTAACCCTTGGAACGTAAAACTCAAAAGAAACTGCAGTTATTTTCTGAATCGATTATATAACTTAACACCCTAATTCGTAGTGCTAAGAAAAGCGACAATAAAACGAGGAGCTCTTTTACCAAATTACGTACATTTCTCCTGTGGCAAAAAGTCTTCGAAAATCCCCGCATCGTAGAAAGGGAGTTTCGAGTTTTTCCTTACAAAATCCAGAAAAACGCAGAAAGTGTCGAGAATCTGTGGAAATGCGATGATGAAAAACTGGAAGATGAATGCCCGATTGGCGGTTCTTTAATTCGTGCCGAGGGGAAAAGCAAAGAAGCAGATATTAACTCGCGCAATCCTGCCTCAGATGAGCCGAGCTGCGGTTTTCTGAATGTAATTGTTTTAAGCAAACATTAGCAATTTACCGAGCCATGTTTGTCAACAATAATTCAGTCCGATTTGCCTTTATAAGTTCCTTATAATTTATTGTAACTCAATTACGTGCTGTAATATCTTATAGCCGACTGACTCACAAGAATCCCCACCAGAGCTACGCTTGAAGCTTACACGGAACCATGTATCTGCTTGACATTCGCAAGTTACAGAGTTTTGTAATTATTTTACTACGCCAAGGCGGCACTTCAAAATACTCAACCAATCCCATCAATACAAAACCACTCTTCATCAATGCGGAAAAAAGTTGGGGGTAGCGCTACAGGGAAGTGAAGGTTTTGACCCAACGTCCGCGATTTCCTTTCCCACGCTTCAAAACTCGTGCGGCTTTTCCAGGGGCCCCGGAAAGAGCGTTGACACGAGGGGCACAAAAGAGAAGAAGAAAAGCCTGTTGGTAAAACAAGGTCCGAGAGCGGCCGCCCAGTTGCCCCCTGAACATAAATACGTCCGTTTTGACTCCTGAGTTTCAATGTTGACACAATATAGATTTCACGGCTGTTGGGGGCGTTTTGTGCAGGTTTCGGGGTCGTGAAACTACCCTTTCAGCAATGTTTACCCCCATCGACAGGGCACCGACCCTTCGAGAGTTTTTCGGAGGTGAACGCTCTTAAGTTCCGCCAACCAGGACGTCCGGGGTCAACAGTCTTCACGCCATTATTCCCGATTTCAGGCCTTTTCGAGCTAAATAGTTCTTCCTAAAGCGATTGTTCTGCGGTGAAAACCATATCTTTCCGGCCAGTGCGCCGAGATTTCTCTCCCGGGTGGATGACACCAGTTTCGTGTCAATACTCCACCTTCCAGGCAATCAACCAGGGTTGTCAAAGTAGAAACTACTCCTTTCGATATTTCTTTCTGATTTGACACACTGATTTGAACTCTCAACCATTTTAATAAATTACCTTTCATTTTACTTAGACCTACCTAGTAGGAAGGGAATGAAGGTTGAAGAAATTTCATTTCAAACCTGAATCCTGCGAGTCCTCGCGGCACGACGTCGTGTGTGATCACATCCCTGGAAGGTGAACACAACTGAGAGAAAATCTACTCAACTTCGATTTATATTCGGCCTCGTCATGAGCGTGAGACACCACGCAATATCTTTGGAATAATGCAGCTAGTTACGGCGCTAAACTTTTCATTAAATGTTCAACAAATCTTTCACCAATAAATACTAAACTTGAAGCTATACTTCCCCTGTAATTCGAAAACTCTACACCGAAACATTCCCAATAACTAATGTTGACAGTCCAATCAGACACCAATAGGTTGATCATTCAACAGAGGTCTAGACACAAATAGCAACAGCCCAATAAATTCCGGGTTCTTGAGCGCTGCCAGTTTGTACGTAAACAGTGAAGTCATGTTTAGCGAAGTTCAAATGAACCGAGGGAAAAATATTTTGGGTTAGTAGTTGAAGCCACGAAAAGTGCTGAGTGGACGTGGGGCTGAGGAAAGTTGCGTGACGCGGGGCACCACATATTTTTTAAATTGGTTCTGGGGTTTTCACACATGTCACCACTGCTCTGTTGTTCTAATTGGTTGGTCTCGACGCACTTGATTCTGACGGTAAGTGGACGTGCGTCTGAGTCAGTATCGAGATGATCGCTGTACGTCGCCTTCGAGGACGAGGATTATGCTAATGAAATTTATAACTCGCTCTGAGCTCGGCGAGTGCTCAGGAGCTGCGGCTCTCGCGCCTGGAGCCCGTCAGAGAAGCGGTGCCTCAGATTTCATCTCGAAAAAAGTGTCAACGTCTCTTCAAACTCGCCCCGACTATCATCAAACTAATTGGAAACAACTCTGCTAATTATAAACAAATCGTTAGGGCCACCTTTTCTCCCCCTCGCACCGTACACCTTTTCTCACGAGCTTAGAGTTACCCCCGCGACCGCATTGAGAAGATAAGGCGCTTTTTGGTTGTTTCTCGATGGCTATTCCTTCCCTTTGCCACCCAGGGAGCCCCCTCTGATTTCTTAATTGATTGCTCGAGACACGACGGCCGTAACGTATCTCCGAAGAAGATGGGGGAAAGGAAGAAGAAGAAGAAGAAGAAGAAAACGTCCTTTTTGAGGAGTGGCGTCGTGGTGTCCCCAGAACAGAACAGGACAGAAAGAGTGAGGTGTCGTCAAGGAATCCTGACCCCAGGAGGAGAACAATTAGTAGGTCTCGTTTTATCTGATCACACGGAAACGACCCAAAGTTTCCAGCACCTTCCAAATCTACACACTCTTAAATATAAATAAACTCTTCTTTCTCCTCGTCCCACCCCCGCTCCGTCATTGCAACCCCCTTCCCCGCCTCCACCATTCGAAATATTGCTTCATTGAGGACATTCCTAACTGTGGCCCTCCTCACGACCTCTCCACTCTTCCCAACAGAAGTGGTTTTCCCCGCGTCTGATACCATCTCCAGCTTCGTCCCCGCGGCTCCGCGTCTGTGACTGTGATTCACGGCTCGCCCGCTCGGCCCTGTCCTGTTGAAAACCGAGAAAATTATACGTCAGGAGGCCGAAACATATTTTGAATATTTCTTACCTTCGGGATTCCGACTTTTTTTTCTCCCCCGGAGCCTCTAGAAATTTAATAAAACGGAGGACGGACGCCTGGGGACGTGCAGTAACCGACACCCGCAGTTGATGCTTCTCTCATCAGGTTCGTATCATCTAGGCACCGGCGGCCGCTGCTACAGGGAACATCCCTGAGAAGTTACGAGTGACGTGTTCATGGAGGACGTTACAACGAACATGCTTTGGAAACTATCATAAGATACAAACAGTTTCAGGTATTTCTGCGAAATCCATGGGGCGTCTCCAGGTGGTGGCTATAGGAATTATTTCGTGAACCAACGAGGCGAGGCAAGGCATCGCGTAGCAACCTGCAGTTGGTTCTCTAATGTCATTATATTGGACGTCCTAATGTGGTACTACGTACGTGCCAGCACTGCGGTAAAAATGGCAAGTGACCATCCACAGCACTCTTCGCAACGCGTGCACCATGCAGTATACTCCACGATGCTGAACAAGTCATGCGGATAGAGAAATACAAATATACTTAGTCACTACATTCACGACATAATGTAGCACCTACTGCTCGGGTTAGAGACCTCAGAACACCACCCAGCCAGCTCAAGGTATGGAATACGTGCGCCATATTCTCTGTGTGGGCGTAAAAGCATAAATAAAGCCATGAGGTAAGCACTTTCATCAATTATAATTATTATAGTGTTTCATTCAATGAGGTTTTAGGAACAGTCATTTAATAAGGAAACAGTCCTGGTTTCGTTATTCTTATCAATAATATATACGTGTGTACACCACACTGTTCAGCTCAGCTCAAGCCAAATTGGTAACAAATATTACTGCCTACTGTCTATTACTGACTTCGACATTTCCGAAGCCGAAAGCCACGGGAAACTCTACCCGCGTCAATAAACTTCTTTGTTTTATTCTTCTGAGAACTGCAGACACAATGATGTTTCTGGAGCCAATAATACGCTATTTGTAGCCACTTTTGGTTACCCCAATGTTGATAGTGTTTTGCTGCGACCCCTTTCCCTTGCCTGCTACTCACCCCCTTACTTTTGTGTCCTTATGGTCAGGCTGCACTAGACCTCAGACAGACTCTCTCTCAGCTCTCGCCTGAGCTCACACTGGTTCCACTATCTAGAGACCTACTGTGAAGCGTGAACTCTACCTCCTAATTACTATACTGTCAACTTTCAGTCTTTATTGTGTATCTAAAGTCGCCGTTTAACTAGCGACTAACTATTTTATGGTTCTTCTCGCTCATTTCATTCATCAACTATTTCTTCGCCTTATTCAAGTTGGTAGTGGTGTTAATATGGCTGAGTCACTGGATCACTCTTAAACTCTCTTCGACCCTTACCACGTAAGCGCACCATTCAAAAGGAGTGTTTTAAAAATAATTGTTATTTTTACTTTAAACAAAAACCCCATTAGTAGTTCTTAGTGCGACAACAGCACGTCCCCAACATTTAGCGGAGAGTATTCTTGAGATCTGGTCTCACCACGTCGTCTAGTAGGTGACGCTTACTACACACTCTCTTTCGTGTCACAACCAGTCCCACACCAGTAGCTTTCGATTGAATGAATGAGATTCCCCAGGTGCTTGTCACGGAGTGGCCACACACTATAAATGTCTCTCTCCACGCAGCAACATATACACAGTTCTGACGCAATGCAATGGGGGAACTGGAAAATCAACGAAACCCGTCGTTGAATTTAGATCGGGGCTCTTCGTTTTCAGGCATCTTGAGTTAGACTCCCGATTTTACGTGTCATTGGGCGTAGAAACTTGGAAAATAATCCGAAAAACTACTGTGCGCACAACTGTTGTTATTGCATTGTTCAGAGTGACTCCCTTATAATTTCTGAAACGAAGACACGAACTCCAAAACCAAAAAAGTCACGTCGACAGTCCCATAAAATACCTACACGCTAAGGGCTTTTACGTAAGAAGTAGCCGAATAAATTTCGGAACATTAAGCTCTACCATTTATAGAATGTACAGTGAGTATATTACAAGTACAAGTATATTATTGGTTAACTGGGCTGAAGTTAGCTCCACAATCGAAAGCTCGATCGTTTGCCCAACCGTCCTGGATGGTCGCAGCGGTTGATAAGAAACATATTTGGAATCAAGAGAGGAATATCTAGGTGGGTATATTTCAGCCCAGTATTGGTTTTGTACGTTACGTATGTTATTTTTTGAAAACTGGAAATAAAGTTGTGGTTAGATTCCATCAACGTGAGGGGAGGAGTTTCTTGTATTTTAAATGTTTCCCATAGTAAACGCCATGACTGAATTTGATTAACCTAACCGTGTTTTACGGCAGTCTATCCACATTTAGTTCCCCACAACTATTTCTGAGATCATTCGTTCAACGGAGATATGACTACACGAGAAAATTGGATTTTCTGATCGATAATTGTTCATCTTACGGATTTAACAGAAAAAAGGCTGTTAAGAGTTGACTTGGGTAGAAATACTCATCTGTAGGTGCGCGCAAAAGTTAGGTACTCTCCTTTTTACAAAATGCGCATAAATATTGCGAACGTTTGTACTTACTTCACAACAGTGAATACTAATTAGTGTTAAGTATTCGATACTTCTAAATACTCAAAAACCCGATCCTTACTAATTGGGATGTGCAAGGGCAGGAAAGTAGTTTGGATTGGAGTTGGCGGAGAATGAGCGTTGGGACTGGGTCGATTGGCGCTGTGGCAGAGGTGGGAAAAAGGGAAAGAAACGGAGTTCGAGATGACGGCAGCGCGGGGGCGGGAGAGACTGAGGCAGAGAAAGAGTGTTGGAGTGTGGAAGTGTTAGAAAGACAATTTGTAGCCTGGCGATAGGATCTCAGTGGCCACCCAAGACTCTGGCGAGAGCCCCCCCCCCCTCTTGTGATATTTCACTTAAGGTTGGAACTCTCAAGGAGTGATAAAGACCCCACACGCACACACAGTTACACGTTATAAACCCGCGCCCTGCGCCCCATGTCCTTCTCAAGCGACGGTTTTAAAAGGCGAATCCATCCGCACCTGTCGAGAAACCCTCGGCCGTACTTCACCATTGTACAGCCCTTTGATGAATATGTTCCCCTTCCGGATCTCGAGAAATGGAAAGAACTTGTATAATTCTGGATGATTAAACTTCTCTTGCCCCAAACTCTCGAAGGCTATCGGGCTAATCGGACGTTTATGGGAGGACGGAGGAAGCTGGGAGCTGAGGGGTCGTTGAGATCGTCATTCACCTCAGCCGCGGCTTCGTTCTCGTCCTCATCTCAACTCCCTCCACCGCCCCTTTCCACTAATTGCGCCAATAAACGAAACGCTTCAACTTCAACACCCCCCCTCCCCACCCACCACTCCGACATTAAGTAGACGAGTTTCTGTTTTCATTTCTTCAGCTCGTTAGGTAACACATTCCACTTCTGCTACTTTCCAGCTACACGTCAGACATACAGCAAATGAAAAGTGGACACCATCTGAATCTCCCCCTTGACCAACTTCGCCGATTTTCCTTTTATATAAAAAATCCATTCGATTGTTTGTTTTGAGGCACCTTGAGCCAGTAGTCCCATTCAACTAACCCATTAAACTATAACAACACCAAACGTGAATTGTTACAAAACTAAACAAAAACCTCTACAAAACAAATATTAATATGAAACAACAGATGGGCAAGTGTAAACTATTACGAAATCAAAGGTCTACTATGACCAAACATCGCACAACTTTCCCCAACGCGTTTTCACAGCAACATTTATAGAAAATAAAATCTAGGTTTTAGTTAACTCCTAATTACACGTCTTTGTTACTCGTTATTAGATCAAAATTTAGATAAGCGCTATTTTTTCAAAAATGAAGAAAAATATCATGTAATATTTAGAAAAATATAATTTTGTTATGCGTCACCGTACGAAGGTTGGTTACGAAAATAGTTACTCGGGCCAACTACTGTTATCAAACACCCCACCATTTGATCAAATTGAGATCGGCATTCCTTGTAGAAAGCTGGAGAATGTAGTCAACACACACACATTTGGTAGGTATTTGCTTTCAAAGGGTTGTGAGAGGAACATTTATCAGAAGAATATATATGAGAGTAAAATTCTATTTGTACGTGAGGATGGTTTCATGGTAAAATAAACCCCTAGTGGCCACTGCTAGTGCTCGTAACGAGGTACACCTTGCCAGGGTAGTGCCTTTGAGAGACTCGAGACTCGACAATTCTCAGCTATATTCCTATGTACCTGACTTGCTTCTCAAGAGGGAGCCTGAGGCTACCAAAACGGGTTTCTATTTAATTTTCCCTTTGGATTTTTCCGTAGTCACCTGCAGTTTGACGAGCTCATACCATTGGATGGCAGTTTGGAGCACTTGATGGGGTTTTACCGTGATTTGGTTGACGGTACACAATGGTGCGAGCATGTCAAGATGTAAGGGGCTGAGGAAAAACCCCAGCTAATCCTTTTGAAGGGGGAAGTCAATAAACAACCCTCAATACGCTTTGGCGGCCGCAGGCTCCTTCTTGAAAAGTCCGTCAAGTACTTAGAAGTGAATATAGGTGAGAGTCTCTTACAGGCTCTACCATTGCAAGGTTTGCCTCACTACCGGTGAATAGTAAGGCCACTTAATGTATGTGTTACCATGACACTATCCGTGTATAAGGCCATATGTTTAGGCGCGATTGGCTACTGCTCCGTTGTCTGGGGTAGCAAACTAACATTCAATCAAAAGAGCGTATTGGCCCAATTCCAAAGAGCTGTGCTCCTGTGGGTCACCAAGGCCTATAAGACTGTATCAACAGAAGCACTCCAGGTGATAACTGGTCAGTTACTGGTTGAGTGCATGGTTGACTAGCAGAGAGTGAAATGGGAGCCTCTTCCGCTTTGAGATGAACTCTGTGCAGAAACTTGCTGCCATTGATGAATGGGCGTTAGAGAAATGGAAAGCGAGATGGGAATCCTCGCCAAGGGTCGGGACACGTATGAGTTTTTCCCCAACATCCGTGAACGTCTTTCAAGAAAATGGGATGAGCCAGACCACTGGACGAGCCAGTTCCTCACGAGACATGGTGACTTCAATGCGCGACTCCACTTCTTTTCCCTCAAAGACTCTCCATCATGTACGTCTTGGGCCTCCAGTGCGGAGGAAACTAGAAACCATGTGCTGCTCCACAGTGAGCCACGGTTGTTGGGAGGGCATTGACTGCAACAAAGCAAGCTTATGACCATTTCGCTGAGGTCGCAAAGAAAGTGATGGCATAGAAACGTGTTCATAGTCCTTTTGAAACATGCCACTCAAGTAAATAGTTAGATCAGGTGGGAAACCAGATTAAGAACTCCTCCGAGACGGTACAGGATTCCTCCGGTGGTCACCTCCGCTCGGTCACACACGGGCAACAGCTCTCCACCTGGAGAATGGCGAACGACCAAATACCTGCTGTACCTTCACAGGTCTGAGTTCGGTGGATACTAAGGTGGCCAAACTCTTGCACATTAACGAAACCGCAACTTCAGTGGCTGATATAACTCTCGTCGAGGGTTTAGGAACAGTCATCAAATAATGAAACATACCTGGACTGACTGTACACGGATCAGCACAGCAAGAACGTCCGCATGGGCGTAACAGCTTGCAGTCAGTCTCCACAAGGCTCCTGAGAGGAAGGCGTTCTAAAGTGCTGGTCCTATGACTGAGCCCTGTGGGCACCCCATCTGGACTGATACATGTCTACATTCAATGCATTCGTAGCAGTTTTGTTTTCCTCGTAACTTCTGATGACGAAGTACAGATTACACACTTCTTGTGAACAAGTACGGCACACACGGGTGTTTCATTGTCAAAATGACTGTTCCTCAACACTCATAAGAGTATCTGTCGAAAGTCATGAAGGTTGCGACTTCCCTATACGAACTAAACACTGACTTTTGCAAAAGTCAAAGGAATCTGTTGACATTCGCTTGGAGATTCGCAAGCAGGGCTAATAAAAAATACAGACTACTCGTAGACTACTCGTACTACAGACTAGTTACAGACATGCCCGAATACGTAGGTTACACCACCCTCGCCCCCCCCCCCTCTTCGCGCCCTACTCGATTTACAGGCCGCTTGGCCAGGCTCGTGGTTAATTTTTTTTGTTGGTGCTCTTCTACAAAATTATACGCTGTATCGTCTGCTTTGCTGCCTCCCCTGCACTGCTAACCTGTTCATCAAACCGGAATTGTGCAGGCCCGTAATCAAATGAATACATAAACCAATAAATTGTATAGTTATCCAAACACCTTCAGTTTTTTTCCAAAAACAACAGTATAGATTTAAATTTTGTCTCTGAACAGCTCGAAATTGTAGAGTACTTAAAAAGTTCATTCGTTGGGAAACGAAAAGAGCAACGCAAATACGTTACCAGGGGTTTGGACAAAAAAGCTTTTAGTCAACAGTTTTCCTTATAACTTCTGCTCATGTGGCGCTAGCGTTATCACAAAAATCAAGTCGGTTCTACTCTAAATTAGCGGTCAGCGCGATGAAAATTGAATACTCGTTATAAAATTAAACAACCCCAGCCTGAAATTCACAAACTATGATACTTTTATCGTTCACAGCCGTCCTACTGATCTAAACCTGAAGGAGAATGGGCAGTGAACACGCAAATATCGTTTTCTGTTTTTTCCCCACTTACTGACTACGTAAGTGCAATCTCGTACATTCTTGTCTCTTGAATGCGGCATTTTCAGGTATACCAATTCTGCGGCGCAAGAGGACCTACAGTGGGGTCTTAGGCCGATTTGACATGACAGAAGTTGTGCTTTCAACTTCGATTAAAAGTTTAAATTAATCAAAAAACGACCCACTAACTTTCATAATTCGCATTCGCTAATGTGTTTTCTCTATAATTACAACATGTTAAGGCAGTTTCTCGGAAAATCCTATTGATACACCGGCCAGTTACTTACTGGATATTTTGGTCACTCAATAAAGGTAGTGGCTCAAATAGTGGCAACTCAATAAATTTCGGAGCGTTAAAGTAACGAAAGTCGGTCTGTCTAGTGTCTGTGTACGATGTTCAGTTCTACCGGAATATAGTTACTCAGTGACGAAAGGATTGGGATGGTTGGTAGAGCAAGAAGAATGCGTTGCACCAGACCTTTTAAAAAATTATTAGTCGCGGAGAAGGGAGGACTCGTTAGCAACTGGTAGTGTTGGTTTTACGGTTCGTGACAAGTCTCCTTGTTGGCGAATAGGTATTCAACCCTTCGTTTGATAGAACAGATGGTTGCAGTCCTTGTCTTAGTCCTCGTGTGCTCAAGTCGAGGATCCCAAACCCGTCTGCGCCTTGCGGTCTCAATTCGCCAGCCAGTTGGGCGAGTTGAAGAGTCGTGATAGATTCGCATTGTGCTTCTTGGGGGGCCTCCCCACCTTCTACATGTGATCATCCACTAAATATTTATGGGGTGCTAAAGAGGGGCCAACGGAGACCCAAAGGCCCTCGACTTTTATTGGCCGCTCGCTGCCTGCAACCACCGCCTCTTCCATCTAATTGACACGCAACCTCCTCAAACCTACTTCAACTTGGACTTGGACTTGGACTCGGGGCTCAACTTCAGCTTTAGCTTCAACTCAACTCTTCCTCCGGTTGACCTCCCTTTTAAAATTTACGGGAACGATCTTTTCTTCTAACGAACCACGGGGAACGTAACAACTGTCTGCGCTTCACTATACGCTTATTGCCCCTTTACTCTTCCACTAACATTCCACTTCTCACGTCTCTTCCCCACATTTCATGGGCGCCATTAGTCCTTATAAACAGTTGACACGAAATTGTCGTCTGTTTACGAGCTACTTGTAAAAACTGCAGGGGGAAAACAACATACACGTTACTCAGTGATGCATGCAGTTAGAGAGAACGCGTGTTATTGTCCTCCCACATCCCTGCAAAGAACTCGATTCGGTATTGAATCTTAAGAACTGGCAATATTCGCGTTAGGTGTTTTGCATTTTACCGCTGCCTTTAGCCCTAAGAAAGTAATTCAATCTACCAAGACGTAGAATCGGGGCGATCGAATAACAATCGCAGACTGGAGTAAGAGTTTTAATAAGACGAAATAATAGAAGAAATATAACTCGGGGCTTACGAGTAAAATGATAAAATAATTGGAATCATCCGACCGCGAAATTGACGAATGCTGACGGTAAAGTACCGGTTGCTGAGTGTGCTGATAGAACACGAAGGAAAATCAGGCAGTCAAATAAGCTTAAAAAGCACGGAAAGCTTCAGTACAACAAGCAGGTGGACATCTAGGAATCGGGAAAAAGCTGCAGCAGATGGAGGTTGTCAATTAACACAAATAAATCTGCGGTTGTCAGCTACACCTATAAAACTAAATTTATAAAACTCATTGTACTATCTGCAGCATCCAATGCCAAATTCTACCGTCAGTATATTGTAAACATCCTAGACCCGTCTCATGCTTGTTGATCACGCACTCTATCAAATCGAGTCCCTTTTCAATAACTCCAAAATGAGATGGTTCAACAAGATCAGTGCATCAGCAACCCAAAGGGCGAGGAATGTATTGCGATCGCGGAAAAATAATGTTTTCTTCTGATCTTCACGTTATGAGCACTTCTAATCGCTGATTCAGCTATAAATGATTAATATAGCTTGATTAAACATTCAACTTATCTTTAAATAATTAATACCTAACTGGTATTGGTGGTGAAAATATGGTGAGCGGAGATATAGCCATAAATAGCCAAAATACATTTTTTATGCTCTTTCGCAAAACGACAACTGTATTCGATCGGATTCGCAGTGTCTTTTAGGAACCTATACCCACATTTTGTATTTCGTGATTATTTCTGTATCTATATGTTGAGCGGAGATATAAGCTATGATATCTTGGAAAACGAGATTTCTTTAATAATTCATCGGTTTTCCAGTTTTCTCAAAAAACGGCTGTAACAATTGTTTAAACATACAGAGTACTCTCAACTGACTAGTACCTAGATTTTTGTCTGTATGAATGTTCCTTGCACGATGATACAGGGCCCGTATATGTTACAGGTGGTCGAATTTGCGGGGGTTGTGGAAAGTTGTATGTTGCTACTCACCAGTTATTTATTTTCGCCATTTATTTATTTATTCACACACCTAACGTATGAAATAACCTGGCCGTTGTTCTTAAATATTGTTTTTAACATTTTGCTCAATATTTTAATTATTAGGTAAATTGTACTGTAGCATTAAAGTAGGAGGCTCAGAAAGAAGTTTACAAGACAAATTGGGTGGAGAGATTTTTGCCAGCTCCCACATGCTCGCTGCCACAGCCCTATTGTACTGAGGAGTCTCCTTATTTATCTATTCCACTGTATCCATACTCGCCAGTTTAAGAAGAAAAATTCTTCCCCATTGTTTTGGACGAAGATAAAGCGCCTGTACATACATCAGATCCTCAAATTTCAAATACATGTGTTTTAATTTTAAAAACAGAGAGACAACGACGTCCCAGCGATGGCCTCGTCAGGAAAGGAATACTTGACCGTTTACCAACATATTTTTCCCAAATGTTAAGTCTGGTTTTTGAGTGCAAGGAAAACAGTTTAAGAATCTCGGTTGGGAGAGAACGGCTGAACCTATTGGGCTACAACTTCGAATTCAGCAAGCCCGTCAACTGATGCCCTTGTCACTCCGTCAGAGTGATAAAAAATTGTAGCTGTTTTGTTCATTATGATTAACTATAGTTGATTTTGGCCCAATTTTGTTCATACCCTTATTGTGGCGTCCTACGTTGATCTGAAGGTGTGGTGTCAAAGTTCATCCGTTTTGTCAGAATGTTGGACATTGTCCTGCCATTCCTTCGTACTTGGCAGCGGAGAGGGAAGTACAAACCTTGCACTCAGAAGATTTAGGTTTTTTCTTCAGCATTTCGCCTACCGTGCGATGAAATTGGTCGAAGAGCGAACTACGAGGGAAGCGAAGAGGAGATTTTCAATTGGGTGCGGCAGTTCGGACGGAGAAGCCTAAAGTTTTCTCTCTTCACGTGATTTACATCGCGAGCTCCGGATTTACGGGCAGACAACGCGGTTGCCTATCTGTGGGGACTTTATTGCTCAAACAGGACATTTTCAAGGAACTCAGTCTCGGTCCTGAGACTTATTTGTTCCGTGGCCCGGCCCGGGCGAAGAAGGTTTGAACAGTTTGAATTACGGTTGTGACACGGAGGTTGAAGGTGATTAAGTGGTCTGCCCAAAGGGGGATGTTTATTGGTCCTCCTCATCGTCGCCTTTATGGGAGTCTATTGCCTGCAATCCGGTTAACTACTTGCTACCCTCCCTATAAAGCGTGCCCCGTCCCATTACCTCCGTGAGGGCGCAGCGGCGGCGCACAATGGCCGTCCGGTCTATTTTTCTACCCACCTTCGCGGTCGGAAGAAGAAGAAAACGACAACGACGACGAGGGAAGCAGCAGAAGAAGAAGAAGAAGTCGAGAACAAAAAGGGAAAAGAAATGGAAAAAAGATAGGAAGCCGAATGACCCTCATTCCCAGCTCTCGGCTCTAGAATTGCCCGCCGGCCGCTTGTTTTTATCGTCATTGTGGGCTATTTTATTGAGATACACACCAACCCACTGCTATTCTGTCAAACTCCATTAACCAAAACGAGGGTGGGATTTCGAGGCCTCACCCGTGAAAATGACTATTTTGTGGGGCATCGCCCACTCGATCTGGCTGAAACGTTCGTCGCAAAACGACGCTTCCGAACACGAATGGCTTTTTGCTGGCCAGCAAAATCGGCCCCCCAACTGAGCAGCACTCTCATTCTGAAACGGATTCAGGTCTTGGTTTCACCAAACACAAACAACCGTCGTTTCGTCTAATCAGATATTTACAACGTGTGCTAATTAGCACAAACTGGCTACGACACCGTAAACAACGATCATCACACAACCTCGGTGTGCCGTTTAAATGTTGACCTAATGGTTTCATGAAAGCAGCTGCTCGCCAAATGAAGATTATTATGTGCCCAGAATCGGAATATGGATACGAACCACACGACAAAATTTGTTTTTTCCCTTGTTGAGTTGGTCTCAAAAAGTCAACCTCTAAAGAGAACTGAATACTTTCCTTACCCATTCGGTAAATTCGACAACTTGCTATATTGACACAAAATAAATTATTACAAAATATAATCAAACAAATAAAAGTCCACTTGTGCCCACGGAGGGATAAGTTCCAGGAACTTGCCTCACTCTGTGGAGTGGCCACACCAAAATTTATGAAAAATTTATATTATAAGATGTAAACGTAATTGGGCTCTATATGAGATTCAGCCACAAATCTCACCTCTCAGACTAAAATAAAATATCTCATCATGATAATTCATCTTGTATAACTTTTTCGTATTAAGTTTCGAATTTACTATACTGGCGTATGTCAACTAGATTGCTATAAAAAAGTACGAACTTCTCCGGTAAACTTCAAAATTAATTTTAGTTAATCTAATATTGGATCTGGTAGCTGTTCTCGTTGTATCTTTTCGAGAAATATTTTCTGAATCAATCCTTGCCTTCAATACATGAAGGCTGGATTCTTTGCAAAAAATATATTTGATTCTCTAAAATCCCGTTTCCTTATCATGGAAAGATTTGTGAAAGCGAGGAGGCTTCCTTTAAATTATGCGCAAGATTGTATTTTGTACAATCTGCAAAGAACGAAGAAAAATGTCACGCACCAAGATACCATATCTTTCTAAGGAATTGAATGAGTTAAAATAAACCATTCTTGACAAATCAAAATTCCAAAAAAAACAAAAAACAAACCATTCTCACTCTCTTTTTAAGAATGTAGTGCGTCCCTTAAAGTTTAAATGTCCGTCTATAATTACTCCCAGGTATTTACATTGTTTGGAAAAAGTAATCCCTTCACAGGAGCAATTCAGAGTTCGTATTTCTCTTCGCATTCATGAAACACCATGAGCTGAATGGTAATTTGCCTGTCTATGGGACACAAAAAATATATTGTTAGCGAATGAATGATGATTATGGCAACTAGATTTGAATTAAGCGGCGGGATTTAATCTCTTCCATTTTTTCACAGCCAGAGATTGAACCCATGCTAAGAAGGGCAGGGCCGATGTGGCCGAGGCGGGCGGCAATGCGTTCCTGGCTATTAAAATTGAGTTGAGACAGTTTCTAATAGCGAAGAAATAATGCGTGTTAACTATGCGCTGTATGTTAGTTTTTCTAGAGAAACATTTATGGAGCCGTTTACGAGAAAATCGGGAAAACGATAACGTGTTGTATGGAAACTCTCATGGCTTATATCTCCGCTGTACGGATGGATACAGAAATAGTTGTGGAGAACGAAATGTGGGTATAGGTTACTAAAAGTGTGTTACTCAAATTTAGTTCTGCGGTTGCCATGAAAATTTCGAAAACGTTAAAAAAACACGATGGTTTACACATTCAGTTGCTATCTCTGGGTGAATGGACTATCAGAGGAACAAGATATATACGTACTGACTAATTGAAGACATCCAGTGAGAAAGATAAAAATTGTTAAAGCCGTTGTTCATCGCATTTTCTGCGCGATAGTTTTAAAAAGTTGCAAATTATTACGCACCGGTTTATTACTTTCTTGCGTAGCCTGACGCAGTATCACAACTTCAAGGCACAATCCCTATCGCGCGCACACACACACACACAGCCACAGATCCCAAATAGTGTTTTTTGGAATAAGTAACCCATGAACCGTCACGATTGGAAAAAAAAGAAAACAAATGTCACCTCATTACGTAACTTCCCTATCTATTTCGTAGAGCTAATTACAATTATAGAACGGTTTATTGCTACTCTTCCACAGCTTGACGCAGTTGGTACCTCCGAAACCCAGAAAAATACTAGTCAACAATACGAAACATGACCTGGCAACCACGAAACAACGCAAATTGAGATTTTCTAGGCGACGCTATAGGATTGTTGATTGATAGACACGACGTAAAGAGTCGAACTGACGAGAGTTTTGAGTAAGGCGGTAGGCAGAAAAGGAAATGAGCGCAGTCTGGGGAGGTCACTTATGCTACATTGGTCCTCGAGTTTCTGAAAGTAGTATAATTCGCCTCACTATATGTGCTATGATATTAATCCATCTAGACACGGGCCTACACCTCTGAGACTCGTCTTTTTCGACTCAGCATCAAAACGTACCTCGGAAACGATACCAAACGCAACGCAAATGCAATAAAACTTTCAAAGTTTCGTTTATGGCTAATTTAACAAACAATTTTTTGTGCATAAAAACCGTGGGATTCGTTCGATCGGATTCTGAGTAGACGTGGAGAACTAGACTATAAATGGTCCATTTTTGTGCAAATGAACGGGATTTTTTGATTTTTGATTTTTTTGATTTAAAGGCAGATTTGGAATCCCACACCTTAAAACTTATATAAGTAAGCAGCAATGTTTAGGGCAGGTAAGGGTGTCAATTTCCTGAACGAAAAGGTAGGTGTTTCATTCATAATACATCAAAACGGGTCTAATAAACGTAACCGCGTTTTTTTCGCTTCAGATTCTTTGGTTTTAAATCAACTGAATGCAGATCAACAAGCGACGACAAAATCATACGTAATATGAGAGAAATCAGGCACCACTAACTTCTGTGAGCTTAGTAATCAAAAGCGTCAATAGTTTTTACTTAAAAACGCCAAAAAAAAGATTGAATAATTATGAGCGTAGACGAAAATCGTTCATCAGCTCAGTGAAATAACTCAGTCTGTATAATTTTAGAGCAGCCCACGCGAACCAGGAGAGAAGAGGGGGAACAAAAGTACCGAAATTGAGTGTTATTCCGCATCTTTCTAAAACACGACTCTGATGGTTGAGATCGCATAATCACAACCCTTCTACTAATGAATACCTAACTTAAATTCTGGCTTTAACGACATTGATCTCTACGTATTGTTCACCGCTTTTCCGGGGAAATGCGTAAAATGAAGGTGCAGGGCGAGTATTTGCCGAATTGAGGATGTGCTGTGCTTCCCACCATGTATTTATATTATATGTACGAGTGTAGCCCTTCAATAATATGAGTTTGGGGAAGAAGCGAAGGAGAAAATCTTTCGTTGATTTCGACTAGGAATCTGTTTTCTATTGATGACAAGTGAGAGTACACCAGAATGCTTTGCCTGAACTGAGTCTTTAGTGTGAATAACGACTCAATTTCTTCACTAAACCAGTGAGTGTGAGTAAATGCGTGGTTTGAGTTGGGACTGTGAACGACGCCTCAAGTGACGCCCGTCACTGTTGGACCCGCCTCATCGTTCGCCCGGTTGGGTTGTCCCTCCCTCAATCAGCTAATTAAGAAGAGCGATGAGTCGAAAGGCGAAGGTGCGGGAGGAGGAAAAACTCTGAGGCGTTTTGTCGGCTTTAAAGACTGTCCAGTCATTGTCCTGGGCGTTTGTTCCGTCTCATCTCACGCTTCGTTCCGAACCAGCACCGCGGCCCTTCATTGTGTTCTAATCAATTAATTGAATCACAGTTTCGTGGGGGCGACCGGTTGACAAGTTCCTAAAACATCGAGTAACATCGCATCTGATCGGCATCACAATGTACCAAACGGCTCTTGTAATGAATTACGAAGTTAATAAGCGACATTCCGTTCCCTTCGTCGGTAAATTAATGAATTTGACGATATTCCGCTTGAATGATTGATTTTCTGTTACTACAACCTCTGTGTTATAAGCAAATATAATTATGAGGAACCTGTCGAATAAGTTTGTCGTCTCCAGCAGCTTGTGCACTGAGATCGACCACTTTCAATCCAATTTCGGTCACTATCCTAAGAGTGACTGCCGTAAGATTTGCCGGAGAACGCGTGTACTGATTTAGGTTTTTACTTCTTTATGAGTACGTTTTCGGATACTTTTCGTCATTGGGAAGGGGAGTGAGGGACCAAATGTGCCAAATTCGGGAGCTATTGAAAAAAGTAACTAATTAATTCCGAGTACGTGCAGTTTTTCATCCACTCAAACTGTACTGCAAACCAGATGTCGGACCAGCTCTTCCATTCAAATGACTCCAAAAACATCGCAGTCCAATGGCTGCAGGTATTGGCATTATTTACTGCTTGCATCGATTATTTATAGATTGTACTGAAGGGGGGGGGGGTGCTCAGCCTTCACTAAAGAACTGCTTCGTCTTGAAAGAAAACGTCATCGTCTTCGTCCAAACGTTAACTCATCGAAATTGGCCACGTACCTGGACGCTTTTAGTCGCCTTCTTCACTGTTGCGAGTGCATGCAGGTTTTTATGTAGTGATAACGGGGTGGTTGTCGTAGAAAATCGATAAATCTTACCGGTATGGAACTGAATGGACGTCACAAGGTAAACAGCTGTCCTCGGATCAGCCGCTGACGCACCGAGCGCGATTCGGAATTGTGCTTTTCTTGCACTCATCACGCGAAAGCACAGGAGATTTTTGATCTATAAGTCTCCTCAAGGTTTCTAAAGAAATAACACTTGCGAACCCGAAAGATTGATCGTTTAATACTACAATCGATGCGATCCAGATCGATTTAAATAATAACCCCGGAAACTTACATATTTACATTACATTTGCATGAATACGCGTTTTTTGTTCAAGGTACTCCTCTCAATATATCAACAACTTCGTTTTGACATATAAAAGTAGTTCTTAATTAGAAATGTTTGCTTTCATTATCCTTAGCCAGCGGAGTAGAAAGGAAAGTCAAATAATCGGCTCAAACACAAATTTGAGTTTTCAAGAGGTGCGGAATTTAAAAAAATACCAAATGAGAAAGTGGTCTGTATAGTTCCGTGAAAGCGAAATAGTCAGCTCAATTCGATATGTAACCTGCTGATGAACATACGAAATTTTGTTGAAATAGATCCAAAATCATCAAACACCAAACACTTTATATTAAAAACGGCCCCAAAAATTGTTGTGCAGTAACGGTAATAGGCAATGTTCGTCCCTAGCGAATTGACAAAAGAACAAAATAGATTGCCAAATTTGACAAAAATCGACTTTAGTACAGTTTACTTTAGTACCCTTATAAGTCCCACTCAAACAAATCATGTTGGTAGGGAAATGAGAACCTGTACTATGGGCGTTTAATAACGACTGTTAAATAATTAATAGCAACCCAAGAAATTCCGGAATTTTAACTAGTGTTGTATCCGACCAACTTATTCGCGTGAAACTCCAGTACGGTACACGTGAACGTTCTAAAAACTCTCATGGTGACAGTCTCATCTATTATGTATTAATTGGTTATCGAATGAAGATCGTGATATGATATTTTTTCGCCAAGAAGACCTTAAGTGATGTTTTGCCCTAGTTCATATACATGTTGTGAAAAATATAATGAACTAATCGGTGAATGCACGTGGAGCTGAGAGACGTAGTGCGATGCGTCACCTTAGATATTTATTGTTTAATGTAGCAATGCGTTCATTTAGTTATATACGCTGCAAGTGAAGGAGGAAGCGCGTAATGTCTTGACAAAAGTCTACACTGACCTTTTTGAATTTCTTACAGGTGATGTTAAGCCTATGATTGCAAAATCTCGAGAACACTCATGCTGAAAATCATCAATTTATGAAAAGTGAAGTTGAAAAACTGCTAGCAGACGAAATTATAGAGGAAAGCAGATCCCCATGAAGATAATGAGCAAACGGTCGGTAGGGTAACCAAAAACTCGTGGTTCCGCACGAAGAGTGCCTACCACCAGGTACCTCTGCAAGAAAAGGACCGGCCTTATACTGCGTTTGAAACATGTGGACGACGCTATCGATTTCGACGTTTGGCATTCAGCATGACAGGTGGAGTTCCTTGCTTCCAGCGTGTTATAGACGATGTTATCCTTAATGGAAGGCTAAAGGAGGCATATCTATAGATGACGTCACTGTATGCGGAGAAGACGAGGGCGAGCATGACGAAAATCTCATACGTTTCAAGTATGCAGTACAAAAATACGGTTTCACTATAAATCAAGAGAAAAGTAAATATGCTCAATCATCAATTAAACGTCTTGGCTATAAAATAGAAAATAAAACTATTTCACCTGATCCAGACTGTCACAAACCACTACTCAGCTTACCTCCTCCCAATTCTGCGGAAGAACTGCAGAGAACTATAGGCCCAAATTATTCAGACAAGGCGAGGAAGTTATTAAATTGTAAATCATTTCCCCTAGCACCTGAGTGTCTCAAGAATGAGATATCGAAATCTGTGGTGAGCACTATCGGTGATATAGAACCATTCATCTATGAAAAGGACGCTTCAGACTACTCAATTTCAGCTGCGCTTTCCCAACCTGGTCGACCCTTGGCTTTGTTTTCGCTAAAACTCACTGATACCGAGCGGGATCACTCTGCTATAGAAAAATAATATACATGCCGGGAAGTCAAAGTGCTGATGCACTGTCTAGAGTGTGCAATCTATCAGCTCAACAAACTTTAATCGCTTCATTGTGATTTATGCCACCCTGGTGTGTCTTGGATGGTGCATTGGATTCAAACTCATAATTTACCGTATTCAGTAGAAGAAATTAGTAGAATGATGGTCTCCTGTCCAACTTGATTCCCGCCTGATAAAAGCAACTCATCCTTTAGAATGAATCAGCATGGATTTCACACGCCCAAGAATAAATATCTACTGACTATCGTTGATGAGTTTTCCAGGTTCCCATTCGCCTATCCTTGGCCCAACCCTCACTGTTATAGACTGCCTCGAGACTTATTCTAGGTTTTTGGAACTCCCACCTACCTTCATACAGACAGAGGGACTTCGTTTTCATCCCGGGAACTACAGGATTTTCTACGTACTCGTGGGATAGCTACATTGATGTCTTCACCATACAATCCTACAGGCAACGGGCAAATCGAGCGGGAGAATGGGACAATTGGGAGAACTGTTTCCCTCGAGCTCAAGCAGCATAGTCGAGATTTATCAGACTAGGAACCAGTGCTCTCGGATTCCCTTTATTGCATAAGATCCCTGCTAGCGAAACACCCCTTGAGGGGATGTTGGCATAACAGCAGATCCACCAATGGCTACTCTCTACCATTTTCCTTTTTAAACCTTTCGAATTAAATTAAGGATTTATTCATCTTAATTGACGATATGAACAAGCTTTACAGAATAGTAATAAAGAGAGGATAAAAACGCGTACTGTAACAGCTGAACTGATAGTGGAGTTGAATCAAACCACATCAAGCTTTCTGTGCACTCCAGTTCATCATACCTGAAGTCTCGTTTTCCATGTGTTGCGTTGGAGTTTTTCATTACGGGTCGTGAGTACGATCTCAAAGAAGTCAAGAGGTTCTTATCGTCAACTGGTGACGTCAGGGCGATTCATCATTCGTTCTATGAAGCGACACAGGCGCGGGAGTTGATGAATGGAGTCCGAGATCTGATTGGAGCAGAAAGGTACAATATTTGCGAAGGTTTACTGAACCTCCTGCGCGTAGGTTTTACTTAATGGTCCCATTGTAATAGCCGATCATTAATTACTGAGTGGCTGATAACCGCTCGAACCTCCCCTACATAGATCCCGAGATAACTTTAATAAGCGGGATCTATCACAAACTATTGTGTTGCCCTCGTTATTTATGGCGGAGGTGGTAACGGTGATAATCCTTTGAGTCTCGCCTCACTTAGTTCAACCGACGCCCTCCTTTTCTGGAGCAACTCGTCCGGAGCTGGCGGCAAAATTCAGGTACTTCCCCGAGTAATTACCGAAATCGGGGTGAACAAGTGAAGAGCCCCATTCAGACCATTGAAGTCTTTAGGCGATGTAGGATGATAATTTTACTGCTCTCATTTGATTGTTAGGTTCAAGATGCTCGTTATCTCCTCCAGGAGACCCCCATTCACTCGTCTGCAAAGAACCGCTGTACGCTGGAAACCAACTTTTACACAACAAGAGTATTCGACAGATTTTAAAACGCAGTACGAACGCTGGCAGCTCTCACAAAAACGGTTTCAGCGAAAAACTCTTCTCAAAAAATCAAACTGTAGCATTCAAATGAGAAAGGTACAATGTGAATGTTTACTACTGTGCACAAAAAGTGTTTTGATGTGCGAAGGAAGGTGAGTACTCGACAGATTTCTACGCTATGGAGTAAACATGTGTATTGTAAGAATAGCGGTTAACTTAACACAAATTTAACATGTATTTTCGTGATAACAATCCTCAACTCAATTTTACAACTGAACTTGACAACAACATTCTCTAACAACGACGCCGAATGATCGTATGTGACCACCACAGTATACTATTCATTTCTTCTGTGCTTACTCCTAGCAAAATTCCAACGACGTAAAAAAACACAATTTCCGACACATTTAGGTCGGAATATCCGCTCAACGGGCCGAATGCGAAAAACCCACGAACAAAACAAAAACCGCTCTCACGCAAATGGAAGTACAGGCACAGGTCACTCTCGAAATCAGGGTTTTTTGATTCAGGGAATTTGAAGGTAACTACTCCTTTTTACACGATTGCAAATGACGTTTGGAAAGCGGAAAGTGAAAATGGAAAGCTCACTGAAGTTCTCGTATGCGCTTCCCGAATTGCTAAAAAAGTTAGCAGTCTAATTGTTTGCGCTTCCCCTGCCTGTCCGTTTTGAAGTCGTTGCCGTCGATTTTGCTACAAAAGTCCTCATGTTCATGTAGCAGCCCACTAACCAATTGGGGTGTAGGTCCCAGCAGAGAGGGTTTGCCACTGGAGTGATAGTCAGATTCTGTTGTCAGGAATAGTGGTTATCGTAGTTATTGGGGGACACTGGTGGATGTTGGGAGTTGGTTATTAGAAAAAGAAATCGCCAAGCAATGGCTGCCGGCTTCCCGCTCGTCGTCCCCTCCGAGTCTCAACCTCCTCGACCGTAAATTAATGTTCCCCTCTGCTACTTGCGATTGTGATGGTAATGAACTTTTTCACGACCATTCCATCGCTTCTGATCCGCCATGTTGACGTGAATCACTTGCAACTGGCACGTATTCGTCATCGAATAACAAAAGAGCGATCAGCCGCACAGATCATCCGCCCCCCCAACTGTCGAGAGACTAACAAAACGGCATTTTTCGTTTGATGATTGGTTTTGAAGGGACGACCTCGGCTCTAACGTCTGTAGTAATAGCATCAGACTCAAGGGACCGTAATTGAACAGAATCTCAAGTTGTACCTGGACGCAGTTAAAGCGTTTCTCCCTGCACAAATAGTTAAGCATCATGCCTAAGAACTACGTTTAATTGCAATCTAAGTCAGTGGCCAGCATTAAAGTACGTACATCTCATTTTAAACCCCCTCGAATTTCCACTTTCCACCGCCTGAAGGTTACTAATAAGCAACAGAAATGAGGTGTTTTCGCATTGCCTTTAACGCTCTAACCATGTCGATCAAATTTAAAGGGTGCTTCTAGCTAACAAGCACCTACCTACATTTTGTTCCTCGTAAACGTTTTAGGTGCGATGTATTAAACATTTTTTTCTGTTGTCTTTACGGCTGCAAGACTTCTGCGACCGAAAAATACCGTTTGAAACCACAATAGGGTGCATGCGATTCAGTGACTTTTCATTTTTTCACAAAAACGGTTCCAACAACGCTGAATTGTTTCAAGCACGTGGGACAAGTTTTAAATGTTGCCCCACCTGTTTTGATAAGTTGAGGAATTGAATGAAAATTGTTGGGGATTTTTTAATTTCACGCTTCCTTAAGTGAGTCTAACTATTAGGTAATTTTTGGCACCTTTCCGCAGTAACTTCCTTAGCGTCCCCGACGACTTACTTGTTCTCAAAGTCGGGCAAAATTACATTGGAATGCGTGTTATTGCAAATAATGAACCAGAAGGAAACAGATATTTTTGACAAAAGCCGCCTGCCGACCTGACCCTCGTCTCTGGGAAACGCTTCTAAGCCCTCGCGACTTTCAGGATTTAAACCCTCGACGACTGGCACTTTATTGGGAGGTCCTTCTCTTTTCTCTGCAGAAGTGTGAATCCTTGTTGACTCGTAACGCTCAACGTTAAGCCAGTTTGAATGTAGGCGGCAAGAGACGCTCACAGCTTTTCCGCCTTGTTGAGTAGCAGAAGAAGACCACCCAGGCCGAACGTCTCAATTGGCAAATAGATTCAGATGAAAGCGGCCAACAAGCACCTGGTGGTGATGAAACAAAAAGCGTTGGCAAACTGCAGAAGCGATTTCACGAAGATAAGAGAAATTACATCACTCACAGCCAATTACTTTCATACTTTAGATTGCCATTCACTCATGAACGTAAACTGATAGCACAACTTTCATACCTTTTAGTCTGATACGTAACAAAATCGCTAACTCTGAACATCCAACGGACCTCCTAACACTCAACTTACAGAGCATTAAAGACAGAAGGGAGGTCCATGGACGAACGTGACCGTAACAGAAACTAAAATGTGATAAGGTTGATTGGTGTTGATAAGGTATAGTACTGTAATGTTCCACCCCTCACCAACACCAACATTGATAATCCACCTAGTAGGCCTCATCTCGCCATGTTAACCGAAGTTAGGTCTAAGGTTGTCCCTTGCCAAATACGGCCACGAGGGCGGACGGGTTCGATATAACCACTCGACCATCTTCGATGACCAACTAGACTGGAAACTTAATCGAACAAAACATAATCATTATCAGAGCGTGATGCTAAAACTATCTGGTGCCACTTGAGAAACAATTTCTATGTAATCCTCAGAACCGTTCTCTTTAGCTCCCGTGCTCACAATTAAACTAGAAACTGAATTGGTCGAAAAACGAACCATCAAAATCAACACTTACCAAATTAATATCAAAACAAAACAAGAATCATGAAAATTGGTTGAGGATTGAGAGAACAGTAGGATTATATGTAAACCCCCCGGAGAGAAAAGTGACTAGAGCGACGCCTGATCATCGATCAAGAAATGCTGCCTGGGCCTCGTTTGCAAGATTTTGACACACGTATCCACACGACTATGAAGAATTATTACTCCCGGAAATGGGTTTGTATGTATTAATTTTAATCTCAGCCTTGCAGTGCAGTACTTAGTACTTCCAAAACTATAATAGCGTCCCTCTTATACTCATATACCTTATCAGTATGACGTTCTACAAATGAACAACTCGACTTGACAAGCAAAAAGCAAATTATTACTCTCTTGCATAGGATAATTACACAGTGTAACACAGTCTCACTCTTCGAAGACTCATCCCATTCGATTCAGCATCGAAAAATACTGATAAACAATACGAAAAATAACAACTATAACGGACGGTCGGATGTGGCGAGTAACTGACGGGTAGTTGGAGTGAGACGGTAATGAACGCAGGCCGGGAAAGAACGACATCTTTCACAATATTGTACCACGAGTTGCTTCAGTAATAGAATTCCCTTGCTTCATTTACTATGATTTCACTGTTGCTCATTTACACGCACAGGCAGTACTACACGTCTGAGGTCCGTCATATTTGACTCGGCATCGACAAATATCTAGGAACCACCATCGCTCGTAACTGCGATGGGTTTCGTCCGATTCTGCCGAGGAGGCGAGCCCAACAATATACCAAATGAGATTTGCGAGCAAAAGAACGGATTGTTTAGACCACGTTAAAGGCAAAATACGGCCAGGAGGGTGGACGGGTTCGGTATAACCACTCGACTAGCTTCGATGACTTACTAGACTGGAAACTTAATCGAACAAAACATAATCATTATAATCGGTTGAGAACTACGGCCTGGATCGATAAGATTTTATTATGCACACATACAGATAGGTCTGTTAGATTACTGTTCTTTATAACTTTTAAGACTAGATCGCCGACGCACGTACAAGCACACTCACATAATCACGCACAACACTACTTTGTTTTTCACAAATTCGGTTTTAGAACAGTTGGTATTTTTATTTTTATTATTTTGTTTTATCTCAGCCCCGTGCCGTCTATCAGAGAAGATGCCCTACGATGGTTTCAAAGCGGCGTCCTGAAAAATCAATGACAAGCGTTTTCCTAAGATGCGTTTGAGAGTCGAGTGTCCCCAGTTCTGTTGAGCGTGGCCTTCTGCCCTGTGAATCGAGTCGTCACCAAATGGGGTGCCTTTAGCGGCTGATTGCCTGATAAGGTGAAGAGTTCCAGTTTGGTGGCGGCCGCCATTCGACTGGAGAGAAGCCACTTGGGTGGGCAACTCGAGCCGAGCGTTGTGTTCAGGCAGAGTTGTGTTTTGTTGTGTTTAGCCAACAGGAGGTGAGAACTCTATTGGAGCGATGTCACGGATCCGGAGACCCCGGTGGAGACAACGCAACAAAAAGCTGCTTTCACGGTAGAAAAGAATGGACGTGATTTTGAATGAAGCGATTGGAAGAGATGCCTCAAACTCGGGACTTGATCCGCTCGCTCTCTGCTTTGCCGGCTTTTTATCACTCTCTTTCGTCTCAACGTCAATAGGATCCAGGTGTTGAGTCGAGCACCACAACAATCGGGATTATATTCATCTGTCTCCTCCCCACGAGCCCCCACACTTCATCACCGACACCTCTGTTCTCATGCTCCAGCCTCCACGAATATCCTTACAATGTCGAAACAGACATCGATTGAAGAAGGGGGATAACTGAATGCTGCGAAAAGTACGAACAGCAATTTACTACGCCTCCGAACTTGAATGCTACGAGTTTTCCATCCATTAACTGTGAGAAAACCCTTACATTAGTCACATCATGCTAAGAGTGTTATAACGTGCCGCCCAGAAAGATACCGGTAAAAGGAGGGAGACAACTGACTGATTCCTTTAAGCACTACGGAGCAACACACACGCTTGTTTAGTACAGTTTTAGTTCCATTCATGTCATTGTTCTGTCCGGTCATTGGACATTCGCGTTGATCTTCGAAAGTTAACTGAACGAAAACTCGCGATCGCTGTAATTGTTGCCTGAGTCAGCGGCTCTCCCTACATATCCAAAAACCCCCATCGTAACGCTGTTTCACTGGTGCATGTGGGGTTCCCGGTGAGATGAACTGGTATATCAGGCCTTGATGTACAGTATTGTGTATAACTCGCATTTAAGGAATGGTGACAGAGAGAGAGAGAGAGAGAGAGAGAGAGAGAGAGAGAGAGAGAGAGAGAGAGAGAGAGAGAGAGAGAGAGAGAGAGAGAGAGAGAGAGAGAGAGAGAGAGAGAGAGAGAGAGAGAGAGAGAGAGAGAGAGAGAGAGAGAGAGAGAGAGAGAGAGAGATTGAATTGGTTTATTTAAATTAACCAGGGGCAGTTAAGGCCATAGGGTCCTCTCTTCCACTGTCCCTGGAAGCATTGACCTTTTTTTCCACTTCTGGCAGTAGTTATATACATCAAATAAAAAAACAAACGAAACATAAACGTACAAAAAAATGAAAAAGAAAGAATCAAAAACTTCTCACTACAAGCACATAGCACACCTTTTTATTTATTTTTTTGTCCTTTGGCTTTCACATCTCATAGCTGTTCGCTAGGCACTCCCACTGTACTTCTGCAACAGTAAATTTGAAAATGTAGTTTTAAATGCTCTTATGCTTTGTTCTAGTCTGAAGGAGTCGGGATAGTTGTTATAGATGCGGATGGCTGTGGCTGTGCAGAGAGAGAGAGACGGGTATACAGTGGGTTCAGCCAAGCCCCCTCTGACCACTGGACCATTGTCAGTCTCTTCAGCCTACCAAGAACAAACCTACTGAACAAGCTAGGATTCACTTTGTCGCTCGAAATTCAAGCTGGGGTAGCAATTATCGGCGGTGGCATTAACTTCGACTAAGACAATGTGGAGCGCAAGACTCGAATTAAGTTTCAGTACTGCACTGATCGAGGAGGAACGAAGCTCAACCTTTTCTGTTCGGTTTTTACAAATCAAAATCCACTTAATAGCTAAATTAGAAATTATCAGTTAAATCCAAAGCAGTGAGAGTCCATAAGAGTTATCGAACAGTATACACTTCTAAAATACGCTCAAATTCAACTCGATGGTTTGTATTACAATGTAGAAAACCTCAACCTTGTCTACAAGTATGTGCAACGCGTTCTTGCAGCCGAAGCTCAAAATCGTTGGCAGGGCATGGTTTCATATTTAGTGGCTGACTCCAGTCATAAAGAAATATAATTAACCCCCATTATCAAGATAGTTTTGGGATTTGTAACCAGAACCTGGACCTATTTGAGTAGGAACGTTGCGTTGGGTTTCACAGTCGGAGGGGCTGATCTATGAAAGATTCAAATTCAGTTCACCGCTCACTAACAGGATAAGTGAAGTTACCGATTCAGATCGAAAGACCAAACAGATCATATCTTAAACCCATGTCACCGCAAACTAGACAACACACTGATAGTTATCCGTATTCGAGGTCGGAAAAGCCTCTCGAACTTTCACGGTCCTTTTCCCCCGTAACCCTTATAATTTCGTATATTTGATGGACACCACACTGACAAATAACATCGATACGCTGAATTTCAATGAATCACGACAAACCTTTAAACGTTCCGAATACGCAACAAATAATGAATATCGATACTGAGTAGAAACTGACGACTGAGAAACAGCAGCGGGAGGTTTCGCGTTAGGCCGCTTTTATATTGGAACTGGACAGGAACCTTCGAACGGGTCAAAACACACGAAAATAAATGGAACAGTTTTTAGTGGAGCGGTTGGGGGTGGAGTTCCTTCAATTTCTGAAGGAACTGCGGGAGCGGGAACGGGAATGGGAGCGGTTTGCTGCGGTGGGAGCGGTCCGCCCGTCCCGCTGCGGAAAGCAGCCTAACACGCAACAGGTTTACATTCACATTAAACGCGTATTTAAACGTCTTCTTTTTGCGTGAGTGCAAACGAAATGCGAATGATAGCTGAAGCTTCCCCGTAAACCATAATTGTAATTGAAATCGTTTAAAGCTTTTCGAGATTACTTGAAAAAAGGCTAACCTCGATAAATCTTTGGAGAAACGAACTGACCATATCTGTTCCAATTTATATTTTCTTATTCATTTTGGGATGAAGTTTGCTTTCTCTATTTCGGAATTACAGAAAGAGTTCGGAGAGAAAAAAATTGGAGTTTTGTTGTTTTAACTTCCTTCAGTCTTCTGAATCCAACAAATACTACTCGGGTGAGGACACGATTTAGAGGGAACAGCCTTACCAAATCACCTTAGATTTGGCATTCAGCCTGCGGATCAATAGTGAACGCCAAAACGAGGTTATGAGAAATATCGGTTTACAACTTACTGACTGACATACAGAACAATTTAACAACGAACAAAACTACACTAGGGATATTCCTGGACGTGTCCAACGCTTATGATCATGTAAACCTATGCACATTAATGAACACCTTGAAAAAGCTCGAAATCCCAGATCATTTTGCTCGAAACTTATTCTCGCTAATGAACGACAGACATGTGTACGTAAGAGTTACTGGTCAGCATTATGGCCCAAGAATGACACAAAGGGGTCTTTTACAGGGAGGGATTCTATCTCCACTACTCTATTGTCTACATGTGGCCGAGTTAGAGACAATTCTGCCCAGAGAAGCATCCATTATTCAGTATGCGGATGACATTTGTATCTATTGTGCTCATGTAGATCCTGTGGAGTGTGAAGCGAGACTTCAGGAAGCCATGGAAATAGTTAAAAAGTTTTTCACTGACATTGGCCTCGAACTATCAAGCAGCAAATCTTCTGTATGTCCATTCTCGAGGAAACGTAGATTACCATTCGGAGGAATGATGGATTTTGGAGGATTTCAGGTCCGTATTGAAAATAACGTCAAATTTCTCGGCATGATTCTCACTAAAACCTTAAACTGGAATTAACATATTACATACATAAGTCAAAAAGCGGAGTCATACATAAATATACTAAGATCGGTAACCCGTTCACGTTGGGGAGCAGATCCGGACGTGGCGCTGATGTTTTACAGAGCAACAGTCAGAAGCCTGATCGACTACGGTTGTTATTTGGATGGAAGTGCAAGTGAAACGTCATTAAATAATTTGGAAAAAGTGCAGAACCGATATCTTCGTCTAGTTATGGGTTTACTCCCATCTACTCCGCTAAATGCACTCCTTGCAGAAAGTGGTGAACCCCCATTAAATGCAAGACGGATAATGTTGGGTAGTAGATACCTTGCACGTTTGTACTCCAGTCAACCTCTCCTCTATAACAAAATAGCATGTCTGAATGTGAAGGTATTAACTGAAAGATACTGGCAAAAGAAGGTAGCCCCCCCGCTCACTGAAAATTTCCTCGAAATTTCACAATTTATGTCCTATGTATACTCCGAAAGTAAGCCGCCCATGTACCAAATGGATTATTTGGCATTAATGAGCCATCCGCGTATCATAATCCCAAGATTTACTGGTACTATGAATTATGAAGAAGTAGAACACGTTCTGAGGGTCCTATATGAACGTCAAGGACCACATTGTACAGTTATATATACGGATGGCTCAAAGATCGATGGTAATGCCGGTTGTGCGATATATGATTGGAACAGGGGATTGACGAAGTCATACAAAGTCAACAATTTGGCCTCGGTTTACACAACTGAGATGATTGCGTAGATGAGGCTCTGGAATATGTACAGCAGATGGTAACTTCCCCACGAACCGTTCTCATTATCTCAGACTCCAAGAGCTTGATGCACAATTTACAAAACCCCAAAGCGATATCGAGGTGGATGACTTGGAGCATGTGCTTTTAACATGCAAAAAGTTCGAAAGACGAAGAACAATACTCTTAGACGATCTTGGGGACCATTTAAGTAGGCCATTTAACGTCACATCTATATTGGTTACACCAGATGTACTCGTATATGGTAAAATAACGAAATTTTTTAATGACGTTGGACATAACTTATAACGATATCGATAATTATGTTAAAAGAAAATAGTTAAGTTGCTGTAATATTGTATAATACTAAATGAAGTAATGTTGTATTAATATATCTGTAAATATGGCTGTATGGAGAAATCTAATGCAAAAAAAAAAAAAAAGTGCTGAGGAGCTGCTTGGCTGGGTGCGTCAGCAGGCGTTATTCGCGGTGCCCTGATGCTTATAATATTATAATCTAGTCGCCCTCGCCTGGTTTTCCTCTTAATAATTAATATTGGTCATTAGATAATTAGGAGCAACCCGAGATTTCGGAGTAGGAACTATTGACGTAGGGAAAAGTACCAAGAAAACCAAAGTAATATGCTTTTTCTTCATTTTTACGGCTATTGTTACGTTGGAGGAAGTGAAGGTTCCATAGAACTCTGTGTGAGAATATATACGGATAACTCCCATTGATGTCTTTCAACACAGTGAGAAATATGCAATAAAACATGAAAGCACGATCATGAAACCTCACGAAAGGTCCAAACTATCAACGCTGGGGGGGTTTGATTCGATTCATTACGGAATAACACGCCGAAATAGGTGCCCTACGTAACGCTTTAGGCCAAGCATGAGTAATTACTTTGTTTACTGTCTCTGGCCCGATTTTAGCTGGTTAAGAGACTAATGCAAGAAAATCACACGAACCACCGTCGAAAGTGTAGAGAACAATGGCAGTTACTTATGCACATCCAAATACTACGCATCACAACATCACTTTCTTTGGCAGATTAGGTAAGTGGTTAGCAGATTAGGACTAGGTAAGCAGATCCTACGCCCCACAGGTCCATGCCAAGCTTCTTGAGGAGGGCCAAGTATTTCCTGCAAAGAGACTCCGGCGTTCACCCATGGAGTTGTACCGAAGACCAAAACTCACTCCCTCTCAAGTCCCTGGAACTGGGATAGGACAGGACAAATTAAGGAGTTTCCTCATCAGTACCACACTGATGTCGAGTATATATTATTCATATTGACTCTTCTATTTTCCTGACTAGAACGTGCAATGCAGAGTCACATGATCTCCCTGAGCTGACTATTAGCCAGGCATGCCAATATAAAACATCCATCTCTCAAGTACCTATCAAAAATCTTCTCCCCCGCCTTGAGCAGGAAAGATGTCTAAATGCCTTAAATCCCTAGACGAGTCCGTGCCGCGTTTCAATTTCGAAAGTAACTCGAAATTCCCACCAACCCTGAAGAATACATCCAGGCGCCACACTACTCTTAAGTAGCCTCACCAGGTTGGGAAGAACTCGCTCTATTCCCTTCTGTGGTAGGAAAGCGTAGATCATATCCGGTCCAGGCAACTTCAATGGTTTAAACGAATTAACCGCCCAGCGTACTGCGCCTCGAGTAACGATTTACCTCTGTAGCAGAGTCTCCTAGTTCTGAGTCTTAGTGCTCCCAGTTGATTGTTCCGCCACTGTACACGCCTATCGCTGTCCATCCTCGTGGTTTGCCTGAAACTGTTTTCAAATGAGAACTTCATTGCCTCTGTCAGCAATGTATTCACTTGCTCGATATCATATGGCGTATAGCAGAGTCAGGGCAACATTTCTGGAAACTAAAGTTAACGTTAACTAACGTTAACTGACTAAAACGGCCAGACGATGATGTCTTTACATCGAAAGCGCTTGCCCACAGTAACTCACAAGCCAGAGGAGACGGACTCACCTAACAGGTACGTTAACTTTAGTATTTGCCTACTGGCGGACACAACCCAATTTCTGGAAACCTTCAAGGCTGCCCCCGTACTTCTGCCAGTCCGGGTTCCTCGGTTTCCTGTAGATGGTGGCGTCAGCCCTCCCCATATCTAGGTTACCTATGATCAGATCCAGACAATTACAAGGAGACATGTCAGTTGGATACATTTATCCCCTAAGACGATCATTTACTGTTTCCCAGTTAGCAAAAGTTGGTCTATTCTTGTGATTCAGAAAAATCCACATTACTATTTATGAAATGTGTTTTTAGTTAATGTATTTACTTCCCCAAATGGTGTGATGTGCGTTGGAGTCCACAGCAACATCCCCTTAGATATCACTGTCTTTCGGTGTCCTGGCGATTTTCTCCAATCCCGCAGTCGGAATGCCTTCTTCATAGGTTAGGTATACCGACGCTACAACACCATCCCTATCCTCATGTATCCAATCATCTTGCACCCCTCCAGTTGGTTCGGATCACGTATCGTAAGCAGCCCACCCTCCGACGAGGGGCATCTTCGTGCAATGCTCATGTTGCTGTATGGTCTTTACCTCTCTCGTTCAAAACTGTTAGTGTACAGCCCTCTCTCCAACCCTCATCAATTTATTTTCTAAACTCAACCTCGTGTTCCCCATCTCGTGCGCCCAACACAGCTCTTGTTTGTAGAAGTGAGAAATATGGAGTGAAGGTGTCTAACAAGTAAAAACCGGTGATTAGACTAAATAAAGACATCCCTGGTACAATTTACAAGTCTCATTACAATAAGCGTAGATACAAAGCAAAACAGAACTTTTTATATGTAGTCCTTATTTCTATAATATTTAAATTATAAGCATGTAAAGCTATTAAAAAGTCGTTAAGTCAGAAAAATACTACGAAACATTAAGTCACAAACAAACTTGCTTGCAGGTATGTTTTCTTATTTGATGACTGTTTCTAAACCCTTGACGAGGGTTATATCAGTTCTTCGTGTGCGAGCCAGTTCTTAGAAGGATTCAAATGGAAATGCTACATTACGGTTCAGTATGTGAAGCACACACACACAAAATGTAAACAAAATCGTTAGAGGCGTTTCTGGGGGAAAATAGTATAATAATAATACAATACTTTGACCAACATCGATTTTAGTGCAGTTTTTTCCTTACTACTCTCGCACATGTGAAGCTCGCTCTCTCACAATAGTCGTGTTGTTCCATCGATGAATTCTGGAATTCCAACTACTGTCAGTTTACTCTCTAACGTTTTTCACAACGTTCATCCTGTAACTCCAGAACAGTTAGCACGAATCTTCCAACAAAAAACACATCATTACCCTCATAAATTACCTGTACCCTGGTTACTCGATAAAGGTCGCGAAATAAGTAGACATAAACTCCAGTTAACCACTACCAGTGGTCCGCTACGAAACGGTGAGTTGAGCTCTCACAAAATCGCGTGAACTAAGCAAAAAATGTATTGAGTCACTCGCTAAGGCTATCAAAATCGCTGAGTGTACGCAGGGCTCAGAAACGTTTTGCGATGCGTCGTGACAGATATTTTTCATGTCGATTACATAACGTACCTTTCGCTTTGTAGGGCCGAGGAAAGTAAGAAGTTAGTGAAACGGAAGACCGCAGATTGAACTCTAGCATTTCGTACGTTGTCCCTCACTTGTTTGATAACCATTTGTAAGTTATAAAGTGATAACTATCAGCGTGTAGGCAATTGGACTGTCAAAACGGGTTTTTGAGCCTGCTGACGCCATTTTCTCACAGGCATTACAATTATTTACTATCGCTCACTTGTTTGAAACTGTACTAACGAAATGTTTAGAGCAGTAGGAAAATAAAAATACGGTATTTCGCGTCAGTGTTTAGTCTGAATATCAAATGTGTGCTGATTTGGTTCAATCGTCCCCTCATTTGTGTTCAAAGGCACTCACGCATAGTTTCATCAAGAGGTATTTTTTGAACTGAGGAGACTTTGAAAGATAAAGAATCTGAGGGAAGCTCAGCCGCTTACATTACTTTCCGTCCACTTCTGTCGGGCTAAGGAAAGTAAAAAGTTGGTTAGCGACGGTAGTTTGAATTTCGTAATAACGTTAACAAACAATTTAAACGTCAACGATTTTTGAAGGTCTTGGATTAGTAACCCATAACTGTGTCTCCATTGACCAATCAAACCCTGCTTTCTTATCGACTTTGAGGGAACAGGGGAAACCTGTAGTGGTATGGTATGTTACCTCAATAAAAAAGGTTATCGGTTTATGTCCAACCGTTCAGTCTAGTTATATATTGCTTCTCGAACTTGGAAAGTAAATTATAACTCTGCATTGGTTCTGTAGAATAACTACCGAAATCATTGCTGTGCAAACGCGGTCTCTCCCAGGTTAATTCTCTAATGAGGAATGTGCAAAGATACAATTTTCTCTGCTCAAAGATGCAGACCCCCTTCTCTTCTATGTTATTAATTCTAACAACATCGGATAAATAAGAACTGTCACTTCGTAGGATGAAAAAGTAATCGGCCGAAAAACACTCTGCCACAGGATTAAAACCATGGAAAGAAACTAACACAAACGGTGGGTACAGCTTTCGTACAAGTACGCAACCACAAGGGACATTTTATGTCTTTTATTTTTTATGCAATGATAACTACGTTTGATTGTGCTCGTTGATGGTTTCGATATAATGGCCGCGTCAATTGCAATTGAGGTATTAAAGAAATTGGGTTATATCCGCCAGTAGGCAAATTACTAAAGTTAACGTACCTGTTAGGTGAGTCCGTCTCCTCTGGCTTGTGAGTTACCCACAGTAACTCACAAGCCAGAGGAGACGGACTCACCTAACAGGTACGTTAACTTTAGTAATTGCAATTGACATCATCACTTAGTCACTGAGGTTATTAAAACATGTGATGTTACCAAGTGTTAGATTTTGTAACAGACGTTACCATGCACTTAACCCAACACAAATTTAGTGACGCGTCTCCGTTACATATCCCGCGTTACATTTTCGAGTTTATGTATCAAAGTAATGACATAAAATGTCAAAAAAATAATCGTAACCCTGGTGGTCGTAGCCCACAACTTCCGGTTTAGGAGATCGATGCCTTATGCATTACGCCACAGGGGCTGTAGTTGCAACTCGGGTTAAAACGTTGGCTTGTCCACTCGGCCTCAAGGTTAAATTTCGTGATGCTTGGCCGTTACATTTTCGAGTTTATGTAGCAAAGTAAAGACATAAAATGTCAATTTGGGTAGCGTCTGATTATTCGATAACCTTTATTAAACTTGAATAAAACTGATTTTCGTCAAGTTTTTGATAATTTATCGCGCCGCTCTCGTAATTGTCTCACGATGTTTTGTATGAGCGTTCAGTTATTCGGAACTGAGCACACAAAATCGTTAGAGCCGTAAAACGGATATTAGGCCGAAAATCGCGGATCGTTCGTGCGCATGTTTTTGACGCAACAGTTACTTATTGTACGACAATTCATTAAAACTGGCCTGACCGGCTGGCATTGAAGATGTGACCGTGTGAGGGAGCCCCCCTACGACGAGACATCCCCTCAAAATGGACTGGGTTTCCGATGTGGTGTGGAGGCTGAGGAGCCGGGAGATTAATTGGGTGTGGCGGTACGTGATGTACGAACTAGAGCCGGACAAGAAGGTGAACAAGAACGGACTCTGATCGCACCGTCGGTGGAATTACAAGATAAATCGGAGCGGAGAGGGAGAAGACGCGAGAACATTAAAGAGATCACCTCTGGCTCCTCCTCGCATGGATCGTTTTAATAACAGATCCATTAGTAGGAAGCTCCTGCTGTGAGGATTAAGAGCACCCCGACTAACAACTCTGTTCCTGCTCCTGCGATCCTCAAAGAAATCTTTTACTCAAAGAGAAGAGATGTTCATCCCTTTGTCAAATTGAGCACCCCCCTTTCCACCATGGCAATCCCTGAACCACCAAACCATCGTCTATTTATTTTATTCCGTTGCAGCCCCCTCGCTTTTTGACCAGCTGCCACTTCATTTGGCTCCTCTGAGATGCTTCAATTTGATGACTTGCTCCCGCTCGTTCTCCAACGAACTTTTTACTTTCCCCAACCCGAAGAGTAAAAAATCAGTAATAGCAAACTCTGGTGTGACACGTCGCACAACCTTCCTCAACCCCAACCAATTGACTCCGTTGTTCACTCTGTCTATACAAACCTGGTAGATGTTGAGTTATCATTTAATACAAATACTGGCAGTGCTATACACAGAATTTATTGGATTACTCCTATTTACATTACGACCTTCTCTAAGTCACCAGCGTAGTAGTAATTTAATCTAAGGCTGTATATACTTTCTTCTTATGACTAGAACTTACCACACCGTTCTACAGAGAGAATTGGTTCCAAAACATATCACGTTGCTCCTATTTAAGTCCACCTATTTACCACTACATAGACAATTTATGAAGATGAGCTTTTGTTCGGCGACGTTCGTGTTTATGGTTAAGTTAGTCATAAAATGGCAATCGCTTAAATAGCGAAATATCTGGCGTTGCTCCTGTTCCATGCAAGTCACATCAGTCGAGTTCCTTGACCTCGGATTTCCCCTTGTTTATCTCAACGGGACTCCCTGACACTTAATGACCGTTCCCTCTCAAACCCCGGACCTGCGGAAATCCCACTTCCGCAGATTTCCCTGATCTGGGGTTTTTTCCTCCTTTATTTCTCCTCTCCTCCATGTCAGGAACCGCTACACAAGAGTCAGCTCATCCCCTTTCCGTGTTGTTATAAAACCCCTTCTCCTTTCCTTTTACGTCCACTTCAGTTTTACTCGATATCCCGTGCGCTTCCCCCTGTAAAAATCTCACAACGCCCAAACCTCGTGTAATTGTGGTCTCATTCGCAACCTCGTAAACAGACCAAGTTTGGCAGTGTTCTACAACGTGAAGTGCAGTCTAACGTTAATATATTCTCAGTGTAACTCGAATTCCGATTATAAGTACTATGTAAATATTTCCGCGATCATCACTCTAAATACAGTACTCTCTGTTATCCATTTGTGCCCAACAGCTCCTTATGACTGTTATTAATAAACTTTCTTCGTGCCGGTTGCACATCAGACTAACAGTACAATTTTCGTCAATTCTTTCGGAAAACAATTTTCTAAAAACTTGAACTTATAACACTTGCTGTATAATCCTAAATTAATGCAGAAAAACGGCGATAAAAATCGACTTTGGTTAAAATGTTACACAATTTTATTGTGGAGCTTTCATAATTTTTCCACCTACCTTTACCTTATTTTAGCACCCCATCCAACCCTCACACCATTTTCCGAACTGGTGTTTTTCGGATTCGTGAGTCTTGAAAACGTGACAGTAGTGAAAAGTTGGTCGAAGAAACTACACATTTGTGGTACTCGAATGCATTTTGTTTTGAAAGGTTCGTGAGTTATTGAGTAAACTGAATGTGTTGCGTTAGAAAAACATTTAGTAATTAAGGAAGGGGCAAGTTAGAGGCAATTCTTCACATGTTCTCATTATAATGTGCTTGAGAACCGCTACTTACTTGCCAAACTAAAGTGAAATATACTAAAAAGGATCTGATTTTTTATAGAACCAAATTAAGACTCTTCGTGTTGGCTAAGTGATTGAAATTGCACTATAGAATTACGTGGATTTGCACTTTCTTTTCTTTTTTCAACCTTCCATCTCTAATGATGAAATGCGCTCCACAGCCATACTCGTAGACTCAGAAAGATCTGCAAATTAACTATCATCCTGTGATTCCCGTTAATAAACGCTCGCTGTCTTTCAATGTCGTTCAACCACAAAGGCTTCAATGTCCTGAAGTGTTATAAAATCCCATTGATAATTCCATTAATTATTTTTATTCAGTTCAGCTTCCGCTCAGTCTTCGTGATGTCCGGTCGATTTGTATAATTTTGTTCACTAAATTACGATGATCATTGATCATACTAAAAACAATTTTTTAAATAAAAAACGGAAGCGGTCTAAGGAGCGAAAAGAATACATTTCATAAAGTTACGCGGTTGTTCGTTTTGAAGTCGGCGGTTTGGCTTTTGCTTTGAAACTCCAGCTGTGGCGAAGCTGGCAAGCGATAACATCGGAATTGCGGGCATCTCAACGTTATCACCTTGTAATTCGACCAATTAAAGCACCCAAGTGGTAGGGACCTTTGAAAAGTGAGCCCTCGAGCGACTACGTGACGCGACGAAACGAGAACCCCATCCGCATCAGCCAGAGAATTTCAATGGAGTCCGAGATGGCTGCCGTCTCCAGACTGAAATCCAAAACTGGGAAGGTTTTTCAGGATCCTTTGATCTTCGTAGCTGCGCATTGTTGGGCCGTCTAGTCGCCTTCTGATAGAAATCGTAAAGAAACGTAGTTGTTTTATTCAACGTAAACTACTTGAGGACGAGTAGATTTCCGACCAACTCAAGTCCTCTCACGCTTTTGATTGATAAACGCTGCTAAACTTAAGTTGCTGAGCAAAGCTCACTGTACGGTTGATCGTTATCAAACTATCCCTTGTGCAAATCCCTGCAGCGGTGGCAGACATGGGCGCAAAATGTTTGCAACTGTGCCCCAGGAAAACAACCTCCCTGGCGTATAGAAGTTCAAACCCTCGAAGCACCCATTTTCAAGTTAAATTCGGTCTATCAATTCCGCTCCATGGGATTACTGTTAATTTTTGTCAACAGCTCTTCAAACGTCTCCAAAGTTACTCAGTACAATTGGCGCCCGACGTGGGGTCGAACTTCTTCATTCCAAGAAAAAGAAGAGGCCCAGAGAGAAAAAAAAATTAAGAAAAATAATGAGACGAATTCTCGGGTACGGGATTCGCTGACGCTGTGAAAGTTCCAGCGCGAAGGGAAATAAAATAAGAAAAGACTTTCGTTGAAGCCCCCTCGTTTCTCGAATCAAAGATCGGATTTTCCGGGGATTCGCTCAACTCTCATAAATTCGTTCCTTAAAAGAGTCCGCTCCAGGAGCAGCCGCTGAAGACGAGGGGGGAGATCTACTGACTGACTCCTATTAAAGGCACCGGGCGATCGTGGTCTAGTGGATAACACATTGGTTCATAATTCTCGACGAAAGTCGGGTATTGTGGATCAGAGTTCCATGCGACTGTTCACTATTAATTTTTTCTTGAGTCAGCAGCTCTTCAAATGTCACGAAAAATTGTTTACAACCCCCCCTCAAAATTTGATACTTTACGTTTCAAGACTTGGAGATTCCAAATTTGCAATGTCCATCCGCCGTCCCCTGTACCCTGTCCACTGTCCTCCAGGCCGTTTTGTGCGTTTAACGTGGCCTAAAAAATTCGTTCTTTTTCACAAAAACCCCATTTGGTATCTAGTTGTGCCCCCCATCTCGGCAATCCGATCGGACGAAGCCTATGGTTGTTATGGGCAAAAAATGGTTAAACAAATTAACGAAACGCAGTATAACGCGGGAACTACAGCGGAAGTCAACGTTTCGTCGTTAGTACTCCCTCCCTGCCTCCCATCTCATTAAACCCACCCGCCCGCTCGCCTCGCAACGCCGCCCGCTCAACTCGCAACAGGTTCGCTGGAAGCCCCCGTCCCAATTTCCCCGACTCTTGCCCAACACGTTTACGGGCGCCTGGCGCCGGGAAAATATTTAGTTTCCGCAGTTCCATTGTAGCCAGGGCATGTTTCGTATGGTTTACTAGTATTCGATGCAGAATTGAATGGGATGGGTCTCGGAGCATTAATACTAGGTTAAGCTGTTCATGAGAATAATAAACCATTGTGTAATAATTTGCAGGGTTTTTCTGAAGTTACTGTTTATTTGATTTTATTTACAGGTGAGTTTGTGTTCATTCACTTGATTTTTGTTTTCCACTAGCTGTTGGGTAAGAAACGGGTTACTGAACCTGAAATTAGCGTGCACGTTGCGAAGTATAACTCTTGTCACTTCAAATAATTTGGTTCTCATGTCATGTTTGACTGTTGTTTGCCCTTTGTTCGGTGTACTTTTTACTTTTATCTATTCGGCGTCAAGGTATAGAGCGTCGTAAAAGGGCTCCCATGGGCCAAGGGATGAACTTGTATACCTCCACATGTCTGACGATTGAGGCTCCTTCAAGATTGGTAGCAACGACTGTTATTACTCTCGAGTCATGACAGATTACACAGTCCTTGGGATCTCAGACGAAGTCACTTGTGAAACACGATATGTTTGGGCTTGCGTACTTCAATACAAATAAATAATGAGGACAGTCTTCATTTTACGTTACCGGAGTCTCACAGGCGTTGGGTGTTCACTGAAGAAGGCCCTCAAAACTGAATCGAATTTGAACCAATCAAGTTTACCACCTTCTGAGAGTCGGGTCAGAAAATCGCCAAAGGACGGCTTCTCCAGCGGCCCCTTGACGCGGCCATCCATGAGCCTGAGGAGCTGAGCTGGTGAAGGCGCTGGACGAGGCGCGGCTCTGAGCCTTGTGGATGTGATTTACCTCGCGTGCTTTGATTCATGTCCCAAGGGAGAGGATTTATTTTTAGAGGGTGGGCGTTTGGGTTCATTACCGTTTAGTGCAATCGGCGCGAGCAGCGGGGGGTGAGCCTAATAGCCCGTCGGTAAAAAGAAGAGGAAATGAAATATAAAAATGAAAAAAGCAGACTCCCTCCTGGAATAGAGCGGCTCTTTCAACGTGGGACACTAACGACTCGGACTCACAGCCTGTGGCCGGCATCGCGACACCGCTTCCCCTTCTGCTTATATTGAGCAGCCCGTTGGAGTAATTCCGCCGCTACCGCAGCATTTTCACAAATTTTCCGTTTTCCGATTGTGTTTGCATTCGAAGGTTCAACAGGTGGTTACTTTGATGCGGCCTGATGTGAGAGTGTGCTGGGGATGGTTCTCACCGCGTGAAGGACTTGACATCTGTTCGTTATGAAGTCGTACAACCAGTGGGGCAGGTAATAGGCGGTAGTACATCAGGTATAGGAAAGTTGTATAAATAGGTCTGCGTTCCTATCACTAACTAGGCGAGTGACTGAGAGTGCTCTAATAGGTGAAGATGCCGCTGCATAAAAATGACGTTCCTTCACGAAGTCCTGCTCCACCAGTTTGTCATATCTTATGACAGAGCCTGGTGAAAGTTGTCTGATCTGCTCAGTTCTCAGGGTCAGATGTGGCTACTTGCGTCCTCCCCTTTTAGAAAAGTAGCTCTTCTTCAGCATCGTAAATTCACTGCACTTGGGACGTCGTTAGGGGTAATGGAGTAAAGTAATAAGTCGATTCCTATCTGGGCAGGAGTCAGTCATGCTTTTTGGTGGAAACCCTCCTGGCAAGTATTATGGCATCACAGCTGAGACACCTGCGTTCACACCTTCCACGGAAGGAGCTCTTCTCTAGTATCATAAGCCGCGAGAAATCTTTCAATCCAATTTCAAGCCAGTGACCATTTTGGCCCCTTGGGATACTCCGTGAAAGATTGCACTACGAGTGGTTTACATCTCTGGGTTTCGCACCAAGTGTAACTCACTTAGAATCAAGTAATGGCGGCTCTGCAGTGCGATGGGGTAAAGTAATAATTTAATCTATATATTGGCCCTGGACAGGGTTTTGCGACCTACCAGCTCCCCACTTTTGAATGTTCGATTGGTCCAAGACCATGGCTCCTTACCTCCTAAGAAAGGAGATCTTCTCCAGTACTGCATTAAATATGCTGAATGGGTTAAATTGACTTTTCCCGGGCCAAGTACTGTAATACTGCGTATGCTTAGGACAAAGAGATTGTTAATTGAAAAACTTGAATCTTACCGAACTATGGTCTCGTTCGGTCTTAATAGTGAATCTTCCACCGCCAACCCACTCATTTCTTGCCTAATAAAATTAAAAAATTAAATTTGTGACCTTACAAATAGGATTTATATGTTAAAGTTGTGGAATTGTTTGGTACAAGCCATACATTAATTTGAAAGCTGCGTTTCTTTCTTGTTTTTCCAAAGTCTTCACTGGCTGTACCAAACCCTTTGTGCTCAGTGCCAACAAAACCGCTCTATCCGTCTCTTTGTTCTTCGAGTGGCTTCAACCCCTAGGATTTCCTTCGGCTCCTCTTACAGGTCGACAACCGAAATTTGGAAGCCGCTACGAACTTGACGGCAACACTCCCTTGAGAGAGCCTTTTAGTGACAGGTATGGTTATGAGGGAGAATTAAAACCTCGATTATGCGTCATTACTGATTAAACCCCAACATATACATTTAATTTGAAATGATAGACAATGAGCAGGGCGTGTCTTGCAGAGTTTACATTGGCTCGTGAGTTCTGTAATTACACAGCACAAGAAGTTAGAAACTTCAGGTCAATAACTTCAATGGACATCACAAGCTGAACCGGGAACTACTATGAATGCTATTTGTATCTAATACATTAACAATATGGTTTGAGTAGGAGTCGACCACACCTGTAAGTTTAAATCGTTTTGTTGATTTAGATACAAGTAATTTAAACATAATTTAGTTCCAGGCTCAGGTTAACACGGAGTTTCCGATTGTTTTTCTGCCTATTGTAGGGCATGAGTACGAGGTCAAATTAAAACCTTCAAACGTCGCCACTCATTATGTGCCATTACTGAGTTGATTCTTATAAACCCATGCTTTCTATGAATATTCATCAATCATCCCTAACTGCTCGTTCAATGTCCCTGCTATCCCTCGCCTTATTAACTTGATGTCGTCATCCAAAATTCTTTATTCAACATCCCAACAACATTCTTCGCCATCCCTTAATTTCTTACTGGATTACACAATAAGTTTCATTCCATTCCCTAAGTGGTTCCATTCTATGTCCCCAACATTTCAACAGAAATTTGAACAATTTTTACTCAATGCTCCATTGCTTTACTGGCTTTCCATACTTTACAAAACTCCCATGGTGTAAAGTGGTACTACTTAACACGTTGCTCAACTCCCAAAATTGTTTACTCAATTTCCCAACAAGTTGAAAACCATCTGGCAAAGTTTTATTCCATTTCTCCTGCAAATAATGACGTCGAAGGAAATTAAAACTCAAGTGTAGAACGGACTGTGTGAGGTCTGGCACCGCCATTTGCCTGCGCGTTGGACACAAAGTAAATTCGTTTGAATTCGTAGGTTTCTATTATATTCGAAGAGCCTGCGAGTTCGGTGCGGTAAATGTCGAAAATGAGGCGGTAAGGCCTAGTCTCAGGTTAAGCCATCCGCCTCGGTGACAAAGAAGTCCGACTGTTTGGGCACATAAACACGCTTTTGTGAGGGACAACAATGTGTAACCGCTGGGTTCCGTGACCGCACACTTAAGATCATCAGACAACTCCAACTCTTGAGTCTGAGGTGATGATGATCTGTATCCTCTTTTTCGCCTCTTTTTTTTTTGTTTGGTCCCCTTTTTAAAACCTCGACGCCTTCAATTTATTCCCTCATCTATTTCTTCGTCTCTTTTATGGGACGTCTCGTCTGTCAACCTTTTGTGTCAATGAATATTTCAAAGCTTCCAGCGTTGAGGAGCGCATTACCTCTTTTTGACGACACTTGCAACGAGGGTATTAATACTTTTCCAACTGGCAAACTGAGTCAGCGGTCTGGAGAGTCCTGAGTCAGCCATTAGCCTTGTCTCGGCATTCCATTACGTACCTCTTGTCAAGCGGTGTTTAATGTTCGAGGGGATTTGACAAGGCAAAACATGCCAACACCTTGATATATCTCTTATCAACGTTATAGTTTTATTACAGGTAGTTACATCTTCAAACTTACTTCGAATCGATTCAAAACTATTTAACACGGAACAAACAACGAAGCTACTTCGTCCAACTCGGCGTATACAATTCATCAGAATAGTCACACAACCATTTTGAACTTTTTGCAATCCGAAGGGTACACAAATCTTTCGGCCACCCTCACTCTAACTTATTTGACAAGGCAGCAGTATCTTAATTTTTTTTTTGGTAAAAATCTAAAACACCGTGAATCATTACACAGCCGTTTATTATTCACATGCACGGCGTGATTCCGACCTATCCTATTTTAACTGCCAAAATTTCATTTTCGGCTAATTTTCAAACCGCTTTTTGCCCATGAATCATCGGTTAATTAGATACCAAATGGAACTTGTGTGCGAAAGAATGGATTTGTAGACCACGTTAATGTCAAAATACGAACTGAAAGTCGGACGGCTAATGCGTGAAGCGGTTCAAATTTGGATTCCCCACGCCTTGAAACATTAATTGTCAAAATGTGTGGAGAAGCGGAAGGGGAAGTAGCAAAAAATTTTCTTGATCGTAAACATAGGTGTTCTATTCAGAATGAGTCAAACCGCATTGATGCGAACGGAAGGCTGTGACCAGAACAATTTTTATTTTCGACAATTTTTAATCCCCATTTTTCTTAATTTGTACACGTTTCCCTGCTATTTTAATGAGCTGGCAACATTTGTACTCAGTTTCCAGCAGCGTATCCTCACATTGTTAATGATGTTTACTCGATTGTTCTCATTGTCACTAGTTTTTCCCAGCTTTTCACTCATTTCTGCAGCGGGTAATTCTATTACTAATAGCGCGTTTTTTATTGAACTGAAATGGACTTTAACTGAAATTCGAACCATTTTCAATTACTTCTACCCGCATTTCCTTCCTGCGGTATCTCAAACTGCCAACCGCTTTTCTCGATTTCACCGCATGGAAATCCCTAGAGACAATTGAGAAAGATGCAGACTTCTGAGTCGAGCCGTCCAATCCACTGTGATCTTGAATTCCTCATCCGATGAGATGCCGATTCATCCGACTGCTTCACTCACTGTCACTTTTTCTCTGATTTTTTTTCTCCCCTAACGTCAGCGTTAAATGAAACACGAAATTTTAGTTTCAGAAGCCGTCAGGAGACCTCTCTTTTTTTCCCTTCCGATTCATAATGAAATGACAGGCGTGGGGCAGTCGCCGTTCGACTGACGGACGGACGAGCGGTGAGCAGTCGGGTCGCCTTCCATTAGCGGAGGTGTTGGCTGTTGAGCAGAGCGGCATGTAAATAGGAGCCGGCTTGGCAGCCAGTGGTACTCGGCACGTTGCTCGCTGTTGACCGTCACATGCTCCATATCATAGACAAGATCAAAAGATGCCTTGTGATGGAAGCCTCAGAGCTCTCCCTAATACCCTGTCACATCCCACCTCGTTTCCCTCTAATGGCATAGCACCCGGGGCTTTGTCCTTTCACCGACCCTTCGGCAGCTCACAGCAGCGCAACGCAGGTCCCTCTCTTCGTGAATAAAAGGCTATCAGGATCCCCATAACGCGTCGTAAATGCCAACGTGAGTTGAGTGTTTGAAATCGTTTTTTTCTCTTCTCATTTTACAGAACAGAAACTGGGTTTTAATGCATGACGGTAGTGTTGTTAATATTCCAGCAAGCTACCTACACTATGTAAAGGTGTTAATGTAAACGTAAATAATTTTGAACAGCCACGAAACCCTGGAATTCATACTACCGTCGTTTCTTCGACCATCTTTTTTCATATTATTCCCACTGAAGTCCCAGAAGGCTAAAAATGAGCCTTACTTGCAGAAATCTGGTTGACAGTCGCATAAATATCGCTGGTTATTCAACGAAGGGAATAAGCAATGCAACGCAATAAATTCCGAAAAGTTAAGTGCTACCTGGTTCGACATCTGGTTGAGCAGTAAAATCGTTGATTGAGCACAGTGCTGAGGATGTAGTTGTGTTGCATTTTATTTCAATTTCTTAACAACTCTCACTCGAGCGAGATGAAATAACAAAATGAGAACAGGGGAAATTACTCAACTTTTCAGAGTATAAATTTCAGTAATTCACTAATTTGTTGTTGAAATTTTCCCCCTTTTCCCAATATGTGTGCCTTTTTCTTCTTTACTGAAATTTCTCTTGTCTTCTTTTTTTCAAAATGCTGCAAATTAATTATTATTATTTTTATTGGAGACTGATTTAGCTTATTTGTTGGACATGTCCCGACTTCTGGTGGGAATTTCATCTATTTTCTTCGGGTTTATCAATCATTCCGAATTAGGAACATTTTATTAACAACCTCCCTTCAAAATTCGTCACGTTACGTTTCAACACACCATTCGTCCGCCGTCTAGGCTATATTTCGCCTTAACGTGGTCTAGAAATCCATTTTTCGCACAAAAACTCCACTTGGTATTTAGTTGTGTCTGCCTGCTCGGGAATCCAATAGGACGGAACGCATGGTTGTTATGAGCAAAAAATGGTTTAACGAATTGGCCAAAAAACGAAATTTTGGAAGTTTTATTGCTATTAAGTCGTGTTAGGTATCATTTCCTAGGTACTGTTCGATGCTGAGTAGAATACGACGGTTTTCAGAGGTGTAGAACTGCGCCTAAATGGAAAACAGGGAAATCACAGTAAATGTAGTGAGGCAATTTGTACTATTTCAAAGAACTCGCGGGACAATGTAGCGAATGTTATCCCCTGGCTCATTTCCTCTCATTGCCTTCCATCTCACTCCAACCACCCATCTGTTCGACTCGTCGGGGCGTGCCAATTGCCTTGCATCGCCTAGATAACGTCAAACTTTCGTCTTCTTGTCAAGTTCATGTTTCGTATCGTTTATTACCACTTTTCGAGGCTGAATCGAATGGGAAGGGTCTCGAAAGGTGCTCTACATACTGTATCCTTAACAAACTCTATTCACATACCAGTTGTCCTTTTTCAGATTGTTGATACAGCCATGTAATACTTTTAATATTTTTCGACCTTGGAGTGAATTGGATAGCACACAATCCTGCTGTGCTAGAGAATAACAGACCGTTCTGTAATAATTTGCAGCGTTTTTACTTTCTTTGGATCTATGAAGTAGAGAGGAAAGTGATGTTATTGGCTGAAATAATGAATTCTCTACAGCTCATCACGTTTTAATATCCACTGAGCCCGACAAACACGATTTGGGAAAATGGTGTGAGTGCGTGAGCCTACAAGCGCGCTACTAACTCGAGCAGCTTCCTCTCATTCCACTAACATACTTAACAGTTAAACTCACAAGGGTACACTACATCACTCCGCTTCTCCTCCCCCCCTCCCGCCCACCACGAAAACCAATTAACAACATGACTTAGTCCATGTTCATAAAAGGAAAGGCGAAGCAGGCAAACACTGCCTCCCCCCTCTCCCTTAGTAATCTGGCTGCTATAAGCACTAATGATGAACCAAAATGGATCAAATTTGTGGCTACGTCCAGTTTATCATGCGTCAGTTGGACCATTGATGTCCAGTGCAACGCCTGGTAGCTACCAGGGGAACATTAAGAGAGAGTGAGGAGAGAGAAGCTACGACAAGGCCACTTCCCAGCAGCCCACCCATTTTCTGCCACCACCACCACCACCACCCCAAACTGAAAGGCCAGCTAGTGAAAGCGCAGCCTCAGCAGCTCTGCCACACCCCTCCATGCAGTCTGGCTCAAGCGCAATGGCAGGGTCTGCTCGAAGTCCTCGTATACAGCAGGGGTCGGAAGCTAAATGGCAACCTGTCAGGGCCCAGAGGAGTAAAAACCAAATCAAAGGGAGACAAAAAATGGGTGGAATGGGGTGTTATAATCAAAAACAGATTTGATTAGTTGCTAAAGTCAAGAGAATCACTGACTGTGTGCTGACTGACTCCTACTAAAGGCACCAGTTGATCGTGGTCTATTGGATAAGAGAGTTGATTCATAAGGATTGTGGATCGAAACTCCGGCGCGATTGCCGTAATTTTTGCCTGAGTCAGCAGCTCTTCAAAAGCATCTTCAAACCCCCCTCAGTACAACTGCATGTGAGGCCAAGGAAAATTATTTGATGTGCCACACCAGATATTTTTTATGCGCTGTTCCAGGAACATCTAGGAATGGAAAGTTATAGGAAATTTTAGATGGTTGACAAGTATTGGTGTTTCCCCTAACATCTATTACAGTAGGAGATGTAAATAGCCCTCCCTAAATAAGGGGCCGCGATGATCAGTTCAGGAGCTGAGTCATGATTTATTGTTGATAAATAACTCTTCGAATTGCAGACATGTCCCATCACCGTCTATAGGCCGCAATTTTTTATTGCCTGTTATCACTTCTATCCTATTTATATATCAACTCACCTTCGTTCGTACTTGAACAATCCAAGCCAATGCCGCACAGTCTGCCACTGCCTTTCCTCGTTCAGGTTTATGGAAGTTCGACGGAACAAAACTGAGGTTTCCTAGTTCTTATAAAATGTGTATTCTCGTATAAAAAAAATTTGGTTACTATTTACAAAATCACAATATTCAAAAGATTCGCAAGGATCATTTCATGAATAACAACATATACAACAATTCGTGTCGTGAACAATAAAACGCAGGAGGACATTTTGTAACGTTTTACTTGAACTTGGCAAGCGCAAGTTGGTGGAAACATTTTGATTTGAAGACAAACTACACTTTCATTTACAACTCTGAACTTAACTGTACTTTACATACCACAGCCCTAGTGGAGAGACAAATAAAAGGTTTTGAACGCACTTTCCGGCTTTTGGAAGGTCCGAGAGTTCATTCGTGAGGTATCAATGTTCTCAAACCTAAATGAGGAAAGTCTATTCAACCTTTCAAACACATCAGCTTCAGTACTAATAGCGTAGCTTCTCCGGCGGTTTTCCAAAGACCTTCAACTTCTGTTTTAATCAGCAGGTTTACATTTGAATTATCGCCAACACACTCACATGACTGGGGTCTAGTCGGCTCGGCAATTTTTACCTGGAGACCGTCGTTAGACCAACCAGCACCACATTTGCTCTCCTGAAGGACTTCCCAGTCATCATCGAGCAACACTTGGGACAGATTCCATTTTGGTTCACGCAAGAGGGGCCTCCAGTTGAAAATTTATTGAATGAGTGGCTGCCGGTAGCTCTATTCCGTGTATCACCAACGCAACGTGCTATGACAAAGTAGAGCTTTATTTAACTATCGTGAATATTTCCCCAAAAGTAATAGCGTCGTATAAAATTGAAGCACAGGCCAAGTCAGATATTTTTGTTCATGTACAGAGACAATTACCACAAAAAGTGTTTCTTGAATTCAAAATTATTGATTATTATGAGTAAAGGGTTGAGAGATTGCACGATGTCTTTTTCCCATGCAAGGCTGTGGAAAGCAAACGTAACGAACATCAGTTATTTACATGAATATTGGCTCCATAGCTCTGTACTGATACTCAAAATGTGTTGCTTGCTATAATTCGACATAGTAACAACAAAATACGTATCAATAGGCTAAAAAGTCAGTCAAGTACTAGTTCATTATGAGTGACTTCAACATAATCGAAACAACTGTCGTGGCTTACCAATCAGAAAAATAAACAGCTGTGGAGAGAGAGACGTATGTTCTAGTGGACATCATCTTAAGATGGACTTGTCTGTCAAGTTATACAACATATTATAATATTTTTGTCTAATACCAGAAACTGATGATTACGGCCTTAGTACAGAGGAGGTTTTAAATTCTGCAGTAGTGTTCCGGTCATTTAGGAAGCTTGACAGGGCACCTTAGGAAGGGGAGGGGGGGCTGTCGTTGTAGTAGAATTTATACAGCAATTGTCTTGTGACGCTTGACATCCATGAAGAGGTTTGGAAATGGAAAATACTGCTTGGTTTGAACTGAGGATGATCTCTTTTTTGACGTAGGATTTAACAATGACACCATAACCTTTAGACGTTACCCACAGCTTTCCACAGAGGAAAGTAATGGTCTCATACAGAGGCAGGGTGGTGTTAAGTCGCATTGTCTCTTTGGCGCTGCTTTAGTCATTTGGTTGAAATATCACCAGTCACTGCTGCTACTGTTCAAGAAATTGTTACGTGGACACGTCTTGTGTGTCTCTTGTGAGCACTTCACTCACTGACTTATATTCTGTAAATTCCAGTTGAATTACTTTTTGAACGTACCTCTTAGATGAAAAGATGTACTAAACTGTATTGCGCTCAAAACTTTGGACGGAATAATTTCTTATTGTTCATTCACTAATTACACATATATCACGAGGTACATCCGCTTTTCAAGGATGGCTGGCAAATCGTGTCTACGAGTGTCTAATTTCCTTAACTTAAGTAACACCTAGTGGCCAGCGTCTTTCATATGACATCTTCATGGTGTCACAATCAGACAACTTTCTCTGCCTATTTTTCGAACTTCAGACGCACAAGAACGTAAATGAGGATGTGGAGGAATGTAATAATGTCGTCCAACAACACGAAGGTTAACTCTTGAGGTCAATGGCGTTTTTCTTAGTGCCTCGGCCACGTTCAGCCCTTTTTTACGGGAAATCAAACCTGTAGGGTACATAAACATCCCCCGACCGGTAGTAATGCGGCGTAGGGTCGTGACTAGTTGATGGGAAGATCGTTCACAGTGGTGTCTGCCCAAACAACAGTCGCAGAGTGTCTACCATAGCCGGTATAGCTCTTGGAAGGACGCAACTAGGTATTCCTCAATCTGGTGTAAACGCCGTAGGCTGTTCAGTTTTGTTGATTACAGGGAGGGAGGGGGGGGGGAGGCCGAAGGGTCACGTCTCTTTTGAAGGTCACTTACTTTGCCTTGAGGTGGCAATAAAAGTTGTCGTGTTGGCCAAGTAAGTTGTCCGATGCAACAACGCTTTACTTTTTAGAAAAACGTATGATCAGGAGGCGAGAATCAGATCAAGCTGCTTCAAGATTCCACCGTCCCCTTGTTTTAGACGTAAAACGTCACAAAAAGACCTACAGAAACGACAAACAGAACACTCTTCCCTTATAAAATACACGTGATCGAGAAAAAAATAAAAAATCAGTCGGAGTCTTGGAGACTAGGAATCTTTGTCGTCGACGAGTTGATTAAGTGCGGTGGACGATGTTCCGAGATTGTGAGTCAGGCTGTGTCGCCTGAGATCGCAGTTTCGCCTGAACACCTTCCCACAGGACGGACAGTTGTACGGTTTGATGTCTGTGTGCGTCAGAAGGTGAGTTTTGAGGTTGGACCTCTGGTTGAAGGAGCGAGAGCATACGGGGCATTTGTGCGGCGACTCCTCGAGATGGAGTATCTTGTGGACGGCCAACGTCCTCGACTGACAGAAACCTTTACCGCACTCGCCACATTTGAACGGCTTCTCTTTGCTGTGGATGTACCTGTGGATCAAACAAAACAGAACGTCATATGCGAGTCACGAACCGGAGATTGAGCTTATGATTACGTTTACCAGATTATTTGTTCCATTCCTGGGCACCTCTCAGCACACATCAAAACACACAGTGTCACAAAAAAAATAACACAACTGATGTATAATGTGTATTGCACTGTGTGTGGCACTACCTCGAGAACCTCTAAGAACTTGCGCGTGTGTGTTTGGGAGAAGGAGGATGAGGAGGGGGGGGGAGTTTTTTAGACTTAATCCCGAAAATAAATAGGAGAAAGAGGGAGAGAGAGAGAGAGAGAGAGAGAGAGAGAGAGAGAGAGAGAGAGAGAGACGAAGAGGGAGGGTGAGAGAAATCTGTTATAGCTATATTCTTTTCTGGTATTAGATTAAGTTATGTAGTTGATTTCTTTTAGAAAATAGTTGGCCGACTGGTAGTGTGTTAACTGTGTGTCCCTTGTTATCCCATACCTTCGTAAGTTATTACATGCCCTTAATGCTGCACATCATTAACGGAACTGGGTGATATACCAATGAACCTAACCGTGCCATGGGCTACGAGCTAAAATTTGCTGCCACGTAGGATGCCACCTCTGGGCTGAGTCCAACTCCTCTTGCCCCCCCCCCCCCGGGAATTAATTTTGTCCCCTAGTTTTCTTCCGGTAGCTATACCTGATTGTCCTCTTGATGGGTTCCGTCTTTCAATTGCCAGCAGGCCGATAGGGGTAACGTCTGCTAACACTAGGACTATCTTAGGAGAGACAACGAGAAACGAGCAGACATTGCAAACGCCTCTTATGCTCTTTTGCCCGTTTCATGGGAGGCCAAACTGAACATGTCTGGTCGCACCTCTGCCCCATTCAAGTGGGTGGAGTGTCCGATGTTCATGAGTCCTTGTGCTTGACCTCCATATGGTAATTGTGGCAGCTTTACGTGCTATTTGTCGAATGTGGAAACCAAACTACGCTGTAGTATTCGCTATTGTGCCCTGATATTAATATAATACTCTAATTATGGGGGTAACGTCACTTTAAGTAGTTTCGTATAAAATAGTCTACCGTCTATTAAAGAAATGTTAAGGTCAAAGGAGTTTACATTTTGTCTCCCCTTCCCCCTAATTCCAGAGTGAATTTAACACTTGAACTTAGTTGAACAAACCAACCACAAAATGACCAACTATTTAAAAAACTATATTTTGGTTTCTACACATGGAAAAATTATACCATCTTTACCAAAACATAACATATGACACTGGATTTGTTCCTCCCCTTTATAACTTATATAAGAGGTCACAACGTAGTAATAAGTTCAGTGTATACAGTATGATGACTTAATTGTCGGAATCCTATTGAGAAAAGTCATTCGACATCTGAATTTGAACGCTGTGGTGCTCCTAATTATTATATAACTTGTTAAACTTTCATTGTGCGCTTGGGTTTGTATCACGATTTTTATGAGAAAGCTCATCGCAAATGAACGGGATCTATAAAGAAGCGAACGTTCTAGAATTTCGAAATGTTTCATAATTAATTGTGCTGCTCTCGTTATTTTCCCTAGCTTAAACATTTCACATTCCGTTCAGTTGTTTGGAATGTCCGCGAAAAAATATAGTGTTTCAGCAGTTTATCCGACTACACAACGATAACTATAGTTAGTTTTCTAGTTTTGGGTCCATTTTTCTCATAACTTCATGTTGACGTCCTATGTTGATGTGCTGGCTGAATATGAAATTTGAGCTGATTCGGTTAAGTTTTTTTCTCTCAATTATCTTCCCACTCAGTCCATTTTTTCAGAAAAAAAGGTTAGCCGATTACATAACTTTTCTTCCTGCTGTGTCGGGCTAGGGAAGGTAACAAGTGGTCGACCACTTAAAAAAGACATGCTTGCTGAAATGTCGCTCACACACGTCCCCCGCTCTCTTCCCTCGTCAAGTTCCGGGCTGATGGACTCTTCCTCCCTTTCTCGGTAATTAAATGGAAGGTTAGTTAAGGTTAAAGCTTATTTTGTGAGCCGGTAAGGGCCGTGCGGTACCTACGTCGTGTGGTTTGCCTTGGGAGCTCACTGAATGTTATTTACAGCTCACGGAGAAGTTGGAATGAATGCCTTAGGCCATCTCTCACGTTGCTATTCTCCCACAAGCCAACTTTTATTTTAAATGATTATTTTACGAACCTCGAGAGTCGGCACTGACGTTTTGATGGATCTCGCCCTTATTTACTGAGCCTCGTTGCACTCAACGCTGCAACTAAAAGAAAGGTTAAACCCTCCCACCACTCATCAACTTTCTCCGCCTTCTTCCTCAATCGACGACTCTTCTTCGGTGCACATTAATCCCCTTTGAGTCATTGAGCATTTCATTTCACTATTATGTTCGATTCGAACTCGTCATTCAATCTCCCCCTCGCTAAACATTTCTTGTCGTCCATCCAGTCATTAATTATGTATATAAACAACTCTGGTAACTAAGTACTTTTAAAATAAAATGTAAGGTGTGACCCATCACTTTCATCACACATCCCGGTATATTCGATGGTATGTTATACCCGCAGAAAAGCTTTATCCTTTCTTTCTTTAACAGCTTCCTTCCCACGTATTTTATAATTATTCCTTGAGTAGCATTACAGTTGAGCGGATATAGTGAGTATATTAAACTCTTAATAAAGAGTCAAGGACTGTGGACACTGTTAAATATATAACATTTCATAAGATGACCAGTGAGCTTGTATGATGACTTGATAATAAATCAAACCGCGTGGTAAACTTAGAATAACGTTAAATTCCGCGATTGACAATAACTAATAAAGATTGTGGAGTTTGTACCGAAATATTTTTTATGATTCGGAAGAACTTCTTAAATCAAGGGGCTACCCTACTGCTATTATAAATGCAAAAGTAACTCTGTCTGTCTGTTACGCTTTCCCGCTTAAACCTCTCAACCGATTTTGATGAAATTTGGCACAGACAATCATTAGACCCTGAGAAAGGATATAGGCTACCTTTTATTGCGAAAAAAGGAACTCAAGGAAGGAATTCAAGGAACTGCTGTTCTGGATTGGCGTGGCGTTGAATCTGGAGATGCATTAGGACGGGTCTATACTATCCACGTTAGCAACATTGAATGCTTTTGTTTGAGACTACTGCTACACCACGCGCGTGGGCCAACTTCGTTCAATGATCTCAAGAACTACAATGGTCACACTTTTTTAGCTTCCGAGAAGCCTGTGAAACTAGAGGATTGTTAGAGAATGATAATCATTGGGACTCGACATTAGAAGAGGCTGCCCAATGTAGATCACATCTTTCTGCCATTCTCATAGCGACGTGTGGTCTTTCAAATCCTCAGATATTATGGGAAAAGAACCAAAATGATATGTCTGACGATATTTTGCACGGACTACAGCAAAGTAATCCCAATATCACATACAATGATTTAGTATATAACGGGGCGTTAACTAAGATTGAAGACCAAGTGACGGCTATATCTGGGAAGACATTATCAGATTTTGGAATGAACCGGCCACAAAGAATCGGAGAAGTCAGTAGTGATTTAATAGGAGAACTGGACTAAAATGCCTCTTCTTTACAGCAACAAAGCAACAAATATCAGAGTCTGTTCCTCGATTGAACACGGAACAAAAATTAGTCTTTGATATTGTTGTGCAAAGAATCGATAATGGTGAGGGCGGATTGTCTTTCTTAGATGCGCCAGGTGGCACTGGAAAAACATTTTTATGAAATTTACTTTCAGCCCAAATGTGCAATGATAAAGGAATAGCTGTTGCCGAAGCTTCCTCTGGAATTGCGGCGACGCTGCTCGATGGAGACAGCACGGCACATTCAGTATTAAACTCCCATTAAATTTACCTCATAAAGAAATTCCAGTTTGTAGCATTACAAAAAACAGCGATCGTGGCCGAATGCGACAGCAATGCAAGCTGTTGGTGTGGGATGAGTGCACAATGTCGCATAAAAAAGCGATCGAGCGTCGGACTCTGAAAGATATCAGAAGCAACCAGAGTTTAATGGGTGGGATGGTAGTGCTTCTTGCTGGTGATTGTCATTACCAGAGGCACTTCAGCAAATGAGATTAATGCATGTTTGAAAGCGTCGACATTATGGGTGCATGTAAAAAAATTTTTTTTCACTAAAAACATGCGAGTACAACAACAAATCGGGGCAATATGCAGCAGCTCTATTGAAAATCGGTGAAGGTCGAATGACTACGGACGCTAACGGCATGATTACATTAAATCAAGAATTTTGTAATGCTGCCCACAACTTGGGAGATTTTAAAAACAACGTCTATCCCGGTTTGGAATATAACATGAGGAATAGAGAGGGGCTGTGTGAAAGGGCAATAGCACCGACCAATGAACGAATGGTGTCACATGTGCAAGGCGATGTTGTCGAATATTTGTCAGTAGATATTGTCATGGACAGTGATCAGGTGACATCTTATCCTACAGAGTTTCTAAACTCTTTGGAGTTGCCAGGAGTGCCGTCTCATAAGCTGAGACTGAAAGTTGGGTTTCCAGTTTTGTTAATGAGAAAACTCGAAGCGTCGAGACTATGCAACGGGACTCGATTGCAAATTACGCAGCTAGGACGCAATATTGTTAGAGCAATTCTCATGACAGGAATATCTGAAGATGAAGAAGTTTTGATACCCCGCATACCCATGATCCCTACAGATTTACGTTTTCAGTTTAAAAGAATCCAGTTTCCCCTCAAACCAGCCTTCGCAATGACCATTAACAAAGCGCAAGGGCAAACACTGAAAGTAGCAAGTGTCCAATTAGAGAAAAACTGTTTTTCGCTCGGCCAACTGTACGTGGCCTGCTCGGGAGTGCCGAGTCCTAACAATCTCCACATTTTAACAAATAATACCAAAACAGCACACGTTGTGTCCAAAAAGGTTTAAATTAGGTCATTTTAAAATATTTGTGTACACAACGTGACGCTGGCCCCTGTGTCTCTTGGACATAAGGGACCAATACATTTTCCTGGGTACTTTCTGCCACTCAATGGAATAAATAGGTACCTTATACCTACTGTAAACAGATATTTTTTCATTTTTTAAAATATACCTACTCTCTTTTAACCAAATGCTATACCCAAATCTATACCATTCTTTTAATCTAATCCATAATATTCAAATTAAAAGTACGCAGACGAAGTCGCGGTTACCAGCTAGTAATAAATAAAATCAGGATCTAACAATTCTTCTCCTGAATTTGAACCTTCTGACGGTGTGTCTTCCAGCAACCTACACGCACTTATTTTTATCTACAACTATACCTGTATCTATTCCTTGAACGCATGCTCGATCATCGACAAGTGGGCGCCTACTTTTGTTCTGCATACATGTTTTCGTAGAAATACTCGGAGCGAAAATACAGCGCTTGTATATGTAGCAGATCATCGAAATAACGTGGGGGTTTCTAAGCACCAGATATTTGAAGATTGCCATCATTTCTTAGGAATGTACCCTGTTGGGCGCATGAGAGGGAACGTTGAAGAATGGAATAAAAAGAAACTCGTTGAGCATGAGGAGAACTGTATTATATGTGCAATGAGTATCGAATTGAGTGTGAGCATAAAAGGGCGACACAAGGGTACGACTTGGAACACACGTGAACGTGGGACACTGTATTGGAAGGAGAGTGCGAGCTGCGACTGGGCCGAGATGTGATGGAGGAAAATGTGTCTGTGTGAGTACTGGGGGACGAGTGACTTTCGCATGAATTCGTAGGTAAATGAGTCTGTGAGGAGCTGTGTGTTGTGGAGAGGAATCTGAAAATGAAGAGTGGGAAAAGAAAGATGGGAAAACCACTTGAGGGAAATCCGGTGTCGTTGGAAATAACCGCGGAGGTAGAATTTTCGCAGGTAACAAGGGGGGTTTGGGGAAACAATGACTTTGCCGTTAGGGCATGTACGAGCATTCTGAGGTCAAAAACCCAGACTGATTCGTCTTGCGTCGAACATACCCTAAAGGGGTTGGTTTAGTAAAAATAGCAAGTGAATTATTGATGAGACATTTTGGTAGCATTCTTTTAACACTTGTATAGTGTTTAATGTGGCATTTACAATTGTACAATTATTTTGGAGGAACTCAATCTATCATACTCGTAGTTCGTGCACATATTTAAATTTCGACAACTTCTTGTATCACCAGAGTCCAAATCAGTTTTTGTTAAATTTGTTCCAATGAATAGAAGGGGGAGGGGGCGAATCTTGGGGACGGACCGGGCTTTGACTCTGGGTCATCAGTGTAATCACTTTATTTTATGTGTTTCTATATTCTTAGATTATTGCGTGCAGATGAACACTAGTAACTTTCACTTTCTAAAAACATTGTACTGAACTCTTATTGATCTTAATGAGCCAGCAAGCACAATAATTTCGTCAGCTTTTCACTTTTCTTGGTCCTGTGTTTTATCTTTTGGTCCCTCGTGTTCTTATAAATACCTATTGATTCTCAGGAATTTGTCTGAGAGCATGCCCAAGAGATGTTTAGTCACTGATCTCCTGACCGCCAACATCGCGAAAAGAGTAATAACTAGGAAGTTGGCGATGGCCGGTCGTGATATTAAAGAGAAGGAATTTGACGTAGGCGTCAATTAGGTCTGAGTCATATTCCCAGGTCGTTCCAGGGGGAGTAAGACAAGGTGGGCTACTACCGCGAAGTGACTAAGACTTCTGTAGCTCCGGATGTTGTTAGCGATCGAGCGTCAACTCTGGAATCACCTCGTTCTTCCTCATATTTAAGGGGGCAGTTTAAGAGCGAAGCAGTTGACAGTAGGTAGGTCAAGCTGGTCATATAACGTCAAACGAGGGAGAGCCGTATAACGAGAAACGGCGCGAAGAAGAAGATACGAAGATGCGGGAATAAAAAGAACGGAAGGAATGGGGGCCAGTTATAATCTTGGAAGTGTTGAGAATTACCTAGCAAACCATGAAACATGAGCGCCGGGGACGATTTGAGCCTCTGATAAGAAGAACTTGGGTTCGGCCGCTAGAGGGAGAGAGAGAGAAAGACAGTGAGAGAACTGGTTTATATAAAAGGGGGGCTCACCTTTGACGCGACGTGTGGTCACTTCTCAGATTTCAACTTAACTATCGTCAAACCTCCTCCGCAACGGCAATCATCGACTCAGGTGGCCGAAGGAGCGCGGCAGCAGTTGGACTACATTTTCATATTATCGGACAGTGTGGGACGACGGGGTTCGACAGTTGAGGGGCTCCAGTCGGGTCCCATACGGCGGAGGTGTCTGGAATAGCTCCAGCTACGGCTCTCAAGGTGTCGCGGTTTCGTCCACATTTTCAGACTCTGGGGAACTTTTTCGTGCCCACCGTTAACCTCACTCAGGTCAGACTCCCCGCCAGCTCAATCGGAGAGATCTCAAACGATTCGCTCGGGAATTCTTTGAGAGAATCGAGCTATTGCAGTGGGAACCAAAAAAACAAGTTCAGGGCGAACTTTTTGAAATATATTTGCACCAAAATCCGGTTTATGACACAAGCAGTAGACGTTTACTGATCATTTAGAACTCATCACTCTGTCGCTTAAGTAAGCCTACTTTAGTTGTGTTAGATTGCAAGAATTAACCTGGTGAGTGTACGAGTATATCTCTAATCTTGTTTTGGCCAACTTGCGAGAAAAGGAGTGAGAGTGTTACGTATTCGTATCGTGCGCCTCATTCAGTATAGGCAATAATGGGTGCGTGATTATTGGCATGTATTCTTTCCATCAGCATAGGACATGTTGTCTGACTGTGACATTCCGTTCAGCAGCCGCCAGCACGACGTTCAAACTAGTTGTTCTGCTACCCGAACTTCTCGTAGCCCTTTCAAGAAATTAATCGCCACTGAGAACTAGTTATTAGCCAACCAAGGCTACCTCCAGCGTATTTCTCTAAATACAAAATAGCATGCTGCTCCCCTCCCCCCTTCACCAACTGGGACTAGGACGGCGCCTACAAAGCGAGACGCCTTTACAATCATTGTCTATTGTGCAGGCCATTGGAGGACCAACATTTCCCATTTTTCATCCAATGGATAACCATCTACATGAAGTGGTGGGAGAATTCAAGACCTTTGGACGCTCAAGCTCACCCACCTTATAGTTGTCTGAGTGTGTGAATGGTGTTGTTGAGCTTTTCATTCAGTTTTGCCTTCGTATTTTGTATCGTTATAGGCTCCGTGAGAAGGGCAGTGCGGCTTTTCGATGAGTGGAAGAAAAATAAATTGAACGCGGGTGAAGAAATCGTAAATGAGAGCTTAGCTGACTGTATTGTGTCTTAAGTGCTGGTTATATTGATATAGTGACGGGAACGAGAGAGCGAGAGTTCTCAATCACAAGCACTTACTTCTGTCCTAAACACTGAACAATTGGGAGTAAGGACTTATATTGGAAGATCAAGGGTCGTTTTAAGAACGCCAGAAACTTGGACAGGTCTCACGACTCCTATCCAACACATACAATGGAAGGACATGAATCTGTGAAGAGGCAGGGTATTGTGCGCTACAAGCATTAAGAGGTTGGAAACCCCTTCGGCCTTGATGAACGACCTCGTAGGAGGAAACATGGTCCCAAACGTCATCAGCAGCATTCAACGAAGTTTTTAGTTAGGGGTTTCCTTGTACTTCCCGAGACCAAAACGTAAGTATTGTAATCCTATCAAAAAATAAGTTGGGTTTTCTACAGGTCTTCACGTTTTAGGCCTACTGAATCCAAAAACCCGCGAGTGGTCCTTGTGTGTGTAACTTTAGTTCAATTTGCGGGAGAACTGGTGAATCTATTGAGCTAGTTCTATACTTGTTTTATTCGTGATTTTTTGAACTAGTTCCATCGATTGGGAAAGGTGGTGGGCGGCCAAAACGTACCAAAAAGTACGGGGTTTTGCCTATACTCAAAAACGACGGCTTCAACGATTTTGATGAAACTTTCAAATTACTCGTACCTTCCACTCGTTAGTACCCAACTTTTCTTCACTATAAATATCACCACGAAAATTTGAGCTTTTTTCACTTTGTAGCACCTACGATTTTCATCGAAATCACAGAACTCGTATGTTTTTAAATAATCAATACCTGTATATGTCAATCAATTAATGTTCCATCGAACAGAAACAAAAACAAAAATAATGGTTCACAATTTCCAGAGTAACTGTTCCACTGGATTTGATGACTCTTACAGTGTGTTCTAGCAAACTATACCCTTACTTTGTTCTCCGGAACTATTTGTGTACCCATCTGTTGAAATAAAAGCCATGTTTTCACGTTAAACGAGATTTGTCGAATATTAATTTATCGTTTTTCCAATTTTCTTAAAAACGGCATTAACGATTTCAATACTTGAGCGTACTTGTAACTAACTAGTACCTACAGTAAGGTGTAGATGTGTTCGTAGAAATGCGTTAGACGAAGATATAGCTTCCGTATTTGTAGCACGTCGTTAAATTTGCGGTGGTTTTCAAGTTGTGTGTTGCTACACACCAAATATTTTCTTTTCTCGTCGCTACCTCATCTTCTGAACTAATGCATTTCCTGCAAGTCCTCCCCTGTCTACCGAGACAGCTGTTAAAATTTGCTCGACTACACCCGTATTTGTTCAAAACAATCAGGGAGAGCATGTGAACTGCCGGTTTTTTGCCTCAAGTTTGTTCTGTCGGGCTAATGGGAGTTGCTTTAATTAAAAACGTCAGGAGGTCGGCGGGTTGTTCCAACTTGACATGACAAGGGGTGAGGTCGGAGGGAAGTTTCTTTGAACTCCGCTTAAAGGAATCAGCTACCGAATCATTAATATCCGGCGGCGTTGATTTGAAAATTGGAAAATGAGCGGGAAACAATTAAAACAATTAACGACAGGTAGCGACGGAGCTCTCCCTTTCTCCATCAGGTAGAAGAGTTAACAGCTTCACGGATTCTCAACAGCTTCTGATTTTTTACCTCGCTAATTGATCTCGACGGACAGCCTTTCATTAGCCTTCATCTACTGCAGCACAACTCATTTCCGAATCATTACAATTACAATTACAGTTCGGTCAACGTCAAAACATCGAATAAAAATAAATAGGAAGTAAAAAAAATTAGGGAAGTGAAAAAAAAAGAAGTAATTTTTAGTAAGAGTAAATAATATAAGGAAATTGTACTAATGAACTGACTGACTCCTATTAAAGGCACCGGGTGATCTTGGTCTAGTGGTTAAGACATTGGTACATAATTATCGACGAAAGTCGGAGCTTCATGCGATTGCTGTTAATTTTTGCCTGAGTCAGCAGCTCTTCAAGAAGCATCTCCAAACTACCTCAGTACACTAACGTTCGAGGACATTCAGTACAAATATTTTGGAAACTAAGTAACAACTAGTAAAGCAATTGTAAATTCAGAAAAAATCATTCGACGGTTGGGTACAGAAGAAGTCTACTCTATCTCACTATAAATCTAGGAAAAGATGGTGGAAAATTCAGTAAAATTGTTCAAACGTCAAATAAAAATCGTAACATGATGTAACGGTTCAAAACCACTATTTTTCCAAATATTAATTGCCTGTTAACTATTAATTGCTTTTACCACTCATTTTTCATCTAACTTATCTAATTAATTCTTTATTTACGCGTGAGTTAAAGATAATCATGAATCCTTGGCTATCTAAGGTATCTCAGATACTTCTGAAGATAAGCACCTTTCTTAGTAGCACGTTATTTGCAGTTGTATACCAAAAGACCACGGTTCTTTCACGGAAAAAAGAATGTGAATTTAAAATCCTAATTTTAGTTAGGCACAAGAGAATATAACTAAGAAACTACATTGAACTTGACTTTTTAGCACGTGGCGGGTGAGACGAATTTTTACTTCCCTTAGCTTTACGAAGTAGAAAGGAAAGTCATGTGATCAGCTGAACAAAAATGTTGAGTTCTCTTCAGATCCTTAGGTTTTAAGGCCTACTGAGCGTCTTAACATGCCGCTTACTAACCAAACGGTCTATGGCACCCCCGTGGCTATAACAAACACAGTTTAGACGTACTAGTTCGCCTGTTTACCGCCTTAAGCTCACTTCTGTTCACAAGCTTTGGACAATGTTTGGCAAACCTGTTTTTCTTTTTGTTGTATTTTCATTACTTTTGATGAGCGCTTTGTTGTGCTACTGTTTTAGCGCGTCTCTTGCTCTCTGTTGTTCCTGGTCAGTTAATATCCTTTCTTTTTCCACGTTACGCGCGTGTGTTCGTGTTATATTCAAATCCCACTTTTGCGGTCGAACAGTATGTGTGTATGTGAACGCGTATGCGGGTCTTTTCTCTCAATGAGTCTCCATCCTGCCCGTCTTGAGCCTTCAGTGCAGACGAAACATACTGATTCACTGTCCTATAACAGTAAGCAACGGCTGTTGGAAGAGCAGCCAAACCTTTCAGCTGTTACTGCCACCCTGCCACCCAAGTAAATAGTAAGATCAGGTGGGAAATTAGATTAAGAACTCCTCCCAGATGGTACGGGATTCCCCAGGATAACACGTCCGCGCGTGTAACCACACGAGCAACAGCTCTCCACCGGCAGACAGGCAAAATGACGATCTGCCGTACCTCCACAGATCTGAGTTCAGTGGGTGCTGAGCGAAGAGCCGTGCTCTTTTTATGGTAGCGAAACCGTAACCTCCATGACATTCTACTGATATAACTCTCCCACGAGGTTTCAGAAACATTCATATTGATGAAGAAACAGACCTGTGTGTGAACGCGATTGAGAGAAAACGGCCAAACCAAATCAGCTCAAACTAGATATCCAGCCTGCAGGTTACTATGGGACACCAAAATAAGGGCATTATTAAAATCTGCCCAAACCTAACAATAGTTATTGTGATCGGACACTAGACATTCTTTTTCTCATAAACGGCTTTGACGATTTTGATTAAATTGTTTTTAATATTACATATTATTATTACTAAATAACAAAACAATGCTATACAATTCGAGAGCAGCTCAATAAATTACGAGACATTCGACGAAGACCGATTTTAGCGTAGCGTTTCCTTCACAAACTCCGTTCAAATGTCACTAGAATCTTCAGAAAAATTGGAGCGATAGTCCAATCATGTAACTATACGATGAGCGATTGATAAGGCTCATAAAATACATAGGAGTTACTCCAGAAATTCCCGAATTCCAATCTTCAACCTTTCACATGCGCCGGCAGGTTACTACGGGACGCCAAAAATATGCCCAAACCTAACTAAAGTTATCATACTGATCAAAATACGGCTCTAACTATTACGATTAAATTTCCCGTATGGTTGGCTCCAAATGACATCACAATACCATAAAATTATCATATCGCTTATAAGATAGTAGCGTCTAAGACACCAAATTCCGTGTACTGGTTGCTTAATAATGGTTGTGGCACAAGTAGGAGCACCGCCATAAATTCCGGAACTATAAGCGCAATCACTTTGTACCACCATGAAGTTATGTTTGACCTAGGCCAAATGAACTGCTTAAAAATAAATTGAATGCAGCAAAAGCCATGAAAACCATTGACCTTTCGAAGAGCTTAGGAAAGTTGTGTGATGCGTCGCACCTGATATTTCATTGAGCCCAAGTCGCAATAGGTATCAACGTCAAAAAGGTTATATGTGCTCTCACCGTACTTTCATACAATTTTTTATACGCATATGAAGTATTAAGAATTGAGTTTAGTCAAATTGGTACGAGTTTTTGATTTTTATGAAAACCAAAAAACCCCATTATCCTCACCCACCGGACCAATAGAGTGATGTGGCTTGCACCTTCATTCAACGGGGGATCACAGAAATTGCATTCTAGTTATAGATGCACATTGCATGAAGACAGCACGGCATGTTTGGTTGATCATGTTCGAACATTTGAAAACGCCAGGTTTTGTTTGGCAGATTTCGTCACTCAACGAGTTATCGATAGAACGTTTATTGACTACAACATTTAGGTATTGACTAGTCTGTCTCTCGAGGAGATCCTTTGCTCTAAATAATTATGAGGTAAAAAGCAAAGTTACGTAATTTGCTAAAATAAACATTTTGCGTTTTCTTCCGATCTTTACATTTCAAGGACTTCTGAATGTGAAAGACACTATTCGGAATAGGGTCTGTGACTAAACGCGATTGAGAGAAAACGCAGCCCTCCGAATGGGCTCAAATTTTATATATATACCGCAAGACGTCACGGGACGACAAAATAAGTGTATAAGTAGCACAACCCGACCGAAACTAACTGCAGCTATCACAATGATCAAAACACAAAATATTTTTCTGCTGAAATAATTGCTCTAACGATTTGGAGTACATTTCGTTATGGCCAGTTCCGAATAACATGACAGTATCATACAATTCTCAATAGTTGTAAAATGAAGAGGGCAGCTCAATAAACTATTAATAATTTTGAAGAAAAGACTAAGTTGGTACAACAATAAACGCCCTGTATGACGAGAGTACAATAACGATCATAGATTATTAGGAGCAACCTCATACATTTCTGAATTCTAACCACGACTTACTATTATTTCTCACAGTTTTCAGTTGATAATTACCAAACATGAGTTGGTGATGCGTTATGAGTTAAATGTGCAATTTGAATGAACTTGATTACCTTCGATATTATTTTATAATTTATCGTGCTGCTCTCGCCATTTTCCCGCGGCTGAGAATTGTATACTACTGCCGCGTGGTCCACACAAACGATTAAATAAAAAAAGCTACAGCTAAATCAAAAACTTGGCGTTTGGATCACTATGATGACGATAGTTAGTTTTGGATAGATTTTGTTCATACCCTTATTTCGACGTCCCATAGTGACCTGCAGGCTAAATACAACGTTTGACCGTGCAGCCCATCAATCGCTTCCACGGATCATTGGCCCAAATTTGCCCATTCTCCATGCCACTTGCCACTGGTTCTGCTGGAGGAAGTGGTAGGGGTGCTCAGACTGGGAGGCTCTCTGAGGCATACCAGAAGGGGTAATAGTGGACTTGAGGGGACTGCACCTGGTAGCACGGGCTGCTGACTCACAGGAGAGGGAGGCGCTTTGGCAGAATCATGGTTCACTGTGTGCTGGAGAGTGGGCTAGGGAAGACGTCAGAGAGACTTTTACGGGGGTTGATAAACTAAAATTAGAGATTGGGGAGTAGCTAGATAGTCTTTGCTACGGCAATAAGTTCAGTACTGTTTTTTAACTCTCTGATCAATCGCAGTTATTCAAATTGTATATTCTCAAATGGAAAGCACGTTTGCTGACATGTTCAGGCTGATGAACCAAAATCGCTTATACTAGCACTAGAATCGTCTGGAGCATGAAACTCTCATATATAAAGTGAATAGGTATTGTAAAGAGTAGTTAAAACGCTGTAAATTATTACCTATCGGTGTATTATTCTCCAGTACAGCCAGATTGGGCCATCAAAAGTGACCACACTATAGCCTTCGATATGCTTTCTAATGTAGCGCTAGTCAAGCACCGAAATCGGTGGAAAATTTATAAAAAGGTATCCATCGCTACTGAAGTGTCGTTCATTGCACGATGTGCAGGAGAAGTCTCCGCGCGTCCGCTCATATCAACCGTAAGTAGGTAAGGGCACACACACGCTGTGGATCCACTCACATTTAATAGTTCGCCAAGCTCGGCAGTAATCCTCGAGTTATAGTAGCACTGAGGGCCGACACCTGAGATTCAGCCAGACCTTCGTGTCAAACTTAGTCGAATCAACTACAGTATTTTTCATTTCCCCCCACAAATCTTTGAAACAATTCTTCCATATCAGGCGTAGAACAGTATAGTATACCTTGGCGCAGTTGCGCTTCCATGCAGCACTTCAACTTTAGACATTTGACGAAAGTTATGCTCCACTATTCCATTTTCTCCCCCTCCCCCATGTAGTCTGAGATTGACCTAATTTGTGGCTTACATGAGCTAACCCTCTCAGCTCCATCCCCAGCTCCCGTGGAGCCACTGTACCCTGATACAGCTTCTCCACCGTTCTCGCACAAGATGCAAGACAGCCTTGGGGTCTATCCCTGAAACCTCATCGCTGATGTATCACCCCAAGTGCATAGTAAGCAGTTGACTGCAGCATCGCTTCACAGAACTGCAACTATGTACCTCTGACTTATCTCTCAAGGGTAGGTGGTTCCTCAGTGAACAGTGTCCTGTGTAAAGGCCACGTACCCTCCGGTTACTTTCTGTCTTCAGACTGAGGACCTCTCTTGTTCTAATAACTGCCTTTGGCCAGGCACATCCTGTCAATAGGCAGCCCTGCATTTCTCCTTCCACTTGTTCCACAGTGGGAGCACCGTAGAGCGTTTTGTTTCAGCAGCCAACGATGACACTTGGAACAATGCACGTCCGCTAACTGGTAGCTACTAAGGACAAAAGGATACGTCGGCTGAGGGTTGAAGTGAACAATTTCAATTACTCCGGCGCCTAGCAACGGCTAAAGTCTCCTGAACAAACTGCTCGTGAGTTCAGGAGCCCGTAAATAATTGTCGGGGTTTCGATCGAGCGACGAGGTCCTCGTAATTGGGTCGTAATTTCGGAGGGAAGCGGCGGATTTTAACGACGGGATCGCGGCCACTACCGGCCATTAGCTAGACGTGGGCGACGGCGGCGGCTGTGTTGACGTCCCGGGACGCGAGGACAGCGGAGAGAATCAATATTTTTCGGCGGGCGGGAGACGACGTCGTTACGCTTCGTTTTTGAACGGTTTTACGGTCTCGGGTCCGTCTTCGCCAAAGAGCAAGACTTCATCCATCGGATGGTGGGGAGGGGGTGTGAGGGGGAGGGGTGGAAGGAGGCGGTGGCGGTGGCGGAGGCGGAGGCTTCGGGGCAGCGGGGCTCAGGGCTCAGCGCCGTGACTCAAATAAGTAAGTGGCGAGGGGGAGCCGGGGCTTATAACATCTTCCAAGGGAAATGGGCGGAGCGCGGTCGGAGAACTCGGCTCATGAACAATCGGATAAAACATTGCGGGGGGGTCAAAGGGTCAAGAGCTGCTCAACCGAGTAATAGTCCGATGGTGACGTCAGGTCCGCGCTCGGCTTCACACCCGTGCCGCCAACCAACACAACATTTGGCGGCGGCGTTCTCAAGACGTGCGCCTAACAATTCGAGGGCGACTTGACATCTGATCTGAAACTAACATCAGCCCATGGCTCAGATGCACCAACCGTTGATCCGAGCGACATAAAACGCACTTAGGGCCATTGCAGCCAAAGCAGTGCCAATCATCGTATATCTCAAGAGGTTAAATAACTAAATCAACGCTAACCTATTTCGTTCTCACCATGCTTATCGAGATACCTGTGGAATGCGGTTAGGGAAGCCATTTCTCAACAACTGTGCACAGTCCTTTTCAGATTCGGTTAACACTTCTAACTTCTCCACTCCGCAAAAACGAGTTTCACCAGCTTTGGTTAAGCTCTACCTTCCGATAAAGCGTTAACCACAAAAAATTGGGCGGTCAACTCTCATCTTTCCTCATCACATCCTCATATCTGCTCTCCATTACCGTGCTCCGTCGATTATCCTCTTCTTTTATTATATCCGTTATTACTTTGACTAATAATAATAGTCAACAAGTGCGCACTTAATGCAGTTGTTTTTAGATTACGATGATGATATAATATACAAGGATATCTTCCAGATGTACGTAACCTCAGCAAACAAAGTATTACATTCGTCGAAAACAAATCGTTTGTGTAAAATTCATCGTTTGAACGGTTTTACAAAAAATTCGAGACATAATACTGAAAAAACCACACACAAACGGCTCAACTTGCAGATAGCCATGAAATGTTAAATAATAACACACACACACACAGGTTAGTGCATTTAATGATATTCATTACCAATAATCATTCTCCCTTGCTTTGAGCTTGAGAATATAGAAGTTGTAATCTCACAATATCGGCTTTTAGTTTTTCTTACTTAGCTAATGCGGCCATTTTGGCTTTTGATAATTATTACAAATAACTGTTTGTCCAAATCTGGACTGTTGAGGGTTGGGCATCAACGGGATGTACAGTTACGGGGCCGATAACACTTATTTACGGGGTAGCATGTTGAACAGCTCAATCACCTTACTCTACCTCATTAGTCCAATTAGAGTAATATTCATCAAAACAGCACTAATCCTGCTATACCTGATCCAGGCTAGATAAGTGCATATCGTTTCCCCTACGTTACCTGAGATAACTGTGGAATGCGGTAGGATAAGCCATGATTTGAAGCCACAACGTAGCAGTCAACTAATGAGGTTACAGTAAAGTAAGGATGTAATCGTAAATGTCCCCGTAACCGTAAATCCCGTTGATGTCCAACCCTCAACAGTCGAGATTTTTACGAATCATAATTTTTAATAATTATCAAAAGCCAAAATGCCCGCATTAACCTATGTAGAAGCTGAAAATGGTGTGGAACATAAGAAAATGCGCGTACTCAAACTGCAACAGTTTCACGCATAAGCAAAGTTAATCCAGGCTGCTTACTAACGTGTGTGCGTTATTATTTAACATTTTCTACCTATCTGCTTTTAAATCCATCCAGTTGAGCTCTTCGCGTGTGGTTTTTCTAACACGGCAGTATGGAGTCTCGAATTCTCTCTTAAACTGCTCAACCGATGAACACACAATTTGTTTTCGACGAACGTAATTCTTTTGTTTGAAGCGGAATTTAATTTCGCACGCCTTGAAGTCGTCAGAACCCTCTTGTACTGATGTAGGGTGGCGGGTGAGATGGCGATAACCTTAATATAACAGATTATCATCGTAGTCGATCATTAATTTATTTAAGAGCCCAATTACAAAAGAAGTCAATACGATGATACATTGAAAAAGCAAATGATGACTAAAGATGGCCAAGAGAAAAAAAGAAGTCCAGAAAACAAGCGACAACACACGCACAAGGACTACAATTAGCCAGTTGAGCCGTAGGAGGAATGAGAGTTAAGATGAATGAAGAGTTGCCATTGTAGTTAACGCGAATAGCATAAAAGGGGATATTCGGCGTATCAGTAACTGACCTTCTCAACTCATGAGAGATCAGCAGAGACGCCAGGACGTTAGAGCTCAGAATCAGCTGTTCCAGTGCCTCTTAGAGCGAAATGTTGCCAACAAAACAGGTGATTATTGACTATCACTTAATGTTTAATATTGGGGAATAAATAAAACAAACTTCCGGAACTTGAGAATATATAGTGGACTGTATTTATTTTACAAGGGGATTAACGTTGTGGCACTGACGTACTGGGATGTCCACGGTACGTATAGTTCCAGATACCACGAATGTTCGTATTTTCGTGAACCGGTCGCGGATTCCACCGACCGAACGCGAACTCCGATCCGCGATTGACTCAAACCACGACGGTAAGTTACGAACGAGATAAAAACGGTTGAGACGTTTCAAACAAACGAAAAAACGGTAGTAAGTAAAATACGGAATGGAATATGGCCGCGCACAGCGCGAGCGGGTGATTAGTAATAAATGCTGGAGTCGCCTCGTGATGTCGAGATCTCGAACATTCTAGATCCGCGGAAAAATGGGCGAATTCCGCAGGCAGTAAATAAAGTTGCAGTCGACAGTAAAAAAAGAAAAACAACAACAAACTCCACGAACCGCAAATTTTAAACAAATTTCGAACACTTAACCTTTTTTGAGCCTGGCTTTTCCCTTATTTAGGCGCCGGCTCACAGGTGGTATGAGGGCAACGAAAAGGCTGACTGCCTTGCAAAAAGGGGTACGGGATCCCTACCCATTGGGCCTGAAAGCTACGTAGGTATGACGAACAGTCACCTGAATCGTCTGGTGGCCTGATGGGAGATACAGGAAATCAGCGCCCATTGGCATCGCCAGCCACGATTAAGATAAGCGAAAAGGCTTGTTACGCTTTCCTGTCTAAGGGCAAAGGCGATGCTGACACTCTGTAGACGATACCTGTGAGTCTTGATTAGCTTCTTCACTGGACACTGCCCACTCAGGTATCAGCTCAACAAGATGAGCATCTCAGAGGCGGTGGAATGCAGACATTGCGGTGAGGAGTACGAGACGGCCCTGCCCTGCCTTGGCAGTCAAACGCTTTGAATACATTGCTCAGGAGACTATTGAGCCCCACATCATAGCGGAACCTGCGGTGAAGGACAAACTCGGCTTCCTAGGGGGGGGGGGGTATGTACAACGCCTTCTTCTAAGAAAGGGTCAGTGTGTGGAGAAAAGAAAACAACCTTTTTGGGGTAACGTCAGAGGTGTGTAACGCGTCTCAGAGAGCAGCATTGCCAATATAACGTGTGTCTTCGTCTTATGGGAAGAATAAAAAGATTGCTTGAGCATGCAGAGCCAACATAACGTATTTAACCACTTCACTACCTGCTCTCCCGTCTAATCAGCTGTTTAGCAGATGGTTTTGACGTTTCTTATGAACTGCCATTGTGATGGCTTTGTTTCTTGTTGTCTTGCTATATGTCATCCAAATGTTAATTGATCTGAAGCTCATTTTCAGATTGTTTTGCCGTCCATTTATAATGTTTTCCTCTCAAAATTGTACTCTTAGCTTTCAAGGTGTGGAAATTTAAACTTTACAATGTCCATCCGCTGTCCAGCCCATACTTTACCTTTAACGTAGTCTAAAAAGTCAGTTCTTTCTCGAAACAACTCCTTTGGTATCTAGATGAGCCCCCCCCTCCCAAGAAATCCGATCGGACGTCCATAGTTATTATGGGCGAAAAAATGGCTCGCAAAATTAGCCAAAAATGAAATTTTGGCAGATTTATTTTGTGTAGGGGCAAATTTAGTACTCGAAGGACAATTTAGTGAAAGCGATCGTTTCTTCCCACACCACTCTACACTGCCTCCCGTCTCACTCCAAACACCCGTCAGTTTTACCCGTCACGTCGCGCTAATTGCCTAACGTAGCCTAGAAATTGTCGAGTTTCGTAGTTACGTTGTTTGTTAGTATGTTTCGACGTAGGATTGAATAGTTTACGTCTCAAACATGCTGTGCAAGAGAAGTGATGGGATGAACCCTACACTTTCGTCCGTCTTTCGGCTGTTCACAATCACGCACTTTGGAAATGGTCAGGATTTCAGTAACTACGTTTACACAATTATCTCTATCCGGTAGGCAAAGGCCTTCACGAGATGAGTAACCTTCGTAAAAGTAAAATATGATCCCTTTACCCGGAAGGAGCGCGTATACCGTCCAGGAGTTATTTAGCAGAAACACTACGACATTCACCGCTAACGCGTATAGATTTGAACATGAGAATCATTTTTTTCATCAGCTTGCGTAACTTTCCCTTCTACTACGCAGGGGTAACGAAAGTCAGAAGTTAGCGAGTATCTTGTATCTCGGAATTTCGAGGGATGCTTATCAGACTAACAACCTAATTTTTATTAGACTGAACTGCGCTCAAATCGATTGAAATAGAAAAACTACTTTAGAATAGACTTTTGTGGACATTTCCGAAGACTTATTGCGTCGCTTATCTGGAAGAATCCGCATAAAACGTTTGAGGCGTTTTTGAGAAAATGGTGGGTGTATTGGCCTCTAGTTTTGGGCCGACTTTGCTCATAACCTTATTTTGATGTCGCAAGGTATTTTTCTTTTGATCGTGTTGACACACACACACAGGCTATAAATCCTCGAATAGTGTTTGTGCACCCGCAAGACTTGAAATGTAAAGATCTGAAGAAAACTAAAGAAATAAATAATGTCTGGCTATTATATAAGTTTTTTCCCCACTTCATAGCGCAAAAGAAAGTAAAACTTCACGTGCAATTAGTACGAAAACACAATTAACAGTTAATTAACGGAAATGTATGAAACCTGCAGTGGTGGGTCGCATTTTATGAAAGGAATCACAACACGTGGAAGGTAGAGCGAAGTGCTGGTTATTCCCAGCGCCAGATGTTGCGCTGGAAACACAATCGCGACCGTCCCTACAAGTCAGGTCTCGTTAGTCATCCTGAGCCCAAACCAGTGACCACCGACGCGTCGTAGTCCTGCGCCAGGCGATGCAGAGGTATCGATCAGCTGGCGCCTGCAGAAGTGGAAAAAAGTCGCCGGTGTCCCGGAACACTAAGCTTCTCTTTATAAATCGGCGAATTATTCAGGAAGCGCATTGTCCTCAACGCGAAACAAATCGCGCTCCGTCCGACGCCCTAATCCCCCACCAACAAACCCTTTGAAAATTATTATTGTGAGCGGAGGACGAGGAAAACGCCTGGCATTTTTTCCAGCGGCGGAACTGACAAGATGATGAAGCGAGTAGAGGCTGAGGCTGGATCTGAAGCTGAAGCTGAGGGCCACCGCCGTTTCACAATTGAGCACAAATTTCCGGTTTGAGATTGCGGGAGCTCATCCGACAGTTCGCTAAAGGTCTTCAACAGCCGTCAAGTGTTTAGATTTGCAGCCATTGGCAAATAACTGCGCTTCCCTGGAAATGTTCGAGCGCATAATGTTCGTGAATCCTACCCGCAGAGTCGAGTCCTCGCATTCGTGTTACCCCTCTTCCAAATGATGCCTTGTGAAGAATTGAAGCTCGTGTATGTTCTATTAGGTGATTATAAGTGATTGAGTAGTAAGAAGAGGCACCTTTGTTATGTGCTGGACTACCCCTACGAGAAGCTAAGAAACATAGATAGCTCGAGTTGTTCCTCGTTTTCCTAAGTACTGGGAGGACTTAGGACTTGGAGCAGAAGGCACTAATCTGATAGAGTAAGCTACCACAACTGATGGTGTTTCATTATACCTCATTGACGGGCAAAGCAAATGTACAACAGCTCCTCTAGTTCTGAGCCATCGAAGGCTTTCTAGGAAGACTGCTCAGAAAGGCGTTCCTTAGTGACCCAACAGTAGTAGACACAGTAGTCCAGAGGCCGCTAATCATGAACGCCTAAAAAAACCCTCACACCCTCACTTCCTCTTGTTAGAGCTAAAAGGCCTGATGAACGGGCTCAACTGACATGGCAGGAGTTGTACGTGCTCCACACCACTGAAGCTTAATGGAGCACATCTTTCAATTGAGTGTGGGGAGCAGGAATATGGGTAAACTCCCTTGTGATGTGCTTCGAGAAGCCGAGTGCACAAATGCTGTGAGAAGCGACTCGTGCCACACGATCAGAGAAGGAGAACTGTGTATTGAGGAGAACTCCAGGGTCAAGGTCACTGCTGGAACTTGCTATCTGCTCATCATTAACCCAGTATTTGTAGAAAACTGGATGCAAAGAACGATGGAAAGAAGAAACGGCACATTTTGTCGGATTCTGAGCAAGCCCATTCGGGGAAGATTGTCACGAGAGGGCGTAGTTTTCCGGAAGCAAATCACACTTGAAGGAGTCACGAAAGAGCTAAAGATCATTGGCGAAGCGAAGGAAGTGGATCAGGCAATGCACAAGGCGCATGGAATAATGACAAAGGTGAACGAGAGGGGCCCAAGGAGCGAGCCCTGGGGAACCCCAGGTTCCAACAAATAGATGAGAAGACTAGTTTTGTGTTTGTGCCAACACTCCGTATATTTCGTTAAAATACTCAAGCTTTCAACTCCTCACTGCAGGAAGTCACAAACTATGGGAGCGAGTATTGGAGACTGAACACCAGATATTTCGTTTTTATGGATTCGCTAGCACCAACTGACGCCCCTTAGTTTCTACTTTGAACAAGCCAATAACGGCATAGCTGATTGTTGCATGGTCTGTATTGCTGCTTCCCAACGCTTTCTGATAAACATGCAATAGCGTATAACACAATTGACATTTATTTCAAATTATAAATGAAGTTAACAGTTACATTGATGAAGGTTGACGTTAAATTTGCCGTTTGCTATCGCACATTTTAACGAGACCCGATTACTTTTCTTGCCTCAGGTCAATTGGGAGAAAATCTCGTTAGACGTGAATTGATGCAGAGGAGGGCTACAACTTGGATTAGCCGATTAGACCTAGTAGGTGCGAAGAGAGCTAAGCGGAGTGGGATGGGATGGCAGAAATGCCCGAGGCGGCCAGTTCCCAGCCCTCGAATCAAGTCTCTCACCCGCCGCCCTGATTTCCAGGTTCGAGGTGGAAGGTACCAATTGTGACCTTCCCCTCTCGCCTATTATGCACCTCAAAATATACACATTTCGAAAAGTTCTACCGTAAACTGTTGAAGGTGCTGCTCTCGACCCGTGAATGGGCTGGGAGTTTTTTCCCTGTTGTCTTCAAACGCCTGTCGTGTTCATTCATCAAAGGATTCCCCCCCCCCCACCCCCCGTCATTTAAGAGGCTGCCAGGGCAGGGAAAAACGAAAACCAGGCGCGCTCATGTACTTTGAATCCTTGTCTTCCGGGAAATAAAAAAATGTTGACATTTATATCACAAGACGCCACCGGCCAGAGATATCGTTGTGGAAGGGGAGCGGGAGCAAAATCCCCCCCCCCCCCACTGCAACACTTTAGCTTCATGTGTCTGTTAACATCAGCAAATCGAACTCCAAAAACGCCTATAGTTTTGAGATCCCCTCAGGTCTTATCGGCCTCTGCTAGGCCCTCACACAGAGTGAAGTGTTCGAAAATCAACTACCTTCGTACGTAGCAATTCACCGCGTACATATGGAATGACAAATCAAAAACTGACTACTCGCCCACACGAAGTATAAACTTTTCGGAGCATGGAGATCAGGTATTCGCAGGCTTCGGGAGGTCAACAGTTGTGCGGACAGGCAATTAACGGAGAGATGGAAATGAGCGCGTGAACAGTTCATTACTGCAACGACCCCCAAGATGTCCCGTGGCCGTTACACTAGAACGATATGGCATTTCAACAATCCTGCGTGAATTATAGTATAGAAATAATTCAGAAACGTTGTGAAAAGACCTTTTCATTACTCCCCCCCCCCCACCACCACGCCAGCATCCCCGAACTTGATTTTATTCAGAGCCGAGACCTTCGTATGTATTCTTCCGCTATATTTAGATCCGGCTCTTCGAGAGCAGTAATAGATATCTGGTATGTCCTTCCATAGCCTTAAACTGGGAGTACGTAACGTTCTGGGATTTACTGTCGCTCCTACTCACTTCCCGATCTTCAATGAGCACAAATAACTTATGGGATTGTCAACACGATTTTCTTTGTTAAGGTTCGCGTTTATTGTTTTGAGATTGTAAGAAAGCGAAAATAGTTAGCCAATGAAACGGCTGTAAGTTTGAATTCACGAATTAACAAAGCTGCTCCTAACTGTTTGCGTAACCATTGCCAATTTTTCGTAGCATAGCGAGCACATTGCACAATTATCACGAGTTTTATACCAGGGGAGTATGAGGAATAAATGTGATGTTGTATCTTTTGTCAAAATTTATGATAGTTTATTGCGCCCCTCTAGTGATGGCTAGAATACCGGTATACCATTCGAAGCTATGCACGCAAAAATATTAATCAAAATCATTAAAAGGAATTTCGAGATAAAACAAAATGGAACGTAGAGCATTTGGCGCACAATGGCAATAACGTTCACCTTTCAGATGTTTACCCCCGTGTTGTATTGTTATTATATACGCTCGACATGAGTAGCAAACTGCGAACTATCATACGAAGACACTCCTAACGGGGATTAACCAATGGCCCTACAGACTGAATGTGCTCACGTAAATGTAAATCGTTGAACGCCTTTTAGGAGTAACAACATTCTCATTATAAACACAATACAACAGGTACAATGAGGACTGTACCTGTGTGTACAATACAAGATTCATAATTACGTTTTGTTGTTGAATCTAAAATGAATTTCGGTAACATAATCTAGTAGTGTTGTTTGAAGAGGATAGGAATGAAGCGTGCACATCACTTTTTATGTATAAACTGGTTCAAGTCAAATTAAAATAAAAAGTGCAGTTAGTTGGTCTTGCATGTTTTTGAAAAATAAGAAGCTGAATTACGTAAAGGGAACAGTAACGGCCAGACTACGAGAGAAAGTGTGTGGTTTTTGCTCAAATGTGTACATTTCGTCAAATTAACGTTCTGGAAAACCAGAACGAACAATTCGATGAATAGTTGGGGGTAACGATGAGGTGGAATAGTACTATACGCTTGTAATGGCAGCTCAGTATGTTGTGGAAGTAGTGAGGGTTAATAACTTCAGTCCAACTAGTTTTGGTGTCAGAGGAGACATGTTTTGGTTGGCGATAGTGTGTGTGGGTGAGCAAATAGGGGGTTTGTGAGGAATGTTGTGCGATTCTCAGAACTTTATGAGCTCTTTTCGTGAGTTTAAGGTTGAGGAACTAGGGACGAACGTTACAGTTGAGAAGATGTATAGCTACATGAAATTATTTTTTTTGGAGAAGTAAAGGCTTATAACAACGACCTACGGTCGAGGTGTCAGAAGAGGTAGAATACCATATTACCACATGAAGAGTAGTGAGGGCTTATAACAATAGCCCTCAGTAGTGTCAGAGTAGTTTGCTGTGTTTCAGAGCTAGAGAGGAAAGTTGTGCGATTCTCAGCGGCAAATGACCACTTCTACTTTTCGTGTCGCTAAGATTGAGGAACTGGGACGAAAGCGGCAGTTCATAGTTGGTTATTACAACACGAAATTATGTGGAGTAGTGACACTGTATAACAATACCAATCAATTGTCGTGTCAGACGAGTGTAATGTGTGTGGTGTGAGGGTGAGAGGAAGGAAGCACGTTGAGGAAGTTGTGTCGTGGTCTAAGGTCATTTAGTGTAAAATTCCTTACTACCCCGTGAAGAGTCGTAAAGGGCTTCTAACGCCAGTTGTGATTGGTACGTGTGAGCGAGAAGTTGTGCGCCAAATAAGCATTTTACGTGAAATCAGGGTTCAGAACAAACGTTCACACGTCGCATGCAACAGGTGTTTATGGTTGACTAATAAGTTCAGTCGAAGAAGAGTCATTTCGTGTGTGTGTGTGTGTGTGTGTGTGTTTGGAGGAGTGTGTTGGTCAGTCATAACAGTTCGCGAAGGGTATCGAATGACGTGACGTCATGGGGTCGTGAGATAAAGTGTGATGCGGTTTTTGTGGCGAAGGTAAAGGCAGGTGAAACCACAAAGAAGGTAACGTGAAGAGAAGAGAAATGGCTACCTGTGGTCGCGAAGGTGATCCTGTCGACGAAACGCCTTTCCGCAGATGTCGCAGGAGTACGGCCGCTCGTCCGTGTGCGTCCGCTCGTGAATCAACAAATTGTACGACTTGGTGAACTCCCGACTGCAAAATTTGCAAATGAACTGCTTTTTGGGACGGGGGGTTTTGGAAAGGGGGGCGGCGGCGATGGGGAGGGGAGTCGGAGGCGCGGACTCGCCGCCCCCGCAACCGTCTTCTTCTTCGGAAACGACGGGGGGAGCCGGTGGCGAGGGGCAGACGGCGGCGAGGCCCAAATGATGAAGGGTCAAATAGGACTCGAGAGCTTGGAGGCTGAGAGCGGCCGCCTCCGGTGAGTCTGGGGGCAGGAGGGCCGCTTGTTGGAGGGAGGACATCATGGCAGTCTGAAGGCCCAGCACCACCCCTTGCAACGAGCGAGCCACCTCATCTTCCATGCTCGCATCCACGGCTCAGTTGGCACTAACCATCCTCATCGTCTCTCTCACTCGATCCCCCCACTCCGTCCCTTCCAACGGTACAGTCACGTCCAGCATCTCTTTCTTTCTTCTCTTCTTCTTCTTCTCTTTACATAATCCCTCTCCCCTCACCCCCCTCACTCCAGTCACCGCACCGTCGCCCTCCGACCGCTGAAATCTTCCTCGTCTGAAATCTTCCGTCCTTCGAAACGACGGGCCCCGCGGCACGTTCCGGTTGACAATCCGCCGCCGCTCCCGCTCCTTGTCGCCTTTTTCCAGTTCTTTACCGAAATTTCGAGAGGTCGTAACATCTGCTGCGGAGCACCAAACAACTTCCTCACGTTCAATGTGTTTGCTAGTTCGCAGAGTTAGCCTGATAATAAATAACCAACTCCGATTACGAAAATGAACAAAAGATAATAATAATAATAATAATAATAATAACCCAAATTTATTGACAGGAATAACGATAATACAACATGTTGACAAAGTACGAAATAAAATCCCGTCCACCAACACAATAAGTTCTTTCGAACTTGTGGGCGCTGGTGGAGTCGCTCTCTCTCAGCCAAAAGAATATAGCTACATTGCTCAGATAACAAATCTTATCTTCTTATCCTAACCAAAATAATATAGCTACAAATCGCATATTACAAAATTTGTATAAGATTTAATCTTATCTTCTCATCCTAGATAATATCATCCTTTTAAAGGCATTTAAACTCTCATAATCATCGAGATTAATTTTATAAGAGTAAAAGAAACGAAGAGCCCTATAATAAGCGTTCCTCCTCGCTCTCTCCGTGTGTACCTTAGGTAGAGCAATATTTGACGACAGCGCAGTGCGCGTGCGATGAGTAAAACATCTGTGCTCCGGCCGAATGCCGGTTTTAAACACAAAATACATGACTGAAACAAAAACAGTTCTCCCACGGTAAGTACATCAAATTCCCGGTATAATCGGAATCTTGGGTATAGGGTCTTTTCTTAAGAGCAATTCTGATAACAATGTTCTGAACGACCTGCAAGGACGCCAGCAGAGATTTGTAGGCACTACCCCACACAACAATGCCATATTTAAGTAAAGAAAACACCAGGCCAAAATAAATAGAACGGAGCTGACGGAATGACAAAAAATGTCTAGCCTCTTTAAAAACGTAGAAAAACTTTCTTAATTTGATAATCAGAGACTCGATGTGGAAATTAAATTTAAGATTGTTGTCAAATAGAACTCCCAGGTACTTACATTTAGGGACCAACGGCAAATTTATACACTTACAAGATTCCTTATAAAGGAAGCACTCATAATTATGAAAAGACACGCCTGACAGATCGGAATACCCCCGATTAGAAAAGGAAAAACGCATTAAAGAGATGAAAAATTATGATTTATAAACTATACAACTTTTAATGAAATTGGTGAAATTAAGATGCTCCTTATGGATTAGAGGTACAAAGTAATTGGACGAATGAAAATAAATTAAATAGTCCGCTTTGACGAAAAAAGAAACAAAACGATAGTTCTTCTGAAGAAAACGAAACGAATGACCGCGGTGCCACAGATTGTTGCGTTTCGACAGATGTCCTTCGCGACTTGGTTCGTCTGCAGAAGGATGAAGAAGTAAAGCAGTTCTTGCTTTAAGTATATAACACAGATCTGGGATTATAACCAGTGAAATTACAGTAAATATAGTGAAGCAAATTCTACTACTTGAAGGAACTGGCCGAAAGTTGTCGTTTCTCCTCGGCCTACGCTCATATCTCGCACTGCCTCCCGTCCCAGTCAACCACTCGTCACGTCGTGCAAATTGCCTGGCGCCGCCTAGAAAATGCCAATTTTCGTAGTTCCGTTGTAGGTTTGACATGTTCCGTATCGTTTACTAGAATTGTAATATCCCTCTATAGGGCAGATATCACTTTAAATGGACAGCCACGCTGGCTGGCAGTACACATGCTCATCATCGTATTACATAACTGTGGCTTTATATACAGAATTTACAGATTACTAAAAATAAGGCAGTGTGCCATATATCAGCTTAACTAGAGTACAGAAACTTCCATTGAGAATGGAACACAAGTTTGAGTTCAACGCACAATATGTTTAACTTTTCATTCATAGTGAGTAGGTCAGTGGTATGTCTTGGAACAAGAGTCCATGTTGTGGCCCTTCGTTGGTGCGGCCTGGTAGATGCAGGAGTTTATGAGCCAGGGATCTGGATAGTGATACCACTGGGTGAGCTGCAAACAGTTTTCCAAGCAGAGCTCCTAATAGTGATGGGGTGTATGCAGCACCTCCTGCACAAGGGTCTGAGGGGAAATGCAGGGCTGGCTATCGGCGGGATGTGCCAGGTCGAAGGCAGCCGAAGTTGTTATTCAAACTCTCTGGGTAGCGAACAAAAGAGATCCTAAGTCTGGAGAGAGAAAGTATACAGATGGTATGTGGCCTGTTCACAGGACAGTGTCCACTAAGGTACCACCTGGCCAAGATTGGTAAGTCAGAGGTACAGAGTTGCTCATTCCAGAGTTAGCAGAGTGGGAGTTCGCAAAGTGTGTACTTTGTAGGTCTGAGGGGCTGGTTGCAGAGTGCTAAGGGTCCTCCAGCTGTGGCTAGAGCGACCTCAAGGCTCGAGAATGGTAGGGCGTCGAATCAGGGAATACCAGCTCCGCGTGAGCTGGGGATGGAACTGGGAGGACTCAAGGTGGCTCATTTGAAGCCTCAGCGAGGGTTCCCCAGTTGCATCAGGTTAGAGGAAAATCGACTCCATCGTTGTCTAGGGGATTCTTGGCTGCAGGAGACATAGTTGACGAAGTGTTGGGTGGATCGATACGCAGATAATTGTAAATAGTCTCATTGCAAACTATTCTTTCTTGCAGTTCCGCTACTATGCTAAGCGACCTAACCGTGATCAGAAGCATGTACATGTATTTCTAAAGCATACGTCCAAATCAAGCGAATGAGGGTTTGGCATATATTAAGTAATGATTTTAGCTGATTAGTTCTGCCGCGTAGGCGTTCGAGTAAGAGAGTTATGTATTGAAAGTTATTTGGCTTGTGGGGTTGCACAGTAGCGATGGTATGAATCTGGTAGTATAGTGGTAGATCGTTTGTTAGTCTGATGTAGGTATACATAACTGTACATGCGATATCAGTTTGAGTGTGAGCGCTGAAGAGAGAGACGAGTGAGTTGGGAGAACTGGGAGGCGACTGTCGTTTGTGAGAGCTGATAGATGACTGACCATTGGAAAGGACTGTGTGTTGTGGAGAGGAATGTAAAATTGAGGAGTTGGAAATAACTGAAGAGCTGGGCTTTCTGCGGACACAAACAAAAGGGTTGAGATAGAAAGGTGTTTCTTGAAAAAATGTCTTTCTGTAGTGCCAGTGAGTACTGTTACGTGCGAACGTTCAGAGGTCAAAAGAACATCTAGTTCGGCCTGTGCCTAACAACAATTAATTTCTTCCTTAATGCCTCATCCGGTCTTGTCGCGTCGTGTTGTATATTTCAACGTTGTGATGTCTCAACTGATTCAGGCAGCAGTTTTCACTTCTATCTTCTTCTTGCTAGCTGCAAGAAATATATTAAAGCTCTGCAGCCATTCACCCCATGCCTTCTTCAAATTTTCGGCATCAAAATTAAAATCGCGAGGTGGTCTGGTTTCCGTCGCCATAGTGATTCGGTTATGGACAGACAAAGGTCCGTTAGTTTGGCGAAAATCCTTCTAATGTCGAGGGTGCTCTCAGTTTACGCCAATTCACATCTTAAAATGTCTGACACCATGTTGTATTTCAGTGTGTGAGGTTGAAGAATAAATCACTCGAGATACAAATAGCCACTGATTTAATAAGTCAGGGCGGAAAGGACAGCAGCTCAGGTAAAGGAAGGAAAAGCCCCATGCGCAGTGAAAACCGAAATACCGGAAAATCAGTTGTCTTAGCTCACATTGACACGAGCACGTAACTGTTCTAAGATAATATTGACTATTGATATCCCAACCGGTCTCTAGAAACTAATATTGTCTATATATTCCGTGTGTTGAAACTCGTATGAAAAAAGAGGTTTTCGGCGAGTTCGAAAGTTAGTTTTTGGCATGGAAATTCGTTTAAGGAGAAGAATAATGCGTGTAAGGTCATAGAAATCCATAAAATCCGATTGACCAATTTTTAGCCACTCTATTTTTAATTCGATCCGTTTTCCACTCTTCTTAAAGGAACCTGGTAGAAATGAACTAATACATAGCAACTCACTAGTTTTTATTTGACGGGTATACAGCATAATATACAAAAAATATTTGAACAAGGGAAAGTTATTTAGATAAACAATGTAATACGTTGAAGGTAGACAAAATAGATAATAAAAAATAAAATACTACTCTAAAATTGTTCGTATTATAAATAAATAAATCAATATCCGGAATTCCAGAATAGATGAGGGTCAAGAATCTGTGAGGGATAATGAAATGACATAGTTAGCGGGGGGGGGGATAGGGTTGAAGATCAGGTATTGTAGGCAGGTAAATGAAACGCGAGTCCATAAATCAGGGGTGCCAATGGTCAAACGAACAGAGGGTCAATGGCGACTCGTCTATCAACCAAGGAAGACACACCGAGTTTGGCCCAGATATCATTCCAACATTACGCTGCTGAACCCCAGTCTTATAGGTAATATATCTCTGTGTAACAAATTGGGCAACTACACTAGTTCACCGACCTGACAAGTGCAGTTTATAAAATAGAGAGCCCTTGGATACGACCAAAATCGTGAGTATTACGTTCGAGCCGCCCAAGAGGACGCGTCTTCCTAATTAACCTATCATTATGGTCAGATCAGAGATCACGGAAGACGTTACAGGGCGCTGACACGCGGGGCTATAATTAAATCGAATCGGATTCAAAATGGGATGAAAGGAAATGAAACTGTTGTTGACGCTTAAAGATTTGATCGGTCAACCATAAACTCGAGACTTGTCGCTACAATTATTTCTCACAAACCGTGTCAACGTGATTCTTTCTGCAGTTCCGAAGCCACGAGGTTATCCCGAACTGATTTCAATTTATCAACTCAATATCTCATTTCTATCGATTGCGTAAGTTGTCCTCAGCTCGAATAATCCCTATCATTTACTGACTGTACCTTCAACTCTCGCTCAGCTTCCAGAGCCGCGATTTCATTTCTTTAACGATTGATTTACTGCAAGTAAGAAGTCTTTGCTTGAATGCAAAGACCCTGGGAGTCAATCACGGTCAATGACTAATCCGTTCTACGATCCATAGATCCTTTCTTTAATTTTCTTCACTATCCATCGGTGCAGAGCTTTATACAATTTGAATACCATGTGTTCTGGGCAAGCCGAATTAGCTGGGTTTTTTGACCTCTGAACGTCCACGCTTGGCCCTAAGTCATGGTTTTCCCGAGCACCCACCACTTTTGTTTGTTCCTTTGGGTTACTCTCGCACTTCAGTTACTTCCAAGTGACAACGGATTTCCCCCTTCTCTGGACTTTCCAAAATATCCTTTTCCCACCGCTCAATTTTACATTCCTCTCTACAATACGCAGTTCTCCCAACTCACTCGTCTCTCTCTCTCTCTCCCTCTCTCTCTCTCTCTCTCTCTCTCTCTCTCTCTCTCTCTTTCTCTCTCTCTCTCTCTCTCTCTCTCTCTCTCTCTCTCTCTCTCTGAGAGCAATTTTGAGCCAATCCTGCAGCACCTATAGCAAAAAGTATAGAGTACATCGTTGCGGAAATTTCCAATAATTTTAGCAAAATCCTTGTCAGTGCTGTCTATCGCCCACCAAAGGCTGGTGGCCTAAGTGAATTTGCGATGAAATTCAAAGTTTGTTCCTCTTTATAGGGATACAATCCTAGTCAGGGATTTCAATATCAATGTAAATCCAGATGCCCACAGCGCATATAGGACCCAGCTAGATAGTATTCTTCGATGCCTTAGCTTACATCTGCTACCCCTCAACCCCACATTTCATAGGAATACGGTGCACTCTAGCCTCGACCTGCTGATTACTAGCAGCCGGACAGGAGTCCATAATTTCGGCCAATTTCCGTCTGCTGGCATGTCCGCGCATGACACGATTTACTCCTGTCTCCCCTGCTAAGTAGAGGCAAAAATATATAAAATCATCAAAGCTAGAAACTTCCAAACACTACGATGGTAAACTGATAGAAAACGACTTCGATCACCTGGACTTCTCGGCGGTGTATGGTGCAGCTGAGTTGGACCAGAAGGTGGCTGTGGTGTCAGGGCTCGTGGGGGTTGATGAACAAACATTTTCCTTTGCAGGAGGTACGCGTGACGAAACCGCCTGCTCCTTGGATAACTCCGCGATTAAAGATCTCTGGGAGGAAAGGAACAAGTCCCTACGAGGCTATAGACGGACTGGCTTGGTTGAAGACGAATTGGCGTATAAGAAGCTTCGGAATAGGGTGAAAAACGCTGTGCGGAACGCACACTTTAAATTACCAAGTCCCAGCTTCAAAGTGTGAAGGACCCAGGAAAATTCTGGAGGATCATCAGGGGGCAGGGGTTGGGGACGCGGGAAGTGCTCGTTTGATGACAACTCGGACGCATAGATCCTGATGAGTTGAACCGGTATTTTTGCAACCTTGGAACCCAGCATGGCATTGACTCTTCCTAATATCATGCTACGAAAGTTTAGCGTCCGATGACCGCCCTGTGTTTCAGTTCTCTCCAGTGACCACCGATTGTGTGAAGCGTGCTATTAAGGAAATCTCCTCCAACGCTATGGGGCCCGACCATATTTCCTGTGTGTTGATTAAGATTATTGCTGAAAAAGGTGGCCGAAATCTTGATGCATATTTTTAATTGTTCAATTGGAGTGTAACGTTTATCCAGAGGAGTGGAAGAAAGCGATTGTGCTACCTATTAATAAGAGGAGCCCTGCGCGTGAGTGTGGTGACCTTCGACCAATCTCTGTTATTAGTGTCCTGGCAAAGATCTTTGACAAGGTAATGTTCAGGCAATTTTCAGCATTTGTTGAAGAGAACAATATTCTAGACACTTACCAATCAGGGTATCGTAGAAATCACAGCACGCAGACTGCTCTTATTAAGATAACGGATGACATAAGGAAGGGTATGGACGAGAGTAGGTTGACAGTATTTGCAAGCCTCGATCTTAGCCACGCATTTAATAGTATCGAGCGTAGGCTAACAATCGCCATACTTAAATCTATCGGCTGCCATGACTCAGCGCTTCAGTGGTTCCATTCCTACTTGGCTGGGCGCAGACAGGCGGTGAAGTGGGGCGGTGGGGATTTGTCACAATGGGTGGAGCTGGAGAGAGGAACGCCGCAGGGCACAACGTTTTCAGCTTTACTCTTTGCGCTGTACATTAATCGACTGTCGGACTCCATGTCAGCCTGTAGTAGAAGTATGTACGCTGATGACCTTAATGTATATCTCACGTGTGGACGTGATGAGCTCGTAGCTGCTGTCGGTACTGTAAACAGGGACCTGTGCCACTTGGCTGAGTGGTTCAGTAAACACGGGCTGGTGCTGAATCCGAAAAAATGTTGTGCCATGGTTGTGGGACATGCGAGGCTGCTTGCCAGTGTATCGCTTTGCGATGTGCCTACTTTGAGGATAAATAATGTGCAGGTTGACTATGTTACGCGGACCACATGCCTTGGGGTTGTCCTAGAGAATGATCTTTCCTGGAATGCGCAGAGCGATAGAACGGCTGGGAAAGTGCATTCGCTGCTCTATGCCTGTAGAAACCTACTGTTCTCCAAATCTGTTTCCCGTCAAAACTACGCTCTTCAAAGCTCTGATCCTGCCTTATTTTATGTACAGCGCAGCAGATCACCTGTGACCTTAATTCTGGATGTAGACTCAAGATGCAGAGAGCTCTGAATAGCTGCATTCGATATATTTTAAATCTAAAGTATGATGACAGGATTCACGATAAGTTTCAGCGATTGCAAATATTGAAAATGAACGATATAATGCGATATTCTCTTCTTGGGTTAATGTTCCAAAGTAATTTCCTCCAGTAAACCTACATATCTGGCACAGCAGTTTAATACGTTTTTCCCAAATTCATCAGCGAGGAACTAGATACAAGTTGGTTAACTACCAGCTGCCAGTGTGTCACACCACTGCCTACCACCAGTCTTTCCTAGTACAAAGTATCAATTTATACAATGGACTTCCCTCTGAAATAAAACAGTTAAAGACTTACCCTACTTTCAAAAAGCATGTGAAATAATGGTTACTTTCCCGGTACTAGCATTAACAGCCTTAAATCCATCCTAATAATTAATTCAACAGGAGCAATTGGAGGAGAAGGAAAAAAAAAAAAAAAAAAATTGTCGGTCGTTATTTTTTGAAGAGAAGATGTTTTATTTTGTTTATTGCGAAATGTAAGCTTGCCACCAACGGCGCCTGAATCAAACAAAAAATTTATATGTACACAATATTTCTGGTTAGGTGGAAGAATGGCCAAATATGGCCAAACCTCGCCAGATGTATAAATAAAGACGTTTTCATTCATTCATTCTCTCTCTCTCTCTCTCTTCACTTAGTTTCCCCTGTAACAAGTTCACGTGTATTTAGAGTCCCCTTGTTGGAGTTTATACACTCCCACTCACACTGATTTCGCTATTCTGTCAAGTGTAATACAGTCCTCGCTCACACTCACCACGTTCATTTATTTCTCAATTCAAGCTCCAGTATTCGTACGCCCAACACCATATAAATTTAATTGATTTATTTGCTTAATTTCATATTTTCCCCTATTTTTACTTTCCGCTACCCGAAGGAAAGGAAAGTTTAGTAATCGGCCAAAAAAAAAAAAAATTGGGTTTTCTCCAGTTCTTTACGTTTCAGACCCTACTGAGTCTAAAAAACCTAATTTCGGCGCGTGGTCCGTGTGTGTGTGTGTGTGTCTGAAGTTCGATTTGCGGGAGAACGGCTGATCCGATTGAGCTGGTTCTTTTTTTGTTTTGTTCGTTATTTTTTGTAGACACCAAAATAAGGTTATGGACGATTTCGGCCGATTGGAAGGGGGGATGGGGGACGAAAATGTACCAAACACTAAGGTTTTTCGCATTTTTCTCGAAAACGGCTCCAACGATTTTGATTAAACTTTCAAATTATCTTCTCCTAATCAATACCTAACTTTTCTTCTCCATACATATCTCCATGAAACTACGGTGAACGGAGATATGGGCCCCTGAAGCAAAAGTAGGTTTTTTACGCTTTTTGGCAAAACGGCTTCAGCGATTTTCACCAAACTCACATGATGTTTTCAAATAGTTAATACCTACATATTCTTTTCAATAAATATTCCTGTGACGTCCATTGAACAGAGATAAAAATCAAAATGTGTCAAAAATAACGTTTTTTCTAACATTTCCGTGAATTCCAGGGTAACTTTTTCACCAGATGTAATAAATCTTAATGGAGTGTCTTTTGGTCACCCATACCAACATTTCGTTCTGTATAATTATTTCTGTATATACATGTTGAACGGAGATATAAGCCATGTTAACTCAGAAAAGGAGATTTGTCGAATATTGATTTATCGGTATTCCAATTTTCTCAAAAACGGCTCTAACGACTTCGATCAAACTTTCGGAGTACTCTCAGCTAACTAGTCCCTACATTTTGTTCTCGATAAATGTTCCTGTAAAAATGCGTTGAACGAAGATATAGCGCCCGCCTATATAGGAGGTGTTCGAACTTAAAGGGGTGGCGGAAAGTTGTGTGTTGCTACGCACCAGATATTTCTTAAAACATCTCGTTATGTTGTTCCTTGTTTTTTTAAATTTATTTATTTCTACTGTATACGAATTACTCGGCTCATCGCTTCAGCCTGCTCCTGAATCAGATACCAACTCTTAGTTGCTGACAGCTCCCTACGGTCTGAATTTGATTGATCTCGATTGGATCCGTACTATAATAGATAGTGGCAGACGGAGAGAGGAAACACGAGTGCCTCGAGATGGAACTGGAGTGTGGGCGTACACTGCTGAGTGAAAGGTTCAGCCAAAGCCGCACAACAGAATGGACCATTCCATGAAGAGTTATCAAGTATCTTTGGAGGAAGCTGCTGCTACCCTGGGACTTTCTTCAAATAGCCCACACAGTTGGCTATCACAGCTGAAGAGATTACCCAAGCAATTCCACACACTAGAAGGTGAAGAAGCAGAAAATCCTCAGAAGATGTCCTCAAACAATGCCGGGTCTCGATTTTACTCGTCGATGACGAAATCGCAATAAATGATCTTTAGCTCTTACAACGTCGTTAGGATGTCAGAAAGGATCGGTAGGATGTAGACCAGGCTATATTTCTGACGACTAACCTCCTACAAATAGATCCTCAGCTGCTCCATACACTTACAGACAAGATTTGGTAGATTCTTTCATATGGTCACAGGGAAGTACAAAGCTCACTCTGTCTGGGTTTATAAAAGATTTACGATCAACGCTAATGAGAAGCATGTCATTTCTATGATCAACTGTTTACATGACTGTTCCGCGTTATTGAGCGCTCCCTTCGGAATTTTTCATCGAGTCGGTTATAATTGCGGTTGAAACCCATCAGCCACTTCTTTGACAGGCGAATCCTTCGTAACTAGAATTTCCGTGTGAATTGAGAGGAGGTGGAAGTTGACAAGGCACAGCAAAGCGAAAGGATCCTGCGAACATTAACATAAAATTAGCATCGGACGTCGAGGCCGACGCAGTTAATATGTCTTGCATTGCCTCATTGGCCAATTAGTATGCGGGCCATAGCCAGCGCCATTTTTATTGTTTCGCGGGCTCAATGATTAGCGTAGGCGGTCGGTCGGTGGACACCGAGGTAGTCGACCCACTCGAACGTACATCAACGTCCCTTCCCGCCCTGTGGCTCTGCCAGCTAACCTGACCTGTCCTGACCTGACCTGGTCCTCCTGACAAATACGTGACCCCGCACGAGGGATCCCGACGTTATTTTGAGGCCGCTACTCGGAGATTCGTCTTCATAACCGCTCCGAAGACTTTTTGAAGGGGGTTCGGAAAGGAAGGAACACTCTTCACGAGTCGGGTGGCTGCGTTGACATTGAGAGGAAGGGGCAGCAGCATGTCTAACATTGTGCAGCCCATGCAGTGGTCATTTGTCTTTGCACCCGCATGCTCATTATTTTTCAAGGGCTATGGTTTGCGTATTTACCAGACTCCAGTACAATCCCGTCGTTTACTTTCTGTTCCCTTTTTGAGACGTACGAGCCAACACTGTCCCGTTTGTTGCTCGATCTTTGAGCTCCAGATCAACTGCCTTGTGACTGGAAATATCAGCAGGACGTATCCCCCTATTCTCTCTACTTTTGGGTGCTCTCGCTGCTGTGAGCCATGATTCGTTCCCTCCGGCTATTCAACTCGATCAGCAACCTGAGGAGACTACTGCAGTCGAGAAGCGTTCCATTACCCTACTTATGTTATGTTGTTAGCTATCCAGAAGCGGGATATTGTAGTACAATATTATCATACATCGGACGCGGAGTGCGAGTTATCCTTGTGGGTAATATAAATATTCTTTACACTTTTAAACGACCAGAGAGCGACATTTACTTAGGTTCCGTTAATTATAAAGGCAATTCTTACGTGTTGAAGACTCAAGTGTGGTCCTGGTCTTCTACACAAACGACCTAATCTGTCGGAATGGTCGTTTGAAGTAGATGCGCTCGCCATCGTCGAAGGAGGAAAAAGGAGATAAGTCAGGGCGTCTGTTTACTCGAGCGATAACTGAGTCGTGCGTCAGAAGGCGGCCAGAACTCAGGCTCTGCGACAGCCACAGGCTCAGCCTCAGCCTCGTGCTCGAAAAGATAAAGCTGAGCAAACAGAGGGACCTTCCCGCTCGTGTTGTCGTAGGACGGCTCTCATGACTCGTTGCGAACTTGTGAGAAGAAGAACCGCTTGTGGATGAACTCATTTGGTTGACGCAAAGCCGCCCTGATTCGTCGAACAGAACACGGGAGTTCCGCTGTCCTATTAGCCCCAATAGCCCGAGCTTGTTCTGTATTTGTACATTACTTCGCAGCTTTATTGGAATCATCTCATCATACTTCACGAGATCCAGGTCCATCCATTTCTGGCCTCCTGCTGCTTTTAATAAAAATATGGGCAAAGCGGTTCTCGACGATCTTCAGCCAAATGACAGGTCCGTATCATTGAAACGACTTCCGGCTGAAACGCAACCCCTCGCCAAATTGTGCGCTGAAGACTTGAAAAGAGCTACCCAAAACATCAAAAGTGCACATCTTCTCAACTACGGCACTAAAATTAGAGCTTTTGAAAATTAGGTGGTCGGCCGTAAAAGGGAGTTTTTGTGCCGTTTTGTAATATCCGCGTTGGGGCGAAATAAAAACAAAAATTGCAGGAGTCTCCTCTTTGTCTTTGCCAGAAGTGGGAGCGGTCCAGTTCAGCCTGAGCGGAGGCCTTCGTATTTCTGGGCACCTTCTTGAAGCCGCAAATCTCTTCCATTCGGGTCTTCAGGCTTCGTCTCGTCGCATTCATCTGACCAATTTCGTTGAAGAAGTTTTTATGTGTCACGTTCAGAGCTCTCGAACCGAGTTGGGACGAAGCAAGTTGGCAGCAGCAGCAGCAGGTAGCAAACTTCGTCGTAATCACCTTCATTTGGTCGAAGGTATTGCGTTACCAATTGTGGGACGGTTGTCGATGTTGGGACAACCGCTCATCGGACAAATTAGTGACCTGCTATCGTTCAGCGTCGCAACCTTCCAACAGCTTTTTTTTTGGCAATGTTCTCCGCATTTCTTGGAGGCTGGAGGGAACATAGGACCGTTGCCAAGTCGTGATCTGTCGCAGACCTTCCATTATCCCAATATTGCACCCTCCCAAGAGAATTGAATGGGTCTCAACAAACGGCCGTTTTTATAATCATTAAAGTTGCCCCTGAGACAAAATCTTGCAAGGGAGGCCTCGAAGATAGAACGTATTGCAACAATTACATTAAAACTGGAATCAAAGCATCGCTTCTGTTTCAGCGCTAAAATAAGATATTGAAACGTGGACGTAAATTCGACTACATTAATGTCAAAGAATCACACAACTTTCCCCTTGATTGTATTTTAACAAAGACAGATATGAAGAACAACCGTTAAAATACTTGAAAAGTTGAATCGGAACTTTCATATTCGGTTTTGAGTAACCGTGCGAAATGTTTAGGTACATTTTGCTTCCCCATACTCACCCTCACCCATTTCTTGATAGAAACTGCTCATAATAAATCGCGCTCACGTAGCAATATATAGTGCGCAGAACAAACAAATGACGAGGAGTTATTCCATGAAACTGGTGATATTTTTCCTTACTCTGTGATAATGCGGAAAGTTGTCTGTATTTGCTGCTTCTGCGTACCTGTTCGGATCCCTATGAGCAATCAGTCTAAAGAAACCCGTCTCGCTACCACTTAGTTAAAAAAACACCGCTAGTTGCGGGCTGTTTCTTCATGAAAATGCCACTCATATGAGTTATACCAGTCGGAACTCACTGAGGTTGTGGTTTCGCCAGACCTGTGGAGGTACGGCTGGTTGTCACTTAGTCTCTGGGCAGAGGGGTGTCGTCTATGTGACCCTGGGGAGTTCATACGATCTTAATCTGGTCTCACACTTGATCCACCGATTTACTTGGGCGCCCTGTTTCAAAGGGAGATATCAACTACGGCCGTGTTATTTTGCTCAAACCGTCTTCGCGGTTATTAGCAGTCAAAGCTGGATGGTTTGGCTTCGCTTCCCACGACCGTCGCTCACTATTGTAGGTGTCTCCTCCGCACTGGAGGCGCAACACGTGCTGATGAAAAGTCTTCGCGAGGAAAGAAGTAGAGCCTCGCGTTGAGGTCCCATAAGGAACTGGCTCATCGAATGGTTTGGCTTACCTCACTTACGTCGAATACGTTCACAGATGTTAGGAACAAAGTCATACGAGTCACGTCCTTTTCACGAGCATTCCCATCTCACTGGCCATTTATGTAATGTTGGCTAGTGATCACTTCACAGCTTCAGTGGGTGCTGTTTTGTATGCATTGGCTATCCACAGGAACGTAGCTCTCTGGGATTAGGCCAATACTCTCCTTTTATTTTGACTGTGAGTTTGCTGCCTCAGACAACGAGGCAGAAGCCAAGCACGTGTATGTAATCAGCCTTGTACATGAGGATTGTGTCACGAGAGTAGTTAGGTAGATGGCACTTCTGGGATGAGTGACGTAACCCCCCCCCCTCCCACCACCCAAACTGAAGTATGACGTCACCCCCCTCTACACTACAGCTGAAGTATGACGTCACCCCCCTCTACACTACAGCTGATCTGATGTCACCCCCCCCCCCCCAACCAATACTACAGCAGATACAACGTTCCCCCGCCACTATGAATCCCCCCCGTATGACGTCATGGCCCCACAATTGGCGCAACTTCTGAGTGGATCCCCCCACCAAAATGAATTCTCCCATGTGACGTCATGGCCCCACAATTGGCGCAACTTCTGAGTGGATCCCCCCACCAAAATGAATTCTCCCATGTGACGTCATGGCCCCACAATTGGCGCAACTTCTGAGTGGATCTACGTCATACCCCTACTAATTATCGCGCTAACGCCTAATTACCACCTACCCCCAATTTCCCTCCCACACGTGTTCACGCTAAATAAATCCCGAGCACACGTGGAGCCACTACGTTTTTTGTACTGAGACGTAATTGCGCCAAAAAATGGGTCACCCCTACGCTTCTAGCAAACATTACGCGAATTACGAGATTGATAATAAAAAAAATATCCGTATCGTCATTATCGAGGAATTAAATTTACGCGTGTTACGAAAAAAGATTTAGGACGCGTACGTTTTTGTACTCATCCCAGAAGTGCCATCTACCTAACTACTCACGAGATAAACTTTGCCTTTGAGAGACTGGTGGTGATGGCTGAAACGCTTGTTTTCACCCGTATTGATTCCTATTGATTCGCTTATCAAGAAGGAGCCTGCGGCTGCCAAAACGGGCTTCTACTTAATTTTCCCTTTAAGAGGATGCGCTGGGGTTTTCCGCAGCCACCTGCTGCTTGACGTGCGCGCACCATTCGGTAACGGTTTGTAGCACTTGATGAGTTGTTGCCTGGATTTGGATAGTTCTAGGACTCGCAGTCGAACTCCATGAGGCTTCTGAGAAGGCCTACCAAAGACCTGAAACGCTGCTTGTCAGCCATAACTGCAATGACTGTAATCCATCGTACCGTCTTAGCTAAGTCGTTGTACAATCCAGCATTACATTTACTTAATCAATTAGATCATGCATATTGCTTTAAAATGCACAAGAACTTGGTTGGATTTCATAGTCGAACTGAAGTTTTTAATAATTACCAATCAACATAAACAGTAACTATAACTATGCGTTCTTCACTACATCGTCCTCTCTAGCCTCTCTAGACCCTTTAGCCTCTAGCCCTCCGAACTAGCCCCTCCTCCTTCCAGCTGGCAGCTTCATCCTGAACAAAACGTCTGAAATCTTTTTCAGCCCAGGGACTCTGCAACTTCAGACATCATCCCCTACCCTTCTTCTAGGCGAATAAATCAAACTTCCTCGCTAACGCTAAAGCGCGGAACAGAGGTTTGGACGTCATACCTTTGCAAGCCCTCCTGTGTTGCTCCCAGTAGGCTTTTTCGTGATATCTCATAGGTTTCCTGTAACTGTTAATGTAGGAAACTGGCAGATTCTGTACGAGTCTTAAACCCAGGTGCAGGCGCTACTAGATGGTGTACTCTCTCTCTCTCTCTGGGTAAACTATGTTGATCAATTTAGAAGTCATGGCCTCACAATGAATAAACATCTGACGTGGCACACTCATGTGAACAATGTGTGTAATAAATTCTATCGGAATCTCTATCAATGGAAACGTTGTGCAAGACACTTTCCTAGAAATGTTCAATATCACAGGTTCGTGCGTTGCTTTTGCCATCATTTAATTGTATGTAATTGTGAGCGGTATCACCCGCGAATTATTGAAAAAGTTACAGACATCACAAAATGTCGCCATTTGCTTCATTTATGACGTACAATTATCTGATTATGTCAAACAATTGAAGCGATTTGAACTCTCTCGTGCGGTTCTGTTTAAACTCCGTACCTTTCAACTTTAGCCCGTAAAATCATACGTAGAGAACGCGAATCCCGAAATATTCACCCATTCCATATACGGATTCAAAAGCTTGTCCAAAGTGCAGTTAACGGAAAGATATAATTGAGGTAAAAATGTTTTCATCCTTTAATATAGTGATTTCATGAAGCATCAATGTCAGTTGTCTATGTTTAAGTTATTCTTTTGAGGAGATCATTATGTTTGATATCACTTGAGGCTGAAATGTAGTGGGAGAACTATGTACTCAGATGAAATTGAAGGGAGGGCCACAGGTTCTAATTTTGTCTGATGATAAAGAAAGTCAGTCAGTCTCAGTCAGTTAGTCAGTCTCTCTCTCTCTCTCTCTCTCTCTCTCTCTCTCTCTCTCTCTCTCTCTCTCTCTCTCTCTCTCTCTCTCTCTCTCTCTCTCAGCGCAAAACGCAGCAGTTCGCTTTATTTTTAGACTTCGTGTTGATGAACATGTCACACCTGTTTATAGGCGGATGGGCTGGCTCACCATAAAAGAAAAGAAAAAGCTGGCCATCGCTGCTATGGTTTTCAAAGTATTGAAATTCAGGAAACCAGAATACCTGAGTAGGAGTTTTGTCTATATGCGAGATGTGCATTCAAAGATCACAAGGAATGTGGGAGATTTGTAGCAGATTTCGTTGCGTAGAACCTGTTTATATAACCGTTCAAGAAGCACGTTTGTACAATGAATACAGGGAATTGTTTGATTTACGACTAAGAACAGAGGTATTCAGAGACAAGTTTCGGAAACACCTACTCGCCCAAAACGATGTTAATGGAGAAGCGTTGTGAATGTTAAATGTACTTTGTTGTTAGCTTTTCTTAGTATTTCAATTGTCTAGTGATAGTATTTGTAGTTTTCTTAAGTATTAGGTTTTGGTATGTATAGTGTGTAAAGGCCTTAGACTAAGAAGGGGAGGAATATTGAGTACTCACCCTTCTTACCATCTAAGTTTCAGTGTACTGTATGAAAGGATGGATGGATGAATGACGGCGAGTGAGTGGGTGGCCCCGGCCAGTTCGGGGTGGCGGTGATAGGATTAGGCTGGGGCTCAGTGATTTCATTTGTTATGTTGTTTCCGCATTGTTTTATTTTTTATTGATTTATATGTTACTATGAATTGTTTTGCCTGATTTTTAGGGACCGTCTCAGGACCTCCACTGTCCAACGCTCTGCATGTCGAGTTCAGAGGAGGTCCGTAGGAGGGTGGGCTCGAGGCTGGCTGGGGGTTTTCACCCACCTCAACCAGCTGGTATGAATGGTGTGTGACTGTGAGTGTTAGTTATTTATTTGGAGTGAAAGTAATTTATTTTGCACGAATGTAATTTATCTGGTATGAATGTGTTAATGAATTAGCGGTTATTTCGCACATTCTAAGCGAGTCTGCGAGCACACTACTTTATAAGAAAACTATTTATATGAGCAAAAAGCTGAGGAAATGCAGGTATGTTTGTTTTCCAGGGAGAATGGAAGAGAGGGCCTAGTGGCCCTTATTCTCCCTGGTTGTTAAATAAACCATTCATTCATTCTCTCTCTCTCTCTCTCTCTCTCTCTCTCTCTCTCTCTCTCTCTCTCTCTCTCTCTCTCTCTCTCTCTCTCTCTCTCTCTCTCTCTCACTCCCTAGGGTCATTAAAGCAGGGGATGTTCCTGTTCTGCAGCGTGCTTAGTCTCTCTCTACGCTAAAACCACAGAAGAAAGATAGATCCTTCAAGTAAAGGGCAGGGCCTTTAAGCGAAGCTGTCAACATCGCTGCTTTCTCATTGCCACTCCATCGCTTTTTACGAACAATTACCTACAACTGCGTATACTAAGGTTCACATTCCTCTTTGCCATCAAATAGTTGAGGTTTTATGTTACTTTTCACCTTGCCATGAATTGATAAACCAACTGGTTGAGAAGATGGCGTTGGTTGTGATAATGGTAGCAAAAGTGTCTACCTTCCACTAATTAGTGGTCAAATTGTGGTGATCGTGTATTCCCGCAAGGACACAAGTTCGCTGAGCTTGTTGGGCGTCAAATATCCTTTACTCCTCTATTGGCGCAACACCAGTAGATCGGAGCCTTCAACCTGGTCTTCGTGCCCCTCCTCTTCAACAAATGAACAAGCACTTAGTTGGCTTTCAAAGTCGAACTGAGCTTTATAATAATTACCAATCAACATAAATTCAGTAACTGTAAATAAGTGTTCTTTACTACAATATACTTCTAGAAGTCATCCATGTACAAATTAACATGTAACGAGTAACGCGCCAGTTTGACGTTTGAATCAAGAAATTATAATATTTGTCAAAGTTAGGTGTGCACTCAAAGACATAAATATTTGAACTGTGTTTCGTAAAATTTCGAAGCTATAATTATTTACTTTCAAAATTGGCTGGGATCGATATGGATTCCAAAATTACTCAAACAATTTACTCGGAAACTCAATTTTTTCTCCCTTCAACAAGAGAAGCCGATGGGAGAGAGTGGTTACGTAGTTACATATTTGAAGAAGTATTAGCTTTCGGTGTGAAATGAGACATACGCAGAATAGGAAGGGTCAATAAAACGGCATTTCGCTCTCAACTGACTGGTCGAAAGGAAAACCCCCGTAGCAGCCTCCGAACTGGCGCTCACCTCAGGAAGAACTCGAAACGAAGAAAATGATGCCCCCTCCCGAGTGGCCGTTCTCCACGGCGGCGGCGCATTCCCGACCTCAGGTATCTTTACCGTCTAGAAATAACAGTAATTCTCGAAAAAGTTCCGCCGGTTGGCAAGTTAATGGTCAGCTCAGCAGGAGTTGGAGCTCCCGCGGCACCCACCACCTTTTCTGCTTATAAATTCTAGAAGCAATGAATGTTAAACAGGAACACGTTTCACTCGAAACCGCAGCTACTGCAAATTTATTAATACCGGAGGATTAAGACGTGTAATCAACATCCGTGCACTTGGAATAACCCGGAGCCATGTATGATAATTTGAGCAGCCCCTGCATCACACAGCTCAAGCTTCAACTGCTGAAAAAGAACGAATGTGATACAACGTTTGTGGTGTCTGAAACTCAATATCTTCAAACGCCTTCCATCTGCTAGTCGCCAAACTGTCCATTTTACCCCGATTGAATTATTAACATTATCTGCTAGGCAGGCATCACCATTTTAGCGTAATAAGGTATGACAAAATCTTTCCAAGGCGAACGAACTATCGTGATTAAAACACCAAATATTTAGTTCTCAAACCCGGCTCCTACGATTTCATTTAAATTTTTGCTGTTTCCAAATGATGCAACGATACTATAAACGATCTGCGTCTGTAAGAAGAACCTAGAGTAGCACAAAAATGATCAAAAAAGCAATTAGCAGAAATCCTGCCCATATGGCACAAGCGTCAAGCTAGCGTAACAAGCTACCAACCTACGATGAGAGTGTAATAATGGTCATCAGATAATGAGAACCAACCATAGAAATCCCGGAATTCAAATCACCGCCGTCCCAGTTACCTCCATTATCACCGTTCTTTGAAAAACGTAGAGCAGAATTTTTCAGTTAATGCTCCGCCTTCACTTTTTGTTAAATTTCGGGCACCTTTCTTTCCTGACGATCAGTTTGGAAGTATTATAAACTGTCTAAAGGTGGCGGTTAGCGCAGCGACCGAGACACGAGACCGTGACAAAGGCTGCAGCCGAAACTGCGATTCATTCCGTATCGTTGTCTGTCGTTGAAATCAATTGAATGTTGTGTTGACTTTGTCACTAATTTTGAAAGTGTAATGGAAAGCCAAGTAGAGTTACCGTTGGAGGAAGAGCCGACGATTTACTCTCGTATTATTATTAAAAATCGAAGAAAAGATTGCCTATTAGCGAATCATATTCGACAAGAGGCCAAGAAGGATCATTTTCGCTACCAGCGAAGAATATCTATTTATTGTTCAGGACATATTTTTGTCTCAATAAAAACAGTTTGATTATGTGTTAAATTTACTGAAAAAGAATAACGTCGAAAGAAAAATCTGTTCTTATTCTTGTCCAATTATTCTGGTCAAATTCGACGTCTAAAATAATTTCGATTCGTGTTTGGTGTTCTGACGAGGATGCAGTTATTGGAAAATTGTACGACGAACTTGTATAGAAGCGCAATCTTCGTCACCAAACGCAACCATTTTTCTGGTAAATGCTGGTGCTTTTCGAACGCGATACGCCTTGTCCGGGGCAGAGACCGTTTTCCTGTCTCCGGTTTCGGTCGCGGCGCGAACCGCCGCCTTTACGATGAACGTGTGTCTGTGAACGCGATTCAGAGGACATAACTGAACTAAATCAGCTTATATTTGATATCTAGCCTGTAGGTTAATTTGGGACGACGAAATAAGGGTATGAGTAAAATCCGCTCTAACTATAATGATTTAAACACTAAATATCTGGTGCGTTGCAACACACAACTTTCCTTAGCTCTACGTCAATTCACTTTGTACATGGCTAATTCTATTTAATCAATTCATTTATCACTCAGTTAATTTGAACTTGGTGAAACAACACTTCACACCAGCAGGAAGCGGTAGCGCCTAATGTTCTGGAATTTATTGTGCTGCTCGTACTCATTCCCGGACGATTATTGAGCAATTGGTACACAGATAATTAATGAGCCTGTAAACACGGTTTTTTTGAAGAAGGATAGTAATCACTTTTGCAGCGTTATTGGGTAATAACTGTTAGAACTGGTAGTAAGCGAAACGACAGTAGTTGAAATTCAGGAATTTTTGGAGTGAGCCCCATGTATCTCATGAGCGGTTTTAAACACCTCACCCTCTGGGTATTGAATTGGACTACAAAACCGATTTTCTTTAACATTCTATCAACATTCCAGCGGAGTTTATAACAAAAAAAACCGCGCTAAAAACGCTTTTCGTCGAAAATGTTGATAATTTATTGTGCCGCTCTCATCATTTTCCTACGAATGGGAACTTTATGGTATAATTGCCTTATCAAAAGATATCAATATAAAAAATTTAATCAAAATCGTTAGTGCCGTTTTGGAAAAAAAAATTTGGTGTTTTAATCACTATGCTAACTATAGTTAATTTCCGGTGGATTTTGTTCATACCCTTATTTTTGCGTACCATAGTAACCTGTAGGCTGGAGATCAAATTTGAGGTGATTTGGCTCGGTCGTTTTCTCTAAAAACCGCGTTAAAATGGATTTCGTCGAAAGTTTTGGTAATTTATTGTGCTGCTCTCGTCATTTTCCCACAAATGGGAATTTCATGGTATAGTTGCGTTATTGGGAGCTATCAACATAAAAAATTTAATCAAAATCGTTAGAGCCGTTTTCGAGAAAAAAAATATTTGGTGTTTTGATCACTATGATAACTATAGTTAACTTTCTGTGGATTTTGCTCATACCCTTATTTTGGCGTCCCATTGTGATCAGCGGGCGAGATATGAAGTTTGAGCTGATTTGATACGGTGGTTTTCTCTAAAAATTGTTCACAGGCACACACAGACACACAGACACAATAAATTGGCCATTAAATGTAATATGTGGGAAATTGACGAGGGCAGCACAATAAATTACCAAACACTTCGACGAAAATTGATTTTGGCGCAGTTGTTACTTTCCGCTACCCAAAGGGAAGTATTATAATCGTCATAAGGGAAGTATTGTAATCGTAAGGGATTTATTGTATCATAAGGGAAGTATTGTAATCGAGTCCAAAAAAAATTTGGGTTTTCCTCAGATCTTTACGTTTCGAGGCTTACTGAGTCCAACAAACCTAATTTCGGCGCTTGATCCGGATGTGTCTGTAGTTCGATTTCCAGGAGAACAGCTGATACGATTGAGCTGGTTCTTTTTTTGTTTTGTTTGTTATTTTTTTTAGTCGTGAAAATAGTGTTATGGGCGATTTCGGTCGATGGGAAAGGGGGGTGGGGGACGAAAATTTACCCAAAACTAGGGTTTTTCGCATTTCTATCGAAAATGGCTCCAACAATTTTGATTAAACTTTCAAAGTATCTTCTACTCTCTTCTACGTCAATACAAAACTTTTCTTCTCCGTGCATATCTTCATAAAAATACGGTGAACGGCAGATATAGGCCTATGAAGCAAAAATGAGGCCTTTACGCTTTTTGGCTAAATGGCTTCAATGATTTTCACCAAACCCTAAGGATGTTTTTGAATAGTTGATACCTATATATTGTTCTCAATAAATGTTCCTCTGACAGTCCATTGAACAGAGATAAAAATGAAAATGTGTCGAAAACAACGTTTTTTCGAACATTCCAGTAAATTCCAGGGCAACTGCTTCACCAGATGTGATCAATCTTACAGAGCGTCTTTTAGTCACCCATACCCACATTTCGTTACCTATAATTATTTCTGTATATATATGATGAACGGAGATATAAGCCAAGTTCACTCAGAAAAGGAGATTTGTTGAATATTAATTTATCGGTATTCCAATTTTCTTATAAACGGCTCTAACGATTTCGATAAAACTTACGGAGTACTCTCAGCTAACTAGTCCCTACGTTTCGTTCTCTATAAATGTTTCTGTAGAAATGCGCTGAATGAAGATATAGCACTCGCATATGTTTTGTTTATAAAATGATTGTTAGAAAAATTGGCGTGGTAGTCCAATCAAGTACCTATACGATGAGCATTTGATAATGCTCAAAAAATCTATAGGAGCTACTCCCGAAATTCCTACACTTAAACCCCTACCGATTCACCTACTACCATTTCTCCCAGCTTTCACTCAATTATTCCAAAACGGTGAACCCTATCAAAAATTCACTTCGATAGTCTTCTAAATTACCTGTGAACTGATTGCTCAATAATCGCCGTGTCACAAGTATGAGCAGTACAATAATTTCCAGAGCCGTAACCACCTCCCGCTGTCACGCAGAACGTTGTTATAACCAGAATAAAAAACAGATTTGATTAATTGCTAGAGTCAAGAAAATCGTTTAATGCACGAGAGGCCAAGGAAATCAGTGTGATGCGTTGCACGTGATGTTTTACTTTAATTTTTGGAAAAACGGCTTTAATCTTAGTGCACCTCGCGAGATATTTGAACATTCAAACAATCGACTACAGACGTCTCTGGAAATTATTGGTAGTTACTTGCACGAGGGTGCCAACGTGACGGACGATTTCCGTTTTATGTCGACGCTAACACAGACGCGGCCAATCTTCGGGTTCTGAGATTTCGTCGCGCAGGAAGCAATTAGCGAGAAAATGCGCCCGCGCTGGAGGAAATGAAGGCCCATCGCCGAGGCCCCGCATATTAAAACTCGACTGTTATGAGGCGATGGTCGGGATGAATGGCATATCATTAAAATCAAATCAAGGGAACAGATAGCAGGGAGGAGGGACATCAACCTGAGGCTCTGAATACGAATAAGGGATGAGACGAGGCGCGTGGGCGGCTTAGTGCTGGGGATATGGTCGAAGCTTGGGACTGAGCTGGGTCACCCACGCACCACGAAGGTCACATGATAAAGGTCAGTTCGGTAATCAGCATAACAAACAATACCTCTTTCCCCGCTGCTCCATTGATTCCCTACGAAACGCCGCACATTCACATTCTACGGCTTCCATCTCGAAGTTGGAGTTAATCGACGCCGCTTCAACGGATTTGTCAACTTCTTCCATAAAACAACTGGTTCGTCTTACGGTAAACTGGTATCAAATTTGCCAGATGTTCGTCTCCTTCCACTTTTACTATTACTCGCATTCTTTCCAGACTCCTGGTGAATTCTATGGTACTAAACCAGTACGTACAGGCCGATAGACTATTGAAAGCAGTGGTGTACGATATTTACCACTATTTGTACTACTACATTTCAAATTCGAATGGTAAGAGAGCCCTTCTCCTTCCTAAACACCCATTCCCTACCAACACCATCCCTTAATTATATAATACCTCATTCCTCAATGGTGCTTCCTTCCCCTCATCATCCCGCCACATCAAGTGCTTTACAGTCATCATAGTGGTCAAAACACCAACTATTTTTCTCTTCGAAATCGGCACTAACGATTTTGATTATATTTCTTGTATACACAGCTCCAAATGACACGACAATACCATGAAATGTTCCGGAATTTCAGCCATCTCCGTTTCACTTACCTCCATTTCTCACAGCCTTTACCCGATTATTTCGAATCACTAATTATTATCCATCACGGAAAAATCAGGTTGACAGCCCTTTGGCTAAATAACAGTCTTATCATAAGTAGGAGACACTCAATAAATTCAGGAGCTAAAATCACTACTACTTTACTTTCTACGTAAAACACGAAGTTATGGGTTGCCAAGTTGAAAACTGGATGAAAAAAGCAGGGCATTTACTCAAGATTTTTCTACTATTAACCTTTTTACTACAATTACGTCATGTTTCGTATCGTTTACAAGTACTTTTCGCTGCTGGATCGAATGGGATGGATCTGGGAAGTGTGAGACTACGTCGAGCGAGAATAATAAGCCTTTGTGTAACAATTTGCAGCGTTTTTAAACAATTAATTTTTACTTTACCTCGCTCCAGTTTGTTTTCTGCGATTCAATTTCCTAATAATTAGAACGCAGCTTTTAATTTTTTCTAGATTTCATCACGGGTCTATTTGCGAGAGAGAAAGAGAGACAGGGGGGGGAGGGGGTGACGAACTGTCCTATAGATGGACATACACACGTACAGGACGTGTGGTCCCAGACCCTAGGCGGTTGGAGAGCCCTGTGGCCTTTACCTCTTTCCTGCCAACACGCTAATAGATATGGAGAGATTTCCGTTGAAACCACAGCTCCCACGAATCCAACACCTTGGCTTCACGGCCGGCGAGACCCTGTCTAATGGCCCTTTGTCTCTTGCTGCAGGCAGAAGCCTCCCATGGTGCCATTTCAGTCCGCCCCGGCTAGAGAAGCTCAAGTACCTGAATGTGCGGCAGGCCCCACGTCTGTTTCCTTATCACTATGATTGCTCATGGAAGCTCAGAGAGAGAGAGAGAGAGAGAGAGAGAGTGTGTTATATGACCTGGGAGAGAGGTCTACCTGTTGGATGGCAGGCCTCAGTGCAGGAATTGCCAAGAGGGGTTCTCCTACGCTTTATTCTGAAGATTCTGAGGTCATATGCAGCCTGACTCTGCTTCTCAGGCCCCATCCACTACTTGAGAAAAGAAGTCAGATTGCATAAGACTTGAATTGAGATTCCCCTTAGCAAGGTACAACATCCTGAGGCTCTTTGCTAGACAAACCTTGTTCAGATGTTGCCCAACCATCACCAGCCTGGGCACTGCTCCTACGTCAATCCTTGCCAACCATATCTCATGCCCTAGCAATATACAATGTGCTTTGGTCCCATTCACTTGCATGTCAGGGGATCGCGACCATTTGCTGAGCTCCTCAAGATCCTTATTTAAAACTTCTACAGTGTCTGAAATCTCATCGACAGACGTACGATAGATTTGAAAGGCGTCAGCATTCAGGTTGTACCATATTCCTGATTAGAATCGTCCTGGCTACAACTTCAAGTACAGCATGAAAAAAACCTCCGATAGAAGGTACGACGCAAACCACCTCTCCATGTCACCTGGTATACTGGGATTTCAACAGCGCAACCAAAATGTCCCTCCACACCAGATCAAACGCTGCGGAAAATTTACGAGAAGAAGCAAAGTAAGTTTCTTCTCGTCAATTGCCATCGCCAGCCCGTGTGCCAGTTGTCATGGGTCAGGCAGTGCGTTATTTGCAGTGCAGGAGATAATTCGTTACGGAGAAGGGGACGAAGAAAAGTTCACGAGTGTGAGAGCCCAGCATGCCCAAGAGATCAGGTACGTCGAACCGACCAGGCAAAATTCCATCGAGGAACACCATGTCGCAGGCGATACGACGAGCAGCAAGGCAGTATCTAGAGCTGAGGGTTGAGTCACTTTGGTCACGGGGGAGCCCAACTTTGTAGCTGAGGTAGCCCAAGAATATCTCGCTGGATGGAGCCAACCCATCCTGCCACACGATTACAAGTTGCCGATAGTTCTAATTGACTCTGACGCTTGAAACCAACTGCCTAAATAGTGGGCAGTACGCGGGTGGTCAACATTGTAGATGGAATTGCCTCATGGAAGCTTCAGCCACACATTCACTCCCTGAATGGTGCTTCTAGAATCCGAGAGACTGCATATTCCGGGCAGACAGCTGTACCCAGGTTATTTCGGGTCGGATTGTGCTTTCTTCTTCATCCAAGACTCAGCATAAACAATTTTGTCGAAGACCATAACACACAGCAATGAATAGTCCTCGGCCTTCCTTTTTCTTCTAAAGTGGCTTAAGACAAGTACATTTCCACATGTAAGTACTAGAGAGAGAGATAAAGTAGTAATATAAATACATGCTTGGTAATGTACAAATGGAAATATCGATAACAGTACTAAATAATAATAATGAGTTGTCTTTTTCGAAAAAAAAAACAAAAAGTTTTAAAAGAAGGTAGATGAACCGTCTCCACATCGTGAAGTGGCTCTCGATTTGAAGTTGCCAAGTCACGTTTTCGTATATTTATATTGCTAGGTACGTGCTTACTTTGATTTTTCGCTGGTGCTTCAGGAACCCTATGAATATCAGGGGTCCATGAAGCAGAAAGAGCATTTTTGGAAAAAGTTTTTGAGTGATTCAAATCAAAAAATCGACAACTGATTAGTTTTCTGCAAAATTTTTCGAATTTTCTTGGAAAACGGCACCATTTTGATTAATCCGATGCTTTAAGCATGTTCCCCTTAAGAGCCATTGTCGAAGTGCGTTGAACGAAGATATATCTTCTAAGATCTCGATTCTATACATGTATCATATTGAATTTACAGTGGGCGAGGAAAGTTGCGTGGTGCTTCGCTTCAAGTACCTTGATATTGGTAAACGTTTGTAGAAGTAGAGACGCACAATGAAGTAGTTCGATAGCCAGCAGAAGCAGAGTGCTCTATTTGCTCACGAAATGTAGGACTCGGAGTGGACTTGGCAGCAGAGGGAACACCTCCCCACCGCATAGCTTGTTCGTGTTGAGTTATGCCCCCGTGGCCCGGCTCAAAATAAGGAAAAACAGTTTTCTCAACTGTAGAACATGTAACCCAAAGGAAAGGAGATAAAGAGAAAAATAAATGGACTCAACGTTTTTAGGACGACTCCAAAGTTGAATAGGAGCAACGAGAAAGATGACAGAATTATGGGCCGATTATTTACCAGAAAGGCGATTACGATCGGGAGGAGATTCGAATGTGTCACGACCGAATGTGTTACAACTAGGCAGCTTCCTACACAGAGCCCTTTGAAAATTTTGAATCGAAACCTCCGAGATAAGATCTTCCGGAAGATTGATATATAGATCAGAGAGGATAAGTAACACATCAATCGAGGGATATTCATGTGCGAGGGAGGTGATTCATGTGATGGGACGCACGGGGATGCGCGGAAGCATCGTGTTATGTTAATCCTGCGCTGCAGGAAACCCCGGTAGGACCCACGAGCATCCAGCATCCACCACCGACTGTCTCTCCTCGTCCTCTACCGACTATTGTCCTCCCCCGGCCACTCCTCATAATTTCTCTCCTTGTCCCATATGTCAACAGCCTTTTTCAAACGCACCACTTCTATTTTCAACCGGCCCCCTTTTTTTAATCTTATGAAAGTCGTATAAAAGGAAAACGAAATTTCGTTCCTTATTCGTCCCTCGTAAGTTGGCTGGTTGGAGCTGACAGTCCTTGGCAATATCTATGATCTACAGGCAGATAAAGGCTGGGCCGCTTCGTGCCATCGTGTCCCCCTCCCCTCATATTATTCGTTTAGCGTTCAATTTATGCGCGATCCTTCCAACATTGCGAGGGCACAACTCTAACTCTAAGGGTTACAGTGCAGGCTCGTCTGTGCCGACTCTTCCAACACACCTTCCGTAACTGGAACCTCTGAACGTACGCGGGACTGAGGAAAGTTGTGTAATGCGATGTTTCAGATATTTGTTTTTTAGAAGCAGAAGAAAGGTGGAGGGTATCATCTATTGACCCCTTGAATCTGCCCTGGCAACCGTTGTGCTGATCGCATCAGGTCGACTTTCACGCCACATCGCTGTGGCAGTTCTCGAAACCCTTTGTGACGCCGTTACTCCTTAACATCCACTTAAGCTGAGAAAGAGTTTGAAAGGTTCAGGAGCTCTGTGTCGTTACTCTTTAACCTTGTGGAGTACTGGTCATGGAGTACTCATTAAGCAACACACCTCAGATTTATGGATTTTTGGGACGGGCGTCTCCGGCATGGTCTGGCTAACTACGCGCACTGTGGATCTCTCGCATACTCACCACAACCACTCAAGAGTTTGAAGAGAACCGCCAGCCCTACTGGCCCAGGCCTTCGATGATGCTCTATCGCACAGCCTTACACAGCTAACCAATATATAATTGAAATTTTAAGTTATGCGTGTTATTAGTGGCCCAGTTGTGAAGGAGAATGCACAATCGTGGCGCGATCGTTGAAAGAACAAGTCTCTGGGCTCACAACACCTGGGCTCCGCTCTATAAACAGTGAATAAGCTTTTTAAAAGCCCCCTTCTGTAATTGTAATTTAATGAGTCGCTTCTGACGAATTGGCTGAACTCTGCACGCGCTTCTCTTTACGTCCGATTAATTGGGAGAAGGCGCGGCCGCGGGTTTTCTAAGCGCGTGCTTTACGGCTTTGGGAACAACATCCAGCGCCGCTGCGAAGCGATGGAGCGGAATAACTCACAACTCGGCATTAACTGTTCTGCGTAATTTGCATGATCTTTCCCCCGTCCAGAGCCCAGAACTCGGTCTCAGACGTAAATAGGAGGAATTAAATCTGCGGAGGGCACGCACTAAGTTGATTCACGTTGAGTTCACCGGCTACTCGTAATTTTCCCGTTGGCAACCGAATCCGACTGCAGCCCACCGCAGTCTCCTCATAGTCAACTTCACCGTTGACCTCACATGGGTGCCCAGTTGCATCTGCGCTATTTGGTGCAACTCTTGAGATAGAAGCTTCGGTCTTCATTCCGAACATCCTGAAGCCTTCTCAACCAGCTCACTTCCTAGGCTGTGGGTTCCCTTCAATTGACGGGTTTGATCATTCATTGATTTTTGGCTGTCTGTGGAGGTTCAGTAATCAACTTAATTGTCGGGACTCGCGTAGTTCCGGCGTAGTGAACGTATTTATTTCTTTATTTTTTAAAATGGGACGAGCTTAGTGATACGAAGGAAACATTGAAAGCGAGTGAAAATGTACAAAAGGTGGTGTAGGAATATATCTGATGAAGCCACGTAGCTTAGGTTGTAGGCATGGACCTCAAGGTCGTCGTGCGTTTTGTACAAGATTGGTGGGGACGTATTGGGAACTGGGAGGACATGAAGTAACTCATGCACGCCCCCACAATAAGCCCATTTGTGGCCAACGAGGGGGTTTTCCCAAAAAAAGTTACGTAGCTTTGGGGTCGCTGATAGTTTATGAGAAAGGTTTTGAGCTAAGAGAGTGTGAGAGTCCAGGCAGGAAAAACACATGCCCAGCATGCCTAAGAGATCAGGTACATTGATCCGAGCAGGGAAAATTTCATGTAGGAACACCATGTCACTGGTGGTGGGGGGAGAGGCGGCGCCTGGACCAAAAGGCGTCACAAGCACCTTGGTCACCGTGTAAGTGAAGTAACTCAGCAAGACACGGTGGAGCTGCCCACTGAGTCGTCGTGACAGTGATAGAAGGGCCACGCGTGTTCAAGAATGGGCTGAATGACACTACGATGATAATAGCTGTAGCGTGGAAGAGTATGCCACTTCATGAATCCTTGAGACGGCACAGTCTGGGCAGGGTGTTGAGTGAAGAAGCTCCTTATAGACGAATTGTTTGTCGATAATGATACCGAGTTCATGAATGGTGGAAAGTTGGGAAGTGGGGTGTCGCCAATGTGATAGGCATGGAAGCACAGAACAAGGGAGCGATGGTAGATCACGACCGAGCACTTTGACCAGTTATCACGAGACCAAGGTGATGGCACTGAGTGACGGCATCGTGGTGAGCCTGGAGAGTAACGCAATCGAATGGGCATCACGTCATCTGCATATGAAAGGTATGACACGCCTTTAAGAACGTTGTAGACGCCGTCAATAACCAGGATAACAAGAAGAGGAATACGCATGACCCCTAAGTCACTGACATTAGCAGAGAATGGGGCAAAGGTTAAGATATGGATTGAGGAAGTGACCAACAGTCGCCGTATGTCAGATCACTGCTGTATTTAGCCACAACATGCCGAGTAAGATACGCGATCCACACCATCAGCTTTTAGATTAATGCTGTCAGATTGTTACCTCACCATGGCGTGTTCTGAGTGAACAACTTGCTCTTCTTCGCGTTAGTTGCCGCTTTACTGTGTTCCTGCTAAGACACTGCGTTTTCTGGTTCCCACAAGTGAACCACACCGGATTTCGTGTGAGCAGCATCCCCTGCAGTGACCAATAACAATCGCGCTGCTCCCCCATTTCAAAGTCAAAGCGGTTTCTGTAAACGTTTGAGCTGACGAGCAGAAGTTAGCTGACATTATTAACAGGAAATACGCGAAGAACTGGGATAAGAGGCAGTTGCGGTTGCGGGGCCGGAATTGTGTTTTCATAGAAAGCATATCCCACGTCGAAGCTGCAAAGGGGCCGCCCAAGGTATTTATATCCTCGGCAATTTATGGCTCGTATCTCAGCCGGACAATTATCCGGTGTCATGATATATCCTGAGCAGGAGGCGGATGGAGGGATGAGGACTAGGTGAAGAGTGAGGAAGTTAGAGCGGTGGGAAGAGATCGACTTTAGTGCATAGTTTATAATAGGAGTCGCGGCTGGACTGGGGCAGGACGGGGAATCAAAGGACGAGCCGAGTCTCCCGGCACCAGATTCTGAAGGGAATCGTCTTATTGGTGGCCCTCCATCGGCCTGTACTCAAACCTGGTACTTAGCTGAAGTTGGTACTTGAGAGCGGGCCCTTTTCATCTCGCCCTCCCACCGCTGCCGTCCCTTTGCAGCATCCAATGATTTATTTGACGTCAAATTATTGAGGGTCCAAGTGACGGAAGACTTTCAACGTGCCTTCGTCAATTTCTGACTTGATATACGATTTGCGTATAAAATCTTTCGTCGCCTCAGGTTTTTACGGCGAAGCCGCGCCAACGAGGCGTCGAAGGCTGCTGCAAACAAATTGATCGTCCGTCATCGCGACTTCACACAAACTGTTCAACCCGGTTATTCCAGTTACTCATGTATTCAGATCAAAACTGGGAAATAGCCGGAAAATTGGTATCTGACTGCTCTGATGAGTAAGTTTTCATTGACCTTCGCCAGAATAACCTTCAAAATTAACCATTTGCTACAATCTGAGCGCTTTGGGCACTGAATCTGTCCAGGAAGTCATTCACATTATTATAGGAATAATCTAATTAACAAAAACTGGAGGGTGGAGGACGTTCACCATACTTTCATGGGGGCTCAAATAAAACTGGACCAAGGGACCTCTTCGATGAGCCATCAACGAATCCACCTCCCGTTTCCCGAGTGGAGTACAGTACACAACCAAACGTACGTTATTTTCACTTTCCTTAGCCCTGCGCAATCAGCTGAAAAATGCTTTTCTTTAGATCTCTGCGTTTCAAAGGATACCGTTAGGGGAAGTCGCCTGCGTGGTGACTGTGAACGCTGATGAGAGAAAAAAATGTGCCATATCGACTACAAAATACCGTGGGACGCCAAAATAACGGTATGAACAAAATAGGCACAAAACTAACTATTGTTATCGTGGAAATCAAAACAACAAATATTTGTCTTCTCATAAACGGATCTGTCGGTATTGATTAGCACCAAATAGATTATTATTTTTGGGAAAATGACGAAAGCAGCATAATAAATTATCAAACTTTCCGACGTAACAGCGATTTTATTGCAGTTTTTTCCATTCTCATAAACGTTAGGATAGTAGTCCAATAAACTACCCATACGATAAACGGGTAATAAGGACAAAAGATGATTATGACCAACTTCGGAAATTCTGCAATTCCAACGATCGCTGTTTCACTTACTAGAATTTTTCACAGTTTCAACAACACGGTCCTTCTCAAACAAATTATGGAGACAGCCTTGTAACTTTAATGTTTACTGATTGTTCAATAATGGTCTTGAAATGAGTGGGAGTAACTCAACAAAATACGGAACTCTAAGCGCGCCACGTGTGTGAGTGTGGGGAACGCGATTAAGAGAGAACGACTAATCCGAACCGGCTCTAATTTCATACTTAGTCTGCAGTTACCATTTGAATGCCAAAATAAGGCTATGAACAAAATCGCTCCGAAACTAACTATAGCTATCTCAGTGAGTTAGACGATATAATGTTTTTTCGCTCGAAAACGGTTCCTACAATAAATTATGTAACAGTACTACAAAAACGTCGTTTGTAAGCAAATTACGAAAGCTGCACGACAAACTATCAAACGTTCCGACGGAAAGCAGATTCAGTCCAATTTTTTCATCGTAAAACTCGCAAAAGAATCAGAGTGGTAGTCCCATAAGTCTCTTTTATGTTGCACGTTTGATAATGATTTGTACATTCTCCGGTGGAGTCTCGGAAATTGTGGAATTCGAACAAACGTCTTTTTGTAGACCAATTTTTTGAGCCATTTTTCCTCTATAACTCCAGAATCGTTACAATTTAACTTCATGGGACAATCAATTATCTATACGTCGGTTATTTAATGGAGGTCGTGGAATAAGTAGTAGCGGCTTAATATATTAGTAAGGTTTTCCACATATAACGGTACAAAGCTGGAACGTAGGTGTGGCTGAGGAAAGTCATGTCGTGCGTCGCACCAGATTCTTAATTCATTAGAACTACTAATTCGTCACGTATTATGATTAATTTTTGATACAGGGCCTGTGATTTATTCTTGTGGTACTAAATAACGCGATATCAAATCTCTTTCTCTCGCGCACTCACTTTCTGTTCTAAGGCAACTTGCTTTGGAAAGTAATAGCGCATTCACGCACCAGTGGACTGCAGTGGTTGACTAGACAAAGTCACCACAGAGTGTGGAAGAAGGTTATGGCGGACGGACCCAGAGGAAAGAGAAGGTGAGCGAAGCATTAAAAAGTGAATATCGTCGTTGGCTGCCATTAAAGAGACAAACTGAGACTGGTGGACAATGAGAGCCCACTGTGACGAAGAAGCCCTGACCACATTAATACTCGCAAGACATAACCTCACCAACCATCTTCTTCTTCTCCTTCTCTTCCCTTTCTCTTCCTCCTCCGGGCGTATTCTCCTCTTTACAAGCGACCACATAAATTTTATACGGAGCTGACCCCCTTCGCCGCTACCACGCCATAAAGAACAATTATGTCGGACCACATGCTGTTATTTATTGTCAACTTCTCCGGAAGGACACATCTTTAGAGGTCTGATGCGATCAACAGCTCTGGGAGTATTTGGGACACCGCGCTCGACCCGCTGCGCCGCCTACCGACACACTCTGCCACCATCGCATATGCAGCAGGTAGTCAGTCCGAGTCCAGCGAACTCCCCGTTTCCTTCAAATCGACTTCCAACGACGTTCTCCTCCCGTACACCGTTAACCTTTCAACTTCCCGCGTACCCGCAGAATTAACTCGTCCCAGCGTACGTTTATTTATTTATTTATAATACGGGCAAACTCTGAGAAATGAAAGACGTTTGTAACAACATACCTGGTGATACTCATCCTTAGATCTGTTTCATTATCAAAATGACTGTTCCTCAACACTCATAAGACAGTCATGAAGGTTGCAGTTTCGCTATCGTGCAAGGACCTGGGTGCTCGCATGGCGTCTAACAACCGCGTGGAGAGACCCCCGATGGAGAACTGATGCTCATGTGCTACCACGCAAAGATATGATCGACCCTGGAGAATCTGTACCATCTGGCAGGTGTTCTTAATATGGTTTACCGCCTGATCTATTATTTACTTGGGTGGCAACAAAAAAAGTGGTTCTTCCCATAACCTGATTCTCAAGCTGGGCAAAACGGTTATAAGTTGTCTTAGTAGCAGTCAAAACTAGAAGATTTGGCTGCCAACAACTCTCGCTGTTGTGGAACTGCAGTGGAGCTGAACATGGTTTCTTGTTTCCTTTACAATGGAGGCCGAAGACGTGAAGAATTGAATCTTGTGCAACCAGTTCACGTATTCAGAGCCCCCTTGTGTAGCGCTTATATACTCAATCCCAAACTCCCATCCTTCAGACTTGTACTAGGAGAACTATCACACTAACCAAGTGATTGATCCCTATATCTCTTTCAATTCGTTTGTCTATCGATCTCCCTTTTTTGTGCACCCAACAAATGGAGCCTTTGAAAGAAAAGAAGTGAAACTGTACATTGCTGTCACCAAGTCCTGTAAGGAACAGGCTCGTTCAGAGGTCTTGCCAAACCCACTTTCTCATAAGACGTTCACGGATGTTGGTAAAAACCCCTACGTGTAACATTCCTTTGACGAGGATTCCCATATATGGTTTGCTAGTTGCCTAACGCCCTTTCATCTAGTGTGGCAAATTTTTTTTAATCGCTTGTCCAGTCAAAAGGGTAACTGGCCAGTAGACCCTTGGTGTGCCTCAGTGGGCGCTCTCTTGTAGGCCTTCGTCGTATGTCTGACGACCTCTGAAATGGAGAATGGGTCAAAAAGTGCGACAATGAATAATGTTAATAAATAATGTTTATGCCTTAAAATGTGCTGTAAAAAATCAGCCCTTTCGCACAAAAAAAACCATTTTCTGTTCGGCAACCCAATTGGATGAAACCCATGATTGTTTGGGGTAGCAAATTAGCCGAAAACGAAATTTTGGCCGCTATACTGCACGTACGTCGAATCAGGTATCGCTTCATGGGCATTTTTTTATGCTCGGTCGAATAGGAAGGAGCTCAGTGGCGTAGGACTGCATCAAGATGGATAACAGTGAAATCACAGTAAACAGTAAATAGTGAGTTCAGTTCCACTACTTGAAGGAATGTTATCAGCCTAGTTATGTACTTGGAGACCCATCACTGGTCAAGTCAACCATGACGGAATCGTTGACCGCCGCGGATGCCGAAACATTCGTTTGTGGGGCGTACAGTTGATTGATGTGGAGACTAGAGAGTGCATCGAGGAATTCCGGTAAGACTTCTTCCCATGGAGGACTGTTAAGCCGCGGTTCGGCATTGCTTCGCACATTGTTTTCCACAAAAATAACTTTCCAGTATCGTCAAAATAGTTACCAGAGCTAGAACGGATCGAACCCTTGAAATTCGTGTTGAGCGTTTCAAAAAGGCGTGTTGCTTTGACGACGTGGGTGTTGTGGGGCTTATAGAATTGAGGTTTCAGTTCCAAACACACATGGTGTACAGAAGAGATTTTTATTTATAACTAAATAATTGGCGCAAATGCTTCACAAATGTAGTTTTCACAGCTCCTAGTACCATCTACGCCTTGAGCGTGATATCCTTTCAATTTTATTGGAATGGTACCTTCTCACAGTGACTGAGTTGACTGACGTCCACGACGCTGGGAACAAAGGAGCCGCTGAATGATCCAGACGTATCTGGTCTGACGGAATGGTCAAGCGCCGCGGAAACTGTAGATCGTTTGGTTTGGTTGGGCTTTCGGGAACGGCAAACACGAGTGGCCTGCTGCAGTTCGTACATGTGGCATCCTTAGTCGGGCAATAGGCCAGCTTTTTGCCATGCGTCTCCACAGGAGAAACATTGCCTAATGGCCGCAGATTGTACTTAGGTGGTCGTCCTTGTTTCGTTTGGTAAGTGACTGGCGCACAGTCTTTGGCTAGCGTTTCCAGTACCAACAGGGTACACCATGAGGTCGATGGTCTCAGACTTACGTTACACGAGTTGCTTGTTCGTGTCGGGCTCCAAGAGTCACAATAGCCTTTATTGTGTGTTGTTATTAGTTTATTAGTTCATAGGTGCTATGAGTACCCTGAGGCAGGTCTCCTACTCTCGGCCTTTTTGAGAAAATTACCGAAGGTCCGTAGCAATGGATCCACTCTCGTCAAGACGCTGGACTGTCTGGTTCTGAGTTGAAGCGGTCTGGACGAAAAATCGTCTTTATTACGTCAAGTGAGCTAAATTGTTGTATAAAACGTAAATCTTAGTAAATATAAGGCCTTAATTGACTAAACTTGGCGTAAGAAGATTGTTGAAATCGTGGCGGCAATCATTATCAAACGAGCTATCGAACCTGAAGACTTATAAGATAATAGTGTTCTAAGAAACACTGCGTTGGTAGTCTAATAAGTTACCTGATATAATGGTAGTTTAATGAAGGCCACAAGATGCAATTGTAGTAGTGTGAGGGATACGGTTTAATATTTCCCACGAGTTGTTTACATCGTGCAATCCAAAATGTCATCCAACCAAGAGGTAAAGTCGTCTGATGCTGCCTGTTTTCGAATGTTTGCTTGAAACCCCATTAGGGCCGTCCATCCGTCGTCAACATATATCACAAACAAAGAGAGGAATTTCGGAAGAACGTTATTTAGTGAGGGGGGGTAAAAAACAACCAGGTACCTGGTTCCTTATTCGGATTCGTGGCTCTGCGAGGTTGATGAGAAGCCAAGACAGCCCTCACCCTCGACCCAGGTGATGGTGGAGGAGGAGTAGACTGATTTCCCTCGAGATGGCCCTTCGGGTTCGTGTGAAGATGCGTTTTAACTACCTGCGACCGTCTCAGCGGGAGTCCATTCCTAATTACTCTTCCTATATCCGACTAATTGGAACACAATCCCCCATATAAACCTCAATAATGCAACCTCCGAGTCCGTTCCCTCCAAACCTCATTTTTCATTCAAATTATTCCGTTTAACTCGTTTTCTCCCGTCTGAGCTGCAACCTTGAAGAGTTATACGACTTTGGTTTACGTCTGGAACACTTGGCCAGAGGCTTCGCAGGTCATCTCTTGAAGCATTCACCGGTGACAGAGCTACTCCTCTGAAGTGTAGTTTACTATGACGCCTGTACTAGGAGCCGAGTTAACTTCATCGTTCGTGACATAATTATTTTGTCGTCTACTTGAACGCGCCAGTCGAGTACGACCAACGAAACGCTTGAAAGTGCAGTGTTCGACTATACGTAGTGTGAACAATTGGCTATCAAAGTGATGTAAGGTACGCGTTACCCTTTCTGCCAGGGATTTACACGTTTACCCCATGAGTTAAAACGCCTTCTTGAGCTTCCATTATTTCGTTCTCTCTACTACCACGGGGATAAGTTAAGCAATGTTTAGTAGAGGGTGTGTCGTAAGTTTAGGGCCGTTCTCACACACTGCGTTGATCCCGTTTAGAGATTTAGTTTGGGTTAATCTCTAGCCCTGATCGAGCGTTAACCCCAAAAAATTGAGCGGTTAGGTCCGGCGGATAATTATCCATTAATCCATTATTGTGAATAATTTACACGTTTTGAAATGATAATAATAATAATGAACAAAGATGCCCCCGGCGTCTCAGATGGATATGAGAGCAGCCCGACGACTTCAAGATGCGTGAATTTAAAGTCTGTTGCGAAAAAAAGTATTAGGATCGTCGAAAACAAGTTGTTGTTCGCGTAAAATGTCAGTTGAGCAGTTTTAGAAATAACAGACGTCATAACGCAGTAATAAAAAAACCTAAACGCAAATGGCTTACCTGGGTGGATTATGAAGCAGTAGGGAGGAAATGTTAAATAATAACACACTTTTACACACACGTTAGAGTATTAAACAACTTTTATTAAACACGATCATTCTTTTTTCCTTGCTCGTAAAAGTTGTAACCTCATAATTTCGGTTTTTATTATTTTTTGCTCAGCTCTCATTTTCTTGTACCGCTTCCAATTTTTCATGTTCACACAAAGCATTCTCCCGGACTAATGCGGCTTTTTTCTGCAGCTCTTGCAGTTGGAGTACGCGTATTTTCGCTTTATGCTCCTCACCAATTTCAGCTTCGGCAGAGGTTAATGGGAACACTTTGGCTTCGTACAATTATTAGAAACAATAATTTGGGTTCAATCTGGGTTGTTGAGGGTGCATCTACGGGATGTACGGTTAAGGGGCCGTTAACGTTGACACGACATTGTTTACGGGAGGGATGTTGAACAGACGCCCTGTGTTTACTGTAATCTCATTAGTCCAATGCTTTCTCGATATGGCTTAATCGCAGCGTAATCATGACTATCCCAACCGCATCTCGGCTAGCGTGGTGGGAACGAAAGAGGTGAGCCTTGATTTACTTATCTAGCCGTGATCAGTTAGATGACGATCAGTGTTGTTTTGGAGGAACGGGCCCTTAATTGAAATAGCCAGACCTCGTTTGAAAAACGAAAACCCCTCGTTTAGAGCACGTTTTGATCCCCAACGAGTAATGAAAGGGAATATAGTTAGCGACTGGCCTACTATCAACTGCCGCTGGAGCAATGAGTCGATTCATGTTAGCTCAGTCGACATATCGATTTGGTACCCAAAGGAATGTCGCCCAACAGCAATTCCAAATTCACAGCAAGTGGAACGTTGAAAAGAGCGAACCCCGTTTCCCTGCAGTACATTATAATTCCAAGTACTCAGTCAGTGATGTTAAACGCGTTGTCCTAACTATCCTGCGAAGGATGAATTGCGGTGTGACTTGGTGTTTTTGTGTCCTTATTCCCCCAATGTTGAATTGTTCAGTATTCCAGGGCCTTTAATTTAAGTTCTACCTTCACAAGCTCTACGAATGGAAATGAATGTCATGTAGGGGGCTGAAGACAAATTTTTATTTCACTTCAGATCTTTGAATTTCAAGGCCTTCTGAGTCCACGAAACATCACCTGGGTCTGCGTGTGTGTTCTATTGTGGAACTTCCTCGTATCGTTCTTTCATTCCCACTATCATGCAGGAGTGCCGTGGGGCAACCCGCTTGGGCCCTTTTTGTACCTAATTTATTTGCAGGACTATCCAACAAACGAACCATGAAGATTGCCCACTTTTCAAACGATGTAGCAGCTCTGAGGTAAGAGTCAAGCGGTGATGAGGCCATGGAGACCCAACCCGACCAAATCCCATCTCGTGTGTTTCACTCACCGCTGAAGGGTTCCACAGCTCTCCATCACAGTGAGTGATCCCTCGATAATCCCAACAGCAGAAACCCGTTACTTAGGCTTAAACCTTGATGCTCGGCATTCCCCAGTAGTCCAAAAGACGCCTTCTCGCTCGCACCCGTTGAAGCACATGTTAAAGAGCCCCTGCTATACCGTTGAATTCAGAAAGGTTGTAGTATTTGCTACTCGTTAGAACAGTATGGCAGTACAGATGCGTTATTCGGTCTTCAGCTGCAACATCTTACATCGAAAACGCTGCAAATTATTACACAACGGCTTATTATTCGGATAAACAGCTTGACGTAGCATTAATGCTCCGAGACCCATCCCGTTCGATTCAGCATCGAAAAATATCAAAATGAAACCCAAAAAAAGGTCGAAAAGAACTGAATCGTAATATTAAAATAAACAAAAAAGAACGAAAGTATCTAGAAAAAACTGAATTTTAATATGAAAACATGCACGCTAAATACTAATATCAAAATGTAACCAAAAATCTATGAAAAAAACCAAACTGAGAATGAAACGAAAGAATATAAAAAAATTGAATCATATTAAAACAAACAAAAAATGAAACGAACGAACTATTAAATAAATAAACCAAAAATAAACGAATAATGAAAAGTTCAATCGAAGATAACACATATTTTGCTAACAGAAATAGTTGAGACGGAGCGAAACAGTCATTCGTGGAGGTGAAGACGAGAACAAGGCAATCGGACGATAAAGAGACAAATCGTAGTGCCAAAGGCGCAAACCCGTTGCGAGTCGAGCGGGCGGTGATTGAGTTTGATGTGACGGGAGGGAGGGAGTACTAACGACGAAACGTTGACTTCCGCTGTAGTTCCCGCGTTGTACTGCGTTTTGTTAATTTTTTAACCATTTTTTGCCCATAACAACCATGAGCTACGTCTGATCGGATTGCCGAGATGGCGGGCACAACTAGATACCAAAGTACGAATTTTTTAGACCTTTTACAATTTTACAAACTATTTTTGTTGTTACCATTCATTATTATTGTACTGTCGATTTATATAATATATAATCAGTTATGTTGTGGCGCATTGCTGAATGGAACCCACCACTCACGTCTCCCGTCACAGTTATATAAACGTTGATAGCCTAACTATAATGTACCAAGTACAATAAAGTTATTTATAAAATTTAAAAAAAAATCATTTACTTATCAAAACGACAAATATTTTTTCCTCAGAAATGTCTCCAACCAATTTCCTTAAATCACTTCTATGCACAATGTCAAATAACATGACAGTGTCATGAACTTTTACGTATTCGTCGTAAAATTGGGGGTGCAGCACAGTTTTCAGAGCAAGTGATTAGTGGGTTGTCTAATAAACTCTTCATACGATGACTAGTTAAGAATAATTAGGCGAAACCCTCAGAAACTCACGGTTTACCTAATTAGGAGCAGCTCAGTCGATCCCACAAACTTAAATAACAGCAAAGAGATCGGATTAGTAGCTAGATCCGTGAGAATCGACGGGGCTGAGGGTAGTCGTATGATGCGTCGCACAGAGATATTTTAGTTGAGTGCATGTTGTAAAATTGCGTCCCATTGCGTCCCAAGCTGACGTCAGTCAAAAGGCTACATGGATCTGAACAGTTTGTGCACGAGCTACACAACGAGGGTCTGAATACCTCAGCAGGGATGATCAAGGCGTGATTTGAAAAGCACGCTGTTGCCTACGGTTGTTTGAACTCATTACAGTGCGAACGGAATGACCACTCAAATTCGAAAAATCCCTTGCTAGTTTCTTTCGTTCATACTTTTAGTTTTGGCACCTGCCCCGTCAAACCTGACCGTCTCCAAGTTCTCTAACCTCAATTTTCAGGTTCTGAGATAAAGATTGTGACTCCTTTTCGTTTCTTCTTCTCTTGTGCACATTACTTGACACCGTAGATTGACCTTAATGCAGTCTCGTGGACTTCACGAGTGTTTCGGTCGCTCTGACTTGATGTCATTTCTCCGGAACACCTCCTGAGCAACGTTACTCGCGATGCTCCACCACCCCCAATGTGCTGCAATGATGCTATCCTAGCACCAGCTCGAGCAGCGACCCTGTTTTTTTCTATCCCTCAAAACAGGTTGTGAACGTACGGTTCGTCAGTTCGTTCGATCGGTAGATTTTGAGGAGCTTTGAGTTTCCCACGTCCCTACAACTTGTTCCTTTGTCACTAAAATAATGAGTGGCTCTCGGGGGCTGTGGCCGATGCCGCATTAATCAACTCGGCGAGACTTATTTTGAAAATCATTACGGGCTCATTTGATATTTCGTGTCACAGGTAATTAGTGAGTCATTGTGTTACTTGAAAGCGACCCCCCGGCGATTGGTTTAAGCACGTGCTACCTTAAGACACATACAATTAGAGAAGATGTAAGAAAAAGAAGGAACGTAAGGTTTTTTTTTTCCTTTGCCGAGATGATTTATGGGGGAAAGGTTTCTAGTGGACGGCTGGGAACGTAATTATTGCTCAAAGGGCGCACCTCCTCATATTATTGCCCTCGTCCCCTGCACATCCGATCACACACGTTTCAAGCGCTCAAAGTGTTTCCTGTACCTGCGTTTATTACTTTCATTGGTTCAATTAAGCTTAAGACCACCTTTCACATCTAAATCGTGTACCTAATCAAATCGAAAGACGGGAATCACATCGGAGTCACTGGGTTTTAGAGGTAAAGGACGCTACAGCGCACTTTCACTCGCCAAAAATGATGTAATGTTTTGTAAAACGAAAGAATATACTTTGCACGAACGACCCGTGGCCCTCATGAGGCACTGAGAGCGTTGCGTCAATTCTGAACTCATATGCCAGAACTGAACTTCTCAAATTAAAATGTGCCGCAATAGAACAGGAAGATGAGGTCCGCTCAGGGCCGAGGCGTTGGATGTTCGTCCTGTCGCTTCCCTCGAATGAGATGCAACTCGGAAGAACGTAAGTGCAAATCTCTCTAACCTTGTGCGAGAGCACCAACTTTTGAAATAGAGAAACGACGTTCCTCGCGTCAACCGAACACTCCGTCGTCTCAAATGAATGCAACGCTACAGCAGCAACGATTAGGGTTGGAGGCTTCTCGAATCCTTTTCGTACGCGGAGGAAGCGTCAAAATATTTCAACCTCCGCGGAGATTACAATATTCACGTGGACAAATAACACGGACCTCATCCTCCAACGCAGCTTCCCCCATAATTCAGGATTAGAGTTTCGTTTTTCTTTCTCCTGAGTCCCGAGACGTATTTATTTAACTCCGTTCATCTCCGCCTCGTTCTCCTACGGGCGCCGAGTATAGACATTCACACGACCCGCCCCTCCGAGTCGTAGGACGTCGTCGACGCAGGAATTGCAACTGGTTACGTGCTTGAGTCAAGTAGGACAAGCCATATTTTCAAACTCCACGAAAACTGTCTGAATCGCAAATCATACTTGATCCTCGTCCTACTCTTACAAATCTAAGAATTCCGATCTTTGCGTTTCCAAGGCTCTTGAGCGCGAAAAACACCGCAAGAGAAACCCGCAGAACCAAATCGCCTCAAATTGTATCTCATTTCGCTTCGAAACGCACTATAGTAATTATAGTGATTAAAACACCGATTTTTTTCTCCCTCAAAAATGGCTTCAACGATTTTGATAAAATGCTGTACTGTAAGTCTGTACTGCGCCAAATAATGGGAAGGTACTACAAAGTTGTCATTTCTGGGACAATGGCGAGAGGAGCGCAATAAATGATCAAACGTTTCGACAAAAATCCTTTTTCTTACCGTTCCTTCGTTACAAATTTCCCGTGCGCGGTACTTGATTTCTAAAAAAGCACTTCGTGGGCAAATAAATTACCTATAAATTGGTAGTTCAATAACTGTCATAAAAAAACTAGTGGGATTCCAAGAAATACCGAAATTCAAACTGTTATGTGTACGCCTACCTTTACCCACAATGCTTTCCCTGTAATTGCAGAACGGTAAAGATGAACGTTGGATAAAAAATCTACTGGGCAGTTCCATAAATTACCAACGCAGTGATAGCTCGTTCAAAATTGTCACATAAAAAGGGACAACGTAATGAATTCTGGAACGGTAAGCACTTTTAGTTTCTACTTCGGACGTTGATCTGGATTAGTGGAAATCCCACAGGTGGCTGTCTCATTGGGAGTTCTGTTATGTGTCCACACCAGTACGACGTAGTAGAAAGTGGTAAGTACATTCTGGTTAATGTTTTACTGATTTGAGGGCAAATACACCACAGGCACATCAGAAGCGAGTGAACACGTACACAAAAAAAAAGATAAGACCTCGTCCATTGGAGGTAAAGTAATTTTGGATAAATTTGAGGACCTCGAACTCGTTTCTATTACGTCGCTGCTTCCATGAGCCCCACCGGTTGTAGAAGGAGAGGAATCCCTTTCATTCAGAGTTCAAAATGTAGTATTAGCTTCCAAGAAATAGCGGCAGTAATAAGTCAGAAATTTCTCGTGCAGTAGAAAAGTCAGCTGGTTTTTCCAATTTCTTCATAGAAATCAACTGTTTCGAACCACAAATTTTCGAAGTAATTTGAGAGTGTCATATACATGCCTTTAAAGACATTAATTTGCGCCACCTCCGTCAATGCAACTCTACCTTTGTCGTTTATGGCTTGGATGTGTTTCCCAATGCTAGCTAACTTTCTCTTAGAACTTTTGATCTTATTGGGAATATGCGAGGAAGGGATAGTTGCAGGATCAGTCATTTCAAGGATACTTTACGAAAGTTGGAGTATCAATAACTGCAATAATGGCTATTTTAGGAACGTTAATCGACAAGTAGACCGACTGGACAGAGATAAGTTCTATGGCGGTTAAGCGTAAGCAAAGAATCATGAAACTTATCGTATAAAACTGTTAACCCACAACACAGCGTTAATCGCGACGTTGATCTGAACAATGAGAACACGTACAGATGATACGCAGTACAAGACGTTCTCCGCGGTTGATCACGCAATACTGTTCCCTTAAACTTCAACTAATTAAAAGCTAATTATTTTTCGAATCTATTTGAATGAATTCGGGTCGAAGCGACCAAAATGTTCGGATTGTTAGAAATATCAACGAATAAAATCAGTGGACTAAATTACGTAGTAAACAAAATATAGGCAATATGAAATTAACGCGCTTATGCAAATAAATAAATTAAAGGGGCTCGCATAAACTAAATAATGCTGCTGCGCACTAGTAGTATAAACTAAAGGAAGTATCTGTCCGTATGCAGCGAAGATTGGATCGTAGACTTAGAATTTGAAATAACTCCGTCGGTAAAGAAAGGAAATCGGGGCTCTGGAAGATGAGTTCAATTCTGTGAATAATTAACGAGAGTTGAAGGAATATTCGGTAGGTAGATGATGGGAATTACTTGAGCTGAGGGCTACTTATTGATCTAGAAATAATGGGGAGTGGAGTTGCTCAATAGTACGAGTAAGTGCAACGTCGTGGCTGCGGGACTGTAGAAAGCTCGGGGAAAGAATGGCAATCGCATTGACGCGGATTGCGAGAAACAGGCGAGACCTAATTGCAGCAACAAGTTTCAGTTCTACAGCTGCCTGGAAAGATCCTTCCCTAACATTGCTCGTTGAGCGTCAACACTGGAGTATGCACAAGATAAGTTGTTTAGCTTTGCAACAATTGATAGTTCAGGAGAAATGCCATGAGCGACGAAAGTAGGATATTAAAAACCCTGCAAATTATTACACAATGGTTTATTATTCTCATGAACAGCTTGACCTAGTATTACTGCTCCCCCATCCCATTCGATTCAGCATCGAATACTAGTAAACCATACGAAACATGTCCTGGCTACAATGGACCTACGGGAACAAAACGTCTGATGATTTTGCCCCGTCGTCGGGGAAATTGGAACGGGGGCGCTCGAAGCGAACCCGTTCCGAGGCGAAAGGGGAGTTGAGTGGCGGCGTCGTTGGGAGGCGAGCGAGCGCGGTTGCTTTTTTAATGAGACGGGCGGGGAGGGAGGGAGTTCAAACGACGAAACGTTGAGTTCCGCTATAGTTCCCGCGTTGTACTGCGTTTCGTTAATTTTTTTAACCGTTTTTTGCCGATTACAACCACGGGCTTCGTCCGATCGGATTGCCGAGATGGTGGGCACAACTAGATACCAAATCGGATTTTTGTACGAAAGAACGAATTTTTTAGACCACGTTAAAGGCACAAAACGGTCCGGACGGCAGACGATGGACGGGGGACGGCGAATGGTGGACGGACATAGCAAATTTGGAATCTCCAAGTCTTGAAACGTAAAGTATCAAATTTTGAGGGGGGTTGTAAAAATTTTTTCGTGACCGAAAAGCCAATATCTTCGTTAGCACTGAGGAGGTTGAGAGTTCAATGCATACGGTCGAGTGGTCGGTGCAGGTGGTGATTGGACGATGATAAGGGCGTGATATTTGCAGGGACGAGAGCCCAGGAGGGGGACACAAGTGTACTGCAAGGCGCTATGATATATGTTAACATAGGTTAGTTGTGCTGCGGTGGGCGGGGGAAGAATATCAATTACTGTCTCTCTCTCCTCGGCATCAATAGTAGGTAGGTGGCCGCTGTGGGGAATATCCAAGTACTCTCCTCGAGATATGAATGTAGTTTATTAAGGATGTATTTAAGTTATTGAGTGAACTTTTCTGTTATACTTGATGTGTGTTATATGTTTTGTGTCAATTTATCAGTGTATTTATTCATTTAGTTTTAGGAAGGGCCAAACACAGAGGACTGTCTCTGTAAAACCGAACGGCCACATGGACAGAGTGGAGCAGAATACCAGGCCGGACGTCCATTCAGTATAGGCAATGATGGGAAAACTCCAAGCTACAAGAAGAAGGAGCGGAGTACCTAGCATTACTTCTGCCCCTACCCTAGTACAGAAACAAACGGAAATAAATGAAGGAATCAGAATCTCCGTCTAAGCCAACCAAAAACCTGACTCCGCCTGGACATGCCAAGAGGTATGACTGATACCAGGAGGGTAGGGGGGTCTACTGTTCCCAGGCACACCAGAAGGCATCCTTGCAGTCAATAGATAAGAAGAGGTTTGACTGGAGGGGTATAACTGGATGAGGGAGGATAAGTGTGGAAATACAAAGGTAAGACCACCAAACAGCAGATGGGTTGACATAGGCCACAACAGAGGCCTAGGTGCCACCGGCTTCCCACCGATCCAGAACAGCAGGCGGGTGATGATAGAGCACTTTGATGGGTTAAGGACATGATCATGGAGCGAGCACCATTGAGCGACAGCATCGAGGCACAATTGGAGAGGCCCGCACACTTGGGGGACTATCTTTACGTCAGCTGCATATGCATGGTATGTCACGACTTGAGAGCGATGTAAACGCCGTTAACAGCGAGTATAAAGAGAAGGGGGCCCAGATATGACCCCTGTGGCACACTGGAGGTGGCAGAGAAAGTGGCTGAGATGCTGCCTAAGATGAAGTGTATGCCCGCATCTCTACTTTTCTCTGTTATACGACCTAAGAAGTCGAAATTATGTAATCATCCGAAAGTAACCTATCGATATGATATTGATAGAAACAACAAGTATATTACCCAAAACCAGCAGTAATGGTTTCGATCACATTCTTTATATCGCCAGCTCAAAATAACAAAACAGTACCATAAAACTCACATTTGTAGGAAAATAACGAAGGCAGCTCAACAATTATTAACACTCACAGTACAGTTTTTCCCTTATAAATTCAACTCAAATGATACTGTTTGATTTGATGATATTTGATGCTATTTGATGATACCATTCACTGGAAAATCAGGGTGGTAGTCCAATAACCCAGCTAAACGATGAAAGTTTATTAACGCTCATAAAATAACTAGGAGCATCATCAAAAATTGCCGGATTTCCATCTCTACCTAGTACTCACTATCTTTTCTCACAGTTTGTACTCGATAATGCCTGAATTACTCAATAATGGTCGTGGCATAAGTCGGAGCAACTCAATAAACTCAAGAGTCATGCGCACAATTAGTTTCCATGTAGAGCGCTAAATTGACGTTGTCACGGGCACCATGGATCCTGCAGTGACAAGGGAACGAACCGAGGTTTAGCTCAGCAGTGAAGCCGGCCGATAAAGGTGTGGGTGGAGGGAACGCGTGGTCACTGTGATTCACGAGTCAGGTCCTCGTTCCTATTGTGGAATGAGAGAGTGGCATCTTGTGTAAAGCCTAAACGGAGTTGGTGCATTACATCACTATTATAAAGAAAGTGACCTAATTATTGCCCTAACAGGTAGATCTGCCTCGCTCCATATGTCTCGTACTTGTGCGGACGCGGTTTTAGATGTTCATTTCATTGACCTTGGCGAATAGTCTGTTTTCCTTATGAACAGGCGGTTTATCCCTCAGGATGCAGAAGTTTCATGATTAGGATAAGGATTGACAACATTCGGTAGCGATAACCGCTTGCTCGATTGACATTTTCTCCGTCGAACGCCTTCATTATATTATTCGTTAAGTGTTTTCAGATTCCTCTCACGCAGCTTGCTGCTCGTATACGACGACGAATGTTAACGAAAGAGTCGACTTAATGACTCATCAGAGAACATGGACGTTACCAGGGGTTCTCGTCCTTATTCCGCATTATTCGTAGAGGGGTCAGGAGGCTGCTCAAGTGAAGCTCTCGAGATCAGACCTCGAGGGTTACGACCCCGTAAATCTTGAAAGGTTCGCCGTCTTAAAAGTTAGCGAACTTCACTGACTATGAGTCCTGTCTCGCTACAACTGAGAGCCAAGTAATATCTGCTCATTACTGACATCCCTGTCCAACTCTTTCCGTCAGTTCCTCCGCTCAGCCTCTCTACGGTAATGCCGGACTCCAAGCTCGAACTATTGATGCCATTATAATTGAATACAATTGACCAATAAAAGGTGGTTACTTCATACCTTTGACTTTTCCACCCAACTCCAGAAGCCAATGGCAGAAATTGTAGGTTTTGACGTGTCGCTTTGACGAGATGGGTGTTCTGGGGCCACACATGGTGTACAGAAGTGATGTTTATTGACGCATATGCTTCACCTCATGCCCCAATCACTCGACCACTGCGCCTCATAATGAAAGGCCCTACGTTGTTTTTTTTTTTGGACGTAGGAGGTAGGCTCTGCTCCCAATGTTCCCATTAATTTACTTCTGGGTATTTTGAACCAACAAAGCACCATTTAGCACGTTGCATCACGTTGGCGCTCATGCCTCTCTGCTTTTCTGGTAGCTCTTCTTTCTCGCCCTCTTCATACATATTCCCATACATCCTCCCAGACTGCCCAGCACATTGGTAGGTTCAGCAGCGGTCCTTTCACGATGTCTTCATTCTTCATGCCTACGAGATACTGGCCGCAGATCAGCATACACCATCCTCTTCTGGCTGAGCACTGCCCTAGCAAATTGCCGAACGCACCTCCAGTTTTCCTCGGCTGCCCGCCTTTGGCACAGGAAGATGGCATGGCAAACGTCATCCACCATTTTCCAGCAGAGCGGGCAGTTTGGTCCCATCCAATTAGGGGCAGGAACGCCCGAAATTCTTGATGTTCTCTTAGGAACTAGGTGAGGCAAACTCCACCTCACCACAGCACCGCTCGAGCCATGGGCCAAGTGCTGGAATCAATTGCCTGATGCACCACCGCTACTGGGCTGTGTTCTACTCGCAAGGGTCACTGGTCTGGTTGTCGTACTCTAGTTGCTCTCTTGATGGGTACAACTTCTTCTATTGGGCTGCCAGCACGTGGGTTGGGATAATTCTCGCCGCCACCAATACTGCCTCCTGAGAAACCATGCGGTACGAGCAAGAAAAGCAGAGAGCGCAAGAACCGCTCCATCGTCTGTAACGCTGTCATTCGCTTCATGTGCTAGGCGATGCTCATTGTATCAACACGGAATGTACGACACTCATAAGCACCCTCCTCGTGCTTGCGCGCGGCACTCTGGAGTTGGTCATCAAGCAAGTGTAGTGGTTAGTAGTAGTAGCTTTAGCAGCTTGCCTGACAGTGGAAACCAAACGAACAGTTGGTATCCACCATTACACCCCAATATCGAACTGCTACCCTTGCAGCTCCTTAGTCTCCACACAAATGGGGAAGAGTTCCCGTTCCATTATTCGTGTCATCACCTGGACTACTAGCTCTGTGTTCTGCAGGGTGAGAGACAGCCTTGAGCTCCCATCCACTCCCTCACCATCTGTCACAGAGTCCAGAGACATCATCCGTATACCCTACAAGCATTACATTGTCGGGCATCTCGAGAAATCAGATTACGGAGTTTCATTCTCAATTACTTCCGGTCGTAATAGAGCACACTCCCCCTTACTCTACGTGTTCTGGCGCATCCCTGGAGTTGTGTGACGGGCCGCACTTGATCGTGAATTAAGTTTCACATGGCGGATGAGGTGCCCCTCAATACTTCGTGTCAATGCATTGTTCCACCCCACGTCCTAATGCGACCCATATATTTGTTTCCTATTACGTTAATTATTGACGGGCGGAGGGGAGGGTGAAGTTGCGCCGCCACGTATCAACAAGAATAGCCCTCGTTAAGACGTTAGTCGTTTCGGCCGTTCAATGCTCGAGCACGCACCACGCACCAAAAACCACAAGCGGTTGATTAGAGTCGATACTCGTCAAGTTACAATACTTCAACAAGCGAACGTTTCTTCCAATACAACAATAGTCCTCAGGTAGGAGACACTGAGTCTTTTCACAAAAGGAACGTGCCGCTCGCCGAGATTAATTGAATAAAAGATCTGTCACCGAAGGCCACAATCACATAATTCTTCGTGTTATTTAATGTTATGATAATTCATCAAAAGGACTCGCTGTCTTCTCGTCCCTCGCCCGATGAAAAGAAAAGGCCCCGTGAAAAGGTTGACACCGATTGAGGAACAAAGGCTCCGAAAACGCCGAAGTCTGATACTGGTGGGGGTGAAGGGGATGAGCGGCGGTGGACGACCATTTTTTTTTTCTTCGTTTGGTCGATGAGACGGGCGAAGGGGGTGAGGGATCTTCCAACTCCTACTTCCTCCTAATGGGGTGTCACTGAGTCGCTGAGTCTGGCAGACTCCCCGCTGCTCACCCCCCATCACTTATACATCATCACCACCTGTTCATCAATCCCTCGCTCCATCGCCTCCCTCTCCACTTTGGAATGTATTAATAAGCCCCTCTCTCATATTTATTCAGAGGCGAAGCGAATTAAGTTTTAATTAATTTCCTTTGGCGAAGACGCGACTCGGACCGCGGGCCACCGCACGTTAAAGTGTATTTCTGCCCCCCTTCCCTTCCCTTCAACTGCCCCGCGCCCCTCCACACCGCACCCTCTACCAGCCCTCGTCATTCAGGTTGGGCCAAAGCGCCGCACAGTGTCTCACTCGGGTCTTCATAAATTTTCTGATTTAACGCTACAACGCCGGAGCTTCGCGGGCCGACGCCTGTATTCACCTACGCCCCAGTGAGCGACTCCTCGTTTTTTACCGCTTTTGAGCCCCTTCGCCCCCCTACGAAGCCTCAACTCGCGCTGCCGGCCGCACATCGGACGTTATGGCAGATTATAGTTCCAGCCCTGAAGGAGAGGATTTTGGGATCAGCAGCAGGTTCTTGCCTCGACATCCTCGACCACTACTTGTTCGATTAAAAGATATGGCCTAAGGCGTTTGATTGGGGAGTTCTGTAAATCACCAAAATGTTTGATTGCAGGTGAGGAGGTATGACCAAAGAGTTTCATTCGACGAGGGCGAAGCCTGATAATAACATATTATAGTAGAAGCCAACACAGCACTCTCGTAACTAGCACGAGGGAGGGGGACTGAAACCAATGGTGTGGTGGAGGGGGGGGGGAATGAAACCACGGTGTTGAGGGGGGTCAGGGGAGTGTGCAGAAATAAGCTAGCTGAACGTTGAGAACATAGAGAAGGTAAGGTAGTTCAAGTTGAGGAGTGAACAAGAGAGAAAGCAACAAATTTCGCTGCGGGGGAAAATGGCGCAATGAGCAGTGAGCCTTGTAATTTATAGGGGGAATGGAACGTGCAAGATACCTGAGCAGGGGGACAGGAAGCATCACGCTGACCCAAGAGGGACTGTGAAGGGAAGCCGTGTCTGTTATGATACGGCAGTCAGCTGACCTTGGGAGGCATAGTGTTCGGGAGATCGACTCGTGATCAACGTGCGATACCCATCTTGAAGGCCATGAAGAAAGACTCGGACCCGTATTCAATAGTGGGAAGAATGAGTGGTCGATAAAAGGCAGGAAGATAAGTGAACTCTGTAGCATTTCGTTTCTAAAACCCAAGAGAACACACTGCACGAGTGGAAATCCGAGCAATATAATTGATGAAGTTAAGCTGGGTGTCCAAAAGTGTTCCGAGGTCCTTTCCCACAGACGATAGAGTAGGTGCGAAGCATGGGAGCGATGGGAGCACGTAATCACGTACTTTGCTGGGTTGGGAGAAAGGCCAGCCCTGGCAGACTAGCTATTGAGGCAGGAGGCAAACCTAGCACCAGTCCAAACAGCGAGCGGAGACCTTGACATCGTCAGGCGACAAAGAGTGCAGAGAGGGCACATCCTGCCTGCGATCTACCTGATAATTGCGGACGTACTCCAATAGTGAGCCAAAAATACCAAGTGACTCAGGGACACCAAGAATGGCAGAGCGAGGGAGTGCATCGAAGCCCCTCGAGAATTCAGCCGCCACCAGATCTACCCGCGAGCCCAGATTTGTAGCCTCCAGAACGTACTCACGGAAGGACATTAAGGTGGTTGCTACAGAATGTCCAGACACGAAGACAAACTGCTCTGGGTGAGGAAAATTAGATGAGAGTCTGGCAACAATAAGTATATCCAACAGTTTGGGGATTGTAGATTGAAAGCAGATAGGGCGGTAATTGCAAACATCCGACACACCTTTGTTGAATACCAGGAAGATAAATGATGACCTCCAGATATCAAGAAACGGAGAAGGACCATTGGAGACGTCCAGGCCAAGGCCAACGTATCACCAAAGCGAATTAAATTCAAGATGAGAAGATAAAACCAAAAGAGTTAAGTCCAAATCGTTGGTTGGAGTCATTTTTGTGAAAACCCAAATTTGATGTTTTGATGGCTATAGTTTGTAATGGTTTTCGCGGCGGACTGCGCGAAGTGGCAACAATGACCGCCACCCGTGCAGGCCGCCGCTGTTTATATTAGCGTCATAGCCTCATTTCGAGATCAGAACGGCTATCGGCTCGCCAGCGAATAATATTCCTGTTATAAGTCAGTGTTTAAATTCCCCTTTTGATTGTGTGAAGTAAGGTAAGTGATCAGAGCTTTGTGTTTCATTTTCCCCATTGTCCTTTTATTGTCATTTAATACAATCCGGGCATAGGTTATTTATTTCATTCTAAAAGGAGTTCGTTTCATTTCATTCATTTCGAGTTTTGCCGATTAACTTCAAGTGGGTCTTAATTGCTTTATAATTTCATTTCCTTCTTGAGAGTTATTATTTTATTTATTTGATCGAGTGAGTATTATTGAGCGTATTTGATTTATTCTTTTCTTTTGGGCCCAGACAAGACTTTCACGAGTGTTCTGTACGCGGGAATTGTGAGACAATTCCACAAGTACGTCACAAGTCACCCCCACCTCAGCCCAGCAATTTAAATGGAGAGGTGGCGATTACACTGCGCGTCGTATGTGGACAGTTCCAAAGGTGCCGCGGCAAAAAATGGAGAAACTATTCAGGAAGAAGTTCAAATGGTTCAATTTGCCTATACCAGTACTACTGGGGGATATTGAGCATGAAATATGCAGGCCAAAACAAATGCGGGCAAGACCCTGGATATTGTGAAGAGCCAAGGGAGAAAGCCAACACAGGGTAAGACCTTGAGGAATTACAAATCTTGTATGAGAATGAATTTACAGCAATTCGAGCTCTTACGTGATGGGGTAGTATTGCTCCAATAGCTCAGAAACCAGTCATCGTTATGCGAGCTGCCATCACAACGAAAGAGAAACGGCAACTAGCCATCGCTGTTTGCGGGGTTTCTTCAGTGTACGAACCTGAACCAATCGATTAACCAATTTATGCCTGAAGTTTTGGAAGGTATCCAAATAATGAATACCTGAAGGGAAAAGTGATCGCACAGGCTGAGTGGAAGAGACAGGTGGTATTGATGGGAGGGTCAGTTCATAACCTTATGCGTCCCAGAAACCCGTCTGGCCTGACAGGAAAATGTCATATTTGAGCTGATCAGCCGTCCTCTTACAATCCTTTTTGCAGTCGAACTCAGCCCCTTTTAGAGGCGTTTTACACTCACAAGTCTTTGACACGATTACATAACTTTTCATCCTACTTAGTGGGGCTAAGGAAAGTAAAACTGAGCGAGGGTCTTATTTCCCTAATATGTGCAAACGATTGAACCTCCTCCCCTCCCCGTCCCCCTCACCATCCGTGCACCGTCTACGCCCAAAATAAGCAATTTAGTGAAATCCCGGCCGAGCGCACACCAGTGCTTCAACGGGGCCTTATCAGCTTGAAAGAAAGGGACGGAGGGGGTTGTGATGAACACCTTGGGGATCGGATTGGCAGGTTCGACAAGCACGACAATACACGAGGGCGTTTGTAAACCGTGCTATTAGCGGCCAGGCTCAAGTAGTGGGAACCTGGTAATAGTAGATGGCAGAGGGCAGTTAGTGTTTACAGCACATCATCTTTTGCTCCTTCTAAGGTAGTTCCCACGAGAGACCGAGTCACCCATCGCCTATGACCCTCTCACTCGCTCCTTCTCTCTCTCTCTTTCTGCCCTAAACCCCCCCCCGTGGTTACACGCCACCGCTCTCTTTAGACGCCCGCACCCCACAACTCTATTATTTCACTTGTCCTGTTGATAGTTTTTACGAATACATCTGTGGGAATCGTCGATGTGACTCAGCGGTTCCAATTGGAGCTGCAGGAGACGGTGCCTGTCAGAGATTCTAGAAAACTAGAACTGAAAACTTCGTTCGTAGTTCAGAAGCAACGCATTCCCTCTGATGGTGTCTCTCGCATTTCTAATTCCAGTGCAGGTTCTTCTTATTTCTTCATTGGCGATTGTACCATCGTAATTCCAAATAATACTTCGGAATAGTATAAGGCAAAGCCCAACCAGCGCTCAAGGGCAATAGCATATGGTTGACCTGTCCGACAGTCATCCTGCACTTGCATCCCAGGCTTCTTATACCCTTTGGTCAAAGCTGGTTTAGAAAAGTATGACTTCATGTTGCGTGCTGGGTATTAAGGGAATGAGGGGGCTGACAAGTTGGCGAAGGATAGGTCTGCACTTCGCAGAGGTTGCAAGTGGGGAAACTAGTGCTCGGCCACCTATTGGTGGGACGTGCCTGGAAGCGTTCGATGGTCCCCAGTCTGAAGAGAGAACTGGCCGGATGGTATATGGTCAGTTCATGGACCCGCTGAGGTACCAAGCCAAGATTGGCAAGTCTGAAGTTCAGAGTTGCCAATTCTGCGAGGTGGGGTTGAGTCATCGGATCACGAGCTGTGCTAGCTGTGGAACGCCTTAGAGAGCGTAGGGCGCCTTTGCTGCATGTCGCAGCTCGGACTACCAGCTCCATAGGACCTATGGGTGCATTCGACAGAACATGAGGCTACTCCTGAACACCACAACAACAGGCCCATTTGAGGACGTACTGGGAGGTTTCTTCATTTGCCATACAGTAACTCTACTTCATGGCTTTCTCTGCCTGGCAAAGGTCTGTCAAGTATGATAACGCCATGAACAGACAACTCAATTCAATTTTCGTGTGCTAGAACTCGTTTTCTTCGTGCATCTCAGACAATACCGGATGCTTGAAGTCCTCGGTTGTGCCTAACTGTACAGAAATATTAGATCCGCGTTACACACTGGGACAACTGCTCGGAGCACAAATTTAATGTGTTCGTTGTTTTTCAAAAATGTATCCTGCAGATTTATTTATGTTGTTGGAGAACCTTAGCAAACCCAATCTGACAATGTACAACGCTGTTTAAAAGCAAAACATATTGAAGGGAAATACTAAAAATAAAAAGTCCAGAAAGCAGTAGAAGGACCTGGAACACGTGAGATTGAGCCAGAGCGCGGGGCCCGGGGGTCATTTGTTCTTTGTTCTTCTCATTTACAAGGATCCTATTTATTTTAGGTTGTGTTTCCTCGTTATTGCATGTCCTTTTAACGTCCTTAGCTCTACGAAGTAAAAAGGAAAGTGTTGTAATTGGAACAAAATAATTGAAATTGAGTTTTCTTCGCATCTCTGTGCTTCCAGGGCTCTTAAGTTCGAAAAACGTAATTTGGGTCTGAGTGTGAATCAAATGGTCACTTTATTACGCTACTTTGTATTAAGCCTGCAGGCACCGTGGGACCGCCAAAATAAGCACAATCAATTCAAAGCTAACTATAGTTGCCATTTTTGGGTGCAAGAGAAAGAGAGAGAGCAATAAAGACTTGAATTGATTGACGAATGACGTCACGTGATTAGTCCGATGAAGTTCGGGCGAAAAGGTCACTTGATAGAGCAGCCAGTTGCGGCGAGTAGTGACACGGCGGGTCTCTAGATTTTTTTCTTTTTTTTTTCTTTGAAGGTGGATGCTGAAGATTCCCTTACTACAGCCATAAACAGGCCTATTGTAAGGGCGTCCATGAGCCCCAGCTCATGGTTCCTCTGCACTTCCCCCCGACACCAAGGCACTGGGTGTCCCCACCACCCCTGCACAAAGCGCAGGACATCCTCATGTTTTGGCTCTAGAAAAGGCTTCCCAAACACACGACGGCGCGTTGGGTCTCTAGATGTGTGAACTGCTTTTGGGATGAGAGCTCGGAAATAGCCCTCAAAGCCTTCTGTTAGCAAGAGATGCTAATTGAACTACCAACGAGTAAGGAAAAAACCCGTGCAAGGGCGCTGAACTAATTCGACCACTGATTTGAACAGTCATAGTGATCAAAACACCAAATGTTTTTATTCCCATAAACAGTTCTACCTAGTTCGCTTCAATGTTTCGATGGACTGCTCCAAATAACACGCCAGTACGATAAATTTCTCATGATAAATTACTAACATTTCGAAAAACTAGATTTTAGCGCGGTTTCTTCCTCATAAACTCCACTCAAACGGTAGTTGAATTTCGAGATAAATTAGAGCGGTAGTAAGATAAACTAACGACACGTGTAGCGTTTAATTATGCTCATAAGATAGTTAGGAGTGATTCCAGAAATTCCGGAATTCCTACCTTTGCCGTTCCACTACCGTTTCTCTCAGTTTTTACCAGATAATTTCAAAACAGTGAACATTCTCATAAATTTCCTGGGAACTGATTGCGCAATAATAGTCGCGATATTAGTAGGAGCGACTCATTAAATCCGTAAGCTTAGGCGCCACCGGTTCTATGTAGAACGTTGTTATAAACTGAATGAACAACAGAATTGTTTGAGTGCACGAGAGCGTTGCGTCAGATATTTTTCTGTGAAGAAGACTCGATTTCATTCCGTTAGGTCACTTCAAATACTTGCGCATCGAAAGAATGTTAGTGCGAAGTGAAAGCTAAATAATAGGCCCAACGCTCTCCTCCCATCATGACACAGCGGACCCTGAATTGCGCGGATTAACCTGCGCGTGCAGTCGGTCGAGCCCCGGAGTTCGGTCGAGCCGATTTCTCGTGCCGAGTCACTTTTTTCGTAATACGAGGCGCTGGGGCCGTTTTTCTTCTGGAACTTGACTCTTCGTCCGTCTGATTTAAAGTTCTCTGACGGCGCATTCTTTAGGAAACAAGGCACATTTTACGGCGGAGCTCAGCCGGACGGCCGCCATTTGAAATTCAGATGCCCCACGAAGGCACCACTCATAAAAGGCAATATCCAGGGCCGGCTACCAGATACATATCCGAGATATCAACACGAACTTGTTAGTTTTTTTAACGGCTCAATATCTTTTCAAATGTTACGAGGATTGCGAGGGAGTCGAAGGGGCTACTTTTATTGTGAGGACGAGGACGAGGACGAGGAACGAGGCTGAGCCGAGCGGAGACCAGCAGCGGCCTCCAGAGCTGACTATACTCTGCCGGGAAATGACGGCAAATCTCGTAAAACGGGCATTTATTGCGCCGCAGACGTTAAACTTGCCGGATACCCGGCCACCCGAGTGCTGACACAAATCCAGCATTTCAATACGTTACGCACACGGATTATCTGACGTCAACATACTGGCGATGTCAAAAGGAAACACATTTACGACAAATTATCCTCAAGGAATCGGAAATTGAAAAGTAACTCTCCTAACCCACGTACAATCGTCGATTTTTATGTGAACGTCATGTTAGTGAGATTTATTACGAAACAAACGCACAATCGTAGTAATTCGTCATAATGTTTTTGTTGCTCTGCACTGTTACATCGTTCCAAACGAAAAACCCTGCGAATTATTACAGCTGTTTATTATTCTCAAGAACAGCTTGAACTAGTATTACTGTTTCGAGACCCATCCCATTCGATTCAGCATCGAAAAATACCAGTAAACCACACGAAACATGACCTGACTACAACGGACCGACGAAAACCAAATATTCCAGTCGCCTGTAGGTAATTGGCACGACGTGGCGAGTCGAGCAGTCGGGTGCTTTTGATGAGACGGGAAGGAGGGAGTACAAACTATGAAATGATTACTTTCGCTATAGTTATTGTCCCGCGAGTTCTTTCAATTAGTAGACTTGAGCTCACTATAATTATTGTAATTTCACTATACGCAGTTGTGCACGTCTGATACTCATTCCATTCGACCCAGGATCTAAAAATACCTGAAAAACGATACCAAACACTGCGTATTTGCGGTTAAACTGCGTTTTGTTAATTTTTTAAACCACTTTTAGTGTAGTTTAAAACATTTTCCTGACCGAAAACATAGGGTTCAGAATGATAATAATAATAAGTCAGATAAATAAACCAAAGTTGAATAGAAATCGTTCAAGCCGCTTACGAGAAAAATAAAATTGGGGTGTTTTGATCCTTATGATTACTATAGTTAGTTCTGGGCCAATTTTTCCCTTTATTTCGGCGACCTGCGTTGACTTGCCGGTTAAATATTAAATTTGAGGGAAATTAGTTATAGCCCAGGAGCCGAGGGCCCAAAAGTCGACCCATTAGGTGAATGTTGGCGGGTTAGGGATGGGGACTCGGTTTCCGAGACTTTATCACGGCCTTTAAGGGATTCTGTAAGGGGCACTCTGTGGTAGCCCTTGAAACGTTAAGATATGATTCATAGTTCACCAAACTTTCACTAAAAGGCTGAAAGAGGTAGTAGAAGCACAATTAAATTCCTTTTTTTCGAGAATTTGGTACGTCTCGGTCTTCCGTGTGTTGAAATGTTCATAGCCTTTTTCGCAACTTTAAAATATCCCAAATGAAACAAAACGATGTAAATTATTACACAGCGGTTTATTAACCTCTTGCACAGCATGATGGGTGCTATTCAATCCAATACAAGCGAATTGACGAACGAAATACAGGGGTATAAGAATTTTGGGACAAGTTAAACCGCTTGTGGATTCCAAATAACGAACGTCTCTCTTCTCGTCCAGCCTACCCGCCTACTAAACTCTTCCTCGACCCATATAACTATAATTAGTGCAACGCGACTCAACTGACAATTTCAATATTGAACCACTGCCCGAAGTTTATGTCTTCACATTGAGAGAGCTGCCCATCCAGCTAGGGAGTTAATGAATCACCCTACAAGTACCAACTCTGATAGTGACAACTTCCCCAGTATAGCGCGAACTATAAGGAAAGAATTATGGGTGCACTTTAATGAGTAAGCCCCCCCACAAAAATAAAATTGCAGTAAATTATTGACGAACCTGGAGCGCTCACTGTGTCAACTTTGAAACACTGCAGATATTTGATAGTTCAGGGAATATCATTTTCCGAATTTGTCTCTAAAACGGTGCGTGCAGGTTACTAGAAGAGCACGCAGCTAGATAAAATTTAGTCTGACCATTTTCATAGAAAAAGAAAATATTTTAAAAGCACCGCCCATTTTGAACACTGCGAGTTTAGCATGAAGTGTTAAAGCTGTTAGTCCGAAAACTTTTAAAAGACCTCTTCTTCACAAAACATCTCTATTTACGTATTTTGACAGAAATTGATACTGGATGCGAATGTTAGTAATTGATTAGTACAGGATAAGAGAGTTTAATCAAAATGGTTAGAACCGCTTTCGATAAGAGCCAAATGCTCCATAACCTTTTTGCGTGCCAATAACGAAGAATACTGAAAATGAACCGACTCTGATCGGGTTTCAATTGAATGTTTACTTTCCGCTCCTTGAAAGGTAAAAGTAATCATGAAAAGTGCACTGTGGGATAGGTCAAGGAAAGTTGTGTCGTGCTGTGAATGAAATTAGCGGACTTGTTTTTTCTCCTCAGCTCCTTTGGAATTCTAATTGGTTGGACCTACTGCAGCCAAGGGCTTCTTAGTGCCGCTCACATCAGAGGCCCCGTGAACCCTGAATCAGCTTGAAATTTCGGCTACCTTAAGGCTCAGTTATCCGAATGCGAATTTTTTTGATTGAGGATGACATTTGGGAACAGGTATATGGGCGGGTGAGTACAGGACAAACGGCGCTCTCCCTGCGAAGATGAATTACCTCTGACAGGCCACTTTTAAAAAGGGGCAGGTCGGACTTTATGATTTTTTTTTTCTCTCTCTCCCAAATAATAATACGGGAGAGAAGTCGATCGGTAGCTATTAGGATGACGTAGTCTGAGATGGGCGGAGGGAACGACGACGACAGAGGAGGGAGGCCCATTATGTGGACGGTACGGTAGTACAAAGGTTCCGTGCACCCCCTGCCGACCCACGTTTATCACCCCCAGCGGCTGGGATGAGGGGAGGAGTGCTGCTATCTCTCCTGCCATCTGAAGGCCCCGTCGGATGGCTCCTGCTGTGAAAAGCGCCGAAGGAACCCCTGAATCGGTTCATCTTTGCCGAGCAAAGTGGAGGTCATATGGCGAGTTATGGGGCACCTCCGTCGGTGCTTCGTGCTGCAGAGCCGCAGATGTCGCGGAAGGCTGCCGAGTTGATGTTGAGAACCAGGAGGAGAGTCTCAGCAGGTTCCGTTCCAGTCATCAGTGAGTGATACAATCGGCTAATCACAGCGTCGATAAAATCTTGCGTGGCCCCCAAATTGGGCGCTATGTTGTACTAGTCTCTGCATAAGTGAGCACGTTACTTAGTTCTTGATATCGTTCGTTACCTTGCTAACATTGAGCCGTGCCAGTTTGAAAAGAAAGAGAGTAATCTCAGCTCATTACATCTTCAGTGTGAGCAACTTCAGAACAAGTCGTGGAAGGGCGGGGTTCGCCAGGAGCCAAAGACTGAAATCCAGTCTCCGTCCGACGAACAACCTCGCGTAAACCGACCTGACAAACGAACTCCAAACGATTAAGGCGCCCCTCGAAATCGGCTGTCAAAGTGGAAAAGCGAGAATCGAAGCGTATGGGAGCAAGACATCAATTTTCTGGTCAGAGTTGCAAAGAGGACCACTTTTTGTCTCCTTTCAATGAACTAAACGTTAAAAAAGAAATTTCTCTGAACGTCAGGGGAAGCAAAATGTTTCCACTTGATCATTAAGTCATCAAACGAGAAGGGGAAACAAACGGTGGAAGTGCAACGGACAGTTAAGTTCATTAAGCGGAGCTCAGCGCAAGAAAATTGATACTCAAAAGGTTGGCATTACACACTAAAACTACCGAGCTACCCGACTTCTTAAGACTTGGTTGAACCTCCAATTGCCCAATTAGGTTGAGTCTTGTTGACTTCTCGTACAATTGCTTTGAGTGACCACTCCAACTTGAGTCCTGTTTTATGTTTCCTTTCCAACTCTTCTTTGTGCCCTCCGCTCAGCTCAACTCAGCTCGTACCTACTTAAAGACGACTCCTTCTTCTGCTTCTTCACTTCTTTCAAGAATTCGACTGCTCCGCGTTTTCTTGTCTGACTGCATTTAAATCCGAAGGACATCCGACAGTCAACACCAACAATTTCAGAGCCTGCGAACTGCCTATGACCCCCTGCTGATTGTGAGCTTACTGCTCCTTTTTGTTTTATCCTCAATCACTAGGTGGGCAGCGACACACTACAGCTGTCATATTGGCGGCTCATGGCCTCGCTCCGTCATTATTATTATTCGCTTGGTTTTGGAGTGGTACGGTGAAAGTTCGCGACGGTCAACTTTCTGCCTTTTAACCGAATAGATAAATTTCTGCATGTCTTCGATGTGAGATGCTTCACGTGAAGCGCAAGGTCGTACGGAGGACGAAACGGGCTATCCGTGTAAAGTGCGCATGAGCCAGTCGTTGATTAGGATTCCTTTGTTACGAGTAAATCTATCGGGTTTTGCGATACTACCGATTAAAGTGCTCTCAGTGAGCGTCGGGTGGCATCTATCTTGAGTCTATTTAGGGGAATGAGCAATCCCAGAAATTGAGTTAAATATTTCTCGAACGCGTTTAGTCGGGAAGTTGCCAACAGTCGGCTCCTTACGTCAATATCTTGATCAGCTATCGATTTTGGTTGCATTGACACACATTCATTTGATAACTCGAGATCTTATTCGAAGTGGAACGATCTCTAGTGCTTATCCACCTCAGACTCGTATAATTACACTCAGGCCGCATATTACGATTTTCTCTCAATGAACAATTTCTTAAACGATTTTTACTGTTGTAGCAACAATTTCTATTTTACTTCCCCTTACCTGTGTCGTTTGACTATGTCTAGCTCGACTATTTTAACTCTCTGCGAGGGTTGATAAGAGAACAGACCAGTGTGTGCCCAGTCCAATATGCTAAAGAACGGCTGGGCCGATACAACTCGTTCTTTTTCGTTTTGTTTGTGATCTCTTGAGAGCGCTTGGTGGAGTTATGAGCGATTTCCATCGGTTGGAAAGGGGGGTGGGTGACCAACTAAAAACGAGAGTTTTCGCATTTTTCTCGATTTTGATTAAACTGTCGAATTATCATCTACTAAACAGTACCTAACTGATCTTTTCCAGTAATATCTCTGCGAATTGATATAAGCTATAAAGCATCTTCTAGTCTTGGTGATGATGAGGAGAGCAGTTCGGTATTTGGGCGAGATAGTGGATACCAAGTTGTGGAATGGTTTCCACGTCCAGCAAGCAGCAGATAGAGCGGCATTAACAACCACAGCTTTTCCCCGTCTAAGGTGGGTACTTATGAGTCTTGTATACTCGATCCTCTTATATGAGATGAAAGTGTGAGCTGATTCTTGGTATAGCACTGGAAGTGGATATCAGTGGACGTCCTTTGCGTCGTTGGCTTGTACCACACAGTTCCTCAAGCGGTAGTGTTGGTGGTAGCAGGGCACCTTCTGTTAACCGAGTGGAAAAAGCTGTACCCATGAAGGGGGCAACCTGAATACGGCTACCAGAATGAAAGACAGGAGGTGTGACCTAGAATGTGGCAAGAGAGAAGGGTTAGTGGACTAGGCAGCTGATTCCATTCCAGATGGTGAGGTGGATTTCTACCGTACCCAGTTCCTCACGGCACATGGAGCGTCCACAACGTCCACAACGCGCAGTGGAAGTTCCCGTCTTAATAAAAAAAACAAACATAACCCAAATTACTCAGATTAAATCACGAAACAAACAAAATTACGCTTTTTGGGGAGACAATAGAAAAAAAAATTATCAATGTATTAAAACCCACTTTGAATTTAATGGAAAGAGATAAAAATGAAATGACTTGAACTCCTAATCAATACTAAATTTAGTTAACCTAATAGTTCGGATCGTGATTGAAGACAATAAGGGGACTTGGGATAAATACACGAGGGGTTTGTTCATCTTTAGCCAACTATATCGAAGTGGGGCTAAATGCACTGAAACTTAGCTCTGACAAACAACAGGGAAAGCTCGATTGAGATGCTGAGATCAGAATAATTAATAGGCGTCACATTCGAGCCCCAGAGATCCGACGTCCCCTCCAGTCGATCCAAACTGGGAAGGATGCCGAGCAGAAACGGAAAGTTATACCCTTTGAGGGTGTACGTGCACCGAATCGTTAAGGCTACAAGACTAACCTACCTGCAAGGCAGGGCAACGGTGGGTAACGTTTCCCATACCAAAGGTGGACAAGCTGGACATTTTGTACTTGTCTCCAGGTGCATTGCTCTATTTGCCCAGGCAGTGTTTAGCCAGAAGAGGGTCGATCTCGCAGATATGAAGAATGAATACATGAAGCAATGACAACCACTGTCACTGCATAACTCGAACGGCTCGCCGCAAGGTTCAAGAGAGCTGCCGTCAATACACATTAGTAAATTCGTGGGCCTACTTGGAGCAGACGATACTTCCTACCTCACAAAAAAAAAAGTTCCTCTGACTGTCTGTTTTAGCGTCAGTTGCATAGGACCTGGATGTGCGCCGAAGCCTCTGTTTTTCGGCAAAGGTCACTCATTGCCTTGAGTGTCCTTGGTCGTGGGTTTCATTTCCTTTGTTATTTCTTTTTTTTCCTTTTTGACGATTACGTAAGAGACATTTTTTATTCTAGTGCCTTCACGTTTCAAGTGATTCATTGCTTGCCCAAAAGTTAGCGTGGCCACCCGAACATTGTTCCGTGTCCTTTTTTTTCTGGTAATCCAGAACGTATATTCGGAGATCCGAAGTGAGTAGTTCCGCACAGCCGATTCGGAATCCAATCGGACGCGTACGCGATCGCGAGTTCGCCAGAACTGGACACTCATCACATCGCCACCATCCATCAGAACACGAACTCAACCGGAAGACGACGCCTCAGGTTATACGTAAAGGGGCAGTGTAGTTGGTGGAACCCTTTTCTTTGCTCCTACAGGAATTCCTGTTTTATTTTACTCGGAGAGAGAACAATTTCTTTTTTTGTTTTATAATAAATCGTATGTACATCGTGTGGTTCAAGGGCTTTGTTTCAAGGAAACTTCTCCTCCCCACCACATTGATCGTTACACTGTCCATTAAACTGAACTGAGATAACTACCGAAACGTTTAAAAAACGTTTTTGAAATTTCCAGAGTAACCACATAACATAATTTGATCATTCTAACCGAGTGGCTTTTGGCACCTATACCCACATTGTGTTCTTCAAAACTTTCTGTACCTGTCTGTTGAACGCATATGTTAGCCATGATATCCTGAGAAGAGATATTTGCCAAACATTCAACAACGTTAATGACTAAACGATTTGAAAGAAACTTCTATCTAACTAGTATCTACATATCGTACTTCATAAATGTTTCCGTAGAAATGGGACGAACGAAGGTACAGTTTTACGCATTTTGTTCTCACCCCCTACTCCTGTAAACATCCATTGAACAGAGAGATAAGCCAAAATACATTGGAGATGAGGTTCTTCGAGGTTTAACTCAGAGGGTGCCAAGTGTCTGTACATACAGCCTACCGTCGCATACCATCGCTGGGGAAATGCTTGATAATTCGCACGGGATGCTTGAAGTTGTTTCTGAGTGATACCGAAAGCGGAGTCTCACGACCGTCGTCGACGTCAGTCCTCGTAGAAATTTATCGTCGAAACCCGACGACAAGTTGAAAATAAAGACCTAACTGCGCCTCCCCTCCCCACGACTTGGAAAGCACTTTAAATATCAAATTTGAATAACACGGCCCGTTGACTCGGGAGTTGCGATAGTTTGCTCGGATATGGAACGGAGTTGTGCCGAGTTCCGAAGTAGTACTTCACTTCAGACAGCTCTTTTGGGGTTTTGGGTAATAAGTTGCCTTTAGAAGAGCTCGGGACAAATTAATGTGCGGTCGGGGATCAGTGTCAACTCTCAAGTCCTCCTTCGTCTCCGTTTTTATTATCCAGGTTTCTTGCGGTGAGGTCGTCCTCTCCTCTCACTCTCACGTCCGCCGCAGAGCGCTCCACAATGCTGAAGACCAACGAAGCCGCCTCATCCACAACTCGGTGGGTTCTCCCTTTCAACTTGTTGCGCGACACTCGATTTGACGAACGTTTCACGGTTTTTAAACGGCAGAATAGTCGTCAGAGAGATTTACGTCGAGATCTTTAGACTCTCGAACCGCAAAGTCTCTTTCGACGAGGTTGCAGGCGGCGATTCCTGTCAAACGCGAACAGATCTCGTTGGTTTGTCGCTTGAGGTCGTCAGATTTGTTGACTACTTCCACGAGCCGAAAGGACGAAAGAATTTCGAAACGATCTGTTGGAGTTCATCGCGCAAGTTGACTTACCTCATGAACCGGTCATCGGCGATGCGTTAGGGGGTTTCCACCCCGTGCCAGGACCCAATATCAGATCAAATCAGACGAAACCCTTGAAACTCGCCTTAATTAACACTTCTTGGGGAGAAAATAAGGAAATTAAATTAAGAAAGTAATGAGACCCACTTTGAAATGAATGAATCGACTACTTTTCAATATTAAATCAAAGCAACCTAATAGTGTTTAAATAGTAAATTCTAGTGATTAAATTTTAACCTATCTCGAAGGAGTTATCTTATTATGATGACACAATTATACATGGCTCCACACTCGAAGAATGCAAACAACGACTGATCGCTTGCCTTGAAAGGCTTAAGAAACACGACTTGCATCTTAACAAGTCAAAATGCGTGTTTTTCCAATCCCAAGTTAAATATCTGGGGTATCAAATTAGCCATAATAAAATCTCAAAATCCCCTATTAAAATCGAAGCGGTCGCTAATATGAAAGAACCTCAGAACTCTGAAGAACTTCATCGTTTTCTCGGAATGGTGACATATTATGCCAGATTTATCCCCAACTTATCTACGATCACGTACCCTCTCCGCCAGCTACTTCAGAAAGGAGTTAAATGGATTTGGTCTCGTGAATGCCGAAAAGCGTTCCAACGGCTAAAGTCTGAAATCGTAACTGATCTAGTTCTTATGCCGTATGACCCATCAACTTGTCAACTGGATGCGTTCAAACCCTTTCAACAAAAACGAGTGACATTTGATTTATTCCAACTCGAGAATTTCGGCCTGGTGACAGAGTTCTAGCACGATGGTACTCGAACAACAAAAGCATGTGGAAATTTGGCAAAATTATCCGGAAGTTTGGAAATTTGCACTACCAGGTTGAGCTCCAGAATGGGTATCTTCTGAAAAGGCATGCAAATCAGATCATGAAAACCGACTTAACTGCAGATACGTCACAGCATGGATCTGCGGCAACACGCAACCATCAATTGACACGTTCAGCACTACCTCTAGCTGCTACATCCACTCACCAAGACGGTAACGAGGATGATGAACGTTTTTTCCAACGCACAAGGGGGGTGGAAGATGATGCTCACACCCTGACTCGTCGATCAGCAAGGTTGCGTCATCCTATACAGGACTAGGTTCACTTATTGCTCGGCAACGCGGACTGTTCTTCAATCATGTTCATATGCTTTTTTTCTTACATTCAATATCAATGTTCTCCTAGTGATTCTGCAGTACTTTGTTAATGCACTGAACTTTTTCTCTTCAAATGTTAATTCTCAAATACTTCTGGGAGGTGACTGCTATGTACATATTAATCCAGTAGAGCGCAGCCAGTGAACGAACATCTGGTTTGCATTAAACCTCTACGTCGCAAGAAGTGATCAGCCGTTCAAGCCGAGCGCAAAATATGTTTTGATTCTCAGTTATCAGTAATATACGATCTTCGAATGTTTCAACAATTATTCTAAATTGCTCACCTGAATAGAAATAATAATTATAATAACAAACACAACAGAGACAATAAGGGGACAAGGGATTAATACAGCAGGGATTTGCTTCCACTTATCCAACAACATTCACGGGGGACAAAGCACTGAAACTGTTATCTGGCTGACAATGGGAAAGACTCGATTGGAACATTACGCAGGGGGAACGAAATATAGCCCTCGCATTTTCACCAGCGCACCCGTAAGGAGAGCTGGGACAAAAAGCAAGCAAAAACTTTTGTTGCGAGGAAGACAATTTTTGCTTAACCCCACGCCGGTTCAGTCTGCAGCACGCGTAGAACAACTAAAAAACGCAGCAAATTATTGCACAATGGTTTATTATTCTCATGAACAGCTTGACCTTGTATTACTGCTCCGAGTCCCATCCCATTCGATTCAGCATCGAAAAATACCAGTAAACCACACGAAACATGACGATTTGCTTCGTTACATTTATTGTCCCGCGAGTTCTTTCAATTAGTAAACTTTTGCTCTCTATAATAACTGTGATTTGACTATTTTCCGTCTAGATGCAGTCGTACACCTCTGAGAATTGTTTCATTCGACCCAGCATCTAAAAATGCCTAGAAAATTTCGTTTTTGTTAATTTTTAAAACCATTTTTGGCTCCTAACAACCATGAGCTTCGTCCAAATAGGTTTTTTGTGCGAAAGAACGGGTTTTTTAGACAACGTTAATGGTACAAAACGGCCCGGACGGCTGACGGACATTGCAGATTTGGAATCCCAATGTCTTGATACGTAAAGTATCACATTTTGAAGGGGGGGGGTGGTATAAAATTGTTCCTGACCGAAAACATAGGTGTATCATTCAGAGTGAACTTAACTCTGGCTGGACCAGAACACCCATGATGGCTATGTCCTTCGCACAACATAGAACTCTTACAACAATTTGTGTATTTGCATTGTGTATTCGTACCATTCGTCTTCTTCATTGTACAGTATTATAAATAATCCTATAAATACTCTTTTGAGCCTCGTACCGAGGGGAGTGAGAAATCGTTGCAGAGGTGGTATCATTTGTTATTGAATACCCCGTAAATTACTGCGCAATTTTTTATTATTCTCCGGCACAGCATTATTTTGACTTTTTCAATCCAACGTCGAAGGATACTCTTAATATAGCAAGATTCAAAAAGAGCGAAGAAGTGATTTGAGTTTTCAATACGCATTTTCAACGAATCCCCTGGTAACACGCGGTCCTACGACTTGACCCATTCGATTCAGTGCGAAATTGCCAAATGCCATACAAGACCTGATGTTTCAGTTAATATTTCTGATAATTTCTTCGGTATTAGACGCAGTTTTAACGCAACGGAACATACTACTAGTAGTAATACGAACAATAATAATTCACACACTAACTCAGCCAATATAGTGATGTACTGAAAATAGTTAATAAATACTGCATCCTTAACGGATGGAGCATGATGAAGAGTGATAAGCACATGTACTCGACAGCAGCACTATAAATATTATCGTTATAAATATTCGCAAAACAATTTGTCGTTGAAGTTCGTCTCAAACACTACAACTTCCTTCGTGAAGTCAAACACATCAATGTTCTTTCTCTTCTAGGTGCAGACTGTACAGCTTTGATCCACGCACCACGAAACATCTTGCAATGACCAACAGATAGTTCTTACTGAGAATGGAAGTTGTCATGCTCGTAAGCTGAACAACATTACCACCAATTTAAAATAAAACTCCGTGTGCTGGACAGCGGGAGAGCATTGACGCAGAACTCCGAAAATAAACAAGGCTGACTAATTGACTTTTTATTTAACGTTCAGGTGGCTATTAGAGCTCTCTCTTGTGATGTGTGGCCCAATGTACTTAATCCGACAAGAACTCACTAAACTCACCTCAGATATCAAATAAATAGATAACTATTCTTGCGGAGAAAACAAGGAAATGAAACTGAGAACGCAATAAGACCCACTTTTAAACTCTTCATCCGGCTCTCCAGAGAGAGGTCCAAGGAGGTGCTTGCACTGGGGAGGAATGATATGAGGATCATATGTGGCCTGTTCACAGGTCACTGTCCGCTGATGTACCATCTTGCAAATATTGGCAAGTGCGAGGTATGCAGGTTCTGTGAGGTAGGGCTAGAGACGGCAGAGCACGTCCTGTGCGTATGCGATGGACTCGCGGCATCGCGCTGTTCTGTGTTTGGAAGGCCCTTTCTTCAGCCCGAAGAGATGGCAAATGCAGAACTTGCGGATATCCTCCGCTTTGTGCGGGGGTGGTGGGGGCGCATAGGTGACGTCACACCAAGTGAGACCAGTGCCGTGGGGCCTGGGGGTGGTGCAGGTGGGCCATGATCCGAGTATCATGGACGCCCTTACAATAGGCCCGTTTGTGGCTGCAGTGAGGGTTGCCTGCATCCACCGTTTCAAAAAAAAAAAAAAAAAGACCCACTTTGAATTTAATCAAATAAATAGAAATGAGATACATGGATCGAACTCTTTTCAATCTTTAATCAAAGTAACCTAATTTGCTCAGATCGTTATGAAAGACAATATCGTGGCAAGGGGGTTAATAAACAGGAGTTTGCTCACTTTTATCCAACAATATTCAAGCGAGGGAGGGAAACACTAAACTTTAAAACTATGGCTGATAAGGGAGAGGCTCGAGTGATACGTCGCAAGGTGCGTGAAGAATCAGAATGGGAATAAGGAGCTCGAAGCCTCACAAATATAATTGCTCGCCCTTCTCGCACTTTTCTGTGCATGGCTGAGAGTGCCAAGGAAGGAGAGCCGACGGAAATTGAGTTCCCCCCTTCAGGCAAAAAAATGTTGTTGCAAGAAAAAAATTTGTCCAGCTACACGGCAGATTAGTCTGTAGGACATGAGAGACAACTAGTAAATGGTTAAAAAGAAAACGGAAAAATAGCAAAACCATAAATGAGGGAGCAGGTGTGCACTAATGACAATATTCTCAGGTTGGCAGGGAATGGATAAACCCCGGCTGGGTTGTAGACCCCCATGGCTAGGGGGTCAGCTAGACGCTGGCACCACAGGAGGTGAGAAACAACAAACCAACGATCGTCGTGCTGATTATAGAGCTTGGTCGCCTACAGGAAGACCCCTTCGAACGATTTCGTAGGATTGTCAGGAATTGTCAACGTCGTCTGCACGTTTCTAGTATCGCTAACGTGCACTGCAGACATGACTACGCAGCATGCAGTCATATCTCCTAAACTTGAACAGTTTGAAGAACATGGTCGTCCTCTCAGCGATCTTCGGCAACCCCGATTTCTTGTAGGCTCGGTCGTCTCCACGTAACCACAGTACGAGCCGCAATACTGAATCCATGTGTGAATGAAGCGTAGGTGCAGGAAGAACGCCTTTTAGCAACTCCTGCACTGAGGCCTGCCCTCTATTCAGGTCCTTCACTCAAATGATACCACAGGAGCCTTCATGACACGGTGTCGTAGGACAGTGTCATCGGCCTAGAAGCCGGTGACATCAAATAAGGAAACAGATCTGTGGTCCCACTGGAAAGCTCCTCACGTTTTATTTCGTGTTGGCTGGAAAGCGGTAAAGGCACTGGGCTAGGAACTCTCTCCAACTGCCTCTGGCCGTACGTCTTTGCAACTTGCATAGTTCCATTCCAGCCGCATCACAATACGCGACAGTCGCATATTCTAACAGTGGGAAAATGAGGGCCTGGGCCAGTTGTTGTTGCACCTGAGCAGGGACCTTAATGCGCTTCAGCAGGAAACGGCACTGGACGCATCCTTTCAGACGCTGGCCTCTGGTGAGTGAGAGAGAGTGGTGGGGAAATGTCTTGGAAAGTGGGCTCCAGTGAGGGGAATTTTAAGATGCAATTTTCTTAACGTTTTCGACCAAGTTTTCCTCTCCTTACTTTCAGCTTCCAGTTTCTCGTGGTTATTAAACAGAGAAGTATTTTGGCAATCAGCATCCGATGTTAACAGTAACGCACGTATTTGAAGGACAAAGGTGGATGTAGCTATCGACGTATGCGCAGCAATAAATCGATGACCGGCCACGGATTCCCATCTCTATGAGAAACATAAAGCTTCGCAGTCACCCCATCAATCCTCTCTCGCAATTTGGCATTTCTCGAAAACCACCGGTTGGGAGGGTCGCGAGGGTTAATTTCTCCTCAAAAGGCCGAGGTCACAATTTACTCGGATCAATTTATCGTTCGCGGATTGAAAATAAAAAGGCAGTTTCGAAAAATTGTGGAGGAGAAACTCGAGCTTTTGTCGACTCAAAGGGAACGAGGGCCTTCGGGACAAGGGAGTCCACTGGGTCCGGTCAGCGTTGAAAACTGATTACTGAATTTATCGGGGACGTCCGGCGGAAGGTGTCACGATAAATAAAATGGTTGAGAGGAGGACAGGGAACACTCACAGACCAACAGATGAAACCTACTAAACCTGGTGATATATCGCAGTGGTGGCCCTCGCCTCTGAGCGCATTAAGGATCGCTCCTTCACGTCACCTCCGCCACCCAGAAGTTTAACGATTCACCAAAACAAAATGAAAGCAAGGAAAGAAAAAAAAACCGACGAAGGAGAACAAAACAGAACAGCGTTGAACGAGGGAGAAGGAAAACCTTTAGATAAAGTGGTTAAGAGCGAGCTGCTGGAACAAGAGTATTGCTTTAGAGCGTCTTACTGTAAATCTAACGCCTACGGGAAGACAAAAACCTGTTGTCGTCCGCCGAAAAGCGTTAAAAATTTCAAGGTTTCTGGCCCCAATGTTTTGATGTAAACTGTTCTCGCGGTTTCCGAGTCGCTCTACATCGTACTTCTATGTGAAGCAACGAAATAATCAGCGACTCATGCAGGAAGTACTGAGAGATATTACTTACCAAACAGTACTCCATTCAGGTCCTCAGGTTGTTCAAGCAGTAGGCAAATAGAGAGGCACCACTGGAGGCTTCTTTTGAAGGCCACCCATATAATGTCACCAGGTGCGCTAGGAGGTGTTGTATTTGTGCTGGTTGGGGTTACGCTGGAAAATCCACAATGTGAAGCTGCGGGTTGGTAGGATAAGGACAAAGACCGCAGGGCTACGTACCTCTTCTATACATGACTATGTAGAACTGAACGGTGTGACATTACTTCCGAGTGAATCTTTTGCATCTTACATCGACAGCCAGTCAGCATTCTTGGGGAGCCAGATGCGCCTCGAAAAATTCACCGATGACCACACGAAAAATCCACATTTGTCCGTGCTCTTTTTCCTGCTGACTACTGTGGATGTATAGAGTAGGCGATGGCTGTGTTGCCATCTGTGGCAAGTGACGAACACACGCTTCGTGCGGTGGCCCAGTTGATAGTGAGCCAGTACTGTTTGTGCAGACACTGTGGAGCGTGGCTCACATGCAGGTCCCAATCTGCCTAAGAGATGAACAATGCAACCCACCTCGCCCAAATTGTTCTTCAACCGACCCTGGAAAAGTATGACTTTCTGGTATCACTGAAGGGGTTGTACTAATTGGTTTGCTGACAGGGGGTTTTCTTTTAATGTGATGTGAACTAGCGCTCTGCATTGCTGAGACACGACACATGATGACATCATACTACCTTTGTCACGACGAATATGGAGATACAACTATTGGGGTTACGAAGCATTGATGCAGTTAACACATCGGCAACCGACTCTCCTCACAGTACATGCATTGGATTCCCAAGAATGGCAAGAGAGGGTTGTGTTCCGCCTTCTTTCTCCACTTCCACACGGGAGGTTCAGCAGTGTTCTCTCTCTTATGAAATGAGATTCTCTTCTCTTCACGCTTCGGTTCTGAAAGAAGAAGAGTTCCTCCTCGGATCAGAGTCAACTACCGATCTCCTGGAAACCCAGAGCTACGTCGCTCTTCATTTATCTTTCAGTATCCTTCTTCGCACTTGTTTTAACAGGTTCCGTTTCTGTTCAAAGAACCTGCTCGAAGTATACGGCGATGAGGCTCCAGCTAGCCTGGTTTACAAGAGCCCAATACACCCAATACCCAATACACAGTACATGCTCTGCTGACTCCCATTCTGCCTTGCAGAATCTGCCACTCTGTACCTCTGACTTACCAATGTTGGTTCCTTAGTGGACAATGATCTGTGAATAGGCCTCATATCATCCCTGTACTTTCCCTTTCCAGACTGAGGACCTCTGTTGCTCACTCCCTGGAGAGTTTAATAAACAGTCTTGACTGCCTTTGGTCAGGCACATCCCGCCAATACGCAGCTCTGCATTTCTCGTCCCACTTGCCAACCTCCTTGATGGCTGTTGGTGGTCGCTACGAAGGGCTCAGGTTCCCCAAGGAGAAGCGCAGATCCTTCTCCCACCAGATTGCCAGCCTCCTCATTCCCTTCTATCCCTGTATGGCGTGGCACCCCACGTAGTGCCAATGTTTTTTTCTTTGCTGAGGTTTTCAGACCAGTCAGGCATTCCTAAACCAGCCTCAACGAGGTGGTATAGCCAGGGCCTTAAGTGCAGCCTGACTGACATAAAATATTTCCATTTCAGACCCTTGCGTAGAGGTGCTTTACGCACACCATCACGAGAAACCAGCTCTGTCTGGAAAACTGTCGCCATTGCACCTGATGGTATCGTTGGCCGAATCCCCCCAGACCACAAATTCAAGCACCGGTTAGGCCCCCTCTCACTGATCCTTCCGTATAATATACCTCCAGTTTGGGCTCACGGTCTCAGAGTATCTGATTGTCAACCAATGTTCCCTCCGCTGCTAAAATAGCCCTTTTCTCCAAAAATCCAGTATTTCTTTCTCTTGATCTCAAAGGTAATTTTTGAATTACCAATAACCCAAAGCGCCCCCCCCCTCCTCCCCTTTGTCGTGACAAAAGCCTTTCACCTCATTCTGTGTTCCAGACGCCCTTCTGCCCAACTTGACCAATTTCGGAAACAATACCCCCAAATAAGATGTCGTATGCGATACCAAAACTTTTACCCTTGTTTCGATTCTCGTGTGCGTTGTTCTGATACAAACACAGCCCATTCCGCTCTATATTTCACGAGTTTTCGTTTGCCTGTCATTCAACTTTTTTCTACTGTACTGAAACTGAACGCTGGCAGTCTATTGTGTGCACTGAGCTCCTCCTGAAAACCTCCAGAAGGGAGGACACCGGATGGCAATACAGCGCAATGAGCGAATCGGTCGATTTGTTTTTCAATGACTTTATAATGGCGTGCTTGCAAGGATGGTAAATGACAAGCCGAAGGGCAGCGTGAAACAATATCAATCATTACGCGGAGCACTTCGGTGGACACTCCATGACATACAGTATCTATTAACAGACAAGATAACCTTCTTGACCTTCTGGGCTTGCCTTTATCTCCTCTTGAAACGCTCAAGTTATGGCTTGAGACCAATACGAACCACTTTCAGCGAAAAAGTGTACAGCCTAGACTTGAAGGACGATATTCAGGTTGCCATCGCTTACAGCACAGTAAAGCAGCCGTGGGCGTGGGAAAGAGTCTGGCGGTTCTCCCAATCGTGAGGAGAACATGGAAAGAAGTAGTGTGCTCCTAGTTGACCAGGACTACTCTTGCAATTGGTGAGTGCAAGATATAAATAGACACAGCAATAAATTAAAATGTGATTCAATGGACGATGGCAATCAATTAATTCACTGCTGGGCGATTAAGTTGCTTTGAGGACTCGAGCCTCAGCTACTCGAAGGACGGTTCCCCGTCCAACACAAGTCTGTTAAAGTCTCATGCCAGGACAAGGTTCCTCAGCTGCTTCCTCTTCCTCTTCGCCACCTCCCCCCCCCCATGTCCCCTACCAACTTCATTCTACTCTCTCCGTTCCACGAGTTGACGACAAAAATAAATAGCAGTAAAATAAAACGGCCGAGGAAATGAGATGGAGTTTAGTGGGGTAATAACAGAAGATCCAAATTGGAAGGGGCCGCCGTTTACGACTGCAAATTCGCCACACTCGCACAACAACTGAGGCACACAGTTGGCCGGAGAGTGGACCACCTAACACTTCGCGCTGTAATGGGCTTATGAAGTGTGAAGCTATAGCTGTGGCCGGAGGATGTGGCTATAAGGGAAGACTCACTAAAAAATATACGGCTCTCTCGATCGGAGGGCGATAATTGTAACTGAGCTAATTTCTCATTCCCTCCTCGCAACGCAATCCGCCGTCCATCCCATCGTGACAATTTCCATTGATACCACGAATCATGTCAACTTTCCACTGGCAGGATTACGCGGCATTTATCAATATTAGCGTACTGCTCATACTTCACTTTGTTACTACACGCTCTGTATAGGTTGGGAATCGGGCAGAATTGTCAGCATCTTTGGTGTATTTGCTTTATTGGGAAGAGTCACAATTGCACGCTTCCAGGGAGAAATATTATATCAGTTGTGGCAGTTTGATGCCAACCTAAACTGTTTCAGATGGCTAAATGCCTGCAATTCTTGTGTGGGAGCACGTTCCCTTGCGTAATTAATTACCCTTCACAATAACATATTAAAATAATGTTATTTAGACATAGAAGGTACCTCGGCAAACTTATTTGCATCGAAGCCAAACTTTTCCACCTACGCCAACTGTTCTTATAAAAAACCTGCTGATGTACTATTACAAGACGCCTCTCCTATGCTACCCTTCCCCCACCCGTATGTACCTAACCCGCCTTATACTGGTGTACAATGTTGTTAATCCTAAAATTGCCACTACTAGATCCACTCGCAGTCCATTGTACTTACTTCATATAATTTTCAACATCCTTTCCCCTACTACACTATGCTATGTACTCCCTCTGCAACAATATCGGAACATATATTAGCGAAATGGTATTTACTAGATTAATTGTAGTGGACGACCATAACTGTGAATCATTTCTGAAGAGTGTTTATTTGGATATTTGAAGTACATTTCGTCTTAATTTTATTATTAATTGGAATGTAGACTTACTATTCACATATATTTGGTAAAATTTGTTCCTCAAGTGCCACGCGTGTGTATTCTCTCTCTCTCTCTCTCTCTCTCTCTCTCTCTCTCTCTCTCTCTCTCTCTCTCTCTCTCTCTCTCTCTTTCTCTCGAAGGTAACCTGCGTCGAATGCCGAAGCTGGTGCTATGGGGAGTAGAGCTTGAGGTTGTAGAAGTGGTACAAAACCTGGGAGCCCTGGTGCCGAGTACGCTCTCCTGAAGTGCGCACATTATGCATACGTGCAACTTCACGGCAATGTAATGAGTTATGAGCCAGGCTGCCTGTAGGCTCATTTGCTCGTTTTGACATTGTGGCTTGTTTGTTATGCCTGCTTACACAACTTTTCCTTGTATGGGCGTGTGGGGCTAGGTGGCTCCCATGCCTCTAGTAATCTTCGCTGGCTTGCCCAGGCGCGGGTAAAGGCCGTAAATCAGAGGATGTGCCCCTTCGTCCCCTTGTAGCCAATAGTGTGTTTGCGGCGCCTCTTCCTGGGATGCGGTTTCGCTCTCGGTTTTCTCCATAGAGGGAGCAGTTCCCGCCAGTGGGCCGGCTGTCGAATGTTCGGCATTTGAAGAAATACAGCCTGTAATTCAAGGCTCCGTGCGTTGATAATAGCTGCGTGACGGGGAAGGGCGGGTGCCACCACCTTCTGCCCATGCGAATATCTAGGGATTGAAGGACTGTGTGTATATGTCCGGCAATATTGTCAGTGTCGTAGCGGGTTGGTCACTTTTCCATGAGCCACTCTTGGGTGAACGCCAGTTTCTCCACTTCTGTGTCTCGTTGTAGGAGGCGTGGGACGAGGGTTTGTAGGCTACCTGTGTATTGTGGGAGAGTTTCCTTTTTTAATATAGCACGTGAGAGCAGTGACGTCGAGTGGGAGGTCTAGTGGTGGAAGCCCCTGTGAGTACTTGTAAGGCTAGATAGGACGTGGTTCTGTATCTAGACTGGATCGCCAGTAGTGTAGCTCGCTGGCGACCTCGTTGAGACGGGTGTACCCACCATACCGCTGCTGCATACAGAACTATGGGGAGAAAAACTGCGCTGTAATATCGAGTGCTCCCCATGTGAATACCACCATCTACCAGCTCAAACGTATAGCCAGTGACTTCCCCGTGCTGGCATGCCAAAAACTCATGCAGAATCTCATTTTTCCATTTTTTTTTACTTTTTACGTGACTGCTGCATACTGCTACTTGAGAAGCGGAGAGTATTAACAAGTAGTAACAGGCTCAGAATGAAGCGTTTCGTTATGAATCTTCACTGGGATGAGCACGTGTACCGTCTGACTCCCATTGTAGTCTAGTGGCCAAAAACGAAGATTCATATTCCAACGAAATTTGGGCAGTGGACCGGAGCTCGGGATCGCTGTAATTTTTGCCTGAGACAGCGGCTCTCCAAGCAGATTCTAAACCCCTCTAACACACGTAGCGGCATCCTATAGGCGGTTGGGTTGGTTGAAGATTGCCGAGAGGAAGAAGTTGGCTGACGCAGTCTTGGCTTTCAAGGTTCTGAGAGTGCCTACCCATCACACAGTAGCACACGGGAGATCTTGCATTAAGTCGCGCAATGAGAACGTCAACCAGTTTAATCTTTCGCAGAAGACGGGACAGTTTAGGAGTATTTTCAGTGACAAATTACTAGCGGGATATGATCGGTGAATCGGTTGGCGTTATGTTTTGTGTAATTAGTGTACAACAACAGCATTTATTCCAACTCGATCTATGTGGAACACCAGACTTCATTAACAATGTGAATAACGTAATTATTGATTGATCGTTTTGTCCGTCGAAATGGCAATTCAAATACGTGTAATGGCAAATTTCTCGATCCCAAGTGTGCACCGTGGTAATGTGAAGTAACTTGCTCGATTGATTCGTGTACACTCGTATAGGTTAGGTTACTATGTCCTCTGCTGAGAGGAAGAGGAATATATGAATACTCGCTCCTGTCAATAGTGATTATTTAACACCACAGATACTCTTTCTCTTTGACTATGTGTCAGTGGGGGTGTTGGTATGAGCGTATTTTATTTTGTTATGAATGCGTGTTGTTTCTTTGTGGAAAGAAAGTTTGTTACTTGAGTGATTAACCTATCATAAGATTCAGAGACAGAGTAACATAAGAGGATGTTGTATCTTGATTCCAGGGGAAGTGGTAGAGAGGGCCTTATGGCCCTAATATCCCCTGGTGGATAAATAAACGTTTCAATCTCCCTCTCTCTCACTCTCTGTGTGCGTCTCACTGTTTGAGGAGGTATCTGGTCTTCCCATAGTCTTAATACTCCGACCCGTATGGATTCACTCCACCGATCCTGTCCTTACATTCAGCACATTTAGGCCATCGTCAGCCAATTGTTCGTTCAAAGTACCCTAATTACGGGCGGAAGTTCCTAGAACAGTGGGTATTTTGTTTTACCAAACCGAAACGTGGCTCTGCGTCCCGCCGTGGCACCATAAACCCTATGGTCACTAAAATATATCGAATGTGACATGTACTCATTCGTGCTAGTGACGCGAAAACGCGGTAGCTTCTTACAAAGTCCAGGGCCAGAGGAATGCAGTCGCACGTTTTAGGTTAGTAAGTATCAACACACCAGAATAACCGTACCTCAGTTGCTTGAGCATACTTGAAATGATAAAGTGATAATTAAGGGCCGGCACGTTAGAATTGCGTACGGTAGTTAAATAACCTATCGAGGACTGATGTTGTGCATTGGTCTGACCAATTCGTCTAGCTTCTCAAAGTTTATTCCATGTGCACTGTAAATTATGGCTCCACCGCACCCCTAAGTGGTTGACGTTAAGTTAGAACGGATTTTAAGAGAAATTTGTAGGAAACCTTTCTGAGGTGTAGGCGTGTGGTTCGTGCGCGACGCCGAGCGCAGGAAAAAACGCAGGCGATGACAACCACTTGAACAGACGTGACGCCGCACTCCGCGGGCGAGCCATCCAAAGTTACGAGAGCGAAGTGGTTTCTTGTCGGAAAACAGCGGCTAATCAATAAAGGCCCAAAATGGGGGCTCCGAAGCGGAGGATGAAGAGTCAAAAGGGCAAAGGATCGGTGCTTGACGGCAGAGGCTAATTCGTGGTTCCCAGGAGGAGATACCCTCAGCACCAGGTTCCCACAGGTTGGCTGCTCAACTCTGCTCTGTGTGAGATGCGACCCACTCCACTCCTCCCACAAAGTGCCCTCCATCAGACGGAAAAATGTTTACTTCTGTCCAACCGTGAGATCTACACGTGCCCTGCCTTACAAATGACGGGTTCCTCGGTGGATCTCTACCGAACATCCGCCACCAGCAATTATTTTCAAAACGCTCTCTTACGCTCAAAACTCAATAGGTGAGCGGAGGGCAATGGGAAAAATATCGCCTTTCCAGGGCTCTGACGGAACTGCCACTCAAAAAACGTTGCCCGCCCACATTCGGGCAAATTGATGTTGTCATTTCAAACGCTGCAATTATCGGGCATTCAGGTCCATCAACCGCAAAAATAAACCAGGGTAATTGGGCTTCAGCGAAGAAGCTCTTTCTCACTTCAGCCCCCCCCCTCCCCCTCTCAGGGCCTACCAACAACTTCACAATTATACCACATCCCTCAGGAAAACACAATTTCTCGAAATCAAGTTCACAAGTGCCTGTTCTCATTGCCCAAATCGTCGGAAATTCGAGAATCCACCCAAATGAAGGGTTTCTGTTAGTGGCGTGATTTCGAATGCCCCAATGCAATTAGCTACTCCGCGGAGTTAGCGGAAATTAAAATGCCAGAACAATAACTGGAAAAATTCCATCCAAACCCATTAGAAATACGTTGCAGGCGTGCAGCCCTCGTGATGAACGAACTCGTCGCTTCTAATGTGGGATCAGACTAGTAACGTGCACGACACAGTTTATAAGTGAATAAAAACCTCACATCAAGGAGTTGAAAAATTGTGAGGGAAATACAAAACGTGTCGCGAGGGACGCCTCCGGAATAGTTATAGCTAACGATAAGAAGATGATCTCATTTATTTGGTTATAAAAAATCTATGAAACGCGGTATCACACTGCTTTTCTCATCCCCTCGTGCGTTGTGCAATTTTTATGATTAACAACTAATCAAATCAATTTTCCTGACTGTTCATGCGAACGGTCAACGTTGTACATAGAAACTGTGGGCGGAATTTATTGATATTCACATATTCCGTAGGAATTACCGTATAAAAACTGCTAGAAATGCCAATATATGTGAAACGGCAGTGGTTTGAATTTCTGAATTTCCGGGTTTGCATGAAATCATTTTATGAGTGGTATTAAACTGTCTACGGGAACTCTTTAATTTTGAGGCCTAATTTCGGCGCGTGGTCCGTGAGTGTCTGTAGTTCAAAGTGCAGGAGAAAGGCTGAACAGATTGAGCTGGTTCTTATTGGTTTATTATTCTTCTGAATAATAACCCCAAAATTTGATACTTAACGTTTCAAGACATGGGGATTCCGTTTTGTGCCTTTCATGTGGTCTAAAAAATCCGTTCTTTCGCACAAAAATCCCATTTGGTATCTAGTTGTGCCCGCCATCTCAGCAATCCGATTGGACGAAGCCCATGGTTGTTATGGACAAAAATGGCTAAAAAAAAATTAACAAAACGCAGTATAATCGCAAAAAGCCGTGTTTCGTATCGTTTTCAAGGTATTTTTACATCCTGGGTCGAATGGAATGAGTATCGGACGTGTATGCGTATAGGGAAATTACAGTAATTATTAGAGTCAACTAATTGAAAGAACTCGCGGGAACTACAGCGGAAGTCAACGTTTCGTCGTTAGTACTCCCTCCCTCCCGTCTCATCAAAACCACCCGCCCGCTCGACTCGCAACGTCGTGCCAATTGCCGAGGGTTCGCTGGAAGTCCCCGTCCCAATTTCCCCCGACTCTTTTTGACCGATGGGGCGGAGGAAGGTTAGGGCCACTTTCTCTGCACACCCCTACATCGGACCATAAATGCCAGGCGCTGGGGGAATATTTAGTTTCCGTAGTTCCATTGTAGTCAGGTCATGTATCGTATGGCTCACTAGTATTTTTCGATGCTGAATCGAATGGAATGGGTCTCGGCGCAGTAATACTAGGTCAAGCTGTTCATGAGAAGAATAAACCGTTGTGTAATAATTTGCAGGGTTAGTTGTTTTGCAGACGCGAAAATAAGGTTATATGTGATTTCGGTTCATCGAAAAGTGGGGTGGGGGCAAAAATCCCCTCGAATTTTCCTCAATAACGGCTGTAACCATTTTGATTAAACTTTCAAATTATCTTCTACATATTAATACCTAACTTTTCTTTTGCATAAATATCTCCATGAACGGAGATAAAGACCTATGAAGCAAAAGTTGGTTTTTAACGCCAAAATAGCTTCAACGATCGTCCCCAAACTCTCAGAATGTTAGTGTATAGCCAATGCTTATACGTAATTTCCAATAAATGTTCCTTCTCTCAGTCCATCGAGCAGAGATAAAAATGAACATGTGTCGAAAATTATGTGTTTTTAAACGTTTTTGTGATTCTCTGAGTAACTGTGCCACTGGATTTCATTAATCTTACGGACTGTCTTTTAGTAACATAATACCAACATTTTGTTCTTCATAGTTATTTTTGTACCTATCTGTTGAACGGCGATATATGCCATGATAGCTAGGAAAACGGGATTTGTCGAATATTAATGTCAAAATTTTCCAATTTATTGAAAAACGGCTCGATTAACCTTGCGAAGTACTCTCAACTAACCAGCATTTTGTTCTCCATAAATATTCCTCTAGAAATGCGTTGAACGAAGTGCCCGAAGTGTTCGTAGCAGGTAGTCGGAAAGTTGTGTGTTTTCACGCATCAGATATTTTCACTTTTGTTTCGCAGACCATATGATATGAAGAATTGTATAACTTTTCAAAATAACACTTGGCCTTCTAACGTGGTCTCGGGGGTTACATTAACCATTTTTCCGCGAAGACAGAACTCCTTAATGCGCCTCTGTGTAGCCTTGAGCCCATGGTTCCCGCACGTCTTTCAGGAAACATTTTTATCGCAATCTTGTGTGAAGGTTGTAAGCTAAGTTCGAATGATTGTCAACAATGTAGCCTTTGCCATCAGCTGACAGGGAGAGAGCCGAAAGTTATGAATAGCGTGAAGTACCACTGAATTTCACGAGTCGAATTGTTAATGCCCTACTCCCCGATTGAAACTAGCGCAGTAAATAGTTGGCACTATAATTTGTTCACGAACCTCGTGATAGTTCGAGGGTTATACAAATCACTCAAGTTGATGAGATGTTCGATTTTGTTTGTAAGTTGTGGAGCTAACGATCCGGTGCTGCGCGGAAAAGCGAGCCGAACAGGTAATCGGCGGCGGTCCTTCGGCTCAGTCCCAACAGGTTGCAGCACCTCCTCGAATCCAACTCTGAATCCCAGCAGGAATATCACGGCAGTGTACGACCTTCCTCAACAGCCAAATAGATGAAGAAAGTAATCTGTCGAATCCACCACAAATGATTATGCCAACGCTCCCGACGCTATCACCACCTTCTTATCACGCACGAAGTAAATTACTTTCGGACAGGTTTAGAATTTGTGTGAATAGTGGGAGACAGGGCCGTAACATTAGAGGATCTGATAGGGGAGGCTTTTCACGAAAACTGGAGCTACGACACAGGGTGTTTCGCTCTCAGTGTAACAAACACAGTTGACTAAAACTAACTAAACTAACCCTCGACCAGTTGATTTTTTAAATAAAAACCCACGCTCCACGGCCTTTACCCGACAATTCTAAAACAGCGAAGATCGCCCTTTTCAAAAGCACCATATCGACCGTCCCGTGCATCTTGTGCCTACGATCGCTCAATAATGATCGGTTAGCCGTACCTACACCTGCCCCACCCACCCCACACTATTTCTTAGACTGACAGACCAGAAACTCAGTTTGGCGGAACGTTAAGTTATCGTTTTTCCAATTTTCTCGAAAACGGGGTACTCTCACTTAAATAGTGTTGGTGATCGAATCGTGACAGCTATGACTACTGATAGCCTGACATTTGTGGAGCAGCAGACATAGACGACGGGACAGAAAATAGCCACGAGCAGCTGAGGCGGCAGCTATGACTACTGATGGACTGCTAAGGAAGATGTTGAGACCACGAGACGTTACTTTTATGGACTGTTCGTGTCTTGGATGGGTCTGCGCAGCATGACTTTAGTATGGTCGTGTGCCCATACATTTACCCGTACACTCAGCAAGTATTGAGTGCTCATTTTTACGGTGGTCTTGCGTTTTTGTCGTCTATAATACATGTTATTAATTGTCTGATTGGGAAAAACGTAACTATACTTCGGTCATTCGGATTTTTTGTTTTTTCTGAAAAAAGTGAGTAGCGACTGGACAAGACCACGTAAAACATGTACCTGCGCTCAGTTATGTCTGCTTGTTGAAAATGAACCGACCTGTTACCTGAATGATGGTGCACATGGAATGACGCGATAAAGTGCCTAGTTTTCAAGCGTTCAATGTGAACAATCGAAGCAGGTGATTTTTGAAGAACTTAAAGGACCTTTCAGAATCTAGCTTTTGGTCCTTGGAGGTGGAGGGAGTTCTAAACTATCAGTGTTAATCAACTTCTTACTTTAAATATTATGAGCCACGCAAAACACAAGGATTGGTATTTCAAGAGCCGACAACAGGCCTTCTTGCTTGAGCGCCAGAACTTAACAGCTATCCACATACCCGCTGTGTCGTGTGAACTCTATATTTATCGTGTACTCAAGTGAACGTTCACTAACAGTGTCTTTCCTCAGTACAGTTCCCTCACTATGTTTGATGCTTGAAATTTTAAAAAGAATATTGTAATTTTCCAGGTGATACTTTGGTGAGTTAGAGCGGCTGTGAGCGGTTCTCGTGGTTGACAGGCGTTAGTGATTGAATGGTGATTATGTCCGCAATATTTGAAATTGGTTCAGTTTCTTCGATTTTTGATAGCCAGAGGTGGAACCGTTGATTTTTGTTTATTCCCTCCCCTCAAAATTTAATACTTCATGTTTAAAGGTATCGGAATTCCAAATCTGCAATGTCCGTCCCTCGAGCCATATCATTCGTTTGCACCAAAATCCAATTTGGTATCTATTTGTGCTCGCTTGGTCGGTAATCTCATTGGTTGTTATGGGCGAAAAATGGTTTAAAATATCGACAAATCGCTAGTTTGGCAGTTTTATCGCAAATAAGTTGTGTTTGGTGTCGTTTTCTAGGTATTTCTAGATTCTGGGTCAAATGGAATAAGTCTCAGAGGTGTATGACTGCGTCTAGACTGAAAATAGTGAAATCACAGTAATTGTAGTGAGCCAACGTCTACTAATTGAAAATAATCGTTTCATCGTTGCCACTCCCTCTTGCCTCCATCTAACCACCTGTCATCTCGACTCGTCTTGTTATGCTAATTGCCTACAGACGTCCACATTATGTCATTTTCGTCGTTCCGTTGTAGTCAGGTCAAGTTTCGTATGTTTAACTGGTATTTTCCGATGCTGAATCGAATGGGCTGGGTCTCAGAGGTGTGAGGCTACGTCAAGGTGTGTGAGAGAATAATAAACCGTTGTGTAATGATTTGCAGCGTTATACAATTAGGTTAAGACAGTTTCTGATACAGAAGAAAATGTGTGTTAACTCTTGTACCTACAATTTGTTATCCGCATGTGTTTCTATTCTACAGCGATCGTAATTCAGCAGATCCCGGATGTTTTAGTATCAAAATTGTACATGCCCATTGTGTACCCATGTTCGTGCATCTTCAACTAATCATACCACGTTAAGTGCTTATGATAACGTGTACTGAATCAGGTGGGGGGCGTGTTTAGTATAAACGCCTTCAATCATTCAATCAAGTTTATGGTCCCCCACCTCCACCAACTCGGAGAGCCACAAACGACCCACAGATGAGTTTTATTCTTAATTCAGCCGCTTAGGTGGCACTCATTTTTGCAACATTGTAAAGGGGGTTGGTGGTTGTGGGTAGTTGGCGGGGGGAGGGGTAGGGGGAGGTCTGCACTCCCATATAATTACATGTGAGCTGCCCAAATATCCTCGGGGAAACTAAATCAGTCGCCAGCCTGTAATTTTGGGTTTCCCCTGCCAGACGCCGGCGCCCCCCTCTTCCTTTAGACCTCGAACCTCAGACCGCCGTCCCCAGAGCTTCAGACACACTCAACTACCTGGAGTCCACGCGCACCTCAATTCTCAGTTCTCACGGAGGACCACAATTAACGGAAACAAAAGCAAAAAGCCCTTAACAAAGTCCGCAAGTAGTTGGCTGCCCTTCATAAACACCTGGTCTACAATTAGAGCTCCGCTTTGTTTTTCCTTTTTCGTTTTTGTCTAATCCGAAAGGTTCGTGGGCAACAGCTTGTTGGCTTCTAATGACTTCTCCCTGGCAGTTCCCTTTGTTTCCGCCGTCCCCTTTCCCCTCCGCTCGTTTTTTGCAATTAAACGATCGCCGGTCTTACTGTCCCAATCAGCGGGTTTTACTGCCGCTCCTTCGAGAAATTGCGGGGCCGCTTTGGCAAAACGTGCGTTGTCATTGCAGAGCTCTTCAGGAAACTGCGGCGGTTGATTGAAAAGTGCGTCGTTCGTTACCTGGCGATCTCTTCATCTCCTCGCTCCTCGTTGACGGCGTCACTTTGCAAATGCTTCCCTCGACGGATACGCTTCGGCATTTCACTTTGACGCTCCGAGTCGTTAAACGTCGTCGTCAACTGCGCTACGCCGAGAAATGAAGCGATTCGTGAGACGACGTCATCAGGAGCAGGTGCACATTTCAAAGCGAGTAGCCGATCGTCCGGGGTATCTCAAGCCGCGTGTGCCACGTACAAGACAGCCCCGTAACATTGTTTCTCGGCAGAGAGGCGTACATACCATTAGAATTGTTGTAAATTCCGGAAGTACCGAATAAAACCGATGTTAGGGATGTAAGGCAACAAGCATGTCGCAATCTGCAGGTAGCAGAAGAAAAAATTAGAAGGGACTATGACAAACATAGGAAGCTCGTGGAGTACAAGGTGCACGATAAGGTCCTTCTCAAAACATTCATTCTGTCAAATAAAATGAAATTAATTAACCGTGAACTATCCTTTAAATTTTCAGGACCATACTGGATAATTTCCCGAAACAGCCCAGTTACTAATACCCTCAAAAACGACGATAATGAGGAAGATATCAAAACTGCACATATTTCCCAACTAAAGCCCTTCCTCGAAAACATGTATGAACACAAAACTAATAACTCACAAAAAATATAGGTGGTGGCAAGATCACAGATAACAAAGATAACTGGCCATTCTCTCTTTAAAGTCTTCAGACCATGTCGAAAGCATTTGAAGAAGCTAACGTATGTAGCATCTGTTATTGCACCATGATCACGGCGTGCGGGACATGGGAGCAAGCGGTCAAGAGTCACTCCACAACCCTGACGACATCAACAGCCACAACCCAGATCTGGGGAGGCGCAATCCATCATCAGCATGCCAAGAGTGATCAGCCAGACTCTCCCAGCAAAATACAACTGTCGCCCATCGCTCCACAACTCAATGGCAGCAATACTGGGCACTGCCCTATCACAGTTGTCCCTAGAATTATGCTATATCCTGAGATCATCGTTCGACACGACTCACATCCGGCAGAACTCTGACAATGTCACACTGAAGCCAGAAGACAGCAGCTTAAGCTATGCAGCTTAACGACAAACCACAAGCTTCCTCGCAGCTGCAGCCAGAAACAGCATTCGCCCACCAACGCCCCGAGAGCTCAAGACCGACAGCACTTCTCTGAAGAACGGGGGTGACGTCACGGACAAGACAGCCCGTAACATGTTCGCGGGCAATCTAGCGCGCCCGAGGGGCGAGAGACAGGCCTGTCAGCCGACAAAAGGAGTCAGTCCATCGTCGAAGCCGCTTTTCTCGACTGGTAAATTGTTCCTTTTGAACGCAGGTGCGCCACAAAATCATTTCATTTCGACTTTTGATTTATTTTTCTGTGGTAAAACTTTGGGTTTTCTAATTCAATTAATTTCAACATATTAGAATATTTTATTATAATTTCTAAAACTTTCCACCTTTACTTTTCCTGTCTTCTCCCCATTTTTAAATATCGCCACTTCAAGGCGGTAAAATATAAATTTGTGACGTCGTTGTGAGTATAGCTGCACGTGTATGCAACACAGACTTGACAGGTCTGGGAAGTCCAAGTCATCAACTCCCACGTTCACCCCAAATCCTGAATCTGCTCATCCTGCTGGAGCACGTACGAGTACGTGATCAGATTCATTAATCAGTTCAGGAGGAAGAAGTGAATGAACGGATCGATAAATAACCGAAGAAATGGATTGCTGGACATGTAGACGAATGTACGAACGACTGAATGAAGGAAGCACATCACACAACTTTCCTTAGCTCTACATAAATTCGCCGATTTTCACGGCGTTTGCTACTAATTCAACACGCTTTTCACACAATTCATTTGAACTTGGTAGAACATCACATCACGGTGGCAGAAAGCGGTAGAATTTAATTAATTCCAGACGTTAACCGTCATGGCTACTGTTTAGTAATTGGCGTCAAGGGTACACGGAACATCAATCTCTTTCTCTCTCAATCTCCATACGATCTTCCTATCACGGCTTGTTCTGTACATCTGAGGGGCGGATCATAATCGACTATCTGACAAAACAAGTCGTGGAGATCAGTTGCATCGTATTATCGTTGTTGCAGCGTTTAAAACCTTTTTTCTTTCCCCATCAACGATTTTGGGCAAAGTAATTCGACATATCGCCCCGTCTGTTGCGACTCCTCCCGACTACGGAGAATTTCAATTTGTTTTTATAATATTCCGGAGTCGGACTTATTTTCGGAACGTGCACGTCAAATTGTGTAGTAGCCAGGTTTTGGTACCCATCTTGTATATTTTCCTTGTCTAGGCTTTAAGATTTATTTTTGTTTTGCAACTAGAGCGTTCTTTTCGGTTTGTAGTCCTTTGTTTTTGGTTCTATTAGTTTTTCATCATTATATTTCCTTTGCTTCATTTCATTTTGTTACTCCCCATTGTATCTATATTTTTGTGAGCCGTGAGTGCTGACTGTAACCAATTGAGGTTCACACCACTCATCGTGTTTCAACAGCTACTAAACAACGACAATCACGAGCATCCACATTGTTACAATCCCCTCTCGTACACCTCGTCACTAAAACCAGTGATGCCCCATACTCGACATGAAAGTGCTTACATGGGCGGCCTTTGAAGCCAACTCCACCTATGCAAAAGAAAGCACTCCTGTGGTTCAGACACTGCCTGAGTTTCCATCCATCAGCTGAACTGTGCAGAGCAGCCCAATACTCTGAAGGCTTACCGGACTTATCGGCAGATGGAGGCATCATGTCACACCACCACACCTGATGCTCATCCAAGCTCATCCACAGCGCGGGGGGCACCCCAGCCAGATGCCTGCAAAGTAAGCAAGCACGTACATTGCAAGAATGGAACAGTGTTAAAGAGAGATGGAGCACCGAGCCCCCTAGATTGAACCGGAGTGTGAGCATGTACACAGACGTCCACATCATGTCATTTTCGTCGTTCCGTCATGATTACAGGTATTTTTCGATGCTGAATCGAATGGGATGGGTCTCGGAGGCGTGAGGCTACGTCAAGGTGTGTGAGAGAATAATAAACCGTTGTGTAATGATTTGCAGCGTTATACAATTAGGTTGAGACAGTTTCTGCGTGTGAGCATGTACTCACATGGGACACTATGTGGGAGGCTTAGCCAAGCACGCACAGCAGATCGCACCATTCTGTCGACACTTTTGTTACGAAGTTGTTTGGAGATGCTTTTGAAGAGCTGCTGACTCAGGCAAAAATTACGGCAATCGCGCCGGAGATTCGATCCACAACCCTCAACTTACATCGAGAATTATGAATCGACCGTCTTACCGCTAGACCACGATCAACCGCTTGCCTTTAACAGGAGTCAGTCAGCACATCTCCCCCCTCGTCTTTTAACCGCTGCTCCTGGAGCGGGCTCTTTTTAAGGAAAGAATTTGTGAGAGTTGAGCGAATCCCCGGAAAATCCGATCTTTGATTCGAGAAACGAGAGGGCTACAAGGAAAGTCTTCGTTCTTTCGCATTGTAGTAGGCGCGTCGCCCATTTTACCTTCGCGCTGGAACTTTCACAGCGTCAGAGAATCCCGGACCCGAGAACTCGTCTCATTATTTTCTCTCTTAATTTTTTAATTTTTCTCTCTAGGCCTCTTCTTTTTCTCGGAAAGAAGAAATTCGACCACTAGTTGGGCGCCAATTGTTACGAAGTAGTTTGGAGATGCTTTTGAAGAGCTGCTGACTCAGGCAAAAATTACGGCAATCGCGCCGGAGATTCGATCCACAATCCTCAACTTACGTCGAGAATTATGAATCGACCGTCTTACCACTAGACCACGATCAAATACCAAATACCAAATACCAAATAGTTTATTGACAGAAATTTACATCTAATAATAATAATAATTAAATCACATACTATAGCTAATTAACAATATCGGCATATGGCTGCCTCTCTTGCTAGACCACGATCGACCGCTTGCCTTTAACAGGAGTCAGTCAGCACACTTTTTCTTCCACTCAACAAAAAGCGTTTGGTGTGTTGAGTTTGGCAGGATATTCCAGCAGGACGGGGCACGGTTTGATGGGTGCCAATGATGCCTGGCGGCTGATCCATCGTTGTGGATACGTCTCATTCAAACAGGCTTGGACAGATATATCCAAAAATAGCAACCCTCGTGCGTTTCAATTCCACCTTTAAATGTGCGACAATTTTAACTATCAGCAAACGTACAATCGTGTGACAGGGGTGTTTGACGCGAGTCAAATCAGTCCGAGTCTTTTGACCTCAGAGTTCCTAGTGCTTGCATTCGCGGGAGAGACTCCCTGGCCCTTAATGACAAAGTCATTGTCTACTCTTACCTCCTCGTACCAGCAGAAATTCCACTTCTGCAGTTATTTGTAACGGCAGCAGATTTCCCTGAAATGGGGTTTTCCTTTCTTTATTTTCCCTCTCCTCAATTTCCAATTCCTCTCCACAAGAGACAGCTCCTACCAAAATTCATTCAGCAACGAACTCTCGGCAAAGTACCACTCGTCTCTCTGTGTCCTTTGCTCCGCCCGTACAGTTCGGTCGCCTTCCGATTCAGTTTCCCTCGCCAGTTCACGCATTACGAGTTGTCCCCTTGTGTCGCCCTTTTGTTACACAAACTCTACTCACTTCATTGCATTTAATACAGTCCTCCTCACGCTTATCAAGTTGCTTTTATTTTCGATCTTTAACTCTCGCCTTCTCGTGTGCCCAACAAAGGGGTTGGTAGACTCCACATAATGGGATGATGCCCAACTTCCAAAAATAGTGTACCGCCTGAAGCACCCCAGTGACCATAGTGTTGTGGTCGGAGACGAAAATTCATAATCCGAGGAAATTCAGAGAATAGGAACGGAGATTGGGATCGCTGTAATTGTTGCCTGAGTTAGCGGATCCCAACATTTCCAAACCCTTCGTAACAAATGGTGTCAAAAGTTCTGAATGCCAACGCACTCCATCGTTCCAAGAGTGTAAGAGAGCCAGTGAGAAAACAAAAAATGCAAAATTACGAATAGACGAATTCTCGAGTACAAGAATTACTGGTGGTGTGTCCTGCTGGGACCCACCTATCACAACGTCGTGAATGAAATGTAGGCTCTTGGTCGCTCCTCTTTCACTCGGCATTAAAGCTTCGATCTGACTGCGTTCTACGAATTGTTGATCGGCTTTCCCGGGGGTCCGCTCTCGTGTACCCAGCCTCCCATTGTGGGCACCCGTCTAGCAGTCACGGACGGAGATTCAATTTGAACTATCGGCATCGGGCAGGGGTTTGGTTGGCACCATCTGGTGGAATATCGCCCGAGTTCCAAATATCGATCTTCAAGCGTGGCAATTCCTCCTTTAAAACTGAGTTGCAGAACTTCGTTCGTGGTTCCAAGAGTCTTTCTTTGCTCTTCTCAGCCCTCACTCTTATGTATATGCATATTATTTGGTAAATACCCAGAAATATGAATTCCCTCTCGGATCCCAGTTTGGTGGATCCCCTCAGGCGCCGGTTCTTTCAGAAGCGCAAAGTTTCCCTTGTTCTGTGCCACCTGCAAAGGGTCCAATTCGTGGCGGCGACATTCGGCGATTCCCTTCGTCGTCGTCTTATTGGAGCCCCATTTGAAACTAAATAACCGCAACGTCTATAAAAATACTAAAAAGCGCCGTAAGTTGGCGATTGGAAGGGAAAAAAGTCGAGGAAACCCAAAAGAGCGATTAGGCTCCGATTTCAATGGAATTGGGCACTTAGCTGAGGCAGACAGTCAAATAGGGGAATGAAATTGGGAGCATTCAGCGGCGTAAGGAAGTACCTGCGGAGGAGGCGGCTCAATTACGTCAATTACCCCAGTTACAGAGCCGAGTAACTTGAGATGAATCATAACCATTGATACGTGAGTGGTGATGGTGGTGGTTGAGCGTTGTGTATTGCGTTTGGGACGAGCAACGAGTTCGAGCGTAAAAAGAAGGCGTAAAACGTTTGTGGAATATTTGATTGGAGTTGGGAGGAGCCCCAGGACGGCGCCTGAGGGGGCATTTTGAGGGGACTCCTCTCAGCGGCGGCGAAGGGTGTTCCATCTCGAGGGCTCTGCAACAGGATAATTTCGGGTTTCTGGGCTTTTGGGAGGTTTCGAGGGGCTCAAAGGGATCGGCCGTGAAATATCCTTCTCGTTCACCCCCTCACTATTAATTTGGCGCACGATTTCGGGGACTTTTTAAAAAATAATTCGAACCTAAAGTGGCGGCGGGGGTGGTAGTGGCGGAACGTTGGTCTTATACACCCCTCCACTCCGGTCCGCCACCACCGAACCACGTCGCAACTTAATAAAAGACACCGTGAGAATCCGCTGCAGCCGCTCGCCCACGCACTCGCTCGTTTTCCTCCGTCCCACACGAGCTCCTTCGGGAACCCTAATCTCTTTCGATTCGACGAAACGTCTGACGAGTCCAACGTGGCGCTGGAGGCGTCACTAACGCCAATTGCTGCCGTCTGCGAGCAGCAACTGGCGAACTCAGTTCCACAGAATGTCTCACTTCATTAGCAAATAACTCGTTCGACTGGTGTTTATTGGATATTGCGCGAGCTAGTAGCCCATTGCATAGACGGGCGGTGATCCCGTCTGACGAATGGGTGGAGCATTTTGAATTGCTGCTTAATCCAGTCATCGTCAGTGATCCTATTCTCTTCGCTGAGCCCTATGTTTGCTCCCCAATCCTCGACGAACCTTTCTCGCAGAAGGAGCTGCAGAATGTACTCCAGTCTGCCAAGGACAACAAAGCTCCTGGAAGCGATGGTATTCCATTTGAATTTTATAAAAACTCAAGCAGTGAGTTCCAGGAAAAGCTTTTGAATTTGTTCAACAGCATTCTTGAAAGTGGTACCATTCCTGCGATGTTCAAGGAGTCTCTGATATTTCCTTTGTTCAAAAAGGGGGACCCAGCAAATGTCTCAAATTATAGGGGACTTTCCTTCATCAATTGCCTGGGAAAGCTTCTGACGGGATTGCTAGCGTGCCGTCTGACGTCGTTTCTGGAGGTGTATGATCTGCTGACAGAATTTCAATCAGGGTTTCGACGAGGTTATTCCACGACAGACTCAATTTTCGCTCTGACTGGCACTGTGAGCTTGAAACTGAGGCAGCCCGGTGGTAAAGTCTATGGTTTTTTTGTAGACTTGAAGTCTGCATTTGACACAATTAACCGAGGATATTTGTTCTACAAGCTGCTCGCTCTGGGAGTTTCCAGTAAGTTTGTATCAGTTCTGAGGAACCTTTATTCGGGAGTATCAGCTGCGGTGTGGACTGAGGCTGGTAGAACAGAGTTCTTTGAGGTTAAGAGTGGAGTGAAGCAGGGCTGTCCTCTCTCCCCCACTTTATTCTCTGTTTTTCTTAACGACCTGGTAGAAGAGCTGCAACATGGTATAGAGGTTGGCGGACTTGTGATAAAAGTTCTGATGTATGCAGATGATTTGGTGGTGATAGCAGATGACCCTGGTGAGCTGCAGGTGAATATTGATGTTTTGGAGAGTTACTGCAGTAAATGGGGACTTATGGTTAATCTAGCGAAGTCGAAGATAATGGTTTTCCAGAATGGTGGGAGAAGAAGGGCGACTGAGCACTGGAAATTTGGTGGTGAATCAATCGAGATCGTGAGTAGCTACCAGTATTTGGGAGTTGAACTCACCCCCCGTCTTTCCTTCACCAGGCACGTAGAGCGGAAGGCCCAGTCTGCCAAGTTTGCCCTCAATAATGTTTGGGGAAGATTATTTGCCAATCCTGCTGTACCACTAAAGGCAAAATCGGAGGGGTTCAATGCTACGATCCGGGCTATCCTGTGCTACGCTTCACCATGCTGGGGATTTCAGGAGTATGCAAAGGCGGAGGGAGTGCAGCTGATGTACATTAGAAAGCTGTTCCAGTTGCCGAGGTTTTCCCCGAATTATATTTTACATCTGGAGACAGGGGTGGACACCATATCAACGTTTACTCTCGAAGCCCATATAAAGTACTTGAGGAAGGTATCTTGTCTCCCGGACACACGTCTCCCTAAAATAATTGCCATGGAAGTGATGAGAAACAGAGTGTCATGGGCTGGGCATCTTGGCCGCCTCGCCACTGGATTGGGTGTCATAGATGAGTTGGATTCCTGGTCCTTTGAACATATCCGGCTTCATGCAGCTGACATCCTTGAGAGGTTCAGGGAGCACAAAAAGCAGTGGTTCTGGCAGAGAGCTATGGACTCGGAGAAGTTCACTCTATATAGGGAGCTTGACACCCGCTTCAAGGCTGCGAGCTTGGTCGGTGAGCCAGTGATGGACATTTTCTCGGCGAGGTGGATTTTTAAGTTGAAGGGAGAACTGCTACATCTCAATGCAAAGCCGTATAATACTAACCACAACGAGGAGTGTGCTCTGTGCAATAGGCATGAGAGGGAAGACTTGCACCACTTTCTCTGTACTTGCCCAGTACTTGGAGAGTTTAGGATTGCAGTTTTTAATAAACCTGCCCTTTCACGGAATGAGGCTGTGGCTTTGTTGGATGGTGGTGGATATCCTCAGCTGGTGGCTTTTGGTAGGATGGCCTGGAGGTATCGCTCTTCGTTGGTACGCGAATTTAATTTTTAATTTCCTTTTATTTTATTGTATTTTGTTTTCACGGTAGCTTCCTTTTTTTTGTTCGTATGTTTGTAGTATAACCTGCTGACGCCCCCGACAGACGGTTTGAAAAACCATGTCGGAATTGTTTATTTTTGTAATGCAGAAGGAATTTTTTACTTTGTTTTATTTTGTCAATAAACTTTTTTCTTCTTCTTCTTCTTCTTCTAGTAGCCCATTGATCACAAGGAAGAACCGTGGTTCCTTCCTATTTCAAGAGGTAACCGAAGTGCTGTAACGCGCAGGTGCTCATGCAAAAAACTTTGTCAGCAGCACGTACGAGATATTACAGATATCCAAATGGCAGTTCCACTCGCAATGGCAGCAACTCAGGGTGGACGAAGCAGATAGTTTGTAGGACTAGAGGCAGTACAAAGGTCTGCTCCAGCCTCGTAAGACAGAGTGGAACATGCCAACCAATGCATGGAAGCAGAAACCACCAACCACCGCTTTCTAAGATCCTCAATGGGCTTCACTTCAAATCACGCAGCCAACGTCTCTCCTCCACTTGATGGTCCACCCTTGGAATGTCCATTTTACCGTGGTCATAAATTGGTGACCAGACTGACGTTCTATACTCCACAATGGAACGAACAAGAACAATAGAGCACAACGAGATCGTTCACTGATGTGAAATCAGAGGTGTTGCTCATAACAGAACCTGACGCTCGCGTGAATCTCCACATATTGACTCAAAGCCTTATCGCACTACACACTGACGAAGAAGAGCTTGTACACATGACAATAGAGTAATTGTCATGAAGCATTCAGGAATAGCTGAGTCCGAACACCACTGTTGCAGTGTGCTCAAGTGGTTCTGGAGAGCAGTACAGTCCACCTGGAGAACAAAAGATCAATCAATTTCCTCAGAGAAAATGTTGACCATTTCGTTGAAGAAGATGAGGAAGCAACAGTGGGCCGAAGTGTGAGCGCTGTGGAACCCCACAAGGAACTTCGAATCTCTAGGAGCGGCAAATCACCACAGAGACCTCCCCTCAGCGATTTTTACCGCTCGAGCGACTAATCAAACCTGTTAATTACCTGGTAAGTATTGTGATCGTGTCAAAAAAATGCTGTAACATATAACTTACTGTTACCTCTTAATGTGCTATATATACGCAATGCTACCTGCAATCATCTTGCAATGCTGCTATAAATTCTGCCGAGTTTGGCTCAGAAGGGCTCTGTCCAGGATGTTTCATGCCAGCGATCCCACATTGGGCTCTTGCTCTTTTTAGTTTTATTGATGACATTTCTGAGGTGTTTTGTGTCGACTTTGCCATGATCGGAAGGTGTTCGCACAACTACCTGTCAGTCCTGAGCCCTTTGTTGGGACCACCAGGAGCCACCAACGTAGAGAGGCCTTAGACAGTCAAAACTATTCATCTGACTCTCCAGAGATGGGGGGGGGGGCAAGGAGGTGGTCGGTCTGGGAGGAAGGATATAAGCATCATATGTGGCCTGATTACAAGTCACTGTCCACTGAGATACCACCTTGCAAATATTGGCCAGTGTGAGGTACAGGTTATGTGAGGCGGGGCTGCAGATGGCAGGGCGTGTGTTATATATATTTGAAGGACTCTCGGCGTACCTGTGGCTATGTGTTTGGGAAGCCCTTTCTACAGCCAGAAGAGGTGGTGAGGGCAGAACTTGCAGATGTCCTCCGCTTTATGGCTGCCTTATGGTCAGAAGGTGGAGCAGGGGGGCCAAGAGTTGGGGCTCATGGACGCCCTTACAATAGGCCCGTTTGTAGCCGCAGTGGAGGTATCTCCAACTTTCACCGTTTTTTTTTTTTTTTAAAGGTGTTTGTGGCCTTCAGTTGCGTTGTGGGTTTGCCTTGATGTGTTGGAGATCTAGACAACCCCTACCTTACTAATTCAGAGCGCACATTGGCCATATTTGGGATAAGGCTCTGGAGGCTCCCTGTTTTATTAGAAGGAGATAATGCATCTACGTCGACTGCCCTCAAGCAAGTCAAGTACTTTGGAGTCAATATAGGTGATAGGTGGCGTTTCAGCCAACACTCCCAGTCCTCCAACGGCACTGCCCTTGTAAGGTTTCCCTCGTTACGAGAAATAAGCAAGGCTACTTTGGTGTGATTGGCTGCTGCAATGTTGTCCGATGAGAGCTGCTCACCTATGCCATCCACCATCCATTAGAACACTCCAAGTGATCACTGGTCTGTTGCTACCCATTTACTTGCCATTGAGTAGTGAACATGTGGTGAGTGGCGAACTTTGCAATGACCTCTCCACTGAATACAAAACTTGCGGCGTTAGATGAATGCTCGTTAGATAAATGGCAACTGTGATAGGAATCCTCGTCGAAGGGATAGGGCACGTACGAGTTTTTTCTCAACATCTGTGAATGACAAGCAGAAAGTAGGTTCATCACTACTGGGCATGTCAGTTCCTTCCGGGACTTCAATCCAGCTCCCCTTTTTTTCTCGTAAAGACTGCCCATCCTGCACTTGCTGGTTATTGAGCCTCCAGTGTGAAGGAAACATGGAACCAGGGGCTGCTCCACTGTAGTTCTTACAATAGCTAGCGATGGTTGTTGGGACAGCAGCCAAACCTTCCAGCTTCGACTGCTACTAAGCAAGCTTATAACCCAGTTTGCAAAGAAGGTTATGGCGAAGAGACGTGGCCACAGTTAATCTCTCCCTTTGAAACTTGCCAGTAAATACGTATAGATTAACAACTCCTCCCAGGTGGTATGGATTCCCTAGGGTAAACTCTACGTGATAACACATCAGCAACAGCTGTCCATTGGTGACCCAGAGCACCATAGCAAAACCTCATCCCCCATATCTTTCAACTGATGACATCGTCTTATGATTGTTGAGAAACTGTAAGTTTGATAAACGAACAAACCTGCTTTTATGACTAGTGAGTTGAAGTGTTGAATGTTCTCACGGACAAATTTACTTCTAGGTACGTCTCTGTGGGGATTGATGATTGGTGGTGTTTGAGGCGAGGATTGGCAAAATTCTTTTCGTGCGTGAAGGTAACAATACGCAATTTCCCGGGATTAATTGTGTACTGCGCTGGCCAAACGTGTCTAACTGTGTATGAAGTCGTTGCGCATCAATTTCGCAGACAGTGGTGAATCTGAACAACAAAAACTCTACAGATGAGGTGTTTAGATGCTTCCATGAGGTATATTGTTGGTAACAAACAACCTCACATTGCTGTATCTAGACTGTTCTATCCTTGGCTACCGCCATTGCATTCTCGTTGTGTTCTCCCTTCTCCTAACTTGTCGCTTCGCAGTTGTCATTATTATACGTTTTATAATTCTACTATACCACGTTCTTTTATCTCTGCCTATTAGTTATGGGCCCAGGCAGTGGCTAGTAATAAATCTGCTTTCAAAGTCCTTGGAAAATTAAGTCGAGCATTGGTGGTAGTTGTGGTTCGTTTCGTGTGGAACAACGTGGTCCGTTCGGTTTCGTTTCACGAAAATGGCAGCATCATCTACTTATCAGCCAATCAATATCATCCGTTTGATGGTTCAGGTTTTGAGAACTGGATTTTCCGCGTGGAAAGACTCAAGGAGGACATTAAAGCGAGGGATTTAATTGTCCAGTGTACCTCGGATAGTATTATCGATCTCATAAAAGACCAAAATACCGCGAGTGAAATGATCAGGTCCGCTTAGAACTACATTCGTTCAAACTGGCATGAGCACCCGAGTTCAGTTGCAGAAACAACTGCGGAACATGATGTATTCTGGTGAAATGAGTCTCAACGATTTTATCGTGCAGTTTGATAAAATTGTCCTTGAAATAAATAATGCGGGAATTGACGACGGAGAATATATTTCTCAGCTCCTGTCTTCAATGCCCATTGAGTTTCATCCGATAGATGTCTTGCTCACGGCAAATCCTGGCATTGTAACAAAGGATTATGTGAAAAATAAATCGTTATCTGAAGGCGTGCGACTTGGGAAGAGGAATGGCCGTGGAAGAGATTCTTGTAAATATAATAATTCAGATTTCCGCGGCGAACATATTGGACGATCTATTGGAGAAAATCGCGGGCGTAGAGGAAGGGTGAGTGACACTCATTCTACGCATAACAGATATGAAGCTAATCATGGATTTAATGCCAAGGAACAGTATTTCAGGCTTTTTGATCCAACTTCATGAAAATGTAGTTTGTTGGAGCTCTAAAAAACAAAGTGTAGTAACCTTATCTTCTGTAGTGAAGCTGAATATGTCGCTATGGCTTATTGTATTTCAGAATGTTTGAATTGAAATAGTTCAATGTTTTCAGTTTCCCGTTTTAATTTATGAGGATAATCAGTCCTGCATTAAGATGGCTAAGACATGGGAAACAAAGCGCAGTAAGCATATCCATGTTACATTTCATTTTATAAAAAACTTAATTGTGGTTGGTAAATTTAAGGTGCATTATGTTTCTACAGTTCAGCAGCTTGCTGATATTTTAACCAAAGCTGTAAAAGCTGTTAAGTTCGAGTATTTTAGAAAGTTAATGAACATTCAAGTTGTATAAAATTGTTTTGCAGAGTGTGCAAGGTTTTTTAAATGTAATTATGTATGGGATATTGGAGACAGTGTTTTTATTTCATGTTTATTATTGCTGGTCGTTCGTATGTTTGAGGGGGAGTATGGTTGGTAACAAACAACCTCACATTGCTGTTTCTAGACTGAAGTATCAGAGCTGTTTTATCCTTGGCTACTGCCATTGCATTCTTGTTGCGTTCTCCGTTCCCCTAATTTGTCGCTTCCAGTTGTCATTATACATTACCACGTTCTTTTATCTCTGCCTGTGGTATTTAGGGTTGATGTTTCTCTTTAGGCGAGTACCACGAGCGTTCCGTTTTTACTTTCCAAGGCTCTACGAAGTAGAAAGGAAAGTTATGTAATCGGCTGAAAATTTTTTTTTGAGTTTTCTTCAGATCTGTACGTTTCAGACCCTCCTGAGTCCGAAAAACACTATTTGGGAAAAAGGTCTGTATGTGTGTCTGTATACGATTTTTAGAGAAAACCATCGTACCAAATCAGCTCAAACTTGATATCTCGCCCGCAGGTCATCATGGGACGCCAAAATAAGGGTATGAACAAAATTCACCGAAAGTTAACTATAGTTATCATAGTGATCAAAACAACAAATATTTTTTTTCTCAAAAACCGCTCCAACGATTTTGATTAAATTTTTTATATAGATAGCGCTTGATAAGATAATTATACCATAAAATTCCCATTTGTGGGAAAATGACGAGAGCAGCACAATAAATTATCAAAATTTTCGACGAAAAGCGTTTTTGCCGTGGTTTTTTCCTTTTAAACTCCGCTGGAATGTTAGTAGAATGTTAAAGAAAATTGGTACTGTAGTCCAATCCAATACCTATAGGGTGAGTATTTAAAAACGCTCATGAGATACATGGGGCTCACTCCAGAAATTCCTGAATTTCAACTACCGCCGTTAAGCTTAATACCAGTTCTAACAATTATTACCCAATAACTCTGCAAAAGTGATTACTATCCTCCTTCAAATAATCCGTGTTTACAGCCTCATTAATTTTCTGGGTACTATTTGCTCAATAATGGTCCTGCAATGAGTACGAGCAGCACAATAAATTCCGTAACTGTAAGCGCTATCGCTTTCTGCTGCCGTAAAGCGTTGTTTGACCAAGTTCAAATTAACTGAGTGATAAATGAATCGATTAAATAGAATTAGCCATGTACAAAGTGAATTGAAGTAGAGCTAAGGAAAGTTGTGTGTTGCAACGCACCAGATATTTCTGAGAGTGACGGACTGGAATGTACAGATTGTTGGGGAAGTTGTTCCCCAATTTATGAAGCAGACCAACGTGCGACGCTCAATCGAACTCCTGATCGACGTGAAGATATGCTGCACGGCAGACTTCGTTTCTTTAGGTGTTCTTGATGAGGTTGGTTGCTTGATTCTGCGTAGCATCATTTCCAGGCCTATATGGTTCACCAAGTGCTGGAGGGTGGGCTCCTGAAGCCACTGGGCCAAGGACGACTTGGGGACGGGTTTAGAGTCCTCGGACTTCCATAACACGGATCGAGAGATCGGCAGTAGAAGTTCTCACCCAGGCCGATATTTGTTACTTAACTAGGCATTCGTTCAGTACATTCTGACACCCCCGCGTCGTAGCAACGCTTAAACATCCCTATTTGCAATGAAGTCACGGCATGCAGCCTCTTGTCCGTTGAATAGGGGGCTCAATTGCTTCTAGCTTACAGATTAGGATTAGTTGGTGGTGCGATAAAACTGTGCGGTCGTGTTATGAATTCAGCAACTCATTACAACAGTATTGTTACTAACAAATATAAATTACCTAATTGTTAGCATATCTACTGTGCTTATGTAATTATATGGTATTGTTATTCCAGGGCTTGCCTACACCCAGTCTCATTTTGTACTTCTTGCCCTCTCGTGCTGCTACTAACAGGCATTCCTCCTGTCCTAATAACCAGCGTGTCCTTTATACTACCACTCACACAACACGTAGCCCCAATCTTCAATCGAGGAAATGCAGTGCCCTAGCTGAGCCATTCATTGCGTAATTTGTTCCGAATCGACTATAGTTAATTGGTGGGTTAAGTTGCGTAAAATATTGGGACTTTCTCGAGGTATACCTGCTGAAGATAGGAGTGTCTGAAGGTAGGGAGGGGAAAGGGAAGGGGGGTGGGAGTGAGAGAGAGAGTGAGAGCGCGGCCGTTGCTGGTTGTCCGGGGTGTTTCGAGAGGGGGGTGAGTGCTGGTGGGGAAGGCGGTGGAGGGGTAATGGTTTGATTCATTGGGGGCCGTGGGTGCACGCGAGAGTCGTGGTGCCCCCCAGGCCTTCCCACGCTCGCGTCGCGACCCGGGCACGGGCTCCCACGGTGCTGGTGGCTGTGCGCCGAGTCTCGAGACCAGGAACTTGGAAGGAGTCGGCTGGTGTTTCGGATTCGGGAAGATGAAGCCCACTCGCGTTCAGCTGATTAGAAACCTTCCTTCACCTCCCCCAACCCCACCCACACCGCCACCACCACCACCTCTTCCATCTACACGACTCGAGATCCTTCACACGAAAGAAAGCCTTTCCCTCGCAGAATCCCGTTTCTGCCGCTTCTTCCGCTTCCGACCGACAGACGACGAAGGCGCCGAACGCTTCTCGCTCCAGTTGCCGTCGAACGATCTGCAGAAATATCTGGTGCGACGCGTCACACAACTTTCCTCGGCCACATTTGACGATATTTTTCACTCTCATTACATCCGTTGTTCACTCAGTTCTGAATAGAACCTAATGGCACTCAAGGTTTCGTAATTTATTCTGCCACTCCTAATCGTGCCACGACTACTATCGACCAATCAGTGCACAGGAAATTCATGAGACTGACTACACGATTCTTTTGTTACTTTCCTTGGCTCTACAAAGTAAAAAGGAAAGTTATGTAATCGGCTGAACAAATTTTTTGCGTTTTATTCATATCTTTACGTTTCAGACCGGCCAGAGTCCGAAAAACACTATTTGGGAAAAAGGTCTGTATGTGTGTCTGTGAATGATATTTACAGAAAACGACCGTACCAAATCAGCTCAAACTTCATATCTCCTCCGCTGGTTACCAAGGAACGCCAAAATAAGGGTATGAGCAAAATCCACCGAAATTTAATTATAGTTATCATAGTGATCAAAACACAAAATATTTTTTCCCTCAAAAACGGCTTTAAGTATTTTGAATAAATTTTTTTTTTTACTGATAGCTCGTAATAAGACAATTGTACCATAAAATTCCCGTCCGTGGGAAAATGACGAGGGCGGGGCAATAAATTACGAAAATGTTCTACGAAATCGATTTAAGCGCGGTTTTTAGAGAAAACGGCCGTACCAAATCAGCTCAAACTTGATATCTAGCCCGCAGGTTACCATTGGACACCAAAATGAGGGTATGAGCAAAATCCACCGTAATTTAACTATAGTTATCACATCAAAACACACTTTTTTTTTCTCAAAAACAGCTTTAACGATTTTGATTAAATTTTTTATATTGATAGCTCTCAATAAGGCAATCATACCATAAACTTCAAGGATCAACTATCACACGCACCGCTTCAGTTACAGTCGGCGCACATGGTGAGTATGTCGCTACAATACGAGGACGGGTGACGAAGTTGTTCCAAATTTTTTTTTTTTTTGTAACTTTATTAAGACCATTTATAAATATAAATATACCTTAATGGCGTGATGGAGACACTGTTTTTCTAAAACTGAAGGTTATGCACTTAGTTCAGTACAGGAACCATTGACATTGAAGCGGGTCTACGTGGCGGGGACGGACCAGGCGTTGATGCGATGGTCTGGCAAAGCCTTCATGAACCAGATGATTGAGGTGGTGGAGATTGTGCGTAGTGAATGTGGACATGATGCGATGTAAAAGAGCCGTAGGGGTTTCCAGTGAGATTCATAATAAATAGTCAGGTTGTGAACAAATGGAGGCGTGTGGATAACATGTTTATGCAGGATTGCGTTTTGCTGTTGCTCAATAGGGCGGAATTGCGACGGTGAAAACGTGCCCCACGTACTTTATTGTGCAGGAAAATGGTGGGATTGTGCAGAAGAGGCCGTAAGCTGAACGCACGGGACCGTAATCGACGCAGCAATACAGAAATATGGTCCTCGAACGTCAAATGTCTCTCTAGGATCACTCCTAGATACCGAACTGATCGGACATTTGGTGTCGCCTAGAAACGTGAGGGGTGGTTTTGTGTAACGCCGTTTTCCAATTTGCTGGGGGAGATTTGAAAAGGTTAAAAACACGCTTTTTGGGCACAATTCGATTGTAATGTCCGTTTAACGGACCGTCAGAGGAACATTTATGGAGAACAGTTACTATAACTAACTATCCGTCAGTAGTTATCAAAGAAATCGGTATCACATCAATCTAACTGCCCACTTATCTATCTTATTACACTTTGCCCGTCAGCAGCCTCTCCCTTCAGATTATCGCTACCTCCCTTCGCCCAGAATCCTGGAAACAAGACAAAACATGTTCCTTTTAGGAGAGGTTTTCTCAAACAGCTTAAGTGGTTGACTCGTTTATTAATTTCAATCTGTTCTTCAACGATGAACGATCCCAGGAGTCAAAGTGGCAGTGAGCCTGTTCGAGAGAGAGAGAAGGCCTAGCACCAGTGCTGCCAACTGACAGCAACTTGATCCTTGCCACATGAAGAGGAGTGACGCAAGCGGTTGGGAAGAAGGTTATGGCAAAGCCTGAGCACAGTACTCGAACCCCTCGAAACTTGCCACCCAAGTAAATAGTTATGCACCGCCTGACTCCCATTGGAGGCACCTGGAGGTCGTAGTCTAGTGGATATAGACGAAGATTCATGATCGCTGTGATTTTTGTCTGAGTCAGCGGCACTCCAAACATTTCCAAACCCCTCGCAACAGTTAGATTCGGTGAGAAACCAGATTAAGAACTCCCTTCAGATGATACAGACCCCGGCGCGGTAACACACGGGCAACAGCTAAATGACAACCTGTTGTTCTGTCGATGCTCTTGCTGACTTTCGCCTGATATAACGCTCTTATGAGTGTTAAAGAACAGCCATTTTGATCGAGGCTCCGGAATTGATTTGGTCGCTTCTACTTGTAAAGGTAATTCAGAGGACTGTCAATTGGTTTTTGGAACCACAGTGAAACACACTAGTCGACGTAATGACGTTAGTATTCCAGAATATTTGAGCTTGACCCTCATTATTACGCTTGTCATCGCACAGGTTAATTATTTAACCACCATCCAGTTATTTGTTGAGCCTAACTGTCACATGAGGGGGATTTATTAAGACACTTCTTCGACATTTGGGGAAATTGGTTCCTCACGCTCTCACAAACGACACTGGTCCGTTACTGTCAAATCAAATGGTGTTGCCAGCCTCAAAACCCCAATAAAATATTTTTAGCCGATTACGTTACTTTCCTTTCCAGTGCGTAGAGCTGAGGAAAACAGCTTCGGGGAACACCGCTGCATCACCACAGAGTGAGATACCGTAACTTACTTCCTCCTAGGGATTTCGAAATTTCCCTCGAACGGGTTCGACTCGGCTGTTGAGGGGAAATCCGTGTGAGGGTTGCGCTGTAGGAGAGGATCCTGTAGGAGAACCGACGAATAAAGCGATGTCGAAGATTAGACGTGGAAAAGAGAACGTGAATAATTCATAAGTGGCTCGTGCTACCGTTTGGAACTGGAGAGTAGTAATTTTCCTATCCTCGTTCCTGACCCACCACTTGGCACCTCTTCCCGCTCAGGTTGAGCAGCTGCTTGCTGCCCCCAGTCTTTCGCTCCATAAGCCCTTTTTCTACCACCGTTTTCTTTTTCGAGTCAGTCGACTGCCGAGAGTGTTGTGGCTTATTGTGGGCTGCTGCCCTGAGCCATGCAGCGGTCTACGTATTTATGACACTAATATCGCAGAGATCTCGCAGAGATGGGAGTTTTTTGTGAGTTGTGACGGTCCCTTTTGGCCCTGCAGCCTGAAGTGCCCCACTCCCGCAGTGTTCCAAACAGTATTACGCAGATGCCTCACGATGTGGTGGTGGAAGCACAATGGACGAGCCGAACTCGCCCTATAAAGCATTCAATATGCACTGCGGCCTAACGACCTATTCTGCCAGTCCTAATGTCTCACAGGTCGATGCCTAGGACCCTAAGGAATGTCAGTATTAAAGAAATTGGGTTGTGTCCGCCAGTAGGCAAATACTAAAGTTAACGTACCTGTTAGGTGAGTCCGTCTCCTCTGGCTTGTGAGTTACTGTGGGCAAGCGCTTTCGATGTAAAGACATCATCGTCTGGCCGTTTAGTCAGTACTGGAGTCAGTCAGTTGGTCGTGGTCTTTATATACAAAGAGAAAGGTGAAGGGAGTGATGGAGCGTTGGGAAGGGGCGGGGAGAGGTCTTGTTGGTCAGTCTTGTTAGTAGTACCTTAGCGGACTGGCTGTGTTAGGTATTAAAGAAATTGGGTTGTGTCCGCCAGTAGGCAAATACTAAAGTTAACGTACCTGTTAGGTGAGTCCGTCTCCTCTGGCTTGTGAGTTACTGTGGGCAAGCGCTTTCGATGTAAAGACATCATCGTCTGGCCGTTTAGTCAGTACTGGAGTCAGTCAGTTGGTCGTGGTCTTTATATACAAAGAGAAAGGTGAAGGGAGTGATGGAGCGTTGGGGAAGGGGCGGGGAGAGGTCTTGTTGGTCAGTCTTGTTAGTAGTACCTTAGCCGGACTGGCTGTGTTAGGTATTAAAGAAATTGGGTTGTGTCCTACTGTGACTAAACGGCCAGACGATGATGTCTTTACATCGAAAGCGCTTGCCCACAGTAACTCACAAGCCAGAGGAGACGGACTCACCTAACAGGTACGTTAACTTTAGTATTTGCCTACTGGCGGACACAACCCAATTTCTTTAATACCTAACACAGCCAGTCCGGCTAAGGTACTACTAACAAGACTGACCAACAAGACCTCTCCCCGCCCCTTCCCCAACGCTCCATCACTCCCTTCACCTTTCTCTTTGTATATAAAGACCACGACCAACTGACTGACTCCAGTACTGACTAAACGGCCAGACGATGATGTCTTTACATCGAAAGCGCTTGCCCACAGTAACTCACAAGCCAGAGGAGACGGACTCACCTAACAGGTACGTTAACTTTAGAATGTCAGTATTTCCTGCAAGAGTCTTCTTTGATCTCCACCCTAAGAGAAGTGGTACCAAAAATCAGTAATCGCTCCCACTCAAGTCTCGGGCGCTGGGCCAGAACATGGCAGGATTGTTCAATTTGCAGTGCCATGTGGCCTTAGGTCTGTCCTGTCCATTCTCAGAAGGCTCTGTCTTATCTCACGTGTTTGCTACGAGATGGAGCGTTTGGAGTGCCCCACTCCCGCAGCATTCTCCTACAGTCCTCTTGACTAGTGACAGTCAAGTCCCACAGTGAGGAGGTGCCCCTATAGGAACTAGACGAACCGATACTGCCAGATGATTCGCCCTCTCATTTTCAGTGATCCCATTACGCCCAAGAATCCAACACACGGTAACTATATTCGTGTTTTCTCCGGACTCAAGCCGCATCCTGCATTCTCACGCACGTTTTGACATTGTGCGGTAGTTCTTCAGCGCCTCATTGGGTGACAAGTTTCAAAGAAACAGGTTAACTGTGACTACGTTTCTTTGCTATAACCTTCTTCGCAAACTGAGCGACATTTTTGCACAAGCTTGTAGCTATCAACGCGGAAATGGTTAAAATGAGGGACGGCATTTCAAAAATCAACAAATTTGAGCAAATGTAGTTTTAAATATTTGACAACCACGAAAACATTTGAACGAGCCATTATTGGTAATGAGGAGATGGTTCGAAGAAATACGTGACTTTTTGTTGTTTCGCCTCTTCCTGCAATCGAAGTTTCAATGCTTTGTAGGGAGCCATAGTATCTTCATATTCTCTTCGAGCGGTTTTCGTCTAGATCCTGGCGTAGAATGCTCTCTATTTCGCCAGATCATTATTAATGCACTTGATGTGTGTGTTGATCCGCATTCGTTTCCCTAGGCCAGGCTCTAGACTTTTCGAAAGCTCCTCCACGCTTAGACCTTCCCTCTCTAATTCTTCAGCAAAGCCTTCTCCTTAAACAGAATTGGCTACTGATAGATTGATTTGAGCGGGACTTTCATTCTGTGGTTCAGCCAATTCGGGAAGAAGGGGTTTCAGTTTTTCAGAATGGATGGCTTCAGTTCTAAAGCAGAATCGGTGTTCGGCATACGCTGAACTAGTTGGGCCATTATCAAGGGGCATTTATGCTTTTTTTTCATGTTACGCCGCCAGAAAATCTGGGAACTACCCGTTCAGTCCGCTTTTCCTCCAGTTCAGTTTAATTTCCCGTTTTGGGCTTTCCAGAATGTCCTTCCTTCCTTCCTTCGATTTACCCCCTTCTCCAACGCACACAGATGTGCCCAGATATACTCGTTTCCCAGTGCGCACGACATTCCTCAATCAGCTCTTGGGCCAGTCATAGCTCTCACTCTATCCCTCCGCTACAGTTTATTTAGCTCCCCCTCTCGTGTGCTCAACATTCGGCGATGTCGTTTACACAGTGCAACATATTGAAGTCCTACCAGCAAGACGCAACTGAAGCCTGTGGATCCCCTGATCCATCGGTTGAAGGAGTGATGTGGTGTTTGGTGGAAGGAACACGACCTTAACATAGGAGTTCATTAATATTCGCGGGTGACCTGGGGCATTGTCTATGAGAAACAAGTTTTTTTCCCGCGATGCAGGCCTTCACACTTGGAACGAACTTCACCGTGAATCAATCAAGAAACAGAGATGCAGTCGACCGTCCCTTGAAAGCCAAGGGGTTTAGGAACTCATGAATGACCAGAGGTTTTAGTAAAAAAAACCCTAGAAGCATGTTTGTCAGGCTTAATTAGCTGGGTCTTTGACCTCCAAAATGTCTGTGCTAGCCCTACGAAAAGTCATTGTTTCCCCAGACACCTTTCTATCTCAACCCGTTTGTTTGTACTTGTGCAAGTTCCACACCACAGTTATTTCCATTTCACAATGGATTTTCTCCATTTCTGGACTTTCCCAACTATCTTTTCCCACCCTTCAATTTCAGAATCCTCTTCTCAACATACTGCTCCTTCCAAGTCAGTCATCTAACAGCTCTAGTGATACAGTCGTCTCCCAGTTCTCCCAACTGTTTGACTATCAGCTTGCACTCCTCCCAACTCAACTCTCTCTCTCTCTCTCTCTCTCTCTCTTTCTCTCTCTCTCTCCTCTCTACTCTCTCTCTCTCTCTCTCTCTCTCTCTCTCTCTCTCTCTCTCTCTCTCTCTCTCTCTCTCTCTCTCTCTCTCTCTCTCTCTCTCTCTCTCTCTCTCTCTCTCTCTCTCTCTCTCTCTCTCTCTCTCTCTCTCTCTCTCTCTCTCTCTCTCTCTCTCTCTCTCTCTCTCTCTCTCTCTCTCTCTCTCTCTCTCTCTCTCTCTCTCTCTCTCTCTCTCTCTCTCTCTCTCTCTCTCTCTCTCTTCGTCTCCCTCCCAACATAGTATCTCACAACCAGTTCACATGTACTGTGAGTCCCTTGTGCGCGTTTAGATACTCATACTCAACCAGATATTGCTATTCTGTCAAGTGTAATACAGTCCTCACTCAAGCTCACCAGGACCGTTTATTTCTCAGTTTCAAGCTCCCCCATTCGTGCGCCCAACACAGCGTATCTAAGATTCTGTCTTTTTATTTAATTATAATAATATAATCAGTTTTTATATAAATGATTGTGGTCAGACATCGCGAAAGACTGACCGACGTCCGATGACAACTCTAATCTTTCGATCTGGCAAAACAATAAAAACATACTCTCTCAACCAGCTGCTACGAAGTCAAAGAGCGCGGATAACGAGGGATTACTGTCCCTACATTTTGTTCTTGATAAATGTTGCCGTAGGAAATGCGTTGAAAGAAGATACAGGGTTCGTATATGCGGCAGGTTGTCGAATTTCTCGAGGTTGCGGAACGTTGTGTGTTGCTACGCACCAAATATTTTGACTGGCTACCATAGTCCACTATCCTCGAAACGCTCTCGAACCGGAAAATGAACAGGAGCAAGTTGACTCGTTTTCACTGAATAATTTGGGCGGTCAATCTTGACAATAGTTTCGTAGATTTCTCATGCAGTAGTATAATGAAATGATAGTAATCTCGAAGTTCATGAAAACGAAAGAAAATAAACCAATTATTGCATATGTAAATAAAACTGGCGATTTAATTAAAATAAATTAGCACTCCGATAAGGGTCACAAATATACAGAAAGCGAACAAAATATATAAAAGGAAACGAACTTCCCAAAACAGTAAATTCCTACGGCCGAAATAAAATAAATAGAGAACTTCTTCCTGACGTCGTCAGTTAGCAGCTGGGGAGATGGTTCGGCGAGATGATTAAGATTCGGGACACTGGAGGGAGGCAGAGTCTGTGTGTCTGAATGAGATGAGAGCAACTTGGTAAAGTTTTCGGAAAGGAGTTCAACAGTACGGGAATGCCCGGAAAAGAACAAAACGTGGGTTCGGGTCAAGCTCAAAGAGTCGATTCCTTCACGAAACCACTCTTTGAGATGTATTCATTCGAATATTTTAACGAGATGATTGGTTTAGTGAACATGTTAAGTCGGAAATAGCCGACTAATACGCAAACTTCACATTTACACCATTCAACGCGTTTTTTTGTCGTCGGGTCATTGGAACATGCTTTGCGCGAGAAGAGCGGATTTCTCGGCTGAGCAATAAAAATCAGCTTGTGGCCGTAGATGACTAATTGGCAGGAGTTGGTTGGGTTCGAACCAGACGCTCAACGGCGGCAGTGAACAGCATTGAAGCAGAAGCGAGGAAGTTGAGAAACGAAAAAACAGAGCCTAATTTGTCTTAGTTTTAAAGGTGTAAACGCGGTGTTGTGTTACTCTCCGTTTTCCCGAGACTCATCGGCCCTCAAACTAAAAACGTCGAGTATAGTCGACTTTCCAGTAAAAACGTCTGCTTCTCGTCGTCCTCTCCGCTCAACTGCCCGTACATTCCGCCCTGAAGAATGTTCCCACAGTTTTAGCCTCATTTCCTCGACAGTTGAGACGTTCTCTTTTTTTCCCCGCTCTTCAATTTGACTCCTACACACCTCGTTGGCAGTCAGCTCTGCCGAACGCCGCTAACGAAAACTTGAACCTAAAAAAACAACCCTTTCCTCCGCTCTACCAACTTCGAACTGGCGGGATACGACGCTAGTCGACCGATTAAGACGTGCCCACAACACTACAGTCCGATGTGTGAACTTGGCGCGAGGCATCACACGACTGACCTCAACCCGCGTAAGTTAGGTGATGCGCTATACGCGTATACCTAAGCGCTCTATCATCCTCCCGCGCGTCTCCACACGAACAGAATACAAGCACCAGCTACGGGAAAGTACTCCGTAATTTTAACTAAAACCATCGAAATAATTCTGGTGTGGATTCTTGAGAGGCAGTTAGAACGAAATGAAAAACTTTCTCTTGCCCGACGTTTGCTTAATTTATTAAGCACCATCAAGACTGTAGGATCGCAGCAGGCAATTGAGTTACAATAAATTATAAGGAATTTCTAGAGACGCATTGGATTGAATTAATGTTGAAAAACATACCTCGGGAAATTGCTAATCGATCCTTAAAATAGTGGCATGCGGAGAAAAAAAAGAAAACAAACAGACCTTAATTATAAATAACAGATTGGACTAGTGTAGAAGGTTTTAACGAGGTTATGAGTAAACAAGAACATAGTGAAGGTGTAATTGTTTATCATATTTGAATAAATTTTACCTTTTATTCCAGACGTTTGGGGATTTACTTATATAAAGTTAACGTACCTGTTAGGTGAGTCCGTGTAGCGAGCGCTATCGATTTGAAGACATCATTGTCTGGCCATTAAGTCAGTACTAGAGTCAGTCAGTTGGCCATGGTCTTTATATACGGAGAGAAAGGTAAAAGGGATGTGAGAGCGTCCAGGAGGTGGGGGGGGAGGAAGGAGGTCATGCACCTCTGGGGAAACCCACTAGAGGTGAAGGGAAAGGAACGTCTTAAATAGTCTGTCACTCGTCGATTCTAAGTATTTTTTGTATAGGGTGGGTTGGTTGTTTTCGTTTGTGTAGTGCTTCGAGTGGTGTGAATATGGTGTCGCATTTTGCGTTGATTTGTTCGTTTATTCCATGTTTTCTAATATGTTCAGTTTTCGTCCTATGTGTTGTTTATGTAGTAAGATGGTGCAGTCCTGTATTTGATAGGGTTCATGTCCAGTTGTCTCGAGGTGGTTGGCAAAGTTTGAATCGTCTGAGTTCCTGCTAAGAGATTTAATGTGTTCTGAATATCTGGTCCGTATTTTTCGTCCTGTCTGCCCTAAGTTATTTTATATACCCCACTTAGGTCGAGTGGGCCAGTTTTATCAATCTTTGAAGTTAGTTTGGTTGTAAGTATGTACGTAATGCGATTTGTATGCTCTCCTTTCGGAGGATGTTAGTTATTCCGTATATTTTTGGTCCTGTGTACGTAAATGCCCAGCGTCTTGGCAAAATCTGTGTATTTTGTGTTTTTGGAGTCATATTGTCTTAATAATTTGTTTATTGTTTTTTTGGAGTAACCGTTATTTTCTGCGATAGTATCGATAGTATCAAGTTCAGGTTCGTGAACTTTAGTAATTTGCCTACTGGCGGATCTAACCCAATTGCTTCAATTTACTTATATACATATCATTTCTTTTATTTTACGTTTTAAGTGATGGCTTTCTCCGTCAAGAACCGTGGTTTTGTCAAAATCAAATGTGTCCGTCATTGATTGAGAGTTCGACCGAGATGCAGTGTGTGTGGAACGTGTTGATGTCAGATTTGTGGCCCCTAATTCTGGAAATCATGCATTGCTTTGTTTCTCCTCTATATGGTTTAGGACAATTGCCAATTGGTATGGAATACACGATCCAGCTGCAGTTTTGGGTGAGGATGTTAGATTTAGTATTTGAATACACCATGGTGTTGAGGATGTTTCTATTTTTATGTGCTATTTTACAACTGGTTTGGTTTGTGAAAGATTTAGATTTTATTCTGACAGCCCTTTGACATTTGAATCCTCTGTAATGAGATGGTGTTGTGGTAGTTGGGGTAGTAGTATTATTGTGTGAATTTGACAGTGATGAACTAGGTATTGAAGCTGGAATAGTGTCTGCATGTGTAGCTTGTTCGGGAGTTTGAGTGGCGGGTGTGATAGGGGGCGATCTGATGTTCGTGGGTACAGTCAAGAATGGATCCCACATAGCCATCAAAATAATGTTCGCACAATGTTAATTTTCTATTTATTTTGGCTCACGCTTTAGTGCTACGGAGGATTACCAAATTAGTGTTGCGGAACATAATGTTGGTGCAGATTACAAGACATTCTATCGTCAAATCCAGAGCGACGTGTTCCAGAGAAAAATTAAAGATGATGAGAAAAACATGTTTTTGGGCGCATTTCGGTTATTATTGATTTATTCAAAATTGTATCAGAGAGAGAGACTACAGGGCATCAGCCAAAGCCAAGGGAACAGCGGCCGGAGTCGTGGCCACATATGGGCCCATTTCCCATCACCCAAGTAATGTAGGGCTTTGGCTCCTAGAACGGGTAGATCTTCCGGTTCCCTTCACAAATTTGAGGATTTTCCTCCATTCGTTGTGCCGTATGTCACCCCAGTCTATTGTTCGTCCTGCAAGCCTTTCTAATCTGGTTCTAAACCATATTAGGCATTCACGTATGAAACGCTCAACTGTTCCTATTTCCCCGCAGGAGCATTCAGCCCCAATCGTTCGGTTATATCTGTGTAATGTGTTCCGAACTGCGTAATGTCCAGTTAACATGCCTATTAATCTTCTTAATTGATTCCTATATAGTTTTAGGGCTCATTCCGTCTTTTGTTTGTTGTATCTTGTGGTCCCTGTACGCTTAGAGAATTCAAGGGCTCTGTTGTTGTCTATTGGGCCTTCTTGATTGTTGCTATGGTAACTGCCATGTAGGGCTCTGGTCCATGGAAGTGATCGGTCGATCCCTCTTTGGCCAGTATGTCCGCTCTTTCATTCCCGCCATATCCCTCGTGTCCTGGAATCCATTTTACTGTCAGGGTATTACCTCTCTGTACAAGTTCTTTCCCTTTGTCATTGGTGTCCTCAACTAGTAGGCTCCTAACTATTGGATTGGCCAGCGTTTTTATTCACGATTGGTACTGTGTATATTGTGATTGTCTTATTGCTAGGGTTCAGTGTCATCAGTTGTCAAAACTGTATCATTTCACGACTATTTATATCAACATTGAGGTTTAATGTACGCAACAAGAGAAGGTCACACTTAATGTTCACTTTTAATATATTAAACTTGATGATATAAAATATATAGCGCGACCCATCACACAACGATCTTCGGCTCCACGTACATTCGTTGATTTTGATCTCTCTAACGGCTAACCCAATATGTTTATCACTTAATTTATTGGAACTCAACTCAACATTTTATAACAACAAGGTATTAACGTTCCAGAATTATTGCTTTGGTCTTAATGTTTAGTCTGAAAAGAAAGGTTTATATACACGTTTGTTGGTGACTCGTGCACCTCGACAACAACTGCACGTTCGTCCCACCATCGCCCAAAACCGCCCGAACCATTGCGCTTCCTAACTCCGCCATCATTCTCAGCCTTGCTTACCTCCTTCTTTTGAAAACCGCATGTATAGCGGTCAGCCGTTCTTTTAGTTTTCATTCTATTGAGTTTTTTTCCTACGTTCGTCAGCGTCCGACAGAAGTGAGACTTCTCAACAAGATTTCAACTTCCTTTCCGCAGTAAGAGGTTGCTCATCATCGACGTTCGTCCAGTGTGAACATTGCTCCATTAAAACGATGGGTACATTTTGTTTTCAACTACGTGAACTGTCACATCTGTTTCAACTTTTGTACTCAAAAGAGTTTATTTTCACATTTTTGGACTTAATCCAACTAAAGAGAACTTCAGTTATTTTTGAGCTATTCTGCCATCTCTTTTATTTTCATTATCACTCATACTGTTTAGTGCACAAGGAAAAGAGAGAGATATACACACGACTTGAACGAGATGTAAGACTGAGATGGGGGGGCTTGATCTGAGAAATAAGTGAGTGAAGAATAACGATATCAGGTTGAGCATGAGTATTTAAACACGAGAGAGAGAGAGAGAGAGAGAGAGAGAGAGAGAGAGAGATTGATTGATTGATTGAGATTTTTATCTAACAATCAGGGATGAGTTAGGGCCATGAGGCCCTCTCTTCCACTCTCCCTGAAAACATATTTACCATATTAAAAGTTCTCTTATAACATAAAATAAACTATTGCTTTAAATAGATATCGCTAAGTAAATAACTAAAACAGACAAAAACAGTACAACTGAAACAAATAAATCAAATTCTATTTCACTTCAAAGTTTCTCTTGTACGAAAACTCCTTATTTAATAGTGCCTCAACAGTTTATTTTTAATTTTCTCCCTAAATTCTACCACTTTTTCCTTCATATCAAACCACTCAACATTGTCATTGTATAGCTTGCACCCCTGAACTTCGAAAGAACGCGCATACATTTCGGTTCGATGCTGAGGCGTCCGAAGCACTCTATTGCGGTTCCGTGTGTCTCTTGATGCTAGGAACTCAAATTCGCAGCGAAGATATGCCGGTTTGCTGTTTTTCAATATTTTAAACATCATTGTAGCCACGTGTAATCTCTTCCTTTCGCTCATTTTCAACCAGCCAATCCGACGATAGTGAGGGGTGACGTGATCGTCCATTTTTAGCTTCAACGCGAAACGGAGTGCTGCATTTTGGGCCTTCTGTAACCGACTCAGTTCCTCACTCTTCAAATCACACAATGCAGCAGCAGCGTAGTCCAAATGAGGCATTATGAGGCTTTGAACAAGCTGGACCCTTACATGCTGTGGAAAGTCTGCAGCTGTCCTCCTTAGTTGGTAGATGGTCCTAAATGCTGTGTTGCATGTGGCTGTCACTTGATTACCCCAGCACAAGTTGCTTTGCATCATGACTCCAAGACTCTTTGCTACGTTTACGTATTCTATTTCCACGCTACCACAGGTAACTCTAGGAATCGTACTCATATCTATTCTGGACAAAATCTTCGGGTACCCAAGCAACATTGCCTTCGTCTTAATGGGATTAATTTCCATTCCATGATTTCGGCACCAGACTTCCACTCTTTCAAGATCTTCGTTCAGCTTTCCAATTGTGCTACACAGGTTTTCCATATTGCAAGCTCGGTAAAACTGTAAGTCATCTGCGTATGAAATGTGTCTTGTTCCTTCTGCGAAAACTTTGGGTAATGTGGTTACATACAAAATAAAACATAAGGCAGATAAAACAGAGCCTTGTGGTGTGCCGACAGGTACCGTTCTCCAGGACGATAGTTCACCATTATTACCTGTAACCGCTAGCTGTCTTCCAGTCAGATACGACTCAAACCAAGCCAGAACACTGTCTATGACACCGACTGACTCAAGAACCGCCAATAATATGTCCTTTCGAACCAAATCGAATGCTGCTGAAAAATCAACCATAATCATAACAGTCACTTGTCTGTGATCCATTGCTTCTCTAATGTCACCCAGGAGTCTGATGAGAGCCGTCTCGGTGCCAAAGGAGGAGCGGTACGCATACTGCTTGGCATCCAAAATGTTATAGCCTACCAACGTAATCTCGCAGCTCATTGTGGACGATTTTATCTAAGACCTTTCCCATTGCGCACAACAGGGAGATGGCGCGGAAATCTCTAGGTGAAGTGGGCGTTTTAGATTTTGGGAGTGGTTTCACAACTGCTTTCTTCCATATCTGTGGGTATTCTCCAGTTTGTAGCGACACATTAAAGATGTGAGTCAATACAGGCAGAATTGCGTCGGCAAGTAGGTGAAGTACCTCAATTGATATCTCGTCTACTCCTATTGATTTGGACTTAATGCTGAACAGGGACTCCCTCACTTTCTCTTCACATAGCGGAGGTATGGAGAAAGGTTCATACAAAGGCCTAGACTTGCGGTATCTTCCTATTACCTCTGGAAAAGACGGAGTCTCAGGGGAGCGGCTGAAATATTGACCTAGTGCTTCAACAGACACATTTATTTCTGATTCAGACTTCAGAAATTAGAGAGAGAAAGAGAGAGAGAGAGAGAGAGAGAGAGAGAGAGAGAGAGAGAGAGAACTCATAGGTAAATGAGTTTGGGAGGAGCTGTCTATTGAGAGGAATGTACATTGAGGGGAGGTAAAAGGATATCGTGGAAAGTCCAGAAGAAGGGGGAATCCGTTGTCAATCGGAAATAACTGAAGAGGTGAACTTTCCAGGGGTAAACAAAAGGGCTCGAGAACAGAAGGTGTTCCGGGAAACAATGACTTTGCTGTTAGGTCCAGTGAGTCCCGTAAGGGCAAGTGCAGACATTCCGAGTCCAAAAAGACTGTATTGATACACTTGCTTAACACGATAGAGTTTTGATTAGAACGATAGTTCTTTGAGTTGAGCACGACCGAAGAAGGAGAACACAAGTATCACATACCACAACTTGATCGCCAATTAAACCCTGAGGAAAAAGTAAGAAAGGAGGAGTGTGAGGAACTCGTAGGGGGAACAGCCCGCGAAGCTCCCGAAAATTGTGTCTAGGGAGAGCCGCTATCGAGGGTTTTCCAGATGATGGCCCCAAGTTTGGCTGGTCGGATGTGGCAAACGCATACTATTCATTTTTTCGTTCAAAGCGTCCGACAGTCGGAAGTAATGGATTTATTATATTCTTGTTTTCATATTTTGAAAACTCATCACCGGCAAAACCCAACACCTGATTATGTTACGACCTCTGAGCAACCATCTTATAGTGTCACACTATCAGTATTTATAGGGAGAGAAGCGTAGTAAAAAACCTGCTTCAAGTTGAAATATTTGATCATTGTGCTCCTGTCATTTTCTCTGGTATTGAAAACTGTATTGTCTTGTTATGTTATTCAGGAAGGCCCATAGAAACAATTTAATCGAAATCTACATAGCTAGTTTTGACAAAAAAAAGTTAGTGTTTCAATCGGTTTTTATTATTTTTAAAGTTCGCCGTGAATGGGACGGTGGCACCTAAAAAAGGAAATTAATAATAGTTAAGGAAATGAGACACCCATAGCACCCTACAATGCCTCTAGGGATAGCAGAAATCGGAGAGGAAGGAATGAAAAATAAGAGGATGTTCCGATTGATACCTTAGAGAACGCCTGACCCAGCCAAAGCAACTCCTCAGCCCTTTTCTTGCACCACATGCCGTGCCAGTCAGTTTAGTGATTTAATTGGAATTTGAAACAATAATAGCGCAAGATAGTTGCCAGTAATAAAAGTTGTAACGAGCACCAGTATCAGTGACGTTAACTGATGTAACCCTCGTCACCCCCTCGTCGGGGGTTTAGGTCTTTTAATAAGGAAACAGACCAGACTCAGTGGTGCTACTAACAGTTCCGAATCCCGAACTGAATCTCCATGCAAATGTACCCGCGGCCATTGTATTGAGAATGAACCGAATATGGCGAGGTGAAGTTGTTTTTGTTTGATTGGGACAAAGTTCATGAAAAGCCTCCGTCGTCAGCTTTTTAAATTGACCTAGAATAAGCAGCGCTGATAATCAAGTTCGTCTTCGCCTAACGTATAACGCGAGCCAATCGAATCCATCGCTTTTGAAGCACGCTCGAGAAGTAGCTAAGTGGCGTTGCGCCTGAACATACTAAGTCCCGCGCTTCTCACGTGTCGTTTCGGCTCGAATCCCCCGAGCGCTTCGTGCCTGGTGCATGTACCTACCAAATTTACCTGCGCACTATTTCCTTTTCTCTCTTCGTATGCAAAATGTGTTCACTCTGTACCTTCGTACACAGTATATTTGTTGCGTTGCTAAATGTACCTTGTAAGTTTGCTCAAAATCTTCTACGCCGTTTTTAAGAAAATCTGATAACTCTGTTCGACATATAAATAGCTGCTGGGAACCTACCATACTCTGCAATGTGGGTATAGGTTGCTAGGAGAGTTACCGTTAGGTTGCTGTAGACAATTTTAAATCGTTCATACACGCGTTCCTGGCCACATTTCGGTCGTCAGCTTCGTTCGTCAGCTTCGTTCGTCGAACTCTTTGAGGAACAGTCATGTGAAAGGTGTAGATATGCGCTACTTCTTGTTTGATCCAAATCGTTAAAACCTATGTGACGATCTGTTTGGTTCTGCTGTGAGGCAGTTCAGTGTCCGCACCAGTTCACATGCTGTGATGTTCCCTTGCACACTCACGCTCCAGAGGGGCTTAAGACACAACTTTCCACTTGGCTCTGCAAGCATTGCAGGCACTCCTCCATTAGATCTGCAGCTGGACCACAAATAGGGTACGAGGGAGCCATATGTGCCTGAATACTTCAATATGAAAAGGAATCTCAAATTCAAGTGGGCTCATGCATGGGTAGCAGGCGAGATGGGTCACTGGAAATCTTTTGCCCTCAGTGCGCAAACGTCGATATATGGAATGGTGGCAACCACATTCCCAGCTGGTTTCGGAGCTGTAGGAGCCCCTTTTTCTGCCCTCTTTATGAAGATGCACGTGTTCGCAAGTCAACCCCCCCACCCACCCACCCACCCACACCTAAAGGGTTGCTGCCGAATTGCGTGCCTCACTCCTCACGAAAGCAAGGTTCCAGGTTCCTGTGTACGCTGTGCCAAAGCTTGAGTCATGTGAGGAATTTGGACCACAGGTCAAACGTTACCCTTCGATGGTGCCAATGTGCCAGTAGGAGTCCAACGCCCCTGAGGCTCCTCCAGTGCCGTGAGCTGCCAATCCCAAAGCTCAACTATCAATCAACTTCTCGAATTGATATTTCAAGCCCTGCAAGCGCAAGATTTGGGGTGTTACGGTTTCCCTAGTGGGGTTTTCCTCACCCTCACATCCCTCTTAACACTTGCCACTTCCTACAACGGTCTACCCTTACACGTACTCCTACTCCCATAGACTATACGTGGAACTTCTTCTCTGTCGTGTCTGAATGAACGTTCAATTAGTGTAACTACGCAGTCCTCTCTCTCTCTCTCACGTCTCCTTCGTCAATTTTCTGTTTTCCTATACTGCATTTCACATCACATGTTGCACGCCTTTAGAGGTGCATACAGACAATAAAAGTTAACTAGTGATTACTGGATGATATGCTCAAACTTTAACTAAAAAACGTTGCAGCCGTAACTCCCATGCCTCCCTTGCCATTGATGGAATTCGCTCATAACTTCATTAAAGAAATAACAAATAACCAAAAATCACTCAATCCGCTCAGCCGTTCATCTATAAACCCGGCTGAACGTAGTTTTTCCTTTGTCTGATAAACTACCTGTACGTCTATCGCCAGATTCCGTAGATCCTAGCTCTGCCGTTTCACTTACTATAAATTCTCGCAGTTTTTACCCGGTAATTCCAAAACAAGCACGAGCCTCCTCGAAATATCACGTTGGCAGTCTCATGAATATCCTGTGCGTTGATTGCTCTGTACGAGGAACTCAATAAGTTTTGGAGCTCTAAGTGCTAACAGTTTCTATGTAGAACGTTGTTACACAGTGAATGAACAACATATTTGAGTTTTTGCTAGCGTGAAGAAAATCGCTGAAACGCAGACGGCCCAAGGAAAGTTTTGTGATGCGTCCCGTAAGACTAAGATGATAAAACGAAGAATAATTTGTCTGATTGAGTAGCGTTATTGTTACTGATGATGAGCTATTCGTCGAAATCAAATTAAATGGAAACAGATCGTACGTAACTCGGTTTGAAAACACCTTACGCAGTTTATACCGAGCAAGAGCCGTCAGCACAGCCCCACAATAAGCCAAACCACCACATAATGTATAATGAATAATAAGAAGAGCCATTTTAAAGATTCTTGTCCGAAATGTTTGGGGCTTGAAACCCCAATACACTACTCCCATCCCCTTCCTTCACGGTTATGATAACAAGAGTTGTTCAGGTTCACTATTATTTCAACACTTTGGTACTCATAAGAACGTACCCGTTCAAATGGCGTCAAATGACCGAACCGCTCCACATTTTGGCGGTTAAGGAAACAAAAGCGGGTAATTGATATCGAAATTCAGATTATAATATTTCAAATTTTACTAACAACAAAAATTTGATATTTTTCTTTGTACATCGCAGGAATTCAAATATTCAAATTTAGAAACTCATAACAACTTAACGCTAATATTCTATTTTAGAAATAATACTGGGTCGAGTTTCGCCATACACTAAGTCCTAATTATGCACAATATACTCATAAAATGTACACTTACGATACGTTGCGTGCTGCTACAATAAATAACCTCCTGAACTTTGCGTGAGATCAAGTGGTGGTTCGATAAGTTTCGATTTGTGTTTGAATACAATGATACAGTTGGGAAAAGAGTGGTCGGTAGGGACATGTAGGAAGAAGGGCGCTCCTCGGTCTTGAGAACGTGACAATCTTTGGTTGGACGCAGTCTGAGAGTACAAGGAACTATGTAATAGGATCTGAAATCGTTCGCCGTTGACTAGAGGGCAGTTCAAGAGGGGATTCAGTCGACCCGAGACATGCGCTCATATTTAGACGGTTTAGGCGTGAGTAAAACCGCAGGGTTTGTGCAAATTCACAACGTTAATTTGACGGTTGACCGAACCCCCTCTCGCAATAGTTGACTTTTTCTAACTGGGAAACAACTAAATGATCGAAAATCATGAATTTGTTCGTGCCGGGGCCGCCTCCTCATCGACTGAGTATTTCGTCGATGGTGAAGCCCATTTTGGGGCGATGCTGTTGGGGCTCTCGTTCGGCGTGAGTCAACAGGTGAGTCTTCAGGTTAGACCTCTGGTTGAAAGAGCGGGAGCAAACTGGACATTTGTGGGGCGATTCTTCGAGATGGAGGATTTTGTGAACCGCCAGAGTTCTCGACTGACAAAACCCTTTACCGCACTCGCCGCATTTGAACGGCTTCTCTTTGCTGTGGATGTACCTGGAAGGTAAGAAAATGTGGTTGTTAGAAGAGAATAGGTCGAACGCAGCGTGAAGAGCACAAAGGCCGAAAGAGTTCAAAGCTAATGGGCCTTGTGATGCGTTAACATTTACTGTAAAGTACTCATTCCATTAACAGCGTCAAAATATTATTATGTCGGATATACCTGTGGTCTCTCAGATGGTCCTGTCGACGAAACGCTTTTCCACAGATGTCACACGAGTACGGCCGCTCGTCCGTGTGGGTCCTCTCGTGTATCAACAAATTGTAGGATTTCGTGAACTGTCGGTTGCAAAACTTGCAGATGAACTGTTTCTTCGGACGAGAGTAAGGTTTAGGCTGAGGAGGTAGATGAGCTGGAGGAGGGGGGTATGCCCCGCGCAGCCACTGGGCCAGGAGCAGCGTGGAGTAACCCACGTCGTGGTACTGGGGAACCCCGGCGTCAGGGGACGTAGAACGGCTGGGGCTGGCTTCGGGGGAGCTGAGGCTGTGAGGAGGCGTCAGCATTGCGCTTTCGTCTGCAACAGAAACAAAATTAAAATTATTCGCGTGGAAATAGAACAATTCAGGAGGTTTGCAATGGCCGCTACTCGTAGCCAAGCGCTCAAAATATCGAATAGACAACGAAAATATCTGGTGAGAAGCGTCACGCACGCCCCACTAACACCCAGAAGCGTTTATCGGTCTGGCAAGTAATCCAATCAGCCAGCTTTAAGTTTGTACGCATGAACCAAGTATAACTTTGTAGCTGTACATCTAGCAACCGGTAGATTTTCGATTCTGGTTGCGCCATGTTACGACTTTTAAGACCCCTCAAATGAGCTCGCAAATAATTGCCATTTTTCCTTGCTTTAGAAGGATATAAGGACTAAAGTCTTATCTTCAATATGAAGGAAAGTTATCTACTCGGCAGAAAAACAAATGTTGAGTATTCTTCCCATAAGTTTGATGAAATGGTCTGCGCACGCGATTGCACCTGATCAATGATGATTGGATGGAGGTTATGAGCGAAATCGGCTCAAAACTAACTATAGTTATTAACACTGGATCTTTTGCCGTAAAACCGCCTCAACAATTTAGATTTATTTTTTGTATGGATAGTGTCAAACGACAGGGCAGTACCATGAAATTATCATTTGAGGGAAAATAACGACAGGCGCGGAATCAATATTCGACAAAATATTTTAGGGCAATTTTTTTCTTATAAATTCCCTTTGTACGCTACAAGCATGTGGAGAAAAATCAGGGTGGTGGTCAATTAATTACCTATACGATGACAGTTCAGTAACGTTCATAAGATAATTAGGGGCAACTCTGAATAAATCCCCGAATCACCTCCACCATTTTACGTGCTCTCATTTTTCTCAGTTTTTACCCGATAACGTCAAAACGGTAAATCCAAGTTGGCAGCTTCATGAATCACCCTAAATAGCGGTCGTGGTATAAGTAGGAGCAACTCACTAAACTCTGGAACTCGTAGCGCAACGAGTGCAAAATATTTAATTAGCTCCTGGAGTGAAAAAGATCGTTGAAAGCGCGAGGGGCTGACCGCGTGGTGTCATTTGTCGGCCATATTGCCCTTGAACCGTTCAATTCGCATTCAAATTTGAAGGCGATTCAACGGAAATCCCGCCTTATTAGCAGTTCATCCGATTTCACGTTAATTTCGTGAGTCGAGCTCGGATTCGTTGACAGCGAGGACGCTTATTTGCTCAACAGATAAGAAGGTGAGTCGTCACGTCAAATAGTTTCGTCGACTCGAACGCAAAAAAAAAAAAAAAAACCGTTTTGGCGGGAGGAAAGAGCGAGAACAGTTCTTCCGTTTTTTGTTGAATGTTCGATCTGGCGAGGGAGCGGGACAGCCCAAAGGAAATAAGCGACTCGTCGAGACGAAACAAATTTGTAAGCTTGGCGAACGCCCGACCGACTTTCGAGAGCCTTTTTACTTTCCCTGACTTTGCGAAGGGAGAAAACATCTGGTGCGAAGCATCGCACGGCTTCCCTTGCACGAAATACTTTTCGCAGTAAATGTTGACGTGATTTGAGTAAAAAAGAAGAAAAAGGGTAAAAAAGTTAGAAATCGCATTAAAAATCGTGACGTTTGGGCCATTAAGCGAAAACTATGGGAAAATTGAATAAACCCCTGTTGAGGATGGTCGAAAACGTTTGCGGAAAACACGTAATTTAAAATTAAGAAAAATACAGCAACGTCCGTGGGGGATACAATTCTAATCAAAGACTTGCGTTGTTATGAACAAATTCGAGATGACTTCGGTTTTTCCTTCAATTCCTCCGCCATTTTGGGATCTCACCGCTCCCTTCAACCATCCGGCAGGTCACAGCAATCATCCAGCCTCAGGCGAGTCCATTTTCCAACTCCAAGCTTTCCCGAATCGTCGGAACTCAGCGCAGCACGTTCCACGAATTGCTCGTACCCACGTAATAACAATAAATTCGTCCTGCTAATTTGACGTTGGGTACTAATGCAGAAGCTGCGCATTAATTCAACTCATTTGTACAGAAAGTGTGCCAAGAACTGTGACTATTCTTCAGTTAAACGTACTCCGCGAGCTTTTGAGAAATGCGCGGAAACAATTTTTCGTATTGAGAAAATTCCACTTTTTCACGCTTTGACGTGTACGTCCGCACAACGGAGAGTTAAGGAAAAATGGGAGAGAATCAAACGTAAATATTGTTCCCAAAGACGGGTCATCAGGTTGATCGAAGTTTGTCAACCGGTTAGTGCGCAACGATCGAAAAAAGTTCCCTAAAATAAGTTTTGTGGGAATTATCGGCTTTCACCCGCGCACAATGAGTCACAAGGGAAATATTTACGAATTTAAATATGTAGGTATTGACTAAATGAACGCTTCCAGTTTGTTCCAAATAAGGTCCCCCACTTCAGCCCCTTTCAGATCTATAGATATAACACTTGACCTATTTCTGGTCTAAAAATAAAAGGAAACAGAACGTGCTCACTCAGTAGAGCATCCTACTGCTGAAGCTGAAGTTAACTAATATCAACACACACAGGAACTGCCTAGTCCTCGGCGTTGTCTAGATAACTTATTGTACGAAAACTGCCATTTTAGTAGCCTATGTGCAGTTAAAAAACCGTTGTAGAAACGTTGGATAATGTATCACGCTGCTCTAGTCATTCCCTACGAAGGAATTGCCTGTATTACCTTCGCGTCATTAGGATTTGTTCACCAAACGCATAAATGCTACTGTTGTTTGGATCTCTACTATTGTTAGGTTTGAACCCATTTGGTTCTAACGCCATACCGCAGGTCAAATATCAAGTATGAGCTAATTTGGTTGTCTTTCTCCTTCAATAGTGTTAACATGCAAGCGTACAGGCTATTTATTCAAACGCTTGCCGGGCTTCTTTGAAGTTTTTCGGTTAAGTCCCGCTAAAATGGCATTAATATGGAAACTGTAGAAACGATTTACAATTTGAAGATTCATACTACTGCGGCTTATTTCACAGTTTATCTCAAAACAATTAGCCTAATTCATACCGAAAAAAAATTCTTGACAGTCCTGCAAACTACTTAAATACCTAAACGCTGATTAATCAATAAAATGTGATACGAGTAGACGCTGAGTGAAAATGATCGGATTAGTTAGTGGAGCGATAAAAATCGCCAAATGTCTGAGGAAAATTATGTGGTACGTGGCACCAAATATTATTGTTTTATGATTTCTACAATTAAATAAACAAATGTGGGCATGTACCACACCCATTCGGCAGAAGTGACCCAGTTTTGCAAAATACATCCGTACACTTGTACATGTACGGTCGTAAAAGGCGCCGCGCTATATCTTTTAGGGGGTGCGCTAGGGAATGATTTTTTGTGTGCATTTTTTGGGATTTGTAAATTATTAAATGAGTGTTGAGTTCGTCAAATTAGAGATGGTAGGGCGTACTACTACTCTGGAGATGACGGTTTCTATTATTTAAGCTGCGAAATCTCGATGCAGTCCTCCGAAATGACGGCAGCCTTCCAACTCTTTTAGCGAGGCGACCAAACCAAAAAACATGGCAAAACGTTGGAATTTAAAGAAAAAATATTAGAGCGGTGTTGGATACAGAAGGGTGGCATGTTGAGAAGGGTAGGGTCTGTAGAGTAGCGAGTAGGAGAACTAGACTCACCTGGCGGGCGAAGGGCGGACAAACACTGGAAACAGTCGGGTTTGGCGCAGTAAGCGGTCATGTCGATGGGTCAACTCAATTAGAACAACTGTGCAATCGTAGGCGAAGGCCTAGCGGAGGGAGACGGGGCCACCGGGTAGCGCATGCGCACTACCGCCTCCCTTCCCATTGGCCCGACGTTCAAAAGGCGTAGAGGGGGTGGTTTTACGAACCCTTCGCCGCCAGACCTGCGCGAGAAGGGGATGATTTCACCCCTACGAATCCCCCATCCTGCGCGTTCGATGGTTGAGGGGAAGGAAGGGGGGCAAGTCACGACCGCAACTACAACCCCCTTCGTCGCGCCCTCACCGTGATTTACGGCTGTTTCTCTTTTCACGTCCAACGTGAGGCGCTTGTCACAAATTCGGAAGACAAAAGGGTTTTGGAACTTCGGACAAATCCACGACATGCGTTTCAGGAGCAGATACCACCAGTCACCACTGTCTCCGTGCACATACTTTCCACTTGTCAAAATATTTACGAGCTTATACGAAAGCGACTACTATATTCCTTAGCCCTAGGCGGTTGAGGGCAACTTAGGACCGACTTATTCAGAGACGCTCCGTAAATAGTTTTTTAAATATTTTAGCTAAGAAAAGGTGGGTTAGCATTATTTGCTGCGCATATCTTCGAATTTTGCTTAGTTACTATGGCAACATTCAACGGCGTAGGTTTCGTGTCTGTTGCGGTCCCCATTGGCGTTCTTCCCGTTCTCGGTTTACGACTCTCCAAGTTAAAAATCTATCACTCATTTCCTTTTCCTTCACGCCCGATACAATAGAAACTGGTTATTTTGTTAACACCGGCTCGTTCTTGCGGCGAGCTCTAATTGGGTCTCACGTAGATTTAAAACTCCTACCACCCTCTTCATTTTCCACTGCATCACTTCATCCCCGGTTGTTACGAGCTCGACTCGAACATTTTCGGTAATGACGCAACATTCGCATCTTTTTGTCCAATGTCATCTAGTTTTGCCGTTTTATCTCGGCTCCAAGGTGTAGAAATTAGCATAACGTTTAAGCTTTTAGTTAAGTCCAAAGAAACGTTGTAAATTATTATACAACGATATAGCACAGTACGATTGTAACCTATACCGTGTAATGGTAGTTGAACGGCTACCGACTTCGCAGACGGATCGTCCCCTTTTCCTAAGCCAGTGAATCAGTTCATAAACGTCCCTGTATATTGTGTGAAGTAAGATAAGCGATCAGAGCTTGGTGTTTCATTTTCCCCATTGTCCCTTTATTGTTATTAATACAATCCGAGTATAGGTTATTTATTTCATTCTAAAAGGAGTTCATTTCATTTCGAGTTTTTCCTGATTAAATTCGAGTGGGTCGAAATCGCTTTATAATTTCATTTCCCATTACCTTCTTGAGAGCCATTATTTTATTTATTTCATCAAGTGAGTATAATTGAGTGTATTTAATTTGTTCTTTTCTTTTGAGCCCAGACACGATTTCACGCGTGTTCTGTACACGGGTGAATTGTGAGACAATTCCCCAAGTACGTTACAACCGTTCAATCCAACGTCAATAAATGTTAAGGATATAACGTGCCTGTTTCAACAATCCGGGAAACAACTCACATACAAACGACGATGTTTGTAGAGCAAAACATCATGCGACGCATCACACAACTTTCCTTAAAATTACGTAAATTCACTGATATTCATGGCATTTGCTACTAATTCAATTCAATTGAACTTGTTCAAACTCAACTTATAGATTTCGATCGACATCGCACTTCTACGTGCGTAGAAAGAAGTCATACAATTTTTCTATGTCTTAAAATTCATTATTTTAAGTATAAGTGGTTCTGTATTTAGATTCACTCCTTCGATTTTTACGTACAGGACAGTTGTTGTTTTTTTCGTCTCAGTTGTTACCTCTTGTCCAGCTCTGTGATTTTCGCATACTTGCACCACCACAATGATCCCGTTTTCCGCATTGGGAATGTCCAGGTTCCGAAAAAAGCTAATGTCATCGAGGGACACTACATAGAAGACTAACGGTTAATGCTCACGTAACCACAACACTACAAAGATATTGTAACAGTCTGACAAATTTGTAGGGCATCCTGAGTCACCGATCGCCGCTGTCCCTCGACAGGAAACTCATCTATTTCACACTAATACGACCAATATGGGAATGCAACAGCCGGATATGGGGTGGAGCATCCAACTCCCAAGTGGAAATGCGAACCTTTCAAAACGACATGCTGAGGATTTGCACACGGCCTGTCGGATACATCAGATATGTGAACTTCCTTGGAGAATACCAAATACCATCACGATGCTTTACGCAACGCGTTCTCACGGTTCCATCAAAGTTACCTAAACCAGCTCACCACTGCCATTCTGTGCCAACCTCCGCCCACCCGCCCAAATCTCCTAGTCACATGTCGTAACAACTACCTCCTACATCTGGCCACTGTCTGTGGTAATTCATGTTAGATATAATTTATTTATTAGTTTAATTATATACCAGCAAAGTTACTAAATATCTGTAAATTATCAATCGTAAATAGTACTATTTGTCATCAGAAGAGAAAGTCGTTGGAGTTGATCTCGTGCCCTCATGTCCCGTGTTATTCTTTATGTTACCGCCGTTAGCCAAACTATAATGCATCCCTGCCATAAAGCGATCATTCCTTATAAAAAAATAAAAAAGTAGTTACCTCTTGTTTCATTCCTGGGTACATGTCCTCGGCGTCCCTTCATCGAACGAGCTACAGAGTCATATTGTCTGGTCTTGGATTGAAAGGAGAGCGACGACTGGAAGGATTTCAGAGTCAGAAGCGCAAAGCTCTTTAGGCCACACGAGTTGTTTTGCTTAGCTCCGGGTCGTCTCTGAAAGGCGCCGCCGTTGACACTTCGAGTCTCTTTTTCTCCGGCAAGCTTCTCCTATTTGACTTGGAGCTGATAACCGACCTTTCGAGATAGCGCTTCATTTGATCTCCAACCAGCGGCCTCTGAGTCGCAAAATGTTTACCAGCCTCTCCCCCACGAAGAGGAAGTAGGTGAACGGATGGCCAACTTGACGAACTTAGTTGGCGGCTTGTGGTCTGTGGCCTACCAATCTGTTTAACGACGTTGGATTCGAATTGCTTCATCTTCATTGCTGCAATCTTAAACCGTTTGAGGGGCTCGTACGAATTTTTTTTTTAAATACTTTCCCCTAAAAAGTAAGGAACGCTACGTGAATCGTACGAGTCGAAGACATTTTGAGTTTTCTCCAGATCTTGGCGTTACGAAGGCTCCTGAGCTCGAAAAACATCATTTGAGAAAATTATTTGTGTACGTAAGAAAAAGACAAAGACCGCCATCGGCTCATGTTTGATGTACAACCAGCAGATGATCACTGAGCGCACACAGTAAAACCGCCCAGACAAGCAATGTGTTATTGAGGCCTTACTACCAATTACCCTTTGTAAACCGGGTTCGAAAGTTGCGTATTTCCAAACCTTCCCCTGGAATAGTCCTAGCTGCTGAGGTATACATACGGTACTAAACACCGAATAGCAGGTATTCCGGTTGCCTATTTCACTGATTTCTGTGAGATGGTAAGCGCCAAGTTGCGTAAATCGATTTAATGTTCAGGATATCGCAGCTATGGGCCTATAGTCATTTGATAAGTCAGAGAATAGGGCAGACTCCATTTTACACTGGCACAGCTTAAGTGTTCAACCTGGTTCTGAGGTTTTATTCGCCAGAAAAGGATCATGTTCATGATGTTAAGACATTTTAGGTAAAAGAGCCCTTATCGACGTCATCATCAGATTGATAGATCGTTGAAAATCGAGTTGCTTATATATTTATTTGTAAACGGGCAATTTCGTGCTCCGGGGCTGTCAGGTGCACCGGGGAATGGCAAATCACTTTATTCAAGTTGTCCTTTAAGAGGTGCAGTACTGCCAGCGTGGAGAGGACTCTCTTCGTCGAAGCACAGAAACATCGAAACGAATAAGCGCCCGAGTCTTTATAATTTGACCAGGTGGTAGCTGGGTCCTTTCCTCATAAAAAAGACCTCTAAAATAGTAATTGAGAAGCTTTCGAAATGGAAGCGAGTTACTTTCCGCTCAGCCGGTCGTTGTAAAGACGATAAGACGCCCTATTTTGAAACTTACAAGGGTGCAGCTTACGAGAGATGATCAGTCATGTCCCACGATCGCTGTTATCTGAGGGGAAGCAATTTATGGAAGCGTGCGGTAGCTGGCGGGTTTTTCCAAGGCTGGCTGCCCAACGAGGGGGCTGCTCCGGGTTCGAAGAGCCGGAGAAAGAAAAGCATTAAAATTCATATGAGGGCGAGCGGATCTTTCGGGTTAATGACTATTCATCAGAGAGTGGGAGGGATGATTTACAGGTGTGGCCAACTACGTGTAGGAGGACATACAGGTGTACTGACATCGCGGTAGAATTAGGAGCTTCGTCAGCCTGCAACGTGTGCCAGTCCCGCAGCGCCACACACCCCTAGGCCCCGCCTCGCTACTCACTCTTCCACAGACCTTGGCTCTCTCAACTTATTAAGTAACTTGAAATTATCGCCCAACGTCTACAATTACGATGCAGTCGTGTCAACTGACCTACATCCCTACGCTTCTGACGCGGGTAGTAGAAACCAGCTGCCAAATTCAGCATTTAGGACGTATTACAGCCAGCTTTCCTATAGTTGTCGCATAAGGTAAAGCATATCTTGTAGGGCACATCACACAACTTACCTCAAATCCACATATATGCAGCGATTTTTGTCGCTCTAAAAGTTATAACCCAATCAGTAACTCATCTGATATGAAACTGGTACAACTTACCGATCCGCGTAGACACTGGGAGTGGTTATCTTCGTCCAATGTACTGACAAAAGAACATTAATGGAGCCCATAAACAGGAACATTAATAAATAGCTATTGAAGAGTTTAAGACGTAAGATTGATTGAACGCCACTACTGTTTAAAAAAGTTTACTTTGCTTAGAGCTGGCCATTTATGGCAATACATCTTTTATGTACAATACATCTTTGGTACATCTTGCCCCCCTTTCACGTCGATGGACATACTCGGCTGAAGGACTTGGGACTTGGGGGTGGTAGGAGTTTTTCTCCAACATCTGGGAACGTCTTGAGAGAAAGTTGGTTGAGCCAGACGTGCCAGTTCCTTACGAGACATGGCGAATTCAATGCGCTGCTTCACTGTAGTTGAGAGAGAGAGGGAGAGAGGGAGAGAGGAAGGAGGGCGGGAGAGAGAAAAAATGAATGAATGACGACTTTATTAATACATCTGGCGAGATTTGGTCGTACTCGACCATTCTTACACCTAACCGGAAATTTCAAAATTTAACAGATAAATAGAAATGCGTCGTTTTTGTTTCTTATTATTATTAGCTAGTTTTCTACAACAACATCCTCGTCTTATTATTCTATTGTTTTTTTTACCTTTTTTTAAATAATATTTTATTCTCGAACAATATTCCGATATAATTAACATAATTTAAACAGCCTGCCGTGTCATGATTTTAGAGAGTTTTGAGGATGCCAGCTAAACGGTTTAAATGAGGCTACTTCAGAGGTGAATGAGATATCATTTGATTCAAAGCCGAGTCAAAATACTTTAAAGTACACTTACCGATTCGAAGACCTTTTAGTAATGATAAAAGGTTTAGTATGAATTAAGACAAGAAAAACAAGAAATAAAAATAACTCCTTGTACTCGTAACAGCAAGATCAGTTTACGACACGACGCAACACCAAACACAAGCGAAGCGAGAACAGGAATGGCGGACGAGGCGAAGCCGAGCAAATAGTACTCCAATGCAAAAGAACCAACAGGCCCAAAGTACTAGTCGAACAGATTGACTTTTCATGGGACCAGCAGAGGAACAGAGGAATTTTGTAAAGGGACAGCAATGATTCTCTCACACGATCCTTGAAAGTTGAATGGGTTTTAGTTGTTTTAATTCTGATGAGAGTCCGTTATAATATGATATGCTTTGTGAGATGAATGATGATCTATAGGCAGTGGTACGGCATTAGGGTAAACGGTAATTTAAGAACTTGTTTCTGGTTTCTAAATAATGAATTTGTGAAATTTTCAAATATTGTCGCGCGAGATATGGTGGTTCTTTTGTTGTAGTAATTTTGAACATGATTGCTAGCATAGAGTATTGTATTAATTCATTAATTTTGAGAATTTGTTGTTTTTTAAATTTATCATGAATTTCCTCATCATATTTCAGATTTAAAATATATCTGATAGACCTACTTAAGACTCTCTGCCTTGACACGACGGTTGTGTTGAGATCGCACATAACCGATATGCTGTACATAAAATAAAGCATAATTGAAGTTCTAAACAATAATTAATAGAGAGAGGGGGGGGTCATTAATATTCATAATTACAGACATGAAAAGATAAAGAAAACTTCTTATGGGTTACTGAATTATAATAGATCCCAACTGTAGATTAAGCCTGTGGTATTGGGAACGAGTTGTTCCACACACGATATTGAAAACTAAAAGAAACAAATAAATATGTACAGTTGACTGACTCAAAATAAAAATCCTGCAAATTATTACACAACAGTTTATTATTCGGATAATCAGGTTGACCTAGCATTAATGCTCCGAGACCCATCCTGTTCGATTCAGCATCGAAAAATGTCATAATGAAACCCAAAAAAAGGTCGAAAAGAACTGAATCGTAATATTAAAATAAACAAAAAAAACGAAAGTATTAGAAAAAACTGAATTTTAATATGAAAACATGCACGCTAAATACCAATATCAAAATTTAACCAAAAATCTATGAAAAAAACCAAAATGAGAATGAAACGAAAGAATCTAAAAAAATTGAATCGTATTAAAACCAAAACGTCAGGGACATTGGAACAGGGGCGTTCGAAGCGAAAGGCAAAAGGGGAGTTCAGTGGCGGCGTCATTGGGCCTCCCACTCGCTCGCCTCGAGCGCGGTTGCTTTTTTAATGAGACGGGCGGGAGGGAGGCAGTTCAAACGACGAAACGCTGTAGCTCCCGCGTTATACTGCGTTTCGTTAATTTTTTAAACCGTTTTTTGCCCATTACAACCACGGGCTTCGTCCGATCGGATTGCAGAGATGGCGGGCACAACTAGATACCAAATCGGATTTTTGGGCGAAAGAACGAATATTTTATACCACGTTAAAGGCAGAAAACGGCCTGGACGGCGGACGGCGGACGAACATTGCAAATTTGGAATCTCCAAGTCTTGAAACGTAAAGTATCAAATTTTGAGGAGGGGTTGTAAAAAATTTTTCATGACCGAAAACATAGGGTTATTATTCAGAATGAATAATAAACCAAAACAGGAAGGAAGTAATTACCAACTAGAAAAGAGAATGTTACTAAAAGCCGAATTTTTGTGGAGAAAAATGAGGAAAAAACGTGTGAAACTTGATGGGAGTAGACACTTCTCGAGTTCGTTTCTTAAAAATCATATCTATTCGGCAGGACCTCCAAAATGTCCGCACTAGCTCTAACAGAAAGTATTTTGTTTGCACCTGTGGGAGTCACACTCCTCAGTTATCTCCAAGTGACAACGGATTTCCCCCTGTCCTGAACTTTCCCTACTATCTTTTCCCACCCCTCAACTTTAGATTCCTCTTCTCCACAGTTAGCTCCTTCCAAGTCAGTTATCCTTCAGCACTCGCAATACAGTCGTCTTCCAGTTCTCCCAACGATCCGTCTCTCACTCTCACTCTCTCTCTCCCCGCCACCATCATACACACATAGTCAACCAGATATCGCTATTCTGTCAAGTGTAACACAGTCCTCACTCACGCTCACCACGACTATTTATTTCTGAGCTTCAACCTCTCCCTTTCACTATAAACCCATGAAAAAATTAACATTTTATATTTGCTTCTTTTGTAGCGACCCGGAGACCTCAGTATATACAGAGGGCTTCTCGTGGTTAGAATCACTCGAGTTTGGGATTGATTATGTGACCCTGAACTAAAAATCTTGTAAAGTAATGAGCTGATCTTGCACTATTCTCAAGCAGAGTAGAATGCTTATGAAAAAAAGCAGGAGGTTCCTCGCGAAGAGCCGCTTGATAGAGAAGGTAAGGTGCTCTCTGAAGACATCAGCAGAAGGATATCTGCGTGACTTACTGGCCATAATTTTCATGATAGCTTTCTGGGCCATACAAATGTTATTGAAGTGAGAACTGGCCCTTCCTACACAATAATCCCATATTGCAGTACGGATTGTACAAGGGAATAATATATGGATTTGAAGGTCTTGCCGTCCTTTTAATATTATAGAAAATGCGGGTTAATTGACTAAGGGTCCGAACCGCAGAATCCGCATGCTTTCCTGTCGTCAATAGTCACCCCCAGATATTTATGTTCACTTACCCTCCCTAAAGGGGGACAAGCACAGGGCACCGCATGAGTTTCTACAACAGGGAGCGACAATTGTTGAAGAGCAGCCAAACCGCTACTAAGCAAGCTTTTTTCGAAGAAGGTTACGACAAAAGAAACGTGGTCGCGGTTGATCTCTCCCTTTGAAACTTGCTGCCCAAGTAAACAGCTAGATCAGGTGGGAAACCAGATTAATAATTGCTCCCAGGTGGAACGGATTCCCCAGAAAGCATGGGAGACATTGGCTAAATGACAACCTGCCGTACCTCCACAGTTCTGGCGACATCGCAACCTCCATAACGTTCATAACTGATATTACTCTCTTACGAAAGTTCAGGAACAGTCATTTTGGCAATAAAACAGATCTGGCGCGAATTGTTCAACCAGTACGACGACGAAGAGGTGAAAACTCCGTAAAATCTCTCAACAGGTCAAAGAAAGCAAAAACAACTTGCGTCGAACTAATTGCGACAATTCCTCGTAAAAAGCGTCGATGTCAACATCCAAACCGGGGACGTTGACACCCAACTCTCACCCAGCAATCAGCTCTCATGAGGGTTGGTCGACAATATTCGTGACGACCCGGAAAAAATCGAGGGGGTTCACTGACTTCTTTTTCCGGGGTCGTGTCGTAACGGCACAACTCACGACAAAAAGGCTCAACTAGCAGTTACGACAAGTTGAAGGATGTTTTACCGATTTTTTGAACGAATACAATCAGAGGGACCCAAATGTACCGTTGGGATTCCTTTACGGACCCCTCGAAGCTCCGTTTTATTTGAATGTTGACTGTTTTTTTAACGGTTCAGTCAAAATAGCGACGTTTTAGGGGGGCGTCTTTGGGAGCCAGTGACGAATGAGAAGCCTAAAACAAACTGACGACATGAAAATGCGGAAAGGAGCATCTGAAGGTATCTTGTCAAAGCATCCCCTGTAATCTAACGTTACTCACCACCCGAATATCTTGGTTTAACGCAAACTAGTGGCCATTTTAAAAAAACATTATGGGATAACTAAAGATAATTAAACTTATAGGTCCAGTATTATTTAAGGTTAACATACAAATATTTTATCTTTATAATATTAGCGCGGAAGAACGTCATAACTGACCATGTCGTTTCTCATTTGCGTCTCCAGATACGCGGTATCAATTGATGATTCATTTCTCAGAGTTATTTAAAAGTTCTCGGCCCCGTTTTTTACACCTTGGGTTGCCCTTCTGGCGTTCACTGTACTACGACCTACGTTCAAACGACGACGCCTTCCAGACACGAATATAATTTTTGTAAAAAATTTAATACTCACAAATACACCTTAAAATTATGAATGAATAGCACCAAGTGCTGCGGTCAAAACTATTTCACTTACTATTCTTTCGGATAAACACAAAAAGTAATCAATAATTGGCTAATTCCCCAAAACAATGGCCAAGGGTACATTCGCCCGGTTCGGAACATTGAAGAGCGTCACTGATACTGGTGCTAGTTACAACTTTCTGGAGCTAGTATTCTTCAAAATATGAATTCGATCGCTCGACTGACCGTTGAACTATACTTGAACACACTTCGTCAATTTTCAATTGTAACCGAATTATCGTCCTTCACTGGTCGAGTTGCAGCCACCGCATGCGTAACCATTTCTTTCCGTTTGTTGCGTATCCATTATTTTTCGCGCTCGTCCGACCGGCTTCTGCTTTAGTGGGGGCTGCCCTCTTCGCGTTAATTTGTTTGTTACAATTCGACCAGCCATGGATAAGCAAATTAATACGACTTTGTTTCACCGATTCAGATAAAAAAGCTTACGAAGTGTGGTGGATTGGTGTATTGGTGTCGGTTTTGTCTCTGACGAGTATAAGTGTCATGAATGTAGTGGGTGGATGACAAATGACAGAGTTATCTGAAGCCATCAAAGCAGCCTATCCCCCCCCCCCCTATATTAATCAGATACGTAACTTGAGAGGTGAGTGATATTTCAATTTATTTTTGTGGTCGGCAATGTCTGTTCTGTTGCATTACGCGAGTGATATATATTATTTTTGTGGCCGTCGATTTGTGTTTCATTAGGCGTGCACTGTTTGTTCACATTGAGTCAGTTTCGCGCGTATTTCATTGTTTGCATTCTTTCCGATCCTTTCGCGCGCGTTGTTTACATTCACTTTTACGACAAAACTTTGCTCAACTTTTACTGCTACTGTTAGGCTGACCAGTATCAATGACGCTAGCAAACGTTCTGAATCGCGAACCGGAGTTCCACGCAAATGTACCCCTGGCCATTGTATAAATAATTATACATTATTATATTATAATTGTATAATAATTATATTATAAACAACGTCAAAAATCCCTACTCTATTCAGTTATTTTTCTAACTTAATGTTTGGAACTCAAATCGCCTACTCCGATCTTGCATGCAGCCAAACCAGACCAGTCGATTAACAGCACCTAACCCGCTCCAACCACAAAAACGGTCTTCACCAGATTGGGTTAAGCTCTAGCCCTGATTAAACCTTAACCCCAAAAAATTGGGGGGTTTGGCCCGGTTAGCTCTTATCTTCTTTCTTTATCATATCCTGATATTTCTTCACCATTACTGTGCTTCGTCGAGTTTTCTGTTCTATTATTTTGCATAATTTACATATGTTTTTGATTAATAATAATAATAAACAAAGATACTGTTTACAAGCGTTCATTGTGATGTGTGAGATTTCAGTTGCTATTCCACTACGATGATAATCTAATATGTTGGGTTATCGTCATCTCACAGATGGCCATGAGCGGGGTCCGGCGGCTTCTAGAAGTATGAATTTAAATTCTGTTGCGAACAAAAGTATCACGATCGTCGAAAACAAGTTGCTGTTTGCGTAAAATGTGTGCTGAGCAGTTTCTGAAAAAACTAGACGTCATATCGCCGTGTAAGAAAACCCAAACGCAAATGGCTTACATGGGTGGATTTAGTAGCAGATAAGTAGGAACTATTAAATAATACCACGCTTTTACACACGCATTAGTGTATTAAACCACTTTTATTAAACACGATCATTCTCCCTTCTTTGCTTGTAAAAGTTGTAACTCACAATTTCGGTTTTTATTATTTCTTGCTCGGTTCTCATTGTCTTGTACCGCTTCCAATTTTTCCTGTTCACACAAAGCATTCTCCCGGACTAATTTGGCTTTTCATGCAGCGCTTTTCTATGCAGTATTTTCACTTTAAGATCCTCACCAGTTTCAGCTTCGGCAGAGGTTATTGCGGCCACTTTGGTGTATGATAATAATTAGAAACAATAATTTGGTCAAATCCGGATTGTTGAGCATTGGGCATCTACGGGATACACGGGCACAAAAATGGCTAGCCTTGATTTACTTATCTAGCTGTGATCAGTTGGATCACGTTTAGTGCTGTTTTGGTGTAAATGGCCCTTAATGTTACTTCTCTGTTATCAGTTACCAACAGTTATGCCAACAGAACAGCAGGAATTCCAGCACACCATTGTTCTCAAATGTGACCAACAGCGCGGTTCCCTGCAGCAGCTACTGCCCACCACTGGAGAGAACGAGATTGTAACCTCTATTATTATCATCATTATTCTTATTCCATCATCATCATCATCATCATGTATCTTTTTATGCGACCTCGTGTGTGCCGTTTATTTTTTGTTCGCCCCGTTTGTTTGCAACGTTTACAGCATCCTATACGCCTCTCGTCTTCTCTCTTTCGGTATCTCGCCACCCATTCAGACGCGTTGGACAGTGACTCCCGACCATCCTCTGGGAAGACACCGGAACGGGTTTGAATGGTTTTGCCCGCTCGCTCAGCGTTCCCCACTCGTGATTCCGAGTTGGATTTATTTAGTACCAAACCATTTATTTATTTATGTGTTTTCCCAACCAGAAATTGTTAATAAATTCTTTTAACTCCCCTGTCACCCTTTTGTTTGTATCCGGTTAGTCAACTTTCGCGATTTCATTAAAATGTGCCGTTCACAATTTCTCAAACACATCATATAATAGTTTTAAACTTGGTAAGCTGTGTGGGGTTGTAGCCAATATTAAACGGCAGGCCAAGAGCACACTCAAACACTTAACTACAATTTTCGATCGATAATTATCCGATTAATCCGATGGCTGCTATTCATAAAGTGCTATAGAGCGAAGCACACTTTAAATCCGTAATATCTTCAAAAATATTCATTTAAATTACACGCTGTAAGGGCCATACTGATTTATATTACATGGACAATATATTTAAGGTACTTAATTGGATAAGGATTAGTGCAGTATTGCTTAAAATCACTTCGTAAAAAATGTGCGGGTTTTCCTTAAGAAATGGACATATTACTATCGCGAACTTTTTTGTTGGCCTTCTAAAGGTGTTCAATACTATAGTACATTATTTTGATTGTCTCGTGGGGTTTATTTACATCACAATAGAAACCTCTAAATTTATCAGTGTTTCTCTGCAATATTATATCACTATCTATTCTTCAAAATCCGTTGCTTAGTTTAAGAGATTTAAACCTACATAGAGACAGAAAGCGACTTTTTTTTATACTAAGCGATACTCTGCACTCTTTATCCAAATCTCTAACGCAGGTTACGTGAAAATTTGAATAAACGAAGTTGAATACGTTGTGGCACCTTACTTTGTGACATGTTTACATATTGGTTATTGACATTTTATGTCTTTACTTTGCTACATAAACTGGAAAATGTAACGGCCGAGCGTAACGGCCAAGCGTCACGAAATTTAACCTTGAGCCTTGATTTAACGTTTTAACCCGAGTTGCAACCACAGCCCCTGTGGCATAATGCATAAGGCATCAGTCTCCTAAACCGGAGGTTGTGGGTTGTAGTCCCACCAGGGTTACGATTATTTTTTTGACATTTAATGTCTCTACTTTGCTACATAAACTCGAAAATGTAACGCGGGATATGTAACGGAGAAGCGTCACTAAATTTGTGTTGGGTTAAGTGCATGGTAACGTCTGTTACAAATTCTAACGCTTGGTAACATCACATGTTTTAATAACCTCAGTGACTAAGTGATGATGCCAATTGCAATTGACGCGGCCATTATATCGAAACCATCAACGAGCACAATCAAACGTAGTTATCATTGCATAAAAAATAAAAGAGATAAAATGTTAGTAGTGGTTGCGTACTTGTACGAAAGCTGTATTTTTATTTATTTTTGGAGTAGCACCTAGTTCAACAATCAGTAGAAAATGAATTTAAAGAACGATATCAAAAATATTTTTTAAAACTCAAAGTGTAGCACAACAAGCAGTAGAGCATTCACAGTATCTGAACCAGGCGGATTTCGATGAGAAGGAGAGAGAGAAAGATTGATTGATTGATCCACCAATCAATTTATTATTTATCCACCAGAGAGCAACAGGACCATCAGGCCCTCTCTACTTTCCTCCCAAGACAATAATAAACGTACAATTTCCTCTATACATATCAAATTTCAAAAAAAGAACAAAATAACAGAACTGTATCAAAGTTGAGGAGAATTAAAATTTCAACTAGGTTTTTCCGCACTTGCATCGAGCACTTTGCTGTTCATGTTTACAGGTGATAGGTCAGCTATATCCAACTTATTGCGACATTATTTGTTTTATTGTGGTTAATATTCATAACAGTCTCCTCAAATCCTCATTCAGCAGCTCAACCTCATCTGGCAGCCCGTGAATCGTGCACGATTTCACACGACTTTCCCTGAGAAAAGACGGTTGGTGGTTGTCGAAGCTAAAAGGGCGACGAAATTTGCGGATAAGACCGACCCCTGTGGCGTACCAATTTCCGTTGTTCTCCAGGCTGACGGCCTTTGATGCACTGGTTGCTTTCTTATAGGACTCAAACCTCTTCATCATGTCGCCGTTCACCCTCAAAAACTGCAGCACCGCAGCAACGATATCTCTTCTTAGCAGATTGAACCTGAGGAAAAGTCTACGACTACGGGGAGTGTGACCTTCCTGTCCTCCATTCTCCGTCTCACTGCGTCCAGGACACTGCTCTCAGTGGAGTCTCAGTTCTGAAACCCGCTCTGTACGCCGACTGCTTTGGATCGTTCACAGTGCTCTCCTCGAGAATAGTTATTTATTTACTTGATATTTGATGTGAGTTTAGTGAGTTCTTGTCTGATATTGGGCCCAGACACGAACTACTGTAGTACAAAACCACTAGGCTCTTCATAAATTCCACAAATGTAAACAAGAACCTTTCCAAAACGAAAGTATTGGCGGCAGTTCCATAAATTATCAACTCCCGGGAAAGCCAATAAAGCCCGTAACGTGAGGCAGAGCAATACATTTTGGGACGTTATGAAACGAAAATTTCTACATAGAACGTCGAGTACTATCTGGTTCACATTAGACGAGTGAAAAACATATGGAATACGCCTGAAGGAAGACCATTGCCCTCGGGTGCAGAAAAAGACGAAGTAACCGTCCATGGGTTACATTTGACGGGTTGCTCGGATTTTAATCAAAGCCCGGCAACTGATTAGTTAATCAACTGTTGCTGCCAACGCACAGGTTTTTTGCGTCACTTTCAACGTTGGATTAAATTTTAGGAAGAGTTTGCCCTGCAGCCCTAATTGTAACTAGTCCGTTCTCCCAGGCCTCGGCCTCTGAGGCGGTTTGAAGGGCCTTAGCGGTTCTTCTCATGAGTTCATTGTCATAGAGCAAGCAAGGCCCGCTTTAGGCCGTGGGATTTATTCGAGCGGAGAGGAGGAACGTAAAGGATCTCTCTTCTTCACTCATCTAAGTGGGCCGCCTGCGGAAAAGGGCTGGTCCGAGTGCGCCAAGTCTGTAAATGTTCCCGGGACTTGGAAGAACTCGAACTCGTTGAGATGTTCAAGTGCTAGAACGGGAACAAGTCAACACGGCTCATCACACAACACATCTCTCATCTTCTTCTTCTTGGCGCCCTCATTTGACTTTTTCGCTCCTCGTCCTGTCTGTCCAGGCTCAGCCACGCTCTCGCCCGGAATTGACGAAGATCGTACCAACGTAGCAAGAGTCCTCCATTGTACGTAACGCTCCACATATCATATAGAAGTTAATGAAAGAAAGAGAGAAATAAAACTGAAGGTTGTGAGAAAAGTAAACGACAAAATTAAAGGTGAAGTGAACTGTATTTATATAAATGCGCAGTGGTACCATGGACAGTAAGACTTGGGAATGTAACTAAGAGCTCAATACAAGAGAACTTAATGAAGGAATAATGCTCTAATTTAGAAAAAATAAAGGGAAGAATAAATTATCCTGAAAATAAAAGAAAATGAAGCCGGGATGATCTGACCAGGACTACTGGTAGTAGACGATTGATTCCTAGCTTTCGGGTGTTCCTGGAGGAATACGAGCAAAGTACTTAGTAGGAATTCCCAAAGATTTGGATTGGGAAGCAATATACAGAGTGTCGGTAGTAACGACTATCTTGAGAAGTCTTCGGATTCAGAGACCGTGAAGTAGAAATGAATGGAGGACTGTTGAGGCACCGGCCGATCGTTGACGCAATGAATACTGCAATGAGGCTGGGGGCTGAGATTATTGTGGCCAACGAGTTTGTGCGAGTGGCGAGTTGTTGGGGATTGGAGACATTCAAGGAGACATTTGCCGACTCTGCCGAGATCCGTTGCGTCAACAACACTCACTTACAAAAAATAAATAAAAGTTGTAAATTCCTGTAAACCTGTTGCAAGTAACACATCACACAACTAAGCAGTACCTAACTAGTACCATCCATAAATGTATCTGTTCAAAATCGGTAAACAGAAAAAGACCTAAGAAGCAAGTTCACGCTTTCTCTTCAACTTGTCAATACCTACATAAATGTCCCTATGTCGGTCCGTTGAACGTAGACGATTGTTGAGAACAGCGAGGAGGTCGGCAATTTTGTTTTACAAAATGTGTGTGTTTTACCTCGGTAGTGCTGAGATTGCTCAAAGAAGCCCGAAAATCACCCCTAGTTAATTTACAAACTATGAAATAAATTATGTTACTCGCCAACATGCGCTGAGCCTTCGGCGTTGTACGGAACAGCAAAAGAAATGTAGCCTGTCTTGGAAGCGACGTAATTTTATACGATTTACGTATTAGGTAACTCAATAGGTGTATCTGGCCGTCGGCGAATGGCAGACGAGGAAATAGGAGGAAGAAGGTAAGACGTGGAAGAAGGCCGGGATTATTTGAACGATTCCTCGGGCAAAGGGCGGAGAACCAATCGACCTCTGACAATTAAAATGGACCAAAACTCGTGTTTTTTAACATTTTCGAAATTTCCATAGTAATCGCATATCTCAATTTGATCGACCTGTATATATTTTTTGTAATTCTCCATTGAACACATGCGAAAACAGCTCAGTGTATTAGGCGCAAGATGTACCAGATGGAAACATTTCTCATTTCACTTATTATCGCCGAAATACGATCAAATAATGGCACCGGATTGGCCGTTGCGTCATACGTCGTTGCAACTTTATTGGATGGAGGCAAAAAACAGCTCATTCAACATTTACGCTGCCACTAAATATTCAATAACGCGTGCAGTGGGGGTTGTCGAAGGGTACAATTAGGTTCACTGGTCAAAACTTTGTTATTCTTCTCACGGCTTGATCACGAATCCTCAACCTAAAATTTTCCAATAGATTTTCCTTTTCCTCCCCGATTCATGACCTCTTTCTTTAGTTCAAGCCCCTCGGTTATTCCCGCCTTCCCCGATACGATTGTAGCCCCCTCCTGCGGTTACCGTGTTCTTCTTCGTACACGTAACAAAATGACTGTTCCTGAACCCTCGGAGAGAGTAATATCAGTCTACTGTCATGGAGGTTTCGCTATCGTGCAACAGGCTGGCCAGCCGGGCACCATCCATCGAACCTCGACCTATAGAGGTACGGCAGGTATTTGGTCGTTCGCCATTCTTCCGGTGGCGAGCTGTTGCCCATGTTAAACCGTTGCGTTTTGAATGGCACGTTCCGATGAAAAGATGTATTGCCACTACGAATCCCTATTATTCCCACAAATGTACAAATCGAATTTAAACGAGTTCAATTTCCAATTGGATTTGCATTCGCAATGTAAATCGATGGCTGTTCGTGGCTTAGATTATATTTCCTTTTTACTTTCTTTGGCTCTACGAAGTACTCTTCAGATCTTCACGTTTCAGACCCTACTGAGCCCGAAAAATACTTTTTGGGAAAATGCTCTGTCTGTCTGAGTGTATGTGGGTTTGTGAACGCGATTGAGAGGAAACGGCCAAACCAAATCAGCTCAAACTTGATATCTAGCCTGCAGATCACCATGGAACGCCAAAATTTGAGTATGAGTAAAACCCACCCAAAACCAAATATTGTTTTCTCAAACGCACCCCTAACAGTTTTGATTAAATTTTTTGTATAGACAGCTCCGGATTAGACGACAATACTCTAAAATTCCCATCCGAGGATAAAATGCCGTGAGCAGCTCAATAAATTATTTTAGCGTAGTTTCTTCTTTATAAACTCCGCTCAGAAAAGTAGAATCTTCAGAAAAGTCAATGGGGTACTACAATTAGATACCTATACGATAGCGCTTAATAACTCTCATAAGATACACAGGAGCAACTCGAGAAATTCCGGAATTTCTAAACGTTTTTACCCGATAACTCTTAAAAAAGGATTATTATCGTACTCAAAAAATCGTGTCTACAGGCTTATCAATTATCTGTGTAGCGATTGCTCAATAACGGTCCCAGCATGAGTACATGCGGCACAATAAATTCCGGTGCTATAAGCGCTACCGCTTTCTGCCATCCTGAAGTGGTGCTATACCAAGTTCAAATTTACTGAGCGAAAAATAAATTGAATTAGTAGCAAAAGGTATGAAAACCAGTGAATAAGAAAGTTGTGTGATGCGGGGCATTTGATATTTAGGTTTTCGTTAAACTCTCTAAAACGACTTTGAAAATTGGCGTTTTAATTAAATTTGATTTAAACGACGGTTGAGTTGAGTTAATTAGCTGTTCCTACCAAAACTGCAGGCCTATCGAAATCAAAGCAAACCTACAAGTTGAGAGGAGAGGGCAGGGCATGAGCAGCTTCCCTCCAAGCAGCTGTTCGTGCGTGTGCACTGCATCGAAAACTTTAACCGCCCGTTTTTGCCAAACATCAGGTAAGGTGGTAATGACGTAAGCGGATGCACCGAACAGTTAGCGCAATAATTACACCTTACGGTTTACTTCGGGACAAATCGAATAAAATGTTGCGGTTGAGGTTTTTTTAACAAATAATTCGGCAATTATTACGTCCAATAATTCAAAGGGGAGCAATTAAGTTCAATTAAAAGGTCGGAGGGTAAAATACGTGAAGGGAGCTTTAGTCGCGAGGAGGTTGGCACGTCCAACTGAACGGCGCAGGTCTGTTATTACCTCCCACATCCGCTGGAGCAGGTCCCTTTCCTCGTTCAGTTCTACCATCTCAAAGCTTCCATATTTCTGTGATTGACTGTCTAAATGCCTGAAACCTTCTCTCGCGTCGTGATTTATCGACGCTATTTGACGTATCGACGAGAAGTGGAGAGCTCTAAATAGCCAACAATTTCTCATTTCGCTGTAAAAACCGATTAACCAAAAACAATAAATTTCTCGAGTGAGATTTATAGCAGGAAGATCTACTTTTCATTCGGAGCAACATCCACATTTTTCCCCTTCGCTACCGGTCATCGAGTTGCGGATTGATTTGTGCTGGTGGGGCTCGCCCCGGAATTTTACAGAACGGATCGGTTATATTTCCACCGCGAGCTTTAGATGCGCAGCGTCTCAAAACATGGGTAATAGGGTCATGTTCAGTTGGAGTTCGGGTTCAAATGGGCGTGGGTCAAATATTAAGGTGTGCGGGAATGAAAACTTCGTGTTTCCCAGTAAAACCTAACACATAGAGCTGGTTTGGAGGACCACGGTAGAAATACCGATAAATTAAATATGAAAAAAGGGTGAAAATGGGGAAGCTGAATGAAAGAAGAACAGTAAGGAAAGTAATTCGAAATTAAAAAGGATAAAGACGTTAGTATTAAGATAAGGAGTTCTCTTAAGGAAATGTACATAAAAGGAAAGCACGAGCAAAGAAATAAATAAATGAATTGAACTTTCGTTGGGGTCCTCGATGAAGTGAAGAGTTGTTGATGAAAAAACACGGCGAATGGGGCGACTAGTGCAGAAGAAAATTGGAATGGCCTTACCGGTGGAAAGTGGTTGAAAGCAGCAGAGATTACAGCGGGGAAAAATGGGACGAAGCACGCCCTTGATGGGTATTTTTTGAAATTAAGCCTCGTTCAAAAATGGCCACTTAATAAAAGCTTTGACCATTTGCCCATGGACCGCCCAAAACACTCCCCTCCTGATTCTAAATAAGTTTCATATTCATGTTTTGGACCAGCCATGGCTTCAGGGCAAACGGTCAAAATAGGTGGCCAATTTTGGACCAGGCCCAATTTCAAAAATCTGAAGCTTAAACTCGTTTAGTTAGTCAGGTGTAAGCAAATAGATGGGAAACCAGATTAATAACTTCTCTCATGTGGCAGCGCATGGACAGAGCCCTCCACCGGGAGACTAGCTAAATGACAACCTACTGTACCTCCACAGGTCTGGGTTTGGTGTATGTTGAGTGGCATGAACCGCAACCTCCATGACTCTCATTGGACAACTACCTCGATGTTTTGGGGAACGCTAGAGAAATAATGATTTAGGGGTCAAGTTATTTGTTTGCCAGTTGGTTAATTAGTTTTCTGTCGGAACTCGGACCTGGCTTGACAACTGTTCACAAACCCAACACAATCTGAAGGAACTCGTAACTTGCGGGGACTTTCAAGTTGCCGACTGCTTTTATTTTTGAGAAGAAAAGCGTTTTGGCGAGTAAAAAAAAAAGAAAAGGGAGAATTGCCTTTACCTGAGTGTTTTCTCGTCGATCGGACGTGTTTGTGTACAGGATTAGACACAAGTGACTCCTACAAGCGTCTATTGTCGCCAGAGGTCGTGTCCTGCGAGCTGTTTACGGCGCGAAAACCTTTTGTGTCGCAGGTCCTGGTTTCAGGTAGCCGCGCCTGCCGCTCCAACAAACGGACAGTAGCCGCCTCAAACCTATAAAAATCCATTGTTCCACCCTGGGTTTCTTCTCTGCCCAGAGGCACCTCCACCCGCGCGGCGGTTCTCCAAAGAAAAGACTCAAAAAGGGGATGTCATTCCTCGAAAATTGTGAATTATGAAGCGCCATATTTTCACGACTGTTATAATTTGAGTTTGAAGTGTTGACGTGCTCTTGTCAAGTCTCTCCGTTGTACGTTGGGGTCAGGTCCATCTCCGGGACGAACTACCGATTTTTACTGGTCTTCAACGGGAGCATGAAATGAATTGCATGAATCGCTGCTGATTAAAAAAACATGACTTTTCGCGTTTGGAATACACAAACTCAGCACAGAGCTTAGGGTAAACCCAAGTAGACTCTTTTCCTTCTCTCACCATGAACCTACTATACCAGACTCGTGTTAGCTTTATTTCTTACCAGTATGAACAAATAAACAGACAAGCAGCTATATAAAACTATACTCTTCCCCCATGGCACAAGTTGCTATACTTCTGGACTCCTATTTAAGAAACGTAACCCATTGGAAGTACAGCAGGCTATTGACAACTGTTGGGTGCATGAGTGGGAGCGTTTGAGTTCGAGTAATTGAAATAAATGAACGAACGTAGTGAGCGTGAATGAGGACCGTATTAACACTTTGGATATGAGTTTGACTGGATATTTAAGCGCGAACCAGGGGGTCTTTGAACAGGTGAACTAGTTGGAAGGAATGAGAGCAGAGAGCCAGTTAGGAGCCGGAAAGCTATGAGTCAAGTGTTGTTTTTGGGAATCTAAGAAGAGGAGGTAACTGAGTGGTGAGAAGTGTGAAAACACAAGGGATGGGACGTCCCTGAACATCAGCGGATTAACAACAGAGACTTGAGGGTGAGAGAAACCTGCCCGTTGACCTGAGCTCCATAAGGGTTTTGAGAATGAGTTCGTCACTTCCAAACAACTTTCACAACTCTCCGAAGTGAAAAAAATTTATTGTACTTGTTTTTTGTCGAAGTTTATGATAATTTATTCTGTTCCTCATTCTCTCATTGGAGACAAATTTAGTACTGTCAAGATGTACTCATAAAAGATATTATTGAAATCGTTTTTAGCCATTTTCGACAAAAAGGTTTTGACGGAAATAGTTAAACTGATTTGGCTTGAACTTGATCGTCCAAAACTAACTATAAAACACCAACTTTTTTCCTAAAAAAACCCAGCAAATTATTACACAATGGTTTATTATTCTCATGAACAGCTTGACCTAGTATTACTGCTCCGAGACCCATCCCATTCAATTTAACATCGAATACTAGTAAACCATACGAAACATGACCTGGCTACAATGGAACTATGGAAACTAAATATTCCCCAGGCGCCCGTAAACGTCTGTAGGCGTTTATGATCCGATGGAGGGGTGTGCGGAGGAAGTGGCCTTGGCGCCCCATCGGGCAAGAGTCGGGGAGATTGGGACAGGGGCTACCAGCGAACCCGTTGCGAGTCGAGCGGGCGGGTGATTGAGTTTGATATGACGGGAGGGAGTACTAACGACGAAACATTGACTTCCGCTGTAGTTCCCGAGTTATACTGCGTTTCGTTAATTTTATTAACCATTTTTTGCCCATAACAACCATGGGCTTCGTCCGATCGGATTGCCAAGATGGCAGGCACAACTAGATACCAAATGGGATTTTTGAGCGAAAGAACGAATTTTTTAGACCACGTTAAAGGCACAAAACGGCCCAGACGGCGGACGGACATTGCAAATTTGGAATCTCCAAGTCTTGAAACGTAAAGTATCAAATTTTGAGGGAGGGTTGTAAAACTTTTTCGTGAAAAGAAAGGGTTATTATTCAGAATGAATAATAAAGCAAAACGGCTGGAACGATTTATATTACATTTTTGCGTGTTCCCCCTTGTTAAAATTGCGACAGCAGAACAATAAAGTTGAAGAAAAAGCGTTAAAGCAGTTTTTTCTCATTAAAGTCGCCCATACGACACTTCCTTAGCTATACGTCAATTCACATGCGTTCATGGCATTTTCTACTTACTCAGTTCATTTGAACTTGGTCCAACATCACTTCATGGCGACAGAAAGCGGAAGTTCTTGCAGTTCCGGAATGTATTGTGCTGCTTGTCCTCATTCCCGGACCATTATTGAGCAATTGGTACACGGAGAATTAATGAGGCTGTAATACAATAACCACTTTTCCAGAGTTATTGGGTAAAAACGGCAGTAGTTGAAATTCCCCCATGTATCTTATGAGCGTCTTTAAAGGCTCATGCTATAGGTATTTGATTGGACTATCATACCAATTTTTTTTAACATTCTAGTAACATTTCGACGGATTTTATAAGGAAAAAACCGCGCTAAAATCGATATTCGTCAAAAATTTTGGTAATTTATTGTGCTGCTCCAGTCTTTTTCCCACAAATGGAAATTTTATGGTATAGTCACCTTATCAAGAGCTGTTGCCCGTATCAGAAATTTAATCAAAATTGTTAGAGCCGTTTTCTCTCGAAATCGTTCACAGATTTTTTTTCTTACAGAAACACACAGGCCATTTTCCCAAATAGTGTTTTTTGAACTCAGTAGGGCCTGAAACGTAAAGATCTGAAGAAACCTCAAAAATTTTTGTTTTATGCAGATTACATAATTTTCCTTTTTACTTCGTCGAGCCAAGAAAAGTAAGTCGGTATGGTATTTTAATAAGCTACCTACACGATGAAAGTTCCCCGCAATAATCCCATGGTGCGCTTCCAGGATGACTTCAATAGGTTGTCACACGGTGTTTCGGAGGACCTACTGTTCTTGTCGAAAGACTCTTTTAGGTCCAAAATTCGACGGCTATTGTGATCTCCATTAGTTGGCTCGGGATTGCTGCTGATTGATTTATGCTATTTATGGTGGTTTATATTGTCCTACTTTTATTTATTTTTTGTTTCTCACTGTTAAATTGGGCACTGCCCGTATATGTTATAAATAAATAAATAAATAAAGTTTATTGACGCTTACAAAAATATGAAGAGCAGCTTTAAAAATATCATAATTCACACTAACGTCGTAGATCGTGGTATAAGTAGTACCGGCTCAATAAATTCTGGAACGTCGTGTTAAATTACGTTTTACAAAGTGGTATGAACCGAGTGAAAAATGGATTAGGTTAGCAGCTAGAGTGTACGAGTACCGAGGAAAGTTGTGTGTTCCACCGCACCAGGTATTTTATTCTGATTGGAGAGTCTTTCACTGCCTCCCCACTATCAGCGGTTTTCGATACATCTGTTTTGCTTACCGCTCGAAACCCCTCGAGATTACTAAGCGAAGATGGCGGCCATTGCAGTTCCGACGTTCTCTCGATTGCCATACACGAGCCTGCGTACTGAGACATGCCACCCGACTCGCATCCCCCGCCACCCTGACAACCACCTCTTTTCTGCGCCTGTCTTTCATAGTTGACCGTCATAATTCTTTGGTTTCAGCTCTTTATTCATCGACCGACGAACATCTTAGCGAAGTCCCATTTTAAGATGGTCTCAAATCGGATAAAATTGCGTTGTAAGTTTCTGTAGTGGCGTTGAATTAATTAGGGTTAACTAAAAAGCGGGGTGTCCACACTTCGGGGGTGTCCAGAGCGAGATCAGAAGGCGACACCGTTCAAAACTTGATAAACTTTTTAGAGAAGGACGCAACGAACTGCCATATATTGCAAAGACGCTTGTAGGAAAAACCGTAAGTATCAACAGCTATCACTGGCCAAGGCATCCTCGTCCTACTGGCTGGGCTTCAGCCTGCGAAACTTTGGCAGCTGCGAAAACACACACATCTATATTCCTCCATTGGCGATCTCAACTTCTCCATAGCGCCATACTATAGATGCTACGTGTTTTAAAATCCAAGTGCGAGTTTAAATGAGTGTAAGAATTAAATAAAATGAACAAACACAAAATTATCACGAAAGAAAACCTACTAAGTATCTAAATTATGAAAAATGTAAATAGCCAGATTTGAAAAACCAAATATCCTTTGGAGAGCTGGGTGATTGAAGCCAGGCGAAAATATAGTACCACTTGGGTTTATTGATCGGAAGAAAATTAATAAGTCCTCGTGCTAATTGCTCAGATTGAATGGATAACATAAACATGAACATAAGACAACGAAAATGGGGCAGGAGACAATACCTTATCATTTAAAAGACAGCTATGTAATCCAGGATGGAGGAGAGCAATTTATAAACAGGGACAGCGTGCTCAAAGAAACCGATTAGGTTCTCTAAAAAAAAATATCCCCCATTACCGATTCGTAGGGGGATCGCAAATGGCCCAGCGAAAGCGGAGTTCTGCATTTGGGGATGTCTAGGGGAGTACCCAGAGCCCCTACCTCCCTCAGACCCCACAGATTAAAAAAAAAAAAACAAGGCAAGCGCATCATCTTCCAGCATTTTCATGCCTTGCGTTGGGTTGGAGTTGGATTGCTCCATTCTACCTACGGAGGCAGCTACCAGTTGTGGCCCTAACACATAATGTACCGGCGCAAGGCTGCGGGCTGTACATTGCAGTGGTACCATGTTTGGGTCGCTGGCCTGCCCCATCTTTGGATGGTAATTACGGCTTTTCCTAGTCTCGGGACAAGACAGTTTGGACTTTCTGCCTTCCCTGAGGTTCAGAAAGACCCCAGTAAGCCGCAGCAGAGGTCTGGTTTTCCGTCCAAAACACCAAGCAAAACATTGTACCCAAGAGGAGTCCTCCAGTAACTCAATGGATGCTATTCTAGTGGGCTGAAAGATCTTCAGACTATCACTAGCTAATGTCACTAATTTCCTGGAGGTTCTCAGAATACCTCTCTCCTGTAAGGATACGTGGCAAAGGGCATCACACCTCTGGTTGATTGGGTTCTGGTCATACTTCCCTGTGCACCAAACCCCTTTCTTGTACCTGTGGGAAGTCCCACTCCTCAGTTATATCCAAGTGACAATGTATTTCCCCCTTTTCTGGACTTCTAATATCCTTTTCCCACCCTCCTTTTTACTTTTCTCTCCTGTATAGAAAGCTCCTCCCAAACACATTCATCTACTAGCTCTCGGGGAATACAATTGTCTCCCCATTCCCCCAACAAACACCACACCTCTCTTCGACATCTAATTCGGATTTCTCCTTCCTTTCCCATACAACCAGTCTCACGCTTTCAGAGCCCTCTTGTTCGCGCCTGTATACTAGAACTTTATCTGGCTCCAGTCACTTCTTCTTGGTACATCTAAGTCTTCAAATCTTGTGATATACCAACCCTTCAAATTACAAGTTCGTGCTACACTAACGCCCGTCTTCGTGGCACTTTCTAGTTTACTCTGATCAAAACACTGGTGAATGGGGTACCGAGTGATTTGACTAGAGTGGAGGCGCTGATGTTGACACACATAGCAGTGACATCACGTGCTGGCACTATTGATGGCTTAATAACTAGTTACTACTACTCCTACTAGGAATCTGCCTGTTGTTTGGCACCCTCGATGTCACATTTGCACACCCTGGCTAAGCTTAGTAAACAGAATACAGCACATTCTGGTTTCCAATAAGTCATCTATACATTTTGAAGGCGCACGCGTACAACGTCGATAGAGCCCACGAAATATTGTTCAGCAATGACAACGTCAAATGCGTTCTATTCAGATTCTACGACAAAGCTCGCTTTATTAGTTGCACTTCAGGGGCGTGGTTTTCGAAGAACCAGTCTATCAAATATTGCACGTTTTAAACATTTAGGTTATCAGTTCGGCCATATTGTGAATACGAGGAAGCTATGTGTCATGTCTACTTAACAGAGGTCTTCTTTATTGTATCATTTTATGAGAAGGGAAGAGGGGAGAGCCGGGAAGTTAATAACTTCAGAGCAAACGTCATCCCTGACAGCGAGGGAAGAGGAACCAAAGCAAATACTAATACTGTCGGGGAGATAAGGGGGTACGAGAGTTGTCCATTACAGTGACGGATTGGTGAGCAAACAGTCGTTTTAATTAAGTGAGAAATCAGAAGTTGGGGCTCAACACCTGCGACGCGGAGACACTCGGTGAAGATAAGGGAGTCATTTTCGCGCGACCAAATGGTCAGAAGCGGGGGAATTGAAACGAAACTACTGGCCCAACCATAACGACACACACTGCCACGGACTGTACTCATCCATTCTCTCTACGGTCTGCTCCACTTCCAGATAAGCGCTAACTCTCATCCAGCAGTCCACCCCACTAGCTTCTCAATCGTGATCTTCCTCTCCTTACACTCTTACTCACCTACTGTCTAGTTCTTTCCTTAGTGTCTAACACCCATCAGATCACCTGCCTCACGGTTCGGTAGGAAAGTCCTTATACGCCCTACTATCTTCGTGCAGACCACCCTACGATCTTTCTAATCCTGATTTGTTCGTCAGTCTCTATGGTGCGTTCCAAATGCTTCACAATAGGAAAGCCTAGCCCGCCTTCACATACTCCAAAATCACTGCAAAGCATGACGATAAACAGAACGAACCTGAGTCATTTTCAGGAATAGTAGCTTTCAATCCGTGTGATCCAGTACTTAACGTGCTTGGCGTGCAGGTCTATCATCGAATCACAGTTGGTAGCTGTCCTCACAAAACTCCCTCTTGAACTTATAAAGGTGGCAACTGAGAAAAACTCCCACTGCCGCAAATGGGCCTATCGTGTGGCGTACATGACCTGCCAGGTGTTCTCGAGTTCCACCTCCAATGGTCTCGCACAAAACGCAAGACAGGTTTGAGGTCCATCCCTGCAACCTCATCCTGTGGCAGCTGAGGAACCGCAAGCACTCTGAGGCGCACCACAGCCAGCCTCTCGCATGTACACGCTCTGCTGACTCCAGCTCAGCCTCGAAGGGATCAGTTCCACGGGTAGATGTGCAGATCCGTCTCTCGCCAGCTCGTCGAACTCCTTAAACCAGATGGGTGAAACGAGCCAGGCTTCCTGGCCTGCCAGCTCATTGGTAACGTTAAGGGTGATGAGCCTGGGGTTTTTTGGTGCAGTTACCCTAGTCCAAGTCCCTTCTTAATGTTTTGAAGGGAATTTCTGAATTGACTATAAAAGGTTCTAATGATAACACCTGACAGGCAAGCTGCCGTGGTGAATACAAGTGAAGTAGCGGCTCTGGGTAGTTGGGCTCGTGTGCCTGCGTTCTGGTAGAGTGGACAAGCAAACTACACATTTGTGAGTTGGCATTCTTGGGTGACCTCTTGTTGCAGTGTAGGGATTAAGGCGAGGAAGGGTCCAAGGTACTGCATTAGTAGCTCCTTTTTGATGCAGGAGTTCAACACTGCCAAGCCCAATTGAAAGTCAAGAGGTGGAGTGCCATTGAGCTCTTAGAGGGTGAAGTCGTATTGCTAGGACTATGGCAAGCAATATGGCGATACGTCACGCTGCATTGTCCTTGCTTTCAATCTTGGGATGGAGCGATCCACCACACAGCTGCGGCATATTGTACAATTGGCAAGAATACAGCCTTGTATTGCGTATACCGAGCGTGAGGTGATGCTCCCCAGGTGGGTCCTGACAGGGATCTAACATGCGGTGTTAGAGCTGAGCACTTGGCACGCAAATAGATTAAGTGCTGCGTGTGTCGACCACGAGGGCACCAGTAGTTTCACCAGTAGGATTTTAGTGGTTACTAATCAAAGACGCCTATCATTGCACCTGGTTATGATGTTGCCTTTGTCTCTCGTGTGCGTCTCCTTCTCCAAGATCTTCAGACCAGTCAGGCATTCCCAAACTGGTCCCAAAGGAATAGCATAAGAAGCCAGGGCCTTACGTGCAGCCTGGCTATAGTCTGATATGGTTTTCAGTTTCAGCTCCCTGCCCATGAGATGATGATGCCTGCACACCAACACTGCGAAGAGCTCTGTCTGGAAAACTATTGCCTGCGCACCTAGTAGTATCGCTGTCGGATCCCTGGAGGAGCCAGTCAACGCGGTTTTTTTTATATGATCGTGTTATTTGTGTTTTGTAATTGCCGAGTAGGAATTCAGAGTACTGGAATTAAGTGCAACGGTTTAGCAAGTGCCAATATCAAGCACTGATATTCCTAATGTCTTCTCAAGATCCTTAAACACACGTTTAGGTCACTTGTTTGGCAGTTCAGTATTTTTATTTCTACAAAATAGAGGTTTGGAAAACTTTCGTCTCATAAAATGTTTGTACTTAGGATTCGAACTCAGCACACCCAAAAAGCTACAGGGTACCCTTTTTTACGCAGAACGGTGCTATCGTTAATTGTTTTCCATGGCAATTTTCACACTTGAAAATGCACTTGAGGCGAACTTTGGTAGTTTGCTCATCTTGTCTACCACTTTTATCTGGCGGCCTTCAGAACTAGACAGACTCCTTCCAGATGAGACTGCGGAGGAAAGTCTCGCTTCACTTTGGTTTTGAGATAATTGGACAGTCGACAGCGAGGGGAATACAAAAAACCCTGGCGCTTCAGTTGAGTTATTTCGGCTAAATGAGTGAGAGTTTGTTTGGGTTGAGGATTCTTCAAAACCCTTCGGCTCGTTCGTTCTGTCGTCGAGGAGATGAAATGCGAGATGATGATCAGGCGGATCGTAACTTTGAGGCCACGAGACGGACGACACCCCTCGTGTCACAAGTGTTTTAAAAGGTACCAAAAACGCAGCCTTGTCCAAACAATGTCGCACTTTATGAGGTCCAGTTTTCTTCCCGACGACGTCCTCATTGGGAACCGATTTGTGAGGGAGAAATTTTCGCAGGCGCCCCGGGGAGCTTGTGCTGCTGGAAGCAGTTGAGGCCACTGCAGGCGGTCGTTTCCATTTCGTGTGTTTCCCTTAACCCTCGCCATTTCATTTACAGGCTGACTCAATTCCAACTAAACCGTTTTATTTATGGAGGAAGCTCGAGCACTCTCACGTCTCAGCTGCAAAGAATTGAGAGGTGAGGGATTCTCCATCAGGGACCTTTCCGACCGAGGGGATATTAAACAACGCATCACACAACATTCCTCAGCTCCGCGTACACTCAGCGGAGAATGGTAGTTCTGTGGGTGAAACTATTGTCCTTAAATTTATCGCATTGCTCCTAATCATCTCACGACCTTTATTGAGTAACCAGCGAGCAGGTAAGTTACGGGACTGTGAACACGACTTTTTCCTTTCCTTACCCCAACGGAGTACGAAGAAAGTTATTTAATCGGCAGAAAAATAAAGTCTCGAGTTCTCTTCAGATTATTGCGTTTTAGGTATTTTAGAGACCAAACCCTCCTCGTTTGCGAAAACAGATGTGTCAAACTGGTGTGTCAGTGAAAGCGACTAACAAACAGATAACGGTCGAATCAAATCGGCCGCAAATTTAGATCAGTATGGGACGCCAATCATTCGCTAACTAACATAAGGGGTCAGTGACCACCAAAATATGAGTACAGGTTCTTGAAAAACACTACGTCACGTTGGAAAAATTCAAATTTTTATTTATTTTGTAAAACTTGAAAAAACAAACGCGTTCTTATCTCCTTTCAATAGACTTTCAGGGGAACAATACGTAGGTGTTGACTATTTGCTGACTTCCCGTAAGTTTCATGAAATACGTTAAAACTGTGCTTCGAGCAGTTTGAAATAAACAACAACTCCACTTCCTTTTACTATTTGTAGCTTCACGAAGTAGAAAGGAAAGTTATGCGATCGACTGTGAAATTAAAGAGTTCTCTTCAGATCTTTTTACGTTTTAAGGCCTACTGAGTCCGAAAAATTCCCTTTTGGGGGAAACGGTCTGAGCGTATGAACGCGAATGAGCACAAACGGCTAAACTAAATCAGCTCAAACTACACATAACGGTAACATGGCATGCCAAAATAAGGCTATAAGCAAAATTCGTTCAAAACTATTACCTTAATGATCAAACTGCTAATTTTTTTCTCAAAAAATGGTTCAAGCTATTTAAATTAAATTTCTTGTATAGACAGCTCTAAATGATACGACAATACAATAAAATCCTCATTCGTGGAGAAAATGACGAAAGCAGCACAAGAAATTGCCAAATATTTCAATGAAAAATCGATTTTAGCACAGTTTTCTTTATAAAGTCTCCACAAACGTAATTAGAAGCTCCAGAAAAAATGAGGTGGTAATCCAATCAGGTACCTATACGATGACTGTTTGATAACGTTCATAAGATGCATAGGGGCTACTCCAGAAATTCCAGAATTGCAACCCCCACCGTTTCAGCTACTACCATTTATCACAGTTTTTATTGTTTCATTCCAAATGGGTAAACGAGATCCTTCTTTTACGAGAATTTTATTTTTTTCTATTTATTGAAGGCATTTGAAGGGTTATCAAAAGTTGGGATTAGCCATGACATAGACCTCACTCTCACTAATCAGAAAATATTTCAAAAATTGAGATTTAATCAAATTTTGCCCATCAAAAGTGGAAGTAGCGCAGGGCCGTCCAAGAAACTGGCCTTTCTTTCCAAAAGTGTGAAGCTCAGAAGAAAGTAAGTAGTTTCACTGTTATTGCAAGAGTTGTGATAAATAAAACTGGCACTTGTATTCGTCAGAGAAATAGAATTCCTCATGAATGAGTAAATAAATGCCTTCAATTTTCTTCTAAGGAGCTGCCTTAGATTTTCAGTTTGGGCCATATCGGCATCCTGTCGTTGTAAGGCGGATCCATCAATTGTCAAACGAATCGCACGTAAACGAGTGAGACCACAAGGAATTCGCTGGCAAAAACGAAACCCGCGGACTATACCAGCTCTCGAGCAATAAAGGAGTTGCTAGAAAATTGACATGCGTGAGGAAGACTTTCAACAAGAAAAGGATTTAGTTAGTTTCTATTACTACCACCAACATCATATGAGGATCTGTTCACTAGATGAGGGTGACTGTCACAGCGCGATTTAAGGAGTTGTGTGATGAGTTGCATACGTTTCCCAGATATTCCGGCTTTTCGTTTGTTCTTGTTTTTTTCGTCGCAAACACTCCATACTCATACTATACTTTCGAAAATGTTCTCAACGATTTTCATTGAAGTAACAGGGTACTCTCGGACATTTCGTATCGCTAAGCGTTTTTCTAGGGATACGCTGAACGAAGATCACCTGTTGTTGTACATCTTATTTACAGAGGTTGAAGAAAGTTGAGACGCTTTGCAGCATAAATTTATATTAAATAGTACGGGAATTATTGTGATGCAGTTTTCACAGATAATTGTGAGGGGCCATCGAGTCAACTTGTGAAGAGGGCTCCAGCGGAATCTTTTGATGTCGCTTTTAATATCTTATCTGGCAAATTGGTTAGTGGCTGTTCGTGTTAAAGGACCCTCTCTATATCCAATGCCTACTGTTTGCATTGATTTGGAGGGCTACGCCCCTTGTCGGCGGATATCAAAGAGAAACGCGGTATTTCCCAGTCAGCTCTAGTGAGAATTTTGAAACCCCCTTGAGGCAATTAGTCGTCGTCTCGCTGATTCATTCAGGCGCTGCCGTTGTGTGCTTCTTGCGACGAAACTAATGACCAAGCCCTAGCAGCACTAGGACAATTGGGTCAGACGAAATGCGAACGGAACGGAACCAGTCTGAGTTGCATAGCTAGTGGCCCGAGCAACTATTTACTTTACATAGATTTACGATGTAGGGAGGGAAGCTGTGCAATCAGCTCAAAACGAACTCGGGTTGTATACAGAACTTCACATTCCAACGGCTCCTGAAAAACGCCATTTGAGAAAATTGTCTGTCTACTGGGAGAAAACGGCTGAATGAAATCTGCTTAAAACGAAACGCCAAACGGCGGTTTTAAACAGAATCTAATTGTAGTTGTCATAGAGATCAAAACACCAAAATATTTTTTTCTCGAAAACGACGCGCTAACGATTTACAATAAATTTTGATTTCACGTCGACAGATCTAAAGAGCTGATGAATCTGATTATTGCTATCTCGGGATTCGAACTATTGCCCTTTCACAGACTAATTTTTTGTTTCAAACTGCTCTCCTTGAATTTCGTAACAGTAAATACTTGACTTCCTCAAAAAATTATGTTCAATAAACTCCGGACCATTCAGCTTAGAGAGTTTCTACACACGTACTGACTGACTCCTAATAACGGCACCCTCGCAATCGTGGTCTAGTGGTTAAGACAATGGTTCATAAGCCTGACGAATGTCGATTTATAGGATAGGAGCTCCTCGCGATGGCAGTAATTTCTGTCTGAGTCAGCGCCCCCCCCTCCCTCCAAACATCTCCAAATGTCGCCAAGTAGGCGAGAAAAATGTCAAGTTCAGCCAACTATTATATTTAATACCATCTGTTTTGCGTCATCAGCTGTTTTGAGGCGATGAGAAGCGCCGCGAAAAAATAAAGAGAGTTGAGTTTTGACATCAGAGATGAAAATGTTCTTCATTTTACGTTTAATTTAAAACACTATTTTGTGAGGAATAGGAGAGACGCTTTTCACCACACCAAACCCCCTCAGTACACACGTAACGTTAAGTAAGGGTTGTTCCGGCATGCACTGAATACCCTACATAGACGGTGTAATGGGCAAGGACTGTTTGTCGATCTAGATAAAATGACCCACGTCCCTTTCACTAGAAGGTGCAGTCTTGAAGACATGGGGGCAGAGGCCTGGGAAGATCTGCTGGCTGTTCACTGAGGTTGTTAGGCCTGCAGTCACCTATGGAGCCTTGGTCTAGCGGACTAGGGTGGAATGTAAAGCTGTGCAGGAGCAGTTGAATGAACTGCAATGCAGGGCGAGTCTGGCTGTTACCGGCTGTTTGAGAACATGCCCCATGGCTGCTCTGGAGGTCTTGTTAGCTTTAGTTCCACTCCACATACAAGTTAAAAGGATGGCGTTCCTCCAGGCTGTGCGTATGTTGGAGTTGGGTTTGATCACGCGGGTAGGAGGGGTTCCTGCCACTTGATCCTTGACAGGGTGATGGTGAGGGACTCGCGCTGCATGTGTTAGACTCAATGCCTGCAAGGTTCAACTTCGTGCTACCCTTTCGGATACTCATCCATGAACGATTCATCTGGGAAGGGGGAGTTCCCACATTTGAAGTTGGGGCCCTAGTATATTACACTGATAGCTCGGTGCAGGGTGGCCTGGCAGGGGCAGGCATCTTTGGGCCGAGAATTAGAGCAGCAATCCCATTGGGGTCGCTGGCCACAGTGTTCCAGGCAGAGGTGTCTGCGTTGATGCTCTGTGTGCAGCATTGGATTTACATATTGGTGGACAGTCAGGCGACTCTCAGAGCCTTAGCCTCGTATTGTCTTAAACCAGTGTGAGAGTGTCTGACTGGACTGAAGGCCCTGGCGGAGGACAACAGCATAACACTGTGTTCGGTGCCGGGTCATCAGGGAATAGAGGGAAACGAAGGGAGTGGCTCAAATCCCTGTCGACCCTGAGCCCTTTGTTGGGACTACCAGGAGCCAGTTACATATAGAGGTTGGCAAATGGGAAGAACCGTGCAGGGCTGCCCATTGGCAGGGGATCCGCCGCTCCAGATACCTTTTATCTGTAATAACTGACTCTGTTCGTACGCCCGATAAACGAAATAGGCTCAAGTTTAATATTCAGCCTGCGAATCAACGTGGACTGGAACACCATAATAATTGTATGAGCGAAATCGGTTCACAGCTACCTATAGTTATCAAAACTCCAAATATTTTTGTCTCAAAACCTGACAATTTTGATTGAATATTTTGTGTGAGCAGATCTAAACAACAGGCCGACAAAATAAAATCTTCATTAGCAAGAAAACAATGAGAGCAGCACGATGAATTAGCAAAGGTTTTGACGAAAATATATTTTAGAGCAGTTTTTTGCTTATGAATCTCGCTTATATGGCAGAAGGCGTTCTCAAACAAAAGTCTTCAGGTAGTCCAATACGCGGCCTTGTTGTGCGGCTGTGTAATATACTTAAACGGTAGAATACAGCCATAAAATAATCATGAACTACTTCAGACTAACCTATTTTCGAACTAACGTCGTTTGTTTTACTTATACTGGTTCTATACAGTTCTGCCGCAAATCAATTTACACGCGCACAGACCAAGCGCTGAAATTAGTTTTTTTTCGAATGAGAAAGTTGACTTTGCTCGGCGTGTATCCCGAACCGGTCAAGTTGGCTCGCAATGATGATGGAGGGGGGTGGGGGAGCCTCCGTCAGTCTCAAGCAGATTTATACATGATTCATTCGTGATTTTACTAGAACCGCCTATTTTATTTTTGGCAACTATGTCGCGGCAATCGCAAAGATAAGTCGACTCATTTCACAGATCCGTAACGGCACAGGAACCCCGCAGGACCTTGTTTTGCAACTCCTGTATTTGTTCGGGGATCATCGAAATAACCCCCGCAATAAAAAAAAAACACGACTGGAACAAACGAAAAGAGAACAACGATTTTTATAAGAAAAATACCGCCTAAAGAAGCTTCTGTGGCAGAGAACGTTCAATCTCCTCGACGCCTTGAAAAGCGGAGAGATTTGGAGCGGAGGCAGAATCTTGACTCAACGCCTGCGTTATCGCAATAAAACGCTTAGCAATCTCCCGAAGGCTTAAACAAATCACTCAACAAGCTCTCGGAGCAATTTTCAGTTACGTGTCAGGCCTGGAAGAACACAATTATGACATTTCTTGAAATTATTTGAGTGTGTAGAGTCAAGTATAGAGTGGTGCTCAAAACAAGAAAGAGAGAGAGAGAGAGAGAGCGAGAGAGAGAGAGAGAGCGAGAGAGAGAGCGAGAGAGATCAAGATATATCGGGGGTAGGAAAAATGGAGAGAGAGTTTGAATGACAAACGAAAGAGAACTCGTAAATCATGGATTTGAGCGGAATCAGAACAGCGCTAATGAAGACAACGAATCAATAATAAGAGACGATACTAGTATGAATTGTGCTAAGGGGTGTCAGGGGTTGAGTCAAGTTGACCTGTCCAACGAACGATCAAGATCAAAAAAATGTATGAAGAGACTGCAAATTATTACACGAAGGTGAACCTTTCTTGTACAGGGTGACAGTGCTATACTTCCAAAATAAGAAATAATACCTGGGAAACGATACCGAACACGACGTAGCGCAATGCAACTCCAAAAAAATTCATTTTTGCCTTATATCGTTAACCATTTTTCGCCCATAACAAAAATGGGTTTAGTCCGATCGGATTTCCCAGTAGGCGGGTAACGACTAGATCCAGCGTGCGCCCTGGCAGTTCAACTCGTCACGCGGTGCCAATTGCTTAGCGTCGCCTAGTAAATGGCAATTAACCTGATAAAACTGCCAAAACGGTTTCGTCTTATCGGCTTGCCTAGATACCAAATGGGATTTTCGTGCGAAAGGACGGCGTTTTTTAGACCACGTTAAAGGCAAAATATGGCCTGTGCGGCTGACGAACTTGACACATACCCAGCTTGCGCTCATTTCCCGCACTGCCTCCCGTCTTTCTATTCCGTCTCACTGCCTCGTTTCTGAGCGCCACACAAGACCTGACCAATATTTCCGATAATGTCCTGATTATCCAGCTCGACGCAGTACCACATCACTGAGACCCATCCCATTCGATTGACCACCGAAAAATACCAGTTAACGACACGAAACATGACCTGACTACTACGGACCAACGAAAATGGGCACTTTCTAGGCGACGGTAGGGAATTGGCACGTCTTGACGAGTCGAACTGATCGGTGGTTGGAGTGACATGGCCGGCAGAGCGGGGAAAAAACAGAAACGATAAAATTTACTATATCGTCCCGCAAGTTCCTTCAAGTTGTAAAATTTGTCTCACTGTATTTACCGTGATCTCCCATCTAGGGAACAGTCAACTTACGTCGGTTGTAGTTCGTATAGCTTACTAGTATTTTTTCGGTCCCAATCGTGCTCTGCAAGAAAATGATACAAAATTTGCAGCATTTTTCAAGTTCCCTTTGCCCTACTGAATAGGAAGGAAAGTTACGTAATAGGCAAAAAAGAACATTTGTCTTTTCTTCAGATCTTTGTGTTACGAGTAATTCAATGTCCGAAAACACCATTTGAATAGTCTGTTTGAACGCGTTTAGCAAAGAATGAGAGATAATTTAGCCTGCAGGTATCCAAAACTAACGCTAACTAAAGTCATCATAGCGAGCAAAACGCCGAAATTTATAAATTGGCTTATACGCTTCCAAATAAATTAATATTAGGTACCTCTACAGTAGAAGTTTAATTATGGATTTAAATAGTAAGGCTATATTGGCCACTGCCCCCACAATAATTTGATTTTGTCAGAGCCGTTTTTTGAGAAAAACCCTGCAAATTATTACACAGCGCTTTATTATTCTCATGACTAGCTTGACGTAGTATTACTCCTCCGAGACCCATTCCATTTGATTCAGCATCGAAAAATACTAGTAAACCATACGAAACATGACCTGACTACAATGGAACTACAGAAACTAAATATTCCCCCGGCGATGTAGGCATTTATGATTCGATGTAGGGGTGTGCGGAGGAAGTGCCGGCCTCATTGGCTCTAACCTTCCTCCGCCCTGTCGGGCAAAAAGAGTCGGAGAAATTGGGACGGGGACTTCCAGCGAACCCTCGGCAATTGACACGACGTTGCGAGGCGAGCGGGCGGGTGGTTTAGATGAGACAGAAGGGAGGGAGAGAGTACTAACGACGAAACGTTTTCTTCCGCTGTAGTTCCCGCGAGTTCTTTCAATTAGTAGACTCTGATAAATACTGTAATTTCCCTACACGCAGTTGTACACGTCTGATACTCATTCCATTCGACCCAGGATCTAAAAATACCTTGAAAACGATACGAAACACGGCGTATTTGCGATTATACTGCGTTTTTTTTACCGTTTTTTGTCCATAACAACCATGGGTCGAGATGGCAGGCACAACTAGATACCAAATGGGATTTTTGTGCGAAAGAACGGATTTTTTGGACCACGTTAAAGGCACAAAACGGCCCGAACGGAGGACAGCGGACGGACACTGCAGATTTGGAATCCGGGTTGTAAACAATTTTTCGTGACCGAAAACATAGGGTTATTATTCAGAATGAATAATAAACCAAAATGGTGTTTTGATCGTTATCTTGGCAGTTGATGTTAATACAACTGATACAGCTTACTTGGTTCTTTTGTTTTTCCCATAACCCGACTCCAAGCCTATTATTTTTTCTATAATTATGTATTTCCGACTCAGGAACCTTGAAAACCTGAAGAAAGCTCAAAAAACAACTTTTCAATCGATTTGAAAACTTTCTTCCTTACTTCGTACAGCTAAGGACAGTAAAAATGGTTTCCACCACTATTTCTAAAGCGCCTATAGCAGAGAAAGAGTAACACTTTCATTGATAAACAAATTAAGAGAATGGCGGTAACGAGAGATCACACGAGGGAGAAGTTCGAGGTGGACTTGGTCAGCCGTGATCTTTTGACATTTTATGTCTTTACTTTGCTACATAAAATCGAAAATGTAACGCGGGATATGTAACGGAGAAGCGTCACTAAATTTGTGTTGGGTTAAGTGCATGGTAACTTCAAATCTAACGCTTGGTAACATCACACGTTTTAATAACCTCAGCGATTAAGTGATGATGTCAATTGCAATTGACGCGGCCATTATATCGAAACCATCAACGAGCACAATCAAACATAGTTATCATTGCATTAAAAAAAATAAAAATAAAATAAAAGACATAAAATGTCCCTAGTGGTTGCGTACTTGTACGAAAGCTGTACCCACCGTTTGCGTTTCGATTCTGAATTTTAATTAGTAACGGATGTTTAATCGTAATTTTGAAAACGTTCATGTTCACAGCTCTAGAATTATACGAAACACTCTAAAAAAAAATGCTGGCCCCGTGAAAATATATAGTGCGACGCATTGCACAACTTCCCTCGGCCCCGAGTACATTTAGCGGTTTTTGATACTTCAGGGACTGATTCAATATGTTCTTCTCTCAGTTCATGTTAGCCAGTTAGAACTCAACTCAATGTTATATTGCTAGAAACTTAGTACCTCTTTACATTACGGAATTTTGACAGTTTCTTCTGAGGGATGTTGCACGGAAGAGACATTAGTGTTCCTCCAGTGGCAGTGGATTATCGTAGCTCAAATGCTCTGCCCCAGTCGCAGGTCCCAAGTTTTTGATTTACAGCGAAGGTAGGAATAACAGGAGCGGATTCTCGTCGATACTCAACTCGTCGGGGGATCTGCGGAGCCCGGATCTCCAGCCGCCGGGAGACATTTGCGTAGCTGCAGAGGAGACACCAGGAAAAGCGATTATTCCGGTTCGTTTGATGTCGAGAAAACGAGGGAAAGTTGCGTCGGATCAAATTGACAAGAGCTCAGAGTCAAAATCCCGCCGGTTATAGACTTAGCTCTTTCACCAGATGTTTGAAACAATTCTAACTCAGTTTGTCCGGATAATCGGATCCGGGATGGCAGAGCGGGAGAACATCCATATTGAAATGAGGGGCGAAGGCCTCAAAGGAAAACCCAGCTCCGGTGATTCGCCTCGTTGATGGGCTAATAACAAAATTCCCCGCTCTCGCTCCCTTACCCTACCCAGACGATAGTAGAAGCGAAATTCCCTGCTCAGGATCTGCTCCTAACTACCTCAGGAAACTTTGAAAAGGTTCTCTCGGCGGTGGAGATGTGGAGGAGGGAGCTCAAAGAGAAGCTTCGGATTGAAGGCGGCACAAAGGGTAACTCGATTTCAACGCTCAACATCCCCGGGGGCAGATCTCCTCCCTCACTCAGCCTCAGCCTCAGCCTCAGCGGTACTATTTCAGAGCGAGAGCCAGAGCCAGAGCCAATCTCCATCGCCATCCCCTTCAACTTAAGCAAAACCCCCATTTATACCTTCCTTTTTCATTCAATTTTCCATCTCATTTCCACCGCCCGACCCTTGCTCCTTTGCCCCGAAACTTATTTTCAACGTTATTCCCAGGCGTCGGTGCAAAAATATTCCCATCGCTGTGAACAGTTGCCAGGAAATAGCTGTGGGTGTGGCGCGTGGCTTTCTTTAGTCCATAATGTCGTGTATGATGGAGCGTACAAGGAATCGAGTGCCCCACGGGTACAAATACGATGACTCTCAGGGCCACCCAGGGACAGCAAACAATAGTGGAGCGCCTATATATCAAGAATCTGTAGCATAGCCCGGCGTGGCCAGCAGAATCATTGACCCTGCTCTTCCGAGTTGGTCAGCTCCCTCAGCATAACATGCTCTTCGTGTTGCGGTATCCACTTTGCCTCGTTGACTGTTGATGACCGGGTTTTTACCGTTGGTTGTCAGTAAAGGCTATTTTGATGAACGCCTTTACTGCTCGGGTGGACCCTGAACGGCGTTTCTCGTGTGACGTTGAAGCTCACTACTGAGGAGGTGGGCAACGAACGCTCCGGTAGAAGCAATCGATTTGGTGTCGGTGAGCCCGTCAACGTTAACGTCAGCGGAGTCCTCGTTGTTTGCCCAACAAAATCATCGCTCTACCATCGGCTTCATTTCAGTTGACTTATCTGATTATTGCTTTCCGGCTTATTAGCTTTTCTGCCAACCCAACAACTTAGAAGCAGGAACATAAAACTAAATTAGATCCTCCGGTTGATCCCTTCGCTCCGCGTCAACAGGGCCATAAACCCTGATAAAAGGCAAACATTGTCAGATTTTCTTATTACGTTCTCATCCGAGATCAGACGCTCCTCGCACGATCTTAATTCATCTTCCTGGCGTTTTCTTTCTCCGCCCGACAAATTCTTTCGTCCTCCAGAATTTCCAGTTACTCAGTCGACATAACTGGGGAGTTTTTACTCGGCAGTCGGCACAACACGCCATGACGGTATGGCATCATAGTTACAGAGCCAGCCCCGTTTTTTCTCTCGACGTTTAACCAGAAATATCACTCCATGGCTGATTCCCTCGACGACAGTTTTCGATTAATCCAACTATTCCATCACCTTTTTGCCTTTTTTGGCCATGGGAAAGAAGGTTGCGTAATCGCACAATTTCAAATAAAACCATTTGAGAAAACGGTCTGTCCACGAAATTCGATATTTGGCCTGCAGCGTGAGACGCCAAAATAAGAAACAAAATTGGATCAAAACTAACTGAAGTTATCACAGCGATTAAATCACCAAATATTTTTTCCCCTTAAAACTGTCTCTGATAGTTTTATGATATTTTTTGTGTGGACAGCTTCAGTGCGAAAATGACGAGAGAAGCTCCATAAATTATCAAAAACTCGTCGAAAAGGAAATCTTAGTGCATTTTCCACTCTTACGGGCAAAAAGTTCGCATAAAGCGCGAAAACCAGGCTAAAGCGAAAAAATCGTCGAATGTGCGCTCAATGCTGAGCGAGGAATGTTATTTGATGCGTCCTGGTTCCGATCTTCAAGTTGAAAAATCTTCTGAGTGTTAAACATCATTTGAGAAAACAGTCTGTGTCTGGTGATTTTATGTGTGTTGCCTCTAGACAGACAAGTAAATAGCTAAATCAGATGGGGAAACCACATTAAGACCTCCTCCTACTTAGCAACACCTTTCTAGCGCAACAGTAAACGACAATATGCTGTACCTCTACAGGTTTGAGTTTGGCAACCTCCACATTCTGCTCATTACGCTAAACAATCCACCGAAATCCCGTTCAAGAATTTAATAAGCTACCATAACTCCCGTCGTTAACTATAAGGCAGAATTAAAACCACCCGTCAGCCCGACGCGTCACGTCGTGCCAACTGCAGGGGCCTGAAATTAGTCATTTTCGTCGTTTCGTAGTAGTTAGGTCGTGTTTCGTATCGTTTGCTGGTATTTTTCGATGCTAAATCGAATGGGATGGGTCTGGTAAATGTAAACTACGTTCAAGCAGTTCAAGAAAATGATAAACGGTTGTGTAATAATTTGCAGGAGTTTTTCCTTCTGCTTGGCAAAGCGTTAGGAAGTACTGGCGAACCGGCGCGTTTTATGTACTATTTTAGGCACTGTTGCCTATTTGTTGGAGATCCATCTCTCCTTCAGTTGTTGTTATACCAGTGGCGTGACGTTTAACATGAAATTACCGCCTGCAGGATTGACAATTGAGAACTGATTAACGAACCCAATTTAAATCACAACTTGTACTGTTCAGACGTCCCCTGGATTTTATTTTCCTCTGCCCAAACGGCGAAGAATGTAGTGCGATCGGGCAAAAAGTCTCTTGCGCGAAGCAACGCACGCGTAACCCCCGTAAAGATCTGCGCGATCTGCTTTATGCTCGTTCCATATATTTTTACGAAAACGGTCATAGAAAGTGTAGTTAAGTGTTTGCTGAAAGAGCCCTGCGAAGCTGGATCAAAAACTACAACTGTTTTTGAGAAAATGTAAAAAACAAACTTTTCACGTTTGGAGAACCACATTTCTGCTGTATCTTGGATTATATCTCTGTTCAACGGATGATTACGGAAATAGTTATGACGCACAGAACCTTGGTGTAGATCAACGTTGGGGGTGCTTCACACACAACGCAATCCGTAAGATTGTTTGAATGCTGTGAGGCTTCTGCTCTGGGACAATTGAAAACGTTAAAAAATTTCGTTTGGAAAACTATTTGTAGGTGTTGATTAGTTAAGGACACCCCGTGAGTTTGATCGAAATCGTTACAGTCGTTTTTGAAAAGCAGGAAAATCTTATCTCTCCTCCTTAGGTATGTAACTCGTGACGCGCACAGACAACTTTTTTAAGAGACATTTTGCGCAGTATGAAACGAAAAGATCAACTTGTTTCAGCCGATTACATTATTGTTCTGCTTCCTCTGCAAAAGCAGAAGCTAAGAAAGTAAAAAGTTGAGTTTCCATCTGCTCTTTACGTGTATAGTTACGGGTTCTAAATGTTCGACTAAAATGTGGAAGGGGTTGACGCAGTGTAACGGGGTATTTTCAGGTACCGCGCAACCCTTTTCCCGTTATACGAGCTGATTAATACGCATAACGGGTGCGTAACGGGGTTTTTCGCACCAACCGCTCAACTCGTCATTCCACAACTAGCCCTTTGCAATTCGTCTACGAGCCCTCCGCAATGGAGACCTTTTTGACGCGTCAAGGCTTTTTGAAGCTTCTCTTTCGCTGGAAGGAGTCGAAAGTGTAGCCAATTGCTCGAGGTCGTTTTACGAGCTCAACTCAAAAGCCCTTTACTTTTGGGTCACTAGAACTTGCACTTTTGTCGAGTCACTTTCACAATTAAGGGCAAGGACAAGGCCGAGGCTCCGTCGTCTTGTCATTGAAAATATTGACAGACAAATAAAACTATTGGGGCATCCGTTGACACGAGTTGACAACAATGTCTGCCTATTTGGGTCACTGGATGTTTCCCACACTCTGCTTGTTTTCTTCGCCTTTTTTTCTGAGTTCTTTGTCGATTTTTCGAGTTGCAAGGAACCAGTAGGACAACAAACAGGGGGGTCCTATTTCATTCTCAACTCAAAACCTCTTGCCACTCGCGTTTTCAAAATTAATCGCTCGACGTTTCACAACGCTTTCTATTTTCATGAAAACGGATCCTTTTTTCACTTTCCTCAACCCCAAACCAAGGAAAGTGTCACTGGACATTTATATGTTGAGGCCGCAAGAGCGAAGACAGCTACAATTCATTTCCTCAACAGCAAGGCTGGAAATTAGTGCAGAATTTGGAAAATCGAACAAAAAAAGAGTAAAATTTTCAAGAGAAAAGTGAGAGTCCTACGAAAATTGAGTCAAACTTGTAAACACGTAGACGGAAAGTTGTTGAAAAATAGAATTAAACGAGGGCAGAACTTGTGACAAGACCAGTGCAGTTATTTTTTGAAAATTAAGTCAAACCAAATGAAAAAATGAAAAAGTTTCTGCTGAAAGAAGTCTTTCGGATAAACCATTTATCACCGCGTAATCGTACCTCACCACATACAAAATATATTGGTGATAAGTGCAACACGGAGGTGGCCACAAACTGAAAACCATGAAACAACGACTATCACGTTTCCAACCCAAAACTACGCAATGGACCGCGCTTGATCCGAAGAAACCCACAAATACTTTGTACGGGAAAATGTTTATTGTTTTATTTTATTTTTCGTCAATTTTCCGATGTTGTAAATAGTCATCCTGCTATTCGAGACGGAGACAACTTCAACACATCTAAATTCATGCAAATCTGTCCAGCCGTTCTCAAGTTATAAGAATTTAAACAAACCAAAAATATTGAATGGCACTCTGCAGCTAACTATAGAACTATGCAAACTAACTGTCCAACTAATTAGGGGATCTGTCTAACTAACTATGGAACTATGCACCGGAACGCTTGGTACGATGAAACTTCAGGAACGTTTTGTGTAAGAAAATATTTTTTCTTTTCTTCAATCTTACAGTGTTTTGAATAGTCATCCCGCAAATCGGTGCGGGGACCATTCCAACAAGTCAAAAACCATTAAAATCAGTCCAGTCATTCTCGAGTTATAATTAATTTAATTAAAGGCTTGAAAGCTGGTAAGGCACATTCTAAGTTTGTGAATATGGGCACTGTAACTGTCTTACCTTCTTCGATCTTACTTGAACGACAAATATTGGATTCAATGCATCTTAGAGCTCATTCTACGTGCATTGTTCACCCCAGCAACTCCCACGAGTTTTTCACTCAGTTTATATGCACCCCATTGAACTCAAACATTGAGAGTCAAACTTAGAGATACCAAGTCAACGCTCGTTAACTTATCGGGTAGTACTCCCGATCGAATTAAACACCCATATCGTTCCATAAGCAAATAGAGCACTTAGGTTTTGCCTTTGTACAGTTGGAATAAAATTAGATTTAAAAAAGTGCTTGGTGCGACCAGTCACTCAACTTTCCTCAACCCCACATGCTGCTCCACAATTCATTTTGTTGCTTCTAGTTGTACCACGAGCATTATTGTGCAACCAATGAGCAATCATAAGACTGTCAACTTGAGTTATTTTGGGGAGGCTCTTTATTTCCAAAAATTGCAGAAAGTGAAACGCCGGAGGTTGAATTCTAGAATTTCTGGAGCACCTTTAGATTATCTCATGGGTGATATTAAACCCTCATCGCGTAGATAATTTATTGGACTGCCGCCCTAATTTTTCTGAGAGTGCTAGTCGCATTTGAACGGATAATATATTTTCGTCGAAATGTTTGGCATTTTATTGGGCTTTGTGTTTTGATCAGTATGATAACTATAGTTAATTTAGGGCAGATTATGCTCATTCTCTCATTGACTCCCCACAGTGACCTACAGGATAAATATAGTCAATTCGGTTCTGCCGTGTTCTTACGCATTGATTATATACTTAAATAGCGTTTGTCGGGCTCAGGAGTACTTGAAAGGTAGCAGTACTGTTAGGCGAGGTTTTGGGCAAATGATACGCCCACGGAAACCTTCCCTAAACGTGATGTGTGGAACACAAATATGATCTTGTGGGTTCACTGCAAAGTAACGAATGAAAAGGGCTAAATAAATCTTCTAAATTTAAATAACGCAATGTAAACTCGGAAAATAAATGTGACATTGTAGATGGTCTGGCATGATGTTGCAGAACATAAGGTTGATGTGGTGGAACGGGGAATCGATGAAAATAAAAGGTTTGCCTTGTGTCGCTAGTATCACACAACGTACCAAACGTGCTTAAAGCAATTCAATCACAAATTCATCACAAGCAGGATAAATTGAGAAGAGACAAGGTTCAGCAATGAGGCAAGGTAGTGAGCGTAAATGAACTTGGGGGCGGAAACTAAAAGGACAGACACTCGAGGATGTTGTCATTCAGCTCAATATTGTATTGATAAACGTTGTTGGACAATCACCGTGAATTTGTTCAGAGCTGTACGCACTTTAGGATTGTTCACTCAAAGCAGGGGGCAGATAACCAGGAGCAAGGTCTAGAACGGGAGCAGAAAACTAGCTGCTATGGATCTGCCGAGGGCGGGGGTGCGACTCTTCCGCAGGTGGACAGATGCCGTCTCCTCAACCTCAACTCGACAGCTGCAGATGCTCCTCAAAACCCCTGAGCCCTACAGCTACGCGTCTCTTGTTTTCGACCTCAACCTGCACGTGGCTTCTTCTTTTTTTCTCTTCGTTTTCCTACTAAAAAAAACGACGTCTCGCATAAAGAGCTGCACCGGGTTCCGTGTAATTACGGAATTCATAAGCCACGCGAGGGCTACCTGCACCTTCATCTGCCGCACGGCCAATCAGTGGAGCAGGTTTATGCTAATGCTCCTGTACTACTCGACGAACCTGCTTCTCTACAGTTGTAATTCTTTGGACCGCCCTGAGGCCTGGAGAACAGTAGGGTTCGATCGACCAAATTATTCAGGACCTGTTGAAGCCTTTCCATTACGAAATCACCAGATCGACTGATTATTTTTGCTCATTTGCCCAAACGTCGTTTTTCCGTCATTACTCCCTCCATTGCAGGTTATTCCAGCCTCAAAGCCCCTTTAAACCGTGATCCTGGACAAGGACGAGTAATTCATCGCCTTTTCAAAATCCAAGATGCCAAACACTATAAGATGATAAAAATGAGCAGAAATAACTTATTGTGCTGTCATCGTTTGCCCAAAACTGCCGCGTTATTTGGAGAGGTTCGTACGAATGGTTTAACAAAAAATAAATATTTTGATCTCTATGATGACTACTGTTAGTTTTGGGTGGATCACTTTCATACCCTTATTTTGACCTTTAAATATGAAGTTTGAGCCGATTTGGTTAAGCCGTTCTCTCTCAATGCCCAACTTGTACTTTTCGAGTTCAGAAGTCTTCGAAACGTACATATCTAGGAGTTTGTTTTTCGAAAGACTACATAACTTAGGGCCGAGGGAAGTAAAAAGGACCTTTATTATAGACCTCGTGTCGAAATGAGTTTTTTCGATTCAGTTGGAAAAAAGGTTAGGGTGTGAAGAAAACTCCACTTTTTAACGCGATGACATACTTCCACTCTTTAGGCAGTGAAAAGTAACATTGAAGTTGTTTTTTAGGGGTAAAATAAAGCCTCCAAACCTGCTTTGCTCCAATTAATTTGTGTATTATTGCAGGCGATATTTGTGTCCGCGGATTTCATTTGTTGATCAATCGTTACTATGAGAATTTTTATTTTTATTCGTAAACACTTCAAATGATAATTGTCTCAATTTAGTTTCAGTTTATTGCTTAGATCTTCCGAACATTTCTTATTACTGTACATTTACAATTCTTCCCGCAGTTTTTAATTGAGTGACTATAAAATATTTGCAGGTAAGTTGGAATTATTTTTGTATAAAACTTGATAAAAATCGTTTAAGCTGTTCATGAGAATAAATATCTGGTGCGTAGCAACACACAACTTGCCGGCAATCCCCGTAAATTCGACGACCTGTTATGATATGAGCTTCGTTCATCACATTTTTTCGCAGTATTTATGAGGAACAATGCGTAGGTACTAGTTAGTTGTGAGTACCACGGAAGTTTCGTCGAAACCTCTGGAGCCATTTTAGGGAAAATAAGAAAAAAATATAAATTAATGCTCCACAAATCTCGTCAAACAGTCGGAGGAATATTTATTGAGATCAATATATAGTTATTAACTATTTGTAATACCTTGTAGGTTTGACAAAACTCGTTAAAGCCATTGTGCCAAAAGCGAACAAAACCCCACTTTTTGCGTCACAGGTTAACGGAGATATTTAGGGTAAAGAAAAGTTTGGAGCTAACTAGTCGAAACTAATCTGAAAGTTTAATCAAAATTGTTAGAGCCGTTACTGAGAAAAATGTATAAATCCCTAGTTCCCAACCTTCTTTACAAATCGATGGAAATCGCCTTATTTTCGCGTCTGCAGAATATCACGATCTAAACCAAAAAACCCTGCTCAATCGGTTCTGCCACACACGGACCACGCCCCGAAATAAGGTTTTTACTTTCCTTGGCTCTACAAAGTAGAAAAGAAAGTTATGTAATCGGCTAAAAATAAAAAGTTGAGTTCTCTTCAAATCTTTACGTATCAGACTCCCCGAGTCCGAAAAACACTATTTGGGGAAATGATCTGTGTGTTTGAAGGATTTTTAGAGGAAACCACCGTACCAAATCCGTTCAAAGTTGATTCCTAGCCTACAGGTTACCATGGGACGCAAAAATAAGGGTATGAGCAAAATCCATCGAAAGTTAACAATAGTTATCAAAGTGATCAAAACACCAAATTTTTTTCTCAAAAACGGCTCTAACGATTTTGATTAAATTTTTTATATTGATAGCTCTTAATAAGTCAATTATACCGTAAAATTCCCATTCTTGGAAAAATGACGAGAGCAGCACAATAAATTATCAATATTTTCGACGAAAATCGTTTTTAGCGCGGTGTTTTCCTTGATAACTCCGCTGGAATGTTACTAGAATGTTTAAAAAAATTGGTGTTGTAGTCCAATCCAATACCTATAGGGTGAGTGTTTAAAAACGCTCATAATATGCATGTGGCTCACTCCAGAAATTCCTGGATTTCAACTACCGCCGTTTCGCTTACTACCAGCAGTTCTAAACGTTTTTACCCGATAACTCTGGAAGAAAATGATTACTATTCTCTTCAAAAAATTCGTGTATACAGCCTCATTAATTCGTGGTGTACCAATTGCTCAATAATGGTCCAGGAATGCGTACGAGCAGCACAATAAATTCCGGAACTGTAAGCGCTTCGCTTCCTACTGCTGTGAAGTGTTTTTTGACGAAGTTCAAATGAACTGAGAGGTAAATAAATTGATTAAGTAGAAAAAGTTACGTACAAAGTGAATTGACGTAGAGCTAAGGAAAGTTGTATGTTGCAGTGCACCAGATATTTTTGGGTTCAGTAGGCCTCAACACGAAAAGATCTGAAGAAACCCCAAATTCTTCTTAGACACGATCACTATACTTTCCCTACTTTTTGAGTAGCGAAAAGTAAAAATTGGTGTTTTGAACACTTTATCTTAGGTTGAGGCCGATTTCGTCGGTCACATGTTAGGCAGAATATCACATTTGAGCTCCTCTTGGTTCTCTCCCAATGGGTTCATAAACATTTTCTTAAATGATGTTTTCAGTACTCAAAATCCTTTGAAAAAAAAGGACGGAAGAAACCTCCTCGTGATCGGACTTTTTCAGCTGATTTCATAACTTACCGTCCTACTTCACACAGCAAAGAAAAGCAAAAAAGCTCGCATCCCAATGGCGCCTCAGCCCCCTGGATCAGAAGTAAAGAGAAAGACTGGCCTCCAACGGTACTACTGGTAGTGTACATCACAAATATCAGTAAAACTATTCCTCTGATGGCTGTATAAAAGACAACTAAGAAGACACAACTGCTCTATAAAATGCCTGCCAATATTGCAGGCCTGAATCACAAGGCTGGAGTCAGCACCCACTGGGAGAGATAATTGGTGAGAAACTATAATTAGTTTTGCGAAGATAAATATTTTGTGAAAGAACGAGGGTTGAGTATCAGAAACATTATAATGAAGTAAACTAAGGGCATCAGCTCTGGGAGTAGGATGAAAAGGACGTCAGGAGTGCTCACGGGCAATCTTACAACAGCCACTGATGTGCCTAATATCGACTGTCTTCAAAAGATGGTATTAAGTTGAAAAAAGTGTAATTTATTTTCAAATGTCCACATTCATCATATTTACAATTAACGCACAGTTTGTCAGGAGTCTTGGAAGACGAGACGTGGAGACTGACAGTTGTGGTGGTGGTTGATCCACCCAGTTATCAATCAGAGGAAGTTATGTTCTGAGCCGCTGCGAGAAGCATATCATGCAATTCCTTGGCAAAGTTAACCTGATTCCGCACCTGAAAATGAAAGAACGAGAGAACCTTCAACCAGCATTCTGTTACAAAGAGTAAATTCATTTAAGGAGCGACGAGGCGATGCTTAATGTCACAACCTTCTGTCACCTTCAGTTATTGCTCTTCTTCGTCTTCACCCAGTTATTTGAGTCTTATCAGTGTATGTCTTTAAGAAACGTCAACCAGTGAGAAATGCACAGACAGTGCTGACACCAGACCAGACAGAGCAACAGGCAAGAGGAAGCAATAGGGCCCTGATGAGCTAAGTCCAGAATCCATTAAGCTTCCTGTTCCTAGTTAAGTGCAGTCTCAAGTGCAGGGCATTTCAAGGCGAAAGTGTAACGGGGTCAGCCCCCATTGAATAAAGATTATAGCAACAACAAGAGAACCACTCACCACTGAGCAACAACAATCCTGACACTCATTTCTGCCTCCTAATATTCTCACTAAAGAGGATGATAGCACTGTAACCAACACCAGTGAAACTCACAATAGGCTGTACGAGAACTTGGTGAAAACATGGCAAACTTTAGAGGGAGCCAATTTTTCGTTCCTTCACTTTCCACTCTCTCAATTATGAGGTTAACAAATAAGGAATTGTATCGTTATACAATTAAATAAATAACTATTACTGTCCTGCCCTCAGTAATAATATCAAACATTCATTGTTAGCACAAATAAGTAGCCAATAAAATTACCGTAGCCAAATACTGAGGGTAGGTGAGCGTATTCATGTCCTGATTGGGAATAGGTTCACTTCGAGTTGGTGCTACTTGAAGATTCAGATACGTTTGGTTGCTCTTGGCTTGATTCAGGCATTCAATTGAGGTTTTCTGAAATAGAACATGACATAATTATACGCACCTTCAGCTTGCGAGGGCCTGTCATACACACAAAAATCATACTGGCCTCTCACTAAGATAAATGTAACAATTTTTGTAAGATAATTAGGAGCAACGTGATAGTTTCCAGAATTCAAACTGCGTTGTTACAACGACGATGTTTTGTTTTATGCAGCGCTTACCCAGAACTCCTGAACAATAAACTTGAATGTTACCAACAAAATCCCATTGACAGTCTCATAATGCTCATCGCTCAGAGAAGGCAATGTGATAAGTTCTGGAAAGTAGAGCGCTAACAGGTGTTCTCATAAAGGAAATGTAAATCATATTGGATTAGTTACTGGGGTGATAACAGCTGCTCAATGTACATGAGACTGAGAAAAGTTGTGTGAAAAATTTTATTTTCAATAACTTAAGTGGCCTTCGTACAGCCGATGCAATCTGCAAAGAATTACCCATTTATTAGGATTACATGATTCACGATACGCTAATTCGAGAAATAATCGAAATTTGTTTTTACGGCAATCCCAAATTGAAATTTGAATTAAGGTTTGCCCACTCGCAATAATGTGCGTAAGGCACCACAACGTACACAAGAGAAATTTGCTTCACAGCTTCAAAATGTGAACATTTTGCATAAAAATTGTTTTTTAAAATGTTTACACGACATATTTGATCGATTTTAACGTCGACAAAGAGAAAGGAAACGACGCCTTCGAAAAACGAAACCCTTTGCGTTTAGAATTGGAAAGTGTAAGGACACGAGTCGCTGCGGTTGTCGATCCAGTCCGTGGCTTCTCATTCTGACTCGCTCGTCAGTCGTCCAGGACACGTCGACGCGAAGTTCGTTGCGTGGCAGGTTCCCCGTGTCAGGTTCTGTAACTTTTACCACAATTCTGTGCCCGACTTCCAAGCAATAGCCCGAGCTAATCAGCACGCGACATCCAGAGTTCGCCGCAATTATTTCTCCTTTCGAAACATGAAGTCGTTGGTTCTTTTCGGGTTCCTCGGTTTGGTCTGTGGGGGACTCTGCTCTGTTTGCACTCACCCGGACGTGAATGTCGAGTCCTACACTACGGAAGATGGGACTGTGATCACCAACGTCGCATACGTCACGCAATTCCTGCTTAAATGCAGTAACGGAGCTAAGGAGCTGCCGCTGTACGCCGAAGTTAACGGCAAAACGTTTCCGGTCGTGTTGTACGGAAAGGAGCACTATCAGGTGAGTCGACTGCGCCTTATAGCAATTAATATGTCCACGCACTAAAAAGCAGTCGGAGCTTCACAGATTGGTCATTTTAAACGGCCGTTAATGAGTTGACCTGTGTAGACGTGTCTTCGTCAAAATGATTGAACATTTACGGAATCACGTTCAGCGTATCACACTGCGCTCACCTCAATCAACCATTTACTATTAGATCTAAGGAAGACAGCTCCCACTGGTACTGGACAAAAGCCAATGAGTCAGCTCCGTTGATTTCATTGCGAGAATTATTATACGTTCAAAATCCGCATCCCCCTCCACCTCCGTACGACACACTTTAGAGGGATTTCTATCAGTTAAAAAACCGTCACAATGGGGTGCTGGGGGCTCTGACGTCGGAGGCTTAGTGAGGCGTTTCACGATGTGTTAACACTGGCAGTAGCCGGCGATAACATATGTAAATGTAAACAATGACTATGCAGTAGCGTGTTACGGGAAGGAAATATAAACAATGTCGACATCGAGTAACTTGAACGGAAAATGAATTGAAACAACGTGAGCGGAACAGAAAATGAATTTAAACGACAAATATGCGAAATTCGCGAGGCGTTATTTTGAAATAAAGAAATTGACAAATAATGATGAGTGTTATGCGTCGGAAGTTTGTTAGGTGAGCCAGTTTTTATGGCTTCCGAAAAGGACATTCAGCGACGACTTGTTATGTCAATGCTTGCTCTTCTGACATTGTGAAACTTGATCAGATCTGTAACTTTAATATCCAATGGGAGTCCCCCCGCTCCCCTCAATGGGGCAAAACTATCAACTGTAGTAGTTTCAATACTTCTACTTCTCGGTGAAGACGAAGCAAAAGAAGCAAAAAGTTTCGGACCACACTCACAAGGTGCCTTCAACATATACATTGTTCTCCACACCCTAATGAGCCGTTGAATGGAGATATAAACTGAAACGTACCGTAACACTTTTTTAACATTTGACATGTCTGGAGTGCCATGAAATTCGCCAGAGCGCGTGCGCACAAATGTATGACTTACAGTTTGTTCTGTTAACCGAGACAAAAGTCTAAACATATCAAAGAGAAAAACGAGAACGTTCTGCACATATTGTGTTTGTCTTACGATGAACATGTTGGTGCTGACGGAGCGGTTCATAAATTCGTACATCTTGATAACTTGGATATTTTCAGTTATTCGTTTAGATGACAATTAAAGTTCATTTCATTGATGTTTTTCAGGTGAGTTGGGTCGAAGATGTAAAGACCTCTAAAGGCGGTTCTCACAATATCAACTTGTACGACGAAGAGGGCTACGGCCAACTGAGAAAGGCCTGGAGAAACAACGAAGACTCGTCTTCCATCAAGCCCCTCCACACGATCTCCATTAGCCACCCAGGCACTTACCAAGGGCCGTGGCTCAACTCAGAGTTTCTCGCCGTCATTTTGTCCCTCATCGTTTGGTACTCGGCTTTTTCCACTAAATCTAAGTTATTGATGTAAAAAGTCGTAAGTTATTTCTCCTTTTTGTACGTAATTAAATAAACGTTTTCCAAAAATCGAAAGTGATGTTTGATCTAAGAGCCAATGTTTTGAGATAGGGTAGCAACTTTCACAGTTTACAGAATGAATAATTACCCACAAGTAGTTGGAACGTACAGTATGCCAGTTCTTAGGCCGATGAAGCTAACAACCTTTCACACAACATAATAATTCCACCCTTTCTCTTTGTCCCCCAGATGGGAGGTGCAAGAGTGTTGTCTGCTCTTGTAAGTTGAGGTCCTTCTCTCTCCAAGCTCTATTTCTATGCTTCTTTTTATTCTTTTGGTTCAAGATCAACCTCCCATCTACCTGGTCACAGCAACACAAATATGATTCACCCATGGGTTGCTGTTAGACATCTCTTCTGCTGTTCCCACTCATTTCTGAGTTTGGAGCACCTAAAATAATAACTTAATTTGAATGCCTCCAGCATTTTAGGCTGCAAATCGGGCCATGTTGGTGTTTGACGGAAATCCATTAGTTATTCTCAGAATATATCGTAGAAGCTTTAAACACCAGTTGAGAAGGGGAATGAAAACTAGTTGGTACCCTAATGACCCTCGTTTTTGATACGTCTGTACTGTCACTGTCGAACGTTCTACTAATAACTGATCAAGGGAACTTACTAAATGTAGTTCAATTTGATCACAAATGGAATAGAACTCTTCCAAGCTCTTGTCAAATCGTGGTGGAGGAATGTCAACGTTCTTTCTGAAACCAACAAAATTATTTTGATAGTTACATTCAACTATTAACCTTAATCGCCATTATTTACTTTGGTTTTGGTGGTTTGAGGCTATAACGAGGCAATAGTTACTCTGTGTTTATATCTAGCTGTCAAGGTTCCAAATAAAATATCAGTTTACATTTAGTCATTGAACTCGCACTTCGTGAAAGGGACTTAAGGCGGGATTCTGTTTAAACCTGTGAGCTTGGTAGTGGCAGTGGATGATTTCCTGAAGTATTCAACGAATGACCCTGTAAGTTCTCTTCAACGAAGTAAGTTGAAAGGTATGGCAGCCCACAGGAAAGGTAATGAGGGACCACAGGGAAGGTATTAAGCTCCATGGACAAGTTATTACTTTGGGAACTCTATATGCAGTGCAGAGAATTTCCATTTCTGACAGGCTCACTTGTAGTAGCAAAAAATTTAAATCAGTTTGCAAAAGCTATATATAATCTTTCTTTACTTGGGATAGCAGCAGTATTACCTTTGTTGACATAACAGAATACTTCTTTTTCACATCTGTTAGATTATTGGACAGAACGAAAAAACTAATTCAACCTGCACTACCAGTTGAACTGTTGGCAACTAATAACTAACTGGGTGGGTGCTTCAGCTGAGATAAATTCCACACTCCCTCTCACGAGCACAGTCCATGGAGACTGTTCAGGCAGCTACACCACTTATTTCATCTAATACACTGAGTTACGTTAAGAAGTGTGTATTTTATTCTGTTTTAATGTGAGTGCCATCACCAGCTCCATGCGCCATTTCATTTTATGAACCATTCCAACCATCGTCGTCTTACCACGTGCCTCGTTAGAACGGCTGATATATTTTATTCATTGGCATTCCCTCACGTTTTGCAGTGAAAAGCGTAATTACCGTGCATTCAGCATTCTCGTTGGGTCGCAATATTCCGAAAGCCACTGGAAAACAACATACTCGTAGTTTGACATCTACCAGCTTTATACTTTGATAACATCTACCAGAGCCATACCTGGACCACTATACATCCAGAGGCCTATTGTATGTCAAGTAAGCAGCATGAACTTTAAACGTCGCGCAGTGAAAGCTTGTACAAGTACCGATTGATTTTCTACTTTTTGTTTCATACTTTTTCATGTGCAGTTACTTTATTTTCTATTTCTATTCTATATGATCTCAACGATTAATTTATTTTAACACTTTCTTTTGTATTAAACTTCTGTGCGCAAAATTGTCAACTTCGGGTAGGCAATGCCTCTGTTAACATGTCGGCCTCCGTGTCTTCTGTTGGCTAGTTAGCTAGTAGATCACCTTCACTTCACCTCTTGCAATGGCTTCTGTGATGAAATGTTCCCAGATGCTAATAATAAAGATGGTGACAATCTTCATTTGAAGTCCCATACCTTCCCCAAGCTGTTTAGGGTGGATAGCTTCCTAGGCTGCTTCATTCAAAGCCGTGTACTCCTCCTAAGCTGTTGACAATGCAAAGGTCCTTTGTTTCCTTGACCCCCATCAGCAAACCCAATCATACGATCTTGTTCCTTGCAAATAACGAAGAATTCGTTTTGCTGCAGTCCAGTGTTCTTTTCCAAAACAGGAGTTGTACTGGCTAAGATAACTCACAGCATGTGTAATGTTTGCACGAGTTGCCACTGCCAAATACACAAGTGACTCAATAAACATCCCAACTGCAATAACTCCTTCATTACCAATTGACTGCTAACGATATTTGGTGTATTTGGCAGCCACTCTTGGGTTTCCGATCTTCACACCTCTTCGTGTTTGCTCTCCAACAGTAAATTTGCGCTCATGCACGTGCTCCACGCTGGAATCGTCACAGACAGAACATTTATTTTAATTATTTTATCTCCAGTAGTGTGGACTTTTGGCTTAATTTATTATTTTATTTTATTTTGTCACGTTTGTGAAGAGGCTTCTTATTTTTAAAATAATGTTTCTTTGTCAATATACAAACTTACCATTTCTTTACTAGTGAGTTTTACTTCATATTTGCCTCTTCCAGTAAATAACGCTAACTTCAACACTCAGAACTCAAACCTGAGGCAGTAACGAAGCGTTCCCACATCCCTTCTTCAAAATTTTCTTGGTTCTGTCGATACCACTTCGGTATTGTGATCCAATAATGAGGCCGTATACTGCAACTATTACATTATCTCCACCTGAACCCTGAATGTTGGTACAGGGATCAGGGTAGGATGGATTAAACCCAGAAGTCTGCAGCGTATCATCCAGTTTTCTGTATTACTGTCTTCCAGCTTGTTTCAACCCATGAAATGCCTTTTTCAACTGACACACCCTTTCGTGATTAGGTGTTTTTCGAAGATCTTCCAACATTTTTATCGCCTTCTTGTACATTGTCGGGTCGGGATTCTGAACTTCCTCCATAACGATTTTCTGAAGATGCTTCTGCAGGTACTAAGGATTGCCTTCAGATTCTCCACTTTTTCTGTAAAACGAAGATGTTGGCAGGATTGCTTGAATGCTTGATTTCTAGTTCTTCCGGAGCTGCTTGTTCGATGAGATCCCACTCTTACAACTCATATCGGGTCGGCAGATCTTCGTAAACAGTAACATTTCCTGAAAGCTGTAACACTTGTGAGGTTCACTTTTCATAATTTTGAGTTGAGCTTCCTTCACAGTACGTGACACAAAGTATTTTTACATTTTACTTTCACACACCTAGGGATTAAATTATATGTATGCACTGCGTGGTTAACCAAATGTGCCTCCAGCCCCTGGCAATGAGTCTCTTCAGTTTGACGATTTGCACAACTGATAAGAACTAAATCAATCATGACGCTATCGTGAAAACCCATTTCAATAATAAGGACGATTGTCTATTTGTACTAAATTTGAGTTGAACTGTTGTAACGATTTTGATGTTTAGGTCATCCCTCTCTCGTCCCCTCCCATTCCACTCACTTGTCACTGGTGACAGCTCAGATCGACCTTTTGAGCTGACTAACTCCTATTAAAGGCACCGGGCGATCGTGGTCTAGTGGTTAAGACATTGGTTCATAATTCTCGACGTAAAGTTGAGGATTGTGGATCTGAGCTCCGCGCGATTTGCTGTAATTTTTGCCTGAGTCAGTAGCGCTTCAAGAAGCATCTCCAAAATACCTCAGTACATTGGCACCCAACGTGGGGCTCGAACTTCTTCATTCCAAGAAAAAGAGGAGGCCCAGAGAGAAAAATTAAAAAATTAAGAAAGAAATAATGAGACAAATTCTCGGATCTGGGATTCGCTGATGCTGTGAAAGTTGCAGCGCGAAGGGAAATGAAATGGGCGATGCGGCTACTACAATGTGAAAGAGAAGACTTACCTTGTAGCCCCCTCGTTTCTCGAATCAAAGATCGGATTTTCCAGGGATTCGCTCAACTGTCATAAATTCGTTCGTTATAAGAGTCCGCTCCAGGAGCAGCGGCTAAAGACGAGGGGGGAGATGTGCTGAATGACTCCTATTAAAGGCACCGGGCAATCATGGTCTAGTGGTTAAGACATTGGTTCATAATTCTTGATGTAAATCGAGGATTGTGGATCGGAGCTACGGCGCGATTGCTGTAATTTTTGCCTGAGTCAGCAGCTCTGCAAAAGCATCTCCAAACTACCTCAGTACACTTTCACATTTTTGTATTTACTGGGACGAACCAAACACTGCGATTTAGCAAAGGCTCGTTCGGGAACTAGGCAGGTACCTGCAACTTCCCAATTTACTAATACACTTACGCTTTGCCACAACAGAGACCTAGAGTACTTCGCATAATTGTTAACTTAGGGGTTGGCAATGCCTCCGTTAACATGTCTGCCTCCATGTAGATCACCTTCACTTCACAATGCAATGGCTCCCTTGATGAAGAGTTCCCAGTTACTAATATTGATGGTGATAATCTTCATTTGAAGTCCCATACCTTCCCCAAGCTGTTTAAGGTAGCTTAAATTCAGTGCGGTTAAATAACTTCAGTGTGAATCTGAAGGAGTTTTTGTATCATTGTCACTCCAATTCGCTTCCACCCAGCTCCCTGTTTGTGGTGGTAAACCTACAAACTGTAGCTGGAAATATAACTCCTTATTCCAATTACGTTCGGTCGTAATTGTGCATACTCTCCCACACTTTGTAACATATACATAATATGATCTCTCTTGGCGTTTTCTCAAGAGAAGTAGTGTGTTTTATTTATTTAAAGTAAAAAAGATTATTTATATAAAACCCTAATGTTTTAAAATAACCTTGACCAGCTTTGAGAAACGCTGTGAAGACCACAAAATAAAAGAACTAGTGCTAAACACATTGGAAATTAATCGACAATGAGTGTGAACCTTGAATGCATGTTAATATCCCTTGAGAGACCCCAGGTGTCCTCCTACTTTGGCTCAGTGATATAAAAATCGTGCTTGACCATTCTGGTAAATAATGGAGATCATTTTGCTTACATGGAGCCTCTCACACACCTGGCTTGTTATGAGCATGGGAAAGGGGACACCCAAATACACAGGACTGACATGCTGGGCGAATGTGTTAACCAACTTAGTCTAATCTCTTCCAGCAAAATGGTACTAGCGCTGCTTTTGTACCACAACTTGCTCTTTTTTCCTTGATCCGCTTGTTTAAATACATTATTTTGAACAGGCAAATCGGCTTTCAGCTAGTATGCTGGCTATCTTCCCACCTTATCCACTCACATAAAACGCTCGTCGCTGTATGCCAATAAAACTCACGAATCGTCAGGATTGATTCGTTCGTTGTTATTGCTGACCCGTTTCAAGAATGTTATTGTCAGGTACGTTAGTGGTGCTTCGCGCGTCGTATCAATTTATCTTTCTTCCTTTCATGCATTTTCTCGAAGAGATCTACAGTTAAGCTGTCACTTAAAACGAACCCAAATTTGATTCCACAATCGCTGAATGTTACAGCCATAAAACAAAGACAACTTACGAAGTGCCAATGTCGACCAAACAATTCTGGTGAAGATTAAGAGCAGCCGTTTTCAAAGTATTCTGGAAATTAAGAAAACCCGTTTTAATGCGAGTACAATAGAGCTGAAAAGTCTTGAGGGTAATTGAGCCGTAATTATTCTACATTGCCACCCCTGGGGAAAGTGATCCTACTCAATTACTTTGATTGGCATTGTTCTTCCTTCCCACAACCCAAAAGAATCGTAATTGGTCTGGAAAAAAGTGAAACGCCCACCTCTTAACGTTATCAAGGGCACAAGCATGTGGTGGTTGAAATTAACAAGAGGGGTAATAAAACTGCCAATTTTTTTACTTTCATTGCCTCGATAAAGTAAAAAGGAAAGTTACGTAAGTAATTTTCAGTTCTCCTGAGACCTTTACGTTTCAGTCCCTACTGAGTCCGGAATACACTATTTGGGAAATTGGTCCATGTGTCTGTGAACGCAATCTGGCTAGAACTAACTAGTTATCACAGTGATAGGCACACTAAATGTTTTTTCTCAGAAATGGACGTAACAATTTTTATTATAATTTTTGTATGGACAGCTCCAAATATAATACAAAAATACCATAACATTCTGAACCGTGGAAAAATGACGAGAGTGGCACAATATTACCAAAAAGATCGACGAAATGCAGAAAATGTTTTCCGTATAAAATCCGCTCAAAAGGCAGTAGACTCTTCTGAACAACTGACGTGGTAGTCCAATAATGTACCTATAAAATGAGCGTTTAAAAACGCTCATAAGATACGTAAGAACTAATCCAGAAATTCCGGATTCCAACCACCGCTGTTTAACTCGCCACTTTTAAAAGTTCGTACCCGATAATTCTCAAACGGTGTGAATCCAAAAGTACTGGTCATAATTCGAGTTATGTGCCATATCTTTGTTCCACTCTCTTCAGCCAACGTCCCCAGGAGTCATCTCACATTGCCCTCTTAGCCCTCACTCGGACGAGTACAGGACAAGCAGCCAGAAGATGTCACTAGGTGAGACAAGTCAACTCAATATTTGGTGCCGAATCCTTTTCTACTTCATTCATCTGACAGTCAGACCAGCGATATCTTCACCACTCCCCCATAAAAATACAGCCCACTATGGCGAACGTTACAGAATAACCAGAGATAGGTGTCAGCGTGAACACACAATTCACTAACTGGGTTATTGATAGATCGAGTCCATTTCATAGTACAAATTGACAATATAGGAGATCCTTCGCCTTTTCCCAAATGGGAAAAAATAATTCGCGTTGCAGAACCAATAGGATTAATTTTTGAAAGAGGAGCAAGAAGAGCTGCAGTCCCGCCTGAGTCTTCCAACCCCCTTACACATATTTTCTCTTATACTCAATCTCATGTCATACCACCTAGAGTCGAGTAGGTTTTAGCTAGGGCACAGCTGACAATACATCTGACACACATACATCTCCTCTCACTTCACCTTGGCATTAGCATGCAGCCTGAATCGCCTTCCTCCTTATGTGCCTCACTTTCTAAGGCACTGCATGACACAGAAAATCCCTGAACAATGGAAAATAGCACAGAAGTTTCAAAAATGAACGTTCTTCCCAGGCTCAGTTGCTATTTTTTTCGGTTTCTGTAAAAATTTGGTGACAAACGCTTACAGAAGAGTGCTTGCGAATAATCTGTGAGATTAATGGTCACCAGTGATGGGTTCTACACAAGCAATGTGTTAGAAAAATTATCTAGCGACCAGCACTACTGTTCAAGATAGTTTAGTTTCATTTTTTGTTCAATTTCGACCGTTTAATTACGTGCTCAGCAGCCGCGCTCGATTGCCCCCTTTTTAGGATTCTCTACAAGAAGCGACTTGAATAGAAGGTTTCACGACTCTCATCGCCGCTGTCGATGGTCTCAGTCTTGATATTGCGATCGCTCCGACCTTGCCGCTCGCTTCAGATTCTCGAAACAACCGAATTCGTCTATAAAATTCGGCCTTCCAACGCCAAACGCACTAATTTGGTCTTAACGGTGTAACCAATTTCGCCTTCGTCGAGTCCACCGACTTCCGCCTCGACATACCTGAGGGTGACCATTTCTCGGGATCAGACCGTCTGCAGACCGAAACGTTACTTCTGCACCTGCTGTTGGAAAGATCCAGCAAATCTCCCGCCTACAAACTTACACCGTCCCTGCACAAACTCCTGGCTGCAGAACACGTTCGAACCTCGATCAGGCCAGACTTTTATATTACGCATTTTTTCAGGACATTATTCCATTTTATTTCTTAAGAAGATTAGTTAGTTTCTCAAATCCATAATGTTCAAATTATAATTATTCTATTTAGCCGAATTATTATTTTTTTTTCAAGTCAATTTTATTCCCCCACTTTCTTCTATCAATTAATTTACAAGTATATGAACACGAACAAACAACTACAACTACATTATTGTGCATTTCTTTCAGAAAAACCTGACCTGAACATCAGACTTGTCCCCGCAATAAACAAATGTTTTGTCGTTTGGTAAAAATTCATTAATTATGAAAACACTACTTTTAACCTTACGCTCAAAGAATTAGTTAGAGGTCCGATAAGACTCTTGACTTTAGATATGTTGTCCAACTTTTCTTGCGCTTGCGGAGGAGGTCCCACCATCGGAGGTTGACCCACATTCTGAGCTTGCATCTGGGGGCCCATTGGGGGGCCCCCAGGCATTCCACCCATTTGCATCATTGTATTTGCAGTGCTTCAATCTGAAAAGAGCGAAAATTGTCAATGAAAAACTCTCAAGCACGAGACGCCCATTGGTTCATTCCAACTTTTATTTATTTAAAGAATGTTGTTTAGCATGCATTTGACCGTACAAGGGTGGGAAGGAAAGAAATGGGAGGCGAGAGCTCAGTCACTCAGCTAACTAAGGTAGGAACCTAGCTTTCTTCCAAAAGCTGCACTACAACGTTCAGAGAGAAGGGTTGAACATGGAAAGAATTGCATTATGATTTCCAGCTATGTCAATTGAAAACTCTTGACTGACAGGTTAAAGGAACAACATAGTGGCAGTTAGTAGCTACAGTGCTTTTGACACTAATAATGTGTAACGATTTTGCTTTGAGTTGTCCAGCAACATAATGTAACATACTGAGATGAAAGCATGTGGCATTTAAAAAGAAAAATTAGCCCATCAGCCCGCCATTTGTTTTGGAGAACAAAGGATTCTGAAACGGGAGGCAACGGATCTGTGTTGCAGAAACACAACTTTCAAGTACAACGCTGTTACTTGGGAGTGACAGGAAAAAGTTGCAGCCAGTAGCAAATCACCACAGAGGCTTGAAACAGAATGAGTCTGTGATAATTTTCAACTGCACGCTGAATATTGTTGTTGTTGTTGGAGTCTTTCAAGCACCAACGGTCAATCGAAATTTGACATGAATCATTTGAAAAACTGATGAATGACTTCTTCATCCCCTTATTGCATATTTCTCATGTTAATCCGTGTACGTCAATTCACTAGCGGCTGGCTGTTGCCACACTACCTCATATTTCACAATTTAGTGAGGGTATAGGAAGGATGGCCACACATCCATATATTCACGTTACATATTCATGCTTCGTCGCAGTTTAGGAGTATATATTGGGTTACGGGTATACAGAGTTGATGCTGTGGATGTGAATATTGCTAAATCCGTCATCACCGACAGTACTACGTTGCCCACGAGTGTTATTATTCGGCCATGGGTTATATGTGTGGGGGTAATGGTGGAGTTTTAATTGAAATTGTCCAATCACGTAAGCTTATTGGAGTTGTAATGCCGAAGTAAATTGGGAGTTTAGTGAGATTACGCGACTATTCGGAAACTCAATATGTCTTCACACTTATTGATGATAGCGAAACGGAAATACACAAACAACTAATCCGGCTGCGTAAGATATTCGTGCAACAGTCTTCTATTCCCAGATTTCCAGCATTTACACTAACAACAAATCCAGTAAAACACGTAATCCAGTCCAGTAATTTCTAAACTGGTCGACGAAGAAAAGACAAAAACTGGTCTCCTTCGACAAGGACTTACTTACAAAATGTACGTCGTAGTTAACAGTTTTGCGTACTGTCAAACAAAGTAAATAAAATTGTAAAACGGAAAGTTTCGGCTAGGTTGAAAGATAAACAACGCGTAGTTGTTGAAGTTGTTTCATTACTTCAGCATTCCTTCTTCAAGATAACGGTACGCAATGAGGAGGAATGAAACGGGAATCGTTTGCAGTGGGAGAGAGCAAGTGAGAAGGGTGCCGTCAAAAAGAACGCCAAAGAAAAAACCAACAGACACTCAATTGTTACGAGCTAATCGAATCTGTTCTTAAATTCATTTGTACGAACCTAGTAGAATTTATCTCATCTAACTCTATGGAGACTGGTAATGCTTAAAGTTCTCGAGTTTATTGGGTTGGCTTTACTTCACGATCTTTTCTGGGAAGATTCGCAACAAGAAAGCACTGAAAAAAGTTAGTCGTGGAGATAACAATAGTGTGAATTACGATACTTTCTGGATTGTTCTTCACTATTTTATAACTGTTATTAAAAGTTCCATGTGCCATTAATTTACACTGTAACGAAAAGCCAAGAAGAGTTAATATTTGAGGAAGAAGAATACAATGATTTGCTGTAGTATTATTATTAAAAATCTAAAAAAAGGATTGCCTATCAACAAATTACATTCAACCAGAGTACATTGTATATCGAAGGGTACTTCAACAGTTCAGTCTTCAACAGCAAACGCAGTCATTAATGATAAACACGCGTGCGTTTTGAGTGCGACTAGAGACACTACCGAACCGGGTCTGCATATATGTTGCAGTGGAACGGAATCTCCTTCCTCTCGACGAGGGAACCGCTTTTATTCTGCAGTTGATCAGAAGTCGCTCTTGAAAAGATTTCTAATTCAATCGATAGCGGTAAGTTCGGGTCTCCCTCTCCCCATTTACAGACACAACCTGGAAAAGTTCGAAAAATGTTAATACTTGTAGCTGAACAACTGCGGTTTAACGGATGAAGACGAGTTGCTGAACACAAGAAAAGAGAAAGAAAAAATCGTAACCGCAATGATTAGAACGGTTCAGTGGTCAATTAGTTCCGTAACGGGAACCGGTCGCCAGATACTGCGATTCCGACGACAGGAGTTCGACTCGACTTGCTGCCGTATAAAAATGACCTTAAGCGTATTGAACTACTAATATGATTTTTATGAAACACTAGTGTCATACGAAAGGGATTTAAAAGAAGAAAACTGTAATGAAATTTATTTTTTATGGTAATGGTCATTTTCCCACTGATAATGACCGTTCCTTAGCCCTAATAAAGATGGTTATATCAGCCAAGTTGCTGATGAGAAATTTTGACTTTCCTTTGCTCAACAAAGTAGAAATGAAAGTTATGTCATCGGCTGAAAAAAAAAGTTGAGTTTTCTTCAGATCTTTACGTTTTAGACACTAACGAGCCCGAAAAACACTATTTGGGAAAAAGGAACGACTTGTGTGAACGATTTTTAGAGAAAACGACCGCACCAAATCAGCTCAAAGTTGATATCTAACCCACAGGTTACTATGAGACGCCAAAATAAGTGTATCAGCAAAATCCACCGAAAGTTAACTATAGTTATGATAGTGATAAAAACACCAAATATTTTTTCTCTCACAAACGGATCCAGCGATTTTGATTAAATCTTTTATAATAATAGCTCTTGATAAGGCAACTATACCATAAAATTCCCATTTGTGGGAAAATGACGAGAGCAGCAAATAAATTACCAACATTTCGAAAATCGATTTTAGTGCGGGTTTTTCGTTATAAACTCCGCTGAAATGTTACTAGAATGTTTAAAAAAATTGACGTAGTAGCCCAATCCAATACCTATAGTGTGTGCGTTTTTAAACACTCATAAGATAAAAGGGGGTCACTCCAGAAATTTCAATTACTGCCGTTTGGCTTACTGCCAGTTCTAAAAGTTTTTACCCAATAACTTTGCAAAAGTCATTACTATCCTCTTCAAAAAAAATCGTGTTTACACTGTCATTAATCCTCGTGGTACCAATTGCTCAGTAAAGGAAAGTTGTGTTGCAACTCACCAGATAGTTTTTTTGTCATTTAGATTATTGCTGTTAATTTTCGATCGTGGCCTTTTTTTGATTGGTTTTTTTATTTTCAACACTCGAGTTACTTCTCGTGGAACGTCAGGTGAGCGCTTTTCACGGCTATATCTTATCGCTGTTTGCTAGTCAATCGAAATATGCGCAACTTCAGGACAGACGACCCAGTTCGAGCCCGAGGGACTGGAGCCGAATTCACAATGTGTTGTAAAAGCTAAAAACTTCTCTCTCTCTCACCCCCCCCCCCCCCTCACGATTAATTGTTTCAAATACTCACAGTAGGAGTAGTTTCATAGCTGTACTAAATTAATTCAACCTCGGTAACAACCAAACATCGACTGTCAAATTAGATTCTCAAAAAAATGGTGATAGCAACACCCTTAATTATGGAACATTTAGGAGCAGTTTTGTCCTCACAAAATCAGAATGATAGCACTATAAGATATCTCTACGTTAGAAGTTTAATAATCAGCAGCAACCTCATGAATTCTTGGATTCGAACTAACGCCGTTTTCTTGACTTACGAACTTTTTACATTTCCACGCTACCACCCGTTTTCGTTTAGAATGTTAAGCTAACGGGTTGATTATTTGTCCCACTAGCCTAAATAATTAGATCTTTCGAAAACCCAAATTTTTCTCGCCTTGTACATAAAATTAGTGGATTTGACGTTGAATAGATTAAGGTTAAACTGAACAAGGTGTGTCACACTTAAGGCATCAGCGGATCTGCACAAACTATTTAGACGGAGAACCATATTTTCCGAGATGTAAGTTAAACCAGGTGTGAGTAGGCCGAAAGGCGTACGAAAGTACGGCTGACTGGAACTTTCTGAAGAACGTCGGCTAATGCTGTATTGGATTCAATGAACATTGTACTGTTAACGTTTAATAAGTTGACAAAGTTGCAGTCAGGAGAAAAAAAAAGAAAACCATTCCAGCGTGAAGCACATTTATTGGATGATTCCCTAAATAAAAACGCAAAGGGAAGGAAGAAGTACAAAAATCATAATACTGAGATGAAATCCAGTGCCTTGCCATGTTATTAATAGTCGGTTTTAGGCCTTTTGTCGATCCAGGCTTTGATCGCAGGAATTGCCTCAACGTGGTCTTTTATCTGTTTGAGGCCGTCGTATTTTTCGAACATGTTGAATTCAAGCAACAAGTTGAGGACATCAGAGATTGCAACGAAGTAAAAGTCAGCCCAACTCAACTACAAACACAAAAACAATGTGTTAACCAGAGCGGAGGTTGTGGAGAGAAAAAGAGAGTTAAGGCCTAACGCTAGTTCTGTTTACGAGTTACGACTCTTAACTAATAAAAGTTAATTATTGATATACATGTTGTTGAGAGAAATAATCTCACAATTTTTGAATTTGAATTATAGAACCGCCCATATGATCGTTTCCCGCTTCAGTGTTATTGGTAGATATTGACGTCACCTTCCGCCAATGGGACGTTGTCTTTGTCACCAGTTTTCCTCTCCCCCTGTTTCGTTGATATGGCGTCGTTATTGTGCTTCTGTATCGTCATCGTCCCGTAATTGTAATATAACTAATATAAAAGGATTGTTTATTGAGTTCATATGTGGGCTTAGTTATTTTAAAACCTCAACACATGTTAGCTACTCCAGATAAATTAGTTATGAATAATTACTAGTTAAATCACTGTGCACGCTTGCAACTAATGACCACTACTGTCTGAACAGCAATCTACATAAAAAGTTGGATCAAAAGAATTGACAGGTCCGTTTCCTTATCAATATGACTCTTCCTATTATAATCAGACAAGATTGGGGTAAAGTGTGGCTATCCGTTATTGTAGTTTCTCTTAAACTTTATAGAACTTACTAAACAGGATTTTCCAATCACTCCATTGGAGAGATTAACACATTTCGGACAAAGTTCACATGACAACCCTCTCAAGAATGTAAAAGTAAATTACTTGCCCTATTTAATTACTTTTTTAATGGCCAAAATTCTCATCATTTTCCATGATTATCTAATAACTAGTTTAGAGCATGGACTAGCGAGATACTAGTCGCTACACCTCTTAGCTTCCAGATGTCACTTACCTTTCCATTGGCTAAGTAGCCTCCATTTTGTTTCGCAAGCGCGTTAAATTTCTCCAAATAAAATGGTCCAGTTTCTTTAAGGGCAATTTCTTTCTTCTTGGCTTTCACTGCTTCATCCTCTTCCCTAAAGTAAGTAGCAACACCTACAACACAGAACATCAGATATTTCAGAGTGGTTGTGTAATGGTACAGTCTAGAGCAGTAAGAAAATGCTCCTCCCTCGAATAATTTCCAGTAAGATCCTCTCCAAACGGACCAAAAGGATCTCCCATGTGAAGATGCGTTGACCCTTGAAGCCTTTCTATAAGGGGGATCATCGCCGACCGCAAAATTGAAGTCAGAAGATAATGCAGATGAGAGGTGATACAGTGGAAATGGCTGCTGGGAGCCACATGATCAATCAGGCTATCGAACAGAGTGGACCTTTGAGTGTAATACCTAGCTTGATGACTTGATACCTAGCTTGAATCTTGATAGATGCGATCCGAAAATCCATAGAAATGTCCACCGCTATCTCCCCAATGACTCGTCGAAATGTCAGGAAACTCACCCCCAGGATTACCACAGGTTTGATTACAGCCATGCAAACGAGAGATAAGATGGGACAACAAATCCGAAAGCAACCGTTCAATTCAGAATTAAAACGCAAGTTTAAGCAACATAGGAACTGCATAGTCGAACTAACAAGAAAAGCCAAAAGGAATTACTATGCAAAGGAGCTCCAGAAAACAGAAAATCACCCCAAAAGCTGTGGGAACTCATCAACTCAGTAGCCTCACGTAGCTCGACGATAAAAACCTGTCCCTTTGTGGATGAGCTCACCAAACAGAAAAACCTTTTCCCGGAAGCAGCCGCAAAAGAAGCCTCCCAAATCCTGAACGCGTATTTCTGTGATGTAGGCAGAGGTCTCGCTGAGAACTGCAGGGCTAAGTCTGTTAGAAATCGTCCTTCGTCATATTCGTCCGACTCATCAAAACTATGGCCCACCATAGTCTATACCAGGGCCCAACTTCACGCTTCCATTCATGAATGAGAAAGATCTTCACTCCGTTGTAATTAGCATAAGAGGAAATTCCGCCCCTGGTATAGACGATATCCCAACAAAAATCGTGAGGGAGTTTTGGTTTATTATTCATTCTGAATAATAACCCTATGTTTTCGGTCACGAAAAATTTTTTACAACCCCCCCTCAAAATTTGATACTTTACGTTTCAAGACATGGAGATTCAAAATTTGCAATGTCCGTCCGCCGTCCGCCGTCCCCCGTCCGGGCCGTTTTGTGCCTTTAACGTGGTCTAAAAAATTCGTTCTTTCGCCCAAAAATCCGATTTGGTATCTAGTTGTGCCCGCCATCTCGGCAATCCGATCGGACGAAGCCCGTGGTTGTAATGGGCAAAAAACGGTTAAAAAAATTAACGAAGTTTGAATTCCCTCCGCCCCGCCCGTCACTTTAAAAAACCCACCGCTCTCGAGGCGAGCGAGCGAGGCACGCCGCCACTGAACTCCCCTTTTGGGTTCGCTTCGAACGCCCCTGTTCCAATGTCCCTGACGTTTTGGTTTTAATACGATTCAATTTTTTTAGATTCTTTCGTTTCATTCTCATTTTGTTTTTTTTTTTCATAGAATTTTGGTTACATTTTGATATTAATATTTAGCGTGCATGTTTTCATATTAAAATTCAGTTTTTCCTAGATACTTTCGTTTTTTTCGTTTATTTTAATATTACGATTCAGTTCTTTTCGACCTTTTTTTGGGTTTCATTATGATATTTTTCGATGCTGAATCGAACAGGATGGATCTCGGAGCATTAATGCTAGGTCAAGCTGATTATCCGAATAATAAACCGTTGTGTAATAATTTGCAGGGTTTTTTCCTTTAATCTCCGCTCCACTCCTCCACGTCTGTAACCTGAGTTTGAAGAGTGGAGTCTATCCTGACGCTTACAAGACCGCAAAAGTCATACCCCTCTATAAAGGAGGAGATAAGACGGACCCGGGCAACTTCAGACCCATCTCAATGCTGTGTGCTTTCTCCAAAATATTGGAGAAGTGGGTGAAAAAATGGCTCTCATGGCACCTAGAAAATTACGGTCTCCTGGATGGCAACCAGTTTGGATTCAGGCCGGGTAGAGGAGTGGAGGATACTCTTTATCACTTGACAACTGAGCTACATGGGGTAAGAGCGAACGGTAAAAATGCCATAGTTGCATTCTTGGACCTGGCAAAAGCGTTTGATTCCATCGACCAGGAAATGCTGATCGGAAATCTGCGCAAAGTTGGGGTAGAGGCAGTCGCGCTCAACTGGTTTGTCAGTTTCCTTTCAGACAGAAGACAAGTGGTGGCAGTGGATGGGGACAGCAGTTCAAGCAGCGCCATTAATTATGGCGTGATCCAGGGTTCCACCTTGGGCCCCCTACTCTTTTTGCTCCAGGTCGACCAGGTTCTGAAGTTGAAGATACCTGCGAGTGTCTATCTCTTTGCGGATGATGCGGTTGTTCTTGTGTCGGGGTCAGAGTGGAGTGAGTTGTTTGAGCGAGCGGAGTGCGTCTTAAATCAAATTAATGAATGGTACACCGACAACATGCTAACCCTTAACAAGAGCAAAACGAAGTACATGGTTGTGTCCAGCAAAAAAAAAAAAAAGGAATCTCTCTCGGGAAAGAGAATCACTATCCATGACGACGGGCAGAGATGAAATGGGTCCTGCTTGTGTATGCCTATAGAACGAGTGAGCCAGCACAAATACCTGGGTATCATTATGGATGAAGAGTTGAGCTGGCAACTGCACACTGACTTCCTCTACAACAAACTTAGAAAATTCACTAGGATATTCTTTCGGATTCGTGGTGTGATGGACATTCGGACTCTTAAAATTATTTACCTGGCTCTCGTTCAGTCGATTCTCCAATATGGCATCATTGTATGGGGCGGTGCACTGGAGGCATACCTGGAGAAACTGAATGTTCTACAGCGATCGATCCTCAAAATTATTCACCACAAACCCCGCCATTTCCCCACCCAACAGCTTTTCGACTCAGCGCAAGTATTGAGCATTAAGCAACTCCTTGCAAAAACATTCTTCTTCTCTACCACAAACATCCGCATCTAACCGTCCCGCAGCCCCATGGATATGAAACCAGATTTCAAGTACTTGGCAATGTAGACAACCCAAACTCCGTATTTCATTGACAACGCGGAGTACGCTCTACATTATGAATTTACTCCACAAACAATTACCACCAGAAATGAGAGATCCATCGAAATATAAACGTTGCTTGAGTAAAAAGAAAATTTTGTCTTGGCTGATTGTGAGTGGTCCTGAGGTTATTTTGAGTTTTTTTAGAAGTGTGTACACTCAGTGATACCTGGTGCAGCTTCGGCAAATAATAATATTCCTTATCAATATCATTATTTTGTCATACCGACCATGTCATTCGCAGGAGAAGTTATCATGCTGGTCCCTACATACTACTACTATAAATTGTAAATTACAACTACTATAAATTACTTAAGTAAGTCCAACATATCAACGTTCAGCGACTCTTGCCCAACAATACAGGCTCTGTATACCGTTGGGCAATATTATTCAAAGGAAGAAGAATTGTGATTGTTTATTTTTTATTTTGAATTATACGTTACTCTTACTCTTACTCTTAGCTATTGTTCAAGAAAGAAGCCTTTTCTTGTGTTGACCCCGAAACTGTGGTATCTTATTCAGCACCCCAAAGCATTCCTGGATCACGGTGAAATACGTTGCTTATAACTAGACCGTTGCTTTGAAAGACATGGGAACACGGTTCAGTGAGTTCATAGTGTATGTGATGTTACAGGCACAACATGAACCAGCAGAACGAAAAGAGATGAATGACTAGCGGGGTGTAGGGTGGGGGGTAGAAATCGAAGTTAGAACAGTAGCCGGGGACGAAGGCCACAGTAAAGGGGTCTCAGGTGGCTACACTGTCGCATCGATACAGGCTATCAAAAGGGGTGCCCCTTGCCATGGAATATATCTATTATTCAAGGAAGGAGCCTCAGGTCTGTTTCCTTATTAAATGGCTGTTCCTAAGCCCTCCCTGAGAGTTATGTCAGTGACTCAAGGAAGGAGCTTATCATTGCATATCATTCTCAACTAAACATACACAGAATAAACAATAAAGAGCTTTGTTTATAATCAATCACGAGAAACAAGACTTCCATAACATAAACTTCTCGATGTTTCCTTTGAAATGCTCATTATAAACTGTTCTTGAACTCACCAGGATGGCCGTGTATTAACATTACAAAGTACTCAGTCATAGGAACAGCTTCTACATGAGCATTACCATTCATAACTACATGTGCTACTCCCCTATAGTTTCCTATTATGTGTTATAACTGGATTACATTGACAGGCAGTCGACGACATCGCTAACATTTACTACGAAAAGTTGAAAACTCGCGTTGGTTCATAGGTTGGTTGGCTCAATCTAGTGCAATATCATCCCACGAAACGCCGCAAATGATGACGGTTTATTGCACAGCACGATCGGGACCTACATTATACCATCAAACGTCACAAAATACTGAGCTTGTAACATGGATATATCAACAATCTGAGACAAATTCAAGTGCAAACGACAATGTTTGCAGACCACTTCCGAGACCCATCAAATTCGATTCAGCATCAAAAAATACTAATAAACGGTACAAAACATGACCGCTATAACGGAACAACGAAAGTTGACGTGTCTAAGCGACGCTAGGCAATTGGCACAACGCAACGAGTCGAACTGACGGGTAGTAGGGCAGAACTTTAACTATACATTCACCTCACTATGATCATTGTGATTTCACTGTTGTGCATTTAGAACCTATCTATTCGACTCAGCACCAAAAAATACCTGGGAAATGATACCAAGCACAACATAAATTTCGTTTTTTCTAATGTGTTCAACTATTTTTTGCTCTTAACAACAATAGTTTTCGTACGATCGGGTTGCCCTGCTAATGGGACGCCAAACGAAAATGAACGGCTTTTTAAGACCAAATTAAAAAGTTAACCGCAAAATATGGTGAGGATGGACATTGCAGATTTGGAATCCCTTAGCCTTGAAACGCAATGTCAAATTTTGAGGGGAGGAGCCAGGGTTGTAACAATATTTACCCAGCTTCAGAATGAATAATAAACCAAAACGATCAGACAATACAACAACAACACAATGTCTTTGATTAGCGTGTCTTTGTTGTGTGTTCAGTTTTCAATACTGCATTATCTGTCTGCATGAACCACTCTCAGCGCATCTTGGGAACTGAGAAGTCGAAAAACTACTATAAAACTAGGTTGTTTTATCCCCCCCCCCCCAAGTAGAAGGAAATAGCTCATAACGTTATTTTCCCGCCTTCATTTAAGAATAAAACCTCTGTTTCACTCAATTAAATGATTAGCTCATAGTCCAACTTTCCAAATGTAAACTGGTGGCGCTTAAAGTTCCAGAAATCATTGGATTGTTATTACGCATGATGCGACAATATCAGTTCATAGGCGATTCGCGAAACTGGTTTAACGAAGGCCTACTCACTGGGCTCAATCACCTGGCTAAAGGGGAGCGCAATTCAGGACCCATGAAACCTGACTCCCTTTCTCATGTGGTGGATGAGAGCATGCACAATCCTCCGAATCCATGAGTGAAAGAAGGGTACGTCCTAGGAGAGTCCTTGGGCTTCTCAAGCTGCAGCTAACATTAATGTTATAAGACGAGTAATTTCCCAGCCCCTTGGAAGCAAAAAATAAAGAGCTCTCTGTTGTAGTCGCAGCAGTTTGGTAATTAGCAAGCTAATTAAACGTTTAATTGATCAGAACCCCTATACGCTCCACAGTACCAGACGACGCACTGAACAAATCGTTTTCGCGATTGAAACATTCAACACACTGCAGTACATACCAAGACGGAAATCCTGTAGAGTATCAACAGCAATGTCAATTTGCAAATCTTCCCAGGCGTTGCTCCCTGCCAAACCGGCCTCTTTCCCTAAATGCCGGCAAATGGCTACAGACTGATGAACAGTTTTGCCGTCGATTTCCAAAAAGGGGGATTTGCCGAATGGCGCACCTGCGAAACGAACGTAAGTTTTATTGAAGAAGAATAGATCACTCAAAGACGAGGAAAGAGATGAGAAACAGGCTTACTTGGTTTGATGGACGGCCATTCCTCTCTTTCAAATCTAAAGTCTTCAAACTCCACGCCTTTGTAAGACAGTAGGAAGCGAATGGGCTCAGCCAACCCTTTGAAAGCGAAGTAACTCAACTTGTAGGTCGGCATATCTGAAAACGATTCGAGCATCTGTCAGAAGGGCTCATGTAAGACATTTGAAAATACATCGGGATTTCCCTCATTAGTGCCTATTTCTCCCGCAAACGGTAAGGAACTCTTATAAACAGGTGAGTTTTTGTTAAATCTTTACGTTTTGAGGCAGACTAAAAAAATAATTAATTTCGACTCATGTTCCGTGTAGTTTGAGTTGCGGGAGAAGGTTATATAATATATAACTGATTCCTACTTCTTAGAGTTAATAAAAGTAAAAAAGCATGCAGGAAAACCACTAATGAAATTGAAAATACAACATCGAGGTCAATCAGGCTGAGGTTCAATCTGTCTTCCTGACGAATTTCATATATACGCGGCCCATAGACGGTCAATTTGGATTGCACAATACTTTGACGGCCGCCCACAGACGCTCAATATTATTGTACAATAAGTTGGTTTGTGCAATAAATTGAATCGTGTGGGGGTGATATTGACGGTTGTACAACATTTGGCCCAATCACAAGCACAGACGAACAATTTGCTTGGCAACAGGTTGTGCAAACAGTCCTCGCCAGAACTTCATTCGGTGAAGATGTTTAATCAAACTAAGTTGTGTGCTGTTGCTATTGCTGTAGCGGTAAGTGCAAAGAAGAGAAAAAACGAACAGAGCTCGCGAAAAGGGAGAAAATGGGTCAAACAGTGGTTCATTGACAGGGAGAAACACACCCACGAAACATTACTGAATGAACTGAGAGTTGCTGAACCAAATGATTTTCGCAACTTTTTACGGATGGACGGAGTATTATTCGACGAACTTCTCGCTTTGGTAACTCCTCAAATCGAGAAAATCAACACTACCACGCGCGATGCTATTCCTGCAAGCCAACAGTTGCCCGTAACCCAGATTAGAGGTTTCTTGACATGTGTCCATCGTGCTGATTGAAGGAGTAGGTGTTTCTTGTGCCTGAAGAAACCCCATTTCATCGAAATACCACAGTACAGGTTCGACATCTTCCGCACTTGCACCACTTTTCTCTGCTTCGCGAATCCGTTTTAATTCTTTACGAAAGTTCGTACGCAAAGAATTTATTTATTTTTTACCACATCTGGTTTCTCAGCATCCGGATATTTTTAGCGGTATTTTTCCAACAACACGTCGTACTGCTCCCCCTTTCTGGTACGATTAGTATAATCTTTGCACTTCGCCTCCCTAAGAGCGGGAAGGCCGCGATAAACTTCAATAAACTCACAAATAAATTGTTTATCCGCTCTCTTGTCAACCATGACGACGCGTTCACCACTACTAAATGAGACGGACTGACGGAATATTGCGCAATGTTGCCTACAGACGGCACAATTCTTTCCCGTTGGCACAATATATTTTGACGGATTTGAATTTCACGCAATATATTGCAAACCTATCAATGTCGTCTACACACGATCAGTTTTATTGTACATCCCGGGATATTGCACAATAATATTGATCGTCTATGGGCCGCTTAAGAAGCGAGTTGGCGGACGCGAGGAAAATAAATGAAGTCGAAAGATAAGCATCAACTGAAGAAAAACTAAAATAGAAAAGAAAAGAAAATTGGAAGATTGAAGTGATAGAGTCCAAGGAAAGGAGCCAAAATCGATTACATATTGTGAAGGAACTGAATGAGAGCGGTAAATCAGTAAAAAATCGCAGAAAATGTCGGGCTTAAAATGCTGAAAAATCTTCACATTTGGAATTCTGATATATTGAAACGTAGTGTCAAATTTTGAAATAGGAGGAGGGCTAGATATGCGATGACGCAATAAAGTGAGGTAAATCCCGGTGAAAGATAAGTTGAAACTGAAATATTGCGTGGAATTGAAAGAAAAATTAGCTCAGCAAAAGCCGCATTAAAATGTAATAAAATTCGTTAAAAAGTAGTCACAACCTGAGAGATCGAGATAATAACTGTTAAATGCGAGAAAACAGAAGATTTTTGAAAAATGTAGTCAAATCGACGGAAGCTAAACCAAAACTGTGGATCGATCGAGTAAACCCCGTAGGAAAATCTATAAAAACTGGGATATTCTTCAAAATTTATTGAGAGATTGAAAACTTTGTTGAAATATGGTGAAAATGGAGTTTAAAGCGTATAAAAAACGGACTATGTAGCGGATAATGATGGTGGATGCACGTTTTGTTTACTTGTAATGTTACGACCAGTAAATAAAACATTAACTGTTTCATAAAGTAATTGTGAAATTATCTTATGAATTCTTTAAGTTAACCAGAGTTATTTAGTAGTATCTAGACTAGAGCCCTTTAAACAATATGATCCGATGAAAAAGAACTTTTATTAAAGCCTAATTACCCGTTACGGCGATGAAAAGAGCCTGTGAGTAACGTAAGGCTAAATAAATGAGAATCAAAAGCTGAAAAAAGATCGATTATAACTGTGTAGCTGTTGTCAATTTTGGAACGACAATGGGAAAAATGACTGAGAGACAACTATATTTATGTCAACCTGTAACGTAATTGTGTCAACGCTGACGGCAAGACTTGAAAGAACGGAAAACAAACATCATCCACTTGAATGTGAGAAGCCGATTAGATTGGTGTTCCCCAGATAAATCGATTCGGTGAATTACAAAACTTGTGTAAGACAAAAGTATTTGGTTACACGCATCACACGACTTTCTTCACTCGCAAAACGACGTACTTCCAACGCATTTCTATGGGACATTTAGAAGCACTGAAAACGGCGTTAGTAGAGATTATTAAACATTATGGACACCGTTTTCCGCAAAATACGGGGGAAACGTGCTTAAAAGAGGCCCTATGACAATGAAAACGTGCAAAAACTCTTTTTCTGACTAATAATTATATTTCATCCTCCAAAAAATTTTACTATAAATATCTAGTGCGACGCATCATACAAAGTTCTTCATTATCACGTCATGGCTAATAATCCAATCTATTTTCACCAAGTTCATTTGAACATAACTTCACGAAACTGGTTAGAAATTCGTTGCTTTTCTAAGCCCTAAGGATTAGAACTAAGGAAAGTAAAAAAGAATATCTGGTGCGTTGCAACACACAACTTTCCTTAGCTCTACGTCAATTCACTTTGTACATGGCTAATTCACTCAGTTAATTTGAACTTGGTCAAACAACGCTGTACGGCAGCAGAAAGCGGTAGCGCTTACAGTTCTCGAATTAATTGTGCTGCTCGTACTCATTCCCGGTACACGGAGAATTAATGACACTGTAAACACGATTTTTTGAAGAGTAGGTATAGTAATCACTTTTACAGAGTTATTGGGTAAAAACTTGACGAACTGGTAGTAAGCGAAACGGCCGTAGTTGAAATTCACCATGGAACGCCAAAATAAGGGTTTGAACCCCATGTATCCATGAAAGTTTTAACTATAGTATTGGATAGTGACTACAACACCAATTTTTTTAACATTCTACAAAATTCCAGCGGAGTTTCTAACGAAAAACCCTTTTGATTAAATTGTTTATATTGTGCTGCTCTCGTCATTATCCCACGAATTAAATTTCCATCTGTGGGGAAATGACGATTGAGCAGCACAATAATATAAAAATGTTCGACGAAATCGATTTTTGCACGTTTTATGAGAAAACCAGTACCAAATCAGCTGAACTTGATGTCTAACTTTCGGAGGTTTTGCCATGGGACGCAATAATGAGGGTATGGGCAAAATCCTCCGAAAGTTAACTATAGTTTCATAGCTGATTTGGCATCACGGTTTTTCTCTAAAAACTGGCTCTAACGGTTTCGTCGAACATTTTTGGTAATTTATTGTGCTAGCTCTCGTCATTTACAGATGGAAATTTAATTCGTGGGAAAATTGCCTTATTGAGAGCTATCAATATAAACAATTTAATCAAAATTTTCGTTAGACCGTTTTTGCGCAGAAAAAATATTTGGTGTTTTCATCACTATGATAACTATAGTTAACTTTCGGTGGATTCTGTTCAAACCCTTATTTTGGCGTTCCATGGTGACCTGCGGGCGAGATATCAAGGTTGAGCCGGAATTTCAACTACCGCCGTTTCGCTTACTACCAGTTCTTCAAGTTTTTACCCAATAACTCTGTAAAAGTGATTACTATACCTACTCTTCAAACAATCGTGTTTACAGTGTCATTAATTCTCCGTGTACCGGGAATGAGTGCGAGCAGCACAATGAATTCGAGAACTGTAAGCACTACCGCTTCCTGCTGCCGTACAGCGTTGTTTGACCAAGTTCAAATTAACTGAGTGATAAATGAATTGATTAAATAGAATTAGCCATGTACAAAGTGAATTGACGTAGAGCTAAGGAAAGTTGTGTGTTGCAACGCACCAGATATTCTTTTTTACTTTCCTTAGGGCTTAGAAAAGCAACGAATTTCTAACCAGTTTCGTGAAGTTATGTTCAAATGAACTTGGTGAAAATAGATTGGATTATTAGCCATGACGTGATAATGAAGAACTTTGTATGATGCGTCGCACTAGATATTTATAGTAAAATTTTTTGGAGGATGAAATATAATTATTAGTCAGAAAAAGAGTTTTTGCACGTTTTCATTGTCATAGGGCCTCTTTTAAGCACGTTTCCCCCGTATTTTGCGGAAAACGGTGTCCATAATGTTTAATAATCTCTACTAACGCCGTTTTCAGCGCCACTAAATGTCCCATAGAAATGCGTTGGAAATACGTTGGGTATCACACGGATTGCGAGTGAAGAAAGTCGTGTGATGCGTGTAACCAAATACATTCGTCTTACACAAGTTTTGTAATTCTCCGAATCGATTTAATGTCGAGTCGAGTAACTGGGGAACACCAATCCAATCGGCTTCTCACATTTAAGTGGATGATGTTTGTTTTCCGTTCTTTCAAGTCAGCGTTGACATAATTACGTTGCAGGTTCCCATTATGTGATTAGAGCCGGGGTTGACATAAATATAGTTGTCTCTCAGTCATTTTTCCCATTGTCGTTCCAAAATTGACAACAGCTACACAGTTATAATCGATCTTTTTTCAGCTTTTGATTCTCATTTATTTAGCCTTACGTTACTCACAGGCTCTTTTCATCGCCATAACGGGTAATTAGGTTTTAATATAAGTTCTTTTTCGTCGGATCTTCTTGTTTAAAGGGCTCTAGTCAGGATACTACTAAATAAGTCTGGTTAACTTAACGAATTCATAAGATAATTTCACAATTACTTTATGAAACAGTTAATGTTTTATCTACTGGTCGTAACATTACAAGTAGACAAAACATGCATCCACCATCATTATCCGCTACATAGTCCGTTTTTTATACACTTTAAACTCCATTTTCACAATATTTCAACAAAGTTTTCAATTTCTCAATAAATTTTGAAGAATCTCCCAGTTTTTATAGATTTTCCTACGGGTTTTACTCGATCGATCCACAGTTTTGGTTTGGCTTCCGTCGATTTGACTACATTTTTCAAAAATCTTCTGTTTTCTCGCATTTCATCAGTTATTATCTCGATCTCTCAGGTTGTGACTACTTTTTAACGAATTTTATTACATTTTAATGCGGCTTTTGCTGAGCTAATTTTTCTTTAAATTCCACGCAATATTTCAGTTTTAACTTACCTTTCACCGGGGTTTACTTCACTTTATGAGTACGAGCAGCACAATAAATTCCGGAACTGTAAGCGCTACCGCTTTCTGCTGCCGTGAAGTGTTGTTTGACCAAAAATCAATCAATCAATCAAATGAATTGATTAAATAGAATTAGCCATGTACCCAAGTGAATTGACGTAGAGCTAAGGAAAGTTGTGTGTTGCAACGCACCAGATATTTTTAACATTCATTTAATAGATATCGAATTTGAGTTGATTTGGTACGGTCGTTTTCTCTAAAAATCGTTCACTTAGACCATTTTCCCAAATAGGGTTGTTCGGACTGGGAGTAGGGTCTGAAACGTAAAGATCTGAAGAAAACTCAAAGTTTTTTTTTTCAGCCGATCCCATAACTTTCCTTTCTACTTTGTCCGCTAAGCCAAGAGGAGTTACAAAAAATGTTTCACAAAAAAGGCTACAACGATTTACAGTCAACTCAATGAGCTTCTTCAAGTAGTCAACACTACGCATACTCATACTACTGTAGTTATAACAGAGTCTTTCAACGACGATAAAAAGAAAATGTGCCGAAAACGCTTCTTTTTTTTTAATCGTTGAACAGGCTTAAAGTACACACCAGCGCCTGTATTCCTATTTTTTTTAATCGATTTACAAGGTGGTGAGGAACGTTGTGATATTAGTAGCACTAGATTCGATTCTGTTAGTCCGACTCAGGAATTCTCAGTGGAGATGTGATGAAAAGACGAAGGTCCGTGGACCGATTACTTTACGTTCCTTTACACTATCGGTTGAGGAATCTGCCTTCAACAAACATAAGTAAAAGGATAGTTTTTAGGTTCGGGAGGAGTAATACTTGACAACTTACCAAATCCACCTACAGTGAAGTCCTGGTTAAGCGAACTGAGCAACTCGAGTGTGCGGTTAGCGGGAGAGCCACAGGAGAAAGTAATTGGAAAATTGGTGCCGAACTTGATCGAACATTGCCGAAATGAGTCGAATGGCCCTTCACTCGACCTTGATACCTCAGCCCGTCGAGGTTCTTTAAACGTCCGCTAGAAACAGTACAGCGCCAGTGAGCTCGTTAATTTCTCATTTATCGTCGGGTCTAGTTGTGCAACGAAAATAATAATTGTTGTTACTCCGAGAGCTGAATGATTTATCTCGGGTAAACAGTAACTGCTCGAGAAACTAGCGGGAACCAATATAAACAATGACAACGCTCGAAATCGAGTTAGTATCAGCAAGTGAATGTTAACAGAAATCCACAAACTGAACGAGGTCTAATTCTTAATTAAATAAAAAGCTAGGTAAATGGAGTTTAGGCCGAAAAAACGAAATAAAAGTAGCACTTTCCTCGACTACAAAGTGACTGTGTACATTGATTCAAACCCATCTAGTAAACCATCTTTTCATTCACCGCATTGCCTGGATTATTAAACCGTCATCAACACACAGTCTGTGAACGTTGTTCACTCAATCAATAAATCAAACCAGCCAAAATGTCCCAATTTCCATGGCTTGTCGAATAATCACCAACAAAAAACGTGAAGAGTGCAGTGGAGAAACCACTAAAGATAAAGATGATGAAATTGAGCCCTAAAACAAAATTGGCGACGAAACTGGACTGGGAGAACATGTAGCGACAACTCGAGAGCTGACGGCTCCAAAGAATGATTGATGAAGCGAGAGATCCTTTTGATTCCATATTTAAACAGTTGGTCCAGTGATTTTATTCAAAGTAGTAGCTATCTACGAGTGACATCAACATCCAGACACTGTATTTCATCCAAATGGTCTAGCTCCCGTCAACATTGGCCATCCACCCGAAACGATCGTAACGAGTAATATTTTTTATTATTTTGTTCAATTTCAAATTAAACTCAGTGAATTTGCGGGTAGCTGGTTTACATCACATTTCTGTTCCATTTCATGCACATTCTTTGCTATACAGTCGCCTAACTTCGCCTCAACTATTAATGTTACTTTAATAGTTATCAAAGATCTGACGTTGTTACACTGACTCTGATAAATAAATCAAAGATGGCAACGTGCATTCAAGATAAGACAATAATAGTTGCTCTACCAAATGTGCCATCTGTTTTTCGCTCATCTTATATGAGCCAGGAGGAACATGACGCTACTCAAATCAGTAGAGATACTTGGGATGATCCAATGTTCAATATAGAGTAGCAACAATAATTAGCCCAAAACCATAGAATATCATACTGACACGCAGCATCACTTTGTCGAGTGATATAGTTTTTTCTCATAGTCTGAATGAGTGTACAGCCCTACAAATTTGGTCACTATTGTGCAACAGGCAGATGTCCTGATGACTTTCGAAATAATAGTTTGTCAACTGTAAATTGCACTAATTTTCTCCACAAGAGAAAAACCCTCTGAGAAGACCAAGACATTTTTTCCGGTTTAAATTGAATATCCAGCAGTGAACTTACTAGCACCACATTATCCACTAAGGCCAATGGACCTACTTGCCACAAATACCACATTAAACCCTACTTCTTGCATCAGGTTAATGACACACCACATCCCTTGTCAGAGCTCTCTTGAAGGCTTCAATTGCCGGTCTGCAGCCATGACAGAAGACTTGTACAAAAAAAGAAGTTGACAACAAAACAGAGTAATTCTCTCAGTTTCATCTTAAACTCATGAAAGCCATTCAGAATCGGTTGTTCACAGGAAAAATACAGCCGAGTTCAAACGGCAACATCTTCTATTAGAAGAGAAACGCCATGCAGAGATAGCTACCACAGTTAGCGCCAGGAAAACTTCCTGAAGAGTGCACTTTGCTGATTCTAGGCACCTCACTCCATCAAGGTTTAATAAATTGATGAATTGGACGAAGGGTGAAAAAAGGGAAACCTGAAATTCGCGAGAGATAAATTTATTGTCCGTTTTTCTTAATACACTAACGATTCCGACGAAGCGTCAAAGAAAAAAAACAAAATCACGATATTTCGAGGAAACGCAGAACATCACTTCAAGTCCTTTGGTAACTGCGGGTTGTTTAAAAGTCAGTTATAGGTCTCTTGGCGATCCAGGCTTTGATGCTGGGGATTGCGACGACGTGGTCTCTCAACTGCCTGAGTCCATCATACTTCTCAAACAAGTCGAATTCAAGCGCCATATTGAAGCCATCGGACGATGCGACGAAGTGCAAGTCTGCCCAACTCAACTAATTACAGAAAGAAAAAAATAGTTATGAAAGGAACATTTCAAGGTTTATAAATGGTTCAAGTGTCAATTAACGAGATTGGAGCTCTGAGAGTGGCTCAGCAAGAGAATGTTTAAAATAACTCAAGTGCCTATTTCGACTTCTCAACTGCACATCAGTTTGACGTTTTGTGTAATGTTAGCTAGGTTTAAACGACACGATAGCGTTATCTCTATTGTTCCAAGTCACGACAAAAACGAACAATTTATACGTTTGTACCATTCACCTTGGGCTACATTAAAGATAAAGCTGGTGATACTGGAAGTTTCCTTCATTCTTACTGACTCAAACTAAATTACAGGACACCCTAAGAATTCACTGCCTTCTCAAGGTCTTTGAAACTGACGCCCTCTCTCACTATAATTTACAAGATTATTTAGTGGATATTCTGGTAACTCTGAATATATACAAACAACTCGGTTCAGTTCGTTACTTTTACTCCCAGGCACTGCTTCTTTAAGAAATATTACTGCGTGCCACATACCTTTCCATTGGCCAAGTAGCCACCATTTGCTTTCACCTGTGCATTCAATTTTTCCAAATAGAATGGAGCAGTTTCCTTCAGAGCAACTTCCTTCTTCTTGGCTTTGACTGCTTCATCTTGTTCGTACCGGTATGCGCCAACACCTACAACACAATGGCCATTAATTTAGCTTTTTCAGGTTGGTAAGGAAATGTTCAACTTACCGTCATTGAAATATATTCTAGTTTTACTTGGAACAAAGCTGAACACTTCAAATATCTAAATTTTCTGATGAACTCTACCATTTACCAGCACGTGAGAGACCTACCCACATTTGGCAATCATAAAGAACGATAATATTGGTCAGTAGTACATAAGGGAACACCCTGTTAAGCAGAGTGGTTTCAAAGCAGCCCCACAACTACAAACATACTCAGTTTGACCAAAGTGTTTCTTCCAAAAAGCTGACAGAATAAGTGCCCTAAGATCTGAGAATACATTAAACTAATCACACTTGTGTATCAAAACGTTCAAAACAAAGCAATATCTACCGAGACGGAAGTCCTGAACGGTGTCAACAGCAATGTCGATTTGCAAAGCTTCCCAGGCGTTGCTCCCGGCCAAACCAACCTCTTTCCCTAAGTAACGACAAATAGCTATTGACTGGTGGACCATTTTGCCGTCGATTTCCAAAACAGGAGCCTTGCCGAATGGTGTTTCTGGGAATGAAAGAAGTTGTATGAGGAAAGAGTTAAAACTTCAAAGATACAAGACATACGAACGAGAGACAAACTTACTTGGTTTGAAGGATGGCCAATCCTCCCTCGCTAACCTGACGTCTTCATACTCCACGCCTTTATAAGCCAGTAGGAAGCGAATGGCTTCACACAAACCTCTGCCATTAAAGTAAGTTAACTTGTAGGATGGCATTTCTGTAAATGGAAGAAGAACCTGTCAGTAGAAATTATTTGATACGAATTAACGTCACCTCCTGAAGTACATGAATTTTTTTCTGTCAACCAATAAAATCCTCAATTAATTAGCCTAAAAAGTGATTCTTGGAGCTCCATTCTATCCGTTTTGGGGTAATTTCGAGATAAAAACGCGTTATCGTTCCAAGAATTCAATTTTCTGATTTGCCTTCACAAATATCCGTTAAATGGATGGGTACAGGAACGACTGAGCAGAACAAGATTTGGGTACATATTCAGGGATTTTTTTGTACTTGTAAACACCCGATGAAATACACGACCCAACTTTTCCCTGTCCCCAGTCCATTATAGTTCGTGCCTTGAGATCTGGAATCATAGGAGGAAACGCTAGGGAAGGCTAATGCTAAGCGAGTGAGATTTATGATGAAAAAATTGCACTCATTCGTCGAAATTTTGGATAGTACATTGCACTGCTCTTGTAACTCTCCCACAAATGAAAATAGTATATTACTGACTACTTTGCTTACACAAAAAATCCATATAAATATTAAAGCTGTTTTTGAGAAAAAAATAGAGTTGAGATCACTATAACTGCACTTAATTTTATAACGATTTCGCTGATTTTGGCGTCCCATGTAGATCTGCATGGAAAACATCTAGTTTGGTTCAGCCGTTTTCATTCAATTGCGTTTAAAAGCCATTTTCTCAAATGGTGTTTTTCGGACTCAGAAGCCTTTGAAACGTGAAGACCTGAAGAAAACATAACTTTTTTCGCGCGCATTACATAACTTTTTATGTTCATTCGTCCTACGATACTTTTCTGAACATTTGGGCGGATTAAAAGTAATATTTCACGCCAATAAGTCAACTAACTAATTAATATAGGATTTTGTGTACGGAAGGACTTTTTTTTTGTTACTTACTGAGTTATTCTCGTCGATGAAGCGAATTTGTCAGCGAGCGAGTGAAGGTGCCTGAGAAGTGTGTTGATCCGAAGAGGCCCAAGATGATATATAACAGGAGGATCGGTGCCGAACTCGACCGAACATTACCGAGCCGAATCATCCCGCTAATCGGCGGATGAGGTGCTCGCCATCGCCGCCAGAGTCGGATGAGCGCTAGTGAGCTCAAGCGTATCCGCGGTTCATCCCAACCTTTTCTCCGCGTACCATCTAGTGCGATGACATTGTTAATAATAAATCGGTAACTTTACAGTACCAGACACAGTCACAAATCTAATAGGAAAATGTTTCAGCATAACGTGAGCACAGGCGGAAAGGGTTCTTCCAACACCCTGTGGCTACAGGCTACAGGTATTGTCAGTGGAGTATCACGACACGTTTGGTGACTGTTGCCGGCAAATTTTCGTGATTGTAAAAACGTTTTAAAAGTTTGAAATCGAAAATATTCTCGACCGTTTTGACTGTATTAGTACATTGTGTTATGTTGTACGAATTATTCGAGTGAATGTAACTTACATATTCTGATATTCCTAATAATTTTAGACTGTATGTTACATGTTCAGAAGTAATCGAATGCTTAAACCGGTTCTTAATTTATATCTGCGTTCAAAGGTTAGCTACAGAAAGTAACTAAGTAGCAGTTAGAGAGACAATTTGTTGGTATCCCCCTCCCCTCCCCCCTTCACTTTTTATTGAAATCAAGGGGCGCATTTGCTCCGGAAACGAAGAAAATTATGAGAACAACCTGCACCCCCCCCCCCCCCCGAATAACCTGATTTTCACTCATTCTAAAATAATAAACGATGAAGAAAACAACAATAAGCTCAATCAGTTCGGTGGTTCCTCGGCATAGAACACGCACCAAAATTACGTTCTGTCGATTCATTAAGCCTCGATGCGCAAAGATCTGAGAAAACTTAGTTTTGGAAAGTAAAAATAATGTTAACTGAAGTATAGGTTTTCAACGTTTTGTAAAAACGGTTTCAACAATTTATATATTCGTGGGGTGTCGTTAGTTTATCGAAACCTGTTGGGTTTTTCTAGTGGACTATGAAATATAAACGTCCTAGTTACTCTTTTTCTTTCATTTTTCGGTGGCGGAATTATTCCATTATTCTGTGGGAAGGAATGGAGAGTTGGGCTTACCTTGAAGTTCCAGGCGATCGAATATTGAGCCGGCCGGCTGCGCGAATCCGATGTACCGATTTTCCGTGTTGAGAGTTGTTTCACACTCCGACAGTTTGGTTTCCGATTTTTTCGATGAGTCAATTATTTCCGAGAGGTGTCCGAAATTTCATACGCCGGAGCCGCAACGCACGATGTGAGTGAGTCCGAAAAAAAAGGAGCGATGGGGGGCTGAGGATGAGAAGAAAGGAGGGGCGCTATCGCCAAACCCCTGCCACCGAGTGAAGTAAGATTATCGGACCAAAGTCCGAACACACCCCCCACCCGCAAAATTGGATAAATTCAACCAAAAAGATAGAGAGGAAATTTTGTGTAACACTTTTTTTTTCTCCCAACTAATGAACATTCCAAATTTTATAAATTAGAATAAATAACACCAAGTAAACATGTGAAAAAACAACAACAACAACATGCATGCGTGGCTTGAGCATACGAACAATACAATTGCTACACGGAAAAAAAATTCTGAGTTCAACAACCTAGAATAAATAGCACACAAAAGGGAGAAAACATGTTGGAAACTAATCTTTAGGCAGGGGAATCAAGCGGTTTAAAGACCGTACTATAGAACCATAAGCGTTGGTAATACGTGCCACTCTAACTACACCATCACCTCCCGTCAGTAGCTCGCGCACCCTTCCCAGCGGCCAGTGGGTCGGAGTGTTTCTGGACGGAAACCAAAGAACCAAATCTTCGACCGAGATTGGATGGCAAGCTTTCGCCCATTTTGGTCTCTGCATTTGGGTGTGGAGATACTGACGAGTCCAGCGTCGTCAAAAGCCTTGGGTTATTTGCTGAAGGAGTCTCCACCGCCCTAAACAGTGGCCCTCCGCAGAAAAAGTGACCAGGAGTAAGTGCCGTGTGATCATTTGGTGATGAGGAAAGAGAGGTTAGGGGCCGTGAATTTAAGATGGCCTCTACCCGCACAAGTACCGTGTTGAACTCTTCAATAGTCAAAATTTGGGTCCCCACCAACCTCTTCAAATGGTACTTTACCGATTTGATACCTGCCTCGACGAGACCAGAGAAGTTGGGTGCGTATGGAGGTTGAAATCGCCATTCGATTTGGCGCTGGGCCAAATAAGACTGGAAGGAGGGTGTAGTAGTAGCGAGAAATTTATATGTCCTGCATTTCTCTAGCTGCACCCTTGACATGTCTTCGTTGTCAGAGTACATCTGTGTTGGGAGTCCTCGGCGAGCGATGAAGCGGTCGAATGCAGCGAGAAATGCCGCTGATGAGAGCGAGCTGGTGTAGTCCACGTGCACAGCCTTAGATGACAGGCAGGCAAACAATGAAATATAAAATTTTTCCGTTGCAGCATTACATCGATTGGTACAACGAATCGGAAATGGACCACCCAAATCAACGAAAGTGTGAGTAAAATACCGAGCTGGGGTGACACTCTGCCCGGGTAGGTCGGCCATGGCTGAAGAGGCGGACGAGGTTTCAATCGATAGCTGGTGCGACAATGGGAATTGTGCTTTGAGCATTGCCCATGGCATTGGAGAGGGTACCTGGCCTCATGGCCTTTACCCCTCTCCAGCCACCACCATTCATCTCTCTGGGGGGATTTCCAGCGGAACCACAATCCCTACGAGGCCAATCCCATTGCCGACAGTGCCACGCTTTAAAGGCTCCACCCTGCCAGCCGAGGGCTGAAGCCCCCGTGGTACCCATTCAATATGGCTTCACCTTGAGCTGCCTACAAATCTGAATGGGTGGCAGGCCCTGGTGCTGGATTTGCCTAGAGGCGTTCTACTGGCACCTACGCTTTATCTCCATGGGGGTACGGGGATTGGACTTGCCCCCGCACCATGGAGAAGGGTGTCAGCCCGTCTTTCTTTTTCTCTCCGTACTTCGTCCTTCCATAAATCCGTATTGTCTCCTACTAATATTCCATTAAAAATAACCTTTAATGCTTCCTACTATCAACCATTCCAAAACTTTTCCCAGTACTGGCAACAGGACAATGGGGTAGGCTTTGACCTCTCCAGGATCCTTTCCTTCCTTCCTTAATAAAACCACAACTCCTCTTTTCCATCTCCTAGGGAACACTCCAAACCTCATACACAACCGATACATCTTGACGAGTATCCACTTTAATTCCTCCCATCCTTCTCTTACCATTTCTCCTACAATTCCTTCCCATCCTGGGGCTTTTCCTAACGTTACCTTCCGTACTGCTTTCTTTACATGTCTTTGTTCCCATATATCCACTCTTTCTTCTCCAATGTACTCCTCATTTCCTCTCCTAACTTCCTTTTGCCATTCACTTTCCTCTTCGTCATTATCCTGTATGAGTAACCCGTCCAAAATTTTTCCTAACGATTCCACCATTGTAACACCTCCGTCTCTAACGCATCCCATCACGTCCTTAGCTGTCACCTTCTTTGTCGCCAATTTATACGCCAATCCCCAGGGGTTGGCCTCCATATCGGTTGTCACGAACTTTCTCCAACTTTCCTTCTTTGTTTCCTTTACTCTTCCTTTATATGTTCTGCTTAGTGCTGCAAATTCATATTTCTTCCTTTCTTGTTCCCTACTATCCCTTTCTCCTTGATAGTCCCTCCTACTGCGCATTACTTGTTCCTTTATTTCCTTTAATTCCTGCGTCCACCGTACAACTCCTCTTGCCGTCTTCCTTTTCCTTGGGATTCCAACCTTTGCCGCACTTAGTATTGCCTTTTCCATCCTTCCACAGTATATTTCTACTCCTCTTTTACTTGTTATCCTATCAAATTTCATTATCATCATCTGTCTCCTTAACTCCTCGATATTTTCCCTAATCCGCTTTTCCTATGTCAAATTTTCTCAATCCTTTTTGTGTTTCTTCCCTATTTCTATTCCTTTTCTGTTCTATCTCCATCCTTATGCTCCTGTGCCAACTGCTGGTCCAATTTTCCTCTAATCTCCATTCCTTTATCCTTCCTACTAGTCCTCGTGTGCATACAGTCACGTCTATGTAGCTCTCTCCATGTGGGGCTACAAATGTAGGTCCTGCTCCAGTTTCCCTTACCACCTCCAGCTCCAGTTCTCCTTATAACTCTTCCAATAACCTTCCTTTTTCATCCTCTTTCTGTCCTCCCCACCTTGGTAACTTGGCATTTGCATCCATGCACATGAGGATATCCTTTCCTACCAGCGTCCTTCTCACCCTCCGGATGTATTCCAGGTGCTGCTGGAACTCCCCTCCAAATTAAATTGGCAGTAGAGCGAGACCAAGTACGTACTGGTCCTCGCCTTGGGCTCCCTAACCTCTACGCAGACGCCTTGGTCCCAGCATAGCTGCGTACCGGCCATCGCCTCCAATTTTGGGTCCAGCAGCACCACATCGGCCCACAGACGGCTCGTTCCTCCCACCACCACCCTGCTTCCTATTCCGAATCCTATCACCTTATCCTTTTCCGCATACGGCTCCTGTACACATAACACTCCTACCTTTTCCTTCACCACCACTTCCCTAATTTCTGCCGTTGCCACTGCCCTCCTATCCAAGTTCGCCTGTATTAACTTAATCCCCATCCTCGTAATCCACCCATCCTCTTGCTCTTACCCCCTCCCTCCTTGCCATTTCACATCCTTCACTTCCTGCTCCATGCTCTCTATTTCCTAATCCTGCCCTCTGGCAGTTGGCGCAATTCTCCTCGCCGCACTAGTAGTGCATTTGCCCCTCTCCTTCACATCTACCACATGCCATCGGGTAGTCACACCACCTCTCCTTGTGGCCAAACCGCTGGCACTTATAGCATCGGGTGACCCCCAGGAATTCCCTCACCCTACAACATCTTACCCCGACGTATATCATTCCTCTCCTTTCCATTTCCTTAAAGATCCTGGGGTCTACGTCGACCAACCAATTCACTACCCCGTTCCTTGCAGTTCTCATCCTGTTCTTCGGAACAAATCCCTTCTTCCACTGCTCCTCTTTTCCTTCTCCTACAATCCCGTTCTTTTTGATGACGGAGGCAACCAATTCCTCCGCCTCCAATTCCCCTTCCACGTCAAATACGAGCATCCTAGGCCGCCTCTTTCCTTGAACTTTTCCTATCCTTAATCCTTCCAGATCCTTTCCCCTAATCCTTTGCGCTTCCGTCTGGTCATGTACCTCCATGACATGGGCATCTCCTTGCTTCCAAACTCCCCTAATCCTGACATCTCCTTCCTTATCCACCATCTTTAGGACTTCCCGCTTTTCCAGTTTTCCTCCATCCTGCGCCCTTACCGTAATATTGCGGGCCCCTCTTCGTTCCCCCCCTGCGTACTATTTCAACCCAATTTCCTCCTCCACCCCTACTTCTTCCTGGCGGCTCTACTTCATCCTTTCTTTGTTCCGCTTCCAGTATCCTTTTTATTCCTAATACTTCTTCCTTTACTTCTTTATCCCTAATCTTTCCTTCTTCTATATTCCTTTTCAGCTCTTCTCCAATTCTTCTTCCTATTACGTCTTTTAATTCCTGTATCACTTCTTTCCCTAAACCTCCTTTCACTCCTGTCTTTTCTAAACCTTTCTTCATTTCCTCCACTTGCCTTTGAATCCTGTCTGTTCCTGCTTCAATTCTCCTTTTCATGATTTCTCCTGATTCTCTAACTTCCTTTATCATTCTATCTCCAATCTCTACTGTCTTCTTGCCTACTTTTTCTTCACAGGCTTTTCCTAATTCCTGCTGCCATTTCTCCTATCTCCTTTCTTTCCTCATCCAGTCCCCGGGCTAGGCCTTCGCCGAGCTCTCGGGACTCTCCTTTCATCTTTTCCCACATCTTTCGTATTTTACTTCTTATTTCTCCCATTGCTTCCTTTAACCTTTCTGAAATAACTTCCTTTATCTTATCTTCTAATCCTCGCACCTCTATTCCTACCCTCTTCACCGTGTCTTCCAGTGACGCGACCCTCCCGGCCAGCCTGGCTGCCCGGTCGCACGCGGCAGACATCACTCCCACACTTTCGAGCACCCTCTATGCCCGGGCCCCGAGGTAACCTCTGAGCTTCTCCACACTGAAGTTTCTGGAGAAGTACTCCCTCAGCTCCGCCACTGCCATCTTCACTGCCTCCTCCTCCTTTCCAAATCCCTCCATCAACACCACCTTGAGGTCGGGGTATCCCATCGAGCTCGCCCTTTTTTGGAAGGGCGGCCTCCTCGGGGTAACCACCTCGAGGGCATCTTCTCCTTGCAGCTCCTTTTTTCCTCTTCTTCTTCTCCTTAACGTTTCCCTTCTTTCCTTTGCTTCCTTCGCTTCCTTATTTTCTTTAGTTTCCACTTTATTTCCTTTTTCTCCGACACCTGAGGAGCTCGGTGTTCAGGGCATTAGCCACTTGGCAAACCCCGCAAGGGGAGGGCCGGGAGGTTACCCGGAGTTCCGTCCAGGGAAGATCTACACCGCATGTGGGGGGAGGACGCTCAACCCCCGCTGGCGGTCTAACCCTCCTCCTACTTGCCCGGTAAAATAACAAGCTGGCTTTCAGAGGAGGCCCATGCTCCGACACATGGGTACCCCTCGGGCTGCTTGCCATCGCAGGGGCCCTACAGGATGAGCGTGTACACGGGTTGGGAGACCGTGCTCGACCCACCTGAGCGGCAGCTCCAAGTCATCAAAACCAATCCGTGTCCAAAAATCCAAGGAAGTCCGTGTCTGAGGTGTGCTTGCTTCCCACACAGACACACCTTCCAACCAGGGTTCCGCATCCGCGGTCAAAATCACCCTGGTAGCAGTGCCATCTGTGGGGTCGCATTAGGCATATGCCGTATTCCGACCCACCCCATCCTGAGAAGCTTCTAACTCCGAAAGGATGGGGCCCCCTATCCGCAACCTGGGGACGCGCTCAATGGAGCATGCTAGCCCCTTAATAGAGCAGGTGCGACAATGGCATATGTGCTCTAGGCATTGCACGTGGCGTTGGAGAGAGTACCTAGCTTTACAGCCTTTACCCCTCTCTAGGCAGCACCACTGATCTCTCTAGGGGGCATTTCCAGCGAAACCACAGTCCCCACAAGGCTAACCCCATGGCTTCACGGCCGACAGCGCCACACCCCAAAGGCTCCATGCTGCTGGCCGCGATATCCCCCAAAGGCCCATGGATTGGCCTCCATATCCGTGGCAACGAACTTCTTCCAACTTTCCCTTTTCGTTTCCCTAACTCTTCCTTTCTATCTTCTCCTTAATTCTGCAAATTCCCTCCTCTTCCTTTCTCTTTCCACACTATTCCTTTCTACTTGATACTCCCTCCTACTCCGCATCACCTGTTCCTTTAACTCCGTCAATTCCCTTGTCCACCACGCCACACCTTTTGCCATCTTCCTTTTCCTTGGTATTCCTAATCTCGCCGCCTTCATTATCGCTTTTTCCACCCTATCACAATATTTCTCCACTCCTCTTCTACTTGTCACCCTATCGTACTCCATTCCTATAGTACGTCTTCTTAATTCCTCTCTATACTTTTCCCAGTTCGCCTTTCCTATGTTATACCTTCTTAATCCTTGCTTTTCCAACCTTATTCCATTCCTATTTCCTTCTATTGTCATCCTGATACATTTGTGCCAACTCCTTGTCCATTCTCCTTCCAATCCCCGCTCCACCACCCTTGCTGCTATTCCTCTTGTGGCCAACGTCAGGTCAATATAGCTTTCCCCGTGCGGGGCCACGAATGTCGGCCTGGCACCTCCTTCCCTCACCACTTCCAACTCCAATTCTCCTATCACCTCCTCCAGTAGCCTTCCTTTTTCATCTTCCTCTTGTCCTCCCCACCTTGGTGACTTGGCGTTGGCATCCATACAATAAATAACGTCTTTCCCTACCAACATCCTTCTTACTCTCCGTATGTAGTCGATGTGCTGCTGGAAGTCCCCTCCGAACTGGCGGTACATTGATATGCCGTGCTTGGGGCATTGCCCGTGGCGTTGGAGAGGGTTCCTAGCCTTCGGGCCTTTACCCCTCTCCAGCCAGCACCTATCTTTTCTCCAAGGGGGGGATTTCCAGCGAAACCACGGTCCCCACGAGGCCAATCCCATGGCTTCACGGCCGGCAGCGTCACGCGTTTCACGGCTCCCCTGTGGTACCCATTTTATTTGGCTGCACCTTGAGCAGCCTAAGGACCTGAATGGGTGGCAGGCCCCGGTGCCAGAATTGCCAAGAGGCGTTCTGCCGGCACCTACGCTTTATCTCCATGGGGGTGTGGGGATTGGCCTTGCCCCCGCACCAGCCATGGAGAAGGGTGTCAGGCCGTCTTTCACGGCCTGAACTGAGATCCCCATTCCGCAGTGGCGAGGGCGGACTACTGTATATTCGGCCGCCCTCGCCCGCGCTCCCACCCAACACACTCTAACCTAACTGACTAACACATTCACACATCCATACAACCCTTAAATACATTCACACATTTCCCGATGGTCCAGGGGCGGACCACTCGATATTCATCCCCCCTGGATCCATCCCTACACCTAACTAACCTACTCTAACAAATCCTAACATACATATACACAACACAACACAAACATTCACACTCATTCGCTCATATTTACATTCAGCCCTTAAATACAGTCATACCGACGGTCCAGGGATGGGCTACTTGATATTCGACCATCCCTGGCACCGCCCACTCAAAACCACAACACAAACACAAACACATCCTCTATTCACCTACTCCTACTCCTGAGGCCCTGCGCACTCCTAGTCTACGATCTTCTCTATCCTTTAACGTCCTTTCTCCGAACCATTTCCACCATTTATAACATTCCTGGTTCCTTACCATCGACGTATCCCAATCCTGTCCTAATCCTATCACCTCATTCCTAGCTCTTTCCCTGTCCTGCTGGTAGTTCACACAGCGGAACACCACGTGCTCCGCTGTGTCCATCTCCCCACACTCACACAGCCCATCCGCCGTCAGTGCGAACCCACGGAGTTTCTCGCGAAAATCTCCGTGGTCGGTGACGAGCTGTGCGGTGTGGAACCCGAAACTCATCCAGCAGGACTCCATCCTTTCCCGTATGTGTGGCAGCCACGTATGCGTCCATCTACCTTTTTCACTGTTATTCCATCTGTCTTGCCACTCATCGATTACCAACTTATCGATGAGGGCTTTCCTTTTTCCACCTTCGATCTGTCTCTCTCCCCATGTCACCCGTCCCTGCGTCCTCAGCCGGTAGCCTGCCCATCTCCTCTTCAACTCCAGGTCGATGGGTGGCTCCCCGGCCACGACGCAGAGGGCATCGGAGGAGACCGTCCTGTAGGCCTTCACTATTCCAATTAACATTTTCCGTTGGCCACTCGCCAGTCTCCTCCTTGTGTGGGCATTTAACTTGTCCCACCACACACTGGACGCATACGTTAACACTGCCACATACATACCCCTATATACCGTGCGCAGGGCCTCCCTACCTACTCCCCATTCTTCCCTAGCCATCTTCACCATCCCGAAAAATTTATCCCTAGCTTTTCCTACAACATAATCTACGTGCTTCCCTACCGTCATTCCTGCTCCCCATACTATTCCCAAATACTTTATCTCCTTCACCATTCCTATTCTTCCTTCTCCATAAAACAGGCGTGCCTCATCGAATTTTCCCCGCAGCATCATCAATTTAGTCTTTCCTGCTGAAACCTTCATTTTACTTTCCTTACACCATTCCTTTATCACTCCTAGAATTCTGTTTCCTCTTTCTTCCAGCTGGGCCCTCGAATTTCCTTCTACAATTACTACTCCATCATCCGCGTATGCTACCATCTCAAATCCTTCTCCTTCCACTTTTCCTATTAACACATCCATTACCTTTTTCCAACACTGAGGGCCGAGCACTGATCCTTGCGGGCATCCCATCGTCATTTTCCTTACTACCTTTTCTCCTCCTAACCATACTTCATTTATCCTTTGTTTTAAATAATCCTTCAATATTTCGTATACATCTCCTTCCACTCCTTCTTCCCTCATTCTCCATATCAGGTAAGGCCACCACGCCCTGTCAAACGCTCCTTCCATGTCGATAAAAATTCCGAGCACGTACTTCTTCCTTGTCCTTTCCACAATACTTCTTACCTCCATCATGGCATCCTCCGTACTTCTTCCTTCCATAAACCCATATTGCATCCTACTAACACTCCATTTAAACTATCCTTGCACGCTTCCTACTATTAATCTTTCCAAAATTTTTCCTAATACTGGTAACAGGACAATAGGCCAGTAAGCTTTAACCTCTCCAGGATCCTTTCCCTCCTTCCTTAATACAACAACAATTCCTTTCTTTCATCTCCTTGGGAAAACGCCATACTTTAAACACATTCTGTACATCCTTACCAATATCCACTTTAACACCTCCCATCCTTCTCTTAACATCTTCCTACTATACCATCCCATCCTGGGGCTTTACCGGGCTTCACCTTCCATACTGCTTCCTTTAAATGTTTTGTTTCCCATATCTCGACTCTTCCTTCTCCTACATATTCCTGATTTCCTCTCCTAATTTCCTTATGCCACTCATTTTCCTCCTCCTCATTGTCCTGTACCAGTAATCCATCCAATATCCTCCCTAATGTCTCCTTCATACTCACTCCTCCGTCCCTGACGCTTCCCATCACATCTTTGGGTGTCACCTTTTTGGTCGCTAACTTATACTCGTACGCCAACCCCCATGGGTTGGCCTCCATATCGGTGGCAACAAACTTCAACCAACTCTCCCTCTTCACTTCCTTTACTCTTCCTTGGTACCTTCTCCTTAACCTTGTAAATTCCTGTTTCTTCCTTTCTCTTTGACTATCATCCCTCTCTCCTTGATATTCCCTTCTACTGCGCATAACCTGTTCCTTTAATTCCTTCAGCTCCTGTGTCCACCACACAACTCCTTTTGCCTTCTGCCTTTTCTTAGGGATTCCAGCCCTCGCCGCACCTATTATCACCTTCTCCACCCTTTCACAATACCTTTCCGCTCCTTTTTTGCTAGTGATCCCGTCGAATTCCATGCCTAATGTCTGTCTGCTTAACTCCTCTCGGTGTTTCTCCCAATCCGCCTTTCCTATATTAAACCTTCTCAATCCTTTTCGTGCTTCTTCTCTATTTCCATTCCTTATCCTTCTATTTTCTATCTCCATCCTTATACTTCTATGCCAGCTACTGGTCCAGTCTTCTTCTAAACTCCAATCCTTTATTCTTCCTGCTAATCCTCGTGTGCATGCGGTTACATCTATATAACTTTTTCCATGGGGGGGCTACAAATGTGGGTCCTGCTCCGACTTCATTTACTACCTCCAGCTCCAACTCTCCTAAAACCTCTTCCAACATCCTTCCTTTCTCGACCTCTTCCTCTCCTCCCCACCTTGGCGACTTAGCATTTGCGTCCATGCACACGAGGATGTCTTTCCCTCTCAACATTCTCCTCACCCTCCTTATGTATTCCAGGTGCTGCTGGGAATCGCCCCCAAACTGGCAGTATAATGAGACCAGGTACACACTGGTTATCGCCTCGGGCTCCCTAACTTCGACACAAACCCCAGCAGAGGGGCGTAACTGCCATTGCCACCAGTTTGGGGTCCAGCAGCACCACTGCGGCCCACGGGCGACCACTTCCTCCTACCACAACCCTGCTTCCAATCCCGAATCCAACCACCTTATCCTTTATCACGTAGGGCTCCTGGACACATACCACACCTATCCTTTCCTTGACTGCAACTTCTCTTATCTCCGTTGTCGCCACCGCTCTCCTATCCAAATTTACTTGCACGATCCTAATCCCCATCCTCGTAGTTTACCCATCCTCTTGCTCTTGCAGCCTCCCTCCTAGCCATTTCACATCCTTCGCTTCCAGCTCCATGTTCCCGATTCCCTAATCCTGCCCTCTGGCAGTTGGCACAATTTTCTTTTTCCCCGCACCGATGGTGCATGTGCCCTTCTCCTCCACATCTTCCGCATGCCACCGGGTAATCGCACCACCTTCCCATGTGGCCAAACCTCTGGCACTTAAAGCACCGGGTGACCCCCAGGAATTCTCTCACCCTACAACACCTTACCCCGACGTAAATCCTTCCTCTCCTCTCCATTTCCTTGAAGATCCTGGGGTCTGCCTCCACTAACCAATTCACTACTCCATTCCTTGCCGTTCCCATCCTGTTCTTCGGAACGAATCCTTTCTTCCATTCTTCCTTTCTTTCTTCTCCTTCTATCCCATTCTTTTTGATGACGGAGGCCACTAACTCTTCCGCATCCATCTCCGCCTCCACGTCAAACAAAATCATCCTGGGCCGACTCTTTCCTTGGACCTTTCCTATCCTTAATCCTTCCAGGTTCTTTTCCTTAATCCTCTGTATATCCGTCTGGTCATGCACCTCCATAACATAGGCATCTCCTTGTTTCCAAACTCCTTTAATCCTTACGTCGCCTTCCCTATCCACCTTCTTTAACACATCCTTCTTCTCTAATCTTCCTCCATCCTGTGCCCTTACCGTTATCTGTGGGCCCCTCTTTATTCCTCCTCTTCGTACTACCTCGACCCAGCTGCCTCCTCCATCCCTGCTTCTTCCTGTCGACTCTACTACATCTTTTCTTTGTTCCGCTTCCAATATCCTTTTTATCCCTAATACTTCTTCCTTTACTTCCTTATCCCTAATCTTTCCTTCCTCTATATTTCTTTTCAACTCTTCTCCCATTCTTTTTCCTACTACGTCCTTTAGTTCTTGTATTACTTCTTTCCCTATTCCGCTCTTTCCTCCTGTCTTTTCTAATCCTTTCTTCATTTCTTCTACTTGCTTCTGTATCTTATCTGTTCCTATTTCGATTTTCCTTTTCATGCTTTCTCCTGTTTCTCTGACTTCTTTTATCATTCTATCTCCTATTTCTCCTGTCTTCTTACCTACCTTTTCTTCACAGGCTTCTACTCTTTTTCTGATCCCTGCTGCCATTGCTCCTATCTCCTTCCTTTCTTCATCAAGTCCCCGGGCTAGGCCTTCGCCGAGTTCGCGGGACTCTCCCTTCATCTTCTCCCACATCTTTCCTATTTTGTTCCCTATCTCTCCCATAGCTTCCTTTATTCTTTCTAACACAAACTCCTCAATCTTCTCCTCTAGACCTCTTACCTCGATTCCGACCTTTTTCACCGTCTCCTCCAGAGACGCGACTCTGCCGGCCAGCCTGGCCGCACGGTCGTACTCTGCAGACATTGCCGCCACGCTCTCGAGCACCCTCTGTACCCAGGCCCCGTTGTAGCCGCCGTGCTTCTCCACGCTAAAATTGCGGGAGAAGTACTCGCGCAGCTCCGCCACCGCCGTCTTGACAGCTTCCTCCTCCTTTCCAAACCCTTCCAGCGATACCACCTTCAGGTCAGGGGACCCCGTCAAGCTCGCCCTCTTTCGAAAGGGGGGCCTCCTCTGGGTAACCCCCTCAAGGGCTCCTTCTCCTTGCAATTCCTCTTCCCCTCTTCTTACTCTCCTTAGCCCTTCTCTTCTTTCCTTGGCTTCTTCTTTCTTCCCCCTACTTTCATCTTTCCTTTCTTTTGTTTCTTTTTCTTTGTGTTCCATAGCCCGGTTTCTCCCTACACCCGAGGGGCTCGGTCTTCAGGGCATGCCCTTAGCCACCCGGCAAACCCCGCAAGGGGAGGGCCGGGAGGTTACCCGGAGTTCCGTCCAGGGAAGCCCTACACCACACGTGGGGAGAGGACGCTCAACCCCCGGTGGCGGTCAAACCCCCCTCCTACTTGCCCGGTAAAATAACCCGCCGGCGTTCAGAGGAGGCCCATGCTCCGACACAATGGGTACCCCTCGGGCTGCTTGCCATCGCAGGGGCCCCCAGGATGAGCGAGTACACAGGTTGGGAGCCCGTGCTCGACCCACCTGGGCGGCAGCTCCAAACCAACAACACGGAACGTTGTCCTATCATACCATTTCAATCCGTGTCCGAGGTGTGCCTGCTTCCCACACAGACACACCTCCGCCGTCCGCTTATCCAACCAGGGGTCCGCATCTGCGGTTAAAACCACCCTGGTAGCAGTTATGTCCGCGGGGTCGTATTAGGCATATGCCGTATTCCGACCCAACCCATCCAGTGAAGCATCTAACTCCGACATGGATGGGGCCCCCTATCCGCAACCCGGGGACGCGCTCGATGGGGGATGCTAGCCCCTCACGAGTGCTAGCCCCTCACGAGCCCCCACATATATGCGTGTCCTCGCTGTCGGCTCCTGGACCTCCACACACATATTCCCTGCTCCCAACACAGAGGAGTTACCGCCATCGCCTCCAGTTCGGGGTCCAGCAGCACGGTCTTCCTGTTCCTCCTACCACCACCCTGCTTCCTATTCTGAATCCTGTTACCTTTTCCTCGATTACATACGGCTCCTGTAAACATAATATTCCTACTCCTTCCTTGACTCCTACTTCCCGTACCTCTGCTGTGGCCACTGCTCTCCTATCCAAATTCACCTGGACTACCTTAATCCCCATATTCCGTCAATCCTCTTATCCTTTCCATCTCTCTCCTAAGCGCATTGCATCCTCCATTGTATGTACCATGTCTCCTATACTCTTCCTTTATTCCCATCCTTTCACAATTTCCACAATTTTCCACTCCATTACATCCATATTGCGTATGTCCCACCTTCCCACACCTGGCACACATGGTCTTGTTCAAGCACCACCTACCCACGTGGCCGAACCACTGGCATTTGAAGCACCTGGTAACCTCTAGGTGCTCTTTCACGCGGCAGCTCCTCACCCCTAGGTACAGCCTACCTTGCCGCTCCAGCGCTGCCAGTAGCCGGGGGTCCACTTCCACCACCCAGGAGACCAGACCTCCTCACGGCCTTCCCAGCTTATACTTGGGGGAGAATCCCTTCCTCCATCCTTCTTCCTCTCCACCCCATAACTTTCCATTTTTGCGAGCTGCAGATACCACCAGCTCGCTTCCCGTCAATCCTTCCTCCACATCATATACCACTATCCTTGGTCTTCTCCTTTCCGGTGCCATTCCGAGCCTTAGACCTACGCTTCCTAAATCCTTGTCCTTTACATTTTCCACATCCGTGTCGTCGTGGACCTCCATGACGTACGCAGCACCCTGCCTCCATACCCTTCTTATTCTTACATCTCCTTCCTTGTCTACTGCTTCCAATACTTCCTTCTTTCCTATCCTTTTTCCTGGCTACGCCCTTACTGCAACCTGCGGGCACCTCCTTTGTCCGGCTCGTCGCACCACATCGACCCAACTTCCTTGGCCTTCTTTCCTTGTCTCCTGGGGTTCCTCTCCTCTTTCCTCCAATATTCTTCTCATCTCCTTCATTTCTTCCCTAATTTCTTCTTTACCTGCTTCATCCTTCTTTAAATACTTTTCTCTTTCCTCCTCCATTACTTTCCCTACTATCTTTTGCAGCTCTTTTACTGTTTCTTTCCCTATTCCGCCTTCATTGTTTATTGCACCTTCCACTCCTTTCTTCACTTCTTCCGTTCTTTTCCCTACCTGTTCCTGCTTCTATTTTTCTTTTGACCATATCTCCTATTTCCCTAACCTCTTTTACTACCCTCTCTCCTAACTCTATCGTCTTCTTCCCTACTCTTTCTTCACAGGCTTCGACCCTTTTCCTAACTACCACCGCCATTTCTCCAATTTCTTCTCTTTCTTCGTCCAGTCCTCTTGCTAGTCCTTCTCCTAATTATTGATATTCTCCTTTCATCTTTTCCCACATTTTGCCTGTGTTCTTTCCTATATCTTCTACTACTACTCGGATTCTTTCCGTAACTACTTCTTCTATCCTTTCTTCAAATCCTCTTACTTCTATCCCTACTCTTTTGACAGTTTCTTCTAATGATGCTACTCTTCCCGCTAACCTGGCCCCTCTTTCGAATTCCGCCGACATCGATCCAACGTTTTCCAGAATCCTTTGCACCCTAGCTCCTAGATTATCCTCCATGCTTTTCCACGCTAAAATTCCTCGTGAAATATTGCCTGAGCTCCACCACCGCCACCTTCACTGCATCCTCTTCCTTCCTGAACCCATCCAGCGACACCACTTCCCCCACCAGGTCTGGGGATCCTGTGGAGCTCGCTCTTTTTCTAAAGAGCAGGTGCGACATGTACGTTCCAATTTATGGAGTGTGCGGAGGCAGTACCGCTGCCCTGACCTGCCTCCGCCCCATCGGGCAACAAAAGGGGAATGGGACAGGGACTACTTCCAGCGAACACTCGACCACTGCGATATCTGCAAGATCCCATAAATGGGTACTACGGATCGGCGGATTTTCCGCCTTTACACTAGCTGCCTGCAGAGCATCCACCTTGCGTGGACCTTCCCATGGTCCACCGGCTTGCGCCGCAGGCTGTGCACCCCCGCAGTACCATTTTGGGAAAAATATCCCTTTAGGCTAGAATGGTCGCTAGCCCGCCCGAACTTCCGTGCAGACTTACGGCTTTGGGGACCTCCATCTTGGAGGGGTTTGGACTTGCCCACCCTTGCCGGAGGACCCCAGGTCCCTGGTAAGCAAAAGCCCTCCGCATACCGGCAATGCCCGATCACTGGATGGCAGAAGCGGGCCCTGCAATTCCAGTTTTCCGTCTCCTTAGTAAAGATGGCAGCAGCCACCCCCCCTGCCACCATCCATCCACACCTGCACCAAAACCAAAACACCCACACAACCACTCACACCCAATAAGTTACAGTCACACCATACCATTCACACACTAACCTAATTACACACTCGCTCAATAAATTACATTCACACTACCCCCATTCACACTCCGCTTTCATACCTGCCGGCTGGGGGGGGGGGGGCGACAACCCCCAGCTCGCCTCAAGCCGCGGGTGGGCTAAGAGGACCCCCCGGGGCCCGTCGTATAGAGCTTTCTTAACGCCCGGGGGATCCGGACGGTCCCGAAAATCAACAGATTGGCAAATAAACATAAATCAAAACCAAACTCAATAACTCAACATAATGGCAACAAACTAAATAAATTAACCATGGCGCCCCACACAGCCCCGAAGAAGTTTTACCGCCCCCAGAGGCCAGCCAGGACGCCACCCGCCCACCCAGACACACACGCACACTATCCCCACCAATACCACATCCCCCCTGATGGGGGAGTACTTTATATTCCTCCCCCATGCGACACCGACCGAAACCTAACACTAAACCTAGACACAAAACACACGGACCCCCCCTCCCTATCACAATCCCCAGTGAGGGAGTACTCAATATTCCTCCCTCGCCTCCCCACTAACCTAGACAAAATACCCACACCATTAACGTTTGGTGGGGGAGTACTCGATATTCCTCCCCCACCCAACCCCCTGCCAACTATCACACGGCACTGACACACACGAGACACAAACCATCCACTCCTAATTAACCCTGACAAACCCTCCACCACAGCCCAAACCCTGCCCACACTTCAGGAGCCGGCCAGGCATCGGGCACCCTACCTGCCCGGGGCGACCCGGCCCCCGGCGGAGTGCCAACCACATTCTTCGCCCTGACTTCTCTCTAACAGCATCGCTCCATCCCCTATCCAAAGCGGAATGCCTCTCCCCTCTACTCGAGCCGGCGCTCCGCCGCGTCGTGCCCGCCGAAGGGCAGGCCTCCCCGGAAGACCCCATTCGCACGCTTCACCTTTCATCCAACCCATCCCTACCCCTCCAATCAACCTCCTCCTTTTCCTTGAGGATCCCAACAACGTATTCCCTAAAAATCCCTATAGCCCGCGGCCCCAAATAATCCACCCATCTACCCACCACAACTCCCTCCCCCCCAATCCTATTCACCATTCTCTCCCTCTGCCCTGAATAAATTTCACATTCCCAAAGTACGTGCCCCGCCGTTTCCTACGCCCCACACCTACAACCTCTCTCCCCCCTCAAATCCCCTTTCCATCAATTTGGCGGCGAAATTTCTATGACCCAAAATCGCCAGCCAATGACCATATAGTAGTCCCGCTCCAGTTCTTTAATCCCCAGCCGGTCCACTATGGCCGGGAACCATTCCCTCGTGTACCCCCCTCCTGAGGCCTCCCTCCAGTACCTCTCCCATTCCTGTACCACTATTCCCTTCAGCTTATTCCCCATTTTTCTCCCAACCAGCTCCCTCCCTCACCAATTAACCCTTCCCTCCCTCCTTAACCCGTACGGGGCCCATTCCCTCTCCACTTCCAAATAAATGGGGGCTTCCCCCACCAAAACAAGTACTGCCGCTGTCGAGGCCATACTATACGCCCTCTACCACGCCAGCACCACCTTTCTTTGCCCCGTCAGCAGTTTCCTATGATGCAGACCCCTCATCATATGCTCCCGAACCCCCGCAGTGTGCGTAATAATGGCCCGGTAAACCCCCTCGTACACCCCCCTCATTAATTGTTTCCCACCCCCCAGCCCTTCTGTGCCTATCCCAACATCTTCCTAAAAGCCGCGTACGCCGTACGGGATATGACCCGTAATCGTCCAACCCGCCCCCCAAACAACCCCCAGGTATTTCACCTCTCCCACCAACCCTATCCTACCCTCCACCTCTCCTATCCTTGGTGGTCTGCCCCTATTGAACTTTCCCTTCAGCATCAATACCCTTGATTTTTGTGCCGCTACCTTCATTTTTCTTTCCCGACACCATCCCTGTACAATTTCCACACATTCATTTCCCCTCTCCTCCAATTCCGTCCTAGACTGCCCCCAAATAACCACCACCAAATCGTCCGCGTATGCAACAACCTCGCACACTGCTCTCGCCTCTAACCGCCTAAATAATTAGTCAAAGGAGCCACAATTGTGGCCCCAATACCGAGCCTTGCGGACAGCCCCTATTCACCCCCTTACTCACCCCTTCCCTTCCCCACTTCATTTCCACCCACCTTCCCCTCAAATAATCCCTTAATAACCTATACCAATAGGGGTTCATCCTACATTCCATCCCTATCCTCAAAATATTCGGCCACCACACCCTATCGAATGCCCCTTCCATATCCAAGAAAATTCCCGACACATACCTTTTCCCTCTTTCATCCCTCACCTGCTCTATCCCCTTCATCCCCCCTGCCACCTCCCTACCCTCCATAAACCCGTACTGACCCTCTGAAATCCCCTCCCTAAACAACTCCCCCAGCTGCCCAACCACCACCCTTTCCAAGGCCATCCCCAGCACTGACAGAAGCGCCACTGGCCGGTATGCCTTAGGGTCTTACGGGTCCCTTCCTGTGCCCTTTAACAGGGCTACCAATCGTGCCCATGCCGGACACAACCCCTTATCAATCTTTTGAAGACCCCGCCTATTACCTTCCACCCCTCCTTCAACATTTCCGCCCGTATCCCGTCAGGCCCTGGCGCCTTCCCGTTACTCAAAGCCATAACCACGGCCCTCACCTCCCTCCTAGACACCCATGGGATGTCCCCCCACTTGGCTCGTACCCCCCCACCAACACCCTCAGAACCCTTTGCCCCTCCTCATCTTCCTGTTCCCTATCCTCCAGGATTAGTGCGTCCAGCAGTCTCCTTGCTGATTCCTCCAGTGTGACTGCTGCCTGATCCCCCCCACCAATTGCCCCCAGCACCTGCCTCGGTCCCACCCTGTCCCTTGCCATCCTGTACAGGACATTCCATGGCCCCCTGGACGCTTGTTCCCTCACGAACCTTTCCCAGCTCCCCTCCTTTGCCCTTTTCACCTGTGCTTTGTACCCCCTTAACAACTCCCAATATCTACCCTTCCTTACCTCCCTATCAGGTAGGTAAGCAGGTGCGACATCGAAAAATTCACTGTAGAATGAGACCTTAGAGCCGAATTATCCAATAGTCTCTGTGAATTAGGGATTGGACCAATTGGGGACCGCCGTGTCCTGAGTATTTGTGATAAAACTCACAAATCAGAGAGTTCCTAGGAATCAAGTAGGGGTGTTTTGCTCGAGGAGCGAGAACGGCAAATTGCAATCTGCCCCCCCCCCCACCATCAGGTAACTAGTAGCCGAGATGAACGGAGCCAACAAGGCGAGCCGTTGGGAGCAGGACTCACCACGTCGGATGGCACGAAGCTCATGAGCGTAATAATGCTGCTGTGTAACTTCAATGAAGAATAGGAGAGCATCCCGATACTTGGAGGGTGTTATAGGACCGATTAACCACTCAGTTCTGGGACGGTTCGCCCTTTTCAGGCATAAGTTATAGAGGAACCGTGTTACGTAAGTAAAACGTAGTTGTAACTTGAGTAAGGAGTACGAGTGTATCAAAAATTCGACCAAGAATGGTAGTGTTAGTGGTGTTGAGTACCGGATACGATGTCGGCTTCGTTTCGGGAATGGTTGAGGGCAAGTCGGGTTGAGATATTGGTCATTGATGGAAGGGAGAGAGCAAGAAGTTGGGGCCATGCCACCAAAGTCCACAATCAACGAGTTCAGAAGGACGTAACCCTCTACTTGCTGGATCCGCTGAATTAAATTCTCCCGGCACATGACGCCCCTGCGCTTCCGGACAGTCGGATAATATTTGGACGACTCGATTGGAGATGAACGTCTGTAGTCTGAAGGGCGGAGTACGAATCCACGCCAAGGCGGTCGATGAGTATGTCAGACAAATCACATCAGTGAGGGAGTGCGTAGGAGAAATGGGGAGAACCTGGCAGACTAATTTCGCTAGTAAACAAGCCGCACCGAGTTCTAGGCGGTTGATCGTCCAAGTTTTCAATGGTGATACTCGGGTTTTGGAACGAACGAGATGAACAGCGACACCATGAAGACTCTCTGCTCTCAAATATACCACCGTAGCCATTCCATAGGTGCTAGCGTCAGAGAAGCCCACAAGCTGCAGTTTGACGTAAGACTCAATTAAAACATATCGAGGAATGTTTACTTTCTCGAGAATTGGAAGTTCCTCTTGAAAACGCTCCCACCTGTCATGTAATTCCGAAGGCAACGGATCATCCCAATTGAGCGCCGCCAACCAGATGTGTTGCAGAAAAACCTTGATCGAGAAGGTTACAGGTCCCAAGTGTCCATTCAGATCAAAAATGCGCGCTAGCCGAGACAAAATTCCTCTTTTGGTGATGGGTTCCGACGACTGCCCAAGTTGATATCGAAATGTATCCAGTATGGGGTCCCATACCAATCCCATACATTTGTTTTATATCACAGGTGACGGGAATTTTATCCATGCGAAATTGTGTTACTACGCGGCCGATATCACTCTGAAGTTTGGGGACAGGTAACAATGAATCATTCAAACTGGTGCCCCAGGCGTATTTTTCGGCCGGCGAAAAAACCACTCGAACCTTTAAACCCGTTTCCGTGGTTCGCATGACCCCATGATGTGTCATCAAGTGAAGTAGTTGACACTTTCATCACGTGGCCTTTCTGAAGATAGTCTAGAAGATTATCCTTGTAAAGCTTGGCGAACTCGGCATCCCTAGAAAATCATGTTTCCAATTTTAATAAGCGGTTGACTGCGAGTGAACGAGTCGATTCGAGCAGAGGTCGGATGCCATCCTCGAAGGGAAGCCGCGTGATGTATCGTCCTGTCCTATCTCTCGCAATTGTTTGGGCGAAATACTCCTCACAATATAGGTCATTTGGATTAGGAACCACCGCGCTGGAAGGTTCATTCATTTCCCATAAGGATTGCAACGAAGATTCCAATGAGGAATCGCAATTTGTACACGAGGAAAGGAGAGTAGATTGGTATACTGGAGGAATGTCTGACGGAAGAGAACCCATAATAATCCAGCCAAGAGTGGTGAAAATGGCCGACCGTTTCCCGACAAGGTGTGAAGGCTCTGGTGGAAGAATGTCCAAATAGGCCTGAACTCCAAGTAAGAAGTCGATAGCTGAAGGCTTGTCAAAGTCGGGATCTGCTAACCGAAGAGTGCTGAATTTAGAGCGAGTGTTGATGGAAATCGGGCACGTAGGCAAATTTATAGTGATTTTGGGTACGACTACCGCATCGAAGTAGCAAACCGGCTGAGGTTCCCCGAATAAAGGTGCAATTCCGCATGATACGAGGCCTTGAAGGGAAGGAACCGCTGAGTTGCCAACCCCAGAAATGAGAAATGAGCACCTTTTCCGTGGAAGAGCGAGACGCTAAGACAGATAACTAGTAATAAAGTTCGTTTGACTTCCCGATTCAATGACCACCCGACAAAAATGCCAACCTCCATGCTCATCTTGGATGCGCACCTGTGCCGTACCGAGAAGAGAAATTGTGTCCGATAAAATACAGAAGTTCTGATGCGCGACTGAGGCCGAGGTGCCTGTGGAGGTAGAAGCCGAAGGAGACGATATTACTCGAGAAGGAGAGGCAAGTGCAGGTGAAGGAGAACTATGATCCGAAGAGACTACTTTGCTTTCAAAAGGCCGATGAAGCTCACTGTGATGTTTATAGCTCCCGCAGTGTTTACATTTACTAGTTGATTTACTCGCCGAGACAGCATGATTCCCTAAACATGACCAACAACGTCGAAACTTGCGCACATAGCCCAGTTTATTATCCAGTGTACCTCGGAGAAACACTGGACAATGAGCGAACTTATGCCCACCAACACCGCAGGGACAAACAATGATTTTCGGTTCAAGTTTGTCATGAGTGGCAACAAACGCTCGCATTTTTCCGGCAACAGCGTGAGATGTAGCGCCGGACTGAGAAATATGCTCGTTGGAAGATAAATGATTAACTACACAGAGGTCTCGAAGAAATTTTACCAATTTTTCAAATGCAGGAAATTCTGTGTCTAAATATTTTAATTCAAATTCTCTACGGGTTTTAGGGTCTACTAATCGTAAACTCCAGTGCAAGAGAATAAATTGTGGGAAATCGGGAATCTCTAACCCCTTTTGCCATTTGACATTTGCCTGAATAGTTTCTACTAAACCTTTCAACAATTTCAACAAAGTTGTCTTCAAGGGGGTTAAATTAAATAAGAGTAAAATAATGCGATGCCAAGGCACGTTTATTCATATACCTATAACGTTTCCTCATCAAGTTGTAGAGCACCAAATAGTTATCGGGATGAAATGGTTCCGTTTGCGCTAACTTCAACGCACTTCCATCCAAGTAACTGATGAAAAAACTAATAATATAGTGCAATGAACCCGGGAAATTTTTTCTAGATCGGCTGAGAACTTGGCAACGTTTAAGGATGGCAGATACGCACGAGACGGAAGTGCCCTCCTCCCTGTGTAGTAGGAGGAGGTGATGACCGTGAACTATCACTCGTCAAACGCTTCGCTTCTCAGCAAAACGTTGACTTCATACTCTGTTCCCAAACCACTCATTTCCGCCAATTCCGACAAAATATCATTGAATTCGGCGTAAGTACTCACAACCTGATCGACTCGCACGATGAATCGCTCCAAACCAACAGGAAGCGTATTTACTAAGTCGTGAGCCTTCTGAACCCGACACCATAGACGCTCCAGGTGACTTCAACGATTTGAATCTTTTTTATCTTGTTCTGAAGCCATGGTAATCCGAGCTGTTACCGGTAAGCAACGAAAAACTCGATGGGGCAACCACAACAGTCAACAAGATTGTACCCGCTAACAAGAGCGACGTCAGACAAGAACAGAAATCGAGAAATTATAGAAAAATGGCGGACAATTCCACAACGTTTTAGGACTGCATATACTTGAACGTAGCACATGTATGTGTAACCTATTACGTAATATATACTCAAGCCCAGCACATGTATGTGTAACCACTTACGTATTAATTAATCGCTGATAAATCTGGCACGGATTGACCAATTTTTTATAAGTTGGATTTTTCTACTGGACTGTATGAAATATAAACGTCCTAGTTACTCTTTTTCTTTCATTTTTCGGTGGCGGGTTAACCGGTAAGCAGCAAATGATTCCGGAGGAGCGGGGATTCTGTGGGAAGGAATGGAGAGTTGGGCTTACCTTGAAGTTCCAGGCGATCGAATATTGAGCCGGCCGGCTGCGCGAATCCGATGTACCGATTTTCCGTATTGAGAATTGTTTTACACTCCGACCGTTTGGTTTCCGATTTTTACGATGAGTTAATTGTTTCCGAGAGGTGTCCGAAATTTCATACGCCTGAGCTGCAACGCACGATGTTAGTGAGTTCGAAAAAAAGGAGCGATGGGAGGCTGAGGATGAGAAGAAAGGAGGGGCGCTATCGCCAAGCCCCTGCCACCGAGTGAAGTAAGATTATAGGACCAAAGTCCGAACAAAACCCTTGTATTGTTCTCACTCCGCCGATCACCCGTGGAACAGAAATAAGAAAAATATCTCGAATAACGTGCCCAAGTCAATTCCGAATTGGTCAAAACTTTTGGAGTATTGTTAACTAATATATTCCTACATATTGAACCGCACTATGCCTGTTACCATCCTTTGTGCGGAAATATCAACCTAAACACGTCCTAATATTCTCCACATACTACGATTTTGATTTGTCTCGCAGGCCACTTTTAAAAAACCAATAAGTAGTCTTCGTTTCAGATTTATAGTGCCTCATCCGCTTTACTTGGGGCGAGGAAAGTAGTGTGAGTCGTCCCACCAGACATTTAGTTATGTTTTCCATTAGTTTTTCAATACGCCACAACACGACGGTAATATTTAGTGTTCGGCTCGATGTAATGTCGCCAAGTTGAGCAATCCCGGGACCTTCAACCCGTTTGTCGCCTCTTGAATGGTTGAGATTTAATTTCCAGTCCCGATGCCTCGAGTTCAGCGTTGAAAAGATTACGTTGCGTATTTTTGCCGTGTAATTGTCGCCTTAGTTTAAGCAAATACCATTTTTTTAACCTCCTTTATTTTACATTGGTGAACGCTGGTGTAATCTCGCCACTGTCGCTTTCATTAGGTTTATCTCATTTGTTATATATTTTGGCTTGCATTTCAGTTCTAGCAATAGAAACGGAAACAGCCGAGGGTATCAAAATGTGGGTGTAAGTTGCCCTGGCACGATATGGGATTTATCTTGATCAAACATGTTGCCCGAGGAAAATTTATGCAGAGCCACAGAAGTTTTATTGATACTTGATTTATTAATTTTGGCTTGTATTATTGCATCTTAGTTCACCTTTTCACAAAGATATTTGATAAGAACGAAATGTGAATATTGATTCGTAAGTTTCATCATAATGGTTAATTCTTACGGTCTTGGCTAACGTTGCTGTGGAGAATAAGAGAGAGTGAGAGCGAAAGAGAGTGAGCGAGTGGAAACGTTTGAGCACCCAACGTAGTATAATAATTTATTGAACGACATGGTCAACATGTTGTATGACTTGCGGAACATATCACTCTTGGCGGAAAACAATTATAAAACAGTTAATATAACAATTTCCACTAAAGTTCAAACTTGCTGTTTCTCTTGAACAGAAATCCAGCTTGTGCCTCAGTATAGGTTCTATGTGAAAATCAGTAACCATGATTTCATTTGTCATGTATTTGAGATTGATCAAGTCATCTTCAATTTTTTCCTTGGCGAAGTGGCTTTTGATATCTATTTGAAGCATTGATGATTATGACCTGGAACGACTAAAAAAATCACTTCATCTAAATTATGATACGTTTTTTAAGCTCAACTTTTACGCTTTACGAATTTTGAGCAGTTTGGCGGCTTCTCAGAGTTAACATTTAAAAGTGGAATAGGGTGGCGATTTTTTTAGCCTAGTGTTTTACAGCCAAGTGAAGGTTTCGTAATTGTTTAGTTTTCCTTCAAGTGTTGTCGTCGAAACATTAATGGCGTGTCAACTCACTTAAACTCGAGAAAATGTATTGGCTATTGGGAAGATATTTGCATTTTTCTATCAACAATAAAGTGCCACGCTATGTGCAGAAGCTGACGCCAGTATAGGTCTGCGGCTGCCACCTTCAAGGAGTTGCACCAAAAAGCGCTACGTGAAAATCGTACGATTGGTCCAGAGCAAAATATCTGGTGCGTTGCAACAGACAACATTCCTTAGCTCTACGTCAATTCACTTTGTACATGGCTAATTCTATTTAATCAATTCATTTATCACTCAGTTAATTTGAACTTGGTCAAACAACGCTTTACGGCAGCAGGAAGCAGTAGCGCTTACAGTTCAGGAATTTATTGTGCTGCTCGGACTCATTGCCGGACCATTATTAAGCAATTGGTACACAGATAATTAATGAGGCTGTAAACACCAATTTTCTGGAGGAGGACAGTAATTACTTTTGCAGAGTTATTGGGTAATAACTGTTAGAACTGGTATTAAGCAAAACGGCAGTAGTTGAAACTCAGGAATTTCTGGAGTGAGTCCCATGTACCTCATGAGCGTTTTTAAACAATCACCCTTTAGGTATTTGATTGGACTACAATACCAGTTTTCTTTAACTTTCTACTATCATTCCAGCGGAGTTTATAAGGAAAAAACCGCGCAAAACACGCTTTTCGTTGAAAATTTTGATAATTTATTGTGTTGCTCTCGTCATTTACACACTAATGGGAATTTTATGGTATAATTATCTTATTAAGAGCTATCTATATAAGAAATTTAATCAAAATCGTTAGAGCCATTTACGAGAAAAAAAATTTGGTGTTTTGATCACTATGATAACTATAGTTAACATTCGGTGGATTTTGCCCATACCCTTATTTTTGCGTCCCATGGTAACCTGTAGGCTAGACATCAAGTTTCAGCTGATTTGATACGGTTGTTTCCTCTAGAAACCGCGCTAAAATCAATTTCGTCGAAAAGTTTGATAATTTATTGTGCTGCTCTCGTCATTTTCCCACGAATGGAAATTTTATGCTATAATTATCTTATTAAGAACTAACAATATAAAAAATCTTATCAAAATCGTTAGAGCCATTTTTGAGAAAAAAAATATTTGGTATTTTGATCACTATGATAACTATAGTTAAATTTCGGTGGATTTTGTTCAAACCCTTATTTTGGCGTCCCATGGTAATTTGCGGGCGAGATATCAAGTTTGAGTGGATTTGGTTCTCTCTAAAAATCGTTCACACACACACAGACACAGACCATTTTCCCAAATAGTGTTTTTCGGACTCAGGGGGGTCTAAAACGTAAAGATCTGAGGAACATTTTTTTTTCAGCCGATTACATAACTTTCCTTTCTACTTCGTAGAGCCAAGGAAAGTAAAAATAAAGGAGCCCAGTCAACCCCGTGATACGTTCGAAAGAATGATTCCCACCGTGATCTCAACATTAAAACTCAAGATAAGGTCTTCAAAAGAAGAGCCACCGGATCACAAAAATCGACTCCTTAAACTCTGAAGTATTGAACATCGTGGATGACAGTGCAACGGCTGAAGAGCACCAAACCCATGGAGCTAGTTATAGAACGATAAAAGTCGAGTGAAACAAGTGGAAGGTAAGTAGAGATCTATGAACCATAATCTGCTAGTACATTACATTAGATACGAGTTACTAGAAATTATTTTTTTACCTTTATACAATTGTAATAAAAGCTGATCTGTAACTACGATAAATATAGTTAGGATGGACCCATTTTGCCCTTACCCCTATTTATTTTCGTATTTTGAGTTTGCGGAGGCATGTCAAAAACGTCTACAAAGATCTAAAGTTAACTCGTTTTTTTTTTCAACCGATTGCATAACGTCGCTTTCTACCTAGTAGGCCTAAGGAAAACTTCAAAATCGTTCAATTGGTGTGTAAACAGAGATTAGATACATACGAAAAGTAATTATAACTCGCGCGACGTTTCATGGGAACTAACTGGAGCGGTGAAATTAGAAGCGGAGGGAGATCTGCAAGGTCGAGGTCACAATCTCCCAATATCTATATTACTCACAGACCTGCCGGAGTTGAGTTCACTCCTACGCTCTTTACCAGAAGTATTGGATCACTGCCATTAGGTATGTAGGACAAGTTTTACAATACAACCTGAACGATTGGCCAGGTCACTCTCTAAATCCTCCATCTTTTAGCTCCCCCGCACGGCGCAATAATACCCGTATGTGGTTTTGTAATATAAATATCTGGTGCGAAGCAACACACAACTTTCCGCAACCTCAGTAAATTCGACGACCTGCTACATATACGGGCTTTATATCTTCGTTCAATGCATTTCGACAGGAGCCGTTTTTGAGAAAATGGGAAAAACGGTAAATTATTATTCGACAAATCTCATTTTCCGAGCTATAATGGCTTATATCTCCATTCCACAGATGGATAAATAATTTCGGGGAACAAAATGTGAGTATAGGTTGCTAGAAGAGACTCTGTTAAATCGCTCAAATCTATGAAGCAGTTACCTCAGAATTTTCGAAAACGTTCGAAAAAACATTATTGTCGTCAAATTTTGATTTGGATCTCCGTTCAATGGACAGTCACAAGAACATTTATTGAGAACAGTATATAAGTATTAACTAGTTGAAAATATCCTGTGAGTTTGGTGAAAATCGTTGAAGCAAATTTGCCAAAAACGGAAAAACCCCTAATTTTGCTGAATAGGCGTAAATCACCGAAGTTTCGAAGAGATATTTAAGCAGAAGAAAAGTTGGGCGCTTACTAGTAGAAGATAATTTGGAGGTTTAATCAAAACTGTAAGACGCTTTGGGTAGCGGAAAGTAAAAAGTAGAAAAGGAACTTTGTTAAAAAGGTACTGTTTCTTTAAAAAATGATCCATTGATTGATTCATTTTCAGACATGCCAACATACAAGTTGACTTACCTTAATTTAAAAGGCTTAGGAGAACCGATTCGTTTCCTACTGGCTTATAGAGGTGAACAGTTTGAAGATAACAGAATTGACTTGGAGCAATGGCCTTCCATGAAAGCAAGTAAGTCAGCTGCCCACTCCTCTTCCTGCCATGTCTTTGAATTACCAATTCTTCTTCTCTCATGCCGCTTACTTTCCTTCCTCAGGCATGCCCTTCGGCCAAGTTCCCATTTTGGAAGTCGACGGTAAAATCGCTTACCAGTCAGCGGCCATTACGCGCTACTTAGCCAAAGGTGCAGGTTTGGCTGGCAGCAACGACTGGGAAGCACTCAAAATTGACATGGTTGTTGACACTTTGCATGATTTCCGCTTGGGTAGGTATTGTTTCGTGTCTATTAATTGACGTGAAAAAATTATTGTCTATTCAGTGTGATCTATTGTTGCGGCGATCGTGGGCTTCCTGATTAGTCACGAAGCTGATGCAAAGTGGTACCTCCTTCAAAATGATTGTCAAATCAAGTTATCAGTCAAATTTAGAAAACATTTTTGCAACTGGATGAAACTGTAGAAACCGAGAAAATCTACAAAACCTAAGGAATATAGAATAATTTGCCATTTGAACTAATCAAAAAATTTCGACAAAATTAACGGCAAAACAACGGTTTATTATTCTCTTGAATAGCTTAACCTGGTCTCACACGTCCGATCCCATTCGATTCAGCATAGAAAAATATCAGTAAACGATACGAAGCGTGACCTGACTACAACGGAATGACGGAAATTACAAATCCCAAGCGCCTGTAGGCAATTGGCATCATGTGACACGTCGGGCTGGCGGCTGGTTGGTGTCAGACGCTAAAACTATTACTTTCGCTGTATTGTCCGGAGAGCTCTTTGAATTAGTATACTTTCAATCACTATAATTACTGTTATTTCTCTGTTTTTGATCTACAGTGCAGTCGTACACGTGTGAGACTCATTCTATTCGCCCCAATCTCTAAAAATTCCTTGAAAACGATTCCTAACACGGCGTATATGAGTAAAAACAGCCAAAATGGCGTTTTCGTTAATTTTTCTAACCGTTTTGTACCTATAACAACCGTGGGCTTCGCCCGATCGAATTGCCGAGTAGGCGGGAACGAAGAAACGATGGCTCCCGAAAGAGGTCACAGTGTGTACAAACCAAAATACTAAATATACCCGTAATTACTTACTAGCATAGTACGTGATCGACTGTTTGACACTTTGAACTAAAAAATATCTGGTGCGTTGCAACACACAACTTTCCTTACTCTACAACAATTCACTTTGCACATGGCTAATTCTATTTAATCAATTCATTTATCACTCAGTTAATTTGAACTTAGTCAAACAACGCTTTACGGCAGCAGGAAGCGGTAGCGCTTACAGTTCCGGAATTTATTGTGCTGCTCGTACTCATTGCAGGACCATTATTGAGCAATTGGTACACAGATAATTAATGAGGCTGTAAACACAAATTTTTTGAAGAAGGATAGTAATTACTTTTGCAGAGTTATTGGGTACTAATTGTTAGAACTGGTAGTAAGCGAAACGGCTAAAGTTGAAATTCAGGAATTTCTGGAGTGGGTCCCATGTATCTCATGAGCGTTTTTAAACACTCAATCTTTAGGTATTGCATTGGACTACAATACTAATTTTTTTTAACATTCTACAAAAATTCCAGCGGAGTTTATAAGAAAAAAACCGCGCTAAAATCGATATTCGTCGAAAATTTCGATAATTTATTGTGCTGCTCTCGTCATTTTCCCACAAATGGGAATTTTATGGTATCATGGCCTTATTGAGAGCTATCTACATAAAAAATTTAATCAAAATCGTTAGAGCCGTTTTTGAGAAAAAAAATTTGGTGTTTTGATCACTATGATAACTATAGTTAACTTTCGGTAGATTTTGTCCATACCCTTATTTTGGCGTCCCATGGTAACCTGTAGGCTAGACATCATGTTTCAGCTGATTTGGTACGGTGGGTTTCTCTAAAAACTGCGCTAAAATCGATTTCGTCTAAAGTTTTGGTAATTTATTGTGCTGCTCTCGTCATTTTCCCATGGATGGGGATTTTATGGTATAGTTGCCATATTTGAAGCTACCAATATAAAAAATTTAATCAAAATCGTTAGAGCCGTTTTTGAGAAAAAAAATATTTGGTGTTTTGATCACTATGATAACTATAGTTAAATTTCGGTGGATTTTGTTCATACCCTTATTTTGGCGTCCCATAGTGACTTTCGGGCTAGATATCAAGTTTGAGCTGATTTGGTACGGTGGTTTTCTCTAAAAATCGTTCACAGACACACACACACACACAGACACACAGACCATTTTCCCAAATAGTGTTTTTCGGACTCAGGGGGGTCTGAAACGTAAAGATCTGAAGAGAACTCAAAATTTTTTTTTCAGCCGATTACATAACTTTCCTTTCTACTTCGTAGAGCAAGGAAAGTAAAAAGAGAAGAAGATTGAGAGAAGCGATGTGCTCCAGTTTATATTGGAGGCTCTGATGGTTGCCACCATCAAGCTCTCCCGCAGTATGCCTGTTTTACTTTCCTACACCTTCAAATTATGATGGGATGTTACGTAATCAGCTTTACAAAAATGTTTACCATTTGGGGATCGAAAAAGGCTAAACCAAATTGGACGAAATTTGATATTGAGCCTGGAGAACATCATGGAACTAAAATAACAGTATGAACAAGTCGGTCGTAAACCACTATATATAGTACAGCGATCAAAATACCATAGTTCGAAGAAAACCGATTGTAGCGCAATTTTTTCGAACAAACTACCAGAACATTGTTGAAATCCAACTATTCAAGATGCGAGTTAGGAAATTTCCTCATACATCAACCATGTAAGTAATGTTTTGTTGTAGCTATTGCAGGATACTGGTATGAACAAGATGAAGCACGCAAAGCCCAGAAGAAGGAAGTTGTCCTGAACGAAACTGGCCCGTACTATCTCGGGAAATTTAACGACCTTGCTAAAGAAAATGGGGGACACTTGGCCAATGGAAAGGTACGTGGAGCATGGTAACATCTTTTATACAATTAGCATTGAATGGGGAGCAAGGTTTGCGCAGAACAGATTTAACAATCATGAGTTTTAATTGGCTAGTGGCATGGTATTGGTTTATAAAATATAACGCGACCCTAGCCTCACCAAAATGTGTTGTATAGGGCGCAAAAATAATTTCATCCATTCTCAACATGATAAACTTCCAATTCGACCAGTCACATCTTCGAGATCATCAAAATATTAATTCATTATTCATTTTCGTATTTTTAGTTGAGTTGGGCCGACTTCTTTTTTATTGGAATATCTGAATTCTTCGCCACTGTGACCGAATGCAATATATTTGAGAAATACGATGGCCTGAGGCAACTGAGAGACAACGTCGTGACTATTCCCAGAATCAAAGCTTGGATCGACAAAAGACCCGAAACTATTTACTAAGCAACCTGCTATCACTGGTGGAGCTTGTATGAAGTTCCGTATTTTTATACAATATTTTTGTACTGTTACAAACAACACTGCTTTGTACGTGCTCTGTGAAAAGCCTAATAAATGTGCTTTATGAAACTATAACTTGTCGATAACTCGTCCCCTTGTCAAACCGGACCACATTCACGTTCATCGTAAGACAAAATGTGTGGTGCGAAATCACACACAACTTTCCGCAACCTACGTAAATTTGACGACCTGGTCGGGCGCAGTATGTTCGTTCAATATACTTCTGCGGAAACATCAATGAAGAACGATATCTAAGGGCCAGTTAGTTAAGAGTACCCTTTTCGACAAATCTCTTTTCCAAGCTGTCATGGCTTATTTTTTCATTCGACTGATAGACAAATAATTATGTAGAACGAAAAAGGGGGAATAGGTCGCTAGAAGACACTTTGTAAGATTGATCAACTCCAGTGAAGCAGTTACTCCAGAAATTATGAACAAGTTCAAAAAAGCACTATTTTAGACGCATTTTGGTTTTTTGGTGAACTCTCCGAGGAACACTAAGGGAGTACAAAATATAGGTATTAATTATTTGAAGTCATCCAGTGAGTACCGTGAGCATTGTTGAAGCCATTTTGCCAAAAAGTGAGAAAAAAACCCTATTTTTGCTTCGTAGGCCCGTAACTTCTTTGACCACATTTAGGTACGAGAAGAAAAGTTAGGTACTAATTAGTATAAGATCATTTGGAAGTTAATTCAAAATCGTATAGCCCTTTTCAAGAATAAATTGAAAACCCCTAGTTTTAGATACATTTTGGTGCCTCACTCGCCTTTGCCATCGATGGAAATCGTTCGTAACCTTATTTTGACGTGATTTGTCAACCTTCTACTGAGAAAACGATCTACGTGCGTCAGACAACAAGCTTGCTGGAGATAAGCTGGACCAAACCACTACAAACGTGATATTGCAAAAATTGAACGTTGTGGATCAACATGGGTTGCCCCTGTTGCAATTATGCGCTAAATCCGTGCAAAACCAACTACTGTTATGAAAAAACAAACTATTTTGATTCGCAAAATCAATTCTGATTAAATTGTGTGTGGCCTGTTCCAAAGGAGCTGAATAGTAATGTAAAATGTTCGGCCATAGAAAAATGACGTGGTCAGCACATTAAATTTTAGCCTTTTCCACCAAAAACTATTTTTGTAGCATTTCCTTATAAATCTCGCTCATGTGACAACACAGTTATCAAAAAACGACGTGGATAAAATAATTAAGAACCACTCACGAAAATCCGGTAATCAAACTGTCATATTCTCTACCAACTCTTTCACGAGTATGTTCTGTTCTTTCAGAACAGTTAATACGAATTAAAGTTAACGTACCTGTTTGGTGGGTCCGTCCTCACTGGCTGGTGAGATGCTCGGAGCGAGCGCTTTTGATGTCAGTAAGTCAGTACTCTCAATACCGATACAGTACTCAGTACTGACTTAACGGACAGACGATAATGTCTTTACATCGAAAGCGCTCGCCCACAGCATCTCACCAGCCAGAGAAGACGACGGACCCACCAAACAGGTAGTTTAACTTCACTACCAAAGATTTTCAAAAATCCGGCACAATCGGCCGCTGTCTCGTAAATTGAACTACCGCCATACGTACGAAGGTCCGGCTCCTTATCAAAATGGCCGGAATACGGTTTTTTGGATTCAGTAGGCCCCAAAATGTGAAGATCTGCCGAAAACCCAACCGTTTTTTGCAATAATTTTCTTACCCTTTCAGTGGCAAAAGGTAAAAAACCTTGCAAATTATTACACAACGGTTTATTATTCTCATGAACAGCTTGACCTAGTATTACTGCTCCGAGATCCATCCTGTTCGATTCAGCATCGAAAAATATCATGATGAAACCCAAAAAAAGGTCGAAAAGAACTGAATCGTAATATTAAAATAAACAAAAAACGAAAGTATCTAGAAAAAACTGAATTTTAATATGAAAACATGCACGCTAAATACTATTATCAAAATTTAACCAAAAATCTATGAAAAAAACCAAAATGAGAATGAAACGAAGAATCTAAAAAAATTGAATCGTATTAAAACCAAAACGTCGGGGAAATTGGAACGGGAGCCCTCGAAGCGAACCCGGGGGGTTGGGAGGGAAGCGAGCGGGAGGCGCGCGCTGCTCGCTCGCCTCGAGAGCGGTTGGTTTTTACTTTCCGCTACCCGAAGGGAAGGAAAGTATAGTAATCGGCCCAAAAAAAAATTTGGGTTTTCTTCAGATCTTTACGTTTCAGACCCTACTGTGGGGAAGGGGGGGGGACGAAAATGTACCAAAAACTAGGGTTTTTCGCATTTTTCTCAAAAACGGCTCTAACGATTTTGATTAAACTTTCAAATTATCTTCTCCTAATCAATACCTAACTTTTCTTCTCTATACATATCTCCATGAAAATACGGTGAACGGAGATATAGGCCCATGAAGAAAAATTAGGTTTTTTACGCTTTTTGGCAAAACGGCTTCAGCGATTTTCACCAAACTCACAGGGTGTTTTCAAATAGTTAATACCTACATATTCTTCTCAATAAATGTTCCTGTGACGGTCCATTGAATAGAGATAAAAATCAAAATGTGTCAAAAATAACGTTTTTTCTAACATTTCCGTAAATTCCAAGGTAACTTTTTCACCAGATGTGATAAATCTTAATGGAGTCTTTTAATCAGGCATACCAACATTTCGTTCTCCATAATTATTTCTGTATATATATATGTTAAACGGAGATATAGGCCAAGTTAACTCAGAAAAGGAGATTTGTCGAATATTAATTTATCGGTATTCCAATTTTCTCAAAAACGGCTCTAACGATTTCGATCAAACTTTCGGAGTACTCTCAGCTAACTAGTCGCTACATTTTGTTCTCTATAAATGTTCCTGTAAAAATGCGTTGAACGAAGATATAGCGCCCGCCTATGTAGGTGGTATTCGAACTTAAAGGGGTGGCGGAAAGTTGTGCGTTGCTACGCACCAGATATTTTAAAGAGACGGGCGGGGCGGAGGGAATTCAAACGACGAAACGCTTGTAGCTCCCGCGTTGTACTGCGTTTCGTTAATTTTTTTAACCGTTTTTTGCCCATTACAACCACGGGCTTCGTCCGATCGGATTGCCGAGATGGCGGGCACAACTAGATACCAAATCGGATTTTTGGGCGGAAGAACGAATTTTTTAGACCACGTTAAAGGCACAAAACGGCCCAGACGGCGGACGGGGGACGGGGGACGGCGGACGGACATTGCAAATTTGGAATCTCCATGTCTTGAAACGTAAAGTATCAAATTTTGAGGGGGGGTTGTAAAAAATTTTTCGTGACCGAAAACATAGGGTTATTATTCAGAATGAATAATAAACCAAAACGGTGCTAACCTGCCGTTTAATGGGAGAGCTGGGTGATGCGGCGTCATATTTCCCAACAAATGTTTTTCCTCAAATTTTTAACGTGAATGCGAACTTCAGAATTTAAAAGCCCTGTCTCGGCAATGTTTAAGTGGAAAAGTGTGCTAAAATAAGAGGGAACCATTTAACACAAACTTAGCTCGAGAGAAGACCAAATTGTTGATGCTGCATGGTGAGGGAAATGGTAAAAACAGCTAAAATCCTGCGTCCCACTTGAATAAATGAAAAAAGAAGATAATAATAATAATTATAATAATACCTCCTTCGTAAGAAGGAAAAGGTAATGGGGTTGATGGGATAAATGAAATGAAAGATTGATGAGATAATGGTACAGTAATCAATCAAATAAACAGGATGACAATTAGCTGTATGATCCACCTCAATGGGAGGATGATTTGTAAATATCTGGTGCGTAGCAATACACAACTTTCCCCCACCCCTTTAAGTTCGAACACCACCTACATAGGCGGGCGCTATATCTTCGTTCAACGCATTTTTACAGGAACATTTATAGAGAACAAAATGTAGCGACTAGTTAGCTGAGAGTACTCCGAAAGTTTGATCGAAATCGTTAGAGCCGTTTTTGAGAAAATTGGAATACCGATAAATTAATATTCGACAAATCTCCTTTTCTGAGTTAACTTGGCCTATATCTCCGTTCACCGTATTTTCATGGAGATATGTATCGAGAAGAAAAGTTAGGTATTGATTAGTAAAACATAATTTGAAAGTGTAATCAAAATCGTTAGAGCCGTTTTCGAGAAAAATGCGAAAAACCCTAGTTTTTGGTACATTTTCGTCCCACCCCCCCCCTTCCCATCGGCCGAAATCGTCCATAACCTTATTTTGGTGTCTGCAAAAAATAACGAACAAAACAAAAAAAGAACCAGCTCAATCGGATCAGCCGTTCTCCCGCAAGCCGAACTACAGACACACACATACACACATACACACGGTCCACGCGCCGAAATTAGGTTTTTTAGACTCAGTAGGGTCTGAAACGTAAAGCTCTGAAGAAAACCCAAATTTTTTTTTGGGCCGATTACTATACTTTCCTTCTCTTTGGGTAGCGGAAAGTAAAAAACCCTGCAAATTATTACACAACGGTTTATTATTCTCATGAACAGCTTGACCTAGTATTACTGCTCCGAGACCCATTCCATACGATTCAGCATCGAAAAATACTAGTAAACCATACGAAACATAACCTGACTACAATGGAACTACAGAAACTAACTATGCCCCCAGCGCCAGGCGCTCGTAAACGTCTGTAGGCATGATCCGATGTTGGGGTGTGCGGAGGAAGTGGCCTAAGGCAAAGTTAATAGGAGGAAGTCGGGCAAAGAGCCAGGGAAATTGGGACGGGGACTTCCAGCGAACCCTCGGCAATTTGCACGACGTTGCAAGTCGAGCGGGCGGGTGGTTTCGATGAGACAGGAGGGAGGGAGTACTAACGACGAAACGTTGACTTCCGCTGTAGTTCCCGCGAGTTCTTCCAATTAGTTGACTCTAATAATTACTGTAATTTTCTGTATACGCAGTTGTACACGTCCGATACTCATTCCATTCGACCCAGGATGTAAAAATACCTTGAAAACGATACGAAGCACGGCGTATTTGCAATTATACTGCGTTTTGTTAATTTTTTTATCCATTTTTTGTCTATAATAACCATGGGCTTAGTCCGATCGGATTGCCGAGATGGCGGGCACAACTAGATACCAAATAGGATTTTTCTGCGAAAGAACGGATTTTTTAGACCACGTTAAAGGCACTAACCGGCCCTGACGGGGGAGGGCGGACGGACATTGCAGATTTGGAATTCCCATGTCTTGAAACGTAACGTATCAAATTTTGAGGGGGGGTTGTAAAAAATGTTTCGTGGCCGAAAACATAGGATTATTATTCAGAATGAATAATAAACCAAAATAAGAGACTCGCAATAGCTCACACAAAAGTCAATGGAATCTTAAGATTTGCAACTGCAACACAGCCATAGTCTCCTCAGCACTTCTCCGATGCTCACACACTTTTAAGACGATTCTATTGTCTTCCTCCCTCCCAGTCTCTATACAGAATAATAAGTTCTGCCAGGTTTGTATAAATGTAATGAAAAACAGATTGGAGTAGCTGGTAGAGCGATGAAAATACCTGCATGTGCACAGTATTTCAGGAAAATTGAGTTTGATCCAAATTTCTACTCAGTCGGTGTTCACTTTACTCCCTCCCTCATTCTGACTTAGGTTAGAAATAATTTACTTCACTCAACATTGAATTGAATGCGATGGATTGTTGAAATGAGATGTTTTCAGATTTTCGTTTTCAAAACTCGAGTTCACAAACTTAGTTTCCAAGTTGAGACTGTTAACTTTGTAGAACTGACAAAACACCAGAGTTTTGTTAAACTAGTTCAATATTTTCCTTGCCCCTGGCGTAGCGGGTTAAATTTGTATTTTGTAACATTTAGTTAGTTTTGAACTGATTTTGGTGACAGATGCTGATGTGCACGCTGACTATCAAATTTGAGTTGATTTGGTTCCGCCATTTTCTTTTCACAAACACGCGGACCGCGTTATCAAATGCTGTTTTTTGGACGTAGAAACGCAAAGATTTGATGAAATGTTTTTGTAACCGATTATGTATCTCAAGTTCTTGTTTAATCGATTATGAGTCTGTCAATGTCCGGAGGAGCATCTTCAATGGGGTTCACGGTGACTTTTGAACTAGTGAACTATCGCAGTGTCCGTTCGATCGGGATTCGTTCCGTTGATCGATCGCTTCAGTTGTGGACGCACATCTTTAGGATCGGTCGCCGACAGCTCTGCTCAGCTATTTCAGAAATTAAGTAAGTAGTTTGCGCTGTAGTAATTTCAACACCAGAGAATAATCATGTTACGTGACTAGCATAACAAATCTCTCCTGCCGGCTAATTAATTCACCGCCGTTTTGGAAATGTGTCTAGAATTCCTGTTTAGCAGTTTCGAATGAGTTAAATTTCATAGGTCTGCTGCCTACTTAAGGTAGTATTTTGTTGAGAACTAAAAGATGGGATTTGCACTGTTCATTTCATTTCTTCCTGTCCCAATATTACGACATCGTTTTTCCATCAGATTAATTTATTGAACTTGAACGCTTGGGAGGAACCAGGGCGTGGTCAACGTTCATTGTGACGGCTCCTTTTTATACTTGTGCCTGCACTGTGGTTTTTAATCCCAGCTCCCAGTATCCGTTCCCTAGCTCGCAGCCGCTCTTTTCTCTACCCCCCTCTGGTGCACAAAGAAGTAATGGGGGTGTAATCTCGATTTTGTTGAAAACTTCAACAAATGATAGTCAGTGAAACGGCAATGGTTGAAATTCCGGACGTTCTGGAGTAGCCCCTGTATACTTTATGAGCGTTATTGAAGACTTTTTTTCTCTTTTTTTAACCCGAGGGTGGGTGGGACAAGTCCCTTAGTCAATGCGGCCGCTTTTTATATGAGCCTATTGTGACACTGGCCCTTTCTTAGTGGAAGGCGTTGTACATACCCGACCCCTTTAGAAAGCCGAGTACGTCCTTCACCGCAGAGTCCGCTATGGTTTGGGGTTCAGTGGTCCCCTGACCGAAGTATTCAAAGCGTCTTGCTGCCAAAGCAGGGCATTCACATAGGGTATGCTCTGCTGTCTCATCCTCCTCGCCGCAGAGTATGCACTCTACTGCCTCTGAGATGCCCATCTTGTTGAGGTGATATCTGAGTGGGCAGTGCCCTGCCCGGTGAGGAAGCTGATCAGTACTCTCAGATCCTGTCTAGAGAGTGTCAGCATCACCTTCGCCCTTTGACAGGAAGGCGTGACAAGCCTTTTCGCCTGTCTTAGTCGTGGCTGGCGATGCCAATGGGCGCCGTTTTCCTGTATCTCCCATCGAGCAACCAGACAGTTTAGGTGACTTTGCGTCAGACCCACGCGTGGCTCAGGCCCGATGGGTAGGGATTCTGTACCCCTTTTCGCAAGGCAGTAAGCCTTTTCATTGCCCTCATGCCCCCTGTGAGCCAGCACCCAAATGAGGGAGAGCCTGTTACGGGCGCCGAGCTGCTTGAGCGCATGAAGGCATTCTCATGCCAGCTTAGACCTAAAACTATAGGCTGCAATGGCCTTTAAGGCTGAGAAAATGTAGATCCGCTTGCCCTTGATATTGAAGACTTGGTTGGAGTACCACCTGCATTTTTCTGAAGAACCCTAGTAACATTTGAGCGGAGTTTATACTAACAAAATTATGCTAAACTCGATTTTCGTTGAAATGTTTATATCGAGGTTAAAGCGTACAGGTCATGATGCGGGGTTTGTCATTGGCGAATCCCATGTCATAGCAAGAGGCTTCCTCAAGACGACCTTCACGCTGTCATCTCGATAGGCTGGCATCAATGAAACTGAGCCACACTTCTGTGGATTCACCACCAATCCACGACTTGCGTAGCTGCCTAACAAACTTGTCAAGGGCGATCTGCACGCTCCCTTTGGTACCTGTGAGGAGGACGACATCATCTGCTAAGGCCAATACGCCCAACCACACACCTGGGGCGAGATCAAACCCAACTTCCTGAGGCGGCTTACCTAGGGCAGTATCAATCACATGATTGTAGAGTATAAGAGAGGGTCTTTCTGCTGAACGCCACAACTCCAGACATCTCTGCTCCAATCTGCAAGGTTGTCACACCCCCGCAGTACAGGTAACTCGCATAATCGACGAGTCCATCAGGAGCCCCTACGCCATGGAGGCAATCGGCCAAGGCCTGGTGGCGTTCAGTGTCAAAAGCATTAGCAACATCCAGGGCAACCATATGCCATTGCTTCTTTTTCTTCCGGGTCAGGGACAGCACTGTCTGAAGAATCATAAGATTCTCAGCAGCACCACTGGCTGGAATGCCCTCTGGACGTCGCCAATGACACCAGCCACCTGGAGACGAGATGCCAACACTTTTTGGAAGTGCCGAAAGACCAGAGACGACACTGAAAGTGGTCTGTAGCCCCCCGGTCCATCACCCTCTTTTTTTGGGGGGACAAAGACCTCCTGCAGAAGGTTTTCCCATGAAGAGAAAGAAGTTGAACCAGCAGCCTAACAGCTACAACAGTTGTTTATTACATTCATTATTGATTGGTATATATGTTTCCACTGTAAACATATTTCTCCTTGCACCTCCCAATCTGCAGCTGAGGGTTCTAATTTCTTAATGAGGAGGTAGTTTTCCCCAATTCCTTTAAAGGCGTTATAATGTCGATCGATTTTTCATAATTGTGTCAATATTAAATGTTTACACACACTATGACTAGATCTGATCACGCTACTGGGCTTCCACTCCATTATATAATATAATGGATTTATATAATTATATAACACTCTTCATGAACCAGGTTGAGTGTGTGATTTCAATAACTACAGCGTTTTAGACCGATTTGGCTCTTATATCTATTTTGGTTCTCATATTGACCTGCAGGCTAAATATCAGAAACGTATCAAAATCTAAAGTTAACTCAGGTTTTTTCTCCCGATTGCATTACTTTGCTTTTTACCTAGTAGGCCAGTCGAGAACTTCAAAACGGTTCAATTGTAAACAGCGATAAGATAGCAACGAAAAGTAATTGTAACTCACGCGATGTTTGATGAGAACTAACTCGAGTGGTGAAATGGAAAGTGGAGGGAGATCCACGAGGGTGAGGTCCTTATCTCACTGTATCTATATTACTCACCTACCTTACTGAGTTGAGTTCACTCCTCCGCTCTTTACCAGAAACATTGGATCATTGCCATTAGGTATGGAGCACAAGTTTTACAATATTATCTAGACAATATGCCAGGCCACTATCTCAGGCCTTGCAACAACTCATAACCTCTTTAGTGAGCTGCTTGAGTGGTCTTTCAGCGACCACTTAGCGTATTATAAACCTCTTGGTTGTGTAGCCTGGTACTTCTTAATTCAACATTTGCAGCACTCAACAGTGAATTCCCATCAACTAGGATAAAAACGGGAGAAACGATCTTTTCCATTCGCAAATCATTAACGTTAGACTGGATTTGGGGATTAGACCACCATTGGTACCAGTAATATACTGCTTTAATGGAACAGAGACCATGGGAAAGTCACCTGACCACGTGGTTGATTCTTGGACGCCTCCTCCTCAATTTTACTTTCCTTATTTCTACTAAGTAGAAAGAAGTTATGCAACCGGCTGAAATATAATGGGGGTGCTCATATCTTCAAGTTTCAGGGGCATCTCAAAAAATAATTGCGAAAATGGTCTGCGTGAACACGATAGAGAGGAAGTGGCTGAGACATATCGAATCAAACCTGATATTTACGCAACAGGTCATATGGGATGCCAAAATAATCAGAAAGACTAAAACCATCAAAAACTAACTGTACCAAACAGTATTGATCAAAACACTAAATGGTTTTGTTCTCCAAAAACGATTTTGATTAAACGTTTTGCATGGACAGATAAAACAAACAGAACAATACCATAAAATTCTCATTCTGTGAGAAAATGGCGAGCACCGCCATAAATTATCACAAATTTCGAAGAAAATGGATTTCAACACAGTTTTTACATTCCTTGGCCATACAGAGTAGAAAGGAAAGTTATATAATCGGCTGAAAAAAAACATTTTGAGTTTTCGTTTCAGACCCTACTGCATCTGAAACACATGGTTTGGGAAAATGGTCTGAGAACGATTTTTAGAGAAAACAACCGTACCAAATCAGTTCAAAGTTGATATTTAATCCGCAGGTTACCATGGGACCCCAAAATAAGGGTATGAGCAAAATCCACCGAAAGTTAACTATAGTTATCATAGCGATCAAAACACCAAAATTTTTATTTTTCAAAAACGGCTCTAACGATTTTGATTAAATTTTTTATATTGATAGCTCTCAATGAGCCAACTATATAATAAAATTCCCATCCGTGAGAAAATGACGACAGCAGCACAATAAATTACCAACATTTTCGACGAAAATCGATTTAGCGCGGTTTTTTGTTATAAACTCTAAAAACTAAAAATTGATGTAGTAGTTAAGTCCAATACCTATAGGGTGAGCATTTGAAAACGCCCATAATATATACGGGGATCACTCCAGAAATTCCGGAATTTCAACTACCGCTGTTTCGTTTACTACCAGTTCTAAAGGTTTTCACCCAGTAACTGCTACAGTAATTACTACCCTTCTTCAAAAAATCGTGTTTACAGCCTCATTAATTCTCTGTGTACCAATTGCTCAATAATGGTCCGGGAATGAGTACGAGCGGCACAATAAATTCTGGAAAATGTGTGTGGTAGTCCAATAAATGACTCATATGACGAGCGTTTCACTTACTATCATTTCTTGCAAGTTTCTACCAGTTTCTTTAAAACGGCATGCATGGTCCTCCTCAACCTGTATTAACCTTCTGTGCATTAATGACTTGATAATCATCGTGACACGGGCATGAGGGACTCAATAAATTCCGAACCTCGAACACCCCAAGTTGTCTATGTAGAACGTAGTTACAAACTGTTGTATTAATTGATAGCGTGAAGAAAATCGCTGAATGCATGTGGAGCTTTGGAAAGTTGTGTGGTGTGGTCGTAGTGGATATTTTCTCATTTTTCGTAGTCACCTGTGGTTCTTACTAAAGATTTTACGTACTTCTCGACACAAAAACACTTTTATTTAGACCGATAAGTACTTCAAAACCTACTATTTTACACAAACCAAGGAACCAGATTTAAACAATGGTACTGTAGCAGTATTTTATGTACATTTATTCCCAACATTCGCATAAACGAAAATAGTATGAGCATGTGCGTATGTACCTAGAACCTCATGCTAAATCCATAAGAGACTGTTCGTTTATTTAATAATCGCTTTCAGGTCTTTTGTCAATCCAGGCTTTGATTTGAGGAATTGCCACAATGTTGTCTCTTAACTGCCTGAGGCTGTCGTATTTTTCATACATGTCGAATCCAATAGCCTTATTGATGCGATCAGACAATCCAAAAAAGTACAAGTCAACTAAAACACAAAAATTACAAATAGTTTATCAATTCAACAATTTGAGAGTTTCAACTGTGACTGGGGACAGGGACCACTAGCGTCATTTGTCATTTAAGTTACTGTCCGCGCTAGTTCGCTTGAACAAAACAGACAGGAAACAGAGATGCGAAACTGAAGACAAGATTATCTCCATCTTCGCCCAATAGCGTCACAGGTACTGATTATTAAAAAATGACTGCGCCAAAAATCAGTACAGTCGAGGTTCCAGAGACAGTCATCACCCTAAATCCAGAACTCCTGGAATCCTCAGTCAGTCAGCCATTACTTCACTTCATTAAGCTGCCGCTATTCCTCTGCCTCAATTAGAGGACAATGTAAATCCCTTCCAACTCATTTCAGTCATTGGCAAAGTTTCCTGAACCTCTGTCTAGGTCTTCCATTTGGATCTTGAAAAGGTTTCTTTTCAGCGTTTGTTTTAACGCCTGAAACCTCGGCAAGGCTCTCACTCCATTCTCATGCGAGCATTAGTTACTACTTATTCATAGTACTGACTCTAACTCTGTGGAGACAAATCTCGTAAGCCTCACATGTGATTCTTAACACTGGGTATCTCAATGAATATCAAATTAACCAACATTTCGATAGTGCGTTGGGGTGTAAAGATGTCCTCACCTGGGTTCTGGCGATACAGCCGGGCAAACCAGAGCGAGTGAGTCCCCTCCTGGCTGTGCCTCGTTTGCCTAATAAATTGACGAGTTGAAGACTAACTATATTATACAGCTAATAAAAGCTAGCTGGATCAGTGTCCTAGAAAAGTTGCCCAATAAGGAGACTCACAACACAATTTGGCTGTTTTCTGTGACATCGCAACATCATCCCCACAGTTCATGTGACCCTGAGAGGACCTGCACGTTATGGTCCTCCAGGGCGTAGGAGTGAGATTGACATAATGTTAACTATTAATTACACGTAAATTACACCAGTCACTCCAATATTATTGTGTGGCCAAAGTTAGGTCCAGGAGGTGCTGCCACCTGTAGGCGTGCAAGGTAAAGAGCCCTTTGCGGACTTCGAAGAGTATTACTGCTCGAATTCCTTTTTCTATACTTGTCTTAATCATTTGCCACAACACTAGTGAGTTTAAGCTGATATTTCCACTCCTCGACATCCATGTCTCATTCCTGAAGTTGTCTGGTTCGGTTCAAATTAAGTGTGGGCACCCGCATACCTCTATAGAGCGCTCAGCTTTGATACTCGAACAATTATCATCAGTCACAGATAAATTAGTTACAACTAATAACCTCTAATTATTGATATTGTAGTCACCACAAATATCTTATCTTCTTAAATAAAAACCTGAAGATGACGAGGCCTTGTGGGAGTTCTCTGGAGGACTCAGTTCTCTTACAGTTGCCATAGGTCCTGACTAGTCTACAGTGATCAATCTACCTTGACAAACGCTTCCCACTCATCACTAATGTTAGCAACACTACTTACCTTTCCATTAGCGAAGTATCCGCCATTTTCCTTCACAAGTGCATTGAATTTCTCCAAATAAAATGGTCCGGTTTCTTTCTGAGCTACTTCTTTCTTCTTGGCTTTGATCGCTTCGTCTGGTTCATACCAGTAAGGAGCAAGAGCTACAACACAGTAGTCCTTACTTCAGTGAATGGTTTACGTAGAAATCTTAATTGATATCTACAAACTTTAAATACCTTGAAACTCAATTAATAAAATTCCAGCGGATATGTGTCACTGTTTGGGGACACTGGTCCAAAACTCAGTTCCAATGGATACATGTCATACTTTAACTGAAGCGCCATCATTCGTAAGAAATAAAGTTATATTAATCAATTGGGATCAAGTACCTGCATCAAGTGATGATAATTGTCGCAAAAACACCATGCCTCAAGTTTGACAAGGCTTTGCGAAACCCCGCTCTGCTCCTCATGTATTTCTTACTAATTATACCCTCGTTGCTGCTAGTTTCGGGTGCATAGCCACTCTTGTCAGAGGACTAAAACTGACTGGGACGTACAGAACGTCAAAACATGAAGAGATCAACATGTTACAACCAACGCAATATCTACCTTGACGGAAATCGACGATGGTGTCAACAGCAATGTCAATTTGCAAATCTTCCCAGGCGTTGCTCCCACCCAAACCCGCCTCTTTCCCTAACTAACGTGAAATGGCAGTTGACTGGTACACGACATTACCATCGATTTCCAAAATTGGAACTTTGCCAAATGGAGTGCCTGAGAAACGTGAGAGAATTTCAACAGCTATTGGTTGATGCAAAGTCATGGCAAAAGAAATAAAGGAAAATGCAGCACTCACTCGACTTGATAGACGGCCATTTCTCCCTTTCTAATCTGACATCTTCAAACTCCTCGCCTTTGTAAGACAAAATAAGACGAATAGGCTCAGCCAAAGCTTTGAGTTGAAAGTAAGTTAATTTGTAGGTCGGCATTTCTGTAAACAAATAAAGGTTTCGAGCCAAAAAAACCGTTTGAAATTTGGAGCCATGTAACGCACTGAAATATATTGCTGGGAACCTATTAGAATAATTTCCCAATAAACCAAATATACATTTCCTGTAGTAAAAATTGGAGCACGAAAATGGCGAGAAGTACCGCATTGGAATAAAAGAAATAGCCGAGAGCACGCTAAAGAACGAGTTATTATGCACAAAGGTATTCTTAGTTGACATTCTCTTCATGTGTTGTCCATCGCCATTAATATTTCCTTCCCGTTAAGTTTCACTACTTTTTCGTGCAGTCTCGCGTTTACTGTCAAACTTATCGTCAACTGTTAAAGTGAAACGCCGTCAATTTTAATAATTTGTTCAATTATCAAATATGAAGGCACGTCCAGCCGGTTGTTGGACGACCTGGAGTTACTCAACGAGATCAAATCAACCCATAAAACACGGATGAACTACCTCGAAGAACTCGTAAATGTTTTTTCAGTTCACACGCGTAAAATAAAACATAAGAATTTTATTGCTGTACAACTTACATAAATTAAACTCGCCCGAAGAATTTGAACTGGAGCGCGTGTAACTTCTACAATTTACGTGGAGTGAGTTGAGCAACTGGTCAAGGAAACAACGACAGCCGATCGGGATACAGCGGGAGAAATGAGGCCGAACTTGACCGAACATTGCCGAGTCAATTGATTCCACCATTCGACCTTGACCTCGACTTGGTCACCCAAATATCGATACTCAACGCCCAAATGGCGTTTTATACAAAATGATATCGATTTATTATCAATATCGTCAACGCTGATGCAGTTATTACTTCTGATTGGCGTAAATTTTGCAGATTTAACCCGATAGACTTTAAATTACTAGCGTTTCAAATGTTTTTCGTTCTGAATAATTCACCTATGTTTTCGGTCAGGTAAATTTTTGTACTAACTCCCTCCTCAAATTTGACACTACGTTTCACAGCAACAAGATTTCAAATCTGCAATATCTGTTAGCTATCCAGGCCATATTTTGTCTTAAACGCGGTCTGAAAAATGCGATCTTCCACACAAAATTCCATTTCGGATTTAGTTGTGCCCGCCTGTTTGGTAATCGAAGCGGACAACACCGGTGTTATGGGCAAAATATTAAATATTATGGTTAAAAATATTTGAAAAAACTAAATTCTAGCAGTTTTATTGGAATTACGTCATGTTTGGTATTGTTTCACGGGTATTTTTCGATGCTGAGTCGAATAGAACGGCTCTCAGAGGTGTAAGACTGTCTAGATTCTACTTGAGGTACTTATGGGACAACATAGCGTTATCGTTTGTCCATGGACTGTGCTCATTTCCTGCTCTACCTCTCGTCTCACTCCAACCACCCGTCAGTTCTCCTTGTTGTAGCGTGCCAATTGCTGAGTGTCGCCTAGAAAATGTCAATTTTCGTTGGTCTCAGGTCATGTTTCATATCGTTTACTGGTGTTTTTCGAAGCTGAATCTCGGAGGTTAACAGACTGAGTCAAGCTGGGCAATCAAGAAATTATCGTAAATACTGATTGATTTGGTAATATCCATCTGGCACTGAATATAATGTCAACTGTAGACCAAACCAAGGTCGTTCCCAGTGCATTTGCTGAGAAAACGTATAAAAAAATGTCAAAAAATTGAAATAATTCCACTTTTTCGTTAAAAATGTTCTGAGGTAGCCAATTGGGCAATTAAAATATGGAATAACTGATTGGTCAAAGATGATTTGAAGTTTAGCCAATATTGTTAGTTTCCCTTTCGAGGAAAAAACAAAAACCCCTAGTTTTAGGTACATTTTGGTTCCACCCCCTCCTTTCTTTCAGCGGAAATTGCTCATAACCTTCGAGCTTTCAACAGGAACAGAACAAAAAATAATCAGTCAACTGGTCCTGTCACACATTGATCTACAGACCCACACACGTAGGCCGTTCGTGGGAATTAGGTGATTCAACGATCCTCAAAACGTAAAATTTTTTACGCGATTGTAAACTCTTATTAACACTTGGGAAGGCGACAAGTAAAGTGATAAGACACTTCGTTAAAACACGTACTTCTGGGTCTTGCATGAAAAATAATTGGTTGATTCGTTTTCAGACATGCCGACCTACAAGTTGACTTACTTCCCATTGAAAGGCTTAGGCGAGCCCATACGTCTTCTATTGGCTTATAGAGGTGAAGAGTTCGAAGATCACCGACTTGACGTGGAGCAATGGCCTATCATCAAAGAAAGTAAGCCTGTCGTCCATCCTTCTTCCCGCCATGTTTTTGAATTACCAATGCTTCATCTCTCATTCCACTTACTTTCACCTTTCAGGCATGCCCTTCGGCAAAGTTCCCATTTTGGAAGTCGACGGTGAAGTTGTCTACCAGTCGGCGCCCATTACGCGCTACTTAGCCAAAGGCGCAGGTTTGACTGGCAGCAACGACTGGGAAGATTTACAAATTGACATGGTTGTTGACACCTTGCACGATTTACGTGTGGGTAGGTATTGTTTCGCGTAGAATGGTTGTTGGGAAAATCATTGTTCATTCAGCGTGCTTCGAAGTGGTTTGGGCTTCCTAATTAGTCGGGAAGTTGATGCAACGTTGCATCTCGTTCAAAACGTTTGTCAAATCAAGTGAATTTAGAAAACATTTTTGAAACTGCATGAAATTACAGAAACTGAGAAATCCGACTGAAGCCCGAGCAATAGATGTCATCATATGTCAACTAAGAAAATAAAGAACAAAAAAGACGAGGAAGGATTACTAAAGTTTAATTTGGTGGGTCTGTTGTCATAGAACTCCCCCATGATGGGCGATTTTCACTTTCTACGCTCTACGGATTAGAAAATAAAGCGCAGTAATCGGCTCGAAACAAATATTTGTTCAGATCTTCAAGTTGCAAGGCCTCCTGAGTTCGAAAAACACCATTTACAGTCTGTATGTGCATGTCTCTGAACGCGAATGAGATAAAACGGACGAAATATATCAGCTTAAAGTTGGTATTTAGCATGCAGATTATCATCGAACGCCGACATGTAGGTATGAGTAAAATTCACCCAATACCAAGTACAGTTATAGTGATCAGAACACCAAAATTGTTTTTCTTGACGAGTCGGATTAAGCGTTTTGAATGGGCAATTTCAAATAGCAAGAGGGCAACATTAAGTTCTCAAACGTCGGCATTAGCATAATAAACTATTGAAAAGTTAGACGATTGCAGCGATTTTTTTTCGAACGAACTAGCAGAAAATAGTTGAAATTCTAAACCTTGAAATCCAACACATTAGAGCACATTTTTAAGACATGAACTAGAAACTTGAGTCATAGACAAACCAAATAAATACAATGTTGTTGCAGCTCTTATTGGGTACTGGTACGAACCAGATGAAGCAGTCAAAGCCAAGAAGAAGGGACCTATTGTGGACGAAACAGGCCCGTACTATCTTGAAAAATTTAACGCCCTAGCCAAAGCAAATGGAGGACACTTGGCCAATGGAAAGGTACTTGACACCTGGTCACATTTGTTATGCAATGAGCATTAAATGGGGAGTAAGATTTAACAACACAGGTGACGCTAAACTCACGAAAATGTTCTCCATTAAGTTAAGGTAGAGTTACTAATAAGTTGTACAAGGTGCAAAAATAATTTCTCAAAAAAAATAGGTTAAAGTATAAATTGAAGTGATGGTGCTTACTGAAATATTCAGCTTCAACACGATAAGCTTTCAAATCGACCAGTCACGCCTTCGAGATCATCAAAATATTATTAATTATTTATTTTCGTATTTTTAGTTGAGTTGGGCCGACTTCTTTTTTGTTGCAATGTCTGATTTCTTCGCCACCGTCACAGAATGCAACATATATGAGAAATACGATGGGCTGAGGCAACTGAGAGACAATGTCGTGACTATTCCCAGAATCAAAGCTTGGATTGACAAACGGCCCGAAAGCATTTACTAACCAACCTGCTGCTGTCACTGGTGGTTCTTGTGTGAAGTTCCGCATTTTTATGTAATATTTTCGTTCTATTTACTGAATTGTACGTGTGTTTTGCGAAATGTACAATAAATGTGCCTTATGAAACTATTTTTCACTTTCTTCAACTTGACGATAACTCGTACTTTCATCAAACTAGGGCTTTTACACTTCGAGGTACAACAAAAGACAAGGAAGGGGTTTTAGACGATGCTTTTCAAAGCTATCAAGGCTCCTACCGCGCATTTACCTGCAGTCAGTGCTAACGTACCCTCTTATGTTAGGAGGGGGGGGGGGTGATGATTGATGACAATGTTGCGTGATGAGGCATCATATTTCTTCTTTATTTTCCAACTAGTGTCCCCGATTCGTAACCTGATTGCGAATTTCCGAGTTTTTAAGTGGAAAAGTGTGCCAAAATAAGAGGAAACCATTTAACATGAACTTAGCTCGAGAGAAGACCAAATTGTTGATGTTTTCATAAATTCTGCGTGGTGAGGGAAATATATTCAGATCAAATAATCAAATCAAATCAAGATCAAATAAACGGGATGACAATTAGCTTATGATCCACCTCAATGGGAGGATGATTTGTAAGAAATAAGAGACTCGCAATAGCTCACACTACAGTCAATGGAATCTTAAGATCTGCAACTGCAACACAGCCTCCAAAACACACACAGTTTAATGACAATTCTATTGTCTTCCTTCCATCCAGATTATGTACAGGACATTAGGATCCAAATTTCTATTTCGAACTCCAAAAGTAAGTTTTCACTTTACCCCCTCATTCTGATTTTGGTTAGAAATAATTTTCTTCACTCAGCATTCTATAGATTGCGCAGGATTGGTGGAACATGATGTTTCCAGATCTTCGTTTGCAAAAGTCGAGTTCGTAAACTTAGTTTACAAGTTGAGACCTCGTCCTTGTTAGTATTAACTGTTTAGAACTGACAACACACCAGAGTTTTTGTTACACTAGTTCAATACTTTCATTGCTCTTGGCAAATTGGTGTTTTGATGCTCAAAGTTAGTTTTGAACCGATTTCGGTGACAGATGTTAATGTGCTCGCTGAATATAAAATTTAAGGTGATTTATATTTCAAACGCGTTATTAACACGCAGGCCAAATGGGGGGAAACAAGGAATATGGACCGACCGCTTGATGACACTACGGCTGCATGTATCGATATCAATCCGTTAGTTATCTCATATTTATTTTACATACCCATTCTTAATTTCATTGAATTAACTCCCTTTCACAGTCTTTGTACATTTAAAATAATTATATAACGGGGTATTACATAGAGACATTAAATAATTGGCATAATCGTACAGCTGTCGTTAATTCTAATTTCAAACATGGCGAGTCAAGCCTACGATGTCGGGCATATCGATAACCTGACCTCGGTCGTGATATATCGATATATTGCCTCATCAGAGGGAGTGGTTCATATTCTTTGCTTTTACCGCCAAATGGTGTTTTGAACTCAGAAACATGAAGATTCGAAGAAACATTTCTGTAGCCGACTACGACGAAGTTATCGCTGCTCGTGGATCGATTATCGGCTATCGATCGGAGCATCTCGAACGGGGTTCTCGGTGACTTTTGAACTAGTGAGCTATCGCAGTGTCCGTTCGATCGGGATTCGTTCCGTTGATTGTTCGCTTCAGCTGTGGATCCACTTGTTAAAGATCCGCCGCCGACAGCTCTGCTCAGCTATTTCAGGAATTAAGTAAGTAATTTGCCCTGTAGTAATGTCAACACCAGGGAATAATTGTTACTTGACTAACATAACTGTTGCCTTCTACCGGTTGATTAATTTACCGGCGTTTTGTTTATATGACTGAAATGCGACGTCCGGCCAATGTCGTCAGAGGCTTCGTTCTGCTTTATTATGATTTAACTAATCGACGATGAATAGTTGATTACATAATTTAATAGTGACTTTAATCGAGTTAACCGGGAAAACGGGCGCCGAGATCCCGTTGGTAGATAAGACTGTGTTAACATTGCATATTACCGGAAATGTCGAAGGTCGATCAAATTAATTTCATCTCCTTTTTGCCTTGCAGCTACAATGCCTGTTAGCAGTTGTGATGGTCTATGTTTCACAACTCTGCTGTCTGATTAAAGTAGTAGATTATTCAGTACAAAATAACGTTTTTCCACTGTTGGTTTCATTTCTTCGTGCCCCAATATTAAGATATCCTTTTTCCACCACATTAGTTTATTGTACGTGAACACTTGGGAGGAACCACGGCGTGGCCAACGTTCATTGTAACAGCTCCTTTTTATGCTTGTGCCTGTACAGTGATTTTTTAAAATTCAGTTCCCAGTGCCCGTTCTCTACCTTGCAGCCGTTCTTTTCACCAAACCCCTCCTCCTGCCTTTTTTCGTGCTATTGAAAGGGATGTAAATTGTGTAAAAAAGTCTTTGTTGTCGCGATTCAGACAGAATGGGTGGATCAAATAGGCTAATAGTCTACTGGTGTAAATATAACTATCTTACTATAAATGTGTGTAATTATGTAGGATTTCGCAGAATCTCCAACCCCTCACTTTTGATTACCAGTTAAAGGGCCAGCCACTAAAACAAGTTCACTCTATTAGAGACATAGGGGTTCTCTTTATTGAAAAACTGTATTTTGTAAGCCACAGCCAGGATAAAAGCTCTTTCAGTGTTAGGCTTCGTATGTAGGAACAGCAAACACTTCAGCATTAACACGTTTAAAACTTTCTACTGTAGACTTGTGCATATCGCTCATCTGCATGGTCACCATTTGATCTCACTCAATCCGGTTCTTTAGAATCAGTACAACATAAATTTTTCCAGGTTGTAAATTTTTAAATTTGAAATTCTGTTGACATTTTATAGAGAGAGATCAGTGACTTACTTAACATCTGCACTTATCTTCTTATTTAATATAATTCATTCCAATATTGATTGCTCTGAACTTGTTGAATCTTATCAACTACAGAGTGACCAGTCAAGAGACTCGCTTAAAATAATTATTTGCCACCAGTTATTGTTCTACTGAGTATCTCTACAATGGCCCACTTCAAAGATTAGGTAGATTTAGATCTATCAACTTGTAATAATCACAAATCAGATCTCTAGAATTACGTAAAGACTTTCTAGTTACCCCTATCACCTTGTTTTGACTTATTCAGGTATACCAACCTGAGACTTTTATTATTTCCCTCACACTACCTACATTTTCCATACGTTTCTCTTTGTTTTGTGACTCCCGCTTAAGTTGAAATTGTTACTTAACATAGCTAGTGTTTTTAGTGACATTTTTAATAGTGAACTGATATTTTATTTTGAACGAAACATCTTTAATTAGAATTTTTGTTGTAACCTGTTTACTTCACGATATTGCCAACGTTTATAAATAAGTACTCGGATTTCTTTTTTGAAAAAGAGCCTGTGCACGTGTAATCCAAATAAATTGCGTACAAAATTAAGGTGTTTCCACATTAACCAGATTGTAGGGACGAAAGAGAGATGACTCACAACTATGTCGAACGAACTAATTTAATAAAAATAAAGAGAAATTAACTTGAACACCAATTTGCATATAACATTCGCGACTCTAAAATGTACATGCCTATTCTCTCCTCGTTGCACGTTAAGTGAATCACGTTTTTCCAACGATAGATAAAGGTTAGCTTACTTCCTTGGAAATAGAATGGCAGAAGGCTCAAATCCCTAACAGAAGGTATTGGTATATCTGTGTTCACGAGTAACTGTAGTTATCACAGTGATCAAAACGTCAAATATGTTTAGCATTGGAATATGCTTTAGCCTTTCTCTGTCACCAACCGTCATTTTGGGGAGGAATTATCGGCTCACAATATCTTTTTCCCACCACTTCCAGTTCTGGAATCTTGAGTATCACCAGTTTCTACGTGAGACGTGAAGTTATGTTTTATTGCTTTCATATAAACTGGATGAAAATTGATTGAGTGTGTAGCTACACAAGAAAAATCTCCACTGCATTCAATTAAAATAAATAAATTATCGTCTTCATGGGTTGTGTCTTGAACTGTTCAGCTGACGGTTTTATATGCCCAGCTGGTAAAATGTTTATCACGTTCATTATTGATTGTTACATATATCTATAGTAAACTTATTTCTGCTTGCACATTCCATTCGGCAGCTGAGGGCTGTAATTTCTTAATGAGGGGTAGTTTTCCTCTCTCTCTTAGCAATGGGGTTATAATGTCTACCTGTATCCCCTAACCACGTGAATATTGAATGTATAAGCATAATAAGGTCTGAGCACTCTAATACGCTTGCACTCTGTTGGCCATTACATAACAACAACCAGATTAAGTGTGTGGGTGGCAACTTAATTGATCCATATGCAGCTCGATGGTACTTATGATTTGTACATTAAGACTTGAGTCTGCCAGCTCACTCTTTACAGCTGACAACTATAACTCATCGATCCTTTAGCTTTCTCCCTTCCCGCACCCTTCCTGATCATAAGCACCAATTCCCTCTGTCACTGCGCTCCCCCACATTTCACAATAACACCCTTGTTGGGCGCTTTCAGGAGGAGGAATCAGCCTTTCAGCATGCGCCAAACAACCCTTGTGTGCTATTGTATGATAAAAAGTAACAAGGAACTTTGTTTAATAAAATACACTATTTCCTGCTGTAGCGTTTATGGGTTATATAAAAAAAAATTGATTAATCGATTCATTTACAGACATGCCAACTTACAAGTTGACTTACTTTAACTTGAAGGGCTTAGGGGAAACGATTCGTTTCCTATTGGCTTATAGAGGTGAGGAGTTTGAAGACCACAGAATTGACTTTGAGCAATGGCCTTCCATGAAAGCAAGTAAGTCTGCTGCCCACTCCTCTTCCCGCCGTGCCTTTGAATTGGCAATTCTCTTCTCATGCCACTTACTTTCACTCCTCAGGCATGCCCTTCGGCCAAGTTCCCATTTTGGAAGTTGACGGTAAAATCGCCAACCAGTCAGCAGCCATTACGCGCTACTTAGCCAAAGGTGCTGGTTTGGCTGGCAGCGACGACTGGGAAGCACTCAAAATTGACATGGTTGTTGACACTTTGCAAGATTTCCGTGTGGGTAGGTATTTTGTTTCGAGTCGAGTATTTAGTGTAAATATCATTTTCATTCAGTATCCTCTAATGTGCAGGTGGTTGTGGGCTTCCTGATTGGTCAGAAAGCTAATTCAAATCTATTTAAATCAAGTAAACTTAGACAAAATTTTCGCAACTATAGAAACTGAGAAAATCTACTAAAACCCTGAATAAAGAAGAAATTCATAAATAATTTGAACTAATCAAAAAATGTTGACAGAATTAGCTAAAATATACACACGAATGTTACGTATTTGTACCACAATAGAAACCCATAACACATAGACCCCTCCCAACCCACAACTGCCGATACAGCATTTTGGTACTATAAAGGACTTTGCCTTCGGCTCCTAGTCAGTCAGTCGTGAGACAATCTCTGCCTTCCAAGCCCCATAGTTCATCTTATTATTCTTTCCTGGCTGTGTATTTGTTTTTACTTTTTTTTTAAAAAACTCTTATCTCTAACTAATACTTTACTTAGTAAAAAAAACAACAAATTTAATGCAATGAATTATTCTACCAGTAGAGATTACAGTGAACAGAATGATGAAAATATGAACTAAATATAAACGTAATTATTTACTAGCATAGTATGAGATTGACCGCTTGACGCTTTTATTAACTAATAAAGATAAGACAAGAACAGTGAGTTAATCCAGGTTAATTTGGAGGCTCAGATGGTTATGCTCTCCCGTGGTGCACCCTTTTTACTTTCCTTGACCCTAGAAAGTTGGATGGAAAGCCATTTAACCAGCTTTTAAAAAATGTTTACCATTTGGGAAAACCATCGGTGTGTGTGTGAACACGATTGATAGAAAGTGGCTAAACCGAATGGGATGAAATTTGAAATTTAGCCTGCATAAATGGGCTCCAAAATAAGGGTATGAGCAAAATCAGTGCGATACTAACTATAGTTATCATCGTGATCGACATACGTCTTTTTTTCTAAAAGACGATTTCTACGATTTTGAAAAATAGGTCCCGTGTATAAACAGTTCGCAATAAAAGGCGAGTAACATAAGGTACAAGTATCAGATATGGGAAAAAATCGAACATTTATGAGAAACAAGTTTTGTCCCCAATAAATCCTGCTCGTATAATACTATCGCTCTCAGTAAAATAATGAAGGAAGTCCAATAAATTACCTTAACGATGAAGGTTTAATATCAGTTATAAGACACTGCAGAAATTCTGGGATTGAATCCACCATTTCTTGCAGTTTTTATTTGATAATTGAAACGTACTCGTGATTGACACGCTCTTTCTTTTTTTTTAATTTGTGTTGGTAGTCTCATGAATTCTCCGTGAACCGTTTGCTCCATAATAGTCATTTCGTGAGTATAAGCAACTCAAATTCTGGAACTTCAAGTGCTTCTGCATTCTACTTGAAATGGGAAGTTATATTTCAAGTGTTCAAATGAGCTGAGGGGAAAATGGATTGGATTATTAGGTAAAGCCTTGAAAATCGCTCAATATAAGTCGTGCTGAGGAAAGTTGCGCGATGCGTTGCTCTACATATTTATCTTCTGTTAAAGTAGCGCCTCCGAAGAAGAAAAATATCGCATGAGAAATGGTTTCAAGAGTTAGTTAAAATGTGAATTGTGTAGGAGCAGTCCAACGTGTAGTTTGATAGTGACAAAAGACGAAACGTAGATGACTAGTCTCCAGTGCCTAGAAAACTGTACAATTCTGTTGAGTTCCTCGACGCTTTGTAACCAGCAAGTGAAGCGAGCTGCTAGAATATAGTTAACTCTTGAAATCCAACTATTAGATCACATTATTAAGATTTGAACTGGAAAATTTCCTCTTACACCAACCACCTAACTAATATTTTGTTTGTAGCTCTTGTTGGGTACTGGTATGAACCAGATGAAGCAGTCAAAGCCAAGAAGAAGGGACCTATTGTGGATGAAACTGGTCCGTACTATCTTGGGAAATTTAACGCCCTTGCTAAAGAAAATGGAGGATACTTGGCCAATGGAAAGGTGTGTACCATTTAGGGCATTTGTTATACAATGAGCATTGAATGAAGAGCAAGAACGAAGCACAGATTTAAAAATTGGTATAAAATGGTTCCTGAAACTCACAATTATAGACCACTTCCTTGAATACTATGTGTACGGGTATTTCCACGCAGAACAGTAGGGATTGGCTCGAGTTGCAGTAATTCAGGATCAGTGAAGAGCCACAGTGATATGGGCCTGAGATAAGCAGCAGGAGGGAGGTTGTGTGAATATTAGACGAGAGAAGCGGGTGTGCCCCATTGGGTGGCTCCAATTTTCCACAGTTATCCTTGAAAATCCACTTGTGATTAGTCATCAACTCCATATTGTACACAACACGCAGCGTGCAATCTCAACACATATTGACTCCCTCCTGCCGCAATCTGGGAAGCCTCAAGAAGGGGTGGGGGTGGGGGGGACTTGTTGCACTGCATGAAATGTAGTTATCTGAAACAGAACATGTACACATCCAAAGTTGCGCACTGGGCAGTAAAACAAAAAAAAGAAAAGTTTCAGTGGAATCACTCGTCCTATAGTTGCTGGTGTCCGCTACATTCCTTTGCAAATTCATCAGAGGTGTAAAGGTCCAAGATGCAACAATCCAAGGTTTGTAGTGTGGAGCTCTTAGGACGGAGATTGTGTGAAGTAATTGTCGGGTTCTGCGGGATTATCTTTACAAAAATTCAGAAGGAGCTAGAACTGTACATGGACTAAGGGAGGTTACTCGTTGGGAGATGAAAAGGACAACAGCACTAAAATTTATCCATGAGCCATGCTGCTTTCATAGTTGCAGGCAAGTACAAAACAATGTCGTAAAACTACCATTAACAGTCAACAGTTAGCAAACAAAACAAATTGTTCAACACAGTAGGGCAGGGAATGGCACAAGATTGCCAATATGTACATGAACAGGAAAAGCAAGGTATGTAGAGTAGTTTGTGTATAATGCAGGCCAAGCACCTTGACATGGCTTAGTGCCTAGAGTGTCTGATTCCAGATCGAGAGGCGTGGCAAAGTATATAGAAAAGCCTGACCATCTGATTCCCCCCCCCCCCCACAAGTGTGACAATTATCAGGTGTGAGAGGGGTAGGTGTTCTCTTAGGATGAGGGAAGCCTGTACCAGATAGCTGAGCAGATCCCTCAGCCAGACAAGTCAGTCTCTTCAGCAATGGTAGAGTCCTGTAGTATTAGGGAGATGTATGCACAATTGTGTCAAAGTTCTTCATTTTCAGGGCAACATTTTGCACGTTATATTCCTAGAATACCCTGTATGTGCCTGACCAAAACTTGCTGAATTTCTTGCACTTTCCTTGCCTCAAGCAGCCTGTGGGCTCTGCGTTAGGGTTGAGGGGAAATTCATCCAGTTCCAGCAGTGGCTCAGACCTGCCAAAAACAAGTGTGTAAGGAAGGAAAGAGGTGGCTCCATTAGTTTGTGTGCTAAGGACTAGCTCTGCAATTGGGAGCTCGTAAGGGACTTGTGAACAAATTCACATCACTCACTGCTAGCAGGGACGTGGAATGAACCACAAAGATGTCGAATGAGATCAGACGTAAAATTCCTTCCCTGATCTGAGATAAAACGAGAACGAGATCCAAAACGCGAGCAGTGGAAAACGAGTTGCTTGTTGAAATGTCCTGTTCCCTCTGCAGGCTGTTTTCAGGGGATAGAACTGAACCAATCTCGAGAATTGATCCAGAACAGTGAGTACACATTGATTGGAGGAGAAAGCTTCACACATTTCTTTCAGTTCCCTAAATACACCTGGCAGAGTGTTTTGCCTACCATGGTCATTGAATAGGACACTCTTTTGACAAGACTGTGCACGCTGAATAATGTATCCTTCATGTTGGGTGAGTAGTATTTTGCCTGGACCAGTTTAAGGACGTTATGCTGTCCCCTGTGGCCTGCTTTTGGCAAGAGCTATAACTTTAGATATCAAAGCTTTTGGCAAAACTAAACGCAATACCCTCGTATAGGATTTGCGTACTAGCAGATCTTATTCTGTTAAGAGGTAGCGGGAATGGTTGGGCATTTTAAAGTAAAAGAGATCCCTGGTCTGCTTTTTACGAAGTTGCTTCATCGATGGCTGATAATGCTCGTGATAGACCGTTTGCGTTGCCCGATTTATACTTTGCCGTGTAAATGCATTCCTCGAGTAATTAGTATCCTTCAATTGGTGTAAGTAGCGAAGGGTCAGTTTATATAGTGAATTTAACTCCCCGAAGGTACTCTCTGAATTATTTTACATCGAACACCATCATAAGAAGTTCAAGCTCTGTGGTTGAGTAGTTGGACTCTGCCTTGTTCTGCTGGAATTGAATTCACTATCCAAATTTTAATTGGCTATAATAAAATGTAAAATATGAGGTGGCTGTAGACTCAACATTTTCTCCATTAATTGAAGGAATATTTGCTAATAAGTTGTACAAGGTGCAAAAATAATGCAGTGTAAATTGAAATGAGGGCAATCATTATCCCACTCGTAGCATCCTTGTTTTGCTCACTGAAATATACGTTCTAAACATGATAAACTTCAAAATCGACCAGTCACACCTTCGAGATCATCAAAATATTGATTCATTATTTATTTTCGCATTTTTAGTTGAGTTGGGCCGACTTCTTCTTTGTTGGAATATCTGAATTCTTCGCCACCGTGACCGAATGGAATATATTTGAGAAATACGACGGCCTGAGGCAATTGAGAGACAACGTCGTGACTATTCCCAAAATCAAAGCTTGGATCGACAAAAGACCCGAAACTATTTACTGAACAACCTGCTGTCACTGGTGGCTCTTGTGTGAAGTTCCATATTTTTATGTAATATTTTCGTACTATTTACTGAATTGTACTTGTGTTTTGCCCAAATGTCCAATAAATGTGCCTTATGAAACTGTTTTTCACATTCTTTAACTTGACGATAACTCGTGTTTGTGTCGAACCAGGGATTTTACTTTTTCTAGGTTCAATTAACAAAACAAAACGCAGCAAATTATCACACAACGGTTTATTATCGCCTCCCACAGCAGGATTGTGACCTATTCTATTCAATAAAACGTCGAAGAAGCATGTAGCATGGGGTACGATCATGGAACAAATGGGCTAGTACACTTAGTTGATTTGAGACACCTCACTCCATCAAGGTTTAATAAACTGATGAATCGGACGAAAGGCGAAAAGAAGTGAAACTTGAAGTTTGCGGGAGATAAATTTATTTTCCGTTTTTCTTAATACACTAACGATTCTGATGAAGCGTCTAAGAAAAAAAAAATCACAATATTGCGAGGTAATTCAGAGCATCACTCCATGTCCTTTGGTAACTGCGGGTTGTTCAAAATTCAGTTATAGGCCTCTTGGCGATCCAGGCTTTGATGCTGGGGATTGCGACGACGTGGTCTCTCAACTGCCTGAGTCCATCATACTTCTCAAACAAGTCGTATTCAAGCGCCATATTGAAGCCATCGGACGATGCGACGAAGTGCAAGTCTGCCCAACTCAACTAATTACAGAAAGAAAAAAATAGTTATGAAAGGAACATTTCATGGTTTATAAATGGTTCAAGTGTCAATTAACGAGATTGGAGCTCTGAGAGTGGCTAAGCAAGAGAATGTTTAAAATAACTCAAGTGCCTATTTCGACTTCTCAACTGCACATCAGTTTGACGTTTTGTGTAATGTTAGCTAGGTTTAAACGACACGATAGCGTTATCTCTATTGTTCCAAATCACGACAACGCAGGGACCAATTTAAACGTTTGTACCATTTGCCTTGGGCTACGTAGAAGATAAAGCTGGTGTTACTGGAAGTTTCCTTCATTCTTACTGACTCAAACTAAATTACAGGACACCCTATGAATTCACTGCCTTCTCAAGGTCTTTGAAACTGACGACCTCTCTCACTATAATTTACAAGACTATTTAGTGGATATTCTGGTAACTCTGAATACATATAACAACTGGGTACAGTTAGTTACTTTTACTCCCAGGCACTGCTTCTTTAAGAAATATTACTGCGTGCCACATACCTTTCCATTGGCCAAGTAGCCACCATTCGCTTTCACCTGTGCATTCAGTTTTTCCAAATAAAATGGGGCAGTTTCCTTCAGAGCAACTTCCTTCTTCTTGGCTTTGACTGCTTCATCTTGTTCGTACCTGTATGTGCCAACACCTACAACATAATGACCATTAACTTAGTATTACTAGAAACAAAACTGAACACCTCAAATACCTGAATTTTCTTACGAGACCTACCATTTACCAGCACATGAGAGGCCTACCCACATTAGGCAATCATAAAGAACGATAACATTGGTCAGTAATACATAAGGGAACACCCTGTTAAGCAGAGTGGTTTCATGGCAGCACCACACCTACAAACATACTCAGTTTGACCAAAGTGTTTCTTTCAAAAAGCTGACAGAATAAATGCCATGAGACCTGAGAATACACTGAACTAATCATACTTGTGTATCAAAACGTTCAAAACAAAGCAATATCTACCGAGACGGAAGTCCTGAACAGTGTCAACAGCAATGTCGATTTGCAAAGCTTCCCAGGCGTTGCTCCCGGCCAAACCAGCCTCTTTCCCTAAATAACGACAAATAGCTATTGACTGGTGGACCATTTTGCCGTCGATTTCCAAAACAGGAGCTTTGCCGAATGGTGTTTCTGGGAATGAAAGAAGTGGAATGAGGAAAGAGTTAAAACTTCAAAGATACAAGACATGAGAACGAGAGACAAACTTACTTGGTTTGAAGGATGGCCAATCCTCCCACGCTAACCTGACGTCTTCATACTCCACGCCTTTATAAGCCAGTAGGAAGCGAATGGCTTCACACAAACCTTTGCCATTAAAGTAAGTCACCTTGTAGGATGGCATTTCTGTAAATCAATGAAGAACCTGTCATTAGAAATTATATGATACAAAGTGACGTCACCGCCTAAAGTACATGAGTTTTTTTCTGTCAACCAATAAATTCCTCAATTAGCCTAAAAGTAAGTGGAGCTCCATTCTATCCGTTTTGGGGTAATTTAGAGATAAAAACGCTTTATAGTTCCAATAATCCGATTTGTCTTCACAAATATCTCCGTTTAATGGATCGGTAGAGGAACTACTGAGCATAACAAGATTTGGATGCGTATTCAAGCACTTTGCTGTACTATTAAATACCCGATGAGATACACAACCCAACTTTTCTCAATCCCCCGTCCGTTCCAGTTCGTGCCGAGAGATCTGGCATTACAGGAGGAAATGCTAGGCAAGGCCACATGAGTGAGATTTATGATGAAAAAAAGTGCACTCAAATCGTGGTTCGTAGAAATTTTGGGTAATTCATTGCACTGCTCTTGCAACTCTCCCACAAATGAAAATTGCACATTATTGACTACTCCGCTCACACAAAAAACTCCACATAAATATTAGAGCTGTTTTTGAGAAAAAACTAGTGTTGAGATCACTAAACTGCAGTTAATTTTCGATTTCGCTCATTGTGCGTCCCGTGTAGATCTACATGGTTTGGTTCAGCTGTTTTCATTCAATTGCATTTACAGATCATTTTCTCAAAGGGTGCTTTTCGGACTCAGAAGCCTTTGAAACGTAAAGGCCTGAAGAAAACTTAACTTTTTTGGCGCGTATTACATTACTTTTTCTGTTCTTTTATCCTACGATACTTTCCTGAACGTTTGGGCGGAGTAAAAGCAATCTTTCACGTTAAGTCAACTAACAAATTAATATAGGGGTTTTGTGTTCGGAAGGACTTTTTTTTTTTGTTACTTACCGAGTTATTCTCGTCGAAGAAGCGAATTTGTCAGCGAGCAACTGGAGGTGCCTGAGAAGTGTGTTGAACGGAAGAGGCCCGAGATGGTATATATCAGGAGGATCGGTGCCGAACTTGACCGAACATTACCGAGCTGAATCATCCCGCCAGTCACCGGGTGAGGTGCTCGCCATCGCCGCCAGAGTCTGTTGAGCGCTAGTGAGCTCAAGCGTATCCGCGTACCATCCTGTGCGACGTCGTTATTAATTATAATTTGGTAACTGTATAGTATCACACAAAGTCAAGAATTAATTAAGAAAATGTTTCAGCACAACGTGAGCGCAGGTGGAAAGGTTTCTTCCAACACCCTGTGACTACAGTCTCGTTATAAGCAGTCGGTATTGTCAGTGGAGTATCACGACACGTTACGAGATTGTTGCAGGCAAATTTTGGTTTTAACTGATTTTTGTTTTGTCGATTGAAAATTTGTTATTGAAAATATCGCTCGACTGTTTTGTCTGTATTAGTGCATTGTGTTCTATGTATGAATTATTCTGGTGCATGTAACTTCTTTTCACTTCTATATTCCGACATTTCTAATAATGTGACACCGTACGTTTGAGTTACAGCCATTTTCGGGAACCCCCCCACCAACTCCTATCGGGCGATGGAAAGTGCTAATAACCTGATTTTCACTCATTCAAAAAATAATTAACGATCAAGAAAACAACAATAAGCTCTATCAGTTCGGTCGTTTTCGGGCATATCTGACTACAAGCCACGCACCACAATTACGTTCTGTCGATTCATTAAGCCTCGATGAGCCAAGATCTGAAAAAAACTTAGTTTTGGGTCAACGTTCACAATATTTCTCTAGTCCCTAGGGTTATGGAAAGTAAAAGTACCTGTCGGGGCCTCCCTTTTCAGAAAGTTGCGCTGCTTGCTTGATTGTGTGGTGCTGAAAAGGGCCGACGAAATATTGTTGTTGTGTGTGTGTTGTTTCTGTTTGTCGGTAGAGAGTGTGTGAGGTGAAGATCGGATTTCTCGGGCGTCGTTAGGTCGAAGGGCTCGGTTGAGCAGTAGCTCCTCTCGGTGAGGGATCCGGTTGGATCGTCGCTCCTTCTGTCGTAGACGCGAGATGAGGGTTGAGTCAGTTTGTTCGGTCGAGCAGCGGGCGAGGGACGAGTTCCTCAGGCGTCGAAGCGTCGTTTGAAGGGCTCGGTTGAGCGTAGCTCCTCTCGGTGAGGGATCCGGTTGGATCGTCGCTCCTTCTTCTTCTGACGCGAGGGGGACTCGGTTGTCCCCGCCGGAGCCGCTGAAGGTGGTCGGTTGTCGTCAGAGGATGTGGACGGTGTAAGAGCGGAAGGTTGAATGAATCGAATGACTGTTTTTTTTTTGTTTTTTTTTTCGGACGCTTCCGGGGAGGGGAAATCTTCAAAAGACACCCAAATGGGTAGTGTCGGATTTTTACCGACTAAAACCCCTCCCCCGCGGTTGCCAACCCGGAAGTTCTAAACCAGAAGGATGGGAGGCCAGCCTGCGGATGCAGGGGGACTCATGCGCATGTGCGATGCGGGGAGGAACGGGACGGGGTTAGCGTGGAATGAGGGAGCAGGGCCTACGGATGATGTCCGAGGGGTTGGGGGCATATTGTGTGAGGCAGCTGATGGACGGGTTGGGGTGACCCGCCACCGAGTTGCGGAGGTTGAGGGCATAGGTTGAGGCGGCCGCACTGAGCGAGGGGAGGCCTGTTTCCTTCAGGAGCTGCTGGTTTCTGATGTAGCGGGGTGAGCGGAGGACACCTCGGAGGGACTTCATGTAGGTGCCCTCGAGTTTGCGAAGGGAGGAGGCCGCGCCCCAGACGGGGATAGCGTAGGTGCTGATGCTCCTGATGATGGCGTTGAAGATACGGATTTTCGTTGGATGTGAGACCTTTCTGTTGTTGAAGAATGGCCGGAGAGCAATGAAGGCTCCGTTGATTTTGGCGCGAACTGCGAGGGTCTGCCTGTACCAGTTGAGTTTCCTGTCGAAGATGACACCGAGGTACTTGGCCTGGTGTTTCCAGGATTGGATGGTTCCCCACTTGGATGTTTGGGGGGGGGGATGTTACGGCGGGAAAAGAAGACGGCTTCTGATTTGGATTCGTTGAGGCGTAGTCCCCATTTGTGGTACCAGCTGAGCAGGGACGGCAGGAACTTATTCATGACTGTGGCACAGTGCAGCTTGGTTTTGGAGGTGTAGAGGAGAGCTACGTCGTCCGCATATTGAGCAGTGACGATCTTCTCGTGGACTGGTATGTCATGGCAGAAGATGTTGAAGAGGGCTGGGGAGAGTTTTGAGCCTTGGGGTACGCCAGCCGTGATGCGGTGGGTGGTGGATAGAGTTTTGCCAACTCTCACCCTGAAGGTCCTGTCGGTGAGGAAGGAGTGAATCAGACCAATGAGAGAGGGTGGACAGCGAAGCAGGATGAGCTTGTATATCAGCCCTTCGTGCCAGACCCTGTCAAAGGCTTGGCGGGCGTCCAGTAGAAGCATGGATGTGTGCCGGTGCTTGTTCCGGCTCTCAGCTATGTATTCAGTCACCCTGAGGAGCTGGTGGCAGGTTCCGTGATGGTGTCTGAAGCCATGTTGGAAGTCTGGGAGAACCTTGTTGGTGGCCATGAACTCGATGACTGAATCGAATGACTGAGCAGGCAGGCCCTTATATACCTGCTCCGGGAGGGAGTCGCCTTCTCTGGTTGGCCGCCTGCTGTTCTCTCCAGGGGTGGTTTTCGGCTAGCGCCCTCTGTCGGAATGAGGCGGCTTTTGTTGTGGAGAGTGGCGGCTGGCCGCCACAGTACCGTTAACTGAAATATGCGTCTTCAACGTTCGGCAAAAACGGTTTCCACAAATTTTATATTCGTGGGGTCTCGTTAGTTAATCGAAACCATCGTATTGTTCTTCTCACTCCACCCGTTGAACAGAAATAAAAGAAAAATATTGTGACAGGTTCTTCATTCATTTACAGAAATGCCATCCTACAAGGTGACTTACTTTAATGGCAAAGGTTTGTATGAAGCCATTCGCTTCCTACTGGCTTATAAAGGCGTGGAGTATGAAGACGTCAGGTTAGCGTGGGAGGATTGGCCATCCTTCAAACCAAGTAAGTTTGTCTCTCGTTCGTATATCTTGTATCTTTGAAGTGTTAACTCTTTCCTCATACAACTTCTTTCATTCCCAGAAACACCATTCGGCAAAGCTCCCGTTTTGGAAATCGACGGCAAAATGGTCCACCAGTCAATAGCTATTTGTCGTTATTTAGGGAAAGAGGCCGGTTTGGCCGGGAGCAACGCCTGGGAAGCTTTGCAAATCGACATTGCTGTTGACACCGTTCAGGACTTCCGTCTCGGTAGATATTGCTTTGTTTTGAACGTTTTGATACACAAGTGTGATTAGTTTAGTGTATTCTCAGATCTTAGGGCATTTATTCTGTCAGCTTTTTGGAAGAAACACTTTGGTCAAACTGAGTATGTTTGTAGTTGTGGTGCTGCTATGAAACCACTCTGCTTAACAGGGTGTTCCCTTATGTATTATTGACCAATGTTATCGTTCTTTATGATTGCCTAATGTGGGTAGGCCTCTCATGTGCTGGTAAATGGTAGGTCTCGTAAGAAAATGCAGGTATTTGAGGTGTTCAGTTTTGTTTCTAGTAATACAAAGTTAATGGTCATTATGTTGTTGGTGTTGGCACATACAGGTACGAACAAGATGAAGCAGTCAAAGCCAAGAACCATCGTATTGTTCTTCTCACTCCACCCGTTGAACAGAAATAAAAGAAAAAAATCTCGAATAACGTGCCCAAGTAAATTCCGACTTGGTCAAACTTGTTGAGTATCATAACCAATATATTCCCACATACTGTCCCGCACAACTATGTCTACCACCCTTTGTACGGAAATATCAACCTAAAAACGTCCAAATGTTCTCCTCATAAAACGATTTTGATTTGTGTCGCAGGCCACTTTAAAAAAACCAATAAGTAGTCCTCGTTTCAGATTTATAGTGCCTCATCCGCTTTACTTGGGGCGAGGAAAATTATGTGAGTCGTCCCACCAGACATTCAGTTATGTTTTCCATTAGTTTTTCAATTCGCTACAACACGAAAGTAATATTTGGTGGCCGGCTCGATGTGATGTCGCCGAGTTGAGCAATCCCGGGACCCTCAAACCGTTTATCGCCACTTGAATGGATGACATTTCATTAGCAGTTCCGATCCCTCGAGTTCAGCGTTGAAAAGATTACGTTGCGTATTTTTGCCGTGTAATTGTCGCCTTAGTTTAAGCATATACAATTTTTTTTACCACCGTCATTTTACATTTGTGAACGCCGTTGTAATCTTCTCATCGCCGTCGCTTGCACTGGGTGTATCTCATTTTTTATGTATTTTGACTTGCATTTCAGTTCTATGAATAGACACGGAAGTAGCCGCCACCTTTGCGCAGAATGACATATTTAGGTTAGTGAGTATACTGTTATATCCAGTTTTGCAAAAATGAAGAAAAGCTTCTCCTTATGCGGAAATATGGCTGTAAGTTTCATCATAATGGTTAATCCCCACAGATTTTGTCAACCTTGCTGCGGAGAATAAGAGAGAATGTGTGAGATTGAGAGACAGAAAGAAAGTGAGTGGAAAAGTTTGATCGTTCAATGTACTATGGTAATTTATTGGAAAACTTGTGCCTCGATACAGGTTTTACATGAAGATCGGTAACCTTGTTTTCAAGCTGATGTACTTGAGTTTGATTCATATTTTTCCTTAGTGAAGTGGCTATTGATATCAACAGGTTTCATTATTGACCGGTATGTCGTGCTTCTGGTGCGTTCGGTCGCCTCCAGGTCATCATTGTTCTAAATGCTACACGCGATGGTTCAGAATTTACAAAAGCATTATTGTGAGCTAACACGTGGAACGACTGTTCATACAGTGCGGGGGGGGGGGAGGATTGGCTAGAAATATTATTAAATAAATAAGTTTCGATGACATTTTCAGCTGTTTTTGACTAAAGCAAAATAACTCCAACAAAATTTTAATCTGTTTTTAAATTCACACTTAACAAGTTTAGAGCAGTTTAGTGGCACCTTGGTTGGCAGCTTGTCAGAGTGAACATTTAGAGGTGGAATAGCTACACACGAGGGTTGTTATTTCTTGAAGTTGGATGACACACGCGCTTGAACCTAGTGTTCTACGGCCAAGTAAAGGTATCGTAATTGTTTGGTTTTCCTGTAAGTGTCGTCCTCGAAACGCGAATGTGGCGTCAACTCATTTAAACGCAAGAAAATGTACTGGCTATTGGGAGGATATTAGCGGCTTTCAATCCACGATAAAATGTTACGCTATAAGCAGATGATAACACTAGTATAGGTCTGTGGCTGCCACCTTCAAGGGGTTGCATAAAAAATCGCAACGTGAAAATCATACAGTCGGTGTGGCTCGTCCACCGTGCGAGCCGTTTTCTGCCTAGTGTTGATTGACCCTTACATCTGGACTCTTCGTAAATGCCCCTCTTGCAAATAAATAAATAAAAAATCCGTTCTTTTGGTACAAAAATCCCATTTGGTATATAGTTTCGCCTGCCTGCTCGGCAATCCCATCGGACGAAACCCATGGTGGTTAGGGGCAAAAAATGGTTTAAAAAATAAACGAAAACGCAAATTTGGCAGTTTTATCACAAATACACCGTGTTTTGTATCCGTGTACAACTGCATATAGTGAAATTACAGTAATTATGGCGAGCCAAAGTCTACTAATATAAAGAACTCGCGGGACGATGACTGCTACGAAAGTAATCTTTCCATCGTTCGAACTCCCACCCACCCGTCTCATCAAAACCACCCAAGTCGGCCTGCTCGACTCGGAACGTCGAGCCAATTGCCTGCAAGCGCCTGGAATATTTAGTTTTCGTCGTTCCGTTGTAATCAGGTCATGTTTCGTGTGGTTTACTGCTATTTTTCGATGCTGAATCGAATGGGATGGGTCTCGGAGCTGTCAGACCCCGTCAAGCTGTTCAAGGGAATAATAAACCGTTGTGTAATAATTTTCAGGGTTTTATCGTAAAGGATGAGAACGATAAAGCACTGTTGAGTGTTCCAAACGTTGAAATAAGAAGTACCGTTTTCCAGGAACTTACAGACAACTCAACCAAGAGATAATAGGTTGTGAGGAATCACAAACAACAATTGTATTCGTGTACAGATAAGCCCACCATCAGTTACTTGGGTCAGGAAATAATCAGTGTTGCAATGAAAAGTAAATTTGGCTTATCGATTTCTATTGGAAACTTCAAGGTGTTGATTCAATATTGTATTTTTTAGTTGATATAAGTATACTTCTTCGCAATCTCTGATTTAATCAGCACGTTGGTTGAATATGGCATAATTGAGAAATACAACAGCCTGAGGTAATTGGGAAACAACGTTGTGGAAATTACTAAAATCAAAGCCTAGCTCAAGAAACGACTGAAAGCGGATTTTTAAACAACCTACTCCCATGAGGTGAATTTATTTTTGAAACACTTGATTTTTGTAATTAAATTGGTTTTTATTTGATGTATATGTATTAAATATATTATTTATGCAGATGGGTCATGGCATTCATTTTATTGCGTCAATATAATCCTCGAGTAATTATTTAACGTATAAGTTAATCTAATACAGCGTTCGCTGGAGGTAATACCTAATAACTTGGCTTCGTGAAGGCAATTAATCGATCGTTGACAGTCGATATATCGTGTGTATCGACAAAATACTTTTGGTGTCGACTTGGTTGGAGCAGCTCCTGAAGAGCATCCTTTGGTACCCGTTCACTTCGAAGAGCCGCTCCTTCGTGAACGCTGCATCTCGCTCGCCTGTTGCTGACACTCCTTCGTGGACCTCGCTTGACGTACCACCGTCTTCACCCCGTAAAGTAAGATTTGCAGAAATTGTCAATCCTTTCGGCTCACACGCGTTATTTTGGTAGCGTATAACGGCTTTTTCCTCTCACCGGTGCGTTTATTTATCACAGGGTTGGAAAATGTTCATCGGCCGACTCAATTAGGTGTCATGTTGAGTCACCCGAGCACTACCCTTGTGGAGACTGTACCCGGACGAAGTGACTATTGTGTTGTTTGGAAAAGATTCCATCACAATTCTGAGATCAGTAGTTTCTGGCTCAAACGGCATTGGTTCCTCAGCAGCTGTACTTAGATGAATTGTGCAGCTACTACTGTCTTCTCAATTTCGTGTAGTATTTACTTGTTCACCACCAATATGCAGTGTACATAACTACTTATGCGTGTACAGTACATAACTACTACTGCTCTAGCGTGGAGAAGCTAGAGCAGTTTTACTTGACTTTTTTCCCTACTTTGATCGGTACGAATCTGAGGGCCCCTTGCTGCGGGGCTTATCTCTGGCGAGCATCGTGGTGGGGGTCGGCGACGTCCTGCCGCTCTAATTTGCCTTCTTTCTTTCGCTCTTCTGAGTCGTCTTTCTTCCTTCTCATGTATAGTCACTTCCACGTCATCGGTCACAAGTAAAACTCAATATTTTTTCCCCCAGCTTGTTACTAGGATATTAGTGTAGGATCGGATGGTTGGAAAGATCGGTGTTTATTCAAGAGAGTGAAGAGATCTGTGCTGGTGGAAATCACTAGTGTCGGAGGCGGACGTTCACCTTCTGAGGTGGTTTTGTGAGATGCAGACACTCAAAAATGTCTAGGTTCAGCAAACTGAAGGGTTGTTTTGGCGAGAAAATTCAAAGGGTTCGAGGAGAGCGAAAGAATAAAAAAGTATGGAGGCAGTTGTAGCACAGGTTGCAACAAGAGGGGCGAATGAAGAGTCCAGATGTAAGGGTCAATCAACACTAGGCCGAAAATTTCTTCGCCGCACGTAAACACAGCTTAAACCATCCACCTGTAAAAGTGTAACCGTAATTTTGTTTTTTCTGTGTCAACATGAAGTGGTACAGAATCCCAACCGAACTAGAACGACTGTCGTACAGGCGCCCTTTCGATAATTATTTTTTTGCATGCCAATTTTGAGTGGTGGTGGTTGGGTTTTCATCTTCTGAAATGAAGCCCTAGGTAGCAGTGGTCCTCCATAAAAGCTCCATTTAGAACGAACCCTGACGGAGAGGGGGTAAATTTTAATAGCTCCCTCCCTCCCTATATACTAAACCCCAACAACTAAAGATGGGTCTAGTGTGTGTTCTCCCCAGATTGAGGATATCTCTTATTTTCTCCCTCGAGAGTCTAATAAAAAACCTTGACTGTCTTTGGCGTGGCATATCCGGCCAATAGGCAGCCCTACACTAATGCCCTTATTCAAGTGGCTTTTGGTGGTACCTGCGATGGGCCCAGGTTCCTCTGGGTGAAGCGCAGATCCGTCTCGCCAGTTTGTCGCCCTACTCGTTTCCTTCAGTTCCTCTATGACCTGGCACATAACAGTGTTAGAGTATTTCCCCTTTGGCAAAGTCTTCAGGCCAGCCAGCCAGTCATTCCCAAACCAGCCCCAACGAGGTTGTATAAGAAGCCAGGGCCTTAGTGCAGCCTGAGTACATAATGTAGACCTTTTTTTTTACTTTGTGTTAATCGAAGGAAAGTTAAATGTTACAATCGTGTGATAAACGGAAGTCGAGTTTTCTTCAGATCTTAGGGTTTTATGACCTGAACTTAGAATAGGAGGTACAACGCATCACACAACATTCCTTGATTTCCTTCGCTCTAGCAACTAATCAAATCTCTTTTTCATTTAGTTTATAACGACGTTCTACATTTAAACTGGTGGTGCTTACATACCAGAATTTATTGTGCTACTCCTACTCACGCCACAACCATTATTGAGTAATTAGTGCACAGGAGATTTATGTGACTGTCTACGTGGTTTTGGAAGTTTTCTTCAGATCTGTGCGATCCAAGGGATACTGAGTTTGAAAACCACCATTTGGGAAAATGGTCTGTGTGTGTGTGTGTGTGTGTGTGTGTGTGTGTGCTACTAATTCGATTCAGAGAGTCATGTGGAGCAGATGTATCTGCGTACTCATGGGAGCTGCATCAAGCATCTGTAAGCAGGTTGCTGGTGCAGTGTTATCTGATGGCAGGGAAGTGGAGAGAGTGTGGCACTACCGGGTTGTCTCAAGAGAAGGACTGGGGCCTGACCTCGTCGTTATTGGTCAGCAGTGACTCTGAATGTTGTGACGACATAAACAAATTGAAATTTTGTGGGGATGAACCCAAGGTAAATCAAGGGTTAATATAATACAGGTAAGTGGAAAACAACAAAATAAACTTGATTAGGATAGGTGTCGCTTTATTTAAGCAAATCAAAAAAAAAAATTAACTTTATCTTTAAGTAGGCACAACTCAGGGTAGATCTCTGTCACAGATATACATGGTAGGTACGATAGATTTCTGAAATTAAGCGGGTACTCACTACTTCCAACGGCCGTGGAGTATATTATAAGTTTACTAACTAGTACTTCCCAAGGATAGGGACTTATCCAATGAAATGGAACGGGAAAGGAACGTAGTACTGGATGTATTCCACCCAGCGATTTCCTACTGGATGTTTGGAGCAGTCGGTGATCTAGCTTTTGCGCTCTGACCTGAAACTGAGCAAAAGGCAGGGACCTCCTCATTATGCTGTTTCCGAGATGTGGTTTGAGAAGAGCTTGAGAGGTGTACGAATATTAGTACCACCTACCGGTACGTGATGAGTGGGAATCTTGGCAGAAGCCACGCAGTTGGTGAATAAATATTCTTTCGATCCCAACAAGGGTGAAATTTTGGAAGAGACGGAATACTGATGAGCTGTAGATACGTCAATGCTGGATGGCGGAAAAAGAACAATAGAACACCGAAACGTGGTGCCGGGCCTGTTCTCCCAAATCGCCTGCAGGTAGCAGCACACGATGGATTCAACAATTTGTTTCCAAATTCATCAACGAATTCTGGACCCATCAGTGTTTTGTTTTCCTTCTGAAGAATATATTTTACAGAAAATAACTGTCCCACCTCTTAATTGGAAACAATGGCTGGAAAAGAAATAAACATAATTTTCCCGTACGCATTTACTGCCATCTGGCAGAAGACTGGAACGGGTGGCGCCGAGAACCGCGAAATATGAAAGTGGTAGGACTACGAATTATTCACGCTACAATGTACGGGTAGTATTTTGTAGCCAGAATCTTGCGCTCGCATGTCAAGCCAAGGATCGTAAATATGACCGGATGGATCTTCGTATGGCTTGTGTAAGAAGCTCGTAGAGCAAAGGCGGCTTAGGCAATGTCCTGGAGGAGTGTGAAGTACATGAAAAGAGCTGAGTGGATGCTTTGGCTGAGTGAGCCAGCCAGAAGGTGTTCTTCTGAGTCATCTGAAATGGTGGTCGATCCATCTTGGAGCATTCTTTTATCCTTCTTTCTTTCCCTCTTGCACTCCTACTACTAGAGCCAAGGCAGGGTGGTCTGGGTGCTCTTCCTAATTCGTTAATTATAGTTTATTTAGTTTCCTTTTTCGGCCACTTCCTTCCATTTACTTTGCCCTTCATTTAAAAGAAAAGTGTGTCAATGAAAACAGCTGTGCCAAATCGCCTATCATTTTACATTTACCCTGTAGGTCACTATATAGGGCGTCAAACTGGAAACTAACTGTAATTACTATATTAATCAAAATATAAAATTTTGTATTCTCAAAAAAGGCACCAACCGTTTTGATTACATTTTTTGTAAGTAAAATAATATGAAACTCTCATCCTTGGAAAAATTATGAGAGGAGCACAATAAATTGTTATAAATATCGAAGACTGGGTGAGTGTCGAACTACACAAAATTGAAAGGAAGGGAAAGGAGAGAGAAAAGAATGAAAGGAGTTCAGAACTGATATAAGAGCGACAATGAACACAATTTCAAATTGTAACAAATCGGAGATGTTGGACAGGGCCGAAGCGGACAGAGGGCAAATTTCGAAACTCTCTACTTCCGGGTTTTTTATTTTCGAAAGAGCAGGTTAGCACCCACAAATACGTAACTGGTAACAATGAACATGCAAAGGCCACCTTCTGTCATTGCAAGTAGCACTTGGTAAGGCAAGCCCGCAAGGCGCTAATGTCGCGGGAACACGCTGCTTTTAGATAATCGTGTACGAAGTGTAAGAAATGGCAGTGGTTGAAACTCCAGAATTTCTGTTGTAGCTCCTATTCATCTTATGAGCGTCGCTAAGCGTTCATTGGTTTTCTGAGATTGGTAGCGCCATTTTAGCGGAACTTATTAGGAAAATATGTGATGCAACGCATCATACAACTGTCTGTGGCCCCACACGCATTCAGCGGTTTTCATCCCTGTGATAACAACTAAAATAAAAACTGGTAGTGCTTTAAAGCCGTGCTGCTCCTAATTGTGTCTAGACTATTATTGTGGAATATTTATGTGACAATTCTCTTTGTACACGTTATTACAAATGAATGTTGTCTGCTGGAATCATTTTCAGAAATGCCGTCTTACAAGTTGACGTACTTTCCTTTCAAAGGCCTGGCTGAGCCCATTCGCCTTATTTTGGCTTATAAAGGCGAGGAGTTTGAAGATGTCAGGTTCGAAAGGGAGAAGTGGCCTTCTATCAAACCAAGTAAGTCAGCTATACACACACGTCTCTTCTTGCATCTTTAAACGCTCAATTCGTCCTTCACTCAACTCATTTTCATTCCTCAGCCACGCCATTTGGCAAAGTTCCCATTTTGGAAATCGACGGTAAGACTGTCTACCAGTCAACTGCCATCGCACGATATTTAGGGAAAGAGGCTGGTTTGGGCGGAAGCAACGCCTGGGAAGATTTGCAGATCGACATCGCCGTCGACACTTTGCACGATTTCCGTCTTGGTAGGTATTGTTTTGTTTAATAGGAAACTGTGATCTCACTTGAGTGTTCTAGTGTCATGGGCAAGAATATGTCAGGAAAGAAGGCATAATGTAGGGTTGAGGGCTGCAGTACGTCAGTGTCAGGTTTTCAAGCTCCTTGAGTAATTTCAGTTAAGAAGAGAGTAGTGTAGCAGCAACAGTCCCACAATTTATATTGCTTTTACCGACATCGACCAATAGGAATGTAAAATCAAGTTCCAGGGTCACTTATATCTCATTCCCATTCTGGTTGCAGTGGGTCCTATTTGTTATTTAAATTTAGGGGCTATTTAATCGACAATATAGGAACTATGTCTGGGAGTACGTGGTCTCCTATTGAGTGGATGGTTTAAGCCACCGCTTGCAGCGGGATTACTAAGGTTAACATTGGACGCGAAGAAATCACTTATAGCTTCCTGGAGGGTTTCAGAGGGGGTGCTCAGACCGAAATCTTTGTAGACTGTCTGGTTTCGAACATATGGAGGAGTATTGAGAACTTTACGCTGTAATGTACGGTTCTGATGCTGTTCCAATTGTCGAAACTCTGATTTGGAACACGTTCCATAGACTGGCAGTGCGTATAACCTAATGGGTCGGATAAAAACTTTATGAATTAACATTTTATTGTCAAGTGACAGGAACGGATTGTTGAGAAAGTAGTTGAGCTGTGAGAGATGCCAGCAATGGAATCATGCAAGAGGTCAGTGATCTCGGCCAGTCCGCTGTGTCGTATGTGCTGGACATCATGACACAAAGCAACATCCTAGCGATAGCGTCACAAGAAACTGCGTCATTTGCAACGGAAATTATTATCAAATGAGACTGATGATTGGAATTTCATTGTTTGTAATCTTAAGGTCGTTAGTGGGGATTGATTCCCTCCTTAATTCAACTAAACTGTTAGAGCTTTTGGGTGGGTTGGAACTGTGTTCCTTGGATGCCCGCTATTTATGCTTGTTAGCGTTTTTCCTAGCAGATACTAAGTAAGAAATCACTTCATAACTCAATCATCCTGAAAACGCTGAAATACGGGGTCACTATGTTTTAGCTGCCGTTCCTTACTGGTTTGAACAAGACGAAGCACTTAAAGCCAAGAAGAAAGAAGTTGCCCTGAAAGAAACGGCGCCATTTTATTTGGAAAAATTCAATGCGCTCGTGAAACAAAATGGTGGCTACTTGGCCAATGGAAAGGTACGTTAAATAATCAGTAAAAGTAAATTTTGCCCATTGATAACTATTCATAAATCTCCATCTGCTCATTCAATATTGATTTCCCTGTTTTTAGTTGAGTTGGGGTGACTTATACTTGTTCGGAATCTCCGATTTCATAAGCATGTTGGTTGAATATGACATATTTGAGAAGCACGATGGGCTGAGGCAGTTGAGAGACAACGTCGTGGCGATCCCTAAAATCAAAGCCTGGCTCGACAAACGACCGAAAACGGATTTTTGAACAATGAATTCGGTGTGATTCAATACATTTACAAACATGATGTTTTCTTCCTTGGGAATGTGCAGTAAAGATGCCTTATAATAAAATTGAGTTTCGCTTCACATAGCCCCACAACCTTGGTTTATTACTTTCCGCTATCCGAAGGGAAGGAAAGTATAGTAATCGGCCCAAAAAAAAATTTGGGTTTTCTTCAGATCTTTACGTTTCAGACCATACTGAGTCTAAAAAACCTAATTTCGGCGCGTGGTCCGTGTGTATGTGTGTGTGTGTCTGTAGTTCGATTTGCGGGAGAACGGCTGATCCGATTGAGCTGGTTCTTTTTTTGTTTTGTTCGTTATTTTTTGTAAACACCAAAATAAGGTTATGGACGATTTCGGCCGATGGGAAGGGGGGTGGGGGACGAAAATGTACCAAAAACTAGGGTTTTTCGCATTTTTCTCGAAAACGACTCTAACGATTTTGATTAAACTTTCAAATTATCTCCCCTAATCAATACCTAACTTTTCTTCTCCGTACATATCTCCATGAAAATACGGTGAACGGAGATATGGGCCCCTGAAGCAAAAATAGGTATATTCCAATTTTCTCAAAAACGGCTCTAACGATTTCGATCAAACTTTCGGAGTACTCTCAGCTAACTAGTCCCTACACTTTGTTCTTCGTAAATGTTTCCGTAGAAATGCGTTGAACGAAGATATAGCGCCCGCCTATGTAGGAGGTGTTCGAACTTAAAGGGGTGGCGGAACGTTGTGTGTTGCTACGCACCAGATATTTTATTAAGGCTGTTGATAACTGACGTCAGTTCTGAAGGCTTATTTGGTGCAATTGAAGTTGAGTGGCCGACCTCATTAAGAGTTTGAGTGAATTCTTTAGTTGTTATTTCAAACCCTCTTATTGTCCCATCTCCATATTGACATCTTATTTAGAATTCATTCTTGCTTGCTGTTTTGGTTCCCTTTGTTGCGTAAAGAACACAATGAATGAATGCATTGTCCGGCTGTAGTGTTCATTCAACTGGAACTGTTCCCCGACTAGCTCATTCTACCGCCATTTCAAAGTCGAAATGAATCACTCAAACTTGAACTTTTGCTCTATGAAATCAGTCGGAGTATGGTATTATCCCTTGTCATCATGTGTGTGATCCCCGACAAGTAATAATGTCCAGAATGTGGTGTTTGTTTGCATCGTCAAACAGTCAACTGTTATTGTGAACCCCGCTGCCATTAACTGCACTCGTGTACTCTACAGTCTGAGCAATGCTTTTTCCCCCCAACGTTGTTTCAAGTTTTTGCTGTTCAAATAAAACTCAAGTTAGATCAAGTAGTTTATTTACCTGGAAAAACATTGAGCTATTTGTTAAATCGAAGAAAAAGATGCGTTATGTACATCAAGGCTGCACCTTAGCCCAACACTGTTCTTCATAATATATACTTTTTATGAGCTCGCTAACAATAACATCTAATTGGCAGTTCATAGTGCTAATCGTGGTATTCGTTCCGCTGTTGAGTATTTCTTTTGTGGAAGAAACACTATGAATAAACTGAAAACAGGATGTTTACAATTTAAATTTACAGTCGCCAATTTTGATGAGTATAGTCTCTCTACTCCACGTTTGCCATGTCCATAGGTATTGAGGCGACTGAAACGGGCACAATTTCAGTTAATGACTAGAAACTGTGAGATGAAAATGGGGCAGAGTAGAGATCGATGAGGTTGATTATCGGTCTGCTGTTTTTGGGCGGCTCATTAGGTTATTCACTCAGCACTGTGGAGTACACAGTCAACGAGAAAAACAAGTAATTTATAAAGACAGGTTCGCTTTAGTAAAAAATTTGAGTGGTGGCGTTGTTTGAAGGGCCACAAAAATTGTCAGAGTGGCAAGAGTGTTTGTAACCTATCTACTTCGTATGGTGGTAGGCAGTCCTCATTGTACAAATAAGAAGGCAGGAAAACAATCTGGCTACTTTTCACTCGCTCATTATTTTCATTTGGGAAGCCTAATTTGTTCCACGTGAAACTAAACAAAAGTCATAGTTTGGTCAAATGTGGGGTAGCTGCGATGCTGTTCAAGAAAAGCTCCCGGAACTGCAGCGACAGGTTTTCCTCAAGGATCCACAGGGGCCATGAACACTTGGTGCAGTACATGTCCTATTAAACATCTCACCCCTCACATTCAAAGGGCTGCCTACCTGGGAGCAGTAAGGCTTTTGCAGACTGGTACTATTTCTATCAGGTCAAAGGCGCCTGCATCCATAGGAACAGTGGGAGAGAGAGCCATCGCCAATTGTGGTAAGCTCGTTATTATGGTACACTGACGGTTACGGGGGGGGGGGGGCATTACAGAACTCAATTTCAGCCTTGGTGCTCGTAGGGGGTATGCCACAATAATCAAGCAGACATTCTAGTCATAAATGTCCGCACTCAAGAAGTCCTGGCAAAAGGACCAAGGGTTTGCGGATCTGTGTATTCTTAGAAAGCGCGGCTACCTTAACGCCTAACATGGTAATGCCTTCCGGTTCTAAAACGGCTAAGTGATCATAATGCGCTTTCCTTTATTTGGATACTGGCTTTTAAGGACCACGAAAAGGTGAACTGCATTGCAAAAAGGGGCACGGAATTCCTACCCTTTGGGCTTGAGCCTAACATAGGAGCGACGAAAAGTCATTTAAATCAGCATGTGATCCGATGAGAGACACTGGAGAAACAAGCTCAATGGCGTGGTCCTTTTGTGAGAGGATGGTCTGAGCAACTTTGTGGTAATACATTCTAGTACATAGGGAAACAGAGTAGCAGCTGTTCGAGTTAAGGAAAGTAAACACAGATGATCTTATAAAAGTATATATGTTGCCTAACAAGAATATTAACGAATATTCCCATAAAACACCAATTTAGCTGCTCGGGGTTATTGAAATGATTTGTATGATATTCGATACTTTCCCCTAAACGGAATTGAAAAAATGTTATCGATCGAACTAATCGATTGTTTCAATCGACCACTTTTGACGTTGCGTTCCGACCGGGTGGTGGAAGCTGATCGTTCCAGAAGAACAAGTTCTCGTGTTATACGTTCCATCGGAGCTTGTTCGATTAGGAATCTAATTACTCTGCCCTTGACATTCCTCTCACAACTCTCGCCGGAAATCGTTTGACACATCGCTGTTTTCACGGAGTAAGTTTGCAGAAACTGTTAACCGTACAGCTTATGCGCGTTATTTGCTAGCTTTTAACATTTTTTTCTTCCTCTGGTTCGTTCGTGGTTCGCAGCGTCGGAAAATGTCGGTCGGGTCGATTTGATGTCGTCATGTTGAGTAACCAGAGGCCTACCGGCTTCTCGCCCTTGAGACGATTCCCGGACCTCTTTGCTCTGTTGCTAAGATTACATCACAATTCTGCTATCTAATTATATCCGTAGTTTATAAAGATAAAAACGGCATTATTCCCTCAGTTGTTGTTTTATGGATTGTACAGATCCAGATTGTTGGATCTCGTCAATTTCGTGTAGGTTGTAGTGTTGACTAACGCAGCCTTATGGTACAATGTACTCTACAATGTTGGGTAGTTGCACCGGGGCATTTTAAGTTAACCAAAGCGAACTAAAATATTACAATCGTGTAAAAAGTGGAAGTCGAGTTTTCCTCAGATCTTAACGTTTTGAATCCAATATGTCAGTTGCGTCGCGTCAAACCACGTTCCTTAGCCCTACGTGCTTTATGCGATTTTCTTCACCCGCCGAACGGAATCAAATGTTTTTTATTCAGTTTACAACGGCGTTCCACGTAAAAAACTGTTGGCGCTTATGGTTCTGAAATCAGCCAATTCGAGTGAACCAATGACCACAGATATTCATGTCCCAGCCTTTCATTCGATATCAAGTTTCAGTCGTATTAATCATGAGGTGGCTGCGCATCACGAATCATAAAAGTTAATGAGTCATTAAATGTATGACCAGTAATGGGACGATGTAGGCTCTACTTGCCAGGGCTAGTAAGGAAATGTAAAGTCAGAAGAAAGGCTGTCAGTAGATTTAGGACGTGTCAACTTCATGGAAGCATCACAATGGCAAGAGTTACGATGTTGGCCTTGCGTATCTACCAGAAGATGTTTCCTTTGGCCCAAAATTTCCTAGGCCTTAGCCACAGCTTTAGAATCGACCCCTGAACTCTGTGCATTGCATCGTAATTACACCAAAGGATGCTTACGCAGTTTGTAAGGCGTAAGCTATTAAAAAATTGACGTTTTACAATTAGTTACCTCGTAACGCCAGCACTGCTCGCTCTCAGGGGTCTTGTTTCAATGCTTCATAGATAGCAGTAAGATGAATGTAATGGCGAATGTTCGTATCACGAGACGAATGGGAGAATCCCCCATTATGTTCCTCTTAGTTATAAATCTTAAGGTCATCATTCCCACAACTAGCAGCAAGCTCCAAGTAGCTAATCGTTTTATAGAACACCCTCGTCGCCGTATTGAATGTCATGCAAAAGCATTTCACGTGTTCCCCTGACATTTTACGCATTTAAGCAACTGACCATGTGGGAAAAGCTGTCTATGGGAGAAAGGGCCATTTTTACTTGACATTCAACTGACCATCACAATCCTGAAGCGGTATTCGCAAAATTGGATAGAAGTTAAACAATAAATATCCAAAGTAAACATGATAATAGGAATGCAACATATAAAACGAACTGAGGGAAAGTGGTAAAAAATTATTTTGAAAAAATGAAAAAAATAAGTTGAATTATGAATGGGAATTTTATTACTAAGAAAAGAAAGAAGACAAGAACGAAGAATTATGTGCTCCAGATTGATTTGGTGGCTGTGTGGTTTGTTGGGTGACTCTCTTGTAGTGTGCCCTTTTTACTTTCCAGTACCCAAAGGGAAAGGCAATTGCGATTAAAGGGAGAACGTCTGGACCGATTGAGCAGGTTCTTTTTACTTTCCTTGGCTCTGCGAATGTAAACGGCTGAAAAAAAGTGAGTTCTTTTGAGATCTTTACTTTTCAGTCCTTACTGAGTCCAAAAAACACTATTTGGGAATATGGTCGTGTGAATACGGGCTACTCTAGAAATTCCGGAGTTTCAACTACCCCTGTTTCCCTTTTTACCCGATAACTCTGGAAAAGTAATCATTATCGTTCTAAAAAAAAGTGTTTACAGCGTCATTATTTCTGTCTGTGCCAATTGCTCAATAATGATCCGGGCATGAGGACGAACAGCACCATAAATTCTGGAACTGTAAGCGCCACCGCTTTTTGCTGCCTTGAAGGAACCCAAGTTCGAAGGAACTGATGCAGAGCAAAAGAAAGTTGTGTGGTGCAGCCCACAGGATATTTTTGTTTTGGTCTTGATTTTTGGTTATGAGCGATTTCCATCGATTGGAAAGGGGGGTGGGGGACCTGCTGTTCCAGACCAGTGGGGAGACAGTTGCACCTGGACCTCCGTTGTATCCTATAGCAACCCATCAGCACTTCGATAGCCTTGCCATTTATTTCTCTCTTTGTCCATCCTCATTCAGTAATTCCGGTCACCCCTTTTTTCATTCTCTTGGACTGCAAGGACACTTTTGCCTTAGCAGTGACACGCCTTCCAGCGTGGCTGGGAACAGCAGGCCCTCCTGGCATCAGTCATGCCTCTTGCATGTCCGTGCTGGACCTCGTGGCGGAGCCAGATTTGGGTTGACATAGACGGAGTTTCAGCCTAAATTGTTTAGTTTTGGTTTATTATTCATTCTGAATAATAACCCTATGTTTTCGGTCACGAAACATTTTTTACAACCCCCCCCTCAAAATTTGATACTTTACGTTTCAAGACATGGAGTTTCCAAATTTGCAATGTCCGTCCACCGTCCGGGCCATTTTGTGCCTTTAACGTGGTCTAAAAAATTCGTTCTTTCGCACAAAAATACCATTTGGTATCTAGTTGTGCCCGCCATCTCGGCAATCCGATTGGACGAAGCCCATGAGTGTTATGGGCAAAAAACGGTTAAAAATTAACGCAACGCAGGACAACGCGGGAACTACAGCGAAAGTCAACGTTTCGTTGTTTGTACTCCCTCCCTCCTCGCCCGTCTCATTAAAAAACCACCCGCGCTCGCTCGCCTCCCAACGACGCCGCCACTCAACTCCCCTTTCGACTCACAACGGGTTCGCTCGACCCGACGGGGCAAAATCATCAGACGTTTTGTTTCCATAGTTCCATTGTAGTCAGGTCATGTTTCGTATGGTTTACTAGTATTCAATGCTGAATCGAATGGGATGGGGGAGCAGTAATACTTGGTCAAGCTGTTCATGAGAATAATAAACCATTGTGTAATAATTTGCAGGGTTTTTTTTCTCTGATAGGGCAGGGGTAGACATAAGGCACACAGTTCGTTGGGCTAGGTACTCTGCTCCCTCTTCTTATACCTTGGAGTTTTCCCATGATTGCCTAAACTGAATGGACTTCCTACCAGGTATTACGCTCCACTGTTGGAGTTTTCCCTCCTGGCGTGGTCTGGTCCGTGCAGATTTACAGAGCGGGGATGGGGGACCAAAATGTACCAAAAACAGCTCCAACGGTTTTATTAAACATCCTAATTATCTTCTACGTGTTAGCAACCAACTTTTCTTCTGCGAAAATATCAACGTGACAATTTAGTGATATAGGCTTATGAAGCAAAAGTAGGGGTTTTTAACTTTTTGGCAAATTGGCTTCGACCATTTTCACCAAACTTACAGGGTGTTTTCAAATAGTTAATACTTATGTATAGTTCACAATAAGTGTTCTTCTGACCATCCATTGAACAGAGATAAAAACCAAAATGTGTCTTCCGGCAGCCTATACCCGCATCTGCTCAAGCGGATATCTCATAACTGGCTCTAACGATTTCAATCAAACTTGCGAAGTACTCTCAACTAACTGGCACTCACGTTTTGTTCTTTGTAGATGTTTTCGTAGAAAGAAGATACAGCGCACTGACGTCGAAATTACGGGGGTTGCGTGAAGTTATGTGTGGCTACGCACCAGATATTTGTCCTCGAAAGTGTTTTCTATGGACAGCTCTAAATAACACGACGGTTTCGTACAATTATCTGTGAGAAATTAACGAGAGCAGCGTAATAAATTATCGGAAATATTGAAGAAAATGAAGTATGTTAATGATAAGGAGCGACTCCAGGGGTAATCCGTGGGAGTTGGATCTGTTTGGATGAAAACTCGTCCTTCCTTTTTGTCAACTTCAAATTACTACACTTTCATAACCCTTTGGGTTGTGGCGCATAAAATTATAAAGAAACGATTCTTGATGTACAATGTTCTTACTGGAGGTTGGAGTTTTTGTTGCAAACTGCGTTTCATTCAACCATTATAAATCGATGAATTCGTTTTCAGAAATGCCGTCTTATAAGTTGACCTATTTCCCTTTGAAAGGTTTGGCTGAGCCAATTCGCTTTCTACTGTCTTACAAAGGCGAGGAATTCGAAGATGTCAGATTTGAAAGAGAGCAGTGGCCTTCTATCAAACCAAGTAAGTCAGCTACACACGTCGTTTCTTGCGTTTTGAAACGGTCAATTCGTCCTTAACTCAACTCATTTTCATTCCTCAGCCACGCCATTCGGCAAAGTTCCCATTTTGGAAATCGACGGTAAGACTGTCTACCAGTCAACTGCCATCGCGCGATATTTAGGGAAGGAGGCTGGTTTGAGTGGGAGCAACGACTGGGAAGATTTGCAGATCGACATTGCTGTTGACACTTTGCACGATTTCCGTCTTGGTAGGTATTGTTTAGTGTTAAACTTTTATTGTGCTGCTATAATCTGTTTAGCATGTTTTATTGTTACGGCGATTGTAGGAAGCTACACGATGCGCCCATTTTGTCAGGTTATTTGATGTTCCTGTAAGTTTCTCTTGGTCACTATACGTCTGAGGTGCGGTAATAAACCAGTCCAACTGATAAACGGTGATTTATGTTGAGAAAACACAACTAGATGTGAATTCTGCGATGTTTATTGAAGGGCCCTTTATAGTTTATTTAGCCTTCTGTAATTCTGAAAGTACTTCGGCTTACCCAGTAGGGTGTAGGGAAGTTTTCTAATTTTTTATTGACTCCCATTGTGCTCGTTTTGGAAGCAACAATTGTTTCAAATCGGAAGCACTATGTTTTTTCTATAGTTCGTTACAGAAAGCGAGCAGTTACAAACGTCACTTGTGAGAAATGAACTGACTGCAGATCATATAAATTGAACCGTTAGAAGATTGAGGGCTGGTTTACCAATGTCGTTGGAGGATTTTGGCTAGTACTAGGTGGCAGTCATCTGTGTTCCCACTGATGGCTCCCAATTCGACGTTTTAACTGGGGAATTGATGAAACAGCCTTGAAACAAGCAGATCTGAGAAAAATCAACAGCAAATAGAACAATATTTCTCCCATCTGGGTGCTATCGACTGTTCCAATGACTGACTCTCAAGAATCCACGACAGACTTATAAACGACATTATTCTGGTAAAGTGCCAGGACAATAATTCAATAGTTTGATACTTCATTGAGCATTGTTTGTTCTGATAATGTTGCTTACTATGGCAGTCAGTTTGAGTGGCTTGGTACGTTGAAGTTGTCTTGCCATTTCTCCGGTGTCATGGAGTTTGACAGTTTCCTCCTTGATCTGAGGTTTTATGCATAACTCAAGGTCTGACGACGCGTTGGGCAGATCATTGAAGGACGAGTATGTAGTTGGCAATTTATTCTCTAGGCTGTGTGTGGGCCACATCCGAACTGTGGGCACCGATCAGCCACTGCCTCAATGCCTTTGCTTTTAACATATCGAATTTTATGTTGTATACGAAGATATAACAAACGAAATAGCAAAACCGTGAACATTAATACATATTGGTTATAATAATATATACATGCTGTTGACACAGAGGCGAGGAAAACCAATTACACTAAAATCGTGTAATATGTACAAATTAGAGAAAAACGGAAATAAGGAACTCCTATTAAGTAAATGAAAATAACGAACAATTGAACAATTAAAAAGGGAAAACGTTAAAACTAGTGTCCTCGAGGAATTAGAATAAAAACGTCGGACCGTTTAGTGAAATCGGCAGTTGAGATTTGTTGCGAGAAGTCACTGATCCTTGTAGCGAGGTGTCGGCAAATGATGCTTGTGTGAGAGCTGGACGTCAGGCGGGATGCTGATCACCCAGGGAACAACAAACGAAGTGGTAGCTTGATACGACAATTGAACGGCTGAACGCATTGTGCCAAAAAAGAGCGGGGCAGTAGCCGAGAAATGGTGAACTTGTGGAGCGGGGGTTTTTAGACGATGCCGAGGAGGGGAGCAATAAAATGCATCTTCCTGTTTCACGTTTACACATGTTCAGTAATGTATCGACTTTTTTGTTGAAATATCTGTCAAAATCAACAGAAGCCCTGCCAGTACCATGCTATTTTGACTGCCTTAAAAAGAAATGTATGTACAGTAATTCAATGGGACCAACGTTATGCACCATGACACAGTCCCATTGAATCACTCGAATCACTGAGATTCATATGATATCGTGCAATACGCTATCAGAAGCTCAACCTCTCGCTATGCATTTTTTTTACCTTTTATTTTAGTATTGTGGCTCGACAGACATTTTCTATTTCACTAAATGCCCCTTTCCTTAAAACGTTTGGACACGAATACTCTAGGCAACCAACCAATGCCGTAACTGAACTTGATCTCATTGATTTTTACTTTCCTTGGTTCAGCGAAGTAAAACGGAAAGTTACGTAATCAGCTGACCCTACTGAGTTCGTAGAACGCTATTTGGGAAAATGGTCTGTGTGTGGTCTGTGAAAACGGCTCAAACTTGATATCTAACCTGCAGGTCACCATGGGACGCCAAAATAAGGGTATGAGCAAAATCCGCCCAAAACTAACTATAGTTGTCATAGTGCTCGAAACCCCCAATATTTTGTTTCTCGAAAATGGCCCTAACGTTTTTTATTACATTTTTTGTATGGACAGCTCCCAATGAGACAGCAATTCTATTAAATTTCCACTCGTGGAAAAATTACGAGAGTAGCACAATAAATTACCAAACATTTCGACGAAAATCGATTTTAGTTCAGTTTTTTCCTTACAAACTTCGTCAAATGTTACTAGGATACTCAGGTGGTGGTCGAACCAAGTACCAGATCCCAACAGACCAAAGTAGAGGTCGCAATGCGGTTGATAATTCTAAATTCAGATCTTGTACAGGCTGTCGTACTGACCTTGTGGGAATATCTGTGGAACCTATTAGTCAAAGGAGGAAGCCTTATTATTGAGTTGACCCAAGAACGATTCCTCCAGTAGGTGGGGAATTGGTCTGATATTTAGCAGCTGCTTCATATTCACAGTTGTATGAACAATGAGACATTCGGATGAACCACAAAGCAGTTCGTTAGCAGCAGTCCTAATTAACAATCCCGTAATGTAGGTTCTAAAGATGTGCTCTGTTTCTTAAAGCTCCAGCTATTCACGGTAGGATTCTTAGTAAACCAATCGCTCTGAATTGTGGACCACTGTGTTGTAGCTCTCGCTCCGTACTGGTACGAACAGGATGAAGCAGTCAAAGCCAAGAAGAAAGAAGTGGCCCTGAAAGAAACTGGTCCGTTTTATTTGGAAAAATTCGATGCACTCGTGAAAGAAAATGGAGGCTATTTGGCCAATGGAAAGGTACGTGGCAACTTTAACCATTCTTAAATATTGGGCCAAATGGGAAAAGCCAGGAAAGGGCTTCTTTAATGTACGTCAAGGCGAGGGGAATAGTAAATTAAAAATATGCTCCAAAGCATCGCACCACTGATGATGGCTGTTGGCTACATGTCTGTTATGTACGTTCATCCAGTCGAGTGCAGCCCGCGAGTATCTTGTTTTCCAGTAAACCTCCAAGTCGCTGGAAGTGATCTGCAGCATACATTTTTTTCAGTCGTCATTAAAAGTAAATATGTTCGAACGATTCGACACTTATTCTAAATTCTTCAACACAGCAATAAATGTGTATTATATAAAAGTAACCTCCCCACCTCGCTTCACGCAGGAGGCCCATCCACCACCCCAAAACACCCCACCCTCCTAATGTTTGTTGTGATGCACACACGACTTATCGGACAAACAGTTAGCTTTAGCCCTACGACAAATCCTCCTACTTCTGTCCCTTACCCACTACGCACTTGACTAATTTGCACTCATCCCTCACGCTCCTAGTTCTAGTCAACAACGTCAGTTGCCATTCTGTTTCTGGACTTGGGCGGTGAATTTCGATTTCTTCTCTAGAATCAAGGGTCACATGACGGTGGAGACAAAGGCCAGTATCCTTCACAGTGTAAAACCTCCCCTATCCCACCAGAACTATCAATTATTTAGAAGCCTCCCCCACAGACATGTATATGTCACCGATTTGGGATCAGGAGATGTCATATGTCACCAATATGTCGACTGAGATATTGTTCCCTGATTCCTATTTGGTTTCGTAAGCATTGTGTGACTATCCTACACTAGTAAGTGTTCCCGCCAACGAGAGTAATTCATAACCAAACGCAATCTTGCTGCAGTGACGACCGATTGAGAGCCAACATACCGCCACTGAGGTTGCTGCAAAGTTTTTTCTTCCTTCCTCATTTAGAAGGTTAACGTATTATTACGAAGCAGCCATTCTCCTGATATAATTATACTTTTTCTTTGGTTTCCCCAGTCTCCTACGCGTGTTGTTTAGTAAGTAGCACAAAAGTGGTTGCAAGGTCTGCCGCCAATGTAATGCGCTGCACTTCACTCTCCCTCACGTAATCTCGTTGTGATCCCCCAATCACAGTTTGTTTTGTTCACCTAATAGAAACGGGTAGTATCGGCTTTCTGGTACAAGTCACAGAGATGAGTTGCTTTTGCTTGTCATTGCCAGGTCGATGTTAGGCAATGTCTCGCCGTCGATCCCATCCCTGATTTTGGGAAGAATAACAGGAAATGTTGCCCCATGTTCCCTCTGGGGTTGTTAGCCAGGTTTGGGTATCTAGTGTGTACATCTCTTTTGTTTAAGCCTTAACATTACTGTAAGATTTATTTTCGTTTCACGAACTGAGCGCTCTTTTCATTTTATAATCTTTTGTTTTTAATTCCATTATTATAATTACTGTATTTCGATTACTTTGTTTTGTTACTCCGTGTATTTACGTGAGCCATTAACCTTGATTGTTACATCGGCTGAGGTTTACACTGTTTAGCGTGTCTCAACACACGTTATTAGTTCACGTGTTTTACCAGAAGTAGAAACTGCCATTACTCCTGACAAATGAGGGATCTTCGGCACCAGGACACCACAGCCAGTTTATAAAAGAACGCCGACAAATTATTTAGGCAGAAGTTCCAGTATATAGTAGGGGGGTTTTTATGTTGACATTTTATGTCTTTACTTTGCTACATAAACTAGAAAATGTTACGCAGGATATGTAACGGGTAGCCCAGGAGCTGAGGGCTAAAAACGTTGACCGTTGAGTTGAAAGTTGGTTACTATTTTTTCTGGTAGTTCCCTCAATGTTAGGTAAAACCCCGGTTCTTTGCACTCTCTCTCTGAAGTATGGACTAAGAAAATGGCGGCTCATCAAAAAAGTCAAAATTTGACTTATTAGTTGATAGTCACAATATTTACCACAGTTGAGGAATTGGCTTGTATGGAATTGAGTAAACCAAAAGAAAATAAACACTTCTGATGTGGCAGTTCATAGTAATGGAAACAAAATCTCTGACTGAATGACTTCGTGTCGAAGGAAGCTTAATTCTTGTTGAGAAGCTTATTTCCTTTGGATGCTGACGACCGACCGTAGGAAACTCAATTGAAATTAAAGTACAGGAAAGCCCAGTAAATGGGTTTAAATGGAGAAGGTGAACAAGGATGACATGATGAGTGGAAGGCTAAGTGGTTGAAGGGCATGTATCAACTGCCATCCTGCGTTTCGTTTAGATGGGGAGGTCATAAACTGGCACCCCTTTCACTTCTGAGAGCTCTCGTTCGACGCAGTTCACCGAGTACATGCACGACAGTTACATAGATGACGATTGCATGTATCCCCCTTCATTATGGGCCCGACCTACATCAGATGTCACCCGCACAACAAACACGTGCGAGTCTTCAAGTCAAACTTCACCACAACCCATCCAAACGTATTTATTATTCAGGAGGCCCTAGTAAACATCCTAAGTTGCCTCAATCAGGCAGATAGACACTCCCGACCAAAAATTATTAGGCGGAAAGCGTGAAAGTGATTTCCTTTTATTTGTGGTGAATTTCGGAACTCGTTGTGTTTGCTTCTCTAATTTGTCCCAAGCATGTGGCAGTCCATCACCGCTTCCTCTTCTCCCTGGACAGGGAAACTCTACGTCTGGAGTTGTATGGTGAGTACTGGACTCTGTCCAACCTGTGCAACACGATATATTGTTTACGAAATTCACACATTACGAGTATTATACAGTCCACCCATGGAGTCAATCGACCAGTATATTTTCTAGCGGATCTCGATAGAACCAGCGCATGCACATGAACACCCAGTTTTGTGTGAAGCTCTCGAACAATTGACGACATGCTAGTTGATGCCATTAGTCGCTGACGGGTGCCAGTTGATGAACTCCCATCGTGAGCTAAGCACAAGCCACCTTGGGGGTAAACAGTAGCTTAGCTGACTTCAGCTCAGTCATTTCTCAGCACATCCCGCCATTATGATTCCTCTCCCAACTAATCCAATCTGTTTTTTCGCCACTCAACTCATATGACAGCTGCATTGAAACCGGTTCTAGAATTTATTTATTTGCTCGTACTCACTAGATCTCAAAATGTTGGTGTTATTTTTCGTTTTTAGCTGAGTTGGGGCGACTTGTACTTCGTTGCGCTGTCTGACTTCATTTGCGTGGCGCTTGAAGCCGACATTTTTGAGAAATACGACGGTCTGAGGCAATTGAGGGACAACGTCGTGACGATCCCTAACATTAAAGCCTGGATCGACAAAAGGCCTAAAACTAATTATTGAACAACCCGCTGCTACTGAGGGATTTAACGCGTTATTTAATATTTTTATACTACGATTTTGGACTTGACGTTCCACACCGTGTGTGTATTTATTTATATGTCCATTAAATGAGCATTACGTATTTTTCACTTTCCTTTGGTCCAGAACGAACCTTCACCACTTCTGTAGGTCTGTACAGTCTTAATGTGTTATCATGATGATTTTCATCCCTGTTCCAATTGATCTAACTCGACTTGGGTGAAGGTATGGTGCCTCAACGAACCCATACAGAATCAATTTTTTGTTGTTGAAAGGTTTATTACAGTACTGTGCCTTGTTGGTGCTTGCGTTTGTTCTGTGCTTGCCTGTGTTCTCACCTTGTATGGGCACTGGGTAGCTAACCGCAGGCAGCTGGCCACGCCCTTCTCTGCTACTGCTTCAGGGATTTAGGTCACAAGAAGAGGGTGTGCACAGGTCCCGTAAGGCACATGCTCTCCTCTGAGAAGGGATGAGTCGCTGTGGCTGATATGGTTTGCGTTCTTCGGAGCAACCTACACTCGAGTGCAACGTCACAGAATCATCTCTTGCAGTTGTTTGAGAGAGCAGCACCATAACCAAAGGAACCCACTAGTTCTAGGACGAGCTGAAGAATGATACTTGAACCTCCCAATCTGGTGGTATGCTGCAAAACTCACATGAGGGCAAAGAGAACACATACGAAGAGCTGCCTTTGCTATTGAAGGACATTATTCAACTTAGTTCATTCGAACTAACTTCACGCTTAGCGCTTAAAAATCCGGAATTAGCTGAGCAACCTGCGCCCATGGCAATCGCTATTGAGCACATGGGGTTCATGAACCTGCTGACATAATTTTTTTGTTTCGCGACCATTGCGTATAACCTGTGAGAAATGGTAGTAATTAATTTAAATGTTGTCGAGTCTGGGACCCTCCTAATATGTAACGTTAACTGATCTTGTATAAGAAATCAATTCCGTTTCAACAACGTATGATTTGATGAACAAGAACTGAGAAAGAAGAAAAAGAGTAGTAATTAAAATGGAAAAAAACAAATAAGGGTTGGGCTGTGGTAGGTACATTATCGAAAGAAAAACAAGCACCGTGTATGCACACATACACTCACATTAATGCATGGAGTGCACTTGTCCGTTGTGATTCGTTTTTCCACTTGTCCGTTGCGATTCGGTTTTGCACGTTAAATTTTCACTTCTACCATGTGTGACTGTCACACATTTCTTTATTCACAGGTTTACTGCAAATTATGATTTGGTTAGGGTAGGTAAATTGTAATGAATGCATTTTTTATATTATTTAAACATATTTTATTTTATTAAACAAGAAAACAGAATTCAATCCGGGAAAAAAAATCTAGGTCCCTGATGTATGTTAGATTATATTTCCGTTCAATGGACAGCTACAGAAATAGTTGCGGGTAACAAAATGACGGTTTATGTTACAGGAATACGGCCGGTTGATCAAAGTCAGACTTACACTTGTTGGTTTATTATTCATTCTGCACAATGTTTTCGGTTACGAAAAATTTTTTACAACCCCCCCTCAAAATTTGATACTTTACGTTTCAAGACATGGAGATTCCAAATTTGCAATGTCCGTCCGCCGTCCGGGCCGTTTTGTGCCTTTAACGTGGTCTAAAAAATTCGTTCTTTCGCCCAAAAATCCGATTTGGTATCTAGTTGTGCCCGCCATCTCAGCAATCCGATCGGACGAAGCCCGTGGTTGTAATGGGCAAAAAACGGTTAAAAAAATTAACAAAACGCAGTACAACACGGGAGCTACAGCGTTTCGTCGTTTGAACTCCCCCCGCCCCACCTGTCTCATTAAAAAACTCGAGGCGAGCGAGCGCAGCCTCCCGCTCGCTTCCCTCCCAACACTCAACTCCCCCCGGGTTCGCTTCGAGCGCCCCCGTTCCAATTTCCCCGACGTTTTGGTTTTAATACGATTCAATTTTTTTAGATTCTTTCGTTTCATTCTCATTTTGTTTTTTTCATAGATTTTTGGTTAAATTTTGATATTAGTATTTAGCGTGCATGTTTTCAATTAAAATTCAGTTTTTTCTAGATACTTTCGTTTTTTTTTTGTTTATTTTAATATTACGATTCAGTTCTTTTCCACCTTTTTTTGGGTTTAATTATGATATTTTTCGATGCTGAATCGAACAGGATGGATCTCAGAGCATTAATGCTAGGTCAAGCTGATTATCCGAATAATAAACCGTTGTGTAATAATTTGCAGGGTTTTTTTTATTGTTCAAACAAAGAATAGTTCACGGATAAAAATACACTAAAGGCACGCGGTGTTCCCAGGCGGTTCCCCATCCAAGTACTAACCACGTCCGGCGTTGCTTATCTTTAGTGATCGGACGTGAACCGGCGTGTTCAACGTCGTCTTGCCGTACCACGTGACCGGTAACACAAGTTTTCGTGACTCGAAAGTCCCTTAGACACCGTCTATATAGAAGTTTCACTTCAAAAATGTTGGTATTACACGATATTCATAATGAAGAGGTTTATAACGAAGACGTTCTAGTTCAGTTCGTGAACTACTCATCCAAAGTAACAACGTGAGCTGGTCAAAAGAAGATAAATGAACGAGAACGAAGTATGAATACCCGAATCCACTCGGGAAGGTTTCAGCGTTCAAATCGCGTTAACAGTCGAGGAAGGTTGAGATCCTTCATGAGATGCGGAGCTTTCTGAGTTGATCCGTGTCGGTGGAATAGACAAATTTTTCCGGATGGAGGCCTTCAAATTGGATAAATGTCAGGATGAGGATTCTGACGGCACTTATGAACACGTCAGCTCTGAAGGTAGGTAGTTGAGCGTTGACAACGTCTCTTGGCGCAGCGAAAAGAGGCTAATAAGCGTTACTGCCGACTTTCTCCGTCCAACTCGTGTTTTATCTGCTCTTGTATTACTCACAAATTGTAGAATACTGATAGATTATACGCAGTTTGGGCCAAATTATAAAATCGGAAAAATCTGACCTGGAAGAAGTCCAAGGAAGTTTTGAAAGAGTTGGAATACTGGGATCCACAAGCGGTGATAATTCTCGTGGAGAATTGGGAGAGGCACTAGAGGGGTACAGAAACCTTAAGTGTCAGTCACGGTCGAAAAAAGGTGAATAATAAACGAGCGGTGCGTAGCAACATACAACTTTCCGCCACCCCCGTAAGTCCGAACACCAGCTACATATGTGGGTGCTGTATCTTCTTTGAACGCATTTCTACAGGAACATTTATCTAGAACAAAATGTAGGGACTAGTTAGCTGAGAGTACTCCATAAGTTTGATCGAAATCGTTCGACCGGTTTTGCAGAAAATGGGAAAACCGATGAATTAATATTCGTCAAATCTCCTTTTCTGAGTTAACTTGGCTTATACCTCCGTTCAACAGATATGTACAGAAATAATTATAGAGAACGAAATGTTGGTATGGGTGACTAAAAGACACTGTAAGATCTATCACATCTGGTGAAGCAGTTACATTTTGATTTTTATCTCTGTTCAATGGACCGTCACAGGAACATTTATTGAAAAGAATATGTAGGTATTAAATATTCGAAAACATCTTGAAAGTTTGGTGATAATTGTTGTAGCCGTTTTGCCAAAAAGCGTAAAAAACCTATTTTTGCGTCATGGGCCCATATCTCCGTTCACCGTATTTTAATGGAGATATGTATGTAGAAGAAAAGTTAGGTATTAATCAGGAGAAGATAATTTGAAAGTTTAATCAAAATCGTTAGAGCCGTTTTCGAGAAAAATGCGAAAAACCCTAGTTTTTGGTACATTTTCGTCCCACCCCCTTCCGATCGGCCGAAATCGTCCAAAACCTTATTTTGGTGTGTACAAAAATAACAAACAAAATAAAGAAAGAACCAGCTCAATAGGATCAGCCGTTCTCCGGCAAATCGAACTACAGACACACACTAAATTAGGTTTTTTTGACTCAGTAGGCCCCAAAATGTAAAGATCTGAAGAATACTGAAGGGTTTTGTCGCACGTAGCTCGGATTGGAAAGGCGTGGGAGTGGCATCGGGCGTTGGGTTGTAGGCTTTATCTCGTTCGTCGGCAGAGAGAGTTTAAAGAATCAACGCTGAATATTTTTAACATACCAAGAGTACTCTGCATGAAACTGATAGAAGCTTAATGTACAGCCAACCGCTATTCACTACTAATTCTGTTTAGTCACGGAACGGAATTGTGCTGAATGGTGACTGCTTGAAGGAGGGTCACTAATCCTAACACTGGAAAACAAATCGATTATCGACATTAGACATTTTAGTGTTACTTATGACCTCACCTTACATTTAAGTATTGAAAACAAGGATCTTCCCATACTGCATTATATTTATCCCCCCTTCCCATACTGCATTATTTCTACCCCCCCCCCCTTCCCCGGGTCAGGGTTCAATAGAATGAATTGGCTGTGACTGATGCGCTCACACCTGAGCTAAACTACTACCTCACTCAGATGCTGACAGAACATGTATTTTACACGTTCCCTCCTGGAATTTGAGAAAGCTCAATCTTGGAATGTACATGACGTTTCCACAGCGTCACATGTCTTTGTTGTTTTGACTAACTCCCAAGTCTTGCAATAACATGGAATTTTACAGTGTTCAAGATGGTGAGAACATTAATTGTTGTTATTTTGCAGAACCTATCATCAAAATAGAAGTCAAGTCGGAAGCTGACCCTTTGGAAATTAGTGCAGGTATGATGATACTACTCAAAATTATACATATTCCATATCATCGGATATTTCTAACATAGGCAGTTAGAGATCCGCCAAAATGTATGATCTTGGTGTTGCAAATTTGTGCTATGCCTGTATTTTACCGTAAGTATTGGGTTGTTTGTAGATTGCGATGAAGAAGAGCTGGAATCAGCCTCTTTCGGCGGTTCGTTGGATTCTGAAGCAAATGTAGTGCCTAACTTGCAGCAGGTGGAATGTGTACCATCGACATCTGCCACTCGTCGAGGTAGGACTTTAAGTGAGTTCTTTCGCATTCAATTTTGTATCTGTCTCCTCTTCGTTCATTATTTGTCTTGGGCGTTCGAACCACATAAAGCCTAGTGATTGGGAACTCCGGTTTAAAGTCAGCTAAAGTCTGTTGAGGAGTGAAGGTACTAAGTTTCCTACGAAACAATACTAGTCAGTATTTGAGGAACGTTGAATCTGTCAGCAACAATCTCATCACTTATTTGATTTTCATAAACCGCAGTTAATATTGTAAATGCATGAAAGATGCGCCTAGCTTGTTTGACGACTGTTGATGATTATTAAAGAACAAAATCATTCCGTATCATTGAAGTTCTAGATGATTTTGTTGAATGGAGTGCAGGTGGGGTCTGAGATGTTGCTGACCTTGCCCCACAATAGCCATGGAAGTACAGTGTTGTAACTTTAACGTGCAGCAGATTAGCTCTTTTGTAAATTCACAAAAGGAGAATTGACTTGATGGAAAGGAACACGAATAACCCACACAATTGGGAGTGATATCGATTCGTAGCTACTGGACAAAAATGTCATTCGCAGTTATGAGTTATTAGTGTTATTTATTGTCTTCAAATTTTAATGTGGAGTAAACTTTAGCCTGAATGAATGAAACATTATCCTAATGCCCTGTTGGGGAATGGGATGACCACAGTCCCCTCTCGAAACTTAAATCGAATTGACTTGACATGACATGATAGTGGACATAAACAAACAAAAAAACGCATAAGGCCGGCACGAAGAATTATAGTAAATGGATTTAATCCGAAAATATTAAGAACGGCTTGAGCCAGAACAATAAAGTAGGTCCCTTAAAGTAGGAAACTTCTGACCAGTTTGTCGTTGTTATGTAGATTGAGTGGCAGTGAGGCGAGAAAATGTTGGAGAATTGTAGAAAGGCAAGGCGTTTGGCTCAGAAGCGGACTGAAAAGGCCACGTTGGATCGTAGTTGTTTGACACAAGTCAAATCAGTTTGAGTCTTTTGACTACGGACTTCCCGTGCACCTATGGAAATCCCACTTCTGCGGTTATTTCTAACGAAGCGGATTTACCTGAAGTGGGTTCTCCCTTTCTTTATTTTCTCTCCTCAATTCCAGATTTCTCTCCACAAGAGACAGCCCCTTCTAAATTTCATTCAGCTACAAACTCTCACGAACGTCACAATCATCTCTCGGTGCCCGATCAGACACCTTCCTATATCATATCTCCACCCATACAGTTTGCTATCTCCTTCCGATACAGTTTCCCGCCAGTTCACGAATATTTACGAGTCGTCCCCTTTTGTACACAAACTCCACTCACCTCAATGCTTTTAATACAGTCCTCCTCACGCTCGCCGAGTTTATTTTACTTTCGATCTTCAACTCTCATCCTCTCGTGAGGCCAACTGTAGTTTTGCGGCAAAAGGTCGGAAGTCAGTGAGTTGGAGGCGGCGATAAGCTCTTGGCTTCGTTTGTAAACAGCCTCCACAATTGACGCTCAGTGGGGCGATTTTCGCCAACATGCCCCTCTCACCAACCAATCTCCCCCCTCCCTATCCATGAACGCAAGAAGGAAACAAAACCAAAAACGAGAAAAATATGTTTCCATCAAAACGACCTAAGACCCCTGCCGAAAGAAAGAATGGGGAAGTGCAAACATTTCTTGAAAAAACTGGTTCAACTGAAATTGTGTGGTGCAGAAAAATAAAAACCGTTTCATCAACTAACTTTTCGACGAACATTGGTGAACGTTTCCTGAATGCTACTTCAACGTTGAGCGTTGGGAGACCGTTTGAGAGTCAGGAGACTGCAAACAATCAGCAAGCGGACAATCGGGAGGCAAAGCATGTTCCATGTCAGATTTTAGCCACTGGCTCTAAGCTGTAGGTATCTGGGAGTCTTACCTCTGGCAGGGTCAAGGGACATTCTTTCCATCAGTAGTGTTAGTGTATTTGGTTACTGGTTACTAACGAACTGAACCATTTAAGAGACTTAACGTACGCTTTTATAAACACTTCATAATAGTTGGCTAGTGTTGAGTTCCATTTTATTCTTTTTAATTATGACAGGTAACTCTTCGCGAGTAACAAACCATAAATAATAAATTTTGAATGTAAACCTGTAAACATGTATGCTGAAGTAGCAGCAGCCTATCAGATTTGCCTATTACTTGCCAGACTCCCAAATGCCGTCTGATTTCTGCTAACTTTTTCTCTGAAACATCTAAGCACGTTTTCTTCCCCATCGTTCTAGGTGTGAGACGTTATCCATGCACACAATGTGACTACAAAGCCGTCAACAAGAACGTCTTGACTCTACACATGAGAAAGCACACAGGTGCAGTGATTTAATTTGAGGAAATTGTTTAAAAAATTCATAAAGCGAATTGAAAGTCTTGATTAGCTTTAATGTTAAGTTTTCATTGCTAGTTCTAAAGTTGTCACTTTAGTTGGTTTTGTATTTGAACACTGCTAGTAACGGATTATGATAGCTTTTGCGTTGGAAGTTACTAATTGCAGATGACAATCAAAACCAGTTGTGGGAATGTTAGTCGGAAATTTTGTTTGAACTTGAAAGTATCTTCGTGGTTGATCTTGAAAACCAACCCATAGGTCTGCTTTGAAAACAGTTATGCCTGTGGGCCAGCTTCAGTGGGAAGCTTTGGAGTTTTCCCCTCCCTTAAATAATCACCTGGAACTCATATACTGCAGTCAAGTATCGTTTGGTGTGTAGCATATACCACATGTTGATTGCAATGGCACATACAAAATTATTATGACTCCCCCCCATCACCCTTTTTGGTGGCAACTGAGACAACCCCCGCTGCTGCCTTAGATGGGCCTATTGTGTGGTGTGAGCTGTTTCATGTTCTCTCAGTTGCACACCCAGGTCTCACCGTTGTCGAACAAAATGCGAGATAACCTTGAGGTCCATCCCTGCAACTGCAAGCTCTTTGAGGTGCTCCGCTGCTAGCCCCTCACAAGTATCCAGTACACACCCCACTGACTCTAGCCTCCTGTCAACGTTTCGTTAGCCCCCTCAGATAATGAGAAACGAGAGAAAGAACACTATAAGAGTCGTATCACACTAAAATCCTTAACCCGACTCAGCGCTTACAAACTATCTGAAACACCACGCTCTAAGTAGGAACTGAGGTACAGAAGATCCTCTCTAGAGAAGAGCAAATCGGCTTTCTCCTAAAGGCAGGGGGAACATACACAAGGGGCAGCAAGGAGACCTTGGAGGAGCTACTGGCAGCTCACTTCCCAGGGTCTCAAAGCCTGCAGTGGGGAGATAGCCAGCTGAGCGCCGATGGAGGTACCTGTCATGGGCAATCGAGGAACCCACTGCTAGCCGCTGCCTCCAGAGAAATGTTCCACTTAATAAGGTTAAATGGGCTATTGGTTCATTTAAACCTTACAAGGCGCCAGGTGCGGATGGGATCTTCCCAGCCATGTTGCAGCATGGTAGAGAGGCTCTGGGTCTGATACTGGTGAGGCTTTTCAGGGCGAGCTATGTCCTTGGGTACATACCCACTATGTGGAGGAAGGTGAAGATGGTCTTTATACCAAAGCCGGGTGGCTCCTCGGCCCTGGCTAAGGGCTACCGCCCCACCAGTCTCATGTCCTTCGTGTTGAAAACAATGGAGAAGATAGTGTGCCTATCAATAAAGGAGTTCTATCTTACTCAGAACCCCATTCGGAGTTCCTAGCATGCCTATCAGAGGGGGAGATCCACTGAGACTGCTGTGAAGGAACTGGCAACAGTGCTGGAGGATACTCTGAAATCCGGAGAGATTGCACTGTGCTGCTTTCTGGATATTGATGGGGGCTTTCGACAATACGTCCTATGCCTCAATTACGGCTGTGGCTGGTAGGAAGGGAGTAGATCCTTACCTAATCTCTTGGACCAAGGAAGTGCTGAGTAGCAGGGTGGTCTTCTCGGAGTTGGTGGGGAAGGGGGGGGACACTCTGTGGTGCCCTCTGGGGTGCCCTCCCCTCTCCGCTGGTTACTGGTAGCTGATACCCTTCTCGAGCTGCTGGAGGAGGAGTGCTACAAGGTAATAGGATACGGGGATGACCTGGTAATTATAGTCAGGAGTAAATTAGCGAGTGTAATCAGTGAATGCATGCAGCGTGTACTGAATACCCTACAGACATGGTGCAATGGGCAAGGACTGTTTGTCAATCTAGACAAAATGAGCCTGATCCCATTCACCAGAAGGTGCAGCCTTACGCTGCGGTAACTCAGGCTGGGTGGCAGGGTGGTGAAGATCCAGCATGAGATCAAGTACTTGGGAGTTTTTCTTGATGGAAAGCTCTCTTGGGCCACACCTGTGAAAAAAGCCTTTCAGCGGGCGTCGGTGGTGATGTGGGCAGCTCAAAGAATGGTGGGGAAGACATGGGGGTTGAAGCCTGGGATGATCCAGTGGCTGTACACTGCGGTTGTTAGGCCTGTAGTCACCTATGGAGCCCTGGTCTGGTGGACTAGGGTGACTAGGGTGGAAAACAAAACAGTGCAGTTGCAGCTAAATAAACTGCAGCGTAGGGCGTGTCTGGCCATTACAGGCTGTATGACAACATGCCCTACGGCTGCACTGGAGGTTTTGATAGATTTAGCTCCAATCCACATACATGTTAAAAGGATGGTGTTTCTCCAGGCTGTATCCTTGCTCTGAAGAGCTACTGACTCAGGCAAAAATTAACAGCAATCGCATGGAGCTCCAATCCACAATTCCTAACTTTCGTCAAAAATTATGAACCAATAACCACTAGACCACGATCGCCCGGTGCCTTTAATAGGAGTCAGTCAGTACAATACATTTAAAGTAAGTAATAATTGAGTTTTCCTTACTTTCTTCGGTTCTCTAATATGTTTCAAGTAAGTAAAAGAATTAGTTAATACTCTTCGGCGTAGAATTGGCTGGACAATGTCATGGCCCTTAGCTCTGTCAGGAAAGCCCCCGGGCATGAGTTTTTCTTACCTGCTGAGAGTTCAATTAGCCTCCTGGGTTCGCCTTTGGTAGTTCCAATTCCAACAGCTGTTTTCTCTGGTTTCTCTCTAGACTAAGGACCTGTTTTGGTCGCTCTCTGGAGAATTTAATAAATAACGTTGATTCCAGCTCAGCTGTGGGGGTGGTCTATATACACCTCATCATGGCTATGCACGCCCTGCTATACAGCCTACTCAACTTCAGCTGCATAGTCTTCTTCCCTGTCTTGGTCCCCCAATGACTGATATAAGCCTTTTCGAGGGTTTAGGAAGAGACTTGTCCAGGTCCACCACAATCGCTGTGACCGCAAGCCCAACAATCGCCTGTACATCCAGAACCATCCTCAGTTCCCATGGGACATATACAATTATTTGTTGCTACTTACCCATCAATGACTAATCTCATTTGTCAATTGTAGGTGAGAAGCCCTATGCCTGCACAATGTGTGACTATAAAGCAGCTCTAAGGACAACCCTGGTTTCACATATAAAGAGAAGACATACAGGTATGGTGATATTTTTTGTCTAGAACTACATGCTAGGTTAATTGAAGCCTAACTTTGAATCATCTTCTGCCTTCAATGTTCTTGATCTTCCATTCGGTTTTCTTTGTTTTCCTTTTTTTTGCCTTTTCGTAAACAGGCATTCAGTGTCGCATTCTCACCCTGAAGTGTTACCAATATCTTCCAATCCCCGAAAACTTTTTTGCCGCCTGGCGGTCCACATCTTTTTATGTTGGAATTGAGTTTTGGTTCACACACTCAATTCCAACACAAAAAGATGTGGACCACCAGGCAGCAAAAAGGTTTCCAGGAATTGGACGATATTGGTAACACTTCAAAACGAGAACTGACTGCACCTTTAAAAGGGTGAGAATGTGACTGAATAGTTACACTGAGCTGGATTAGTCCAGCAACGGCAGTTCATCAGTAGGGTTAAACAGCCTACTCACGACAGTCTAAACTCAGTGCACGTTCTGCATTGGTGGGTGAACAACTCGATGCTTAGCTATGACAGAAAGAGCCGACATTGCCGTGAACGCTTGGGCTATGAGCGTCACTGTGGTAAGTTTTCTGATAACTTTCCAAGCCAAAAGCATTGATAAGTCGTGCTTTCGCAGTGCCTATGTGCCAGCATTTGCTCTGTGCGAGGTTTCTGTCCTCACTGAGTTGACATTAGAACAAGTGCGTTATTATTTGATAGATGTACCGCCCCAGTCAAATTACCAACCTGGCAGTGTTTTGAATCCAATCGTAATAGAGAGATTGATTTCTAATTGGAACGCCATACATTCCGTCATGTATGCAACAAGTTGAACAATTGTTTGATTGAAACGAACGTTTGGCTCATTGTGCATTATGATTACACGCACAATAGTGCTCTGTACAAGCCAAGGTGTGTCTACTGTTATGGTGTTTACTTTACTATCTGCTCGAGAGAGTAGGATTATATATCGACTCTATCTTTTGCCACCCACTCAGTTGTGTGTGTTTATTATAATTATTATTATTTCTATTCTGGTGAGCAATTCAGAATAAGTGTTGAAACGTTCGAAGATCGTGTTTTACTGACAAGTGAGAATAAAAACATATGTTGCACTCGGCTTGAATGGCTGATCACTTCTTGCGACGTAGAGGTTTAATGCAAAACCAGATGTTCGTTCACTGGCTGCGCTCTACTGGATTAATATGTACATAGCACATTCCATGACCCTTTCAAAATCTGTCTGTTCTTTACATACTAGACTTGTTACATAATGTCTAATTGTAGATGAGAAGCCGTTTGCATGCTCCGAATGCGACTACAAGGCAGCTTTAAACACAGACCTTGTCCTACACATGAGAAAACACACAGGTATAGTATTGTTATGTTCATCACTTGAAATTCATGTTGAAATTGTGAACCCCTGTCAATCTTTTATTAGATACGCCTTGGAAGTTCGAGCCAGGACTACAATGGATGTTGAGACTTGTTCTTTGCTTAGTTTTATTGTGTGGGAGTCTTTGGTAAAGGCACCCAACGTAGAACCAGTGCCTGCTTACATATTTCGGCACTTGTGGAGGAGCTCTCTGTGCGTGCTCGTTGGTAGATGTTTCATTTGCACTTGTGCGATGTCACTGGTAATCCTGATTTGACTCCTCTCCCATCATCGTCACATGCATCAATCATGTTTTCGCTCACCCAACATCTACTTCATGCTCTATATTTATCATCTACCTATCCTGCTGGTTTGTTGTTTTGCTATCAGGCTACTAATATTAAACTTAATTGTAGGCGAGAAGCCATTTGCGTGCTCTGAATGTGACTACAAAGCATCGTCCAAGAAATGCCTGATCCTGCACGTGAGAGGACACACAGGTATAGTGATAATATTCGGTTGAATGAAATTATTAATATTATTCTTTGTATAAACACGTTTTTCATTCAATGTATGTGACGTTGTTTGTGTTTTATGTACATGACGATTCACATTCGAGTAATTATGGTATATTTGTAAAAATATATGTCCTGGGTTGACGGAACAGAGGGTTTTGAGGCCCCAGTCCAACGCTGGCTGTATTACAAAAAACAATATATCACATAGTTTTCTCTGTTACATGAGACATACAGACTTTTGCTCTAGAAGCATATTTTTTTATTCATCGTTTTCTTCCTACTCTTTTGTCAAAACATATTTATAGTTTATTGACATTTTATGTCTTCACTTTGCTACATAAACTCGAAAAACTTTACGCGGGATATGTAACGGAGAAGCGTCACGAAATTTGTGTTGGGTTAAGCGCATGGTAACCAGTAGAACCATCAAGGAGCACGATAAACGTAGTTTTTAACAGATTTTTTAAAGAAAAAGACATAAAATGTCCCTCGTGGTTGTGTACTTGTACGAAAGCTGTACCCACTGTTTGTGTTAGTAAGGGAACTGTGAAGTTGGGTGAACAGGGGAGGGAGGGTTAGTGGAGTGATGGCAGTAGGGGGGAAGAAAAGGCAGGAAGAAGGTGGAGTGGGGGAAGGCCTGCACTGTAAGTCTCATCTTACCTTACCCTCTTTTACTGTATGTTTCATTACAAACCTCACATTTTCTAGGCGAGAAGCCGTTTGCATGCTCTGAATGTGACTACAAAGCATCGTCCCAGATGTTCCTGACCCAGCACATAAGAGTACACACAGGTATAGTAATAATATTCTGTTGAATGAAATTATTAATATTATTCATGACAACTCACATTCTTAAGTGCAAATGCGAGCATGTTGATGGACGGATCAATGCACGCCACTGCTGCATAAGCTCCCGTTCTTAGTCCAGCTACCACTCACGCCTGCGATCCCAGACCAAGATTTTTGGATCCTATATGGTCCCTGCATGGGGAGAACTGCAGAGCAACTCAGCCATAACGGGGGAACTCTTATTTGTGTTGTGTTGAAGGATTTGAACGGCTTTTATCCTATTCATAATCCACTCGTGACTCGTGGAGGGCAATTGCTCGCTGACAGCCTGTGTCCTGTGTTGTAATTTGCGTTCAACACAATTGGCACCCTTGAGGGGAGCCTCACGCTTGCACTCCTTGCTCAGATGTGGCATGGAGCACCAGGCGCAGATCTGTTTCTTTATATGATGACTGTACCTAAATCCTCGACGAGGATTATATCAGTCATAGAAGTTGCGGTTTCGCTGATATGCAAGAGGCCGGCCCCTGCAGCATCCACCGAACTCAGACCTGTGGAGGTACGGCAGGTATTTGGTCGTTAGCCAGTCTCACCGTAGAGAGCTGTTGCCCATGTGTTACCGCGCGGAGGTGACCACCTGAGGAATCCCGTACCATCTGGGAGTAGTTCTTAAGGAGCACCAGGCGCACACCACAGTTCTCGTGCAGGCTACTGCCAGGTGGCCATAACGATGTCATTTGTAGCACTGTGTGGGAGCTTGGTACTTGCAGGTGGCGCACCGCTACCAGGCTATGTGGAGGTGCCTTGCCCCCTCTAGTTTTTGTGTAGGCTGGGTGACACCTCGATCACCTAATCCTTCTGTCTGCCACACTTTTTTGTGAAAAGGGGCCTGACGTCCTGCGGCTGCAAGCCTAGCACAGGGTGTGCTCAACAACTTGTCTGGCCAGGTCCTCTTTTTGTAGGTCGGCCCGCACGTCGCACAATAGCATGCGAGGGAAGCGACCCAGGGGGGCTTATGCTTGTAGCTTCTACTCCTTCTTGGTGGAAATAGGGCTCGTAAGCGCCTTAGCCATTTCCAGAGTTTCCATCACGATGACGACGCTACTTCCCACTGCGATGCAGATGTCAAGCACTCGGACGCTTAGTGCTTGGAGGTCCTTAGCAGGGACACCCTGCACCAGCACTTCCATTGCATCAGGGGTGGAGGGACCAGCCTCTCCTTCCTCAAACGTAGGCCTTACCACTACCACGTTTTGTCGTGGGTTTTCAGGGGGGAGTTTGGTAAGGGGTCGAGTATTTTTAGTTTTGCCCTTGTTTTTGGGCAGAGGCATGGGTGCCCTCAGCCTGCACGTCCTGCTTTTTTGCGGTCTTTTTATTTTTTACTACAACAGGCTGCCATGGTGCTACAGTAGCTACACGGACCATGCACCGAAATTAGGTTTTTTAGACTCAGTAGGCCTCGAAACGTAAAGATCTGAAGAATAATCGGCTGTGACTGGTGCACTCACACCTGTGGTAAACTACTACCTCACCCAGAAGCTGACACAACATGTATTTTTCATATTCCCTCCACTTTGTGAGCAGTTCCTGGAATTTGAGAAAGCTCAATCTTGGAATGTACATAACGTTTGGACAGCGTCACATGTCTTGGTTTTTTTTGACTAATTCCCAAGTCTTGCAATACATGACAACTCACATTCTGAAGTGTGAGAAGTAGAGAATATTTTCTTGCACGAGTAATTATAGTATATATGTAAATATATGTCCTGGGTTGATGGAACAGAGGGTTTTGAGGCCCCATTCCAACCCTGGCCGTATTGCAAAAAAACGATGTATGATATAGTTGTCTCTATTGCATGAAACATACAGAGTTTTGCTCTAGAAGCATATTTTGTTATTCATCGTTTTCTTCCTACTCTTGCGTCAAAACATATTTATAGTATGTTCATTACGAACCTCACATTTTCTAGGTGAGAAGCCATTTGCATGTACTCAGTGCCATTTTCGGGCAGCTTCACGTGGTAATCTTAACCAACACATGTGGTCACACACAGGTATTGTATACTCACTGTTATTGTTTTTTTAATTAATGGAACGTAGGAGAAAGGGCATTGAGAACTAGCCTGGAACCATTTAGCACAGATCTGTTTCCTTATGAAAAGAGGCCGGCTACTGCAGCATCCATTGAAGTCAGACCTATGCAGACACGGCAGGTATTTGGTCGTTTGGCAGTCTCTCGGTAGAGAGCTGTTGCCCGGGTGTTAGCATGCAGTGGTGACTACCTGAGGAATCCCGTACCATCTGGAAGATTTAGCGCATTGCATCAGGTTGACTCTGGCCTCTCTGTGATGGCAGCTCTTCTTTCTTGTTCTCTGCACCCTCCCGAGAATCTTGCAGAGTGCGGCCATTCCCACATATCCTCATATACTTCCCAGCAGTGGGGGAGGTTCAGGAGTGGTCTTTCGTCTGTGTCTTTATCCTTCATCGCTGCAAGGTACTCGCCTCGGATCAGCAAGCTCCATCCTCTTCTCACGGGTCCTTACGTTAAAATCCCCACAAACAAAAACCCCACTGCTCTTATGGTGCCCTTGAGCTCCTCCAATTTCCCATGAAAGACTAATGAGAAATTGGGTCTTTAGGAGCAAGGTAGACACTAAAAAACGTAAAGGACTACGGCCTACTCTCATGTTCAGTCAGGCAGACCTGACTTGGCCAGGGCTCCCAGATGGCAGCAGTACTCAGCTCGTACTTGAACCAGAGGGTTCCCTGCTTATGGTGCTGCAGAGCAAGCACCTTACTTTGATCCCATTTCTTGTAATAGAATTGTAAATATCAACCATTGTAGATTGCCAGTAATCTGCCAGTTAATTTGTACCTTGGAAGTGTGTTGTTTCTATTAATCAAGGATCTTGCCAAAGGGTGTTCTACGCAACATCGCAATGGCTCCAACACTTGACGTTATTCTGTATGTGAGAGTTGGAACCCTTAGGCCGGTTTCACACGGAGAGCCGTACGGCTCTCACTCGCGATGAGGAGCGTTTTCCGCTCTTGACTCCCACTCTTTCACACGGAGAGCCTTTTTGGCTCTCGATCGCCTTTTTTTGGCAGTCATCTGCACCGAGTTGAAGAACGATGGATCGCACGCATGCTTTGGCCATTTACCTCCTTCACCGCCGTCGTGTTCAACGCCAAAAACGCAAAAAAAAAAGTACCAGACAGTATTGGGACCATCCGATCAACCAACAGCGGGATGAAGAAGGAGTTTACGCCACACTGTACGAAAAACTTCGAAAAGATGGCAAAAAGTTTTTCAACTTCTTCGGGATATCAATCGACACATTATTTATTAAGAAAACATTAGTAGCAATGTAGGTACATGAAAACGTTGAAGTACAGTAACAGGGGAAAATACGGAATTAAGGAAGGCTCGACTAGGCACTTTCTATTTTTTTATTTAAGTAGGTACTCACTGTAGCTGTAAGTGCTCATTTCCATATATATTCTGTGGAAATGGAGTGGTACAAGGAGAAGGAGAAGCTGAGTTCTTGGAATTCGCCAGGATTGTTATTGAATATTGAGATGGAGATGGAGACGAATAAACACGATGAGAAGGGAAAACTGCATGCGAAGTGTGCAAGGGATGACACTGGGAATGCTGAATAGGAGTGCTGGAATGTTCCCATCCGACATGAGCTGAAATCCTTGCAGATTTTATTTGCGGTATCAACTGTATACAGCCAACTTGGAATTGCAGAACTTCATCTTTCGAGAAAGTGTCCAGCGTTGGGAGGAGCCCTTGTACGAATGACACGTGTCTGCTGGGGGCTTCCAAAAGCTGTAACATTTTCTGTTCAAATGGGTCAGGTTTTCCGCGTTTATTCTTCTTTTTTGAACTGATAGGAGTTTGTGGGGTGGCAATCTTTTCTGGATTTATATTTCCAGAAATTTCGATTTTATCCTGAACGCTTGCCTCGTCACAAAAATATGAACAGCAACCGTGTATGGCAGTCGATGGATGGCTGGCTGGCAATAAACTGAGGAGCGGGAACCGTTTTCGCTCGTCGTGTGAACGCTCTCATCCCCTTCTTTGTATTTCGTCGAAGAGCCCGAGACTCGCGGCTCGAAGTGCCGAGCCGTGATCACTCGCGTCTCGCAAGCCTTCACCGCTCTCGCTCTCCGTGTGAAACCTCCACTGCTCCTAGTGTATTTCAGTCTCACGCGCCGTCCTCTTCAGGAGCGAGAGCCGTATGGCTCCTCGTGTGAAACCGGCGTTATGAATGATTTCCTGCTCACAGTCAACCAATAGAAATAGGTGGCCGAGCTTCAGCAAGGAGTGCCCTTGACCTCTGTATTGTTGGGAACAATGTCAGTTACCAGGAGGAGGGCATGGTGGAAAAGCACCGTTGGCTGTACTCAAATTGGCAGCATTATAGTAGGGGGTCTTGATGGATGGTAAGAATGTCTTCTAAAGGATGTAGTTTCTGTTGAATTCCGACAGACTGAAGAGTGCCCTCTTCTTGAGCCACGAGTTGTTGGGGGCTCTCACCCTCAGCAAAGCTCTGTTTTAAGAGGCCTCCTCCTACTAACGAGTGAACTCCCTGTTCAGATCCGATGACTTGAGTTGTCTAATTAAAAGACTCACTACATGACCATACTCTTACTCCAATGCATCATACTTGTGTCAACTAATCGACGTTGTGCTGCTTTTTGTTCATTTTCAGGTGAAAAGCCATACCCCTGCACCTTGTGCGAGTACAGGTTTGGTCATAAGAAATCCCTCGTTCAACATATGAAAATCCACACAGGTATTGTTCTGAAGTTTTTGATTGTATATATCAGTCATTTGCGCTTCTTTAGTGCGCTCTATCCGTTCGCAGCTCTTCCTAGTTTTATTGTTGTTGGGGGTGATGCTCAAAGCGGAGCCTTTGCTGGTTAATGCGGATCTCCTCGCCATCTGCCCTAATGAACTAATCCCTGCCTTAATAATTCTACATTAGCTATTGTCGGTGATTAGTTCGGCTTAGTTCGCAGAATACCTTTTTTCGACGCCCTGCGTTCAGGTTTCGTTCGCCCTTGCGCTATTTTATATAGCTTTTTCTCTCTATTCCCTTCTTCATTCTCTAATGTTCCTATAATAGCTTTAGCATGAAGCGAACTTGAAGCTCTTGTCGATTTGAGTGAGTCCAATTTCATCTAATACAGTCCACGTCATTACTGCCCCCTGGGTTCATTATTTCGTTTGAGTACTTCTCATCAGCGCGATAAACACGCCCAGCTAATTCCTTTGACTGAGTATAACAACTGAAGTTGTCTTGAGGCGCTCATGTGAAGGGAATAAATTGCCATCCTTTGCTAAATGCGGTTTATTTTGTTAACACGTAATACACGCATGTCGACTAAATGGCAGAAACGTCGAAGACGGGACCGAAGCAAGGACGCTGTAGTGTCGTGACTTGAGAAGGTGGTATTGTTGACACCACAGACACAGTTGATTGTGAATTTGAGCCCAGTTTGTGGCTGAGGAAGTTGAAGTTCCTCATGTTTGCTGTTTGACGACAATCCCAATGTTATAAGCAGCCCCATTGTTCATGCCAAAAGAGATCATTATCTAGTCCGATAAGGGCGCTTTTTCATGAAACGCTCAGTCCTCTCGAGGAAACGCACGCCGCGGCACCCACTTACTGTTTTAAAACCCTCCTCTTTTTGAGAAATTCGAAAGTGCACCGTTTTTCGGTTATTTTCGTTTATCATACTCCTTGAATAGTGTGTGCAGTGAATAGTGGTAGAAAACCTGCGCCAAAACTCCGAACCATTTTAAGCTGTAAAATAAACCTGGAATCCTTTTTTCTCCTTCCCATTTCCTATCCCAACCCTCTTTCACAGCCAGGTAAGCCGTATGCATACCCTCAGTGACCAGTTCGAGGTGAGCCAATTTTTTCTTCTTTCTTTTTCTTTTTCTTTTTTTTTCACGTGAAAGTTACAGTCCATTTATTTCATCAGACAGACAAACGACAAAACGCAACACCACCCATAATTCATAATTCCTTAGCAAATGGACAATTATTACATTGTGGAACCAAACCACCAAGTGAAAGTGCCCCGTATTGGGATTGTGAGAGTTTCTTCGAGGCTGGATTTTGGACAGGTCGTGTCGTTTCATACTTCTTCGAGGTTCAAGTTGAGAGTCCGGCGTTCCTATTCACCTCTGGCCAATCCGTGTGATTTGCGAACCAACTCCTTCCATTACTCAGTCTACTGCCCAACTTGGACGTCCTCACCAAATATTTGACTCTGTTACGAAGGAGAAAACTTAAGTAAGACTAGCAGTACCACACATGCCCTAGGACAGTATAATATTTATTCGTTCTGCATTAGTTGAAGGCTTAAGTACCTCACAATATTGCACCTATTTGAAGCCTGGGAAACAAGCAAACAACCCATACACTGTACCCATATTGTCACTGCTCAAACACTTTCAGGATATTAGTACAGGTTCGATCAAATCTTAGGCATTTCACTTTGATTCAATCTTTGTTTATGTTGCGCAAAACTGCACGATAATCTCATTAATCACTAATTGCCAACGAGCCTCTTCGCCCTACAACGTAGCAAACAATTTATTTTTTCTACAACCCCGCCTGAGCTTGTGAACGTAGAAAACTCTTCGCTTTATTCACGACTGAAAGTATTATTTATGCCGCTCTAATTTGTTAAAACATCGAAATCTCGTTAATTATTTATTGTACTAGAAAGTCGATGGACTCCAAGTGCGATGTTCTTTATATACTTTTCTTAACTCAACTCTGATGCCATCATCTTGTGCGATAAAGTTGAAAAAGAGAGAAAAAATAGCTTATCGTTTTGGAGTGAACTTTCAAGAAATGGAAGGTCCTCTCTCCCAAAAAAGAAAAAGCTTTTATTCCAATTTTAGGTTCGGAGAAAAGAAAATCCTTATCTCTTATTTATTTGTTTTATAATTCTTCGAAGAAGTTGGTTTGAAGCTTCTGACTTTATTATCCGAGTTCGCCAGACTACCTAAATAGTTTCTGCACCCCATAGTGTACTTAAATGTAAATTGTAGTAAAATTATTAATTTATTGACGTGTGACATGTTTGATTGTAGGAGAGAAGCCATTTGCGTGCCCTGAATGCGACTACAAAGCGGCTCTAAAGATTTATCTTCGGATACACATGAGAATACACTCAGGTATACGCATTTTTCAATCGATAATGTTCTGTCAGGCAACAGGTGGAGGGGATTATTTGAGCTTGGATGTGGTGTTACGGGGGGGGATTAATATTGAGTTGCAGTATCGCACTAGGTGAGTCGGGAATTTGGTACAAAATCAACCGAGTGCAATTAGAACCAGGAATTCTATTCGCGAATTACTTTCGAAATGTTTAACCGCCACAAACAGGGGACTGTGTGGGAGCGAACGCGAGCGCGGGTGACACAGCGACGAGGGAACTGTTCGGTTTAAACTGATGGCAGCGAAGTCTCGAGCGAATTGGGGCGTAGTTGACCCGAAAAGAGAAATGATGAGCTCACCCTGCTGTGTCATCTAGTGTAGTACCCAACATGCCTTCCCCTCTGGCTGGCCGATACTGGTTAGGTAGTCTACGATTACGAATGGGGATTCTCGTACTAGTCTCGAACCTGACCCTTTTCTGTGTACTAAAGTTAACGTACCTGTTAGGTGAGTCCGTCTCCTCTGGCTTGTGAGTTACTGTGGGCAAGCGCTTTCGATGTAAAGACATCATCGTCTGGCCGTTAAGTCAGTACTGAGTACTGTATCGGTATTGAGAGTACTGACTTACTGACATCAAAAGCGCTCGCTCCGAGCATCTCACTAACTTCAACTTAGCATCTCACGAGCTCTCTCTTTTCTGTGTACTTCCACTCTCACTTTTGGCGTCCCTCGTGGTGAATCCTAATGACTTGAGGTAGTTCTCCTCTTGTGAGTACACCTTTTGTCGTGAGTTTTATTATTATTCCGTTGACAGAAACACTCGTTGCTTAACTATATACTTTGTAACTTTGGTTCTCACTATTCAACTTCATTACAATTTAATCAAATAAAGAAAATGGATAAGCTCTACCAGCCAGAACGCTTCTCTACAGACCTGGACGATCTAGCGACCCAACGTGAGTGGATCCGTGGGCTACGAACTTTCAAAAACTTCATAAACAAAGCTGAAGTGGAAGACGAAGACCTCTTAAAGCTACTCTCAAATTTCCTTTCTTCCAACGTCTTTGAGTACATCTATGACTGTGATTCATTTGAGGATGCTTTCGCTATTCTAGCTTCATTATACGTTAAACAGAGAAATATCATCAGTTAGCTATTCAGAAACAATTACCTTGTAGCTCTTAAGACACTTGTCACAGATTGTGAATTCCAAACTGTGTTGGCTATACAGAATAAAGATGATCACATTCTGGATACTTTTATGGTGGGTCTTTTGGAGAATAAGATACTCCAACTCAGCAAAGCTGAAGAACAAGCTCAGACAACCGAAAAGGTCGTGAAAAATTCCTAGCTGTTTTCAAACGAAGCTCCTCCTACCCTCGCTGTGGAGCAATGCTACTCCGCCCAACCAGAATAGAAAACGTGCTATTTTTCCAGGATTACATTCCAGACTGATAGAAAGGAATCAACTGTGTCACTCAAGCACCTGGCGTATGTTGGGGACAGCTGGATTGCTGTCCATCAAGATGCAAGCGACTTGGAACAAGATCGCAAGATGGAAAATAACCCTCCGACCCCATTCCAGCCACCACCAGTGTCAGACACTACTTCCACCTTAACTTTACCAACAATGACTTCAGAAACCAGCTTCACCATTCTCCCCGGCTACCTTCAACGCTTTACAGAACTCAGTACCAACTGCTATAAGAAGACCCTCGAGACCGAGAAAACCTCCTCCCTACCTGAAGGACTACCATTTTAATCTAAAGGGGAAGAATGTCATGCTCGTTGCTTAACTACATACTTTGTAACTTTGATTCTCACAATTCAATTTCAATATGTGAAGTTCTTTATTTGATTAAAGCCGTAAGTTGAGAAGGCTTATTCATTACAGTTTTGATGTCTCCTGGCCAAATCCTCTTGGCGTTTCAACCTCGTACAACATCCGACCTCTGCAACTTGATGTTTCCTTTATCCCAAGAAGAATTTCATTAAGATTTCGGGTCCAAGTATACATTTTGGCAGATCAGCTTCTCGCTTTTTGATTGCTGGCTTTAACAGAGACAACATTGTCCAGGATGGTATGCCATGAAGCCATCTCACAGGTGACTTGCCTTCCAGGCTGGGTGTTGTGCAACATGAATACAGCCGTCTGTTCAGCGCCTCCTTTTTTGCAGTGCTTTCGTATAACGCCTTTTTCACGGTTCCCTTGAATGTCCTCATACGGCATTCCTCTTCCCCATTTGGCACTAGATGAAATGGAGCAAATAGTTTGCTACTGATACATCATGAATCAAGAATATCTCGTTGAGACTTGTTGAATGTGTACATGTAGTTTACTGGTAGTTTGAAAAAACACCAACCACCGACGCCAGGTTTTGACAACAAGAGAAAATTATGGCGCTCTGCCTTCACTGAGTAATCTAGATGGCAAAAAGAAGGTTGATGACACCTGTTGACACTAGCATTGCTAACCATGAATTCAGACCTGGTCTGGTGGACTAGGGTGGAAAATAAAACAGTGCAGTTGCAGTTCAATAAACTGCAACGTAGGGGGTGTCTGGCAGCATGACAACATGCCCTACGGCAGCACTGGAGGTCTTGCTAGGTTTAGCTCCACTCCACATACATGTTAAAAGGATGGCGTTTCTCCAGGCTGTGAATACGTTGGAGTTGGGTCTCATCATGCGAAGGAAGGAGGAGTTACTGCCACTTGGTCCTTGACTAGGTGAAGGTGGAGGGGCCCAAACTGCATGTGGTAGACTCAATGCTCGCGAGTTTCAACTTCGCGTTACCCTTTCGAATACTCATTCATGAGTGATCCAGATGGGAAGGGGCAGTTTCCACTTTTGAAGCTGGGGCCCTGGAATATTACACTGATGGCTTGGTGCAGGGTGGTCTTGCAGGAGCAGGCCTCTTTGGGCTGAGAATTAGAATGGCGATCCTATTGGGGTCGCTGGCCATGGTGTTCCAGGCAGAGGTGGCTGCAGTGACAGTCTGTGTGCAGTGGTTGCTACAGAGGGGACTGAAGCAGCAGAGGATTTACATCATGGTGGACAGTCAGGCCACTCTCAAGGCCTTAGCTTCATACTGTCTTACATCTTGGCAGGTGTGGGAGTGTCTGACTGGACTGAAGGCCCTGGCCAGACACTGTGTTGTGTGCCAGGCATCAGGGTACAGAGGGAAACGAATGGGCTGATGAGTTAGCAAAGAAGGGATCGGCGCAGATCCCTATTGGCCCTGAGCCCTTTTTTGGGACTACCAGGAGCCACCTACAAAGGGAGGTTGGCAAATGGGAGGATAGGTGCAGGGCTGCCCCTGGCCTTAGACAGTCAAAACTCTTCATCCGACTCTCCAAAGGGAGGGCCATGGAGGTGCTTGCACTGGGGAGGAAGGATATAAGGATCATATGTGGCTTGTTCACAGGTCACTGTCCGCTGAGGTGCCACCTTGCAAATATTGGTAAGTGCGAGGTACAGGTATGCAGGTTCTGTGAGGTGGGGCTAGAGACAGCAGAGCATGTTTTGTGCGTATGCGATGGACTCGCAGCAGCATGCCGTCGTGTGTTTGGGGGAGGCCCTTTCTTCAGACGGAAGAGGTGGTTTCCCAAGTTTGTGTACATTCCTCACATTTTCAATTTTTTTGTTAACTTCTCCATCTAATGTCCCGAGTAGAATTCAATGGAACTCCTACTGATTTTATTAAACTCACGACAACTCAGATATTGTGCAATGCATCGACTACTGGGGGGGGGGGGGTGAGTCTTAAATACCTTAAAGGGAAAGGCAGCCATTTGAAGTGTCTTCCTCCTTCTCACCTTCAAATATTCTAAAGAACGTCAGAGGTGATTGGAGGGGGTCATGGTACACTTGCAGTCGCTTTAAAAAATGAAGTCTCTACCGAAGATCAAGGAGCACCGAGGCTGAATAGTCAAAATCGGGCAAAATTAAACTCTTGAAGAACTTCAACCTTCCACGTTATCATTCTCAGCTGGTTAATGCATCAAATAACGTGGCTACATACGTGGGGGCTTGATGTCTCAGTAGAGGTTATTTCAGAACCAACGGTGATACAACAGTCCTTGATTGAGTTTATATACTCGAGAGAGTTGTCCTTAGCTCTTTGTCAACATTCACTGTAGCTTTGGTCAGTTAGTATTTGTGTTCTCAATATCCCTTTTCATCCAATACTACATACCGCACTGTGTGGTGGGAGGCTTTTCACTCAGCAGGTTGTATAAAACTGCAGAACGTCCCATAGGATGCCACATTGGGTAGAGAGAGATCCCTGTGGCGTAAGGCACTTCCTACCCTATCTCCACTTTGATAACTCGTTCTGACACCCTCAACTTCCAATTTCCTCGCAGGCAAGCTCTACGCAAATGCTCCAGTGTATTTCCTGTCGCCTTGCCATGTGCTAACACATCCAACGAGGTTCCTCTCTAAAAAATCAACCATCTCTCACAGAAGTAAACAAATGGCACATTTTTCATCTACAAGTACTGCACCCACATCTGAGCATACACTTATTCAATTTTCTGTCAGTTTTTTGGGTTACCCAGTTGTTGCGAATTTTTTGTTACTTTCTTCGAAATGTCGAATTTTGAACCCTTATCCTACTTTATGTTAATTATTATCTACATAATTATTTGTTCGATTGCAGACGAAGCACTGTTTGCATGTAATGAGTGCGAGTACAAGGCTCCAACGCGTTACCAGGTTGACCTTCATATCAGGTCCCACACAGGTACAGTAGTACGCTCATAAGTTTTATAGATATGATAAAATTGAGTCGAATTTTAATTGGTGAACACGGTCTGAATGGTTGGCTGGAGGCTGATTTGTGTGATGAGGGTGGCTGGAATGTCTGTAAAGGCTTTGGATTTCGTGTCTAAAGAAGAGGAAATGCTATTAAAGCAATTGGGTTTGGTCAGCGAGTAAGCAAATTACCAAAGTTAAGGTACCTGTTAGGTGAGTCTGTCTCCTTTGGCTGGTGAGTTCTGTGGGCAAGCACTTTTTATGTAAAAACATCATTGTCTGGCTGTTGAGTCAGTACAGGAGTCATTCAGTTGGTCATGGTCTTTATATACGAAGAGAAAGGTAAACGGGATGGTGGAGCATCGTGGAAGGGGGGGGGGAGAGCAAGGATGTCATGCACCTCTGGGGAGACGGACTCACCTAACAAGTACCTTAACTTTAGAAGAGGAATTGATCTTGGTTCTCCGTATCCTCTGTACGAGAAAACCCCCAGCAAAACCTCAGATGGGTGTCCATGAGCAGTCACATGTCCTCTCAGTCCCACCCTCCCCTCCAGGTCCCATGGAGCTGGTGTTAGCTGATGTGACGCTCCTACTATTCTCCCACCAAATGCAAGACAACCTTGAGGTCCATCCCTGCAACATCATCCAGCGGCAGCTGAGGCACCCTGCACACCATCCATATACCTTGTCTCTCTCTCTCTCTCTCTCTCTCCAGAGTGACGACCGTGTTGATTACTCTCTGGAGAGCCTAACGAATAACCTCGACTGCCCTTTGCCAGGCACATTCTGCCAATAGGCAACCTTGCACTTCTCCTTCAACTGCCAAACTCCTTATTCAAGTGTTTCTTGGTGGTCCCTACGAAGGGCTCAGGTCCCACCAGGATCAGATCAGATTGTTTATCAGGATCAGATCGGATTGTTCAAAACAGTCGCCTCAAAACGTACTTATCTGTAGAAAACTCAAAGACGTCGCTGGAGTATTGCAGGATTTATTGCCACTGTCCAGCATCATAGGGGCGCTGCTCCGGGTGTTCCCCGCTACTAAACGTCGCGTTCTGTTATCTAAATCGTCCTATAAAGTCACCTCAGATGCCCTGACCCTACAGCATCTTCAAACGCAGACTCTTAACAGTCGATGGTCTCTCGTTCTCTCCTCTCCTTCATCTGGTTTTCTAATTAAAACGTCCCCTACGTGGACGGACCCTTCGAAGCTCAGAATCCAGTCTGTTGGTCCCCTAATCCCTTCTATTCCTCTGTGATCTTGCACCCAACACAATGTTAAAGTGTTCTCCTTTACTAGGGTTTTCAGACCAGTCAGGCATTCCCAATCACGCTCTGAAGAAATAACACAAGAAGCAGGGGCCTTAATTGCACCCCTAAAGTCCGCCGTAGTATAGATCTCTTTCCATTTCAGGAGGTACTGCACTGTGAAGAGCTCTGTCGGGGAACCTGTTGCCTCCGCACCTAATGGTATCTCTGCCCAAGTTCATGGTCCATAAACCTCTGCACCTACCAAGCCTCCTCTCACTGATACGTCTGTATAGTATACCATGGCCCCCCTTCCCATCTGGGTCTTCCACGAATAAGCATCCTGAAGAGTAGTTCAAAGTTGTACTTCACCTGTTCAAACGAGATGGGAATCCTCATCAAGGGACAAGTTTTTGCTCAACAGCCGTGAATGTCTTGAGAGGAAGTGGGTTGAGCCAGTTGTGCGCGTGAAATGGCTACTTCAATGCTCGGCTCCCCTTCTTTTCTCTCAAAGACTTTGAATTCTGCACAGGTTGCGCCTCGAATGCTGAGGAAGCTAGAAACCGTGTGTTGCTCCACTGTAGACTCCACAATAGTGAGCGAGGGTTGTTGAAAGAACAGCCCACTTCCACTTTGAACACTACTAACCAAGCTTATAACCCTTATGACAAAAAAAGAGTGGCCACAGTTGATCCTGCTGTCCTTTTGAGATTTGCCACCCTAGTTGGGAAACCAGATTAAGAACTCCTCCTAGATCGTATGGATTCCCTAGCGTCGTACAAATACTACCATGACACAGTCTAAATGACAAGCTGCTGCGCATCCACAGATCGGGGTTTGGGGGATGTTGAGCGAATGCTCGTGCTCTCACATGCTAGCAATACCTCAATCTCCACGACTTTCGACTGATATACTATCCTATGAATATTAAAGAACATTCAGTTTGATTACGAAACAGACCTGTCTACCATTAACTGAATTATGGTAGGCGTTGTGTAGTTGAGAACTATGCTATTGGGCAGTGAGAACGACGGTACGAATGTGATATTCAGCCTGCACAAAACTCTGGCATGGCTGCCTAAATATTTTCGACCCCGTCCCCCCCCCCCTCAAATTCAAGAAAAGTAGGCGCAAAATTTCCACAAAGTAACCAAGCTGACTGTTCGCACTGTGGAAAGGTTTTATTTCATTTTATTTATGGTTTTTGTAATTTCTTCTTTATTTGGTCGACCCGTATGTTTAATAAAAAAAAAAAAAAGAATCAAACGCGTCTGTTGCGATTGTCGAGAGGTCTATGAGGAGAAAGACATTCTGCCTGCGATCGTTTCAGGAGATAAAAATTCCCAGAGGACGTTCATAGCTCTGACGGTAGCATTTGGGATAAAGGGAACAGTCGCTTGTCTATTGTGAGAAGCCTTCACGGGTGGGCCAGTTGGATTAGCTATCGGAGCTGCAATTAGCTGTGGCGTTGGTGCCATAACAACAGCAGTGGCTTCAACTTGTCGCTAAGCGAGAGCGCTCATTTGTTCGACCCTGTTCAAGACGCGGAGCCAAGTTAAGAGAAGGGTGCAACAGTGGACTCCTATCTCACCTTCAGCCTGTGCGTAGTGTGCAGATCATTTTGAGCTCCGACTTACCCTAGTAGTCCAGGAGCCGAGGGCTAAAAACGTTGACCGTTGAGTTGAAAGTTTGGTTACTATTTTCTCTGATAGTTCCCTCAATGTTTGATAAAACCCCGGTTCTCTGCTCTCTCTGAAGTATGGACTAAGAAAATGGCGGCTCATCAAAAAAGTCAAAATTTGACTTATTAGTCACAATATTTACCCCAGTTGAGGAATTGGCTTGTACTTTCCGAATTCACAACTCTGCTACCTCCCATGCTTGGCCATTAAGTTGCAGTCAATCAAAATTCGTCGAATTTTGAACCAAATTTTGACTTACTAGTTGACATCGGATCGAGTAACTGAGTCGAAAAACCCGACTCTGCCACAATAGTTTCGTGGACTTGCAGAGAAAGTCAAAGTTTGACGGAATTTTGGTCAAAAATGACTTGAGGAGTTGAAACTTGACATTTATGTTACGAATAGGTGAAGTGGAGTACTTTAAAAATTACTTTGTCTGCTTTCCTCATTTTGAGGACTCTTTCGAGCAGAGAAAATCAAAATTTGATGAATTTGGTGGCTCAAAAATTGACTTATTAGTTGATACTTGCAAACGACGTGAATGAGTTCCACATCCATCATTTTTACTATAAAATGTTATCTGCCACCTCAAAAACGTGGCATTTTCAAAGCAGAGTCGCTGAAATAGAATTATCCTGTATTTAAAAAAAAAAAAAAAAACTAAATAGTTGACAGCAGAGTTGTGAAGTCGGAAAGTACAATCCAATTTCTCAACTGGTAAATATTGTGACTATCAACTAATAAGTTAAATTTTGACTTTTTCAATGAGCCGCCATTTTCTTAGCCCATACTTCAGAGAGAGAGAGAGCAAAGAACCGGAGTTTTACCGAACATTGAGGGAACTATCAGAAAAACTTCAATTCACTTTGTACATGGTTAATTCTATTTAAACAATTCATTTATCACTCAGTTAATTTGAACTTGGTCAAACAACGCTTTACGGCAGCAGAAAGCGGTAGCGCTTACAGTTCCGGAATTTATTGTGCTGTTCGTACTCATTGCAACACCATTATTGAGCAATTGATACACAGAGAATTAATGAGGCTGTAAACACAATTTTTTTCGAGAAGGATAGTAATTACTTTTGCAGAGTTATTGGGTAAAAAGTTTAGAACTGGTAGTAAGTGAAACGGCAAAAGTTGAAATTCAGGAATTTCTGGAGTGAGCCCCATGTATCTCATGAGCGTTTTTAAACACTCAATCGTTAGGTATTGGATTGGACTACAATACTAATTTATTTTAACATTCTACAATAATTCCAGCGGAGTTTATAAGAAAAAAACTGCGCTAAAAACGCTTTTCGTCGAAAATGTTGATAATTTATTGTGCTGCTCTCGTTATTTTCCCACGAATGGGAATTTTATGGTATAATTGACTTATCAAGAGCTATCTATATAAAAAATTTAATCAAAATCGTTACAGCCGTTTTTGAAAATAAAATTTGGTGTTTTGATCACTATGATAACTATAGTTAACTTTCGGTAGATTTTGTCCATACCCTTATTTTGGCGTCCCATTGTAACCTGTAGGCTAGACAACATGTTTCAGCTAATTTGGTACGGTCGTTTACTCTAAAAACCGCGCTAAAACCGATTTCGTCTAAAGTTTTGGTAATTTATTGTGCTGCTCTCGTCATTTTCCCATAAATGGGAATTTTATGGTATAGTTTCCATATTTGGAGCTACCAATATAAAAAATTTAATCAAAATCGTTAGAGCCGTTTTTGAGAAAAAAATATTTGGTGTTTTGATCACTATGATAACTATAGTTATATTTCGATGAATTTTGTTCATACCCTTATTTTGGCGTCCCATAGTGACTTCCGGGCTAGATATCAAGTTTGAGATGAGTTGGTACGGTGGTTTTCTCTAAAAATCGTTCACAGACACACACACACACAGACCATTTTCCCAAATAGTGTTTTTCGGACCCAGGGGGGTCTGAAACGTAAAGATCTGAAGAGAACTCAAATTTTTTTTTTCAGCCGATTACATAACTTTCCTTTCTACTTCGTAGAGCAAGGAAAGTAAAAATGGTAACCAACTTTCAACTCAATGTTTTTAGGCCTCGGCTCCTGGACTATAAAGCGGCCCCTACACGGTCAGTAATAATAGCATTACTGGTAATGACATTACTGCTTCGGTAATGATGTAGCTGAGACCAGAAAAAATAGCGGCCCCTACACGGTCAGTAATAATGACATTATCAGTCATGTCATTACTATTCAAACTGCTCCCATTCACATTTTTTTCCTCAGTATTGCATGATCTCCGTGTGACGAAGACGTTTTGACGATAATAATGGATCCTCGCAAATTAGCCTGTGTTGCTATAATTATGGCACTAGCCACAAAACGACATGTGAAACGTTCAAGATGGATGAAGGAGTGGCTGAAAAAACGTGAACAGTATACCCACATGTTGTTGTTGACTGAAATTCGAGACTCTGATCCAGATGATTACAAAAACTATTTTCGTATGAATGATGCTACGTTGGAAATCCTACTCAATCTAGTTACACCTTTTTTAACCCGAAAAGATACAAATATGAGACAGTGTTTGCCTGTGAAGGAAAGACAAGCAGCAACTTTGAGATATCTTGCCACTGGGAGGAACTTTGAAGATCTTAAGTTTACTGCAGTTATGTCACCATCATCAATAAGCGCTGCTGTAATTGAAACGTGTGAGGTGCTTATACATGTTCTTCAAGATTACATGAAGGGAAGAACTCTTCCAACGTATTTTATTCTCAATAGGGTTCCAAATTACACAAAGCAATGTAGTTCCTATTTATAGTTAAAAAAGTACTTAATCTGAAAGAAAAGTGGGGAAAAATCTCAAGTAGGTACATTGAAAATAAGTTGCCATTGAAAAGTGGAATAATAATTGACCAGTGAAGTATTTCCTTCCTCCTGATGGTGGGGCGATGGCGTGTGAATGTCCACCGGTGAGGAAAGTGTAGTTGAGGTTCCACATGAGAAGGCTTCCTCATTGATCTTGACGGAATGTCTGTTCAAAGTACCCATACTGGCCTCAAATAGTATGTCATTAATAGCTTTCTCAGCTAATGTTCGTTGCTGGGGTTCTAAGTGAAGTAATTTCTCTCCCCAAGCTTTGGCAATCGTTGGTATAGTAGGTTCGTTGTTGATGTTGGCCGAAATTTCAAGGTATGAACAAGCTTTTTGAAGAAGTTCATTTTGTCGGGCAATAGGACCTACTTTAATTTTTTTCGCAATGGGCTGAAGGGGCTTAGCGGGCTCTGTTATTGAGGACCGAGAAGCAGTTGGCTGTGTGTTCTGCGATGTGTCCGCGATTCGTCGGCACACATTGACCTCGACGGCAGCTTGAGACAGACTGAGTAATGATGCAGTAATGAGGAGCGCTCTCTACACCATCATTACTAATGACAGTATCCCCTCCATTTTCGGTAATGATGTAGCTGAGATCAGAAAATCCGGATCCACATCATTACTTTTCGTCATTCCAACTTTGTCCACCTTACACGATCATTATTACTGTCATTTTGATAAGGTAATGTCAGTATTACTGACCGTGTAGGGGGCGCTTAACATCTACCTTTCTACTTGCTTCACCACCTGATAGTTCCGAAGGCAAGCTACACTTTTAAGGCACTCCTTTGTCGTCTCCTACACTTGAAGGAGATGACAATGCCCTGCAGATTGGTGAGCTCTTTGAACTCCCTCCAATTCCTCAAACTATTTCTCCTTCTTCAAGTTGATCTACATTTCATATCTTGCCACCTCCGTTCATTTTCATCGTTAATCATATTTAGTCCGAAAAACACTATTTGGGAAAATGGTCTGTGTGTGTGAATGATTTTTAGAGAAAACCACCGTACCAAATCAGCGCAGTGTACCATGGGACGCCAATATAAGGGTATGAAAAAAATCCACCGAAATTTAACTATAGTTATCATAGTGATCGAAACACCAAATATTTTTTTTGTCAAAAACGACTCTAACGATTTTGATTAAATTTTTTATATTGATAGCTCGTAATGAGAAAATTATACCGTAAAATTCCCATTTGTGGGAAAAACGACGAGAGAAGCACAATAAATTACCTAACGTTTCGACTAAAATCGATTTTAGCGCGGTTTTTTCCTCATAAACTCCGCTGAAATGTTACTACAATAGTTTAAAAAATGGGTGTAGTAGTCCGATCCAATACCTATAAGGTGAGCGTGTGAAAACGCTCATAAGATATAAGGGGTTCACTCCAGAAATTCCGGAATTTCAACTACCACCGTTTCGCTTACTACCAGTTTTAAAAGTTGTTACCTGATAACTCTGCAAAAGTAATTACTATCCTCTTCAAAAAAATCGTGTTTACAGCCTCATCAATTATCTGTGTACTAATCGATCAATAATGATCCGGGAATGAGTACGAGCAGCACAATAAATTCGGGAACCGTAAGCGCTACCGCTTTCTGCTGCCGTGAAGTGTTGTTTGATAAATGAATTGATTAAGTAGATACAGCCACGCAGAAAGTGAATTAACGTAGAGCTATGGAAAGTTGTGTGTTGCAACGCGCCAGATGTTTCAGTTGCAATTCAGTTCTTAGTTATTTTTCGTTCCTCATATTGTTTTATTGAGTTTCATGCTGAATAATGCACCTGTTTTCGGTCTGGAATTTTTTTTTCTCTCTCTCTCTCTCTCTCTCTCTCTCTCTCTCTCTCTCTCTCTCTCTCTCTCCCCCCCCCTTCAAAATCTGACACTACGTTTCAAGACATCGGTCACTTCGACTTTACTATGAGTTTATGTTGTAAATCTTTGGCGAACTAATTAATTTAGTTTTGCTATGTGCTGTATTTTAGGTGAGAAGCCGTACAGTTGCACCTTATGCGATTTCAAGGCAACTAATCAGTCAAGAGTCACGCGACATATGAGAACCCACACAGGTATGATCGGCATTCCAAATCTGCAATGTCCGTCCGCCGTCTGGGCCGTTGTTTTGTGCCTTCAACGTTGCCTAAAAAATCCGTTCTTTCGTACAAAAATCTCATTCGGTATCTAGTTGTGCCCGGACGAAGCCCGCGGTTGTTATGGACAAAACTAACAAAACGCAGTTTAATCGCAAATGCGCCGTGTTTGGTATCGTTTTCGACTCGCAACGTCGTGCCAATTGCCAACTGGCGCCTACGTGACTGTAATATTTAGTTTTCGTCGTTCCGTTGTAGTCAGGTCATGTTTCGTGTGGTTTACTGGTATTTTTCGATGCTGAATCGAATGGGTTGGGTCTCGGATCTGTGAGACTCCGTCAAGCTGTTCAAGAGAATAATAAACCATTATGTAATAATTTGCAGGGTTTTTCGTTTATCAAGGGGTACCTCAGTGTCATGTGAATATTTATTTTCACTCATTCGGAAGTTAGTTTTTATTTTCTAATTCAACTTTTCTTTTGTCAAATGTGGATTGTGGTTGTTAGGTGGTAACTATACCTACCCTTCCCCCATCTTGCACACTGACAGCCCCTTAACTTATGTTCGTACCTATCTTCTATGTAAAACGTTAAGTTTTACGAGGTTTTCGTAAACTGAATGATTGGATGATTTGCTATGAATAGTGTGAAGCGTCGCACAAGATAATTTAACGCGCTGCATGCTCAATTTCAGGTGAGAGGCCGTACGCTTGCTCCGAATGCGAATACAGGGCAGCTACTATGGGAAAACTCAGGCGACACATGATGAGCCACTCTGGTATGATTTTATTTTACGTCAACCGCTTTAAATTAAATAAATAGTAGCTAGTGTAGCTTCTCAATGTTGATGCTCACAGTTGGAATCAATTATTGACAGTAAAGTGGATGTTAATGACATGAAGCTGAACATCGCTGATAATATGTATAAATGGCCGTGGACTCCTCAAACTTCCCGCCAGTCATTGAGAGTGCCTGGTGTATCCATTTTATATATATGCCACTGCATATTAGTTACACTGTATCTTGTTACGAATGGGCTGATGGGCTGGCAATGGAGGGATCGGTGCAGATCCCTGTCAGCCGTGAGCCCTTTGTTTGGACTACCTGTAGCCACCTCCGCAGAGGGGTTGGCAAATGGGAGGATAGGTGCAGGGTTGCCCATTGGCAGGGGTTGCCCGGCCTTAGATAGACAAAACTCTTCATCCGACTCTCCAGAGGGAGGGCCAAGGAGATTCTTGCACTGGGGAGGTGATGATGATATGAGGATCATGTGTGGCCTGTTTAAAGGTCACTGTCCCCTGAGGTGCCACCTTGCTAATATTGGCCAATGTGAGGTACAGGTGAAGTGTGAAGTGGGGCTAGAGACGGCAGAGCACGCGATGGACCCATGTGTTTGGGAGGCCCTTTCTTCAGCCGGAAGTGGTCGCGAATGCAGAACTTGTGGATGTTCTCCGCTTTGTGCAGGGGTGGTGGGAGCGTATAGGTGGCGTCGCACCAAGTGAGCCCTGAGTCTCATTGACACCCTTACGTTTGTGGCCGTAGTGAGGGTATCGCCTGCATACACCATTTCAAAAAAAAAATCTTGTTACCACCCTCCCTTTTTACTTTCCGCTCCCCAAAGGGAAGGAAAGTATAGTAATCGTGTCAAAAAAAAATCTGGGTTTTCTTCATATCTTTACGTTTTGAGGCCTACTGAGTCTAAAAATCCTAATTTCGGCGCGTGGTCCGTGTGTGTGTGTGTGTGTGTGTGTCTGTTGTTCGATTTGCGGGAAAACGGCTGATCCGATTGAGCTGGTTCTTTTTTTCTTTTGTTCGCTATTTTTTGTAGACACCAAAATAAGGTTATGGACCAATTCGGCCGATGGGAAGGGGGGTGGGGGACGAAAATGTACCAAAAACTAGGGTTTTTCGCATTTTTATCAAAAACGGCTCTAACGATTTTGATTAAACGTTCGAATTATGTTCTACTAATCAATACCTAACTTTTCTTCTCTATACATATCTCCATGTAAATACGGTGAACGGAGATATAAGTCTATGAAGCAAAAATAGGTTTTTTACGCTTTTTGGCAAAACGGCTTCAACGATTATCACCAAACTTCCAAGATGTTTTCAAATAGTTAATACCAACATATTGTTCTGAATAAATGTTCCTCTGACAGTCCATTGAACAGAGATAAAAATGAAAATGTTTCGAAAATAACGTTTTTTCGAACATTCCCGTAAATTCCAGGGTAACTTCTTCACCAGATGTGATAAATCCTAATGGAGTGTCTTTTAGTCACCCATACCAACATTTCGTTCTCTATAATTATTTCTGTATATATATGTTGAACGGAGATATAAGCCAAGTTAAAGCAGAAAAGGAGATTTGTCGAATATTAATTTATCGGTATTCCAATTTTGTCAAAAACGGTTCTGACGATTTCGATCAAACATACGAAGTACTTTCAGCTAACTAGACCCTACATTTTGTTCTGCATAAATGTTCCTGTAAAAATGCGTTGAACGAAGATATAGCGCCCGCCTATCTAGGTGGTGTTCGAAAAACGGGGGTGGCGGAAAGTTGTGTGTTGCTACGCACCAGATATTTATATGTACATTGATAAACGTATACATGTATTTTACGAGATTATATACACCAGTGTTTACTTCTAGGCGAGAAGCCGTATTCCTGTACTGAGTGTGACTTCAAGGCGAACTGTAACGCATACGTCAGAGAACACATGAGGTGTCACACAGGTAATGAAGTTTCGTTTTCGTATGACTGATGCTTCGGTATTAATTGGTTTTTTAGTTAAGAAACCAACGAAGTTTGTAGCATAATCTCGTAGTCAATTCTCCTACGTTTCCTGAACCTGTGGTGTGGTGAGTTTCTCAGGACCTTAGGAAGACTGTCGATCAGCCCCCTGGCTACATTGTGAGCAACTGTGGAACGCATTCTCATTCAGTACCAAGCAACGAAGTAGTTTCTTAATGTTCCACAAAATATAGTGGGGAAAACATTTTTCAAGTTTCAAGTATTCATAAAATGGCGGGGGCGTTTCTCGTTCAATCAGTAAACTTTGAACTCCGCACAAATCATCACTTGGAAACACTGCACACATCTTGCACCGACAACTTTCAGTGCTACCACTCTTGCACGACCTAGAATTGACGTCACTTCGACTTTACTATGAGTTTATGTTGTAAATCTTTGACGAACTAATTAATTTAGTCTTGCTATGCGCTGTATTTTAGGTGAGAGGCCGTACACTTGCTCCGAATGCGAATACAGGGCAACTACTATGACGAACCTCAGGCGACACTTGTTGAGCCACTTTGGTATGATTTTATTTTACGTCGTCTGCTTAAAATTAAATAAATAGTAGCTACAGTCGAGCTTCTCAATGTCGATGCTCTCAGTTGGAATCAATTATTAACATAAAAGTGGATGTTAATGACATGAAGCTGAACATCGCCCATAACATGTACGAATGGCGGCAGACTCTTCTAAACTTCCCACCTGTCATTGAGAGTGCAGACAGGTGTATCCATGCCGTTTAAGGTATACTGTATCTTGTTACCCCCCTTCCCCTTTATATGAACATTAATAAATGTATACTTGTATTTTACGAGATTAGATACACCAGTGTTTACTTCTAGGGGAGAAGTCGTATTCCTGTACAAGGTGTGACTTCAAGGCAAACTGTACCGCAAACATCAAGAAACACATGAGGTCTCACACAGGTAATGAAGTTTCATTTTCTTCAATTGCTGCAAATATGACTGATGCGTTGGTATTAATTAGTTTTTAGTTGTTAGCTAATTAGTCTTGCTACGTGCTGTATTTTAGGTGAGAGGCCGTACCCTTGCACCTTATGCGAGTACAAGGCAATTGATCAATCAAGCATCTCGCGACATATGAGGACACACACAGGTATGATTTAATTTGTCGTCAATTACGTAAAAGTTAACGATGACAGTAAAAGTACTGGGCTAGACGCCTCAAGTCATTGCAGTTGAGAGCAACAGAAATATTTCTCTTCTTAGCCTGAACCTGTTTATTCCATTCCTTGTGGCTGCTTGCCCAGCATCTTCTCATTCCTGTTCTCTGTCATGCTCCACCTTTTCCCATTTAGCTTGCCCAAACACAGGCTTGATCTCCTTCTAAATACATTTTCATTTTGGCTTCGCGATAACGGCTGTCAGTTGTTGTGTGGCACATTTCTTCTGAAGCCCTGTCAGTCTCGTTGTGTAATAGCCACACTTCATATATTTCAGACTGATGAAGTACTGATTAGTTTAGACCGCAGATTCTCAAAACGTCTAACAAATTATCTGAATCACTTTTGTACAAGATGAATGTTGAATATGTTGCAGGAGAGAAGCCATACGCTTGCACCAAGTGCAGCTACAGGGCAGCTAGGAATAGCACCCTTCAAAATCACATGAGAAGCAAACACAAGTAGGAGAGTGTAACCCAAGCTGTTCGAATCTCCACCCATTGACATGTGATGCATCTGCGACCTACCCGGTGTTACTCCCAAAGAACCTGAGGCGGAGTGTAAGACAATTCATCGCCAGGACATGCCCGCTTTATAGGAGCACCGAAACCACCAGCCACGCTCGGCCTGTTGTGTTGCAGAAGAACTGTTAGGCTTCATCGCTGGATGACCGTGTCTCTACATCTTCACCCAATTTTTGTGAACCTGGAAGGTCTACCCCGCGTTATGCAGCCCAGGACATAGTTGGGTCACGCTGCTGCCTCTTCTAGGGACACCGCCTGATTCGTAATACGCAAAAGTACGCTGAATTCGGATTTGCTCAGTTCTGATACTAGACCATTGCTTACGAGCACTAACCCAATTCCACCAAGCAGGCGTAGCAAATGGAATCCATAACGTGTTGGAAGATTAGCAAGAAGAAGTTCAGCGATGAAATAGACAGTCGAAGGACAGAATTTACAGATTTGGACGTATTTCTAGTCCATTTCATTCACTTATACCTTAAAATATTTGAAAAAGAAAGGGGAAAAATGTATGGCGTCCGTGCGGTATACTGCATAGGCTGTGGCAAGTGCCCACAAGATTGGGGGACATGAAACTGACATCAGTACTCGGCAGTGCCCTCCTTCTGGATTGTGTGCAAGGATCCAACCAGCAAAGTCAAATCGAAGAAATGATGTATACTCGTACGCTTGCGCGAATTAGTGGAATCAAGCGTTATTAAAACAATCACCTAACTTGTGGTACATTAATGGAATTTACCGCTTGGTGTCCCCACCCGTATCGTCACCGAAGTTTTCAGCTGATTGAGGAATTTTTCATCACGGAACCAAAATATTCAGAAGCTCTGATGTCTACTGAGGCGCTGACCATAGTCATTTTGCGAACCTGTTTAACATTTTCAATGGGATTGTAGCCAGGTGAGTTTGCACACCACTTCGTGAGACGGATTGCCACCGCCATCATCCAAATAGAGTTAGTAGAGCAGTAAAACCGTTGCGAATTGCAATACTTCGTCGTGGTGTACCCCTCAACTGGTATACGCGGCCTTGGTCCAAAGTGGAAGAAACGCTCCCAGAACGTCTTTTGTGGGTGTTCGCAATGTGCTCAAGGGAGACTCTCAACACCTCTGCGCCATTCCTGCTCTGGAAAATGACTTTCATTTGAGAATAAAACTTTTCGTCTACATTTCTTACTCCAGTCCTTGTATTTTCTTGCCCAATCCAGTCTTTTTTCCTAATTACCGTCGTCAGAAGTCGTGAATAGCTGATATTTCATTTGGAACGCCAGAGGTTTTTTGGTGGATGTCTTGACAGAGCACCATCATCTCTGGCTGAAGTTGCTCTCGTTATTCAACAACTTCCAACCCTTTGTGTGTAACGTGAGCCAGAGAAATCTTGTTGAGAGCGCTTCACATGCCACTTGCTCACTCCCTTTGAGTTTAGGAAGTGTTACCACACAATGTCACGATTGCCTTCCTCTTCCTAGGGCTCTCACAAAGATTTAAAATAAGCCACGAATTACACAAAAACACTCTCAACGGCTAGAAAATAAGAAAAAAGCCCAAAAATGGCTTCATGAATGGAAATCACAGTGGGAGCTTTGGCCGTCAGCTGATTATCGAGTTTGAACAATGATGTCGACAGAATGCAACTCGAAAACAACGATTTTGTTTTATAATTCGTCGTGAACCCCCTCCCCCTATCAAAATCGGACTTGACGTTTTACGTTTCAAGGCGGGGTTTCGAAAATGTGACATTTTCAGGCCGTTCGGGCTACATTTTACAAAAATAAAATAAAACGGATGAAAACTATATACAAAAAGGCAACGTGTTACTGATGATGACTTGACCGTCAAAATCGATCTAATACTGTAACTCAAATTTAGTGGAAATAGACAACCGTTATATATTTTTTATCCGTTTTATGAAATGGGTTTCCACAACTTCATTGCGAGTGATTTAGTTCCTACATTTTACCTTTACCGTGGTCTAAGAGGCCGTTATTTCGCGTGTGTTGAAAGTTGTTCGGGAAAAATCCCTCTTTTGTACTCATGTAGCTTGCTGGACTGTGTACCCCATGAGGTGCAAAAGTACCCCGAAATAACAATTATCACGAGGGTGGGTAATTATTATAGAATTACTCAACTTCCCTTGTAATGGGAAATTTGATACCACCCGTGTGATTCTGATGGCTAGACGGATCACCCTCAACCGGCGAGCGCCTGGGAAAAGAATGCACCATATAAATGGAACGAGGAAATGAAAGAGGGCGTACCCACGTTTACCCAGCTCTTCGATTGGCATTTAAGAAAAGCCACAGATCATCGTAAGCAGACACGAAAGGGTTTTAAGATAAGACAACCTGTTGCAGTTCTCACGTAGAAATATCTGGTGCGTTGCAACACACAACTGTTTGTTCCATTAGCTCTTTATAAACAATCCACCGCTAAGACCTTATCCGCCTCCAGCCCCCACTGCTTTCGCCGATGATTCAACTACTTTGGGCTCAGCTCACCATTCCGCCTCTCTGGTTCGTTACGTGATCACCAGCATCCCGAAGTAGTGTTTCGGCGTATTATAGTAAAAGGGTCATCAGCATCCCAACTATAATAATTTCTCCATTTGCCTACGGTCAGAACATTTATTTTAATTATTTTATCTCCAGCAGTGTGGACTTATGGTTTAATTTATTATTTAATTTTATTTAGTCACGTTTTTGAAGGAGCCCCTTATTTTAAATTAATTTTCTTTGCCAATATACAATCATTTACCACTAGTCAGTTTTAATTCAAATTTGCCGCTGCCTGTAACTAACGCTAACCTTAACAACTTCACATAGCTTTTTCTACTTACTCAATTCATTTATCACTCAGTTCACTTGAACTTTGTCAAACAATACTTCACAGCAGCAGGAAGCGGTAGCGCTTACAGTTCCGGAATTTATTGAGCTATTCGTACTAATTTCCGAACCATTATTGTTCAATAAGAAATAGAAGTAGAAAACGTGGTGAAGCAGTTACCGCAGTTAAACGTTATTTTCGACACATTTTGACTTTTATCTCTGTTCAATGGACTGTCAGAGGAACATTTATTGAGAACAATATATAGGTATTAAATATTCGAAAACATCTTGAAAGTTTGGTGATAATTTTTGAAGCCGTTTTGCCAAAAAGCATAAAAAAACCTATTTTTGCTTCATAGGCCTATATCTCCGTTCACCGTGTTTTTATGGAAATATGTAAAGAGAAGAAAAGTTAGGTAGAAGAAGGGGTTAGTAGACGATAATTTGAAAGTTTAATTGAAATCGTAATAGCTGTTCTCGAGAAAAATGCGAAAAACCCTAATTTTTGGTACATTTTCGTCCCCCACCCCCCTTCCCCCAAACCGAAAGCGCCCATAACCTTATTTCGGTGTCTAAACAAGATAATGAACAAAACAAAAAAGAACCAGCTCAATCGGATCAGCCGTTCTCCCGTAAATCGAACTACAGACACACAGACCACGCGCCGAAATTATGTTTTTTAGACTCGGTAGGACTCAAAACGTCAAAATTCGAAATGTCTGAAGAAAATTCCAATTTTTTTGTTGACACGATTAGATTACTATACTTTCTTTTCCCTTTGGGGAAGCGGAAAGTAAAAAGCCATGTACCCGCGTGAACTGAAATTTTTTATCCTTTTCGTATGACTGTCCTTGGATTTTCACTCGCTTCGCCTAATATTTTTACGAAAATTTTCAACTACAGTTACTAAAATTTCTCATATCTTTTAAATGAAAGAATAATGTTTTTTAGGTTTTCACTCAACTTTTCAATTTCGACGATTGTACTTCACTCTTTCTTAAAAAAAGACAAGAGAAATCATCTTTTCCGCTAGTTTTAATAAAATGTATTCCGGTTTCGCCGGTTGTGTATAATCAGTACAATTATCAAGTAGCTTGACCGCCAAAACCGGCATACATTTTAGTAAGACTAGTAGAAAAGATCTTTTTTCTCGCCTTTTGGTTTATTATTCATTCTGAATAATAACCCTATGTTTTCGGTCACGAAACATTTTTTACAACCCCCCCTCGAAATTTGATACTTTACGTTTCAAGACTTGGAGATTCCAAATTTGCAATGTCCGTCCACCGTCCCCCGTCCGCCGTCCGGGCCGTTTTGTGCCTTTAACGTGGTCTAAAAAATTCGTTCTTTCGCACAAAAATCCGATTTGGTATCTAGTTGTGCCCGCCATCTCGGCAATCCGATCGGACGAAGGCCGTGGTTGTAATGGGCCAAAAATGGTTCAAAAAATTAATGAAACGCAGTACAACGCGGGAACTACAGCATCCCTCCCTCCCTCCCGTCTGAATAAAAAACAACCGGAGTCCTCATCTCGCGGGCAGGCGGGTCATCTCCCCTTTCACCCCCCAACAACGGCGCCACTCAACTCCCCTTTCGCCTCAGAACGGGTTCGCTTCAAGCGCCCCCGTTCCAATTTCCCCGACGACGTTTTGTTTCCGTAGTTCCATTGTAGCCAGGACATGTTTCGTATGGTTTACTAGTATTTGATGCTGAATCGAATGGGATGGGGGAGCACTAATACTAGGTCAAGCTGTTCATGAGAATAATAAACCATTGTGTAATAATTTGCAGGGTTTTTACTTATAAACGACTTTCCATAATTTCTCTGCGAGTGATCCGAATCGTATTTACTCCTTCAGTTTTTCAACTTTCTTATTAGTGATAATGTTAGCAGGGGGCCACGTATGTTAGTTGAGGGGTCCTATCTCCGCTCCTCTGGAACCTAGTGATTGACTTCCTACTGGGGAGATTCGATGCGGCGGGGTTTTATGCCCAAGGATACGCTGATGATGTGGCTGTGCTCATTCGGGGCAGAGTGCAAAGTATGCTGTCAGCCAAAACGGTCATAGTGCCGTTTAAAAGGCAATGGCAACTTTCAGGACTGAGGCCGCAGATAGTGTTGGGCAAGGTAGTTCAGCTCAGTGAGCAAGTCAAGTGGATTCTGGATCGGAAACTAGTCTGGAAAGAGCACATCAGATACAAGAGCAAACAAGCGACAACGGTCCTGTGCACGTGTCAAAGAATGTGCGGGAGGACATGGGGCTTAAAGCCCAGAATGGCCTGCTAGTTTTACGAAGCCATCGTGAGACCAATAATCCCATATGGGTCGGTTGTGTGGAGAGATTGTTTGACCTTCTTCCCCTGGACATTTATGTAAAGGCAGGGGCGATGAAGGTAGCATACAGACTCACCAAGCTCGGTATAGCTAAGGTGCCACAGGCGACTAGTGAACACCTGGCTATATTCAGGGACTTGGAGACCTTTGGGGAGCTCAGCATGATCACAGACACGATGGTGCCCATGTATGAGTTCGAAAGGAAATATAATGTGCAGCCAGTGGGAGGTCCATGGAACAGCAAGAGTCGTCAGTTTCGGCCTCTCAATGGAATTAACATTACCATATTTACAGATGGTTCGAAAACTCTGGAGGGAACAGGCTCCAGTGTGTGGATAAGTGGCTCTGGAAGGACTGGGACGCACACTGCCCTAGGCCCCACTCCAACGGGTTTTCAAGCAGAGATTTATGCTATTATTGCCAGGGTAATCTTAATGTATGAGAAAGGCTGTAGCAACAGAACTATCAACCTATTGACTGATAGTAAAGCATCGTGCAAGGCGCTGATGAGTTACTGCACAACGTCAAAATTGGAGCTAGAGTGCAGGATTTCGCTTAACTCCTTAGCAAGTGCGAATAGAGTTAATGTATATTGGATCCCTGGGCACAAGGGGATCATTGGAAATGAGAGGGCGGACCAGCTGGCCAGACGCGATTCGTCTATGGTACCTATTGTGGGATTCCTCTGTCACTATTCAAGAGGACTGTGAGAGAACACGCCAGAACACTGCATCAGACAGTCTGGAATGCTGCAGGAGTAAGGCACTCCAAACGCTTTGTCTCAGAGCAATCAAGTGAGATGAGACACAACCTTCTGAGAACGGAGAGGAAGGACTTAAGGCAGATTGTTGGGATCATCACCGGGCACTGCAGAATGAACAAACACAGGTATGTTATGGGCATACTCGACGCCCCTCGGTGCAGGTGGTGTGGCACGGATGAGGAGACTCCCTACCATGTCCTGGCCCAGTGTGGAGACTTGAGAGAGAGAGAGAGAGAGAGAGCGACTTTTGGTCTTTGGCACCACTTCTCCCTGGGTGGATACCAACGAAAACTCTTGCAAGAGCTACCTGCCTTTCTTCAGGAGGCTAGGCATTGACCTGTAAGACATTAGAACTGGCACAATAGGTCATCTGGCCGCTATGCATATCCCACTTGTGGGACAGTCAGAGGGCTATATATGTTAGTACCGGGGCAAATTAGTGTTTAGCAGGTTATAACAGCTCCACGTTCCGCCTACTACGAGTAGGAGTATCTCCATAATTACTCCACACGGCTGAGTAGTGCACGCGCACGCACACTTTTCTCGCGTTTTATATTTTTCCTAAATATAGAAGAGAATTATGAGCGTCGTCAAGTTGCCAGCACTATCGGCGCTCTCAAGTTCCAAACGATTTCTAAAACTTCGGGAGAAATTAACGATCTCTTAATTTTCCTGAGGGTCAAACCGCAGCCAAACTATTCAGCGACACCGCGATAATCGAATTAAAGCTCCCCCAAAACCGCTGATTCGACGGACTTTTCCGGTCGGCTTGGTTTTCAATAACGCCGTTCCCGCTTTTATGGAATCATAATACTTTTCCCTCTTTGACGGCCCTTAAAGAAATAAATCGGATCTGTTGGTTTTAATGAGGTGTTCTTATTAATGGGCTGGGGAGGGGAGTGGAAGAAATGAAGAAAGAATTCTATCGTCCGGCGTCTTAATTACAGCCTTCTCAATTTTTTTTTTTTTCTCTCTTTCTCCTTGTCAAAATTGATAATCGAATTGGATTCTTCGGGATCCCGTCAATTTGTCCACTAATTATGATTTGTCGCTAATGAGGCAGCTCTTTCAGTCTACGATCCGCTGAAGTTAGCCGCTGACGACTCTGATGAATTTTGACAATTTTTATTTCCATTGGCAAATGGGAACAATTTTTAGTTTTATTTTCATTCCAAAAAATGTTGAGTTTTCTTCAAATATTTACGTTTTGAGGCCGGTGGAATCGAAAAAGAATTTTTTATTAACAAAAAGAGTATGTTCAATTATTGTAGTGAAGCCCCAACACACTCGAGACACAAACATGTTGCGCTGAAGGGTGGTGAAGGGAGGGGGTGGTGTGCAAAGACCAACGGAGTTGGGGGTGTCAGTCAGGAGAGCGCAGAAGTAAACTTTACCACTAAGAACGCAGTGAAAGTTCGGAGATAGCAGGTTGAGAACAGATCGTGAGACTCAGTTAGCCTCGGGAGACACAGCATCTTGGAGAGCGAGGAGCAGTCAATTTATGAACGCGGGATTCCCACCTTGAAGGCAGCGAAGCAGGGGAATGACGATTCGCTCGAGGTGACGTCCATAGAATGGGCCCTGGAAACTAAATTAGAATGAAATTAGAAATTCATTAGAGCGAACTTCAAAAAGAGCCAGTAGATCACTTGTTATAGTTCAGTTAGGAGATCCTGTAGAATTTGCGGGCAGTCAGAACCTGTATTCACCAATTGGTTGCTTCGCTCTTTTCATGGCATTTCGCTGGAGAGTCCAAGTTAAAATCGTCATATTTAGTTTCGTTCCGTACAAGAGAGGGCGTTTGGTTGAGGACAGTTTTGTGGGCCATGCGGTTCTGTTGTCCTTCCAAAATTGGGAACGAGAGCAGGTACCAGCAGACTGGGAGACCATAGGTCCAGATGAGACGCACCAGCACCTTGTAGATTGTTAGAGATTTGAGTTGACAAGCTCTATTTCGTAGGCGTTTTAGGAGATGAGTCACATGGTTTGAGGACATGAGACGTCTGTCTAGAATAATTCCGAGGTAAAGATGGGAATGGTTATTCGGCATCTCGTGCTGGAAGTACAGGAGCGATGATTCAGAGTACATTGTTTGATACGTGTAACTGAGAGCTGCCGACTTGTTTGGGTTAATGTTCAGCCTCCATCTGCCACAGCATTTGCCCAGCTCCTCAATTAGCAGCTGTAGTTGTGAGTGAGCTTGCTCTCCATCCTTGTGGTGCACAGCATCAACTAGAGTGCAGAAAAATGAGGTTCCGACGAGAATGGCAGATCGTGGCAGTAAAATATGTACAGGTATTGTAGGCCCAGTTATGCTTCCTTGTGGCACAGATGCATTTACCTGTCTGGCCTAAGAGTATTCATTCTGTACACCCAGAACAAAGCTTCTCATACTGGTTGTTTGGAAAGTGAAGACTAAGTTTATGCAGTCACACCCTGTCGAATGCCTGCTCTGTGACTTGGGCGGTGAATTTCGATTTCTTCTCAAGAATCAAGGGTCACATGACGGTGGAGACAAAGGTCATTATCCTTCACAGTGTAAAACCTCCCCTATCCCACCAGAACTATCAATTATTTAGACAGACCCCCACAGACATGTATATGTCACCGATTTGGGATCAGGAGATGTCATATGTCACCAATATGTCGACTGAGATATTGTTCCCTGATTCCTATTTGGTTTCGTAAGCATTGTGTGACTATCCTACTCTAGTAAGTGTTCCCGCCAACGAGAGTAATTCATAACCCAACGCAATCTTGCTGCAGTGACGACCGATTGAGAGCCAACATACACCACTGAGGTTGCTGCAAAGTTTTTTCTACCTTCCTCAGTTAGAAGGTTAACGTATTATTACGAAGCAGCCATTCTCCTGATATAATTATACTTTTTCTTTGGTTTCCCCAGTCTCATACGCGTATTGTTTAATAAGTAGCACAAAAGTGGTCGCAAGGCCTGCTGTCAATGTAATGAGCTGCACTTCACTCTCCCTCACATAATCTCGATGCGATCCCCCAATCACAGTTTGTTTTGTCCACCTAATAGAAACGGGTAGTATCGGCTTTCTGGTACAAATCACGGAGATGAGTTGCTTTTGCTTGTCATTGCCCGGTCGATGTTAGGCAACGTCTCGCCATCGATCCCATCCCTGATTTTGGGAAGAATAACAGGAAATGTTGCCCCATGTTCCCTCTGTGGTTGTTAGCCAGGTTTGGGTATCCAGTGTGTACATCTCTTTTGTTTAAACCTTTGCATTACTGTAAGATTTATTTTCATTTCACGAACTGAGTTGCATTTTATAATCTTTTGTTTTTAATTCCATTATTATATTATAATTACTTTATTCGATTACTTTGTAATGTTACTCCGTGTATTTACGTGAGCCATTAGGCTTGATTGTGACACCGACTGAGGTTTACGCTGTTTAGCGTGTCTCTACACACGTCATTAGTTCACGTATTTTATCGGAAGTAGTAGGTTTTTTTTTTTTTTTCCCCTCTTACTCGAACTTCTTAGTTTGGGTGCTCTATTAAGGCATTTATCGAATGGCCAAAGTCATCTGTGACCAATTCTGAACTCGACTAAATTTTGAAACGCTGAAGAAAAAAACCTCAACCTAGGTATTGTTCCATTGATTTCAAATTGGATTCATATTTGTGTCTGTAGCTATGCAGAACTCCAGGGCAAACGGTCGAACTTTCGACTATTAATGTGTACTAAAGCAATTGGGTTAGAACGGCCAGTAGGCAAATTATTAAAGTTAATGTACTTGTTAGGTGAGTTCGTCTCCGCTGGCTGGTAAGATAGTGTGGGTGAGCACTTTCATTGTAAAGACATCATCGTCTGGCCATTAAGTCAGTACTAGAGTCAGTCTGTTGGTCGTGGTCTTTATATACGACGAGAAAGATAAACGGGATGGTGGAGCGTTGGGGAAGGTTAATCACACCATTCAAAACCCTACAAATTTACATTTTCAGACCACCCTATATAAAAAAGAATTAGAATCAACAACCGACAGACTATTTAAGACGTACAGTACTCATATTCCTTTCACCAGTAGTGGGTCTCCCAGAGGTGCATGGCCTCAGACGTAAACTGTATTTGAGTCATAAAAAAAATGAGTAGTACAAAAACAAGAAGCAATGCAGCACAAAGACAAAAACTAAAATTCTCTTCAATGGAATTAAGTAAACAAAAAGACTTTGAAAATAAACACTTCTGATGTGGCAGTTCATAGTAATGGAAAAAAAAATTCTGATGCTTGGTACGTTGTGTTGATCACGTTCCTTAGTGTCGAAGGAAGCTTAATTCTTGTTGAGAAGCTTATTTCCTTTGGATGCTGATCACCGACTGTAGGAAACTCAATTGAAATTAAAGTACAGGAAAAACCGGCAAATGGGTTTAAATGGAGAAGGTGAGCAAGGACGACGTGATGTGTGGAAGGCTAAGTGGTTGAAGGGCATGTATCAACTGCCATCGGTCACCTGCGTTTTGTTTAGATGGGGAGGTCATAAACTGGCACCCCTTTCACTTCTGAGAGCTTTCGTTCGACGCAGTTCACCGAGTACATGCACGACAAATACATAGATGACTATTGCATGTATCCACCTTCATTATGGGCCCGACCTACATCAGATGTCACCCGCACAACAAACACGTGCGAGTCTTCAAGTCAAACTTCACCACAACCCATCCAAACGTATATATTATTCAGGAGGCCCTAGTAAACATCCTAAGTTGCCTCAATCAGGCAGATAGACACTCCCAACCAAAAATTATTAGGCAGAAAGCGTGAGAAGTGGATCTCAAAATTAGTCACTGGTTACGCCATAGAAATTCGTGAAAGTGATTTCATTCAATTTTCACCCCCATTTCCCTGAAACGTAGGGTACAATTTTTACTTTCCGCTACCCGAAGGGAAGGAAAGTATAGTAATCGTGTCAGAAAAAATTTGGGTTTTCTTCAGATCTTTACGTTTCAGACCCTATTGAGTCTAAAAAACCTAATTTCGGCGCGTGGTCCGTGTGTATGTGTGTGTGTGTGTGTCTGTAGTTCGATTTGCGGGAGAACGGCTGATCCGATTGAGCTGGTTCTTTTTTTGTTTTGTTCGTTATTTTTTGTAGACACCAAAATAAGGTTGTGGACGATTTCGGCAGATGGGAAGGGGGGGGGACGAAAATGTACCAAAAACTAGGGTTTTTCGCATTTTTCTCGGAAACGGCTCTAACGATTTTGATTAAACTTTCACATTATCTTCTACTAATCAAAACCAAACTTTTCTTCTCTATACATATCTCCATGAAAATACGGTGAACGGAGATATGGGCCCCTGAAGCAAAAATAGGTTTTTTACGACGCTTTTTGGCAAAACAGCTTCAGCGATTTTCACCAAACTCACAGGATGTTTTCAAATAGTTAATACCTACATATTCTTTTCAATAAATGTTCCTGTGACGGTCCATTGAACAGAGATAAAAATCAAAATGTGTCGAAAATAACGTTTTTTCGAACATTTCCGTAAATTCCAGGGTAACTGCTTCATCAGATGTGATCAATCTTATGGTGTGTCTTCTAGCATTCTAAACCCACATTTTGTTCTCCGCAACTATTTCTGTATCCAGATCCACGGAGATATAAGCCAAGTTAACTCAGAAAAGGAGATTTGTCAAATATTAATTTACCGGTATTCCAAGTGTCTCAAAAACGGCTCTAACGATTTCGATCAAACTTTCGGAGTACTCTCAGCTAACTAGTCCCTACATTTTGTTCTGCATAAATGTTCCTGTAAAAATGCGTTGAACGAAGATATGCGCCCGCCTATGTAGGTGGTGTTCGAACTTAAAGGGGTGGCGGAAAGTTGTGTGTTGCTACGCACCAGATATTTTATTTTATATTATTTTTAGGTCTTTTAATAACATTGACGACATGATAGTTGATGCCATCAGCCGCCGACGGGTGCCAGTTGATGAACTCCCATTGTGAGTTAAGCACAAGGCTCACCAGCAACTAAGTAAAAACACATATAAAGCCACCTTGGGGGTAAACAGTAGCAGACTTCAGCCCAGTCATTTCTCAGCACATCCTGCCATTTCGATTCCTCTACCAATCTGTTTTTTCGCCACTCAACTCACATGACAGCTGCACAACTGAACGTTATGCATTGAAACCGGTTCTGGAATTTATTTATTTGCTCGTACTCACTAGATCTCAAAGTGTTGGTGTTATTTTTCGTTTTTAGCTGAGTTGGGGCGACTTGTACTTCGTTGCGCTGTCTGACTTCATTTGCGTGGCGCTTGAAGCCGACAGTTTTGAGAAATACGACGGCCTGAGGCAATTGAGGGACAACGTCGTGACGATCCCTAACATTAAAGCCTGGATCGACAAAAGGCCTAAAACTAATTATTGAACAACCCGCTGCTACCGAGGGATTTAACGCGTTATTTAATATTTTTATACAACGATTTTGGACTTGATGTTCCACACCGTGTGTGTATTTATTTATATGTCCATTAAATGAGCATTATGTATTTATCACTTTCCTTTGGTCTAGAACGAACCTTCACTGTAGGTCTGCACAGTCTTAATGTGTTATTATGATGATTTTCATCCCTGTTCCAATTGATCTAACTCGACTTGGGTGAAGTGCCTCAACGAACCCATACAGGGTCAATTTTTTGTTGTTGAAAGGTTTATTACAGTACTGTGCCTTGTTGGTGCTTGCGTTTGTTCTGTGCTTGCCTGTATTCTCACCTTGTATGGGCACTGGGTAGCTAACCGCAGGGAGCTGGCCACGCCCTTCTCTGCTAATGCTTCAGGGACTAAGGTCACAAGAAGAGGGTGTGCACAGGTCCTGTAAGGCACATGCTCTCCTCTGAGAAGGGATGAGTCGCTGTGGCTGATAATGGTTTGCGTTCTTCGGAGCAACCTACACCCGAGTACAATGGCACAGAATCATCTCTCGCAGTTGATAACCAAAGGAGCCCACTAGTTCTAGGACGAGCTGAAGAATGATACTTGAACCTCCCAATCTGGTGTTATGCTGCAAAACTCACATGAGGGCAAAGAGAACACATATGAAGAGCTGCCTTTGCTATTGAAGGGCATTATTCAACTGAGTTCATTCGAACTAACTTCACGCTTAGTGCCTAAAAATCCGGAATTTGCTGAGCAACCTCCGCCCATGACAATCGCTATTGAGCACATGGGGTTCTTGAACCTGTCAACATAATTTTTACTTTCCTTGGCTCTACGAAGTAGAAAGGAAAGTCATGTAATCGGCTGAAAAAAAATTTTGAGTTTTCTTCAGATCCCTACGTTTCAGACCCTCCTGAGTCCGAAAAACACTATTTGGGAAAATGGTCTGTGTGTCTGTGAACGATATTTACAGAAAACCACCGTACCAAATCAGCTCAAACTTCTTATCTCGCCCGCAGGTTACCATGGGACGCCAAAATAAGGGTATGAACAAAATCCACCGAAATTTAACTATAGTTATCATAGTGATCAAAACACCAAATTTTTTTTTCTTAAAAACGGCTCTAACGATTTTGATTAAATTTTTTACATTGATAGCTCTCAATAAGGCAACTATACCATGAAATTCCCATTCATGGGAAAATGACGAGAGCAGCACAATAAATTATCAAAATTTTCGACCAAAAGCGTTATTAGCGCAGTTTTTTCCTTATAAACTCCGCTGACATTTTTTTAGAATGTTAAAAGAAATTGGTGTTGTAGTCCAACCCAATACCTAAAGGGTGAGTGTTTAAAAACGCTCATGAGATACATGGGGGTCACTCCAGAAATTCCTGAATTTCAACTACTGCCGTTTCGCTTACTACCAGTTCTAAACGTTTTTACCCAATAACACTGCAAAAGTAATTACTATCCTTCTCAAAAAAATTTGTGTTTACAGTCTCATTAATTATCTGTGTACCAATTGCTCAATAATGGTCCTGCAATGAGTATGAGCAGCACAATAAAATCTGGAACTGTAAGCGATACCGCTTCCTGCTGCCGTTGTTTGACTAAGTTCAAATTAACTGAGTGATAAATGAATTGATTACATAGAATTAGCCATGTACAACATGAATTGACGTAGAGCTAAGGAAAGTTGTGTGTTTCAACACACCTGATATTTTTGTTTCGTGACCATCGAGTATAAACTGTGAGAAATGGTAGTAATTAATTTAAATGTTGTCGAGTCTGGGACCCTCCTAATATGTAACGTTAACTGATCTTGTATAAGAAATCAATTCCGATTCTATACAACGTATGATTTGATGAACAAGAACTGAGAAAGAAGAAAAAGAGTAGTAATTAAAATGGAAAAAACAAATAAGAATTGGGTTGTGGTAGGTACATTACCGAAAGAAAAACAAGCACCGTGTATGGACACATACACTCACATTAATTCATGGAGTGATGCCCTAAGTGCTTCCTCCCTATGGGGTCTCTAAAGGTGGAGGGTTTGACGCAAGATTGGCAATTGAGAGGAAGGGAATTACAGAGCGTCGCACCAGCAATCCTGAGAGAGGTCCCCAGAGAAACAGTCAAGAGCGCAGCCACATTAAGAACGCGAAGCCACCGTGACTGCTCAAAAGAAAACATGTCCTTAAGGTACTCAGGGCTGGGTCCCCTCCCATTAATCAGTCCAATGAATAAGAGGATTCTAATTTTGAAAAAATCGTTCATTGAACAATTGAGAAATGTGGTCATAACCTCCTTTGTTGAAAACATAGCGAGCTTTTAAATTGAAACAGACTTGTAAGCGATGGCAATCAGAATGGGAGAGGTTTGTAAAACGAGCGGTGCGTAGCAACACACAACGTTCCGCAATCCCTTTAAGTTCGAACTCCAGCTACATATGCGGGCGCTATATCTTCGTCCAACGCATTCAAACAGGAACATTTATGGAGGAAAAAATGTTGGAACTAGTTTGTTACGAGTAATTTGTAAGTTTGATCGAAATCGTCTGAGCCGTTTTTGAGAAAAGTGGAATACCGATAAATTAATATTTGGCTAATCTCCTTTTCTGAGTTAACTTGGCCTAAATCTCCGTGCAACAGATAGATACAGAGATAGTTGCGGAGAAAAAAATGTGGGTTTAGAATGCTCGAAGACACTCGATAAGATTTATCACATCTGGTGAAGCAGTTACCCTGGAATTTACGGAAATGTTCGAAAAAACGTTATTTTCGATACATTTTAATTTTTATCTCTGTTCAATGGGCGGTCAGAGGAACATTTATTCAGAACAATATGTAGGTATTAACTAATTATTAAACCCTGAGAGTTTGGTGAAAATCGTTGAAGTAACGATTGCAACTCGGGAGAATGGTTTTAAGACGAATGGGAAATTTGAATCTTGAAATGTCCAAAGTTGACGGGGTTCCGATTGGGGGAATAAATTCGTTCTCACGTTCGCCGCTAGAATGCAGGCAACTAGCTCTCAAGCTCTTAGCAACGCATGCCCTCCTGTTCCAATCTCTTTCCGAATTGAAGGTCTGTGACTGAAAACAGACGCCCTCGACGTAAAAAATTCCAATTTAAAGAAGGCATTCGGGATCTGTCGGATCTGAGTGAACTAAAGTAGTTTTCAAGTTTTCCACCAGAATTCGGCGTTTTATCGGGAGACACTGAAACTGTTTTTATGAATTGTTAGAAATCTGAATCTTAAAACTTCCCGATTTCCACAAACTGGCTAATAATAAATCGGATTAGTAACGTCAGTCTGAAAATTGTTGTTAGAAACGTGACATGGTCATAAAAAGTGTTTCTAATGAGTTTCTTCTCACCCTCGGCCGACATCCCTCCTGATATCAGGTACACCGCATCACACAACTTTCCTTACCTCTATATAAATTCACTGCTTTTCGTTGGGTTTGCTACTAATTCAATTTATTGTCACTCAGTACATTTGAGCTAAGTAAAACACCTCTTCACGGGGGCTGAAAATGGAAGAACTTACAGTTCCAGAATTTATTGTGCTGCTCGTGTTCATGCCCTCACCATTATTTTGCGATTGGTTGCACAGACAATTTATGAGGCTGTAGCCACGTGTTTTTAGAAGAATAGTAGTCACCTTTTCAGAGTTATCGGGTAAAACCTCTTGAAAATGGCAGGTTAAGTGCAACGGCAGTGGTTGAAATTCCGGAAAGTCTACAGCAGCCCCTGTATATCTTATGAGCGTCATTAAAAGCTCGTTGTAAAGGCACTTGGGTATAAGCAAAGAATATGGACCGCTCCCGCTGGCAAGGCAATATATCGATATATCACGACCGAGGTCCGGTTATCGATATACCAGACTTCGCTCATAGGCTCTCCCCCACCAACTGCGCCGGTGACGTATATCGATACTTGCAGTCGTAGCGTTCAAGCGAACTATCGATACATGCAGTCGTAGCGTTATCAAGCGGTCGGTCCATGTTCTTTAGTTCACCCGACACTTGATTGATTGTGTCAATGAAATATTTCAAGTAAAAAATGTTGGTATTACACGATATTTATAGTGAAGAGGGTTGTAACGGAGACGTTCTAGTTCCGTTCGTGAGCTACTCATCCAAAGTAACAACGTGAGCTGGCCAAAAGAAGATAAATGAACGGGAACGAAGTATGAATACCCGAACCCACTCGGGAAGGTTTCAGCGTCAAATCGCGTTAACAGTCGAGGAAGGTTGAACTTCATGAGAAGCGGAGCTTTCAGAGTTAATCCGTGTCGGTGGAGTAGACGTATTTTTCCGGATGGAGGCCTTCAAATTGGATAAATGTCAGGATGAGGATTCTGATGGCACTCATGAACACGTCAGCTCTGAAGGTAGGTAGTTGAGCGTTGACAACGTCTCTTGGCGCAGCGAAAAGGGGCTAATAAGCGTAACCGCCGACTTTCTACGTCCAACTCGTGTTTTATCTGCTCTTGTATTACTCACAAATTGTAGAATACTGATAGATTATACGAAGTTTGGGCCAAATTATAAAATCGGAAAAATCTGACCTGGAAGAAGTCCAAGGAAGTTTTGAAAGAGTTGGAATACTGGGATCCAGAAGAGGTGTTAATTATCCTGGAGAAAAGGGAGAGGCGCTAGAGGGGTACAGAAACCTTAGGTGTCACTCACGTCGAAAAAAGGTGAATAATAAACGAGCGGTGCGTAGCAACATACAACTTTCCGTCACCCCCGTAAGTCCGAACACCAGCTACATATGTGGGTGCTGTATCTTCGTTGAACGCATTTCTACAGAAACATTTATGGAAGACAAAATGTAGAAACTAGTTAGCTGAGAGTACTCCATAAGTTTGATCGAAATCGTTCGACCGGTTTTGCAGAAAATGGGAAAACCGATGAATTAATATTCGACAAATCTCCTTTTCTGAGTTAACTTGGCTTATACCTCCGTTCAGCAGATATGTACAGAAATAATTATAGAGTACGAAATGTGAGTATGGGTGACTAAAAGACACTCTGTAAGATCTATCACATCTGGTGAAGCAGTTATCCCAGAATTTACGGAAATGTTCGAAAAAACGTTATTTTCGACACATTTTAATTTTTATCTCTGCTCAATGGACTTTCAGAGGAACATTTATTGAGAACAATATGTATGTATTAACTGTTCGAAAACATCCTGTGAGTTTGGTGAAAATCGTTGAAGCCGTTTTGCCAAAAAGCGTAAAAAACCTAATTTTTCTTCATAGGCCTATATCTCCGTTCATCGTATTTTCATCGAGATATGTATGGAGAAGAAAAGTTAGGTATTGATTAGAGGAAGATAATTTGAAAGTTCAATCAAAATCGTTGAAGCCGTTTTCGAGAAAAAGGCGAAAAACCCTAGTTGTTGGTACATTTCCGTCCCCCCCCCCCTTCACATCGACCGCAATTGCCCATAACCTTATTTTGGTGTCTACAAAAAATAACGAACAAAACGAAAAAACTCTGCAAATTATTACACAACGGTTTATTATTCGGATAAACAGCTTGACCTAGCATTAATGCTCAGAGACCCATCCCATTCGATTCAGCATCGAAAAATATCAAAATGAAACCCAAAAAAATACCAAAATGAAACCCAAAAAAAGGTCGAAAAGAACTGAATCGTAATATTAAAAAAACCAAAAAAAAGCGAAAGTATCTAGAAAAAACTGAATTTTAATATGAAAACACGCACGCTAAATATTAATATCAAAATGTAACCAAAAATCTACGAAAAAAACCAAAATGAGAATGAAACGAAAGAATCTAAAAAAATTGAATCGTATTAAAACCAAAAAAATGAAACGAACGAACTATTAAATAAATAAACCAAAAATAAACGAATAATGAAAAGTTCAATAGAAGATAACAGATATTTTGCTAACGGAAATAGTTGAGAAGGAGCGAAACAGTCATTTGTTGAGGTGAAGACGAGAACAAGGCAATCGGATGATAAAGAGACAAATCGTAATGACAAAGGTTAAATACAAAACACGAGCGCTTCCTAGAGGAAGCAAAAAAAAAAAAATTGGGCGAACCCGTTGCGAGGCGAGGGGGCGGCGTTGCCAGATGAGCAGGCGAGCGATTTCGTTGTGAGGGGTGGGAGTTCAAACGACGAAACGTTGACTTCCGCTGTAGCTCCCGCATTGTACTGCGTTTCATTAATTTTTTTAACCGTTTTTTGCCCATAACAACCGTGGGCTTCGTCCGATCGGATTGCCGAGATGGCGGGCACAACTAGATACCAAATTGGATTTTTGTGCGAAAGAACGAATTTTTTGGACCACGTTAAAGGTACAAAACGGCCCAGACGGCGGACGGACGTTGCAAATTTGGAATCTCCATGTCTTGAAACGTAAAGTATCAAATTTTGAGGGGGGGGGGGTGTAAAAAAATTTTCATGACCGAAAACATAGGGTTATTATTCAGAATGAATAATAAACCAAAAGAACCAGCTCAATAGGATCAGCCATTCTCCCGGAAATCGAACTACAGACACACACACGGGCCACGCGCTAAAGTAGGTTTTTTTGACTCAGTAGGCCCCAAAATGTGAAGATCTGAAGAAAACTGACGAGTTTTGTTGCATGTAGCTCGGATTGGAAAGGCGCGGGAGTGGCATCGGGTGTTGGGTTGAAGGCTTCATCTCGTTCGTCAGCAGAGAGAGCACCCTTAATGTCATGTGCCACAACAACGTGAACTTCTTGTCCTTTTGTTTAAAGAATCAACGCTGAATATTTTGGATATACCAAGAGTACCCTGCATGAAACTGATAGAAGCTTAATGTACAGCCAACAGCTATTCACTACTAGTTCTGTTTAGTCTCTGAATGGAATGGTGCTGAACGGTGACTGCTTGAAGGAGGGTCACTAATCCTAACACTGGAAAATAAATCGACATTGATCGACATTAGACATTTTAGTGTTACTTATGACCTCACCTTACATTTAAGTATTGAAAACAAGGACCTTCCCCCTTCCCATGCTGCATTATATCTCCCCCCCCCCTCCACTGATCAGGGTTCAATAGAACAAATTGGCTCTGTGACTGATACGCTCACACATGAGCTAAACTACTACCTCACTCAGAGAAGCTGACAGAACATGTATTTTTCACGTTCCCTCCTGGAATTTGAGAAAGCTCAATATTGGAATGTACATGACGTTTCCACAGCGTCACATGTCTTTGTTGTTTTGACCAACTCCCAAGTCTTGCAATAACTTGGAATTTTACAGTGTTGAAGATGGTGAGAACATTAATTGTTGTTATTTTGCAGAATCTATCATCAAAATAGAAGTCAAGTCTGAGATTTCGGAAGCTGACCCTTTGGAAATTAGTGCAGGTATGATGATGCTACTCAAAATGATACATATTCCATATCATCGGATGTTTCTTATGTTGGCAGTTAGAGATCCGCCAAAATTTATGATCTTGGTGTTGCAAATTTGTGCTATGCCAGTATTTTACCGTAAGTATTGGCTTGTTTGTAGATTGCGATGAAGAAGAGCTGGAATCAGCCTCTTTCGGCGGTTCGTTGGATTCTGAAGCAAATGTAGTGCCTAACTTGCAGCAGGTGGAATGTGTACCATCGACATCTGCCACTCGTCGAGGTAGGACTTTAAGTGAGTTCTTTCGCATTCAATTTTGTATCTGTCTCCTCTTCGTTCATTATTTGTCTTGGGCGTTCGAACCACATAAAGCCTAGTGATTGGGAACTCCGGTTTAAAGTCAGCCAAAGTCTGTTGAGGAGTGAAGGTACAAAGTTTCCTACGAAACAATACTAGTCAGTATTTGAGGAACGTTGAATCTGTCAGCAACAATCTCATCACTTATTTGATTTTCATAAACCGCAGTTAATATTGTAAATGCATGAAAGATGCGCCTAGCTTGTTTGACGACTGTTGATGATTATTAAAGAACAAAATCATTCCGTATCATTGAAGTTCTAGATGATTTTGTTAGATGGAGTGCAGGTGGGGTCTGAGGTGTTGCTGACCTTGCCCCACAATAGCCATGGAAGTACAGTTGTTACCTTAACGTGCAGCAGAATAGCTCTTTTGTAAATTCACAAAAGGAGAATTGACTTGATGGAAAGGAACACGAATAACCCGCACAATTGGGAGTGATGTCGATTCGTAGCTACTGGACAAAAATGTCTTTCGCAGTTGTGAGTTATTAGTGTTATTTATTGTCTATAAATTTTAATGTGGAGTAAACTTTAGCCTGAATGAATGAAACAGTATCCTAATGCCCTGTTGGGGAATGGGATGACCACGGTCCCCTCTCGAAACTCAAATCGAATTGACTTGACATGACATGATAGTGGACATAAACAAACAAAAAATCTGGTGCGTTGCAACACACAACTTTCCTTAGCTCTACAACAATTCACTTTGTAAATGGCTAATTCTATTTAATCGATTCATTTATCACTCAGTTAATTTGAATTTGGTCAAACAACACTTTGCGGCTGCAGGAAGCGGTAGCGCTTACAGTTCCAGATTTTATTATGCTGCTCGTACTCATTGCAAGACCTTTATTGAGCAATTGGTACACAGAAAATTAATGAGGCTGTAAACACGAATTTTTTGAAGAAGGATAATAATCACTTTTGCAGAGTTATTGGGTAATAAGTGTTAGAACTGGTAGTTAGCGAAACGGCAGTAGTTGAAATTCAGGAATTTCTGAAATGAGCCCCATGTTCCTCATGAGCGTTTTTAAACACTCACACTTTAGGTATTGGATTGGACTACAATACCAATTTGTTTCAACATTCTAGTAACATTTCAGCGAAGTTTATAGCGAAAAAACCACGCTAAAATCGAATTTTTGTCGAAATGTTTGATAATTTATTGTGCTGCTCTCGTCATTTTCCAACGAATGGGAATTTCATGGTATAATTGTCATATTGAGAGCTACCAATATAAACAATTTAATCAAAATCGTTACAGCCGTTTTTGAGAGAAAAAATTGGTGTTTTGATCACTATGATAACTATAGTTAACTTTCGGTGGATTTTGCTCATACCCTTATTTTGGCGTCCCATGGTAACCGCGGGCTAGATATCAAATTTGAGGGGATTTGGTTCGGTTGTTTTCTCTAAAAACCGCGCTAAAATCGATTTCGTCGAAAGTTTTGGTAATTTATTGTGCTGCTCTCGTCATTTTCCCATTGATGGGAATTTTATGGTATAGTTGCCTTATTGGGAGCTACCAATATGAAAAATGTAATCAAAATCGTTAGAGCCGTTTTTGAGAAAAAAAATTGTTGGTGTTTTGATCACTATGATAACTATAGGTAAATTTCGGTGGATTTTTTTCATAACCTTATTTTGGCGTCCCATGGTAACCTACGGGCGAGATATCAAGTTTGAGCTGATTTGGTACGGTGGTTTTCTCTAAAAATCGTTCACAGACACACATACACACAGACACACAGACACACAGACACACAGACCATTTTCCCAAATAGTGTTTTTCGGACTCAGGAGGGTCTGAAACGTAAAGATCTGAAGAAAACTCAAAATTTTTTTTTCAGCCGATTACATAACTTTCCTTTCTACTTTGTAGAGCAAGGAAAGTGAAAAAACGCACAAGGCTGGCACGAAGAATTATAGTAAATGGATTTAATCCGAAAATATTAAGAACGGCTTGAGCCAGAACAATAAAGTAGGTCCCTTAAAGTAGGAAACTTCTGACCAGTTTGTCGTTGTTATGTAGATCGAGTGGCGGTGAGGCGAGAAAATGTTGGAGAATTGTAGAAGGCAAGGCGTTTGGCTCAGAAGCAGACTGAAAAGGCCACGTTGGATCGTAGTTGTTTGACCCAAGTCAAATCAGTTTGAGTCTTTTGACCACGGACTTCCTCATACCTATGGAAATCCCACTTCCGCGTCTATTTCTAACGGAAGCGGATTTACCTGAAGTGGGTTCTCCCTTTCTTTATTTTCTCTCTCCTCATTTCCAGATTTCTCTCCACAAGAGACAGCCCCTTCTAAATTTCATTCAGCTACAAACTCACGAATGTCACAATCATCTCTTTGTGCCTGATCAGACACTTTCCTGTATATCTTCACCCATACAGTTTGCTATCTCCTTCCGATACAGCGGCAAAAGGTCGGAAGTCAGTGAGTTGGAGGCAGTGATAAGCTCTTGGCTTCGTTTGTAAACAGCCTCCACACGCTCTGTGGTGCGATTAGCGCCAACATGCCCCTCTCACCAACCAGTCTCCCCCCACCCTATCCATGAAGGCAAGAAGCCAACAAAACGAGAAAACTGTGTTTCCATCAAAAGTAGTACATCAAAACGACCTAAGACCCCTGTCTAAAGAAAGAATGGGGAATTGCGAACATTTCTTGAAAAAACTGGTTCAACTGAAATTGCGTGGTGCAGAAAAATAAAAACCGTTTCATCACCTAACTTTTTGACGAACATTAGTGAACGTTTCCCTGAATGCTACTTCAACGTTGAACGTTGGGAGACCGTTTGAGAGTCAGGAGACTGCAAACAATCAGCAAGCGGACAATCGGGAGGCAAAGCATGTTCCATGTCAGATTTTAGCCTCTGGCTCTAATCTGTAGGTATCTGGGAGTCTTACCTCTGGCAGGGTCTAGAGACAGTGTTTCCATTAGGAGTGTTAGTGTATTTGGTTACTGGTTACTAACGAGCTGAACCGTTCAAGATACTTAAAGTGCGCATTTATAAACACTTTATAATAGTTGGCTAGTATTGGAATTACATTTTATTCTTTTTAATTATAACAGGCAACTTTTCACGAGTAACGAAACATAAATGATATATTTCGAATGTAAACCTGTAAACATGTATGCTGAAGTAGCAGCAGCCTATCAGGTTTGCCTATTACTTGCCAGACTCCCAAATGCCGTCTGATTTCTGCTAACTTTTTCTCTGAAACATCTAAGCACGTTTTCTTTCCCATCGTTCTAGGTGTGAGACGTTATCCATGCACACAATGTGACTACAAAGCCGTCAACAAGAACGTCTTGACTCTACACATGAGAAAGCATACAGGTGCAGTGATTTAATTTGAGTAAATTGTTTAAACATTCGTGAAGCGAATTGAAAGTCTTGATTAGCTTTAATGTTAAGTTTTCATTGCTAGTTCTAAAGTTGTCACCTTAGTTGGTTTTGTATTTGAACACTGCTAGTAATGGATTATGATAGCTTTTGCGTTGGATGTTACTAATTGCAGAGGACAATCAAAACCAGTTGTGGGAATGTTAGTCGGAAATTTTGTTTGAACTTGACAGTCTCTTCGTGGTTGATCTTGAAAACCAACCCACAGGTCTGCTTTGAAAGCAGTTATGCCTGTGGGCCAGCTTCAGTGGGAAGCTTCGGAGTTTTCCCCTCCCCTAAATAATCACCTGGAACTCATATACTGCAGTCAAGTATCGTTTCGTGTGTAGCATGTACCACATGTTGATCGCAATGGCACATACAAAATTATTATGACTCCCCCCACCTCACCCTTTTTGGTGGCAACTGAGAAAACCCCCGCTGCTGCTTCAGATGGGCCTATTGTGTGGTGTGGGCTGTTTCATGTCCTCTCAGTTGCACACCTAGGTCTCACCGTTGTCGAACAAAATGCGAGATAACCTTTGAGGTCCATCCCTGCAACTGCAAGCTCTTAAAGGTGCTCCGCTGCCAGCTCCTCACAAGTATCCAGTACACACCCCACTGACTCTAGCCCCCTGCCAACGTTTCTTTTGCTCCCCCCCCCCTCCAGAACGGATTATGAGAAATGAGAGAAAGAAAGGCGTCGTATCACAGTAAAATCCTCAACCTGACTCAGCACTTACAAACTATCTGAAACACCATGCTCTAAGTAGGAACTGGAAGCTCTTATAGTTGAAGAGTATATTTGGCTGCTGCTACTTATACCTCGACCTTAACATTCAGCCCGAAGGGCTGCCTGGTAGTTTTGACTTATGACCTGCGTCTCGTTCCTTAATACCCTTCCAGACACCTTCAGGAGCAGTTGCATCTGGATTTAGCTTTTATTGCATGTAATACTGTACAGAGGTAGTTTGGAAACTCTTTTGAAGAGCTGCTGACTAAGGAAAAAATTAACAGCAATCGCATGGAGCTCCTCCAATCCACAATTCCTAACTTTCGTCGAGAATTATGAACCAATGTATTAACCACTAGACCTCGATTGCCAGGTGCCTTTAATAGGAGTCAGTCAGTACAATATATTTAAAGTAAGTAATTATTGAGTTTTCCTTACTTTCATGGGTTCTCTAATATGTTTCAAGTAATTAAAAGAATTAGTTAATACTCTCCGGTGTAGAATTGGCTGGACAACGTCATGGCCCTTAGCTCTGTCAGGAAAGCCCCCGGGCATGAGTTTTTCTTACCTGCTGAGAGTTCAATTAGCCTCCTGGGTTCGCCTTTGATAGTTCCAATTCCAACAGCTGTTTTCTCTGGTTTCTCTCCAGACTGAGGATCTGGGTTTAGGAACAGACTTGTCCAGGTCCACCACAATCGCTGTGACCGCAAGCAGATCTGTTTCTTTATTTGATGACTGTACCTAAACCCTCGACGAGGGTTATATCAGTCATAGAAGTTGCGGTTTTGCTAATATGCAAGAGGCCGGCCCCTGCAGCATCCACCGAACTCAGGCCTGTGGAGGTACGGCAGGTATTTGGTCGTTAGCCAGTCTCACCGTAGAGAGCTGTTGCCCGTGTGTTACCGCGCGGAGGTGACCACCTGAGGAATCCCGTACCATCTGGGAGTAGTTCTTAATCTGGTTCCCTACCTGATCTTACTTTTTACTTGGGTGGCAAGTTTCAAAAGGACAGATCAACTATAACCACGTTTCTTAGCCATCACCTTCTTTGCGAACTTTGCAAAATGGTTGTAGGCTTCCTTTGTAGCAGTTAATGCTGCTAAGTTCGTTTGCCCTCCCAACAACCGTCGCTCACTGTTGTAGAAACTACAGTGGAGCAGCACATGGTTTCTTGTTTCCTCCGCACTGGAGGCACAAGACGTGCATAATGGAGAGTCTTTCAGAGAAAGGAGTGGAGCCGCGCATTGAAGTCACCATGTCCCGTGAGGAACTGGCTCGTCCAGTGGTCTGGCTCAACCCATTTTCTAGAAAGACGTTCACGGATGTTGGGGAAGAACTCATACGTATCACGTCCCTTTGACGAGGATTCCCATCTCGCTTGCCATTTCTCTAGAGCCCATTCATCGATGGCGGCAAGTTTCTGTTCTGTGGTGAGATCCGCACAGAGTTCAGCCCAAAGCGGGGAAGCTCCGTTTCACTCTCCACTTGTCAATCATGCACTCAACAGCCAAATCAACTGGTAACTGACCAGTGATCACCTGGAGTGCTTCCGTTGATACAGTCTTGTAGGCCTTGGTGATCCACAGGAGCACAGCTCTCTGGGATTGGGCCAATACTCTCTTTTGATTGACTGTTAGTTTGCTACCCCAGACAACGGGGCAGTAGCCAATCACACCTAGATATATGGCCTTATACATGAGGATAGTGTCGTGGTAACACACACCCCAAGTGGCCTTAGTAATGGCACGCAGTGAGGCAAACTTTGCAATGGTAGTGCCTTTAAGGGACTGGAGGTGTTGGTTGAAACCCCACCTCTCACCTATATTCACTCCTAAATACTTGACGTGCTTTTCAAGAAGGAGCCTGTGGCCGCCAAAGTGTATTGTGGGTGGATTATTCACTTTCCCCTTCAAGAGGATTAGCTGGGTTTTTTCCTCAGCCACCTGCATCTTGACATGCTCGCACCATTGGTTGACAGTGCGGAGCACGTGGTGGGTTTTTTCTTCAATTTGGCGGACTGACTCTGCAAAGATCACCACAGTCAAGTCATCCACATAGGCGTACGGCTCGCAGTCAGTCTCCATGAGTTTCCTGAGAAGACCTTCGAAGAAGGCATTCCAGAGTGCTGGTCCTAGGACCGAGCCCTGTGGGCACCCCTTCTCAATCTTTCTCCGGACGGAAACATGCCTACTTTCGATCGTAGCAGTTCTGTCTGTCAGGTAACTTCTGACGAGCGAGTACAGGTTGCGGGGGATTCCCCTACCTTTGAGTTCATTAAGGAGCGCTGGCCACCTAAGGTTGTCAAACGCCCCTCTGATGTCAATGAGAACTGCTACGACGTACTTAGCCGGTGCCAGCAGGGAAACACGCCGGATCTCGACAATGACATCCTGCGTGGACCTTTCTTTGGTACACCCGTATTGCCTGCCTGTGAGGTTGCGGCCAAAGACTCCTTCGAGGGACTGCAACATCAAGATTTCTAGTGTTTTGCCTAATATGGAAAGAAGGCTGAGTGGTCTCCATGATCGCGGGTCCGACTGATTGCGGTCGCCTCCCTTTTGAAGAGTGACAACGTGCGCAGACTTCCACTGAGTGGGGAACTGTCCGACCTGCAGACAGTCATTAAATAAATTAAGGAGACCGCTGGAGATTGTCCGCTCAGCCTTCCTTAGCATATTGCTTTCTATTTTATCTGGCCCAGGAGATTTGTTGGGCTTTAAGGTCGCAAGAGCCCTACCGAGGTCGCCTGTTGTCCACAATGGGATGTCGGGCTCGTTCGGAGGGTCCACGATCAGCTCCCTTGCTGCCCTCTGGGCTTCAGTGTCTCGAGCTACTTGGTCATCTGGGAACGCCTTCTCAAGGAGGGTTTCCAGTGAACGTTCGATGCTGCAGGCCCAGCCTGACTCATTTTGCATCGCGGCTAAGACCTGCTCTACATTTGCTTTACCTATGGAGGACTTGTAGTGTCTGCCCCAGGGGTTCTCAGAGCTCTCCGCTTCCACAAAATTTCGCCAGCCTTGCCGTTTGGCTCGTTTGATGGCGCGGTGGAAGGCCTTTATCTCTTGGATGAAGGCAGTTCGGAGTGTTGCTCTGGCATCAGGGTCACGAGTGTTTTGGTACATCCTTCTGGCTCTATTTGCACTTTGCTTGAGGGGATTTAGTTCCTCAGTCCACCATGGGACTTTGATCGCCTTGTGCTTCTGTTGGCCAAGTACAGAGAGCCCAGCAGAGTGCAGTGCTGTGGTAAATATGTCCACTTTGCTGTCCACCTCTTCAGGTGTGTATGCTTGCGCTATTAGGTCGGTGTCCGCGACACGCAGTTCACCTTCCAGTACCCTACAGAATTGTGGCCAGTCAGCATTTTTTGTGCGGAATCGCTTTTCACGCGTGTCTTTGCAGAGGATGTTGTCATCCGTGATGGCAAAGTCAATAACCATGTGATCGCTCTGCGTTGCACCTGGTACGACTCGCCAACCCTGCAATTTGAGTAGCAGGGTGTGAGACACGGCTGTGACATCTATACACGACCTTCCTCCCGGACCATCATAGGTCGCCTCAGTCATGGGGTCGTTGGCAACAATCAAGTTGTACCTGGTGAGCAGCTCTATATACGCCTCGCCCGCCCCATCCAGGGTTGGGGATCCCCACAATGGTGATCTGGCATTTGCATCGGCACAGACTATGCAGGGTCGTCCTGATAGGCCTGCTAGAGCCCGCTCGAGTGGTTCAAGGCTGTTGGCAACTGGTGCGCCAAATTGCCTGTAAAATGATATTACAACCAGCTCAAAGCCACCGGCTCGGATGAGCACAGCGGCCAAGTGCTGGCTGTTCAGGTGAGTGAGTGCGAGCATGTCAATGGACGGGTCGATGCAGGCCACTGCTGCTTGGCTCCCGTTCTTGCTCCAGCCACCACTCGTGCCTGCAATCCCAGACCAAGAGTTTTGGATCCTATATATGGTTCCTGTATGGCGAGAACACTGCAGCGTTTCTTGAGTGCATTTTGCAGCAACTCAGCCATAACTGGGCAACTCTTATTGGTGTTGTGCTGAAGGATTCGAACTGTTTTTGACCTATTCATAATCCACTCGTGACTCCTGGAGGGCAATCGCTCGCTGACGAATGGTACAGCGTGCGTCTCGTGTAGAGTGTGCAACCTGTTGGATTTTGCGTTCGACGCAATTGGCACACTTGAGGGGAGCATCACGCTTGCATTCCTTACTCAGATGTGGCAAGGCGCACCAGGCGCACACAACAGGTCTTGTACAGGCCACTGCCAGGTGGCCATAGCGCTGGCATTTGTAGCACTGAGTGGGGGCTTGGTACTTTCGTATGGCGCACCGCTGCCAGGCTATTTGGAGGTGCCTTGCCCTCTAGTTTTTGTATAGGCTAGGTGATCCCTCAATCACCCAATCCTTCTGTCTGCCACGCTTTTTGGTGAAGAGAGGCCTGACGTCCTGCGGCTGCAAGCCTAATGCAGGGTTGTGCTCAACAACTTGTTGGGCCAAGTCCTCTTTTGAAGGTCAGTCCGCACGTCGCACAATAGCAGGCGTGGAAACGACCCAGGGGGCTGACGCTTGGAGCTTCAACTCCTTTTTTGTGGAAATGTGGCTCGTGAGCGCCTTGGCCATTTCTGGCGTTTCCGTCACAATGACGGCGCCACCTCCTACTGCAGTGCGGATGTCTAGCACTCGGACGCTTAGAGCTTGGAGGTCCGTAGCAGGGACACCCCGCATAAGCGCTTCCATTGCGTCAGGGTTGGAGGGACCAGCCTCTCCTTCCTCACATGTCCGCCTAACCACTACCACGTTTTGTCGTGGGTTTTTAGGGGGAAGTTTGGCAAGCGGTGGAGGCTTTTTATTTTTGTTTTTATTATTACTTTTGCCCTTGTTTTGGGCAGAGGCGTAGGCGGGGCGCTGCCCTCGGCCTGCTTAGTTGGGGCCTTTTTATTCTTCCCCCTGCGCTTCCTGGCCCTGGCAGACTGCCATTCCGCCTCAGCTCCATGAGGGGGGGGAGGAAGGCGCAGTAGCGGCTACTGCAGCATATGAGGGGCCTGGGGTACTACCCTGGCTCGTTGAGGCTCCTTGGGTTTGGGGGGCTGGTGGCGCTGGCTGCTGGGCAATTGCCCTATGCAGCTCTTCCCTCACGACAGCCGCCACAGTTTCCCGCAGGGGGGGAGTGGCAGGGGGCGATGTCGTTGGGGGGGCATTAGCTTTTATAGCCAGCTTCGAAATTTCGAAGAGGCAACTAGTGACGAGGTCCCGCATAGGTCCTGTCGCGTTGACCCTCATCCGTGCCAGCTGGCCGTGGATGATTTGGACATATGCGCAAATTTGCTCCATGTCCGACAGATTAGGGTCAACGGGATGACGAGTGCTTGTAGTAGCTGGGTTGCCCGGGCTACTAGGGGGAGAAGGGGGAGATGAACGCGGTTTGCCCGGTTCTTTCCGCCCTTGTTTGTTTGGACGACGAGTAGGTTGCTCATCGTCCGAAGAGGGAGGGGTCGAGCTTGGCGAGCCCGAGGAAGAGGCGCTGGTGGCGTTTTTATTACCTGCTAAAGATTTAGTTGACTTTGTCATGTTTTTTACTAATTGTGGGGAGAAAAAGAAGCAGACTGGTGTAGTGTATCCTTGTGAGTTCATTTGGTGTGTGTGTTAGTGGTATGAGCAAGAGGTGCTCGAGGCAGTGTCCTGGAAGCTCCCCCTCAGGCATATTGATTCTAGCCCCTTTCGCTGGTCCGTTGAGGGTCAAAGGGAGGCCCCCACATGCGCCGCAGCTGCCAGTCCGGCCACCCACCGGGACTAAGACGCATGAGGGATTTTTCGGCTGCTGCTCAGAGTCAGCCCTCGGCCACTAGTGATGTGGTGAGCGGGACACACGCTATCAGCCGCCCCAGGAACGCTCAAACCTGGTTTTTCCCCCTCCTCATTCCGAAGGCCGCACCTATATAGGGGATCGCTCAAAGGTGTTAGTGAGCTACCTCCAGGACTGTCTTTCGCTCATTATGAGTGTTTTAAGTCAATGTGTTCTGCCACGCAAGCCGTTGCAGTGTATTTTGTATCTGGAATATGTTGTGAATGTCAGTGTCGTGAGCTTTAAGCCCCTTTAAGGCCGGATTTAACGACCACGCAGAGGATACGGCAGGAGAATTCTGTCCCCCTTCCTGCGGGGGGTGTGTTCTGCGATCCCAGCTAAAGGTAGGGGGTTCCCAGTGTGTCATGTATGTGAATGAAGTGTAAGTTGTGTCCCTTTTAGTTCGGCTTATACGAACACGCAGGGAGTACGGCAGTGGAATTCTGGACCCCCAACTGCTGGGTGAGCACAGTGTGGCGACAGAGTACACTGTGACGCCCAGCCACAGTTAAGCCTCGTTGGATGTAATCCTGCGGGGACCTCATAGAGGTGAGGTTGTCTTTCAAGCTGGGCCCACCCGGCTGTCCCTTTTAGTCGGCTCATACGTTTTGCAGGGAATACGTCAGCGGTATTCTGGACCCCCGACTGCAGGGTGACTGTGACCGCAAGCCCAACAATCGCCTGTACATCCAGAACCATCCTCAGTTCCCATGGGACATATACAATTATTTGTTGCTAGTTACCCATCAATGACTAATCTCATTTGTCAATTGTAGGTGAGAAGCCCTATGCCTGCACAATGTGTGACTATAAAGCAGCTCTAAGGACAACCCTGGTTTCACATATAAAGAGAAGACATACAGGTATGGTGATATCTTTCTCTAGAATTAAACGCTAGGTTAATTGAAGCCTAACTTTGAATCATCTTCTGCCTTCAATGTTCTTGATCTTCCATTCGGTTTTTTTTGTTTTCCGTTTTTTTGCCTTTTCGTGAACTGGCATTCAGTATCACATTGTCACCCTTCAAAGGTGCAGTCAGTTTTCCTTTTGAAGTGTTACCAATATCGTCCAATTCCCGGAAACCTTTCTGCTGCCTGGTGGTCCACATCTTTTTGTGTTGGAATTGAGTTTTGGTACACACACTCAATTCCAACACAAAAAGATGTGGATCACCAGGCAGCAAAAAGGTTTCCAGTAATTGGACGATAACACTTCAAAACGAGAACTGACTGCACCTTTGAAGGGTGAGAATGTGACTGAATAGTTACACTGAGCTGGATTAGTCCAGCAACGGCAGTTCATCAGTAGGGTTAAACAGCCTACTCACGACAGTCTAAACTCAGTGCACGTTCTGCATTGGTGGGTGAACAACTCGATGCTTAGCTATGACAGAAAGAGCCGACATTGCCGTGAACGCTTGGGCTATGAGCGTCACTGTGGTAAGTTTTCTGATAACTCTTCAAGCCTTCAAGCATTGATAAGTTGTGCTTTCGCAGTGCCTATGTGCCAGCATTTGCTCTGTGCGAGGTTTCTGTCCTCACTGAGTTGACATTAGAACAAGTGCGTTATTATTTGATAGATGTACCGCCCCAGTCAAATTACCAACCTGGCAGTGTTTTGAATCCAATCGTAATAGAGAGATTGATTTCTAATTGGAACGCCATACATTCCGTCATGTATGCAACAAGTTGAACAATTGTTTGATTGAAACGAACGTTTGGCTCATTGTGCATTATGATTACACGCACAATAGTGCTCTGTACAAGCCAAGGTGTGTCTACTGTTATGGTGTTTACTTTACTATCTGCTCGAGAGAGTAGGATTATATATCGACTCTATCTTTTGCCACCCACTCAGTTGTGTGTGTTTATTATAATTATTATTATTTCTATTCTGGTGAGCAATTTAGAATAATTGTTGAAACGTTCGAAGATCGTATTTTACTGACAAGTGAGAATAAAAACATATGTTGCACTCGGCTTGAATGGCTGATCACTTCTTGCGACGTAGAGGTTTAATGCAAAACTTTTGTTTGTTGTTTGAAACAATGTTTGTTCACTGGCTGCGCTCTACTGGGTTAATATGTACATAGCACATTCCATGACCCTTTCAAAATCTGTCTGTTCTTTACATACTGGACTTGTTACATAATGTCTAATTGTAGATGAGAAGCCGTTTGCATGCTCCGAATGCGACTACAAGGCAGCTTTAAAGACAGACCTTGTCCTACACATGAGAACACACACAGGTATAGTATTGTTATGTTCATCACTTGAAATTCATGTTGAAATTGTGAACCCCTGTCAATCTTTTATTAGATACGCCTTGGAAGTTCGAGCCAGGACTACAATGGATGTTGAGACTTGTTCTTTGCTTAGTTTTATTGTGTGGGAGTCTTTGGTAAAGGCACCCAACGTAGAACCAGTGCCTGCTTACATATTTCGGCACTTGTGGAGGAGCTCTCTGTGCGTGCTCGTTGGTAGATGTTTCATTTGCACTTGTGCGATGTCACTGGTAATCCTGATTTGACTCCTCTCCCATCATCGTCACATGCATCAATCATGTTTTCGCTCACCCAACATCTACTTCATGTTCTATACTTATCATCTACCTATCCTGCTGGTTTGTTGTTTTGCTATCAGGCTACTAACATTAAATTTAATTGTAGGCGAGAAGCCATTTGCGTGCTCTGAATGTGACTACAAAGCATCGTCCAAGAAATGCCTGATCCTGCACGTGAGAGGACACACAGGTATAGTGATAATATTCGGTTGAATGAAATTATTAATATTATTCTTTGTATAAACACGTTTTTCATTCAATGTATGTGACGTTGTTTGTGTTTTATGTACATGACGATTCACATTCGAGTAATTATGGTATATATGTAAAAATATATGTCCTGGGTTGACGGAACAGAGGGTTTTGAGGCCCCAGTCCAACGCTGGCTGTATTACAAAAAACAATATATCACATAGTTTTCTCTGTTACATGAGACATACAGACTTTTGCTCTAGAAGCATATTTTTTTATTCATCGTTTTCTTCCTACTCTTTTGTCAAAACATATTTATAGTTTATTGACATTTTATGTCTTCACTTTGCTACATAAACTCGAAAAACTTTACGCGGGATATGTAACGGAGAAGCGTCACGAAATTTGTGTTGGGTTAAGCGCATGGTAACCAGTAGAACCATCAAGGAGCACGATAAACGTAGTTTTTAACAGATTTTTTAAAGAAAAAGACATAAAATGTCCCTCGTGGTTGTGTACTTGTACGAAAGCTGTACCCACTGTTTGTGTTAGTTTAGGGAACTGTGAAGTTGGATGAACAGGGGAGGGAGGGTTACTGGAGTGATGGCAGTAGGTGGGAAGAAAAGGCAGGAAGACGGTGGAGTGGGGGAAGGCCTGCACTGTAAGTCTCATCTTACCTTACCCTCTTTTACTGTATGTTTCATTACAAACCTCACATTTTCTAGGCGAGAAGCCGTTTGCATGCTCTGAATGTGACTACAAAGCATCGTCCCAGATGTTCCTGACCCAGCACATCAGAGTACACACAGGTATAGTTATAATATTCTGTTGAATGAAATTATTAATATTATTCATGACAACTCACATTCTCTCAAGTGCAAATGCGAGCATTCGATGGACGGGTCAATGCAGGCCACTGCTGCCTTGGCTCCCGTTCTTGGTTCAGCCACCACTTGTGCCTGCGATTCCAGATCAAGAGTTTTGGTTCCTATATGGTCCCTGCATGGCGAGAACTGCAGAGCAACTCGGGGAATACCGAGTACTCCGGGGACCTCTTATTTGTGTTGTGTTGAAGGATTCGAACTGTTTTTATCCTATTCATAATCCACTCGTGACTCGTGGAGGGCAATCGCTCGCTGACAGCGTGTGTCTTGTGTTGTAATTTGCGTTCAACGCAATTGGCACCCTTGAGGGGAGCCTCACGCTTGCACTCCTTGCTCAGATGTGGCATGGAGCACCAGGCGCACACCACAGTTCTCGTGCAGGCTACTGCCAGGTGGCCATAACGATGTCATTTGTAGCACTGTGTGGGAGCTTGGTACTTGCAGGTGGCGCACCTCTGCCTGGCTATTTGGGGGTGCCTCGCCCCCTCTAGTTTTTTTGTGTAGGCCGGGTGACACCTCGATCACCTAATCCTTCTGTCTGCCGCGCTTTCTTGTGAAAAGGAGCCTGATGTCCTGCGGCTGCAAGCCTAACGCAGGGTTGTGCTCAACAGCTCATCTGGCCAGGTCCTCTTTTTGTAGGTCGGCCCGCACGTCGCACAATAGCATGCGAGGGAAGCGACCAAGGGGGGCTGATGCTTGTAGCTTCTACTCCTTCTTGGTGGAAATAGGGCTCGTAAGCGCCTTAGCCATTTCCAGAGTTTCCATCACGATGACGACGCTACTTCCCACTGCGATGCGGATGTCAAGCACTCAGACGCTTAGTGCTTGGAGGTCCTTAGCAGGGACACCCTGCACCAGCACTTCCATTGCATCAGGGGTGGAGGGACCAGCCTCTCCTTCCTCAAACGTAGGCCTTACCACTACCACGTTTTGTCGTGGGTTTTCAGGGGGGAGTTTGGTAAGGGGTCGAGTATTTTTAGTTTTGCCCTTGTTTTTGGGCAGAGGCATGGGTGCCCTCAGCCTGCACGTCCTGATTTTTTGCGGTCTTTTTATTTTTTACTACAACAGGCTGCCATGGTGCTACAGTAGCTACACGGACCGTGCACCGAAATTAGGTTTTTTAGACGCAGTAGGCCTCGAAACGTAAAGATCTGAAGAATAATCGGCTGTGACTGGTGCACTCACACCTGTGGTAAACTACTACCTCACCCAGAAGCTGACACAACATGTATTTTTCATCCCTCATTTCTTCATTCATTTTTCCCTCCACTTTGTGAGCAGTTCCTGGAATTTGAGAAAGCTCAATCTTGGAATGTACATAACGTTTGGACAGCGTCACATGTCTTCGTTTTTTTTGACTAATTCCCAAGTCTTGCAATACATGACAACTCACATTCTTAAGTGCGAGAAGTAGAGAATATTTTCTTGCACGAGTAATTATAATATACGTGTAAATATATGTCCTGGGTTGACGGAGCACAGGGTTTTGAGGCCCCAGTCCAACCCTGGATGTATTACAAAAAACAATATATCATATAGTTTTCTCTGTTGCATGAGACATGCAGACTTTTGCTCTAGAAGCATATTTTGTTGTTCATCGTTTTCTTCCTACCCTTGTGTCAAAACATATTCATAGTATGTTCATTACGAACTTCACATTTTCTAGGTGAGAAGCCATTTGCATGTACTCAGTGCCATTTTAGGGCTGCTTCACGTGGTAGCCTTAACCAACACATGCGGTCACACACAGGTATTCTATACTCACTGTTATTGTTTTTTTAATTACTGGAATGTAGGAGAAAGGGCATTGAGAACTAACCTGGAACCATTTAGCATAGATATGTTTCTTTATCAAAAGAGGCTGGCTACTGCAGCATCCATTGAAGTCAGACCTATGCAGACACAGCAGGTATTTGGTCGTTTGGCAGTCTCCCGGTAGCGAGCTGTTGCCCGGGTGTTAGCATGCAGTGGTGACTACGTGAGGGATCCCTTACCATCTTGGTGATTTAGCACATTGCATCAGGTTGACTCTGGCCTCTCTGTGATGACAGCTCTTCTTTCTTGTCCTCACATACTTCCCAGCAGTTGGGGAGGTTCAGGAGTGGTGGTCTTTCGTCCGTGTCTTTATTCTTCATCCCTGCAAGGTACTGGCCTCGGATCAGCAAGCTCCATCCTCTTCTCACGGGTCCTTACTTTGGAATCATCACAAACAAGGTCCACCACTGCTCTTATGGTCCCGTGCCCCCGAGCTCCTCCAATTTCCCATCAAAGACTATTCGGAAATTGGGTCTTTAGGAGCAAGGTAGACACTAAAAAACGTAAAGGACTACAGCTTACCCCCATGTTCAGTCAGGCAAACCTGACTTGGCTAGGGCTCCCAGATGGCAGCAGTACTCAGCTCGTCCTTGAACGACAGGGCTCTCTGCTTATGGTGCTGCAGAGCATGCACCTTACTGTGATTCCATTTCTTGGAATAGAATTGTAAATATCAACCGTTGTAGATTGCCAGTAATCTGCGAGTTCATTTGTACCTTGGAGGTGTGTTGTTTCTATTAATTGGGAATCATGCCAAAGGGCGTTCTACGCAACATCACAATGGCTCCAACGCGTGAAGTTATTCTGCATGTGAGAGTTGGAACCCTTATGAATGATTTCCTGCTCACAGTCAACCAATAGAAATGGGTGGAAAAGCCCCATTGGCTGTACTCAAATTGGCAGCATTATATTAGTGGGTCTTGATGAATGGTAAGAATGTCTTCTAAAGGATGTAGTTTCTGTTGAATTCCGACAGACTGAAGAGTGCCCCCTTCATGAGCCACGAGTTGTTGGGGGCTCTCACCCTCAGCAAAGCTCTGTTTTAAGAGCCCTCCTCCTACTAACGAGTGAACTCCCTGTGGCTTTCTCTGTAAATGCGGTCATAAGGCCTACGAAGACATCTGATGACATGAGTTGTCTAATTAAAAGACTCACTACATGACCATACTCTTACTCCAATGCATCATACTTCTGTCAACTAATCGACGTTGTGTTACTTTTTGTTCATTTTCAGGTGAAAAGCCATACCCCTGCACCTTGTGCGAGTACAGGTTTGGTCATAAGAAATCCCTCGTTCAACATATGAAAATCCACACAGGTATTGTTCTGAAGTTTTTGATTGTATATATCAGTCATTTGTGCTTCTTTAGTGCGCTCTATCCGTTCGCAGCTCTTCCGAATTGTATTGTTGTTGGGAGTGATTCTCAAAGCCTTTGCTGGTTAATGCAGATCTCCTCGCCATCTGCCCTAATGAACTAATCCCTGCCTGACTAATTCTACATTAGCTATTGTTGGTGATTAGTTCGGCTTAGTTCGCAGAATACCTTTTTTCGACGCCCTGCGTTCAGGTTTCGTTCTCCCTTGCGCTACTTTATATAGATTTTTCTCTCTATTCCCTTCTTCATTCTCTAATGTTCCTATAATAGCTTTAGCATGAAGCGAACTTGAAGCTCTTGTCGATTTGAGTGAGTCCAATTTCATCTAATACAGTCCACGTCATTACTGCCCCCTGGGTTCATTATTCCGTTTTGAGTACTTCTCATCAGCGAGATAAACACGCCCAGTTAATTCCTTTGACTGAGTATAACAACTGAAGTTGTCTTGAGGCGCTCGTGTGAAGCCGCGTAACACAATTTAGTCATAAATTGCCCTCCTTTGCTAAATGCGGTTTATTTTGTTAACACGCAATACACGCACGTCGACCAAATGGCTGAAACGTCGAAGACGGGACCGAAGCAAGGACGGTGTAGTGTTGTGACTTGAGAAGGTGGTATTGTTGACACCACAGACACAGATGATTGTGAATTTGAGCCCAGTTTGTGGCTGAGGCAGCTGAAGTTCCTTTCCTATTAGTGTAAATATTAGTATATTTACAATCACGTCTCCCCAGTGGGCACCTTCTGGGAACTTGACATGTTTGATGCTTCACCACGAAAACGCGAATACTTTTTCAGATCCTTGAGTATTCACACCCACTACATGTACTGGCCATTCTCTTTAAACCTGTATGTTGGGCATCCACAAAGGGAACTTCTTCCAAGTGATTTTTAATTTTTACCGGTTATTCTGGGAGTACCTCCTTAGAATCATAGGTGATCTGGTTAAATGACAGGAAAGTCGACGAAGAATGTTTACTAACTTTCCACTCTTTTCGGTAGATTTAACATCACATGAAGTACAGGCCTTGTGCAACGCGCTTGGCTCGCGTGAATTGCCCATGTTCGCTGTCTGACGACAAATCACGATTTTTTAAGCAGCCCCATTGTTCATGCCAAAAGAGATCATTATCTAGTCCGATAAGGGCGCGCTCGTTTTCCCTCCCTTCTTCATGAAACGCTCAGTCCTCTCGAGGAAACGCACGCCGGGGCACCCACTTACTGTTTTAAAACCTTCCTCTTTTTGAGAAATTCGAAAGTGCACCGTTTTTCGGTTATTTTCATTTATCATACTCCTTGAATAGTGTGTGCAGTGAATAGTGGTAGAAAACCTGCGCCAAAACTCCGAACCATTTTAGGCTGTAAAATAAACCTGGAATCCTTTTTTCTCCTTCACATTTCCTATCCCAACCTTCTTTTCACAGCCAGGTAAGCCGTATGCATACCCTCAGTCACCAGTTCGAGGTGAGCCAATTTTTTCTTCTTTCTTTTTCTTTTTTTTCACGCGAAAGTTACAGTCCATTTATTTCATCAGACAGACAAACGACAAAACGCAATACCACCCATAATTCATAATTTCTTAGCAAATGGACAATTATTACATTGTGGAACCAAACCACCAAGTGAAAGTGCCCCGTATTGGGATTGTGAGAGTTTCTTCGAGGCTGGATTTTGGACAGGTCGTGTCGTTCCATGCTTCTTCGAGGTTTAAGTTGATAGTCCGGCGTTCCTATTCACCTCTGGCCAATCCGTGTGATTTGCGAACCAACTCCTTCCATTACTCAGTCTACTGCCCAACTTGGACGTCCTCACCAAATATTTGACTCTATTACGAAGGAGAAAACTTAAGTAAGACTAGCAGTACCACACATGCCCTAGGACGATTATTTATTTGTTCTGCATTTTTTTAACGTTACCTCAATATTGCACCTATTTGAAGACTGGGAAACAAGCAAACAACCCATACACTGTACCCATATTGTCACTGCTCAAACACTTTCAGAATATTAGTACAGGTTCGATCAAATCTTAGGCATTTCACTTTGATTCAATCTTTGTTTATGTTGCGAAAAACTGCACGATAATCTCATTAATCACTAATTGCCAACGAGCCTCTTCGCCCTACAACGTAGCAAACAATTTATTTTTTCTACAACCCCGCCTGAGCTTGTGAACGTAGAAAACTCTTCGCTTTATTCACGACTGAAAGTATTATTTATGCCGCTCTAATTTGTTAAAACATCGAAATCTCGTTAATTATTTATTGTACTAGAAAGTCGATGGACTCCAAGTGCGATGTTCTTTATATACTTTTCTTAACTCAACTCTGATGCCATCATCTTGTGCGATAAAGTTGAAAAAGAGAGAAAAAATAGCTTATCGTTTTGGAGTGAACTTTCAAGAAACGGAAGATCCTCTCTCCCAAAAAAGAAAAAGCTTTTATTCCAATTTTAGGTTCGGAGAAAAGAAAATCCTTATCTCTTATTTATTTGTTTTATAATTCTTCGAAGAAGTTGGTTTGAAGCTTCTGACTTTATTATCCGAGTTCGCCAGACTACCTAAATAGTTTCTGCACCCCATAGTGTACTTAAATGTAAATTGTAGTAAAATTATTAATTTATTGACGTGTGACATGTTTGATTGTAGGAGAGAAGCCATTTGCGTGCCCTGAATGCGACTACAAAGCGGCTCTAAAGATTTATCTTCGGATACACATGAGAATACACTCAGGTATACGCATTTTTCAATCGATAATGTTCTGTCAGGCAACAGGTGGAGGGGATTATTTGAGCTTGGATGTGGTGTTACGGGGGGGGATTAATATTGAGTTGCAGTATCGCACTAGGTGAGTCGGGAATTTGGTACAAAATCAACCGAGTGCAATTAGAACCAGGAATTCTATTCGCGAATTACTTTCGAAATGTTTAACCGCCACAAACAGGGGACTGTGTGGGAGCGAACGCGAGCGCGGGTGACACAGCGACGAGGGAACTGTTCGGTTTAAACTGATGGCAGCGAAGTCTCGAGCGAATTGGGGCGTAGTTGACCCGAAAAGAGAAATGATGAGCTCACCCTGCTGTGTCATCTAGTGTAGTACCCAACATGCCTTCCCCTGTGGCTGGCTGATACTGGTTAGGTAGTCTACGATTAGGAACGGGGATTCTCGTACTAGTCTGGAACCTGACCCTTTTTTGTGTACTTCCACACTCACTTTTGGCTTGTCCCTCGTGGTGAATCCTAATGGCTTGAGGTAGTTCTCCTCTTGTGAGTACACCTTTTGTCGTGAGTTTTATTATTATTCCGTTGACAGGAACACTCGTTGCTTAACTACACACTTTGTAACTTCGATTCTCACTATTCAACTTCATTACAATTTAATCAAATAAAGAAAATGGATAAGCTCTACCAGCCAGAACGCTTCTCTACAGACCCGGACGATCTAGCGACCCAACGCGAGTGGATATGTTGGCTACGAACTTTCAAAAACTTCATAAACAAAGCTGAAGACCTCTTAAAGCTACTCTCAAATTTCCTTTCTTCCAACGTCTTTGAGTACATCTATGACTGTGATTCATTTGAGGATGCTTTCGCTACTCTAGCTTCATTATACGTTAAACAGAGAAATATCATCAGTTAGCTACTCATAAACAATTACCTTGTAGCTCTTAAGACACTTGCCAAAGATTGTGAATTCCAAGCAGTGTTGGCTATACAGAATAAAGATGATCACCTTCTGGATACTTTTATGGCGGGTCTTTTGGAGAGTAAGATACTCCAACTCAGCGAAGCTGAAGAACAAGCTCAGACAACCGAAAATTCCTAGCCGTTTTCAAACGAAGCTCCTCCTACCCTCGCTTTGGAGCAATGCTACTCCGCCCAATCAGAAAAGAAAACGTGCTATTTTTCCGGGATTTCATCCTGGCCTGATAGAAAGGAATCAACTGTGTCACTCAAGCACCTGGCGTATGTTGAGGATAGCTCGATTGCTGTCCATCAAGATCCAGCGACTTGGAACAAGATCGCAAGATGGAAAATAACCCTCCGACCCCATTCCAGCCAGCACCAATGTCAGATACTACTTCCACCTTAACTTTACCAACAATGACTTCAGAAACCAGTTTCACCATTCTCCCCGGCTACCCTCAACGCTTTACAGAACTCAGTACCAACTGCTATAAGAAGACCCTCGAGACCGAGAAAACCTCCTCCCTACCTGAAGGACTACCATTTAAATCTAAAGGGGAAGAATGTCATGCTCGTTGCTTAACTACATACTTTGTAACTTTGATTCTCACAATTCAATTTCAATATGTGAAGTCCTTTATTTGATTAAAGCCGTAAGTTGAGAAGGCTTATTCATACAGTTTTGATGTCTCCTGGCCAATCCTCTTGGCGTTTCAACCTCGTACAACATCCGACCTCTGCAACTTGATGTTTCCTTTATCCCAAGAAGAATTGCATTAAGATTTCGGCTCCAAGTATACATTTCGACGGATCAGCTTCTCGCTTTTTGATTGCTGGCTTTAACAGGGACAACATTGTCCAGGATGGTCTGCCATGAAGCCACCTTACAGGTGACTTGCCTTCCAGGCTGGGTGTTGTGCAACATGAATACAGCCATCTGTTAAGCGCCTCCTTTTTTGCAGTGCCTGGGTATAACGCCTTTCTCATGGTTCCCTTGAATGTCCTCATACGGCATTCCTCTTCCCCATTTGGCACTAGATGAAATGGAGCAAATAGTTTGCTACTGATACATCATGAATCAAGACTACCTCATTGAGACTTTTTGAATGCGTACATGTAGTTTAGGAGTAGTCTGAAAAAGCACCAACCACCAACGCCTAGTTTTGCCAACAAGAGAGAATTATGACGCTCTGCCCTCACTGAGTAATCTAGATGGCAAAAAGAAGGTTGATGACACCTGTTGACACTAGCATTGCTAACCATGAATTCAGACCTGGTCTGGTGGACTAGGGTGGAAAATAAAACAGTGCAGTTGCAGTTCAATAAACTGCAACGTAGGGGGTGTCTGGCAGCATGACAACATGCCCTACGGCAGCACTGGAGGTCTTGCTAGGTTTAGCTCCACTCCACATACATGTTAAAAGGATGGTGTTTCTCCAGGCTGTGCATATGTTTGAGTTGGGTCTGATCATGCGAAGGAAGGAGGAGTTACTGCCACTTGATCCTTGACTAGGTGAAGGTGGAGGGGCCCGAACTGCATGTGGTAGACTCAATGCTCGCGAGTTTCAACTTCGCGTTACCCTTTCGAATACTCATTCATGAGTGATCCAGATGGGAAGGGGCAGTTTCCACTTTTGAAGCTGGGGCCCTGGAATTTACACTGATGGCTTGGTGCAGGGTGGTCTTGCAGGGGCAGGCATCTTTGGGCTGATAATTAGAATGGCGATCCTATTGGGGTCGCTGGCCATGGTGTTCCAGGCAGAGGTGGCTGCAGTGACAGTCTGTGTGCAGTGGTTGCTACAGAGGGGACTGAAGCAGCAGAGGATTTACATCATGGTGGACAGTCAGGCCACTCTCAAGGCCTTAGCCTCATACTGTTACATCTCGGCAAGTGTGGGAGTGTCTGACTGGACTGAAGGCCCTGGCCAGACACTGTGTTGTGTGCCAGGCATCAGGGTACAGAGGGAAACGAATGGGCTGATGAGTTAGCAAAGAAGGGATCGGCGCAGATCCCTATTGGCCCTGAGCCCTTTTTTGGGACTACCAGGAGCCACCTACAAAGGGAGGTTGGCAAATGGGAGGATAGGTGCAGGGCTGCCCGGCCTTAGACAGTCAAAACTCTTCATCCGACTCTCCAAAGGGAGGGCCATGGAGGTGCTTGCACTGGGGAGGAAGGATATAAGGATCATATGTGGCCTGTTCACAGGTGGTGGTTTCCCAAGTTTGTGTACATTCCTCACATTTTCAATTTTTTTGTTAACTTCTCCATCTAATGTCCCGAGTAGAATTCAATGGAACTTCTACTGATTGTATTAAACTCACGACAACTCAGATATTGTGCAATGCATCGACTACTGGGGGGGGGGGGGAGTCTTAAATACCTTAAAGGGAAAGGCAGCCATTTGAAGTGTCTTCCTCCTTCTCACCTTCAAACATTCTAAAGAACGTCAGAGGTGATTGGAGGGGGTCATGGTACACTTGCAGTCGCTTTAAAAAATGAAGTCTCTACTGAAGATCAAGGAGCACCGAGGCTGAATAGTCGAAATCGGGCAAAATTAAACTCTTGAAAAACTTCAACCTTCCACGTTATCATTCTCAGCTGGTTAATGCATCAAATAACGTGGCTACATAAGTGGGGGCTTGATGTCTCAGTAGAGGCTATTTCAGAACCAACGGTGATACAACAGTCATTGGGTTTATATACTCGAGTGAAAAGTCCTTAGCTCTTTGTCAACATTCACTGTAGCTTTGGTCAGTTAGTATTTGTGTTCTCAATATCCCTTTTCATTCAATACTACATACCACACTTTTCATTCAGCAGGTGGTATGAAACTGCTGAACGTCCCGTAGGATGCCACATTGCGTAGAGAGAGATCTCTGGCGTAAGGCACTTGCTACCCTATCTCCACTTTGATAACTCGTTCTGACACCCTCAACTTCCAATTTCCTCGCAGGCAAGCTCTACCCAAATGCTCCAGTGTATTTCCTGTCGCCTTGCCATGTGCTAACACTTCCAACGAGGTTCCTCTCTAAAAAATCAACCATCTCTCACAGAAGTAAACAAATGACACATTTTTCATCTACAAGTACTGCGCCCACATCTGAGCATACACTTATTCAATTTTCTGTCAGTTTTTTTGGGTTACCCAGTTGTTGCGAATTTTTTGTTACTTTCTTCGAAATGTCGAATTTCGAACCCTTATCCTACTTTATGTTTATTATTATCTACATAATTATTTGTTTGATTTTAGACGAAGCGCTGTTTGCATGTAATGAGTGCGAGTACAAGGCTCCAACGCGTTACCAGGTTGACCTTCATATCAGGTCCCACACAGGTACAGTAGTACGCTCATAAGTTTTATAGATTTGATAAAATTGAGTCGAATTTTATTTGGTGAACACGGTCTGAATGGTTGACTGGAGGCTAGTGGCTGATTTGTGTGATGAGGGAGGCTGGAATGTCTGTAAAGGCTTTGGGTTTCATATCTAAAGACGAGGAATTGCACTGGGTTCTCCTTATCCTCTGTACAAGATAACCCCCAGTGTGACCTCGGATGGGCGTCCATGAGCAGTCTCATGTCCTCTCAGTTCCAACCTCAGGTCCCATGGAGCTGGTGTTAGCTGATGCGACGTCTCCACTATTCTCCCGCGAAATGCAAGACAACCTTGAGGTCCACCCCTGCAACATCATCCAGCTGCAGCTGAGGCACCCTGCACACGATCCGTATACCTTCTCTCTCTCTCTCTCTCTCTCTCTCTCTCTCTCTCTCTCTCTCTCCAGAGTGACGACCATGTTGCTCACTCTCTGGAGAGCCTAACGAATAGCCTCGACTGCCCTTTACCAGGCACATTCCACCAATAGGCAACCTTGCACTTCTCCTTCAACTGCCAAACTCCTTATTCAAGTGGCTCTTGGTGGTCCTTACGAAGGGCTCAGGTCCCACCAGGATCAGAACAGATCCAGTCTGTTGGTCCCCTAATCCCTTCTATTCCTCTGTGATCTTGCACCCAACACAATGTCAAAGTGTTCTCCTTTGCTAGGGTCCTCAGACCAGTCAGGCATTCCCAATCCAGCACTGAAGGAATAATACAAGAAGCAGGGGCCTTAATTGCACCCCTAAAGTCCGCCGTAGTATTTTTTTTTTTTTTTTTGAAACGGTGGATGCAGGCAATACCCTCACTGCAGCCACAAACGGGCCTATTGTAAGGGTCCGCCGTAGTATACTTCTCTTTCCATGAGCAGTCACATGTCCTGTCACTGTGAAGAGCTCTGTCTGGGAAACTGTTTCCTCCACACCTAATGGTATCTCTGCCCAAGTTCGTGGTCCATAAAACTCTGCACCTACCAAGCCTCCTCTCACTGATCCGTCTGCATAGCATACCATGGCACCCCCTTCCCATCTGGATCTTCCACGAATAAGTATCCTGAAGAGTAGTTCAAAGTTGTACTTCACCTGTTCAAACGAGATGGGAATCCTCATCAAGGGACAAGTTTTTGCTCAACAGCCGTGAATGTCTTGAGAGGAAGCGGTTTGAGCCAGACCACTGGATGAGCCAGTTGTGTGCGTGAAATGGCTACTTCAATGCTCGGCTCCCCTTCTTTTCTCTCAAAGACTTTGAATTCTGCACAGTTTGCGCCTCGAGTGCTAAGGAAGCAAGAAACCGTGTGTTGCTCCACTGTAGACCTCGCAATGGTAAGCAAGGGTTGTTGGAAGAACAGCCCACTTCCACTTTGAGCACTACTAACCAAGCTTATAACCCTTATGACAAAAAAAGAGTGGCCACAGTTGATCCTGCTGTCCTTTTGAGATTTGCCACCCTAGTAAATAGTTGGGAAACCAGATTAAGAACTCCTCCTAGATCGTATGGATTCCCTAGCATCGTACAAATGGGTATCCATTCTCTACCATGACACTGTCTAAATGGCAAGCTGCTGTACATCCACAGATCGGGGTTTGGGGGATGTTGAGCGAGTGCTCGTGCTATCACATGCACGCAAATATTTTCTCCCCCCCCCCTAAAATTCAAGAAAAGTAGGCGCAAAATTTCCACAAAGTAACCAAGCTGACTGTTCACACTGCGGAAAGGTGTTATTTAATTTTATTTATGGTGTTTGTAATTTCTTCTTTATTTGGTCGACCCGCATGTTTAATTAAAAGAAAAAAAAAAGAATCAAACGCGTCTGTTGTGATTGTCAAGAGGTCTATGAGGAGAAAGACATTCTGCCTGCGATCGTTTCAGGAGATAAAAATTCCCAGAGAACGTTCATGGCTCTGACTAGCGTTTGGGATAAAGGGAACAGTCGCTCGTCTATTGGGAGAAGCCTTCACAGGTGGGCCAGTTGGATTAGCTATCGGAGCTGCAATTAGCTGTGGCGTTGGTGCCATAACAACAGCAGTGGCTTCAACTTGTCGCTAAGCGAGAGCGCTCATTTGTTCGACCCTGTTCAAGACGCGGAGCCAAGTTAAGAGAAGGGTGCAACAGTGGACTCCTATCTCACCTCCAGCCTGTGCGTAGTGTGCAGATCATTTTGAAGCTCCGACTTACCGTAATAGTCCAGGAGCCGAGGGCTAAAAACGTTGACCGTTGAGTTGAAAGTTTGGTTACTATTTTCTCTGATAGTTCCCTCAATGTTTGATAAAACCCCGGTTCTCTGCTCTCTCTGAAGTATGGACTAAGAAAATGGCGGCTCATCAAAAAAGTCAAAATTTGACTTATTAGTCACAATATTTACCCCAGTTGAGGAATTGGCTTGTACTTTCCGAATTCACAACTCTGCTACCTCCCATGCTTGGCCATTAAGTTGCAGTCAATCAAAATTCGTCGAATTTTGAACCAAATTTTGACTTACTAGTTGACATCGGATCGAGTAACTGAGTCGAAAAACCCGACTCTGCCACAATAGTTTCGTGGACTTGCAGACAAAATCAAAATTTGACGGAATTTTGGTCAAAAAATGACTTGAGGAGTTGAAACTTGACATTTATGTTACGAATAGGTGAAGTGGAGTACTTTAAAAATTACTTTGTCTGCTTTCCTCATTTTGAGGACTCTTTCGAGCAGAGAAAATCAAAATTTGATGAATTTGGTGGCTCAAAAATTGACTTATTAGTTGATACTTGCAAACGACGTGAATGAGTTCCACATCCATCATTTTTACTATAAAATGTTATCTGCCACCTCAAAAACGTGGCATTTTCAAAGCAGAGTCGCTGAAATAGAATTATTCAGTATTTAAAAAAAAAAAAACTGAATAGTTGACAGCAGAGTTGTGAGGTCGGAAAGTACAAGCCAATTCCTCAACTGGTAAATATTGTGACTATCAACTAATAATTCAAATATTGACAAATTTTGACTTATTTGATGAGCCGCCATTTTCTTAGTCCATACTTCAGAGAGAGCAGAGAACCGGAGTTTTACCGAACATTGAGGGAACTATCAGAAAAATTAGTAACCAACCAACCAACTTTCCACTCAACGGTCAACGTTTTTAGCCCTCGGCTCCTGGACTATAACATCTACTTTTCTACTTACTTCACCGCCTGATAGTTCTGAAGGCAAGCTACACTTTTAAGGCACTCCTTTGTCGTCTCCTACGTTTGAAGGAGATGACAATTCTCTGCAGATTGGTGAGCTCTTTGAACTCCCTCCAATTCCTCAAACTATTTCTCCTTCTCCAAGTTGATCTACCCTTCATTTCTTTCCACCTCCGTTCATTATCATCGTTAATCATAATTAGTCCGAAAAACACTATTTGGGAAAATGGTCTGTGTGTGTCTGTGAACGATTTTTAGAGAAAATGACCGTACCAATTCAGCTCAAACTTGATATCTCCCCCGCAGGTTGCCATGGGACGCCAAAATAAGAGTATGAACAAAATCCACCGAAAGTTAACTATAGTTATCATAGTGTTCGAAACACCAAATGTTTTTTTTTTTTTTTTTTTTTTTTCAAAAACGACTCTAACGATTTTGATTAAATTTTTTATATTGATATCTCGTAATAAGAAAATAATACCCTAAAATTCCCATTCGTGGGAAAATGACGAGAGAAGCACAATAAATTACCAAACGTTTCGACGAAAACGCGATTTTTGCGCGGTTTTTTCCTCATAAACTCCTCTGAAATGTTACTACAATAGTTTAAAAAATGGGTGTAGTAGTCCAATCCAATACCTATAAGGTGAGCGTGTGAAAACGCTCATAAGATATAAGGGGGTTCACTCCAGAAATTCCGGAATTTCAACTACCGCCGTTTCGCTTACTACCAGTTTTAAAAGTTGTTACCTGATAACTCTGCAAAAGTAATTACTATCCTCTTCAAAAAAATCGTGTTTACAGCCTCATCAATTATCTGTGTACTAATCGATCAATAGTGATCCAGGAATGAGTACGAGCAGCACAATAAATTCGGGAACCGTAAGCGCTACCGCTTTCTGCTGCCGTGAAGTGTTGTTTGATAAATGAATTGATTAAGTAGATACAGCCACGCAGAAAGTGAATTAACGTAGAGTTATGGAAAGTTGTGTGTTGCAACGCGCCAGATGTTTCAGTTGCAATTCAGTTCTTAGTTATTTTTCGTTCCTCATATTGTTTTATTGTGTTTCATGCTGAATAATGCACCTGTTTTCGGTCTGGAATTTTTTACTCTCTCTCTCTCTCTCTCTCTCTCCCCCCCCCCTTCAAAATCTGACACTACGTTTCAAGACATCGGTCACTTCGACTTTACTATGAGTTTATGTTGTAAATCTTTGGCGAACTAATTAATTTAGTTTTGCTATGTGCTGTATTTTAGGTGAGAAGCCGTACAGTTGCACCTTATGCGATTTCAAGGCAACTAATCAGTCAAGAGTCACGCGACATATGAGAACCCACACAGGTATGATCGGCATTCCAAATCTGCAATGTCCGTCCGCCGTCTGGGCCGTTGTTTTGTGCCTTCAACGTTGCCTAAAAAATCCGTTCTTTCGTACAAAAATCTCATTCGGTATCTAGTTGTGCCCGGACGAAGCCCGCGGTTGTTATGGACAAAAAACTAACAAAACGCAGTTTAATCGCAAATGCGCCGTGTTTGGTATCGTTTTCGACTCGCAACGTCGTGCCAATTGCCAACTGGCGCCTACGTGACTGTAATATTTATGTTTTCGTCGTTCCGTTGTAGTCAGGTCATGTTTCGTGTGGTTTACTGGTATTTTTCGATGCTGAATCGAATGGGTTGGGTCTCGGATCTGTGAGACTCCGTCAAGCTGTTCAAGAGAATAATAAACCATTATGTAATAATTTGCAGGGTTTTTCGTTTATCAAGGGGTACCTCAGTGTCATGTGAATATTTATTTTCACTCATTCGGAAGTTAGTTTTTATTTTCTAATTCAACTTTTCTTTTGTCAAATGTGGATTGTGGTTGTTAGGTGGTAACTATACCTACCCTTCCCCCATCTTGCACACTGACAGCCCCTTAACTTATGTTCGTACGTTAAGTTTTACGAGGTTTTCGTAAACTGAATGATTGGATGATTTGCTATGAATAGTGTGAAGCGTCGCACAAGATAATTTAACGCGCTGCATGCTCAATTTCAGGTGAGAGGCCGTACGCTTGCTCCGAATGCGAATACAGGGCAGCTACTATGGGAAACCTCAGGCGACACATGATGAGCCACTCTGGTATGATTTTATTTTACGTCAACCGCTTTAAATTAAATAAATAGTAGCTAGTGTAGCTTCTCAATGTTGATGCTCACAGTTGGAATCAATTATTGACAGTAAAGTGGATGTTAATGACATAAAGCTGAACATCGCTGATAATATGTATGAATGGCCATGGACTCTTCTAAACTTCCCACTAGGCCTTGAGAGTGCCGACCATGTCATATTTATATCGCTGCATGTTAGGTACACTGTATCTTGTTCCGAACTGGGGCTGGAAAAGAAGGGATCTGTGCAGATCCCTGTCAGCCGTGAGCCCTTTGTTTGGACTACCTGGAGCCACCTCCGCAGAGGGGTTGGCAAATGGGAGGATAGGTGGCAGGGGTTGCCCGTCCTTAGATAGTCAAAACTCTTCATCCGACTCTCCAGAGGGAGGGCCAAGGAGGTTCTTGCACTGGGGAGGTGATGATATGGGGATCATATGTGGACTGTTTATAGGTCACTATCCACTGAGGTGCGACCTTGCTAATATTGGCCAGTGTGAGGTACAGGTGAAGTGTGAAGTGGGGCTAGAGACAGCAGAGCACACGATGGACCCATGTGTTTGGGAGGCCCTTTCTTCAGCCAGAAGTGGTCGCGAATGCAGAACTTGTGGATGTTCTTCGCTTTGTGCAGGGGTGGTGGGAGCGTATAGGTGACGTCGCACCAAGTGAGCCCAGTGCCTGGGAGCTGAGTCTCATTGACGCCCTTACGTTTGTGGCCATAGTGAGGGTATCGCCTGCATCCAGCATTTCAAAAAAAAAATCTTGTTACCACCCTCCCTTTTTATATGTCCATTAATAAACGTATACTTGTATTTTACGAGATTAGATACACCAGTGTTTACTTCTAGGCGAGAAGCCGTATTCCTGTACTGAATGTGACTTCAAGGCGAACTGTAACGCAAACATCAGAGAACACATGAGGTGTCACACAGGTAATGATGTTTCGTTTTCGTATGACATGATGCATTGGTATTATTTGATCTCAATTGCGGGGATGGGAGCCGTTTTCCGCCGACAAGGTTCGGGCGCTGTGGCGCAAACATGAAATGTGTGTCCCTTCTCCTTTACCTCCTTCCTTCGCTCTTGAAGGGCCCTCCCCGCTCCTTAAGCCCCCTGCACCTCAGTTGCGTTTTCGCATGTTCCCCGCGTTGTGCGAGCTTTCCTGTTCTGTTTTCCTTTTTCTCACTAACCCCCCATATTCTTCGGTCCTCGTTCTTCCGGACCCAACACCTCCAAATCGACGTCCCTTCCCTTCGCTGGAGGGAAACACGAAGATCTGCCCCGTCGACGGGAGGCTGCTCCGATCTGCCAAACCCAAGGTGAGTCTTTCACTCGTTTTCCTCACTCATTTTGTGTTTGCATTGAGGGCTGTTCTTTGTACGGCGGGAATCGATTCTCATTCTCCGAATCATACAGTCCACCCGTGCGCTTCTCATTTCTTTATTTTTCTCCGGAAAGAAGCGTACGTACAGGTATTAATTGGTTTTTTAGTTAAGAAACCAACGAAGTTTGTAGCATAATCTCGTAGTCAATTCTCCTACGTTTCCCAGGACCTTAGGAAGACTGTCGATCAGCCCCCTGGCTACATTGTGAGCAACTGTGAAACGCATTCTCATTCAGTACCAAGCAACGAAGTAGTTTCTTAGTGTTCCACAAAATATAGTGGGAAATCATTTTTCACGTTTCAAGTATTCATAAAATGGGGGCGTTTCTCACTCGTTCAATCAGTAAACCTTGAACTCCGCACAAATCATCACTTGGAAACACTGCACACATCTTGCACCGACAACTTTCAGTGCTACCACTCTTGCACGACCTAGAATTGACGTCACTTCGACGTTACTATGAGTTTATGTTGTAAAACTTTGGCGAACTAATTAATTAAGTCTTGCTATGCGCTGTATTTTAGGTGAGAGGCCGTATGCTTGCTCCGAATGCGAATACAAGGCAACTACTATGACGAACCTCAGGCGACACTTGTTGAGCCACTTTGGTATGATTTTATTTTACGTCAACCGATTTAAATTAAATAAATAGTAGCTACAGTCGAGCTTCTCAATGTCGATGCTCTCAGTTGGAATCAATTATTAACATAAAAGCGGATGTTAATGACATGAAGCTGAACATCGCCCATAACATGTGTGAACTGCCGCAGACTCTTCTAAACTTCCCACCAGTCATTGAGAGTGCCGACAGGTGTATCGATGCCGCTGCATTTTAGGTATACTGTATCTTGTTACCCCGTTCCCCTTTATATGAACATTAATAAATGTATACTTGTATTTTACGAGATTAGATACACCAGTGTTTACTTCTAGGGGAGAAGTCGTATTCCTGTACAAGGTGTGACTTCAAGGCAAACTGTAGCGCAAACATCAAGCAACACATGAGGTCTCACACAGGTAATGAAGTTTCATTTTCTTCAATTGCTGCAAATATGACTGATGCGTTGGTATTAATTAGTTTTTAGTTGTTAGCTAATTAGTCTTGCTACGTGCTGTATTTTAGGTGAGAGGCCGTACCCTTGCACCTTATGCGAGTACAAGGCAATTGATCAGTCAAGCATCTCGCGACATATGAGGACACACACAGGTATGATTTAATTTGTCGTCAATTACGTAAAAGTTAACGATGACAGTAAAAGTACTGGGCTAGACGCCTCAAGTCATTGCAGTTCAGAGCAACAGAAATATTTCTCTTCTTAGCCTGAACCTGTTTATTCCATTCCTTGTGGCTGCTTGCCTAGCATCTTCTCATTCCTGTTCCCTGTCATGCTCCACCTTTTCCCACTTAGCTTGCCCAAACACAGGCTTGATCTCCTTCTAAATACATTTTCAGTTTGGCTTCACGATAACGGCTGTCAGTTGTTGTGTGGCACATTTCTTCTGAAGCTCTGTCAGTCTCGTTATGTAATAGCCATACTTCATATATTTCAGACTGATGAAGTACTGATTAGTTTAGACCGCAGATTCTCAAAACGTCTAACAAATTATCTGAATCACTTTTGTACAAGATGAATGTTGAATATGTTGCAGGAGAGAAGCCATACGCTTGCACCAAGTGCAGCTACAGGGCAACTATGAATAGCACCCTTCAAAATCACATGAGAAGCAAACACAGGTAGGAGAGTGTAACCCAAGCTGTTCGAATCTCCACCCGTTGACATGTGATGCATCTGGGGCCTACCCGTTGTTACTTCCAACGAACCTCAGGCGGAGTGTAAGACAATTCATCGCCAGGATATACCCGCTCTCTATAGGAGCACCGAAACCACCAGCCACGCTTGGCCTGTTGCGTTGCAGAAGAACTGTTAGGCTTCGGCGCTCCATAACTGCGTCTTGTCAGCGATGCGGCCCAGGACATAGTTGGGTCACGCTGCTGCCTCTTCTAGGGACACCGCCTGATACGTAATAACGCACAGATACGCTGAATTCGGATTTTCTCAGTTCTGATACTAGACCATTGCTTACGAGCACTTACCCCTATTCCACCAAGCAGGCGTAGCAAATGGAATCCATAACGTGTTGGAAGATTAGCAAGAAGAAGTTCAGCGATGAAATAGACTGTCGAAGGACAGAATTTACAGATTTGGACGTATTTCTAGTCCATTTCACTCACTGATACCTTAAAATATTTGAAAAAGAAAGGAGAAAAATGTATGGCGTCCGTGCGGTGTACTGCATAGGCTGTGGCAAGTGCCCACAAGATTGGAGGACATGAAACTGACATCAGTACTCGGCAGTGCCCTCCTTCTGGATTGTGTGCAAGGATCCAACCATCAAAGTCAAATCGAAGAAATGATGCATACTCGTACGCTTGCGCGAATTAGTGGAATCAAGCGTTATTAAAACAATCACCAAACTTGTGGTACATTAATGGAATTTACGGCTTGGTGTCCCCACCCGTATCGTTACCGAAGTTTTCAGCTGATTGAGGAATTTTTCATCAAAGGAACCAGAATACTCAGAAGCGCTGATGTCTAATGAGGCGCTGACCATAGTCATTTTGCGAACGGCTCAAACATTTTCAATGGGATTCTAGCCAGGTGAGTTTCCACACCAGTTCGTGAGACGAATTGCCACAGCCATCATCCAAATAGAGCCAGTGGAGCAGTAAAACCGTTGCGAATTGCAATACTTCGTCGTATTTATACCCCTCAACTGGTACACGTGGCCTTGGTCCAAAGTGGAAGAAACGCGCCCAGAACGTGCCTGGGGAGACTCTCAACACCTCTGCGCGCATCCTGCTCTGGGAAATGACTTTCATTCGAGAATAAAACTTTTCGTCTACATTTCTTACTCCAGTCCTTGTATTTTCTTGCCCAATCCAGTCTTTTTTTTAATTACCGTCGTCAGAAGTCGTGAATAGCTGATATTTCATTTGGAACGTCACAGCCGTTTTTTGCTGGATGTACCATGTCTTGACAGAGCACCATCATCTCCTGGCTGAAGTTGCTCTCGTTATTCAACAACTTCCAACCCTTTGTGTGTAACGTGAGCCGGAGAAATCTTGCTGAGAGCGCTTCACTCACCACTTGCTCTCTCCCTTTGAGTTTAGGAAGTGTTACCGCACAATGTCACGATTGCCTTCCTCTTCCTAGGGCTCTCACAAAGATTTAAAATAAACCATGAATTATACAAAAACACTCAATGGCTAGAAAATTAGAAAACAGTCCGAAAATGGCTTCAATGAATGGAAATTACCGAGTTTGAACAATGATGCTGACAAAATGCAACTCGGAAACTCCGATTTTGTTTTATTATTCGTCTTGAATCCCCCCCAATCCAAATCGGACTTGACGTTTTACGTTTCAAGGCATAGGGTTTCCAAAATGTGCAATTTTCAGGCCGCTCAGGCTACATTTTACAAAAATAAAATTAAACGGATAAAAAATATGTAACGATTGTCTATTTCCACTAAATTTGAGTTACAGTATTAGATCGATTTCGACGGTCAAGTCATCATCAGTAACACAAGGCAGCATGTATATATTTTTACTTTCCTTGGCTCTACGAAGTAGAAAGGAAAGTTATGTAATCGGCTAAAAAAATGTTTTGAGTTCTTTTCAGATCTTAACGTTTCAGACCCCCCTGAGTCCGAAAAACACTATTTGGGAAAATGGAACGGAAAATTTCTAGAGAGAACCACCGTACCAAATCCACTCAAACTTGATATCTCGCCCGCAGGTTACTATGGGACGCCAAAATAAGGGTTTGAACAAAATCCACCGAAAGTTAACTATAGTTATCATAGTAATCAAAACACCAAATATTTTTTTCTCAAAAATGGCACTAACGATTTTGATTAAATTTTGTATATTGATAGCTCCCAACATGGCAACCAAACCATAAAATACTCATTCGCGGGAAAATGACGAGAGCAGCACAATAAATTACCAAAACTTTCGACGAAATCGATTTTAGCGCGGTTTTTAGAGAAAACAACCGTACCAAATCAGCTGAAACTTGATGTCTAGCCTACAGGTTACAATGGGACGCAAAACTAAGGGTATGGACAAAATCCACCGAAAGTTAACTATAGTTATCATAGTGATCAAAACACCAAATTTTTTTGTCAAAAACGGCTCCAACGATTTTGATTACATTTTTTATATTGATAGCTCTCTATAAGGCAAATATACCATAGAATTCCCATTTGTGGTAAAATGACGAGAGCAGCACATTAAATTATCAAAATTTGCGACGAAAAGCGTTTTTAGCGCAGTTTTTTCCTTTCAAACTCCAACTTTCAAAAATGTGTGTTTACAGCCTTATTAATTATCTGTATACCAATTGCTCAATAATGGTCCTGCAATGAGTACGAGCAGCACAGTAAAATCTGGAACTGTAAGCGCTACCGCTTCCTGCTGCCGTGAAGCGTTGTTTGACCAAGTTCAAATTAACTGAGTGATAAATGAATTGATTAAATAGAATTAGCCATGTACAAAGTGAATTGTTGTAGAGCTAAGGAAAGTTGTGTGTTGCAACGCACCAGATATTTTCAATTCAGTAGTCCTCAAAACGTTAAGATTTAAAGAAAAATCAACTTTTAACTTTCCACTATCCAAAAGGTAATAAAAAGTGGAGTTCTCTTCAGATAACTTTTTGAGGACTTTTTTCGTGAACGTTCAATTCCTTTGAATTTTAGGGTGTGCTCCTAATTTTTGTGAAAATGGTTTTAACGATTAAGATAAAACTTTAAAATTATCTCCTACTATCCGTTACTTAACTTTGGTTCTACACAAATATTTCCGCGCGAAAATTCGGCCTACGAAGCTTCTGTTGAACTCAAGGTCATCAAAGGCGTCTTCAACGTGCCAATACCTGTATATCGTTCTCCGTCAAATTGGTCTAACAAGCTAACCGCGTGAAAATGTTCAATTTGTTCTGAATAAATGTTTCTGTAGGACGAATATTCGGCGTCCGTGAGGCGTTACGGAAAGTTGTGTGATGCTTCGCATCAGATATTTTACGTGGTTGTCCTCTCGTCGGTGGGAAGTGTGCTGTAAAGCGTCAGAAATGGCACAAACGGCGATGGGACGGTGTGGCGACCCTCCGCGCGGCGAGGAGACCAAATGAATGGGCCCGACATAACTCAGGAGACCTTCCGCTCCAAAGGCTCAGGCAACTCAACTCATTAAAGACTTCCCTTCGCCTTCGTCCACTTGATTTACAGCGTCGCCTAATCCTTATTGTTTCAACTCCTTCTTTCCTTTTGATCCGACGTAAATCTCCAACTCTTCCAGCTCTCTCTTTCTAACTTCTCCCGTGTTTCCAGTTTCTAGAGGCCTCCGCGCCCTTTTTCGATATACTTTTTCCAGTAGATTTATTGTCTGGAGGCGGTGATAATTCTATTCGGGCTGTCGAAGCCGAAGAAACAGACGAAGGCTGCGGAAGGCGAAGTGGAGGAGGAAGCCGTTTGAGATGCGGACGACTGCTCAAGTTCCTCCTCAGGTTAATAGGCGCAATTATTTATAAACTTGGCATTTTCTCCCCAAGTGCAGCCAGTACTGCCAGGGGCACTGTTATGCGCAGCTTGAGACGAAAATTGGTACGATGGCCGTATTTACGACTGATGTAGCCATTTTGAAGCTGGGGCAGGGCCAGCCACCGTGACTTCATAGAAAACCCTGTCGATCTCATCCGTCAATCAACTCTTTCGTCCATCCACAGAGAGCAGCCTGGAAGATCCCTTCTACTGTCATCAGCAGGTTTTTGTTAATGTCTTCTCTAGTTAGAGAATGTTGACGTGTGTACGTACGATAATTTCAGTTTCCGCTCTCTGATTTCCTGAACTAGTAGCTCCATGGCTAATACCGAAGAACTCGGGATCTGCCATTGCTGTTCCATGCTGGGTTGTTCAACCGTCTACCTTATCATTACGTTCACGGAGTCTCACTGTCGAGTAATGGAAAGAACTACTTCCCTTTAAGTCCCTGTCCTTTCCATTCAAAGCAACTCCTTGTCCAGGTGCCTCTAATTGCATTGGATGACTGCTGAGGGATTCATCACCATTCCATTTCCTACGGCGTCTCAACGCACTTCAAAAGGAATTGAAGCGATCGAATTGAAGTTCAAAAGAGAAATCAATATTCCTGGAAGGTTTTGGTGTCGACTGATGGGCGAGGGTGGAGTGGCGACGTGTTGCGCTTAAATTATCTCCGCAACTTCCAAAAAGGACTCGTTTGGGGTTCACAAAGGAAGTGCGACGATATTTTGAAGGAAGACGCAAGGGGAAGAGAGTGAGAGGGAGAAGGAAAAAAAAGGGTTCGATGGAAGGGGAAAAAGGCCTTTGGGGCAACTTATCTCCCGAAGTAATTTGAATTTAGAGGAGCGTCGCCAACCGAAAGTAAACGAACTCCTCTTTGAAGATGCGCAGAGAGAAAAAGTGAGTTTGAGGGCAGCGCGAAGGGGAAGGGAACTGTGTGAGCTGACGAGGGATGGTATGGAAGGGGTCTGAGCGCGCTAAATTGAGTCTCAAATGGATCGAGAGCCGGCTCAATTTATGGAGGGCGGAATGAGGAAGAAAAGGGACGGAAGAGGGAGAGAAGAAGAAATTAGTAGTCGCAAAGGGGACGGAAAGAGGCTGAGGAATTGTGAAGGACAGCGAGGTCAATCAAATCGGCAGCTGGCAGCTGTGACCAATCAGTTAGGCTCTCATCTGAAGACTGGAGGGAGGAACAACCCGACCATTGGAGAAGCCAGTTCCTTTGTGACTCAAACCCAAATCTCCTTATGATTCAAGGGCTGGACACAAAACTATGCATGTCTGGCCCTTCATTGCCACACACCAGTTGAACATTTAAAGGAGATAAAAGCACACACCACACGACCTTCCTCAGCCCCACCTACATTCAGCGATCTTTATTCAATATAGAAAACAGTGGTGTTCAACGGCCCAAAGTTTATTTGTGTCACTGCCTCCATTGAGTGACCATCGCCTTAGTTATTTATTAAACCCTCAAGACGATTTATTTGGGCACGCCAATGTTAACGGTTCTGGAATCATGGAATTATGGGTAAAGAAATCTCTAGGAATGTCCCTGTTCGACGGAAAACGCCCAATCAGTATCAGTTTTTTGACCTTGGAATGCCTGCACCTGCCCTAACCGGCAAAGTCATTGTCTCCTCTTACCCCCTTGTTACCTGCGGGAATTCCACCTTCACAGTTATTTCCAACGGCGACGGATATCCCACTTCCCCAATTCCCTGTGCCCATAACCCACAATTTAAGAGTTGTGACCCTGACCTCTATGCCCATTGTCCTAAACCCAAAACCCTTCCTTGCACGCCGATTTGTCTCTATTTTAACTCTCTAGTTTTTTTATTCCTGCCCGTTTCCCTCATTTACCATTTAATTCAGCCCTCCTTTCAGTTAACTTATACCCCAACCCATGATCTCTGTCACATCCTATTTTTCTAAACTCTAACTCTTCCCCAACCCATTCGCTTTCCATATGCTACACCCTAGTAGTTCCCCACTAACCTCTCGACTTCCGACTCACTGCACTTGTTCTTTTTGCACCACTCCAGTGTGCATATTCCTCTACTGCGTGTGCTTACACTTGCGACTCAGCCTTTGGAAAACACTCCAATTCACCCCCACTTGATCCTTTTCACTTCATGCTAGTGCTGTCCAACCATCCTTTCATTTTCCTTGCACCACTCACCCAAGTACCTACGCTCAAGTTTTCTGTTGTCCCGCTCAACTCACCCTGTGCTCTAGTTCTCCCCATAGTGTGTGCAGCTCTGCCACATTATCTGGCTGAGTCCTCATGTGCACTAGCCTCCCTGCCCACCTGAATTACCACCTATGATCAGGGTAACTCCACTTCATGGGTGTACGATCGTGAAAGGTTGTCTCGATTTGCGGAGACAGATCCCCTGACGATCTTTTACCTTCCTAGTAGGGCAGAGGACTGTAAATGACTGCCCACTTACCTGCGGGATTCGGCAGATATTATTTTCCGTGGCCACGGGTATTCACTCGAAGTTCGTCGATGACGCGTTGGGAAGCCGCGAGGGCGCGAATTAGAAGTAATCTCGGGTTCGAATAGAGCAGTTTACCGGACACAGGTTCGGAGCGCGGCAGATTCGCAATGACAAGAAAGGCGCGAGAAGACGATGCTCCTGCCCCGCAAAGGTGGCAAGGAGGGGGTTTAGATTAACCTTTCCTCACCCCAATATTTGGGCCAAAGTGCATGAACATTCCGCCCACCTAGGAATACAATCCTACATCCTAGGGACGTTGCAACTATGGCCCAAGTATGATAAACGTTACGACCAGCTTGAGAGACACAGCCTGTGATGAGCAACAACCAGCTTAATAAATATTAGTTAACATGCAACAATAAACAAGGGAATAAATTATTAACAGTAACAGTATCAACAACAACTGTAATAAATAGTAATAGGGGTCTTAGGCACACACTGAATGACATGTAGCTAGGTTTGGAGGGTTCAGGAAGATACGACTTTCACTTCAGCCGGGGCTGTGGCGAAGACTTTCGCGAATGACAGGATAGCCCAACGGACAGGAGAGGAGAGGATTCATTGTGTGGCCTAAGAACGGGTATTATTGCTCTGGCAACGGGCACAGGTTGACGATCGGGCGGCGGTATACTCCAGTGGCCGTCCTCACATCTGCCACCCGGACTATCCCATCCCTGGGTGTAGCTCAACAATACGCCCAAGCTTCCATCGAAGAGGGGGTTGATTGACATCTTTAAGGAGAACCAGCGTGCCTTTCGTTGCATTGGGCACTTTGCGATCCCACTTGGGTCTTTGCTGCAGGGTATTCAAGTAGTCTGCTGCCCATTTCTTCCAAAACGATGCTACGATTTGGCGTAATAGTGTCCAGCGATTACGAAGGTTCATGTCTATGGATGGCCTTGGCTCCTCTAACAGGGCTCCGGGGGGTTCTGTCATAAGAAAGTGCCCAGGGGTAAGGACTTGCAGGTCGTCAGGATCTGATGAGAGGGGCATCAATGGGCGGGAGTTCAAGGTAGCCTCCACTTGTACTAACACTGTGTATAGCTCTTCGTAAGTCAGGATCTGGTCACCAATGGCACGGGCTAATAACCGTTTTGTGGACTTGACACCCGCCTCCCATAGACCCCCGAAATGAGGACTGTTAGGCGGATTCAATTTCCACTCAATTCCACAGGAAGCGAGGTGCATAGCAGCAGTATCATTGAATGCCTGAGATTGGACGACTTCCTTCCAACCTTCCATTCGGTTTTTGGCGCCGACAAAGTTAGTACCGCAGTCGCTATGTATTGTAGTGACAGAACCTCGTCGTGCAATGAAGCGTTTCAGTGCTGCAAGGAAAGCGTCTGTCGACAAGCTTGAGGCCAACTCCAGATGTATCGCCTTCGTGGTGAAGCAAACGAAGAGACAGATGTATGACTTAAGAATGGCAGCCCGCCGAATCCTATTCATTTTGATATTGAATGGCCCCCCATAGTCCACTCCTGTAACCTGAAAAGCTCGTCCAGGGTGAAGGCGGTCCGCCGGTAAATCGCCCATCATAGGCTGAAACGCCCGTGGATGGGAGCGAAAACACCTGTTGCACTTCGACACTCTTGCTGATATAGCTGACCTGGCAGAAAGTATCCAGAAATTACGATGAATTATTGAATGCAAGTTGGACAGACCTGGATGCAGATACAACTGGTGAAAATGATCAATAATCAAGTTAGTAAACCAGTGTGCCTTGGGCAGCAGCACTGGAAATTTTTGGTCATACGGTAACCCTGAATGGCGAAGGCGACCGCCAACCCTCAACACTCCCTTTCCATCTAGGAATGGGTTCAACTTTCTGAGGGGTTTGGATGGGTTGCGTCCCGCCCCCAGGGCCATGATATCTTTGTCAAATACGACCCGCTGGACCCACCGGCAGCAGGCAGTCATTGCATCTCGGAGCTCCGGCATGGTGAGAGTCCTCATCTTGAATGGTTGATCTTGAAGGCGATTCAGCACCCTGATGTTCCAGAAACGCCTATACCAAGCAACAGCCCGGCACAACTTGGAGAGTGACCCAAATTGCGCAAGGAGATTCAATTTAGAATGCTCGGTCGGTTCCTGATCAAGCTCGACGTGACAAACAACACGAGCCTCCCACTCCTGGTCACCTGATGGTTCTAGCTCCTGCAGGTGTGGCCAATTCTCGGGGGTTTTACTTAGCCATGAGGGTCCCGAGATCCAAAGATCGTGGTGAATCAGTTGATGAGGAAAGAGTCCTCGGCTGGCGCAATCGGCTGGATTACAGTTGGTAGGCACATGTTGGTAGCACTCAGGCAGTACTCTTCGTTGACAGGCGCTAACCCGGTTGGCAACAAATGTTTTCCACCGATGAGGCGAATTCTTCACCCAGTGTAGTGCAACGGTAGAATCGCTCCAGACTGTAACGGATGGCTGGCCGAATTGTGACAGGATCTGAGACGCATGATGTAGTAGTCGAGTCACCAGCTCAATTCCACAAAGCTCCAGTCGTGGTAAGGTATGACCATTGACAGGCGCTACTTTGGATTTGGCCATCATGAGGGACACTTTCACCTCACCTGACGCCAGTTGGCATCGTAAATACACTACGCCAGCGTATCCTTGCTCCGAGCTGTCAGCAAAGCCATGCAATTCGATGGATGCACAACCATCAACCTGAACCCAACGCGGCAGAGAGAACTGTTCTAATTCACTAAGCTCTGCCCTAAACTGGCTCCAGTGCTTACATATGTCTTCAGGTGGCTCTTCATCCCAACCAATACCAAGCTGCCATAGTTTTCGGATTAAACACTTTCCCATAAATACCACAGGTGACACAAAGCCCATTGGATCAAAGAGTTTAGCTATGTCAGACATGATCAAGCGTTTGGTAACTGTTGTGGGTGCTTCTGAAATGTAGTAAGAAAACGCGTCGGCTCGCGGTGCCCAAACCAGACCAAGAATTTTTGGAGATGGTTCTCCTTCGCCATCAAACGTCAAAGACTCAGCCGACATAGCACAATGCTCAGCTGGCAGTGAACTTAGTACCTCCTTGCGGTTACTCATCCATTTCCTCAACTCAAAACCTGCCTTGCCCATCAACTGCTCGAGTTCCCACCTCAACTGGAGAGCCTCCTCAATTGACGCAACCGCCTTGATGATGTCATCCATGTACGTGTCATGCAACAGTGCCTCAGATGCCAAAGCAAATGGCTGCCCTTCATCTTCTACTAACTGGTGCACAGTCCTGATGGCTAGGAATGGTGACGACGACACCACATAAGTTACAGTTGACAAGCGATATTCCATAATGGGCTGTTCAGGTGAAAATCGCCACAGTATTCGCTGAAAATCCTGATGAGCCTCCACCAAGGCAATGTTGCGGTACATCTGTCTGATGTCAGTCACCACAACAACCTGATGCATTCTGAAGCGCAGAAGAATGTCCACCAGATTTGCTTGGAGCTTTGGTCCTTTATAGAGTACCTGGTTGAGGGATGGCCCATGTTTGGTTGTCATGGACGAATCGAAAACAACGCGGAATTTACCGATTGTTCCATCGGCGTTCTGTCGAAAAATACAATGGTGGGGTATGTAATAACCGAATTTCGGGGCTGGAGTGGGAGCCAGATACATGTGTGCCTGATTCAAATAGTCCTTCATGAACTCCTGATAATGCAAGTTCAAGGCTGCATTTCGACATAAACGCCTTTCCAAAGCTAGAAAGCGCCTCAAAGCACCCTGCCGACTATCTCCTAATAAATGTTTTTCGGGCTTGAATGGCAGTGACACCACGTACCGCCCAGACGCCAATCGTGACACAGTCGATGCATACAGCTCCTGACAAGTCTGATCCCCAGGTGTCAAAGTCAGGATTCCAGGTGGCTCTTCCAGCTCCCAAAATCGTCGAATAAGTACATCCATCGATGGTGGTTCATCATGAACAACACATAAGCTCTGCACAGCCGCCATAACTCTCTGATGTCTGCCAATGATACAATAGCCCCAAAGGCTCCTAAGCAAACTAGGTGTACCTGGAGGGCCCTGGATTGGCCTTCCCAAAATGATGCAGCCAAACCACTCCGCACCAAGCAGCATATCAACACTGGCTGGCTTGTTATAATCTGGGTCTGCTAGTGGGAATCCATGGAGTTGTTCCTTCGCCAATGGCCTGACCCATTCAGTAGGAGCCCGCGTGATGTGTTCCACAACCAACGCATCCACACGAAGCTCAACTGATTCCATAGGGAAAAATTGGCAGTGCACTACCTGCCGACACACTCCCAGTGGAACTCGTCCCATACCCAGCACTGGGGTGTCTGTGACGGATCCCTTCAGACCCAATCTCGACGCACAAGCTCTCGTCATAAAGGTTGCTTGGCTAGCAGGGTCTATCAACACACGGACCTCTTGATGATGACCATTGGCATCCAACACCTCAGCTCTAGCAGTGGCCAGCAATACTTGCCCTCGTTTACTCGAGGTATAAATTTGCATGGATACTGACTCTGTGGATTCTGCACTGGATGATGCTGCTGGCAAAGCTGCGTCATCGGTACCCTTTCGCCGCCTGAGGTGCAACAGGACATGGTGCTTACCAGAACACTGGCGACAACCCTTTCTATTGGCACACTGCGCTACCAAATGGCCAGTACGTAGGCACTGGAAGCACAATTGCTTCTCCCTGACAAATGCAAGACGCTGATGCACGTCCGCCTGACGGAATGCACCACACTGGTCCAATGCATGGCCCTTGTTACATTTTAGGCAGTTACTTCTATTATTGTTTGTGCCAAGCAGCAAGGCTGTAGACCCCTTGCCTGATGAAGACTTGGCTTGGGACCTTGGGGTGATCGCTGAGTGTGCTGCTTCTAACACGCGTGCTTGTTCTTGCAGGAACCATGTAAATTGCTGGATAGATGGATCAGGAGCAGTCAGTAGGTGCCGTTCCCAGTCCTCCCGGAGCTTGCTATTCAGCTGTTTACAGCAAATAAACAACACCGGAACCGCCCACCCTTCTACATCATACCCCAGAGCCCCAAGAGCTCCTGTAGACTCAGTGATCTGGCTAGCCAAATTCCGAATATGGGATGGTTCCTGTGGCGTGCTAGGAAGGGAATACAATGTTTCTAAATGAGCAAATGTTTGTAGGTGGCGATTGTCATACTGCTTCCTCAATGTATCCCAGCACACCTTAAAATTTGGCCCAGTAAGGGGCAGATAGGCAACCAGAGATAATGCTTCCCCTGCAAGTGCCGATCTCAAGTACATATGCTTCTGCACATCACTCAACTGAGGGTTAGTTTCAACTGTGGCTAAGAAAAGTTCCGAAAAAGCCTGCCAAGTTCTTATGTCACCACTGAACTCTGGCAATTTGATTTTGGGAAGCTGGATATTTAGATGCACACCGGATGCTGAATTGCCAGTGGATACATCGAACGACTGTCGAAGGTCGGGGGGAAACGCCGCTTCCATTACGGCTTGAACACTGTAGTACGGTTCCTCGAATTTCACTATTTCCGGGGATAAGTCTTCTTCAATTCCATTTTTGAAATTATAAGCTACTATTTTTTGAAGGGTGGTCATGAACTGTGTGTGATAATCATTCAAACTTTCTGCCATTACCTTCAATAAATTCCGATTCCTATTAGTCGGCGCAGCTTCAACCTCATTCGCCACTCTCTCAATGCGGATTACTCGCTCTAACAGTGATTTGATAATAAATCGATGCTCATCAATGGCAGGCATAATGAACTATAGTTAAATCAACAGTTCAACAGAAATTACGAACTAACAATTTCGTAGCCTCAATATAACGATCCAAATTTATATTGGGGTTCGTTGCAAGGAAAAAAAAAACAACAATTAGAACAATGAGTATTCGTAATTAACTTTGTTGACACGCAAGTAAACACTTCATTATTTGGTAGGAGCAGGAAAATTAACTCAGTTCGATTGAATCGTGACCTCAGGTCGTGTTATTTCGGACGTATCAAACGATCGGGAACAAACTTGGCTTGAAAGACTGTTCCGGTCTCCCAAGCTGGTACACAACAACTCGCAAAATGGACTCGTAACTGAACAAGTCGTTACCTTTAGTAACACTGTGCCCGTCCCTCCACGAGTTAAACTCCTGAGAAAACAGTGCCTTTGCGCAATAAATTCTCAAAATTCACCGGCTTTATAAATCCGGATCCGAAAGGACCATGTACGATCGTGAAAGGTTGTCTCGATTTGCGGAGACAGATCCCCTGACGATCTTTTACCTTCCTAGTAGGGCAGAGGACTGTAAATGACTGCCCACTTACCTGCGGGATTCGGCAGATATTATTTTCCGTGGCCACGGGTATTCACTCGAAGTTCGTCGATGACGCGTTGGGAAGCCGCGAGGGCGCGAATTAGAAGTAATCTCGGGTTCGAATAGAGCAGTTTACCGGACACAGGTTCGGAGCGCGGCAGATTCGCAATGACAAGAAAGGCGCGAGAAGACGATGCTCCTGCCCCGCAAAGGTGGCAAGGAGGGGGTTTAGATTAACCTTTCCTCACCCCAATATTTGGGCCAAAGTGCATGAACAATGGGTTATCCCTGAATCCGAATGTCCCTGGTTATCCCTGCTACCACAGCGCGGGGGAGTATGTTCGACGCAAAACGCCGAATCAGTATCAGTTTTTTGACCTCTGAACAGCAAAGTCATTGTCTCCCCTTACCCCCTTATTACTTGCGAGAATTCCACCTCCCTGGTTATTTCCAACAGCGACGGATTTCCCCCTGTGTCTGGACATTCCAAAATATCATTTCCTCCCCTACTTTTCACATTCTTCTCCACAACAGACAGCTCCTCCCAAATTCATTCACCTACGAACCCCTGCGACAGTCCCTCGTCTTTCTGTGCTCACTCAGACACATTCCTCTATGTATTCTCCGCCCATACACTTCGCTATCTCCTTCCGATACAGTTTCCCGTGCCAGTTCGTCCCCTTATATCGCCCTTTTGTAAACAAACTCTTTTCACTTCATTGCACATAATACAGTGCTCCTCACAATCTCCGAGTTTCTTTTATTTCGATCTTCAATTCTTCCCCTATCATGCGTGCAACAGTCTCAATATTTTATAATTGCTACTATACTACGACTTTTTTTGAAAACTAACTGCAATAAAGTCGCTTTTCGTCCAAATGTTGATGTTGGTATTTGAAATTTTTTGTCCTTTTCTACGCTCATTCGCATTCGATTTGAACTCAGTATTACAGAACATTTAATACAGTTTTCCGTCAACGTTTGGTCCAATTTTTTGTATGACTATCCTTGGATTTTCACTCGCTTCGCCTAATATTTTAACGGAAATTTCCAACTACAGTTACTCACATTTCTCATATCTTCTAAATTAAAGAATAATGTTGTTTAGGTTTTCACCTAACTTTTTAATTTTGACGATTGTACTTCACTCTTTCATATAAAAAGACAAGAGAAATTATCTTTTCTGCTAGTTTTAATAAAATGTATTCCGGTTTCGCCGGTTGTCTATCATCAGTACAATTATCAAGTAGCTTGACCGCCAAAACCGGCATACATTTTATTAAGACTAGTAGAAAAGAAATGATATTTTTACTTACAATTGACTTTGCATAATTTCTCCGCGAGTGATCCGAATCGTATTTACTCCTTCAGTTTTTCAACTTTCTTATTGGTGATAATGTTAGCAGGGGGCCACGTATGTTAGTTGAGGGGTCCTATCTCCGCTCCTCTGGAACCTAGTGATTGACTTCCTACTGGGGAGACTCAATGCAGCGGGGTTTTATGCCCAAGGATAAGCTGATGATGTGGCTGTGCTCATTCGGGGCAGAGTGCAAAGTATGCTGTCAGCCAAAACGGTCATAGTGCCGTTCAAAAGGCAAAGGCAGCTGTCAGGACTGAGGCAGCAGATAGTGTTGGGCAAGGTAATTCAGCTCAGCGAGCAAGTCAAGTGGATTCTGGATCGGAAACTAGTCTGGAAATCTGAAGTCTGAAGCACATCAGATACACGACCAAAAAAGCGACAACGGTTCTGTGGACGTGTCAAAGAATGTGCGGGAGAAAAGCCCAGAATGGCCTGCTGGCTTTGCGAAGCCATTGTGAGACCAATAATCTCATATGGGCCGATTGTGTGGTGGCATGGAGCTGCCATTGAAGAGAATGGCAGCCGCTTGGCCAAAGTACAAAGGCTGGGGTGCTTACTAATAGTAGTGGTGATGAAGACCACACCTACCATCACTATGGAGAGATTGTTCAACCTTCTTCCCCTGGGCATTTATGTCAAGGCAGAGGCGATGAAGGTAGCATTCAGACTCACTAAGGTGCCACAGGCGACTAGTGAACACCTGGCTATATTCAGGGACTTGGAGACCTTTGGGGTGCTCAGCATGATCACAGACACGATGGTGCCCATGTATGAGTTCAAAAGGAAATATAATGTGCAGTGGGAGGTCCTGGGAACAGCAAGTCGTCAGCTTCAGCCTCCCAATGGCCTCAACATCTATACAGATGGATCGAAAACTCCATGGGGCGCAGGCTCTGGAGTCTGGATAAATGGCTCTGTAAGGAGTGGGACGCACATTGCCCTAGGCCCCACTCCAACGGTTTTTTAAGCAGAGATCTATGCTATTATCGCCGGGGCAATCTTAATGCACGAGAAACGCTGTTGCAACAGAACTATCAACCTATTGACCTCAAGAGAACGCTAGAACACTGCATCAGACAGTCTGGAATGCTGCAGGAGTAAGACACTCCAAACGCTTCGTCTCAGTGAGATGATGCACAACCTTCTGAGGATGGAGAGGAAGGACTTAAGGTAGATTGTTGGGATCATAACTGGGCACTGCAGAATGAACAGACACAGGTATGTTATGGGCATAGTCGACGCCCCTCGGTGCAGGTGGTGTGGCACGGATGAGGAGACTCCCTACCATGTCCTGGTCCAGTGTGGAGACTTGAGAGAGAGAGAGAGAGAGAGAGCGACTTTTGGTCTTTGGCACCACTTCTCCCAGGGTGGATACCAACGAAAACTCTTGTAAGAGCTACCTGCCTTTCCTCTGGAGGCTAGGCATTGACCTGTAAGACATTATAACTGGCACAATAGGTCATCTGGCCGCGGTACATATCCCACTTGTGGGACAGTCAATGGGACAGTCTATATATGTTAGTACGGGGACAAATGAGTGTTTAGCAGGTTATAACAGCTCCACGTTCCGCCTACCACGAGTAGGAGTATCTCCATAATTACTCCACGGCTGAGTAGTGCACGCGCACGCACACTTTTCTCGCGTTTTATATTTTTACTAAATATAGAAGAGAATTATGAGCGTCGTCAAGTTGCCAGCACTATCGGCGCTCTCAAGTTCCAAACGATTTCTAAAACTTCGGGAGAAATTAACGATCTCTTAATTTTCCTGAGGGTCAAACCGCAGCCAAACTATTCAGCGACACCGCGATAATCGAATTAAAGCTCCCCCAAAACCGCTGATTCGACGGACTTTTCCGGTCGGCTTGGTTTTCAATAACGCCGTTCCCGCTTTTATGGAATCATAATACTTTTCCCTCTTTGACGGCCCTTAAAGAAATAAATCGGATCTGTTGGTTTTAATGAGGTGTTCTTATTAATGGGCTGGGGAGGGGAGTGGAAGAAATGAAGAAAGAATTCTATCGTCCGGCGTCTTAATTACAGCCTTCTCAATTTTTTTTTCTCTCTTTCTCCTTGTCAAAATTGATAATCGAATTGGATTCTTCGGGATCCCGTCAATTTGTCCACTAATTATGATTTGTCGCTAATGAGGCAGCTCTTGCAGTCTATGATCCGCTGAAGTTAGTCGCTGACGACTCTGAGGAATGTTGACAATTTTTATTTCCATTGGCAAATGGGAACAATTTTTACTTTCCGCTACCCGAAGGGAAGGAAAGTATAGTAATCGGCCCAAAAAAAAATTGGGTTTTCTTCGGATCTTTACGTTTTGAGGCCTACTGAGTCTAAAAAACCTAATTTCGGCGCGTGGTCCGTGTGTGTGTGTGTGTGTGTGTGTGTGTGTGTGTGTGTGTGCTGAATGGCAGTCTGCCAGGGCCAGGAAGCGCAGGGGGAAGAAGAAAAAGGCCCCAACTAAGCAGGACGTGCAAGCCGAGGGCAGCGCCCCGCCTACGCCTCAGCCCAAAAACAAGGGCAAAAATAAAAACAAAAATAAAAAGCCTCCACCGCCTACCAAACTCCCCCCTAAAAACCCACGACAAAACGTGGTAGTGGTTAGGCATACATGTAAGGAAGGAGAGGCTGGTCCCTCCAACCCTGATACAATGGAAGCACTGATGCGGGGTGTCCCTGCTACGGACCTCCAAGCTCTAAGCGTCCGAGTGCTAGACATCCGCACCGCAGTAGGAGGTGGCGCCGTCATTGTGACGGAAACGCCAGAAATGGCCAAGGCGCTCACGAGCCACATTTCCACAAAAAAGGAGTTGAAGCTCCAAGCGTCAGCCCCCTGGGTCGTTTCCCACGCCTGCTGCTGTGCGACGTGCGGACCGACCTTCAAAAAGAGGACTTGGCCCAACAAGTTGTTGAGCACAACCCTGCGTTAGGCTTGCAGCCGCAGGATGTCAGGCCTCTCTTCACTAAAAAGCGTGGAAGACAGAAGGATTGGGTGATTGAGGTATCACCCAGCCTATACAAAAAACTGGAGGGGGCAAGGCACCTCCAAACAGCCTGGCAGCGGTGCGCCATACGAAAGTACCAAGCTCCCACTCAGTGCTACAAATGCCAGCGCTATGGCCACCTGGCAGTGGCCTGCACAAGACCTGTTGTGTGCGCCTGGTGTGCCTTGCCACATCTGAGTAAGGAATGCAAGCGTGATGCTCCCCTCAAGTGTGCCAATTGCGTCGAACGCAAAATCCAACAGGTCGCACACTCTACACGAGACGCACGCTGTTCCATTCGTCAGCGAGCGATAGCCCTCCAGGAGTCACGAGTGGATTATGAATAGGTCAAAAACAGTTCGAATCCTTCAGCACAACACAAATAAGAGTTGCCCAGTTATGGCTGAGTTGCTGCAAAATGCACTCAAGAAACGCTGCAGTGTTCTCGCCATACAGGAACCATACATAGGATCCAAAACTCTTGGTCTGGGATCGCAGGCACGAGTGGTGGCTGGAGCAAGAACGGGAGCCAAGGCAGCAGTGGCCTGCATCGACCCGTCCATTGACATGCTCGCACTCACTCACCTTAACAGCCAGCACTTGGCCGCTGTGCTCATCCGAGCCGGTGGCTTTGAGCTGGTTGTAATATCATTTTACAGGCAATTTGGCGCACCAGTTGCCAACAGCCTTGAACCACTCGAGCGGGCTCTAGCAGGCCTATCAGGACGACCCTGCATAGTCTGTGCCGATGCAAATGCCAGATCACCATTGTGGGGATCCCCAACCCTGGATGGGGCGGGCGAGGCGTATATAGAGCTGCTCACCAGGTACAACTTGGTTGTTGCCAACGACCCCATGACTGAGGCGACCTATGATGGTCCGGGAGGAAGGTCGTGTATAGACGTCACAGCCGTGTCTCACACCCTGCTACTCAAATTGCTGGGTTGGCGAGTCGTACCAGGTGCAACGCAGAGCGATCACATGGTTATTGACTTTGCCATCACGGAAGACAACAGGTCTGTTTCTTTATTTGGCGACTGTACCTAAACCCTCGACGAGGATTATATCAGTCATAGAAGTTGCGGTTTCGCTAATATGCAAGAGGCCGGCCCCTGCAGCATCCACCGAACTCAGACCTGTGGAGGTACGGCAGGTATTTGGTCTTAGCCAGTCTCACCGTAGAGAGCTGTTGCCCGTGTGTTACCGCGCGGAGGTTGACCACCTGAGGAATCCCGTACCATCTGGGAGTATTTCATAATCTGGTTTCCTACCTGATCTTACTTTTTACTTGGGTGGCAAGTTTCAAAAGGACAGATCAACTATAACCACGTTTCTTAGCCATCACCTTCTTTGCGAACTTTGCAAAATGGTCATAGGCTTCCTTTGTAGCAGTCAATGCTGCTAAGTTCGTTTGCCCTACCAACAACCGTCGCTCACTGTTGTAGAAACTACAGTGGAGCAGCACATGGTTTCTTGTTTCCTCCGCACTGGAGGCACAAGACGTGCATAATGGAGAGTCTTTCAGGAAAAGAAGTGGAGCCGCGCATTGAAGTCACCATGTCCCGTGAGGAACTGACTCGTCCAGTGGTCTGGCTCAACCCATTTTCTAGAAAGACGTTCACGGATGTTGGGGAAGAACTCATACGTATCACGTCCTTTGACGAGGATTCCCATCTCGCTTGCCATTTCTCTAGAGCCCATTCATCGATGGCGGCAAGTTTCTGTTCTGTGGTGAGATCCGCACGGAGTTCAGCCCAAAGCGGGGAAGCTCCGTTTCACTCTCCACTTGTCAATCATGCACTCGACAGCCAAATCAACTGGTAACTGACCAGTGATCACCTGGAGTGCTTCCGTTGATACAGTCTTGTAGGCCTTGGTGATCCACAGGAGCGCAGCTCTCTGGGATTGGGCCAATACTCTCTTTTGATTGACTGTTAGTTTGCTACCCCAGACAACGGGGCAATAGCCAATCACACCTAAATAGATGGCCTTATACATGAGGATGGTGTCGTGGTAACACACACCCCAAGTGGCCTTGCTAATGGCACGCAGTGAGGCAAACCTTGCAATGGTAGTGCCTTTAAGGGACTGGAGGTGTTGGTTGAGACCCCACCTCTCACCTATATTCACTCCTAAATACTTGACGTGCTTTTCAAGAAGGAGCCTGTGGCCGCCAAAGCGTATTGTGGGTGGATTATTCACTTTCCCCTTCAAGAGGATTAGCTGGGTTTTTCCTCAGCCACCTGCATCTTGACATGCTCGCACCATTGGTTGACAGTGCGGAGCACATGGTGAGTTTTTCTTCAATTTGGCGGACTGACTCTGCAAAGATCAGCACAGTCAAGTCATCCACATAGGCGTACGGCTCGCAGTCAGTCTCCATGAGTTTCCTGAGAAGACCTTCGAAGAAGGCATTCCAGAGTGCTGGTCCTAGGACCGAGCCCTGTGGGCACCCCTTCTCAATCTTTCTCCGGACGGAGACATGCCTACTTTCGATCGTAGCAGTTCTGTCTGTCAGGTAACTTCTGACGAGCGAGTACAGGTTGCGGGGATTCCCCTACCTTTAAGCTCATTAAGGAGCGCTGGCCACCAAAGGTTGTCAAACGCTCCTCTGATGTCAATCAGAACTGCTACGACGTACTTAGCCGGTGCCAGCAGGGAAACACGCCGAATCTCTACAATGACATCCTGCGTGGACCTTCCTTTGGTACACCCGTATTGCCTGCCTGTGAGGTTGCGGCCAAAGACTCCTTCGAGAGACTGCAACATCAAGATTTCTAGTGTTTTGCCTAATATGGAAAGAAGGCTGAGTGGTCTCCATGATCGCGGGTCTGACTGATTGCGGTCGCCTCCCTTTTGAAGAGTGACAACACGCGCAGACTTCCACTGAGTGGGGAACTGTCCGACCTGCAGACAGTCATTAAATAAATTGAGGAGACCGCTGGAGATTGTCCGCTCAGCCTTCCTTAGCATATTGCTTTCTATTTTGTCTGGCCCGGGGGATTTGTTGGGCTTTAAGGTCGCAAGGGCCCTGCCGAGGTCGCCTGTTGTCCACAATGGGATGTCGGGCTCGTTCGTAGGGTCCATGATCAGCTCCCTTGCTGTCCTCTGGGCTTCAGTGTCTCGAGCTACTTGGTCATCTGGGAACGCCTTCTCAAGGAGGGTTTCCAGTGAGCTTTCGATGCTGCAGGCCCAGCCTGACTCATTTTGCATCGCAGCTAAGACTTGCTCTACGTTTGCTTTTCCTATGGAGGACTTGTAGTGTCTGCCCCAGGGGTTCTCAGAGCTCTCCGCTTCCACAAAATTTCGCCAGCCTTGCCGTTTGGCTCGTTTGATGGCGCGGTGGAAGGCCTTCTTCTCTTGGATGAAGGCAGTTCGGAGTGTTGCTCTGGCATCAGGGTCACGAGTGTTTTGGTACATCCTTCTGGCTCTATTTGCACTTTGCTTGAGGGGATTAAGTTCCTCAGTCCACCATGGGACTTTGATCGCCCTGTGTTTCTGTTGGCCAAGTACAGAGAGCCCAGCAGAGTGCAGTGCTGTGGTAAATATGTCCACTTTGCTGTCCACCTCTTCAGGTGTGGATGCTTGCGCTATTAGGTCGGTGTCCGCGGCACGCAGTTCACCTTCCAGTACCCTACAGAATTGTGGCCAGTCGGCATTTTTGTGCGGAATCGCTTTTCACGCGTGTCTTTGCAGAGGATGTTGTCATCCGTGATGGCAAAGTCAATAACCATGTGATCGCTCTGCGTTGCACCTGGTACGACTCGCCAACCCTGCAATTTGAGTAGCAGGGTGTGAGACACGGCTGTGACATCTATACACGACCTTCCTCCCGGACCATCATAGGTCGCCTCAGTCATGGGGTCGTTGGCAACAATCAAGTTGTACCTGGTGAGCAGCTCTATATACGCCTCGCCCGCCCCATCCAGGGTTGGGGATCCCCACAATGGTGATCTGGCGTTTGCATCAGCACAGACTATGCAGGGTCGTCCTGATAGGCCTGCTAGAGCCCGCTCGAGTGGTTCAAGGCTGGTGGCAACTGGTGCGCCAAATTGCCTGTAAAATGATATTACAACCAGCTCAAAGCCACCGGCTCGGATGAGCACAGCGGCCAAGTGCTGGCTGTTCAGGTGAGTGAGTGTGAGCATGTCAATGGACGGGTCAATGCAGGCTACTGCTGCCTTCGCTCCCGTTCTTGCTCCAGCCACCACTCGTGCCTGCGATCCCAGACCAAGAGTAGTTTTAGATCCTATGTACGGTTCCTGAATGGCGAGAACACTGCAGCGTTTCTTGAGTGCATTTTGCAGCAACTCAGCCATAACTGGGCAACTCTTATTTGTGTTGTGCTGAAGGATTCGAACTGTTTTTGACCTATTCATAATCCACTCGTGACTCCTGGAGGGCTATCGCTCGCTGACGAATGGTACAGCGTGCGTCTCGTGTAGAGTGTGCGACCTGTTGGATTTTGCGTTCGACGCAATTGGCACACTTGAGGGAGCATCGCGCTTGCATTCCTTACTCAGATGTGGCAAGGCGCACCAGGCGCACACAACAGGTCTTGTACAGGCCACTGCCAGGTGGCCATAGCGCTGGCATTTGTAGCACTGAGTGGGGGCTTGGTACTTTCGTATGGCGCACCGCTGCCAGGCTATTTGGAGGTGCCTTGCCCTCTAGTTTTTGTATAGGCTGGGTGATACCTCAATCACCCAATCCTTCTGTCTTCCACGCTTTTTAGTGAAGAGAGGCCTGACATCCTGCGGCTGCTAACGCAGGGTTGTGCTCAACAACTTGTTGGGCCAAGTCCTCTTTTTGAAGGTCGGTCCGCACGTCGCACAGCAGCAGGCGTGGGAAACGACCCAGGGGGGCTGACGCTTGGAGCTTCAACTCCTTTTTCGTGGAAATGTGGCTCGTGAGCGCCTTGGCCATTTCTGGCGTTTCCGTCACAATGACGGCGCCACCTCCTACTGCGGTGCGGATGTCTAGCACTCGGACGCTTAAAGCTTGGAGGTCCGTAGCAGGGACACCCCGCATAAGCGCTTCCATTGCGTCAGGGTTGGAGGGACCAGCCTCTCCTTCCTCACATGTCCGCCTAACCACTACCACGTTTTGTCGTGGGTTTTTAGGGGGGAGTTTGGCAAGCGGTGGAGGCTTTTTATTTTTGTTTTTATTTTTATTTTTGCCCTTGTTTTTGGGCGGAGCCGTAGGCGGGGCGCTGCCCTCGGCCTGCACTTCCTGCTTAGTTGGGGCCTGTTGCTGCTTCCCTCTGCGCTTCCTGGCCCTGGCAGGCTGCCATTCCGCCTCAGCTCCATGAGGGGGGGAGGAAGGCGCAGTAGCGGCTACTGCCGCATATGAGGGGCCTGGGGTACTACCCTGGCTCGTCGTTGCTCCTCGAGTTTGGGGGGCTGGTGGCACTGGCTGCTGGGCAATTGCCCTACGCAGCTCTTCCCTCACAACAGCCGCCACAGTTTCCCGCAGGGGCGGAGTGGCAGGGGGCGATGTCGTTGGGGGGGCATTAGCTTTGATTGCCAGCTTCGAAATTTCGAAGAGGCAGCTAGTTACGAGGTCCCGCATGGGTCCTGTCGCGTTGGCCCTCATCCGTGCCAGCTGGCCGTGGATGATTTGGACATAAGCGCAAATTTGCTCCATGTCCGACAGATTAGGGTCAACAGAATGCCGAGTGCTTGTAGTAGCCAGGTTGCCCGGGCTACTAGGGGGAGAAGGGGGAGATGGACGCGGTTTGCCCGGTTCTTTCCGCCCTTGTTTGGTTGGACGACGAGTAGGTTGCTCATCGTCCGAGGAGGGAGGGGTCGAGCTTGGCGAGCCCGAGGAAGAGGCGCAGGTGGCGTTTTTATTACCTGCTGAAGATTTAGTTGACTTTGTCATGTGTTTACTTATTGGGGGTGATTAAAGAAGCGGACTGGTGTAGTGTATCCTTGTGAGTTCATTTGTTGTGTGTGTTAGTGGTATGAGCGAGAGGTGCTCGAGGCAGTGTCCTGGAAGCTCCCCCTCAGGCATATTGATTCTAGCCCCTTTCGCTGGTCCGTTGAGGGTCAAAGGGAGGCCCCCACATGCGCCGCAGCTGCCAGTCCGGCCACCCACCGGGACTAAGACGCATGAGGGATTTTTCGGCTGCTGCTCAGAGTCAGCCCTCGGCCACTGGTGATGTGGTGAGCGGGACACACGCTATCAGCCGCCCCAGGAACGCTCAAACCTGGTTTTTTCCCCTCCTCATTCCGAAGGCCGCACCTATATAGGGGATCGCTCAAAGGTGTTAGTGAGCTACTTCCAGGACTGTCTTTCGCTCATTATGAGTGTTTTATGTTAATGTGTTCTGCTACGCAAGCCGTTGCAGTGTATTTTGTATCTGGAATATGTTGTGTATGTCAGTGTCGTGAGCTTTAAGCCCCTTTAAGGCCGGATTTAACGGCCACGCAGAGGATACGGCAGGAGAATTCTGTCCCCCTTCCTGCGGGGGGTGTGTTCTGCGATCCCAGCTAAAGGTAGGGGTTCCCAGTGTGTCATGTATGTGAATGAAGTGTAAGTTGTGTCCCTTTTAGTCCGGCTTATACGAACACGCAGGGAGTACGGCAGTGGAATTCTGGACCCCCAACTGCAGGGTGAGCACAGTGTGGCGACAGAGTACACTGTGACGCCCAGCCACAGTTAAGCCTCGTTGGATGTAATCCTGCGGGGACCTCGTAGAGGTGAGGTTGTCTTTCAAGCTGGGCCCACCCGGCTTTCCCTTTTAGTCGGCTCATACGACACGCAGGGAATACGTCAGCGGACTTCTCGACCCTGACTGCAGGGTGAACACACACACACACACACACACACACACACACACACACACACACACACACACACACACACACACACACACACACACACACACACACATACATACACACGCGCCGAAATTAGGTTTTTTAGACTCAGTAGGGTCTGAAACGTAAAGATCTGAAGAAAACCCAAATTTTTTTTGGGCCGATTACTATACTTTCCTTCCCTTCGGGTAGTGGAAACTAAAAATTCAGTTCCCAGTGTCCGTTCCCTGCCTTGCAGCCGTTCTTTTCACCAACCCCCCCCCCTGCCTTATTTCGTGCTATTGAAAGGGATGTAAATTGTGTAAAAAAGCCTTTGTGCTCGCGATTCAGACAGAATGGGTGGATCAGATAGGCTAATAATCTACTGGTGCAAACATAACAATCTTACTGTAAATGCTTCTAAGTGTAATTATGTTGGATTTCGCAGAATCTCTACAATGAGTATCTCTACAATGGCCCACTTCAAAGATTGGGTACATTAAGATCTATCAACTTGTAATAATCACAAATCAGATCCCTAGAATTACGTATAGACATATTCTAGTTACACCTATCACCTTGTATTGACTTATTCACGTGTACCAACCTGAGAGTTTTATTATTTCCCTCACACTACCTACATTTTCCATACTTTTCTCTTTGTTTTGTGACTCCAACTTAAGTTGAAATGTTTACTTAACACAACTAGTGTTTTCAGTGACATTGTTAATAGTGAACTAATATTTTATTTTGAACAAAACATCTTTAATTAGAATTTTTGTTGTAACCTGTTTACTTCACGATATTGCCAACGTTTATAAATAAAAGAAATTGGGTTATATCCGCCAGTAGGCAAATTACTAAAGTTAACGTACCTGTTAGGTGAGTCCGTCTCCTAACTCACAAGCCAGAGGAGACGGACTCACCTAACAGGTACGTTAACTTTAGTTTATAAATAAGTACTCGGATTTCTTTTTTGAAAAAGAGCTTGTGCCCGTGTAATCCAAATAAATTGCCAACAAAATGAAGGTATTGGTATATCTGTGTTCACGAGTAACTGTAGTTATCGCGGTGATCAAAACGTCAAATATGTTTAGCATTGAAACATGCTTTAGCCTTTCTCTGTCACCAACCGTCATTTTGGGGAGGAATTATCGGCTCACAATATCTTTTTCCCACCACTTCCAGTTCTCCAGTTCTGGAATCTTGAGTGTCACCAGTTTCTACGTGAAACGTGAATTTATGTTTTATTGCTTTCATATGAACTGGATGAAAATTGATTGAGTGTGTAGCTGTGCTGAGGTAGTTTGGAGATGCTTTGAAGAGCTGCTGACTCAGGCAAAAATTAAGGCAAATCGCGCAGACCTCCGATCCACAATTCCCGACTATCGTCGAGAATTACGAACCAATGTCGACCACGATCGCCCGGTGCCTTTAGTAGGAGTCACTCAGTACATAGCTACACGAGAAAAATCTCCGCTGTGTTCAATTAAAATACTTTGTGTCTTGAACTTTTCAGCTGATGGTTTTATATACCCAGCTGGTAAAATGTTTATTACGTTCATTATGGATTGTTACATATATCTACTGTAAACTTATTTCTGCTTGCGCTTTCCATTCTGCAGCTGAGGGCTCTAATTTCTTAATGAGGGGTAGTTTTCTCCTCTCTCTTAGCAATGGGGTTATAATGTCTACCTGTATCCCCTAACCACGTGAATATTGAATGTAGAAGCACTATAATAAGGTCTGAGCACTCTAATACGCTTGCACTCTGTTGGCCATTACGTAACAACAACCAGATTGTGTGGGTGGCAACCTAATTGATCCATATGCAGCTCGATGGTACTTATGATTTGTAGATTAAGACTTCAGTCTGCCAGCTCACTCTTTACAGCTGACAACTATAACTCATCGATCCTTTAGCTTTCTCCCTCCCCGCGTCCTTCCTGATCTTAAGCACCAATTCCCTCAGTCACTGCGCTCCCCCACATTTCACAATAACACCCTTGTTGGGCGCTTTCAGGAGAAGGAATCAGCCTTTCAGCATGCGCCAAACAACCCTTGTGTGCTATTGTATGATAAAAAGTAACAAGGAACTTTGTTTAATAAAATACACTATTTCCTGCTGTAGCGTTTATGGGTTATATTTAAAAAAAATTGATTAATCGATTCATTTACAGACATGCCAACTTACAAGTTGACTTACTTTAACTTGAAGGGCTTAGGGGAAACGATTCGTTTCCTATTGGCTTATAGAGGTGAGGAGTTTGAAGACCACAGAATTGACTTTGAGCAATGGCCTTCCATGAAAGCAAGTAAGTCTGCTGCCCACTCCTCTTCCCGCCGTGCCTTTGAATAGGCAATTCTGTTCTAATGCCACTTACTTTCACTCCTCAGGCATGCCCTTCGGCCAAGTTCCCATTTTGGAAGTTGACGGTAAAATCGCCAACCAGTCAGCAGCCATTACGCGCTACTTAGCCAAAGGTGCTGGTTTGGCTGGCAGCGACGACTGGGAAGCACTCAAAATTGACATGGTTGTTGACACTTTGCAAGATTTCCGTGTGGGTAGGTATTTTGTTTCGAGTCGAGTATTTAGTGTAAATATCATTTTCATTCAGTATCCTCTAATGTGCAGGTGGTTGTGGGCTTCCTGATTGGTCAGAAAGCTAATTCAAATCTATTTAAATCAAGTAAACTTAGACAAAATTTTCGCAACTATAGAAACTGAGAAAATCTACTAAAACCCTGAATAAAGAAGAAATTCATAAATAATTTGAACTAATCAAAAAATGTTGACAGAATTAGCTAAAATATACACACGAATGTTACGTATTTGTACCACAATAGAAACCCATAACACATAGACCCCTCCCAACCCACAACTGCCGATACAGCATTTTGGTACTATAAAGGACTTTGCCTTCGGCTCCTAGTCAGTCAGTCGTGAGACAATCTCTGCCTTCCAAGCCCCATAGTTCATCTTATTATTCTTTCCTGGCTGTGTATTTGTTTTTACTTTTTTTTTAAAAAACTCTTATCTCTAACTAATACTTTACTTAGTAAAAAAAACAACAAATTTAATGCAATGAATTATTCTACCAGTAGAGATTACAGTGAACAGAAGGATGAAAATATGAACTAAATATAAACGTAATTATTTACTAGCATAGTATAAGATTGACCGTTTGACGCTTTTATTAACTAATAAAGATAAGACAAGAACAGTGAGTTAATCCAGGTTAATTTGGAGGCTCAGATGGTTATGCTCTCCCGTGGTGCACCCTTTTTACTTTCCTTGACCCTAGAAAGTTGGATGGAAAGCCATTTAACCAGCTTTTAAAAAATGTTTACCATTTGAGAAAACCATCGGTGTGTGTGTGAACACGATTGATAGAAAGTGGCTAAACCGAATGGGATGAAATTTGAAATTTAGCCTGCATAAATGGGCTCCAAAATAAGGGTATGAGCAAAATCAGTGCGATACTAACTATAGTTATCATCGTGATCGACATACGTCTTTTTGTCTAAAAAATGATTGCTACGATTTTGAAAAATAGGTCCCGTGTATAAACAGTTCGAAATAGAAGGCGAGTAACATAAGTTACAAGTATCAGATATGGGAAAAAATCGAACATTTATGAGAAACAAGTTTTGTCCCCAATAAATCCTGCTCGTATAATACTATCGCTCTCAGTAAAATAATGAAGGAAGTCCAATAAATTACCTTAACGATGAAGGTTTAATATCAGTTATAAGACACTGCAGAAATTCTGGGATTGAATCCACCATTTCTTGCAGTTTTTATTTGATAATTGAAACGTACTCGTGATTGACACGCTCTTTCTTTTTTTTTTAATTTGTGTTGGTAGTCTCATGAATTCTCCATGAACCGTTTGCTCCATAATAGTCATTTCGTGAGTATAAGCAACTCAAATTCTGGAACTTCAAGTGCTTCTGCATTCTACTTGAAATGGGAAGTTATATTTCAAGTGTTCAAATGAGCTGAGGGGAAAATGGATTGGATTATTAGGTAAAGCCTTGAAAATCGCTCAATATAAGTCGTGCTGAGGAAAGTTGCGCGATGCGTTGCTCTACATATTTATCTTCTGTTAAAGTAGCGCCTCCGAAGAAGAAAAATATCGCATGAGAAATGGTTTCAAGAGTTAGTTAAAATGTGAATTGTGTAGGAGCAGTCCAACGTGTAGTTTGATAGTGACAAAAGACGAAACGTAGATGACTAGTCTCCAGTGCCTAGAAAACTGTACAATTCTGTTGAGTTCCTCGACGCTTTGTAACCAGCAAGTGAAGCGAGCTGCTAGAATATAGTTAACTCTTGAAATCCAACTATTAGATCACATTATTAAGATTTGAACTGGAAAATTTCCTCTTACACCAACCACCTAACTAATATTTTGTTTGTAGCTCTTGTTGGGTACTGGTATGAACCAGATGAAGCAGTCAAAGCCAAGAAGAAGGGACCTATTGTGGATGAAACTGGTCCGTACTATCTTGGGAAATTTAACGCCCTTGCTAAAGAAAATGGAGGATACTTGGCCAATGGAAAGGTGTGTACCATTTAGGGCATTTGTTATACAATGAGCATTGAATGAAGAGCAAGAACGAAGCACAGATTTAAAAATTGGTATAAAATGGTTCCTGAAACTCACAATTATAGACCACTTCCTTGAATACTATGTGTACGGGTATTTCCACGCAGAACAGTAGGGATTGGCTCGAGTTGCAGTAATTCAGGATCAGTGAAGAGCCACAGTGATATGGGCCTGAGATAAGCAGCAGGAGGGAGGTTGTGTGGATATTAGACGAGAGAAGCGGGTGTGCCCCATTGGGTGGCTCCAATTTTCCACAGTTATCCTTGAAAATCCACTTGTGATTAGTCATCAACTCCATATTGTACACAACACGCAGCGTGCAATCTCAACACATATTGACTCCCTCCTGCCACAATCTGGGAAGTCTCAAGAAGGGGTGGGGGGGGACTCGTTGCACTGCATGAAATGTAGTTATCTGAAACAGAACATGTACACATCCAAAGTTGCGCACTGGGCAGTAAAACAAAAAAAAGAAAAGTTTCAGTGGAATCACTCGTCCCATAGTTGCTGGTGTCCGCTACATTCCTTTGCAAATTCATCAGAGGTGTAAAGGTCCAAGATGCAACAATCCAAGGTTTGTAGTGTGGAGCTCTTAGGACGGAGATTGTGTGAAGTAATTGTCGGGTTCTGCGGGATTATCTTTACAAAAATTCAGAAGGAGCTAGAACTGTACATGGACTAAGGGAGGTTACTCGTTGGGAGATGAAAAGGACAACAGCACTAAAATTTATCCATGAGCCATGCTGCTTTCATAGTTGCAGGCAAGTACAAAACAATGTCGTAAAACTACAGCCAGTAACAGTCAACAGTTAGCAAACAAAACAAACTGTTCAACACACTAGGGCAGGGAATGGCACAAGATTGCCAATATGTACATGAACAGGAAAAGCAAGGTATGTACATTAGTTTGTGTATAATGCAGGCCAAGCACCTTGACATGGCTTAGTGCCTTGAGTGTCTGATTCCAGATCGAGAGGCGTGGCAAAGTATATAGAAAAGCCAGACCATCTGATTCCCCCCCCCCCCAGTGTGACAATTATCAGGTGTGAGAGGGGTAGGTGTTCTCTTAGGATGAGGGAAGCCTGTACCAGATAGCTGAGCAGATCCCTCAGCCAGACAAGTCAGTCTCTTCAGCAATGGTAGAGTCCTGTAGTGGCATGTCGGCTGAATTAGGGAGATGTATGCACAATTGTGTCAAAGTTCTTCATTTTCAGGGCAACATTTTGCACGTAATATTCCTAGAATACCCTGTATGTGCCTGACCAAAACTTGCTGAATTTCTTGCACTTTCCTTGCCTCAAGCAGCCTGTGGGCTCTGCGTTAGGGTTGAGGGGAAATTCATCCAGTTCCAGCAGTGGCTCAGACCTGCCAAATATAAGCGTGTAAGGAAGGAAAGAGGTGGCTCCATTAGTTTGTGCGCTAAGGACTAGCTCTGCAATTGGGAGCTCGTAAGGGACTTGTGAACAAATTCACATCACTCACTGCTAGCAGGGACGTGGAATGAACCACAAAGGTGTCGAATGAGATCAGACGTAAAATTCCTTCCCTGATCTGAGATAAAACGAGAACGAGATCCAAAACGCGAGCAGTGGAAAACGAGTTGCTTGTTGAAATGTCCTGTTCCCTCTGCAGGCTGTTTTCAGGGGATAGAACTGAACCAATCTCGAGAATTGATCCAGAACAGTGAGTACACATTGATTGGAGGAGAAAGCTTCACACATTTCTTTCAGTTCCCTAAATACACCTGGCAGAGTGTTTTGCCTACCATGGTCATTGAATAGGACACTCTTTTGACAAGACTGTGCACGCTGAATAATGTATCCTTCATGTTGGGTGAGTAGTATTTTGCCTGGACCAGTTTAAGGACGTTATGCTGTCCCCTGTGGCCTGCTTTTGGCAAGAGCTATAACTTTAGATATCAAAGCTTTTGGCAAAACTAAACGCAATACCCTCGTATAGGATTTGCGTACTAGCAGATCTTATTCTGTTAAGAGGTAGCGGGAATGGTTGGGCATTTTAAAGTAAAAGAGATCCCTGGTCTGCTTTTTACGAAGTTGCTTCATCGATGGCTGATAATGCTCGTGATAGACCGTTTGCGTTGCCCGATTTATACTTTGCCGTGTAAATGCATTCCTCGAGTAATTAGTATCCTTCAATTGGTGTAAGTAGCGAAGGGTCAGTTTATATAGTGAATTTAACTCCCCGAAGGTACTCTCTGAATTATTTTACATCGAACACCATCATAAGAAGTTCAAGCTCTGTGGTTGAGTAGTTGGACTCTGCCTTGTTCTGCTGGAATTGAATTCACTATCCAAATTTTAATTGGCTATAATAAAATGTAAAATATGAGGTGGCTGTAGACTCAACATTTTCTCCATTAATTGAAGGAATATTTGCTAATAAGTTGTACAAGGTGCAAAAATAATGCAGTGTAAATTGAAATGAGGGCGATCATTATCCCACTCGTAGCATCCTTGTTTTGCTCACTGAAATATACGTTCTAAACATGATAAACTTCCAAATCGACCAGTCACACCTTCGAGATCATCAAAATATTGATTCATTATTTATTTTCGCATTTTTAGTTGAGTTGGGCCGACTTCTTCTTTGTTGGAATATCTGAATTCTTCGCCACCGTGACCGAATGGAATATATTTGAGAAATACGACGGCCTGAGGCAATTGAGAGACAACGTCGTGACTATTCCCAAAATCAAAGCTTGGATCGACAAAAGACCCGAAACTATTTACTGAACAACCTGCTGTCACTGGTGGCTCTTGTGTGAAGTTCCATATTTTTATGTAATATTTTCGTACTATTTACTGAATTGTACTTGTGTTTTGCCCAAATGTCCAATAAATGTGCCTTATGAAACTGTTTTTCACATTCTTTAACTTGACGATAACTCGTGTTTGTGTCGAACCAGGGATTTTACTTTTTCTAGGTTCAATTAACAAAACAAAACGCAGCAAATTATCACACAACGGTTTATTATCGCCTCCCACAGCAGGATTGTGACCTATTCTATTCAATAAAACGTCGAAGAAGCATGTAGCATGGGGTACGATCATGGAACAAATGGGCTAGTACACTTAGTTGATTTGAGGCACCTCACTCCATCAAGGTTTAATAAACTGATGAATCGGACGAAAGGCGAAAAGAAGTGAAACTTGAAGTTTGCGAGAGATAAATTTATTTTCCGTTTTTCTTAATACACTAACGATTCTGATGAAGCGTCTAAGAAAAAAAAAATCACAATATTGCGAGGTAATTCAGAGCATCACTCCATGTCCTTTGGTAACTGCGGGTTGTTCAAAATTCAGTTATAGGCCTCTTGGCGATCCAGGCTTTGATGCTGGGGATTGCGACGACGTGGTCTCTCAACTGCCTGAGTCCATCATACTTCTCAAACAAGTCGTATTCAAGCGCCATATTGAAGCCATCGGACGATGCGACGAAGTGCAAGTCTGCCCAACTCAACTAATTACAGAAAGAAAAAAATAGTTATGAAAGGAACCTTTCATGGTTTATAAATGGTTCAAGTGTCAATTAACGAGATTGGAGCTCTGAGAGTGGCTAAGTAAGAGAATGTTTAAAATAACTCAAGTGCCTATTTCGACTTCTCAACTGCACATCAGTTTGACGTTTTGTGTAATGTTAGCTAGGTTTAAACGACACGATAGCGTTATCTCTATTGTTCCAAATCACGACAACGCAGGGACCAATTTATACGTTTGTACCATTTGCCTTGGGCTACGTAGAAGATAAAGCTGGTGTTACTGGAAGTTTCCTTCATTCTTACTGACTCAAACTAAATTACAGGACACCCTATGAATTCACTGCCTTCTCAAGGTCTTTGAAACTGACGCCCTATCTCACTATAATTTACAAGACTATTTAGTGGATATTCTGGTAACTCTGAATACATATAACAACTGGGTACAGTTAGTTACTTTTACTCCCAGGCACTGCTTCTTTAAGAAATATTACTGCGTGCCACGTACCTTTCCATTGGCCAAGTAGCCACCATTTGCTTTCACCTGTGCATTCAGTTTTTCCAAATAAAATGGGGCAGTTTCCTTCAGAGCAACTTCCTTCTTCTTGGCTTTGACTGCTTCATCTTGTTCGTACCTGTATGTGCCAACACCTACAACATAATGACCATTAACTTAGTATTACTAGAAACAAAACTGAACACCTCAAATACCTGAATTTTCTTACGAGACCTACCATTTACCAGCACATGAGAGGCCTACCCACATTAGGCAATCATAAAGAACGATAATATTGGTCAGTAATACATAAGGGAACACCCTGTTAAGCAGAGTGGTTTCATAGCAGCACCACAACTACAAACATACTCAGTTTGACCAAAGTGTTTCTTTCAAAAAGCTGACAGAATAAATGCCTTGAGACCTGAGAATACACTAAACTAATCACACTTGTGTATCAAAACGTTCAAAACAAAGCAATATCTACCGAGACGGAAGTCCTGAACGGTGTCAACAGCAATGTCGATTTGCAAAGCTTCCCAGGCGTTGCTCCCGGCCAAACCAGCCTCTTTCCCTAAATAACGACAAATAGCTATTGACTGGTGGACCATTTTGCCGTCGATTTCCAAAACAGGAGCTTTGCCGAATGGTGTTTCTGGGAATGAAAGAAGTGGAATGAGGAAAGAGTTAAAACTTCAAAGATACAAGACATGAGAACGAGAGACAAACTTACTTGGTTTGAAGGATGGCCAATCCTCCCACGCTAACCTGACGTCTTCATACTCCACGCCTTTATAAGCCAGTAGGAAGCGAATGGCTTCACACAAACCTTTGCCATTAAAGTAAGTCACCTTGTAGGATGGCATTTCTGTAAATCAATGAAGAACCTGTCATTAGAAATTATATGATACAAAGTGACGTCACCGCCTGAAGTACATGAGTTTTTTTCTGTCAACCAATAAATTCCTCAATTAGCCTAAAAGTAAATGGAGCTCCATTCTATCCGTTTTGGGGTAATTTAGAGATAAAAACGCTTTATAGTTCCAAGAATCCGATTTGTCTTCACAAATATCTCCGTTTAATGGGTCGGTAGAGGAACTACTGAGCAGAACAAGATTTGGATGCGTATTCAAGCACTTTGCTGTACTATTAAATGCCCGATGAGATACACAACCCAACTTTTCTCAATCCCCCGTCCGTTCCAGTTCGTGCCGAGAGATCTGGCATTACAGGAGGAAATGCTAGGCAAGGCCACATGAGTGAGATTTATGATGAAAAAAAGTGCACTCAAATCGTGGTTCGTAGAAATTTTGGGTAATTCATTTCACTGCTCTTGCAACTCCCCCACAAATGAAAATTGCACATTATTGACTACTCCGCTCACACAAAAAACTCCACATAAATATTAGAGCTGTTTTTGAGAAAAAACTAGTGTTGAGATCACTAAACTGCAGTTAATTTTCGATTTCGCTCATTGTGCGTCCTGTGTAGATCTACATGGTTTGGTTCAGCTGTTTTCATTCAATTGCATTTACAGATCATTTTCTCAAAGGGTGCTTTTCGGACTCAGAAGCCTTTGAAACGTAAAGGCCTGAAGAAAACTTAACTTTTTTGGCGCGTATTACATTACTTTTTCTGTTCTTTTATCCTACGATACTTTCCTGAACGTTTGGGCGGAGTAAAAGCAATCTTTCACGTTAAGTCAACTAACAAATTAATATAGGGGTTTTGTGTTCGGAAGGGCTTTTTTTTGTTGTTACTTACCGAGTTATTCTCGTCGAAGAAGCGAATTTGTCAGCGAGCAACTGGAGGTGCCTGAGAAGTGTGTTGAACGGAAGAGGCCCGAGGTGGTATATATCAGGAGGATCGGTGCCGAACTTGACCGAACATTACCGAGCTGAATCATCCCGCCAGTCACCGGGTGAGGTGCTCGCCATCGCCGCCAGAGTCTGTTGAGCGCTAGTGAGCTCAAGCGTATCCGCGTACCATCCTGTGCGACGTCGTTATTAATTATAATTTGGTAACTGTATAGTATCACACAAAGTCAAGAATTAATTAAGAAAATGTTTCAGCACAACGTGAGCGCAGGTGGAAAGGTTTCTTCCAACACCCTGTGACTACAGTCTCGTTATAAGCAGTCGGTATTGTCAGTGGAGTATCACGACACGTTACGAGATTGTTGCAGGCAAATTTTGGTTTTAACTGATTTTTGTTTTGTCGATTGAAAATTTGTTATTGAAAATATCGCTCGACTGTTTTGTCTGTATTAGTGCATTGTGTTCTATGTATGAATTATTCTGGTGCATGTAACTTCTTTTCACTTCTATATTCCGACATTTCTAATAATGTGACACCGTACGTTTGAGTTACAGCCATTTTCGGGAACCCCCCCACCAACTCCTATCGGGCGATGGAAAGTGCTAATAACCTGATTTTCACTCATTCAAAAAATAATTAACGATCAAGAAAACAACAATAAGCTCTATCAGTTCGGTCGTTTTCGGGCATATCTGACTACAAGCCACGCACCACAATTACGTTCTGTCGATTCATTAAGCCCCGATGAGCCAAGATCTGAAAAAAACTTAGTTTTGGGTCAACGTTCACAATATTTCTCTAGTCCCTAGGGTTATGGAAAGTAAAAGTACCGTTAACTGAAATATGCGTCTTCAACGTTCGGCAAAAACGGTTTCCACAAATTTTATATTCGTGGGGTCTCGTTAGTTAATCGAAACCATCGTATTGTTCTTCTCACTCCACCCGTTGAACAGAAATAAAAGAAAAATATTGTGACAGGTTCTTCATTCATTTACAGAAATGCCATCCTACAAGGTGACTTACTTTAATGGCAAAGGTTTGTATGAAGCCATTCGCTTCCTACTGGCTTATAAAGGCGTGGAGTATGAAGACGTCAGGTTAGCGTGGGAGGATTGGCCATCCTTCAAACCAAGTAAGTTTGTCTCTCGTTTGTATATCTTGTATCTTTGAAGTGTTAACTCTTTCCTCGCACAACTTCTTTCATTCTCAGAAACACCATTCGGCAAGGCTTCTGTTTTGGAAATCGACGGCAAAATGGTCCACCAGTCAATAGCTATTTGTCGTTATTTAGGGAAAGAGGCCGGTTTGGCCGGGAGCAACGCCTGGGAAGCTTTGCAAATCGACATTGCTGTTGACACCGTTCAGGACTTCCGTCTCGGTAGATATTGCTTTGTTTTGAACGTTTTGATACACAAGTGTGATTAGTTTAGTGTATTCTCAGATCTTAGGGCATTTATTCTGTCAGCTTTTTGGAAGAAACACTTTGGTCAAACTGAGTATGTTTGTAGTTGTGGTGCTGCTATGAAACCACTCTGCTTAACAGGGTGTTCCCTTATGTATTACTGACCAATATTATCGTTCTTTATGATTGCCTAATGTGGGTAGGCCTCTCATGTGCTGGTAAATGGTAGGTCTCGTAAGAAAATGCAGGTATTTCAGGTGTTCAGCTTTGTTTCTAGTAATACTAAGTTAATGGTCATTATGTTGTTGGTGTTGGCACATACAGGTACGAACAAGATGAAGCAGTCAAAGCCAAGAACCATCGTATTGTACTTCTCACTCCACCCGTTGAACAGAAATAAAAGAAAAAAATCTCGAATAACGTGCCCAAGTAAATTCCGACTTGGTCAAACTTGTTGAGTATCATAACCAATATATTCCCACATACTGTCCCGCACAACTATGTCTACCACCCTTTGTACGGAAATATCAACCTAAAAACGTCCAAATGTTCTCCTCATAAAACGATTTTGATTTGTGTCGCAGGCCACTTTAAAAAAACCAATAAGTAGTCCTCGTTTCAGATTTATAGTGCCTCATCCGCTTTACTTGGGGCGAGGAAAATTATGTGAGTCGTCCCACCAGACATTCAGTTATGTTTTCCATTAGTTTTTCAATTCGCCACAACACGAAAGTAATATTTGGTGGCCGGCTCGATGTGATGTCGCCGAGTTGAGCAATCCCGGGACCCTCAAACCGTTTATCGCCACTTGAATGGATGACATTTCATTAGCAGTTCCGATCCCTCGAGTTCAGCGTTGAAAAGATTACGTTGCGTATTTTTGCCGTGTAATTGTCGCCTTAGTTTAAGCATATACAATTTTTTTTACCACCGTCATTTTACATTTGTGAACGCCGTTGTAATCTTCTCATCGCCGTCGCTTGCACTGGGTGTATCTCATTTGTTATGTATTTTGACTTGCGTTTCAGTTCTATGAATAGACACGGAAGTAGCCGCCACCTTTGCGCAGAATGATATATTTAGGTTAGTGAGCATACTGTTATATCCAGTTTTGCAAAAATGAAGAAAAGCTTCTCCTTATGCGGAAATATGGCTGTAAGTTTCATCATAATGGTTAATCCCCACAGATTTTGTCAACCTTGCTGCGGAGAATAAGAGAGAATGTGTGAGATTGAGAGACAGAAAGAAAGTGAGTGGAAAAGTTTGATCGTTCAATGTACTATGGTAATTTATTGGAAAACTTGTGCCTCGATACAGGTTTTACATGAAGATCGGTAACCTTGTTTTCAAGCTGATGTACTTGAGTTTGATTCATATTTTTCCTTAGTGAAGTGGCTATTGATATCAACAGGTTTCATTATTGACCGGTATGTCGTGCTTCTGGTGCGTTCGGTCGCCTCCAGGTCATCATTGTTCTAAATGCTACACGCGATGGTTCAGAATTTACAAAAGCATTATTGTGAGCTAACACGTGGAACGACTGTTCATACAGTGCGGGGGGGGGGAGGATTGGCTAGAAATATTATTAAATAAATAAGTTTCGATGACATTTTCAGCTGTTTTTGACTAAAGCAAAATAACTCCAACAAAATTTTAATCTGTTTTTAAATTCACACTTAACAAGTTTAGAGCAGTTTAGTGGCACCTTGGTTGGCAGCTTGTCAGAGTGAACATTTAGAGGTGGAATAGCTACACACGAGGGTTGTTATTTCTTGAAGTTGGATGACACACGCGCTTGAACCTAGTGTTCTACGGCCAAGTAAAGGTATCGTAATTGTTTGGTTTTCCTGTAAGTGTCGTCCTCGAAACGCGAATGTGGCGTCAACTCATTTAAACGCAAGAAAATGTACTGGCTATTGGGAGGATATTAGCGGCTTTCAATCCACGATAAAATGTTACGCTATAAGCAGATGATAACACTAGTATAGGTCCGTTGCTGCCACCTTCAAGGGGTTGCATAAAAAATCGCAACGTGAAAATCATACAGTCGGTGTGGCTCGTCCACCGTGCGAGCCGTTTTCTGCCTAGTGTTGATTGACCCTTACATCTGGACTCTTCGTAAATGCCCCTCTTGCAAATAAATAAATAAAAAATCCGTTCTTTTGGTACAAAAATCCCATTTGGTATATAGTTTCGCCTGCCTGCTCGGCAATCCCATCGGACGAAACCCATGGTGGTTAGGGGCAAAAAATGGTTTAAAAAATAAACGAAAACGCAAATTTGGCAGTTTTATCACAAATACACCGTGTTTTGTATCCTTGTACAACTGCATATAGTGAAATTACAGTAATTATGGCGAGCCAAAGTCTACTAATATAAAGAACTCGCGGGACGATGGCTGCTACGAAAGTAATCTTTTCACCGTTTGTCCCGTCACATCAAAACCACCCGCCTGTTCTACTCGCTACGTCGTGCCAATTGCTTGCAAGCGCCTGGAATATTTAGTTTTCGTCGTTCCGTTGTAATCAGGTCATGTTTCGTGTGGTTTACTGCTATTTTTCGATGCTGAATCGAATGGGATGGGTCTCGGAGCTGTCAGACTCCGTCAAGCTGTTCAAGGGAATAATAAACCGTTGTGTAATAATTTTCAGGGTTTTATCGTAAAGGATGAGAACGATAAAGCACTGTTGAGTGTTCCAAACGTTGAAATAAGAAGTACCGTTTTCCAGGAACTTACAGACAACTCAACCAAGAGATAATAGGTTGTGAGGAATCACAAACAACAATTGTATTCGTGTACAGATAAGCCCACCATCAGTTACTTGGGTCAGGAAATAATCAGTGTTGCAATGAAAAGTAAATTTGGCTTATCGATTTCTATTGGAAACTTCAAGGTGTTGATTCAATATTGTATTTTTTAGTTGATATAAGTATACTTCTTCGGAATCTCTGATTTAATCAGCACGTTGGTTGAATATGGCATAATTGAGAAATACAACAGCCTGAGGTAATTGGGAAACAACGTTGTGGCGATTACTAAAATCAAAGCCTAGCTCAAGAAACGACTGAAAGCGGATTTTTAAACAACCTACTCCCATGAGGTGAATTTATTTTTGAAACACTTGATTTTTGTAATTAAATTGGTTTTTATTTGATGTATATGTATTAAATATATTATTTATGCAGATGGGTCATGGCATTCATTTTATTGCGTCAATATAATCCTCGAGTAATTATTTAACGTATAAGTTAATCTAATACAGCGTTCGCTGGAGGTAATACCTAATAACTTGGCTTCGTGAAGGCAATTAATCGATCGTTGACAGTCGATATATCGTGTGTATCGACAAAATACTTTTGGTGTCGACTTGGTTGGAGCAGCTCCTGAAGAGCATCCTTTGGTACCCGTTCACTTCGAAGAGCCGCTCCTTCGTGAACGCTGCATCTCGCTCGCCTGTTGCTGACACTCCTTCGTGGACCTCGCTTGACGTACCACCGTCTTCACCCCGTAAAGTAAGATTTGCAGAAATTGTCAATCCTTTCGGCTCACACGCGTTATTTTGGTAGCGTATAACGGCTTTTTCCTCTCACCGGTGCGTTTATTTATCACAGGGTTGGAAAATGTTCATCGGCCGACTCAATTAGGTGTCATGTTGAGTCACCCGAGCACTACCGGCGTCTCACCCTTGTGGAGACTGTACCCGGACGAAGTGACTATTGTGTTGTTTGGAAAAGATTCCATCACAATTCTGAGATCAGTAGTTTCTGGCTCAAACGGCATTGGTTCCTCAGCAGCTGTACTTAGATGAATTGTGCAGCTACTACTGTCTTCTCAATTTCGTGTAGTATTTACTTGTTCACCACCAATATGCAGTGTACATAACTACTTATGCGTGTACAGTACATAACTACTACTGCTCTAGCGTGGAGAAGCTAGAGCAGTTTTACTTGACTTTTTTCCCTACTTTGATCGGTACGAATCTGAGGGCCCCTTGCTGCGGGGCTTATCTCTGGCGAGCATCGTGGTGGGGGTCGGCGACGTCCTGCCGCTCTAATTTGCCTTCTTTCTTTCGCTCTTCTGAGTCGTCTTTCTTCCTTCTCATGTATAGTCACTTCCACGTCATCGGTCACAAGTAAAACTCAATATTTTTTCCCCCAGCTTGTTACTAGGATATTAGTGTAGGATCGGATGGTTGGAAAGATCGGTGTTTATTCAAGAGAGTGAAGAGATCTGTGCTGGTGGAAATCACTAGTGTCGGAGGCGGACGTTCACCTTCTGAGGTGGTTTTGTGAGATGCAGACACTCAAAAATGTCTAGGTTCAGCAAACTGAAGGGTTGTTTTGGCGAGAAAATTCAAAGGGTTCGAGGAGAGCGAAAGAATAAAAAAGTATGGAGGCAGTTGTAGCACAGGTTGCAACAAGAGGGGCGAATGAAGAGTCCAGATGTAAGGGTCAATCAACACTAGGCCGAAAATTTCTTCGCCGCACGTAAACACAGCTTAAACCATCCACCTGTAAAAGTGTAACCGTAATTTTGTTTTTTCTGTGTCAACATGAAGTGGTACAGAATCCCAACCGAACTAGAACGACTGTCGTACAGGCGCCCTTTCGATAATTATTTTTTTGCATGCCAATTTTGAGTGGTGGTGGTTGGGTTTTCATCTTCTGAAATGAAGCCCTAGGTAGCAGTGGTCCTCCATAAAAGCTCCATTTAGAACGAACCCTGACGGAGAGGGGGTAAATTTTAATAGCTCCCTCCTCCCTATATACTAAACCCCAACAACTAAAGATGGGTCTAGTGTGTGTTCTCCCCAGATTGAGGATATCTCTTATTTTCTCCCTCGAGAGTCTAATAAAAAACCTTGACTGTCTTTGGCGTGGCATATCCGGCCAATAGGCAGCCCTACACTAATGCCCTTATTCAAGTGGCTTTTGGTGGTACCTGCGATGGGCCCAGGTTCCTCTGGGTGAAGCGCAGATCCGTCTCGCCAGTTTGTCGCCCTACTCGTTTCCTTCAGTTCCTCTATTACCTGGCACATAACAGTGTTAGAGTATTTCCCCTTTGGCAAAGTCTTCAGGCCAGCCAGCCAGTCATTCCCAAACCAGCCCCAACGAGGTTGTATAAGCAGCCAGGGCCTTAGTGCAGCCTGAGTACATAATGTAGACCTTTTTTTTACTTTGTGTTAATCGAAGGAAAGTTAAATGTTACAATCGTGTGATAAACGGAAGTCGAGTTTTCTTCAGATCTTAGGGTTTTATGACCTGAACTTAGAATATGAGGTACAACGCATCACACAACATTCCTTGATTTCCTTCGCTCTAGCAACTAATCAAATCTCTTTTTCATTTAGTTTATAACGACGTTCTACATTTAAACTGGTGGTGCTTACATACCAGAATTTATTGTGCTACTCCTACTCACGCCACAACCATTATTGAGTAATTAGTGCACAGGAGATTTATGTGACTGTCTACGTGGTTTTGGAAGTTTTCTTCAGATCTGTGCGATCCAAGGGATACTGAGTTTGAAAACCACCATTTGGGAAAATGGTCTGCGTGTGTGTGTGTGTGTGTGTGCTACTAATTCGATTCAGAGAGTCATGTGGAGCAGATGTATCTGCGTACTCATGGGAGCTGCATCAAGCATCTGTAAGCAGGTTGCTGGTGCAGTGTTATCTGATGGCAGGGAAGTGGAGAGAGTGTGGCACTACCGGGTTGTCTCAAGAGAAGGACTGGGGCCTGACCTCGTCGTTATTGGTCAGCAGTGACTCTGAATGTTGTGACGACATAAACAAATTGAAATTTTGTGGGGATGAACCCAAGGTAAATCAAGGGTTAATATAATACAGGTAAGTGGAAAACAACAAAATAAACTTGATTAGGATAGGTGTCGCTTTATTTAAGCAAATCAAAAAAAAAATTAACTTTATCTTTAAGTAGGCACAACTCAGGGTAGATCTCTGTCACAGATATACATGGTAGGTATGATAGATTTCTGAAATTAAGCGGGTACTCACTACTTCCAACGGCCGTGGAGTATATTATAAGTTTACTAACTAGTACTTCCCAAGGATAGGGACTTATCCAATGAAATGGAACGGGAAAGGAACGTAGTACTGGATGTATTCCACCCAGCGATTTCCTACTGGATGTTTGGAGCAGTCGGTGATCTAGCTTTTGCGCTCTGACCTGAAACTGAGCAAAAGGCAGGGACCTCCTCATTATGCTGTTTCCGAGATGTGGTTTGAGAAGAGCTTGAGAGGTGTACGAATATTAGTACCACCTACCCGGTGCGTGATGAGTGGGAATCTTGGCAGAAGCCACGCAGTTGGTGAATAAATATTCTTTCGATCCCAACAAGGGTGAAATTTTGGAAGAGACGGAATACTGATGAGCTGTAGATACGTCAATGCTGGATGGCGGAAAAAGAACAATAGAACACCGAAACGTGGTGCCGGGCCTGTTCTCCCAAATCGCCTGCAGGTAGCAGCACACGATGGATTCAACAATTTGTTTCCAAATTCATCAACGAATTCTGGACCCATCAGTGTTTTGTTTTCCTTCTGAAGAATATATTTTACAGAAAATAACTGTCCCACCTCTTAATTGGAAACAATGGCTGGAAAAGAAATAAACATAATTTTCCGTACGCATTTACTGCCATCTGGCAGAAGACTGGAACAGGTGGCGCCGAGAACCGCGAAATATGAAAGTGGTAGGACTACGAATTATTCACGCTACAATGTACGGGTAGTATTTTGTAGCCAGAATCTTGCGCTCGCATGTCAAGCCAAGGATCGTAAATATGACCGGATGGATCTTCGTATGGCTTGTGTAAGAAGCTCGTAGAGCAAAGGCGGCTTAGGCAATGTCCTGGAGGAGTGTGAAGTACATGAAAAGAGCTGAGTGGATGCTTTGGCTGAGTGAGCCAGCCAGAAGGTGTTCTTCTGAGTCATCTGAAATGGTGGTCGATCCATCTTGGAGCATTCTTTTATCCTTCTTTCTTTCCCTCTTGCACTCCTACTACTAGAGCCAAGGCAGGGTGGTCTGGGTGCTCTTCCTAATTCGTTAATTATAGTTTATTTAGTTTCCTTTTTCGGCCACTTCCTTCCATTTACTTTGCCCTTCATTTAAAAGAAAAGTGTGTCAATGAAAACAGCTGTGCCAAATCGCCTATCATTTTACATTTACCCTGTAGGTCACTATATAGGGCGTCAAACTGGAAACTAACTGTAATTACTATATTAATCAAAATATAAAATTTTGTATTCTCAAAAAAGGCACCAACCGTTTTGATTACATTTTTTGTAAGTAAAATAATATGAAACTCTCATCCTTGGAAAAATTATGAGAGGAGCACAATAAATTGTTATAAATATCGAAGACTGGGTGAGTGTCGAACTACACAAAATTGAAAGGAAGGGAAAGGAGAGAGAAAAGAATGAAAGGAGTTCAGAACTGATATAAGAGCGACAATGAACACAATTTCAAATTGTAACAAATCGGAGATGTTGGACAGGGCCGAAACGGACAGAGGGCAAATTTCGAAACTCTCTACTTCCGGGTTTTTTATTTTCGAAAGAGCAGGTTAGCACCCACAAATACGTAACTGGTAACAATGAACATGCAAAGGCCACCTTCTGTCATTGCAAGTAGCACTTGGTAAGGCAAGCCCGCAAGGCGCTAATGTCGCGGGAACACGCTGCTTTTAGATAATCGTGTACGAAGTGTAAGAAATGGCAGTGGTTGAAACTCCAGAATTTCTGTTGTAGCTCCTATTCATCTTATGAGCGTCGCTAAGCGTTCATTGGTTTTCTGAGATTGGTAGCGACATTTTAGCGGAACTTATTAGGAAAATATGTGATGCAACGCATCATACAACTGTCTGTGGCCCCACACCCATTCAGCGGTTTTCATCCCTGTGATAACAACTAAAATAAAAACTGGTAGTGCTTTAAAGCCGTGCTGCTCCTAATTGTGTCTAGACTATTATTGTGGAATATTTATGTGACAATTCTCTTTGTACACGTTATTACAAATGAATGTTGTCTGCTGGAATCGTTTTCAGAAATGCCGTCTTACAAGTTGACGTACTTTCCTTTCAAAGGCCTGGCTGAGCCCATTCGCCTTATTTTGGCTTATAAAGGCGAGGAGTTCGAAGACGTCAGGTTCGAAAGGGAGAAGTGGCCTTCTATCAAACCAAGTAAGTCAGCTATACACACACGTCTCTTCTTGCATCTTTAAACGCTCAATTCGTCCTTCACTCAACTCATTTTCATTCCTCAGCCACGCCATTCGGCAAAGTTCCCATTTTGGAAATCGACGGTAAGACTGTCTACCAGTCAACTGCCATCGCACGATATTTAGGGAAAGAGGCTGGTTTGGGCGGAAGCAACGCCTGGGAAGATTTGCAGATCGACATCGCCGTCGACACTTTGCACGATTTCCGTCTTGGTAGGTATTGTTTTGTTTAATAGGAAACTGTGATCTCACTTGAGTGTTCTAGTGTCATGGGCAAGAATATGTCAGGAAAGAAGGCATAATGTAGGGTGGAGGGCTGCAGTACGTCAGTGTCAGGTTTTCAAGCTCCTTGAGTAATTTCAGTTAAGAAGAGAGTAGTGTAGCAGCAACAGTCCCACAATTTATATTGCTTTTACCGACATCGACCAATAGGAATGTAAAATCAAGTTCCAGGGTCACTTATATCTCATTCCCATTCTGGTTGCAGTGGGTCCTATTTGTTATTTAAATTTAGGGGCTATTTAATCGACAATATAGGAACTATGTCTGGGAGTACGTGGTCTCCTATTGAGTGGATGGTTTAAGCCACCGCTTGCAGCGGGATTACTAAGGTTAACATTGGACGCGAAGAAATCACTTATAGCTTCCTGGAGGGTTTCAGAGGGGGTGCTCAGACCGAAATCTTTGTAGACTGTCTGGTTTCGAACATATGGAGGAGTATTGAGAACTTTACGCTGTAATGTACGGTTCTGATGCTGTTCCAATTGTCGAAACTCTGATTTGGAACACGTTCCATAGACTGGCAGGGCGTATAACCTAATGGGTCGGATAAAAACTTTATGAATTAACATTTTATTGTCAAGTGACAGGAACGGATTGTTGAGAAAGTAGTTGAGCTGTGAGAGATGCCAGCAATGGAATCATGCAAGAGGTCAGTGATCTCGGCCAGTCCGCTGTGTCGTATGTGCTGGACATCATGACACAAAGCAACATCCTAGCGATAGCGTCACAAGAAACTGCGTCATTTGCAACGGAAATTATTATCAAATGAGACTGCTGATTGGAATTTAATTGTTTGTAATCTTAAGGTCGTTAGTGGGGATTGATTCCCTCCTTAATTCAACTAAACTGTTAGAGCTTTTGGGTGGGTTGGAACTGTGTTCCTTGGATGCCCGCTATTTATGCTTGTTAGCGTTTTTCCTAGCAGATACTAAGTAAGAAATCACTTCATAACTCAATCATCCTGAAAACGCTGAAATACGGGGTCACTATGTTTTAGCTGCCGTTCCTTACTGGTTTGAACAAGACGAAGCACTTAAAGCCAAGAAGAAAGAAGTTGCCCTGAAAGAAACGGCGCCATTTTATTTGGAAAAATTCAATGCGCTCGTGAAACAAAATGGTGGCTACTTGGCCAATGGAAAGGTACGTTAAATAATCAGTAAAAGTAAATTTTGCCCATCGATAACTATTCATAAATCTCCATCTGCTCATTCAATATTGATTTCCCTGTTTTTAGTTGAGTTGGGGTGACTTATACTTGTTCGGAATCTCCGATTTCATAAGCATGTTGGTTGAATATGACATATTTGAGAAGCACGATGGGCTGAGGCAGTTGAGAGACAACGTCGTGGCGATCCCTAAAATCAAAGCCTGGCTCGACAAACGACCGAAAACGGATTTTTGAACAATGAATTCGGTGTGATTCAATACATTTACAAACATGATGTTTTCTTCCTTGGGAATGTGCAGTAAAGATGCCTTATAATAAAATTGAGTTTCGCTTCACATAGCCCCACAACCTTGGTTTATTACTTTCCGCTATCCGAAGGGAAGGAAAGTATAGTAATCGGCCCAAAAAAAAATTTGGGTTTTCTTCAGATCTTTACGTTTCAGACCATACTGAGTCTAAAAAACCTAATTTCGGCGCGTGGTCCGTGTGTATGTGTGTGTGTGTCTGTAGTTCGATTTGCGGGAGAACGGCTGATCCGATTGAGCTGGTTCTTTTTTTGTTTTGTTCGTTATTTTTTGTAAACACCAAAATAAGGTTATGGACGATTTCGGCCGATGGGAAGGGGGGTGGGGGACGAAAATGTACCAAAAACTAGGGTTTTTCGCATTTTTCTCGAAAACGACTCTAACGATTTTGATTAAACTTTCAAATTATCTCCCCTAATCAATACCTAACTTTTCTTCTCCGTACATATCTCCATGAAAATACGGTGAACGGAGATATGGGCCCCTGAAGCAAAAATAGGTATATTCCAATTTTCTCAAAAACGGCTCTAACGATTTCGATCAAACTTTCGGAGTACTCTCAGCTAACTAGTCCCTACACTTTGTTCTTCGTAAATGTTTCCGTAGAAATGCGTTGAACGAAGATATAGCGCCCGCCTATGTAGGAGGTGTTCGAACTTAAAGGGGTGGCGGAACGTTGTGTGTTGCTACGCACCAGATATTTTATTAAGGCTGTTGATAACTGTCGTCAGTTCTGAAGGCTTATTTGGTGCAATTGAAGTTGAGTGGCCGACCTCATTAAGAGTTTGAGTGAATTCTTTAGTTGTTATTTCAAACCCTCTTATTGTCCCATCTCCATATTGACATCTTATTTAGAATTCATTCTTGCTTGCTGTTTTGGTTCCCTTTGTTGCGTAAAGAACACAATGAATGAATGCATTGTCCGGCTGTAGTGTTCATTCAACTGGAACTGTTCCCCGACTAGCTCATTCTACCGCCATTTCAAAGTCGAAATGAATCACTCAAACTTGAACTTTTGCTCTATGAAATCAGTCGGAGTATGGTATTATCCCTTGTCATCATGTGTGTGATCCCCGACAAGTAATAATGTCCAGAATGTGGTGTTTGTTTGCATCGTCAAACAGTCAACTGTTATTGTGAACCCCGCTGCCATTAACTGCACTCGTGTACTCTACAGTCTGAGCAATGCCCTTTCCCCCCACCGTTGTTTCAAGTTTTTGCTGTTCAAATAAAACTCAAGTTAGATCAAGTAGTTTATTTACCTGGAAAAACATTGAGCTATTTGTTAAATCGAAGAAAAAGATGCGTTATGTACATCAAGGCTGCACCTTAGCCCAACACTGTTCTTCATAATATATACTTTTTATGAGCTCGCTAACAATAACATCTAATTGGCAGTTCATAGTGCTAATCGTGGTATTCGTTCCGCTGTTGAGTATTTCTTTTGTGGAAGAAACACTATGAATAAACTGAAAACAGGATGTTTACAATTTAAATTTACAGTCGCCAATTTTGATGAGTATAGTCTCTCTACTCCACGTTTGCCATGTCCATAGGTATAGAGGCGACTGAAACGGGCACAATTTCAGTTAATGACTAGAAACTGTGAGATGAAAATGGGGCAGAGTAGAGATCGATGAGGTTGATTATCGGTCTGCTGTTTTTGGGCGGCTCATTAGGTTATTCACTCAGCACTGTGGAGTACACAGTCAACGAGAAAAACAAGTAATTTATAAAGACAGGTTCGCTTTAGTAATAAATTTGAGTGGTGGCGTTGTTTGAAGGGCCACAAAAATTGTCAGAGTGGCAAGAGTGTTTGTAACCTATCTACTTCGTATGGTGGTAGGCAGTCCTCATTGTACAAATAAGAAGGCAGGAAAACAATCTGGCTACTTTTCACTCGCTCATTATTTTCATTTGGGAAGCCTAATTTGTTCCACGTGAAACTAAACAAAAGTCATAGTTTGGTCAAATGTGGGGTAGCTGCGATGCTGTTCAAGAAAAGCTCCCGGAACTGCAGCGACAGGTTTTCCTCAAGGATCCACAGGGGCCATGAACACTTGGTGCAGTACATGTCCTATTAAACATCTCACCCCTCACATTCAAAGGGCTGCCTACCTGGGAGCAGTAAGGCTTTTGCAGACTGGTACTATTTCTATCAGGTCAAAGGCGCCTGCATCCATAGGAACAGTGGGAGAGAGAGCCATCGCCAATTGTGGTAAGCTCGTTATTATGGTACACTGACGGTTACGGGGGCATTACAGAACTCAATTTCAGCCTTGGTGCTCGTAGGGGTATGCCACAATAATCAAGCAGACATTCTAGTCATAAATGTCCGCACTCAAGAAGTCCTGGCAAAAGGACCAAGGGTTTGCGGATCTGTGTATTCTTAGAAAGCGCGGCTACCTTAACGCCTAACATGGTAATGCCTTCCGGTTCTAAAACGGCTAAGTGATCATAATGCGCTTTCCTTTATTTGGATACTGGCTTTTAAGGACCACGAAAAGGTGAACTGCATTGCAAAAAGGGGCACGGAATTCCTACCCTTTGGGCTTGAGCCTAACATAGGAGCGACGAAAAGTCATTTAAATCAGCATGTGATCCGATGAGAGACACTGGAGAAACAAGCTCAATGGCGTGGTCCTTTTGTGAGAGGATGGTCTGAGCAACTTTGTGGTAATACATTCTAGTACATAGGGAAACAGAGTAGCAGCTGTTCGAGTTAAGGAAAGTAAACACAGATGATCTTATAAAAGTATATATGTTGCCTAACAAGAATATTAACGAATATTCCCATAAAACACCAATTTAGCTGCTCGGGGTTATTGAAATGATTTGTATGATATTCGATACTTTCCCCTAAACGGAATTGAAAAAATGTTATCGATCGAACTAATCGATTGTTTCAATCGACCACTTTTGACGTTGCGTTCCGACCGGGTGGTGGAAGCTGATCGTTCCAGAAGAACAAGTTCTCGTGTTATACGTTCCATCGGAGCTTGTTCGATTAGGAATCTAATTACTCTGCCCTTGACATTCCTCTCACAACTCTCGCCGGAAATCGTTTGACACATCGCTGTTTTCACGGAGTAAGTTTGCAGAAACTGTTAACCGTACAGCTTATGCGCGTTATTTGCTAGCTTTTTAACATTTTTTTCTTCCTCTGGTTCGTTCGTGGTTCGCAGCGTCGGAAAATGTCGGTCGGGTCGATTTGATGTCGTCATGTTGAGTAACCAGAGGCCTACCGGCTTCTCGCCCTTGAGACGATTCCCGGACCTCTTTGCTCTGTTGCTAAGATTACATCACAATTCTGCTATCTAATTATATCCGTAGTTTATAAAGATAAAACGGCATTATTCCCTCAGTTGTTGTTTTATGGATTGTACAGATCCAGATTGTTGGATCTCGTCAATTTCGTGTAGGTTGTAGTGTTGACTAACGCAGCCTTATGGTACAATGTACTCTACAATGTTGGGTAGTTGCACCGGGGCATTTTAAGTTAACCAAAGCGAACTAAAATATTACAATCGTGTAAAAAGTGGAAGTCGAGTTTTCCTCAGATCTTAACGTTTTGAATCCAATATGTCAGTTGCGTCGCGTCAAACCACGTTCCTTAGCCCTACGTGCTTTATGCGATTTTCTTCACCCGCCGAACGGAATCAAATGTTTTTTATTCAGTTTACAACGGCGTTCCACGTAAAAACTGTTGGCGCTTATGGTTCTGAAATCAGCCAATTCGAGTGAACCAATGACCACAGATATTCATGTCCCAGCCTTTCATTCGATATCAAGTTTCAGTCGTATTAATCATGAGGTGGCTGCGCATCACGAATCATAAAAGTTAATGAGTCATTAAATGTATGACCAGTAATGGGACGATGTAGGCTCTACTTGCCAGGGCTAGTAAGGAAATGTAAAGTCAGAAGAAAGGCTGTCAGTAGATTTAGGACGTGTCAACTTCATGGAAGCATCACAATGGCAAGAGTTACGATGTTGGCCTTGCGTATCTACCAGAAGATGTTTCCTTTGGCCCAAAATTTCCTAGGCCTTAGCCACAGCTTTAGAATCGACCCCTGAACTCTGTGCATTGCATCGTAATTACACCAAAGGATGCTTACGCAGTTTGTAAGGCGTAAGCTATTAAAAAATTGACGTTTTACAATTAGTTACCTCGTAACGCCAGCACTGCTCGCTCTCAGGGGTCTTGTTTCAATGCTTCATAGATAGCAGTAAGATGAATGTAATGGCGAATGTTCGTATCACGAGACGAATGGGAGAATCCCCCATTATGTTCCTCTTAGTTATAAATCTTAAGGTCATCATTCCCACAACTAGCAGCAAGCTCCAAGTAGCTAATCGTTTTATAGAACACCCTCGTCGCCGTATTGAATGTCATGCAAAAGCATTTCACGTGTTCCCCTGACATTTTACGCATTTAAGCAACTGACCATGTGGGAAAAGCTGTCTATGGGAGAAAGGGCCATTTTTACTTGACATTCAACTGACCATCACAATCCTGAAGCGGTATTCGCAAAATTGGATAGAAGTTAAACAATAAATATCCAAAGTAAACATGATAATGGGAATGCAACATATAAAACGAACTGAGGGAAAGTGGTAAAAAATTATTTTGAAAAAATGAAAAAAATAAGTTGAATTATGAGTGGGAATTTTATTACTAAGAAAAGAAAGAAGACAAGAACGAAGAATTATGTGCTCCAGATTGATTTGGTGGCTGTGTGGTTTGTTGGGTGACTCTCTTGTAGTGTGCCCTTTTTACTTTCCAGTACCCAAAGGGAAAGGCAATTGCGATTAAAGGGAGAACGTCTGGACCGATTGAGCAGGTTCTTTTTACTTTCCTTGGCTCTGCGAATGTAAACGGCTGAAAAAAAGTGAGTTCTTTTGAGATCTTTACTTTTCAGTCCTTACTGAGTCCAAAAAACACTATTTGGGAATATGGTCGTGTGAATACGGGCTACTCTAGAAATTCCGGAGTTTCAACTACCCCTGTTTCCCTTTTTACCCGATAACTCTGGAAAAGTAATCATTATCGTTCTAAAAAAAAGTGTTTACAGCGTCATTATTTCTGTCTGTGCCAATTGCTCAATAATGATCCGGGCATGAGGACGAACAGCACCATAAATTCTGGAACTGTAAGCGCCACCGCTTTTTGCTGCCTTGAAGGAACCCAAGTTCGAAGGAACTGATGCAGAGCAAAAGAAAGTTGTGTGGTGCAGCCCACAGAATATTTTTGTTTTGGTCTTGATTTTTGGTTATGAGCGATTTCCATCGATTGGAAAGGGGGGTGGGGGACCTGCTGTTCCAGACCAGTGGGGAGACAGTTGCACCTGGACCTCCGTTGTATCCTATAGCAACCCATCAGCACTTCGATAGCCTTGCCATTTATTTCTCTCTTTGTCCATCCTCATTCAGTAATTCCGGTCACCCCTTTTTTCATTCTCTTGGACTGCAAGGACACTTTTGCCTTAGCAGTGACACGCCTTCCAGCGTGGCTGGGAACAGCAGGCCCTCCTGGCATCAGTCATGCCTCTTGCATGTCCGTGCTGGACCTCGTGGCGGAGCCAGATTTGGGTTGACATAGACGGAGTTTCAGCCTAAATTGTTTAGTTTTGGTTTATTATTCATTCTGAATAATAACCCTATGTTTTCGGTCACGAAACATTTTTTACAACCCCCCCCTCAAAATTTGATACTTTACGTTTCAAGACATGGAGTTTCCAAATTTGCAATGTCCGTCCACCGTCCGGGCCATTTTGTGCCTTTAACGTGGTCTAAAAAATTCGTTCTTTCGCACAAAAATACCATTTGGTATCTAGTTGTGCCCGCCATCTCGGCAATCCGATTGGACGAAGCCCATGAGTGTTATGGGCAAAAAACGGTTAAAAAAATTAACGCAACGCAGGACAACGCGGGAACTACAGCGAAAGTCAACGTTTCGTTGTTTGTACTCCCTCCCTCCTCGCCCGTCTCATTAAAAAACCACCCGCGCTCGCTCGCCTCCCAACGACGCCGCCACTCAACTCCCCTTTCGACTCACAACGGGTTCGCTCGACCCGACGGGGCAAAATCATCAGACGTTTTGTTTCCATAGTTCCATTGTAGTCAGGTCATGTTTCGTATGGTTTACTAGTATTCAATGCTGAATCGAATGGGATGGGGGAGCAGTAATACTTGGTCAAGCTGTTCATGAGAATAATAAACCATTGTGTAATAATTTGCAGGGTTTTTTTTCTCTGATAGGGCAGGGGTAGACATAAGGCACACAGTTCGTTGGGCTAGGTACTCTGCTCCCTCTTCTTATACCTTGGAGTTTTCCCATGATTGCCTAAACTGAATGGACGTCCTACCAGGTATTACGCTCCACTGTTGGAGTTTTCCCTCCTGGCGTGGTCTGGTCCGTGCAGATTTACAGAGCGGGGATGGGGGACCAAAATGTACCAAAAACAGCTCCAACGGTTTTATTAAACATCCTAATTATCTTCTACGTGTTAGCAACCAACTTTTCTTCTGCGAAAATATCAACGTGACAATTTAGTGATATAGGCTTATGAAGCAAAAGTAGGGGTTTTTAACTTTTTGGCAAATTGGCTTCGACCATTTTCACCAAACTTACAGGGTGTTTTCAAATAGTTAATACTTATGTATAGTTCACAATAAGTGTTCTTCTGACCATTCACTGAACAGAGATAAAAACCAAAATGTGTCTTCTGGCAGCCTATACCCGCATCTGCTCAAGCGGATATCTCATAACTGGCTCTAACGATTTCAATCAAACTTGCGAAGTACTCTCAACTAACTGGCACTCACGTTTTGTTCTTTGTAGATGTTTTCGTAGAAAGAAGATACAGCGCACTGACGTCGAAATTACGGGGGTTGCGTGAAGTTATGTGTGGCTACGCACCAGATATTTGTCCTCGAAAGTGTTTTCTATGGACAGCTCTAAATAACACGACGGTTTCGTACAATTATCTGTGAGAAATTAACGAGAGCAGCGTAATAAATTATCGGAAATATTGAAGAAAATGAAGTATGTTAATGATAAGGAGCGACTCCAGGGGTAATCCGTGGGAGTTGGATCTGTTTGGATGAAAACTCGTCCTTCCTTTTTGTCAACTTCAAATTACTACACTTTCATAACCCTTTGGGTTGTGGCGCATAAAATTATAAAGAAACGATTCTTGATGTACAATGTTCTTACTGGAGGTTGGAGTTTTTGTTGCAAACTGCGTTTCATTCAACCATTATAAATCGATGAATTCGTTTTCAGAAATGCCGTCTTATAAGTTGACCTATTTCCCTTTGAAAGGTTTGGCTGAGCCAATTCGCTTTCTACTGTCTTACAAAGGCGAGGAATTCGAAGATGTCAGATTTGAAAGAGAGCAGTGGCCTTCTATCAAACCAAGTAAGTCAGCTACACACGTCGTTTCTTGCGTTTTGAAACGGTCAATTCGTCCTTAACTCAACTCATTTTCATTCCTCAGCCACGCCATTCGGCAAAGTTCCCATTTTGGAAATCGACGGTAAGACTGTCTACCAGTCAACTGCCATCGCGCGATATTTAGGGAAGGAGGCTGGTTTGAGTGGGAGCAACGACTGGGAAGATTTGCAGATCGACATTGCTGTTGACACTTTGCACGATTTCCGTCTTGGTAGGTATTGTTTAGTGTTAAACTTTTATTGTGCTGCTATAATCTGTTTAGCATGTTTTATTGTTACGGCGATTGTAGGAAGCTACACGATGCGCCCATTTTGTCAGGTTATTTGATGTTCCTGTAAGTTTCTCTTGGTCACTATACGTCTGAGGTGCGGTAATAAACCAGTCCAACTGATAAACGGTGATTTATGTTGAGAAAACACAACTAGATGTGAATTCTGCGATGTTTATTGAAGGGCCCTTTATAGTTTATTTAGCCTTCTGTAATTCTGAAAGTACTTCGGCTTACCCAGTAGGGTGTAGGGAAGTTTTCTAATTTTTATTGACTCCCATTGTGCTCGTTTTGGAAGCAACAATTGTTTCAAATCGGAAGCACTATGTTTTTCTATAGTTCGTTACAGAAAGCGAGCAGTTACAAACGTCACTTGTGAGAAATGAACTGACTGCAGATCATATAAATTGAACCGTTAGAAGATTGAGGGCTGGTTTACCAATGTCGTTGGAGGATTTTGGCTAGTACTAGGTGGCAGTCATCTGTGTTCCCACTGATGGCTCCCAATTCGACGTTTTAACTGGGGAATTGATGAAACAGCCTTGAAACAAGCAGATCTGAGAAAAATCAACAGCAAATAGAACAATATTTCTCCCATCTGGGTGCTATCGACTGTTCCAATGACTGACTCTCAAGAATCCACGACAGACTTATAAACGACATTATTCTGGTAAAGTGCCAGGACAATAATTCAATAGTTTGATACTTCATTGAGCATTGTTTGTTCTGATAATGTTGCTTACTATGGCAGTCAGTTTGAGTGGCTTGGTACGTTGAAGTTGTCTTGCCATTTCTCCGGTGTCATGGAGTTTGACAGTTTCCTCCTTGATCTGAGGTTTTATGCATAACTCAAGGTCTGACGACGCGTTGGGCAGATCATTGAAGGACGAGTGTGTAGTTGGCAATTTATTCTCTAGGCTGTGTGTGGGCCACATCCGAACTGTGGGCACCGATCAGCCACTGCCTCAATGCCTTTGCTTTTAACATATCGAATTTTATGTTGTATACGAAGATAGAACAAACGAAATAGCAAATTAATACATATTAGTTATAATAATATATACATGCTGGTGACACAGAGGCGAGGAAAACCAATTATACTAAAATCGTGTAATATGTACAAATTAGAGAAAAACGGAAATAAGGAGCTCCTATTTAGTAAATGAAAATAACGAACAATTGAACAATTAAAAAGGGAAAACGTTAAAACTAGTGTCCTCGAGGAATTAGAATAAAAACGTCGGACCGTTTAGTGAAATTGGCAGTTGAGATTTGTTGCGAGAAGTCACTGATCCTTGTAGCGAGGTGTCGGCAAATGATGCTTGTGTGAGAGCTGGACGTCAGGCGGGATGCTGATCACCCAGGGAACAACAAACGAAGTGGCAGCTTGATACGACAATTGAGCGGCTGAACGCATTGTGCCAAAAAAGAGCGGGGCAGTAGCCAAGAAATGGTGAACTTGTGGAGCGGGGGTTTTTAGACGATGCCGAGGAGGGGAGCAATAAAATGCATCTTCCTGTTTCACGTTTACACATGTTCAGTAATGTATCGACTTTTTTGTTGAAATATCTGTCAAAATCAACAGAAGCCCTGCCAGTACCATGCTATTTTGACTGCCTTAAAAAGAAATGTATGTACAGTAATTCAATGGGACCAATGTTATGCACCATGACACAGTCCCATTGAATCACTCGAATCACTGAGATTCATATGATATCGTGCAATACGCTATCAGAAGCTCAACCTCTCGCTATGCATTTTTTTTACCTTTTATTTTAGTATTGTGGCTCGACAGACATTTTCTATTTCACTAAATGCCCCTTTCCTTAAAACGTTTGGACACGAATACTCTAGGCAACCAACCAATGCCGTAACTGAACTTGATCTCATTGATTTTTACTTTCCTTGGTTCAGCGAAGTAAAACGGAAAGTTACGTAATCAGCTGACCCTACTGAGTTCGTAGAACGCTATTTGGGAAAATGGTCTGTGTGTGGTCTGTGAAAACGGCTCAAACTTGATATCTAACCTGCAGGTCACCATGGGACGCCAAAATAAGGGTATGAGCAAAATCCGCCCAAAACTAACTATAGTTGTCATAGTGCTCGAAACCCCCAATATTTTGTTTCTCGAAAATGGCCCTAACGTTTTTATTACATTTTTTGTATGGACAGCTCCCAATGAGACAGCAATTCTATTAAATTTCCACTCGTGGAAAAATTACGAGAGTAGCACAATAAATTACCAAACATTTCGACGAAAATCGATTTTAGTTCAGTTTTTTCCTTACAAACTTCGTCAAATGTTACTAGGATACTCAGGTGGTGGTCGAACCAAGTACCAGATCCCAACAGACCAAAGTAGAGGTCGCAATGCGGTTGATAATTCTAAATTCAGATCTTGTACAGGCTGTCGTACTGACCTTGTGGGAATATCTGTGGAACCTATTAGTCAAAGGAGGAAGCCTTATTATTGAGTTGACCCAAGAACGATTCCTCCAGTAGGTGGGGAATTGGTCTGATATTTAGCAGCTGCTTCATATTCACAGTTGTATGAACAATGAGACATTCGGATGAACCACAAAGCAGTTCGTTAGCAGCAGTCCTAATTAACAATCCCGTAATGTAGGTTCTAAAGATGTGCTCTGTTTCTTAAAGCTCCAGCTATTCACGGTAGGATTCTTAGTAAACCAATCGCTCTGAATTGTGGACCACTGTGTTGTAGCTCTCGCTCCGTACTGGTACGAACAGGATGAAGCAGTCAAAGCCAAGAAGAAAGAAGTGGCCCTGAAAGAAACTGGTCCGTTTTATTTGGCAAAATTCGATGCACTCGTGAAAGAAAATGGAGGCTATTTGGCCAATGGAAAGGTACGTGGCAACTTTAACCATTCTTAAATATTGGGCCAAATGGGAAAAGCCAGGAAAGGGCTTCTTTAATGTACGTCAAGGCGAGGGGAATAGTAAATTAAAAAGATGCTCCAAAGCATCGCACCACTGATGATGGCTGTTGGCTACATGTCTGTTATGTACGTTCATCCAGTCGAGTGCAGCCCGCGAGTATCTTGTTTTCCAGTAAACCTCCAAGTCGCTGGAAGTGATCTGCAGCATACATTTTTTTCAGTCGTCATTAAAAGTAAATATGTTCGAACGATTCGACACTTATTCTAAATTCTTCAACACAGCAATAAATGTGTATTATATAAAAGTAACCTCCCCACCTCGCTTCACGCAGGAGGCCCATCCACCACCCCAAAACACCCCACCCTCCTAATGTTTGTTGTGATGCACACACGACTTATCGGACAAACAGTTAGCTTTAGCCCTACGACAAATCCTCCTACTTCTGTCCCCTTACCCACTACGCACTTGACTAATTTGCACTCATCCCTCACGCTCCTAGTTCTAGTCAACAACGTCAGTTGCCATTCTGTTTCTGGACTTGGGCGGTGAATTTCGATTTCTTCTCTAGAATCAAGGGTCACATGACGGTGGAGACAAAGGCCAGTATCCTTCACAGTGTAAAACCTCCCCTATCCCACCAGAACTATCAATTATTTAGAAGCCTCCCCCACAGACATGTATATGTCACCGATTTGGGATCAGGAGATGTCATATGTCACCAATATGTCGACTGAGATATTGTTCCCTGATTCCTATTTGGTTTCGTAAGCATTGTGTGACTATCCTACACTAGTAAGTGTTCCCGCCAACGAGAGTAATTCATAACCAAACGCAATCTTGCTGCAGTGACGACCGATTGAGAGCCAACATACCGCCACTGAGGTTGCTGCAAAGTTTTTTCTTCCTTCCTCATTTAGAAGGTTAACGTATTATTACGAAGCAGCCATTCTCCTGATATAATTATACTTTTTCTTTGGTTTCCCCAGTCTCCTACGCGTGTTGTTTAGTAAGTAGCACAAAAGTGGTTGCAAGGTCTGCCGCCAATGTAATGCGCTGCACTTCACTCTCCCTCACGTAATCTCGTTGTGATCCCCCAATCACAGTTTGTTTTGTTCACCTAATAGAAACGGGTAGTATCGGCTTTCTGGTACAAGTCACAGAGATGAGTTGCTTTTGCTTGTCATTGCCAGGTCGATGTTAGGCAATGTCTCGCCGTCGATCCCATCCCTGATTTTGGGAAGAATAACAGGAAATGTTGCCCCATGTTCCCTCTGGGGTTGTTAGCCAGGTTTGGGTATCTAGTGTGTACATCTCTTTTGTTTAAGCCTTAACATTACTGTAAGATTTATTTTCGTTTCACGAACTGAGCGCTCTTTTCATTTTATAATCTTTTGTTTTTAATTCCATTATTATAATTACTGTATTTCGATTACTTTGTTTTGTTACTCCGTGTATTTACGTGAGCCATTAACCTTGATTGTTACATCGGCTGAGGTTTACACTGTTTAGCGTGTCTCAACACACGTTATTAGTTCACGTGTTTTACCAGAAGTAGAAACTGCCATTACTCCTGACAAATGAGGGATCTTCGGCACCAGGACACCACAGCCAGTTTATAAAAGAACGCCGACAAATTATTTAGGCAGAAGTTCCAGTATATAGTAGGGGTTTTTATGTTGACATTTTATGTCTTTACTTTGCTACATAAACTAGAAAATGTTACGCAGGATATGTAACGGGTAGCCCAGGAGCTGAGGGCTAAAAACGTTGACCGTTGAGTTGAAAGTTGGTTACTATTTTTTCTGGTAGTTCCCTCAATGTTAGGTAAAACCCCGGTTCTTTGCACTCTCTCTCTGAAGTATGGACTAAGAAAATGGCGGCTCATCAAAAAAGTCAAAATTTGACTTATTAGTTGATAGTCACAATATTTACCACAGTTGAGGAATTGGCTTGTATGGAATTGAGTAAACCAAAAGAAAATAAACACTTCTGATGTGGCAGTTCATAGTAATGGAAACAAAATCTCTGACTGAATGACTTCGTGTCGAAGGAAGCTTAATTCTTGTTGAGAAGCTTATTTCCTTTGGATGCTGACGACCGACCGTAGGAAACTCAATTGAAATTAAAGTACAGGAAAGCCCAGTAAATGGGTTTAAATGGAGAAGGTGAACAAGGATGACATGATGAGTGGAAGGCTAAGTGGTTGAAGGGCATGTATCAACTGCCATCCTGCGTTTCGTTTAGATGGGGAGGTCATAAACTGGCACCCCTTTCACTTCTGAGAGCTCTCGTTCGACGCAGTTCACCGAGTACATGCACGACAGTTACATAGATGACGATTGCATGTATCCCCCTTCATTATGGGCCCGACCTACATCAGATGTCACCCGCACAACATACACGTGCGAGTCTTCAAGTCAAACTTCATCACAACCCATCCAAACGTATTTATTATTCAGGAGGCCCTAGTAAACATCCTAAGTTGCCTCAATCAGGCAGATCGACACTCCCGACCAAAAATTATTAGGCGGAAAGCGTGAAAGTGATTTCCTTTTATTTGTGGTGAATTTCGGAACTCGTTGTGTTTGCTTCTCTAATTTGTCCCAAGCATGTGGCAGTCCATCACCGCTTCCTCTTCTCCCTGGACAGGGAAACTCTACGTCTGGAGTTGTATGGTGAGTACTGGACTCTGTCCAACCTGTGCAACACGATATATTGTTTACGAAATTCACACATTACGAGTATTAAACAGTCCACCCATGGAGTCAATCGACCAGTATATTTTCTAGCGGATCTCGATAGAACCAGCGCATGCACATGAACACCCAGTTTTGTGTGAAGCTCTCGAACAATTGACGACATGCTAGTTGATGCCATTAGTCGCTGACGGGTGCCAGTTGATGAACTCCCATCGTGAGCTAAGCACAAGCCACCTTGGGGGTAAACAGTAGCTTAGCTGACTTCAGCTCAGTCATTTCTCAGCACATCCCGCCATTATGATTCCTCTCCCAACTAATCCAATCTGTTTTTTCGCCACTCAACTCATATGACAGCTGCATTGAAACCGGTTCTAGAATTTATTTATTTGCTCGTACTCACTAGATCTCAAAATGTTGGTGTTATTTTTCGTTTTTAGCTGAGTTGGGGCGACTTGTACTTCGTTGCGCTGTCTGACTTCATTTGCGTGGCGCTTGAAGCCGACATTTTTGAGAAATACGACGGTCTGAGGCAATTGAGGGACAACGTCGTGACGATCCCTAACATTAAAGCCTGGATCGACAAAAGGCCTAAAACTAATTATTGAACAACCCGCTGCTACTGAGGGATTTAACGCGTTATTTAATATTTTTATACTACGATTTTGGACTTGACGTTCCACACCGTGTGTGTATTTATTTATATGTCCATTAAATGAGCATTACGTATTTTTCACTTTCCTTTGGTCCAGAACGAACCTTCACCACTTCTGTAGGTCTGTACAGTCTTAATGTGTTATCATGATGATTTTCATCCCTGTTCCAATTGATCTAACTCTAGGTGCCTCAACGAACCCATACAGAATCAATTTTTTGTTGTTGAAAGGTTTATTACAGTACTGTGCCTTGTTGGTGCTTGCGTTTGTTCTGTGCTTGCCTGTGTTCTCACCTTGTATGGGCACTGGGTAGCTAACCGCAGGCAGCTGGCCACGCCCTTCTCTGCTACTGCTTCAGGGATTTAGGTCACAAGAAGAGGGTGTGCACAGGTCCCGTAAGGCACATGCTCTCCTCTGAGAAGGGATGAGTCGCTGTGGCTGATATGGTTTGCGTTCTTCGGAGCAACCTACACTCGAGTGCAACGTCACAGAATCATCTCTTGCAGTTGTTTGAGAGAGCAGCACCATAACCAAAGGAACCCACTAGTTCTAGGACGAGCTGAAGAATGATACTTGAACCTCCCAATCTGGTGGTATGCTGCAAAACTCACATGAGGGCAAAGAGAACACATACGAAGAGCTGCCTTTGCTATTGAAGGACATTATTCAACTTAGTTCATTCGAACTAACTTCACGCTTAGCGCTTAAAAATCCGGAATTAGCTGAGCAACCTGCGCCCATGGCAATCGCTATTGAGCACATGGGGTTCATGAACCTGCTGACATAATTTTTTTGTTTCGCGACCATTGCGTGTAACCTGTGAGAAATGGTAGTAATTAATTTAAATGTTGTCGAGTCTGGGACCCTCCTAATATGTAACGTTAACTGATCTTGTATAAGAAATCAATTCCGTTTCAACAACGTATGATTTGATGAACAAGAACTGAGAAAGAAGAAAAAGAGTAGTAATTAAAATGGAAAAAAACAAATAAGGGTTGGGCTGTGGTAGGTACATTATCGAAAGAAAAACAAGCACCGTGTATGCACACATACACTCACATTAATGCATGGAGTGCACTTGTCCGTTGTGATTCGTTTTTCCACTTGTCCGTTGCGATTCGGTTTTGCACGTTAAATTTTCACTTCTACCATGTGTGACTGTCACACATTTCTTTATTCACAGGTTTACTGCAAATTATGATTTGGTTAGGGTAGGTAAATTGTAATGAATGCATTTTTTATATTATTTAAACATATTTTATTTTATTAAACAAGAAAACAGAATTCAATCCGGGAAAAAAAATCTAGGTCCCTGATGTATGTTAGATTATATTTCCGTTCAATGGACAGCTACAGAAATAGTTGCGGGTAACAAAATGACGGTTTATGTTACAGGAATACGGCCGGTTGATCAAAGTCAGACTTACACTTGTTGGTTTATTATTCATTCTGCACAATGTTTTCGGTTACGAAAAATTTTTTACAACCCCCCCTCAAAATTTGATACTTTACGTTTCAAGACATGGAGATTCCAAATTTGCAATGTCCGTCCGCCGTCCGGGCCGTTTTGTGCCTTTAACGTGGTCTAAAAAATTCGTTCTTTCGCCCAAAAATCCGATTTGGTATCTAGTTGTGCCCGCCATCTCAGCAATCCGATCGGACGAAGCCCGTGGTTGTAATGGGCAAAAAACGGTTAAAAAAATTAACAAAACGCAGTACAACACGGGAGCTACAGCGTTTCGTCGTTTGAACTCCCCCCGCCCCACCTGTCTCATTAAAAAACTCGAGGCGAGCGAGCGCAGCCTCCCGCTCGCTTCCCTCCCAACACTCAACTCCCCCCGGGTTCGCTTCGAGCGCCCCCGTTCCAATTTCCCCGACGTTTTGGTTTTAATACGATTCAATTTTTTTAGATTCTTTCGTTTCATTCTCATTTTGTTTTTTTCATAGATTTTTGGTTAAATTTTGATATTAGTATTTAGCGTGCATGTTTTCAATTAAAATTCAGTTTTTTCTAGATACTTTCGTTTTTTTTTGTTTATTTTAATATTACGATTCAGTTCTTTTCCACCTTTTTTTGGGTTTAATTATGATATTTTTCGATGCTGAATCGAACAGGATGGATCTCAGAGCATTAATGCTAGGTCAAGCTGATTATCCGAATAATAAACCGTTGTGTAATAATTTGCAGGGTTTTTTTTATTGTTCAAACAAAGAATAGTTCACGGATAAAAATACACTAAAGGCACGCGGTGTTCCCAGGCGGTTCCCCATCCAAGTACTAACCACGTCCGGCGTTGCTTATCTTTAGTGATCGGACGTGAACCGGCGTGTTCAACGTCGTCTTGCCGTACCACGTGACCGGTAACACAAGTTTTCGTGACTCGAAAGTCCCTTAGACACCGTCTATATAGAAGTTTCACTTCAAAAATGTTGGTATTACACGATATTCATAATGAAGAGGTTTATAACGAAGACGTTCTAGTTCAGTTCGTGAACTACTCATCCAAAGTAACAACGTGAGCTGGTCAAAAGAAGATAAATGAACGAGAACGAAGTATGAATACCCGAATCCACTCGGGAAGGTTTCAGCGTTCAAATCGCGTTAACAGTCGAGGAAGGTTGAGATCCTTCATGAGATGCGGAGCTTTCTGAGTTGATCCGTGTCGGTGGAATAGACAAATTTTTCCGGATGGAGGCCTTCAAATTGGATAAATGTCAGGATGAGGATTCTGACGGCACTTATGAACACGTCAGCTCTGAAGGTAGGTAGTTGAGCGTTGACAACGTCTCTTGGCGCAGCGAAAAGAGGCTAATAAGCGTTACTGCCGACTTTCTCCGTCCAACTCGTGTTTTATCTGCTCTTGTATTACTCACAAATTGTAGAATACTGATAGATTATACGCAGTTTGGGCCAAATTATAAAATCGGAAAAATCTGACCTGGAAGAAGTCCAAGGAAGTTTTGAAAGAGTTGGAATACTGGGATCCACAAGCGGTGATAATTCTCGTGGAGAATTGGGAGAGGCACTAGAGGGGTACAGAAACCTTAAGTGTCAGTCACGGTCGAAAAAAGGTGAATAATAAACGAGCGGTGCGTAGCAACATACAACTTTCCGCCACCCCCGTAAGTCCGAACACCAGCTACATATGTGGGTGCTGTATCTTCTTTGAACGCATTTCTACAGGAACATTTATCTAGAACAAAATGTAGGGACTAGTTAGCTGAGAGTACTCCATAAGTTTGATCGAAATCGTTCGACCGGTTTTGCAGAAAATGGGAAAACCGATGAATTAATATTCGTCAAATCTCCTTTTCTGAGTTAACTTGGCTTATACCTCCGTTCAACAGATATGTACAGAAATAATTATAGAGAACGAAATGTTGGTATGGGTGACTAAAAGACACTGTAAGATCTATCACATCTGGTGAAGCAGTTACATTTTGATTTTTATCTCTGTTCAATGGACCGTCACAGGAACATTTATTGAAAAGAATATGTAGGTATTAAATATTCGAAAACATCTTGAAAGTTTGGTGATAATTGTTGTAGCCGTTTTGCCAAAAAGCGTAAAAAACCTATTTTTGCGTCATGGGCCCATATCTCCGTTCACCGTATTTTCATGGAGATATGTATGTAGAAGAAAAGTTAGGTATTAATCAGGAGAAGATAATTTGAAAGTTTAATCAAAATCGTTAGAGCCGTTTTCGAGAAAAATGCGAAAAACCCTAGTTTTTGGTACATTTTCGTCCCACCCCCCCCCCTTCCGATCGGCCGAAATCGTCCAAAACCTTATTTTGGTGTGTACAAAAAATAACAAACAAAATAAAGAAAGAACCAGCTCAATAGGATCAGCCGTTCTCCGGCAAATCGAACTACAGACACACACTAAATTAGGTTTTTTTGACTCAGTAGGCCCCAAAATGTAAAGATCTGAAGAATACTGAAGGGTTTTGTCGCACGTAGCTCGGATTGGAAAGGCGTGGGAGTGGCATCGGGCGTTGGGTTGTAGGCTTTATCTCGTTCGTCGGCAGAGAGAGTTTAAAGAATCAACGCTGAATATTTTTAACATACCAAGAGTACTCTGCATGAAACTGATAGAATCTTAATGTACAGCCAACCGCTATTCACTACTAATTCTGTTTAGTCACGGAACGGAATTGTGCTGAATGGTGACTGCTTGAAGGAGGGTCACTAATCCTAACACTGGAAAACAAATCGATTATCGACATTAGACATTTTAGTGTTACTTATGACCTCACCTTACATTTAAGTATTGAAAACAAGGATCTTCCCATACTGCATTATATTTATCCCCTTCCCATACTGCATTATTTCTACCTCCCTTCCACGGGTCAGGGTTCAATAGAATGAATTGGCTGTGACTGATGCGCTCACACCTGAGCTAAACTACTACCTCACTCAGATGCTGACAGAACATGTATTTTACACGTTCCCTCCTGGAATTTGAGAAAGCTCAATCTTGGAATGTACATGACGTTTCCACAGCGTCACATGTCTTTGTTGTTTTGACTAACTCCCAAGTCTTGCAATAACATGGAATTTTACAGTGTTCAAGATGGTGAGAACATTAATTGTTGTTATTTTGCAGAACCTATCATCAAAATAGAAGTCAAGTCGGAAGCTGACCCTTTGGAAATTAGTGCAGGTATGATGATACTACTCAAAATTATACATATTCCATATCATCGGATATTTCTAACATAGGCAGTTAGAGATCCGCCAAAATTTATGATCTTGGTGTTGCAAATTTGTGCTATGCCTGTATTTTACCGTAAGTATTGGGTTGTTTGTAGATTGCGATGAAGAAGAGCTGGAATCAGCCTCTTTCGGCGGTTCGTTGGATTCTGAAGCAAATGTAGTGCCTAACTTGCAGCAGGTGGAATGTGTACCATCGACATCTGCCACTCGTCGAGGTAGGACTTTAAGTGAGTTCTTTCGCATTCAATTTTGTATCTGTCTCCTCTTCGTTCATTATTTGTCTTGGGCGTTCGAACCACATAAAGCCTAGTGATTGGGAACTCCGGTTTAAAGTCAGCTAAAGTCTGTTGAGGAGTGAAGGTACTAAGTTTCCTACGAAACAATACTAGTCAGTATTTGAGGAACGTTGAATCTGTCAGCAACAATCTCATCACTTATTTGATTTTCATAAACCGCAGTTAATATTGTAAATGCATGAAAGATGCGCCTAGCTTGTTTGACGACTGTTGATGATTATTAAAGAACAAAATCATTCCGTATCATTGAAGTTCTAGATGATTTTGTTGAATGGAGTGCAGGTGGGGTCTGAGATGTTGCTGACCTTGCCCCACAATAGCCATGGAAGTACAGTGTTGTAACTTTAACGTGCAGCAGAATAGCTCTTTTGTAAATTCACAAAAGGAGAATTGACTTGATGGAAAGGAACACGAATAACCCACACAATTGGGAGTGATATCGATTCGTAGCTACTGGACAAAAATGTCATTCGCAGTTATGAGTTATTAGTGTTATTTATTGTCTTTAAATTTTAATGTGGAGTAAACTTTAGCCTGAATGAATGAAACATTATCCTAATGCCCTGTTGGGGAATGGGATGACCACAGTCCCCTCTCGAAACTTAAATCGAATTGACTTGACATGACATGATAGTGGACATAAACAAAACAAAAAAACGCATAAGGCCGGCACGAAGAATTATAGTAAATGGATTTAATCCGAAAATATTAAGAACGGCTTGAGCCAGAACAATAAAGTAGGTCCCTTAAAGTAGGAAACTTCTGACCAGTTTGTCGTTGTTATGTAGATTGAGTGGCAGTGAGGCGAGAAAATGTTGGAGAATTGTAGAAAGGCAAGGCGTTTGGCTCAGAAGCGGACTGAAAAGGCCACGTTGGATCGTAGTTGTTTGACACAAGTCAAATCAGTTTGAGTCTTTTGACTACGGACTTCCCCGTACCTATGGAAATCCCACTTCTGCGGTTATTTCTAACGAAGCGGATTTACCTGAAGTGGGTTCTCCCTTTCTTTATTTTCTCTCCTCAATTCCAGATTTCTCTCCACAAGAGACAGCCCCTTCTAAATTTCATTCAGCTACAAACTCTCACGAACGTCACAATCATCTCTCGGTGCCCGATCAGACACCTTCCTATATCATATCTCCACCCATACAGTTTGCTATCTCCTTCCGATACAGTTTCCCGCCAGTTCACGAATATTTACGAGTCGTCCCCTTTTGTACACAAACTCCACTCACCTCAATGCTTTTAATACAGTCCTCCTCACGCTCGCCGAGTTTATTTTACTTTCGATCTTCAACTCTCATCCTCTCGTGAGGCCAACTGTAGTTTTGCGGCAAAAGGTCGGAAGTCAGTGAGTTGGAGGCGGCGATAAGCTCTTGGCTTCGTTTGTAAACAGCCTCCACAATTGACGCTCAGTGGGGCGATTTTCGCCAACATGCCCCTCTCACCAACCAATCTCCCCCCTCCCTATCCATGAACGCAAGAAGGAAACAAAACCAAAAACGAGAAAAATATGTTTCCATCAAAACGACCTAAGACCCCTGCCGAAAGAAAGAATGGGGAAGTGCAAACATTTCTTGAAAAAACTGGTTCAACTGAAATTGTGTGGTGCAGAAAAATAAAAACCGTTTCATCAACTAACTTTTCGACGAACATTGGTGAACGTTTCCCTGAATGCTACTTCAACGTTGAGCGTTGGGAGACCGTTTGAGAGTCAGGAGACTGCAAACAATCAGCAAGCGGACAATCGGGAGGCAAAGCATGTTCCATGTCAGATTTTAGCCACTGGCTCTAAGCTGTAGGTATCTGGGAGTCTTACCTCTGGCAGGGTCAAGGGACATTCTTTCCATCAGTAGTGTTAGTGTATTTGGTTACTGGTTACTAACGAACTGAACCATTTAAGAGACTTAACGTACGCTTTTATAAACACTTCATAATAGTTGGCTAGTGTTGGAGTTCCATTTTATTCTTTTTAATTATGACAGGTAACTCTTCGCGAGTAACAAACCATAAATAATAAATTTTGAATGTAAACCTGTAAACATGTATGCTGAAGTAGCAGCAGCCTATCAGATTTGCCTATTACTTGCCAGACTCCCAAATGCCGTCTGATTTCTGCTAACTTTTTCTCTGAAACATCTAAGCACGTTTTCTTCCCCATCGTTCTAGGTGTGAGACGTTATCCATGCACACAATGTGACTACAAAGCCGTCAACAAGAACGTCTTGACTCTACACATGAGAAAGCACACAGGTGCAGTGATTTAATTTGAGGAAATTGTTTAAAAAATTCATAAAGCGAATTGAAAGTCTTGATTAGCTTTAATGTTAAGTTTTCATTGCTAGTTCTAAAGTTGTCACTTTAGTTGGTTTTGTATTTGAACACTGCTAGTAACGGATTATGATAGCTTTTGCGTTGGAAGTTACTAATTGCAGATGACAATCAAAACCAGTTGTGGGAATGTTAGTCGGAAATTTTGTTTGAACTTGAAAGTATCTTCGTGGTTGATCTTGAAAACCAACCCATAGGTCTGCTTTGAAAACAGTTATGCCTGTGGGCCAGCTTCAGTGGGAAGCTTTGGAGTTTTCCTCCCTTAAATAATCACCTGGAACTCATATACTGCAGTCAAGTATCGTTTGGTGTGTAGCATATACCACATGTTGATTGCAATGGCACATACAAAATTATTATGACTCCCCCCCATCACCCTTTTTGGTGGCAACTGAGACAACCCCCGCTGCTGCCTTAGATGGGCCTATTGTGTGGTGTGAGCTGTTTCATGTTCTCTCAGTTGCACACCCAGGTCTCACCGTTGTCGAACAAAATGCGAGATAACCTTGAGGTCCATCCCTGCAACTGCAAGCTCTTTGAGGTGCTCCGCTGCTAGCCCCTCACAAGTATCCAGTACACACCCCACTGACTCTAGCCTCCTGTCAACGTTTCGTTAGCCCCTCAGATAATGAGAAACGAGAGAAAGAACACTATAAGAGTCGTATCACACTAAAATCCTTAACCCGACTCAGCGCTTACAAACTATCTGAAACACCACGCTCTAAGTAGGAACTGAGGTACAGAAGATCCTCTCTAGAGAAGAGCAAATCGGCTTTCTCCTAAAGGCAGGGGGAACATACACAAGGGGCAGCAAGGAGACCTTGGAGGAGCTACTGGCAGCTCACTTCCCAGGGTCTCAAAGCCTGCAGTGGGGAGATAGCCAGCTGAGCGCCGATGGAGGTACCTGTCATGGGCAATCGAGGAACCCACTGCTAGCCGCTGCCTCCAGAGAAATGTTCCACTTAATAAGGTTAAATGGGCTATTGGTTCATTTAAACCTTACAAGGCGCCAGGTGCGGATGGGATCTTCCCAGCCATGTTGCAGCATGGTAGAGAGGCTCTGGGTCTGATACTGGTGAGGCTTTTCAGGGCGAGCTATGTCCTTGGGTACATACCCACTATGTGGAGGAAGGTGAAGATGGTCTTTATACCAAAGCCGGGTGGCTCCTCGGCCCTGGCTAAGGGCTACCGCCCCACCAGTCTCATGTCCTTCGTGTTGAAAACAATGGAGAAGATAGTGTGCCTATCAATAAAGGAGTTCTATCTTACTCAGAACCCCATTCGGAGTTCCTAGCATGCCTATCAGAGGGGGAGATCCACTGAGACTGCTGTGAAGGAACTGGCAACAGTGCTGGAGGATACTCTGAAATCCGGAGAGATTGCACTGTGCTGCTTTCTGGATATTGATGGGGGCTTTCGACAATACGTCCTATGCCTCAATTACGGCTGTGGCTGGTAGGAAGGGAGTAGATCCTTACCTAATCTCTTGGACCAAGGAAGTGCTGAGTAGCAGGGTGGTCTTCTCGGAGTTGGTGGGGAAGGGGGGGGGACACTCTGTGGTGCCCACAGGGGGGGGGGGGTGCTCTCCCCTCTCCGCTGGTTACTGGTAGCTGATACCCTTCTCGAGCTGCTGGAGGAGGAGTGCTACAAGGTAATAGGATACGGGGATGACCTGGTAATTATAGTCAGGAGTAAATTAGCGAGTGTAATCAGTGAATGCATGCAGCGTGTACTGAATACCCTACAGACATGGTGCAATGGGCAAGGACTGTTTGTCAATCTAGACAAAATGAGCCTGATCCCATTCACCAGAAGGTGCAGCCTTACGCTGCGGTAACTCAGGCTGGGTGGCAGGGTGGTGAAGATCCAGCATGAGATCAAGTACTTGGGAGTTTTTCTTGATGGAAAGCTCTCTTGGGCCACACCTGTGAAAAAAGCCTTTCAGCGGGCGTCGGTGGTGATGTGGGCAGCTCAAAGAATGGTGGGGAAGACATGGGGGCTGAAGCCTGGGATGATCCAGTGGCTGTACACTGCGGTTGTTAGGCCTGTAGTCACCTATGGAGCCCTGGTCTGGTGGACTAGGGTGACTAGGGTGGAAAACAAAACAGTGCAGTTGCAGCTAAATAAACTGCAGCGTAGGGCGTGTCTGGCCATTACAGGCTGTATGACAACATGCCCTACGGCTGCACTGGAGGTTTTGATAGATTTAGCTCCAATCCACATACATGTTAAAAGGATGGTGTTTCTCCAGGCTGTATCCTTGCTCTGAAGAGCTACTGACTCAGGCAAAAATTAACAGCAATCGCATGGAGCTCCAATCCACAATTCCTAACTTTCGTCAAAAATTATGAACCAATAACCACTAGACCATGATCGCCCGGTGCCTTTAATAGGAGTCAGTCAGTACAATACATTTAAAGTAAGTAATAATTGAGTTTTCCTTACTTTCTTCGGTTCTCTAATATGTTTCAAGTAAGTAAAAGAATTAGTTAATACTCTTCGGCGTAGAATTGGCTGGACAATGTCATGGCCCTTAGCTCTGTCAGGAAAGCCCCCGGGCATGAGTTTTTCTTACCTGCTGAGAGTTCAATTAGCCTCCTGGGTTCGCCTTTGGTAGTTCCAATTCCAACAGCTGTTTTCTCTGGTTTCTCTCTAGACTAAGGACCTGTTTTGGTCGCTCTCTGGAGAATTTAATAAATAACGTTGATTCCAGCTCAGCTGTGGGGGTGGTCTATATACACCTCATCATGGCTATGCACGCCCTGCTATACAGCCTACTCAACTTCAGCTGCATAGTCTTCTTCCCTGTCTTGGTCCCCCAATGACTGATATAAGCCTTTTCGAGGGTTTAGGAAGAGACTTGTCCAGGTCCACCACAATCGCTGTGACCGCAAGCCCAACAATCGCCTGTACATCCAGAACCATCCTCAGTTCCCATGGGACATATACAATTATTTGTTGCTACTTACCCATCAATGACTAATCTCATTTGTCAATTGTAGGTGAGAAGCCCTATGCCTGCACAATGTGTGACTATAAAGCAGCTCTAAGGACAACCCTGGTTTCACATATAAAGAGAAGACATACAGGTATGGTGATATCTTTTGTCTAGAACTACATGCTAGGTTAATTGAAGCCTAACTTCAATGTTCAACTAATTGAACTGCCTTCAATGTTCTTGATCTTCCATTCGGTTTTCTTTGTTTTCCTTTTTTTTGCCTTTTCGTAAACAGGCATTCAGTATCGCATTCTCACCCTGAAGTGTTACCAATATCTTCCAATCCCTGAAAACTTTTTTGCCGCCTGGCGGTCCACATCTTTTTGTGTTGGAATTGAGTGTGTGTACCAAGTGTTCCTCTTACTCTGAGCTGGATTAGTCCAGCAACGGCAGTTCATCAGTAGGGTTAAACAGCCTACTCACGACAGTCTAAACTCAGTGCACGTTCTGCATTGGTGGGTGAACAACTCGATGCTTAGCTATGACAGCCGACATTGCTGTGAACGCTGGGGCTATGAGCGTCACTGTGGTAAGTTTTCTGATAACTCTTCAAGCCTTCAAGCATTGATAAGTTGTGCTTTCGCAGTGCCTATGTGCCAGCATTTGCTCTGTGCGAGGTTTCTGTCCTCACTGAGTTGACATTAGAACAAGTGCGTTATTATTTGATAGATGTACCGCCCCAGTCAAATTACCAACCTGGCAGTATTTTGAATCCTATCATAATAGAGAGATTGATTTCTACTTGGAACGCCATACATTCCGTCATGCATGCAACAAGTTGAACAATTGTTTGATTGAAACGAACGTTTGGCTCATTGTGCATTATGATTACACGCACAATAGTTCTACTGTTATGGTGTTTACTTTACTATCTGCTCGAGAGAGTAGGATTATATCTCGACTCTATCTTTTGCCACCAACTCAGTTGTGTGTGTTAATTATAATTATTGTTATTTCTATTCTGGTGAGCAATTTAGAATAATTGTTGAAACGTTCGAAGATCGTATTTTACTGACAACTGAGAATAAAAACATATGTTGCACTCGGCTTGAATGGCTGATCACTTCTTGCGACGTAGAGGTTTAATGCAAAACCAGATGTTCGTTCACTGGCTGCGCTCTACTGGGTTAATATGTACATAGCACATTCCATGACCCTTTCAAAATCTGTCTGTTCTTTACATACTAGACTTGTTACATAATGTCTAATTGTAGATGAGAAGCCGTTTGCATGCTCCGAATGCGACTACAAGGCAGCTTTAAAGACAGACCTTGTCCTACACATGAGAACACACACAGGTATAGTATTGTTATGTTCATCACTTGAAATTCATGTTGAAATTGTGAACCCCTGTCAATCTTTTATTAGATACGCCTTGGAAGTTCGAGCCAGGACTACAATGGATGTTGAGACTTGTTCTTTGCTTAGTTTTATTGTGTGGGAGTCTTTGGTAAAGGCACCCAACGTAGAACCAGTGCCTGCTTACATATTTCGGCACTTGTGGAGGAGCTCTCTGTGCGTGCTCGTTGGTAGATGTTTCATTTGCACTTGTGCGATGTCACTGGTAATCCTGATTTGACTCCTCTCCCATCATCGTCACATGCATCAATCATGTTTTCGCTCACCCAACATCTACTTCATGCTCTATATTTATCATCTACCTATCCTGCTGGTTTGTTGTTTTGCTATCAGGCTACTAATATTAAACTTAATTGTAGGCGAGAAGCCATTTGCGTGCTCTGAATGTGACTACAAAGCATCGTCCAAGAAATGCCTGATCATGCACGTGAGAGGACACACAGGTATAGTGATAATATTCGGTTGAATGAAATTATTAATATTATTCTTTGTATAAACACGTATTTCATTCAATGTATGTGACGTTGTTTGTGTTTTATGTACATGACGATTCACATTCGAGTAATTATGGTATATTTGTAAAAATATATGTCCTGGGTTGACGGAACAGAGGGTTTTGAGGCCCCAGTCCAACGCTGGCTGTATTACAAAAAACAATATATCACATAGTTTTCTCAGTTACATGAGACATACAGACTTTTGCTCTAGAAGCATATTTTGTTATTCATCGTTTTCTTCCTACCCTTGTGTCAAAACATATTTATAGTATATTGACATTTTATGTCTTTACTTTGCTACATAAACTCGAAAAACGTTACGCGGTATATGTAACGGAGAAGTGTCACGAAATTTGTGTTGGGTTAAGTGCATGGTAACCAGTAGAACCATCAAGGAGCACAATCAAACGTAGTTTTTAACAGATTTTTAAAGAAAAAGACATAAAATGTCCCTCGTGGTTGTGTACTTGTACGAAAGCTGTACCCACTGTTTGTGTTAGTAAGGGAACTGTGAAGTTGGGTGAACAGGGGAGGGAGGGTTAGTGGAGTGATGGCAGTAGGGGGGAAGAAAAGGCAGGAAGAAGGTGGAGTGGGGGAAGGCCTGCACTGTAAGTCTCATCTTACCTTACCCTCTTTTACTGTATGTTTCATTACAAACCTCACATTTTCTAGGTGAGAAGCCGTTTGCATGCTCTGAATGTGACTACAAAGCATCGTCCCAGATGTTCCTGACCCAGCACATAAGAGTACACACAGGTATAGTGATAATATTCTGTTGAATGAAATTATTAATATTATTCATGACAACTCACATTCTTAAGTGCAAATGCGAGCATGTTGATGGACGGATCAATGCACGCCACTGCTGCATAAGCTCCCGTTCTTAGTCCAGCTACCACTCACGCCTGCGATCCCAGACCAAGATTTTTGGATCCTATATGGTCCCTCCATGGGGAGAACTGCAGAGCAACTCAGCCATAACCGGGGAACTCTTATTTGTGTTGTGTTGAAGGATTTGAACGGCTTTTATCCTATTCATAATCCACTCATGACTCGTGGAGGGCAATTGCTCGCTGACAGCCTGTGTCCTGTGTTGTAATTTGCGTTCAACGTAATTGGCACCCTTGAGGGGAGCCTCACACTTGCACTCCTTGCTCAGATGTGGCATGGAGCACCAGGCGCACACCACAGTTCTCGTGCAGGCTACTGCCAGGTGGCCATAACGATGTCATTTGTAGCACTGTGTGGGAGCTTGGTACTTGCGGGTGGCGCACCTCTGCCAGGCTATTTGGGGGTGCCTCGCCCCCTCTAGTTTTTGTGTAGGCTGGGTGACACCTCGATCACCTAATCCTTCTGTCTGCCACACTTTTTTGTGAAAAGGGGCCTGATGTCCTGCGGCTGCAAGCCTAGCACAGGGTGTGCTCAACAACTTGTCTGGCCAGGTCCTCTTTTTGTAGGTCGGCACGTCGCACAATAGCAGGCAAAGGAAGCGACCCAGGGGGGCTGATGCTTGTAGCTTCAACTCCTTCTTGGTGGAAATATGGCTCCTAAGCGCCTTAGTCATTTCCAGAGTTTCCGTCACGATGACAGCGCCACTTCCCACAGCGGTGTGGATGTCAAGCACTCGGACGCTTAGTGCATGGAGGTCCTTAGCAGGGACACCCCGCATCAGCGCTTCCATTGCATCAGTGGCGGAGGGACCAGCCTCTCCTTCCTCACATGCAGGCGTTACCACTACCACGTTTTGTCGTGGGTTTTTAGGGGGGGGGGGTTTGGTAAGGGGTCGAGCATTTTTATTTTTGCCTTTGTTTTTGGGCAGAGGCATGGGTGCCCTCGGCCTGCACGTCCTGCTTTTTTGGGGTCTTTTTATTTTTTCCCCTGCACTTCCTGGCCCTGGCAGGCTGCCATGGTGCTACAGTAGCTACCCGGACCATGCACCGAAATTAGGTTTTTTAGACTCAGTAGGCCTCGAAACTTAAAGATCTGAAGAACAATTGGCTGTGACGCTCACACCTGAGGTAAACGACTACCTCACTCAGAAGCTGACAGAATATGTATTTTTCATATTCCCTCCACTTTGTGAGCAGTTCCTGGAATTTGAGAAAGCTCAATCTTGGAGCGTACATAACGTTTGCACAGCGTCACATTTCTTTGTTGTTTTGACTAATTCCCAAGTCTTGCAATACATGACAACTCACATTCTGAAGTGCGAGAAGTAGAGAATATTTTCTTGCACGAGTAATTATAGTATATATGTAAATATGTAAGTTATTGTTATAATATTGTTTGTAATCTAATGTAGATGATGTTCAATCGAGTAGTGGGATATCGATCGTGGGCAATAGCTAAGATGATAAATGGTGATATGAGATGATAAGAACGTAGCAAATGTTAAAGCTCACGTGGTCTCCCGAACTTGTTTTTTGATTTTTCGATAAACCATCGTTCGAGTTCGTGATTATTTAGTGTTCAACTCCTATAATAATCTTATAAATCAAAAAACTTACCGTGTCCGCGAGATGAGTGTTATAAAAGCACAATTTCGAATCACGCTCGAGCGTTCCGCTTCAGACCCTAAGAAGTCGTCGTATGTAGTGTCCTCGATCCGAATAAACGATGAAGTGTACCTATTTTCGTCGGTAAGCTCACCACTCGCGTTACATAAACTGCTGAGTGAGCTACCTGCAGTAAAGAAAGCAGTGAAAAGCATCCAGGGACGAGGTCAATTCCGACGCGTGAATGTTACGTTGAGCGACAGTCTTCGAAACACCTACCTTGATGAGGACGATAACGTCACCTTTGGAGATGAATTTCTAGAGCAAGAAAGTACAGCGATGGACAACAAACAACTCGATGAAAACCCACAAACTGCAACCACTACTAAGAAATCAATGCAGTCACTAACCAAGGATATGATTTGCCGGCAATTTACTGGCAAGGACCAGGACGCAACTGTATGGCTCAGATCTTTCAACAAGGAATGTGAAAGACTCAACATTCCAGACAACCAAAGGGTAGAAGCACTACGCCTATTCCTGGATGGACCACCAGCAACTTGGTTTGAGTCAAATTGGTTGATCATCGGAATCAATACCTGGGAAGAGTGGACAGAAGCGTTTCTCGAATCATTTGCAGGAAAAAGCTGGGCGGACATCTCGTTTGCGGTCCATTACAGATGGATGAAAACTGGTAGCTATTCTGATTTTGTTATAAAAAAATATAATTTGTTGGTAAGTGCGTTTCCAGATATGTCTGAAAAAGATCGCATAGCATTAGTGATAATCAGTCTGCCACCCTTTGTTAATGAGAAGCTTGATAGAAATGAAATTGTGACTCAAGGGAAACTATTAGCTAAATTAAATCTTTTGCCCATTAGCGGGAAAGGAAATAAATTCAAACCCTATACTCAGCCACAAATACCCACAGACCATGCTAGTAAATACAGTAGCTTCAAGACACGCTACACACCTTGCATGATCTGTGAAAAATTGGGGTATAAAAACAGATTTCATCCAACGGAAAATTGCCGAAATAAACCAAGAGATCCAGATAACTTCAAAGAAAAGAATGTAAAAATTGCTCATAACACTGAGTTGGAGCAGCTTTTCAATGAGGAAATTAAAAATTCAAAAAACTAAAATTGCCTCCACTCATTGGTATTCAATTACAGATCGAAAACATAGATGCACGCGGATTATACGACCCTGGGGCAAATATAACTATGATCACATCAAGATATTTACAAAAGCTTAAAGCCAACGACATAAATTCTGCAACAAATGTCATCAATAAAAATTATGCTTACAAAACAATGAGTGGAGAGCAAATCTCCTGTGGGATAGTGTTCCTTAAAATGAAAATTTTTGAAATAGAAAAAATGTCACGATTTTTTGTAGTAGAGAAAAAAAATTCCAATTTTGATATTCTACTGGGCTTGGATAGCATTCTTGATTTCAGACTGCGCCAGGATGAAAATTTACAAATCTCCCAGGCAATAGAAAAGACCCCAGTAAGAAATAGGTCTGCACACCAGCAAGTTCCTTCACTGAACTGGAATGAGTACCTCCCGATAGAAGAATTCAACATAAAAACAGAGCATCTGTCTAAAGACAAGCGTCAAGCAATTTATGATCTTGTAGAAAAATATGGAACCTGTTTTGCCAAGAATAAGTTTGATATTGGTCAGGTAAGGGATTATGAGGCTCACATTAAATTGACCCAAGACACTTACGTTGCCAAAAGGCCGTATAGGTGTTCTTTTGAAGATCAAAAGGAGATCCAGTCACAAGTAGCCGAATTGTTGAGAAATGGAATTATAGAGGAGTCTTATTCACCTTTTGCATCACCAGTGACAATGGCATACAAGAAAGAAGGGAGCGAAAAACTAAAGACCCGCCTATGTATAGATTTCCGAGAGTTAAACAAATTGATAGTGCCAGAAAGTCAGCCATTCCCGCTAATAGACGATTTAATTGTTCAAACCAAAGGATGCAAATGGTTTTCTAGTTTTGATGTCAATTCAGCATTCTGGACCATTTCTTTATGTCAAGAAGATCGGCACAAAACTGGTTTTGTAACCAGAAACGGGCATTATCAATGGACCAGCTTGCCTTTTGGATTAAAGAATGCTCCTGCGATTTTCCAACGTATATTATCGGGAATAATTCGAAGATGTGGGCTTTCGGATTTCTGCTCAAACTACATTGATGACATTCTGATATTTTCTCGTACATTTGAAGAGCATCTCAATCATATTTCACTGTTGTTGGAGGCTATTCATTCTGAGGGCTTCCGCCTAAAGTTTACCAAATGTACTTTTGCCACCAATGAAGTACGATACCTAGGCCATATTATAGGGCACAACACAGTGCGCCCACTTACAGACAATTTAACAGCAGTTAGAAATTTCCCTACACCTAGAAACCGTAAAAATATCCGTCAGTTTTTAGGAAAAATCAACTTCTATAACAAATACATTCCTAATTCAGCTCAATTATTAGAACCGTTTCATAAGCTTCTACGAAAAAATGTAGAGTTTATTTGGGATGACTGCTGCCAGAAGACGTTTGAAAACATAAAAAAGTATTTAACCACTTCACCAGTTCTTGCTATTTTTGACAAAGACTCACCAATAAATATATACACCGATGCTAGTATATCGGGGATAGCAGCAGTATTAAAACAACCACAAACAGATGGCAGTGAAAAACCAGTAGCATACTTCTCGAGAAAACTAAATGAAGCGCAAAAAAAGAAGTCAAATATTGAAGCTGATTGCCTTTCACGCAACCCCGTTCTTGAATGCATTGCTATCAGGGAAGCTGTCAGATACTGGCAATATTGGTTGTTGGGCAGGCGCTTTCGAATTTTTACAGACCACAAACCATTAGAACATCTTCGTATAAAGGCACGAACCGATGAAGAACTGGGAGAGCTGACGAATTATCTCCTACAGTTTGATTGTGAGGTGATATACAAGCCCGGTGTATCAAATATTGAAGCTGATTGCCTTTCACGCAACCCCGTTCTTGAAAACTTCGACCAAGTACTTCCAGATACATTACAGGTGGTGAATGTTGTCTCTCTAGAAGAAATACAAAATGACCAACAGCTCCTTGATAAATCAACATTATATCAGACTAAGGGGGTGTTTTATAAGAAAGTCAGACAACGATCGCGTATATGTCTTTCTGAATCATTTGGGAAACAGCTTATTAGCCGCACCCATGAACACTATGGGCACATAGGCACTAAACACCTACTTAATATGTTACTACCATCATATTACTTTCCACGGATGAAGATGCATGCTCAGATACTTTGTGCTAGATGTGAAGTATGCATTCGAAACAAGACGAGAATTAGAAAGGAAAAAGGTGTGATGGGCCATTTGGGACCTGCTTCTACACCATTCCAAATCATGTCATTAGACACTATCGGAGGGTTTGGTGGGCGTCGTTCCACAAAACGATATCTCCATCTTCTGGTCGACCATTTCAGCAGATATGCTTATATCTCAACCTCTGCGAATCAGACATCTCTCGAATTTGTGAAACTCCTTGAAAAGGTGTGCAATGAACACTCGATTGGTATGTTACTAACAGATCAATATGGTGGACTGACTTCATCAGAGTTCGAACAGTATCTAGAAAACAACAACATTGAACACGTGATAACATCAGTAGACATGCCCTCGTCTAATGGATTAAACGAAAGATTAAATCAAACCTTGGTTAACAGAATTCGCTGTAGAATTAATGAGTATAAAGCAAAAGTGGCCTGGTCCACAGTCGCGGCCAAATGTGTACATGACTATAATGACACGATCCACAGTGTAACAGGATTCACTCCCAGTTACCTGATGTATGGCAAAGAACTAGACATCATTCCACAAGAATTACGAACCCCTCAGGATTATCAAGCTGCGGTAAAACAGGCATATCTCAACTCCCTACGAAACCACGAGGAGAATAAAAAACGTTTGTCTCAAGATAGGATAACATATCAATTTAAGGTGGGAGACTTAGTTTATGTAGAGGTTTCAAACGCTATAAACCGTCACAAGCTGGACGAAATCAGATTAGGACCTTTCCCTATACTTAAACTGCGGTCGTCAAATATTTTTGAAATAAGAACAAACGGTAAAAAACGCACAACCCAATTATATCATATCTCCAAGTTAGTCCCTTTTGTAAAGTAAAGTATGAACTTTAAACTTCAAACAATTTTTGTAATTTTATATAAGTTTATGTATTAAATTATTATATAAAACAGAAGCAACTACAATTACTCTTTGTAGCTTCTGTCTTGGGGTGGGGGGATGTAAGTTATTGTTATAATATTGTTTGTAATCTAATGTAGATGATGTTCAATCGAGTAGTGGGATATCGATCGTGAGCAATAGCTAAGATGATAAACGGTGATATGAGATGATAAGAACGTAGCAAATGTTAAAGCTCACGCGGTCTCCCGAACTTGTTTTTTGATTTTTCGATAAACCATCGATACATCGTTCGAGTTCGTGATTATTTAGTGTTCAACTCCTATAATAATCTTATAAATATATGTCCTGGGTTGATGGAACAGAGGGTTTTGAGGCCCCATTCCAACCCTGGCCGTATTGCAAAAAAACGATGTATGATATAGTTGTCTCTATTGCATGAAACATACAGAGTTTTGCTCTAGAAGCATATTTTGTTATTCATCGTTTTCTTCCTACTCTTGCGTCAAAACATATTTATAGTATGTTCATTACGAACCTCACATTTTCTAGGTGAGAAGCCATTTGCATGTACTCAGTGCCATTTTCGGGCAGCTTCACGTGGTAATCTTAACCAACACATGTGGTCACACACAGGTATTGTATACTCACTGTTATTGTTTTTTTAATTAATGGAACGTAGGAGAAAGGGCATTGAGAACTAGCCTGGAACCATTTAGCACAGATCTGTTTCCTTATGAAAAGAGGCCGGCTACTGCAGCATCCATTGAAGTCAGACCTATGCAGACACGGCAGGTATTTGGTCGTTTGGCAGTCTCTCGGTAGAGAGCTGTTGCCCGGGTGTTAGCATGCAGTGGTGACTACCTGAGGAATCCCGTACCATCTGGAAGATTTAGCGCATTGCATCAGGTTGACTCTGGCCTCTCTGTGATGGCAGCTCTTCTTTCTTGTTCTCTGCACCCTCCCGAGAATCTTCCCACATATCCTCACATACTTCCCAGCAGTGGGGGAGGTTCAGGACTGGTCTTTCGTCTGTGTCTTTATCCTTCATCGCTGCAAGGTACTTGCCTCGGATCAGCAAGCTCCATCCTCTTCTCACGGGTCCTTACGTTAAAATCACCACAAACAAAAACCCCACTGCTCTTATGGTGCCCTTGAGCTCCTCCAATTTCCCATGAAAGACTAATCAGAAATTGGGTCTTTAGGAGCAAGGTAGACACTAAAAAACGTAAAGGACTACGGCCTACTCTCATGTTCAGTCAGGCAGACCTGACTTGGCCAGGGCTCCCAGATGGCAGCAGTACTCAGCTCGTACTTGAACCAGAGGGTTCCCTGCTTATGGTGCTGCAGAGCAAGCACCTTACTTTGATCCCATTTCTTGTAATAGAATTGTAAATATCAACCATTGTAGATTGCCAGTAATCTGCGAGTTCATTTGTACCTTGGAGGTGTGTTGTTTCTATTAATTGGGAATCATGCCAAAGGGCGTTCTACGCAACATCACAATGGCTCCAACACGTGAAGTTATTCTGCATGTGAGAGTTGGAACCCTTATGAATGATTTCCTGCTCACAGTCAACCAATAGAAATGGGTGGAAAAGCCCCATTGGCTGTACTCAAATTGGCAGCATTATATTAGTGGGTCTTGATGAATGGTAAGAATGTCTTCTAAAGGATGTAGTTTCTGTTGAATTCCGACAGACTAAAGAGTGCCCCCTTCATGAGCCACGAGTTGTTGGGGGCTCTCACCCTCAGCAAAGCTCTGTTTTAAGAGCCCTCCTCCTACTAACGAGTGAACTCCCTGTGGCTTTCTCTGTAAATGCGGTCATAAGGTCTACGAAGACATCTGATGACATGAGTTGTCTAATTAAAAGACTCACTACATGACCATACTCTTACTCCAATGCATCATACTTCTGTCAACTAATCGACGTTGTGTTACTTTTTGTTCATTTTCAGGTGAAAAGCCATACCCTTGCACCTTGTGCGAGTACAGGTTTGGTCATAAGAAATCCCTCGTTCAACATATGAAAATCCACACAGGTATTGTTCTGAAGTTTTTGATTGTATATATCAGTCATTTGTGCTTCTTTAGTGCGCTCTATCCGTTCGCAGCTCTTCCGAATTGTATTGTTGTTGGGAGTGATTCTCAAAGCCTTTGCTGGTTAATGCAGATCTCCTCGCCATCTGCCCTAATGAACTAATCCCTGCCTGACTAATTCTACATTAGCTATTGTTGGTGATTAGTTCGGCTTAGTTCGCAGAGTACCTTTTTTTTTGACGCCCTGCGTTCAGGTTTCGTTCGCCCTTGCGCTACTTTATATAGCTTTTTCTCTCTATCCCCTTCTTCATTCTCTAATGTTCCTATAATAGCTTTAGCATGAAGCGAACTTGAAGCCCTTGTCGATTTGAGTGAGTCCAATTTCATCTAATACAGTCCACGTCATTACTGCCCCCTGGGTTCATTATTTCGTTTGTGTACTTCTCATCAGCGCGATAAACACGCCCAGCTAATCCCTTTGACTGAGTATAACAACTGAAGTTGTCTTGAGGCGCTCATGTGAAGCCGTGTAACACAATTTAGGCACAATACACAATTTATAACACAATACACGCACGTCGACTAAATGGCAGAAACATCGAAGACGGGACCAAAGCAAGGACGCTGTAGTGTTGTGACTTGAGAAGGTGGTATTGTTGACACCACATACACAGTTGATTGTGAATTTGAGCCCAGTTTGTGGCTGAGGCAGTTGAAGTTCCTTTCCTATTAGTGTAAATATTAGTATATTTACAACAATCACGTCTCCCCAGTGGGCACCTTCTGGGAACTTGACATATACCACTGTTTGGTGCTTCACTATGAAAACGCTAATACTCTAGATCCTTGAGTATCCGCACCCACAACACGTACTGGCCATTCTCTTTAAACCTGTATGTTGGGCATCCACAAAGGGAACTTCTTCCAAGTGATTTTTAATTTTTACCAGTTATTCTGGGAGTACCTCCTTAGAATCATAGGTGATCCGGTTAAATGACAGGAAAGTCGACGAAGAATGTTTACTAACTTTCCACTCTTTTCAGTAGATTTAACATCACATGAAGTACAAGTCTTGTGCAACGCGCTTGGCTCGTGTGAATTGCCCATGTTTGCTGTTTGACGACAAATCACGATTTTTTAAGCAGCCCCATTGTTCACGCCAAAAGAGATCATTAGTCCGATAAGGGCGCGCTCGTCTTCACTCCCTTCTTCATGAAACGCGCAGTCCTCTAGTCGGCACCCACTTACTGTTTTAAAACCCTCCTCTTTTTGGGAAATTCGAAAGTGCTCCGTTTTTCGGTTAGTTTCATCCTGTGGGCTCCTTGAATAGTGTGTGCAGTGAATAGTGGTAGAAAACCTGCGCCAAAACTCCGAACCATTTTAGGCTGTAAAATAAACCTGGAATCCTTTTTTCTCCTTCACATTTCCTATCCCAACCCTCTTTCACAGCCAGGTAAGCCGTATGCATACCCTCAGTCACCAGTTCGAGGTGAGCCAATTTTGTCTTTTTTCTTTTTCTTTTTTTTCACGCGAAAGTTACAGTCCATTTATTTCATCAGACAGACAAACGACAAATCGCAACACCACCCATAATTCATAATTCCTTAGCAAATGGACAATTATTACATTGTGGAACCAAACCACCAAGTGAAAGTGTTGTATTGGGATTGTGAGAGTTTCTTCGAGGCTGGATTTTGGATAGGTTGTGTCGTTTCATGCTTCTTCGAGGTTTAAGTTGATAGTCCGGCGTTCCTATTCACCTCTGGCCAATCCGTGTGATTCGCGAACCAACTCCTTCCGGTACTCAGTCTACCGCCCAACTTGGACGTCCTCACCAAATATTTGACTCTGTTACGAAGGAGAAAACTTAAGTAAGACTAGCAGTACCACACATGCCCTAGGACAGTATAATATTTATTCGTTCTGCGTTTGTTGAAGGCTTAAGTACCTCACAATATTGCACCTATTTGAAGACTGGGAAACAAGCAAACAACCCATACACTGTACCCATATTGTCACTGCTCAAACACTTTCAGGATATTAGTACAGGTTCGATCAAATCTTAGGCATTTCACTTTGATTCAATCTTTGTTTATGTTGCGCAAAACTGCACGATAATCTCATTAATCACTAATTGCCAACGAGCCTCTTCGCCCTACAACGTAGCAAACAATTTATTTTTTCTACAACCCCGCCTGAGCTTGTGAACGTAGAAAACTCTTCGCTTTATTCACGACTGAAAGTATTATTTATGCCGCTCTAATTTGTTAAAACATCGAAATCTCGTTAATTATTTATTGTACTAGAAAGTCGATGGACTCCAAGTGCGATGTTCTTTATATACTTTTCTTAACTCAACTCTGATGCCATCATCTTGTGCGATAAAGTTGAAAAAGAGAGAAAAAATAGCTTATCGTTTTGGAGTGAACTTTCAAGAAACGGAAGGAGAGGTCTCCCAAAAAAGAAAAAGCTTTTATTCCAATTTTAGGTTCGGAGAAAAGAAAATCCTTATCTCTTATTTATTTGTTTTATAATTCTTCGAAGAAGTTGGTTTGAAGCTTCGGACTTTATTATCCGAGTTCGCCAGACTATCTAAATAGTTTCTGCACCCCATAGTGTACTTGAATGTAAATTGTATTAAAAATTATTAATTTATTGACGTGTGACATGTTTGATTGTAGGAGAGAAGCCATTTGCGTGCCCTGAATGTGACTACAAAGCGGCTCTAAAGATTTATCTTCGGATACACATGAGAATACACTCAGGTATACGCATTTTTCAATCGAAAATGTTCTGTCGGGCAACAGGTGGAGGGGATTATTTGAGCATGGGTGTGGTGTTACGGGGGGGGGGGGATTAATATTGAGTTGCGGTATCGCACTAGGTGAGTCGGGAATTTGGTACGAAGTCAACCGAATGCAATTAGAACAAGGAATTCTATTCGCGAATTACTTTCGAAATGTTTAACCGCCTCAAACAGGGGACTGTGTGGGAGCGAACACGAGCGTGGGCGACACAGTGACCAGGGAACTGCTCGGTTTCAACTGATGGCAGTGAAGTCTCGAGCGAATTGGGGCGTAGTTGGCCCGAAAAGAGAAATGATGAGCTCACCCTCCTGTGTCATCGAGTGTAGTACCCGACATGCCTTCCCCTCTGGCTGGCTGATACCGGTTAGGTAGTCTACGATTACGAATGGGGATTCTCGTACTAGTCTCGAACCTGACCCTTTTCTGTGTACTTCCACTCTCACTTTTGGCGTCCCTCGTGGTGAATCCTAATGGCTTGAGGTAGTTCTCCTCTTGTGAGTACACCTTTTGTCATGAGTTGTATTATTATTCCGTTGACAGGAACACTCGTTGCTTAACTACACACTTTGTAACATCGATTCTCACAATTCAACATTATTACAATTTAATCAAATTAAGAAAATGGATAAGCTCTACCAGCCAGAACGCTTCTCTACAGACCCAGACAATCTAGCGACCCAACGCGATTGGATACGTTGGCTACGAACTTTCCAAAACTTCATAAACGAAGCTGAGATGGAAGACGAAGACCTCATAAAGCTACTCTCAAATTTCATTTCTTCCAACGTCTTTGAGTACATCTATGACTGTGATTCCTTCGAGGATGCTATCGCTACTCTAGCTTCACTATACGTAAAACAGAAAAATATCATCAGTTAGCTACTCAGAAACAATTAGCCAGTGCTGTGTAGCTCTTAAGACGCTTGCCAAGCTGTGTTGGCTATACAGAATAAAGATGATCACATTCTGGATACTTTTATTGTGGGTCTTTTGGAGAATAAGCTCAGCGAAGCTGAAGAACAAGCTCGGACAATCGAAAAGGTCGTGAAAAATTCCGAGCTGTTTTCACACGAAGCTCCTCGAACGAAGCAATGCAACTCCGCCCTACCAGAAAAGAAAAAGTGCTATTTTTCCAGGATTACATCCTGGCCTGATAGAAAGGAATCAACTGTGTCACTCAAGCGTATGTTGGAGACAGCACGATTGCTGTCTATCAAGATCCAAGCGACTTGGAACAAGATTGCAAGATGGAAAATAACCCTCCGACCCCATTCCAGCCAGCACCAGTGTCAGACACTACTTCCACCTTAACTTTACCAACAATGACTTCAGAAACCAGCTTCACCATTCTCCCCGGCTACCTTCAACGCTTTACAGAACTCAGTACCAACTGCTATAAGAAGACCCTCGAGACCGAGAAAACCTCCTCCCTACCTGAAGGACTACCATTTAAATCTAAAGGGGAAGAAAGTCATGCTCGTTGCTTAACTACATACTTTGTAACTTTGATTCTCACAATTCAATTTCAATATGTGAAGTCCTTTATTTGATTAAAGCCGTAAGTTGAGAAGGCTTATTCATTACAGTTTTGATGTCTCCTGGCCAATCCTCTTGGCGTTTCAACCTCGTACAACATCCGACCTCTGCAACTTGATGTTTCCTTTATCCCAAGAAGAATTTCATTAAGATTTCGGCTCCAAGTATACATTTCGACGGATTAGCTTCTCGCTTTTTGATTGTCCAGGATGGTCTGCCATGAAGCCATCTTACAGGTGACTTGCCTTTCAGGCTGGGTGTTGTGCAACATGAATACAGCCGTCTGTTCAGCGCCTCCTTTTTTGCAGTGCTTTCGTAAAACGCCTTTCTCACGGTTCCCTTGAATGTCCTCATACGGCATTCCTCTTCCCCATTTGGCACTAGATGAAATGGAGCAAATAGTTTGCTACTGATACACCATGAATCAAGAATATCTCATTGAGACTTGTTGAATGCGTACATGTAGTTTAGGGGTAGTCTGAAAAATCATCAACAACCATTGCCTAGTTTTGCCAACAAGAGAAAATTATGACGCTCTGCCCTCACTGAGTGATCTAGATGGCAAAAAGAAGGTGATGCCCTGTTGACACTAGCATTGCTAACCATGAATTCAGACCTGGTCTGGTGGACTAGGGAGGAAAATAAAACAGTGCAGTTGCAGTTCAATAAACTGCAACGTAGGGCGTGTCTGGCCATTACACGCTGCATAACAACATGCCCTACGGCAGTACTGGAGGTCTTGCTAGGTTTAGCCCCACTCCACATACATGTTAAAAGGATGGCATTCCTCCAGGCTGTCCATACGTTGGAGTTGGGTCTGATCATGCGAAGGAAGGAGGAGTTACTGCCACTTGAACCTGGACTAGGTGAAGGTGGAGGGGCCCGAACTGCATGTGGTGGACTCAATGCTCGCAAGGTTCAACTTCGCATTACCCTTTCGAATACTCATTCATGAGTGATCCAGATGGGAAGGGCCAGTTCCCGCTTTTGAAGCTGGGGCCCTGGAATATTACACTGATGGCTTGGTGCAGGGTGGTCTTGCAGGGGCAGGCATCTTTGGGCCGAGAATTAGAATGGCGATCATATTGGGGTCGCTGGCCATGGTGTTCCAGGCAGAGGTGGCTGCGGTGACAGTCTGTGTGCAGTGGCTGCTGCAGAGGGGACTGAAGCAGTAGAGGATTTACATCATGGTGGACAGTCAGGCCACTCTCAAGGCCTTAGCCTCATACTGTTACATCTCGGCAGGTGTGGGAGTGTCTGACTGAACTGAAGGCCCTGGCCAGACACTGTTGTGTGCCAGGGCATCAGGGTACAGAGTGAAACGAATGGGCTGATGAGTTAGCAAAGAAGGGATCGGCGCAGATCCCTATTGGCCCTGAGCCCTTTTTTGGGACTACCAGGAGCCACCTACAAAGGGGGGTTGGCAAATGGGAGGATAGGTGCAGGGCTACCCGGCCTTAGACAGTCAAAACTCGTCATCCTTCTCTCTGGAGGGAGGGCCAAGGAGGTGCTTGCACTGGGGAGGAAGGATATAAGAATCATATGTGGCCTGTTCACAGCCTGTGCGATGGACTCGCCGCATCGCGCCGTTGTGTGTTTGGGGGAGGCCCTTTCTTTAGCCGGAAGAGGTGGCGAATGCAGAACTTGTGGATGTTCTCCGCTTTGTGCAGGGGTGGTGGGGGCGTATAGGTGACGTCACACCAAGTGAGACCAGTGCCGTGGGCCTGGGGGTGGTGCAGGGGGGCCATGATCTGAGGATCATGGACGTCCTTACAATAAGCCTGCATCCACCGTTTCAAAAAAAAAACCATGGATTTCCGTTTTACGACTCATTAACGAATCTCAGATTTACATATCAATAGGAGAGTCAAAATTGGAAGTGCACCAACGTTTGTTTGAAAATAACCACAATTCATTCAAAGTTGAGCACAGCTGACAGTGGGGTGTCTGTTTCGACGTACTTTTTTGTACCGAATCAAATGAGACCACTCCTTTCACCTAATGCCCTGGTTTTCCCGTGTTTGTGTACATTCCTCACAATTTCAATTTTTTGTTAACTTCTCCATCCAATGTCCCGAGTAGAATTCAATGGAACTCCTACTGATTTTATTAAACTCACGACAACTCAGATATTGTGCAATGCATTGACTAGTTATTGACTCACTCAACTTCTGGGGTGTGTGAGTCTTAAGTACTTTAAAGGGAAAGGCAGCCATTTGAAGTGTCTTCCTCCTTCTCACCTTCAAACATTCTAAAGGACGTCAGAGGTGATTGGAGGGGGTAATTGTACACTCGCAGTCGCTAGAAAAAATGAAGCCTCTACAGAAGATCAAGGAGCACCGAGGCTGAATAGTCAAAATCGGCCAAAATTAAACTCTTGAAAAACTTCAACCTTCCACGTTATCATTCTCAGCTGGTTAATGCATCAAATAACGTGGCTACATAAGTGGGGCTTGATGTCTCAGTAGAGGTTATTTCAGAACCAACGGTGATACAACAGTCCTTGATTGAGTTTATATACTCGAGTGAGTAGTATTTGTGTTCTCAATATCCCTTTTCACCCAATACTACATACCACACTGTGTGGTGGGAGGATTTTACCCTCAGCAGGTTGTATAAAACTGCAGAACGTCCCATAGGATGCCACATTGGGTAGAGAGAGATCCCTGTGGCGTAAGGCACTTCCTACCCTATCTCCACTTTGATAACTCGCTCTGACACCCTCAACTTCCAATTTCCTCGCAGGCAAGCTCTACGCAAATGCTCCAGTGTATTTCCTGTCGCCTTGCCATGTGCTAACACTTCCAACGAGGTTCCTCTCTAAAAAATCAACCATCTCTCACAGAAGTAAACAAATGGCACATTTTTCATCTACAAGTACTGCACCCACATCTGAGCTCACACTTATTCAATTTTCTGTCAGTTTTTTGGGTTACCCAGTTGTTGCGAATTTTTTGTTACTTTCTTCGAAATGTCGAATTTTGAACCCTTATCCTACTTTATGTTAATTATTATCTACATAATTATTTGTTCGATTGCAGACGAAGCGCTGTTTGCATGTAATGAGTGCGAGTACAAGGCTCCAACGCGTTACCAGGTTGACCTTCATATCAGGTCCCACACAGGTACAGTAGTACGCTCATAAGTTTTATAGATTTGATAAAATTGAGTCGAATTTTATTTGCTGAACACGGTCTGAATGGTTGGCTGGAGGCTGGTGGCTGATTTCTGTGATGAGGGAGGCTGGAATGTCTGTAAAGGCTTTGGGTTTCGTGTCTAAAGAAGAGGAATTGCTCTTGGTTCTCCTTATCCTCTGTACGAGAAAACCCCCAGTGTGACCTCGGATGTGCGTCCATGAGCAGTCTCATGTCCTCTCAGTCCCACCCTCCAGGTCCCATGGAGCTGGTGTTAGCTGATGCGACGTCTCCACTATTCTCCCGCGAAACGCAAGATAACCTTGAGGTCCATCCCTGCAACATCATCCAGCTGCAGCTGAGGCACCCTGCACACGATCCGTATACCTTCTCTCTCTCTCTCTCTCTCTCTCTCTCTCTCTCTCTCTCTCTCTCCAGAGTGACGACCATGTTGATCACTCTCTGGAGAGCCTAATAGCCTCGACCAGGCACATTCTGCCAATAGGCAACTCTGCACTTCTCCTTCAACTGCCAAACTCCTTATTCAAGTGGCTCTTGGTGGTCCCTACAAAGGGCTCAGGTGCCACCAGGATCAGAACAATTACTCAAATCAGATTGTTCGAAACAGTCGCCTCAAAACGTACTTATCTGTAGAAAACTAGACGTCGCTGGAGTATTGCAGGATTTATTGCCACTGTCCAGCATCGTAGGGGCGCTGCTCCGGGTGTTCCCCGCTACCAAACATCGCGTTTTGTTATCTAAATCGTCCTATAAAGTCACCTCAGATGCCCTGACCCTACAGCATCTTCGAACGAAGACTCTTAACCGTCGATGGTCTCTCGTTCCCTCCTCTCCCTCATCTGGTTTTCTAATTAAAACGTCCCCCACGTGGACGGACCCTTCAAAGCTCAGAATCCAGTCTGTTGGTCCCCTAATCCCTTCTATTCCTCTGCGACCTTGCACCCAACACAATGTTAAAGTGTTCTCCTTTACTAGGGTTTTCAGACCAGTCAGGCATTCCCAATCGCGCTCTGAAGAAATAATACAAGAAGCAGGGGCCTTAATTGCACCCCTAAAGTCCGCCGTAGTATAGATCTCTTTCCATTCCAGGAGGTACTGCACTGTGAAGAGCTCTGTCTGGGAAACTGTTGCCTCCACACCTAATGGTATCTCTGCCCAAGTTCGTGGTCCATAAACCTCTGCACCTACCAAGCCTCCTCTCACTGATACGTCTGTATAGTATACCATTGCCCCCCTTCCCATCTGGGTCTTCTACGAATAAGTATCCTGAAGAGTAGTTCGAAGTTGTACTTCACCTGTTCAAACGAGATGGGAACCCTCATCAAAGGGATGTGCAAGTTTTTTCTCAACAGCCGTGAACATCTTGAGAGGAAGTGGGTAGAGCCAGACCACTGGATGAGCCAGTTGTGCGCGTGAAATGGCTACTTCAATGCTCGGCTCCCCTTCTTTTCTCTCAAAGACTTTGAATTCTGCACAGGTTGCGCCTCGAGTGCTAAGGAAACAGTAACCGTGTGTTGCTCCACTGTAGACCTCGCAATAGTGAGCGAGGGTTGTTGGAAGAACAGCCCACTTCCACTTTGAGCACTACTAACCAAGCTTATAACCCTTATGACAAAAAAAGAGTAGCCACAGTTGATCTTGCTGTCCTTTTGAGATTTGCCACCCTAGTTGGGAAACCAGATTAAAACTCCTTCTAGATCGTATGGATTCCCTAGCGTCGTACAAATACTACCATGCCACGGTCTAAATGACAAGCTACTGTACATCCACAGGTCGGGGTTTGGGGGATGTTGAGCGAGTGCTCGTGCTATCACATGCTAGCAACACCTCAACCTCCACGACTTTCGACTGATATACTATCCTATGAATGTTAAAGAACATTCAGTTTGGTTACGAAACAGACATGTATACCATTAACTGAATTATAATAGGCGTTGTGTAGTTGAGAACTCGATGGCATGGCTGCCTAAATATTTTCTCCCCCCCCCCCTAAAATTCAAGAAAAGTAGGCGCTACTTGTAAGTGTTTGCACTGCAGAAAGGTGTTATTTAATTTTATTTATGGTGTTTGTAATTTCTTCTTTATTTGGTCGACCCGCATGTTTAATTAAAAGAAAAAAAAAGAATCAAACGCATCTGTTGTGATTGTCAAGAGGTCTATGAGGAGAAAGACATTCTGCCTGCGGTCGTTTCAGGAGATAAAAATTCCCAGAGAACGTTCATAGCTCTGACGGTAGCATTTGGGATAAAGGGAACAGTCGCTTGTCTATTGTGAGAAGCCTTCACGGGTGGGCCAGTTGGATTAGCTATCGGAGCTGCAATTAGCTGTGGCGTTGGTGCCATAACAACACCAGTGGCTTCAACTTGTCGCTAAGCGAGAGCGCTCATTTGTTCGACCCTATTTAAGACGCGGAGTCAAGTTAAGACAAGGGTGCACCAGTGAACTCTTATCTCACCTTCAGCCTGTGCGTAGGGTGCAGATCATTTTGAAGTTCCGACTTACCCTAGTAGTCCAGGAGCCGAGGCCTAAAAACGTTGACCGTTGAGTTGAAAGTTGGTTACTATTTTCTCTGATAGTTCCCTCAATGTTAGGTAAAACCCTGGTTCTCTGCTCTCTCTGAAGTATGGACTAAGAAAATGGCGGCTCACCAAAAAAGTCAAAATTTGACTTATTAGTCACAATATTTACCACAGTTGAGGAATTGGCTTGTACTTTCCGAATTCACAACTCTGCTACCTCCCATGCTTGGCCATTAAGTTGCAGTCAATCAAAATTCGTCGAATTTTGAACCAAATTTTGACTTACTAGTTGACATCGGATCGAGTAACTGTGTCGAAAAACCCGACTCTGCCACAATAGTTTCGTGGACTTCGACTTGCAGACAAAATCAAAATTTGACGGAATTTTGGTCAAAAAATGACTTGAAGAGTTGAAACTTGACATTTATGTTACGAATAGGTGAAGTGGAGTACTTCAAAAATTACTTTGTCTGCTTTCCTCATTTTGAGGACTCTTTCGAGCAGAGAAAATCAAAATTTGATGAATTTGGTGGCTCAAAAATTGACTTATTAGTTGATAGTTGCAAACGACGTGAATGAGTTCCACATCCATCAGCTTTACTATAAAATGTTATCTGCCACCTCAAAAACGTGGCATTTTCAAAGCAGGGTCGCTGAAATAGAATTATCCAGTATTTAAAAAAAAAAAAAAAAAAAAAAACTAAATAGTTGACAGCAGAGTTGTGAAGTCGGAAAGTACAATCCAATTTCTCAACTGGTAAATATTGTGACTATCAACTAATAAGTTAAATTTTGACTTTTTCAATGAGCCGCCATTTTCTTAGCCCATACTTCAGAGAGAGAGAGAGAGAGCAAAGAACCGGAGTTTTACCGAACATTGAGGGAACTATCAGAAAAACGTCAATTCACTTTGTACATGGTTAATTCTATTTAAACAATTCATTTCTCACTCAGTTAATTTGAACTTGGTCAAACAACGCTTTACGGCAGCAGAAAGTGGTAGCGCTTACAGTTCCGGAATTTATTGTGCTGTTCGTACTCATTGCAACACCATTATTGAGCAATTGATACACAGAGAATTAATGAGGCTGTAAACACAATTTTTTCGAGAAGGATAGTAATTACTTTTGCAGAGTTATTGGGTAAAAAGTTTAGAACTGGTAGTAAGTGAAACGGCAAAAGTTGAAATTCAGGAATTTCTGGAGTGAGCCCCATGTATCTCATGAGCGTTTTTAAACACTCAATCGTTAGGTATTGGATTGGACTACAATACTAATTTATTTTAACATTCTACAATAATTCCAGCGGAGTTTATAAGAAAAAAACTGCGCTAAAAACGCTTTTCGTCGAAAATTTTGATAATTTATTGTGCTGCTCTCGTTATTTTCCCACGAATGGGAATTTTATGGTATAATTGACTTATTAAGAGCTATCTATATAAAAAATTTAATCAAAATCGTTACAGCCGTTTTTGAAAAAAAAATTTGGTATTTTGATCACTATGATAACTATAGTTAACTTTCGGTAGATTTTGTCCATACCCTTATTTTGGCGTCCCATGGTAACCTGTAGGCTAGACAACATGTTTCAGCTAATTTGGTACGGTCGTTTTCTCTAAAAACCGCGCTAAAACCGATTTCGTCTAAAGTTTTGGTAATTTATTGTGCTGCTCTCGCCATTTTCCCATAAATGGGAATTTTATGGTATAGTTGCCATATTTGGAGCTACCAATATAAAAAATTTAATCAAAATCGTTAGAGCCGTTTTTGAGAAAAAAATATTTGGTGTTTTGATCACTATGATAACTATAGTTATATTTCGATGGATTTTGTTCATACCCTTATTTTGGCGTCCCATAGTGACTTCCGGGTTAGATATCAAGTTTGAGCTGATTTGGCACGGTGGTTTTCTCTAAAAATCGTTCACAGACACACACACACAGACCATTTTCCCAAATAGTGTTTTTCGGACTCAGGGGGGTCTGAAACGTAAAGATCTGAAGAGAACTCAAAATTTTTTTTCAGCCGATTACATAACTTTCCTTTCTACTTCGTAGAGCAAGGAAAGTAAAAATGGTAACCAACTTTCAACTCAATGTTTTTAGGCCTCGGCTCCTGGACTATAACATCTACCTTTCTACATGCTTCACCGCCTGATAGTTCCGAAGGCAAGCTACACTTTTAAGGCACTCCTTTGTCGTCTCCTACACTTGAAGGAGATGACAATGCCCTGCAGATTGGTGACCTCTTTGAACTCCCTCCAATTCCTCAAACTATTTCTCCTTCTTCAAGTTGATCTACATTTCATATCTTGCCACCTCCGTTCATTTTCATCGTTAATCATATTTAGTCCGAAAAACACTATTTGGGAAAATGGTCTGTGTGTGTGAATGATTTTTAGAGAAAACGACCGTACCAAATCAGCGCAGTGTACCATGGGACGCCAATATAAGGGTATGAACAAATCCACCGAAAGTTATCTATAGTTATCATAGTGATCGAAACACCAAATATTTTTTTTTGTCAAAAACGACTCTAACGATTTTGATTAAATTTTTTATATTGATAGCTCGTAATGAGAAAATTATACCGTAAAATTCCCATTTGTGGGAAAATGACGAGAGAAGCACAATAAATTACCTAACGTTTCGACTAAAATCGATTTTAGCGCGGTTTTTTCCTCATAAACTCCGCTGAAATGTTACTACAATAGTTTAAAAAATGGGTGCAGTAGTCCGATCCAATACCTATAAGGTGAGCGTGTGAAAACGCTCATAAGATATAAGGGGTTCACTCCAGAAATTCCGGAATTTCAACTACCACCGTTTCGCTTACTACCAGTTTTAAAAGTTGTTACCTGATAACTCTGCAAAAGTAATTACTATCCTCTTCAAAAAAATCTTGTTTACAGCCTCATCAATTATCTGTGTACTAATCGATCAATAATGATCCGGGAATGAGTACGAGCAGCACAATAAATTCGGGAACCGTAAGCGCTACCGCTTTCTGCTGCCGTGAAGTGTTGTTTGATAAATGAATTGATTAAGTAGATACAGCCACGCAGAAAGTGAATTAACGTAGAGCTATGGAAAGTTGTGTGTTGCAACGCGCCAGATGTTTCAGTTGCAATTCAGTTCTTAGTTATTTTTCGTTCCTCATATTGTTTTATTGAGTTTCATGCTGAATAATGCACCTGTTTTCGGTCTGGAATTTTTGACTCTCTCTCTCTCTCCCCCCCCCCCCCCCTTCAAAATCTGACACTACGTTTCAAGACATCGGTCACTTCGACTTTACTATGAGTTTATGTTGTAAATCTTTGGCGAACTAATTAATTTAGTTTTGCTATGTGCTGTATTTTAGGTGAGAAGCCGTACAGTTGCACCTTATGCGATTTCAAGGCAACTAATCAGTCAAGAGTCACGCGACATATGAGAACCCACACAGGTATGATCGGCATTCCAAATCTGCAATGTCCGTCCGCCGTCTGGGCCGTTGTTTTGTGCCTTCAACGTTGCCTAAAAAATCCGTTCTTTCGTACAAAAATCTCATTCGGTATCTAGTTGTGCCCGGACGAAGCCCGCGGTTGTTATGGACAAAAAATTAACAAAACGCAGTTTAATCGCAAATGCGCCGTGTTTGGTATCGTTTTCGACTCGCAACGTCGTGCCAATTGCCAACTGGCGCCTACGTGACTGTAATATTTAGTTTTCGTCGTTCCGTTGTAGTCAGGTCATGTTTCGTGTGGTTTACTGGTATTTTTCGATGCTGAATCGAATGGGTTGGGTCTCGGATCTGTGAGACTCCGTCAAGCTGTTCAAGAGAATAATAAACCATTATGTAATAATTTGCAGGGTTTTTCGTTTATCAAGGGGTACCTCAGTGTCATGTGAATATTTATTTTCACTCATTCGGAAGGTAGTTTTTATTTTCTAATTCAACTTTTCTTTTGTCAAATGTGGATTGTGGTTGTTAGGTGGTAACTATACCTATCCTTCCCCCATCTTGCACACTGACAGCCCCTTAACTTATGTTCGTACCTATCTTCTATGTAAAACGTTAAGTTTTACGAGGTTTTCGTAAACTGAATGATTGGATGATTTGCTATGAATAGTGTGAAGCGTCGCACAAGATAATTTAACGCGCTGCATGCTCAATTTCAGGTGAGAGGCCGTACGCTTGCTCCGAATGCGAATACAGGGCAGCTACTATGGGAAACCTCAGGCGACACATGATGAGCCACTCTGGTATGATTTTATTTTACGTCAACCGCTTTAAATTAAATAAATAGTAGCTAGTGTAGCTTCTCAATGTTGATGCTCACAGTTGGAATCAATTATTGACAGTAAAGTGGATGTTAATGACATAAAGCTGAACATCGCTGATAATATGTATAAATGGCCGTGGACTCCTCAAACTTCCCGCCAGTCATTGAGAGTGCCTGGTGTATCCATTTCATATATATGCCACTGCATATTAGTTACACTGTATCTTGTTACGAATGGGCTGATGGGCTGGCAATGAAAGGATCGGTGCAGATCCCTGTCAGCCGTGAGCCCTTTGTTTGGACTACCTGTAGCCACCTCTGCAGAGGGGTTGGCAAATGGGAGGATAGGTGCAGGGTTGCCCATTGGCAGGGGTTGCCCGGCCTTAGATAGACAAAACTCTTCATCCGACTCTCCAGAGGGAAGGCGAAGGAGGTTCTTGCACTGGGGAGGTGATGATATGAGGATCATATGTGGCCTGTTTATAGGTCACTGTCCACTGAGGTGCCACCTTGCTAATATTGGCCAGTGTGAGGTACAGGTGAAGTGTGAAGTGGGGCTAGAGACAGCAGAGCACGCGATGGACCCATGTGTTTGGGAGGCCCTTTCTTCAGCCGGAAGTGGTCGCGAATGCAGAACTTGTGGATGTTTTCCGCTTTGCGCAGGGGTGGTGGGAGCGTATAGGTGGCGTCGCACCAAGTGAGCCCACTGCCAGGGAGCTGAGTCTCATTGACACCCTTACGTTTGTGGCCGTAGTGAGGGTATCGCCTGCATACACCATTTCAAAAAAAAAATCTTGTTACCACCCTCCCTTTTTACTTTCCGTTCCCCAAGGGAAGGAAAGTATAGTAATCGTGTCAAAAAAAAATCTGGGTTTTCTTCAGATCTTTACGTTTTGAGGCCTACTGAGTCTAAAAATCCTAATTTCGGCGCGTGGTCCGTGTGTGTGTCTGTTGTTCGATTTGCGGGAGAACGGCTTATCCGATTGAGCTGGTTCTTTTTTTGTTTTGTTCGCTATTTTTTGTAGACACCAAAATAAGGTTATGGACCAATTCGGCCGATGGGAAGGGGGGTGGGGGACGAAAATGTACCAAAAACTAGGGGTTTTCGCATTTTTATCAAAAACGGCTCTAACGATTTTGATTAAACGTTCGAATTATGTTCTACTAATCAATACCTAACTTTTCTTCTCTATACATATCTCCATGTAAATACGGTGAACGGAGATATAGGTCTATGAAGCAAAAATAGGTTTTTTACGCTTTTTGGCAAAACGGCTTCAACGATTATCACCAAACTTCCAAGATGTTTTCAAATAGTTAATACCTATATATTGTTCTCAATAAATGTTTATCTGACAGTCCACTGAACAGAGATAAAAATGAAAATGTGTCGAAAATAACGTTTTTTCGAACATTCCCGTAAATTCCAGGGTAACTTCTTCACCAGATGTGATAAATCCTAATGAAGTGTCTTTTAGCCACCCATACCCCCATTTCGTTCTCTATAATTATTTCTGTATATATATGTTGAACGGAGATATAAGCCAAGTTAACTCAGAAAAGGAGATTTGTCGAATATTAATTTATCGGTATTCCAATTTTCTCAAAAACGGCTCTAACGATTTCGATCAAACTTACGGAGTACTCTCAACTAACTAGTCCCTACATTTTGTTCTCCATAAATGTTCCTGTAAAAATGCGTTGAACGAAGGTATAGCACCCGCATATGTAGCTGGTGTTCGAAATTAAAGGGATTGCAGAAAGTTGTGTGTTGCTACGCACCAGATATTTATATGTACATTGATAAACGTATACATTTATTTTACGAGATTAGATACACCAGTGTTTACTTCTAGGCGAGAAGCCGTATTCCTGTACCGAGTGTGACTTCAAGGCGAACTGTAACGCATACGTCAGAGAACACATGAGGTGTCACACAGGTAATGAAGTTTCGTTTTCGTATGACTGATGCATTGGTATTAATTAGTTTTTTAGTTAAGAAACCAACGAAGTTTGTAGCAAAATCTCGTGGTCAATTCTCCTACTTTTCCTGAACCTGTGGTGTGGTGAGTTTCCCAGGACCTTAGAAAGACTGTCGATCAGCCCCCTGGCTACATTGTGAGCAACTGTGGAACGCATTCTCATTCAGTACCAAGCAACGAAGTATGTTCCACAAAATATAGTGGGAAAACATTTTTCAAGTTTCAAGTATTCATAAAATGGGGGCGTTACTCACTCGTTCAATCAGTAAACCTTGAACTCCGCACAAATCATCACTTGGAAACACTGCACACATCTTGCACCGACAACTTTCAGTCATACCACTCTTGCACGACCTAGAATTGACGTCACTTCGACTTTACTATGAGTTTATGTTGTAAATCTTTGGCGAACTAATTAATTTAGTCTTGCTATGCGCTGTATTTTAGGTGAGAGGCCGTACGCTTGCTCCGAATGCGAATACAAGGCAACTACTATGACGAACCTCAGGCGACACTTGTTGAGCCACTTTGGTATGATTTTATTTTACGTCGTCTGCTTAAAATTAAATAAATAGTAGCTGCAGTCGAGCTTCTCAATGTCGATGCTCTCAGTTGGAATCAATTATTAACACAAAAGTGGATGTTAATGATATGAAGCTGAACATCGCCCATAACATGTGTGAACTGCCGCAGACTCCTCTAAACGTCCCGTCCCGCCAGTCATTAAGAGTGCCGACTGGTGTATCAATGTCGCTGCATTTAAGGTATACTGTATCTTGTTACCCCCCTTCCCCTTTATATGAACATAAATAAATGTATACTTGTATTTTACGAGATTAGATACACCAGTGTTTACTTCTAGGGGAGAAGTCGTATTCCTGTACAAGGTGTGACTTCAAGGCAAACTGTACCGCAAACATCAAGAAACACATGAGGTCTCACACAGGTAATGAAGTTTCATTTTCTTCAATTGCTGCAAATATGACTGATGCGTTGGTATTAATTAGTTTTTAGTTGTTAGCTAATTAGTCTTGCTACGTGCTGTATTTTAGGTGAGAGGCCGTACCCTTGCACCTTATGCGAGTACAAGGCAATTGATCAGTCAAGCATCTCGCGACATATGAGGACACACACAGGTATGATTTAATTTGTCGTCAATTACGTAAAAGTTAACGATGACAGTAAAAGTACTGGGCTAGACGCCTCAAGTCATTGCAGTTGAGAGCAACAGAATTATTTCTCTTCTTAGCCTGAACCTGTTTATTCCATTCCTTGTGGCTGCTTGCCTAGCATCTTCTCATTCCTGTTCCCTGTCATGCTCCACCTTTTCCCACTTAGCTTGCCCAAACACAGGCTTGATCTCCTTCTAAATACATTTTCAGTTTGGCTTCACGATAACGGCTGTCAGTTGTTGTGTGGCACATTTCTTCTGAAGCCCTGTCAGTCTCGTTATGTAATAGCCACACTTCATATATTTCAGACTGATGAAGTACTGATTAGTTTAGACCGCAGATTCTCAAAACGTCTAACAAATTATCTGAATCACTTTTGTACAAGATGAATGTTGAATATGTTGCAGGAGAGAAGCCATACGCTTGCACCAAGTGCAGCTACAGGGCAACTATGAATAGCACCCTTCAAAATCACATGAGAAGCAAACACAGGTAGGAGAGTGTAACCCAAGCTGTTCGAATCTCCACCCGTTGACATGTGATGCATCTGGGGCCTACCCGTTGTTACTTCCAACGAACCTCAGGCGGAGTGTAAGACAATTCATCGCCAGGATATACCCGCTCTCTATAGGAGCACCGAAACCACCAGCCACGCTTGGCCTGTTGCGTTGCAGAAGAACTGTTAGGCTTCGGCGCTCCATGACTGCGTCTTGTCAGCGATGCGGCCCAGGACATAGTTGGGTCACGCTGCTGCCTCTTCTAGGGACACCGCCTGATACGTAATAACGCACAGATACGCTGAATTCGGATTTTCTCAGTTCTGATACTAGACCATTGCTTACGAGCACTAACCCAATTCCACCAAGCAGGCGTAGCAAATGGAATCCATAACGTGTTGGAAGATTAGCAAGAAGAAGTTCAGCGATGAAATAGACTGTCGAAGGACAGAATTTACAGATTTGAACGTATTTCTAGTCCATTTCACTCACTGATACCTTAAAATATTTGAAAAAGAAAGGAGAAAAATGTATGGCGTCCGTGCGGTGTACTGCATAGGCTGTGGCAAGTGCCCACAAGATTGGAGGACATGAAACTGACATCAGTACTCGGCAGTGCCCTCCTTCTGGATTGTGTGCAAGGATCCAACCATCAAAGTCAAATCGAAGAAATGATGTATACTCGTACGCTTGCGCGAATTAGTGGAATCAAGCGTTATTAAAACAATCACCAAACTTGTGGTACATTATTGGAATTTACCGCTTGGTGTGCCCACCCGTATCGTCACCGAAGTTTTCAGCTGATTGAGGAATTTTTCAGCAAAGGAACCAGAATATTCAGAAGCGCTGATGTCTAATGAGGCGCTGACTCTAGTCATTTTGCGGACGGCTCAAACATTTTCAATGGGATTCTAGCCAGGTGAGTTTCCACACCAGTTCGTAAGACGAATTGCCACCGCCATCATCCAAATAGAGCCAGTGGAGCAGTAAAATCTTTGCGAATTGCAATACTTCGTCGTATACCTCTCAACTGGTACACGCGGCCTTGGTCCAAAGTGGAAGAAACGCTCCCAGAACGTCTTTTGTGGGTGTTCGCAATGTGCTCGGGGAGACTCAACACCTCTGCGCGCATCCTGCTCTGGGAAATGACTTTCATTTGAGAATAAAACTTTTCGTCTACATTTCTTACTCCAGTCCTTGTATTTTCTTGCCCAATCCGGTCTTTTTTACTTTCCTTGCTCTACGAAGTAGAAAGGAAAGTTATGTAATCGGCTGAAAAAAAAATTTTGAGTTCTCTTCAGATCTTTACGTTTCAGACCCCCCTGAGTCCGAAAAACACTATTTGGGAAAATGGTCTGTGTGTCCGTGTGTCTGTGTGTATGTGTGTCTGTGAACGATTTTTAAAGAGAACCACCGTACCAAATCAGCTCAAATTTGATATCTAGCCCGGTAGTCACTATGGGACGCCAAAATAAGGGTATGAACAAAATCCACCGAAATTTAACTATAGTTATCATAGTGATCAAAACACCAAATATTTTTTTTCTCAAATAGGGCTCTAACGATTTTGATTAAATTTTTATACTGGTAGCTCCAAATATGGCAACTATACCATAAAATCCCCATCTATGGGAAAATGACGAGAGCAGCACAATAAATTACCAAAACTTTCGACGAAATCGATTTTAGCGCGGTTTTTACAGAAAACAATCGTACCAAATCAGCTGAAACTTGATGTGTAGCCTACGAGTTACCATGGGACGCAATAGTGAGGGTATGGGCAAAATCCACCGAAAGTTAACTATAGTCATCATAGTGATCAAAACACCAAATTTTTTCTCAAAAACGGCTCTAACGATTTTAATTACATTTTTTATATTGATAGCTCTCAATGAGAAAATTATACCATGAAATTTACATTCGTGGGAAAATGACGAGAGCAGCACAATAAATTATCAAAATTTTCGACCAAAAGCGTTTTTCGCGCAGTTTTTTCCCTATAAACTCCGCTGGAATTCTCGTAGAATGTTAAAAAAATTCGGTATTATAGTCCAATCATATACCTAAAGGGTGAGTGTTTAAAAACGCTCATGAGATACATGGGGCTCACTCCAGAAATTCCTGAATTTCAACTACTGCCGTTTCGCTTAATACCAGTTCTAACAGTTATTACCCAATAACTCTGCAAAAGTGATTACTATCCTTCTTAAAAAAAAATCGTGTTTACAGCCTCAATAATTTTCGGTGTACCAATTGCTCAATAAAGGTTCTGGAATGAGTACGAGAAGCACAATAAATTCCAGAACTGTAGGCGCTACCGTTTCCTGCTGCTGTGACGTGTTGTTTGACCAAGTTCAAAGGCCATGTACACAAGTGAATTGGCGTAGAGCTAAGGAAAGTTGTGTGTTGCAACGCACCAGATATTTTTATTTCTAATTACCGTCGTCAGAAGTCGTGAATAGGTGATATTTCATTTGGAACGTCACAACCGTTTTTAGCTGGATGTACCATGTCTTGACAGAGCACCATCATCTCCTGGCTGAAGTTGCTCTCGTTATTCAACAACTTCCAACCCTTTGTGTGTAACGTGAGCCGGAGAAATCTTGCTGAGAGCGCTTCACTCACCACTTGCTCTCTCCCTTTGAGGACACAACCCAATTTCTTTAATACCTAACACAGCCAGTCCGGCTAAGGTACTACTAACAAGACTGACCAACAAGACCTCTCCCCGCCCCTTCCCCAACGCTCCATCACTCCCTTCACCTTTCTCTTTGTATATAAAGACCACGACCAACTGACTGACTCCAGTACTGACTAAACGGCCAGACGATGATGTCTTTACATCGAAAGCGCTTGCCCACAGTAACTCACAAGCCAGAGGAGACGGACTCACCTAACAGGTACGTTAACTTTAGATATTTTCAATTCAGTAGTCCTCAAAACGTTAAGATTTAAAGAAAAATCAACTTTTAACTTTCCACTATCCAAAAGGTAATAAAAAGTGGAGTTCTCTTCAGATAACTTTTTGAGGACTTTTTTCGTGAACGTTAAATTCCCTTGAATTTAAGGGTGTGCTCCTAATTTTTGTGAAAATGGTTTTAACGATTTCGATAAAACTTTAAAATTATCTCCTACTATCCGTTACTTAACTTTGGTTCTACACAAATATTTCCGCGCGAAAATTCGGCCTACGAAGCTTCTGTTGAACTCAAGGTCATCAAAGGCGTCTTCAACGTGCCAATACCTGTATATCGTTCTCCGTCAAATTGGTCTAACAAGTTAACCGCGTGAAAATGTTCAATTTGTTCTGAATAAATGTTTCTGTAGGACGAATATTCGGCGTCCGTGAGGCGTTACGGAAAGTTGTGTGATGCTTCGCATCAGATATTTTACGTGGTTGTCCTCTCGTCGGTGGGAAGTGTGCTGTAAAGCGTCAGAAATGGCACAAACGGCGATGGGACGGTGTGGCGACCCTCCGCGCGGCGAGGAGACCAAATGAATGGGCCCGACATAACTCAGGAGACCTTCCGCTCCAAAGGCTCAGGCAACTCAACTCATTAAAGACTTCCCTTCGCCTTCGTCCACTTGATTTACAGCGTCGCCTAATCCTTATTGTTTCAACTCCTTCTTTCCTTTTGATCCGACGTAAATCTCCAACTCTTCCAGCTCTCTCTTTCTAACTTCTCCCGTGTTTCCAGTTTCTAGAGGCCTCCGCGCCCTTTTTCGATATACTTTTTCCAGTAGATTTATTGTCTGGAGGCGGTGATAATTCTATTCGGGCTGTCGAAGCCAAAGAAACAGACGAAGGCTGCGGAAGGCGAAGTGGAGGAGGAAGCCGTTTGAGATGCGGACGACTGCTCAAGTTCCTCCTCAGGTTAATAGGCGCAATTATTTATAAACTTGGCATTTTCTCCCCAAGTGCAGCCAGTACTGCCAGGGGCACTGTTATGCGCAGCTTGAGACGAAAATTGGTACGAGGGCCGTATTTACGACTGATGTCGCCATTTTGAAGCTGGGGCAGGGCCAGCCACCGTGAATTCATACAAAACTCTGTCGATCTCATCCGTCAATCAACTCTTTCGTCCATCCACAGAGAGCAGCCTGGAAGATCCCTTCTACTGTCATCAGCAGGTTTTTGTTAATGTCTTCTCTAGTTAGAGAATGTTGACGTGTGTACGTACGATAATTTCAGTTTCCGCTCTCTGATTTCCTGAACTAGTAGCTCCATGGCTAATACCGAAGAACTCGGGATCTGCCATTGCTGTTCCATGCTGGGTTGTTCAACCGTCTACCTTATCATTAAGTTCACGGAGTCTCACTGTCGAGTGATGGAAAGAACTACTTCCCTTTAAGTCCCTGTCCTTTCCATTCAAAGCAACTCCTTGTCCAGGTGCCTCTAATTGCATTGGATGACTGCTGAGGGATTCATCACCATTCCATTTCCTACGGCGTCTCAACGCACTTCAAAAGGAATTGAAGCGATCGAATTGAAGTTCAAAAGAGAAATCAATATTCCTGGAAGGTTTTGGTGTCGACTGATGGGCGAGGGTGGAGTGGCGACGTGTTGCGCTTAAATTATCTCCGCAACTTCCAAAAAGGACTCGTTTGGGGTTCACAAAGGAAGTGCGACGATATTTTGAAGGAAGACGCAAGGGGAAGAGAGTGAGAGAGAGCGAGGGAGAAGGAAAAAAAAGGGTTCGGTGGAGGGGGAAAAAGGCCTTTGGGGCAACTTATCTCCCGAAGTAATTTGAATTTAGAGGAGCGTCGCCAACCGAAAGTAAACGAACTCCTCTTTGAAGATGCGCAGAGAGAAAAAGTGAGTTTGAGGGCAGCGCGAAGGGGAAGGGAACTGTGTGAGCTGACGAGGGATGGTATGGAAGGGGTCTGAGCGCGCTAAATTGAGTCTCAAATGGATCGAGAGCCGGCTCAATTTATGGAGGGCGGAATGAGGAAGAAAAGGGACGGAAGAGGGAGAGAAGAAGAAATTAGTAGTCGCAAAGGGGACGGAAAGAGGCTGAGGAATTGTGAAGGACAGCGAGGTCAATCAAATCGGCAGCTGGCAGCTGTGACCAATCAGTTAGGCTCTCATCTGAAGACTGGAGGGAGGAACAACCCGACCGTTGGAGAAGCCAGTTCCTTTGTGACTCAAACCCAAATCTCCTTATAATTCAAGGGTGGGACACAAAACTATGCATGTCTGGCCCTTCATTGCCACACATGAGTGTTCCGAACTGTTGGACATTTATAGATTAAAGGAGATAAAAGCACATACCACACGACCTTCCTCAGCCCCACCTACATTCAGCGATTTTTATTCAAAATAGAAAAAGGTAGTGTTCAACGACCCAATGTTTATTTGTGTCACTGCCTCCATTGAGTGACCATCGCCTTAGTTATTTATTAAACCCTCAAGACGATTTATTTGGGCACGCCAATGTTAACGGTTCTGGAATCATGGAATTATGGGTAAAGAAATCTCTAGGAATGTCCCTGTTCGACGGAAAACGCCCAATCAGTATAAGTTTTTTGACCTTGGAATGCCTGCACCTGCCCTAACCGGCAAAGTCATTGTCTCCTCTTACCCCCTTGTTACCTGCGGGAATTCCACCTTCACAGTTATTTCCAACGGCGACGGATATCCCACTTCCCCAATTCCCTGTGCCCATAACCCACAATTTAAGAGTTGTGACCCTGACCTCTATGCCCATTGTCCTAAACCCAAAACCCTTCCTTGCACGCCGATTTGTCTCTATTTTAACTCTCTAGTTTTTTTATTCCTGCCCGTTTCCCTCATTTACCATTTAATTCAGCCCTCCTTTCAGTTAACCTATACCCCAACCCATGATCTCTGTCACATCCTATTTTTCTAAACTCTAACTCTTCCCCAACCCATTCGCTTTCCATATGCTACACCCTAGTAGTTCCCCACTAACCTCTCGACTTCCGACTCACTGCACTTGTTCTTTTTGCACCACTCCAGTGTGCATATTCCTCTACTGCGTGTGCTTACACTTGCGACTCAGCCTTTGGAAAACACTCCAATTCACCCCCACTTGATCCTTTTCACTTCATGCTAGTGCTGTCCAACCATCCTTTCATTTTCCTTGCACCACTCACCCAAGTACCTACGCCCAAGGTTTCTGTTGTCCCGCTCAACTCACCCTGTGCTCTAGTTCTCCCCATAGTGTGTGTAGCTCTGCCACATTATCTGGCTGAGTCCTCATGTGCACTAGCCTCCCTGCCCACCTGAATTACCACCTATGATCAGGGTAACTCCACTTCATGGGTTATCCCTGAATCCGAATGTCCCTGGTTATCCCTGCTACCACAGCGCGGGGGAGTATGTTCGACGCAAAACGCCGAATCAGTATCAGTTTTTTGACCTCTGAACAGCAAAGTCATTGTCTCCCCTTACCCCCTTATTACTTGCGAGAATTCCACCTCCGTGGTTATTTCCAACAGCGACGGATTTCCCCCTGTGTCTGGACATTCCAAAATATCATTTCCTCCCCTACTTTTCACATTCTTCTCCACAACAGACAGCTCCTCCCAAATTCATTCACCTACGAACCCCTGCGACAGTCCCTCGTCTTTCTGTGCTCACTCAGACACATTCCTCTATGTATTCTCCGCCCATACACTTCGCTATCTCCTTCCGATACAGTTTCCCGTGCCAGTTCGTCCCCTTATATCGCCCTTTTGTAAACAAACTCTTTTCACTTCATTGCACATAATACAGTGATCCTCACAATCTCCGAGTTTCTTTTATTTCGATCTTCAATTCTTGCCCTATCATGCGTGCAACAGTCCCAATATTTTATAATTGTTACTATACTACCATTTTTGAGAACTAACTGCAATAAAGTCGCGTTTCGTCGAAATGTTGATGTTGGTATTTGAAACTGTTTGTCCTTTTCTACGCTCATTCGCATTCGATTTGAACTCAGTATTACAGAACATTTAATACAGTTTTCCGTCAACGTTTGGTCCAATTATTTGTATGACTGTCCTTGGATTTTCACTCGCTTCGCCTAATATTTTAAGGGAAATTTTCAACTACAGTTACTCACATTTCTCATATCTTCTAAATTAAAGAACAATGTTTTTTAGGTTTTCACCTAACTTTTTAATTTTGACGATTGTACTTCACTCTTTCATATAAAAAGACAAGAGAAATTATCTTTTCTGCTAGTTTGAAAAAAATGTATTCCGGTTTCGCCGGTTGTCTATCATCAGTACAATTATCAATTAGCTTGACCGCCAAAACCGGCATACATTTTATTAAGAATAGTAGAAAAGATCGTTTTTCTCGCCTTTTTACTTATAAATGACTTTCCATAATTTCTCCGTGAGTGATCTGAATCGTATTTACTCCTTCAGTTTTTCAACTTTCTTATTGGTGATAATGTTAGCACGGGGCCACGTATGTTAGTTGAGGGGTCCTATCTCCGCTCCTCTGGAACCTAGTGATTGACTTCCTACTGAGGAGACTCAATGCAGCGGGGTTTTATGCCCAAGAATAAGCTGATGACGTGGCTGTGCTCATTCGGGGCAGATTGCAAAGTATGCTGTCAGCCAAAAGGTCATAGTGCCGCTCAAAAGGCAAAGGCAACCGTCATCAGCTGGGGAGAAAAGCCCAGAATGGCCTGCTGGCTTTGCGAAGCCAACGTGAGACCAATAATCTCATATGAATCGATCGTGTGGTGGCATAAAGCTGCCATTGGAGAGAATGGCAGCAGCCTGGCCAAAGTACAAAGGCTGGGGTGCTTACTAATAGCGAGGGTGATGAAGACCACACCTACCATCACTATGGAGATATTGTTCGACCTTCTTCCCCTGGACATTTATGTAAAGGCAGAGGCGATGAAGGTAGCATACAGACTCACCAAGCTCGGTATAGCTAAGGGGCCACAGGCGACTAGTGAACACCTGGCTATATTCAGGGACTTGGAGACCTTTGGGGAGCTCAGCATGATCATAGTTAGTACATGATGGTGTCCATGTATGAGTTCGAGAGGAAATATAATGTGCAGCCCGTAGGAGGTCCATGGAACAGCAATAGTCGTCAGTTTCGGCCTCTCAATGGAATTAACATTTTTACAGATGGTTCGAAAACTCTGGAGGGAACATGCTCCCGGGTGTGGATAAGTGGCTCTGGAAGGAGTAGGACGCACATTGCCCTAGACCCCACTCCAACGGGTTTTCAAGCAGAGATCTATACTATTATCGCTTATGAGAAAGGCTGTAGCAACAGAACTATCAACATATTGACTGATATTCAAGCGTCGTGCAAGGCGCTGATGAGTTACTGCATAACGTCAAAATTGGTGCTAGAGTACAGGATGTGGCTTAACTCCTTAGCAAGTGCGAATAGAGTTAATGTGTATTGGATTCCTGGACACAAGGGGATCACTGGACATGCGAGGGCGGACCAGCTGGCCAGACGCGGTTCATCTATGGTACGCCCCATTGTGGGATTCCTCTGTCACTATTCAAGAGGACTGTGAGAGAACACGCCAGAACACTGCATCAGACAGTCTGGAATGCTGCAGGAGTAAGGCACTCCAAACGCTTTGTCTCAGAGCAATCAGGTGAGATGAGACACAACCTTCTGAGAACGGAGAGGAAGAACTTAAGGCAGATTGTTGGGATCATAACTGGGCACTGCAGAATGAACAAACACATGTATGTTATGGGCATACTCCATTGACCTGTAAGACATTAGAACTGGCACAATAGGTCATCTGGCCGCGGTGCACATCCCACTTGTGGGACAGTCTATATATGTTAGTACGGGGACAAATGAGTGTTTAGCAGGTTATAACAGCTCCACGTTCCGCCTACCACGAGTAGGAGTATCTCCATAATTACTCCACGGCTGAGTAGTGCACGCGCACGCACACTTTTCTCGCGTTTTATATTTTTACTAAATATAGAAGAGAATTATGAGCGTCGTCAAGTTGCCAGCACTATCGGCGCTCTCAAGTTCCAAACGATTTCTAAAACTTCGGGAGAAATTAACGATCTCTTAATTTTCCTGAGGGTCAAACCGCAGCCAAACTATTCAGCGACACCGCGATAATCGAATTAAAGCTCCCCCAAAACCGCTGATTCGACGGACTTTTCCGGTCGGCTTGGTTTTCAATAACGCCGTTCCCGCTTTTATGGAATCATAATACTTTTCCCTCTTTGACGGCCCTTAAAGAAATAAATCGGATCTGTTGGTTTTAATGAGGTGTTCTTATTAATGGGCTGGGGAGGGGAGTGGAAGAAATGAAGAAAGAATTCTATCGTCCGGCGTCTTAATTACAGCCTTCTCAATTTTTTTTTCTCTCTTTCTCCTTGTCAAAATTGATAATCGAATTGGATTCTTCGGGATCCCGTCAATTTGTCCACTAATTATGATTTGTCGCTAATGAGGCAGCTCTTGCAGTCTATGATCCGCTGAAGTTAGTCGCTGACGGCTCTGAGGAATGTTGACAATTTTTATTTCCATTGGCAAATGGGAACAATTTTTAGTTTTATTTTCATTCCAAAAAATGTTGAGTTTTCTTCAAATCTTTACGTTTTGAGGCCGGCGGAATCGAAAAAGAATTTTTTATTAACAAAAAGAGTATGTTCAATTATTGTAGTGAAGCCCCAACACACTCGAGACACAAACATGTTGCGCTGAAGGGTGGTGAAGGGAGGGGGTGGTGTGCAAAGGCCAAGGGAGTTGGGGGTGTCAGTAAGGAGAGCGCAGAAGTAAACTTTACAACTAAGAACGCAGTGAAAGTTCGGAGATAGCAGGTTGAGAACAGATCGTGAACAAAGACCATGTGTACCAGGATACAGTGGTCAGTTAACTTCGGGAGACACAGCATCTGGAGAGCGAGGAGCAGTCAATTTCTGAACGCGGGATTCCTATCTTGAAGGCAGCGAAGCGGAGGAATGACGATTCGCTCGAGGTGACGTCCATAGAATGGGCCCTTGAAACTAAATTAGAATGAAACTAGAAATTCATTAGAGTGAACTTCAAAAAGAGCCAGTAGATCACTTGTTATAGTTCATGTAGGAGATCCTGTAGCTTCCGAGTACGAGTCAATCTCAGAATTTGCGGGCAGTTATTCCCCAATTGGTTGCTGCGCTCTTTTCGTGGCATTTCGCTGGAGAGTCCATGTTAAAATCGTAATATATAGTTTCGTTCCGTACATGAGAGGGAGTTTGGTTGAGGACAGTTTTGCGGGCCATGCGGTTCTCTTGTCCTTCCAAAAGTGGGAACGAGAGCAGGTACCAGCAGACTGGGAGACCATAGGTTTCAGATGGGGCGCTCCAGCACCTTGTAGATAACGATTTAGTTAGAATGGCTGATTGTTGGATTTTTAAATGGAGATGCTGTGCTCCTTTCTGGTCCATTCATTCTTTACACCCACAACAAAGCTTCTCTTACGGAGATGGCTTTTTACTTTCCTTGCTCTACGAAGCAGAAAGGAGAGTTATGTAATCGGCTGAAAAAAAATTTTGAGTTTTCTTCAGATCTTTACATTTCAGACCCTCCTGAGTCCGACAAACACTATTTGGGAAAATGGTCTGTGTGTCTGTGAACAATTTTTAGAGAAAACCACCGTACCAAATCATCTCAAACTTCATATCTCGCCCGCAAGTCACCATGGGACGCCAAAATAAGGGCATGAACAAAATCCACCGAAAGTTAACTATAGTTATCATAGTGATCAAAACACCAAATATTTTTTTCCTCAAAAGCGGCTCTAACGATTTTGATTAAATTTTTTATATTGATAGCTCTTAATAAGGCAATGATACCATAAAATTCCCATTTGTGGGAAAATGACGAGTGCAGCACAATAAATTATCAAAATTTTCGACCAAAAGCGTTTTTGGCGCGGTTTTTTCCTTATAAAGTCCGCTGGAATGTTAGTAGAATGCTAAAAAAATGTAGTCCAATCCAATACCTAAAGGGTGGGTGTTTGAAAACGCTCATGAGATACATGGGGCTCACTCCAGAAATTCCTGAATTTCAACAAGTGCCGTTTCGCTTACTACCAGTTCTACAAGTTATTACCCAATAACTCCACAAAAGTGATTACTATCCACTTCAAAAAATTCGTGTTTACAGCCTCATTAATTATCTGTGTACCGATTGCTTAATATGGATCCTGCAATGAGTACGAGCAGCACAATAAAATCTGGAACTGTAAGCGCTACCGCTTCCTGCTACCGTAAAGCGTTATTTGACCAAGTTCAAATTAACTGAGTGATAAATGAATTGATTAAATCGAATTGGCCATGTACAAAGTGAATCGACGTAGAGCTAAGGAAAGTTGTGTGTTGCAACGCACCAGATATTTATAAACCATTACTGGTTGTTTGGAAAGTGAAGACTAAGTTTATGCAGTCACACCCTGTCGAATGCCTGCTCTGCATCAAAGTATACAGTACGGCAACTTTGATATACCTTGTGAAGTGCTGGAGTTGCAGATGGCAGGGACAATGAGTTTCTGAACCCAAACTGCTGCTCTGGTAGAAGCGTTTAGTGGGACAGTAAGTGCGGGAGAATCAATCGTTCCAGAATAAGTGAAGCTCGTTGTCCAAAAGCATTCCAAGGTATTTTAACACCGAGCGGCGAGCGACGGGTGAGTTTCAAATGGTGTGCATAAGCATGGAAGCGATGAGAAGGTATTATTGCACATTTTGCAGAGTTGGGAGAGAATCCAATTGCTTTCGATCAAACTAACACTTCCAAGTCCCAATCAAAAGGTGTACAGAAATACTATTCATTCGCGTACGCAGTGAATAATTTCTAATTAATAAATTGGATATGTTTCGATGATGAACGCGTTTCTATAGAAATATGTGGTTTTATCTGAACCAAAAATAACAATAGAAACTAAGAGCGATGTGATCCCCAGAGCAGGATGATCCTCGTCGTTATTTATGGGCGAAGGACGGAACGAGTCTCTCTGCTGGTGGGGAGAAAAAAAAACCTTTCGCTTTTCCTTATTGGGAGATTGAAAAATCGGGGTGGTTTTTCATAAAAAAACGCAAAAGATACGAGGCCGCCGTAATATGGGTCAAAATAAATCACCCTTCAATAAAACCCGATAACTATTTCCCCATAATAGCGTGTTCGGTAATATCGGATGACGAAGCCTTTTCATATCGGATTCATAACGCCCAGAGGCTCGAGAAGAGCAACCTCGTATTTCAAATCGAGGGAAAATTGGTCTCGAGAGAAGAGGCGGAGGAAAAGCGATTTTTCAAGCCTCCCCCCCCCCTTCATCTAACCCAACGACAAAATCGCCTCCCCCCTGAATACCATCCGGCGGTGTAAATAGTTTTAGTTGGTCAATAATTGTCATTTTTACTTCCCTCAGCAACACGAAGTAGAAACAGAAGGAACGTAATCGGTTGGAGGAGGGGGGGGGATATGTGTGACGTCAAACTGTCCTCAGCGATTTTCGTGGCTGTAGCTACTAATCCAATATATTTTCCACTCAGTTCATTTAAACTTTATAAAACGTTTACATTTGAGGTTCCGGAATTAATTGAGGCGCTCCCACTCACGCCCCGATCATTTTATGACTGCGAATGAGAGGAGAATCGTGTTTATGGCTTTTAAATTATTGGGTTAAACCTGTGAAAAGATAGAAAAGTATTCGGGAGTTCCTCGTGCTTATCTTATGAACCACGTTCGGAAAAAACTGTGATTTTACAGTATTAATGCTGATAAATATCTCATAAACCTTTCTTAGGCAGTCTATGAAGACAATTAACGTTAATTTTAAAACATAAATAATTTTGGTTTTATTATTTGTCGTTCCCACTTTCTTATATACAATCACAATTAAAAAAATAAACAAGCTAAACGCCGAGTAAGAATTTGTGTATTATTTGGGCAGAGTTTGTGACATCATCGTTCAACCTGTCACTTGAAATGCATAAGATGTTATCTCTAGAGGACTCCACGCAGAGGGGCTACAGGTAGAGGAGCTAATGATCGACGTAACCACCACCGTTTTTCTCAGCCACTTCGACTCCCCTCACGGCGGACTATTAGTTTTTCCCTTTATTTAATACGAGGTTTAAGTAAAGTAACTCGGGTGATAAATTGGAGGTTAATAACAACAACAATAACAGCAACAGAAGCGGACAACCTGAAGTTAATTATAATTCGACCGGGCGTGTCCTCACGGCGGACAATTTACCCGAAAGAAGCGACGAAACTGCCTTTCGAACGTAATGACCTCGAAAGGTTTTTGGTCATCCGAGTCTCTCTTATGCCTCTATAATTTTTGTCCGCCACGTTAATTCCAAACGGTAGAAAATTAAAAGAAAACAGGTCGACGGTACGTCCGGGCGTAATAACACCTTGTCCACGGACAGTTTTCGGAGTGGGGGGTTGTCAACCCGGAAAAACAACGCTAATCCAACTAATTGACGATCCCGAGTCGGGGTTTATCACAAAAATAAAAAAATTCAAAAAAAAAGAGCTACTCGGTCGTCTCTAACGTGGAATTAAGTAATTTGAGTTCGGAGGAGCCGCAGCACGGAGCACTAATTACCCCGACATACCTAAACCCAGGAGCACCGAAGCTTCTCTACTCCTCCCTCTCCTTTTACAAACTCGAGCTGCTCCTTTGTGGAAGCCCAGCCCCACGAGCGGAAGAGAAAAAGCTCTGGGATTGAATGAATCTCCAAAAAGCCGAGGAGCATAAAAGCCCCTCCTCCCGAAATTAACTTTATTAACGCGAATTAACCGGCAGGGTAATTGGAATTAAGTGGAGAAAACGCGGCTCGTTAGTCAAAAAAGGCTCAAGATTGTTGCTTCGCGTTCACTATATTGAATCACACGGCAATAAATTCGAAACGCAAGGGCCTTCGTGAACAACCCACGTGCAATGATGGGTTTGGACAGTTGCATGGTGTCATATTTTTACTTTTAACGACCTAAAGGATAAGGAAATGTTTGTAATTGTGTCATAAAAAAGTTGGTCTAGTTTCCTGGAGAAAGGCTAAACCGATTGAGCTGGTTGTGTGCAACACTCACATGACCTTTTGTGAGTACTAGTATATTACTGTGTGGGGTGCCAGGTCAAGCAGGAATAGAAGGGAACGAGGAGGTCGATAAACTGGGGAGAAAGGGACCTACGCTTCCCCCAGTGGGACCTGAGCCCACATGACCAAGGAGGTTGGTAAGTGGGAAGAGAAGTGCAGGGCTGCCTGTTGGCGGGATGTTGCAATGGCAGTCAAGGTTGTTTGTCAGACTCTCCAGAGAGAGATCCTCAGCCTGGAGAGAGATCACTGTCCACTAAGGTACTGGCAAGTCAAAGGTACAGAATTGCAGATCCTGCGAGGTGGAGCTGGAGTCAGCTGAGCATGTACAGTGTAAGTGTGAGAGGCTGGCTGCAGTGCTCCTCAGAGGGCTTGGGATTCATCAGCTGCGGCCAGAGGTGGTTGCAGGGATGGACCTGAAGGTTGTCTTGCTTTTTGTGCGAGAATGGTGGGGACGCTGCACCGTAGAAAACTCCCATATGAGCTGGGGGTGGAACTGGGTGAACATGAGGGGGCTCATGCTCGCCCACACAACGCGAGGCCCAGTTGTGGCTGCAGTGAGGGTTTTCCTGGTGCAACCAAGCAAATTAAAAAAAAAACAAGTATATTACGGGACTGTCAACTAGATTTTTGTTCGGAACGCTGGTTTCGTATACGCGGTATTTATAAGGAACGATTTCGGAATGTCTGTATTTGCTCCAGATTGTCTAATCACCATTATTAAAGATCCATCATACCAGCTGATTAACTACCACTCTAATTTATTTGTCATACAAGCAAGATTCGTGATGAAGAAACTGCACTAAAATCGCTTTTCGCCGAAATATTCAAAACCGATTCTCATTCGTGGGAAAATTGCGAGAGGAGATGAACTATCAACATTTTAGTAAATTTTCTTCCTTATAAATCCCGATCATATGGTTGTAGAAGTATCAGAAAAATCAAGGTAGTAATTCAATAAATTACCTGTGCGAGGTCAGTTTAAGATAGTACATCTGGAGTTCAAACCGCTCAGCTTTTCTCACCGTTTTTATCCAATATTTCTTAAACGATAAACACAATCCTTCTTAGGTAAATCTAGTTGGCAGTCTCCTACATCACCTATGCGTTGATTATTCAATAATGGTTGTGGCATAAGTAGGAGTAGTTGAAGCAATTCTGGACCCTTATTCGCCACCAGTATGTAGAGCGGTGTTTACCAAATTCGTACCAACTGCATGAAAAATAGAGTGTAATATTTCAATGCATGTGAGGTCGTGTGATGCGCCCCACCAGATATTTAGAATTTTCTTTACAGCGGTCATAACGATATTGATGAAACTCACAGAGTGCATTTGATCGAACATACTGGGGACATGTAAGACGTATTACAAAATTTATAGGAGCTGAGAACAATTTTTTCTTGGTTATGTGATTATGTTAAGTAAAAGGGGTCTCTCGGTCATTACTATATTCGGGAACGTGTTAGCTCTTAATTAATTTTGTATATTTTCGTATTTTCTATTGCTTGACAGAGAAGACGCGGTTAAGTGTCAAGAAAACATAGGGTTATTATTCAGAATGAATAATTTATTTATTATTCAGAATGAATAATAAACCAAAATCGAGGTTTCGAATGAGCCTCGCAGAATGATCGATACCACATTCAGTAAAATCGATCGAGAGTAAATCACAATAAAGGAATTGCGGGATGTCTACTCATTGACCAACTTCATCCTCTTCACGGTGCTCCGATGGTTTTCGATACTGTGTATAAAATTAAATTTACTCCTAAAAGTCGAGAGTCAATTCGAAAATTCGACATTATCTTTGTTGCCATTTTGAAGTTTTAACGATAATTGCGATGAGATATGCGAAATGTGTCGAAAAAATAGAGTACAAATTGTAGAAGAATTGAGTTCAAAGTGCAGAATAACTTGAGTTGAGTAAAATGTGTTGGAAAATCAAGAGGTAAATTCCCAATACAATGGCCGCGGGTACATTTGCGTGGAACTCCGGTTCAGAACGTTTACTAGCGTCACTGATACTGGTGAACATAACAGCAGTAAGAATTAAGTAAATTTTGTCATAAAAGTGAATGTAAACAACGCGCGCGAAAGAAACGGGAAGAATGTAAACAATAGAATACGCGCGAAAGTGAGTCAAGTGAGGCAACTAACATTGACGACCACACAAATGATAGATATCACTCGAGTAATGCAACGTAACAGACATTGCCGATCACATAAATAACTTAAAATATCACTCACCTCTCAAGTTACGTATCCGAATGTTGAGGGGGAGATAAGTTGCTTTGATGGCTTCAAATAACTCTGTCATTCATTCCTCCATGCACCACATTGAGGACACACATACTCGTCAGAGATGAAACCGACATACACACCAATTCACAACACTTCGCAAGCCTTTTGCTCTGAATCGATGATTACTAATTGTCTATCCATGGCTGGTCGAATTATACTAAACAAATAAACGCGAAGAGGGCAGTATCCACTAAAGCAAAAAAGCCCAGTCGGACGGGCGCGAAAAAAAAATGGATATACAACAAACGGAAAGAAATGGTTACAACGGAAAATTGACGAAGTGTGTTCAAATATATTCAACGGTCAGTCGAGTGATTGAATTCGTATTTTGAAGAATACTAGTGCTAGACAGTTGCCAGTGATGAAAGTTGTAACTAGCACCAGTATCAGTGACTCTAGTAAACATTCCGAATCGCGAACCGAAGAACCGGGCAAATGTACTCGTGGCCATTGTTTTGGGAATTAGCCAATCAAGAAACAACAATCATTAGGAAAATACGCTACAAATTATGATTGATGATGTGCTTACGATGACCCTATCAAGCACGAAGCATCAACAGTTCACGATGTTACTTGGAGTCGGACAAATGTAAATATATTGAGGATAACAACCTGCCTGCAGAAATATTTGTTACTTTGCTATTGACCTTGGGGCAAAGTGTTATTCTACGTGTGAACAATTATATTTTTTGCCGTTCCAATCATGACGACTTTGGTTTTCACATAATACCAGTGATTTATTAAGGAGTTGTTACTCAACGACCAACTTTTTTCACCGTTTTCTCTATAATTCGATAACTCCGAACACGAGCGTTCCACAAAAAAATGGCGTTGACCTGTTACATGTCACAAGCTGTGATATGAATAGGGGCCGCCCAATAAATTCCGGAGCTTTAAGCGGTGCCAGGATTAAACAAAAAAAAGTTTAATTAATTTCACATTAAGTTAGGGTAAAAGTTGCTAATTTCAAAGAAAATTCACTAAAAGTGCGGGGTGTGTTATTTACCTGCGAGTTATATAAAACAACACGAAATAAAATAAAATGTTACACGTTTAACTTGTTGTCTTCGTAATTCTATTTTGAGAGGGGAATTCGATTGATTGATTAATTTTCAAACAAAAAACCTCGACGATCAGAAAGGACCCGCTACTGATCCCAACTCACTAATAAATATTAATACTCCACTCGTAATTGTCCAGCGGGGAAGCGATATGAATCGCGGCTTCTAATATCCGTCGAACTAGAACATGAAAGATGGAAGGAGTCATTCCGGATTGAAACTTGTGACTCCGACGGGGGTTTCGGTCTTATTTTTCATTGGACGGCGTAATTTAGAGGGCAATTAGTAACTGGAATCGGATCTGATAACTCGTGAAAACTATTTATTATAACTCCGACTGAAGTTACCGACCAATTAACCAACTTATATCTTCACTAATTAATCACCGCCGGAGCCGTATAGTTATTTAATTATTTTTTGTAACCGGCTCATTCAGTTCAATAGCATGTTCCAGGCATCGGGCCCCGTCTAATAAATTGAGATTATTGTTATTTGCAGCGGGTTTTAATTACTTTCGAAGTGGAATCACGCGAACAAAGATTTGATGGGAATCTGAACCAGCGGAGAGGCTGCCAGTTCTAACATCAAGTTTGTGGGGTCAAGGACAAATAGCGAGGATGAGGGTGTGGGGGATTCGCAAATCTAACATTTTTCTGAGGAAAGAAGACTTTTCTTTTCAGATCATTTCGTTTCACAGGCTTTTGAGTCCGAAAACCACACTTCGAAAAAATTTGGCGCAGCTTTTCCCACTCTCTCGAGCAATTACTATCACTTTTGTAACTAATCCAATGCGTATAAAATTCTACATCATAACAGGTAGGGCTATGGTTCCGGGATTCATTGAGTAACCAGTGATTCATGAAACTGTTAACACGATTTTTTTTTTGAGAACGTTCGTGTTCTTTGAAATGTTTGATCATTTATTGTGACGCTCTTCGTCATTTTCTCACAGATGGGAGGGGTCACTTAGGAGAGGATAGTATACTAACACTACGTCTTGGCTTGAAGAAGCATTTCCACTATCTCGGATTTCAGACCCCAAAACTACTTAATTGGTGAAAATGTGTTGGTTTCCCCTTCAAACGACAGAAAATACGTAATTACACCACTTTTAAATTAGTTTTTCGTAAAACATCCGCAAAATCAGCTTGCGAGCTTGGGACTCAAAGGCTTTTCTCACACAACCATCATCTGAGAACCGAAAGGAATTTCTATCGCTGACTCCACCGAAAATTCCATTATACAGAAGATTGTAAAACGAATAACCAAATAATGAATTCTGGGTATTGACGCTGAGAAACCCCAAATCAAAAATTTGCGAGTCCGTTCAAAAGTCTAGATTGAGATGCATCGTGTTTATACGGCAGATTGAAAAAAAAGACTGTGCCAAGTTGATCGACGGTAAATGACCTCTACTTGACAGATGAGGAAGTGGCCGTAATATATAATATATCCCGTTTAGGATTGAATATCGAAGGAGGGATTACACTCGATGGGCTGGAGTGGGTTTTCCAGACCTATTCTCATATCTCACCAACTATAGTTTTGATGTTTCCACATTTTCCATAGTAAATTTCAAACTGAATTTTAGCAACCGGACGGAATTTCTTCTAGCAATCTATCCGAACATTTTCCTCTCTCGACGTTTTCAGTAACTTTCCACAAAACCAAGATATAAACCAAAATACAACAGAAAATGAGATTCCCTAAGCATAAAACGTTCGTTTATTAGGGTTAGGGTAATTCGTGACGACATTTGGCTCTCGACAAGTGTTGAGGAGAATTTGGTGATGCTTCGTACCAGACATTCTCTAATTCCTTATGGTACGAAGACAAATTTATGGAAAATGAAGTATTTCATGGAGAAGAACTAGCGATTCCGTTTTGGTTTCGAACATTCTGGGTGGGGGATAATGTTCATACTCCGATCTATACCCACTGCCAACTGTCTCAAACATAGTTGTCACATGAAACTACGAAATACCTGCAAAAGTATCGAAAACCAACGACTGTATTCTCACCTGTGTAATCTTAATTGAGACAAATACCGCACAAAACGCGAATATCCGTGTCCGATAAAACTATAAAATAGTTTACTATCGTACTAACGAACAATCGGAGCACCGTGAAGTGGATGAAGTTATACAATGAGTAGACATTCCGCGAACCCTAACTTGTGATTTAGGACCGTATTCAGCGATGCTCCCTTAATATTTTTACTTTCCTTGGCTCTACAAAATAGAAAGGAAACTTATGTAATCGGCTGAAAAAAGTTTTTTCTTCAAATCCACGTTTTATGGTCAGCTGAGTCCGAAAAACACAATTTGGGAAAATGGTCTGCGTATGTCTATGAAGAGATATATTTCTTATTCACTAACGCGCCTAAGAAAAAACTTAGCTAAGAAATGTCTTTAAAACAATCTCCACTTATCTTAGCTTTAGTATTTCTAAAGTACTTTTTAAGTAATTCTTAATGTGGAGTTAGCACTATTTTCTACGCCTATCTTCGAATTTAGGTCAGTTACTAAGGCTACATTCAACGGCATAGGTTTCGAATTCGAGTGTATGCGATATTTTGCGGTTTTAAGTTCGTTGCCGCTGGCAATCCAATCAGACGAAACCCACGGTTGTTATGGGCAAAAAACGGTTCAAAAAATTAACAAAAACGCAATTTTGACAGTTTTGTCGCAATTACGTCGTGTTTGGTATCGTTTCTTAGTTATGCTTGGACGCTAAGTGGAATAGATCGGGCCTCAGAAGTGTAGGGCTGCGTATCGGTGAAAAACAATGAAATCACAGGACTCTACTACTCGAAGATACTCACAGGACAATATAGCAAAAGTTATCATTTCTCCCAAGCGTCGCCTACGTGTCAATTTTCGTTGAAGTGGGGGTTTTCACCGTTTTTCATGAATATAAACTACGAATTATCCAGCTCTAGTATCAACTGGCCGAACATCATCAGCGATGCTGATCTGTTGATGCTCCTTGCCTCAGGTTGCTCTCGTGCCCGTTAGTGTTCGACCTGCAAACGATCGTCAAGAGGCTCAGTTTCAGTATTTTATATCACATCAAAAAAAGGGACCTCGGATCGTCTGTGAATCGATCCTGCTGAATTTTGGGTTCCTACGGAAACCATTCCGTCCTCGAATTTTCTCGTCGTAGGACGAGCTTCAGAGGTACACGACTGCGTCTAGACGGAACACAGTAAAATAACAGTAAATATAGTGAGGCAAATTCGACTACTTGATAGAACTCGGAAGATAAAGTAGCGGAAGTTATCGTTTCTCCCTGGACTGCGCTCATTTCCTTGCTCTGCCTCAAGTCTCACTTCAACTACCCGTCAGTTCGACTCTTCACGCCGTGCGAGGGAAGAAAATGCGAATTTGTTGTAGTCAGGTCATGTTTCGTATCATTTATTGTGCAATAATTTACTGCGTTTTGGCATTTTTGGCCAGAAAAACTTTTTACAACCCCCTCCCCTTAAAATTTGATACATAACGTTAAAAAGCCCAGTGGGTAGCTAGAAAATGCGAATTGGTTGTAGTCAGGTCATGTTGCGTGTGGTTTACTGGTACGAGGTCTGATCAAAAAGTTCCAGGACTTTCTCAAAAACGCTTTATTAAATTATCTTTAAAATTATTCAAAATTATCCCCTTCAAAGTACTCTCCTTGGCTACGCAAACACTTCTCCCTGCGGGGTTTCCATTGGTCCATACACCGGGAAAACGGATCTCGAGGGATGCTCCTGTATTATTGCTTGATCTCCTCTATCGTTTGAAATCGCTGTCCTTTCATGCGATATTTGAGTTTGGGGAACAGCCAAAAGTCACAGGAAGCAGGTCAGGAGATTAGGGGGGCTGGGGTTTCTAGGAGTTTTTGGCGAAAAATTCGCGAATGAGGAGCGCGGTGTGACAGGACGCGTTGCGTTGGTTGAAAAACCACTCTCCTGTCGCCCACAATGCCGGCCTCTTCTGCCGAATTTTTTGGTGCAAATTGCGCAGGCTTTGAAGGTAACGAAAACGATTAATTGTTCCCCCTTGTGGGAGGAATTCGGGGTAAACAACGTCCTTTGCATCAAAGAAAACAGTGAGCATGCCTTTGACACTCGATCTCACCTGGCGAGGTTTTTTTGGTCGCGGAGAGGGTTTCGACTTCCACTGAGATGATTGAATCTTGGTTTCCACGTCATTGCCGTAAACCCATGTCACATGTGATGATGGTTTACATGAAGTTTCCATCGGAGTTGGCCGTTTCCAAAGGCTTCTGACAAACCTCCATTCGGTGCGCCTTCTGATCCGCTGTCATCAGTCATGGAACGAACTTGGCTGCAACCCTTCTCATCCCAAATGAGATGTTGCACTCCTCCACCATCTCTCGAATCGTCAAACGACAAGGGACACACTTTGGCCACTTGAGAGTCTTCAGTTGAGGTTGACGGCCTTCCTGAACGAGGGTCATCTTCAGTTGATTTTCTGCCTCCCCTGAACCTCTGAAACCACTCATGACACCGTGAACGACTCATAACACCACCTCCATAAGCTTTCCGAAGCATTTCAAAAGTTTCCGTGAATGATTTGTCCAATTTCACACAAACGCGCTGCTCTTCCTTCCCGTCCATCACAACAAACTCGAAAAACGCTGAACACAACAAAACAGGTTCACAAAAACAGCTATGAAAGGAGACTGGGGTAAGTTAGATCAATAAAACAAAAAAGAGGTTATTTAGGATGGTTCACGCTAAAAATTGTGCGCCAAAGCAACCCTCGTGAAGGCGCGCATTCAAAAAGTCCTGAACGTTTTGATCAGACCTCGCATTTTCGATGCTGAATCAAATGGACTAAGCCATTGTGTAATTTTGTTGTCCAGGGTGGCCACAATATGATTTTACGAGATGCGTTTTCACAAGATATCTCCCACACAAATTTGGCTCGTTATCACATTTTTATTTAAAAGTGTTAAAGGATTATTAAAATTTCGGAAAAAGAGTCCGCGTTGTTATTTTTAACGACAGAAGTGACTTGTCTGAAGTTTATTTATTTGGAACGTACAAAGATAAAACACTGATTTGATTACTTAGGAGTCTTCGAATTAAGCTGATAACCCCCCCTGTGACGGAGGGATTAATTTACGAACGATGTAAGAACGACCTGGGGGGGGGGGGATCGTAAATAAAAGGGAAGTTGACGTATCCGCCGACGGTTATGACTCCGGCAGAGTCTTTTGTTTTAACGGCCGAGCCTCTTCAAAAGGCGCCGTTCTCATTAACAGCCGGTTAAACCCCTCAAAATACGATAAATACGTAACGACTCTGTTATCCTTTCTCAGACTTTTGATGCGGATAAATAATATTAATTACGTCCTACAGCGTAACCTTTTTGAAATACATTCGAAAACCTTCGTGAGGGGAGTGTGAACAGAGGCTTCTTTTGTGTTTTGGCTGAATACCACCACCATCGCCATCTCCAAAGTCGTATAATTCTCTAGGGCAGTTACAGCTCGAGGGAACTAACGTTTTACAAACTCTTTAATGGTTAATGGTCGCGCGAGTAGGGGCTTGAGCTACGACGGTGCCTTCAGCTATTCACTTGGTATTCATTTAAAAGGGTCAACCTTCGCTTTTATTTCAATGAATACGACAATACGTTCGGAATGAGGGCGTCTCGCGGCTAATCTCTACCCCGAGCTGGAAAAAAGAGGTAATTGCCCCACCCCCCCCACCACCATACACAACCTAGCACCACCGAATTCCATCCGCAGCCACGTCGGCGTTTCATTGTTTACCGTTGACTGATTATTACACAACGGTTTATCCAGCCTGACGCAGTCTCACGCATCCGAGACCCACCTCATTCGATTCAGCAGCGAAAAATACCAGTAAACGATACGAAACATGACCTGGCTACAACGGAACAACGAAAATTAACATTTTGTAGGCGATTGGCACGACGTGACGCCTTGAACCGACGGAAGGTAGGAATGAGATGCTATTTTCCACGAGTTCCTTCGAGCAGTACACCTTACTGTACTTACTGCGATTTCACTGTCGAAAAATACTCTCACAAGAGAACATCGTACTCAACCCCAATAATTAAATAAAAAATCACCAATGTTACGGCCACTCAACGAAAATCGTGTTATAAGTAAGGGCAACCCAATAAATTTCGGAACGTTGAGGACTAGCAGTTTTTATGCGGAACATTACACTATGTTTATCAAGTCGCCATGAACAGAATAAAAAACAGATTTGATTGGGTGCTACCGATATAAATATTTATGAATACACTTGGACTAAGAATGGTCGTTCTGTGAAAATGCCAAAGCACACGTGTACTTAGTACGCCACCGGAGATGGAAGTTACGTGGTGCATCAGTGTGCTGAATAGGTAAAGCCTTTTGGTTGAGGTGTTCATTTTTATGGCCTACGGTGTTATTTTTACTTTCCTTGCTCTACGAAGTAGAAAGGAAAGTTATGTAATCGGCTGAAAAAAAAATTTTGAGTTCTCTTCAGATCTTTACGTTTCAGACCCCCCTGAGTCCGAAAAACACTATTTGGGAAAATGGTCTGTGTGTCTGTGTGTGTGTGTGTGTGTGTATGTGTGTCTGTGAACGATTTTTAGAGAAAACCACCGTACCAAATCAGCTCAAACTTCATATCTTGCCCGCATGTCACCATGGGACGCCAAAATAAGGGTTTGAACAAAATCCACTGAAAGCTAACTATAGTTATCATAGTGATCAAAACACCAAATATTTTTTTTCTCAAAAACGGCTATAACGATTTTGATTAAATTGTTTATATTGATTGCTCTCAATAAGGCAATTATACCATGAAATTCCCATCAGTGACGAGAAAAGTCACCATGGGACGCCAAAATGAGGGTTTGAACAAAATCCACTGAAAGCTAACTATAGTTATCATAGTGATCAAAACACCAAATATTTTTTTTCTCAAAAACGGCTCCAACGATTTTAATTAAATTTTTTATATTGATAGCTCTCAATGAGGCAATGATACCAAAAAATTCTCATTCGTGGGAAAATGACGAGAGCAGCACAATAAATTATCAAAAGTTTCGACCAAAAGCGTTTTTCGCGCAGTTTTTTCCCTATAAACTCCGCTGGAATTCTTGTAGAATGTTAAAAAAAATTGGTATTGTAGTCCAATCCAATACCTAGAGGGTGAGTGTTTAAAAACGCTCATGAGATACATGGGGCTCACTCCAGAAATTCCTGAATTTCAACTACTGCCGTTGCGCTTACTACCTGTTCTAACAGTTATTACCCAATAACTCTGCAAAAGTGATTACTATCCTTTTTTTTTTAAATCGCGTTTACAGCCTCATTAATTATCTGTGAACCAATTGCTCAATAATGGTCCTGCAATGAGTACGAGCAGCACAATAAATTCCGGAACTGTAAGCGCTACCACTTTCTGTTGCCGTAAAGCGTTGTTTGACCAAGTTCAAATTAACTGAGTGATAAATGAATCGATTAAATAGAATTAGCCATGTACAAAGTGAATTGACGTAGAGCTAAGGAAAGTTGTGTGTTGCAACGCACCAGATATTTCGGACTCAGTATGGTCTGAAACGTAATGATCTGAACAGAAATAAAATATTTGAACTCTAGATGGGTCGAGCATTGATGAATATGACATGGAAGTATTTCATGTCAATGACCATAAAGTTTCTAATGTTTCGTATCAGCTTATGTACAAATTAAATTAGAAAAACGAAAAACTTTTGTTATATTTTGAATAAGATTCTAGATTTATCGTTATCAATGCCACTCCATGTTTCTGTGATACCAACTTTAAGCTATTATTATAATATTATTACTAACATGATCAGTTAACGTTAATTAAATATTCTACCGAAAGACAGGGCAATTACTGGATAGTACCTACTGCATATGTAATGTAAATTAAGGCGAAGCCTTACTATATTAAGAGGTGTCCACAACTATAATGTACCGTAGACAATAAAGTTTGCAAATATTTTTCTAAAAAAAAAAAAGAAAAACAATCTTTCGATAGCTACGCACCATTTTCAAACGTGAGGTCCGACGCATAACGCAACTTTACTCAGCGGCAATTTTTTGTTGCCCCAGCGCACTAGTACGATCCGTTTTCACTTACTTTCCCTGGCTCTGCGTACGAGAACGAGCGGTGCGTAGCAACACACAACTTTCCGCCATCCCTTTAAGTTGGAACACCACCTACCTATGCGGGCGCTATATCTTCGTTCAACGCAGTTATACAGGAACATTTATCTAGAACAAAATGTAGGGACTAGTTAGCTGAGAGAACTCCGTAAGTTTGATTGAAATCGTCCGAGCCATTTTTGAGACAATTGGAATACCGATAAATATAGTATTCGACAAATGTCCTTTTCTGAGTCAACCTGGCTTATATCTCCGTTCAACATATATATACAGAAATAGTTACGGAGAACGAAATGTGGGTATGGGTGACTAAAAGGCACTCTGTAAGATCCATCACATGTGGTAAAGTAGTTACCCTGGAGTTTACGGAAATGTTCGAAAAACGTTATTTTCGACACATTTTGATTTTTATCTCTGTTCAATGGACTGTCAGAGGAACATTTATTGAGAACAATATATAGGTATTAAATATTCGAAAACATCTTGGAAATTTGGTGAAAATCGTTGAAGCCGTTTTGCCAAAAAGCGTAAAAAATCTATTTTTGCTTCATAGGCCTATATCTCCGTTCACCGTATTTTGCGTAATTTGAAAGTTTAATTAAAACCGTTATAACCGTTTTTGAGAAAAAGGCGAAAAACCCATGTTTTTGGTATATTTTACCTTATTTTGGTGTTTACAAAAATTAATAAACAAAACAAAAAAGAAGCAGCTCAATCGGATCCGCCTTCTCCCGCAAATCGAACTACAGACACACACACGGACCACGCGCCGGAATTGGGTTTTTTGGACTCAGTACGTAAAGATCTGAAGAAAACTCAATTTTTTTTTTGTCACGATTACTATACTTTCCTTTCTATTTGGGGTAAAAATAGGTTATGCAATCGTCCGAAAAAAAGGGTTTTTTCCTCAGATCTTTACACCTCAAGGGCTTCTGAGAGAGACCATGCTGCAGATCACTATTGGACGCCAAAATAAGGGAAACTACGACCGTTCTGACCGTTTGCACCGAAGTCAGGATGGCCCAAAACATGAATATGAAATATATTAATCAGGAGAGTAATGTTTCATATTCACGTTTTGGGCCATTCATGACTTCCGGGCAAACGGTCAAAGCTTTTATGAAATTGCCAATTTTGAACTAGGCCATATTCCTCTCCGGATTCTAATGATGTTTCGTGTCAACCATTGCGTCCTTCCAGGACGGCTGGGCAAACGGTCAAATTTTGGATTATGAATATGTAGCTAACTTTTGCCCAGTTAAAAGCGAAATGGGTCCAAAACTTACTGTAGTTATCAAAGTGGTCAAAGCACCTAATATATTTTCTCGAAAACGGAATTAACGATTTTGATTGACTTTTTAGTACAGCCAGCTCCAAATAACTCACACGTACAGTGCGACAACAGTATAAAATTCGTGGAAAAATGAATTGAGTGGCACAATAAATTATCAAAAATGTAAAGTCGATTTTAGCGCAGTTAATTTCTTATATTTTCAAAAAAATTAAGGTATTGTTCCAATGAACTACCTGCACCTCCGTATCAGAATGAAAAGCAGTGCAGTTTCATTTACTACCATTTCCCAGAGTTTTTACCCAACAATTCCAAAAATAAAGACGACGCTTCTGAAAAAATCATGTTGACTGCCTCATAAATCATCGCTCGCTCAAAAATGGTAGAGGAATGGCGTAGGACAATAAATGTCCGAATCAGCGTAGGGCCTTTCCCATGCATTAACTGTAGCCACCTGCCACAGAATCCTAGGAATGGTTCTAGTCAATACCGTATTTTCCCGCTAAGGGTTTCCCCAGTGGGTTTATCCTCACACTCTTCTTTCATCTCACCTCTCAGCTCTTACTTGCCTCCACTCTTTAGACATTCCCACTCTCGAACTTCTCATCCCTACACTAGTTCACCTATCCTAAGACCCCCCCGTGTCGCGTGAGGTCTATCTCCTTCTGCACTCTGTACTGTACTTCTATTGCACTCAAGTGAAACAGTACAGTCCTCCCTCTCACTCATCTCATTCATCAACTGTTCTTCGCCTAAACTAAACCATACATCTCTCCCTCTCTCGAACCCAATAATGACTGATTTAATACACAGTTGACTTCGAGAAAAGGTGAGGATTTTATCTCCTTGGCTCATTCGACAGTTAAAAAATCGATTTTTGCGTGATGAACATGATTGAACACGAACATTCGTCAAACAGCGACGTCATCGCGACATTCAAACGTCATCCGAGCCTTGGGAACGCACCTTTCTCAAACGCTATTTCCTCCGATGAGCCTGCCATTAAATGACTCCGAGCGATCTAAGAAAAGAAGAAGAAAAAAAAAAAAAAATTAGTCGAATACACGAAGGAATTGCTGGGAGCACTTTGGGTGTGACGAAGCGACTCAGAATTGAAGGTCTCGACAAAAGGCTTCTGTACGATTGAAGAGAGTTGAGCCATTATAAGGAAGCAGAGGGCTCGTCTTGGATTAATGTCTCTCATGCCCCCCACCACCCTTCTCCTACTCATCGCAACACACTCCTCACTCCTCAACCACTACGGGAGAGGAAATAAAAAAAGGTCAACGTTGAACACTGAAAAGGCCGGAAACCGGTATTTTGAGGATGTGAAGTCATTAAAAATAGATTATGAGCCGGTTTGATAAATGGAGTGCGTTTGGGTGGGTTCAGGTGAGCTCGAGGTGTGTGTGGGTGGGAGGGGGGGGGAGGAATGAGCTGGTGGCAATAAACTAACTTCCAAGGCCCGGTTGCACTAACACTAGCGATTGTGAGAAAATTCAAATCGGCCAATCTGATGCGACGCATCGCACAACTTCCCTTAGTCCCTACGCACATCCAGCGAGTAACCCTATCTTTTGGGTTCTAGTGTCAGTGGTTCAGGTTCCGGTATTTATTGATGCACTGGTACTTCTGCCACGACGATTATTGAGCAATCAGTTCACAGGTAATTTTAGAGACTGTCATGCTTTTTGAAGAGGTCCGTGCTAACTGGTTTGGAATTATCGGGTAAGGACTCTGGGAATTGTCACTAAACGAAACGGTGAGGATCGGATTCCGAAATTTCTACTGTTACTCCTAATTATCTTATGAGCACTCCTACTTCAACTCTGATTTATGGAATACCAACCACATATTTACTTCCCTAGGCTCTACAAAGTGGAAAGGAAAAAAAATTGTTTGTTGAGTTCTGTTCAGATCATTACGTTTCAGACCATACTGAGTCCGAAATATCTGGTGCGTTGCAACACACAACTTTCCTTAGCTCTACGTCAATTCACTTTGTACATGGCTAATTCTATTTAGTCGATTCATTTATCACTCAGTTAATTTGAACTTGGTCAAACAACGCTTTACGGCAACAGAAAGTGGTAGCGCTTACAGTTCCGGAATTTATTGTGCTGCTCGTACTCATTGCAGGACCATTATTGAGCAATTGGTTCACAGATAATTAATGAGGCTGTAAACGCGATTTAAAAATATCTGGTGCGTAGCAACACACAACTTTCCGCCACCCCTTTAAGTTCGAACACCACCTACATAGGCGGGCGCTATATCTTCGTTCAACGCATTTTTACAGGAACATTTATAGAGAACAAAATGTAGGGACTAGTTAGCTGAGAGTACTCCGTAAGTTTGATCGAAATCGTTAGAGCCGTTTTTGAGAAATTTGGAATACAGATAAATTAATATTCGACAAATCTCCTTTTCTGAGTTAACTTGGCTTATATCTCCGTTCAGCATATATATACAGAAATAATTATGGAGAACGAAATGTGGGTATGGGTGACTATAAGACCCTCCATTAGGATTTATCACATCAGGTGAAGAAGTTACCCTGGAATTTACGGAAATGTTCGAAAAAATGTTATTTTTGATACATTTTGATTTTTATCTCTGTTCAATGGACTGTCAGAGGAACATTTATTGAGAGTAATATGTAGGTATTAACTATTTGAAAACACCCTGTGAGTTTGGTGAAAATCGCTGAAGTCGTTTTGCCAAAAAGCGTAAAAAACCTATTTTTCCTTCATAGGCCTATATCTCCGTTCACCGTATTTTCATGGAAATATGTATAGAAAAGAAAAGTTAGGTATTAATTAGGAGAAGATAATTTGAAAGTTTAATCAAAATCGTTAGAGCCGTTTTCGAGAAAAATGCGAAAAACCCTAGTTTTTGGTACATTTTCGTCCACCACCCACCCTTCCCATCGGCCGAAATCGTCCATAACCTTATTTTGGTGTCTACAAAAAATAACGAACAAAACAAAAATATCTGGTGCGTAGCAACACACTACTTTCCGCCACCCATTTAAGTTCGAACACCACCTACACATGCGGGCGCTATATCTTCGTTCAACGCATTTTTACAGGAACATTTATGGAGAACAAAATGTAGGGACTAGTTAGCTGAGAGTATTCCGAAAGTTTTATCGAAATCGTTGGAGCCGTTTTTGAGAAAATACGAATGCCGATAAATTAATATTCGACAAATCTCCTTTTCTGAGTTAACGTGGCTTATATCTCCGTGCAACATATATATACAGAAATAGTTATGGAGAACAAAATGTTGGTATGGGTGACTAAAGACACTTCATTAGGATTTATCACATCTGGTGAAAAATTACCCTGAACTTTCGGAAATGTTCGAAAAACGTTATTTTCAACACATTTTCATTTTTATCTCTGCTCAATGGACTTTCAGAGGAACATTTATTGAGAACAATATGTAGGTATTAACTATTCGAAAATATCCTGAGAGTTTGATGATAATCGTTGAAGTCATTTGCCAAAAAGCTTAAAAAACCTATTTTTGCTTCATAGGTCATTATCTCCGTTCACCGTATTTTCATGGAGATATATATAGAGAAGAAAAGTTAGGTATTGATTAGGAGAAGATAATTTGAAAGTTTAATCAAAATCATTGAAACCGTTTTTGAGAAAAATGCAAAAAACCCTAGTTTTTGGCACATTTTTGTCCCCCACCACCCCTTCCCATCGGCCGACATCGCCCATAACCTTATTTTGGTGTCTACAAAGAATAACGAACGAAACATTAAAAAAAACTAGCTCAATCAAGTCAGCGGTGCTCCCGCAAATCGAACTACAGAAACACAGACCTACACACACACATACACACACACACACACACATACACACGGACCACGCGACGAAATTAGGTTTTTTAGACTCAGTAGGGTCTGAAACGTAAAGATCTGAAGAAAACTCAAATTTTTTTTTTGGGCCGATTACTATACTTTCCTTCCCTTCGGGTAGCGGAAAGTAAAAAGAACCAGCTCAATCGGATGAGCCGTTCTCCCGCAAATCGAACTACAGACACACACACACACATACACACACACACACATACACACACACGGACCACGCGACGAAATTAGGTTTTTTAGACTCAGTAGGGTCTGAAACGTAAAGATCTGAAGAAAACTCAAATTTTTTTTTTGGGCCGATTACTATACTTTCCTTCCCTTCGGGTAGCGGAAAGTAAAAATTGTGTTTACAGCCTTATTAATTATCTGTGAACTAATTGCTCAATATGATCCTGGAGTGAGTACGAGCAGCAAAATAAATTCCAGAACTATAGGCGCTACCGTTTCCTGCTGCTGTGACGTGTTGTTTGACCAAGTTCAAAGGCCATGTACAAAGTGAATTGACGTAGAGCTAAGGAAAGTTGTGTGTTGCAACGCACCAGATATTTACCGTAAGCATTAGCGTAGAAATGCCCTGAAGGAAGATACACCGCTCGTAAATGTTGCTTGCCATCAAATTTAAGAGTACTGAAGAAAGTTGTGTGATGCCAGCTATTGTTGTTTCTTATTATTGCTTAGTTTTAACGTGTACATTTTGGGATAATAAATTCCAAACGTCAGCGCGTTGTAACGCGTCCTTCTAGATGTCGTGCCGTGTTGCGTTGCGATTGAGTTGGTTAATGGAGGAACTGTCGCTGATCGGAACAGTGACAAGTAGTTCCTGTCATGGCAGAAACTCGCCGCTTCTCGGAACTTGTGCGCCGCAACTTTTTCCAGTTCCTCTCTTGAAGGTCTTCGTAGTTAACGAGTTGGAAGTCGCTAGAAAAAATATCTGGTGCGTAGCAACACACTACTTTCCGCCACCCATTTAAGTTCGAACACCACCTACACATGCGGGCGCTATATCTTCGTTCAACGCATTTTTACAGGAACATTTATGGAGAACAAAATGTAGGGACTAGTTAGCTGAGAGTATTCCGAAAGTTTTATCGAAATCGTTGGAGCCGTTTTTGAGAAAATACGAATGCCGATAAATTAATATTCGACAAATCTCCTTTTCTGAGTTAACGTGGCTTATATCTCCGTGCAACATATATATACAGAAATAGTTATGGAGAACAAAATGTTGGTATGGGTGACTAAAAGACACTTCATTAGGATTTATCACATCTGGTGAAAAATTACCCTGGAACTTTCGGAAATGTTCGAAAAACGTTATTTTCAACACATTTTCATTTTTATCTCAGCTCAATGGACTTTCAGAGGAACATTTATTGAGAACAATATGTAGGTAGTTATTAACTATTCGAAAATATCCTGAGAGTTTGATGATAATCGTTGAAGTCATTTTGCCAAAAAGCTTAAAAAACCTATTTTTGCTTCATAGGTCATTATCTCCGTTCACCGTATTTTCATGGAGATATGTATAGAGAAGAAAAGTTAGGTATTGATTAGGAGAAGATAATTTGAAAGTTTAATCAAAATCGTTAGAGCCGTTTTCGAGAAAAATGCGAAACCCTAGTTTTGGTACATTTTCGTCCCCCACCCCCTTCCCATCGGCCGAAATCGTCCATAACCTTATTTTGGTGTCTACAAAAAATAACGAACAAAACAAAAAGAACCAGCTCAATCGGATCAGCCGTTCTCCGCAAATCTGAACTACACACACACACACATACACACACACATACACACACACACACACACACATACACACACACATACACACGGACCACGCGCCGAAATTAGGTTTTTTAGGCTCAGTAGGCCTCAAAACGTAAAGATCTGAAGAAAACCCAAATTTTTTTTTTGGGCCGATTACTATACTTTCCTTCCCTTCGGGTAGCGGAAAGTAAAAAGGATAGTAATCACTTTTGCAGAGTTATTGGGTAATAACTGTTAGAACAGGTAGTAAGCGCAACGGCAGTAGTTGAAATTCAGGAATTTCTGGAGTGAGCCCCATATATCTCATGAGCGTTTTTAAACACTCACCCTCTAGGTATTGGATTGGACTACAATACCAATTTTTTTTAACATTCTACAAGAATTCCAGCGGAGTTTATAAGGAAAAAACTGCGCGAAAAACGCTCTTGGTCGAAAATTTTGATAATTGATTGTGCTGCTCTCGTCATTTTCCCACGAATGAGAATTTTATAGTATCATTGCCTGATTGAGAGCTATCAATATAAAAAATGTAATTAAAATCGTTAGAGCCGTTTTTGAGAAAAAATTTGGTGTTTTGATCACTATGATGACTATAGTTAACTTTCGGTGGATTTTGCCCATACCCTCATTATTGCGTCCCATGGTAACCTGTAGGCTAGACATCAAGTTTCAGCTGATTTGGTACGGTTGGTTTCTCTAAAAACTGCGCTAAAATCGATTTCGTCGAAAGTTTTGGTAATTTATTGTGCTGCTCTCGTCATTTTCCCACGATTGGGAATTTTATGGTATAATTATCATATCAAGAGCTACCAATATAAAAAATTTAATCAAAATCGTTAGAGCCGTTTTTGAGAAAAAAAAAATTTGGTGTTTTGATCACTATGATAACTATAGTTAACTTTCGGTGGATTTTGTTCAAACCCTTATTTTGGCGTCCCATGATGACCTGCGGGCGAGATATGAAGTTTGAGCTGATTTGGTACGGTGGTTTTCTCTAAAAATCGTTCACAGAAACACATACACACACACACACAGACACACAGACCATTTTCCCAAATAGTGTTTTTCGGACTCAGGGGGGTCTGGAACGTAAAGATCTGAAGAGAACTCAAAATTTTTTTTTCAGCCGATTACATAACTTTCCTTTCTACTTCGTAGAGCAAGGAAAGTAAAAACACTATTTGGGAAAATGGTCTGTGTGTGTCTGTGAACGATTTTTAGAGAAAACGACCGTATCAAATCAGCTCAAACTTCATATCTAGCCCGCAGATTACCATGGGACGCCAAAATAATGGTATGAGCAAAATCCACCGAAAGTTAACTATAGTTATCATAGTGATCAAAACACCAAATATTTTGTTTCTCGAAGCTGGCTACAACAGTTTTGATTAAATTTTTTACATTGATAGCTCCCAATATGGCAACTATAGCATAAAATTCTCATTCGCTGGAAAATGACGAGAGCAGCACAATAAATTACCACAATTTTAGACGAATTCGATTTTAGCGCGGTTTTTAGAGAAAACGACCGTACCAAATCAGCTGAATTGATGTCTAGCCCGCAGGTTACCATGGGACATCATAATAAGGGTATGAGAAAAATCTACCAAAAGTTAACTATAATTATCATAGTGATCAAAAGATCAAAGTTTTTCCTCTCAAAAATGGCTTTAACGATTTCGATGAAATTTTTTATCTGGATAGCTCGTAATAAGACAATTATACCATAAAATTACCATTTTTGGGAAAATGACGAGAGCAGCACAATACATTTTAACGCGTTTTTTTCCTTATAAACTCGGCTGCAATGTTACTAGAATGTTTAAAAATATCTGGTGCGTTGCAACACACAACTTTCCTTAGCTCTACAACAATTCACTTTGTACATGGCTAATTCTATTTAATCAATTCATTTATCACTCAGTTAATTTGAATCTTGGTCAAACAACGCTTTACGGCAGCAGCAAGCGGTAGCGCTTACAGTTCCAGATTTTATTGTGCTGCTCGTACTCATTTCAGGACCATTATTGAGCAATTGGTACACAGAGAATTAATGGGGCTGTAAACAAGAATTTTTTGAAGAAGGATAGTAATCACTTTTGTGGAGTTATTGGGTAATAACTTTTAGAGCTGGTAGTAAGCGAAACGGCAGTAGTTGAAATTCAGGAATTTCTGGAGTGACCCCCATGTATCTCATGAAGGTTTTTAAACACTGACCCTCTAGATATTGGATTGGACTATAATACCAATTTTTTTTTAAACATTCTACAAAAACTTCAGCGGAGTTTGAAAGGAAAAAAGCTATCAATATAAAAATTTTAATCAAAATCGTTAGAGCCGTTTTTGAGAAAAAAAATTTGGTGTTTTGATCACTATGATAACTATAGTTAAATTTCGCTGGATTTGGTTCATACCCTTATTTTGGCGTCCCATAGTAACCTGCGGGCGAGATGTGAAGTTTGAGCTGATTTGGTACGGTGGTTCTCTCTAAAAATCGTTCACAGACACACATACACACACACAGACCCACAGACCATTTTCCCAAATAGTGTTTTTCGGACTCAGGTGGGTCTGAAACGTAAAGATCTGAAGTAAACTTTTTTTTTCAGCCGATTACATAACTTTCTTTTCTACTTCGTAGAGCCAAGGAAAGTAAAAATTGGTGTAGTAGTCCAATCCAATACTTATAGTGTGAGCTCTTAAAAACGCTCATAAGATATATGGGGGTCACTCCAGAAATTCCGGAATGTCTACTACCACCGTTTCGCTTGCTACCAGTTGTAAAGGGTTTTACCCAATAACTCAGCAAAAGTGGTTACTATCCTCTTCCAAAAAATCGTCTTTTTCAGCTTCATTAATTCTCTGTGTACCAATTGTTGAATAATGTTCCGGGGGAATGAGTACGAGAAGCACAATAAATTCCGTAACTTTGAGCGCTACCACTTTCTGCTGCCGTGAAGTGTTGTTTGACTAAGGTAATTTGAACTGAGTGATAAATGAATTGAGTAAGTAGAAAAAGCCATGTGCAAAGTGAATTGACGTAGAGCTAGGGAAAGTTGTGTGTTGCAACGCACCAGATATTTCCAGTGATGTGTTATCCGGGTCTGTCTATTATAAAAGTCTCTGAAAACAGTGCCGTTTCTGAGAATAAAAATATTTGGTGATTTGATCACTATAGCTGGTTTTCTGCCGATTTCTCTCATACCGTTATTTTGTCCCCCCACGGTGATCTGCTGGATAGTTATACATTTTGACGCGATTTGGGACAAACTCGAAAGGAATGACCGGAACTCCCGGGACAATTTTCTGTAGAAGACGGTAGTGATGTAAGAAAACGTTCTTCTGGACTGCAGGCTATTCTTTGAAGCCTTTTTCCTGTTTGGAAGATGCAGCGAATACCGTGCCTGAGAGAAAATACTACAGACAGAGCTCCGCTTAGCTCCGCTTAGCTCAGGACCTGAAGACTCACAATCGGTTGGTATCGGATTGAGCTCGCCGTGAGCGCACGAGGAGGAACGGTTTAGCTGCCACGTTTGAGATTTGGATGTCGTGAAGCCGCGGAGGTTGGATTTGAAGATCGACTAAACCGTTTCAAGGCCGATGTTTCGTTCGCCGGCAACATGAACGGAATGGCGCGTTTTAAACCTGAGAGTTATGTAGAAATGCCTCCGAAGAGCCTGAACGCGTTTCACGACCGGTCAACGTGGTTTTTTTCTTCTTTTTTTTCGCGCGTATAACGTTCTATTGTGAGAGGGTTCTGGGTTGAGGTCGAAGTTGTAGTTGTAGTTGCTGCACAGTTCAGAGCCTCGGCTTTTGCTCCGGGTCTTATCCGGAGGGAAATAAAATCCTTTATGACCTAAACAGTTGAAACCTCCCTCTCGTACAAAAGCTTTTAATTGCCGCCGCTCAACGAGAAATTCATTTCCCCTTCGTTTAAATGGAAATGACTGCTCCGTCGTAAAAACACAAAAAAAATTGCTCGCATGATCGTTCTGATGATCTTTGCTGTGAGATCAACGAAAAAACTCCCGGCTACATCGGATCGAAAGCGACCCGGAGCTCATTTCAGTAAAAACCACCATTCGATTAAAAAGCATCGCAGCTACAAAACCCCTTGTGCATTAAAGGATTTGCATATAAAACGAGAGAGGCCGAATTAATTGAATAAAGAATATGATCCCTCTTGTCTTTTTACAGCCTCCGATGCAAATTTAAATCCCCGCGATAAGATCTAGTATTTTATTTATAAAGGAAAAGTATATAGGGAGGGTGAGGAGTAAGGAAGGGAGTGTGGAGGGCGGCGAGAGAACGAGGACGAAGGAAAAAAGGTTACGCGAGTCGGAGAAGATTACGCGGAAGAGGGAGAATTTCAAACTTGGAATAACAAAGCCCAGCTCCAGCAGGGTGGTAAGAGGATTGGTACAAGTCTGCCAGAAGTTAGCCAGCTGTCCTCCCCCCTCCCCTCCTCACACTACCATCCAGGCTAACTTTCCAGGCAACCGCAATGAGCCCATCCCCTCGCCCTTTTACATTTAAAGACCTCCTCCGTTCCCGTCCCCACTTGGGTTTGACTGGATTTCTCTTCACGGCCCCGGAAAACTCGTACAGTTAAGAGTTGGCGCAACATGAATTGGGTTTAAAAGGTCGGACCGGGGTTGTTTCTGGAAGGGAACGAGGAGTTGGGAAAGTGTGTGGCGATGAGGATGAGGTGTGGGGGTGGAGGGGCTTTACCCCAGAGAACGCATTGAGATGGTAAAACGTTGATTAGATGGGACACGTACTTCTTCGCTATTTGTTCGCAGTAGCTGCGGCTAATTGATAACACTGCAGTCTAAAATGTCTAAAATGATGTAGGTGCAGTAACGTCGACTGATTAGGAGGTGCTGAAGGGCACGCTTTTATCGAAGTAGCTCTTGTTCAGCCATTATTCAATGTCCAGCCTCACACGAATGACAGGCTGTGGACAGTAGCGACATCCGGCTGGAGCGCAAGTGGAAATACCATCCATTGTCTGTGCCTCTGTTAAAATGGGGAACACATTGTGGCGCGATGAAGGTAATCATGGCCAGTCATCATTCTGAAATCCTGAATATCAGCTACTTCCCTTGCTACAAATACCTGCAATAACATGGCAAGCCGCTAATGGCTTGTGCGTGTGTCTTTGAACGCACTGCACTTGTAAGGCTACTGCCTCGTTGTCTGGGGTAGCAAACTCACAGTCCATCAAAGGAGAGCTGCTCTCCATTGGATCACTGAACCCTACAAGACAGCATCCCCTGAAGCCAGTACCATTTGTTACGAGGGGTTTTTGGAAATGTTTTGAGAGCCGCTGACCCTCCGATTCAATGCCCAACTTCCATCGGATTACAAACCTTCGTCTATACGCACTAGACTATGACCGCTGGAATACCTTCAATGGGAGTCAGGAGGTACAGCCCCTAGTGATCACTGGTCAATTACACTTAGTCATTGAGTGCATGGTGGACAAGTGGAGAGTGAAAAGGGAGCTTCCCCCGCTCTGGGCCAAACTCTGTATAGACCTCTCCACTAAACGAAAACTTACCGCCCCTGGCAAGCGAGATGGGAATCCTCGTCAGAAGAGCGTACTAGTTTCTCTTCTCAACACCCGAGAGCGTCTTAGTGGGTTGCGCTAGGCCACTAGACAAGGCCTGTTGATACAATGGCGACTTCTTTTCTCTCCTAAACGTCTGGCACCTCCAATGTGGAGGAAACAAGAAACCAAGTGGCGCTCCAGAGCAGTTTCGGTGAGCGACAGCCAAATCTTCCAGCTTTAACAACCACTAAGAAGGCCACAGTTGATATTTTCCTTCGAAATTTGCGACCCAAGTAAATAATTGTATCGCGTGGAAAACCAGATTAAGAACTCCTCCCAGCCGGTACGAATTTCCCATGGTCGCACCTTCGCGAGGTAACGTATAGTCAACAGGGATCTTTTGTGAGACTGCTACATGACATCCTACCGTACCTCCGCCGGTCTGGGTTCAGTGGGTGCTGAGTGAGTGCCCGGGATCTCGCATGCCACCGAAACCGCCATTTCCGTGACTTCCGACTAATATACTCATAACTCTACCGTGAGTGTTAAGGAACATTCATTTTGCAGAAACAGGCCTGCCCGAGAAAGCGATTGAGAGAAAACGGCTTAACCAAATTGGCTCAAATTCGGTACTACGCCAGTAGATCAATATGGAACGCCAAAAATATGAGAGAAATTCGGCTAAAATTATCTGTAGTTATCATAGTGATCAAAACACTATATAGTTTTTTCGATAAAAAACGCCGCCAACCGTCTTGACTAAATCGTTAAAGGAACAGTACTATACAATTTTCATCTAGGGGATAATAACGAGAGCAGCACGATATATTTTTTTATTTTTTTCATTAGTTTATTTTGATACTCTGAATACATGGTTACACATTTGAATGCTACTCCCTCATGTGAGGAAACCTCGTGCTTGTGGGAAGAGTTTAACTTCATTATACTATTAGGTACACCACGCAATTACATACCAAATAGTTAATATTAATATTCCCCGCGTCATTTCTCCGACTCCTAATTGTCTCCAACCATTTCAATACCTGCCCCTCACCTGCGGGAATCCCTCAGCTGCGGGCCCCCAGCCCCCTTTTCTAGGTTTTCCCCTTTCTTTATTTCTTTCTCCCCATTTCATTTTCCTATCGACGACAGAGCTCTTCCCAAATCATTCTGCTTCCAACAACCACCCCGTAACTTCTTACTCTCTCATACGGTTGCCCACGTCAGTTCACGCGTTCCGAGTACTGCCCTTGTGCCGCCTATTTGTACTCACCTCAATTTTAATTCAACTCAATTCCGCACGCAAGTATAATACAGTCCTCCTCCCACTCACCGAGTTTCAGTTTTATTGCGATCCTCAGCTCCCCCTCTCGTGCACCCAACAGAACCTATATAGAATGTTTACAGAGGCAATTGTAGAGAATAGAAAAACCAAGTTATAAACAATTATTTTATAGCTGTCTTGACGAAATTTGGACGTTTAGTTAGGACGAAATTTCTATAACCTGTGCGGTGAGGGGGGGGGTAGTTTATTAAAATGCTTCGCTCCCCGGGACAGACCCGCACTTTGACCTGCTGAGGTTAAAAGAAAAGGCCCTGAGCCACGAGTATTTGAGTCACAAAATTCATATGCACCTGCTGATATATTCTTATGGGTTTCAATTAAGGTAACTATTTTGGACATCGACCCGAAATTCGGGGCACCAAAACATTTACGATCCGATACAGGGGTAAGCGAAGGAAAAGGGACTGGGACAGGGACTACCTCCAGCGGACCCTCGACCACTGCGATATCTACAGCAACCCATTGCTGGGTATCTAGGGACCGCCAGTTAAGAACGCTCTGAGAAACAGGTCCCGGGGTGTCCACTTTAGTGCGGGGGGGGGGGGGGCTCGAGGCCAGCTGGGACATGAAAGGATGGAGAAGGTATGTAATTTGTAGGGTGCTAGGTGGGGATTGGGTTTGGGGACTAGGAGGGAATGCTAAACCCCAAGAGGACGGAAAACTGGTAATTGCGGGGCCCAGACCCCATCCAGCTGCTGGGCACATCGAGTTATACCTGCCTCATTCTTTCATATTTTGTTTGTAATTCTGTGGTGTACCTAACAGTAAGATGAAGTTAAACTCCTCCCCCAAAGCACGAGGTTTCTTCACGTGGGGGAGTAGCATTCAAATGTACAACCATGTATTCAGAGTATCAAAATAAATTAATTGAAAAAAAAACCTCAGGACCCTAAACATTGTGAACAGCTCAAAAGAGGGGAAACGTCTATGCCTTTTTAGCAGGATTTTGATGAGGCATTTCTGAGTAACAATGAGAGGTCGCAGAGTGGTCCCGCTCGCATCTCCGTAGGACATAACCTTATGAATTAGAGCGTAATAAAAATTTTTTCAAATTTTCAAGAGTCAGAAAGCCTTGAACGTCAAAACAGATTCCTGTCATTCTTCTTAATCGTCGACTCAAGATCGAGACATGATCCTTCCAACTCACACATTGGTCCAACACTACTGCTAAGTATTTGACTGAGCCAGCCTACTCAATTTCCGGACAGGAGCGAGAGTCGTCGAGACATTCCTCTCCCCCTGGTGACACATCAAGGACCCCAACCCAGGGACACCCACCGAGCGAAGCGTAATAATTGATAGCCTCTCCTCAAGGGGGATAAAATGGTTAATGTACTCACAAGTAAATTGAGGAAGTGTGTGTACGTTTTATCTTTCCTCCTTACAATAGACAAAACTAGTCTTTTAAGACAGGGTTACTGTGCCCTCATGCAATTGGTTTACCCTTGTGGGGCAGCGCATATGCTTATATCGCCGGTTGAGTGAAAATTTTGGAGAAATGCTTTTTGGGCGTTGTCGGTAAGGCACAGAACAGAACTCCTTAGGTCGAGAGAGCTGTACGAAAGAAGTGCGGTCCACCAGTTATTGAAAAGTAACGAGTTTGCTTTGCCTTCGCATGCGTTCGGCACGCAGTTCTCTCAAGGATTCCTGACTATTGCTAAGCTCAGAACCGCTGCAGCCCAAAACTTCTTCCGTACAAAGCAATAAATACATGCGATTCCTTCCCAGCAGATTTAAGATCCCTATCAATGGAACAGTTAGCGACAGACGTTTTGGAAGTAAAATTAACCCTAAAAACGTATTACATTGCTTGGATTCCATTAAAAACACTATTTAAGGATTTTTAGACGGAGATAATATTACAATTACAATGACAGCGTGTGATTGATCATATAGTCACTCATCCTCCACCGCGGGCAATGCCCATATGGAGAATTATATTTCTATTATGCATTTTTTCTCTTTTTTTGTATAGTTGGAAAGATGATTTATGATTGATGTACGTATGTATGGAAATGAATATTAAATTTAAAAAAAGTGAAGTTTTTGGAGGCTGCATTTGACTTACTTGTACCGCCACTCGTTGGATTTTGTTTTTTCCTTCCACTTCCATTTACGATGTCGTTTTTCTGTCCGAACACACCATGAATTCATTGCACACGATGAATCCACACTCGAGCCAATTTCGGAGTCCGAAGAGAGCATTCCAAAGTGATTGCGAGATTGGCTGCCCTTCGAAGTTGGACTGTTCAGAAATGTTAAGTTGAAGTTTCTATTATATCTTGAAGAGTGAGATCATCGGTTTCACCTTCTTCCCCCTCTCACTCTCGCCAGCGTATAAAGTTTTTTTATTTTCACCCTCACTTTGATATTCTCGTCGAGAAGAGTAAAAAGTAAAAAAAAAACCTCTCTTGTTGACCCAAATAGGCTCCTAATCGGCGAGCTGGTTATTTATTCGTACTGCAACCCCTTTCTTCACCCCCAACCTCTACCCTTGTTTCACCACTGTACAGGGAAGCCTGTTGTTGAGCCTTCCGCCTTGGTGAGCTAGCAAGGTAGGAGATCGCTTGCCATCAAAGGGGTTTTCAAGATTAAAGTTCGACCTCTTTCGGAAGAGAGCGCCCAGAGGTAGAAAGGCTTGGCTCCCCTCACCACTGCCACCAACCACATCCCCATTCGAAGCTGGTAGGGAGGGGTTGGGGGAGGCGGAAAAATGGATATTAGATATAAAAGGAAAAAAGGGCGTAAAAGAACGTAGTTGTTGAACGTTATCGCTACTTCTTTCGTTTTTAGCGATTCTCATTTAAATACACGACACGCCGATGGAAACGTAATTTTTGTTGAACCAGCGAATTTATTTATGCCAGGATAGAGTCCCCAAAGTGATGCGTAGTTAGAGCTTTGAACACCATGGGTGCTGAAACCTTTAAGCGGGAAATGGAGTGGCTAATACTTGAGCCTGAATATTTATTGCTGGCTTCGGTACGTTTTGTGTGTACAATAGGGACGTACTGGATTCGTATTGTTTGAGTCGATTGGCACCCATGGGGAAGCTCGGTGTCCCCTACCTAATTTTTTGACTTCTACTACGTATTTCGTCGCGTTGACAACCGATCAGTTTGAAACCTGCGCATACAAAGTGCTTTGAATCGTTTAATCCGTCGTGCTACGACACTAAAACCCTGTTCTTGACTCTAAATAATAATAGGTCTTCGAACTGGTAAGTATACTCAGAATATTAAAAGTGTTTGAATCTGAATGATAGTCCCACTCACGTCAGATGACTTCTTGTTTGAACCGTTTAGCCGGCAATTTAAATAATTATTTGTGAGGGGATGCGTGGGAAATTAGTCTTGAACGATACACGAACCTGTAGAGGACTGTACTGAACTGGCATTTCTTATAGGGTTAACCCTATACACCAATCACCTGTGCGCTGATTATTCAATAATGATCGTGAGATAAGTTGGAGCAATTCAATACATTTTGAGAGCACTGCCAGTTTATATGTAGAACGTTATGTTTTACGATTCCATTTGACAAATGAATTGGAATGTGACGCAAGGAAAGTTGGGTGATCGCACCAGAACGTTTATTCCTTCAAAAGAGGCTCCAACGATTTTGCTCACATTTTTTACACAGTTCCACATGATATGACAGTGCATTCATAATTGTTCCACGGGGAAACGACCGGAGCAGCCTGATGAATTAACAAGTATTTCAGCGAAAATGTTTAGGCTGGTAGCATCTATACCCAGTAAATTCTGGAATCCAAACTATGGTGTGTTTCAGGATGTGCGCACTATAGCTCCAGAACAGTCAGTTCTAAAGTTCTTCAGCTTAGCCTCACACTGTCTTACGTTGCAGCAGGTGTGGGAGTGTCTGACAGGACTGAAGGCCATGGCCGAGGACAACAGTGTAACACTGTGTTGGGTGCCAGGGCATTAGGATATAGCGGGAAACGAACGGGCTGATGGGTTGGCAAAGAAGGGATCGGCGCAGATCCCTGTCGGCCCTGAGCCCTTTGTTCGGACTACCAGGAGCCACCTACGTAGAGAGGTTGGCAAATGGGAGGCTAGGTGCAGGGCTGCCCGGCCTTAGACAGTCAAAACTCTTCATCCGACTCTCCAAAGGGAGGGACAAGGAGGTGCTTGCACTGAGGAGGGAGGATATGAGGATCATATGTGGCCTGTTCACAGGTACCACCTTGCAAATATTGGCACATGCGAGGTACAGGTATGCAGGTTCTGCGAGGTGGGGCTAGAGACGGCAGAGCATGTGTTGAGCTTATGCGATGGACTCGCGGCATAGCTCCGTCGCGTGATTTGGAGGCCCTTTCTTCAGCCAGAAGAAGTGGCAAATGCAGAACTTGTGGATGTCCACCGCTTTGTATGCGGGTGGGGGCACATAGGTGACGTCACACCAAGTGAGACCAGTGCCGTGGGGCCTGGTGGTAGTGCAGGGGGGGGGGGTTCCATGATCTGAAGATGATGGATGCCCTTACAATAAGCCTGTTTGTGTCCGCAGTGAGGGTATCGCCTGCATCCACCTTCAAAAAGACAAGTTCTTCAGCATGAAGTCAGTTAGTTGGTCGAGGTATATAGAAAGAAAAAGGTTAAAGGGATGGTGTAGCGTCGGGGAAGGGAGGGAGGTCATACACTTTTTGGGAAATCCGTTGGAAGAGAAAGGAAATGAGTATTAGGGCAGTTTCGTGTGCCTTAAATAGTCAGTTGACTGTCGATTCTAAGTCTGGTCTGTAAATCCGTCAGTTGGTTGTTTTCGTTTTTGCTGTGTATTAAGTGGTGTAAATATGGCGTAGCATTTTGTGTTGATTTGTCCATTTATGATCTGCCTGTTGATTTTTTTTTGTTTATAGATTTCCATGTTTGTGTCCGTATTTTCCGTCCTGTCGGTCCTATGTATGCATTTCTTGTGCACCTCAGCCACAGTATCTCACTAGCCAGAGGAAACGGGCTAATTTCCCCACTGGCGGAACTATCCCAATTAAATACGTATGTTAAAATTATAAAAAGAGTCCCTCCCTTTTCGTGCCCGTTCGAACCAACCGTTCTGACAATGTTGGCACTACGAGGCTAGAAAATTAAAATTAAAGAATACAAATATTGCCCCGAGCACCAAGTTCGCCGGAAAATCTACCCTCAGTCGGCGAGCACCTGAAAAGGAACACAGGAAAAGAGATCTGCATAGAAGGAATGAGGAAAGAAAAGGATCGACTCACCCTACGTTTCCTGATTTGTTCCACAAGGCGCCAATGCTGCACTCGAGCCACAACTGGAAGGATGAAAAGGCCTTTTGGAGGCGTCCCGACGATAGAACCGGAAAGCTCTAAGTGAATTATAACTTTGATTTGCGGTTTATATTAAGTATAGTTCAGGTCGCGAAAAGGCTCAGAACCGACGTGTTGAACATAGGAATGGCCGACACGGATAGGAAAAAGAGAGAGATGACAGGCGGTAAAAAGAGGAAGGGCGGCGATCCTTCTCAGGCCACCACCAGCCTCGGGCGACCACCAGCGAACTATGGCCCATAAACAAAAAAGGCTCCTTCTGAATTGAACAACGTATCTTCTTGAAAATCCCTCCAATGACCTATAAGTTGGTCATACAATAAAACTCGTCAAAAAAGTGGGAGTTCCGCCACCAGTTGCTCGCTGTAGAAAATTAAGTTCAGAGAAAAACGTATTGGATTAGACTGATCGAATGATACGAATCACAGAGTGAAGGCGGGGCCGAGGAATGTTGCGTGATGCTCCCTACCAGGTATTTACCTATAGTTTCTAAACGTCGAAGTAACACTGGACTCGGAGCCCACGAGTGACAAAAGGGTTGCCAAAAACAAAACGAAAAAGAAGGCCGGAGGACCGGGAGGCTGCCAAAGATAAAAGAAGCGCAGTTCCAAGTCAACCTGACGTCTGGAAGTAGTTAACTGATGAAGACCACTTAACGTCAAAAGGCCTTTGTCAGGAGGTGACTCCGGTGGAAGGCTCCTTCTCCTTCACCAAACTCACCACTGCTACTGTTATTAGTGTCAAAGTCTGTTCTGAATCCTACCAGACGTTTTCAAAAGGGAAAAGGCCAAGAAAGGCTCGAATGGGGCTATTACTTCCTTAAGAATCCCTCATTGTGCTCTTCTCCATAGTCAAATCTAATGGGCTCGTCTCGCGTAAAACTGTAAGTGCGACGCCCCACAAAACTTCCTTCGGCCTCGGAACTTCCTGTTCATTCAGCGATGTTCAACGCTCTACCAACTAATGCAATACGTGGTACAATCACTTTATACGCACCAGGTTGAACGTAACGCTATAAATACGTGGCTAATGCTAAGCACCACTCCAAGTTCTGCGCCTTCATTCTGCGCTCTAAGCCCCTTCCTGTAATTGCGCAACAGTAGGTAGAATAAACACCGAGAGATATCAAGACGATGGTGTGAAATCTAATGAAACGTACAAAATTGTTGAGAACGTTAACGAAAACTGTAGGAAGTTGCGTGAATTGTTGGGAAAATGGAACGAAAATCTTCAATAATAAAACGGTGGAAGAACGACTGTCTATTTCCACTAAATTTGAGTTACAATGTTAGATCGATTTCGACGGTTAAGTCATCACGCAACTGAATGGGACACATTCTGTGCCTCTATCGCGGTGGAAACAAGAAACCGCGTGCTGCTCCACTATAGTTCCTACAACAGTGAGCGACGGTTGTCGGAAGCACAACCTTCCAACTTTGACAGCTACAAGCAAGCTTCACCCATTTTGGGAAGAAGGTTACAATAAACAAATGTGGTCATAGTTGATCTCTTCATTTGAAACTTCCCACTCAAGTAAATAGTTAAAACAGGCGGGAAACCTGATTGAATCAGGTACCTGTCAGAAGTTTCGGATTCCCCGCGTAATGACACACGAGCAATAGCTCCCCACCTGGAGACAGACTAAATTATCGCCAGCCGTACCTCCACAGGTCTAGGTTCAGTGGATGCCCGCTGCTTCCCATCGACTGTACTGGGCTGAAGTTAGCTACATGTTCTTATTCGAAAGTTTGACCGTTTGCCATGAAGTAATTGCTCGTCCAAAATATGAATATGAAACATATTTAGAATGAGGAGAGAATGATCTAGATGGCTCTTCTTCAATTTTGGTTTATTATTCATTCTGAATAATAACCCAATGTTTTCGGTCAGGAAAAATTTTTTACAACCCCCCCCCCCCTCAAAATTTGATACTTTACGTTTCAAGACATGAAGATTCCAAATTTGCAACGTCCATCCGCCGTCCGGGCCGTTTTGTGACTTTAACGTGGTCTAAAAAATCCGTTCATTCGCACAAAAATCCCATTTGGTATCCAGTTGTGCCCGCCATCTCGGCAATCTGATCGAACGAAGCCCATGGTTGTTATGGACAAAAAATGGTTTAAAAACTTCACGAAACGCAGTATAGTCGCAAATACGCCGTGTTTCGTATCGTTTTCCAGGTATTTTTACATCCTGGGTTGAATGGAATGAGTATCAGACGTGTACAACTGCGTATACGGTAGTTACAGTAATTATAGTGAGCCAATGTCAACTAATTGAAAGAAGTTAACGTACCTGTTAGGTGAGTCCGTCTCCTCTGGCTTGTGAGTTACTGTGGGCAAGCGCTTTCGATGTAAAGACATCATCGTCTGGCCGTTTAGTCAGTACTGGAGTCCGTCAGTTGGTCGTGGTCTTTATATACAAAGAGAAAGCTGAAAGGAGTGATGGAGCGTTGGGGAAGGGGCGGGGAGAGGTCTTGTTGGTCAGTCTTGTTAGTGGTACCTTAGCCGGACTGGCTGTGTTAGCCAGTAGGCAAATAAAGTTAACGTACCTGTTAGGTGAGTCCGTCTCCTCTGGCTTGTGAGTTACTGTGGGCAAGCGCTTTCGATGTAAAGACATCATCGTCTGGCCGTTAACGGTCAAGTTAAGCGCTTGCCCACAGTAACTCACCGGCCAGAGGAGCCTTACTCAGCTAACAAGTTAACTTTAGTAATCTGCCTACTGGCGGACCTAACCCAATACTTTAATACACCCTAATCCTTCTTTTATTTATTCCTTTAGTTGTGGTGGGACCTTGACCCAGAGGAGTTGCTTTGTTCCATGTCTTTACATCGAAAGCGCTTGCCCACAGTAACTCACAAGCCAGAGGAGACGGACTCACCTAACAGGTACGTTAACTTTAGTATTTGCCTACTGGCGGACACAACCCAATTTCTTTAATACCTAACACAGCCAGTCCGGCTAAGGTACCACTAACAAGACTGACCAACAAGACCTCTCCCCGCCCCTTCCCCAACGCTCCATCACTCCTTTCAGCTTTCTCTTTGTATATAAAGACCACGACCAACTGACGGACTCCAGTACTGACTAAACGGCCAGACGATGATGTCTTTACATCGAAAGCGCTTGCCCACAGTAACTCACAAGCCAGAGGAGACGGACTCACCTAACAGGTACGTTAACTTTAGTATTTGCCTACTGGCGGACACAACCCAATTTCTTTAATACCTAATTGAAAGAACTTGCGGGAACTACAGCGGATGTAAACGTTTCGTCGATAGTACTCCCTCCCATCTCATCAAGACCACCCGCCTGCTCGACTTGCAACGTCGTGTCAATTGCCGAGGGTTCGTTCGGTTCAAGGTTCCCCGTCCCAATTTCCCCGACTTTTTGCCTGACGGGGTGGAGGAAGGATAGGGCTGCTTTCACCGCACACCCCTACATCAGATCATAAATGCCTACAGACGTTTATGGGCGCCGGGGGAATATTTAGTTTGTAGTCAGGTCATGTTTCGTATGGTTTACTAGTATTTTTCGATGCTGAATCGAATGGAATGGGTCTCGGAGCAGTAATACTAGGTCAAGCTGTTCATGAGAATAATAAACCATTCTGTAATAAATCTCTCAATTCTAACGAGTTTCAAAGACGATGGATAAGTCGATTCTATTTTCTGATGTTCCAATGATGGTTGATGATATTCAGTACATGATACTCCTCAGTTTTGGGATCCTGTGTTTATCAATCTCTCGATGGAACCTCGTTTTGATCTTCGTTGGAGGTGAGGCAGTGATAGTCGGTGGGACCAGTATTGTCGCTTTTTCCTTCACCTTATTATTCAGAATTTATTTGTTCCCATTTTTTTCATATTCACTTTTACCTTATTTTTACAGATTCATCTTCTTTGTTTTATAATCATCAGACATTTGTAGCGTGTAATATAAGTTTTTAATGCACGTACGTACTGTTCTGCTATATCGATTTTAATCGCTTCAATTATTTACTAATTTTTTAATAACCGAGGGGCTAGTAACTTTTACTGCGTATCCTTGAAATAACAACCATTACGTACTCCATATACAGTTCATGGGGGGTCTGTTTCAAATATTCGTTTTTGCTAATTAGCCCTGATATCTTCTCATATGGACGATTATATGAGAAGTTTAGCTCAGCGTGTAGTTGAGAACACCACATCAGTGGGGGAGGTTGAACGTGGAATCTCGGCGGAATTCTAAATATGTTTCATATTAATATTTTGGACAGGCCATTACATCAGGGCAAACGGTCAAACTCATAGGTGACCAATTTTGAACTAGGCCAAATTTCGAATACAGCCATCTAGACATTTCTGTTCTGATTCTAAATATGTTTTGTGTCAGCTACTACGACCATCCAGGATGACTGGGCAATTTGTCAAACTTTCGATTATGAATATGTTGCTAACTTCAGCCCAGTTTACCTGTTACTCTTTACTCAGGATAATAATATATAAATATACAATACATCTCTCTCACTCTCTCTCACCAATGATTCTCTACCCGTATTCAATCTCTCTCTTGCACCCAACCGTTCTCCTCCTTTTCGTTTGGGAGCTGTACCCTAGTCGTTACGAATTAGTTGGAAATTCACTTCTTTTTCGCTTGTCTTCCTGGGCATTGTAGAGGTTCTGCTGAAGTCGATCCCCAAGTTGTGTCTCCGTAAAAACCTCAAACTCCGCGATATCCAGTTATCGCTTCGAGACTCAGATTCAATTTCATTTCACTGCGTAACGGTAAAGTGGACGTTAGCAAATCCCATCCACAAGCCAACGAACAAATGGATGATAGTATGCTGCAGTGGAGGGGGGGGGGAGTACAGAGGAAATTTCGAGTTTTCGGTCGACGGTGGTGGAGTGGGGAGAGTGAAGAGACGAGTTCGGTGGGGATGTAGGGCTGGATCGGTCTGCCACTCCGCTGCTGAATAAAACATGACAGTCTTTAGAAGCAATAAGAATTGGTGCGGAGGGCGCTCTGTAGAATGTCAAATAGGCGAGTTAGACAAAAGAGAAGGGAGAAATTGGAAAGGGGAGAACAGGTTGAAGAGGAGTGACGGAGAAAACTGGAAGCTATCGCACATTATTCAATCCCTACTAAACTCCTCCCTACTAGGGCATTACATGGTAGTGGGGTGGAATTGGATGGTAGAACCAAGACGCGACCAATAACACCTATTCCGCCTCGACGATCTCCTTTTATTGTCCTCCGTTTTGATGTTCATCTTCGTTCATGATCCTCGTCACCTCCTTCACGATCCCCCATTGAAGGGTAACGATTTTGTAAAACCTCTCGCGACTCGGCTTTATTTTGACGAGCGATTCAAGTTTATTTCTCCATCTCTGTAGAATGAATAGGTCAGATGGGTAGTACAGGAATGGCGGGAGGGAGGGGGTAGACTCGTTTAGTACATTCAGCCTTCCGTGGTTTGAATAGTTTATTGCTTCTTAGAAATACATAGTGCCACACAACCTTCCTCACTTCTAAGGCACGAGTTTTGTACCTTGGTAAGTATGGAGTCACTCATCCAGGACCCGGAGTGAAGGCCGAAGTTGAGGGGACTTTTGAAAGGGGCGGAAATCTGGAAAGGTTGAACGAAATCGTTAAAGTTATTTGCGAGAAAAACGATAATTCGATGTCCGAACTATCATCGCGGATATCTCCGTTCAACTGATAGATACAGAAATAATTTTGGGTACCAAACACATTTTAGTTCTTATCACTCTTCACTGGACTGTGAGAGGAACATTGATGTTGATAAAGGTGTTGACTATTCTGTGAGTTTGTCAAAGTGAAAAAAACAAAACCTTTTTTACCATAGGCCTATGTCTCCTTTCACAGAGACATTTGTGGACGAGAAAAGCTACGCACTGATAAGTAGAAAATAATTTGAAAGTTTAATCGAAACATCGTTGTAGCCGTTTTCGAGAAAAACTCGTAATCCCCTCGTCTGCCCAGCCGCAGCGGTTGACATGAAACATATTTAGAATCGGGAGAGGAATATCTAGGTGGGTCTTTTTCAGTTTTTCGAAATTTGGCCTAGTTCAAAATTGGACGCATAATATAAGCTTTATTTGGTGGCTTCAGTGAAAGCTTTTATTAGGTGGTCATTTTTGAACAAGACCAAATTTCAAAATCTGAAAAAGAACTCGCAAGACATACCTTTGCCGATTCTAAATGTGTTTCGTGTCAACCTCTGCGACCAACCAGGATGGCTGGGCAAACTGTCCAACTTTCGATTATGAATATGTTGCTAACTTCAGCCCAGTCGTTTTTGTACTTTTGGCCCCTCCCCCCTCTTCGTTTGGCAAGCCGAATTAGCTGGGTGCTTGACCTCTCCACATCCCCTAACAAAACTCAGTGACCCTAAAACATGGTTTCCCCGAGTACTGAACCTTTGTTAACACCCGTGGGAAGTCCAAGTACAACGAATTTCCCTTTCTTCTGGACTTTCCCAAATATTCTTTTCCCCTCCCCTCAATTTGCATTCCTCTCCACAACAGACAGCTCCACGAAAACTCATGTGCCTACAGGTTTGGTTCTCGCGAAAGTTGGTCATGTCCTCCCAACTATTTGTCTCTCAGCTCGCCCTATTCACACACCCTCAACTCTCTCTCCCTCTCTCTCTCTCTCTCTCCCTCCACTTAGTTTCCCACGCAACCAGTTCACGTGTATTTAGAGACCCCTTGTTCGCGTTTATATACTCACATTCAAACTGTTAACGCTATTCTGTCAAGTATAATACAGTCCCAATTCACGCTCGCCACGTCCATTAATAATCGGTTTTCAGCTTCGTACGCCCAATAGTCTTGTTTTTGCGCCTTCGGAAAATCTCGGAAAAAAACGAAAAAGAATCAAATCAGTCGGTCTGGCAGTTCTCTCCAAATTGTACTACAGACACACACACACACGTTTTATTCAATTAAACTATTTCAGTGCCTGTTCCCGTAAGCCATGATAACTCGGAAAATGAGATTTTTCGAAATTAATTTTGTAAAAAATTGTTTCTAACTCACACCACAAAAATAAATCGAGAAATTTCGATCCTTTTGGTCCCACTCCTCCCTCCACCCTCCTACTCATTAAAGCTATGTTAGTGAAGTTTCAAAACATGTTGTCATTTCATTCAACCGTTCAGCTGAAATTCGTTATTTCTAAGAACAGAGACAACCGAAGATAATCATCGACGTCGGATCGCAATTATTTTCTCATTACGTCGAGAATATCGGGCGATCTCTAAATGTTTATTTAACTACGATATTATTGACCGGTCGATTGTGATCTATCGGAAAGATGCCCCAAGGTGTTGAAACAGACAAATAACCGTGATAATGCCTTGTTTTTCTGGTTTTACGAGAGACAGAGAGTTGAGGTTCTAGAACGTCATTGTTTCTAATAATTGTCGGAAGCCAAAGTGGCCGCATTAACCTCGCTAATACGCGTACTCCAACTGCAAGAACTGCAGGAAAACCCCTAATTAGTACGGGAGAATGCTTTGTGTGAACAGGGAAAGTCGGAAGTGGTACAAGAAAATGAGAACTGAACAAGAAATAATAAAACCGGATATTAAGGAAATTGGGTTGTGTCCGCCAGTAGGCAAATTACTAAAGTTAACGTACCTGTTAGGTGAGTCCGTCTCCTCTGGCTGGTGAGTTACTGTGGGCAAGCGCTTTCGATGTAAAGACATCATCGTCTGGCCGGTAAGTCAGTACTGGAGTCAGTCGGTTAGTCGTGGTCTTTATATACAAAGAGAAAAGTGAAAGGTGTGATGGAGCGTCGGTGAAGGGACGGGGAAGGAGGTCATGTACCTCAGGGTGAATACCCCCTAGAGATAAATGGGACGTGTTGGATGGATGGTCTGTCAATTGTGGAATTTACGTCTGTAGGGTGGTCTGTAAATCCGTCAGTTGGTTGTTTTCGTTTGTGTAGTGTTTTGAGTGGTGTGAATATGGTGTCGGATTTTGTGTTGATTTGTTCATGTATGATTTGTCCATTGAAGTTTTTTGTTTATAAATTTCCATGTTTTCTAATATGTTCAGTTTTCGTCCTTTGTATTGTTTGTGTAGTAAGATGGTGCAGTCCTGTATTTTGGTGGGTTCATGTCCAGTTGTTTTGAGGTGGTTGGCAAAGTTTGAATCGTCTTTGTTCCTACTAAGAGATTTAATGTGTTCTGAGTATCTGGTCCGTATTTTTCGTCCTGTCTGTCCTATGTATGCGTTTTTACAAGTACAAGTTATTTTATATACCCCACTTTGGTCGAGTGGGTCTGTCTTTTCAGTCTTTGCAGTTAGTTTGGTTCTAAGTGTGTTGTCCGTACGTAATGCAATTTGTATACCTTCCTTTCGGAGGATATTAGTTATTCCGTATATTTGTGGTCCCGTGTATGTGAATGTGCAGCGTTTTGTTAAAGTCTGTGTATTTTCTGTTTTTGAGTCGTTTGTTTTGGAGTCATATTGTCTTAATAATTTGTTTATTGTTTTTTTAGAGTAACCGTTATTTTCTGCGAGTGTGAATTGTGAGGTTACAACTTTTACGAGCAAGGAACTTTATCAAGGAAGGGAGAATTGTCGCGTTTAATAATTGTTGTTTAATACCTAGTCCTACCTATCTGCTTTTAAATCCGCCCAGGTAAGCCATTTGCGTTTGGGTTTTCTGACGGCGATATGACGTCTAGTGTTCTTTTTAAAACTGCTCAACACATATTTTACGCGAACAACAACTTGTAATTGTAAGTAATTACAATCGTAATACTTTTTTTCGCAACAGAATTCAAATTCATATCTTGAAGTCGTCGGAACGCTCTCATATCCATCTGAAGCGCCGGGTGAGATGACGATAACCTAAGATATTAGATTATAATCTGTATTTGTTTGTATTTATAATAAACGGCATGGCCAACAGGAATAGAAGGAAGACGGTTACCATTGTGCAGTAATACAGCTTTCAAACTAAGCTTAGATGAGTCTATGACAAGCCTCCATTCAGTTAGGATCATGGTTCAAATTCAAACATTTCATCAAGCCAGCAACAAACAACAAGATTGTTCATCACAAAAAAAGGAATCAGATCCTTCTGACGCTGTGTGTAATGTGACACCCTGACATCACGTTGTAGAAGGTTCCATTGCTGTAGTCTGGACCCTAGGAGTTCTGTCTTATCCTTTGACAAATCAAGGTCTCGAATGAGATCACTCAATTCCGCTTGACTCAGTCTGTGCGTTTTATCATCTGTTTCCTCAAAATCAGGATCAAGGCTCACAAAATTCTTCTTCACTACAATCTTCATTTTCTTCTTCAATTTCATAACTGTGGGGTGGAATATGTACTGGTAAACTATTCGAATGAAGAATAGGTCGAATAGCGGAAGGTATATTTGGGTATTGAACTGTTCCTCTTTTCTTCATTGACAATCCAGACTTAACAGGTGGAGTCATGCAGAAGTAGCAGTCATTTATATGGTTTGTAGGCTCCCGCCAAACCATAGGCACAGCAAAAGCCATGGATCGTTTTTTGTTTTTCAACCATTCTCGTAAAGTAACCGAACAAGAGTTACAGCATATATGTGGAGCCCACGACTTATCTTGATCATCTACCTTCATACCAAAATAATGGTAATAGGCAGTCCTAACAATAGGCGTCAGATTGCGTTTTTGTGACGAAAATGTTATTTCACCACAAATGTAACAAACGTTATTCACTAGGTTCACACAATTTCGAGGTATTATTTGTAAAAAACGTTTACTCTTTAAAATCACTTCAAATCAATAAATCCTATAAACAAAACAACAGAAATCATAGAAGCTCACTGTTATCACATCACTTACAGTAGTAGTTAGGTTATAACCTATAAAAAGCTGTAGAACTCTTCGTTTTGTCAGTTGTCAGGTGCCCCAACTTCGGAAAACAAAATTTCTCTATTAGTGTAAATATACATTATATAAAATGACGTGCCTCTGTATCTCAAAAATAAGGGCTAATACGTGGTTTTTATGTTGATTTTTGAACTCAGCAGGTGAAAATTCACAAGAATTGAATATTTTCAAGCCCGAAACAATTTCATTGTTGACCAGTGTTATCATCGTAGTGGAAAAGCAACTGCAATAACTGCGCACTTGTAAACAGTATCTTTGCTTATTATTATTATTATTATTATTATTATTGTTCCCAAACATATTCACAATAATAGAAGAGAATATTCGATGGAGCACGGTAATGGCGGACAAATATCAGGATATGATGAAGAAAGATAAGAGCTAACTGGACCTAACCGCCCAATTTTTTGGGGTTAGCGCCTAACCAAATCTGGTGAAGGTCGTTTTGGGTTACTGTTAATCAACTCTAAACGGGATCAACAACGCAGTAGGTGAAAACGGCCCTTGTCTGGTGAGGGCCCTTAGGGCCGTATTCACCAACTGCGTTGATCTCGTTTAGAGTCGATTAACAGCACCTAACCCGCTCCCGCCACAAAAACGGTATTCACCAGACTGGGTTAAGCTCTTGCCCTGATCAAGCGCTAACCCCAAAAAATTGTGCGGTTTGGCACGGTTAGCTCTTATCTTTCTTTATCATGTTCTGATATTTGTCCGCCATTACCTTCCACTGCCGAGTATTCGCTTCCATTATTGTGAATAATTTACGTATATTTTGGAATAATGATAATAAACAAAGATACTGTTTACTAGTGTGCAGTTATTTCAGTTACTATTCCACTACGATGATAATCTAATATGTTGGGTTATCGTCATCTCACCTGGCGCCTCAAATGGCTATGAGCAGGGTCCGACGACTTCTAGAAGTATGAATTTAAATTCTGTTGCGAACAAAAGTATTACGATCGTCGAAAACAAGTTGTTGTTTGCGTAAAATGTGTGCTGAGCAGTTTCTGAAAAAACCAGTCGTCATATTGCTGTGTTAGAAAACCCAAACGGCTTACCTGGGTGGATTTAGTAGCAGATAAGTAGGAAATATTATATAATACCACGCTTTTACGTACACATTAGTGTATTAAAAAACTTTTATTAAACACGACAATTCTCCCTTCCTTGTTAAAGTTCCTTGCTTGCAAAAGTTGTAACCTCATAATTTGGGTTTTTATTATTTCTTGCTCAGTTCTCATTTTCTTGTACCGCTTCCGATTTTTCCTACACGCACAAAGCACTTTCCCGGATTAATTTGTCTTTTTCCTGCAGCTCTTGCAATTGAGTAGGCGTATTTTCACTTTAAGCTCCTCACCAGTTTCAGCTTCGGCAGAGGTTAATGCGGCCACTTTGGTGTATGACAATAATTAGAAACAATAATTTGGTCAAATCCGGATTATTGAGCATTGGGCATCTACGGGATACACGGTTTCGCGGCCGTTTACGTTTACATGACACTTGTTTATGGGACGAGATGTCAAACAGATGCCCAATTTCCTTACTTTACTGTAACCTCATTAGACCACTGCCTTCTCGATATGGCTTAATCGCAGCGTAATCACGTCTATGCTAACCGCATACCACAGTGATCTCGGCTAGCGTGGTGGGCGCGAAAATGACTAGCCTTGATCTACTTATCTAGCCCTGATCAGTTGGATCACGATCAGCGGCGTTTTGGTGAACGCGGCCCTTAGTCATTTCCCTGCCACGAAACAGCCTTTCGGTCTTCCTCAATACTATCGTAACCTCCTCCTGCTGTTACTGTCTTGCCCACCATTATTGGCTCATGAGTGTATAGGTGATTCGTAAGACTGCGTTTTTACTATTTTTTAATTTTCGGCTAAAAACTGAGAAATTGTAGCAACTAGAACAAATTCCAGGATGTGGTGGGGTTGCGTTAGAAAAACTTGCAACGTGAAGGGATTTTACTGGAATTACCGCCATGTTGAGGTTATGTTAGCGGGATTTATAAGGACAAAACTGGGCTAAAACCGATGTCTTTGACACTTTTGTTAATTTATTGCGCTCCTCTCGGCATTTACCCTTAAGGTTAGAAACTCATGGTTCTGACGTGACATTAGGAGCTGTCGATACATAATCAAAGCCGTTTCTTAGAAAAACATATTTGCAGTTATGATCACTATGATCATTATAGTTTTAAATAAATGTTGCGCCATGTTATTTTGATCTGTAGGCTAAATATCCGATTTGGTTCAGCCGCTTTGACTCAATCGAGTTCACAGACCGTTTTTTCCGAACGGTTTTTATCGGACTCCATAGCCCTTGAAATGTATCTTCGCCCGTATACATAACTTCCTTCCTGAATTCGAGTTAAAATCATGATAATCGAGCTTAGATCAGGATTAAGCTAATCAGACCAAGTTCTTTCAAATCGAATAATCAATAACTTCCCGTTTATTTTCACTCGAGAGCGGGATGACACTCGAAAACTCAGTTGGGAGTGGTTCAACAGTAGAAGTCACGCCATTGAGGACTCTGTGGGCTGCGGACTCGAACTGACGCGAAACCCTGGCGCTGCGGCAGAGGTAGGCTCAAGGGTTAAGTAAATATGTAGATAATTAGAGTTGTGACTTGGTAATGAGGCGGGAGGGCTGGGTAATATTGAAGGGCGTTTACTTGTGTCAACAAAGGGACGAGGCCTACTTGACCGAGACTACTTGAAGTGCCATTAGTATCTCCTCGACGATAACGCCAGTCATCCTAGAGCTCCCTCTCTTAGTCTACCCCAACCCTCCGCTATCAAACGCTGTATTATTCATATCTTTATGATTGAGATCCTCTGTGAACTCGTTATTGTTATTTATGTAGTTTCTAATATTAATCCGGATAATGACGCTATTATTCATAGCGCTGGGAAGCATTGAAGAGCTCTTCCTCGGCCTGAGAACCTCAGAGTCCTCCGAATGGCTCAAATGAAGCAGGCTTTAGTCAGCTGGTAGGGAAGAACCAGGGCCGATGAGGGCCGTGTAAGGAAAATAAACTAAAAAATACCGGCTACGTTAGTTATTTACTTTTTCGGACAATAATCAGTCGTTTACTAACAAACTTTCATAAAATATACTCTTAACAAGTTCAAATCATCTCTTTCATGAATTTTACCATCTCCCTCAAAACAAAAACAACCTATCATAAGATATTTTAGGAATCTGAACAAATAAATCAAGTATAATCTTTGGAATCATCGCAACTGGAACACTGTGAATTTACCACAAGCTCTATGGTATCAAAATTCATTGTTTTTCCGACATCGTTACATTTCACGCATTCGCAGACGCAAAAACCGTCGTTTCACCTTTAATTACCATTACCCGATAATTCTAAAACGGTGAACGCGGCTGTTGGGCGCAGGAAGGGGGAACTTGAAACTGAGAAATAAATGGAAACGGTGAGCGTGAGTGAGGACTATATTATATTTGACAGAATAGCATTATCAGTTTGAATGTGAGTATATTAGAGTGAACAAGGGGCTTTCAATACATGGAAGGAGCTGTCTGTTGAGGGGAGAAAAGTAAAAAGGGGGGTGGGAAAAGTTTTTGGAAAGTCCAGAAAAGGGGGAAATCCATTGTCACTTGAAAATAACTGAGGAGCAGGACTTCCCACAGGCACAAACAAAGGGGGTTTGGTGCTTTGGGAAACCATGACTTAGGATCAAGCGTGGACGTTCAGAGGAAAAAAAAATCCCCAGCTAATTTGGCCTGCCATAAGTGGTGGAAGAGAGAGAGAGAGAGAGAGAGAGAGAGAGAGAGAGAGAGAGAGAGAGAGAGAGAGAGAGAGAGAGAGAGAGAGAGAGAGAGAGAGAGAGAGAGAGAGAGATGATTTTATTTAACCACCTGGGGGAATTAGACGATGGAGCCCTCTCCTCCAGGCTACAGGTTTCAGAACCATCCTCAATAATTTGCATTTACTACCAATATTAAATATTCATACAAATTGTATGTATTTATATACTACTCGTTGCTTTAAATTTACAATTACATACCTCTCGCTAACCTGCTGTAGGTACTGAAGGAAGAAAAACATCAGAAATAACACGTCCATACCAAATAAATTACATTCAACCCAACATTTAATTTACCTTTCATCAAGTAAACTGCCACAGTCTCTTCCCTGCAATTCCTTCTTGGGATTAGCTGTGGCCACACACTCACTCTTTCAACCGATCATTCATTCTACTTACACATACACAATTGTTTATATACACTCAAAGCGAAGGGAGAGTACTGGGATATTCCTCCCCTTCTTGAGGAATTGAGTTGAGTTGTGACTGATGCGAGCTGACAGACGAATCGTTGGGAGAACTGGGAGACAACTGTAGTTCGCTAGTGCTGATGGATGACATGGAAGGAGCAGTCTGTCGAGAAGAGAAATCTAAAATTGAGGGGCGGGAAAAGACAGGTGGGAAAGTCGAGGACAGGGGGAAATGTGTTAAGAAACGGAAATAACTGAGGAGTGGGACTTCCCATAGGTACAAACAAAAGGATTGAGATAAAAATGGGTTTAGGGAAACAATGACTTTCCATAGGGCCAGTGAGCACCATTAAATGCGAGTGTGGATATCGTGGAGGTCAAATACCCAGCTAATTCGACCTGCCTTACGATGGATATACCAACAATCCGGGAAAAGAGAACTCATATGCAAACAGCGATGTTTATTTAGCGATATTAGCACTTCCAAGGCCCATCCCATTTGATTCAGCTGCGAAAATACAAGTAAACGATACGAAACACGACGTAATTGCGCCAAATACTGCCAAAATTTCCTTTTTATTAGTTTTTTATACCTTTTTTTACCATAACAACGAAGGGCGAGCAGGCTGGCACAACTGAATGACAAATGGGATTTTTGTGCGTAACATTGAACTTTTTAAACCACGTTAACGGCTAAATGTGGCCCAGACGGCTGGCGGACATTGCAGATATGGAATCTCCACGCCTTGAAACGTAAAGTGGGAGGGGGAGGGGGCGTTGCAAAATTGCGCGCAAGTAACTAACCCAATTCACTCACTTAACACGAGCCTATTAGAACTTGGAGTTTTGTAGAGAGAAACTGGTAGCGCTTAACTTTTTGAAATTTGTTCGATGTGGCGTAAATTGTGTAGCCCGTATCTGGGCTTCGCTCAATCTGACACCAGTTAATAAAAGAAAGGGAAAGAAAACTAAAACTGAAAAATGTGAGAAATGAAGGGAGAAAAATAAACGGCAAAAAAGGTAAAAGTGGACTGCATTTATATAAGTGCTCAGTGGTATCATGGACGTTAAATAAAAGGTAACTAAGAGCTCTGTACAGGCAAACTTAAAGAAAAAAGGAATAATGCTCTCGTTAAAATATTGAATATGGGGAAAAATAAATTATTCAGGAACTGAAGAAAATGACTGAATAGTCTGACCACGACTTCTGGTAGGCGACGAATGAAGCAGAGGAAGATCCTGTTTTTCTTCTCCTCGCTTTCGGGTGTTCCTGGGGGAATACGAACAAAGTAGGAATCGAACACCACTTGGGAAGGAATATACGGAGTGTCGGTCAGAATGGCACTTTACCTTGTCCAGACATGTCTTCTGTTAACGACTATCTAGAGAAGTCTTCGGATCCAAAGACCGTTGAAACAGACAAGAATGGAGAATAGCTGAGGAACATATCACGATGACGATCGTAGACGCAATGTATTCGGCAATCAGGCTGGGGCTGTGGGGATGTGGCCAACTGTGGGGTCTGTCGACTCGGCCGATATCTGTTGCCGTCAACATTGGAATGCTGCTACTTATTTCACATCTTCGTTGAAAAAAACCCCACGTAATTGACGGGACTAACGACAAGATTTTAGAATCGCAGCGAACAAATTTACACAAAAAAACGACGTTAGTTTGAATTTCGGAATTTCTAAAGTTGCTTCTGATTTTCTCATCGTGTTAATTAAGTAGCATCGTTTAGGTACCTTGTTGGTCTGTCACTGTGATTTTCTTGTGAACGCTACAATCACATGGGCGATCTGTATAATTAATTGGTGCACTAAAATCGTAGACATTTTTGTCAACTTCTCTTCACTTTGCCACGGATGTAACTTACACAGTGTTGTTATATTTAGAGCCGTCCATTCAAAAAAAGTATGGAAATCAGTATTTTTACAACGAGAATTTGCTGAAAGCCGTGCTGTTTCGCTGCCGGAATCTGCCAATCAACTCACATTTCGTCAACCCATACTCACACATCGGACAGATATACAATCACGATCTTGACGTTGCTGCTTTCGGGTAACCAGTCCCATACGTGTCTTCCCCTATATATGTACGTGCTCAAGAACATCCGTTGAAAAACATAAAAGAAAGACGAGTTGGTAGGGCGATAGAAATCTTTTGTTAAACTTATGAAAACTGGAATTTCCCTGTGGTTGTCGTTGCTCAGATAGATTAAGAATTCGTTTAAATCTGTTGCGTCGATCACATCGTGCCTGATGCGTGGGTCAAGTTACGGGTTTATTGTGCGTGAGTGTGACCCTAAGAAGGTTCAGCCGCACGTATGACCTACATCGTGCGCATTGATTAACAATTTATGTAGGTCGAGAGCTAAGAAATCACCTATGGCGCGGGGAGTGGTGTATTGTCAACGAAAAGGCGAACGAATCGCCGGAGATGGAATTGACTCTTCCTCCTCTCGCCCTTGTCCTGTGTTTCCACTTACGTTGAACACATCTGATAGTTTAGTGAGAGGGCGAGTTAGATTGTGTCTGAGAGGCGGAGAGAGATGGCTCTGACAACGGCTAAGGGCTTCTTGTGTGGTTGGCATTTCACTTGCAGGCTCTGCCTGAGGGCATCAAACCAATTTGGTTGATATCGCTTTCAAACGGAACCGCGGCTTCGTAGAAGGTGAAGCGCGACTAGTTTGTTTGGTCGAGTTTGAAACTGCTTTACTCTAACGTAATGGCTCCAAACTGTGTACTATTGTACATTATCCCGACAAATCGTTGACTCCTTCCTCTGACTTCAGACAGAAAGAGAGCCGATTGCCCTTCACAATCCTTTCATACAGCGCAGAACATTTTTTTCTTTCTTAAGATGTAGATGTCTTCTGAGCGCATTAAACGCCATTTGAGAAAGTGCTCTGGGCGTAGCTGGACCAACTCAACTTCAATTCAGGCTGTACGATATCCTCGAGAAGACAAAATATGGTCTTGAGAAAAATCGGTTCAAAGCAAACTAATAAAACGGAGAAAGAACCATTCAATATACCACAATTTTCAAATTCACACACAAATATACAATTCGATAATAATTTACTAGAAATAGAGAATCATTCTTTCTCCATTTTATTATATAAATGGGTTTCCACAACTTCATCGCGAGTGATTTAGTTCGCAAACTAAAGCTCTTAAGTAGAACGTAATTTACAGACGAAGATAGGGGTGAATAAAAGACAACATTGAATGTGAGTTGTGACACTTAAAGGTTGAACCCAGATGGTACAGTGTGAGCTGGATAATGGACGAGAACGTGCTGTTTGAGAGTTAGACCACATCTGTGTGACTGAATGAGTAGACTGGGACAAAGTGATAGAGCAAGGAGGTGTTAAGGAGAGGGTTTGGAGCGGAAAGGTTTTAAAAACCCTGTTCGACCATTGCGTGACTTTAGGAAATATGTGAGGTCTTCGAAACACCATTATTTTCGTGTTCAGCAGGTACTTAATGTATTGGTAGAAAGGATAGTTGACATATGAGTAACATAGGTCATGCGACCCAGGTGGGATCTCTCCTCAATATTGGACAGTGTGACCTTCATCATGAAAGCAGCCATCTGACTAACATTTTATTTTGAGAAGACACCCCAAATATTTTTTGTTTTGTAGAAGCGAGCTCTAACAATTTCCCCTTCTTCGACCCCTAGGGATTGACACTTCTGTTGTGGGTGACCATGCGTGGACCCCATTTTGTGGTGGTGAGGTATGTGGTCTAAGCCATTCGTGTTCATGTCAGGCATTAAATAGCGCTGACCACAACTTTCCTCCCAGTTACCCTGGGCTTTCAGAAGAGCCGGTTGTTGGCGATGGCATCAGGGACGGTGGCTTACTTACAGCTTGCACCTTAACCCTTTGGTTGTGCGTTATTGTGTTCTTTTGCGGTCAGCATGTTGTCTCATCATCGACTTCACTCTGATTAATGAAACGCCAACCGATAAATTCCGCTGTAAACCCTGAGGAGTATTAGTCGCTAGAGGAATTTATAACGCTTAATGTGCGTTGGGATTGAGTTGTGTGGGGCGTCGTGCTAGATTATTTCTTTCTTGTTTATAAGTAAATTCAATTTTACGAAATTGATTATTTGTCGAAGACGGGTTTCCTCGTATTTAATCCGTTCTCGGGCTTGTACGTTAACGTCAAGAATACTCCAGTACGAGGTTCGAAGACCCCACTGTTTTTACGAGCTTCGCTCCCAGAGTCCAACTTCAAAGAGGAATCTTTCGAGTCAGTTATGAACGTCGAACAAAGGGCTTTCATATCTGTTCCGGAGTAGTTTCAGAAACCCGCCACCTGTGCTATGTTGTTGGCCAGGTGTTTTTGAGTGGACAATAGAGTGTAGAGGCGGTGGGAGGAACGGGGGACTTCCAGTTCGCCAAGTGCCCAGTCGTTACCGAAGGCCTTCGAATTACGGAGCAGGCAGACTAGGCGGACGCTCCTGGACAATTTTCAACAACGGATGGGTTCATTTCCCATTCACGATGGCAATGACAGGGGCGAGAGCGGAAGGTTCTCAGCGGGTTCCACATTGCTTATCTGTAATCATTCTTAATTTCACTGAACTCACCTTTGTCGACCTTTGCGAGATTGAATACGTTGTTGATCACATGTCAACATGTGGCCGTGTAATGGAGGCGTAGAGAGTTTGATCGCCTTTAATTTGATTTCAATAACTTTAAAATTGGGGTTATTTATATTTAGTAGCGACTTGCTGATCCTTCAGTTTTGTTGACTGCGTACCGGGATAAACCAAACTCGGTTCTATTCAGCTCGTCCCGAGCATTTTAGGGGCCCAGACAGCTCGTCTGAGGCATTTGTCCTGTCTGGGCACCTGAAATGCCCCGATCCGCTCAAAACTTGCATTTGTCAGTCGTAACTGGGCGGTTCTCTCGTCGGGGCATCGCCCTGTCGCCCATGCCCTCGTTTCGCTCCCTCCCAGTTCCCTGTTTGTGGTGGTCAATCTTCCCCGAGTGTAATTTAGAATAAAACTCTGAGATATTGTACATAATCCCGAAGTACTTAGTGCGAAAACCCTTTTATACATATCCGTAATAACTGGGACATCTCGTTATATTCCAAATTTCGAAGCTTGGGCTCGTACTATTGTTATGGATTCGATGAGTGTTAGATAGAACACAACCAGCTCAGAGGTCCAGTGTTACAGATCCATTGAGGGTTCGTCAGTATTAGACGATAGGGGCTAAGCAATATCGAAAAGAGGAATCTAATTTAAGCGGATGCCTGTGAAGGAATATGAAGCTGTGTGATTGTTATGGGACTGTCTTGGTCCTTAAGTTGCGATAGTCGTAAAGAGGCCAAAGCAGCAGTTGCAGAGTGTCCAGGGCAGGCGCCGAATCAAGGCCGTTGGCACTACCTACCACAGTGCACAAATGGAAGATAATATGCATGCCGGGTGAAATCTTCCACGCGAGCACATGTGTGAAGACAATTCTTCACCCAGCCATCACTAGATCTTCTCCTGCACTAGGGACAAGAGATTACTTCCAGGAGTGGCTGTAGACACTTCAAGCCAATCCAATTAGGCGAAGAACACTCATCGCTCTGTTCTCCCATCAGTTTCGCATGTTTTCTAGACAATCCCTCTCCGAAACATGTACATTCAAGTCTCCTAAATCCTGAAAGTTTTTCGTTCGTTGGTGCCGCGAGATAAGTGTCGAATAACGAATTCCCTTCCTAGAAAATATCGACGCCCGTTTTCTCAAATTGAACGACGTTCGATTCGACGCAGAAGGCAACTTCCTGATGATAGCGCTCTCCTCCCAAATTAATTTCGTCTGTCATTTTCTCCCTCCTTACAACAGGGCCATCCAACATCGCGTCGATCGATTCAAAGATGAGGAAACCACCCGGAGCGACGTACAAATACTTGCCTCAGTCTAAATTAACTTGGAAGTTTGAAAGATGGTCTTCCCTTTCATCAATGCGTCAGCTGCTCCCACTCATATTTCCTGCCAGGCGGCAACATTTTATTCAGAAAATGAGGAGAAATGGGAGGTTCTGGCTATTGATGCCGAACGGCGCGTATATTTCATTTTCTTAAGCGAGCGTTTTCCTAATTTGTTGCGCGTAATTCTGACTTGAAAGTGCGCGATGAGGTCAAACGCTGTACGGCGAAATCGCAAAATCCCTTGCCAAAACCATCAAAGCCGTCATTCTGTTGTTTTTTATCATCCTGAACACGATATAAATGTTCTAAAACATCTAGGACTGGCCAACAAATTCATGTCATAAACAGAAAATCACAATAAAAAAGTAGATATCTACTTAAATAAATAGTGCATATTGTGCGTACACAGATCCTTGACGACAAATTTTTTTAGGTGGATGCTGGAGATACCACCACTGTGGCCACAAACAGGCCTATTGTAAGGGCGTCCATGAGCCCTAGCTCACGGCCCCCCCTGCTCCACCCCCCCTCCCCCGACCACAAGGCACTGGGCTACCTCGGTGCGATGTCCCCACCACCCCCGCACAAAGCAAAGGACATCCGCAAGTTCTGTCCTCACCACCTCTTCTGACTGTAGAAAGAGCTTCCCAAACACATGAACCTCCATACAGGATGGCTTCAAGGTGGTGGGTGGAGGCTTGGGAACCTTCTGTCGCAGCTTACTGGGGTCCTTCCTAAGCCCTGGGAGGTCAGCAAGCCCAAACTGTCCTACCCTGGGATGAGGAAAAGCCGTAAGAGCCATCAAAATAAGGCGGCCTGCGACCATTCAGGCCTTGAGGGTGTAATGGTTTGTGGCAGACTGCTGATGGTGGCCGCCACCTGTGCAGTTCGCCGCTGTTTATATTAGCGGAGGAGCCGCATTTTTAGATATAACAGCTACCGACATCGCTGACGAATTTTCCCCTTTTTTTAAGCCAGTGTTTAAATTCCCCTTATATTGTGTGAAGTGAGGTAACCGATCAGAGCTTGGTGTTTCATTTTACCCATTGTCCCTTTATTGTCATTTAATACAATCCGAGCATAGGTTATTTGTTTCATTCTAAAAAATTCATTTGGTTCATTTCATTTCGAGTTTCGATTTTCCTGATTAAATTCAAGTGGGTCCTATTTGGTTTATAATTTCATTTCCCATTACTTTCCTGAGAGGCATTATTTTATTTATTTCCATCAAGTGAGTATAATTGAGTGTATTTAATTTATTCGTTTCTTTTGGGCCCAGACACGACTTTCACTCGTGTTCTGTAGGCTTGTAATTGGTAAAAGAATTCCCCAAGTACATCACAAGGGTTGGTTGTTTAACCTAAACTGGTACCACGGGAATGCACAGCCTGCAGCCTTGCGCTGGTGCATTATGGGTTAGGGCTGGTGCATCCACGGGGCCAGGTAGGTAGAACGTACGAATCCAAATCTTACCCAGGGAAGGCCAACAATGCTGGAAATGCGCTTGCTCTGTGGATATTGTGGTGGTCGGCGGGTTGCTGGAGAGTAGAAATCCTATCCCCTTCTTTCGTTTCAAAACTGCGGGGTCTGAGGGAGGTAGGGGCCACACTGTCGGTATTCCCACAGACATTCCTGAATGCCGAACAGTAACTGTCTAAGGGGATGGAAAACTGGATGCGCAGCGGATGGGTGGAGGCTTGGGAACCTTCTGTCGCAGCTTACTAGGGTCCTTTCTAACCCTTGGGAGGTCAGCAAGCCCAAACTGTCCTACCCTGGGATGAGGAAAAGCTGTAAGCGTCATCAAAAGAAGGTGGCCTGCAACCATTCAGGCCTTAAGGGTTATTTGAAACAAAATGGTACCGTAGGAATGCACAGCCTGCGGCCATGCGCTGGTGCATTATGAGTGAGGGCCACAACAATGCTGTAAAATGCGCTTGCTCTGTGGATATTGTGGTGGTCGTGGGTAATAAGGGTAATAATTCGATACCTTTATTCGTTTTTAAACTGCGGGGTCTGAGAGAGGTAGTTGCCACAGACATCCCCGAATGCAGAACTGTAATTGTCTAAGGCCAGGCGCTCCCTACCAATGGGCAACCCTGCACCCATCCTCCCATTTGCCAACCCCTCTACGTAGGTGTCTCCTGGTGATCACAACGAAGGGCTCAGAACTGACGGGCATTTGTGCCAATTCTTTCTTCACCAACCCATCGTCCCAATACTCAAGTAATTCTCGTTACAGAGATTTCGTCGTCTGGTTAACATCGTTTCTTGGCGAGTAACAGTTGTTGGCAGCTGGGAAAGTAGTCAGTCTGTTGAGCGCAACAGAACGAGAGCGTAATAAAGACTTGACGTTGAGAGTAATAGCTTTATCAAGTTCATTAGGAGCAACCCCACAAATTGTGGAATTCAAGCCCCTGCGTGCCTAAGAAGCAACTCAATACATTTTGGAACCTTAAGAGCTTCCAGTTTCTACGTAGAAAGTTGTGCTACGTTCTACTTTAAAAACGCTGAAGTATGAGGTTTGAGGAACGTGGTGTGATGCGTCGCACGAGATGTTTTTAGGTGTTTCGTATTCGACAAACAACGCGAATAACGTTATTTTTGTGACGTCTCGAGGGTGAAGCTATCAGGACTCATTCATGTGCAGTCTCCGGTGACACTTCTATTTACTGATACGAATATAGGTATGTTCGTGTACGAACGCGCTCAGCATTCTCCTCCAGCGAAGATTAAGCGTCAAATCGGAGAGCCCCGGAGAGAATGACGGATTTTCGCCTCAAAAGTTATTTGATACCTTTCGCACTCGACGGATGTGACATTCAATTTTAAGGTGAAGTCGGTTCGAGGGAAATCGAAACCGTCAGCAATTGCAAGGAGGGACTCTCTCAGAGTCGGAACCGTGTTTTCCAGCCCTTGGAAACGGGATGGTGTTGAATAAATTTGATATCTAGAGCTGTCGGAGAAGCTCGTTGGTTTCGAGAGGGACGTAATTTTCTCTCGTAATCACATCTGCCGACAAATCCTTGAAAATACGTTGATCTTATTGCTCAGAGAGAGTTCCCAGGGGAAACTCATTGGGGAGAAATAGGGAGCGCTGTTGAGAATTCCGAACAAAATACGTTTTCAAAGGCGAAGTTCGATCTCAAAACATAGCTAGTGCGACGCATCACACAACTTTCTTCAGCCCCACGTCTATTCAACGATTGTTGAGCTACCGACCCAGTTCATTGAAACTAGGTAAAACGTAATTTATTAGGCCACTGCTACTTATCTCACGATATTCGTTGGAAACCCATCGTTTTGGTGGTTGATGGGAACATCAACGTGATTGTTTTGGAGTGATTGGTTATTCTGGAATCATAAGGGTAACTACTGCAAACCATTTTAGCGAAAAAACGACGTACGTTTGAAACGGGAATAGCCAAATTATCTTACGGCGATCATTCAAAATACGTTTATTGAACGCTCGTGTCGTATGATGGAGATTTATGACGATAAAGCCGCACTAAATTCCGGAAGTTTTTCAGAATTTATTGTTCAGCTCTTGCCATTTCCTCACGGATGACTTGTAGTTAAACTTCATGAAGAAAAAGGGGGCATAGTTGTACTTAGTAAATTCAGCGCCATAACGGCGGAATTTTGATAGAAAAGCGCACGGTTTGTCGTTCTTCGTTGGCGACGTAATGACGCGGGTGAATTTTTGGCGAAGCCATGTGCGGGAATACGCAGACGTGGGCACGAGCACGGAACGAAACTTGCGATGGTACAACACGGGATCACTCGGTATCACCTGGTGTGATTGTGGCATTAGAAAGCTCCTACAGCTGCTTCCATGTGCTCTTTTCTTGGAGCATCCTCAGAAAAATTTGGGAGGTAGTCTAATAAACTACCTATACGACGAGCAGTTGATAACGCTCATAAAATAATTAGGGGGTAGTCCCGAATTTCCGGAATTCCAATCACTGCCGTTTCACTTACTTCTTACAGATCTTAACCGATGATTCCAAAACGAATGATGTCTCAATAACCTTCCGTGCACTGGTTGCTTAATGATGTTCGTCATTAAGTAGGTACAGTCTCTAGGAGATTCTAACCTCACAGTCACACAAGCTGATATGGTTGTTGGATGTTAGAAGTAAAGTGTCTTTTTACTCATCAGTTTACTTCTTCCGAAAATCTTTTTGTTTGCACATTTACCCGTTTTACTGTCCACGTTTAATTCTTTAAGATACAACTTTCATGCCGAAACTTTCAGCATTCGTCTCTGTCATTACCTGTAAAGTGGTGACCCTTATTAAAAAATACATTAAGGAGTGACAGTGATCCCGTGTTGTACCATCGCAAGTTTCGGTCCATGCTCGTGCTCACGTCTGCGTATTCCTGCACATGGCTACGCCAAAAATTCACCCGGGTGACGAAGTCGCTAACGAAGAACGACAAACCGCGAGCTTTTCTATCAAAATTCCGCCGTTATGGCGCCGCAAAGTCAAGATCTGGCGAATTCAAGTAGATGCCCCAGTACAACTATGTATTGGCTAAGCTGGACTGCGGCTCCATACACCAACTTGATGACTCGTCTCAAAACTGAATTCGAAATATCTGAAGGTCGAAATGTAGGTAAACTTTTCACCGAATTGGATTTTGGGGGCAGAAAACCATGTCCATTGCTCCGAGAAATGCGTGGGCTAGCCGGAAGCCAAGTCCAGGACGACTTCATGAAGACCCATGCGCATTCGCTCGATCTTCGCGCCGTCCTGTCGACAATTTAGCCGTGATGGCTGACAAGGTGTTCGTATCGTCGCTGCCCCAACACCAGGTCCAGGCACTCAGCTCTCCAGAAACATCGAGAGATTGTCTCAGCCAATTAGAAGCTCACATCTATATCGAACGGGTTGTCAATGATTCATAAGTCTATGGTCCGGGGTGATGGAGGACAGACAACCATCTGCCAGATTTCAACTCTAGTAGATTATCGCTTGGCCGAGCATCGCCCAGTCTACATGTCATTAATCTTTTTGACGCCCTCTAACGCGCTGACCTTTCAAGGCGCTGCAAATTATTATTATACATATTCTCTTGCACAGGATGATTATCCATTCTGACGTAGTCTAACACCTCCAAAACCCATCCCCGTTGATTCATCATCGAAAAATACCAGTGAACGATTCGAAACATGACTGGTCTACTGTGGAACTAGGAAAATTGACATTTTATAGGCGACGCTAAGCAATTGGCATGACGTGAAGGTTTGGAGTGAGACGGGAGGCAGTGCCGCAAATGAGCGGGTCCATTCATCTATGTTCGACACGAAGCACCGAATCAGTCCAGTTTTTTTGACCTCGGAATTTCTGTACCTGCTCTAACAGGGCTGGCAAAGTCATTATTTTCGTCCTCAGTCCTTTTGTTACCTGTGGTAATTCCACCTTTCGAGTTAATTTCAATTGACGACAGATTTCCCCTTCGTCTGGACATTTCTATCTCCTCAATTTCAAACTCCTCTCCACAAGAGACCCCTCCTGCCAAAATTCACATTCAGCTACGAACTATCTATCGCGGAAGTCACTCCTCTCCCCGTGACTGGCACCTCGCTCTCTCGTTCCGATAGTTTCCCACCAGTTCACGCCTATTTCCGAGTCGTCCTTCTGCGTCGCCCTTTTGTACACAAACGCTACGCACTTCATTGCATTTAATACAGTCCTCCTCACCCTCACCGAGTTCTTTTACTTTCGATCTTCAACTCTCCCCCTTTCGTGCGCCCGACAATGCAGAAGAATTTGCCTCACCATCTTCCATTTATACTGAGCCCTATACCTCCGAGTCTCGCTCTATTCTACTCAGCATCGAAAAGTACCTGGGAAACGTCACCAAATATGACGTAAGTGCAATAAAACTGCCAATTCGTTTTTGGTTAATTTTTCTAACTATTTCTTGTTCATAACAACCGTGGGATCAGATTGCCAAGTGAGCAGGCACAAACACAACTACTTGCACACCTTTTTCCCAATACTTCCCTCGCCCTATGGATGGCGCAATGTTAAGGACAAAGCGAGTAATTGGACGCCTTGTCAATCTGAGGCCCCTGAAGGTGTAATATCTAAATTTAGCATTTCTGTATTAACGATTCAATTTTTTTTTTACGGTGTTTAACAAGTGGCGATGGATTATATTTTTTTTACTCGTGACTGCAACGACTTGTTCAGTTTTTCGCGCGCAACTCGGGGGCAAACGGTTTTAATTACTCGCAACTCGCCTGTGGAAATTGGAGAATTTTTTTTTTCTTCCCTCTGTAAATTGTAGAGATCCTATCAGCGATTGCTCACGTTTCAGGGGGGAAAGGTCTACCGAGAGAAGGGCTGGTTTGTCGTGGCGTGGTGTGTCGAAGGGATGGGGGGGGGGAGAAACGCTGTTAAAGAACCTGCATCATTAAAACTTTTTCCCCCTCTTTCGCAACTGTTACGCTTTCCCCTCCATCCCCCCTCCCCTTTTCCCTCACTTCAATAGATTACGGCGTTTCGCACTGCTCTCCACGAGGACAACGAAACAGTTGAAGCTTCGGATTTGCATAGTTTGAAGCACTTTGTCTTTCTCAACTGTTTGACGTTCAAAGTTGGAAAGCTCAATCATCGTTTAAACTGAGGAGTGGAAACGAGGGGGCTTTTGTGAGGAACTAACGACGAATTTTCGTTCCAATTAAGGCGGCGTGAAAATTGGCGAACAGCTATGGTCGCGGTTTAATTTAGTGTGAACGCAAATTATGGCACACGTCGAGTTGAAGTACTTAGAAGCCAGAAGTACTTAGTTACTTCCAACTTAGCGGGCGCGGCCTAAAATGAAAACCTGCCTAGAGCCCTCTTTCACGAGCTTCCCTATTACTTTATGTTATTGTGAGGAACCTGAGTGTATCGTGTCTAAACATGAGTTAATTTCGGGAGAGCTCCGAACTCCGTTGAATAACCTAACTTCAGCCATTCGTTGAATTTTCGAATTCATCGTACGCTGAGCTTATCTTCTTTCCGAAAACCCTCATTTGATAACTCAACAAACTTTCAAGTTGTCTTTGTTCATTAATTACGCTTCGCACTGCGGTATTACGTCGAAGTTATCAGTGTAGTGTGAAAAGGGACCTTCATCAACCGTCCGACACCTTGAATGGAACCCGTGGAAGCGGCCAGTATGCGAATGATACAAGACCTCTGTCACGCTCCCTTCCCACGAAGTGAAAGGGAAAATTAAGTCGTCGGCTGAAAATATATTTTGAATTTATTTAAAACCTTGATTGCCTTTGAATCAATCAGTTTACACGAACTTGAATCTAACTGATAATGTTTCGGAGTTAATTGGGCCGCCTGGAGACTACCAACATGAGCACTCTGGGAAGGTTTGCAGCATCATAGGAGAAACATTGTTTGTATTCCGGAATTTCTAATGAATGTCATATGAGTGAGATAAAACTGAAACCTTCGAAATGTTTAACGATTCATTGCGGTGCTTTCGCCATTTTCCAATTGATGAGCATTTTATGCTACTGTTGAGCTACTTGGAAAATAAAAGTTGAATCAAAATCGTCGAGAAAGAAGTGTTTCAATTGCTATGATAACTATAGCTGGAACTTCTAATTAGGAATTTAGGGCTTACAAGATACTTTCGGCTAACTACTAACTTCATTTTATTATCGACAAAGGTTTCCGTAAAAATGAGTTGAACTGAACGGAGGTCGTACAGCTGTATATGTAGCAGATGATAGAATTGGAAGGGATTGAGGAAAGTCGCGTTGCTGCGGGTTGTATTATTACTTTCCGCTACCCCAAAGAGAAAGGAAAGTATAGTAATCGAGTCAAAAAAAAATTCGGGTTTTCTTCAGACTGACTGCAAGCCATACGCCTATGTGGATGACTTGACTGTGCTGATATTTGCAGAGTCGGTTCGCAAAATTGAAGAAAAAACCCGCCACGTGCTCCCCGTCACTCGTGCGAGCATGTCAAGATGCAGGTGGCTGACGAAGAATACGTAGCTAATCCTCTTGAAGGGAAAAGTCAATGATCAACCCTTAATACGCTTTGGTGGCCACAGGCTACTTCTCGAAATTCCTTGACGAAAATATACCAAAAACTAGGGGTTTTCGCCTTTTTCTCGAAAACAGGCATAATGATTTTGATTAAACTTTTAAGTTATCTTCTACTAATCAATACCTAACTCTTCTTCTGCATACATATCTCCATGAAAACACGGTGAACGCCTATGAAGAAAAAATAGGGTTTTTACGCTTTTTGGCAAAACAGCTCCCACGATTTTCACCAAACTCTCAGGATGTTTTCAAATAGTTAATACCTACATATTGTTCTCAATAAATGTTCCTCTGACAATCCATTGAACAAAGATAAAAACAAAAGTGTGTGTTTGTGTGAAAATAACGTTTTTCGAACATTTTTGTAAATTCCAGGGTAACTGCTTCACCAGATGTGATAGATCTTACAGAGTGTCTTTTAGCCACTCATACCCACATTTCGTTCTCTATAATTATTTCTATATATATATGTTGAACGGAAGCCAATTTAACTCAGAAAAGGAGAATTGTCGAATATTAATTTATCGGCATTCCACTTTTCTCAAAAACGGCTTTAACGATTTCGATCAAACTTACGGAATACTCTCAGCTAACTAGTCCCTACATTTTGTTCTCTATAAACGTTTCTATAGAAATGCGTTGAATGAAGATACAGCACCCGCATGTGTAGCTGGTGTTCGAACTTACGGGAGTGGCGGAAAGTTGTGTGTTGCTACGTACCGCTCGTTTTTTCTTACATCGTCAGGCTAAGAATTAAAACGCGTATTAATATGTTAGTATTCCACACCTCTGTCTTGATCAAACCAGGAGTTGGTGAGATAGTGAGACGTCCTGGTGATGTCAAATCCAATTAAGGTGGTTCCACTCGTTCGCAATAATTCATCGTCATGAAATAAGCCCTAATCTTGAAGGAATTTAACACCTACGGAACGGTTTTCATACGAGCGTGGTTCAGCTAGACCTCTTTCCTAAAGGCGATTGAAATTGGAAGTCCGTATCGACCTATCGGTGTAGTAGGCTGGCAGATGTCTAGTTGGAAGCTCAGGTAAACGCGGCGTCGGATTATAAAGGACACCGAAAGCACAAAAGGAACGTGACGTTGAATAAGGAAACCCGATATCCTTAATAATCCTTAATTACCATCTTGGAATCCACAGCGCTAAATAGGCGGATCCCTGAGCTCACATAACATATAAACTAGTTCCGGGCGGCGGGACGGGGGTCTTCAAAAGGAGAGAACCGTCTTATGAATTGAAGGGGAGAAGATGGATGTCATAAAGGAAACCCGCTGAACAAATAATTCAGTTCCCAGGGTGGAAAACCCCCTTCGGAGCGGTTGTACCTGTCGTCGCTGAGTGAATGAAGCCGACAAAAAATATCTGGCGCGACTGTGGTGAATCAGACGTTATGATTATCACTCAGCGGCCAAGGACGTCAGTTTACATTTCCTGCGCGGCGCTTCTTTTGCGAATTATAACCTAATACTTCGGAAAGCTCATATTAATGGCGACAATTTAATTTGTAGAAGATGCATCTGATGAAAACCCAATTTTTTCTTGATTCGATCACAATAATTTCCGTATCCTTTGCGAAGCGCTCATTTCCTCTTGGCAAATGTCAATTTTCGTTGTTCCGGTGTAGTCAGATCGTGTTTCGTATCGTTTACTAGTATTTTTCGATGCTCAATCGAATTGGATGGGCCTCCTAGGTGCTCTACGGACATAGTCGTTTGCGTATGAGTTGCCGTTTCTCGGATTGTTGATAGAGCATGTTATGTTCTTAACATTCTTTGTCTACTGTTGTGAAATCGAACGACTTTCCACAATTTATCCTCGAGGCTGTGCGAAGGGCTAGAGCCGTTAAGCTCCGCAATGAGGTGGTTTTGAGACAAGTTGTGGATTTTATGATTCTTCCGACTCTTGTGGAAGCAACCGCTCGAAAACAATTAGGGGGAATGCAGTTTTGCAAATGAGGGGATTTAATTGTATTCGAAATGCGAAACGAAGGAATTCGAATTGACGCAAAGCAAAACCTTCTTTCTGACTTTCAAAGGTCTCGCTCCCGGGAAAATTAACGCGCTCACTAATTAATATCTGACGGTTTTTCATTCTCCGGATTTGTTTATTCAATGATTCTGAGCGGAGGCGGCTCAAACGAGAGCTCACGAGGGGGATATTCTAGTTCAGGCTCGGGTTGTCTTGAGCGATTATGCGTGTCTTTAATTTTCAAGTGGAGCGGATAATCCCGCGGCTCAGTCCGCTTATCTGATGAAGAAAGGGACGGAATTCGTTCCAAAAGGGACGAGCCTTTGAAGTTCCCATTCCTCCTTCACCAAAGAGCTTTCAACTCTTATAATAATTATGTTCGGGAACCGATGGCGCGTGCCGTTGAATAAATTGTCTGAGATGACGCTCTTCCTTTTCCTCTTCCTTCGTTCCCTATCTCCGCGCACGGTTTAATCGGCGCTAGTAAGCCGAACCTTTTAGCGCTTCTCAGCCCGAACATTCGTTCATGCGCCAGTTAACTCTCGGAGGAGGACTTGAATCCGCCGAAGAACATCCAGTTTCCCTCGTTTAAAGCTCTTTTGATCTCACGTGATTATCTTTCGAACCTCGAAACCAACGATGCATTTTGCCCAACTCCTTTGAGTTCAAAGTTAAGCTGCGAAGGAAATGAAACCAAAATCTCATCGTCAAAGCTGTCGGTCAGCAGCCCCACACAGTCCCCCGTGTTCGTGTTATCAAAATCCTCTCGAAAACCTACCGATTGCAGTTTCCGTCGTGAAAATAGTTTTTTAAACTGTTTGTACAAACTCTGTACAGTTAAAATTGATAGAATTTCCATTTCGCAGTCCTCCTGGTAAACAAACTTTCAAGAATCATCCCCAATAAATACCCAGACGGCCCTCGCATCACACAACTGTCCACAACCCCGTAATTCGACGACCTACAACATATACGGGCGCTATATCTTTGTTCAACGCATTTCTACAGGAATATTTATGGAGAAAAATATCTGGTGCGTTGCAACACACAACTTTCCTTAGCTCTACGTCAATTCACTTTGTACATGGCTAACTCTATTTAATCAATTCATTTACCACTCAGTTAATTTGAACTTGGTCAAACAACGCTTAACGACAGCAGAAAGCGGTAGCGCTTACAGTTCCGGAATTTATTGTGCTGCTCGTACTCATTGCAGGACCATTATTGAGCAATTGGTACACAGATAATTAATGAGGCTGTAAACACGATTTTTCAAAAAAAAGATAGTAATCACTTTTGCAGAGTTATTGTAAAATAACTGTTAGAACTGGTAGTAAGCGAAACGGGCGTAGTTGAAATTCAGGAATTTCTGGAGTGAGCCCCATGTATCTCATGAGCGTTTTTAAACACTCACCCTCTAGGTATATGATTGGACTACAATACCGAATTTTTTTGACATTCTACAAGAGTTCCAGCGGAGTTTATAAGGAAAAAACTGCGCGAAAAACGCTTTTGGTCGAAAATTTTGATAATTGATTGTGCTGCTCTCGTCATTTTCCCACGAATGAGAATTTTATAGTATCATTGCCTCATTGAGAGCTATCAATATAAAAAATTTAATCAAAATCGTTGGAGCGGTTTTTGAGAAAAAAAATTTGGTGTTTTGATCACTATGATAACTATAGTTAACTTTCGGTGGATTTTGCCGATACCCTTATTTTGGCGTCCCATGGTAACCTGTAGGCTAGACATCAAGTTTCAGCTGATTTGGTACGGTTGTTTTCTCTAGAAACCACGCTAAAATCAATTTCGTCGAAAATGTTGATAATTTATTGTGCTGCTCTCGTCATTTTTCCACACATGGAAATTTTATGGTATAATTTTCATGTTAAGAGCTACATATAATAAAAATTTAATCAAAATCGTTAGAGCCGTTTGTGAGGAAAAAAATATTTGGTGTTTTGATCACTATGATAACTATAGTTAAATTTCGGTGGGTTTTGTTCATACCCTTATTTTGGCGTCCCATGATGACCTGCGGGCGAGATATGAAGTTTGAGCTGATTTGGTACGGTGGTTTTCTCTAAAAATCGTTCAAAGAAACACATACACACACACAGACACACAGACCATTTTCCCAAATAGTGTTTTTCGGACTCAGGGGGGTCAGAAACGTAAAGATCTGAAGAGAACTCAAATTTTTTTTTCAGCCGATTACATAACTTTCCTTTCTACTTCGTAGAGCAAGGAAAGTAAAATATCTGGTGCGTAGCAACACACAACTTTCCGCCACCCCTTTAAGTTCGAACACCAACAACATATGCGGGTGCTATATCTTCGTTCAACGCATTTCTACAGAAACATTTATTCAGAACTAAATGTAGGGACTCGTTAGTTGAAAGTACTCCGAAAGTTTGATCGAAATCGTTAGAGCCGTTTTTGAGAAAATTGGAATTCCGATAAATCAATATTCGACAAATCTCCTTTTCTGAGTTAACTTGGCTTATATCTCCGTTCAACATATATATACAGAAATAATTATAGAGAATGAAATGTTGGTATGGGTGACTAAAAGACACTCCATTAGAATTTATCACATCTGGTCAGAAGTTACCCTGAATTTACGGAAATGTTCGAAAAAACGTTATTTTCGACACATTTTCATTTTTATCTCTGTTCAATGGAGTGTCAGAGGAACATTTATTGAGAACAATATGTAGGTATTAACTATTTGAAAACATCTTGTGAGTTTGGTGAAAATCGCTTGTGTCGTTTTGCCAAAAGCGTAAAAACCTTTTTTTGCTTCATAGGCCTATATCCCCGTTCACCGTATTTTCATGGAGATATGTATGGAGAAGAAAAGTTAGATATTGATTGGTAGGAGATAATTTGAAAGTTTAATCAAAATCGTTAGAGCCGTTTTTGAGAAAAATGCGAAAAACCCTAGTTTTTGGTACATTTTCGTCCCCACCCCCTTCCCATCGGCCGAAATCGTCCATAACCTTATTTTGGTGTCTACAAAAAATAACGAACAAAACAAAAAAAGAACCAGCTCAATCGGATCAGCCGTTCTCCCGCAAATCGAACTACAGACACACACACACACAGACATACACACAGACATACACACGGACCTCTCTCCGAAATTAGGTTTTTTAGACTCAGTAGGGTCTGAAACGTAAAGATCTGAAGAAAACCCAACTTTTTTTTTTGGGCCGATTACTATACTTTCCTTCCCTTCGGGTAGCGGAAAGTAAAAAGAACCAGTTCGATCGGTCCAGCCGTTGTCCCGCAAATCGAGGTACAGACTCACACACTCGAACCACGCGCCGCAATTAGGTTTTTCGGACTCGTTAGGCCTCAAAACGTAAATATCTGAAGATCCGATCACTATACTTTCCTTACCAATGAAGAATGATTAGATAATTTATTGTGCTGAGTTCATAATGTAACTTGTGAGTGTGGCTGTGGACAAGTTTGGAGACAAAAGGGCTCAAACTTGATATCTAACCCGCAGCTCAATGTGGGACGCCAAAATAAGAGTACGAGTTTGAGCGAAATCCGTCCAAAACGAGTTATCATCATATTTTCTCAAAAATGGCTACAACGAGTTTGATTAGATTTAGTGCATCTTCTTCTTTATTTATCAATTCGACTACGAATATTGGTGATCATATAACATTACTTACAAAATTAAAAATAGTTGCTATAACAAATATAAATATATAAGTATTGCCCAAAATTACAAGTTTTTGACTATATTCGCGAACATTTCTCTGTCTCTAGCCACCTCTAAGAGGTTCCCAATATTACTTATTCCAGCCCAATGCCGAATGTTGCGTAGCCACGATAGTTGCTTCCGGCCGATGCCTCTTCTGCCTTCAATTTTTTCTTGTATAATTAACTGCACTAGTTCGCATTTCTTATTTCGCATAATGTGGCCCAAGTAGGCCGTTTTTCTCTTCTTTACAGTTGCTAGCAATTCTCGCTCACATTGCATTCTTCTTAAAACTTCCTTGTTGGTCACACGATCCGTCCATGGTATTTTAAGTATTCTTCGAAAGAGCCATAATTCAAATGATTCGAGTTTGTTAAGGTCCGCTATTTTCAAAGTCCAACTTTCCATAGCGTATAACAGAGTTGACCAAACATAACACTTCAAAAAGCGCATTTTTGTTTTCATATTGAGCTCATGACAGTTAAATATCTTTCTATACTTCAGAAAAGTATTACGTGCTATTTCGATACGGCACTTCACTTCCTTTGAACAATCCCAGCTGTCATTAATATGACATCCGAGGTATTTAAAACTTTGTACTCTGTCAATAGGAGAGTTATTAACTAATAAATTTGTATTGACATATGTATTTTTTCTGCTTACTATCATATACTTGGTTTTTTCCCTATTGATTCGCAAGCCAAACTCTTCGCTGCATTCATTAACTTTGTTTATCAATTGTAATTAATCTTGTGAACCGTTTAAGCTGTCGGCAATAAGAGTGGTGTCGTCTGCATATCTTATATTGTTGATACGTACTCCGTTTACTTTAATACCTTGATTACTGCCATTTATCGAATCTTGAAATATGCTTTCCGAATATATATTGAATAACAAGGGTGATAAAATACACCCCTGTCTGACTTTCGTGAGATAGATACCTCGTCAGTCATACAACCATCGATGCTTACATGGGCAGTTTGTTGCCAGTACAAATTTTTTATGCAACGAATTTCTTTGTCGTCTATTCCCATAGACTCAAGAATTTGTATTAGCTTATCATGTTTAACCATATCAAAAGCTTTCTCATAATCGATAAAGCATAAGAATACATCTTTTTGAACGTCTTTATAGTTCTGGACTAATATTTGAATACTAACCAATGCCTCTCGGGTTCCAAGTCCTTCCCTAAAGCCGAATTGCGATTTACCATCTTTAAGAAGAAACATCTTTAGCACGTGAGGCATCAAACTGATAAGTCAGTATTCATTGCAGACAAAGGCAGGCAAAGGTATAAAGGTTGATCTTAACCAGTCTTCAGGATATTCGCCTGTATCGTAAACGTGGTTAAATAATTGAGCTAAAAGTGTTGTTTGTATCGTCAATCAGTTTTATGACCTTGTGACGGAATTAAAGATTCGTGTACAATTCCACTTGGGGATGAAGCCCACAACGAAGAGATATTTCTTTACAGAAATAAAACCAAACAGAAGGAAAATAACTAAAAATAATTGAAATATAGATGTATTAAAATAAAATAACAGACTTCTCCTTCCTATCCAAAATCTGAACCAAAACATATTTAAGAAAACAAGAATTAAATTAAAACGTCTTTCTACCCTACTTCTGGCATGACAAAAAAAATAAACGCGACTTGCGGCCAGGGATCTTCTTCCTTCGTTCGAACCTGAAGCTCTCCAGAAGAATCCAATCAGGAATTGGAACCGAAAACGGGAGTCAGAACGAGTAAAAACGTCCTTTATTCGGGGAACAGGAACACGCGGAAGAAAAACCCAAAACAAAAACACCGCTGCGAGAGAGAGAGAAACAACACCCTCCTCCGTCTCTCATAAACCTCCCATCCGGTTATCAACTGGGAAGGCTCTGTTCCTAGCCTCCACCCTGGTCTGTTCCAGGCGCCCAACCGCATTTGTAAAGTAACTCGTTACAACCTCAGACGGCACCTCATCTGGTCCCGTTGTTTCATTATTCTTCATTGATTGAATCGCCTTTATTATTTCATCGTTAGTTATATAATTGCCAGTAGGACTTAATGGGAAACAGAGATTGTAGCTAGACCTATGGTTATCAGCAAAAAACTTTTCAATATACGTCGTCCAAATTTGCTTTTTTTCATTTATGTCTAAAATTATTTCGTTGTCCTCATTGACAAGAAGCGAGGATGGTTTTTTGCGATAAACATTCGCAGTTTGTTTTAGTTTTTCGTATAGATTAAAGTCATCGTGCAATTCCTGCAGTCTTTCCATCTCTTGACATTCGCTGTTTACCCAATCTACTTTAGCAATGCGAAAGTTCTCTGTTCGTCTCCCAATAAAGATCATGATTTTTCTCTTAAGCTCACTACGTCTTTTAAACAGTGGCAATATTTCTTCTGTCATCCATTGCCCGTTACTTTCTCTTTTATACATTCCAAGCGTTTCTTTTGCTGTGGAGTTAAGTGCTTTCTTGAGTTCTTCCCATAAATTTAGTAGATGCACAGTGCTAAATAACACGACAACACCTCAGGGCTCACATCCGTAGGAAAATGACGAGAGCAGCACAATAAATTACCGAACATTTTGACGAAACTCGATTTTAGCGCAATATTTTTCCTTATAAACTCCGCTCAAATCTGACTAGAATCTTCAACAAAATTGAGGTGCTAGTTCTATCGGATACGATGAGCGCTTAATGACGCTCATAAGATACAGGAGCTACTCAAAAAATTCCTTAATTTCAACCACTTACTACTGATTTTAAAAGTTTCAACCCACAACTCTGGAAGGGTGATTATTATCCCTTTAAAAACATCGTGTTTAACGCTTCATTAATTCTCTGTGTACCAATAGCTAAGCAATGGTTAGGGCATGAGTACAAGCAGCGCAATAAAATCCGGAACTGTTAGCACTCCTGCCATCTGCCACCGTAAAGTGATGTTTTACTCAACAAACAAGACGCTTGTCGCAACTTGTCGCGGTTCTCTCCTGATTCCCCCTCATTTTGCAACATCGAACTACCGTTGAATTCACTTCTCGCACCCCCTGAAAACAATTTCTACCTTGCTCAAAATTAGTTGAGATTTGAATAATCGGAATTGTCCACTCAGTGCTTACTAATTGTGAGTTAGTATTCTCATTTCCGGTTTTTTAAATAGTTAAAAGAAATTGTGTAATTGGCTGATATATTGTTTCTTGCCACACTGCGATCTTAACACATGCTTTTGAATTTCTTTCATTTCCTATTCGCATTCTTCTATCATTTATAAGCCATTAATATCAGAGAGATATTTGATTTTTGAACCATTACTAGGGTTTTAGATGAAACTTACTTCATTTGCTCCAGTTTGGATGTAGTTTCCTTTAGAACATTCACTCATTTGTTCGTTCATTATATGATCGTTATCTATTACCTATTATTTTCTTCTTGAATGGTTCTAGTAATCCTTTCTCATTACTTGAAAGTTTTTTCTTTAATATCTCATTGTTTTCGGTCACGAAAAAATTTTTACAACCCCCACTCAAAATTTGATACTTTACGTTTCAAGACTTGGAGATTCCAAATTAGCAATGTCCGTCTGCAGTCCCCCGTCCGCCGTCCAAGCCGTTTTGTGCCTTTAACGTGGTCTAAAAAATTCGTTCTTTTGCACAAAAATCCGATTTGGTAACTAGTTGTGCCCGCCATCTCGGCAATCCGATCGGACGAAGCCCGTGGTTGTAATGAGCAAAAAATGGTTAACAAAATTAACGAAACGCAGTACAACGCGGGAACTACAGCGGGAGTCAACGTTTCGTCGTTTGTTTTTCGTAGTTCCATTGTAGCCAGGACATGTTTCGTATGGTTTACTAGTATTCGATGCTGAATCGAATGGGATGGGAGAGCACTAATACTAGGTCAAGCTGTTCATGAGAATAATAAACCATTGTGGAATAATTTGCAGGGTTTTTTTACTCCCCGTCGCCCTGATGAGTAGGAGGGAAAGTTACGTAATCTATTCGAGTCAGTCTTTACGTTTCAATGCTGCTGAGACCAAAAAACACCATTTGTGAATGGTTTGGGTGTCGCTGAACGTATAAACGTCAGGGCGTCGAATTTACGGGGGTGACGGAAAGTTGTGTGTTCCCACACACCACCTATTTCCTTATAAACTCCGCTCAAATGTTGCTAGAATCTCCCGAAAAATTAAGGTAGTAATCCAATCGAGTACTCATAAGATATGTAGGAGCCACTCTAGAAATTCCGGAATATCAACCACTTATTACCAAGTGTTTACCCGATAGCTTTGGAAAATTGACTATTACTCTTTTTAAAAAAATCGTGATTACAGCCTCATTAGTTCTCTGCATTAATGGTCAGGGCATGAGTAGGAGCAGCACAATCCGCTTTCTGCTTCCTTCAAGTGATGTTTTACCAACTTCAAGTGAACTAAGTGACGATAGATTTAGTAGCGAAAGCCATGAAAACCAGAGAATTTAGGTTGAGCTAAGCGCACTCTATATTTTTAACTGATAAAGAGCTTGTCGTCTTTGGATTGCACTTGTGCTTAGGAGACCCACATACATAGGTTTCGTTGCAGGGGATAGCACGAGCGACTTTTTTCATTCTCAATTTTTACGTGTTTAATTGACTATAATCAGAATAGCGTGTTTTCTTAGTGCGTTTGTGTGGATTCAGAAAAGTGTTATTGGATTTGACCTTGGACAACATTGGAGATTTGCGGGACCGACCGAACTGATTCTTTTTTCGTTTGGTATTTTTTGTAGTAAAAAACGTTGAAAATAAGGTTACGTGCGATTTCCAATCGGTGGGATAGTGTGTGGGGGACGATAATGTACCAAACACTTGGATTTTCCGCATTTTTCTCGAAAACAGCTTTAACTATTTTGATTAAACTTTCAACTTATATTCTACTGCTTAGTACCTAACTTTTCTTCTCAACTAACATCTTCATGAAAAGACAGCGAATGTTGATATAGCCCTAAAAAGCAAAAATAGGGGCTCACCACAGGATGTTTTCAAATAGTTAATACCCACATATTTGTCTCAATAAATGTTCCTCTGGCAGCCCATTGGAGAGAGATAGAAGTGAAAATGTGTCAAAAATATATTTTTTGAACATTTTTGTAATTCCCCGAGTAACTGCGCCACAGACTGTCATCAATCTTACCTTAGTCTTTTAGCAACCTATACCCACATTTCGTACTCCGTAATTATTTCATTATTTAAGCCATGATAGCTTGGAAAGGAGTTTCGTAGAACTTGTAAAAGATTGTTTGCGAGGTTTGAGATGCGAAAAACCCTAGTTTTTGGAACATTTTGCCCCCCACCCCAATTTTCCCATCGATGGAAATCGCTCATGAGAAGATTATCAATAAACTGGAATCAAAAGTCGTCAAAAACAATTGAAAATTCACTTTATTGTGACGTTGAATTATAACGCCTTTCTCTGTTCTATTTAATTTTATTTAAAGCCGCCTTTTGTGCTCCCGCTCCTGTAGAGATCTCTAGAGACACTCATTCTTTTTTCTCAAAAAGAAAACCTCGCGTAGCCTCTTTAAATAAATTATGAAAAACACCCAGAATCGCAACAAAGAGGCTCGTGCGTAAAAGAGACCCCCACCCCCGCTCTTCGCCTCACGATTTTCCCTCTTTGAAAAAAACATTTTTTTTTTTCACTCTCTTTCCCTTCGAGGGCAACGCTTACTTACAAAAGTCACGAGTTTTATTGCCGTGGCAGGTTTATCGCCGGTAGGAGGAAAACTGTTTTCAACAGCAAAATTATTCAGCCCCATTAAAAATAATTAATTGAAAGGAGCGGTGAGTATGGGGAGTGAGGCCGGGGGGGGGGGAGTGAGATGGAGGAGGAGGCTTAATTACTTTTTTCAACGCCTGTTTGACAATGGAATTTTCGCAATGTCTCGAGGAATTTTCATCGCCAAAACTGCCCCTCGCGGAAACACTATCGTTTGGATTTTAAAACCAGAAGGCGAAAATCGGATTAAATTACGAGCGAGAAATTATTTAGATTTTCGTTGGAGAATTTTCGAGTTCCATTTGTGGTGTTATTCGAGAATAATTGAGGAGTAATTTAAGCAGAAGTACGAGGGCGGGGTCATGTTGTAGTTGTTGTTATGCGAATGTATTTAGTGTAGAAGGGTGGAAAGCAGGTTTGAAGGTTGGTATTGTGGCTTAGAGTGAGAGGAATAGCTGGGAAGTTACATTTAGCGTGCTGCTGCGATTCAGGCTGTTGGCAAAGAGCATTTTACCTGCCGCTGTAGGGAGGATTGAAAGAGACGGACTGGGTTGGGTGCCTGGACATACAGGAATAGAAGGGAACGAGAAGGCTGACAAACTGGCGAGGAAAGGAGCTGCTCTTCTCCCGGTGGGACCTGAGCCCTTCGTAGGGACCACTGAGAGCCCCTTGATCGAGGAGGTTGGTATGTGGGAGGAGAAGTGCAGGGCTGCCTATTGGCGGGATGTGTCTATCTCACTTTCCAGGGAGGGAATGAGAGAGATCATTAGCCTGAAGAGAGATAGTATACGGCTGGCTGCAGTGCTCCTCAGAGTGCTTGGGGTTCCAGCTGTGACTGGAGGAGGTTGCAGGGATGAACCTCAAGGTTGTCTTGCGTAATGTGGGGGGGGGGACGCATTCTGGAAGCTGCTAATGTTTGCCCACCCAGTAGGCCCAGTTGTGGCCAAAATGGGGGTTTTCCCAGTGCCAGGAAATTGATAGAAATTGAAAAATGAAAGCCTTTGAAAAACCGCCCGAGGCTGCTTTTGGATTCAGCACTTCTCAAGACGTAAAGAGCGGAAAAAAGCCCGAAAAGCTAGAGCGGAAAAGTAAAAATTTCACTACAGACATGTTTGCTTATTTACTATTCACCGCCATTCACTATTATCAATCTGTTATTTGCATGTGGCTGGCGAAGGAGGTGCTGCGCGAACATATCGAAAGCTACCTCTTAATTCCCTTCTTTGGACAGGGGCACCAAGAGACAATGGAAAGAGTTCAGTGAAATGTGACAAGAGAATTTAATCCATGTCTCACTTTCCACTTAACTGACGAGGTTCTGTCAGCCAGTGAAAGTGTGTCTATAAGGAAGCCCAAGCCTGGGAGTAGTAGGTCTCAGAGGGAATGACTGGAGGTGCGAAGGCCTTCCCACTGGGCCACCTACCTGGTATCTCAGTTCAGGTCCCATGAAACCTGAACCTGGCCCAATCTTCGGGGGTTCACGTGTGAAAAAAGCTTAGGGTGCAGGGAGAACAACTTTTGGCAATTCCTGCGCATGGCCTGCCACCCATCAGGTCCTAAGGCTGCTCAAGCCACAGCCAACTCAAATGGGACCACGGGATGCTTCCGGTGGTACGTCCCTGCCCGTGACAGAGAGCTCCCCATGTCGGCCAGAGAAGATGGCGGTTGTACGCTACAAAACTTTATAAACAAATATTTAGTTTAAGTCGCCATGGTGACTTTCTTTAATCGTCTTCACACATAATTTTTTTAAATGAAGGTTTTTGGTACTCAGGCTGATTTCTTCTTCAATATCCTGAACAGTCTATTCGGGATTCCACAGATTCTTCAGGAGGCGCCGTCAGACTTCTCATTTCAACGAATTCCCCTTTTTGCTCATTTATTTTAGAAAGTTCTCGCGAATGAGCGATAATTTCGACGACTGAAACTTAGCCATTAAAATTCTGCAGGTCACTTCTGAACTTCCCTAATTAGCCGCCATTTTGTCAATGAAGAGCTTTCCATTCCAAAGATTGCCCCCCCCCTCCACAACCCACCTTCCTCCCTTCTCGCGGGTCTTTGTATGTTTTAGACGTTCAAAGGCGCATTTTCCGATCCCTAATTCCCGTCTTCGATACAATTATCGTTTTTCCTTTTTGGGGACGAAACTGAGGAGACAAAAGGGACGGACGGAAGATGAAAAGTTAAAGAGCCGGAGCTCGGGGGCATAATTTGGTTCAACGGAGTCGTCAACTGAACCCTTCAGTAACTTTGACGGTGGGAGTTGGAGAAATTCTTTTTCCATTTGTGCGGAGGTAAGAGGCTCGAGAGGGTCGTCAAAGAAAATTACACAGTTGGCTCAACGGTTAGCGAGAAGAGAGCCAGAAATGCCTATCAAGGAGACCACTTGGACGATCAAAACCTAAGCGTGGAGCTAATTACGGCACAAATGAGCGAACTACCTGCTCAGTTGTTGTTTTAGAAAATCTTTTTCTAGTTGGGTCTCGATTTTCAGGAAAATTCTTACGCTTAAGTCCATTACAGGACTTTGAAAGATCCTATACTCTAATGTGACTTAAAACTAGCTCATGGCTGGCTACTGTGCCCCTCAGAGCGCTCGGGGTCCTTCAGCTGTGGCCAGAGGAAGTTGCAGTGATGGATCTCAAAGTCGTCTTGTGGGGGACACCGCATCATTAATGACATGCGGTGGTTCATGTACGTCCACACAATAGGCCCATTTGAGGCCGCAGTGAGGGTTCCCCAGTTCCATCATGATAGCGTGGGGGGGGGGGGCTAGAACATGTGATATTTAGCCTAAAGGTCACTTGGTTGTTGCGAAATCGGCTAAAAACTAACTGTACTTATAGTAATCAAAATGCCAAATATTTTTTTCATAAAAACAGCTCAGGTGTCGTGGCTACAGTTTCAAACATCATAATGATAACGCAAAACGTTCATATTTGGATAAATTCTGCTCTGTTCACAATAAATCATAAACATATTTTGATGATTTTAGTATAGTTTTCCCCCGGTAAACCTCCCTTACCTAGCGCTCTCATAAACATCAGTGGTACTCCAATGAGCTATACGAGAGAGGTTTGATATTGATCATAAGATAATTCCACAATGCTAACTGTATTCTGTGCCTGTTATTTTATTCTCAATGTTTCACCTATATTTCTAGAAGTGCAAATTATTACACAACGGTTTATTATTCTCTTGAACAGGTTGACAGTCTGACAGCTCCGCGACCCACCCCATTCGATTTAGCACCGAAAAATACGAATAAACCACACGAAACATGACGATTAGTTTCGCTGTATTTATTGTCCCGCGAGTTCTTTCAAATTAGTTGACTTTGGCTGACTATAATTATTGTAATTACACTATAGGCAATTGTACGCGTCTGATACTGATCCCATTCGACCCAGGATCCAAAACTACCTTGAAAACGATACTAAACAAGGTGTATTTGCGATAAAACTGCCAAAATTGCGTTTTCATTAATTTTTTAAACCAGTTTGTGCCCATAACAACCATGGGTTTCGTCCGATGGGATTGCCGAGCAGGCGGGCATAACTATATACCAAAAATGGATTTTTTTAGGCAGCGTTAAAGTCACAAAACGGCCAGGACGGCAGACGGACAATGAACTCTACGTTTATCACTTGATACCACATGATATAAGCAGGAGCAACTCACTTCTGGTACGTTAAGTACTAGCTGAAACTAGTTCGTTCTAACGAGTTCACATTAAGTGAGTGAAAAACGCAGAAGTGGCTGAAAAATGTGCATCTTATGGAGTGTCCCAGAGACTCAAAATCCGTTTCACAAAATTTCACGGGAATTATGGGAAGCGATTTGTGGAAAATATGTTACAAAATACGATAATAAGAGGATTTCAAAACTCCCCAGGTCAAAAAGGGTTACAAGACGTGACTCACTCCTTCCTACTCCGCTTTGTGGGAGGGGGACGGGTTATCCCCTCCATTACATCTCCCCCCTCCCTTCCTTGGAAGAAAACCCTGTTTTGGGGTCATAGTTTTGTGTGGATACGGTTGGGTGCGTAAATGCAATTGAGAGAGAAGGGCTGAACCCGATCAGTTCATTTCAGATCATTTAGCCGTACATGCGAAAATAAGGGTTTGAACAAAATCGGTTCAAAATTAACAATAGTTATCATATCGATCGATACGCCAAATATTATTTTTATCAAGAACGGCTGTTGCGGTGAGACATAATGGACTGTAATTGGAGGTTGAGAGATCGCTGGTATTACGCTCGAGTAATCGGAACGAAGGAAAGTTGGTAGAAGACACAAAGGGCGGTTTGACTCACTCAATGACTTGTGGCTGCTGGCGAGGTACTTACGATGACGAGGACGTGAGACGGCATTAGGGATGAGCATCAATGGTCGATACTATCGAACTATCGATGTTTCGCATCCGATAGTCGAGTTTTCACCATCGATGGTTTAGAACCGATGTTTTACCACTATCGATGGTTTTAGACGCGATAGTATCGAACCTTTTCATTATCACTCGATGACGGTATCAGTAATATTCAGTTGTTTGGTTGACTCGGTGATGACTTATGTACGACAACTCTAATTTTATTCTGTTATTCGTACTCCGTTTATTAACTGTGCTGTTTTGAGACAAATCTTTAATAATCAAGTAGGTAATTCAAGTGGGGAGAATGCCTCGAGGAAAGGTTAGCTCGGTTTGGAAACACTTCACTAGGTTGAGTGACAAATCGGCCAAGTGTTCACACTGCAACAAAGTTCTTCGTTCAAGTGGTAACATTACAAATTTAAAATCCCACCTTGAAAGTGTACATTGATGATGTAAGTGATATTGATGTCCAGCAGCCAACACCTTGGTTGAAAAGGTTAAAGAGATTGTGACATGGTTCAGGCACTCTTCTATCCCAAATCAAAATCTTGTTAAGAACAGTGGGAAAAAACTGATCCAAAGTGTACCGACCTGATCGAATTCAACCTACCAAATGCTTGAACGGTTTTTGGAACTTCGCCCCTATGTGAACGATATTGTCAATGTGAATGCAAGTGCTCCACCAATGGTTACTGCTGCTGAAGTTGAAGAATTGTCAGAAATTCGTCGTGTGCTAGCTCCCCTTTACTCAGCAACAACTGAGATGAGTGTGGAAAAGTACCTTACTAGCGGTATTGCTATACCCATTTCTCACCTCACCAAAGACAAGCTCAAAAAACTATCTCCTACAAAACCTGGGGCCATTCATCTTCGCTCAGTGATCTTGAAGGAGTTTGAAAAAAGATTTGGTTTTATTGAACAGTGCAAAATTCTGGGAACAGCAACTGTTTTAGATCCGCGATTCAAGAATTTGTACTTCACCGACGGTGTCAGCCTTGCTAAGCACTTGAAATATATCGATAGCCAGATAAAAGACCTTGAAAGAGAAAAAGAATCATCAAGTTCACAATCGGAAGCTGAATCACTTGAAGCAACAGGTACATATTATGATTTCTACCAACTTTCTATTTTTGAAGTAGTGTTTCATATGATCGGTTTCAATTAGTTACTTACGCCTATGAATTTATAGTTTTTTCAATAATGAACAATTTTGGTTTTTGAATATTTAATTAAGGATGGATGGTTTCATTTTAGGTAGCAGTATCTTCAGTGACCATAATAAATTGATTCAAAAGAAGTGGAAGAAAAATGATACTGATTCGGATTCTACCCTTCAAACGTACCACGCTGAACTGAATTTATATTTGAGAGCACCAGCAGAAAAAAGGGAACAAGATCCACTGAAATTTTGGAGCCAAATGTCTACCACTTACCCACTTCTTTCTCAGCTGGCTACAACTTCATACCTTGTTACTGTGGCCACATCTGTCCCATCTGAACGATTGTTCTCCAAGGCAGGGAAAATAATTACCAAGAGCAGAAATCGCCTTGAAGGGAAGTTTGCATCCAAAATTTTATTTTTAAATTCATTGCCAGATGAACTGTGGCACTTTAATGAAGGCAGTACCTAGCTATCTGCCAAGTATACCTAACCAACACGAGTATGGTACTTACCTATTGATTTATGTTACATTTGATTGGTTGAATTTTGTATTCCTTAAAACTTCTTCCCTTGAACAAGAAGTATCGATACTATAAAAAACCATCGATAGTTTAGTACCGATAGTTTTTAACAATCGATGGCTCCCTTCGATAGATTATTCGATGGTGACTATCGATGGTTTCCAAACGATGCTCATCCCTGGACGACATTGGCGGAAGATTGCGTAGCAACGCCACGAGTGGTATTTGACAGGTACACGGCAGTAAGACCACACGTTTTTCAGGGTGATAGCAACTTTGATAACACGGGAAGTTCACCCGTCTCAGAAGAGCTGTTCCGCAGCTAACCACTCTGTACTTCGGCTAAGTGTTTAGTTACATTTTCGTACAGTCAGCGCCGGAAAGTAGAACAGTTCAATTTTAAAAAAAGGATACTGTGAAGGAAGTTAGATGAATGAGAGGTTTTGTGACATCATTTCGTTCGTTCGTGCGTGACGCGTTTTTGCCAGTTAGGCGGAGGCTAAAGTATGTTCCTTACTAAAATCATGTTGACAGTCGCATCAATTACTTACATCTCGTTTTTGCAAATAAAGATCGTCGCCTATGTATCATCTGGTTTACAAGCCAGGAAAGTAGATGTTCGTTGCACTCTCCAGGGCCCCTTTGCCCAAGACTGATGACAGCCTCGAGAACGTTCAGCTCATAAATGACGTTCATAGCTATTCGTGTCAATCTGATACACAGCCACCTAGCAGTGTCACCACGCATCTAGCAACAATGATGAAGTGTGTATACTACTGAAAAACAACTGTCGTGAAGGTTGGCCAAGCTCAAAAAACAAGCTGTAAAATTGCGTCAAACCCTTTTGGGACTCACGAGCTGAGATAAATATAGTGAATGACATTTTATTCTGAAACACGAGTGTCATAATACCATTGGGGGCTAGGAAAGGCATTCTAACCAAGGTACACACTGCTCACATGGATCTGGAAAAAATGAAATCTCTAATGAGAGGAGTAATAGTCTGGCCCAATATGACAGCTGACCTTAAAAACATGATTGAAAATAGTCAGACCTGCATGAAATATCACCCCGACAACTGTAACTGCTCAAGTCACACCAACTGCCTCACTTGCCATGGCAGAAGGTAGGATTACTTCTCAAAATTTAACGACGTAAACCAGGTTTCATCAACAAATGCTGTAAGCACGACATCGGTCTTGAAGGCTGTGTTCAGCCGGTATGGTATCCCCGTGCAACTAGTGACAGATAGATGCCCTCCTTTCCAGTCCCGGGAGTTCAGAGATTTCACAATCTCTTGGGACATTGAACTAGCCCATACATGAGCCGATGAAATGGACAGGTGGAAAGCGGAATCGAAATTGTAGAGAACATCTTGAAAAAATGTCGCGACTCAGGCAGTGATTCACATCTGGCCATGTTGCAATACAGAAATGCTACTAAAGGAGACATGGCTCCTCCAGCACAACTCCTTATGTCACGCCGCTTGAGATGCACTTTACCCGTATCAGGAAACTTACTTCGACCTAAAGTAGTAAGCTTTAAAAAACAGTTAAAAAGTGCCAAAGAATTGCAACAACGTTCAAAATCTTACTTTGACCAAACCGCTCACACAATACCTCGCCTTGTGGCAGGGGAAAAAATACTAGTACTGGGTTTAACGTGAAAAGATAAGACCAGTCGAAGTCGTTGTTGTCTTTAATTATACCATAATCCCGGGGTCCTTACATTTACTCAATAATCGTTTAGATCCCACTTCTGACCATGTTATGTATAAACGTGGAAGAAACAAATACTCGGTGATTACGAATTTACTTTACGAATGAGACACACGAGCCGACGGCGGACGAATAACATAAACTGACAACAACACAAGTCCCCAGCCAAGCTGGCAGAGCGCAGCACCATATTGTCGCGGGTCGCCACTATCATTCAAACAACAGCAGCAGCCCAATAATTTGTCGTACTTATAGCTCTATCAAGTGCTTCGTACAGCATTAAATAATTTGATTACGTTTTCCAGGTTTTTATATTTCGAGAACAATAAAGTTGTTGACAGCCCCATAAGTCATCTATGCACTCGGGATTGGTTGGTAGAGCGGTAATAATGTTAAAACGTACACGGGGCTGAGGAAGGTTATGTAATCGGCAGGTTTCATATTAGCGGAAATAACATTCGTAAGTTCCATTTCATCTTCGATGTTTTCACTCCAAATACGAACGCAATTGTTATTTTTCTTCTCGTTCGTCCACAATAAAAATCAGTGGTTCTTCACTTTCTTCAAAATCAATTGAGCTCTTCGTGTGAGGTGAGAGGGGGGGGGGAGGTTGTCATAAAACAAGCTCGGAACAACCCTCGCGTATGAAAACAGTCGGGGAGAGTTTATACGGGCCGTTTTTGTTTTCGAAAGAAGGGAGGGCTTTTTTTTCTCATCATTCCCTTCGTCAAATGACGTGGAACGGCTGAAACAGCAAAGAGGGCCCCCGCTGCGATGATTTGCATGTCAATAAGAATTTCACACTGACTGGGAAAACGATTGTTCGTAAAGTGATATATCGAGAGAGAGTTGCTCGGTGATGGTTTGTAACGGGTAGCGAGGAAAGGGTGGTAGGGGGGGAGGGGACAATAAATTGAGCTGTATTCCAGTTTTATTTATTTGTCTCTGCAGTAGGTTTTTATTTTGTTATCTCTAAGTGGGCATTGTATGGGCCGTGTTTCGATAGAAAAGCGTCGCTTCCAGACCAGCCCTGTGGCCTCGTTTGTATGTTTTAGCGCAACAATAACGTGTTCTATTGATAAATAGCCAGTGAGGAGCCCCTTGTTCACGCGCCGAACGAAAAAACGTTCATTTACCTAAAGAAAAGTTAGGTGCTATTTACCTGAGTGTACTTCGCGAGTTCCGTCAAAATCGTTTTTTGGAAAATTCTAAAAACGAAATTTATATGCGCTGAGAATCTCATTTTTACTTCCCTTGGCAACGCGAAGTAGAAATGAAAGTTATCTTCACAGTCCAAGAAACGCCATTTGGGAAAATGGTCTGTGTGTGCGTGAAGGCGATTGAGAACAAATGGGCTGAAAGAAATCGTCTCAAATTTGACACGCAGCCTGAAAACCACGTCGGGGCGCCAGAATATCGGTTCAAAACTAACTATAGTTACCATTAGAGCCCGGAAATACGTGCAAAAGACCCAAAAATGTCTCAAAAATATGCACATCCTTCGTCATTATTCAGAAAATCATTACATCCCCGGTTTATGGGTAAGGTGGGTAAGTCGTCATTGAACTGCTTAGAACAAACACCTTCAGATGCTTGTTTGGTCTCTAGACATGGGATTTGTCATTCACAACTCATTATGGGGACCATTCACCTGAGCTTGGCTGCCTGAACTTTTACCAACATCAACACCTTCAAACAAAAACCAAGACATAGGGCATAAGCTAATTCTTTGAAAATAGGAACTTTTTGTAAAAACATGCCTTTTTCCTCATTTTGAATCATTTTCCAAAAATCTGCCTGTAATGTGCACATTTGAGGACAAAATGTGGATTTCCCGAAAAACTCCCAAATATTCGAGAATATGCAAATTTAAATTTGAAATTTTGAACCGGATTTGGGAGGAAATGATCCAGAACGTCGAATCCCAACGATGTACCTACTTAAAGACACGTGTAAATATGCAAAATTCCTGATTCTAGTTATCATAGTGATCAACACTGATTTCGATTAAATTTTTTTTCTCGGGCAGCTCGCACAACGGTACCTTAAAATTACCACCAGTGCGAAAAAGACGAGAGCAGCCCATTGAATTACCAAAAATTCTAAGAAAATTCCTTATAAATCTAGCGGATATAACAGGTGCGTCCTCAGAAAAATTGAGTTGGTAGTCGAATAAAGTACCTATACGATGACAGTTTAATAACGCCCATTAGATAACTAGGAGCAACCGCAAAAATTCCGGAATTCAAACGACCGCAGTTTCACTCACTATCATTTCTCACAGGTTTTATCCGATAATTCCATAATAGGTAACGCGATCCTTCTAAAAAAATGTTGTTGACAGTCTCATGAATCTTCTACGCATTGATTGATCAATGATTGTCATGGCATGACTAGGAGGAACTCGATAAATTCTGGAACTTTCAACGTAAAACGTGAAGCGATTAAAAAATAGATTGGGGCTGACAACGTTGTATGATCCTGGTTCTGGGTTATCTTCCCAGGAGCATGCCCATGCTACCAGGCGCGACCACGGGTTGTGGATAGTGGAACGGCCACGGCATTGTCCCCAGTGGCATGTCTGCGACCAGCTGTGAATAAGGACAGCATGCCGACTGAATACCTGAGCAGCCGCGAACAATGGGCAAAACCCAAGAGATCGCAGAAGAGATCCTGAACAAAGGACTCAAAGGCCAGCGGATCTACATTTTCTCAGACAGCCAGGCCGCCTTAAAGGCCTTCGCAGCCTATAGTTTTAGGTCTAAGCTGGCATGGGAATGCCTCCATGCGCTCAAGCAGCTCAGCGCCCGTAACAGGCTCACCCTCATTAGCGTGCCGGCTCACAGGGGGCATGAGGACAATGAAAAGGCTGACCTGACTTGCGAAAAGGGGTACAGAATCCCTACCCATCGGGCCTGAACCACACGTAGGTATGACGAAAAGTCACCTGAACCGTCTGGTTGCTTGATGGGAGATACAGGAAAATGGCGCCCATTGGCATCGCCAGCCACGAATAAGACAGGCGAAAAGGCTTGTCACGCCTTCCTGTCAAAGGGCGAAGGCGATGCTGACACTCTCTAGACAAGATCTGAGAGTACTGATAAGCTTCCTCACCAGGCACTGCCCACTTAGATATCACCTCAACAAGATGGGCATCTCAGAGGCGGTGGAATGCAGACTCTGCGGTGAGGAGGACGAGACAGCAGAGCATATCATATGTGAGTGCCCTGCCTTGGCAGCAAAACGCTTTGAATACTTCAGTCAGGGGACCACTGAACCCCAAATCATGGCGAAATCTACGGCGAAGGACATACTCAGCTTCCTAAGCGGGGCGGGTATGTACGACGCCTTCTACTTGGAAAGGGCCGTCACAATAGGCCCATATGCGGCCGCAGTGACAAAGGGACTTGTCCCTTACGCCCTCGGGTCAAAAAAAAAGAAAGTTGTATGATGCGTTCTACCAAATATTTTTTAATTCAGTAGCTCTCAAAGCGTGAGCAAACTTTTTTGTACACGATCACGAAGTACAAAACGAAGTAAGAAGCCGAGTTTTCTTCAGACTGAAGGGCTTTTGAGTCCCAAAACATAATAAAATTGTGTGTCTGCGAGTGAACTGCCGAATCAAATCCGCTCATATGTGGAATTCAGCATGTTGATCAACTCAGAACGCCGCAATAAGAGTATGAGCGAGATAGATCCAAAACTAACTATAGCTATCATAGTGATCCAGGCCTTTGATATGGTTTATAATATTCTTCTGGTTGTACCTGCCTAATCGGAAAATCGATCGAACAAAACCCATGGTTGTTATGAGCAAAAAAATGGTTTAAAAAATCAGCTAAAAAAAGATTTTGGCAGTTGACCTGGAAAGGGCCAGTTTTGGTTGTTCCGATATAAATCTGGTCATGTTTGTCTTTTGCCAGTAATTTTCGACGCTGAATCGAATGGGATGGGTCTCCTAGGTCCTCTACAAACATTTTCGTTTGCGCTTCAGTTGTCGTTTCCGGATAGCTAATATGGGCCATGTTATATTCTTAATATTTTTCTACGTTGGATTGAATAGGATATGTCACTGTCATGCTGTGCAGCGGAGAATAATTAATCGTTGCGGAATAATTTTGCAGCGTTTATGACACGAGTTCTAAAAGAATTAGCGTTAAAATATCAGGTGCGACGCATCACATAACTTTCCTTAGCTCTACATAAATTCGCTCGTGTTCGTGGCTTTTTCTAATGAACTCAATTCATTTTTCACTCAGTTGAGCAATTCTTACACAGGGAATTGAAGAGATAATAGACGCAATTTTTTGAGAATGATCATTATCACTTTTGCTGAGGTATCGGGTAAAATGTTAGAGAAATGGTTGATACGTGAAACGGCAGTGGTTGAAATTCCGGAATTTCTGGAGTATCCTCTGTCTATCTTATGAGCGTTATTAAAAACTCGTCGTATAGGTACTTGATTGAACTACCATCTGAATTTTTCTGAAGATTCTAATAACATTTGAGCGGAGTTTATAAGGAAAATATCTGGTGCGTAGCAACACACAACTTTCCGCCACCCCTTTAAGTTCGAACACCACCTACATAGGCGGGCGCTATATCTTCGTTCAACGCATTTCTACAGGAACATTTATGGAGAACAAAATGTAGGGACTAGTTAGCTGAGAGTACTCCGAAAGTTTGATCGAAATCGTTAGAGCCGTTTTTGAGAAATTTGGAATACAGATAAATTAATATTCGACAAATCTCCTTTTCTGAGTTAACTTGGCTTATATCTCCGTTCAACATATATATACAGAAATAATTATGGAGAACGAAATGTTGGTATGGAAGACTAAAAGACACTCCATTGGGATTTATCACATCTGGTGAAGCAGTTACCCTGGAATTTACGGAAGTGTTCGAAAAAACGTTATTTTCGACACATTTTGATTTTTATCTCTGCTCATTGGACTGTCAGAGGAACATTTATTCAGAACAATATGTAGGTATTAACTATTTGAAAACATCCTGTGAGTTTGGTGAAAATCGCCGAAGCCGTTTTGCCAAAAAGCGTAAAAAACCTGTTTTTGCTTCATGGGCCTATATCTCCGTTCACCGTATTTTCATGGAGATATGTATGGAGAAGAAAAGTTAGGCATTGATTAGTAGAAGATAATTTGAAAGTTTAATCAAAATCGTTAGAGCCATTTTTGAGAAAAATGCGAAAAACCCTAGTTTTTGGTACATTTTCGTCCCCCCACCCCCCTTCCCACCGGCCGAAATCGTCCATAACCTTATTTTGGTGTCTACAAAAAATAACGAACAAAACAAAAAAGAACCAGCTCAATCGGATCAGCCGTTCTCCCGCAAATCGAACTACAGACACACATACACACATACACACGGACCACGCGCCGAAATTAGGTTTTTTAGACTCAGTAGGGTCTGAAACGTAAAGATCTGAAGAAAACCCAAATTTTTTTTTGGGCCGATTACTATACTTTCCTTCCCTTCGGGTAGCGGAAAGTAAAAACGGCGCTAAAATCGATTTAGCTCGAAATGTTTGGCAATTCATTGTCCTGGTTGAAATGTTGAGGTACAATAAGGTATGGTATGGTCGAGAACCTTCATTGAGATGAAGTAAGTTGTGTGATTATCGGCTTCAAATGGCTCTTTTTCTCAAAATCGGTTGAAATTTGAACAGTTGGAATTGTATACTCTTAGAGCTACTTATTGGGTCAGTAGAGCTCTTTCTAGTTTTTCAAATCAACAGAAGTGGTTAAGAAACTCGTGTAATTGGCTGAAATATTGCAGTTGCTTCCGATCTTTAAGCTTCAAAAGCTTCTGAGATTCTTTTACTTCCTATACGCATATAACTATCATTCAATAGCTATTCATATCAGGGAAATTATTTGAAATGAAAATTACTTCATTTTCTTCAGTTTGGTTCGTTGGTTGTTCATTAATGTGAATTTATTGCGCCGCTCGTTCTCATGCCCAGACGATTATTGAGTAAATGGCAAACAGATGATTGATCGGCTGTAAACAAAATTTTTTTGAAAAGGATAATAATCCCTTTTTCAGAGTTATCGGGTAAAAACGTTTACAAATGGCAGTAAGTGAATCGGCGGTGATTGAAATTCCGGAATTTGTGAAGTAACCCCTGTATATTTTACGAGAGTCATTAAAGCCTCGTGGCATAGGGACTTGATTGAACTACCACCTGAATTTTTCTGAAGATTCTAATAAGATTTGAGCAGGGTTTGTAACGAAAAACCCTGCTAATTATTACACAACGGTTTATTATTCTCATGAACAGCTTGACGTAGTATTACTGCTCCGAGACCCATTCCATTCGATTCAGCATCGAAAAATACTAGTAAACCATACGAAACATGACCTGACTACAAAGGAACTACGAAAACTAAATATTCCCCCGGTGCAAGGCAAACTTAAACGTCTGTAGACATTTATGATCCGATGTAGGGGTGTATGGAGGAAGTGGCCTCAACCTTTCTCCGCCCCGTCGGGCAAAAAGGGTCGGGGAAATTGGGACAGGGACTACAGCGAACCCACGGCAATTGATGAGATGGGAGGGAGGGAGGGAGTACTAACGACAAAAAGTTGACTTCCGCTGTAGTTCCCGCGAGTTCTTTCAATTAGTAGACTATAATAATTAGTGTAATTTCCCTACACGCAGTTGTGCACGTCTGATACTCATTCCATTCGACCCAGGATGTAAAAACACCTTGATGGGGGACGGCAGACAGGGGACGGTGGACGGACATTGCAGATTTGGAATCTTCATGTCTTGAAACGTAAAGTATCAAATTTTGAGGGGGGGTTGTAACAAATTTTTCCTGACCGAAAACATGAATTCAGAATGAATAATAACCCAAAAACTGCGCTAAAATCGATTTTCGTCGAAAAGTTCAATAATTTATTTTGGTGCTCCCGCCATTCTACAACGAATGAGAATTTTGCGGGAACGTCGTGTATCTGATGCTGAAAAAATTAGTCGCTACGGTAACTATAGTTAGTTTTAGGTGGATTTTGCAAATGCCCTTATTTTGGTGTCCCATGGTGAGCTCCGTTTTCAAACGCACAGACCATTTTCCCACGTACTGTTTTCGGGCTCAGTAGAACGTAAAACGTTTTCTCAACCGATCACATAACTTTCATTTCTACTTTGTGGGGCCAAGGAAAGTAAAAAGTAAATTGCCACACACGAGGGTTGCTATTTTTAGAGGGTTTGCAATATCCCTTTAGATGAATCCAACGAACCCCCTGCCGCGTGACTACAACTTGTCGGTAGTCCAAAATCCACTGTATAAGTAGCGGGCAGCCCCACCCCCCTCCCAATCCCGTTCACGTAACGCTGCAACCAAAGGAACGTTTTGCTGGCCTCACCAAGTCAGCCAATTTCACGTAAACAAAACGAAAAACTCATTTAGATGATAGAAGTAAAGTATGCAATTCCAAATTCAAACTAGGCTGTGGGACATGAGCGCCAAATTACGTGACGTTACTGTTTTCCCAGAATGAAATCATGTATTTCTGTCAACCTCCAATATAATAAGTGAAAGATGTGGTTGTGTGAGGCTTTTGGCTTTATACGACACGGTGCAATGACCACTGGATTCCCCTGCAGAAAGTGAGGCATCTCCATCTTGAAGACTTGCAGGCAGTTTACAGGGCACGACGGGCATCAATTAGTTGTATTGTTCCTCTCTCAATCGTAAATTCTGTTCACATCTTTCGTCGCGAAAGGAACTCACAATCTTCGACCTCTTCGAGTTAACGCTTTTGCTTGGGCCGTTTATCAATAATCCTTCTCGTCTAATATATTCACGACGTCTTCCCTTCCGCCAAGCGCCTTCAAACCGCTTATTTATTCGCCCCGTTGTTCCGCCATTCCGCCGTTGGGCCGTTTCTCGTTCCATCGTTCTGCCAGCCCAGCCGCTCCGCGTTGAGAGAAATCCATCAACTGAAACTGTTCATGAGGACGGACGCATCTTTCACCCATAAAACGTTTCAATTCATCACCCTCCGCGCTGCTCTCTCAACCCCTTCAATTCTTCATTGTCTCGTCTCGTTTTCTGGAAACGCGGGTCCAGCAATTTCTCCCGCGGCTCTTGGCGCTTCTGACAGATCCCGAATATTTTGATGCAGTCGCGAAATCCCCTCAGTTCCATGTTTAAACAGTCCAGTAACATAAAATGTACTGGACTTTAAGGAGCATGTTTGGTCAATGATAGTAGGAAATAATTATATGCGACGAGTGCATCACAAAACCTCAAGTGCGACGTTTCACACAACATTTCGTAGCTCTGTCTAAATTCAATGATGTTTAAGGCTTTTGCTACTAACTAATCATATACACAAAACACAGGGGCAAAAAGTGGTAGCGCGTACAATTCCGAAATTTATTGTGGTTCTTTTTTTTGAGAACGATAATAATTGCTGTTCCAGAATTATCGGGTAATAAGTGCGAGGAATCGCAGTAAGTGATGAACGACATTCTGGAATTTTTGGAGTAGCTTCTATGTATTTTATGAACGTTTAATAACGCTTATCGTATAGGTACTAATTATTTCGGAATATCCTAGTAACATTGCAGCGGAGTTTATGAGAAAAAACCCTGCAAATTATCACGCAATGGTTTATTATTCTCTTGAACAGGTTGACGGAGTCTGACAGCTCCGAGGCTCATCCCATTCGATTCAGCATCAAAAAATACCAGTAAACCACACGAAACATGACCTGACTACAACGGAAAGATGAAAACTAAATATTCCAGACACCAGTAACTGCCTGTAGGACACGGCACGGCGACGTGGCGAGCCGAGTGGGGGGGTGGTTGTTTATGAGACGGGAGGGCGGGAGGGAGTACAAACGATGAAACGGTTACTTTCGCTGTAGTCATTGTCCTGCGAGTTCTTTAATTAGTAGACTTTGGCTCACTATAATTATTGTAATTTCACTATGCACAGTTGTACACGTCTGATACTCATTCCATTCGACCCATGGTCTAAAAATACCTTAAAAACGACAACAAACCGGTGTATTTGCGATAAAACTGCCAAAATTGCGTTTTATCTAAACGGGTTTTTGCCCATAACAACCGTGGGCTTTGTTCGATCGGATTGCCGAGATGGTGGACACAACTAGATACCAAATGGGATATTTGAGCGAATTTTTCAGACGACGGTAAAGGCACAATTGTCGTGTCATCTGAAGCTGTGTATACAGGAAATTTAATCAAAACCAGCTTTTTTCGAGAAAAAAAATATTATTTTTTTGGTCACTATGATAACTATAGTTAGTTTTGCGTGGATTTTGCCCATGTCCTTGGCATCCCACGGTAACCTGCTGGCTAGATATCAAGCTTGAACTGGTTTGGTTATCATAGACATACACGCAGACCATTTTCCCAAATAGTGTTTTTCAGACTCAGTACTGTTTTTCAGTCGACTACATAGGTTTCCTTCCATCTTCGTAGAGCCAAGGAAAGTAAAGATTGAATTTGATAGACAAAACTTTGGTGGGGAAAGTGAACTTCGGTTCATGTTAAATTGGCTCAGGAATTTATTTTAAATCTGGTTACGAATGAAATGCAAAGTTTAATAACGGTTTGTTCAGCAGGCAGAATTAGCTGGGTCTTTGAACTGATAAATGTCCACACTTGCTCTAACAGGATTCACTAGGCCAAAGGAAGGTAATCGTGCCCCCCAGCACCGAGGCCCTTTTGATTACTTATGGAAAGTTCACCTCTCCAGTTATTTCCAATTGACAATGGATGTCCCCCTTTCCTGGACTTTCCACTATCCTTTTCCCCACCCTTTTTTACATTCCTCTCCACAACAGGCAGTTCCTCCCAAACTCATTCACCTATAAGCTCTCGTGAAAGTCAGTCGTCTCCAGTTCACTCAACGGGCACTTGTTTCACCTCTCATTGACATCTAATTCGGATTTCTCCTTCCTTCCCCGTTCAACCAGTTTCACAACCTTCAGAGCCCTCCTTGTTCGCGCTTATATATTCAAATCATATCCGGTTGAATTCACCTCTCTTCTACATCTAAGTCTCCAAATCTTGTAATACACCAACTCTTCAAATTACAAGTGCTTGCTCAACTTAAACCCGTTTCTGAGATTCATTCAAGTCTATTTTGGTCAAAACAGTGAATAAAGCACGAGCGATAGAAGGCCCCGTAGATGTTGCTGTCTTCATTGACTAGAAGCGTGTCCAAAAGAGAACGAGCGAGAGATAAGTGACCTGACCTTTTGGAGCATATTGGCACGGCTAGTCGAATATTTGGGACAGGTGGGAATGATATTCCTGTTTTCTCATCTGTGCACACTGCACACGTTGGGGAGAAACGGTTCGGCGAAATTTGGTTGACTGCTCTATTAGGCGCTAGAGTTGCTTCGGTGTGCTCGATTACCTCCCAAAACCATCTGAAGCGTAGGATGGAGGGGTGAGTCGAATGGAATCGTGTTCTGACATTATAAACGCAGAGGTGACTGCCGTGCCGTTGAATGGGATATTGTTCGATAGTCCCAGAGGAACAGCAGGTTTGCAAATTATTCTTAGTTACTTCGCAACTCATCATTCTCCTCCCGTCCTACTTTTTTGGAGGAAGAACTGTTCATAGTGGCCGAAAGGACGACAGTTCTTGTCCTCATCGCCGTCACGAGAATCTTGTAGTGTGCCCCGTTCTTGTACTGTCCATCATTCTCTCTCAGAGACACTGGCTCCTTATCAGCAAGCTACTTCACCTTCTCGTTCAGCCTTGTCCAGACAACTTTAGCAATGCACCTCTCATTTGCTTCGGAATTCAACATATCAACAACGCAATTGCACCACCTTTGGCTTGAGAAGGTGGCATGGCTAGTATCGACCTTTGCCCTACAGTGCAGTGGGGTTTAAATGGTTAGGAAATGGGTGAAAATCGACCTGCTCGAGCCCTGGAACAAGTGGAATCAACTGCCCGGTCCACTGCCACTCCTGGGCTGTGTCCTACTCGTTTTGGCTGGGATGAAGTTAGCTACATATTCATAATCGAAAGTTTGACCGTTTGCTCTGAAGTCATGTATTAAATAAATATATTTAACTCCAGGCTCTTTCCACTCGATTGTCAGGAGGTGGATCAGAATAGCATCAGCTACCACTACTGTCTCTTGAGAAACAGCGGAGTGCTAGAAGGCAATCGGAGGGCGCACGTCCTCTGTACTGCTGCCATCAGTTTAGTATGGTAGGCAATGCTCACCCTGTCGGCCCAACACCTCTCCCGGCCCCTGTGACTCTGGCGTTGGTCATCAGACTGGGAAGAGCCGTCGTTGCTTCGGCATCCTTATCTGCTGTTTGTACGATGTATAACCGATATCCACCCTTTCCACGCTCCCCTTCATCGCCCGTTGATACATACAGATTTAAATCGTCACTACCGGAGAACGAAGTGATTAGCAGCTCCGTGGAGCCCTAAACCTTAACGTTCTGAGGTCGCCCTCCAACAAAAACCTCCGTATCGTAAATCTCGGCCTACTTTCCTAAATAATACCGAGTGGAAACGGTCTGGGGGCGTTGTAAGAAGGGAATGGTGGAGGAAGGGCAAAAACCGACTCCGCCGCAACTCAAAACTTTTTAATTCGTTTTGCAAATTGTAGAATCCCAGAACAAGAAAACGTTTCAGCGTCCCGCCCGGGCAACGTTGTTTGTTGAGCGCTGCAGTTTATAACCCGCCAGAACGCTGCGGCGGAAACTCCATGCCCTCTCCTACCATTCCACCACACCCGCACCTACACCACCACCGACATCGCTCTCCTATTCCTGGCTCTACTCTCCGACAGATGAAATCAAGCAGTAAAAGTTGAAAAGGGAAAGATTTTATGCGAGTTGGGACCCAACTTCGTCTGGAAAGGAGGTTTGGACTATAAAGTCGAGAGAAAGACATATTAGAAAATTAATGGCCGAAGAAGCCCCTTCCCTTCCTTTCCCTTCCCTTCCACAGAGAGCTAACTGTCTTTGCAGGTAAAAGCTTCAGAACCTCGTACAATTTTAAAGCGCCGTTCGGGTCATTCTGGCAGTGTAGGGGTGGGGTGGGGGGCACGATATATATTCGCGGCCTCTCTGTGCTTCACGAGACACTTTTATTAGCTTCTCTGATAAGGGGATGGGGGTTGAATAACGAAAGTTGAGCGTTGTTGAATAGCGAATTACATTACACGACCCTCAACTTCCTATTTCTCTATCACTCTTCGCAATCTGTCGCGTCTAATGAATATGTTTGTTTCATTTTATTACTTCTCTCTGCCTTAAGAACACTATACTGATAGCAATTATTGGGAAACAAGTTGTATTCTCATGGAATTTATGTTTCAGAGCTCCTGAGTCAGAAGAAACGTATTTCTACGAATGTTGAGTGCTTCTTTCCTCTGACCGCTTATTGCTCCAAATTTGGTCCTTATTATCGACAAAAACTCAAAACTCGAGTACTTCATCGAGTTTCGTTCATGATAATATTAATTTCTATGGCAGTTTTACAACGTGAACTCCAATAATGAAGAGGTCGGGGCCAATAGTTTTCTCCCTCGAGTTGCTTTCCGAAAAAAAAAGAAACTTCCGCCATGTTTTCGAAATAAAACTCCTTCCTTCAGGGCAGGGGGCGGAACAGCCAAACAGGCACAGGATCCACAAAAAAGGAAACTATTAAATAAATGAGGCCCTCCAAATCCAATCCTCTACCCACAAAATGGGCCCAAAAAGAACGTGATCAGAAATGAACAAAAAAAGAAAGGTAAAATTCCAGAACATTTGCGTGGAAGTTCGGTTTGCGATTAGGAACGTTTACCAGCATTACTGAGCGGTAAGAGTTGAGCATTGTCGTAAAAGTGAATGTAAACAACGCGCGCCTAATGCAGCAGACATAAAAATAATAAGTATCATTAGCGTAATGCCACAGAACAGACATTGACGAGCACAGAACTAAAAAAAAAAAAATATCACTCACCTCTCAAGTTACTTATCCGAGGTTTGGGAGGGATAGGCTGCTCTAATGGCCTGGAAGAATTGCGATATAATATTGGCCGGCTGATGTCGCCGCCGAATATATTCATATAAATATGAATCAAAGGACCCAGCCTTTTCACACAATTTCATCCACGCACCACATTCAGGACACGCATACTCGTCAGAGATGAAACCAATACTGATACGCCAATCAACAACACTTCGTAAGCCTTTTTCTCTCAATCGGTGAATCATTGCCTCTCAGTCAATGCCATCAATTTGCCTCTCAATAGCTGGTCGGTCGAGTACCAATAAATAATATCAAAAAAATAAACGCGAAGAGGGCAATGGGGAAAGCACTAAAGCACTCAAGCTTTGGCGGCAATTCAACAACTGAAGGACGATATTCTGGTTAGAACGGTAAATTGACGAAGTGCAATGATTCCATAGTTCAATGGTTAGTCGAGCGATTTAATTAGTATTTTGAAGAAAACTACCGCTAAATATATGTACGAGTGCTGGGCATATGCCCGTGGCCTTGGAAAGGGTTCCCAGCTTGGTGGCCTCGTACGGAGGAGTAGCGTGTACTCTCTAGGGAATTACCCCCGAAACCACTGCCCCCACGAAGCCAAACCCATGGCTTCACGGCCGGCCGCGTCACGCCCTAAAGGGCTCCACGCCACCAGCCGCCGGAAGAAGCCCCATTGGTACTCATTCTATTTGGCTGCAACTTGAGCAGCCTACGGACTTTAATGGGGAGCAGGCCCCGGTGCCGGAATTGCCAAAAGGCGTTCCACCTGCACCTACGCTTTATCTCCATGGGAATTGCGCTGGACAGTGATAAGAGTTGTAACTAGCGTCAGTATCTGTGACTGGTGCGAACCGGACAAATGTACTCGCTGCCATTGTTTTGGGATTCAACCAAAAGAGAACAATGTGACGGCAGCTGCGTTTAGAATTGTGTCTCCACAATATATTTGGTGCTATTTGTTTAACTGGCCTGGTGGTTTGACTGGTTGGGCCGTCTCCTCGTTGATGTGTCACTTTAGTTCACCTACGGTTTGTAGCTTGTGGCCTCATTGACGCCCACGTTAACAGTATTTCTTAGGACTTATTATTATTTTGAAGTCTTTAAGGATTTCATAGTTCGATTGAGCAGTGCTGCACTGTAACTGAGCCCAACACACCCAGATTGGCGTGAGGAGTAGCGTGTATTGTAATTGTTCGACACAAGTCAAATCAGTCGAGTCTTTTGACCTCAGACTTCCCCGCACTTGCCTTAATGGGACTTCCTGTCCTTTAATGACGAAGTCATTGTCTCCTCTTACTCCCTCGTACCTGCTAAAGTTAACCTCTGCAGTTATTTCCTGAAGGGGATTTTTTCATTTCTTTATTTCCCCTCTCCTCAATTTCAGATTCCTCTCCACAAGAGACAGCTCCTCCCAAAATACATTCAGCTACGAACTCTCTCACTTGTCTCCCTGTGCCCACTCAGACACTTTCCTCTATCAATTCTCAGCCGAGTTACAGCTTGGCCTTTCCTTCCAACACTGTTTCCCCGCCAGTTCACGCATATTTCCAAGTCGTTCTCTTGAGTTGCCCTTTTTTGCACAAACTCTACTCAATTCATTGCACATTTATGCAGTCCTCCTCACGCTCACCGAGTTTCTTTTATTTCGCTCTTCATGTCTCACCCTCTCGTTCGCCCAACAGTAACAGTTTATTTAATTGCATTTATTTACGTCATCAGATTGTGCGTGGGAAAATTGCGCAAGCGAGTCTCAAAGGAATGTGATTGATACAACAGAGTTTCAACTGGCCGATGTGTCGACAATGGCTTTCGCTAAGCCTCGACTCAGGGCAATCTGTTAGGAACTGGGGATCGTGGGTGAACATGGTTTTAAAATCTCCAATGAGGGAAAGTCTTGGGATGTGACGGTTTGGGGCATAGTCGTTTTAAAACTATTTTATCGGCTTCACATCAACGTGTTTTGTTGTAATAAACTACTTCGCTACGAGCGTTCGAGCAAGAACGTAGTCTTTATTTATTTTATTTATATAAAATAAATCTCACCTCACATTACGCTCTAGAAGTAATGAACAGATGGGGGACACGGGAACTAGGAATAGACAGCCAGCCACATCCTTCGTCATTTACAGCAGTCCAGCCTTTTTCCGTCCCACATACTACACGTAAATGCAGAAACTGGAGAGAGGGGAAAATGCGCGCAATCAAGACTCGCGGCTTCGAAAAATCAATTCAAACCTCTTTATCGCTCCGCTTCCGCGGGATGATGAAAAATTTCTATTCGTTTCAGAATTTCAATCTCGCAAATGGGGACGCCCTGCAGAATAAGCCTCAGCCTCCTCAACGGCAACGAGTTCCTTCAGGATAATAAAGTTTGCTTACAACTCCGAGAATAGAGCGGGGAAAACATATTTAGATATATTGCGAGGGCAGAGAGATCCCCATTTCCTCTAGGTGCGCCCTTTTTGATGCGTTTGTTGTTGCGGTGTAAATCACTTCCACGTTCCGCCTGCTCTGAAGGCAAGAAGGCCCTTCACAGTTGACAATAAATTCTTGTAGAGCTGCTCTCTCTTAAGGTGAGTTAAAGGAGGGAGGAAAAGTCGTAGGGAACCCGGGAGTCTTTATACGAAGGGCGAGCAAGGGATTTCACTTAGTTCTTCCGGCTTTTATCTCCGTAATGGGGCATTAACAAAAAAGTGGGCAGGCCCAGTAAGTTGAGTATTTAATACGACAGTAGGTACCTGAGAAAGTTCAGTTATTAGCTCTTTTTTGTTCCTCCGTCCTCTCACCCAGTTTTTTTTTATCTTCCCTTGTAACGCCCTAAGCCTCCCGTCATTGACGTCTCTGAAAACACCACATCTCGTGAGAAATCCTCCAACGAATGATTTAACTACAAGTCCCCACTGCACTACCGCGATAGAACAGGCAGGATTCATCCTTTCGAAAAATACCATTTAAAATTTGGGCTCCGCGTTTTGTCAACCTGTAAGGTTGGGATGTGACTGACATTCAACTTTCAACGTTCGGAAAATCTTATTTCTTATCTCCTTCATGCTCTTATTTTACTGGGTAACGAATAATAAGAACAATACACACGGAACCTTAAACAAAGTACGAAGAGTTACGTAAATAATCAGAGTATGTATAAATAAACAGTATGGGTTGCTCAACAAAAATGTCATAATTTGTCAGAACTTGACTTATTAGTCGATGGTTATCATATGTATACCGGTGGAGTCGTCGGCATGAGCTTTCCGAGTTCACAACTCTGGTATCCACCTCTACCCCACCCCTCCCCTCACCTTTCTCATCGCTCGCCATTAAGCTGCAGGATCAAACCTGCAGACCTGTTGAGTTGATGGTTGCAACTTGTGCCAACGTTAGTCTGCTACTTGTCACTTTTTGCCCAACGCCAGTGAAGAAGATTTCGATTCGTCAAATTTTGAACCGAATGTCGACTTATCAGCTGACGTTGGGAATTCGTACGGTGGGCTCGCATCAAGTAACTAAGCCTTTAAAAACCGAGCTTGCCACAAAAACCTTGTGGACCTCGATTTGCACAACAAAAACCAAATGTAATCAAGTTTTGGTCCAAAATTGACTTACGAAATTGAAATTTGAAATTTATGTTACGAATAGGCTACGTAGGGTCCTGTGGAAATTAGTATCGTACCATTGTCTGTTTTCCTCGTTTTTAAAGACTCTTTCTAGCAGAAACGGTATAAAATTGACCAAATTTGGCACAAATTCTCCTTCTTCTTCTAAATAGCAATTTACACACGACAGTTGAGTCTATTGTGAGAACACCGCATTTTTAAGGAAGCAGGCACTATTCCATTGTTTAGTGAGTGGCTAAAGACGCGGTTCACACCATTATCATCTGTCAACTTGTCAGTTTTTTGGTAAAATTCTGGAAAACTGTATCATCCACTCTTAAAATTCCTCCTTTTGAAGGTAGCCGGTGACATTTTGCCGTATAGTCTATGGAACGCATGCAACGTTCGCTGTAATCGACTAATAAGTCAAGTTTTGAGTCAAATTTGAGCAATTTTATCCCATCTCTGCTCGAAACAGTTCTCAAACGAGGAAAGTAGACACGGTAATTTCCAATGTGCTCCACGTTACCTGTTCGTAATGTAAATTTCAAGTTTCAACTTCATAAGTCAATTTTTCACAGACATTTCATTAAAATCGGGTTTTTTCAGCAAATTAAGGTCTACAAAATTGTTGTGGCAAAGTGGTGAAATGCACAGAGACGTTTAACACAAAAGAAAGTATTAAAATAATCATTTTAATCGATGAGTTCGTATAAAATAGAAATAAAAAATAAAAAGTAACTGCTCGTGAGAATACGACCGAAGTTCCCGGGGTAGTACGTTTAACGTGGAAGACTTAGTCTGGCTTCACAACTCGCGTCAGCAACCCGTAAACAGCGTTGGGACAAGAAGTCGATAAAGTAGTTCCCGGTGACCAGTTTACGCCATTCTGTGGAAGGAGGAGGGAGAAGTGTGAAGAACCGTGTAACGAAGGTGGCAGCGTGACAACAAGAAATAGAAAATAAATTCGTGCTTGTACAAGCTTTAATCGCGCGACGTTTGGTAGATGATGTCGAAGTATGACTATGTCTTCCAGGTATGACGCTGGTAGACGTATTTGAACTTCGAGTATGTTTCATATACTGTGACCCGGTGAGAATGCTGAATGCGCGGTAATTACGCTTTTCACTGTAAAAAGTGAGAGAATGGAAATATGAATAAACTATATCAGCCGTTCTAACGAGGCACGTGGTGAGACGACGATGGTTGGAATTATTTATAAAATAACGGTGCGTAGCAACACACAACTTTCCGCCACCCCCGTAAGTTCGAAGACCAGCTACATATGCGGGTGCTATATCTTCATTCAATGCGTTTCTACAGTAGCATTTATAGAGAACAAAATGTAGGGACTAGTTAGCTGAAAGTACTCCGTAAGTTTGATCGAAATCGTTAGAACCGTTTTTGAGAAAATTGGAATGCCGATAAATTAATATTCGACAAATCTCCTTTTCTGAGTTAAATTGGCTTCCGTTCAACAGATATATATATATATATAGAAATAATTGTAGAGAACGAAATGTGGGTATGGGTGACTAAAAGACACTCTGAACGACTGATCAAATTTGGTGAAGCAGTTACCCTAGAATTTACCGAAATGTGCGAAAAAAACCTTCATCCTGTGTGATTTTCGACACATTTTAATTTTTATCTCTGCTCAATGGACTTTCAGAGGGGCATTTATTGAGAACTATATATGGGTATTAGCTATTCGAAAACATCCTGAGAGTTTGGTGAAAATCGTTGTCGCCGTTTTTCCAAAAAGCGTAAAAACCCATTTTTGCTTCATTTTTCCGTTCACCGTATTTTCATGGAGATATGTATAGAGAACAAGAGTTTTGTACTGACTAGTAGAAGATAAGTTGGAAGTTTAATCAAAATCGTTACGGCCATTTTCAAGAAAAATGTGAAAAACTCCAGTTTTTGGTAAATTTCGTCCCCCACCCCACCCCCATTCCAATCTACCGAAATCGCCTATAATCTTATTTAGTGTCTACAAAAAATAACGAACAAAACAAAAAAAGAATGAGCTCAATCGGTTTAGCCGTTCTCCCTCAAATCGAACTACAGACACACACACACGCACCACGCGCCGAAATTAGGTTTTTTAGACTCAGTAGGCCCCAAAACGTAAAGATCTGAAGAAAAGCCAACTTTTTTTTGACACGATTACTATACTTTCCATTCCCTTTGGGTAGCAGAAAGTAAAAATGGCGCATGGAGCTGGGGATGGCTAGTGTGTTGACGTCACTCACGTTAAAACGGAATAAAATAAAACACTTCTTAATGTAACTCAATAGATGACACTGCAAATCCAATTTCCAACGTCAATTCCCAGTTTTGACATTTTTTCTTGAGTCGCCATTTCTTTGGTCCATACTCCGCAGAGAACAGTTTTTTCACTGAACACCGAAGGAGCTTTCAGAAAAAGTATTTAGCCAGTTTCAACCGTTGGGCCCTCTGCTTCAGGACTGTTTAACGGACTCCAACGAGGTTTTCGTAAACGGCGGTTTTTTCACGACTGACCAAAATAAAACTGTAAAATTTTTCGTTTTGGATTCCTCCAACTATCAAGGACCTCAGAAATTCAATTCTAGGATGAAAATGAGTAAATAAAAATAAATATCTCTCGATATAATCAGACTGTTGATGAGTAAGTTGATCGACCATATTCCTCCTTTGCGAAGAAATCTGTTCAAATTGGTCTCAACTTCGATCGAGTTTTGACTATTTTTTTCAAATTTCTTATATTTTTCAGTTTTTATTTTCAAGTTTCAAAGCTTTTTTTTCGAGTACAACACTTTCGATTTTGGTTTATTATTCATTCTGAATAATAACCCTATGTTTCGGGAAAAATTTTTTACAACCCCCCCTCAAAATTTGATACTTTACGTTTCAAGACATGGAAATTCCAAATTTGCAATGTCCGTCCGCCGTCCGCCGTCCCCCGTCTGCCGTCCAGGCCGTTTTGTGCCTTTAACGTGGTCTAAAAAGTTCGTTCTTTCGCCCAAAAATCCGATTTGGTATCTAGTTGTGCCCGCCATCTCGGCAATCCGATCGGACGAAGCCCGTGGTTGTAATGGGCAAAAAACGGTTAAAAAAATTAACGAAACGCAGTACAACGCGGGAGCTACAAGCGTTTCGTCGTTTGAATTCCCTCTGCCCCGCCCATCTCTTTAAAAAGGCACAAAACGGCCCGGACGGCGGACGGGGGATGGGGGACGGCGGACGGGGGACGGCGGACGGGGGACGGCGGACGGCGGACGGACATTGCAAATTTGGAATCTCCAAGTCTTGAAACGTAAAGTATCAAATTTTGAGGGGGGGTTGTAAAAAATTTTTCGTGACCGAAAACATAGGGTTATTATTCAGAATGAATAATAAACCAAAAAACCAACCGCTCTCGAGGCGAGCGAGCAGCGCCTCCCGCTCGCTTCCCTCCCAACACTGGACTCCCGGGTTCGCCTGAGCGCCCGTTCCAATTTCCCCGACGTTTTGGTTTTAATACGATTCAATTTTTTTAGATTCCTTCGTTTCATTCTCATTTTGTTTTTTTCATAGATTTTTGGTTACATTTTGATATTAGTATTTAGCGTGCATGTTTTCATATTAAAATTCAGTTTTTTCTAGATACTTTCGTTTTTTTTGTTTATTTTAATATTACGATTCAGTTCTTTTCCGCCTTTTTTTGGGTTTAATTATGATATTTTTCGATGCTGAATCGAACAGGATGGATCTCAGAGCATTAATGCTAGGTCAAGCTGATTATCCGAATAATAAACCGTTGTGTAATAATTTGCAGGGTTTTTACTTTCCTTGCTCTACGAAGTAGAAAGGAAAGTTATGTAATCGGCTGAAAAAAAATTTTGAGTTCTCTTCAGATCTTTACGTTTCAGACCCCCCTGAGTCCGAAAACACTATTTGGGAAAATGGTCTGTGTGTCTGTGTGTGTGTGTGTATGTGTTTCTGTGAACGATTTTTAGAGAAAACCACCGTACCAAATCAGCTCAAACTTCATATCTCGCCCGCAGGTCATCATGGGACGCCAAAATAAGGGTATGAACAAAATTTACCGAAATTTAACTATAGTTATCATAGTGATCAAAACACCAAATATTTTTTTTCTCAAAAACGGCTCTAACGATTTTGATTAAATTTTTTATATTGGTAGCTCTTGATATGATAATTATACCATAAAATTCCCATTTGTGGGAAAATGACGAGAGCAGCACAATAAATTACCAAAACTTTCGACGAAATCGATTTTAGCGCAGTTTTTAGAGAAAACCACCGTACCAAATCAGCTGAAACTTGATGTCTAGCGTACAGGTTACCATCGGACGCCAAAATAAGGGTATGGGGAAAATCTATCGAAAGTTAACTATAGTCGTCATAGTGATCAAAACACCAAATTTTTTTTCTCAAAAACGGCTCTAACGATTTTAATTACATTTTTTATATTGATAGCTCTTAATAAGGCAATTATACCATAAAATTCTCATTCGTGGGAAAATGACGAGAGCAGCACAATAAATTATCAAAATTTTCGACCAAAAGCTTTTTTCGCGTAGTTTTTTCCTTATAAACTCCGCTGCAACTCTTGTAGAATGTTTAAAAAAATTGGTATTGTAGTCCAATCCAATACCTAAAGGGTGAGTGTTTAAAAACGCTCATGAGATACATGGGGCTCACTCCAGAAATTCCTGAATTTCAACTACTGCCGTTTCGCTTACTACCAGTTCTAACAGTTATTTTCCAATAACTCTGCAAAAGTAATTACTATCCTTTTTTAAAAAATCGTGTTTACAGCCACATTAGTTATCTGTGTACCAATTGCTCAATAATGGTCCTGCAATGAGTACGAGCAGCACAATAAATTCCGGAACTGTAAGCGCTACCGCTTTCTGCTGCCGTAAAGCGTTGTTTGACCAAGTTCAAATGAACTGACTGATAAATGAATTGATTAAATAGAATTAGCCATGTACAAAGTGAATTGACGTAGAGCTAAGGAAAGTTGTGTGTTGCAACGCACCAGATATTTGATATCTCGAATTTGGATGAGTTGAATTGTTTCGATGTTTTGGGTTTGAAGTTTCAAGTTTTGTTCAGGCTGTTTTGTTTTGATTTCTCCTGATCTGCTTTATTATTCATTCTGAACTGTACACCTACGTTTTGGGTATGGAACATTTTTTTACTAGCCCCCCCCCCCCCTCACCGACAATCGGTCAGAATATGACGGTACGTCCGTGACGGTACGAATTCTGACGGTACGTTTCAAATCTGCAATTAACGTGGTCTAAACAATCTGTTCTTTTGCACTGTTACAAGGGGAGGGGGTTGAACATGTTTGGAGAGCTGCTGACTCAGGCAATAATCAGCGACCACGAGTTCCGATCCAATGCCTAACTTTCGACAGAATAAAATCTTTGTCTATAACCACTAGACTACGATCACTGGGGTGCCTACAATGGGAGTCAGGCCGTACAACACAAAACCTCATTTGGTATCCAGTTGTGCCTGCCTGCTGAGCAAACTGATCAGACGAAGCCCACGGTCGTTTAATTTTGGCTGTTTTATCGCAATTACATCGTGCTTGGTATCGTTTTCTGTGCTGAGTCAATGGAACGAGTCTCAGAGGTTGGAGACTTCAGGCTCCTAGACTGAAAACGGTGAAATCACAGTAATTATACCGGCCCAAAGTCTACTAATTGAAAAAAACTCGTGGGACAATTTACCGAAAGTAATCGTTTCATCGTTTTTGCATACCTCATCTCATTCCAGTCGACACGCCGTGCCAATTGCCTACAGACCCCTGCAGGATTACGTAATTTTTAGCGTTCCGTTGTAGTAGTAAGTTCAGGGAAGCTGAATCGAACGAGATGGCTCTAAGGGGTGAGAGTACGTCAAGCTGTGTATGGAAGTAATACACTGTTCTGTAATAATTTTCACCGTTTTTTTCCCAAGTTCGGCGGTTACGGTTTTTGTATTTTTTTAGAGTTTTAGACACTCGATGCCCTTCAGGGTGACCAGAAAAGGCCTAACCCATGACCTTAGTGTTCACCGAACCCTGTAACTGCTTCCTGCGCCTCCTCAACAAACGAAGCCTTTTGTTTGTCAAATATTGGTTGCCATGCTTCTCAAATGGCTCGAAATTCAATCATGGAGATACCCTACAGTCCTACCCCTTCCCCTTCAGCTATCTTCAACTTTCTTAATTGCCTTCCCTCTCCCCGCCCCACAGCTGACCTTTCTCCCTCTCTCTCTCTCATAAAGGAGACTCACGTTCCACAGTTTTGTCACCAAAGGGAGAACGGACTCAGACGCACACGCGAAAATAAGGGCGACGGAGGTTGAAAAAAAGGGCGCAGATCGAGAGGAGCGGCTGCAATTTCATACTTGACTAGTCGAGATAAAAGAGCTCGAAGGGCTCAGTGAACTGGGAGTATTTAATTGGATTTTAAATGGAGGGAAAAGCGTAATTAACAATATGTTATCCTCACCCATGGAAAACCTGCGAGTCATGAGGTTTTTCAATTGCAATTAAACCCAATACCGTTCTCGATTCTCGTCACAACGGTAATTGTCTCCCCCCGCTCCACTTCTCCACATCACAATCCCTTCGAAAGGTAATTACGAAACATGGCGAATTTCGTTCGAAGATAATGATCTATTTACCGAAAAACTAATTAAATCCGGATAGCGATTGGCGATTTACGGCTTTTGACGCCTGAAAATGATTCTTTAATTATTATTAAATTGGTTGAAACAACTGCTCCCTTAGTGGGTGTGAAGCGCACAGCATTCTCGTATCCGTGATGCACAAATAAACATCAAGTAAGACAATTGACACTACGTAAAACAACGAAATTTGTCTCGTAACACGCTCAACATTGTGCGTTTTGTTATTAAATTATTGTTACTCGAGAACAGCACATTTTTGATGTTCGGGACATTTTATTTGTGATTTATTGACGTACGTCCCAAAGGTACCAGAAGGTAAACGAAAGTAGTTACGGAAGGCGAAATGTACCCAGAAAATAAATTACTCGATTGAAATAAATGAGACGGGAGTGAAGAAATTATAATATCGAACTGAATTCTTTGAAAATCAACTGAGTCAACAAAAAACGTAAAAGTTATTGAGAAATTAAAAGACGACCGAAAATGTTCAGAAGTTGAGCATCGTGTGCTAGCAATCTGTTCAAAATTCTGAAAAGTGGCGTAAAACTCGTTTGAAGTTCAATGAAACCTGTCCGTTTACTGAATATCGAGAAATCCACGATTTTCGAAGAGTTTTGATGGCTGCTGCATCGATTTTTCAACCAAAATTGTATTTGAATGTTAGCGATGTTGGGTGCAAGAGACTGACTGACTGACTGAAGAATTTATTTAACAACGTGGGAAACAATAGGACCTTAAGGCCCTCTCTTCCCTGTTCCCAAGAATTAATAATATAATAATCCCGGAATCCCGGTTTCTGGTTGTCATAAAGACGTGGATAAAATAAAAACTTATCTTCTAACATAATGATAAACCTTCTGGTGCACTTCTTCGTTCACTAAACTTTTCGCACTTACACTTGACGATTACATAAATACCAGTTTGGTTAACCTTCTTTTCATTCTATTCCTAAAACTATTTACGCTTGATTTAAAATCAAATAGCTCTGAGTGTTCGTTATATACATGAATTGCTCGAATCCTAAAATACCTAGTATACAGTGCGGTCCTGTGCCTTGGAATCATGCATGTGACCTTCATCCAGGATAATAAACTGGTCACGGAGGTATCCAGGGTTTCCGTACTTCAGGATCCTAAACAACATGGTCCCATAGGCGAGCGCGACTCTTTCCCTCGCTTTCAACCAGCCAAACCTCTGAAAGTATGGCGTTACGTGCTGATCCATTTTGAAACGATAAACGAATCGTACTGCCGAATTCAGAGCTTTGTGCATACTATCGCACTGCTCGCCGTTCATGTCGCAGAATGCTAGTACAGTGTAATCAATGTTATGCAGCACCAAGCTTTCGGCAAGCCTCAGTCTTACGGTTAACATATCTATGGCTAACCTGCGAAGCTGGTATATTGTACCATTCACACGTTTGCATAAAAGCGTGACGTGTGGCAACCATGGCAACGAGCGTGATACATTTATCCCCAGGTTCTTTATATTGGTCACGTATTCTAGTGGTTCACTATTAATGCACACTTCTGGTACCCACATCGCATCGCACTGTGTCACTAGCTTAGTGGTCCCCAGGATCAGGTAGCAACGGAAGCACTCCAGGTGATCACTGGTCAGTTACCAGTTGATTTGGCCGTTGAGTGCATGGCTGACAAGTGGAGAGTGAAACGGGAGCTTCCCCCGCTTTGGGCTGAACTCCGTGCAGAACTCACCACAGAGCAGAAACTTGCCGCCGTCAACGAATGGGCGTTAGAGAAATGGCAAGCGAGATGGGAATCCTCGTCAAAGGGACGTCTTTCAAGAAAATGGGTTGAGCCAAACCACTGGACGAGCCAGTTCCTTACAGGACATGGTGACTTCAATGCGCAGCTCCACTTCTTTTCTCTGAAAGACTCTCCATCATGCACGTCTCGCGCCTCCAGTGCGGAGGAAACAAGAAACCACGTGCTGCTCCACTGTAGTTTCTACCAGTGAGCGACGGTGCGACGGGAGGGCAAACGAACTTAGCAGCATTGACTGCAACAAATCAAGCCTATAACCATTTTGCAGAGTTCGCAAAGAAGATGATGGATGATGTACTTGCCACTCAAGTACATAGTTAGATCAGGTGGGAAACCAGATTATGAACTCCTCCCTGACGGTACGGGATTCCTCAGGTGGTAACCTCCGCGCGATCACACACGGGCAACAGCTCTCTACCGGGAGACTGGCTAACGACCAAATACCCGACGTAACTCCGCAGGTCTGCGTTTGGTGGATGCTGCAGAGGCCGGCCTCTTGCATATTAGCTAAACCGCAACTTCCATGACCGATGTAACCCTCGTCGAGGGTTTAGGTACAGTCATCAAATAAGGAAACAGACCTGTCCCCAGGATCAGATTAGACGGCTTTAGATTTGGCAGCATTTATCGTCACACCATGACACCACGCGTGCCAACTCTTCATTCATTACCTTGATTCATTACTTGGTGACCTTGTTTTCACAGTTTTTAAATTCAGACATGAGCATTTTACCTGAAACTCCTATTGACTTCACTTTTGCCAGCAGGAGAGTTTGCAGCACTCGATCGAAGGCTTGGGAAAAGTCAATCATGAGGGGGTGAGAGATGTGAAGTTTATAATGGGTGAAGATAAGTTGACGAATGAGATGTGTGAGAGAGAGGGGAGAGAGAGGGGAGAGACAGAGATAGAGGAGAGAGAGAGAATGAATGAATGAATGACGGCTTTATTAATACATCTGGCGAGATTTGGTCGTACTCGACCGATCTTACACCTAACCAGAAATTTTAAAATTTAAGATGATAAATGCAAATGCGTCAACAGTTTTCGTTTCTTCTTCTTATTAACTAGTTTTCTTCTACTATAACAAAATCTTCGTTTCATTATTTGATTGTTTTTTTAATATTTTTTTTTTTAAATTATTTTTTTAGTATTATTTTCTTCTCGAACAAAATTCAGATATAATTCTTCTTCTTCTTTATGTGCCTTATCCGGCTAACCGGACGTTGGCAATCACTGCGGCGGGAGCGTCCTGGTCCTCTTCAGTCCTGAAAAGCTCCTCCGCACGCTGTTTACTCGTCTACTTCCTCAAGTGATTCAGCCAGGAGAGCCGTCTTCTTCCAGCACCCTCGATCTAATAATTCACATAATTTGATTTAAATAGCCTGTCGTGTCATGATTTCAGAGAGTTTAGTGGAATTTAGTAAAGGGATAGCAAAGATTCTCTCACACGTTTCTTGAAAGTTGTATGAGAGAGAGAGAGAGAGAGAGAGAGAGAGAGACTACTGTATTGTTACGTGACCGTTTAGAACGATAGAGGAGGTAGAGTGGCAGAATTCACGTGACGCAGGATGGTCTTTGAATGGGTGCAGTGGGATATTGACGAGAGTGGAGAGTCGAATGCCTTGGAACGGGCGAGTGAGGGCTAAGAAGTTGGATGAGAGTGTTGCCAGAGCTTGAAATGTCAGAGTTGACACATAGGGAGTCGGGGATTTTAGATGGTGGCTAAGGCTCTGGAATATCTGTTAAGGCCAAAGGCACTTCATTCGATTTGGCTTTGGCTGAACAACTCCACAATCTTCATTCTTTTCGTTTTTTTGTCAATCCAATTGCAATTGGTTGGCTCAGCTCTCGCCGTATTAGTTTCTTGCTCTTGTCTTTAATGGGATACTCCAAGCGGGTTTTTGGAGGGCACTCAAATTTAGACCTTCCTGGCCAGATGAGAATTCAATTAGCCTCTCCTGCTAACAAAACGCTTCAAGGATATTTTCAAAGTCGTTACAGGGTTTTCCCTTCGAAGTTTCCATAATATTCAGTCCCTTACCACCATTCCTTAGGCATTCCTACGCATAACCCCCATACTGAGCTCTAAACCACAAAATTCCACACTCGGTCTCCATACTATTCAGTAGCTCTCTACTCTCGTCCTAACACCAGTTCAAATGCTCTACTGCCTACTTGATCAGAACTTTATCGTGCTAATCAAGTGACCTTTCTATCAGAACTCTATCGGACCAATAAAAAGACCCAGTGTACCTCTACTTTTTTCTCGTTCGTTTCGTTCATAACACTTTCTTTCTCGTGCACCCAACAGCGATGTTTCAAATTCTTCAGTATTTCATGTTCAATAGATTCGATATTTAAAATTCAATACCACGGGTAACACGTTTTACTAATTCAAGAGTTTCACATTTTACGTTTTATCATTTTGTGATCGAGTTCAAGACTTTTTCAATGTCAAGTTTGTAACGTACTTGGGGAATTGTCTCACCATTCCCGCGTACAGAACACTCGTGAAAGTCGCGTTTGGGCCCAAAAGAAAAGAACAAATCAAATACGCTCAATAATACTCACTTGATAAAATAAATAAAATAATGACTCTCAAGAAAGTAATGGGAAATGAAATGATAAAGCAATTAAGACCCACTTGAATTTAATCGGCAAAACTCGAAATGAATGAAATGAAACGAACTCCTTTTAGAATGAAATAAATAACCTATGCTCGGATTGTATTAAATGACAATAAAGGGACAATGGGGAAAATGAAACACAAAGCTCTGATCGCTTACTTTACTTCACACAATCTAAAAAGGGGAAAAAAGGGAACACTGGCATATAACAGGAATATTAATTCTCCAACGAAGCGGCAGCTGTTCTGATCAAAAAATGCGGCTCCGACGCTAATATAAACAGCGGCGGGCTGCGCAGGTAGCAGTCAGTGTTGCCATCCTCCTCAGCCTGCTGCGAACCGTTACAAGTTTCAATTTTTGTTTTCTAATTTGCGAATGATACAACCTTTAGCCTCTTCTAGCCCTCCTTCCTTTGGGTGCTCAACTTGACTAGAGTTGGCAAACCTGCGGCAGCCCAAAGGAAGGGGATGTTGGGATGCAATGGTCTTTTTAACATGCTGATAGTTACAATCCCGGCGTCGCTTCTCAATCGAGCTTTCCCTGTTTCTCTCTCGTCACAGCTAGTTTTCAGTACTTCTTCCCCGCTTTAATATTGTTGGAACGCCTTGTGTACTCAACCCTTGTCCCCTTATTATCTTTAATCACGATCTGAGCTATTAGGTTAACCTGATTGAATATTGGAAGCGCAATTCAATTCATTTCATTTTATCTCTTTTCATTAAATTCAAAGTGTCCTCATTGTATTACCCTGTTTCCTATTCATGAAGTGTTATTTTGATTTATTTGTAATTTAAGGTGAGTTTTAGGTTATTGTCTGATTTATTTACATTGGGTTCAGACACAAACGTCCACTTGCACATTGTGAATGGGTGATTTCGAATAGAAATTCCCTAAACACATTACAAACAGGTATTACAGTAATTGGGTTAGTGTGGGCGAGTGATTTCAATGTAAAGATTTCATCGTCTGCCCGTTAAGTCAGTACTAACGTCAGTTAGTTGGTCGTGGTCTTTGTATAGGAAGAGAAACGTGAACAGAGGCCACACACCTCTGTGCATTGAAGTTTTTTTGTTGATAGATTTCCATGTTTTCTAACGTATTCAGGTTTCTTCCTTTGTATTGTTTATGTAGTAAGGTGATGCAGTCTTGTATTTGGACACATCATAAATTAACAAATCAACACAAAATGCGACACCATTTTTACACCACTCAAGACACTACACGAACGAAAGCAAACAACTGACGGATTACAGACCACCCTAAACAAAATGACCTGGAATCGACAATCAACCGACTATTTAAGACATTCATACTCCCCCTTACATTCTTTTCCTTCCCTTCCAACGGATTTCCCTAGAGGTGCATGACAACACTTTTTATTATGAACGTCCAATAATTATAACATTTTCTCAGTTTTCGATTTTCAGCACAAATGTTTTTTTTTTCAGTTCTTTTGTTGCCGGCCCAATTTCACGTTTTTTGAGTTTACAATTTTCAGAGCATAGCAGTTGTCCAACACTTGACAGTTTCGATTGTCAAGTTCATTAGTCTGGATTTCCAATATTTTTCAAATTCAATAGTTAAAATATTAGTAGAACCGTCTGTTCACGTCCAAAACATTCAGAACTTTCGCGATTTCTGATTGTTGGGCTCAGCTGAAGCGGGGTTGCTCGCATGTTTACTGCCCTCAAACCCAATCGGTCCTCCCAAGCTTTCGATCCCTTTGATCCTAGTACGAGCTCAGTCACCTCAGGCCTTCTAAAGCTGCTGGAAACTCCGAATTACGTCTGTCATTCATTTTCTTTCTTTTCATTTTCGAACCCGAGGCGACGTATTTTCTCGCTTATGGTTTTCCCAGTTGAACTTTCCCTCACCCCTGCCCCTAGTCTCACTTCTCCCCTTTGCTTTCCAGTTCCTAGCGGCACTCAGTTGTAGGTGTCGGACAGTTAATCGCTCGGTCGCAGCTGTCATCTTGGATCACAACAGTTCACCTGTCCAGAGAAGGCGTCTCAAGTGACAACCAGTGGCATTGAGTGTGATAACACTGTCCACTCTCTCCCTCACTGCTTCAGATAGCTGCAACGCTACTCAAAATATTAAAAACCAACTTTCAAAAAACAAACTTTTAAAAGTCCAGGCGTACCGTTCCACGACATACTCAAGATCCTTTGTGGTACAGGAATCCAAATTATATAACATTCACATCGATATGCTTGGACATGAGTAAAAATGAAAAAATTGGTCAGGGATGATGGAAGAGCGGGCCGAGGGGCCCCAATCATCTCTGATGGTTAAATAAAAGATTCCTATCAATCAATCTCTCTGTCTCTCTCTCTCTCTCTCTCTCTCTCTCTCTCTCTCTCTCTCTCTCTCTCTCTCTCTCTCTCTCTCTCTCTCTCTCTCTCTCTCTCTCTCTCTCTCGGCTCATTCATTCGTCAAATTATTCTTCGTCCATACTGAATTTAATCTCTCCTCCATGTACACAATACCGATCTTCAACACTATCGATTTTCAAGTTCAACAATTTCTCTTTTTTTCGCTTTTTAGATTTCTTTACGTAAAGTCTTGAATTCGTTAAAGAGGTTTTATGAGCACATGTATTTGGTAATTAGCTCTCCAACTTCTTCGGCACCATTTCCTCGAAAATTCGGTGAAAACCCCGCTTTCGTCAGTTCGAACTTTTTTGTTTGCACGGAGCAGTTGGTTCACGCGTGTGTTTACACAATATCGAGGAAAATTACCTTGAAAGACGCTGCCGACGCCCTTATCGCGGCCGTATTTTTATTACTCCATATTTCAGACGTAACGTTCCACAATGATTAGATTTCACGCCCCGATTTTTCCTCCGGATTTTCTCACAGAGGCGTCCCCGTGGCACCAAGTTCCACTCAACTTTTCCCTCTCAGGTTCTCTCGCTTCGTCGGAAAAAAAGAAACTCCCTTTTGATCACCTGTCGCCGCTAATGAAAATGGCGGCTCTGAAAGACTTTTTCGCGGTTTTTCCAAATCGAAAGAGTAATTGTAATTTCCCCGGTTTTTTTTTTTCATTTTCTTCTTTTTTCCCGTCCACTTTGGGCGAAATTTGCAGAACCCGAAATGAAAACGTGGCTGCGGGAGAAAGGATTTTTTTTTGCGTCAAATCAACGTGGAAAACAGTGGTTTTCGTTTGTGTGGGGGTTTCCCTTCAACGAGATGAGATGCCGTTTGTTGAGCGGCAGTAACCTTGTAACCCCGTGGAAGCAGGTAGCTCGACAAACAAGGCGTCCATCCAGAGCCGCAGGGCCTCGCACGGTCTGCCAAGAAGACATCCTGTTTAAACATTTGTTGCCAGCATCTGTCTTCCTTCTTTTTTTCGTTTTACCTCCCCACAATGTAAATCCTTTTTAAGATCTCGGTAGGTTATTTATAAGGCGTGTTTGCTTTCCGGATTTCACTTACCGCTGGGTTTCCTGCTTCTATATCGAATTCCCTCTTAGTTGAACTGGAACTGACGTCTATAGGTTTCGGAACCGAAGAGGAGAAGCACCTTTGGGAGGATGTTTTTGTCAGAGGGTCGGTCAACGCTTTCTACCAGTCCATCCCTTTTTGCTTTCCTTAGTCCTACGAAGCAGGAAGGAAAGTTATACAATCACCATGTAAAAAACGTTTCAAAGTTCTCCCCAAACCTTCACGTTTAAAAGGTTCCTAACTGACGCTATCGCTATCATAGTGATCAACACCAAATTTATTTGTCGCAAATGGCTCGTTTTACCTCAATTTTCCGTGGCCGCTTCACAAAACGCAACGGCAATGTAATACGGTTTTGAAACGAAAATTTATTTTAGTGCCAGGTGGTTGGTAGAAAATGTACCTAGACAATGGGGGTTTGACAGTTGTCATTAGAGGCTACCTCAGAAATTCCAGAACTCATACTAACATCATCCCCTCCGCCCACTTTATACACTCCTCTGTCCTATGAAGCACGTAGGAAAGTTATGTAATCATTTGGTAAAAGTTTTCTTAAGATGTTAACGTTTCAAAGGCAACGCTTGTATGTCTGTGTGAGTGTGTATGTTTCATTAGTGCCATGCTATCGAGGTTATAGCGTGAATGTCGTAGATGCGGGTTTCCTCAATGGCGAATCCCGTGTCCTGGCTAGAGGCGTCCTCGAGATCCCACATAGCGTCCAATGCGCGTACATTGACGCTCTGGAGACCGGGGGGACTCGTTGTTCCATCTCTCTCTACCACCATTCCATTCTTGCGCCGCAAGCGCCTGCTTCCAATATCTAGATGGGTGTTTTTCAGATTTTTGCCTAGTTCAGAATTGGCCATCTAGATATTTCTGTCCTGATTCTAAATATGTGTCATATTCGTGTTTTGGATCATCCACGACTTCAGGGCAATCGGACAAAGTCATAGGTGGCCAATTTCGAACTTGGCCAAAATTTGAAAAACTAAACAAAGACCCAGGTAGATTAGATATTACTCTTCTGGTTATAAATATGTTTTGTGTCAATTGCTGCGACCATCCCTGACTTCAGGGCAAATGGTCAAAGCTTCGACTGTAAATATGTAGCTAACTTCAGCCCAGTAAAATAACTGGGAGGCAGTTCACAGTAATGAAAAAAGGCCCCGATCGGTTTGACGAGGAGCTTCGTACTGCAATGACGTCGATGATAGATACATGTGGAGGCCGCGTTCTTGACGAGAATGTTTCCTTTGGACGCTGATGACCGTAGGAACCAATTAAACGAAGAAAAAGGAAAATCCGGCGGATACTGCTGACCACTGCGGCGGTCGCTATTGGCTATACCCCCAACGACGTCACAAATTAATATTTTATCGCTTTGTCGTGAAGAGAACAGGAAAACAAGAGGTAGAAAGTTTAAGAAATTATAATAAAAAATATTATGATGTGATAAAATTAATCGAATTAGAAAAGGGAACTGAAAAACTTGCTACTGAAAAATAAATCACAATGTCGAAAGGAATTGAATGATTTGCAGCGTACCTGCCTTCAAAAGAAACAATTTTCCGGGTGAGGAGATCGGCATCTTGTCGCCCGTCAGGCCTACCTCCCGCCACTCGGGCGCGCCAGATTGCCCGCGAACATGTTACGGGCTATCTTGTTCGTGACACTACTGGTGTGGTTAAAGAAAGAGAAGGTGAGCAAGACAACGTGATGGAGAACGAGAATAAGAATGATGGCGGAGATGGACGACGAAAAGCGGTGGAGGAGGTTCAGGTGATGGATACAGGCAACATGCAACAACAATAGTGATCTGAACAGCTGAGGTGAAGCTCACCAGCAGCCAAAAAGTAAACAAATAAAACCGATTGCGTTAACAGATATACTTAGGCCTCGCGATGACTTAAAGAAAACTAAACATGTTATTGTGGGTAAAACTGTATCGAGTTGAACGATCGTGACTAGTACTGCCCCACTTGAGAAATCACGACACGAGGTAGTCTGGGCGCCCTTCCCATTTCGTTACTTATTTTTAATTTAGTTTCTCTTTTTTGGGTGCCACCATTCCATTTATGGTGAGCGTTGGGGGAAAAAAAGGACTTGAACACGATTGGGGAACCAGATCAACTCAAATTTTATACTTAGTCACCTTGGGAAGCCTAAATGAGGGTATGCACAAAATCAGCCAATAACTAACTATAAGTATCATAGTGATCAAAACACTACTTATTCTCAAAATGGCTTAGACGATTATTGTTGGGCGCACGAAGAGGGGAGCTTGAAACTGAGAAATAAGTGAAGGTGGTGAGCGATATCAGGTTCAGTGTGAGTATATAAACGCGAAAAAGGGGACTCTAAATACACGTGAACTGGTGGGTTGGGGAACTATGTGGAGATAGAGAGAGTTGAGTTGTGAGTAGGGCGAGGCTTGAGAGACGAATGAGTTGAGAGAACTGGGAAGATGATTGTCATTAGCGAGTGCTGATGGATGACTGAATTGGAAGGACCTGTCTGTAGAGAAGAGAAAAATAAAGGAGGGGTAAGGCTGGAAACGGATATTGGAAAGTCCAGGGAAGGGGGACATCCGTTGTCAATTGGAAGTAACAGGAGAGGTGGACTTTCCATAAGTAATCAAAAGGGCCCCAGTGCTGGGGGGCCCACACTATGACAGCGTCCGGGCGCAAGGCATCTATCGGTTCTTGCCCCGCACTGCATCGGACCTACCTATGCGCTGGTTGCGCAACGATGCACGTATTGAAGCGTCGCACCGGCATTTTAAATTGGAAGTATTAATAATGTAGCGTTCACGCTTGTTTGATCATGCGATCAGCTCGTCGAAAGCTCAATCTGATAATCCCATTCAAGGCGAACTATACAAATTATGTTTGACGTCGAGAATCTCAAACCCCCTCCAACTTTCCCGATAAATTTGAGAGCAAAGGCCGTCGTTGCCGCCGGAAATGTTGCCGCTTCGTTCAATTACGCGACGCTTATTTTCAATTCGGATTTCAAAAGAAATGATAAGTGATAATGAATATGCAGATTGCGCCGCATCGCTTAATTTCATTGTCAACATTATTTGTGCCGCGGGAGACAAAAGAGCTTGCGAAAACCAATTACGGGCACAATTGGCTATGAAGCCTGACGTTAAGCTCCATCAACAGGATTCTAATTAAGTTCTGTCGCCTCTGATCAGCTTCCTCTGGAACGAGGGGAACACGCGAAACAACTAACCGCAGAACCAACGAGGTCGCCCTGGAATTCGCTGGTCTACTTGATTTTGATGGCGGATCAACAGCAGAGGTCGTATTTATTAAATTGTTCGCCACTTGTTCCTGACACGAAACATTTAAGCCCAACTACTGAAATACGAACTTTTGAAATATCTCGAGAGGGTTTGCTATAACAATACCGTTAAAGAGCTTCAACTAATTTCAACTGACGCTCTAAGCTCCTCCTGACGTCGCATAATTATCTCCACATGTTTCTCAATAAGAGAATTCCATAGCAGGGCCACTGTCTATGGCAATAAACGTATTTTATTACGAGGCCTGATATCCTGATACGCGTCTCACAGTTAGAGATTGATCGTTTTCTTTGGCCGTCTAAGGAAGTTAGGGCTCCCACCTCCACTGAAATAATGACAACTATACGAGGCTTTCTTGAATTGTCTGCGCTTCGTATGTGATAGAAATGCGAAACAAATCACTAGCCTATAGTGACTACGTATGCTTTACTCACACATATCAACCCACACTATATTCGATGGTCGTGCGACTAAGAAACATCCTTTCTTTCGTTTTGTTATTCATTCTGAATTATGCACCTGTGTTTTTGGCCATATTTTATTACTACCTCCCTTCCCCCCCCATCGCAAGGTCAAAATTCGGCACTTTACGTTCCAAGGCATCAGGGTTCCAAATCTAGTGTCCGTTCACCGTCCGGGCCATATTTTGCCTGAAAATTCCGTTCTTTCGCACAAAGACGAGAATTGTACCTGCCTACTCGGCAATATGATCGGCTACTAATGGTTGTTCCGAGTAAAACAAAAATTGCTTTAAATAATTGGTCAAAAACGAAATTTTGGCGGTTTTATTGCAATTGCGTCGTTTCTAGGTATTTTTGGTTTATTATTCATTCTGAATAATAACCCTACGTTTTCGGTCACGAACAATTTTTTACAACCCCCCCTCAAAATTTGATACTTTACGTTTCAAGACTTGGATATCCCAAATTTGCAATGTCCGTCCGCCGTCCCCCGTCCGGGCTGTTTTGTGCCTTTAACGTGGTCTAAAAAACTCGTTCCTTCGCACAAAAAATCTCGGCAATCCGAACGGACGAAGCCCGTGGTTGTAATGGGCAAAAAATGGTTAAAAAATTAACGAACCGCAGTACAACGCGGGAACTACAGCGTCCCTCCCTCCCTCCCGTCAAGATAAAAAACAACCGGCCTCGTCCTCGCCTCGCAACGCTGCCGGGCGGGCGGCTCAACTCCCCTTTCGCCTCGCAACAGGTTCGCTTTCCCCGACCCGACGCGGCAAAATCATCAGACGTTTTGTTTCCGTAGTTCCATTGTAGCCAGGACATGTTTAATATGGTTTACTAGTATTCGATGCTGAATCGAATGGGATGGGGGGGGGGGCGCTAATACTAGGTCAAGCTGTTCATGAGAATAATAAACCATTGTGTAATAACTTGCAGGGTTTTTGATGATAAATTGAATAGGACTGGTCTCAGGGGTGTAGGACTACGCCTGGGTGGTAAACAGGGAAATACATTAAATATGGTGAGGTGAATTCTATTACTTGATGGTACTCACAGGTACTCCACCTTCAAGGGGCCACGAGGCTTGTCATTGCCACGCTGCAGTGTCGCACCTTCCCCACTCAGTGGAATTGGCTCCAGTCTTCAGGGTGGTACCGACTGCCATGGACAAATACCTGAACATTATGTTCTGCTCAAGGAGTAGGCCAGCCGAGCACTTGGCATTACTGGCGACCACGTTTGTGGCCCTCACTATCCGGGTTCAATCCCTTCTGGGCGCCACGTGGCAGGGCCTCTCAGTCTTCCTGCCAATAGTGTGGTATGCCACGGATGATATGTAGTGGATCGCCCAGTCTCAACAATATCGACCTACGAGCGGACACTGTCCTGCTGTCATATTGCACTACTGCGCCAACGTTCAACGACTGGCTGTGCAAGACTGGTTCTGAGGAGGAAACAGGCTGTGTCCTGTTTGTCTGTCCCCTGGTGGCCCGGCTGCCTGCAGCAGGAGCGACATCTCAGAACCTCCTGGGCAGGACGGCAGCTTTGCCACGTTCATACTGGGGTGGGTGAGCTGCAGGCGTGGCCTTGAGGAATGGCGGCCCCCTCACTATTTAGATGTGTGGTCGTGACAGAGCGTGACTCCCAAGTACTCACAATGAGCCAGTAGGCGCTTATCGCCTGGCTCATTTCACCCATTGGGATATTGGATATTGGGACTGTTTCTTCCAGGCCTGTGCTCATTTCCGGTGGCCAGAAAAGGTCAATTTTTGTTGTTTGCTTGCAGTCAGTTCATGTTTCGTATCGTTTACTTGTGTTTTTCGATGCTGAATCGTATGGGATGGTTCCCAAAGGTGCTGTAAAAACATATACGTTGCCCTCTCTCGGATTGTTCATAGCCATATTATATCCTCAATATTTTTCGAAGTTGAGTTGAATATTACAGGTCACAATTATGCTGTGCAAGAAAATAATAAACCGTAGTGTAATAATTGGCAACGCCTGTTGTTATAAATCACACTTTTATAAAACACGGTAGAAACAACGACGGAACAAGTAGAGTTAGAAAAGTGAATATTTTTAGAGGTTTAACGATATCCCATTAGATGTGAAGCCAATCAATTTGCAGCGTTTGTTCATTTCAAAAGAAGCAGCTATCCAGTGTTTTGTGTTTGGCGTAACAAAAACCATTAGGTTAAAATTGGCTAAAGATGGAGTGAAATGCTGCCAGCCGCACCTTTCTATCTCAATCTATTTTCGAGAAATGATTTCTACAGTTTTTTTTAGAAAACCACAGTTTTTGCCATAAAAAACTGTAAAACAACTTTCTGCAACTGTTGAACACATTTTCGAATTCATAGTGCACATTCATAATTAAAAACAAACTCCACAGAACTGAAACTGCAGTTCAAACGTCGAAAATTAAAAAAAAACCATTAAGTTTGAAAAATTACTTGTATATTAAGTGAATTTCCAAAGAAAACATGAGGGATGCTGTGAAATTTCAAAAAACACTTGCAAATTTAATCAGCTTTCTAATGAATTTGTCAACTTTCCGAGTCGTGATCGATTTCGTGGAAAAATTCAAGCTTGTACGTGAAAACAAATAGTTGGCACCTGCAAAAGTGTGGTGTATAGAAGAAGTCGTGTCGTGAGTACTAGTCACGATCGTTCAATTCGATACAGTTTTACTCACGATAACATGTTTAGTTTTCTTCAAGCCATGGCGGGCCCTAAGTATTTCTGTTAACGCAATCGGTTTTATTTGTTTACTTTTTTGGTTGCTGGTGAGCCTTGAGCTTCACCTCAGCTGTTCAGATCACTATTGTTGTTGCCTGTTGCTTCTTTCCATCACTTGAACCTCCTCCACCGCTTTTCGTCGTCCATCTCCGCCATCATTCTTATTCTCTTTCTCCATCACGTTGTCTTGCTCACCTTCTCTTTCTTTAACCACACCAGTAGTGTCACGAACAAGATAGCCCGTAACATGTTCGCGAGCAATCTGGCGCGCCCGAGTGGCGGGAGGTAGGCCTGACGGGTGACAAGATGCCGATCTCCGCTGCTTTCCTCACCCAGAAAATTGTTTCTTTTGAAGGCAGGTACGCTGCAAATCATTCAATTCCTTTCGACATTTTGATTTATTTTTCAGTAGCAAGTTTTTCAGTTCCCTTTTCTAATTCGATTAATTTTATCACATCATAATATTTTTTATTATAATTTCTTAAACTTTCTACCTCTTGTTTTCCTGTTCTCTTCACGACAAAGCGATAAAATATTAATTTGTGACGTAGTTAGGGGTATAGCCGATAGCAGTGGTTAGCAGTATCCGCCGGATTTTCCTTTTTCTTCGTTTAATTGGTTCCTACGGTCATCAGCGTCCAAAGGAAACATTCTCGTCAAGAACGCGGCCTCCACATGTATCTATCATCGACGTCATTGCAGTACGAAGCTCCTCGTCAAACCGATCGGGGCCTTTTTACTTTCCGCTACCCGAAGGGAAGGAAAGTATAGTAATCGGCCCAAAAAAAAAATTTGGGTTTTCTTCAGATCTTTACGTTTTGAGGCCTACTGAGTCTAAAAAACCTAATTTCGTCGCGTGGTGCGTGTGTGTGTGTATGTGTGTATGTGTGTGTGTATGTGTGTATGTGTGTGTGTGTATGTGTGTGTGTCATCCGATTGAGCTGGTTCTTTTTTTGTTTTGTTCGTTATTTTTTGTAGACACCAAAATAAGGTTATGGACGATTTCGGCCGATGGGAAGGGGGGGGGGACGAAAATGTACCAAAAACTAGGGTTTTTCGCATTTTTCTCGAAAACGGCTCTAACGATTTTGATTAAACTTTCAAATTATCTTCTCCTAATCAATACCTAACTTTTCTTCTCCATACATATCTCCATGAAAATACGGTGAACGGAGGTATGGGCCCCTGAAGCAAAAATAGGTTTTTACGCTTTTGGCAAAACGGCTTCAGCGATTTCCACCAAACTCACAGGATGTTTTCAAATAGTTGATACCTACATATTCTTCTCAATAAATGTTCCTGTGACGGTCCATTGAATAGAGATAAAAATCAAAATGTGTCGAAAATAACGTTTTTTCTAACATTTCCGTAAATTCCAGGGTAACTTCTTTACCAGATGTGATAAATCCTAATGGAGTGTCTTTTAGTCACCCATACCAACATTTCATTCTCTATAATTATTTCTGTATATATCTGTTGAACGGAGATATAAGCCAAGTTAACACAAAAAAGGAGATTTGTCGAATATTATTTTATCGGTATTTCAATTTTCTCAAAAACGGCTCTAACGATTTCGATCAAACTTTCGGAGTACTCTCAGCTAACTAGTCCCTACATTTTGTTCTCCATAAATGTTCCTGTAAAAATGCGTCGAACGAAGATATAGCGCCCGCCTATGTAGGTGGTGTTCGAACTTAAAGGGGTGGCGGAAAGTTGTGTGTTGCTACGCACCAGATATTTCATTACTGTGAACTGCCTCCCAGTTATTTTACTGGGCTGAAGTTAGCGACATATTTACAATCGAAGCTTTGATCATTTGCCCTGAAGTCAGGGATGGTCGCAGCAATTGACACAAAACATATTTATAACCAGAAGAGTAATATCTAATCTACCTGGGTCTTTGTTTAGTTTTTCAAATTTTGGCCTAGTTCGAAATCGGCCACCTATGACTTTGACCAATTGCCCTGAAGTCATGGATGATCCAAAACACGAACATGACACATATTTAGAATCAGGACAGAAATATCTAGATGGCCAATTCTGAACTAGGCAAAAATCTGAAAAACACCCATCTAGATATTGACATTTTATGTCTTTAATTTGCTACATAAACTCGAAAATGTAACGCGGGATATGTAACGGACAAGAGTCACGAAATATCGAATGGTTGAAGTGTAACGCTTGGTAACATCACATGTTTTAATAACCTCAGTGACCAAGTGATTATGTCAATTGCAATTGACGCGGCCATTATATCGAAACCATCAACGAGCACGATCAAACGTAGTTATCATTGCATAAAAACAAAAATAAAAGACATAAAATGTCCCAAGCGGTTGCGTACTTGTACGAAAGCTGAACCCACCGTTTGTGTTTCTCAAAATAGGTAATAGCGAAAATCCCATTGACGTGCGGAGGTTTCACCGATTTTGGTTTGAGGCTAAATTATGCTGGAGCCCACTATATAACATTCTAGCTCTCCAGTAAGTTTGGCGCGTTAATACCTAATCGGGCAGTTTGCACTGAATCAATGACACGCGGCTGCCCATGCATCTCACAGGTTGACAGAACTCTTCACTCAAGAGTATTGATAGATCAACAGCTCGATTTTTTCTCGCGATTTCAACATGTCAATGTTCTTTCTACCCCTTCCCCCTTTATCAATGCTCCTTCCACAGTCAAATTAACCGATAGCCTCGTGGTTTTAGTTAATATCTTAACCAAAATCAGCACAACTTAAGATAAATCCTGTAGGCCGTCCCTACACGAGTCAACGATTGCCACGGTTGCCACTTGGAATCCACATTTGAGCTTGACTTCATAAGAATTACCGTCGTCGTACCGCCCTGTCCCTCTGGCACTTGAGTACATCAGTTGACGGCTGCCGGTTGTCCATTGACCAAATCGAGTGGAGCTCGTTACTCGATGGAATTAGTGAGAAGTGTTTCTGTCCAGATTCTAAATATGTTTCATATTCGTGTTTTGGATCATCCATGACTTCAGGGCAAACGGTCAAAATCATAGGTGGCCAATTTCGAACTAGGCCAAAATTTGAAAAACTAAAGAAAGACCCAGGTAGATGATGCCTAAAAACCCACCTCTGGCAATTTTAAACAATATCCACAAACCATTTTTTCATTATTTGAACTGCAATTGCGGTTCTTAGGAGTTCGTTTTGGTTTTATTATTCATTCTGAATAGTGCACTCATGTTTTCGGCCAGGAACATTTATTTACTCCCCCCCTCCCATTCAAAATGTGACAATTTACTTTTCAAGGCATGAGATTCCAAATCTGCAATGTCCTTCCGCCCTTAACGTGGACAACCATTCTTTCGCACAATGATCCTGTTTGGTATGTAGATGTACCGCACGCAATTTGAGCAGTTTTAAAGCAAACACGCCGTGTTTTTAGATGCTGAGTCGAATGGGATGGGGTCTCGGAGGTGTGAGATCAAGCTGTTCGAAAGATTTGTGTAATAATGTGATATATCAAATCAAGGTTAGCCTGTTTTTGTTTTCGCTATGCTAACAGCGATAATTGTGGAAGGCGGTTGGTCAGGTCGTGATTAAAGCCGCACCGAGGAGGTAGCGCACTAATGAGGTTACAGTAAAGTAAGTTAATAGGAAATGGTTCAAGAAATAGCCACTACGTACTATGTCACACACGCTTCAATTATAATTCTCTTTTGAAACAAAATTCCCGAGAAGCTCAACGTTCGAAAATCCTCATCGTCATTTCGGCGATTTTACCGTCATCTGTCGAGCCCTCGTCCGCTAATTGCCCGAGAGACGGGTCCGTTTTGGCGGTCAGGTTATTTGGGTCGGGAAATTCGAGGGGGCACATGTGCGCGAGGTAGAGACGGCAGGAGCATCGCCTCGGATTGTAATTACCTTCTCTCTCCCCTTGGTTGGTCAGCAAGTAATAATGGAAACCAAACATAATAATAGTAATCCAATCTGCGGAAGAGCCGCGCCATCTGTTCACCTCGATCTGCCTCGTCGATAAAATGCTGTTGAAGTGCGGTCGAAAACGTTTTGCTGTTGTCGTCGAACATCGGGGTCGCGCCAATCTCTCGATTTTCTTTTTAGCAACTTTTAATAGGAAATGACGCTATTTTAATTGAACGATAAACGTTGGTATGCCATTTTTTATCCGTAATTCGCCCAAACCAACCGACAAACTCCGTTTTATTATCGTTCCTGAACTCCGTTTTATTACTCTACGAAGTAGGAAGGAAAGTAAAGAAAAATGTTCGAGTTTTCTTCAAACCAAGGGATTCCAAAATCGCCATAACAGGAAATGTGTGTGTCAGTGCGCGCGTTTGAGAGAAAACGGCTGAACCAAACATTAAATTTCTTGCACGAACAGTTCCAATGCGTTCTGTTCTCCCTCGATGGCCATTCATTGAATATTCAAGTTCAACAACACCATTGACTTTTTTGATTTATTGTTTTCTCTTTTCATTTCAGCCGCCTGCCTACAATACCAGATTAAACACTCCATTTCGCCCCTTTTGCCCCTACTAATCTGTTTCACAATCCTTTATTTACAGTGCTTCGAAGCATCTTTATACCTATACTAGTACCTTAATACTTTAAAAGAGAGATGTATATTTTTATTTTGCCAAATGCTTCTCGGTCATGAGTTTGTTTAATGATTGACTGAATTCTCGCTGGCCTGCTTGTGGTATTTTATTTCTTGTTTTATATCTTGCGTATCTTCCTCTATTTTTATTTCATATTTTATCGAAGTAACTTTCTTGTTCTTCCTTTTTATAGGCATTTTCAGTATATTGGGAGTATGCACGGAAATGAATAAATAGATAATACGAGAGTATTAGAAAATTCTAGTTCGTGAGGAAATGACGAAATACATTATAAATTAACAATTAACAATTATTATCGAAATTATCAAAAATGTCAATGAAAATAGATTTGAGTCGGTTTTTTTCTAATAATTTTCGCTCATATGGTACTAGCTTTCGCTGAAAAATCTGGGTAGTAGTCCAATAAGCTATCCTTACGATAACAGTTTAACAGCGTCTGAATTTATTCTGAAGCGGACTGTATCAAATCGACGAGTGTCGATTCAGGTTGTATTCGGGGGAGCTTAAGGAAAAGAAGCGTCTTATGTTACATCGGCGTTTTATGAGGAGACAGGCTGAAATCGTCAACTGGGGACTGCCAGACGCCAGATTTCGAACGTAGAATGAAAATTAGGGGAATGTTCGACCAAAAATCCGGGTTTCTTAAGCAGAAATGAGGAATGAGAGAGCGCACTAGTCAACGGTTGGATCTAGAATGAGATAAAGAGAGGAGAGGTGAATGGGAACAGACACACTCCAAAATAACACTCAACAAGGAGCAATTCATCCTCGAACAAATGGTCATAAGGCATGTTCAGGAGATGACCGGCAATCGTCTCCAAAAACCTCAAGGTCGTGCCCTCGGGTCAGAACTCGGGGTTTCCATTTCCGTAAGTAGGGCACCTGCAGGTAATGGAACTTCTGGTCTCCTGTATTTTCCACGCTGACCTCCCTCACTTCAATAACGTTTGTCCTTCATGATGATACCTGGCTGAACCGCTCCTGTGTTCACTCCGCTCCACTAAATCTCGTATCGTCTTTTCTCCCGATCACTCGAACAGTGACACTTTCGCGCTCTCATTTGTCATACATATCAGCGTGATTTGATTTCAGTTTGCTTGTGAGTTTGTTCAGAATTCTTCTGTTATCATGTATATCTGTGAACGTTCATAAATCCTCGCCTTTTCTCTCTCTCACACAATTCCATCCTCATCTGCGCCCAACGAGGTATTTAAGAACAATTTCCAGAACTATAACGCAAGTTTTCAAAAGAAAAAGTCGCCAGGCCCAGAGTGAAAAAAACAGATTTGATTAATTGCTAGCGGAACATAAATTACTGCGCGAGGGTCTGGGGAAAGTTATGTGCATCGCGAACAAAGATTTGTCTGCATCCCTCTCGCACTCTTATCCACAGCCCTTTTTTTCCTTCGAACTGCAGAGTCGTGAAGAAAGTTATGTAATCAGCCGAACTTTTTCTTAGTTTTCTTCTGATCTTTACGTTTTAAGTGCTTCTGAGTCCAAAAAACAACGGAAAGTGGTATGTGTGTCTGTAAACGCATCAAACATGACATCGATAAATTATTACTTTTTCTTGATAAATCTCGGTCATGTGAAAGTAGGTTTCTGATGTTCTTTGTCCAATGAATTTCTACATTTCTATTTTATCGTTCAGTAGTCGACTACAGGGATATCCTCGAGGGGAACGAGCGTAGATAGGCAGCCCCCACTTGTAACGATGGGATTTTTAATACTAAAATGGTCTCCACTGCTAAACTACGAACTCAAACAATAGTTTGTGCGCGTCCAGTAGAAAGCTTAGTCGCGTTGTTGAGAATTTTTGGAGATTTGTGGAGCTTCAAAGTTTTCCCAAGCCCTCCCAACCATCAGAGATTTTTCTTCTCAAGTGGAAAGCATAAAGAAAAGGCTCTCGGGCAAGTATTTCCTCAAGAACACTTTCCCGCTTGGGAAATTCCACTCTTCCGCGTCGACATTTTTCGTGTATAATTAAGACCGGAGGTGGGTGCCCCCGAAGAACAGAATAGTTCTTTTCATTTTTCCAACGCCCTTGACGCGCTCCTCTCGTGGAAGTAGGTCGGAAAATTACTTGAGTCAGGGAAAAGTCACCGGGAGGAAGGTTGGGCTTGTGCTTGAGAAAACGGTGACAACCCTGAATAATGAGCCTGGATTCTTAGCCCCTCGCCCTCTTCCCCTTTCTTCCTCACCACCTCGGGGAGCGGTCACCGACATTTGAAGGGCTCTCAAAAAATTTTTAAGTTGCCCTCGATGCGAAGTGAGAACTCCTCGTTATTCCCGCTCCTTCTTTTATGCTCCTTTTGGGGGTTGAGGGAACGATTTTGCTCATCTCCTTCGGCTCTCCTCAAGTTTCGTCGGTTGCTGTTCTTTTCAAGATCCCGAACCACTTGATGTTTCACGCTACGAAAACTCTCTTCAGGCGCTCCGCTCGAAAACTTTTCATTAAAAAATGCCGCTCAAACGATCAGATTGTTGAAATTGAGTCGCACCTTACTCTATTCTTGAGGGAGACCTTAAAGCGCGAACTGAATCAAAAATCGACCGATAATTATCTTGAAACTGGACACCTTACAGTATTCATTTTGTTACACGAATATTATTTGAGTACGGTGGAAATACCCACAGTTGCTAGTTCAAAGTATCGAAGAAGAAACCCAACTATACCAAACAGCTCTTCGAATGCTACAGGACCCCTCCCCCCTCTCCTAGGCCATTAAACTTTCTTATTACTTTCCTCAACGAGAAAACCTTTTTCGCCATATACTGAATCCATGTGAATCAGAAAATCCGAAACTAAGCGCGAGGTCTGAGTGCGTTGGCAAAACGATAGGATTCGCTGATAGTAATTACTGTTCTGCTCTCCAAAAATGCCATGAATAGAGAGAGAGAGAGGGTCAAGAAGAAAACAAATTGTTACTTTCGTTTGCATTACGAAGTATGAAGAAAAGATATGCACGCGACTTTCAAAAAATGGAGTTTTCCTCAGATCATTACTTTTATAACGCTATTGAAACCAAAAAAACCCCATTTGAGGAAGTGGTTTGTATGTGTGTCATGAAATAGCGAGAGAATACTTCGAGAGAGAGTTGAATTGTGAGTAGCGGGAGACTTGAGAGAGGAATGAGTTGGGAGAACTTGGAAACGACTGCTGTTCGCGAGTGCTGACGGATGACTGACTGTTGGGAGGGGCTGGGCGTTGTGGAGAGGAATCTAAAATGGAGGGGTGGGATAAGATAGTTGGCCAAGTCCAGGAAAGAGGGAAATCCGTACAAACCCCTGTACAAACAAAAGGGTTGAGATAAAAAGGTGTTTGGGGATACTTAGTGCAAGTGCGGATATTTGGGAGGTCAAAGTCCCAGCTAATTCGACCTGCCGTAGAGGGGTGAAAGATGATTAGGAGCAATCCAATAAATTCAAAACTGTCGTTTTTTTAATCAACTTTTCAGATCACGAACTTTCCCACAAAATTCACGTTGAATAGTCAAATAAATTACCTATACACGGGTTACTCATTAGACCTCATGACTCGATTGGAAACCACCCAATAAATTCCAGAATGTGTAGCGCTGTCAGTTTCTCCCGGTAGAACGTTGTGTTGGGTTCTAACAGGCTCACACTTTTTTGATTGATAAACAAATTAGAGGGGTTGCTAAATTATTCAAAATCGGTTAGTTGATAGTGACCAAAACTTTGGAAAAATATCTCAAAATCTACAAAAAATAAACGGTTTATCAGTGACTCTTTTAGTCACAGCTGCAGTTTGGAAGGAAAAAAACGTTGCAAATTATTACACAAAGGTTTATTATTCTCTTGAACAGCTTGACCTAGTCACCTCAGAGAACCATCCCATTCAACTCAGCATCGAAAAATATCAGGTTCATATCATGAACCTACCAAAATACAGGACTGCACCATCTGACAACATGAACAATACAAAGGACGAAAACTGAACAAATTAGAAAACATAGAAATTTATAAACAAAAAAACTTCAATGGACAGATCATAAATGAACAAATCAAGACAAAATGCGACACCATATTCACACCACTCAAAACACTACACAAACGAAAACAACCAACTGACAGATTTACAGACTACTCTATACAAAAAAGACGTGGATTCCACAATTGACAGATCATTCAAGACGCTCCATTCACCTCTGGGGGGTTTTCCCCCAGAGGTACATGACCTCCTCCCCCAGCCCTTCCCCGACGCCCCATCATCATCCTGTTTACCTTTCTCTTCGTATATAAAGACGACCAACAGACTGACTCAATGGCCAGACGATGATGTCTTTACATTGAAAGCGCTTGCCCACAGTAACTCACCATCCAGAGGAGACGGACTCACCTAACAGGTACGTTAACTTTAATAATTTGCTTAATAGTGGACATAACCCAATTGCTTTAATTACACAAAGGTTTATTATTCTCTTGAACAGCTTGACTTAGTCACCTCAGAGAATCATCCCATTTGACTCAGCATCGAAAAATACCTGTAAACCATACGATGCATGATCTAACAATAGGCAATTGGCACGACTCGACGCGTCGAGCTGACGATTGGTTGGTGTGAGACGCTGAAACGATTACTTTCGCTGTATAGTCCCGAGAGTTCTTTTAGTTAGCTGACTGCGGCTCACTACAATTACTGTAATTTCACTGTTTTCAGTCCACACCCATTCGTACACCTCTGAGACTCGTTCCATTCGACCCAGTATCTGTAAAATACCTAGAACGCGATACGCACAGCGTACTTGCGATAAAACTGCTAAAATTGCGTTTTTCTTGATTTTGTAAAAACCTTTTTGCCCACAACAACCACACAATCTTTCGTTCAATCGGATTGCCGACCAGGGGGGCACAACTAGATAGCAAATGGGATTTTTGTGGGTAAAACTGGTTTTTTAAATTCACGTTAAGGGCACGAAACGGATATTGCAGATTTGGAATAATGAATAATAAACAAAAACCGAAAAAATAGTCATCTGTTACAAGATTTGTGATTCAACACCTTTTTATGTGAACTTGAACGTATTAATTTTCTTCGAACGCGATATAATGACGATTATTTCTCGCGCAGTTCTCATTCTATTTACACAGAACACTCCAATGAACGGTTTTTCGTTTCAAGCGACGAAAGGTCTGACGGCGAATTAGTTAACTCACGTTAGGTCACTAACTGATGGAGCTAACAGACAACTTGTGGTGTCACTTGTGACGTTAGATTTAATACTATTATGCGTTGGTGAGACGTGCCTCAGATCACAGTACTGGAGCTCATAATAACAAAGTCATCATCGGTGTCCCTTATCATAATCAGAACTCCACCCGTTAGATTCCTCTTGACATTGGTCCATTGAAGGCTACTGCACACGTTGATGTATCTGTTGCTAGTTTAACCTATTCCTCATACCTCTGAGACTCATCCCATTCAATACAGCATACAAAAATACTAGTAAACGATGCGAAACATGACCTGACTGCAGCGGAACAAGGAATATTGACATTTTCTAGGCGACAGTAGGCCATTGGCACGACGCGACGCGGAGGGAGTTTGGGAAACAAGCGCTGCCTGGTGAGGAACAGGCCTCGCTGTATTTACTGGGATTTCACCGTTTTCCATCTAGACTCAGTCCTAGACCTCTGGGATCCGTCCTGTTCGACTTAACATCGAAAAATGCCTAGGAAATGATACCAAACACGACGTAATTGCAATAAAACTGCGTCTAGTTGGTAAATATAACAAAATTTATCATTTCTCTGCAGGCTGCGCTCGTTCCCTGCATTGCATCCCGTCTCACACCAAACCACTGGCCAGGTCACAAATTGTTATAATCAGGTTGTGTTTAGTGTCGTTTTCTAGTATTTTTTGATGCTGAATTGAATGGGATGGGTGTCGGAGTTGTGTGACTGCGTCATGCTTTCCACTCATGCTATGCAACTGTTTTATCTGATAATATGATTTGATTAGTTGCTAGTTTTTCTCCAAAACCGCTATAACGATTTGTGTGAACACATCCAAATAACACAACGAATACTCGTAGTAAGGTTCCTGCATTCCTTAGACCCCCCTCAACGAAGCCGTCTGTACCTGCACAGGTATCTGTGTTATCTCAAATTAAATTTCTTTTCCATTGATTCGGCGATAGTTTTGAAACAAGTGGAGCGCCAAGGAGATTGCGTTTCCTTCCTTCTGAGCTGTTTCACGAATTGGGTCATGTATTTTGTGACAAGTCTCTGACGAAGCTCGAAAATAGCCGGAGGATTTCTCCCAAAACTTCGTGATGTTTGAGAACAATCGTGACGTCGCCTGAAGGGGGTTTTGAGGCGGAGGGATGGACACTAACTATTGTTTGCCGCTAGATTCTTAATCTAATTACTTCGAAAGCTTAACTGAGAACTGTTTGTTCACTCGGCGCCGAGCAGTACATACTAATTGTCCTCCAGCGCCCCCTCAACTCCATTCCCTCTCGCCCCTTTCCCCTATTCTCATCTACAAGTGAATCTAATTAGAGACTTCCGCTAACTAGCGCTCCGAGGTAACTCGTCCCGACCCAAATTGCTCCATCACACAAGTACATGGTAGCACCCTTCTGTGGGTTTCCCTCCTCAACTTGTGGAGGAAAATCACCACTTGAGCCGAACCGATGGCCATTAAAGTCCCACTCTTGCCACCGTTTCCGTCTCCGACTTTCAGACGAGACTTGAAGCCATTTCCGAGGCCTCAATGCCCCTCGATTCCAACGGATCAATCACAGGAAGCCTGTACTCTTCTTTACCTAACAGTCGGAAAAAGAGTAAGGTTTTCCCCGAGACCAATCCACATGACGATGAGCGGAGGGCAATCGAAAGCACCAAGTCTCTGTACGGGGACTAACCAAATTCTTTCATTCAGCGGAGGCTCGTCCAGGGCATTTGTGCTGACTGGGCACCTCAAATGCCCCGATTCGCTCGTAACTTCGCTGCCGTCAGTCGTAACTGGGCGGTTCTCTCGTCGAGGCGTCGCCCTGTTGCTCACGCCCGCGTTTGCTCCCAAATCTGCACCCATAAAACTCTGTCTTCCAATTGCTTTCGATATATATTATTCTCACTCACGGACTATTACATTGGCGCCCAACGAGCGGTCGAACTTTCATTGCATTAGTTCGCGAATGTCTGGTAATGACAGAACTCCACCGTCAGATCCACATTGCTGCCCCACGTTTCCTCATCTCCAGCCAGAAAGCTCGAAGAACCTACGTGGAAGTGCACTATCTGCGCACAAATTGTCTGGCAACTTTACACCCACACTCAAGAGCTTTCGCTCAACGTGCAAGTGTGAATGCTGTCAACGCAGGCATCACACGCTCCTACACCCCATGAGGCAGAGCGCCCCGCTTGTTCCCAGCAGTGCAACTAATCAGTGCACGGTAGCCACAGCATCTTCGCTCAGGACTACTCCTTCTGAAACACCTGTGGGCAGGTGTCCTCTGAGGGGGAGGGAAGCTGCGACTCCCACTACTGATAGACTTGTTTTTTGCCAAGAGATGGACTGATTCCCCCTGGATGTTGCAGCAGTGTGGAACGAAGACGTACGATCCACAGAAGATGTGTACGCCTGAGACATTGTGAAGTGAATGTTTGTTTTAGCTCATCCGTTGCTGCTAAATATTTTTCACTCAATGTCTCCTCCGGCGGACCCTCCACGATATGGCGAGCGGCCAGTAATTCTAAACAGGTCCACGGATCTCCTAGCACCCGCCACTTACATGGCTTTCTTTCTCCGGCGCTTTATAGTGGCTGCAATGTGGATGTTCAATTACATATGCGCGAATCTGACCTGCGAGAACGTCGCTCTTGCAGAATTCCAGCTGTAAATAGTCCAACCGTCCTAATATAGTTACATATCAATTCAAGAGCGCGTATGAAATCGACTATTTGTGAACATCCCTTTGAAGTGCTCTTGAATGCCATGGGAATTTTCGATTTGATGCAGAGCAAAAAGGTCAAGTGTCCTCTGTCGGAATTCGCGGTTGTATACGTGAAACTGTGGTAATCCTGCCTACTATGGATGGAAGGAGGGGGAGGGGGTGTGTGATCGTGAGCCAATCGATAGCTTTTAAATGTCGTTTCAAGCTATGAAATCCTTTCGAAATTAGGACGTGATTGGGAGTGAGAGAGAGGTTTCCATTCCCTGGCGGGAGTGAGAGGTTTTTATTTTCAAAGAGGGAAATTTCTCGTTTTGCCTTCAACGATGTGCGGGGGGGGGGGGGTAATAAACTGCAGGAGAGTATTCAACGTCAAGCCAGTCATTTGTTGATTGATGCGCGGGCGTTGTGCCCAATTTACAACTGGTACAGTTTGAAGGATGCTGCGACCAATCTACCTTTTTAAAGCTTAATTCTGTCAAAGCCTCGACTCAAGTGAAATATTTATACGTAAAAATACGAATTTGATCCATTAAGTTGTACAGAATTCATTCAAGAGATTGCAGAACGAACTGAGTTAACTTAATTCGACGCGGGTCACGACCCAATTTGAATAAAGAGGAAACAATTATATTAAAAAATTAGTAACAAAGCGAGACCGGTGTCCTGCCAAAGGAGAAACTGACAACCTTAAAATTCGCATCTGTCGGGTTCATCAAAATGGACTGTATTGGCATTAGAGCCGAGTTAATGTAACGGGAGAACGTGGGAGTGGTAGAAATGAGGATAAAAGTAAAGTAACATTCGTCGTTGCAATTGAGGTCAGAACTTGGTGCAAATTGGTCAAATAGGGAGATTCGGTAGCTGTGATTAAAGAGAGATGGGACACTATTTGGCCAGTAATTGGAAAAGAGTTTGAATATGTCAAACTGACGGGGTTTTGAGCAGTACGAGGGGAATGGGGTTTATCGTACAATTAGGTCTTTCCAGTGGCGACTCTCATTTGCTCTGTGCTCCACATACACTCAAGGGGACCCTTGTTCTATTTTTATGTGGTCTTGTCCGACCAAAGATGTGGATACTCACTCTTATTACCCGTAATAAACCACTAGGAGGGATCGAAGCGTGGGTTGCAGTAGCTGGTACAGATGCAAGTGCACTCACGTACCCCTCTCCCAGAGTACTGCTTCTTGCACTTCTTAAGTGCTGCCCCAAAACCACCTGAGCCCATAAATCGGAACGGAACTCACCAATGCTGCAGTTGAGGCTCGTCAATGGGAGTGCCGTGATGAATTCCAACTGTGCACAACACTCCTCGGAAGTTGTTGCGTGAACAACTTTTGACTCCAGGGGTCTCGCGTTGCTCGCTAACTGGATTGACGCACTAGAAACTCAAGCAAGTGTCGACTGGAGCCTATTTAAAACAGTACTTCAAGACTGACGTTTTTATTCAATTTCCCGAAGATATCTGGCGATTGTTTAAAAAGGAAGGCGGTTAATAAGACTAGACCGGGCTGATGTAGGCCGAAAGGGCCACCTCACGCTTCAATGCCCCACTTTATGCAAGGTGTTTCGCGCACTACGCTGTTGCTGCAGTTGTTTGGGCTCATCCTTGAGAGCGGGCTTCAGACGAGCGTGAGCTCTGTGTTACTGCTACATCACCCTATTATTTATTATTATTTGTTTCCATGAACATGCACACGTGTGTATGCAGGGATTTGAACGCGCAGGTACATTACGTATACAACTTGCCAGTTCGGGCTCAGGCAGTCATCCTTGTTTGATGCGGGAGTCTTTTCTTCATCTCCAACTCCCAAACATTCTGTTTTTCTACCACACTCTTCACCTCCTCCGTGCTGTGTTTTCTGTCATCTCAAAGCTAGGCTTCTTTGAATGGTCCAGGAGAACTGGCGGTTCTTTGGATTGTTAATTTTTGTTGTGATGATGTCAACATGGTATTTCCTTGGGGACAAATGAGCTTTTGGAGCGCTAAGGTTATCGCTAGTCTATTTTCTACTCATCACAGCACAATTATTGATCCAGTTTTAGAAAAGTGTTACGCAATATTGTCAACTAGGGCGTTATTAATGGGTAAGATATAATTCTTCAACGAGTGTTTATGGCAACCATAATGGTGAATGGGTAAATGAGCAGTTTGAATGTACGCCTAGTAATTTCAGATCTAAACACAGGTTATTAGGAGAACTGGGTAGAACTTTATCTGAAACATCAATTACCGATTTATACTGTTAAGCTATCAGGAATCTAGGGCCAGGTAGGAATTGCTTGGAAGAGATAATCGATGGCAAAGATTTTTTTCTGACATCACCAACACGCCTCTATCTTCCCAACGTCTGCACTTCCACGCTCCCTCTCATGCTCACCCTGAGCCCCATTTATGCGTTTGGCTTCTTTTAACAATAGTGGTAGATGATAGAACAAGTATGGACTATTAACCGGGTAACTGTTTAATTTCATTTCTCAATTGTCTCTGCAATTCAAAAACGCGAAGTCACTTATTATTCAGTAAAAGTTGGAAAAAACAAGGTGACGAAGAAATTTCCTTCTCTTTTAATTAATATAACTGCGGTTCAAAAACACCCGAAGCTAATTAAAGCCCTCCCTGCGAAAAAACTTCTTTTTCAGTACTTAAAAAAAAAACTCGGAGAAAAGCGAGAAAGAGTAGGGGAGATAAGATAGAAGCGAAGGTACGGCAGACGGAAGGGGGTGGGGGCGAGGTAAAACCTTTTTCCAAAAATAACAGAGAGACAAAGTGGGGTAAGAGCCGAAGTTGCTGGTGTTTGACTGTTTTGGTAATGTTCGCCAAGATGGAGGGGCCCTGCAGGCGGGTTGGAATAATGAAGGCGTGTGTGAAGGGAGCCAGATGTTTTCAGCACCCCCTACCCCCACCCCTTCACCTCCAAACCTTACCCGTTAGTCCTCCCCACTCCACTCCGCAGCCCTTTCATGTATAATTCATAACTCACCTATTTGTAATTGCAATGCGAGAATTGGTGGAGGCAAAGTTGAAGGGTTTGGGATTCTGATTTAACCTTTTGAGGATTTTTTTTTTCTTCTTCTGAATCAATTCTCGTGCCTTTTTCAGAGATGGGAATAGGAGCTCAGCAGGCATTTGAATGTTTTTATACAACCCTTTTTTGGAAAGGAGGGGCTTCAGAGTCGGTTAACGCATTTTCAAAATCAGTCTGGTTGGAGGAAATTCCAGCCAGCGTATTCAGTGTACAACCCGGCTAAATCCAAGTAATAGTAACTGACCTCTGAGGCAGACACTGTACTCCCGGCTTAGTGCTCTGTGAATGGACCACACTTGAACACAAGAAGTATTTGGTTGCCCCTGCTAATGTCCCGACCGTTACTGAGTGACTAGTGCATAGCAATAGGACTATCAAGAAGGTTTTTGTGGGAAGGTTCCTGTTTACCGATTGTTACAGGCCTTAATTATTTTATCGCCGTCGTTTATTATTACTATTATTTTATCTAGACTACCTCGTATTGGACGCCAACAATGCTCTCCAAGCATTTGAGGCTGGTTTCTAGTTGGGAACTTCTCAAAGTCTTTGATTAGTCCAGGAGAGCCCAGTAAAATATTAAATAGCATCTGCTACCTTGAGTCTCCTGTATGAACACAACATGTTTAAGGTAGCAGATACTATTTAATAGTCTACTGAGTGGATGTAGATGCGATTCACGTCATTTTCAGCTGTCAACTATTCAGTTTTTTTAGCGACTCTGCTTTGAAAATGCCACGTTTTTGAGGTGGCAGATAACATTTTATAGTAAAGCTGATGGATGTGGAACTCATTCACGCCGTTTGCAAAAGTATCAACTAATAAGTCAATTTTTGAGCCAACAAAATCATCAAATTTTGATTTTGTCTGCTCGAAAGAGTCTTGAAAATGAGGAAAGCATACAAGGTACATTTAAAGTACTCCACTCCCCCTATTCGTAACATAAATGTCAAGTTTCAACTCCTCAAGTCATTATTTGTCCAAAATTTCGTCAAAAGTCTAAGTCCACAAAACTATTGTGGCAGAGCCGGGATTTTTGACTCAGTTACTTGATGCGAATCCACCGTACAAACTTCCGATGTCAACTAATAAGTCAAATTTTGACTTTTTTGATGATCCGCCATTTTCTTAGTCCATACTTCAGAGAGAGCAGAGAACCGAAGTTTTACCTAACATTGAGGGAACTATCAGAAAAAATAGTAACCAAACTTTCAACTCAACGGTCAACGTTCTTAGCCCTCGGCTCCTGGACTAGATAGGCTATCGCACCATATTCTGTTCATCCTCAAGTTCCTTGGGATGTGTGAATGTTACCTTGATTGACTATTTAGCTGTCCCAGCATACTTGCGCTTCCTGGTGGAACAAATCTTCTTGCGTTTCCCTGTTACCTCGGCGACCCTCAGGGATTTCGTTTGTTCCGTCTGCTTTTCACTCTCGTCAAAGTGTGCTACTCTGCTCTGCTCACACTGCCTGTCAGTCTCGGTGCCGGTGGAACGCCCTTTGGCACTTCTGGCACCAGGGCCTGCTACCCATTCGGGTCCGTAGGCTGCTCAAATCGCAGCCAAATAGAATGGGTACCACGGGAGCTTCTGCCTGTGGCCAGTTGCGTGGAGCCCTTCAGGGCGTGATGCTGCTGGCCGTGAAGCCATGGGTTTGGCTTCGTGGGGGCAGTGGTTTCGCTGGAAATTCCCCTGGAGAGTTGTTGGTGCTGGCAGGAGAGGGGTTAAGGGCACCAAAATGGGAACCTCTCCAAGGCCACGGGCAAAAATGTCTCTCTCTCTCTCTCTCTCTCTCTCTCTCTCTCTCTCTCTCTTTCTCTCTCTCTCTCTCTCTCTCTCTCTCTCTCTCTCTCTCTCTCTCTCTCTCTCTCTCTCTCTCTCTCTCTCTCTCTCTCTCTCTCTCTCTCTCTCTCTCTCTCTCTCTCTCTCTCTCTCTCTGTAACTGTTAAATGTACTGTACGTTTTTGTTAATTTTTCTTAATATTGGAACTTTCATGAGACATTACTTGTAGTTTTCATAAGTATTAAGTATTTGCATGTTTAGTGTGAAAAGGACTCAGACTAAGATACACACACTTCTTATTATCTAAGATTATTTGTTTATGTGTCTCAGTGGAAACTATGGAAGGATGGATGGATGAATGACAGCAAGGGAGTGAGTGGCCCTGGCCAGTTCGAAGAGGCTCAGTGATTTTATTTTTTAAGTTGTGTCCGAATTGTTTTTTTTTTAAATTGATTTATAGGTTACTGTGAGTTGTTTTGCCTTTCTGTTAACTTTTAGGGGCCGTCTCAGGACCTCCACTGTCCAACGCTCTGCATGTCGAGTCGAGAGGAGGTCCGTAGGAGGGAGGGGTCGAGTATGGCTGTGGGCTTTCACCCACTTCAGCAAGCTGGTATGAATGGTGTGTGAATGGGAGAGTTATTTATTTATTTGGAGTGAAAGTAACTTATTTTGCACCAATGTAATTTATTTATTTCACTTATTTTGTTTTGTTTTAATGTGACTTATGTAGTAGTTGTTCGCGTGTACATTATGATTACGTTTTATGAGAAAATTATTGAAATGTATTTACGAGCCGAAAAAGCTGAGGAAACTGTACAGTTTGTTTTTCCTAATGGCCCTCATTCTCCATGGTCTTTAAATAAATCATTGATTCATTCTCTCTCTCTCTCTCTCTCTCTCTCTCTCTCTCTCTCTCTCTCTCTCTCTCTCTCTCTCTCATACAACTTTCAAGAAACGTGTGAGAGAATCTTTGCTATCCCTTTACTAAATTCCACTAAACTCTCTGAAATCATGACACGACAGGCTATTTAAATCAAATTATATTGATTGAAAATTATACGGAGTGTAGGTTTATGTAAGCCGGTAAATGGTGAGAAGCCTCTTCAGGTTTCATTGGAGAGCCTGAACGATCATTTTTGTAAACCGGGTGACAGGAGTGATCATTCTGTAGTCATAAACCAGTACAATAGCGTGTCAAGTAACTGCCGACAATTCAAAATGCCAGTAATTTGTAAGGAGGAGGTGTCGAAAAAATTACTGGCAGTTAAGTCACTGGCGGTTGGAGCAGATGGTATTCCGGTGTCGGTACTGCATATGCTGGCAGGGGGCATTGCTCCTGTGCGTGCGCACATTTACAATGTGTCTCTCGCGACGAGGATATATCCCAGCTTATGGAAGCATGCTATTGTGAAACCATTAGAAAACAAATGCGCCAACGTCCGTTAATGATTATAGAGGGATTTCGTTGTTGTGTGCGATGGGAAAGGTGTTCGACAAGATTGTGTACGGTGAGCTGGTTGTTTGGATGGAAGAGAATGCAATTGCAGACCCGAAACAGTCAGCGTACAGAGTGGGGCATAGTACGGAGACTGCCTTGATTAGTGTGCTGGATGATGTCCGGAAGGCCATTGATGAGAAGAAGGTGACTTGCACTTCTGGTGTTGGTGGATTTCTCTGCGGCCTTCGACATGTTGAGGAGAGATATACTCGTTGCAATCCTGAGGTCTCTAGGTGTGTCCTCTGAAGTGGTAAGGTGGTTCCAGTCATATTTATCAGGCAGAAAACAATGCGTTAAGGGTATCAACAACACGATGTGAGCTTGGGAGGAGAGCCAAGAACTTGGCACTCCACAGGGTTCCGTGCTCTCGGCCGTCTTTTTCACGCTGTATCTGAGGTCTTTACCTGGCAGATTCCAACCAGGGACGGGCTATACGCTATACGCTGATGATCTACAAATATACCGATCATGTATGGTTGAAGATATCCCAGATGCAATAGCGGTTTTGAATAGAACCTCGAGGAACTCAGCAGGTGGTCGCAGTCCCATGGCATGCGAGTGAATAATGCTAAAACGAAGGTGATGGTACTGGGATATTCGAAAGAGTTGGCAAAGGTTGACCTGCGTACAATGCCGAAGCTGGTGCTGGGGGGAGTGGATCTTGAGGTTGTAGCTGTGGCCAAAAACCTGGGAGCGCTAGTGCAAGTATGCTTCCTGGGATGCTCACATTACGCATGTGTGCAACTCTGTTTTCAGGTCCATTTACCAGCTCAGACGTATGGCTGGAGACTTCCCCGTGCAGGTGCGCCAAAGGCTTGTGCAGGCTCTCATTTTCCCGTTTTTGATTACGCCACAGTAGCCTACTGTGACCTAAAGGTGGGGAAATTAACAAGTTGCAGAAGGCGCAGAACAGGGCGCTGCGTTTCGTGATGAGACTTCGCTGGGATGAGCACGTAACGCCGGCCTATAAGAAGTTAGGATGGCTGAAGATTGCCGAGAGGAAGAAGTTAGCCATTGCGGTTCTCACGTTTAAGATTTTGAAGTTCCGTAAACCAGACTATTTGTTCCAGGCAATTTGTGTACATGTCAGCGGTGCAGGACAGAAGCACACGCAATACAGGAAGAGTGTTGAAGGTACCTACCCATCGCACAATAGCATACGAAAGATCATTCGTCTGGCAGGCAATCAAGGTCCACAATGAAAATGTGAACCTGTTTGATTTTTCTCTGAAGACCGAACATTTTAGAAATATTTTCAGAGACAAGTTGTTGGCGGGATACGATTAGTGAATGTTCATTATTGTTTTTAATTTGTTGTGTAATTATTGTGTATAGACTCTTCTTCGCTCATTCTAAAATAGCTTTTTGTTGAAAACCAGATTGTTGACTTAAGTAAAGTGAACACTGTCAATAATTATATGATAATGATTGATCGTGACATTCTTCTGTATATGTCTAATGAATGTAATGCCAAATTTCTCGATCCCCAGTGTATAAAGGTGTAGATGTAAGATGATTTGTTCATTGTGTTTGTGTATGTTAGTTAAGGTAGTTAGTGCGCTGCTGAGAGGAGGAGGAATATCCAAGTACTCGCTCCTCTCGAATAGCAGCAGTTGTGTGTTTATGTGTTGGTATGAGTGTAATTTATTTTGGTATGAGTGTAATTTATTTTGGCATGAATGAGGTTTGTTGTTGTGTATATTAGTTTTAGTTTGTGTGCTGCTGAGAGGGGGAGGAATATAAAAGTACTCACCCCTCTCAAATAGGTATGTGTTTATGTGTCATTAGGTATGATTGAGCTTTTTTGGGAAGAGAAATTTGTCGCTTTAGCGGAAAATTATATAAAACAGTGGGGCAATGTAATTTTGTAGCACAAGAGGATGATGTATATAGATTCCAGGGGGAATGGTAGAGAGGGCCTTATGGCCCTAATTTCCCCTGGTGGATAAATAAAGAAATCAATCAATCAATCAATCAATCTCTCTCTCTCTCTCTCACTCTCTCTGTCTCCTCTTTTCTCATCTCCTCCACCTGATTGGTCATTGCACTCCACTTTGCAGATCGCTCCATCATTACTGGCACACTTCAGACTCCGATATCTGTAACCTTGGCATCTTCTTTGGACTCTCATAACTTCTTCCAATAATCATATAGCTGCTTGGATATTTGAAGGAGGCGTTCTATCACATAACCGCTATAATACGAAGCGCCTGTCGAGCATGTACACCGGAAACCCTTATATTATTGTCATATCCATCAGGTGGAGTAAGCGCACCTACCAAACATTCTCGGGCTAGCTGCCTGTCGAGCTCAATGTATCTAGGGACAACCCCATAGGGAGAGTTGTATGACCTCTGGATTGGCACTTGGTTGCATTGTTCCTTGGCATCATGTTTAAGCGACTTGATGCCTCCTTTCTCTCCTCTACAATCGTCTGTTCTCTTTCAGTTGTTCTGTTCCACCACTCACTCTACCCTTTAATGTCTCACTTGAATAACATACTAAGCTGGTATACTCACACTACACCACTGCTACATGAATCACAACTCTGAAACTTTCTATAAACGCTGTGTTTCTGTCAAATCTTACTGTTCTTTTGTTATCTCCCCCCCTCACTGACCAAAACCATCACAAACAATCGAGAGTATGCTTCAATTTTAATCCTACAAAGCAAGTTGTCGTCCTAATATTTCTCGAAACTTCACCTTCTTCAGTAACACCCTCCCCTCACCCCCTGAAAATCTTCGAATAACAAGAAGATCTTATACCTCCCCTCTTCTGGATCAGCCAAACATCTTTTCAACCTCGTGAAATTCACTCCTTGTCTGACTCCCAATACTCGTCTATACTCTAAAGTTCTGGGTGTGTGTGTGTGTGTGTGTGTGTGGATTGACTCACTTTCTCTCTCTCTCTCTCTCTCTCTCTCTCTCTCTCTCTCTCTCTCTCTCTCTCTCTCTCTCTCTCTCTCTCTCTCTCTCTCTCTCTCTCTCTCTCTCTCTCTCTCTCTCTCTCCCTCTCTCCCTCTCTCCTAGTTTCCGTTGTTTAAGTCTCGATTGCAAAGCAGGTACAGTAGTGTAGCATAGCTAAGCAGAATCGTGAACATTTAATTATCCGCCTAACTCGTAAAACCCCATTTCTTTACGGCGTGTTCCAGTCACTGAAACAAATACACAGTTCTCGTCTAACCGGAGTCGTCATAAAATGGTAATTAGATAACGTCGATTAGATTAGTTTTGAATTATCGCGGCGCAAAGGTTGCGACTTGCCTTCAACCATGAGTCGTAAAAGACAAGCGACATTACAGTTACGACGGGGATGCCGTAATTTTTGAACGAAATTGATAAAACTGCGGGGGTCTCCCTTCGGCAACAGGTTTTATTGCTCCTGGGGCTTCCATTTTATATTCGAAGGTGGTCTGTTGTGGTCGTAAAGTCGCTGCAATTCCGTGATTCAGAATGCAACCGCTTGCGCATGTTTATTGAATTACGGACATAGTTCAGAGCTACTTCGCTTATGAGTGTATTCAGAGCTACTGCGGTTGTGGGTGTGTGTGTGGGGTATTCTTGCTGTTTACTTATTGTGTGAGTAGTTCGCGTTATTGGGCGCCACAGGCAACATAATTAGTCATCACTCAAGACGATATACACCATTCCTCTCAGTTCAAACGTACAAGATAGAATATCGGCGTCTCATACCGCGATTCAGCATCGAAAAATACCAATAAATCGTACAAAACATGACCTGATCAATTCTAGGCATGGTCCGTCGAGTCGAACGGGTGGTTGGAGAGAGAGGGGAGGCAGCGTGGGAAATGAGCGCAGGACAGGGAGAAACAATAACTTTCGTCGTATAGTGATTCCATATAGGCGCCTTGGTATGGCCTCTCGAAATACCTTGAAAACCTTACCGAACACTTCTGACGACTCACATGACAGAGGCGTTGTTGGTGGGGGCGGCGCATGCATTGAGAAGGGGCAGAGCCTCCCACTATCAAAGGGGCCATGCGACCGACTGGCTGTTGGTTTTATTCTCTCCGTCGATACTCACAAGGTCCTGTGTCTTCCGTTTCCTTCTTCACAAATCGATTCCTTACACCAAGAAGAAGTAGAAGAAGAGGATAACAGGGAGGCAGCTGGGGGCCAAAGGACCTCGCCAGAGCTGCAGGCCCAATGGCATGTTGCCATGGCCACATTGGGCCCATGTCCGAACTCCCCAATGGGCCTGTTGGGGGGCCCGCTCAGTGCTCCAGCCGCTGCTGGTACCCATTGCCTCACCCTATGGGTTTGGAGGAGGGGAGTGCCTGGTCGGGGATCGAACCAGAGTCCGCTGGTTCTATCCCAGCCTGGCTCGGAAGGCGTCATGCCCCAACGTGCTTGGCCACCGAGTCGCGCGTGCCTTACACGAAGGATTACCCCTGTTTGATTTGTGAATTTCTGTTTCCTCCTTACAGTTGGGACATTTGGCTTTGTGATGAACCAGTTTACCCCAATTTTCCAAACAGACCCCTACACACGTAGCATGAAAGATTTTAGTGCATGTCACGCATAAGACGTCCTCCTTATCCTCCTTGATGTTCCCCTGACATTGGCAGTCGTGTAGCCCTTTTGATAGAGGGAGGCTCTGCCGTATCAATGCATGCGCCCTCCCCCCCCTCCCCTTAACACCCCTGTCGCGTCATGTGACTCGCCACACACTATATAATTGCGATAAAACTGCCAAAATTTCGTGTTGTTGTTTTTTTAAACCATTTTTTGCCCATAACAACCATGGATTTCGTCTGATTGAATTGCTGTGCTAGTGGGCACAACTAGATACCGACCGGGAGTTTTGTGCGCACATAACGTTAACAGTCTAATATGGCCGGGAGGGCTGACGAACATGGTAGGTTTGGAGGAGAGGAGTCACAATCGATTGTAGTACATTTCTTATCCTGCAAATCTCGCTTAAATGACACTGGTGAACTCGACAAAATCAAGATAGCAGTCTGATAAGCTACCAATACGCTGCACGTTCAATAATGGTCATAAACTATTTTGGATCTCAAAAATTCAAATAAACCTTGTTTCTGGTCACTTTCCTTAACCTCACGGAGCAAACATTTTAACAGTTCTAAGCAATCTGACGGTGGTGTAAATTTCTCAGCTTTGGGAAAGTGAGTAGCGCAATAAATTGTGAGATATTATTAGATTGTTGTGCAGTTTTTTCCGCACACACGTCACAATTTTAGTGGGGCAGAGGACTGGTGAGATACTGTTGGCGAGCGCTTTCGATGTAAAGACATCATCGTCTGGCCATTAGGTCAGTACTGGAGTCAGTCAGTTGGTCGTGGTCTTTATATAGGAAGAGAAAGGTTTACTCGGTGAGGGGAGGGAGGAGGAAGGAGGTCATGCACCTCCGAAGAAATCCGTTTGGAGGTGAAGGGAAAAAGAGTTTGTTGATCGTCAATTCCAAGTCTTTTTTGTATAGGGTAGTCTGCAAATCTGTCAGTTGGTGGTTTCCGTTTAGAGAAAACGACCGTACCAAATCAGCTCAAACTTGATATTTCGCCCGCAGGTTACCATGGGACGCCAAAATGGGGGTATGAGCACAATCCACCCGAAAGTTATCTATAGTTATCATAGTGATCAAAACACCGCTTTTTTTTCTCAAAAATGACTTTAACGATTTTGATTAATTTTTTTATATTGATAGCTCTCAATAACGCAATCATACCATAAAATTCCCATTCGTGGAAAAATGACTAGAGCAGAAAAATAAATTATCAAAATTTTCGACGAAAAAGCGATTTAATGCGGTTTTTTTCCTTATAAACTCCGCTGAAATGATACTAGAATGTTAAAACAAATTTATGTAGTAGTCCGTTCCAATACCTATAGGGTAAGAGCTTAAAAATGCTCATAAGATATATGGGGGTCCCTCAAGAAATTCCGGAATTTCAACGACCACCATTTCACCTACTACCAGTTCTAAATGTTTTAACCCAATAACTCCGCAAAAGTAATTATTATCCTATTCAAAAAAAATCGTGTTTATGGCCTCATTAATTCTCTGTGTGCCGATTGCTCAATAATGGTCCGGGAATGTGTAAGAGCAGTACAATAAATTCCGTAACTTTAAGCGCTACCGCATTCTGCTGCCGTGAAGTGTTGTTGTTTGAGTTCATGTGTTTATAGATTTCCACGTTTTCTAATACGTTCAGTTTTCGTCCTTTTTATTGTTTAGATCGTAAGATGGCGCACTCCTGTATTTTGGTAGGTCCGTGGTTAGTTGCCTTGAGGTTTGAGTCGTCTTCGTTCCTACTAAGAGATTTAATGTGTTCTGAATGTCTGGTCCGTATTTGTCGTCCTGTTTGTCTTATATACCAGTTTTTACGCGTACAAGTTATTTTTTATTCCCCACTTTGTTCGAGTGGGCAGTTTTATCAATCTTTGAATTTAGTTTGGTTCTAAGTACGCACGTAATGCAATTGTATGCCTTCCTTTCGAAAGATGTTAGTTATCCCTTGTGTTTTTGGTCCTGTGTAGTAAATGTGCGCCGTCTTGTCAAATCCTGTGTTTTTCGTGTATTTGGATCGTCGTTTTTGAATATACCGGGGCGTCGTACGAAATTATTGAACGCAGACTACTGTCGTCTACTGGACAAGGTTAGAACAGTCAACAGGATCGTAGCCTCATGAGTTATCAATACGCTGGTTACTCAATAAAAATCGTGACGTTAACAGCGTTAACCGTATGCACCTAAATTTCCACTTTGAATTTTTAGTTAAGTTTTACCAAGTTTATATGAGCCATGGAAATCACCGAATGAACGGGGGACTGAGGAATGTTCCTTGATGCGTCGCACCGGATATTTTTCGAAGCCATCTAAAAGCCGACGCCCGCCCAAAAAATAAACAGCAGCTCATTGGCCCCCTCAAAGGCGATGAACCAAGGCTTAATTTATTACTTAAAGTTGTTGTTGTTGTGACATGTCGAAGGGATCACTTAGAAACGAAGGGAAGGGGAGGGGAGGGGGATTAAAGGAGGAAGGAGAGGAATGAAAGCTCGATGCCATTAAAATGTCAACACCAGTAGTTGAGACGTTCCTCGCTATCTGCCCCATTAAACCAGTACTATCTGCCTCTTCGGTCACGCTCAAGTGCAGATTTATGTCTTTTCATTCCTCTCGACTGGACTCGAATTTCAAGGAGCTCCGGACGTATGTGAAAAAAAAAAGAGTTAATCCTCATCTACCTCTTCCATTAAGCCCTGACCAACCCACGTGCCACTCTTTTAAGATATCCCCGAACTTAACGCCGACAGGATACACAATTAGCTACTGTGTCGGCATTGGTCAACACATTTCAGAAATATCGAAATGTTGCCCATGAGAAGGGACTTGAAAACGAATTGAACTAAAACTAACGAGCTATGAGTCTAACGTCTTGGTTGATGAAAGTTCTCAGAGCGCAGCCGCAGGTAGATCTGCAGCAGAGCGTACGCAATGCATTTCAAACGAAATCGCACAAATCTCTGATTCAGTTCAAATGAACTAGGTAAACGTGCCTTCACGTTTATTGAGCTACTGCTACTCACGCTGCAACCCTCATTTTTGGAAATTGATGGCCATGTTGGTATAATTTTGGTTTGCGTTTACAATTCCAGCGTAAAACACCCTAATTCCTAACACCTAACACATTAGCCAATAACGACATGTGTTTGAATTCTGGAACTTCTGTGGTTGGTTTTTACAACCGTTATTCAATATTCTCTAATAAACACTTTATTGGACTACCATCATGATTTTTCTGAGAACGCCAGCGAGGTTCATGATAAAAAAATGGCACTAAAATTGTATTGCGTTGAAATTTTCCATAATGCCCCCTTGTCATTTTCCCACGGATGAAGGTTTTTATAGTTCTGTTAGCTCATTTGAAGCTATCTATCCACAATTAATCAAAATACACAGGCAGAGTCGTTTTTGTGAAAAAAGTGGCGTTTTGATCACTCCGTACTGATCCGTATTTTGGCGTCCCATAATGACCTGCAGAATGAATATCACATTTGAACCGGTTTGTTTGAGCCATTTTCTTTCAAACGCGGACTTGGTTGATTGGCTTCACTGTTTGTGACCCCTGTGACTTGGATCGACGTGAATTGGAATTGAACTGGTGGCCCCAAGCCAAATGGCCCTTCAGTGTGTCGACGCCATCGTGTTTCACGTTTTATTTATTTTACTGATGGCGACCGAAGGAGCCCCCCACTGTGGCCTCAAATGGGCCTACTGTGTGTCGTCACTGAGCTGCCTCATGTTATTGCGGTTCCACCACAAGGTTTCATGGAGCTGCTGGTAGTCTGTGGTGCAACAGTCCCAATACGTCCTTTTTTTTTTAAACGTTTTTAATTTCTAGGTGCATGCTGGAGATACCTTCACTGCGGCCCCAAATGGGCCGATTGTAAGGGCGTCCATGGGCACCAGCTCCACCTCCAGACTCCAAGGCACTGAGCTCCCTCAGTGGGATGTCCCTTACACGTCCCCGCCACCCCTGCACAAAGCGAAGGACATCCGCAAGTTCTGTACCCACCACCTCGTCTAGCTGTGGAAAGGGCTTCCCAAACATACGACGGCGTGATACCATGAGTCCATCGCTTAAACACAACATGTGCTCTGCCATCTCCAGCCATGCCTCACAGAGCCTGCACACTTGTACCTCACACTTGCTAATATTTGCAAGGTGCTACCTCATCAGGCAGTGACCAGTAAACAGGCCACATATGATCCTCATATCCTTCCCAGACCCTCTGGGGAGTCGTATAAAGAGTTTTGACTCTCTAAGGTCAGGCACCCTCTGCCAATAGGCAGCCTGACACCTATCCTCTCATTTTCCAACCTAGCACACTGTGACCCACCAGCCGTACCTAGATGGCTTACAAGCGAGGACCCATTGTCCTCAGGATGAATGGAAGAGGAAGCTCCAGAGGAAGGCTGCCCTCTTTCTTGGCTCCCTCAACCTTCTCCACCTGCCTCCATTCCACTGCATGTGCCCTAGCCACTGCCACGCTCTTGCCTTCGGTGAGGAGTCTCCTAAATCAGCGCTTCTGTGAGCCGGTATACTTCAAATGGCTCTCCTGCTTGTGCCCCGACTGGGAGCCCGAAGGCCCCAGATCTGACCCTCTGGGCAGCAGCCTCATGCCCCTCTCCACCTGGTTCTCAGAAGACCGGAAGGTCCCCCCGCCCCACACGAGAAAAGCCATCCGCTTCCTGAAAACGTAGAGAAGAACAGCCCAACATTGCTCCAATCAGTCGACTCACTCCGTAGGAAATGGCTATGCTAAGTGCTGTCCCCCAGGGCCTGGCATAGGCCACTGGGAAATCCCTGCAGCTCACAAAATACCAACTCACTTTTAGCCACAATGCCCTCCTCAAGGTCCATCACTGCAAACTCTTCCAGTTGCATTAAGGTGGTGGTTCGTACAGCGACTGAGACCAGAGACAGAGACAGAAGACCGTAACGAGTGTATCGGTCTCTTTGGCATCAACTGTGAGTCTAGACTGAGACTGCAATGAGACTGTCGATGAAGTCAGTGGCGTGTTGCGTTGGCAGTGCCACTACTTTTGAAAGTATAATGGAAAGCCAAGTAGAGTTACTATTGTATTATTATTACAAACCAAATAAAAGATTGCCTATTAGCGAATTATATTCGACTAGAGGCCAAGAAGGATCATTTGGGCTATTAGTGAAGAATATCTATTTATTGTTTGATGACGATATGTTCAGGACGTATTTTCGGCTTAATAAAACACAGTTTGATTATGTGTTGAATTAACTGAAAAAGATAACGCTAACAAAAGGAAGAACGTTGAAAGAAATATTTGTTCTAACTTTTGTCAACTTCGTTGTCGAAAATAATTTCGATTGGTCGAGACGATTAATTACCTTCGGCGTTCTGACGAAGGTGCAGTTATTAGAGTAGTACGACGAACTTGTATAGGGGCGTTACTTGGTCGGTTGATGTCTTCGAGCTCGTACTTTGAGATGACAGTAAATATTTTCGTAATCGTCGTCACCAAACGCAGCCATATTTCTGGTAAATGAAGGTGCTTTTCTAACGCGACACGAGACACCACTTGTCCTCCGAACTGGCAACAATACTAAGTCCCGTGACAAGTGACGTCAGCGCTCTTCTGTCTCTGTCTTCCGGTCTGGGTCACGGCGTGAACCTAAAGCGCGCCACAGACAGCCCCTCGCAGCGTGCGGCACCAGGTTCATAGTTCCTCTCTCCAGACTGAGACCCTACCTCGATCGCTCCCTAGAGAATCTAACATGCCACCTTGACTACCCTGCATTTCTCGCACTTGCCACCCTGAAGAGATGCTAGTGGATTAACGCCTCTTTCAAGAATACATTTTAGTCAACGAAACAATTTGCGCGGAAGGTACACAAGAAACGAACGCGATTCAATCATATCCCGCAGGGCCATCCTGTAGAGCGCGATTCACAAAGTTGTTTCGTAATTATACCAGTTTTGTTAATTGTTATTCGGGAAGAGGAAAAAATTTCGTTTTCCGCCCGTCGAGGAACTTAATTGCATTTCAAACTTTTCCACGTTCCCAAAAACGAAACTTTACAGGGACAACGGCATTTGCTGATTATTTTAAGTTGATTGAGATTTGCATTTTGACGACGACCAGCGGACCGTTTACATTTATTCGCCCAGCTCATGTTGACTGTTTTAATTGTGGTTGTTCCGGAGGCTTGAAACCAAGTTATAAATATAACTCGTTTATAACTTAAATTACGAGCGCTTCGCTCCTACGCTATGTAAATTAACAAGCGCTGTTAGAACGGCTCTGTCCTGCTTGGCGCTAAGAGGTTTAGAGATTGTTACCAAGTTAGATTGTTATGGGGAACACACTCCCTTCACAATTACGTATTTACCCTTCGACGAAGGGATGCGAGTACGGGCAGAAAGCGGCCCAATATTCTTCCTACGCGCCATCCATCTTGATAAATTCGCAGATAATTGAAATACGTCGGAGAGGGGCCGTAAAAGCGCAATATAACACGAGTCTAACGCGAGTTGCAGTTCAACCGCAAAAACGCGTTAATTTAATCTTTGGGAACGAACCAAATAACTGAGCTGACAGGTGGCGCGGAACGATGCGGAATAATAATTGGGCGTTGAAGAAATATACCTTCGTTGATGAATTGATAACATGGAGCATTTGTCCCTTCTGCTGGCTTTCAGTACAATTCTCGTTGTGGCGTAGTATATGTCTTCCAACATCGCGGAAAGATCGTTAATAAATCCAAAGTGAGGCACGGGGTTATTTTTTGTGATATGAAAAGAGATAAAATGAGTGTTGACAGTCGTTTAAAATGGATCTGGCGCGAAGGAACCAGGATATTCGATGGTATGCTGCATACATACAGGCGCTCTATAAACAGTCGCGGGAAACTAAATGCAGTTACTTGGTTGAGATCACCCATTAAATTTTATATAAATCATTAGGGACGTTTTTGAACAAACGTATTAATTGTTCGGCAAGTCCCACTTTCCGATATATTTTGGTATATATCTCCGTTCAACGGATAGTTACAGAACTAGAGGGGTGTGGGTATACGTTATTGGAAGGCTCTTGATCGAAATCACTTCTGCAGTTACTCTAGAACACTCGAACACGTAAAAAACACGATTTTTGACATATTTGGTTTGATGAAGTTATCTTTGTCGTGTGGGAAACAATTATGTAGGAGAATACTTCTTGTTTTGAAGGCATAGTGAGGCCACAGCGGGCCCATAGTGTGAGCGATGTCCTCCCAGTTCCACCCCCTGCTCCTGCGAAGCTGGTGTTCTCTGATGTGGCCTCCACAATACGTCCCCAGCATTCTCGCACAAAGCCTCCTTCAGCCACAACTGATGAACCGCAAGCACTTTGAGGCGCACTGCAGCCAGTCGCTGACGCGTATGTAGTACATGCTTCGCTGACCCCAGCTCTAACTCGAAGAATCTGCAATTCTGTACCTCTGACGTACCAATCTTGCCCAGGTGGTACCTTAGTGGACAGTGACATGTAAATAGGCAACATACCATCTGTATAGTATCTCCCTCGTTAGATCCCTGTAGAGTCTCATAAACAGCCTTGACTGCCTATGGCTAGACACATTCCACCAATAGGCAGCCCTGCACTTCTCCTCCCACTTACCAACCTCCTTGATCGAGTGGCTTTGAGTGGTCCCTACAAAGGGCTCAGGTCCCACCGGGAGAAGCGCCTTTCCTCGCTGTCAGCCTCCTCGTTCCCTTCTATTTCTGTGTAACCTGGCGCCCAACACAGTGCTAATGTGCTTGCCTTTGCCAAGGTCGTCAGGCATTCCCAAACCTGCCCCGACGTGATGGTATAGGAAGCCAGGGCCTCAAGTGCAGCGTGACTGTCCGACATAATGTATTTTTTTTTTTCGGCTTTAGTCCCCTACGCAAGAAGTGCTGCACGCATCACAGCGAAGAGCTCTACTTGGAAAACTATCGCCAGCGCACTCAGTGGTATCGCTGTCCTGATCCCTGGCCCGTAAACTCCTACACCCGCCAGGCCGCCCCTCACTGATCCCTCTGAAGGAAAAGACGTAGCTATTGACTACTTAAAGACAGGGACCCTTTGTACTTGTGCAGAGAGGTTGGCTGTGCCACTGACCATTCTTTTCAATAGGTCCTTGAGCCTGGGTGTTGTTCCAGCCGTTGGATGTCTTCGTTTGTCACGCCCATCCCCAAAAAGAGGGCTACTACACGCATTGAGTGTTCTCTTCCTACCACCAAATTGCTAGAAAAACTTGTTATTGCTTCCTTGGGCCCATTGATTTATATTAACCCACAGCAACATGGTTTTTTCCCTAGAAGATCAACCATCACAAATCAACTATGCTTCCAGACTTTTATTCTGAACGCTTTCAGAGAGGGGGCCTTTACACAGATTTGTGTATGGCTTTTGACAAGGTGCCCCAATTCATGCTAGTTTCGAAGTTGAGACGATTCGGATTCTATAGGCCTCTTCTAGATTTGTTCACCGACTACTTAGTGGACAGACCTTTAGTTAAATCTCCTTTCACTGCGACCTCAGATGTTCCACAAGGTTCGCATCTCGGTCCTCTTTTATTTTTAATATTCATAGATGACGTCTCTTTATTGTTTGAAAACCCCATTGGCTGCCCCGATATCTTATCCCTTCAGGATTATCTTACCTACCTTCTGGTGTTGTCATAATAATTTGTATTTGAATATTGCAAAATGCTCAGTAGTTTTATTTTCTCGCCTCTTAATTTCTGCTACTCAATTAATGAAAACCATTGCTATGTTGCAGTACTGTTAGAGCTCTAAGGGTCTTGCTAGCGTCAAACTTATCCTTTAATTCCTATATCAATTTCAGTCTGCAGTAAGGCTATGAGAAACATTGGATCCTTTAAGCGGCACTCAAGAGATTTTAATAATATTCCTGCTCTGCCCTGTGTAACGCCTTCGTATTGTCTGTCTTGGAGTATCCCTACATTATTTGGTCACATTTTTACTCCCCCTCTGTCCAGCGAATCGAAGGGGTTCAACTAAGATTTGCTCGATATATTTCTCAGAAGATGGGAATGTTTCCGTTGGCGTGTAGGCTTCTTCATAACCTTGTGGATTGCCCCAGTCTTTTAGTACCCTTCTAGCTCCCACAAGGTACCTATACCACGAGCCTCTTGCCAGAGGGAGTATAATTTATTTAATAATAAAAATGCTAACAAGATAGGATATCCTAAATCCTATTTGTGCTGTCATACAGTAGATTTAAGAGACGTTTGACTGGTCTATTATAATTACTAAACCTCAACTTTCCACTTTTTTTAGTTATGTATATTATGTTTCTTTATTCTATTTTGTTTAATAAATAAATAAATTATTTATTAATAACTAAATTTTTAAAATAGACGCTCCGTGAGTTTGACCAATGCGGTTTGAAATATCTGGTGCGTTGCAACACACAACTTTCCTTAGCTCTACAACAATTCACTCTGTACACGGCTAATTCTATTTAATCAATTCATTTATCACTCAGTTAATTTGAACTTCGTCAAATCGTACTCATTGCAGAACCATTATTGAGCAATTGGTAGACAGATAATTAATGAGGCTGTAAACACAAATTTTTTGAAGAAGGATAGTAATTACTTTTGCAGAGTTATTGGGTAAACACCTTTAGAACTGGTAGTAAGCGAAATGACAGTAGTTGAAATTCAGTAATTTCTGGAGTAACCCCCATGTATCTCATGAGCGTTTTTAAACACTCACCCTTTAGGTATTGGATTGGACTACGATAGCAATTTTCTTTAACTTTCTACCAACATCCCAGCGGAGTTTATCAGGAAAAAACTGCGCTAAAAACGCTTTTTGTCGAAAATTTTGATTATTTATTGTGCTGCTCTCGTCATTTTCCCACAAATGGGAATTCTATGGTGTGATTGCCATATTGAGAGCTATCAATATAAAAAATTTAATCAAAATCGTTAGAGCCGTTTTGGAGAAAAAAAATATTTGGTGTTTTGATCACTATGATAACTATAGTTAAATTTCGGTGTATTTTTTTCATACCCTTATTTTGGCGTCCCATGATGACCTGCTGGCGAGATATGAAGTTTGAACTGATTTGGTTCGGTGGTTTTTTTCTGAAAATCGTTCACAGACACACATACACACACCTAGACACACACACATACACACACATACTCACAGACACACAGACCATTTTCCCAAATAGTGTTTTTCGGACTCAGGAGGGTCTAAAACGTAAAGATCTGAAGAAAACTCAAAATTTTTTTTTCAGCCGATTACATAACATTCCTTTCTACTTTGTACAGCCAAGGAAACAAAACCCTGCAAATTATTACACAACGGTTTATTATTCGGATAATCAGCTTGACCTAGAATTAATGCTCGGAGACCCATCCTGTTCGATTCAGCATCGAAAAATATCATAATTAAACCCAAAAAAGGTCGAAAAGAACTGAATCGTAATATTAAAATAAACAAAAAAAAACGAAAGTATCTAGAAAAAACTGCATTTTAATATGAAAACATGCACGCTAAATACTAATATCAACATTTAACCAAAAATCTATGAAAAAACCCAAAATGAGAATGAAACGAAAGAATCTAAAAAAATTGAATCGTATTAAAACCAAAACGTCGGGGAAATTGGAACGGGGGCGCTCGAAGCGAAAGGCGAAAGGGGAGTGGAGTGGCGGCGTAGTCGCTCGCTCGGCTCGGGCGCTTGCTTTTTTAAAGAGACGGGCGGGAGGGAGGGAATTCAAACGACGAAACGCTGTGGCTCCCGCGTTGTACTGCGTTTCGTTAATTTTTTTAACCGTTTTTTGCCCATTACAACCACGGAATTCGTCCGATCGGATTGCCGAGATGGCGGGCACAACTAGATACCAAATCGGATTTTTGGGCGAAAGAACGAATTTTTTAGACCACGTTAAAGGCACAAAACGGCCCGGACGGCGGTCGGCGGACGGGGGACGGGGGGCGGCGGACGGACATTGCATATTTGGAATCTCCATGTCTTGAAACGTAAAGTATCAAATTTTGAGGGGGGGTTGTAAAAAATTTTTCGTGACCGAAAACATAGGGTTATTATTCAGAATGAATAATAAACCAAAACACCTCTTTTTGATCCACATGCCAACATCATAGATTTCACGTACACAACGTATGTAATAAAAGTTGTATAATGATAAGTGGATCGAAAGTACTTCATGCGTTCCATGTCGATGCGTCTTCTCTAGCACTTATGTCACTGTTAGTGTTCAACCGAATGGCTGCTGAGTCTTGTGTTTACTTTGGTGTTGCTTGAGAAGGTCGGTGCGTCATGTTTCCCTCTCGACAGCCACCACGCATTCGCGTTGATGGCATTTGATCTACTGACTTTCCTCAAATCGTTAAATTACTCCGGGCCCAGGTGTCGAGTCTTAGGCGATTGATGGCGCTAAGTAAGTCGAAAGAAGTGCACTCAAGAAAAACCCCCCCGTCGTCCTGACTCTAGTTCCCGTATTATTTTCCCTTTTGCTTAACCACCGTCGCCCGGCATAACAACTCGGATTTTCACAGCTTTCCACCGGACACTGATGGATGGCTCGCGTATTTCCTCCATTATTCTTCCCCCTCAACTTTAGTATTCTGAAGCTGGCGCGGCGCGCTCCGTGGAAAACGCGAGGAAAAGGGAACGGCCCCCATCGCGAAGACTCCCGGGAAAAAGGCGGTGTAGGTTGAAGGGTACAAATCGGGAGAACGTCAGGAGGAAGGGAACAAATGGGTATTGTGAGCTCCTGCTTCGCTCCGCCAGCACCATGCCCTGCACTTCTTCCTCCGCACTCCCTGCAACACCCTCTCATTCCCTTCAATTCCCATCAATCCCCTCTTTCCTCTACCAACCTACCAACCTCCCCCCCTACCCCCTGCATCTTCACTACTACCCCTTCCATCAATCGAAACCTTTAATGCACTTGCAGGGCTATAACGACACCCACCAGAGTCACTCTACCGTTTCGTATTGAAAAAGTTAAATAAAACTCCACTTCAGATCGCTTTATCCCTTTCAGTCACACAATGGAGCAACGAAACTTTTTTCCTTAGACGAAGAAGACTTTCTCCCCCCCCCTCCCCTCCCACCGCCACCAACATCATTCTCACTTTATCGTCGAGTTGATATTAACCGGATTAGGAGTGGCGAAATGCTGATTTATGAACGGTTTAAATCACTCAATGATTTATGGAACTTCACGTTTATCTCCTTTAGAAGGGTATAACAGGGCAGTCTTCTCCATTGGCTCGTCCTAAACTCCTCGCTTTTAAAGGAGAAAAAAAGATCTCAAATTACTGTCTTATCTTCGGGAGCCCTCGAAAAAAAGTGGAGTAGAATGGTGGTAACGGGAAGTTACCACTCACTGAATTACGTCGCTATAGTCAGCTATCTTTGATTATGAGACTTCTCTATAAGAAACTACCGGGGAAGTCAATATTTATAATTTTGAACTTTTCAAACTCATTTCAGTCAGTTCAAGAATAAAATAAAAGTTTCATCATTTCGCAAAACGGCTTTAACTTGCGAGCAGTGCACGTTGATATCGTTCACAGTTCGTTTGATAGTTTGTTGAAGAGATTTATTCATTAATACTTCATAACAGACAAGGAAAGAAAAAGAAAAAAGTATGTACAGTTGACTGACTCAAAATAAAAACACGAAGTCCGACATCGTTCCGGAAAATTGTAAAAATTTAGGTGTTCTCTAAAAATGAGTCGTTATAGAAAAAAAAAAAAACGCTCTAGAGCTATTCGGACTAGTTCGGGATCATCCGGAAGCGCTCGGTACTGTTCGGAAACAATTAACGGCTAGTTTGAGCTGTCGCAATATATTAAGGTGCAGTGCAGCTCCGTCACTCAATCACGAATTGTCTTCGCCATTTTTACTTTCCGCTACCCCAAAGGGAAAGGAAAATACAGTAATCGTGTAAAAAAAAAAAAAATTGAGTTTTCTTCAGATCTTTATGTTTTGAGGCCTACTGAGTCTAAAACCCCTAATTTCGTCGCGTGGTCTGTGTCTGTAGTTCGATTTGCGGGAGAACGGCTGATTCGATTGAGCTGTTTCTTTTTTTGTTATGTTCGTTATTTTTTGTAGACACCAAAATAAGGTTATGGGCGATTTCGGCCGATGGGAAGGGGGTGGGGAACGAAAATGTACCAAATCTAGGGTTTTTCTTCTTTTTCTCAAAAACGGCCCTAACGATTTTGATTTTCAAATTATCTTCTACTAATCAATACCTAACTGTTCTTCTCCATACATATCTCCATGAAAATACGGTGAACGGAGATATAGCCCTATGAAGCAAAAATAAGTTTTTTACGCTTTTTGGTAAAACGGCTTCACACGATTTTTCACCAAACTCTCAGGAAGTTTTCGAATAGTTAATACCTACATATTGTACTCAATAAATGTTCCTCTGACATTCCATTGAACAGAGATAAAAATCAAAATGTGTCGAAAATAACGCTTTTTCAAACATTTCCGTAAATTCCAGGGAAAGTGCTTCACCAGATGTGATCAATCTTACAGAGTGCCTTTTAGTCACCCATACCCACATTTCGTTCTCCGTAACTAATTCTGTATATATATGTTGAACGTAGATATAAACCAAGTTAACTCAGAAAAGGAGATTTGTCGAATATTAATTTATCGGTATTCCAATTTTCTCAAAAATGGCTCTGACGATTTCAATCAAACTTACGGAGTTCTCTCAGCTAACTAGTCCCTACATTTTTTCCTCGATAAATGTTCCTGTATAAATGCGTTGAACGAAGATATAGCGCCCGCATATGTAGGTGGTGTTCGAACTTAAAGGGATTGCGGAAAGTTGGGTGTTGCTACGCACCGCTCGTTTTATGTCGCCATTTGTTTATAAAAAAAAGTGATTTTCGTTCTAGCTGTACAGTTGCTATGTTTTCAAAACCTTCGAATTCAAAAGGAGAAAAACGAAAACACGTAACATTGACTCTCAATCAGAAACTAGAAATCATCAAACGGCGAGAATAGAAATGTGTTAATGAATGAGTTTAATATTGGCTCTTCAACAATATTATGACATTAAAAAACAAAAAGATGAACTAATGAAGTTTGCTTCTCAATCGGTAACAACTGAAAAATTGGCTTCTAGACGGACATTTAAAAACCAAAACTGGAACAGCTATTGTTCAAATGGTGCAGTACGTTCTGAAGTAAAGCTGGTAACAGGGCCAATGATTGTTGAAAATTGTTCTTATAATTACGGCCCGTGTTAAACTTAATGGGAGTTTACACTTCTAAAGTTCGTTTCTTAAAAATGGCAAAACCTCCAAAATGTCCGTACTAGCCCTAACGGGAAGTCATTATTTCCCCAACTCCTTCGTTCTCAACCCTTTTGTCTGTACCAGTGGAATACCCAGCTCCTCAGTTATTTCCAAGTGACAACGGATTTCCCCTGTCCTGGACTCCCTCAAATTTAGATTCCTCTTCTCAACAGACAGCTTCTTCCAAGTCAGTTATCCTTCAGCACTCACGATACAGTCGTCTTCCAGTTCTCCCAATAATTCATCTCTCTCGCTCACTCTCACTCTCTCTCTCTCTCTCTCTCTCTCTCTCACTCTCCCTCTTAATTTCCCATGCCATGAGTTAACGTGTATTTAGAGTCTCCTTGTTTTCTGTTTATATACTCATACTCAACTGAATATCGCTATCATGTTGATTTGCTTCGCAGTTTCAAGCTCCCCCCTTCGTGCGCCCAACAATACCCTTTCATTATAACCCACGAAAAAATTATCTTTTTATATTTGCTTCTTTTATAGCGAGCGGTGCTTCTTTTACTTCTACTCATTATCCAGGTGCTAGAGGGCTTTTCGTGGTCAGACCCAGTCGAAGTTTGGGATTCTTGTAGGGCACTGAGTTGACCTTGCGCTAGTCTCAGGTAGAGTAGAATCTCTCTTTTTGACGTCTTCACATTTTCCCCAGTGAATGCCAAACTGAATTTGGCCTAGAGAGGTGTCATCTTCGAGTTCTATACGAAATATTTCGTCCCTACTCAACTGAGCTGCTCAGCAGGGGTAATTGGGCGTCAAGTACTCGGTCAAGCCTTTAACTTCTCAACCGAGCTCTTCCATCGGTTTAATACAGCCTTAAGTACTTACAGTAGCAGTTAAGTTTAATATAGCAGTCTAGTTTAATTCAGCCTCAAGTACCTAGCAGAACGTCATAGTAGGTGTAGTTGAGCAATGAGTATTCTCAGAACTCCTCTATTAGTTTAATGGATAAGGCTCAGCAGGTGTCAATGAGCCTTAATTACTCGACAGCCCTTAGGGCCCTTGCCTTCTGAATAGGAGTGATCGAGCCTTAGTTACCTCTTAGTAATATGTTAATGCGTCTTCAGTACTTGACGGAACAATTTGATGGTTGCGATTCTGCATTAAGCAAATACTGAGTGGACCTGGCCAGCTGTAACGCGGCCACACGCGGCCTACTCTGTGAACGTATTTCTGTATTTGAATTACACCTTCGACAGAATAAAGCACTTCAGGGTGATCAAAAGATTGGAGGGTTGTTTGAAGCGTGCGTCAATCGATTGACACAATGTTTTGATCAATCTGCTTGATCGCCTAGACCTTCATTTACCACTAACTTGTAGGTAGTTGTGTTTACTTTTCTTACGTCTTCCTTATTTATCACTAATTCCGAGCAAATACAGGAATTAGCGTATTTCAGGAGTTTTTTATTTTTTATTTTTTTCTTTACTTTCCGCGAACCAAAGTGATCGCCACACAAAACGAAGTTGAGTTTTATTCAAATCTTCACGTTTTGAGGCCTACTGATTCCAAGAAACCATATTTCAGCGCGTGGTTCGTGTGTGTGTGTGTGTTTGAATAGTGAATACCTTTATATTGTTCTCAATAAATTATAAAAATCACTAAGTGTCGAAAATAATGTTTTTTGGAAATTTTGGAGTTTTAGTTCCCGAGTAACTGCTTAACAGGTTTTGATCAATCTTACGAAGTGTCTTTTAGCAACCCATGCTCACATTTAGTATTCCGCAATTATTTCTGTATATATATGTTGAACGGAAATGTAAGCCATGATAGCTAGGAAAACGAGATTTGTTGAATATTAATTTATCGGTTCTAACGATTTCGATCAAACTCACGGCGTACTCTCAACTAACTAGCCCCTACTTATTTTTCGTCTTAAGTGTTTCTGTATATATGCGTATATACAACGCCTGCATACTCAGGGATTTACGGGAGTTGCGGAAAGTTGTGCGTTGCTAAGCACCAGATATTTAAAAAGTAGCATCTATCAGCTACTTTGGACCAGCCGAAGGATTCAACTCACGCGATGGACGTTTCCAAGTTTGGATACATCAAACCCGAATGCGTTCCACCATCTGACGAGTAGCGGCTCTCTGGAGTATCATAAAACGTACATTGAAAAAAGTAGTACTCTAACTTCACACGATCGTGAAATTTTACATTGTACACGTCTGATTCGTTTGATATTTACAGACGGTGCGCAGTTCAGCAGGCAGATATTGTACGAAATAAACTGTACTACTTTTTTCTCAATGTCTATTTATAATAAATTGGGTTAACACTATTTCGCGGCAGATATTTCAAGCCTCAGAGAATGATTTTCTTTGGCTATTAATGGATTGTTTGGTTAGGAGTCAAAGTCGTTTGATCCTCGCGCCCCGGATGTTGGATTTCTTCCCCTCCACCAAAATTACGACCAAATTCAAATTGCCGGAAAAGTGAATGGCACGGGTGGGGGGGGGAGTTAATTCAATTCGACGAAGAGAATTTTTTTCCTTCAATAAAAAGAGGGGCTCGGATTAAAGGGATTTTTGCGACGGAGCGAATCGTCGCTTGAACGGAGGTCGGGCACGTCATTCATTCGATAGGTGGCGCGCCTGTTCAGTTTTAATGGATTCAAGGGGAAGAAACTATTTTAATTAAGAAATTCCTCTTTGTGAGCTCAAGGAACTTTATTATTGAGGCCTCGGGTTTTCGACAAATAGCGGATCGCTCCCTGTCGCTGAGAATTCGAGAGCGCATTAATTCGAATAGCTTCGCCCTCGAACATAGTTTTCGTGGGCATGTTAAAGAAAAAGGTATGACTCTCCAAGAGAATCTTGTTCCGTAGCTTGTTCTCGTCTTTGTTCCTATGACAAATCCGCTTAGTAAGAACTCCATGGGAGTGTTATATTAAAAACGTCTGTTCTTCTCGTTTTCCCGAGAATGACCAACTCGTCGTGTTATTTAGTGCGGTCCATATAAAAATGTTGATCAAAATTGTGAGAGCCGCCGCTTTTAAAAATAGAAATTGGGTGTTTTTACTACTACGATAACTATGGTTGTTTTTGTAGAAGATCCAATGCGGAAAGAGCATAGACATTCTTCATGAGATTGTATGATTTCTTGTACGATAGTTAGGACATCTTGCATCGCTAGAAGTATTTTTAAATAGGATAAACTTCGTTGATTGTAAATAGGTCTTGTTCACTCGGTTCAGCATTGTGGCATAATTACAGTATTGTGTGGGGTGGTTCTCGTAGCACAACTTTCCGCAGCCCCCAAAAATTCGACGACATATACGAGCGCTATATCTTCGTTCAACGCATTTCTACGGGATCATTTATGGAGAACAAAATGTGGCTACTGGTTAGTTGAGAGTACTCCGTAAGTTTGATCAAAATCGTTACAGTCGTTTTTGGGAAAATTTGAAAGCTGATAAATTAATATAAGACAAATCTCGTTTCCCATGAGTTAACTAGGCTTATATCTCCGTTCAAGATATATATAAACAAAAATAAATACAGGGAACGAAATGTGGGTATGGGTGGCTAAAAGACATTCTGTACGATTGATCAAATCTGGTGCAGCAGTTACCACGGATTTTACGAAAATGTTCGATTTGATTTTTATCTCAGCTCAATGGACTGTCTGAGGAACATTTATTGAGAACAATATATAAGTATTAACGATTCAGAAATATCCTGTGAGTTTGGTGAAAATCGTTGAAGCCGTTTTGTCAAAAAGAGTAAAAATCAAGGTACAAAAATGTCAGAGGTACATTTATTGAGAAAAATATATAGGTATCGTCAAGGTAAAGTACAGATTGACTAGGTTTTGAATAGTGCCACAGGCGAGTAATCGGCACCTGGCTGTATTAAGGAGCTATATTTTGAGCTCGGCATGGTATCCATGTACGAGTTCGATAGGAAATACAAAGTGCTGCCAAATGGAAGTTTATGGAACAGCGAAAGTCGTCAATTTCGACCTCCTAATGGTATTAACATCTACGTAGATGGATCTGACACCCTGGAGGGCACTGGCTCTGAGAGGAGTGGAACGTACGATGCCCTGCCGCCCACTCTAACGAGTATTAAAGCAGAGATTTATGCTAGATTGCTGGTGCCATCATCACGTATTATAAAGGGTATAGCAATAAAACTATAAACATAATGGCTGATAGTTTAGGTTCTTGGAAGACGTTGAAGGACAACTCTAAAACGTCAAAACTGGTGAGGGAGTGCAGGATGCGGGTAACTCTTTAGCGAACTCTGATACAGTTAACATTTATTGGATTCTTGGGCATAAAGGGATTGCCGGAAATGAGAGGGCGGACCTTCTGGCCAGACTGGGTTGTCGGACGTCTACAAATCAAATCCTGTTAAGCAGTTACTCGGGAAGTTACAAAAATGTTTTAAAAAAACCTTTCGACACAGTGGTTTTACCTCTGCTCAACGGACAGTCAGACGAACATTTTTTAAGAACAATATATAGGTATTAACTATTTAAAAACATTCTGTGAGTTTGGTGACAACCGTTGAAGCAGTTAGGCATATATCCCTTCATCGTAAATTCATGTTGATATTTGTGTAGAAGAAAAGTTAGGTATTGACTAGTAGAAGATGAATCAACGTTTAATCAAAAGCCGTTTTCGAGACAAATGTAAAAACCCCTAGTTTTTGGTACATTTCGCCCCCCCCCCCTGCCCATTTTTTCTATTTGTGAAAATCGCTCATAACCTTATGTTCGCGCCTACAAAAAATGACGAACAAAACAAGAAAAGAACCAGCTCAATCGGTCCAGCAAATTGAACTACTGACGCACACACACGCCAAAATGAGGGTTTTCGGGCTCGGTAGGCCCCAAAACGTAAATATCTCAAGAAAATCCAACTTTTTTCTTGACACGATCAGTATATTTTCCTTAGCCTTTGGGTCGCGGAAAGTAAAAAGCCTCATCTGTTTTCCTGTGCATCATAATCTGGCGAATTCCAATTATTCACCAATTCCCTTTTAACGAAGTTTTTCAGATCGCAGGTTGGTCGATTGGCACTGCTATGATAGGGCCCAATAAACACATACATTTCTCACGGTGCAATAGGTTCACTTTAAAATCTCCTGCGTTGTACTCTTGTTTCCAATACAAAACCACAATATTTATGAGGCTAATTAGAGGGTAGGTAGAGTGGCAGCTGATAATCTTATCGCGTGTGTTTCTTAAGGTGAGAAAATGAAATGTAGATGCTTTACAAGTAATAGTACATTGGCCGTTTGAGACGATTTACTTCGATTAAATAATGCAGTACTGTAGTGTTGTAAGGATGAGTTGAGTTAGCAGTGATTGTGGAATGAACTCGTAGGGATGTTTGAAAACCTCTGTAAATTGTTGCATTCTGGATGTAGGGCGCAAATATGCTTGAATTGAGTTTTCTTGTGTGCAACGCGTTCAAGTTGTGAGTATAAGCAGGGCCCAAAATGAGGATCTCTGAGTCGCAAATGGTCCAATTCAGTTCTGCGACTCAGTTACTGGTTTTCGTATGACTAAGGAGTTCCCTCTCATGCGCAACTTTGCTCTTGGGCGAATTTAGTTTCGTTCAGAAGCTCATTTACCACATTTTCTCGAACCATGTAACGGGTTACTTTACAAATGCGGTTGGGCGCCTGGAACATACCAGGGTGGAGGCTAGGAACAGCGCCTTCCCAGGTGATAACCGGATGGGAGGTTTATGAGAGGCGGAGGAGGGTGTTGTTTCTTTCTCTCGCAGGGGTGTTGTTGTTTTGGTTTTGTCTTCCGCGTGTTCCCGTTCCCCGAAAAAGGACGTTTTTACTCGTTCCGACTCCCGTTTTCAAGTCGTTTTCCCGTTTTCGGTTCCAATTCCTGATTGGGTTCTTCTGGAGAGCTTCAGGTTCGAACGAAGAAAGAAGATCCCTGGCAGCAAGTCGCGTTCATTTTTTTTGTTTCTTCTTTGTTTTTTTGTCATGCCAGAAGTAGGGTAGAAAGACGTTTTAATTTAATTCTTATTTTCTTAAATATCTTTTGGGTTCAGATTTTGGATAGGAAGGAGAAGTCTGTTATTTTATTTTAATACATCTATATTTCAATTATTTTTAGTTATTTTCCTTCTGTTTGGTTTTTATTTCTGTAAAGAAATATCTCTCCGTTGTGGGCTTCATCCCCACGTGAAATTGTATACGAATCTTTAATTCCGTCACAACCACTAAATGTCTCTACTGTAGTGCAATCAAATCACATTTGCCTACTGCCAGGAAAATGCCAGGTATTTCCTGCAAGAGTCTTCTTTGATTTCCAGCCTCGGAGTAGTACCGAAGACCAGAAATCGCTTCCCCTCAAGTTCCAAGCACTGGACCAGGTCGTGGTAGGGAGTCTCCTAATCCGTGCCACCCCACCTGCACCAACGGGTGTCTACTATGTACACATAAGCAATTACTATGTTCATTTGTAAGTGCCCGGTGATGAATCTCCCTTAGGCCCTCTCTCTCTACCTTCAGAAGGTTTTGTCTTATCTCACGTGTTTGCTCTGAGATAAAGCGTTTGAAGTGTCTTGACTAGTGACACAGAACTCCCACAATGGGGAGGTTGCCCAATAGGTACAGTAGACGATCCAAGTCTGCCCCTTATGCCCAAGAACCCAATACACATTAGCTGCTCCCGTGATGATAGCATAGATCTCTGCTTGAAAGAACATTGGACTGGGGTCCAGGGCAATGTGGGTCGAACTCCTCCCAGAGCCACTTACCCACACCCCTGAGCCTATGTCCCCAGAGTTTTCGGTTGATACCAAGAGGAGACTGAAAGTGACGACTTCCGCTGTTCCATAGGCTTTCTACTGGTCGTACATTGTATTTCCTATCGAACTCATACATGGGCAACGTAATGTACGTGACCATGCCAAGCTCTGTGAACGTCTCCAAGTTCCTGACATAAGCCATTCACCTATGGTGGCACCTTAGCACCACCTAGTGACAAAAATATTCAGGGGAAGAAGATCAAACATTCCTTCTATAGTACTGGTAGGTGTAGGATTCATCATTCCCGCTATCAGTAAGCACCCCTGCCTTTGTACTTTGGCCAGACTCCTACTGCTCTCTCCAATGGCAGCTCTATGCCACCACGCAATCGACCCATATTAGACGATTGGTCTCAAAATAGCTTCGTAGAACCAGCAAGCCCTTCTAGGCTTTAAGCCCCATTTCTTTGAAACATCCACAGGGCTGACCGAGATAATTGACCTGGTCACTGAGCTGAGTTCCTTAGCCCATAACTTCTTGCAGTTTCAGTCCCGACAGTTGTCTTTGTCTTATAAATTTGCACTGGCCGTTTTAGCTGAGTTGATGGACCCATCTCCCCGCACCACAAGCACACCACCTGTAAGGCTGCCCCCGTTAGGTCAGAGAGCTCTGCCCCGAATGAGCAAAGCCACATCATCACCGTACCCTTGGGGGTATCGAATGCTGGCACCAATGAGTGCTGTTAACAAATAGCTCAATCAAATCAAATTACGCAATCACTAGAACATCTTTACGTTTCTTAGCCTTAAGAAGTGGGAAGAAGCTATGAAGTTATCTAATCGCCTGAAAAGGGCAGGGAATGGGTTGCAAAGTCCTCTCGGTTGGTCTCGCTATCACTGAGAGATTAAGACTGACGACTGCAGACTTGGCACGATATGTCAAACACCCTTTTCTCCGCTTTTATGTTAGCAAATGAAGTAGAAGTAATAGGAAAACGTTGTACGTATATTATATATCCCACACCTACGCCCACCGATAAAAGAATTTGAATCAAAATAGAGAAAAAGTACCCTTTTCACTTGCTCAACCAATAATGGTATAACTGGTCGTTGACTCCGACCAGATGGTTTTCTAACGAACAGCCCCTTGAAGAGACAGGGCTCTTTCACATCTCTAAAGACGAGAAGCCGAGATCCCCAAAAGGGAGTTCAGGACATCTCTCTATCTGTCTCATTTGTCACGAGAAGCCAGACATATTTTACCTTTCGGATAACATCGTAATTAGCGGTGGAACTTCATTCGGTTGTCAACCTCTCGCTAATGTTTCCTTTTTCTCGAGGCCATTTTGAGCTAATCCTCCCGAGGTAGCGACTCGCCTGCGCTCCATTTGACGACGAAAACTTGAAATCACCGCGAGAGGTGTCCGGTAGAGAAGGTTGAGAAGGAAGTAGGGATAAATCGACGTAATCAAAATAAGGTTTGCTAATTTAGATGTAAAGCCGCTGTCAAACAGGCGCCCACACAATCAAGGGGACTTAGGAGCGAGCCATTAGCTTTTTACTCCTTTGAGACACAACTAATGGTGAGAGGGAGGGGTGGGGGTGGGGGGGCTGAGAGAGAGAGAGAGAGAGAGCTTCTTGAAGGAAACTACTGAGACCATTCATTCAAATCCCCTTCTGAGTTGATAATTAAGTTGATTTATACTTCGATTGAGCTTACGGCTTATGATTGAGCCAAAAACGACTACTTTTTCTTCCTTCGAAGGTCATTTGCATTTTTATAAACTGGTAGCTTAAATAATTTACAATAGGCTCTCATTGAAAAAAAGGAAACTGAATAATCGGCCGCTGCCAGGAGCTTGAAAAAAGGTTTCAAATTAATGATCCTTCGAAATTGTTAATGCGGAGGAGGAATACGGAGTGCTTTTAATTTTTGATTAATTTCACCATTTCTCTCTCCTCCCTCCCCAACGCGCACGTCACCGCCACTGTCGACTATGACACGATATCTTATCTGAAGAGTTTTCCCGTCTCAATGGCCTATGGTGTAGTGGACTAGAGAACATGCAACCAGCGGAATGAAATAACATGATGAAATATAAAGTGTTGGGCGCACCAGAGAGAGAGCTTAATAAAAGGGAACTCGGTAAGCAAGAGTGAGGACTGTATTGAGTTTTAGGAGAATAGCAATATGAGGTTCTCTATATAAGCGCGGACACAAGGGGGCTCTGAAAGTGCCTGGACTGGTTGCATGGGATACAAGATCGAAGAGAGAGTGATTAGAGCTGTGACTGGCGTTGATAGGGGAATGTCTGTAGTGAGTGCACCGACTCACAACCATTAAAGGCACCTTCACAATCGTAGTCTAGTGGTTAAAGACGATGGTTCATAATCCTGACGAAAGTTGGGCAATGGATCGGAGCTCCTCGTGATCGCTGTAATTTTGCCAGGGTCAGTGGTTCTTCAAACATCACCAAACCCCTCTCAGTACATGAGCACTTGGAGACGAGTGTATCTCGAAAGTGCTGTGTTCGTTGGAGAAGGAGGTTAATCGAGGGGAGGGAATGATATTTTGGAAAGTCCAAACGGCGAAATCTGTTATCGCTTCGGAAGTTAAGCCAAACTTAATCCCTTTGTCTGGAGGAGAAGCCTACTGAATGGGCAGTTATCATGGGAAAACATGAAAAACGGGTCGAAAACAGTTGGGCCGAACGCACCTGGGAAAGGATCCCGACTACTTCGGCCCGTGCCGAACATAAGGTGCGCTTTCATCATACAGCTTTCCTCACTCTGTCACCAGAAACTCCCGTGGTTCATTTATTCAAGACGTTCTTAAATTTATTGAGTTGCTCCTACTCATGTCACCAATTCAGTGCATAAGTGATACCGTCAACTTTTCATGAAGTTAACGGTTAAAACTGTGAGAAACAGCGATAGAATCAATTCTGGTTGTCCTTTGGTCTATTTTATGACAATTATCAACAATACATCAATTGGGATACCACCCTAACTGTTTTGAGAACGCTAGATTCGAGTGAGCGGGGGAAACTGCACTAAAATCTATTTCCCTCGACATGGTTGATAGTTTATTGCGCTGCTCTCGTTATTTTCCCACAAATGAGAATTTTTTCATGCTGTCGTGTCAAGTGAAACTGTGTCATGACCGATTCGGGGTCTTTGAATCAACCAATTAAATCGCTCACTTAGTTTATTAAAACGATAATTCTGAAGAATAGAAAAATGAAAGGATAACTTTTGATCCGCCATGTCATGTGATGATGTCAGCTTCAGATGTACTCGTTGGATGTACTGTGAATATTTGATATGAATCAATGACAACCACTGTGACGAATTCTTTTGTTCGTTTCTGTATATTTGTGACCCTTATCCGAGAGCTAATTTATTTCTAATTAAATCGTGGGTTTTATTCGCGTTTCAATAATTATTTTATTTCCTTTCGTTTTCATAACGTTCAAAATTATATTATCAATATCAATTTATTCGTTATTGCTGATGTCATTAATTCTGAGCTAGGAGATGAAGCCACTACTAAGACCAATGACATCAGCAATAATGAATAAAATTATATTAATTTTGAACTTTATGAAAACGAAAGGAAATGAACTAATTATTGAAACGTGAATAAAAATAACAGAAAAAAAATATACAGAAACGAACAAACTATTTAAAAGAAAACAAACATCTCAAAAGAGTCAAATTTACGGCCAGAACAAAATAATAGAGGGCAACTTCTTCCCGTCTTCGTCAGTTAACAGCAGGACCGATGGTTCGGCGAAACGATTAGATTCGGGAAACTGGAGAAAGATTGAGACAGAATCTGTGTGTGCAAATGCTATGGGAACTAATCGGTAAAATTTGACGAAACGGGAATACCCCTGAAGAAAAAAATTAAAAAAAAGCAACGCGATCGGTTCCAGCTCGAGATAACTTCTCCTCATCCCAGCTCCGTTCTTGCGCCGTCAACGTCTCAAAAAGTAGTTCCTTCACCACACCGCTCTCTCTGAGATGTTTTGCATCACACCATGGAGAACACCAGTAGGCACGAAAAGAAAAATGCACAATCGCGAAAAGTTCAAAATAGGTGAAATTAAAAGAAAATAGATTAGTGATGTTGAAAGTTCGTTCGATGAACGATGGTGATAACCATTTTGATAATAGTTGATACGATAATGGGATGTAAATCGATTCGGTCGTCGGATGATGGTGCAGGGTGGCAGTGTTGGTGACAAAGAAGAGAAATGGAATAAATGTAAAAAACCCTGCAAATTATTACACAACGGTTTATTATTCTCATGAACAGCTTGACCTCGTATTACTGCTCCGAGACCCATCCCATTCGTTTCAGCATCGAAAAACACTAGTGAACCATACGAAACATGACCTGACTACAATAGAACTACGGAAACAAAATATTCCCCCAGCGCCAGGCGCCCGTAAGCGTCTGTAGGCATTTATGATCCGATGTAGGGGTGTGCGGAGGAAGTGGCCCTCACCTTCCTCCGCCAGTCGGGCAAAAAGAGTCGGGGACATTGGGACTGGGAACCTCGAACCGAGCGAACCCTCGGCAATTGGCACGTTGCGAGTCAAGCGGGCGGGTGGTTTCGATGAGACGGGAGAGAGAGAGTACTAACGACGAAACGTTTACTTCCGCTGTAGTTCCCACGAGTTCTTTCAATTAGTTGATTTCAAGTTGTATTACTGTGATTTCCCTATACGCAGTTGTACACGTCTGATACTCATTCCATTCGACCCAGGATGTAAAAATACCTTTAAAACGATACGAAATACGGCGAATTTGCGATTATACTGCGTTTTGTTTTTTTTTAACCATTTTTTGCTCATAACAACCATGGGCTTCGTCTGGTCGGATTGCCGAGATGGCAGGCACAACTAAATACCATATAAGATTTTTGTGTGGAAGAACGGCCTGGACGGCGGACGGACATTACAGATTTGGAATTCCCATATCTTGAAACCAGTATCAAATTTCGAGGAGGGGTTGTAAAAAATTTTTCCTGACCGAAAACATAGCGTTATTATTCAGAATGAATTATAAACCAAAAGGCAGGAATGCAGGATGGGGTTGAAAATAATAGCGAGATCAAACAAGCTGTCTATATAAAAAGTTTAAGCAAAATCAACATAAGGGCGTCTTTTAGGATGATAACTATAGTTAGTTTTGAACCAGTTCTCATACCGTCACTTTGGCGAAATTCGATACGGTTCGATAGAGCCGTTTCCTCTTATAGTAATCACATACTCACACGAGCTGCGTGATGCCTCGTTCACGATGTAAATACGATGAAGACGAGTATTTCAGTTCGAATGCCGTATCGTGCGCAGGACTCATTTGAACTTTTCATCGCCATTTATTTGAACGACGTCGCCCGACATCATCGCCGCAGCTCTTCCCTGGAAGTTAGTTGACTTGAAACAACCCAATTTGGAAAGACTTCAAATTCTCCCCACCGCCGGTCCCGGCTCGTCTCCAAATGAAGGTTGATATTGTCTCCTGCGCTGCGGTATTAGTTTACGTGTTACTGTCATCGGGTTTTGTCTCGAATTGCTTCTGGCGGAATGAAACGTCTTGCGCTCCCGCTGTCGGATTCCCTTTCTCGGAACATTGAGCGACCCGAATTCGAGCAATTGGAGGGTCCCGTATGTCGCTCTCACAGACAAGTATCGCTCGCTTTACCCTCGGCTATTTATTGAACGTATAAATGTGGGGATGTGAAAACATAAACGACGACGGTTAAAAGAGAAATGAGGGGAAATGGAGAAGTCGTAAATGTTGAGCGGAGCGAAATTGCTCGTATTTAAGACGAGTTGGCGTAATGCGAACATCGCCACCGTGGGATTCGTGACTGAGTGTTGATTACGGTGGTGGACAGGGTGTAATCTCTTCCATTTTTGACATGTGGAACTGAAACCCCCATGCTTTTGATCAGCCCTGTTAATGGAGTGTAGGATGGGACGATCGAATTGGTCGCTTTAACCTATTCTAACCATTCTGTGCATTCATTCGCAACCACCGTCGTTGGAATGCATAAATACAAATAAAAACTCGTGCGTGATGCCACTTCCTTGAAAGATCATCGGGCTATTTTGATTAATAAATTAAGTAATTGATTTTGATTGTAAATTAAGTAAATAATTAGTGATTTAAGGAGATGAGTAAATGAAGACGTCCGGGTAGTGCGTGTGTAATGCGTAAACGTTGCTGCAACCGTAGGGTAGGAGGATTAACGACAATAAATAATTAGGAAAGGTGCGAAGGAAATAAGCGTTAGAGAAGGAAGAAAAGATGCTTTGATATTAGGACAGAAGAACTGTGGAGACTAGAAAAATACTAAAGTTAACGTACCTTTTAGGTGAGTCTGTCTCCTCTGGCTGGTGAGTTACTGTGGACGAGCGCTTTCGATGTAAAGACATCATCGTCTGGCCGTTAAGTCAGTACTAAAGTCAGTCAGTTGGTGGTGGTCTTTGTATACGAAGAGAAAGGCAAACGGGATGTTGGAGCGTCGGTGAAAGGGAGGAGAGGAAAGAGGTCATGTACCTATGGGGAAACCCACTAGAGGTGAATGGGGCATCTTGAATAGTCTGTCAATTGTGGATTCTAAGTCTTTTTTGTATAGGGAGGTCTGTACATCCGTCAGTTGGTTGTTTTCGTTTGTGTAGTGTTTTGAGTGGTGTGAATATGATGTCGCATTTTGTGTTGATTTGTTCATTTATGACCTGTCCATTGAAGTTTTTTTGTTTATAAATTTCCATGTTTTCTAATATGGAAGTTTTCGTCCTTTGTATTGTTTATGTAGTAAGATAGTGCAGGCTTGCATTTTGGTAGGTTCATGTCCAGTTGTCAAAGTGGTTGGCAAAGTTTGAATCGTCTTTGTTCCTACTAACAGATTTAATCTGTTCTGAATATCCAGTCCGTATTTTTCGTCCTGTCGCTACAAGTACAAGTTGTTTGTTAGGGGCAAGAGGCCTTTGAGAGGACAGTAAAAGTAAAAACCTCCAACCTGCTTTGCTCCTAACTATATTTACAAAAAATTTAATAATTTAAAATAAATTCGCTTTCTTGTAAAATAAAATTGCAAATAAAAAGTAAGAAAATGAATATAATCGTCCGACCTTCTGATGGATGAATTGTGGCGTCCGCGGCTGAAAAATGGGGTCCCCTTTTCGTTGGAGATTAAATGCGTAGACCCTGTGGTAGAACTTGATTCTTCGGAATTGTCTTCGCTTGAGAGCTCCAGCAAGGAATGTATAGTTGTAGTAATACGCTTCGAACAACCTGCTAGGAGAATTTCAAGCTGTAGAAAAATAAAAGAAAGCTAAGATGTGTCGCATGGGCAGATGAAAATCGAGTAATGGCGGCTGTGGTAGGCTTCTGGTCGCGGCTGACTAGTTTTTTATCACAATAACTTGGCCACATTTACTTTATACATAAAAAAAAGAAAGTATATTTGAACAAAATGAATAAATATCACTTGTTTAAATAGGCAGGAGCAGGAACTTATTGTGGAGGCCCTGTCCTACCACGAGTGCCTAAACACAAGTTATTTTATATACCCCACTTTGGTCGAGTGGGTCGGTTTTTTAGGTCTTTGCAGTTAGTTTGGTTCTAAGTATGTACGTAATGCAATTTGTATGCCTTCCTTTCGGAGGATGTTAGTTATTCCGTATATTTTTGGTCCTGTGTACGTAAATGTGCAGCGTCTTGTCATCTGTGTATTTTGTGTTTTCGAGTCGCCTGTTTTGGAGTCATATTGTCTTAATAATTTGTTTATTGGTTTTTTGGAGTAACCGTTATTTTCTGCGATAGTATCAAGTTCTTTTTTGTAATTTTGTTCGGATAGTTTTTGGTCTCCGTGTCATGTGTCTAAATGCACGTAGTTTGTGTTGTTGTAGGTGGTTTGATATAGTGTATGGTCGTGTCGGTAGCAGTAGGTTTTCAAAAAATGTTTTAGTGTAGTTCGTTGTCGAACCGTGTGGTTTTCAGGTCCAAGTTATTAAGAGTTTTATTCTGTTCTTTGTCCATGTCATATTGGATGTTATGGTGGATATTGTTTAAGTCCTTTAATATTTCGTCAGTGCTATCACGGCTTAAAATATGCAGACAATATCATCTACGTATCTGGCGTAATGTTTGATATCGTGTTTTGTCATTACGGTCTGGATGTGAGTTTCTTCATAATGCTGAAATATATATTTCAGTTAATATGGACGAGGTCGGGTTTCCCATACCTAATCCGTCTTTTGGCTTGTTAATGCTATTGTTAAATTGAAAGTAGTTTTGTCCGGGTGTCAGTTTGGTGAGGTTAGTAACGTTTCTGGTAGTTGTCGTGCCTATTTGTCTTAGTCTGGTTTGTAGTATGTGCGTGTTGTTATTCGTATGGAGGGGTATACGTTTTTTATATCAAATGATACCAATCTAGTGTTTGGAGTTATAGTCACGTCTTTTAATCTAGTGGTGAGTTCGTCTGTGTTGTGTATCGTATATCTGTTCAATGTAATGGTACTTTTTAGAAATGTGGTCAAATATTTTGAGAGTTTGTATGCTGGTGCAGATGTGAAGTTTATGACTGGTCTGATGTTTGTGTCGTATTTATGAAATTTTGGCTGTCCGTTGAGTAGTGGTCCCACGACCAACTGACTGACTCCAGTACTGACTTACTGGCCAGACGATGATGTCTTTACATCGAAAGCGCTCGCCCACAATAACCCACCAGCCAGAGGAGACGACTCACCTAACAGGTACGTTAACTTATTTGCCTACTGGCGGACCTTACCCAATTGCTTTAATACTAGAAAAATACTTATATATTGCGGAATTAGGGAAGGGCACCCTGCTTTTCCTCGTGGAACGGAAATGAAGAGAGACCTCAGGTTTTGGTGGAAGGCTCTGCGGTCGTTCTCTGCACTCTCGTGTCGGCTTGCTCCATATTTGGGCCACTGGGCACCTCGAATTCGGTTCTCGAGCCGATACCTTATCTATCACTCCTCGTTCCGGTGATATAGTTAACGACAATGAGGAGAAGCGATAGCGAAGCCATCTCTCTACGGGAAGAATACTGTTGCTCAGGAGCTCGATAGCGCGATACACGCATTTCTCATCAACGAGTTAGTGAAAGATTCAAACCAAGAAAGCGGATTATCCGAGGTTGTTCGTTAATCGGTCGACTAATAACAGCAACTTTGATTATGGAAATTTTAAAAGTTAATTGAACTACTCGTGAGATATCATCATCTGCACGTTTTGGTTTATTATTCATTCTGAATAATAACCCTATGTTTTCGGTCACGAAAAATTTTTTACAACCCCCCCTCAAAATTTGATACTTTACGTTTCAAGACATGGAGATTCCAAATTTGCAATGTCCGTCCGCCGTCCGCCGTCCCCGTCCCCCGTCCGTCCGTGTCCGTCCGTCCCCGTCCGCCGTCCCCGTCCGCCGTCCCCGTCCCCGTCCGCCGTCCGGGCCGTTTTGTGCCTTTAACGTGGTCTAAAAAATTCGTTCTTTCGCCCAAAAATCCGACTTGGTATCTAGTTGTGCCCGCCATCTCGGCAATCCGATCGGACGAAGCCCGTGGTTGTAATGGGCAAAAAACGGTTAAAAAAATTAATGAAACGCAGTACAACGCGGAGCTACAAGCGTTTCGTCGTTTGAATTCCCTCCGCCCCGCCCGTCTCTTTAAAAACCCAACCGCTCTCGAGGCGGCTCTCGCCTCCCTCCCAACGACCCCTTTGGCCTCCCAACGACGACGCGCTTCGCTTCGAGCGCCCCCCGTTCATTATGATATTTTTCTATGCTGAATCGAACAGGATGGATCTCGGAGCATTAATGCTAGGTCAAGCTGATTATCCGAATAATAAACCGTTGTGTAATAATTTGCAGGGTTTTTTGTTGTTGTTTATGATAAAATGTTTCAACGCCTTTTGCTATTTGGTATCTGTTTATTTACGAAGCTGTTTGTGTACATAACGAGAGCATCTCAGAAAAATAAATTACCAAAAACGAGGACAACCCTGTTCGAGTCAGAACATTTACCCCACAATTTCTTTTGTGTGACTCGATCCCTCCTTTCCGTTAACATTATTTATTGTTATTTGTTTACCTCTGCTGCCTTCTCACTATTGGCTTCACATGAGACATCTTCCCACTTTTGTGATTCTAATCCTTTATCGCAATTATCATTATTCGCCGGTTTAACTACTATCATCAACCACCTGTTCTTTTTCTACCACTATTGCACCAACATGTTTTCTGCGCGTTTTTTTGTGTACGCACTGGGAGTACGCGAACATTACTTTCTTGCAGTGCATAGACTGTTGTGCAGGAACCATCGCACCCCTCCTGGCCAGGAGCAACCAACGGAACCCGCCGATTCAGCTACCACCATTATCTGTATTAATACCGCACTGCAACTCAACAGTTTCCTCGTTGCAAATCCAAAAAACACCCTATTTTTCGACAGTTTTTTTTCTTAAAATAAACTCAGCTAAATGCACAGAGCGTTCTCACCAAAGTTATACGACTAGAATTACCTAAACGAAGGAAGCTTAATAAAAGTTATAACATGTTTAGCAAATTCATGTTCTATTTTAATTGTTAAACACACGACAATAATAATTACGAGCAACCCATACATCTGTAACGCACATTAGTGTCGCCTAATTCGCTAATGTCATCTCATGTACCTCTGTTAAACTTCAAGCCTTCTGTTATGCACTTTCACACCTATTTCTTACAACCAAACGTTTTAGGAGTTGAAACGTACTCTTTGGTAAATCTATGAATAGTTTTCATCTCGAATTTGAATACGCACGTTCGGAAGGCCATGCAAGGTTTGGGAAACGAGAAATGCGACCCTCTGGGCGTCGGCTTTTTGAAATACCAGAACAAGAAAGCGCTTTAGCATTTCTAAAAACCCTGCAAATTATTACACAATGGTTCATTATTCTCATGAACAGCTTGACCTAGTATTAGTGCTCCCCCATCCCATTCGATTCAGCATCGAATACTAGTAAACCATACGAAACATGTCCTGGCTACAATGGAACTACGGAAACAAAACGTCTGATGATTTTGCCGCGTCGGTCGAGGAAAGCGAACCCGTTCCGAGGCGAAAGGGGAGTTGAGTGGCGGCATCGTTGGGAGGCAAAAGGGGAGGTGAGCCGCCCGCTCGCAAGGCGAGGACGCCTCCGGTTGTTTTTTATTCAGACGGGAGGGAGGGAGGGACGCTGTAGTTCCCGCGTTGTGCTGCGTTTCGTTAATTTTTTTAACCATTTTTTGCCCATTACAACCACGGGCTTCGTCTGATCAAATTGCCGAGATGGCGGGCACAACTAGATACCAAATCGGATTTTTGTGCAAAAGAACGAATTTTTTAGACCACGTTAAAGGCACAAAATGGCCTGGGCGGCGGATGGTGGACGGACATTGCAAATTTGGAATCTCCAAGTCTTGAAACATAAAGTATCAAATTTTGAGGGGGGGTTGTAAAAAATTGTTCGTGACCGAAAACATAGGGTTATTATACAGAATGAATAATAAACCAAAAACTATTGTGTACACACGAAATACGGTGGATATCACGGAAAGCTCATATTATGACAGCAAGACGATGATAACGTATCCCAAACAGGTTGGCCAACGTTTGAAATGATGTGGAAGTAGGTAGATGGGAAGGTCTATTCCTGATGAATAGTGGCTGTTGCTTATGATTTGTATTGTAGAGGTGCGGACAAGTCGATACAAAGGACACTTGACCAGACGCCCCAAGAGCCTCCAGGAAGTGTGGATGCTGAGCAAGGGACAAAGTCCCTGTGTCACTGCGGCCACACATGGGCCTATTGTGACACTATCCCTTCCTTATTAGATGACGTCCCTACCCACCCCCATTAGGAAGCCGAGTGTGTCCTTCGCCGCAGACTCTGCTACTACTTGGTGGGGTTCAGTGAGCCCCTGAAAAAAGTATTCAAAGCCTCTGGCTGCCAAGGCAGAGCAGTCACATAGGACGTGCTCTGCTGTCTCGTCCTCCTCACTGCACAATCTGCACTCCACTGCCTCTAAGATGCCCATCTTATTGAGGTGATACATGAGTGGGCAGTGTCCGGTGAGGAAGCTGATCAGAACTCTCAGATCCTGTTTGGAGAGGGTCAGCATTGCCTTCGCCCTTGGATCCTTTCCGTCTGTCATGGTTGTGACAGGCGATGCCAATGGATGCTACTTTCCTGCGACCAGACGATTCAGGGATTCGATAGCCCATTTTGCAAGGCAGTCGTCCTTTTGTTGCCCTCATGCCCCCTATGAGCCGGCACCCAAATAAGAGAGAGCCTATTGTGAGCACTGAGTCGCTTGAGCGCTTGAAGACACTTACATACCGGCCTGGACCTGAAGGTGTAGGCTGCAATAGCCTTCAAGGTGGCCTGGCTGCTCGAGGATGTGTAGATATCGTGGCGTACTCTCCTAGTGGCTTAGCAAGACTGTCGTTGTGCCCTATGATCCCTCACCTCAGTCTGGAACAGCCCTCTCTCCCATCGTTTGCCTGAGTGGACGCTAACACTGAAAGTACTTCTGCTCTGGCATGACGTCAGTAGCAAGGACTGCTGCCTCTTATAGCTTGAGCTGTCTAGTCGTTCCTTAGAGGCTTACCTTAGTCCTGTCTGCAAAAGCCTTACCGCTCCCAGGTATGCGATCCTGAAGAGGTGAGGTATTCAAGGACTTCATTGCAGCAGCGTGCAAGTACTCATTTTTCCCGTAATAGCAAGACAAGCCTGTGGCCGCAGTTGCTGGGGTTTCCTTATATCCCCTTGTAGAGCCACCCCATCATTTTAAGAGTGATGCCCCACGATTTGCTGCACAGCCTCCTACATGCCCACAGAGCTCATGCCCACTTGCTTTATGCAGCGTATATCTCACGTGCGAGTTCCTTGTGAGCTGCTTGTCTAGCATCACCCCGAGGTATTTCACCTCTGTCCTCAACTGGAGTCTCGCTCCTTGCATAGCGGGCGGTAATATTTCTAGGTCTTGTTGTTTGGTAAACGAAACCATGGTGGTCTTGGATGGACTAATGAAAAGTCCTTCCTTGTCGCACCACCCTTGTGTTGCTCTTTAGAGGGACGTGAGCGCTGCAGTTCTGCAATGTCGAAAAATACGTTCCTAATCCTCTCAAATAGGAAAAAAGACGTAAGCTCTAACACGCCACATTTCTCTTATACACACAAGGCGTTTGTGTTTGCCGTGATGTAAACTTCATGTTGGCACCTCTTTTAGTCTCATTTGCTCCGAGTGAGTTGAGTCGCCCCGGAGTCGGTATTTTTAGCGTTTTTCCGAGCGAAGGAGCAAATAACTTCGCGGGCGATAGTCGCATTATATTCCCCACCTTCGAGTCAATTTGAAGGGGGGCAAAGGTCGAAGGGGCTGAGCGGTCCCTTGATAAACAGCTTGTTTGTATATTTCCACAGAGCGCTGCGGTGGGTTCCACGGGAGGAAGTACTTTATCGTCCCAGAGCCCTTTCTTCGCTTTTATGCCAAAACAGTTTTATATGAGCTTCCCCCCACCATCCACTAGCGAGCATTCACACCAACCGACCCTCCTTTGACGGATGCGGTTGTGGAAGCAGTTCAGAAGTTGAAAGAGGGAAGTGATATTTCCAAACGGTTGACGTCTTTTATGTATTCCCGAGGAAACCTCGCTTATTTTTTCCTTTTGGTTTATTATGGCCGGTGGAAAAGTGAAAGGGGGGGCATGAGATGGTGAGGAGGGGAGGAGAGATGGATTTAGGCGCCTCTTTTAATTACCGTAGCTGGTAAGAGAAGTGCCTGGCAATGATTGGTAACTGGACATCGAGTTCACTATTGACCCCTTAACATCGATGTTCAATGTCGCATTTATTATTATTGGAATTTTGACGCAAACTTTAACCCTTCCCTTCCAAATTATACATGAAATTACTAAGGTTCCCTCAAGTCATCAGCTTCTTTTACCTGTTCGACCCGACGACCAGAAGTGAAAACCCTATTTTATCGCTTTAATGCCACAAAATGTTGTATGGAATGTTGCTAAAATGATTTGTTGGACGCCGATGATTTAAATTCTAAGTTGTACACCGATCGGCGGCCTTTCGGCTCTGGGCCCAAGGACATTAACGTTTAGTTAGGGAAAACCTGCAGTAAATTTCTTGAATTTTTTTTCAACTTATCTACATAAAAAAGGAACGAAAAATTAAAAACAAACTAAAAACCATTTTGAAAAGAACAGAGGAAATATATAATACTTGTTTTTGTTTAGACTAAGATAAAATTGTTGACTTGCCAATATGTACAAGAAATAATGTAAGCAAAGAAGTAAACTTTGGAAAAACACACACATTGGTTGTGTAAGTTCGCTTAGCGTTGGAGTGTAAGGGGATTTGAGAAGTGAATATTTTGGAATGTCCAATGTGAGCAAATCCGTTTTATGTTTCGGAAATCGGAAATACCGAAGGCGAACTCGGCGGTAATGATAGTTCGTAAACCCTTTCGTTAGCAAGAGGCTGATTGAGCTCTCAGAAGGTAAGAAAACCCAGCAAATTATTACACAATGGTTTATTATTCTCTTGAACAGCTTGACCTAGTCTCACACCTCCGAGGCCCGTCCCATACGATTCAGCATCCAAAAATAGCAGTAAACCATACAAAACCTGACCTTACCACTACGAAACGACGAAAACTAAATATTCCAGACTCCTGTAATTGGCACGACGTGGCGGGTGGTTTTAATGAGACGGGAGGAAGGGAGTACCAACGACGAAACGATTAATTTCGCTGTAGTTATTGCCCCACCAGTTCTTTCAATTATTAGACGTCGGCTCAATATATTTACTGTGATTTCACTATTGACGCATTTTAGACCTCTAGGAATTGTCCCGTTCGATCGATAATCTAAAAATACTTAGAAAACGATCCCGAAAACGGCGTATTTGCGACAAAACTGCCAAAATCACATTTTGACATTTTACGTCTTTACTTTGCTACATAAACTCGAAAATGTAACGCGGGATATGTAGCGGAGAAGCATCATGAAATTTGTGTTGGGTTAGATGCATGGTAACGTCTGTTACAAAATCTAACGCTTGGTAACATCACACATTTTAATAACCTTAGTGACCAAGTGATGATGTCAATTGCTATTGACGCGGCCATTATAGAGAAACCACCTACGAGCACAACCAAACGTAGTTATCATAGCATTTAAAAAAAACAAAAATAAAAGACATAAAATGTTCCTAGTGGTTGCGTAGGTACTTGTACGAAAGCTGTACCCACCGTTTGTGTAAAGGTTTCTTTCGCGCCCGCCAGCCTCAACGTTTCCAATCACTCATAAGGAATCGCATCGGAGGAAATCGAGGTTTAGACGACAATCAACATTATGCCACGGAAAATTTCACAAAAACGAACAAAATATAAATATTAACTAAAAGGATGAATGAAAGATGTTGGGAAATGGCGAGAAAATGTTTGAAATTGAACAAAACCATTTCTGGGTGAGTGGAATCATGTGTTAAACTTAACTATGATTTTCGTTTGAGTTGAAACTGCCGATGTCGGAAGTTGAAGAGTTAGATTTCCTACGGGAGTCATTCAGCGCGTCGATTACCCGTTTTCTGCCCATAACAACCACGGGCTTTGTCCGATCGGATGCCAAGCAGGTGGGCACAACTAGATACCAGAACAAATTTTGTGCAAAAGAACGAATTTTTTAGACCACGTTAAGGGTACAAAACGGCCCGGGCAGCGGAGGGACGTTGCAAATTTAGAATCCTGACGTCTAGAAACGTCAAGTATCCAATTTTTAGGGGGGAGGGGTGGGTTAAAAAAGGTTCCTCACCGAAAACTTGCGCCCAAGGGCTTTCCCGATCGAGCTAAGGGGCTTTGTTCTGCCTATTCTGTGCCGAAGTGTATTAATAATTTTTTTTTTAACTACTTGAAGTATATATTGGAAAACCAAATAATAGCATGCAATAATAACTAAATCCAGAGGCGACAGTGCCTGAAAGTTCCAGGAAAGGGTACTAAGGGACGAGACGTAGATCTAAGTCAGGACTGGAAGACGGGTCCAAGGAAGGTTGCGCGATCCTTGCTGGAAGGATACCGACCCGCTATCACATAATTTACTCCGAAATTTTTTCTCACTCAAGGACTCTAAGCGTGATATCGTGACCAGTCTGCAGTGATCCTGGAAGTCCAGGTTGTACCTGTGAGCCGCGACCTTGCGCCGACATGACAATCTTTGACAGTTTCCCGGGGCAGTGTCTGGAGGAGTTAAGGCAGGGTTGCAGCGTTGACTATGTCCTGGTGTGGTGGGTAGTCCAAGAAAAGTGCTGAGATGCCAGTCCGCGAGACCACCAGTCGCTTTGCTCGGTTCGTGTCTATACTGGTGGGCGTTGAACGGCGGGCGGTTCATCAAAAAATGACACCTGCCGAACGTTCCATGCTAGTTATAATGATGTTGATGTGACTTGCTCTTAGGTAGCTACGTTTAGTACTTCGCATTGTTCGGGAGTGGCAGAAAGGGCACCAGACATTGTAGATTACAGTGTCAATCCTTATCGGAAAGTATTGTGTCGAATGAAATATGGAGTGGAGCGTAGGAACGCGGAAGGTTCGAGAAGGAACGAAACACGATTCGACCCTCGTTGAGGAAATATGCGCGACACGGGGATTTTACTGGTCCCAGCCTCAGCCTCCAAGCTCAATAATTACCTCATTCCATCGATTTTATCAATAAGAAAAGGCAGTGATTACTTATAATTAGAGCTATCCATAACGCGAAGCCCCGTTTCAAATGATAGCCGCACAATTAGTCGGACGGCAATGAGAGGAAGTGATAAGCCAACGCGGGTCTGGTCTCCTCCGAAATCCTTCGATACCACACCCCACGTAAACTGCCCATTAATGTCGGGCACGTTTCGACTTTGAGAACGAGCTTTCGGGCTCAGAGGCATCCGAAGCAATCACGAGAGCTTGTCCTCCCAGCAGCCTTTTATTATTTGCCCAGGGGAGAGCGGTAGGAGGTGGAGCGCAGGGTGGCTAGAAGAGCCTTGGCACGTAGGGGACCACATTCGCTCCAGCTCAATCAAAGGTCTCTGATGAGGCCTAAAAGCCCAACCTAACTGGGTTTGCGCTTCGCGCCAAGTCTCTGGAGCTGATGAAAAGAAAACTTGTGATTGGACTTATTCCGCCAGGCCGCCTTTCTTTCCTTTCTTACGCCCTAGCTCGTACTCAGAGACCCCGCTAGAAAAAAGATCATTTTTAACCGTGGGAGGACGGAGGAGGAAATTGAGCTGAAGAATTACCCGCCATTTTGCTCAATTTTCCAACTCCTCAGAGAACGGGGCATTTACTTTCACAATAACGTCACCTCAAAGACGCAATTTTGCCCCCAGCCATTCCAATATTTTCCACCTTCAGTCGTCAACGAGCAAAGCAACCTATAACTTAACTTAATCCTTGTGAATTCGATTGTACCGTGTACTCGAATTTCGACGGAAAACCAGATGCACGATAGATGAGTTTCTGAGTAGTGGGTGGAAGCTTGGGAGACCTCTGCTGAGGCTTACAGGACTCCTTCCAAACCTCAGGGAAGGCAGAAAGTCCAAACTGTCTTGTTCTAGGTCAAGGAAAAGCCGCAAGTGCCATCGAACATGCAGGGTAGGCCAGTGACCATTCTGGCCTTAAGGGTTGTTTGAAGCCTTGCGCTGGCAAATTATGGGTTGGGCCACAATAGGGCAAGGTAGGTAGAACGGAGCAATGCAATCCATATCCAAGGCCAGACTTGAAAAAGCTAGAACATGCACTTGCCCTGTGGACATCGTGGTGGTCGTGGGGTCGCTAGAAGGTAGTTCGCCCATACTAATTTTACTTTTATTGTGCATGGCCTGAAGGAGGCGGGTGCCACCCAGTCGTTACTCCCCCAGACATCCCCAAATGCAGAATCGTTACTGCAACCTGACTCCTTCTACCATATGCTGGATGGGGGCAACTCTAGCTCTCAGAATCCGTGTGTGGGAGAAGTGTAGGTGCAGGGAGAACGCCTCTTGTCAATCCCTACACCCAGTTCTGCCACCCATTCAGGTCTTTAGCCTGCTCAAGCCGCAGCTAACTCAAATGGCACCACGGGAGGCTTCTGCCCACGACCCCCACAGACAATGTGACCGACCTGAAGCCAAGGTGTTGGATTCGTGGAGGTTGTGGTTTCAATAGAAAGCTCCCCCATTGGATTAGCGCATTGGCATGTGAATGATAATGTCTGTAGTTGCCGTTGCTACGCACTAGCTCTCTTAAATATCGTTAGTTACTTTGTATGGGTCTGTACACTGGCCGTTTCAGTCTTTTTCTCGCCTGTATCACGTGAAGGGGTTGAGCTCCAGGTAGTCATTCATCACGTGATGCTCCCTGAGGCCCTAATTCTTGGCACCACGCGGAGAGCTGGTTTCTGAGCCTCGCACCTTCGCTTACAGTTCCAGGTTGGACTCGAAACTCATTTGTATCAGATATGTTTTTGACTTTCAGTTGTCATTCCCTCTGTCGGTGTGAGGAGTGTGGAACACGAGCCTGAAAACGCGATTTCCAAGTTGTTTGCCCGCCGTCGAGATATTTCAGGGCTAGCGCTGTCATATCTAATCCGTCATATCACAAGAGTTGCTCGACAGTACAACCACGAAACCTCCTAGGCTCCTATTAATAACGCCCACTTTTCATCTGCTGGGAGCTTGTCGTTCATGCGATGCGATAATCACGCGTAACGAGGAGAGCCCCAAGTATTAAGATGGCTCGAAGATCCTCACGCGATACTTCCATTAGTTGAGAAAAAGCGTGCCATTATTATATCTTCAGAAAGCGATCTGCCCCCTTGTCGTTGGTAAATTTCTCTCCTAGAGCCCAGACTCGAATCAGGCAGATGCTCCGGGTTTTCCCCCATCCCCGACACGAAGCTCTCGAGATTTGAACTGATTCAATTGCTGGAGACGATGGAAACTTGTGGCAGCTGCTCGTTTAGCTGACGACTGACTACCAGCCCACATAATTGATCCGACGAAATGAGCTCGTATCGGATGGATCAGATTTTCGAATTAGATCTATCGAGGGCCAGAACGCATTTATGGTGGGGGGGGGACTTCTTTATGGGGGAAGTCTTTTGATGACTGCCCACTATCGAGTGGTTGTAATTGTGGGGCGCTGCGGCTTAGTGACGTCACAAATGTTAATTGGAGACAACAATTTCTGACTCTGTACAACGCCCGTGCTGCGTGGGTGCAATTAATTACTCGCTACGACTAAACTGAACAATATCCAGAACATCCGACTAGTCTGATGTACTATTTACTTAGTTTATGCGACTCCCTTACAACTTAGGGTTACCACTCTCATCTCCCAAGTGTCTTTTGTACGTTTCGATTTATCATTTTCGTGCAGCGATGGTATTGATCTTATTCTGCGAACGGCAACCGTTTTGAGCACTGAATCTATTTGTCTTCAACTCCTCCCTAATTTCAAGGTGTAGTCAGTGGCGATTATTGAACATTTATCCGCCTTCAATCTTCCACATAAAAGACAGAGTCGCAGTCTAGGTCGATTGATTGTTTAATGTCCCTTATTCTATAGTATGATATTATAAGCCTGAATTCAGAAGCAGGCTAAACGTTCAGACCCTGCAGAGTTCGAAAAACATCAATAAATGTTAATAGCATCTTCAAAAAATATGAGGTGGTACTCCAATCAAATACCTATACGATGAGGGAGGGGCCGCTCCATAAATTCCGGAATTTCAACTCTCGCTGTTTCCCGCTTACTACCTTTTCTAAAAGTATTTTTCCGATGACTCCGCAAAGGTGATAATAGTCCTTTTTAAAAAAATTTTGTTTACAGCCTCATCAATCTTCTGCATGCCGTTTGCTCAGCAATGGCAAGGGATGGGGACGGAGGAATAAATTAATATTAGTGAACAGTCAACTCAGCAAACTACATCCGATCTGAAGCAAATGAAGTAACTTTCATTTAAAAACCCTGCAAATTATTACACAAGGGTTTATTATTCGGATAAACTGCTTGACCTAGCATTAATGCTCCGAGACCCATCCCGTTCGATTCAGCATCGAAAAATATCAAAATGAAACCCAAAAAAAGGTCGAAAAGAACTGAATCGTAATATTAAAATAAACAAAAAAAACGAAAGTATCTAGAAAAAACTGAATTTTAATATGAAAACATGCACGCTAAATACTAATATCAAAATGTAACCAAAAATCTATGAAAAAAACCAAAATGAGAATGAAACGAAAGAATCTAAAAAAATTGAATCGTATTAAAACCAAAAAAAATGAAACGAACGAACTATAAAATAAATAAACCAAAAATAAACGAATAATGAAAAGTTCAATCGAAGATAACAGATATTTTGCTAACGAAAATAGTTGAGACAGAGCGAAACAGTCATTTGTGGAGGTGAAGACGAGAACAAGGCAATTGGACGATAAAGAGACAAATCATAGTGCCAAAGGTTATATACGAAACACGAGCGCTTCCTAGAGGAAGCAAAAAAAAAAAAAGAGTCGTGGGGGGGGGGGGGGGGTTCCAATGAGGAGAGGGGGCGGGTGGGGGTTGCGGGCGGGTGAGCGTTGCGGGCGGGTGAGCGTTGCGTTGGGAGGCGAGGACGAGGCGGGTTGTTTTTTATTGAGACGGGCGGGAGGGAGGGACTTCAAACGACGACGAAACGTTGACTTCCGCTGTAGTTCCCGCGTTGTACTGTGTTTCGTTCATTTTTAAAACCAGTTTTTGCCCATTACAACCACGGGCTTCGTCTGATCGGATTGCTGAGATGGCGGGCACAACTAGATACCAAATCGGATTTTTGTGCGAAAGAACGAATTTTTTAGACCACATTAAAGGCACAAAACGGCCCGGACAGGGGACAGGGAACAGCGGACGGACATTGCAAATTTGAAATCTCCAAGTCTCGAAACGTAAAGTATCAAATTTGGGGGGGGTTGTAAAAAAATTTTCGACATAGGGTTATTATTCAGAATGACTAATAAACCAAAAAACCAAGGAAAGTTGTGTGATGCGGTGCGCCTGATATTTCCGTTACACTTACCTGGTTTCCTAAATGTGTGTAACGAGGTTATTCGTTCTATTGACTTGCAGATAGAATTGTGTTGACGGTTTCATGTTTCAATTATTACATTATTTATAGTTTTGTGCGTACGTTGTGCATTGCGAAATTGCAATTCAATGTAATGTAAATGTGTTGATATTTTTTTAGGGAAGGTTCCTGTTTATTGTTGTGAAGTTATATCGAAGAGTTAGCCAAAGAAATGACAATAGTTTGACTTCTAGAAGTTATCAGTTCGCTCTAATTATCTTCTAGTTATTGTTCAGCTCTTCTCAAGCCAAATTGGCACAAGACTGATCGTTATCCACAACCCGATCGAACTTTCCGAGGTCAAGTTTTCCGTCTTGAGGCTGCGGAATTAGGAGCGTCATGAAACTTCAAACTACGCCTGTCAATCGTCTTTGTTTTATGCAAAATAGGAAGAGGTGAACTTGAGGGAACGCAAGAATTAGTGTACTGTTACTATAAAATACTGTAATTTTCGGAATTACACGGATTGATAGATGAACACGTAACAAACACTTGAGATCACGGTAAAGAAAGTTCAGCATGAAGTCACTGGGGACCACTCGACTCGTTTCACGGTAAAATCGGAAGAGACTCGAGTTAGTCGAACTGACGTAGTTCACGGCGCATGATGGGGCTCTTCAAAGGGGAATGAATAAGGGTTGGTAGAAAGAGTGCATATATACCTGGAGTCAGTGGGAAAACCGTAACAGGGAAGTCCTTTAACTGCGCCGCGGCAAAACCCCAGTCATTAACCCGAGGTTTTCGGGGTAACCCCGAACAGTCTTCTTTCATTCAATATTCTCAGCACCGTCAAACACGAGGGATTGGTATTACCAGAACCGACAACATACTTTCCCATGTTTGAGATTCAGTGAGTACTGCCTGACTCCTGTTGTAGGCACCCCAGTAATCCTAGTCTAGTGGTTATAGACAAAGCGACGATCCCTTTTCCCTTATCTCACTTCTCCACCTTTTAGAGGCCAGTCAACCCTAGAACTCATACAATCAGAACACTATCATCTATCGTACATATTACACCAGTTCCAACTGACCCACTGCTCTGACAACAGCTGAGATCAACTTATCACTTTTTGATGTGAAAGATGTTCTCTGCGTGTCTGAATTTATTCACTGATATTAACCGTTGAAATCGATATAAATTGTGAAAATAGGCTAATATAAACTTCCAAAAGAGTAAACATTACCATTATGCGATTGAATAATTTATGTGCTAATTACTCATAGTGTTTGACGCATAGGAGCAACTCAATAAAGTCCATAACCTAGAACGCCACTAGTTTCTATGTAGAACGTGGAGTCTCAAGTGGTACTGAATGAAAAACAGATTTTAGGTATACAGTTCTCTGACTGTCCCAACGCTGGGTGAAGCACCGTGGCCTAAAAACCTATTGTGCCAGTTCTTATGTCTCACAGGTCCGTGCCTAGACTCCTAATGAATGCCAGCCTTCTTTGACGTCCACCCTAAGAGAAGTGGTACCAAAGACCAAAGTTCGCTCCCTCACAAGTCTTAAGCACTGGGCCAGAACGTAGTAGGGAGTCTCCTCATCCATGCCACACCACCTAAACTGAGGGGTGTCAACTATACCCATAACATACATGTGTTTGTTCTTTGTCCTTCATCTCCAGCATCAAAAGGGTCCATCTTATCTCGTATGGTCCTGAGATAATGCGTTTGGAGCGACTAACTTCAGCAGCTTTTCAGACAGTATGATGCATTCTCTTGGTATATTCTCTGAGAGTCCTCTCGACTAGTGACGGAGATGCTCCACAGTAGGGGAAGGTGCCCATAGGTATAATAGACGAACCGCGCCTGCCCAGGTGGTCCACCCTCTCATTTCCAATTATCCTCTTATGCCCAGAAATCCTATCCTAATTCTATTCTTATTTGCTAAGGAGTTAAGGCGTATTCAGCACTCCCGCATAAGTTTCGACATTGTGCAGTAGTTCACCAGCGCCTTACTGGACGCTTGACATCAGTCATTATGTTAATAGTTTTATTGATATATCGTTTTACAAATTTTATTAGTTGGTGGAGTGATGAAAATCGCTGAATGCACGTAGGAACCAGATCGTCCCACCAGATATTTTCGCCGTGTTTTTCTCTACAATTTCGGAACTGTCAACAAGGGCATTTCCAAGAAAATCACCTTGACAATCCCATAAACTTCCTATTCAATGAGTAGAGGCAACGTAATAAATTCCAGAATTTCAAACGGTACCAGTTTCTCGCTATTGAGTTATCTTCTGCAAGGGTCACGTAAACCGATTGAAAAACAGGTCGAATTAATTGCTAGATGGATAAAATTCGCCGTTCACTGCTATACCGCCCTACGCTAATAGTTTCGTTGTCAGCAAAAGAGTTTTCGTCACAAGTTGCGACTGAACTTATGAACCATCTTCTTGTACTGTCCCATCTTTGGAGGCTTAAACGATTTCGGATGCCCATTTCTCAAGCAGAAGAGCACTTTATAGTGACTTCACCCTCGTGGACGAGCAGATTAAGGAGATCGATGCTGCCCTATTTTTAACCCCATCGCTACGAAGGATGCCTCGATAAGATAGCGCCTTGGAAGAGGGTAATTGATAAAAACGTTAACTAGATTCTTGCGTGTCGCTCCCTTTTCTCTTCCTCGCCGTACTTCATCAAATGGTATAGTAACAAAATCTTGTTACGGTCATTTCTTGGACAGTGGAGAACCCATCCATCAATTGGACGTGTCTTTCCCCGAGGCAATGGGCTCTGACCAAATGTAAAGCAGCGTTATGAGTAACATTATTGTCGCCTAGTGAATAATATTGGTTCAGAAGTTCTCGGAACTGAGCCAAATACACTTTTAACTAACATTTGTTGCGGAAGGGCACGCAACTCTCCACAACTTCTGTACCTTCATTTGCTGTATTTCAAAGGAGTCGTTTATTGAGAACGAAATGTAGGCGATTGTTAGCTGAAAGTACCTTATGAGTTTGTACTTTCTTGTTTCCTCCCCATTGGACGCGAATTGAGAGTCTTTGGGAGAAAAGAAGTGGAACAGCCCAAGGAAGTCGCCGTAAGGAACTGGCTCGTTGAGTAGTCTGGCTTAACCCTCTTTCTCCTAAGATGTTCATGGGTGTTGAGAAAAACTCATGCGTGTCACGTCCCTTTAACGAAGATTGCCATGTCTAATGCCCATTCATCCAGCGTGGCAAGTCTTCGTTCAGTGGAGCGGTCTATGTGCAGAATGGTTCAGTATTTTCTCTTTGATTGATGGTGAGTTTGCTACTCCAGGCAAGAAGACAGTGGCCCATCACTCCCAAGTAACGCTCTTACTTGAAGTGCCCTTGCTGGGTGCCTGTAATAACGCAAACCTTGAGGAATCTGAGAATCCTGTGGCTGCCAAAACGTTTTAACGATTGGCTATTTAATTTTCCCTTTGAGAGGATGAGCCGGGGTATTTCCTCATCTACTCGCTGCTTGGCGAGGTTGCACCATTAGGTGACGCTTCAGAGCAATTCATGGGGCTTTGCCTCGATTCGTTCACATGGGCGTTTGGCTCGAAGTCAACCTTTCTGAGGCCTCTGATAAGACTTCCGAAGACCGAGCCCTTCATCCTCCACACTGGGACATTTCTGGCCCATATTGTTTGTAATTACCATTCAACAGATTGTCTAGTTAAAGATGCGTGAATTTCATGTAAACGGGCAATTAGGTTTGAACTGATTTTGCTCCAACCCTGATTTTGAGCCGATTTGGTTCAAGGGTGTGTCCCAATCACAACCACAGACCAGTTTCTCAAATGACAGGTTTCGTATTCAAGCGCCTTCTAAGCTCGAAGATCTCAGGTAAGTATTTAGTAAAGTTAACGTACCTGTTAGGTGAGTCCGTCTCCTCTGGCTTGTGAGTTACTGTGGGCAAGCGCTTTCGATGTAAAGACATCATCGTCTGGCCGTTTAGTCAGTACTGGAGTCAGTCAGTTGGTCGTGGTAAGTATTTAGTGTTTCGATAGCTATGATGACTGAAACATCGGGGACTTCCTTCAGCCCCTCGTACATTAGGGACTTTTATGACTTCAGCTACTAATTCAATGTATTGTTAGGAAACTCCAATTGTTGTGGTTGTGCTTGTTATGAGGTTGGGCATTTTGGGGAACGGAAGGCAGGAGTTGCATTACACAGGGATTATTACTGGCTGGGGATTCATAAGGATGTTCGGAACTGGTGTAGGTGGCGTGCTACTTGTCATGAACGTTTCCAAAGACATCATTGAACTCTCATGAAAGTCGAACTAACTGGAGCACCTTTCGAAAGAGTTGGCATTGGCATAGTTGAGGTTTACTCTCTCGCATCTCCCATTTCCTGCTGCGTGGTAAGCAGATGTTTGGATTTTGTCTACCTGAAAAAACTCACGTAGGTGTCGGATGAGCTCAGATGTGAAATTCTTTCCTTGATCAGACAACATCCGCTTACTGTATCCGAATCTCGCAATATGACGGACCATATTCTGGGCAACTTTCTCAGACGTTTGGGATTTCATTGAGTAGAATTGCACAAAACGTGAGAACTGGTCTAAAATCGTAAGGATGTACTTGTGACCATCTCTCGTCTGAGGAAGGGGCCGACTATAGTGGACCAGCGGGTCACCATTTATCTCTCCGCTGAAACTTTCACAGCGTCAGCGAATCTTGGACCCGAGAATTCGGCTCACTATTTTTGTCTCTTAATTTTTTAATTTTTACTTTCCTTGCTCTACGAAGTACAAAGGAAAGTTATGTAATCTGCTGAAAAAAAATTTTGAGTTCTCTTCAGATCTTTACGTTTCAGACCCCACTGAGTTCGAAAAACACTATTTGGGAAAATGGTCTGTGTGTGTGTGTCTGTGTGTGTGTATGTGTGTCTGTGAACAATTTTTAGAGAAAACCACCGTACCAAATCAGCTCAAACTTGATATCTCGCTCGAAAGTCACCATGGAACGCCAAAATAAGGGTTTGAACAAAATCCACCGAAAGTTACCTATAGTAATCATAGTGATCAAAACACCAAATATTTTTTTTCTCAAAAACGGCTCTAACGATTTTGATTAAATTTTTTATATTGGTAGCTCTTGATATGATAATTATACCATAAAATTTCCAATTGTGGGAAAATGACGAGAGCAGCACAATAAATTACCAAAACTTTCGACGAAATCGATTTTAGCGCAGTTTTTAGAGAAACCCACCGTACCAAATCAGCTGAAACTTGATGTCTAGCCTACAGGTTACCATGGGACGCAATAATGAGGGTATGGGCAAAATCCACCGAAAGTTAACTATAGTCATCATAGTGATCAAAACACCAAATTTTTTTCTCAAAAACGGCTCTAACGATTTTAATTACATTTTTTATATTGATAGCTCTCAATAACACAATGATACTATAAAATTTTCATTCGTGGGAAAATGACGAGAGCAGCACAATAAATTATCAAAATTTTCGACCAAAAGCGTTTTTCGCGCAGTTTTTTCCTTATAAACTCCGCTGGAATTCTTGTAGAATGTTAAAAAAAATTGGTATTGTAGTCCAATCCAATACCTAAAGGGTGAGTGTTTAAAAACGCTCATGAGATACATGGGGCTCAATCCAGAAATTCCTGAATTTCAACTACCGCCGTTTCGCTTACTACCAGTTCTGACAGTTATTTTCCAATAACTCTGCAAAAGTGATTACTATCCTTTTTTCAAAAAATCGTGTTTACAGCCTCATTAATTATCTGTGTACCAATTGCTCAATAATGGTCCTGCAATGAGTACGAGCAGCACAATAAATTCCGGAACTGTAAGCGCTACCGCTTCCTGCTGCCGTAAAGCGTTGTTTGACCAAGTTCAAATTAATTGAGTGATAAATGAATTGATTAAATAGAATTAGCCATGTACAAAGTTAATTGACGTAGAGCTAAGGAAAGTTGTGTGTTGCAACGCACCAGATATTTTATCTCACTCCCACTTCTTTTTCTTGAATGAAGGAGCGTGGACCTATTCGTAAACCACTGCCACCAATGTTACGCTGACTCAGGAAAAAATTGACAGCAATCGCACGGAGCTCTCATCCACAATTGCCTGACTTTGTCGGGAATTATGCACCACTGTCTTAACCACTAGACCACGATCGCCCGGTGCCTTTAAAGGGAGTCAGGCGGTACAGCCCATTGCCAGTGACCAGAGGACATCGCCATTCCGGATACCACTGCAGAGACTGTGGCAAGAGCGTTGGTTGACCATGTGATCAGTAGATTTGGGGTTCCCTTGGAACTTCATTCCAAAGTTTTCCAGGAAGTTGCGAAGCTTTTAGGAATTCACAAGACCCGAGCAACACCTTTGCACCCTACAAGGTTCAATCGCACATTGCGGTAAATATTATCTAAGATTGTGGCTGAGGACCAAGAGGATTAGGACCAGCAGTTGCCAATTGCTCTCCTAGCGTATCGCAGTGCATCACATTCTTCCACAGAGAATGGAATTTTGGTAATGGGACCGAGAGCTTCACTTGCCTGTCCACTAGTGTTTGGAAGGCGTCCTGATGACGTGCCTCTTTCTACGTACGTGGAACAACTGCCAAAAAGCCTTATTAGTGCTAATCTTCAAGCACAACAGCAGTTACATCAAAAAGCAGAAGAGATGAGGCACCGCTACAACCTCAAATTGAGTTTTGAAAACAACAAGCCAGGAGATAAAGTTTGGCTCTACTGCCCCCGTCGTTCATGTACCGGTTGAGCTCGTAACTTCCATGTTTATGTGCAGAAAGTGAGTTAAGCTCAGCTGGCACATACAATTGGACTGTAACGCGTATTGAATTGTCTGGTAGAGCGATAAGATGCCCTAAATGTGGATTAGGCCGAGGAAAGATGTGTGCGTTGCACCAGATATTAGTTTCGAAGTACTCAAAGTGTAAGAGTATTAGATGAGTACGCTTCAATGCTCAGTAGGAAGAGCGAGCGAACGGAGAAAGGTTCCGTTGGGGCACACCGCGTGCCACAACCGTCTGAACCGTTTCCCAGGCTACCCCTCAGTATTTTAAATATTTATTTAAAACGAACTTAAGGCTGGTTTTCCGGGCAGCGTTACTTCAAAGCGCCGAAGAATTACTGGTATTGCCTCCTTGTGAACGCTCCGGTATTCTGCAACTCTCTGGAGCGCCTCGCTCTATTTATTCGCCTCCTTTTTACCGACCCAATAAACAAATTCTCCTTCTCCGGGGCGATTCTGAAAAGATTAAATGGAGCCTGCTCTAAATAATTCAGACGCAACCCGTTCGTTCGGAGGTCGGTGGAACGTAGCGGAGACTTTACTGCACTTGAGGGGACATCAATGAGTCGCCGGCGACGTCAAACGAAACGGCTGGTCGTCTATTATTCATGGAAGCGTCGAAGGTTCAGTAGCTCCAGTTGGAAAGGAGTTGAAGCCTCGCGGGAACTGCTCCAGTCAGTCTCTGTACAAATAGTTTGCCGTACCTTGGAACGGGTGACGTTGAAGGAGTGAGGGATATGGTGAGGGGGGGGGGGGGCTTTGACTAAAAAGATAAATTATAAATGAATTTGTGTAGGTTTCCCCCGCGTAGCGAATAATAACCGGAGCGTGACATTTTTTGTGAGCTCCAGAGCTCTCCCTCAATTCCCGCGAGCATCCAACATTCGGAGTTGACTTTTGTTCGCGATACGACGAAAAGATGAAAAAAAGGAAAAGGAAGGAAGAGCCGTCCAATTGCGAATAGACACAACAGAGAAGAATAACAAATATCCTTCTGGAAAAATGTCAGAATAACATAAACAGGAATTGGACACCTTCAGGTCGTGCGTTTGCGTCTTTTGTTCGATTTGCAAGACATCGGCTAAGCTCGTTTTATTCCCTCGTTATTTCCATAAGTTATATGGAATTTCTAACGGAGAGGGGTGGGGGTACGAAATTAACCAAAATTGAGAGTTCTTTTGTATTTTTCTTGAAAATGGTTGAAACAATTTTGCGCTTCGTCGTCTTGAGAATTTAGCCTTCACCTAACTACCAAAAAGCTTCAGGCAGGGTGGGAATGAAATGATGCCTCATAATAAGTACATTAGAAACTTGGCCCCAACCCATTATCTCCTCCCTCACACTCCTCCACCACTCTCTTGGGGCGTAACATATTTTTCTACAAGCCCTTTCAAATTTTGTCACTTTTTGTTTCAAGGCAAAATGCCAAATCAGTATGGGTTTTTGAACTCAGAATTCCACACCTGCCCTAATGGGACTCCCTGGCCCTTAATGGCAAAGTCATTGTTCCCCCAAAGACCTTGGTCCTCAACCCCTTATTACCAATGGAAATTCCACCTGTTCTGTTATTTCCAATTGACGACGGATTTCCCACAACAGACAGCTCCTCCCAAACTCATTCTCCAACGAAGTATCGCAGAAGTCGGTCGTCTCCAGTTCTCCCAACAGTCACCTAACACTGTAGGATTCGTCCCTGCGTGGAGGGAAAACGCAATAACCTTTTATTGTTCGCAAAGATATGCCCTACGCTTTATGCCCCGTTTACCAATGGGAATGTCGTGATGATTTGGTAGCTTGCACAACACTTCTCCGTCGCAACGCCCCACGGAAAATACCGTCCATCAAACCGATGAATTGTTCAGAAGGAAGACCAGGCTGACAAAGGCTGGAAACGATACTGCCTCTACCAACTCACGCTACAATCCCGCTGTGAGAGTGCAAGGTGTTGCGCGCACAAAGTTGTTACTGCAGTTGTTTGGGTTCATCCCTGAGTGCAGGCAGGTCTGTTTCCTTATTTGATGACTGTACCCAAACCCTCGACGAGGGTTATATCAGTCATGGAAGTTGCGAATTCGCTAATGTACAAGAGGCCGGCCTCTGCAGCATCCACCAAACTCAGACCTGTGGAGGTATGTCAGGTATTTGGTCGTTAGCCAGTCTCTCGGTAGAGAGCTGTTGCCCGTGTGTGACCGCGTGGAGGTGACCACCTGAGGAATCCCGTACCATCTGGGAGGAGTTCTTAATCTGGTTCCCTACCTGATCTTACTGTTTACTTGGGTGGCAAGTTTCAAAAGGACAGATCAACTATGACCGCGTTTCTTAGCCATCACCTTCTTCGCGAACTCTGCAAAATGGTTAAAGGCTAGCTTTGTTGCAGTCAATGCTGCTAAGTTCGTTTGCCATCCCAACCACCGTCGCTCACTGGTAGAAACTACAGTGGAGCAGCACATGTTTTCTTGTTTCCTCCTCACTTGAGGCACAAGACGTGCATAATGGAGAGTCTTTCAGAGAAAAGAAGTGGAGCCGCGCATTGAAGTCACCATGTCCCGCGAGGAACTGGCTTGCCCAGTGGTCTGGCTCGACCCGTTTTCTTGAAAGACGTTCACGGATGTTGGGGAAGAACTCATACGTATCACGTCCCTTTGACGAGGATTTCCATCTCGCTTGCCATTTCACTAACACCCATTCATTGATGGCGGCAAGTTTCTGTTCTGTGGTGAGAGCCGCACAGAGTTCAGCCCAAAGCGGGGGAAGCTCCCGTTTCACTCTCCACTTGTTAACCATGCACTCAACGGCCAAATCAACTGGTAACTGACCAGTGATCACCTGGAGTGCTTCTGTTGATACAGTCTTGTAGGCCTTGGTGATCCACAGGAGCGCAGCTCTCAGGGATTGGGCCAATACTCTCTTTTGATTGACGGTGAGTTTGCTACCCCAGACAACGGGGCAGTAGCCAATCACGCCTAGATATATGGCCTTATACATGACCCCGAGAGCAGGCAATAGATGAGCGTGACAACACCTCTTTCGATACAGTCGTCTCCCAACTCTCCCGATGGACACTTGTTTCACCACTTATCAACTTCTAATTTGGATTTCTCCTTCCTTCCCCGAAGAACCAGTTTGACGCCTTCAGAGCCCTCCTTGTTCGCGCTTATATACTCAAATCATGTCCTGTTCAAGTCACCTCTTCTTTGTACATCCAAGTCTTCAAATCTTGTGACCAACTCTTCAATTACAAGTTCGTGCTCAACTAAAACTCCGTCTCCAGGATTCATTCGAGTCTATCCTGGCCAAAATAGGCACGGAGATTCCAAATCTGCAATACCCGCCTGCCATCTGCCATCCCCTGTCCACTGTCCCATATTTCGCCTTTATCATCATCTAAAAAATCCATTTAGTAGTTGTGGCTGCCTGAAGAAAGAAACTCACGTTTGTCACGAGCCAAAAATGTCAAATAATTAGTTTTATCGCAATAACGTCGTGTTTGGCATCCTTTTTTAGGGTGTCTAGGGTGTAGGAATGTGCTTACATGAATAACCGTGGAGAACTGTAAATATAGTGAGGTAAATTCTACTAGTTGAAGGGACTCGCGGAACAATGTAACGAAAGTCATCTTTTCTCTCTGGCGCTCATTTCCTGTCACTGCCTCCCATTCCACTCCAACCACCTGTCAGTTCGACTCCAACTGCCTGGTGTCGCCTAGAGAACGTAATTTCACGTTGATCCGGTGGATTTGTCGAGTATTTTTCGATGCTCAATCGAAAGGAATTGGTCTCAGAAGTGCTTCACGAACACAGTCGTTTGAGTATGAGTTACGTAATAATTTGCAGCGTTTTTTTCTTCTTCATTTTGTTCTTCTCGCCATTCCTCCTCTTCCCCCGTCATCGTGCGAGCACAGACATGGGGCTGGGATTGAATGTAATGACGTATGAGCTTTCCCGATGATGGAGGACATCCTAATGCACATTCTATGTTATCCAGGCAAGTCTAAAGTTGGACGTAGAAGTCCAGTCTGGTGTAGAAGTGCAGTTGTCAGTGACGGTTGTCAATCTTGCGTAACTTCGAATGTGCCTGTTGTTTCGTGATGAAATGGAACAGAGGATTTGGTTGAATGTCACTCATCATTCACCCCTAACGCGTTGCCAAAGTGCGGCCTCTACGTTCAATAACACAATATTAGGCCCGGAGGCAAATCGCACGGTCGGCGGCTACGGCGTAAATTGAGTCACCCGACGAATCTCCCTTTTGCCCCTTCGATATGAAATCCGATGAAAGGCTCAGTCAGTCGAGAGAGTTGGCTTTGTCATCTTGAGCGAGAGGGAAGGAGAGTTGGCAAGGGCGTGGAGGTTGTCGAGACTTGTGGCAAAGGTGAAGGGAGAGAGGGGATTTGAATAAAACGACGGGAAGCGAAGTAGAGGCTAATGCATACATCTTGTCGCCAGGAAGAACGGCTGAGGCTTTCCTCATGAAAATGGCCAACGGACCGTCAAATGGAGAAGGCTCTTGGAAGGGAGGCTGAGAAGGAGAAAAGTGGGAAAGTGTGTTGCGTTGTCCTGGGGGCTGGCGGGTCGAGAAGTGTAATTCCCCGTGTGAACATTAACAAGTGTTCTTGAGCCTCTCGAGAATCGATCAACAATCGCGTGGCGGGAGCTGTTGAGACGTTTCTATACGCTTCGAACACGGAATCTCCGTAAATCCCTGTTTAATCTTCTTGTTGATATAATCCTAGAGATCGTAACATAATCCCCCCATTAGTCACGGCTTGTGAGTAACACGTTAAATTATTCGCTCATAACGAGATATTCTGGTCGTTAGGCGGGGGGGGGGGACGACTTTCGTGTGAACTGCCGCCTCTCTACAGTCCACCAACACCCACCGGGCATTGTAAATTGTCACTGTGTCTTCAACCAGGGCCTTTTAGCCACTATATGCATCAAACTCACAAGGACGTCTTCAACTAGTCATTAGCTACGTATTATTCCACGTAAATGTTCCTCTGAAAGTCCACTGAACGGAGACAACAACCAAAATTAGTCAAAACTCGTGTAGTTTAGTCCATCACGTTTTGGGGCCTATCGAGGAAACTCATTTAGACGGGTGATTTGTATTTCGAGTTGCGGGAGAACGATAGAACAGATTTGGTTTTGTTGGTGATTTTTTTAGGGCGCTAAAATCATTTTATCAGCATTGTTCGGCACCGGCCAAAGTAGTTGGGATCATGAGCTTGGGCCTTTACAGGTGCGTTTGGCCCTATTCATGTTATGCTGTGGGGAAGTTTGAGAACTGCCAGTTCAGTCGGCTTCTCCTCCAGACAAAGGGATTAAGCTCGGTTCAACTTCCGAAGCGACAACGGACTTTACAAAATGTCCTTCCCTCCCTCGATTTACCTCCTTCTCCAACACACACAGCTCTTCCCAGATACACTCGTCTCCCAGTGCTCACACAAATATTCCTCTATGAACTCTCGGGCCATTCACAGCTCTTCTCATTCTCTCGCTCCTCTCAAGTTTCATACGCAACCAGTTCACGCGTATTGCGATTCCCCTTGTGTCGCCCTTATATACTCAAATTCCACTATTCATTTCACGTGTAATACAATCCTTCTCTCACTCTCAGGGACCCCCTTTTATTTTATTCATGCTCCCTTTCTCGTGCGTCCAACAAGCATTATCCATCAACAGGAAGGGGACATGGGTTATCAAAATGTACAAAAATGAGGGATTTCAGCGTATTGCTCGAAAACAGCATTTATTATTTTGATCAGACATTCAAATTATTTCCTACTACTCACAACCTAACTTTCGTTCTTCATAAATGCCTCTGTGATAGTTTAGCGGACGTAGACACACGACGTTAAGAGGAAATAAGGACAAAAATGCTCGAAAGAAAAGTAAACAATTTCGATCACTGATTCAACAGAAATGTTGGAATCCTACGCAGCACCAATTTGGACTATCGAAAAATTACAATCATGTGACAGGGGGTTGGTTGGCACCATCTAGCGGAATATCGTCAAACCCCCAAAACTAGCAGTTCCAACTTAAAGTGCCTGTGAAGCAAAAAAGGTTCTTTTGTAAACTTGTTTGAAAAAACTGCTGTAGCGACTCACAGAGTGGCTCCAATTACTCAAAAAGTGTATATTGTGTAGAGAGTCCAATGGGATGCAATAACAACCCAAGTGGGCCAAAAGGTTTTGTGGGCGTTATTCGAAATTTCCACAGTAAGTGCACTCACTTGATCAAAATGAGAAGAACCTACTCTTTCAAGAACCTACACTCACGTTTTGTACCCCAGAAGTATTTCTGTGAGTGTCCGTTGAACGTCCACCGCCGCTGGAGCCTGGACAGATTTTAAAATGAGATTTGGTACTTTAGTTTGATCATTGATGGGCTCGGCTCAAGCCCAATTTTACTGCGGTCAAACCCAAACAGACTGTGCAAGCTATCAGGCACTTTGATCTGAGGCCGAGCTCAATGCTCTTGTTCTGAAGCTGCTGGAAGCTCCAAACCACCCTTGTCAGTCGTTCTCTTTCTTACGATACATTTTCCCGCTTACGGTTTCCCCCGTTCGATTTTTCCTCACCCCTTCCCTCATCTCACTTCTCCCCCTTATTCCTCACTTCTTGACGGGACTTGATACTAGATTCAGACAGTTACACACTCGCTCTTTATAGGTCTTTCATACTTTACTGTGAACTCGACCTCCGTTGTGTCAAGTGATTAACCAGTGTCGTTAGCAGTGCAGTAATATAGTCACCATCTCTCTCTGGTGTGGCTGTTCTCATTTTAGATGGGATCACACACAGGGTGGCGTATTAGGAAACAGGTATGTTTTCTTCTCTTTTCTGAAACCAAGGAAAATGTTGATGTTTTATCCCCATTCTCTTTTATTGTTATTGTATCCACCCCTGGACCTTCGGGAATGTGTGTATGTATTTAAGGGTTGGGTGTATTTATTGTGTGAGTGTGTTAGTAGTAGGTTAGAGTGGGTGGGATGAGTCGTGGTGGAGGGAGGCCGAATATCGGGTAGTCCACCCTCGGCACGTCGAAAAGGGGCAGTTCAGGCTGGGATCAAACACATCCTTCCCCGTGGGAATGACGGAGACAAGTCCAATCCTCAGAAACCCTATGGAGATAAAGCGTAGGCGCTGTTAGAACGCCTTTTGGCTATTCTGGCACCAGGGCCTGCTATCCATTCAGGTCCGTAGGGCGCTCAAATTGCAGCCAAATAGAATGGGTACCACAGGGGCTCCTGCCTGCAGCCAGTGGCGTGGGTCTCCTTAGGGCATGACGCCGCTGGCCATGAAGCGTGGTTTCGCTAAAAATTCCCCAGAGAATTGGTTGGGTGCTGGCAGGAGAGGGTTTAAGGCCACCAAGCTAGGAACCCTCTATGAGGCCACGGGCATGTGCCCAGTACTCCTACAAAGGTCATTGATCAGTTTGTGGTCTTGCAATGCCGTCAATCTCCTAGACTCACCCACCATTGACGAAAAACCACCACAGTGGGAAAAAATATTTTTTTGCTTTGTTCATCATCGTGTCACGTTATCTCCATTATATACATCTCGCTTATACCCACCGTTTTTTTCTACTACCACCAACTATACCGTCTATCAACCTTATTTACGAACATTCTTCTACTTCCGTTTGCTCATCCGCATAATTAGTAAAAAGGACCAACGCGTGAGTTATTCGTACGCTCAACCCATTTATTGTTTCTCGTCTACCAACTCATCTCCATATTAATTTATATAGCGTCGGGAGATTTTTCGTTTTTTTATTCTGTTCGATTATACTTATCTATCATTAAAAGTCGAATGGTTTTTTTATGTTCACTAACACTTCTCATTTAGACCGGCATGTTGGAATTGGCCCCTTCTTACCAGGATAAGGCTTACAATAGCCCATACACACACACTCTCTCTCTCTCTCTCTCTCGTCTCACTTGTTGACTTATTCTTAACTCGTGCTGAATTTCATTTCTCCTCCTCAAGCGTCTTAACAACCTTTTTTATAACTTTCTCAAAAGCGTGTAGTTTTACTTAAATGTTTCCGTAGAAATGCGTCGATCGACGATATAGCGCGTTATTGAATTTAGAGAAGCGGCGGAATGGTGTGTGACGTTACATGCTTCAAATACTGACAACAAATAGGTCTTCGGTAACGTTATTGTGTGTTTTTTCCACCTGTTGTAGCTACAATGTGACCGTTTCGTCGAGAAGTGTGGCTGAGTGGCGTTTATTTCAATTAGTCGCCAGACGCTCCTAAAACAAGAGGCATTCTATGGCTACTAGGACTGATGACTGAGATTAATACTCGGTACCGGCCGGTAGAACGGCCAGAACTTAGCGATGGTAAGGATTTGAGATGCTGAGGACCCAGTCGTTGAGAATTGGGCAAAATTCGACGAACAATGTCAGCTAAGACAGGCAAATAGCGGCGATCGTTGGTGCTAATGCGAAATGTTCTCAATAGGTCAAAGACAGCTCCTGTCTTTCAGGCCAACAATAATTCAACAATGCCTATAGGTATCTTCAGGTACGCCTACATTTCATTAGAATTTTCCCTAGAACCGCTACGTTTGACTAATTGAAGTTCCGTTACGAGTTGAAAATGTTGCACTTTTGAGGTCAGTTTGGAGGGCGTTATCGACAAAATCCAAGTTCAGGAGCAAAAGCGAAAGCCCCTCGAATAAATTTCGCTTTTCCGAGGGGTTTAACCCGATGAAATGGCAGGCAGATGGGTGCGCGGGTGAGAGGGGTGTGGTTCGCGCGGTTGAAGAAAATGTGGGAGCGACGAAGGGATCCGGCGAGTTGTAATGCTAGGGGCCGAGCAAACACCGATTAGTCACCGTAAGTGCTTCTTGTAGAGAGAGGAGTGTTCATGTGTTACCAATGTCCAGAGGCCCTTGTTTAATCCCTAAAAACTCTCTAAAAGCTTCTCCCTTTTTTCGCCTTTTCTTCCGCCGAGCTCGCGCCATTGGAGGGAGGAGAAAGCTTTAATAAGTCACTCGTGAGGGGGTTTTTTCCTGTCGAGGGTGAAAGGATAGAAAACTCAGAATTTGCTATAGTAGGATTCGTAGGCGTCAGTTTGTGGGTGCCCACAAGATACGAAGTTTTGTAATTTATTGGAAATCGTTGGCAAAGTTATGTTTTGCGTGATCAGGCGATGTCAATCATCAAGTTTGGCCCCCGTTCGATAGGTTTACCTTCAAGACTTAGGTGACGACGAAGAAAATGTCTGGTGGTACACATTCCAACACTTTTTCCTGCCTTGAATACGTTCACCCATTTCGGTCGCACCAGCTCGTGCTCTAATCTATTTTTAACACGGTTTATACGATAAAGCACTACTTAGAGTTCCGGAATTTATCGGGTCGCTGATACTTACGCCACGAGCTTCATTCGTTTATAAATGAAGGTTCCTACCAGTTTCAACAAGCTAGTCGATTTGTTCATGTGAACTGAGTGGAAAACAGATCGGATTAGTAGATAGAATGTGCGTGAGGATGGAAAGTTGTGTGATGAGGGAAAGGCAGTAGTTAGAATTCCGGATTTTCTAGCGTCACTCCTAATTATCTTGCGGGCACTGACTGCATACGTAGCTTATTGTACTGACAACCTGATTTTTGACCACGCTGGTTTATAAGAAAAAAACTCCGCTAAAACTGACTTTTGTCGAATTTGCTGATCATTTATTGTTCTGCTCTCGTTATTTTCCTACAAATGAAAATTTTACATTACCATTACGTTATTTGTAACTATCCACGTTAAACATGTAATCATAATCTTTGGAGGCGTTTTTGAGAAAATAAATACAGTGTTTTGATCACTATGATAACTATAGTTAGTTTTGAATCGATTTGGAACCTTCATTTTGGCTTAAAATCAAATTTGAACCGGTTTGATTCGGTTGCTCTCTAATCGCGTTCAAGCACACACAGACCAAGATGGTGGCTAGTGAAGTGAAGCAATATACCGTTGGATAAGAGTTGAAAGGAAAGTTAATTGTAATAGAATTTATAAAAGCGATGGGAAAAGATAATTTTCGGTTTTGAAATAAAATGCGACTGTTTTTTGTGTGTGTAAACGACTAGTAACTAGGCTGTTCTGACCAGGTTAGACTTGAACAAAACTAGTAATTGAAGAGTTGGGAAATCACAACAAGATTCGAACACTTAGATTTACAAAGGAGAAGTGATTATAACAGGTTATGATTTGAGCGAATAAAGGGGGCTCTGAAGGAGTGAAACTAGTTGTACGGGGAAGGAAGGAGGAATCCGAGTCAGATGTTGAAGAAAGAGTTGATACGAGTGTCTGTTGGGAGAACTGGGAGACGATTCTGTTTCGTGAGAGCTGATAGACGACTGTGTATTGGGAGAACTGGGAGATGACCACTGATCGTGAGAACCAGTAGATAACTGAGTTCGGGAGGAGCTATCTGTTGTGGAGAGGAATGTAAATTGAGGGTAGGGAAAAGGATATTTTGGAAAGTCCAGAAGAAGGGGAAATCGTTGTCACTTGGAAAAAACTGAAGATGTGGACTTTCCCCAGGCCAAAACCAAAAGACATGAGATCAGAAAAGTGTTCAGGGAAACAATGATTTGCCGTTAGGGCCAGTGACAGTCCAAGGTCAAAACCCCCAAATACCGCCTGTGCCGAACAAAGGCTATTTATATGCGAGTGTCTACACTTCCACGAAATTTTCACAAAAATCAGATCAGAGAACAGCAATCAGATACTGATATTTTGTACATTGTTTGCACTCCTCATCCCCCCCCCCCAATCCTATTATGACCACGGAAATGGCTCATAACCTTGTTTTCGTGGGATCAAGAAATGTCGAACAAAACTGATCAATAATGCTATATCGATACAGTCCTGCAAACCTGACTGTCGACACAAACATACACCTCGCACTAAAAATAGGTTAATGGTAGGCACAGAAACCTAAAGAGCTGGAAACACGAGGACAGATAAACAGTTAACGGTCAATCAGAGAAACGCTTCTGTCAGCTCACTTTGCGAAATAGGAGATTTGCCTTTACGATTAACTACAAATTCAATGGGTGTCTTCGAATAGTCGATATCTATTTATTCTTCTCCGTAAAGGTTCCTCTGACAATCTACTAAACGAGGAAATCACTCAAAATGTTCCACAAAAGCGTTGGACGTTTTGAGTCCCCACAATAAACGCAACTCTGCTCATCCTGACGCACTGCCTTTCTGTGACCAGCAGTTTGTTGCGCGTTACGAGTATTTGCGCTGATGAATGCCTCGTTTGTGGAGGCGTCTTCAGGAGTGTCTAGATTGCCATGTTTCTACGAGACGAATCTTCGTTCGTTTTCTTCAATGTGAATCGGATAATAAAAGAGCTGCCGCCAGTGAAAGAAGAGAAGAGAGTCAAATTGTGCAAGTTTGATCGATACAGTAATGTAATCGTGAGGATTGAAGGAGCCCCAGCTTTTATCTCCACAAACGCAGTTGACAATGAACTCGTTGATGCCAACCGCGATCTTCCTGTTGTGCGGTAATTAAGCGAAGGGCTCTCCCTTGTTCCCAAAACCATTGTTTTCACTTCACTCCCTCTTCCCCTTTCCATCCCTCTCCCTCGAGTCTTCTCCCAGTTTAGTAGGGAAAAGCCTCTTCTTCAACCGAATTACCTGCAAAGGGCGGCAGAGCCGGAGTTTTGGTCGAAGAACACAAGAAGAGAGAAAGGGGGATTCGGAGACGAGGAAACCTCTCGAGAGGCTGACAAAGCGAAAGGGTCGTCACCTCCGTGTTATGATCTGCTCATGTTGTCGGTGATAATATCACCCTCGTTGTTGAATCATCGAGGCGGCGATGAAGAATTATTCTGGGGCCAATTAAAATGTCAACGGCAGCTCTTTAGAACGACTTGGTTCATAACCTTGAAAACACGCTTGGAAGACACTACAATGCAACCAGGTGTTTTTGAATAGTCTCCAATTATGATGCACAGTGAGTGGATTGTAGATTGGAGATGGTGCCGCGGTGCTGAGGAGGGCTGTCGGATTATTGCGTGTTCTGCACTGCTCAACGCCAAGTCAAACAGGCCAGTAAAATGCTGACGAGGCTTACGCAGAAGAGAGGGCGCTCCAAAGTGCTGAACTTAGCGCACAGGCCGTGTTTTGTGTGTACAAAAAGTGAGCGTTCCAATAAAACCTCGCATCATCTTAGAATATCTTTAAAAGCAACTTTCTTCAGCCCTAAGTGCATTTGGCGATTTTTATCAGTCTAGCGACAAGAAATATGTTTTTGACTCAGTTTTTATTATTCAATAGAAATTATCTTCATTGGAGGCGAGTTTATTGAGTTGCTACTACCATTATTGAAACTATGAACGTGATTTTTCTGAGAAGGTTCGTGTTTGCAGCTGTTCTGGAATTTCTGGGGTCGCTCCCAACTATCTTATGAGCACTATTAAACCCTCATCGTACAGAATATTTATTGGACTACCTCCCCAATTTTTCTGGTAATGCTAGAATGCTTCGCATGAGCGGTATTTATATGAAAAAAACGACTATCACACAGCACTCTTTGAAGTTTTCGACGAAAAGCGATTTTAGAACAGTTTTTACTTTCCGCTACCCCAAAGGGAAAGGAAAGTATAGTAATCGTGTCAACAACAAAAAAATTTGGGTTTTCTGCAGATCTTCACGTTATGACGCCTACTGAGTCTAAACGAGCGGTGCGTAGCAACACACAACTTTCCGCAATCCCTTAAGGTTCGAACAACACCTACATATGCGGGTGATATATCTTCGTTCAACGACGGGTTAACTCAACGACGACGAGTGTTTGATAAAGAATACGTTTTCATCTTCGCTTAGAGTTCAACCATGAATCCAAGCGCATTGAAGGTTACCCAACTCAAGGAGGAGTCGAAAAGGCGATCGCTTAAGACTACGGGTAAGAAGACTGATTTAATAAAACGATTGGAAGCAGCAATCGAAAGATGAAGACGGGGACGACGAGATGGATGAAGATAAGGAGGCGATAGATTCAGAAAAAGAGGATAAATCAGAGGGCTTTTCGTAAGCATCCAATAGTATATCTTCTACTAATCAATACCTAACTTTTCTTCTCCATACATATCTCCATAAAAATACGGTGAACGGAGATATAGGCCTATGAAGCAAAAATTCGTTTTTTACGATTTTTGGCAAAACGGCTTCAACGATTGTCACCGAACTTTCAAGATGTTTTCGAATGTTCTCCCAAATCATTCGCCTCTCAAGTCTAGCGCTATTCACAACTCATCTCTCTCTCTCTCTCTCTCTCCGTCCTTGTCTCTGTCTCTCGCAGCCCAACACTTGGAGCTAGAACAGCGTTCTTCAAATTCCTGCCCATTGAACGAATGTTGGCAAGATCATTCGTAGTCCAAAGGACAAAGATACATAATGAGCATACGTATCTGCTCCAAAAGTGTGGTAGGATAGAAGCGTTCAAAGAAAATTTAAAAAAAAATTAATCGAGAGCTATTAGATTGTATCGTTGATGTTTTCTAGTTGTTGGAACCCTATACTGATTTTATTTATTTATTCACCACACTCCTACATAGTAAATAGTTTTTTGTCAGGTGTTATATGCGTTTTTTGGTAAGTGTTTGTTACGTATTAAGATTAGAGAATCCACTGCGGAGAAGGTAGTACTCACCCTTTTCTAATGTCGTGGCAGTGAGTGTGTGTGTGTGTTAGTAAATGTTTATGTACGGACGAGTGTGTTAGTGAGATCCCATACCTCCATCCACCAGATGTAATTCATTTCGTGTGAATGACATGTACATGAGTTACGACGAATGTAGGATGAAATGTAACTGTGTGTTGAAGCCAGGGGGAATGGAAGAGAGGGCCACATAGCCCTAACTCTCCCTGGTCGATAAATAAATTCATTCATTCTCTCTCTCAGCTCCCACTATGAGCATCCAATTGTTGGATGTGAGATGGTTAAAATAAACACCTGTATTGCTTTAGATATTGCACCCATACGAAAATAAATACCAACGTCTGCGTGATGGCAAAGAAGCGGAAAATAAACGCGTAATAAATATAAAAGATATCAAATTAAAATAAAAGATCAAAGTAAATGCAGTTGCTCTCGTCCAGGCACAGCACAGGAAAAATAACTGGCTTGAAATGTTGAAATGAACGAATGTTCCAACCAGTCTCTAACGATGTTGCGGTGACGACGGTTCTGCGTAAGGAACCGGGATCGGAAAGAAAATAAATGCGAAAAGCACGAGGTCGGGAACGATCGGAAAAACGAGAATAATAATAATGAGGTAACAACAACAACGGTCAAAATTTGTGTTTTCGAAATGACCAGAGTAACCCCATCACTGTTGATAGCTGTTGGGTTTTCAATAAAGGTCAGGACAGAACTAGGGGCAACTCAATAAATTTCAGACTGTTATGCTCCGCCAGTTTCAGTTTTGAACGTTCGAGTTCTTTCTGGTTCGTACCAAAAAAAGAAAGATCGGAGTAGTTGGAAGTGTCATAAAAATCTGAGGAAAGTTGTGTTGATGCTGCTGCTGAGTGGACCTCCTGAATGCCCATAGTGCAAGCTGAGAAGCGAGTGAGGGACAACTCAACGCAGGAAGATGGTTCACGTGACTCAAGTTCGCGCTCTGGTCAACTGCAAAGGCAAGTGGGAATCAAATCTTCGCGGGAAAAGGGAAATACACGGTCAGGGTTGCTATCATTAAAACGGTCTCGCTCTTTAATTATAATGAAACGGCGGGAAGAATTTGTGTTGGAACGTGATAAACTGCTTCCATTACTCCGACGTTTTGGAAAATTAAGGGTAAAAGAGGCGGGGTGGTTAGAGGGGAAGGGGGGTGAATAAGAGCAGGTGGGGCGATTGGGTAATGATATAGGAGAAAAGCCGTGAAGAGGGTAAGCAATAATAAGGGTAGAAGAGGAGACTTTTAACAAGTCGACCTCCCCCTGGAAGCCCACAGCACCATTCCTGGTTTAAACGGAATTTATCTGGCGAGAGAGAGCACAAAGAGGGGTATGTGTGGGGGGATGGTTAAGTTAGGGGCGGTTACCTCCCCCGCCCATGCCCGTGCCATCCCTTCTCATCAACAAACTGAGGTAGATGTGGGTTGATATCATTTCAGCGGGAAGGTTTAACTTTTGGAAGATCTTGCTCTGGGGATCGAGGGATTGTGGGTGGGGGGGTTGGTCACCGCAGTAATATCGCATTGGTAGAAACCTCAATACAATTCTGCTTCACTACCTTCGCTTTGCTCCTCTTATCACACTCATCCTTTAGGCCTCCCTTGTTTCAACAATCCAATTACATTTCTCTTCTGCCTCTCTATCTCTTCTCTTTGACTCGGCCTCCTTCCAAAACTTGAGTTCCCGTCCGAAATTATCCCCTTCGCCCCGCGCACACAATCTCAACCCCCCGCCCCCACTCCACCCTTGATCGGATTCCAAAATCTACGGTTCGGTGGTCTTTGAGAGCTTCGTGCATGTGGTTTGTCCCTTTTTATGAGGTTAACGGGCGTGGGATCCCTGGAACTCGTCTTACAGCTTTCAGCCATTTCTGGATTATGGCCCACATTGCAGCTCTCTACTTTCCATTCAGCGTAGATTTGAGCAAAATATACTTTTGGTATTGCAGCACAATTGGCACAATGTTTTAACACCTCAGCCTCTTGTACATTCTGTCTGTTATGACATTTTTATTGTGCTGTCGCCAGTTCTCAATACTTTGCCGTTCAACAGCAGTTCATACTTCAGTTGTTGGTTAGTCACAATTATAACATTTGTTGTACCATGTCTAGTTTATGGTGAACGTTTTATTTCCAAGTTCCATTGTAAACATTCAGTGTACTATATGGGCGCAGTATTGGCATGGAAGATGCTTTAGCCTTCGCCTAACTGCCAAAAAGCGACACGCTGGGAGGGAACGAAATCATGACACCTCCGACTCACAGCCTCCCACGCGCATCGCTCCCTCCCAACCCGTCCATTCCATCCCTAACTACCACCCCCCTCTAAAGAAGTAGAGGTTATCGTATTGGAGCGAGATTACCCAACACCTTCCCGTTTTTTTTTGTTTTTTTTTTTTTTAGTTTAACCCGAGGGCGGGTGGGACAAGTCCCTTTGTCACTGCGGCCGCATATGGGCCTATTGTGACGCTGGCCCTTTCTTAGTAGAAGACGTCCATACCCGCCCCCCTTAGGAAGCCGAGTATGTCCTTCACCGCAGAGTCTGCTACGGTTTGGGGTTCAGTGGTCCCCTGACTGAAGTATTCAAAGCGTTTTGCTGCCAAGGCAGGGCATTCACATAGGATATGCTCTGCTGTCTCGTCCTCCTCACCGCAGAGTCTGCATTCCACCGCCTCTGAGATGCCCATCTTGTTGAGGTGGTATCTGAGTGGGCAGTGCCCGGTGAGGAAGCTTATCAGTACTCTCAGATCTTGTCTAGAGAGTGTCAGCATCGCCTTCGCCCTTTGACAGGAAGGCGTGACAAGCCTTTTCGCCTGTCTTAGTTGTGGCTGGCGATGCCAATGGGCGCCATTTTCTTGTATCTCCCATCGAGCAACCAGACGGTTCAGGTGACTTTTCGTCATACCTACGTGTGGTTCAGGCCCGATGGGTAGGGATTCTGTACCCCTTTTCGCAGGGCGGTCAGCCTTTTCATTGTCCTCATGCCCCCTGTGAGCCGGCACCCAAATGAGGGAAAGCCTGTTAGGGCGCTGAGCTGCTTGAGCGCATGGAGGCATTCCCATGACAGCTTAGACCTAAAACTATAGGCTGCGATGGCCTTTAAGGCCTGGCTGTCTGAGAAAATGTAGATCCGCTTGCCCTTGAGTCCTTTGTTCAGGATCTCTTCTGCGATCTCTTGGGTTTTGCCCATTGTTCGCGGCTGTTTATTCAGTCAGCATGCTGTCCTTATTCACAGCTGACCGCAGACATGCCCCTGGGCACAATGCCGTGGCCGTTCCACTATCCACAACCCGTGGTCGCGCCTGGTAGCATGGGCATGCTCCTGGGAAGATAACCCAGAACCAGGACACACTTTCCCGTTACGCAGACTTCTGAATTACGTATTCATAAGGTTTCATTGGAAAATGTACCTAGAGAAGTTCCCAAGTCCCTCGTTTTCGAATGTTTCGAGCCTCTAAGGGGCCCAGGTTGCGAGCGTTCAGAAGGTAATTTATAGAACTGTCAACACGATTAGTCAATAGTCAATGGAGTAAATAAACAATTAGTCAGAGAACCACGCGTATCTCGATTTCACATCGCACATGCAACAACCTCTTTATCCGTCTCCTGGTTCTTATCATTTGTGACACAACAGCCCTCGAATTAGTTATAACCCTCCAAAAAGTGTTCCCCCTCTTTCTGTTAACGTAATGATCAGCTTCTAACGCTGCGTCATGATTGTCACCAGGTTGTCTATAGACGAGACGAGTATTTCGACTACGGAGCACGTTTTTCAAGTTTTGGAACGCCCCAAGCGTCATTCCAAATACTCCGCACCTGCCCGACCATCTGCTGGGATCCTCATAACACGCTCGTCATCTCTCGACTTCACGGCTCGGGGCAAATTGCACGAGGCGAACGCGCAAAAAAATTGTGCGTTGGGTGAATGAAAGGACGGTGGGGGGAAGTTGGAAGGAAAACTTAACGTTTCGGGAAGAAGTTCAATTAAGGGGATGGTCTCAGGTCGAAAGGGGATGAAAAGAACAAACGGCATTAAGGGGGCGGCTTTCTACTTACCTCCAGCTTAAACGCAACAAATAACCGGTTGCGTAGAGACGACGCCCCGAAACTTTTTGCATGACACTCAACAACAGTAATTGCCTCTTTTGCCCTTCGCTCTCATCTTTTTTTTTTGTTTTCGTCTGCTGAAAAGAAATTTAGCGGGAGGAGACCGAAAAAGTTGGAGGTCCTAAGGCAGAAAACTTATATGAAAGTTGCTTCCACTTCCTTGTTTCTTAAAGTTGAAGGCGAAGTGCGGAGAAAAACTTTCGGATGAGAGTAAGGTCAACAGGTATCTTTTGTATTGCCTTTGTTTTGTGTTCCTCTTTGTGTTCTTCGTCGAACAGTTGAAGTGATCGTGTCTCTTGAAATGGTGATCGTAATCATCTGTTGAGACTTTCGTCAAAATATTTGGAAAAATGTTGTTTATGTGAGTAAATTACGAAGGGAAATAGTGAAGTGGCCTCAATTTCCCGAGAAGTATCAAGGGTTAATTAAATTTTACTTCCCTCGGCCTTATGTAACAAGAAGGAAAGTTATGGTCGGCTAAAAAATATCTGGTGCGTAGCAACTCACAACTTTCCGCCACCCCCGTAAGTTCGAACACCAGCTACATATGCGGGCGCTGTATCTTATTTCAACGCCTTTCTACAGGAACATTTATGGATAACAACATGTAGGGACTAGTTAGCTGAGAGTACTCCGAAAATTTGATCGAAATCGTTGTAGCCGTTTTTGAGAAAATTGGAATTCCGATAAATTAATATTCGACAAATCTCCCTTTCTGAGTTAACTTGGCATATCTCCGTTCAACATATATATACAGAAATAACTACACAAAACGAAATGTGGGCATGGGTGGCTAAAAGACACTCAGTAAAATTGATCAAATCTGGTAAAGCAGTTATCCCAGAATTTACAGAAATGTTCGAAACAACGTTATTTTCGACACATTTTCTTTTTTATCTTTGTTCAATGGACTCTCAGAAGAACATTTATTGAGAACAATATATAGGTATTAACTATTTAAAAACAGTCTGTGAGTTTGGTGAAAATCGTTGAAGCCGTTTTGCCAAAAAGCGTAAAAAACCTGTTTTTGCTTCACAGGCGCATATCTCCGTTCACCGCGTTTTTAACGAGTTATGTATTCAGAAGAAATGTTTTGTACTAACTAGTCAAACCCCCAGCAGAATCGGCCTGCCGAATAGCCACTATCAACTTGAAACGTTCCTCTCTAGCATCCGAATGCTATGTCTGTGTCTTGGTCCTGAGGAGCGCCTCACTCCCGCAGCCCTCCAGACAGTCTGATGCACTCTCTTGGCATATTCTCGAGCAGTCCTCTCGAATATTGAAGATGCTTCACAGTGAGGAAGTGACCGCGTCTGGCGTCCTCCCTCTCTTTCCCAGTGATTACTATATGCTGAGGAGTCTAATAAAAGTTTTGACGTTGTGCAATAGTAGCGCCTTGCAAGACGCTTGACTATTAGTCATAATGTTTATTGCTCTACCCTTCGTCTTGCATTATGATAGCATAAATCTCGGCTCGAAAATCCGTTGGGGAGCGTTCCAAGGTGATATACTTCCCACTCCTCCCAGAGCCCCTCCAAAGGGCTTTAGATCCGTTTGAGTAGATGTCAATACCATTAGAAGGCCAAAATCGACGACATTCGCTGTTCCATAGGCTTTTTCTGATTGCGCTTTGTACTCCTGTCCGAACGTGGGCACAATCACGTCACTGACCATGCTGAGGTGCTCATTTAGACACCTTAGCTACTCCAAGCCTAGCAAGTCTGTAATCCACCTTTATTGCCTCAGCCTTGACAACATTTAGCCTCCTGACGATCTAGCAAACACCAGACCACAGGTTGACTCTCGGTAGTGTTGACAAACGGTATTTTAGCAGCGAAGATTCTTCAAGACGTGATTATCTTAAGAAAAGAAGTTTTCTTCCAGTTGATTATACAATTCAGCTCTAGGAAAGTGACAAGTTATTGCTACGTGTAATCCAACGTGGATCGATATGTGGGATTCTTTGTGGAGCAACATCTTTTCTTGAGGGTGAGCTGATGATTTCCCCCTGGCACAGTAAATGATGGGCTTTTGATGTTGAATTCCCCTTGAAAGACTCGCAGCCATAATTGAGCGTGAAATTTTTTTTCTCCTTCCCTCGCCCCCCCCCCCCATGCATTTCCCTCCTTTTAGAAAAGGGTCGAAGAGATTGAATGACATCACTGGTGATGAGCAGGATTGAGTCGGCGGAATTCGGTTAGGGCTCGACAAAATGAAGAGGGAAGGAACGGGATCGAGAGAACAATTGAAGGCCTGATGAAACAATTTGTTCGGAATTCTACTGAATTCTATGATCGGACCCTCCGAAAAAATAAAAGCCGAGCAATATTCGTTTAAGCGCCGCTTCTCTGAATGAAGGGGCGTTAAGAGCTGACAACGAAATCCGAAGCGTATTCTGGGCAAGTGTCTGGGGGGTCTATATATTCCAGCTTTGGTCAGTATAAATATCCATCTCGCAACTTTCCACAGCCCCAAGCAGTTTCAGCAATATTTACTTTCTGCTACGCCAAGGCAGAGGTAAATCGTGATCGTGTTAGAAAAAAGTCCGGTCAACATACCCGCTTTCCCTGGTGGATGGTATACTGAGTACTAAGATGTGTTAAGATCACCTTTGGTTCAAAACTTATTTAGTTATCTACTGATCGAAACACCAAATTGTTTTTTCGTTTGAAACGGCTCTATTTTCCAAATAACATAACAGTACTATAAGATTTTCATCGATGGGTGCAAAACAATTAGTTATTGAAATTTTTTTTAAATCTACTTTAGCGCGATGTTTCCTAAGTAAACTCCGCTCGTACGCATGCTCAGAAATTCAAACTGACGTCGTTTCGTTGATTAACTTGTTTTCGGAGTGTCCCTCCTGTAACACAGTCCAGAAGCTCAGTGGTCTTGGGTTGATGATGGACGGGATGTGTCTACAATGGAACACGTGGTTTGATTAGGAATCGAAGGTCAGTGGAGTATGTTGATAGTTAGGGAACAGGGAAGTTTTCGATGGTGGAAATGGTTTAGGGGAAAAGGTTTTAAGGGACCGGGACGAAGTTAGGTTGTGGGGAAATGTGCGCAGGGCCTCGAGTGAAAGTGTATAGTGTGTTTTGTGCTAGTGAGTGATGGTGTGTGGGCGGTGCCACGGATGGAATATCAAGTACTCCATCACTGGACAGCAGGTGTGAATGTATTTATGGGTGAGTGTATATGTATGTTTATGTATGTTGGTGTCATATATGGAAGGGAAGGTTCCAGGGGGGATGAATATCGAGTAGTCCGCCCCTCGAGGGATTAGGGTTGTATGTATTTATTGTGTGAGTGTGTTAGTAGGTTAGAGTAGGCGGGTCGTGGTCAAGGTCGTCTGAATATCGAGTAGTCCACCTTCGGCACACTGGATAGGGGATCGCAGTTCAGGCCGGGATTAAAGAAGGCCTGACACCCTTCTCCATGGGAGGTACGGGGGCAAGTCCAATCCCCGGAATACCCATGGAGATAAAGGGTAGGTGCTGGTAGAACGCCTTTTGGCAATTCCAGCACCGGGGTCTGCCACCCATTCAGGTCCGTAGGTTGCTCAAGCTGCAGCCAAATAGTATGGGTACCAAGGGGGGCTTGTGCCCAAGGCTCGCAACATGACTTTCGTGGGGGCAGTAGTTTCGTTGGATATTCCCCCAGAGAGCTGTTTGGTGCGGGCAGAAGAGGGGTTGAAGCTACGAGGCTAGGTACCCTCTCCAAGACCACGGGCGTATGCCCAGCACTCATACAAACGTCCCCCCTGTAATCAGAAAACAGGAACTTTCTCACAAAAATCTCTTTAACAGTCCGTCTCTTGAGGTTTTGTAGAAGCATCTGACTGAATTTCGTAACTTTAAGCGCTACTAGTTCCTTCGTAGGCCGTGAAGATCTTTTACCAATTCTTACGAACTAATTAAAAAATACATTGTATTGCTAGCTAATTCCGTATACATTCCTGAAGGTACGTGGGACTTGTCACGTGTTACCAACGGCCCACAACAAATTTTTCCTTGACGCGTATTGAAAAATAAAGAATTTATTTCAAAAACTATAGAATGAATTGATTACTTCAGGGTAAACAAAAGGGGGAATAACATGTGGAAAATAAATGGGAAAATAATTCTCCTCCCGAGGTACAGCTATTCACGTTGTTGGGCGCACGAGAGAGGGAGTTTAAGAGCGAAATAAAAGGGAACTCGGTGAGCGTGAGAGAAGGGCTGTACTACACATGAAATGAATGTAACGACGACACAAGGGGACTCGGAATACGCGTGAACTGGCGTGGGAGAGAGTGAGAGCTCTGGCTGGACCGAGAGTTGATAGATGAATGTCTTTGTGAGCACTGGGAGACGAGTGCATCTGGGAAGAGTTGTGTGTGTGGGAGAAGGAGGTAAATCGAGGGGAGGGAAGAATATTTTGGAAAGACTGCTGTTGCTTCAGAAGTTGAACCAAACTTAATCCCTTTGTCTGGAGGAGAAGCCGATTGAACAGGCAGTTCTCAGACTTCCCCGCAGCAAATAGTCTGATGCTTCACGCCAGACTTTTTACGCGGTTGCAAACTTGCCTTCGTGGGTGGATGAAGGATTCTTGAAATGTTCAGCATTATTGGGTGTGTTGTTTAGCAATTTGCGTTCATAAATTCGCAATTCGTCTTGTTCCTACCTTTGAGTTCCTGTATTTAAAATGTATATGACTTGCGTTTCTGGTTAGTGGTAACGTTTGCGAGATTTTAGCACGTCATAAAGCGTCACACTGGGAAAGAGTGGAATCGTGTCACAAAATAGACTGTTTCGGAAAATCGTTCTTTCTGGCCTCGTGTCCGCCCAACCTCCTGGCCATCTCATCCTCCCCTCGCCAATTCTCCCATTACACCCTTTCCCTTCCTCCATCTCTTTGTCTCCCTGCAGTTAACCGTTATTTTGATTTAGAAGTCACCTAAGGCTGTGTTCTGGCTGACTAATATGGCGTCGACAACATTGCTGTGCTCCACATACCTGGCCAGGGACACACTACTAGAACGTCGACAGCTAGTTTGCCTGTATACAGTCCAGCATCATTAGTAGGTACTGTTAGAGTGGATGTTTTTTTAAACCGCCAGGAGAGCGGATCCTTCTTTTCTAACACCAGCGTATACAAAAGTTGCCAGTTTTGGGAGTACACCCTGATCGCTAAAGTTAACGTACCTTTTAGGTGAGTCCGTCTCCTCCGGCTGCTGAGTTACTGTGGGCAAGCGCTTTCGATGTAAAGACATCATCGTCTGGCCGTTAACGGTCAAGTTAAGCGCTTGCCCACAGTAACTCACCGGCCAGAGGAGCCTTACTCAGCTAACAAGTTAACTTTAGTAATCTGCCTACTGGCGGACCTAACCCAATACTTTAATACACCCTAATCCTTCTTTTATTTATTCCTTTAGTAATTCCTGCGTGCAAGTGACTTTAGGCCGATAAATGTTCTCTGTGCTCCTGGTAAAGTACTTGACAGACTAGTTTTTCAGGATCTCAACAGCTTCCTGACAGCAAATCGGACACTGAACACCATGCAGTCAGCGTACCGCACTGGTTTCAGCACGGAGACAGCACTGATCCGGGTGTTCGACGATATCAGGTTTGCGATGGACAAAAAGGAAGTCACGTTTTTGGTGATGATCGATTTCTCTCGGGCCTTTGATCGAGTGAGACGTGACGTACTGCTGGAGATTCTTTTTTCAGTGGGTATATCGCGGCAGATGGTTCAGTGGTTTGCCTCATACCTCTCTGATCGCTCGCAGAAGGTTAAGAGCCTGATGGCAGCTTATCAAAAAGAGTCAGTCACCAAAACTGGAGTCCCGCAGGGTCGGTATTATCAGCCATATTATTTGTTCTTGCAATTGATTCTGCAACCTCAGTCTTCCACCAGTGCAAATTTATGGTCTACGCTGATGACTTGCAGATTTACATAAGTTCGCCGATTGACCGGGTTAAGGAAGCAATAGAGACATTGAACGCCGAGATTGCTGGCCTTCTATCGTGGTGTTCATCGCACGGCATGGTGATAAACTCGTCTAAGTGCAAAGCCATGGTGATGGGGTACCCAAGACTGCTTTCACGGCTTAATGCTGTAGAGCTTCCACAGATCGAAGTGGGTGGTATGACGCTCAGATATGAGTTGTTATTGAAGAACTTGGGCGTGTTAATGGAACCCTCACTCAGGTGGAACTCCCAGGTGTCTGCAGTCTCTAGACGGGTGTATGGGGCTTTGTACCAGCTCCGTCGGCTAGCGGTAGACTTTCCTTTCAGGGCAAGGCTTCAGCTTGTCCAGTCCATGGTTATGCACAACTTTGCATACAGTTTGTGTGCCCTCAGTGACATGACTGGCGAGCAGATGAACATACTCCATAGGGCCCAGAATGCCGTAGTTCGTTTTATTTTCAGACTGAAATGGGATGAGCATGTCAACCCATACTTCCTCAAGCTTCGATGGCTGAAGATTGAGGAGCAGCTGCAGTTGCACATCGGAACGATGCTGTTCAAGACTCTTAAGTCTGGGTCACCACAATACCTTGCGGAGAAGTTTGCGTTCCTGGAGGATTGTCATCAGCATCACACTCGAAAGCGTCTCATACAGATACCCCTCCACCGAACAACAATATTCAACAAATCATTCACAGCCACAGCCATACGCATCTACAACAACAATCCCGACTCCTTCAGACCAGAACAAAGCGTGAGAATATTCAAAAATACTTTTTCAAATTTACTGTTGCAAAAGTACAGTGCAAGTGCCTAGCAAAGAAAAAAAAAAAAAAAATCTTTATTTCTTTTTTATCTTTTTGTACGTTTATTTTTCGTTCGTTTTTATTAATATGAAGCGATAATTTGTTGTTAATAATTACTAATGTTAAATAATTAATTAATGCTTCCAGGGACAGTGGAAGAGAGGGCCCTATGGCCTTAACTGCCCCTGGTTAATGTAAATAAAATCATTTCAATCAATCAATCAATCTCTCTCTCTCTCTCTCTCTCTCTCTCTCTCTCTCTCTCTCTCTCTCTCTCTCTCTCTCTCTCTCTCTCTCTCTCTCTCTCTCTCTCTCTCTCTCTCTCTCTCTCTCTCTCTTTCTCTTTCTTTTCTCGTTCTTTCGTTTCGAATTATAATTCATTATCTTTGAATCACATGAAGTAATTAGAAAGTAGTGAGTTGCTGGGGGTGATAAGTTAGCGTCATTTATAATTCAGGTTCTTGTGGAGCAGGTCGTGGGTTTTGAATTTGACAGAAAAAGAAGGACAAAGCCTTCACTCCCGAGAGCCTTCACTTAATTCAACGCCTTGATTTACATTGATTTAATTTCCATTCTCATTTGATCACTTTTTTTTTGGTTTTCCCGCAAGGAGCGGAAGAAAGAAGAAAAGTCCCGCCTGGAGACGCCACTAAAAAAAAAAAAACTGCGGCGGTGACGGGGAGCGGGGAATCGGGAAGAATAGCAGTCCATTTGCCTGATTCACAACTATCCACTTCGGCGGATACCTGTCGAAAGGGTTTTCTTCTCATCTCAATGGAGGAAACAACTCCAATCCTGGTAAGCTCTCTCGGGGATAGGAGCCGGAGGAAAAACGTGGAAGAGGAATTGAATGAACCTCTTCGGCGGAAGGGAGAACCTGCAGAAGAGCCCATCCCTTAGATTAAATTCATTTTCTTCGTCCGAGTCCCTCGAGGTCCGGCGGAAGTAATCTTCGTCTCTTTGCGGCCAGTGAGAATAATTATTTTTAATTTATTCGGCTTGCAGTTCCTGGTTGCGAGGGCGAGAAAAGGTGCGAGGAGGAGTTTGGAAAAGTGAGGGGAAACTCGAATGTATCGGGCAGTAGTAGGACTGTACATAGGTGGTATGTCCTTTTCGAAACTCTACAAACTATACGCTATTTCTCATTTAATCAACTCCACAGAACGAAAGGGAAAAATAATACCGTGATGCGTTGAACAGAAAGAACACACCTACTATAAAACTAAATTTCTACTGCGACGCATCACACCACAATCCTCAGGTCCGTTATCAGTGATCATTACCACTTCCCACGGCCCCAAAGGGTAAAAGAAATTGTTGTCAACGTGTAAAAAGTGGAGTTTTCTCCAGATCTTCACCGTTTCGACGCCTACTGGATTCAAAAAGCCCTGCAAATTATTACGCAACGGTTTATTATTCTCATGAACAGTTTGACATAGTATTACTGCTCCGAGACCCATCCCATTCGATTCAGCATCGAAAAACACTAGTAAACCCTACGAAACATGACCTGACTACAATGGAACTACGGAAACTAAATATTCCCCCGGCGCCAGGAGCCCGTAAACGTCTGTAGGCATTTATGATCCGATGTAGGGGTGTGTGGAGGAAGTGGCCCTCACCTTCCTCTGCCAGTCCGCCAAAAGAGTCAGGGACATTGGGACGGGGAACCGCGAACCGAGCGATCCCTCAGCAATTGGCACGTTGCGAGTTGAGCGGGCGTGTGGTTTTTGATGAGACGGGAGAGAAGGAGGGAGTACTAACGACGAAATGTTTACTTCCGCTGTAGTTCCCACGAGTTCCTTCAATTAGTTGACATTGGCTCACTATAATTACTGTAATTTCCCTATACGCAGTTGTACACGTCTGATACTCAATCCATTCGACTTTGGATGTAAAAATACCTTGAAAGCGATACGAAACACGGCTTATTTGCGATTATACTGCGTTTCGTTAATTTTTTTAACCATTTTTTGTCCATAACAACCATGGGCTTCGTCCGGTCGGATTGCCGAGATGGCGGGCACTACTAGTTACCAAATGGGATTTTCGTGCGAAAGAACGGATTTTTTAGACCACGTTAAAGGCACAAAATGGCCCGGACGGCGACAGACATTGCAAATTTGGAATCCCCATGTCTTGAAACGTAAAGTATCACATTTTGAGGGGGTGTTGTAAAAATGTTTCGTGACCGAAAACATAGGTTTATTATTCTCAAGAACAGCTTGATGTAATCTCATATCTCTGAGACCCATCTCATTCATGTCAGCATCGAAAAGTACAGGCAAACGATATGAAACATGATCTGACTACAACGGAACGACGAAAATTACGTAATCCAGACGCCTATAAGCAATTAGCTCAACTGGAACTGACGAGTGGTTGAGCTGCAACGAAAGGGAGTGCACTTGTACACCTCTGGGACTCGTTCCATTCGACTAATCATCGAAAATGCCTACATAAAGATACCAAACACTACGTAATTGCATTAAAACTGTCAAAAGGTCGTTTTGGTTAATTTTTTAACCATTTTGTTGCCCAATGCAACCATGAGGTCGATTGGATTGCCGAGTAGGAGTGGTAAAACAGTGGCCTGACCGAAAACATAGGTGTATTATTCAGAACTAGTAATGAACTAAGAGGGTGCCAAGCGTGTTGGGTCGTGAGGCTTTCTGAGCCAGGCGGGGATAGAACCAGCAGACTCTGGTTCGATCCTTAACCGGGCACCCCCCCCCTCCACCAAACCCAGAAGAGTGAGGCAATGGGCACTAAGCAGGCCCCCCAACGGGCTCGTAGGGGAGTTGGGACATGGGCCCGGTTGGCCAGCATCTCCGGCGGGTCCTTTGGTCCGCAGCGCCTTTCTGATATCTTCTTCTTCTTCTTCTTCTTCTTCTTCTTTTTCTTCTTTTTCTTCTTCTTCTTCTTCTTCTTCTTCTTCTTCTTCTTCCTCTCCTTCTTCTTCTTCTTCTTCTTCCTCTTTGTCTTCGTCTTCGTCGTCTTCTTCTTCTTCTTCTTCTTCTTCTTCTTCTTCTTCTTCTTCTTCTTCTTCTTCTTCTTCTTCTTCTTCTTCTTCTTCTTCTTCTTCTTCTTCTTCTTCTTCTTCCTCCTCTTCTTCATCATCATCTTCTTCTTCTTCTTCTTCTTCTTTTTCTTCTTTTTCTTCTTCTTCTTCTTCTTCCTCTTCTGTTGGCACTATCTTTTGCTTGGGGCTGTAGATACTCACAGCACTCCCGACTAAGAGCGAGTGGCAGTGTCGCAGCAAACGTCTCCGGAGGAAAGCACACCACTGTTAATAGGAGCCCCGTCAGTCCGATGAAATGCTCAACGATACAAGTAATAAACGAACAGGTAATGGAATACTACGTTTTGCTTCAACTTCGATGCCTACCGGTAGATTTACTGGCTCCTTTGAGACGCTGCCCCATATAAATTTATGAGGGCGACCAGCTCGTCAACACCAATCTCCGAGAAGAGGTTTGATAACTCCTCTTCCCCCTCAATCCTTTCGAATCTTAAGGCGGATTAGATGCCGGAACCAAGAGACGGCTCATTAATTTTGATTTGTCCCGAAAGGCGCTAAACTAAGTGAAGCGCCACCTTATTGAAGCCCCCTTCAATTAGCCTTGTCTTCAGAAAAAGGAATTGCCTGGCAGGGCGTTCAGACCGAGACGTTGAGAAGCTGAACCTAATATTCCTGGGGGTAAAGCTGACTCTCAAATGGGAAAGTTGAAACAATGAATATTTCCTCCCTGTGACGCCTCATTTAGCATCCTTATTATCAACCCCACTTTATCTAGAGCTCATTTTAAATCTTTTTCTTGAGCTCAAGAAAAATGAGGTAATTATTTATTTATTTTTCCGAGCTCCCCCCCCCCTCTTCCCTTCCTTCTTCGCCACCCTTTTTTTCCTTATTACACTCCTTTTCTTGGGAGGAATAACGTCTTAGCGATCTGACTCCAAAGATAAAGTTTGAAAAGAGGAAAAAAGGAAGAATTGCGGAGAGGCTTGAATAAGGCATGGGGCTTGACGAACCTTCCGCTGAGGTCGACCTCGAGCCTTGAGCTTATTTACAGTCCTCTTTAGGTTCCAGGGAACGGTGGCGAATTGGGAGTGATGACCTGGTTTTGGAAGAACGGGGCGATGCCAAATATCGGATCGCCAAAATATTCCGTTTTCAGTGAAAATGGCAGCCGGCCTTTCAACAATTTATTCTTACGCGTGCTCCACTCTCACGACACTTACACACTCAGGGGTGGAGAGAGATATTAGGTTTAAGATTAGGTTAAAGCTAACGTCAAAGTTGGTTAGGACCTCCACCAGCTATAATTGCAAATTTACCTCTTGCATCCTACTTTGATAGTATACAACCAATAATCATTCATAATAAATTTGAACAAATTTCAAAAAATTAATTCTCTTTAATTACGACGCTTCCGAAATCATCGTGTCCCTCGAAATTCCAGAATTAAATGTATTATGTAAATTAAATGTATGTATGTTCCTTCAACTCTTCACTTTCTTTAGCGCTATGGAGTAGGAAATAACGTTATGACACACATTTTACTTTCCTTGGCTCTTCAGAGTAGAAAAGAACGTTTTGTAATCGGCTGAAAAAAAGTAGTTCTCTTTAGATCCTAATGTTTAAAGGCCTACTGAGTCCGATAAAACACTATTTGGGAAAATGGTCTGTGTTTGTGTGTGTACGTCCAGGATCGGCTGCAGAGGTGTGACATAGCGACTGCATCTGCCCCCAAGCCCAGAGTTTGCGGCTGCTCTGCATTGTTCGATTGACGGACGGGAACTCAGGCAGTGTCCTGACTCCTCCTACTCTTCTGCGTGGGTTGACTGGATTTCAGAGGGGAGAGGCACTTTCTCGCCGTCTGTGTAGCGTCACTGCCTACGGTGATGAGGTGTACCAGAGGCCAGGATTCTTACATTGTAAATGCTCGCTGTCGTGACTGTGGTAACCTGTTTGATTCGCTGAATCATGTGGTGCAGGTATGTCCGCGTATTGATGAGGGCCGTGTCAAGCGTCATGACTAAGTCTGCAAGCAGGTTGCTGGTGCATTTTGATCTGATGGCTGGGAAGTGGAGAGAGAGCGGCACTGCCAGGTTGTCTCTGGAGAAGGATTTAGGCCTGACACCGTCGCCATTGGTCCCGCCCAGTCTGCAGTGATCCTGGATGTCCAGGTAGTATTTGGCAGCCGGGATCTTGTGATAACTTGGCAAGCCAAGAAGCGCAAATACGACAGGACGGATGCTCGTAGTGTGGAGGCAGGTAACATCAGAATTGCAGCATTGACAGTGTCCTGGCATGGTGTGTGGTGCAAGAAAAGTGCTGAGGAGATGCGTCGGCTGGGAATGTCAGCTGGCGTTATCCGTGGTATCACCATGTGTTGCTTGGGTTGTACCTTAATTGGTGGTTACTGTATCGTGGAACATCCTGTTATCCTTCTGTCTATTGGGTAGTCTGGTCGCCCTCCCCATTTCCTCACTTATTATTTTTTTAGTTTCTCCTTTGTAGGGTGCCACCGTCCCATTTACGGTGAGCTTAAAAAAAAAAAGTGTTAGCGTGAACGCGATTAAGTGGGAACGACTGAACCAAATCAAACTTGATATCTAGCCCGCAGGTCACCATGGGACGCCAAAATAACGGAATGAGCAAAATCCGCTCAAAACTAACTATAGTTTTCATCGTGATCAAAACACGAATTTTTTTTTCTCAAAAACGGGTCTAACAATTTTGATTAAACGAATTATATGGACCTAATGAGACAACACCATAAAACCCCCATCTTTGAGAAAATTACGTGAGTAGCACAACAAATCACCAAACATTTCGGCGAAAATCCATTTTAGCGCAGTTTTTGGTTTATTATTCATTCTGAATAATAACCCTATGTTTTCACGAAACGCAGTACAACGCGGGAACTAGAGCGTTTCGTCGTTTGAACTCCCTCCCTCCCCGCCCATCTCATTAAAAAAGTAACCGCCCTCGCTCGCCTCCCAACGACACCGACACTCAACTCCCCTTTCGCCTCGGAATGGGGGCGCTCGAAGCGAACCCGACGACGACGCACAGTGCAATATTTTGAGAAACTGACTGGACAATATTCAATTTATGAACTGTCTTGAAAAGTACTTTTAACGGAATAAATTACTAATTAACAAGTCGTACTACAATCTAGTATACTTTCTAGGAATCCACGCGCAACAATAACAGGTAAAAAAAGGGTCGGGTTGGGGCCGGCTACCTGCGCATACCGATCGTCCTCTCGCTGCGAGTTTAGTCGTCTGAGTTCACTCGATAGAGTACGCTTTGCGTTTCTGTGTATTAGTTGTGATTTTGTGTTATTACCGTGTTTTTGGGTCTCTTAAGGTGAGTTTTCATATAATTTTACGCTAATAGATATTACTGTTTAATCATAAGTATTAAGTTAACAGAGTAACGTTTTTATTGTAATGAAAACAATACATCTTTAGTTTCATCAAAAGTTTTAGTTTGTTTCCCTGCATTTCTCTGTGCATGTGATATATTTTTCTAAGCTATATGACTATAGTAAGAGGAAAATATAATTTTACTGCGAAATTTGCGACACTCATACATTTTTTCATTTACAGAAGAATGACTTCACTTTCTCGTCGTTCGTTTTGATGTTTGGTTTGCAAACGCGAAAGAATGCAGACAAGATGCTTTAATACATTATGTTTTGCAAGAACTTGGTACTCCGTCCATTAGCGATGATATTTTGAAGAGGTTAAAGCAATAATTAGTAGAGTTAGTCAAAAAATCGACGAAAGATGGTCGAAATCAGGAAGACATCGAGAACGCTTCCTGAAAGCAGAATTCTTCATGGTTGGAAGTGAACATATCATTTAAGGATATTTTCAGCGAAGCTTTGGTTGACGTTTCACAACCTGGAACAAGTAACCAGACCGGAAGACCACTGAAAGACTTTGAATCTTCCAGTGAAAAAAACAAAAACGACAGAGTTCGCCGTCTTCTTGATACGACTTGCCCGGAAGAGATATCGATGGCAAACGTAGTTCAACTTCGCCGGTCAGGAAAAAGAGACTCCGCCGCGATTGTTAAAGAGCTGTCATACTTTCGCCCAGAAGAGGTACAGAAATAAAAAAGCAAGGAGGTGTTTAGCCAGACCAAACCAAGGTGAGCTTTCAAATGACCAAGCTCTGGCATTAATGGTTGATGCAAATCTGTCAACGCATCAATATGTCATCATACGCGAGCAAACAAAAACAATAATAAAAAATCTGTATCCACCATATTACAAAGTGAAAGCGGCAAAACAATTGTGCTATCCAAAGGACATTACTGTCACCGAAACAGAAGCCGAAGTTAAACTTCAATCATTAGTGGATCACACGATATTAAGACTATGCAAAGTGCAAGAAGAAGTACTTAAAACGTTAAAAGACTTAAAAACTCTTGACTTTATTATAAAATGGGGTTGCGATGGAGCTGAACAAAACCGTTACAGACAAAAATTTTCTGAATCTCACTCTAGTGATGAAAGTTTGTTCAGTATTTCTATGGTGCCAATTCGAATGTATGCAATCAATGGCCTAAGTGCTAAACAAATTGTATGGCAAAATCCTCCAACGTCATCAACTAGATATTGCCGACCCATTAAGTTTATGTATGCTAAGGAAACACCGAATATTATTGTGAACGAAGTTGACAAAGTTAAAGATCAAGTAACATCACTAGTGCCTACTAAAATTATTGTAAATGATGTGGAAGTATTAGTAAGATCAACATTAATATTCTGCATGATAGACGGCAAAATTTGTAATGCAGTATCTTCATGTACATCCACACAAACATGTTATATATGTGGGGCGAAACCCAAAGAAATGAACAACGAAGAGATAATATTAGAAAAAGATATAAAAAGTGAATTTCTATCTCTGGGTATGTCACCTTTGCATTCTTGGATTCGATTATTTGAATGTATCTTACATATATCTTACCGTCTTGATATAAAAGCATGGCAGGCTAGGGAGCTGAAAATAAAGCGAAAGTGGCTGAAAAGAAGTATGTGCAAGAGAGTTTAGAAGTGAATTGGGTCTTTTAATAGATATACCAAGACAGCAAACTGGAAATACAAATGATGGAAATACAGCCCGTAAATTTTTCGAAAATGCTGATAAGGCGGCAGAGATAACTGGTGTCAATATTGAGCTTATTAAACGCTTCCATATCATATTAAAGACAATTAACAGTGGGTATTTTATAAATATTGACAAATTCCATGAATTCACTAAGGCAACAAGAGAATTGTACATTAAGGAGTATTCATGGTACCCAATGCCGGTAAGCGTACATAAAATTTTATTTCATGGGAAAGACATTATTTCAGCATGTGTTTTACCAATTATTAAATGTCTGAAGAAGCTCAAGAGGCACGCAACAAACACAATAGAAAATTTAGAAGGAACTTTTCACAAGAAAATCTTCGAGAATAAATACCAATCAGATTTACTTAATAGATTACTAATTTCGTCAGATCCTTTTATCGCTATTTTACGTGCGGCTCCAAAAACAAAGCGTAGTAAAATTACCGCTGAAGTATATAACTTACTTGATATAGAAAATCCAACTGTTGGACTTGAGATGCCAGTAGACGAAACATCTGTATCGTCTCCTGGTATCTATAAGTATGAGAGACCTAGTATAGAATCTGAGGACTCGGATGTTATTAACGAAGAATCTGATTCTAATTAATTATATTTTTTTTATTATATTTCCACAAACATTAAATTGTGTTTTATTATAGTTATTTTTTTTACTTATTTTTGTAAAACATATAATATTTTGATAAAATAAATGTTTGAAACCATCATTTATATTTCTTATTTCTTTATGTATGACATTCTATATGTACACTACCTAGTAACACATAAACATGGGATCAAATAATTTTGTCCAGTCAGTTTCTCAAAATATTGCACTGTGCGACGGGGCAAAATCATCAGACGTTTTGTTTCCGTAGTTCCATTGTAGCCAGGACGTGTTTCGTATGGTTTACTAGTATTCGATGCTGAATCGAATGGGATGGGGGTGCACTAATACTAGGTCAAGCTGTTCATGAGAATAATAAACCATTGTGTAATAATTTGCAGGGGTTTTCCTTATATACTCCGCTGAAATCTTACTGGAATGTTAAGAAAATTTGACGTGAACGATACGCAGAACGTTTAATACTGCTCATATGATATACATTCCGGAATTTCAATCGCCGCCATTTCATTTCTAAAATTTTCTTCACGATAACTCTGGAAAAGTGATTACACAATGGTCAATTCTTCTCTTGCACAGCTTGACGTAGTCGTACACATTCGAGACCCATCCCATTCGATTCAGCATCTAAAAATACCAGCAAACGACCTGAAACATGAGCGGACTACAACGGAAAGATGACAACTAAATATTCCAGGGGCCTGTGGGCAATAGGCACGACATGGCGAGTCGAGCTGGTGGGTGGTTTTAATGAAACGGGAGGGAAGAAGTACAAATGACAAAACGATTACTTTCACTGTAGTTATTGTCCCATGAGTTCTTTCAATTAGTAGACTTTTAGACTTTGGTTCACCATAATTACCATAATTTCACTATTTTCTGTCTAGATGCAGTCGAGCACGTCTGAAAATTTTTGTATTCGACCCGACATAAAAAATACTTATAACGATACCGGACACGGTGGTATTTGCTATTTGCGATAAAACTGCCAAATTTGCGTTTTTGTTAATTTTTTCAACCACTCTATGCCCATAACAACCATAGGCTTCAACTGATCAGATTGCGTGTTTATAGCCTCATTAATTTCTCTTTGTGCCAATTGCTCAATAATGGTCAGCGAAGGAGTGGGAGCAGATTAGTAGCAGATTTCATAGTTTGAATGGCTGAAGAGGCGATTCTCGCTAGTGTATCTGTTGGGCAAACGAGAGAGGGAGTTTGAGGATCGAAATAAAAATGAAACTCGGTGAGCAAGGAGCGTGAGGAGGACTGTATTCTACGTGTGGAATTGAGTTGAGTTAGGTTTGAGCTGAGATTGAGAACAATAGGGAGACACAAGGCTAGTACTCGGAATGCCTGAACTGGCGCGGGAAACCGTATGGGAGGGCGAGAAGTTACTAGGACAAGAGTTGGAAGCAGAATGAATTTGGGAGAAGGTATCAGCTGTGGAGAGGAATCTGAAAAAGGCAGAGAGGGAAAAGGCGGTAAAACCACAGATGGAAATGACCGACGAACTGGGATTGACGAACTGGGATTTCCGTAGGTGGACCTTTGGAGAAACAATGACTTTGCCATAGGTGCGACCCGTTGGGCCAGAGCGGAATTTCCGAGGTCAAAAACCTGGACAGATTCGGCGCTTTGCGTCGAACAGTATCAATACACTCCTACCTCTCGTTCAATTCGTGTGTCTAATCTCTCTTTCTCGTGCACCCAATAAGGTAGGCAATCCGCCCAAAACTAACTATAGTCATCATAGTGATCACCCACTAAATATTTATTCCCAAAAACGACCGAAACGATTTTAATCCAATTTTTTTAAGGACAGCTCCAAAAACACGACAATACCTTGAAATTCCCATCTGAGGGAAAATGACGAGAGCAGTACAGTAAATTACCAAATATATCGACGAAAATAGATTTATGCGCTATTTTTTCCTGCCGCTGTTAACCAAGTTCAAATGAACTGAGTGATGAACAAATTGAGTTAGTTGAAAAAGCCATGAACGTTGATCATTTGCACTCTTGGATACAAGCGCGGCGTTCTAGCTCTTGGGTGGAGGGGCGTGCGATGCCTGTGTTGACAATATTCACAAGTCTACGTTGAGTGGCAGCTCGTGGAGGTGTGGGAAGTTGCCAGACAATTCGTACACAGTTTGATCGTACACGTTGTTTGAGAGGTCGTTCGAAGACAGACACGCGGGAAGATGTCGATCTTGAGGAAGGTTGTGGGATTGAGACATTGCATTGAGAGTTGCTCTGAGTATGGGAGTAATGAATCATCAGAAGAGCCTTCCTGAGGGTATCGATGAGGTTTTCCCCTTCCAATCTTGAATGAGTGGCTGGCATCGCGAACTAATGTAGTGAAGCAACCGTGAAAGTTCGGCCCCGCGTTGGGCGCCAATGTTACGAATATAAAAGCGGGCATGAGCGACAGGGCGCCCGGTTACGACTGACGACAGCGACGTTTAGAGCGCATCATGTCATTTGAGGTGCCCTGTCAGCACAAATGCTCTGGACGAGCCTCCGCTGAATGGATGAGTTTGGTTAGTCCTGATACAGAAAATAACTTATTTTTGCTTTTTCGTTTATTTTCGTTATCACTCATACTACTAATTTTTTCGATGAAATATATCTTTATATTTATATTTGAGCGTTATACACGTTTATATTTATATTTATATATTTAGCGCTTATATTTGAGGTAATAGCTTAATATATTCTTCATATTATATTATACCTCAGGCGAAATAAATATCTGCTTAACATCATACTTAACTGTAGCGCAAATCAATTAAATAAAATTTTTCAGGGGGTATCGTGATACTTGCCTGGTTCCACGGCAATGGTTTACCAATCGCCCGGAAAACTTAAATTTCGTCCATGTTCCTCTCCTGCTGTTTCTATCTTAAGTTCGCTGTTTCATCATCCCTTTCGGCAGATTTCTGCTCTTAAACTAAACACCTGTCTAATGCGTTGATAGGAAGTAAGCTAACCGTTCAGGCACAGCAAAAGACAAGAGTAATATATTTGAGCGTAATGATTTGAAAGCCTCTTCAATGTCTTGAAGATGAGTCGCGTGTTTTGAATGGAAACTCGTTGCTAACGAACCCGTCCGCGTGTAATTCCGTATTTACGCAGTTCACGACTGGTTTCTCCTGATGGGACATCCCTCGAATTCATTTCTCTCCGCACAATCGTCCTCAGTCAGATCCTGGAGAGAAAGTACAAACGTCGTTGGCTTTTGGGGGATGAAAAATACCTGCGGTTGTTGAACTTGATGTTGGTGGGATGGTGGAGGGGGGGGGGGATCAACGTCAGCGTCATCCCAACTCCCGAAATATTCCGAGCTCGAACCCGGTGGCTTGTTATCATGCGGCGGCGTATGCAGATTACGAGTTGAGCTAAGAACGCACCTGGTGCCCTCGCGCGCTTCGGAAGCGGGTTTACCACTTTTCTGAAGGCTTTGGAAAAAACGTGGCGAAAAGGTTAGCTGCGGAGGAGGGAGGGGGGGGGCGCAAGTTTTTAGCACGTAACGCGAGGGAGATAACGCTGTGCTCTCTCTTTGAGACCTCTTCCTACCACTTTATCCCTCGTTGTCGAGCGGAATCTAGAAATTTGAATACAGGGAGGTTTCTTTACTTGTTCAGGTTCGAAAAACCATTCGGCAAAATACTGCACTTTCAGAAACCCCTGTTGGTTTAACGAATAACGTTCACTAGACGTGAATGAATGAATGAATTTATTCAATTAGCAACCAGAGAGAGTTAGGGCCATCTAGCCCTCCCTTCCATTCTCCCTGTGTACCAAAAGAGCTGTACCGAATGTTATAATACGATGATGTTTAATTGAGAACTGGGTTAATAATCTTTCACGTCTCGGAGATGAGTGAGAACCCGTCCACGTAGTATTTTGAGTTAGGGTGTGTAGTAACAAGTTTAACAATCAAACACAGAGAACCTACGCCATTGTCGTAGTAGCTGCACACGCCCTGGTTACATCAGACGGTTTCCTAGTACATGTGTTATGGTTATGGCTTCGCTAACATCCCTCGTTAAATAGTTGTCAGCTCATATCTTCATTTTGCGGTACATACCAGTAACGGTACGACGTCTCATCTGGCGCTGCAGGTGCTTGCGGGCGTCCTTCCACTGGGCGTCCTGTGTGGTAGTCCAGGGAGCCCTGAAGCCACTGGCGCCTGCGCTCGTGCAGGAGGTATCTACCGAGCCCCGCCTAGAGCTAGCATTCAAGGCAGTCCTTGATAGTTGGGAGGTACAGAGGGATGTCACTGTCATCACGAATTCTATATTCACAACATTTGTTATCATTTTGATAATCGGAAAAATACGACATTTCGGATATTGTGTATGTGTGAGTCAGCAATGTTGCAGTTAAAGGACAAATGACGCACAAGGAAGACATCATCGTCTGCCGGTTAAGTCAGCACTAAAGTCGATTGGAAGACGTTCACAGATGTTGGGAAAGAACTCATACGTGTCACACGTGGATGGTGTTGCAACGGGTTATGATTGGGGAAGGCGAGGTTCGTAGGGAATGGAGCCTGATCATGCGCCTCTTGGGCAATCAGTTGGAAGTGAAAGAAAAGCAGTGTAAGGGCAGTTTGGTATGTCTTAAATAGTCCGTTGGCTGTCGATTCTAAGTCTTTTTTGTATAGAGTGGTCAGTAAATCCGTCAGTTGGTTGTTTTCGTTTGTGTCGCATTTTGATTTGTTCATTGAAGACTTTTTGTTTACAGATTGAGGGAAACCCCCAGCTAGCTAATCCTCTTGAAAAGAAAAGTGAATAATCATCTCACAATACGCTTTGGCGGGGCCACGAGCTTCTTCTTGAAGTACACGTCAAGTATGGAGGAGTGAATATAGGTGAGAGGTGGGGCTTTAGCCAACACCTCCAGTCCCTTAAGGGCACTATCATTGCAAGGTTAGCCTCACTGTGTGCAATTACTAAGGCCACTTGGGGTGTGTGTTACAATGACACTATCCTCATGTATAAGGCCATCTATCTAGGCGTGATTGGATATTGCTCTGTTGTCTGGGGTGACAAACTAACAGTCAATCAAAAGAGAGTATTGGCCCAGTCCTGTGGATCACTAAGGTCTACAAGACCGTACCCACAGCAGCACTACAGGTGATCACTTACCGGTTGACTTGGCCATTGAGAACTTGGTTGACAAGTGGAGAGTGAAATGGGAGCTTCCCCTGCTTTGAGCTGAACTCCGTTCGGAACTCACCACAGAACTAAAACTTGCCGCCATCAAAGAATGGGCGTTAGAGAAATGGCAAGCGAGATGGGAATCCTCATAAAGGGTTCTTCCCCAACATCCGTGAACGTCTTTCAAGAAAATGGGTTGAGCCAGTTCCTCACTGGACATCGTGACTTCAATGGGCGTCTCCACTTCTTTTCTCTCAAAAACTCTCCGTCATGCACGTCTTGCGCCTCCAGTGCGGAGGAAACAAGACCCCACGTGATGCTCCAGCGAGTTGTAGGGAGGGCAAACGTACTTAGCAGGATTGACTGCTACAAAGCAAGCACATAACCATTTTGCAGAGATCGCAAAGAAGGTGATGGCTAAGAAACGTGGTCATAGTTGGACTGTCCTTTTATAACTTGCCACCCAAGTAAATAGTTAGATCAGTTGGGAAACCAGATTAAGAACTCCTCCCAGATGGTACGGGATTCCTCAGGTGGTCCCCTCCACTCAGTAACACACAACAACAACAACAACTTGGCAACAGCTTCCTACTGGGAGACTGGCTAATATTATAGCTAATAAATACCTGCACAGGTCTGAGTTTGGTGGATGCTGCAGAGGCCGGCCTCTTGTACATTAGCGAATTCGCAACTTCCATGACTGATATAACCCTCGTTTAGGGTTTAGGAACCGTCATCTAATAAGGAAACAGACCTGTATCGTATTGTTACGGGCACGATCGGATTAAGCTGTGACCTGGAACGCCGAAGCCGCTTCAAGAACTGCTGAAGAACAGGGAGAGGGGGGACCACATTGCCGCGACCGGGAGGTTAGGAAAATCGGGTCTGCGGCGCGCAACGAGGCGATCGGCCTATTCCTCTTCCGGACGTCTACAACTTCACTTCGCTCCTCTGTCCTATCTCGATAAATGTGGGCTTTGGCTATTTCTGTGCGAATATACGATACTAGGTTAAGAAGGAAGGAGCTATTATTGTGTATAGCCCGATTTTGAAAGCGGTATCGAAATAGGTGAGTCGGGAAGTAGTAGGATAGAAGCCAAATGCAATTGGAACAGAGTTTTATTGTCAATTACATTCGAGGAAGTTTTACCACCACAGACAGAGGACTGAGTGGGAGCAAACGCGAGCGCGGACGACACGGCAACGAGGGAATCGGCTCGGTTACAACTGACGGCAGCGAAGTCTCGAGCGAATTGGGGCATTTGAGGTGCCCAGTCAGCATAAATGCCCCAGACGAGCCTCCGCTGAATCGAAAGGTTCATCCCGTTACAGTATATATAGTAAGGTGGTGCAGTCCTGCATTTTGATAGGTTCGTGCCCACTTATCTTGAGGTGGTTCCTACTAACAGATTTAATGTGTTCTGAATATCTGGTCCGTATTTTTCGTCCTGTCTATCTTATGTACGCGTTTTTACACGCACTAGTTATTTTATATACCCCACTTTGGTCGAGCGGGTCAGTTTTTTCAGTCTATGCAGTTAGTTTAGTTCTAAGTATGTACTGTGAAGGCACAATTTTCGACGCGGCGAGAAAAGCGCGGGAAGCCGCGTCCCCACTGAGCGCCAGCCCCTCCAAGGGAAGGAGAAGCCGGGCCCTGCGGTTGAAGAGGCCGGCGGAGCCTCAGAAGGTTGCCGCCGTCGTCGCCCGTTGTCGCTTCGAACTGCTAGAGAAAATCGGAAAAGGAGATTTCACCGCGAAGACGAAATATTGAGCATTACACTTTATCATCTCGCTTTTTATTTTGAGCGAGAGCAAGGTGAGCCGCAGCAGCTTTTATTTTATATAATTTTTTTCCATGTAAATTTGATTTCTTTGTCCATTAAGCCCATTTGTGTGGTGAGACGCCCTCCTTCACGGATCAGGCTCCCCTTTTGTTGAAAAGAATCCCTGGTTGGTTGTCCGCCCCCTTCCCTGAGAAGAAGGAGTTCTCAATTTAGTTCAAATTGGGAAGAAAAAGATCGGCCCCGAACATTACAGTACGTAAATGTGCAGCGTCTTGTCAAAGTCCGTGTATTTTGTGCGATAATATTGATAATATCAAGTTCTTTTTTGTAATTTTATCGTTAGCGGGACAGTTCTTAGTCTCTGTACTATGTGAATACACATAATAGTATGCGGAAGTAGTCTTTAATTTGATCAATAGTTTTAATGGCGTGTAATAATAAATGTTTAAACGTCAGTTGAGTTCCTTGGCTCTAATGACAGGTGTTGAGATTAGGGCCTTTCCCCAGCTATCAACTTTACCCGCCAATTCTGGAATCTCAGAGCCCCCTGTCGATCAAATATTCTACATTTCCAACCCTGCCAATACAATTTTATGATCCCAGCTGACGACGTATTTTCCCTCTTACAGTTTCTCCAATCCCAGTTCACCTATCCAGTGACCCACCTCCCCTCACCAATGTGTCGCATGACCTCATACTACGCTGTATTATCTCTATCATGTATCAAGTGTAACAATGTACTGCTCGCTCACTCTTTCGTCAACTTTGCCTTCGCCTGGACTGAACTTCACATCTCTCTCTGTTGCACCTAACAATATTGCCTGAACTTACGGTAATATTTTAGAACTGTTCATTGTACCGTAGCACACACATCTTAAACTGCCGTATACGCTCCGTTCACGACTCTCGGGACATATATTTTTAAATCACTGAGAGCGAACCGTTCTTTCCGGAATCGGCAATCGGTAAATGTAGCCCGAGGAAGGTAAAATGCAGCCAAATGAGAAGTGGTCGAATTTTCGCTAACGCGCCAGTCACAAGAGTAAATTCTCTACAGTTTCGCGCGATTACGTTTGACGAGCCGCGTACAGATTCTATCAAACGAGAAATGAGGACATTAATAGAGAAGACATTAATAATTATTCCCGTCAAACTCCAACTTAATTAACAAGAGAAGCAAAACTTGTTCACTCGCATCAATAACCGCTCTAGACGCGGAAAGGCTAATTCCTTCTTGGTGAATTAGTAGAGTGAATTCCACGAATGAACCTTATTAATTACTGGATGCCGCTTTAAAACGGAATTGTATCAAGTTATCTGAAGGAGCGCCCAAGACAAACAAAGGCGCTGAGGAGCGATTCGCAAATGTCATTAGAGACGAACTCAGTAAACAGAGCCTTTGTCTTGAGTCTCGTAATGACTTTTCAACCTCTTCAGTATAAATAATGAGATAATTAATCTCGGGTTAATAATCTACTTGACAATTGAGAGGCGGAAAGAGGGAAAATCCTTCAGAAAGACAAATAACGTAATCGATTTGAATTGAAGGAGTTGAACCTGAACCTTGGAAAACATTAATAAACGCTCCCTTCTCTCTTCAACTCGAAAAATGGGTTCATATTTACCTCCGAACTCAAACAGAAGTACCGCACACGTCAACTGAGGAAGGCTTACTCTGCTCATACGAGTTAGGAACCCTGACTTGTAGGAAGGTTTGGAAATATCGATACTTTTATATAATTATTTGTCGTATTTCGTATTTTCAACTTTATTATATCATTGCTGTTCACTGGTTATCGATAGGTACGTTGTCATTAATCGATTCCTCTCGCTGTAGCGACTCATCCAATTTGTAAATCTTTCAGTTTACATGAAACCGCTGAACTGGAATTTCCACGCAGAAACTGGTAGTTCTTATCGTCCCTGAATGAACTGGGCTGGGTCTTTTCCCACGCATAGGGAAATCTCACCACATGTTATTTTGAGAAGAGTCTTGCACACAGTTTTGGAATTGAGGGGGGAACACTACGAAAAAAGTTCCGTCCGTGATTTATGAGCTTTTCCCTCGTTATCTAATGACTATAATTAAACTCTTGTCGTATTTGAAGCTTATTGAACTACCCTTCTGATTCTCTTAATTCTCTACTGTCTAAAACTGCTCTAAAATCGCTTTTCGTCGAAATGTTTGATGATGTATTGAGCTGCTCTCGAATGAAACTTTTATGGCACCTCGTTTTAACTCTTCATACAAATTTTCTAGCTTAAATGTGTGCGCTGCATCATATAACTCTTCTTAGCTCTACGGCAATTCACTCGTGCTCACGGCTTTTTCAACTTACTTCGACTCAATTTATTTATCACTCAGTTCATTTGAATTCAAACATCACTTCATGGCGGCAGAAAGCAGTAGAGCTTACAGTTTCGGGATTTATTGTGCTGCTCGTACTCATGCACTGACCAAAATTGGGCAATTGGTAGGCAGATAATAGACGAGGCTGTAAACAAGATTTGTTTGCAAAGGATAATAATCACTTCGCCACAGTTATCGGGTAAAACGTTCAGAAATGCTAGTAAGCGGAAACGGCGGACGGGAATTTCTGGAATAACTTATGTGCGTTATTAAACTCTCATCGTAAAGGCATTCAATTGGATTAGTCCGTCTTTTTACTTTCCGCTACCCCGAAGGGAAAGAAAAGTATAGTAATCGTGGAAAGAAAAAATTTGGGTTTTCTTCAGGTCTTTACGTTTTGAGACCTACTGAGTCTAAAAAACCTAATTTTGGCGCGTAGTCCGTGTGTGTGTGTAGTTCGATTTGTGGGAGAACGGCTCATCCGATTGAGCTGGTTCTGTTTTTGTTTTGTTCGTTATTTTTTGTAGACACCAAAATAAGGTTATGGGCGTTTTCGGTCGATAGGAAGGGTGGGTGGGGGTCGAAAATGTACCAAAAACTAGAGGTTTTCGCATTTTTCTCGGAAATGGCTATAACGATTTCGGTTAAACTTTCAAATTATCTTCTACTAATCAACACCTAACTTTTCTTTTGCTTACATATCTCCATGAAAATACGGTGAACGGAGATAAAGGCCTATAAAGCAAAAATAGGTTTTTTACGTTGTTGGCTTCAGCTGTTTGGCAAAACGGCTGCCACGACTTTCACCAAACTCTCAGAATGTTTTCGAATAGTTAATACCAATAAATGTTCATCTGACAGTCCACTGAACAGGGATAAAAATGAAAGTGTGTCGAAAATAACGTTTTTTCGATAAATGCCGTAAATTCCAGGGTAACTTCTTCACCAGATGTGATCAACCTTACAGAGTGTCTTTTAGTCACCCATACCCACATTTCGTTCTCCATAATTATTTCTGTATATATATGTTGAACGGAGATATAAGCCAAGTTAACTCAGAAAAGGAGATTTGTCTAATATTAATTTATCGGTATTCCAATTTTCTCAAAAACGGCTCTAACGATTTCGATCAAACTTACGGAGTACTCTCAACTAACTACTAAAACATTTTTTCCCATAAATGTTTTTGTAGAAATGCGTTGAATGAAGAAACAGCATTTGTTGCTGGAGTTCAAACTTACGGGGGAAAGTTGTGTGTTGCTACGCACCGCTCGTTTTGAAGGAAAAGAAGGAAAAAACTACGCTAAACTCGAATTTGTTGAAAAGTTTGGTAATTTATTGTGCTGCTCTCATCATTTTCCCACAGAGTGGTCCATTTAAAAAATTTAGATTCGTAAAAGCCATTTTCGAGGAAAAAATGTGCTGTTTTATCACTATGATAACTATAGTCAATTTTTTGGCAGATTTCGCTCATAGCCTTATTTTGGCATTTTCCCAAATAGTGTGTTTCGGGCTTGAAACGTAAAGATGTGAAGGGAATCCAAAATGTTTCTTTGAGCCGATTACCTAACTTTTCATTCAACTTCGTAAAGCCAAGGGGTGCAAAAAATAGGCGTTTTGGTCTCTAAGATGACTATAGTAAGTTTTCTATCGATTTCGCTCATAACTTACTTTATATCATGTTAGATATAAAACTTGAGTGGATTTGACTCAACGGTTCTTTCGCAATAAAAATAAAATAAATAATGTCCGCGGATCACTTGCTGGTTCGCACTCAACAACCACACGGGGCGTGGGAAAATCAAGACAGAATCGTCGGTTTAATGTTCAGTAGAAATTCGAGAACTCCATTTACCGCACGTCTTTTCTGCGACTAAAGGTAAAGGCCGGGTATGAATGCAAAAAGGCAGCAATAGGAAGAGCCGTCAACGTAACAAATTCCGGAGAAGAAACGCAGGGTCCCCTTCCCCTCGCCACCCTTCGTACCCTTTAATTCCCCCTCCAGACAAACCCTCGACAAAAAAGTGTCAACATCTCGTACAAGAAACTTCACAAAGCGGCCACCTTTTTTTTTCAAAGGTGGCGTTTTTTCCTTCAAATTTATAACTCCAAAAGGGGTTTTGCTTCTGGAATTCCAAAGGTTGGTAATTTAATGCTGTAACTCCGTGTAAGGTGTTTGGACAGAGGGACGCTCTTCTAATTGTGGAGAAGGGGGGATGTGATGAAAGGGTGGGGTGGGGTTATAATAAGGCTATAAACAATTCCTTAGTTGCAAATAGGAAAATTACAGTTGGAAGGCACAATGGAAACCCATCTATCAGTTTGGACAATAGGGGGCGCTGGAGGCCTTCAGAACGGGATAGGGAGAGATAGGACTGGTCTCTGGCAGTCATTCCGACATCTGCCCCCTCTGCCCCTCCATCAGGCCCTCCACACTGTGTACTGTTTCAGACATTTCCCCTCCAGACGTTCAGAGAACCCGCGGAGGTTGGACGCGACGTAAACCTGTCCACCTCGTGAATATTCAACAGCTCGGGGAATTTATATAATTTGACGGCTATCAAACTATTTCGAGCTTCGACGCAACGTCCGTTCATCGCTCAATTGAAATTCCTCCGCCTCTTAAGTGAGAGAGGTCAACGAGGGCATGAGGTGCATACAATGCTCCGAGAGATGGAACCGCAATCAATTCCGTAACTTCACAGTCCAGAAACGTCAACCAGATAACATCACACAACATTCCTCAGCCTCGAGTGGATTCAAGGATTTTTATCGCCTTGGCAACTTATCCTATCTGATTTTCCCGCTGTAACTAAACGTTTTATACAAAAACTGGTAGCGCTCAAAGTTCCAGAATTTATTGACTCGCACGTGTTTATGCCACGACCTTTATTGATTAATTAGTGCACTGGTCAATGGTTATTATTGGTTTTATCGGAAATACGCCGTGTTTGGTATGGCTTTCTAGGTAATTTTAGATGCTGGGTCGACAGGAAGGAGTCTCGGAGGTGTACAACTGTGTTTAGACCGAAAACAATGAAATCGCAGTAATTATCGTAAACCAAAGTCTACTTACTGAAAGAACTGAAAGTAATTGTTTCATCTTTCGCGCTCCCCCTTATCTCAGTCCAGCTCGACTCGCCACGTCGTGTCAATTGCCTGTACTATGTCATTTCCGTCGTTCTGTTGTAGTCAGGTCATTTTTCGTATCGTTTGCTAGTATTTATCGACGCTGAATCGAATGGAATGGGTCGCAGAGGTGTGAGACTACGTCCGGCAAAACATTTTGAGTTTTCTTCAGATCTTTACGTTTCAGACCCTACTGAAAAACACTATTTGGGCAAATGGTCTATGTGTGTCTGTGAACGACTTTTAGAGAAAACGACCGTACCTAATCAGCTCAAACTTGACGCCAAAATAAGGGTATCAGCAAATTCCACTGAAAGTTACCTATTGTTATCATAGTGATCAAAACCCCATGGTCTGGCTGTTCACATTTCGGATGGGACCAAACATAAGGTCGCGATTTAGGAAAAAAGGAAGTATTTTATTTTAATTTCATCAGAGCAAGAAAATGTTTTGTTTATCCGTTTTTTCTTTTATTATTATTACTGAACGATTCGGGACGGGATGTGGTTTATAGTGGCATCGATTCTCTAAACTCGCCCGCTGCCGTTGAAAACCATCCAGAGGAGAAACCTTCCTTTGCTGTCGATATCATTTTATCTATCATCGCCGTGTTTCTTTATACCTCGTTATACCTACCGTTTTCCCTTTTTTTACCACCTATACCAGCTCTCATCCGCAGACTTAGAAAAACTCTACCAGCAGTGAGTTATCCGTGGGTGGAAGATGTGCAGTTTACCAAGCTATCTCCAAAGCAACATTTTATTTTATTAATTTATATATTTCTATTAGAAGATTGAAGTGTTTTTTTTTCTTTCCTGTTCGATTATATTTTTCCATTACAAAAGCCGTATTTGTTTTTAAATGTTTTTTAACACTTTCCTATATAGCAGGACAAGGCTTTCAATAGCCCATCCACCCCAAATATTTTTTACTTTCCCTGTTTTTTTCTCAAAAATGGCTGAAACGATTTTGATTAAATTTTCTGTACTGCTCCCAATATTGCAACTAAACCATAAAACTCCCATTCGTGAGAAAATGGCGAGAGCAGCATAATAAATTACCTAAGTTTTAGACGAAAATCGATTTTAGCGCGATTTTTTCTTCTTTTCCTTGAAAAAAAGACGGACTAATACAATTGAATGCCTATACGATGAGAATTTAATAACGCGCATAAGTTATTTACGGGCTATTCCAGAAATTCCTGAATTTCATCGCGATTTTTTTCTTATAAACCCCGCTGAAATATCACTAGGTTGTTAAAAAAAAATTGGTGTTGTAATCCAATCCAATACCTATACTGTGAGCGTTTGAAAACGCTCATAAGGTACATGGGGCTCACACCAGGAATTCACGAATTTCAACTACAGCCGTTTCGCTTACTGCCAGTTTTAAATGTTTTTGCCAAATAACTGCTGCCGTGAAGTGTTTTTTGACCAGGTTCAAATAAACTAAGTGATAAATGATTTGAGTAAGTAGAAGAAGTCATGTACACAAGTGAATTGACGTGGAGCGAAGGAAAGTTGTGAGTTGCAACGCACCAGATATTTTAGAGAGCGTTCGTGTCTACCGTTTCTCTAATTATCGTATCAAAAGTGTGAAAAATGCGATTAAGTGCAATTTGAATTCTCCTGAACGTCATTAAACCCTCGTCGAATATATGGTTTATTAGACTGCCATCGTGATTATTGTAGTACATAACTTTCCTCGGCTCTGCGTAGTAAAATGGTCTCCACTTCCGTTTAACTACCTAGAGCCAAGGAACGTAACACGCAAATAACCAAAACGTTTTCTCTGTGCCAGATGTTGGATTCTCCCTTTCCACGACTGAGCTTCTCATTCTTCATTCGACCAGAACCCCCTCCCCATCCCTCGCCATGCCATTCAGTCCTCATCCTATTCCTTCATCATGCGTCTCTTTCAGAACAGCCCCTTCGTCAAAGAGCGACAACGCTGACCCTGTCCTTTGTGGCGACTGACGCACTCCCTTCATCCGCCAGTCGAACGATTAATCACTGGTCGCGGGGAGAAGTGCGCATTTTCCGTTTTCGTGAAAAATAGCCGAAGAACGAATTTCAACGTTTTTGAAGGACCATCAAGAGGTGATTCAGTTATTTCTTTTGGTTTATTATTCATTCAAAATAATGCACCTATGTTTTCGGAAGGAAATTTCTTTTTTACAACCCCCCCTCAAAATTTGATTCTTTACGTTCCAAATCTGCAATCTCCGTCCGCCGTCCGTGCGTTTGTGTACCTCTTTGGCACAAAAATGCCATTTGGCTCTGCAATCCGATCAGACGAAACTCATAGTTATTATGGGCTAAAGATGGTAAAAAAACAAAACAAACTAAAACGTATTGTTTGGAAGTCTTACGCAAATACGCCGAGTTCGGTATCATTTTCGAGGTATTTTTAGATGCTGGGTTGAATGGGAAAATTCTCATAGGTGTACGACGTCGTCTAGATCAAAAATAGTGAAATTGCAGTAATTTTACTGAGCCAAACCCCACTAATTGAAAGAACTCGCGAGACGATAACTAAAGCGAAAGTAATAGTTCATCATTTGTAACCCCTCCCGCCTCATCAAAACCACACGCCAGCACGACTCGCCACGTCGTGCTGATTGCCCACAGGCGCTGACGGACGTCTGGAATATTTAGTTTTCGTCATTCCGTTGTAGTCAGCTCATGTCTCGTATGGTTTACTGGTATTTTTCGATGCTGAATCGAATGGGATGGGTCTTGGAGATGTGTAAGAGAACAATAAACCATTGTGTGATTATTTGCAGCGTTTTTACTAGAGACGACGGTGAAATGATATAAATTTACACGATGCGCGTTATTAAACATTTTATGAAATACGGTCTGTCAGGTGGGCTTAATTACTGCACAGTGTGAATATTTCGTGGCCATAGAAAAACTATGATCGTGTTCATGAAAAAGGGATTGAGTTCACGAGTAGCTTAAAATGCTGGCGTGTTTGATTAGTTCCCCCTTCCAAGTGTTACAACAGCATCAGAATGACTGCAAATCATCATGCTGGATCTACAGTTGTTATGCGCATTTTTTTTGTTTACATGGTGGATACGGGCGATAACCTCACTGTGGCCACAAACGTGCTATTGTAAGGGCGAAGGGCGTCCATGAGCCTCAACCCATGGCCCCCCTGCTCCACCCCCAGAACCTAACGCACTGCGCTCTTTCATTGCAATGTCCCTTACACATCCCCCCCCCCACCAACGCACAAACTGGAGGTAATCCGCAAGTTCTGCATTCGCCACCTCTTCCGGCTGAAGAGTGGCAGGGGGGGCCATGGGTTGAGGCTCATGGTCGCCCTTCGCCCTTACAATAACCCAAACACACGACAGGGCGATGCCACGAGTCCATCGCATATGCACAACACATGCTCTGCCGCATCTAGCCCCCTACCTCGCAGAACCTGCATACCTGTACCTTACACTTGCCAATACTAGCAAGGTGGTACCTCAGTGGACAGTGATCTGTATCCTTCCTGCCTAGTGGAAGCACTCCCTCTGGAGAGTCGGATGAAGAGTTTTGCCTGTCAAAGGCAGAGCAACCCCTGCCGATGGGCAACCCTGCACCTATCCTCCCATTGGCCTACTCACTACGTAGGGGGCTCCGTGTAGTCCCAACAAAGTGCTCATGGCCGACAGGGATCTGCGCTGATTACTTCTTTGCCAGCCCATCAGCCTGTCCTCTTGAACAGTTTGACGTCTCACAGCTCTGGGACTCATCCCATTCGATTCACCAAGGTTCAAGTAATGTTCAGAAGACACTGGTTAGGTACCCCGTTGGTAAACGTGCGATTGAGTGATTGGCCGTCAGTTAGGAAGGTCCTTCCAGTGTAGACACTCTAGATCATAGTATAGCGGTTAGACAAATATTCATATCCCGAGGGAACTCGGGTGTAGAATCAGAGCTCGGGACCGTTGTCATTTTACTGTCATCAGGTTGAATACTCGCAGCACTAACGTGATCCAAGTTGTGCACTTTTCTTTGCTGGAAATGACGCTTAAGCTGCTAGAGTTTGTAGATTTGCTTCTGTGAAAAGTTGGCGCAATGCGCATAGCTCCTCTAATCGTTCTTCCCATGAGCGCGCAGTGAGCCCAGGGCCTTGACAAGATTGAAAGCAATCTTTTGGAAAGTGGCTGGTGCATTCGCAAATACGCCCCTGAGTATAGAATACCGGGCCCAAATACCACCCTGAGTATAGAAGCTGCGGTGAAAACGACACATTTGATCCAGACAGTTCTGTGATTTTCTTTAATTTACGAAAATCTACAATGGTTCTCCAGGATAATTGTGTTTGGCCTAATAATTCGATCAGCTTGGTGTTCTCCTGCATGAAATCCATAATTGCTCTCTGCTTAACGGGACTCCTATACTGACGAGTACGAATGGGCTGGTGGCCAGTACAAATAGAGTGCTCTGTTAGGCTCGTAGCTTCTCATTTTTCGAAGTCAGAGAATCTCAAAATATCATAGTAGAGGAATAAGCGCTTCCCCCTTATCTCTCAACATCCAACCAATATCCAGATTCATCTGAAGGCTGCACAGATTAAGAACGTCAACATTCTGAAAGAAATCAACTGTATCTGTTTCCCAGAGCGAATTTGGTTCATGCAGCAATGTCACGCCCAGAATCAACCAGCACTGTTTCTCCAGCGTAATTAGACCAAATTCCAGACGCTGGATGACCGGCAGCCCTCCGCTACAGATTTGAGGGAATTAGAACTAAACTATCTCACGTTCAGGAACTAGAGCGTGCTACTCCAAAGACCGAGGAAAGTATCACCCAGTACGACGAACGGATTACATCCAGCAGATCCAGGAAAACACCCTGATGACAATGTGGTAGCTCTGCAGAAGGAATTGTCAAGTTGTGTCGTCGTTTTGTGGTTCAAGGGGCGTTATCGCTGAGAAAAATTAGTATGTGTCCCCCGCGGGAATCGGTATCATTGTTGTGTCTCCCTATACGGTCGTCATATTCACCCTGGCAAATTGTTGACTGCCCCCTTTGTCACGCTGCGAGTCATAGGAAGCACCTGTTTTCCGTTGCGTGACTCGTAATTGCCAGTCGATTCATTAATGTCGCTTTCGACCCTTTCAGAGACAAGGAGCTCAGGAGGTAGTGAAATCGCTCGACTCACAAACCTAATTGGGAGAAGTCAACTTCCCTTATTTTCACTCCGCGCCACTCGCTTTCCGTGCGTAGAAAGGCCGGTGAGACATCTGCGTTGGATGGGATTTGAGGGAGGGCAGAGAAAGAGAGATTCACCAGTGAAAAGAAAAACGACACCTGGAGCGGCATAAATCAGGGAGCCCTTTTCTAACAAAAGGAGAGCAATCTGTCCCTAATTTCACACAAAATACCCTTTTGCCTCCGACAGAGTCCCTTCTGCGGTCTTTGAATCTTTTGCGGGGGATCGGTTTCAAAACTAGTTTCTGCTGCAGGTCTATTCATTGGTTCCGCCTGTCACGAACAAAAAACTAACACGTAGACTGTCACGTTTTAACGGAGTAAATAATTGAGAAGGGTCACAAAAGATCATTCATAGGAGGTGTTCATTCATGAAATTTTACCTCCCCGGTGCCGAACTATAGTGTTGCACTTCTTTCTCGAAGTTTCTACGAAGCTGAACGCTACCCTAATTTCCTTTTCATCCTATAAACATATCAATATGTAGTGCGTGCAAGAAAGTGATGGTCAATAAGTAATACGCTACTTAACCAACGTGTTCCTAAAGAAAATCACTACGCTGAGTACCCGAGACACTCGCTATTTCTATTCGTGACGAAGATTGCTAAATTTACTTTGACCTCTGATTAACTCCTCAAATGTTGCCTAATTTGCAATTTTTATTTGATGACTTCCCAAACCTTCGACGAGGGTTATACCAGTCATGGAAGTTCGATTTCGCTAATATGCAAAAGGCCGGCCTCTGCAACATCCACCGAACTCAGACCTGTGGAGGTACGGCAGGTATTTGGTCGTTAGCCAGTCTCTCGGTAGAGAGCTGTTGCCCGTGTGTTACCACGCGGAGGTGACCACCTGAGGAATCCCGTACCATCTGGGAGTAGTTTTGGTTTATTATTCATTTTGAATAATAACCCTATGTTTTCGATCACGAAAAATTTTTTACAACCCCCCCCCCTCAAAATTTGATACTTTACGTTTCAAGACTTGGAGATTCCAAATTTGCAATGTCCGTGCGCCGTCTGCCGTCCCCCGACCGCCGTCCGGGCCGTTTTGTGCCTTTGACGTGGTCTAAAAAATTCGTTCTTTCGCACAAAAATCCGATTTGATATCTAGTTGTGCCCGCCATCTCGACAATCCGATCTGACGAAGCCAGTGGTTGTAATGGGCAAAAAATGGTTAAAAAAATTAACGAAACGCAGTACAACGCGGGAACTACAGTGCGGAAGTCAACGTTTCAACTTTTGAACTCCCTCCCTCCCCGCCCGTCTCACGAAATCGCTCGCCTGCTCAACTGGCAACGCCGCCCCCTCGCCTCACTACGCTCGCCCGCCCGCTCTACTTGTTGGAAGCCCTCGACTCTTTTTTTTTCTTTTGCTTCCTCCAGGAAGTGCTCGTGTTTCGCATATAACCTTTGGCATTACGATTTGTCTCTTTATCGTCCGATTGCCTTGCTCTCGTCTTTACTTCCACAAATGACTGTTTCGCTCCGTCTCAACTATTTCCGTTAGCAAAATATCTGTTATCTTCGATTGAACTTTTCATTATTCGTTTATTTATTTAATAGTTTGTTCGTTTCATTTTTTTTTTTTTGGTTTTAATACGATTCAATTTTCTTAATAATAAACCGTTGTGTAATAATTTGCAGGGTTTTAATCTGGTTTCCCACCTGATCTAACTATTAACTTGGGTGGCAAGTTTCAAAAGGACAGATCAACTATAACCACGTTTCTTAGCCATCACCTTCTTCGCGAACTCAGCAAAATGGCCATAGGCTAGCTTTGTAGCAGTCAATGCTGCTACGTTCGTTTGCCCTCCCAACAACCGTCGCTCACTGTTGTAGAAACTACAGTGGAGCAGCACGTGGTTTCTTGTTTCCTCCGCACTGGAGGCGCAAGACGTGCATGACAGCGAGTCTTTGAGAGAAAAGAAGTGGAGCCCATTGAAGTCACCATGTCCCGTGAGGAACTCTCTCGTCCAGTGGTCTGGCTCAACACATTTTCTTGAAAGACGTTCACGGATGTTGGAAGAACTCATACGTATCACGTCCCTTTGACGAGGATTCCCATCTCGCTTGATTTCTCTAACGCCCATTCGTTGATAGTGTCAAGTTTTGCGGAGTTCTGCCCAAAGCGGGGGAAGCTCCCGTTTCACTCTCCACTTGTCAACCATGCACTCAACGGCCAAATCAACTGGTAACTGACCAGTGATCACCTGGAGTGCTTCTGTATATAGTCTTGTAGTCCTTGTTGATCCACAGGAGTGCAGCCCTCTGGGATTGGTCCAATACTCTCTTTTATTGACAATGGGGCAGTAGCCAATCACGCCTAGATATATGGCCTTATACATGAGGATAGTGTCATGGTAACAAATACCCCAACTGGCCTTAGTAATTGCCCGCAGTGTGGCAAGCCTTCCAATGATAATGCCTTTAAGGGACTGGAGGTGTTGGTTGAACCCCCCCCCCCCCATCTCTTTCTCTCCAATATTCACTTCTAAATACTTGACGCGCTTTTCAAGAAGGAGCCTGTGGCCGCCAAAGTGTATTGAGGGTCGATTATTCACTTTTCCTTTCAAGAGGATTAGCTGGGGTTTTTCCTCAGCCACCTGCATATTGACATGCTCGCACCATTGGGTGACGGTTTAGAGCACGTGGTGGGTTTTTTCTTAAATTTGGCGGACCGACTCTGCAAAGATCAGCACAGTCAGGTCATCCACATAGGCGTATGGCTCGCAGTCAGTCTCCGTGAGCCTCCTGAGAAAACCTTCGAAGAAGGCATTCCACAGTGCTGGTCCAAGGACGAGCCCTGTGGGCACCCCTTCAATCCTGTTTGGCGATATACACGGTTATTATGGGCAAAAATTGGTTATAACGATTACGTCGTGTTTGGTATCGTTTCCAACGTATTTTTCGAGAGGTGTGGGACTGCGTTGATAAGGAAAACAGTGAAATCGTAGTATATACAGTGAGACGAACCACCAGCTTTTGTAGGAACTCGCAGGACAATGAAGCGAAACTTCCCTAGCCTGCGCTCGTTTCCTACGCTGCCTCCCAGCTCACTCCAATCACCTGCCATTTGGTCAAAATTCCAAATGGTCGCCTGGCAAATGTCAATTTTCGTTGTTCCATTGGAGTCAGGTAGTTTCGTATTGTTTTCGACGAGTATTTGTCAATGCTGAATGGAATGGCATGGGTTTCTCAGTTTCCAACAGCTGACAATGCTCATCTCCTCCTCGGAAGCAGGGCTGTGGCCTGGCCCGTCGTTTGCGTTGCTTTGCGCAACCCAATGCCAACCGGCGACGAGAACTTGAGGCATGGTGCCCATCCCCCTGCACGGAAGTCGTTGAGTAAACCACATCCTTGCGCCACTGTGCAGAGCAGCTCGTCACAGAGCCAAGTCCCAGGGGCGGCAACCTGCGCGCAGAGCCACGTAAAGACAGCTCGCACCCTCGGCCAACGCGCCTATAGGCCTCCGCAGGCCTGGTACGTTCCCCATTTGGTATGGGCCTCGTTGTCGTCTGCATATGCTGATTTCTTAATATTTGAATATGACAGGTCGCAGTCATGCTGTGGAAGAGCATAATAAACCGTTGCGTGATAATTTGCGAGGTTTTTAATGGTACGAAATTGAGGTTATAAACTATTCGTATTTCAATGTAAAACACCCAAAGAGATTTTGGTTTTAATCTTAAACTGCCTGCTAATCCCCATCCGATATTCGTTATCTGCGAATATCTCCGTGATAACTTAGTGAGCAGATAAGTATGTCAAACAAGCGATAGGATGGTTTTTAATAACTTTTCGGAAAAATGGTTTTAAAAATTTACATAAAATTTACTATTCAATACGTTGTTTCCCGTACATGTTCCTCTGGCTGTCAACAAAATGTGTCAGAAATGGTGTATTGCTGTAAGCATTGTCCTGTTAAGAGAAGCTGAGTGCAGTATGACGCTTTAATGGTAAGAAAAAATAACAAACATACACTACTATACGACTTCTATGTGGGCATAAATGCATAATATAGAACTTAATTCAATGCCCGACAATATAAAGCAATAAAATTAAATGATGCTTGAAGATGGGTTTGGTTAGACGAAAATCACAAGTTGGCGCGTCGTTGCTCCACTCACAAATGATTCACGCGCTTCCCGACGTGTTTTAGTTAAAGTAGAGCGGATTGCTCGGATGGTGAAGAAACGGATAGGGAAATGTTCGATAGCAATTTGATAGAAACGGTATAGTTCGAAGGTGGTGAAAAACGAGAGTTATAGCGCGACGAGACTGAATGCCAATGATAACAACAACAACCAAAACAAAACATGGGGAGGTTTCAACTCAGGCCGGTTTTCTTCGGTGGTGGGCGAGTCTGCGCGATCACTAGAAGACCAAATCTCACGACTAAATTGTTTGATAATAACACATTGACTTAAAACTAACTTTTCCTCATACGATCATTTAATGTGTGAGCCCATCTAAAATGTAAACAGCCGCGCCGTACTCCCTCTAATTTTAGGAGGGGACTCAGACATAAGAGAGTATTGTAGAATTGCACGCACATAAATAGACCCTCCACACTAAGTTTACAACCATGTGGCAATGAAATAACATACCCTACTAAACTCTTGTAAGTGCCACGAGAGTCTGTATCTATCCGTTGAACGGAGATGTATACCACAACAGCTCGGAAAACATCGAATTGTCGTCTTTTCGATTTTTTCAAAAGGGTTGCGGAAAGGTTATGCATTGCGGCTAGGACCAGATATTTCAGTGTTTTATTCCTCACAGTAGCGCTGTTGAAGAGGAGAAATCAGTTACTCATTTTTATTACAGTCTGCAAACATGCCCACTGTAACTGTAGAACACAGATAAAGCACCAGAATGAAGTTTATCGATAGTCCTCAAAACGTAAAAGATTATAAGAAAACTACATTTTTTCACTCGATTACTTTACTTACTCTTGGGGTAGCGTAGAGCAAAAAAACGACGTTACGTTAAATTTCGGAATTTCTGAGGTAGCTCCTGATTATTTTAGGGACATTATCAAACTAATCGTATATGCATCTTATGGGACTACCACCCTGATTTTGTTGAGAACACTAGAGTTCAATGAGCAACTGCACTAAAACCTGCACTTTTCGTTGACATTTTGGCCAATTTATTGTGCTGCTGTCGTCGTTTTTATCACAATGTTGTATTATCGTTATGCCCTTTTTATCTACCCCCAGGAATAATTTAATCAAAATCATTAAAGCCGTCGAGAAAAATATTATCGGGTGTTTTGATGCTTGTGAGAGCTGATAATTATTGTTAGTTCGGACTGCTAGATCTATGCTATTATCACAGGAGGAGCAGTTAATGTGTATTGGATTCCTGGGCATAAGGGGATCATTGGAAATGAGAGGGGACCATCTGGCCAGACGTGGTTCGCCCCATTGAGGGATAGCTCTGTCACTAGTCAAGAGGACTGAGGGAGAATATGCCAGAAGAATGCATCAGACGGGTCTGGAATGCTGCAGGAGTAAGCAATCAAGTGGGATAAGACACAACCTTCTGAGGATGTCGTGGAAAGACTTGAGGCAGATTGTTGGAACCGGGCACTGCAGAATGATCAAACACATGTATGTTATGCGTATAGTCGACACCCCTCAGTACAGGTGGCGTGGCACGGATGAGGAGACTCCCTACCATGTCCTGGCTCAGTGCCAGAGACTTGAGAGAGAGCGACTTTTGGTCTTTGGTACCACTTCTTCCAGGGTAGACACCAACGAAAATTCTTGCAAGAACTACCTTCCTTTCCTCAGAAGGCTAGGCATTGACCTGTAAGACCTTAAGGCTGGCACAGTAGGTCATCTGGCTGCAGTGCAAATCCCACTTGCCGTACAGTCAGAAGGTTATATATACATAGTTCGGACTGATTTGGCTAATACCCTCATTTTGGCGTCCTGTGTTGATGTGCAGGTCGTCGACTACATTGTACGGTATCACTGTCGGTAACTATCGCTACTTCGAGGAACATGGTTTCTTTGGGGGCGAATGATTATTACTCGGTAAGTATTGACGCGTGATTTTGGGGAGGTTCCAGTAAATGTGACCCAGATTGGCAGTATACGTTCTTAGGTTCCAGAATGTTCATAAATCAACTGAAACGTGACTATGACGTGTGACTGAACATCAAGAAACCCCTAACTGTTATGAACGCCTCAACGCAGCATGAAATATGCTATGACGTGCATGATCATGCTGCTGGTGTGCGGGGTTATGCCAGGCACACTGTTTAATGTACGCAGTTGTGCCTCCTACAGGTGTACTGACTGTCATTCTATGTGGGCATTGCAGAGGTAACCAGTGATAAACAACCCTCATGGTCAAGGTGTGCTGGATGTGTCAAACGTTTGCATGGGGCAGAGGTCGGTGTACAATAAGAACAGGTGCCCCAGGGTAAATTAGTAGGCTTGCCTTCAGATGTACGTGCAAATTGACCTTTTTATCAGTGGCATCTGATAAACCAAAGCTCTCGTCAGGAAAGGCTCACCTTTGTAAGCTTGAAGCTGGATTTCATGGAACTGAGATTAGTTTCAGAGGAGCTATCCAGGTCCATATTGCTCCCTGTGTCCAGCATCGATGCTGACCACACCCCTAGGTTGGGGCCTTCAATGACCATTTCCGTCACCACCCCTTGATTATATCTACTTCTTGGGTTCCTGCAAGTCCAAGCCTCAGGATATAAGCGATGACGAAGATGGCTTCAATTTAACTCTCCCTAAAAGCCCGGTCGGCTGTTCATAACCAGACTGAGTCTTGATGGCATACTTCGATTAGGTTTAAGCGTCGAAGTCCCCTGCCAAGACTATGTCTCTATTGTAGTCGCTATTCCTCCTCCTCATTTGGCATGAAGTTGCCTTCCTTCCAGATCGCGCCTACACCTAGCCGTTACCTGCGCAGATGTCCAGCTTGTGAGGGAATTGGAAAAGCGAAAAACAAGATTGTTTTAGCTGTCTCAAGGGTGATTGCTCGTGAATGAGTCGGCGTAACTTTGAAAGCATTCAGGGGAAAAGGCGAACTCCCCGTCCATTGTTGAAGGCCAGGCAAGCCTACCTGAGTCGACAGCTCTACAAACCATCCTACTATAAACGAGTGGACCGACCGACGTCTGCGTCATTTATCAACAGCTGTATACCGCGTAAACGACTCGAGCTAACCATCTTTCTCCCCGGCTCGGACCCGTTCGACGCTTTCGGGTCCTTATTTGTCAAGAATTAGCCCCTTTAACGTTCTGATGGAAGGAAATTCGTGACGGTCCACAGAGTCTTATGAAAAAGCCGAAGCTGTCAAACGAGAGGCTTCGGGTATTTTCTTTTCTTTAAATGGATCTTCTGGGCCGGCTCTGAGTTGAGGTGAGACCTTTCAAAAGCTCGGACGGAGCAAGTGAACTGCTCCTTTCATCTTTCACGCTTCGTAGTCCCCAAGGGCGGTAATTGAAGCCTGAGCTGATCGCCGACATTTAATATTCCATTGTTTGTGAATTGAGTAGTCCGGCGCTTTAATCCGAAACACCGTAATATCCCTCGACTTAAGCTTACGGCTTTGCTACCAAAGATGCCCTCTCAGAGCTTGGAGCTTAGGGGAAACCAACGCAAAAAATGTTTGGTACGGCTCACGCACCAAACCCCGACTCCGCAACTCCCCAACTCCGTGCATTCATAAATTGTTATCGCTCTAAAAACTAATAAAACCCGTTTTTCGTTCATTTTATATGACCTTGATAGTACATTTGAAGCCCTCAAGCTTCTGACAGTTATTGACATGCCCCTAATCATGTCCCAGGTTGCACAAGTACATTATGATACTGCCAAGCTGATTACTTTTTGAAAAACCTTCGTAATTATAGAGAAAATAACGTAAAAATATCTGTTGCGGCCCATCACACACTTTTCCTCTGGCACACACGTATATTCCAGCTTCTAGTCAATCTTTCTTTCATATTTCAGTACAGTTTTTCAACGAAATATTTGATAGTAGGTTGCGATGCTCTTATTATTTTCTCCCGAATGAAAAAGTCAAATTTCCGTAATGTCATTCGGAACTGCCCACACGCAAAATTTAATGATGATTGTCGTAGCGGTGTTTGAGAAAAAGTAACTTGTTGTTTAGATTACTTCGACTACGAGGGTTCAGGAACAGTGATTCAATAAGGGAACAGACCGGTTTAGACTACTCTGACACTCATGCTCCGATGTAGGGATGTGCGGAGGCTGTGCCAGCCCTACCTGCCTCCAACCCATCGAGCAGAAAGAACAAGGGACTGGCACGGGGACTACAACCCGCGATCCTTCGACCACTGCGATATCTGCAGGACCCCATTACTGGGTTTTTGAGGGACCGGTGGATTGCTCCACCTTTGCCCTGGTGTCTTTCAGAGGCATCCGCCTTCCGTGGACCTAACCCTCGGTGCACCCGCTCTCGCCACAGGCTGTGCACCCCCGCAGTACCATTTCGGGAAAAATATCCCTCAAGGCTAGAATGGGCGCCTTGGAGGGGTTTGGACTTGCCCCTCCTTGCTGGAAGACCCCAGGTCCCTGGTACGCATGAGAAATCGATGTCCTTGTGAGTTGGAGTTTCCAAGTTGTGTGATTCCCTCGATGTACAAGTGTGCAAGCAAAGATTACTGCTCCTCGATTTACCAGGCGCTTCTTTTTTTTAAATAAAAAAATTGAGTGATGGATGTAGCGAAATGCAGTGCACGGTCCTTGCGGAGAGACCAGTCAGTATTGTTGGTCGGGGCTGGAGAGGAGCATAGAAAACTGATGTCTATCAAAAGAGGACTAGGGGTGTAAAAGTTCTCAGTCACTTTTCTTTCTAACGATTTTCTTTGGTCGCTACGGCTGATAAAAACCTCAACGACTCTGCCGAAAGCATTGTAAATCCCTCCCTTTCCAGTATATGTATAGACACAATATTTCCCTTTCTCAATCCTCGGTGGATATGCCAGGTTTCACAAATACCTCCATGATTAAAGAAAACTATTAAATCGTACGAGTATTTACAAAAGTTCCGAGTTACTAGTTGACTTAACGCATCTCACATTGAACACCGCTATGTTGGCTCTATTTGAAGAATGAGGAGTTTTTCAAGTTCTTCCGTGAAGGTGTCCAGCTTGGCATCCAACAGATGTCCAGTAGCTTCACTCTTTAGTTAGAAGAGCTTCACTCCTCTGCACTGTACGTCTGCTGCTTGTGGTACGGGCGAGGAATCGACTTCGGGCTTGAGCACTTCCTTCATCTTGGTAGAACATAAAAACAACATTAAAAAAAATTTTTTTTCACGCAAATTTACAGCAGCATAAAACATAAATTAAACTTTCCCAACTTGCATCACAAAAATATCCAAAAAATTAATACAGATATTGCTAGAGATATAATTTTCCAGGTGGGCGTTGAATCCATCAGCCGCGGGGATGAGTGAAAAATACCTTCGATTAACCCGTACTTGCGTCAAACCGTATTTATCCTAAAACTTTACTCACTATAATGCTATTTGAGTAAGCTAGTCTTCTTTTACTGTAAATTTTACTTTCAAAAGTCCGTCGCGGTCTGTTGCATTAATACGGATCTTAAATCTGCTGGGAAAGAATTAAGTGTAATTATTCTTTTATAAGGATCGAAGTTTTGAGCGGCAGTGGCTGTAAGCTTAGGAACAACCAGCTAAACCTCTTGCGAGTGCTGAAAGCATGCTAAGTCGCACTTTTTAGTAGCTGGCGGACCGCACTTCTTTTATGAAGTTCTCTAAATTTAATCAACTCGAGCTCCTTGAATAAGGGAGCTGTCCGGACTCAGACTGGATGCGAAAGAAATGTTTCAGCAAAATTTCTACTATGGGCGACGTTTGCATTAGTGCTACTCTACATGGATAAGCCTTACAGCCGACCACACGAGAGTAAACTTATCTTAAAGAACATTCTTAATTACTTGTGAGGATATGAAAGTGTTTGTCCTACTTTATTGGGCTTTACGTGGGTACAACGACGTATCGTAGGGCACCCGCAGTTTGAAAGACCAAAGCATTAAGTTTCGTGGATTTTAAGTTTCACTATCTTCATTTTGTCGCGAAGGTACGACATTTTTAAGGCGCTGAATTCGTTGAATAGTGGCGAGGTGGGTAACGTCGCTTCTTGTATGGAAGAGTAGTTTTAAGTTGTGTGATTCCCTCGACTCCGCCACCCCTTGGCCACGGTAAAGACGTTCGAAGAGGTGGAGCTGGCTGTGAAGGCGGTCGGAGAGGGTAGGCGAAGGCAGTCAATGCGAGATCCGGATATTTCCCCCTCCACCGCTCCGCACGACGGGAGCGCCCTAGTCAGCGCTGCCATCTGACGGCCAAACGGAAAACTACCGCTCTCATTTCGCTCTTTCGCTCGGAGCTCGTGTCAGTCTTACGCCGGCGTCTCTCCCGGACAGTTCGATTTCGGGGCTTCGTGCCGTCACTTTGTACCGCTTGCGTCGTTAGTGCGCTGTCGCATTGTGAAACAAAAAAAAAAAAAACAAATACATCCGAAATCCTCCACGTTTTTGAACGCTTTTTCGTCTAAATTCCTCCATTTATCACCAAATTATTCCGCCTCCGGGCGGTCGCCGGAGCCGACGATTTCAAATTAAAAAAAAAGATGTTCGCCGTCCCGCATTTTTCCGCTATTTTTCATCATTAAAATTCTTTTTTCGAGTCAAATTTAAGTTCCGCCGAATCGGCAAAATGTCGTCGCGGACGGTCGAAAAAGAGACGATAGCGGCGGTGTTTTTAGTTTGTGTTTTGTTCGTACACAGTGGAATCACTGAAGAAGAAATCGGATCGCCGCTTCGTGTGGCGCAGTGTCGCGCGAGATGCATTCAAAGGGTACGTCTCATTACCAAATTTGCCTTTTGAATTAATCATTTTGGGCATCGCTGACAACATTTTTAAAAAGTACCACTTAACGTCAACATTCTTATCTACGCTAAACGGTATAGTTGATAACCCGAACCCGAGTATATTGTCGACCGCATCAACAACACAACGGTGTTTTCAATTAGGAAGGTTATAGCAGAACTTATTTACTTCGTAATTTAAATGGTTCGAACACTTAGCTAAGTAACAAATCACTCAAATTAACGGCTTGTTGGAATCAGCAGTATGTCACACGGTAGCAATTCAATTTGTTCTCGTGTTCGTCATTCTCTAAGAAGGAATAGAATGTGTAGCTTCTCGTTGATTCGCGAATCGCGTTCCTCTTGTTCGCTCTGCGTCGGTTGTTTATCCGTCTTATCACTCGTGTTATCAGTAGAGTTTTGCTGCCTCAAAATTGCCGTCCTTTGATTACGATTAACGAGACGAATCAAAATAACCGGTGCGAAACATCTCACGACTTACTTCACGCTACAGAACTGAGTGATAGTAACACGCTGATATTTCGTGTTTCAAGTTGCGGCAACTGCTTTCGAAATCAAGCACCTCCCCTCGTTTATGTTCAATTATCAATATTTTAATGAAAAGGGCAGACTCAGCCCACTGATCGTATCATTACGGGCGAAGTTGTGGTTTATTCGCTGTTTTAATAAACACCCAACAATCCCACGGAGATAAATTATTCTACAGGATTTTGCCGTTGGGCCGCTTTCAGTGCACACATACTGAAAATCGACTGCTGAAAGTACAACACACGTCTTGTTTCCATAACATTTACTACCCGTCACTCTCTACAGTTATGGCCTTTTACAATTCAATGCGAAACTTAGATTCACTGCTCATGATAAAAGAGTGCCGAACGTAACAATTTTCGTCAACTCCCGAAAATTGCCCTATTGAATTAAATTGTTTCATCAGCCTCATCCGTTGTTATTTTTGCATGCTATAGTTTTGTTAAATGTTAGAAAAACAAATTGCATGAGTTGGTGGCGGAGTGTAAAAGTTCAAAATTGGTAAAAATGGGCCAATTGAAAAACTCATTCGTTGCATCTTCGAAAAGTGCAAGCCAACTAAAAGTAAGTACAAGTAGGCCGAATGTTAGTTTGATCGAAATCTGTAGAGCCATTTTTGAGAAAATGCGAAAAAAGGTTCGAAGAATCTCATTTTCTGATGTGATTACCAATCCGTTCGACTGACGTTAAAAGAAATAGTTTCGGGGGAACAAAATGCAGTAATTACTGCGAGAATCTCCCTCGGGCTCAACAAATTCAGCTTCAAATTGGATTTATTGCGGAAAACTCGAAAACATTTTCCGTGAACTGTTGGAAGCGTTCATGGAGAATGGTGTATGTACCCCTGGCAAAGACAAGCCGTGAGTTGGTTCTAAATAGTTGAGCCCGTTTTTGCAACAAAGTTAGAGCACCTAAGTTTGCTTTTTCGAGCTGAATTTAAGTCAAAGCTCGTTGTTTTTAATTTAGTAGGCTTCAAAGCGTTAAGATCATATGGAAATGCAACGTTTTCGTACTTAGGAAGACGTAGGAAGAAGTTTGAAATACCTGGTGCGACGCATCACACAACTGCTCAGCCTCCAGTGCCCTAGGCGATGTTTACCGTCCTGGCAACTGGTAAAAAAAAGTAAAAAAGCGCTTAATGTTTCGGCATTTATTGCGTTGCTCCTATTTATGCCAAACCCCGTCTTGAGTGGCCAGCGTTTAAGGAATTTATGAAACTGCCATGTTTTTTGTTGTGTTAAGGTTTGTGTTTATTGGTGTAGGGCTACTGGGAACATTTTCCGCAACCCCCGTTAAATCGACGACATTTATCGAGAGCAAAATGTAGGTACTAGTATGTTGAGAGGACTCCGTAAGGTTGATCAAGTGCTTGGAGCCGTTTATGAGACAATCGAAAAAATGGAACTTTTAATGTTGAAGAAATCTCATTTTCCGGGCTATCGTGGCTTGTCTCTCCCTTCAACGTATCGATACAGAAATAACTGTGGGGAACAATGTGGGTATGGGTTGCCAGGAGGCACTCTGTCAGCGTGTCTGTGAATTCAGTCATGCGGTTACTCTGGAAATTTCGACAAGTTGAAAAACACGATTTTTGATACACTTTGATTATCTCTGTTAAATGGATTGTCAGAGGAGCATTTATGGAGAGCGATACATAGGTGTTGACGATTTGAAGGCATCCTGTGGGTTTTATGAAAACCGTTGACGCCATTTTGCCCAAAAATTAAAAAGTCCTATGTTTGCCTATATTGTTGACCGCCCAATTTTCGCTGCTGATATTTATTGAAAAGTTAGGTGCTAATTGGTAGAAGATGATTTGAAATTCTAATTATAATCGTTGGAACCGTTTTCGTATTGGTGGTTATGGATTGGTTCGGCGCATGTTGATCTACGTACTACATATCGGATTTGAGCCAACTTCGGCTCCGACACAACGCACCATTTCCTCAAATCGCGTTTATCGGGATCGGCAGCTCGTCAAATCTAAAAATCTGACGAAAAGTCAAAAGGAAATTTCATCCGATTACATAATATTCTTGCCACTTCCTAGCGAAGGGCTGAGAATTCGTAATAATCTGAAATAAAATAGATTCGATAATTTATTGCGCCGTTCTCGTCATTTTCTCACTGTTGGGAATTTGACCATGCTGTTCAGTTGTTTGAAGGTGTACAAATACACATTTAAATCGTAATTCGCCTTGGCCGTTCAAGTGTGGTGCTTGATCCCTGTAATAGCTATAGTTTTATACCTATTTCATTCCTACCCGTGTTTTGGTTTCCCATGTTTCATGTTGGCTATCAAATTTGAGCTGACTTGTTAGGGCCTTTTTCCCTCAATCACAACCATAACACACACAGACTATTGTAACGAACAACAACGATCATGAACTATTGTAACGAACATGAAGATCTGAAAAAAATTGAGTCAATTAAGTAAATTTTTGGTTCTACGTCGTAGGGCCAAAGGAAGTAAAGGTCGTATTGAGAAATCAATGAATCACTTGAAACGCTGGCCATTGAATGAATGTTGAAGGATAAACGCAGTAATTTCGAAAAGCTAACTTTGAACCGGTTTTGTCGTCATTTTTTTTGTGAAAAAGAGTGGAGTGCAAGCACATTACGTTGGTGTACACGGCGATGAAAATCGCTGGATGAACGAGGGCTTGAAGAACGTCGTGTGATGCGCCGCACCTGACGTTATTCATTCGAATTAAAGTGCACGACGCGAGAACATCGTTTTATTGCTAACGTTGCGCCGGGAGCTAGTTGCTAATCTTAGTCCGTAGTTCCTATTTGTAACCTCGATTTTGCATTCGCTATTCGCCCATAAAACAGCTGGACGCCGCGCTATAAAACCTCGTAAATCCGCATAAACGAAACGTAGGTCAGTAATTATCAACACTATTTCAGAAGTGGGAACTGGAAATATTCTAATTGGATATCAACAGCAGGTTCTAGAATTGCAGGGCTACCAACTTTTAACGAACTCTCGGTTGGTAATTATTATAGTTATCTCATAACGTGGGTTCGCGTGATTCTCAAGCATTAGTCCCCTTCTACCCCTCTCCAGATCATTCCCTTCCCATAGCCCTCGAGATGGAAACTTTTGGACAGAGCGAAAAAGCACAATGGCAAAACGGAGCGAGCGGTTTCAGCAAACAAATTAATAGGGCTAGCGAACAGCGGAGTGTGGTATCATAACGGCCCGACAATCGGATTTATAGCTGAGGATCACGCGAGGACGGACGAGAAGAGAGAGGGAAGGACGAGGGACTGCCAGGAGACAGTTCGCTTTATTGATTTCCTCCGGATTAAAATGTGGGGTAACTCTCCAAATTTCTGGCATTTTCCTCTCTTTAGCTATCCGAACCAGGGAAGAACGTTGTGTACTCGGCTGGGGAAAAATATGAGTTTCGTTCTGATTTTTACGTTTCACAGAACGTGTCGGTGTGTCTAAACGCGATTGAGAAAAACAGCCGAAACAAATTAGCATAGATTTGATCACGGAACGCTAAAATAAGAGGATGAGCAATTCGATCCAAAACTAACTATAGTTATAATAGTCATGAAATCTTTTGTATGGACACCAGAATGATGAGAGAAGCACAATAAATTATCAACGAATCCAACGAAAAGCGATTATAGTCTAGTTTTGCGCTTATAAATCTCGCTCGCATAACACTGGCCTTCTCAGAAAAATTATGGCGGCAGTCCAATGCACTACCCTTACGACAAGAGTTGATTAATGTTCTTCAAATGATTCGGAACAGCCCCAGAAATGTCGGCATTCAAACAACCTCCATTTCCCTCAGTAGTATTTACCCTATAATTCGAAAACATTAAATACGACCATTCTCAAAACACCGTGTTGCAAGTCTATTGAGTTGTGGTTGTAGCATAAGTAGGAGCAACTCAGACTCAGTGTCGCTAGAGTGATCATAATCGCCTAACGTCGTTTGTCCGGGGGGGGGGGGGGGGTTATACGTGACATTTTTATATTTTCTCTCAAAAATGGCTGCTGTACGACTTTCATCATAGTGAAAATGTTGACAGTACGAGAATAGCTGATGATCAAATATGCCGAAGAAAATCTATATTAGTCGATTTTGGTTTATTACTCAGCCTACGTTTTCGGTTAGTAAAAATTTGTTACAACCCCCCCTCAAAATGTGATACTTTACGTTTCAAGATATCTGGAATGTAAATGTGCAATGTCCGTCCGCCGTCCGATTTGTGCCTTTAACGTGGTCTAAAAAATCCGTTCTTTCGCATGAAAATCCCATTTGGTATCTAGTTGTGCCCGCCTGCTCGACAATCCGATCGGACGGAGCCCACGGTTGTTATGAGCAAAAATCCGTTAAAAAAATCAACAAAACCGCAACTTTGGTAGTTTTATCGCAAATACGCCGCGTTTGGTATCGTATTCGAGGCAGTTTTAGATCCTGGATCGAATATAATAAGTATCAGACGTGTACTACTGCGTATAATTAAATTACAGTAATTATAGTGAGCCCCCCCGTCTCATCAAAACCACCCACCCGCTCGACTAGTCACGTCGTGCCAATTGCCTACAGGCCTGGAATATTTAGTTTTCGTCGTTCCGTTGTAGTCAGGTCATGTTTCGTGTGGTTTACTGGTATTTTTCGATGCTGAATCGAATGGGGTGGGTCTCGGAGCAGTAATACTAGGTCAAGCTGTTCATGAGTATATTCAATAATTCGTTGTGTAATAATTTGCAGCGTTTTCCCGAGGAATCCCGCCCATAAATAGCTCAAGTTCTCTCAGTTAAACTACCTTCCAATAAAAAAAGCCCTATCAGTTCCTTATATTTTTGGTCAGTCAATAAGGGTCTTGGCATAAGTAGGAGCAGCGTAATAAATTCTGGAACGTTAAAAGCTATCAGTTTATCACGGCAGCGCTTCAAGTTCTGTCAGATTCTCATAAACTAAGCGGACTTTTGTTATCGGTTGCCAGAGTGTACGTAAGGCTGAGGAAACTTGTGTTATACACTTCTAACCGCTTCCTATCGGACCAAGTTGATCAAAAGATGCTTTCCGCAACTATAAACTCGTTCTACGAATTATGGAATGACGAAAAAGTTTTTTAGAGACGTAAACTACCGCTAGTTAGGATACTTAGGTTATTGAAAGTACGCGAATAATACAGGAAAAAACTTTTCCAAATTAATTCGGGTTGTAGAGGACTCAATGGAAATCAAATAGGAAGTAGTTAGTTCGTGTAGCGTAATTACTTATTAAACTTGAAACCCTTCGCAATTTTGGCACGCCTCTACGAGGGGCGTCTCTGTTCCCCTCATCCACCCATCAACTCTTCTTTGGAATAATATTACTAGCTGCTGCCCTCGTATTTTTATTTAGTTTTTGTTCCGCCTTGTTCCTTGCTTTTAGCCATCCGCTCGTTTATTGCATTCCTTCCTAGGGTAACAGCGCCCCTCAGATTAGCCCCAAGACGCGGGAATAATATTGGGCGTTGTTTCCGGAGGAAACTTCGGCTTCTCGTTACGAGATTCTTAATAGAAAAATGTCTTGGTATCATTTCGAACGTACTACGAAAGAAACGCGTCGGCTGAGTTGCGCTGGTAGAGAGAAAAATATTAATAAAAAATTCACACAGCGCGCTGAGCGAAATTTGAAAGATCTTGGAGGAGTCAGCCTCCAAATTGGGTTTAGACATTTCGATGATTCTGGTTCGTAGGAATCTGGATGAAAATTAAATACCATTAGGATGCTACTTCGCAAAACGCTACGTCGAATTTTTGCATCAATGAAAACCACTTGGTCTACTATCCAGTCTCGGTGATCTAACTGGCTTCGAAGCCTCTGAGTCTTTCCGCTAATAATGTTCCTTAATCCCTTTTCAAAGGTCATTTCAACTGTCGAATATTTGGTTTTCCAAAGTCACGCATAACTCTCCCATACCGTCGGCAATATTTCTCTACTTCTCTCATTTTGTCCTGTTCACTTCCTGATGTTGCCACTTCCCTGCAAACCTTCTTACAGTACTGGGCTGAAGTTAGCTACATATTTACAATCGAAACTTTGACCATTTGCCCTGAAGTTAGGGATGGTCGCAGCGATTGACACAAAACATATCTAGAATCAGGAGGTGGCCAATTTGTAACTAGGCCAAAACTCGAAAATCCGAAAAACACCCATCTAGATATTCTGTTCTGATTCTAAATATGTTTCATATTCATGCTTTGAACCATCCATGAGTTCAGGGCACGGTCAAAATCGTAGGTGGTCAATTTGTAACTAGGGAAAATTTTGAAAAACTAAAAAATGACCCAGGTAGGTATTACTCTCCTGATTCTAAGTATGTTTTGTGTCAATCGCTGCGATCCTTGACTTCACGACGAATGGTCAAAGTTTCGATTGTGAATATGTAGCTAACATCAGCCCAGTTCTTACAGTGCAGTCTCGACCCCTCTCTGCCCAACACTTTACTCCTGGCTACACAAGCTTCCATTTGCTCTAGAGTCACTAATTGCAGGGATGTTTGAGACCCAGTTACAGTACCGCATTTGATGTCAAATTTTCACACTCAATTTCCTCGTACGACATTTAACTCTGCTTTGGTTATTTGTACAGTCTTCTTGACTAATTGTATATCCACGAGTTATTTTTCCACCTCTCTTCTCTATTGTATTGAACATTATATACGAGTTATATCCTCAAAGTAAGTTTCGTTTTGTTATAGTTAAAACGTGAGTGCAAGAACTGAAAAAATATTTATTGTACGAAAATCTGCTACTGATATACTAGTTTTCTACATAGCTTCAGAGATTTTGTGGTGTTACTTGTCATAAGTTTCATATAAGGTTGCTGCTTGTGTTTTAGTATGCCTCGGCACTTGTTCTGTATTTCTTAATGGTCTCGCATTAAACATGACTGTGGATTGTTTGGCCTCGTGGTTAGAAATCAAATAGCTAAATGCCTTTTCTGTGTTCGAGAGGACAAAGCGTGTCTCCATTCCATTGATTGCCATTTAGTTTACGGGCTGTCGTAAGACACCCGAGTTTCATCCTCCGTGATTATCCGAAAATGAAAATCATCACTCTCTTCATTGTAGCGTGCCAAAAACTGAAGCGCACTGCCCACGTTGTTTTGTCTAATAATTTCTTGAATTGACGTGAGATTGTCGGAAATTCCGCAGCAAGAGAACTAATTGGAAACTGACGGTTTTCCTTGAGCTCCCCTTCAATTTCGCGAAGCAGTTCATCAGTAACCGTATATCGGAGTGGAGTCTTATCTGTTCACTTGGTTTAACTTACGTTGCATTTAGGAAATCAATCACATAACTGATTTTACAAGCGGCGGCATCTTCAATTAAGGCTGACGTCATAAAGGAGCACTACTAAGACACATTTGCAGCAGCGATCTGAAAATGGCGTACATTTCTTCTGCGCGCTTGCCCAGAACTTACTTTGCGGATAAACATCGTATTAACAATATTGACCGATCGAATATTGAACAATATATTGAAACAATAAGGTCTATAATGTTCGAAACCACCTAGAGAAAGGTATTAGAAAGGTTGGAAGAGCCTCTGACTCAGGCAAAAATAATTACAGCGATTCCGAGCTTTGATCCTTTGCCCGAGTTTCTTGGTAGTATGAATCTTGGTCTTTGACCACAACACTACAATGTGAGTAGATGGAACCCTCTAATGACGGCCTATCACTCAGTTGCTCGTTAACCGCAGATCAGGAGGTTGCCATTGCCTCATCAGCGTGACTTTCCAGGGCGAGGAGGAAGAAGGAACCTTATCCAACTAATTCTGTATTTTTCTTTCCTTATTCTCATGAAGTATCACTTCTTCCTCCTCGCTCTTCAGCCGCTCCTTCATTGCTCGCTGACGTAAAACTCCGTAATTTAAATACCGCGTCAAAATATATACACGAGAGCTTCTGATTCAAAAAACACATTTAGCGAGAATGGTCTATGTATCTGCGAACGCAATTAAGAGAAAACAGCTGAAAGGCTCAAATTTGATTTTTATCCAGCAGGCTCAAAACTTACTATATATCATAGTGATCAAAACATTGAAAATTTATTTTCTCAAAACCGTTCCAACAATTTTGATTGTCATTTTTGTATGCAAAGCTCCAAATAATAGTACGGTGCTAGGAAACTCTTATTTGTTGGGAAATGACGAGAGCAGCGCATTAAATCATCAATAACACACAAAACTATAGTTTTGCGCAGTTTCTTCGTTACTGTTACTATTATCATCCTAAAAATTAAGGCGGTAGTCCAATAAACTGCCACGTAAGAAGGTTTGAGACGTTCATGCGCTAATTAGGAACAACTTCCCAACCGAAATTCAAACCACCGCCGTGTCACTTACTCCCATTTCTCACAATTTTTACTTGATAACTGTAAAGCTATCTTCTTTAAAGGTTGTCTCATGAAGCACCTTGTTTTCTCAATAGTGGTCGTCGCATAAGTAAGAGAAGCTCAATTAATTCCTGAACCTTACGCGCTACAAGTTTCCGTGAGTTGAATGATGAACAGATTTGATTAGTTGCCGTAGTCGATGTGCAGCTGTGGAAACTTGTGTAGTGAGTCGCACCACATATTTCTGACACATTTTATGAGTTACCCTTCGCTCGTACTTCATCTTTGTTTCTTGTTCCGAACAGCTGTTGGATTGATGTTGCAGCAGATTTAGATTAAATGTGTATTATTTTCTACCTTAGAAAATAGTTGGCGATTGAGGCTTTGACAGCTGGCCAGGGTTGAGAACTCAGTTACTAATTGAAAGCACCTCTTAAATACGTATACCTAGGTATAATATGTATCGTCCGGCTCCGAATGAGAAGTTTCTACTCTGTGCTGTGGTTGTTTGACTAATCGTAGTTTAGCTCCACATGGGAAATTTCCAAAATCAAAACTTCCACTCGCATTTCGCGTTATGAACTTTTCTCGTCGGCTTTGGTTTGGTATTTGGTAGTATGACAGTGTTACTCCAACATTGAAGTAACTTTCGTCTCAGGTGAAGCAGATAATAACGAAATAGTTCGAGGTCGTTGTTGACGTCAGCTCACTTTTAGCCGTTTAGATGACAAAATCAGCGCAGGTGCTTCGAATGTGGAACTTCTACCGCAATCTGTTCCTCCTACCGCTCAAACTTGGGTCGACACACAGGCTGGAGTTGCTCGAAGGGAATCGCAGTCGAAGGGAACGGTAGTGGGGGGGGGGGGGAATGTAACTTGGACGGTTGAAGTAAAACGTTTTAAATCGATCACCTGGTGCCACTACCAGAACGCTCTTCCCCACAACCGACATTAGCCACCTTGCTTCCCGGGCTAAGCGTTTCCCGACGAGAAATTGATATCGTCTTCAGAAAAATTGGGGGGGAAAATGAAAGCCGACGTGTACTTTTGTTTCGAGTAACCGCAACAGAGTCGCGTCGATTCCATCTGGCGAGCCTGAGTAGCCGTGAAACGATTCGGAACATCTGCGAATTCAGGGACATGATGTAGTTACTCTTATTTCGAAAGAGACGAAGATGTTGAGGTTGCAAGTGTAACTCCAGTTGGTCTACTTCGTTACCAAGCAGATGTTATTTTATTGTGTTACGTATGACACTCATTCTCGGTTTTGCAAGTGAACGTAATTATTGTATTATAACCTTTCCGATATCGACATAATAACAGAAGAAACGTCGCTGATAAATGCGCTGATTCTGACGTGATGAGATTGAATTAGGTCATCTTTACGTTTGGAGAGCTACTGAAAAACACCATTTGTGCAAATGATCTGTGTGTCCCTGAACGCGATTGAGAGAAAACGGCTAAACCAAGTCCTCTCGAATGTCGTACTTAGCAAGCGCATGACTATGAGACGCCAAACTAAGCTGAGAGTGCTCCGGAAGTTTGATAGAAATCGTTAGAGCAGTTTTTGAGAAAATTGGAATACCGATAAATTTATACAGACAAACCTCCTTTTCTGAGTTAACTTGGCTTGTATCTCCGTTCAACATATATATACAGAAATAATTATAGAGAACGAAATGTTGGTGACTAAAAGACACTCCATTAAGATTTATCACATCTGGTGAAGAAGTTACCCTAGAATTTACGGGAATGATCGAAAAAACGTGTCTGTAGTTCGATTTGCGGGAGAACGGCTGATCCGATTGAGCTTCAATCATCAATCAATATAAAAAATTTAATCAAAATCGTTAGAGCCGTTTTTGAGAAAAAAAAAATATTTGGTGTTTTGATCACTATGATAACTATAGTTAAATTTCGGTGGATTTCATTCATACCCTTATTTTGGCGTCCCATGGTGACCTTCGGGCGAGATATGAAGTTTGAGCTGATTTGGTTCTTTGGTTTTCTCTAAAAATCGTTCACAGACACACAGACCATTTTCCCAAATAGTGTTTTTCGGACTCAGGAGGGTCTGAAACGTAAAGATCTGAAGAAAACTGAAAATTTTTTTTTCAGCCGATTACATAACTTTCCTTTCTACTTAGTAGAGCCAAGGAAAGTAAATATCTGGTGCGTAGCAACACACAACTTTCCGCCATCCCTTTAAGTTGGAACACCACCTACATATGTGGGCGCTATATCTTCGTTCAACGCAGTTATACAGGAACATTTATCTTGAACAAAATGTAGGGACTAGTTAGCTGAGAGTACGCCGAAAGTTTGATCGAAATCGTTAGAGCCGTTTTTGAGAAAATTGGAAAACCAATAAATTAATATTCGAAAAATCTCCTTTTCTGAGTTAACTTGGCTTATATCTCCGTTCAACATACATATACAGAAATAATTATAGAGAACGAAATGTTGGTGACTAAAAGACACTCCATTAAGATTTATCACATCTGGTGAAGAAGTTACCCTAGAATTTACGGGAATGATCGAAAAAACGTGTCTGTAGTTCGATTTGCGGGAGAACGGCTGATCCGATTGACCTGGTTCTTTTATTGTTTTGTTTGTTATTTTTTGTGGACACCAGAATAAGGTTATGGACGATTTCGGCCGGTGGGAAGGGGGGCGGGGGGACGAAAATGTACCAAAAACTAAGGTTTTTCGCATTTTTCTCAAAAACGGCTCTAACGATTTTGATTAAACTTTCAAATTATCTTCTACTAATCAATACCTAACTTTTCTTCTCTATACAAATCTCCATGAAAATATGGTGAACGGAGATATAGGCCTATGAAGCAAAAATAGGTTTTTTACGCTTTTTGGCAAAACGACTTCAGCGATTTTCACCAAACTCACAGGGTGTTTACAAATAGTTAATACCTACATATTGTTTTCGATAAATGTTGCTCTGACAGTCCATTAAACAGAGATAAAAATCAAAATGTGTCGAAAATAACGTTTTTTCGAACATTTCCGTAAATTCCAGGGTAACTTCTTCATCAGATGTGATAAATTCTAATGGAGTTTAGTCACTCAATCAATCAATCAATCAATCAAAATCGTTTTATTTGTTGTTTTATGGCTACTGAGGCCTATGCAACAAGGAGTTCGCCTAAATTATAAACAAACAACATAACTTCAAAACAACAGAAACATAAATTAATTCTCTTCTGAAACTAAATCTTAAAGAAATTTGCGAAGTTTTAAATAGTTCATAAAAAAATTAAAAAACTTGTTAACTAATTCTTTCGTAATGCAACTAAATAAGGATTTATTTACAAATTCGCTACTTACTATAGGGGTTCCAAAATAAATTGTTCTGAATCAATTGGGGACACTTACAAAATATGTGTTCGAGGGTTTCTTTCTCCTTGCTATTGCACAGGATACAGATCTCGTCATGATTTATTTTATACAAATCACCTTTATAAAATATTCGGAGTTGGTCCTCATTTTTACTTTCCGCTACCCGAAGGGAAGGAAAGTATAGTAATCGGCCCAAAAAAAAAATTTGGGTTTTCTTCAGATCTTTACGTTTTGAGGCCTACTGAGCCTAAAAAACCTAATTTCGGCGCGTGGTCCGTGTGTATGTGTGTGTGTATGTGTGTGTGTATGTGTGTGTGTCTGTAGTTCGATTTGCGGGAGAACGGCTGATCCGATTGAGCTGGTTCTTTTTTTGTTTTGTTCGTTATTTTTTGTAGACACCAAAATAAGGTTATGGACGATTTCGGCCGATGGGAAGGGGGTGGGGACGAAAATGTACCAAAAACTAGGGTTTTTCGCATTTTTCTCGAAAACGGCTCTAACGATTTTGATTAAACTTTCAAATTAACTTCTCCTAATCAATACCTAACTTTTCTTCTCTATACATATCTCCATGAAAATACGGTGAACGGAGATAATGACCTATGAAGCAAAAATAGGTTTTTTAAGCTTTTTGGCAAAATGACTTCAACGATTATCATCAAACTCTCAGGATATTTTCGAATAGTTAATACCTACATATTGTTCTCAATAAATGTTCCTCTGAAAGTCCATTGAGCAGAGATAAAAATGAAAATGTGTTGAAAATAACGTTTTTTCGAACATTTCCGAAAGTTCCAGGGTAATTTTTTCACCAGATGTGATAAATTCTAATGAAGTGTCTTTTAGTCACCCATACCAACATTTTGTTTTCCATAACTATTTCTGTATATATATGTTGAACGGAGATATAAGCCACGTTAACTCAGAAAAGGAGATTTCTCGAATATTAATTTATCGGTATTCGTATTTTCTCAAAAACGGCTCTAACGATTTCGATCAAACTTACGGAGTACTCTCAGCTGACTAGTCCCTACATTTTGTTCCGTATAAATGTTCCTGTAAAAATGCGTTGAACGAAGATATAGCGCCCGCCTATGTAGATGGTGTTCGAACTTAAAGGGGTGGCGGAAAGTAGTGTGTTGCTACGCACCAGATATTTCAACCTGAGCTGGGCCACCACCCGCTTCACATTAATCGGCATTGACCATGTCAAGTACCCATCAAGCGAAGAGTAACTGGGAGCAAACTCTCCGTATCGTCTACTGTATGACGAGCATATCATCCTCTCAAAATCTTCGTATGCTGTCTTAGTATTAAAGCTATTTAGGACATTGCTCCGGTATTTTTGTATCTCATCTGCGTCCTGAGCTTCCCAGAGACGCTCGTAGCCCAGCCCACACAAAACACCCCTTAGCTGAGTGGCCCAATTAAATTTTTTAGTCACTCATACCCACGTTTCGTTCTCTGTAATTATTTCTGTATTCATAGGTTGAACGGGGATATAAGCCAAGTTAACTCAGGAAAGGAGATTTTTCGAATAATTGGTTAATTTATTGGTTTTCCAATTTTCTCAAAAACGGCTCTAACGATTTCGATCAAACTTACGGGGTACTCTCAGCTAAGTAGTACGTACATTTTGTTGTCCATAAACGTTTCTGTAAAAATGCGTTGAACGAAGATATAGCGCCGCCTATGTAGGTGGTGTTCCAACTTAAAGGGATGGCGGAAAGTTGTGTGTTGCTACGCACCAGATATTTACTTTCCTTGGCTCTACTAAGTAGAAAGGAAAGTTATGTAATCGGCTGAAAAAAAAAAAATTGAGTTTTCTTCAGATCTTTACGTTTTGAGGCCTACTGAGTCTAAAATATGTGGTGCGTAGCAACACACAACTTTCCGCCACCCCCGAAATTTCGCTCCGCTACCCGAAATTACGGGGGTGGCGGAAAGTTGTGTGTTGCTACGCACCACATATTTTAGACTCAGTAGGCCTCAAAACGTAAAGATCTGAAGAAAACCCAATTTTTTTTTTTTGGGCCGATTACTATACTTTCCTTCCTTTCGGGTAGCGGAAAGTGAAAAGCCGATCTTTCGCACTTTGGGTTCTAGTTGGACGATGCCCATGGTTGTTATGATCAGCACTTAGTTTAAACAATCAGCCAAATAGGGAAATAGTTTTATTGCAATTACATCGTGTTAGGTTTCCTTTCTTAGGTATTTTTCGGTGCTCAGTCGAACAGGAGTCTCGGAGCCGTTTGCGTATGAGTTATCGTTTCCCAAACCGTTATATTTTAAATATTTTTCTACGTTGGATTGAATAGAATAATAAACCGTTGTGTAATAATTAGCAGCGTTTGTCATTATAAATTCCGCTCAATGATATTCATATGTCATTATCAGAAAAAATAGGGTGATAGTCGAATAAATTATCTATACAATCAGGAGCAACCCCAGAAATCGTTTAACCCACCACCATTTATATAAGTTTTCACTAGTTAAATTCAAAACAGTTGACATGAACGTTCTCAGAGAAATCACGTTGTCAGTCTCATCACTGATGGATCAATCATGGTTGTGCCTTAAGTAGTAGGGACTCAATAAACACTGGCGCATGTATTACCTCCCTGTTTCTGTATAAAACGTTGACATAAGAAGCGTTTAAACTGAATGAATTATTATTATAGTTAATGAAATCGCATGTCGGGCTGAGGAACGTGATGTGATCCGTCGAACCTAATATTTTTTTCGGGAATCGCCCAATTGAGAATGAACGTGAGTGTTTGAGTACATTTGTTTTTGAACCGGGAGCGTCAGAGTCTGTAGAGGATCGGGCATTGGGCCTGTGTGTTGGGGCTCGTCATTCGGGGTTTAGTGTGATTGATTCGCAGAGCGAGAACATTTCTGGCTCGGAGTTGCTAAGGTTAAATATCATTCTTGACGCAGATATAGAAGCGGTAGAGAGGAAAAATCCCGCGTAACTCGTAACCTTATTTTCTGGGTAAGCGTCGATTGGTCGTGTTTTGGTGTCATTATTGGAGAAAATATTCATGCAGGTTTTCGATCCTAATAATACAAGTTTTTTAACGACGACGTCACAATCCACAGCTGGGAACCTCAGTAGGAAATGTTGTATTATTATCATGGCAACTTCCGTACAAGAAATGTGATCAAACCGACTGCAAAGTAAATTTGCTACTTTTACGTTGCCGCATCTAAATTTCTTCTAAAAAAACATTTGATCTTGATCTGTTTTTCGCAATTAGGGTAGAGTGATAATCGGAAAATAAGTAAACTGCAGCGAACCAAAAAATGTTTAAATTTATTCTAACCAAACACACAGCCTAGTTGGTAAATTCTTGATGTGGCTACGTTCTACTCCTTGTTGGGGAAATATTTGGGTTTTTATTCAGTTCAAGAATGAATATTTCCTTCTTAAACTCAAGAAATTCTGCTATTGAGAGCAATGTTAGTTATTATCGTTCTCAAATGTAGACCATGACATTCAGTTCAAAGGACGTCCTAAGGAGGCTGCACGCCACATTGTAGCTTCGTACGGGTACATTTTGCTGAATGTGGCTCATTCCGCGTGAAGTGTAAGTCTTAAGGAGGCTACATCCTTAGTTACAGCTTCGTTCATAAGGCATATCCAGGTCGAAACGAATATTAACTCACTGTTAATACTACGCTAGAAAGCTGTGGTCTCATGGTAGTAACTCAATCACAAAAAACAACACAACGGCTGAAAAGATAAAGGATTGGGCTTGCCTTTGCACTACTATAGTAATAATAGTAAGACCGTAGTATCCTTTTAACCAGCCCAACATTCTCGCTTTGTCGTGAATTCGAGCATGGGACGGTAAAAATCTGTGTGCATTAAGTTGGCTTAGTAAATTTGTTAGCGTCTCCAGAACAATAGCTAAAGGGTCGAGCAAGGTTATGTAATGGAACTATACTACTTAACGAAACTGCCGATATCTATGTTCCCTGCAAACAATAACAACACTTGAGAAACTCGAAGGAAACTTCGGTTAATGCCACCCCTGTTGAACCTCATTGTCTCTTGCTTCTGCCCAAACGTCGGTTCTCCTTTTTGTATCTTCTTCAGCTGTATTTCCCCTCCACTCTCCTCTCGCTCTAGCATTTCTATAATGTCGCCCCGTCAAAAAGAGTAGTCTTAACGAATGAGCTCTGCCTCCGCAAACTTGGCGCCAACTCAATAGCTCTCACTTGGCAAAGGTTATTCATCAAACGGCTCTCGAATTGAGGTTGTCGACTTTTTCGTATTTTTTTAGACGGTTCTGACACTTGCGCCTGATCCATTTTCTGGGTGGTAGTCATTTCACATTCCACGCGCGCTCGGTTAGTCATTGAAATTTCCTCACAAAAAAAGGTTGAATATCTGGAGCGCAACGCAGACAACTTTCCTGTCAATTTCATGAAGCACTATTTGCTGCGTGCCTACGTCACTGTCGATACTGTTAACAGACAGTACAGAAATTTCATCAAAATTGATGGTCGTCATTTTTGAGAAAAAAGGCTGTCGTTCGGCAATTTGTGGGCATTTTGAAAAGAACGATTTTTAGCATATTTTGGTCGGTATTTCTGTTCCACGGTCTGTCAGAGGAAACTTTATGGAGTGCACTGCACAGGTTTTTTGGCTTTGACGATGAGTCAACTTCTTAGATTGATTTGCGATCCAAGTGAGTCAACTCCTTAGCCTTTGCGCCGTGAAAGTAAAAATAATTCATTCGGTTCAGTCGTTTTGCCTGTAGTGTACAGTCCGTGTGTGTGGGCATTTACAGTCAACTCTTCAGGAGTTTGTGGCGTTTTTTAGTTTTGATGGTTATTTTTTGAAGACGCGAAAACGTCACGTTACCGTATCTAAACTTAGGTCGATGAAAAGGATAATTGTTCTCAAGGCCCATTTACTCTGCCAGAACGTTCGTTGCGAACGGGGGTTTCGAATGGGTTACACCTCGAGCCGAGCAAGGTTCACGCGGAAGCTTGGTTGGTGCTCGACGATGATTCGCCCGATGTCGGGTTTACGGCCAATCATCAAAGGGATGCTGTGTAAACACGCCGCGCGTCGACGTTCGCCGAATTGAACCTAGTTCTCGCCAAGTTGTCCATTCCGACAAGCCGGGTGCCGTCTGTTAACAACTTCTTTTTGGGCGTGGGGCAGGTGGGGTCGCATTTTGCGTCGAATTCACTTCTCTTGAGACTCTAAAAAACATTCAATCCTCTACACTTGCAAATAAAAATGTGCATATGTCTCGAAATTGGTTGAAATTTGAGAAATTGAAGTCGCATTCTTCCAGCAACTAATCGTGGGTGAGTACTTCCCCTTATTACATTCCTTATATCCAAGAAAAATGCAGGAAAGTTAACTAATTCGCTGAAATGTTGAGTTTCATTAATCATTTCAGTTTCAACCCGACATTCAGTGTACTTAAGGTGGCCAGAGTTTAGTTTATCCAAAACGGGACACATGTTGAAACTGAGTCGAAGCATTGGTAGAGTGGCGAGGGGTTGGCGTACGGAGTCCCTCCAACACAATTTTGAAAACTAGGAGTAAAATTGTGAGTTTTGAGGGACTTAAAAGACAGTTTTAAAACTTTTTAGCGCCCTTTTATGTTTACTATTTTTTCCTGTACAACAATATTTAATTTAATTATCTACTTGAATTGTTTAGAGCATGTTTTTATTAAAGTTTTGATAACAGAGGGGATTTTGAACGGAATTATGATTTTACAGGTAAAATGTTTGAAGTTATTTAAGATGCTTACAACATGCACGAAAATGTGCGTGTTGTAAACAATACAGGATTACAAAAGTAAGCTAGCCAAATCAAGTCATCTGCAGCCACAGATTTCTAAACGTTCAAGATTGTCATGTGTTTATTTCTCATACTTTTCTGACAATGAATCTTCCTCAAAATGTCTCGTTTTTATTTGTGCTTTCCAAGAAAGCTTTACATGACATGTTAAAGTTGCACTTGGCCGTTAAAATTGCTTTTAGCGTAGACATTTTCAGTTGGGAGTTGTTCTCTTACCAAATGTCATTGATCAACGTGAACACTCTTTCTACTGGCGTGTTCGTTCCTGGTAGCGAGAGAAAAAGCCAAACAATTAGTTTTATATTGATTGGGACATTTTGTTTTGTGAAGTGTAAAATATCTCCACTCATTTCTGATCTAATGGAGTTTTTTCATCGGCCGACTTCAGTAGTTTTTCTTGTGTTACAAATTCCCGTAGATATGTAACTTCATCAAACAGCTCACTATATCTAAAATCTCCGTTTTGTAAATTTGCTTGAAATCAAATCTATCCCTTCCTCAATTCTTTCCCTCTGCCGTCAAAACTAACCATTGATATTTTTCCATGTCATCAAAATGTTTAAATAATCGGTACAGTTTTTATAGAAAGTGCAGATAGTACCTAAAAATGTGCTCCTTGTCGACATCTTCTACTTGCTTGATGTAGTTACCGATCACTACAGGTGTGCATTGTTTTTCCATCCACTGCTATCGGGATATCGGTAAATAGCCCGAACGCTCACGAACAACGCTGGAAAATGCCGGTGATAGTGTAAATTGAAATAGGGATTCAGGAAAGGGATTACGTATCTTATTCTGATGCGTGGTTATTTGTATTTTAACTCAGTACAACCTATTGCACCTCGAAATGCAGACAGAATTCAGCCTAAAAGTGTAAAGCAGTTATAAAATATTTTAAACTAAAAAGTAATAGTAACATCCGATTGTTTTACTACTTAATGGCTCAGGATCCTTAGGCGTATGGAGTAGGTGGGTAACTACTGTAATCGACTGGCAAGTTTTTGCTTTCCGCTACCCAAAGGGTTTTCTTCAGATCTCTACGTTTTGAGGTCTGCTGAGTTCGAAAACCCTAATTTCGATTTGAGGGAGAACGGCTGAACCGATAGAGCTGGTTCGTTTTTCGTTTTGTTGTAGACAGGAAATTAAGGTTAAAGGCGATTTCAATCGATGGGAAAAGGGAATGGGGGACGAAAATATACCAAAAACTAGGGTTTTTCGATTTTTCTCGTAAACGGCACAAGTCAATACCCAACTTACCTCCATGAACGATTACTTTCGCTGTAGTTATTGTCCCGCGAGTTCTTTCAGTAAACTTTGGCTCACTATAATTATTGTGATTTCACCATTTTCGTGCTAGACGCTTCCGTACACCTCCGAGTATAGTTTCATTCGACCCAGCACCTAAAAATATCTGGAAAACGATACCGAACACGACATATTTTACAATAAAACTTCCAAAATTCCGGTTATGTTAGTTTTTTAAACCATTTTTTGCCTACAACAACCATGAGCTTCGTCGGATCGGATTGCCTAACAGGCGGGCACAACTAGATACCAACCGGGATTTTCGTACGGGAGAACGGAACGTAAAGTATCACTGGGGGGGGCACATAACTTTCCGCAACGCCCGTGAATTTAATGTCCGGTACATCATCGAATTTACGAGGGGGCGGAAAGTTGTGTGTTGATACGCACCAGATATTTATCGCTGTTCAATGTATTGTCAGAGGAACATTTATCGAGAACAATATATAGGTATGAACGATTTAAAAATATTCCGTGAGTTTGGTGAAAATCGTTGAAGCCGTTTCGCCAAAAAGCGCTAAAAAACCTATTTTTGCGTTTAGGCCTATATCTCCGTTCGCTGTATTTTCATAGAAAAATTGTAGAGGAGAAAAGTTAGGTATTGACTAGTAGAAGATAAGTTGGTAGTTTAACCAAAACCGTTAGAACCGTTCTCAAGAAAAATGCGAAAACCCCTAGTTTTTGGTACATTTTCGCCCACCACTCCCTTTTTTGATTGAAGTCGCCCATAACCATATTTTCAGGTCTATAAAAAATCACAAACGGAACAAATAAAGAACCAGCTCAATCTGTCCAGCCGTTCTTCTACAAATCGAACTACGGACACACGCGGACCACGTGCCAAAATTCGGTTTACCTCAAAACGTAAAGATCTGATGAAAACCCAAATTTCTTTACACGATCGCTATACTTTACTTACCCTTTACGCGGTAAAAACTGTACTAAAATAGATATTGATTTAAGTTTATTGTGTTACTGTAGTAATTTTCTATGACAGACGAAAATTATGTATTATGGTTGCGTCAGAGGGGAGAAAGCTTTTCGAGTTGTGTTTTTCGAACACAACAGCCTTCGAAACGTAGAGATGAGGAGAACTCATAAAATTTTCTTTGACGATTCGGTACCTAGACATCATCTTCCTTGCTCGGGTAGAAAACCTACAGGGATCGTTGACGTTTGGGTTGGTCACCGTATGGGCATCAATAGTTATAGTTCGCCTGACGAAGAGATCAACAAGCAGAGCAATTGAAAGGCAAAAGGTGAAAGCCGATGTATGGTGTTGTGAGTTGTGTGTCCGATCAACGAGGTTAACCAGAGCCCAACTTCGGGCGAACACGTACAAAATGCGGAATGGTAAAAAGCGACCGTCAAAACGAGCAAAAAGCGCGGGAAACTGTCCCGGAGAAAGGTCTGCTGATGTTTGGCGTGTTGGGAATGGCAAGGGAAGGGGACTGAGGGAACAGACCTATCTCCAACTAATGAGGTTCAATTTCTTCCCACTCAAAAAGTGCGATTCGGTTTTTGAAGAGGGTAAAGAAATTCCATAGCTCCCGAGTTTGAACCTTCCCAAAGCTCAAATGGAAAGAACGATTTTAAAACTTACGAGGCCGTATAATCCGGAGCTTCGTCGTCAAGCACCCGCTGGTAAACCCCCGAACTCCCAGACAGTTCACTTTTTTGTTTCCATTCCCTCCTTTTTCCGACGAATTATGCGTCGAACCAGCGGAAAAAGTCACGCATGACGCATTACAGCGTCCGCCGATTTGCCGTATTGTTACTCCGGTCGGCTGAGCAGAAACGCCGGTCGTTCGGGTCAATTCATACTTCTGCCCTTCGTCCTCCGGTATGGAAAATATCTGGTGCGACGTGACGCAATACTTTCCTCAGCTCCACGCGCATTGGGCGACTTTATCGCTCTAACAACTCCGTTTTCAAATCAAATTTTTCATCCTGTTTATGAGAAGTTGGTTGAACTTAGCTGAACCTTCTAAATAAACAAGAATAGTGCTTAACGTTCCGGAATTTCGTGGATTGTTTTATAACAGTTAGAGCACTTCCTGAGAGAGAACAATTTTCCGTTTTGATTGCTGTGATTAACTATAGTTAATTTTGAGCAGATTTGTCCCTCAATCGTTGCTCTCAACCACATACGCATCAGCCCTTGAAACGCTAAGCGCCGGATAACGTGAATACGTAACTTTCCTCCTATTTCGTAGGGCTGAGGAAAGTAATAAACTCAACCTTGAGTGATTGACAGCCGTCGGCCTGGCGGGAGGAAATCAGAGCCATCTTGCCCTTTCTTCCATTTTTCCTGGCTAAAATATGCATTTATGTTTCCTCGAACTTCCGTCTCAACGCTTAATTTAGCGTCTAGGGAACGAACGAAATGAACTAATTCCACCGAACGAGCGAAGGAAACAACTCACGTAGTTTTCATTTCTTTCACTCAACGCCGATCATCTCGGTCATTCGTCATGTCTCGTTTCTTCCTACAGGTTGTCATGCTGCCTTCACTCGCGATCGCGCAAAAACGCGTCCCTCCGGCAGCCTGACCACTCTAACGAAGAAGACCCCGCTAAATAGCAAACATTTAAACAGTTGTATGAAAATCTTCTATTTTCTATTCTATTTTTCTTTCTGTGCTTCAAAACTACACGTATAAGAAGAGAAACCAGTCGATTGATGGACTAATATCGATACACTGAAGACGCCTCAATATTTCACATTTTGCAAACTTCGGAGTTCAAAGCTCAGCACATACCTGATTCGTCAAATTTTATTGTGCGTTTAATAATGCGAGGCTTTTAACTTCGCTAATCGTTTTGGGATCGCGTGTTCTGATTGACGTAGTTAAAATACCTGTGACGTCGGTCAATTTACAAATCACATAGTTTCACTTTTATCGTAAAGTTCAGTACGGCGGTTGTATCGTTACCGGATTACATCAACTGCTTGTCAAAATTAATGGCTTAAATGTCCCCACTGCCCACTATTTAGACGGTAGCAACTAGTATCAACTAACAAGGGGTTGGTTGACTCTATCTAGCGGGATATCGTCCAACCTCCAAAAATAGCAACCCTCCTGTGGAGAATTTCCCCCTTTAAATGAATACTGTTCTTCAGCCAAAGTACGTTGACTGATAATAATAAAATAAATGAACGAGGACTAAAGAAATGTTCATCGTTCAACGAGTTGAACTAGTTAGTCATATTTCTATTAACGTCAGAACATTTAATTTCAATATTGTGGTCATGTACAACTTTACAACTCTGGCACTTCCACCTGCTAGTAAATCAGGCTGACTACAATAAAATTTCGTGTTGGCCCCACACCTAACAAACCCTTCGCACCAGTTCTAGTTAGTAGGTATCTAATGTGTGTGTGTGGGTAGTTAGTATTTCCTCCTGAAACGGCCGTAGAAACCATTAAATAGATAACACATTAAAATCTCAAAAAATGATCATAAAACCCATTTGTTATTTGTTATTGTTTGTCTTTTATGTGAGTCTATTCGAGATTCTTCGACTCATCACAATACTCAAGATACTCGAGAATAGCTCCCATGTGAATTGAAGTATCAGTATCAAAAATTCTGATACTAGACTGGTGTCAGCGTTGAGCCTCTTTGAATGCCGCCATTTAGGTCTTCGTTGTCTTTTACCATGTGAATAGTTGAAAATTGTCATCATTCATTTTGTCCCTATGGTTATGGTTGCCCTTTCACAGGAAACTTGCCATTGCGAGGTATCGAGGGACACCTTTCGGTGACTTAAATTTGTGCACAGCGAATTTATCGCCTACGAATCATCGCGAGCTTCAAAACCGAAACACCGTAATTTCCTCAGAGTTAACGCCTTCTTCATCCCCTTCCCCTCTCTTTCCTTCACTGCACCGTCTCAATAACTCAATCGCAATTGGGCGAAAAGAGCCAATTTAAAGACACGCATTCCCCACTCCATCCACCAACTCCTTCGGCTCTCGCAGCGTTTATGCAAATCGAAGCCCAATCCGAGAGGAAAATCTGTGTTCCGGAAGATGTGTTAAAACGGAGGGAAAATTCATGTTCCCGCGGACTCGAACCTGACCCTCGCGTGTGGCCTTTAAATTACGAGATAAGCCGCCTTCACTCCCGCGCATAACAATTAACCCTCATCAAGAAAAGGGCCCCATAATACGGTTCAACAACTGCATTAAAGCCAGCGAAAGGCGATTACTTTGGAAATATACGCGACAGGGGGCTCGAAATTTTAACGACGGCCGACGACGAACCAAATCACAAAGTACAGTAAAAACGGGGGTTTGGCCAATTTGGAGGTCGTGGGGCAGATGTGCTGTGCGATAAGTATTTTATCGATATCGTGACAACTCGAGTACCGGGAAGTTCGAGCGGGGTTTGCCACACCGCATCAAGAACGGCCGTTGAGTCTGTTAATCCTGCCATGACCTTTCTAACTGCCTGGGAACCCCGTGGGAGTTCCACAAATATTCCTTACTTCCTTTTGTTCGGGTCATTTCACCAGTGGAAATTAATAATTTGATTTTCCTCAAATATACCTTCCCTCCTTCCCTCTTTCTAGACCCGCGTTCAAGTATCGCCTCCCTTGCTCACTCTGCCTGATTCTTTTCTTGTCACAAACTATATTCACTCAGTTGGGACGCTGCATGTGGTTCCTCGAACTTCCACCATCTTCCCACATGCTGAGCCTGCTTTATATTCTGCCCTAGTACAAGTACAGTCCACTTTGCTCAACTCTGCCTTTGCTCGTACGCTTACACCAGTCACTTTTGTCCTTCACCTCGATCAACATTTGCAGCAACGTGTATTAGTGCAGATGATAGTTCGAAAAGTGTGTAAAAATTGATGGGAATCGACGGAAAATTCAGCTATTAGATTTTCATTTTATTCGAGGTCGAGAAATCGTCGAAGTTGCTTACCGATTTGCCCTTTACTGCGCCCATATGAAATGTTGTTGGTTCTCTACTGTAATAATTTTTGTATGTTTTACGTAAATTTGCTTGAAAAATTCGATTTGGAGAATTACAGTTTCGAAATAAATTCTGTGGAAGTGTTTTGGACCTCTAATGCAGAAATAATAATTCTGGCAAATGTGTTTTGATTGACCAGTTTCATTCCTTAACAATGAAGGTTTCAAATTACGCAGGGCGATTGCCACCCAGGGCTATCAAGCAAAAAGTTCGTGTGGTGGAAACCGAATACACTGTTGTGAAATTTATGGTTCAAGGGACATCTTATTTTGTGAAACTGCTGTCAAAAACTGCAGAGGATATGAGCAGTGCTGGTGGCTCGAAAATTGAAACGAACAACTTGATGTATTCGAAGTCATATAGCGTTCAGATTGAGATTGAAACCAATAAATTAATCAAGAGTTCATGGACTGTGTGGGTGTAGTGATACTATACTAGGTAAATATCAACGTTGCCGAGTACGTCATCGGTGTCAAAAATGTGTTTTTAATCACCCTCAAAACTATATCTACCGCTTTATCGTCAATGCAGTGCTAGCCCCTAACCCCAAATTGATCTCTTTTTACCTTCTTATACAAACACGACCGCTCATTCAGGGTTTTCTTGAGTTACAAATGTGTAGTTCTCATCCATGTATCATGCTGCAAAAACGAGTCGAGTTGTGCCTTGATGGTGGTGTAATGGTTAAGGCGATAGATTGTGATGCTGATGGTCTAAGGTTCGAATCTCGAAATTGATGACGAGTTTTTAGTATGAATCTAAGGACCCCAGCGAGACTGGCAATCAACAACAACACCTCCACCAAGGTTTTAGAGTCGCCTTTATTTAGCACATTCTATGACGTCGGAGATGAAATGCGAGAGATAAATATTATTAGCCTGACAGATAAATAATCGCCCGTCGATAAAGAACTTTACATTTTGGTAGGGAGTTGTGTCATTTGAACATGGTAAGCGAGAGTATTGACAAATCGATTACCTCCCCGCCCTCAGCATCCTCCCTGAAAGCAACCTCTAGTTATTGGAGAGCCTTCCCGGAACGTTCTAACAATTTAGTTACGTACCTCTCTGCTAGTGTCAACAACCGCTCAACTAATCGCCTTTCGAGTAAACACTTCCGTCCAACCATACCTCTTTATCAAACTCCTTACTACGTGAAAACTTGGACAGAAAACCAGATCTATTTCGCGGAAACGGAGAAGTGTGGTGCTAACTAGGGGTTGACCCGCTTCAAATTCTCTCAGGACCCGATGACGACGACGTCATCAGTTATTATTCCTCCATGTTGAAACTAGTGCTTGAACGGTGTCAAAGGGGCGGAGCGACAACTCCTGGCGCTTCTATATTACCATAAATAAGCAGAGTTGACGAGGGCCAACCCAAATATTATCGCCTCGTTCTGAGCGCCGCAGCGTCAGACGCCATATGACGCCTGAAATGCAAAACTAAATCAACAGGCGACAACTAGGCGAACTATTTACATAAGGCTTCCAGCTTCGTTGATATGCGCTCATTGTAGTTATTTTGTTGAACAAGAAGCTGCATTTAGATTGCTGTATCCACACGAATTACCTCTCTCTCCCTCTGAAATTCGTGTCCATGTTCCATCCAAGGGCGGTAAGGATTCGTACGACACAAGAAGTAGGTAGAAAAGTAACGTAATGGGCTCAAACGTTTTTTTTCAAGTGTTCCACATATCACCACGTCTTTAGAGCGGAAAACGCCATTAGAACAGTTGGCGTGAGCGCGAATGAGTAATTGCGAGCACGATTGAAAAATAACTGCTGGATCAATTAGCGTAAACCTTTTGCACAAGAACGACTTATTCTTGAGGATAGCTCCACGTAGCAGAGTGGCAATATAAGAGTTTCGTGGGGGTGAATTGCACATTAAATGATCAAAAACCGTGCGACAAAACTTATGGCTTACGTGACTTTAAAACAAAATCGTGTCGATCGTCCAATGTGCTTTTCCTAGTATGGGCACTAGCGATACATGGAGTAGGTCATTAAAAATTATGTGTTGCTGATCGCGCTGGTATTATCCTCAGAGTGAAAGTGTACTGTATGATAAATATTACGGATCCCTGATGACAGGCAACACGCGAGAGGTACTCACAATACTTCGAGATGATTTTGATGGCCAGCGGCCGGCGGGAGGGGTCGTGAGATGATTCGGATGGTATTGGTGGTGGACGCAATGAATGATTTTATGGGCAGAATGTTTGAGGGTATATGGATGGGGGGGGGGGGTTACAACGGAGGAAAAGCCGGATAGAGCAGCATGGTTTGTGTGTTGCCACACTAGGTGACGCCATCTCCTAGACTGCACATTTGAGCGCCTCATTTACGGCGTGTACTCACCCATAACAAAAGGACGATGATAGTCAGAAGTCAACAGCAGTTGAGATGAGAAGTTTGCCTAGCGGGTGGTGGCAAAAGGCCATTCCAAAGGAGGGCTGCTTCTGATTGAGGATGTCCACCACACCTCCAACAGTCAGTGGTTCGCGATATTGTGTCCCCTTCTGACGTCCAATGGGTGTCCGCAGGCACTGTGACTTCCGTAATGTCAAACTCGTAGGTCGCACGTTGTACCAGCTGCCAGTGGGTGACATGAGGGATGGGGACGTCAAGAAAACCAGGTTGTGGTGGACAAAGCAAGGGCTCTCCAATCGAATAATGACCCAGAGACAAATAGCTCAAGGCTCCTCAGGGTCAGTAGATACGGAATTAGTGAGAATTGCCTCAATCGTGCGTTGTCATCTCTTCATAGGTTAGAGAACGGTTTGTGGTGACGTGACAAAGATACCGCTTAGCAGACTTGATTGCCACTTCCTACAGGCCACCCATCCAATGTGTGGCAGGTGGGTTGAAGTGGTATGCCACGTCTCGGGAAGAACACATTTGCCAGGATGGGCTCAGCGTCTTGTAGAAACTGTTGCAGTACACGATGTTCTTCAGCTGCTCCAGCCAAGTTCAGACCGTTGTCACAATATATATCTGAGCACGGGCCTCGTCTGGCCATAAAACCACCTATCGGGAGAAAACAATGTAGAACGTGTGACGCCACCTTCTAGACAGCTCATTCGAGAATGCGCGTACAATATGTATGCTCAATGTTTGCATAAAAGCGCCATGAGGGCCTGTTTACGACAGAGGTTGCAACCCTGAGGTTGTCTTGAGTTTGCTCCACCCACCCAGATTCCCGTCAAGTCATCTTTTTGCACTTGGGCTGGACGGAAAATATTCCCAGAGCCCTAAAACGGCGTATTTGAAAATAGCCGGAAAGTGTTGTGACTCTCCCTTTGAAACATTTGACGTCTTCATTACGATCCCGATTCTTTGGTTACTCTCTCACTCTCGCAGCTTGTCCTCAGTCTGATCTCTTCCACTCGTACAGTCCAACAACTCCAACAGCTCCCGCTTCTCACACTATCTGGAGACAAACCACCAAGTTGCATAAGGCCACTAATAATTTGTCTGAGAATCCTCCGTCAATATTTGTTCCTGCACCAAACACTCGAGTTATCATAATTTTACAGTGTTTGCCACGTTCAACGATGTACCAATTCTGGTAGTAAACAACTGATCAAACATCAACGTGATATAAACGTAGTTAACACGGATTATTGAAGACCATGCCTGGTTGTTGTCGCAGTAGATGTCAGCACTAAGCCTGTGTTCTCTTTTGTGCAGGTGAGTTCAGCCACGCTGCCTACAATTTCACATCGTTTTGAAGTCAAACAGGTGATTTCTCCAAAAATTCTTTCACTTAATGTAATTAGCTGTAATAATTCCGCACCCCACATAATGAGGGCATTTGTGCGGAAAGGTAATTTGAGTTTTAGGATGCAGACTGGACGACGGTGTCACGTAACCCTTCGTTTTACTCGATTTATCCGGCGTACGGACTTTTATTTGTGTGGATCATTGAGAACTGCCTGCTCCCGAGTTGCACCAGCTGCAGGATGTTTTCCTTCCCATTGGTTCAAAATAGACGAATGACGACGTTTGTGTTGACGTAGTCGACGTGGGAGAGCGAAAGGGCGGAGGAAGCGGAAGATGTCGCCCTTTCTTGAAGGTGCAGTTTCGAACAGAACCCCACAATCGTTTTTCTCGTCCGTTGCTCCAAGAAAACGGAAGGAGAATGTTTTTCAGTCAGCTACAAAAAATATCTACGGCTTTCCGCACCCCGGTAAATTCAACGATCTGCTGCATTTTCGTTCAACGTATAGGTACATAAATAGTTAGTCGGTCAACAGTTCGGCAGGGACATTTCAAAAGTTGAAAACACGATTTTTGACACATCTCGGTTGTTATTTCTGTTCAGCTGTCTGTTAAAGGAACATTTATGCAGAAAGGTATTGACAGGACAACACGCTGTGAGTTTGAAATAATACGTCAGAGCGGGTTTCCAAGCCTTCGTTCCGCACCATACTCCAATAACTCCTCCGCCCACAAACCATTTTATGGAAAACAACGAGGTTTTAATATTCTGAAGAAAACTCGTGACGTTTTTTGTTTACGCGAGTGCTATGCTTAAAATGTAATTTCGCTTCTAGTTCTGTGAGCAAGACCGTCCCTGCTCGTTTTTACTATCGTTGACGCTCTACTGCCTGATTCCTATTACAGGTACCCCAGTTATCGTGGTCGAGTGGTTATAGACGAAGATTCATAATCCGACGGAAGTTGAATTAATTTAATTTTTGCCTGTGTCAGCTCCAAACATTTCCAAACCCCTCGTAACAACAAAATGAAAGCTATGCGATCGGCTGAAACATTTTTTGGGGGTTTCCTCAGTTTTTTACATTTCTAGAGCTACTGAGTAAGAAAATCGCCATTTGGGAAAACTCCCGTGTGTCTTTGTACGCCATTGATAGAAAACTACGGAACCTTAAGATAAAAACGTGATATCTATTCTGCGCATCACCAAAATAAGATTATTAGCGAAATTAGCTCAAAATTAAGTATAGTTGTAAACACTTCTTTTTTTTTCTCAAAAACGGCTACAATGATTTTGATTAAATTTCTTGTACAGGAGAACTCCAAATAATACGGCAGTACCATAAAATTCTTATCCGTGGAAAAATGACGAGAGCGGCACAATAAATTACCAAACATTTCGAAGATAAGCGATTTTAGTGCAGTAAACCCTTATATATCACGCTCGTATGATAGTAGCATTCTTCAAAAAAAATCGGAGTGATAGTGCTACAAGCCACCTGATGAATGTTCAACAACGCTCAAGAGATAATTAGGAGCTACCCTGAAAATTCCAGAGTTCTCACTCTTTCTTCATAATTCCAAAACCGTAAAGACGGACGTTATCAGAAAAATCATGTTGACAGTCACTTAAATGACCTATGTATTGATTACACAACAAGGGTCGAGGGACGAGTAGGAGCGACGCGATATATTCCAGAACTTGTACCCCTACGAGACGTTGGGCTACCAAGTTCATTGAAAGAACATGTGCGGGTCTTCATTCAACGCATTTCTACAGAAACATTAAAAAAATACAAAATGTAGGGACTACTTACCTGAGAGTACTCCGTAAGTTTGATCGAAATTGTTAGAACCGTTTTAGAGAAAATTGGAATACGGATAAATTAATATTCGACAAAGCTCCTTTTCTGAGTTATCTTGGCTTATATCTCCGTTCAACATATATATACAGAAATAATTATAGAGAACGAAATGGGGGTATGGGTGGCTAAAAGACACTGCACTAGGATTTATCACATCTGGTGAAGTAGTTACCCCGGAGTTTACGGAAATGTTCAAAACAACGTTATTTTCGACACATTTTGATTTATATCTCTGTTCAATGGACTTCAGAGGAACATTTATTGAGAACAATATGGAGGTATTAACTATTCAAAAACATCTTGAGGGTTTGGTGAAAATCGTTGAAGCGAAAAAAACGTATTTTTGCTTCATGGGCCTATATCTCCGTTCACCGTATTTTCATTGAGATATGTATGGAAATGAAAAGTTAGGTATTGATTAGGAGACGATAATTTGAAATTTTAATCAAAATCATTAAAGCCGTTTTCGAGAAAAATGCGAAACCCTAGTTTTTGGAACATTTTCGTCCCCACCCCCCTTTCCATAAACCGAAATCACCCATAACCTTATTTTGGCGTCATAAAAAATAACAAACAAAACAAAAAAAGAACCGCCTCAATCGGTTAGCCGTTCTCCCTCAAATCGAACTACAGACACGCACACACGGACCACGCGCCGAAATTAGGTTTTTTAAACTCAGTAGGCCTGAAAACGTAAAGCTCTGAAGAAAACCCAAATTTTTTTTGATACGATTACTATACTTTCCTTGCCTTTTGGGTAGCGGAAGGTAAAAAGATGATTTGGAAGTGACCCCGCGATATTTGTACATAAAATACGTAGCTTCCAAAAACCCGACGCCATTCGACGACCTAGTGCTGTATCTTCGTTCAACGCGTTTCTACGGAAACCTTTAAGGGGGGAACAAAATGTAAGGTACAAAATGAGTCAGTTGAGAGTATTCGGCATGTTTGATGGACATTGTTCGAGCAGTTTTCAAGGAAATTGGAAAAACGGCAAATTAATATTAGGAAAATCTCGTTTTCCGCGCTATCATGGTTTATGTGTCCTTTCAACTGATACAGAGATAGATGCGGAGAACAAAATGTGGGTATAGCTTGCTTGATGACACTCCATAAAATAGATGAAACCCAGTGACGCAGTTACTCGGGAAATTACAAAAGTGATGAAAAAAAAACATTACCAAAGTTAACGTCCCTGTTGGTGAGTCCGCCTCCTCTGGCTGGTGAGATATTGTGGGCGAGAGGTGAGCCGATGTAAAGACATCATGGTCTGGCTGTTAAGTCAGTACTCCAGTCAATCGCCCATAACCTCATTTTCGCGCTTATAAAAACCCACAAAGAAAACGAAAAGAGAACCAACTCAGTAGGTTCAGCCGTTCTCCCGCAAATCGAACTACGGACACACACGGACCAGTGGGCCTCAAAACGTAAACCTTCCTTGCCGTAAAGTAAAAATCAGGTGGGTCACCCTAAATTTGTATGTAGGGACGAATAACGCCTCATGGTTTTTTAACCCTCTGATAGCCCCTCAGTTGACTGCACCACGGATAAATGCTTAGGCATTAGACATAACACAAGTATATGTCGATAAAGGGATCGGAGGAGAGCCGTACAGTGGTATGAGATTTTCGGTCGGCGAATTCGGGTTCAGCGTAGAAAACTACGTGCGAATATCGTCGCACTGCCAAATCGCGACTTTTTGTGGGGCGCAGTTTTCTATCCGTAAGTCTTCCGATGAAGATGATGACGTAAATAGCAGCAGCATGATAACTCCAGTTTCACATGAACTCAGGGAAAATCTCTTGATTGGTTGCTTGAGCGGTAAAAAGCGTGGAACGTACGTGGGGCTGAGGAAAGTGGTTTGCGTCGCGCACCAAATAATGTTTATCAAGAAATACGTTCACGTCATGTTTATAGGATACGTATTCGAACAAATCGAAGAGGTACATAAAGCTCATTGAATACGGGTTGTAAAATAATTACGTGCAGCTGGACAAATGTCTTAGTCCGTACTATTAACGTTTTTTGACGGACGTCTTTCACTATGCTTTCCTGAACTATCTAAACACTTCGTTTTGACAATCTCATGATTTACTTGTGATGTAACGTGTCACTCAATACCGGACTTCGTTGAGAGCTCGTGGTGCTGAGGGAAGTAGTTCGATGCGTCGCCCCAGATGTTTTGTTTTCCTGTTGCCAGAACCTGAGAGTCGTCAAACGTGTCATCACATTTTCCGTTTGGTGAACACGTGATTTCGCTTCCTTCCTCAACTCGACGTTCCCCCCGCGGAGGAGTCCATCAGCAGCGGCAGTTCGCCCCGAGCGCCGCGGGGGCGCTTTCTTCGTCGAGCCAGTAAAAAGGAGATGTTTGTGCAGCTCCAGCTCCCGTATAAAAGAAAAGGGAAGCAATGGCGGATTCCAACGGAAGTGACGTTGTCAGAAGTCTCCCTTTTCCTCGGGCCCACCACCATCTTTCCCGTATTACTGGCAGAGGGCGGCTTTCTAGGTTTTTATCAGAAGTCGTTTTTGGGTGAATGATGGAAGGAGAGCCGAGTCTTCTCGCAGAGCCGCATTGCAACAATAGTCGCTCGAGTGGCGAGGTTCCTTTAAATTGGCTCGGTTTCTGCTCGTTAGGAAGCTCTTAATGATCTGAATGTCCTGAACACGACGTTTGAAATGAGACGCTGTATGAATGGCAGTTTCCTTAATTGACGTAATGTAGCGCCCGAGAATCGGACTCGCCTCTGACTACTTTTTCCTGTGAGAATTTCCCGTCCCTCTTGGGTTTCCTTCAACCTAATTCCCTCTAATATCTAATCCCCTTACAATACCGCTCCAGCGAACATTAATTAATTACTTCTCGATCTTCTCCATGAACTGTAAGTAATTAACCATTTAATTATCATCGAAGAAGTCGTGTATTCTTCATGGGTCGTTTTTGAAACTTGTAAATTCGCGCAATGGAAAAAATTGAATTTCGTTCAAATTCTTTTACGTATCAAAGGGTTCCACCCGAAAAAGACCATTTCAGAACATGTTCATGCGAGAAATTGATTCAAATGTTATACTTAGCCTGCAGGTTACTGTTGGACGCTAGAATTGGGAGTATAGTTATCATAGTGATCAAAACGCTAAATATGTTTTTCTCGGGTGTGACGATTATGAATGAATTGTGTGTACAGTTTTTATTAACACTGCAGCACCATAAAATTGTTATCTGCGGGAAAACGACTCGAGCAGCGCAATAAATTACCACAAAGTTCGAAGAAAAGCGATTTTTAGTGCAGTTTTTCCTTAGAACTCTCGATCATGTGATAGTAGCATTCTTTAAAAAATCAGGGTGATAGTCCAATAAGCGAACTATGCGATGAAAGTTCGACGATGCTCATAAGATATATAGGAGCGACTCCAGAAATTCTGGAATACGAACCACCACCATTTCACTTCACTTACTACTTTTTCTCAGTCTTCACAGTTTCCAAAACAGTAAACACGATGCTTCTCAAAAAAATCAAGTTGACAGTTTCACAAATCTCCTGTTCGCTGGATGCTCAATAATGATCGTGAAACGAGAAGGGGGGACATAATAAATTCCGAAACCTGAAGCGCCCAGTTATTTTGTAGAGCGGTGATATAAACTGAATGAAAAACCAATCGGATTAGTCAATATCAAGTCAAGACAATAAGCAATCACACAGGGGCAATGTGCCCTACTGCTGCAATGGAAGTCCTTTTGGACATCTCACCTCTTCATATAGACATTCAGAGGACTGCTTACCTGAGAGCGGCAGACAGGAAATATCTCCACCGGAGTCAAGGCAAGCCTCCAAGGAATAACTAGACAGTTCAAGCTAGGCCGTCCTTGCTACTGACGTTATGCCAGAGGGGAAGAACTTTCGGCTGCCATTCAATGTTAGCGTCCACTCCCGGGAACGATGGGAGAAGGAGACGTTCCAGACTGAGGTGGGCGCCCTGCAGTGGTGTACCGATGGTTCAGTTATGAAAGGCAGAGCTGGACTGGGCATTGTAGGGCCCAATTACATTCTCGCTAAGCCGCTGGGAGAGTACGCCACGATATTACAAGCGGAAATCCTAGCTATGAAGATCTGCGCGGAAGAGATACTGACCAAAGGACTCAAGGGCAAGCGGATCTACATGTTCTTGGACAGCCAGACAGGTGCCTTAGGTCTAAGCTGGCTTGCCTTTATGCACTCAAGCAGCTCGGCGCCTGTAACAGGCTCTCCCTCATCTGGGTGGAGGCCCACAGGGGCCAAGAGGGCAACGAAAAGGTGACTGCCTTGCGAAAAGCAGTACAGAGTCCCTTCCCATCAGGCCAGAACCCTACGTGGGTATAACGAAGAGTCACCTGAATCGTCTGGTGGCTCGGTGGTGGATACAGGAAAACAGCGCCCATTGGCATCGCCAGCCACGATTAAAACAAGCAAAAAGGCTTGTTATGCCTTCCTGTCTAAGGGCAAAGGCGATGCTGACACTCTCTAGGCAGGATCTGAGAGTTCTGATAAACTTCCTCACTGGGCACTGCCCACTCAAATATCACCTCAACAAGATGGGTATCTCAGAGGCGGTGGAATGCGGAATTTGCGGTGAGGAGGACGAGACGGCAGAGCACATCCTATTTGAATGCCCTGCCTTGGCAGCTAAACGTTTTGTATACTTCGCCCAGGGGACAATTGAACCCCAAATCATAGCACAATCTGCGGGGAAGGACATATTCGGCTTCCTAAGCGGGGCGGGTATGTACGACGCCTTCTACTAAGAAAGGGTCAGTTTCACAATAGGCCCTTGCGTGGCCGCAGTGACAAAAGGACTTGTTCCGCATGCCCTCCGGAAAAAAACAAGCTATCAGCTGTATGTAATGTGCTGTGTAGTGTGTCGTTGGTAACTAGCTCACTACATTCCTACCTAGGCCAAAATATTCGAACACATGGTGAAATCATTAGATTTTGAAGGGAGTTTAACCACTCAGCCACTTCTAGAACATATTGGTTCTCCAGGAGTCTTTGATGCTTCATTCGGTATCAAATGACTAGGAGAACTGGCGGGTACTCTTTCTTCTCCATTTCCACCAATTCTTCTTCTTGTCTTCTTGAAATGTGAAGAATTTCTCGTGACTGTCCGACTGAGCGGTTAGGGGTGTTGGGTTGAAATGTGTGGAATATTTGTTGACCTGGCTTAAGTTCGTGAGTCTTCGTATGTCTTTCATCATTTTGCAAGCGTTGTTCACCTACATCATCACAGAACAAATTGGATGCCATTTGAGGTAAAAATATCTGGTGCGTAGCAACACACAACTTTCCGCCACCCCTGTAATTTCTAACACCAGCTAGATATGCGGGTGCTATATCTTCGTTCAACGCATTTCTACAGAAACATTTATGAATAACAAAATGTAGGGACAAGTTAGCTAAGAGTACTCCGAAAGTTTGATCGAAATCGTTAGAGCCGTTTTCGAGAAAATTGGAATACCGATAAATAGTTATGCGACAAATCTCCTTTTCTGAGTTAACTTGGCTTATATCTCCGTTCAACATATATATACAGAAATAATTATGCAGCACGAAATGTTGGTATGAGTGACTGAAAGACACTCCATTAGAATTTATCACATCTGGTGAAGAAGTTACCCTGAAATTTACGGAAATGTTCGAAAAAACGTTATTTTCGACACATTTTGATTTTTATTTCTGTTCAATGGACTGCCAGAGGAACATTTATTCAGAACAATATGTAGGTATTAACTATTCGAAAACATCTTGGACGTTTGGGGATAATTGTTGAAGCCGTTTTGCCAAAAAGCGTAAAAAACCTATTTTTGCTTCATAGGCATATATCTCCGTTCACCGTATTTTCGTGGAGATATGTATGGAGAAGAAAAGTTAGGTATTGATTAGTAAAAGATAATTTGATAGTTTGATCAAAATCCTTAGGGCCCTTTTTGAGGCCCTTTCCTTAGCTCTACGTCAATTCACTTTGTACATGGCTAATTCTATTTAATCGATTCATTTATCACTCAGTTCCTTTGAAATTGGTCAAACAACACTTCACAGCAGCAGGAAGTGGTAGCGCCTAATGTTCTGGAATTTATTATGCTGCTCGTACTCATTCCCGGCCGATTATTGATGAATTGGTACACAGATAATTAAGGAGCCCGTAAACACGAATTTTTTGAAGACGGATAGTAATCACTTTTCCAGAGTTATTAGGTAATAACTGTTATAACTGGTAGTAAGCGAAACAGCGGTAGTTGAAATTCAGGAATATCTGGAGTGAGCCCCATCTATCTCATGAGCGGTTTTAAACACTCACCCTATAGGTATTGAATTGGACTACAATTCTAATTTTCTGTAACATTCTACCAACATTCCGGCGGAGTTTATAAGAAAATAACCGCGCTAAAAACGCTTTTCGTCGAAAATGTTGATAATTTATTGTGCTGCTCTCGTCATTTTCCTACGAATGGGAATTTTATGGTATAATTGCCTTATCAAAAGATATCAATACAAAAAATTTAATCAAAATCGTTAGAGCCGTTTTGGAGAAAAAAATTTGGTGTTTTGATCACTATGATAACTATAGTTAACTTTCGGTGGTTTTTGTTCATACCCTTATTTTGGTGTCCCATAGTGACCAGCGTGCGAGATATGAAGTTTGAGCTGATTTGATACAGTGGTTTTCTCTAAAAATCGTTCACAGACACACTTTAGTGACACAAACACACACACGTTTTCCCAAATAGTGTTCTTCGGACTCAGAAGAATCTGAAACGTAAAGATCTGAAGAAAACTCAAAATGTTTTTTTCGGCCGATTACATAACTTTCCTTTCTACTTCGTAGAGCCAAGGAAAGTAAAAAATGCGAAAAACACTAGTTTTTGGTACATTTTCGTCCCCCCCTCCCCCTTCCCATCGGCCGAAATCGCCCATAACCTATATTTTGGTGTCTACAAAAACTAACAAACAAAACAAAAAAAGAACCAGCTCAATCGGATCAGCCGTTTTCCTGCAAATCGAACTACAGACACACACACATGGACCAAGTTCCGAAATTAGGTTTTTTAGACTCAGTAGGCATCAAAACGTAAAGATCTGAAGAAAACCCTTTTTTTTACACAATGACTATACTTTCCTTCCCTTCGGCTAGCGGAAAGTAAAAATGAACGAAAATTGGACCTCAACAACACTTTAGAAGGTTGGATTTGAGTGGAACAGTGTGGAGTGTCGGTATATTTTATCAAATACTCCATCAATGCATCTTCCCAATTCTTGCCGATAGGATGGTGTTGTTCATGTTTGGTAGTAGCGATGAGAGACGCACTTCTGTCTTGTGATCGCGGGAAAACAGTTGGGTATCGTGTGATTCGCGTTAATTGTGCAATCTGAACTAACTGACCCAGTAAAACCATATCCTAACTCGTTCAAGGGTGTTGGAAAATTAAACAATCAACTAGTTAAACTACATATTGACTCAAGTGTTCCTCCTATAGCGGTTCGGTTTCGAAGAACACCAGCGCATTTTAAAAACAAATCGTCGAACAAGTAAACGGACCAACCACTTCGCTTTCACCGATGGTGTTGTGTTAGTTCCTAAAAAAGATGAAAGTCCCCGAATCTGTGTGGACACGAGAACTCCGAACGAAGCCATAAAAAATGAGCGGTTTCCTGTTTTCTACCATTGACGATCTTGTCTCACTTGTCAATGGGTCTACAGTGTATTCAAAACTAGACTTGAATAAAGGTCTTCACCAGCTCGAGGAATATAACCACATTCGCTGGTCATTTGGGTTTATTTCGCTTTGGCATTAAAAATTGCGCGACAACTCATTTCCAACATTGCAGGGTGTGTAAGCGTCAGTGGCGATGTACTAATGTTTGGTTAGTTTGGAAAAGACCGTAAAGCACCGCATTCTATTCTGTCCAGGTTGCAGGAGTCCGTTTCTACTCTGAATGTGGATAAATGTATTTTGGTTTATTATTCATTCTGAATAATAACCCTATGTTTTCGGTCACGAAAAATTTTATACAACCCCCCCCCCCCTCAAAATTTGATACTTTACGTTTCAAGACATGGAGATTCCAAATTTGAAATGTCCGTCCCCCATCCGCCGTCCCCCGTCCGCCGTCCGGGCCGTTTTGTGCCTTTAACGTGGTCTAAAAAATTCGTTCTTGCGCCCAAAAATCCGATTTGGTATTTAGTTGTGCCCCCCATCTCGGCAATCCGATCGGACGAAGCCCATGGTTGTTATGGGCAAAAAACGGTTAAAAAAATTAACGAAACGCAGTACAACGCGGGAGCTACAGCGTTTCGTCGTTTTTTTCATAGATTTTTGGTTAAATTTTGATATTAGTATTTAGCGTGCATGTTTTCATATTAAAATTCAGTTTTTTCTAGATATTTTCGTTTTTTTTTGTTTATTTTAATATTACGATTCAGTTCTTTTCGACCTTTTTTTGGGTTTCATTAAGATATTTTTCGATGCTGAATCAAACAGGATGGGTCTCGGAGCATTAATGCTAGGCCAAGCTCATTATCCGAATAATAAAACGTTGTGTAATAATTTGCAGGGTTTTTCGTCTGAAAATCGTACTGTGCCTTGGATTAGAGCTATGTGGAGAAGGAATTACTCCAACAAAGGACAAAATTGAAGCCTTAGAACCTCCTCAAGACGTTCATGAAATGAGAAGTTTCCTTGGCATGCAAAATTTTCTGCGAGGATTTATTCCGAATTTTGCTAACGATACAAAACCCTTTAGGAATTTGATCATCAAGAACAGTACCATGGACAGACAAAGAGGAAGCATTGCTTACGTAGTCGCACTGGCCAGATTCTTGTTTCGCACTACAAAAGTTGTAATTTTCGAACAGAATATTGACCTCTGGTAAATTTTGGAATATTTCAATCGTCTCACTTCCTGCACAATTCAGGAGAATGGCTCGTTTTGACCGTCGTTCGTAACATTTTTCGCTATTAGGTAAATTTCCAACTCATTGACCCAAGACTTCCATCTTGCAGGAGCATTATTATCCAAAAGCTGATCAACTTTTCGAGGTTTTGTGGAAACTTCCATTGCAGTGGTTTGCTAGACAAAAGCGACAGCTACCTACTAGGTCGTTTGTAAATAATGGTGGTTAATACTCACTACCCGGTCGGTTCGACCACCGACCTTCGATTTAAAGCTGTCTGGATTACGCCGACTGCGCCAAAACATTGATCATTGGTGACTAGCTCACCGGCTGCACTTCTTTAGGCGCCGTCCCATCAGCGACTGTCTCTGTGGGGGTGCCACCTTTACAGCAGTGCCAGAGAGCGCGCTCGGTTTCCTGAGGAGAGCAGTTCCTCTCCAGCAAGCCGGAGGTCTGCAGGTTCCACGTCTTCGCACAAGCGTGGGCGACCCGGCGGAAGGGCCTGGAGTCATGGTGCCCCCCCCCCCCCCCACTAGATGTGGCTAGGACGAGTGAGTCCACTCCTGTGTCCTTGCCCTAGCGCAAGCACAGCCTAGTGCCTCCACTGTGAATGCAAGTGATACTCTCACTACAGCCACAACGAGCCTATTGTAAGGGTGTCCATGATCCTTAGCTCACGGGCCCCCGTGCACCACCTCCAGGCCACACGGCACTAGTCTCACTTGGTGTGACGCCACCCCCACCACCCCTGCACAAAGCAGAGGATATCCGTAAGTTCTGCATTCGCCACCACTACAGGCTGCAGAAACGAACACACAACTGCGAGTCGCACAACACATGCTCAGCCGTCTCTAGCCCGACCTCGGAGAACCTGCATACCTGAACGTCGCACTTGCCAATATTTGCTCAGCGGACAGTGACCTGTGAAGCCAGGCTTGGCTCGTTTCCCCATTGGGAAGTTGTTCTAACGATCTTGATTGTGTTTTGTGTGTTACAGATCCGAATAACACAACGATAACGTGCAAATGTCGACTGTAGGGAAATTACGAAAGCTGCACAATAAAATGCAAATGTTTCGACGAAAATCTACTTTAGTGCAGTTTTTAATTATAAATTGTAGTCCCCTTGGGTTCCTACACGATAAAAGTATGATAATATTCATACGTTTGGCAGGAGCTTCTCAAGAAATGTCAAAAATTGTCATTTTCGTGTTTCCTCACTGTTCCGGCAGGAACTAGAGAGCGGCTAGCGGCGGAACAGCTCTTCTAAGATGAGAGAATTCCCGCCTCCCGCGTTATAATGAAGAGAATCGGTAACTGCTTGATCAAGAACAATTTTTCTTCTAACAACTTCAGCATGTACGGGGGAAGTCAACTCTTCCAATATCTACCGATGAGATGTTGACATACTTTGGATCGCCCAGTAAACCTCTTTTCGCAAATGCGAATTCAAACGACTCCACCATTCGGTTACTGTATTGGGGACAGATGAGAAATCTTCAGTAGACATGTGGTACCCGCTCAAAATTTGAAGAATGTGGCAAAGAAGTGCTCCTGAAGCTGGAGGTGGCGCAGTGTACAAGACGTTGTCGTCTACTTCCATCGAAACTGGTTGTACCCAATCAACTAGCAGCTTGGCAATTTACACACTGATATCCGACCATGTCCTCTTCACTCAAAACTCCTCCGAGTTCCTTCACATCTTCAACAAAAGTCCTTGTTAAGGGGCCGCCGTGAAGAACGAGACCACCTTCTTCTGCAGTGCGTTTGTAAGTTTCACACAACCGTCGAGGTACGACGTTGGAACCCCATTTCTTGAACTGCCCTGTTTCATTGTCAACGAACCAAGCCCTCAGATTGTAATCAATTTTTGGTGTCTCTGGCCGGAAGTGAAGAGCCCTCGTTGGGGCTTAGACAGCTCGTAGCCTGCGTAGCACAACGCCACAGAGGGAGCAACCAGATGTTTCCAAGGAAGTCGTCCGAATCTTTGCCACAGTTCCCAGTAGCCCTTCAGTTCTCCAGGGACTCCAATCGATAGACCTCCTGTTCTGGACGGGTCGTAAAGGGAACCTCCCTGGCTGCAGGAGAACATCTCTTTGCGCGCTGCCCGAGGAGCACTTTCCCTGGCGATGACGCTGTACGCTGTTTTGTTTGCCTGGTTGTACACAGTCATCAAAAACCCTCCTCCAATACCCATCGCCTCCATGTTGACAATTCCACAGCAAAACAAAGTCGCGATTGCAGCGTCAACCGCGCTCCCATTCTTCAACAAAATGTCCCTTCCAATTAGAGCAAGGAACTGCATCTGAGCTGATAGCCGCTTTGAAGCCGCTGAACGACCGTAGTTTTGAGTATGAAGGAGATAATTCCTCTTCTGGATCAGTCAGCACCAATCTTGGCAATCGACGAGCAGCTTGGCAATTTACACACTGATACGGCCTTTCTGCAGGGTTCTGTCTGCTTCTCAAGAAATGTCAAAAATTGTCATTTTCGTGTTTCCTCACAGTTTTCCCCCTTTAATTCCGCAAATGAGTCCAAAACCGACCCTAATAACAATGGTGTTGGTAGTCGCATGAATCTCCTGTGATCTGACTACTCAATGAAGGTCGTGGCATGAGTAAGAGCGACGCAATAAATTCCAGAACTTCAAGCGATGTTATGGAAGGGCATTGGAAATGTTTGGAGAGTCGCTGACTCGGGCAAAAATTACAGCGATCACGAGCTCTGATCCAAAGCCCAACTTTCGTCGGATTATGAATCTTCGTCTGTAACCACTAGACTACGATCACTGGGGGACCTGCAATGGAAGTCAGGCGGTACAGCGATAATGTCAAATCGGTCCTATTGTAATAAATGAAGAAGGTACGTCGCTGATGTCTTTAGCTTCCTGTTTTGCGTGGAAACCTGGTGACTTGGATACTCTCGGTGATGTGGACGACTCGCCCTTTCTCGTTTCATCCAAACTCTTGACTCTCGAGCCGTTCGAAACCGACTGTTTTCAAAAGCCCCTTCCAAATTCCTCTCTAGTGGTTTAGTGGAGAACTAAACAGGCGAATGATGTGGTGTAGGATCACAGGAAGGGCTGTTGGTGGGGGGGAGGGATGGTGGTGGTGTAGGATCCCAGTAAATTCCGTTTAATCAATAAATCAGAGTCGGACCTCTGAGCAAATATTACAATATTCATCGCTTCGGCTGTTGGGCGTCTTCCGATCTCTCTCTCTCTCTCTCTCTCTCTCTCTCTCTCTCTCTCTCTCTCTCTCTCTCTCTCAACCGTCGCGCGTATTATTCGCTCGTATTAGCATTTTATTAGGCGGAGCTGTCGCGTTTCTTTTAAATTATTCATGAAAACTTTACGAGTCTCCGCTCCGCTCAGGTTGCGCTCCGGGTATTTGTTTTTGAAGAGTTTTGATTGTCTCCCGTAAAATTGGGAGCCCTGCGGTGACTGACTCTGTGGAATTATTAGGAAAACCGAGCTGAATGATGACGAGGGGCGGCGGAGAGGGGTAGAGAGAGAGATTTGATTAACTCCTCCCGAATTATGCACTTTTTTTTGTCTGTGCGCCGTGTTCGCACTCCACCGTTGTATCTCTGGACGCGGAAAGCGATTGGATTCATCAGGCACAATCCTCTGATTGGAGGTCTCTTTGAGGCCGTTCTCGTCGTTACGGGGGCTTTTGTTATTAATCTCATTTTTATGATTACATTTCACTTCTCTCGGCTCTGCTTAACCCCCAAAACACCGTTCGGGAAAATGGTCTGCGAACGCGATTGATAGAACGGCAGTAAGATCCCGCCTCGTATCATAAGCACGAATTGTGTCAGAGTGGAGACTATAAACCTGACGTGGAAGGAGTCTTTTTGGTGTTAATTTCCAGTGCTCAACGCGTGACAACTCCTAGCCTTCTTCTCATGGATTAAGGCAGTTTGGTGTGTGGTTCTGGCATCAGAGTCCTCCTGGCATATCCTTGTACTTCTTTTAACACCTTGCTTGAGGGGATTTAGTTCGACTTTGACCGTCCTGTGGCTCTCTGTTGCTCAAGTACGTAATGCAGAGTACAGAGTAAAGTGCTGTGGTGGTAATGCCCACGTTGCTGTCCACCGAGTGAGGCAACTTGCACTATTAGGTCGGAATCTGCTCAAAATGTGAAAACATTTGAAAAATGGTCCAAATTCCACCTTCTTGGTTGTGTTACCGTATCACACTAAGTGAAGAGGGGAGTAAGTAACATCTCCGTTTCGCCTGCAGGTACCATACCATGCCCTGGACGAGCCTTCGCTAAATCAGCTCAGTTCGTCCCAGTGCAATTGTAAAGGCATGGTACATAAGTACAAGAATATTAACGCTAGGCGGGATTGAATTCATAAACATCACTGAAACCTTCGTAGGGGGGTAAGGGTGCCCTTTCAGTTGGCCCTTGAGGCGTTGAGTAAGTTGTGCGATTGCCTCGTGAAAATGTCGAGTTCCCCTCCCCACTCCTCCTCCCCCACCCGTTGCGTACCCAAAATAGACGGGAAACTTACAGAAATTGGGTGACAGTCTCGGAGATGGAACTGACGGGGCGTGAGGAGAACCCTCCCTCTCCACCACCCCACCCCCCACCACTCATCCTACGACGGACACTTCAACTTCGCGTAAATAGGTCGAACCCCCCGCCCCCGTTCATACTCGTCCCTTGCGGACTTTAATAAGAGGACAAAATGGTTTCGCACGTGGAAAAGACGTCCTGCGGACGAAAGGGTGCGATAGTGCGGGTGTTGCGAGGGGGAGGGGTGGGGCGTTGTCCAGTGTATCCGGCCCGTTGGAGTACACGAGATGGTCGGGAAAGAGGCCTTTTTCGCCTACCCCCCTTTCACCTCTCCACACCCCCGCCGGTCAACCACTCAAGGAACAAGTTGTTAGCCATATGTGGGGAGGTGCGTGTTGTTTTTGGACCTTCCAAACGACAAGTAGGTTTCCGTCGAGACATTAGCATCGTAAAGTGGGAGCTCTCCCCGGAGGCCCTGCGGCATATTAATGACAATATTTGAATAATTGCCGCGGACTGGACCGCGGATATTTGCATAATACCCGCCTCTTTCTCCGCGTCTGAAGACCCCGACGACGTTCTCGTATCGACAACCGGCGGCGGTCCGCTGTCCGCTTCATCTTCCCTCCCACCCTCCGCCTCCGATCCACCACCATCCCTCTCCTCCACCACCACCCCTCTCGACCATAACCCTCGACAAATGAGCGGACAATCGTATGGCCCTTGTCCACTACCATAACCCCCCACCCCCACCCCTTCACTGGACACCGTCAACATTTATTCCGTTTCTCATTCCTGTGATTCACACACTCCCCCCCTCCCCACCACCACCGCACCTCATTCCTCTTCAACTTTCCCAATCTCTCTATCGAAATTTCTACTTAAATAGTTTAATTCGCGATTTCTGCACTCTAAGTTGTGCTCTGGCATAATTAAGTAATTATTTAACCCGTTCAAATAATATAAATAAACTCCTATGTATTTAGAATTAACCTGGAACTGTTTAGGCTCATTGCATCACCAGAATCGTGCACAGTGCCCCCATTCCTATACGTCTTCCCATTTTGCCCAGCGGTGGGATGTTCAGGAATGGTCTCTCCTCATTCTTCTTCTAGAGATACTCGCCCTGGATCAGCAACATCCGTCCTCTTCTGGCTGAGCACTGTTCTGGCAAGTTGCACTTCCAATATGCAACAGACGAATACCAACGGTGTGAGCTAGCAGACTGTGCCTGACACTGTCAGCCCACCCACCTTTGATGCAAGGAGCAACAGTGCTGGCAGGTCGGGCTTGCCATTTACCAATACCACCTTGGGCCAAGTGTTGGAATCAGCTGCCAGGTCCACCGTCCCTTGCAGACTTGTCATTGCCTAAGGACCACAGCCCTCTTTTTTACTTTCTGGTAACGGTGCTTCGGTTGGCCACTTGATAGGTACAGCTGTTTCCACTCGGCTGCCGGAAGATGGATTCGGATAAAACCTGCAACCTCCAACATTGGCTCCTGAGGAACTGTATAGTGGCCCCCTCCCCACTGCTGCCATCTGCTTCCTGTGGTGGTCCACCCTACTGTGTCTTCCACGGTGCTCTGCCTTCTACCTGCCTTTGGCATGGGAAGCATCATCCACGATTTCCCTGCAGTATGAGTGCAGTTTGAGCTTGCGTCTTTACCAATTTGTTACGCCCTAAATGCTCTATGTGCTGTTAGGAACTGGGTAAGGTAGAGATCCGCCTCACGGTGGCGCTGCCTGAGCCATGGACCATTCTGAGCGGTGTTCCACTCTTCTGGCTGTCTCCCACGGATCACAGCTCTTCTTCCTGTTCTGGTGGCCGTACTCTGGTCGCCCTCTGGGTACAGCTCTTCTCTTCAGGTGTGGGCTGATACTCTGAGCAGGAAGGGGATGACAGGGGGTGCAGAGAAGGTGTTCCAAACCATTTAAATTAATGATCTTCGTGCCGAACAAGGGAATTGATTCTGCGAGACAGAAATCCTGCTCCTGCGTGTAGAGTAGATGGGGGGGGGTGAGAGGACCACAAAGTTCAAGTTCGCTAGTATCATGTCGCACTTGATTCTCAACGCTCCGGCAACTGGAGCCCCAAAGTATCGAGTTGATCCTCGCGAATGGCAAATGTTAATCCGGCGCTTTGTCATCCGGGGAAACGAAAATACGACCTTCGGCTCCAAATGGATTCCCGCTCCCTTTATGCCCCCTAGTAAGGGCGGCAGGGCGGTTTCAGGTGCGCAGGTAACGTCATTCAACGCCGCGACCTCCATAAAACAAAACTACGGTTCCCCCGAATCCATAAAAAATGAGACGATAAAAAGAAAGGGACGGTGGTTGTCATTTTATACCGGAGAGGCTGACGCGAAAGAGGGGCATGTTGCGAACTGGCGCGAGGGAGTCTCTTCTCCGGCGATTGATTGAACCCCCCCTGGAGTACATCAACTTCCGCGGCAGTGCGGCTCGGAACGCTTTAAGTGATGAGGAATCAACCAAAGTGCCGCTCTTTGAGAACGTACTTTGAGGTCTTTGAATTAATCCATCAGGAGAAATTGAATATTCCCCCCCCCTCCACCTCCACTCACCAACCATTCCTTCGATTTATTCAACCTTTCAATTATTTACTGCAACACCAACAGCAAAACTTTGTTGAAGATCCACTCGTTTGATGTTCCTCCTGTTGGCATTCCAGCATTTCGCCAACTCAATATTTTCGTGGAAATATTTTGGAGTGATGGGATTTTGCGTGGAAAGATGGTACAAAACATGTAAAGCATCACATTACTGCACAACACTGGCTGCCCCTTATTTGGGAGGAACACCCCGGGCCAATGCCTCACAGGTCCCAAGGAATGCCGTGTATTTCCTGCAAGAGTCTTAGAAATCCAAAGATCAAAACGCGCTCTGGTTCAAGTCTCTGGTACAGGGCCTGGTAGGGAATCTCCTCACTCATTAGATGACTGTTCCTAAACCCTCGACTGAAGTTGCAGGTTCGCTAATATGCAAGAGGCTGGCCCTGGAACTCAGACCTGCAGAGGTACGGCAGAGCTGTTGCCTGTGTAATACCGTGTGGACGTCTGACCACCTGAGGAATCCCATACCACCTGGGAGGAGTTCTTAATCTGGTTTCCCACCTGATCTATTTACTTGGGTGGCAAGTTTCAAAAGGACAGATCATCTGTGACGTTTCTTTCCCATCATCACCTTCTTCCCAAACTCAGCGAAACTGTCATATGCTTGCTTTGTGGCAGTCAATGCTGTTTAGTTCGTCCGCCCTCCCAACAACCTTCATGTTAACTCCACACTGGAGGCGGAAGACGTCCATGGTGGAGTCTTTGAGAGAAAAGAGGTAGAGCCGCGCGTTGAAGCCGCCATGTCCCCTCATCTGTACCACACCACCTGCACCGAGGGAAGTGACTTATTCATGTGTTTGTTTGTGTTCCGCAATGATCCACACTACCTTAAGTCATTAGAAGGCGACGTCTCATCTCGTGTGTTGATCCTTAGATAAGCGTTTGAAGTGCGTCACTCTCACAAAGTTCCAGACAGTCTGATGCGTTCTCCTGTCATATTCTTCGACAGTCCTCTCGACTGGTGACCGAGATGCTCCACAGTGGAGATGATGCCCTACAGGTAAAATAGACGAACCGGCTCTGGCCAAACGGCCCCCCCTCTCTTTTATACCCAGGAAACCAATAAACGTTAACACTATTAGAGTTTGACGAATCTTGCACTCACTCACTAGTTTTGACGTTGTGCAGTAGCTCTTCATATCCTTGGAAGACGCTTGACTTATCAGTCTGTTGATAGGTTCATCATATATTATGACGGCCTCCTCGATGTTAGCGTAAATCTCTCTTTGTGAACCTTTCATTTATTTACTCGAACACCTTTTGGAACATTTTGGGACCTAAAACCATTATATCTCGCCAACAGTACAAGATATGTCACACTATTTCCAGAGTTCCCCAAGTTTAACAGCTTAGACCTCTGGGTTTTAGTTTGATCTAAGAGCTGCTGCTGGGGTTAGAACCTTTTTTCCCGCTCTTCCATGATGGTACTGGGAAATCCCGGATGCTGGCCTCAACTGGGTCTATTGTGCGGGAGTACATGTCCTTCAGTTCCAGCACCAGCTCCACAGGATGCAGCGTCCACTCTACGTCCCCACAACCTTGAGGTCCATTCCTGCAACCTCCCGTTGCCGCAGCTATGAACTCCAAGCACTCTGAGGCGCACTTCCACCAGCCCACCACACGTACACAATACATGCTCCACTGACTATGCAATTTCGTACCTCTCACCCACCAGTCTTGGTCAGGTGGCACCTTAGTGAACAGTGACCTGTAAACAGACCACATACCTTCTGCATACAATCTCTCTCCAGACTGCGGATCTCCCTTGTTAGCTCCGAGGAGAGTCTGACAAACAGCCTTGACTGCCTTTGGCCAGGTGCATCCCGCCATTAGGCAGCCCTGTACTTGTCCTCCCACTTACCAACCTCCTTGATCAAGTGGCTCTTGGGGGTCCCACCAGGAGAAGCGCATCCTTTCCTCGCCAGTTTGTCAGCATCCTCGTTCCTATTCCTGTATGACCTGGCACCCAACACTGTGTTAATGTAGGTCTTCAGGTCATTCAGGCATTCCCAAGCCAGCCCCATCGTGATGGTATGGGAAGCCAATGTCTTGAGTGCAGCTAGACTGTCTGATATAACGTATATTCTTTCCCGCTTCAGGCTCAGAAGTGCTGCATGCACAGGTCTGTTTCCTTATTTGATGACTGTACCTAAACTGTCGACAAGGGTTATATCAGTCATAAGTGCTCCACTCACACTGTCACTGTGAAGAGCTCTGCTTGGAAACCCTGGTCCATAAACTCCTGCACTGCTAGGCCATCCCTCACTTAGCTGTCTGGTTATGGCCTAGCCCAAGAGTCCCAAAAGAGGGACCACCCCCTTCCCATCAGGATCTTCCATGGATTCGTACCCCGATGGGAAGCTCGAAGTTAAACATCCTCTGTATCGAGTCCCTGACATGCAAAGCAGGCCTCTCCACACACGCGCCTTATTCAATATCAGGTAGTGCGGCACCCTTCTTCCTTGCCTGACACGACCCAATTTCAGCATACGAGCGTCCTGTAGGTAGGCATCTCTCTCCACATGTATGTAATCAACTGTTTTCTTTCAATCAACAAAATGGTGTTATACCGAACTTTTGCATTTCACAGAGTTGCACAACTGTCAAACAGGATTTTTCAGTCCATGTGTGGGTTTACTTGCAGCCCCTCCCCCCGTTCACTTCAACAACTCATCTCCTCGACGCCCCCTTTCTTGTTAGTCCGCCCCAGTTCTTTCACACAGTCACCCCAATTCAGTGCTTTATGTTCTCACAGCTCCGTCGTATTGTCTAGTAGAACGCCACTAAGTTCACTGGTGTTTATTGACCCTTACGTGTTATTCTGAACGATCTCTTGTGTTTACCTAACCAACTAGTTTTTACTTTCCTTGGCTCTACAAAGTAGAAAGGAAAGTTATGTAATCGGCTGAAAAAAAAATTTTGAGTTTTCTTCAGATCTTTACGTTTCAGACCCCCCTGAGTCCGAAAAACACTATTTGGGAAAATGGTCTGTGTGTCTGTGTGTATGTGAGTCTGTGAACGATTTTTAGAGAAAACCACCGTATCCAATCAGCTCAAACTTCATGTCACCATGGGACGCCAAAATAAGGGTATGAGCAAAATCCACCGAAAGTTAACTATAGTTATCATAGTGATCAAATCACCAAATATTTTTTTTCTGAAAAACGGCTCTAACGATTTTGATTAAATTTTTTATATTGATAGCTCTCAATAAGGCAACTATACCATAAAATTCCCATCAATGGGAAAATGACGAGAGCAGCACAATAAATTGCCAAAACTTTCGACGTAATCGATTTTAGTGCGGTTTTTAGAGAAAACGACCGAGCCAAATCACCTCAAATTTGATCTCCAGCCTACAGGTTACTATGGGACGCAAAAATAAGGGTATGGGCAAAATCCACCGAAAGTTAACTATAGTTATCATAGTGATCAAAACACCAAATTTTGTTTCTCAAAAATGGCTTTAACGATTTTCATTAAATTTTCTACATTGATAGCTCTCAATAAGACAATGATACCGTAAAATTCCCATTTGCGGGAAAATGACGAGAGCAGCACAATAAATTATCAAAATTTTCGACCAAAAGCGTTTTTAGCGCAGTTTTTTCCTTATAAACTCCGCTGGAATGTTAGTAGAAAGTTAAAAAAAATTGGTATTGTAGTCCAATCCAATACCTAAAGGGTAGGTGTTTAAAAACGGTCATGAGATACATGGGGCTCACTCCAGAAATTCCTGAATTTCAACTACCGCCGTTTCGCTTAATACCAGTTCTAACAGTTATTACCCAATAACTCTGCAAAAGTGATTACTATTCACTTCAAAAAATTCGTGTCTACAGCCTCATTAATTATCTGTGTACCGATTGGTCAATATGGGCCCTGCAATGAGTGCGAGCAGCACAATAAAATCTGGAACTGTAAGCGCTACTGCTTCCTGCTGCCGTAAAGCGTTATTTGACCAAGTTCAAATTAACTGAGTGATAAATGAATTGATTAAATAGAATTGGCCATGTACAAAGTGAATTGACGTAGAGCTAAGGAAAGTTGTGTGTTGCAACGCACCAGATATTTATTTTGCTGCTTTTAGTACAATAAATTCCTGTCTCGTTTGTCTCATTCACCACTGTTATTCTTGCGCCCGTATTTAATTGCCATTCCTTTATCCATTCCTGCACCCGATAATTTCAGTTCAAGGGACTAAAAAATTAGGTTTACGCTAGTAGAAGACATCTACGTTCCAAACTACCAGTTAAGCCTGGATAATTTTAATAATCTCATGATATTCCGTTATACAAAGTTTTTCTCAGGTGTTTACCCATAACTCCAGACCTGTTGATGCTAAAATATCCACACAAAAAAAATCGAGTTAATAGTAACTCAGTCAAGTATGTTGTGAGATGAGTAGGAGCAGCGCAAGAAATTCGGGAATCATAAGCGTTGCTAGTTTCTCGCTATAGAACGTCGAGTCACGTGAATGCAAGGGTCTTTTTTTTCTCTTTTTTTTTATCGGAGGGCGTGTGGGACAAGTCCCTTTGTCACTGCGGCCACATATGGGCCTATTGTGACTCTAGCCCTTCCTTAGTAAAAGGCGTCGTACATACCCGCCCCCCTTAGGAAGCCGAGTATGTCCATGCAAGGGTCTTACAAACTGAATTGGATTGCTAGAGCGGTGAACGTAGCCGAATGTAGGAGGGGGCTGAGAAAACTGTTGTAATGCGTCTATTGTTGTTGGTATAGCCCTTCAATTGGTGTGCACAACTGAACAAGGGCAAGATATATGCGCGAATATGTACAGCATTGTGTGGGCCGTGCAAGTTCCTTTTCTTGAGATGTTGAGCTTTCGGCAAGAAGCCGCCATTAGAACTCTTGAGGATCCGACTGGGGGCTGGCATTCAAGTCAGAGTGTAGCGAAGCGGGGGGGGGGGGATATTGCGAATATCTCCGCCGAAGCTCATCATGACGGACACACTCACCAGACGAAGACGATAATGAAACTCTCCAACGCAACAATAATCCCTCAGTCAGAAGTAGAATAACATTTTTCCTACAATGGCTTTTTCCCTCGAAAACCTGAGCGGCAAAAAATAATGGGACGAAAAGGGAAGGACGGTATAATCAAGAGGCCGAAGGATGAATAGAGAACAGGAGAGCTGTTATCAAGGAGTTTTTCACTTAGGTCTTATGACCAATCCAGAAGAGCGGCTTTGGCGGAGGGTATGAAAAGAGAAAAGGGGAAAGAAAAGAAAGGAGGGCTTGGGAGCGGTGGGAAGAAGGGTTGGGAAAGGAAGATAAGGATAACGTATAGATCTATCCTTCCAACTCTCCCCCCTTCCAGTCCACGTCGGCTTTCAGAGACTTATCCGACTAGCCGATGACTTCGAATTTCTCAATAGTTCGATATATCCCTTTCGCGGCCAACGTGAACCCGCCCAACAGAACTATTGTGACTTGCATCGCTGAATGCCGAGTCTCGAAATTCTTCTTTCCTGGATAACTTACGTCAACTATGCTACAACCATTGTAACGTATGGTCGGGGATCTTTGGTCGAAAATCCTCACAAATCGCCTGTTTGATACGCAGGTTATTGGATGGTTCTGAAAGGTACCTGGTTGACTTGCAGGATTCGGCCCATTAGCCTGCGATTAAACGAGGGCACATCTTTGGGTCAAGGTCCCAAAACAAATGATATAACTTGTAAACGAGGGGTTGGGCGTCAGAAGGGAGTTAGGGGAAGGAGAGCTTTCAAGTGATTTCGTGTCATTTCGTTCCCACTCAGCGTGACGCTTTTTGGGGACATACTTTTCTGAGATGAAACCAACATTCATTCACCAATCTGCAACCGACGAATCGAAAGGAGGGAAGGGGAAAGCATTGAAACCCCTCACTAGGTGACACCGTGCCAAATGTCTGATCAGTTCGGTATGTAGGAGTGATACACATTTGACATTCGTGGACCATATTTCTGTATTGCTTGCATCGATTACGGTCGCTTGTGTTGAGCTTACGGCCTCTTTTGCAAAATCCCACTACTTCCCCGCACAATAAAGTATTTATGTACACTTCCCTTATCCGACCAATGTGAACTTACGCCATCGCTGTTTGGGGCACGTGTTCGCCGTCGCAATTCCGCAACATCAAAACGCAACTCTGCATAAGCATATCATCCACATACCTCCCAACTCGACTATCTATAATGACTTCTCACTGGAAACCCCTACGGCCATTTTACATCGCATCATGTTCACATTCACTACGCACACCAAGAAGGCTTCGCCAGACCATTGCATCAACGCCTATTCCGTCCCCGCCTTATTTTAAAGATTAAGCTTCAATTTCAATAACCACTGTACTGAGTTAAGTGAGTAACCTACAGTTTTAGAAACACAGGTTGTTCCATCACGCCATTAAAGTATATTTACGAGGTGAGTTAAAAAAATAACGGGAATTTTAGTGTTTTGAAAAAAATGGATTTATTTGTCTACATTAACGTTATCGCCTTCAAAATAGCCCCCATTAGATATTTATGCACTTGTTCCAGTGCTTCTTTCAATCGTCGAAACACTTCAGAAACTCTATTTTTGGGATAGCCTTAGCTCTTTCAGCGATGCGTTTTTAATGTCATCTATGCTTGTAAAACGACGACCCTTTCAGACGGATCCATGTCTGGTGAATACCGAGGCTGGGGCATCATTACAGTGTTGTTTTTGGCCAAGAATTCACGAACGGCTCTTTTTGTTCAAAATTCAACAATTTCGGAATACATTTTGCTGCGGCGCGTTTCATACCCGAAACGTTCGAAAAAAATGGCACGGCATGAGGCAATCGATATGGCAGCATCATCAGCATCTCTCATTGTGATCCGGCGATCATTCATAACCATTGCTTTCTCTTTTTCCACATTTTCGTCGGTTGTTGATGTGGTGGGGCGTTCGGCATCTTCAACGTCTTCACGGCCATTTTGGAAACGCTTATACCATTCATAAACTCTTGTTTTACTCAAAACAGACCCACTATAGGTCTTTGTTAACATTTCACACACTTTGTTACGCTTTATTTCATTTTTTACGCAAAATTTGATACAAAGTCTTTGATCCATTTCTTTCATCTAACGAAAATCCCCGAGCTCATAAAAACACGTAGCCTTAGCGGCTGCTACAACGTAAGCAATGAATACAGTTGAAAATTTTATCATACTTCAGGGGGATGTGTACCATCATTATAAAATATCTGGTGCGTTGCAACACACAACTTTCCTTAGCTCTACAACAATTCACTTTGTACATGGCTAATTCTATTTAATCAATTCATTTATCAGTCAGTTCATTTGAACTTGGTCAAACAACGCTTTACGGCAGCAGGATGCGGTAGCGCTAACAGTTCCAGATTTTATTGTGCTGCTCGTACTCATTGCCATTATTGACCGTTTGGTACACAGATAATCACAGAAAATGAGGCTGTAAACACAAATTTTTTGAAGAAGGATACTAATTACTTTTCCAGAGTTATTAGGTAATAACTGTTAGAACTGGTATTAAGCGAAACGGCGGTAGTTGAAACTCAGGAATTTCTGGAGTGAGCCCCATGTATCTCATGAGCGTTTTTAAACGCTCACCATATAGATATTGGATTGGACTACAATACCAATTTTTTTAAAACATGCTACTAACATTCCAGTGGAGTTTATTAGGAAAAAACCGCGCTGAAAACGCTTTTCGTCGAAAATTTTGATAATTTATTGTGCTGCTCTCATCATTTTCCCACAAATGGGAATTTTATGGTATAATTGCCTTATTGAGAGCTATCAATATAAACAATTTAATCAAAATCGTTAGAGCCGTTTTTGAGAAAAAAAATATTTGGTGTTTTAATCACTATGATAACTATAGTTAACTTTCAGTGGATTTTGTTCATACCCTTATTTTGGCGTCCCATAGTGACTTCCGGGCTAGATATCAAGTTTGAGCTGATTTGGTACGGTGGTTTCCTCTAAAAATCGTTCACAGACACACAGACCATTTTCCCAAATAGTGTTTTTCGGACTCAGGAGGGTCTGAAACGTAAAGATGTGAAGAAAACTCAAAATTTTTTTTCAGCCGATTACATAACTTTCCTTTCTACTTCGTAGAGCCAAGGAAAGTAAAAACGAAATTGACAATGTGACTCTACAAACCCGCCAGATCTAAAAATTCCTTTTATTTTCTGAACACATCTCGTATATTTATAAACCAGCTGGTACCCGCGGCTTCGTCTGCGTACTTTTAATTTGAATATTATGGATTATATTAAAAGAACGGTATAGATTTGGGTATAGCATTTGGTTAAAAGAGAGTAGGTATATTCAAAAAAATAAAAAAATATCTGTTTACAGTAGGTATAAGATACCTATGTATTCCATTGAGTGGCAGAAAGTGCTTAGGAAAATGTAATGGTCCCTTATGTCCAAGAGACACTTACAGGGGCCCAGCGTCACGTTGTGTACAAAAATATTTTAAAATGACCTAATTTAAAACATGTTTGTACAAACGTTTGCTGTTTCGTTATTATTTGTTAAAATGTGGAAATTGTTTGGACTCGACACTCGCGAGCAGACCACGTACAGTTGTCCATGCGAAAAACAGTTTTTCTCTAATTGGACACTTGCTACTTTAAGTGTTTGCCCTTGCGCTTTGTTAATGGTCATTGCGAAGGCTGGTTTGAGGGGAAACTGGATTATTTTTAACTGAAAAGGTAAATCTGTAGGGATCATGGGTATGCGGGAATCCAAACTTCTTCATCTTTAGCTATTCCTGTCATTATAATTGCTCTAATAATATTGCGTCCTAGCTGCGTATTTTGCAATCGAGTCCCGTTGCATAGTCTCGGCACTTCGAGATTTCTCATTAACAAAACTGTAACCCCATCTTTCAGTCTCAGCTTATGAGAAGGCACTCCTGATAGCTCTAAAGAGTTTAGAACCTCTGTAGGATAAGATGTCACCTGTTCGCTGTCCATGATATCTACCGACAAATATTCGACAACATCGCCTTGCACATGTGACATCATTCGTTCATTCATCCCCACGATTTCATTAGTCGGTGCTAATATTGCCCTTTCACACAGCCACTCTCTATTCCTTACGTTATATTCCAAACCAGGATGGACGTTGTTTTCAAGGTCTTCCAAGTTGTGGACAGCACTACAAAATTCTTGATTTAATGTAATCGTGCCGTTAACGTCCGTAGTCATTCGACCTTCGCCGATTTTCAATAGAGCTGCTGCGTATTGCCCCGATTGCGTATCATTATGTAGTTGTACTTCCATTCAACATGCATTTATCTCATCTGCTGGAGTGCCTCTGGTAATGACAGGAGGTGTCTGTCGAAAATCACCAGCAAGCAGCACTACCATCCCACCCATTAAACTCTGGTTGCTTCCGATATTTTTCAGAGTCCGATTGAGCGCCTCGATCGCTTTTTTATGCGACATTGTGCACTCATCCCACACCAACAGCTTGCATTGCTGTTTTTTGTAATGTTATAAACTGGATTTTCCTCATGAGGTAAATTTAATGGGAGTTTAAGCACTGCCGTGCAGCCTCCATCGAGCAGCGTCGCCGCAATTCCAGAGAAAGCTACGGCAACAACTATTCATTTATCTTTGCGGATTTGGGCTAAAAGAAAAGTTTTTCCAGTGCCTCCTGGCGCATCCGAGAAAAACAATCCGCCCTCGCCATTATCGATTCTTTGCTCAACAATATCAAAGACTAATTTTTGTTCCGTGTTCAATCGAGGAACAGACTCTGTAACGACAGGACCTAAGCAAAAATGTTCGGCCGCACAGTAATTAAAATGTAGGAATTCCTCGGTTAACTCGTGGAGGAGGGATGGGCCTCAAAGAAGGAAGTAAAGAAAAACAATCGTCCTTGTCGGAAAGTTCCACCCAAAAAGAAATTAATTTAATTTCTGTCAAAATTAATTAAATGATTAAATATAGATCGGAGTGGCCACCCTTAACAAAATTTAAAAAACATGGTAGAAGTGAAACTTTAACGTGCAAAATCGAATCGCAACGGACAAGTGGAAAAACGAATCGCAACGGACAAGTGGAAAAACAACGGAAAAGTGGAAAAACGCATCGCAAAAACATTTTTACTCGAAGTTTTACGGGCAGATTGTTAATGTACTTGTCGAATTTGAAAACCTGCCCGTAAAACTTCGAAAAAAAATGTTTTTACAAAAAGAGCCGTACGTGAATTCTTGACCAAAAACAACACTGTAATGATGCCCCAGCCTCCATATTCACCAGACATGGATCCGTGTGAAAGGGTCGTCGTTTTACAAGCATAGATGACATTAAAACGCATCGCTGAAAGAGCTGAAGGCTGTCCCACAAATAGAGTTTCAGAAGTGTTTCGACGATTGGAAGAAGCACTGGAACAAGTGCATAAATATCTAATGGGGGCTATTTTGAAGGCGACAACGTTAATGTAGACAAATAAATCAATTTTTTCAAAACTTTAAAATTCCCGTTATTTTTCTAACACACCTCGTAAATATACTTTAATGGCGTGATGGAACACACTGTGTTTCTAAAACTGTAGGTTACGCACTTAGCTCAGTACAGTGGTTATTGAAATTGAAGCTGGTCTCCATTCTTGCCCGTAAAACTTCGAGTAAAAATGTTTTTGCGATGCGTTTTTCCACTTGTCCGTTGCGATTCGGTTTTGCACGTTAAAGTTTCACTTCTACCATGTGTGACTGTCACACATTTCTTTATTCACAGGTTTACTGCAAATTATGATTTGGTTAGGGTAGGTAAATTGTAATGAATGCATTTTTTATATTATTTAAACATATTTTATTTTATTAAACAAGAAAACAGAATTCAATCCGGGGAAAACAAATCTAGGTCCCTGATGTATGTTGGTTTATATTTCCGTTCAATGGACAGCTACAGAAATAGTTGCGGTTAACAAAATGACGGTATGTGTTACAAGGGAATACGGCCGGTTGATCAAATTCAGATTACACTCGTTTTATTGTTCAAACAAAGAATAGTTCAAGGGAAAAAGAAGACACTAACGGCACGCGGTGTCCCATACAAGTACTAACCACGCCCGACGTAGCTTATCTTCGGTGATCGGACGAGAACCGGTGTGTTCGCCTTGCCCTACCACGTGATCGGTAGCCCAATTTTTCGTGACTCCAAAATCCCATGACCCCCGTCTATATAGAAGCTTCACTTCAAAAACGAAAGTAATAGATTTCTACTTTAAAAAAATATCTGGTGCGTTGCAACACACAACTTTCCTTAGCTCTACGTCAATTCACTTTGTACATGGCTAATTCTATTTAATCAATTCATTTATCACTCAGTTAATTTGAACTTGGTCAAATAACGCTTTACGGCAGCAGAAAGCGGTAGCGCTTACAGTTCCGGAATTTATTGTGCTGCTCGTACTCATTGCAGGACCATTATTGAGCAATTGGTACACAGATAATTAGTGAGACTGTAAACACGGATTTTTTGAAGGAGGATAGTAATCACTTTTGCAGAGTTATTGGGTAATAACTGTTAGAACTGGTAGTAAGCGAAACGGCGGTAGTTGAAATTCAGGAATTTCTGGAGTGAGCCCCATGTATCTCATGAGCGTTTTTAAACACCCTCCCTTTAGGTATTGGATTGGACTACAATACCAATTTTTTTTTAAACATTCTACAAGAATTCCAGCGGAGTTTATAAGGAAAAAACTGCGCGAAAAACGCTTTTGGTCGAAAATTTTGATAATTTATTGTGCTGCTCTCGTTATTTTCCCACGAATGAGAATTTTATAGTATCATTGCCTTATTGAGAGCTATCAACATAAAAAATATAATTAAAATCGTTAGAGCCGTTTTTGAGAAAAACAATTTGGTGTTTTGATCACTATGATGACTATAGTTAACTTTCGGTGGATTTTGCCCATACCCTCATTATTGCGTCCCATGGTAACCTGTAGGCTAGACATCAAGTTTCAGCTGATTTGGTACGGTTGTTTTCTCTAAAAACTGCGCTAAAATCGATTTCGTCGAAAGTTTTGGTAATTTATTGTGCTGCTCTCGTCATTTTTCCACAAATGGGAATTTTATTGTATAATTGCCTTATTGAGAGCTATCAATATAAACAATTTAATCAAAATCGTTAGAGCCGTTTTTGAGAAAAAAAATATTTGCTGTTTTGATCACTATCATAACTATAGTTAACTTTCGGTGGATTTTGTTCAAACCCTTATTTTGGCGTCCCATAATGATCTGCGGGCGAGATATCAAGTTTGAGCTGATTTGGTACGATAGTTTTCTCTAAAAATCGTTCACAGACACACACACACACACACACACCATTTTCCCTAATAGTGTTTTTCGGACCCAGGGGGGTCTGAAACGTAAAGATCTGAAGAGAACTCAAAATTTTTTTTTCAGCCGATTACATAACTTTCCTTTCTACTTCGTAGAGCAAGGAAAGTAAAAAACAAGACAAAATCTATGACGAATAAAATAAAATAAAATAAGGTCTCCGGCGACTCCAACGACGTAGAGGTAGTTAATCTTCTTCGAAATTAAACAAAAAAAATATCTTGTAAAATCGTCTATCCCACCTGATGAGTAGAGCGGAAGTCTGAGGTTGCCGTTTATCCCTGGACGAGGTGCCTCCTGGTATAATTCGTGACGACTGCGGGAGACTGGGGGAAAAGATTCATTTTTATTTACCTGACTAGGCTCCCAATATTGAATTTTTCTTCTTTTGAAGGAGTGACACTTACCTCGGAGTAGAAACGGGGATTTATTATATATTTAACAAAAATATTTTCTTCAGCCGCTTGAGGAAAGGCAAACGATCCGCACGAGGCGAAGGCTAAGACTGCTGCCGCCACCGTCACTCACCTGAGTCGCGGCGGGAGAGGATGCTGCTCGGGGCAGCGATAAGGAGCGTCCTCTCGCGACCATCGGCGTTTGTTACAATTCTGATATTTGTGGCTGTAAAGAAGAGACATTGTAGTCCAGTTCTCTTATTAAATCACTACTAACTTCTCCGATTCTTTGTGGCCGGTTCATTCCAAAATCTGATAATGTCTTCCCAGATATAGCCATCACTTGGTCTTCAATCTTAGTTTGCGCCTCGTTATATAGTATATCATTATATGTGATATTGGGATTATCACCCGTTTTTTTCGCAATAAAAGGTAGCCTATGTCCTTGCTCAGGGTCTAAAGATGGTCTGCGTCACATTTCATCAAAATCGGTTGAGAGGGTTAAGCGGGAAAGCGTTACTTCAGCATTTATAATATTAGTAAGGATGGTCTTAATAAAGTCCAAAAAAATGGGCTGGGGCGAAAAGCAGGAAAGCATCGTTCAATAGTTCAGCTGTTAGTCGAGCGATTCAGTTCGAATTTTGAAGACGCCAGGCAGTAGCCAGCTATAACCATTGTGACCAGCACCTATCAAATCTCGAAGCCTTTTCTTCACGGCCCTGACAGTGGGATTCGACGTTTTCTTTGCCGTTCGCCAAGTTGAGCACTTGTTCCGACGAGTTTCTGAGGTCGTGAATCTTGCTTTTCGCGGACCAGACGACGGGAGATATGGAAGAGCTGTCGCAATCCCTTCTCGCCCACTCTGGGCGGATGTAGAAGAGTTATTAATTCGAAACATACGTCCTTTGCGCCGAACGAGTCTAAATGACGTTTCCCACGGAAGGGTTCCCTCACACACACACACATTCACACAATCCGCCGGCCAACCCGCCCTCGTCATCGTTCGGGTTTTGTCGCTCCTTTCGCGTGATGTCCCTCCACTTAATGAGCTAAATTGGTGGGTGTCGTGGCAAATTGGCCTCCGAGCCGGCGACCTTCCTCTCTTCTCTCCCTGTCGAGTTCACGACGTCGTTGTATCTCTTGGAAGTTCTTGAGGTTTCTTGTCGTTCGCCTCAAATTAACTTAAGGACCTCTGGCTCCGCCTTTTCAAAACGAAATAACGCGCGGGGCTTCAAGAGGAGGAAATCCAGTTCGAGTCCGCTCAAAAGGTTTAATTACCGGTAATTATTGTCATTATCGCGATGATTGTCGTAATTATAATCATTTCCTCACGACACCGTCGACAACAAGGGCGATTTCTAGTCGAACTTTGAAATTTATAATTTCGAAAAGGCCCTTTCGCTTCCTGATCAACGTTCGTTGGTGGCATCTGAGCTTGAGAAAGTCAGGTTTGATCGTCGTGATCAGAACGAGAGGAAATGGAAGGAACGTCACGGAGCAATTACCGAGGTGCACCACGCAACTTTCCTCAGCCCCACGTGCATTCTCCTATGAAATCGTGTTTCAACTTCAGCTGAAAGTTATGGAATCTATTGAGCTACTGCTAGTTACGTCGAGTGGTAACTGCCTGTGTAATGCATGGGACTGTCAATCTGATTCTTGAGGTAGGTTCAGGTTATAGAATAAACACTACGAAAAAAAATTCAAAAAACGTTGGTTTGAATTCCGCAATTTCTATGGATGTCCTCGAACGTCTTAAGACCGTTGTTGTGCGCATGAGAGGGCGAGAGTTGATGATTGACAATAAAAGAAACTCAGTGAGCGTGAGGAGGACTGTATTAAACGCAATGAAGTGAGTACAGTTTGTGTACAAAAAGGGGACGACTCCGAATGCGTGAACTGGCGAGGGAAACTGTATCGGTAGGAGATAGCAAACTGTGCGAAGAATGCCGGGAAAGTGTCTGAGTGGGCACAGAGAGAGGAGCGTGACTTTTGCAGGCGTTCATAGCTAAATGAGTTTTGAGAGTTGCAGTCTTTTGTGGAGGGGAATCTGAAATTGAGGAGAGGGAAAATAAAGAAAGGAAACCCCCACTTCAGGGAAATCCGACTGCAGAGGTGGAATTTCCGCAGGTACGAGGGGGTAAGAGGAGACCGGGAGTCTTGCAAGATGCAAGAATTATACCTGAAATGGACAAAACCGCTAAATCCCTCTACAGCAGTCTTTTGGTGAGAAGGTGCGATCCTCTGATGGCTCGACTATCGTAATTGGAGGGCAACATTAGGATCAAGGAATCTCTTCAGGGGCCTTCTAGTTCGGAAAGTAGTGAGTAGTTACAGGAATTCCTGAGGGAGCTAGCTAGGATAGTGGCACGGGAGAATGATACAGGATATTCTGAAATACAGAACGCAGTTCCACGATTGGTTGATAAGGCGTCCAGAATTGTCCAGGCGAACAAGGTAGTGCCCTCTGCCACGTCCATGTTGGTGTATTGCCCGTGAAGACGTGAACTTGTGCTCTCTAGTACATCTAGTCGCTACATGTGACTGTTTTGTTGTTGCATACAAACGCATCCAATCGGGTACTTGTGTCTCAGGTACAACTCAGCAGGCGATGATCCACTGGCAAGCTCTGGGTCGAAAGCGGATTTTTCTGACTTTTACAGGCGTGAGTTGTTGTTCACTTGGAGCTACGTGTAGCTTGATCTTGAGCGTTGAACAGTGCATTCGGCCAAATAATTAGTTCTAGGACGTTTCGGGGCTGTATACTCGTATTTGTGCAATAGTCCATTAGCGCGGCTAAATCCGTGTAACACTGCACTCTCAATAATGTAGCATTGTCGGGCGCGAGCTGTCAAGAAAAACAACGCGAAGTGATGAGGGAATGACAATCGATCTTGGCGAAATTGGGCGTCCTCGAGCAGCGTGTCTTGATCTTTGCCAGTTTCTTCCCGAATGGTGCGATGGTTTTAAGTAACAGTGTTACTGACAATTTTCTGTATCTGCTCGGCAAAAAACCTCACGAGTAGTGCTGTAACACACGGACTCGTGAATAGCAACGGTAATTTTTATTTTATTTTCCAGACTTGAATTAGTAATTTGCAGTCGGAACCTGGTAGGAAAGAATCGCGGCATAGAGCTTGCATTTTGTACCATTTCGAAGGCAGGTGCGGGGAACTCCGAGGTTAAAAGTCTCTGACTGATTTGACCATAACTAAACTTTCATGCTATAGGCAGCTTATTCGACCACTTACGCGTCACATGAGTGAGATCAATGTTGTAAAAACTGCACTCGCTTTCTGTTGAAATTATGCAAAATTGATTGTTTTATCTGTTGACTACATTTTGTTTTGGTTCAATTTTATCGTAGAAAGGCGGACTGTCGAATTCACGTTGTTTGCGGCAAGTTGAGTTTAATAATTGAGCTTTTTTTTGGTTATTATAAATTCCAATTTTCTCTTTAGTTTTCGCATTGTTTTCCGTTAAAATTAAATTTATTTGTTTCTACGTCTTATCATTTGTTTGTCTACGAGCTGTATCCTTTGTTCTATTTTGTCGTGTGTGCGGGTAAATCTTCTCACACGCACGTTGAGTTATATTTAATCGTGTGCCCTGATCCTACAATCTTTGAAGGTCAATCTAGTAAGCGCTGGTTACATTCGTCTCCTTCAGGCTTTGCAAGGAGCATTCTAGCAAGGACCGTTGGACGGGCTTTGTGTTCCACTCTGACCACATCCTTCTCTCTTTTGCCCTTCTATCGAAGATTAACAAATACCGACTGATTGTTTCATGGGCGGATAGTTGAGGAGAGAATGATCATTTGCGTTAATTGTCACGAAATGCGATACGTAGACGTTCTCAGTGAGCTTGACAATTAGAGTAAACCCGGGCTCCCAACGCTTCGGTTTACACGGCCCGGGGTGTGGGAGGACGCGTAGGTCCGTGCAAGACCCTCGATGGACGCCTGGTTCTCGTATCGTGCTGATTACGATATACGAATTAGCTAGTAACTAGGGAATCGCCCGCTATCGTCAAATCCCCCCTTTGTTGTCCGTCAAAACCTCGATTTTGACTAAAATTCTACGCCGGACGTGCACAATGTGACTCATCCGAGGACGACGCAAAACTGGCCCGCCCCACAAATCCGATAATTGGGCTCACGCGCGAATACCCGCATTATAATATACATAATGGATACCGCTGGAGGGTCAGGGAGAGATGGCGAGGGGGTAATAGGCCATATATATTCATCTTCTATGTCGAAATTTCCATTAACAGGTGATTCCTCTGTGCAATTTCCGAGATTCCTAATGAATTTATCCGAAACTAATTAAACTTGGAGGGCTCGACGGAGAACTGTGGGAACTGTCGCGGTTTCGGTGTTGTTATTGGGGTTTCTGGGGGGTTCGAAATTTCGTATTGTTGTTGATTGAATTCATCAAATAATTATCGCTCGTTTCTTAATGATTCAGTCGGGCGGTTGTGCGGTCTCTGCGAATAGCTCAGTACTTTCCATGACGACCTCCGCGCGTACTAATATTAGATAGAAATACTAACAGCTTCGAACGGCCAATTAGGAATCAGGACTCTCATCATATGGCATCCTCCCTTCTGTCGGATGTTGGAAAGTGTTAGGTGAGACTGATTTCAGCGTAGCTTCTCATTTTGCAGTGTTATCAAATTAGATCTCGGCTCCATCGATTTCTCTTTAATCGCTGCTTTTGTTGTACACCTTGAACCCACATTTCTCACCCAGGTCCATGGTTAGGACGATCCTTGTCAGCTCCATGCCTTTTGTTCTGCTTCGCGAAGTTCTTTCTTGATCAGGTATCTCTGGAACGAGTTTTTCGATGGCAACTGGAACTGTAGTCTTCAGCTTTCTTTCCATAATTAGTTCTGCTGGGGAGGAGCCGACCTATACGACAAAAGCTACCATCCAGTTATTCACTTGTTGTATATGACTATAGTCATGCGAGATTGTTGGAAGAAATTAAACAGTTTAGTTCTTTGTCTGTTTGACGTAAAATAACCCGAGTTGATTTATTCGTGGTAAAGTCGTACATTCAAGTTAAACTTACACAAGTGGTGGCCCCGACGTGACGTAGTGTTACGTTCTTACCTTATCCCAGGCATTGAGGGTTACCAGCAGAAATCATCTATGGATAACTTCCAATTGATTTATTCGATTCCATTACTCCCTACGTCTATCCAGATTTACTTGATTCTTCACATGTTTTTGTGCGACAGGATGCTATGAGGAGGCCGCTGCAACCCTGTATTGTACCATACAGACAAAGTTTTTCGCCTACAGACGCTTCGTGGAGAACAAAATGTTTCTGTAGATAGATTCAACGCTTCTCATTCTTCTTCAATCCCTCAGGCCGGCTTACCAAATGGGGCCAGGCCCCAGGCCTGCACGAAGATGCGAAACCGGCGGATGGAGATCTTGCTGGAGAGGAGCCAAGATCCCCCCCCCCCGTTGGAAGCCGAGCACTCTTCTTGGCCTCTCTACATGGGCAGTCGCTGAAGTGGAGGCGACTGAAGAAGTGCAGCCACTCACTGAAGGCACCGTGGCCAGAGCAGCTGCACCTTCGCCAAGGACGGCCATCACCAGCTAAACCGCTCAATGGAGGGGAGGATGCCACGCTCTTCCCACCACTCCTGCCACTTGTCGATGAGTGCTTCTTGGCTCTCCGCGCTGGATCGAGGGAGGAGGGCCTGGAAGGGCCCTCGGTACCTCCTCATGCAATCCCGCCTAATGCACGACCGGAGCACCCCCAGGTCGAGGATCAGTTTCAGGGGTGGGGGTGCGCCAGCAAGCACCTGGAGGGCCAGGTGGGATGTGGTGCCGTATGCCAGCAGCACAGCCAGGAGGGTGTCTCGCTGGAGTGTGAGAGCCAGCTGCCGGTCCCAGTGTGTGGGAACCACCCACCATGTCGCTGCAGCTACCACACCACTGGTAAGAACACGGCCCAGTAATATTGGTACCTCGCATAGGATGAGGCCCCCCAGGTCGATCCTGAAAGGGACCTGATTTGGGCTGTGAGGTCTGAGCACTTACCCCGGGGGAAGAACAAGTGCTCCAGGCCAGCTTACCGAGAACTCATCATACTACCACTCGGAGTGGCCCACAGTGGGGCTTTACAGTATCGTTGACTCTTGGGAGAGGGGGAATAATGTGCCTACCATCCAGTTATTATTCACTTGTTCCATATGACCAGTCATGCGAGATTTTTGGACGAAATTTTAGTTCTTTCATCAGTTTAGTTCTTTGTCTGTTTGACGTTAAATAACCGTACATTTAAGTTACACTTACACATTATATCCTCCCACTTCGTTTAGCTGTATTAACAGTAGATTCGCCTAGTCCATGTGATCGTGGACAATTTGGGCTACTGGTAACGTTTTCAAAACGTACTTTGGCTGCGGGCGATTTGAATGCTTCACTGCATAACTGTGAGTCATTGTCACAACGCGTCCTGTGCGACACGCCGAATCCAGAAAATATGACGACAAACAAGTCAGCTTCTACTCTCGACCAAGGCAACTTAGGGAACTCACTAGGAATTAAAGGCGCCGTTGGATTTTTTCTGTTCTGGATGCAAACAAAACAGCCCGCTACTTTACCCTTAATGTCGCCATTTATCCCTGGCCACCAGACCGTTTTGCAATTCCTCTGCATTTCGATACTCCAAGGTGCCCATCATGACAATCCCTCAATGATCGGGAACACCGATTCTATTTCCCATCTTATCAGTCAATCGTGGCGGGCCAAATGGCCTTTGAATCCGATGAATGTGCCACACTGATGAAGTTTCAGTACCTCATCACAAGCAGTGTGCTCCTTGATCTGTTTATAAAGCGCATCTCGAGGTGGCAAGGCATCCAACTGACTATTGACGTCTTCCTCCAATTCCTCACAAGCCAGCTGCTCGCTCATTGATGAGACTTCCAAATTCTCTCTTGACAGTGCGTCAGGATCTACCAATTGTGTTCCCGGGACATAAGATATTACGTAATCAAACCTGAATAGCCGTAATCTGAACGGTTGGATTCTTGAAGACAGGCCCTGGATATGCTTGCTCTTTAGCAAAGAGATTAATGGCTTATGGTCAGTAATTAACAAAAAACGTTTCTCGTTCAATTTGGGCACAACTGATTTCTCTTGAGGTGAGAGCTCTAGACGCATACATTTCAGGAAAATATTTTCCCTCGTGTTTTTGTTCAAACAGTGCACCAAATGGATAGGAAGATGCATCAGTAGTGAGCCTAGTTGGTGCGTTCACATCGAATGGTCGTAAAACAGGAGCATTACAAAGGATAGTCTTCATTTTCACGAATGTATCCTCATGTACCCGTGTCCACTTTATAGTTCTCTCAAATTATGAGTTATCCCTGATTATCATGCTAAACCCAGTCTCCGTACTAAGATGTTCGTACGGCAAATTAGGAATATCATCATACGACATTCTGTACGAATCGCGGAACAATTTGCGAAGGTGTGTGGAGTTTATAGTCCGGATTAACATTTCCTTTCCGACGTTGGCTTCAGCGCCCTTCCGTGGCTTTTTTTGGTATTCAAATTCGAAAGAAGTGGTGGACTGCCGTGATCTGTAGGGAAATGGCACAAATTAAGGGGAAACGAATACATTATAACGACGCATCACGCAACTTTCCTTTAGCTCTACGTACAATCCACGATTTTTAAGGCTCAAGTTGCTAATTCAATACGCTCTTCATTCAACACATGCTGTGGAACTCGACATTCCATAAAGAGAGGCTTCCGGACTCTATTAGGCTGTTGCTACTCATCGCACGACGTTCAAATATAGGTAATTGGTGGGTTCTGAAATTATTGACGTAAAACTCCGAAGAAGTTGAACGAAAAAACGGAATTTCTGTGGTTGCTCTTCATTTTATTGTGAACGTTATTATACAGCCATCGAAGATACCTTACGATACTCTCAATTTCCATAACGTTCTCTGCAATTAACTAACAGCAGGCGGTCGAAGGAGCTGTCACGTACCTCGAGGTGCCATGTTACAGTAGGTCCTTCACTGCTGTCCATTTATTGTCTCAGAGTGACAAATGAGTCTTGAAGAGCTCACGGCGTGTTTTACCCCCAAAATATTCCAAGTTTTGGCTCGGAGGCTCTAGATTCGGGTTATTTGGCAGTTGGCTAAGTCAACGCTCTCGTCTGATGGGTGATAAACGAGGGAAGTACAAAAAAAAGACAAAAATTTTTTTTTTGATGAACCAATTCTTCATAGGAAGGTAACTCTCGGAGGGAGACTCGGGGCCGACTAATTTATGTTGCTCCTAATTATTCCCGTTTTCCCGAGTGATTTATTCCGCTCTCTTCGTTTCGGGTCATCGGATCCTTGAAAACCAGAAGCCAAAAATGGCCTCTGGGGGGAGCCGAAACGCGTCGCCTGGACGGTCCTCTCGGTCTCTTCCTGCGTTCTTGCCTTCGCGTCTAATTGCCAAGCCGCGTCTAATTAAGTAATTATCGTTGTGAAGTCTGTTTCTGGATGAAAAAGAGGTTCCGATAAGTTTCTCCGCGGCTGTTGGCATCCATACAAACTCCTTTGCCCCGTCATCGGGGCAATTTATTCATTTTGGATTCTTCCCCGTTCGTTCCCAAGCGGAGCCCCTTTATTTTTAATTCGTCGTTCAAATGGGCGCCAGACTTTTGTTGTTTTTTTTTGGTTTCTGGAGGACTTTGATTCTTGTCATTACAATTTCTGATTAAAACTGAAAAAGAGATTCTCGAAAAATCCGAGTTTTTTATCGTCTTTGCCGCGGCGAAGAACCGTTCAATATTCGCCTCAGCATTTTAATTGCGCCTTGCAAATGCTTCTCCGAAATTCGTGCAATTGTCTAATTATAAAATTCTATACGCTGTACATCGCTCTGAGTTGCTCCGTTTTTTATTGAATACTTCGCAATTATTTTCCTGTTGTGCTGTGTCGGAAATGGAATTTGATTCGGAGCTTGAGAGAAAGATCTCCAGTTCTGTGTCCTGGTGGTTTAAAAGGGTTTCTATGTCGAGAGAGAAAGCTCTATGTTCTTGTTACCTTCCGCTATTCAAAGGAAAGGAGGAATTTTAATTTCCTTCAGGTATATGCGTTTTGAGGCTTCTGACTCCGATAAACCTAATTTTGGCGTGTAGTTTAATTTGCGTGAGATCAGCTGAACTGATTGAGCTGGTAAAATTATGGTACATAGTTCGTATGTACGTCGGCCCGTGGTCTCTGCAGCCCTGCGTACTTGCCACTCGTCCATGAGCCACGATAGGTACTGTCACCCTGTTCGATTGTGTAATTGCAATTCGGGCTACCTTAGCATCCAGAAACAGGTTCAAAGGTGGACGGTTGGCTATCACCTGCAGCGCTGCTGTTGTGGCTGTGCGGTATGACCTTGTGGATGGCCCTCTGGATGCTAACCGTTTTGGCCGTTACACTTTTCGAAAGGTTTCACCACCACTGACAGCTGGGAGGAACATTACAACGTAGTACTCCCTCTTGACCTTCTTGGATGCCCCCCATTCTTCTCTAGAAAGCCTCCTCATCGTCCCAATGTGAGGTGGGCTACTTGTGCTGCCCCCAGGAAGCTCTTCCAGAGGATAACTCCGAGGTACTTTACCTCTTTCCTTATAGTCACTTGCGTGTCCCCCATGTGGGAGTCATTTCTACTGCCAGCTTGAGTCTTGCCCTGAGATACCACTCCTGCAATTTGTTTGCTGCATGCCTTGCGGCCTCCCAACGTATGCAGCTGTCTCTACCCCTTTCCTCCATTGCAAAATGCAGCACCCACTTCAACCACCCCTCAGTTCAATTCGTGTCATCGTGCCAACTACCTAGCGCCACCTAAAAAATGTCAATTTTTGGTTGTTACGTAGTCAGGTCATATTTCGTATCATTTACCAGTATTTCTCGATGCGGAATCCAATGATTTCACGTATGTTACATAAGTTATAAGGATTGTTGAAGCCATGTTATATTCTTAACATTTCTCGACGATGAATAGGAGGCTCCAGTCATTCTGCGCAAGAGAATAATGACCCGTTGCATGGTAATGTGCAGCGTTTTTCTTTATCATTCATTCTGAAAAATACACCTATGTTTTCGGTTAGGGAAAATTGTTTACAATCTCCCCTCAAAATTTGATAATTTGCGTTTCAAGACATCGGGATTCCACATCTACAATGTCCATCCGTCGTCCGCTGTCTGGGCCGTTTTGTGTCCTTAACGCTGTCTAAAACATCCGTTCTTTCGCACAATCCGATCGGACGAAGCCCATGGTTGTTAAGGCCACAAAACGGTTAAAAAACTTCGGCAGTTTTATCGCAAATATGTCGTGTTTGGTAGCGTTTTCAAGGTATTTTTAGATTCTGGGTCGAATGAAATTTTCAGAGGCGTCTAGATGGAAAAAAAGTGAAGTCACGGTAATTATAGTTAGCCAAAGCGTACTAATTGAAAGAACTCGGGGGACAATACTGTACTCCCTTCCTCCCATCTCTTTAATCCCCCCCGGACAGCTTGACACGACACCTCGTCGTGCCTATTTCGGACAGGAGCCTGTAATATTTAGTTTTCCTCGTTCCGTTGTAGTCAGGTCATGTTTCGTATGGTTTGCTGGTATTTTTAGATGCTGAATTGAATGGATCTCGGAGGTGTGAGACTACGTCAAGCTGTGCAAGAGAATAATAAACCGTTGTGTACTAATTGGCAATGTTTTTTAATGGAAATCGTCTATTTAAATTTCTGGCAGCATCAGCCGTCTCGTAGCACCGTGTGATGGAAAGTAAAAAGTTAAACTAAGCCGGCCTTAAATGAAATAGTAGACTTTACTCTCAGTCCTCTCCTCTGCCCCCCCCCCCCCACCGCCCAACACACACGCCATCTTCCGCCCATTAAACTCCAAAAACGAAACGTTGAGATTTTCTCACTGGTCAGTTCGAAATGAAATTATATTTAATTCACATGAAATCCCCCGGACTAACGAACGTCCTCATAAAATACACGCTCCCTTCCAAATTAACTCATTTTTCACGGGCGTTTCGAAGGGAAGCTAATCATTAAAGCAAAGATGCCACAAAGTCAAAGATCCAATCGTTTCTCGACTAGGAACGAGAAGGCGGAACTTCGGGGGCCCCCCGACGAAACATTCTCAACGGCCCCATTCCGGTTAATAGGTATAACTGCCCTAATGGTTTTTTTTCAGCTTGATACCCACTTTGTTCCACGTCAGTCTTCATTCTCCCACTCAATTGTCTAGAGCGATCTCGTAAACCCCGGTAGCAGGGAGTTGATAAATTAGCTCCGTTACCGCCTAACTTCTGGCAGTGATTCTTGATAAATAGAATACAAATTCAGAACCTCTCCACGGGGAAAGTAATCTCCTGAATACCGAAAGCCCTTAAAACGAGAAATCGTGGTTCTAACTCTATTGTACGGCAAATGGCTCCACGTTCTGCCCCACTAATTTTTTTTTCTCGTCCTTGTAAACGATTTTCCGGACGTCACGAGGGCAATTTGTCAAATCTCAATATATTCTCGAACTTTTCAAGCGCTATTAGCTCTTACGTAAGCTGCGTTATAACGGTTCGGATGAAATGACAGAAAAATATATTGACTTTACTAAAGTTAACGTACCTGTTAGGTGAGTCCGTCTCCTCTGGCTTGTGAGTTACTGTGGGCAAGCGCTTTCGATGTAAAGACATCATCGTCTGGCCGTTTAGTCAGTACTGGAGTCAGTCAGTTGGTCGTGGTCTTTATATACAAAGAGAAAGGTGAAAGGAGTGATGGAGCGTTGGGGAAGGGGCGGGGAGAGGTCTTGTTGGTCAGTCTTGTTAGTAGTACCTTAGCCGGACTGGCTGTGTTAGGTATTAAAGAAATTGGGTTGTGTCCGCCAGTAGGCAAATACTAAAGTTAACGTACCTGTTAGGTGAGTCCGTCTCCTCCATCACTCCTTTCACCTTTCTCTTTGTATATAAAGACCACGACCAACTGACTGACTCCAGTACTGACTAAACGGCCAGACGATGATGTCTTTACATCGAAAGCGCTTGCCCACAGTAACTCACAAGCCAGAGGAGACGGACTCACCTAACAGGTACGTTAACTTTAGTATTTGCCTACTGGCGGACACAACCCAATTTCTTTAATACCTATATTGACTTTGGTGCTAAAATGTACGTGGAGCTGAGGAAAGTTGTGTGTTGCGTCGCATATTTATTATTTTTATTTATATATATTTGTGTAGAGAGACTTGTGGTTAAGTATTTTATATTTCTTGTTGGGAACATCGGCTTCAATGATTTACTTTTCTATTTTATTTATTCCATCTTAAGAGCAAAATAAATATCTACAACGATGAAATGAAATATCAGTTGAATTATAGATATAATGTGATGTGACAGACTGGAAAAATGACTCTCTGAAAGGTTGAAAACCGCGCATAGAGAGGGTGGTCGACAAATACATTGCTAAATAGCCTCTGCTACTTGTCTGCTTATTCAAGAGAAGGAAAACATAGTAACATATAAAAGTAAGAAGTTATTGGGAAAACCATGCAAATTATTACACAATGGTTTATTATTCTCATGAACAGCTTGACCTAGTATTACTGCTCCGAGACCCATTCCATTCGATTCAGCATCGAAAAATACTAGTAAACCATACGAAACATGACTAAATATTCCCCCTGTCTGTAGACATTTATGATCCGATGTCAGGGTGTGCGGAGGAAGTGGCCCTAACCTTCCTCCGTCCCGTCGTCAGGCAAAAAGAGTCGGGGGAAATTGGGATGGGGACTACTTCCAGCGAACCCTCAGCAATTGCGGGCTGGGGGTTTTGATGAGACGGGAGGGTGGGAGTACTAACGACGAAACGTTTACTCCCGATGTAATGTCCGTCCGATCGGATTGCCGAGATGGCGGGCACAACTAGATACCAAATGGGATTTTTGTAGGAAAGAACGGATTTTTTTGACCGCGTTAATGGCACAAAACAGTCTGGATGGCGGACGGACATTGCAGATTTGGAATCCCCATGTCTTGAAACGTAAAGTATCAAATTTTGAGAGGGGGTTGTAAAAAATGTTTCCTGATCGAAAACATAGGGTTATTATTCAGAATGAATAATAAACCAAAAGAAGTTATTGGGAAAATTATTATTACTATGAAGCTGCTGGGGTTTAACTTAATTGGATATAAGGTGTGTTGTACCATATGTCCGAAACTCGTTGGAACAGTATTGACCCACAGAATTGTACTGCTGTTGATAAAAAGCGGTATTACACTTTGAGATTTGGCACAGCGATTCCTCCTGTTCTCTGGTACATTTTGCGTGACAAATTGCAATAATTTTGTTTCTCTCTTAATTTGTATGAGGGACGCCCTTGGAAACAATTGGCCAACTCTGCAGAATTCTAGATTTTTGAACAATGGAGCAGTCTGCGTCCTACAAGGTACATTGTGTAGAACTCAAATGAGCGTTTTTTGAGCCCTAATAAGTGTTTTTCCGGCTGAACCCTGTGGGCGCACGAATCGGGGAGCTTGGAACTGAGTAATAAACGAACGTGGTGTGCGCGAGTGAGCACTGTATCACAATTGGCAGAATAGCGATATCAGTTCGAGTGGGAGTATATAAACGCGCTCAAGAGAACCTCAATACATGTGAACTGGTAGTGAGATACTAAGTGGGGGGAGAGGGACAGAGAGGGATTGATTGATTGATAACGTCTTTATTATTGAATCTGGCGAGGTTTGGCCAGAGAGAGAGATAGTGTTGAGTTGGGAGTAGTGTGAGCTAAGAGAACTGGGAGACGACTGTTTCTACTTGGAAGGATCGGTTGAGAAGAGGAATCTAAAATTGAGGGGTGGGAAAAGATAATTGTGAAAGTCCATCTGCTGTCAATTGGAAATAACTGAGGAGTGGGACTTCCACAGTTACAAACAAAAGGGATGAGGTAGAAAGGTGTTTGGGGAAACAATGACGTTCCAGAGGTCAGGTGAATCCCGTTAGGACAAGGGGGGACATTTGGGAGGTCAAAGACCCAGCTCATTCGGCCTGCCAAACATTACTCTACGATTCCGTATTGTAGGTTGGATTGTCTCAAGGCAAAATGAACAGCCCTCAAAGTTTAGAAATGTAAGCAATCCCACAAACGAGCTAATATATAAAGCAGCTTGCGTGGCGTTGCAACCATATTATTAATGTGGACATCCCATTTCAAGTACTGATCAATGTATACACCTAATTTTGGCTCGATGAATGAGGTTCATGCCATTACCATTCTCGTCCAGGCAGATTTTAATAATATTCAAGCCTGTCTCTGCTTTTCAATGTACAGAGTAAAACACGAACTCTTCATCGATTTTCAATTGCGTAATGCCGCCCGAAAATATTAGAAACCATACAGGCCCCAATACAGTTCCCTGAGGAAACCCAAATTTCAGTTTCCGAGAGGCTCACGACTTCCTTAAATCTGACCCTTTCTGAGCGCTCACTTAACTTTTTATCCAATCCAGACTGAAGTCGAAAGCCATGGCCAAAGCCAGATAGACGACTACGGCTTGGCCTCTCCTTAGCAATTTCGAAGGTATTGCATCCTGTGTTTGTGAGCCTGCGCAAACTGTTTTCATTCAAGTAGTGCATAATTTGGGTCTGACCCCACGTTTCTAAAATGTTGGCCAGGTTACTGAGTAGTAGTATCGGTCTGAAGTTATTTATAGTGAGGTCATCTCCACAACAGCTGCATTGAAGCAGTTCGGCACTGCTCCATTCCTAAAAAAACTCACATGGTGTATTAAAAAACTCAAGGCTTGCACGTTCTTCTGACGGTTCATTCAACAACAGAAGTGCATTCCGTAGAGTGGAGTTCACGACTTTTCTTCTCGAAGTTTCACAGTGTCGATAGCCCACGTGGTTTCTGTTTTGGCATGTACGGTTTGTTTAGAGGGACACATTTAAAGCTCAGATTGTCGAATAACCCCCCTTCTTCTTCCAGCTACTCCTCCTCTTACCGCGTTGACCCTCTTCGAAGGGATTTCAGAATTACTTTCAGGGGAAGGCCGACACGCCGAGAACGGTCAAAGAGAGCTCGAAGGCGAAATAACTTGATATTGCGGAGCCGACGTCAGAGCTATAGAAATACAAAGAAAGGCCTCGAAACATAATCTACAAAGGTGTTGGAACGAGAAACTCTCGTACCGCGCGGACGCCGAAAGCTCAATAACGAGTTTTACCATCGGCGAAATGAAGAAAACGTATTACGCGTCAAATGTCAATCAGCTACGGTTGAAAATGAGTGCGCAAATGACTGGTGCGCTCCATCGCTCGACCTTCCTTAGCTCCATGAACGTCGAACGTGTCATCAGAACTGTTTTAACCTTTTCTGTCGCAAAGGGCGGTTCACAAAATAAATTGTCGTTTCTCTTAGAATCTTAAGCTGCCCACTGACGAGCCTTCCAAACGGCCTGGCGTGGCGCGATTTCACTCCCAGCCGCAGCAATACAAAACCGTCTAGATATGTGTGGCCAGTCACGAGCACGCCATTCCATTCTTCTACTGGTTGCTGCAATACGCTACGTAGTATCCTTTCGAGTACGGATGAAGTAGCTAACGTGTATCTGAATAGGCGGAATCATACGCACCTAAATTGCTCCAAGCTCCAGATCGGTTCTAAATAACTGAGGAGCAGGACTTCCCAAAGGTACAAACAGAAGGGTTGAGATGTGAAAGGTATTTGTGGCCAGCGAGTGCTGTTAAGTGCTTTGGTGTTTTGGAGATCAAAAACCCAGCTAATTCGGCCGGCGCTGCTTAACATGCTTCACTCCTCAAAGACGGGTTTCGCCAGATTTGGCTAAGCTCTTATCTTTCCTCGTCATATCCTCATATCTGTTTTCCATTACCGAGCTACTCTCTTCTATTACACTGACCAACAGCTTCTTTTCCTTGACGTTCTTGAATGTACGTTGGCAGTCTCTTTTTATATTCCCACATATCATGTTCCGTCTCGTTCACTGATATTTTTCGATGTTGAATATCTGAGGTGTGATATCGCGTAAAGCTGTGCAATCATGCAGTGCTCGAAAGTATCATATCGTTGTGTATTAAAGCACGTAATTTTCAGTGATATTGTTTAATTTGTGATTTTTTGAAGGCGCGAGAATAAGGTTATGAAAGTAGTGTGTTGCTGCGCACCAGAGTTTTTACTTGATTGTAAATGTTTCTCGCTGCCACGTACAAAATGTTCCCACTGTCCGAGAGTCGTGCCATCAGATTTACGTTAGGCGGGAAAATCAAAAAGGAAGTTGTGATGCGCACCAAATGTTATCCTCGCCGAATGTGTTTTGAACGTCTTAGCCATTCGACCAGAACCCTTCGAAAAACTTTGGAACTTGCCGAATCGAATAAGAAAACAGGAACGTCCTTTCGTTCGGACCGAAGTCGCTTGAATGGAGTTTCCTCTTGACGTCAATCGGGTCATTCAACGAAAACAGGAAAGTAAAAACGAGGTTGTCTGTCGTCTGACCGTCGAGTTGAAAATAGGAAAGGACTAGAAAGCTTGTGCGGAGCACCTCAAAACGCCAACCGCGTCTGCTTTTCGAAAATTGGATGCTCAACACCCGCGAGCTGTCACAAAACGGGGTATGTTTTCTCTTTTTGCGGAGCTGTTTCGGTGCATTTAAGGTACGTGGCCCGTTGCGAAATTCAATTCGGAGGTGGTTTTTTTTTCCATTTCCGTTGGGCGCGATTGAGCCGATAAGCACCGAGTAGTTTTATATTCGATTTCAATTCCACCGGAGGTGGTTTTTACATTTGAAGCGAGAAAATGGGCGATTTGCGTTTGAATCTGATTTAGGAAATGTAGGCCAGTAGTTGGTTTCCAAACTGAGCCGGCGAACGCCTTGTATTTCTTTCCAACTGAAGAATGAAGGCCTCGAGTTCAGACTTCTCAGGCCCGCCCTCGACCTTTTTCTAGTTGCAGTGAAGGAAATTGTCGTAAAATGTTGTTGGGAACCCAAAACGCCTTTCCTCAGCCCCATTATGCGTCTCTCTGCTAACTAATCCAATACCACCGAGGAAAGCCTGAAGTTATCGCGAAGACCCATCTACAAAATGAAAGACTCACGCGCACGTCAGACGAACTAGGAGAAATATCAGGCGTTGAGAATTTAGGAGCGACGTGTCTCCAAATACTGAATGCGAACTAAGGGCTGGACGGCTGGAGTTATTAAGTGAGGTCTTAGTTCGAAGATTTTTGAACGCCTTTTGCCTATTCGTTTGTTTTACAAGAATCGAAATCGTTACGTAGACCTTCGCGTTTTTGTTGAGTCGGTGAAAAGAAAGAAGTGCTGCACGTTAAGTTACTTTTGAATTTAATAACTGAGGAGGAGTAGTGGAGGTAAAGGGAGTGAGAGTGAGGTCGCGAGGTTTTCCGAAACGAGCGAGATCCAAAATCCCAACGATCGAAGGTGAACCTGTAATTATGTCAAGGGGAAGGAATTTTCCATTCTGCCAAGAAGGGGTTGATATCATTATAGTGCTCTACGGGGTTACAACATTTATTGAGTCACCAGCGTACTGATTCATAGTACTCCCAACATGAAATTAAAAAAAAAAATTTCCTTCTCTTATATCTGCGAAGTAGAAAGGAAAATTACTTAAACGGCTGAAAAAACAGAATTTAAAGGAAAACACTGAAACAATCTGTTGAGATGCACCACACAATGTTCCTCAACGTTTTAGGCTGTTGACAAATTTTCAACCTACTGCATAACGTGTCTTCTTATTCCGTAGGGATACAATTAGTGGAAACAAGGGTATCTTGGCAAGTGATCTTGGCTTAGTGAGCCATGCCTTCTCATCCCCCCACCAGGTCTGTTATCTGATTTGATGACTGCTCCTAAACCATCAACTCAGACCTGCGGCAGGTATTTGGTCGTTAGCCACTCTCCCGGTAGCGGGCTGTTGCTCGACTGTTACCGAATGGAGGAGTAGGAAGAGGAGGAATCCCGTACCATCTGGGAGTAGTTCTTAATCTGGTTTCTCATCAGACCTAACTATTTACTTGGGTGGCAAGTTTCAAAAGAACGGACGAACTGTGACCACGGTTCTTAGCCCTCACCTCCTTTGCAAACTCTGCGAAAAGGTTATACTCTTGCTTTGTAGCAGTCAATGCTGCTAATTTCATTTGCCCTCCCAACAACCGTCGCTCACGTGTTTGTAGTGCAGTATTGTGCAGACGTGCAGGATGGAGAGTCTTTGACAGAAAAGAGCCACGTGTTAAAGTTGCCATATCCCGTGAGGAACTGGCTCGTCTAGTGGTCTTTCTGGCTCAACTCATTTTATCTGAAACGTTCATGGATGTTGGAGAAGAACTCATTCGTGTCAAGACCCTTTGATGTGGGTTCCCATCTCGCTTGCGTTTTCTCTGACGGCCATTCGTCAATGGCGACAAGTTTCCGTTATGTGGTTCCACGCAAAGTGGAGGAAGCTCCCATTTCACTCTCCACTTGTCAACTACGCTCTCAACAGCCAAGTCAACCGGTAACTGACTTGTGATCACCTGGAGTGCTTCTGTTGATACAGTCTTATATGCCTCGGTGATCTACTAGAACGCAGCTCTCTGTGATTGGGCCAATGTTCTCTTTTGATCGACTGTCCAATCACGCCTAGATAGCCGTACCCGTCGCGCCCTGTACATGAGGATAGTGTCATGGTAACGCACAATCACTATCAATTCGTACATCAGTACCAGCGTACCCCCCCCCCCTCCACCTAACTTACCTTTTCATAAGTCTCCTCTCTCTCCTCCCTCATTCGTACCAAATTATATTTACCTGCTAACCAGTTCTGGATTTTAACATTTTTCTCCCACTATACTGACCTTTTATTCGCCTCCCCTTCTCTCAGCATTCCTCCTCACCTCCACATCTACCTCAGACCACTTGTTGGAGGAGGATTAATATACTCGCACTGTTGTACGAATGGGGTTTATTCCAGTAAAAATCGATAGATATAAACAGCCTAGTTACGGGTGCTACGTGTTCGGGAAATGTAAATGATTTTAAGTATTCCCACATTATGTTGTCGTCTTGGCCACTTTAATGTTGTACGATAATGGAACTGTTTTGGTTCAGAAACGTGAAGATTGGATGATAACTCATGAAAATCAGGCAAACGAAATTTTAGATCTACAAGTGAAGCTATTCAGCCCTGTGTTGGTTTATTATTCATTCTGAATAATAACCCTATGTTTTCGGTTTTGTGCCTTTGATGTGGTCTTGAACATCCGTTATTTCGCACAAAATCCCATTTGATATCTAGTTGTGCCCTCTATCTCGGCAATCCGATCGGACGAAGCCCATGGTTGTTATGGACAAAAAATGGTTTAAAAAATTAACGAAAGGCAGTATAATCGCAAATGAGCCGTGTTTCGTATCATTTTCAAGGTATTTTTACATCCTGGGTCGAATGGAATGAGTATCAGACGTGTACAACTGCGGATAGGGAAATTACTGTAATTATTAGAGTCAACCAATTGAACGAACTCGCGGGAACTACAGCGGAAGTCGACGTTTCGTCGTTTGTACTCCCTCCCTCCCATCACATCAAAAACCACCCGTCCGCTCGTCTCGCAACGTCATGCCAATTGCCGAGGGTTTGCTCGATTCGAGGATCCCCATCCCAATTTCCCCGACTCTTTTTGCCTGACGGGGCGGAGGAAGGATAGGGCCAGTTCCTCCGCACAACCTTACATCGGATCATAAATGCCTACAGACGTTTAGGGGCGCCTGGCGCCGGGGGAATATTTAGTTTCCATAGTTCCATTGTAGTCAGGTCATGTTTTGTATGGTTTACTAGTATTTTTCGATGCTGAATCCAATGGAATGGGTCTCGGAGCAGTAATACTAGGTCAAGCTGTTCATGAGAATAATAAACCGTTGTGTAATAATTTGCAGGGTTTTTTATTGCTGCCTGGAGCTTCCAACCAGTTTTGAGTTTGTGGCGGAGTGTTGCGAACATTTGAACACTTTTAGCTTCAAGCAGTCGTCAAATGTCTTGACGCGTTTACGAGGGCGTCGCCGGACGGCCTGAAGTAGCGCGGTGGTTGTTAGTACGGACCTTCGCATTCCCCTTGTGGAATATGTATATAAATGAAGCACAGAGGGGGAAAATGAAACTCTCTTTGCGAGAGATTCCCGTAAAAGGGTTACAGTTGATCTGGCTAAAGTACAGTTTGGTGTAACTGCAACACCTTCCTCTTCCCCCTAAAAGGTGATTAATCCGTCGCTTCCTACGCAACTATAACAGTAAAACGCGCGGGGTATTAAAAACGCCGCCGCTCTCAGGCTCTTTCCAACGAAAGTTATTTTAAACTGCCAGAAGAACAACAAAGATCTCGGAAGTTACACAACTGGCCGCTCAATTATGAATAAGCCCTGGGAGGAAGAGCGTTGCAACGGGCCTGGAAGAGAGTCGAGGGGAAGCGAGTAGCTTTGGCGTTTTATTATTTGAACAGGAATATGAACCAAAACCCTTTTGAAATATTCAGGCGAGGAAAAAGTTCGGAGGGCGGATATTGCCTTGAATTACATCCTGAAACTGATTCCAACCCTCAACGAGAAGCAAATCACTTTTCTGCGGGGATGAGATTAATAAAGTGGCCCCTGGATGTTGGTAGCCGAAAGGACGAGTTTAACCCGACGTTTACCCTGGAATTTCATCTTGGGACATTCATCCTCAGCCCTTTGTGGGGGGGTGCTCACAAGTCAATCGCTTTAGGTCACGATTCCGTTAACCCCGTCACCCTGTCGTTACTTCCAATACGTTTGGCTCACCTTGCAGGTTGCGTGGTCTGTGGTTGAAGGCAATTCATACTTAATCCGAAGTCACTCAGTCGTTTAGCCACGAATGTTGAGTTTTTCTATGGATGGTTTGCTCGTAGTGTGCATGAATTAACCTCGGCGTGTTGCAGCACCAACCTGCAATTGTTCAGCACATTGCATCAGATCGGTCCTCACGCCTTTCTTCCATGGCAGTTCTTCGTTGTCCTCTTCATCCTCTCAAGAATTTTGCAGTGTGTCGCCATTTCCGAACAACCTTCTATACTACCCTCAGTTCGCGAGCTTCAGGAGCTGTTTTAACTTGTCTTAATTCACCACTCTTGAAGGATGCTGGTCCACCAAAACTGACATCCGATCAGATTCTGGTTTTAGTCTCCCCTCCCACTGCTACTGTCTCCGCCAGAAAACATCAGGTTTTGTGCAGTCTGACAGTAGTAAGATTGGTGAGGTGGTCAGGCTGAGAGTATGAAGCCCATTATTTTTACATACGTTGACTACTGAATATATAAGGTGAGCAGCCAAAGGCGTTCATTCTATTGACCGTTGATGGTGTCTTTGTTCCACCATCCACCATTTTATACCTTTAACGTAGTCTAAAAACTTGGTTCTTTCGCACATAAACCCCACTCGATATGTAGTTGTGTACGCCACCTCGGCAATCTGATCAGACGACGCCCATGGTTGTTATGGGCAAAAAATGGTAGAAAAACAAATTAACAAACATGGGATGTTGGCAGTTTTATCGCTAATACGCCGTGTTGGGTATCGTTTTCTAGATATTTTTAGATTTTCGGTGGGATGGAATGATTATCGGAGGTGTACGGCTGCATCTAGACCAAAAACAGTGAAATCACAGTAATTATAGTGAGCTCAAGTCTACTGATTGACAGAACTCGAGGGAAAATACAGCGGTCGTAAACGTTTCATCGTTTCCCTCTCGTCACATTCGCCCTTCAGCTCGACTCGTCACGTCATGCCAATTGCCTACTTGCGTGTCTGGAATATATCATTTTCATCGTTCCGTTGTAGTCTGGTCGTGTTTCGTATCGTTTGTTGGTATTTTTCGATGCTGAATCGAATGGAATGGGTCTCGGGTATGTGCGTCAAACCGTGCTAGATAATAATAAATCGTTGTGCAATAATTTGCAGAGTTTTAGTTTCATGTTACTCACATTATCGCTTAATATCCCCCAATAGTAATTATTTATCAGGGTTTCTTCCCGTGGTAAATTGTGCTCGTATGATTCATTAATGTTTCGGGACTGGCAATTTGCTGCGGAACGAATTTCACACCTCAAAATTCACATCCTCCTCCAAGTTGTGCACTTTGCGAGCTTTGGAGACATGACGAAGTTTGCTCCACGGGAGGATTGACGTTCTTTTCGAAGTCTATCTTTGGACGTGGTGTGACTGTGGGAGAGGGGGCAACAATCGGATGTTTCCAGGCTGTTGAGATTTAAGAAGGCGTGAAACATGTGTTACGAGTAAAGTGTCGACAAGAGGTGGAGACCAGTCGTTTTGTCGCCACCTTGAACGCCTGGCTTCTACGATTAGATCCTCCTCCTCCGAGCCCTCGTTCTGAAATTCCGGGCTATTTACACTACTTGCTTCATTTGTTCTGAAACTAATGGTTTCAACGATTTTTTTATTTTCCTATTCCGTGGCCGTCTCACGTTGATAAAAAAAAGAAATGTGTTGTTGAGCATTACGTAGTGTCCTGATGCAGAGCAATTGTTTTTTAGTATTTCTCACCACTATAGTGAGTTTGTAGAATACAAGTACAATAAGTAATTATAAGAATACAAAGGAGAGCTTTGGGACAATACGGCATAGGGTGCCAGAAGCTCTTTTCCCCGATGAATTCTGAACCGTCGTGGTTGTAACTGTAGAGTTCGCTGTATCTCACAACTATCGGCCTGTTTATTTTCTTATGCTTCTGTACTCTCCTATAAAACTGCAGCATCCTGAGCGGGGGATGGTGTGGCAGGTATTAGTCGCTTCTGTTCTTATAGCAACTCAACATACATGTTGGTTGGAGGACAACTCCAACCAGACCATTTCAACCAGTCTTGCATGCAACTGCAGAACAATGCGGAGAACTCGTAGCGCTTAATCCTGTTGGCTCTAAAAATCAGCTGCCCACTGTGCTTACTGGACTCACGGCCCTCAACACCTACCAGGACTTCTAACCTTTCTCTAGGGGAGCCGGATGTCACTCTACACATTCGACTACTCTATTCTCTTTTGACGAAACACAATGCGCAGGAATCTATCCATGCCCCCCCCCCCTTCTACCACTAGCATTCAGAAGAAAATCTGCTTCGCACCGTCCTCTGTGCCTGGCCTATAGTTCCCACAAGGGTTCCTTTTCTTCAGTTTGTGGATGTAGTTCAGGTAGTTTATGTGCACTTTCAGTAACTGGACCTGGGCAAAAGAAGGGCCAGTCTACACTTCTCTGGTTTCCACGTCTCATCAGCCCCTCCACACTTGGAAGCGTTCGGAGGCGCTCATCCCTCCGGCTGCCCCGTGGCCCAGCGTTCCAAGACCATCATGTCTATGGGGGTGACTCCCCTAACTACCATGACAGTTGTTTCTACGAGTCAGAAACTTTCTTGCTACACTGCTTTTCCTTCGAATTTCTGTAGTTCTGAGGGGCCTTGGTAGGGCCTCTCTTATTTCTGATGCGTTATTCTGTTGAAAGTCTGAAATCGCAATTGCTTCCCACCGACACCCCTGCTGAGGATAGTTATAACCTCTAATGTTCTCGGTTGCAAGCTGCTGCGGGAAGGTTGAAAGTTAAAAAGTTGAAGGGCAGTGAGGCTGATCAAGTCTCACCGACCGCATCTCAACTCAGGACATGAGCAGCGGGAGGATGTGGATGCGGCAAGGGATACTTCTAAACCCTCCCTGTAAACCACTGTTTCCAACTTCGCCATCAGGAACTCGGCAGGTTAATATATTAATGATTCAAGGCTCCGGCCTCGTCTCATTCCACAACGCCCTTCCGAGGGAAAACCGCGAAACGAAACTTCATCTTCCGAGGATAAGTGAAAATATTTCGCGGTTTCTTCACTCTAAATCTTCCAGAACGTCTGCGCTTGAATGATGCAGCTCTGCGCGCAAATATCGCGAGTGCTTTGAGTCAACTTCTCTCATACTTTCAGCTTTGTGAGGAATTCATAGCTTATTGTACTAGAACTAGTTTGTGTAAAAACATTGGATGTAACGTCGTTCGAGCAAGATATTGTAATCGTGCAAAAAACTTGGAGTTTTCTTCTCATCTTTGTGTTTTCAAGCCCACTGGATCAAAAAACCCGATTTCGACGCGAAGTGTGTGTGCGTAGTTGGATTCGCAGGAGAACGGTGGACCGATTCAGCTCTTCATTTTTTTGCGTAGTTCGTTATTTTGTGAATATTTCGTGAAGGCTTTGGGGGGGGGGTAGTTTTTTATTATATGTTCAAATCAAAACTAACTATAACTACTATGGTGATCAAAGACTAGACGTTTTTCTGAAAAACGGAGCCTAAGATTTTGTTTCTAAGTTTTTAGATGAACGCTTCCAAATAAATCATGAAATTTTCATCAATGGGAAAATGACGAGAGCAGCACAATAGATTTCTAAGTTATCGCATTTAGCTCTGTTTTAGTTGGTAGGCTGGTATTTCATTCTGAATAATGTGTATTAAGTCAGGAAATCCCCCGCCCCCTTTGGATTTAGACACTGTTGGGCGCACAAATGGGGGAGCTAGAAAGTGAGAAATGAATGGACGTGGTGAGCGTGAGTAAGGACTATATTATACTTGACGGAATAGCGTTATCAGTTTGATTGTGAGTACAAGGGACTCTAAATAATCGTGAACTGGTTGTGATACACTACGTGGAGGGAGAGAGAGAGAGATGAATTGAGAGTGGGTGAGTAGCTAAGGCTGAGAGGTGAGAGACGGATCATTGGGAGAACTGGGAACATGGATTGTCTTTTGCGAGTGCTAATGAATGACTGACTGTTGGGACAACCCGGGTGACTACCCACTCATAGGTAAATGAGTTTGGAAGGAGCTATCTGTTGTCGAGAGAAATTTAAATTGAAGAAAGGGGAAAAGGATATTTGGGAAAGCCCAGAAGAAGGGGAAATTTGTTGTCAATTGGAAATAACTGAGCAGTGGGTACACAAAAAGGGGATCAGTGGACCCCCAGTGGAAACTACGACTTACTGCCAAGACTTAGTTGGATGTTCGGAGGCCAAAACAAAAACCCAGCTAATTCGGTAACCCATCAACTTGGCAAACCCATCAAACTCCACAGTTGTTACGGGCAAAAATTTATTAAAAAGTTGGCCAAACACGAAAGTTTAGCAGTTTCACTAAAGTTACGTCGTATTTGGTATCGTTCCGTTGGTTTTTTCGTTGCTGAGTCGAATAGGAAGGGTCTCTGAGGTGTAAGACTAAGTCTAGACGAAAACCGTGATATCGTTGTAAATAGTGTGCAGCAAATTCTGGGTGACTACTTGAGGCACAGTAAAGCAAAAGTCCCTAGCTTGCGCTCATTTTCTTTCTACCACCCGCCATGTCTTGACAGTTGCCTAGTGTCGCCTAGCATGTCAATTTTCGTTGTAGTGAGGTCATGTTTGGTATCGTTTACTAATATTTTTCGATGCTCAATCAAATAGGATCGGTGTCAGATGTGTGAAACTGCGTCGAGCTGTGCAATCGTGCTGTTCAGGAGAATAATGTACCGTTGTGTTATAACTTGCAGTGCTTTCCTCAGAAGTCCCGCTTCTAAGATACCAGCATTCTCGGAAAAATTAGGAGGATGTTCCAATAATCTCAGTCCACCGGTGTGAACTGAATCGATTGGTTGCTTGAGGGGTAAAACGTGCACGAGGGGCTGAAGAAAGTTGTGCAACGCAAATAGAGAAATAGATCTTGAGACTAAGTTTTCTTTCTAAATTTGTAATGAAACTTGAATGTTGCTTGCAACTGCATTACGTAAAAAGAATCGATCACTTGGAAGTAGGATTCTGTTTTGTTTTCGTTATCAAGGTCTGATATGGAGCTTCCATGTTAGCGCACGTTCTGGGAGAACACTAGGTGCCGAAAATGTGTTGTTCGTGGGAATTGGACTGTTGTTAAATCTCGGTTCTTTGGTTTTTTGAAAGGAGCGTGCAAAGTTTAGATCGTCAAAGTTATTTTCATTCCGTCAAAGGTATCAAGCGTCGTCTCAATCTGTGGTGAAGCGAAGCGAACGTGGAATATTCGTAAGCACTGAGTGCAAAGGGTTTGAAATACAGAGTGGTAACTAATGTGTGGGCCATTTCGACAGCATCCTCTCTTCCAGTCCATTTTAGCAAGGTGAAAAGGATGAAGGTAGGTTAGGCGGTATGGCCCTGATACCCTTTCGGAAGATATCGAGCGCCTTCGAACAAGACTGAGACAAACCGCCGCTCATTAGTCTCCTCGCCAAACCCCGAGCGAGCTTTCGAACCATCCTGCGGGAAACCCATGGAAAGGGAATACCTAGTTTTTGCTGTTCTGCTCCACCAAGACTTCCTTGAGGAAACCCTAAGGAGGTTTCGAGCATTTCGAGGATCCCCAGCAAAAAATTAAATAAATTAAAAATTCGTGTTGACTTCGTACGTCAATCTTTCGGTGGCGTGCAGACATTTCTCCCATGCTACAGTCACCACGGGGTTCAGAAGGAACTTGTGGAATGGTGAGCTGCTCTTACGCGCGTCTTTCTAGCACTTCATTATGTTCTTCCCAAAAAAAAATCTTCCCTCGTCGCTACTGAATATTCAATCCAATGTTTTTACTGTTCCTCCCAGTTTCTCCACAGTTCACTTTACTTTCGTCTTTTATCATTTAGATGAAGTCCTTTCTTTCGGCTTCAGCACACCTCCCCATCCTCCTTCTCGCCGTTCCTAAATGTAAAGGAACGAAACACCGTCGGCGAATGCCGATGTTTTAGAAACTTTGAGAAGCCGTTTGAAAGCTCACACATTGTATCACATTTGTAGTCAAATGTGACGAGAAGGAGAACCAATGGATGTGAGGTGATGGGGGGGGGGGCTGTCGTGTTGCGTAGCTTCTGTAGGTTTTCCCACCTTCGAAGGCCTCATATCCGATTCTACGGGGTTTCTCTGTGAGAAAAAGAGGAGCTGATTGGATCGGAAAATTCGTGTTTGTTCACGTGCAGATGAAACGCCTGCCTCGGCCTATTAAAATGAGACGGGCGAGGGTTTTAGGAGAATTTTCGTAGGAAACGAGGTCCCTCAACGGAATTAGAGCGCCAATTTATTTTTAAATATTTGCGCCTAAATCCGGTTCCAACGAATTCCAGCTTTTAACGTTTTGGAGTCGTGGATGTCCGTCATTACGAGCTATGGAGTTCAAAATTATCCCGGAAATAGCAGCTCAGGCTGAGTTTGTTAACCAGCGCAAGCACTCCGCGTTTGGTTTTGCACATTTCTAAAATCCCCAAAATGGCAGTGTTGGCGTTCGTGGTGACGCGGGAGGGGAGAGGAGTATAATTTGACGCGTGGTTCTTTTTATATCGAACCGAATACGGCCAATCCCCCCCCCCCCCCATTAAAATTTGCGACTTATGTTTCTAGGCATGGGGATTCCAAAAATCCTCCGTCCAGGCCTTTAACGGGTTCTCATAAATCTACAAAAAATATCAGGTGCGCCACATCACACAACTGTCGTTAGCTCTGCGTCAATTCACTTCTGTTCATGGCTTTCTCTACTAACTCAATTTATTTATCACTCAGTTCATTCGAACGACGTCAAACATTACTTCACGGCGGCTGAAAGAGGTAGCGCTCACAGTTTCAAAATTTATTGTGACGATCGTACTCATTCTCGGACCATTATTGAGAAATCGGTACACAGAGAATTATAAAGGCGGAAACTTTTTGGAAAAGGGTACTTTGCTGAGTTATCGGGTAAAAACTTTTAGAAAGGGTAGTAAGCGAAACGGCGGTACATAGTTGATATTACGGAATTTCTGGAGTTACCCTGTATTTCTAATGAGTGTCATTAAAAACTCATCGTATAGGTACATTTCAGCGGAGTTTATGAGGGAAAAAAAACTGCGCTTTCATCGAAAGGTTTGGCAATTTATTGTGTTACTCTCGTCATTTTCCCACGGGTGGGAGTTTAATGAGTACGATTTTATTATTGAGAGCAGTGCATATAATTAATACATATAAATTTATTAATTTAATCAAAATCGTTATTGCCATTTTTGAGAAAAAAATATATTTGGCGTTTTCATCACTATGATGACTATAGTAAGTTTTGAGGGGATTTTGGCGTTCCATGGTGATCTGCTGGCTAGATATCAAGTTTAGGCTGGTTTCGTTCAGCCGTTTTCTCTAAAAATCGTTCACATACATAAAAACCATTATCCCAAATAGCGTTTTTCAGACCCAGTAAGGTCTAAGTTACAGGCGCATGAGAGGGAGTGAAGAACGAAATGAGAGGGAACTCGATGAGCGTGAGTGAGGGCTGTATCGCACGTTAAATCAATAGCGATTTGAGTTTGCAGATATGAGGGTGACACAAGGGGACTCGGAATACGCGTGAACTGGTCGGGCAGGAAACTAGATTGGAGAGAGTGTGAGTAAAGTTGTGATTGGCCTGAGAGTGGATAGAGGAATGTCGTGAGCGCTGGAGTATATCTGGGAAGAGCTGTTCCTGTTGAAGAAGTAGGTAAATTGAGGGGAGGAAAGGATATTTGGGAAAGTCCGTTGTCGCTTGGAAGATAAAACTAACTTAATCGCTTTGTCTGGAGGAGAACCCAACTGAATGGGCAGTTCCCAGCCTTCCCCACGGCAAACATGAATGTCTGAAACTGTAAGGTCGCACACACATGCGAAAGGCCCGAGCTCAAGAGCCCAACTATCTCGGTCTGTGGCGAACAGTCTGAAACGTAAAGATCTGATAACTCCATAACGTTTACAATAACGTCGTGTTTGATATCGTGTCGTAGGTAATTTTGTCGATGCTGAATTGAATAGGGCGGGTTTCAGAGGCGTAGGACTACGTCCTGTAGAGTAAATATAGTGCAGCAAATTCTACTACTTGAAATAATTCGCGATGTTCTATTGTAGTCCAGTCATGTTTCGTATCGTTTGCTGGTATTTTTCGATTCTGAATCGCGTGGGATGGGTCTCTGAAGCGTGAGGCTGGATAACCATGCTTTGCAAGTGAATAACGAACAGTTGTGTAATAATTGTGTTACTTCACAATTTTTAGATGCGACGACATCTGTCAGTTGTCAGTCTATGTATCCTTCAGGCATCCTCGAACCAGCTATGACGAAATGGTGTAAAATGTTAAAGCCTTGAGGGCACCCTGACTGTCCGACGTGCCAAACATCCCTGGACTCGTGTGACCCTGAAAGCGAGTATATACTGTCCGATTTGTAGGGCTCAGTACCGTGAGGAAGTGGGATGTGGGAAGGGGGTGAGGAAAACCACTGCACAACTGGAACAACACTGCATTGCAGAACGATTGACAGGAGTAGTTAGAAGTTTCCAGCAGCTTCAGAACAAAGGCCACGGGCGACTCTGCTCGGCCTCAGAGCGTAGGAAGTCCAATGGCGCTTCGATGCAGTGAACTTCTGAGCAACTCGGCTTGGGCTGCGACCAACAGTTGACATGATGTGAATCATAATACTTTCACGTTTAATAGGAGATGATGGAAATAGAATGAGATGGATGTTAGTTTGCAAACTGTTGAATTTATAGTCGAAGGCCGCAAGTCGATGTTTTGTGTAATATTTTTACGTTTAACCCTGCCCTTTCATGCGTACATTTTCAGAGCTTTGATGCACAGCGATATTTACTTTTTTTGTTTTCTTCCTTTCAGGTACGTACCGGTTTTGCGCTGTATCAGATGCGAACGAGACTTTGAAACTACGATAAGTGAGTCGAAACTTTATCTTGAATTTCCGCCAGTTCACTATGTTCAACTGGAAGAGCTTCAAATTCAAAAGACCTTTTTTCCCTTTGAGGACTCGAGTTAAGCAAGCCAACTTAAGTCCTTTCAACAACTCTCTCGGCCTCATCTGTTCATTTCGTTTTCATCCCGAGCCGTCGATTTATTTCTCGTCACTCCTTCATTAGCTCCGAGGAATCTCTCTCTGAGCCGCCTACTTCACCCCCCCCCTCCCCCTCATCCAACTCATCTACCTCCACTTTCCTTCCTACCACCCTGGGAAAACTTAAAGCACTCCTCACCCCGCGCCGTTCTCTCTTTTCTCTTCCACGCCAGTTCCCCTTGCCCCAACTTCATTTAATCAAATCTTTATGGAAGGCAATATCGGAAAATTGGTTCTGTCTAATCGTCGAGTTCTCTTTGTTTGCTCGCGCAGCTCTTCACCGGAGCTCGAAAGACTTCTACCCCTTCGCCGCCATACAAAACCCTTTTTCCGTTTTCCTTAATATCAATTTTTCCTCCAGTCTCGCCCGAAAATCATGGAGCGGAGCGTTCCGTTTCGGCGATTGGTCTCTGTCTGTGAATTGGGAAAACGTTGCAGATGCCGGTCGTGATCAGTACTTGGAACAGTCATTTTGAGTCACGCAATAGGTGGGGTGGTGGGAGCGGGGAATTCAATTTCGTCTTATTCGTTTCTATTAGAGAAGACGACGAAAAATTCGCCAATTTATGGAGAACTTGAGGAGTGTTTACGATCGAATTGTTCGTTTCCAAGCAGAAGACAGAATCGTCGGGTTTTCTCGTTTATTAAACTTTGAAGGGCTTCGTTTCCATTTACGTTCCGTGTGCTCAGACAAGGGGTCCTAGATGGTTTCGGCAAAGAGGATGGTGCTAAAGGGGCGTTCTTAAAGACCTCTTCCTTCGTTCAGACATAATGCGATGCTAAGTCGTTGAGTTAGGAGGAAAAGGGCAAAAATTGTATGACGTGAGTGGAAAAAGGTGATGATTCCCAATGACTGAAGGCGGTTTAGATATTTTTCACTTTGCTTTCCTTCGTTTCGTAATCTTTCTAGCCTTCCTTTTTGCTTCTTACGTCCCTTATTAAACTCACTTAACCACCATACTTCCTCACGAATGGGGAGCCTTATCTGAGCAATAAATGAACGTGGTGAGTGTGAGTGAGGACTGTATTACACTTGACACAGTAGCGATATCAGTTTGAGTGGGAGTCTATAAACACGAACAAGGGAACTCTAAATACACGTGAACTGGTTGCATGGGAAACTAAGTGGAGAACTGAGAGACGACTGAGTTGAGAGAACTGGGGGACAGCTGTCGTTTGCGAGAGGACTGTTGGCGAAGAGCTGTGTATTGTGGAGAGGAATGTGAAATTGAGGTATCGGAAAAGGAAATTTTGGAAAGTCCAGAAAAGAGGGAAATCCGTTGTCACGCAGAAATAACTGAAGAGTTGGGCTGGGCTGGGGTTGAGATCAGACACAATGACTATAGTGCCAGTAAATACCGTAGGTTTGGAGGTAAAAAAATCCAGCTAATTCCAATACTTCTTAATCAACTCCTCGCTTTTATTATTTTTTATTAATTTAACTTGTTATTGTTTATTATTTATTCTTGTTTACTTTCCTTTTTTATTTTTTCTTATTTCACCTCGTTACTTTCTTTCATTTTTGATTTGTCCTCTTTATTTCACGTTACATTAATTTTTTATCATACTTTTAGTTCTTACTTACCTTATTATTTTTACACTCCTTTCTTATTTCTCTGAACTTTTCGTATTTTTCTTGTTTTACGAGCTTGTTCTTCAGGTTAGGTGCATCCGTGTAGGCCCTACTTTTCTTATTTTTTTATATTTTTGTTCCGTTTTACTTTTTTTATTTTTACGTACTTAACCTTCTTACTCTCTTCATATATTACTCTCCTACCAGATTAATCCCGAATTTACCTCCTTACTTTTACCCCCATACCCTCTTACTTGATTCGAGTCTTTCATATTCTTACTTTCCATATGTTTTAGCTCCTTTTTTAGTTTTCCTAACTTTCCCTATTTTTGCTTTGCTTCCTTTTTCATCTTGCTATTCTTCTTACTTTCTGTGTTTTTTTAAATGTTGTTCCTTATTTCTCGTTATTCCGTATTTTTTGTTTTCATCTTTACACAGTTAAATTCTTCGCCAAAATAAGGGTAGGAGTAAAGCCTTTTTTAACATAGGGGAGAGGGCCAGCTCTTAGCAGACCCATGAATTTACTCCTGCTTATTGAGAACATTCTGTGAGGACAGCTTTTCTTTCTTGTCCGCCATTCCCCCCATACTGTCCAGTAGTTGGAAGGATCTGAAGCGGACTTTTCTCCATGTCTTCATTCTCCAACCCACCGAGATACTGGTTGTGGATCAGCAAGATCAAAATTGAGTACTACCCCGGAACATTGAGCGATTTACCTCCGATTTTCGTCGGAATTCCAGAAGGTAGTGTCCTCCACTTTGCGCCGCCAGCATGCCTACCTTTGTCATTAGAAGATGCTATGTGACGCATCATTCCCCATTGCTCTGCAGTGCAGGCATGTTGGAGCATTACCTCGAGTTCTAAATGCTCGTGAGAAATTGGTTATGGTAGAAATCCACCACGGTGAGTGCCAACCGAGCAATGGGCTGCGTCCCACTCGTCTTGCCACCTACCAAGACTCACTACCTTCCTCCTATTCGTCTGATAGCCCTACTCCGGTTGCCTCTAGATGGATACGGCTCTTTCAGGTTGGATGGGGATAACACCCCCGCTACCACCAACACTGCCTCCTAAGAAACCATGCGGCACGAGCAAGCAGTACGGAGGGCGCACCTCCTCTGTACCGCTGCTATCCGCTTTCTGTGGTACTGGTTGCTTCATTTATCAGCCCACGCCTCCGCAACGTATTAGAGGTTGGAATGTACAACGCCCATAAGCACCCGTCTTGTGCTGGCAGTCAGATCGGTTTAAAAAAATTTCTGGGGATGGTTTTTTCCTAAAAAGCCCTTCCTTTACAGAATGGGGTTTGCAAGATATCATGTGTGTACTAGAGTATGCTTCTTACAGGATAGACGTTCGAGTAAAAATCATGTTGACAGTACCGCTATGTACATGTTGGTTTTTAAATTAATCCACGAAATTCGAACTACTGTCATCTCGTTAACTAGCATTTTCAAAGTTTCCTTTTGTGTAACTCAGCGATATGATAGCGTAAAATAAATTATGTTGTCTGAACTACCTTCAGGCTGGGGACCTTACATAATGAAGGGCGTGACATAAATAGGAGACCGATGAATTTCTGAACGTTAATCTCTAAAATCTGAGTGAGTGGGTGTGGAAAACTCATTGTCTTGGTTGGTAGACCTGCAAAAATCACGAAATGTACGTGGGGCTGAGGAAGGGGTGACGCGTTGCATTTAACGCTATGTATAATATACGCGTTTTATCGAATTTACACGGTCGTGGGGAAGATTATGTGAGGCTTGGCGGTAAGTTAATTACGCGGTGATACTTCAGCTGTGACTTGGCGTTAAGGAAGCGCGATCAGAATGGAACGAACTGCGTAGAAGATGGGTTTCATAAAATATGTCCGAGTTGGCCTCTAAACTGCGGAGGAAGAGAATAACGAAATTGTTACGATAGTTGAGTGCAGCTATTGGATGTCGAGTCTCATAAATATTTCAGGCCGCGGGGGCCGCCCCTTTTCCTTCACGTCGCGCCCCATCGACAAGAAACGTCGTTAGAATGTCAAAGCAGAGCGATACTTTGGTATGCAACGACCAAACCGAGTTGTGCACCTGCAGACGTAATACGACATCTTCATAGTCGACCACAGAAGATACGGAACGGAGCTCTGGCCCTTTCTCCTTCCACTTCCAATTCAAATAACCCTAGCCAGTCGGTGGACGTGATTTACGAGCGGAAACGATCAGTGCTCGGCACCAGCTCCTGGATCCTGAGTAGCAATTTCCTGGTGTCAGTCCCTTTTGCGACGAAATCTCCTTAATCCATTGAGAGAAGTGACAGCGCGTCCAGAAGACCAAAACCTGGCTTTCAATTGGTCCCTCAGCACGCTGTGACGTGTCAAAATCATTCAACAAGATCTAAGGCTGTTCCACAAACGCTTTACTTACTCAATGAGCCCAATGAGTTTGTTCAAGCATTCATTGGAAGTGTTGAAAGCCTCCAGGACACTGGATGCTGCACATAGTCAGCTGTCTGGGTGCCGCATCACACAACTTCTGTAAATTAGACACGTGTCGCACACAGGCGTTGCATGCTCGTTCAACTCGTTCCTACGTAAACATTTAGAGAGAGCAAAGTGTTGGTGCTAGTGAGCTGAAATCACTTCGTGAGTTTCATCAAAACCGGTATTGATGGTTACAGAAATAGTTGCTGGGAACAAAGTGTGGGTCTAGGAGACTCAATGGCGCTACGTCACATTGCTCAAATTTAAAGTTGCATTCACGTGGAAAACTCATGTTTTCTCTTGCGCATTTTGGTCATTTCCATTCTGACAGTCCATCTGAGGGCATTAGTGGAGATCGATTATTGACTATTTGTATACACTAGAAGCTTGAAGTTTATCGATAGGGTCGTTTATCCGTAAAAATTTGTTGGTTCACAGGCATATATTTCTGTTTGTCATAGATATTTATGGAAAACCAAAGTAGGTTGCTGGTAAAACCATATATTTCAAGTTAATAGTGAAAAAGGTATGGACAGATAAAAGATGGTTTGAATGTGGAATCTGAATTGCTCCAGGGATCCAAAAAACCCTGCTTTAGGAGATTTTGGACTCTCCAGTATGTCGGAGGGCCCAGGTGTGACCACGTTCAATCTAGTCCCTTGCCCCTTCAGTGTCGCCAACCTGCTCTAGATGGCAGATTAATAAAACCATATTGCAGGTATCTTCCATGGCCAAGTTTTCAAAACACCTTTTGTCCTGAAGCCATCTAATGTAGCTGTACACTGTGATAAGTTAATTGGCTGCAGCTGGTTACTTTCTTCAGCCAGGAAGTGGATGAAGTTAACACAATCAAGTGCAGTACGGTGAAGAGCGCATCGGATACACGACCAAAAAGGCGACAACGGTCCTGTCAAAAAATGTGCGGGAAGACATGAGGAAGCCCAGAATAGCCTGCTGGTTCTATGAAGCTATTGTGAGACTAATCATCTCATACGGGCCGATTATGTGGTGGCATACAGCTGCCATTGGAGAGGGAGGATGGTAGCAGCCTGGCCAAAGTACAAAGGCTGGGGTGCCTAGTAATATTTTTGTCTAGGCAGGGGTGATGAAGGTAGCCGTACAGGCGTACAGACTTACTAGGCGCAGTGTAGCCTAGGCTTGGTGGCAGGCGACCAATGGACACCTGTCTATATTCAGGCCTTCACTAAGCTCGGCATCGTCACAGACATTATGACACAATGCCCTAGCCCCCACTCCAACGGTCTTTCGAGCAGATGTCGCATTGGGTGCAGACAGGAGGTAGATGAAGTTAACAGAATGCAATGCAATTCATAAGTGTTATCTTCAGCAATTCACCAGTTTTCTTGTCAGTATTCTAGTTAGAAAATTGATTTCAGACTAGTTGGCTTTGAAGCTCTGACCTTCAGTATTGCGAACTACGTATTGTTCCAGAATAAAGGTTTCACGCCACACAGATTCTTCGAAGGTTGAAATCAGCGAGTGATGTGTTCATTTTATGATTTGTGTTTCTCTTTGTGATTTCCATCGTGGCCGCCTCACACTGCTTTTCTTTTTGGGCTCCTAAATTTGAGATTCGTTATATTGTGTTGTAACTGTTGAGCGCTCCAGACGTCATAAAATCAACAATTAAGTTAGCGATCCCTCCCCTCAAATCTCCAGAATTTTACACTACATTTCTCGCTTTTACAACGTCTCAACAGTAAATACTCCTTTTTGAAAGCCATAAACCCCGTGGGCTTGACTCAATGGACCTTGATCTTTTGGATTCGAGACTCTTATCTTCGATTCCAGCGTTTTATTGGCGCAATAACCAAAGGCCATAACTCGTTTACGACCCTCCAGCCCTCCCCATACTTCATCTCGCCCGAAGACTGCAAGAAGGGAACAACAAATCGTGTCTGCGAAATTCATGTTCCTTATTTATGCGATCTTCTCGATCCAGCTTCAATTACTCTCCGGGAGAGGAGCGTCTCCGCCTGCTTTTATTATATCAGCGTTCTCCCTTTTTTCCATTATCGTTTGTTTTTGAGGATCTTTCTGTCGAGATCTGAAAACTGATGTACAAACGTTGGGCGAATCGTGTTGTATCAACAACGTGCTCAATTCGTGCGTCCAATTATTTTGACGCAGTTACAGCCTTTTCGCGTGGATGGAGGAGTTGCCTCCTGTCAATAGCAGAGCAGTTCCCCGCTTGTCTTGTCTCGGGCCGTTTGGTAATCTTCTCATAGGTGTTTTGTGAAATCTGTCCTTATCGTATGTTTAGCTATGGGGATAAAATGAGCTGGAACAATAGGAATCTTATTACGTCATCTACTCTCTTGCAATGCCAGGAATTGAAATTATACTTGATTATTTTCGTATTGGTTGTACATCGTTGGTTTGCAGTTCAGTGATAGTCTTTTGAATTGGTATTGTCCCAAAAATCGCTCCTGTAGTCACTCTCTTCGACCCATCAGGTCAATTTCCAGCCCCTCTTCCAGTTCTCTTCACCGGCATTCCATCTGTGTAGGATCCTTATTCTTCATTTTTCAAAAGCAATTTAGGAACTCAGAGACTTGGGCGAAACAGATTCCGGTTGGCCCAAAGAAAAATTCGTTACGGTTAATGTAGGACTCTCCCATAAACCTGAATGCTGAGTTGCCCTTGAGCCCAGCTACTCAGGGACTTTTAGCAAGATGGTTCTGAGCTGAGGGCACAATGACCCTCAAAGATGCCTCAAACTAGGTAGTGTTCTGTGCTAACACGTAGGGTGTAAAGCAGTTAGAAGAGAATGCTTTGTGGAACGTTGTCTTTTTGCTCTCTAAGCAACTACCATCGTATCTCCGTGGACAATTTAGGGAAGCCATCACGTTGAAAAAGTGTCCTCTGGATTAGAACTGCTGAAGCTTTCTAGAGAGCTCTCTTTTAAGGAGTCTCAATACTTTCCATTCAGCGTCACCAACTGTATTGTGTGAGCACGTTTGACCAGCCTCTACTTCTTTTCGTGAGCTGAAAAGAGGTCGCTCCCCCTGAAGATCACGGTCCATCCCAGCGGCGCTCACGGAATAAGGAATTAAGAGGCACAGGACGAACATCGGATTAGACCTTTGCAAGAATCCTGCAAGATATGTCCGGGTGATTTGTTCGAGTCAAGATTGTTACGAAGGGAGGGATGTCCGTTCGGCTTTGACAGGTCGGTTTCAAATCAGCGGAATGTATCGTCGCTATCAGCCCGTCAATTTTGATTCTTCCACGTCAATCACATTCTCATATTCCTCACCTCCTGTCGCTCCTTCCACGGAAATTTCCCTTTTTTTGACCATCAAACGCCACTCGATTGCGGTTGTGTAAACGCTTCGATATTAATATCGTTTCAAGGGCGGGGGAGGGGGGTTGGCGTTCCCATCTCTCACTACTCCCCTCCCCGGCCATCTCCCACGCCTCCAGGCCATGAAAGTGATTGATTCCTTCGCAAGCGGTATGAACTAAATGGACGGTTTGATTGGTTGGTTTTGTTTGGTATTCGGTATCGCTAACAAGGTTCCGGTCCGATTCGCGCTTGTCGTTTTTTTCTTTTTCCAGGGCCAGGGGGAGGGGGTGAGTTAGGGGATCTTGTTGCTTCTAATTTCCCCGGAGCCAAATTAGGGTTAATGCTCCGCTCGCATGCCGGTGATAACGTTTCCCATTTGCTCACTCGCTGTTCGATTCCAGATTTGCTTACAGAACTGCTGTCGTTGAGGAATCATATTGACTTTTCACTAGCCCGCTCTTCGTTCTTCTTCGGGTCGAGATCAGATACATAATTATGATCTTGAGGTTAAGTAAGTACAAGGAGCATGAAGTGCTCGTTAATATATCAATTGTTTTACAATGCGAGTAGGTCCCGGGGGTGATAGGGGCTGGCGCCTGAAGGAAGCGATAGGGGATTCCGACTCTGTGCTGTCGGTAGAGTTCAGGAGGCCTGCTGGAGGAGTATGGAAGGATTTGTTTTGGGCCTGCTCTACCAAAAAGGAGCCGAATTAGTCGTGTGGCGCTGAAAATACTAGGGTGGTCCCTGAGACCCACAAGATTGTCTCAATTGAGGCACTCCACGTGAACCTTGAGAGGAAAGAGACCCGTGAAGCTCGGCCAGACCTGTCACGTAGTTGTCCTTTGAGCGCACATTCGATTGCTGCTTCAATCTGGGTGTTCTATCTATTTCTGGTCTATTCCACTGGTGGCAGCTGCTTGCCCAGAAGACATTAAGGGATACTTGGGTTCGTACAGGACTGCCCGACATGGACAAATTATTTACTAAAAATAATAGTTCTCCCCGAAGACATAGCTGTACTTAACGACTAAGTCTTCTGAATTCCCCTGTCCGTTAGTAATTTTCTCGATAGTTTTCACACGGGAACGTCTCGTCGAAGCTTTTCTCTGTTCTCACAACGGGAAAGTATTTACTGGCCTGGAAAGCCCGCACGTGTATAACATTGATAGGGGCTCCCTTTTTTCCCTAGCTGAACTATTCATATAAATGCCCGAGCAGATGCGCAGACTGACCGAACCGCCGCCATTCATTTGTTAATGACCCTCTTCCTCTTCCATTTTATTCAGTTTAATGACTCGGTTCCTGCCCTCTCAACTTGTCACATGTGAAATTAACGTAATTAAAAAGAGAAACGTCAACTTGAAGCGAGCGAAGTTTAATTATAAACATTTATCGTACGTCAGATTTGGGGTTGCCCTCGTTGAATTAGCTTGTGTTACTGCAAATACGGGAATTACGGGGTCTGATGCTTTGCACTAAGATGAGACGGGGTTTCCTATGGTGAGACATCACACAACTTTCCTCAGTGCCACGCTAATACACTATTTTTTCACTAAGTCCATATGATCCCGGCAGAACAAAACGGAAAGTTCTACATGGAAAGTTGTACAGCCCCGGAATTCATTACGCTGCTGCTACGTATGCCACGGAATTACTTTGAACTCTATCGTGTAGGAATTGATGAGAGTATTAACATGATTTTTCTTACAAGGTTCGTAATGGCAGTTTTTTAGTTAGAGGGAAAACACAGCCTAAATATCGCAACGACCTGCTACATGTACGGGCCCTATACCTTCGTTCAACGCATTTATGCAGGAACATTGATTAAAAACTAAATGTAGGTACTAGTTAGTTGAGAGCACTCCGTGAGTTATACGGAAATTGTTTCAACTGTTTTTGAGAAAATTGGAAAACCGATAAATTATTATTCGAGAAATCTCGTTTTCCGAGTTATCACGACTCATATCCCTGTTCATTGAGATAGATACAGAAATAATTACTGTTCAAGAAAACACTTTTTTCGACACGCTTTCATTTTTATATCTGTTCAACGGACTGTCGAGGAGCATTTATCGAGAATAATGTATAGGCATTTACTATTTAAAAACGTTCTGTGCGTTTGGTGATAGTCGTTGAAGTCGTTGTGCCAAAAAGAGTAAAAACGTATTTTTGCATTGTAGGCCTAGGGGAGGGGGGGGGCACCTTGAAACACAAAAGTTGATTTTGCCCACAGCTCCCCTCCTAGGTGGCTTTTTTTAACATTTTAATTTTTTTCTGTGACGTAAGGATCTAAGCTATGAAAGAAATTTATCAACTGTTATTATAGAAACCATATGTGACCATGAGCGGCCATTTTCCACAAAATGAATTTAGTTTCAATGTGCCCCATGCCTGGGGATAAGTTTGATAAATTGATTGTATTAGGTCACAAACACTAAATCCTTAGCCAATGTTTAAATTGCCAAAATCAACCCCAAATGATTATAAACCTTTCTGTCTTTTAGTGCCATGAGCCACTGAAGGATTTTCCAACAGCATCTTTATGCTTTTGGTTTATTATTCATTCTGAATAATAACCCTATGTTTTTGGTCACGAAAAATTTTTTACAACCCCCCTTCAAAATTTGACACGTTTCTAGACTTGGAGATTCCAAATTTGCAATGTCCGTCCGCCGTCCGAGCCGTTTTGTGCCTTTAACGTGGTCTACAAAATTCGTTCTTTCGCACAAAAATCCGATTGGTATCTAGTTGTGCCCGCCATCTCGGCAATCCGATCGGACGAAGCCCGTGGTTGTAATGGGCAAAAAATGGTTAAAAAAATTAACGAAACGCAGTACAACTTTAGTATTTGCCTACTGGCGGACACAACCCAATTTCTTTAATACAACGCAGGAACTACAGCGGAAGTCAACGTTTCGTCGTTTGAACTCCCTCCCTCCCACCAGTCTCAATAAAAAACCACCCGCCTCGTCCTCGCCTCGCAATGCAACGCTCGCCCGCCTGCTCTACTCGTCGGAAGCCCTCCCACCCCCACCCCCCGACTTTTTTTTTTTTTTTTTGCTTCCTCTAGGAAGTGCTCGTGTTTCATATATAACCTTTGGCATTACGATTTGTCCCTTTATCGTCCGATTGCCTTGTTCTCGTCTTCACCTCCAAGAATGACTGTTTCGCTCCGTCTGAACTATTTCCGTTAGCAAAATATCTGTTATCTTCGATTGAACTTTTCATTATTCGTTTATTTTTGGTTTATTTATTTAATAGTTTGTTCGTTTTATTTTTTTTTTGGTTTTAATACGATTCAATTTTTTTAGATTCTTTCGTTTCATTCTCATTTTGGTTTTTTTCATAGATTTTTGGTTACATTTTGATATTAGTATTTAGCGTGTTTGTTTTCATATTAAAATTCAGTTTTTACTAGAAACTTTCGTTTATTTTGTTTATTTTAATATTACGATTCAGTTCTTTTCAACATTTTTTTTGGGTTTTGTTTTGATATTTTTCGATGCTGAATCAAACGGGATGGGTCTCGGAGCATTAATGCTAGGTCAAGCTGTTTATCCGAATAATAAACCGTTGTGTAATAGTTTGTAGGGTTTTTTCATTAACTGAGGCAATGTGATCCACAATAAGCTCGATAAAGGTGTTGCATTTTCGATCTCGTAGGAATTTGATTAATAGACACTGAGGTGACGTTCGTGCCCTTTTCTCCACTTGTAGCTTTGCACACTTGCTTGACGCCTCTTTCAGCCACTATTCGTCGAGGTTTTTGAACATTCGATGTTGCCGTTTCATCAAAATTAAGCACCCTTGTCTCATCTCCAGACTCGGGGTGTTGTTGATGCAGTATCTCCAAGTTATTAAAGGACACATCTACGTTTGCTTTGGTGAACGAAGTATCACGAGACAAGCTGCAAGCATTAGGGTGCCTTTTGAGGAAACCATAAAACCAGTCAATCCCTGCAATCTCTACCCATGATTTAGGGCGTCTTATTTTGTTCATCACTGCCATTTCGTATGTAACTAGTTTGCAATCTTCAACTGGCAGGCCGTTGAACATGTTAGAGCACAGAATGAAGTAGCTGCTCAATTTATCTTCCTGCCCTAGAATGAATACCATCCTCACTTTGAAGTTAGGTGCGTATTTCATGCTCTCTTCCCCACTTTCTTTTCCTTTCCTTACATATCTTGATAAAGTGACATAATTCACGTTCTTGTTACACTGCATCCAGCCATGGCCATTTCCACTGCTGCCTTCGTATCATCCCCTTGCATCGTACCCTTGTTCCTTTTGCGCTTTTGATTTCTCACCATTTCTAAAACAAAAAGAAAATACAATACTTACTGCACTATGAAAAACTGATGGGGCACACTGAAACACTCATGGGGCTCCATGAAACGTTTCATACTGCCCCGAACGCCTCTGTTTCAAGGACCCCCAAACAAGGTATTTCGATTTTCCTTAATCTCAACCGCAAACGTGAATCAGTAGAAATGCGAAAGTTAGGCAACAACGTAATGGGATATATGTACATTGAAATGCTATAAGAGCTGATTGAATTAAGAAATCATTCTTACCTGGAGACGAAAACCTGTTGGCGGAAAATTTTTACTTTCACTGCGAAAAACTACAACTCACGCGACAAGTCTGGTATGCAAATGGTGAGGAGAAGGGACGATTAGCTGGCTTTGATGGGACTAGACAGTAGTGCTCCTTACTGGAATCCCGTTGAACTAGGCCCTTCTGTACTGCCGGTACACGAACTGTCGGGGGACGGCGGACGGACATTGCAGATTTGGAATCCCCATGTCTTGAAACGAAAAGTATCCAATTTTGAGGGGGGGGGGGTTGTAAATAATGTTTCGTGACCGAAAACATAGGGTTATTATTCAGAATGAATAATAAACCAAAACCCTGGTTTTTAATACATTTTGGTCCCCTACCCCCCGTTTCCCATTGACCGAAATCACCCATAACCTCTAATGATTGTTATTAAAATCTTACCGTGTTGATTGTTGAACTTCTTTTCGATCCATGAGAGTCTTGGCAACGACATTTTTTTCACTACATTCAAGATTTCTTCCTTGAATACAATGTGATGTCCTGCCCCTACTGTTCCAAATCTTGATGAAGGATGTATTTTGACAGTTGGCAAGTGTATCGCAAAACCAAATTTTCATTAAAAAAAATGTAAACTGTGGATAATGTATGTGGTAATTTAAATCGTGATTTTTAATATATCAGGTAAAAGTTTGATCGAAAAATGTCAACATTAATTAATCTGTGAGCAGCGATAATGTTTTGAGTTATTCAAGATGTTACTGAATTGTGAAGGGGGTGGGGGGCTGTAACTGTACTACGTAGAGAGGGGCACAGCGTGACGTCATTGTTGGGGTGGACTAGGAGGCACCCCGACTCAGAATCGGCTTATTCTCACTACTGAAGCGCGTTGAACTTATTGAGCCTCGAACTTCAGATGCCCCGACAGACCAACTTCACCAGTTCACCAACCCCTTTTCCGATTGAGTGAAACCGAAAGGTTGGGAACAGTAGACAACAGGATCCTATCAATCGATTACTCCGTTTGAACTCCGAAGGGAAATCGGGGAAGCGAAAAACGAAAATTGAATCGGTACCGAGAGCAAATAAGTTTCAAACTCCCAATAAATTATTAACGCGGAGCAAACACCTCGAGACTCCTCTACGGCAACAACTCCTGTTCAGAAAATCCATTAAACATTCATAATATCGCGAGCGGAAAGGCCCCCGCGTCGTAATATCCATACGGGATTATCTTCCTTGGGAACTGTGATTGGGGGCTCAACACGTACATAGCCCGAATGCATTGGGGGAGGGGGGGGGTCGAATTGAACGGAGGACGATGAATCTAATTAAGCGAGTCGGAGCCGAATTTAAAGTGGTAGCCCCGGACGATAAAACGGAGTTATAAATTGGGTAATTCAATAATACTCCAATCCCGTGGGTTTCCCTCGGCCGATGAAAAGAGTGTGTGAGATGGCGGATGGGGGTAGGGGTGGGGGTGGGGGGTTGATCAACAACAGAATTATCGAGAGACCGATTCCGAGGGAGAAAACAACTTTGATGGTTCGGAATCATTTGTGAAAATGAGACGCAACCGAAAAGCCTATTAAACTCCCTTTGATTCGAAACGAGTCTGCTTTACTCTTCGCACTGCAGAATACCCACAAGTGAACCCGAATGTAAGTTAATTACATCCAAGGAAGAATGATCAGCTCCGTTTAGAGCGTAAAGACGTTAAAACTGAGCTCATACTATTTTATCGCTATTTACTTCACGAGCACCCCAAAGTGCGAATACTGTAATGATTAGTTTGCTCCGCCCTCCTCAATCCAAAAAACTTGATTTAGTCGCCCAGTTTAGTGCCCAAAAGCAACTAATAAGAATCATAGCTAAGAAGGGATTTTCGGAACATACGAAACGGCTATTTAAACATTTTAAAACTCTCTTCGCTAATTGAAATGAATTGCATTAAGCAAATTTTAAAGAATATGAGGTTTTCCACGCCTGCGCATTTGATTTATACTAAATTTGGGTACAACTCATACCAGGCTAAGAGTGCACGGGGGTGGGGGGGGGGGTTGAATGCTCTTCCGGACTGTAAACACAAATTTTTTGAAGAAGGATAGTAATTACTTTTGCAGAGTTATTGGGTAATAACTGTTAGAACTGGTAGTAAGCGGACCGGGAGTAGTTTTGGTAATTTATTGTGCTGCTCTCGTCATTTTCCCAAAAATGGGAATTTTATGCTATAATCGCCTTATTGAGAGCTATCAATTTAAAAAATTTAATCAAAATCGTTATAGCCGTTTTTGAGAAAAAAAAAATTTGGTGTTTTGATCACTATGATAACTATAGTTAACTTCCGGTGGATTTTGTTCAAACCCTATATTTTGGCGTCCCATGGTGGCCTGCGGGCGAGATATGAAGTTTGAGCTGATTTGGTACGGTGGTTTTCTCTAAAAATCGTTCACAGACACACACACACACAGACCATTTTTCCAAATAGTGTTTTTCGGACTCAGGAGGGTCTGAAACGTAAAGATCTGAAGAAAACTCAAAATTTTTTTTTCAGCCGATTACATAACTTTCCTTTCTACTTCGTAGAGCCAAGGAAAGTAAAAAAGTGAAGGACCATTTCATTAAATTAGGTACCTAGTTCTTTACTGTGTGTTTTCATCATTGTTAGTGTTGTCATCGGAATATTTGGTGCTCTCTCGGTCGACCTCTTGAGTGATCGCTAAGGTGACCAGACGTCCCATTTTTGAGAGAAATGTCCCGTTGTCCCGACCAACCCTCTCGGGACGCTTATTTGTCCCGTTTTTATGAGTATTTGTCGGCGGATTATTGGGTGATGTTACAATTACTCTTTAGTTTAAAATACTTTACAACTGCTTTACGCACTTAGCGTGCATTCTGCCTGCATTTCGAGATGCAATAGGTTGTACTCAGTTAAAATACAAATAACTAGGTGTCGGAATAATATACGTAATCCTTTTCCTGAATCCCTATTTCAATTTACACTATCATGGGCCGTTTCTGGCGTTGTTCGTGAGCGTTCAGGCTATTGACCGATATCCCGATCGCAGTGACTTTTTCCTACCTGTCACACGCTGCACGTACATTACCTCAACTTGTACTTGTTATTTTTATTGACGTGCGTTGTGTTGTACAAATTAAATTCAATATTTTTGTACAGGAAAAAAGTCAGAAGTAAATATAAAAGGGCACAAAGTTTAAAAACTATCTCTCAAGTCCCTCAAAACTCACAATTTTACTCCTAGTTTTCAAAATTGTGTTAGAGGTACACCGCACACCAACCCCTTGGCACTCTACCAATGCTTCGACTCAGTTTCAACCTGTGTCCCGTTTTGAATAAACAAAAATCCGGTCACCTTAGTAATCGCGCTCTTGTCGCTACAAGCTCTTCGCTCCGACCTCGATGAAGCCCGTTCCTGAACCCGCCAGTCTGTCTTTCGCCGAAACCCTCGACGGTCGTCTGCCGAATTCTCATATTTCAAACTGGGTCATCAGTATTCCACGTTTCCCGGTTTTCTATACCTCAGTTACCCAGTCTACTACCCATCAATCTCTCTATCGTCGGCCAGAGATTATCAGCAGCCCTACTAAGTCTTCCACTTCTCGGAAAGCGTGTCTTCCAGCCGTCTCGGGGATCCTCGACGTCGTCGCACTCGTCTTTCGTCTCTCTCCGTCTGTCCATTTCGCCCCCACATCGTCAGAACGTTCACTTTATGTTATCCTGAGTTAATTTCTAAATACTATGTCATTTGTTCAAACTTTTCTCGTTAATGTAATTCTATTATTTTGTCTGAGTAGGGAAAACAGGTCTCATTTTTCTTTTTGTGCGTTTCAACCCTTTCTCAAGCTCAGTACACTGTGTTCATCCGGGCCTGTTCTTTTAATGTTAATCTTTTTTAGTTTATTTTTCTGAGTTAAGCTGTTACATTCTTATGGCTCGTACGAAGTAGATGGCTGTTAAACTGGTACAAGATGTTTGTCTGTACTCCAGGAGCAATATTAATTTAGCAAGCATTTTCCAAGTGTATTGCTGTGGAAAATTTTGATTAACTACTGTTGGCCAAGAGGCTCATCTCCCTGCCACGGGCTATGCCCACATAGGGGATTAGTTTCTGTACTCTAGTTGTGTTTAATTTTATTTCATCTTTTTGTTCTTTTTTCAGTTTTACTTCTTTTTATTGTCTTTGTACTTATGGAAGAAATAAAGAAAAAACTGCGCTAAATGACCTATGTATTGTTCTGGACCGCTGAGCAGAGATAACGAAACACAAACGGTGGATACAGCTTTCGTACAAGTACGCAACCACGAGGGACATTTTATGTCTTTTTCTTTAAACTAAACCTCGATTTCCTCCGATGCGATTCCTTATGAGTGATTGCAAACGTTGAGGCTGGCGGGCGCGAAAGAAACCTTTACACAAACGGTGGGTACAGCTTTTGTACAAGTACGCAACCACTAGGAACATTTTATCTGTTTTATTTTTGTTTTTGGTTTATTATTCATTCTGAATAATAACCCTATGTTTTTGCAACCCCCCCCCTCCCCCTCAAAATTTGATACTTTACGTTTCAAGACATGGAAATTCCAAATTTCCAAAATGTCCGTCCGCCGTCTGGCGTGGCCTAAAAAATTCGTTCTTTCGCACGAAAATCCCATTTGGTATCTAGTTGTGCCCGCCATCTCGGCAATCCGATCGGACGAAGCCCACGGTTGTTATGGGCCAAAAATGGTTCAAAAAAAATTAACGAAACGCAGTATAACACGAGAACTACAGCGGAAGTCAACGTTTCGTCGTTAGTACTCCCTCCCTCCCTCCCGTCATATCAAACTCAATCACCCGCCTGCTCAACTAGCAACGGGTTCGCTGGAAGCCCCCGTCCCAAGGCCACTACCTCCGCGCACCCCTCCATCAGATCATAAATGCCTACAGGCGTTTACGGGCACCTGGCGTCGGGGGAATATTTAGTTTCCGTTGTTCCATTGTAGCCAGGTCATGTTTCGTATGGTTTACTAGTATTCGATGCTGAATTGAATGGGATGGGGCGCGGAGCAGTAATACTAGGTCAAGCTCTTCATGAGAATAATATAACCATTGTGTAATAATTTGCAGGGCTTCAGTTTTACTTCGTTTTATTGCCTTTGTACTTATGGAAGAAATAAAGAGAGAAAAAGCAAACAAAAAACAAGTTTGTGTTGTGTCTATAGTCCTATTTAAGGGAGAACGGCCGAATGGAATCAGCCAATGGTTCAGTAAGGCAAGGCCAGTAAGTTAGAGGCTTAAATAAGATTATGAGCAAAATCGCTCCAAAATTAACCATAACCAGCGATAATAACGCCAATTTTCTCTCCAAAACGTTGTGATCAGCTCCACTTAAAGGTAACGTAATAATGTGACGAGAGCAGGCGCAATAGATTGTCGACAATTTCCATGAAAAGTGACTCATGTGATGAGCGTTGTCAAAAATGTTATGTGCGGCGCATTACAGAACTGTCCTTAGCTTAAGTCAATTGATTTTTGTTCGCTGTTTTTTCTAGTTTCTCAATTTATTTTTCATTCGGTTCATTTGAACTTGGTAAAACATGACTTCACGGCTGTAGCGCTTACTGTTCCGGAATTTAATCGGCTGCTCCTACTCATTCCTGGACCATTATTGAGCAATCGGTACACAGAGAATTAATGAGGCTGCCAACTCGATTTTATTTTGAATAGGATAATAATAATTTTGCCAGAGTTGTCTAGTAAAAACATTGAGAAATGGGTGGTAAGTCAAACAGTGGTAGTTGAAATTCAGCACCACACCAATTTACATGAACTTTCTAGTAACATTTCAGCGGGTTTTATGAGGAATAAACCGCTAAAATCGATTTTCGCATAAAAGTTTGGTAACTTATTGTGCTGCGGTCGTCATTTTTCCACAGATGGGAGTTTTATACGCAACTATATGCCTCTTTGCAAGCTGTTAGTATAAAAAATTTAATCAACATCGTTATAACATTTTTGAGAAAAAAAAGGCGTTTCTATCACTATGATAACTATAGTTGGTTTTGGATGGATTTTGCTCATACCCTTATTTTATGCGTCCTATGCTTACCCGTAGGCTAGATATCAAGTTTGGTCTGATTTGGTTCTGCCGTTTTGATCGGACTGAGTTGGGTCTGAAACGTAAAGATCTGAAATGAACTGATTTTTTTGCACCCGATTACATAACTGTCCTTTCTGCTAGCGTAGAGCCAAGGAAAGTAAAAATTGTCTCGGTTGTCTGACGCATTACCTACATAATGGGAGTTTCATAGCGGTTATAAAATAATTGGCAACGTCTCACGAAAGTTTCAAAATGTGAACTGCCGTCATTTGCTTTATTTGACGTCTTTGGCGGTTTTCCGTGGGATCGCAAGAGTCACTCACTTTGAAAGTCTCATAAATTACAGGTGGAAGTCAGTCAATGAAAGTGGTGACATACTACGCGCCAGATATGTTCACTTCTATCATCACATCATCTTCATCCTCCGTTCGATGAAGGAGGAATTATTAGCTTGAAAAAAAATTAAATGCGCTGTTAAGTAGCGCATTGCGTACTTTTCATTTTCTTTTCAAAAGTCGCTTAGGCAGGTGACTCCTGAGGTTACCAAATAACGAGAGAAATCAACATAGTAAAAATTGATTGAAAAGTTCTGTGCTGACTTATTCGTCGGGATTCTGTGTCAACGCTCCAGTCGATAGAAGTTGTACGTTTGCCTCACCTGTTCACGTGATGGTGTCTGTCTGTGTGTATGTCTTTGTAAATCCTTGAAGCGGATCGAAAGTGACAAAGCGGCGATTTGTTAATATCGTGGCGAACAAAAGCGTTCGACACGAGTCAGTTGACTCTGACGTTCGGTTCCGAGGGATTTCAGCTAATTGCCTAGAACCACCGTTACCTCTCCCACGGATGTCGAGCGGTATGTTAATGCACAGGTAAACGATATCGATACCGAATGGTAATTAGGCTTTGGAACAATACGTCGGTGGGTGATGGCGGTGGGAGGCGAACAAAGGTCAAGGCACAATGTCGTATTTACCTCCGATCAACAGGGTTTCTGTCCCCCCTCACCGAAACCATCGCACTCTCACCGCTCCCAAACACCATCCAGTTCCCATGCAAACTCCAAGCAACTAACACATTTAACAGCCGAGGCCGCTACGAAGGGGCTTAACGCAACGTGCGGCCCAGGGCGCTCAAAACAAAGCTTCCATCCTGCTAATTGGTCATCTGCCCGGAGTTTGTCATTCCGTTTGATCTCATCTGCCCCGACACGCGTTTGTGACCGGATGAAAGGGTCACCTGGGGATGATCTCGGGAGATCAGGGGAGATCGACGTCCAACTGTTACTGCGCGACGACGTCACTATAATGCAGGCTCACCCTGTTCGATTATTACGAGAGACCGCCATCAGGCACATGCACCAGCCTCGCCTCATAACCACCTGAAAAACAATGTTTTAGGCGAGTTTTCCTAAGATTTCTACGTTTCAAGGCTCCACAATCCGAAAACACTGTTTAGGAAGATAAACCAAATCAACTCCATTTTCGTGTTCAAGTCCAAAACTGAACTCACCGATTTCGATCAAATTTATTGTGTATACAGTTCTATATAACAACACTTTACCATGAATGTTTCAAAGGTGAGAAAATTACGAGAGAAGCTCTATAAATTATGTCGAAAAAATCCATCGATGCCAGGAGTTGAATAATTGCTGCGACCGACCGTGTTTACGATACTTTTATTTTTAATCTCTCTAGTCACGCCGACAGCTTCACGGTTATTTAATAACGGTTCCGGCAGAAGGAACAGCGCAATAATTTCGAAGTAGTAAGCTCTACATGTATCAGTATTACGAAATTACGTCTATGTTCAATTAGGGATAATTCCCCTTCTTCCAAATCTGATGCCATTGAAACCTCGAAATAGAACACTGGACTTATTAAGAGAATGAGGCGTGAATTAAAACTGCAGGATGGTTATAAGGAGTGATTAAGGGGTGAAACTATATTCGAAACACCACGCCAGGTCTTGTCCGTAACGCAGGCCAGCTCAGAACATCCTTGAGCCCTTCAAGCCAAGGGCTGTTCAAATCAGAAATAGGTAGCGCTAGTGACTGCCACTTCCAGGGGTGCGCCGAACGTTCCATAGAAGATTATTTGAAGCGATCGGTTCGATGAAACTGTCCTTAAGTCTATTGTTTTTAACTTTCATGTTGGGCTCCTACCGACCCCAGACCGAAGGGAAAAAAGCCGTAGTTAGTTTGTAGTTTAAACTTTCAACGAGCGATGGGAAAGATAAAGCGTACAACCTCCAGAACCCCAGAGCGAGGGAAAAAGTCATTTGCGAACGTTCTAAATAAATGTCTCTTGAAGGAGTCAACTCGTCCTGTTGACAAAACGAGAGATAAGTTGCGCGCTTCAGACTTCAAAAAGTTATTTTGTCGGTTTGATTCGGTTGCCCAACGGTTGTGTCCCTTCTCCTCCGTGCCCCTTCAACTTTCTCTTTTCTAATAGTTTTCAATTAGCCCCGAGGACAGCCCTCGGCTTCTGAAGTGGCCGCTCAGTTTGGCGCTTTTCCGAAGGGACTTTTTCAATAGAAACTTTCAAGTCGCTCCGAAGCCCTCCCTTCCATTCGCTTTAAATCCTAATGGCGAATAATGGGAGTCCCCAAACTGCCGTTTAATAATTTCCCAATAAAGCAAAGCTTGGCGAAAGTTTTAGACTTTGAAGGAGCGGGAATTGCGAATAGCGATTCATTTGACCTTAGCGAGCTTGAAAGCAAACTTTTCGATGGCGGAAAGCGAATGTCCGTTTTGGAAGGAAATATAATTATAATTTTCGTAAACAAAATTTGTCGTGATGGTTTCGTTTTCATCGCATAATTACGAACTCAGCAGCTCTCGTCAACAATTATCGAGCATAATGGCGGACATTCAAACATTCCACCGACACATTCGTGAATTTTGGTGCAAAATGTTTTCGTTTTTTTAATTGGTAGTCGTGGAAATGTCGAACGTCTCGTTTAACGTCACACAACCTCACTCTAAATTCGACATGCCGTACGTGCACAGATTTCTGCAAAACTCCTTGAGAACGAAATGTTGGTACTAGTTAGCTCACTAGGTTTGATCGAAATTGTTCTAGCCGTTTTGCAGAAAAAAATGAAAAACAAAATTATCGTGCAAATCTCAATTCTTCATGTTTCTTTTATGTGTAGCTTGGTTCAACGGACGGTTGCGGATATAATTATGGAAAGCAAAATGCTTGTGCGTGTTGCTAGAAGACACTCCTCCAGTTTAATGAAATCCAGTTACGTATTAACTGTGAATAACTAGAAAACGTTAAGAAATTTCGATCGACCAGTCAGATACACCCTGTGAGTATCGCTAATTAAGGGCCAGTTGATCAATTCTTAGTTAAAACGTCGAATAGGTTAACGATATTCGGTAAGTGAAAAACAACTAGAGGTCAGTTCGCGTTCATCAATCGCCAATTACTAACAGTTAGCTAGCGGGAGTTTGAAAGCGGGGAAAAGGGCTGCGCTCAAATGAGAATCCCTCGAACGAAGGGGCAACTGTGCGAGTTTTCATCCAAAAATGTGTTGTAGAATTAGCACCATTGATCCAACTTCATTTGGTGCCTGTCGATTTCATTATTCGACATTTTCATTCGAATGAAGTATTTGCAGAATTGTTGAATATTATATTTGTGTTCTTACTTGATCTTTCTTTTGTTGTTGTTGTTGTCGAGTGTTTGTCGTAATTTTTTGTACACAAAACAGCATACAAAAAAAACAGGTCTTCCGTCGACTTTACAACTTTCCGTTGTGAGAGTGGCCAACAAAAGTAAAAAAATGTTACATGATGCTTCTCAACGCCAAATCAACAAAAATTATTATTTACCGGTTCTATTTCAACATAATTTCAAAATTTCTTTATTTTCATTCGTATAGCCTCATTAATAGCCTATTTGGATTGGTAAAAAATATAATTATTGAGTTTTCTTCAAATATTTACGTTTCTAACTTCCAAAACCACCCTTTTCAGAACATGGCGTGCGATTGTAGACACGAATGAGAAAGAACGACTGGACCTAGTCAGCTGAAACTTGATATTCACGATCCCACACCGACATCGAGCAGTCACAGAAAGTTACGAGCACAAAATTATACTTCTCACGTCAAAACGCATAATCCTCGCTTATCGTTCACACTAAAACTCATGTTCCAATGAGCTACAAAATGGAAGGTTAATAATAATCAGAAATACGCAAACAAAGTACGGTATACTTCTCCTTATATTTTATACGGTTCACTTTTTCCTATAATTTCAAAAGAATCAAAACGGAACTTCTCAAAAATCGTCTCGTCGTAGGTTAACCATACCCCTGTAAATTCCACAAAGTTCTTCTTTATCAGTTTCTACGTACATAGTCAGGAACATTGCATTACTAGGTAAAACCCGCTGAACGTACGAGGGGATTAGGAAAGTTGTGATTCGTCCAACCAGATTTTGGGACGAATGGAATTGGAACGTAAACATTCGATGAAAGCTCTAAATTACCTTTCGAAATTGACGTACGTTATATTACGCACGAATGTAACGCGGTAGGTCGATAAAATATTAGGTCTGTACTTACCGTGGCCGTAGAACCTGAACGTAATTGCGTGATTTCGATTACTTGGCGATTCTATTCGCATTAGAATTAGCGAACAGCGTTGTTTCTTTCGACAATCGGAACCTAGTATGAAAATTAACGTCGTCGAGCGAATCAAAATACTCGATTCTCGGACGGACCTGGTACGCGTTTATCTCTCCGTCGGAGAAATTAGAGTCTGTGAGCTCCCAGTCGGTGTCTATCGCTCATAAAATGATTTTAAATTGAGTTGGCAGAACCCCAATAAATAATAGAGCGATAATAATAATGCGATAACGAGAGCACAAACGAAAACAGATCGAGGCAAGCGAAACACATATTTGGCAGGTATAAAGGTTTAGTTATTCGATAAATTAAGATCGAAGAGACGAGTTAAAAGTGACTAACAACTAGCGCTAAAGTGAATTGATGAAGATTTGACTTGTCAGCCCTTATTCGAGCCTGCAAATGACATCGATAAACCGGCCCTAAGTGAGTTGTGGAGTCCGCAGTTCCTCCCATTTATTTTATGACGATTAACGAAATTCTACCGCCCGGCTAGTCAAGCGAACTAACATCCCGGAATTTTGACAACGCTAGTGAGTTGTTGATCTTTAAATTGCGGTTCCGTTTGGACCAGATTGATGCTTTGGCTACAACATTGCGAATCCCCTTTAGCCCAGTTTTGACTCCTAGATGGATGACCTCCTAAATTGTGGTTGTTTGTGTTTGGTTTGGTGTTTTAGCGCTAGATCAGCCGGTCGCTTCCCGTCGTCACCATTCATTCAAGACGTGGACGTTGAAGTGTTTCCTGTTTGACCCAGTTTCTGCTTCCAGATGGATGATCCACGTTAGTTTCAATATTTAAATGACTTTTCTGACCCCCACCCCTCTATAAAGCCCCTAGTCTATTTCCTTGTCCTCTACATCAGAATAACCTGACCAGTGCAAAATTGCAAAGTTTTTCTGATGCAGTGGATGGCTGGTGTGATAAATGGAGGGTAAAAGTCAAGCTTACTAAATCTTCTTTGGTGTGCTTCACCTACAAGCTCAAAATTACCCGTCATATTGTTTCCAAACAAGGAGTACCTATCCCACAAGTTATCTCAGTCAAGTATCTTGGGCTCAATTTAAACGGGAATTTCGAATCTTCTGAAAAACCTGCGGTTCCGCCGGAAGCAGCTCAAACATCTTCTTCCAAGAGCCCTCTAAATTACCCATTTACCTAAAAAGACTCGTTTATCTCACCATTCTACGACCTATGTGGCTGTACGGGGGGGGGGAGGGGATTCTGGGGAACAGCCTCTAAGTCCTAAGTAAATCGAATTCAAGTCTTCCACAACATAATTTTCCGCATGATCACTGGTGCTGCTGCAGCCCAGACCAAGACGTCGACTCAAGAGGAAACGACCCACTGATTTACTCGAAAATAACAGTTAGTGCCATCACTACAAACAAAAGCGTTTGAGAAACTATCATGGGATAGCTCACTCACGTTCCACGTTCATCATTTTTCTATCTCCAAACTTGTGCTCTACTATGATGTATTTTTAAATACAATAAAGTATTAATTTGTTGTTATTAAAAAAAAGTTGGAGCTTCGTCACGGCTGTTGAAATGGCGGCTTACTCTAGGACGCGAGGAGTAAGCCTACTCCTTGTTGATACCCCCTCCATCACCCCGCCTCATCTGGATCAGCCGAAACCAGAGCCCTGATTTTTTTTCTGTTTTAGTAAAAATCCTAGGGAATTTGAAGCGATCGATGTGGCTTCTGATGCGAATGAATTGTTGCTCTAGTAGTGATGAGAGCGTGATGTATTAGAAAAATATTGCGCTTTCGAGTTACTTCGAAATATCTGATGAATTATATTGCGCTGCTCTCGTCATTTTCCTACAGAATTTTTTGGTGCTATCGTGTCGTATAAAAGTATTTGATTCCGCCGTTTTCTCTTTATCTCGTTCACTAACACGCACTTCTGTTCTTTGGGCTCAGAAGCCTGAAACTTGAAGAGCTGAAGAAAATTTTCCTTCTTCGTACGTTGGGCAAAGGAAAGCAGAAATTATCATTTTTGGCGTCAGTTAGCTTTAAATAGGTGCGCACCTGAAGTTAGATCTTTTTTTTCACCTTCAGAACACTTTTTGGGGTTGTTAAAGTAAAATTATGAATCGAATGGTAGTTAAGAATTTGAAATGAATTTTAGTGAAAATATTACAATGCAACATTTCCATGTTGGTTAAAATGAGTTTCCCCAATATTTGTTCATAATGTTTCCTACTCTTTGCACATTTTGAGTGAGGGGAGGGGGCGGGGGGACGGTGGACAGTACTGCGAGATAAGTGATAAAGTGATCACGTGACACGATATATACCGCCCTGAGTGCGTAACGCAACGACATCGTGATCGCGTGTGACAAGAACATTGCACTTTCCATATGTTGCAAGCCCGTTGTCAAAAGCTCAAATCTACTTTACTGCAACGAGCGTCTGTTACGTTACTCCGTATTTTGAGCGGTGGTGCCATGCGCGTGTGGTGAATTGGTTGGTTTGAAGGGGGGGGGGGAGGGTGAGTCATTACGCTACCGGAATTCTGTTGGGACCGGAGCAGGTGCGATAAATTATGCAGATATTGTTCGCGAAGAGCTAGCGGAGGAATTAGGTGGAGGGGGTGAGCTCAAAGCTCTACAGAACGTGGAGTGGGAAGTGGAGAGGGAGCCTGAGCCGAGTGGGTTATGAAGATAAACGGGTAAATGATGAATTAAGGCGGTGCCCTGGTCTCCTCCGATGGCGAACTGAAGTAGTTCACTTCGCCCGACCACTTCCTCGAGCTAAACGCCGATACAGCACAAGTGCGCTGAAAGCTGAAGACTGGGGAAGCCTCGTTTTTAGTTGGTGAGGAAGAGGAAGGAAGCGAACGGAGAGATTGAGGAAGAGAGAGCGAGATTGAGTGCACCTGCAACAACAGGAACTCCTCTCTGTCCAAAGGAAGCATGCTTGTTCCTTGTGAGGTACTACTCTCTTCAAAACTGTGCCAACCTCTGATAATACATATACTACTGAGGGAAAGATAGCGGGAATCTCTTAACATGGGATGAAATTCGTTCAAAAAGAAAGCTAGTGTTGTGCTCATTGCTGGAAACTGGGCACATTACAACAAAAAACAGGCAATGAGGTGTGCCAGGCCGTTAATGGCAAAGATAGAGGTGATGATCCCCTCGCAATGATGTTTGCAGTAGGCTCATCGCCAACATAATTGACTGAGAGAGGAAATTCGAGGCTATGCACAGGAAAGATGGTGCTAGGCCGTTCTATGGCTCTTAGCAAGGCAGTGTGTGTTACGAAACTCAAGACTCGTAATAACAAATACAGCTGGGGCCTCATAGTGGTGAAGTGTGCTGGGATCCTACGTAGAAAAACAACGAGAGGTGCGTAGCAACACACAACTTTCCGCCACCTCCGTAAGTTCGAACACCAGCTCCAAAGGCGGGCGCTATATCTTCGTTCATCGCATTTCTACAGAAACATTTATGGAGAACAAAATGTAGAGACTAGTTAGCTGAGAGTACTCCACTTTGATCGGAATCGTTAGAGCCGTTTTTGAGAAAATTGGAATACCGATAAATTAATATTCGACAAATCTGCTTTTCTGAGTTAAGTTGGCTTATATCTCCGTTCAAAATATATATACAGAAATAATTATAGAGAACGAAATGTGGGTATGGGTGGCTAAAAGACACCCTGTAAGATCTATCACATCCGGTGAAGCAGTTACCCTGGAATATTCGAAAATGTTCGAAAAAACGTCATTTTCGATACATTTTGATGTATATATCTGTTCAATGGACTGTCCGAGGAACATTTACTGAAAGCAATATGTAGGTACTAACTATTCGAAAACATTTCGAAAGTTTGGTGATAATCGTTGAAGCCGTCCTGCCAAAAAGCGTAAAAAACCTATTTTTGTTCCATAAGCCTCTATCCCCGTTCACCGTATTGTCATGGAGCTATGTATGGAGTAGACAAGTTTTGTACTAACTAGTAGAAGATATGTTGAAAGTTTAGTCAAAATTTAGAGCTTAGTTAGAGCCGTTTTCGAGAAAAATGCAAAAAACCCTAGTTTCTGGTACATTTTCGTCCCCCCCCCACCCCCATTCCCATCGGCCGAAATCGCCCATAACCTAATTTTGGTGTCTACAAAAAATAACGAACATAACAAGAAAAGAACCAGCTCAATCGGATCAGCCGTTCTCCTGCAAATCGAACTACAGACACACACACACACGTGCCACGCGCCGAAATTAGGTTTTTTTAGGCTCAGTAGGCCTCAAAACGTAAAGAACTGAAGAAAACCGAAATTTTTTTTAGACACGATTACTATACTTTTCTTTCCCGTTGGGGTAGCGGAAAGTAAAAATCGGGGCTCTCAATAGAGAAAAATTGTGGGATCAAGGAACTGTTATCAAGGAAGTGTGGTGGGAACTCTCAAAACTAAAGGTATCGAAGAGTGTTACAATATATAAGCATGCTAAGTTCCCTGTAAGTACAAAGCTCATATGAACTGAGCTGAGTGATAAATGAATTGAGTAAATAGAATAAGCCATGAACCCAAGTGAATCGACGAAGAGCTATCGATATTTGTGTGTTGCTACGCACCAGATATTTTGAGAATGCAATGATCTTATTTGAGTGGGATTTATAAGAAATAAGTACACTAAAATGGCTTTTCGTCGAAATGATTGGTAATTTATAGTGCTGCTCTCGTAATTTATGCAACGAAGTGACTTCTACAGTACTGTTGCGTAGTTTTGAACGTTTGAGCCAACAAATATTCGTCGTAAGGGAATTATCCCTTGAATCGTTGTAAGAAGTCAGTTCCTTGACACATACCATTTGATCTTCGGTATTTTTGCCTGGAAGCAGTCGGTCAGTTTCGGTTCAATTGAGTAAAACAGTCCTAAGAAGATAGAGTTGCAATCTGAATTAATTGTTCGTTCCACGTCTGCCCTGTTTATCCTTATTCAGCTGTTTAAGATACCAAGTCCGAGCGTCAGGTCATTCATTCAACTTTTTCGAAAGGTCCGAAACTACGCAGGACCGAGGAAAGTGAACAAAATTTGAACGCATGAAGTGAATTGGAGACCGTCAAACGAAATGAAAACAAAATAACTCGAGCCGGAGGATATCCCTTAAGGGGCAACTGTGCACGGGTTCATTCATTGGACCACCGTTATGATTTTTGACAGTTTCAAAGACGAAAAGCGTCACGATCATGTTGTATCACTCGAACACGGTCCAGCAAATAGGAGCATTGTGCACGACGAATTGTGCAAATAACGAAGAAGCGCCTTTTGTGGTTCGGCGCATCGCACTGTTCCCCAGCTCCACGCACATTCGGCGGCTTTTAAGGCTTCAGTTACTAATTCATTTATTTTCCGCTGATTTAGTTTGAACTTCGTACAACTTGCAAATTACGCATTTACTGGAAATTGCAAAAACGGTGAAAAAAATGTATAACTTTTTGGCTCATTTTAATTGTGATCTCCGTGAAACTGATTGAGAGAGACAAATTTGTGGAGAACGTTGCGTTTATGTTGACTGATTAACATTGAAGATTTTCCAAAATGTACAATAAATTGATGAACCGTGCTATCACCTCTGTACAGCACAGAATCACGACAAAATCACAATAAATTATCTACAATCACGGGCGAAATAAGTTTTTACGCAATTTTTTGTTCAAATGACGCGCGTTCTCATAAAATTCGAACTGGTGATACAATAAGCTACCTACGACACTTCTGAATTCAAACCACTGTCGGTTCATTTACTTTTTCGCAGTGTTCACTGTACATCCCAGAATTCCAAAATGACATAATGAGAAACTATGTTTCGTGTAGAAAACGGTTGCGCCTAAAATTCAGGATTTTATTGAGTTGCTCGTTCCTGCATCCCCACCACGGCCATTATTGCGGTGATTCATTTTACTGTCAACACGATTGTTTTTATTTAGAGGGACCTCCGCCATCCCGAACGTGACGGATAAACAACGTTTAGATTCCTTCGCGACAAAATTAGTCCATCGATCGGATTGGATCTCGACGCCTTTCTCCCGCAGGTTGTCGTTCGTCGTTGAGTAAATTAGATGAACGGCGAGGTCGCCGCAAGGCGCTCGCTGCTGCCTCCAGCTCCCAATCTTTCGATTCCGTAACGTTTCAGTGACAGCTCATGATCGTCATTATCTCGACCGCAAACGAGAAGGGTACACAGGAACCGTTCCGAACCGCAGGAATCCACGGCCACAAAACTCAACAGCTCTCCCGGGCTACTTTTCATACCAAATTACCGCTCCCTACGCACCGTAGGCCTTCGTTTGGTGGAACGGAGGATAATTTCCTCGAGGTCGTCCAAGCTTGGAGGCCTTGCAGGTGGAAATCCTCGGATGCTGAATGTTTTTTGCGCGCGGTTGTACGTTTTTTCGGCCCTTCTTTTGGTTCCCTCGCTTTTCGCGGTACTTCTGTCTCTCTAACCGCCTCCCCCCCCCCCACACCAGAACACTCACCTCGTCGATGAGAACTGTTTTATCAGGACGATGAACCGTTACGACTTGTAACAAAGCCACGACATAACGGAGGTTTTATTTATTTTATACGACTATTAGCGCCCCTGGGGTCAGGCTGGGCGTGGGAGGAATAACAGAATGGTTATTGTGCAACAGACTAACACTAAGTTGAGAAACCTTCAGCCAAACGAAAACCCAACCTCACAGGTCGACATGCGAACTTTTTGGCTGCACACGTCAAAACTATCGAAGGCCACTGGCATTAGGTATTTAGGCGAGACGAAACGGAAGTTTCAAGTGGTTGAAAAAACGAAAAACTCCGAAAAATGATATGTTTTGGCAAAATTTAGGAAAACGGATAGGAGTCAAAGGAGTCGTTGGTCAATCCTGTCCTGTAGAGCCTACGCGCATGGAGTCGATTGACCACCATTGATCGATGCTCATTATACAACACGGCCTTCGACCCTTTACGCAAACGTAATTTGCGTTAAGAAGTAACTTAATGAACGTAATTTGTGTTAAGAAGTTGACTAGAGAGCAGTCTTTTTATTTTCCAATTGCATAGTTGTTTACTATTTGGAAACGAGGCCATCGCGGGGGGTCTCATTCCTCAACATTAGGACGACTCACCTCAACATGCTTCAATGTCTTCATTTAGCGATAAGGAAGTTACGGGAGCTTCCGTATTTAAACAGTACCGTTGTCTGAGCGTTCCAAACCAGACCTCCGATTCACATCCAATTTTCGTCTTTTTCGCGCGTGCTCGTGCTCGAAGTCATTAGTATCCCGAATTCACCCAAATTTACGGCCAATAACCACATCCCTGAAACCATCACCAACCATACAGCCAACTTCTACCGCCGATACGTCCATTCACTACCTCGCATCATCTGCTAGATCACTATCATCACCATTCAATTTCCGGTCAGACCAACCCAACTTCTTACAACCATCACGATCTATGTGTCATCAATTTTATTTTCAATCGAAGCAAATTTTCTGTTAAATATATTTTTTCGTTTGAGTTAAGATAATTGGTTGTTTCCTTTGTAATTTAAAACCCAATAATTATGTTAAGATTCACGTTTCTAAGCCTACTAAGTCCCAAAAACACTGCAACCGCCACGCATCACCTGAAAGCGAGTTGTTAAAACGTTGCGCAATAAGATTAGATTTTCATACGCGCAGGAGTTTATATTTATACACAAATCTAGCTATACCACGCTAGGTCTGCCTGCAACATAAATATAACCCCACCTACCCTTCCGTATTACAACTAAAGGGCAACATTTTATTCGTATACCGGAATAAAGATTTACAACAATCTTGCTAATGAACTAAAACTGAACCATAACCCAAATAATCATTTCATTATTGACAGCCTTGAGGTAGCATTCGGCTGAATGAATTTATTTATCCATTCTAGTCGTTTTAACGTGCTTGTGACAGTTTTATTAAATATTTCTTTTCGTTATTAGTTATCTGTGACAAGATGAGAATGGTTTATTTTATTATTATACTGTCGTCGTGTCGTTTTAATCGACTTCACTTTGCAGCTCAGTTTCTAACTTATGGAAGAGTGTTTGCATCAACGTTAATGTTTCTTTCGTTTATTTCCCGCGTATTTTCTTTTTCCTTCGAGTTAATGTTGTTACAAAAAGAAGAAGAACGTTGAGCTATGTTCTACCAGGTTCTGAGTACCAACAAGTGAGTGAGAAAAAAAACCCCATGAAAATCGATGACTGTACGAGCGGCTGAGGAAAGTTGTGTGATGCTAATCAATATTTACGTTTCGTTCTCTGAAAATTCTACCTAGCGTTCCTTTTCGAAAACCGAAATACGACGATTTCCTTCAAACTCGCAGGGCGTCTTCAAATAGTCAATACCTGCGTATTGTTCTCGATAAATAGCCTTCTGAGAGACCTTTTTTCACCTGCTTTGATGCAACTGGGAAAATCCGCTTTGCGACGACAAGGGCCTATTGTGTAGGCGTACATGAGCCACCACCCCAGCCCAGTTAGGAGCACAACAGCCGCTCCACTGACTCCACCTTCGTTTCGCGGAATATGCAACTCTGTACCTCTGACTCGCCAATCTTCGTTTTAGTGGACAGTGGCCCGTGACATTTCTCATACTATCCGTATACTTTCTCTCTCCAGACTGAGGATCTCTCTTCTTCGCTCCCTGTTGATAAACAGCCTTGACTGCCTTTGGCATGGCACGTACCGCCAATAGGTAGCCCTGCACTTCACCTTCCACTTGCCTACGAAGGGTTCAGGTCCCACCGGGAGAAGTGCAGCTGGAAGCACGTCGAATGGAAGTGACAACCAAATTAAGCCGCATTTTTCTAAATTTTTTCAAAATGTCTACAGTAATGGTTAAACCGAATTTCATCGACCTGCCAACCAACACACAATTTAATACTCCCCATGTTTTTGTGTAACTATCCTTTTAACAGAAATGTAGGTACATCAGACAAAATTTGCTGAACATAAGTTGCTCTTTCAGGTATTTCCAATTAGGTTTCTCGATAATTTATTATTTAATTTATTTTGATACTTTTTTCAACATCTTTCACAAATTTCTAGAATGCTTCAACCCCTCAAGTGAACTTGTGTAAGGATTAGAGTAGTTATCCGCGCCGAAAATTCCAATAGTAAACACTCGCTGAAAATAAAATACCATATACTCACTTCACTGTTGCAACTTGAAACGATTTCTCTATACACAATCTTCATATTTATCCATAAATTAGTGTAAATCCTATTTATTAATATATAATGCTAAGTACATATTAATCCAGTAAATCTCCACGTCGCAAGAAGTGATCAGCCGTTCAAGCCGAAAGCAACGTATGTTTTATTTTCAGTTCTCAGTATAGTACGATGTTCGAACGTTTCAACACTTATTCCAAATTTTTTCATTTTTCAGAATAATAATAATTATAATAAATAACGCAACAGATAGTATCCAGAATTTTTTTTAAATTCCAATTTAAAGCTCTCCAAGCAGTTTTTCATTGAATTTAATTATCCCCCAGTATTCGTAACTTCCATGACCTTCCGTCTAGGAATCCCAATTTGGATTTTATTAACTGCCCTGGTAACACTGCTTGTTATTTAACGTTGAACGAAGACACAGTGGCTGTGTGCATAGCGCACCATCACACTTGAATAAAATCTCTCTCTTTCTCGCTCTTGTTTTTCGCGGTCGCCCCCCCCCCTCTCACTCCCACTACATCTCATCTAGTCCTTCGGAGCCATGTTTTGTGAGGACGGTGAACCAACAACGTTACCATAACATTATGAGAAGAACCGGGTAATTGGATGTGCGCGAAAAGCCATCGCTGCCAGGCGCTTCTAGAGATGAAACCACCGCTGAGTGCTTTTCTATTCTCCTTGGCAAAATTAAATTTCGAACGACGTCGAAAGGAAAATGGGAAGACGTGGGACCAGAGCCCTTGAGCCTCAGATACCGGGAAATAAGAAGTTGGAGCTTTCTCCCTTTTATGACCTATTAAAACTGATCTGAAGCTGAAGAGTAAGTTTACACAAACGATGTCGACGAACCTCCCTCGCTCGCTCTAGTGTCAAAATTAGTTTTCCTCTCATCGTTGGAATTAAACAGAATTTTGCGTGATTAACGAAAGGCTGATCGTCTGAATGGAAAAGTACTTTCCGAGCAAATTCCAATAATCTCGCTCGTCAAAAACTTAATACTTTTCGCGCGCCCTCCGACTTATTTCACGACGCACGATTTTAGCTTGAGTATCGAAATAAAAATGAAACTCGGTGAGCGTGAGGAGGGCTGTATTATATGTGCGGAATTGAGCTGAGATCTTGAACAATAGAGCAACACAAGGCTAGTACTCGGAATGTGTGAACTGGCGCGGGAAACCGAATGGGAGAGCGAGAAGTTACTAGGCCGAGAGTTGGAAGCAGAATGAATTGGAAGTGCTCAGTCGTGGAGAGGAATGTGAAATTGAGGAGAAGGAAATAAAGAAAGTAGAACAAACCCACGGCTGTTAGAAACAAACAATTGCACCGGGGGATTCCCATATTAAAATAGAAGGAGACAATGACTGGGGAAGTCTGAGGTCAAAGACACAAACTGATTCGGCGCTTTGCCGTCGAACATACTCCCCCCCGCTGCGACAACACGATAATCCTTGAAGAGGGGACACAGTGGCAGGTGGTAATGAGGCTAGCGCACATGAGGGCTGAGCCGGAGGATGTGGCAGAGCTGGGCTACGTGATGAGCCAGAGCACAAGGTGATGAGGTTAGGTGTGAGACAATGATGTGGTGGTGCAGGCAGGACAATGAGGTGCAAAAATGAGGATGAATGAGTGATCAGACGAGGAAGCACAGGAGGTGGTGCAAGGAGAAGGAACTAGGGCGAGGCAGATGGGGAAAGGCATACTATGGTGGGTGAGTAGGGAAGGCGCTCTTGAGTGGTGGAAATAGGGAGAATGGCACGCTTGGGGGGTGCGAATAGAGAGAATGGCACGCTTGGGTGGTGCGAACAGGAGAAGGCACTCTTGGGTTGGGCTAAATTACTTTTAGATCAGTTGAGGTGGCAATAAATAATAATAAAGTCGTTATTACGACTTACATTGAGAACTGGATATCTGAGCCATAGCAAACCATCGTTTATAAAAATTGCCATACTCCCACCTCCCCGTCACCAGACTTACTTATGTTTTTTAAATTTTATTTCAATACTTCTTCACGTGTCAACTTCCAAAAATTCCTCGATTGCATGTGATAACTAGACATCACTCGTCTATTATAGAGCCGTTCCTTTACCCCACGTATGACTTTTATTGAAGGCGGTTTTGTTATTTAGGTCCTAGGATTTTTATAGAATTACCTCCAAGCATTAAACTTATTGAAAACTCTAGTCAATTTAAAAATAGTGGTAATGAGTTTCTTATGCCACAGTAGTTGAATGATTTCTCTATTAATCTTCCGTTACTGAACTTAGTTCCTTGATGCATTCATGTATTTTCTTACTTTTTTGCTGTTTTCTTTACGTCTATAATTGGTTTCTTTTTGATCATCAGTATAGTGTTTAGGTACTATTAATTTAAATGCAACTCCTGATCTCCGGGCAATTTCCTTAAATTTCGGAGATCAGAAAATGCCAAAATGTTTTTGTTCTTTATATTAAGTGGGACTGATTTAAAAAAATACATTGTAAGTATCAAATACTTTACATGTTGTATGTATATATATTGCAAATACAACAAAAATTTGCTTTTTTGCTTTCAAACAAAAATGAAATAATAAAACATCAAATAATTTCATCAATCATAATCAAATTTTAGAGCAGTTTTCTTCTTATAGACCCAGCGTATGTGATATTAGTGTACTTAGATGAATCAAGGGGCTACTCTCATAAACTACTTATGCGATGGGAGTAAAATAATTAGGAGCAACCCCTCAAATTCTTGAGTTCACACCAGTCGTTTCACTTGGCAGTGTTTCTTAGTGTTTACCCAATAAAACGAACCTTCTCGTAGTGATCGTGTTTGCGTGATCATGATTCATCGTAAGGCACCGGTAGTAGCCACTCAATACATTCCGGTACCTTAAGCGCTACTCGTTTCTACGTGGAACGTTCTAACAAGTTAGTATACTGAATGAAACGCTGCTAGAGTGGTTGAAGTCGCTTAATGCACTTGGGGCTGAGGAATGTTGCGTGATGTTACATCCGGCATTCGATTTCACATTACGTTACGTATACAAGGTGTCTAATTTTCAATACTCGGCTTAACGAGCGGTCATTGTATAGCAGTGACTAGGTCCGTTAAGCGCTATCAGTTCTACCGCGTCTGGATTAGTTTGGCGAGGCGGTACGTGTGGGAAAATGAACGTGGGGAAAGTCTTGCGATGCGTCGCACCTCATATTTTTCCAAAGGGCACGTCGGGTCGAGGCGGAAAAGATTTGTTGGGAAGGATTTACTGACATCGAAGGGGAGGACAGGCGCCTGACTTGATTGAACCTTCCCCTCTTCTGGAAACTTCATCCGCCCATATAACCGAACTTTATGAGTGCCGTGCTGCAATTTCGGTTTGAAGACGGAAGCGTTGTTTTAATATTAGGATGTAACGTCAGCAACACGTATACTGGGGAGAAGGAAGGTTCCTAGGCGTTATTGCTTTGACTTGACACTCCTCTCCCTTTTTCTCTCCAACTCCAACGCCTGTCTTTATGAAAAATGACCTTTCCCTTCCAACTGGCGCCCTCTCTCCTCTCCGTCGACGCAGATGGCCTGATATCTACCGGTACCTTCCAGTTGTTCAGGCTTAAGTCAAGTTTCAGGGAGAGCTGGGAGAAAAATATATCCAGGTGCGGCACATCGCACAACTTTCCTCTTCTCCTCCCGACTCCCGTCCACCACATACAGATTCCACAATACGTAGCTCCGCTCATAGCACTTCTACGTAATTCTTCAAAAATATTGTCACTTCCCTTAGCCCTGCGAAGTAGAAAGGAAATGTGTAGTATGCGAACTAGGTTGAGAGAAAATTACGGAACCAAATCGGCCAACATTTTATATTCATTCTGCAAGTGATAATGGGACGCAAAAATAATGAGCGAAATCGGCTCGAATTTAATGATAGCCCAGAATGGATCGTAATAATTTATCATAGTGATCATAGCGCTAATTTTTTTTCTCGGAGGTGGTTGTAACTATTTTGATCGCATGTCTTGTATAGACAACTCAGCATAAAACGACAGTACCATGAAATTCTCAGATGTGGGAAAATTACGGAAGCAGCACAATACATTATCAAAAGTTTCATGGAAAATAGATTTTGGCCCAGTTTTAAAAAATTGTTTGAAAATAAATCCCGGTCAAATGATACTAGCATTTTTAGAAAAATCATGGCAGTAGTCCAATACATTCAATGTACGAAGCGTGTTCAATAACGCTCATAAAATGATTAAGAGCAGCCTGAAAAATTCCTGAACCCAAACCCCCGTCGTTTCACTTACTATCATTCCTCGCAATTTTTATCCGTAATTCAGAAATTGAGTATACGATCCTTTAAAAAAAAAAAGTCGCACAAACGCCCTGCTTCTCGTGCTATAAGTAGGAGTAACTTAATAAATTCCGGAACGTTGGGCGCCACCACATCGCTTGTAAAACGAGAAATTATCACGAGCGTCCTATCCGAATCGGTGTGTGTACGTGGGTTGGAGGAAAGTTGTGTGATGCGTCGCACCATGTATTGTTACTCAAAAACTGCTCTAACGATCCCAATTACATTTTTTGTGGGGCGCATAAACAAATACGACAACTGCGGCAACAAATTTCTCTCGATGAGAAAATAATTAGAGCAGCATAATTTTAGTGCAGTTTTCTTCTTGTGATTTTCACTCATATCAAACTAGCGCTTTGAAAAAGTTATGGGATGAGCTTAATAACAAAGAATTCCAGAATTCAAAGTTAACGGCGTTGTTTTGACTGATCTTGTCCCTCTGTTTCCACTATAATTCCTGGACTGCCTCACCTGGATGCCGGCTCACAAGGGGCATGAGGGCAATGAAAAGGCTGACCACCTTGCGAAGAAGGGCACAGAAACCCTACCCATTGGGCCTGAACCTCACGTAGGTATGACTAAAAGTCACCTGAACCGTTTGGTGGCCCGATGGGTGATACAGGAAAATAGCGCCCATCGGCATCGCCACGACTTAGACAATCGAAAAGGCTTGTTATGCCTTCTGGTCCAAGGGAAAAGGCGATGCTGACGCTCTCCAGAAGGGATCTGAGGGTCTTGATCAGCTTCCTCACCGGACACTGCCCACTCAGGTATCACCTCAACAAGATGGACATCTCAGATGCGGTGGAATGCAGACTCTGTGGGGAGGAGGACGAGACGGTGGAGCACATCCTATGTGAGTGCCCCTCCTTAGAAGCCAAACGCTTTGAATATTTTGCCCAGGAGACTATTGAGCCCTATATCATAGTGGAATCTGCGGTGAAGGACATACTTGGCTTCATAAAGGGGGTGGGTATGTACGACGCCTTCGACTAAGGAAGAGCCTGTGTCACAATAGGCCCACGTGTGGCTGTAGTGACAAAGGGACCAGGTCCTGCATGCCCTCGGCGAAAAAAAAAGTTCCTTGACTGTAGACAGCGCTTCAAACAAATCAGGTTGGCAGTCCCATTCGTGGAAAATCGCTTGATGCAAAGTGTTGTCGCAATCCGTATTATTTTCAGTGTTCTCGATATATTTCACGACCCACGCCAAACAAAATACAGGGCGGCATTACCGTCCTGAGATTGTGGTTGACATAGACAGTACCCACCTTCTTGCCCTCTTCAGGGACTGGGCAGGGGTGCCTGCAGGCTGCCTGAGCGGGAGCCGTGGGATGGAGATCAGATTGCTTCTCTACAATAACACCCTGCAGAGGTAGCCACCTACGTGTACCTACCGGTGGTGACCCATGGCCTCTTTCTAGGGAAAATATCCCGCAAGGCCAGAATGGTCTGAACTCACGGCGTTTGTTGCTTTCACCCTGGAGGGATGTGGGCTTGCCTCTCACGACTCTGACACCTCGGTTGCAAAACCAGCGCCACTGTGCCTAAAGGCAGTGTGCCTGTGTTAGTGCAGGCAGCAACCTCCCGTGGTGCCATTTAGCTGCATTGAGTGGATGGTAGACCACGGTGCCGGAATCGCCAAAAGGCATTTTGCCTGCACCTACTTTTCATTCTCTCATGGATTCGGGGGATTGGCCTGGCCCCAGTCTTCTGCATGAGAAAATGAGGCAGGTCGCACAAACCCTCCTGCAATCCTTCTACGCCAAAGGTTTTGTGTTTGAGTCCAACTCCCTCGTGCGCTCCTCTAGATCAAACACCCCCTTTCCCAGACTGCAAACTCCGTACAGAAACGATTTCCCTGGCCGACAGGACCCCGACAGTGTCCTCGCCATGTCTTGACTAGTAGTGGCTAAGTCATGACTGGGGGGGGGGGGTCCTTAATGTATTCGCAAATCTGGTAATTCGCCTGCCCTTCATTTAGTACAGTTTTCAATGAAGGTCGTTAATGTTCATCTTCTCCCGATCTTGTTGCATATAAAGCCGCACTTTTTTTCACTAGCTCGTAACGATACTGTAAATCGAACAAGGGCAAAAAAAAACCAGAGCAGAACTCTTTTTACCAAACCAATTCTCGAACCACTCGGGGGAACCCATTTGCAAAACGATTCAACGCCAAACGAGTAGCGAAAGGACAACAACGCGCAAAAATAGGGGCGAATTCCCCTTTCCCCCCTAGCACAGTCCCCCGTTCTTCCCTCGTCCGAGAGGTTCGTTAACTCGCAGGAAATTTTTTCCCAATCAGGAGAAGAACCAAAGTGACGCACAATTGGTGAAAAGTCTCTCCATAAACGAGGCCACATGTGAGCGGGGATGCGTGAAATTAATGAGTGAGTTGCCCCCCTTGACTCGAGTCAAGTGGAGCTCGAGCCTCGAGTGTGGGCATAAAAAGGAAAAACGCCTCTCCAAGTCGAGTCCTCCGCTACATTAACAACCTTTCAGACTGGAAAACAAATGTAGGAAAACGAAGCTTTCAGTCGACGAGCGCTCGATTGTTACCTATTTTCTACCTTTACCCCCCGCTCCCCCTCCACTTCTCATGTTTATTTCCTTCGTTGTTTAAATTGTGTTTATTTTTTTACCGAGCGCATTCTTGAAATGACGACGCGATAAAATTTGTGTTTATTGCTTTTTTTATGGCCCAAAAGGATAAAAAAACTAACGAAGGTTCTCGCAAGCCGCTCGCTCAGCTTCTTAGAAATGAATAGCGAAGCAATTTGCAATAATATAATAATTGCGCGATTGTCAGATCTCGAGACTCGGTCTAAAATGAGAAACAACTTTTGCACCTACGTTCCGGTTGATTTATTAACTTTAACGCAGAAGCAGTGGTTGTAGTTTTCACTGCCCGCTCCTTAAGAGAAAATATCTGGTGCGTAGCAACACACGACTCTCCGCAACCCCTCGTAAATTCAACGAGCTGTATCTCTTCTACGGAAACATTTGTGGAGAACAAAATGTAGGGGCCAGTCAGTTGAGAGCGACCCGTGAGTTTGATCGAAATTGTTCGTGCAGTTTTTCTGAAAATTGGAGAAAAAAAATGAATATTCGACTAATCTCATAACTTATACCTCCGATCAACGGATGGATAAAGAAATAAATACGAAGCACAAAATATCGGTAAAGATTGTTAGAAGAGACTCATTATGTTCGCCACATTTTCATTTTTATATCTGTTCAGTAGACCCTCATAGGAACATTTATAGTGAATTCTGGTGTGGATTCTTGAGAGCCAGTCAGGATGAATGAAAACTTTCTCTAGGCCAAAGTTTCGCTTGATTTATTAAGCATCATACAAGTTATATTATATCACAGCAGGCAATCAAGTTACAATAAACTATAAGGAACTTATGGAGACTCATTGAACTGAATTTATTGTTGAAAAAACGTACCTCGGGAATTTTCTAATTTCTTAAGTTTCTTAAAATAATGACATTGGGAGAAAACAAACAGATCTTAATAGTAAATAACAGGTTGGACTAGTCTGGAAGGTTTTAATGAGGTTATGAGTAAATATCTGGTGCGTAGCAACACATAACTTTCCTTAGCTCTACGTCAATTAACTCGGGTACATGCCTTTTTTTCTACTTACTCAATTCATTTATCACTCAGTTTATTTGAACGTGGTCAAACAACACTTCAAGGAGCCAGAAAACGGTAGCGCTTACAGTTCCGGAATTTATCGTGCTTCTCGTACTAATTATTGAACAATCAGCCCAGAAAGAATCAATGAGGCTGTAAACACGATTTATTTGAAGTAGGACAGTTCTCACTTTTGCAGAGTGATTTGTTAAAAACTTTTCGAACTGGTGGTAAGAGAAACGGCGGTAGTTGAAATTCCGGAATTTCTGGAGTGACCCCCATGTGTCTTATGAGCTTTTTCAAACACTCACGTTATAGGTATTGGATTGGGTTACTACACCAATCTTTTTAAACATTCTAGTAACATTTCAGCGGAGTTAATAAGGAAAAACCCGCGCTAAAATCGAATTCGTCAACAATTTCGGTAATTGACTGTGCTGCTCTCGTTATTTTCCCACGAATGAACATTTTATGGTATAGTTGCCATATTGGGAGCTATTAATATTAAAAATGTAATCAAAATCGTAAGAGCCGTTTTTGAGAAAAAAAATATTTGGTGTTTTGATCACTATGATAACTATAGTTAACTTTCTGTGAATTCTGCTCATACCCTTATTTTGGCGTTCCATGGTAACCTGCGGGGTAGATACCAAGTTTCGTCTAGTTTTCTCTGAAAAGCTTTCACAGACACACCCTCAGACCATTTTCCCAAATGGGGTCTGTAGGATCTGAAGAAAACTCAAAAAAACTTTTTTTCATCCGATTTAGTAGCAGCAGCACAATACATTCTAGATTAGGATATTTCGTTTTTTTCCCCCGTTTCGAATTATCCTACGATTTGGATCGATTTCTCGGGAGCCTGTGAAGCGGTCGAGTTGACTGTTTGGAAGGTTGAGCGGCGGGGCACGGTTTCCCGGTGTTTCGCCGAGGGCCGATCACCGTATTTACCCTGATAACTGGAGATGCTCCCTTTCAACGAGCCCCTTCCCTTATTCCCCATCAAGACGGGAAAACAACTGAGGAACCAACTGTTGCTTCATTCGTCAATATCAAACTTGAAACCTCTCCGAGATTCTAATACGAAAGTTTGTTTTCGTCTTTGAACTTCAACTCGATGGCCGTCGATTGATCCGGGCGTTCTCCCGGGGTCCAACGCCGCGGCTTTCGGTTAAATCAAGTCTAAATGAGGAGGAGGACAACCAAATGATTCGAAAGTGCCCACTATTTCCATAGTTCTGCGAGATTGGAAGGAAACATTTGTGTGATCGGCCAAAAAAATGAGTCTTAATGTTTCGAAGTCTTCTGATGGCCGACAAATATCGTTTTCCGAGTGTGTGTCCCCTAAGGCACCCTAAGGGTTTGGTGAAAATTCTTCTTGCCGTTTAGTGAATTATCAGATATCTTTATGGCGAAGTAAAGTTAGAGTGGAGATGATTGAAATAGAAAGGAAAGTTATGTGATCGGCTTACATAATAATTTGGGGTTCTCTTCAGATATTTATGTTTGACACCCTGGGAAAATTGTCTGTGAATACGAACGAGAGAGAAGGACTGATCAAAATCTCGCCCGCAGGTCATCTCTCTATAATCAGAGCATGAGCAATGTCCACACAAAACTAACCATAGTTATCATAGTGATCGAAGCTCTAAATGTTTGTTTTCTTAAAAATGACTCTGAGGATTTTGTTGACTTGTTTTCTATGGACAGCTCTTAATGAAACGACGATATCATAAAATTTACATCCGTGGGAAAGTGACGAGAGCAGCAGAATAAATTTCGTCTTAGGAAAGAGTGGGTTGAGCCAGTTCCTTGCGGGGCATGGTGACTTTAATGAGCAGCTACTCTTCGAAATAATTAGATCAGATTAAGAACCCCTTCCAGATGGCACTGATTCCCCAGGATCGTAGTTCCGCGTGGTGACACACCTCCTCTTCCTCTTTTTGATTCATATAACTCTGTTAGCGTAAAAGAACTATCATTTCGATATCAAAACAGATCTGTGATGTTTCTTTCCAATTACGAACGTGTTCGTGGTCCGAAATCCGAATGTCGCGTCGAAATTCACACATTACATTCTCCTGACTTCGAAACTGATTGGCTTTGATAAGTTCCCGCCCATAAAAACGCGTTACAATTGAAATTGGTCAGCTGTCTAGGCACCTCGGAAAGGGGAGTGTGTTTAGACAGTTTGTTTGTAGTGGTAATCCGCAGAGAAAATCGGCGTGACGGCCCTCAGGGAGTGGCCTCTATTCTACTCGGTTGGAATCCTTCGAAAAACCTTCTATTCATTACCCGCTACCTGCTGGGCCTTTTCCATTCTCCTCCAACTAATCCCGGTTTTGTGAGCTCCCGGACCTTACTCCTTACTGTAACGAAGGACTCTTGTTGAACGGCCGGGTTTTCTACCCGATGCGCTCGGCAAAACTGCCGACGCTTTCTAAGAAATTATAATACCATGAAACTGGATCATCGGAAGAAGCCTGGGGTTGAGTTTCGACTTCGGAATCAAGTTGCAGTTTTAGAGAAGAAAAGAGGGAAACGTGCAGAGATGCGTTGTTTGAAATTGGGGGTATTTCGGGAGCAGTCAGCCCCATTTTCTTTGTGCTTGCAGCCTCTTTGTTGGATATTACCTGTCGCTGAGTTATTATATGATTCATCCTTCTCATGGTTGCTACTGTCGTAGGACTTTGAAAACTGCATGCTAGTGACGATGTTACTAGACCACCGAAAAATGCCTCTACTGTCTTCAGCCCCAAACACTTTCTTCTCACAAATACCAACTACTAATTAAAATATAACTTCTTTAGCTCTTATTGTTCCGGACTTCGTTTGATTGCCATAGTTCAGGTAATTTATGACACCGTTAAGACTATTTTTCCTTCCTACAGCCCGACGGGGTGGGAAACAAAAGTTTCGTAATCGGATAAAAGTTCCATTTTGAGTTTTTTACTTTCCTAGGCTGTATAAAGTAGCAAGGAAAGTTATGTAATCGGCTGAAAAAAACAATTCTTGAGTTTTCTTCAGATATTTACGTTTTAGACCCTCCTGAGTCCGAAAAACACTATTTGGGAAAATGGTCTGTGTGTGTGTGTGTGTGTGTGTCTAGGTGGGGAACGATTTTTAGAGAAAACGAACGTGTAAAATCAGCACAAACTTGATATCTCGCCCGCAGGTTAGCATGGGACGCCAAAATAAGGGCATGAACAAAATCCACCGAAAGTTAACTATAGTTATCATACTGATCAAAACACCAAATTTTTTTTTCTCAAAAACGGCTCCAACGATTTTGATTAAATTTTTTATATTGATAGCGCCCAATATGGCAACTATACCATAAAATTCCCATCTATGGGAACATGACGAGAGCAGCACAATAAATTACCAAAATTTCCGACGTAATCGATTTTAGAGTGGTTTTTAGAGTAAACAAACGTATAAAATCAGCTCAAACTTGATATCTAGCCCGCAGATTACCATGGGACGCCAAAGAAAGGGTATGAGCAAAATCCACCGAAAGTTAGTTATAGTTATCATAGTGATCAAAACACCTTTTTTTTGTCAAAAACGGCTCTAACGATTGTGATTAAATGTTTTACATTGATAGCTCCCAATAAGGCCATAAAACACCATAAAACCACCATAAAAAATACCATAAAATTCCCGTTCGGGGAAAAATGACGAGAGCAGCACAATAAATTATCAACGTTTTCTACTTAAATCGGTTTAAGCGCGGAACTGTAAGCGCTACTGCTTCCTGCTGCTGTGAAGTGTTGTTTGACCACGTTCAAATTAACTGAGTGATAAATGAATTGAGTGAGTAGAAAAAGCCATGTAAAAAGTGAATTGATGTAGAGCTAAGGAAAGTGCAACGCACCAGGTATTTTAAAATATTCCAGGAATCGAAGTCGAAAAACAGACCAGAACACGTACGCCTTTTGATTCGATTGGAAGAGAATGGCCGAACTAAATCAGCTCAAATGCTATATTCGACTTGCAACGAGGGCCAGAACAGGAAGGAATGACCAAAATAGTTATCATAGTGATCTCACCAATTTTTACTTTTCGCTACCCGAAGGGAAGGAAAGTATAGTAATCGGCCCAAAAAAAATGTGGGTTTTCTTCAGATCTTTACGTTTTGAGGCCTACTGAGTGTAGAAAAAACTAGGGGTTTTCGCATTTTTCTCGAAAACGGCTCTAACGATTTTGATTAAACTTTCAAATTATCTTCTCCTGATCAATACCTAACTTTTCTTCTGTATACATATCTCCATGAAAATACGGTGAACGGAGATATAGGCCCATGAAGCAAAAATAGGTTTTTTACGCTTTTTGGCAAAACGGCTTCAGCGATTTTCACCAAACTCACAGGATGTTTTCGAATAGTTAATACCTACATATTCTTTTCAATAAATGTTCCTGTGACGGTCCATTGAACAGAGATAAAAATGAAAATGTGTCGAAAATAACGTTTTTTCGAACATTTCCGTAAATTCCAGGGTAACTTTTTCACCAGATGTGATAAATCCTGATGAAGTGTCTTTTAGTCACCCATACCAACATTTCGTTCTCCATAGTTATTTCTAGTAGTATATATATGTTGAACGGATATGTAAGCCAAGTTAACTCAGAAAAGGAGATTTGTCGAATATTAATTTATGGGAATTCCAATTTTCTCAAAAACGGCTCTAACGATTTCGATGAAACTTACGGAGTACTCTCAGCTAACTAGTGCCTACATTTTGTTCCACATAAATGTTCCTGTAAAAATGCGTTGAACGAAGATATAGCGCCCGCCTATGTAGGTGGTGTTCGAACCTAAAGGGGTGGCGGAAAGTTGTGTGTTGCTACGCACCAGATATTTTTTCTACAGCCACGAATGACGCAACAGTACCGTACAATTCTCATCCGTATGAAAATGAGGAGAGTATAGCACAATAAAATATCGAAAATTTTGATGATGTAATTTCATTTAAATCTCGTTCACGGGGTGGAAAGATTTTCATACAATCAGAATCGTATGTCCAATAGGCTGCACGATGGTAATATGAGGTATGCCACGATCAAGGAAATTAATCTATGCGGGCAGTTGACTGTGGCAGGGGATGAGCAGCCGTTCTGGCCTCTCGCAATAGAAAGAGGTTTACCGATTGAGCTGGTTTTTTTCGTTTTGTTAGTTTTTCGGATTTTTCGCATTTTTCTCGAAAACGGCTCAACGATTTTGATTAAAATTTCAAATTAGCTTTTACTAGTTGATACCTCACTTTTCTTCTTCATAAATATGTCCGTGAAAGTATAGTGAACGGAGATATAGGCCTAAAAAGTCAATATTAGTTTTTTACGCTTTTTGGCAAAACGGCTTCAACGATTGTCACCAAACTCACAGGATGTTTTCAAATAGTTAATACCTATATTGTGGAGGCACATTTCCCGCGACGCAGCAAAAGAAGCGCGGGAAGCTGGGGGACGTCCCCACCGAGCTTGATTAGAAGGATGCGCGACGTCTGACGGTGGCCACAGCTCACGAAACCGCAACGACGTTTTTGAATTTTGTGGAGAAGTATCAATTTCCAGCCTCGGAAGTAGTGGTCATTGTGCTCTGAAATAACAACCGTTGAGCACTGAATTTCTGTCTCCCTCAAATCCTGAGTGAGAGGAACGTAGGGTTCCGCCACCTATTTTGTTAATTTGCCTTTTTTTGCGGTTGTCAAGCCCCATTTCACTTGGATTTCTTTTTCATTTTACGAGTTTGAAGTTTCCTTATTGATTTATTTATTTTTTAAAGTAATATTCCGTAGAATAAAACAAAATACTTTTCATCCGTTCTTTTTATGTGGAATCCGTCAAACTGCCTGTTTTTTTTTGCTGTTAGCCACGCCCGAGTGAAAGGTCACAATTTTTTTTGTGAATATTGGTCTCATTAATTTAATTCAATTTATTGTGCATCAAAGGTGGAGATCCTCACAATATATTGTTCTTCATAAATGTACCTCTGAAAGTCCACTGAACAGAGAGAAAATGTAAAATGTGTCAAAAATAATGTTTTTCGAACATTTCCGTAAATTCCGGGGTAACTGATACGCCATATTTGATTAATATCGCAGTGTCTTCGGCGGTCTGTGTAATTATTTCTGTATATATCCGTTGAACTGAGATATAAGCCAAGTTAACTCAGAAAAGGAGATTTGTCGAATATTAATTTATCGGTATTCCAATAATCCCATGAACTGGATGAAACTTACCAAGTACTCTCAACTAAGTAGTGCCTACATTTTGTTCTCTATACATGTTCGTGTAAAAATGCGTTGAACGAAGATACTGAGCCCATGTATATGGCAGGTCGTCGAATTAACGGGGGTGGCGGAAAGTTGTGTTGCTACCCACTAGATATATTTGTGACATGATCGCAAAGCGGAAAGTAAAAATTTGTTCTAGCAGATTACGTCATTTTGCTTCTTACGTCGTGGGGTTAAGGAGAGTAATAACTGGACTGTCAGTGGTTGAAGAGCTTCCAAGTGGTTGAATGGACGTCGAATAAAGACGAGGCGACGGGTGAAAAAGAGGGCGAGTTTAACCCCTGGACACCCTCGCATTTCCAAATCTTCCTTCTCCCTTTTGTGACGACTGCGTTTAGCGCTTTGGTGGTCCCCGGACGTCCCTCTGTTTATTAGAGGGCGGTAAAGACAGGGCTCGGGGAAAACGTCGAGGTTATCTCATCTCATTGATCCGACGAAGGGAGAGAGGTTTGAAGATTGACAGACTGGCAAGAGGAAGATTTGGGCTCTCCGGGCGACGGTTGAGAAGGGAATGGGATGGCAGCAAGACATACGACCGGTGTCCACCCGAAGGCGACCTCTACAAATTACGAGGGAAAGCCTCCTCTTGGCCTTCGCCACTGGCCCTATCAATAGTTGACGGAGCCTCCCTTAGGGGTAGGGGAGCTTTTTTTCTCCTGTCTCCCTCATCTGGAGCCTTCCAATCCAGAGTAAGCCACGTTGAAAGATAACGCCGATGACGGTTTATCGTCTTCCCGCACCAAAGATCAACGTAAACACACAATTGGAAAGAACTCGCTGGCAATTTCAATGTAATGGGCGCCTTTCTTGTTGCAAATCGTACTATCAATTACTTTAACGTTGTCGAGCTTTTTACTTCCTTAACCCTCCGAGTTAGACAAAACGCTATCAAATGACTTCTTCAAATCGTGCCATTTTCTCAGGGTACCGTACGCGAACATGAAAGTCTGTAGACTGGGAGAGAACAAAATTAGCTTGAATTTCATCATCACAATAACTCCTTGAGCAGAATCATAGTGATAGTTTGACACTGGCCAAAGTAGTTGGAATGTGGAGTCACAGTTCTACTCACTCTCTCCTCTCTCTCTCTGCTCTAGTTCCCCACGTAACCAGTTCACGAGTATTCTGAGTCCCCTCATCTCACACTCAGACTCATATCGTGTATTTATTTACCTTCTCGCGCCCAACAGTAATTAAAACGCTATTTGTTTTTTCAAAAATGGCGTTGATTATTCAGATGAAACTTCGTGTGGAGAGTTCTAAACAACTGCTTGGTAGTAGAAACGTGCGTCTTTGGAAAAATGACATAAGTGGTGCCATAAATTACCAGAAATATCGACGAAATTTGATTTCTACCGCGCAAAAAGTATCCCCCACCCCCACCCCTCCACTCACTACACTCACATCTAGGGACTTACTCTATAAAAAGTAGACTGACTGACCAAAACAAAATGAGAGTTGAGACGGGCACGATAGAGCGGGAGAAGAAGGCAAGAAGCAGCGCAATATAATGAATAATTATTCATAAAAGTCTCATGTTCCTCCAATTTCGTATCATAACCCCAAGCTCGTCCCGTGACTCATTTATGTCATTCGGCGGGCGACTCTGATCGCATGAGCCCGGAGTTTCTATAAAGTGGGCTCAATGGCGCGAACGCGGAATAACCGTGGAGATTAATTAGTGCAGTGTGAAGTTCGTGCGAGGATTTCGGCGTCAAAGGGGGTTCATCGAACTTTCTGGAGCCAACTGCTCTTTGACAATATCCATCGCGGTTATCTCGTACCATCTCCTTTCTCCTCATAATGGCAGCTTAATTAGACTTAACGTTGCCTGCAGACAATAACGATCCCATCCTCGACGATTCGTCTTCTCCGCGATGTTACGAATTAACCGACGTTCTGTGCGTTGAAACTGTGACGGCGACTGTAAAAAAACAACCTCACGGTTACGAATTTCTTTGAAAACGCTACTATTGAGGCAATAAAAATAACGATGTTCTTATCCTCTTCTGAATGTACACTTAATTTTTTTTAATACTTGGAAGAAGTCCAGCTTGGAGAGGTTGGACGAATTCAATCTGTGCGAGGCAAAAATATGTAGAATGAATTTTCGACTGGCTCATAACACTGGGGCCTAAGCTACGCTCTTCTTATGATCGCTGTACGTAAATAACTACCAACATTTTCAAAAAATATTTTTCTGACGATAAATGCGAATGATGGTTTGGCTGAGTGTCTTGTGGAACCCCTATCGAATTTTTTTTCCCGCAACTATTTCTGTTGCCGTCCGTCGTGTGGAGGAACAAGCCAAGATATTGGTTCTTGCAGTCCTTCAAAAATACCTCTAACGAATTTGAACATTTAAACAGGATACTTCCTGGACGACCAGTGGGTACATTTGGTTTTCTGTACGCGTTTCCTTGGACATGCGTTGTTGGGAGATCCAGTGCTTGTACACATAGACATAGCATGTCGTGAAATGCGTGGCGATTACAGACAGTTGTGTATCGACTGAAAGACGTTGTTATCGATCTCAATGCTAACTGTATGTCTCATTATCCCATTAATAAGTATCCAACATACTCGTATCCCAGAAGCCTAAGCCACACTCTTCTGATCGTCCGTTGTACGTCAATAACCACCAAAATCTGCGAAAAATCCACATTATTGTTGCGAGCAGTTGATGAATAATTGGGAACTCGGTGAGCGTGAGCGAAGACTGTATGGCGCTTTCACACAAATTCGATATGAGGTTGAGGCGCAGACACAAGGGGGCTCTGAATGCGCGGGAAATTAGAGTGGAGAGAGAGTGATACAGTATTGTCTCGAAAGAGCTGTGTGTTGGAGAAGGACTGTGTGTTCGAGGGGAAGGAAGGACATTTTGGAAAGTCTACAAGGGGAAATACGTTTTCGCTTCAAAAATTAAACTGAGCTGAATCCCTTTGTCGAACGGAGACGCTGGCTAACCTGAAAATCGGTCCAGGTTCGAAATAGTTGGATTGAACGCACCTGGGAAAGGCCTGAGCTCAAGGTCCCAACTACTTCAGCCTGCGCTGAACATCTCATTTCCTCAACTGCATCTATTTCTTTCGTGTTCCATAAAACAGAGATACAAGGCAAGATACGCTGGACAATGATCTTCTTACTGATTTTCTCCCAAAACTCCACATACGTATTGTTCTTCATTAATGATTCTTTGGAGATGCGTTCAACGGAGTTACCGCGTTTGTTCAAAATTCGCACCATTTTTGAAATTCGAAAGTGATATATAGAATGAATTTATTATTATAGTTTATAATATATAGTGTACTATAATTCTTTTCGGTTCATAATGAATTTACTTTATCCATTTTGAGTTTAGCCTTCTAAATACCAATGAAATAAATACAAAAAATTGAATATTACGAATTTATTTATTTTTTGGTTGAATTTAATAAAATTCTAACAGAAGTACGTGAAAATACACATTTTCATAATTTTACGAAAACGTTTGTGAAAGTTATTTCAAAAGACGGATATTGGCCCAAAAAGCGTATTCCAAAAACCAAAATCGAGCTACCAAAAAAAAAAAAAAAAAAAAAGCAAAAAAATCTTTAAAAACTTCAGGGGTAATTTTTTTGACATTTTACACCAAATTTCGGGTGTAGGACATTCCACCCCATTCCACCTTTCACGCTTCCATTTGTTAAATGGTAAGGTGAGCTGACGGGCGTTGTGTTGGTTTCAAGGTTGATCGTGTCTGTGTTCCATTATTCTGCCATCATTTTTACATTCCTTGGCTCTACAAAGTAGAATGGAAAGTTATGTAATCGGCTGAAAATTTTTTTTTTTGAGTTTTCTTCAGATCTTTACGTTGTAGACCCTACTGACTCCGAAAAACACTATTTGGGAAAATGGTCCGTGTGTCTGTGAACGATTTTTGAGAAAACGACCGTACCAAATCAGCTCAAACTTGATATCTACCCCGCAGATTACCATTTGACGCAAAAATAATGGTATGAGCAAAATCCACCGAAGTTAACTACAATTATTATACTGATCAAAACACCGAATATTTTCACATATTCATATTCACGGCAGGAAGTGGTAGCGCTTACAGTTTATTGTACTGCTCGTACTCATTCCTGGACAATTATTGTTCAATAATGGTTCGAGAATGAGTACGAGTATGAGAATTGTTCAATAGAACAATAATGGTTCGGGAATGAGTGCGAGCAGCACAATAAATTCCGGAACTGTAAGCGCTACCGCTACATGCTGTCGTAAAGTGTTGTTTGACCAAGTTCAAATGAACTGGGTGGTAAATGAATTGATTAAGTAGAAAAAGCCATGTAGAAATTGAATTGACGTAGAGCTAAGGAAAGTTGTGTGTTGCAACGCACCAGATATTTTCAATTATTTCAGTCCGATTAATTAGGTTCTTAGTGCCACGAACGAGAAGTCCCATTCTTACTTCAATCATTAGGCTAAACGAGAAACCCTGAGCAACCTCATTCTCGCTCATTGGTGCGTGGTGAAGTTGGATGGAGTGAGGGGAGGCGAAGGAGGGTCGAAGAAACTGTCCACATTCTCGCTCCTCGGGCTACTCTGAGAGAGTCTGGCTGGAACGGCCCAGTAAGTTCGTTGTGTAATTATGCATGTAGCTTTGCCAAACTGGTACCTTCATGGCTGTTCATTTTCCTCAGGTCGTCCCACATTTCCCTACTTGCCGTTCTTTTCAATTGTTGCATTGTGATAAGCGAAAATTGCTTTCAGAACCGTTCCGTGGAGCTTCCACACCCTTTGTGACCGGTATTCAATTTAGAGTGACTGCATTGATTGAATTTCCTACCAAAGTATTTTGTTTCCTCATGAGGGAACTTGTAACGATTGGGTTGCCCAATGTTAATTTGACATTGATTATTAGTACAGTAGTATGGCTATACTGGTATTCCTAATATTTTTCGGTTCAAGCTCATCCATACATGAGTTTAGTGGAGTTCGTTTTTAAATACTGATGTGTTTGTACCTAACGGATTCGTCAGTCCTGCATTAGCCCTCAGATTCCTGAGCCATCCATCATGCGTACCAGATGATCTCCGAATTATTTACCACTGTGGTTCTACTGCCCCATATTGTATTGGAGTATTTTCTAGTGTCGAGGCTCTGGAATTGAAATATTGTTTTCCTGTCATCCATAGACATGCTTGTCTCTGGTATCCTGTTTTTTTTTTTTTTTTTTTTTTTTGTTAGTGGATCAGCGAAATGGCGGTCGCAAGATGGAGAGGTTCGCAATGAAATGGCACAAAAGGCGGGGTTCTGGCCCGGGTTTGGGAAGGGATAGCTAGATGAGTGTGTGAATTTATGTGTATAGGACCCAACTGTGATATAGGTTAGCTTAGGTTAGGGATGCTGGGCGGAGGGGGGAGGAATATTTTAGTACTCTCCCTCTCCCCCAGGCATCATTAGCGGGTAGGTAGTGTGGCATGGAGGGGGGGAGGAATATCCAAGTACTCACCCCCCTCCCTGGTATGAAAGTAATTTATTAAGAATGAGTGTAAGTTATTGAGTGAATGTTTTATGTTACTGTGTTTTGTGTTATGTGTTATATGTAGTGTGCAATTTTTGTAGCTTGGTTGAATAGTTATTTTATTTTTAGGTAGGGCCAGGACACCGAGCACCGGCTCGTTAAAACCCGCTCGGACTAGATCACGTAGGCAAACCTCAAGGTAAGAGGAGCAGACCACATGGTCGGACGTCCGAATAGTTCAGGCAATAATGGGAAAACTCCAAGCTATAAGAAGAGGGAGTACCTAGCCCGACGAACTGTGTGCCTTACCTCTGCCCCTGCCCTAGTAAAATATTGAAACAAAAATAAATAAATAAATGATTGAGAATCGCCGTCTCAGCCAATCAAAACCTGGCTCCGCCACGAAGTCCAGCCTGGACATACCAAGAGGTACGACTGATGCCAGGAGGGCAGGGGGGGCCTGCTGTTCCCAGGCACGCCGGAAGGCGTGTCACTGTCAAGACGAAAGCGTTCTTGCAGTCAAAGATGAACAATGGGGTGACCGGAATGACTGAATGAGGAAGGACCAGTAGCAAGCAAGCATATGGTAAGGCCACTGAAGTGCTGATGGGTTGTTATAGGCCACAAAAGAGGCCTAGGTGCAACCGTCTCCCCACCGGTCCGGAACAGCAGGTATCCTGTTTTTACGGGTTGTCTATACGGTGCTGTGGCCGTGAGTGTGCAAGTCACACCAGTCTTTTATAGCTACCTGAGTGATAGCCCGTTTCGTTGATAGTATTCCTGTCATTAAAGCGATTTAAATGGTGTTTAGGTCGAGGTTTGAATTTGTTCGTCAGGTTTGTATTTTTTCTCGGGTTCTCCCTTATACTATAGAACCAGGCAGGCGCACTCGTGTTACATTAGTATAAATTCATCATCGTTATGTATGTCTTAGTGAATTCATGAGTGCAGGGTGAGTTGGAGGGTAGATTTTTCTTGAGACTGCCTCCTCCTTCCCTTCTCACTCTCCTCGCCACTGAAAAAAACTCTCTCTTACCACTTTTCGCATAAACAGAAGGAGGTTATCGTTTCCCCCTCTCCCAAACTTCGGCTATTGGAAAACTGGCCAGTTTATGTTGTGGACTGAACGCGGAGGCGGCGGCTGTTGGGCGGCAGAGCTTGACAATTAATCCGCTCCCGCTCTCTTTGGACCTTTGCCAGCCAATGTGTACCCGATGTTTGAATACACCTCTGCCAAAACGCTTCCACCCTTTCCCCTCATTCCCCCAGACAACTTCGCACATCCTCAAGAGGCTCGTGAAGTCCCCGCACCGGGGCTCGTCGTGCTGGAGATGGTGGTGGTAGGTTCTAGGGTCGGAGGGTTGTTTGATGAAGGGTGGTTTTCACCCCCTTAATTTTCCCGCGCCTTTTACTTCGAGTTAAATTACAACCGACCATTTTTCAGGGTTGGAGGTGGGGAAGGAATGATGTAAAGGAGTTGGAGGGGGTAAAAAACGGGTAAAATCCGTCCTCCCTCAGTAAAAATTAGAGTTATTCCGCTTTTCTCCTATTGAACGGCTGTGGGGAGGAAAAAAATGGGGGCATCGAGCGTTTCGTCATATTTTGCGCCTTTTCCGAATCATCGACGAAGAACAAAAGACATTTTCGTTTAAACGCTTTCCGCCCATTTGATCGAATAAGGTCTTTTGTTCGTTGGAATCGGCGACGTACTGCGATGCGATTGTTTGCAAAGCTTTCGGATGAGTTGGGCGGCAACTGGAGGGAAAATGCGGGGAACCTCCTCAACTTCCTCGTTCCACCACCACCCAAAGCACTCCTCTCCCAGAACGGCAATTTTGTGCGGATTTATGTTCGAGCCGACGGGCTCGTGAGACCTAAGTCAATACGAAGCAGTTTATCGCCTCTCTCCACCGCACCCTCCCCAATCATTTCACCATCCCCTCCTCCCCCTCACCCATGAACTCCAATCACACCTTTTCTCATTCCCTTCTCTTCCCATTCCTGCAACCTTTGAACGCCACTCGAAGGAACAATTCCGAACCGAATAGGACTCAACTTTGTTATACAGTTACTGACCGAGTAATGGCCAGTACACTTACCCCCATGTGGGCTCGTTGCTAGGAGTTGACCATTTCAAAACCCCATCTATTTTAAAATGCGAATAGCTGAAGTTTGGCTGCTCATTAGACACCTGGTGGTATTTGCAAATGAGTGACAATTTTGAGGAGTCTACAGTAAGCAAAGCAAGTAAAATGACGAAATCGGAGCGAAATTGTGCAAACGTCCACATAAAGTGATGGAAACCAATGGAATGTGTTAATTGGTTTAAAATGTTGGAATTGTGTGGTAATTAAAAGTGCGCAGTGCTTAAACTCGGGCGGACGTTGATTAGAGACATCTGGTGCGACGCATCAAACAACATTCCTTAGCCCCAAGCAATTTCTAGTTACTCGCATAAACGGTTTTGCATTCAGTGAATATGAACTTTGTAAAACAACTTAACGTTCTTGTAGAAACTGGTAGTCCTTGAAGTTATGGAATTTCTGCTGCTGCTGCTGCTACTAGTTCCCCATCTTCCATCGTGTTGGGGATGTATGATGAGTGTTTTTTTTCGGCGATGTCGGTGTTTACAATTCTGGAATTATTTGGGAAACGTTGAAAAAAGGCTGCGTGATACAAAACGACGTTAGTTTGAAGTATTCAATTTTTGAGGCTGTTGCTGATTATTCTATGGCCATTGTTAAACTTCCGTCGTGTAGGTAGCTCATTGGGCTACCATTCACAATTATCGTACAAGCGAGATCTGCGATGAAAAAATGCTTTTCGTTGAAACATTATGCCGCTCTCGTCATTTTTCTACGTGTGAATAAGAAAAACATCGGTCGCGACGCACGACTTTCCTTGTAACCACGAACATACTGCGATTTTCGTGGTTTCAGCCGCCAATCCAAACTAGTTTTCATTCAGTCATGTGCGCTTGGCAAAACATAATTACACGTTCCACGCATTAAGTGATACCTCTCAAAGTTGGCGAATTTATTTAGGAGCTCCAGCTTATGCGACGGGCGCACGGGTGAGTCATGAGGCTGTCAACGTGATTTGTGGAGAAATATTGTGTTTACTGTTTTGGAATTATCGGGTAAAAAACTGTCAGAAACAGGTTGTAAGTAAACGTAAACCACTGGGTTTGGGCACCTGAATTTCTGGTGACGTAATTTACTCGTATCGGATCGGCTTTATTGGACTACCATTCTGATGTTCTTATATATTCAGTTTTCGTTCGTGGAAAACATGGAAATCTATAAACAAAAAAAGTTCAATGGACAGATCATAAATGAACAAATCAGCACTAAATGCGACACCATATTAACACCACTCAGAAGACTACACAAACGAAAACAACCAACTGACGGATTTACAGACCATCCTATACAACAAATACTTTAGAGTCGACAATCAACAAACTATATAAGACATACCTTACATTCTTCCCTTCACTTCCAGCGAGTTTCCTTAGAGATGCATGATCTCCTTCCTCCTCCCCCGCCCTTACCATTAACCTTCCTCTTCCTCTATAAAGACCACGACAAACTACCTGACTTTAGTACTGACTTAACGGCCAGACGATGATGTCTTTACACCGAAAGCGCTCGCCCACATTATCTCACCACCAGAGGAGATAGACTCACCAAACAGGTACGTTCACTTTAGTAATTTACCTACTGGCGGAACCTACCCAATTACTTGAATACTATACTTTCCTTACCCTTGGGTTTATGAAAATAGGTGGGAAAAGACGTGAAAGGAATTTGGTAATATTGTAGAATTGGTTGAGTGTGGGCTATAATTAACTGATACATTCAAGTAGAATAGTTGAAAAAGCAGATCCAAGTTGTAATGTAATTGTGCGAATTTGGTTAGAAATTAGAGAATGATTATTTTAGAATTTAATTGAAAATGTATCCAGTGAATTGCTGTAAAACTGCCCCCAAAATGATGATTCGTATATCGCAGTTGTATCTCCGTTACGCACACCTTCCCCTCTTGCTTTCAATTTAGGATTTGTAAGTCGTCGTTCCACAGTCTCTCCGACCTTCTATATTCGTGGTGATTCGGTGGCCTGGGTGTGTTTATGATATTCTTGAATAGTTTGACAGCAGTTTGATGATCCGGTGGGTAGCGTCGCTTCTCGTCCTGCAGGGTTCCCATTTAAGCTACTTGCTACTTGTTCATCTGTGCTCAGTCAGCGGTCAACAGTGTTCCTCTTGCAAACAAACCGTAGTTTTTCTTATGCGCAGTCACCTCTCTGGTCTTCTGACTTGTTGCAGACTGTTGACAACGGTGTGTCCTGGTGGGCCTCGTTGAATGGATTGGCTCTGAACTCTATGAAATGTGCCCCCCTCTTGTAGACTATCTTCCTTGAGAAAACCTTGGCATTGTCTTTGGCTCACCCTCCAAACGTGCCACTCATGAAACGCCTGTTCTTGGTCTGGCTCTTGCCCTTAAGGTCTAACAAGAGGGAATCCTCACATCTTTTCTCTAATGGCCCTCACTATGCCCTGGGGTGCGCTACAGTACTGTAGAGTCTAATCTCAGGGTTGGTGGCTTTGCTTAGGGAAAAAACACAAACTTTCTGCTCCAATGGTGTGTCATGTTACACGTTGATTAGGCAGTGGTTACTGTACGATTTGTGGTTAAACAAAGTTTATCTTGTTCGCCACGAGCTAAATCCGATTGACAGCCTCTTGATCGACGTCAGCCCTACAGTCAATATTTTTCGATGGTGTCGTAAGATTTCTCAACCGACCGAATGAAACAGGTTTATTTTACGACCGTTCAGAACACGATCCGACTGCAGAGACGTTCCTCTCCTGAGCTCAGTTCAAATATTGTCTACGCCGAATAAATCTCGGGCGCACACAACTTTCCCCACCGCGTTAAATTGTGGCGGGAAACACCCTCAATACCGCACAACGTGAAAACAGAAGGAATATACAGAGTTGAAGGGGGGAAACGCGACGACGGAGTGCTTCGATCATTCTCCAGCTCCTTGTACCAATGCGAAGCACGTTCTGACCGTAGAAAACGGATTAACCCCACACCCCTTCCTCCGTTCTTCCCTTACACGCCACACCACCTCTTCCGCGCTATTTCCCTTTTGCCCCCGGAGCCCAGGAAATATTATGGGAGAGGAATAGAAGAGCGAGAAGTAGAAGTAAAAGGCTGCTGCTGGATGGAGCCGGTTGAATGGGGGGGGGGCTCGTGCTTCACACAATTTCACCGGAGAGTTTCCCTGAAAAACATATTCAGAGCTCTGCGCGTTTTACTTTCCACGAGGCAGCCGTCGTGTTAATTTCAAGCGTTGCTGCCCGTAAAAGCACTCCCCTCCACTCCAACGTCGCCTCCTTTACACCAAACGTACCATCCTTCCCTCCCAATGGCCGACCTGTCGCGTCGTTATTATGTGCTAGAAATTCGAGAGGCTCCGCCAAAAATGATACCCATTTGCTTTAATACCTTATTAACTGAGGTGCCTCTTCAAGAGCGAGTTTTCCCGGCAACAGTTTCCGCGGTCGAGAGAAAACGGGGAATTGGGGAACCGTTTGCACAACTCACCGCGACAGACAATCGATGAGTGCAGACGTGAAAGTTTAACAAATACACACCTCCTTAACTCTTCATTGGCTCCTAAGGTGAAGGATATGGTTGATGGGAACGCGTCAACCTTCTCCCTTTTCCTACATTTTCTAGGGAGACTACCAGAGCTATCGACAAACAGAAACCATTTTGTCTACCGTCATTCTGTTTCTGCTCCCATAGTAATCTGACTCTCCATGTGTTAAAAGTTGTTAATGGGGCTTTCGTCCCCCATTTTGTTTATTAGCAGAAAGCTACCAAAACGTGTTTATTGATGTGGCTGCTTATTGCATCTGTGCCTTATTGTACCTGTCATCATTTTTCTATTCTTCAATCGGAGCAATTAGTTCGGAGCAGTTTGTATTGTTTTATTGGTGACATAATTTCATTCCCTCCCTGCGTGACGCTTTTTAGCAGTCAGGTGAAGGCATTTTCCACGTTAAAAGTATTGTTCTGGTAGGAGGTACGATTCAAATGTTTCTGTAAGCGAAAAACACCATTTGAGAAAATGGTCTGTGTGTCTGTGAACTGGATTGAGAGAAAAAGTCTCAAATTTAATTTTTAGCCTGCAGTGCATGCACAACACCAAATATTTTTTTCTCAAAATGGCTCGAAGGATGTCGATAAAACTTGCAGACTACTTCCAACTAACTAGCACCTGCATTTTGTTCACTATAAATCCCAGGAAGCTTTCTAGGATTGCGGAAATCCCCATCAACTCGAACCGTCTGCAGCACACGAATGCCGCGTAGTTGGCTGGATGTCAGCGCACCTGTTACAAACATTGCAAGAACTCTGGCGGTTGTTTGCCCATTACAAAACCGATTGAGGCAATTTCCACAATTAATCGTTATTTCGAAAAGTCGTGTCTTTTTATTTTTCCGCCGGTCCCCAGACTTTTAAATCGTCTAGTGTTTCATGGCTGCGCTTGGAAGCTATTGACGCAAACGAAACCCGTACGAAATGACTACCATCCGCCGTTCAAACGGTGAGAAAGGACAAAGTATGTCGAATTGGTCGTTAGATGGCTCACGCCTGTCATTATATTTGGCCTCGCTGAAGGCCAAGCGTCAGAAGCCTGGAGTTTGCCGCTTCCAAATCTCGCGGTAGCTGAATCCGTTGCTAATCGACTCGAAGCTCCTTCCCGCTCCGATAATTGCTGTATTAAGCGGAACCGAGGCTTTGAAATTCGACTCAGGATTCGAAAATGTCCATTCATTTCGACTCTTCGTTCGTCGAGGATTGCTGCGTCGTCTGGAGGACGAGTTCATCGGTCTCCACAAGCAACCCGCCTGTTAATTCAAAAACTGTGTAATTGTTCGTCGGTCCTTAGAGTAAATTGCAACTATAGATTGCGTAATGCGCGTGTACATCGTAGGAAGTCTGAACGAACGCCGACAAAACAAAACATCTCTATAGCGACATCTTCGACAAAAACTTCTTAACATATTCGTGTCAGGGGCAGAAAATAGTGAGGCCCCTTGGCTTTTCGAAATTCATCGAGCAGCTTCTATTATTGAATAATCCGTGCATAGGTCATTCGAGAGTCTGTCTGAGAAGGGTTGTGTTTAGAGTTGTGCAATTATCGGAAGAAATGGTGGGAAGCGCTATGGCCGTAAGTTCTGGTATTGCTCCTCATTATCTCATGCACGTTAATAAAGTCTCATCGTACAGGTACTTCATTGACCTAGCATCTCGAGTATACATACCAGCACCATGGAGAGAATGTTCCCCCTTCTTCCCCTGGACATTTATGTCAAGGCAGAGGCGATGAAGGTGGCATACAGACTCACCACGCTCGGTATAGCTAAGGTGCCTGGAGACCTTCACAGAGTTCAGCATGGTCACGGACATGATGGTGCCTATGTATGAGTTCGATAAGAAATACAATGTGCGACCAGAAGGAGGCCTATGGAACAGCGAGAGTCGTCAGTTTTGGCCTCCTTATGGTATCAATATCTATGCAGATGGATCGAAAACTCCGGAGGGCACAGGCTCCAGGGTGTGGATAAGTGGCTCTGGAAGGAGTGGAGCGCACATTGCCCTAGGCCCCAGATAGCAGAGGTCTATGCATCATCGCCGGGGCAATCGCGAGAAAGGTTGTAGCAACAGAACTATGAACATATTGACTGATAGTCAAGTGTCTTGTTAGGCGCTGATGAAGTACTGCACAACGTCAAAACTGGTGGCTTGACTCCTTAGCAAACGCGAATAGAGTTAATTTGTATTAGATTTCTGGGCATAAGGGGATCATTGGAAATGAGAGGGTGGACCATCTGGCCAGACGCGGTTCGTCTACTGTATATATTGGGCCACCTCCCTATTGTGGGATTTATCTGTCACTAGTCAAGAGAACTGTGGAAGAATATGCCAGATGAATGCATCAGCCAGTCTGTAATGCTGCGGAGTAAGGCACTTCAAACGCTTCATCTCAGAGCTAACACGTGAGATAAGACAGAACCTTCTGAGGATGGAGAGGAAGGACTTAAGGCAGTTTGTTGGGATCATCACCGGCACTGCAAAATGAACAAACTCATGTATGTTATAGGCATAGTCGACACCCCTCAGTGCAGATGGTGTGGCACAGGAGACTCCCTACCTTCGTAGACACCACCAAACAATTCTTGCAGGAACTACCTGGCTTTCCTCAGGAGGCTAGGCACTGACCTGAGAGACATTAGAACTGGCACAATAGGTCGTTTGCCCGGGGTGCATATCCCACCTGTGAGCCAGTCAGAGTGCTACATATAGCATCTCGATTTTTCTGACTCCGTTAGTTGCATATCAGCTGAATTTATGAAGAATAAACTCTATAAACTATATATATAAACTTCTAATTCTCATTGTTTCGAGTCAATGAAAATTCTATGTTACACTAATATATTTATATCTGCGCGCACAAAAAATTTTATTTTTGTTTGTTCAACAGTAACATGTCATAGTAGTCTTTGTTCCCACGTTTCAAAGTTATGAAAGGTGCTTTTCTCACGTCATTTTACCATGTTCTAAAGGGAGCACTAAGCTTATGAAACGACGTGGCTGTTTATCGCGTCTGTGCTCTATTGTACCTGCCATTGTTTTTCTATCCTGGTTTTGCTATCCTTAGATTTTCATTCTGTGAAAAATTAGTAATTTTTTGTTGTGTCTTATTGGTATCATGATTTCATTCCCTCCGTGCGTGACGCTTTTTAGCCATTAGGTGAAGGCTACAGCGTTTTTTAGGTATTTACGTTTCTAAAGTTTCTGAGTGCGAAAAACGCCATTTGAGAAAATGCTCTGTGAATGGTGTTGAGAGAAAACGGGTGAATCTAATCTAACTCATCCCTGAAAACCTTTCAGAGCTCGTGTTATCGCTCGGGGTTTGGCCCTATCCAGTGTCTGAACGACTCTGGTTGAATAGCTCTCACGTACATCAAGGATGCGCCACGTCAGTCCGACTAACCCGATCCTCCACCGAACGTACTCTCCTCAGTGCCGCTCAGTGAAAAGTGTCGCCTCTCCGTTCCACAGTGCCTTACTCTGAACATTCTCAACAGTGGTGTTAAGTTTCTGAACATAACAGTTCCTCTATAGTTCACCAACTAATTCTTGCGTCCTCTCGAGTTCATCCCTTCCTGTCTTGCAACGAACGTGTGGTCTTCCGGGCTGGATTTACTTATTAACTTCGCGCAACCAGGCTCGAGGTTAGTTGAAAATGGTCAACCTGCACCCAAGACACTGCCGAAAGTCCGGCATCACACATGATTGTCGTGCAATTCAGTGTAGCAACAAACGTTTACCTCTCCTGGCTGGAGAATGAAATTTAGGAAACCCATTAATTAGTTGGTGAACTATAGAGGCCTGTAATGTACGGAAATATACAGATTGGTATGACGATCACGGTGGAGAAATGAGTAACTGGAGAATGGAGCCGCGACACTTTTCACTGAGCGTATACACGAGTGTCAATTCGGTAGATAATCGGGTTTGTCGAACTGACGTAGCGCATGGATGATATATATCCATTGGTTGAGAGGTGAGCGAGGACACTGGCAAAACACAGGGAACAGGGAAAAACCAGTGCATTGACCTGCGCCGTGAAAGGTTTTTGGGAATGAGTTAGTTCTGCCGAACATATGGTTCTGCAATGACCGGGGAAAATCTGCAGGGTCTACATGTAATTTGAGCACGTTACTACACGGACGCTTTTCGTAAATACTGTTGTCAGACTCAGAAGCCCTTCAGACGCAAAGACCTGAAGAAACCACAAACTTTTTTAACCCAATTTTTATCAAAACATTCCCTTCCTACGCTGTAGGGCTAAGGAATGTAAAAATTGAAAATTGTTCTTTAAATCGGCTTTTGTTCAAATTTTCAATACTTTGTTGTAGTCGTCAGTAGTAGTATAGTAAATTCACTCGTTTGAAGTTCTGGAAAAAAATATAATGTGAATACTCCACAATACGCGGACATGGAAAAACGTGTTAGACCAACCAGCAGCATTTTCTTCTCATCCGATTCTCCTCAGCCTTTGGGCTCCTGTGACCTTCCTTTTGAGTTTCTCTCATTTAAGACGTATCTGATTGACTAACGAAGCTTCCCTCCAGCTTTGAGCTGATCTGGAACTCACTTGCTCCGACGCTGTCGCCTATGCCAGTCTCATCGTTTCTAATCGCCCTCACCATTTTCCTCCTCGCCACGCGCTCTCCAGTAATTAAACCAGTCAAGGGGGGTTTCAGGAGCTTAAAAATTAATTAAAAATCCTCTGCCCTCCGCCAATTTAGCCCCCACTCCTTCGCTTCAATCCACTTTAATTTGCGCTTCCTCTCCGCCCACCGAAATCCTCTTTCATTCTTTCAACATGACCGTTTTCCCCACTTTTTCTTCCACTTTCCTTCCTTTATTCTGTGTTATCGTGCTGCAACACTCTTGCTTTCTTTGAAAGTGAATGGTGTTTGTTTTTTCAATGATACGAAGCAACTTGCGAGGTTGTTCGACTCTAAACACGACAGTCCATTGGTCGAGGTCTCCACTAAACGCGCATTGTCAACTGTCGATGGCCAGTTGCAAAATAAGTGGTCGTTTAAGCGTCGGTACAGGGGCCTCCCTGGTGGTGTAGTGGATTGGTGCTCAAATACGATGCAGTAGAACGAGGGTCGACTCCTGGACACAAAAGAAATGTTTTTGAGTTTAAGGCCTAGTGAGGCGGGGTCAAGGGATCTCAGAAACCATTCACCAACCCCCCACCCCATACCCTGTACTTAGTTCGCAGTGTATTTCTATCATTCTAGATCTGTACACACGAACGTTTCCCAAAAAAGATATTGTTAGCCCTATCCTATGGCTTTTGAATGAAGGCGTGAATTCTTCGACTTCTCAGGGATCTACGTCCTTGTCCGGCCTCAATTGAACTAGTCGACGGTTCAGTCCCCAGTTTCTGCCGGTGAGAAGGACCAAGGAAATTACCTCATTACTACTCGTTCAGGGCTGGTGAACCATGGTAGTATTTTCACGCGTTATGTGCACGTTCGGAGACGTCTGGCCAATGGGATTTTGTTGTACTAGCTTCTAACCTGCTCTGTTGATTCGCCAGATCTCCTCGCCTTGCCGTGTTTTCGCGTGCCATTTGATGGAGTTAGGGATCATGCCATCTACGCAGTGCTCTCATCAACTCTCCTCTCCTGCGTGAGCAGCGCATCCTAAATCGGCTGAACTTTGACATCTCCGTCGCCAGTATTCTAGATGTCCGCTAGCTGCTTGTTTTCCTATGGATGTGGTTAACTGTAATCATTTCTATGCTTTCCCCAGAGTGTTTTTTTGTTTTGTTTGGGACATAATAAATCTTAGTTATTGGGCAATGTAACCACTCCTATTATATCTAATAAATAAATAGATAAATAAAGACTGTGCTGTGAGGAACAGCGGCCCAATGAATACTGGTACTCCAGCGCTCTTAGTCTCTATGTAGGATATTTGTTCATGTAACTGAAGCATGTGCTATCAACGTCTTGTGAAACCCTTCAGTCAACGGAACGACAGAAGTTTGCATTTCGAAATTTCTCTGGTTACTCCTAATTATCGAGCGAATGTGATTCAACTTTCACCATGTAGCTAACCAATGTGGCTTATCACACTACCTTCCTCAGCCTCACATGCATTCTGCGGTTTTCATGTCGATTTCTCAACTTTCATTTTGACTCCGTAGGGCTTAGGAAAGCATAAAGTTTTTCTTCCCCTTCAAAAGCTCCCTTTCGATCCTGTGTCTTAAAGGTCTTCAAGCAAGACACTCATTAATCTACCTGTGACAAACATCTTGGCATTAAAATATGCCGTATGTTTTTCTCGAATTCGGCATGGATGTTCGGAGGATTTACGTGGGAACGGTTCTCTTCAGCGCCGTATGTCGCGAGAAACGTGTGGAAATTTGATTCTGGAGCCATTTCATTCCTTTAGTTCAGTCGTTGGAAGTTAATGATGAACAGCTTTGAGTCGTGGAACCAATTTCAGTCTTCGCCTTTGATTCACGTGCCATAAAAAAACGCTTTGTCTACATTAAGAACTTTACGGTGCTCTCCAACTTTGATGCCTCATTCACAAATAATCGCCCAACTTTCCAAATTGTCCCGAGTTCTTGCAGTCGAGTTCGCGTTTGGTTTTTGGAGTACGAGAATTAATTGAGTCATTTTGAGGCCCTTAGAACGGAAACCGTTATAGATTTCAGCCGTAATGTCTGAGTAAAGGTCGCGTCGAACGGAAAACAGCGGTTTTCAACGAATCACTCGCGAAAAGTTTTCATTTGTTCGGAAATAACGGAGACGTCTGGTGCTGAGGGGAAATGCGTATCGAGCGTTCCTTTTCCAATTGAAGCGAACGCGATAACGGCCAAAGGGGAGACTCGACGCAGGCAAACAGCAGTTTACCGGGCAGAGCAATAATTTACTTGGTGTTGTTCACCGGGCGGTGGGAGGGGGAGGGATTGAGAGAGAGAAACTCACTTTGCAGAAGCCTCACACCACAAGTAGAGCAGAAAGTGAAATATTTTATCTGGTTGCGAGGGTTTTCCGCGACAAACTACTTGTAGTTCGGGGTCATCGTTTAGGAATAGCGCCGCAAGTTAGTGAATGGAGGGGTGGGGATGAGGACTACACGGTGCACGGTTTAGCCTTTCTGTGAGTTACATTCTAGAGTCAAGATGTTCCCTTTGTCGTTACACTAGAAGAATAGAAATAACCAAACGGCTGAAAACTTAGTTCTAAACAACCAGAAACAGAATAACATGCATAAGAGTCTACTTACTTTCACAGCCTTCACAGAGACCTCCCATTTCCGATAAAGAACTGCTTGATAGGAACTTCCTACGCAGTGAAATCCTCGTCTGAAAACTCCGACAGGAGAACAAAGTCCAGTCGAGGAATAGTGAAAATTAGTGCCACTCTCTTGCACCTATTGCCATTCTGAAACATGTTATTTTCTCGCTCAGCACGATGGTGATCTATCCTATTCAATCCAACGTCGAAAACTATTAAAAATGGCTATAACAACAACCCAGGGAATGACAACTCATAATCAAACGACAATGCTTGTACAGCCCCCCCCAAGGCCCATACCATTCGATTCAGCACCGAAAAATACCAGTAAACGATATGCAACATGACCTGACTTCAACGGAGCAACGAAAATTGACATTTTCCAGGCTATAGTGGGCAATTGGCAGGACGAGACGAACTGATGGGTGGTTGAAGTGAGGCAAAAGGTAGTTGGGGAAATGAGGGTAGGTCGGGTAGAAACGACAACTTTCGCCATATTGCCCTGTGCGCCCTTTCAAGTAGTAGAATTTGCCTCGCTATGTTTACTGGAATATCACTGTTTTCCATCTAGCCTCAGTCCTACACCTCTGAGACAAGTCTAATTGGTTACAACTTCGAAAAATACCTAGGCAACGATTCCAAACGCGTTTGTCCAACCAGATTACTGATCTAGATAAATGTAATTTTTTGTGTGAATGAACGAAGTATTGCACTATGTCTAAGGCGTGGCCTGGATGATGAACGATTGGGAACGTGCATTGTAGATATTCAATTCTCATGCTTTGGAACGTGACGTGTAAAATTTCGAGAGATGCCTTGCTGAAAACATAGGTATGTTATTCAGAATGAATAATAAACCAATTATTAAAGTTATGGGCCCGTTTTCTCTGGCTAGTGAGATACTGTAGGGGAGTGCTTTCAATGTGAAGACATCATCGTGTGGCCGTCATGTCCAGAGTGCTCATTCACAGTATCTCACCAGCCAGAGAAGACGGACCCACCAAACTGGTATGTTAACTTTAATTTTAACTACTGGTGGAATTAACCAAAATGAGAGCAGAAAAGGATTGGTTGAGAGGGCACCAGGGCCGAATTTCTCATAAACTGAGTTGGTGACGTGATTTCGTTCCCTCCCAGCGTGACCCTTTTTGGCAGTTAGGTGAATGCCAAACCGTGTTCCGTGCTAATACGTTGTCAGCAGCTGTATACTTCAAGAAATTTGATTTCGTCTTTGGTTTCAAATAATTGTCGACGTAATTTGGGATCCATTCCAGTTATCAAAGTCATTCAGTTATTAGCCATCGTGCTCATAGCTCGTGTGAGTAAAATTTCTACTCCGACCCTCGTTTAGGTTTTGGATATCAGCGGCGTTTTCCTTTTTTACCCCTTCAGGAATATCGTAAATTGTTAGCCTAGGCCGGAATTTTGATATGGGCTGAGGTGTCAATGAATTTTTACGTTCGGTGACTCGTCCATACTCTTCGTTTGAACTATTATCACTCCTCCCCTTGATGCGATCATTCGACTGATGCCAGGTTACATTTCCACCGGATCAATTGATGTTTTTATTAATTTCTTGTTTCGCATGCCCTCATAGGGTTCACCTGATTGACGACTATTCTGCAAGGCGTTGGGTGCAATAAAACAACGAATAGTTTCTGTCTATCAAATTGCGATGAGGGAGAGATGAGGATTGAAAGTTATGAGACTGAATGTTGAAACTACAATTGAGGGGTAAAGAGATACCAATCCTATTTAGGAATGGTTCAATAGTAATCAGTAGAATTTAGGCCATGAAATATAAATGAAGTGAGTGGGAGTGGTGAGTCGGTTGATCTTGAAGTACGTCCAATTCCTGGAGGTCGAAGTTACTTCAGACGATGGCTTTGACCAGATGGTTCCACCCGGGAGCCTCTCATTGGCCCTCGCTAGTCTTTCCGTTTACACAGCTGAAGGATGCGAAGCGGCTAATCCCGACGGATAATTGAAAACTGGCCCTTTTAACAATCTTCTCTTTCGAAAGGGTTCTTACGGAGTGTTGACAAAACGCTCGGTGGCGTTATCTCGAGAGCAAATGCAACGGAAGAGGTTTTCGCGTCTGAAGCCCTCCTTCCCCTCCTGAGACGTCTTGGCGGTGAAGTAAGAAGAGCAAATCTTAAGAGCGAAAGCATTGGAAGGGCGGGGAATTCCCTGGCATGTAGATAGGATTTGCTCCCTTGCAAGGCCCTTTGTCCTTCTCGGTAATGAAACATCTTGTGGATCTTCTTTTGTCTCGGCTTGTTGTGCCTTGTCCCCCTTTTCGACCATTTCTGTCGTCTCTAGCAGCTATCTGCTAATTGTTCTTCCAAGGTCATTTCGCCCCTTTCCCCTCTCATGGGCTTATCTTGTGAACTCCTATCCTTCCTGCCTTTCTCTCGTCAAGCCCTCGTTTCATCTTACCACTCCTCCTCCCCTATGCCCCTTTTCTGCTCTTGTTTTGAATCTTGTCTTGGGCTTTAGCTCAACTCCCAACTCCCTCGTTCGCATTCCACAGAGAGCCAATTTCACGAGATAACTTAGATAGAACGTCCTTTCAGACAAGCGACTGCCGCCTACGCATCGCTCGCTCTGAATTCGCTTCTTCGCCGTTCAATGTTTAATAAGAACCCTCTTCAAGACACTCAATTTCACATATAACTTTTCTCCTATCCCCTTCCACACTCCTCGCCCATCAAGTTGAAATTGCCGGGATCAAACTAACTCGCATTTCAACAGAAACGCTCCAACTATTGTTCCCTCGTGATTCCTCTCATAAGAATGTTCAACGGAGAACTAATATGTCAGCTCATTCCTTTGTGTTTGTGGATGTGAGAGGATTACTAGTGGCAATGTTCTGCAATGCGAGTTCTAAAACTGTGTTGAACGTCAAGTGGCGATTACATCGTGAATGCTGCCTAAAAGTGAGTAAAACGACTTGCTTTAAAGGGCCAAGCGAACAATTCGTGTGTGCAGTTTTCCATGTGCAGGGAAAATACTGAAAAAACCTGAGAAACGACAGTAATTTGGGCTGAGGAATTTCGTGGGGTTCTTTTAGAGAAAATATCTGGTGCGTTGCAACACACAACTTTCCTTAGCTCTACAATTCACTTTGTACATGGCTAATTCTATTTAATCAATTCATTTATCACTCAGTTAATTTGAACTTGGTCAAACAACGCTTTACGGCAGCAGCAAGCGGTAGCGTTACAGTTCCGGAATTTATTGTGCTGCTCGTACTCGTTCCAGGATCATTATTGAGCAATTGGTACACAGATAATTTATGAGGCTGTAAACACAAATTGTTTGAAGAAGGATAGTAATTACTTTTGCAGAGTTATTGGGTAAGAACGTTTAGAACTGGTAGTGAGCGAAACGGCAGTAGTTGAAATTCAGGAATTTATGGAGTGACCCCCATCGATCTCATGAGCGTTTTTAAACAATCATCCTTTAGGTATTGGATTGGACTACAATACCAATTTTTTTAACATTCTAGAATAATTCCAGTGGAGTTTATAAGGAAAAAACTGCGCTAAAAACGATTTTCGTCGAAAGTGTTGGTAATTTATTGTGCTGCTCTCATCATTTTCCCCCGAATGGGAATTTTATGGTGTCATTGCCTTATTGAGAGCTGTCAATATAAAAAATTTAATCAAAATCGTTTGAGCCGTTTCTGAGAAAAAAAATTTGGTGATTTGATCACTATGATAACTATAGTTAACTTTCGGTGGATTTTGCCCATGCCCTTATTTTTGCGTCCCATGGTAACCTGTAGGCTAGACATCAAGTTTCAGATGATTTGGTACGGTTGTTTTCTCTAAAAACCGCGCTAAATTCCATTTCGTCGAAAGTGTTGGTAATTTACTGTGCTGCTCTCGTCATTTTCCCGTATATGGAAATTTTATGGTATAGTGGACATAGTAGGAGCCATCAATATAAAAAATTTAATCAAAATCGTTAGAGCCGTTTTTGAGAAAAAAATATTTGGTGTTTTGATCACTATGATAACTATAGTTGAATTTCGGTGGATTTTGTTCAAACCCTTATTTCGGCGTCCCATGGTGATCTGCGGGCGAGATATCAAGTTTGAGCTTTTTTGGTACTGTGGTTTTCTCTATAAATCGTTCACAGACACACATACACACAGACCATTTTCCAAAATAGTGTTTTTTGGACTCAGGAGGCTCTGAAACGTAATGATCTGAAGAAAACTCAAAATTTTGTTTTCAGCCGATTACATAAATTTCCTTTCTACTTCGTAGAGCAAGGAAAGTAAAAAGAGTTGATGAGGTTGAAACTAACCGATAATCGGTTTCTTTCGGAACTCTCAATTATTTATTTCGCTTGTCTTGTCATTTTCCCAATTATAACAACATTACATTACCGTTATGTCGTTTGTAGAGCTGGCCACATAAAAAATGTAGTTATAGCCGTTAGCTGTATTTGAGAAACATAAAATGTTGGTGTTTAGATCATTATGGTAGCAATAGGTCGTTTTGTTTGTGAAACTTTGCTCACGCCGTCATTTGGGAATCTCATGTTGTCATAAAATTTGAGCTGATTTCATTCTACCCTTCTCACGCAGTTTCGTTCCCAAACACAGGCACAAAGACCGTTTTTGCGAATGGTGTTTTTCGCTCTCAGAAGCCGCTGGCATACAAGTGAAGTAAGGCGCGAGGGAGTGACGAAGAAGGAGGACTGGGAGGGTGGAACCTTCTTTTAAACTTTGTTGTGACATGATTTCATTCCCTCACGGCGTGACACTTTTTGGTAGTTAGGTGAAGGCTAACCCCATGCTGAACGATTTCCTGAGGTATTACGTCTGAGAGGAAAAAAACACCATTTGAGATCATGGTCTGTATGTCTCTAAACTCGATTGAGCAATGGCTGAACTAAATCAGCTCACATGTTGCGAGAAAAATCTATATAAAAAGTAACTTTATCTATAATAGTGATCACAATAACAAATTTGTTTAAAATCGAAAACGGCTCTTACAGTTTAGATTAATTTTTGTTAATAGACAGCTCCAAACGATGATAAAATATTGTAAAATTTACAGTTGTGGAAAAATAACAAATAAAATCGATATTAGCACACTTTTAATAGTGTTCAGTACTTTAATGCCCAGGAACGAACCTCTGAAATTCCAGGATTTAATTCAATGTAGTGTTTTGACTAACTTTTTGTAGTTTCCCAAGTAATTCTCGAACTATAAACTCCCCAAACGTGTTGATTACTCAATAAAAGTTGTGAAATACTTAACTGCAGCCCCATGAATTCAGAAACTAAGCGCTAACAGTTTTTACTTGGTATGTAAAGTTTATTTTTGGCCAAGTTCCTTTGAACTAAGGGAAAAGTAGGTTGGTTTCTAAACCCAAATTCGTGATAAGTCGGATCTGAATGTACGTGAGGATGAGGAAAGTTGGGCGATGCGTTGGATGAACATTACAATGGTAGAGCTAATTTAGAAGAAATAGTGTTTAGGATAAGTGTTGGGCATGCGAAGGGGGGAAGCTTGAAACTGAGAAGTAAATGGACGTGGTGAGCATGAGTGAGGACTGTATTACACTTGACATAATAACGATATCCATTTGAGTGTGTGGGTATAAACGACAACGAGGGGACTCTCAATACACGTGAACTAGTTGTGGAAGACTAAGTGGGGAGAGATGGATGCGAGTAATTCGAGATTTGAGAGACAAATGAGTTGGGAGAACTGGAAAATAACTGTCGTTCACGAGTACTGAAGGATGACTGACTTTTGGAAGGAGCTATGTTTTGTGGGGAGGAATCTAAAATTGAAGGGTGGGAAAAGATAGTTGGGAGAAGGGGGAATCTGTTGTCAATTGGATATAACTGAGGAGTGGGGCTTCCACAGGCACAAACAAAACGGTCTAGATAGAAAGCTGTTTCGGGAAACAATGACTTTCTGGTGAGAGCCGTTAAGTGCGAGTGCGGATATTCCTGAGGTCAACGACTGTAAAACAGTGTATATCCCAAACAAAATCATTTTTACTCAGTCGTACTAGCTTTATAGCTCTATGAAACTTCGCTAATAGCAACTAATAGCAAAATTCGCATAAAGTTTCCTAGTAAAAGTGCGGTGTGTCATCAAACCGTAATTTCAGTGGTTAAGACATCGAAGCCTGATATTGTGATTTAATCACAAAAGAGTCGGCACTATTTCGAGAAGCTGAAACTTCGCTCTCCGGAAATTGCAAATTGCAAATAGAATTAAGGAAACCGCGCGGAGAGGGAGTGGGGCCGCAAACACAAAGGTAAATAATTCTGAGAGAAACGCGAAAAAGAAATTTAATGGGAGGGGAACCCTATTATTTCAGCTTTTGAAGGAATGCGAATAAATTTAATTTTCAGAAAGAAAAAAAAAATAACCTGTTTCTCTTCAAAGATGAAACAAGAGGAGAAAAGAAGAATGAGATTCTCCAATTTGCATTCCGTTCTCATTAATTTTTCAAAAATAAAAAAAAAGGAAAGGAGCAAGTCTCGAATGATAACTGACTCGGAATTAAATGATGCAAAGAGTAGCTTTGTTTCGGTCCTCCTTCTCTCACAGCTTTCGTCGCTGGAAAAACTGTTCGTTATCATTTCTTCAACATTGAAAACCTTCATAGGCGCCAAAGCCGGGTTGCCCACTGTGAGCACTTTGAGCGGCCCTTTCGCTATTTCATTCAAAGTGACTTCATTAGGAGGCGCGTTGAAGGGAAAATGTTTGAAGGAATGAAGTGATTTGCTTGAGAGCGAAAGAATCGGTTGAATGTTAGGGGCTGCAATGAGCGGGATTTAATTTAAAGAGACCTTTTTAATGGAGCGTGCTCGCTTTTTATGTTTTTAAATTATTGTGTTTTCGACATTGTGTCCCTCGTTAGTTGATTAAACGCGCGTAGAATTAATTGCAGGGGCATTTTTCTACTGCTCATTATTAGTTGGCGCGAATTGTTTTACCTCTGATACAGCTGTCGTGGTGAAAAATACTTCGCGCAAAAATCTGGCAATTGGGTGGAAGAAAACTTGTACAGACGAAAGAACGATTGGGAAATAGGTCGAGCGAGAATGTGCAAAAACATGTGGTGCAACGTGGATTACGACTACAACAAAATCTGTTTTTCATTCAGCTCAATTACTTTCGGAGGTTTTGGAATTTATTGACTTTCTCCTACTCATACGACGGCCGTTATTGAGTAATCGGTTCATGGATGATGATGATTCATGAGACTGTCAATTGACTGTGAGTTTTTTGAGAAGCTTCTCTCTTGCTGATTTGGAGTTATGGAGTACAGACTGAAGAAAATTGCAGTGAAACGGCCATAATTTCAGTTCCAGAATTTCTAGGGTTGCTCTTAATGGTCGTGTGGGATTAGAAGAGGTAGGGAGCAGCAAAACGCAAACTTCACAGCGATCCACAACTCTGATCCATACACCGAGTTTCCTCGTAATACATCCCCCCTCATACCCATTGGAAGTTGGACAACTTCAATGCACGGATGAGAGTTTGAGCGACCCCGGAAATCCTGATCAAAGATTTGGAGAACGCTGCTAATTATATTTTTAAAATGTCGATTTAAAAACGAAGGCGGCAACGCTGCAAATTAGTTCACTACGGTTTCTCATTATCTTGCACTGTTTGACGTAGTCTCACACCTCCACGACCCCTCCCATTTGAATCAGCATCGAAAATACCGGTAAATGATAGGAAACATGACCTACACAGAACGACGAGAATTACATGTTACAGGCGCTTGTAGGCAGTGGGCACGATGTGACAAGTCGAGCTGACAATTAGTTGGAGTGAGACTGGAGGGAGTGCAAATGATGAAAGTATTACTGTATTGCCATGTGAGTTCTTTGAATTATTAGACTTTGCCTCAATATGTTTACTGTGACTTGTGACGTACTTGTGGAATTGTCTCACAATTCCCGCGTACAGAACACTCGTGAAGGTCGTGTCTGGGCCCAAAAGAAAAGAATAAATCAAATACGCTCAATAATACTCACTCGATCAAATAAATAAAATAATAACTCTCAAGAAGGTAATGGGAAATGAAATTATAAGGCAATTAAGACCCACTTGAATTTAATCGGCAAACTTGAAATGAATGAAATGAAACGAACTCCTTTTAGAATGAAATAAATAACCTATGCTCGGATTGTATTAAATGACAATAAAGGGACAATGGGGAAAATGAAACACAAAGCTCTGATCGCTTACCTTACTTCACACAATCAAAAAGGGGAAATTAAACACTGACTTTTTCACAGGAAAACCATTCGCTTAGCGCCGCTAGCCGTTCTGCCCTCGAACTGCCCCGTCGGCGCCAATATAAACAGCGGCGGCCTGCACGGGTGGCGGTCAGCGTTGCCACCTCGCGCAGTCCGCCGCGAAAACCATTACACTCCCCCCCTCCAGACAAAAAATTTTTGGTGCAAAAAAAAGCACCAAAGCAAAACCATTACAGACTTCAATGTTATCGATCCTTCGCTTGTGAGACACATTCTATTCGACACATCAGTGAAAAATATCTAGAAAACGATACCAAACACAACGTCATTGCGATAGTGTAGGTACACCTTACAATTATACTGTGGGTCTTAATTTTAAACGGTTCCTATAATTTCCATTCCACCAGGATTACGTTATTTTTTAATTTTATGTTATATCAAATCCACGGGAAAAGTGCACTAGAGGCATTGCCCAGCTGAGCAGAGGACCAGCCATTCAGCCATCCTCTCTCGTTTTTTGTTCCTTCATCTGTGAGTCGTCATCGGCGGATCCGCAATTTCCAAACTTTTGAGGCCCACAATACCCCCCCGGATAATAATAGGCCCGCATTGTTCCCTAACCAAATTTCGAATTGGCATTGCAGCCTTCGCTGGAACAGTATCACTCGGCATCCGAAAGACTATACTGGGAGATACCACTACGTGCACGTCGCTTCTTCCCCACCGATCCCATCTACGTGGCTATCCACCAAAATTGTGGTCATGGACGAGTCTCCGGCATCATCGTCGTTTACCCTACGAAGTCTTCTGGTCGGAGTTATTTAGTTATTTTGAAGTTGGGTCATTTTTTTCATATTATATTTTAAAGGCCGAAGGGTATGCGCCTTTAGCAATTAAAGAGTCCCTATAGGCCGTAACAGACAGAATGACCAAAATTCCGTTAATATTAATTTTTTGAATAATGGGATTCGTCCGATTGGATTGCCGAGCAAGTGTTCACAAATAGATACCAAATGTGGTTTTTGTACGAAAGAACGAGTGTTGTTGACCACGTTAAAAACAAAATATGGCCCAGACGGCGGATGGACATTGCAGATTTGGAATCCCGATGCCTTGGAACGTTAAGTGTCAAATTTTGAGAGATTTCTGATTGAAAAGATAAGCGAATGAATAATAAGCCAAATGGGCGCCTGACTCCCACTGCAGGCACCCCAGTGATCGTAGTTCAGTGGTGGAAGATGAAGATTGATACTCGAGGAAACTCGGAGTACAGGATCAAAGTTAGGGATCGCTGTAATTTTTGCCTGAGTCAGCTGCTCCCCAACATTTTCTTGCGGTAGAACCAGCACTACGAAACGTAGTATGTGATGAAATGAAATTTATTGACATGTAAATAAATATGATAGAAGAAGAAGAAAAACATAAAACGTTGAATTGCAGTCAATATATTGGTGGCTGTAGGAATAGCCCGTGCTGCCACCAAGAGTCAAGTATCTACCTCCATATTAAGTTCAAAATAATTAAATTTACTTCTTATCACAAATACGCTTGCCAACGGTAAACAAAGAAATTTCAAAATACCTCACCTGCACACATATTGACTAATTAAAAAACCCTGCAAATTATTACACAATGGTTTATTATTCTCATGAACAGCTTGACCTAGTATTAGTGCTCCCCCATCCCATTCGACTCAGCATCGAATACTAGTAAACCATACGAAACATGTCCTGGCTACAATGGAACTACTCGCTCGCCTGGAGCGCGGTTGCTTTTGGTTTATTATTCATTCTGAATAATTACCCTATGTTTTCGGTCACGAAAAATTTTTCACAACCCCCCCTCAAAATTTGATACTTTACGTTTCAAGAATTGGAGATTCCAAATTCTTCCCGTCTCATTAAAAACCCTGCAAATTATTACACAACGGTTTATTATTCGGATAATCAGCTTGACCTAGCATTAATGCTCCGAGACCCATCCTGTTCGATTCAGCATCAAAAAATATCATAATGAAACCCAAAAAAGGTCGGTTGTGTAAAAATTTGCAGGGTTTTTAATGAGATGGGCGGGGAGGGAGGGAGTTCAAACGACGAAAAAATGTAGCTCCCGCGTTCTACTGCGTTTCGTTAATTTTTTAAACCGTTTTTTGCCCATTACAACCACGGGCTTCGTCCGATCGGATTGCTGAGATGGCGGGCACAACTAGATACCAAATCGGATTTTTGGGCGAAAGAACGAATTTTTTAGACCACGTTAAAGGCACAAAACGGCCCGGACGGGTGACGGGGGACAGGGGACGTCGGACGGGCATTGCAAATTTGGAATCTCCAAGTCTTGAAACGTAAAGTATCAAATTTTGAGGGGGGGTTGTAAAAAATTTTTCGTGACCGAAAACATAAGGTTATTATTCAGAATGAATAATAAACCAAAACCCTCGATAAAGTCTGTCTGGGCAGTAGTAACGAGCCAAGTTGACACTGGTTTCTTATATCGAATTCCGCTGAAATTTCCAGGGAATCTCATGTTCGTGGTTATTTTATTTACAAGATACAAGGTTATGTAGAGGGGATTCCGGTAAAAAGCACGATACGAGGACGCATATTCACCACATTGCCCCTAAACCTGAATCTTGTTTCATATTGACTGATAATGTTCACTGGATGCATAAAATTATTATTTTTGTGAAAGAACATTGATACGACCTTCACATAGATTTGACAAAGTGAGAACATCTTAGCACATTGGAACAGTTGCTCTGTAGAGTATCGCTTTGGCTTCAGTACTGCCTGTTGTAAAATAATCAACCGTTATAAGTGAGATACATTCGTTCCTCCCCAAGCTATCACTCCAAATGCAGTAGTGACTGAAAAAGGGCAGTGTACATGAGTATCAAAGTATCTCTTGGAAAACTAGATCGTACTGAGTAAAATATGTAAACAAATTTCTAATAATACGAATAATCTATATGCTCCTTCCACGATAACCTACTGTCAATCACTGCCCTCAAATATTTATAAGACTCAACCCGTTCAACATTAGGGCATCCACAAGTTACATCATTGTCCACTTAAGTGTGAATGACTAAATTATAGCGCTCAACCTCAGGATGGTGGGCATGGCCAATCGTTAAGTACTTTGTTTTTGTAGTATTCAATGTGAGTACACTGGGCCGAAACCATTTGTTTAATTTGCTCGATAGCCTGCGATGCTTCAGCGTAACATGTTTTCCAATTAACTTCCTCAATCAAAACAGTCGTATCATCGGTAAATAGATACAACTTGAATGCTTCTGAAATGTTTCTCATTTCAACTCATTATTGTACATCAAAAACAGAACGGGACCAAGTGTACTACCCTGAACTACTCCGTAGTCGTTTTTCGCATATTCACTGTAAATCCCATTAATGCAAACTGCGTGTTGTCAGTCGCCTAGGTAACTGGTAAACCACATAATACTAGTTTCAGATAGTCCCATGGTTCGCATCCTTTTAAACAGAATGCTTCTATCTATACTATCAAAGGCGTTACATGTATCCATAAACAGCAAAATGACCTTCATGGCCTTCATATCCCCAAACAAGTCATTCGAAAGCGTAAACAGAGCATCATCAATTCACCCCCCTTCACGAAAACCAAATTGTGAGGAAGTTAACAAACTTTACAATTCCAAGTATCTGTACAAACAATCACGTATCCAACGCTCAAGGATTTTGGACAGTACACTTAACATGGATATAGGCCGGTAGTTACTAGGTTCAAACATAACTCCTCCTTTGTACAGCGGAATTATTTTATCTGCTTTAAATGCTTTAGGGAAAATCGAAGTTAAAAATATGCAAAAGCGGTTGTTTCAACGGTATGGGTAAATCACTGAAGCCTATGTTGCCCTGGTTGACAGTGTGTCAAAGAATCAAGCTCCTGCAAGATATTGACGATCCAACTGGCAGTTACAACAACGACTGAAGGCGAGGACTGTTGTTCCTATGAAAATTATCTCTCATAAACGCGTGTTCTGTTTTACTGTGTTCGTTGCCTCGGGAAAAATTTCCACCGCCGTTTTTCTTAATTACGAACCCGTTAAATAGCTCTAATTAATAACCTCTTCTCCGAAACGCTTTTCTTTCGTGTACCCGCCGTCAGGTAAAAGGCTGTAACTCAGTTTCCACCGAGTTGCCTAACGTCCGCCGCAGTTTTATACGCTCCTGTACGGCCCATTTATTTAGGTTTATCTCCCGTTGTCTGATTTATATGCGTAGTTCTTGCCTGAGGAGGAGCGCCCGGTTTAATTGCCTCTGGTCGATAATTGTTGGCCTTTTTGTCTTTCCCGACTGAGTACATTTTTCGTTTATATATATCGTTAGTATTTATTATGGAGTGTGGTGGGACAATAAGGTTTTGGGTTTCACTGCTATAAGAAGTTGTTCACTTTGCTCGCAACGGATTTTATTAATTTATTATTTTGCATAACTTCACGGAGTAGCAAGATCTTTACGTTTCAAGGGCCATGAAATGAAATGAGTAGCAGCGGCCGAATAAATACAGGTGCATCAGACGCTATCAGTGTCTAAGCCCTGTTTTACCACGTTCGTATGAACTGAGTGAAAAATAGATTGTATTAGGAGCTGTGGTATATCACTTAATGTATCGGGGGCTTGGACATCTACCTCACCCGGTTCCTTACAGGACATAGAGTATGTAGGGCGTACTGGTATCGAATTTGTAAGGCTGTGGCCAAAGGCAGGCAGGCTGGCGGCGCTAGGTGGAAGACACCAGAGGTATTCGTTCGTTCCATGTTGAATTCATTGAAAAATTGCACCTATTGCTCCACTTGCTAGGGCAGCGCTCAGCCAGAAGCTGAGCTTGTTGATCCAGAGCCGCTATTCCGCAGCGATAAGACATGACGACATGTTCCTGAACCTCACAAGCTGGAGGGTTGTATGGGAGGTTCTCGTGAGGATGATAGGGACGTAGAAGCCAGGCGTGAGGGCCAACCTGATGCGATGTGCTAAACGGTTCCGGGTCGGTTCTCAGTAACCAGGAGTAAATTCACGGGGCCACTAGGATCAGGCCCTCCCTCCTACGACGTTACAAAGTATGTGGGCCGGTGCAATGGTGTATGATGCGTCTTAGCATATATTTTTTGTTATCCTGAGCCGTACGAAATGGGAGGGGAAGTTGCCTTCAGATCTTTACGAGATCTTATGACTGGCTCTGCCTGCATAAGTTCCTCCAGCACTTGTTGAATACATGCCAACGCGCTGACAGATCACCCCCACATCCGATGGCACTCAAAAGGCGTGGCAGCAGCGTCTTCTCTGCGGGATCCAGCGTACAAAAGGGGCTGCAAGCAGTCAGTGAGCTTGGATCCACTTTGCCTTTCGGAATGAGGACCTGCCTTGCCCCCTTCCAATACATAGGAAAAGTACTTACTGGGACGTGCGCATTATAGGTCCTCAGGAGGAGTTCAAGAAAAAAAAACCGACGTTTCCTATGACACAATTTGTACACCCGGACTTTAAGCCTCAAAATGTGCTCACGCAAACCGGATAACAGGACACAATTTCATCGCATTTTCCGCCCACAGTTTTTTCATCGTCTTCCTCGATTTCGTGTTTGCGTTCGCTGTAGTGCCCATCGGATATTTCTAGCCTGATACTCGACCGTCCTGATCGAACCTGAACAAACACGCTCGATCCCGACAATTTCGATTATTTGCTTTCTCAATCCTCGTGTGCCGAGCGAATTTGGTCGGTGAACAGCGGGGTTTTGTCGCGAAAGGGGGAGGCAGTATCCAAGGGAAACTTGGCAGTAATAACCGTGCGCTGGGGCTCCTGGACTCGACTCATTGCTAGTCATGGCCTGAGTCAGAGCGTTTTAAGTGTAACGCGTATTTGACCGGAGCTCGCATTTCTCTCAGAGCACGCCGCAACTGTCCCGTCAAACCTTCCCTTTTATTATTCCCTTAATTATATTTTATTGGCGTCGACGGACTTTTTCGGGGCCGGAGGACCACTTTTTTGAACGATGGAAGGGGGAAAAAAAACAGTCCCGTCTTGTTCCGCTCGCCTCCAACTCAATTTCGTCCTCTCAAACGCTCTCTCATATTATATGCATGTACATGGGGATGGAAGAACGAAAGGGTTGAAACGGAGGCTTTTCCAGGGCTCTCCCTCTTCCTCGCCCTCGTCCCCTTTTTTACTCACCGAAAACCGTTCGTATGAATCCTTTCAGCTTTTTCTGACGTAATTCGAATTCCCCTCCTCCTCCCCCCGCCCTTGACACTCCGCGCACTCCCTTCCAAAGCCAGTAATTCACGCTTGATATGTTGCGAGGCTCCTTTGCTCTGAAACTCCGCTACGCTCTTCGTTAATGCGGAGATGTGATTTGCTGTCTCATCAACTCGCTGCTCATATTAATTCTCTCCCATTACCTCGTCGAGTTGAAAATTTCGCGTCGGCTCCTGTTCAGCTCAAAAAAAACTCGTACAAGATTCAAGGCATGTATTACTCCACCAACGCGAAACAAAAATATGGTACGACGCATCGCAAAACTTTCCTTCGCTCTACATACACAAGTTTTCATGGCATTTCTTCTAATTGCTCAGTTTATTATTCACTCCGTTCATTGGAGCAACGTAACACATCACGTGGTGACGGAAATCGGTTGCCCTTGGAGTTCCGAAATTGATCGTGCTCCTCCCACTCGTGCCCTGCTCATTATTGAGCAATTGGTGAGCAGAGGATTGATGACATTGTGAACACTTTTTTCCGTGTAATAATCAGGTTTCCAGAGTTATTGGTACACTTAAAGACATTTTAGCGAGTGAAACGGCGGTGGTGAGAATTCCGGAATTTATGTAGTAGTCTCCATATATCTCATGAGCATTATTTAAGACTCATCGTGTAATCGCTTCATTGGACTGCCTCCTGAATTTTTTTGAAGATTCTAGTAACATTAGAGGGGAGTTTATAAGGAAAAAATTACGCTAAAATCGATTCTCGCCGAAATGTTTGTTAATTTATTGCGCTGCTCTCGTCATTTCCACAATGAGAATTTAAAGTTATTGTCATGTGATCTAAAGCGCTTTATAGAGGAAATTCACACAAAATCGTTATAGCCGCTTTTGAGAAAACAAAAATTACGTGTTTTGATCACTATGATAACTATAGTTAGTTGTACGCGGATTTCTCTCATACTTTTATTTTATGCGTCCCATGGTGATCTGCGGGCTAAATATCGAGTTTGTGCGGATTTAGTTCAACTGTTTCTGCTCAATCGCGTTCACAGACACACACACACAGATCTTGGAATCCCATAGTCCCGTGGCAATCAACTCAAACGTGAAAATTCTGGTTCTCTGTTTCTTAGTTTATTGGACTAGCACTCTGATTTGTCTGAGAGCGCTAGTGGCATAGGAGTGGGTTTATACGGAAACCCCTACGCTAAAAGTTTTTTCATAGTTTTGGGGTCATCGCCTCTTGTGTTCAAGCGTTGTTGCTAATTTTGAGTTCCTCCAGGTGCTACTGAAGAATGTAGACTCTCAGATAATAAAGAAACTAACGTGATAGTTTAAATATTTGCACCGAATAATTCCCGAGGCGTGAAATCGTTCCAATATCCAATTTCCTTCGTTCGAACGAGAATTGAAATTAAATGGAAAAACGTCACAGGTAAATGAGTTGGTCTGGACAAGCAGAAGCCCTCCCTCTTCTCCTGTTGTCGGAAGACCAAGAAGTTTCCGACACATTCTCGCCTGACGGAATTCAGATTGAAAGGCAGATTGAACGGGTTGCCTGGGAGAACAAGACGTTGGCGCGAAATCTGTTTATTGCGGTTTCTGTTGAGCTCTCTGCCTGTTCAGAAGACCGCCTTCCTCAGTTCCACGTTTTATCAGTTGAGAAGCAGTGACGTGGGAGTGCGTTCTTCAAAGCCCATCTTCAGTAGGTCGAATTTGAGGGTTCGGGGTCAATTTTCGATCTTCAGAACAGCACTAGGGAAAGAGTTGCTATAGGAGAACAGCATAAATATAATACGCGCCATCACCTTCTTCGTCACTCTTATTTACCCAAATCTCTGCGAAGTAGAAAGGAAAGTTATGTAATTAGCTGGAATATTTTTTAAAAGTCTTCTGAGAGCATTTTGGCAGAATTTCCATGTAATCCCAGAACTGTTATCTCCGACTTTCCCAACTAAATCGTGTTGACAGCCCTATCAATAAACGCCGTGAAATGCGTAGCAGCAGAGCAACAAATTCCGGATCATGGCTTAACGTGAGGATGAGGAAGGTTGTGTGAGTCCCACTGGACATTCTAATTATAGTTCCAAATGACCATGAATTCCATTTTTTGTAGCTTTTTCCATGCACATCCAGCATAATTTTGGTACTGAGCTAGAACGAGGCGGATAGTTCAGTATTGTTTGGAATGCCTTCTCTTAAGCAATCCTCTCCTAGATACAACGAGATCGTTGGGTTTAGCAGAAGTGAAATACGCGAGCTGCATCTTCCGAATTCCGGGGAGTTCGGGTAAATCCTCGTTTCTTCGCCGCGGGAGTCAGTAAAGCCACGTTATCATCCTCAGATTTCGTGAATCGGTGGAAATACGAGCCGAGACGAGGAGAAGACGAAAATAGAAAACGATATCGCAACTTGTGATAGGGTTACAAAAATATGACAGCAATAAAAGTGAAACGCTGGACGCGCCGTTACGAAGATGCCAGGGATCAGATATGAATATTCGATTCCCGTCAAAAACGTCTGGCACCGCCGCTACATAAAGCTTTTTAAACCGAGTTATATTTATCGTTTCTTCCCCTCCCCCCTCGCTCTTCAACCATCGCCACTTCTCCTAAGAAAAATGCTCCCTCAGCCGATGGACAACCCGCTGGATGGTTGTTCCCGCTTCACTAAATCAAAAGGAAATCATATTTTTTGAAGTCATTAAGGCGAGACCCCCAAAAGCTAATACGGATCCTCCAGAGCCAAGAGGTTGAGAGCGTGTCACATGGGAGTGAAGGGACCCACCGCGGGGAACCTGGCAACGAGCCCACGTCCACAGCTTCCCGTCAGTCCATCGTTGGAGCCCTTCTGCCTTCTCATTATCTCCCCACCTGTCTACGTCAATTTCCTCTTTCTCCGGCGTATAAATACGTAATCTATAGTCCAATAAAATACTCCCCACCTCCTCTTTCGAACGTGTCGTCGAGTAAAAAAATAAAAATTTAAAAAATAAAAGGCCCTGCCGTCATAATTCGTGAGGGAGATTGAGAGCGAAACCCTTCTCCCCGTATTTCATGAAGAACTGGAACAATTTACCAAATGGGTCAATTAATTGGGAATAATATTTTACGTCTGAAACGCTGTAGGGCTCCCGTCCAAAAAGTGTCACTTAAATTTGACCGAGCGTGGTCCACGTCATAAGCAATAATTAGTGACACTCGGAGGATAAATTATGAAAATTGTTAAATGATGAGGAGATCGCCGAGTGTCCGTACGACGCCCTGGCAACTTATTTATTTAACGATAAAAATGTGGGTCAGAGCGACGGCTACTGACAAACCTTGACAAGCATTGCATGATGCATAAACACCTATTATTCGTGTGAAGATCGTTCAAGAGGAGGTTTTTCACTTTCTTTAGCTTTATGTGGTAGGAAGGGAAGTTACGTAATTGGCTGAAGATTCCTAAGTTTCAAGGTCTGCGTGAAAGAACGTTAGAACCAAATCATAACAGGAGCAACTCAATAAATTCCGTAACTTTGAGCATTTCCAGTTACCATGGAACAGACTATACGTTACTGTTAGTTATAATAGCTAGGACGTGAGGTAGAAGAACGTTGGATGATGCGTAGCACCAGATATTTCGAAACCGAACATTAGGTGTTTATTTTAACTGATTAGTTTAGTCTAACCAGATTTGTTAGAGCTTTTTCTCGGAAAAATCGTATTTGTCGAGCTTTGACCGACGAACCAAGTTTGGTTTTTCACTTCTCAGTACGCTTTGAGCTCCACTTGGTCACTAAACTAAACCCGTCTGCGGGCCTTGCCAACAATCGCTGCTCGAATCGAAAGCCGAGAGAAACTGCGGTTTACATAAAAGAGATCATCAATTAAATTCTATAGTTTTTCTTCTCTTCGACGGAATGGTCAGCTCGATCGCTCAAGTTCGCCAAATAACTGTGATCCATCTCGTCAGCCGGTGCGTTATGAACCAGTTATTCGGCTGCGCGAATGTTTTCACAACTCCTAAGGACCGGGTTGCGACAGGATGTTCCCGTATCTCCGGAAAGATAATGTCCGGAGCTCTCGAGGAGATTGCCACAATTATACGTTCGGTCGAGGCCGCTCCAAATCGGGCAGAACCAGAAAGTCAGCGAAAGCGACTCGCTGAACGAGTTCCAATTTCGAATTTCGAGCAGGTTGTGTGAGTTCTGGGCGTTTGTTCGATGCTCGTTCGGTTACGCAATTTATAATATTGATGCGGATTTTCTCAACAGTTAGCGTAACGGACAGCCGATGCGAAGGCTTGTGATGCCTATTTATTATTTAAACCCGGTACACAGATTTCTGCTGAGGTCGACGGTGAGGCGATGATGTGTGGCGTGTCTACAAGCACATGCCACTGGCCTTGTATATGTTCCACGGTTGAGGGAAGAGCTAAATGGCTTTCTATGTTGATGCTGATGAAGATGCTGGGGGTCGCCAGAGCTCAATTGTGCATGATTCGTCTTATGTTGCGCTTCGAGAAGCATGTGGCGCAGAGAGATCAGCTCTTCTATCGCATCTTCTTCACTCTCACGAGAACTTTGCTGCGTGCATCCTACATGTTAGGGGGATTCAGGTGCGCTATTGTTGAGTACTGACCGGGCTCACCTCCAGTTTTCTTCGGAATTCATTAAAGTGTGAACGAATGCCTCTAACGTGCCATGTATCTTATCGATATAAGCGGTACCCCACCTACGTGAGGCATAGGACGAGAATATAACTCCTACGTCCTATCACACTCTCAGGGACTTGATACAGAGCGATTTTTGTTTTTGATACGACTTTTCCAAAGGTAAACTTCCAATAAGATTCTTGCAGGACTGGCACAATATGATGCAGCACTCATTCCCTAAGGGATACAGAAGGTTTAATAATAAATGTCAGGATTTTTGAACGTCTGGTCAGACAGGAGTGGAAACGCCAAAGTGATCTGAAGGAGACACCGCTGATCCAACTTCTTGCAGTTCCCCCTTGCGCACTGCACGCCCCTATTTGTGACTAGTTTGCTTCCGTGCTCGTTGGTAACGTCTCCTCGGATTTCCCCCCACCCCCTCCCCCGTTTACCCGCTGAAGCGGACCCCTTCTTTTTTTCCGCCTGACAGTAAAACGTTCCGGTCCCCAATACGTGAGTCAATTCCGTCGAGGGGCTTTTGTCTCATTTCGAGGGAGAGGGGAAAACGAGTGGGACTTGGATGCCGGGGGTTTGATCAATAGTAAAGGCCCCGGACTACCAATTGCTGGTGTAGCTTCCGTTTACATTGACTAAGTATTCAGGTGATGCGGCTGGGAGGTGGAGAGGAGAAAGACGAGATGGAAGGACGAGGCAGATTCCTCCTGACGTGCTGGCGGAATGCAAACCGCGGTGTTTCAAGCGTTGAAGGGTGGGCTTGAGTCCTCCTGAAATAATCAAGTCATAATTAACCCGTTTTCACTTAGCGCTTCTTATCACGTTTGTGACTGGTCGATGGGGAGACCGCCTAAACCTGCGGTCTTCCGATTAGCATAACTCTCGCTCGTTTTCGGTTTCACCAGATTCTCTTTTACTACCGAATGGATTTCTCGGATTTTATCTCGATTCACCTCTTCATCGAGTCGCCACGCGCCCATAGAAGCTCCACGGGCCCTCTGCTTATTGCACAATTCAGAATGAGCTTCTAGCAGGTTCCTGGAGCTCACAGGCTTAGTAAATCCGATGTTTTGAGTAAACGCGTTCCTCGGGTTTTATGAAAAGCCGGTAGTAGCCAGAGGGATATTCAGTGTACGACAGGCCCTCTCCAGTGATCAACAACTGCAGCTGATATCGCGATTATCTCTAATCCGAAAGCACGAAGATAGAAACTGTGTTTCACCATTCTATTTTAGTCGTGAGGCTGGAGACAGGGCATGATAGGTTCAAATCAAAACCTGATTAAATCACGAAAGCCCTTTTTGTGACCACAGTGAGTATTATACTTAAGAAAGTGGGGAGTCCTGTTCATGCCTGAGGTCACGTGCAGAATTCTTCGGAATGCCACCACGTGACTGCGGCAAAACATTTTTACTTCATGAAACGTTTTGAACTCACACAAGTACGAACAATCTCACTTTGGCGAATTCAAATTGCATTCATAATGACGATCATTTTGTTGTGTAAATTGTAGTTTAAAAGGTACTTCGTGAGTTAACGTGACGCACTACGCCACCAATAGTCGGTCGGTGTGTTAACCTTCAATGACGAGCTCTCCAGCTGCCAGGAAAGTTCTCTCCTTAGTTAGTTGGTCCGTTTTAACCATTCCGTTTGTCCAGTTGATATGGTTTTCCAGAGGTACTTACCCACCTCTCTCGCTCTACCTGTCACAAAGTTCGTCCCAGTACACTGCCCTCTACCTCTCTGCCAGTTTGCTGTGTACACGGTGTCCACTCAGTTACAGTGTTTTAAGTAACCACCATCTCAGCTACTATAAGTGCCCTATGTGCTATGCTTTACGTGAGCGAGCTCTCTTTCCATCCATCCGTCATCGCCATTTTTTAGATTAGCGATTTATGTGCTGGTAAGGTTCGTAAACAACCCAAGGTCAGTCAGAAGGCAATTTTAACGTTCGATCAAATTTTTAAGAGCGTTTTTTAGAGCACAGGCTGAATTAGTTGGAATATCGAACTTGGAACTTCCGCACTTGCCCGTAACGGGAATTCCTCTGAAAAGGAGTGCAGCCCTTCCTGACCTGAACTCTCTGTCTTCTGCTGCGGGAAAGTCTATCCGGCCCTTTCAGTTGTGGTCTATGTTGAAAATGGGTTTGCCTTTTCATAGGTTCTAGAATATCCTCTCCCCATCGCTCAATTTACCCCCTCCCCAACATTCTCAGCTCTTTCAAAACCCAACGAAAAAATACAGGTCTGTTTCCTTATTTGATGACTGTTCCTAAACCTTCGACGAGGGTTAATCAGTCAAGTTGCGGTTTCGCTAATATGCAAGAGGCTGGCCTCTGCAGCATCCACCGAACTAAGACCTGCGGAGGAACGGCAGGTATTTGGTTGTTAGCCAGTCTCCCGGCAGAGAGCTGTGCAAAATGGTTATAGGCTTGCTTTGTAGCAGTCAGTGCTGCTAAGTTCGTTTGCCCTCCCAACAACTGTCGCTCACTATTGTACAAACTACAGTGGAGCAGCATGTGGTTCCTTGTTTCCTTCGCACTGGAGGTGCAAGACGTGCATGACAGAGAGTCTTTGAGAGAAAAGAAGTGGAGCGCATTGAAGTAACCATGTCCCGTGAGGGACTGGCTCGCCCAGTGGTCTGGCTCAACTCATTTTCTTGAAAGACGTTCTCAGATGTTGGGGAAGAACTAGACTAGGCGAGGATTCCCATCTCGCTTGCCATTTCTCTAACACCCATTCGTCAATGGCGGTAAGTTTCTGTTCCATAGTGAGATCTGCAACGAAAAAAGACACTCACTTATCAGCTCTCGCGCTACTCACAGCTCTACTCATTCCCCCCACGCAACCAGTTCACGAAGTCAGAGCCCCCTTGTTCTCACACTCACGACCAACGCGTTCATTTATTTCTCAACTGAAGCTCCCCCACTCGTGCGCCCAACACCCTCATTTTGGGTACAATTTGACGCACTTCTCATTTGGACAAAGTCCACTCGCAGCTAGTTTTGCCCACTAATGTTATATAGGTATTTTATCCAATAAAAATGATAGTTGCACTCCATTATTTTAATATTTGTGCGGTTAGTTGATTTTGCTCTTTTCGTTTTTCTACGAATTTCAATTTCACGACAAGTCACGGTTGTGAATCAGTACATAATGTTTCTCCAAATCAGGTGTAGCGATCTTGAGGAAGTAAAATAACGGTGGATCACTAAAACTAAGGCAGATTTGAATCACATCTTCGGTCGGTTATTTCAAGCCGTCCAGTACAATTGTGTGCACTGTATACAACCCACCGCATAATTTCCTTTCTTGCGACGTTTCGCTAAGGAAAGTAAAAGACGCAGTGTGAAAGGAGTGTGTGAGGTAAGCAATTCGTCTATCTTCCGTGAATAAATGAATTATTTATATACGAACAACACAATTGCTGTTATCTTGAACGCTATTTTTATTGAGCGGTTGCAACATTGAAGGGTGGAACAATATCTTTCACCAGATAACCCCTTTGGAGCCGTCGATAAACCCGACCAAACAAACCGCACGACGCTGATAACAAATAATGAGCTCTACCCCGGACCTCATTCATTAGATAATTAGCTGCTCTGACAGGGTTTAGATTGAAAAATATTTAGTGAAGATAGCGGGTTGCATCGAGGGCCTCATCAAATGACTAACGCCATGTACAGCGATTTTATCTAACGAGACGCGGCGCAGAGGCAGTTTTTTGTTGTTCTCTTGTAATTGACGCAACGGCTATTACGACTCGTAATTAGTTGTATTACAGATCTTGGCTGTCTCAGAAGATAAGGGGTGAGTTGATGAGTGTCTTCAGTACGAGCGGGGAGAGGCTGGTTTGTCGAGAGATGGAGATTCGAAGACGTGCACAGCCACAAATTGTCGACAAATTCCGGTTATTGGAAAACCAGTTTTTGCATGATTTCATTGCGCCAACTTCGCTTTAGTGGAATGAACCAGAAGCCGAGTTGAACATTGGCCGAATGGTGTGTTGGATGATTATATTTGCAACTTCTTTACTGGACTAGCACAGCAACGACATCGTAAAACACACTCCCCCGAAAAATCATCAAAAGTGAGCTGTTCAATTCTTCAATGACGAACTCCCTAACCAACCGTCAATGAAGCCTGGAAAGTTCTCTGCAAACGCTATATGAGCCCCTCAGTTCTGTTAAGCCCCTAAAATAGTGACTCGGTTTTTCCAAATTGCAACCGTCTTTTTAATGCTCCCCAACTCGTGATGAGGTTACGATACTTCCCCGCCTCGCTCGCTCTACCTGCCATAATGTTCGTTCCAGTATACAACCTGAAACGTTGGCACAATATTCACTCGGTTGCTGCGTTTTAAATGATGTACTTATTTTCTTTCCCACTGTTCTCTTGTGCTCTCAATAAGTTAATCCTTTCCTGAGCTAAACTACTTATGCCAGTTGGAGTAGTGGATGACTATATTCGTACCAGATTGTGTTCTCTTTGACTATAAATAGACTACCACCGCAGCGATAGCTAGGAAGGAGCTAGGGGGCGAAAAAAAGTCAACTTCAAGTAGGTTTGTTTGACCAGCTGCCCGTTCCCAATACCCGAGGGCACATTGTTTCGCATAACGTGTCTGTGGTTCTGCGGCAGGACAAGCCGACCAGTGTACGTGATAAGGGCCACTCACATTCTCATGTAAGACCAGCCCTTGATTTTCTGAACTTGCAATATTCGGCAGAAATATTCCCCGAAGTTCTGGATCCTCTTTTGTATTTTTAAGTGAGCTACATAAGGCTTTACTAGTGCTGTGTCGCTTTATGTTTGAGCATTAGGAGTTAGCCTTAAGTGTCCAGTTTGATAAATCCATCTCTGCCTGTTCGCCCTGGATTGGGCAGGTTTTGATTCCTTGATTTTGATTGAGTGTCGAACAAAATCCACTGTCGTTTCGTCCCTTTCTTCTATCTTTCTGACTCGACTTTCTATTATTTCAATGGGTACGTATTAACTAGTGACGATTCCAAGCGATCTTGGGTAGGGCAGATGTGTGGACCCCGGTAATTTCAGGATATCCTTTCAGATTTTTACACGCCGGGTATTAAAAGTTGTAAGGAGGCGGCAATGTTTGAAACTCCATCAGTGGAAAGCGGTATTTTGGCCTGATCACAAAAGAAGTCTCTCATGGAACACAACTCCCACTTTGTCTGAAGGAAATCTCAAACTCAGTATTTCAGATGGTGTGGTGAGGCGTACTGGACTGAAGCCGACGGCTGAATGTCATCGTGTTGGGTGGGTGCCAGACCATCTTGCGTAATGAGGAAAATAAAAGGAGCTGCTTGAACACCCGTTTCGCTGAGATGTTTGTAGACGCCTACAGAAGTCAACTGTTAAAAGAGATCGGAAAAAAGGAGGAATAGTGCGGAGCAAACTATTGACAGTTTATAGGCAGCAAGGGACAGTTGAAACTACTTGTTCAGCTCACTAGGGAATGGCGGGGGAGGGCGGTTAGGAAGGGATGGCGTAATGCACGGAAAGTAGTCGAGGCTGAGGGTTCCACAGAGCGCGTCCTACCTATGGAAGGCCCTGGCTTCCTATACCATAACGTCGGGGCTGGTTTAGGCCTGAAGACCGTGGTTAAAGAAAATACAGCAACACTGTGTTGCTGCCAAGTCATACAGGAATAGGAACGAGGAGGAGGAACCTGCGCTTCTCCTGGTGGGGCCTGAGCCCTTCGAGGGGACCACCAAGAGCCACTTGATCAAGGAGGTTGCTAAGTGGGGGGAGAAGTGCATGGCTGCCTATTAGCGGGCTGTGCCTGGCCAAAGGCAGTCAAGGATGTCTTTCGGACTCTCTATGGTTCGAATGAGAGAGATCCTCAGTCTGGAGAGAGATAGTATGTGGCCTGTTTGCAGATCATTGTCCACTGAGGTACCACCTGGCGCCACAGAGTGCTTGGGGTTCATCAGTTGCGGCCAGTGTAGGTTGCAGGGTTGGACCTCAAGGTTGTCTTGCGTTTTGTGCGAGAATTCTGGAGACGTATTGGAGACTCCGCATCAGAGAGAACCAGCTCATGTTCACCCACACAATAGGCCAACTGTGGCCGCTGTCTGGATTTTCCCAGTACCATTAGGAAGGGGGGGGGAGAAGGTAAGTAGTGATGGGGGGCGTACTAAAGATGGAGTTAACAACAGCATTGTTCGCAAGCGAGATGTAAGGTACATGAAAAGTGCAAGCAACGATTTGTGGCGAAAGTTACGAAGTCGCAAATTAATATTAGAGAAGGCGTTCTGGAACACTACTTTCAATTACTGGAAAGGTGGTAATCATGAAACGCTCGTGGGTCGTTCCTCCGTCTCGAGGATTTGTAAATGATGTACTAAAGAATATAACAGACAAAAATGAATAAATTAATTTTGCTTCTACTCGTGAAAGAAAAAAACAGAAATGAACTGAAAAACTGGCAGATCTGACGAAATTGTTGATGCGGACGTCATTGACACAGAGCTACACGAGACACCTGAAATAGTTGTATAGGAATCGGCACAAAATACGATGCAATCACGTGAATTTTTGTATCTTCACTTTTCGTTTTACACAACTAACGAAACACTGATTTGCAAGTTTATGTAGAAGGCGCGGGGAGACCCTCCCCCCGCCACCTCTTGGGAGGAGAATGCTTGCGTTGATTAGGCCAATACCATAGCAAGCCAGATCACGACTCGCCGTCATTCACAGTTCTCTTTTTTTTGTCGAGGCTTGACCGCAACATACGCACTTCTCTGGTCATGTGTCATATTTACCATATTCTCGTCAAGTTAAAACATGAAATAATGGAATATGCTGTTGTAGAAAATGCCCTCTTGAAATCTTGTTTATACAAGAACACGTTACATGATATTCGCTTGCGCTGATTCTTTTTTTTTTTTTGTTACAGGTGAGTTGAATTCAACGACCCATTTAAGAATTTCGTAACGGGCTGAAGCTCAACCAAGGTATTTTCCGAAAATATTTTGAATTGTTATTGTTGTTGTTGTTGTTGTTGCGTGGTTGATGTTCGAGGAGACTGGTGCTATGAGGAGTAAAGTATTGAAGTGATTAGGCTCGTTTGAGTTAGCACTAATGCGATAAATTCTGATCTAGTGAACATTGAGCTAAGCTTTTCTTGACTTGTTTTCCATATAATTGCAGAACCTGCCCAGAAAAATCAAGTTGCCGGCCCTGCCCATCACCTACTTATTTAATTTTCAACGTTGGCCCCAGCATAGATGGCAGGAGCCCTATAAATTTCGAAACTGTGAACACTACCAGTTTGTCGTTATAGAACGTCGAGTTACGTCCTGACAGGTTCTTGAGAGCACTCACTTGGGGTTGAGGAAAGTTGTGTGATGCGGTACGCCAAATATTTGTCCGTCCGTTGATCGCACTCGAGGCATTACGCAGTTCTTCTTTCGGGTTTCGGACGTTTCCTTGAAAAAAAAAACCGCTCGAGGGCCTTCAATATTTCGCACATTGCAATTACGAAGGGCTTCAGATGATGGAATGTTGTGACGACGGAACTAATTAGGCTCCTCACGTATCGTGTCGGTGGGTTACCAATCTACTAACGACGAGTTATTGACGCCCTCCGACGCAACACCCACCCCACGCTTACCTGTTGATTATCCTATCAATCTTCCCTGCCACAGCGATCTCTCGCGGTTCTCACTTCTTATTCGCTCAGTCAGAAGGCCATTTGGTATCGCATAGCTCGCCCCTGTTTGCTCCCAATGAAATACGATTTAGCCGCCCGTAATGGTTTGTGAAAATCGATGTTTCTATCGTACAGTTTGGTGATGGGGGTGGACGCATTCCGTGCCCTGGTCAGAATCGAGGCAGATTCCCACTTCAATCGTTTTCCAGCTGTATTTCATTACGCGTGCTCCCCCCGCCCCCATATCCTCCTGAAAATCGCCACTTGTACTTTCCTTAGCCCCACGGAGTAGGGAAGGAAAGTTATATAATCGACATCATTTTTTTTTAACGCTCTCCCCATTTGCGTTGTGTTTAATCTCCGCAGAACCATTGATAGGGTGATCATGCACATGGATAAGGTATAAATACGGCTTAGAAACACTTAGTCACACGGAAGGCAATTGCAAAAAACGGATCCGGGAAGTAGGGTTTTGTTTAGCTACGGGATCATCGTGCCAGACTCTGTCAAATGCCTTCTCAGTATCCAAGGCACGTTCTAGTTCTCATACGTGTCGTATATTCTGCAAACTACTCCTACCAGTTACTGTGTACACGAATGTGAGGGTCTGAAACCAAACCCAGAGAAACGGCACCGAGTCCAATAAGAAACTTCTCAAAGGGTTTTTACAATTGATTTAGCAGACTTATCGGGTGGTAGGTGACAAGATGAATAAGCTACGCCTATTCGTGGAAGATGCCTTTCTTACTGCAGACCCCTTTATGGCGGCACGGACTGGAAAGGGCCATAACTCCAGAAGTTCAGTGAAGAGTTCTCTACTATTTCGCTAGTGTCGGATAGATGCTATAATGCTCAGGTAGAGGTCATCTACTGCATCGAACGACGTTAAGTACGTCGTCAAATGGTTAAAGAAGCTAAGCATTGCTAAGCAGTGTGTTACTTGATACCTCTGGGGAATTATTAGACCCGAATGGTGCGATTAGTTGAATTTTGTGCTCCATAAAAATGTGATCTGATAACAACTCGTCAACGCATTTCACGAGCTTTGAATTCCGTGAAGAAAAAACGTATCTATTGGCGAACGGATTCTGTCGTGTTGCTTCAATAATCTTTTATTTATCAGATTGCGGGGAAGGAAGGGAAGTTTCCGCGTCAGTGCATTTGACAGACGTGAGCCGCGTCTTTACCGATCTGTTGAGTCTGGCGAGAAGGAAGGGAAAAAGGGTGGAAAAGGGTTCCCAGTGGTTGGAGCTTGGAGTTGGACCACCGGGTCTTGTACGATTTGAAGGAAACACCTGTGAAGTGGAAGTCTGAACCGCAGAGGAACAAGAATAAACCATTAGAGGAGAGACGGCCTTCAGGTGTGCGGCGGAGGGCAAAGGTAAAGGGGGTAATGCTCGTGAAGCCTAGTAGATAGTGACGAACACGCTTTCCTTCTTCTTCTTCTTCTTCGTTTGCTCCTGCTGCTTCCGAAGAGCTACCTCTTGCGGTGCCTCCTTTTTACCTTCCTCTGGCCACCTACCGCATCCTCCTTGTAAAAGGCTGGGCCTTAATTATACGTGAACGTTGAGCGAAGGATGTTCCTGGACGATAATCTCTTCACTCGTCATTCCTTCGGAGGTGCCTCCAGTCTCCACTTACCGTCCAGTCACGTAACCTTTGGTTGATAATCACCTATGAACACTCTTATATGAGTGAGACATTCAATTCTCCCACTGTTAAGGTTTTTCCAATGCTCTTCTGTTTCATTAGCTCCAGTGCTACTACATTGCTACTCTGAACGGCACGGGATTTTGTCCTGCACTGCAGGGGGAAGACCCAATGACACCTATGCTCTCCCTAACCTTATCCAAAATTTAGTTTCTCCCTTACCAAACTCCAGCTCTTTTTCATTTGTTCCGAAGGCACCATATCTGGGTCAATATATTGGCGTAGAAAAGGGCCATCAGTCAATTTGTTCTCTTCTACAAGGGGAGAAACGCTATGGCTATATGACATCGAGGACTTTGTACAGCGTGACTTGGTACTGCACTGTGGAATACCTCTGCCCCGTTTGGTAACTCCCACCTGATTCTCATCCACTGACTGTATAATGCAAAATGGGAAGAGATGAACTTGAAGGGATGCGAGAGTTAGTGGGGAAACTGTAGAATACTGTAATATTTGGAGTTATGAACACGTAAAAACACTTGAGATCACGGCGAAGAAAGTTCTGAATGAAGTCTCGGGGAACAGAGACGCGACACCTTTCACTGTGCAGATACAAGACAGTAAATTGTACCTAGAGTCAGTATGAAAATCGTGTCATGGAGGTCCTTTAGGGGTTAGTGGGTAAAAACCTTGTTCATTGACCCGAGGTTTTCGTGATAACCCCATACACTCATTCTTATTAAACTTTTGTCGCACATTCACTCCTTCCTCAGTAAATGTTTTTCTAATGCTGTTCAATTTCATTTGTTAGCCAGTCGTCATTTTCAGATATGTGCAGGGAGCCAGAAATTGGGTCAATTAACCAATCTGTTCTTTTGGTTTATTATTCATTCTGACTAATAACCCTATGTTTTCGGTCACTAAACATTTTTTACAACCCCCCCCCCCCCTCAAAATTTGATACTTTACGTTTCAAGACATGGATATTCCAAATTTGCAATGTCCGTCCCCCGTCCGACGTCCGGGCCGTTTTGTGCCAACATGGTCTAAAAAATTCGTTCTTTCGCACAAAATTCTCATTTGGTATCTAGTTGTGCCCACCATCTCGGCAATCCGATCGGACGAAGCCCATGATTGTTATGGGCAAAAAACGGTTAAAAAAATTAACGAAACGCAGTACAACGCAGGAACTACAGCGGAAGTCAACGTTTCGTCGTCAGTACTCCCTCCCTCCCTCCCGTCTCATTAAAAAACCACCCGCTCGCTCGCTCGCCTCCCAACGCCGCTCGCCCGCTCAACTCCCCTTTCGACTGGCTCGAAGCGCCCCCGTTCCAATTTCCCCGACCCGACGGGGCAAAATCATCAGACGTTTTGTTTCCATAGTTCCATTGTAGCCAGGTCATGTTTCGTATGGTTTACTAGCATTCGATGCTGAATCGAATGAGATGGGGGAGCAGTAATACTTGGTCAAGCTATCCATGAGAATAATAAACCATTGTGTAATAATTTGCAGGGTTTTGCAATGAGAGAGGATTGAGAACACCATGTCACCACGCAGAGGTATAGGCCCGAGGAATCTTGTACCATCTGGTGGGGTTCCTAATATGATTTCCTAAACGATCTAACTATTCACATGGGCGACAAATTACGAAGGGACGACCTCGTTGTTGCGTAATGACCTTCTGCACAAACTGAGCGAAACTGTTATAATCTCGCTCAATAGCAGGTCAAGGTGGAAGATTTGACTGCTCTTCCAACAAGCATCACTCACGGTTGTACTACAGTAAAACAGGACGCGGTTTCTTGTTTCCCCCGCCCCAGAGGCGCCGCAAGACGTGCAGGATAGAGTGTGGTTTGAGAGGGAAGAAGTGGGTCGCTCATTGATGTCCCTTCAATGTGCATATTTCTCTTCTTGTCCTGTGCGATACCGTCAAGTTCCAGAGGAGTTCTCCCCCACTAAACGCCGTTCGAATGCAACTGTTTCATTGACACTGAAGCCACAATGGACAGACCTGAAATAAAACGTCTGAAATGGGATCCAATGTTAGTTTGAAAGCGTTTACTGCTGAAAAATCACACCGCCTCTGCATTTAGCTCTGTCTGTGCCTCGGGACCTTCATCCAGCCTTGCTCCCACTTACAAAACCCTACGCCAACCCCCCCCCCCCCCACCGCTACCTTGACGGGCTGCCACTTTCGAAATACGATGCAAATCTCCATTGCCCTGTCTGTACTGCCAATGCTTCTTCTTGGGGCATCTTTGTATGTGTTGGGCTTATTTTAAAAAAATAAATGTGCTCGGTGGCTAATACGCTTGGCTAATCTCTCTCTCGCTCTCTTATCGACTTTTATCAGTTTCTTCATAACATAGGCTGGAAAGGAGCAGCCTATATTGACAAAAATGACAGTGTAGCCAAGTTTTGAGCTAGTATCCACTGACTTCTAAGCCACTTGTCAGTCTATTGTCGATTAATGTTTTAATTCAGTAATGAGTGTGGTCAGAGCTCAGAACTTCCATCGTAGTAGCGGAATGAATTTTGAACGTTTTTAGACGTTGTAGGGGCCACACCTCGTACCTGATTAGGCTGATAGAAAGGAATATGAATCGTTAATCCTCTCATTTGTTCCTAACAACTGATCGATTCTCATTGTCATCCCCGACGACGTAGAAGAAATTGTTTTTAGACGGTGTTTCAATAATGGAAAGGCAGTGTTGTCGAGGAGGTTGGCCTTGTGTAAAATCCATTAGCAGCTGGTATATTGAGCAAGAGTTGCCGGGACAGGCGAGAGGAGGAGCGTTTCAATGTAAGTAACGAGGGAAGCTTTTGAATATTCATATAAACCCAGTGGTCAGCGTAGTTGAGAACCGTAATTTCAATTTGTTAGTAATATATCGCGAAACGTTGAGACTATCGTCGGTTCATTCGCTCTATGAATATCCGAGTATTCCATTCGGTGTTCGCACTTTCCGGGCACACTCGAGCCTTTATGTTCTGAATATTGTAGGATTTAACGCTCATCCAGTTGACATGAAGCGTTTGGACCTCCTATAGAGCTCAGTAAAATGGTAAATGTCCGCGTTCCCTGGTGTACGTGCATGTCCTTGTCTGGGAGTCAATAACGACTAACAGTAACTCTGTCATTTGTGGGCGTGAAATGTAGAGAAGGATGATCATGAGCTTATCAGATGGTGCGGATTGGAATTGTTCTTTTGGCTTAGGAGAAGGTTGTAAACTTATGTGATGATCTGGATTGCAATAGTTGATTCTGACAAGTAAAGAAGATTAGGAGTTGGCATGAGGTGATGTAGACTAGAATTGTTTTTGCAGTTTAGGAGGATATAGTCGTGATAGTCAAACGTCTTGTAAGGTGCTGAAGAATTACTGTCGTTAAAACTGGTGAAGGAACGCAGGAGGAGCTCAACTCCTCAGGATCGTGGGAAATGAGCGGCCGGACTCGGTTTGTCTACCGTACCTATAGGCCCACCTCGCTACTGTGGGACTTCTATATCGCTAGACAAGAGGGAGACAGTCTGGAATGAGGCACTCCAAATGCTCATCTCGATGCAAACACACGAGGTAAGACGGAACTTTTTGTGGATTGAGATGGAGGATCTACAGAAGATCGTGGAGACCATCTCCTGAGTGTCCTGACACTGTATAATGAGCATAGGTATGTATTTAAGTTACCGTACCTGTTTGGTCGGTCCGTATTCTCTGGCTGGTGAAGTCCTATGGGCCTTTTAGATGTAAAGACATCATCGTCTAGCCATTAAGTCAGTACTCATCAAGTCATGGTTGGAAAGGTGAACGGGATGGTGTTGTGTCTGGTGGAGCGGGAGAGGTTCGAAGCGAAAGAACCCTGGTCATACTCCTTCCGGGAAAACTTTTGAAAGTGAAAGGAAAGAAGTGTAAGGGCTGTTTTGTATGCCATGAATCTGTTGATTGTCGATTTATAGTATTTTTTGCATAGGGTGGTCTGTAAATCCGTCAGTTGGGTGCTTCCATTTGTGTATTGTTTTGACTGGTGTCGCATTTTGTGTTACAGATTTTCATGAGTTCTACTACGTTCAGTTTCTGTCCTTTGTATTGTTTATTTAGTAAGATAGTGCAGTCCTGTACTTTTGTAGGTTCGTGGCCAGTTGTCTTGGTTCCTACTAACAGATTTAATGTGTTGTGCATATGTGGTCCGTATTTTTCGTCCTGTCTGCCCTGTGTATGCGTTTTTACATGAGCAAGTTATTCTGTATATCCCACTTTGGTCGAGTGGATCTGCTTTTTCAGTCTTTGCAGTTAGTTTGGTTCTAAGTGTGTTGTTCGTCTGTAACGCAATGTATGCCTTCCTTCCGAAAGATGTGAGTTATTCTGTGTATGTAAATAGTCGTATGTTTTAGAGTCGTATTGTCTCAATAATTTGTTCATTGTTTTTTCTGGCGTAACCCTTATTTTGTGAGATAGAATTGATAATATCCAGTTCTTTTTTGTAATTTTGTTCTGTTAGTTGGACAGTTTTTTTTGAAACCGTGGATGCAGGCGATACCCACACTGCGACCACAACCGGGCTTAATGTAAGGGCGTCCTTGATCCTCAGATCCACCCCCAGGCGCCATGGCACTGGTCTCACTTGGTGACGTCACCTATGCGCCCCCACCACCCCCGCACAAAGCGGAGGACATCCAGAAGTTCTGCATTTGCCACCTCTTCTGGCTGAAGAATGGGCCTCCCAAGCACACGACGACACGATGCCGCAAGACCATACACACAACACGCTCTGCCGTCTCTAGCCCCACCTCACAGGACACCTGTGCATACCTTTACCTCGCACTTGCCAATATTTTCAAGGTGGTACCTCAGCGGATAGTGACCTGTGAATCCTCATATCCTTCCTCCTCAGTGCAAGCACCTCCATGGCACACCCTTTGGAGAGTCGGATGAAGAGTTTTGACTGTATAAGGCCAGGCAGCCCCAGCCAATGGGCAGCCCTGCACCTTTCCTCCCACTTGCCAACCTTTGTTCAGTTCAGATTTCTTTGCCAACCCATCAGCCCGTTCGTTTCCCTTTGTACCCTGATGCCCTGGCACCCAACACAGTGTTATACTGTTGTCCTCGACCATGGCCTACAGTCCAGTCAGACACTCCCTCACCTGCCGCGATGTAAGACAGTATGAGACTAAGGCCTTGAGAGTGGCCTGACTGTCCACCATGATGTAGATCCTCTGCCGCTTCAGTTCCCTCTGCAGCAGCTGCTACACACTGACCAACACCGCAGCAACCTCTGCCTGGAACACTGTGGCCAGCTACCCCAATGGGATCGCTGCTCTAATTCTCGGCACAAAGATGACTGCTCGTGCAAGGCCACCCTGCACCGAGCCATCAGTGTGATAAACCAGCTACAAAAGCAGGAACTCCCCCTTCCCACCTGGATCGCTCGTGAATGGGTATCCGAAAGGGTAACACGAAGTTGATTCTCGGGGGCATTGAGTTCGGGCCCCTCCACCTTCACCTTGTCAAGGATCAAGTGGCAGGAACTCCTCCTCCCCTGCATGATCAGACCCACAACTCCAACATTCGCGCGAGGAGCGCCATGCTTTTAGCAAGTATGTGGAGTGGAGCTAAATCTAACAAGACCTCTAGTGCTGTCATAGGGCATGTTATCATACAGCCTGTAATGGCCAGAGTTTATTCAACTGCAAGTGGGACAGTTTAGTCTACATATCATGTGTCTCAATGCACTTAGTTTACTTTAATAATTTACCTACTGGCGAAATTACTAACCCAATCACTTTAATACGTATGTATGTTATGGGCATAGTCGATACTCCTCCGCGTAGGTGGTGTGGTACAAATGAGGAGACACCCAACCTCGTCCCGGAGACTTGAGAGGGAGCGATATCTGGTCTTTGGTGCTACTTCCCCAAAAGTGGGCATCAAAGAAGAGTCTTGCAGGAAATACCTGGCATTCCTTAGAAAGTTAGGCATGGACCTGTGAGACATTTGGATTGGCACAATAGGTCTTTTAGGCTGAGGCGCTCATCTCAAGTTTGGGGCATTCACAGAGCTATTCATAAGCTTATCGGATGAAATGGATTACAGCAGTTGATTCTTTTAGGTAAAGAATGTGCTTATTATATAGTGTGCATCTCATTGGTCTTCTCAGCTGGGAGGAAATGGAATATCATACACATATTACGAGGTTGAGGTTTACTTGAGTTCTATTTCATCGGAACTGAGAAATATTCCCCACGACCCTCCAATCTGATTTGGTGGTTGACAAGCAGCGTGATTACCTCGTATCACCATCTACAGCCACTGGGTCGTCGCAAACGTCCCGGGGAAACTGTTCGAGCGGGAAAGTGACAAGCTCCCCGAGGAAAACCTCCGGGGGTTTTCGTGGGTAGGATCTTGACCTTAGTCAATTTGAGACAATCAATAAAGTGGTGGGGGGAGGGGGTTGGAATGTTCTCCGCCATCTCGTCGGTTCGCCCTCTTACGACCTTCTACAAGTATTCCCTTCCCCTTCTTTCCCCTCCATTCACCTGTCCCCTACCATCGCCCTAATCCCCCCCCCCCCCGAACGTATTCCACCGCCACGTCGCCCTGTTTCGCTTTCACTGAAGAAAAGGCTCAAATCCCGAGTTTCGTTACGTAAAAATTGTTAATTATTTTGCCGACTGGGTGTGAGTTGTAATTACTGACAGTTCCGACTTCCTTTGAGTCAATAAAACTCTACTTTGGATTTACGAGCAGAGTTCTGGTCTTTTTTGTTGTTTTTTTTTAAACCATTTTTCCTCCACAGCAATTTTCCGTTTAATAGCCGGAGCTCGTTAGTTTTTGCAACCATTCCGCGCTCATAAATCAACGCTCTCCTGCAAATTATTGCTTCCTGCGCTCTGGTAGTGCGGAAATAGAGCCCTGCAATCTGGTTCTGGGTCTCCCGGAGTCGGTTTTTATGACGACTAGGGACGTGAGTTTTTAGCGCACGCGCAGTAGCTGTTGTGAATTTACTGATGTCTTCGCTCGGATTTTAACTAGTTTCTCGACAATTTTCTTACTCCACCATTTTTCGCTTTTCACTTTCCTGAGTATTAATAAGCGGATGAAAAAGAAATTTGTAGTTTTCTTTACGGGTCTGAGTCGGAAAACGCCATTCTAGAAATTGGGGTGTGTGTGTGTGAATGCGATTGAGAGAAAACGCCGTCAAAGCTGCTCAATATGGAACCCTAAAATAGTGGTAAGAGCAAAATCTGTCCATAACTAACAAACGATAACTAACTATAGTTATTGCAGTCGTTGGGGGTACTAATGGGGGAGATGGAAACTGAGATGCGGTGAGCGTGAGTGAGGACTGTATTACACTTGACAGAATAGCGATATCAGTTTGAGTGTGAGTATTTAAATGTGAAGGAGGGGACTCAAAATACTTGTGAACTGGTTGCGTGGGAAACTAAGTGAAGAGAGAGTGAGAGAGAAATGTAAGTAGTGCAAGGCTTGAGAGACGAATGAGTTGGGAGAACTGGGAAACGACAGTTGTTCACGAGTGTTCATAGATGACTGACTTTTGGAAGGAGCTGTGTTTTGTGGCAAGGGATCTAAAATTTAGGGGCGGGAGAAGATAGTTGGGAATATCCAGGAAAGGGGGAATCCGTTGTCAATGGGAAATCGGAGCAAGAACTGAGGATTTCCACAGGTACGAACAAAAGGGTTGAGATAGAAAGGTGTTTGGGGAAACAATGACTTTCCATAGGGCCAGTGAGTACCGTTGAGTGCGAGTGTAGGTATATGGGAGATCAAAGACCCTGCTAATTCAGCCTGCCGAACAGCAGTGATACAAACACCAAACTTTTTTTCTCGAAAATGATTCGTCTATTTTAATGTAATTTTTTTATTCAACGATTCCAAACGATACGACTACACCATAAAATTCTCGTCCATTGGAAAATGGCGAGAGCGGCAACAATAAATTATGAAAAATATTTAAGAACATAGATTTGGCAGTTTTCCTTTCATAACTCCCACTCATTAGATCTGCGTGCTCGTTCTCTCCTTATTCTCAGAAAAACTAGTGGTAGTCCAATAGCTGTACGATTAGGGTTTATTGTTAACAGGACGATTGGTTGTGTTTGTCCCGCTGTACAGATAAAACTGTGTGTGCCAACTAAGTCCTTGAAAAGTAGTGTATTCAAAATTATAGGGAGGTGTGCCAAGAAGCAACTTCTTGCCTTTCTGGGAAAAAAATTATTAAACAACCAGTATGGGCTCAAAACAACTTTTAGCACACGAGATGTGGTTCGTCGTTTGAGCTCATAATGAAGCCATTGGCAGTTTTCCTTGATCTGGCGAAGGCTTTTGACAGCATCTCGCATGACATTTATTGGAAAATTGCTAGAGTGGGCATTAAGTCGGTTATATTGACGTGGTTCATAAGCTATTTAAGCAACCTTGAAGAAGTTGTAAAAATAAATGGCACCAAAAGTGACAATATGGAATTAGGTGGGTGGGGTGTGCCGCAGGGAACAGTTCTGGGACCTTTGATTTTTCTAATCTATATCAACGGTAGGGCGATTTGCGCGCTCTGGGACTTATTGAACATATAGAATATTGTTTGCAGACGACACATTTTAGTGGGGAAACGTGAAGTGAAACTTTCTTCAATCCAAAAACAGGGTTACACAGTGTGTTTGTGGTTAAATGCAAATAATATTAAGACGACCAAGTACGTCACGTTTGCTTTGAATGCTTTTGGGGTTCCATCTTATTTTGAACATGAACCACAGATTGGTGTTTGGTTTGACAAACACGTGAAGATGGAGGAAAGCAAATAAGCAAGGTGTCACAGCTGCTGCGGAAGAATACGTATTTGATTTCACGTTTAAGGTTGTTCCTCTCTGACAGACTACTGAAAGTTGTGTAGTCCAATCGGTTCTATCGTACTCTTTCCCTTGTTGGGGTGGAGCACATCGAACCGTACTTGCCCCGTTAACCACCGCCTAGAAGGCCATAATGAGAATAATCAAGGAAAAGTTCTCGAAAGCGTACGATGCCTCTTTTTTAAAAAATCGAAATTTTGCCATTCTTTAATGCTTCTGGGAAGCACTATTTGGAATGTCAACTCCCTACTTACCTGGCACATGATATTTGTACTAAGTTTAAAACGAACCGTAACCTCGTAGTTCCCTATAACGCGACAACACTGACGAAACACTTCTATGAGCCTTGGTCAGGTGGGATATCAATGGTTTCCCAGCGGACCTCAGGTTGTTCATTTGTTCGGCTTCGAACAATTTTAAATAAGTTACCTATAAATTGAACTGACATTACTTGGAACGGCTAGAGTCGAAATAATGTATTCTTTTAGTTTTTTGTATGGAGGCGCATTTGTTAGAGTAGAGATGAATTTACTTTCCTCAGTTTTCCAAATCCTCGAGCTACTCCGTGCTTGCATTCTGAGCTTCCGTGATGACTGGTTCTGCTTGCTGTGAGCCCGGAATGGCTCCTCATATCCCCGCCTCGGAGAATCGCCTATATAGGGGGAATTTCCAGGATTATGGCAGTCCATCAGATGGCCTGTATCAGATTCTCAGTGCTTGTGTATCTTTTTTTTTTGGTAAAATGAAAAAAAAAATTTAAAAGCAACCCCAGAAATTCCTGAATTGAAACCACTTCGCAGCATTTCTAAGGTTTTATCCGATGATTCGGGAATCGGAAACACGATTATTGTCGAAAAATGATGTTGACTGATGCTCATTTATGGTCGTGGCATGAGTGAGAGCGCTACAAAAATTGTGGAACTACAAATACCAACTATCTAAAAACAATCGTATCGATTGTTCCTCGATGACGTACAATTGAATGTGGTTTATAAGTAGGAGCAACCCAATGAATTCAAAAACTTTTAGCACTATTTCTAATCTGCAGAACATTGAGCATAGTGAGACGAGCTGAGTGAAAAACAGATTGAATTGGTTGCCAGGGTGATGGGAATCACCGACGAAAATTGTACGATGCGTCGCATCACATATTTTCTCCGGCTCGAATCGATTTCGAGCAAATTCGTAATGACGTTGTCTCGTCGATCTCATCGCCGATAAGACGAAACCAAATGTATGTTTTCGTTGATAAAATGGCGTGACTACCTCCGTCCCGAGATACGAGTGCAGCCGGGTTTCTTACTGAAATTGGGGTAACACGCCAACTTTGGACGTCCATTAGGGCTGTGTTGCTGAATGCCATTATCCCGCGAATGACCGGTTTCGATAAGAGTTGGTGGGGAAGGAAGAAAATTACACGTTTTCTGAATAACTTCATTGTACTCCCGCGGAGCGGAGACCATTTTGTTCTCCGCGTTTCACCGGACTCTTTAGCCGCCAGAGGAATTCCTGATATTTTGTCCCCCCCCCCCTCCCACCATCATCACCCATTTGTTCCAGTGTGTAGATGATTATTATTTTTATAAGGCGAATTGGGAGAAATTAGTTCGCTCGCGTTGTGCAATTTGTCGTTCTGTTTGCAACTTCCGGTAATAGCAGTCAAGCGAATTGTAACATGCTGGACACCACCACTTTACAAAATAGAAGGAGAAAAAGAGGTTCTCGCGTTTTTCGTGAGAGTTTGCCAACAAAATAGAGAGAGTACGATAAAACTGCGAAAAGAAAGACAAATAACATACGGGTTTGTTAGGAGAGAACGAAACATTGAATGCGAGCAGAGTGACTGTCGTGAATGATGCGTGAATTGATGTTCGTTCAGATTCAGAAAAAACTCGAAAAAAGTGATGCGAGGGAACGCATTACAGATTAGGGAAGGTCTAGTTACAAGTGAGCCCGGTCACGTCACAAAAAATTTCTCGTTAATAACGTGGGCCCTTTGGTGGAGTACTGTCTGTCTTAACTCTTACGTTCTGGAGGAGGAGTAGAAAGAAGAGATTCGACATTAAGAGATGGGGCCCAAAAATATCCGAAGGGCTCACACTTGAAGAGCGGAGAAGAGGACATGAGATGGAATAGCGTGTCTGGGGCTCAGAGAGTAGTTTGGTGGAAAGCCCACATCGGTTTATTATTTTCTCGTACAGCATGATTGCGACCTGTTCTATTAAAGAAGAATATATAACGTGTTGTGGCTACCAACAATCCGGGAAATGACAACTCAAACGCAAACTATGCGCGTTCTGAAGAGCATCTCCGAAACTCATTATATTCGATTCAGCATCGAAAAATACTAGTGAACGGTACGAAGCATGATCGGTACAACGGAAATTCGCGTTTTCCTCGCGGCGCAGGGCATTTGGACGACGTGACGAAGCCGAGGGTCGAGGTGGGAGGCAGTGCTGAAAAGGAATGCATGCCGGGGAGGAGCAACAACTGTACCTTATTTTGTAATCCATTTTTTGCCTATTGCAACTATGGGTTTCATCCTATAAGGATCGCCGTTTGGGCGGCACAACTAGACCTCAAATGAAATTTTGTGCGCAAAAATGGCTTTTTTAGACGTAGTGTCAATTTTGATTTGATGGGTGAAGGGGGGGGGGGTTGCAAGAAAGCTTGCCTGCCCGAAAACATTGCTGTATTATTCGGAACACTCATCGGTCCTTTCCCAAAACCTCCTGACGTTAACTAGTGAGCAAACCGTACAAAGATCCCGACATGGAAGTCCGTTCTGGGCATCCTACACGCCAGCCGCGCCTGGCAGTCCTTGAATTGTAGATACCATTTGTTCAGTAGCGTTTTACAAGGTGCTCATCTGGAGCTCGGACGTTTTTCTTCTCGCTTTCTCACTTTTAGACACAATTTTGAACGAGGAATTTCAAGATGCTGAAAAATGTTCGACCTAGATATTGTTCCCCTGATTTCGAATTATTTTCGTATTCATTTCTCTCAGTATTATTATTGGGTAGATAGCGTGTAAGTAATAAATGGTACCGTCAATTTTTCTGGACCCTCTCTGAAAAATCCGGACAGTGAAATGGCAATAGTTCGAACCCCAGAATTTTGTAGGGGTGCTCTTAATCATCTCATGGCCGCTATTAAACTTTTACCGTATAGGTAACTCATTGAACTACCTCCATGTTTTTTTTTTGAACGGACGCTGGCTCCGCATCAGCCGAAATTATGATGAAACGAACCACGTAAAACACCACTTTACGGTGTCACAAAGCAGTGGAACTTGCAGTACCGGAATTTATTGTACTGCTCGTGCTCATTCCATGACCATTATTGAGCGATTCGACCGCAGAAAATTAACGAGCCTGTTCGCTATTTAGAGTTATCGGGTACCTTTAGAATTGGGTGACACTTTGAAATTACGTAATTTCTCGATTAGCCCCCGTATGTCTTACGAGCGTTATTACAACTCACCGTATAGGTACGGGATGGTACAGCCACCTGAGTTTTTCTGAAGATTCTAATAACAAGCGGAGAGTATAAAGAAAAACTAATGATTTATGTCGAAATGTTTGGTAATTATTTGTGCTGTTGTCGTCATTTTCCCACAAATGAGAATTTTACGGTAGTCACGCGTCATTTGGATCTGTTCACACGAGAAATGTAATCAAAATTGTTCGTGCAGTTTCCGAGAAAAAAAAATATTTGGCGTTTTGATCATACCCTAATTTAGGCGTCCGATGGTGACCTGTGGGCTAGGCATCAAGTTTGACCTGATTTGATTCAGGCTCAATCGCGTTCCCAGACACACACAGATCGTTTTCCCAAAAGGGTGTTTTGGGACTCAGTAGGGTTTGGAACTTTTTACGTAGTACGTGACTTTCCTATTTACTTCGTGGATCAAAGAAAGGAATTTTCACACACGTAACAATTTTAAATCAATGTTGGGCCATTGGGGTTGTCCACTCACAAAATTTGATTTAAATCGTTGTGGTGTTTTGATCACTATAACTAACTGATGTTGCTGGTCTGAGTCCCACGTTGACCTGCAGGCTTAATGCCAAATTTGTGCTGAGTTCTTTTTCAATCGCGTTCACAGACCCGCACATTGTGGTGTCATCCGGTTACGTAACATTTCTTCCTACTTCGTAGCTCTAAGGACAATAAGAAGGGAAATATTTTTCTGGTTTCAAGATTGTCACCCTTTCTCCTTCATGCCACAACAACAAAACAAAGAATAACAACAGAACGAACGGGCAAGTTTCGTGATTCGAGGCGGTTCGTCATTAAGGGTTGACGAGTGACGGTGATGACTAAGGGGAGACACTGGTTTATCAAGAGCTCGCCGAAAAAGGGCTTACCCTCAATCAGATTGAAGCCCCCGGGGGCGGGAACCATTAATTTCTATCCCCGCTCCTTCACCCTCAAACCACCATCTTTTTGCGGAATTTTCGAACCCGCGGAACTTCCACGAGACGACGGATCTAACTCTGGTGGCAACTCTTCGGTAATTAATTTTCAAACCAGGTTTCCCATTCGGTTAAAAGGGAGGCTGAATGAAGTTAAGGGCGGAACTGAGTCGTCTTCTTCTTCTGGCCTGGAAACCCCTCGTTTTAACTCCTGACGGGCTCAACGAATGTCGCGAGTGTACGAAATGGTGCTGTTGGGGGGGGGGGGGGGCTTTGGCGAGACACGAAAGCGCCCCTTTTGTCATCGCCGATGGAAGTACAATACTTTCATTGGAACGAACGAGAACAATAGAGCAGTACCTCGCTCCGGGAATCTATCTTTATGCGATCGCGTTATCTTCGTTCAACGCCTTTTTACGGAAACATTTATTCAGGGAAAAATGTAAGGATTAGTTTGATTGAAATCGTTATTGCCGTTTTTGAGAAAAATTGGATAGCCGATAAACTAATATTGGACTAATTTAGTTTTCCGAGCTATCATGGCTAATGTCTCCGGCCAACAGATACATACAGACATAATCACGGAGACAAAAAAGTGAATACAGGTTGGAAGAAAACACTCCGTAAGATCGATAAAATCAATTGAAACAGTTACTCTTGTAATTACGAGAATGTTAAAAAAACGTTTTTTACACACTTTGGTTATCTCTGTTCAATGGACATTCATTGAGAATAACAAATAGCACCCCCCGAGTTTGGTAGAAAGTTTTGCTAAAGAGCGTAAAAAACCAACATTCACTTTTAAAGACCTATTTTTTTAGAAAAGCAAAGTTAGGTGTGGCAATCAAAATCGCCATTTTCGAGGAAAATTCGGAAAATCCTAGTTTTTGGAACATTTTTGTTCCCCACTCCACTTTCCATCCCTCCGAAATCGCCCCTAACCTTATTTTTGCGTCTACGAATAATCACGAACAAATCGATTTCCCGCTAATCGAACGACAGACCCACACAGACGCGAACCACGCGCGGAAATTCAGGTTTTTCGGGTACAGTATGTCTCAAAACGTAAAGATCTGAAGAAAACCCAATTTTTTGGACACAATAACTATACATTCCTTACTCTTCGGGTTGCGGAATGTAAAAATTACACAAATAACTTGTTTCGAAATATTGTAATTTGTTGTGTTAACACCGATGAAATATTTACAGTATTGCGTCGTTTGAACCGTTCACCTAAAATGTTTTTCGAAATCGTAGTAGACAATATGGAGAATAATAAAATGTGGTATTTTGGCCTACTCAGAAGCCTAAAACGACCGCCGATCACGCGCACTTGCTTTTAAGGGCGAAGAAGGGAAAACTAGTTGGGTCGATTTGGGTCGACATTTGTTGTATTGTATTGTGCTGCTCTAGTAATCTCCCCAGTGATGGAAAACTACTATCGGAGTCTGATGTTAATCTGTTAGATGAAACTCAGATCTTCTTTTCTACTGTGCAGGAGAGTAGAAAAAGTTGACTATCGCCAGTTTAATTTGGCTTCTTGATTCCGCTTAGCTTCGTGAATGGGCAGCTTGTACAACTTTCCAGGGGTTTTTTCTCGAGTTCCTCGTTTAGGCAGATGTGAAGAGTTAATTCAAGAGATAAGCGTTAATTCAAGTTGATGTTCGAAGCGAAGGAAGTGAAATCTTATAAAAACTAAGTACCGAGTCAAACTTTGACAAAGTCCACCATAGAACTACATGGGAACTTCATTAAGAAAGCGAGTTGAAATCTCGCGAAGATCGGCAGACGTTCATGAATAACAACTAGAAGGCACCAGAGCAGATATGAGCGTCCGCTCGCGCGTGTCTGCTTGAAGCGATGCTTCGAGTCCGTACCCTCAAATTATACGGTAGCTCTTTGATGCTCGAGATAATGACGCTATTAAGAGGACGGGAGATCTGAAGGTTACGAAGTTTCGATTTCAATGAAAACGGTGCTGCGGCGGGTTTCCGAGAGACGATCGAAAAGGAAGACGTCCCTTGAGGCGGATTGAGGGGGAAAAAGAAGGACTAGACTCTCAAATTGTAGTTGAAGTTTAATGACAGGTCGAGAATGAGCTTCTGTATTAGTGAAATGAGCGGCCAATAATTGAAATACTGAGTCCCACCTGCGTTCTGCTGGCGATTCGCTAGATCATGGACAGTGCTTGGGCGCCATCCACAGTTTTGCCATCTCGTACTGCTCAACGGATTACGGTTTTGGTAACCTCCGTGTGAGAGGAAAACAGAGACCCCAGTGGTTGTTTGCTTGGCTCAAATGGCTATATTTTTGTGACACAATTTCGTTCCCTCCCAGGGTGACGCTTTTTGACAGTTAGGTGAAGGCTAAAGCATTCCTTAACGAATGATAATGTACCGGATCTCAGATGGCCTGATTCGCTCGAAACTTTGCTGTCGTCAGTTGTAACCGAGCAGTTCGCTGTTTGTCATGGTAAAACTTGTCCAAAAGTAATTCGGATGATGTTCTCACTCCCCGACTCTCATAGTGCGATATGTTTTACCCATAACATTGGCGCCCAGCGAGGCGTGCGTAATTGTTACGATACTGTTCGGGCGTCAATCAATAATACTTACTTCCGGTTTGAAGGTATATTATTCAGGTCTGTTCCCTATAGACAGATATAAGGCTCACAGCGGATAGATAGTGTGAGAGTGAAGTAGCCCAATCAATCGTCATGCGGCGTGATCGTGGATCCGTAACCTCATCAATGGGGGCCACCCCCCCCCCTGTTCATCGGCCGACTTCGTGGCCTTCTGGCTTCTTGGCGGAACGGTTCTGCCCCGAAGGAATAGCTCCTTACTCCTGGTCACAGCTTAATCCGTTCGTGCTCATAACAATAGTATTACTTTGGCTGATAGATAGTTGTTTCTGTATTTTGAGTTTAGAATGTGTCGGCAAAGTTTGTCCCACATTGAGTGACTCACCCATTACATGCACCTTCCAACAAAGTTGACTCACTCTCAGGAGCATGTACTTCACAAAGCAATCACCAACTGAAACTACCGAAACCCGTACAATTTCGACCAAGTTTTGAACCAGAGACGCCTCCTGCTCTCAAAATGGCCCTCATTCGATAATAATCACGTGATAAGTCACTTCGAAATGCCAGTTACGGGTTGCGTAACAAATAAAGTCCGACCCGCGAGGTCGAGCGTCAAGGGAGAAAAAAAAACACTCGCCCCGAGATGATCCATCATTCGGGAAGACATAACACGAAAGATAGTGAAATGAACACGAATCATGTCTGCCGGCCGTGTACTTTGTTACTCGTAACATTCCGTCGCTCTCAATCGACCTTTTAATCTCCGTGGGGAGCTAATGAAACTGTGGATTCGAATGTTTGTGGAGCGTCAGGGGTAAACAACTGACGTGCACCGGAGAAGGCACGAAAATTCTAAGTGTGCAATCGATGTCGCTGTGGATTTGACGAGCCACCACGTCAATAACGTTCTTTAGTTCCTTTACAACCCCATTTTGCTTCCAACTCTCCCTAGATATTGCGAGGACATTCGAAACTGTCGACTTATTTGTTATAATTAAATTGATTATTACTTTGCTCAGTCCTGAAGATGAGGAACGTGCTATCGACCGACCAAAAAGTTGAGTTTTCCTCAAATACCCGCGTTTTGAATCGAAAATCGTAGTTCTGTCTGTTTAGCTCATCGTGGGAAAGCCAGTGAGCTGACTGAGCTCGATCATATGGCGAACTTGGAATAGAAAACGAGGACTAGGAAATCGAAAGGAGAGTTAAGTGATCGGCTATGAGGGAAAGCCGATTTTAGCTTTCTTTAGATCTTGAAGTTTTGACGGCAGCTAACTCCAAAAAACGGCAATTGTGTGTGTTAGAGTGTAAACTATAGGGGGAACAGCTGAACCAACTCTGCTGAAATATGATACTCGAACTGCTGATGAGGCCCTGACAGGCTAAAATTAGTGTAAAAGCTAAATCGGTCCAAAACTAACTATAGTTATCATAGTGATCAAAACACAAAAATTGTTCAATTTCGATTACATTGTTTGTGTCCACTGAGCCAAATAACGCAACGATAGTGTCACATTTTCATCCGTGGGCAGCACAATGAATTGTGAAAATACCCGGCGGAAAGCGATTTTAGTTCAGATTTGTCCCCTCACAAACGCTGCTCGTAAAAAGAGCAGCTTTAGAAACTCCATAGGATCCGTGTTTAACCATGGTTGTTAGGAGCGCACCAATAAGTACGGCCTTCAAGCTGCTGTCTTTTGGTTGTTCTCTCAGCTCTTATTGCAACTACGACACCCCAGAAATGGCATCTCTCCCAAACAAAAAACACGATTTTCCACAAAAAACTCGAGTTAATACGCCCGTAATTAAGCTGTACAATGGTCACGGTTGGCCGCACGAATGGGGGAGCTTGAGTGAGAACTGTATTACACTTGGCAGAATAGTGATGTCAGTTTGAGTGTGAGTGTATAAATGCGAACTGGGGGACTCTCAATACACGTGAACTGGTTGTGGAACACCATGTGGAGGGAGAGGGTGCGATTAGCGCGAGTTAAGAGATGAATTGTTAGGAGAACTGTTTGATGACTGTGTATTGGGAGAAACGGGAGGCGACCGACTTTCACGAGAACTCGTAGGTGAATGAGTTAGGGAGGAGCTGTCTGTTGTGGAGAGGAATCTAAAATTGAGGGGTGGGAAAAGGAAGCTGGAGAAAGTCCAGAAGAAATGGGAAATCCGTGGTAAATTGGAAATAACTGAAGAAGTGGACTTTTCGAAGGTAACAAAAGGGCTTGAGGGCCATTTTATTGGAGGTCAAAGAACCAGCTTATTCAGCCTGCCAAACAGTCACTTAAAGGTAGTTTACACACCGTTAATAACGCCTGGGATTGCTAATACTGGTTGCAAACACCTCAGGGTATCCCCAGATTAGAGAAGCTGCCTTGACTTGTTCTACAGTCAGTCCTTCTGCTGCACGCCTTATCAGCTCTTTCAAATGGCCGCACTACGTTATAGTCTCCTGTACAATTCCCCTTCAAACGATAGTGAGCCCCAGATTATCACAGGGCTCGTCAATGGGTCCTCTAATAATCATGGAAAGTGTCTTGCCTATAACCGCTTCCTGTTTCCCTCATGATTCAGTGGAGGACATTTGTTGCGGCCATGTCCTACGAAGTCACAATATGGACACATGCGAGAAGGGAAGTTTTGGAGCCAGGTGGGCTTTCCAGTCACGCTGATAACTTGTGACTAATGCTAGGATCAACACGGGCTGCGTACACGTCCACCATGGTTGGCTGCCCAACATTTTCAACTTCTCAGACATTTCCAAGGTCCATGGCAGCTGACATAGATTTCAACATCACTTAGTCAACACGACCAATTCTCGTTGGCAAGGTCTTCTACAACCTACAAAATCGCTAGTGCGTCCCTCAACTCACTGGATGGCCAATACGCTACTTCTTGATATCTTCATCTGGTCGCTGTCGTCGAGATCGTAGCAGAGTCAAATAAATTGGGCCCGGTTCTGAATCCAAACAACCCAGAGGTAGTCAGTGTTGGCCTTGGCGTCAATGAATGCTAACGTGGCTGGCCCAGTCAATACTGCAGCTAAAGCTATAGGTTTCCACCGATAGTTTCTTTCAAAAACAACTTCGAAATGGTTGCGGTACTCCTCCCATGCCACAGAACCATCAAAGAATCGCCTACGAAATCTTTGGCTTCCACTATAGAAGGCAGAATCCCATCTTGTGGGATAAACGTCTCCAGCTCGGCGAGGACGTCTTCACTGGACTCACGCAGATGACAATTGACTTTGGCTTGGTGTTTCTCTACCTTTCATTGAATAACCCGGAGCGTCTGCTCTAGCAGAGAGACCAGTGCAGGTTCCCAGTGATTCCTACCAATCGATCGCTGAGGTGCGGCAGGTTGCGATACATCCGGTACCTGCCCTTCTGCTTGCACTGCTGCGGTTGGTAACGCAGGTCAGGCTCTGGTGTCTCCCTTCCTCTACGCAGCGTGCCCGTTCGCATCTTGAAAATCTTCCTGATCATTCATGCGTATCGTCGGTAGGGAAAATACGAGGAATCGGTGGACAGAACGTTTTATGAGGCAAGAAAAGAGTACTTTGATGATATCCACTTTGTCAATAGCAATGTAATTAAACTACAAACAAAGAACTCTTGGCTTCCCAACAATATTTAGAATGTGAACACGGATTATTGCTTTTCGAGTGGTGTTTATTGGTTCGTATATCGTTTAGTGCTACCGAGTTTATTACTGTATTTTATTGATTGCCAGAGCGACAACATTCCCTAAAGGCGCCTGAAGGCATTGCAAGGGACGGTGTTCGTTACGGACTGTAAATTTCCGTAGTTCGTCTGCCTAGTGGAACTGCGATTAAAAAGCCATAATGACAAGGTTGAAACACGCCGCCAGGGTTCGACCAGTCGAAATATAATTTTAGCGCCTACGCCCATCGGTGATTTGTGGCTCCGATAAAAGGCTGGCGAAGCTCTGGAAGAAAAAAACGTATTCGGCGTTTACTGCGTTTTGAGCTGTCATTCAAAAACCCCGGCCGATCCATCTTTTCAGGAGCGGAGAGGTTTTCGGCGTCTTCATTCGTCATCCCATCGATGAGCCTCTCGTTCTTGGGCGCCTCAATTCTTCTTTTATCCGTTATATTCTTCCTCTGAGCGCCAAGACGATGCTCTGCCAGTTGAATGGAGCTGATAGCCGTTGCTTTGATACACGGGGTCACCTTGGTTTCTTAAACCGGCTGTTTATTAGAGACCGATCTAGTTGACGACGTGTGGGAGAGCTTATTAACGTTCTCAATAATTAGGAGCAACCCTACATGTTCGAGGGCAGGTTAACAACGGCCATCGGATAGTCCAACACGCAAAATAGTGGTTGGCAGTCCCATTAATTGCCTTCACACCGATGATTTCTTCCCCATCATCCGTGAACGTGTTGGGAGAAAGTGGGTTGAGACAGACCACTGAACGATACCAATAAACATTTTGAGTATGTGGATGCCCTGGTCGTTCACATAGGAAAAAGACTCAGGTTGCTTGACTCCTGGACTCCGACCCCTTCCAAACAGGTTCATCATTATATATTTTCTCCCCATGTATCCAAGGTAAGGTTTTCATGACCAGTAGTGGCTAAGTCGGGAGGGTGTCCACTTGTGTTGGTTTCTGTTGTCCAAAGAAGAAGAGTTAGTCGTAGGTCTCGATATATTCGCATATTTGGTCCTTCTACCGGCACCTTTGAAGTATAAGGGTTTTGGTTGGCTTTATCTATTGGCAATCCATAAATAGCAGCCGACGTGCCGACAAAACTTGAAGGTGGAAGTGATACACAGGAGTGTTCCTCATAGGAAGATCATTTTATTTTATTCCTTTGTTTCGTGTCCTTATGTTCATGTCATGACTTACCGTCTCATCTGCTGCCTTCAATCTTCCACTACAGACAACAAATCAGAGATCATTTGCCAGCCCAGACCAAGTTCACTGGTGCTGGCCGAGGAAGCCTGAAGACAAACAACGACTTGCCAAGAGGGAGTAAGCAGGTGAACTAGGAGACGCAGAGGACAAGATAATTTCTTTCTTCACTTCATCTGTAGCTCTCATTTTTCTCCTAGTCTCGTCTCTCAGGTCATGAGTATCCCGTTCGCTGAACTGACCGTAGTGTCGTGTTTCGTGGATCCTATAATCCTGACACAGAATCGCGCCTTCGCCTCAAGACCTTCGAGGCAACGTCACCCTTCATTTCGGTTTCGTCAATGCCACGGAACGTTTTATTTTATAAAAGTTAACGTACCTGTTAGGTGAGTCCGTCTCCTCTGGCTTGTGAGTTACTGTGGGCAAGCGCTTTCGATGTAAAGACATCATCGTCTGGCCGTTTAGTTTTATTTTATCTTCGTAATTTTTCGTTTTCACGCAGGAGCAATTTTTATTTTATTTTCATTTTGCCTGGTTTAATAAACTTGTTAATTTAACACCCGAAGGAAAAAGGTTTTTCTGTGGAAATCCCCCCCCCCATTTAGGATAACACTTTAATACGGTGGGATGGAGCCAATCAGCCCTCTGTCACGTGATTGTGAGTTGTCGGTACTGACGCTGCTGAATGAAAGGTACTGTCGATGAACATTTATTTTTTGTTTTGTGCGCTGAAAAGGATGAAGTAACGTACGAACAAGAGGGGTAAAAGAGGGGGTTGTGGTAGTTGTCAATCAACAAAAGTAACAGCAGGGACGCTCCAGAATTACTGCTGCGAGTATCTGTACCATGAATGTAGCTCGTAAAATTAACATTGCTGTTGTTGTTGGCTTGCCATGCGATTGCTTCCAAGTAGGAATGTTAACGAGGAAATGAACCGGTTTGTTTGAAGCCTTTTTTTAGAAGGAACTGGCGGTTGAGTGCAGCGGTGTTAGCCACAAACGATTAGTAGGACCGTGGTTTCGGTCTTGTCGGTAATACCTTCAATTTTAGTTGTTCGCACTGCCTCTAGATTCGCCAAACTATTAGTTTTTGACGTTGTGAATGTGGCAAAGCTTTTATTCTCAATCGGATCACACTATTTCCAAGGTCGTCAATGTTTTGTACTGGAAGTCCCGCCGAAAAGAAATGTTGCCAGTAATTGGACGTCGCCGAGTGAACGTTTTGTCTTATTAAAAGGGTCAAACCACGCGTGGAGGGAAGTTGAAGAGGATTCCGATGGAGTGTGGCTTGCCCGAGTCATACGGCCGATTCATCGCTCAAAACTACCTTTTTAGTAACGTTCGCACGTTTGAAGGGGAGAAGATTGATGATACCAGGGTGAGAGTGAGTTATATTCATATGTATAACTATCACGTCGGCGGATTAATGATAGAAGTTCGGTGTTCAATTTCCTGTGAAATACAAACCTTGTGAAGGGTGACGTATGACATTGAGCCAGAGTGAGGGGAGAATACCCAAGCGACAGTCCATTGAAGCGCATTGGGTAATTCACGAATCCAGTCATCCGCCGTTAATGACGTCGACTATTCATTCATCGTTGAGCCGTACGATTCAAAATCTAAAAATCACTGAAAGTCTAACTGACAGAATGTCGACAAGTCTCGAAAAAGCAGGAGGCACGATGGGGGATGCCTCTATAACTAGCGAGGCAGACATGGAACGTTCCAGACCTTGCTAGGATGGTGTTTATGAACTGATCCAAGTACAACAAATCAGCCGATGTAAAACTTCCCTTCCTGAGGAACTGATTTCGGCGTAGTATGTGTGCGTCTGCAGTCCGATTCGTGGGAAAGTGAATGATTCAGCTGTTTGTGTATTATGTTCGTCATTTTTTAAGGCTTGAAAAATGTGCAGTTTCCATCGGCTGGAATCAATTCAGAAAAGGGACTGTGTGTGCTTGAAAGTTATTGAGGCGTGAAAGGGCCGAGTACATACTCATTCTGCTCATTCTTCATGTACAAAGCTATTAACTGAATGGCTATTGATATGACTTATAGAACCCTCGTCGAGGGTTTAGGAACAGTCATTCTGGTAAGGAAACAGACCTGATTGGCTACTGCATCGTTGCCTGGGGTACCAAACTCACGAGCGAGTCATTCAAAGGAAAGTACTTGGCCAATCACCTTGTTCTATAAGACGGCGCCCACTGAAGCACTCCACGTGATCACTGAGGATTGTCCATTGACATTGCCATTGAGCGCGTGGTAACTTGTGGTACATGGAAAAGAGAGCCCCCCCACTGTAGGTTGAACTTTTGGTGGAGGTCTTTACTAAGTAAATACCTGTCGCGCTGGATGACTGGGCATTAGATAAATGGTGAGCAAGGTGGGGATTCTCTTTTTTACCAACGTCACGGCGTGGAAGTGGGTTGAAAATCATTACGACCCAGTTCCTTGGGACAAAGCGAGGTCACAGAGCCGCCACTTTTTTTCTCTCGAAGACCTTCCTGCACGTCTTGCTCCTACATTGCGGAGGAAACAAGGAACCGTGTGCTGCTCCACTGTTACCCCTGGAACAGTGAGTGACGGTCGTTGGAAGAGGAGCCAAGCTGTGACTGCTACTAAGCAAGCTTATAGCCGTTTCAACCAGATTATGACAAAAAAAACGCTGCAAATTATTACACAACGGTTTATTATTCGGATAATCAGCTTGACCTAGCATTAATGCTCCGAGACCCATCCTGTTCGATTCAGCATCGAAAAATATCATAATGAAACCCAAAAAAAGGCCGAAAAGAACTGAATCGTAATATTAAAATAAACAAAAAAACGAAAGTATCTAGAAAAAACTGAATTTTAATATGAAAACATGCACGCTAAATACTAATATCAAAATTTAACCAAAAATCTATGAAAAAAACATAATGAGAATGAAACGAAAGAATCTAAAAAAATTGAATCGTATTAAAACGAAAACGTCGGGGAAATTGGAAGAGTAAGGCGAATGGGGAGAGACCGGTCGGTCGTTGGGAGGGAAGCGAGCGGGAGGCCGCACTCGCTCGCCTCGAGAGCGGTTGGTTTTTAATGAGACGGGCGGGGCGGAGGGAATTCAAACGACGAAACGCTTGTAGCTCCCGCGTTGTACTGCGTTTCGTTAATTTTTTTAACCGTTTTTTGCCCATTACAACCACGGGCTTCGTCCGATCGGATTGCCGAGATGGCGGGCACAACTAGATACCAAATCGGATTTTTGGGCGAAAGAACGAATTTTTTAGACCACGTTAAAGGCACAAAACGGCCCGGACGGCGGACGGGGACGGGGGGACGGGGACGGGGACGGCGGACGGACATTGCAAATTTGGAATCTCCATGTCTTGAAACGTAAAGTATCAAATTTTGAGGGGGGGTTGTAAAAAATTTTTCGTGACCGAAAACATAGGGTTATTATTCAGAATGAATAATAAACCAAAATGTGACCACAGTTGATCTCTCCCTTCGAAAATTGCCACCCAATCGCTAGATCATATAGAAAACCAGATTCAAAACTCGTTCCAGATGGTACTGATTCCTCAGGAATATACCTCCTCGTGGTAATACACGGGCAACTGCTCTTCACCAGGAAACTGGCCAAATGGCAACTTGCCGTACCTCCACATGTCTGGGTTTGGACGATTACCCGAACCCCAACCTTTCGGATTCGACCAGGGCTCTCGACTGATATGAGTGTTAAGGAGCAGGCATTTTGATGAGGAAATAGACCTGTGAACGCGTGATTCTGTTAAATTGGAAACTGCTAATGATCAACGTGGGACGCCAAAAGCAGGTTATGAGCATAAGTAGTAGTCAACATTGTGATCTAAACGCAAAATATTTTCTTCATCAAAAACGACTCTGAACGGTACGAGTGCGACACAATAAATTATCACAGATCTCTACGAAAAGTGGGTTTTGATCAGCTTTATAATGCTCACCCGTACGGCATTAGCGTCCCATAAAAGAATGGTCGTCTAACAAGCTTTTCGTGAGTTTGGTAATGGTCATAAGGTAATCGAGACCTCAGAAATTGAGCGTTTCCCCTGTAATTCTTAAGCCGCAAACTTAAAACATGTTGACATTCACATCAATTGCCTATGCGTTGGTAACTCAATGCAGATCGAGGTGTAAGTAGCAGCAGCCTTATAAATTCCGGAACGTCAAGCGCGACCAGCATTGCGGTAAGTTGTGTGTTGCTATTAGATCTCGAAATGGGAAGAGGAAGAAGGTGGAAGGTTGTAGGAAGGATCATTAAGTTGTTGCAATACTTCGTTTGTCCACCACAATAAAACCGTTTTCACATTTTGGTTTATTTGAGGTTATTATAATACCACAAGTTTATTTCATAAATGCCAAAATCCAAGTGACTCGTAATCTACGCGTGAACGGGGTGCATCCACAGCCTGACAGACTGCCAGAGACGGTTAAACGTGTCGTGAGTGGTACAACAATCACGTTGAGGATTAACGGCTTAACTTTAATGGACAATTTCGGGCGAGAATAGTGATGAAGGCGTATTGATCAGAGGACGAGACTGGAATATCCTAACGCTCGTCAGGGCATCCAAAAAAAAAAAAAAAAAAAAAAAAACAAGGCCGGAGTCTAAAATTTCTCGACACGTCGCGGAGATGCGACGTGAGGATGGTGAGCCAGGTGTAAGCGGAGCGAAAGGCCGGAAAGAGGGCGACTAGCTCCTTCCGCTGGATTTGCTCCTCTGATCAGAGGGCTTTGGCCAGCTGGGTGGAAGTGTTGCCAGGGAATACAATCCAATTAGGGATTAGAGGGTTAGACCCCAAGACCGAAGGATGAGGCAGGAGGTTCCTACGGAATAAAAAGTGCTGAGTAGATCCCGAGGAAATGAGGACATAACGCTATTAGGAAGGGGCTCTGGAGGCAATCAACGGCAGAGGTAACCCCCCTCTCACTCCCCCCCCCTTTGTTGCTTCCTCTTGCTAAAACCATCACAGGATCTGTCGCCAGCGTCTTATCCGGGATAATTCGTCTGAGATTAGACATCGGCCTTTCGGGAAGCGAATGAAGCATAAGTTCAGAAAGTAAAAGATCCCAAGACGTTCGACCGGAGGGACGACTCAGTGAAATCTCTCAAGCTCATTACACAAACAAGAGGACACCGCTGAATTAATTATCTGACAAAACGACGGATAGCGTCAGAGCCGAGCAATCAATGTTCCAGTCAAACGGTTCACTTTGTAGGATTCGCCGCCGGGTGGGATTTTATGCTGCACACGTTCGGAACTTCAAAGGTAATATCAATCAATACCTGGGACTCCGGGATGTATTGAATAATCTTCACTCTTCAGAATGAAATATTATCAGCTCTTTCCCCCGAGCGAAATCCACCAGACAGTTCAAACCTTTTGAATTGGCTATTACTACGCCTTCGATCGAATACACAGAACCAGAATCTCGTGTGTAGATTTCATCAATAAATTACTAGCACTGCTCAACTACACCCTTCAAAACGAATAAAAACTACCGGGGTATTCTCGGTGCTCTACCCTTGCCGTTGTGGTGAGAACTAGCTAAAATAATACGCTGCTAACAAGGAAATTATGTATTGTTTGACTCAGCTTTAGCCGAATCACGGAATCACTGGCCTTGAGGTCAGCCCACCCCCCTCACGAGTGACTCGACGTCCTCCATCTCCATGTGTCATGACATCATACCCCCTCCCCATTACACCACCCTAACATGTGGAGTAACGACATCTATCCCCCCCCCTGCATTATATGAAGTGACGTCAGTCCCTTCCACCACACTATCGGGTGACGGCCTAGTGTGGATCCCCTCCTCCTCTCAAAGCCCAAAAGACAACAAAACCCTCAACCATTGGCACCACTTCTGAGTGGACAGTACACATGACGTCATACCCATAAATGTTGCAGTAACTTCAGAGTGGGTATATGCCTCACCACCCCCCCCCCCCCTACTGCGTGATGGAGTAGATGGAGGATGTCGAGACACCTGACCTCAATCCACCCAGATGTACCTAAACACTAACTACTTTCAACTTTCAACTTTAGCCACCATTCCCAGGGCCCTGCCAGTCAGCCAGCTGTTTTAGAGTTCTAGCCCAGCCAACGCAATTGCATTACCCGAGCCAACAACGTATTTTCCCTCCTAGGGATTCCCCCGTTCTACTCATTCACTGTTTGAACATGTCCCTAAACCCGTTCACCTATCCAGAGACTCATGTCTGTTTATCTCTCATGTGCTCCACTCCGTACTCCACCTTTCCTAAGTTAAACAATACTGCCCTCTGTCTCTCTAACTCATCTCATTCGTCAGCTTTTCTTCACCCATACTAAACAGCATAACTCTCCCTGTCTCTTGGTTAACATAAAGCCACCAGCCAGATTCGTTGTGTATGAAAAATACGTAGAGCCCCACAAAATACTGCGTTTTGTTCAACTTCACTATCAAACGTTGCAAAACTCCTTACGCCTTAGAAACCACTACTTGTGTTACTCACCCCATCCTTCCGACATCGCAGGGCCCAACCTCTTAATATTTGGAATGAGAATCCTTAATCCAGTGTTATCCTTACTATTAATCCCGGTTTTCAATTCATCATTAGGTAGTTGGCCACAAACACTGTCTTGACAATTGTTGTTACAATAGTTGTGGTTGGAGGGAATACCCAGGCTGCAGCCTTTACTTCTCTCCTGTCATCACGGTAAGAAAAAAAACACGGGGAACTTTCCATAGAAACCCCTTTGGTTTCGTGGTCAGTGGGGCACTCTGCCTCACGGCACTGTGCCTGCAGCCACAGGCACAGCCTCCCGGGTTATCATTTGAGTTAGTTGCAGCTTGAGTAGTCTAAGGAGCTGAATGGGTGGAATTGCCATCCACCAATGAGAAACGGTGCCAGGTTGCATGGGACCTGAGCTGAGCAGCTCCCACCTTCTCCCCTGAGACCTGCTGCTATCCAGACAAGGACTTCCTTACGAACTCAGTTCCCCTTCTACTTCTCAATCTTATATGCTATTTTGAAGTTAGATGGGAAGCATGACGGTAGCCTTTGGACAGGTGAACTCCCCACCAATTCTTTTGGACGTAACAAACAACGCAGAACTCATTGTCAACAGATGTTGTTTGGATGGAGCCAAGTTGGTACAAAGTAAGTCGTCGTCCTCAACCTGATCTGGCTTCCTCTGGATGGTCTGCTCTGACGTTGGAGTTTCCAAGAGTCGTTTGATGAACGAAACCCTATCAATCAACTCTTTCTCTCTTTCAACATTTCAAGCCCTGCCATCCCCCAACACATTTAATAAGAAGGAGATTATTTGCTTAGATATGGACACGACTGTGTTTAAATTTCGAATGCAGATGAAACAAACTTTGTTCAAACGTTTCAGGAGTGTCTTAGCCTCCGCGCTCCCCTCACACACACACAAAAACGCACTTGGCAGCGAGGAAGGGATGTTCCTCTTATTCAGCTCCCCGCAATTTTCCAGGCCCTTCTTTAGCATGAGGCGCTTAGTCAAAGTCTCCAATCGATATGAATCCCCTAAGCAGTCTGCCTGCTCAAAAATCATTGTCACGTACTCCCACCTCCGCCCTTTCCATAGAACACAGTCCTTCGTTCGCAATTCAACGCAAGGAAACGTGAGTTTCATTTCAAAACCGGGGACCTTCATTTCCATCGCTTGTCCCCCCCCCCTTCTCCCACACGTGATAATTACGTTGTTGTGACATGAGGTGCGCCAAACAGAAACGTGCGTGAGCGCTTACGAGGCGCACGCTATTCTTTGTTTAATTATAACTCTTATCGAGAATCGGTCAGTTCGGAAATTACTGTCGCGGGAACGTAATGCGAAATTTCGACCTCAATTTACATAGTAAACTTTTTCCTGTCGTGGCAAACTTGATTATTACTTCATCAGTGGGATGCTTTTTTTTTTAAAGTGAGGCGTCAAGTTTTGTTGCATCGGGTTTGGGGTGAGATTAATTGCTTTATGATGTGACTGCTTTCGTCTAGACGGTTATCATTGTTGATCGTTGCTTGATTTCCCTCGACCTCATTGTGTTCCAGTGGGGCGAACGTTGCACAACGCCTTTCTAATGCTCTACTTGGAATGTACGACTTCTTCGTCGTTATACTGTATCGTTGTTGATTCGTTCGTATTGAATAAAAACTGATCTAATTGTTAAAACAAATTTTGATCAGTTCTTTTTCTTTCCATAGCTCTCCAAAGTTGAAAGGAAATTTATAACTGCGTTTTCTTCAGGTCTTTACGCGTGTATTGAGCTGATCAGTCCCAGAAACTTGTAGAATATGGTATCTGTGTGTTTTTGGTCACGACCTATCTGCAGTGATGCTGGATGTCCTGATAGTAACACTTGGCAAGTCTAGAAGAGCAAATATGACGCGGCGGTGTCGGAAGCTCGTGAAGTAGAGGCAAATGACGTCAGGGTTGCTAGATTGGCCGTGTCCAGGCGCGAGCGTGTGCGTAAAGTGCTGGGAAAATCCGTCGGCTGGGTGGGTCAGCATGCGTTCTTTGAGGCATCACCACCTGTCGGTAGCTCGGATCCGCCCGAGCACTTACTGGTATCGTTCCATTTCATTGATCTTGGTTTACTCAGTTTTTGGGGCTACAGTGAGCTTTGGAGGGAAAACGTGTTTGATTGCGAACTTATGCACTCTTTCTCACTTTATCCATGTTCTCGTGGAGTTCATTTTGCTCGTTCCACTTGTTTAGGGCGCATCTCTGCGTAATTATTGTAAGCTAGTAAGAAACAACATTTTCCACTAAAACTGGAGTATCTAATTCACATTTTCCACTAAAACTGGAGTATCTAATTCTGCAATCCTTCATAGCAGTTATGCGAGTAACGATAACCATAACAGTATGGTTGATCAACCTCTCATGTGTTTATAAAGAGTTCCTGTGGGAGGGTTAAGGTACAGTCATTATGAGATGAAACAGATCTACAAAACTCTTTCACTCCGTGCTGGGAGTTCTGTGATGGCTGACATCACTGGAACTTGTTGCCCTTAGCCAATTCGCACCAGTTTTGTTACATTACGCGCTCATGGGCGATATCACGATTCCCAACGTTTGTACTGGCCAAAGTCAACGTAACTGATGGGTGAGCCGGTTCTTCGGATATTGATATCATCTTTGGGCTGTAATTCAGTACTGACGTGAGTCACATAGCTGTATACAACAATGCTGTGGTAATACCCAGGGGTATCTGTCCATCTGCACCCACCAGGTCCCTCAGTCGAATGTGCACTGTCAGCAACGTGTTGCAAGGGGGCGTGATGGTGGATTGCGTGAGGCTGTGATAGTCAGGCGGGGAAAGGGCCACAAGACTCTAGCTCGATCCCCGACCAAGCACCCTCCCTTTCCCTAACCCAGAGAGGTGAGGCGATGGGTACCAGCGATACAGTTGAGGGCACCAGAGCTCCATTCCAGGAGAGATAGGAAATGGGCCTCATCTGGTCATGGCAACAGCTGCTGTTCCCACAGTTCACACGAGTCTGCCCACTCCAGGACTCCGTTGATTTGAGACCTCTAATCTTTGCAAATAACACATTTGTTCTTGGCGCGCATATAAAGTTCTGGTTGTTCTATTATTTTATTCTTGTTGCAGTTCACGAAGAAGTCAGAATATGAAGATGGCTGCCCGCAGAGCTCCGACTGTTCTATGGTAAGTCCAATGGCTCATTATGCCTGCGTGGTAATTATGGCAATGTGCTGCCTGTTGCATTCTTGAGTCAATCAACATAACAATTGTAACATATCAGTCATACCAGGTTAATAGAGGGTAGAGGGTTGGTGGTGGTGCTAATTGGTTCATTGTCCTTGATTCAATTCCCATAACCAGTCTTCTTTAGTTAAGGTTGACGTGCGGCTCACTGGAATGGCTGTTCCGATGATGTGTCGATGTACAATCATCGACGCCAAGTAAAGCAAACGTTATTTTCTTATGTTACGCGGCAACATCACGTTGATCACTGGCGGGTTCTTCCAGCATCGACAAAATCAAGTAACGAATATTTAAAGCAAGTAGAGCCCAGTTACAATCCATTCCCTTCTCTTCAATCTTCACTGTCGGATTCAGATTGTCAAGCAGGCACAATACTACTGCCTGAGGCTTCTTCTACCCTACCCCAGGCTCTTTGGATTGGAGTTACCAGGATGCGATAGCTCGTTGTTTGTTGAGATGACGTTGTCGAATGCGTGGCCAGACGTATTATATCTATCGAGGCAATAAAAGTTGATTTAACTACAGACCGTTCATACGTTGCAACCAGATTGTGATCCAGGGGAAAACATAATGTTAGTTTAGGAATGTTTATCACTCCACTATTGGACTCCGAGTATTAATAATGTTGAAAAGTTGAATGGGATCGCCATTTGGTTTGTGGCTATTTTTTGTTCTGTGGGTCGATTTGAAGGTTCCAATAACCAATTCAGCACATTCCAATCGCAGAAGCCGTCAAAAGCGTCTAAACGGACTTGAGAGATATCGGCAAGTTTCTTCTGAACTTGAGGGCATCTGGACCATTCCCATTGATTGAGAGGACAATCGAACGGATTTCAATCCAAAGCGATGGACTTGTCGAGTTTCGAGATCAGCTCCATCTTCTCAACTCCAACTTAAACGCGACTTCCGACTCGATCTCTCACAAATACGGTTTCGAAACTTCTCTCAGTTATCGAGCGAATGGGACGAACATAAGCGGCTAAACTGACCGACCCTAAAGCTCTTCTTCTCCCGACCCCTCGTTCCCACCGAAGCACTTCACTCGTGAGCCTGGGACTCGGCCTTGCTCTCCTTAGCTTTGCCTCGACAACCGAGGCTTCTCTCAAAGTTGCCAAGATCCTTCCTTCCCCACATTAAAGAGGCTTCCCGTCGTCGGCCGCTATCTCAGTTCAAGTTTGTTCAACTAAACACAACACCCATCTCCGAGGCCATATATCCCCCAGTTCCCCACAACACCATCCCCCCCCCCACATCCCTCTCCCACGGTCCCACCTCTTGCCTCCTCTTTCCTCGTCAACTTCGGTTACAAAGGTGCTCACTCATTAATTATGACTCGCTTCCTTCCCCGCCGTCGAGTGGAACTTAATCCAAGGATTCCTCGAGCTCTCGTTTGAAAATTTTCGGCGACAAACTTCGAAGAGAAGGGCGGAAACAATGCCACGTTTTCACTCGATTTGACCGACTTAATGTAACATGAGCAGCAGGAAAGCGCCACTGGAATCAAAACATCGATTTTGAAACTGCGGAGTTGCTGTCACGATTAACGTAAAATCTACAGCGACGCATCACATTCAAAACATTTAGTCGCCCTACCATTCACTCCGATCTCTTCGCCCAGTTTATATGAATCTGGTTGAACGAAACGTTCTCCGAATTATTTTCGTTGCTGTTAGTTACACCACGATGTCATTCTGTAGCCAGCGTGTAACTCACGACCTCAGGTTTTTTTGGGAACCTTTTCACGTCTGAAAATATGAGAAAACTTAGTTCTGCGTCAATTCACTTTGTACGTGGCTTTTTCTACGTATTCAATTCATTTATCACTCAGTTTATTTGAACGTTGTCAAACAACACTTCACAGCAGCAGAAAGGGGTAGCGCTTACAGTTCGGGAATTCGATGTGCTGCCCGTACTCATTCCCGGAGCGTTATAGAGCAAACGGCCCACAAATAATTAATGAGGCTGTAAACACGATTTATTTGAATTAGGATAGTACTCACTCTTGCAGAGTTATTGGTTAAAAACGTTTAGAACTGGTAGTAAGCGAAACGGCGGTAGTTGTAATTCCGGAATTTCCTGAGTAACCCCTATGTATCTTATGAGCGTTTTTAAGCGCTCGCGCAATGGGTATTGCATTGGACTACTACACCAATTTTGTTAAACATTCGAGTAATATTTCAGTGCAGTTTATAAGGAAATAAAAACTGCACTAAACTCGATTTCGTCGAAAATTTTAGTAATTTATTGTGCTGCTCTCGTCATTTTCCCACAGATGGGAATTTTATGGTATTGTTGCCATATTGAGTGCTATCAATATAAGATCTTTAATCCAAATCATTGTAGCAGTTTTTGAGAAAAAAAATGTTTAGTGTTTCGATCATTGTGATAACTATAGTTAAATTTCGCGCATACCCTTATTTTGTCGTGTCATGGTAGCCTAGCGAGCTAGATGTCAAGTTTGAGCTGATTTGGTACGGTTGTTCTCTCCAAAAATCGTTCACAGACACCCGGACCATTTTCCCAAATAGTGTTTTTCAATAGGGTCTGAAACGTAAAGATCTGAAGAAAAACAAACTTTTTTTCTGCCGATTGCATAACTTTCCTCTCTACTTTGTAGAGCCAAGGAAAGTAAAAACCACTAAAATGGGAAAAAAAGTCCAACAGAATTTTGGAATTACGTGGGCTCCTATTCTTTTCATGACCATTTAACTGTCGTCGTGTGAGTTGCTCATCAGACTACCAACGCGGTTTGTGTCATGTTAGTGGGAATTATAAGGGAAATATCTGGTGCGACGCATTACACAACTTTCCTCGCGACTTAAGCTACTAAATATATTTACCAGCTTCCACAATTCGTTGAGCTGTTCCTTCTCGTGCTGCGGCCATTATTGAGTGATAGGTGCATTAGTGGTTCATGAGACTGTCAATTTGATTCTTATGATGAGAATTGTGTTGGAATTATCGGTTAACAAATGTGAGAAATGCTGCTAAGTGAAAAGGCAAAGGATGAGTAATTTTTTGGACTACTACCCTGATTGTTCTAAGGATGATTCTATGAGAGAGACGTATGAGCCTGAAGCTAATGTAAAATGTTTGATGACTCATTGTGCTGTCCATCTCAGCTTTCCTACGAATGAGAATCGTGGCAGCAACCCTCGTTGGGGAATGGGATGACCTCAGTCCTCAGTCGAAAGTCAAATCGAATCGACTACGTAGCGCAATGGACGTAAACAACAAAGCGCATGGTGCTGGCTCGAAGGACTATAACAAATTAATTTATTAGGAGAATACGACAAATGGCTTGAGCCAGAATAATAAAGTAGGTGGAGGACCTTTCGAAATCAGTATTGAGAAAATAAAATTAACTAGTCGTGGCAGTGAGGCGGGCAAATGTAGGAGAATCTTACAAAGACAACCGACGTTGGGCTCAGAAGCGGACTGAAAGGCCTCGTCGCATCGAAGTCCAGTTGGATCGTAGTCGTCTGGCAAAGGGTTTGAAGTCAGAGAGTTGGAGGCAGCGATAAGCTGGTACCAAGAACGTTTCAAAATGATGGCATCATGCTCCACTGCCAAAATTGAGGATGCCTGTGCGTGTATTTATTGTTCCGTGCCTCATCTTCATACCAAAAGGCTCGATTTAAATTGGCAATTAAGTGTGAGAATAGCTTGTACTTAGCTATGATTCTAGTTACTGTGAGTCAATGCTTGGGAAAGGAGTTTTAATACCATTTTGTTCACAGTTGATCATATGTTTGTTAATTGTAGTTTGAACGTAAGAGGTTTCTTAGTGATTCGACCCGAAAATCCGAGCTTCACGAGGATATGAACCTGAGGTATGAACCTTGTGATAAAACTCTGAAACTGTGATCCGCCAATGAAGCTTGTGTCAAATGTTCAAAAGGTCGTTGAATAGAACGCATTCAGCGTGGGACGTTCAAACTCGTCAAGAAAGATGGGTGCAAGAAGCATGTGGTTACAGCGGCGAACAAGAATCGTGTAGTTACAGACCGTTGTCCCAGACAAATTGCGTCCCAAGGTTTTTCAATCATTCGAAACAAAACTCATCCGAAGGTCCCCACCGAACTGGTAATTATTTTTAATCTCCGAACGCATCCTAACAGTCGGTTTCCAAGTCCAAGAGATGCGCTCCGCCCGTCATTACTCGGTGAAATTCTACTCACAATTACGACCAACTCAACGTTAAGTGCCGACTCGACTCACAAGTGGCCAAGAACTTATTTCCATAGTTAAAACTCGCACTCCGCTTATTAGCCTCCTATCTCCCTTTACGACCGCTCAATTAACGTCCTGTTCCTCGTCGCTGGTTGTAATAACGTCTTGAGCTCGAAGAAAAGAGAAGTCCGTTGTACTTGGGGGGCTCTTCGCGGTTCTTCCTCGAGTTTTACCTCGAGACGTCTTCCAACTTTTCTCCAAATTAGTTCATTTGCGCCGTCCTGAAAATGGACTTCAATTCGAAGGTGAATTGTAGTTGAGCGTTGAGTGTTGGGCATCGTGCGAACGTTTCCAGATTGCATTGACGAAGTGCAATCACCTGTGAAGACTCAGGAATACAATGCCATCATGACTTCGATTAGTGTCATGCTGCACGCTTTTAGGAGAGGCGTCAAAGAATCCCGTTACATATTGCAGATGCCTGAACCAATGTCAGAAAGAGACATGAAAAATAAATGAATCTTCATTTGGTGGATTCTAATGTTGATGTCAGTGCCCAATATGGCTTACCACTTGAGGGCTGGTACGCCCATCCTTCGTTTTAGCTGCAGCGTTATCTTTCCATCCGAGCTTCCCGAAGAACCTCATAAAAGCAGCCGTTGTCATTGAACAACGTAACACCAGCTTTCTGTGATAGCAAAAGAGTTTTCGGGTATGATCCCTTTCATTGTAGCTTCAGTCATTGCCACCTACTCGGCCTCAGTATGGGAGACTACCTTGGTTCTAGGATCCTTAGCTGGGGTGAAAGGAAGTGCAGTCAGTGAGGCCCCTCGTATCAATAACTGCTAACGTGGTGGGATGCATTAATGTGAGGATTGGTTTCTCTTCAACAATAGTCCTTGCTGGAGATACTCACGTGGTGTAGAGCCTTTGAAGGAGTTAACACTGCTCCTCACGACACTACTGCAAATTCTATTCAGTCAGTGGTGCAAAAGGAGTATTTCCTCCTTAACGAATTATCTTGCAGAGGGTGACGTGAGATATGAGTTGAATTATTCTTTAATGTGCCTGTTGGAGTTTCAGATTTTAATCTTTGTAACAAAGTCTGTTTTCTGTTGAAGTCAACAATTTTATTTTCCCCAGACCTTGATGCGTGCATGTGGGCTTCTCAATAATGTAAATATATTTCCGTCGACGTAATAAAAACATCGTTGTAATATTCTTCACTCCGTTTTTCATTTTGCCGCCTCGATATCTGTGGGCGTCAATGTATTGGTGTGAGTGTAGTTTAAATAAAGATTACAGGTTTACGTGCATACTAGGTTAGTTTGTTCGATGCTGAGAGGCGGACAAATATATGACTACTAGCTCCTCTAAATAGTGGTGGCTGAGTGTTTACGTGTCACCGACTAATTCTCTAATGAGGGAATAGTCATATTGATGAGAAAACAGACCTGTTTACGTGTCAGTGGACGTTGATGTATAAGTACAAGCGTAATTCATTTTGGTATGAATGAGAGTTGTTTCATTTTGTGAAAAGAAATTTGTTGCTTGAGCGCAAAAGGTTTCATCAGACTCAGATACTGTGTAACATGGGAGGATGCTGTTTGTTGATTCTAGGGGAACGGTAGAGAGGGCCTTATGGTCTTAATGTCTCCTGGTGGTTGAATAAACGTTTCAATAACTCTTTATACCACCTATCCTAGGAAGGAAAGAAGGAACTGGAGATGTGGCCGTTTCTCCGCAAAATCATTACTTTCCTTTTGCCGAATTATCCCATCTCTTCTCCTTATGTACGAATCTGACCCCTTTGGCCATTTCTTCTCTTGATGCCAGAACCCCCCCCCCCCTCTCACCCCACCCTACCTAATTGAAATACCCGAAAAGCTCGCGTACGCGCTTCATTTTCTGCCAAATGAACATAAAGCGATATTCGCAGTTCTCCGGTCTTTTCAGGAATCCGAAACCTTCAAAATAATTACCCATTTATCGAACCGCAGTGAATTCCCTCTGAGCCGATATCATAAGGCTACTTAGCTCCTGATTTCACGGAGGCCTATAATTAATCCTCCGGCCTTAACTTGTCTTCGAAGTTTGAAATGGCTGTCACTTCGAAGGCCCCTTTCACGTTTATTCGCTGTCTTAACGTGAGACCGTCGCATAATTTCTTGGAAAGATACTTTACTTCGCACTTTGAAGGATTAAGCTATCACGATGGTAATCGCATGTCGCTTAAATTGATTGCCGTTGTAGTAAATGAGCAGAGTTTACGGAACTCTTGAGGTATGAAGCAGAAGTCAAATAATTCATTTGTTTTTCGAGCGACAACTCCTTAACTAGGGCCCTAGGGGAAGGTAACATTCAGGTGACTGTTGTGAACAGGAAGGTTGATGTTTTCGTTCTCAAAGCCCCCTCTGGGTCGGAGAGTGACAGAAGATCAAGGCGATGAAGAGAGTGGGAGGAAACATCGAGGCTCGAAAAAAATGTGATTTCAACCACATTCGTGGATTCTCCAACTCGCTCGTCATAGCGTATTTGTATATATCCTCAACTAGCCAGTTTTCCTCAACAGGTTAGAAACGGGCAAGTAGATATGATTAGAAGAAAACTCACGTCTTCAGCCCTTACGGCGCTTTGAGTTCTTTGCTGTCATTAATCACTCAGTGGGATTGATGGTTCAGCTTTGACTGATGTCCACATCGGTGCTATCGGGCCTTGGCTTGCGGGGAGGCAACTCCCTCGTAATTTCAGTCTTTCAGTGGCGTTCATTGAGTTTATGGTTTGATTTCGGTTGATTGTTTAATGTTTACTACAACCATTTTTCCGTTTTCAGCTGTTTAGTATTCCAAGTTCAAGCTTAGATCATTATTTCAACTTTGGGGGTTAACAATTTTTAATCATACTGATCTATTATTTCAAAATTCCGTTCTGGGAGGTCGTTTTTTAGTGCAAGTGTTGAGTTTCGTGGTTACTCAGCGAATTACAAATTGCCAAACTGCGATTCCCAAGAAAGGTCACAAGGGATGAGATGTGGAGATGTGACCCGTTCAGATGCATCAAGCGAAGCTCTGGGAAGAGACGGTGGGCACCATTTTAGTGGAACGGTCTTTGTCCGTGATCTAGAGACGTCGAACCAAATCAACTCTAATTCCAGGTTGCAGCTTAACCAAAATAAGGGTACGCGTCAAAAATTAATTATAATTATCAAAGTAAAATATTTTATCCCTCCGCAAAAAACATGAAATGTTTGCATGGGCGGTTCCAAATCACAGGGCAGTGTCATGAAATTATATTTTGTGGGAAAATTAGCTAGAATACTGATCAAATTGTTCAAAGAAAACGATTTAAGTTGTGTACTTATAAGTCTCGCTTAGGGTAGTCAAAAAGATTTTCCCTGAAGGGGAGGGATTTATAACACCCATATGATAATAAGGGGCAACTCAAGAAATTCCTGACTTCAAACCTTTGCTGTTTCACTTGTCACTATTTCTTGCTGTCGGTTTTGATGATTCTCATAGTGTTACGTGATGATGTCGGATGTCAATGTAGTGCAATCTGATCAACACTCTTTGGAGCTTTGACATCTTGAGCCTCGTCGTGAATTGCCAAACCCCTTTAAGTTGTCGGCGACTGAGCTGTCCTTCAATTGTTTGTAGCGCTATTGTCGCATCGTATTAACCAACTCTCAACTAACTACATTTGAGCTCCATGAGCTTGTGTTGGCCTCTGGTGGTAATTTAATATCGGATTGTTTGAGCGTAAGCGGTGAAGTTAAGAGCAACTCGAAAGTGGCCCTTTGTTGGTTCCAAAAATGATTGTGCAGGGCGCTTTGTGCTTTGGCGTTCGGCTTAAGTGGTAGGATTTGCCGGCTCCTGGTCGTTCAACAGTTTCCCTCCTGTCGTCAGCCGTTGATAGAACTTTGGTTGAAATTTGTCCTTTGTAGGAAAAGCTTTTACTGGTCGCAGGTTTTTGGCGGCGAATTCGTTGAAGAGGTTTCGTGTGGCTCAACTTTAATTGGGGAAGGGAAAAGCGTCTAGCGGGACGAGGCGATCAAAGGGATTTAGTCCGACGACAGGAAGGAAAACTGTCCAGCAGTTCCTCCCCTGCGCCCTTCGGACGTTGCTCCCTCTTTTCACACTTTTAATAAGGACGCCTTTTTTTTTTTGTCTGCCGAGTCCGAAAAAGGGCCCTTAGCCCTTCAGGGCCAAGTCCTCGGTCCTTCCTCCGCTTATTGCGTCCTCGTCCTATTGGGACTCAACGGAGCGGAGCGGAATGTCCTTAGCACCCTCCCTCCCCTTCACCCCAACCCTCAAACCAGACGCTTTCGTCTAATCTTTTTCTATCGGAAGAGGAAACCCCATTTGGTGATGAGGAACTGGTTTTTTCCCCTTTTTTGAGGGGGTTTGGCTTCTCGTCGGTTCAGCGCTTTACCAGTCGCTTAGTCCGCACCTTTCACGATGGAAAAAGGTCCTTCCAGTTTGGAGGCTAATGCGAAGCCCTTTGTCCTCTGGACCAGAGGAGGACCACCAAAGATGGGAAATTTTCCGCTCCAACATGTGCGATGAAATTTCGTTGACAGAAATGGAAGCTCAGCTCTGAAGCGTCACCAGAATCATTTGTTGCGGGGGGGTGGGGGGCGGCAGTTGAGGGCGAATCTTCAAAATTGCTTTACCCTCCAATTCCGATTACGATCATGCGAGCCATTTTCCCCAAAGAGTACAAAAAGAAACTATTTAAGGCTTCACCGAGATATTTATCGAACACAAAAGTCAGTTATCGTTTACTCGAAAATTATTTGGATGTGTAATCAAAATCGTTTACAGCAATTTTCCAGAAAAAACGAAAAACGGGTGTGGTTTCGCTTCCACCTCCTTCAAGCCTTGCGTGTGCAAAAACAGTATACCACTGGTTGGGCTGGGTGTCCTCACTCGCTGAATTCTGTGCTTAGTTCCACATGTACCACCCTTACGCCTAGATAAGGTATAGCGTCCTCGGGATAATGGCACACGCAAGGCCTGATTGAGTTTCCACTCAGCTTCTCCGGTGAAGTAGAATCCGCGGCTGCTAACTGGACTTTCGTAGGGAGGAGATGAACAAATATAAACTTGACTTTAAGTGATACTGGTGGGCAGAGGTAAGTAGATCTTATTTGTTCTTGGCTGAACAGAGACTCTGAGTGAAGGAACGAAATTCTTTCTGCCACGGCAGTTTTATTGGGTTCATTGTGACCCCCTCAAGTTCGAGGAGGGAGCGGGGGTTTGTGAGACCTTCACTCCGCCCTTGGCCTCAGGGTGAGGGGAAGTTCTCTCACTCTTCCTCGAGCTTTTTACTTCTGCGTGCTGAGTGTATGTTTTATTGAGAACTGATTAAGAAATTTGTGCGGGGCACCACACCCTCATTTAATGGAACTTTTGGAAACCACGAGAAACAAATTTGTACTGGGAGACGACAATGCTTTGAATTCCGAAATCGCTCAGTTAGCTACTGATAGTCTCACAACCAATATTGAACATTCAACTTGCAGGACACTGATTGAAGTACCAGCAAGAGTTTTGGAGGAACGCATACTCCTTATGAAGCTGATTTATACGGAGAAAAATGTACTATAATATAATTTGTTCGAAATGTTCGCTATTTTAATGTGATCGTTCTGCACGACTAGTCAGATTTGTATGGAAGAGGTTCTCGAGGTCTAGCAACTAGTGGTCTTACGAAGGATTGGCATTTCCAGAGCTGAGAACGTACTATCCCACATACAAGTTCAACAACATGGATAATTTAAGCCATGATAGTTCTGTTGGTTCTCCTTCAACCCTCCTCCCCCTTCTCCCTTCGTTGCTCTTCCTTTCTCTCCACCAGCCCCAGAACTCGTACAGCCTCTCATATGTATCGGTTCATAAACCAATTCGACTTCCTGGTGACTAGAAACTGTAAGTGTCGCGGTGGACCCTCAGACTATCTGTTATATGTTACTCTCCCTTTAATCTCTTGTGATAACTTAACCAACAAGTGTTCTTTCCCTGTAATACAGTCTTCTCTTCAGGTATCATCCTTCAATTTAATAGTATCATCTCTCTCTCTCTCTCTCTCTCTCTCTGGATGTCATATGCGTTCGATATCATAGGAAACATACGTCACTTTCCTTCACATCCAGTCTACAATCTGCCTGCGCCTCTTCAACTTCTCTCCTGACCTCAACATTACTTGCCTTGCACTCCCTTTCATTTGACAGATAGACTCTATACTCCACCCTTTTTACTCTAAAATGATTCCCCCCGTCACACAACAAAACCGAATCTTAGATGACCTCCCAATCGCCATCCCCGCTCCCACGCTTCTATCGCAGTTATAGTTTATGGTTCGCTTTCTGGTTCACGTCTGAGTAATTCAATTATTGTTTCGGTTGAGAGTGGTGCTCTAGCTAAAGGTCTGTGGATTACTGAATTGAAGGTTTACCAAGTTCAAGCTCGACAAGAGACTCGACTCGGTAGCTGCATAAATCATTCTGACTCTGGAAAAAAAAAAAAACGTTTTCTGGTTTCGTTCTGGCGAAAGAAGGTTGGTAGGACGGGGGCTCTTCGTTCATTAAGACCGTTTAATCGTCCATTTAAAGTATTCACAAAGTTTTCGCATTTCTTTTTCTCGCCCTGCTTTTCTTTTGCTCCGACAATAGAGCGCTAAGTAAAATATATTCCCTGTCTCCACCAGAACCTCTCGGAAAGGCGATTTATATTTGCGGTTTTGTTGCGAACTCTCCCCGAGCACGGCCGAAAAACAGACAGTAGCTCGTTCCCGCGTGCGAAGAAGGCAGTCGACCTGATCACAATCCGAGGTCAGAAGACGCTGATGGGAGTCTTCCCTTTCGAATGGCTTTATAATTAAGTCAGTCGTCGAGGAGTTCATTAGGGGACAATTTTCTCAGTTCGTCTACAGCGACCGAACAGAAAGAAGAAAAAAAAAGGGAAAAATTAACTCCAAATGGGTCCCCCCCTTCCTTTTTCTTGCCTCTACGCTTGGTCATCATCAACCCCCTTCTACGACAAGACTTTTTCATAGCTCAATTTCCTCAGGTCTTGAGGGGAATATTAACTGCGTTTTACCTCGTTTCGGAAGCTCTCGAGAGGCGCGTGTAACGAGGACAGGGCGATCGGGATCGAGCTAGTTGTGTTACTTAAAACGCGATTACGGAGCTCGTCTGCCGACATTATTCTCTCGTTCTCGGCGGGTCTCTCGAGATGAAAGAATAAATAACTTACTATACCCGCCGACTGTCTCGATACGGAAGGTGAAAAACAAACAGCGTGCAACTTCCTCTCGTCCGCAAGGCGAAGGTTATATACCTTTCGGTAGCACCCAAACATCTGCGTGCACACAACTTGCCTCAGCTCCGTAAACTCAGCGATTTCCCTCGCTTCCCATTCATTTGAACTTGGTGAAACATAACTCCACGTTTTACTTAGAAAGTGGTAGCGCTGAAAGTTCCGAAATTTACATCCTACGACCATAATTTAATAAGAACCAACGTATTGGCAGTAGACAGGACTGTAAATTCCTCCTGCCTCTCGCTCTATTCACCTCCCGCCAAGGTTATCCCGCCCTTCTTCTCCCTGGGCAGGTAAACTCTACGTCTGGAGCTGTATCGTGAGTACTGCATTATTTCCTATCCTCGCAACACAATCTTTTGTTACCAAAATTCAAACGCAATTATACTGCCCACACATAAAGTCAATCGACCAGTGTTCAAGCGGATCTTGATAGATGTGCGTAGTTGAGAAGTATCCCGCTTTGTCTGTAGCTCTCCAACGGCTACTAATCTCGGGCTATAGATGAAAAAATATAGAGAAGAAGGTTTCCAGATTTGTCGAGTTGCTCTTATTTATTTTAGGAAACTTTTAGCACATTCGGCTCCCAGCACGATTTTTGTGTGAAGGTTAGTGTCGATACTTATGAGGAAAAAACTACTAAAATCGATTCCTGTTGACATTTTTAATGATTTATTGGCTTTTCCATGTATGTATGGTACTGCCGTGCCATTTAAAACTGTCCACACGACAAAAATTCATGTTTACGGTTAATACGGGAACATTGCGAAAAATGGTTAGTACAAAACCATAAACGCTCCGGAATTTATCGTGTTGCTCCTATTTATGCCACTACCTTCATTGAAAATTCAACGTATTGGTGAATGATAGAGCTGTAAGCACGGTTTTCTTGGGGGGAGCGTTCTTGTTCATAGTTGTGGAAAAGTAAAAAAAGTTAATCAAAAGTAGTTTGAACTCCGGCATTTGTGAGATGACTCCTGATTATCCCATGATCATTATTAAACTGCTAATGTAAGAGTAGGATATTGAGTTTGTATTCTGATTGTTTTGAGAACTAGTGCCGTGTGAGCGAGATTTATAAGAAACAATCTGCACTAGAATAGATTTAGGTACAAGTAAAATTCGTTGCAGAAAGAAGGCCGAACATCGCAGGTGAACTGTTGTCCCCGTGAAAGATGTATTTTGGGTGTGTAGATCATGGAAGACACAGTGTGGTAGTTGGCAATCAATCCCTAACCGAGCTTGCGAAGGATATAGCCTCTGATTCCGTCGGCTCTCCGCCGTTCAACAGGAAAGTGGGGGGAGGGGCCAGCGACTATCTGAGAGGTGTTGAGGTCCGTTTTTCATTCTGATTCTTCACACGGCCTGCGACCTACTTATCAGCCAGAGATTTTGAGTCCAGTTTCCCCTCCCTCGCTTGAGTATTGCTCGAAGAAGGTGTGCAACTCCCTGTTTATCAGCCCCTTGTCCCGATATTCTCTTTAATAACGATCCGCGCAAATTAGGTTACCTTGATTAAATATTGAAAGGAGTTGGATTCATTAATTTCATTTCTATTTACTCAATCAAATTCTTATCACGTTCTTATTTTCATTCTCTTATTTTGTACTCAAGAAGAGTTATTTATTTACGAGGTACGTCCCAAAAGTAAGTTTCGATCATTTGTAAATCCGTGGGAAAATGCTGTAGGGAAAAAAATCCAACGGGGATACTTCGTGTTACATCTGGAGGCAACACTGAATTTTTCTTATGTTGCTATTACTTGTTGCGGATTATCAGCACCAGTGTAAACGTGGTTGCTACATTGAAAAACCCGTCAAATTGTGAAATCCGTTCGACGATCCGTTTTTTAGTTTTTGAGAATGTTTCTGTGCCCGAAATTCACCGCAGACTCTCTTGAGCGTATGGAGAAGGGGTCATGAGCATCGAAATGGTCCGTAAGTGGAAGAGAAGTTTCCTGGAAGGGCGGGAAAGTGTGCACGATGAACAGCGTAGTGGGCGCCCTTCCACTTCTCGTGTTTCTGCAGTTCGCAAGCTTTTACTACTTTTTAAGATGCGAGCTTTACTCTAAGTAATATTGTCGAGAAAGTGCACTACAAACATCAATTGACTCGTTCTTCAGCACACCGAATCATTAGGGAAGATCTCAAAATGACGCAGAATGGTACGACAAGGGGTTACGTAAACTGGCACCACGGTACCAAAAATGCATCGATCGGAATGGCGACTACGTCGAAAAATAAAGTAGATCCGTACCTTTAAGAATAATTTTTTTTTTTCAAATTGGTTGAGTTTTCGATTTTTCCCAGCACTTCGGAACTTACTTTTGGGACGTCCCTCGTATTTAACATCTGAGGTGAGTTTCGTGAGTTCGCATGCTTCATTACGGCTATAGTTTTGATCTTTCTGCTGTCCTGCCAGTCAGGGATAAGATTGAGCAGAATGCCTTCAGCTTCGAGTAACATGACAACCTTGTAGGAGGGGGGTGCAGGTGCAAAGCGCTGGTTCCTGAAATAACAGAGTCGAAGGATTCCATCACCTCTGCCGTGGCTTGATTTGCCTCTCCACCTTCTTTTCATGTGCGGGATTGTGACTTGGCAAGCCCCTAAGAACAGCGTCGAGCTTAGTAAAACATCACGAGGGGTCTCCTCCCCCAGCATCCAACGTCAGCTCAGGTCGACCAGAGAGGGAGGCAGATGGATGGTCGGAATGGCGGTTCCCGCCGAGGGAAAAAGGGTTGCGATTGCTCCTCTCCCTCTCTCTCCCCCCACCCACCACAGCACCTCACCCTCGGCTTCGTCCATCGTCTGTGGGGGTGAGGACAAAGCGTTGACATGTGGGTTAGGAAGCCTGAAGCCTGGGGAGGGACGGAAACCCGTCTGAGGTCCGATGTTTCCAAACAAAACCGCCAATCCAACGCAACCCAAAATATTTGCGGCTCCCGTCTCCTTCCTCTGATTTCAATCTTGTTTGTTTACAAGTGTACGATCCCCCTGGTAAACCTTCCGCGTCATCCTCAGCCGGTTGGCCCTGTACTTTCTTCTATACAATGAAACAATTCATATTGTTATTGCGCAGATTTGTATCGGGGACCCTCACCTTTTGTTCCTCCTGTTATTGAACGGAACAGGAATCCCTTTGTTCGTCGTTAATTTCGCTCCCAATATCGAAAGGAGTCGATTCATAACTGAGATAACCGAACGAAAATCGCTTTTGTCTCACTACAGTTAAATTGTTACGGATTGTAAACCTTCCACGTAGGACCTACATCGAATCAATTACAATATCTGGTCCCCAGGTACCTGATGATTCCCGACAAATCTGAATTGCTTATCGTTCACCTCGCGCGAAGAACGAGTGGTTCAAATGACCGAAAAAACCGTCATCCTGTAAAATTGAATTGTTGAAAAAGATGGGCGTGTTGATGGAAGCCTCGCTCAGGTGTGTGCGGCCTCTAGGCGAGTATGTGGGTCTCTGTAACAACTTCGTCAGTTCGCAGTGACTTTCCATTTAATGCAGGGCTACAGCTTGTTCAGTACATGATGCACAAGTTTGCACTAAGTCTGTGCGCCCTTAGTAACATAACTGGCGAGCAAATTACTCGTACCATGCTACCGAGGGCCCTGAATGGGGTGCTACGTTTCATCTGTCGACTCATATGGGAGCACGTTACCCCATACTCAAGCTTGAGTGGCAGAAGGTCATAGAGCAGTTGCAACTACTTATTGGGAGGATGTTGTTAAAGACCTTTAAGTTTAGGTCTCCACAGTATTTTGCTGAGACATTTGCAGTCCTGGAAGATAGCCGCTGGCATCCCGCTCGAAGGAAGACACCTCATACCAATCCCCCTCCATCAAGCAACCATTTTCAATAGATCCTTCACAGCCACAGCGATCCGCACCTACAAAAACAATCCTGATCTCTTCAAATTTAATCAAAGCGTGAGAAGGTTTAAAGCTCACACGTGCGGATGCAAAAGTACAGCGCTACTGTAGCGTTATCGGCTCAACACTAAAAACGATGTTTATTACATTTTTCGTATAGGCACTTCCATATAGCAAGACAATACCCAAAACAGCTCATTCGTGGGACCAGAGCAGCACAATAAGTTATATAATATTCGACGAAAAACGATTTTAGCGCAGCTTTTTCTTTATAAATCCCGCTAAAATGATGCTGTCATCCTCTCATAAATTAGGGTGCTATTTCAATAAACGTCCTACACGGCGAGGGTTTAAAATTGATCATCAGATGTGCTGGAGTAACCCCAATAATTCCAAAATGGTGAACACTATATATCTTTTAAAGAATCGTGTTAGCAGTCTCATGTCTCACCTATGCATCGATTCCTTAGTTGTGTCCGTGTCATGGGTAGTAATATCTCAATAAATTCTGAGTGAAGCCATGTTTTCAAATGGGCTGAGTTAAAAGCAAATTACATTAGCAGAGGAAGCGATTAGAGTTGCTGTTTGTATTGGGTGCTAAGAAAAGTCGTGTGAGGCGTCGCACCAGATATTTTCATCTGAATTTATATTTCGCCCAGATGTTATTTTTAGCTTTTTGGTAATGGGCAGTAACGATACAAAGCTGTAACAGGGAATTTTGAAATTATGGTGTGGCCGGTGAGGGGGGGCTCTACCAACGCGCAGCATAAGAGCGATGTGCGCAATCAGTTCTGTAGTATGTTTATTGGGATAATAGGGGCTAAACATGAAGCGGGTGTATGGAAAGTTATCGCTACTCTATGCCACCACCACTTTTAGAAGGGCAGGTCGCTGCAGGTTCCAGAGAAGACATTTGAGCCCAACTTCCATAGAATCGAACGTTGCGGTTGTTTCACGCTCAACGGCAACGTTCAAGTTTGACAAGTTTATTGATGGTAAAAGCAGTTTAGTTCCAAGAGCTCTTCATCCCTCGGCGGCACCTGTACACTGAACCGTAAATCCTTCTTGTAACGAACCTCTCGTAACGAATCGGTCAATGTTTTGGTTCCCAACACCCCGTCCCTCCGCCATCCTTGGACCTTTTACCCCATTTATTTTTGTCTTTGGAGCCTCCTAGTTGGACCAACAGGGTCCCCGTCGCGCGCTGAGACTCAGGTCAGAAACTAGACGGCTGAATGGCAGTGGGGGATTGTCTTAAGAAGGTTTTGGTCTTGGAGGAAGCTTCTACCGTTTTCCGCATTATACACCTCGCGTGATTTACAGCCCTGTCCGATAACAAATTGACGCCCCACTCACCCCGAGCCTCTTTCCCTATCGCCCCAGCTCCTCCGACGCTTCCTGATATGAATTACGGCTTTCTCTCTCCCTTTTGCGAGGTTCGTGAAAGTCAATAAAAATTCTAAAGGGTTTCCGGCGACAGTTCGGGCCAGATGCCAGCTGGTCGTAACTAACTCGGGCCGTTCGGAAGGGAAAAGTTTCAAGGAGCTCCGGTCGAGCCGCAGCCGTCTTGCTCTGGAGCCGACGGCCGAGAAGAGGCCACTCGTGCCTGCTCTGAATTTCGGGAAATATGGCTTCAACTTGTCACCTTAAGGTTTTCGACTGTCACCACTCTAATGCTTGTTATGACTGATCCTGCCTCTCAGAGCGACTCCGCTCTCAACATTTACGATTCCTCAGTCAACATTTTTCGACCGAACGTTTCGTGTTTATTATTAATTACCCTTTTCATAGCTCTTCTGCGCGTGTTGACGGTACATCCTCACTCCACCAGGAAGCGATGTGATAACAGCGTTCAGGCAAACACGCCATTCTGTGTGTCCTTCACCAATTTCAGTATGAATTATTTTTAGACGTGATGGCTCGATTTAGATTAATAATATCTGGTGTGAGCCGTAACACAACCAGCCACGCACATCTACAGATTTATATTACCACCTTACCAACTGATCCAGTATGTTCACAAATCAGGTTATATGAACATGTAAGAACTCAAGGGAGAAGAAACTGGCAGCGCGTCACGTTCCGATGTTTGTTGTATGGCTCGTGCTTACTCGTGCGACTTTACTGTGGCGGTCGACATCCTGGGTTGTTCTGGATTTATAGGGTGAAACACTGTGAACAATTTGCTCGATAGTACGATACAAGTTCTAAATATGACATTTTTCGGGTTGCTTCTACTTATCTCATGACCATTCTTAACTTAACTTGGGCTACCAGCACGACTTTTGTAAAAAGGCTAACTTGAAATGAGCTGGGTTCATGAAGAAAATATACATTACGACGCATCACTAAACTTTCCAAAGCCTCGCGTGTATTCAGCGCTTTTGTCACTGTGGTTACTAATAAAATATTTTGCGTTTAGTTAGCGTGAACTTGGTGAAACGATACGGAACCAAATCAGTTCAAACTTCATATTTAGTCACCATATGCTCAAACCTAACTATAGTTGTCATATTAAAAAAACAACGGTTTTCTCAAAAACTATCTAACGATTTTATTAAAGGGTTTTATTAGGGTCAGCTCCATGTTACGCGACACCCAAAAAACAAAAGAATAAATAAAAAAATTCCTTTGTGGTAAATGGGCATAATAAATTATCAAAAATATCGAGGATTTTGGCGCAGGTTTTTGAGATAATTCCAGAACATCAGAGTCGGTGGGAGGGGAGGGGGGGGGTTATAAGAGGGAGGATCTGCTCCTAGTCGTCCCATGTGAGCATTTAGCACATCGAAACTGGTTGTTCCTGACGCCTCTCTGCGATGACAGCTCTTCTTTCTTGTTATTTGCACCCTCAGGTCTGTTTCCTCATTAACTCGCTGTTCCTAAACAGGAAAGAGACCTTTCCTACATCCCTGTGGTCCCGGATCAGCGAGCTTTAGCTTCTTCTGGCTGAGCACCACCCGAGCAAATTAAACAAAGCACTTCCAGTTTTCATCAGGGGTTAACATGGTGCAGACGAATGTCTCTGGTGTGAGCCGTCCGACTGCGTCCTTCAGTTTGTTGCTTCCACCTGCCCAACCTTGGCGCGAGATGAAACATGACATCATCCATCATTGTCCTGTTATGCAGGCGATTTGGACTTGCAGCCTTACTATTTTGGTGCAGGTACACCCTAAATGCTCCTGTCTTGTCCTATCCATCAGAGCCGTGGACTACGTGCTGCAATCAGGTGCCTGGTTCATCGCCTTTTGAGCTCTGTCTCTCTCGTCTGGCCACCTCTTAAGGTTCGCAAGCCTCCCTGAGTACAACTCTTCGCACTCAGCTGCCAGAAGGTGGATTGAGATCATAACGACTACCACCAACACAGCCTCAAGAGAAGTCGTTTGCTATGAGCAAGCAATGAGGAAGGCGCGCTTCCACCTGCACCGCTGCCATCCACTGTCTCTGGTAGGTAATTGATATGTATGGTTTTCTCCTATGTGGGGGAACAGACAAAGAATTGAATAGTATTGTGCTGAATGATTTATTGACGGACACGACACACTACAAGGACGAAGTCACATGACCGACTGCCCTCGGGAGCATCCCCCCTTCCAGTCGTAATCTCATATCAGTAATGTGCATCACCCTAAACCACGAGTACGAACTGTACAGCGCTCTTAAGCGCCCGTGGCCTTGTCGTGTTCACCATCAAACTCGACAGTTGTTACATTGGGAGCTTTATCTGCTGCTTGCTGGATGTGGAAGCCAAACGACAACTTGTTATCCACCATCACGCCCAAATATCGAACTGCTCCCCTCGTTTGTAGCTCCACAGGAATGAGACGGAGTCTCCATTCTTACACTACACTCGATACTTCTTACAAAAATCATGCCTTATGAATTCCCTATGCATTCCTAATAATCGACGTGGGATAATTAGGAGCAACTCAATAAATTCTGGAATCTCAAGGGACACCAATTTCTCTGTTGTACGTTGTAATAAACTGCACGGAAAATGTTATTAATTGAGTGTTTAAAATCGCTGAGAGTTGTGTGATGCGTCGCACAGTCAATACATAGATACACAGTCGATTCACCGAACATCACCAGTTTCTCAAAAGCGGTTGTATTTGATGGAACTCGTAGGATACATTCAGCTAACAAATGTCTTCATTTTGTTCACAAACTTTTACGTCAAAGTCTGTATATGCAACGTATCGTCTTTGATGACGTTGGTTTGATGCGTCGCACCAGATGTTGTTCCCTCACGCTTTCGGTTCTGCGTTATTTTCCCACTGGATTCCGACATAAAGTTGTAAATCGGCCCTTCGAACAAACAAAGATGTTTAGTCCTTGATACTCCTTTTTTTTTGTTTACAGTTTTAATGTTTCTATTAGAAGAAGTTTCCTTCTGTCGAGCATCGCCGCTGTTCCTTTTTAATGGCCGTCTTTGTTTCTCTTCAGATTGAAGATTAGCGGTGGGCCGTTCCCTTTCGGGTCGGCGTCTCAGAAGCGAAGCTCTGGAACGTTTAGCGGTGGAAACGAGAGCGCTCAAAAATGAGCCAGTCTTTCATCTAGTCTCATCGCCCAATTAGCTTTTCAAGTCCGGAATACCGTAGATGTACGATAGTCCGGTGTCAGAGTCTCGGGTGAACTTTTAGAGATAGGGGACGTCTTGTAAAACAAGCGCCGGGTCTTTTTTGGTCGAGGGTTTTGTTGTTGGTTTCTTCGTGTAAAGGACGAACGTTAAATCTTCTTCGTTGGAACTCCGAAAATAGTTTCCAAAACCCGTTAGAATCATCGCGTACTCAATTTAATTCATACTAAACGTCATCCAATTTTTGGGGAGGAAATATAGGTTATTTTTATTTTTCCATGGGGTTTTGTTTACAAACCAAACACTAACAAAAAATACTATTTGTAAACTATCTGCCCTGCCTGCCTGCCCTGTCCATCCATAATGTACCATCGTAGTAACATGTCTGTTCCATTTGAATGACGAATCCACTCATTGGAACACTTACAGCAAATTCTAAATTGGAAAAAGAAGTGGGTTTCTGCAGAAAATGGCCGCTGGCTGTGGCCACCTGAACACGATCGGTGAGCAATTTTGTGCAGCCACCGGCCATTTCCTGCTGCAACCCTTTCATCTTCCAACTTTGACTTTACTGTAGGTGTTCCAGTGTAATCCATTTTGTTGTCACCGCAAGTTCCAATCATGCCCGTAACAATTTCACACCATTAACTTCATACTCAATGGTTGAAATGGCGTTGGCCGCTATGCGACCCTTTCAGTCATTAGGCAGGGGTTGGCTCAGGGCGTTTGTTCGACTTGCACACTTCTTCCTGTGGGGGTATGGTACTTATGCAGACGCTTGGCCCACCTCCTGGGGCTCTTCAGGTTTTTCTCTCTGGTTTGCCCAGGCCTGTGCGAAGTGGGCGTACTGATGTGATGCAGCCCACGAGGAGAGGAATCCCTGCCCCGCATTCGTTAGGAGAATTTCCTCATTTAAGCCGCAGTCATAGAGGACGTTGGCAGCTTCTTCTGCCTCTCTAGCCCCCCCCCCCCTAGCATTCATCAAACGCCCACGTTGATTGCTCCACGTCCAGAAAGTAGCTGCGTTACTATGAAAGTAACGCCACTTGATTTCCAGGCAGTCCCTGACTGCTTGCATGATGCCTAGCAGGTGGCAGGCGGTTGTTTCGCCGTCGCACCTTGCCTGCTACTAGTCTAGTAGCCAGTTCTCCGCCATTGATATTCATTAACCTCATACCATCCTCACCTCTCCGTAGTTACATTTTCCCCCAACGTGGGACCTTGCTGTCGGGTATACCAATTATTCTAGGAAGCAAGCCTTATTATTATTGTGGAACTGGCCCACGTTTGGACAATAGACTGTACAAGATTACTTGGCAGCCCCCTCCTCAGCTTCAACTTCTAACTTCTACTTAGCAGTAGGCGTTCAGGCGAGTGGATATCAGCGAACTTGTAGAGCCATTTTATGACGCTATCACAAAACGATCGTTTAATTTTGGGTATTTGTTATGTACTGAGGAGTAGAAAGCAATTAGGGGGTAAGGAGGCTGGGTACCTTCAGTTCATACATGTCGGCTTGTGTGCGCAATTTCGTTTGTGCTTAGTATATATATAGTATATCACGAACAAAAGGGAGAAAGACAACTGTTCTACTTTCCGCTACCCAAATGGAGGACGTCAAGCATACGAGAGCTCAGGGTTCCTGCGACATGATTTGGCTCCTGATTTTCTACCGTCTGGAGTGTTAGGCTGTTCCTCCTTTCGTCTTGCTTCTATAGAACCCCACTTGCCTTCATTCCACCAAATCAGGATCCATTTGTCGACCATGGGGCTTCATTATCAATGCGGTTGTAACAGCCACATTCACTATCAATTCACACAATCATATCCTCCCTGGCAGTTCATTCCCTATTCCTGTAGAGGGAGTCCTATTGGATCTGGGTCTACACGTGTCCTGGAATGGCTCTCCCTGGGCTTCAAACTAGCCAACTTCAACTCGGATGACTTTCTGATACTATCAGCGTGAGTTATTCCTCAGTTCCCCGCACAGCTCATAATGTAGCCCTGTAGGAAACATCTACTGTCAAGTACACTCAGCCAGCCTTTCTCATGGCGATGACCAGAACTGTGAGGTTGGAGGGAGAATAAATGAGATGAAATTAGGAGAGACAAGAAGTAAGAGACTAGTGCTGAGATACCTGGAGCACTTAGTGTAGTAAAGGATTATAAAGAGGCAACTTGCTTCCAGTAGAAACGAAAATGCTGAGATAAGCTTGATTTTGGTGGAAGGTTCGGCAGTCGATTGCCGCACAAGCACTCTCGTTTTGCGCCCCTAGTCACCTCGAATTAGGTTCTCGAATTAGTACCGTCTCTAGCTACCTCTCCTCGTACCAGTGATACTGTTGAGGGCACTAAGGAGAAATGGCTCAATGTGCTAGGTAGAAAAGTATACTGTACAAACTTATAACTTACGACACCCTAGTCTCACAAAATCTGCGTACTGTTCGAGCTTATTTTCTCACCTTCAAAATATCACGCGCAAAGGCAAAAAAACAACTAACTGTTCTACTTTCTGCTACTCAAAGTATAATTGTATTAATATTGTAAGGCAACGTTACGTGTCCAGAGCGACTAGTGTTATTTTGTAAAAAAAGGTTGTTGTTATGTTGTTGAGTTGAGACACAAAAAGTTGGTTATAGATTTGCTAAACAAAACTGAATTCTTGTTATTCTTACATTTGGGGGCCGCTCCGGGATTTGTTTGTTAAACGAACTGTTGAATTCTTCTTTTGTGGTAAATGCCTCGTCGAAAAGCTACCGCTTCAGCGTCTCCCCGCAGACGATCTCAACCAGGCCACACTCATTAGCCACCTCAAATTTGGAAGGTAGAACTTATGCTACACCGGAATCACTTTCTGTGTCACTTTCTACATCATCGGTACCCGGTAATTTAACCGAACGCATGAGTGCTTTGGAAACTACACTTGTAGACCTGCAGCACCAGCTTACCTCCTCCATTCAGGAACTCAAAGCCCTCATCGGAACTACTATGTCCTACCAAGCTACTGACAGAGTCTTACAAACTGAAGAAGCGCTTCAGCAGCATCATCATGGCTCTGTTAATTTGGGTGAGCCTCCGTCCGTAAGCAGCCAAAATGCCAATGTTTACACTTTCACTACGGCACCTCAAATAATGCCGTATGATGGGAACATCGCTTGGGAAGAATATAGAGGCCATTTCGAGGCACTTTCCCAGATCTTTGGTTGGAGTGAAGTCCGGAAAGGTCAACAGTTAGCGGGTGCCCTCCGAGGTTCAGCACTGACCGTACTGAATAATCTACCTTTAGCTGAGCAACAGCAATTTAGCACATTAACACAAACATTGTCAGATCGATTCGGTCAAGAAAAAATGGCACATAATTGGTGAGCTACTTTGGATGTTAGGCAACGTTAAGAAAAGGAATCGTTGACTGAGTTAGCCATAGATATAGAGAAAATCACACGTAACGCATATCCTGGCTGGCCACTCTCTTACCGTGATGTTTTAGCTGTTCGAGCATTTCTTCGAGCTATACGAAATCCTGAACTGGGGCGTTTCCTAGTCATCAGTGGTCCGTTTCATACAATTCAGGAAGCGTTGATACGTGCTCAAATGGTCGAAGCTCACTTAAAATGTGCCACTAGACCCAACATGAATGTTTCAGCTTCCATTGAATGTTGGCATTGTAACAGGACTGGTCACAAACAGACTCATTGCCCAAATAAAAGGTCTACTGACCAGAAAAGGAAGATACGAGAAAGACAAACCAGCGAGACGGAAAACTGAGTATGACCAGGGGAATGGGCCTTAACCTGGTTCAAAAAAATGTTTGCCCCAAAGCTGTTATCAAAACACATAGACACAAAGAAGGTGCTTGTTTTGTAGAAACCACTTTAAACAAAAAAATGTGCTTCTTTCTTCTCGATACTGGGGCATCAGTATCAATATTACGTCCCGACGTAGCTGAGAAGCACCGCCTAAGAAAAAGTTCATCCCAATTCGCAAGCCTTCATACTGCTACTGGCGAAAGAATGCCCGTTCTCGGGGAATGCAGCGCTGCAATTACTGTTGGGTCTCTACCAGTGATGAAGCACAGATTCTTAGTGGCTCGAACGACGTTCGAGTGACGTGAATGCACTTGTACCACATTAACTGGCTGGGAGGGACTGGGAGACGGAGATTCAATCGAGAGACAGTAAATGGTCTTCATGGACAGTCCCGAGACCAGGTTTAAAGTTTCTGCCAGTGGTGATCGTTCACAGGAACTCATCGAGCATTCTGTATACTCATCTAAAAAACCTCAAATTTCGGGATTCGTACAGGAATTCACTGTTGTAAAATTGTTTTAATAGTCTTGAATGCCCTAGAGTTGTAAATTAATTGGGATTCCAGAAATGTTGAACGTTACAACCAGTCGTAGCTGTCTCGGGTTAATGGGCGATGTTCAGAGGGAAGGTAATAGTTGTTACACTTGAACCAGGCGTGTTTCTAAAATCAGATATTAGTTGTTTTATTTCCCTTACAATTCGTCGTATAGACAGGTAAGTTGTGTGATGCTTCGCGTCAGAAATTTATTTTCGTCTTCCCCCTCCAGAAACACGACACTATCAGACCTTTTCTGCCCGACAAAAACGGTTTTATTCTCCTCCCCTAAAAACCACAGTCATCGTATCTCCTTCCCACTCCCCGGTATTTCCCACGTCTTCCTTATTACAGGATGAAAAACCTCCCTCGCCTTTTTTTTTCCTTTTCTTTTTTCCTCCTTCCAAACCCGATGTCTCAGCTCTTTTCCCTCTTCCTTCCCAAACCTCCTCGACGTGCTTTGAATTCTTCAAATGCCCGCAGAATTTTAAATGCGGTCTCTCCGTTCTTCCCCCTTCCAGAAAACCGCTCCGACTTAACCGCCCCAAGATAATGAAAAGTGAATAAATCATGTTCTGACCTTCTTTTCATCCGACCGGTTTTTTTATGAGTTATTACCTTCAGAGCTTATCCAAAAAGGGGAAAAAGTGGACTAAATTTCGATTGCTGGGAGCGATCCGTCGCGCCGGTGCAGTAAATAAATGATTATCCGCTTCGTTCCAGGGTTTCGCGCATTTCGGCCGACTCTTGAAGGGAAGTTCGCTCAGTTTCGCCTGACAGGGCGCCTCGAAATATATTCGGGCGTTGCCTGCAAAGAACGTGGAGCACAGTGGAGTGTCAAAAACCAACAAACTTTATCAATTTATTACCAAAATACCTGAATAAATTGGTTTTTAGCGAGTTTTCATGGAAAAGTAAGCGACAGTCCAGGGATTCCAGAGATTTGAGAGTGCGTGTTTGGATTTGCAAGGAGGAAGTTAGATCAGTTGGGGAACCAGATTGAGAATTCCTTCCAGATAGTACAGGATCCCTCCGCACAGTAACTTGCAGGTCTGGACCTTTTCGAGGGCTCAGGAACAGTGAGTTGATAAGGTAACAGACGTGTATTGTTCCCTTTGTTACTTTTCGCTACCCTAAGGACAATGAAAGTATTGAGATCGTGAAAACCTAAGAAAAGTGTGTTGCCAACCGTGTCTTTGTCACTATTAGCGGCTCCATCCATCACCAACCTCCTTGTGGTAGCTGTAACGCCCTACGCAGGACCCCTATTGCTGGACTGTCGGGCAGTAGGGTCAAATTGACCGGTTATGTAGGAATCGTGATGGGTGGGGGGGCTCTTGCCAACGAGTTCCCTTCAGTGCATGTCCTTCCTCGCAATGAGAGAAAATCAGTGTTAAGACACAGTCTTAAGAGTCCACGTTTGGCAGGAGCGTCCTGTAGAAAGGCATGAAAGGATGAGCCAGGACAGGTCAGCTGCGAACATCTGGCTAGCGATTCCCCTCCTAAACTGCTGACGACTTGAAGCTCTGTGTCAGATTGTCTGAGGCTTACTGAGCAGGTTAGTCGGGTACGCAGGGAGCAGCTGGAAACGTGGTCTCTCCACCTCCCCAACTCACCTTAGGGGCACCACGCTCAATCCCAAGCTCACCTCTTAGAGCCGGCATTTAGACAAGTGGCATGCCCATTGGCCTAGGGCAGGTCATGAAAGACCTTTACCCTCCCCTTCGCACCAACGAGTCGGTAGGCCATAAGTGGCCTGGCCCATATCCCTATTTGGTTAGTCAAGTAAATGGCTATGAGAACTTGCAGAGACTGGTAAAGAGTGTGGGGTGAGTTCAGAGTCGAGTTTTCTCGTAGGAACACTTTGGAAATTGGTTTGAAAGAATGAGGTTGTGGCCGAGAAGATGTGAGGGTTCTCGACAAAGCGAAGCAAAGTTGAGCCTTCTCTTCAGGACTTTGCGGGACTCATTAGACGCTCCAATCCCGGGGGAACGTGTGACATTCCCTACAACCGCTAGGGAATCTTCGGCCTGCGTTGTGTTTTCCCTGCTCCTTGGTTCCAAAGGAAGGGAGGTTGAACTTGGTGGTTGAAAAGCAATACATATTTTGCGTGATCCTCCTGCACTCCAGAATGCGTCTAGGATCCAGGTGGTTGGTGTCGCTTTTCCATCGCCATTAGGTAGTACTGCTGAGAATATTTGGATTTTGGGCCTGGCTCAAAAAGATGCAATTGCAGGTTTGCCCAGGTATAGCTTTCAACACAGTTACTCTTAGCTCCTTGGCCAGTAGCTCTTGTAGTGTGGTGAATCTTGGGTCCCAACCAGAGGCGTTTTCAAGATGTGTCAGTATCTTGGGGTCGAATCTCTCAGTGGAGCCACCTACACTCATAGCCACGTGGACGCTGGTAAATTGCCAAAGCACCACAGAGACGGCAGCAAAAGCTAAGTTCCCTTCAAACCTACTAGCTCCCAAAGGTGGGGGCTGGGGTTTGAGAGGTCGACCGTTCGGACGCCAAGAAATCTTGATAGAATGATAAGCTTTGCTGAATGTGATTGGACCTCCTTCGTAGCGTGTTTACGTTCACACCCATGTTTATTCTAGAGGACTGGGTATTCCAGTTCGCTCAGCTGTTCTGTTCATAGGACATAAGCGCCTGTTTACTGTACTATCATCGAGCTTGGATGTCCCACGTGCTATGAATGGTCTAGGATTCGTTCAGGACCAGCTGCAATGATGTGATATGAGAACACCATGTGCCCAGTAAGCCTCCTGTTTGCTCTGCATGGTTTGGTTGACAGAACGAACTCTAGCAGTGTCCCTCTACTCTTCATCGTGTGTGGAGTGGAGACTAGAGAAGAGATTACTGGCGCCTTCACTCCTTGCTACAAGACGCTAGGATCTGTTGTGGTTTTCCACTGTTGTGCCTGTGGTAACCAGTTTTATGTGGCGCAAGTGCCTGCGTGTCCATGTCATCTGCAAGCCAGTTGCCGGTGTTTTCCTATCCGAGGGCTTGAAAGTGTGGTACAAGCACTAACGCTTTGTCACCAGATATTTTTTCGCATTCCTGATTCATGAATTGCTGTTGTATCAAAATACAAAATCCTGGAGTGTAGCTCTTTCGCACTGTTGAGATTCGTTAAGTAAAATTGGGGCCTCAGCGAAGCCGCAGACTGACACGACTCATGTCGAAGCCCTGACAGCCGGCGCATTGTGCGGAATGGGCGGAGTAAAAAAAAGAGCGGCTCTGTCTGGAAACGCGCGCGCCACTGCCGAGTACCGAGGATTTTATTTATAGCAGTTGAAGTTGCCCAGATGGAGAAAGGTGCTGAAGGGCAAACGTCGAAAAAAAGGGGATACGATAGGGTAAATAGACGCCGCTAAAGATAGATTGCCTGCAACCCGAGCGATGGAAGGGGAAGAAAGGAGAAGAATTTACTGAATCGAATAAAACGAAGGGAATAGGGAGGGAGGGTGTGTGGCGTGCGAGGTCGATGGGTGAGGTGGGGGTGGAGTAAAAAGAAGGGAGTCCTACTTGAAGGAAAGGATCAAGTGGCAGGTATTTATTCAGAGCAGGAAGAATCGCGAATGTCAATTTATTCTGTTCTCAACGGGATCAAGAGCAATCAACCTTCGGCTTTGAAGGGTCCTCACGATCGGACTTCCGCCTAACAGACGCGAAAAGGCGCTTTTCCGGAAGGTGCCAGCCGATTTAAGTGATTTTGGGGCATTCAGTTTGTCAACATGACTTGCTAATCATCCTCACGTGGGCGTAGGGCCGTTCGGTTGGTGTGTGTCCGCTTTGGGGGTTTCAGAGCCCAATTCCTTGAATGACTCATGAAATGAGCGTGATCGAAGTTTGTCAACGCCGTGTGGAACTCGCATTGTGGAGAGGAGCTGGTTTTCACTGTACCCGGCGGTAACACTTGCCAAATACATAATTTGAGGAAAAACAATTTTGTCATGAGGAACCTGCGTGTGACGAGCGTGAAGCCTATCAACATCCTGTGCGAATCACCCTGGGTGGATGAAAGTGTCTTCATATAAGATGGCTGTCTGCTCCTTTGGTTGCAGTAGCTGCGCGAAGGAGAACATCTCATTTCAGAAAAATTAGCGCTTGCTTGATTTTCGGCGCAGTCAAGTTTTGACAACATCCTCGGCAAATCTTTGGTTAAAGGTTTTCATGATACTTGCCGCCGTGAGCGATTGGGGGGTAATTGGGTCGAGCTGAGTATTGGTAGGATAGCTGCAGTTATCGCCAAAGAACCTGTCCTACCTAAAACAAGAGGGTTCCCACCCCAATTGATGTGCTGAACACAAAGATAATGGCATATCCCCAATGCTGCCAAAATACTCCCCTAAGTAAATGGGGTTTTTTAAATCCTCCAGTGGGCTTACCAATTTACCTATCGCCTCTATCTTCCCCAACCTTGACAACTTCCCATTGAGCCCACCCCTGTCCATTCACTAAGTCTCCACTCACTCATGATCCAATTCACTTACAGTGCTTCATTCCCTCGCATTACGAATACATCTCATTCTAGATTACTCTGATCTCTTTTTCTTCCTCCCTCGAGTTTCATGTATTCATCAACCGTATAAGTGTTATTCGCTACAGTGTATTCCAGTTCTCTTTTTTACACATTCCTCCATTTTGGTTTATTATTCATTTGAAATGTTTTCAGTCAGGAATATTTTTGACAACCTCTCCTCCAAATTTGATATTTTACGTTTCAAGGCATTGGGATTCCAAACCTGCAATGTCTGTCTGCCATCCGAGCCATGTCTTGCTCTTAAACGTGGACTAGAAAATTCGTTCTTTTGCACAAAAATCCCATTTGGTTTCTAGTTGTAACCGCCTGCTCGGGGGAAGCACATGATTGTTAAGGGCTGGCAGATTTGTCGCGATTACGCTGTGTTTGTTATCATTTTCTAGGTACTGGGTTGAATGGAATGAGTCTCAGAGGTCTACTACTGTGTCTAGACCGAAATCGGTGAAATCAGTGTAATTATATTGAGCCAAAGTTTGCTAATTAATGGAAATCGTGGGACAATTCAGCGAAAGTAACCGTTTCATCATTTGCACGCTCTATCATCTCAGTCCAACTACCCATCAGCGTGATTTGTCACGCCAATTGCCTGGAATACACAATTTTCGTCGTTTCTTTGTGGTCAGGTCATGTTTCGTATCGTTTACTGGTATTTTTCAAAGATGAATCGATTGGTATGGGTCTCGGTGATGTTAGACTACTTCATGCTGTGCTAGAAAATAATAAACCGCTGTGTAATGATTTGCAGCGTTTTTAATTTCCATCCATCTGAGCGACCAAACAGCTTGAAGCTCACCAATATCACTTTTTGAGTCTTATTGTGTGTGAGAGTGTTGTTATGGCAATGTAAGTTTTAGAGTAAAGTCCGTTTCCTGACTCGGTTTCGTAGTTGTCGTCGCCGTTCTGGGCTGCAAGACCCCTTACTAGTTCGGATCTCAAGCTCAAACTTAACGAAGTGTAAATTTTTTGGAGACGATCGGCAAGCCCCGACCTAAGCCTAGGCAATCATTAACCCTGAAGGCCTCCTCGAGTCGGCAGTTGCCCACAAATCGCCTCCAACATGCAAATCCGGTTTCGCACGATAAACTCCGAAAGCGAATTTCGTTCGATCTCATTCCGCGGGCCTAAGTCCGAAAGCGTGTTTCGTGTCATTGACAACGGAAGGAAGGAGAAAAATTACTGGCGGGGGAGAGTTGCGGAGGTTAAGTCTTCTGACCTTCCTTCCAAAGCCCAATCACGCGAGTGCTAATGGAAGTGAAGAATTGAGTAGTCAAACACAATGAAACGACATTAACGAGGTGGGGTGAATAATTTACTGCGGGGGAATCATGCAACGGTCGGACGTAGAAAAGACTTCGAGAAACGGAACCAGTTTACATTTTTACGGATTAACCTTTTTCTTTTATCCGTTTGATAAATGTCGCCCGACATGCGATCTTTACTTAATTGCGCGAAACTGCGCGTTAATAAAATTTTTAATATTTTTTGCAAGTGCAGTTCGTGGGCGGCGACGTATGTAACTGGATCATCTTATTTGTTTATAAAAACCTTCCGGCTGTACAACGTTGGGAAAAGCGAAACCAGAAGGTGTGTTCAAGAAATGCCAAAGCTGCTTGATATACCAAGTACTCGCAAGCTATAGTGATGCCTCTAAATTACTAGTTAACTTTTTGGAAAACAATTAAGAATACCTCGTTAAGAAAGAATACGCCAGTTTCAATGCAAGAGGCCAAATAGAAGCCATTTTCCTAAAGAAATTGATAGGAAAGTTTAAAAATCATTGCTACAAATTTATGTTCGCAATCTTTAAAGGTTTCCAAAGTGAATCTAGCATTGGCTAATTCTTGAAGAGAATTTTGGTTCAGGATGTGGATGATACCTTTTCAGATAGTCTCATAACCTTTACCATGAGTCATCCTAGTAGACGGGACTCCCTAGCCCTAACCTGTAGAGATTTTTCTAGTTTCGTAGCGAACAAAATCTGAGACGAACACAATATTTTTAATGAACTCCGATTCATACAATAAAAGACTTGGAAGTTGATAGTTCCAGCACCGTATAACCCTCTTCACTCTTACCACGTCTTCATCCGTAGGGTTTTCCAACCGTTGTGATAGAACACTCACGCTGAAAGCTATGTCGATACGAGTGCCACGAGCTACGTAAAGCAGAGCTCCAACAGCCGAGCGATAGGGGAATACCGGCACTTTCCCTGATTCATGAGCGGTGAGTTTCTCAATTGGAGTCAGAACTGGATTGCATCCATTCATATTGAATCGACTTAGTATTTTCTTTATAAACGAGGATTGGCTAACTGTAACATGACCACCCTGTTGGGTAATTTCGAGTCCAAGAAAATAAGAAACTTCTTTGGCAACGATTTCGAATAGCGCCCGTAGAAGCTTGATAAAAGAGTCCATTTCAGTTTGACTTGTGGCTGCTACTAGACCATCATCAACGTATCTGCATCTAGGGTAATCATTCTGTCACTCAAACTATTTAAATGTTGATGAAAGCTTTTATAAAAATTCTGTGAATAGGAGTTTCTTAGAGCGTAGGATATAAGGAGAACACATTCAACGTTCAATAAATTGTTTTTTTACGCAAGCTTTTATAATTGGCATATTACACACATATACCTAACTATAAATATTATTCATGATAATAAACAGTAAATTGATTTTAGTAGAATAGAATAGGACTAGTGAAATGCCTACGCAGAGTGTTTAATTTTCCTTCAAATTATGTTTTTCCAGAAAAAGGGGAGATACTCTCACTGTGGCCACAAACGGGCCTATTGTAGGGGCGTCCATGGGTCCCAGCTCATGCCCCCCCCCCTGATCCACCCCCAGATCCCGAGACACTGCGCCCCTTCATTGCTATGTCCCTTACACATCTCCTCCACCGCCCGCACAATCTGGAGGACATCCACAAGTTCTGCACTCACCACCTATTCTGGCTGTTGAAAGGGCTTCCCAAACGCACGACGGTTCTTCTTCTAGAGAGTCGAATAAAGAGTTTTGACTGTCTAAGGCAGCCCTGTGCCTATCCTACCATTTGCCAACCTCTCTACACAGCTGGGCTCTGGTGATTTCAACAAGGGGCTGAGGACAGATACTCGTAGATCCTCTTTTCGCCAGTTGCTATCTTTCACGAGGGACTAGCGAACCTCCTCGGGAAAGAGAAGTTATTTGTATATTTTTCTGTTAGGTGGCTGATGTAAAATAATTGCAGCAGTCCGTACACTGTCGTATCCTTTCCAGTAACAAACGCGCACAATATATCCTCCAATATATGTTAAAATGGGAACGTAAGTTCTAGAGCATCCGTTTCCCAGAAACCGGTGATGGAGTCAGTCCTCCTTGTAGTGTCTTTTTTGCCATAACAAAGACTATACTGATATCCTATAACGTTATAGTCAAATTTGCACGCTAATATATTCACTGAGATAGAGGAAATTGATGGTAAGCGAGCGAAAACTGCTCGGCAGTGTGGATTTTAAACGGATGGCTCTGGCTCCGTCAGTCTACTTGCTTGACTTGTCGCCCTCCAGCTCCTTTAGTTGTAAGGCCTTAGTAGTGTAGGTCCTGATCTGATGAACTCGGTAGAAAGGAATGAAAACTTTCCGTTAAGACTGGTTTTGCGTGTCTGAAAATGTCAAAATAAAGCAAGATTTTCTGGAGGGAATTGAGAACCAAGAGCAAGGTTCCGGGAGCATATATGCAGGTATCCGCTCCTTCCCTCACCACTGGCCATGGCATTCATTACTGAAAGAAACGAATACAATACAGTCACCTAAGAAGATAGAAACAGAGTCCATGTATCCCTAAGTGGTGAATCGTAAAACTATTTGTACCGGAACTTCACGGTATCACAACGCCTCTCATGGGAGACCCTCCACGTAACATATTTCCGAAATTACCACTAAAGTAAGATGCTAACTCAGGTTATGAGCTACTGAGCACACCTTCGAGACCGTAACAACAATGTCACACGTTGTGGTAGGCAGGCTAATGTCTAACTTATTGGAGCCGACATAAGGAGTACTCCTGATGGTGGCAGAAGGCGTACTGGTATACACAGCGGAAGTGTGAGCTGACAGATGGCTGCAGTTGAATGGAGACACTGTACACTTCCTTGAATTGCGCTCAGTGCAGTTGTTGACTACTGGGAGGATTCACTCGCACGCGGTGGAATATGTAATATAAGAAGTGAAGGTTTACAGCCCCTCAAATATTTCGACAAGTAGTGAGAGGAGGCTGATCGATTAACCGTGTTTTATCTCCCCCCGTGATTTTCCCTTTTTCCCATCCTTAAGTACACGAGCGAATTCACCTTTTTTTTTTGCGGGAAAGTGGGTCAAACATGAGTCGAAGTCGTAGGGGGATGTAGCTGCCAACGTGGATGTGTGACTAGAGAGGTCTTGTGATACCATCAAATTCTGGTAAAATGTTCCTCGGGGATTCACTACTAGGAAGAGCAGCACACTTAAGGAAATAAGTACCTTTCCCTACAACTCCTCAGACATTTATTCGCTCGTTGTTGAAACCAGGGAGTGTTAAGTGTCAAAAGAATGTGTACAATACCACCGATGCATTGTGATCGGTAGAATGAGGGGGGCGGTGAAGTATTGTTTAACTGTGCTTTTCAAGGAAGAATCAGAGAGAATGGAATTCCAACTAAGGGCTAACTCATCCGGAAGGAGTCAACGAATATTATCTGTGCAGTCTTCCACAGGATCGAATAAGTCAGTCTGAATTAACCAATTTTTGTTGCTCGAGCACCTACGTCCACCTTTGAGAATGATATCGTTCTGTAAAGCTTGTTACTTTCCGACTGGCGTGACTTCGTGGCAGCGTTACAGAGCAGCCATTAAACATTCAAGTCACGCTCCTAGGATTTAAATGGGACCGAAATATTGCTCTGATTGAGTGGAATCCTCGTCCGGCAAATATTAACCAACGCAAAAGCGCCCACAAATTACGAATTACGTCTTCTCTCAGTTTCCCTCTGAAAGGTACACGAGTTGTTTCAACGGGAGACACTAATTCACAACTACACGTTTGGTCAATATTTGACAAAATACGCTGGGGCTTCGTTTGCGGTAAACACGAGGGACGGATCCCCGAGGATTAAGCCACTCGAATGGTGTTTTGTTCTTCGGACTGTTCACAATCTTTTAGGGGTTGTCCATCGCGGAGGTCGCTTTTGGTAAATTGGGGGATTGTTTGTAATGTTCATTGATACAGTGTTGCAAGAGCCTATGGAATTGCTTTGAAACTAATAAACGGGAAATACGTGCTGATGTTTCATTCAAGTACAAGCTGTGAAAGTATGAGGGACACGGGGAAAATGTGGCCAGCTCTTCGGATGACTCAATCGATCAAAGGTCAAGTGGCAGCAAGGAAGCACTTTGCCAGCGAACAGAGCCAGGTCTACTGCTGATGCCTAGATGCTCATGAGACACTGTTGGCAGTGTAACAAAGCTGATGACTCTGTAGCACGTCCTGGCACAGTCCCAAGCCTTGATACTGAGCTGTTTCGGTATCAGGATGATTATGGAAAAGGGTCACAATTCCCTGGGTAATAGTTTTTAGTCAACAGTTGCTCTTCCTAGCCGCGGAAAGATGCATGCTAATCCCATCTAAAATGTTCGTGTCAACCCTCCACAGTTTTGTGAGCCTTGCTCCTATTTCTCAATCACCCAAGCAGTAAGTTCGCAACCTTCGTAGCCTCTGCCCATTCGTAGGGACACGTGATAGTGAACTTCGTCCTTATTTCTGCATTACTTGGACTCGTATCATGTTATCTCTTCTAAAATTGTAGTAAAGTCTATTTTGGTATTTCCTTCTCACATCGCTCAACTTCTTCCTGTTGTTGTGAACAATAACATGATGACTTTAGCAATGTTGAATGAAAGATAAATTTTCCCCCCTATTCAACACTTTCTTCCTGTTTTCCTTTTTATTTATTCGTTTTGTCCAAAATGGTAGTCGTTTTAAGTCTTTCACGTAAATCCTTCCGAGCGTTGGGCAGGATGTCTTCAGTGTAGACAGTCGGTTCTCAAATCATAATTGTCAAAAAACTTCTAATAGCGTCCCCGGCACGTTCCATAATTTAACGTTCAGCAAAGCGCAGGACACTTGAGAGGACGAAGATGGCCCTGGAGCCCATATCTCTAAAAGAGGGGGAGAAAAAAAAGTCCTGTGAGAGAACTATAAAGCGGCAATAAATCAAACGATCGGCGGCGGCAGAGAGGTGAGGACTGGCGGCGACCAGGTGTAAGTTGGGGACGTGTGGGTGTTTTACTGTTTGTATAGTCCTCTGTAGGAGGGCAGGGCCCTGGCGGCAATAAACTGTACAGAACGGAGGGTGAGGGGAAAAGGAGGAAGCGACGGCGAAGGGGAATGGTGGGGAAGGAGACGCCCCGAGGCCTTCATAATCCTCAGGCAGGCTCTGGTATGATTTAGGAGCTGGAAGAGCCGTCTCTGCTCCTGCTTCCAAGGCGGCCTTTTTCTTCGCTCAGCCTCATCCTCGACGTCGCAAAGCACCTCCGTAGACAATTCGGATTGCGCCAGGTTCTTCAGCTTGTCACTTGTGGAAGATTCAGCTTTCCGTGTGGCGATCATTTATGCCAACTAATCTACTTCGGGTTTTACTCGTACATGAATCGTTTGACTTCCCCCCCAGAAGACCTATTGTAACGTTCTCCCTTACATAATAAAAGACGTCGTACCAAACATGTCCTTCGCCGCAGACTCCGCTATAGTTTGGGGTTTGATGAACCTCTGGGAAAAATCTTCGAAGTGGCTGGCTACCAACGCTAGACAGCAGTACAGGATGTGCTCTGTCGTTTCGTCCTCCTCACCGCACAATCTACTCTCAACTGCCTCTGGGAATGTAATGAGGGCTATTAGATACTCTGTGGAGGGTCTTAGCATCGCCTTGAACAAATAGGCACATTGACCCTTTCCGCCTGTCTTTGTCGTGGCCTGCGGATTCAGGCTACTTTTCGTCATTGATATGTGAGGCTTAGGCCCGATGGGTAGGGAGTCTACTGTACCCCTTTTCGCAAGACAGTCCGCCTTTTCATTGCCCTCCTGCCCTCTATGAGCCGGCACCCAACTAAGGGAAAGCCTATCATGAGCCCTGAGACGTTTGCGCGCCTGAAAACATTCCCATGTCACCCTGGATTTGGAGGTGTAGGCGGCAATGTCCTTTAAAGCAGCTTGGATCTCCGAGAATTTTTAGATGCGCTTACACTTGAGTCTCTTCTGCGCAGATCTTTATGGTTTATATCCACATGACGTACTCTTTCAGTGGTTTGCTCAGTCTGAAATTGGGCCTTGCAGTACCCAGTTCAGCTCTACTCCCCTGTCACAGAACTGTCAGTGCGCCATAGCAGTGTGCACACCTCAGTCTGGAATGGCCCCACTGTTCCGGCGAGCGAACGCCGACTGAAAGTTCTTCCACTCTGGCACAATGTGAGCTGCAAAGACTGTTGCCTCTTGTTATATGGACGGCCTAGTCGTTACTTCGAGGCTGGCTTTAGCCCTGGTGGAAAGATTACTTGTCTGTAAAAGCCCTACTGCTCCCAGGTATGCGGCCCTCTGAATGTAAATGTGGAGAGGTGAGATGTTCTAAAGGACTTCTACTGCAGCAGTGGGGTTTGATGATGTAATTCGTGCCCCTGTAGTAGCCTGGCAACCCTGTTGCTGCAGTTACGAAGATTCCAGTACATCTAATCAGTTGGACCATACTGGCAGTAGTGACAACTCTTGGTGTTTTTATTCGCGTGTTTTCAAGTTACATTGTTTTCCTCAGACGAACTCCCCAACACCCACACAATAAATTTGAGCTACATATCGGACAACTTAGCATAATGCACAGAGCTGCCGTGCCAGTCATCCGATATCTTCATGGAAGCGCGATATCCACTGGTATCTCCAAGTGATATCACGGAAGAGGAAGATGATCTCATTCCAAGTTATCTTTTCGTTTGTCATTTGTATCAAGTCGTCAGACATCTTTCACCTTGATGATGTACAACCCGCCTTTGCGCGTACTATTATAAATAGCGATCAAACGCGTCGTCCATCTCCTGTTCATGAGTTACTCCTTCATACGATATGTAGTGCAACGCGTCACACAACGTTTCTTGGCTCTATGTGAATTCAGCGATTTTAATCAGGCTGGACAATTAAGCACATTGGTTTTTCATTCGGTTTATAACACTTACCATACAGAAATTGGTGGGCATTGGAATTTATCGAGTTGCGCCCATTTATGCCACGCTCATTGATTGGCGCAGCCCTATGGAAAGTCATTGTTTTCCCAAACACCTTTCTGTTTGTACCTATGGAAAGCCCAAATCTTCAGTTATTTCCGGGGGTTTTCCCCTTTTCTGGACTTTGCAAAATATCCTTTTCCCTCCCCTCAATTTCACATTCCTCTCCACAACAGACAGCTCCTCCCAAAGTCAGTTTTCCATCCACTGTCGTGAACGACAGTCATCTCTCCCAGTGCTATGAACTCATTCGCCTCTCAAGTCTCACTCCCTCCTCTTAGTTTCCCACGCAACCAGTTCATGTGTATTTAGAGTCCCCTTGTTCACGCTTAAATACTAACACACAAACTGATGTCGCTATTCTGTCAAGAGTAATACAGTCCTCACTCAAGCTTCATTTATTTCTCAGCCCCCCCCCCCCCATTCGTGTGATCGTTGAATAATCGGTGCGTAGGTCACACATGAAACTGTCAACTTGCTTTTTCTGCGAAGAATCATGTCTAGTGTTCTGCACTTCTGGGATAAAAGCAGTGAGAAATGGTAGTAAGTCAAACAGGGGGTGGTTGGAATTCCGCAATTTCTGGAGTTGCTGCTAATCATCTTATCAACTTTATTAAGTTCTCATCTTAGAGGTAATTTATTCGAATAACATCCTGATGTTTCTGAAAATTCTAATATCATTTGAGCGGGACTTACTAGGGAAGAAGTTCGCAAAACGCCTTTTATTCAAAATTTTTGATAATTTATTGTGCTGCTGTCATCCATTTTCCCACAAATGAGAATTTGTGGCTCTGTTACGTTGATTGGAGCTGTCCACACTACAATTTCAAATTTCAAATTTGAGTTAATTTAATTCAGCCGTTTTCTCTGAATCGTGTTCACAGTCACTGGTATCGTTTTTCTTAATGATGTATTTTGGTCACAGTAGTCTTTGAAACGTGAAGATCTTAAACTCGCAATTTTGCTAGTAACTAACATCACGAAATCATTCAAGGCCTGAGGATGGGATGGTTTATAACTGAAACTGAACTCAAGAAACCGCCACTTGCGCTGTCAGTCGAGGCGCTTAGAGCGTCCGGAAAATTATGTTGCCTGTTGTGTGATTGTGTAAAGTGTGAAGCCGCTTGTAGGCATAAATGCTAACTCAATTGCAGGTTAATGGGGAGTAGTTTGGTTTGGTCGTGTTGCTGTCTAATCCATCGGCATGGTATCAATCACACTTCAGTATAATCCGAGCGACGACAATAATTAGACTGTATTTGACAGTTGCTCCTTCCCCCCTCCCACCATCAAGATTTCACCGACTCATAGTCCACAAAGGGTTATTTGCTAACGCAATAACGAAGCTGATATATCAAAGGCATCGCTGGCCGAAGGCCTCGTCCCCTCCCGAAGTCTCAAATCCAAAATAATGGAAGAGGCAATCCATCAGCGATTGAACTGTAAATACTGGCCAGAGGCGAATACTGACCGTTGAGCCGATCTCATTGTAAATGCCGTGATGGAGCTCTACATGTCAGTTTGTCGGAGGTAAAAGGCCTGGGAACCGGCCGATAGGAAGAGGGCACAACGGGCAGATGCAGAGAAGATCGGGGAACCTAATTCCGAGCGGGGGAGTCGATATGGGGTTGTCAGCCCCGCGGATAGTTGGCATGTGAAATTAATGATAAGGGCGTGCGGGTATGGTCCGAAGCGGGGTCCCGCTACACCGTTTGAATTGATAAGTTGGTTTCGAACCGATCGGTCCTCTCGCTCCGGCCAAGTATTTGAGGATTAGAATCCAACTCGGAGGACTCGGCAATCAGACGGCGGATCCTGCGTTTCACCGGCGCAGGAAGTCGATGAAGTATCGATAAGGGGTATCGTGAGAAATGAGATATCGGACTGCACACATACGTCCAGCGTTCCTAGGCGATGGCGATTGAACGGCCGCCAGTCGACGCTTGAGACTAAAAAACCGGACGATTTACTCAACCGATAAACCTCCTTCATCAGGCTGTCAAACGCGCATTAGATTCAGGTAACCGTGTGGCGCAGGAAGCGACTGATGTTAATTTGTGATTACTACACCACTACTAGCGGCATAGCAGTCCAACTATTCTGGATTCCTAACTTGTTAACTTGACGTTCATGTTCATTGTTCCGGCCTTATTGGGTATCACTGCGAAAAACATACGTCGCGACGCATCACACAATTTTCCTCGGCCCCGGCTACATTATTTGGCCGCTAACCCAAGCTATTTTTCGCTCTTTTCGTTTAAGCGAAAATGTAATATTCACTCTATAGTGATCAACTCACGCCACTTCTTTTCGTCAAAACCGTCTTCAACGATTTTGATTAAATTCTTTGTATAGACACTTCGAAATAGCAAGATAGTGGTATAAAATTGTCATTTCTAGGAAAAGGACGAGAGCAGCACATAACATAATCCTAAATGTAGGAGAATTTTGACCCATTTTTTACTTTCCGCGCCCCAAAGGGTATGGAAAGCATAGGGATCTTGTCAAAAAAAAGTTGGGGTTTTTTCAGATCTCACCGTTTTGAAGCCTACTGAATCCAAAAAACCTCATTTCGGCACGTGGTCCGTCTGTGTGTGTAGTTCGATCTGCGGGAGAACGGCCAGACCGATTGAGATTTTTTTTGTTTTATTTTTATGTAGAGTATTACAAGTGAGTAATATACCTTTATGAAAAGTGATTTTAACGTCATTGTTCCACGCCTTATTAGTTTGTAACACCTCATTCCCACACCTTGGGGGTTTGGTGATTCACGTCGAACAGATTTCAATGATGGGTTTTCTGCTTGCCTCACTTCACTGATCATAGAAGTCCTGAATATGTCTGGGAGTACGTAATCTTCTATTGAGTGGAGGTTTGAAGCCATCGCTTGTAGCGGGATTGCTATAGTTAACATTGGGCGTGAAGAAATCACTTATAGCTTCCCGGAGGGTTCAGAGGGTTTCAGACCGAAATCCTTGTAGACTGTGTGGATTCGAACATATGGGGGTGTATTGAGAAGTTTACTGTGTAATGTACGGTTCTGGTGCTGTTCCAATTGTCGGAACACTGATTTGGAACACGTTCCGTTGACTGGCAGTGCGTACAACCATTTGGTCGGATAAAAACTTTATAAATAAACATTTTATTGTCAAGTGACAGGGACGAATTGTTGGGAAAGTACTTGAGCTGCGCTGTCCTGGCCATCAGCTCCTTTTTCAGATCGGCAACATGCTGGCGATATGTAAGGCGTTTGCCAAGTATCACACCGAGATATTTGTGCGACTCCAAGGTTGGAATGGCTTCTCCTTCGTAAATCAAGGGAATGTCTTTTTTACTTTCCTTGCTCTACGAAGTAGAAAGGAAAGTTATGTTATCGGCTGAAAAAAAACTTTTGAGTTCTCTTCAGATCTTTACGTTTCAGACCCCCCTGAGTCCGAAAAACACTATTTGGGAAAATGGTCTGTGTGTGTGTGTCTGTAAACGATTTTTAGAGAAAACCACCGAACCAAATCAGCTCAAACTTCATATCTCGCCCGCAGGTCATCATGGGATGCCAAAATAAGGGTATGAACAAAATTCACCGAAATTTAACTATAGTTATCATAGTGATCAAAACACCAAATATTTTTTTTCTCAAAAACGACTCTAACGATTTTGATTAAATTTTTTATATTGATAGCTCTCAATAAGGCAATGATACCATACAATTCCCATTAATGGGAAAATGACTAGAGCAGCACAATAAATGATCAAAACTTTCGACGAAATCGATTTTAGCGCAGTTTTTAGAGAAAACCACCGTACCAAATCAGCTCAAACTTGATGTCTAGCCTACAGGTTACCATGGGACGCAATAATGAGGGTATGGGCAAAATCCATCGAAAGTTAACTATAGTCGTCATAGTGATCAAAACACCAAATTTTTTTTCTCAAAAACGGCTCTAACGATTTTAATTACATTTTTTATATTGATAGCTCTCAATAAGGCAATTATACCATAAAATTCTCATTCGTGGGAAAACGACAAGAGCAGCACAATAAATTATCAAAATTTTCGACCAAAAGCTTTTTTCGCGCAGTTTTTTCCTTATAAACTCCGCTGGAACTCTTGTAGAAGGTTTAAAAAAAATTGGTATTGTAGTCCAATCCAATACCTAAAGGGTGAGTGTTTAAATCGCTCATGAGATACATGGGGCTCACTCCAGAAATTCCTGAATTTCAACTACTGCCGTTTCGCTTACTACCAGTTCTAACAGTTATTTTCCAATAACTCTGCAAAAGTAATTACTATCCTTTATTTAAAAAATCGTGTTTACAGCCACATTAGTTATCTGTGTACCAATTGCTCAATAATGGTCCTGCTATGAGTACGAGCAGCACAATAAATTCCGGAACTGTAAGCGCTACCGCTTTCTGCTGCCGTAAAGCGTTGTTTGACCAAGTTCAAATGAACTGAGTGATAAATGAATTGATTAAATAGAATTAGCTATGTACAAAGTGAATTGACGTAGAGCTAAGGAAAGTTGTGTGTTGCAACGCACCAGATATTTTTTGTTTCGTTAGTTATTTTCTGTAGACGCGCAAATAAGGTCATGGGCGATGCTCATCGATCAACTGGTGGATGGAGTACCAGAAACTAGGGTTTTTCGCTTTTCTCTAGTAAACGGCTGTTATGATTCTGATTAAACTTTCAAATTGTCTTCTACTAGTCAATACTTAACTTTTCTTTACTCTAATATCTTCATGAAAATATGCTGAACGGAGATATAACCTAAAAAGAAAAAATAGGGGTTTTACGCTTTTTGGACAGACTGCTGCAACGATTTTCATCAAACTCACCGAATGTTTTCAAATGGCGTATTGTTCTCAATAAATGTTCTTCTGACAGTTCATTGAATAGAGATAAAAATGAAAGTGTGACGTAATGTTTGATAATGTTGTTTTGAACATTTTTGTAATTTCCGTAGTAACTGCTTCGCTGTATTCGATAAAGCTCACGGAGTGACTTGTAGCAACCTATACTCACATTTTGTATCATGTGATTATTTCTGTATGTATACGTTGAACGGAGATATAAGGCATGATAGCTAGAAAATTGAGATTCCCAATTTTCTCAAGAACGGCAGGAACGATTCCACCAATCAAAACTTAGGAAGTACTCTCAGCTAACTTTTACATACATTTCGTTCTCTATAAACGAAAATATAGTGTCCGTATATGTAGCAGGTTGCCGAATTCACGGTGGTTGCGGAAAATTGTGTGTTTCTACGCAGCAGATATTTTTAAATGATTCCCGCTCAAATTATACTATCATTTTTAGAAAAAATAAGGTTGTAGTCTGATGAGCTACTCACACTACGAGAGTTTACTAACGCTCATTAAACAGTTAGGAGCTATCTAAGAAATACCAGACCCCCCCGCGTTTTCGCTGTTTTTACCCGATAATAGCAAAACAGAAAATACGTTGTGTTCAGATTATTATAGTGGACTATAACTGACGGTTATCGCTGGTCTCCTCTCGGCTAATCGGAATGAAGCGGTAAATACAAACGGGGGCTTCTTCCGTCTGCTAGTGGTACTTAGCCCGGCGGGGGACGACGACGACGTGAAATGAATCCTGGGCACGTTGGCGGACGGTGTAGTAGCGAACGAAGTTAGCGGTTGACTCGATAACGATCCGAGTGCACATCGAAACAGATCGAAATCTTTGTGATAGTCCAATTGCAGTGCATGTCGTGCTATAAACGTCCAGAAATGACTACAACCTCTTCAATGAAACGCCGGAAAATGGTGGGATTTTATCAGCATAAAAGGCCGCGAGATTACGCACATTTCCATGCACAGTCTCAATGACAGTAGAAGCTTCGTTATGGATTTTGATCAATTTTGAATTAACTTTGAGCTTCGCCATCTTTATTACTTCAGAAAACCTGCTATAGTGAACTATGGTCTTAAACATACTCCAAAAATTGTGGAAGTTTCCAGGTCGCCATCCTAAACTGGAACCCCAGTCTAAGGAAGACTCATCTCACCTGGTCCACTATCCACCTGCAAGTTCAACTGTATGATTGTGTCTCGAATAACCGCAAATCTCGGAGCAACTATAGACGAGATTTCATAAACAGCTTGCACCTCTGCTAAAACTTGCTCTCGTTTCGTTTTGAGGAACAGTTGGCCGTCTCATACTTCCCGTGTGCACTGAATGCGCTGAGTTATGATCGTGGGATGAGTAGGAGCGATGCAATATATTACAGAACTAACAAGTGGGGGATTTCCGGACTAGGTTGGTAGTTGATGGCGTAAATGTACTTGGGACGGAGGAAAGTTGTGTAGTGCGTTGCTCCATAATGGTCTCCATGCATGCCTGAGCCGTGCGCATGGATTATGATATTCCTGCCTCAATAAAATTTCGCCGAACGGTTTCTGGGACGTTTGTTTGTTTCGGGTATTTAACTTATGAGAAGAAAGCACTTGACCAACCGCAACACTATCTCGAGGTCCGCTCTTGGGAGCCTCTGCCTGCGCTTGAGCTGTTGCCGAGCAAACAGCGGAGCTTGTGAGTAGCTCGAAGCCCCTTCAGACTTAACCGCAACTGTTGCAATTTTCATCTTTCTCGCTGCCGCCACCCCCCACCCCCTCCATGTCAGAGCAGAAACCCAATAAATTCCGGGAGGGTTTTACCAATTAAGGCAGGCGTTGGCGTCGGCGTTGGCGGCGCGTGTTTTATTTCGGCTTAACCCCGAAGGTCATATCCCTCACAAATCATTCGACGGAAATGTTTCGAGACTCTGGGGCTCCAAACAGCTCTTAATTCCTTTAGAATTTATCGGCAAACGGATCGCGTCTAATTCAATTTAACAAACAAAAAAAAAGCGGCACATCTGCTTAAAGTTAATGTCGTCGGGTTCTGGGTGGCAGTCCCCCGGTTAAATTAAATAAAAGAAGGGAATAAAAAAAAAGAAGCGGTTTGAAGGGAAAGGGGTCGTAGATAGCGCCACCAGTTAACAGGCCATTAGGCCGTGGATGCCAAACGCCCAGCGCCCCGACGGGGAGGGTTTCATAGCTACAGCTTTTCAACTACTTCGGCTGCTGCGGCAGATGTGAGGAATCAACCAGACGTTTATTCCTCTTTTTAATTCTTTTTGTCGCGTCTTCGGAATTAATGAAACGGAACGGCGTTTTTGCTTCCTTTAAGATCCTGGAGAACATCCTGCGTATAAATGTGAACAGTGATAGTACGAGGCGGAGCTGTTGCGATGCGTCACACAACTTGCCGCAATCCTTCCACTTCTTCAGTTCCTAATAGCGTAACAATTAAACGTGTAACGTGTTTGGGGGTTTATCCTCTCGTGTCTGGGCCCAATATAATAAATCTGACAAATACCTGGAAACTCGCCTCAAATCTCCAAACAAATATCGCTTCTAGGAGAGAAAATAAGGAAACCCACTCTGAATTTGAACGAAAAGATAAAAATGAAATAAATTTCAAATGAAATGAACTCCTTTTCGACTTTAAATCAAAGTAGCCTTCGTGATTAAAGACAATAAGGAGACAAGGGATTAATACACCCGGGATGTGCTCATCTTTATCCAACTAAATTCAAGCCAGGGGAAGTACTGAAACTATTACCCGAGTGATAACGGGAGGGATTCGATTAGAACATTAAGAATATAGGAATCGCCCTCGCCTTTTTTTGGACCTCGCAATTTGTGTCTTGGAAGGTAAAGCTGCCCACCAGACACGCTGCAAGCCCCCCAAATGGTCAGGTGACGAGTCCAAAGGATGGAGAGCCTGAGAGGAAGGTTACCTATCCTTCACAAACGGAATTTACGTTAGCACGATTAATTCAACTCAGCAACTCCTCTAGCCTTATGGCTCAGGGTGAAATTCCATAAACATAAATCAGATACCGAAAGAGTTCTGTTACTTTGAAGGTGTTTTGTTACTCTTACAGAATAAACTTATATACTACGAAAACTTGTATACATATAAAAATGTGGGTACTAGTTACCTGAAAGTACCCTGCGAGTTTGATGACGACCGTTGGAGTCATGTTAGTCAATCGACTCCTTTCATCCAATATTTGCAGCTGGGTCGAAAAGGAAGATAGTGGTTTACGTATTACTCGTCTTTCCTTTTCCCACCCCTGCCCTTGACACCTCCTTGCTCGGTCTGCCTCAGTTTGTCCACTCAGTCACTTGCGGGTCTCATATAGCTCACGCGATTTGGACACTAAGCCAGTAAGTTCTGGGGTGTTTATTGACTCATTCTTTCTCTTACGTGCTGCTCAAAACACTCTTGCCTGAAATACTTGTGATTACTCAACCCAGTTTCCTATCTGTGAAATACAGTCTTCTCTCGTTTAATACATCACCAATTGACCAATTTCATTTGCCTACATTACTTCCCATCTCTCTCTCTCGCGTGGTTCAGATCCTTCCTGACAAGCAGACTCAGTGTGTGCGAGCTGTGGATGGTAGATCGTCAGATTGGCTGGAGGTGAAGACCAGAACGTCCCAAGGGAGCTTTGATTTTTTCATTAGCAATTAATCCATTGCCTCTTGACCTTGAGAAAAGTTCCTATATGCCATACACTGACGATTTACAGGTACACCTAGCTAGTGAATTGAACGACATAGAAAGTGCGGTTGGAGTAATAAACAGTGAGATGGCAAAAGTGGTTAATTGGTGAGATAGGCATTGTATGAAAGTCAATGAATTGAAATGTAAGGCGTTAGTAGCGGGCTATTCCAGGCTTCTATCACATGTCAATTTAGATAGCTTACCTAAGATCAGAATCAACAATGTGAATATGTGAAAGAGGTAACAAATTTAGGTATACTTATGACTTAGAACTTGACATGGCCAGTTCATGTTACGGCCATTTGCAAGAATGTGCACAGAAGTCTATACCAACTCATCAGAATGGCATTTGATTTTCCCTTCCAGTCTTGCCTGCAACTTGTTCAAGCCTCGGTGATGCATAATTTTGAACACGCAACCTCTGCCTATTGCGACCTCAATAAGGAACAGATCCAGTCATTACAAAAAGCACAAAATGCTGTCATCAGATTTGTGTTTCGGTTCAAGCTTCGCCGACACGTCTCACCTTATTATATAAAATTGAAATGGTTAAAAATTGCTGAGCGGATTAAACTGGGAACCGCTGTATCGTTATTTGAAATTCTAAAATTGTCTACACCAACTTATCTTGGAAACTTCTTTGTCACAATGGGTGACATCCATTTTCGTAGTACAACCCAGGCAACAATTTCAAATCCCTTTTCGTAGAACAACTATATTTAATAAATCTTTCACAGCATACAGCATGAGATTGTATAATGAGAACCCCGAATTTTTCAACACCACTTTGTCAGTTAAAGCGTTTAAAGCCAATTTCAATATATGGAGAAGATATTTAGGACCTTGTGGAAACCGTTTACGGAAAAAGGACTAGTGTGGTTGTATATGCACACAAATAATTTGCATGTAGGTTTTACAAGCACCATGAAGTACAGTTAGTTTGTTTTTTATGAGTCCCACGATGTATTTTCATTTTATTTATTTGTCCGTTTTTTAATTTATTGTTTTTTACTTCCCTTGGCTCTGAAAAATAGAAAAGAAAGTTTTATAATCGGCTGAAGAAAAAATTTTCATAGGGCATCATAGGGATCTTGTCAAAAACAAAAGTTGGGGTTTTCTTCAGATCTTTACGTTTCAGACCCTACTGAGTCCGAAAAACACTTTGGAAAAAAAAACGATTTTTAGAGAAAACGACCTACGAAATTAGCTCAAACTTGATATCTAGCTCGCAGGTTTTCATGAGTCTCCAAAATAACGGTATGAGAAGAAGCCACCGAACGTTAACTATAGTTATCATAGTGATCGAAACACTAAACTTTTTTTCTCAAAAACGGCTATAACGATGTTGATTAAAGCTTTTATATTTATAGCTCCCAATATGGCAATTTTATGACAACCATAAAATTTTCATTCGTGAGAAAATGACGAGAGCAGCACAATAAATTACCAAAATTTTCGACGAATTCGATTTTAGCGCGGTTTATAGAGAAAACGACCGTACCAAATCAGTTAAAACTTGATGTATAGCCCACAGGTTACCACGGGACGCAAAAGTAAGGGTATGAGCAAAATCCACCGAAACTTAACTCAACTTGACGATTTTGATTAAATTTTTTATTCTAGGTCTCGATACGGCAACTATATAGTAAAGTTCGCATTTTTGGAGAAAATGACGAGAACAGCACAATAAATTATCAAAACTTTTGATTTTAGCGCGGTTTTTTCCTTATAAACTCCGCTGAAATGTTACTAGAATGTTAAAAAAAATTGGTGTAGTAGTTCAATCCAATACCTATCAGGTGAGTGTTTGAGAACGCTCGTAAGATATAAGTGGGTCATTACAGAAATTCCTGAATTTCAACTACCACCGTTTCTCTTACTACCAGTTTTAAAAGTTTTTACCCGATAACTCTGCGAAAGTGATACTATCCTCTTCAAAAAACTCGTGTTACAGCCTCATTAATTCTCTGTGTTTCAATCATTCAATAATGGTCCGGGAATGAGTGCGACCAGCACGATAAATCCCGGAACTGTAAGCGCTACTGCTTTCTCCTGCTGTGAAGTGTTGTTTGACCACGTTCAAATGAACTGAGTGATAAATTAATTGATTAGGTAGACAAAGCGATGAGCTAATGAAAGTCGTGTGTTGCAACGCACCAGATATTTTTTTAATTTGTCGAAGTAAGTATTGTAAGAAGTTCATGTTGACGAGTACGTTTTTTATTTACGATGGTAAAAGTAAGATAGTGCTTTATAGCCCTATTTGTGCCCTTGTGAACTTAACGAAAGGTGTCCTTAAGGTAAATTGAGTGATTATTATTTGTGTTTGAAATTGAAATGGGATTCAAACTGGAAATGAATAAAACCGATCGTCTCAAATCAAACGAAAAAATATATTTGAAAGAGAATTTGCTTGGACCGGAAATAAAATCGATGGTATTGGTGGTATGAAGTTGGGTTGGTCTGACCGGAAATTGAGTTTTCAAATAGAAGATTTTGAAGATGTTGCGAAGTTGTGAATGTCGGTATCGGCGGTGGGACTTGGCTATATGGTCCGGTGATGAATCAGGGAGGTCTGGTTTGGATCGTGCGGACAATCGTACTGCTTGTTTTGGGGAACGCGGAAGCTGCCCTAACTTCCTTATCGGCCTATGTCCTGCGAGACTTTGAGACATGTTGAGGTTAGTCATCCTAATCTCGTTTCTTGCTGAATGGGATGAATGGCCTCGTTTCCAAAAGTAAACAGGTTGAATGTATCTTATTTGGTGTGGTGTTTTCTTCTCTACAATACTCACAGCATGTTAGCGAAAGGTATGGCATTGTGAATATAGTACAACGAGGAGAGTAAAGGTGTTTTCTGGATTCTCAATTGGTTGAAGATTTTACATGCGCATTGTGGAGGATGATTGTGAAACTTGTGTCCTGGGCGAGTGGAAGAGAGTACCTTATGGCCCTGATTCCTTGGCAGGTGGTTGAATAAACCGTTTAATCTCTCTCGTGCATCCGAGAATTGCACAATTGGCACTTTGACCACCATTACCATCCACATTACTTGTAAATGCAGAGTGAGAGCTAAAATTGTGTCCAGCTCGGTCTCCAGACGAAGTATGTATTGAGAGAAGTCTGTTGGAGAATCCCTTTCTACTCCGAGTCAAGCAGCGGCGTGTTGCTTAGCCTTCCTGATACTCGCAGAATGGTCGTCATTGGGCGCTTCTTGCTCTGGAGTCTTATTCCATTTGCTAAGTTGAACAAATTAATGATTGCTCAGTGGCAGTTTCCGATTTGAAACAAGGAATGTATGAAATAGGTTTTGAAAAGTCGATTACCGAGGCAGCCTAATTGGATTACGTTCGATTCCATTACCGATAAAGAGCTGATTTGTCCGCTGTGTGCCAATGATTTCAACGCCGTCGGCCTATTGAGCACTGGCCAGTTTTTGCTTCCTTCCGCTCGGGCGCTTTCAGCCCCTGGCAGACCGGTTAAACAGGCCTGTGGACGTTGAAGCGGTTAAGAAGGGCCTAGTTTATGTCGAAATGAAAAACTTCTCCCATTGCAACCCTAGGGAAAATCTACTTAATGTAATATTCACCCCCTCCCTCCTCTGAATCACCCCTTGCCACCACACAGCCCCCTCATTTTGCCGCAGACACCAAAAAACCGACATTCCCCCTTTTCCTTGGTTTGAACCCCCCCACGAAATGAAACATTATTCAGCGTCATTTACCTCCGCGCCCTCCAACACGACGCTCCATTACTCGGATTTTGTTATAGCCGGAGATAAGTTTTAATAGGATTGATAAGCCTTGTTCGTCCCTCCCCACTTCTTCCTGGAGCCTCTCCCACGGGAGCTTTAATGACGTTCCTCCCGCGATGAGTTATGCGCTCAGGGCGTCAAATTCCAAGTTTGAAGGGGTTGGCGAAGGGGGTTATCTCCTTGGAGTGGGTTCGAGACGCGAACGTGGCGTCGTGTTTGGCCGAGGGGCTTTGTTTTGTTAACCAAACAATCCCTAGAGTTGGAGTAGTCTTCAACCATCCTCCGACCTTCTGCTGAGCGTCGAAAATTAATGGGCTTCGGGTCTTCAGCCTTAAGTCCGATGATGCGTGTGTACATCATGTCCCGGCGTACGAAGTTTTCTAGAGAGCTCTGCAGCCTGGTCAGTGAATGGCCGATCTTTGGGCCTCTGTAGCATGTCGGTGGTCATTTATCCAGTAAACTAAAAGATAGAACTTAAATGGCTACTATAAAACAACCCATAAAATCCCAGAACGTAGACAACTGTGGTATCGTCACTCATCTTTTTCAGATAATGCTATCAAAGAACGTAAATCTGTTCTCCACAGCTCCAACAGAGCTCAAAATAAAGTTCGTACGAGCTCATTAAAACATTACATGGCGTTCAGCGTACAAAACTGATCGGCCATGGGAGTTGCTGGTAATTTCTGGGATTGTCAAGATGATTTGTCTGGAAAGGCTCATGGGAGAGGTTATGGAGTTATTTAGGAAACTCAGTTATAAAAACGACTTTAGTTTGAATTCCGGAATTTCTGTGGTTGTTCCTGATTATTTCCATAGCAATTATTAATGTCCCGTATACTTGGCTTATCTGACTAAACCCCTCATGTTTGCTTTCCGCTACCGAACGGATAAGGAAAGTATTGCAATCGCGTAAAAAAAAATCTGTTACGTTGTACATATTCGTTCGACATATTTCTACAGGAACATTTATGGAGAACGAAATGTAGATACCAGTTAGTTGAGAGTACTTCGTAAGTTTGATTGGAATTGTTTGGGCTATTTTCGAGAAAACTGGAAAACTGGTGCATTAATATTCGAAAAATCTTGTTTTCCGGGTCATCGTGGCGTGTATCTCCGTTCAACAGATTGACACAGAAATAATTAGGGAAAACAAAATGTGGGTACAGGTTGCCAGAAAACACTCCGTAAGATTGATCAAATCTAGTGACGCTGTTACTCGTTGAATTACAAAAATGTTCATAAAACCGTTATTTACGACACGCTTTCATTTTTGTCTGTTCGTTGGACTGTCAGAGGAACACTCGTTGAGAACAATATATACGTATTAACTATTTAAATATCTGGTGCGTTGCAACACACAACTTTCCTTAGCTCCACGTCAATTCACTTTGTAAATGGCTAATTCTATTTAATCAATTCATTTTTCACTCAGTTAATTTGAACTTGGTCAAACAACGCTTTACGGCAGCAGCAAGCGGTAGCGTTACAGTTCCGGAATTTATTGTGCTGTTCGTACTCATTGCAACACCATTATTGAGCAATTGGTACACAGATAATTAATGAGGCTGTAAACAAAAATTTTTTTGAGAAGGATAGTAATTACTTTTGCAGAGTTATTGGGTAAAAAGTTTAGAACTGGTAGAAAGCGAAACGGCGGTAGTTGAAATTCAGGAATTTCTGGAGTGAGCCCCATGTATCTCATGAGCGTTTTTAAATACTTACCCTATAGGTATTGGATTGGACTACAGTACCAATTCTCTTTGACATTCTACCAACATTCCAGCGGAGTTTAAAAGGAAAAAACCACGGCAAAAACGCTTTTCGTCGAAAATTTTGATAATTTATTGTGCTGCTCTCGTCATTTTCCCACAAATGGGAATTTTATGATATAATTATCATGTTAAGAGCTACCAATATTAAAAATGTAATCAAAATCGTTAGAGCGGTTTTTGAGAAAAAAAAATTTGTTGTTTTGATCACTATGATAACTATAGTTAACTTTCGGTAGATTTTGTTCATACCCTTATTTTGGCGTCCCATGGTAACCTGCGAGCGAGATATCAAGTTTGAGCTGATTTGGTACGGTGGTTTTATCTAAAAATCGTATACAGACACACATACACACACACAGACCATTTTCCCAAATAGTGTTTTTCGGACTCAGGAGGGTCTGAAACGTAAAGATCTGAAGAAAACTCAACTTTTTTTTCAGCCGATTACATAACTTTCCTTTCTACTTCGTAGAGCCAAGGAAAGTAAAAACATCCTGTGAGTTGAGTGAAAATCGTTCGTGTCGTTTTGTCAAAAAGCGTGAAAAACCTGTATCTCCATCTCCGTTCGCCGTATTTTCATGCAGCACCCCCTGGAGGACTCCAATTGAGACTCTGGGAGTGAGGTATACACTGCCAAATCTTCACCCACGAGTGGCCTCGACATACCCCATGACTTGGCAACCCTGCCCAGATAGCGGCAGTGCCAAGCTCCTCCTTGAACCTGTGGGATGACTGGTTATGGTGCTGCTCGCTCAAATGCAGAAAATCAACCTCCTTTCCTCGCTGTAACTGCCGCCAAAGATCCTGCGCTGCTGTGTTCCGATGAAGGTTGTGTTGGAGGATACGAGCCATCATCAGCCACGATAACTCTCGAAATACCCTTCCACTCCCCGCCCCCCACCCCTCCTGGGCAGATGGGCCCCCTCATTACCTGTGACCCCTCACTCAGAGCAGAGCACGTGAGTTTTCCACTCCCTCTTCTTGCGACCTTGTTCCCTGCAGCAGTAGCAGAGAAAGGCGCAGCCCAGGCATTGGAAGAATCGCGGCACATCTTCCCTAGGGCGGGTCCTACGGCGGACCCATACGATTCTTCTTGTGCCCTTCCCCAAGAAAAGAGCCGCAGCCTTGGCTTCCATCCTAACAATGGCACTTCATTGCTCTCACGTATTAGTCTCTGTCAGGAAGACCTCATTTTCACCCCATCCCACTCGCTGAAGATCCCATTGCAGACTTGCCAGCATATCATACACAGTCATTGATCACTATGATAACTGTTGTTAGTTTGAGTCGTTTCGGCTCACACCATTATTAAGGCGCCCCGTGGTGATCTGCAGGCCGATTTGGCTTCGCTGTTTTCTTTCAATTGCATTCACAGACTTACGAGCCTTGGAAATGCTACGATTCAAAGAAAAGTGAAAGTTAATGTTTCAGTAGTTTTTGTAACTTTTCTTCCTACTTCGTAGGACTGAACAACAATTGCAGCTAGGTCTGCGTTCCCTTGTTATAGACGTGGCCACTTCATTCTGTAGCTGCATGCCGCTCAGAGGACTGTTGTTTCTCGAAACCCGCCCCGCAACTTCCGGTTGGCCTGTCGAGGACCTCATCCAGAGCTGTATGGCCCTCAGACCGAGTGGCTCATTTGTCGGATTTAACGCAGCCCGCTGGACATTCGAGAGGTTCGATCGAATGAATAACCGAGCAATAGAAGACTAAGAGAAGGGACCGACGTACAAAAAAAACAGTGATCGTTATTGTCAGATTGGGATAGTTGTTTGCTTCGGCTTTTCACGTTCCGAGTTACAATAATAACGTCCTGGTATCGCCAGGTGTCGATTACTCCGAGTGTCGTCCCTCCCGTAGAACTGTCCAGAGCCTCATTCCCTCGTAGCGTATGACAGATCAAACACAATTATTTGCTCCCTTCGGCCCTCTTTGTTAATGCGATCCGCCGTCGCTTTGACAAAAGCCCTTTCCGCTTGTCCCCCTCCCCCATCGTCTTTCCAGTTTGTGTTCTATTTACCTAGCGTTGACAAATAACAATTATTCCGAAAAGCGCTCACTGTCACACGATTTCTTCGCACACACTCGTCCCAACGTATTTGTACGCAGATGTTGCAAAAGTAGGAAATACGTGGGATTCAGTGAAATAAAAATTACTTCGTTTGAACTGGTCTCCGTTGAGGGTACTTTTAGGGGCGGTTGATCTGAGGACGCCACATCCTTCGACGACAAAAGCAGGTAAACGACCGAAATTGCTCAAAGTCAAATCGAGGGCAAGGTTGCTGAGGCGTGACAGGAGAATAGAGGATATGCTGTATGCACGGACTGGAGGGGTTGTGGGACGAGAGAGTCCCGACTGTATTTTTAATAAATATCTGGTGCGAGGAATCACACAACGTCCTTCTTATTGGACTACCTACATAGTCCTCATATAAGAGGGATTTACGACGAAAAAACAGGACAATTTCGTCGGCATGTTCGTTAATACATAGGGCTGCTCTAATAACTTTGGTAAACAGTTTTTTACTGGCTGCAACTCAAAGTATAAAGAAAGTATAGTAATCATGTCAAAAAAAGTTGGGTTTTTTTTCATATCTTCACGTTTTGTGGCCAACCGCATCTAAAAAACCCAATTTCGACGCGTGGTGGTTCGATTTTGTTTTGTATGTTATTTGTTTTGACACGAAAATAATGTTATGGGTGATTTCTATCGATGGGAAAGGGACGTAGGGAGTACAAAAACTAGCCTTTTTCTCGAAAACGACTCTTACGATTTTGATTGAATTTCCAAATTATCTACTATTAGTTGGTACCTGACTTTTCCCCTCCATAAACTCACGATAATCTTGCAGCGTGCCGCCATTCCCACTCTCCCTTCCACACTGCTCAGCGGTTTAGGAGGTTCATGAGCGGCCTTTCCTCCACGTCCCCGCAAGATACTTGCCCTGGATCAGGGAGCTCCATCCTCTTCGGGCTGAGCACTGCCTGGGTAAATTGAACGACGTAATTCCTAGTTTTCATCAAGGTTGATGATGTTGCAGAAGAATCCCTGTAGTGTGAGCCTGTCCACGGCGTTCCCCTTCCAGCCAGCCCACCTTTGTTGTGAGACGATGGCATGTGTTCGGCACAGGCTGAAGCAGTTGGGATCATGACGCCCTTCCCAGGTGCGTTCGGAAGTCTGAGAACTGCCCTTTCAGTCGGTTTCTCTTCCACACAAAGTGATTAAGTTCAGTTTAATTTCCAATGGCAATGTATTTCCCCTTTTGGACTTTTCAAAATATCCTGCTTCCCTGGATTTACCTCCTTCTACAACACACACAGCTCTTCCCAGACCCACTCGTGCTCTTCCAGTGCTCATACAGACATTCCTCTCAACTCTCAGGCCAGTCACAGCTCTCACTCTCTGCCTCCGCTACAGTTTCCCACACGTATTTCAACTCCCTGTGTATCGCCCTTACATAATCAAACTCAAATCAATATTCAGTTCTCTCGCGCTCACTGATTTCACTTTTATCTTATTTAAGCTCCCCCTCTCGTGCAACCATGGGGCCATCTCAGCATAGTAACTTGTTTGTAAGGTCTTTGCCGATTTATGAAGCCAAATCTTTCGCCAGATAGCTCTCGCGTTTCCATTATACGTGTCCCTGTATTCATTACAGCGTCATTGTGGTTCTTCTGCTCTGTTCAGGGCGTCCTCAAGGAGGGGACTCCTAATTATTGGATTGGCTAGTATTTTTATTACTGCTTGGTTGTCAGTGAACATTGTTGTTTTGTTTCTGGGGTGCCCCTGTGTTTTATGATGTATTATTCCCATTCGTGTTGGGATGAATATGCTTGCGTCCCCTCATATTTGCTCCTTAGATTTGCTCCTCAGTCAGCATAATTTGTCAGATTCGTCTGCTACAAATTCCCGTACTTCCCTTGAGCTTATTTCAGTGTTAATCTCAGACTGATATCGATATCTTGTTTTCTTACTACTCGGAATGAGAAACTGAAGCAGTGCAAATCGCTTGAATGGATTTACCTGTCGCTTTATTATGGAACGGGTGTAATACGTTCAGATTGTCACTGGATTGTGCTTAGTCATCGAAACTGACGTACTTGTAAGGTAAGCGTACAAAAGATTATTTCCCTTTGTTATTGATTCTTTTGTCTTTCCGCAATTTCTCCGCGAATAGTCTTAATACAGTGTCAGGCGGCTTTTCAAGCATCGAACTATTGATCCGAATACTCTCGCATTTCCATTTTTATATCATCGCTCGGACTTTACCGTTCGACAAACACCGAAGTTTTCACAGAGGGGAAAAAAAAAGATATAGCTGTAAGTGTGGAAGTAAAAAATACGCAGTGGAGAAAAGGCAAGCGAATTCGCGGGGAAAAAAATGAAGAGGGAGCGAAATATTTACCTTTGACTGTCGGAGCGTGTGTGATGGATGGTTTAGGTTGATTCGTTGAATAAAAATAAATAAATGAAAAAAAAAAAAAAAGTGGTGGTGTGCGGTGGTGGTGGAAATGGTGAGGAGGGGAGAGAAAAAGGAGTCGGCATAAAAAAAAGTATATCTTTTCATCGAATAACATACTTTGGGAGTCTTTACGCGGAGGTTGTCTTTGTTGACGTTGGTTGCTGTCGTGGTGTAACCGGTGGTGATTGGGGGGGGGGGGGAGTAGAGAGAGAAACCGCTTTGACGGCTGGAGCATAAAGCCCTCTCCCTTCCCTTTTGAAATGCTCTCCGCGATAGAATCTCGAGTGGATTTGTGAGACAATTTGCTCCGAGTGAAATGAATATGAGGACTGTGTAGCGCTGAGCTTCAAGTGGTGGACGTTAAGTATTGAGATGAAATGGAGGAATATTATTGGAACCAAAAAAAAGAATTAATTTCTCACACATTTTATCGCACTCATCACAACAAAATGTAGTTCTTTTTCTTGTGTGCCCCTCCCCCCTCCCCCAGAGATACATTACGGTAGGGGAACAGCAATTTTGTTGACTTAGATCCGTGACTTGATTAATTTTGACTTTCCGACGCCCGAAGGGTAAGGAAAGTATTGCGATCTTGACAAAAAAAAAGTTGAGTTTACGCGTCTCAATGCTGGGTTGAGCACCGCGGCCTAATGACCTATTGTGCCGGTCCTAATGTCTCAAAGGTCGATGCCTTGCCTCGTAAGAAATGCCAGGTATTTCCTGCAAGAGTCTTCTTTGATGTTCACCCTGGGAGAAGTAGCCCCAAAAACCAAAAATCGCTTCCCTCGGCAAGGACGTGATTGGGAGTACCGCACCACACACCTAGGCTATGCCCATAACATGGGCATTCATTTTGCAGTGCCTGGTGACCAACTGCTTTAAGTCTATCCTCACCATCCTCAGAAGGCTCTGTCTTATCTCATGTATTTGCTCTTACGATGATGAAGCGTTTAGAATGCCTCACAAACTGCCGTTGCATTCTTCTGGCTGTGGTTCTCGACTAATGACAGGGAAGTTGCGTTACCTTCAGATCTTAACGTCTTGAGGCCTGCTGAATCCAAATAGCTTAATCTCGACGAGTGGTCAGTAGTTGAAATTGCGGGACAGCGGCTGATCCGATTGATATGGTTCTCTTATTGTTTTGTGAATTGATGTAGAGCTGAAAGTTGTGTAATGTGGCGTCTCTTTTTTTTATGGACAGTTTTTCTCTCATAAATACCGCTAATATAGTTCAGGCAATCTCAGAAAAAAACAATGTGATAGTTCAAATAACTACCTACACGATGAGCGTTTAATGATGCTTATATGATAAGTAGGAGCAATGTCAGAAATTCCCGAATTAGTAACACGGCTGTTTCACTTACTACCATTTCCCTTGTAATTCTGAAACAATGACTGCAGGGGGCAGTTCTTCTAAAAAAAATCGACAGTTTCACAATAATCGTTGCAGCATGAGCAGGAGCGACTCAATAAATTTGTACCTGAGAACATCAAGCTCTACCACTCTGTACCAACTTGTGGGAGTTTGACGGTTCCCCCTGGATTGTGTTATCAAACCCCCCTCCCCCCTTTACACTGTCGTAAGTTGTAATTAATGTCGCCGAATGAAACCTACCTCGAAAGTGTTTTTAGGGCTTCTAGAAAACTACATATGTGATCTTTGCGATAACAAGTCGAGATTTGGGAGAGAGACCACGACGACGTTCTTATTTATTTTTCGACGCTGGAACCGAATTTGAGGTCCAAAGAAATCGTATACCCCTTGGTTCGGCAGGCCGGATGAGCTGGGTCTTAGACCTCCAAAATGCACGCACTAGCCCTAATGTAAAATCCACCTCTTCTGTTATTTCCAATTGACAACGAATTTGCCCCTTCTTCTGGACTTTCCCAAATTTCCTATTCCCTCCCCTCAATTTACTTTCCTTTAAACACGCAGCTCCTGCCAAACTCATTCACCTACGAGTTCTCGCAAAAGTCGGTGGTCTCCCAGTTCTCCCAACGATTCATCTCTCGGCTCATGCTATTTCACAACTCAACTCTATCTCTCTCTATGTCCCTCTTCTTCCACTTTGTGTCTCACAACCAGTTCACATGTATTAAGAGTCGCTTGTTCGTGTTTATACACTACAACCGGATATAGCTATTCTACCAAATGTATTACACTCTTCACTCATACTCACCTCGTTCATTCACGTCTCAGTTCCAAGCTCCCCCATTCGTGCACCCAACAAGGTTGTTAAATACGAGTATAAAGAGAGAGAAATAAAGACTTGAACACATTGACGAATGATACGAACGTGATGGAGGACTGTATTGATACACTTGATTTTAAACAGTCACTTGATTGAGCAGCCAGTAGAACTATTTAATACTACAAGTTGCCTCTAAATATGTGAACTGGTGTTAGGATGAGAGCGGCGAGCTACTGAATTGAATGAATACTGAGCACTGATGGTGTGATGTCTTGATAAGAGTTGGGTCTTGGTGGAAGAGTAGGTGGGGAGGGTGCTGAGCGTAGGAATGCCTATGGAAGGCGGGGAGTGAGGGGTGAACATTTTCACCTTTGGTTAGCAGGAGAGGCTAATTGAACTCTCATCAGGCCACCAAAAACCCTGCCCTGCACCCCAGGGCTTTCCAGTTCTAGGGAAACGAACTAATTCGGCCAGAGCTGAGCATAACGCCCTAGCATTTATCCGTAGAGATAAATACACCTCCTAGAGTAACGAGAAAGTTATGGTGACGAGGAAGAACCTCATTATTCCACAGAACCACCGAGATATTCAGATTTAACGTCGAAAAGTACATAGAAATGTCGTGATGGCAGCTAGAAATCTCGACCTTCTATGTGGGGATGTGTTATGTTAGTGTCAAAAAGCTCTGGTTTTACTAAGAATTAAATGATACGGTCTGGGACCGAACCGTGAAATTGCTGTTGCAATAAAACCCTTTCAACCTGAGTTCCTTCACCCAAATCCCAAATGGGCAAACCTCTCCTTCTCCAAGGTCACCGTTGCTTTATGGAATATTTCGAGTTATTCGTCGGAAGACATTAAGCCGCAGGTAGCGCGATTTGACTAGACACAAATAACATCCAATTCCCTCGGTGGAGCGTAATCCGAACGGACTACTCACGAGAATTGAGCGAAGTTTCAAAAAAATGGCGAATTATTCGGTAGCTCCAGCCGACAACGAGGGCACCAACTGAGAAACAGAGTACATCAGAGCTAACAAGATGAGTTATTATTCAAAGCACGGCTGCTCCTTTCCCAGCAGCCGCGCCAACCGAGTTATACAAGCGGGAGGTCCGGGCGAGTGTGGGACCCAGGCGCAGGTATTTTCGACGGTGAAATTCCTTATTATTCTCTTTAAAATTGAACGAACATTTTCCATACGAGGCGGAGGAAATAAGAAAAGCGGAACGTCGCGGAGAGGAATCTAAAGTTACCTCGACTGAAGCTCAGAATATTAAGGACGAATATGCATAAAGCTACGTATAGATACACTTCACAGCTCTTCTCAAAGTCACGACGGGATCTACTGAAATAATGAGAAAGTGGAATTAGGGTCGTCGTAGTTGTTTCTCAGTTATGAATAATTACCTCGTGAAAGAGTCGGATTTCTCATCTTGGCAATTTTTGTGTACAATGAATCTATCACGGTATCCTCATAAATACTAACAACAAATTTCACCTGAAAGCGCTACGTGGCATTCCAAAAGATTCTCTATTATAAACTTACACTGTAAAATGTAATGTCTGCCGCTTGGAAATGAAGAGTGATACCAGTCAGGGAGGTTGCGGTTCTGGTAGCATGCGAGAGCCCGGCCAACATCTACCGAACCCAGACCTGTGGAGGTACGCCAGGTTGTCATTTAGCCAGCCCTCCGGTAAAGATTGTGGGAATATTTGAAAGTAAAAGCGTAATTGGATATCACGAACAAAGTGTTTTCATTTAAAGAATAAGGAAACAATGTTATAGGAACTATTAATACAATTGGAATGTAGGCGTAACGTTATAGTGCAACAATCAGGTTATCATTCCTTCATTTGATGCCTAGAGCATGAGTCCATAAGGTAGGTTGCCACAAAGATACCCGTCCCATTCGTTTCAGCGTCGAAAAATACTATCAAACGACTGTGACATCAAGGTACGAGTGTAATAAAGCCGACCTCGATAATTAATGCTTTATTGAACAAAATTCTGACATGCAATGGAATGAATAAAATAGAATTATGAAACTAACGATGTACCGTCCATAGTGACTAACAACAGCTGGGAACGGACGTATAATGTTTACGAGTTTATCACAACGAGTTCGTTATCCTCGAGAAGAGGAACCCGTGACCCAAATATCAGCAAATTGAAATAAAATAATGAGTCGGGTTATTGAATTAATTGATAAAATACGTTGAGCTAATTGAATCAAACAAAAAAATGAATGTAACTCTGTTCAGAAGGTAAAAGAAATGACACTACTAATAAAAATATAAAAGAAAGTAAACGGCTGATAATAAAAATGAAAACAGCAACGGTTTAGAAAATGAATTTCGTCTGGGTCTACTTTACTTATTTGGCCTGCCAATAAAAGAAACACCTCACTGGAGTCGCACTAGTCGGTACCAAACGAAATTAGATGAATTCGGGGTGCAGGGAACTGGAGGGTTTGTTACTGGGCGATGGACGAGAGCAGAATAGCCAGAAGAAAAAAATATGATGGTTCGTCACTGCGCAATAAGCTGGTTCTTCGACCTCAAGATCTCCGCACTTGCCCTCACAGCAAAGTCATGGTTTCCCTGTGCACCAACCCCCTGTGTTGTACCTGTGGGAAGACACACTCTTCAGTTATTTCCTATAGACAACCGATTTCCCCTTCTTCTGGACTTCCCCGAATATCGACAGACGACAGACAGCTCCTTCCAAACTCAATCATCTCTCCCGTGAAAGTTGGTCATCTCCCAGGAAGTCATCTAATAGCTCTCGTGATGCAGTCGTTTCTCAGTTCTCTCAAAAATTCGTCTCACAACTAGTTCTTGTGTATTTAGAGTCCCCTAGTTCGCGTTTATATATTAACACTCAAACTGAGAACGCTATTCTGTCAAGTTTAATACACTCTCACTCACGCACACCACATCCATTTATTTCTCGGTTTCAAGCCCCCCTCCCCAACTATGATATCGCCCAGTTTCGCGATGGTAGCTCCAAGACACTCTCTGGCGCTAGCGATTTACCGTCCACTGAACCGCGAATTTGTCTTGGTTCTTTAATTTCATGCTACACGATACGTTACATCGCCTGACAACGTAATTTCAAATTTTAAGGGTGGTGGTGGTGAGGGGAGGTTTTAAAAAGAGTTGATGACTGAATAATGGTCGTTCAACGCAAAGCACCGAATCATTTCGATTCTTTTGACCTCGGACTTCCCCAGCCATCAGCTCCTTCCGATACCTGCCTCTCGTACCTGTGGAAATTCCGCCACGGTTGCGGTTATTTCTAACAGATTTCCCTGAAATGTGTTTTTTCCTTTCTTTATTTTCTCTCTTCTCAATTTCAATTCCTCTCCACAAGAGACGACTCCTTCCAAAATGCATACATTCAGCTACGAACTAGCGCGAAAGTCACTCGTCTCCCTGTACCCGGTTACACCACGCTCCCTCGTTCCGATAGTTTCCCGCCAGTTCACGCGTTCCAAGTACTACCCTTGTATCGCCCCTTTGTACGCGAACTCTACCCAATCTAACTCTACTCAGTTCATTCTTCACATAATACAGTCCTCCTCACGCACCGAGTTTCTATTATTTTCGATCTTCAACTCTCGCTCTCTCGTGCGCCCAACAATTGTCAAAAACTATGTATCTAACGACCACTACTCGACCAGCAAATTGGGAATCATAGTTCTGTTCCTCATGCGTTACATCCCTTTGATTTGTCGGTTTAATTGGATGCTCTAAGCGCCTCCTTGGAGCAAATTACGTGATATTAAATGGACGGATGTTTCTATGTTCGCTTACTAATGATATGCTCCTTGTTGCAGGTATGACGATTTGATCCTCCTCATGATGTGGTAATTACATTAATTATGAAATACTTCAAACGTCAGTTGTAACGCCAAGGGGCATTTCCTCGTCATCCCTGCTCAAGAAATTGATTCCTCCAACAAATTTACTCTTGTCGTAACACTCGCGCATGAATTACTTATTTCTTGCGATTGCAGTTTAGAGAACTTAACGTTAACTGTGCAGGATGTGGTGTAGATCGCTATAGGACGCAGGGGACGCTGATTAGGACACATGGCTTATGTCGCTGGAGTCATAAGACTAAATAGTCGCACAATAATAGGAATAGTCTGATCGGAGAGCGTTTATAATGAAGTAGCGATGTTGTGTTCTACGACGTTGAAATTTGAGGACGTAGAAGATGCGATATTATCCGATGGCTGGTGTTTATATTAGAAGCTGATGATCGAAAAATACCTAAATTGCCGGATGAGGAGAAACGTGAAATTAGCCAGTGAAAAAAAGGCGAAACCAAAAACAGGCTTCAAGAATCCGTTAGCGCATGACCGAATATGACCAACAGATTTCATTAGTAGCTCAAGTGATGGTTTCTAAGTGGACATGGGGTTGAGGAAAGTTGTGTGATGCGTCGCATCAAATGTTTCCAGAGTGGCAACAGACCTGTGAATTATTAATGAAGGGTGTGGCGTAAGTAGGAGCAACCCAATAAATTTCGGAACGTTAAGCTACTGGTTTCTGGTCAGAACGTCATGTTCTACCTACTTCATATATAATGGTAGAGCGACACAAGAATAGCTGAACGTGCGTGTGGATGAGGACAGTCCTATGATGACTCACAGCAGGTATTTTTGAAGTCGTTATTTGCTATTCACTGAGCGTTTTGTCCTGAATGTTTATTTGCACGCTCTCAGTCTTCTCGGACACAAGTAACCAGAGTTGACGGAAGACCCCAGTCGTCAGCTGGTTGTGGTAAAGAGATCGTTCAATCTTGTCTCAGTTTTGAGTGTCTGCCAGCGTCTATCCTTGGCCCACTTCTGCATCACCGGGTTGAGGGCTCGAGCGGAATTTTCTTTTGTACCGCAGGAGGTTCTGGCGAGGCGGATGCGTCCATTTGTAGCAGCGACAAATCGAAACTATTCTCTCCGCGACCAACTGCTCCGCTGCACCTTGAAACCCCCATTACAGCTGACCCATCGAATAGGCCTGCATTTCATGTCCATGTGCGGAAGCGCTTATTACCATTTAATTTAAGTACAACCCTCAAAGCTCCAGGTACTTTGTGGTTGACTGTAGTTGGCGATTAGCTCCGTTTGTCAATAATTACATGCCTCCGAGCGGCGTCTGAGGGAAAACCTCCTGTAGTTTTTTCCCCTTCAGGCTTCGGTGTGCTGGGTGGGGTGAGGGGTTCAGAACTGAGAACTAGGTCTCGTAAGTGCTTCCTTTACCTACCTTTTTATTCCGTGGCATCTTCAAACCGCAACGGTTTACAAAAAGTTGGGGTGGAGCCGGTCGAAACAGTCGTCGGACGGGGCCCAGATTGACCTCGACCCCACCTGCACAAAAAGTAGGGTTTAGGGGCCAAAAGCACGTCTTTGGGCGAGTATTACGTTGAAATCGGGGCTTCGGAGCCGAGTGAAGTGGTTATTTGCTGCTTTGAGTTATTGTAGAACTTTTTTCGTGCGGTTTGTTGAATTTACGGAAATGAAAGTAAACCATTTGTTACTCTCCGCAACCCGAAGGGCGAGGGAATTATTGTAATCGGTAAAAAAGTTGAGTTTTCGTCAGATCTTTACCTTTTTGAGGCCTTCTGAATAGAAAACATCTGGAACGACGTCTCAGACAACCTTCCTCGGCCTCTTGTGCATTGGGAAATTATTATCGCTCCAGCAACTAATCAGATCTGTTTTATATTCAGTTCTGTGTTGAGCTTACCTCAACTTTCTAGAAATACGAAAGTTATTGGGGGTTCCTCTAATTATTACCTTTATTGAGTGACGTTGCCTAGGTATCAATAGTTTTGTTGGAGGTATAGTTCTGGAGTTACAGAAAATACTGTGAACAACGTTATTCAACGAGATAGTAGTTTGAGTTCCAGAATTTTGTGGGATGCTCCTAATTACTTGATGGCCTTTCTTAAATTACTGTAGTGCAGGTAGCATATAGGGCCATGACAACCATACCTCGTGTACTCACAGGGCAGCGTCACGATGAAGCCTGCAGACAGATTGCCGGTGTATTGTCACTTTCAGGTTGTCTGTGGAGAAATACAGCGATTTGACGTCATATTTGTGGGTCCCGAACAGTCTGCAGTGTTTCAAAGTGCACAAGTTGCAATGACTGTGTCCTGGCGAGGTTTGTGCTGCTAGAAAAGTGTAGAGGAAGACTCAAACTACCTCCCTTCTACCTTCTCCAAATTCTTTATCACGGCGAGCGTCATAAAAATATTATCTTTGCATGTCCGTAGTCAGATTGGCGGGACAATGGACATTAGCTGAACCGATCGTCCCATCCACGTGAAGGAGGCGTTGTAGACCAAAGTACCAAAATGCGGGTAATTTTTCGGTTTTGTGAGTTCAATTTAGCTCCAGTATCTGCCGATCTCAAGGCTCCATGAACGATCACCATGTTGTAAGTCTTACTTCAGCCTAGACAGGTTCTAGTACTCTTTAGCTTGACTTGGGGCTTTCTGAATCGGACTATCTTCCTTTGTGTTGAGGATCAATCCTTACACTGTCAGACAGTATTATTTGATCCAAAAAGATGAAACTCTTCCGTCATTCTGGTTTCCTAGGCTGTGCTGGAAATAATTATCTCCCCGTTAATAGATTTTTCAATGGTACGAATCAATTCTTACCCTTTATGAGTATGCAGCCAGAAGTTAACACGCGAACTTGAATGTTCATACGAACATTCAGAAATAACCGAAGAGCTTGAGGACGAAGGTGTTCGGGGAAACAATGACTTGCTGTTAGGGCTAGTGTGGACATTTCAGAGGTCAAAGACCCAGCCGATTAGGCCCGCCAAATAGGCTGTAGCCCTTGAGTTGGGGTTATCCTGGTGGTGGGTGGTGATTCAGATGGGCAGGGAGGTTAGTGCACATGAGGGCTGAGCCAGAGGATGTGTCAGAGCTATGAGCTGATGACGCGTTGAGCCGGACAACGGCAAACTTGAGTCTAGGTACTAAGGTTAGGATGAATGATTGAGCACATGAGAAAACGCAAAAGTTGAGTCGCAAAGGTAACCACATGCATAGTAGGGGAATATAGCAGGGACATGCTCACTGGGGTGGTGCAAAAAGGGGCAGGCACTCTGGGGTCGTGCAATTAAAGGGCAAGCACACTGGGACATTTTGGAGGTCAAAGGCCCTGCTAATTCGGCCTGCCAAACACACATCATCCAACTCTCGGAGGCAAGGTAGCGTTTTCCCTTGTGTCGCTGAGTGTGGACAGGTTACCAGGTGAGCTGCAAGCATCTGCATACGTCCGTTGATAATTTAGAGTCGAATTTCTTGTGTATTTCTCAATCCTGGGAGCCCAAGTCTCACTGATTGATTAAGGAATGTTAATACGTCTCTTTATTTAATTACTGGTAACCTTCATTAGCTTTATTGCCAACGGAGAAGTGCGGAATCTGGAGGACTGGGGGTGATTGTACGACATATCCTTCAAAAGTACGCAACACTTCAGACATTTTCGTGAAATTCAGGAGTCTTACCTCTTTTGAGCTGAACTAGGGAGAGTTAAACCATCTGTTACCCTTTTGGTTTGGTCAGTAGCCTCACACATCTCCTTACGAGGCTATGCCTAATCATCCCTCAGCAGTGCCTGAAGAAATTACTGTAACCGCATTTTTCTTGGTTCCCTACGAAAGAGTGCTAAAAATTGGGGACTGATTTGTGTGTGATTGCACTACGTATACCTGAGAAGAAGGGAACTTATAGACATCTTCTCGAGCTCCCGGGGGTTTAGTACTTCAATGCTAAACTGGAAACGGGAAATCGGATCAAGAACTACCCAGCCGGTCAGATCTCCGCGCGGTTCAACATTGGCAAAAGCTCTCGATCAAGAGAATGGCGAACGACGGAACACCTGTTTTCAGGTCTGGGTGTGGTGGATGCTGCGCAAGTGGCCAATCTCTCGCATTATAGACTCCGTGACAGTAGACTGATACAACTCTCTTCGAGGGTTCAGGAACAGTCATTTGGTTAGGAAACAGACTTGCCGACAATTAAACTATCCCTCACACTGATGGATCCAACACCTTCTCTCACATTACTCCTCTTCACGAGGCTGTGCCTAACCAGCCCTCAGTAGCCTCTGGAGAAACGACTGTAATGATATTTTATCCTGATTGCCCACGGAGGAGAGCTCAATCCTTGGGACTGTGGAGGATTCCACTGAGTGTCCTTCAGAAGGAGGGAACTCTTTAGATATTTTATTGAGCTCCCGGACTCACTTCTGCGATGTATTTGAGACGGTTAGGCAGTCCGTCACACTCATGGATTGATCAACCTCTTCACTCATTACTTCTCTTTACGAGGCTGTGTGCTGCCCCAAATGGAGTGAACTGTAAACCAGTATGTGCTCCTCTCGTGACTTGATGAATCATTACTCAGTTACAAGATATGGACTTTCCCGGGGGAGCAACATTTTTATTTGCTTTTCTACAGTTTTGAAATCTAATTACGTTAGGAGGAAGAAGAAGAGATGAGGTTCAAATTTATGGCTCCGGTGCAGAGCTGCAGAGAACTCCGCAAAACGTTTGCACAGTTCTGTACAAAACTGATGAACAGTTTAGAACTTTACTGTTTACATCTGCAATAAATTTCGCTGTTCGGACGCGTTTTATTGTACCTTCCCCAGAACTTGAATATTTCCCACGAGGTGGTCTCCGAAACTCGTAAAACCTCAAACGCAGATTTCAATCCTCGGTAGAAACCAGGGACCTCCCCGTTTTCCAGCGAACGGCGGGATGCTACTCTCGCGGATTGGTTCCATAACCGCAGGAGCCTCATAAATCCTATCTGGCCCCGCACCCACACCCACAACCCCTTGGCCACAGTGGCCGAGTGCAACATGTGCCGGCTATTAACCGAGATCTGTTAACTTTCGCTCTGCTCGCTTTACTGCTCACTAAAAGTGACGCAGTACGTCCTGCCGAGGGAACTCTCTCGCTTCTTAGGCGTCGTCCTCTTTGAGTTTCGTCTTGGGTTGAAAATTGAAAGTGGCATTAGGACGTGTTTTGCGGTTATGGGGTCGCAGGTGTTTTCATATTTTATGACCGACCGTTTATCAGCCTCTTACGATCTGTTATTGTCGGGCTATGACGCAGTGTGGCTTTTACCTTTGAACGATTGCAATTTCTTAGCGCCCTGCATCAAAAGTAGGTGCTCAGCTTCCTAAATCTCCAGTGTTCAATCTCGCAAGCTGGATAAAAACTGTAAACGTTGACTAATCCCTTCTAAACGTCTGTAAACCCTGTAAAAGTAAAGGGGGTTTCGTGAAAAAGAGCCTTTTCATTGTAAATGTGGATAGAACATAGGACGAGCCAGTTCCTTAAGGAGTGTGGTGACTTCGATGCGTAGCGTTACAGATTTCGGTTACTTCCATCAGGACGGGATGTCACCATGGCTGAAAGATTTCTCCTGGTTGTGTTCGCCCTGTTTCATGTTAAGCCGCAGTGAAGTCCGAGAACTGCCCGTACAGTCGTCTTCTCCAGACAAAAGGATTAAGTTCTGTTTAACTTCGGACGACAACGGATTTCCTCTTTTGGACTTTCCAGAATATCCTTCCTCCCTCGATTTACCTGCTTCTCCAACATACACAGCTCTGCCAGAAGTACCCGTCACGCAGTGCTCACACAGACATTCCTCTACCAACTGTCGAGCCAGTCACAGCTCTTCTCACTCTCTCCCTCCGCTCCAGTATTCCGAGTCGTCCCCTTGTGTCGTTCTTATATAGTCAAACTCAAATCAATATTCATTTCCCGTGTAATACAATCTTTCTCTCACGCTCACCTTTTATTTCGTTCTTAAACTCCCCCTCTTGTGCGCCCCACAGTCAGAATCAAAGTACGTGTTTGGTGAGTCTGTTTTCCCTGGCTGTTCGATTACTGTGAGTTCAAATCGCTTGCGGTCACCCATAGTACACTACTAGCCAGGGAAGGCGGCCTCACCCAACAGGTACAGGTTTGAATGGGTGGCTTTGCATCTTTTCCCCGGAAAAACCTGTTCCGTTTGCACGCCATGTACTTTAAACTTAGGAACACAATAAATCTGCTCTACTGTAGCACTAGCTTGAGTGGCCAAAACTGTCATCCCTATTTATGAAGAAGCGTGGGTTAACACCTTTCGACTTGCCTGGAGAATGTACAAGTAGATCAGGATAGAAGCCAGAGACTTGCCGCAGCATGCGTGATATAGAATTCCTCCAGTCCCTACTCTCTGCATATACACTGAACAGTTTTGTTAGGGTAAGAAGAGGCCAAACAACTAGAGTCTTGGCCATACGCACATCTGTATGGGGTGCCTGGTGTGAGAGTTTTATGATCACGCGATTTTGTCCGGGGCCTTAAGAGATGCGACAGCCCTGACCAATGTTTCAAGCTAGAAACAGCCTGTAAAGGTTGGCCAATCCCGCCGAACGGTTCACTTCAGCCGTCAAGAAAAATTCTTGAAAAAAAAAGTTTTCCCCGAAGTTAAGGGGTTTCTTTTCCTTGACGTCAACGGCCATTTGATTCACTGGAGAATGCGAATTGAACAGTGTTTCCCAACTTCATTCGCTCTACCTGATACAAACCTCATTCATGATTTCAACTCGCTATCCTCTGAACCTTGTTCCAGTTGTCTTTCATTGTTTAACTCTGCCGAGGCTTACTGGGTTCCCTCCGAACCTCAGGGAGGGCATAAAGTCCAAACTATTTTATCTTGGGAAAGCCGTAAGTGCCATGGGGCGGGCGAGCGACCATTGTGGCCTTGCGGTGTTTTGCCCGAACATGGTACCGCGGGAATGCACAGCAGGGCAGCTGCATTATGGGTAAGAGCCACAACAGGTGGCTGCCTCTACAGGGCAGGGCCTGAAAATGCTGCAAAATGCGCTTTACCTGTGGATTTCAAGGTGGTCCCAGGTCCCATTCCAAATTTCGTCTTTAAACTGCAGGGTCTGAGGGAGGTAGGAGTCACCCGTTCCGTACTCCTTCAGACATCCCCAAATGCAGAATCGTAACACTCCAAGGGCATTTCTCCCTTTACATCAATGGCTCTTACTTCTCTCGCTCTACATGATAGAAACCTATTTATGATATTCATTCTCTTCACAACCTTTCGGCTACCTCAACACTTTTGTGCCCAATTTGCACAAGGTTCAGAAATGCATATGTACTGGGACGGACCAAGCTCTTCGATTTGACAACGGCTTGTCCTGGGGCATTTATGCTGATTAGACACCTGGAATATCCATCCCCATTTGCCTTAAACTTCAGGGTTGTCAGTCCGAGCAGAGCTCTTGTCTCATCGAGGCGTTGTCCTGTTCCCCGCGTTCGTACTCACTCCCACCCAGTTCCCTGTTTGTGGTGGTGAACCGTCAGTGTATCGTCGCTCGATGGGTGCTGGAATGGAGCAGAAGAGCATGAGGTCATGAGGTTTCTTCCCTCCTGTCGCTGTCGACTGCGTCTTCACTCTTGGTTCGTTAATGGCCGGAACTACTCCGATGAGCTGGACACCGTCACTGCAGGAACAAATCGTGCCCATAACACATACTTGTGCTTAGAGCTGCATGCTTAGTTATTGTGTGTCAACTCATTCGATTGTTGAAGAATCTAAAACATATTATTAGCCTTTTTTCCAATTTTGGATTTCCCGCTATTTGGTGAGTGGACAAAGTAAGTGCCTTTTTATAGAAATAAATAAACAGTCTCGGAAGCGAGCACCTTGAACTTTGTAGAGATAATCGAACGTTGAGCGAAAACGTAAACTTGGATAGCGGAGCCGAGTTCAAGCATTGGAGGGTGGAAATACCCATCAGAAATTCATTTAAGCCTCAATTTCCCGCCTCTGCCTCTTTTAATCTCACTTTCCTCTGCTATTGCACATTCTACCAGAACCCGATCATCTCCGTGCCTCCGTCTTCTGGGTTTATTTTATCAATTATTCCTCGTCAGCCTGTCGTGCTCGCGTTTTAATCCGTTTTCCGCACCCCCTCCACCTACTTCTTCACCGTCGTCCCACTCCGTTCCCCTCCATCTCAATTACGCCGGAAGGATATCAGCCTTTAACGCCGTTTACCGTTCCAATGTGGAGCGAGGTTTGCAGCCTACGTGTTGCAGCAAGGGGGAGATTTGGGTTATGCTGTTGAGAGCTGGAAGGCGTTTGTCGTTAACTTGGGAAACCTGATGACCTATTTATGTGAAGTGTTGTTGCCTGGACGACGTTGAACGGTCATCCTCATCGTTGAAGGCTCTTCTTTCAGACAAAAGGCGGTATCACACCTGAGCATCTTGAGCAGTACATGATTCTTCACTTTAATGAAGTTAATTTTGATTTGACGTAGTTTAATTAAATAATGTTAATAACAAAAACTTGAGCAGTACCTACTTTGATTGGCTACATCTACCCTACCCATATACCAGAGATTTAATAATTTTCTGAATAATGACGAAGGATTTGCATATTTTTGCGATTTGCACATTCTTTCTTGTTGCATATTTGAGGCGATTGTTTTGCACATAATTCTGGGCTCTATTAATGGTCGTGAAATACCAGGTTATGCGCTGAGTGAACGGCTATCTGGCGCGAAGGATCACCTTTACACAAGAGGATGACGACGCCGTCCGCTCGGTGGATTATGATGTGGATTATATGCGCCGGAATCAGGTTCGTAGAAGAAAATGAGGCTATTCAGAAGAATGAGGATGTCGCGACCTTGAAGTTGTCCAGGAGGTGTAAGACATGGACTTGAAAAGGAGTCTCTTGAGAGCGATCAATTGTTGCGAAGATCCCTTGTCTTGGAGAAACACGTATTGTACTTGATAAGCTGAACTGCCCTCCCCGCAGTTTATCCTAATTGCCGCAGTATTTTTCGAGATAGTCGCTCGCAATAAACGTAAACAACGAGGAGACAGGGAGAAGGACCAGAACGAGAACGAGGACCACAAGTGGTTACGTCTCCTCGTTTTGCCGGAGATCCAGATCGAATTTAAGAGCCTCGTTCCCTTCGCCGTCTGAAGAGATGAGAAAAACAAAAAAAAAAACGAGCTGTCCGACGTTAAAGGGGCTCGTTCAACGAGGTGATGTGTCGCGTGTATCTCTTCAGATATTTTGCTAGCGGCTCGCATCTCGATGTCCTATCGCCTCTTCGGCCGGCCGCCCTTCTGAAGGACGCCATCCCAGTCCTGTGTTCAACGTCACTCCGCTTCATTAAACCTGAATAATAGTTTGACTCCTTTCCTCGCGATAACTTCTTCTTCTTCTTCCTCTCCATTTTATTCTTCTTCCCTTTTCGAACCTTCCAAGCACGCGATCCTCGGAGATCACCTGCTACCCAGCAATTGGCCTACATTTCCATCACCTGCCTCCGCCTGGTTTCTTATCGCGTCTCAATGAGCTTTTCCGCGAATGACAACTTACCGATCGATTTCGACCAGGAGAGGGTGAATCGGGCTCCTGCCGATTGGCAGAACTCGCAGCGTGCATATAACTTTCCAGAAGTAGTATGGGGTTTCTTGAGGCACTTGACACTGCTTGAGAACGCACGTAATGAGCTTTACAGGATTCAATCGAGGCTTTTCAAGCTTTTTTAACGTAGTATCGAGATCATACACAAACTAACGCATTATGTGCAGTTCACCGATGAGGATTTCGGCAAAAGAGGTTAATCATCAACATCCTCCCTTGCTCTCTGCTTAAATTCGGCGCATTTATTCCCACTTCTCCATTCAGTCACTACTTCTTCCCTTAAAAGTCATTTCAGACATAATAGCTTCCCTGTGGCATGCCTGCTAGATGTTCTTGAATTATTTAGGAAAAAAGTAATGGACAGAATGATTGAGAAGTTGTAGGGGGCAGGCTACGAGGGTGGTTCTGATATGGGGGGACGCTAGCGTGGAGCTGGAGCCACACGGGAAAAGGGTGTTGGAGTTAATGTGGGAATGGTGCGGGAAAAGTAAAATGAGACTGTCGGGAAGTAAAATGCAGGACATTACGAGGGAAGGCCGCCCCGCCTATTTTCGAGGGGTGTTAGGTTGGGGGTGGTAAAGGAGGTAAAATATTTGGGGGTGATGTGGGAAACAGGGTTAAGGATTGGGAAGCCTGTTGACTTTGTGGTTAGGAGGGCCAGGGAAAATTGCGGGGAGGGGGGGGGAGAGATAGGCTCAGCGTATGATATACCGAGGTATGTACGTCGTCATTGTGACGTACGAGATGGGGCATGGTATGACAAGCTGACGCCACGCTAGAGGAGGAGGCTATCCAGAGGGCTGAGGCTCAAACTTATAAGCATGACCAAGGCCTACCATGCTGTCTCCTCTGTTGCCGTAAACGTGATGGCTCTCTAATAAAAGAGTAGGTGGGCGGACTACTAGTGGCGAATAGAACAGTTCTGTTGGGGGTGGTGGAAATTAGTGGTATATTGGAGGGGGGGATCAACAAATTGGTGGCTGAAAGGGAGGCACGCCTGTGGAGGGCTACGGAATATCAAGGAAAGGATGGAGGCAAGGGGGATGGGGTTTAATTACTACTTCCAGATAATCACTGGCCATAGGGATGTTAGGGAAAAAATTGGGGGTTACGGGTTGGCTATGTGAATGTGGTGGGGGGTGAACACTGCTGAGCATATCGTGTGTGAATGCCCACAATTCGAAGGGAAGTGGACTACTGCAAGGGAGGGGTTGATTGGGGAGGGTAGGGAATGGGACTGGTGAAGGAGGAGGGGACTTTGGTTAGTGGAGACGTTTTGGGCAGGTTGCGTTGGGGCGTAGCGAGGGTATTGTGTAGGTTAGCTCAGGCGGGTTAGTAGCAGTCTTCAGGGATGGTCAAATGTTCATTAGCGTACCCCCGAGCCGTCAGGAGTGCATGTATGTAAAGGTTGATTGTATTTATTGCATAGATGCGCTAGGTGAGGATAGTTACTATGAGTAACATGGCCAGAGGCAGCTGAATATTTAATGATTCCCCCTTGGTCGAGTTAGGGTGAAACGAATGGAGGGGTGGATGTATTTATAATGTGAATGGACCGATGAAGAGACTGCTGATTCAGGTCGAAGTCTTGGTACAGCCTCTTCTCCATGTGGAGGACAAATTCAATTCTGATATGGGGATGTCTGGGGGAGTACTGACTGGGTCGGGGCGACCAGAGAGAGAGGTGGGGCACCTCTTTCGGACCCTGCACTTGAACAACGATATTTGGGATGGGAGAACTACCCTCCAGCGACTCCACAACCACCACAATGTCCGCAGAGCAAGCACATTTTCCAGCATTTTCAGGCATTGCTTTGGGTAGGAGTTGGATTGCTGCATCTACCTATCTTGCCCTGCTGAGGCAGCCACCTGTGGTACCATGTAATGATCAAACACCCCTAAGGCCAAAATGGTTGCTGGCCCACCTCATGTTCCGATGGCACTTACGGCTCCTCCTCCTCCCAGGACAAGGCAGCTTGGAGTTACTGCCCTCCCTGAGGTTCAGAAGGACTTCATTAAGTCGCAGCTGAGGTTCCCCAAGCTTCTACCCACTACTCAGGGGCTCATCTGCCGTGCATCCAGATTTCCATCCCCTTCCATGTGGAGGTTAGGGGCAAGTCCAATTTGCAATACCCCATGGAGAAGAGGCGTTGGTGCCAGCAGAACGCCTCTTGGCAATTCTGGGACCAGGGCCAGCCACCCATTCGGGTCCTTAGGATGCTCAACCTGGTACCGGGGGGGCTTCTGCCCTCACAGCGCCTTTGGGCAATCATTTGCATTATTGTCATTGCCCATGAAGCCAAAAGTTGGACTCGTGGGCGTCATGTTTTCCTGGGAACTCCCGTAAAATTTATTTAGTGTGGTTGGGAGAGGGAGGGGGAGGTAAAGGCCACAGGGCTGGGTGCTCTCCCCAACAGCCTCAGGTCTCCCCAAAAATGGCCAAGTTGTGCTGAGAATCGACCAATGTTTGCGTTCTAGGATCGAGGGGCCTTGTCTACATGCAGTACAGGAGTGAAAAGGGCCGAGAAAAAGGGAAGGCAGTGTGCATGAATAGTGTTGTGTTGTTTGGGATTCCATCACTACTTCGTGCTAACCCGAATGAGAGGAAGAAGAGAATTGACACTGGAATTGTACAAATTGAGAGATGTCAAAATGGTAATCGTCATTTTCTGCGATCTGCCGAAGTTTAGCGCCTATAGTTTTGTGTCGTTTCTAATAATGTCGTTCAAGTTTGTGTTTCTGTCCGCGACAATATGTCCCTTTCACCGCCATTTTCTCAAGTGAACTGGGCTCAACTCGGCGAATAAAGGATCATCCAGCAGCCTCTGACTCGCGATTCTAGATTAGTGTCGAGCTGCTAATGACACAACTCGCATGAGGTCCGCTCGTGAAATCCAGATTGTTCGGAAGAAATGCCACTAGCGAGCTTCTAAATCTTTTTTAGTGGAAAGGGGACGAGGGCTTTAAAATGATAGAAGCGTCCTAATGTGCGAAGAAATTACTTTTGGTTAATGTGGTCTAAAGACCTCTGATTGTGCCTCTGACCTACTGAACCGAGGACGTTCCTCGAAGTGATCCGGCTAAGTTAAGTGGGCGGTCGACCCTCGGGAGCAGCTTCTACCTGACACGCCTTTCCAAACGTTGAAAGAACTATACGTTGATCAATGTTGACTTACTCCTAGTCTGGCAACAATGAGCTACTTGCTACTTGCCGGGTTTTTGTTATACGTACTCGGTTAAAGGGCCACTGTTAAGTTCTGATAAATAGGAGAGGCCTGAAGGCGCTTTAGCGGACAAGAACAACCTGCTCACGTACCAAGTTATGTGATTTTGGCTGCTAGTCTCCAGCTATACAGGTGCAGGTACATTCAGGAAGCACACCAGTGAATAAACTGATGTGAGCCTGGGTTGTCCAGCAGATTCCCTTTTGCCAACGAGCGGGTGCAGGTTGAGAAACACACAGAAATGCTGCCAATGCCTCTTCGACACTTACATGACTATATATTTCCAAGAGCTTTGGCGTCCTTGATCCGTTGAGATGTAGACTTTCAGATTAAATTCCAGATGCCAGATACCGTCTCACCATTTTGGAAGTCTTTCGACATGGCAGTCATGATAGCATGCTAAGATCACTGCTAGAACATGAAACAAATAATTGACTGGAGTGATGGGACGCTCCATGAATGATCTATTCCAAAAGTGGGTCAACCAATCGCAATGAGCGCGCTCAGACAACAGTCCGTTGTGTGTATTGATTTCGTTCATTTTATTTCTGATGTTGACGACTAGAAATGCCGATGTACACGTTTCGGCTGATGGAAATATGCTGGTTGGGTTGTGGTGAGTGAAGTTAGGAAAAGTGGCTCTTTAGATAGTCAACTCCAAAGGAGAACGGGCATAATGTTTACGAGCTCCCACAGTCGTACTCATCCAATAATGACTTCCATGTCGAAAACGACTCTTTCGAAAGCCGAACAAATCGCAGCTGGAGTTTCACAAGGCAGCATACTCGGCCCCTCTTTTGCTCGTCACCAGTGTACCTGAGTGACAAGAAATCACGAGAGGCACCTTTGCCAAAGACACCTCCTTCCATTTGCGTCTGTTGATTGTGATATGTGCAAGTAAATCTTCAAATGACCAAAATCGTTCTTCAACCTTCAAAGTGGAGTGTCAAGCGTAGAATCAAATGGTGAATAGCAACTCTTTGAATTTTGATTTCATCGTTCGACAAGTGGACTATATTCGCTGAACACCCAGACCCATTGTGGTCAATGGTTGGCGGTCAATTATGCTGTGGGATATTGCAAACTTCATGGCGTCAAGGTTATATTGATTTCAGTCGTCATATCTGGATTTAGAGACCTCCACGTACCGCTGTCACAATTCAGGTCTTCACTCTTTGAGAGACATCACAACGGCTGATGTATCGTAGTATGTCCTGATACATGCCAGGCCGGTTGTAAAACCTTCCAATTCTCGAGTGGGTCTTGGATACTTCCAAGTGGTCTGACTGAGGGTTATCATGGCATTGCTGTAGGATTTGATATACTCCAAGAAACAATCTTCCACTCGTCGCTAGGTTCTTCCAATTCTCCCTTTGCGAAAGTAATGTAAGTGATCGTTTTCCCACTTCCAGTCTGGGTGGTCGTCTGGATTATTGCGGACAAAATGGCCTTCCTTTCATACCATTGATCCTGCAAAGATACTGTAATGTTAGCTTGTGGTTTTGGGAGTAATGATACAGTAGGCGGAGTTGGCAGAACAGTAATAGGAGCAGTGGGTGCTTGAGCTAAAGATGGGATTCGAGATAATGCATGGTTGAGTTTCCCTTTTCGATACGTGACTGTAAGCTCGTAAGGCAGGAGACGTAGTTTCCACCTAGCCAGTCGTCCTGTAGGGGTTTTTAACGACAGTAGCCTCCTGTAGCAGTCACCTGGAACTTGCTACCTTCCAGGTACTGATGGTTCTTTTCGATCCCATAAATAACTGCTCGGCACTCTTCCTCAGTTACAGAGTAGTTCCGTTCTGATACAGAGAGAGACTGCGAACAGAACGTTAATACGCGTTTCACTGCGTCAGTGCAGCACCCACGCTAAACTAACTGGCATTTGTTTGAAGCGCAAAAGGCAAATTGAAGTCAGACAGACCTAGAATAGGAGACGTTGCGGCTTTTAGCTCCTTAAAGGCATCATCATGAGCTTGTGACCACACCCACTCTGTCCTTTTGCTTAAAAGTTCGGTGAAAGTATCAGAGATTGACGAAAAGTTTGGAATAAACCTTCGGTACCAACTAGTAATTCCTAGGAATCGACAAAGTTCTGTGAGATTTCTTGGTGGGGGGTATGTAGTGACAGCAATCGTTTTGTCAGGATCTAAACAAATTCCCTCAGCATTCACACGGTAACCCAAGCATCGAACCTCTTGGCAACCATACTCACATTATTCGGGATTTATTTGAAGACCAGTTTCCCCCAACCGGCGGAATACTACCTTCAAAAGTGTGCAGTGGGTTCGAAAGTTGGAGGTGGAGCCAAATCGAGAAAAACAGCATCAGCTGAACGCTGGAAAGTCCCCGGTGCATTGGTTAGGCAAGAAACTGAACAACCATTTGCAACAATAAATGAAGTAAGGTCCTCGCTATTCTCATCAGCGAGCGGGACTTGAACAAAACTGCTTGTTCCAAGTCAAGCTTTGATAAGTGTACGAAACTTCACAGCTGAGAAGAGGCGGCCGCTGGTGAATTTATAATTACTCCGCTAGTGCGCTGGTTGTGTATGATGTGGACTGTATCGGATAAATGTGTCCAATGTCGGCAACAATGGTATCGTATGCAGAACCGGAATGTAGCACTCACCTTTCAACTTCGAACGTGAAGAGGGAGGGTATGAAGAGCAGGTTGGCTGCGACGTACTTCGAGAGAACAGCGAACGGATGAAGGCAACGGCGCAATACTGATTTGCCTTCCCCCTGAGGTCGCTCCCTGGCTTATTAACAAATAAGAGGCCATCTTGGCCAATACACCACTCTCCCAAAATTGAAAAACCGGGCAAACGTCATCTTCGCAGGCCGAGCTATCACTTTTTGACCTACGAGGAAATAGCAACAGTTCTGGAGAGAATCGGCGCCATCCTGAACAGCAGGCCCTTGTGCCCTGTAAGCGATTCACCAGATTCGGTATTCCTCACCACCCCAGGCCATTTTCTCGTTGGCGGATCTCTTGTCAGTACGCTGGAATATGACCTAACTACTGAACCTTCTAGCCATTTGTCTCGATGGCAATCAGTTCAACTTGCTGCGCAGTACTACTTGGAAGCAGTGGCAAACTGTCTTCACATCCTCATGGAACGTAAGAAATGGACGCATCCAAGAACTGCACTAAAGCCTGCAGATGTGATTATCGTCTTACGAAGCCATTCTCGCCCCATGGAGTGACCCTTGGGAAGAGTCCAGGACTTACAGAACGGTCTCGATGGAGTGGTTCGCACTGCCCTAGTGAAAATAGCGCAAGGCGCCTTCAAGCCACAACACCACTGTCCAACATTTGGTCAAGCTCGGCCCGCATTATTTCTAGAACCTTAGGTGAATACTGGTATGCCCGCACTCTGTTTGATGGGAAGATTTGGCTCAACCTCGATTTTGTGGCGTTCCTCGTGAGTGAAGATTGGAGGAGTGCACGTACAAATTGTCAGCTCAGAATGATTTGGTAAATGGTGTTAGGACATTCAGGCTTTGCTATTGAGAGCGTCTCCAAATCCTCACTCGGCTCGAATCTAATCTACATTCGGTTGCCATCGGATTAGAAGTCTGGCCGTAAAAACCAATGGCGTTCCGTTTTCCGATCAGTTACACCGTTCCGGCCGATAGCCCGGACGAAACGATCACCATTTTCACTGGGAAAAACTTCCCTGCGAATTTTCGGGGGATTCGGATTTTAAAAGAAAAGTTTGTTAACCCTCCTCGTTGTTCTCCTTCGTCAACTTAACTCTTAGTTTAAGCTTCACTCTTCTTTCCCGTCAGATAGAAATCTCTCAGGTCTCCAGGAAGAAGGTTCTCTGGCTCCTTGAACTGTACCCCTTCCACGACGGGAGGACCGTTAAAACTTTTCTCTTCGCCGTCTGAATAATGTATGTCCCCTTGGATGTCTTGGACAGAAACGAGGATGCTAAGCTGGAAGAGGGGCCTAGCGGAGCTTTATTGTCCTATGTATCACACCTTATCACCGGCCGTAAATTTTCACGTCGCTTTTAGATGTTTCACTGAATGTCCAAAAAGGGGCGAAGGGTCGCTACTGTATTTCAATTAATCGCGCATTTCAATTTCAAAACTAATCCTCCCACTTTCGTGGAGCTCCGCGTTTTATTTAAATCCCCCCCTTACATCTCCCTCTCACGACAGACCTGAGGCGTTCACTTGTGGCCTGTGTCTGTTGCTATTGCGGGGACCTGGAGAACCGCCCAGGAACTCGGGAGAAGAGCTTCCTCCTGAACGTCCGGTGTCTTCATGTGCCACACTGCTGTGCTTATACTGCACAAACCTAACTATAGTTATCGTATTGACCACAACACCAAATTTTTTTTTCTCACAGAATCTATATCAATTTCGATTAAATTGTGTGAACAGTTTCAATTAACTCACAAGCACCGTAAAATTCTAATTTTTGGAAAAGTGGGGAGTGTTATCTACCAGAGATGTGGTTTTCAATGAAGTGTAAATCCAAGCAACAAGAGTACCAAACATCCAAGGCAACAAGATTTGGCTTAATTTGTAAATTCACTTTTGAATCTCAACGCAAATTGATGAAATTATTACAAGGTGAAACAAGGATCTCGTTCTAAAACACTTGAAATTAATCGTAGTTGTCACGGAATACGCTTTATGGTATTATGTCGCTTAAAAGTCCTTCTATGATTAAAGTAAATTAAACTTCTGACCGTTTCGACGTGACGTGGGGAGCACGCGCGTGTGCGCTTATGACAATTTACCGGACGAAGCCAAAACTTGGTCTGAAGCCGGAAGACAAGAAGTGGTGTGGAACGGTGCTGCCAGATACGCCACTTGGAGCTGCAAAGAAAATCATTTTTTACCAATAATTGCTACAAGTTGAAGGCTCGACCGTGGATCCATTGGTAGATAAATGGGGGTTATGCTCGTGCTCGGACAGTTACATATAGAAGAATGAAGTAGAGGGAGATCCATTGAGTCGTCTGATGACCCTCAGTTCGGAGTTTCACAATTAAAATCGGAGATGCGGTCTGGGGAGATGCTGATGACTGCGCAGAGAACAATACTGGCTATAATCCGAGTCACTAAGTGAACTGTCTGGTGGGAGAGACAGCGAGTCTCAGCAGGATCCAAGTTGAGGTGAACTGCAGACGTCGACGAAGGCTTATTACGTAAACAAGACAGATTTGAGAGTATAAAATAAACAAAACGCTTCGGCGTTGACAGAGAGTGCAGCGCAATAAATTATGAAACGCGCTATACGGTTAAAGACCATAAGGGCAAACTTAGAAGTGCCGGAATTCAAAACAGCGTCGTATCAATTACTACCAATTCTCCTGATGATTTCAAAAAAGTAAATACGTGCCTTCTCACTTGTGTTTGATTGATCAGGGTCTTTGACGGCTTCAAGTGGTGTGTGGTGTTCTGGGTTGAAAGTAAATATTGTTGACGATAGTGTAATGCTGTGGAAAGTCCCCTCGTGAAACCTACCGAGGGGGGGGGGGGAGGTTGTCTCGAGCCCCTCGTCCTTTTGTGCGCGTTGGCAATTCGTAAATATTCAGAATTTAGATCGTTCCTAGAATTGGAATTACGCGCAGATCGAGTGGACGCTCAAATGAGAGATCTCAAACGTCTCCTTCAAAAGTGGCAATCTTCTCTTCCGCGCAATTGCCAATTGAAACCCACGAAATGACGCGCCTTAGAATTTAGAGGGCTTAATTTTATTTCCAGCCGAGGGATCACCAGAAGTCATCAACCCGTTCGACCAGAAATCCCCTTGGCAGTGTTTCGAAAATGATAACTTAGTGCCAGCGCCACAATTAGGGAGCCAGAACAAGAGGACGCGACCGGTTGAAATGGAAGTGATGCTGGTAGCGAGGGCGATGGAGGGGCAGCTGAGTGGTGGTAGGAGGGAGGGTGGGGGGGGAGATTCGAAGAGACCATAACGTTTTGTGTTCCTGTGTTTGTTCTGCCTTCAAGGCATCACTAAATTGCTTTCTACCTCGAGAAAGGAAGATGAAACCCGGGACGAGATGATTAAAAAAGTTTATCATCAAGGACTGAACCAAATGGAGTGACTGGAAACGCCAGTTCCTGTATTTGCATTTACATGACTTCCTCGTTTAATGTACAACTCGAATAAAATATCTCTGTCTCTCTCACTCTCCCGATCTTTCGACTTTGAATGACGTCTCATTTCAATAATTGATAATTTTCTGAAGGAGGAGAGGCCTCTTGTATGGGTTTTAACTGTGCTCGAGAGGTGCCTTTAGTTATCGCGAGGACAGATGAACCTGTGGCGACGACTCGGTCGCGTGAAATATCTACGAAGCATGTCGCGGCTTTCCTCGACCCTGTAGACGCTCCACATTTACACACTATAACTTATAATAAACGCCCCAAATGTTTTGTTGGAAAGAAATTGGTCATATGCCGAAATACACATTTTCTGTTACATTTTGACTTACGTAGTCATTGAAAGGATGGTTATAGAAATAATTACGGGATGTAGGTTGCGTGAAGCCAAATTCGTTCTGTCATCGCCATGGGAACTTTAAGATCGTCGAAAAATCGCGTTTTCAATTAGTGTTGGTGGAACATTTATGGGAATGATGCGTAGGTATTGATTGGTGAGTTTGATGTAAATTACTGGAGAATTGTTGGTTCTTCTTTGTTTGCAAACTCGGAGATTACATCTTCAAAATCTAATCTAGTCGTTAAATCTTTTTCAATGGCTAAAACTGCAAGATAATTCAGCCGCTTTTGTGTTGTAGTTGAACGTAAATAGTTTTTAACCCGAGTGAGAGTAGAAAATAATTTCTGCGTTGAGCAGTTTGAAGCAGGGATGCACAGATATATTAGCAAGGCAATTTGGGTCTAAATCTAGCAAACTAGCCGTGACGAAATAGTATAAGAAGCCACCACACATGCATCGGGTCCGAAATTTTGTATTGCAACTTTAACTTTTAGTACAAATAAATCGCTTAAGTCTCCCTGGCCCACTGTCGTCCGTTTCACTTTCTACCATTTCTCGTAGTTTTTACCCGACGATTCAGAGAATTTGCTCTTTGAGCGACCGAAAGGCCTCTCCATCTCCAACCTCTTGTGTGGAGAAGCTTAGTCTGTAAATCCCCCTTTCGCCACTCGGCAGGACGTAGTAATTATCCTTCAATTCACGATTGCGGCGCTCAGTCGGGAGCTCACTTGCTTCCAGGAGCGCAAACATGTTTGTACAGGGTAATGGAACGAGTAGAAAACCAAGAACTCGTTATCCGCAATAAGTTCCGAGCGACTATCCACAGCGGAGGAGCAAAGGCCGGCGAGGCAACTCCAAAACGCCCGCGTAATTGCGGCTCGAGGCCTCTGCAACCGAATTACAGCTCATCCCAGACATCACACACTAATCCGTCTACTTCAGCGCTTTTCAAACGTGTTTCTCGCTAAATGAACCAATTGGAAGGCGCCGCACCGCTGAAGTAGGGACAAGAAAAAAAAGAAGCGCTCTATACAAAACCGAAGCTCCCCGTATTTTTTTTTTTTATTCCCGCAAAAGTGTGTGGTTCGTATGAGAACCGGAATAAAGTATTCGGTTTCTCGCGTTTGTTTCTACCGAAATTTCGGTATTCGACTCTTCTTCCTCTTCAATTGTCGTCGTAGATCCACATATCGAACCTTTCCACGTTCCAATCAGGAAAAAATCCCCCTTTTGTAACGGGATCTCGCGTGATTTTGTGTTTGAAGGCACTGAATACCCCTGTGTCATCGTTCCCAGGAGCACTTCAAAGGATGAAAGAATTGAGCTACGCGGCAGACGATGTGGCAGTTCGGAAAATGAGGGCGTTCGAGAAAGTGAGAACTTTGTGTGACGCTCCAAACACTAAAAACTACATTTCCAGACTGACGACTATTCAATCGCTATAATGGAATAGCCAACGATTTCCACACAACGTCTCAGCGTCACTATCCTTAGTCCGACGTAGTGAAAAAAAATGTTTCATCGGATCTTCCATAGTCCCAAAAACGCCATTAGAAACATAGATGTACGATTCAGAGGGGGTAATAAACCAAAACATCGTACAACTTTGGTTTTCGTGGTTTTTGTTCTCGGCGGAAGGAAGAGGTTCCTCTTACAGTTCCGGATTCTTTTGTGCTGCTCCCACTCGTGCCCTGGTCATTATTGAGCGATTGATAGACAGACGATTGACAATGCTGTAGACATGATTCTTTAAATAATGTTAATACTTCCTTATCCCCAATTATCGGGTGAAAACTGTGAGAAATGGAGGTGTTTGATATTCCAGAATTTCTGGAGTAGCTCCTATATGTCTGATGAGTGTTATTAAGACTGATTGTATATTTATCCAATTGGGTTACCACGTGAATTTTTCTGCAGATTACAATAACATTTGATCGGAGTTTATAAGGAGAGAATTGCGCTAAAATTTTCGTCGAAATGTTTGGTAATTTATTATGCTCGTCGTGGTAATCGTCAATTTCCCGCTGATGAGAGTTTTATAGTATCGTTATGTCATCTGAAGCTGTCAACAAAAGAAATTTAATTAAAATCGTCAGAGCTTGTTGTAAGAAAAAAATTGTTTAGTGTTTTGACCACTGTGATGACTATAGTTCTGGTGGATTTTGCTCATACCCTTATTTTGGCGTCCCATGTTGACCTGCGAGCTAGATATCAAGTCTGAGCTGGTTTGGTCGAGCCATTTACAATCGCGTTCACAGACACACACATTTTACCACGTATTGTTTTTCGGTAAATATCTGAATAGAACCGAAACGAACGGCTGAACCAAATTAACTCCAAGTTTATTTCGGCGTGGAAGTCAACATACTGCGGCAAAATGAGTGAAATTGGCTGAGGACTAACTATAGTTATCGTAGTGATCAGAATACCATTTTTTTCTCATAATGTTAATTCGACGGTATATGTATATGACACGTTAGTGCAATTTGAGATTTTTTTTTCCCCCCGAGGGCGTGTGGGACAAATCCCTTTGTCACTGCGGCCGCTTATGGGCCTATTGTGACACTAACCCTTTCTTAGTAGAAAGCGTCGTACATACCCGTCCCCTTTAGAGAGCCGCGAAAGCAATTTGAGATACCAGCGTTTCAAAAAAATTGAATGTGCTGTTTTTAGGATGCGAGTTCGTCATGATCATTAGGTAATCCGGATCAACCGTAGAAATTGTTGTAATTCAATTAATTTCGACTTTTTTGGTCTTTTCTTCGCAGTAATCACTTTCCGCTACCCCAAAGGGGGGAAAAAAAATTTGGGTTTTCTTCAGATCTTTATGTTTTGAGGCCTACTGAGTCTAAAAATCCTAATTTCGGCGCGTGGTCCGTGTACATGTCTGTAGTTCGATTTGCGGGAGAACGGCTGATCCGATTGAGCTGGTTTTTTTTTTTTAGCGTAGAATACGCTTTAGCCATGGACTAACTAGCCGAAAATGGAACGCGGGATGGGAACGAAATGTGTGACATTAACATGACAACCAATAAAAAATATCACCAGATGTTTATAAAATTTGTTTTTTAGGCTTCACAATTGATGTTTATAAACACATTGGGTAACTAAAGGCGATCACCAAGCAACAACTTGCATTGGTGAATCATCAATTGACCTCGACCGCCCGGTTTATAAGAATATTTACATCCGTGTGTAGTACGAGTAGTTGCGACAAACGACAAACCGCCTCTTTGTGCGCCTCCCTCTCCAAAGAAAAGGAATTAAGGGCTCAGAGCCTGAGGGTGCAGCGCTCAGCGGAGACTTTATTAAATTCATTGAAGGAGCATTTACCTTAATAATTTTATGTTTCATTTTTCAATAAAATCAACCGTCGTTTTTTTTTTATTTGCGTACGTTTGTATTGATTACTTTACGTTACTTAAACGCTAATACACGTTTGATAATCACCGTTGAACGTTCAGCAGATCAGCGTCCAATCGAGGCTAAAGCGTATTCTACGTTTCTATACTTGTAGCAGCAGGCTCTAAATAAAAACAAAAAGGGGGGTCCAGGGGGCGCAGCCCCTTGGCGAGGCCCGTAGGGCCGAGTTTTTTCGTTATTTTTTGTAGACACTAAAATAGGGTTATCGACGATTTCGGCCGATGGGAAGAAGGGGTGGGGGACGAAAATGTACCAAAAACTAGGGGTTTTCGCCTTTTTCTCGAAAACGGCTATAACGATTTTGATTAAACTTTAAAATTATGTTCTACTAATCAATATCTAACTTTCCTTCTCTATAAATATCTCCATGAAAATACGGTGAACGGAGATAAAGGCCTATGAAGCAAAAATAGGTTTTTTACGCTTTTTGACAAAACGGCTTCAACGATTATCACCAAACTTTCAAGATGTTTCGAATAGTTAGTACCTACATATTGTTCTCAATAAATGTTCCTCTGACAGTCCATTGAACAGAGATAAAAATAAAAACATGTCAAAATAACGTTTTTTCGAACATTTCCGTAAATTCCAGGGTAACTTCTTCACCAGATGTGATAAATCTTAATGGAGCGTATTTTAGCGTATTCACTCATACCAACATTTCGTTTCCCGTAATTATTCATGTATATATATATGTTGAACGGAAATATAAGCCAAGTTAACTCAGAAAAGGAGATTTGTCGAATAATAATTCCTCGGTTTTCCAATTTTCTGAAAAATGGGTCAAACGATTTCGATCTAACTTACGGAGTACTCTCAGCTAACTAGTCCCTACATTTTGTTTCCCATAAATGTTTCTGTAGAAATGCGTTGAACGAAGATATAGCGCTCGCATTTGTAGTTGGTGTTCGAATTTAAAGGGGTGGCGAAAAGTTCGGTGTTGTTACGCACCGCTCGTTTTTGTATAATTTACGATGTGTAAATGCGAACCGTCCCAGAACAATTCTTATGGCAGTCCTATCAAATACTTATACGTTTATCATTAAATGAAGGTCGGGACATCATTCATTATCCTTTTCAAAAAAAATCGTGTTTACAGCCTCATTAATTCTCTATGTACCAACTGCTCAATACGAGCAGTAATTAGTTAGAGCAGTGCGAATATTCCGGATCTGTAAGCGCTACTGCGTTTTACCAAGTTCAAAAAATTGAATTAGTAGCAAAATCCATGAGAAGAATTAAATTGACGTAGAGCTAAGGGAAGTTGCGGCTCACCTGATATTTCTCTGTTTTCCCCTCAATCCCTGAACTCTGCATCCGAACCTCTTTAAATCGTTTCAACCGTGACATCGAGCTCGTGAGATAACTACATTACAATAAATTTCGGAACACTAAGCGTTTCCTACGTAGATTGGTTTGGTAGCGGGAGCCACGAAAAATGCCCGATGCAGTTGGTTCTGAGAAAAGTAATGTAATGCATTCCTAACCCGCTTCATTCTGTTGAAAGAATCGCTCCCGGGACAATTGCAATAACACGGTTTCCTTTCTTGGATAATCGCGATGTGTTGTTCTACCAAAGGTCGATAGCCTGAACAGGATTGAATGAACCGATTGATCCTGTTGCGTGGATGCCGACTGGAATTTGATTTGTTGCTGGAGCGACGAAAATCGTCGAACGCACTCGGGGCGGAGGAAAGTTTTGCGGTGCATTTAGGGCCGATTTATGTAGTGTACAAAACGTGAACTGGGCTTGAGAGTGAGAGAACCGAGACGTTTCCAGTTGTTGCATTTCGAACTTCCTTTTGTCGCACATTATTTTAGGATGTTTCGTATTTCACCCCCGAAAATCGTCTAGTTAGGAGGTAATTCCGCCCATAGCCCCGATAAGCTCGAAAATTGGCGATTTTTCGACTCGGGGCCTATCTTTCCATTAGACGCTAAACAATATTCCTTTCCCTCCGTTTAACGACACTCTTTTAATAGTCGAGGGGGTGCCGAAGGAACTACGTGGGCCGTTCCTTTTCAATTTAAGGGCCTCAATAATGTTGTGCGGGGGCATGTGGGGGTGAGGGGGGTTAAAAAGCGGGAATACGATAGTCAACTCCTTCACGGTTGGTGGTAGGACGAGGCGGTGGGGGTTAAAGGTGCCTTTAAAAAGGGTCAAGGCTTAGAAAAACAATGTCCGCCAAGGTTTAATTAATTCTCTAATCGATTGTGTTGAAAGAGCAAAGACTAGAGGGAAAAAAGGGAGATTCTGGATGGTGGCGATGGCGGATCGCGGGGTTGGTGGTGGTTTGGGCGTGTGGGGGGTGGGGGGAAGTAAAATAAAAGGGTAAACAACCCTTTTCCGATTATCCGGAGCAGATTAAAGGGACTGCATTCTCCTGAGGGGCCGTCTAAATAAATATTAACCCTTAAAAAGCACCTCCTCACCTCTTCTCGAACGTTTCTTATCCCTTCGAGGGTTTTCTTTCCTCCCCCCTCCCACATCCCCTTCACCTTCTTCCCATCCCCTTTGCCACTACCCTTCTGCTCACTGCCAAACCGTTCGGAATCGCAGGAAAAACCAATTCTTGGATTTATTTCAAACCGCGGAAGCTCTTTTTCCTTCGTCTTGGGAGGAGGAAGACCTCTCTCTGCGCAGTGAAAAAAAAGAGGAAAAAAAAACTGGAGGGGTTAAAGAGGGTGAAGGGAAGTGGTAGGGAGCAACAGTGATTCTGAAAGCAATTTCAGGCTCTGGAGTATTTACTTTGGGAAGAAAAGGAGGCTTTTGCTCTGGAAATCGGCAGACGGAGTCAATGAAAACTTGAACGTTGTTTGTACTTTTTTCCCGCCCCCTCTAACCTTCCCTTCCTGGCTACCTCCTCCCCCCACACTTCAGGATCAAGGGAAAAATAAACATATCAGGAGAAGCGGTGCTTTCCTCATCTCCTTCGATTAGGATGATGGAAAAAGTTGAGGAGCTCCTCAATCATAACTTCCCTCATTTCGCTCTCTAAATGAGACTCCCCGCCCTTTTTCCGTGAACAGAAAGGAGGAAGAGGGGGATAATCTGTATGTGCTTTGGATGTACATAGTTGCTCCAAAACGGTAGCGCTTGAGTCTAGTTCTTTTGGTCCGTTCCGCGTCTTATCACGTTTACTCCTTCGAATGTAGTTTTTTACTCCCTAACTTAATTACCATAAGCCATGTCCAGTCTTGCACTGCGAGCCGCTTTTTCAAAATCTTCGCAAAAACCAGTGAAGAAATGCTACGACTCGGAAGGAATTTTTCGGAGGCATGAGATCGTTTTTACTTTCATCACGCCCTGCGATATAAAAAGGAAAGTTGTGTAATTGTCTGTTGAAAAAATGTTTGAGTTTCCCCCGGGGCTTAACGTTTCAAAAGTAATTGAGTTCTAAAAGCATTGGTCCCCAAAACGGCTGAAATCAACCACCGGAATACTGTATTAACGGATCATATGTGCAGGCATCGGTGTGTTTCTATAACAAATTTATTGATAACATAACCAGCCCGCTTCACTGTACAAATAATCATTCTAAATCTCCTAAATATTTACACGATTTTGTAATATCATAGTTATTTTGTATCACACCATCGTTCATACCACTTATTTCATACAACTCAGACTAATTCTACAGTGACAACATGTCCATTGTTCGGCAGGCCGAATTGGCTGGCTCTTTGACCTCAAAATGTTCACACTAGCTCTTGGGAAATTCGTTGTTTCCCCAAACACCTTTCTATCTCAACTCTTTTGTTTGTCCCGGTGGAAGTCCCACTCCTGAGTTCTTTCTCCCTGTTGTGGACTTTCCCAACAATATTTCCCCTCCCCACAATTGTAAATTCCTCTTCTCAACAGACACCTACTTCTAAGTCAGTCATCCTTCAGCTCTGCCGACACAGATGCCTCCCAGTTCTCCCAGCGACTCGTGTCTCACCTCATGCTACTCACAACTCAACTCTATCTCTCAATCTTCCTCCACTTAGTATCTCACAACCAGTTCAAAGTTATTGAGAGTCCCTTGTGCACGTTTATATACTCATACTCAACCGGCTATTGCTATTCTGTCAAGTTTAATACAGTCCTCACTCACGCTCACTACGTTAATTTATTTCACAGTTTCAAGCTCCCCATCCACAACACAAGGTCTTTTACGTGCTCCAGCACTAATGTCCTCATAGTTATCGGCCAGTGACCACTTTGCAGGATACATTTTCTCGCGAGCCGGGTACAATCGTAATGCCCACAACATGAAAGAAGATGATCCCAATTCTGCGTCTCGCCGACCAAGCACGTGCAAGCCGCGTCATATGAGTGGTGAAACCAATGAACGTACTCAACGTACCCTTCCATATCCAGTCGTCAGCCTCCAGGAGAAAGGAAGGTTGATCCACAGAAACCTTGAAACGTTAATGGGAAGAAAAGGGTTCAAAGGGTGTCAGCTGCTTCTTGCCACTGTTGCTCCCACAAGCTGAATACTGCAGTGCCGGCAATTCCCATTGCTCTTGGGGAGCAATCCCTGCTCCCTGCTCTTGCATCCTTGCTTTCCTTGCAAGGAGAAAATAGCATCCTGCCCGTCAGTGTTAGCTGCCTCTTTCGTTCCAGCATCGGCCGCTTCATTGCTGGCACCCTACCTCCCACTCATTAACAGTGTTAAGCACTGAAAGGAGTTCCCCTCACACGTTCGATTACTTTGAGATGATTTTCGCAGTCAGCCATCATGACTGTCCATGTATACCATTGCTTTTCCTCTTGCAGGTGTCCAAAACCTCAGCCTGTTTGTTTGAGCAGCGCTAACATGGCCCGAATAGGCCGCAAATGCACCGTCAATCTTTCCCCCACCCATGTTACTTTCATTTGTGGGCAGCATCTTCATCGTACTCCAAATCTTCATTACTATTGGCTCTTGCCGCTGAATGCTGCCAGGGGGTAAAGGCTGTTTCACTGACACATGCTGCAATTCATCGAAAATCTCAACCATCTCCTGCGCTCCAATGTGTGTATAGTTATCATAGTGATCAAAACACCAAAAATGGCTTTATTATTTTGATTATATTTATTGAATCGGCAGCTCCAACTGACGCAAGAGTAACCTAGACTTACCATCCTGGTGGAAACGATGGGAGCAGCGCAATAAATTGAAAATTACCACGAAAATCGATGTTGATACAACTCGATCCTTACAAATCTCGCCCAACTGAAACTAGCGTTCCCAATTATATCAGACTAGTAGTACGATAAGTTGCTCTTACGATGGGAGTTTAATAATGGTCATCAGGTAATCAGTAGCAACCGCAGAATTTCCATTATTCAAACTAATTTTGTTTTGCCGAACTGTTTCGCCAAACTTTATCATTCACGAATGAACACAACCGCCCCGGGTAAATCGTATTAATTGATTATCATCAATTTTGTATGATTTGGCCTTAAATGAAGGTCGTGGCATACGCACATACGTAGGAGCAGCTTAGTAAATTGTTGACCAAATCCCTGTGAGTGCACGTGAGGCTGAGGAAAGTTGTGTGATGCGCAGCACCGGATTTTGTTTAGAGGGAAATGATAAGTTACATTCGTTGCGTTTGATTTTTTCGAATTCGTGCGGTTCCTCGAAAGTCAGGATGCTCGAATGTCTGGATGACAGATCATACAACAATTTGGCTTAAGAGGTTCAAAATGAGCAAAACGTGGATATCATGGGGTGCTCTTTCAAAAGTAACTGTGACGGTGACGTTTCATCTTCGGCACCGGACGCTTCATTCACCGAACGAATAATAGATCGTTGGCTTCGATGCCTCAAAGAGTTTCCCCTTGCCCACCCCGAGTCTCGTGACAAAAGACAAATTTTTCCACGACCGGACGTTTTGTGGGAGGCCTTCAAAGACATTTTACAATAATTGTTCCGTCCCGATCGTAAATTCTTCGGACAAATATTTGTGCCCCATTCTTCCAACTATAACGATCCCCTTTTTGGAGCGACATTGAGGGGCTCCCCCTGTTCCAGTCAGAACCTCGGCAGGTGTCCTGCGGAGGCTCTCTTTTTCCAAAATATCCTCTCCTCACACACGCACACGTACGCACACTCAAAAAAAAAATATCCCCTCCGCTTCCAGTCGTGGACGACCCTATTGGTAATCCGCAGGTAGACCAGTTTGACATGGAGGGGATGGACCGGCAGAGAGCGCTCCAGGGAAGCCTGACGAGTCCTCGCCTTTTTCCGGAGCCGCGCCAGTTCAGTGAATCGTGCTTCCGTCGTCGGTTCTCTTTCTTTCTTGTCCTCACGGTTCTCGCAGCGTGTCGTTCTGTTACCCCGTGAATGTTCGCGAGTTATGTGGGGATGCTCCAGCTCTTAGCTCTGACTATGCTCTATTACTGCATCTCCATGGAAAAGGTACGTTCGTTTTCATCGTTTGGAAAAGTACAGGAACGAATCTTTTATACACTCAAAATTGTTATGCCCTGTCAAACAAAACTGTATAGAAATATAGTTCTTTCCTCAACCGTCGTTCGACGCTGCGCTGTATCAACAAACGCTATGTCGTGGAAACGTGGATGTCGTTATGCCGAAAATACCCAGTCAATTTAATCAAAACCGTGTTAGATTTTTAGGAAAACACGTTTTAGTTCCTATCTCCGTACGATGGATCGTTACAGAAATAGTTGCGGGGAACAAAATGTGGGCATCACAGCGCTCGTTGATCGGGTTCATTTTGGACAATTAAATAACGTTAAATACACACGTTTTTACTTTCGGGCCCTTACGTTTTCAAGGAGTGATTTGATTTCTAGAAAAGTAGAAGTCGCGTGTGGACGAAATTTAAAAAATAAATCAACAGAAAACGCACAAAAGGGAATCTGAAATGAAACAAAAGATGCACATAAATTGATTTAACATTGACAAAATTTAAGATGACGAAACGAAAAACAAATAATTAGGCAAATAAAACTGAGCTTTTCTGAGGATCGTGCAAATAAGTTAACGCAAATCGACAAATACGTTTACTAGCGAGATAAACCACATTAGTGGAGCGAGAGAACGCGGAAAAACAAAAATCTTCGGAAACTTGGCACGCAAAATGATTATAATGCTCCTTTGGTAATTGTACGGGTGTTCAAGAGAGGAGAAGGTAACCAGTATAATGCAAGGGGAAAAGTTATTGACGAGGGGGTTCCTTTAATGAATGAAGCTACCTTCTATCAAAAATATCCGGTTGAGAAGCATCCCAAAATTTTTCTCAGCTCCGCACACATTCAGGGATTTTCGTAATCCAATCTGTTTTTCATTCAGAAAGTGGTTGCTATTTTAGTATCGGAATTTATTGAGGGGCTCCTTATTATGCTGCGACGTTAGATGAGCAACCAGAGCACACATGATGCTTGTTGCTTGTTTTTAGACAATAATCGGATAAGTGGAGTTTCAGAATTTCTTCGGTTACTCCCTATTATCTTATGAGCGCTATACCCTTATCGTATAGGTAGTTTATTGGACTACCACCCTAATTTCTCCAATAACTATCATATGAGCGGGATTTATGAGGAAAAAATTGCGGTAACATTTTCGTTGATTTGATGGTTACGGAAATGTAGGCCGATGAAGGAAAAACAGGATTATTTTCACTGTGTAGCTGAACGCTTTTCACAATTTTCACCACACTCACAAGGTGTCTTGAACTAGTCAGTGCAGTGTTCTCACTCGTGGGAGTCCATTGAACAGAAATTTAAAATATCTGGTGCGTAGCGACACACAACTTTCCGCAAACCCCATAAATTCGACTACCCGCCGCATATCATCGTTCAACGCGTTTCTACAGAAATATTTATCGCGAACAAAATGTAGGTACTAGTTACTTGCATCGAAATCGTTTTGAGCCGTTTTTGAGAAAAATTGGAAAACCGATAAATGAATATTCGACAACTTTTGTTTTCCGAGTTATCATGACTTACATTTCCGTTATACAGACAGATATATAGATAATTACGGAGAACAAAATGTATGTATGGGTTGCTAGACACTCCGTAAGATCGATCAAATTCTGTGACGCAGTTACTCGGGAAATTAGAAAAATGTTCAAAAAAACATTATTTCCGACACATTTTAATTTGTATATCTGCTCAATTGATTATCAGAGGAAGATTTATATAGGTATCAACTATTTATAAACACTATGTGAGTTTGGTGTAAATCGTTGTGGTCGTTTTGCCCAAAACCGTAAAAAACCTATTTTTGCTTTTCTAGGCTTATATCTCAGTTCACCATATTCTCATAGAGATATGTATGCAGAAGAAAAGTTAGGTATCAACTAATAGAAGATAATTTGAAAGTTTAATCAAAATCATTTGAGCCGCTTTCGAGAAAAATGCGAAAACCCCTAGATTTTGGTAGATTTTCGCACCCCCCCCCCTCTTCCTTTCCTTCGACGGAAATAGCCCTAACCCTATTTGCGCGTCTGAGAAAATAACGAACATTACGAAATAAGAACCGGCTCATTCGGTCCAGACGTTCTCTCGCAAATTAAACTACACGCTTACACGGACCACGCGCAGAAATGAGGTTTTTTGTACTGAGCAGGCCTCAAAACGTGAAGATATGAAGAAAACACAATTTTTTTTTAGGCACGATCACTATACTTTCCTTACCCTTTGGATCGCGGAAAGTAAAATTGTGGCAAAAATCGTGTTTTTGAGTAACGTAGGGCGTCTTCTAGCAACCTGTTCCTAAGTTTGTTCCACATGTCTATTTCTGTGACTGTCCGTTGAACGGACGAGGAGGATTGATCGAAAAATGAGATTTGTCGAACGCTAAATTGTCAACGTACTGGAAAGCAAATTTAATTTTGTCCCTTCTTCATCAGGGTCGTCATAAATGGAGCTTTTTTCCCCGTAGAACCGATGACGTCTAGGGCTTTGTCCCGGGGAACCTGAGACAGGAGACGAGTTCCCAATTACCACCACTCTAACGGGCATGCGTGTGTGTAGGAAATTCTGGAAGGGTACCTTGGTGACGAGACAATTGATTCCGTATCGGTTGAGTCCGTGCAAATAATGCTGAGAAAAAAATAAAATATCAAGGTGGACCTTGGGGGTGGATAATTTGAGTTGGGGAAAACAAATGCGGCTAGATTGGGGGTATGTGACGGGGGTGATGGCGCGGAAGTAAGTGAAAATATCTGGTGCGTTGCAACACACAACTTTCCTTAGCTCTACGTCAATTCACTATCTGCATGGCTTTTTCTACTTAATCAATTCATTTTTCACTCAGTTGAATCGCTTACAGTTCCGAAATTTATTGTGCTGCTCATTCCCAGACCAATATTGAACGATTGATGAACACAGAATGGATGATGATAATAACACAATTTTTTTTGAAGAGGATAGTAATCACTTTTGCCGAGTTATCGGGTAAAAACTTTTAAAACTGGTAGTAAGCGAAACGGTGGTAGTTGGAATGCCGGAATTTCTGGAGTGACCCCCTTATATCTTATGAACGTTTTCAAACGCTCACCTTATAGGTATTGGATTGAACTACTACACCAATTTCTTAACATTCTAGTAACATTTCAGTGGAGTTTATAAGGAAAAAACCGCGCTACAACCGATTTTGGTCGAAACTGTTGATAATTTATTGTGCTGCTCTCGTCATTTTTCCACAGATGCGAATTTTACGATATAGTTGCCATATTGAGACCTATCAATATAAAAAATTTAATCAAAATCGTTTTAGCCGTTTTTGAGAAAAAAAAAATTTGGTGTTTCGATCAGAATGATAACTGTAGTTAACTTTCGATGGATTCTGTGCATACCCTTATTCTGGCGTCCCATGGTAACCTGCGGTCTAAATATCAAGTTTGAGTGGATTTGGTACGGTGGTTTTCTCTAAAAACCGTTCACAGATACACATACCATTTTCCCGAATAGTGTTTTTCCGACTCAAGAGGATCTGAAACGTAAAGATCTGAAGAGAACACAAAATTTTGTTTTTCAGCCGTTTACATAACTTTCCGTTCTACTTTGTGAGCCAAGGAAAGTAAAGAGGTATAAGGAAGTAATGTCAGTCGGAAGGGCGAAGGGAAGGAGGCGCGCCAACTGGAGTGGCTAGACTAGTCCGGCCAGTAAGCGGCCCTTCGTTCAGTACTGAAGTCAAAATTGTTAAAAATTGTGGAACTTTAAATGATCGAAAAACATCAAATCAAAAACAAAACCCCTATTCTGCGGGTTATTCTCATCTGACTTGTATCTACATTGTTTTGTCCGTAAATGTGCATTGAGCGAAGTGTGCTGAAAGTTGTGTGTTGCTACTTACATTTACTCAGCAGTACTATCGGGAGTTGCAATTCTCATGAGCGCTAAAGAGCAACGGAGGTTATAACGTAGTTACGTATTTTTCGTATAAACCACTTTACCACTTACTAGCGATAACCAAACGTTCCCATTCAGGGCTGTAGTTAGTGCGATTTATTTTTAAGCTAATTTATTTCACGGTTTATATGTGACAAATATAACGGATAGTTTTATTGATTAGGGCCCTCCAGTGATTGAGTTCGAATCAAATCGCACCGCAGAGGATCCACAGTCTTGCGACGTGAGTTTATTTATTTTACAATTTCAACCTCTCTCGTAAAATAACTTTCGTTTTAAGTTGAGTCGTGTTTTTGCACATTGACAACTGTATCGTGAATAGATTGTAGTTGGGTAAGGAGACTGGGAGGTTTCCCAGCCTTAGCCTCTAGGAGCTCTCCAAAATTATTACCCAAACCCCTCGCTATTTGAAATGATTCCCTATTATTATTACTGGCCCCAGAATTCAGCCCAGTTAGTGCTTAGTAACTCAGTCAACAGTTCTTATGTCAGTTGGATTTGAAACAACGCTCCGCACCACAGTTTCGTGTGTTTAAATATTTTGAGCCTTCATTTCCCAGTTTTTAGTTCAGCAGCTGTGTTCACCGTGTGAACTATTACTTTATTGATAACGTACAGTTTGGAGTTTCTGGATATTATGCAACGTATTATGAAGACCTCCGTTATCTAGTAACACTTAATCGCACTAAAGTGCCTTCAGAGGTCTTCTTTTCTTGTGTGTACACACGTTAACGCTGTGTTTTCCGGAGACCAACCGGTTCAATGGAGAAAGAATGCAAACGATTTCCTAGCGAGCGGAGGACGTCTCCCGCTGGCGTGGTGACTTCAGGGATGGAGGCGTCATGTTACATTTTGTTCTCAACATTGCTCGTTCGTTTCATATTCAGTAAATGGCCATCTCACCAAAAAACCGTTGGCTTTGGTGCAGCGTCCTGTTCTTCTCAACGATATATTTTCCTTTGGCAAATCGAACATTTGTGTCTCACAACCGATATGAAATGGGTTTTCCTGCTGGTATTTATCTCTGAGGAACTTAACGTAAACAAGAAGAAATAAAAGTAATGACATCCACAGTCCCAGGTTTTACATTAATAGACGTGAAAAAAACTCGAAAAACTGAACACAACACCCAACGCGATTTGCTCAATTGAGAGTTAAATCTTCTGTCTTTGGCATTCTGTGATTTGATGAAGGGTTTCATGATGCGTTTGTCCAATCTGAACGCTTCATTTGGGGGGCAAGACAACGTCTGAATCGGGTAATGAATGAGGAGGTGGGGAAAACGGCCCATTTGTTATCAGTTTTCCCCATTACTCGTTAAATATTCCAAAATCACCTTCTTTGCCCTAACAACCTATGTCCACTAATATAGTTGGCTTCGACCATCGAGAGGGGAACAATAGGATATTGTGATTGAAATATAAACTTCCGGTACCATTAGGTTAGGCCATGATGGCCACCAAACACATTTCGCGCAAGTGGTTCCGCCGCGTTTACAAATTTTGCAAAGGCCGCTTGAACAGCCTGCCGGAATTGAACCTTTTTTTCGGGGTTGTGCATTCGTCTTCAAGGCCTTTGGAATAATGCAAATCAGAGCTTGAGGTGATGCGTGCGCCGCGACATTTCTGGCGCCCCGTTAACAAGAACCCTGTCAATCGCTCCTGGGGGAAATAGCAACCCTCATTTCAGTGTCTTGCTTTAGAAGTGATGTCTTGCGTTCCACAGTTAGCTCGGTTTACAAATTGGCGTGTGTCTGTGTGTGTGTGTGCGTAGAGCCCATGTTTCGATCCAGCAACCACTTTATGCACTGAAGACGCTGTTTTCGTCTTTTTCCGTGATGTACTAACGAGAGCGATGCCGTCGTCTGTCATGGTTACGATTGTGCGGTTATGTTGTGTGTGTCTGGTTCCAACAATGCTCTGAGGGCGTCCTCAAGGAATTCTCCAGAAACCGCCTCCCGGTGTACCAGTATGTTACTATTCATTGAGCCTGTTTGATCCGTAGACAAACCTCTAAGGGTTGCGTTTTACTGAACTCTCATTCCTCATTGTAATTATTCACCTAACTGTTGTTTTAAATACGTTACAGTTCTTTTTTCTCTGTTTCGTCCAATATTCATTTTTTCGACATTTTAAATTGTTGTTTTCTCTCTTGAACCAAACACGCAGTGTCCGCTGTTAGCTGCCTGTTCAAAGGCTCAATGGTCAGTACTCCCCTAAGAGGCAATGCGGTAGACAACGTGGCACTAACCCTCACACAAGTTAGGCGTTAATCTTATTATCTTGCGTTATCTTATTGGAAAAAGTTCAGAGGAAAGAGAGGAAAGTTGTCTGATGCGTTGCGCCCTCGTATTTGTTTAGTTGCGTCTTATGTAAATATTGTGCAGCGTGAATTTCCGGTACGTCGACGCATTAATCACTTTTCAAGACTAGGAATAATTAATCAGTCAACCTTCACCGCTCTCATTACAGAAGCTTCAGCTTGTGAACGAGATCCTCCGATAAGGCCTTCAAGAACTCGTCAATTCGACAACTGGATAATAGAAGGGACAATCGAATCAAATTATCTTTTAAAAGTCCACCATTTTGACTACGAAATGTCCAAAACGGCGGTTGGCCCCTTAACTCGGAAGTGCGAAAGCTCCTCGCTAGATCGCAGCATTCGGCAGAGCATCTCCCAGGTCTTGCCTGTCTTCGAAGGCTCGAACGAACGTATCGATAGCGCAAGAGACGCTCTACCGCGGAGTTTTATTGGTGCGAGTGAGACTAAAGTGCTTTAAACAGCCCAAGAATCAAGGTCGATGTTGTGTAAATACTATGGAGAAAAGACGAGTATTTGCGATGACTCTTGAAATTCTTGTAATATTGTCGACGAAATCCATTTTGTAAGGATATAGAACTTGGAAAAGAACGTGCACGTTTCCACAAGGATGTTTACTGTTCTTAGCTCTACGCGTGGGCAAGGAGGAGCAACATCCTTTCTGGGCTTCTGAACTTGCGAATCGACACGCCTCGATATAATACGGATACGAGCAAAATGGGTCTAAAACTGACTGCAGTTATACTGATCAAAACTCCAAGTTTCGTTCAACAAAAAAGGCTTCAACGATTTTGTGTGGACGGATCTAGGTTACTTTACGTTTCAATACATCGGGATTCCAAATCTGCAACGAACGTCCGCCGTCTGGGCCGTTTTGTGCTTTCAACGTCGTCTAAAGCGTCCGTTCTTACGCTCAATACCTCCATTTAGTATCTAGTTATGCCTGCCTGCTCGGCAATCCGAACGGATAAGCCTATGGTTGTTATGGGCAGGAACCCGATTACAAAAATTAACAAAAAGGCACTTTTGGCAGTTTTATAGCAAATACGCTGTGTTTGGTATCGTTTTCCAGGTATTTTTAGATGGTTGGTCTGATGGAATGAGTATCAGACGTGTACATCTGCGTATAGAGCGAAAACAGTGAAATTACAATCATTATAGCGAGCCAAAGTCTAATAATTAACGGAACTCGCTGGACAATACAGCGAAAGTAATCATTTCATTTTTTTTCACGAGGGCATACGGGACAAAGTCCCTTGTCACTGCGGCCACGCATGGGCCTGTTGTGACGCTGGCCCTTTCTTAATAGAAGGCGTCGTACATACCCCTGAGCCAAGTATTCGAAGAGTTTGACTGTCAAGGCAGGGCATTCACATAGGATGTGCTCTGCCGTCTCGTCCTCCTCACCACAAAGTCTGCATTCCACCGCCTCTGAGATGCCCATATTGTTGAGGTGATACATGAGTGTGCAGTGCCCGGTGAGGAAGCTTATCAGAACTCTGGCATCCTGCCTGGAGAGTGTCAGCATCGCCTTTGCCCTTTGCTTGTCTTAATCGTGGCTGACGATGCCAATGGGCGCTGTTTTCCTGTGTCTCCCATCGAGCCACCAGACGATTCAGGGTACTTTTCGTCATGCCTACATTGGGTTCAGGCCCAATGGGTAGGGATTCCGTGCCTCCTTTCGCAAGGCAGTCAGCCTTTTCGTTGCCCTCAGGCCCCCTATGACCCGGTACCCTGACAAGGGAGAGCCTATTATGGGCATCGTGCTGCTTGAGCGCATGAAGGCATTCCCATGCCAGCCTAGACCTGAAACTGTAAGCTGCAATAGCCTTTAAGGCTGTCCGAGAATATGTAGATCCGCTTGCCCTTGAGTCCTTTGGGCAGGATCTCCTCCGCGTAGATCTTAATAGCTAGGATTTCCGCTTGAAATATCGTGGCGTAATCTCCCAGAGGCTTAGCTAGACTGTAATTGGGCCCTACAATGCCCAATCCAGCTCTACCTCTCTGCAGGGCACCCTCCTCAGTCCAGAACGTCTCCTTCTCCTATTCACTATTCCCGTGAGTGGACGCTAACACTGAATGGCAACCGAAAGTTCTTCAGCTCTGGCATAACGTCAGAGGCAAGGACTGCTGCCTCTTCTAGCTTGAACTGCCTGGTTATTCTTTGGAGGCTTGCCTTGGTCCCGGTGGAGATATTTCCTATCTACAAAAGCCTTACCGCTCCCAGGTAAGCAGTCCTCTGAATGTGTATATGAAGAGGAGATAATCGTTTCATAGTCTCACTTAAACCAATCATTAGCTCGAATCGACACCTCGTATCAATTGCCCACAGGCAATTTCCATTTCCATTTTTCGTTGTAGTCAGGTAATGTCCCGTCGGTTGTTCTTTTTGATGCTGAATCGAATGGGATGGTTTTCAGAGGTGTGGGACTAGGCCAAGCATAATAAACCGTTGGGTAATAATTTGCAGCGTTTTTTTCTCAAAAATGACTTCAACGATTTTGATTACGTTTTTGTGCGACGTACCCAAGTAACTCGATGATAGAATAAAATTTTCATTAGTGAAAAAATGACTAAAGAAGCACAATAAATTGACGAAAATGCATTTTAGAGCAGTTTTTTTTCCATATAAATCTCCCTCGTATCGCACGTCAAAGCTGTAGTCCAATAAATCATCTATACGGTAGACGTTTAATAATGTTCATAAAATAATCCTTTGCATCGTCGAAAATCCTGTAATTTGAACTATCGTCGTTTCGTTGATTAACATTTTTAATTTTTTCGCAATAAATTCAGAACTGTTAACAAGAACCGTCCCTATAAAATGTCCTCGATCATCTCCTAAATGGTCCGTGAATAGAGATCGTGACATGAATAGGGGCGATTCAATCAATTGCGGAACGTGGAGGACCACTAGTTTGAGTCGTGTAAACCGTACGAAAAACATATTTTATCATTTGCTAGAGCAGAACAGATGTTGAATGCACGTGGGGCGAAGACGTTTGGAGATGCTTTTGAAGAGCTGCTGACCAAGGCAAGCGGTTCATCGTGGTCTTGGGGTAAGACGGTCGATTCATAATTCTCGACGTTAGTTGAGGGTTGTGGATCGAATCTCCGGCGCGATTGCCGTAATTTTTGCCTTAGTCAGCAGCTCTTCAAAAGCATCTCCAAACGTCTTCGTCACAGGGCAAGTTGTGTGACGCGTCGCAAGGGATATTTCTCTCGGAATTCGCCCAATTTCAGTGTTTTGAGTGTGAATGAGCGAATGAAACTGTTATTGAACGATATTTTTTAAAAAATCCATACATCAATGTGAGGAGCGTATCACCGCACTTTGATCGCGTTGGCAGTCCCATGCATTACCTAGATGTTGGTCACTCAACGTCGTAATTTTCCAAGGGCACGCCGGACTGAGTAGCTTTGTCACCGCGGCCACACGTTGAGTCTATTGTGACGATGTTTCTGACCTAATAAACGACGTCGTACATATCAGTTCCTTTTAAGAAGCTGAGTACGTGTTTCACCTCAGACTCCATTTTGGTTTGGGGCCCAATTAATTTTGAACTGGGATAGGTTTTGCTCTACCGTTTCGTCCTTGTCGCTGCAGAATGCAGACTGCCTTCAATTTGCCCGTCCTGTTGAGGCGAGTAAGGGCTCTTAGTTTGCCGTCTGGTGAGTGTAAGCATTGCGTTCGTCTTACAACAGGAGGGAATGATGAGCCTTAGTCCTGGGAAAATCAATGGGCGTGTTTTTCCTGTGCGTCTCACCAGGTTACTTGCCGGCTTAGGTGACTTTCTATCGCTCCTACAGGTCCCATGTCAGCTTGAATCTGAAGGTGTGGCATACCCTCCCAAGCTGACGATGCTCAGACGAGCCCCCCCCCCCATCATCACAGAACCGTCAGTGTGCCATAGAAGCGCGCCCATCTCAGCTTGGAACGGCCTCTCTTCCATTGTTCCCGTGGGTGGATCCAGCAGCTCAAAATCCTTCCACTTCACAGTTGCTTGGAGTTGTACAGTCCTTTGCATGCGTATCTGCCCTATTGCAGCAGTGGGGCAAGTGATCACGGCCCCTGTGGTTGCAAGGCACACCTGTCTGCAGTATCAGGAGCTTCCTTTGAACTTTCCGACGGCTTACACAGACATTAGTAGCTGCCCCTCAATAAATTCCGGGTCGTCCCATTTTGCCATTGGTAGAGCATTAAACGAGGGGCTTTAGAGAGTGGGGCATATTTAATTATTTTTAATTATTGCGAAAGTTTCATTTTATGTGATTGTAATTAGCGGGACATTTAGGGACCTGGATCGTTCCATTGTGAATAAACGAAACCCATTTCACGGAATGAGAAAGGACTAAAACGTTTCCACTTCCAGACTGCAGCGGAGTAGGAATAGTAAATTATGGATCGCTTCCTCGTGCTTTCCTTCGGTTTTATTACCACTTCGTCGCCTGGCTGTTAACCTCGCGAATTTAGATTTTATACGGGGGACCCCGCGAAAGGTAATACAACCTGGTAACCCCTTGGCTCTGCTCCCGCATCGTAAGGCCCCGAGAGCGGCTTTATACCTAAGTAAGGACGAGGCTTTTGGCTCACCCATCAAGGACCCAGGGGCTGAGAGGTATATAACTCCCCCCCCCCCTTACCATTCCCATCCCGCTTTCTATAAGCCGCGGTTTTCTGCACCGCCAGAAAAGAGCAAACGCCTGAAGATCCTCTTGGAGGTGGAAGGCGGTAGGGACTGACTGATATAGGGCTTTCCGGGTGTAGACGCCGAAGAAAGAAAAAAAAAGGAATGGGTTTGGATGGAATGGGTCGAAAGGGGTTTCTCGGCCCCTTGCAAGGCGGCCTGGGGGGTGCTAGGCGGTGAGGCTGCAGGGCGTTGTCATTACCGCACGTGATCTGACGACCAATACTACCCTTCCTCATTGAGTCTACCATTCCACGCCTTGAGGCCATCATCTAATAAGAATTCACCCTACGGTCTTTAATATCCCCCACTCTCACCACATCTCCTTGTCCTCCTCCTTCACTTCCCCCTTTCCTGTCCTTCTCACCAATTCATTTTTCCGTTCATTGAGTTTCTCATGAATGGATATTAACTAAATGGGACCCTGAAGAGTCATTACCTCGGCAGACTCCTCGGATCCCCTCGAGACATTCCACTATAATTCATCGGTTTTCTGAACATTTTAAACAATCCGCCGTAATGACTGAATCTCTTGAAGTTAGTTTGAACGCTATTTTATGAAAATACGATACTCAGGTAATTTAGTTGTAAATTTCGTTCGATAATAACGAAAGTAATTCAACGTATAATTTAATCGTGTGAAGTACATCACGTCTTCGACATTTAGAAACTCGGTGATTGACACCTGACACGGCTTGAAACTATACGTTTTACCAAAACCCATTTATCCCGGATGGCACTATGGTTTCCACAAAGTCATTAGCGCTGCTTGTATGCTGCGTGAGATACGTTAAGCTTAAGAACTGCTATAAAATAATTAATAATCTCGCCACCATCTCATGGTTTTTTTCCAGTATTCTGATCATGCCAGTAAAACGCGTAGAAACTTGCGCGACGACTTTCCACAGCCACAAGAGCATTCAACGATCTTTATCGCTCATTCAACTAATCAAATTTGTTTTTTCGTTCATTTAATTTCAGAACCTCGTGGCACGCAAGATCCCAGAATTTATTGAGCTGGCCCTATTCACGTGTCCAAAATTGAGCTATCGGTGCGCAGGTGATTCACGAGGCTGTCAATTTTATTTTTATGACGTGAGCCTTGCGCTCTGGTTCGGATTATCGGGTAAATACTCCCAGAAATTTATTTCGGGAGTAGCTCCTATTATTTGATGGGTGTGATTAACGTTTCATCGTACTGGTAGTTTATTTGACTGCCATCCTAATTTATTTGAGAATGCTAGTGGCATTTGAGCCAAATTTATAACGATAAAATTGTACGAAAATCGATTTCGTTCGAAGTTTTGCCAATTTATTGTGCAGCCCTCGTCATTTTCTCACTGATGATAATTTCATGGTACTCCATTGGAATTACTAAAGTTAACGTACCTGTTAGGTGAGTCCGTCTCCTCTGGCTTGTGAGTTACTGTGGGCAAGCGCTTTCGATGTAAAGACATCATCGTCTGGCCGTTAAGTCAGTACTGGAGTCAGTCAGTTGGTCGTGGTCTTTATATATAAAGAGAAAGGTGAAAGGGGTGATGGAGCGTCCGGGAATGGCGGGGAGAGGAGGTCATGTGCCTCAGGGGGAAACCCCCTAGAGATAAATGGAACGTGTTGGATGGTCTGTCAATTGTGGAATTTACGTCTTTTTTGTGTAGGGTGGTCTGTAAAACCGTCGGTTGGTTGTTTTCGTTTGTGTAGTGTTTTGAGTGGTGTGAATATGGGTCGCATTTTGTGTTGTGTTGTTAACGGCCAGACGATGATGTCTTTACATCGAAACCGCTTGCCCACAGTAACTCACAAGCCAGAGGAGACGGACTCACCTAACAGGTACGTTAACTTTAGTACTTTGCCTACTGGCGGACATAACCCAATTTCTTTGATCCATTGGAATTGTTGATTAAAAAGGTGTAATCAAAATTGTTGAACCCGTTTCTGAAAAGTAAATTTGGTGTTTGCTCACAATGATAACTGTAGTTAGTTTCGAACCGTTGGTCTTGCTTATATTTCGACATCTCATGGTAATGTGCTGATTAAATAAATCTAAAATCCCATTAATCGCGTTCACTGTCATCCAAAAATCCGAAGAAAATTTATTTTGGTAAATTACGTAACTTTCCTTTATAATATTGTTAGTCCCTTAAATTTCCTATACGTTGATTACTCAATAAAGGTCTTGAGATAAGTAGGGGAAGCTCCATAAATTCAGGAATGTTAAGCGTCATCAGTTTCTCCCCCAATCGGGTAATCAAACGCGCACGAGATGGCGGTTTTCTGACCCGAAAGGCTTTTGAAACATAAAGATCCGAAGGAAGCTCAACAGAAATGTTCAGCCGATAACATAACTTTCCTTCCTCATAACGCGCGGCAAATAATTTTATTGTAAATATGCGCGCTTCCCTTCTGTGCTTTGCCGTAGATGACTGGACGCTTCACGCTGCCATTCGCCATCCACATTCCTCCCTCCGAGAGTTGCCCTTTTCCACGCTTGTTTATTTACCGATTTCCAAAAATGGGCGTTCGATCGTTTTCGGATGTAAATCACCGACAATCGGCTGTAGTTTAAAAAAAACGACAATCATCGCGGTACTTGGGAAATCTCTTCAGACATCCAGCTCCAGTCGACGACCTAAACCTCTCATTTGGAGGAAGGCAGTCAAGTTCCTATTTACGAGACGACTGCCGTTTTTCCCAACTGGCAACAAATGTCAGGCACGAAAATAACTCGGCTCTTCGTCGTTGTCGTCGTCGTCGTCTTCGTCGCTTTGCAATGTAAATGAGATCTAAAAGTGAAGTCAATTCTTTCGGAAGGAGACGGAGCAAAGTCGTTTAAATGAGATCCGCGCGCGCTTTCGAAGGAAAAGGGACTTCGACGGAGGAGTTGGGAGACGCACAATTAAGTTGACAGATGAGGATTATGGAACGTGGCGGTGCCGATGAGGGGGGAGGGATGCATCAAAAGTTCCTTCTCACGATGAGTTGAGTACAAACTTGTTTTAAACTTTTTACAACATGTTCGAGTTGGTTGGTGCTGCAGTAACTGAAGCGAAGAACGGAGTTGTTAGATGTTGTATTTCACTCAGATAGATTTCGTGAAATAAACAAACAAAATACCCAAAAACTCAGGCCTTCGTGCCGCCCAATGGAATTCTGCCACTGGGGAGAATTCCCGGGTGCATGCCACTTGGAGCCTTCAGCTAAAATTCGAAAACGTCGAAGGTTCCAACACAACTGAAGGAGTATGTGCATAACAGGTTTGGCATTTGTGAGGGTGGTTGTTGAAGGAGCTACGTATAATACATAGAAAGGATGCCCGAGATGCGACGAGCCTACCAAGGCGGGGGGGGGGAGGTCAGCATATGTCGTGGAGGGGTGGGGTGGTGTGTCACGGCAGGATTTCGTTCCCAACATGACGCTTTCTGGCAGTTAGGTGAATGCTAAAGCGTGTTTCATGCTAAAACTATTCACGATACGATGAAAATGTTATTTCCACTGCACAAATGCACAATTTGCCAGTATTTTGTGTTCCTTTCTGCATTTTGCTATCGCATCTCCCCTTCCACTAGATTCGTAAAGAACTGTTCAATGTTAGGATTTCCACCAACTTTCCACGTAGCGGTGAACACAGCCGCACATCTTAGTCCAACCCATTCCTACCAATACCATCATAGTGACAAAACATAGCTACTAGGTAGCTGTCAGTAGTTCGTAATTTTGACCGCAATCATTTTGAGAGAAATAAAAGCGAACAATATTTGATGTTCAGAAAATCTCATTTTCCGACGTATTTTGTTCTATACCTCTGTTCTAAGGAGAGTTACAGAAATGATTTAAGAAAAAACTTATGAAGCTGCCTCAAGACACTTCATGAGATTGACCAAATTCATTCAAATCGAGTCAAAAATGTATCAAACGAAGTTCGTAGATAATTTGATGTTATACAATTTTGATGACTAATTCAAACAGCATAAAAATCGTAGGGAACGCGATATTTACAAAAAACTGGTTTTCGTGAGATTTATGTGACTTTCCGAATGCCAACATGAAGGTCTAGACAAGTTTACAGTTTACTATCACTCATTCCGAGGTTGATTTCTTTCCTGCGTTTTACGACTAACTGGAGATAAGTCATGAATGAAAATTAGTGAAGCCGGACACTATAGTACGGCAATGTGCACGCACCTGCTCTCCACGTATTCAGCGGATAGTACTTTCTTTATCATTCGGGTCGTGGAATGTAATAGTGTCTTGCCTATCAGGCTATCCATCGTCCACTCGTCCACTGAAGGGCACACGTCAGGTTTACTGCGGTCTTTGAATCTCGGCGGTCAAAAATGTTCCCGACTGTTTAGTGAGGGCTGTCCAAGACGCGCTTCGGGACCGAGAGGAACCATAAATCGCCTGATCAGATGCTAATTGGTGGCTGTTGGCATTGACGACGGTTGAGTTAATGAATCCCGAATAAATTTTTCGAAAAGGTTCCTCTTTGGATGGAAAGGGATTGAGGGGAAGTGATATATTTGACACTTTTCCATCGCACGGGGATTTTGGCCGAAGCGGGGAACAAGAAAGCGTCGGCGGAATCGTCCCATTTGTACACGAAAAAAAAAGCCACTGGTTGTTTACGAAACGTCAGGAAATGACAGGAGCTCGCATAGTACGGAATATATCACTCAGCTCCTTTCCCTCTCCTGAAGACGAAAAACTCTTTTCGCTTATTTATGGCCGTTGTATCTCCACCAAACGGAATTTGTAGTAACATAAATGAAACGGAGCGACGTTCAGTTAGATGTTTTGAGTTTGAGAGCGAAGGCGTTGAAAGAGCCCTCGGCCGGGCCGGGCATAAATATGCCTAGCAAGGTGAGCGAAGGCAGTAAATAACCTGGACGCCGGACTCTCGGGCCTCTTGTCTCCGCAGGTTGGAACTTGGTTAATGACTCCACGGTTCAATTTTAAGCTCCCTACATTGTCCGCCGCTCGCCGGGTTACAAATCCATTTAAGGTTCAAGGGACGGACGAAAACCCCCTGTCGACAAATTGAATGTTGTGGCGGTGAGTGGGGATTGTGGTCTTACGTTGAGTGCGGAGGGGGGGGGGGTCGCTGACTTGGTTTCGAAAGACCTGGAACTGTACTAGGGAAGGCTAGAGACTTTCCCAGGATTCACTCCGTTTCCAGCGGTTCTGGTAAATAGAAGGAACGAGGTGACAGCGAGTAACCAATTTCGACTTGGAGTCGCGCGTCGTAAATGGAAGGTATCTTCTACTTCAGTTCATGAAGAGAACTTCTAATTTGATGACGGACGATGCAAGTGAGTCTTCACATACATAGAAATGGCGATCAGGGTGGTTTCATTTGAAATCAGTTTGGATTAATGACAACTTAAAACTTTGTTGCAGGGGGGTTCGTTGACTCCATTCTGTTAAGAACTGCCTTTCATCAAACTGAGTGAATGCTTTCCACCATAAACCACTTATAGCATTGCAGTACAGAGGTTACTAAGCGTACACCATCCAAACTTCTGCTCAACTGCTAGCAACATGTTCCTTGAGTCCAATCAGAACTGTGGACGGTCCTGGCTAGGCTTGGTCGAGTTATTCCCTGCGATCTCCAGGGCCCTTTTATAGTATCGCCCTTTGGTAGTATCGTCCCTTTTGAGGATTCCAAGGAGTAGATCTCTCCTCCCTGAGGAAAACTATCTGGCACTTCTCATAGCATGATACTGCAACGCACCAAACGCATGTTCCCTTTCCGTTTATTTTTCCATTGCTTGGTTCAGTTGATCTGTCCGCGAGTTGCTTGATGTCAATTATTGCCGTCGGATCGATGTAAGAGCCAACTTCAACAGAGTGACGGCCCCTCCCTTTGTCAACGCAACAACCCAGTGTAAACCCATTTGTTTCGTTCTTCTTTTCTCCTTTTCTTTTTGGTTGGGCTTTGTGAGTTGCTGGGTGAGTCTTCGTGGGGAGGGCAACTACCACCAATGACTGCATCGTTATGTTTGTCACCTTAGACTCAATTCGATGTACTTCTATCGGGGCTTGGCTAGTATCGTGCGATTATGATAGACAGAAGGAATGAGGAGACAGCGGCTCTATCTTTTTCGACTTTTATCCCTTCGTGACTGGGCATCCAACACAACATTAGTGTTCTCTCAGGCAGGGTCTCCAGCCATGTCTGGTGTACCGCTTGACTCCACTGTAGGCACCCCAGTGATCATAGTCTAGTAGTCAAAGACGAAGATTCGTATTCTGAGGAAACTCTGGGAATAGAATCAGAGCTCGGGATCGCTGTAATTATTGCCCACATATCCAATCCCATCGTAATACTCGGATTCCCAATCCAGAGCCAAAGGTTGTCTCGAGCTTTGTGTGAGAATGGCGTATTGGAGCGGTGTGGGGACCTGGGGGTGGGATAGAAATGACAAGTAGCTGCTCGTGAACGCCACACAATTGTCCCATTGGAGGCCGTAGTGGGCCCATTCGTGGGGTTTTATGAAGTCAGGCTTTGTTATTTGAAGCAATTCCTCGTTCAGTTCATGCAAAGAACATTTGCCTTCGATCGAGAATGAAGTGAGGCTTCACATTTATATAAGAGCTGATTGTTGTATCATTTGATACATGGGAACAATACATTACAATGAATGAGCAGTTTGCGATAAGCAAACAAGAATAACGAAACACTGAGGCCTTAAAGAGGCCAATTCAAAGTTTCAAAAATGACAAAACGAGAATCTGAGCGCGTTTGGTCGAAACTTCGATATTTTAATGGCCCAAGGGACCTCCACGTCGCGCGAGCAACCGCAAAGTTGACTTTTCGTCATCGAGGTCGATATATTTTTCTCGATCACTATTGTGCTCTAGGCCTCCGGGAATCGGGAGGGAAAGCCCATATTGTTTTGCGGTCGCCACTAGCCTCGTCAGTAATTTACGAACGGCCCATTGGCGACAGCGCAGGATCGAACTGAATCACGACCGAAGAGATTGACGCAAGTCGTACTGCAGCGTGCCCGCAGGCTCGGAATTAAATCAGTCGGGAGATGTGCGTCGAATCGGTGCCCGATCAATTCTATTTGTCACTCGGGGTTTACTACCTTACGTATAAACTTGTCGCGCTTGAGGTTCAGGAATTTATTGAGTAGCTCATACACACGTAGCCGTTATTGAGATATTGACGTATTTGTTACCAGACAGACAACAAAGATGGTTCGTGTTCAACATTCTTTCGTTCTAGGCATCTGGAGGAGGATGTGAGGAATTTGGGGATCGTAGTTCAGAATGTTCTATCCTGGGATCTGTAGGTTACAAACATATGTAAGGGGGTGTTTTCAGGCGTCTACCGGTTGCGTAGGATTGCAATTGACTTCCCGACGCGAGTTCGACAGCAGCTTGTGCAATCGCTGATCTTCCATATCTTAGATTATGCGACAGTGTCCATGTGTGATTTGAATGGTGAGCACACCAGAAGACTCCAGAAAGCGCAAAACGCAGCAGTTCGCTTTATTTTTAGTCTTCGTGTTGATGAACATGTCACACCTGTTTATAGGCGGATGGGCTGGCTCACCATAAAAGAAAAGAAAAAGCTGGCCATCGCTGTAATGGTTATCAAAATAATGAAATTCAGGAAACCAGAATACCTGAGTAGTAGTTTTGTCTATATGAGAGATGTGCATTCAAAGATCACAAGGAACGTGGGAGATTTGTTGCAGATTCCGTTGCATAGAACCTGTTTATATAACAGATCGTTTGCCGTCCAAGGAGCACGTTTGTACAATGAATATAGGGAATTGTTTGATTTACGACTAAAAACAGAGGTATTCAGAGACAAGTTTCGGAAACACCTACTCGCCCAAAATGATGTTGATGGAGAAGTGTTGTAAATGTTAAATGTACTTTGTTGTTAGCTTTCCTCAGTATTGCAATTGTCTAGTGATCGTATTTGTAGTTTTCCTAAGTATTAAGTTTTTGTATGTATAGTGTGTAAAAGCCTTAGACTAAGAAGGGGAGGAATATTGAGTACTCACTCTTCTTACCATCTAAGATTATGTCTGTGTCTCAGTGTACTGTATGAAAGGACAGGCGAGTGAGTGGGTGGCCCCGGCGAGTTCGGGGAGGCGGTGATAGGATTAGGCTGGGGCTCAGTGATTTTTTTTTTTTTTTTTTAATGTTGTTTCCGAATTGTTTTATTTTTTATTGATTGATATGTTACTATGAGTTGTTTTGCCTTTCTACTAATTTTTAGGTACCGTCTCAGGACCTCCACTGTCCAATGCTCTGCATGTCGAGTTCAGAGGAGGTCTGTAGGGGGGTGGGCTCGTGGCTGGCTGGGGTTTTTCACCCACCTCAACCAGCTGGTGTGAATGGTGTGTGACTGTGAGTGTTAGTTATTTATTTGGAGTGAAAGCAATTTATTTTGCACGAATGCAATTTATCTGGTATGAACGTGTTAATGAATTAGCGGTCGTTTCGCACATTGTAAGCGAGTCTGCGAGCACACAACATATGTTTATAAGAAAATAATGTTTATATGAGCAAAAAGCTGAGGAAATGCAGTTATGTTTGTTTTCCAGGGAGAATGGAAGAGAGGGTCTAATGACCCTAATTCTCCCTGGTTGTTAAATAAACCATCCATTCGTTCATCCATTCTGGTGCGACGTACCACACCCACAACTTTCTGAGAAGGATCGTGTTAATTGTTTTGCAATTATCCAGTAGCACCTGTCAGAAATAGTTATTCTGAATTCCCAAACTATTCGATGAGGGTTATTAAGCTGCCAATGCATAGACCACCATCCTGATTTTTCTGATAATTCCATTATCATGTGAGAAGTATTTACAAGAAAAAAACTGCGCAACTATCGTATGGAAGTAGTTGTTGATTGTAGGTAATGTAAACGTTAATTTCAAACCATCTTCTATTCAGCGGGTTCTCGGCGGACTAGCAATTAACAAACATGAGTAGCCCCTCTCCCCCTCTCAAACATTCATCAGGCTGACTTACGAGCCCTACGATTCAGCGAAATTCTAGGAAATAAATATAATAGAAAGCCAGAAAGGTTAGCTGTTTCTTATTTTGTCCCGGAACCCCTTAAAAAAAATCGGTACAGGATCATGGAGCTCATTCCGAATCCCCTGGAGAGAAGAGGGTAGGCGATGATAAATCATAATAATGAGAAACCGGAGATGGAGATAGTTCCCATCCGAATCCTCATTACTATGAGAATCATGGCGTCTGATTCCCTGGCCGCGTCCGCTCCATCCCAACACTCCTTCCTCCAAGTTCATCCGCTTCCCGTACGACTTCTTGAATTCGAACGATTTCAATTATCGGCAGCTATCGTATTTCTCCGGTCCACCGCTCGGACGATCCTGCGCGCGCATTATCACAACTGTCAGCTGGATGTGATTTAAGAACAACGGCAGGAACCCTAAAATGATTAATAAATTCATTGAAGCCGGAGAGAGAAGCTCGTTCGACCGACCCGAACGAATCGAAGGCAGTTACTGGATGGTGACCGATAGGACTGGACTGGCAAGGGACCACACAGAAGTCGCACTGAATATAAATCAAATGATTTTGTTTTCGTATTCGAATTACTTCTGAAGACGATGCGCGCCCGCGTGTGGTCGTTTTGCGGCAGTTACAAATGGGACCCCATAAATGAGATATGAAATATTTCAAATAATATTCGAAACTGAACACTTAATTTGAATTCATATATTAAAATTTACTAAGTTATTGCTCCGCCTTGTGTTGTAATTGTTTGCCGCACCGCCTCAGATCAGCCTTTTTGGAACTTCCCTCGGGGGCTTCGCATTGAAATCTCATATCTGAACTGCGCACGGTGCTGCTTGTCTATCTCAACCTCTAAAATGCGCACGAACTAAGAAGAAATGCAAAGTGGAAAGGTAAAAGTGGAGTGCTGAGTCAACCGCGTGCATTTCACTGCACTAACCACATTCTCCCTCTCTTGCTAACCAACAATCCCCTCTTCCTTCGCTGCTATTCTTATCTCCATCCTGCTTGGACGTCCTTTTGTTCAGTAACGTTTTCAAGCTCTACGTACGTTCTAATATAAAATGAAACTAGCGCAATTGCATCAAACGAGTTATTGTGCGAAATATAATTAAACCCATTGCATTTCCGTTATACATTAATTTATGTAGAGAGCAGGAATGAACAAGTAAACAGAAGTTACCGAAGCCGTTTCGTTTTTGATGATGTATAGGTATGAACGGATAGGCCAAACTTCTCCCGATGTATTATAATTTCTCTGATTGCTGGTAGTGAGATGGATCATCACAGAGCTTCAAAAAAGCAAAAGTAGTCCCACTTTTTAAGAAAGGAGACAAACTTGATCCAGCGAATTACCGACCAATATCTTTATTAAATGTCATCGCAAAATTATTCGAAAAGCTGATCAAAACAAGACTAGTCACATACCTGGGGAGAAATAACATCATATCTAGCCAACAGTTTGGGTTTCAGAGGGGTATAAGCACTCAAGATGCGCTCTTTAGAATTAGCATGAACACCCACCTCGACCAAGGAGATAAGGTTATATTAACGTGCCTAGATGTCGCTAAGGCGTTTGATTGTGTGTCAAAAGGAAAGCTCTGCGCCAAATTAAACAAATTTGGTATACGGGGACTCCCCCTGAAACTCTTCGAGTCATACCTGGCGAATCGAGTACAGGCAGTTCATATCAATCAAACCAAGAGCGACGAGACCATCATTGATCAATACGGCGTAACGCAAGGAACAGCACTTGGGCCTATTTTATTTCTTCTCTACGTAAATGGGTTAGCATCACAGAAGTATGAAGGTAACATATTTCTCTTTGCCGATGACATTGCGCTGGTGAGCTATGGGAAAAACTGGGAAGAGACCTACAAGAGTGCAGAAGCAGATCTGAGAATAATCAAGAAGTGGATGAACGCCAATATGCTGACGGTCAAATCAGCGCATATGGCAATTTCGAAGAAAGACGCGACGCTGGATCAACGGACGGAAAGAAAACTCCAATTCCATCACTGCAAACAGGATACCTGCGAATGCCCAGCGATACAAAGAACACACAACTTGAATTACTTAGGAATAACAATAGATAGCCAACTGAAATGGAAGGTGCACGTAGAAAAACTCTGTCAAAAACTGAGAAAATGCGCGTATGTGTTATACTCAATTAAATACTACCCTAAAAAACTCTTAAAGAGCATATACCAAGCACTTTTCGAGTCAGTCATGCAGTATGGTGTGATCATTTGGGGCGGAACTTACAAATATTTAATTGAAAAAATATACAAACTACAAAAAAGAACTCTTAAAATACTATTTGATAAATCTATGAGACACTCGTCTGAACTATTGTACAAAGAACTACGCCTACAAACAATACACCAATTATATGCCAAAAACATATTGATGATGGTCAGAAAAGAAAAAAACCTATTCTACGAGAATGTTAGAGAGTTGAGGACAAAACAATATAGAATAAAACTTCCTAAAATAAGATACTGCCACTCTCAAAACACCACGAGATATAAGGGAATCAAAATAATCAATAAAGATTGCAAGGTGATAAACGAGCTATTGAAGATTAACAGTAAAAATATGTACAAAAAAGAGGTAAACAAATTTATAAACAACAAACACTTGGATTATTATACCAACACATAAGGACGCGAAGATAACAACAGCAAAGTAGTTCAACAACGAACAACCTGTAGTAGTTAAAGAAAAGTGATTGTGCTTTAGAACGAATTAAATTTGAATTAATTAAGTCTGAATATGACAACTCTGCGCTGGAGCACAGCATCTGATGCTTTCCAGCGTAGTCCGAAGAATAAGTGGTAAAGATGGTTGCCTAAGCATAAGGACCCCATTTTATGAAGTACCAAATTTTTTGTACTTACTATCATGTACAGGAGGACAATAAAGAGCTTATTATTATTATTATTATTATCATGACAATGCTCTCATCAGGAGGGCTGCGCGTTAGAACTTCCCCATTTCTGTTCTCAGTCGCTTGTGTCACTCCTATCAGGCGGAGCTCTTCGTTCAGAGTTAGCACGAAAGACCTAGTGATACTATACGAGTGGCTAAATTCAGCCCGAAACGACAAACGATCGCGTAGAACACGAGGGTCAGAGCAAAGACTTTCAGGCAAAAAATCGTTAATTTCAAGGGATTGAAAATAAATATTTCACCACCCAGCACATGGCGTCCTGTGTTCCACTGTGCCAGTACATGACGCGAATATTCGTCTTGCGGCTCAGCACGACTGAGCCAAACATTGTTACAAGAGAGGTCGTTGTCATCAGCACGGGAGGAGTTCTCAGATTGGAGCATTTTCGACCTACTGTCAGTCATTCGTCAATCAACCCCTCCTTCAAGGTGGTGTAAACATACGTTCAGCGGGTTTTCCTGTAACAAACCTCCCCTCATACTCTGTGTTCTAACTCTCACTTCTTTCAACCAGTACACTTATCTTAAGTTCCTGGACGTGGGTGGGTTGCTCATTTTTTCTCTCTCTCTCTCTTTCTCTCCCTTCTCTTTCGCCTCAAACATTTTTGATACCTAATGGAACTTATTGCTCCATCAAACCTTTGATTATAGACTCAATGGCCACGATAAAAATTTTCTTGTCACCTCCAATTGCTGTTTTTAAGGCGCGGTTCTGATCCTTGATCACAATAATAAATATGTTCTATGATTCTGCGGCTAGCATTCAACTGTTGAATTGTTCAGAGAAGGGAGGTAAACAAAATAAACGAAGCGATTTCTTCTGTAAACACCGAATTCAGTTACACTGGGAATTAAAAGGGAATGCTTCAATTTCAACGTCGTCGTGCCTGGTATTGGCTCAGGAATATCACCAGCTCTGTGTCCAAGTGCAGACAAACAAAAAATTCGCCTCTTCGCTCGCAGCAAATATTCATACGGGAGAGAGGATTGATTTGAAATGAATTCTCTTAAACACACTAAAAATACTGTAGCCCACGCTTTATTGAAACGGTCAGTGCTCGAACTAGTCACGTGCTATCAGGGATTAGCTATAGCAATCTCTTGTACCCGTTGCACAGCTGTGGCAGATTTAGGCCGTAATAATATAAATACAGGCGCCGCTACTTGATATTTCGCTTTTTTCTATCTAAAAGAGAACTTGGTAGAGGTAGCACCACTGTTCGAGTTCAATTTGAGGATTAACATAGAAAGTGGGGTGGAAGTTGAACGAGATGAGAGGTCGGTGTCGGTCCCAAAAAGAGTCCGGTCGCCAATGTTTTTAAGCGGGCGATGATAACCTCCTGGTTATCGTTAGAGGGGTGGAAAGCAGACTTATTAGTTAAGAACTGAGGGTAACGGTAGCCGTTATACGCATTTCAAAGCGTGCCCTTACTTAGCCAAGACATTCACCACCATCAGCAGTCTTTTTGTTTCATTGAAACTCTTCAGATTATTGTTCTTTGTGGGTAATGAGTCGCATTTTAACTAGTCAAAGGCGAGAATCCAAGATGGGTCGTTTTTCCTGACAAATGGAGGAAGGGCTGGCAAAAAAAAGTAGACTTGGTTTCCCAACTCTGATAGTACCTTCCCCTGCCCTATGAATCTTCCCCCGCAACACCACTGAGGAGTTGTCTCTTACACAAAGAGCACACTTTCAGGCATCTTTGCTCTCATTAACTTGAGAACTACATCATAGTTGTAGCGGCCGCTCCATGTGCCCTCACTGGTTTCAATGTAAATTTTCCAGCCAATAGGTACACGACAGGAGTGGGAGTCGTTAGTAAGGTGGAACAGCTTCATTCATGTTGATTCATTGAACCGACTAACTAACGGCAAAGCGCCTATCCCCCCCCCCCCACCTTTTTTAAAAAATTCTTCTTCAGCTAAACTTACTGCCACTTTTAAAGGCATCAGGTGAGCTGCAGAAGGGGTTTATTTGATTGACTGTTGGTTGCCTCTGTCCCATCTTCACCTGTTTTTTTATTTGAATCCGAGCTGCAGCTGATTAACAAGAAGGAATACAATTAACTTCTTTCATTAACTTCAAGTAGGTCTATATTATTAGATAATTTCAATCACCCGGCTTTCCTAAGGTTGTTGTTTATTTGTTTGCTCTTAGGCGTTGAGGGTTTACTGTGCGAGGCAACTGATGAAGGGTTGGAGTGACCCCCCACCGAGTTGTAGAGGTTGAGGGCGCAGGTATCTTGGGGTTGATTAATTCACTTTGCATTTCCACCTACATTTACAGAAACCATGAAATCGGTGTAAAGTGCCACAACAACCACCAAAACCTGTAAGGTCTTGGCTTACATAAAATAGGTTAATTCGTATTATAGAGTTGGATAGTTCGTTGGTTCCATGTTACGAGTAATCATTCTGGATCTGGAATTCTTTGTATTCCTAAGCAGGAAATTCTGTGACCAGATATTGATCTTGCGGCGGTTGTGCGCCCGTTTCCTCGAAGGCGCACCATTTTTCGAAATTCGCGTTGCACGGTGCGGATTCGTTGAGGTCGACTTCAAACATGCACGTTGTCTCGTTCCTCTTCTGAGCGAACCGCGCATATCACGAGGCGCAGCCCGCGGAACGAGATTTTCGCTCGGCTTAGCGCACTCCGCGTACAAATTGAATTCGTCCAAGTTACATCGCCCGCGTGGGTTTCCCCCGTTGTTTTCAAATTGAATCTTCGCTTACTCCCTCCGTAATGTCGACCAGAAATCCTTCATCCGTCGGTTTATTATGATCGGGGAAACTATAGTAGGAAAGCTTCAACGTTTCGAATGAATGGACGTAATGGACGTCGTTGTTAATTGAAACGCGGCGCACTCTATCGCTCTCAGCGTTAATTCGTCCGAAAGGAAATCGTTCCAATCAATCGGGATTCAGGGGACTGGATTTATCACGCTCTTCGAGCAGCAGTCTATTTCCTCTTACTCCAATTGGACCAAAAAAACTCACAAATGGTTAATCGTTCTTGTTCGATTTTTATCGTTCCGCCGGCTAATCTGGACACAAATCTGACACGTGTAAACAGACAATCGCGCAGGTAGCACCAGAAAGAATGCCACAGAAGTTAGGTCAACATCAAATGGATTGCGTTCACCTCAGGGCGAGTGACCAGAAATGTAGAGTTAGGAGAAGATGTGGATCTTCTGTGCGCTAGGTAGAAAGAAAAGATAAAATTATGAGCAAAGAGAATCTTAATTGACGATATGTCCTGAGGGGGTGTAGTAAATGGAGCGAATATACTGAAGTGGTTATTATTATTCCTGTTGCGGTCCCCAGGCACCGCCGTGTTTAGGGCTGGTTAATTTATTGAGCACATTCATTTCTTGAGATTAAGATCTTTAACCACAAGAACTACTGCTCTTCACGGCGCTATACTCTCTTCAATGATGCCTTCATCCAATAAATTTTGAATTGCAGTTCTGATAAATTCCATATCTTCTTTAGAATAGACTTTATAGCAATAAGTTCAAGGTTACTTGTTAGATTAGCAAATAAAGCCGCTAAGCCGTTCATGTTCAATGCCGAGTGTGTGGATAGCAAGTCATGACCAATAGGTCTTCCATGATCAGAAAATGGGCTATCTCGTAGAAATGGTCTTGTACTTCAACTGTCGCGTAAGTCTACTGACTAAGTGAGGGATGAACTGGCCATTGCTACTCGCCCCGGAGATGGGAGCCTGGTGGCATTGCCCTATAAGCTAGTTGAGCTCCGCCATACCATTTTCCAAGGCGGTGCATTGTCCAATGACATTCTTCAATGCGAATGATGTCGATGAAGCCGTAATTTCCGACTATTGACTGGTAATTGTGTTTGAACGGCTGACCTTAAATGATTCAACTTCCCGAAATTTTTGCACTTTTCTCCCAAGGTAGTACATGTGAGAAATTCTACTCCCATTTCTCGATCCGAGTTATGCCACTCTGAGGACTCTAAACTCGTCCCCAAGTCTTAGACAAGGGAAAGAGACTCCTTGGCCCAACGGCTTCAGGAGCCTACGAATCCTTCCTCATTCTCCCCCCCCCTCCCCCACCGAGGATCAGCGGGGAGTCTAGCAGCCCATGTTCCCTGTTGCTATGCAGTTCCTAGGTTGCCCCAGACCAGTTAGCGGCCTCCTGGTGTGCCTCAGGGGCTGACATTGCCTGTGGGAGAGCCTCTCAGGGTGTCAACTCCCCAACCGCTTCCTCCAGTGGAGGCAACTAGCCCCTTCTTCCTTTTGCACGTACCATTGGCCTGAACAGGGTTCGAAGGGTCGTGCAATACCGGAGAGGTTACAGTCCCTGATCCCAAGGTAGAATAGTCGTTTGGTCTTAAGTAGCGTTTGTACCCACAAAAAATTGCACCTAGGATTGGTAGGTATAGAAGCGGCACTACATCGTTCGCAGTAGCAGCTTATTGAAATGATAAGGCCTGATATTGAGCCGAATCCAGGGCTCGTACCTGAGCAAGTGCCTGATACAAAGTCAGTCTGGATGATAAGCCTGTGCTTTTCTGCCCCTGGAACGGCCCTGAAAGTGCTGCCTTTAATCTGAACACAGGAAGACTGAAGTATTTATTATTATTCCTACTGTGGTTCCCAGTCAACGCTGTGTTTAGCTTAGTTACGTTTTCTCAACGTTTTCATTATCGGAGTTTTGTGTTAAATAAAGCCTTGCTTAAGGTTTTTCGTGACTACAGCAACATAGCAATAAAATATAAGCGTTCCTTCAGGATGAGAACGTACAGAAGTAGAAATAAAAGAAGAATTGATTTAGGTCTTAAAAATTATTGACCCCTCTTCGTTTCTGTCATCATTATTTATAGTGTACTGCAAAGTGTGGAGTCAGATTTTAGTGGCGTCTGATTTCCCATTGAAGTTATTTTAGTGTTGGACAGGAGTAGGAGGAATAGAGCGACTTTGGCGCAGAAACTAGTGGAGATAACCTGGCAGCGAGGATAACCTGAATGAGACCTCCATTTTTAGGAGGGAAACCCTCCCTAGAGAGGTAAACTTCTTGGTAAGGTTACTGTCACCACGCTGTTTTTGTCACCGAGAGTAGTTTCTTTCACCGGGAATTTCATATATTTTAATAAATAAAACATTTAAAAAATCCTCATTCGAAAAGCCGTCCAAAAAGTTCCTGGCAGAACCAAGACTTAACGAATCGCTGGTGCGTGGGTCTGACACGCTAACCACTATACCACTTCTTCACTTGACCGAGTGCGAAATATTACGGTACAACCGTACGTTGCGCATGAGCATACGTTCTGTTAACGCGATCCATTACATTCCATTATGCAGTATGCAGCCTGTGTGGGTTATTCAGTACGAGTTTGAGAACGTTGCATACTGTGAAATCTATCGCAAATGCGTGATTATGCGGAGAAAAACGATACAATATTTATTGTGAGGGGGGGGGGCTGTACGGTTATACCATAATATTACGCACTCACAGGGTTTCGACAATGCAGCGGACTGGTGCTTCACACATCATAAAGTAAAATTTTGTAAGTCAGGCAACCTCAGACGTCAGCTTCTTGCTTAGTGTAGCGGGAACCTTAACATTATGGCTTGGAATGCTAGAGCATTTTGTCTGTGCTGCGAACAGATGGACGATGTTTTTTACAAATACCTACGGCGCCAATTTTCCGCTTTTATAATTATTTTAGGGCATCAGGGAGTTCGGATAGTGTAGCAATCAGGCGTTACAATCAGTAGTTACGACGGGGCCTTTATTAGTCATGTCACGTGGTAATGTTGAGTTTAGTGCACACAAATTACATCATCTTCGGTGTGCAAACAGCGCATGAGAGTTTCGGCTTTCATGCAGCTTTCAGTATTATGACAGGAAAGCCAGCGACGACACAAAAAGTGAAGGCTTCCCCTTCTCACTATACCTCAATTCCCCCTATCTCCTTCATCCCCATTCACCATCACCCTACCTTACCTTCATTCGAAAAAAAAGGGATCAAACCAACCCGCAATTCGGAGTTGTACCGTTCAACTCTGTCGCTGTAACTTAGAGTTGAAGAGGACAGAAGTTTTTCCTTCCTCTGTTCTGTGTGTGTTTCCTAATGGGAAAAGTGTTGGACTCCCCTGGGCCTAATGTCGCCCAGAAAACTGCCAACTTCTCCACTCTTCCCGTTTTTCCTTCCATTATTGTTTCTTTTCTCTTGAAATGACTTTCTCTCCTCTCTCGTCTTTCTTCATCCTCCTGTCCGTCCCTCACTCGTTATTTCTTCGAAAGTAAAAACTATACAAATCCATACGACGATTTTAAAACTTCACGGGCAATTTCGCGAGAGGGGAGCGAACGTTTAAAGTTTTTCGACTTCGTCTCTTTCGAGGATATTCTGGGCGTGAAACTTGAAAGATCAACCTGGAGTAGGAGGAACTGCACCATTTCACGTGGCAAGGAAAGAGTAAAAGTGTGTGGGTGGTAAGTTTTGACAGTTGGCTGCTTTAGCTCTCAGAGAGTTCTGGCTACAATTTCGTTCGTCGCATCATATTTTCACACTGCTGGAATCACGCATTTGTTCGTTTGAATTGTATTGTAATTGTGCGCAAGTAAGTGCGCAGACTTATGGTACCACCTGCAGTTATGTGAGTGGACAGAATACTTTGCAAAGTTTTGCGTAGGTTGTTGGCCTCTTGGCCAGCTGTATCCCACATCTTCCGACTCAACATCTTTCTAGGGGCTGAATAATTGCGAATGTTTTCAAATAAGTCAAACGTTCACCACCACTCGCAGATTTACTCGTGGATTGCTAGCGACAATCTAATCCACGTAGGGAGGTAGATGCCGTTTGTGTGGATTGAATCGTCATGGGGGGGTAGGAGCGAGTGGCAGAAGACTGTTCTCCAGGTGTGTACCGAAGCCGTGAAGAGCCACTGGTCAGTTGTGATTCCTGAATGTTGCTAGCGACTGCCGTGCACTTTTCTGTTCACCACATTTAGTGTCCTGCAGATAAGGTGACCACAACAACAACAACAACAACAGTCGTGGCAGCCTCAAGAAGGCCTCAAGGAGAATGACATTCACCGCCTCCCACAGGAAGCCAATGGCTGCTCCGCACTGAGTCCCACCGTCACTAAGGGCATTTGACCTGAAACCACGTGCACCTAGCAACAGTGGCTGACGTTTAGATGGTCCCCTCCCCGCACTAATTAATACTTCCCCTCGTCCCTGTCACCACACCCATCATGAATTGTAGGTTACTTCAGTTTCTGACTTTACACGCCTTATGTATTTTTCTGGATTGGTCTCTTCTGGCAACACTTCCTGCCAGAAACCGTTCGGAGGACTTCATGGGGCCGCGCTCATGGCGTTTCTTGAAGCTTGTGAATCTCTCAATAGTAGTACTTGAGCGGCTTCCCCTTGCGTTGCTGCATAGAATTTGATTATGAAGCTGGTCAGTTTATATGCAAGCTGCCATTCGTCACTCGGAGTTCTAGGTGTTCTTGTTCGAAATCTCCCGTGGTTATTATGATGATCGTAACGTTGGTCTATATCATCAACATCCAGAAGGCGCATAAGTGGGGCTTGAAGTTCATCACGATAACCGCCGTAATTGGTTACATATCTCATCAACCCTGCCCTTCCGGGCTTCAAAATGATTACCACCATCTGTAGTATTTGTATTCCCTGTTCGGAACATCTGTAATTAGAATGTCGTGATGCTCTGAGCCCCGGCAGCCTCCTAATCCGAATCCATCGACCCTTCCATTGTCGAATAATTATTCCCCTCCATAGTCGATCGAAATTCAGTCAGAAACGCGTTACTTGGTCGTTGTTCAATTGTTCGTACCCCCGTCATGTTGACGCAGCCCGTCAAGATAGACCTTCTCTCCCCCTCATTTCATTTCGTGGTTCACCTCACTATTGAATCCCTTCGGCAAACGCCAATCCCTCTCGGAGTTTCAAAATGAAAATCGCGTGAGAAGGTAAAAGCCCCCCCCCCCCACGCTCTTCATCCTTTCCTCCTCAAGGCGGCCTGTTAGGTGTGGCGACAGGGCAAACTTGGCCCTTACCGTCGGGAACGTCCCTAACTCGCGGCAAACACTCTTAACTGGATTAGGGCCAAACAGCAACAAATGATTTCTCTCGTGCGGAGGGCGAAACAATATCGTTGCGACGCTCTCAGCTTGAAATATTAATCGCGCCCCCTTCTGGCAGCGCGACGCACTCGTAATAATATAGTGCGTGCTACTTATTGCGTTCCGACCTGTTTAAACGGGTTTCTCGCTTCGCGGAGCTCAGCCGGCGGCCGCACTGAATTATCAACACGTTGTTAGTTGCTGGCCCCTCGGGTCTCTCCCGGGCTTGAAAACTACATTTCATGTTGAGGCTGCAGATACTTTTGACTTCACTTCTCTGGACATTTTATGGGAAGGCTCGCTGACAGCTTAGTCCGAGTCTTTAAAAATCCCTGCCAGGCTTACCTCGACGGGGAGGGTTTTACTTTTCGTGGAGCTGTAGACTCTTTCATTATCGATCAAATTAGCTAACTTCATGGCGCCACGACGTATATCCTTACAGGCGATGCTGCTATCTAACAGAAGACATTGTCTAGTTTCATATGAACCGTGTTCATCACGGTTTCTTTAGCTCTATCCTCGTAAGTAAGACAAACACATATCAAATAAATCGTCTGTGTCTGTGAACACAATTTGGAGAGAACCGTTGAACCAAAGGAGCTCACATTCCATTCTCATCACTTGTTTAGGTCAGCAGTGGTCGAACTGGCGTCACAATTTTGCATAGATTAGTAACAATCTACAGTAATCCACGGGTTTAGGAAGCAAGGTACATGTTTCAACTGTCAGGGGATGTGCAGATCTGGACAGTCAACCAGCAGTTATCCATTACCCCACTCCGCTGAGTGGGCTGTAGCTGCAAAAGAGGCAGGGGACCTGCTGTCAGAAGGTGGTTTGGTTTTATAGAACTTTGGAGTGTGAGCCGGTAGGTTTCCACTGCCCCACTTTCTTGACTCGGCAGCAATAGCCCGCAAGAGTGGCGGGGGTCTCACAGTCCTCAGAAGATTGCTCTCTGCAGATATCTTTTGAACTCTCAGTCAGGAATCTGGCGATATTGTTCGTCCACGAATATCGTGGGGCTTTGCTACGGGCACTAGTTCAGCTGCAACCCAAACTTGCGGGGGTATGGCAGGTAGTGTTAGCAAGAGTCCAAGTAGAAGACTGTTGTTCACGTGTAACCACGCTGAGGTATGACTGACGACCACCACCCCACCCCGCTCGTGCCCTACTTTGGTGCTTAATCTGGCTCTTCACTTGAATAATTTGGTTACTTGGCAAATGTCCAAGGGAAGGATCTACTGTGATTATATTTTTTATCAACAATCTTCTTCACAATGCAAACAAAACGGTTATAAGTTTACTTGGCTGTGGTGAGGGCTGAAAGGTTTGACTGATCATCCAAAATCCGTCACTTAGTGTTGTAGGAACTATATAGGAGCATGGTTTCTTGGTTCCTCCGCACTGGAGGTGCAGGACGTGTAGGATGGAGCGTGGAGCAGTAGATTAAAGTCGCCGTGCCTCATGAGGAACTGGCTCGTTCAGTGGTGTGGCTCGGCCCATTTTCTCCCACGTACCAAGACATTCTCGGATGTTGGGGTGTTGTGCACACGTCCCATTGTCGTGGTTTCCCATCTCGCTTACCTTTTATCTAACGCCATTCATCTGGCGCATCACTCATATCGAAGGAAGCTCCCTTTTCTCTCTCTACTTTTCCACCGTGCTCTCAACTACTGCCAAGTCAACGCATCACTTGACATCTTGTAGGCCTTAGTGATCCACAGAAGTGTAGCTCCCTGGGATTTTGCTACGCCAAAGTGGTTGACTTGCTTCTCAGGAACCTGTGGCCGCTATAGCGTATTGTTGGTTTGCTATTTATTTGTCCTTGAGGGGTGAGTGGGGTTTTCTCCGCGGTAACCTGTCGCTGGGGTACAATCTGGAGCAAGTGGTCGGTTTTTGACTCTGTCGTCGGTCATGTCGTTCTTCATGATCTCCACACCTCTGGACTAGAAGCCAGTTGCACCTCTTACTGAGTTGGAATTAGCGGGTAAAAGTATCAAAAATGTCCCAGCTGACTGAATTACAGAAATCTTGAGTAAGACCAGCACGCTTCCAGTACTGTGCTTTGCTGAACAGAAAACGCGTTTCAACTTAAATATTAGAAGGTCGGTCGAAAGTTCATTCGATAGAAATAAAACTCGTTCTTCCTTGACATCAAAAAATCTTGATGATGCCAGCAAATTGCTCCCATTTGCGTTTCTTTGATGTCTCTCCCCAACAATTGATTCCTCCGCCCTTCCTCTCTCGCCATCACAAAACTTAAACGTCTCTCAATTCTAATAGACCCCCCCTCCCCCCGCCTTCACTTCACATCACTCCCTGTCTTTTCCATCTCCGCGCAAATCGATGAAAGTTTCCATTTTGAATGCCAATTGCCCTTCTGCCTCCATCTCCAGTTATTTCGGTGAATTACCATCTTCCTTGTTTTTCAGAAGAGGCCTTAAAATGAAACTCCATTTTCTTATGAATATTTAGAAGAAATCGGGTTATACTTGGTGATTAAACTGCATAATAAATCTCGCGACGGCGAATTTACTTTATAGAAAGCCTCCTTCCCCCCCCCCTCCTCCTCCTTCAGCAGTGTTAAAGTAGGAAGGTTTTTGATGAGCCCCAAGCCCTCCAACCCTTCGACTTTATTCCAGAAATTTCCGAGAGTAAACGGCTCGAGTTGAATTTTTAATGGGTCTCTCTATTTCGGTTTTATTGGGGACGACAATTTAATCTTCAGGCTTAATTGTCGGGTTAAGCGATGAATTTTAGGCCTCGGGCGTAGAGGAGTCGGTAGTTATAAAGTAATGTAGTCACTGTGGGAGGATTGAGAGACGGGGAGGGGGAATATTCAGGAGGTGTTGCGTACTTAATGGGATTGGCTTCCTGGTTTTTGGGTAATGAGTGCGAAGTAAAAGAAGAACAAGTCGCAGAGAACAAGAGGTCGTCTCTTCATTAGTGTCATTAGGTTACACCTTTTCGGACTCAATTTGTAGAACGGAGCGGTCCTAATCCGTTCGGAGCGTTGACGTTGACATTTCACAACATTCGAGCACACAAGCTCTGCAAAGTAGTTTTCGCAACAAATGAACTAAGAAAGGTGACAACTTTTCTTTAAATAATTGCGAGTACAACTAATTTGAAAGATGCAAGAGCATACTAAGCGAGTACCGCGCCATGGGGTTTAAAAAAATGATATTTACGACGGTGAGAGCGTCTCAAACTACAGAATCGCGTAGAACTTTAAAACTAGTTAAACATGTTAGGTAAGTAGAGGTGATTATTGGAGGTTATATGTTATTCGACGGCGTAGTGACAGAAAATGTATTGGGAGCCCTTCAGCTGAGAGAGGGTGATATGAGTTACTATGCAGTTACGATCCAGTTTTTGGCGGTGTCTGGGGGAGTACCGACTGGGTCGTACTGGGGACCACCCCCCCCCCTCGGACCCCACAGGTTAAAACTAAATAGGGATGGGCGAACTGCCTTCAAGAGACCCCACGACCAAAATGACAGGGCAAGCGCATTTTCCATATTCTTCAGGCCTTGCTTTGCGTAGGAGTAGGATTGCTCCGTTTCACCAACCTTGCCCTGTTGAGGCAGACACCTGTCGTGGCCCATAATGCATCGGCACAAGGCTGTAGACTCACGTGGTACCATTTTTGGGTCGAACAACCTTTAAGGCCAGAATAATCGCTGGCCCGCCCCATCTTTCGACTGCACTGACAGCTCTTCCCAGAACAGGACAAGACTTTCTGCCTTCCCTAAGGTTCGGAAGGACCTCAGTAAGCCTCCACCCACTACTCGTAACTTTGGAGGAAGGTTGTAGAGGGATGCATCTCTATTGTGTTTCTCGCTCACTTGTCGCCAAACCAACACGGATTTCTCAGCCGTGATTCCACCGTCTCCTATTTGGTCATACTTCAGCCACCCGTCCTTGGCGCCTTCCACGAGGGTTCGCGAGTCGACGGTATTTACACGGATTTTGCAAAAGGTTTGACGGGGTCTCTCGCCCCATTTTGTCGAGCAAGTAGAAGTTATCTCGCGAAATGGTTCACCAGCTACCTGCAGGCTACATTCCACCGAGTTAGAGTCAGCGAGATACTTTTCAGGTTGCTTCATGCCTCCTCTGATGTTCCAGCAGGATCATCACTTTTGGGTGTTTATTGATGACACCTCTGAGGTCTTTTCTGATGGTGTTTCGTTGACGATCTGAAGGTATTCTTGGATGTGTGGAATGACAGACATGCCAGGTCGGGTTGAGGTCCGGTGGGTTACCAACAGGTTGATCCTGATCTAGGAAGCTTCTATCTCAGGATTACATGGAGTGATCTTCGATTCCGCTGTCATTCAAGGCACATTTTTACCAGCCGTGCGTTGACTACCTTATAAGTGAGGTGCAGGCGTTTCATGAGACTTCAGGAACGAGCGTGCCCTTATCAGAAGGCGACAGTCATCTTCTTTGGCACCTCCTAGATCATCGTAAGCGCAGCTGTTGGTCCGCTTTGCAATTTGCGGGGGACGTTAGTCGTAAGAATTAATGCATAAACTCTGTTTAACTAATTACGTGCACGTACTAGACTGGGGCAGTACGTCAAACATGATGGGGGGAGAGGCTTAGTTTATACAAACTGAATTTGATTAGTTGCGTGACTGGCTGATAATTGTGTCATTTACCGTGCCCTAGATATGTGTAAAACTTAATGATGAAACCGTAACCTACCTACCGTTCCATACTGAAAGCATTTGTTCCTTTTATATGATGAATTGCCTCGCAAATGGGCTGCTCTCCTCGAATTTTCCCTAATTCACTTTTGGTTTGTTTTCAGTGTTGGGAAAACTGTCAGCTCCTCCAGTCAAACTTTCCCGTATGGTGGGGGACCATCTGCGACGAAAAGCGCATCTGCGTAAGTTCTCCATTTCCTTACCCTTCGCATCTCCGAACATCCACTAACCCAATCATTCTTACATTAAACCTCAGCAAATCCTAACTTCAATTTAATACGAAAAAGGGGTCGGAGCGTGCCCCTCCCCGCCCGTTAGGGCACTTTGGACCTCGATAAGTCGTAACTTGGCAATAATTGCCCGAACTCCCGAGAGGAGAACAGCTTAAAGGCCTTGGAAAATGGGAGCCCCTCGTCGCGCACACCTTGCGATAATAACGAACCTATTCCCTATTCCCCCCCTCCCACCTCCACCCACCATCCCTCACACCATCACCTGCCTCTTTTGTGACGTGTGTTTTCTCGTTGAATGGGATTTGGAAAGAGCCGTAGTTTTCCCCGTTTTGAGAGACGGCAGTTAAACGAGGAGAACGTGAAAATGACTCGTGAAGTTGCTCGAAGTTGAAATTAGACTTTTATTGCGTCGCTTCTGCTTCCAGTTTCCAAATGCGAGAGGTCCCCGGCATTGAATCGAATTCTCTTTCCCCCACGTCCCTCTCCTCCGCCACCGAAATCCAATTAGTTCGAAATTAAGTTTGAGGAAATGTACGCTTTTTGTCGGGGTAATTAAACTTTTCCTGGCCCTTTTCTCATTCCCCCCCCCCCGACCCTTGCCACTTTCCGCCATAGCCATCGTGGTAACCGAAATTGAATGTTGACGAGGGAAACAAGGAAGCAATAAGCGCGGCGCGAGTTTGATTTATTGGGCGGACTCTGTACTGACCCGGTTTTGTTTAAAATTGTTGACTATAGGAAGTCTTGATGATCACTGGGGAAGCGTGGCAGCCACTGTGTTGTGATTATTTAAGTGGAAGTAGCGACAGTGTGAAATAATTTAAACCAGAGGCGAATTACTATTTAGCGGTTTACCGGAAGTATTCACCAAAATATTGAGAGAGAGAGATTGATTGAAATGTTTTATTTATTTATCTGGGAGTATCAGGGCGTCAAGGACTTCTCTCCCATTCTCCCAGGTTACACTGAACAGTTTACATTATCCTTTGTACACAAAACAGACAGTAGAATAAAAAATTCCCAATTTAAAAAATGCAAACACCACAAATATATATCTATACGTTCGGCAGGCCAAATTAGCGGGGTCCTCGACCTACGGAATATCCACGCGCGCACCTAACGTTACTGTCACCCCTTTTGTTACCTATTGAAAGCCCAGGTCCTCGGTTATTTCCAACGACAACGGATTTCCCCTTTTGTATTTTCCAGAATGACCTTCCCTCCCACGATTTACCTCCTTCTTCAACACACACCACACTGTAGGCAGCCCCACTGACATATTCATTTATCACCTCTCAGCCCAGTGACGCACTCTCCTTCCAATACAGTTTCCCGTGCCAGTTCACGCGTTTTCTGAGCCATACCCTTGTGTTCCTCTTTTATACTCATTGCTCACACAATACAGCCCTCCTTTCACGCTCACCGAGTTTCTTTTTTATTTCCATCTTCAACTCCCCCTCTTGTGCACCCAACATATGTGAATGAGAAGTTCTTACGCTGATAATAATTTGTGTACTGATATTGTACAGAAACGTATTTTTATTTATTTTTTCCATTTTTTATTTAAAAAACGCATTTCTCGTATTATTCATTCAATAACAATTTCTTAATCCTTAAATTCGTTATAAATTGTGGTACCTGTAATAAAAAATCATCGCTCGTATATTGTGTTTCTATGTTTAAGTATTTACATGATTTTATCAATATTTCTCGTTCTCGTGGCCCTTCTGTGCACATCACACATTCAAATAACGACGAAACGACGAGAAAAAAAAAATTTTCAAGCGCCTGCAGCGGTCTGCAGGCAATTGGCACAACTTGACGAGTCGTGCTGACGTGTGGTTGGAGTGAGACCTGGAGGAGGGCAATCGAGGGCACTGGGTTCAGTCCAGCAGAGTTGTGCAGCGTGTATGGTGCTCTCACAGACAGTTCAAGCTACCGAGTGCAAATCCCAGATCTTGGCGCTGCCCTTACATATTGTCGACGCACCTGGGCATCACTTCCAGCCAACTTGGCTGTCAAACAGTCACACGTCATACACCTTCAGGCAAAGGGCCCTTATGGCGGCTTTCCGAGCCCGCATTCCCCACCTGTTGTTTGGCAGCCCTCGCAAACTGAAACCAGGCCGTGACCAGCCACTACGCCTAATGCTTTCTTCTCTAGGGCCGTTTTCACCAACTGCGTTGATCTCGCTTACACTCGATTAACAATACCTCACTGTAATTTGAATTTAATTTGTGAAATTAATTTGACTTTCACTTTTTTCGGTATAGAATACCTAGAACACGATACTGAACACGGCGCACTTCCGATAAAACTGCTAAAATGGCGTTTTTGTCGATTAAAAAAAGGGTTTTTTGCCCACAACAACCACGGGTTTCGTCCCATCGGATGTTAATGGGATTCCTGTGGGAAAGAACGGATTTTTTAGTTCACGTTACCGGCATAAAGGACGGTGGACGGACATTGTAGGCTTGGAATCTCATTGTCTTGAAACATGAAGAATCAAGTTTTGACGGGAGGTTGTAAAACAATTTTCTCGATCGAAAACGTAGGCGTATTATTCATAATGATTAGTAAGAAATTCAGAAAAAATTCAAGCTGATTACTTTGGAGTTGAAACGCCGTAGGAGCTAAGCAAACATTTCTGTCGAGACTAACCTCACAACTTTCCTCAGCCCTACGTGCATTGAGGTCTTTGTGTTGCTGTCCTGGCTCATAGGCCTTTTCCACGGACTCGGGAATCCCAGAGCCCCCAGTCAAACGATTACGTCCGAAGATGACTGGGGATATTCCTCTTTAATGTGTTCAAAATGTTCAGTTGGGGTTTTGTTTCCCTCACACCACTCATTTTACCAGTTCTCATACAACTAACAGCTCTTGCTCAGTCAGTTGACCCTCAAACATTCACAGTCGACGCTCAGTTCTCGTCCAGTTACTCACACACTGACCAATCTCATTCTTACAGTTCACGTATCCAGAGACTCGCCCTGTGCTTTGTGAATTCCGTGTCTTACGCTTTGCTCAGTTCTTTACCTCTCTCGTTCGCAAGTGTTATAACAGTCCTATCTATCACTCACTTCATTCGTCTGGACTAAACTGCTCACGTTTCTCCCCCTCAAGCACCCAACAGTTACCCTGGCAACAGGTTTTATTCAGTTTATTCGAATTTGGTAGAAAGTAGTTTAAAGTCCTGCATAGAAACAGGTAGCACTCCGGAATTTAGTGAACGGTTCTTTCTCAGACGCTGCTCTTAGTACTCAGAAGCGATTGAAACTCAAATAATTTCCTTCTGCTGGTTACGTAACTTTTCATTCACTTCGCTCTCCGATCTTTTTGATTTTAATAATTCGCATGGTTGTTTTAAGTATGCGAGGTATATATGGCCCTCTTTTGTCCGTTTAAGATCAAAAAGACGTTTAGAACTTCGAGTATGTCTTGGGAGTATCCATGAACTATCAAGTTAATTGAGTCATCCGGTTCTGCGCCTCATACCTCATTGATTCGTTAATAGGAGACAGGCGCACTCTCAAAGAACACGCGGCGTGTATTTCAGTAGCCGCTCACGTTTTTTTAAAATTTCCTTTCACCGCCGACAAGACAAAACATGAAAAAAAGAAAACCGTTTCACCGTCTAAAAAGACCCCGAGGGACGGATAATTGAGACCCTTCCACTTGTCCCCGGGAGCCGTTGGCAGATGCAACAGATAAATGGCCCGAAGACCTGTTTGACAAGATGTATGGTCCCGTGTCACATAAGTACACGATGAATTGTTACTTCCGACTGAATCCGGAGGCAACTGCGCTCTGCTGAAGGTTGGGGGGGGGGGGGTAGCTCTAGGGATAATCTTGTCAATTGGCTCATCCCTTCCCTCTGACCGTCATAAATAACGTTTACTCGACGATATTAGTTTGCCTCTTGTTGGGTATTAGAGGTTGTGACGTGTCTGTTCCAATGTCCATTTGAAATTGAACGGGAACGTCGTTGGTTCTCTACTGAAGCTGGAACACTTTCAACCCGTGTACAACATTATTACCCCGTGCTAATTTGTCGTTGGGACACTTATGTAATGCTATATGGACTTTGAGACGGTCATTGGTACCAAAAGACGACAGATGTACGTTTAACACCAAGGATTGTTTGATTTATATGTTACCTTAGCCGAGCGGCCGATTATGTGGGCTGAAGTAACGCAAAAGGCCGAACAGCGCTAATGAAGTGCTTTCTATTGCTCTCCTCCGCACTCGTAGTGGCCGAAACGCATGGCGCTTCAAAATCGGAGGCGTGCACGTCTAGATGGGAACTTAGTGACTGGGAAGGTCGAGTGCCCCTATTTCAAAACCCAGAGTTCGCTTTCTCAGCTCAAAATGATGTGCAGATGTCGCGTATTGTCGGCACACAGATTCCCACAGCTAGTACCTGGGCGTCTCTTCCTGCCAACATGGCTGTCAAATAGTCACACGTCATACACCTTCAGGCAAAGGGTTCAGCCCTCAAGGCGGCCCTCGCAAACTTAAACCCAGCCCTGACCGTCCACTACCCCTATTGCTTTCTCTCTTAGTCCTTTAGGGCCGTTTTCACCAACTGAGTCGATCCCGTTTACACTCGATTAACAATACCTAACCGCCACCGGCCGCAAAAAGGGGTTTCACCAGATTGCGTTAAGCTCTAGCTCTGATCAAGCGTTAACCTCAAAAAATTGGGCGGTTAGGTCCAGTTAGCTCTTATCTTTCTTCATGATATCCTGATATTCCTTTTTAAAGTTCCTTTCTTGTAAAAAGTTGTAACCTCATAATTTCGGTTTTTGTTATTTCTTGTAGCGCTTCCGATTTTTCCAGTTCACACAAAGCATTCTCCCGGACTAATTTGCCTTTTCCCTGCAGCTCTTGTCGTTGGAGTACGCGTATTTTGACTTTAAAGTAATTGGGTAAGATCCGCCAGTAGGTAAATTAGTAAAGTTAACATACCTGTTAGGTGAGTCCGACTCTTCTGACTGGTGAGATACTGTGGGGGAGCGCTTTCGTGACTGTAACTCCAAACACCAGACTCGTATCATTTGATATAAAAAATCTATACCCCGCCATACCAATAAAAGAAACCCTTGACATACTACAAACCAGACTAAGACAAATAGGTACGACAACTACTAGAAATGTTACCAACCTCACCTAACTGACACTCGGACCAAACTGCATCCAATTTAACAATAGCATATACAAGCCAAAGGATGGATTAGGTATGGGAAACCCTACCTCGTTCATATTAACTGAAATATTTCTACGTCATTACGAAGACTTTAATGACAAAACACGATATCAAACATAACGCCAGATATGTAGAAGATATTATCTGCACATTAAGCCGTGATAACACTGACGAAATATTAAAGGACTTAAACAATGTCCAACAAAGAACAGAATGAAACTCTTAATTACTTGGATCTAAAAGTCGCACGGTTGGACAACGAACTACACTAAAACATTTTTAGAAAACCTACTGCTACCGACACGACCATACACTATACATCAAACTACCCACAACAACATAAACTCAGTGTGTATTCAGACGCATGATATGGAGACTAAAAACTATCCCACTATCCGAACAAAATTACGAAAAACAACTTGATACTATCGCAAATAAAAACGGTTACACCAAAAAAACAATAAACAAATTATTAAGACAATATGACAATCCAAAAACACAAAATACACAGACTTTGACAAGACGCTGCACATTCACATACACAGGACCAAAAATACACGGAGTAGCTAACATCTTTCGAAAGGAAGGCATACACATTGCATTACGTACAGACAACACACTTAGAACCAAACTAACTGCAGAGACTGAAAAGACAGACCCACTCGACCAATTGGGGTATATAAAATAACTTGTACTTGTAAAAACGTGTGTAGGACAGACAGGATGAAAAATACGGACCAGATATTCAGAACACATTAAATCTCCTAGTAGGAACACAGACGACCCAAACTATGCCAACCACCTCAAGATAACTGGGCACAAACCAACCAAAATGCAGGACTGCATTATCTTACTACATAAACAATACAAAGGACGAAAACTGAACATATTAGGAAGCATGGAAATCTTTAAACAAAAAACTTCAATGGACAGATCATAAGCGAACAATTCAACACAAAATGCGACACTCAAAACACTACACAAACGAAAACAACCAACTAATAGATTGACACAACCACCCTATACTTAAAATCGACAACCGACAGACTATTTAAGACGTACTGTACTTACATTCCTTTCCCTTCACCTCTAGTGGGTTTCCCCAGAGGCGCATGACCTCCTTCCTCCCCCCCCCCTTAACCTTTCTCTTCTTATATAAAGACCACGACCAACTGGCTGACTCTCCAGACAATGAAGTCTTCACATCAAAAGCGCTCGCCCACAGTATCTCACCAGTCAGAGTAGACAGACTCTTTATTATTTTGACTTTATGCTGCTCACCAGTTACAGGTTTGGCAGAGGTTAGTGCGGCCACTTTGGCTTCTGACAATTATTAGAAACAATAATTTGGTCAAATCTTACGTTTACACTTGTTTAGGGGACGGGATGCTGAACATACGCCCAATTACATCACATTACTGTAACCTCATTAGTCCGCCGCTTTCTTGATATGGCTTTGTCGCAGCGTAATCACGGCTATATTAATCGCGTCCTACAGTGATCTCGACTAGCGTGGTGAGGACGAAACAGGCTACTTATCTAGCGGTGATCAGTTGGCCCTTAAGCCAATAATCTCACTTCTCTCTTACGAACCCTCTACTACGTCTTACTACATCCTGCCCTGTCCCCTTCCTCGTTCGCGTTCCTTCCAAGGTACTAGAACCTCAGGTTACACAATACCTGGAAGCACATGCGGGTTACACCTAACAAAATCGTGTGCCGCGTACAAAACTGATTGCGACTCATAAATTTCGTTCAAACGCAGTTTGACTGCGACTTGTGCGCGAGAGCTCGAGCGTGCTTCCCAAAGTTAGTTACCCCAAATTTAACGTCTAACTCAACGAGCTGCGCCTCTCAAACTTTTAATCACTTAAGTGTGTTCTGTTTCCCGCTCGGCGCATAATTCCACTTTCGCTCGAGGAGGATCAAGGCTCCTTCATATGCGCTTAATAATCTCCTAGCAGGCGCTCTGCGAGGATTGAAATCTGAGTCTGAGGATTGGGGAGTTGTCGTTTTGTGATAAGCTTTGGAAACTTCCCTCCGCCCGCTCGGCGATCCTCGTCAAAACAATACGTATGGGATCTTTGTTCCCTTTCAAAGGATTAAGCTTCAATTGAGTGGTTCGAGCTGGCAGAAGGGTTATTTACTACAACGCTTCCACTCCCGAGTTGGTGCCTCATCAATCGAGAGTTGATTCCACGACTGGTTGATTAACCTCCAGTTTGAAGTTGGACTAAATGTGCGCTGTGCGCGTCAAGTTCTCAACCCGAATTGCGACGACATTGAAGATATTGTACTTGAGATACAATGAAATGTCCCCTGCACGCCACCTATTTGAGGTAGTACTAGAGACTAGGAGGTCTCCTGTCTGTTCACCCATCGGGACACTCACGTTCCTGGCTAGTAACAACTAGAACTGGAACTTGTAGCACGATAAAGTGAAACTGAGAGGATGAACCCAAAGGGAACTAGGCTAATGGCTACTTCACACACCTGGGTACATGTGACGTATTAATGTAACTGTCGAGGGTGCAGTTTATTGCCGTAAAGGTTCACTGGGACGCCAAGGGGCTCAGAGGGGCGTAAGAGATGATTCTAAATACCAAAACGGACTAGACATCTGACGGACGATAAGGGAACAGGCGGTCGGAAGGGTGAAGAGGCGAGGGATGCGAAGGGCCAGGAAATCCGTCCACACAGGATTCGCCCGTCCGCCACTCGTCCTTCTGTACCTCCTGAATCCCATTGTAGGCACCTCTAGTGGTCGTAGTCTAGTAGTCACAGACGAAGATTTATACTTTTCCTATTCTAGCATACTCCAATTTCACTAAACCTTGCTGCAGATGGCAGTAAGGGAGGTCTAGGTTGGGTTTATCTCAGGAAATGGAAGGAATAGGGCATACCATAGCTTATGCTTCCAGCTAAAGCATCTTTCTATTGCGCAACTGAGGTAGAGCTTGCAGCTTTGGAATACCGCGTGAAACACATTCACCATTATTCCTGGGGACTAGATTTTGTGGTGTAATCAAACCATTCTGCCCTGAAGTACCTGAATATCCTGACTTGATGGGCCTTGAAACTGAGTGAGTATAGATTTACCATAAAGTCTGGAAAATCTCATGGCAATGCAAGAGTCTTGGCGTAATCAAAAGTTTCCTTAAAAATGTCTGCTATTTTCCTAAACCTCAATTGACACCGTTTGTTACGAGGGGCTTGGAAACGTATGGAGAGCCGTTGACTCTGGCCAAACTCACAGCAATCCCAAGCTGTTTCCACCGCTCGAGTGAATCTTCGTCTTTGATAAGTAGACTACGAGTAGACTGATAAGACTGATAAGTAGACTCGTACGATCACTGGAGGTGGCTGCAATGGGAGTCAGGCGGTACACTTCCTTTTTTGGTGTGTGGCGGGCAAGGGTGGTCCAAGAGGGTAGATGAGGGGAGGCGAGCATTCGTCTGTGTACGGACAGCATGTGCGTCCTGCACCTTGAGGTTGCATATCTGGCGTATAATCTCACTGCTTCAGTTTGGGACAGTTTAGTGTATTGGACTAATCCTTGTGTTATCAAACCTCATAAATGGCTGAATTCATTTATGGGTGTTATTATACCTGTTAGAGCATTAAGGGATAATCACTGCGCAATGACATGCGCCTTAATACCCTCTTTAGAGGTAGTCAAGGTGAGGACAGCGTCTTCCGCAGGAGACCGCTTTTTTGTCTGTGTCTCTGTGGCGTAACAACTGTAGGAAATGTGTAATGCCCTTCGTAACAACGTTCATTGCTCCAAATATGACAGAGCATGGTTAATGTTTACGAAATGTGGTTCTGCGATCATCACCGCATTCAGTGAAATAGTGAGAGGTCGCATTATTGGCCAGCGATCTTGGTGCCCATTGACATGGCATGAATGCTCCAGTGCGTGAAATTTCTCGGTACCTTCCATCGCTTCTGAAGTGCTTGACGAGTATCTGCGCGTTTTGGAATCCCCATCCAACGCTTCCACTAGGCCTGTCCCAGAACCCGGGCTGCGGTGCTGTAGGATTGCCCGGGCTGCCGCTGACCGCTCAAGAGCGTTAATCTGCCGATAGACCTCGGTAATTCGAGGATGTTTACACAATGGGCGATGAGGAGGAGGAGAGAACACAAAGGTTGGCGGTTCCAGCTCTCCGCGGCCTAAGTAGGAAGCAAGTAAGTGGCCCTGATTAGCATTGTCTATTGCGAGGGAGCAGATGTACCGAGGTGGCTCTTACCGCCGACTACCTTCTCCTAGCAGTTTGTGTGGGCTCCCGCCAAACTCCCAGGCACGCGGATTATCTACTTTGTCTCTCTTTTCGCTCCATTTGTCTTAATTACTCCTCTGTAGATTTATCCTAGCGAATGTTCGAGATGCTGCTGCTCGCGGTCTCTAATCCATCGGTTCTCCCTAATGACCGCAATTCTTCTCCGCCGAACGAATCCTTCCACATCAGAAAATCTAGTCTAGTCGATTCCTTCACACCTTCAACCGCTGAATCACGCGATACACACACACATTGAACCTAGCTTCCAAAACCTACACGTAAGGCGCCTGGCAAGACGTTGTTCACTCCACACTTCACGATTTGGTGGCATTTAAAACACTCTCGATGACATTCTGGCTCTTGAAGGTTGCTGAATCTCTAATGCGAAGCATCATTCAACTCTACTCAGCCCTACGGGACATTCAGAGATTTTTATAACTCCGTCGATGTGTGAACTTCACGATGAATTAATTGGGTTGTCCCTACTTCTGCAACGCTCTTTATTTATTGACCAGGTTGTAGATAATTCTGTTAATAAGGAACTCTTGAAATGATTTTTTTGAGAAGGATCTTGTTTAACGTACAGGAATTTTACGGGACTTTGGGGTGGCGAAGAGGGGGAATGTAAGAGAAGACAGTAGTTTTGATTTCCAGAGGTTATTATTTAATGTCCGTGCAACTGTCAAGGAGCTTTTGACATTTCCTAGGGGTTCGAGAATAAGGGTGAAGTTTGTTATGTTTCTTGAGGTTTTATGTAAGGTCTCAGTTCTTAGGGAATCCCTTTTTCTAAAACACTGATATTTTGGAACGTCCTCAGTTTTCCCTTAATACTCTCGATTGTCGATATTTTGTAAGGGACTCTGTAGGGTTTTGAACATGTTCATGGTCGTACTATGATTTGATGCGTTGGTAGTTGGCCCGTAGTCTTGAAGCTCCCAGTGGCAACGGCCGAATAATAAAACGTACTGGGGAGCTCTTCAGATAATAGCGCCCTCCTCCAGAATATGGGCTTTATCTCTTTCGATCTGAAAAGGCGGAAAGTTGGAGCATCCGAAGATGAGCATGGGATGAATTAGAGGATACCGCTACGTATGTATTTACCGCTCTGGCGGATATGGCGGGGGGGTCAGGCATCGAGAGGCCGAAAGGTGAATAGGTAGGTCGGGACCTCGGGGGTCTTCATATTCTATACCACCGATGCCCTCTGGGGGAAACCTTCAGCTGAAATATATGTCTCGGGAGCGCGCGCACTAATGCCAGTCACTCGGCGCCCCCTCCGGGTGCCTTTGCCTTGGGTCGTATAAAGGCTGTGTGTAACGAATCGTATACTCAGAGGAAAACAAGGGTTCAGGATCGGTTAATGGCCACCGAGGTGGATCCAATAACTGCAATGAGTTAGGTGAGATCTTCGGAACAGGTTGTAAAGCCCATCTCTGAGATTACCGTGGCTCTGAAAGCCACTGGCTGGTTGACTGTAAAGAGCGCTTTTCAAAGAGCCGGCTCGTGCGAGTTCGTCAGAAATGGCTACTATAAGAAAGAACCCTCCCTCCACCTTTTCGCAAACCTTCTTCCACGTGTGTGGTGTATGCATGATCGTAGTATATAGTTCTAGCTCCAGGTGCTCGGTTCTCATTAGCCATCATACGTCACTTCTGTTATCCAGATGATTCAATACATTGACATTTCTACGGGGCAAATTTCTTTTTCACGTGCTCGTTCCATCTGAAGAACTAAGCCTCCCAGACGGCTTCCAATTTCATACCTAAGCGTTTGACTGTATTTAAGTTGACATCCCATTATGTAAAGTTTATGTGACTCAAGAATATATAAAAAGGTGCCTCACAGGGCTCAATTCAACTAACCATAGATCACACAATCACTGGTTAGTTGAACTCTGTGAGTTCAGGTGCTGTCTGGCCATAAGGGAGTGGCAAAAGTAAAGGGTGAGAAGCGAGGTCGTGGGAAAACTCCACACGAATCGTTCAAAGGCCCCTGGCCAAAAAGTTCAGGTCGAGTACCCTTGTACCTATTCTGCTTGAGCTGAGCACTACCAGGTTCCGTAGAGAACATAAAGTTGTACAAAGTTCGTATATGCTGAGTCAAAAACAGTGCTACAGTGATGAAGATCGCATTGTTTGAGGCTGAAAACAGTTGTGTGGCGCCGAGACATTTCATCTTGAACTTTACTTCTGCACCAAGCGCACCTGAAATGCCTTGTAATTTGTAATGTGGTTAGGAAATCAAGGTATCGATGCAGAAAGCGTGGTTATTTGGCCGCCTAGCTGCCTCAATGGTATCGCGCTGTCGTGCACTCGCTCCACCTTTCCACACCGCCGTTATATTTCCCCCCTTGTTCCCTTTTTTTTCCCTCTGAGCATTTATCGCCACCTTTTGGTACATTTTTCAACTCCACAAAAGAGCTCTCAGCACCGGTGGCTTATCATCCGACCAGACCAACGACTCGTATCGACTAGGCCTCGTTTCCAGTACCGCTTCCTCGCCGCCCTTCCCATACCCTTCTCTTTCGACGGCTCCGATAACCGCCTGATAGCGAGCCCCCACGGAGACCTCTTCCACCGCTTAACGAACCAACTGCTAGGCACTCAATATCCGATGATAGCGTCCCATTATGCGAAGGCTCGTCACGGCCCCTGTCGCCGTCTCCCAAGTCAGTTGTAGTTCTCGTCGGTTCCTACTCGACGAATCCCCTCCCTTCGACTCTTTGACGGTTCGAACTGATTGTTTACCGTTTTCTCCCTTCGACTTGGCCGGTTCCTACATTTTGCTCGTGTCAGGCTTCGAAGACTCGTTTCTGTTTCCAGGGGATCTCCATGTTCACTCAACTTACCTTAGCCGTCGTACATACCGATCCGCCTTGCACTAAAGTGGCAGAACTTCACAATTTAATTACCGGCAGTGCTCACCGTTCCAGAATTCATTGGTCAGCTCCTACTTATGGGATTGGCAGCCTTTATTGATCAATCAGTGTACGTGCAATTTTTGAATTGTCATGTTTTGGTAGAGTTTGCGGGGATTGCAGAATGTTGTGCGTCGCTACGCGCAAGATATTTTTCACGGAACGACAGTCTTTTACATTCCAACGTCTTCATGGACGCGGAGAAGAGTATTTCTATGTTAATGCAGAGGAAAATAAGTAAATAATTATTCGTCTGTAAGCTGGTTTTCGCTTCATGTCCTTTTTTTATAGTTTTTTTTTTTTTTTAGTCTAGCGTTTTCATTACAAAATTAGAGTGGTAGTATACTATACCACATATAAGATCAAAGTTTGATAGCATTTTTACGATAATTAGGAGTAACTCCAGATATTCCGGAATCCAAACTCCCGGATCTGAGGATCATGGACGCCCTTACAATACGTTTGTGGCTGCAGTGAGGATATCGCCTGCATCCACCGTTGTAATTTAAAAAAAAAAAAAAAAAAAAACTCCCGCCGTTTGGGCTTAATGCCATTTTTTTTCAAAAGAAAAAAACGATCCTTCTCCAAAAAATTGTGTTGATAGCCTCTTGAATGGCGTGTTCACTGGTTTCTCTGTAATGGTCGTGGGATGAGTAGGAGAAACTCACTAAATTCAAATGATCTGAGTGAAAAATAGGTTGGATTAGTAGCTAAATGTGATGAATGTACGTCAGACGGCTGAGAGAAGATGTGTGGCGTGTCACACCAGATTTCATTCTGAACGCTGACCGTTGTGATAACATTTTTTGGTTGACTCGAATGAAAAACAGATGTGATTAGTCGTTGGAGTGTTGTTAATCACCGAATGTGCATCGTGCTGAGGAAATACTTGCGCAGCGTCGCATTTCAGTAGGCAACAAAACACAAACCCGCCGTTCCCCCAAATAATGGATTCAATCAACCGTTCTCGCAGCATCCAATCTGTTCGAACAAAACGCCGCCAAGTGAAATATGCAACGAAACCAGAATTGCGGGCGTTTTCGGTCGAAAACGAGAAATCAGAGCTGGGTCCGGTTCTACCTCTCGTCGATGAAGTTGCAGAGGCTCCAAATTGCCATCAATTATTCTCCCCAGAGCGTCGGAATTGAGGCCTAGGCCGCAGAACCTCCCCCCCCCCTCCCAGGGTAGTTTCGCACGGAAGGAAGACGAAGGCGACTATTAGAAACTCGAACGCTTCACTTCTGAATGGCAAGCGAAGAGAGGAATCAAGAGCCAGACAGACGCTCGTTTGCTGGCGAATAAACAGTTTGAGCGGAGAGCAAATTGACACGCGAGAAAATTGTTGCGGTTTGTGCAAATTTAATTAAACTTCGACGAAACTTAATTAAAGTTGGGGCAAGTCGAGAATAAATAAATTTAAAAATAAAAAGGCAAATGGTAACCGCCAAGTGCGAGTTTGAAATTAGACGCGACGTAACGGGCAAAGTTTTCTAGTTACAGGGCCGTTCCACTTGTCGATTCTTCGTCTGCGACCGACCGAAAAGAGCGAAAATCTTATTGGGTCGCTTTCCTTCCCATTACGTGCCACATAATTATTTCGAACTTACGCCAAGTACTGGGTTTCATTAACCCGGCTGCATTCGCTCCGTAACATTTTTTATCATACAACAAGACTACCTGCAATGTGCGAAGACTGGAGACCTTTGTCCTCGAATTCTTCATCAGTTTTGAATATTTTTCGCTATAGGGTAACTGGCAGCGCAATGTTAGTGCTTAGGGCGGAAATTATTCCTGAATTTGGGCTACTCTATGAATTACTTGGAAAGCGTACAGATATTGCAAATAAACAAAAATGTCAAGGCGCACCTTCGCAGAATTAACGTGATAGCTGGGAAACAATTATTGCAGCGTTTGAGGTGATTCACTCAAGTTCGGGATTGTAGAGATATGTCGCGGACCTGAATAATTTAATTGTTCAAAAGTAGGTAGGCGCAGTTCTGTTATGTGTGAGAATTCTCGTCCAAAAAAGCGTCGTTCCGGTTGAACTACATTCGAAGTTGGGACGAGCCCTCGCCCAGAAAATTCATTAGCGACCCGGTGTTTAATGTCCTCTACCCCTCACAATGCCGATGCAGGCGCGAGAGCCTCCCTCGCAATGTTTTTCGAAGCCGCGATTCTTATCGAAATCATCGATTGACCCAAATAAACTCTCCGTCGCTCCCCTAATCGAGAGTTTGTTTTTCCCCGAGGCCTATCAACCTTGTGCTAAGCAAGAAAAACTGACGCAGCGTGTCGGAAAAACGGCGTAACTTCGTTGTCCACGCGGGGGGGGGGGGGCAGTCCGTTTCAACTAGAAACGGATTCAGCAGTTGGGCCATCGGTTTTGAAAAACATTCAAGAGAAAAGGGTTGGGATTTTGGGAGGAATTACGATTGTTGGTTCTGGGCAGAGTGGGGCTGCTTCTGCTGCCAATGCTGAGACACGCACGGTTTAGTGTTTACAGCTTTAGGGCGCTCAAGACTTATGCCGTGTTCTTTGACAGACTTGAGGCGGTTTTATCGATCCAGTAAAAACTTCGAATAGGCAATCAGTGATTAACGGTAGTTGAACAACTATCAATGGGCTGTTAGCCGGTCTGCTTTTTGGGCCCCATCTTCTTCCCAAGCACTGCCCAGGCAAATTGAGTAATGCACCGCCAGTTCTCATCAGAGATCAACATGGTGGAGGCAAATGCCTCAGGTGTGATCCAGCTCGCTGTTTTCTTCATTGTGCACCGCCAGCCTGCCCACCTTTGGCGCGAGAAGTTGGCATGGGAAGCAACATTCATTATTGAGTAGGCTGCTTGAGCTTGCACGCTCACCAATTCGTTGCAGGTACGCTTCTTGTCTCGAGAGGAACTGGATAAGGTAGAAATCCAAACTGCCCGAGTCATGCACCAAGTGTTGCTTGGTCCTCCACTCCTTGGGGGCTGTGTCCCTCTCGTCTTGCCACTCCTAAGGGTCACAGCCCTCTTTCTTTCTTATTTCGACCGACCACTCTACCTCATTTTACCATTTTGCACTGTATTGCAATTGTTGAGAAACACGCGCATTCGGAAGGAATCAGTTTCACCCTGAAATCCTCTCAAGAGCTTCTGGACGTCCACCAACAATTACGAAATCCCGTTGAAATCTCTATTCCGACCGGCTTCTTCGCCGCCGAGCTGTTTACGTCCGTCCGGGGGAAAACTAAGTTGTCGAGTCCATTTAACTTGATTACAAGTAATGTTGACGGAAGCCCGGAAGTTGTGGTACATCAGTCGTTGAAGTACTGGGAAGTTAGTTTCAACTCATTCCCCCTCCAACTTGCTTTACAGTTTTGTTCGGAGGCTGTAAGTGCCCCGCGTTTCCCCCTCTCCAACGAAAGGGGGCACCTTAAAAGCCTGAATGAGTTTTCTCTCGCTTTTCTTACCTTGTAGGTAATGTTGGCTAAATACCGCATGGTGGGAGTGGCGGGAGGGGTGGCGAGGAGGGGGAGGTGCGCACTTGAGTACTAAGTAATGAAGTCTCGAGAATGAGAAGTTTCTATTTCCCAGGAATATCTCGCTATGGAGGAAAACACTCAGAGAAGGGAATAGAAGCCTTTGTAAACTCCATCTGGGTGCTCGTCACAATGTCAAATCGTCATGAAGGTGCACTTCTGTTGAAGCGGTCAATGCATTGAAAATACCTCCTTTACAGCTTACCTAATTCTAGTCGTTCGTCTTCTCACAACCTTAACAGCAAGCAGTTAATTCCTAAAGAATCGATAATACTTCCCCTCTCAATATTTCGTTCGCTGCTTTACCTGAAACTAACTTGATTGTGATAATCTCTCTTGATCGTTCGAGGTATTAACCACAACTCCCAACCACCTTCCTTTATGGCCGTGAATTCTCTATAACTTGAAAGGCCCTCAGCCCTTTCTGGCAGCTCTTCTTTCTTGTCCTCTTTACCCTGGCAGCATGCCGCCATTCCCATACTGCCCTGCAGCTTCTGAGATTCCGAAGCAATCTCACGTCCGTGGCTTCAATCTTCATACTTGCTAAATAGAATAGTAAATCGAGCCGTGCACGTACAGTTTTCTTCGGAATTTAAATGCACCTCACTTTAGCGTCGACTAAGTTCTGGGTTGTCCTGCCGTGCAATGGATTTGGGTGGCAGTGTTACCAATTCGGTGCAGGAACGCTCTTTAAATGGTCCTTGTCCTGGTTAAGGTAGAAGATCCGCAAACTGACATTGTCAACAACCACGCCACACGTTACAAGATGGAAGACAAAGATGTTTCTTTTCCCAAGTCTTAAACCGAACTCTGCCCCTATAATTGCTGCTTGCGTGGACATAGGCAATATTTTCTAGTTACAGGGCCGTTACTTGTTGACTGAATCAGGGCTCGTTATTGGGTCGCTTTCCTTCCCTTTTCGTGCCATATAATCACTTGAAACTCACACCAAGTACTGCTGTTCATTACACGGCTGCGTGAGATTTTCCATCACCCGTCTAGATACTACAAGACTACCTGCAATGTGCGAAGACTAGAGAGATGAACTCATGTAACGGCAGGGCACCTCTAGACAAACGGTACTAGATCCTGGTCCCTCAGGGTGCCAGAATATAGTATTTGTTCTTGCCACACCTAAGTTGTGAGAAAAGCAACGCGCAAATGTTTCCGTTTTTCGCTACCTACACTCACATGCGAGTGCTGCCGTACCAATATATATAAATACATTTTTTGATAACTCTGACTGGTCCATATTTGGTCTATTGCTGTTCACCCTCCATGGTTTGCCAGTCGGTGTTCTCAGATGAGGACTTCATTACTTTTGTCAGCGATTTATTCAGTAGCTCGCCATGGCAGTGTCAGGGCCGCATTTCAGAGAGTTCTGAGGCGATACCCATATTTCTGTCAGTCCGTGTTATTTAGACTTGTACAAATGGTGGTGTCATCCTTCCCCGTACCTAGGTCGAACCTGATGTATTTCATCCTCATTTCTACGACTTCTTGTGCTACAAGTTCAGTGCGCTCGCAATATACATTTTACGCGATTTCCTTCACTCGTCCTGTGCTCTTTCTTTCTCCTTTTATATCATGTACTCCAAGATCAGTTTCCTCAGCCACACGTACGTTCGCCGATTCTTATTATCGCGCCTGGTAGTTCGATTTGTTTCCCCACGTCATCATTCATCCCCTTTACCCTATTCGCACTTAACTCAAGCACGGTAGCCTCATTAAGGTTTTCACGTGTGGTTCAGAACTATTTATACTTTCCTTGTATAACCTGACGTTGGTACGATTTCATAAACAGTCCATTTCTCGTTAACAAATGATGAGTTTTCCTTCGCCTCAACCTCAGTCTCTTTATTTATTTTTTTTGAACCTGAGCAATATACCGTTTCACTCCCGAGAGAAATCAAGAAGAGCGACACAGATTAGAAAAACCTCAAGGAAAACTGCTTATGAAAAGGGAAAAACTTGAGAGCCGATGGAGAATTTAATTACGGACAACCACCTGTTTCAAAAATTCTATTACATTAAAACGTCTGATGGCGATAAAACTCGACTTTGCCTGTCGACGACGACGCCCCGTCCATTGAAAGTAATTGCTTTTCGGACTTCAAAGGAAGCGTTTTGAGGAGATGTTGGCCTTTTTAATCTTCAAGTTGCCAATAACCGCAAGCTTCTCCCTTTTTCGAAGCTTATTCCACCGAAAATGCGGAGAAGCTTCGTTTCAATTTTGAAGAAATTAAGACTTCTACCGTCTTTTTATTATATTTTAACCGGATGAAAGTTTGAATTGTATGGACGGCGGGGATGAGCGGTGTGGTGGGACGATGGGAGGGGGAGGGGGGTTGATGGTGTGGTTGCAGTAGCGGCGGCGGAGGAGGTTTCGGCGCTTATTGTGGAAAGTTGGCGTTAATTTGAAAGCCATCAGCCTCTTCACAAACTCATTTAGAAGGGGGACGAAATGCCCGCATTGAAGAGCCCGAGCGTTTGAAATATTTGAAACAACTCTAAACTTCGGTCAACGAAGTTGGTTTTGAATCGTCGGAGTCGAAACTAAAACCCGAACCCTTGGAGAGGATGGGGCCCTTTAAATGTCTGGCGCGACTTTCTTCAACCCCTGCAACTTCGATTACGTGCGCTATATCTCTGCTCGGCGCGTTTACACTGTAACGGTTGTGGAGAACCAAATGTAGGTGCTTATCAGCTGGCGTTTGGTCAAAATTGTTTGTGTCCTCCTCAGATAGTTCTTCGAAAGTAGTCAAAGTGCTCGTATCATTTTGTATCCTCTGTTACTGATCCAATGAGCGTTGATAGCGGACGTGCCTTACCCAAGAATGGGAGTCCAATTCAACTAACACAGAAATGGAACCCATTCAAGTGAATACCAACTAGGAATGTAAAATTCTGCAATTGTATTTGTTCCGTAAGCAGCGTTAGTCACGAGACTCCTTCGCTGCTGGTACAATGGAGTATTGACCACAGGGTACAGGGCAGAAGTCACAGAGGGTGAAGACAGTGGAAGCGAATCTGAACAATAGGTCCCACCAAGGTGTTGTACAGGTCCAGGGCAGCTAGCCACACCAAGATTTCGTTACTTTGCATTCCTGGCCACAGGGCCAAAGCAGCAGTCGTAGAGAGTGAAGGGGCAGCAGGTAAGTCACGGCATTTGGCATTGTCCACCATAATATACTAGCTCAAAGAGAGGATCTAACAATAAGTAGGCAGATCATCCAGTATGTGGCTATTCATTACGGGATTCCTCAGGTGGTCACCTCCGCGCGGTAACACACGGGCAACAGCTCTCTACGGTGAGACTGGCTAACGACCCAGGTCTGAGTTCGGTGGATGCTGCAGGGGCCGGCCTCTTGCATATTAGCGAAACCGCAACTTCTATGACTGATATAACCCTCGCCGAGGGTTTAGGTACAGTCATCAAATAAAGAAACAGACCTGTGGCTATTCATTCGCCATAGAGTATGCTTCAGTCCAATTTAATTGGTCTGGCTCTAGCGTCTGTTGAATCTCCCCAATGTATGGACTTGGGATTGAAAGCTCCCTCCGTGCGAATGCGCGTGTACCCCCCAAAATGTGTTTTCATCCTCTTACCGCTTAACGACTCTTCAGGCAACCGACGTTCAAGCCTTTACGGTGTAAGTTGACGCGATATGGTCGGTGGAGGGGGGGGGGTTTGGCGATTGGCACCTGAGGTGCAAAATTATTATCCACAATGTGAGTGTAATGATCGCCTTTTTACGACGCGGCGGCGTTCCTCCCCTCCTTCGCCGGGAAAAAACTTATTTAATGGCTCGAGGGAAGGGAAAACTCGTTGGGTTTGAGCGGCCTACGTGATATTCGCTTAGTCGTCAGGCTCTTTTCTCTCGTTTGGGGCGTTGCGACAAAACTTTTATATCTTTTTCCCTTCAAGTTTTGAACGGTTTTCCGACTAACTTACAACTCGGTTCCGTCACACGTAAACTCAGAGTCATAATAAGGCACGTGTCGCTTTGGTCTCTTCCAGGTGGAGTTCCGGTATAAAATTATCCTTCCGTCAAACTCCGCTCGGCTTTTCTTTTCCCAAACGTGCTCGGTGGAAGAAATGCGAACGAATTCATCCAGTCGACCCCCCCCCCCCTCTCGTGTCTGTTACATTTTACTTTCCTTAACTCTACAAAATAAGAAGAAAAGTTATGCAGCCGAATGAAATTTTTGTTTGCGGAGTTCTTCTCATTTAGTGCAAAAAACGCCATGCGAGAACGTGATTTGTGTGTCTGAACACGAATGAGAAAGAACGGCTGTACCTAATCACCTCACATTTCTTATTCAGCCCGAGGAACAACGTTTTTTTCGCGGAAATCGACTGGTGAGCGAAATCACGTATGATCGCCAAACCAATTTTTTTACTGTCCGCTACCCGAAGTGACCGTGTCAACGGTGTTATGAGATCCATCTGAGTGAGTGTCTGTTGGTCGAAGTGCGAGAGAACGGTTGGACTATTGAGCTGGTTCTTTTTTGTTTTGTTCGTGATTTTTTGTAGACGCGACATAACAGCAGTTGAGTGTTTATGTGTTGGTATGAGTCTAATTTATTTTGGCATGAATGAGGTTGGTTGTTGTGAATATTAATTTGAGTTCTTTTGCTGCTGAGAGGGGGAGGAATATACGAGTACTCACTCCTCTCAAATAGCAGTAGGTAAGTGTTTATGTGTTAGTATGAGTCTAATTTATTTTAGCATGAACGATGTTTTGGTATAATTGCGCTCTCTTTGGGAGAATAAATTTGTCGCTTTAGTGGAAAAAGTATGTAAAACTTAGGGGCAATGTAACTTTGTAGCACAAGAGGATGTTATATATTGATTCCTGGGGGAATGGTAGAGAGGCCCTTATGGCCCTAATTTCCCCTGGTGGATAAATAAACATAATCAATCTAGCAATCAATCAATCAAAATCTTTCTCTCTCTCTCTCTCTTGTTCCTTTCTTATATGTGCGCATCACAACCAGTATTAGGATAGCAATACAGTCCATTTCGCTCTCATTTACTTTGTTACTATTTCCCTCCCCTGCAATTAATTTCTTTTCTCTCTTGCGCCCAACAACGCAAGCGTTTACCGAATATATATTTGCCGAACAGTGTCTGCAGTCGGCGGAACCCAATGAGCTCGTAGTTCTCCTCTGTCGTTCTTGGGTTTCAGAAGTCAAGGGTCATTTCTGTTCATTGAAGGGTACTAAAACTGAAATTATCCAGCATTGTTTAAGGCAAAATAGGAAGAGGTGAACTTAGGGGAATGCAAGAATTAGTGGGGAAACTGTAGAAGACTAGTGTTCAGAGTTACATGGATTGATAGATGAGCGCGTAAAAAACACATGAGATCACGGCGAAGAAAGTTCAGAATGAAGTCACTGGGGAACAGAGACGCAACACGTTTCATTGGGCTGATACACACAGGTAAACACTGTAGTCGAGGTTAGTCAACTGGTTAGTGGTTAGTCTAACTGACGTAGAGGAGTCTTCAGACAAGAATGAAAAAGAGGCGGTAAAGAGAGTCCATATATACCTAGAGTCAGTGGGAAAACTGTAACGAGGTAGTCCTTTAACCCCGGCGGGTATAAACCCGGATCATTGACCGAGGATTTCAGGGTAACCCTGAACAGGCACCTTACTCAAAAATGACTCGTACTATGTTGTACGGACTTCACAATGTGTTGTGGTCATGACTCTTATCAGGGGAATCCATAAGAAACATAGAGCATAATGGCATTTAAACAGTGTTCAGAATATGCGGAAATTAGCCCTTTATCAATTGGCATTGGCTGGTTTTAGGACAAACCTCAGCGAAAATTTCGCATGTGATTTTGAACTCTTATTCTCTCTCTCTCTCTCTCTCTCTCTCTCTCTCTCTCTCTCTCTCTCTCTCTCTCTCTCTCTCTCTCTCTCTCTTGTTGAGTTGTGGCTTTAACTGTACTTACTGAGTTTTGACCAACCTACCACAGCTGATCAATGCAATGTTGAATCGCCTCTGGGGGCTAATGTGTTATGAATTATGATACTGCCAATACGTCACTTCTCAGTCAATTCGAATTTGAGCTGGAAATTGGAATACGCCTCTGAGATCCTCGTGGGAGCGTTTTTCGCCCAGTTCGTTTACAACTAGCGTGAAACTGGACGGTGCAGTGTTGGAAGTAGTCGGTCTGAAAAGATAAAATTCACGCCTGGAAGGGCTCTGCCCCTCCCCTCTCGTCCTGCCGTCAAAATAGGGAGATGCTGCCGAAGTAACGAGCATCCATTCGATCGAGTGAACTAATCCGCCCTGACGTTTGATTGAGACCAAACGGGCGGCTGTCACTAGTCTGAATAGACTCAAAGCCGGGGGAATATATTCCGGGATCAACCTAAAACGAACCTATGCGGATTGACGTGAAACGCGTCTTGGTTGAAAACGTTCAAATTTAGTTAGCCCGTGAAAGCGTTGATTGTTTCTGAATGTAAGGAGTCTTCAGTGGCGAGGCGACACAGTGCGCCCTAAATTTACATTTACGTGTTCAGGTATGAGGCGGTTGGAGGGAGGCACACGTGAATTATCTGTCAAACAGACGGGTTAAAGGGTTCTGATGCGTTCAGATGGCTCAAATGTCGCGAATTGGTGCATGAGAAGGGGAAAGGAAGCGCAATGAGCCAAAACATGGCGTCCATGAGTACATCTGGATGTTTTGCGAGTCAGGCCTGAGAGTACCCTCACAAGGCCTGGAGCTGGGAGAAGTTCGAAACCCCTGTGGATGATGCATTTCGTTTCTGGGTAGGTTTGTACTCTTCTGACTACCTCCAAACCTTGGAACTGGGGGGTAACCCCCCTCCCAGCCTGGGATTGCAACTCTTAGGATACCACTCCTCAAAGCGAGTTGGAACGGTCTAAGTTAATGGAGCACCTTGGAGCGTGCGATTGCTTCGCTTCCCAAGACTTTCTCCGACTCCCCTCCAGTTGATTCCTCTAAATTTATTCTCGCGCCCTGAAAACCTGCTCTCCGTGGAACAGAGCAGTGGCGACCACCGAAGCGACTAATTAGCCGGATTTATCGCCAAACAAGTTGCGGGTGGAAAAGACCGTCCGCGGGGGCGATTTCCAGCTCCGTGAAATACGCCCTCGGTTTCTTGTTTATATGCGGTCTGGAGTGGAAGCAACGAATGTCGTGTCTTCTTGAAGGATGTTGCGGTCCTCCAGGGCCGGATCTTAACTACCCGCCCTTCGCCCAGCGCTGAACGCCGCAGGGGCCTAAACGCCCTTATCCAGCTCAGTGGTCGGATACGAACCACAAACGGGGAAAAACTACCGACGCGTTATAAATCTTCAATAATAACCGAAAAATGGGTCAGTTCTGGAGGTTTTTAACGCGCTGAATCGGACGGCGTGATTACTCAGCATGTTGCGCCTGTTTTCCAATATATTTACGGTCTATTCTCGTTTTATGTTGATGGGAAATATCTGGTGCGACGAATCAGACAACTTTTCTCAGCACCACGTGCATTAAGATATTTTGATCACCGAAACTCTTGATCAAATCTGTTCTTCATTGGTTTCATATGGACGTAAAAACTCTGGTGCGTTGCAACACACAACTTTCCTTAGCTCTACGTCAATTCACTTTGTACATTCTATTTAATCAATTCGTTTATCACTCAGTTCCTTTGAACTTGGCCAAACAACACTTCACAGCAGGAAGAGGTAGCGCCTACAGTTCTGGAATTTATTGTGCTACTCGTACTCATTGCAGGACCAGTATTGAGCGATTGGTACACAGGTAATTAATGAGGCTGTCAACACGAATTTTTTGAAGAAGGATAGTAATTACTTTTGCAGAGTTATTGGGTAAAAACGGCAGTAGTTGAAATTCAGGAATTTCTGGAGTGAGCCCCATGTATCTCATGAGCGTTTTCAAACGCTAACCCTTTAGGTATTGGATTGGACTACAAATAAAAAATTTTTTAAACATTCTACTAACATTCCAGCGGAGTTTATAAGGAAAAAAATTCGCGAAAAGCGCTTTTCGTCGAAAATCTTGATAATTTATTGTGCTGCTCTCGTCATTTTCCAACTAATGGTAATTTTATGGTATAATAATCTTATTGAGAGCTATCAATATAAAAAATGTAATCAAAATCGTTAGAGCCGTTTTTGAGAAAAAAATATTTGGTGTTTTGATCACTACATCACTATGATAACTATAGTTAACTTTCGGTGGATGTTGCCCATACCCTTATTTTTGCGTCCCGTGGTAGCCTGTAGGCTAGACATCAAGTTTCAGTTGATTTGGTACTGTTGTTTCCTCTAAAAACCGCGCTAAAATCGATTTCGTCGAAAGTTTTGGTAATTTATTGTGCTGCTCTCGTCATTTTCCCACAAATGGGAATTTTATCGTATAATTTCCATAGTGGGAGCTACCAATATAAAAAGTTTAATCAAAATCGTTAGAGCCGTTTTTGAGAAAAACAAAATTTGGTGTTTTGATCACTATGATAACTATAGTTAAATTTCGGTGGATTTTGTTCATACCCTTATTTTGGCGTCCCATGGTTACTTGCAAGCTAGATATGAAGTTTGAGCTAATTTGGTACGATAGTTTTCTCTAAAAATCGTTCACAGACACACACACACACACAGACCATTTTCCCAAATAATGTTTTTCGGACTCAGGGGGTTCTGAAACGTAAAGATCTGAAGAAAACTCAAAATTTTTTTTTCAGCCGATTACATAACTTTCCTTTCTACTTCGTAGAGCAAGGAAAGTAAAAAACTTATTCCACAACCAGTTCTGAGTAATGATTGAATAGTTGGTTTCTTACACGGTAAAACCTGATGATTATGAGGCCGGTTATGGCGCAATTTCAGAATTGTCAGTTGAAAACTGATTTTACGAGCCCATTGAAATAACAATGATCGGACGAAACTAAAAACAAAAATTTTCAATCGATTACTCAACTGTCGTTCCTATTTCGTAGGACTATGGAAAGTACAAATGTGACGAATCCCTCCCAAAAAATTTGGTTCCATATTCTGCCAACAACGTACACTTCATAGCTAAATTAAATAAGGTGTTTGTGGCGATGAAATGTAATTAAAATCAAGTGAGAGGCCCAAACGCTCGAGATTCTTATAAATTTATTTTGTGACATGATATCATTCCCTCCCAGCGTGACGCTTTACACTAGTTGAGTGCAGGCTATAGCATGTTCCATGCTCAACAGTTCAATCATGATTTGAATTTGATTTTCATAATAAATTCATTCCATGTAAACGTCCATACTTGTTTCATAATTTGGCACATGTGGTGCAGCGCATCACACAACTTTTTTCAGCCCTGCTCGTTCTCCCTGCTAATCCTAGCTATTTTACTGGTAACTCTCCAAGTTCAGAAATTGATTGACACTGCTGCTATGCATGACTCGACCAAAGTAATTCATGTGGTTGTCAAAGCGGTTTTTTTAGGTTTGAGTGCACAGTTCAGAATAATAAGAAAAACATTATAAGAAAAACACAGCGAAGAAGGTTAGTCAACAATGTTAGTTTGAATTTCTGAGGTTGCTTCTGATTATTATGACAGTTTGGGAGAGCTTGAATTGAGAAGCGAGTGAACGTGGTGAGCATGAGTGAGGACAGTAATACGCTTGACAGAATAGCGATATGCGGTTGAGTATGATATATAAAAGGCGTGCTCCGATTGCGAGCTCTCTGTATTGAGGGACTCTCAATACATGTGAACTGATTGTGAGATACTAAGTGGAGGGAGAGAGATAGAGTCGAGCTGAAAGACGAATCGTTGAGAGAACTGGAAGACAACTTTATCGCGAGAGCAGACAGATGATTGACTTGGAAGGAGGTGTCTGTTGAGAAGAGGAATCTAGTATTGTGGGGTAGGGAAAGATAGATGGGGAAGTCCACGACTGGGGGAAATAACTGAGGAGTGTGACTGGTACAAACAATAGAGTTGAGATAGACAGGTGTTTGGGGAAACAATGACTTTTTGTAGGGCTAGTAGGTACCGTTAACCCAGCTAATTCGACCTGCGCCGAACGATGGCCGTTAATAAACTCTTATCGTGCAGGCCACTGATTGAACTGCATTTTTGATTGCCTGATTAGCAAGAACGTAGTGCCGTATGAGCGAGATTTATGAGGAAAAATCTGCACTGCACGCCGCGAAATGAAAAATTGGCTAAAACCTCGAGATTTGGACCCTGCTCCTGGTATCAGACGAAGTTGACATTTTAAGAGGAAAATGGGGTTTTTAGCATCACTCTCAAAACACAAAGAGGGTCATAAAGTTGTTAATTATGTTGTCAAAATTCTCGCTCATGGGGAGGGCGGCGTCTAAAAAGGTAACGAGCTGCCGCGAGATTTCAAAGCCTAACGAGCGGCCCTTTTCACCGCCGTTTATTGCTCAATGAGGGAAAAATAAGGAGGCACTGAAGAGATCAAGTTGCGGAAGGCCGTGGCGGCGGTAAAAGGTCGTAATTCGGGAAATTAAAGGTAAAACTTTTGAGCGGTTGGCGGTTGGCGAGAGACTGTTGCGGGGGCTCAGGGCAACCCGGGAAATCGCGTCAAAAACGTCTTTTTATTTATGGCAATATTTGTTTGATTGTTAGGTCTTTTCATTCAAAAATAACGTACGAGTATAAGACGTAACTGATGAACTTTTGTTTCAATTTGCGTTAACAGCGTTTGAACGGGGAAATTTGAGGAGCTGATTTTTGTAGAATGCGAAGCACATTTCATTTTGAAAAGTAGTGGATTATTCGATTGATTATCAAATTCGGCATCCTTACAGCCTCCGTGTCCAAAAACTAATAATTTAAAATTAGAATGTCTGGTAAGGGGCCTCACAGTTCCCTCAGCCCTACGATTTTTATCGCAATATCCACCAATCTTCGTAATTTATTGGACTGTTCCGACTCGTGTGACAACATTTAATGTTGGCCCATTGCACAGGTCGAGAAGATTTTTTTAAGGAGCGTTCACTAACTAGTAGTCGCGCTAAGAAGAAAATTATTCGAAGAAACGACAGTATTTTGAATGCTGGAGTTTGGTGAGTTGCCCCTAAGGACTTCATAGCCGTCATTAAACTACCGTAGTGAAGGTAAATTATTTGTCTACGAACGTGACTGTCGGGAGAACGCTAGTGCCATCTAACAAGGATTTATGGTGGTAGTTGAAATCTTGAGCTCAAAACTTTCGCGTTTGCTCCTAATGGGGAGTCTTTGTCCTGTACATCGAGTCCAGTTGTCGCGTAGGGCTAAGGATGGTGAAGACGTGCTGATCCTACGCGACCGCAGGAATCTTGAATAAATCGCTTCGTACTAATAAATTAAAAGTATATTGATAAGTAAAAAAGTCAAACGACTCGTCGGACAAAAGCTAATGACAAAATGAAATTAAAACGGATGTTTCCAGACTGACGGCTCTCTTCATGGCCGAGACGATGGAGAGACAGTCAGCCCGAGCCACCTCACTGGAGTCCCTTTGAAAGAGGGGGCAGACCGTGGCACCAGGACGTGCTGCTTCCATTGTGATTGTGATGGGTGTCCTGAGAGCACTCTGTGGTTCTGTGTGGCGATGGGGAGACTTCCTTCGACTAGGTCCCTTCTTTCCCTAGTATCTCGGGGTCCTGGTGTCCAACACTGAAAAACAGGTAGGATGCGTCGCCCTGAGAGAAGTGTGAATGGTCCCATGGTGGGGTCATTGTGAACACCATCTGGTAATGGAAGCCACGGTCGTTCCGCCCTGACTAAGGTACAAAATGTCTTTGCATGGGATGTAGTTGTGATTACAGCCTTGGGTGTTTACTAGGCACTCTAGCTCAACCAGTGAGCACCTTATACCGCCTGACATGCAGTTATTCATTCTGCCCAAAAACCTGTGTCAGTCTAGATAGCATACATTTTTGCAATTGACATGAGCTAATTTTACGTAAGTTAGCGACTCCAAGCTTTGTGTTTTGACCAGGGTAGACTGAATGAATCGCGGAGACGGGTTTTAGTTTAGCAGGAACTTGTAATTTGAAGAGTTGGGATATCACAAGATTTGAAGACTTAGATGTACAAAGAAGAGGTGAATAGAGCAGGATATGATACGAGCATATAAGCGAGTACAAGGGGGGCTCTGAAGGCATGAAACGTTGTACGAGACAGGAAGGAGAAATCTGACTTAGATATCAATGAGAGGTGAAACAAGTGTCTATTAGGAGAGTTGGGAAACAACTGTATCGTGAGAGCTGTTAGATTACTGTGTTGGAAGAACCGGAGAACTTGGACTTTCACGAGAATTGGTAGGTGTTGGAGTTTGGGAGGAGCTGTCTGTTGTGGAGAGGAATCTAAAGTTGAGGGGTTGGAATAGATAGATCGGAAAGTCCAGGACAGGGAAATCCGTTGTCGCTTGGAGATAACTGAGAAGGTGGACTTCCATTGGCTGGTTGGGAAACAATGACTTTCTGTAGGGCCGGTGATTATCATTAAGTGCTGACGTTCTGAGGCCAAAAACCCATCTAATTCAGCTTGTGTCGAACAATTTGTTTGCTAACGTTCGCAAGTGTGATGTTTGTAATAGAGGAATCCGCTAATATGCGCTGCAGCAATATAGAATTGCGGGTCGTCGCGAGTCGTTCAATTATTGAACTAAAACATTTGTCAGTGAGGATATTAAGATCATAGGAAGCCGACAAGAATCTCAAGATACTATTGTTATCGAGGAACGAACTGCAACTTCTAAAACGCGGGATAAAACTAGGCATTCCCCCCCAGATATTTGTTCGCCATACGCCGGAGCACGGGGGTGACTTTTCTTCTAAAATTATTTGTGTAGTCATGGATTCTACGAGGTATGTACACTATTGTCTGATGGATTTGGTGTTCGCCTTATCAATATGTTTAGTCGTGGATTTGCCATATATTACGAGCCTGTCACTCAATTACTGGAAAAAATGGTAAATGGCTTTTTCTTCGAGGGCTTCGTGTCAACTTGATACGTTGAGTAGCTCCGAGGGTTGAGCCTGGAGTCGTCTGGGAGCCAATTAACAACGGAAGGCTCGAGTTTTCACTGCAGACCGACACCAAATTAATGTCGTTTAGGTCTCCTTTCTCCCTCACCAGACGCCCTTCGGAACGCATCAGACGTCTCGCCCCCCTCATCCAAAAGCCACGTAGTTCCCCAAGCAATAATTATTTTCGTGGGGACGTGCGAACGGGATCTAATATAAAACCTCGCCTTCGACGACCCTCCTTTTCCCTCGCTACTGCTCCCAGTGGAAATAATGTCGCGCCTCCTGGTCGGGTTTTCCCCTCCCTTGACGGATCGAGTATATTGAGGGCTCCGGGAGGCTTGTTTTCCACCCTTTGCCCGGGATAGCTGCACCCAATTGAGGACACCCCTTCGCACCATTTCGACGACATAATTAGTCTGGAGCGACGAGGCCAGATGTTCGTGAGGGTAATCCGGAGGTTACAAATGGCGTCTTGGCAGTCATTTAGTCAGACAGGAGGTCGTCATCTGGTTCAACCGCAGACTCCTCTGGTTTTAGGGCGCCAGCTCGTATCGCGGAGACAATTAAGAGCTTCGATGTTAATTAACAATTCAATTAACGTCGCATAAGTTTTTTTTCATACCGAAAGTACGCAGATACAGTTTATTACGAAATTTGACGGGACGCATCATACAATTCTCTTTGCATTTTTATCACTCCAGCGCATTTTACTCCCAATTTACTTCCATCTGTTAGAAATTGAAGTCCTATAGTGAGCTGTTAGTGGTTCACGTTCCCACATTTATTTTGTGGCTCCTATGTATACCTTTATTGACTGACCAATGTTTAGTTGTAATGCTATAATTATTCGAACCGGTAACGTTGTTTTCACACCGAATGCACGAGTTTTCTATGTACAAGCCGCGTTAATAAAGCTGAGGGGCTCGCTATGTGAGAAATAATATGAAGGTTACTTCCTTCATCTCTGACCCCATTGAGGACTCTAACTCGATACTTGTTAACATCAACTTCACAAATATCGTAGCGTCACAGCAGTGTGTGTTTCTCGTGACTTCCAATTCCTTTAATAATTCGAATTATCACTTGAGAGGAATGTCTATTCCGGGTGATGTCATGAACATAAAAAATAAATCGCGTATTTCTTAGTATTTTGAATAATTTGGCCGAATTCGGTTTGATTCCAGAAGTTAATTTATTTAGTTCTAAATCTTGATCATAGTTTTTCAAAAGGGTTTCTTCCCGAAAGGTGTAAGGGACTCGTGTATGCGGGTTATCTGATCGTTATCAGTCAATTACGAAGTTAGTTTTGTCATACTCACTCAAATATTCAGTGCTCAAATGTACTATAATAAACATTGATATTTAGGATGCATTTTTACTACGCGAATTTTGGGAAACGGTGTAGTCTCTCTGCTGTTGATACTGCGTTCGATATTTTTGGCAGTTGCATGAACTTATTGAAAGTTGTTCATATTCTGTACTTTTGTTGAAAAAAGCTTAAAGAATGGATTACCGTAGGAAAAAGGGATGCTTGAGAGTTGAATTGATCAAAGGCCGCGTAATGATACTTTTTACGAGCAGCACTGGTAGCTGATAGTCCAGTAAGGAACCTACATAACGTGCATTTAATGCCAGGCAAAAGATAATAAGTAGCTCAATGAATTCCAGAGTCAAAAATAAACATGTACCTTCACACTCTCGTAAATTACCTGCGCATTGGTCACTCAATGAAAGTCGTGGCATGAGTAGGAGCAACTCATCAACCTTCGGTCCCTTAAGCATTACCAGTTTCTGGGGAAACCGCTTTTGAGCGTTGCAACGAGCAGAAACAACGTATTGCATTAGTTTTTGGCTTCCGAATTATGAGGAAATAAGCAAGTGTGTCAGTAAAAAACGGCCAAACCAAATGGTTCGAATCTTCATGTTTAGCTGGCACATCACTATCATAGGCCAAAATAACGGTATGTAATAATAACTTTCGTTACTGTAGTGCTCAACACAGCAAATTTTTTTCTCAAAACTGACCAACGATTCCGATAACCATCTCAGTGCGGACAGTTCCAAACAACGTGAGAGTGCCCTTACAATGTTCGTTCGTAGGAAAATGGCGAGGGCAAAGATTATTTATTTAATTCAATAATTGTCGGAAATTTCTAGGAAAATCGATTGTGTGTCAGCGCCCCATTGCAGCAGTCTCACAAAAGCCGTGGCTGTTGTCCAGTAATCTACATGATGATTTAATAATGCTCATTAGTCATTCCGCAATCCTAACTTCCGAACATTTCGCACAGTTTTCATCGAATCCCAAAGCTGTAAACTATTTTCGTAGGGCACGTGTGCACACATGACTCAATAATGACCGTGGCATGAGTAGAAGCGCTTCGATACATGTACGGTCAGGGGAAATCTAAGCGAATTTCGAGGCCCCAGAGGAGGATGTAGGAATGATCCACGTCTTTCGAAATCCCATTTGTTGTCTTATCTGTCTGCTTCTAATCTTTCCCCTCAATGGATTTTCGAAGTCGACCATTCGAAACGTCCGTTTTTTCCCTCTCCCTCCCCGTTCTCCCTGTCGGACTCTCAGATTTAACCAGAAGTCGTCAGGGAAAACGTTGAAAGAGCTAGACTTGAGATAAGAATCTGTCTTTTTTCCAACATTCTGTGAAAAACCTTTCGTCGAATTACGCTTTTGGGGGCGAAGATGGGAAAAGCCGATACGGCAGAGCCGACCTCAGCCTTCGCCAGGCCCTTCGAAGGTTTTGAAAGCGTCGCACAGAAAAATCGTTATTGCTGCGTTTTTTTTTGTGTGTTCTCTTTCTCCGAAGTTCCCAACGTAGCACAAGGCTTATAGAGACGTGTCTAGTTGAAGCTGCGTTTAGGGGTTTTCTAGCTAGTGCAGTCACGTTACTGCCGGCGCTGATGGAAAATGCGGGAAACTTGATGTTCCCAAACGACGCTGTGTTTAGGCTGAATCGACGATTTTTGGGAGTTTTCGCCCCAGATATTCTTGATCGCCGCGAGGTTTGCGTTGGCCCATCATTTCGTCATAATAGGAGATCTCAATATGTGTGCGGTAACCAGTTCCTGTGTCGCGGAAAGTTGTCGTTGCTACGCACCAGATATTTTTGCAGTGCGAAGGGTGATTTCCTTTCAACAGTAGAACAGTACCAACCCTTTCCTAAACTGAGCGATAATAACAACCAGTTTTCTGTCCAGTGAATGAAAAACTGAATGTATTGATTGGTAGCGAGACAAAAATGCCAGAAGTGGGGTAGATATTTTTCGAAGTTATTGCTGAGACGTGTGATATTGATGCAGTTGGCTCCTCCTTAATACGTTTTTTTCTCTTGCTCTTGTTGCAGTACCCTGGTTGCGAGGAGGCCTGTCAGTTCCACGTGGAAATCGGAGGCGGCCAACGAGAGCCCGTCGTCCAAACTCGAGGCGAAGAAGTCATCACAGTCTCTGGAGGCGTAGCGAGCTGGCCGCGTCCCAACAGGGCCGAGGGGCCTTTCGTCTATGTCGTCATGCGAAGGTTTGGCCAACGGCCTTGGAGACAACTATCCCAATGTCTGAGGCCGTTCGCGAGGGTACCGGAAGGAGGAGTTCTCAGGGTTTTGGTCGTCAATAGAGACGGACTCGTCGCCATATACAGTCCAACTACCAAACCTTCGACGACGGCGTTTGGGACGGCCAAAGTCATTTTGGACAGTTTAGGCCTGGGAACGATATTTTCGGGTTTCCCGCCAACTTCCCCTCCGCCGCCTCTTGGGAAGCGGATCAACACGCAAATTGTGATGCCAACTACCTCATTTGTTAATAATAACATGCTGGTGAGTCACTTTCTACATTATCATCCGCGTGTTTTGCTCATCTGTGCCTTCGGTTGTAGTCATAGAATTAAAATAACAGCTTGTACGTGCCTAAAACAAATTTGCATTCTGCAGTTCATTCTTCTGTATCCCCCCCCCCCCAGGCCGTTGCTGTGATCTGAACGATTCGTCTTCGCGCGAACTATTTATCAATCAGCCCCTGTCGCCCAGCTGTTTTCCCCAACTCTCAAACAATCGCTGGGTTTAATTCCTCCCTCCCCTTATCTCTCACCCCTGACGGTGACTGTTCGTTGCTCTTGAGTCACCCTTAGGTCCGTCTGCTAACTCTCATACATACCAGTCCTGTTATCTAATACAGTTCACCCTATCTAGAGACGAGTTCGCGGGTGGTTTTGGATCTTATTCTCTCGCTTAGGTAGTACTATGCCTCCCGCGGCAGGAAAACGGTGAGTTGCTTCCACTTAATTATAGACCTAACCATGAAGAAACTCGTGACGAGTATAATAGTCTGCAGAGGGAAGACTCCTACCTAGATTTGGATTGTATTAGTTTATTGGAGTGCGCGTATGGCTCTTGGTGAGTCTGCCAGTCTTGTTTGACAGCCTCTCCTGTATGACAACATTCGTAGCAGTAATGGGCTTTCTGAGAGACAGCAGCACGTTCACTCCGTGAGCAAACCACCGCCTTGGATTAGAACCTCGCCACCTATCAGAGTGCTCACTCTATTTCTTGGGAAATCCTCCAGCCCCAATGCAATGGAAGCATGGTTTGACCCTGATCTCAATGAAGATTAGGTATACTTCCCCCAGCGTGTGCTTTCAGAGAGGGTTAACTAGTGTTAGCGTTTGATGAATGTTGGATTGAGAAAATGTAAACGCCGATGATTGTGCAAGGGAGAGAGACGAACCCATCGATTCTGAAGCTATTAGAGAAAATAACAACATCAAACACAGATGATTAGGGAAGCAATTCATTTCCGATTTCACTTTGTATCGCGTCTCGTAATTGTCATTTTGGGGAGACCGGTGTACGTAACGGTCCGAGCTCCCAGGAGAAGCTGGATAGATGGAAAAGCATCAAAAATGACTTTGATCGCACAATTTGGACGATCTACGACCCCGCGAACGTGTTATTAGCCCCCGGTGGACTTGGAATAATTACGCGCTCCTGTGCTCTGCGAGGTTAATTTGAATAATGTTATTTAAGTGGAGGTGATTTGACGTTATAGCCTTCCCCCTCCTTTGCATAATACGCCGAGTATTGGACGCTCTGTATTGAAATGAATGGATCGTTCGTCCCGGCGCGATGTTTGCTCTGGCGGAATGTCGCTCCTGAACTGAGCTTTACAGGAAATTTGGAAATATGCTGGAGCCTCTAACATTATTCACACAGGGGAATATCGCGTTACGCTTTTGTGCGACGCGAAAGCCTAATGAACCTCATTGATTAAGGTACAGCTCAGCTACTTGGGTAAAACTCTTCCACCCTAATTCCTACGTGTATTTCAAAATTAAATTTTAGTGAATTCTACAGCTTATTTCGTAAAAACTATAATAATTTGCGAGATTAGCAACTCGAACCTGTGATGTGTCCAGCGGTTTCCTTCTACAGTAGTGTCTGGGCCCAATATACTTAATTAGACAAGAACTCACTAAACTCATCTCAAATATCATATAAATAAATGAATAACTGTTCTGGAGGAGAAAATAAGGAAATGAAACTAAGAACGCAATAAGACCCACTTTGAATTTATTTGAATAAACAGAAATGAATGAATCGAACTAAATCAAAGTAACCTAATTTAGCCGGATCATTATTAAAGACGATATTGGGACAAAGGGGTTAATAAACAGGTAGTTGCTCACCTTTACCCACAATATTTAAGTGGGGAGGAAAAACGCTGAACTTGAACCTCTGACTTACTAGGGAGAGGTTCGATTAATGTGAAGAATCAGAATGAAAAGTGGAGCTCAAAGCCTCGCAGATAACTGCTCGCCCTTCCCCCCACGACAGAGAGCGCCTAGGATGGAGAGCTGGCAGAAACAGGGGCTGTATCCTTCACAAACCTGAAGGGTCGACAAATAAAGGAGCAGTTTCTCAGGGAGAGATTTGGGAAATTCCAAGTCACGAGTTCATGCGCCAGGATTACGAAGATTTCAAAGTAGCTCGTAGCTTGAGGTTGATGGACGTTGTGGAGGGCATCAGTGTCACACTCAAGCCGCCTAGGAAGGGCTTAATTTAATTTCCTCATAGAAGAGATGAGAAGCCGCTACCTGAGCCCCAACAAAGTCTATCCATCCCCTCACCCCGTCCATCGTTGATAGGGAACGGCTCCGATCAAATTAGCTCACTTCGATATTCCGCCTGTAGATGAACATAGAACGCCAAAATATGGGTATGGGCAAAATCATAACAGCAAGTGTTTTTTCTTCCAAAACGGCACCAAACTATTTGATTAAATTCAATTTCTAATTGAATTGGGTATGTACCGCCCCAAACGATTTTACGACACTGTAAAGTGTTCATTCCTGGAAAATTGCGAGAGCAGCACAATAAACTGTTGAAAAATCGACGAAAGTGGATTTTAGTGCAGTATTCTCTCTATACGTCTTGATCATATAATACGAGCGTTGTCAAAAAAAGAGTAAGAATAATAATTTTTAAAAATGATGGTGGTAGTGTAGTAAGTAACCTTTGCGTTGGAAGTTTAAAAATAGTAATTGGATGATCAGGAGCATCCAAAGAAATTCCGGAATTTCAAATTACGTTTTGGTTGACCAGTTTTTTTCGCATTGTTCTCCCCATACTTTCAGAATCGTTCAAAACCGTTCAGAATTGTATCGAACCGCTCCAAACAAAATCATACTAACAGTCCCGCAATCTGCTTGTACGTTGGCTTTTAAATTGAAGTCGTGGCATCCGTAGCAGTAGCTCAATAAGTTCAGAAACTTCAAACTCTTGAGTGTGTCTAAGAAGAAAGAATCAGTTCATGAAAAATAGATTGGATTAGTAGAAAATCGCCGAAGGAAACTTTTGTATAGCGTCGCACAGGATATTTTAAGTATTGACAGAAGAGACGATAAAGCAGGTGTTGAATATGATAATAATGACGACAGAATAATCTGCATAGAAATCAGGGTCGTTTTATTTGGATCGGAGATTCTCACATATCGGAACAGTATGAGTAAACCTTGTCGTTATTCACCTTGCATTCCAACGAGCGCTGAATGATATAACATATTTTCGTACTGACTTTCGATAATTGATTGAACCGATTTTCGCCCCCATCTGACCCAGAGGCTTTCGATTGTTTCAGGACGACAGCAGAAGCGCCGCCCAGCGGTCGTGGAACCTCCGAGAAGTCAGTTTAATCCATCAAAAATACCTGGTGATAGCGGAAATCGCCTGGGACGCCCGACGCCCTGTAAAGGGCGGCCCTCGGAAACCTTTTTATTTCGTCACGTGGGACATCGACGGTGGGGGTTTGAAGGGCAATTTATTGACAGAGTCGACGGCTGTCACGTTGTCTTTATGCACTGACACGATCTACCACATACAGGTGAGTTATTCAATATTTTATCTGTATATATTGACATCCGTCAATTTTTTTCTTATTCAATCAAATGTTACTCTTTTTCTTTTATTCCTCGTGTCGGTGTTAGTTGCTGTCGAGTCGAAGTCATTTTGGGTTTCTACTTAATGCCACCTATAGAACAGCAAATGTTGTTGGTTCCAGCCTCCTAATGATATGAACATCTTCACAGATGGATCGGAAACCCCAGAGGGCACGGGCTCTGGGAGGAGTGGGGCCTACATTGGCTTGTGTTTCACTCCAGCGGGGGTTCAAGGAGAGATTTATGCTATGATATAATTCAAGCGTCGTGTAAGGTGCGAAAGAACTACTACTGCACAACGTCAAAACTGGGAGTGCAGTACGCGGCTCTTTATAGAGTTAACGTTTATTAGATTACTGGGCGTACGGGTATCACTGGAAATGAGAGGGGGGACCATCTGGCTAGACTCGGACTCTACAGTACATATAGGGCCACTTCCCCTGGACATCTCCGACGCTAGTCCAGAGGACTGTGGGAGAATTTTCGAGTAGACTGCATCAGGCAGGCTGGAATGTTGTGGGAGGGAGGCACTCCAAACGCCTTATTTCTGGGTAAACGCACGAGATAAGATGTAGCCTTCTGAGTATAGATAGGAAGAGCCTAACGCTAGTGGGGATTATCACTGGTCACTGCGACATGAAGCGCGTAGTCAACACTCCTTGGTGTAGGTGGCGTGGCACAGATGGGGAGACTCCCTAGCACGTCCTGGCTCAGTGCCATAAACTTGAGGAGAAGTGGTTTTTGGTCTTTGGTACAACTTCTCCTGGGGCGAACATCGAAGAGGATTCTTGCAGGAAATACCTGGCATTCCTTAGGAACCTGTGGAACACGTACAACATTCAGCCACTTTTATCGTCTAAGCAACTAATTCATTGCGGGTTTTCTCTCGGTTTATGTGTGTGCATGTTGAAACTGGTGGTGCTTGAACTTCCAGAATTTAATGCGTGTCTCCTACTTACGTAAAGGTTTTTTTTGAACGACCTCCGTCACGCTGATCTATTGCTCACTTTTATCTTGATGAGCGGAAATCAGCCTATAGAATCATTGATTAATAGACTTGTCGTGCCAGGGTGCTGGAGTTTTCACCTGACTGTGGCCCGTTAGGGATGATCTCGCAATAGCGGGTTGGTGAGTAGTGGAGGATGGATGAGTCCTATCGATGGAAGGATTGAGAGAGACTGTGGCCCATTGGGCGAGGCTCCCACCCCTTCAGTCGCCACCAGCGCTGATTCTCCCACGCCGGTTCAAAGTGGATATACGCTGCTTTTCAGCTTTCTATCGCTGAGCTTCAGTTGCATGCAACGTCCTGCATCTATTGGGTGGGGTGGGGCTTGTGTAAGTGGCTTGGCGCCTTATAACCAGCCCTTCTTGCAGGTAATCGCCCATCAGACTCAACACGTTGAGAAGGTTCGTGTTAGTTGTTGTGGAGCTGTGGAGTAACAAGTGTAGTTTCATAACGTAGTCAACGAAATAATAGTAGTTTGAATTCCTCAACTTATCAGGTTGCTAGAATTATCTCACGATCAACTTCCGTCGTATTGCTATCACCTTGGACCGCCAGCGTGATTTTTGAGGGCAAAATGTAGTGGAATCAATTATTGTTCTAGATTTTGGGTAATTAATTGTGCTCCTCTCGCCTACAATAATCTCATAGTACTATTAAGTCGTTTCTAAGTACCCACAAAATCATTTAATCAACCCGTTCAGAGCCATTTTTGAGAAAGTTGGTGTTTTGGTCACTGTGCATTTTGATCACGTTAAATAAAATTATTTGTAGCCCCAAATAGTTCAACGTTGTTCTACTGGGACCTCTGAAATTGGTCAAAGAACCGTTTTTTGTACACCCCCGCAAACAACCGCTCCCAACATTTCCGCACTCGTCCTCGCAAACTAACTAGGAATGTTTAAACTGCTTTTGATCTCCCCACAGTAGAGGAGGGCCAGGAGTTGAGGGCTGAAGGGGTTTGTGTGTAGACAAATCGCACAAAAGGCGGTAATTTTTATCCGGCCCCGGCGCTGATTTACAAATGACTTGGTCGATGATCTCACCAAAGGACGACGACGAAGAGGGATGGGGGAGGACCGTAACCCGTCCAACGGCTAATTTATTTATGGCACCGTTTCAAAGGCGCGCGTTTTTTTTTCTTTTTCGTTTCGAAATCGAGACAAACCGTGCGAGAAATTAAAGTATAATCATTCCGCGGGCGGAGTTGTATTTTTACATCGAATCATTCAGTTAAGGACGTTCTGGAGCATCAAAGAGAAGGATGAGCGGTAGTGTGGGGAGGGGGGGTTCACAAACATCAAAACAAGTTTAAAATATTCAAGCCGCGGGGATACGAGCCGAATAACACAAGCCGCCCTCGAAACCCAAACGGCAAAAAGAGTTTGTGGTTGTGGCGGAGAGGTGAATGTGTGTGAGTGAGAGAGAGAACGATAGAGTGGGGCAGGGAAATGAAAAAAAAACCTAGTGGTTGGGAAAGTTTGATAAGACAAGTTATGGGAGTAAACAAGCGCTAAGTAGCGCCTGGGAGCCACGATACGGAGACCTGGGGAAACGGAACAGGCAGAATGGCCTTTCCATCGCGAGAGCAACGCGCCACGAGACGTCATTAAGCGGCGAAAGGGGTTGGAAAAAAAATGCGTTTTTAGCGGAGCAGCTGATTTCAACCCTCAACCACTCTCCATCACGTGGGGAAATAAAGCACTAATCCGTTGGTTTGGAGGAGGAATCACGCCTGAGCCGTTACAACAATGTTCTGCCCTCCCATGTTTCGCCGCCTAAACCACCGGTGTAGGGAATGTGCGATACGTGAACGAGGAGCGTCGCAACCACTGCACTCAAAGGCATGCGCGGAGAAGTGATTTAATACTTCAAATTTCAAATCCGAAATAAAAGAGCAACGACTTTCCTCGGCCTCTCCTCCTATTTGACACGTAAGCGTTTTACTCGGAAAGCCATATATTTGTACTATCAGGAAATGGGAGGGCTGGCTATCTGGTCAGACTCGGTTCGTCTACTGTACCTATAGGGCGTCTCTACAGTGTCAAGAGAACTGTGAGAGAATATGACAGGAGACTGCATCAGGCAGGCTGTAATGTTGTGGGAGGGAGGCACTCCAAACGCTTTATCTCGGGGCAAACACACGAAATAAGACGTCGCCTTCTGATGATGGAGAGAGAGGACTTAAGGTAGATTGTGGGGATCGTCAAAATGAACAAACACACGCATGTTATGGGTATAGTCGAGGCCCCTCAGGGCAGGTGGTGTGGCACAGATGAGGCCCATAGCCAGAGATGAAGGCTAGATGATTTGAGGGGAAGAGATTTATGGTCTCTGGTACAACTTCTACAAGGATGGACATCAAAGAAGACTCAGGCAGGAAATACCTGGCATACCTTAGGAAGCTAGGCACCTGTGAGACATTAAGACTGGGACAATAGGGTTTTAAGTCATAGTGCTTGTTCGGCAGGCCGAATTAGCTGGGTCTTTGACCTCCTAAATGTCTGCACTAGCCCTAACAGACCCTTAACACCTTCCTATCCCAACACTTTAGTTTGTGCCTGTGGAAGTCCCTCTCCTCAGTTATTTCCAATTGACAATGGATTTCCCCCTTTTTTGGACTTTCCCAACTATCTTTTCCAACCCTTCCATTTTTAGATTCCTCTCAACAACGCACAGCTCCTCCTTAAAGTCAGTCATCCTTCAGCACTCACGAACGACAGCCGTTGTCTAGTTCTCCCAACCAGTTCGCGTGTATTGAGGGTCCCCTTGTTAAGGTTTATGTACTCAGACTCAAACTGATATCGCTATTCTGTCAAGTGTAATACAGTGCATATCCCAAATATGGAACAGTCAAGGCTTGAGGTCGTGATGAAAAATGTGTGAAGTAATGGTAAGTGAAACGGCCAGAATTTCTTGGGTATTTTAATTTGTGCCAAAATATGCACATTGTTCTATTAAACAAATTTAGACTCGCGTGTACTGTTCAAATTTCAACAGTTTCAAGGGGGAAATCCGTTGTCGCTTGAAAGTAACCGAGGAGCTGGGGTTTCCACAGGCACAAACAGAAGGGACAATATAGAAATGTTCGGGGTAATAGTGACTTTCCATAGGGCCAGTGAGTTCCATTAAGTGCGGACATTCTGAGGTCAAAAACCCGTATAATTCGGCTTGTGCCTACCTCTGCAAATTCTGACTACTGCATTAAGCCGGCTCAACAATAATCTTCTTCTGCTATGTTGCATTTGACTTCTTCCATTTTTACTTTCTTCAGCTCTACGGGGTAGGAAGCTTATGGAAGTTAATGCTTGGGCGTGACGTGATCGATCCAATGCTAACTATAGTCATCGTAGTGTTAAAATACCGAAAATGTTATTCTTAAGAACGGCACTAATGATTTTGATTACATTTTCTTGTGCACAGCTCCAAACTACTGTAACATTTTCGTCTGTGCAAAAATGATGATAGCAACTTAATAAATGATGAATATAAATTCTCTTGAATCCTCTGTCGAATGATTGCTCAATAACAGTCATGAGTTTGTATACTACAATAAATTCCGGAACGGAGTGCAAAATTGATTGGATTAGTAGCCAGTAATCCTGCGATAACATACATCCAAAAATGTTAAGGTCTCCAAGAATCAGGCTTCAAAAACGAATTTTATTTCAAAAATGTATTTTAAGGTATTTCGGTTTATTATTAATTTGGAATAATATACCTATGTTTTCGGCCAGCAATTTTTTTTGTACAACCTCCCCCCTCTCCCCCTTCCCTTATCATTTGACACTTTACTTGACAAAGCACGGGCATCCCTAATCTGCAATGTCAATCCGCCGTGCTTCTGAATAAAATTCCATTTGGTGTCTAGTTGTGCCCGTCTGCAAGGCAATCCGATCAGACGTAACCCATGGTTGTTATGGACCGCAGATGGTTTGAAAAATCAGCCGAAAACGAAATATTGGCGGGTTTTTTGGAGTTCGGTCGCGTTTGGTATCGTTTCCTCGGTATTTTTCGATGGTGGGGTGAATAGAACAGGCCTAGAAGCTGTAGGAATTCGTCTAGGTGGAATCGGAGTAAATATAGTGAGGCCAGTTCATAGTCCTCATCATCTAGGCCAGTATAGATAGTCAGTTCATGTTTGTCGATACTGAATCGGAAATGTGACAAGTTGGATAACCAGGAAGTTATAGGAAATATTGGTTGCAACATCAGGTTTTTGTGTCACATTTGTAAACGTCCCAATAAGTAACCTCACTGGCCTGCGCTCATCCCGTCTCACTCAAACCACCAGTCAGTTCCACTCGTCACACCGTGCCACGCCTAGAAAGTGTTAATTTGCCAGGTCATGTTTGGTGTCGTTTACTAGTATTTTCCGATGCTCTACCAATCCGGATGGGTCTCGGGGACGTCAGAGGTCGAGCTGCCCAAAAGAATAATAAACCGTTGCGCGATAATTTGCTGCGGTTTTCGTGCGGCACTTCGCGGTGGTATTCTCAGAATGACTACCGCCCAAGTGTGGGTTGGTACCTCACACAATTAAGTTTATTCGTTTACAACGAAATTACTATTCCGAGCATAATTTCATTTGCCCGTTGAAGAGCTCTTTTCGTGAAATTAGCTGCCCACTTTTACAGAAGTCGTCCTTCACAGTTTTCTACTCGGCATCCAACATTTCTCCCTTTTTTCCCCGACTAACTTCCGCTCGTGCGTTAACATTGTTATTTTGGGCCAAGGCCAACAAAATTGGGTTCTCTCCTCTTTAACCCTCTAAAGGAGTTTTCTTCGCCACTCGACACCAATTCCGAAACTCCAGTCCTTCATCCCACCTTCGCGTTTTTTGTTTCTTCTACCAAGTTTTTTTTTGTGTATTTTTTTTCTTTATATTTCTTCTTCAAAACCCCTTTCTCTTACTTTTTTCTTCCTCTATTCTCTTTTCTCCCTGTTACCCTCTTTTGAATATATCATCTCGGATAATCCTCTTACACACTTCACCGCTTGTATTCTTTCCAGCTCCCTTTCCCTATATTTCTCTCCTCCCCGCCACTTTATCCCTAGTGTACTTCCTGCAAATCCTCTCCCCCTCCTTCGTTCCATTTTCACCACAGTTGAGGCGAGGGTCCCCCCACCCTTACCCCAGTCCATACACCGCTTCTCATATTTCGTTTAAATTACCAGTTTTCCTCGTCTGGAGTCTGAGAACGTGCCCTTTGCAACGCAGGGACTCCCTCAGATGCAGACTAATTAAAGTTGCGGCTGCGTGGTTTGTATAGGCACTTTACAAACCTCGCTGCTCAAATGCCTCTTATTAATAATTAACATCTTAAACTGGGAGTATAAAGGGTTGGGGATTTTTTTTTTTTTTTTTTGTCCCGTTCCTCCGGTACAACCCCCTCTCGCGCTCATTTTAACGAGAACCAGGGGACGAAAAGACGCAGTCGGGGAATTGGCTGGAGTGGGCTTTGTGTTGACGCATCCCGTTTCTGTGAAACTGTAGTTTTCAACGACGGCGGGACTATATTCCCGGAGCGGGACTCCTATTAAATCGTAGGCCTCTCGTCAGATGAGTACACTTTAAAGTTCTATAACACAAGAGCGCTTCAAAAACGAAGGGAGCGTGTAAGAGCATGATGAACACGAGGTACTCGTGTCGAAACGCGAATTGAATTCGAAACCACGCGAGACTTTACATGGAATATCAGCCTGTTGTTCCATGTGGAGTTTTTTCAGTCCATTACCCAAAACGCTTAGAGCAATTACATCTCGTTATCAGTATCCAACTGACTCCCTGTTGAAAATTCGTGCTTTTAGTTTATTATTCATTTGATACTTTACGTTTCAAGACATCGGGATGCTAAATCGGCAATGTCCGTCCGCTGCCCAGGGCATTTTGTGCCTTTAACGTGGTGTACAAAATTCTTTCTTTCGGACAAAAATCCCATTTGGCATCTAGCTGTGCCCGCCCGCTCGGCAATCCGATTGGTCGAAGCCCATGGTTGTTATGGGCAGGAAACGGCTAAATACATTAACAAAAATGCAATTTTGGCAGTTTTATCGCAAATACGCCGTGTTTGGGATCGTTTTCTAGGTATTTTTAGATGATCGATCGAATGGTACAATACCTAGAGGTCTACAATGCGTCAATAGTGATATCACAGAAAATACTCGTATATTCAGCCAAAGTCTACTGATTGAAAGAACTAGTGGGACTAATCGGTTCGTCGTTTGTACCCCCTCCCTCCCGCTCGACTCGCCACGTCGTGCCAATTGCCTACAGGCGCTTCCAAGCGCTTGGAATATTTAGTTTTCGCCTTCCCTTGTAGTCAGGTCATGTTTTGTGTGGTTTATTGGTATTTTTCGATGCTGAATCGAATGAGATGGGTCTCGGAGCTGTCAAACTCCGTCAAGCTGTTCAAGAGAGTAATAATTTGCTTTAATAGTTTTCAACGCTGTTTTACCCGTCCCCCAACGGATTAGCGCTTTCATACTCCTCCGGGAAAAAATTATACTAAAATCACTTTTCGTCGAAATTATTGATAATTTATTGAGCTAATCGCCTCATTTTCCCGTTTGGGAACATTTATAATTGTCGTGGAGTAGGCTCGGCTACAGTTTCTAGGTATATCATGCAGGTCGAAGGTTGAGTATGGGAGTGACAACGCAGATTTAATAAAATACCGTAAAACTGTTCGTTTTTGTCGTTATGGGACGCTCTATCTGGCCCGTACAAATGATAATCGAGAAATAAAGCAACGTTGAACGTATTCTTTTTGGCCGATGGCCCTTCTTGGAGTGTGACTGACTGGTTCAGATGACTTCAACGCCAAGTTATAGTTCGTCTACATCGTCCAACCGTCTGTACGGTTCGTACTTCAAGTTTTCTAGAAGTAATTGACTTCAGGGGAAATTTCTTCATTGAAAAGAGTTTGTGTTATTTATCCGCGTATTGTGTGGGTTCTGAGGACGACAATTCTCTGTCTTCTTGGAACATTAGATTTTTTTAAATTTTGAGTGCGTATGTGTGTGTCTCTTGAATGAAGTAATGAATACTTTGTCTTTGGCGACAACCCCGGTGCGCGTTTCTAGAAAAGTTGGTCGAAGAAAGAGAAAGAGCTTTGCCCTCTTCCTCTAACCCCTCTCATCCCATTCCTCCCCTTGAGACCTTCCGGATTGATCACCGTTGAATGTCTGAAGCTTTAAGTGGAAAAAGAGAAAATTGAACCCATAAATTTCTCGGGGCTTTCATGCATATGTTAGTTGCGGGACATCGGGAGGTAGGAGAAGGTTGGATGAGCTTTTCCCGTTGGATTGGACCGGCGAAGCGTGTAGGGACAAGAGCCTTTTACGGGCCAATGATTTTCCTTTACTTTGCCGTTTTTCCTTCTTTGTAAGTTACTGCACGTTGAGTAGAACAGAGTCGCATTGACTTTGGATTTTTTTTCCTTTCTCCCCCCTTCCCCCCTCCCCGCCAATAGCAATTTTCTTCTGCTTGTCTCGTTATGCTGATTGCTCTTCGTCCGAATCCCCAATAAGGAGCCGTATTCTGAGCTTTTTTGATATTTACCCTCCTTTTGAGTTTATTTTTCGTGGATTTCCGCCGAGTCGTTTCGAGAGAAACATTAAGAATTATAAACCAGGAGCTCAGTCATTGGAATTGACGTTCCTTTTGATCAATTCGCTAGTCAGAACTGCCTCAGAAAACTAATCCGAGTCCTGAACGCCTAAAACTAAAGGCTAGTAGCTCATGCTCTTCTATCCGATGGAAGATCTACACCAGAAAAGCCTAAGCACTCACTCACCGGGTGGGAGGGGGTGGGGGGCGACTCTATCTAGGGGGTAACGGCCCAACTTCCGAAAATAGCATTAACCCTCCACGCGAGTGAATGTTGCACACCCATAGGCTTCCCATTATCTCGATAGTTACGACCCTGCAGGTTAAAATATAAAATGGGATGGACGAGCTATCCTCCAGCGACCCCACGACCACCACGATGTCTGCAAGGCAAGCGCATTTTCCAGCTTTTTCACGACTTGCCCTGCTGGGTGGGAATTGGATAGCTCCGTACTACCTCGCTTTGCGAAGGCTGCCGCTCACCAAAGCCCTAACCTATGGCTGGTACCATATTTGGGTTTAACAACCCTTAAGGCCAGAAGGGTTGCTGGCTCGCCCAGAAGGTGGCCTTTCCTCATCTCGGAGCAAGACAGTTTCGACTTTCTCCCTTCCCTGAGATTCGGAAGGACCCCAGTAAGCCTTGGCAGAGCCTTCGCCCGCTACTCAGTGATTAATCTGCCGTGCATCTGGTTTTCCGTCCACTCCCATTATTTCGTCAGTCAGGGTTGGTGGAAACAGGTACAAAATAAGATGTTACACGCCATTTCCTGCTACCTGTACGTTTGGCTTCATTTGAACTACCAAGGGTTATCGATTAACATGCAACTTTGTGGCAGGGGGTTTGTTTTGATAAAAAGCAACAAAGATCAATGAAATACGGTGTAAAATAACTTGGCACGCCATTTTTTTTGTCTGAACGTTTGGCCACATTCACCGGCATCAACATTACTCACATGGTGGGAGGGGGGCTCCATCTAGACTGTAGAGCGTTGGAATGCTTTTTACAGCAGTTCTACAGATGTTTGATCGATTGCATCACGAGGGACCGGTAAAATTACTTTGTACGTTGCTAAAGATATTTTTCTGTAGCTAATGAATTACCCAAGAGGTTGAACGTTCCATGATCATGCATTTGGTGCGCCAAGGAAGTTGAGAACGGAATGTTAAGTTCTACTAGGATCACGCTATCTGAAAGTGTGGGACGACGTTCCGTATATTTTGTGTTAATGTGGTTATGTCATAATACACTTGTTCTTCTACTTTTCATCGACCAATTTTGTTATTGACGGACAAGTAATTTGAAGCTCGAATTTGAGCCAGAAAACTTTTTCCAGTAATTCAGTACTGAAGGAATAATTACTTTAATCTCTTCATGTCAAAGCCCCACTCCACACGATATTCATCCTTTTTTGTTCTTTTGATGCGAAACTGGTTCCCAACTCGCTACGTTGCTGAACTAATTTTTTTTATGCTTACCTCTGAGGTAACATCACAACATCAGACGCTCTTCAGTAGTCAAAAACCTCTTACACTCCCCCCTTTTTTTTCTCTCCTCCATCCAGTGCGTTCCTCCGGTACTTCAGAGCCTGCCGAATGTGTAGATGAGTTTCAAACAACTTTCAGGCGAGTTAAGGGAGGATTTTTGTAAAAAGGGAAGTTTTCGGTGAAATCAAACCCTTGCGGAGGGGGTTGTTTTTGTGAATAAAACTCCTGAAGGCCTCCGGCTCGTTGATTATCTTCGATGGACCATTCAGCCGGTCGAGTATGGCCTCTTTTTTCATGGTGCGATTATATGAGGATTCCCCACCCCACCCCACCCCCCAAGAGTGACACGATTCGGCATCATCTACAAAAAAGGAGAGAAAAAAAAAAGTATTTTTGTTGGTGTCTACAAGCAAAACTCGGTACGTCAGATGAATCATGAATCGGAGTTCGTTAGTTCTAATTAGGTTCTCTCTTTCCTCATCATAGTCATCTTCATTTTTCTGTTCCATGCTATCCTTTCAATGGGTTTCGGTTGCGCTTCGATGAGTGGGCACACGTTCAATTTGCTTCTCTCGTTACTTACAGAATTTTTTCATTGCCACGCCACCATCCCTCTGACCTCTGGCCCCTCCTTACTCTAGACCTTTTTCTCCCTCCCCACTCACTCTCGTCGTAGCCTATAAAGTCGCTGGGCTATAAACTCGGCTTTGTTCGACGTCGTCGGCGCCTTTTCACCACCCTAGGCCCTCTGTCCTCGCTGAAAAACACTATTATGTGAGCGTTACTTGTTTTATTGGCAGCCCCCTGGAAGCGAGACTACGTCACACGTTAAAATGCGAGTGGGAGAGGGTTGTGGCGTGGGGGACATAGAGAAGAGGGTTTTGGGGAGCGCAGGAATGAACTGGAGGGCTCCTGGCTCTTTTCGTTCCCGTTCCCTTCTGTTGTTGGTGATAGATGTTCCACCGACCCCACTCATCGGTTTTCAGTCGGAAAAAGTCGATTCGTGCTCGTTCCACGGTCAATTTGTATTCTCTTTACCTCGTTCACTAAAACCAGACTTCTGTAAATAGGGAAGCTGTTCATCAGTCTCTTTCCAACGTTCCTGTTTGGGACTCGGCTCACGAATAAACCTCCTAAATTTGGCTACCGACTTAGTCACTCCATTAGGTTACACCGTACGACCCCAACATCGAGGACCAACGTGACGGATAAGTCACAGACCATAAAACGCCCAACTAAATATGTATCAGCCAAAAATGCACATAAATGCGCCAAAGCGAATGCTTTGGAAACGTTATAAGAATATCTGGCACGCAGCGTGACACAACATTCCTCCACCTCTGTGTCGAATAAGCAAAATTGGTAATCGCGCAAAAAAATCAGGTGCACGCCACAATAAAATCAGAAGAACAACCTCGTGTTGGGCAAATCCTATTCTCTGATCCCCGTACAATGGGTTATCGCAGGAGAAGTTGTTCGCTACGAAATTTGCTACAGGTTGCTAGAAGACAGTCAACATTAGTATGCGGTTACTGCAGAACTTTCGAAAACGTTTAAAAAATCTATTTCTGTTCGACGAAAATTATCAGAAAATAATAAATAGTTGGGCAGCGGAAAGTAATATCTAGTCTGGCGTCGACAGAAAAATATCTCCAAAACGGGCTTTGAAGCAAAAAGGTTTCAAAATTCGAAATTCAAATAGAAATTCAAATTTTGAAATGGTGTTGCTGATTAGGTTCTGAATTTTTGTCGTTATAACTTGTGAGAGTTGGCATAGTGGTATGTAAGTCGGGTTTAACGCTCACGAAGTGTTCGGTTGCAATCGGTGGAACAACCATAATCCTCTGGCTCTTAGCTCTTTCATAAAATTTGTGTTAACGAGAGATACAACTTGTAAATGTTGCGCGAGGATCTTATGATTATCTCCGTCCACTTTGAATAGAAATGAGAACTAGGTTCCGCAGTCGTGAAACTATTGGTCGCGAGGAAAGTCTGAGGAAGGATAGGGGGCAGTAGAGGATAAGGGAGGATTGCAGATACTGTCCCAAAGGTTATTGGTCTGGTCGCCGTTAGGATGGCGCAGAGGAAGGGTCGTAACGAGTACCTTAAGGGCTGAAAAGGCTCAGCTATGGGCGAGATGAAGGCGCACCAAGGTATTGTTAGACCTCTCGGATAATACGCAATCCCTTCCTCCCCCACCCCTTCAAACCCCTTCCATTTGCCCTCTATTTTTCTCCTTCGAAGCTTCTCCCACCGGAAATAGGATGGTAAAGTAAACAACTTTTTTACTATCTTCGTAAGCAGTTTTTCATTCTTTCCCATCAATTCCGAAACCTTCGTAATTCAATCATTTGACGTACGAGGAATTCAACTGGAGGGGCAAAAAAGGGATAATATTTGGACTTAGCTTCGAAGCGGACAATCTCATCTTGATCCCCAGTAGAGGAAACGGTCAGCTCCTGAGATTTATAGTTGGGGCTGAATCCCTCTCAGCGGACTGTGTTGATCGCTCGGTGCTTCATGTTGATTGGCACTAAGTAGTTTATGGGGACGCTCCTCTCAGTCTCTATCACGGTCCGAATCGATACTTGCTTCCCCCCCTGAATACTCTCATTGTATTGCACTAATCAGCAGATATGGGGATGAACGGAAGCGACTTGAAGCCGTATTTGTGAAAAATCAGACGTATTTATCCCTAATGTCAGCTAAGGGAAATGGCGTTATTAGCAAAATTATGTGCTGTAGCACTAACTTTTATGGGGATTGGGAACGATTGCTCCTCTCAGTACCGAGCACCATCCAAGTCGATATTTGGTTTTACCCTGGACATCGACCGCATTCATCATGAGCCGTGGCTATGAAACCTGATAGTCCGAGGCCGAGGATATTAAGGCAGTGTTGCCAACAAAAGAACTAGGTAGCAGGGCAACCTCATCCTTTGGCTCAAACCTTAGAGAATTCTGAGAATTACATCCCTCACAAGAACTGCAATGAGGGACAGTCATAAATGTGTGTGGAAGGGAGAGAGGAAAATCGAAAAGTACGAAGAAATGAAAAGTGAGCAGAGACAGGAACAGCGATTTTCAGTTGTCAGTGACGGATGTTTGTTGTAGAAGGCGACTCGTCGAGTGCGACGTTCTGGGTGGTGCTGCCCATGGCATCGTAGATGCAGTTTAGTTGGTAGAGCTGCCCATGGGAATGCACTGTAGGGAGCGATTCAGCCCTTATAGACTGTTCAACAACGCTGGAATGGCTTAAATCCAATAATCTGCCCCCTCTATCTACTTTGATAGGTTAAGAGAAGGTGAGAATCGAAATTAGGGCGCAAAGGAGAAGCAAGCGATTATTAATAATTAGAAGAAATGGGGGAACTGTTCAGTAAGACTTGATCACGCTATGGGACAATAACGTCCTCACCCGAAACCCGCTCTGCGATCAAGGTAGAAAGTGCTGCCATCTAACACCAAATCGAGGTGTGGCGCAGTGAGAAGCTTCTTTTCAATTACCTGCAGCCATTCCTCTCCACGAGCCACTAATTATAAATCCATGCTGGTATCGCCTCAGGTCGGAGCGTCGCGTCAAGACCTCGTCTGAACGCTGCTACGCATACAGTAGGGTTCCTTCCCTTTTTTGATGAAGGGCTGTCTGAACGAATCTATCCACCATCCAACATCCTGCTAAAGAATCAGGACGACCAGAGTTTGTTTAGCGCTTCCCGCAGGCACACGCGTGGTTGAGCCTGTCTATGGCAGACAGCTGTACAGTGTCTACAGTGTTATGCTCAGAGTACCTTTAGAACGGGTTCCTCTTTTTGTTCACTTTGTACGCGTAATTTTGAAAGAGAACGGAAAAGATAAGAACTTACTTTAACATTTACGTCACAACCCAATGACGAACATTGGGGATAAGCAAGCAGTCCACCACCCCTTTGTCTTAGCCACGCCAGGAAAGTTGGTGACGTTCCTCGCCACATCAGAGGTTGACCTTTCTTCTGTTTTCAGGTAAAGCCTTCAATTAATTGACGCCTGCTCTCACCTTTTGGCTGGCTCCACGACTGTAAGCTACCCTTGACGCTCGTCTTCGTTGGACTTCCCCACACTTCTGCTTAGTAGAGCAGTGCACCCTTTAAAATGCTTCGCAGGGACACCTGTGGAGCATCTGAAGTTCGTGGAGTAGTCCATCTCGCTGAATTGTTGGCCCGCAACGTCAAGAGTTGTTGTGGATGGCTCCTTCATCTGTCCCCACTGCCTGTACTGCCTCTTCTACCACATACACATGAACTATGACTCGACTACTGTCGTGTGGACTGACACTACTCCATTGACTGTTGTCCTCTGTTTATATTGGTCGCTTTGCTTCGAGTGTTTACACTTAAAAATAACGAATTCATTTTATTTCAAAGTATAAATGGCTTAATGGTCGTATTTGTAATTGTTGTGTTGTTGGTTGTTGTCTATTTGTTAACTATAGCGTCCCTCGTGTAACCTATTCTATGGTGTGAACCATAAATCGAGATGGAAAGCGTTCGTTGAGTTTCATCGCAACCCGCAACTCCAATAGTTCATTATTCTGTTCTTTCAACATTAATGAATCATCCAGGCTGATGAGTTGCTGTTAGGGGCCGCGATAAATATTTTATACGTTATATTTTATTCATTCCCCGCTCCTCTCGTTCGGACCTCAATATCCGATGCGCTGGATTTTCAACGTTTGAATCCAGCAAATTGCGTCCATTTGTAAATCTGTGTTTCTTCGACGAAATCCAACTTGGTACATAATGCAGTATTCATATTTTAAATGATGATTTACCGAGGAAGTCGAAGAAGCAGTTACACCTTCTTTGGCCGTTACTCTGTGCCGCCGCAAGGAATTTTTCAGAACGGGATGCTAGGGGGAAATTTATTCGTACTACTGAAAAGAACTTTTGGCATGATCACACCATCATAAATGCGATACAAAATTGACTACCAGTTGAGGTTTTTTCAAAGTTGAGTTCAGAATATTTGACCTCAGCCGCGGCACTTCCATTTATGAAAAATATGGCATGTTGGACGTAAATTATCGCTCATCCGAGACCTTGCGTTAATTTAATAGCTCCGAAGCCAATTGTGCCAATCCAATGTTTCGCAGAAATGTTCCTAAGGAATGCCAGGGATTTCCTTCAAGAGTCTTCTTTGATGTCCGCTTAGAATAGTTGTACCAAAGACCAAATCGCTCTCTTTCTAGTCTCTGGCACTGGGCCAGGACGGCATCTGTGCCACATCATCTGCCCCGAGGGGTGGTCTCGACTATGCCTATAACATACTTGTGTTTGGTTATTTTGCTGTGTCCCGTGATGATCCCCACAATCTACCTCAGGACCTTCCTCTCCATCCTTAGAAGGCTCGGTCTTACCTCGTGTGTTTTGCCCTGAGATAAGGAGTTGGATGAGACTGCAGCTTCACACACGTTCCTGAACGCCGTCTCGGCCAGTGATACCAGACGTCATTCCCCACCTCATAGTCGCCTTGGTACAGCGGTGGCAGTATAGGTACAGTAAACGAAACCAGTCTGGCTCATTCCTCTCATTTCCAACGTTCCCTTTATGCCCAGAAATGCAATAACATCATTAGTTTGCTGAAGAGTTGAGCCGCATCCTTTATTCCCTCGCCAGTTTTGAAGTAGTTCTACAAGACGCTTAACTGTGAGACATTATGTTGATGGTTTTATTGCTACAGCCTTAATCATGCATTATGATGGCCTCGGCAATGAATCGCTGGAAAACCCGTCGGAATGGGTCCCAGGGCAATGTACACCCCACTCCTCCCAGAGCCTCTTATCCGCACCCCAAAGCCCCTGGCCACAGGGGTTTTCGATCCATCGATGTTGATACCATTAGGAGGACGAAATCGACAGAGAGGGCATGTTACAAGTATTTATCTATCCTGATGGGTTGATGATAAATTAAATGTGTTTGTAGGACTCTGCTGAGGAGACGACCGGTGAAAAAAAGGCAATTTGGTTGGACGATCAGATAGGTTTTGATTTGTTTTTCTACAACCCAAATGCTGTCACACTGGACATATTAGGAAACGAAGAAAATGGTTATTGTTTGGCACGAGCCAATTATCGGCATCTGTAATCCCTCGTTGATTGCTTTTCAACAGAATCCCACAGTTCGCTATTAATTTACCTTAGAGTATCAAAAACATCTCAATTTCCCATAAATTCCAGTCTTTCCTAGTTCCAACGTACAGAGCATGTCAGGATTCCCAATCATCCCACAATACTGCCAACAATCGCACCTTGATATCATGCCTCATTATCATATCCTTCATTTCCACCTCTTGACTTTGGAGACCCTGCTCTCATTTACTGTGCTCCATGCACCAACCTCATATTCTTGACATTACTTCGCGTGTGCTCATTGAATTTACTACGCTCTGCAGTCCATTCCATTCGAAGTCTTCGTTGTAGGGGTTTTATCTTTGCCTGCCCCTTGCATACTGAACTATGTATGTGTGTATTTCAGAATGTTGAAAATGACAGTCTGACAATGTAGCAAAGACCTATAACTTTCTGGTCTACTGAATGTTTTAAAATCGTAATGTTGAACAACGAGCTTCTGGAGAAAGATGAGAAGGAATCGGTGGTGCAGAATTGTGTGTCTTCACACTTCTGTTGCGTTGGGGTTTGAAGAACGAAAAGCCTACTGTCCCTTCGTCAGGTCTGATGAAGAAATTCGGTCGTATGGACCAATGGACGAGCTACTTCCTCTAATTGCGTAATGCCTTCAGTCAGGTTCCTTTATTTTCTCTGAAGTACTCCTCTGGTCCTAAAGTAACGGGAGAGCGCGCTCCACTCCATTTTAACCAGCGGTTGCTGTTGAACTAGTGCTAGAGTTTTCAGCTTTGATTGCTTCCACGTAAGGATTTCTCTGTTTTGCCTTGGGACTTATGCAGATATGGGATTGGATCGTAAAGATATGGGATTCCCCAGGTTGCCTTGCAAATTGTTGTAGGAGGTGCATTCTTCCCCCCTCGGCAACACAGTTCTGATGCGTTGCGGTTCGAGAAGAACTGAACTTGAAAATTGGGTTCGCACAATTTACCTCTTAAAACCGTGGAAGTAAAGACAGTGCCCGTAGGCTCGTTGTTTTTGCTTACCCACGAGTCGGGGACTGCACCACAGTGGCGTCAGGAGTGGGAATTGTTTTTACGAGTTTTCATCGTCTCCACAAGTTTCGTATTCATTCTCTCTACTACCGATAAGCCCCTGCAGAGTCAGAAGCCCGCTATCATTCAAGGGGTTGGAAATATGAATGTATGTATGTATTGTGCGAGGGTTGTTCCGTTTCTTCCCCCTTGCCAGGGCAAAAAATCCCTCCTGAACTGAATCAATTCCAACGAAACATATTGACCGGACTTAATTATTTCACGCGGGGCAGTTGGAACGAAGCCGATAAGAGGCTCCTTAAATCACGACGCTCTGACTAACGTTCGCTCTGTGCCGCGATAAAACGCGTCGTTAAATTGATGTACAGTTTGTCCCATCTTTCTAATCAGTTTAGTTGAAAATAAACCAAAGTCACGCTCCCGTTGAGCTCCCCCTTCCTATCCTTTAGACCGCTCCCCTCACTCTCCTCGCGGGTTCTTATCACTCCCCAGCCCTTCCCCAAATGTTTGTTTTCCTGTTCCACTATACGCTCAATAGATGAACTGCCAGCCAGGCCCTTGTTAAGAGGAGAAACGAGAGGACGATATCGCTTCCTCTGAAACCCTACCCTTATGGGAATACGGTACTACAAAACAGCGGGTATAGCGTTAAAGGGGTTTCCCCGAGGCCTCGCCCCCTTCGCGCCCAATATCTAAAGTTGCTTGGGGAGAGTCCAGATAACCGCTCGCTGGGTTTTCGTAGAGAGGAAAGAAGAAGGGATGGGGGGGGGGGGTGATGATGAATTGCCCCAGAAAAGGCTGGAGCCATTTTGAAGTTCTTTGAGCGGCGTCCAATATTGTAATAAGGGGAGACTGACTCGGTTCAAGGTTGTGCGCAGGTCAGTTGTGAGTTAGAAGAGGGGGAAGTCCGTTCTAGGCTCTGGTATTAAGGGTGGTATTATAAATGCGCTAGGATTAGAAATTCACGTCTTCTACACAAATATATGTACGTAAAAATAAATAAATACATAGTAAAAGTGCACATTATTACGGTCAAAATGTGGTATTAAACCATCTTTACAATTCGTGCTCTTCTAGGTTTCACAGTGCTAAGCGCTTCTTTTGAGCATTCTCCTTTTTTTCTTTTTTTTTTAATTTTAACCTTTGATTGTTTTTAGATTTGCGCAAAACTATTCACAATTTCTATTTCTTGTACCTTTTTTCTTTAGGGGCAATTTATTTTTGGATTTTGTTTCTTGAGGAGGGCACTGTGAGGACTGATGAGGAACTCATCTCAGCTAGCTGGAATATAGCCCTGCGATTTATGTTGGGAAGACAGGCACAGGGCTGAAGTTGCGCCTCGACAAACCTTGCTTTGGTTATGGCCCGAGGCTAACGAAATTTGTGTGATCCGTCGCACCAGACGTTTAAAAATACATTCGTCGTACGGGGTTAGCAACAGGGAGTTCAAAATTGACGTAAAAAGAGTTCTTTAATTCCCTAAGCTTCCTCTGAGGGGCTTTGAGCTCCGATGAATCTTTCCTCGTGTCTGCGTCTTGCTCCTGTAACGGGACGAACCAAACCCTTCGATTCAGGGGAGGCTCGTCTGGGGCATTTATACTGGCTGGGCACCGCAAATGCCCCAATTGGCTCGAGACTTCGCTGCCGTCAGTTGTAACCGAGCCGGTTCCCTCGTCGCTGTGTCGCCCACACTCGCCTTCGCTCCCACCCAGTTCCCGGTTTTTGGTGGTAAAACATCTCCGATTGTAATTCACGAAAACTCCTTGTTCGAATTGCATTTGGCTTCTATCGTACTGTTTCCTGACTCACCTAGTGTGATACCGCTTTGAGTATCATGTACTTATTGTTAGAAATTGAAGGTTTGTGATACGAAATGGAGAAACAATAAAGACGCGCATACTTGTATAAGCTTCCGGCCCTTGAGATCACAGACAGCTCTGATGACAGCCTCTTGGTCAAAAGAGTATTTAGGTCACCTTCCTTTTTTCCCGCTTTCTTTTATTATAGTTTTTTCCCCTAGTGCATAACCAATCCTATGTTAATGCAGGATTTATATCGTTAATACCGTTCTTACGGTGGTTTCCTGGCCAAAATACCCAACTCCCTCGCTGTCCATAAAGTCTCACGTTCTCAATGAGCCACAAAGCTCGGTTTGACGCACTATTGGTTATACATTGTCTATTACGTTTCTTAGACCTACAAAATAGAGAAGAAAGATGGGCTGAAAACAGATATTTTCAGGTTTTTGAGGAAACGTGTGTCTGAAAACGGCGTAATATACTTTCACATTTAGCCCTGCCAGGAAAAGGCGGAATAAGGGTTCAGAACTAACTATAATAATCATAGTGATCAAATCAAATATTTTTCCTCTCAAAAAACGGCGCTTACGGTCCCAATTAAATTTTTTGTACGGGCACCTCCAAATACGACGAGAGTCTCATACAATGTTCATTAATAGGGAAATGACGAGGACAGCACAGTAAATTATAGGAAAAAATCGATTTTAGTGTTTTCACAAATCGGGGGGGGGGGACTCCAGAAATTCCGACTTCAATCCACCGCCGTTTCGCTCATAAGATTCTTCTCCGACAGATCATGTTGTCAGTCTCATCGATCACCTTTGTGCTGCTGGCTCAATAACGGTCGTGGCGCAACTAGGAGCTACACAATTAATTCTTAAACCTCATGTTCCACCAGTTGAGCGTCGTTCTGCCGAGTTCATATACAGTTCATTAAAAACGTATTTAAGTAGTTTTCAGAGTGATAAAAGCCGCTTAATTCGTCGTGGGACTGAGGGGAGTTGTGTGATGCGGCAAACGCGATCAGATATTTATTTATTGCGGTTGTAAATTAGGATTTGCGGGTTTGGAACTCCCAATCCCAAAATGATCCTTTTGAAAAAAAGAGACGTATGTGGATTAAGGATTGGAGGAATTCAACGAAGTGTATTTTTCTGGAAACCCTCGAGGTGTGTGGGGGGGGGGGCTCTTTTAATGTCATATTGTCACCCCCCTCCCCGTTTCCTCCCACGCTACCGTCCTGCTCTGCGAGATCTAATTACCTTTCTTTTTCTCCTCTGACACCGACACTCTTATATAAATATCACTCGAGCCATAAATCTGTTCGAGGCCGTAAATCTCTCCTGCCTCTGACCGAAATTGCTCCGATCCCTGAGCCCTTCCTGTCCCATCCTCTGCTCCAAACTCGAGCAGCGTCACCCTTGCGAGCGCTGTTAGTTTAATGAGACTCTGGAAATTGCCAGGTCTTGACGAGAAAGCGCTTTATTTTAACCGCCGCGAGGGAAGTTGCGAGTTAGTCGAATGAAAAACGTTCGGCAAATGGCGCGTCATTCCATACCACGTAGTTTCGGTAATCGCGATGTACTTATAGCGGGAACAAATTAAATAATTGATCGGTTGTAGGTAATAAGCTGTTTTGGTGCTTGGGGTACAACACTATGTCAAATATCCACGACAAGGCGTCTTCTTGCGCAGTCACCATCACGCTGGTAGAACTTTACAAGTTCTGATAAAACGTGAGATATCTTTTGCGACGACGTAGATCAAATCCCATCATAGATTAGAACGTGTGTGCACGCTGCAAACTGACGCGATATACCCACACAAATATAATCGTGCTTCACATTTGTATCTATTTTTCGCGTCAATAATATACGCTCGGCCGCGAGAAAACGGTTTTTTTCTAACGGCGAGATGAGCACCAGGAACCGTGCCATCTGCCGGAAACGAAGGGACCACCCAGGGAAAATAATAAGTGCGCGCTCTGTCGGTCCAGCCGTTCCCCCCGCGAATCTGACTGCCCACAGATAGTCATCGAAATTCGGTTTTTTGATTGTGTTGGGAATCGAAGGAAAGTCAACTTGTACAACGGTTGTGAACGATATGTTCACCTTACTGTTTGGGTAGCGGCTAGTAATGTACTAGAAAGTGAGTTTGTCTACAATACATCCATTTCGCTTTCCTTCGCTCCATTAAGTAGAAAGGAAAGTTATGTAATCGGCTACAAAAAAATGTTTCTTGAATTCCCTTCAGATCTTTACGTTTCACTCTACTGAGTCCGAAAAACAATATTTGGGAAAGAAGTCCCTGTGAACACGATTAGGAGAAAAGAGCGGAACCAATTCAGCTCAAACTTAATATGTAACCAGCAGACCACCATGGGACGCCGAAATAAGAGTGCGAGCGAAATCTGCCTAAAACTAACTATAGTTATCATAGTGATCAAAACTCCAAATATTATTTTTTCTCAAAAACGGCTCTAACAATTATGATTAGATTTTGTATATAGGGAGCTTTTGATGAAGAAAATATTCCATAAAATTTTCATCTGTGGGAAAATGACGAGTGCAGCACAATAAATTACCAAACTTTTCGACTAAAATCGATTTTAGCGCAGTTTTCCCTTATAAAATCCGCTCAAATTTTACTGGATTATACAAAAAAAAACTGGTGTGGTAGTCCAATCAAAAACTTGTACGATTAGTGCTTGAAAACGCTCATGAAATGTTTAGTGGCTACTCCAGAAATTCCCGAAGTTTTCCTCGATAACTCTGGAAAAGTGATTATTATCCTCTTCAAAAAAAAATCGTGTTAACTGCTTCATTAATTCTCTGTGTTGCTCAACAATGAAGGAATACGAGCAGCGCAATAAATCTGCCGCCGTGAAGTGATATTTTACCAAGTTCAAATGACACAAGTGAACTGACGCTGCGTTGAGGAAAGTTGTTTGATGCGGTGCACCTGTGGGTTTAACGATTTCGATGTAACTCGCAGTGCTCTTCCGTCTATTCATCGCCGACATTTCTTTTTCCTTAGACCAGGGGTGTCAAACTCAATTTCGCAGAGGGCCATATATTAAATTATTATAACGTTTCATTTATTTAATTATATATAGTGGAAATAGCATGGTTGTTAAAAATCGTATAAAAGTTATAAAAGAGGGTAATTATTTGTAATTGAGGACTTCTCTTGTATTCGACGAGCTCATTGATGTCAGGTATATTCGTTGTAATCATTTTAAGAATTGATTCGGAATCTTCATTCGTAAGTCGTGTGTGACGTTTGTTCTTATCTATTTTCATGACGGAAAACATCTGCTCACATAAATAGGTGCTACCGAACATGCACGGAGTGCGTGCTGAGTGCTTAGTTCCGGGAAGTTTTTTAATTCTGAATATTGCTAATAAAATGTAAGAGCGTTAACTTGAAATTTTCCTTTCAAAATACCGTCCGATTGAAGATCTTTCAGCTCCATTTGCGCGTGAACTGGTGCCTGCGAAGCTTCCGAATTGAATGGATTATTGAAAATAAGAGAATTCGGTGATGAGATAGCAATAGCGCTCCGTATCTTTGACAAGACTGCCATATACGTTTTCATATGAGAGCTTTGAACGAAGATACAGCGTCTGTTCATGTTGCATTCTCGAATTTACGAATAGGCAAGGGCAATTGGTCGTCTCAAACGTGCGCGTTGAAAGAAAATCGTTTTTACTTCGTGGAATTTAAAAAGATGAATTAAACGGGCTAAACGTCTCACGATTCAGTCCTTTGACGTTGAATCGAAAATGAAAAAGGCGGAGGAAAAGCGAAATGTAAGGAAGTGTTATTGCTTCACGGTTTTCCTTCTCCCTACCGCGCATTCCTTCCAGGTAATGGGGTAATAGAATTTCCTTCAATGACAGGCAGTGAGTAGCTCGAATTGGGGGAAGGGAGAAATAAGTGGATGAATAAAAGTGAGCGATCCATCACGCGTTAAGGTGCAACACCCGCGCTTGATGTTTCAACGTTGAAAAAGGGGAACGTGAAAAGTTCCATTCTTCGACGTGATTGTTGAAGTGTTAAGTCGTGACAAATCGCGCGTCGCTCAAGAACATTTTGACGCGAACTTCTTTTTTATTACGGTCGTAATGTGGCGGCAAAACTGGTTCAACGGAATACCGACTGCCTCAATGCTCTTAGTACGGGTAAGGCAGGTAAAACATCTTCAGTGCGCCGCATCACACAACTTTCCTTAGCTCTAAGTAAATTCACTTCTATTCGTGGCTTTTTCGACCAACTCAATTTATTTTTCGCTCAATTCATTTGAACTTGGTCAAACACCACTTCACGGCGTCAGAAAGCGGTAGCGATTGCAGTTCCAGAATTTATTGTGCTTCTCGTTCTCATGCCCTGACCATTATTAACCAATTGGTAAGCAGACAATTAATGAGACTGTAAACACGATTTTTTGAAAGATAACGACTTCTCCAGAATTATCGGGTAAAAACTGTGAGAAAAGGTAGTAAGTGATACGGCATGGTTGAAATTCCGGAATTTCTGGAATAGCTCCAGTACATCTCTTGAGCTCTATGAAATGTTGATCGTATAGCTACTTACTTGAACTACCACCTGAATTTTTCTGGAAATTCAAGTAATACTTCAGTAGAGTTTATAAGGAAAAAACTGCGCTAAAATTTCCGTCAAAATGTTTAGTAATTCATTGTGCTGTTCTCGTCATTTTCCAACCGATGAGGATTTTATGGTATTGTGTTCATTGGGCGCCAGGATGGGTTTGACTTGAGAAATAAATAAATGAACGTGGTGAGCGTGAGTGAGGACTGTATTACTCAGTTTGAGTGGGAGCATATAAATGCATACAAGGGGACTCTAAATACGCGTGAACTGGTTGTGTGGGAAACTAAGCAGAGAGAGAGAGAGAAAGCTGAGTTGTGAGTAACGCCAGCTGTCAGAAAGAGCTGTGTGTTGTGGAGAGGAATGTAGAATTGAGGGGTGGGAAAAGGATATTTTGGAAAATCCAGAAAAGGGAGAAATCTGTTGTCACTTAGAAACAACTGAAGAGCTGGGCTCCCCACAGGTACAAACAAAAGGGAAGAAAGAGAGATAGAAAGGTTTTGGGGAAACAATGACTTTCTGTACGGCCAGTGAGTACCATTAAGTGCGAACGTTCAGAGGTAAAGAAAACCCAGCTAAATCAGCTTGCGCCGAACAGTCTTGTTATTTTGAGCTGTCTACACAAGAAATTTAATCAAAACCGTTAGAGCCGTTTTCGAGAGAGAAAAAATATTTGATGTTTTAATTACTATGATGACCATAGTCAGTTTTGGACGGATTTGTCTCATACTCTTAGTTTGGCGTTCCATGGGAAGAGAACTAAAAAAAAAACAATTGTCAGTGGGTTACACAACCGGAGAGCCAGCGGTAAGTAATTATGCTGTGTTCACATGGAATTTAAACGGAATTTGATCGTTCATCGGTTTCTTTAATTGATAAATGCTGGGCGAGAAGTCGGTAAACAAGATGCGATTATATTTATTCGAAATGAGTACTAAACTGTTAATTCTTCAATCCACTTTTGGTGTTCTTAACTGAAGGTTCAGTCAATCATGGCACATGTTCAGTGGACTGGCGACGTTTTTGAGGTATCAATTCTCCTTTACCCCCGGACGCCACCACGCCAACATTTTGTACGACATACATAAGTTGCCGAATGCAGTATCCTGTCAGAGAGTAGGACGACGTCGACTGTAAGTACGAACATCTTTGTTCTTACGACACGAAGAAATTTTAAAAATAGTAAATGGCGCGTTATAAATATTTGTGCAAAATAATGACGAACAGTATTGTTGGAACGTTTCCGCAGTTACGCTTGACAGGGCCAAGTGGGCTTGCCAGATGCTTCGTGTGCAACTGAGTTGTAATTTTAAGAAAGTAGGAAGCGTTCCAGTCATCAGATTACTGCACATGGCGGCTAACGTACACAAAATGTTGTGGGTGGTCGTGTCCGGGGGTGACCTCTCGTGTCCCCATCAGTTCGCCTTTTCCAACAAAACTCTCGTCGGTTGTGACCGGGGGGGGGGGGTGTTTTTTATTGGAATCAAGGGAGGCACCGTTTAGTGGACAACATCCCTTGATTCGATCATCTTCTGCTTTGTCACTCCCTTTTCTTCCGACTAATTGGTTGATTTCAAGAACCATTGAAGCCTGAGCTAAAGGCTGCCCGAGCCTTGTTTTCTGATGCGAAGGTCGAGTTATCTGATCTTATCGTGTTCTTTTCTTTTTGTCTGGTCCACAGGTCGAAGTGGCTGTGAGAGACGGCGAGTCAGGAGGCGAACGGAGCGAAGAGCTTGTCGTCGACACTGGACGAGCGATAGCCGTTGAATTGGACAATTCCGCCAGGTATGACATATTGAGAATAACGTCTATATATTTAATTTTGTAGTGCAGGCGTGAAGTTTTGTTTGTTCGGTTGGACGTAGTATGGAGGGTCTGCTTCTAGTGGCCCCATAAATTTATTCGTGCTGATTCAGAACCAACCCGAGAACCATTTAGCACATTGCGTCAGGTTGGCCTTCACGCTTCTCTGCGATGACAGCTCTTCTTTCTCGCCCTCTTCTTGCTTCCACACTGGCTAGCAGTTTGGGATGTTCAGGAGCTCTTGTGGCCCTGGTCACGTTGAGCAATGCACCTCCAGATTTCTTCGAAATTCAACACGGTATGGACGCCTCTGCTGTGAGCCGGCTAACTGTGTTCTCCACCATACATTGACAGCCTGCCCACCTCCGGCAAGTGAAAATGGCATGGGAAGCGTCATCCAACGTTGCCCTCCAGTGCAACCCTATCAATTTGCAGTAAGAACGGCCTAAATGCTCCGTGTTCCGTGAGGAAGATAGAAACACACCTCACTGTGGCACCGCCTGAGCCATGGACCAGGTGTTGGAATCAGCTGTCTGGTTCACCTCCCAAGGGTCAGGTCACCCTTCCTCCTTTTCTTATGGTAGCTGCGTGTGAAGAGCAGCTAAGTATTGCATAGCTGTTGCAGTCCTGCCAGAAAAGTTGAAGCGCAACTTTGTTCCAAAATGCGTTCATAGTGCCACCTAACCCAGATTTTTGAAATATCGTAATCGAAACCGGTCACTCCTCGGCCCTAAAGAGTAGGCCAGAAAGTGATGTAATCGGTTGACTTTTTTTTTCTTTGTCAACATATAACATTTTAGGGGGCTCCTGAATCCGGTAAAGACCATTAGGGAAAATGGTCGGTGTGAGTTTCGTCATTTCAGCGCAAATGAGAATTTTATGGTACTGTAGTGTTATTTGAAGGGGCTTATACAAAACTCTTGGAGTAATTTTGAAGGAAAAATATTCTGTGTTCTGATCACTATTATAAGTATAGTGGACCTATTTTGCTCATAGTTTTATTTAGGCGTTTCATGTTGATGCGCCGACTAAATGTGTAAGTAGCTAAGATTCAGGGGGCCTGGAACAAGTCAATCAATCAATCTGTCAATGTTTGTTTTGATATTTAATTGCGGACTGTTGTGACCCTGGTTGGAGTTCCTCGCAATCTCTTCAAGTTTCCCAAAAATTATCCAAAAAACAAGGTTGCCTCCATCTACGCACTCCTGTGAAATGGGGTGGTACTAAGTGGTCCTGGGCATTGGACCACTCTTATGTTCTGGAGGACACCAGCCACACACCCCAGGCGTCGTGAGCAAGAACAACTGCTGCACTCATAGGAGGGTGCCATGAGAGCCCTAATTTCAGAGACTGCAGCAGCTCAAATTGGCCCAGAGTTGGGTGAACAGCTGTTGGCATAACAGGTGGAACACAGCATCCCACGTCTGGCCATTCGGGGGCTGCCCATGCTTTTGGGCGCCATGGAAAACGCCTGAGAGAACGCACCCATCTCGCACATGGTGCATTGCAGAGGCTGTCCTCGCCACCAAACCGCAAACGGGGAACCACGCGGTTCACTTTAGAACGCACCAATGGAACAAACGTAGTGGCATGACCAGTCACAAGCTCACACTAGGGCCTGGCCCATTTCCTTCATCTAGCGAAAACAGCTTTACTTGGACCAAAACTGATTTGTTCTCTTATTCGTTGGAAACTAACCTGTATAATGTACTGCACATTACTCCTTGTTCCTAGTGTCTGTTTTATTTCATAATTCATCCTCGTTAAATCGAGTTTATTGTTTTGTGGGGCTATTGTGATATTCACGCGAGTGGATTGTGTTTTGCAGGTGGATTGACAGTATCAAGAGGGTCCCTTCCTCAACGAATGCGAAATTCGAACTTAGTTTGGGAGCGACCTCAGCTCTCGCCCTGTTTCTAGTCGTCGCTTTGATAGTAGTTTTGAGTTCGAGGCGTTCGAGACGATCGAAGTTTGCCGATAATCTACAACCTTGTGATCAGCCAGGTAAGATCCACTTTCTTATACATTTAATATTGTGGTGTTACTCTTACTTCAGACTGTTCCACCCTCTTAAATAGTGGTAGAAAAGAAATGAATTGAACCTCCACAAAAAAAATAAAATACGCCACAAAGAAAAACAGGGGGTGGTCCTGTACAGGGCTTTCGAGGAAAATGGGCACTTAACAAAATTTAAGGAGAAAACTAATTTATACTTCCAGGAAAATCAATACAAAAAATAGGAAATCACTCTACTGGGGGATGTGATGTTCTTCTCACGAGTCGTTGTCGCTTCAGCCTCTTCGTTTGCGTCCTAGCGCCTAGTGACGCACCTCTTCGTCTGCTTCCTAGCGCTGTCCTGACGCGCCTCTTCGTTCCGCTCCGTCTTGGTGCGACCTTCCTCGACCTTCTTTGTTGTGAGTGCGATTTATCGCCATTCAGCCGAATGCTCTTAAAACGATCCTCCACATTACCCCCCTCTCCAATTGGAAAGTTTGAGCCTGGCGAAAACTTGGATCTGGTACTTGGCGGCTGGTGCCCGTACTGCACGTCAGTCAGGCATGGTGGGTGGGTGAGGTTGCATGTAGCCTTACTGATGGCTGGAAGATCATGGACAACAGATCCGGCTTCTAAATTAGTGTGACGCTGTCGGGAGACATCAATGGTTGATTGCAGGATCCATTCAGTGGGCAGGGATGGCGACGGCAGGATCGAGTTCCCCATCTCATTCTCCATTGAAGCTTTAGGGAAGCTCCTTGCCAGAGACCCGCCGATTAGCTGAAACCAGAAACTAGTGCCAGTATACCAATATCATTATAGTCTCATTGGTTTTCAGCCTTCAAAGCCTTCTATCTACCCAGTGAGTGACCTTTACAATAGATTTTTCTATGTGGTTAGGTTGTATGGATTCTCACAAAACAAAGTATTAGACAAAAGGAGGACATAACAATTAATACTAATAGTGAGTCTAGCAATAATTTAAACAAACAACAAAAGATAGACTTATTATTATTATTTATATTTTCTTTGATTAAATATCTTCTTTTTTTTTTTTCTTTTTTTTTTACAATGAACTTATAACAGTAACTGAATGCTCTTCTCCACACTCTTGGCTGTGTCTCCAGGGAGTCCAAACGATTTCGCAAAGAGGGGAAGAAAGGGCAAAAGATAGACACACATACTAGAAACATTCTTTTTTTTATACCTTATTTTTTTAGAACAAATTATTATTTTTTTATTGATGATTTATTTATTTATTTATTTTAAATGTGCTATCTCAATATTCGCGCATAGATGACTGCGGTCTCCAAGCTGGGAGAGCGAACAATAGGGAGATTGAATCTTTTCAGGTTGGTGATATGATACACTCCTTTTACTTCATCAACAAGAGGATCAATAATTTTATAAGAGCCATTGCCAAATACGTGCAATACTCTGTAAGGACCACTGTACTTTGGGCAAAAACTCTTCCACTACATCTAGAATAAATCGGAAGTTATGATCACTGGGCGGTAAAGGGCCATAAAAATCAACAGCTACGAGATCCCTTGGTTTGAGATGCAGGTACTGAGAGCAATTTAGAATTAAGTGAGGGCGTATTTTTGGTCCTTTGACAAATCTCACAAGAACGAATGTAAAGGCGAGTGTTTTTACGCAATGATTGATGGTGGAACGTCTCCTTGAGAACCGATACGACTTTCCTAATACCACAGTGCAAATATTTAATGTGAACGTCTGCTATCATTTGATTGACGACTACTGTTAGTAGAATTTTCCAGGTCCCTCTCACCAATTGAAAAGGACATCGTTGGCAATTTTGTAGTTTTGGTTGTTGAGATTATTTCGTTCAAGACGTTTGAAAATGTTGAAAAGGCGTGGATCTTGTCGTTGAAACCGGGGGAAATCAGTAAGAGTAGTTTGCATGGGACTTTGAGGAGGTATCGCTGCTATTGCGATGATGTTGACTTGGTGGGCAACGAGCGTTACAGTACCTACTCAGACAATCGGTAATCAAATTTTGTGGACAGGGACGTATTCCATCTCGTAGTCGTACCCTGTAGGGCTAACTTCATTCGGGTTAATCGAAGTGAGCTTAGGCAGAGCAATCCAAATGCATCAATGCTCGATGGTCCGTTGTGACCACACAGCTTGTGCCCAGTATGTAGTGCCTAAATTTTTTCTGAGCGTACGAGATAGCCAATAATTCTAATTCGGAAATAGAATACTTCTGATCATGGTCGTTAGGCGTTCGACTGCAGAAAGCTATTGGGTGATAGTCATCACCAACACCTTTCTGATATACGTGAGCCCCTATGCAAAAACCACTGGCGTCCGTGGAAACGTAAAACGGTTTACCCCCGACTGGAAAACACAGCAACATGTGGTCATCAAACGATTTTTTTATTTTTTGAAATAAAGCTTGTGAAGTACTGATAGACATGTAATTGGAAGTAGAAGTGTGGGGTCTTTCAATTTGATTTGCCCTGTCCATTGTTAATGCTATTGAGTTACTGGGCAGGGCACTCACTAGTTTAAAACCTCAATCCTACTTGAGTTATTTTTACGTGTTGGGTCTGCCTGCCCTTGAGGTTCAGTTACTAAGGATATTGAGTGGACGGGCAAGGAATCCTGCTGAGTTCTGAAAGATGCTCCCTGTGGACAACGACCTTGGCTAGCTTTGTTCCTGTTTTCTCGTGAGTTATCCTCTGATTGTGCACCGTGAGTGCTCTGTTCAACTCCCAAATCTCGAGCATTTGGATTTTCAGAGGTTCGAGTTCTGCCATGAGTGCCACTATGTGATGGTTTCCTTTGATTATTTCTATTATCATAGCTGCTGTACCGGAAACTGTTTTGATTATTTCTAGACAAAAATCTATGGTTGTTTGATTCCCTATTTGTATGGTCGATTTGGGTGTTTGGATTTCGATTCCTATTTTGGTCGTGGTGCCTTGGTCAAGCACTCTCAGCTTGCTGAATAGTGCGGCGTAAGAATTTATTTCGAACAGTAATAAATCTCTTTGAGTCTGACTGTCAAAATGGCGAATGAGAATGTCTAAAACCACTGATTCGGGTAATGGATATTTTAGAAAAACAAGATCACACACCCAGCTCCTGGCATATGTTTCCATAGACCCTGACTGGAACCGACCATTGTACAGTCCTCCTATAAGATCTGATTGGCTCTGGGTTCCCCAATATTCATTTTCAAAATCCTGCTCAAAATCTTCGTATGTTTTGTATGAAAAACGTCGAGATCGAAACCATAAGGCTGAGTCGTCTTTCAAAGCCTGGTCGACGATTCTCATCTTGTCCCTAATATTCAAAAACGGAAAAGCACTGAAATAATCTTTAGCTTTTGTATGAAAACCATTGGGTGGTCCATCGATGGGAATGTTGGAATGACTAGATGATTGTGGACGGTGTTACGCATGAGGAGCTGCACCATTGCGTTGGTTTGGCTAGTCGTTTGAACCACAGGCTCGTCGAGCGTAAACGCATCGATGATGTTAGAAAACTCATCGACTTTCTGTTTTATTTTCTCCTGGTATTGCTCATTTTGCTCTAGAAAATGTTGATGGGACTGATCCTGATGCTTACTCATACTTTCCTTGAAAGCTCTCATCTCCGAATTTTGCTGATCTTGAAATCTCTCCCACTTCGAAACTAATTTTTGTTCGAGATTTTTCGACCCGCATTTCTACCGTTCTAAGTTTCTCTTGAAATCTGCTTGAAGGGATTTTCGACTCAAAACCTCAGTAGACTCAACGTATTTCTGACACATACTAATGTGGTCCGTTATTTTTGACTGGGACTCTTTACGAACGTGTTCCAACTCCGACCTAGCATCACCAATCAATTTATTCTGTTCGTGTACCTTAAGATTGCAATCCTGTTCATGCCTGTTCAAATTTTGGTCCCATTTTTCGCCGATAGAATCTATTTTTTTAATAACTTCCCTAATTGTTCTCATGAACAAATCATAACTAAGAGGCTGCTTCTCGACCACAGTATCAAGTGTTCTATAGTCGCTGTCAAGGTCTGACTTATCCTGTCTGACCTCAACAAAGGATACATCACCTACCTCACAGCTTTGGATGCCGCTGTCACGACGCGATAAATCATCGGTTGGTGTCCCTGGAGACGACTGGGCCAACAAAAATTCATTTTGAGTATTATGTGAATCCATGATGTGTAATACTCCGGACTCGATCGCGCTGAAAGTTATTCTATTTTAAGAAAACGCCTAGAAGACAAAACAAATCGTAGCAAAATCCCTTTACAATTCCCGAACAATAACAAAAAACACGATAAACTCAATAACATCACCAGAACGATCGAGCGGAAACAAGTTTATCGCAACCAGAGGTGCTTCGAGACGTATAATCCACTTTTCGGCAAAGGTCAGCCTTTGTTATTTCAGTGAATCTTTGAAAATGATGGCCGCTAACGCAATAAAGTGGCTCAATGCCCTGGTTTAATGCCCAAAATTAGTGCCCCTCCTACTTTTCTTCGGGCCTTCACGTTGGGCGCCAAAATTGTGGTGTTACTCTTACTTCAGACTGTTCCACCCTCTTAAATAGTGGTAGAAAAGAAATGAATTGAACCTCCACAAAAAAAATAAAATACGCCACAAAGAAAAACAGGGGGTGGTCCTGTACAGGGCTTTCGAGGAAAATGGGCACTTAACAAAATTTAAGGAGAAAACTAATTTATACTTCCAGGAAAATCAATACAAAAAAATAGGAAATCACTCACTGGGGGGGATGTGATGTTCTTCTCACGAGTCGTTGTCGCTTCAGCCTCTTCGTTTGCGTCCTAGCGCTCTAGTGACGCACCTCTTCGTCTGCTTCCTAGCGCTGTCCTGACGCGCCTCTTCGTTCCGCTCCGTCTTGGTGCGACCTTCCTCGACCTTCTTTGTTGTGAGTGCGATTTATCGCTATCTAGCCGAATGCTCTTAAAACGATCCTCCACAATATAGACTCTATTCTCTCACGGCTTGCTTCCATGTACTGGTTAAATCCTGAATCATCAACCTCTTGACGTTGTGGCACGAGGTGGCCCCAGCTTATCTCAATCTCACGGGGAGGTGGGGGAAACATCTTTCTAATGTAGCGTTGTGACCTGATGTGCAGAAGATTAAACGGAGGTAGTTGGAGAACTAATCAAGGCGTTAGTGTACCTACTGAACGCGTAAGTGGAGACCTCTCAGGCACTTCCAGAAGGACGCTCAGACGCCTGGCCACAACTTTCCTTTGTTCGCTCCTCCGTCTCCCTTTACCTGAAAATTAGTCAGTTCTCTCATTCCTTCAATCCTTATTGATTTAGTTCCTTTATGGGTCCCTTTCAGAATGAGCTACGTATAACACAAAAGTCATCAACGCATCACCCAATGCTCCTCAGCACCGCGTACATTCAGAGATCACTGCACTAGTCCAATATGCGTGTACATTCGGTTTATGTGAGCTTCTTAGAACTGTACGTCTGTAATGTGCTTACCATTTCCGAATTTATGGCGTTGCTTCTACTTGTCTCACGATCTTGATTGAATAATCAGCTCGTAGGTAATTGATGGGTTTTTCGGGAAGGCGTGTGTATAGTTCTCGAATTCACAGTTAGCCAATTAAATCACAGCAGTTTAAATTCCAGAATTTATCAGGTTGCCCGTAATTATCTTAGGATCCTAATTAAACTTCCATCCTGTAAGAAGCACTTCGGAATACCGGTATAATTTGTGTGATAACGAACGGGATTTATAAGGAAAAAAACTGTGCTCACTAATATCGACTTGGAATGTAGTTTGCAATGTACCCAGTGTGAAGGAATGCCTAGCCCTGGTCCATGCCTAGGCTCCTAAGGAAGAGGAGGCACCATCTGTGTAGCTGTTGATACCATTAGGATGGAACCGACGGTTTTGGCTGTCTCATTGACTCCTTCTGGTTGCACTTTGTATTTCCTATCAAACTGATAGATGTTTCCAGCCAGGTGCCCATTGGTCGCCCATGGCATTTCAGCTGTTACAACCTTGTTAGTCTGTACTTCACAGCATTTACCTTGACATATATATCTAGTGGAAGAAGGTCCAACATTTTCTATGGTACTGCTCACCCCTGCTATTAGTAAGCGCACACCAGCCTTCGTACTTTGGCCAGGCTGCTACAGTTCCCTCCAACGGCAGCTCTCTGCCGCCATACAATCGACCCATATGAGATGGTTAGTCTCACGGTGGCCTCGTAAAACCAGCAAGCCGGACTTTATGCCCCATGCCTCCCACACATTTGACACATCCATTGAGCCATTGTCGCCTTCATGGTCGTAAATCCGATGTGCTCTTTCCAGGTCGGTTTCCGAACCAGAATCACGCCCAGATACCTAACCTGCTCACTGAGCTGAATTGCTTTGCCCATCACTATCTGCGGCCTTAGTCCTGCCAGTTGCCTTTGCCTCGTGAACGGCACTATGACCGTTTTGCTGGGTCAATGAACAATGGTAGTTGTGCTTTGGGCATTGGCCGTGGCATTGGAGAGGGTACCTAGCTTCGCAGCCTTTACCCCTCTCCAGCCATCACCAATCATCTCTCTAGGGAGGATTTCCAGCGAAACCATGGTCCCCACAGGGCCAATCCCATGGCTTCACGGCCGACAGCGCCACGCCCTAAAGGATCCAAGCTGCTGGCCTTGGGCTGAAGCCCCCGTGGTACCCATTCTATATGGCTGCACCTTGAGCAGCCTAAGGACCTGAATGGGTGGCAGGCCCGGACAGTGCAATCTCCCCACACCCCGAGCACACTGTCTGCCCCCATTAGGTTAGATATCACACTTTGCACGCTGCCTCGTGGAACCCCGCCGCATTCAGTCTTTCCGTCACCAGGTTTTATAGGAGCGGAGATGGTGACCCCTCCCTGACGATATCTTGTCACAATTCTCGCCCTAAGCGAGCAGTTTCCTAGCGAAGTTTGAATCTCTCTGCTCGGCAGCACTTATTGCTTATTAAATCTAGTCGGTGCCATTTCAATGCTGCAACAACTCAATGAATTCCGAACGATTGAGCTCCACTTCTTTCTGTGCAATTCGTTACTGCACGAACTGAGTGAAGAAACGGTTGGACCAGTCGGTTCGTGGATCTGAGGCAAGTTGTGGGAACGCCTCCCTATACAGCCCCTGGCGAGCTCTCACATCATTGCCGACACTCCTTCAGCCTTTTCCAGTTGCACCAACCTCCTGAAATACAAATCGAACTCGAAAGAAACGCCTTTCGCAGTTTTTCCATCAACTTGCGACGACGTATGTACATTGTATTATATTTATGGAGCCAATTTCTTTTGTCGAGCAAAAATCGATGACGGGCAGTAAAATTGTTTACTCCTTTCAGGCGATTCCCTGACTATAAAAGCACCCCATCGATCTCCTCGGGAGGAAATAGGGAAGGAAAGGACGTGACGTCGAAGGACCTCCCGGTGGCTATTTGGTCGCATCATTGGCTCACTTTAGAGCAGAAAATTCTCCCGACCGACATAAAGACGTGCAGTTTCTGAGCGTGGCGATTTTTTCTCCCGAAACTGGCCGTTGGCCAAAGGAAACGGAATCGAATGTGGTTCACGTTTGAGCGTAAACAGTTTCATTTATACGAAAGCGAAGACTATATCAAATCCGTTGAATCCTCGACCACCGGCTCCATTTCATGACGCCATTTTCCGTATTACTTTCCGCTCAATATCTTCGGAAGAGATTTCGTTGGGTTTCTCTTTTGCCGCGAAGTCGGTTATAGCGGTTCTCGCCGAGTCAAAGCTTCACGACGGTACAGTCCACATAAAGCAAGCTGCTTGGAGAATCATGGGTGGTATTACGCGAGCAAGCTTGCCAGGAGATTCAGAGGCGACAATAGTTGTGAGAACGAAGTGAGAGCTCGGACGAATGATGCGTCTGTTGCAGGGAAAGTTCTTCTCTTAGGAAGACGTTGAGTGCCAACCGCCCGTTGTTATTCGAATACATTATTTCTCCCACACAGCTTCAAGTGTTTTCAATAAATTTCGTGTGTCGATAATTCAAAACGTTTTGTGCACCTCTGCTTTCAAGGCATGGGAATTCCAAAACTGCCGCGTCCGCCGGCCATCCTGGCTCTATTTTACCTTTAACGTGGGCACAATCCGTTCTTCCACTCATGATCTAGTCGTATTTGCCTACTCGGCAGTCTGATCTGACGAAACTGGTTGTTAAGGGGGCAAACAATGAACCAAAAATCAAAATTGTGTCAGTTTCAATGCAATTACGTCGTGTTTGGTGTCGGTTACATGGCATTTTCGATTCTGAGTCGAATAGGGCGGGTCCCAGAGGGGTAGGACTGCGTCGAAATGGAAAACAGTGAAATCAGAGTAAATATAGTGAGGCAAATTGTACTTCTTGAAGGATGTCGTGGAACAGTGTTGCGAAGTTATTGATTCTCTCCAGCCTGCGCTCATTTCTCGCACTCGCTCCCATCACGCGGCAGCTCGACTCCCCACGTCATTTAAATTGCCTAGCTCAGCCTAGAAAATGCCAATTTTCGTTGTTTCGTTGTAGACCGGTCATATTTCGTATCGTTTAGTAGTATTTTCCGATGCTGAATCGAATGGGATGGGTCTCGCAAGCGTGAGACTGCGTCAACTGGCTCAATCATGCTGCACAAGAAAGTAATAAATTTGCAGCGTTCTACACCTTCTCCAGTGCATTTTCCTCCCGATAGTAATTCCGAACAGGTATGTCCTTGGTCTCTCGCTGAGACCTCATCAAAACAGCTACTTTCACCCAAACGCCCCGAGTTATAAGGCTCTTAACTGTCCAATACCAACCGATTCTAGTTATTAAAAATTCAAACTCATTAATAACCTCTAGATTCTGATAAATTTCTATTCTGTTCTATCGGTGCTGGAAAATATTGATTTTAATGAGGTCCCAGAAGGAAAATGCCGGCACATTTGTAATCAGTGCGAGATTTCCAAAAGTTGGGCATATTGTGCACATGTTCAGGTGCAGTTAACATCTCGCTTAAATATGGCTGTACAGCAAAAAAATATGAGCGGACGGCGGAATCGGGTTCAGCGCTGAAAATGTACTAAAGAAAATGATGCAGAGATGCAAAAAGCCACGCAGACCTCAAATTTTGTCGACCAGTGCTGTAAGAAGTGGTGCAGGCCCCCATTCAAATTCAATTCCGTCCCGAACGTAGCAGTCAAGGTCGTTGAAATTTCTGGATTTGAAATCCGCTGAGCAGGGAGTTGATCAAAGGATGTAACGGACGTTGCTTGGCTCCGCTAAATGGATACGGGGCTTAATTGAAGTTGAAAGCTTTCTAAAGGCTGATTCGCTCCTCCAGGCGCCGACACTGACGTACGACAGACTCGAAGGAAATCGCGATCGTCGTAACTTGAGAAGTGGATCTCTCGGAATTCACTAGCTTCGAAGAAGGCCGAAGTTTTGCTTGAATACTTCGCTCGTCATTTAATTTTGTAAATGTACGAAAGAAAGTTGCCGCCCTTTTCACAACTTCGAACGTTTTTCTCGCACAGTTCGCCTTCTACAAGAGGAAAGGGACTTTCGAAATTCAATTTAATCGCATGACAAGCGAAGCGGAGAGGTTTCACAATGATTTTCTTCAAATCGCAGAGATCTGTGTAGTCGCATTCAATGTCCATACTAACACGCCGATTCCTAAACGCGCGTGAACGTGGCCACTAGTTCCCGAATTTATTCGTGGCCACTGCTACTTTTGCGACGACCTTCATTTACTGTCGATACGATTTTTCCCCGGGAAAAGTTTTTGGTTGGGAACTGTGTGAAAGTTCCCGAATTTATTGAGTCACGCCACGACCGTTATTGACCGATCGGTGCTCAAAAAAATCATAAGAATGTCAACGTGCATTTTTTTGATAAATATCGCGTTTAAAATTTATTGTGTTTTGGAATAATCGGGTAAAAACGCTGATAGGTGGTTGGTATTCGGGAATTCATAGGGTTGCTACTAATTATCTTCAGAGAAGTTTCAAGCGCTGGCCGCACAGTTTACTCATTGGACTACCATTTCAAGTTTTCTGAAAATGCTGCTATCATTCGAGCGGAATGCACGAGGAAAACTCTGTTCTAACTAAAACCTTTTTTTTAATACCTCTGACTGTCCCATATTTGGGGGAAGCACTGCGGCCTAAAGTGTAATTGTGCCTAATGTGTCACAGGTTCATGCCTAGCTTCCTAAGCAATGCCGTGTGTTTCCTGCAAGAATCCTTTTGATGTCCGCTTAAAGTAGTTGCACCAAACTGAGGTGTGTCGACTACACCCATAACGTACATGTGTTTGTTCATTTTTCAGTGTCCCGTGCAGTGTCTTAAGTCTTTCCTCTCTGCCGTCATAAGGCTACGTCTCATCTCGAGTGTTTGCCATGAGATAAAGGGTTTGGCGTGCCTCACTCCCGCTGCATTCCAGTGTGTCTGTTGCGTATTCTCCTGCCTTATTCTCTCCCTGTCCTCTGGTCTAGTGAAGGAGATGTCTCACAGTGGGGAAGTGGTCCCATAGATGCAGAAGGTTCTCTTCTCTCATGTCCAGTTGTTCCTTTATGCTCTATCTGATGAACGTTAACTCTAATAGAATTCACCAAAGAGTTTAGTCGCACCCTGCACTCCGCCGCAGTGTTGACGTTGTGTAGTAATTATTCGTCGCGTTGCAAGACTAGCATTCATTATGTTGGTAGCATTGCTATAGCCTTCATAATGCATTATGCTGATAATAGCAGTGGCAATGGCACAGCATAAATCTCCGCTTCAAAAACCGTTGAGGTGGGACCGAGGGCATAATTTATTGGGCTCCTCTCGTCATTTTCCCACGGATGAGAATTGTGCGGTGCTGTCGGGTTATTTGGAGGTGTCCATACAACAAATGTAATTACATAGAGCTGAGGAAAGTAAGATTTGTTGAAAGAAAGATATTTCTCAAAAAAAGTATGTCGACTGTGTGAATCACCTGTGCACTGGTTTTTCGTTACGTGCCGTGGCGTGAGTTGGAGAAACTCGATAAATTTCGGAACTTGAAGCGCCACGTGTGGATTGGATTAGCAGCTAACGCCCTGAACATCGTCGTATGGTGCGTCCCACCAAATATTTCATGTATCATCCACACAACGCTTCAAGTGCGTATTGACATTTTCTCTGTTCCTATCTCTTCTCTGCGTTTGACAGAAAGGGAATTAATTCGAGATTCGGGGGCTCTCAGGAAGAGGGAGGAGACGACAACAAAAAAAAGAGGACGTCCTCGTCATCCGAATTAGCCGCTCGGTTAATATAAAACGTGCTTCAGTCTCGTCGAACAATCGAAATCGATTCTGATTCAGGAAGGCCGTTGTGTCAACACAACGCGAAATGCTCTCCTCCCCGATAGCTCGAGAGCTCCATCTATTGCCGAGAGTCGTCTCACAACTGAGCACCACCAGTCAGCGGAAAAACCCCCCCTTCGAACCCCCTTGAGCTTTTCCCCCGAAAATATTTGAAATAACCGCTTTTTAAATGTCGAGCCGGAGAAAAGAGTGGGGGAAACTTTTCTTTTTGTTTCCCGCGCTCCGAATTGGAAAAAAGGCCCCGTCCCCTTCGCCGCTCTCACGATACGCCGAATGATTGACAGAAGTTATTAGTTTTGTTCTTTACTTTCCATCGCTGACAGTGCAGTTTTCGGCAGGTAATTTATATCTGTGGATATTAAAAGTGACAACTGGCGAGAGTCGCGAATGTAGCGCGAGGCCAATTTTCCTCCGCGGGAAACCGAAAAAGAACCGATTAAACGTTGAGACTGACGTGAACGCTCAAAGGGAATGTGAAACGCTGCTTTCTCTAAATATCTTTGCCAACGTTGAATTAAAGAACCGTACGTTTCACTTGTCGAAATTGGAATGGCAATATCATAATTTTGGAATTTTCAAACCAGGACGGCGACCGATCCCTGGAGGAGGGGGACAGGGTGTCGGCCGTCACGGAAGGGTTGGTAGGGTTTTGTATAGTGTGTGTGATTATGCTAAGTGTGGTGTGTCTGTGTGTGTGTTAAGGTGGGAAACACTATGGGGGAGGAATATCGAGTACTCTTCCACATAGTTGATATGAATAAACTGCGATAGGGTGGGGTTAGATTAGTTAGGATAGGTTAAGGGATAGTGGTGAAGGAACGTTGAGTACTCTGCCCAGTGATAGTTAGGAAGCACTGTGCATATAGGAGTGCTGGGAGAAGTGGGAGAGTGTGAGTGTGAGTTCAGTTGGGTGGATGGCGTCCTGGCTGGCCTCAGCGAGGGAGGGAGGGGGGGGGAGAATTCCTTCTGGGTCTGCTTTGGGCGCCTTGGTTAATTTTTTTATTTTGTTGGCAGTAAGTTTGGTTCACTTTTTGTATTATTTTTGTTGCCAACCTATGAATTTCTAAGAACCGTCTGCCCCCCCCCCGGGCATTGTTAACGCCAGCTAGTGGTTTTCGCCCCCATAAGCCAGCCAGTGCGAGTGTGTTGAAAGAATGTGTGCGGGTGAGTGGGTGGTGGAGGGGACAGGGGGAATCCCTAGGGTACGGAAAACTCGCATTTGTAAGGCTTCGACCCCCAACCAGTGGCTAATTAGGGGAGGGCCCGTAAATACCAGGGACTTGGGGTTCTCTGGCAATGAGAAGCAAGGCCAAACCCCTTGAAAGCGGAGGTCCCTGAAGCAGTGAGTCTGTATGCGAGTCTGGTCCGGCTAGCAACCATTCTAGCCTTAAGGAATATTTGTACTGCGGAGGTGCACAGCTGGTGGCGAAAGCCAGTGCACCGAGGGTTGAGGTCCACGCAGGGTGTTTGCGCCGTTCTGGCAATATTAGACTAGGTGGGCATAGGACTGCACTGTGTGAGGACATACCCGCCGATGTTGTTTCTGGTCAGGTCAATAGAGAGAGTCTGCATGTCTATTGGAAGCCGTTGATGACGCGTGCGGTGTAACCTGACGAGGCAGAAACCTGTACGACTCTCGCTTTCAGTCATTTGCGGATCTCTATATAGTTTCGCCCCTGTTCGGTTATTAGTTGGTTTTGTTCTTTAGTTTTCACGCGTTTCGTACATTTCGTCAATGCTGTTGTGCTTCCTCCTCTCCTATTCTCTTTTCTCCTTTCCTACTTCTCCTTCCCCCTTCGACAGCAGCGCAGACGAGCTTTCGTTGCATCCAGAATTCGACTGGGTAAGTCCAAATTATACAGCCCGCATTAACACAGGGTGTATGCCTCTGAAGGACGCTGAGCGCCCTAGCCTTGGGGTCCTGCAGACATCGCAGTGGTCGAGGGTTCGCTGGAAGTAGTCCCTGTCCCTTTATGGGGTGGAGGCAGGTTAGGGCCAAGAGGCCAGCACTGCCTCCGTCCATCCCACATATTAGTTTAGATCCCCCGTTATGGAGGAAAAATGATTTAATTAATTAGCCAGCACGAAATTTTAGCAGTATCATCGCAATGACGTCATGTTTGGTATCGTCTCCTTGGCATTTTTCGATGCTAAATCGAATCGACCGTCTAAGAGGTGTAGGACTGCGTCTAGAACGAAAACCGTGAAATCACAGTAAACATGGTGAGGTGAATTCTGGTAATTGAAATGGCTCACGGGACTATGTAGTTAAAGTAATCTTTTCTCCCTGGCCGGCACTCATTCCTCCCTCAGAGATGAATACCAGCAGGGAAACCCATTTCATATCGGTTGTAGAGACACAAATGTTTGGTTTTCCAAAGGAAGAACAACAGGAGGCGTTGGCCTACGGTTTTTGGGTGAGAGCAATTTACCGAATACTTCAGTTGCTGAAAACTTATGTATCACGTAGCCCTGGAGTCAGCTATTCCAAAGGTTATGGCGCTGCTCTCAATCTCCCGTCGCGTTGAGCGTCATGACACCGCTTCATGGCTTCGACTGAAGTGGAATCGAGACCTTACATTTATCAGGGTTCTCTCTAATGACAAGCTTTGCAGGGGGAGAGGTAGTAGAGTGCGTAGAGGTGCAGAAGTAGGAGGGGTAGATGTAGAAAGTGGGGGTGAGAAAGAGAGAGGTAGTGACAGTGAGGGAATGAGGGAGAGGCCAATTTATTTCATCGTTATCCTGCCCCCCCCCCCCTGCCATACTTAGTAAAGTTGTTTCAACATGTTTCATGTTTCTTTTACCTTTACATAACAAACTGCAGTACTGGACGTTTTAGGGAAATCGAATCATAAGTTGTACGACTCTTGTGCTTTTTGAAACGTGACAAATAATGAACGTTTCACTTCAATTTAATATAAAAATACATTTTTGTGTGGACGATGCTCGACGTGATTGTTCTTTCAGGTTCATTTTCACAGAATCAATATCCATCTGTAGTCTGTGAGTGTCCTTTAAATTGGTAGACCTTTACAGGTTGGCCGCGCACCATTTCGGCTCTCGCGATCCGCTGAACAAGCGCCAATTTATTTAAGCGTCGTCATTCCGCCCTTCTGCCGAATTGGGTCTTCCCGATTACAGTTTGATGCCTCTCCGGGTTATTGCCTTCCAGAGGAGGAGGTTTCCGTTTATCTTCTCGGCTCCAGCGCCCCCAGAACGGTTACTGCCCTGTGGGACAGGTGCCAAACATTGCGCTTGTTTACAGTGTTTTCTCATTATTGTCTACGACGAGCGCGGAGGTAAAAAGTTACATCCCGCCTTTCGCGGACGAAGGGGGTCAACGCCGCTGGTCGGTTGGGGACTTCGTGCTGGGCCTAGGCCTCGGACTGTATGGGGCTAAGCACGTCGTTACAGTAACGGGCGACCTGCAACATCCTCCAATGGCCCCGTGAAAACATAATCGGACGTAGGGAGGGCGTTTTTGTTATGGCCGTCGTACGCTGAACGATCCATTACGCCGCTTGCCCAAGCCCCCTGGAAAAAAGCTGGAGTTTGAATCACGTCGGTATCCGTTGGGTTTTATCGTTGATCGACTTGCTTCTCTACGACCTGCCCTTTTGTTATTCCATCTGCAAGACCCAACTTACCATCTTCACTTATTTCCGTTGTGGATTCGTCGGAGTTTCTGACGTTATCGACCCTAGCTCAAAGAAATCCAGGGGCTCCACTGCGCTGTACCTCGATGAACGTGACACCATGATACAGTACAGTCGTCTGGGGCTTTTTACTGACGAGACACCTCAAGCTGCGATGTTCTTAATGCCTGTAACGTCCATGTCATCAGTGCTCGGCAGGCTGAATTAGCTGGGTCTTTGACCTTGGGAATATCAGCATTGTTTCCCCAAACACCTCTCTATCTCAACCCTTTTGTTTGTACCTGTGGAAGTCCCACTCCTCAGTTATTTTCAATTGACAACGGATTTCCTCCCTCTCTGGACTTTCCCAAAATATTCTTTTCCCACCCCTCAGTTATACACTCCTCTCCACAACACACAGTTCTTTCCAACAGTCGGCCATTCTTCAGCACTCACGAACAACAGTTGTATCCCTGTTATTCAACTTTTTGGAGAGACAATTCGTCTCTCTAGTCTGGTGTTAATCACATCTCTCTCTCTCTCTCTCTCTCTCTCTCTCGTCTCTCTTCATTTAGTGCTCCGCAACCAGTTCACGTGTATTGAAATCCCCGTGTTTGCGTTTATATACTCTACACACTCAAACTGATGTCGCTATTCTGTCAAGTGTAATACAGTCCTCTCTCGCGCTCACTACGTCCATTTATTTCTCAATTTCAAGCTCCCTCATTCGTGAGCCCAACAATCAGTTTGAATCGAGTCGCGTTTCCCATCGTCTTTTGTTACCTCGGCCTGCACACAAACCCAGAGAAAGAAGGATCAAGAAACAGTCCTAACAGGAGTAAATCTTCCCCTGTAAAATCGGATACGACGCTACCAAACTGCCCTAACTGTGAGTAACGCCATAGCACGAGGAAGTATGCGCGATCCTGTCTGCATGCTCGGAGGATATATGTGGATATGCATAGTCTGCACGAATAGCCTGACGTTTTCTCTCCGCACTCTAGCGAAAATTGTCTACAAATTGCCTTTTCTGCATGTGGGTTGCAGCGCCAGTCCTGTGAATCTTGAATGTGCCAGCCTGGTCGGACAAAACGGTACGATCTGAAGATGTGCACACGAGAAGCAGAGTAATGAATTGTGTTTTCTTTCACTTTAACTTGTAAAAATGAGAACTAGGAGAGTACCTGGGTGCAGGCATATTATAAAGGGTCTAAGTAATATACCGAGACTAACCTCACAATTTAGCAGGAATTTATCCATGGCTTTTTGTTGACGAGCCCCCTAAATCTCGGTGATACTCCGAATAACGGAGGAACTGTCCAAAGATGAGCTGTCCAATATATTATTTGTGCCCTGTGTGTTATTGTCTGTTATAACTGTCATTTTATTTATTATTGAACTGCTCTTCTCATCGTTCTAGCTCTAACCAACCACTTTTTTTTGTCTTGTTTCTGTAGGCGGCCCGCAATTAGTCCACGTCGTCGAAAACGAGAGACTCCACCATCAACCTCATCAAACGCCATCAAACCTACCTCGAGGGACGCTCCACGTCTAAACCAGGCGAATGGTGGGAGGAAAACACACAACTCGTCCCCCACCACCGCCCAAACCTTCCCTCACGCCTAGACGTTTTGAGAGAAAACAACTTTAAATAATACTCGTGAAGTTCCTGTGATACCAACACTTCGCTTCCATCAAACTCAAGATATAGAAAGGGGGGGAAGTGGATAAAGAAAAAATACGAAAAAAAAATTTTAACCTTTTTTAACGAAATTTGGTCTCTCCCCCTTTTTCAACCTCCCCTCCCCTACCCGTCATCATCATCCCTCAGTACCCTCGTCCCTCCACCCTACCGCGTTTCTTTTGAATTTCGTTAGACTGATTTTAGTTCGGCGTTTGTTTAAATTTTGTTCGTTTGTTTACGAAAGCGTTATCAAATTGTATAAAAACAAAGTCATCGTTGTTGTAATTAATTTATAGACTAGTCCTTATTGTTAAACAAAACTTTTTTTCGCGAAAAAGTGTCGACGAAAATGATTTTTTTGTTTGAGTTTGTACAAATTTGTTTAGGCCTAGTTTTAAGAAGCGACAGCTCGTGTTTAGGTGTAGATTAGTCAATTGACAATCAAGGCATTGCAGCATCACATTTTCATTTAGCTCTTTCTGTCTACGTTTCGATTAATTCCATTATTCATTTCAGTTTCGTACTTTTCCCCAAAACCACCCTGAAATCGTTGAGGAGTAATAGTACAAAAACTAAAGATTTTAGGGGTTTTTTCAATTTTTGTTTTTCAACTTCAAACGAGAAATTGTTTTTTTTTTAGAAAACTCGTTTTTCTTTTCACGTACCAAGAGTTCCTTGGCATAAAAAGAAAACAAAAAATTTACGGTAAGAATTATATTTTTGTATATGACCTTGAAAGGGATAAAAGAAACAGACGCGTGTAGAAATCGATAGAAAAGCGCAGGGAACGCGTCGAAATGACGATCGAGCGATTCGAAATCGGCCGTCGCTGGATGTACATAAAGTTGAATATATTCGAAAACACCGCTTTTAATATACTTTTTGTTCGTTTTTTTTTGTTGATTTGACGCGTTCGCGCTCGTTTGAAAGTTGACGCGCGTGTGAAAAGTATCAGTCCTCTCTTTGTCACGTCCAGTCGCCCTTGTGACTCAAACCGGTTGTTTCGATAAATAATTTATTGATGTAAGAATTTTTCTTCATCGTTCTCGTAATTTAACGAAAAAATTGCATTTTGAAATCTAATCATCTCTGATTAAAAATTTGAAGGAAAAAAAGGGGAAAAAAAGTTTAGAGCTGTTTCGGCATAATTGAGTGTATATAATAAACTATGTACATAACGATACCAATAACGATAATAATATTCAATTCTGAGTCAAATTCTCGTGAAGTTTAAGTTATTTTTTGTAAATTAATATAAATAAAATATTCGTATATATGTGTAATTATTCATGTTTGTATTTGAAGTCTATAAACATGCGTGAAAAATAAATAGTTACTTTGTTCAGTTCAGCCTTGGCATTTCCCTAGTGTGAATCAGAACGTGCAGGTAAGTTTAGGGCGCTAATAGGGTCCTTGTGGGAGTTTGGGCGTGATGTATGGACGAGTGTGGAGCTCAAGGCTGCCGTTGGTGGCATTGCATGGGGGTTCTAGGCAAAGCGGAGGGGGCTCAGAGTCGACCGAGAAGGGGCGCTAATTAAGTTGAAGAGGATGATTTTATTATCGAATTCCGAAGGGAATTTATTCATAGGCTTCGTGCCTCAAGAATCAAGATTTTTTACTTTCCGCTACCCGAAGGATCGTGCCAAAAAAAGGTGGGGTTTCTTCAGTTATTTACGTTTTGAGGTCTACTGCACTTAAACAACCTAATATCTGGAGCCTAATAAGTCTGGGTAGAATGGTGCGCTCGGCTTTGCGTGGCTAGGCCTCTCACATAGCATTCCAAGTGCGTACATTCACGCTCCACTTCGATCTGGGGGACTCGGTGTTCCATCTCTCTCTACCACTATTCCGTTCTTGCTTTTCGGGCATCTGGATGGGATGTAGCACGAGCTGTGGCTAGTCTTGTGTACTTTCTGGATCAGTTGCGGTGGTGTGGCACAGCGACTGCATCTGCTCCTAAGCCTAGTAAACCTTCGAACTTTGCGCCTGCATGGTTCAATTGACAGACGGCAACTCAGGCAGTGTTCCCCTCTACTCTTCTGACCATCCACGGTGGGGATTACCGTCACTTTCAGGCCGTATTCGTGGCATCAGTGCCTTCAGTGATGAGGAGCACGGGAGGCTGGGATCGTAATGTGGTGAATGCAATCGCTGTCGTCTATGGTAACCAGTTTGACTAAAGTTTACGTACCTGTAAGGTACGTAGAGATACCAGCTAGAGGAGACGAACTCATCTAACAGGTACGTTAACTTTAGTAATTTATCTACTGGCGGATCTAACCCAATTGCTTTAATACCTAACCAGTTTGGGTCGATGAATCATGTGGTGCAGGTGTGTCCGCGTGGGGGCTGTGTCAAGCGTTGCAGGTTGCTGGTGCATTGTCTCTGAGGTCTGGGAAGTTGAGAGAGAGCGACACAACCCAGACGCCTCTGGAGAAGAACTGAGGCAGTCGCCGTTGGCTCCTACCAGCATGCCATGGTCCTGGATGTCCAGGTAGTACCTGACAGTCCGGGATCTTGCGCAAATAAGACAGGACGGGTCTTCTTATTGTAGCGTTAGAAGCTCGAGGAGTGGAGGAGCATTCCAGCATTAACTGTGTCCTGGAGAAGTATGTGGTGGAAGAAAAAGACAGAGGAGATGCGTCGGCTGGTAATCAGCAGGCAATCTCCGAGTTATCCCCAACCACTTGTGGCGTGGGCCATATCGTGGGTCGTTCTATCGTGTAATATCCTCTTAACCTTCTTTCCTTCCCCGTCCCAATCCTTCTATTCCTAGAGCCAGCACAGGGTAATCTTGGCGTCCTCCCCGATTGAGCTGGTTCGATTTTAGTTTTGTTCATAATTTTTTGTGTAGATTATTGAAATTTGATCACTGTTTTAAAGTAGTAAATTTGTATTTAAAACAGAATGCAAAAAGGAAAAACATTTAAGAACGAGATAAACGACACGACACCATTTTACCGACATTTTTCTGGAGAGACGAATTGAAGATCCAGCTGGCATAAATAAATGCGTTGCCAATGGTGATGAGTAAGGCGTTGGAATAACAAACGAGACGAGTGTCCAATTCCAATATAGATGCGAAAATAAGGTTATGGGCGATTTCCACCGATGGGAAAGCGCAAAGCAGAGGGCCCTAGAATCTACACAGAAGGGACGTTGAAGAAAACGAATCGTTTATTTATCCATCAGGGAGCCAGAAGTCCTCACTCACTCATCAGGGAAGCAGCTGCGGGCCATACGACTCCGCTAGAGCTGCTGGACCAATGGCATTTCGCCGTGGCACACATTGGGCCCATGTTCTATCTCCCCAGCGAGCCTGTTGGGGGGCCCGCTTAGTGTCCCAGCCGCCGCCGGTACCCATTGCCTCACCGCCCTGGGTTTGGAGGAGGGGGGTGCCTGGTCGGGGATCGAACCAGAGTCCGCTGGTTCTATCCCCGCCTGGCTCGGAAGGCCTCACGCCCCAACGCGCTTGGCCACCGCGCCCCGCTCTTCCTCAGCTCGCTGAACAACAATTTCAAAATGTAAATGTATATTGCCTTGATGGTTTACTCAATTATAATCGTAACTAGAAAGTCAACTATGATTGAAAATATCTGGTGCGTTGCAACTCACAACTTTCCTTAGCTCTACGTCAATTCACTTTGTACATGGCTAGATATCAAGTTTGAGTGGGTTTGGTACGGTGGTTCTCTCTAAAAATCGTTCACAGACACACATACACATAGACCATTTTCCCAAAAGTGTTTTCGGACTCATGGGGGGTCTGAAACGTAAAGATCTGAAGAGAACTCAAAAATTTTTTTTGCAGTCGATTACATAACTTTCCTTTCTACTTTGTAGAGCGAAGGAAAGTAAAAACACACAGACTTCAAATCAAAATGGCCTACGCGTTCGTTGTACAATCTGATTGTTTGCAGTATGATCTGTTGAATATGGGGGTCGCATGCTTCGGTAGGGGAGTGTGAGAGTGACAGACAGAAATATAGGGTTGAATTAATTGATGAATGAGACGGACGGTCACTTGAATTGCACGATAGAGTTCTGAGTGGAGCAAAAAGTAGAACTAGTTGGGTAACTGAAGAAGGAAAACATGCAGTCATGAACGACAACCTGAGCGCTAGCTGAACTGTGAGAAAATAAGAGCCGAAGTGGTGAAATAAATCGAACAGGACATGAATGAAACGCAAAGTGGCCAACATTTGGGGACTGTAGAGGTAGTGGCAATGGAAAGGGGTCGAATGGGCGTGGATGAAGTGTGAAGAGATAAGGAGATGCAACAGTGGACAATCGTTCCTAGAGATTACCGAATGATTGCCCTCAGCATGATGAACTGGAATATTCCATCACCAGTTAATCTGGACCTTAGCAAGTAAATAAGGAACGAATCGAGCTTGAAACCGAAGGCAGACACTACTCTCCCACTTTTTGTAGTTGGGCATGTTCTCAGAGAAGACCTCTTTTAGCTATAATGCTCTCACGCTTCGTGGCTCGGAGAAGATGCTGAATGAACGCGGATACTTCGTTCCGCCTAATCTCTGGTTTCCCGCCCGATTTGATTGAATGCTTTAATGGCAAGTGCCAACCCCATTCCCCATTGCTGGTGCAAATTTGTCAGGGCTGACGAGATTTTGACGGCTCGTCCAACAAAGTGGCCTGGAAATGAAGCCTGGCGCAGTCAACGCGTCCTGTGAAGAACCAACTCGTCCAGTGGTCCAGCTCCCGAAACATCTCATAAAACATGCCAATGTACACGTTTTGAAGTGGTTTCCCTTCCAGCGCCCAGCCTTGGTGACAACGTTCTGTTTGGAGAATGTGTACTCTGGCCTCACTGAGTATTTACTTCCTGTATGTTCCCCGTGCAGCGGACGTTGTGGTTTAAATGCTCTCCTCACTGCATTGACGCTTCACCACTGGCTGAATCAACTCAAGTTCCTCTAAACCTAGTCTTACCAGTTCTGTGGAGGAAGGCATTTCTTGTATATAACTGGCCCAAGAACGCAGGTGGACGAACGTACGAATTACACACACCGGCAGGTGATATAAAATGTTGACAAATATTCGGTAAGTTGATGACAAGTTTGACCACCTGTTGTAACCCTCGTCCATCACATACTTAACGATGGGGCATTTTTGGTTGAGAATCAGGAAGACGAAGAGAACGCTACCAGCCTCTCGAGAATCTAAAAGGACAAAACGATTCTAATGAATTCTAATGACCCTCAAGAAGTCGACAAATAAAAGATTTCGCTACAAACCAAAACCTGAGCAATAAACACTTTGGAAGGCTGATTAAACTGGAAGAATAAACGGCTTCGACGAAACGATGGAGGGAGTCGGATCCTGATCAATTCCGACGGTCCGCGCGGCTAAACGTAAATCACAATCAACGCAGAGGGGAAAACGGGCAGGAGCAGCCCTAAATACGTTGGGGAATCGCTTAGTCCTACGTTAACGTTAAGGGTAAAATGAGAGGCAGCCGTTGGGTTGATGGCTGGTCTCTGATTGTCAGCCTTGTTTGACCTGTCCGCATAAACAAACTCAAGTTTATTAGCCTCCTTTTCAGCCCTCCCCCTCCACCCCTAGTTCCATCACACCCTTTTACTGGCTTCCTTTTCTCATTCTCTCCATCGCTTGTAACCCCCTCCCCCCTGCCAGGCAACACACCACGATTCCCATCCTTCAAGGTCTTTACGGCAAACTGCTTCAGATACCTTACTACCAACTCATCATAAAAAGCTTAAGGCATCAAGAACCCATATCGTGCTCAAGACAGCAATAACTTCAAACAATAGTGGAGTTGTGCGTTTCCTAGAGCATGTCATTAGAAAAGTGGTGGAAGAGGGCTGGGGAGAGCCCAACAAACGTCAATCGTGTGTCATATTAAATACCCAAAGCCCCCAAGCTCAATTTTTTACCGATTTTACAGGTTGCAAATGATAAAAAGTGCTGAATGCGCGTTGTTCTGTGGAGCGTCCTATTAGATGTTTTACTTCGCAAGAGCGCTAATCGTCCATGTAGTTGCCACAACTCACTCCCAATACTAACAAAATGTAGAAAAACGACAAAGTTGTTGGCAAACGACACTAATATGATTTTCTGACGTGGAATTCGTGTTCAGCACCTCAAAACATCGAAGGACGACATTTCAGTTGAAGGATTTTGATGCATAAAGATGTAATTATTGAATTAAAAGTAATAAATTCCAGAAATTCGAATTTCAGCGAAGGAACTCCCGCAGTTAATTGAACTACCTATTTTTTTGTACTGAAAGTGCGAGAGCTTCTCAAGTCTCGAAAGTACGGGAGGGGTCTGATGGAGCTTAACACCATTACGGACTCAGCAGGAGGGTTAGATGGAGCTTCCCAAGGCCATCTGCCTTTTACTAATTGCATCAATTCCTCAAAATTACCCAACTACTTAAGGAAAGAGAGTACTCCGCCATATTTTTACATTAGCTCTTCTCCCGCGTTAAAGGTTTTTAGGGGGATTGAGGGGTGAGTGGTGGGGGGGGGGAGGAATCGTAATTAAAACTTTAATTCTTGCTTCGCCTTATTTTTCACAAAATCCGACCAAAAGGGGATCCTTTGATTTTTTTTGTTGAAAGGGTGAGTTTTAAACGGAATTGCTGAGCGGTTTGACGCGATTTTGTACGAAAAGGGAATTTTGTTACGTGACTCCTTTAAATGCGTAGAATAAAAATTTTTCGCTCAGCATCGCACTGCTAGAGCCAAATTCCGTGGCTTCACAAAATAAACTAACTTCATTTCCTTCAGAAATATATGATATTCGAAGAAAAGATGTCAATATAAATGAATAAATAAATATCTGTGGCGAGGCATCACACTACTTAGCCTCACGTGAAGTTAGCGATTCTCACGACTCTACCAACTAATGAAATCAGTTCTTCATTCTGTTTATAATAACGAGAAGCTCTGTGAGCTGGGGTTGGTGATGGACGGGCTGTGTGAGTATGGTGAGCTGGACGCAGTGGAACATATGGTGTTTAACAGTTGAACTTACCTACGGGGAAGGGAAACGGCTAGGAATAAGGTATTGGGAGCGGGGAACAGTGGGGTATGATGATGGTTAGGGAACAGCGAAGTTTTGGATGGTGGAAATGGTATGGAGAAAGGGTTTTTTAAAGGATAGAGAAGAGGTTAGGTTGCGGGAAAATGTGCACAGAGCCTCAGGCGTAAGTTTATAGGTTGTGTGTGTGTGGTCGGTGCCATGTATAGTGGAACATCAAGTAGCCCATCCCTGGACCGCAGGTGAGAACGTATGTATGAGTGAATGTATTGTGAGTGCTTGTGTGTGTTAGTAGGAATAGGTAGTGTAGGGAAGGCCCCAGGGGGGATTGAATATCGAGTGGTGCGCCCCTGGACCTTCGGGAAAATATGTGAGGGTTGAATGTATTTATTGTGTGAGTGCGGAGTGTGATGGGAGTGTGGTTAGTGAAAGTAGTGTGGGTCATGGTCGAGGGCGGCCGAATATAGAGTAGTCCGACATCGACACGTCGGATAGGGGATCGCAGTTCAGGCCATCTTAAACACGGCCTGAGACCCATGGGAAGTACGGGGGCAAGCCCAATCCCTGGAACCCCCATGGAGATAAAGCGTAGGTGCCCGTCGAACGCCTTTTGGTAACTCTGGCACCGGGGCCTGCCACCCATTCAAGGTCTGTAGGCTGCTCAAGGTGCAGCCATATAGAATGGGTATCACGGGGGCTTCTGCCCGCAGCCGGCAGCGTGGAGCCTGTTGGCTGTGACGCTGCCAACTGCGAAGCACCGTGGTTCCGTTGAAAATCCCCCAAAGAGAGCTGTCTGGTGCCGGCAGGAGACGGGTTGAGGCTACGAAGTTAGGTACCCTCTCCAAGGCCACTTACTCGCACATGTTTATAATAACGTTCTACACGACAGCAGGGGACGCTTATCGTTCTAGAATTTATTATGCCTCTTCTACTCGTGACGGCCATTTTTGAGTTATCAATTCACGAATCATTTAAGAGGCGGTCAACGTGATTTTTTTTAAGGATCGCGTTCACCGTTTTGCAACAAATGGGCGAGAAATGGCAGTAATCGAAACGGTGGGGTTGAAGTTCTGGAATTTCTGGATTAGCTCCTATATACCTACATAAACGCTATAGGTACTTGATTATACTACCATTCCAGTTGTGCGGAAGATTCCAGTGACATTTGAGGGGGTCATATTATAAGGGAAAAGCGCTAGAATCGATATTCGTCGAAATGTTCGGTAATTTATTGTGTGGCTCTTGTCATTTTTCGGCAGATGAGAATTTAGTAGTGTTATTGTGTCTAGAACAGTCTATACACAAAATTTGATCAAAATCGTTTTTGAGAAGAAAATATTTAGTTCGTTGATCGCTATGATAACTATAGTTAGTTTTCTAATGACTCACTCGCTTCCTCGTTTTCTGTAGTATTCCAAATTTTGCTTGCACCCTTATTTTGGCGTCCTATGGTATCAGATATTGAGTTTGAGCTCATTTTGTTCAGCCGTTTTATCACAATCGCGTTCCGACACACACAGGCCATTTCCCGAATAGTGTTTTTCGGTTTTAAAACATACAAAATTATTCCTTCCTACTTCGTAGAGCCAAGGAACGGAAAGTTGACAAATAAATGTCTGGTGAGAACTTTCCTCATGCTCACGGACACTTATGAATTTTTATAAATTTAGCTCCTAATCAAGCCTCTTCGGAATTGGTAAAACGTAACTTCATTTTTCACGCAGAAAATGGTAGCCCTGGAATTTATTGAGGAGCAACATGATCAGGGATGGGTGGCATCCTTTCGTTCTCTCACAGCGTGACGATTTGTGGCAATAAGTCGAAGGCCCAATCGAGGGAACCCATTGCCATTATCATCTTCAGTTTTCAGACATCGGTTTCCCCGTGAGTCGTTGATTTAATGAAGTTCCTAACAGTCTCTGAAAACTCCCAAACCACTAAAACGTGAAAATAGATGAAAATAGATGAAAATGTCTCATAACCTCCTTTAAAAAATCAATCCACGCACACACTATTTACGTCACGACCTTAATCGAGCAACCAGTGTAAAAGTAAGTAAAGGGACTGCCATAGTAATACGTTGAGAAGTTTGACCAGTGGAGGACGATTCTCAAGCGTTGTTCAGGTGTCCTATTTACGGAGGCGTGCCAAGGCAGCCATTAAGCGATTCATTTCAAATCGGGCAGGCGTCGGGGCGTATTGCATGGTTCTTTCCTCTCAATGCTCGGCGTCTTAGTTCCGTGGGTGGCGTAGTAGAATAAGCGAAAGCCAGCGGAGCATGCACCCCCTGGTGCAGTAGAGTGATGACTGGAGTTACTGGCCCATTGCGCATTGGCGGGGATAGGCTAACAGGCATGCACGCCATAATTACACATTTTGTACAAATGTTGGGCTAATGCCAGTGGCCTTGGAGAGGGGACCTCGCTTATCAGCCTCAATCCCTCTCCTGTTGACACTCAACTAGTTCTCTTGGGAATTCCCAGTGAAGCACGCCCTCACGATTCCACCCCATAGACTTCCTGGCTGCCGGGGCACCCCAGGCGCAGAAGCCTCCTGTGGGACCGTTTTGTTTTTTAGCTGCTGCTTGAGTAGTCTATGGACCTGATTGGGCGTCAGGCCCCGGTGCAGGAATTGTCAAAATCCCCCCCCCCCCCGGCCTACACCAACGCTTCTTCCCTGGCGTGGCTTCTGGGGAATGGATTTGCCCCCATCCACGATGCAAGGAATGATGTGAGGATCATTTCTTCCTGGACCCGTCAAGGCACAACACTCACACTCCACTCACTATAAATACTTTTTGTTTCTTTTTCTTTCATCCAAAGCTCACTCTGAATGGCACCCAGAAAGGAAAAACTAAATAAATAATAAGTAAGGAAATGGGGAGGGCGCTCAGACTACCCTACACTCTAGGATTGTGACGGGGAAGGAAAGAAGGATAAGAGGATGTTCCATGATAGAATGGCCACCAGTTAAGCTACGACCCGGGTGGTGGTACCGCGTAGAACGCCTGATACTCCCAGCCAACGCATCTCTTCGGCACTTTTCTTGCACCACACTCCTCGCCAGGACACGGTCAATGCTGCAACCCTAATGTTACCCTTCCCCACTCTTCGAGCTTCCGCTACCGCCATACGAAGATTTATACTGACGTATTTGCGCTCACACACAACCATTCACACCTATTCTACGCCGCAAGAGGGACAACTCGACGTTCGGTTGTCTCGGGTCCCTACCACTCCTGTCACTGACCTACTCTAATCAAAATATAAACATACACGTACACACACAATACACTGCTCCCCCAACCCTTCATCACTTTTTCCCACCCGTCCCCATCACATTTGCCATTGTTACACAGCATGAGCAAATCTTCGTCGATGGTTACTTCGACGCATCATCGCTTTCGACTGACTCCTGTGAGATGACTCATTCAGGTTGCTCCGCCTACCTAGCACTAACGAATTTCTCTCGACTCAACTGATTTCTCTCAAAATGTCATCAATGCCTTCTAAAGCTTTCATTTACATTAGCTCTTCCTTTAAAAAAAAGTCTAAAGGAAGAAAACGAAGTTCCGCTCTAAGACCTTCTTTTTTCAAAAGGGATTTACACCAAGGGGGTTCTAAATGGGAAAAAAGAATGGACGTTTTTGTTGGAGGTGAAAAGGGGTTTTGCCGTTGGAGAGACACCAGTTCATCGTCAATCAGAAACGCGGGGCACGGGGTGTTTGATTGGTTTCTTTTATTGCCATAAAACCAGCGAAAAGAAACCCATCTCGCTACTTTTTTTTGAAATTCCTCGATCCGAAGTGTATGAAAAGTATCGAAAGGAGCCGGAAAGTATCTGCCGCGATGCGTCACACAACTTTCCTCAGCAATTTCCATCGCTAACGACAAACCAAATCTGTTTCTGACTCACCAGAAACTGGCAGCACGCAAGATTCCAGAAAGTCAGTTCAAGTTGTGTATTTAGCATTTATACTGGACGAAAAGTTGATTGTATTAGGCTAAATGTACGGGTGGCTGAAGAAAGTCGTGTGAGGCGTCGCACGAGATATTTTCCAGTGGCCAAGTTCGCGTGGGTTTCGCGGAAGAAAGTCTATTCAAAGCCAAGTGAAAAGACAGTGTTTCACTCATTTGACGGCGAGAGAATAAAAACGTTTAATTAACCTTTGTTATTTTTCCGAACAAAAGACCATTCAACGTTTTTAACTGCCGCCACCTCCTCAACACCGTTCGAAATGTTCATTATACCGCCAAAACCTCGAACCGCTCGACATAAAACTAAAAAGCCGTTCTCGATGAGAAAACTCGAAAGTATATTTTTTCCTGAACAACGAACAACTTGGTGCGGGGGGATTAATTCATTTAACGACTAATCACTAACCGCATTAAGGTGGAAAGTAACGATGAGATACTTTCCTACGCAGTTTAAGCCCTTTTGTCACCCACCACTCCGTTGGTCCGTTAGGAGGAATATCTTTAGTGGCCAACTTTATCGAAGTTTGCGACTGAGTTGAAGGGGGGAGGAGGGAAGGTTAAGAAGTATGATGCCCCTAATGCCCTTTCATTGTGGTTAGAAGGGACAGTACTCCTCGCTAAGCTATAAAAAGAACAGATTACGAAGTAACTCCTATTGATGGACCGTTTACTTAGACGAGAACGTCCTTTTGAAGTTGGTCTTTTTGCCAGGAACTTGAGCAGCGACCGGGGAGTATTGAAGCCTGAAGTTGTCAACGGGAGCTTTTCAGGAAAATTTGTCACAAGTACCGAAAAGCGTTTTAAAATATTTTTGTCAACTCATTTTCTTTGAGACTCGTTTCAATTTAACAAATATCAGGTGCGACGCATCACACAAATTTCCTTAGTTCCACATAAATTCACTAGTTTTCATGGCTTTCGTTGCTAATTCAATTTTGAATTTGGTAAAACATCACTTTGCAGTGGCAGAAGACGGTGTCGCTTGTAGTTCCAGAATTTTATCTAGCTGCACGTTCTCATGACCTGACCATTATTGAGAAATTGGTAAAGACAGAATTAATGGGGCAGTAAACAGGATTTTTTTAGAAGGGTACAAGATTTTCCAACGTAATCAGGTAAAAACTAGGAGAAATGGTGATAGGAGGAGGGGGTGGGTGTGAAGTTCTGTAATTTTTGGAGGAGCTCCAATATATCTTATAAGCGTTATCAAACGCTCATCATGTAGGTACTTGATTGGACTACCACGTCAATTTTTCTGAAGGTCGTGGTATATATAATCTTCTGACTGTCCCGCAATTTGGGATGTGCGCCGCGGCCAGATGACCTATTGTGCCAGTCCTACTGTCTTAGAGGTCAATGCCTAGCCTCCTGAGGATAGCCAGGGAGTTCCTGAAAGAGTTTTCATTGGTATCCATCCTGGGAGAAGTGGTGCCAAAGACCAAAAGTCTCTAGTCTCCGGCACTGGGCCAGGATATGGTAGGGAGTCTCCTCATTCGTGCCCCACCACCTGCATCCAGGGGTGTCAGCTATTCAGCTATATAGGTTATATTTGAGCGGATTTTATAAGCAACTGGCTGTGCCCTCGACTTCGTTCGCGTGGTTGTCGGAAACACTATCTCGATTATCTTTTGTTTGCTCACGTTGGTTTTTGTTGCTATGATCGCGAATAAGAAATTTTTAAAATAATGTGTTTTAAAGTACTAAAGCCAAAATGATATTTTTAATTTCATTTTCTTCTGGTAGAAGAACATACTGATCCCCCCCCCCCCCCAAACATAGTTGGCCGTGTGAAAAGCAGTCTTGACGTAAATCGATTCCTACGTGTTTAAATGTTTGCCGCAGTGATTTATTCATTAAAGAAATTGGGTTGTGTCCGCCAGTAGGCAAATACTAAAGTTAACGTACCTGTTAGGTGAGTCCGTCTCCTCTGGCTTGTGAGAACTCACTTAACGGCCAGACGATGATGTCTTTACATCGAAAGCGCTTGCCCACAGTAACTCACAAGCCAGAGGAGACGGACTCACCTAACAGGTACGTTAACTTTAGGATTTATTCATTGTTACGGCAAAAGATAACTTAATGGGAAATGCGAGGCACAAGCAACAAGCACTGTTTGACCAACTGCCGGACCAGTCAAAACTGTTGCAACGGTCACGTTATTGCGAAAGAATTTTACTTGTCGGGTCCCGTTGCATAAATTTGGTGGTTCAAGATTTCTGCGTAAAATTATCGCAGCACCTATTTTTAACTTGAGGGAACATGGTGGAATGCCTGAGGAATCGAGAAACTCCTGTGGGTAATGGACAGCATCTTCTTGATCCATTGCATTATCAATAGATGTTTAGGTAGTTGTATCGCCTGGAAGTTTAGTTAAAATTAAGTCGTTAATTTCGTCAACGCTACTTTTTCTCGCTGCCAATATTGCACTTTGACGCATCCATTGATAATCTTTATTTTATGAACTTTTTAGGCAAGACTTTACAATGTCTGCTCTAGTTCCTCTTAATATTACCGGTAAAGTTTGTCGAAAATCCCCAGAAAACATAACGGTAATCCCACCCGTAATTTTATCACAGCTTCTAATATCTCAACATGAGCTCTACATTCGTCCCAGATAATTAAAGTTAAAGAGGGCCATTTTTGCGAATAGAGCACACGCTATATAGCCTATCGCCTTCTTCGACAAATAATATTATTACGAGTAAGCCTTAAGAGACAGACACATACAGACAGACATGTACAGTCACGGACTTTTTTTTATTATTAAAAAGGAATAATTCTTTTATACATATTTTTTGAGTAACTTAAACCGTTTATGCAGCGCACGCACGAATAATTTTCCCCGTTTTTGCAACATTTCTCACAGCGCAATGTTATATAGTCTAAAGCATTTTTCTATGAATGTACTATTCAACAAAAAAAGAATTTTTCGAATCGGACCAGTAGTTCCTGAGATTAGCGCGTTTAAACAGATAAACTCTTCCGCTTTATAATATTAGTATAGATAACTGCGCATAAATCGATTTTCGCGAAATATTCGGTAATTTATTGTGCTGCTCTCGTAATTTTCCCGTGGGTGAGAATATTGTGGCTTGGCGAGTTATTAGGAGGTGTTTATAGATGTTCGCGCAAAGGAGATCATTATATAGTCCGCTAAGGGCGCGCTCGTCTTCCCTCCCTTCATCATGAAACAGTCAGTCCTTCCGAGGAAACACACGCTGCGGCACCCACTTACTGTTTTAATTGGCCACCGAAGGTTGTCAAACGCTCCCCTGATGTCAATCAGAACTGCTACGAAGTACTTGGCCGGTTCCAGCAGGGAAACGTTGCCAATTTCGACGTCATTCTGCGTGAGCTTTCCTTTGGTACACCCATATTGCCTGCCTGTGAGGTTGCGGCTAATGACTCTTTCGGGGGACTGCAACATCAAGATCTACGTTTGCCTAAACGGAAAGAAGGCTGAGCACTCTCCATGATCGGGGGTCTGGCTGATTGCGGTCGCCTCCATTTCGAAGAGCGACGAGATGCGCAGACTTATACTGAGAACTGTCCGACATGCCGGTGCCCATACTCACACATGAACACAGGACGCAAGCTATCAACGAGAAGGGTGAGTACTTGTATATTCCTCTCCTTCTCCGTGATCTAGTAACATAAATCACAAACTAAAACGCTTCCACGCGCTACGGCAAAAATTATGAACGTTCAGTTTCCGGAGAGAATTTCATGTTCGCCTCATATTCCTGCTTCAACAGACAATCCTTAACAATAATTGCAACGGTAACATAATATAGAAAATAATGATAGATATAATAATAATCATCTGTGGTCATCAAAGGCATCTGTTTAACAATATCTCGCGATAATTATCATTGAATGCTTCTTCGGCTTTGCACGACAGGTCAAATAGATCGACGTTTTCAGTCAACACTTTCGTACCTTGCACTTAAAAGGAGCGTGACAGCATTTCTGCCTTATTTCACGGGATTCTCAACACCTTGTTCCTCGCGTGTGTGTTTCAATGAAGTAAACACTCGAACAAGTAGAAAACCAATGTTGCCACTTGCAGCATTCATCTCTCTCTTACCCTCAACCACCTGAGATTACGATTGTGCAGCGTTAGGCCCCTCTTCCTCTAAGCGAATAAGAGTTAACGCGATCGGGGGAAGGGAACTATCACGAAAACCCGTTATCGGATTGTTGTTTGGAATGCTCCTCAAATTAACTTGATCGGAATGGTTACAGCTTCAGAAATGAAACGTGAAACCAATACCGAGAAGTTGCCCAGGGTGGTGGTGTGAAAAAGAGGGAAGAAACTGGTTCTTTTCATTTTTCCTTTGTAGGAGAGGTTTATCGTCAAAACTTTCAGACTATATATAAAAAAAAGAAGAAGGGAGGAAAAAAATGACGATGTGACGTGAATCGACAATGAAGAACAGAAACTAATCTTGAGGGCGGCCGGAGGCTCTTCCGCCCCTTTCAAGTTCCACAGGGAATAAAAGAAGGGCGAAAATCCTATTCCCTTCCCTTCTGGCGAGGGAAGTCACTCGGGTTTTGGGTTGTTGCTCTTTTTCGCCATACTCTGGTGAGTTTGAGTTGAGTGGGAGCAATAGTTGCGTATCAGGCAGCTACTGTACGATAATGAACTCTCTTCCCCTTCCGCAGGATCACTTTTATAGCACGAAGCCTGCTCTTATGCACCAACCAGATGCCGAGGGACCTGAGCCTCCCCCCCTCCCTCAACCCATCCTCCCGAACAGTAAATCAAGATATATTACCCTTTTGGGACCTTCTCGCACATTCAGTTGCCCTTCGACCTCGATCTCGTTAACGTTTCGGAATGAGAAATCATTCCCCATCGGCTTCTCTTCTCTTATGGGAGAGTTTTCTTTTGGGGAAAATTGGTACGTTTCCGTTTTCAAACTTTTTTTTAGTCCCTCCCGTTCCCTCGACGGCAGATGGCGAACAGATCTCGCGTTTATTGGGCAACGAACCGAAACGCGATGGGCACGCGCTCATCGGTTCAAGTGACGCCCTGAGAGAATCCACATAATTAACTTCGGCCCTACTCCATCTTTTTTGGGACAAAATCTTTCACGTACGTGACTAGCCAGTAGAGGGTTTTCCCACGTAGGTTGAGAACCAGCAGCAGCAGTGTCCCTACGGGCTTTGTTCCATCTATGAGGAGAAAAATCATCGGCTCCAGTTGAACTAGAGTTGTTGTTCTGGCACTCGAATGCCTCGATCTCTAGAACCAAGAAAGACATCATGCGGGCCAAGAAGTCAATCGCGGGAGTAAGGGGCACCCCAAACTCCAGAGGAGTAGCCTCGATGGTATCTTTCTCCGCACCTTCATTCTCATAGCTGCTCCATGGCCCCTCACAGTTGTCTGATTGCAGGATACTTGGCTCTACACTCTCACATCTATCAGACGATACACGGCGAACTTACAAAACGCTTACTACAAAAACGGCGTCCTCATAGCCATTTACTCTCGACTCACTTCTTCAGCCAGCCTCAGACTTTCACTCCTCAGTTGGGACAAGGAGTCTAATTTGGACAATCTTCAGAGAGTAGCTGACAGTTGTCTGCAGTGGGAGAGCCTCGCTTAGCCCAGTTGCTATTTGTGGAGGTTTGAGCTGCCTATACTTGTGTAGTTCCTGACTCCCATTATAGGTACTCCAGTGGTCGTAGTCTAGTTGTCATAGACGAAGATTTATAATCCGACGAAAGTTGGGCATTGGATCAGAGCTCGCGATTGCAATAATTATTGCCTGAGTCAGCGACTCTCCACACAATCTCAAACTGAACACTGTACACAGGTCTTTAATGGATGCTGCAGTAGAACAGAGGAGTCGACCTGCCAGGTGTTTGTTGACATGGCATACCCCCTCCCTCGCGCATCTCATCAGAGTGACCAGTATGTGCGCAGCACTTCATTGTTTATGACAGAATGTTTGTCAAACATGGACTCTTAGACCTTTGGAATGTTTGAAGGGCCAGGCGTATTACTGGCACTGACACACGTTTATTGTGTTGGAGATGTGGGAAGAAGAGGGAAGGAGGAAGAAGATGCGGAAGGAGACTAAGGGCCGTATTCACCAACTGCGTTGATCTTGTTTAGAGTCGATTAACAGCACCTAACCCGCTCCCGCCACAAAAACGGTATTCACCAGACTGGGTTAAGCTCTAGCCCTGATCAAACCTTAACCCCAAAAAATTGGGCGGTTTGGCACGGTTAGCTCTTATCTTTCTTTATCATGTTCTGATATTTGTCCGCCATTACCTTCCATTGCCGAGTATTCGCTTCTATTATTGTGAATAATTTACGTATATTTTGGAATAATAATAATAAACAAAGATACTGTTTACTAGTGCGCAGTTATTTCAGTTACTATTCCACTACGATGATAATCTAATATGTTGGGTTATCGTCATCTCACCTGGCGCCTCAAATGGCTATGATCGGATGGGGTCCGACGACTTCTAGAAGTATGAATTTAAATTCTGTTGCGAACAAAAGTATTACTATCGTCGAAAACAATTTGTTGTTTGCGTAAAATGTGTGCTGAGCAGTTTCTGAAAAAAACCAGTCGTCATATTGCCATGTTAGAAAACCCAAACGGCTTACCTGGGTGGATTTAGTAGCAGATAAGTAGGAAATATTAAATAATACCACGCTTTTACACAAACATTAGTATATTAAACAACTTTTATTAAACAGGACAATTCTCCCTTCCTTGTTAAAGTTCCTTGTTTGCAAAAGTTTGGGTTTTTATTATTTCTTGCTCAGTTCTCATTTTCTTGTACCGCTTCCGATTTTTCCTACACGCACAAACCACTTTCCCGGACTAATTTGTGTTTTTCCTGCAGCTCTTGCAGTTGTAGTACGCGTATTTTCAATTTCCTCCATTCACTCCTCACCAGTTTCAGCTTCGGCAGAGGTTAATGCGGCCACTTTGGTGTATGACAATAATTAGAATCAATAATTTTGTCAAATCCGGATTATTGAGCATTGGGCATCTACGGGATACACGGTTTCGCGGCCGTTTACGTTTACATGACACTTGTTTACGGGACGGGATGTCAAACAGATGCCCAATTTCCTTACTTAACTGTAACCTCATTAGTCCACTGCCTTCTCGATATGACTAGAGCGCAGCGTCTGATCTCGGCTAGCGTGGTGGGCGCGAAAATAACTAGCCTTGATCTACTTATCTAGTCCTGATCAGTTGGATCACGATCAGCGGCGTTTTGGTGAATGCGGCCCTAAAGTCCCTGGCAGGGCAGCTCAGTGCCACCGCCACCCCTTTCCACTGACAACCACTGGGTGTTTTTGGCCCGTGGCATGGAAAAGGCTAAAATGAGGGCGGGAAGCCCGTTGGCAATGGGCCCTGCCACATTGACCAGAGCTCCAGCGGAATTTCCCCCATCTTAGAGGGAAACCAAGACAGCTTAGATGAAGGTCCACTATCTGGACACCTGGTTCTGGGTTATCTTCCCAGGAGCATGCCCATGCTACCAGGCGCGACCACGGGTTGTGGATAGTGGAATGGCCACGGCATTGTCCCCAGGGGGATGTCTGCAGCCGGCTGTGAATAAGGTCAGCATGCTGACTGAATAAGCAGCCGCGAACAATGGGCAAAACCCAAGAGATAGCAGAAGAGATCCTGAACAAAGGGCTCAAGAGCAAGCGGATCTACATTTCTCAGACAGCCAGGCCGCCATAAAGGCCATCGCAGCCTATAGTTTTAGGTCTAAGCTGGCATGGGAATGCCTCCATGCGCTCAAGCAGCTTGGCGCTCGTAACAGGCTCTCCCTAATCTGGGTGCCGGCTCACAGGGGGCATGAGGGCAATGAAAAGGCTAACTGCCTCACGAAAAGGGGTACAGAATCCCTACCCATCGGGCCTGAACCACACGTGGGTCTGACGAAAAGTCACCTGAACCGTCAGGTTGCTCGATGGGAGATACAGGAAAATGGCGCCCATTGGCATCGTCAGCCACAACTAAGACAGGCGAAAAGGCTAGTCACGCCTTCCTGTCAAAGGGCGAAGGCGATACTGACACTCTCTAGACAAGATCTGAGAGTACTGATAAGCTTCCTCACCGGGCACTGCCCACTCAGATATCACCTCAACAAGATGGGCATCTCAGAGGCGGTGGAATGTAGACACTGCGGTGAGGAGAACGAGACGGCAGAGCATATCCTATTTGAATGCCCTGCCTTGGCAGCTAAACGTTTCGAATACTTCCTCAGAGGACTATTGAACCCCAAACCGTAGAGGACTCTGCGGTGAAGGACATACTCCGCTTCCTAAGGGGGGCGGGTATGTACGAAGCCTTCTACTAAGAAAGGGCCAGCGTCACAATAGGCCCATATGCGGCCGCAATGACAAAGGAACTTGTCCCACACGCCCTCGGGTCAAAAAAAAAAAAAAGTCCCTGACAGGGCAGCTCGGTGCCACCACCACCCCTTTCCACTGACAAGGCTATAATGAGGGCGGGAAGCCCGTTGGCAATGGGCCCAACATTGACCTGAGCCCCAGTCGGCCATCTTAGGGGGAAACCAAGACAGCCCAGATGCAGGTCCACTATCACTTGAACAGTTTGCTTGAAAACGAACATTGTATGTTTTGGAATGACTCTGCTCATACCCTTATTTTGATATTTCACGTTGACCGGCAAGGTAAACAGCAAATTCGAGCAGATTTCATTAAGCAGTTCCTTCTCAATTGTGTCAAATTTCATAAACGGTGTTGTCGAACAAAGAAGCCATTAAAACATATCGTAAGCGAAAAATCCCCCCCCCCCTCCCACTATGTAGAACAGTAAAGAAAAGTAACAATTGAAAAATTAACAATTTATCTTCCTAAGAAGTTTCGACTTGTGTTCTACTCGATTCTCTCAGCGCTACGGCAAGGCCCGCGATAGTCGCGTTCATAGCTCACTAACTTTCGCATGCATCCAACTGAAACGCGCTGAAGCAGCTCTTCAGCCAACTATAAAACTTGGGAGGACAATTATGAAGCACCTGTTAATAATTCAGAGTTGAGCAAAGGGAGTCGAGCGTGTTCTGGGCCCATTGACCTGCGCCTCCGTTTTGCTTCCCAAGTTACGAGGAGAGGTATGAATATTCTAATCCAAGCGCAGCTTGTAAAGATCTTCCAGAGCTCGGAGCATGCATTCTTCATTGAAGACGGGTTCCCCCGCCTCCTCGTCTGAGGCTGAGTGAGACTCGTTGACTTGGAAACAGCAAATTTATTAAATAGCGGGTTTTCTTAATTGGTAAGTATGGTCTCGCGGCGACCCTGTGAAGTGAATTACAGGGCGCTGCTTTGAGTCTAAATAAAAAACCCATGGTCGGGGGGGGGACTCGAGGGATGGGAAAGTGGCGAGGCTGGAACTATGGATGGGTCTTTGGAAATATCCCTAATAACAATCTATCACGTTGTCATGATCACGTGATTCAATGATTGGGTCTAGGAAGTGAGATGAAGCTCACAAACAATACTAACACATAGATCAAAACCATCTGTTGACCAGCTGATTAAAAGGGACATTATAATGAAGATTCCGATAGGTAAAGAGGAATCAAAATCATCTGAGCTTTTTTATATAACAAATGTCAATCTGATTTTGATGACATATGTCAAGACATGATGAGCTGATGAGAGTGTAGTATCGTCAAGAAATAGCCCTCAAAAGTGGGGAGGGAGGTGCTCTCCCCTCTCCTCTGGTTACTGGTAGCTGATACCCTTCTTGAGCTGCTGGAGGAGGAGGGCTACAAGGTAATAGGATACGCGGACGACCTGGTAATTATAGTCACGGGGAAATTCGCGTGTGTAATCAGTGAATGCATGCAGCATGCAGTGAATACTCTTCAGAGCTGGTGCAATGGGCAAGGACTGTTTGTCAATCCAGACAAAACGAGCCAGGTCCCATTCACTAGAAGACGCAGCTTTGCGCTGCGGGGACTTAGGCTGGGTGGCAAGGTGGTGAAGGTCCAGCATGAGATCAAGCACCTGGGAGTTTAACTTGATGGGAAGCTCACTTGGGCCATACACGTGAAAAAAGCCTTATAGCGGCCGTCGGTGGTGACGTGGGCAGCTCATAGAACTGTGGGGAAGACATGGGGCTGGGGCCTGGGATGATCCGGTGGCTGTACACTGCGGTTGTTGTTGTAGTCACCTATGGAGCCCTGGTCTGGTGGACTAGGGTGGAAAATAAAACAGATCAGTTGAATTAACTGCAAGGTAGGGTGTGTCTGGCCTACCTTGCTAATATTGGCAAGTGTGAGGTACAGGTATGCAGGTTCTGTGAGGTGGCGCTAGAGATGGCAGAGCATGTGTTGTGCATATGTGATGGACTCGCGTCATCGCGCGGTTGTGTGTTTGGGAGGCCCTGTCTTCAGGTAGAAGAGCTGGCGAATGCAGACCTTGCAGATGTCCTCCGCTTTGTGCGGGGGTGGTGGGCCATGAGCTGAGGCTCATTACAATTGGCCAGTATGTTTGTGGCCAGTATCCTCCGTTTCAAAAAAAAAAACCGTGAAGAAATTCCTTTTTATTTCTTCTGTAAGATGAAATGAAGTAGAACGTCTGACGTGTGGAGGACATCAGTAATTAATACCTTCACATCCATTCTCTGAGACAGGTGTCACCTGTTGTGTTGGCAGCACTGCAATGAATAAAGCTTTAGAGCAGCTGCCTCTAAGGCGGAGCGCTGACGTCATGATTGATTAATTTTGTTCATAACATCTATATACGTTCGCTTCTTTTATTCATAAATCCATTCCCCAAGCCACTACTTAAATCCTACATTTATTCACATATACCAGCTAAGGTGCCACAGGCAGGAACTTGGCACCTTCACAGAGCTCGGCATGATCACTGACATGATGGTGCATGCCATTCCATAGAAAATACAATGTGCAACCAGAAGGAAGCTTATGGTACAGCGAAAGTCGTCGGTACCTCCTACTGGTAGCATCCATCTACGTAGATGGATCGAAAACTCTGAGAGCACTGGCTGTGGGTGTCGTTAAGAGGTTGCCCTGGGTCAATTGGGTTTTCAAGCGGAGATTTATGCTATCATTGCGAAGGCCATCACAATGCATAATGAATATATATAGCACTGAAACTATCAACATAATAAATGATAGTCCAGCGTTGTGCAAGACTGGTGCTAGAGTGCAGGATGCGGCTTAATTCCTTGAATAGAGTTACGGTGGATTGGATTCCTAGGCATGAAGAGATCATTGGAAATGAGAAAGAGGTCTAGCCAGACTTGGTTCGTCTACTGTAACTATAGAGCCACCTCCACACTATGGAGATTCGCTGTCACCAGTCAAGAGAACTGTGGGAAAATATGCCAAGAAGAATGCATCAAACAGTCTGGAATGCTGCGAGGTGTGACACTTAAAATGCTTCATTTCTGACCAAACACACGAGATATGACGGAGGATGGACCTCAGGACCTAAGGCAGATTGTGGGGATCATCACGGGACACTGCCAAATGATCAAACACTTGTACGTTATAGACATAGTCGATGCCCCTCGGTGTAAGTGGTGTGGCACTGGTGAGGAGACTCTCAACCTCATCCTGACCCAGTGCCAGAGCCTTGAGAGGGAACGAATTTCTGACTTTGGTGCTACTAGCGCAGAAGGAAATACTTGGCGTTCATTAAGAGGACCTGTGAGACATTAGGACTGTCACAATAGGCCGCGGTGCTCATCTCATTTTGGGACAGTTAGTGAGCTATATAAATTCACAGACACAATTCACTTATTACAGTTCTGTTCAATCATGTCACTCCAATGTTTTCCAATCAATGTGCTCACTGGCATAGGCACATTTTGACGAGATGAAGCTTAAAGATGGCATACTCCAACAAAAATTAGTGGACTCAGTAAGGAAGGACTTACAGTTCACTGAAATGAGTAACAATACAATGAAAGGACGTGCCAGTTGATAAGTAAGTGGTGGTGGACGCTGTGTGATGGCTTCAAGCTCAGGATCCTCTTACTGATTTTCAGCTCGTCCCAAACACAACTCAAACAGCGATCTAATCACAGTTCGTGTTGTAAGTGAGCAAGGTAAGTCAAGCGCTTAGCGAATCTACTTTCGCCTGGGAAGTAATTCGAAAAATGTACCTGGCGCTCATTGAAGTGCTCCAGCAAATTAGAGTTAAGCGACGTTCCAGTTTAATGGCCGCCGATTTACTCTGGTCGTAATTGAAGACGCCCGTTTCTGACGACGGCTTTGGCAAACTAAGGGCGAGACGCCAATGTTTGCTCGAAGGCAGGACAAGGAATCTGCGTGAGCTCTCTGCCTTCCTCTCCTCCTGCCGCCGCATTGCTGCCATCCAACCACTGCAGGTTGGGTCTTTCAGCAAACACTTTGCAGCTCATTTAGCCCGCCTCAGAGACTTCCACCAACTTCAACTAATAAAGCAAACACTTCCTTCCCCGGGCGGTTTACTCGCAAGCGAAGAGCGAGGATTTCCCCGGCCAAAAGGGAAAAGGGCGAGAGGAAATGAAGTCGAAAACCAATTAAGAAGGAAACGCTTACCTGAGCCATATCAGTAAATGACCAGAAGCTCCTGAAATGTTGAGATAAACTGCTACCGCTCGCCGCCCTTCCGAACCCCATTGAGACACACAAACCGTCCTGTCCTGGGCTTTTCTCCTTACCCTTCCGCCCCGCCATTTTCTTTTCTGCGTGGAAATATCCCATTAAAACTTTTACCGGGGGAGCTCCGAGAAAAAGGGCTTTCCAACTCGATGTAACTAACAACCCATCTTTCAGTAGGTTGCTGTTTCGTGTTTCGCCTCAGCCTCTCAAACGTCTTGAGTTGTCAAAAATATACTCTCCCGCGTTGAACAGAACAAAGTTGGAGATGTTGTTGTTGTACTCGTTTCTTGTTTACCGAAAAGCGCTAGGCAAAAACATCTATAAGAGATTATAACCCGACGAGCTTTTACCAAATCCTAAACCTCTTTTGATACCGCCAGGTGGCGATGTTACTACACACTATAGTGGAGTGATGAGTGGCCGGATAACAAACTCAATAGCTATCTCTACATTTCCCCTAAACTTCTTATCGGTTTACAAGAATTGCACGTTAACCATAATTCAATTCTCAACGATTTTGAACAAATTTCAAGCCTGAAAGAAGCCGTTTGGGAACACTATTGAGCGAAAACGGTTCAAATTTGCTTTTCAGTCTGGATTTCAACATGGCCTCAATTCAATAAGCCTCAAATCGTGTGTATAAAAGTGTTTTTTCAACATTTTCGTTTTGGTACTGGAAGTTCTGACTATGGCAACGAGTCAGAGGTGATTGTGTTCCTCTATGAAGCGTATCCCCTCTTTTGTTTTGTTCTCTACATTAATACTACGACAATATGCATGTTAGCTCCTACAAACTTGTAATGAGGCTTTGTTGCGAGAATATTTCGAAAATTCGTACTACCTGCGCCTTTTTTGACTGACATTTTTCTGTGTAACTTCAAAATATTCCAGTCGATAGTTGAATTAACTATCTAGTCAATGTCGTGGCATAAATAGCAGCAGCTCTATCAATTCTAAAACTTCAAGCGCTGGTTTCATTCGGGGAAAGAATTACCGGCATTTTCACGGCGTTCGTGTGGCTTCACTGCCTACCGCGATGAGGTGTACAAGAGGCCAGGATTGTAATGTTGTGTACGCTCGCTGTCATGCCTGTGGTAACCTGTTTGAGTCACTGAATAATGTGGTGCTGGTGTTTCCACGTACTCATGAGGGCTGTGCCAAGCGTCATGACGTGGTCTGCAAGCAGCTCGCTGGTGCATTGCCATCTGAGGGCTGGGAAATGGACTGAGATCGGAACCAACGGGTTGTCTCTGGAGAAGGAATGTGGCTTGACATCGTCGCCGTTGGTCCCGTCCAGGCCTCCTCCAGTGATCCTGGATGTCCAGGTAGTATCTGGCAGCCGGGATATTGCACTAAGTAGGCAAGCCAAGAAGCGCAAATACGACAGGAAGGATCTTTCTAGGGCGGTGTCGGATGCTCGAAGAGTGGAGATGGGTGGGGTTGATGGGATTTGCAGCATTGGTGTGCTCCCACACGCGCCACAGCTGCCAGTCCGGCCACCCACCGGGACTAAGACGCATGAGGGATTTTTCAGCTGCTGCGCAGAGTCAGCCCTCGGCCACTGGTGATGGGGTGAGCGGGACACACGCTATCAGCCTCCCCAGGAGCGCTCAAACCTGGTTTTTCCCCCTCCTCATTCCGAAGGCCGCACCTACATCGCTCGTAGGTGTTAGTGAGCTACTTGCAGGACTGTCAAAAAATAAGGAAACAGACCTGTCCTGGCGTGCTGTGTAATGCAAGAATGTGCTGAAGAGATGCGTCGGCTGGGTGTGTCAGCAGGCGTTCTCCGCAGTATCACCACCCACGTGTTGCTCGAATAGTACCTTAACTGGTTACCGTTCTATCGTGGAACATCCTCTTATCCTTCTTTCCTTCACCGTCCCAATCCTCCAATCCTTAGAGCAGGCTTAGGGTAGTCTGAGCGCTCTCCCCATTTCCTTACTTATTATTTATTTAGTTTTTCCTTTTTGGGTGCCACTGTCCCAGTTATGGTTTGAAAAAAATAGTGTCCATAGTTCGATTTGCGGGAGAACGACTGGATTGATTGAGATGATTTTTTTGTTGTTATTTTTTGTAGATGCGAAAATGGGGTTTGAGTCGATGGGAAAGGGGGTGGGGGACGAAAATGTACCAAAAACTAGGGTTTTTGCGTTTTTCTCGAAAACGGCTACAACGATTTTGATTTAACTTTCAAATTATCTTCTAATAATTATTACAAAACATTCCTTCGTCGTAAATAGGGTGAATGGAGATGTATGCCTAAGATGCAAAAGTATGTTTTTTGCCCTTTTTGGCAAAACGGCCTCACCGATTTTCACCAAACTCACAGAGTATTTTTAAATAGTTAGTACCAATATGTTGTTCTCAATAAGTATTCCTCTGAGAGCTCACTGAACAGAGATAAAAATTAATACGTGTCAAAATAATTTTTTAATGATTTTTGGGATTTCCCGAGTTACTGCGCTACTGGATTTGATCAATCTTACAGAACATCTTCCAAAAACCTACACCTACATTTTGTTCTGCGCAACCATCTCTGTATTTCTGTGTTGAACGGAGACATATGCAATGATAGCTCGGAAAACGAGATTTGTCGAATATTAAGTTATCGGTTTTCCAAGTTTCACAAAAACGGCTGAAACACGCACGGAATACGCTCAACAAACTAATACCTACATGTTGTTCTCAATAAATGTTCCTGTAGAATTACGCAGATCGAAGATATGTAGCAGGTAATTGAATTTACGGGGGCTGCGGAAAGTTGTGTGTTGATACGCTCCACATATTTTGCTAAATAAATGTTGAAAGTGGAACATTGTACGTTGAAAAACGATTTCGCGACTTTTTGAAGAGTTGGAAGCACAATTTGCGAAGTTAACTTTCGGCCGCCTTAATAACCGCAGAAGTGGGAACCAGCGGAGGGAGGCTCGACGCTTGAGTTTGAAAATCCCCTAAAGGCAGCCCTCGATAGAACAAGTGATGACCGGATTACACGAGATAAACCCTTTAAGAGGAGAACATTAGTTAAATGTGTTTGGCTAACTAATGTTTCCGAAGAGGGTCCGCTAATCGATCAGGGTTTTAACGCAATGATTGCTTTTCTCTCTTCCCGTTGGGTTTTCGAGGGTTTGTTCGCACATTTGGCCGTTGAATCGGCGGAAAGCCCTCGTTTTGTCGCGGAATCAAAACGTCCTCTCCAATTGTCGTCAAATAAACGCGCGGAATGCCAAGTTTTGAGAGACTCTCGAATAAAGTTTGAAAACCCCATTTCGGGCCCTTTGAGTGCGAGTGCCCGTACCTCTGGGACAAACAGAGGAGAACGTGCATGTTTTCGTTCCTTAACTCTGCGAATTAGGGTAAAAAGCTGCGAAGGGCTCATAAAAAAAATTGATCAGATCTTTATGTTCCGCTTCTGAGTCCGAGGCACGCCTTTAGAATTCAAACTTCCCTTAGCTCACTCTTGAGTTCGCTGTTTTTCGTGGCTTTGGCTACTAATTCAATTTATTTATTGCTCAGTTCACGTAAAACACCTCTTAGCGGTGGCAGAAAGTGTATTTATTGCACTGATCCTACTCGTGTTCTGACTGTTATTTCGATATCAGTTCATAGGTGATTCAAAAGATTGCCTACGTAATGAGAAGGGGATTAATCAATTTTCCAGAATTATTGGGTAAAAACGGTGAAAAATCGAACTAAATGAAATGGCGATGGTTGAAATTCCGGAATTTCTGAATTAGCTCCTATATATCTTATGAGCGCTATTAAACGCTCATCGTACAGGTACTTGGTTAGACTACCACGTCAAGTTTTCTGAAGATCGTGGTAACGTTCGAGGGGAATTTATACCTGGAAGAGCCTTATTTGACATTTACCCTTGAAGAAGTTACACCAAAGTCCAGAAATGGCTCCATACGAAGCCTCTGGGTAAACGTGGGAGGGAGTCTCCTCGCCCGTACAGCACCACCTGTACTCTATGGCGCGTATACCCATAACACACGTATGTTTGTTCATTTTGCTGAGTCCGGCGATGATTCCCACTACCGGCCTTAACTCTTCCCGACTCATCAACAGAAAACTCGGTCGTATGTGGGCCCTGAGATAAAACGTTTGGAAGTCCTTACGAGTGCAGCTTTCCAGGCCATCTTGTGCGTTCTCATGGCATATTCTCTTACTGTCATCTCGACTAGTGACGCAGATGCCCCACAATGGAGAGGTGACCTGAATGAATTGAGCCGCATTCTGCACACTTTCAACCGTTTAGAAGGTGGGCAGTAGTTCTCCAGCGCCTTGCAAGACGTTTGGCCATCAGTCATTATGATGATAGTTTTGTCGCTATATGCCTTTTCATGCATCATGACGGACCCAGGTCAATGTACGTCCCATTCCTCCCAGGGCTACTTTTTCACCCCAAACGGACGACTGGTCCTATGTCTGCCACAGTGCTCCTGCAATAAACGAGGTTTGTGATAGGACGATAAAGGTAGTAGGCGTGATTCGGCAATTCCCTTCCAAAGCTCAAACATTGCTGTTGAGGCCTCGAGCGGTTTAAAAGATTGGTGTCGTCGTAGGCAAAGTAGGTTGAAAGAGATGCGCCAGGATTTCCTCCGTGGGAACGAGACCTGAGGGTTTTGGCCCGTCATTTTCCGTCAAAGTCGGAATTGAGAAAGCATCAACCGGCTTTTCGTTCGTTCGCCGGGAAGCGTTTGAATATTTATCGTACAGCGTGCAACGTGCACTGAGCATCATGTAAATGAGTCTAGCAAGGTCTGCATTTCAACGACAATTCGGTTCTCGGCGGCTTTCATTGTTAATGACCCTGCAAGAACTTTTTCCTTCATTCCGGTTCATGAATTGACAACGAGGTTGGAGGAAAGGTCGACTGAAAGGACGAAGAAGCGCCAGGCGCAATCGTTCTGCAGGATAACTGACTTAGAAATGAAAAGACGTTCCTATCGACCTCTCCCTTTCCAACGAAACATTTTGTATTCCTCCCCTAAGACAAACTCCCTCATCTCTACCGGGTGCAAGCCCACGGTAGAAACCTCCCCAGAGAAAAGCTTTCCCCCTAAATGGCTGCCCTCGCGGGAATCAAAATGCCATTGCGGCGACATTAATATCATCTTATCATTACTTACAGTTACTTTGACTGCATCGTTTTCGGACCCACACAGTCAACTAAAACGATCTAACAGGGTATTATAGCCGCCATCTGTTACTCAACTTCTCGATTGCGCCCTCTTCAATCCACAGAGCAGGTTCCCTAACTTTATTAACACCCCCCATTATCTCGTGCTTGCAATCCTAACGATTCGTTTGTCAAAATCGTAGCTTTAGGTGACTATTTAGAAGTACCACTCACACTTTATTGGTTATTAACACTGCATGGCTGGACACTGCAAGGAAGCATGGATATAAAGTGGTTTCCACGATGCCATGGACAACAATGGCTGGTTCTTCCCCAAACATGTTTCTTCTATACAAGCTGTTGTTACGCCTCTAAGGTGAAGACAATCATTTCATTGTGGCCGTAGCTCCCGATGTCTGCATCGACACCTATTTCTATTCTCTCACGTATCTGTAGCCAAGAAGAGTGGAAGCTTCAGTGAGAAGTTGGAATGGAACCGAGAGAGAGAGAGACCCGTACGAGTAAGGACACGATGTAGTTCAAACCATTTCAAAAAAACGGTTTCGTGAAACTGGCCGACGTGGCAAAATTCCGTTTCTGCGAGAATCCTATTGTTTAGTTATTCTTTCAGTTGTCACATTCGAGTAGGCAGGGTTTGCAAGTACTCAGTGAGTGATTTAAGTGCGTCGTCCTACCAAATTTGCTTAACGTTCATTGCGAATTAGCACCTTCTAGCAGTGAACGGCACAACTTCCAAATATCGCGACCATCGCATGTATTCCAGCCCCTCTGCTTAGGACTGGCGTAGACCTCATGGAAATTTGGCTGCAAGTATTCAAGTGGGTAACAATTGTAAGGTGAGGAGTATAGTCTTCCTTACGTCAGTTCGGGTTTTAGCGACGATTTACTGCCAATCCGTTATGTGTGGTGTCGTCGAACCAAATGGCAGAACGTATTGATTCATTCGATCAGCTGTCTTTAGTGATATATGTCTTACGTTTTTCGTTCATACAATATCGAAGCCTAGTGTCCGAAGCATTGAAATAAATGAGGTGAGCTACTGAGTCATTTACCTGAATGACTATACCTTATGTTTTCCCTATGTTGAACTCATCCATTTAAAAATATACGACATGTTTTGGTTTATTATTCATTTCGAATCAGGAAAATTTTTTACAACCCCCCCTCAAAATTTGATACTTTACGTTTCAAGACATGGGAATTCCAAATCTGTAATGTCCGTCCGCCGTCCCCCATCCGCCGATCCCCGTCCGCCATCAGCCGTCAGCCGTCCAGGCCGTTTTGTGCCTTTAACGTGGTCTAAAAAATCCGCTCCTTCGCACAAAAACCCCATTTGGTATGTAGTTGTGCCCGCCATCTCGGCAATCCGATCGGACGAAGCCCATGGTTGTTATGGGCAAAAAATGGTTTAAAAAGTTCACAAAACGCAGTATAATCGCAAATACGCCGTGTTTCGTATCGTTTTCAAGGTATTTTTACATTGTGGGTTGAATGGAATGAGTATCGGACGTGTACAACTGCGTATAGGGAAATTAAAGTAATTATTGAGCCAATGACAACAAATTGAAAGAACTCGCGGGAACTACAGTGGAAGTAAACGTTTCGTCGTCAGTACTCCCTCCCTCCCACCCATCTCATCAAAACCACCTGCCCGCTCGGCTCGTAATGTCGGCAAGGCCAGTTTTGAAGTTTTCTATGAACCCCAAGGATCTGTTTGAGGAAATAGATGGACATTTCCTTGAGTGAGTAGGGGGGGTTGATAATGCCATTTCGTAGTGCGCTGTTTAACTTCCAAATATAGCCACCCTTGCACGTACCCCAGCTCCTCTGCACGCTGCAAGGAAACTAATGTGAGCCATATACAACGGACGGCAATGGAAGGTCTCGCAATTATTCTTCAAGTGTTGGACTGATGCTGTAAGAATATGGTTTCATTGACGGCACTAGGTAAATTCTGCAGTCTGCAGTCGGTTATGCGCCGTGTGCCATTCATCATTTATTGTAGAGTAGTTTTTTCCGTTATAAATCTTGCTAGTACGATATCTATTCGATGTAAGTTCAGCAATGGTCAATAGATAATGAGAAGCTGTTCTTGTGTGACAGTTTTTACCCGATAATTCCATAACGGCTGTTAAGGGCACGATTGAAACCTACGGTGACAACGGAATGGAACGAGTTCAAGCTCATTGGAACATCTATTGGAACGTCGACGTGAAAGTTGAAGTCGTTAGAAGAAGCAGAGCGACATGGTGGAAGATGGCTGTCAGCGGCCCATTCGGACAGAGCTCCCAGAAAAATCTAGTAGACTGTCATATAAATAACCCCTGCACCGATCACTCAATAACGTGTGAGGTACAAATAGGGGCAGCACGATAAATTCTAGAACTTAAGGCGCCACCAGGAGAACGTTGAGCTAGATTCTACCAAGTTCATATCAACTAAGTGCAAAAACGATTTTATTTGCTTTTGAGTAGGTGGTGTGAGGAAAATTGTGTGATGCGTCGCACCTTGAGCCGCTACGCCACCACCTTGAGGATGAGAGACAACGGACTAGTTTCGGACCTCCCTACGGATTTCACATTTCTATTCGGTATGGTAATCTTAGTATTATCTAAACGCGCGTCAGTGGCACACTATAGAAGAGCCGTGACGCCTACGTCAACCGAGTGACAGCTCTTTGTTGTTGACTGGCTATCAAATGCAGCCCCTGATTCCTCGATTTCCTTATCCAGAGACAGAGCCGCGGCCTGGGCCGTCGTCCCTCGGATCGACTCAGAGGAAGAGACAAAGCCAATTCCGTCGGCGTCCCGTACACAAATTGAAAGAGACGAAATATTGACTGATTCGGTGCATCGCACAACTTAATACGGAGGTTGCCATTCAACCAGGAACGGGAATTGACTAAATTGTTGACTAAGTACCAAATTTTATTTTACCAAAGAATGGGGGTCTTCATGTACGATAAATAAAGTACGACCTTTGATGTGTATTTTGTAACATGAGCGGTATGTGTGACACAACGTAGAAGAAAATATAGTATACGGCAATTGCAGGGTCCTCGCAAGTCTCCTGGACCCCCTGATGCCTTGTAAAACATGGAACATGGGAAGTTTCACTCGGTCAAGGTCCGTATGCAACTAAAGGAATATGCAAATAAGGGGTCAGGGTATCTGTAGATATGGCTGGTCTGTTTCCTTATTTGATGACGCTGTTTTTGCGGAAGTTGCGGTTTAGCTAATGTGCAATAGACCGGCCCCTGCAGCATCCACCGAACTCAGACCTGCGGAGGTTTGGCAGGTATTTGGTCGCTAGCCAGTCTCCGGGTAAAGAGCTGTTGCCCATGTGTGACCACGCAGAGGAAACCACCTGAGGAATCCCTGGACCGACTGGGAGGAGTTCTTTCAAAAGGACCGATCAACTAAGACCACGTTTCTTAGCCATCACCTTCTTCGCGAACTCTGCAAAATGGTTATCGACTTGCTTCATAGCAGTCAACGCTGCTAAGTTCGTTTGCCCTCTCAACAAGAAACCACAGTGGAGCTGCAAGTGCTTCCTTGTTTCCTCTGCAGGGGAGGCGCATTGAAGTCCCTATGTCCCAGGAGGAACTGGCTCGTCCAGTGGTCTGGATCAACCCATTCTTTTTGTCTTGAAAGATGTTCACGGATGTTGGGGAAGAACTCACACGTGTCACGACCCTTTGACAAGGATTCCCATCTCGCTTGCCATTTCTCTAACGTCCATTCGTCGATAGCGGCAAGTTTTCGTTTTGTGTTGAGATCTGTGCGGTGTTCAGCCCAAAGTGGGGGAAGCTCCCGTTTCACTCGCCACAAATCAACCATGTAGGTGTTGGTAGATGCCCCACCTTTCACCTATATTCACTCCTAAGTATATGACGTGCTTTTCAACAAGGAGCCTGTGACCGCCAACGCGTATTGAGGGTTGATTATTCACTTTTCCTTTCAAGAGGATTGGCTGGGTTTTTGCCTCAGCCACCTGCATCTTGACATGCTCGCACCATTGGGTGGTGGGATTTTTCTTATCTGTACATATGGCACAATATCGCTTTGATACGATGTCTCACTACCTGTAACCAGTTATATTCACTTCAAGAGAAAGGCAGCCCAAGGCAGGAGGTTGGAAAGGGAGAGGAGAGTGGGAGGATGAGAGGAGATAGTGGGAGACTAGGTATGGGAGGACGTACATATTTTGTGACGTGATTTCGTTCCCTCCCAGCGTGACGCTTTTTGTCAGTTAGGTGAATGACAAAGCATGATCCACGCTAAAAAGCCATTAACTTCAGCCAAACACGCGTTATGGGGCTATGAATAGGATGTCTGAGCAGTAGGGGTGGTGACTGACGTGTCAATGAGGGTCTGCCCACCCACCTCTTGGCCTCACTGCTTATCTCTTCTCTATACGCAGTGATACCTACCTGCTGCAATGCCCATTTCCATTCACCAGTTTTTATTTGCTTATTTATCATTATTTGTTGTTAGTGACGTTTTATGTGCATATAGAGTGTTTGTACGTTCATTCTAAATTTTTAAATTAGAGTATTTTTCAGCAACACAGTGATCATTTTTAACTGAACGTTTTGCTAAAAAACGCACATCTGATCTCATAACATATTTAGTTATAATAATTTTTCTAATGGGTGTGTGTCTGTTGGCAAAAATACTTCAACTTCCTGCTAAAAAAATAATTTACGGTGGTTTCACAAGCAGACTTCTCTAGATCGCCAGTCAGGGTTGCCGTTTTGGATATGTTATGTGTAAGGTACTAAGTGAGGAAGGGAGTAAGTACGGTGTAGGTATTGACCGGGTGCAGCAATTTGAACAAGGAGTTTTATTTGCAATTCTCGGAGAAGTCTTCACCCATTACAAACAGGGAACTGGGTGGGAGTGAATGCGAGCAAAGGCAACTGGGCAGCCTTGATGAGATAAGCGCTCAGATACGACCAATGACACCGAAGTTTCAAGCGAATCAGAGCATTTGAGGTGCCTAACCAGCCCCACACGAGCCTGGGCACTCGAAACGTTCGGTTCAGATAACTATAGAATCAAGTACTAGGGATGACCGAATTTTTATTATTGAGTGACTACAATATTTAGCCCAGAACCTTGGGCTGTCATATTGGACTTCCCTGCTGACTTCGTCGTTGTCTGTGTAATGAGAAATAATACAGTTTTTCCTCGTAGTCCGCTCTTGACGAATAGCCGGCCCAACTAATTTTATTAATTGTCGCGTAATATGCAGACTTTCCAATAACTTTCAAATAAATAGTTTGGCTGAAGTCAGAAATCTGCTTCCAGTTCACGCCGTTCGAATGTAGGTGCCACCAATAGTGGACAGAGAGGGATTGAGGGCCTACGCCCAGCAGGTTGGTAAACATAGGGGGACCCCAGACTGTGGCCTCACCAGCTAGAGCGTCCCCTTCAATCCTCTACCAACCCACCTGTTCATCTGACTTCAGATCGTTCATTTTCCATCCATTATAGAAAGAAATCGGTGTGGGTTTAGGGTTCTAAATCAGCTCAACTTCATTTTTTCAACAAACTGGTCCCTTATACGTATTTCTTTGACAATTAATCATTTAACACTCGCGATTTTGAGAAAAAGTCGGGTTTGAAATTCCACATTTATTTTAAAATATCTGACGTGACGCGTCAAACAACATTGTTCGCCCAATTGGCAATTCGTGTGTCTGCGACGGGATCGAGAGAGAATGGCTGAGCCAAATCTGCTCAAACTAGATGATTAACCAGCAAAACAAAAGTGAGGAGTTTGTCCAAAACACCGTCCAGATCTGTAAGAAGTCGGCATTTCAATCACTAAAGTGGCTATGTGGCACGCTCTGTTGTAGATTAATGTGACGGTAGAGGATATTGACGGAACTATGTGGAGCCTCCATATTGTACAGCATTGTCCCATCTCCTCGATAAAGTGCAGAAGGAAGTTGTAGGAATTGTGTGCATAGGGCACCACCGGTAGGACGGCCATGCAGTGACACTCAATTTTGAGTATGTGACCGTACTATTTCGACTCATGTTACCGCTAACAAACGGAAGCACTTGATCTCACAGGCCATTGCACGATTCATCAAGAAATGTATGAATCTTCGCACGAAATGATTTCATTGAACTGACGCGTTCCTCATCAAAACCACAAATTAAAAACCTTTGCTCGGTGGTTTTCGAGTGACACAACGAAGCGGAGGAAGACGGTCTCTGAGAACAAAAAAAAAAGAGCTAGGAGATGAGTCGACCAGCAGTTCGTCGAGTATCGAACACTAAATACTTCAACGTTAGCAATGCCATTGTTTCCTTCGAAGAGAAAAGGGATCCAACTCGCTCAAAACCCTTCCCCCCTTCAGGACCTCGTTGAAGAGCCATTCACGGAAAGCTGTAGAAGTAGTCGCTTTCCCAGCAGAGCGAAGTGGCTATTAGGGCTCCGCCAGGCACTTTTACTTTCTGCCATTCTGTGGAAAAGCCGAGATTACTGTTTTTCGGTGGAGGAGAGTGTTGAAGAGGGAGGGTTAGCCTTATACTTTTTCGCTCCGTTTGATCGCAGATCCCTCATTTGCAAGATGGCTATTCAGACTCTCTCCCGCAATTAAAAGGTGAAATTCTCGTAGCTCTAGGAATGAAGATTTCCTTGTGAACCTGTGCGAAGGTCCAATAAACCTCAACTCTGAAGAAATAAACGGGTTTCTCGAACTAGTACTTAGCGTTTTCCGTTTTAAATGAAAAGGCTGTCGTTTATGATTACACGTGATGGGTACAAGAGAAAGAGAGAGCAATAAAGACTTGAATTGATTGATGAATGAGACGGATGACTGTATTGATACACTAAGTTTTAAACGGTCACTTGATGGAGTTGTGATTGAGCAGCCAGTACAACTGGTTCATCAGTGGAACGGTGGGTCTGTCGATATATGTGATATATGAACTGGTGTTAGGTCGAAAGGTGATAGCTACTGAATGCTGCGTGCACTGATTGCTGAATGACTTCGTTTATTTTCAGCTTGCTCTGGGGTGATGTCAGTACGAATGCCCAAGGATAGGCGGACACACACGAGAACTGAACAATGATCATGTTCCCGACTACCCATCAGGGGCGAGTGGGTTTAGGATTGCTTGTCTGGCACATCCGATAACGTCTTAGAAGAACATGTAACGAGACAGACTATTCGACAAACCAGTTCCTCACAGGACATGGAAACCTCCATATGATTCACTTCTTTTTCCTTCGCTCACTCTGTGAAGGCTGTTGGCGACCTCGAAAGTAATCCTTAAAGCCTTTTGTTAGCAGGAGAGGCTAATTGAGCTTCGATCAGGAAAAGGAAGAACCCTGCACCCTGTAGCTTGCTCGTTAGGGCCAGGGGCAACTAACTAATCAGGCTCGAACTGAGCCAAACAACACGTTTACCCTGTTTTACTTTTTTCATGATGGGCTGATAACGCTGTTTTCAATGTGATTTCGAGAAAGGCGCATATTAATCTATAGATTATTGCCAAGAGTTGTTATCAACAAATGTTTAAATTTGTATCACTCCAACAACTAACCAAACATGTGTTTCATTCTGTTTATATGAAACTTAGCTCCACATTTTAGGTAGAAACTGGTGGCGCCTAATGTTTCAGACTTCAATTGCTTCTACTCAGGCAACGATCATTATAGAGTGGTCAGTGAGTGCATGGCGTCCGTAAATGTCTGTAGGCATTTATGATCCGATGTAGGGGTGTGTGGAGGAAATGCCCCGTCTCATCGGCCCAAACCATCCTCCGCCCCATCAGGCAAAAAGTGTGGGGGAAATTGAGATGGAGACTACAGCGAACCCTCGGGGATTGGCATGATGTGCGAGTCAAACGGGCGGGTGGTTTTGATGAGACAGGTGGGAGGGAGGGAGTACTAACGACGAAACGTTGGCTTCCACTGTAGTTCCCGCGAGTTCTTCAATTAGTAGACATTGGCTCACTATAATTACTGTAATTTTCCTACACGCAGTTGTACACGTCTGATACTCATTCCATTCCACCCAGGATGTAAAAATACCTTGAAAACGATTCGAAACATGGCTTATTTGCGATTATACTACGTTTTGTTAATTTTTTAACCGTTTTTTGTCCATAACAACCGTCCGAACGGATTGCCGAGATGGCGGGCACAACTAGATACCAAATGGGATTTTTGTGCGAAAGAACGGATTTTTTGGACCACGTTTGGAACCACAAAACGGTCCGGAAGGCGGGCGGACATTGCAGATTTGGAATCCTCGCTTGAATGTAAAGTATCCAATTTTGAGGGGGGGTTGTTAAAAAATTTTTTGTGACCGTAAAACATAGGGTTATTATTTAGAATGAATAATAAACCAAAAGGCAGAAGGGATTCTTCAGACAACTGGCACCAAGAGAAAGAGGCAAAGATGAAAAAGGAAAGCACTAGTCTTTACTGGTCAAGACATGGGGAAAGAATTTTGGTGAGGTCCTTGAGAAACCCCTTGTCTCGGTTGGGGCAGGTCTCTGAGGGTGCTACCCACTCGGCACACTTTCCTGGCCAAGGTTGATCGCAGTTCAGGTTCCATGCAACTCCTTTCCTCATTTGGTGGATGGGGGCAAGCCTGATAGAATTCTTGCGTGAACAACGCTTTTTGGCAGTTCCTGCTCTGGGGTTTGCCACTCATTCATATTCTTAGGCTGCTCAAGCCACCGCTAACTGAAATGGCACAACAGGAGGCTTCTACCCAGACACAGTGCCTGTGCCAGTAGGGGTGTCACCAGCCATGAAGCCAAAGATTGGTAATCACTGCAGGCTATGTACCCCTCTCCAACAACCCGAAGTTCTTGGACCACGTGTCCTATACGGGTCAATATAATTTATCTGAAAAGATCGTGTTCACTGTCTGATCGTCGAGCTCATGAACGTTGCCGAATGTTGTGTGTTGCCACACACCAGGTATATTTTACTCATGTTAACAAGCATACCCTGAATAATGAACAAATCGACATAATTAAATATTTTCTTGTGAATTTGTCGCGTAAGACTTCCCATCTTTCCGTGAGGCTGTGACGCTCTCAACATTTCCCCAGACGTCTCCGCTCTTAATTTGAAGTTAACCCTCAACTCAATTAACTTTACATTATCGTCGAATGACGGGAATTCGCGGAGAACATTAACGATAAAGGACAGAATTTCGAACCTTCCCTGACAATTAGAAACTGTGATTGGTGGTCGCGCTGGATTGTGGAAGGGGTGTGGCATCCGGCCCTTCCAATTAAATTTTTGATAGACTGAGGCCGTCTGGGTGGAAGGGGCGCTCGGGGAATTGGTCCGTCTATTGTCAGACCGTTCCGACAAGTTCGTCTCCCCGACGTAATTAATCGGATACGGGTTTCCGTCACCTGAATCCACCGTTTCTGGAACTGAAGCGTCAATAAGCGGAGCGGGGAGTTGCCGTCAATCGAAGGCCCCATAATCCAATCAACAAACGCAATCACGCATAATCTCAATTTGAGAGAGGAAGAGGAGACCGAGAGTGAGGGTGGTTGTTCTGGATGGAGATGGCAGGGAAGAAGGTTCATCTAATTTCCGGATAATCTGGTTAAGGTTCCTTGCATATACGTCGATGACCTGAGGCCTCCCTTTTACCATTTGAAAGAGAAGGACGGCCTTAGAATACGTAACTTTCGCTTTGCCCGGTCTTTGGATCCAGAGGCATTCGCGAATGCTCTTGGAATAGTCAAGTGGGTGGGAATTGCGATCCGATGTACGAGCGAATTTGTTCCCAACTGCCACGAGAACCTCTCCACAAAATAAGATATAGGTGGCACATTTAGCAACCGGCCTGCGGAGAACACAGATGAAGTGGCTTCGGAAATCATGAATGCAACATACATCTCGAGTAGTTGTCGCTGCGGGAGAGAATTCAAAATTTGAACACGATTGATGAATAGTTGGCGTTCGTAGTAGAAAGGAAAGTCATCTAATCAGCTGAAAAAAAGCTGAGCTCTTCAGACATTTATTGTTTAAGGGGTACTAAGTCCGAACAACACAGTTCACCAGTCTTCTGTGAGTACTTGCCAAGGTACCCCACGTGTGCATAGATTCCCGCTCAAGTGCCCTCTGGAGAGCCCGGAGCTCCATCTTAACGCGCCACCATTCCGTTATTGCTCCGTTAGCTCCTGCACTGGATGGTTTTGGGTTTGTTCAAAACCAGCATGCGTGTGTGTGACATGTTGACGCTATTTGTTCCTTAGCCGTTGAGGGGGCTTTAGAGGGCGTTTATGGAACAGATTACCGTCACTTTCAGGCCGTTCGTGTAGTGTCCCTGCCTTCAGCGATGATGTGTACATGAGGTTCGTAACTTCGCAACTTCGGATGCTCGCTGAATCATGTGGTGCAGGCGTGTCTGCGTACGCATGATGACTCAGACGCGATTGGCAAGTAGGTTGCTCGTACATTGTGATCCGAAGGCTGAGAAGTGGAAAGAGAAGGGCTGAGACCTGACATCATCACCATTGGTCCTAACCAGTCTGCAGTGATCAGTAATGACCAGGGTCTATGACAGGACGTATCATAGTCAGAAGGTCGTGAAGTGGAGGCTGATAAAACTCATCATGTACTGGCAACCAAAATGCTGCGGAAGTGTCAGTAGTGTTCGAGGTATCACCACGTAGCTTCTAAACTGGTCGGAATTTTACTGTGGAACTTTCTCTTATTCTTCTTTCCTTGGCCCTCCAAATCCTTCTATCCGTAGAGCTGGCGTTTCCATTTCATTAATTATAATTTATTCCGTATGACAGATCTTTCGTACTCGTTTGTTTGTCATTTATCTGCTCCCTTCAATAATATTTCTGAACGAATTTCACATTTTGAAGTTCTAAAGCACGTTACAATTCAACAAAATTTTCTTTTAGTGGCGAATACTTTTCCAGACGAGTGGAAATTGTGCGCCGGTGCTATAAGTATTTGAGGATGGCGTTTTAGCGCTATCGTTCGAGCTCCATAGCCATAACTGGAACTAATATTCTCGATGCTGGAAGAAGAAAACGGTAAAATTGTATCGGGAAATCGGCAGCAATTCACAACGCACCGGATGAGAACTTTTTTTTTTTTGCCATCAACCTCTCAACGGAGAAGCTCCTTGTAATGTGTTATTGCTCCCCATCGACGCACCGGACAGATAAACCTTCTCGAATGATTCGCCAGTGGTGAAAAAAAAACAACTTCGGTGAAACAGTACAAATAGCTGCTGTAAAGCTCAAGGAACTCAAGTCAAATATCCTGTTTAATATCCTTTTAGATGAGGCATCGTGCTCCCGACTAGGGTTTGAAGGAGGCCGCTGAATTTCCATAGCAGTAAAACGAAGCCTTTAGACTCGTTGCTTCTTCGGCCCTTAGGGATATTTTTCTGGCGTGCTTCAATCGTCTGGCGTTTTTATGGCAGTGCGGAGGTATTACGAGGAGTTGAATGCTGATCAAATATCGATTTGCCGGTGGCGAATTAATTATGTTTTAACTGTGTGTCGTTACTCCGTCAATTGGAGCTTAATACGCCACACATACACATATGTACATCTGTAACAAATAATTATGGTATCCGGGAATAATAAGATGAATTCTGAGAATAAGCGTTCGTGGGTAACGGTGAGAGCGAGTGAGTGAGTAAAAGGGCGCTATATCTTCGTTCAACGCATTTCTACAGGAATATTTACGGAGAACGAAATGTAGGGACTAGTTCGTTGAGAGTAGTGCGTGAGTTTGATTGAAATCTTTTCAGCCGTTTTTCAGAAAATTAAAAATATTCGATAAATCTCGTTTCCCGAGCTAACGTGGCTTATATCGCCGCTCAACACGTACATACAGAGATAGTTGCAAGAAACAAAATGTGTGTTGGTGGTTTACGAGCGCTGTATCTTCGTTCAACAGATAGATGCAGAAATAATTACGTAGTACAAAATGTGGGTATAGGTGGCTAGAAGACACCCAGTAAGATTGGTCAACTCCAGTGACGTATTTAATCGAGAAATTACAAAAATGTTCAAAAAAACATTATTTTCGACACATTTTCACTTTTATCTCTGCTTAATGGAGAGTCAGAGGAATATTTATCGAGAGCAATACATATATATTAACTATTTAAAAACATTCTGTGATTTTGTTGACAACCGTTGTGGCATTTTGCCAAAAAGCATTAAAACCTATTTTGGAGATACTTATGGAGAAGAAAAGTTAGGTATCAACTAGTAGAAAATAATTTGAAAGTTCAATGAGAGCCGCTAGTTTTTAGTACACTTTCGTCCCCCGTCCCCCTTTCCGATGGAAATTGCCTATAACATTATTTACGTGTCTACAAAAAATAACAAACAAAACGAAAAAAACCAGCTCAATCGGTTCAACAGTCCTCCCACAAATCGAACTACAGACACTCATATATATATATATACGCGGACGAAAATGAGGTTTTTCGAACTCAATAGGCCTCAAAACGTAAAAGATCTGAAGTAAATCCAACTTTTTTTTGACACTATCGCTTTATTTCCCTTACCCTTTGTGTCGCGGATTGTGAAAACTGACCCAAGCTGTTTCAGAATACACGGAGGTGCTCCTTCTATTATTAGACAATTGATTCACTGAATGTGCTAGATTTATAATGAAAAAACGGTTTAAATGATTACACAACGGTTCATTATTCTCTTGAACAACTTGACGGAGTCTGACAGCTACCAAGACCAATCCCATTCGATTCAGCATCGAAAAATACCAGTTAACCACACGAAACATGACAATTGGCACGACGTGACGAGTCGAGCGGGCGGGTGGCGTTGATGAGACGTGAGGAGGGGAGTACGAATGATGAAACGATTACTTTCGCTCTAGTTATTGTCCCGTGAGTTCTTTCAATTAGTAGATTTTGGCTCACTATAATTACTGTAATTTCTAAAGTTAACGTACCTGTTAGGTGAGTCCGTCTCCTCTGGTTTGTGAGTTACTGTGGGCAAGCGCTTTCGATGTAAAGACATCATCGTCTGGCCGTTAAGTCAGTGCTGGAGTCAGTCAGTTGGTCGTGGTCTTTATATACAAAGAGAAAGGTGAAAGGGGTGATGGAGCGTCGGGGAAGGGGCGGGGAGAGGAGGTCATGTACCTCAGGGGGAAACCCCCTAGAGATAAATGGAACGTGTTGGATGGTCTGTCAATTGTGGAATTTACGTCTTTTTTGTGTAGGGTGGTCTGTAAATCCGTCAGTTGGTTGTTTTCGTTTGTGTAGTGTTTTGAGTGGTGTGAATATGGTGTCGCATTTTGTGTTGATTTGTTCATTTATGATCTGTCCATTGAAGTTTTTTTTTAAATAAATTTCCATGTTTTCTAATATGTTCAGTTTTCGTCCTTTGTATTGTTTGTGTAGTAAGGTGGTACAGTCCTGTATTTTGGCGGGTTCATGTCCAGTTGTTTTGAGGTGGTTGGCAAAGTTTGAATCGTCTTTGTTCCTACTGAGAGATTTAATGTGTTCTGAATATCTGGTCCGTATTTTTCGCCCTGTCTGTCCTATGTATGCGTTTTTACGAGTACAAGTTATTTTGCTGACCGAAAACAAAGGGTTATTATTCAGAATGAATATAAAACCAAAACTGTGCTGAAGTCAAGATTTTTGACAATTTTTTGTGCTGCTCCCACCTGTCACTTTCCCGCAGGGTTTTACGATACTCGGAGGTTTTTGTAACTTTCCGTACAATAAATGTAATCAAAATCGTAACAGCTCAAAACTATTTTGATCGTTATACTAATTACTGTTTGCTAATACCCTTATTTTGGCCCCCCAATCTGCAGGCTAAATATCAAACATGAGCCGATTCGGTTCTGCCGTCCTCTCAATCGCTTTCACGGACACACGCAGACGATTTGCCCGAATGGCGTTGGACTCAACGGCCCATGAAACGTAAAGATCAGAATAAAACTGAAAATTAGATGACTTTTACTTTTTATTCGGGCTAAGGATATTAAGAACACCGTTAGAGAATATGGGCGGCTTGAGTTTGTACCATGAGTATCACACAGGTTACGAGACTGCAGGGATTTGTGTTGATAGGAAAAAAAAAACCGACGAAACTTAGAGCATTTCCATAAACTTTTTAGGGCTTTAGCCCCTGAAGAATCGCGCGGCTCCCTCCTCCACCTTAAATTACGAGGATGGCGTAAAGAAAGTTGCGTGATGTTCAGCGCAAACGTCTCGGAGCCCCTCGTTAATTCCTCCAGCGGTTGTCTGCAAAGCTTCGTCGAGGCCGTAGGAAACATAAATGTTTTAGTAAGTTGCCAACGGAGGCGGCGCAACTGGAACTTGACGGGAGGAGAGGACCGGCACAAAGGTAAAGCCGCAACGTGGAGAAAGAGACAAACTTTGTTTACATGCATTACTTTCGAGAAGCTGCCTGGCGGAGTTACGAAGCACTTGGCAATGTTTAGCGCTTGTGGGATCCTACTTCAAAGGAACGACTACAACTTCTGATTTGCATTCGTAAAATAACACCCTCCCCCACTCCCCGCGCGCACGAAAATTCCCGACCTTCCGCAACTGATAAGATTTAATTGAGAAATCCCACGAAATTGAACAATATACTCGACTTTTTTTGTTACTTTCTCCAGGCAACGAAAGTGTTGAATTAGTAAAAGTACTAAAAGTGCGGATAAACGTGAACGTGATCATCGAAGTAGCGGTATTCAGAACTCAGTTGCGTTCCATCATGGACGGTATTCCGCCAGTCGGTCCATTGCAACAAACGTAAATAAACTCTGCCATTTTCCAACATAATTCCCCCATTTAATGCTCAGGATGTTTGCCAGGATACATCTAGCACAGCTAGCACTCTATGGACTGACCCCCTGATTCTGGTGGGGCCTGGTGTGTAGTAAGGGAGTCGCGTTGCGTTGTTGTACGAAGTGTGACATGCGCACATCGTATCGCGAATAGGAAGCTGGGTAGAAACAAATGCGAGCAAGGGCGACAGGTCGGTTTCCTTCTGGTGTAACCGTTTCTGAACACTCAGACAGGAATCTTACTATCCGTTAAAAGGGATCTCAGCTGTTAATGAATATCATGCGGGTTACTATTTTGATAACATACCACAGCACGGGCACTCCCTCAGCATCCCCCGAAGCCAGGCCTGGGGAGGTCCCAGTCTCCCTGTAACATAAAAGTCCTTCTTTGCGAACTTATGAGCTTGCTTAGTAGCAGTCCGAAATGGAAGGTTTGACTGCTCACACAACAACCATCGTTCACTTTTGTAGGAACTACAGAACAGAACTGTTGTTTCCCCCGGACTTGGGGCGCAATACGTGCACGATGACGTCTTTGAGAGAAAAGAACCGAATCCACGAAGCTGCCATTCCTCGTAAGGAACTGACTCGTCCAGTGGTATGGCTCGTTCTACATATGTCATGTCCCTTTGACAGGGACTCCCATCTGGCTTGCACTCGTCTAAAGCTGCTCGTTTATGCTCAGTGGAGAGGCTATCACAAAGTTCGGCCTGTAAAGGGGGGAGCTCTCAACTCACTATCCACTTCTCCCCTGTACAACGGCCAAGTCAACGCGTAACTGGCCAGTGATCACTTGGATTTTGCCTTGCGGGCCATTAAGATCAACAGGAGCGCAGCCCTCTGGGATTGGACCACGATCAAAAGCTACTGACAGGGGCTCTGTTCTTATTGATATGACACCACAATTCTGAGTAAAGCAGAGTGCGCCTAGTGCACACAAAAACCAAGACAAGCTCTCACCGAGTCAGGGAGTGCGGTCCATCACGGTACAGTCCCAATCACTGCCAGGATTCAGTCTGGATCCATGCGTCAAGCTTGATTCAGCTCGATCAATGTATCTGTCCAGTTCTAGGAAGGCAGTGTGGCACTCAATAGAGATTGCAAACGAGCAGCCCACCGTTTTCTGACCTCTAACCTGTAGTTCCTGACTGGTGGGGAGGCGGTTGCACCTTGCCCGCATACGTGGCTCATAACAACCCATCATCTCCTCGGTAGCATTGCTTGCGTGTGCTCATGTAGAATTTCTGGTCACCCATCCTTCTTCCCTTTGACTGCAAGAGTGCTTTCTGATTAGCAGTGGCGTACCTGGGAACAGAAGGCCACCCTGCCCTCTGGCTTCAACCATACCTCTTGGCATGTCCAGGTTTTTAATTGGCTGATTTATATTTCCCCCGTCAGGCCAGGTGCCCTTTCCCATCTTCTTATATCTTGGGGTTTTTCCATCATTTCCTAGGCTGCTTGGATCAACACTCTTCTTGCCCTTTCCTATGCCACTAATGCTGGCATGTAATTAGCAAACCACAGCACACATATACAAAACACATATAATCACTCCAAATAACCTACACTCATGCCTTGCAGATTACATTCACAATGCAGGTGGAGTACTAGGTACTATGATGTTCCGCCGCCTGTTCATTACTTACTTCCTACCTAATGGTGTTGGGAGGGGGAGTACCTTCATATTCCTCCCCTCCTACAACCGTTCTTAAGCCAATCCTAACCTATATCAAAATAATACCTATCCTATCACCTAACCTACGCCTACTTTCTTACCTACCACCCATGTTCAAACTAGGGCCCCGCCTTTTGTGCCACTTTTCAGCGAATGTCTGCATCTTGCTCCCCCAGCATATTGGGCACCCCTATGTGCAGCATCCTTTCCTCCTCGTATAGACTGCATGCCCTTAGGATATGGCTAGCCCTGCACCTTGCCGAGATTCTGAATAGCTGCAGCATTCTGCTGAAACACCCATCCTCTGTGTATTGCTGAGACGATTTGTGGCTTGCACCGACATCTTCACATACTAACTACCTCTTTACTTCAGGGAACAATTCGTAGGCGTGCCTGTCCATCAGTCATTCTGACCTCTAACCAAATCTGTATGTAGTGCAGTCAGTGGTGTAAAACGAGTTTTTCTTCGTGTCATAGACTGATTTTGTTTGATTGTCTAATTGTTTTTTCACGTATTGAATGAACTGTTTAATATTTCTAGAAGGAGCTGAGGTTATTCTTTCGGCTTGCCAAGAAGTCATTAACTTTCTTCTCATTTAATATGAAATTGAGCTAAACATTGATTTTAATAACACATCTACTATTTCTTAAGCCTAGTCAAGGATTTTGAGTGCGTTATTTCAAGTTTTCAGTCGTGAATTTTGATTTCCAGGCACGCTGCACGTCCCACATTCTAATTACGTCAACCCTGTGGCAATACAAATGTCTTTACAGTGTCACTCGACCACCTTTTAACAAACCACGATTAGCTCCCTCCATTTCGTCTCTCAATCGTTTCCGCCGCCGGAAAAATCCAAGTCTACAGTAAATATTTCACGGTTGAAAAGGTTACTCGCTCGGGTAAGCGCCCAAAATGCGGAGCATGGAGTTCCCAACGATAAACTTTGTCTCGAAAACGCCTTATTGGATCCGCAAAATGAGATGCCTAAAATTTCAAGGGAAATCCTCTCTTTCCGGCTGTAAAAGTGAAGTCCTGAAATAACCGCCGAGCCCAAGGCCCGATATTTATATTTGCTTCGCTCTCGATCAAACTTTTCCATCGAGAATTACCCCACCCCCTCCCCACTCCTTTTCGCACATACGAGAGCTTCGAAGGATCTTTCATACTTCCAGAGTCAAAAGTTGAAATAAAAATACTTTTCGTTTACCGCCATTGAAGAGCTTTTTTTCTCGTATCGGCTGAAGGAGGAACGCACGGGTTTCCCCCTCATCAGAAAGGGCCGATCTCAAAGTGGAAGGTTCGTAATTCTGGACATTCTCAAGGGCTTAAAGTAAATAAAAGGGACGTGACGAGAAAGTAATATATCGTTCCTTTTCTTCGGGCGCCAACTCTAATCATATTTTGGACTCCTTCGAAAACTTTTCCTTCCTTCCCCACTTTCCAAAAACTCGTTGCTTTTCCCGGAGAGAAGGGTCCATTTATAATCACAATCAAACTCTCTCTTCCGTCTGAAATATTTACACAAGAGACGCCCTGAAGAAGAAGAAAAAAGGTGGCGAGGCGCCGAAGATTTTTATTTTTTTTTGAAAGGGACTGAAGTTTTCCAAAAGAAATCCCCTCGCCATTTTGTTAAAAAAGGGAAAAGTTTGGCGAAGTCGAAAGCAAACCGTTCGTTGGGTGAATACCTCAATAGAAAGCTGATTTGTCGGTCTGACACTTCTTTCCGGAGTCTGACAATTCCAAAAGTGCGTTCGAAGCGGAAATGGTTTTTGGACAAGAGCAGCGGAACCTGCGCAATCCCAGATCTTCACGAGACGAAGTAATTTGAAACGACCATCACAAGTCCAAAAAGAAGTCCTGGTGCGACTTTCCTCAGCCCCAGGTGACTTGTTAAACATAGCAACCGGTAGCGGTTGAAATTTCGGAATTTATTGAGAGCCTACCTTCGTTTCCAGACGTGTATTTGATGAGGCTGTCAGCATAATCTTTCTCGAACGGTGTAAGTCAAGCGTTTTGGAGTTATAGGGGAAAAACTGCGAAACAAGTTTGTTTCTGATTGTCTAGGGCCATTTTCATGAATATGTTATTACGGTTATTCTGGGTTAACGATGATTAACGGATTTTACCGATCTCTGTTAAGCTGTTAATCACATATCATGTCGACTGCTCACTCACTACTTAATTAGACTAACACATGACGTCATTAGCTTTGTGACGTCACCGCTACTCCTACCTACTATGTAAGTCCTTACTAATCCGACAAATAAAAGTTAGGTTATGGTTATTCCAACTTCTGGTTATTAATCACATTCCTCTCTGAATAACTAACTTACATCGTCCCGAAACCAATAAATATGTGAACCGGAATCAGTTCAGTGATAGTCGTGAATGTTTATGTTGTACAGGACGGTTGTTCGACGATAAGAAGATGTCAGACGCCGATTCAGCCGTGTGACGATCGTTCGCTCAATATGTCGAAAAAGTGGAAAACTTGGATTCAATCATTTGAGTGGCAATGAGCAATGAGTTTAGATAAAAACAAGCCCAATAAACAAGCAGCTACGTTCATGACAGTGATAGGTCCCGGAGCCTTACCGGTATATCAAACTTTCCAACTGACTGAAACCACGAGGTCGGATTTGAAGGAAATTGAGAAGCTATTCGAAGCTTATTTCACTCCTAAAGTCAATAAAACGTATGAGAGATTGTTATTTTATCGCATCGTTCAAAAGCCCAACCAGTGATTTCATTACTCAAGTAGTTCGACGTCTCCCGACAAAGCCACGCATCTCAGCTCCAGCCCCAAGAAGGCCGTTTCTCCAAAGTCTGGGGCGCAGGAGAAGTTATCACCACAGCTAAAATTGACCAGTATGGAAGATGCAGGAACTGCCACCAATTGACTAGTAAGGAAACCCGAAAGAAGGCTCTTTAAACAAACTAACTTACTGACATCTTTGTTTACGTCTTATTTCAAGTACCAAGGACCGCTTTCACCAAAACACCACTGATCGTGATCCAACTGATCACGGCTAGATAAGTAAATCAAGGCTAGCCTGCTTCGTGCCCACCACGTTAGCCGAGATCAGTGTGGAATGTGGTTAGGATAGCCGCGATCACGCTGCGCTCTAGTCATATCGAGGAGGCAGTGGACTAACGAGGTTACAGTAAAGTAAGGAACTTGGGCATCTGATGGGGGGAACATCCCGTCCCGTAAACAAGTGTCGAAGCTCTGCCAACGCTGAAACTAGTGAGGAGCGTAAAGTAAAAATACAACTGCAAGAGCTGCAGGAAAAAGCCATACTAGTCCGGCAGAATGCTTTGTGTGAACAGGAAAAATCGGAAGAATTGTGAGGTTACACACAACACCTTTTACTAGTAAGGAATTATAGCAAGGAAGGGAAACGTGAGTGTTAAAGTGGGTTATCATTTCAACATTTCCTACCTATCTTCTTTTAAATCCGCCCAGGTAAGCCATTTTTACTTTCCTTGGCACTACGAAGTAGAAAGGAAAGTTATGTAATCGGCTGAAAAAAAAATTTGAGTTTTCTTCAGATCTTTACGTTTCAGACCCTCCTGAGTCCGAAAAACACTATTTGGGAAAATGGTCTGTGTGTATGTGAACGATTTTTAGAAAAAACCACCGTACCAAATCAGCTCAAACTTCATATCTCGCCCGCACGTTACCATGGGACGCAAAAATAAGGGTATGAACAAAATCCACCGAAAGTTAACTATAGTTATCATAGTGATCAAAACACCAAATATTTTTTTCTCAAAAACGGCTCTAACGATTTTGATTAAATTTTTTATATTGGTAGCTCTTGATAAGATAAATATACCATAAAAATCCTATTTGTGGGAAAGTGACGAGAGCAGCACAATAAATTATCAAAATCTTCGACGAAAAGCGTTTTTGCCGCGGTTTTTTCCTTTTAAACTCTGCTGGAATGTTACTAGAGTGTTAAAAAAAAGTCGTGTTGTAGTCCAATCCAATACTTATAGGGTGAGTGTTTAAAAACGCTAATGAGATGGGGCTCACTCCAGAAATTCCTGAATTTCAACTACCGCCGTTTCGCTTAATACCAGTTCTAACAGTTATTACCCAATAAATCTGCAAAAGTAATTACTATCCTTCTTCAAAAAAATTTGTGTTTACAGCCTCATCAATTATCTGTGTACCAATTGCTTAATAATCGTCCGAGAATGAGTACGAGCAGCACAATAAATTCCAGAACATTAGGCGCCACCGCTTCCTGCAGCTGTGAAGTGTTGTTTGACCAATTTCAAAGGAACTGAGTGATAAATGAATCGATTAAATAGAATTAGCCATGTACAAAGTGAATGACGTAGAGTAAGGAAAGTTGTGTGTTGCAACGCGCCAGATATTTTCTAAAACTGCTCAACACACATTTTACGCGAACAACTTGTTTTCGACGATCGTAATACTTTTGTTCGCAACCGAATTTAAATTCATACATCTTGAAGTCGTCGGAACGCTCTCATATCCATTTGAGGCGCCGGGTGAGATGACGATAACAATAGAGCTAACATACTAGATTATCATCGTGGTGGAAAAGCTACTGAAATAACTGAGGACTTGTAAACAGCATCTTCGTTTATTATTATTATTATTATTATTATTCCAAAACAGTTGTAAATTATTCACAATAATATAAAGGAATACTCGTCAGAGCACGGTAATGGCGGACAAATATCCGGATATGATAAAGAAAGATAAGAGCTAACCGCCCAATTTTTTGGGGTTAAGGATTGGTCAGGGCTAGAGCTTAACCCAATGTGGTGAAGGCCGTTTTTGTGGCGGGAGCGGGTTAGGTGCTGTTAATCGACTCTAAACGGGATCAACGCAGTTGGTGCAGACGGCCCTGAGGCGACGAATTGTTTGTTTTTTGTGCTGTTGATTAATATTTTACACTTTTGTTGGTTACAACGCATTCTGCATTCGCGCGAGCTTATTGCAATTGGCTTTCAAAGAAGATGGTGGTTATTATTATTTCTCATCAGGGCTTCAGTTTGGGCCGCTAGGTTTTTTTCAACAGTCGTTTGATCGCACAACAGACAAAAAACTACCGACCAAACCTGTCAATTAACTTCTTACTTTCGATATTCCAAGAGTCGCTAGAACGAACGCAAGGGTTAGCATTTTTTTTTTTTTTTTTTTTTTTTTTTATCCGAGGGTACACAGGGCACATAGGTCTCTTGTAAGCCGAGTATGTCCATAGCCCCAGGCCCTGGTATGGTTATGGGTTCAATGCACTCCTGGGGGAAAATATTAAGCGCCTGGTTGTCAAGACAGGGCAGTCACATATGACGTCCTCTTCTCCACACAATCTGCACTCAACTACCTCTAAATTTTCCATCTTGTTGAGATGATGCCTCAGTGAGAGATAGTAAAGACACTTAGATCCCGTCTGGAGAGTGTTGGCATTGCCTTCGCCCCTAGAACAGGAAATGCGCAATGAGCCTCTTCGCCTGTATTAGTCGTGGCTGGTGGCGCCAATGGGCGTGAGTTTCCTGTGCCTCCCATCGGGCCTGTGCTAGCATTTCTGTCGGTTCATTGGGTATGCCCGTTATTTCACTTATCAGGTTTGTTTCCTTATCAATATGAAGGTTTCTGAACCCTCGGGAAGAGTTATATATAGTTACCCGGTTGGCAGTGACTCATCAATCGACTGTGCACAGACAGTTCTTCAACCCGAAAGCTTAAACTAGTAGTGCCACCAGGGCTTTCATTCTTTCTTGTTACTCTGAGCTCTAAAGGATCTCTAGTGGTCAACCAAACGTTGTTTTGGTTTATTATTCATTGTGAAAAAGACACCTATTGTCGGTCAGGAAAAACCGAACTTTTGGCATTTTTATTGCAACTACGTCGTGTTTTCTGCCGTATCCTTTGTATTTTTGTATGGCTGAGTCGAATAGGATGTATCGCATAGGCGTAGGACACGAAAAACAACGAAACCACACTAAATATAGAGTGTCAAATTCTACTAATTGAGTAACAGCGAAATTTGCCGTTTCTTCTCGTCCTGCGCTCACTTCCCACGCTGCATCCCCTACCACTCCAACCACCCGTCAGTTCACCTCGTCATGTCAGGCTAATTGCCTAGTGTCGCCTAGAAAACGTCGGTTTCGTCGTTCCATTGTAGTCAGGTCATGTTTCATATAGTTTATTGGTATTCATCAACGCTGAATCGAATGAGATGTGTCTCGGAGGTGTGAAACTGCTGAGCAAGATAATAATAGTAAAGTAATCATTTGTAGCTTTTTTTAACACGATTCAACTCTCTCGATCATCTCGCCCACCACTAATTCTTTCCCACATACTCAACTTGAATATCTTCTTTTTGCTTGCACCCAACACATACTTTTTCCATGGTAGTTAACATGTCGCTTAATACAGCCCAGTTCCGGCACTCCAAACGCCACTCGCTGAATGTGGTTGGAGCTGAGGAATGTTGGCAGGTCGCTCGAGATATTTTTGTTCGATTCAGCTGAGTCTGATGGGGCAACAAATCACAATTTTGAGAAAATCAGGTGAAAATGTAACATTTTTGATGACGTCGATCTATTTTGACGATTTTCGTGATTAACAAGTATTAAGCGGGACGCACTCCGAGTCCCTTAGACAACGACGTTCCTGCTGATACCTCAGTAATTGTTCCTCCCGTAAAAACGACAAATACCGCGCTTTGTTCAAGATTCAAAAATCGATCATAAATCTCAAGTCGGACGTCAGAAGCAGCCAGCCCCTACAACTTAAGGCTTCAAATCATATTCAACCCTTCGGCTCCTTTCATCCGCCCGAAACGGGCTTTTCAAGAGGTTTCTCGTTCGTTCGCGGGAACGGCCGATTTTCTTTGATCCTCGCGGTTAATTGAATACGAAGGGTATTTATCTGTCAGGGGAGGGGTTCTCTGGTACAAAGAGACGGGTCAATCCACGTCTGAAACAGATTGGGATTAGACCCCTCTTTGACGAGTTGGGGGGGAAAAGGACAAAGGTATTTTCTGCTCAGTCTGTAACGCTAGTCGGTTTGTAAAGCGATCGGCGATTACGTCATTTAAATTATTCGAATCGACGTGCACTATCGATATTTTTCATTCAATTTACAACTCTTCCGTTTGTCACGATTGAGCAGTTGCGGTTGCACACGTCACACGCCAAAACAACGGACCGTACAAATTTAAGGCCACTCCGGTTGCCATTAAGCTGCAATCGTCGAGACTGTAATTATTTTCTGCGTTTTTCCTTCTTTCCGCTGGTAAGATAGTAGCGTTCTCCGAAAATTCGAAGTGGTAGTATGTTGTGCTACATGCACAAATTTAACCGCAATCGTCATACAAATAGGAGTAACCTATAAATTTCTAGCTATGTTAACTTTTTCCACAGCACGCTTCTCCATTGCTCAGACGTTGGCCATGACGTGAATAGGAGTAGCGCTATAAATTGGCGAACAGTTCCCAACGTTGAGTGAGAACTCGTATGAAATGAGAAAAAAAACATTGGATTACAACGTGGGGCTGAGTAGAGTTGTGTGAAGCGTCGTACAAGAAATCTCCCGGCAATTGCAGTACATTAGTTGGCGGAAAGTAACACGCAAGTTCCGCGTCCTTCGTAATAACGGGTTAGCAAAGCGCATCGGTTCATTCTGCGGATGAGTAGCGCCAGACGTATACCTCCTTTGCAGAGGGGCAACGGCAAAACTTTGCGCAGGTGGCATTCAACGGCGGTCTCCACGCGAAACACAACGGGCGCTAATAACGAACCTTTTACCGAACGTTCTGAATCAACGCGGACGCTCTAAATTGGTCGGCTGATATATTCAGACGTCGTTTATTCAAGAAGGAAAAAAGGGGACCCCCGCAGCAATTAGTTTTCTTGCTCTTCATTTTTTTCCCCCGGACTTTTCAGCTTTTATACTTAGCATAATTAGACGGTGGAAGGCGGCGGCGCCCTGGTTCTATTATTTGGACGACACAATAGTCGCAGTACGAAGAAAGACCATTGTTTTCCGCTGGTAAATAAAGATTCGTGGACATCATTGTCAACGCGGTCTAAGAGCACTGACAACCGTTGAATTAAAAATGACAGGCGACGATTTTAATTTTTCGAGAGCTTCGAATCATCTGACACGATATTTAATTAAGTTGATCGCCTGTTGTCATCGTGATATTTGTCAGAACGCCAGTGACGTGTGTTTATTTATTAAACTAACGGGCGAACGGGAGCCTCTTACTGGCACTCCTGCACACCTCAGATATCGTTTGTAACACTGCATGGGAGCTGATGACGCACTGCTCTGGAAGCCGACCGGCATATGCGAATGATCTTGCAGTGGCAGTCAGAGGCAAAATTGCCTGCACTGCATAGACCTCAACTACAACCACCAGATCAGAGGCAGTTAAATGGAGATTAGGACGAAACGGCAGAGCACATACTGTGCGAGTAGCTAGATACTTCAAACACTTTCCTCAGTCTCTAGTGTGTACGACGTATTGTGTTAGGTAACGGTTATCGTTGCAATAAGCCCAATGTGTGGCCATAGTGACAAAGGGACTTGGTCTCATGTGCCTTCGAGTCAAAAATAAATAAATGAAATGGCATCATGGGAGATTATTGCTCTCAGCACTCACGCAATGCCATCAAGCAAAGTGTCACCTGCCGTAAGACCAAGTTGTTGAATTCATGGTGGTCCTGGCTAGGTGGAAACCCCCTTATCATTTTCATTGATAATGTTGATGCTGGGGGGCTTAGGATTCAAAGCTACGCACTCTCTCTGGCAGTCACTGGCACCTCTCCACCCACTCATGTGCACTAAGGACCAGATACCCGAATATATATACTCGTATCAAAGACCAGGAGAGCAATCTCCCCCCAGACTTGCCCTGTACTGGTCAAGACAACCTCACCTACAGTGAGTGAGCCCACTTGAGGCAAAGAAACGTGGTATGTCATTGAGATAGTTCTGTCAACCTGGGAAGCTGTGTACTGGGTGTGCAGCACGACTCTCAGGGGACAGCAGAAGCTGCTACCCTGTTATGACCACCTGCTCATACGACACGAATCCCGGTTATTCAAAGGGATCGCAGTTCTAGTCGTTTGTTGCCGAATCCTTTTCCCAGGACGGGGGCAATTGGCAATTCCAGCACCAGGGCTTGCCACCCACATCGGTCCTTACGTTGCTCAAGCCGCAGCCAACTTAAATGGCACAGAGGAAAGTTGCATACGAGCTGCCACGGGTATTCAGGCTTCGAACACTGCTGCCGGTAGTGAAATCGATGTGTCGAAATTGTGAAGGAAGGTCCATCGTTTTGATTGAGAACCCCCACGTTCAGAAGCGGTTTCGGAAGGAGAGGGGTAAAAGTGGACTGCCTAGGTACCCTCTCGAACCGCCAATGGGCTTCGGCCCGCGTTGCCTATCTAACGTCAATTGAAAATATACCTTACAACCCCCCCCCCCCCCCGTTCTTCTTTCACACACGTTTGAATCTTGTGTTGTGAAAATAAATGTTCGTCATCGTTAAAGTTAATATAAACGGAGAAACTAACAGCCGGCCGAATGACGAGTAATTGATGCTCGTGTCCCTTCGACAGCTCGGGTGACACCAACAGATCAGCGACAATTCCCTCACGGGCTGGTCAACGGATGGGGGAGGCCACTGACAGCCCGTCACTTCCCTCCGTTCCATCATTCATAATCTCGTAATACACCCCTATTCTGTGTTAATGTGTCCCCATACAACTCCTCGTGTTATAGACCTTTTTAGTAAACTCCCGAAACACGCAAGCTCCTACTCATAACTATCAGTTATAATGAACTGATTTGGACAAGTTGAACCAGGAGAATGCACTTTTTATTTTCCTTGGCCCCACAGAGTGGAAAGGAAAGCTGTGTCATGTGGCTGAAGAACAATTTTGAGTTTTATTCAGATCGTAACGTTTCGAGGGGTTATGGGCCAGAAAATGCGATTTGAAGAAATGATCTGACTGTGTGTGTTTTTCTCGACCTAAAGGGCTGTCGCTGTATCCCGGTCAGACCTGACAGACCTAGCCATCACCATTCTGTTCACAGTGTCCTTTGGGGATGACAGGAATCCTATAAGTGTCCACAGTGACTGAAGGTGCTCTGGGAAAGAAGAAGGGGACTTTCCAACAGGTTCCCCTTCTTGATTCCAATGGCTTTGGCCTGTCGAGAGGAAGAACTAAGAATAACTTCCCAAAGGTGTACAAGACAGGAATGGCAGCCTCCTTCCCTTATCCTATCCTCTTCCTCTTCCTCAACCTATCCATCCTTTATTTCCATCCCGATAGACAGGCAATGGTTAGTGTTGATACTGTCGGGCATTCAAGAATGTTTAAGGCCTAAAATTATCGGCCAAAAACACTCAACATCCCACGGTCATGAGGAAATTCATCCCCTTCCCAATTCAAGTCTGTGGCAATCTCCTTCTCACCCCCAAAACTCCGAGTCGGAAATCACACTGTAACCAGGCCAAGTTATCTTGGAGTTATCTCCGACAGGAAACACATCTGGCACAAACTAATCCAAGTAGTCTGGGGCCAAGTCAATGGAGTCTTCACCTCATCCTTCAACCAAAATGAAGTATCGAACAAACGAAATCCGCGCCTTCAACGTCATCAGGAGCATTAGTACATACGTCATTCCCGTCTGAGACGTGGTTTTCGTCATTCACAGGCACTTACATGAGGGCCCTTGGTGGAACGCTCTGCTCACCCGGGTACATCAGAACTCTCAGAAGCGGAAAGATATCAGCCTCCTGTCTTGTCAACCAACGCACTCAACCTCTGCAACTCTGTCACATGTCACTCTAACCCGTCCATTTACTGATATCGTCCGTAGGTCCTGCTCCATCGTCCCATGCTAACCCAGTCCCAAATCCCGAGCTTCCCAATTGCGCCAAAGACTCCCTGCACTATGCAGGCTGGCCTCGTACCCTTTCTGGTTTAGAACCTCCGGCTTGGCAACTGCGGGGTTGGAGTTGAGTTCGCTAAAAATCTCGCACTACCCATTTAGGTGTGTTTTAGAAGATCCTCCCCGGAAACGTCCAAAAAATAAAATAAAAATACCTGGCTGCGAAGCTTCACCCCTCTCCCCTCAATCCCAACTTTCACCCAAGGTTTCAAAATATTTTCCAATCAGTTTATATGAACTTGGTAAAACATAACGTGACATTTCTATCTAGAAAGTGATAGCGCTTGACGCCAGAAATTTATTAAGATGTTGCTACTTATGCCTAGATCTTCATAGAAGAACCCTTATGGGACTGTCAATAGCCTTCTCGGAAGGTTTGTGCCTACAATTGAAGGGGAAACACTGCGAAAAACGTTAGTCCCCAAAGGTTCAGGTTGTATAGAATGTTCATCGGACTACCATTGTTCATCATTCTCTTGGGAACGCTAGTAACTCAAGAGAAAGATTCGTAGAGAAAAAGCTGCGCTAAAATAGATTTTCCTCGAAAATGTCGATAATTTATTGAGCTGCTCTCGTTTTTTTTGCCATACATGAAAGTTGTATGGCATCGTTTTGACACTTAGCAATGCTTACAAAAAAAATCGTTAGAGCCGTTTTCGATCACTATGATAACTATAGTTAGTTTCGAACCGATTTTGTTCATGACTTGGAGTTTAAATGGCTCGTTTAATGACCGTTTAATGACGACCTTCCTCACTATTTGACTGCTGGGGCATACCTTGAATTTCGCCCTCACGTGCTTCATAGTCGAGAGCCCTCATGCAGGTCCTACATTCATTCACCTTAAGATGCAACTAGTGAACCCTGAAACTTTTCGAGCAAAGACAAACTATTTTTCCTCTTAAAACATTCATCCCAGGGTGGAGGGGGTTCTTTTTTTGTTTTGATTCTTATTTTTCTTAGACCCCAAAATAAGGTTACGGACAATGTCGGTCGATGGAAAGGGGGGGGGGGACGAAAATGTACAAAATCGAGGGTTTTTCGCATTTTTCTCAAAAACGGCTATAACGATTTTTATTAAACTTTCAAATTATCTTCTACTAATCAATACCTAACTTTTCTCCTGCATAAATATCTCCATGAAAATACTGTGAACGGATATATAGGCATATGAAGCAAAAATAGGTTTTTTACGCTTTTTGGCAAAACGACTACAACGATTTTCACCAAACTCTCAGGATGTTTTCCAATAAACGTTCCTCTGACAGTCCATTGAACAAATATAAATATCTGGTGCGTTGCAACACACAACTTTCCTTAGCTCTACGACAATTCACTTTGTACATAGCTAATTCTATTTAATCAATTCATTTATCAGTCAGTTCATTTGAACTTGGTCAAACAAAGCTTTACGGCAGCAGAAAGCGGTAGCGCTTACAGTTCCGGAATTTATTGTGCTGCTCGTACTCATTGCAGGACCATTATTGAGCAATTGGTACACAGATAACTAATGTGGCTGTGAACACGATTTTTTAAAAAAAGGATAGTAATTACTTTTGCAGAGTTATTGGAAAATAACTGTTAGAACTGGTAGTAAGCGAGACGGCAGTAGTTGAAATTCAGGAATTTCTGGAGTGAGCCCCATCTCATTAGCGTTTTTAAACACCCACCCTTTAGGTATTGGATTGGACTACAATACCAATTTTTTTTAAACATTCTACAAGAGTTCCAGCGGAGTTTATAAGGAAAAAACTGCGCGAAAAAAGCTTTTGGTCGAAAATTTTGATAATTTATTGTGCTGCTCTCGTCATTTTCCCGCAAATGAGCATTTTATGGTATAATTGCCTTATTGAGAGCTATCAATATAAAAAATGTAATTAAAATAGTTAGAGCCGTTTTTGAGAAAAAAAATTTGGTGTTTTGATCACTATGACGACTATAGTTAACTTTCGATGGATTTTGCCCATACCCTCATTATTGCGTCCCATGGTAACCTGTAGGCTAGACATCAAGTTTCAGCTGATTTGGTACGGTGGTTTTCTCTAAAAACTGCGCTAAAATCGATTTCGTCGAAAGTTTTGGTAATTTATTGTGCTGCTCTAGTCATTTTCCCACGAATGGAAATTTTATGGTATAATTGCCTTATTAAGAGCTGTCAATATAAACAATATAATCAAAATCGTTAGAGTCGTTTTTGAGAAAAAAAATATTTGGTGTTTTGATCACTATGATAACTATAGTTAAATTTCGGTAAATTTTGTTCATACCCTTATTTTGGCGTCCCATGATGACCTGCGGGCGAGATATGAAGTTTGAGCTGATTTGGTTCGGTGGTTTTCTCTAAAAATCGTTCACAGACACACATACACACACACAGACACACAGACCATTTTCCCAAATAGTGTTTTTCGGACTCAGGGGGGTCTGAAACGTAAAGATCTGAAGAGAACTCAAAATTTTTTTTTCAGCCGATTACATAACTTTCCTTTCTACTTCGTAGAGCAAGGAAAGTAAAAATCAAAATGTGTCGCAAATAACGTTTTTTCGAACATTTCCGTAAATTCTGGGGTTACTGCTTCACCAGATGTGATCAATCTTACAGAGTGTCTTTAAGTCATCCATACACGCATTTTGTACTCCATAATTATTTCTGTATTTATGTGTTGAACGGAGATATAAGCCAACTTAACTCAGAAAAGGAGATGTGTGGAATATTAATTTATCGGTATTTTAATCAGGCAAAAACGGCTCCAACCATTTCGATCAAACTTACGGAGTACTCTCAGCTAACTAGTCCTACATTTTATTCTCTATAAATGTTTCTGTAGAAATGCGTTGAATACAGATGTAGCACCCGCATATGTAGCTGGTGGTTGAACTTACGGGAGTGGCGGAAAGTTGTGTGTTGCTACAGTCCACTCGTTAATAATATTATTAGCAGAATGTATTTTATTTTGTCTAGACTAACTGGATCTACTGGCATTTCAGGTTTGCAGCCTGGAGGCCGTCAATCGGGGTCGAATTTAATAAATACGTTTTCACGAGAATGCATAATAAATAAATGTTTCAGCGACATTCAATACAAAATTGTACAGTATTAAAACGATGAAATAGTATTTTTCACTTCAGGCCCTTAGGTAGGACAGGTGAGATGAGAGCCGGGTTGAATGTGTTTACAGACAACCGTTTGGGAATTGAATAAATATCATTTCACGTACTGAAGGCGTCGCTCGTTTAAAATGGAATTCAATGAGAGGGGCCACACTTGAGACGAGGTCGTCGGTATATGGAATTCAAAGGGAAGAAGAGAAGTCAAAATAAAGAGGTCCCTTCAGTTATCTTATTAGTTGGATGTTCCACGAAAACTCGAGATTAGAATCTTATTCTCAGACTCCGCCTTTCGCTCCGACGGAATACGAGAGATGCGAGTCTTTTCTTTTTTCTCCCACTTGTAATCTAGTCCAGTCACATCTGGTGTAAAACGGTGAACGCCGACTCCGGGTACTCGTTCGTGTAAGTTCTAACAGGCCTTGTTTCAAAGGGAAGATAACAAAAAGCAATGTTTTTCGTGTCGGTGCTTCTGCTCAAATGCAACGGAATTTGAAGGCGAAACAAGAAGGAAACGCCTTCAAAAGACCCAAGGCCTCGGTTCATTTAATGAACTACATGTTTCTCTGGCGATATCTCCCCGTTTAAGTTTCTCATCTCCGAATTTCCATTTTGAAAACGTTGATAACATTTTCACGACTTTCACAGAAAATTACACTACCGTCATAGGAACGCTATAAATTGACAATTGTTGAAACGCGCATCTCTTCCATTTTGGAGCATATTTTGTGCTCTGAGAGGGTGATTGAATCAGATTTATTGAGAAAATGTTGTAAACGCTTGTAAAGGCGGAGTATAGTCTGCAGCTCGATCTATCGGCCAGGGCTCGTTCCCTTTTACTTACACGAAATTAATTTACGTAACGGGATGATATTCGTGTTAATTTTCTTCAAGTTGTTCGTGATGAAGGCGTTTGTGTTCAATTGAGTTAAATTAAGTCTGCTCATTAACATTGAACGCCATTACAGAGTATGAGCAAAATAAAACCAAAGTTATCATGCTATTCGAAGTCGACCTTTATTCTCAAAAACAAGAATAGGAAATTTGAATGAACTTTATGTGAGGAGAGTTTTTTGTGACAGGAAAGTTTGAATTGTGAAAAAATGACGAGAGGTACTCAATAAATAATCACAAATTCCTTCGAAAAGCGCGATTTAGGGCAGTTTTAGATTCGCTGCTCATAGGTCACTGTTGGACGCACGAGTGGGGAAGCTTGAATTGATAAATAAATTAACGTGGTGAGCGTGAGTAAGGGCTGTATTACAAAAGTTAACGTACCTGTTCGGTGAGTCCGTCTCCTCTGGCTTGTGAGTTACTGTGGGCAAGCGCTTTCGATGTAAAGACATCATCGTCTGGCCGTTAAGTCAGTACTGGAGTCAGTCAGTTGGTCGTGGTCTTTATATACAAAGAGAAAGGTGAAAGGCTGTATTACACTTGACAGAATAGCGATATCAGTTTGAGTGTGAGTATGTAAATGCGCACAGAGGGGACTCAAGATGCACGTGAACTGGTTGTGTGGGAAACTAAGTGAAGAGAGAGAGAGAGAGAGAGAGAGGGACGAGCGAGTCGCGAGATTTTATAGATGAAAGTGTTGGGAGAAGTGGGAGACAGCTGTCGTTCGTGAGAGCTGATAGATGACTGAGTTTAGGAGAAGCTGTCTGTTGAGGAGAGAAAAGTTCAACGAGGGATGGGAAAAGGATAGTTTGGAAAGTCCAGGAAAGGGAAAAATCCGTTGTTACTTGGAAATAACTGAGGAACTGGACTTTCAACAGGTACAAACAAAAGGGGTCGGTGCTCGGGGAAACAATGACTTAAAGCCCATCTAATTCGGCCTTTGCCAAACAGTCGATATTTTCAAAAAATGTGTGTGGGTGAAATAAGATACTCTTACAATACTATCATTAACTTTTTAGTTCCTCCTTATAGCTAAGGACGTGTACAGCTGCCTATTGGTGAAAGGTGACTGGCCGAAGGCAGTCAAGGTGATTTATTAGACTCCTCAGTCTGCAGAGAGAACACGCGTGTGGTATGTGACCAGATCACGGACTCCGTCCATTAAGGACTCCCTGGCCAAGATTGCTGGGGATTGAAGTCAGCGGAGCATATTCTGTGTTTTGGCTGTGGCGCGCTGCGAGAATGGAACCAAGGGAAGGAACTGAGAGACATGAGGCTGCAGGGGGGCGCGTTTTAGTTGTTATCAGTAATGGGTGGGTGGGGAGGGGGGAGGAAAGAATGCGTCGTAATTGGCAGAAATATAGATATCAAAATAATCAGGATGGTAGTCCAACAAACTCTCCGTACGTTGAAAGTTTAATGACGTTCATTAAATAATTAGGAGCAGCCCCAGTTATCCCGAAACCCAAACCACCACCATTTCACTTGCTACTATTTCCCACAGTTGTTACCCGAGAACTCCAAAACACGAAAAACGATCCTTCTCATAATCAAAATCATGAATCGCCAGTAGATCAAAAGTAGAAAATAAATTGGTACTTGGTACAAGTTTTCGTTGATGGACGTTTAAAGTTCGTGCTCCTACTCGATGTGAAATACCTACGCCGGCTGTATATTGGTCCAGGTATGACTGTTTTACAGTGACTTTCGGGATACTGCGACCCAATGAGAATGCTGAACGCGTGGTAATTACAATTTTCACAGCAATAGTGAGGTAATGGCAATGAATACAATATATTTAAGCAACGAGACGACTACGATTGGAATGGAATAAAATAAAATGACGCACGGGCCTGGTGATGGTTGGTGTGCTGACGTCATTCACATCAAGACGAAATAAAATAAAACACTTCTCCATGTACTGAGGTCGGGCGTTTAAAATGTTAAAGGGCTAAATTATCGGCCAAAAACACATGACATCCCACGGTCATGAAAAAATTCGCCCCCCCCCCCGCGCCTGCTCACCTGATACCACCAATGGGATTCAGCCTGAACGAATTCAAGTCTGTGGCAATCTTCTTCTCACCCCCAAAACTCCGAGTCGGAAATCACACTGTAACCAGGCCAAGTAATCTTGGAGTTATCTCCGACAGGAAAATATCTGGCACAAACTAATCCAAGTAGTCTGGGGCCAAGTCAATGGAGCCTTCTTCAACAACAATAAAGTCTCCAACAGATGAAATCCGCGCCTTCAACGTCATCAGGAGCATTAGTACATACGCCATTCCCGTCTGAGGCGTGGGTTCCGTCATTCACAGGCACTTACATGAAAGCCCTTCGTGGAACCCTCTGCTCACCCAGGGTAGATCAGAGCTCCCAGAAGCGCAAAGATACCAGCCTCCTGTTCTGACAAGAGGCAGCCTCAACCTACGCAACTCTGTCACAGGCCTCTTCAACCTATCCATTTACAGACATTGTCCGCAGGTCGTGCTGCTTCGTCCCAAATGCCGAGCTTCCCAATTGCGCATGAGTCTCCCCCAGCAGGCTGGCCTCTTACCCTTTCTGGTTTAGAACCTCTGGGTTGGCAACTGTGGGGTTGGAGTTGAGTTCGCTAAGAATCTGGCACTACCCATTTAGGTGTATTTTTGAAGATCCCCCCCCCCCTTAATAAAATAAAACCCTTCTCAATGTAATTCAATAGATGACATAAGTGGCGGTGTAGCCGCCTGAGCAAGCTGTTTATATATAATATTTAATTAAAATCGTTGGAGCTATTTTTGAGAAAATAATTGGTGTTTTGATCATTGTGATAACTATAGTTACTTTTGGGCAAATTTTGCGCGTACCATCATTTTGACGTCCCATGGTGACCTGCGGGCTAGATGTCGCGTCATGTGGCACATACAGAGCATTTCCCAAATAGTGTTTTGCTGCTTTAAAACGTTAAGATGCGAAGAGAAAATTTTGTTTTCAGCCGATTGCATAAATTTCCTATCTACTTCTTAGTAAAAATCGCGCAGTCACCATGGTGGTGGCACAAGTAGGAGCAGCACGATGAAAAATTAGCACTTCCCGTTGCAATGTATAACTTTGTTATAAACAGAATGAAACGTAGATATGTTTAGTTGATAGAGTTAAGAGAACCGCTGAATTATTTTCTAATAAATTACCAATGGCGGTTGTTTGTAACGTTAATTATAAGCTCCGTCCGTGAGTTCCTATAAAGGAGCGGTGACCAAGAGTAACGTGTGTGACTTTCACAGCCCGAACGTGTAAGAGGAAAAGTGCGCTCATCACTCCTCAAAGCGATCGCATTTGTAAATTAAATTTCGAAAATTCTTCGGTGCATATACTTTTTCATTCATTAGACAGTTGAATAACTCAGTTACTGAAAGGAGAACGGTGGATCTGATCGAACAGCAGTAGAGAGCACGAGTTCGCACGATGTTATTCTCTTGTGGAAGGACTCAGCAATCTTTTTGTCGGTTTATTTCTTCGGTTTGTCGAACTGTTCTTCTTCCCTACGAAGTATTTAGAAATGGTTAACCCTGTGTCTTCCGCAGAATAAATATATGTTGATTAAAAAGTTAGGCGAAACTGGCCTAAAAGGAAAATGAGACCGATAAAAGGAACAACTTTGGGCGCCTCTAGAAGCGCCGTTTTATCAGCTTTCAATCCAATGAGCTCTCAGCTTATCAACTTGACACGTGGCGGTAACTGGCAATAACGATTCGTTTTAAGATTAAGATGAAGGCATCTGTTCCGCCCAGCTCCAGCTTCACGGGCCCTACACTTTGCCAACACTATCTCTAGGGCATAGTTCACTGTCTAGTATCAACGCCTCTGACAAGCTTCGTATCTCGTTCCCTTTAAATCGACTCCCTTTTCCGAGTGCGATTTCGTGACCAAGGGTCGGGAGGGGCAGCGAGGGAATTCAATTTGAGAGGATCCTCCCCATCCAGAGACGATCCCCACCCTGCACCACCGCTAGGCATCGTCCGGCTGAAAGGGTCTGGCAGAAGAGGAAGGGCCGCGTTCCTCCAAAGAGGCCTCCCGAGTGATTTAAATTCACGAGCCGTGATTGAGCTTTATATAAACATACCGGTTGGCCCTGAAAGGAAGTTCCTTTTCGAGTGATAACGCGCGGTGAGAGGAACGGTATCTCCGTGAAATAAATTAAGTATTAGCTCGAAGGAGGATGTGGGCATGGGCATCTGAAAGCTACTTACAATTTAAATGAGATCAAGCGCCGGCCCGAATCCCTCCTCTTTACTTTCTTCGTCCTTACGACACATGGAAAGTAACGCAATCACCAGAAAGAAAAAACAACACGTGAAGAGGAGCGACGCATCACACTACTTTCCTCATCTCCCTTTAAGCTCGATAGTCTGCTACATGCACATAACAGCCTAACATTCTTTCAACGCATAGTCAAGTTATAGTGTACCATACTTCACGCGGCAAACGCCCAAAGGGCAACTGTTCTCAGAGTCACTTTTCGATCAGTTAGTTGGTTGATTATCGGATTTTAGATTTCTCCTTTACAGGTTTGTTTACATTTTATTAATTAGTTACCTGTCTACTATGTACTTGGATATTTTCGTGTGGGTCTGCGCCAAAGAGAGCTACTTTCCGTTTATTATCTCTTTCTGACAATATACACATTTGTTTTCGCCAGGAACAAAACCCATGGTTGTTATAGGCCAAAAATGGTTTAAAATGAACAAAAACCAATTATGTCTTGTTTGGGTCGTTTTCTAGATATTTTTCGATGTTGGGTCGAATGGAACGAGTCCCACAGGTGAACCACTGCGTCTAGACCGAAAATAGTGAAATAACAGTAATTATAGTGAGCCAAACCTACTGATTGAAACAACGTGCAAGGGAAAGTAATCGTTTCATCATTTCCACTCCCTCCTGTGTGACACCAACCACCCGTCACCTCGGCTCGTTGTGCCAATTGCCTACGCGCAACTGGAATATGTCATTTTTTTCGTTCCGCTGTAGTCAGGTCATGTTTCGTATAATTTACTGGTGTTTTTCGATGCCGAATCGAATGGGATAGGTCTCTGGGATGTGAGTTTACGTCATGCTGTGCCGAATTATCATGCAAACTGTCGTGCAATCATTTGTGGCGTTTTTCAGCCCTTAAAACGTCAACATCCGAGGAAAATTAGGCAAAATTATTTTTATCCGATACCAACCAAACTTGTTCAGTTTACTAAGTAGGACTTAGTTAAGTAAAAAGAACCTCAAATCCCTTTAAGCCCCCGGAGCGGAAGTGGAGATTTTTCTCTCGGGAATTCGGATCAAATTTAATTCCCACCGCAGGAGACGGGCGAGAGGTCAACGAGAGGGCCCCAGAGAGCGTCAAAGTTAGGGCTCATTCGTCTTGGAGCGTTCACATCCAGCGACCTGCTGCTGGCGCTCCTGCAAAACCAGCTCCAGTTAATTGAGGCCTTAACTTCCTTCAACGCCAAATTAGCGCGCGGTTAACGTCTACACAATGATTATTATTATCATAATTATAGTAATTGTGATTAAGCTGCTTCTGTCCAAAAAAAAAACCATTCAATTCAAATTCCGCCCAACGGTTCATTATTCCTAATTCCCATAATATTTTTTGCCATAAATGACCAGGAAGTTGTGAGACGGCCACACACGATCGAACCAGTTTGCCCGACCAGGTTTGTCAACTGAAGTGAGTCACATACGGTAACGCAAAATGGCGAAATGAACTTGAATCGGGTGATTGGGGAAGCTTTTTACTCTCATAAGCTCGGGATTGTGTGGTCCATTGGACTATGGAGTTCATCAAATTTGGACCTGCTCAGTATTGAAGAATTGACGGGTTTGCTGATTTCCCCTATGAGGAATGCCACTAGAGTGCAGATTATGGTTTGCCCTGGTTGTTGGTGATGCTCTTCTTTTTGTTCCTTCTCTGGTTAGTTCGTTTCACTCAATCCATTGCCCTTTATTACTAGCCCCCCCCCCCCCAGAAAAAGGAGAGTATGTGAAGACGGGAGGTCATTTTGCTTCTTTTGACGGACTGCCCAGTTCTGGAGGATTTAGAAGGGCGTTTTCCCTTATCCTGACCACGATGAGTAGCTCCGACTGGGCTCACTGTGCAGAACCAATCAGACCTAACAATTATGATATAAATCAGCCCGTCTCGATAGTATACATTTTAGCATAAATAACGCTACACCTCAATGTTACCTTCAGCTTCTTCTATAGCTTCTGAATTCGTGACCATTGCTATAGTTAATATTTCAGGTTATATAGCTTGCATCAGGGATGTGTGTGATTCTCTGACACGTGGACTTAGCCCAGTGCACTGGTCTCACTTGGTGTGACGTCAACAAGGCGTCCCCACCACCCCCACACAAAGCGGAGGTGTCCGCAAGCTCTCCATTCGCCACCTCTTCTGACTGATCAAACGGCCTCCCAAACACACAACGGCGCGATGCCGCGAGTCCATCGCATGCGCACAGCACATGCTCTGCCGTCTCTAGCCTACCTCGCAGAACCTGCATACTGTACCTCGCACTTGCCAATATTTGCAAGGCCTCAGCGGACACTGACCTGTGAACAGGCCACATATGATCCTCATATCCTTCTTCATCGGTGCAAGCACCTCCTCTGGAGAGCAGGATGAAGAGTATTGACTGTCTAAGGCCAGACAGCTCCTGCCAATGGGCAGCTCTGCACCTATCCTCCTATTTGCCAACCTCTCTTCCTAGGTGGCTCCTGGTAGTCCCAACAAAGGGCTGAGGGCCAATAGGGATGTGCGCTGATCCCTTCTTAGCCAACCTATCAGCTCGTTCGTTTCCCTCTATACCCTGATGCCCTGGCACCCAACGTAGTGTTAAACTGTTGTCCTCGGCCAACACGTCCTTAGGCCTTTTTCATGTTATGCGGGAAATTCCAAGAACTGCCCGTTCAGTCGGCTTTTCCTCCAGACAAAGAGATTAGGCTTGGTTTAACTTCCAATGACAACGGATTTCCCGTTTTGGACTTTCCAAAATGTCCTTCCCTCCCTCGATTTACCTCCTTCCCCAACACACACAGCTCTTCCCAAATACACTCGTCTCGCAGTGCTCACACAGACATTCCTCTATCAATTCTTCAGCTAGTCACAGCTCTCACTCTCTCCCTCCGCTACAGTTTCCTGTGCCAGTTCACGCGTATTCCTAGTCCCCTTGGGTCGCCCTTATACACGGGTAATACAGTCCTTCTCACCCGCTCACTAACTTCCCTGTTATTTTATTTAAGCTCCCCCTCCCGTACGCCCAACACCCAGAGTCATTTATGTTGCTCATAAGTTTAATACATGCGTTTTCTTCTTATTTTTCAAGGCAACAAACGCACTTTGCATCATAGGCCTGCCCATGTGATAAACATTATATTCACTGGGATGACATGAAGGAAGGAGAATGACCTTGAAATAAATTCACAGGTTGACATTTTTCTTCCTCGATCGGTTCGAATGGGATTAGCGATGACGTGAAAAGTTTCCACAATAACTCTGAATAAGTTAGGTCGATCTGGCGTCATGGGCTGAACATGTCGAACGTAACCAGCCAAAAGTAAAAAGCTGCGCTAAAGCGGAGATCTGCACGAGACTAATTCGTTGGCGTCCCGATGTTTGCAAAGCTCCAAAGGATTGCCGAAAAATATGTAGTATTTCCCAGTGCAGTTCGGGTCCACTTGTTTTACGGCCTGACAATCGTCGGGAGCCTTTACCTCCGCAGTCATAAAAGCCCAGAACTCCCCTCCGGCCACAGTTTTTCAAATTCAACCAAGTTCGGTTGACCGAGTTGTAAATCTATGGGACACCAACTCTGGAAAAACTGCCCCCGCAGCGAGAATTAAAAACAATTCTATAAGCATTTGAGCGGCGGGGCGATGGCAGGCTCCTGGTTTACGAGCCCAGCAGCTCTGGATCTCCCGGTGGCGGGATTTTAGTGTCCTGTTTTTGCGTAGACAGTTTCGTGTTTTCTCTCGCCCCCCCCCCCTTGCACACTTTCCACGACGCACGTAAAATACGGCGTTTGGGCGGAGGAGAAGAAAATAAAAACAAAAAAAGAGAGGAAGAGGGATGTTGGTCGGTTGAGTGTGTGCGTGTGCGGTTTGTTGAGGGGGGGGGGGCAAATAAAGCTTTCCCTGATTTTATTTGAAGGGACGTCCCAACAAAATGAACGGGAATCACGTTCCATCCCCCTGGAGCTCTTTTCTGTTTTTCAAACCCGGAGTTTTAGGTCACATCCCGGGACGCCCTCAGGAGTTGAGTTACTGGAAGTTATAAGTTTCGAGGAGTAAAAGAATGGCCTCATATCGCGCCAAGTTATTCGGAAGCTTCGTCTTCCACGAGGTTGGAGATATGAGACGTCTTTTATGCGTCAACTTGGAGGCGACTCGAACTTGAGATATAACGTTTGAAGAGGGTATGAGAGGGTCGCTCTGATCGTTTATTCGTTTCTGAAAGAAACGAATGCCAACAGCTGACTGCAGATTGAAGGGTTTTACGACGACTCTTAGTTTATTAACAAAAACGTTGGAACCAACTTTTTACCAATTCTGCAGGCGGTATTTACGCTCACTATTTCTTTATTCGTTTAGTGGCGGAGCACAGCCTCAATCAGATGACCTTTGGTAGAAATCTGAGTCCAACACCTTTCCTACTGGCGTTTTGTATCTAATAATTACCTGAACTGGATCTTCAACTGAATTCCCGAGCCTAAGAAGATCGCCTATCAGGAAGGATTAGTTGTTCTCGCTCATCCATGGCCAACCTCAACTCATCACTACCAACGAGGAAAATGTCAGCACTCCGCAAAATCGTTGAAATCGCAATATTCTGAGGGAATTTTGAATTGACCCTCTTCTTCCAGGATGATTAATTATGTCAACTCTCTGCTCGACGGTTCAACATTTTGAGAAGAGCGTGTGCGTTCTCAACTCGTCACTGCGTGAGTCGGTACAGGCAAGCAAGGGCATTTTGGGAAGCCAAAAGCTAAATTAAGTATCAACATTTGTTACTCTTGTACCTGGAACTAGAAGAAGATATCAGGGCACCAGCCAAGGCCGAGGGAACAAGACCGAAGTCGTGGCTATTCAGGCCCATTTCCCATCTCCCCAGAGTTGTTGGGAGTCGGCTTGGCTTCTTTAAAAGGGGTTTTGGAATCTACCGGTTCCCTCCACAAATTCGAGGATCTTTTTCCACTCGGTCTCTCTCAAACTAGTGTTATTTAGTATTCTCTCCCGTAGTTTATTGAGTCTAGTACCAAACCATAATGGGCGTTCCATAAGAAAGTGATCTACCGTTTCTATTTCTCCACACGGGCACCTAGCGTTGATGTTGAGATTGATCCTGTTGAGAGTCTTACCCACCGCGTAGTAGTAGTTACGTTAATGGCACTTCTGGGATGTATGACGTCACCCCCCCTCACCACCACATCTGATCTGACGCCCCCCCCCCCCACTACAGCTAATCTGACGTCACACACCCCACTACAGCTGGTATGACGCCAACCCCCCCCCCTCACTACTACAGCTGATACAGCGTCCCCTACCACTATGAATCCTCCCGTGTGACATCACGCCCCCCCACAATTGGCGCAACTTCTGAGTGGATCCCCCCACCACTATGAATCCCCCTGTGTGACGTCATGCGCCCACAATTGGCGCAACTTCTGAGTGGATCTACGTCATACCCCTACTAATTATCGCGTAACGCCTAATTACCTCCTACCCCCAATTTCCCCCCCACACGTGTTCACGCTAAATAAATCCCGAGCACACTTGGAGCCGCTACGTTTTTTTTTGTTACTGAGACGTAATTGCGCAAAAAAAATGGTCGCCCTACGCTCCTAGCAAACATTACGCAAATTACGAGATTGATAATAAAAAAATATCGCACATTATTATTATCGCTTCATTAAATTTACGCGTGTTTCGAAAAAAGATTTAGGACGCGAAACGTGATTTTTTGAAGGTACACGTTTAAATTAAAAAAAAAAAGACGTAGGAAGATAGATAAAACATAGTCGTCGATCAAGGCAATAGATAGAATAAAGTTTTAAAAAATTACGTTGTTCATTATTCGGAAGCTAGAACGGGTTTGTAATTATAGACCGTAGTTAAATTTTCGCGTGTTTCGAAAAAAGATTTAGGACGCAAAATGTAGTGGGGGGTGAGGAGTGTGACGTCAGATCAGCTGTAGTGGGGAGGAGGGGGGGTGACGTCAGATCAGATGTGGCGGTGAGGGGGTGTGACGTCATACATTGACTGGTGGGTGGGGGATGGGGGGATTACTTCACTCATCCCAGAAGTGCCATTAACGTAACTACTCGTAGTGCCCAGATAACATCCCAGTGATTCTTCGTAGCAGTTATGCCCATAATTTTGGCATGTTGGTACCATTCATGATTGTTTATTTAGTCCCTGACGTTGTTCCACATTTTCCTATTTATTTTCGTTTTCAGGTGTTGCATAGTTCATCCGCTTTCTCATTCCCCATATATCCTATATGCCCGGGTATTTCCCAACTTTGTATTTTGTTTCTTCTATGAGGAAGCTCCTAACTATTGGGTTGCCCAGTGTTTTTACGACAGATTGGTGGTCAGTATAGATAGCTATGCTCTTATTCCTAATGTTCCTTGTTACAAGCGTGCTAATACATGAGTTTATCGCGATGAGTTCACTTTGATACACTGAGGTGTTTGTACCTAAAGAAAGTGATTCCTCTCATTCTAGTGCAGGAATGTATACTCTCATTCCTGCGTCACCAGTTGAATGTTTGGAGCCGTCTGTGTAGCAGATGACTTCGGATTCATCTACCACCGATGGTCTAGAGTCTATTCTAGTATTGAGGTTTCCCTGGTACTGATATGTCGTTGTCCTGTCATCCAATGCATCCAATGTATGTCATGCTTGCCTCTGGTATACTGCTTATAATGCTTGTGCAGATGGTCCCGTGGCCGTGATTGAGTGAGTTGTTCCAGTCACAATTTTTTCTGAGTCTTGGTGTCCCTCTCATAGCCTCTTGCGTGATTTCCTTCCTGTCCGTACGGCCATTATGACATTGGGTGTACTGTGATTGACGTAGTTATAACTCTATCTAACTTGTACAGGGCAGTGTTTTTAGTGACTCCTGTCCTCGATACCGGCGCTCCATACACAACTCAAGGTCTCGCTATCGTTTTATATATCCATTTCATGTATGTTGGTTTTAAGCCCCAGTTTTCTCTACCTGACCTTTTGATTTGCAGAAGTTTTCCCCCTTTCTCTACTCACTCACACACTCATCCGGGAGGCTGCTGCCGGCCATACGACGCCGCTAGAGCTGCAGGAGCAATGGCATTTCGCCGTGGCACACATTGGGCCCATGCCCTAACTCCCCGGCGAGCCTGTTGGGGGGCCCGCCTAGTTTCCCAGCCGCCGCCGGTACCCATTGCCTCACCCCCCTGTTGAAAATTGGTGCTGTTGTTTTTATCGGATTTACCGCTAGGCCGTGTGCAGGGCACTATTCCATTACCAGTTTCATCCCATCACTTGCTAGATTGCAAGGCGTATCTAGGGTTTTGTGACTGGCTTGGATGACTCCATTGTGTGCATAGAATTGGAGTATAGGCCAGTGTTATTTATTCGGTTTATTGAAATTTGATCACTGTTTTAAAGTAATAATTTGTATTTAAAACAGAATGCAAAACAAGGTAAACATTTAAGAACGAGATAAACGACACGACACCATTTTTTCCGCGATTTTTGGAGACGAATTGAAGAAGACCCAGCTGGCATAAATAAATGCGTTGCCAATGGTGATGAATAAGGCGTTAGAATAACAAACGAGATGAGTGTCCAATTCCAATACTCCCCCTCACGAGTATTACTGTACAACAACGCCAAGCTTTCTTCGGAATTCTGCATGCTACGACCCCAGGGAGGGTATCATTGGAAATGAAAGGGCGGACCATCTGGCCAGAGGCGGTTCCTCTATGGTACCTATTGAGCAACCTCCCCATTGTGGGATTTCTCTGTCACTAGTCAAGAGGACTGTGGGAGAATATGCCAGAAGACTGCATCAGACAGTGTGGAATGCTGCGGGAGTGAGGCACTCGGAGCAAACATGTGAGATAAGACAAAATCTTCTGAGCATGGAGAGGAAAGTCTTAAGGCAGATTGTTGGGATCATCACTAGGCTCTGCTGTGGTGTGGCACGGTGAGGAGAGTTCTACCATGTCCTGCCCCAGTGTCGAAGACTTGAGAAGGAGTGATTTATGGTCTTTGGTACTACTTCTCCCAGGGTGGATATCAAAGAAGACTCTTGCAGGAAATACCTAGACTTCCTTAGCAGGCTAGGCATCGACCTGTGAGACATTAGGTTGTTTGGTTGCGGTGCATATCCCACCTGAGGGACAGTCAGAATGCTATATAACCGCATTCAAAAAATGAACTGAACAAAAAATATCTGGTGTGAAGCATCACAGAACATCTGTAAAGGTGTTATTGTTGCGAAACTAAAAGAAATTGTAATAAAGTAAGTGGTCGCTTTGTTTAAATGCCCGAAATTTGAATAATACAAATTATTATCATACTTTTACTCACTGTTGGCTGTCAAATTCTCCCCTCAACTTCCCATTTCCTTAAAGTTAACAATTCATCTGTGCGGCTTCACATGTCCTGACAAAACGCTGCAAATCATTACGCAGCGGTTTATCATTCTCTTGCCCAGCTTGGCGTAGTTTTAAGGCCTCTGAGACCCATCCAATTCGATTCAGCATCGAAAAATACTAGTAAACGATACTAAACATGACCTGACTACAATGGATCAACGAAAATTGACGAGTCGTTGCAGCAAGGGGGGAGGCAGTGAGAAGAAAAGAGCGCAGGCTGGGGGATCAATGATAAAATTCTCTACCATCTAGAAGCAGTCTTGCATCTCTGAAACCCGTCTTGTTCATCCTGTATCATGCATTCACTTGGACAACCAAAAAGCTCAAATACGATAAGACGGATCTTCGTATGGAGGTTTCAGAAGCTAGTTGAGTGGATGCAGATAAAATTAGGGTTGCAGCATTGATTGCTTTGGTAAAGATGTCTTCGCTCTTCCGATAACTATGCTTGATGGACTGCTTGACGAACGAAATACTCTTTGATGCTGATGTGCTTCGACTTCGAACTCGCGATTGGGTTGGTAGATAAACATTGTGCAGCTTGATTATCATCAAGTATTTCAATTTTTGATTTAGATATTCCAAAGTCCTTTGCTAATCGAGTCAAATGCATTGCTTCTTTTGCTGCATCCGTTGCAGCTATGTATTCAGCTTCAACTGTTGACAAAGCGATGGTCCTCTGCTTCCGAGACTCCCAACTTATTGCCCGTCCAGAGTAAATGAAACAGAAACCAGTGTATGAACTTTTATCAACGGTGCACGATGCCCAGTTAGCGTCAGCCAGACCGAAAAAGGCATCCCAGATTTTTTAAACAAAAGTCCCATTTCTTTGGTGCCTTGAAGGTAGCGAAAACTCTTTTAGCAGCTCTCCAGTGTGTATCATCGTGACAGGTGTTGAACTGACTGAGATTGCTTACAGCAAACGCTATGTCAGGACGTGTTGCTACGGCAAGATACATCAATGAACCAGTTAAATTTTGATAGGGCAGATTGGTATTTTTCTCAGAAGTCGATTTTTCGAGCTGGAGCCTTGCTTCCATGGGTGAAGAAACTGGCTTGCAATTTTTCGTGTTGAACTTTTCGAAAAGTTCATCGATATATTTGGTTTGGCTTATAAAAATTTCATTATTTTTTAAGAAGAACTGAATCCCTAAACAGTAATTCAGATCATCCATTTCTCGAATCACAAGTGATTTTCGTAATTGCTTCTTAATTTTCTCAGCGAACGTACTTGTAGAAGCGACAACGATATCGTCAACGTAGGCTGAAATGATAATTTTTTCATTATTCCTGGTCAGGATATATACGCGGGGGTCAGCGTTGGACGGTTTGAAACCTATTATCTTCAAGATGTCTAGTTTCTTAAACCGTAAACATTAATCTGTTTCAGACCGTAGAGAGCTCGTTTCAAAAGACAAACTTTTTCTTTACTCCCTTTTTTCATGTCTGATAACATTTGTTTCACCTTGTCCAAAAGTTCCGAATTTTCATTTGAACTCTCTTGAAGAATTATGTTTATCAAAAAATTTTCAAGGCAGGCAGGGTTTTCCATATTGTTGTTCAAGTTCAGCATTGAGGTATGCTGTGGATACGTCCATTTGCGTGACTTGGAGATTTTCTTCGACAGCAACACCAAGGAGCATGCGAATGGAACTCATTCTTGTAACTGGTGCGAAGGTTTCCGAATAATCGACGTTCAATCGCTGACTATATCCGCAAGCTACAAGACGTGCTTTCTTTCTCTCTAAGTACCATCTGAATTACGTTTGTCTTTGAGAACAAACTTGTACGCAATTGGTTTGTGTTCTGGTTTCTTATCCACGAGAACCCATATTCCATATTTTAAGTGGAACTTAATTTCTTGGGTTACAGCTTCATTCCATCCAGGAGGCATTCATCATCTGTGACAAGGCACCAGAAGAGGGGAGATAAACACCCACCCTGCGGCGTTACACTGGTTATAGTAAATTTTTTCGTGGCGTTTCCTATAGTACATTCGGCCTCTCAACTGCTTAGTAGGAGGTTACACCATTTTATCAAATTGTTCTCCACTGTTCTAGCTCGCATTGTCCGTTGAACGGATGCAAATTGGACGTTGCCAAAAGTCCTTTGTACATCGAAGAAACAGCCTACCACATATTCTTTACTGTTCATTATTTTCTTATTAGGTTGTAGAGTGCTCTTTCAGTCGATTTACCCGTGCAATATGCATATGGTTCTTTATGTAGTGGTGATTTGATTAGTACGTCATCCCCAATGTGCCTGTCAATTATTTTTTCTATGATCTTTATAAAGACGCTACATAGACTTATAGTCCTACCTGGAACTATCTATCAGAGGTGGAAACGCGAAGGCGCTCTGCATCAGGCAAGATTTGTTTTTTCTTCATTTATGTTGTTTACTGTTGTAATGGTTTGCGGCGGACTGCCGGAGGCGGCAATACTGGCTGCCACCCATGCAGTTCGCAGCTGTTTATTTTAGCGGTGGAGCCACGTTTTTAGATCAGAGTGGCTACCGACCTCGCAGACGAATCGTCCCCTTTTTCTAAGCCAGTGAATCAGTTCTTAAACGTCCCTTTATATTACGTCAAGTAAGGTAAGCGATCAGAGCTTGGTGTTTCATTTCCCCCATTGTCCCTTTATTATCATTAATACAATCCGAGCATAGGTTATTTGTTTCATTTTAAAAGGAGTTCATTTCATTTCTATTTTTCCTGATTAAATTCAATTGGGTCTTATTCGGTTTATAATTTCATTTCCTATCACTTTCTTGAGGGGCATTATTTTATTTATTTCATCAAGTGAGTATAATTGAGTGTATTTAATTTGTTCTTTTCTTTTGGGTCCAGACACGACTTTCACTCGTGTTCCGTACGTAGGTGATTAGTAGAATAATTCCCCAAGTACGTCACACTGTTTACACCTTATTAATAAAACCTTGCTCCCGTGTAAAGTGAAATTTTACATGTTCATAGTTTGTGGCAATTTATTGCGTTGCGCATATTAATGTAACGGTATTGAGAGACCGTAGTATAGGTAACTTAGTAGCATGTCAACGTGATTTTCAAGGGAAGGTTCGAGCTCACTATTCTGGCGCGTTTCGATGAACGCTGTGAAAGAATTCACACAATGACGCGGCAGTAGTTAAAATTACGGATTTTATCGGGTTGCTCCTAATTATCTTGCGACCATTTGCATCGAATGGAAGGGGGGTAGGTGGAAATAAATGGCCCAAAAGAGAGGGCTTTTTAGAAATCGGCCTTAGCCTCGCTGGTACTTAACTTTGCTCTCGATTAACATCAAACCAAGTAAACGTTTAATTTGTCTTTCGAAGAAACAACTTTAATAAACTTCTAAAATCACAGGATGTTTACAAATAGTCAATGTCATAAAATAATTTTTCGAGGGTGTTCCTCTGACGTTGGACGGGGATAACAATTAAAATGCGTCAAAAATATTTTTTATGCTTGTGAATTTATCGCAGTAAATGCGTAAGTGCTATTTATCAACCCGTTCCTGCGTTCTTTACCTCACTACTATTGATGTAACTATCTGTGCAATTGGAATATAAATTATGAATGAGAATTGCGGAACATTAAATTATAGTTTTTCAAATTTGCTCAAAAACTCAAAAGTTTTGGTCAACCAGCCACAACACTGGTACTCGTAGCGTACGTCGAATTCATGTGAAGAATGGCGTGTGATGCGTTGCACCAGATATTTACCTAGTAGCAGGGGAAGTTGGGTCGAGCGTGCTGATATCGACAGAATGTAAAACAACAGCCACAGGGAGGCGGCGGAGCAGGAAGCTATTTCTCGCGTATCACGGTCCATTAAGTTCGGTTGCAACATCCCAACATGTTCCCGAATTTCGAAATAATTGATAAGACGTGTAACGGCGGAGAAGGGGGCAATTTATAATGCAGTAATGGGGAAGCCGTGTAGCGTTCGGAGGTAGTTACTATGGAAATTCGGTAGGAGAGCGAGCGGCGGAAAAATGAACTCAGTCATTTACCGCTCGTTGTTGTTAGTTCTGGTTGGGATATGTGTCGGGGCGAATGTAGGACAGAGTCGGCATAGCTCGACATGATGATAGGAGACAGCGTGTCTACGTTCATACACGTTTTGCTCGATTGGCAAAACTATCGGTCTGCACTAACTCGGATTCCGTGACGAGTCTGAAGGGCGTCCCTCACAGAGAGGATGCTGCTCGAAGTATTGCATTGAAGAGTAAAGAGCGGTCATCACTGAAGACCTCAGAGCAATCCAATTGAGCAAACTCATCGGCTGCCAATATTATACACGCAATGTCCAGATGAGTCATTCAATCACCGTAACATTCGAGCTTTTTACTTTCGGCGATGTTGAGCTATTTCAGCCCAAGGATTGACCCTTCGTTTCCGAATCATGAATGAAAAACCTCGATTTCCAGTGAACTCGGGTCATTAGATAACATCCAACGTGTCAGTACAAGCGTTTTTGTTAGCTTCTCGTTGTTTAAACGTAAAAATTATAAGAGCCATTTTGGAACACACCTTTTAGATGTTAAAATTGTCCTGTAATGGACTCTTCAAGAATCATATTAGCCGATTTGGTATCGCCGTCTCCTCCCAATGTCGTTTACAGACACCCACGAAACATTACATCAAAAGATTTTAGCCTTAGACACGTAAAGATGTGAAAAACACTCCAACTTTTTGTGTCATCCAATAAAGTAATTTTTCTTCTCATTTCGGGGGGTTAAGGGAAGTAAAAACAGATAGGATTAGTTGATAGAGTGACAAACACTGCTGAATGCACGCCGGACTAAATATAGATGGCACATAAAAAGTACATTTTTGCATTTACGCGTTGTAAATGTATTAAACGCGAGTATTTTGAAAGGCTGATGCCAGAATCTATAAAGCTAGTCCTGGTGTCGACGCAAATGATGCAGACTTTTGATTTCCACATCTGACAAGCAGCAGATTAAGCGTGTCCAGGATGGGAGCAACCCAGAGCAGGTGCGCCACTCACGCTGCTCGCTCGTACCACACGGTCTCTCAAGAGGTAGTGTGTTGGGAGTAGCGGCAATCATTCGGGTCCACCTCTTGGCAACTGAGTGGTTACTCTTTTAATACAGCCACCAGAGTGATAGGAGGAGAACTGCGCCTTTCAGGGGCCCAGAAGTAGCACTGGACCAGGCAGCTCACACCGAATTGGCAAATTGCGAGCCTAATCTACCTGTATTGCTGGGGAATATTGGTTTATCCTTCTTCTCGCCCAGAGGTGGGCACACGGCTGAAAATGTTGAATTCTGAAGAAAATTAGCGATGCTATGCCCCAATTAAACCGTGAAGCGCTGAGCCAGAATGAGCGTACTGATCCGAGACCAATACATAAAACTAATAGGATAGGGAGGGTGTGGAAAGGGAAGGTAATGAATTAAATAAAAATAAAGAGACATACTTTCGAAATTAGTAAAGAATCTCATAATTTTAATGATCACTTCTCAACAATTGGCTCCAGACCAGCTGATGAATCAATGGTATGTGAAAACGTTAACGGAGGTGACCCGTCACAACCTTTTTTGTGGTAAAAGGAGAAACGGTAGAAAAAATAATTAACAGTATAAAAGGAGGCTCCAGCCCCGGTTTTGACGAAATATCAGCTGAAACTATTTAAAAAATCAGGAAACTTATTGTCAAATCACTAACCTACCTTATAAATCGCAGATGGGCTATTCTATTTTCCCTCGACTTTATATAAAAGCGTGATAATGCCGTTTCTCAAGGCCGGAGAACCGCAAACAATAAATAATTATAGACCCATATCATAATGTCGCTCAAATAATTGAAAAATGGTAGCAAAAAAAAGTAGCAGTTAGATGTAAGGACATGACAAGGGCTTTCGACACCATCACTCATTCAAACCTAATAGAGACTACGTTTGCCATGAATTTCGACCTCAATTTTGTCAAGTGGACCAAAAGCTACTTAGGTCATTGCGAGCGAAAAGTAAGGTGATTTAAAAAAAATATTATTTTAGCGATAATAGGAAGCAATGATATGGGTCTATAATTATTTGTTATTTGCGGATCTACGGCTTTGAAAATTGGCAATTGCACGCTTTTTTATAAAGTCGAGGGAAAATGGAATTAGCGCAGCTGCGATTTATCAGGTAGGTTAGTGGTTTGACAATAAACTTCTTTTGACTAAAGTTAACGTACCTGTTAGGTGAATACGTCTCCTCTGGCTTGTGAGTTACTGTGGGCAAGCGCTTTCGATGTAAAGACATCATCGTCTGGCCGTTAAGTCAGTACTGGAGTCAGTCAGTTAGTCGTGGTCTTTATATACAAAGAGAAAGGTGAAAGGGGTGATGGAGCGTCGGGGAAGGGGCGGGGAGACGGACTCACCTAACAGGTACGTTAACTTTAGTAATTTGCCTACTGGCGGACATAACCCAATTTCTTTAATAAACTTCTTTTGAATTCTCTTTGTTCTAGGCACGGGGTTAGTTCCTCCCATACAGCAATGGGATTTTCAGAACCATTAAGGGTGAGGAAATGAAGGGTTTTGTCGATGGTACAGCCACGATTGTAACAGAGGAAAGTGTAATACAAAAAGCGCCAGCAAATATGGAAGCAGTCAGCCAATCGTTAAAAACCAAGAACCTGAAACTAAACTTAAATAAAACTAATTTCACGGCCTTTGCATGGCAGTCCTCTATGGTTCCGCACAAAAGTCAAATCACATACCATCAATCTAATACAGCTCTTCAATCAGGCAGGATCGGGAAACCCAATACTTAGGGATCACCATTGATCAGTGTCTCAATTTGGAAACGCATACCAGGGAACTACTTGTATCAAAGAGATTGAGGCACCTAAGACCAAATTACAGAGCAACTTCTGGTTAGCCCAAAATCACTAATTAAAATTCTTGTCGTGACTGATTCGGGGTCTTTGAATCAACCAATTAAATCACTCACTTGGTTTAATCAAAAATGATTAATTCTGATGAATAGAAAAATAAACGTTTAACTTCTGATCCGCTGTCCTGGGATGACGTTGGCTTCAGTTGGAAGACGATTCTGAAGCGAGTATTTGCTATTATTGATTCACAACCGCGGAGAATAACAGTAGGCACGGAAAGAAAAACGCACAATTGCGACAGCTCTAAAATAAGTGAAATTAAATAAAATAGATTGGTGATGATGATGTTGAAAAGGTTCGTTTGATAGATGATGATAATAACAACTTTGATAGTATTTGATATGATAGTGAGATGTAAATCGATTCAGTTGTCGGATGATGGCGCAGGGTTGTCTTGTTGGTGGCGAAGAAAAGAAATGGGATAAAAGTAAAAAAGGAACGAATGCGGGATGCGACGAATCATAGTAATTTTGAACATTCTTTTTAAAAAAATCCATCAGATATTCACCTGAAATTTTGTTTAAGGAATTCGAGGTGTTAGAGCTGTCTAAATTAATTGAGAAAATTAGAGTAATATATCCATGAACATATTTTTTAAAAGTCGAATAGAAAACCCTGCAAATTATTACACAATGGTTTATTATTCTCATGAACAGCGTGACCTAGTATTACTGCTCCGAGACCCATCCCATTCGATTCAGCATCAAAAAATACTAGTAAACCATACGAAACATGACCTGACTACAATGGAACTACGATGGAAACTAAATATCCCCCGGCGCCAGGCGCCCGTAAACGTCTGTAGGCATTTATGATCTGATGGAGGGGTGTGCGGAGGAAGTGGCAGGCAAAAAGAGTCGGGGAAATTGGGACGGGGGTTTCCAACGAACCCTCCTCGCTTGGCAATTGGCAGGACGTTGCGAGTCGAGGGGGCCTTGAAAACGATACGAAACACGGCTTATTTGCGATTATACTGCGTTTCGTTTTTTTTAAACCATTTTTTGCCCATAACCCCCATGGGCTTCGTCCGATCGGATTGTCGAGAAGGCGGGCACAACTAGATACCAAATGGGATTTTTTTTGCGAAAGAATGAATTTTTTAGACCACGTTAAAGGCACAAAACGGCCTGGACGACTGACGGTGGACGGGGGATGGTGGTTGGTGGACGGCGGACGGACATTGCAGATTTGGAATCCCCATGTCTTGAAACGTAAAGTATCAAATTTTGAGGGGGGGTTGTAAAAAATTTTTCGTGACCGAATGAATAATAAACCAATATTATTCAGAATGAATAATAAACCAAAAAAAATAGAGTTAGGTACAAGAAGCTCAGATGTTATTAGGTTAAAAGCAGTATCGGTAAAAATGTCTGCTGCTCAAAGAATTTATTTGTATAGAGGTGATCTTTAACGGTCTACCAACAGCCTGACAGGGAAGAAAATGTCTCTGAGCCAATTTGCTGAGCTGAGGTATACGAATAACGTTATTTCTTTTTTTCTGCAAATACTCAGTGTAAATAATTAACAGGAAAAGTATTGGGTATTCCTACAGATATTTTATTCGTGTTCTGTTTTGTTATTTTGTAAGACGCTCCAGTTCCCAGCACGGGAGTACGTAATGGGGAACTGTAGCATTTCGAATTACAAAGTACATTAAAATTCCTAAATGTGTATTCAAAATAAATAAATGCAATAAAAAACACGAACATAAGACCGCTTCTGAACCTTCCAAAGTGCTTTGCACAATGGGAGTTCTCGTGAAGGCGAAGAGGACAAGAAAGAAGTACCTCTTGCTAGCCCACCTCAAAAATTTAGTTCAGGGCTTCTTACTATCACAAAGTCAACGGTAATTATCTCTTCCGGTCGGCCCTGGTTTCGCAATCAATGCGACGTGAAAGAGAGCCCTGATATAAAGGTGAGAGCGGAGCCGAAGAGGATTTCGGTCTGAAAAGGGTCGAGGTTGATATAAAAAGTTCCTGGGCTGAATCCACAGCGATAGAGCAACGACCAGACTGACGCAGTGAGTTTCATCGAAATGGAAAAAGGGAGACGGGAGGTCGGATTCCTGTAAATTGGAAGCAGTGGTTTCAATCCATGTGAAAGGCCCGGTGATGAGAGAAGACTGTTGTGGCTGAACAGGACTGAGCTGGAGCTGAAGCTGAAGAGGGGACTACCCCGGTCCCTTGCAGACGAAGCACAATGACCTTCTTCCATCCCTAAATTAAAAGTGAATGCGAAAGAGCTTCAGTTTGAGGCTTTGGGAAAGGACAACAGGACTTTTCTTTTCCCGCGGCGGGGATTTGCCACAAATAAATCCATCGCAGTCTCAAGGACGAATTGTTTCAACAATCAATACCGTTCCAAATTATCCAATGCGACGTGCCACACAAATCTCCTTCGAACGTTCAGCGATTTTTATTGCGCAACCAACCAATCTGTTTCTCACCCAATTTATACGAACCTAGTTCTGTATTGGTACTGTGGTGCTTTATGTGACGGAATTTATTGCCTCGCACCTACGTAATTCACGACCTTTATTGACTAACGAACGTACACGTAATTCATCGACTATCAACACAATTTTTGAAGGATACGAGGTGTTCGACGCATCACACAATTTTTCTCACCCTCGCGTTCATTCGGCGATTTCTCTCACGCTAGCAACTAATAAATTCGGGGCTTCATCCCCTTCGTAGAATTTATTGAGCCTCTCTTATTTATGCAACGAGATTTATTGAGTTATCCGTGCGTAAGTGCTTAAACAGGGTGTCAACTCGATTTTTCAGAGAAGAATCGTGTTCACCGTTTTGGAATTATCGGGTTAAAACTGTGCGAAAAGTGTGACCGGCAGTGGTTTCAGTTCTAGAATTTTTGGGGCTGCTCCTAATTATTTGGGGAAAATAATTAAACTCTCAATGTTTAAGTGGTTAGTTCAGCTTCCACCCTGGTTTTTTTTAGAATGCCAGTAGCATTGCAGGAAAGTAATATTAGAGAACAAAATAGTTACAAAACAATTTTCAACAGTTAGCACTCTCCAGCTAGTTTTACCCTAATTGCTACTATCTTACTCCACTCCCCAAATATTTCTGTTTGAGTATGCTCTGGGCCTGCTGTTTGGCATTGGCTACAACCCCACACAGCTTACCAAGTTTAAAACTAATATGTGATGGGTCTCAGAAATTGTGAGTTGTGACTTCAATAACCGGACACGAAGAAAAGGGCGACATAGGAGTTTAAAGAATTGATTAACTATTGCTTGTTGGCTGTAGGCTCGATTGGAGAGAACACGAATGAAAATAGATAGTTCGGTACTTGTACGAATCCAACTGGGAATCACGAGTGGCGAACGTCGAGAGAGCGCGGAAAATTGATGAAATCCGTTCCAGCGTCTTCCTGGTGGATGTTCGATAGTCGCTGTCCTAATGGGTGGTGAAGGGGCAATGTGTTCCCGCCCTACTGCTGCAATGGAAGTCCTTTTGAATACCTCACCTTTTCATATACACATCACAGGACTGCTTACTTGGGAGCGATAAGGCTTTTGCCGAAAGGAAATATCTCCACCAGGGTCAAGGCAAGCCTCCAAGGAATAACTAGAAAGTTCAAGTTAGAAGAGGCAGCAGTTCTTGCTACTGACGTTATGCTAGAGCGGAAGAACTTTCGGCTGCCATTCAGTGTTAGTGTCCACTCACGGAAACGATGGGAGAAGAAGACGTTCCGGACTGAGGTGGGCGCCGTGCAGTGGTATACCGATGGTTCAGTTATGAAAGGTAGAGCTGGACTGGGCATTGTAGGGCCCAATCACAGTCTCGCCTAGTCGCTGGGAGAGTACGCCACGATATTTCAAGCGGAAATCCTAGCTATAAAGATCTGCGCAGAAGAGATCCTGACCAAAGGACTCAAGGGCAAGCGGATCTACATATTCTCGGACAGCCAGACCGCCTTAAAGGCATGGGCATGGGAATGCCTTCACGTGCTCAAGCAGCTCAGCACCCATAACAGGCTCTCCCCCATCTGGGTGCTGGCTCACAGGGGGCATGAGGGCAACAAAAAGGCTGACTGCGTTGCGATAAGGGGTACAGAGTCCCTACCCATTGGGTCTGAACCTTACGTAGGTATGACGAAGAATCACTTGAATGCTCGATGAGAGATACAGAAAAGCCCTATCATTGGCATCGCCAACAATGATTAAGACAAAGGGGCAAAGGCGATGCTGACACTCTCTAGACGAGATCTGAGAGTCTTGATTAGCTTCTTCACCGGACACTGCCCACTTGGATATCACCTTAACAAGATGGGCATCTCAGAGGCGGTGGAATGCAGACTTTGCGGAGGACGAGACAGCAGAGCATATCCTATGTGAATGCCCTGCCTTGGCAGTTAAACGTTTTGAATACTTCACTCAGGGGTCTATTGAACCCCAAATCATAGCACAATCTGCGGTGAAGGACATACTCGGTTCCCAAAGAGGGGTGGGTATGTACGACGCCTTCTAATAAGAAAGAGTCAGTGTCACAATAGGCCCACGCGCGGCCGCAGTTGAGTAGGTGCCCAATAAATATGCAATAGCCTTTAATTGCAGCCCATAGTTTTAGGTCTAAGCTGGCTTGGGAATGCCGAGCGCTCAAGCAGCTTGGCGCCCAAGACAGGCTCTCCCTCATCTGGGTGCCGGCTCACAGGAGGCATGAGGGCAAGGAAAAGGCTGACTGGCTTGCGAAAAGGGGTACTGAGTCCCTACCCATCAGGCCTGAGCCCGACGTGGGTATGACGAAAAGTCACCTGAATCGTCTGGGGGCTCGATGGGAGATACAGGAAAACAGCACCCATTGGCATCGCCAGCTACGATTAAGACTAGCGAAAAGGCTTGTTATGCCTTCCTGTCCAAAGGGCAAGGGTGATGCTGACACTCTCTAGGCAGGATCTGAGAGTTCTGATAAGCTTCTTCACCGGGCACTGCCCACTCAGATATCACCTCATCAAGATGCGCACCTCAAAGGCGGTGGAATGCAGACTTTGCGGTGAGGAGTACGAGATGGCAGAGCAGATCCTATGTGAATGCCCTGCCTTGGCAGCTAAACGTTTCGAATACTTCCTCAGAGGACTATTGAACCCCAAATCATAGTGGAATCTGTGGTGAAGGACATACTCGGTTTCCTAAGGGGGGAGGGGGTGTGTACGACGCCTTCTACTAAGAAAGGGTCAGAGTCACAATAGGTCCACGCGGCTGCAGTGACAAAGGGGCTTGTCCCACATACCCTCCGGAAAAAAAAAATGGGTGGTGAGATTCCAAACAAGATGAGATGAGAGGCGTGTAAGATGCAAACAAAACGGGTGTATCAAGTTTGGTGAACAAAAACAGAAACGACACACACGATGTCGCAAAAAAAGGTGATGATAGAATGGGAGGAATAATAATAATGGAAAAGTTACAACCTCGTTCCCTCCAGTGGTGGGTAGCAGATGCTGCTGGGAACAGCGCCATTGGTCAGGTTAGAGAACAATAGTGGGCTGGATTTTGTGTTGTTCTATTGGCATAACTGTTGATAACTGATAATGGGAAAGTGTGGGGTGGTGCATGTGAAACGGGAAGGAGTGGTGTTAAGGAGGGTCGTCTGGTTCGGCTGTATGCAAAATTGTAGTTGGCGATTTGAGTTCTCTTCAATTCCTTTATTATTTTATTCCAAGCCAAAATGATTTTTGTTTAATTTCCCAAATATCCTCCTTAATTTCTCATCGATTTTATTCCATGCCCAACTATTTTTACTCGATTTCTGAACAATCGTTATTCAATTTGTCAACAATTTCCACTACATTTAACCGATCTATCGAACGAATTTGTTCGTTATTTTTTACTGTGCGTTTTAACTTTTTCCAACGCCTTTTACTTGTTATCTTAACTAATCCCCATTCCCAACTATGAGCCGTTGGGATATTGCGTGGTACTCATGGAATAATGAAGGAATAGTAGTGGAGGAACTTTGAAAACACTCTCAAGAAACATTTTTGAGCTTTGGGGAGTCAATAAAGTATTAGAAGTTCGACTCTCAACAGGTTTTCTAGACCTGATTTGAATCCAGTTCCCCAAGTGACTGTACAAGTCAATTTTTTCATCTTTTTCGGCGGGTCAAACTGGCGTATAGCTGATTGAACTTGAGAAGTGTTAATTGTTCTGACGGCAGGGGCTAGGAGAGTAATCCGCCCGCTCATTAGCTCTACACCTGACAAACGCAAACGTATTTACAGTCAATCGACGGAGAAGGCGACAAAGAAAACGAAGGCAGATCGTCTTGAGCGATAAATCCACTCGGTTCACCGATTCACTTACTCAAGCGGTCAGAGGCTCAAAGCCCATCTTTGTCTCTCGTTCTGGTTCCAGCAAATGAGTCAGAGCCGTTCGACGAGGGCCATTCAGGCGTAAAGACAAAGGGACTGGGTTGGAACCGCAAGCGCTTTTCGGGCCTTCGGAGCTCAAACGATTTGCCTGGATGGACAGATTTATCTTTATTCGTTCGCTGCATCCATACGGCTCTCTTCCCGCTTCGTTTCTCGGCAATGGCTTTGCTCAAAGCGAAAAACCAACCGGCGTTAAAATAATGACAGTCCATAGAAAACGCGGGTTTTCGCGAACATTTGCAGCTACTGCTACGAGTACAACGAGAGTCTTCAAAAAGAGGCACGCTACAGTAGTTTTTACGTTCACCAGCCTCCCCATTGAATACAAAATCGCCCCATTAGATGCATAGGGAGTTGCAGGCCATTATCTGGGAGTTAATCAAGCCTTGTGAGGGGCGGAAAGGTTTCAAGGCTGAATGTCGAATGAGGAGATGGTCGTTAAAGAACGATTTGATGGGATGATTCATTCGCCTTTCTCTTGTGCTAACTAACGATGAAGAGCTCCGTTTGAACCACTGGGCGCTCACTTTTGGAACTTCCTGTTAGCTGGTGTACAAATCACCTCATATCTCCTGATCAACCCAAACCACCAAGGTTAGGCTATGCGTATGCGAATGAACCCCTCTCCACTCCTCGATCGATGGTGTCTTTTTTGAGTAAAAAATGAACTCCCATAATGAACTTCAGACAACGCATAAAATCTGAACAGATTTAGTACTGCAGATTTCAAGCAATTTTGTCCATAGACACACCTAGAGCATTTGTACTTTTCTGCTATCCAAAGAGTAAGTATTGCAATCGTGTCAAAAAATGCCTAATTTCGGCGCGTGGTCCGTGTGTGTGTTCTGGGCATATAAGTGTCGTACCAGCAACTGCACTTCCGCTGGGCCTCATGTTATTTCACCCCGCAGATGGAATAAAGCCCCGAAGGCTGTTAAGCTGCCAGTTCCCAACTTACTTCTCTTAATGGGAAAAACCTTCGCGTACCCGAACGGTCTTTGTCCACAAGAAAACTGGTGACGGGCTGGGAGGCTACAGATCGATTTCAGTATCGCCTGTGGTCTTTCGGCATTTCCAAAAAGCCCTGGCATCGTCTCCAGTTGGCCGGTGTCGTTGGCGACGTCCAGAGGGCATTCCTGCACCGGATGAAAAAGTAGCAATTAAATATGATTGCTCTGGAAGTTGCCAAGGCTTTTGACACAGTACGCAACCAGGCCTAGGTCGATTGTCTCTGTGATGTGGATGTCGATTATGTGAGCTCTCTGCACTGCGGGGTTGGAGGGCAGATGTCTGGGTACTTGCCAATAAGGGGTGGCGTTCGGCAAGGAGACCCTCTGTCTCTTATAGTCTTCAATCTTGTGATTGATGCCTCAAGAAGTACGGCTTGATCTCGCCCCAGGTGTGTGGGTAGATGCATTAGCCTTTGCAGATGATGTCGTCCTCCTTGCAGGTACCAGGTAGGGCTCGCAGATCGCCCTTGACATGTTTCTAAGGCAGCTAGGCACGTGTGGATTGGGAGTGAATCCTGAGAAGTGCTGCTCGGTTTTTTTGATGCCGCCTATCGAGGTTACAGTGTGGAGGTCGTGGATGCGGGTTTTGGCATTGGCAAATCTCGGGTCCTAGGTAGAGGCGTCCTCGAGATGTGGCGGTACCTTGGGATCGAGTTTCTCAGTGCAACCTCCTCGCAGACCTTTGGAAAGTTACCTCAGCAGAAGCTGCGCCTACTTCGGACGTACTTGCCCCCAAAGCTGACCTATGAGCTGGTTTTTGGCAGTTTGACCATCAGAAGGCTGATAAGCCTTGATAGAATGGTCCACTCTGCTGTTTGTGTTGACAGACCACCCTATACAAAAAATACTTAGAACCAACAATCAACAGACTATTTAGGACGTACAGAAACTACTGCCCTTACATTCCTTTCCCGTCACATCCAACGGATTTCCCAGGAGGTGCTTGACCGCTGTCCCCCCCCCCTTACCTGTCGCAACACCATCCCGTTCACCTTTCTCTTTCTATAAAAAGACTGCGACCAACTAACCGGCTTTAGTACTGACTTGATGGCCAGAAGATGATGATAGTCTTTGCATCGTAAGCCTTCACCACCCAGAAAAGGCGGGCTCACCAAACATGTACGTTAACTTTAGTAATCCGTGGTACTGCAAAATGAATAAGCACATGTATGTTATGAGGAGACTCCCTACCACATCGTGGCGCAGTGCTTCAGAGGGAGCGATTTCTGGTTAATGGTGCTACTTCTCCAAGAGAGGACATCGAAGAAGACTCTTGCAGGAAGTATCTGGCATTTCTTAGGAGGCTAGGCGTGGAGCTGTGAGACGTGTGGACTGCTCATTCCAATTTTGAGACAGTAGAGCTACATATATCAAAATTGATTTTTAGCAAAAGTTCAATAATTCGTTATGCTGCTCACGGCCGTTATGCTGCTCTTCGATTGTTTAAAGCTCTAGAAAAGCAGTATTAGTGTTTTGATTACTATGATAAATATAGTATAGATGTATTTTAGCTGTATCATTCTCTCTCAATCTCAATCACACACAACTTAACCATAAATGATTTTTGCAGTCAGAAGAGGTAAAGTAACCCTCCCACCCCAAGGAAAGCCCAACGAGCACAAAACGTTTTCGTCTATCTCCTAGGAAACTTGTCGTTTTGTTGCGTCAGGGAAACCCACAATATTCTGGTGGCAGATAGGAACGAATGTTTTCAGACTGTAGAGCGGAGTGACCAGTAGAACAATAGAACGAGAGAAGACCTCGCTACAGTCGGCGCAGCGCAGCGCTCCAACATTTATTTTCGGTTGATTTGTCTCAACCCGGATTGACTTAAAGGGCAGAGGAAGGAACGAGGTCGTGGTTCATTGGAGAGGAAAAGTCACAAGCGACGGGGCCGTGCAAAGGAACCGTGGCATCGCTTCACAAAGGAACCCTCCAAAAACGTTGCTCCGTTCCAAACAACGCAGCGGCGCTTTGTCCGCGCTAAACACAAAGCGCGCATTCGTTTCGCGGGTGACCTTGACAACGTCATTCGGAAATGAATTAAAATAAAATTGACTTTTGTTCGGTCGTGGCTCGATTTGCCGCGTGCGGACCTAATGAATGGTCGCACGCACGCCGGGAGGGTCGTTATGTCAAATTTATGGGGTATCGAGTCCAAAATGTCCGCTGCGAAGCCAACAACTTCCCTCAATCTCTGTGAATTCTACGTGCCACATATGTGAGATTCATTGTACATACAATCTAACCTTGATGATTAATCGTTAATTGTGTTAATGTAGGTAATATAAATCTCATTACTTACCTCATAGTTTTCAAACATGCAGACAAAGTTCAGTTGTATTTGGCACACCGACCCGTTAACATCGACGTTATTATCCTTTTTACTGTCCTTGGCTCTACGAAGGAAGAAGACAAATTTTTGAGTACCAGATACTACTGAGCCCAAAAAATCAGCTGCGCCGCATCATACAACTTTCCTCAGCTCTACGTCAATTCACTCGTGTTCACGGTTTTTTCTATTAACTCAATTTATTTTTCATTCAGTTCATTTGAACTAGGCAGAAAGAAGTAGCGCTTGCAGTTTCCAATTTTATTGTGCTGCTCGTTCTCATGTCCTGACAATCATTGAGCTATTGATACGCAGAGAATGAAGGGAGAGAGAGAGAGAAATATTTATTCATAGTAAATGACACAAAGAAATATTTAATACATCAAGTGTTGACCATGAATTAGCCGAAATAGGCTAGGCCTGTTCTTCGGCTAGAGTTGTACGAGTATACTTGATTTATGTTATTTGCCTAAGTTACTCATGTATTTAATTTTCTGTTGTACAGCAGTTCCACTCTCTTAACGTTAAACATAATATATAAGTATGGAGCCTGCTTGGAGGAAACTCCTCGCGATGAAAAGAAAAAGATTTTTAACAATAAAGGGGGCAGTAAATAAAATTTCTTTGAAAATGATAACGTTCATTATTTCGCAGTTATCGGGTAAAAACTCATAGAAGTGGTAGTAAGTGAAACGGCGGAGGTTGAAATTCCGGCATTTCTGGAATAGCTCGTGTACATCGTATGAGCGTTATTAAAGACTCATCGTATAGGTGCTTGGTCGCAGCACTACCTGAATTTTTCTGAAAAAATTCAAATAACGTTTGAGCGAACTTTATCAGGAAAACCACTGCCCTAAAATCATCATCGTCAAAATGTTTGGTAATTTATTGTGCTACTCTCGTCATTTCCCCACGGATTCAAATTACATGTATTGCCGTCTCATTAAATATACAAAATGTCATCAAAATCGTGATAGCCGTTTTGAGGGGAAAAATATTTGTTTTTTGGATCACTATAATAACTATAGTTAGTTTTATAAGGATTTTCCTCATACCCTTATTTTGGCGTCCCATGGTGACCTGCGGGCTAGATATCAAGTTTGAGCTGATTTGGTTAAGCCGTTTTCTCTCAATTGCGTTCACAGACACGCTTGCCCACTAGTCCGCTATTCTGAGAAAGGAATGTTGATGACCTCCACCCCAAATTTGGTTTAAAATGTCAAAAAGAAATCATCCTTGAATTTTTTCAGGTTTTTCGTAAAACAAAAACCTACGCGGGAAGCTTGAACTTGGTTTTCACTTTCCGCTACCCGAAGGGAAGGAAAGTATAGTAATCGGCCCAAAAAAAAATTTGAGTTTTCTTCAGATCTTTACGTTTTGAGGCCTACGGAGTCTAAAAAACCTAATTTCGCCGCGTGGTCCGTGTGTATGTGTGTGTGTCTGTAGTTCGATTTGCGGGAGAACGGCTGATCCGATTGAGCTGGTTCTTTTTTTGTTTTGTTCGTTATTTTTTGTAGACACCAAAATAAGGTTATGGACGATTTCGGCCGGTAGGAAGGGGGGTGGGGGACGAAAATGCACCAAAAACTAGGGTTTTTCGTATTTTTCTCGAAAACGGCTCTAACGATTTTGATTAAACTTTCAATTTATCTTCTCCTAATCAATACCTAACTTTTCTTCTCCATACATATCTCCATGAAAATGCGGTGAACAGAGATATGGGCCCCTGAAGCAAAAATAGGTTTTTTACGCTTTTAGGCAAAACGGCTACAGCGATTTTCACCAAACTCACAGGGTGTTTTCAAATAGTTGATACCTACATATTCTTTTCAATAAATGTTCCTGTGACGGTCCATTGAACAGAGATAAAAATCAAAATAAGTCAAAAATAACGTTTTTTCTAACATTTCCGTAAATTCCAGGGTAACTTTTTCACCAGGTGTGATAAATCCTAATGGAGTGTCTTTTAGTCACCCATACCCACATCTCGTTCTCCATAATTATTTCTGTATATATATGTTGAACGGAGATATAAGCCAAGTTAACTCGGAAAAGGAGATTTGTCGAATATTAATTTATCGGTATTCCCATTTTCTCAAAAACGGCTCTAACGATTTCGATCGAACTTACGGAGTACTCTCAGCTAACTAGTCCCTACATTTTGTTCTCCATAAATGTTCCTGTAAAAATGCGTTGAACGAAGATATAGCGCCCGCCTATGTAGGTGGTGTTCGAAATTACGGGAGTGGCGGAAAGTTGTGTGTTGCTACGCACCAGATATTTGAAATACGCTTTTATGGCCTATATCAGACTTTCGAATATAACTTTTATAGACTTCTTTGTAAAATTCAGAAACTTCTTACACTTACGTTTTTGGGGTCGCTGAACTTGAATATGCAGTCAAAACAAGTCGACAGCAACAACTTTTGATAGTTTGGAATCTCAAAATCGTCAAAATCATGTCATTAAATCACAATTTTTCAAAATTCTTTGTATAATTATAAAAATTCATATTTTACGCACGTCTGTTAAAATTTTCATTAAATTCAACAAAAAACTAATTTTTAATTTTTTGTTTTTATTTCATAGGTATTTAGGTCGCTAAACTCAAATTTGATGTTGAAAATTCGCGCCATCTCTTGAACACCAAAAATGATATAAAGAATAAATTTAGTATTATAGTTTATTGTCATAGTATGACTATAATTCTTTTTCTAATCATATTGAATTTTCAACGTCAGTAGACCCTGAAACGTGAAGATCTGAAAAGAACTCAATTTTTTTCAGCCGAGCACATATAGATACAATGGCTGATCCAAATCACCTCAAACTTGGATGTCTTGGACGCTAAAATAAGGGCATGAGCGAAAACTGCCTAAAACTAACTATAGTTAGCTTAGTGATCAAAACGCCAAACTTTACGCGTCTAATAACTTCTTAAACAACCGTTTCCCCAAAATTCGTGTATGTACAGCTTCAAATGACCCGACAATCTCATAAAATCCTCGGTTTTTTCTATTACAAACTTACCTAATTCAGAGTTGAAATTCGCATCATGGCGCATCAGCCAACACGTTCCGGATATTTACGCTATCAGATTAGCAGAATTAATTGATAGCAGTGTTATCAGCCGGACAACTCTCACTTCTGCCAACCTAACCAGCCTCCATCGTCAAGACATCCCTCCTCAACGAGTTTGAGAGAAGGTTCCCTTTTTTGTCTCTGTTTTTGTCACTACTAGCGAACGTTAACTTTTTTTCCTTACGAACGTTTTTTTCTCTCAGCAAAATAATACAGTGATACAGTTACTCTCTCTCTGACATTTTCATTGCTTTCCCCTTTTTTTTGAGTCGTGCTCGTGTGTGCGTTTTCCCTAACACGTTGCTACTAATTGAAGAAAGTGTCACAACGGTCAACAGGGTCCTGCCGTTGTTTCCAGGTGCTGCCGCAGCATTATCGACTTAACAGACGTCAGGGGTCGCTGTGTTGAATATAACTGTTGCGTAGGAGCGATCTTTGCACACTACAGAACTAGAGCTCAGTGGAAGGGAATAGCTGTTGTGTTTGTGCCAACAAGCCTGCCCTCATCACGCCAACATCCTCATTAGTGGCAAAATGACGAGTGCAGCACAATAAATTACCATCCATTTCGATTTTAGGGCAGTTGTTTTCCTTATAAACTCCGCTCAAACGTTATTTGAATCTTGAGAAACATTCAGGCAGTAGTTCAATCAAGTACCTGGGTCTAGAATAAAGCTCTTAAAGTATATAGGAATTTCAAACACCTCCGTTTCACTTACTACCATTTCTGAAAGCGTTTACCCAATAACTCTTGTTTCAATTTACTTTCATTTTCAACCCCATACTGCATTCGTTTCTTCTTTTTACTTTACGCCATTTTCGTTTCTTCATCATCAACAAGACAGACTACCCTGCGTCGTTCTCCTCCAACAGAATCGATTAAGTTCCGTAATCTTCTCACCGCTATCACTATTACTACTACTATTATCATCATCCTCATCGTAAAACCATCGAACATCTCATCATCAATCTCCTTTTTTTGTTTTTTCACCTCTTTGAACATTCTGCGATTGTGCGTTAATATTATCATTCGGAATTTAAATCAAACGGAACATCTGAAGTCGACAGCCTCACAGCAACGTAGATCAGAAGTGGACATTTCCTTTTATTTTGTATTTCTAATCTTCATAACTCCCGAAATTAAAGTAAGTGACTGATTTAATTGGTTCAATCAGATACCCCGAATTAGTCACGACAACTCTCAATAAATACTTGTCCAAAAAAAATCGTGTTTACAGAACCATCAAACTTTCGTCAACCAATAGATCAGTCATGGCTAGGACATGAGTGGGAGCAGCACAATAAATTCCGGAGATGTAAGTTCTACCGCTTTCACCCCCCCTGGAGTGGTGTTTTACCTGGTTCAAACGAACTGAAAAATATCTGGTGCGTTGCAATACAAAACATTCCCGAATGAGTACGAGCAGCACAATAAATGGGACAGCACAGTTTGTTAAGGGGTGGAGACTTTTTATTTTTATTTTTGCCCTTGTTTTTTGGCGGTGGGGTGGGCAGGGCGCTGCCCTCGGCCTGCACGACCTGCTTTGTTGGGGCCTTTTTTTTCCCCTGCACTTCCTGGCCCTGGCAGGTTGCCATCCGGCCTCGGCTCCATGAGGGAGGAAGGAGGGCTCAGTAGCTACTGCTGCATATGAGGGGCCTGGGGTACTCCTCTGGGTCAGAAGAGCTCCTCGAGCTTGGGAGGCTGATGGCACAGACAGCTGCGCAATTGCCTTCCGCAGCTCTTCCCTCACGACAGCCCCCACGGTTTCCCACAGTGGGGTAATGCCAGGGAGCGATGTCGTTGGAGGGGCACTTGCATTGATGGCCAGCTTTGATACTTCTAAGAGGCAGTGGGTGACGCAGTCACGCATTGGTCCCGTTGCGTTGACCCCCATTCGTTCCAGCTGGCCCTGAATAATTTGGACATAAACACAAATATGTTCCGTGTCCGACAGATTAGGGTGTCTACTGCCTGTAGTAGCCAGGCTACTAGTTGTGGAAGGGGGAGGTGAAGGCGCTTTGCCTGGTTCTATCCACCCTTGTATGTTTGGAGGAAGAGTAGGCTGCTCATCGTCTGAAGAGGGAGGGGCCAAGCTTGGCGAGCCCGAGGAAGAGGCGCAGGTGGCGTTTTTATTACCTGCTGAAGTTTTAACTGACTTTGTCATGTTGACAGACTGACACACACAGACCATTTTCCCGCATAGTGTTTTTCGGACACTGAAACGTTGAGATCGGAAGAAAACTCAAAACTTTATTTTCAGCCGATTACATAACTTTCCTTTCTACTTTATAGAGCCAAGGAAAGTAAAAACGAGGGTGAAACAAAAGCACGAATTTTTTAGACCACGTTAAAGGCACAAAACGGCCTGGACGGCTGACGGTGGACGGGGGATGGTGGTTGGTGGACGGCGGACGGACATTGCAGATTTGGAATCCCCATGTCTTGAAACGTAAAGTATCAAATGTTGAGGGGGGTTTGTAAAAAACTTTTCGAGGCCGAAAACATAGGGTGAGAATGAATAATAAACCAAAATTGTGAATTACTTCTGCAACGGCAATTGAATAAAAATCGAGGAAGAAGTAGGGGCAACCCAATATACTCAAGAACCTCAAGCCCAGCTAGTATATCTACTATATAAAAAGTTGAGAGTAGTTCTGCAATACATGTCTGATTAGTAGCCAGAGTAATTAAAACCGCTGAATCGCTCGCAATGCTGAAGAAAGTTATGGGATTACGATTTAATCAGTTTATTTTATTGATTCATCTTTATTTCTTTTTTTCTCCCTCTTTATCTACGAATTATAATATGGCGTATTATTCATTTAATGTATTTCCCCATTCCCGCCACTTTCTAAATTTATTTCCTTTCAGTTCGGCTAATTTCTTTCACCAGCGCTGATTTTGTTTCAGCATCCCATTCAATCAACATCCCACATTATCCCATCTCCATCACTCTCCAGCTTTTATCGCCTATCTTACTAACCAGATCGAACCTTCCCATCTGAAGCTGGCCGCATTGGTCGTCAGGACCGAAGAACCAGCCCAAGAACAGCGAATTACTCAACTGAAGAGACAGCGGCATTTCGGGAAATGTCAGGTTTTTCCGAACTACGAACGAAAAAACGCTGCGTATTACTTCACAACGGTTTATTATTCTTTTTCACGGCGGTTTTGCACAGCTTGCAGCTGTCTCACGCCTCCGGGACCCGTTCAGCATCGAAAGATACTAGTAAGCGACACTTAACACACAACGGAATAACGAAATGGATTGTTTCTACGCGACGCTAGGCAATTGGCAAGACGTGACAAGTCGAACTGCCAAGTGATTGGAGTGAGACTGTGAGTGCGAATATTGTAGAATTTGATTCGCTACATTAATTGTGATTTCACTGTTTCTAGACACGGTCGCGCACCTCTGCGACGCGTCGTATTCGACTCCGCATCAAAACATACCTAAGGAACGATACCAAACATGACGTAATTGCAATGCCACTGCCAAAAATGTCATTACCGAATAATTTTTTTAACCATTTTTTGGCCAAAACAACCCTGAGCCTCGTCCCAACGGATTGCCAGGTAAGCCGGCACAACTACATCCCAAATGGAAGTTTATGGTTAAAGCCAAAAATGGTCTGAACGGCGGACTTTGGACGGACATAGCAGATTTGGAACCACAAAGATAGGAATATTATTCATAATGAATAACAACTCATAAAACTTCCTATTTCCAGGCGGGAAAACGAATAAAAATATTCGGACGCATCACACAACTTTCTTCAGACCTAGCTGCACTCAACTATTTGTATCACTCGAAAGCGGTCGAAGTTCCAGAATTAATTGAACTGCTCCTGCTCATGCCACCACGAGCGTGGTGAAGTGTAAGACTATCAAAAGGATTTTTCTGATAATGTATTTACAATTTTTGAATTGTCGAGTAAAAACAGTGAAAGCGACAAACAGTGCGAGGTTCGAACTCCGGAATTTCTGGGGCTGCTCGTAGTTATTTTATGGAAGTTATCAAACTCACACAGTATAAGGAGTTTTTTGTTCACAGTTTCGATTTTTTTGTGAACGCTTATATCATATGAGGGGGAATTACAAGGAAAAAACTGTTCTAAAATCAATTTTAGAAGAAATAAAATTAGTTTTGGTCCGATTACGCTCATACCCTTATTTTGGTGTTCAGTAGTGATCTGCTGGCTGAATATCAAATAGGAGCTGGTTCAAACGAACGAATCTCTCGCCAACGTCTCAGCCGATCAGATAACTTTCTTTTTTACTCCGTAAGTGTAGGGGAAGTAAAAAGGTGAGCATCCGAACAGTTTGCCTTATTACCACAACTCGGTGCGCTCCGTTTCGGACTGCAAATAGTCTTTATTTAGCTAGAATAGACCGGCAACTGTTTATCCTTCAAGTAATTCTTTCTAACCCCTTCCACTCACGCACCCAAAGCTGTTTTGGTAACACTGGGTGTACCATATTTATAATTACCAAGTGAGTTCGTACTGGTCACGTCGCCTTCGTCCTCCGCGATAACCAATTTTCTTTTGTCCACGAAGTTGAGCCACTCTGCCATGAACAAAAGGTTTCTCAAACAAACACGAGCCCTTCTGCCATCCACTCAACGTCGGGACTTTGTTAAGAGGCGGGACCTTTGAAATTGAGCCGCACTGCCGCGCTGACGCACCTGCTACCAGCACATCGGTGAGTTCAAAAAGGGGAAGGCTCCGTATTCATCGTGCGTACACGCGCAGGCTGCACAGTGCCAGAAATTCGCTTTGTATTTTATACAATATACTGGCGCTTACTGGTGGTACCGTCGTAGTTATGGTAATCGAAGAAAAATATTTGGTGCGATGCCTCACTAAACATTGGACACTTCGGTCCTCCACGAGTTTGAGGAAATTTGAGATACAATAATTTAATGTAATAATGAAAGGAAAATACCTGTTGGGTGGGTCCGTCGATTCTGTCTGGCGAGATACAGCGCTGTGTGTATTGAAAGTGCTCGCCCACAGTATCTCACCAGCCAGAGAAAATGGGCGCACCTAACAGGTACATTAACTTTAATAATTTAAAGTACCTTGGTTGACATTTCCGTTCAAGAGATAGAGAAAATAATTGTAGCGTATAGATTAGCAAGATATCTAAACTATCCAGATGAACACCCATTTGGTGGGTGTGTGATGGTTTAAGTAAACACCTGTGTACGTTTCAGGATATCACACCCTTTGAAAATAAATAACAGCGTCTACGTGATGGGTTAGACGCATTATGAACGTTTATAGTAAATAGATGGATATAAATACAGAAATATGATATTATCGCGATTAATAGAGCTTCTCTGGTTGAGGCAGGACACAAACAAATAAGAGGTTTTAAAATGTTAACAAACTAACGTTCCAACCAGTTTTTAACGATGTCGCAGAGACGATGGTGCTGTGTAAGGAACCGGGTTCGCGAAGAAAATAAATGCGGTGCGCACGAAAAACGCGAGGTCGGGAACGATCTCAAAACGGGAACAAAAATGAGGAGGAAACAACAACAACAACTGAAACAATAATAGTCAAAACGAAAAGGACGGCAAATGATAACAATATAAACACTTTGATAGCGCTGCTTCTAGTTGAGCAAGTCCCAATATTAAAACATACGGCGGAAAAAATAATGGATACAGAAATTTAGTTCATCAGTTCTGCATTTACGGTAGGAAACTCAAAAAAAATAAAAACTCGATGTTTGTCGTGTTCGTGCGATTTCGGTTCTCTGTTCAACGGTTTCGGGGGTACGTTTATGGGCAAGAATAAATAAGTGCGTTTGATGAAATTTGATTGAGCGTTGAAAAACCAGGTGCGACGCATCACACAATTGTCCTTTGCCCCACGTGCATTCAGCGAGTCTCTTGACTCAAGCAACTAATCAAATCCGTTTTTCATTCTGTTTATGACAACATTCTACGTGAAAATTAGTGGAGTTAAAGGTTCCGGAATTTATTGTTTGGCTCCTACTTGTCCCATGACCATCCACGTGGTATTTTCGTGAAGAAATCGCCGTTTAGATATAATCGTGTAACTTTTTGAAACGGTGGTAAGTGAAACGGCGGTAGCTGGAATTCCGGAATTTCTGGAGTAGGCCCTAAATATATTAAAGCAATTGGGTTATATCCGCCAGCAGGCAAATTACTGAAGTTAACGTACCTGTTAGGTGAGTCCGTCTCCTCTGGCTGGTGAAGTACTGAGGGGTAAAGACATCATCGTCTGGCCGTCAAGTCAGTAACACTGAACCCCCCTCTCTAAGTCCTTATCTTATCAGCGACTTTCTAAAAACAGATTTTAAATATTTCATGTTTTGTTCGCGTGTCCATGAAAAATTGCCGCATTGTACCCATAATTCTGTTTACGCGTAAAGCCAAAATGTTGTCCTCATGAAATCGACTGTTGGGGGCATGATTGGAACCTGAGGTGAATACAGAATGGAACGGGTTCAAGAGCTCTACTCATCAGGATGTCTATTCGAACATAAACGCAAAAGTTGAAGTCGAAATATGAAGCAAACTCCCCCGCGCCACGGAAAATGGCCTCCGCAGTGACCACACGGACGCTATTCATTCAATCTTGAACAGGCTATCTCCATCGCCTTGGACCTTCTACATAATGCATACCAATTGATGGTAATCTAATTTTTTCGGAACGAAGCATAATTGAGTAAAATGTCTTTCAAATTGATTCAAAATAAAAATTACCCGGATTCTCGAAGTATCCTGTTAAAAAAATTAACGAAACGCAGTACAACGCGGGAACTACAGCGGAAGTCAACGTTTCGTCGTTTGTACTCCCTCCCCGCCCGTCTCATTAAAAACCTACCCGCGCTCGCTCGCCTCCCAACGACGCCGCCGCTCAACTCCCCTTTTGACTCACAACGGGTTCGCTCGAACCGCCCCTGTTCCAATTTTCCCGACCCGACGACGGGGCGAAATCATCAGACGTTTTGTTCCCGTAGTTCCACTGTAGTCAGGTCATGTTTCGTATGGTTTACTAGTATTCGATGCTGAATCGAATGAGATGGGGGAGCAGTAATACTTGGTCAAGCTGTTCATGAGAATAGTAAACCATTGTGTAATAATTTGCAGGGTTTTTTATTATCGGTTTTCCTCGACACTTCAATGAGTTTTGGTCAGCATATTTCGAGTTAGTTTTAAACTGAGTGTGAGTTCATGTGTTAATATAAAGAAAATCCACGAAACTAACTTATTTATGTGTTTTTGTACTGATTCAATTTCTCTCTGAATATTATATTTGCGTATTTGTTTGAAACTTGGAAAAAATATTCATTCATCTGCTTTTGCAGTGACTTGGAAAGAGTAAAAGAAGGCATGGGTCACAAATTTGGAATAGTGGTCCAGTACTTGGTCACCTTAGTCTCCGGGTACAGTCGGTCTCATCGCCAATTGGCAACTAACCTGCGTTATGCTCGCTATCGCTCCTTTAGTCATTGGTTCCTCTGCCTTTATGGCTAAAGTAATTTCAAACTGCTCTCGATTTGTGAAAATGAAATTGATCTTCGCGTTCCAATTATGACAACACTGAAAATTGATTTGCAGAATTTGTCCTGCGGAGCTGCACGAGAGCAGCTGCGTTATTCTTTCGCCGGAAAAGTTGCATAAGAAGTGTTGACTTGTATAAAAACGGTGACGGCGTTTGGCGGGGAGCACGTGAAGATCGCCCGGTAAATGTGAAAATCGTGCCAGGAAAAATTGATACCTGAAAAACTCGAACTTTTCTAGCATACTCCTAAGTAATAAATCCTGCCAAAAGTCCAACGATTTGAGAGAAAACTTAACGGCCGGACGATGATGTTTTTACATCAAAAGCGCTCGCCCACAGTATCTCACCAGCCAGAGGAGACGGACTCACCTACCAGGTACGTTAACTTCCCTAAATATATTATAAGCGTTATGAAAAGCTCTTCATAAAGGTACTTGATTTGACTGCCATTTGAATTTTTCTGAAGGTTCTAATAATGCTACAAGGAAACACATGCGCTAAAATCGATTTTCGTGGACATGTTTGGTAATTTATTGAACAGCCTTCGTCATTTTCCCGTCTAATGAGATCGTCGAGGCATTTGAAGCTGTCTATAAAAAAAATTTATTTAAAATCGTTTAAGCCGTTTTCGAAGAAAAAAATATTTTATGTTTTGATCACTATGATAATTTAGTTCGTTTAGAACAGATTTTGCTCATACCCTTATTTTGGCGTCACGGTATTCTGCAGGCTGGATATCAAGTTTGAGCTGATTTGGTTAAGCAGTTTTCTCTCAATCGCCTTCACAGACACACACACAGACCATTTCCCCAAATAGTGCTTTTTGTGGACTTCTTAGTGTCTGAAACGTGAAGATCTAAAGAGAACTCAAAATTTTGTTTTCAGCCAATTACTTTACTTTCGACTGAGCTACGATGGGACGATCGAATCGCAGCTTAAGAACTGCAGATCATTTTCAGCTCTGGACGAGTCTCCGACTGGTGAATAAATAAGTATACTTCAGGTCTCCATAATTGAAATCCCGGGCATCCCAGAGGCAGATGCGAAACCTTATATTAAATTCTAAATAATTATTTAAATCATTAGGATTTCTTTGTGAGCCGGGGAGGAAGACAAACACGAAGTCCAAACCTGTGAAAGGTATTTTTCCTACAAACTTCGTAGGTGAGAAATAAAATACTCCACAATATATGACAGATCGTCAAATTTATGAGAGTTGCGGTAAGTTGTGTGCTGCTACACATAAGATATTTTGAGTTAGTATTTAGGCTGGCGAGAACACCCAGATTTACCGGTATTCGAATCTCTTTCACGGCTGTGCCAATTTCTGTTGGGAATTCCAATAATATTTTCCACCGATCGATGACTAATTTTACGACTCCATAAACATGTCTGTGAAAATTCGTTGAGTGGAGGCTCATAAAGTAAAATGAGGTTTTGTTGACGCATTGCATTAAACTCGTTGGATGCTTAACTATGTGTTCTTTGTATCAGGCACTTCAGTACCGCCCAAGGAACGGCGCTACCACATTACGTTTCGTCTCAAAACGTAGTACTGAATCACAGAGTCAGACACAACACTAGAGGGATGTATTAGTTGGCATGCACGCGAACAGTAATCGACGAATCTCGAGCTCTCCCTCCCCACTCGGGACGAGGAGTAGTCTGGTACTGCACAAGCCCGATTCTGTGACTCCTAGGGCTAAGTTACCATTCGATAACACTTAATAAGCGGAAAGTAAGCTTTCTTTCGCTTTGGGTACTAGGGTAGTGTATAAGACAAGTTGCGATGTGCAGCAACAAAATAGTCAGTATAATCTTGAATTACACCTTGTATCCTCTGTACCTAAGAATCCGATGTCCGTGTTCTGTAATTTCTCTTCAATTTTGTCATCGTGACAGCTCCAGGGTAAACACGAACCAACCTCTGGGTAATCTTGCTGGTACCTCACCTTCTTGGGGAGTCCATCACCGACACCATTCTTCTGATTCTACTCTCGACTTACCTGCTTAGACCAAGCAAACCAGGCCTAACCCCAGCTCCTGTCTACTTGGTCGCATGAGGACATGCTCAATTTAACCTGGGGAGCCATGTAACGCCCAAGGAATGGCGCTATCGAGAGGAAGGACTGTTCCTGAGTACCAGCATTCTCCCCCCAGAGAGAAGGCTTCACTATCGTTTCTCCTCCTTGCGGTTAACCATATCACCGGCACGAGGAGTGATAGTTAGATAAGGTATCGGCTTGAGAACCGAATTCGAGGTGGCGAGTGGCCCAAATACGGAGCAAGACGAGAGTGCTTAATCAGCAGACGACGATCGCCGAGCCTTGCACCCAAAACCCAAGGTCCAAAGAAGCAGGTTGCCCTCCATCAACTCCTCAATATATTTATCTAGCCTCCACAGTTCTTCTTTCTAGTCTCCCAGCACCTCCTCTTCCTTCTCTAATTACATATCTCTTCGCACCTTTCCTAATTATTTATTATCGTTAATCCTCCGACCCCTCAGTTTCGGCCACGTCGGAGCATTACATTTCATCTTCCAAACCCCCTTTGACCAGCATCCCCCTCCCCTTCCCACTCCTTCAAATAGTAACTGCCGGTATTGCCACTTAACCCTTTTCTTTCGCACTGTCACCATTATTGCTCCTCAAAGCGCCACCTAACGCATCGTGAAGGCTCCGCAGAACAACCCAATTTTCCCCGCGAACGTGCGGACTCGGAAAAACCTTCCGTCTCAAGGGGGGCCCCCGGCCTTGGAGAAAATGGCTGCAGAAGGAAAAATGCTTCTCGAAATTAAAGGGAGGTTTTCGCTCGAGGAAATAGGATGTTTCGTTAGTCTGGGTTCGTTGGGCGAAATACTTCGCACTGAAAGATGGTGCGGTTTATTAGACAAGAAAGGGAAAAGGCGGGTGTGGCGAGTGACGAAGCCCGAGTATGACAAGTTGCCCTGGTAGATAAATGGGCCCCTATATCCTCCTTTTTTCCCCCTCCCTTCGGTGTAGGAATCCTTCTCGTGCTCTGCCTCCCTTTTCCATCCACCAGCTACACAATCCCTTCGCTTCAACTAATTGGCTACTCTCTTCACTTATCTAATAACATCCTCTCCGAATTACCGTGTAGAGCTACATTTTTATTTCTCCCTCCACTTCTTCACGTCAGGATTAGCGCAAACGCTGAAACTACGATGAAAATCTCTCGGGATCCGAGAAAACCCTTTTCGTGGAATTGCTGAGGGCAATCGAATGCTAGAAGCTTTTGCTTACAATTTATAAATGCTACATAGGGTTCTTAATCATGAAACCAGCTACAAATCATCGTTCTTTTTTATTTATTCGTTGTGTATACACAAATGAAGAGAACACAAAACGCTAGATAGTTGAAAAGCTGCAAAATTATCATTCGAAGCGCACTATTGCAGTCCAAGTGAAATAGTCAGATGATTACGTGAGAAACATCTATATTTGGAAAGGTGTACAGCTAGAATTCATGCCAACGAGGAAATGTACAGGGGGTAGGTACTCTCACTCTTCAGGATCATCTGAGCGTGGACAAAACGGTCTAGAACTTAGGATCTCTTCTACCTCTGCCAACACTGCTGAATTCAATATACGTACAGTATGTTCAATTGTGGAAGCTGCGCAACGTCATAAGACGAATATAGGACTTTTCCTGGCGGATTTCACCCCCAATTCCCAGAGCTCTCCGAAATGACTTTCAACGGGAGATAGTGTAGCAGACATTGTTGAGTGCAGGAGAGGCATAGTTGTGAAGTTGAGTAAGGGCGAAGAAAAGTTGATGAATGAGATGAGTGAGAGAGAGAGAGAGAGGACTGCATTGTTACACTTGAGACAGTTCGACGAGGGGTGGGGGTCGATATAGGTGAACTGGCGTAGTGACAAAACGTGCAAGAGGATGAGTGGAGCTGGGCAAGAGCTGACAGATGAATAACACTGGAACAAGTTGAGGAGGAGGTATGCCTAAGGATTGGGAGAGAGACGTGAGACGTGAGAAGGGGGTGACTGAAAAGGTAAAGTAGGTGGTCAGCTAGTCATGAAGTGTACTGGCAGGACATCCAAAAATAACGAAGGGAGAAAGAGACTGACTGACTGAGGTTTTATTTATCCCCCTGGGGAAGTTAGGGCTGTGCAGCCCTCTCTTCCACTCCTCCAGGATACAATTCCAATCCAAGAAAATTTGCCACATCCTCGGCATAATTAAACTCTACATATTTTCAAATTGAACAGTATTCAATTTTACAACCTCTAAAACCTCCTCCTTCCTTTATTCCAAAATCGTTTGTCTTATAAGTACAAGTATACGCACATCACACAAATGTTAGACACAAAAATAAAATAAACAACGTTCACACCGTAATAAATTACATTCATTCATCTTATACACACGCACGCACATTTGAGAAGGGCGATGATGATGATAATGATAACAGGGAGGCAGTCTCAGGCGCATCGACCGCAGCGCCTTCCTGAAACTGCAGGACCAATGGCAGTTTGCCGTGGCCACTGAGGGCCCATGTCCCAACTCCCCTTTCACCTTGACTCGGCCTTTGAGAAGGGCGAGTACTAGGATATTCCTCCCCTTATCATATTGGAACTTATCACTACAGACACAATAAAACTAAATTAAAACTAAAACATACAACACACACATCATTACATTGTTGATGTGGTCCCATGTCCCCATACAGTTCCAGAAACTTTTTTTGTATTTGGCTTTGAAAGTACTCAGCGTCAAGTTCAGGTCAAATAGATCTCCCTCTTAGTTGTACAATTTAGTACCTTGCACCAAGAACGACCCTGCGTATACTGCGGTCCTATGAAATGGAAGCTGCATCAAAGTTCTGGCATTCCTCGTGTCTTTATTATGCACCTGCGACATAAATTTAAATTTATTGTACAGGTACTCCGGACTTTAAATATCATCGCGGCTAGATCTAGCTATTTTCTCTCTGCTATCTTCATCCATCCTAGCAATCTGTTCGCAGGCGTGATATGCTCAGTGGGCCGTACCCTGGCAACATAGCGCACTGCCGCATTCTGGGCTTTTTACAGTCTAAGCATGTCCTAACCTCTACGCAACGGCAGCATAATAAAAAAACGGGGGTGAAACAAAGCATATGGATCGACCGCTTGATAACGCTACGACTGCATGTATCAATATGCGTCCGTTAGTTATCTCATATTTATTTAATATACCCATTCTTGATTTCATTGAATTAAGTCCTTTTCATAGTCTTTGTACATTTAAAATAATTATATAACGGGATATTACATAATGAACGTTAAATAATTGGCATAATCGTACAGCTGTCATTATTTCTAATCCCATTCGACTCAGCCAGAATACTAGTAAACATACGAAACATGTCGGCTGCATATCGATAACCTGACCTCGGTCGTGATATATCGATATATTGCCTTATCAGAGGGAGCGGTCCCTATTCTTTGCTTTTACAAAAAACGGAAATATGAGGGACTCGACCAAATGCTTCCTCACTTTTCTTGGAAAATCCCGCTCCAGCCACCCTCCTCAAATGATATAAACTTCTGAAAACGGCATTGCATACATTCGTGACCTGGCTTTCCCAACGCAGAGTCTTTTGTATGATTACTCCCAAATTGGTTGTCTCATTGAGAGAGTGAGAGTGAGAGAGAGAGAGAGAGAGAGAGAGAGAGAGAGAGAGAGAGAGAGAGAGACATTGATTGAAACTTTTATCCACCAGGGGAAGTTAGTGCCATAAGGCCCTCTCTACCATTTCCCGTGGAATCAATACACAACATCCTCTTTTGTTACAGTCTCTAAGCCTTATATCACTCAAGTAACAAATTTCTCTCCACACAATGATACAACTCCCATTCATACCTCAATATATTACACTCATACCAAAATAAAGAAAAGTTCTCTCCATTCGTGCCAACATAAATTACATTCATACAAATGCTTTCACGCCCACAAACAAATAACCGCTGCCATTTGAGAAGAGTGAGAACTTGCGCATTCCTCCTCCTCTCAGCAGCTGACACGTTAATCTAAACTAAACGAGCATACAAAAATCAGTCGAGCAAGTCACTTCACATTAACACGCTGCACATTGGGGAATGAGAAATTTGCCATTACACGTATATGCTTGTTCAATGGACAAAACAACCAATCAATAATTAAATGATTCTATTATATTTGTTAATGAATACAGGTGTGTTACATAAATCAAATTCGGAAACACAAACACACTAATTCCAAAAAAAAAAAACACAATAACGACCTAATACTAATCGCTTCACTGACGATATCCCGCAACTACTTCGTCCTTGAAAATACTCCTAAACTGTTCAATCTTTTGCGAAAGATTAAAAAAGGTCGGCGTTCTCTTTGTGCACCTTAATTTCCCACCAAACGAAAGATCTCTCAACACTCTTCCCGTATTTCTGCTTTTGCCCTGCACCTCTGTTATATACACAAATTGCTTAAAAGTAATCCGGTTTGCGGAACTTCAGAACCTAAAAAGTCATGACTGCGAGAGCCAACTTCTTCCTCTTGGCAACCTTCAACCAACCCAACCACCTATAGGCTGGCGTTACATGCTTACCCATCGCTTCATTCTGAGCCTTCTGCAACTTGTTAATCTTTCCGATTCTCAAGTCGCAATATATTGGCGTACCTGCATGGGGTAATCACTGGCTATCCGTATGAGCTGGCCTTGATGGACTTGAAAACAGACTTGCACACGTGTGTAATATGAGCACTCCAGGAAAGCGTGTTCTGCATCAGGCCTCCCAGGTTTTTTATCATATCCACAACATCAAGCTCTACTCTCTCTAGCAAGAGAGAGAGAGAGAGAGAGAGAGAGAAGGAGAGAGAGAGAGAAAGAGAGAGAGAGAGAGAGAGAGAGAGAGAGAGAGAGAAAGAGAGAAAGAGCGAGAGGGGGGAGGTGAATTAACTGTATAATTAATTAATTTACACTTTATAGTAATTAATAACTGAATTGATGTACTGAGTTTCAATGGTCAATTGATTAGTACGATAGAGTTCTGAATAGAGCAACAAGTAGACTACATCACGGGGCTGAGTAGGTTCTCTGGATGGTTGCACTGGTGTAGGCCGAACGAAAGACGATAGCGCTCAACAGTAGAAGGAGACATACAAAGTTATAAACTATAACTTGAGTACAAGAGTTAAACTATGAAAAATAAGACCCGAATGGAGCAAACAACTTTTAGGGAGAACAGGAAATGAAAAACCAAGTGGCCAAAATTTGGTGGCTGTAGAGGTAGGTGTCAAGGTGTTTAATTAATAAAAAGAAGAAGACGTTTATTTTGTATAATAACCTATTCAAATAAAGAGGTTACTTTCCGTTTATACTTTGAACAACGTGCGTTAGTGTTAAAATCCCATTATAAAACTGTAATTAAATATTACAGTAGGGGGCTGTGAAAAAGCCCATAAGAGCGATTCGCGATACAACCATGGGCAATGGGAGTTGTACCAGTTGGTTGCCGTGAGCTAGGCTCGCTGGATGAGGCGAACAAGAGGGCTCTGGGATTCTGGAGTTGGCAGCTAAAGCTGAAAATTAGTGGAAGGTCCCGAGCTTAGGGTTTTCCATTAGGGCCGAGGGCACTAAACTGATTGGGCTAGAGCTGAGCCGAACAAGCACCACTCTATCATCCTGGAAACATGAAGTAAACAATCCCACGCTCTGATTGATTTGCTACTGCTGCATAAGTGTAGCAAGTACATTGCGAAACGAAATCCTTCACATCAATACATCGGGATTCTAAATCTGCAATGTCCGTCTGCCGTCCGGGTCGTTTTGTGCCTTTAACGTGGTCTAAAAAATTCGTTCTTTTTCACCAAAGGTTTGATATCTAGTTGTGCCCGCCTGCTCGGCCATCCGATCGAACGAAGCCTATGGTTCTTATGGGCATAAAAATGAACAAAAACGCACTTTTGGCAGTTTTATAGCAAATAGGCAGTGTTTGGTATCGTTTTCAAGGTATTTTTAGATCCTGGGTTGAATGGAATGAGTATAGACGTGTACAACTGCCTATGGTGAAATTGCAGTAATTATAGTGAGCCAAAATCTAATAGTTGAAAGAACTTACGGGACAATAATTACGACGACAGTTATCGTTTCATCGTTTGTACTCCCTCCCCCCTCCCGTCTCATCAAAACCACACGCCCACTAGACTCGCCACGTCGTGCCAATTGCCTACAAGCGCTTACGGGAGCCTGGAATATTTAGTTTTCGTCATTCCGTTAGTGTCAAGTCATGTTTCGTGTGGTTTACTAGTATTTTTCGATGCTGAATTGAATGGAATGGGTCTCGGAGCTGTCAGACTCCGTCAAGCTGTTCAACTGTAATCATTCGCAGCGTTTTATTTTAGAATGTTATTGAGAGAGTCACTTTGTATTGCATTATAGTTATGTAGTTCCCTCATGAGGACAACTAAGCGACGTGCTCTTGTGGCATTATGTATATTTACACTTCTTTTGGTTTCATAGATATTACGAGAAGGCAATAAAATAAAAGGTAATAAATCGGCGGTTCGCATGGAGAACGCTTTTGCGTAGAATAACCTTAAGGAAAATTAAAAACGAATGAAAAGAATTTCACCTAATATTATTCCCCTTGTCATAAATTCGTTTTATGTTCATATTGGCGACCAGCCAGGACTATGTGACTGTGTTACTAGATTCAGCGCTGCTGGTTGAACTTACCGATCATTTAACATTTTCTCAACGTTATTCGACAATTCGATTCATTCAATTTGAATCACTCGGCTTTCCTAACTTTGGCATCAGCCTCTGGTTTCCGCACGAGGGAAGCATTTGTTTGCTTAGTTTTGTTGTATTTGCCAACCACATTCCTCGGTGCTCCTAAACCCCTGGGGTACTTTACAGCCCCCTCCACTTCAGTATTTTCTAACTTGTCGTTGAGAAGGAAATGTTCAAATAGTGAAGGATGATTGAGGTTCCATCTTTTTACAGTGCAGTGGCCGGAAGGGTCGTTCCTGTTGGTTGGCCGTTGTGAGCTTCCAAAGAGGACGCTACTGATGAATTCTTTGGAAGAACGAAACTATTCCTATGCACAAATTGCATTCGAGCCAGAGATAGAGTGGTGGTTGTTGTGGCGCTACGAATGGGATGGCGGAGTGAGTTAGGGGGCGGGGGGTGCCTTTGAATCGACTCAAAAGGAGTTTACGACCGACTTCGTTCCGAGGTTTCTTTTCACAGGAGGGAGAAGAAGGCCATTGAAAAGAAACGCGCACAAATATAGGTCGTCCCTTTTGAGTACTGTGGGAGAGAACCTCCATTCACGTACGATATCCAGCTATCGCGCGATCCAATTAGGCGGAGTATATCAAAGAAGTATTGACAGCAAAAGGAACGCGTACCTTGGCTTTGGCCTTCTTCTGCCAACCAGGGAATTGGGCGCGGTACTTCAACAACTAATTCTGAGAAACGAAAATTCTTGATTTTGAACGTTCTCGAGGAGGAAAATAGCGTGAATATAATGTATCGTCCAGCAAACCCGCTCCAACACAGTGTTGCCGACGGCTAATTCCTCAATTCATTCCACTGTTTACTTTCGTTTACCTTACGTAATTGGCTGAGAGATACATTTTACGTTTCAAGAGCTTATGAGCCCGAAAAATATTTTTTGAGAAAATACTGTGTGCTCCTGTGAACGAAATTGCTAGAGAACGTCAAGACCAAATTAGATCAAACTTGATGCTTTGTCAGTAGAGTAACATCAGACGCTTAAATAGAAATGTGAGCATCATCGGTCTAAAGAAAATTTCGAACTGACAAAACAAAACTCATATTTTTTCAATCAAATACGCCTCTAACGATCTTGTGTACATTTTGTGAGCGGGCAGTCCCAAATGATAGTAATCGTCAACTGTCATGGGTGACAAAATGACGAGAACAGAACAATAAGTAGTCCAGTTAATTTCGGAGCTTTAAGAGCCAGTTACCGAACAAAACCTTGAGGTAGGTTCTGTCTGATTCATATAAACTGAGTGGAAAACACGTCGGATATGGTGTGAGTGAAGAACCACTGAGGGCACATGGGGGTGAGAAAAGTGGTAATATGTGCTTCATCTCGCCAGCCATAAATTAATGTGAAACCTACTTTTATATTGGATGAAAAAAGATGAAACTAAACGACGGGCGAAATAATAACCTAAGCACGGAACTACTGAACAATCGTAAACGTGGCGTCTAGGGCAGACATTACACAGGCAACTCAGGCTTACAGTGGCTGATGCTTCTTCGACTGATCAGGAGAGTGAGAATCATATCATTCCAGGCCTGCACTGTAGTGGCTGGAGAGAAGCCTATCAAAATTGAAGCGCAGGAAATGGTCAAGGTCTACAATGGTAGAAGTAGAAGAAGAAGTGAAGTGAAGAAGCCTCTACCCCTGAAATGTAGCGGCATTCAGCGCCAAGGGTCGATGGTAATGCAGATTGGGAGGGCGGTGAAGATGTCACTTTTAAAGTCTACACAGAAGAGGTGGTGGATAGGTTGGTTGTGCATTTGGGGTCTACTCCAAGCGTGTTGATTCCAGTTACCATAAACTATTTGTGCTTGGGGAGATCTGCTCAAGGAACCAGCCGTAGGCTTTGGCTACTTTGAAGGCTTTATAGTGGCTATTGTGACAACGGCAAGCAAAGGTGGACACTGACAGTCAGGTGTGCTTGGACATGCTGGCTGACAGCAAATATCATCTCCCAATAATTGATAGTGTAAAGAAACTCCCGTCACTTTCTAAGACTGCTAATTGGTGTAGGGCAGGAATTAAGTAAAGTCGGCCACACGATGGCAAACCACGATGGCAGCAGTTGACGCTTTTGCAAAAGAGGCAGCCTGGGATAATGAGCTTGCCGCTACTTTTACCTTGATGCCGCGCTCATGAGTAAGGCGAGATTGTAGGCACAGCAGTATTCAGCTGTGGGTGAAGGACGAACTCTTCCTTTCTATTAATCACAGACTGGCTGCAAATCAACTGGAGGCTGGCGCTGCTGCTGACGACGTGAAAGAGTATGGGAATATCGTTTCACTTCTCAGATGAGGGGGCTTGCACGTGCTTGGTAGGCGAGGTGCAGAATTGGGATCATCTTATTTTCCACTGAGGGCATAATAATCGAGTACGTCAATTGGGAAAATGTATCCCGCAAAGTGGTCAATGGCCGATACCTATTAGGTCACTACTGTTGGAGCACTGGCTAAGTACATCGTAACGGTTCAGATCGACGTGAGGGGACCATTTGACCTTTGATGGCCAGCGCTCATCAATTAGCATGAAGATAGGGAAATCCCCCGCAACCTGTACTCGCTCGTCAGAAGTTACCTGACAGACAGAACTGCTACGATCGAATGCAGGCATGTCACCGTCCGGAGAAAGATTGAGAAGGTTTGCCTACAGGTCTCGGTCCTCGGACCAGCACTCTGAAATGCCTTCTTCGAAGATCTTCTCAGAAGGCTCATGGAAACTGACTGCGAGCTGAACGCCTATGTGGATCACCTGACTGAGCTGATCCACGCAGAGTCAGCCCGTCTGATTTCACACCCAATGGTGCGAGCATCCTATAAGACTATCAATAGAAGCACACCAGGTGATCGCTGGTCAATTGCCGGTTGACTTGGCTGTTGAGCGCATGGTTGACAAGTGGACAGCAGCTTCCCCCACTCTGGGATGAACTCCGTTCGGATCACACCACAGACCGAAAACACGCCACCATCGATGATGAATGGGCCTTAGAGAAATGGCAAGCGAGATGGGAATCATCCCACCATCCATGAACGTCTTGTGAGAAAGTGGGTTGAGCCAAACCATTGAATGAGCTAGTTCCTTACAGGACATAATGATTTCAATGAGCGGCTCCACTTCCTTTCTCTTAGAGTCATATCATGCACGACCTGCTCCAGTGCGGAGGAAACAAGAAACAAGGTGCTGCTGTACCGTAGTTCCTTCAATAGTGAGCGACGGTTGTTTAAAGAGCAGACAAACCTAACAGCATTGACTGCTACGAATCAAGCCTATAACCATTTTGAAAAGTTTGCAAAGAAGGTGATGACAAAGAAACGTGATCATAGTTGATCTGTCCCTTTGAAACTTGTCACCCAAGTAAATAGTTAGATCAGTTGGAAAACCACATTGAGAACTCCCAGATGGTACGGAATTCCCCACGTGGTCACCTCCGCACAGTAATACAGTACATAAAAGACCTAACATCGTTCCTTGAATCTATGGACGTGACATTACTGTAGAATCAGTTTGTGTCGTGTAAGTGGTATGAACGATAGTGTGATTTAAAAAAAATTAGAATGATTATTTGTAGCCTGTAGTCTTTTTTGGAGCAGGCTGATAACGTGTTTAATAAATCTTTAAAAAAAAAAGAAGTTGATATGAGGAAAATAAACTCAATTATCACCACTGACAAGGACTTCCAAGTCTCGTTCCTCAGCGAAATTCGAATCGTGGCTGACGCTGCTGCATCGAAACCAAACCAATAAATCGACAACTGGCTGAGATGCCTAACCGGAGACATCTTTCTGACTGTATTTTACTCATTTTGTGTGTGCTGTTGGTGATTGAATATTAAGTGTGGCTACAGTATTTGAAGCTTAGCGACGGGCTTCAACTCTTCCATTCTTGATAACCGAAGGTGGAACCCTTTGATTGGATCACCTACGCGCTGAGGAGAGCGCCAATGAGCAGTATCGAGGTGGCCGCGACGGGTGGCATGCGCACACGGCTATTAAAATTGGGATGAGACAGTTCTTAATGGGGAAGAAATAATATGTGCTAGCTGTTCGGATCTTCCAGTCTACAGCTATCTCCAGTTGCAACTCAGCTATCTTTTCAGGATTTTAGGTGTAACAGGTTACTTCATATAACTGCCGCAAGATGGATCCTAGTAGTTATTAGTCCATATTGCGTTGTTTTTTCCGCTAAAAGTGTGAGTTCTTTTATTCTGAGTAGTTCGTTCCGCGTCTCTGTATTCCGCAATGTTTTTGGACATTAATTGTTGTGTTGGAATTAAAGTTATTCCTGCTATGCGTGCAGTGTTGTTTTTCACTATCTATACATCATTAATGTGTTTAGTCATGATTCCGCAAGATGTTGACTGGGGAACTGTACCTTACTGCGTACTTTGAGTGCTTAGTGATTGAGCACAATGGAGGAGGAACATTTATTCATTAATTACTAAAAAATTACTATTTTTAGTGGGACGTAGGTCGGCTCTTACTGGCCCCAAGAAGTTACACATCCGCGTTAAAGCACTGACCTCTGTGAAGTTCTTCCTTGTCTATGTCTTCACTATTCAGCCTTGTGCGATGTTGGTCTGGGATCGGTGGACTCCATTCTCTTTTGGCTCAGTACTGCCTGGGAAAGGGTCTAGTTTTCTGGTTGTTCTCAACATTCATCGAACACCATTCGGTACCAGGGGCAGTTCAAGAGAGAACCTTCTGGTTCTAGTCACACTCTGGTTGATAACTAACAGTCAGCCTTCATGTGTCGCATATTTTTCTTCTTCCTGTTTTTTTTAATGTCATCGTCACTGAAGGAATTCGATTTAAGAAGGCTCTCGATGATCGCTGAATTTCCTAGGAGGGATGGTACCTGGGATCATCGCCCTTAGACCACCCTGTGGAGCCTGGAGTGCAAGTTACCAAAGCCTGTCGGAATGAAGCCTGATTGGCCAACACTAGATCTTCGCAATAATTGGCTCTCGCGCTGTCACCATCACACGGAAGTATCACTCTGGATATCCCCCCACGTGAAGTGGAACGAAACGACTCACTCGGCACAACCGAAGTCCGGTACTAAGTTAATTTGAGAAAAACGGTCGAGAGATTCGTTAGCGCGATAAGTTCGGAAAGAGGTTCGGGTCTCACAGTATCTTACTGTTCTCGGGTAGCTGTGGGTAGCATTAAACCCAGAAGTTGGAATTACGTACGTCCGAGAGGAGACGGCTCAGGTACCAATCATTTGATACGTTACGCGGGTGTATCATTAAGATAGTTACATTTAATCAGCGGTAACTGACTAATGGGCAACTCGCTAACCGCTCATTAGCCCCTCAGCCGTCTCTAGCTCTACAAACCCCCGATCCCCCCCCCCCTCGTTCTCGTCTCTTCTACCTGATTTCTCGAGGGAAACCCATCAAATAGGCCTCTGAGGATCAATGCGGTTCACGACTCGCGATCCCGAGGTTTTTTGAGGAGCCGTTTGATTCCGATAGGGAACGGCCTCAACAAAGAAACCTCTGAAATGGAGATCCGCCAATTAAAGTCGAACCACCGTCTCGCACCCAACATCCTCAACAGATAAATAAATAATGTTCGGGATGAAACCAAAACCGCTCATCGCTCAGGGGGCTACAAAAGGGGAGCTAATGGCGGGGATTCGGAACAAAACGGGGAAGGCCCGGTAACTAGTTCAGTACGTTCGACGAACCATCCACTGTGGAAACATTGGGCAATGCTGCACGAGGGAATCTCACTGTTCTGTCGACCTACTGGACCAGAAACCGAAACGGAGTCGTCGTCAGTGACCAGTGTATCAGGGAGCGATAACTATAGCTTCATCCCGTGGGGTTTTTACTTTCCTTAGCCCTGCGTTAGGAAGGAGTAGTAAGTCTGAATAGCACCATTTGAGAAAGCGTTGTGTGTGAGCGTGTCAATGAACGCAGTTGAGAGGCACTGAGCCAAACCAGATCAAATTTCAAACGTATCCATGATAGTGGAGATTGACTACCGACATCATCCTTGACCGTCTCGTACATTTCAGTTTTTTCAGGACTCTGCTTCCCTTCCCGCTGTGCAGGACAATCCAAAGAGCTAGTCTTCCTCAACTGCTTGTTGACTGCCACTTAAAACACCGAGCAGAGCAGGCTACAGCGTTTAAGGCAGATAACAAGATGAGAGATATGATGCAGTCAGCAAACGATTTCCAGTCAAGATTTTGAAGAACATCCACCGAGCTTCTTGAGGCGAGTTTCTTATGGAAGAAAAAAGATCTTCATCTGCTTAGTCATCGATTTCTGTGGGTTTGCCCCACATTCTAAATCTGCGAGAGGATGGATTTAGTTTCATCCCCTTTGAAACGGGAGAATCGAAAGAATAAGAACGTGCGGCTTGAAGAAGAACAAGAAAAGAAGAAGAAGCTTTCCGAGTTATGACGCTGGAGCTTTGGAGTGGACGACAGGGAAAAAGGGCGAACGAGTAATTCTATTAGAGTTGAGATATTCCTAAGGGCTGGTGACGGCTCATCCTCCCCCTTGTTTATACCGAAACCCTCATCGAGCAAAAGGTCCAGACAGCTTCTCTCCTTGTTCTCAAATCTTTCATGACTTTCCAACGATAACAACAACAACACTTCTTCTTCCTTTTCTTCCTCCACTTCGAAGCCCCTATTAGTAGATTGACCTCCTGGATTTTTAGCCCTTTTCTCAGCCCGTCTCCTTCGCCCCGGAGGCGAAACATTATTCCGACACCAAACTCAGTTGACGTTGAAACGTTGAAACCAATAAAAGCGTTCCGTGCTTCATTTTCTTTTCGCCTCGCTCAATTGCGTTGACGTTGAGGAGGTGGAATCCTCCCTCGGAGCAGCAGTCAGCTCGAATCCCTATTCTGTAACATTCCATTGAATCGACTGTCAAGTATATTTTAGTATTCCCGGCATTTTTCAACGGAAAAAAGCCCCGACCTGACAGGTGCTTTGACCCATTTTCATAGTTCAAAGAGTACAGAATCATGACAAGGTTTCGCTCGTTATTTTAGTAAAATGGCAACCCTGTTAAACATATTGCTATCCATTTTTTATCATTAAAAACCTTTTATGAATCACCCTTTTTAGCTACTTTTCAATTATAATCATCTTCTTCTCTAAGCTTCAGGTTAATGAAAGTGTAGCGGGGAGGGATGAAAATTAAATGGGAGCAGAAGAATTAATGACCAACAAGACGGTTTATTATTCTCTTGCACAGCTTGACGCATTGTCACATCTCCGACACCCATCTAATGCGATTCAGTATCGACAAATACCAGTAAACGATACAAAACACGACCTGACTGCCAGTGAGTCGGGAGGTAGTGTGGGAAATGAGAGCAGGCCAGGGAGAAAAGGTAACTTTAGCTATATAGTTGCAATCGTCTCTGGTATAGTTTCCAACTAGGTATTTTTCGATGCTCAGTCGAAGAGGATGGGTCGCAAAGATGTAGGACTGTGTCTAGATGAAGAACAGTGAACTCACAGTAAATAGTAAGGCAAATTCTACTACTCGCAGGACAATACAGTGAAATTTGTCGTTTCTCCTCAGGATAGGACATTTCCCCATGCTGCCTCTCGTCACGACCTGCCAATTGCATAGCGTCATCACGAAACTACATTTTCGTCGTTCTGTTGCAGTCAGGTGGTGTTTCGTATCGTTTACTAGTATTTTTCGATGTTGAATCGGTAAGACTGCGACAAGCTGTACAAAAGAATAATTGCAGCGTTTTAAGTTCTCTGGGGGTTTTGAGAAAGCGCAAAAATGATGAATAGATTACCACAAAATAGTGTCTTCAGCGTTTTAATCGTAAACGGCCAAGATTTTGATGATATTGTCAAGTTCCTGGTAATTGTTACCTAACTTTTCATTTCTCCACAACAAAATCGTCGAAATTTTGTTTCCTTGAGAAACGGCTTTCACGGCTTTTCGACTGGTCAACACGCGAACATGGTTTCTCTGATAATAAATATATTTTCTACAGAAAGAACGCCCGACTGAATTTGATGATCCTGACAAAGTGTCTTCTATCAGCCTAGCGACAGAAGCTGTTCACAATTATTCGGTGTTTGGATGCTCTTTCGGGATAGCTCATGTCGTCCGGTTTATTCGGCTGGTGACGAGTTGACATTATGTTACCATAGGGAAGAAAAAAACTCGCGTGCCACGTTTTCTGCGAGTCATTTCAAGTCGACGACCCTCAATCGATCATTTAAAAAATTATTTTCCGATTCCTTTCGTGTAGATGAAAATCTTATTAATCCGCTTCCATTACAAACCTATCGGGAGAGCGGATAAATTCGTTAAAGCGCTTTATTGAGCTTCAAGATCTACCGCCGCTGTTAAACCTTCCACCGTTGAAGATTTACTGCCCGACCTCTGATCTACGACTTCCATCCTTAGGGTCCGTCGCAGTTTATTTGTCTGGCAACCGCGAAAGGCCCCCAAGTGTTTATTTCTTACGGCCAGCTCTCATTGGAGCTTGTGCTAACCCGTTAATATATCAGGGTAAAGTTGAGAGCTACTGTTCGAGGGACGCGGGGAGCGTGTGGGCTTAGGAACGTTGGAGGCCAATGTGTTAGGCCATTATAATGAACTGCCAGGATCGACACGAAATCGACTAGACCGTCTTTATATCACCCAACCGTCAAGCTGTAAGTCACCTCTAAATATTCGTACTAGACGTGAATTACGCAAACTTTATCGAGTTAATAGGTCATTCACGTGAACTTGGTGGTTTCTGTAACTTGCAGCTACATTTTGTTCAATATATATGTTTCCGTGAAATGCATTTAACAAAGACGTGTCCGTCTCCATCCATAAGTCTGTTCTCCCGTTCGGTGGCCTGTAAGTCCGTCTCTTCATTATGTCAACCTGTTTGTCTGCCTGCTCGTTTGTTCGTCTTTCTCTTTATTACTGCCCGGCTGTCTGTCCGTATGTCTATCAGTCCAGCTGTCACTCAGACTAGGACTCTGTCTTTATGGCAGTCCAACTGGCTACCTTTAACTCTGTCCACCCACCCGTCTGTCCGCGTGCCTGTTGGTCTGCTCAATCATCCGTACATCCGACTGTCTGTCACTCTTCCTGTCATACTTTTGTCAGTTTTTCGTTCTGCAAATCTTTTCGTCAATGTCTCACTCAGTCTGTTTGTATGTCCATCCATCCTTCTACCTGTCACTCTGCCTGTCGGTCCATTAATATGTCCGCTGGTCTGTTCATCTATATATCCGCATATAACTCATCATGTATGTCCGTCCGTTAATAACGCTCTCTCTCTCTCTCTCTCTCTCTCTCTCTCTCTCTCTCTCTCTCTCTCTCCCTCCAGTAAAACTTTATTTGAATGAAAGTCAATCCGCATTAGAATTTACTCTTCTTATGGGATCCTCAAGTCCGGCTGAGACTCAAAGTGGAGCTACTGCTAGGGTGGTAGGGCTTGGTCAAACTGGTTGAAATGCAAAACTCAGACGGTCCAGAAGTCCCAAGGTACCTGCTGGTTCCTGATGAACGACATTGAGTCTTGACTTCAGTCGAATAAGTCGCTGACGTTCCTGTTTCATTTTTGCTCCCTGAACCTTCCCCTCGTCCAGAAGCGGGATCAGATCCCATCCCAGCGTCCACATCTTCGTAGCAATGTTCTTCCACGTCTTCGTAGCATTTCACTTCGCCATCGCCGCCGCCGCCGCTTCCAAGGAAGGCTCTTGTTATTAAGTAGCAAACGACGATGACGACCGAGAGTAACAGGAGGATGGCGGCAATGAGAATCAAAATTTGAGCTCCACCGAATTTTTTTACATAGGTGGCGTACCACTTTTCATCTATGTCAGCAGTAAAGAAATTGCTGGCATTTTGATTTTTGGGGGGTGTTCTGAAGGAGCCAGACGATGTCAAGCCTCCTTCGTTGATTGTTTCCACCACCTTCATGACGCCTCCGAACCCGGCATAAAAGCGATCTGAGTTTTTGAGGTGAGGGACAACCGTAATCGTGATCCATTCGTACAATTTCTGGTTGAAAAACACTCTGTCCACGTCCGTGAATTGAGCGCTCGACAAACATCTCATAGCCAGAACGTAGTACTTTGGAAAGATGTTGACAGCACAGGAGGTCATCAGGCTGAACAGCGACCGCTCTCTAATAGGAAGAGCCACAGCACTGGGCATATCGTTGTCGTCCAAAAAAGGCAGTTGGATTTTGGGGGTTTCAGGTCCACAATCGGGCAAACGAAACGCGGGGGAGTCAGAATCCCCCGCGTCTGTGGTCATATCTTCAGCGAGCACGAAATTTTCGCACGACTGGTCTCTCAAATGCAAATTAACGCAGAGAGGAGACACTTTGACCGGGACCCTGGACATGTCGCAAGGGTCAGCCCAACCTCCTCCATTGGTCCCCAAGTACGTCTTCATCCGACGCATGGTGCTGTGCAGCTCGTTCGCCACAACGTACTCCACGTTCCCCGCGTAGTACTCTTCGTTCAAAACCGGCATCGTGTAAGCGTGCAAGTAGCCGCCGAAAGCGTCATAAAACGCCTGTTTCATGAACATGAGCTCGTTGCTCTCTTCCATCCTCATTTTCAAAACGACCTCTGCTCTGTTCACGAATTCCAAAAGAGCGGAAAAGTCTCTCGTCAGCAGTTTGGGTAACAGGTCTTGCATCACGCGTCGAGCCAGCAACATCTGTATCGTTTCTGAGTCGAAACACGGCCTGTCGCAGTCGGTTTCTTTGAAAATGACAGTTTTGACGTTGATGGACCTGGCGAGATGAGCGGCGGTCGTCAGGGGTTCGCACTCCCCTCGGATCATCCGCGACATTAAGAGCACATACCAAGAAACGATACCGAATCGGCTCATTGAGTCCATCAGTCAACAACCACTCAACTTTTTAAGCCGACAAAAGTAATTTCTCTAGATTCACGGTTTATTTTAAAGATTACTAACAGAAACTGTAGTCGAGCAACGTCCACTCAGAAGTGAAGTGGCAACTAACGGTAGTTTTTACTTCACATCAAGTGAAACGCAACTCGTTTCCAAGCGCAAATACCCAACGCCCAACACGAAAGTTGCTCCAGAGCAAAATTCGACGACTCTTAGATTTATTTGACGCTGATATGTAGTATTTTTTTGTATGCCTAGTTTTTTAAAACAGGAAGTACAGGAGGAAGAAGAAGAAGATATCAGGGAGGCAGCTGCGGACCAAAGAACTGGCCAGAGCTGCTGGGACCAATGGCATGATGACTAACAGGCCCAGTCCCAACTCCCCTACGAGCCCGTTCGGGGGTTCGCTTAATGCCCCGCCGCCGCTGGCACCCATTGCCTCACCCCCCTGATTTGGACGAGTGGGGTGCCTGGTCGGGGATCGAACCTGAGTCGGCTGGTTCTATCCCCGCCTGGTTAGGAAAGCCTGACGCCCCAACTCGCTTGGCCACTGTGCAGGAGGAGTTTTTTTCCTGGTGCCTCAAAGTGCCTGAGGTGCCTCAAGGGTTCGTTCAACTTTTCAGGCCCAACTTGTCAACTGCAATCCAAAGGAGCCGAGTATTGACCAGATAGTTTTCAAAGACCTCCTACAAAAACTCAACCCAACCAACAGGCCATAACATGGTGGAACTGGAAGAAGCACAGTCCTTCACGGTATTGTGGATGCTGATTTCACCAAAGTTACAGTGCCTGTTGAGTCCTCAACCCCTTGGCTGGTGGTGTACGCCGTAAGCACTCACCCGCAGCACATTTACAGCCAGAGGACGAATCATCCAACAGGTACATTGGTTTTGGCTACCCTGGTGAACCTAACCCACTTCGTTAAATCTCTATACTCAACTTAGATGGCAGGGTGGTAGTGTGTTTCTTTGCACGCAACAGTAGTTTCTGAGGGAGTTATTCCATCTGGAAACCGCAACACCCTGGAATAAAGTCGTTGTTCAGGAGGTTTCACAAAGGTGAATGTGGGGTCGTGCAAAGACCTTAGATTGGACATTCGTAGAATATGTCTACATAGCAAAAGACCCCCGGAGTGGTAAACCTCATAGTGATCGCAGCAGGAGGATTTATATAGGCTTTTTACAAACAGTATAAAGTGGCTGTTAAGCCATAGGAACGCCAACGACGAGTCTCCCCCTCCGTTGAAGTTCGCGTTTCCGTGACCCAAAAAGAGCCTGCATCCCCGCGCGTGACTCCAACTTCAACTCCACACCCTGCATAATGAAGACATACATTACTACGTGAGTCATGGATGGGGAGTGTTCTCTCATCTTAACAAGCACTCCCAAAAACGTGGCGATCAGCAGCTATAAATCCTATAAAGAACCCCCTGGGAATGGCTTGGCACGGAAAACAAGGTGCGAGTGTGTTGGTGGTTGCCTGCGGGGGGGGGGTGTATTCGAGAGAAAGTCCTTTGAAGACGAAGGTGAAAGAACAAGTGGGCAAACGGTGAGGGGAAAAAGAAGTGGCCGGATTAAAAATGGCGAGGGTGGAGTGGACAGATGGCGATATATTTCACTTTCCCCAACAAATATTTCTTATACCTTCTCCGCGAACTGTCCACTCCGTGACTGGAGTTCAGAGCGATTCCTCGTCCGCTTTTGTCGTCTTAAATAGCGAAAACCTTCAACCAGCTGTTAGGAGCCCTCAAACCCTCACCACTTCTTCTTCACGGCTTTTCGTCGGCAGGGGAAACTTCGTTCGAGTGCGAATAACACGGGCGTTCCGCTCACTTTATCTTTCGCACTCGCCGAATTTTCCCTTCCAAGTTGAATAATCGCGTTTTCGAATTGGTGGAAATCTCTGCCAAGAGGTTCATCGGAACTAGGAGCAAATTGCGTGAACTTGGAAACTCGTGGAAGTTCCTTCTCCAGAACGAACGCTCTGTAACTTGCACCGTCACTAATGACTCTCGAGAAAGGGAGAGGGGAAGCGTGAGAGCTCTCGAGTAGAATACCATTCGGAGGTGATAGGGCAAGTATCTAGTCGCTAGAGCTGAACTATTGGAACTAGATGAACAACATGTACAGGTCATCGATTGTTACATTCCGCAACGTATTGACCGCGCAGAAAATATCTGGAACGATCACTTGTAACTAATCAAATCGGGATTTCAAACAGTTTATTTGAAACTTGGTAAAATTCTGCTCAAAGTTCTACATAGAAACCCTTAGAGCTTAAGGTTCAGGATTTTATTGACATGTCCCTATTCATGTGATGACATTCATTGAGTAACCAGTGCACAGGCGACAACGTGATATTTGTTTGCAAATCGCTCATGTTTACAACCAAGGCATTGTATGAATCACCCTACGAAAAAGTTTAGTTAAAAAAACGTTGATTTGAATTCGAAATTTCCGATTTTGCTTAATCTTATTAACCATCTACAGTAAGGTATTTGTGATCCTGGTTTTTTAATGAGCGAGATTTATCATAAAAACGCTGCAAATGATTACACAACGGTTTATTATTCTTTTGAACAGCTTGACGGAGTCTGACCGAGGCCCATCCTATTCGATTCAGCATCGATAAATACCAGTAAACCACACAAAACACTTGTTTCAGGCGCCCGTAAGCTCCTGTAGGCAATTGGCACGCCGTGGCGAGTCTATTGGGCGGGTGGTGTTGATGAGACGGAAGGTAGGGAGTACAAACGATGAAACGATCGCTTTCGCTGTAATTATTGTACCGTGAGTTCCTACAATTAGTAAACTTTGGCAATTTCACTATAAGTAATAGTACACGTCTCATACTCATTCCATTCGACCCAGGATCTAAAAATACCTCGAAAACGATACCAAACACGGCGTATTCGCTATCAAACGGCCAAAATGCGTGCGTTTTTGTTAATTTTTTTTAATCGTTTTTTTGCCCATGTCAACCACAGGTTTCGTTCGATCGGACTGCCGAGCAGACGAGCACAACTAAATATCAAATGGGATTTTTTTGCGAAAGAACGAATTTTTCAGATCACGTTAAAGGCATAAAACGGCCCGGACGGCGGACGGACATTGCAGATTTAGAATCCCGATGTCTTGAAACGTTAAGTATCAAATTTTGAGGAGGTCGTAAAACAATTCTGTTGACCGAAAATATAGCGTTATTATTCATAATGAATATAAATTTAAAAAAACTGCACTACAGTCACTTTTTTGTGGAAATGTTTGATAATTTTTTCTGCTGTTTCGTAATTTTCTTGAAGATGAGTACTGTAATATCGTGGAACATGTGGAGCTGACCACACGAAAAGTTCAATCACAATCGTTACAGCTATTATTAGTTTTAGCGTAGAATACGCTTTAGCCATGGACTAACTAGCCGAAAATGGAACGCGGGATGGTAACGAAATTTGTGACATTAACATGACAACCAATAAACATATCACCGGATGTTTATGAAATTTGTTTTTTAGGCTTCAAAATTGATGTTTATAAACACATTGGGTAACTAAAGGCGATCACCAAGCAACAACTTGCATTGGTGAATCATCAATTGACCTCGACCGCCCGGTTTATAAGAATATTTACTTCCGTGTGTAGTAGTTGCGACGAACCCGTTTGAAGTGAGTAATTTTATTTATGTAAATCGGAGTTTCAGTCGTTAAATTTGGATAAACATTTTCAATCTGTGGATAGCTCCGATTTTGAATACAATTATGGACATACAGTTCATATTGGAAGAATATTCGTGTGCTGTGTACGTTGTAGATTACGTCAACAAAACCGACAGAGGAATCAGCGCGTTGCATCGCGACTTGATAAAACTCCGAGAAGAACATCCTGACAAAGATTATACAGATTTATTGAAAGAAGTGAGCATTAAAATGTTAAATAGCGTCGAAATGAGTTCACAAGAAGCTGCGTGGTACTTGCTCCGTCTTGGTATGTCTGAAACGAGTCGTGACATTACGTACATTCCCACCACTTGGCCTCACGAACGACAGAAGGTCTTGAAAACGAGGAAACAGCTCGACGAACAATATCTGAACGATGAATCCACCGACATATGGAAAGAAAGCATCATACAAAAATACGAACGACGGCCACGTGATGCTATGGTGGAAGTAACTGTAGCCCAGTTCGTATCGAAGTATTACAAAACTACAAAAGGACAGTACACGCTGCGAGATGTCCCTCGGGTGATCAGATCTCGTCAGTACGAAATGGGTAATGTGATCAATATAAACCGTCGTTTTTCTATTGATTTGCGCACGTTTGTATTGATTGTCACATACAAGAATGCGGATTATCGTGGTGGATCGTGCATTGATTCCATATTCGCCCGCCATATCAATAACTATTGAAATTTAAACTCGTAAATCTGTTAAGATTTACTAAAAATAAAATGTCTAAACCACTTTCTAGCTCGAACGCTCGTAACGCAATAATTTTATTACAAACACAAAATGTGATTGATGCAATGGAGTCGTAACGAACAAAACACATGTTCAATTTTGAAGTGAAGCCGACAAAAAGTTTAAAAAACGACAATGCCTCAAACCGCCACATTTCAACACTTTCCCTCATTGGAGATTTTAAAATGACCTTCATCCACGATCCCCAGTTCCTGGCAAATTGTCCTGAGTCGAGGCTTGGCGAGAGGCTTCGTCAACACATCGGCCAGTTGAAACTCCGTTGCTATTTTCTCAACCACAATTTCCTTGTTCATAACTTGCTCACGAACGAAAAAATGTCGAGTACGCATGAATATGTTTAGTGCGCCGATGAAACTCTGGATTCTGAAGGACAAACGAATTTCAGCTTCATTGTCAACATGGAGAACCGGCGTTTCCTGAGGAGCACTAATTCTGATAACAGGCGTTTTAACCAGACGACTTCCCTTGCAGCTTCACTTGCAGCTACCACTTCTGCTTCAGTTGTCGATATTGCAACTGACGTTTGCCGCTGACTTGACCAAGAAATGGCTCCTCCAGCGTACATGCAAACGGTGCCAGAAGTTGATCTTCCGGTTTTAGTGTCTCCTGCGTGATCTGCGTCGCTGTAGCTCTCCGAGTTTCCCTTTTTGAAGTCTCGGCGGAAGAGCAATCCTTGGTTCTGTGTCCCGTTTAAGTATCGGAAAATTCTTCTTCACTTTAACACAGTCAGCTTTTGATGGGTTTTCCAGTGTCCTAGAAACAACTCCAACAGCATAGGCAATGTCCGGTCTCATAGCTTGATCATGAGGTACATCAATGCACCCACTGCTTGACGATATGGGTACACACTGTTAACTTCTTCTTCCTCTCTTGCTTCTTCAGTCTTGTCAACTTTCCTGATTTTATATCTTCCTTCACTATTGGCGTAGGAGCTGGTTTGCAGTCTTTCATCCCAAAACGATCCAGAATTCTTTAACATAGGCCTTTTGGTGAACAAAAAGATTGAGCCATCTGACTTTTGATCCAGCTCAATGCCCAGGTAGTAGCTTGCAGGCTTCACAGTTATGCGGAATTCTCGTTTCAACATTGAGAAGAACTCCGTTAGGTGTCTGGGATTAGTAGCAGCAACTAATCCATCATCTACGTACCGCACAACCAGAATTTGCTCGTTCCATTTCGTTTGATGAACAAACACGAATCAGCTGTACTTTGTACAAACCCCAAAGAAATGAGGAAATGCAGCAAACCTCATGTTCCAGCAACGAGGTGCTTGCTTGAGTCCATAGAGACTTCGTTGCAGATGACAAACTCGGTCGGTGCCATCTTCGTACCCCTCGGGTTGGTACACGTAAATCTCCTCCTCAAGATGACCATAAAGGAAAGCAGTTGACACGTCAAATTGTGAAAGAATCATTCCTTCACTAGCTGCAACACTCAGAACAGTTCTGATGGTTCCACTTCTAGCGACAGGGCTAAAGGTTTGGTTGTAGTCCACATCCTTTTTCTGGAACGAAACCTTTCACCACTAGCCTCGCCTTTGTATATGACAATGGATCCATCTGAGTTTGTCTTCACTCTGAATACCCATTTTGTGCTAAGTGCCTTTTTACCAGGTGGTAACGTAGTCATATTCCAGGTGTGATTTTCCTTCAATGATTCCATTTCATTGTCCATTGCTGTCTTCCATTTGTCCTTGTCGATACTGTTCATAGCTTCAAGATAGGATGTCGGTTCTGCAACAGGATTATCATTTTCAATTGCAGCCATTATGAAATCATCGAATCTTTTGGGGGGATTAAGAATTGATCGGTCCCTCAAATTTATACCACCATTTTGAGTATCTTGCAGTTGAAAATCTTCATCTTCGACTTCTGTTAGATGTTCTATGTCATTCGGCTGTTGGGCTTGAACTCCTGACTTCTTGTTGAAATTTCACGATCTTCTTGATCATCAGTCCGCTGACTTGTGTGATCTGAACTTCTTTCATTTTCGTCGTTGACAACTTCAGTCTGGAGTTTCACAGAGACGCAACTTTCCCTCGTTCTTAAGGGTAGCTCTTTAAAAATGACATCCCTTGACCGTAAGAGCTTGTTGCCTTCTCTCTGCCATACTCGATATCCATCAACTCCATCGTATCCTATGAGAATACCTTCAACTGCCTTGACATCAAATTTCTTTCTTTTTTGATGCGGAACATGAACATAACAGGTACTACCTATGATCCGCAAATGGGATAATGTTGGTTTCTTTCCCGTCCACAATTCATAGGGCGTTTTCCCAACTTCGCTAGAAATTCCACTGATGTTAAGAACATATTTGGCAGTGTTTATCATTTCTCCTCTAAGTCCTTGAGGGATATTTCCGTGTGCATACATCAATGATCGAGCCATTTCATGTAAAGTTCGATGCTCTCGTTCAGCACACCCGTTTTGTTCTGGCGTGTAGGGCATTGTGAAACGCTGTTTAACTCCTCGTTCTGCTAAAATTTGTTTCACCTCAGCACAGTCAAACTCCCCACCATTATCGCATAGCAACTCCTTCATTGTATGCCCAGCAGTCTTCATCATGGCAAGCATTTCTTTTTCAGCTTTGAAGCAACCTCTGACTTTTTCTTCAAGAAGAACACTTCCCTGTATCTGCTGTAGTCGTCTTTGATCACACAGTAGAAACGATAACCTGACATCGAACTATAAAAAGGACCAGAAACATCGGTGTGCATCAACTCACCAACCATCGAAGCTCGGGGTCGAGTTCCAAATTTCTTTCGATGAGATTTTCCCATGACACAACCTTCACAAATGTCACTGTCCAGTTCTAATTTCTTCCCAAATTCTCTCTCAACAATTTGTTTGACATGTTGTTTATTCTGGTGACCTAATCTTTCGTGGTAGAGTTGTAATTCATTTCCATTGACGATCACATTGACTTCATTCTTCGACACATTTTTCATGTTCATCTTGTAAAGTCCACCATTCACTTTCCTAGAACCTTGAAGTCTAATTCGTCCACCAAATTTTAGGTAGCACGACTCTGGTTTCGACACAAACAAGCTGTCTTTATGTTTGTCCTGAGTCGCCAGTATTGAGAAGAGATTCCTGTTGATCCTTGGCACGTACCACACGTCGGATAGGATGAAATCTTCTTTCTTCCCGTTGACTTCAGCTTTAACATGTACGTTTCCTTTTCCAACGGCTTCGACTACGTCTCCAGCAGTTGCCACCGTTTTCCTACTGGAGAAAGGAACAAAATTTTGAAAAAGTTCCCTCTGAGACGAAACATGGTTTGTGGCACCATTGTCTGCGTACCATGCGTCGTCGCACTCAGTGTTCAGGATAACATTGTTTTCAACTGAGAGTAGCTCTGAATGACCGGTCTCCACGTGTTTTGCTTGCGCTGAGTTTGGTTTTGGAGGTCGTCCATCGCTTTTCCACTTCTCACAGTGACGAATCATGTGTCCTTTGCTCTTGCAATAATGACAGGTCAACGGCTTTCTTTTGATACTTTTCTTTGGAATGGAGGACGTTGTGGAAGCAGCCAAAGCTTGTTCACTGTTTCCACACTTGTCTTTGACGGTGAGTTGTCTCTCAAATGCGCACAACTGATCTGTCAAATTATCAATTGTCCTATTCTTCTTAGACATCAGTAGCCAACTACTCTTGAATGAAAAGTATTCTTCGGGTAGAGTTCCAAGAATTTTACAAATTAAGAAAATTTCGGGTAGCTCACATTTTTGAACCTTTGCGTCCTTATTGATTTCCGTTTTCAAAGAGTTCCATAGATTTTTCAGTTTTGACATGTGACACCCTATATCATCACTTACTTGCTTTTCATAACTGAAAAAAGACATGCAAAGATTGTATGCCTTGTCTTCTGACGTGCCTTCATAAAGTATATGCAGCTCCGCCCAAATTTCTTGTGCTGACTTGAAGCGCATGACTCTCTTGAGAACATCTTCGGTCATGTTCGTCGTTAAAATCAAAAAGACGGTACTGTGGAGCTTCTTGAACCGTTCAAGTTCCTTATTAAACTTGGCAACATTCTCAGCATCCGATTCGTCTTCAATTGGTGTAGGGGCTTTCAAGTCACCTTCAACTATTCTTTCAGCATCCACTATTCCGCTGAGTAGAGCAGAAACCTTGAACTTCCAAGTACTCCAATTGTCCTTTCCTTGAAGAAGACCAATATTCACTTTTGTCAACTCCATTTCGTAGTTTGTCAGTTCTTTTCGAAGTTCGTCAGAGATTCTGGGCCCATAACCTATTGAAATTTAAACTCGTAAATCTGTTAAGATTTACTAAAAATAAAATGTCTAAACCACTTTCTAGCTCGAACGCTCGTAACGCAATAATTTTATTACAAACACAAAATGTGATTGATGCAATGGAGTCGTAACGAACAAAACACATGTTCAATTTTGAAGTGAAGCCGACAAAAAGTTTAAAAAACGACAATGCCTCAAACCGCCACATTTCAACAATAACATCGTTAGTGTACGTTACTTAAACGCTAATACACGTTTGATAATCACCGTTGAACGTTCAGCAGTTCAGCGTCCAATCGAGGCTAAAGCGTATTCTACGTTTCTATACTTGTAGCAGCAGGCTCTAAATAAAAACAAAAAGGGGGGTCCAGGGGGCGCAGCCCCTTGGCGAGGCCCGTAGGGCCGAGTTTAAAAATATGTGATATCTTGATCACTATGATAACTATAGTTAATATTGCGAGGGAATTGGAAATGTTTCAGACCCGCTGACTCAGGCAAGAAGTATAGTTATCCCGAGCTCAGAATACGAATCTCTCTGGCGTGCCTGTAATGGGAGTCAGGCGGTACATCTCCCCCCTCCACTGTTAGTCCCTCCTCCTGATGCAATTGGGTTAATTCCGCCAGTAGGTAAATGACTTAAGTTAACGTGCAGTGGGTGGCCAAATTATTAGTTACATGCACAAAAATGACAATATGCTCAATTTGAGTGCTTATAACATTTTGGAATACTGGGCATTTATATGCAATTAAAAATACATTTCTGTACTTTCAAAAAAATTATATTTTGAAAAAGAGAACGATACAAAATATTTGTCAAAAAATTTTAATATTTAGTGGAACCCCCTTTAGCATCAATTACAGCTTGCACCCTTTGCGGCATGCTCTGGATGCATTTTTTAACATTTTCTTTCAGTTCTTCATCATGATGCCAAACTTTAATTAATACCGCAATAAGATTTTGTTTGTTTGTGGTGTTTTCTTTGGAAACTTTTCGTTTCAGAAGCTCCCAGGGCATTCTCTATTGGGTTCAAGTCTGGTGAATTGCCAGGCCAAGGCAAAGCTTTTATTTGTTGCGTCCCTAAGAACGCTGTTACTGATTTCGCTTTGCGGCAAGGGGCGGAATCAGGCATTTTTATGCACCGGAAATATCAGCAAAGCACTCATTGACATGAGGAATTAGTCGTTTTTCCAAAACTGTCTTGTATTGGTCTTGTTTCATCATACCATCGACAATGTACAAACCTCCCGTGCCTATACCACTGATAACTGACCATACCATCGCCTTTAGAGGATGTTTAACAGTCTGTACTATACAGTCAGAGTGATACTTTTCGTTCTATCTTCGCCGAACAAATGAAGTTAGTTTTGGTTTCCTTGCTAGCCTACAACATTTAAACCCCGTTTCTACAAGACCTAGTTTTCCCGCCTAGTTGTTCTAGCAGAAATAGTAATGCCGCTTTCATTTATCATTTTTATCAGTTCTTTTGTACATTTTCTTCTGTCGAGCAGGCAAATGTCACGAATTTTTCGGTCAGCTCTAGGTGTAGTGATTCTTTTTCGTCCATATTTTCCGTCCCTCTTACTTCCCAACGGTACTTTTCTGTCAAGTTTAGCTTTTATTCGATTTACTTTCATCACATTAACATTCGTTAATGAAGCAATCTTTCCTTGTGAATAAGTTGAGTGTCGCAGTAATGCCGAAATTTCAGACATTTTTTCTAGGGGAATATCTGGTGTTTTTCCCATTTTTCACAAGTGCTTATGAAATATTTAAACTTTAGAACACCGTTTTGACACAAACTATCACTAATTGTACTATATTAACGTTATTTCAAAAGTCCAACAGGCTCTTTTTAATCAATATTAATATCGAAACTAATTTAACCTCAAAATAAGAGTTTGACATTTCACAGTGGAAAGACGAGTAATGACCAGTAATGACAGCCACTATACAGTGTTGCCAGTGTAATAAATGTTAAACAGAATTGCCAGAGTGAAATATCAAAATATGTAACCCGACAAATAATTTAATATGTCAATTAAGAGCGGTTGAGTCTTACATAATAAGAAAATCTTTAGTGTAATTAATAATTTGGCCACCCACTGTACCTGTTTGGCGGGTTCGTCTTGTGTGGATGGTGAGATGCTGACATAACGGCCAGACGATGGAACCATCCACAGGTTGTGCCAGGGACGTTGCTACGTCAAAATAGGGGATGAACCCACGGAAAACAAATTCAGAAAAATAATGGAAACTTCAAACAACAACAAAATTACATTAATTATCGCTGGCTCGAAATAAGAAGGACACAGATGAATTATTTACATTAACTGTAGCCCAAAAAACAAATCAAGTAACTATTATGTACCGGATGAGCTGATTGCAGGAGGAAAAAAATAAAATAAAATAAGGGCTCTGAAAACGAAGGTCTTCAAATTAAAACGTAACGAAAACTGAAACCAACCGATTCAGAACAGAGTTGAGGAGACGGACTGCGGAAAATAATGGTTTACATACTGGGACGGGGGTCTGGAACTTAGTAGTTTCCTCAGAAGAAGTTGAGCGAAAAGGAATTCAGCAGGTGGACGAGAGAAGAAGCGGTAGGTTGGGGCAGTTCGTAGTTGAAGGCAACGGAATAGAATGATTCGAGCCTTTGCGAATGAGTCAGCGGCCAACAGCGATAAGCACAACGTCCGAAGGTGAGAAGATCTGTTGCCGAAGAAGCCGCGGCATTATTATTTCACGTCACAAGGTACGTTAGCATATTGAAGCGTTATTGCTTCACAACATTATAGTGGGCGCATCACCATTTTGCCTGATCGGGGGCAAATTTTTTATTAATATATAATTTTATTTTTTGGACTTGCCCTATTCTTATTATTTTCCACGCCCTCTTCTTTTCTTGGGATGAAGTTCGATTCTTCTGATACAATTTGTTACGAGGAAAACTCTTCGTATTTCACCACTAGATCACAATGGGACTCAGGCGACACATCAGCTTTCAATATATTTTGCTCATTATGGAGTTTAATGGTCATTTGCAGGGTGAGCATCAACATTCAGACACACAGACGAGTCACTATCATGGTGTTTTTCGGGCTCAAAAATGTTTGAAGCATAAAGACCTGACGAAAACTCAAGAAGATATGGAAGCTACACACCAACAACCAATATGCAGCTTCACTCCGTTCGCCGGAGTTTAATGGGGGATACTACGTATGCCACGACGTTCATTGAAATAACCAACTTATAGATAATGTATGGGATTGTCCCTTCCTCCTACGTACCAAAAAAAAGAAAAGGTTCAGCCCGTGGGTGGAATTGTCGTAGAATCTTTTACAGACTTCTAATGAAAGAATAATAATTATATTTTCCAATGTTCGCCCCTTGCTCTCGTTATTTTCATCTTTTCAGCTAGCTAATATTTACAGTGTGGACTGTGCAACCTAACATCAGTTTCCTTGAGTATGGTTTGGGTCAATCAGACCTGAAGCGCTCCGCGGTATGTCCTTGCTCCTTGCTTCCTTCACTTCTTCAAACGAAAACGGCTGGGGTCAAAAAAGGGAGCAGGTGCTAAGGATCCAGGCCTTAGAAGGCTATCTCGCCTAACTTCTCTTCATTTGGGAGTCGAAATTATACGGAGGGTTACGGATAAAGCGGCCCCGAGGCTATTGGCAAGTGGTAAACTGCTCTAAAAGGCGGGTTTTCCGAGAGGTGGGGAGAATCCCGAACGTTCAGAGGCTCCAGGACGTTTGGGATTGATGTGAAGAAGTTGAACCATCCTCTTCCTAATCGGATCAATAATTTTCTTATCGGCGGCTCTTGACTGATTTACACGTTCCAAAGGTGGTCTAATGACTACGTTACTTCAGCCTCTTCTTTATTGCTTCGCTCTCCCGTTAAAACGCTCTTTTCTTATACAGTAACTCGTCACATTAGCGCTCTGTGGCAGGGAACCCTTACTTTTGACACAGCGACTATTGTCCATCACTTGAAGGTGTAAATGATGTACTCCTACCCTCCGAACTCGGCTCTGCCAACTAATCGTTCCATTTGTTCTACGCCCCACCGGGATCTCGTTAGTCGTAACTGCCTGAATATTGTGAAGCATCATACATACAGTTCCATCGTTCAATGCATCTCCACAGAATCGCTTATGAAGTACAAAACGAAGGAACCAGTAAGGTATAAGTACCCTGAGAGTTTAATCTAAGTTTTTGCAGCTGTTTTGGAAAAAATAAAAAAAAGTATCACTTAATTCCTTTGAATTCATTTATTAGTCGTCATTACGCAGAGCTACAAAGTTAAATAAGTGTTTTGTGCTAATAAAACACAAAATGAATTTGGCCTTATGACACAACTCCCATACTGAAAGTTACAACTGGGAAAATGGAGATGTTACTAGGAGTTTGGAAATCTGGAGAGCCGCTGACTGTGACAATAATTACAGCGATCACAAGCTCCGATCCAATGCCCAACTTTCGTCGGATTATGAATCTTTGTCTGTAACCACTAGACTGCGATCACTGGGGTGCCTATAATGGGAGTCAGGTGGTATAGAGATGACACTGAGATTCAGAGTCCCCAGCTCTAATCGAAATTCCTAGTCAAGTTTCATCGGCCTAACTAAGGAAGTGAGAAAAAGCCCTGCAAATCATTACACAATGGTTTATTATTCTCATGAACAGCTTGACCTAGTATTAGTTCAAGTAGTAGTTCTAGTATTAGTTCTCCCCCATCCCATTCGATTCAGCATCGAATACTAGTAAACCATACGAAACATGTCCTGGCTACAATGAAACTACGGAAACAAAACGTCTCATGTTTTTGCCACGTCAGGTCGGGGAAAGCGAACCCGTTCCGAGGCGAATGGGGAGTTGAGCCGCCCAACCGGCAGTGTTGCGAGGCGAGGACCTCAGGTTGTTTTTTATTGAGACGGGAGGGAGGGAGGGACGCTGTAGTTCCCGCGTTGTACTGCGTTTCGTTAATTTTTTTAACCATTTTTTGCCCATTACAACCACGGGCTTCGTCCGATCGGATTGCCGACATGGCGGGCACAACTAGATACCAAATCGGGTTTTTGTGCGAAAGAACGAATTTTTTAGGCCACGTTAAAGGCACAAAACGGCCCAGACGGCAGACGGGGGACGGCGGATGGCGGACGGACATTGCAAATTTAGAATCTCCATGTCTTAAAACGTAAAGTATCAAATTTTGAGGGGGGGTTGTAAAAATTTTTTCGTGACCGAAAACATAGGGTTATTATTCAGAATGAATAATAAACCAAAAAGTAGAGTGCATTTTACCTATTCTTGTCTCATCCATTCTGCATTCTACTACTCGTAAGGCGAGAATAGTGTAGTTTAAAAATTGAGTTTGGAATCCACTAAATCGAAGAAGAACAATTTCAACGCATAATATGAGTAACCACGTTTTCGAGGGAACGTTATTATTTCTGGGAATCCAAGAGAAGCTCCATAAATCAGCATAACTTTCGACAAGAATCTATTTTAGTTCAGTTTTTGTTTTATAGATCTCGCTCATAAGATACCAGCGTTCTCCTAAAAATCAGGATGGTCGTCTCAAATAAGCTACCTATGCGTTATCAGTTTAATAATGATCGTAAAATAATCAACAGCTACTTAAGAGATTTCTGAATCCAAGTTAACGTTGTTTTTTTTTACTGACTGTTTGGCAGGCCGAATTAGCTGGATCTTTGATTCAAAAATGTCCACATGGTCCTAACAGAAAGCTCTCAAGCCCTTCTCGTTTACCTACGGAAAGTCCGCCTCTTCAGGTATTTCCGATTGGCAACAGATTTCCCCCTTTCCTGGACTTTCTAATATCCTTTTTTCACCCCACTTGTTTACCTTGCTCTCCAACAGGCAGTTCCTCCCAAACTCATTCACCTATAAGATCTCAAGAAAGCTGGTCGTTCCCCAGCTCTCCCAACTGGTTCGTCTCTCAAGTCTTGCACTTCTCACAACTTTCTTTCTCTCCTTCCACTTAGTGTTTCACAACCAGTTCACGTGCATTGAGAGTCACCTTGCTCGCGTTTATATACTCACACTCAAACTGATAACTGTGTAAAAAATAGACTGGGTTGGTAAACCTTTACTGGTCGTGATTTTTTGAAATCGTGAAGTAGCGTCAAGTGCCTTTCCATCGACGCAAAGATCCACTTTAAACTCCTATTTACAGGTTAGAAGTTTATAATACTAAGAAGGGTAGGCTTCGTCCACACTCGTGGTTCTCCAGCGGATCTGAATCAGCAGCTTTTGCTTGTAAAGCTTTTGAGTGGCATCTGCTAATCCCTCCAAGAACCAACCGAAAGAACATTCCTCCGCTCTTCGATGTTGAAAAAAATTGACATTTCTCTCCATAGCCGAGGCGGTGCTCAACGACAGACCTCTGTGCACTGTGAACGACGAATCCTCGTACGAAGGTGACTTCCAGAGTCCTGACTATTGTCTAATTGGCTCACTTCGTTGAGTCATTTCGGTAGCTGAGAACCAGCATGTCACCCAGGAAGTTTAGAGTAGGGTTGATTATAGGGGACCTTAATACTTTGACGCAAAGAACGACTTGAAATATTGCATTTTCGCCTCTCCAGATCGGTCAGCCCGTTTATGGTACAGGAGAGAAAACCCAAGATAATGCAATGGCTTCTAGGTATTGTCACCAAGTTGATACCAAGAAGAGACAGTGTCTCCCGAGTCATCCTTCGCGACGGACCACAATAAAGAAAATGGCGAATTCAATACTGAAGGCATTCTACACGGAAATTCGCTGGTCTGCTGTTATTAAATGTCACTGTTACCTCTGGCAAGATACTCGATAGTCATTTAAAAAATTGCTGATGCAAACTTCACTAATGAGCACTGTACTCTCAAACAACGTAAATTTTGTAAGAGATAATTAGAGGACTGTAATCAAAAGAGCACACTTGATGTATTCAGTGTGCGTGTTTAGACGTCATTCCCTAGAAGAGCTAATAGTCGTTTTGTCGTTTTTTGTCTCGTAAACTATTTATTCCGTAATTTTCCAAGACAGTAATGGAATCCGCTATCAACGGCGATCCTTAAATGTTATACGTGGGACGGTGAACCGTGAAGGTTATTTTCACGACAATAAGGCATTCATGCTGGCAATGCGATCGTATTGTTCGGAGAATATTAACGTATTACCCAAATCGCACAGTCAACGTAGATCCTCTCATTGCAGCCACCCTCTCCGCGGATAGTACTAACTTCGAGGCCCCCAATCTGTGCCTCGAGGTGATCTGTGCCTCAACTATTCTCCATTCTTGTCTATTTCAACGGTCTCTGGATCCGAAGACTTCTCTAGATAGTCTTTGATAGAGAACATTTCTGGGCAAGGTAAAGTGCCATTCTGACCCTGACACTATTTATTCCTTCCCAAGTGGTGTTCGGTTCCTACTACAATACTTTGCTCGTATTCCCCCAGGAACACCCGAAAGCGAGGAGAAGAAAAACAGGATCGCCCTCGGCTCCATTCGTCTCCTACCAGAACTCCTGGTCAGAATATTCCGTCTTTATTTTCTTTTAGTTCCTGAATCATTTATTTTACCCCATATTCAATATTTTAACGGGAGCATTATTCCTTTTTCTCTTTAAGTTTACCTGTAAAGAGCTCTTTGTTCAATTACCTTTGCTTTAACGAGCATGATACCACTGCGCACTTGTATAAATACAGTCCACTTTCACCTTTAATTTTTCTCCCTTCATTTCTCACATTTTTCAGTTTTAGTTTTCTTTCTGTTTCTCTTATTAACAGTCATCAGATTGAGCGTAGCCCAGATACAGGCTACACAATTTACGCCACACCACTGTAGCAGCTCTTTGGCGTGGTCGTGGGACTTGATGACTAACGCTTCTTAGAAAGCAGGACAGGAAGCCCATTACAGTCACACATTTCGACATTCCTTCATCGGTAACCATTTGAACGGGTTCTATCCCTGTGTCAGTCGAATCAGACTGACCCTACTCTTAGTTGCAGCAAATCCTGCATTGTGTGATACTGAAGAACTCTCGATAGCTACGTTGAATACACTATCAAAGCTTGGAGCGACGGTGACGGTCGTGCGTGAGTAGCTACGCAAAAAGTCGACTTCTTCGAAACATCAAAAATGAAAGAGAACAAAAAGACAAACTATTAAGCCAGCAAGAAGGGTAAACAGTAAAATAAATATCTTGTGCGTTGCAACACACAACTTTCCTTAGCTCTACGTCAATTCACTTTGTACATAGCTAATTCTATTTAATCAATTCATTTATCAGTCAGTTAATTTGAACTTTGGCAAACGACGCTTTACGGCAGCAGGAAGCGGTGGCGCTTACAGTTCCGGAATTTATTGTGCTGCTCGTACTCATAGCAGGACCATTATTGAGCAATTAGTACACAGATAATTAATGAGGCTATAAACACAAATTTTTTAAAAAAAGGATAGTAATCACTTTTGCAGAGTTATTGGAAAATAACTCAGGAATGAAATTCAGGAATTTCTGGAGTGAGCCCCATGTATCTCATGAGCGTTTTTAAACACTCACCCTATAGGTATTGGATTGGACTACAATACCGATTTTTATTAACACTCTACCAACATTCCAGCGGAGTTTATAAGGAAAAAACCGCGCCAAAAACGCTTTTCGTCGACAATTTTGATAATTTATTGTGCTGCTCTCGTCATTTTTCCACGAATGAGAATTTTATAGTATCATTGCTTTATTGAGAGCTATCAACATAAAAAATGTAATTAAAATCGTTAGAGCCGTTTTTGAAAAAAAAATTTGGTGTTTTGATCACTATGACGACTATAGTTAACTTTCGATGGATTTTGCCCATACCCTTATTTTGGCGTCCCATGGTGACCTGCGGGCGAGGTATCAAGTTTGAGCTGATTTGGTACGGTGTTTTTCTCTAAAAACTGCGCTAAAATCGATTTCGTCGAAAGTTTTGGTAATTTATTGTGCTGCTCTAGTCATTTTCCCACAAATGGAAATTCTATGGTATAATTGCCTTATTGAGAGCTATCAATATAAAAAATTTAATCAAAATCGTTAGAGCCGTTTTTGAGAAAAAAAATATTTGGTGTTTTGATCACTATGATAACTATAGTTAAATTTCGGTGAATTTTGTTCATACCCTTATTTTGGCGTCTTATGATGACCTGCGGGCGAGATATGAAGTTTGAGCTGATTTGGTCAGGTGGTTTTCTCTACAAATCGTATACAGACACACAGACCATTTTCCCAAATAGTGTTTTTCGGACTCAGGAGGGTCTGAAACGTAAAGATCTGAAGAAAACTCGAAATTTTTTTTTCAGCCGATTACATAACTTTCCTTTCTACTTCGTAGAGCCAAGGAAAGTAAAAAAGGATAACGTGATGCAGGGTGTTGACCTAACCTTCAAATTTTATACTTTTTTATAATTAGCTGATTGAGGCTCGTATTGAGCAAACTAATCGTGTGACTTATTGCCCCCTTCAAAGTAGAAAATTGGAAAAGAATTCTTGAAAAGATGAACACGCTAGTTTAGCTTTCAGCATGAAGTCGTCATCGAAAGATCTAATTTTGATTTTAGCTTGAATATTACGGGAAAACTAATGGTTTCCATCACATCTCCATGAATATGGAGCAGAGAGGAGAGAGACACTTAGGAAAAAGTGCGTCAGGCGGTTCGTTTAGGCTCAACGCACGCTTTCGGAAGCGGCCTTCTAGATCTCGGAATGTACCTTTTAATATTCTTGTCTACATTCATTGCACTACTCAGAGCTACGACCCCGCGCTCTGGAGGAACGCTCTTCTAAAATATTACTTTCTGCTTATTTACGGCGGATCTATCGCCGGGAATTTCGGTTGTGCGGGGCGGCGGTATTCTTTTCCTCTCTTATCTTTGAGACGGCCGCCGGAGGCGAATCTGTGATGAAGACGAGCTTCCCAGCTCCCGTGGGGGAACAGGGATTTCTAATTATTTCGGTCTTTGTTGTAACGTCTGTTGTACCCATACCCTCTACCACTACCCTGCTCCGCCACGCCTCTCACCACCGTTCCGAACCTCGTCAGACGAAGCAAGTTTTTTTTTTTTCGTACTCCTCAAAACAACAAGAAAGTCCCGAGGGTTGCTTTCGTTTTGCAATATAAAGAAAAAAGTTTCTGCCGAGATGCGGCACGCAGCTTCCCCGTATCCATAACCCCGTTGAGTAAACGTACGAATCGCCATGTAGTCCTTAGATTAGGGAAGGTGAACAAAAGATAGTATATTGGAAAAAGCAGAACATTTTGAAAAATTGGAAGAGCTAACACGAGGAGCACCAGTGAGTAATTTGTTGTCCGGATGGCCCTGAGACCGCCCTTACACGTAGAACTCAGTAGGACCTGGAGTGACTCGTGTGATAACCGTCGCATACTCAGGTTGCTTTATCAGAGGGACGACTATGTAAGTTGTACCGTAAAACAAAAGTGGCTTTAAGCTAACTAAGAAATAAAAGCAAATCCCAGAACTGCTCTCTATATATCAGCACGTTAAGGTTGCAGTCATATCACTCTAATTGATTCATGTCAAGGTGTTCTTTCATTAAGTCTATGAAAGTTGTATTTAAAGACTGCAGAAAAAAAACGCCAAAAACCCCTGAAAGCCCCTGCGCAAGCCATCAAAGAAAGTTGCACACACAGCTGGTCCATATACAGTTACTTGTAGTTAAACAAAGACGCCTCTACACAGTCATGGCAGTCATGGGCAAACTATCTCAACGGTCTCACCTCCATACTCATCAGCGTTTTGGACTCAAGTCGATACTTTTGGAAGGCAAACGACTGCTCATTTTTACGAGAGCGAAACTAATAAGTTTCATATGTAACCATAAATAGCGACGCTAAGAAAGCCTAGAAAGAAGGTATTTGACAGGATCTTGAGAAGTCTTCAGGCCTAGGAAATAGACAGAGCAAGATAGTTCTGCAACTAAATTTGTATCGCCGTCTTTTAAATCCTTGTAATAATCTTGATTCAAACGGAAAAGTGTCCTTACTTTATACTTTCCTTAGCTCTACTGAGTAAAAAAAATTTTGAAGTTCTTTCAAACCTTAACGTTTTGAGTGCAGCAATTTTTCAGAAAATGGCTCGAACGATTTTGTTTACAGTTATTGTATTGACAGTTCTAAAAAAAACAACGGTAAGACGCTTTTTTTATTTGTCAACAAAATTACGCGAGCAGCGCAGTAAATTCGCAAGTTTTGACGAAAATATATTTTCGTGCATTTTTTTCATCATTTCTCTGATATGACACTAGTGTTTTCAAAAAAGATTGAAGTAACGATCATAAAATAATCAGAAGCAATCTCAAACGTTCTGGAATTTGAACGGTTTTTGACAAACTTCTTTCGTAATATTTGCCCTATAATTCCATAACTATAGACGCGCCAAAGAAACGTCGCAATGAAGAGCCCAACAATTAAGTTTGCGTTAGGTATCAATTAAATGGTGGCTTAATTACTACCAGTTTCTGCTTAGAGCGTCAAGTTATGTTTTAAGTTCGTATGAACTGAGTGGAAAATAGTTAAGAATGGAAAAAAGACGAGTAAACTTTTGTGATGCATCTCACCAGATATCTGTTTTTCCTACTCAGTGCAGATCTGCTCAGAAATGATAAACCAATGTCACTAACGACTGAATTTCCATTTCGTCTACATTTTTTCAGTGTATGCACTACGATTCGCGAACATTTCGTTTCGGTTGATTCGGAAAAGGTTTCAATTATGAAGGAAATGGTTTCATTTGAGGTGTAATGCTGCGCAATCTATCGAATTTAAGTGGGTTGTGGGAAGTTGTGTGGAGCCACGCATATTTCTTTATAAATCCCGCGTATGTGGTGTGATACTAGCGTTTTTAACAAATCGAGCTGGTAGTCCCGTAAGGAATGTTAATACTAGACATGAGATAGGTAGCAACCCAAGAAATTCCAGAATGCAAACCATTTTAGTCTTTCGATCGACTAACTTTTTTCACTGTGTTTCACCTAATGGGGTAACAAGCCAGGCCATTTCTGGCCTCCCGGCTCGTAGTTGCGATGGGGGGGATCTTCGAGACCAGTCCTCACCGAGTCCTGGACGATGTGCTCCTAAAGGTCTGTGGAAGGGGGAAGTTGGTGTTCTCAAGGAAGGGAGGAAGCAGGGGGTGTGGGTTGGGATGGGTCCACTGTGGAGGGGGGAGTCAACTCCAGCCCAGCCTGCTGAACCGCCCATACTTAGGCAAAAATGCCAAACCAGCGCCTGGCGTACCCAGTAGAGAGGAGCTTGGAGGCACCTTCAAGGGAGGAACTGCATGCGCGGACCCGCACGTTGTTGTAGAGGGGGCAGAGGAACAGGACGTGTGATGCGTCCTCGCCAATCTCCCCTTCACAGGGGCAGAGGTCGAACGTGCGCCCCTTGAAGAAAAGAGGCGCCGATTAAAAGCGCCATGCATCGAGAATCAGGGCGATGCTCAAGACCCCTGGGCTTGTCACCAGGGCGGTCACAAGATCAAGCCGGCACTCAGTGGATCCTTCCAGCTGAGGCACAGTCACCAGCCGCTCCAGGGTGCCCCGGTAGCTGCTCAGCGCGCAGTGCTGCATGCACGGCCTCAGGATTGCATGGCCCAAAACTAGGTCCAAGAGGGGGGGGGGTGCCTGCAAGGACCTGCAGAGCTAGATGGGACGTTGTCCGGTAAGCTGGCAAGATGGCTAGGAGGACGCCCCTTTGCATGGTGCTGGCCTTGCGCCGATCGTGCTTCAAGGCAGTGACCCACCAGGCTGCTGCGGCATATTGCGCGATGGGCAGAAATACCCTATATTTTCAGAACTAAAAACGCGAACGTTTCCAATGAAAAACCACCTTCACGCTCTCAAATTGCCGCCGCAATGGTAGCTCATTACCACTTGCAAACAGAATGATTTTGGTTGAGTCTCAGAGGTCACTGAGAACTAACAACCTGAGTGACTTTGGGAATCCCAAGCCCGTAAGTAGGGTATTTGGTTTGGCACTGCTTCAAACGTTGTCAGTATTCTGTTGGGCTCCGGTTACCTCTGTGATCAACACAAATACCACTTTTTTAAACAATTTATTCGCCTTTTGTAGTGCGAGCTCGCGCCTTAGCGATAAGACGTTGAAACATTAGAAAACCGAGACAGATTATAAACACAGTCGAGGTGCCTTCCGCTGAAAACATTCGTTTTATGCTCTCTCTCCCCCCCCCCCTTTTTTTTTTTTGAAAAATGCACAATTGCCTTCTTTGTGTTTATCGTCACAATGCGATTCCGTTCCCATCCTCGCCGCCCTAAGACCCCCGTTGATATCTCCGGGAACACTGCACTGAGCATTTCCGCTGGTGAAGAAGCTTATGCAGGCTTAGGGCGTCCCCTCTTCCTCACAATGCCTCGCCTAGCAATGAATCAAGTTTAAATACCCTAACCCTCCCCTACAACTTCACAACGCAGCTTTTACCCGATGAAAATACAGAAATTGAAATTTTTCCCGGCATAAATCACCGGATTTATACAGCGGCTAGGTATATTTTTTCCATCGCCTCCGACACGTCAAGCAGCGTGATTTACCGTTCGACCGGATTAATGTTCTGATGGTTTTGATGCGCAGGCTGAGCGTCCTTTGGTTAATCTGACAAACGTTCCTCTTTTTTTCCTCTTTAAAAAAATCCCTGTGTTTTCTTCGTTACTCTTTATTTATTTACTCCGCTCCAATAAATGTATATCATTTCGAAAATATTGCAGTAACCCCGTTCGCTTTTATCTCCCAAACTGCCAAGAACTTGACACAAGCCATATTTGGATGCTGACCCCCACAAAATAGTAGAATTTTTGTTCTTCCTCGTTGCGTCACGTTCTACGACAAGGGGATGGTAACTATACGCCCGTAGTGTAATGTATTTCACCTGAATTATTTGTCGTGACTGCGAATGATAAGTTCTCTACGCTTTTAGCTTCTCACCGGCACAACGAATGTGCATATATCGATTCTACTAGCCTGGCAACAGGGACTATTGTTCTCTTCATACTCTTTTTCCGCTTTTATGTTTACTTATTCATTTTTAATTGTTTTTATATTCGTTTCCCCTTGCTCCGAGTGGGGCGCACAATGGGGGACCTTAAAGTGGTATTTTCATTGCTGCAGACTTCTGTTGTCAGGCAGTGGAGTGTACTCCCATGATTGACTGATGTGCAGGCATCGTGTGAAAAGAGAAATCGGGCAAAGCACTATTTTCAGCTTTTTTAGCGTCATGAGCAACGAGAAACTTAAACTAATTGTACACTTAATCTTTTTACTTTCCGCTACCCGAAGGGAAAATTAGGGTTTTCTTCAGATCTTTACGTTTCAGACCCTACTGAGTCTAAAAAACCTAATTTCGGCGCGTGGTCCGTGTGTGTGTCTGTAGTTCGATTTGCGGGAGAACGGCTGATCCGATTGAGCTGGTTCTTTTTTTGTTTTGTTCGTTATTTTTTGTAGACACCAAAATAAGGTTATGGACGATTTCGGCAGATGGGAAGGGGGGTGGGGGTGGGGGACGAAAATGTACCAAAAACTAGGGTTTTTCGCATTTTTCTCGAAAACGGCTCTAACGATTTTAATTAAACTTTCAAATTATCTTCTCCAAATCAATACCTAACTTTTCTTCTCCGTACATATCTCCATGAAAATACGGTAAACGGAGATATGGGCCCCTGAAGCAAAAATAGGTTTTTTACGCTTTTTGGCAAAACGGCTTCACCGGTTTTCACCAAACTCACAGGATGTTTTCAAATAGTTAATACCCACATATTGTTCTCAATAAATGTTCCTCTGACAGTCGATTGAACAGAGATTAAAATCAAGATATGTCGAAAATAACATTTTTCGAACATTTCCGTAAATTCCAGGGTAACTTTTTCACCAGATGTGATAAATCCTAATGGAGTGTCTTTCAGTCACCCATACCAACATTTCGTTCTACATAATTATTTCTGTATATATATGTTGAACGGAGATATAAGCCAAGTTAACTCAGAAAAGGAGATTTGTCGAATATTAATTTATCGGTATTCCAATTTTCTCAAAAACGGCTCTAACGATTTCCATCAAACTTTCGGAGTACTCTCAGCTAACTAGTCCCTACATTTTGTTCTCCATAAATGTTCCTGTAAAAATGCGTTGAACGAAGATATAGCGCCCGCCTACGTAGATGGTGTTCGAACTTAAAGGGGTGGCGGAAAGTTGTGTGTTGCTACGCACCAGATATTTTATACTCTAGAGCATACGGTACTGCACCCACAACAGAAGTGAGGTAAGCTATTGGATTGTCCCAGAGCACGAACTCTCACACAGTGGTATGGAAGAGAACAAATATGATTGGGATTTATAAGACAATTATTTGTATTAAATTAAATTTCTCTCTTAGCGGGAAAAAATAATGATCATGGACCACGGGGTCAGTTTTTCGGAATGAAGGAGTCTCTCAACTGGTCCCGCCCATATTCTGCTTAAAGTGTAAGTGCTAAGCAGGCTACATACCAAATTACAGCTTTGTACTACTAATATCTTAGAAATTAGCTGTAGGAGCCACCCACCTGAGCTTGGCTGATTCTGGCTGAATGCGGCGGATCTTCAAAGACCTACCATACACCCGGGTCAGAATTCTGTGGATATAATGTAAGGTGGGTGCGGCGAGATAGTGGAATTCCATCTTATAAAAGACGAGTTAAGACGAAGTAGTCTATTTCCACGGGTAAAATAAAGACAATGGTAACTTGTAGACGCATTTCGGTTTACTAGACAACAATACAATACTGTCATAGGTATTGTACTGATGATGGTCTAGTAAATCGAAACGCGTCTACAAGTTATCATTGTCTTTATTTTACCCGTGGAAATAGACTACTTCGTCTTAACTCGTCTTTTATATTCTGTGGATAGTTTCCTTAGTCGACAAGACCTCTTCATACCAACGACCTCGACGATCGTTATACCTCCAGCTGGGATCCCGTGGAGGTGTGGTTGTCTTGTCCATTATAGAGTAAATCGAAAAAGGGTTTGCTTTCTTCGACCCCCATGATTCTGACACACAATGCCTGCAGGCTGTGGCCTGTGTCAGCGCAGGCAGAAGCTTCTCATGGTATGATGACAGGCTAGTGAAGAAAGGATCGACACAAATTTCTGTCGATCCTGAGCCCTTAGTTGGGATCACCAGGAGCCATCTACGTAGAGAGGGTGGCAAATGGGAGGGTGGGTGCAGGGCTGATGGCGTCCAGCCTTAGACAGTCAAAACTCTTTATCCGACTCTCCAGAGGGAGTGTTAAGGAGGTGCTCAGTCTGGGCAGATCACTTGTGACCTGTTTACAGGTCCAGACTGAGGCAAATATTGGCAAGTGGGAGGTACAGGTACGCAGGTTCTGTGAGGCGGGGCTGGAGATGGCAGAGCACGTGTGCGATGGACTTGCAGTATCCGGCTGTCGTGTGTTCGGGAATCCCTTCCTACAGCAAGAAGAGGTGGTGAGTGCAGAACTTGCGCATGTCCTCTGTTTTGTGGGGGGGGGGGGAGGTGGCGACGGATAGGGGAAGTACTGAGGTAGCCGAGTAGAGCAGCGAGGCCATAAGCTGGGACTCATGAACGCGTCATACCAACGACCTCGACGATCGTTATGCCTCCAGCTGGGATCCCATGGAGGTGTGGTTGTCTTGACCATTACAGAGTAAAACGAAAAAGGGTTTGCTTTCTTCAACCCCCATGATTTTGACACACAATGCCTGCAGGCTGTGGCCTGTGTCAGCGCAGGCAGAAGCCTCTCATGGTATGACGACAGGCTGGTGAAGAAGGGATCGACACAAACTTCTGTCGGTCCTGAGCCCTTCGTTGAGACCACCAGGAGCCATCTACGTAGAGAGGTTGGCAAATGGGAGGGTGAGTGCAGGGCTGATGGCGTCCTGCCTTAGACAGTCAAAACTCTTTATCCGATTCTCCAGGAGTGCCAAGGAGGTGCTCAGTCTGGGCAGAAAGGATATGAGGATCACTAGTGGCCTGTTTAAAGGTCCACCCTGAGGCAAATATTGGCAAGTGGGAGGTACAGGCATGGACGCTCTTACAATAGGCCCGTCTGTGGCTGCAGTTAGGGTTTCTCCAACATCCACTTATTTTTAAAAAAAGCCGCTCATGGTACCATTTAAGTTAGCTGCGGCTTGAGCAGCCTAAGGACCTGAATGAGTGGTAGGCCCCCGGCCAGGAATCGCTGAAAGGCGTTCCCTACGCTTCTTTCACTCACGAATTCCGAGGATTCCCCCATCACGGTCTTCCACATCGGAAAAGGAGTCATGGGACCCCTTCCAGCCATTTACGTGTGTCCAGAAGGTAGGAGTTCATGCTGGGTTGCAACTCCAGACGTGCCCTGGACACACCTGGAGCACACAGATATATTTTCCCGTCCCGACAGGACCTCGACATTGACATGGAAAGCGAGGAGTAGATACAACTTTTAGCCATGTCTCCAACAGCCACCTCGTCGACGTGAGGCGTCGTTTTTCTCTTCCAAGTACCACTAGACAAAATAAGTGGAAGTTGGTGGCTCTCGAAACATTCACATATCTGGCACTTCGCGCGCCCTGTGAATCGGACAGTCCCATTATATAATTGAATCAGGTTACTCAATGAAGTTCTTAACATGACTAGGAGTAACTCATTAAATTTCGGAATGCTACGCTCCCCCAGTGCAGTGTTTCCCCTATAAACCCACAAAAGTAACCACAAGAGTGTTGCTTATGAGGAATAACGAAGGTAACTATGTTAAACAGCCGAAACAAAAAGCTTTTTTCTAAATTTCCGACATACTTTACATTATTTTAGTAAGCATAGATTCTCCATTGAATTTACTTCGGGAGTTAAGAGTTGTTATTGGATTAGAATCCCTCCCTCCACCTACAGCAATAATCTGCTCCACTGACGTACCTGAAACCACGTTAGATACATGTCTGACAGCGTTGCCGTCAAATAAAGTTTTATTCGGGAGAAACGAGAGGTCCGGATGTGGTTTTTGGCAATTTGAAGCTGAGGGCTGCAGGTTGGGGAGCCAACTTCTGTCGGAGCTCAAACAGTAAAGAAAGTTTTCGCGTGTATGCGGGCGAGTTGATCGTTAGTAGTAATTGTTTGTTAAACCGGAGGGCTGCTTGGCGATCCTTAAACGGTCTCTTTGTCAGAATCTGCCCGATAGTTGGACAAAAATAAACCGGAAGTGGCAATCAACTCGTTGGAACAGGCACTGTTTTTTGGAACGTATTGAGTTCTCTATTCACCAAGAAACCTTGTCTCGAACAGCTTACAGCAGATCCATGACTTAAGAAGCTGAACTATGAAGATGCCATGAACTATTTGAGAAAAGGAAGTAAAATATTCACTATAATTCACCCGGAACTGAGTTAAGTTGATAATATCAATGGGAATCATTTCTTGCTCAACAGCGAACAGCTAAACAAGCACATGTGAAAGTGTACTCGACTGAAAGTTACGTGGATCTCCAATGCAGCCTTGGTATAACCAGTTGTAGCAGGTACTTGTCAAACAATTTCATGAAAAACTACTGTAATAAAGGTGTGCAACCTTAAAACCAATCGAACCACCATCTGTCAGACAATGAGATGTAATAATCATCCAAAACTGTCATCATTGTTTCTACTGAGGAACCATTTGAAATAGCCGCCCTTCCACAATACAATCAGATGGGAACAAAACCTTGCAAAATATTACACAATGGTTTATTATTCTCATGAACAGCTTGACCTAGTATTACTGCTCCGAGACCCATTCCATTCGATTCAGCATCGAAAAATACTAGTAAACCATACGAAACATGACCTGACTACCATGGAACTACGGAAACTAAATATTCCCCCGGCGCCAGGCGCCCGTAAACCTCTGTAGGCATTTATGATCTGATTGAGGGGTGTGCGGAGGAAGTGGCCTTAACCTTCCTCTGCCCCGTCGGGCAAAAAGAGTCGGGGAAATTGGGACGGGGGCTTCAGCGAACCCTCGCTTGGCAATTGGCAAGACGTTGCGCATCCAAAGGGCGATGCGAGTCGAGCGGGCCTTGGAAACGATACGAAACACGGCTTATTTGCAATTATACTGCGTTTCGTTAAATTTTTTATCCTTTTTTTGCCAATAACAACCATGGGCTTCGTCCGATCGTATTGCCGAGATCGCGGTACAACTAGATACCAAATGGGATTTTTGTGCGAAAGAACGAGCTTTTTAGACCACGTTAAAGGCACAAAACGGCGGACAGGGGACGAGGGAGGGTAGACGGGGGACGGTGGGATGGCGGACGGGAGACCGGGGACGGCGGACGGACATTGCAGATTTGGAATCCCCATGTCTTGAAACGTAATGTATCAAATTTCGAGGGGGGTTGTAAATAATTTTTTGTGGCCGAAAACATAGGGTTATTATTCAGAATGAATAATAAACCAAAACATTCAATACTGTAATGGGCGTGTGGAACCAGCTGCTGGAACGATTACTTAAGCCACACAACACACTGCAGTACAGCCAAACATCTGGTTGTCGACAATGGTAGAAACAGCAGTAATAGTCTTTCAAGTAACGTTGTAGAACCCGTCGAATCTGCAACTGCAGAACCAGTCTCAGACAACACAATTAGATGCAAAATGTTAGTCGAAGCTGGAATCAAGATCTGCAACGATAAAACCAGTTGGTGCCGCAATATTCCGGACAGTTGCAGAAACATACTTGAACTGTCATGAAGGTCTGCAAAAATAGGACCAGCCAGAATGGGCATCTTTCATTTAACGACATTACACGCAAGTGAAAACTTCTTTCAACGCTCATGCCGTTAGAGTCAGAATATGGGAATGAAAGTAGTAAAAATCCGTCAAAAGTGCAATCGAGGTGTGCAGCAGTAAAATGTACCTGAGCAGGCCATCGCTCATTGGATACTGTTTGGCACAGACCGAATTAGTTCGAATCTTGAGCTCAGGCCTTTCCCAGGTCCAACTATCGCTGACCTGGAGCCTTTATCATGTTAGCCGCGGGAAAGTCCAAACAGCCCGATCAATCGGCTTCCCCTCCAGACAAAGAGCTCAAGTTCAGTTTAATTTCCCAAGCGACACAGAACACCCAACTTCTGAAGATCCGATTTACCTTCTCTCCATCGCACAGCTCCTCAAAGCCCGTCCCAAACACACTCGTCTGAGTTCTCGATTGACACTCTCTAGGTTCTCGCTGTAACACTCTCCTCTCAGTCGCGGTACTCGCGCTTAAATACTCACGAAAACTCATAACGCTATTCTGTCACGCTCACCACATTGAATTATTTCTCTACTCCAATTCAAGCTACCCCTCTCACACACCCAACAGATACGATTAAATGAGAAAATGGAGCCAACACCGTGATCAACTTCTGCAACAATAGAATCAGATAACAGTCATGAAGGACTCAAGGGTAAAATCCCAAAACAACCTTCCTTCGGCCAACGCAATAAATGGTAAAATGTACCAAAACTGCCATCACACTCTGCAACAATAAAATCGGTTACACCGCTGTCGTGAAGGTCTGCTCTGGGAGGAATGGCTGAAAAATAAAACGTCTCTCTGATATTAATGGCTTATAGCTGACAATACGTCCGTTCCGTACCTCCGTCCGTTATATTACATTTTTAGGAGTACCCATTGAGAAATTGTCTGTTTCATCAACGTAATTTCAACTACGCGAAAAGTGGCATGAGTGGAATTTGTAAAGGAAATGTATGGTGTGTCGCATCACACAACCTTCCTCACCTCTACATTACTTCACTGGTGTTTGTGGGCTATGCTACTGCTACCCTGCTGGAGATGTTTGAAGAGCCGCTGACTCAGGCAAAAATTACAGCGATCGCGAGCTCCACCGTTCCATTGCCCAACTTTCGTCAGGGATTATGAACCATCGTCTTTCACCACTAGACTACGAGCGCTTGGTGCCTTTAATGCGAGTCAGTAGGTACATCTCCCCCCTCAGATTTTTGAGAGTTGAGCAGATCCCCGGAAAATTCGATCAAAGATTCAAAGAGGAACAATGGGGCTACAAGGTAAGGCTTTTCTTTATAATTGTAGTAGGCGCGTCGCCATTTTTCCCTTCCCTGGAACTTTCACATCAGCGAATCTTGGACCCGAGAATTCTTCTCATTATTTCTCTCTTAATTTTTTTAATTTTGTCTCTCTGCACTCTTCTTCTTCACAGGAACGAAGGAAGTGTACAAAAGAGTTAGGGCTTACCTGTTGGGCGGTGGCGAGATACACGCATTTAATAAAACCATCACACCATTACCAGTCCTGGTGCAGCAAGTACAATATTTTCATCATAAATTGCGTAGCCTGCATCATAGTCAGTATTACTGACCAAGAAACAATGGACAGGTAGAAGGAACTGACTAAGCACATGTACAGGCTCCCGTTTGTTAATGTGTAGGCCAGGTTCCATGTGTTGGGCCAATGTTATAGGAATGATCGGGCGTCTCACAATAATCAATAATCTTTTCTTCCAAATAATACCCGTATAGTGGGTCCATTCCACTAATATAGGTAGTAACGCCCACAGTAGATGGATTAGAATGCTATTCCCGACACGCGGCGCCATCTGGGGATTCCTAACCTCTTGATCGCGACTACTGTTCTTCAGCCGACTTCGTCTTTAGCTCCGAGTTTGAGGAACACTGCTCCAAAGAACGGCTCTGCCTGGAAGGAATGGCTCCTAACTCCTGGTCACGGCAACACTGCTAATTCAATTAATCAAGTCAATTCAATTTTTAATTCATTTGAACTACGTAATATCTGGTGCGTAGCAACATACAACTTTAACACACCTGCTACATATTCACTATTCGTTCAATGCACACCCACACAGACCACGACGTAAAGATCTGAAGAAAATCCAACTTTTTTGACACAATTACAATACTTTCCTTACCCAGTGAGTAGCAGAAAGTAAAAATAATTTGTACAATTGCGAAATCGCCACTTTTGTTTTAACTTCGAAGGGCTAAGAAAAGTAAAAATTATAAAATAATCACACTCATTTATCCCATGTTTTTAAATCCTTCTGGTTTTTGGTAGCGCTTTTAGGCAGCCATTGAATTGTTGGCTTGTGTGTACCCTGCGGATTAAGAAGTTACTTCGGAAATTTCGAATTGCAGAAATCCAACTTCTATCGCCTTTTGGCGTCGACAACTCGGTGAATTTATGGCTCTGCGGCGGCCATTGTAACCTGCGCACTCCCCGAAGTAAACAGAAGGTGATGATGAATAGTTGTTAAGAAGCTCAGATGAAATCTGCGAGGCCACTTGTTATTCTGCGGTCGCCAGGCGAATTGCGTGCGTATGTTAACTCTCCCTCAGATGTTGTGGTCCCGCGGGGACAAGGCGGGGGAACCCGATAAATAATTGCTTGGAGACTAACTTCGGCATTATGCACCAGCTGTCCCGCTCTTCCTCTCCACTTTATGGAATCGGAAATCACGTTTTATCCCCTTCGCAGAGATCCGCTCTAGAAATACGATGAAATCAGCATTTCAAGCAGATGCTTGAGCAACAAGATTTGCTTAATAAGCTGCCCGCCACCCAGAGGCTCTCGTTAGCTTTTGGACTATCCTATGACTGCATATTTTACATGCGATGATTGCTTCCGCTTCTCTCCATATCGATTTCAAATACTCCGGCAGAGCGTTGACTCTTTTATTTGGCGGAACGTACGAGATCATCCCTCCCAGGATTTGCCTCCCTGAATACTCCCAACTCCATTCCCATTGATTCTTCCCCCTTCGATTTCGTGTTCTCGAGAAAGGCTCAGGCTACACTGTATCGAAATACGGCAGTACATACCGTGATGTCCCAGTTGGACGCCGATCTCGGGGTTTGAAATGGTATCCTAACTATGCTGCGACAGAAAATTTGCGCCAAAATACAAATTAAATGAATTATTATCGAATTAGGTATTAAAGAAATTGGGTTATATCCGCCAGCAGGCAAAGATCATAAATGAACAAATCAACACAAAATGCGACACCATACACAACCACTCAAAACACTACACAAACGAAAACATCCAACTGACGGATTTACAGACTACCCATACAAAAAAGACATTGATTCCACAATTAACAGATCATTCAAGACGTTCCATTCACCTCTAAGGGGCTTTCCCCCAAAGGTACATGACCTCCTCCCCCGCCCTTCCCCGACGCTCCATCACCCCTTTCACCTTTCTCTTTGTATATAAAGACCACGACCAACTGACTGACTCCAGTACTGACTTAACGGCCAGACGATGATGTCTTTACATCGAAAGCGCTTGCCCACAGTAACTCACAAGCCAGAGGAGACGGACTCACCTAACAGGTCCGTTAACTTTAGTATTATCGAATTACCTTGGATTAATAACTATAATAATATTTCAGAGAACACTAGTGTTTTAGTTTCGGTATTCCAGGGAAATAACTGAAAAGCAGTTCGTCGTAAAAACCCCAGAATTTCTTGGGTTGCTCTTAATTATCTCACAGCCATTATTCCGTAACTTCTACCTTATGCGTTGCATATCGAACTACCGACAGGAGTTTTTCGAGCATGCTATTTCATGCTACGCATCCCACGACTTCCCTCAAGCCCACCTACCGTCTACCTACTAATGAAATATACTCTTTATTAATATAAAATTACTAGCTTAACGTTCTACATAGAAACAGATATGTCATATATGTGTAGCTACATTTTTGAAAATTCTTTGCGCTGCTCTCATCTGGCAGTCGAAAAAATCGTGTCTATCAGACACGTTTGTGTATTGATTGCTCAATAAGGGTAGGACCATTATTACGAGCAGCGCAATAAATTCCGAAAATATAAGCGCTACCGCTTTCTGCCACCGTGAAGTTACGTTTGACCAAGTTCAAATGAACTGAGTGTGAAAAATAAATTGAATCAGAACGAAAAGTCTCGGAAACCAGTGAATTTCTCGTAGAGTTAAGGAAAGTTGTGTGATGCGGCGCACCTGATATTTGCGAATGTTTTCAGCTGTTTTCAACTCAATCATTTGTATTCGCTATATACCTTTTCTTTTGACCCCGTATAGCCGCTTTTACCAAAGAAGCTACAATATTGGTAGAAAATCCTTCAGAAAGGTTTTTACTCAAACGTCAGTATTATGGAACTCGTAGATGCTTCAGGCAAAGGAAATTTTAAGCAAATGAATGAAGTTAGTAAACACACAGAACCGTTGCCGCTAGACTTTGGGTTTCGCCTGTGGACACCTCACCAACCAACCATCCACCAGCAAGCAGTCGTTCGCGCTGATCTACGCGCTAGCCCCATTCGGCTTTAATTTTATTTTACCATTTGCTTACAATTCGGACTGTTAGCTCCGAACACGGTTTCAGCTCGGCATATTTACATTAGCCGTTGGCGCACGCTCGCAGTACATGTTTATTAACGGCTCCTCGCCACACAAAACTAACCATCTACTAATCGTGATAATATTTTCAGTCGATTCCCTACAATTTTGGATTCCGTTGTCTTTTGGTCAATGTATTTTCGGCCTACGCTCATAAGGCCCCATAACAACCTGTATTTTCCGAATTGCATAGAGCTGTTGCGCTTAAAGGTTTTATTGCGATACAGAAAATAGAACCACGTATGTTCAGAATGCCACCGGGGAATTTAACCCTTGGCAGTACACACCAAACGTAAATTGGAATTGGAATGTAAATTTTACCACATGCAGGTAAAATGCCTTCGTACACGCCCAACTTCAGCTTCTTCGCACGCTGAGTTCCCATTGCCAAACAAGTTTACGCAAGCTCTACGAATTTCACAGAATTTGTCAAAAAATTCAGCCAAATCTCCGACAACTGTATATATAGCTGACGATAAAATGTATGTGATGTGAAGGCACAATTTTGGACGCGGCGAAAAAAGCGCGGGAAGCCGCGTCCCCACTGAGCGCCAGCCCCTCCAAGGGAAGGAGAAGCCGGGCCCTGCGGTTGAAGAGGCCGGCGGAGCCTCAGAAGGTTGCCGCCGTCGTCGCCCGTTGTCGCCTCGAACTACAAAGGAAAATCGGAAAAGGAGATTTAACTATCAAGAAATATTGTGCATAATTCGCATTATTATCTCGCTCCATTTTACTGAACGAGAGCAAGGTGAGCCGCAAAAATCTTTATTTTGTATATTTTCTTTCTAAATTTTCAATTTGTTTTTTTCATTAAGCCCATTTGTGCGGAAAGACGCCCTCCTTCACGGATCAGGCTCCCCCTTTGTTTCAAAATATCCCTGGTTGGTTGTCCGCCCCCCTTCCCTGAGAAGTAGGAGTAAGCAATTAGTTCAAATTGGGAAGAAAAAGATCGGCCCCGAACATTACAGTATATATAATCAGTGTATTAACAAACGAAAATATCTAGTGCGTAGCACAAGATACCGTAAATTCGACGACCTGTTATATATACGGGCCCTGTATCATCGTTCAACGCATTTCTATCACGTATAGGGAACGAAATGTAGGTGCTAGCTAGTTGAGAACACTCCATAAGTTTTATCGCAATCGTTACAGCCGTTTTTGAGAAAATTACAAAAACGAAAAATTAATAGTTGATAAACGCCGCATATCGAGCTATCATGGCTTATATTTCGGTTTAACATGTAGATACAGAAATAACTAAGAAGAGAAGGATGTGGGTATAGGTAAAGGTGAAGGATGCTAAAAGACACTGTATATTTATACAAATCCGGTGAAATAGTTACTCTGAAAAGTATGAAAATGTTTTAAACACATTCTTTTTGACGCATTTTGGTTTTTATCTCTGTTCAATGGACTGCCAGAGCAACATTTATTGATACATCCATCAGCGATCCAGGTGGGAAGGGAGAGTTCCCACGTTTGAAGCGCCCCCCCCCCCTGGTATATTACACAGATAGCTCGGTGTAGGGTGGCCTGGCAGAGGCAGGCATCTTTGGACCGAGAATTAGAGCACCGATCCCATTGGGGTCGCTGGCCACACTGTTCCAGGCAGAGGTGTCTGTGGGGATGGTCTATGTTCAGCGGATGTTGCAGCGGGAACTGAAGCGCCAGAAGATTTACATTATGGTGGACAGCCAGACCAATCTCAAAGCCTTAGCCTCGTTTTGTCTTACGTCGTGACAGGTATGGGGGTGTCTGACTTGACTGAATGCCCTGACTGAGGACAACAGCGTAAAAGGTGCTCGCACTCAGGAGGAAGAATATGATCACCACATATGGCCTGTTTACAGGTCACCGTCCGCTGAGGTACCACCTTGCTAGTATTGGCAAGTGTGAGGTACAGGTATATCACGCCCCTCCCCTTACCCGTCGATGAAAATTACCCGTAACCTCATTTCCGCGTCTTTAAAAATCACGAACAAAACCAAGAACCAGCTGTTCTCCCGCAAATTGTACATGAGGCACATACGCACCTTTTTCTGAAGCTCACCGTGAAAGGGACAGTGGCACACAGAAAGGAAAGTAAGTAAAGAATTGGCAGAGAGTGAGAAAAAGGAGAGAACCATCCATAACTTTCATCTTCATTTCAATAGGGCTGTTTGACGTAGTCACGGCTGTTGGGGGCACAAGAAGGGGAGTTTGAGGATCAAAATAAAGATGAAACTCGGTGAGTGTGAGAAGGACTGTATTATACGTGCAGAATTGAGTTGAGTTTGATTTGAGCTGAGTTCGTGAACAAAGGGGGCGACACAAGTACTCTGTATGGGAGAGCGAGAAGTTACTAGGACAGCATTCCGCGTGGAATGATTTTGGGAGAAGGTATCAGTTGTGGAGAGGAATCTGAAAAACGAGGAGAGTGAAAAGGTGGGAAAACCACCGAAGGAAATGACCGACGAGGTGGGATTTCCGTAGGTGCGAAGACCTTTGGAGAAACAATGACATTGTCACAGGTGCGACCTGTTGGGCAGGAGCGGAAATTCCGAGGTCAAAAACTTAGATAGATTCGGCGTTTTGCGTCGAACGGTGACAGTGCAGAAAGTAACTGAGAGTTTTTAAACGCATTAAATTATTCTCAAGGAAGAATTGACAAACGAGGGGGTTTTCGATGGTTGAAATGAATTAAAACGAACTGACGGATGGAGGATGGAGGTTATCGGCTGATGATAACGACTTCGGAAAAATCCACTAGCCCTTCGTTTTGGAAACGCGTCTTTTGCATTCTTGTTGGCTTGCGCCAAAAAAATAATACGTGAGAAACGTTGGAGTCTAGGGTTAGAGGCGTTAGGGAATGCTTGAAACGAACTTAGTGTGAACTTAAGACATTTGAGCTTTAACATTTTGCGGCAATTGCTATAGTTTCACTCTTAAAGGTCGTTGCTTGACATTTGAATGGAAATCATTCGTTAAACAACGTTCGGAACGAAATGACGTGGAAGAAGCAGGTTCGTCGGAGAGCCTCTTCCCAGAAAACGTAATTCACAGGGTATTTGGGAGCCCCACTCGGTGAGATATTAAACACTAATGTTGGGAAATCCTCCTCCAACGGGGGTCTCGGGGTATTAAATCAACCGTCTCAGCTTGAACCTTCAACATCACTTTTGTTTGCGCCATCGTTCAGAACCGAGCCATTGCTTCGCCCTTCATCCAAGAGAATGGAGGTTCATTCCTTTGCTAATGGGAACCTCCTGAGAAAGCTTTATTGCTACACCACCTGCATCTTAATGTTTTCTCACTCCTTCGCACGAGGGCTCGCCCACTAGCCGAGACGAAAGCTAACGTGAGGAGTTGGCGTTGGAATCTTCTGACCCGCCGGAACTGTATGTTTGGACAACTCGACAAGAATTTGCCAGTTGGCGAAGAAATATTCTGTAATTGCTCACATCAAGAGCAATTATATTGCAATTGCTGAGACCGAGACGTGAATTAGTGGTCGTTAGGGTATTCCTTTGAAGTTAAACTAAGCTTCGCCCATAAAAGAGAACCATTACACTCCAATCCACACACAACAGTTGAGAGAACAATTACACTCCAGTCTTGGGGGGGGGGGGAGCAACACGATACTGAACAAACAAAACACATGCTTTCTAAAATAAAAAACTGAATATATATTACAGTTTCGAAATTCTAAGACCACATAGAGTCACAAAATATTGCCACTCGGATGATTCTCTTACTTTTACCTTAGCCCTCCAGAGTAGAAAGATAGATATGCTCGCGATGCACTCAATTTACGTGGCTTAAACAACTATTATGAACTCATACACCTATCTTCACGTTTTATGTAGAAACTTCTAACTTATCGAGTTGCTTTACTCATGCCACCAACATTATTATGAACTCAGTGCAAGGGAACCTCAAGAGATTATCAACACGATTTTCCTTTTTTTCAGAATGAGGTTTTCTATTTCGAATTATAGGGTAAAAACTACAAAAAATGTTAGTAACAGAAACGGTGGTGGTTGGAATTCCGGAATTTCTGGGGTAGCTCCCATATATCTTATGAGCACAATTAAACCTTCGTCGTATAGTTACTTAATTGAACTATCACCTCCATTATTCTGTAGATTTAAGTTACATTTGAGGGTGCTCATAACAGAAAAACTGCGCTTAAATCGATTTTTGTACAAATGCATGGTAATTTATTGTGATGCTCACGTCATTTTCCCACAAATGAGAATTGTATAGTATTCTCGTGTCATTTCACACAGTTTTGCTCATACCCTTATCTTGATGTTTCATGATGGCGTTCACAGCTTTGCTTATCATGTTCATACCTTTCACGGAAGAACCTTGAAGTCCAAACCTATTCCACATTCTTCCCATAGCTCTGACGTTGATTGGATGTCGTTCTGGTTGCCATGTTAATTTTATTCGGGTGGGAGGGGGGGGGTCCTAGAGAGAGAGAGAGAGAGAGAGAGAGAGAGAGAGAGAGATAACAACATTAACTGGCCACCATGTTCATCCAAATCTCAAGAAAACAAGAAGCCTTCAAGCACCTCCACAGTAATTTTCAGCAATTGTCAGCGAAAGAAACGCAGAAGAACGATAGAATCCATCAAATACCTGGCTACAGGACTGTAACCTTTCATGGTTCAAGGGTCCCAGTTATTCAATAAACATGGGGACTGGCTCGATTGGCTGAAAAAACCCTGCAAATTATTACACAATGGTTTATTATTCTCATGAACAACTTGATCAAGTATTACTGCTCCGAGACCCATCTCTTACAATTCAGCATCGAATACTGGTAAACCATACGAAACATGACCTGGCTACAATGGAACTACGGAAACAAAATATCTGATGATTTTGCCCCGTCGGGTCGGGGAAATTGGGACGGCGGCGCTTCGAGCGAACCCGTTGCGAGTCGAAAGGGGAATCAAGTGGGCAGCGTTGCAGGCGAGCAGGCGGCGTTGCAAGTCGAGCGGGCGGCGTTGCGAGTCGAGCAGGCGGGTTTTCGTTGAGATGGGAGGGAGGGAGGGAGAGAGTACTAACGACGAAACGTTGGCTTTTGCTGTAGTTCCCGCGTTGTACTGCGTTTCGTTAATTTTTTTAACCGTTGTTTGCCCATAACAATCATGGGCTTCGTCCGATCGGATTGCCGAGATGGCGGGCACAACTGGATACCAAATGGGATTTTCGTGCAAAAGAACGAATAATTTAGACCACGTTAAAGGCACAAAACGGCCCGGACGGGGGACGGGGGACGGTGGACAGACATTGCAAATTTGGAATCTCCAAGTCTTGAAACGTAAAGTATCAAATTTTGAGGGGGGGTTGTAAAAAATGTTTCGTGACCGAAAACATAGGGTTATTATTCAGAATGAATAATAAACCAAAAGGATAGCGTTTAAGGAAAAAATTAAAACTAACCGTTAAACAACAGTAGGATTGTAAAACGGAGAGAATGATCTGCCTGCTCGACGCTGCATGAGTTCCAAAGGCCGGTTTCCAACCCCAAGCCTCGCGGAAATGCAAAGTGGGTATAGTATATTCATCTTGGCATAATAATAAAAATACAGCTCCCTCACACAAATTGCGTTTTGTGTTTGCTAAGGAAATTTTAAAAACGTTAAAAAACACGTTTTAGTTGTTTTTTTCGTGCAAATGACTGTCGGGGATGAACATTTTCGTTGCTCGATTTTCTCGCCATCAAATAGTCACCAACACAACAAAAAGATACATCACTATCGGATGAGACCTCCGCGAATTTAATTGCAGACACACTCACACACCTAGCGCTAAAAGTAGGTGTAGGCTTTCTTTCATTCACTATGCCTCGGAATGTAAAGACCCGGACAGAACATCAGGTGCGACGCATCACACAACTTTCCTTAACTCTATGTAAATTCACTGGGTTTCGTGGCATTTGGACAAGTCAATTCATTTTTCACTCAGCTCATTCGACATTGTTCAAACGTAACTCCACAGTGGTATTTACGGCTCCGGAATTTATAGTGGTTCTCCTACTTAGGCCCCGACCATTATTGAGCAATCAGCACGCAGGCGATTAATGACGCTGTTATGACAGAATTATCGGAAAACAATTGTTAGAAATCGTAGAAAGTGAAATGGCGGTGGTTGAAATTCCGGAATTTCTGTAGTAACCCCTATAAATCTAATGAGCAACATCAAACCATCATCGTATAGGTACTTTATTGGGCTACTAATTCATTATTTCTGAGGGGAGTTTATAAGGAAAACGCTGCAAATTATTATACAAAGGTTTATTACTCCCTCGCACATCTTGACGTAGCGTCGCACCTCCCCATTCAATTTAGCATTCATTCAGCGGTTAATTCTGAAACGACGAAAGAAAACAGACAAAACGGCCACGAGTTTTTCGGAGAAAAAATGAAGACGTTTAAATACGCGGTGAACGAGAAACCTACTTCGTGTAATGTAAGCCTGCTTCTTGTAATGTAAACCTGCTTCGTGTAATGTAAACCTCCCTCGGTTGTTTCCCAGTCGGCAGTTTTGGTTCGGTCGGAAGGTTCGCGTTTTATGTTTTGTTTAGATTTGTATTTGAATGAAATTGTTAGAACGATTTTATAAAATATCCATTATTTATTGCGTATTCGATGAGTGTGAATGTGTTTGATGCGCTTCGTTGGATTCGAATTCACAAGCCTTCTCTGCTAAGTTCGGCGTTCCTCTTCCGCCTGCGGGCTGAGTTATCTTTCGATGTTGTTACTGATACAACTTTTCGTACCACTTGATTTAATGTAATGCACCATTAATGTACGAAGTCCTAAATGTCAGCGATGTTATTAAACGAACTTTTGTTCCACTCAGTTTAAAACTCAGACATTTACCACTTCCAAGTTCTCTTACTTGCTAAAGTTAACGTACCTGTTAGGTGAGTCCGTCTCCTCTGGCTGGTGAGTTACTGTGTGCAAGCGCTTTCGATGTAAAGACATCATCGTCTGGCCGTTAAGTCAGTGCTGGAGTCAGTCAGTTGGTCGTGGTCTTTATATACAAAGAGAAAGGTGAAAGGGGTGATGGAGCGTCGGGGAAGGGCGGGGGAGGAGGTCGTGTATCTCTGGGGGAAAACCCCTTAGAGGTGAATGGAACGTCTTGAATGATCTGTTAATTGTGGAATCAATGTCTTTTTTGTATAGGGTGGTCTGTAAATCCATCAGTTGGTTGTTTTCGTTTGTGTAGTGTTTTGAGTGGTGTGAATATGGTGTCGCATTTTGTGTTGATTTGTTCATTTATGATCTGTCCATTGAAGTTTTTTTGTTTATAAATTTCCATGTTTTCTAATATGTTCAGTTTTCGTCCTTTGTATTGTTTATGTAGTAAGGTGGTGCAGTCCTGTATTTTGGTAGGTTCGTGTCCAGTTGTCTTGTGGTGGTTGGCAAAGTTTGAATCGTCTTTGTTCCTACTAAGAGATTTAATGTGTTCTGAATAACTCGTCCGTATTTTTCGTCCTGTTTGTCCTATGTATGCGTTTTTGCAAGTTCAGGTTATTTTATATAACCCACTTTGGTCGAGTTGGTCTGTCTTTTCAGTCTTGGCAGTTACTTTGGTTCTAAGTGTGTTGACTGTATGTAGTGCTATTTGCATGGCTTCCTTTCGGAGGATGTTAGTTATTTCGTATATTTTTGGTCCTGTGTACGTGAATGTGCAGCATCTTGTTAAAGTCTGTGTATTTTGTGTTTCTGAGTCGTGTGTTTTGGAGTTATATTGTCTTAATAATTTGTTTATTGTTTTGGTTTATTATTAATTCTGAATAATAACCCTATGTTTTCGGTCATGAAAATTGTTTTACAACCCCCCCTCAAAATTTGATACTTAACGTTTCAAGACATGGAGATTCCAAATTTGCAATGTCCGTCCGCCGTCCCCCGTCCGGGCCGTTTTGTGCCTTTAACATGGTCTAAAAAATTCGTTCTTTTGCACAAAATCCCGTTTGGTATCTAGTTGTGCCCGCCATCTCGGCAATCCGGAGCCCATGATTGTTATGGGCAAAAAATGGTTTAAAAAAATTAACGAAACGCAGTATAACGCGGGAACTACAGCGGAAGTAAACGTTTCGTCGTTTGTACTCCCTCCCTCCCTCCCGTCTTAATAAAAAACCACCCGCCCAACGCATCCCCCCTCGTCCACGCGTCGCCTCCCAACGCCACTCTCGACTTGCAACGCCCCCCAATTGGGCGCCAAGGCCACTTCCTCCGGCTACTGACGTTTAGGGGCGCCGGGGGAATATTTAGTTTTCGTATTTCCATTGTAGCCAGGTCATGTTTCGTATGGTTTACTAGTATTCGATGCTGAATTGAATGGGATGGGTCTCAGATCAGTAATACTAGGTCAAGCTGTTCATGAGAATAATAAACCATTGTGTAATAATTTGCAGGGTTTTTTGGAGTAGCCGTTATTTTCTGTGATAGCATTGATAGTATCAAGTTCTTTTTTGTAATTTTGTTCGGATAGTGGGATCGTTTTTAGTCTCCGTATCATGTGTCTAAAAGCACCTTGTTTATGTTGTTGTGAGTGGTTTGATGTAAAGTGTATGGTCGTGTCGGTAGCAGCAGGTTTTCTAAAAATGTCGTATTGTTGTTCGTTGTCCAACCGTGTGATTTTCAGGTCCAAGTAATTAAGAGTCTTATTTTGTTCTTTGTCCATGTCATATTGGATGTTATGGTGGTTATTGTTCAATTCCTTTAATATATCGTCAGTGTTATCACGGCCTAATATGCAGATGATATCATCTAAATATCTGGCGTAGTGTTTGATATCGCGTTTTGTCATTAAGGTCTGGATGTGAGTTTCTTCGAAATGTTGTAGAAATATTTCAGTTAATATGGACGAAGTAGGGTTTCCCATATCTAATCCATCCTTTGGCTTGTATATGCTATTGTTAAATTGAAAGTAGTTTTGTCCGTGTGTCTTAGTTTGTCAGTTGTCTTAGTTTGGTTTGTAGTATGTCAAGGGTTTCTTTTATTGGTAGGGAAGGATATAAGTTGTTTATATCAAATGATACCAATCTAGTGTTTGTTATAGTCACGTCTTTTAATCTAGTGTTGAGTTAATTTGCCAATAAAGTTGCGGTTAATTGGCAGCCATTCTCCTTAGTTGGTGGATACCCCTGCATTGCACTTAGTGGTAATCTGGCCGCCCCAGCCCATTTTGCGTAATATCATGATACTTATTTACTGTATAGACATACGCCACTTCCAAGTTCCCTTACTTGACTCAAGATTGCGATCATGTCAACCTAGGACTGCATTTTTGGGCATTCAACCAGCATTTTCTGTTCATTCTCCATTTCCAGTGTTCTATTTTCTGGCTTCTGTTCCTTCGGTCATGCTCCTTCTTCAACTGGCCTTTTTATTTTCTCATTCTTCCGTCGTTGGCCTCTTTATTTTCCTCTTCCTCTGCAGCTTGATTCTTCAGTTCGTGCTCCTGACAAACTTTGACAATATTTTTGCGTATCAAAGTAGCATTTTTCTCTCCTTTTCCCTCTGCGTTTGGTCCTGCTTCTTGTTTTGCAGTTGGCCTTATCATCTTTTGAGTGAATACACTTGAGTTTGTATTCATCATGTCAACCTTGGACAGTATCTTCGGGTGTGTAAGCAGCATTTTTTTCTTCATTTCCGTATCTATCTTTATTTTTCTTTATTATTCTTCATCAGAGTTCTTGTTTTGGCTGCTGTTTCTTTAGTCCTGTCTCTTCTGCTGCTAGCCTTTTTATGGTTGAAAAAGTTTATCTCATTCTCGATTTTAGGCTTCTTATTCTTCTTTCCTGTCTTCTTGTTCACCGTTGTCTGATATGTGCCAGCTCATTTTTAAGTAGTTTTTCTTCCTACCTTTATTGTTCCTCCTAGTTCATTTCAGTTCTATTCATTTTCTATGTAGGTAGCGAGCATTGTCAAAGTGACTGAACAATGTACTGAATATTGACTGGTGATACTGGAGCAGGGTGATGTGAAATACTGTTACTCCGAAGTAATGGGTTATTTTGTTCAATGCAGCGATTTTCGTTCTGTTCTCAACGGAGTGCCCTACTGATACGTTTCTTTAGCAGCGAGCCTCTTAATGCCTGTTGGCTTCTGCTACGATATTCGCTTCAATTGAACCTCTGCCTGAAGATATTCCGAGAGGTTTCTTTTGTGCCCCACAACCCGTTTCAAACTGAGCGGCTCCGCCAAACAAATTCCATTGTTCCTAAAAGGTGGGTCAAAAAATATTCCATTGATTACAGTTTTACCCTCTTCAAATGGATAATAACTGAAGAAGGATCTCTTTTCACTAAAGTCGGATGAATGGTTTCCGGCGAAAGGACCCGGAATCGCAACGAGGCTCAGACAAAAGACTTGATAGATTACGAAACTTAACCAGATGGGCTAAAGGTTGAACAAAGAATGTTTTGTACCCAGTAGTGGTTTGTAGGAAGATGAAGATTGCATCAGAGTCTCCCTCCTGCCCGACTTCCTCCGTAACGAGGAACAAGTGACGTGAATGTTCTCCTCCTCCGAGAGATACCGCGTGATTTATGCTCAGGAGGAGGAATCTTTTCTACAATAGAAAAAGAACCAGGGAAACGACGAGAGGGGGTAGGGGGTAGGAGGAAGTGGTGTGGTGGGAAGGGCTAAGGAGGGTTGATAAGAATAAACAAGCGCCACAAGAACCAGTGTTTTTTTTTTCGCCTATCAGTTGTCAGTTTTGCAGCAAAATATGTCCCATACCCAAGTACAGTGGAACCAGGTCACTGTCATTCGCTTTCCAGTTTTATTTCGTTTCACCGGGTGTCTGTACCGTCGTAGCTCTCATAAAACCTAATGGGAACATAAGAAAACATTATCCAAACCAGAGAGCAAGAAAAAGGAAACTTTACTACCGTCTGCTTTTCACATTTAGTATCACCTCATAAACATACACTGTTTTGCGTTTAGGGATTACAATCTATTTGCAAACATCGTATGAAACTGAGAGGTGTTACCGTCGTGTACATCACGGCGAAGTGCTTTCCCTGCTCAGCCGAATCTGAGGTGCAGGATTCCGAATCCCATTGGATTAGCGCTGCTGCTGGGGGTTATCTATGCGAACGACAGCCCAAGGAAAAAGACGAGAAAAAATAATAAGAAGCCAAAGAAAAACAAACGAGAAGAAGAAGCCAAAAGAAATGTTACGTAACGGTACAGAGTAAAAGATAGGAGGAAAAATAAAGTTGTTTTCACGCCGGTTCTTCAAGGTAGTCGTGGAACAGTTTTTGTGTGGGCAGATTTACAATTTATGGGTAAGTTGCTTAATCCAGTTCTTCCTGTGCCTGAAAAAAGTTATGGGCATGAAGCGAAATTGTTGCTGGTGTGCTACGGCGGTTTTCGAAAAAGCAGCCAAATACAGGTACCCAGTAACGAGCAAATGGTAAGAAACAAGAAAGGAGAAGGAACGTGAAAGAAAGATGAAAGAAGAGTAGAAGAAACGACAAGGAAGAAGAGCAAGTCCCTCAATTTGCTCCATGGCGTGGGAAGCTTTGCTGAGTACTGAATTGGAACAGTTCTGCCTGCAAACCAACCCCTTTTGGTACGAAATAATACTTCCAACAAACAACCACATTCGTTTTTATCTCATTCCTGTCCATTCGTTTGTATCAGGCCGTCATCCCAGAGGAACGAGGCTTTGCATTATCCAGCGCGATAAAAGTGGTTCATGCGCTTCATTTTTTAAAGGTCCCCAATCAGTATAGCAGTATGGCTTTGGACAATTCGTAAAACTAATACCAGCAGGAGACAATACTGCAATGATGTCCTCACAAAATCTTGGATTTCCCTCGTCAGAGTTTTACTTCATACATTTGTTGAATTTGCCCTCCAGTTGGGTTGTGCCTCGTGGTTGGATTGGTTCCTCCCAGCGTTCAATCACCCCCACCCCCTCCCAAATTCTAATAACATCCCCTAGCAAACCCGAAAAAAAAGGTAGTGAGCGTCAGAGGGAAATACTCCCTCCCTCGTCGGAAAGTGGTTATTAAATATTTGCATATGTATGGAAATGATTAAGAGCGCATTGAAGGGAACCTGTCTGGCGCAGGGAGAACTCTTTGACATGCAAACCTTGGCGATATCTTGGTCAAATCATCCCTATTTTCCGCGTTCCCCTCCCTCGTATTGTATAGTCAGAAATTCGAGGATCGGAAGAACCTCGCCTGCTTTACCTTCTTTACGTGCCTCCCCTCCCCCTTATTTTCCCATCTTAAACCATCTGTCATCTCATTTACAGTCCCAAACGGAAGATGTACTCCTCGGCTCTTTTAAAGCGAATCTAAATGTAAAATTATGCGAAGCCATCTACAAAACTAAGATGGAGCCCTTTAACCCCCCTACTCTGTTTATGTAGAAGTGATGAATCTTCATAATCTCATTCCCTGTCAATCTTTTTAAGAGCTTATTTTTTTGGCATCTATTCGTAAATGCATTTTGCCAATACGTCAAACTTGAAAGATTGGTCCAAGGCCACCGGCTGGTGTGCGAAGTGGACGTACTTGTTTTGTTTTTTTGAAACAGTGGATGCAGGCGATACCCTCACTGCAGCCACAAACGGGCTTATTGTAAGGGCGTCCATGATCCTCAGATCATGGCCCCCCTGCACCACCCCCAGGACACACGGCACTGGTCTCACTTGGTGTGACGTCACCTATGCGCTCCACGTACTCGTACAAAGCGGAGGACATCCGCAAGTTCTGCATTTGCCACCTCTTCTGGCTGAAGAAAGGGCCTCCCAAACCCACCACGGCGTGATGCCGGGAGTCCATCGCATACGCACAACACACGCCCTGCCGTCTCTAGCCCTACCTCGCAGAACCTGCATACCTGTACCTCGCACTTGCCAATATTTGCAAGGCCTCAGCCGACGCTGACCTGTGAACTGGCCACATATGATCCTCATATCCTTCTTCCCCAGTGCAAGCACTTCCCTGGCCACTCTTTGAAGAGTCGGATGAAGAGTTTTGTCAGTCTAAGGACGGGCAGCCCTGCACCTATCCTCCCATTTGCCAACCTCTCCACGCCAACGTACCTGTTAGGCGACTACGTGGACTGAAGACGAGAACATTGGGAAGTACGTCAGTATTGAAGTTGAGTGAGCTTTGAGTTTCAGTTCACCAGTGGGATACTGACCAACTCAGGTACAAAAGACAAAGAAATAAAGACATCGCAGCTAAAAGGCCTATAATCGCTTTTACTCTCAGAAGACTATCCCATGCATTCTCATAACGATTTGCCAAAGTTACTCACTTCCCAAAATCGATCAAATATTAACTATAATTATCAAACACTCGATATATTTTTTCTCGACACGGCTCCATTTTGGTTAAAGCGTTTGCATAAACAATTCCAAATAACGCAACATTACCATAAAATGATCATTCTAAGCGAAATGAGGAAATTACGAGAGCAGCACAATAAATTATCGAACATTCCGAAGAAAATTGATGTTTTCCCCAGTCGTCCTGAGGATCGCCAGACACATTGCGGGTTCACGCCCTTCACTGCCTAGCTCTCAGATCAAAGCAGAAACAACACTGCATCCCACATTGCACTCCGACTGTCCTTCATCCAGAACTGCATAAAAAAAGGAGGAGGAACACAAAGGGTGTCGTGAAACAACAGTAACGATTCGAGAGAACGGACGCTAGACGCCTGGTAAACGCCTAGTTTCCAGGGGTGGAGCGCTGTTAATCACTCGAATCGTTTCATCGTCGATTCAGGCCAAAGAGGAGTAGATGAGGTAAATTGAGGAGGATGTGGGATGGAGGGGGGGGGGGAGGAGAGTGAATTTTGATCAAAGGTAAAAAAGTGACAGTTAATTACTAAACGGTTTCGGTGGAAAGTGGCTAAACAACAAAGAGAGCGGCAACTCGGGGAAGATTAAGTGAAGAGGCAACGCTCGGGAGTATGTGAGTAATTAATTAGTTGAATAACCAAAGGTATAAGGTAAAATTAATTACTGGCCGTGACACGGTGGTAGCCCGAGGCGAGTTAGGCGTTGCGGAGGTAATAGAAACACAGCACAAAGCAACATGACATGTTATTACAGTTATTTGCTGATACAAACCTAGCGGAGCGGAGCAGAGCCGGTTCAGAAGCGCCAGGGCACAGCAGGACGAATAGCGAGCAGTTGAGTATTGTTTCAACAGGAACTTGGATTAACCTGCCTTCGCCTCAAATTCCCTGTTGAGAACGATCTTCCGTATTAGCGCGTTCGCTATAAAACGTTCAACGAGCGCGCCCTTTTTGGAACTCGATGAGCTGCCACGCCGACGCGTCGCCTGAAAAATTCGAGGAGACGTCAAACTGACCGTGAACCCGCTTTACTTTCTTCAGCTCCACGGTGTAGGAAAGTTTATCCAATCGGTTTATAGGTTTTTTGAGAACTCTCCAGATTTTTACGTTTTAAGGGCTTCCAAGACAAAAAACACCATTTGAGAAAATTGCCTGTGTGCCACAAAAAACGGCAGAACCCGAACGACCCGAATTGTATGTCTAGTTAGCAGTTCACCACGAAACGCAAAATGACAAAATCGATTCAAAACTAAGTATAGTTATCATAGTGATCAAACACAACGCTTTTGTCTCAAAAACAGCTCCAACGGGGATTCAGGTTTTTTCTTATGAATTCCGCTACTAGAGTTCTCAAACACGTTAAAGCGGTTGTCCATTAAAGTACCACCGAGGCTGGTAGAACAGAGTTCTTTGATGTTGAGTGGAGTGAAGCAGGGCTGTGCCCCCACTTTATTCTCTGTTTTTCTTAACGACTTGGTAAAAGAGCTGCAACATGGTATAGAGGTTGGCGGACTTGTGATAAAAGTTCTGATGTACTCGTACGTAGATGATTAGGTGGTGGTAGCTGATGACCCTGGTGAGCTGCAGGTGAATGTTGATGTTTTGGAGAGTTACTGCAGTAATTATGGACTTCAGGTTAATATAGCAAAGTCGAAGATAATGGTTTTCCAGAACGGCGGGAGATGAAGGGCGACTGAGCACTGGAACTTAGGTGGTGAATCAATTGAGATCGTGAGTAGCTACCAGTATTTGGGAGTTGAACTCACCCCCCGTCTTTCCTTCACCAAGCACGTAGAGCGGAAGGCCCAATCTGCCAAGTTTGCCCTCAATAATGTTTGGGAAGAATATATGCCAATCCTACTGTACCACTAAAGGCAAAATCGGAGGTGTTCAACGCTACGATCCGGGCTATCCTGTGCTATGCTTCACCATGCTGGGGATTTCAGGAGTATGCAAAGGCGGAGGGAGTGACGCTGATGTATATTCGAATGCTGTTCCAGTTGCCGAGGTTTTCCCCCAATTACATTTTACATCTGGAGACAGGGGTGGACACCATATCATCTTTTACTCTTGAAGCCCATCTAAAGTAATTGAGGAAAGTATCTTGTCTCCCGGACACACGTCTCCCTAAAATAATTGCCATCGAAGTGATGAGAAGCAGAGTGTCATGGGCTGGGCATCTTGGCCGCCTCGCCACTGGATTGGGTGTAATAGATGGGTTGGATTCCTGGTCCTTTGAATCTATCTGGCTTCATGCAGCGGACATCCTTGAGAGGTTTAAGGAGCACAAAAATCAGTGGTTCTGGCAGAGGGCTATAGATTCGGAGAAGTTCACATATTTTCTCGGCGAGGTGGATTTTTAAGTTGACGGGAGAACTGCTACATCTCAGTGCAAAGCCGTATAACACTAACCATAACGAAGAGTGTGCTCTGTGCAATAGGCATGAGAGGGAAGACTTGCACCACTTTCTCTGCACTTGCCTAGTACTTGGAGAGTTTAGGATTGAAGTTTTTAATAAACCGGTCCTTCCACGGAATGAGGCTGTGGCTTTGTTGGATGGTGGTGGATGGCCTCAACTGGTGGCCTTTAGTAAAATAGCCTGGATATATCGCTCTGCGTTGTTACATGAATTTAACTTTTAATTTCCTTCTATTTTATTGTATTTTGTTTTAACTGTAGGTTCTTTTTTCTTTTCGTATTTTTTTTAGTATAACCTGCTGACGCTCCCGACAGTCGGTTTGAAAAACCATGTCGGTATTGTTTATTTTGGTAATGCAGAAGGAATCTTTTACTTTGTTTTATTTTGTCAATAAACTTTTTTCTTCTTCTTCTTCCATTAAACTACCATCACGATGACAGTTTAAAATTATTAGGATAATCACGAGCAAGCCTAGAAATTCCAGCATTCTAACTACTGCTGTTTACTTTTAATTTGAGATGCCCCCTCTGATACTTTACGTCGTTCAAGTAGTGATCTTAATGTTTCCGTCTTTGCTCTTTGAGTAGATCCCTTGTGATAAGCAATTCCGAGCAGCCTTTTCCTGTATAATAAATATTGATTGGCTAGAAACGTATTTCAGCGTTATGATTTATATTCTCATTAGCTAAATCTTGTTTTCCCAGTCAAGATTCACAGTAGCTAGGTGGCTATTGGAAAGGGGAAAAATGGGCTTGAATGGAATGAAAAGAATGAATGGGCCGTTGTCACAGATTTAGGGGAAAGGCCTGTGACGAAGGATTAATATGAAATGTAAATCTGTAAACAGGATTAGCAGTCTCCGAAGCGGAAATGTTTGGTTTGAGTTAATCCACGAAGAGAAGAGGCCCGTCGCTTATTAGGATACAGAGACGTGGGAAACGCGGCATCTGGTTTTGTAAAGGGGACGCCCCTAGACAGAAGCGGAGCCTCTCCACTTTCCCATTTCTCCTCTCCCTAAGACTCGGTTTTGGTTTAGGATGATTTTCCTCTTCGAAAAGCGAAACATTTTGGGAAACGACTGACCCGGTCCCTCGTAACTCAAACTCCCCTCTCAAATGTGTCGGCCGACTCAGATCCTTGTTGAGCCCCCCGTCATTCATTTATTCAATTGAAGCCTTGTTTTCATTAGCGAAACCGGAGGAGGATGGTGTGTCGCCGGATACTAAACTGCGCTGAATTCAAATGAGCCGGTTAGAAGTCGTTTTCGGAAACGGGTAAAGACAAGTGCAGGACACAATACAACAACATGACGTATTGCATGAGCGGTTTCAGAGAGGGAATGAGCTTGAATTTTCACAACAGTGCGAATCGGTTGCGGTCATATTCCACGAGTGAGCGAGTGTTTTAAAAGTGCACGCCAACCACAACATGAGAATCTATTCGGCAGGAGAACAAGTTGATGAGCAGTTTCCACCAACCGTGAGAGAGTAATGAAGGGTTACCATAATTCTATCAAAAACGGCCTGAACGATTTTAACCAAACTTACCAAATATCTTCTGGCCAATACTTACACATTGCGCAGCGTGAAATCTCTTCTGGCAGTCCGTTGAAGGCAACCAAAATGAGCCCAAAATCGTGTTTTTGCACGTTTTCTAATTTGATACCAAAAATGGTCGACACAATTTGACCCGGCGGAATGCGTTGAACCACGTTGGCACTGTAAATTGGGGAACCAGCGAACGTACAAGAGTTGCAGAATTACTTGAAAAATGCAGAACCACTTCAATGCGATACTATACAAACTTGTTATTGGGACTGTGTGGGGCGGTGAACTGTCTGACCCACTATTGTGTTGGAAACGCGGTAAAACTTTCATTCCAAATAAACTGCAATCGATTTCGGAATAGAAACGTAATAGAACGGGCATGGATTGGAAGTAGAATGAGAACAGAATTTTAATAGCATGAGAATGCAAGAAAGTCGGAACCGAACCAGAGTAGAGGGGGAATAGAAATAAACTATAATTGTAGCGAATGGGAATAGCATTGAACAAAAATACAGAATAAAATTGTGTTGGAATTCGAATAAAATAAGATGATGCGACTCGAATGGTAATAGAATTAAAATGGAACGTGAATAGAATTAAAATAGAGTTGTAATTGAAAAACTCTGCAAATTATTACACAATGAACAGCTTGACGGAGTGTGACAGCTCCGAGACCCATCCCATTCGATTCAGCATCGAAAAATACCAGTAAACCACACGAAACATGACCTGACTACAACGGAACGACGACAACTAAATATTCTAAGCACCTGTAAGCGCCTGTAGGCAATTGGCACGACGTGGCGAGTCGAGCTTATGGGTGGTTTTGTAAGGCGGGAGGGAGGGAGTACAAACGATTTGTTTCGCTGTAGTTATTGTCTAGCGAAGTTCTTTGGCTCACTATAATTACTGTGATTTCACTATTTTCGGTCTGGACACAGTCGTACACCTCTGAGAATTGTCCCATTCGATCCAGCATCTAAAAATAATTAAAAAATGATACCAAACGCGGCGTATTTTAGATAAAACTGCCAAAATTTCGTTTTTGATAAATTTTTTAACCATAAAATAACAAGTAACACAACCATAGGCTGTCCGATTAGATAAAAATAGACCTAATTAGATCTGGGAGTAATAGAATCGGAATAAAATGGCGAATGAAATTGTAATGTAATGGAAATAGAACGTTAATAGAGTTGTAAGCGAAAATGAAGCAACTTGGAAAAGACTAGCCCTATAACAAGAGCCTAATTGGCGTAGAATCAGACATTAACGGGTAGTGCATTGGGATATAATGGGTAGTCATGTTGGAGTAGGAAGGGGATAAAATTCTAAAATCATAGGAATAAAAATGCGAATAGAATGGGGGAAGAGTATTAATTGAATTGGAATAGTATGGGCATAAAATTTGAATATAATTAGAATAGGCTAAGAATAGAATTGAACGTGGAAAGAATTGTATTATGATTAGGACACATTTGGAATAAAATTGCACGAGAATTTAAAGAGCTTTTATTTCTAGAAAATGTACTGCCTAAGGGTATACTCACTGGGAGCTTACTAGTCCTCAATGATCTGTGCGCTGTTATCCATAAATGTTCCTCTGACAACCCTTTGAACAGAGGTAACTACAAAAATGCACCAATAAGTTTTGTTCGTTTTCCATATTTCTATCACAAATACAATCCTGACGGAGTATATAGGGAACTATACCCACGAATTTTTTCCTGAATTATTTTTGTAAACTTATACTGAACGGAGCTATTTGTCAAAATACTCCCCAACCCCCCCCCCTTTTTTTACCCTTAACTTTTGTTTCCCCCTGGTTTTCTCATCTTTACTTTCCCTCTCCTCAATTTCAGATTCCCCTCCACAACAGACAACCCCTACCAAACTGATTGACCTACGAATTCTCGCAAAAGTCACTCGTCCCCCAGTGCTCACTCAGACACATTCCCCTATCTACTCTCGGCCCATACAGTTTGCTCTCTTCTCCCAAACCTGTTTCCCACACCAGTTCACGCATATTCCGAGTCGTCCCTTTGTGTCGCCCTTTTGCACACAAACTCTACTCAATTCAGGTATTAAAGAAATTGGGTTATATCCGCCAGTAGGCAAATTACTAAAATTAACGTACCTGTTAGGTGAGTCCGTCTCCTCTGGCTTGTGAGTTACTGTGGGCAAGCGCTTTTGATGTAAAGACATCATCGTCTGGCCGTTAAGTCAGTGCTGGAGTCAGTCAGTTGGTCGTGGTCTTTATATACAAAGAGAAAGGTGAAAGGGGTGATGGAGCGTCGTTGAAGGGGCGGGGAGAGGAGGTCATGTACCTCAGGGGGAAACCCCCTAGAGATAAATGGAACGTGTTGGATGGTCTGTCAATTGTGGAATTTACGTCTTTTTTGTGTAGGGTGGTCTGTAAATCCGTCAGTTGGTTGTTTTCGTTTGTGTAGTGTTTTGAGTGGTGTGAATATGGTGTCGCATTTTGTGTTGATTTGTTCATTTATGATCTGTCCATTGAAGTTTTTTTGTTTATAAATTTCCATGTTTTCTAATATGTTCAGTTTTCGTCCTTTGTATTGTTTGTGTAGTAAGGTGGTACAGTCCTGTATTTTGGTAGGTTCATGTCCAGTTGTCTTGTGGTGGTTGGCCAAGTTTGAATCGTCTTTGTTCCTACTAAGAGATGTAATGTGTTCTGAATAACTCGTCCGTATTTTTCGTCCTGTTTGTCCTATGTATGCGTTTTTGCAAGTACAGGTTATTTTATATACCCCACTTTGGTCGAGTTGGTCTGTCTTTTCAGTCTTGACAGTTACTTTGGTTCTAAGTGTGTTGACTGTACGTATGCTATTTGCATGGCTTCCTTTCGGAGGATGTTAGTTATTCCGTATATTTTTGGTCCTGTGTACGTGAATGTGCAGCATCTTGTTAAAGTCTGTGTATTTTGTGTTTTTGAGTCGTTTGTTTTGGAGTCATATTGTCTTAATAATTTGTTTATTGTTTTTTTTGTAATTTTGTTCGGATAGTGGGATAGTTTTTAGTCTCCGTATCATGTGTCTAAATGCACTTAGTTTATGTTGTTGTGAGTGGTTTGATGTAAAATATATGGTCGTGTCGGTAGCAGCAGGTTTTCTAAAAATGTCGTATTGTAGTTCGTTGTCCAACCGTGTGATTTTCAGGTAATTAATTAGTTTTATTTTGTTCTTTGCCCATGTCATATTGGATGTGATGGTGGATATTGTTTAAGTCCTTTAGTATATCGTCAGTGTTATCACGGCCTAATCTACTCAATTCATTGGACGTATAATACAGTCCTCCTCACGCTCACCGGGTTTCTTTTATTCCGATATTCAACCCCCCTCCCGTGCGCCCAACATTTGGTCCTCCGGGCTGGATCTACTCATTAACTTCGCACAACCGGGTGTATGTTCACACAGAGGCAGGGTTTTCTCTAATTTAAAAAACCAATTACCTAAAGTCGTATAATACAAAAAGGAAATTGAAAGAAAAGGAAAGGACAATTAAGAGCTAAAGTTAGGTTGACTTAATAAGAACAATTAAAAATGAAAATATTTAAACTACTGTCCTTCGAAATCTAGTTACAAAAGTTTACGTCTGACCGGATAACAGAAGTGCGTATTGTGGGATGCTGGTGACCCAATTGCGTTGATTTTGGGATGCTGATGACCCACTTGAATCACTTGAAACGAGAGAAGAGAAGCAACTGACTAGAAAAATGGAAGAGTCGATCTCCGGAGAGGTGAGAGAAGTGGGGATGGCGCGGACAGAAAGCTTCCCCACGACCAAAGATTACAATTTTTACTTAAGGTAAACAAATGGCGCAAACATTCCGCCCGCCAAATTTGAGAAAATTTAAAGTCAAGTAAAGCATGAGTATAGGTACATCTACCTGGGTTAAGAAGGAGAGGATGGGACAGAAAGATGTTAAGCTGAAGAGAGGCTTCCAGCAGTCCAGGCATCAGACATCTTCTGCTCGGTTGTGTTAAGTGGGTACGAAGATGGCTGCTGATGGGGTTGTGGAGCAAATAATGGGACAAGCTTGGTGGCTGGACGTGTAAAAGTGGAAAAGGAGTCTCCACAGTCGCCACTCGGACGTTTCCATCTCTTCCGGGGTGGACTGCTGTGACACGACCTCGAGACCACTGTAGTATTGGTTGCTTGTCATCTTTGAGAAACACCAAATCACCCACCTTTAAATTGGGGTTCCCCTTATTCCATTTTGGCCGCATTTGGAGTGTGGAGAGATATTCTTTGTGCCACCGGTTCCAAAAGAATTGTGACATCCGGCGCACCAGTTGCCACCGGTCCAACCGATTGAGAGCTTCATCCATGAGAGTAGGTTCAGGAATGGCAAGTGGTAGTTCTCCTATGAGAAAATGACCTGGAGATAAGTATTCAGATTCTGCTGGATCGCTAGAGAGAGGGCAGAGCGGTCGAGAATTGAGGATGGCTCCAATTTTGGCCATTAGAGTAGCTAGCTCTTCAAACGTGAGTATAGAGTCACCCACAGTACGTAGCATAATATTTTTGGCTGACTTCACACCAGCCTCCCATATTCCACCAAAATGAGGTGCGTGAGGAGGGTTGAAATGCCAATTAATTAAGCGCGCAGTCGTTCCTTCCACGATTTTGAATTGAGTTGCTTCACAGGTATACCATTTGTACATCTCCTTGAGTTTCCGTGCAGCGGCGATGAAATTTGACCCACAGTCAGAATACACATCTGAAGGCATCCCTCGTAACGAAACAAACCGATCTAGGCTTGCAAGGAAGGCATCAGCTGAGAGATTGCCAACTACTTCAAGGTGCATGGCCTTTGTTGCCATGCAAATGAAAACGCAAACGTATACCTTCGAAACTTTGGATTTACGGCGATGCGACTCTTTCATGTAGAATGGACCGGCGAAATCCAAGCCTGTCCTTAAAAATGCACGAGTAGCTTGGACCCGATACGAGGGCAAATCGGCCATTTTAGGAATAAAATTTTTCGCTTTTAGCCGATAGCATCTGGCGCAAGAAAAGGTACGATTTCGAGTGAGACGCCTCAAGGAGGGTATCCAAAATTCTCGTTGCACCAAAGCGTGAAGCAAAGAAGGCCCGGGATGGAGGTAAATTTTATGAAAGTGATCGACAATCAAAATTGATAGGTTCGAATCAGGAGGTAGAAGTGCAGGGTGTTTATAATTAAAAGGGATATTTGCGTTATGCAACCTGCCGCCCGCCCTGAGTACGCCGGAATTGTCAAAAAACGGGTTCAACTTGACGAACCTTTTCAAAGCCTTTAATTGATTTTTCTCTGAGAGGTCGTCATTAAACCAATAACGTGATTGTACCGCTTTGATGCACAAAAGTCTGGCACAGTTAATTTCAGTGACTGTGATTGGTACAAATCGTCGTTCTCCGTCTTCTGATCTCTTTCCTTTCTTGAGGTTTTCAATGAAACGTAAGATGTACGCCACAGTGTAGAGTAGACGGTTGAGAGAGGAAACTTTTTGAATTATTTCAACAACGAAATTTGAATTGACAGATGGAATTGTAGTAACTGAAAACAGAGCAATTTTGTCTGGTTTGATCTCTGGCAAATTTGGGTGGATTAGTGGGACGTCGAAATTCCAGGCTGTAAGGGGTTCTCCTAACCAAGAAGGACCATGCCACCAGAGATTGTTTTGAAGGAGATCATGGGGAAAGCAACCCCTGGAACCAGAATCAGCTGGGTTTTCGACCGAAGGAACATGATGCCATTGAGTTTGAGATATAATTTGTGTAATCTCGTTGACTCTATTACTAACAAAGGTTTTTAACTTGAAAGTGGGAGTCTGCAACCACCCAAGCGCAATTGATGAGTCGGTGAAAAACACGGTGTTATAATCGTGGTATTACCGGACAAGAGTTCCAGAAATTGAGAGATAGATTTATACAATCTTGCGAGAAGAAAGCAAGCGCAAAGTTCAAGACGTGGAACAGTGAGCTTCTTTAGAGGAGCCAATTTTGTTTTCGCAATTAGGAGAGACACTTTTATGGTACTATCCTCGTCGATAGCTCTGAGATAAATGACAGCACAATATGCTGTCTCCGAAGCGTCAGCAAATCCCACAACTTGATAAGACGAAGTTTGAGCTGTGCGGAGAAATCTTGGAATGATGAGGTCTGAAAGACTGGACAGTTGCTCCATCACCGATTCCCATTGCTGGGCAAGGCCATCAGGTATTTCATCATCCCAATCTACTCCCAGTTTCCACAATTCTTGCATGAATTGTTTCAGTGTGATGACCAGCGGTGATATAAATCCCAAGGGATCGTAAATTCTTGCCACATTAGACAAAATCGTACGCTTAGTGGGCCTAACGTGGGGGACTGTGAGAGTGTAGCTGAAGGAATCAACATTAGGGTGCCACTGCAACCTAATATCTTCACAGATGTGTCGTCTTTAGAGATTATTGTGAGTGGATTGTCAGAGTAGTCAGCGTCATCCTTTAACAGTTGAGGATCATTGCTCGCCCATTTACTCATCCTGAATCCCCCCTTGCCCATCAAGTCGATCAACTGCTGCTTAAGCTCTGCAGCAGCTTCTATGGTGTCAGCACCTGATGCAACGTCATCAACATAACGGTCTCGTTGAAGAGCTACGCTGGCCAAGGGTATTCTGCCCCATGATCGATCACGAGTTGTTCCAAGACGCGATTGGCTTGGAAAGGGCTTGAGGCAAGTCCGTAGGTGACAGTATTGAGTTCAAAATATTGCTCTTGATCCCTTGGTTCACGGCGCCATATGACTGCTTGATATTTGCGATCGTCTGGATGCATCCAAATGCTACGAAACATCTTAACTGCATCCCCTACTAAAACGATTTTATGGATTCTCAAGTTGAGTAAAATATCTCGCACATCCGTTTGAAGCTTTGGACCGACGAATAAGTAGTCATTAAGCGAGCCATTGAGGGATTTGGCTGATGCGTTGAACACGACCCTAAGTTACAACTGATTTCGATCAATTTTGGAAACGTGATGATGAGGAATTATGTATGCTGGTCTGCGTGTGGTGGTAGACATGTGCCCTAAAGATTCGTATTCACTCATGAAATCACGATATAGTCCGTTCAAGTTGTCGTTTCTTAACATGCGACCTTCCAACCCTCGAAATTGACTGCGAGCTAGAGACTCAATTCCGGTGAACTCCGGAGGGACAGTCTTGAATGGCAAGCGAACTCCGTAGCTTCCATCTCTCAGCCTATAATGGGTGATTTGGAAGTGTTCTTCGCAAAATTCGTCCTCTGGGTTGGAAGCTTTCACAGGTTTGGGTTCTTCCACTTCCCAGAATCGTTGCAGATTAGAATTGATGTCATCAGTTGATATCGAGTTGGCTGCAATCAGAGATGCACCCTGGGAGGCACCCGACGATGAAGAGTTAAATCGGCCTATGACGATGTGACCAAAAACAGTCGGGAATAACTTGGGCGAATTTGAATCCAATTCTATAGGATTACCTAGCCAAACTTCAGAGAAGACGTCAGCTCCTAACAAAATATCTACGGGCCGACTTTCGAAGAAACAAGGATCAGCTAGCGGAAACCTGATGTATTTTTCCCATAGTCTACGGGAGAGAGAAACAGTCGGAAGGTTTGACGTAATTGTCTTTAATAGCAAAGTGTTGATTTGCATAACAGGGGAAGACTTATGCCTGGGCTTAATGACACAAGTCACAAACCCTCAAGTTTGCAACCCTCTTTATTTTGTCCAATACCCGATATTGTTACGTTGCACTTACTTTTTGACAAGCCAAGACGGTTCGCACATTTGAACGTCATAAAGGAGTAATGGCTAGCAGAATCGACAACAAGTCGTATGGTCTGATAATTGCCTCGAGAATCTAGTACTTCAGCGAGGACAGTTCCTAAGACGACCTGTGAATTGAGACCAATTTCAGGAGCTATTGGACAAGCAAGCGGAAATTGTACAGGAGTTGTGCAATACGCTCCAGAGCTAGGATTGCTCTGATCAGGCTGTGGATCACCGTGGGTGACTGCATTTCGAGGGTCTGAATCACAAAGTATAGAGTTATGTTTGGCTTTGCACCAACGACACGCCCATTTTGATTTACAGGAATGCGTGTGGTGTTTACTTGACAAACAGTTTCGGCACCCAGCCCAATTGGTTAGCCACGTTAATCGTTGTTTCAACTCGGCCGCACAGAATTTTTTGCAGCTCAACAGTCCATGAGGGGACTCTGGCATACGAAGCAAAGATTAGAAGATCGATAGTCATCTGCCTTTTCTGTCGAGCCCTTCGGGGTACCTTTCGATTCATGAGCAACTAGACTTGACTTTCCTTTGGGCTTATTCAAATTCTGTTTTGAGCGAGATGTAGAGGAGTTAAAATTGTAGGTACTGTTGGTTTCAGCAGAAACTTGCATTGAGAAACAGCGTTCCTTGACAAATTTAAATAAGAGGTCAAAACTAGGAAATTCCACGTCCTTATGGGCGTTTTGGAATTGCTCTCTCGTAGCTTGGTCCAAGAGTCTGTACGCCAAATGGAACAAAACGAACTTGGACTCATCGTTGATATTGAGAAAAGTGAACGACGAGATGCTATCACAAACTAGTGTCATGAAAGATGTCAATGACTCAACTGTAGGCTTTCCTTGCATAGGTGGAAAATTGAGAACACGATTCAAATAAGCTGTGGCGAGAAGCCTTTGTTTATCGTAGGTGTCGTTTAGTGCCTTCCAAGCCAATTCGTAATTGGCGTCAGTGATTTGGAAAGCACGTACCAACGAAAGCGCTGGCCCCTTTAGCGAGATAACCAAATAGTGAAACTTCTTGGTTGGAGTCAGGTATTTGTCCTCGTGTACGATGGAAATATAAGTATCCCTAAATTTGGGCCAGTTCAGAATTTCCCCATCAAACGGAAGCAATTTAATTTCGGGTAAATGAGACGCTGGACTTTCGTGAATAATTGTCGATTCACGAGCAGCAGTCCCGTCAAGTCTTGAGCCGGAGGGTGCTGCAGAGGGGGGTTCAGTTAAGGCAGCGTAAGCCGTATTTATTTCATAATATGCCTTACGCATTGCCTCGTAATCCCTCTTGTCATCTTCGTTTGGGAAATCTTTCGCCGTCGCGACCCCCTCATCAGAAAGAACTTGTAACATCATGTACGCGTTTTCATACATTGAGTAATATTTTTCAAGGCAAGAGTACATCCCCTTAAATTGAGATAGTTTAGCAGTCTTCTCCGTCAAGGCCTTCCTTGCAACGTTTAAGATCGTTAGGATTTCAGTTTTCGCGGTAGTAATGTTTCGTTTCATTTTTAAGAGAGTCCTCTCCGATGATTCCATAGCTGCGCAAATAAAAGGTAAGACAAGGGACGGAGAAGAGCAGAAGGAATGTGTGCGGGGGAAAACTACTAGGAAATCGTCACTCAGGCAGATGTTTACAAGAAGCGAGATCGGAAATTGATCTATGAACAATAAATCAAAACAAAGTGAGCTGACGGCCTTTGTTTTTTCGGAGAGCGATTGAAGAGGCAAAGCGAGCAAAACAATTTCAACACTTTGAACGAAAAGGGCGAATTATTGTCAGGGCTACCAACTTAAAAGCCTTCACAAAAAAAAAACGAATAGAATGAGTAAATCGAGTTAGGTGCAAATTATTAATTGAAAGAAGCTAGTTATTGATACAAAATGCTACCTAACCACGCTCTGCTACCAAAAAAAATGTATGTTCACACAGAGGCAGGGTTTTCTCTAATTTAAAAAACCAATTACCTAAAGTCGTATAATACAAAAAGGAAATTGAAAGAAAAGGAAAGGACAATTAAGAGCTAAAGTTAGGTTGACTTAATAAGAACAATTAAAAATGAAAATATTTAAACTACTGTCCTTCGAAATCTAGTTACAAAAGTTTACGTCTGACCGGATAACAGAAGTGCGTATTGTGGGATGCTGGTGACCCAATTGCGTTGATTTTGGGATGCTGATGACCCACTTGAATCACTTGAAACGAGAGAAGAGAAGCAACTGACTAGAAAAATGGAAGAGTCGATCTCCGGAGAGGTGAGAGAAGTGGGGATGGCGCGGACAGAAAGCTTCCCCACGACCAAAGATTACAATTTTTACTTAAGGTAAACAAATGGCGCAAACACCGGGTCCTCTGAGGTTATCTGAATATGGTCGGCCGAAAGTGTATAAAAGCGTGAATCGAAGATACAGTCGCTGTATTCATCAGTGAAGAAATAAAGTTGTGTGATTTGGGTTGAGGTTAGTGGGAGAAAAATTTCTTGTAATTATGGCGAGTTGTTGCCGTCTCGCCACCAAGAAGATTTTATTGGATGAAATTCTTTTCCACGGGTTTTTAGAGTCGGAATAGTGAGTAATGTAAGGAGTCAAAATTACGGTTCAACTTTAGCTTTGATACCTTTTCCGACTCTCGAATCTTCCTTCAACGCGGAGGAAGAGAAATTTTTCCCGCGGACTCATTACTTTCCATTCCGCTCAAAAAAACCTTTCCTCTCCCGGAAAGTGGAACCGAACTGAAAAGTGACAAGCAAGTAAATTGCCTCGGGAACTCCCGTATTCCGGAAAGTCTTTTATTTTAACGTTTCACTTCTTCTTTTTCAAGGAGCCCTGGCGAGTTCCTATCAGCCGAAACTTCGGAAAACTCGACGCCTTTTAGGTGGCGGTTGGTTTGTTGGTGTGGAGAGGGCCGGGGACTTATCGCTTTTTGTTTCCGACGGGATTTCGAAGGCGTCTACTTGAAGCCGTCTAAATTCTGGCTGAAGAAGTTGAATGAAAAGCTGAGTGGACCCCTTGCCTTTTAATCCCCCCCCCTTCGCTCTTCCATCCTCTTCCAGACCCGACGGAGGCTTTTGTTTCAATTGCTGAAAGAGGGGTCATTATTTTCCGCTTTCTTGATTTATGGAAGTCACTTCCTCGGGCCAGGATTATCCGTTGTAGTGGAGCAAATCCATTTGGTTTGCCGTCTTAAAGAACAAATGTTTCGTTTCCATCGTTTTGTGGAAACTAAAATCGCACCCGGAAACAATTAAGCGTCTGGTTTGAAAGAGTCACGCTGCTTTATTTATTTATTTTAAGTAGCCTAACTGTGAAAGGTATCTCCCTTTTACCACACAAAAGACTAAACTTTTTTTACTTTCCTTGGCTCTCAGATGTGAAAAGGAAAGTTATGTAATCGTTAAAGAATATCACGCGCGCCGCAACACACAACTTTCCTTACTTTCCATAAATTCATTGGTTCTACTACTAATTCAATTCATGTCATTCAGTTCATTTGGCCGAAAGAAATAGAGCTTACAGTTCCGAAATGTATTGTGTTGCCCTGACCATTATTGAGCAATCGCTACACAGAGATACCCGATTTTGTTTAAAGGATAATAATCACTTTTTCGAAGTTCTCGGGTAATAACTGTAAGAATCCGCAGTAAGTTAAACGGTGGAGGTTGAAATTCTGGATGTTCTGAAAAACCTCCTACTTATCTTGTGTGCGTTATTAACCTATCATCGTGTAGGTACTTGATTGTACTTATTTTGTTAGTCCCCAGTAACATTTGAGAGGAGTTTATAAGGGGAAAAGGGCGCTAAAGTCAACTTTCCTCGAAATGTTTGGTAATTTCTTGTGCCACTCTCTGCGTGTTCCCACAAATGGGAATTTCATGGTATTGTTGAGTCATTTGGAGCTGTTTGTTTAAAAAATTTAATCTAAATCGTTAGAGCCGGTTTGGAGAGAAATGGATTTATTAGTTTGATCATTGTGATAAATATAGTTAGTTTTGGGTGGATTTCGCTCGTACCCTTATTTTGGCGTCTGATGGTACCCTGCGGTCTAGATATCGTGTTCACGGGCAGGTTTGTTTTCTTATCATCACTGTTATTTCATAACTCGGAGAGAGTGGGTTGCGGTTTCGCTATCATGCAAGAGGTCGACCATTCGATCTACATCCACCGAACCCAGCACTTGTGGAGGTACAAGTTTTGGTAGCGCCTTTGAGGGATTGGACGAGTTGGCAGAAGCGCTAAATCTCCCCTAAGTACATTCACTCGTAAGTACTTGACTTGCTTCTCAAGAAGGAGCGTATTGTAGCTGTCCTGCCTAACACATTCCCTGTCGGGACAGACACTACTCGTCCATTGAACAGATATAAAAAAACAAAGTGTGTCGATAAACATTGAACTTTTCATAATTTCCAGAGAAACTGTTTCACTTTATTTTATCATTTAATACCTGAGTACCGCCCAAGGAACAAAGCTATCGAGAGGAAGGACTGTTCCTGAGCATCAGCATTCTCCCCCTAGAGAGAAGGCTTCACTATCGTGTGTTACCATGTTGTGTTCTCACTCTGCGCTTTCCTGGGAAACCTATTCCTTTCTTTCGCGTTGGGCACAAGGGTAGTGTACAAGACGAGTTGCGATGTGCAGCAACAAAATAGTCATTAAAATCTTGAAGTACACCTTGTATCCACTGCACCTAAGAATCCGATTTCCGTGTATGTTCTGTAAATTCTTCAGTGTGTCATCGTAATTCTATTTTCTTCTGTCTCGACTAATATTCCTAAGATCTGATTTGAACAGTTGTTCGAAATTTGTTTAAAATTTGCGGTTCGTGAAGTTTGTTGTTGTTTTCTTTTTTACTGTTAACTGCAATTTTATTTACCCCCTGCGGAATTCGCCCATTTTTCCACGGATCTAGAATGTTCGGGATCTCGACATCATTCCATTCCGTATTTTACTCTTTACCGATTGTTCGTTTGTTTGAAACGTCTCAACCGTTTTTTTAGTTCGTAACTTACCGTCGTGGTTTGAGTCAATCGCGTATCGGAGTTCGCGTTCGGTCGGCGGAATCCGCGACCGGTTCACGAAAGTACGAACTTTCGTGGTATCTTGAACTTTATGTACCGTGGACATCCCAGTACGTCAGTGCCACAACGTTAATCCCTTGTAAAATAAATACAGTCCACTATATATTTTCGAGTTCCGGAAGTTTTGTTTTATTTATTCCCCAATATTAAACAACAGTTATTTTGAAAATTTTATGACGATGTACCAAATTTCCGGATCTGCTTTCCTCTCGATTTCGGCGTAATGTAATTGTTGCAAAATTGTGCCCGACAGCTACAGGGTAAACTCGAACCAACCTCTAGGTAATCTTGCTGGTACCTCACCTTCTCAGGAAGTTCATCACCGACACCATTCTTCTGATTCTACTCTCGACTTACCTGCCTAGACCAAGCAAACCAAGCCTAACCACCGCTCCTGCCTACCTGGTCGCATGAGGACATGCTCAATTTAACCTGGGGAGCCACGTATCGCCCAAGGAACGGCGCTGTTGATAGGAAGGACCATTCCTGAGTACCAGCATTCCCTTCTAGAGAGAAGGCTTCACTATCGTTTCTCCTCCTTGCCGTTAACGATATCACTGGCATGAGGAGTGATAGTTAGATAAGGTACCGGCTTGAGAATCGAATTCGAGGTGGCGAGTAGCCCAAATACGGAGCTAGCCGAATCTAGAGTGCTTGCTCAGCAGAGGACGATCAAAACCCGAGCTCGCTCTCCACTTCCGTCCCACGAGGAAGCAGGTTGCCCTTCATTAGCTCTCAATATAATTTTCTAGTCTCCACAGTTTTTCTCTTTCCTAGTCTCCCAGCACCTTCTCTTCCTTCTCTATCATCACCTATCTCTTCGCACCTGTTAATACTCCGACAACTCAGTTTCGGCCACGTCGGAGCATTACCTGTATATTTTTTCTCCGCGATTATTTCTGTATTTGTCTGTTGAAGATATAAGCCGCGATACCTCAAGAAACGAGGTTTGTCGAACATTAATTGAACGTTTTCGGTTAATCTTGCAGGGAACTCTGAACGGATACAGCACCCGTCGAATTTACGGGGGTTGTGAAAGTTGTGTGTCGCTAAGCACCAGATTTTTCCCTATAAATCCCGCTCTCAGAAAAATGAGGGTTAGATAGACTGTTTATACAATGACGGTTTGATGAAATTCACAGAATAATTGTGAACAACCCCAGAAACCCTGAAATTCTCACAGTTTTCACCCGATAACTCGAAAATAGTAAACACGATCCTTCTCAAGTTGCCAGTCGTCTCGTGACCCGTTTATACACTGATTACTCATTAATGGTGGGCAGCTCAATCAATTCTGGAAGTTCATATAAACTGGCTGAAAAATATTTCGGTAATTTCTTGTGCTTTGTGAAACAATAAAAATAAAAATTTAATTAAACTCGTTTAAGGCGAGCCACTTGTGGAAAATTAGGACGGCGTTTTCCTCTCTGTTTCTTCCACAGAATGGGCTGTACTGTACGGACCTCCCGATCTCTTCAATATTTTTCCTCGTCTGCATCTCGCCAATACACTCTGTTTTCTTTTACTAACTACCATTATATTAGCTAGTTGTGTTTACTATGAGAGAAGCTATCACTTCCCCGGCTTTCATGCTCGTCTTTCCTCTTCAGTTGATCAATACAAATTAATATATTATTATTATTATCACAATAAATGATGCATTTTTCTATTTATAATACCCCGTGCGACGCTCAGTTCATTTACTGAAATAATCTCCGACAACCAGAATGAATTGATTTCCAGTGGCAGTTTGTGGGAATGGACCAGCCACATAGACAGCTACCCTTTCAAATGGAGCTCCAACGTTGTACTGCCTCATAGCACCTCGAGTTCCAGCTGAAGGACCTTTGCTTGCCGCACATTCCTTGCGTCTACGACACCATTCTGCTACGTCATCATGGTAGCACTCTAACATGGTAACTTCTCCAGTGTTTTCCTTACTCCAAAATGACCGCCAGATACTCCTCCATGAATTTCACGGAGTACTTCACTTCTCCGGGATGTAGGAAGAACAATCTGGTATCTCCTTTCTTTTCCGTTTGAGCTTTCCCAAACTCATTTCAGGACCCCATCCTCTACAACCATGGAGTCCCACTGTGCCCAATAGCACTTCAAATCTGAGCTCTTAGGGGAAATCTCATTCCACGATGGGCGGCTACCACTTTCCTTGTAGACCAAAATTAGTGCAATGTCCTCGTCGTTCTCCTGTTCTTCTCGAATTCCTTGACAGCTCCACTCACCCGTGGGTTGCAAAATCTTCAGGCTCACAGACGTTCAGCAATTTTGATCGCTTTACGTAATAGTTCAATCTATTGTTTCATTCAGTTCATTCGAACTAGGTTAAACATAACTTCGCGTTTTATATTGAAAGTCGTCATATTTAAAGTATATAATTTATTGATGCGCTCTTACTCATGCCATGACTTTTGTTTAGTTAGCAGAACAAAGGTGAATTACGAGGCTGTCAACAAGATTTGTTTGAAAAGGAACGCGTTCGCCGTTTTGGAATTACCGAGAGGGGAAACCGTGAGAAACGGTTGTGAATGAAGCGACTGTGCTTTGAATTTCGGAATTAATGAGGTTGCTCCTAATTATTTTATAAGCGCTATTAAACTATAATCATACAGATAGTGTATTCATTCTTCTGAAAGGGATTTATGAGCGAGTTTTGAGGGGGGGAAAACTGCGCTACAATCGATTTTGTACGACATCACGGATGATGATATTGTGGTGTTGTTATGTTATTTGGATGTGACAGCACAAAGAATGCAACGATAAACATCATTTGGTGTTTTGTTCATTATGATAACTGTAGTCAGTTTAGGACCGATTTGGCTCATACCCTCACTTAAGCGTGTTATGATGATCAGCAGGCTGATTTTGCTATTTTACTCGATTTGGTTCAATCTCGGGCTCTCAATCGCTTGACTATCCACCCCGAGTAGCAGTAATTGATTCAGCGTGTAACAACTTTTCTTTCCTTAAATTCGTAGAACCAAAACAAATAAATACGTTGGCCTCTTCATTCACCGGATTTTCACGGAGTTATTCATAAAAGTACAATCACAACTGTTTTTGAGAAAAAATTCCAACAGTCCCAAACTCCTCCCCTCCCCCTCTATCTTACCACGTCGAACGTACAAAGAAAATGATAACCTTTTTGCGCGCCTTCGGAAAATGACGAGCTCAAATTGCTTGCACAGTTGACCTCGCGCCTCCAATGAGCGTTTTTCAGTTCAATAGGCCTCAAAACGTAAATATGCGCAGATTATTTTTCCCCCACGATAGTACTACCTACGTTACCATAGTAAAGTAAAAATACTACTAAATTTGTTGTTTGAGCGTGTTGAATTTTTGTAATAAGAGCTTTTATCGTTGTCGTTGTACGTTTCCATAGTGGTTTCCGAGGAAAGCGTTGATGGCGTATCTTGCAGGGGTTGAGGAGCATTGTGCAACGCGTTGCAGCAATTATGTTTGCATTGGTTCTAGATACGTTTCATATCATGGATCCAGAAGTACAATCGCTCCGAACAATCGGTGGATGTGAAGTTGCTTGGGGGACAGAGTGGGGGTTGATGATGGCAGAAGAGAATACAGTGGAAGGGCCCTCGAAACTCTAGCTCTCGTCATATTTCTCTCCCCTTCTCTTCCCACGCCCTCCCTCGCTCCAGAAAACGCGATGGTTGCCAGGTTTTTCTCCTTGCAACTCGCTAATTACCGCTGCACTTCGAAGGAGGAGAATGTAGTTTCAAATATGGCGCCGTCGAAGCCTTTAAAACAGGCGCGCGGGTTTTTTATTCGCCGACGAAGCGCAGAAGGAGCATTTTCGCATTGTGACGTGTAGCCTCCTCTTCTCCTCTGGGCACCGCCTTTGAGAGCCCTGTCGGCTAATGACATGTGCCCTTCCCACCATCTTGGCGGCCCCTTGATGCGATGGAAGCGCGATCCGACTTGAAGAGGACCCACCGCTTGAGTAGTAACGAAGGTTGGAAGAAGAGAGGCGAAAAAAAAAGAGGGCGAAGAACGTGAAAGGGGTGACTCTTCGCCATTTGCCAGAGGAAATAAAAAGCACGGCCTCTTTGATCTTCAGCAGGCTCACAAAGAAGAACATTCGTGAATAGAACGGTTTTGGGCGGGGAGCCTGTATGACTTCGCGAGAATGAGCTCCAGAGTACTTCAATTCTGAAGAAAACAATGGAACGTTGAAGCTGCCGTAGGAAGTGACGTCATCTTCAATGGCCATCCTGAATCCATTTCGTAGGGGTCCCGGTGCTCGAACGGGAACCATCTTTTAGAACACTGTGAAACAAGTATAATGCACTGCCCCACCCATATCGCCCCATCCATTAGCGCAATGCATACCTCCCTTATGTTCTCCCCACGCTCGCTGTATTGGACGAATATCGAAATATTTGATACCACGATTCACAAAACGTTCCTCGACCCACGTACATTATTTAAATTGTGTCATAGTCTTTATTAAATGTAGAAAAGTGTTATGTGAGCAGCGAAAACACTTTCTGACCAAATCAGGCCACATATTTAGCTTGCAGACCTCAATTGTCTCAAATTAACTATAATCTATTTAACATTGCATGCAATTGATTGAAGAAAGAACCCAGAGAAATACTGTATTTCTGTCATTTCGACGCAGGAACATGCGTGTGGGCTCCTAAAACGTCACACAGGTCAATTGCGCTCTACCTTGGTACCAAAAACCGTCAATTTCGAACATTCCAATGATGTCACAACCTCCAGCTCTCCGAAATGCCACTCAAGACGTCTCTGCAGATCCACCGCATGCAGATAATCTAGAGCTACCATTATCTACCAATCCAGCCCTCGAATTGCAGCCAAATAATTAGGCTCCCGAATTCCATGCAAGACCGCAACGGCAGAGGCGCATACCGACTCATTTAAAGCATTTCGTGTTATATTGATTCAAGTGGGGTTCTTCAAAATAAGTGGGAGAGAATGTGGTGGCTTCATATTTTAGATAGAATCAGCCATGAGATCACACTATTATAATTCCTTATTTCCTAATATGACGTATTGTTCCTGCGTCGAAGTTATAGAAATAGTCTTTTTCAAGGTGTCATTAAAAGGTTGTCGCGTCTGATTGTACAATTTGTTCTCTTGACCCCCTGCTATATTATGCGCGTAAGAAGACATCAGCATGCCTGTGTTTGGACATTAGACGGCGAATTCGCAATTCGATAGATCGCGCCTGAGATCGGCCGCGATATTCAAATATTCAACAAGTGATGTTCCTGGGAATCAACAGCTTCTTGAATTCGGCTTGATATTCTAGTGATTTGGGTGGGTTATCCGGACCTAAGGACGCACAAAGGTTGTTATAACATTCGCTACCTTCAGAGGCGCATAGAAGTTTGTGGCGTTGATTAAACCTTTCATTTTCAAAACGTTCCAAGTGAATTTTCCTCGGGTGGCATTAAAATTTCAAAAAGGAGAAGTATTTGACGTGCTCGTGTGCGGAGGTGTGTGTGGAGTACCAGTTCCAGAAGTACCTACAGTTGAGCTGCTTGAACTTGAGGTTGGAAGTGGGTAGAAATTTCGCTGATGAGCTGTTGTTGTTGCTCTGTGAAAGTCGGCGAATTGTGTAGCTTCCATTGTAGGTATCTTCAAATGACGATTGTATGAAAATCGAAAACCCTGCAAATTATTAACAATGGTTTATTATTCTCATGAACAGCTTGACCTAGTATTACTGCTCCGAGACCAATCCCATTCAATTCAGCATCGAATACTAGTAAACCATACGAAATATGACCTGGCTACAATGGAACTACGGAAACTAAATATTCCCCGGGCGCCATGCCCGTAAACGTCTGTAGGCAAAAGGAGTCGGGGAAATTGGGATGGGGGCTTCCAGCGAACCCGTTGCGAGTCGAGCGGGCGGGTGGTTTTAATGAGACGGGAGGGAGGGAGGGGGCGCTAACGACGAAACGTTGGCTTCCGCTGTAGTTCCCGCGTTATACTGCGTTTCGTTAATTTTTTTAACCATTTTTTGCCCATAACAACCATGGGCTTCGTCCGATCGGATTCCCGAGATGGCAGTCACAACTAGATACCAAATGGGGTTTTTGTGCAAAAGAACGAATTTTTTAAACCACTGTAAAGGTACAAAACGGACGGGGACGGGGGATGGCGGACGGGGGACGGCGAACGGACATTGCAAATTTGGAATCTCCATGTCTTGAAACGTAAAGTACCAAATTTTGAGGGGAGGGGGGGGGTTGTAAAAAATTTTTCGGGACAGAAAACATAGGGTTATTATTCAGAATGAATAATAAACCAAAATGAGTGGTCTTACCCTAGTATCGAGGAGGATTCTGTTTTATATGTCCTTAAATGTTGAAATTACATTGTAGTCAGCAAGGCCTTACAGAGGGGACCCTGGGTAAATACATAACTGCTACCTTATCGGCTGTCTGGTTACACGTAATGAATAGCTCTCACATAAAAACAGGTGCATCTTAAGTTAAGACCTCTGAGATCTCCGTTCCTCGCGTTTCATCAACATGTGCTCAAATCGCCACCTGTAAGCCTCTCCTAACGTTCTAACCGCTATCTACTCAGGCTGGGAAGTATTTTCTTCAACTCACCTTTTTCTACTAGCCCCGTCGCCCAAATGTATTGCGTGACGCAAAAAGGTGAATTACAGGGAAAAGGTGATTGATGCTTACTGTTCGACGCGGAGCGCTGAATCACTTGCGTCCTTTGACCTCGGACTTCTGCAGTCATTGTCCCCTTCCGATACCTGCCCCTCGTACCTGTGGAAATTCCACCGCGGCGGCTGCGGTTATTTCTATCGGCTGTGGATTCTCCTGAAGTGGGTTTTTCCTTTCTTTATTTTCCCTCTCCTCAATTTCAATTCCTCTCCACAAGAGACGACTTCCGAAATTCATTCAGATAAGAACTATCGTGGAAATCACTCGTCTCCCTGTACCTGGCCCCGCCACGCTCTCTCGTTTCCAGCCAGCTCACGCCTATTTCCCAGTCGTCCTGCTGTGTCGCTGTTGTGTAAACAATGCTATGCACTTCATTGTGTTTAATGCAGTCCTCCTCACACTCACCGAGTCCTTTTATTTTCGATCTTCAACCCCCCTCCCCTTTCGTGCGCCCTTACTGTGTCATCTTCTCGTGCCAAAAGAGAGCAAGCAGGCCCTGAATGATGTAGCACACAGTTGGCCAGATGACAAGCACACTGTACACTCCTCATTACCATGTTGTGAGTTCTGTAGAAAACTGGAAGTTCTTTGGCCAATTCGCCCGAACAGTAATGAGCCAGAATATGAGGAAGCGTACGAAGACCAGCATCCCACGGGTATGGAGAGCGAAGTCATAGAGTTAAGCCCGCTCTTGAACCTGCCAAATCGCTGGGTTTCAGGATTCTCGTGAAGTTGAAGTGGATTAGGAAGAAGAATTGCCATCGCAGAGGGGAATGATGACCTGACGCAATGGGCTAAACACTTCCGGGTTGGTGTCTAAACGCGTAGACGTTAGTTAATGAGCCAGCCGAGAAGTCAAGGAATGTGAAGAGCAGGCCCAACGGTGAAAGCACATCAGGCTGTACGAAGAGGAGGCTGTGATTCACCCCCAAAAGAACAGCCCGACGGTTTCTTAACACTCTTGAACTTCCCAGGCGAAGGACGTGGAGAAATAGCGGATAGATCGAGTTGAGACGCCAATAGATGTCTTGGAAGTAAGGTGAGCCTGGTCCAGACTGAGTATCTGGCCGGTTTATACACCCGCAGAAAAAACTATTGTGCTTGGCTAAGAACATAATCTCTTCCAGTTCTAGAACTCACTTCCCTCCACGGAATGTCAGAGAATCGTAAAACCGATGCCGATCAACTAAATTTTCAACGTTAAATTAAAGTTTATTAGTTCAATTCGACATCCTCCGTAATGGGGAAACTTTGAGGCCTCTCCGAGACGTCGCTAAAGGATTTCACTGTACATTGTAGACAGTTTGGCCAACCCCTTTTGAAGAGGGAACTGCCCCTTTCCCATCGCCTTCGGAGTTGTTAAAGTATCAGCAGAAGAGACAATAATTAGTGCTCACTACATCCAGGTGATCGGAACCCCCTAATTAGTCGAGTCGTCACGCTCCACCTCTAGACGCCGCGTTTCAATACAGCTCCTAGCCCGAGGTCCGGCAACTCAAGTCAAGTTTCAGTCATTAGGAAGATAAATCCGCTTAGATCCCACAAAGGCCTAATGAGGACGGCCGCAAAAGCGCCTTGCCGAGTTTCGCTAAATCGCTACGTCTTACTCTCTAGGCATCTCATTGACACTTCCCTCGAAGCTCTCGACGAATATCGTGGCGGCCTGTTTTGAATTGTGTCATTTACGTTGTTTCTGAAGGGTTTTATGAGGGCGCAATAGTAAATGAGCCTGGTTTCATTGTTGAGCGTCAAATTATATCAACAGCAGAACGTCACAGGCGCATTTGTACATAGTTACAAGTAATTATCAGCGTCACCTGAAACGAGTCATAGGGCGTGTTTGCCCCTCCACCCCTTCTAAGGAGTTTATTCACCCTCATAGAGTACTCGTTGCACATTCAATTAGATGATTCTTTCAACGTTCATAGTTTTGGAATTATAAGAAAAACTCTGTGGAACATTACGTTAACGGAACACGGTTATTTGAATTCCGGAATTTCGTCGAATGTTCCAAAACAATACGTACCCGTTATTAAACTACCATTCTGCAGGGGCCATACCAGACTGTCAAGACAATTTTTGAAAAACGCTAGTATCGTATTACCTTTACAGTACGTCAGTAATATATTGATGTATCATACGCCCGTTAATCGTTTAATAACGCGAGTTGCCGTTATTATTCTTCTCAGAGTTCAACCCGTAAGTAACATGTTGTGAATAAGTGTAACGGTCCTGCAACGCACGATCCAACGAACCAGAAATACCATGAAGTCACGGCCAAATGTCCAGTAGTAGCGGGGTTCTCAAGATATTAAAAGAAAATCAAAATTATTCTTTGAAATGCGAAAATATTGGAGGATTAATACGACGAAAACATTGAGAAAAATATGTGAGGAACTTCTGGCCACCGAAAAATTGTTGTTCGCTTTGATTACAAAAGACAAATCAGAAATCTCGACAAGTGTATTAAACTTGACAGAATAGTGTAGTCAGTTTGAGTGTGAGAATATACTAACACGAACAAGGGACTCTAAATACATATGAACTGGTTGTGAGACGCTAAGTGGAGGGTGAGAGAGCGAGGGAGTGGAGTTCTGAGTGGTGCGAGCTGAGAGAGAAATCGTTGGGAGAACTGGGAGACAACTGTCGTCCGCGAGTGCTGATGGATGACTGACTTGGAAGGAGCTGTCTGTTGAGAAGAGAGAAGCAAAAAGAGGGGTCGGAAAAGGATAGTTTTTTGAAAGTCCGGGAAAGGGGGAGATCTGTTGTCACTTGGAAATAACTGAGGAGCGGGACATCACACAGGTACACAAAAAGGGGGTCGGTTAGGGTCATGCACGGACGTAGGAAGGCCAAAACGACCTGCACTGCGGCCTGCCAAACAGTAATCATCATGGAAATATAATAATAATGGTCGTGGATTGTGACACCACTCCAAAATTAATCGGTAGTGCTACCTGTTGAACAGAAAACGTGGTAATCCTTTCACATTGTACTACTATAGCTCAGAAAGTCGCTTTCCGTATCTTAATTTATGAAAACAACTAGTATTCAACATCTTACGCGCGAAATACTATCCAGAATAGAAGCCAGAAGTAATGAGCGAGATTTAATAGGCAAACTTCGGTATCCTCTCGTCGTTTTTCCACATTCGCATTACCGTTATGTCAATTTGGAGCTGCCCACCCAATAACAACCATTTTTGAAGGAAACACATTCGGTACGTTCGGTAGTATGTCTGCCTAATCAAAACCACTAGCTCGCTCGACTCGCCTTGCCGTGCCAATGCCTAGAAGCACTTACGCCCTGGAATATTTAGTTTTCGTCGTTCTGTTGTAGTTAGGTCATGTTTTGTGTGGTTTACTGATAGTTTTCGATGATGAATCGAGTGGGATGGGTGTCGGAGGTGTGAGTCTCAGTCAAGCTGTTCAAGAGAAGGCAGGGTATTTACTTTTCTCTCGTGAACAAACAGCTCCTCCCAAACTCAGTCATCTATCAACTCTCACGAATGACAGTCGTCTCCCAGTTGTTCCACCTCATTCATCTCTAAAGTCTCGTGACTGACTCGTCTCTCTCTCTCTCTCTCTCTCTCTCTCTCGCTCTCTCTCTCTCTCTCTCTCTCTCTCTCTTTCTCTCTCTCTCTCTCTCTCTCTCTCTCTCTCTCTCTCACTCTCTCTCTCTCTCTCTCTCTCTCTCTCTCTCTCTCTCGTCTTTACTAAGTTTCCCATCCAACCAGTTCACGTGTATTTAGAGTCCCTTGGTCGCGATTAAATACTCACACTTAAACTGATATCACTATTCTGTCAATTGTAATACAGTCCTCACTCACGCTCACCACGTTCGTTTATTTCTCCGATTCCCCCATTCGTGCGCCCAATGGTGTAGTTTTCGAAAAACAATTGCAAAATATTTTCGTTTGAATACCCGAAATTTCGTGGGAAGTTAATAATTATTTTAGAGCTGTCATTAAACCACAGTTGTGCAGATAATTCATTCGTCTGCTAGTATTTTTACTTTCCTTGGCTCATCGTCATTCAAAGGAAAGTTATGTAATGTTGAGTTTTCTTCAAACCTCCATGTTCAAAGGCTCCAAACACCAAATACTTTTTTCTCTAAAATAGCTTCAACGATCTTGATATATTTAGGGTGAACAGTGTACAATAACACATCATTGCCATAAAATGCTTTTCCGCGGGAAAATGATCATCGAAAATTTCGAAGAAAATTGATTTTAGCTCACTTTTTTTAATCGTCACCCTCGCTCGTATAATTCGTGCGTTCTGAGAAAAATCAGGATGGTAGTCCAATAAATTACCTATGCGGTGAGCGTTTAGTAACGCACAAAATAATTAAGAGCAATTCTAGAAGTTCCGTAATTTCAGCCAACGCTGGAGCATTTGCTACCAGTTTTCACAGTTTGTAGCCATAACTCTGAAACTGCGGATACTATCCTTCTCAACAATATCACGTTACATTCTTATTCTTATTATTATGTCACGATAGTGGATCGTGGCATGAGTCGGAGTAACTCAATCAATTCCAGAACTTTGAGCGCTGCCACTTGCCACGTTAAGCATACGTGGAGGTATTTTTTACGTGCGTTCAGACGAATTGAGTCCAAAATTGATTGGATTAGTAACTGAAGTCATGAATTAGTGCCAGGTATTGCTGATTGCATTGCGGAATGTTGTGTGGTGCTACGCAGCAGATATTTTTCACGCAACGTTCACGTAAAGTTCGTTGCTAAACGAATGTCTCAAATCTATTTCACAAGTCACGCTGTCATTCAACTCCAGTGAAATAGGTCCTTGTACCGGGCTTGTGCGTCGATAATCATTTGCAGGCTATAACGACGTTTTCTCCGCCACGATTGATGGGTTTTCTGAAAGTTTTGATTGTTAGTAAACATATATTCAATATAAACAAATCAGCTCTAACACATTGTACTACTGTATTGAAAATAGTGCACCGTGAACTCATTTCAAGCTTATTGTACTTGTAGCCTATTCAATTTCGATAAAGTTACCCATTTTTCAGTATTTGGAAATATTTGAAAATTTTCGGAGTTGGTGTCTTGCTGACACTCAGGTAATTAATATTGCGCTCAATTGTCAAATAGCTCAGCACCGACAAACCTCAGTGCACATTCAAAATATCAACCCTTAATTTGCCCCCGGTTGCTGGTTGGCTCTTCAATATCACCGTCATTCTTCCAGTACCTGCCCTCATTTTGTCATTTTATGGGCTCCTGGACTGCCCCGTTCAGCAGCTCAACGCTTACCCCAAAATTCGTTGTGTTATGGTAACTGACAATGAACAATACGGCAGGCGCGTCATTCATGTACAACAGAAGATAATACTGCGAGTTGGCCTGTGACTGTTAATGTAATTAAACGAGTTAACTAAGCGTTTAAACTGGCTCAAATAGCCCTTACGTTCTTTAGCTCTATGGCATTGGACGGAAAATTATGTAGTCACTTGAAAGAAAATGTTTATAATGGCAAAATGAGCTGCATGAAACCACCTGCATCTAGTCCTCCGATTTCTTTCTTGTGCAAAACAGGATGGTTAAAAAACAGTGCAAGAGATCAGGAGTTTTGGAGTGCAATGAATAGCTTGCAATCAGTGGGTTGATATGACGAAGCATGGAGAAAACATAAGTTATAAACCATACAGTGAATTTATTAATGGTCAACAGAAGGGCAATAGAGCGCGTAATACTCCAAAAGCTGTGCGTGACGTAAATGGATCGTATGGAGCGAAATGAGTCTCGAAAGTCAAGATTTGTTGGACCTCGTCAAAGTTTATTCCTCATTTAGACATCAGGTTAATCCTTACGAGAGCTCTGCCCTCTCGCAACCTCCCAACCTCCGAGAGCCTGCCTGTCAAGGGAAATAGGCTTCTAATTAGTTGGAACGGCCTACACCTCGTTTTGTTTATGCTCGTAGTTTATCAAACCTAACTTTCACCTAAGTACAACCTCCTGTGCTTCGTATAGAAGACAACTTTGAAACGGAAAGTCCTTAGAAACTGCCCCGAGGTGCTTTCCATATCGAAGCTGCCGAAGTAGACTTCATTAAGGGGAACACGGGGAGCTCCGTCGCCCTCCGGCCCCTCGGCGTCTCGTTCGACAAACAAGTTTTATTATCAACATGATCACAGCTTCAACGACGTATAAAGTTGATACGTGGGTTCTAACTTCGAGACATCTCCGCTGACAGGCCAATTTCATTCTCCAGCAACTGAAACGCATTGAAATGAGTGGATGTTCCATACGCTCCTGCCTGAAACTGAAATTTGTTCTGTAATCACCGAGATATTTCGCGCAATAACGATATTTTCTTTTCTTAACTCGACGAAGTAGGGAAGAAAGTATCTTATCAAATAACTCGTGAACTCTACACACTTTAGAGTCGTTTAGACCAAGTAATACAGTTTGAAACAATGTAAGCGTATATGTGTAGCATGTAGAACTATTATTGAGAGTTGTGCTTACTCCCACAACACTCCCCTGTTAAATCATAAATTTAGGTTGTTTTACACAACGGTTTATTTATCGTTATTACTTTCTTCCTCTGTTTGACGCAGTCTCACACCTCCACAACACATCCCATTCGATTCAGAATGGAATAACACTAGTAAACGGTACGCAACGTAACCTGACTACAACGAAACAACGAAAATTGACGTTTTATAGGCAATTGCACGATTTGACAAGTTGAACTGACGGATGGTTGGAGTGAGACGCGAGTTAGTGCGGGAAATGAGCGCAGGCCGGGGTGAAACGATAACTTTTGCGTTATTGTTCGCGAGTTCCTTGTTACTGTGATTTCACTGTTTTCCTTAGACATAGTCCTGCGCCTCTGAGACCCCTACTATTCATCAGCATCAAAATATGGCGTAGAAACCTAATTCGACGTAGTTGCGATAAAACTGGCAAGATTTCGTTTTTTGGTGAATTTTTAAAACCTTTTTGTGGAAATAACGAACGCGGGTTTCGTTAGATTAAATTGACTATTAGTCGCATGGAACTACGAGTAGATCGAAAATGGAACCTTTGTGCTGAAGTAACACCAGATTAAAATACCACGTTAAAGGCAAAATAACCTGCACAGCGGAAGGACTTGGCACTTCAGAATTTTGGCAATTTTATCGCAATAAGTCGTGTTTAGTATCGTTTCCCAGGTATTTTTTGGTGCTCAGTCGAACAGCATGCGTCCCAGAGATGTAGCCTGCCCCTAGATCAAATACAGAGAAATCACAGAAAATTTCTTACTATCTGAAGGAACTCGAAGGAAAATATGACGAAAGCTATCGCTTCTCCCCAGCCTCAGCCCCCTGTCAGCTCGGCTCGACACTAATCACGTAGTGTCGCCTAGACAATATCAATTGTTGTTGTTCTGTTGTATTCAAGTCTTGTTTTGCACCGTTTACAAGTAATTTTTGACGCTGACTCGAATGGAATGGGAGTTCGAGGTGCTCTGTAAACATTGCCGTTTAAATATGAGCTGTCGTTTCGATTGTTGGTATAGCGATTGTTTGGCAGGCCGAATTAGCTGGGTTGTTTTGACCTCCGAACATCCGCGCTTGTCCCTAAGTCACGGTTTCTGCGAGCACCAACCCCCTTTGTTCGTACCTGTGGGAAGTTCCACTACTCAGTTATTTCCAAGTGACAACCGATTTCCCCCTTTTCTTCAGCAGACAGCTCCTTTAGTGTCATTCATCCATCAGCACCTCGCGAATGACAGTCATCTCCCGGCTCTCAGCTCACGCTACTCACAACTCAACTCTTTCTCCTTCTCTCTCACACACTCGCAGCAATTCGCTTTATTTTTAGACTTCGTGTTGATGAACATGTCACACCTGTTTATAGGCACCTGATGAATGACGGCGAGTGAGTGGGTGGCCCTGGCCAGTTCGGGGAGGCGGTGATAGGATTAGGCTGGGGCTCAGTGATTTTATTTTTTATGTAGTTTCCGAATTGTTTTCTTTTTTATTGATTTATATGTTACTATGAGTTGTTTTGCCTTTCTGTTAATTTTTAGGGGCCGTCTCAGGACCTCCACTGTCCAACGCTCTGCATGTCGAGTTCAGAGAAGGTCCGTAGGAGGGTGGGCTCGTGGCTGGCTGGGGTTTTTCACCCACCTCAACCAGCTGGTGTGAATGGTGTGTGACTGTGAGTGTTCGTTATTTATTTGGAGTGAAAGTAATTTATTTTGTACGAATGTAATTCATTTGGTATGAATGTGTTAATTAATTAGCGGTTATTTCACATATTGTTATCGAGTCTGCGAGCACACTACATATGTTTATAAGAAAACTATTTATATGAGCAAAAAGCTGAGGAAATGCAGTTATGTTTGTTTACCAGGGTGAATGGAAGGGAGGGTCCTAATGGCCTTAATTCTCCCTGGTTGTTAAATAAATACATCATTCATTCCCCCCCCCTCTCTCTCTCTCTCTCTCTCTCTCTCTCTCTCTCTCCCCCAGTTCAGGTCCCGAACGTTAGAGTACCTTGCTCGTGTTTATATACTCATACTCAAACTGATAACGATAACGCTATTCTGTCGAGTATAATATAGTCCTCACTCACGCTCACCACGTCCATTTATTTCTCAGTTTCAAGCTCCCTCCTTCGCAGTCCGAAAAACCTAATTTTGCCTTGAGGTCCGTGTGTTTGTGCGTCTGTAGTTCGATTTGCGGGAGAACAGCCGGGGGCCGATTGAGCTGGTTGTTTTTTTTTGGTTTGTTATCTTCTGAAGACGCGAAAATAATGTAACGGGCCCATCCATAAATACGGGTTCCATCGAAAGGAAATGGGGACGGGGGACGAAAGTGTACTAAAAACTAGGGGTTTTCGCATTTTTCTCGAACACGGCTCTAACGATTTCGTTTAAACTTTCAAACTATCTACTAGTTAATACATTTTTCGTTATCTAACTTTTGTTCTCGATAAATACGGTGAACGAAGCAAAAATAGGGTTTTACGGCTGAACCGATTTGCACTGATCTCACGGAATTTTGTGAAGTAGTTAATATCTGTATGTTGTTCTCAATAAATGTTCCTCCGACAGCCCATTGAGCAGTGATAAAAATGAAAATGTGTCACAAATATTGTTTCTTTGCACATTTTTGTAATTTCCCGAGTAACTGCGTCCCTGGATTTGATCAGCCTTCAGTCTTCTAGCCACCTATACCCACATTTTGTACTGCGTAATTATTTCTGCATCTATCTGTTGAACGAAGATACAGCGCTCGTATATCTGGCAGGTCGTCGAATTTACAGGGTTTGTGGAGAGGTTGTGTGTTGCTACGTATCATATATGTTTTAGCTCATTTCATGCGAACGTAATTAACTTGAGGTAGTAGTCCTTAGGTTAAGGAATTTTATTGAGCTGCTCATACGTATGTCTCAGCCTCCTTGGGCTGTACGATTTAGACAGCAGATACGTAGCTGAAATGTTGTGACAAGGGACTAACAATGACAATAAATGCACGCGATTAATGAGACAATAAACGTGTAATATAGTAATTAATGGATGATAAAGATAGAAGCAATTACGGAGCGATTCTCGGAAACGTGGCGCCGGTGATCCCGAGCTAATAATATGCCCAGAATGTGAATAAATATGAGTAAATATGAGTTTCCAAAGGAAACGTAATGAATTACGTAAATCTGGACACAAACGAACGATTTTCGTCCCATTCGACCTCTGTTGACGAGAAAAACTGTCGGTTAAGAGGCAGCAAACTTCGACGCTCGACGACGGCGACCGGTAATTGAACGACGAATTTTTTGTCTGCGAATTTACTGACTTTACAACACGATGTATTCAATTTTTCATTCTCGTTGACAACTTGTTGTGACAAGGGATTAATAATGACAATAAATTCGCGCGATTAATGAGACAGTAGACGTGTAATATATTAATTAATGGATGATAAAGATAGGAGCAATTACTAGTGGCAAGGGAGATAGAGACTGATTGACTAGACAATGTTACTTAGGAATAACTGTAACAGTATGTAATACGTGAATGGTGTGAACGGTTGCAATAAGAAAGAAAATTGATACCCAGGTAAACTACTGAGATTGAACTCCTGAAGGTCAATTGGTTCGGTGTCATTTGTCTTCAGTCAAGTGGACAAACAATACCGTTCCTCCGTGTAGTCAATGAAATGACATCGACTCAAACATGATTCCCACTGGGAGTACTCCTAGTTCGCAATCTCCACCCATGAAGGTCCCTCTTGTGCCCGTTCTACCCTGGGTCCGTGTAGTGTGTCAACGGGGCTTCACAACCGAGAAAGGGGTTGTTGTGCACAGGAATCGGAGTCATCCCAATGAAGCTAATGCCAGGATCAAGGCGAACGAGGAACAGCTGCGCAACTGGATTTCATAAATGTTATGGAAAGTCTTCTAGCAGCGTATAACCACATTTCGTTCTTCGTGATTATTTCGGTATCTACGAGGGGGGGGGGGTCAATAAGTCCTTAGAAAATCCAAGAGATGGCGCTCGTAGTATCGAAAATGAATTTTTTTTAGTAAGGTGCACTATTAACTAGAAAGCAGTTAAAGTTTCAGCTGTATCAATCAGTTAGTTTCTTTTTTATCGTGAGTTGTTGTAAACAACTATCGTTAATTAATAAAAATGGAAAAAAGTGAGTTTCAAGCGGTGATAAAACATTTTCATTTAAAAGGCCTAACAGCGAAAGAAATTAAAGCTGAGTTAGGTGCCGTTAATGGTGTATCTGCCCCTGTGTTTGCCACTATTTACAACTGGATAAATGAATTTAAACGTGGTCGTAGGTCAACAAAAGATGAGCATCATTCAGGACGCCCCGTAGAAGTGAGTACCCCGGCAAATGATCGACAAAATCCACGACATAGTGTTAAGTAATAGAAGAACAAAATTGCGCGAAATAGTTGAGGCCACAGGGGTGTCGAATGGCACCGTCATTTCAATTTTGCATAATAAATTGGATATGAAAAAAATATCAGCAAGGCGGGTGCCGCGTTTGCTCTCAGCTGAAAACAAACGCAATCGTGTAGTCGACTCTAAGGCGCTTTTGGCGCGCATGCGTTCTAATCAGGCTGAGTTTCTACGTCGATTCATAACTGTAGACGAAACTTGGGTACTACTACACTCCCGAGACGAAGGAACAGTCAAAACAATGGATTACTAAAGGCGAACCGGCTCCAAAGAAAGCAAAGACGGTAAAGCCAGCCGGAAAGGTTGTGGCCACGGTTTTTTGGGATACACGTGGCGTTATTCTTATTGACTATTTGGAAAAAGGAAAAACCATCAACGGACCATATTATGCGTCGCTATTAGACCAACTGAATGATAAAATAAAGGAAAAACGGCCTCATTTATCGAAGAAAAAATCCTCTTCCATCAAGACAATGCACGAGTGCACACGAGCGCAGTTGCAATGGCCATAATTGAGGAATTAAAGTTCGAATTAGTAGACCATCCTCCGTATTCACCAGATTTGGCCCCCAGTGACTATTATTTATTTCCTAACCTCAAAAAATGGCTTGCCGGGCAGAGATTCACGTCGAACGAGGAGGTCATTGCCGAAACAGATGGTTATTTTGAGGAACTTCCAAAATCATATTTCTCTGATGGCTTAAAAACATTGGAAAGACGTCTGGAAAAGCGTATCGAGCTCCAAGGAGATTATGTTGAAAAATAATAAAAAATTGGCCCGAAAAAATTGTTTTTTCTATCTTTTTCTAAGGACTTAGACCCCCCCCCCCTCGTATCTGTTGAACGGAGATATAATCCATGATAGCACGGAAAACAAGATTTGTCAAATCTTTATTTATCGGGTTTTCAATTTTCTCAAAACGGGTGCTAACGATTTTGATCAAACTTACGGAATACTCTCGGCTCACGCCCTGTCGAAGTTACGGGGATCACGGAAAGTTGTGTGTTGCTACGCACCAGATATTTTCAATGTTTTTCTACGTTGGATCTCAGCATGATGCGTGGGAAAATAATAAACTGTTGTTTAGTAATTTGCAGCGCGTTCCGTTTCGTTCGTGGTTTGACGAAAACCTGACTTTGTCCTAATTTCATCGACGTGGAAGGGGGTGTGAGCCAAAATGTACCTGAAACTAGGGTTGGCGAAAATTCGGTGAACGGAGGCACAGGGCTATGAAGCCAGTTCATTTACTTTTTGGCGAAACAGGTTTTCCAAATTGTCTGAGCTGTTTAAGTACAGGAAAGCTGAGTACCACGCCCACTTGGTAACTGTTTTTTTTTTTTTTTTTGGGAGCCGTTGAAGAACCAGTAAAGTTCATTTTGTCATAATGGGAGCGACTTAGCCCCTCCAACTTCATACTTGTGGCGTTCGCCGGTGAACAAACGAGGAGGAAGAGCAGGGAGAAATTATTTTAGGCACCTGCCCTGCTGAGAGTTTAAAGGCGAGAGAACTAGAGAGAAGGGATCCGAGGGAGAAGGGCGAGGGAAGCGCTTCAGCTTTCCATTAGCTCGGCTAAGTGGTGAAATTCATCTTGGCAAGAATGTGTAATTACACGTTTTTCTCGAGCTCTCCGCTGAGCGGCCGAGTCAGGAATAAAACGTGTGGTGGTGGCGATGGGAGTGAGGGGAAGTGGGGGGGGGGAGGTAGCGGCTCCACTTCCAGGATGTGGTGAGCCTGGAAAAAGGGTTGGCGTTTATTAAAGGCCCCTCTCTTTTTTTCTGGTTGGAAATTCTTGTGGGCAGCTCCGTTAGGGACAAAAGATGAATTTGAAAGAGTTTCCCAGGAGAGGAGTACGAGAGGATCGTAACCGAATGAAAATCTGTAGGTACAGCACATATGCGGAGTATGAAAGCTCAACGGAGGACCAGTTTGCGTGCCAATTTTGAACTACCTAGCTTCGTCCTGTCGAAAGTTCTCAACCCTAATGACAGACACATATATAACAGTCAACGAGGAACGACACCTAATCTTAAGGAACCTCACATTTATGTCTAATTCAGTGTCAGTTATTGCAGACCAAATGTTTGCCGGTTCGGTCCCTAATTTATTGAGTTGCTCCTTTTTTACGCCTCGAGTCTTATTTAGTAATCAGTGCAAAGATGATTTATGCGAGTGCCAATGAGAAGCCATCGAAAATTGAAGATCTGAAGAAAATTAAAAAAAACATTTTCCCCGACTTTCCCTGAGCGCAATGCCATGACAACGGAGCGCAGCATCTAAGGCTGCTGATAGCCACGGCTCAACGAGCAATTCGGTTGCATGCATTGAAGCAAGTGTATGTTCCACGTGGATTTCCAACAGGATTCGGAATGTTGATTAGGGATGAGCGTAATCGGGCGTGCCCACTTGATCCAATCCAGCCGACCTCTCTGTTATACTATGCCAACATCACGTTTGAGTTGTGCGGGACGTGCAGCCACCGGCAAAGACCAGCACGCCCAATTAGTTACATCGTCTCGTTCTCACTAGTCAATTTTAACGTTAATGTTTAATTTTTATGAAAGCTATCCAACCAATCCTAGTGAGAACCTTATTTTAATTAAGTTAATTAACTTTTTAGTCTTCTGCACCCCTGGACATACTGGACATCTCAATTCGCCTTCGCCTCGAATTGAGAGTAGGTGTTTTTGAATCCTAGCCGAATAGGTACAGCAGTTTCATATTCTCAAACCCGATCGAACTGCACGAGACTGAGTGACCTCAGGCCTGTGTTACGGAGCTGCAGGAAATTCCAAACTACTTCTGTCAATCATTCTCGTTCTTTCAATTTTCTGACTCGAGCCGGCAACGTATTTTCTCGCTTATGGTTTCCCCAGATGGGGTTTTACTCCCCCTTGGCATTTCTCACTCGTTACTTGCCACCTCTTTATGGCAGCTAACGCTCAGAGATGTTGGCGATCTCGAGGTCAAATATCTTGATATTTAGGCTCCTGTATGAACTTTCTTTGGTTTTTTTGTTGTAGCATTGGTGTACCCAGGTAGGGTGAAGAGACGCATCATACAAGGTCAGGAGAAAGTATTACGACACGGTGTTTCTGCCGAGAGTCACATGTGGTGCCTCTAACTGGTGGTTCAACCTATCAAAAAACGTAAGGGCCATCCATGGTCATTAGCATCCAGAGGGCCATTATCGTAGGAGTCACAAAGTCTTATCGCACTGCCCCAACAGCAGCACTGCAGGTCATCGCTACTGTCCACCGTTAGACCTGTACTTGGATGCGCAGGTTGCAGTCACACAGCCAAACAGAGTGAGGATCCCCAACAAGCACGAGTTAGCTAGGCGCATAGCACAGGTAGATGAAGATCAGGCTAAGCAAGGGAATGGGTGATACGGAAACTACAGGCCGACATACCCACCAACTGCTCCCCAATGTGAGGAGAAGGGCCAGCCCGGGATACCAATCGATCCAATTATATACTGGTCATGGGAGCTTCAATAGTATATTGTTCGAGTTCCGGAGAAGAAGCCTCTCAAGGTGCCCATGCGAACATCAATGTGAAACGGCTGATCACATCCTGCGGAAACGAAAGGGTGGAGCTAGCTGGGTCTGCTTAGTATTACTGACACAGGCTAATAGACCAGCATAACGGCGATTGCATGATAGAGAGGATTGCCGATATGGCTCAGGAGGCGGGGCACTGGCCCTGAGATGGTAAGGGACGGATGAGATTGAATGCAGGAAGGTGAGTGTGGTGTGTTTAGGAGTCGGATACCCTGTGATAATAGGCTAGCTTAGGTTAGGGATGTCTGGTAGGGGGGTGGGGGGAGTATCAAGTACTCTCCCCCTTTCCTTGGCAATATTAGCTGGTAGGTTGTAACTGGGAGGGAGAAATGTCCAAGTACTCCCCTCCGTGGTGTGACAGTAATTTATCAAGAATGCATCTAAGTTATAGAGTGAACGTTTCGTATTATATAAATGTCGTGTGTGATGTGTTGTCAATTTAAGTGTCAGTTAATACTTTTCTATTAAGGATTAGGGAGGGCTAGTGCACAGATCGCAGGCTCTGTAAAACCTCAAGGACCAGACCAGACCAGGAGGGAAAAATCCAAGCTATAAAAAGAGCTAGCAGAGTACCTAGCCCGACGAACTGCGTGCCTTACCTCTACCCCTGCCATGTTAGTGACAAACAGAAATAAACCATTTAGGCAGGAACTCCGTCTCAGCCAACCAAAACTTGGCTCCGCCACGAGGTCCAGCCTGAACATGGCAAGAGGCATGACTGATGCCAGGTGGGCAGGGGGGCCTGCTAAGGCGAAAGTGTTCTTCCAGTCAAAGAGAAAGAAAAAGGGGTGACCGGAATTACTGCATGAGGATGGACAAGAGAAGAAATAAATGGCGGAACAATAGGTAGGGTGAAGGTTTCCTGATTATTATTTAGTTGTTACTGTTCGCCAGTGTTTGAGTGACTGACTTCTGGCTTGTTGTTTACTAATTAAAATTACTCCTGAAGTATTTTTCAGTGTTGCGGTTTGTTATTAAATCTGTGTTAACTTATCAATGGACGGCCGAATATTCTGCCATAACCCTACTCAGTGTTGGTGCCAGCAGTTTCCAATGGACTGAGAGTGAGATAAGAGCTGTACTCGTGAAAAGAATAGTGATTTGAGTTTGAGTAGATAAGGGCGACACAAGGGGGCTCGGAATACGCGTGAACTGGTTGCGCGGGAAAGTGGGGAGTAACATGGGAGTGAGAGTGAGTAGAGTTGTGACTGGCCAAAGAGTTGACACAGGAATATCTGTAGTGAGCCCTCAGAGACGAGTGTGTGTTGGAGGTAAATCAAGGGGAGGGAAGGGTATTTTGGAAATTCTAAAAAGGGGAAATCCGTTGTCGTCATGAAGTTAAACCGAACTTAATCCCTTTGTCTGGAGGAGAAGCTGACTGAATAAGCAGTTCTCGGACTTCCCCGCTACGAACATGACAAAAGGGTCTGAAACTGTTGGGCTGAACGCACCTGCCCGAGCTCAAGATCCCAACTACTTCAGCCTGTGCGGAACAGCCTTCGTCATTAAAGGTTATTGAACTGCAGTATTTTTGAAGACATTGCAGCATTCGCACTCATATTCTGAAGCAGTGCAGTGTACAGCTCAAGAAAATGTGATAACGACCGACGAAATCCTCCCACACGCTCAAAATGGCGATTAGAACGATCCTGTCCTCCAGTTCCTCTGGTTTATTGGCGCCCCGTAAATTCTCAAACTTGAGCCTTGGGTTTGGAATGTAATTTCGAAATAGGGAAAGGTAAAGGGGAAGGGTCCCTGGGGAACTGAAGGCTTTTCCTCCCCTCCAGCTTAAAACTTTGTTTATACACGCTTTCTCTCTTCTGTTTCTCCTCCATCTCCCGTCAACATAACAGCGGAATTGGCTCCCTTCAACTTTGGCCATTTAGCTCCAACGAGAAGAGACCTCCAGACGGTCAAATATTTGTTCATTGCCGCTCTCCCTCGGATTTTCCAAAATATTGTTTTAAGGTTGATTGGCACCGGCACTCGGATATTAGACGTATTACTTTCACTCCAATCCACTCTCCCTGCCGTTCGATTTAATTTCGCCTGATTGAATGAAACCTTCCGCGCTTTGACAGCCTCTCCTCTGTTGACATCCATTCAAAAATCGTACACATTTATACATTGTTCTGTCGGGCGATGGTGCGGGGGATGGTATGGCCATTTAGTAACCTCAACGAGCCCCGTTGCCTCGCTTCAGTTTGACGCCCTTTCAATGAAGTGAAATGAGGATCCTGGAGCGAAGAGCAGAAATCATTTTGAGCAGGTACAGGCAATACGACTCCGTTCATAAAAACTCTTGCCAAGGGCGTGCCATAGTTTTATTTATTCGGCGGTTAATTGTATCCGTGTTCCTTTTCCCCTGCATTTGTTTTCCGATTCAGCAATTCACGCAATTAGGTTTTTATTCCACGAACAAAGAGCTCTGTTTTTATTTTCATGTTTATATGAGTTTATACTATCGCATAATTTCAATCGCCCAGTTTTCCTAAGGCTCTATATATTTTATTTGGTTTTGAGGGTCGTGTTAGTTCATTTCATTGGAAGTTTTTGCTAACGCTTCGAGTTTCGCGTTGTTTTCTACTCAACAGTTTTCCGACCTTAAGTCCCTGAATCATACGGTGTACTCATGAGGGTTGGGTAAAGCGTAATGACACGTGTTACTGGTACCTTGTCATCAAGGGCTGGGGAATGAAGAGAGTCCTCAAGATATTCTGACAGGTACTTTTTCTGTGAGTGGTGTTTTTCTATGGTGAAGCTTTGTGGTTACGTTCTTTACGTTATGTAATGTGTTATGGTTATGTTCTGTATATTATGATCTTACAAGGCCCCGCGTGATGACTGCCTTGAGGGGGACGGTTTCGGCGAAATATAAATAAGCGATAAATCAATGGTAATTCCCCATTTTGATACGTGTTCTCTCAGGACTTTACAGTTTCCTGACTGGGACGCATGGGGTTAGCAAGCAACTCCTAAAGTCTTTTTCACATTCACTAAGTCTCCTGTCTTTTATGGTCTCTATGACAATGGAAAAACTTGGATAGACTCTTATCACTCACTCTCTTGAACAATCCTGTACAATGTTTCCTGACGAAGCTTTTCAATTGAGCGCAAACAGAACCAGTGATAAATAGGAAAGAAAGGCAGCTCAACATCTCGCTTTTATCTTTTATCATAGTGCAAACCTTTTTGTTCCTACAATGTCAGCGTATAACAAGCCCAATGAGCAACAACAGGAACACCCACTTCTTCAAGTCACCTTCCAATTAGACGAGTTTTGTGCGATTATGCTCGCTCATAGCCACGTGTGACGACTGCATTGAAAAACGTTTTCAACGTCACGCCGTGAATGCATGTAGCGTTCTGGTGATTCTCCAGTCTGATAAGTAGGGCCCTCTTACGTCCAGTTGAACAGGCAGGCGATGGCTCAAATGCGACTCCCTGTACATTGCGCCACTTGTCGCCGCTGCTCTTCATTTTCTAACGTCAGCTACCTCTTTGTCGAACTCCGAGCGAAAAAAGAGAGATGAAAAGAGGAGAGAAAAAAGGTTAGTTGGTAAGCGGGAGGAGCGGAAAAATTCACTCTTTTCGCTACCCGACAATAAAAAACTGTAGCTCCCCCGCTGAGTGAGACATGAATGGCAAATTCAGCGAGATGAGAAAACGTGAAAGCGCTTTCAATATGCCTACTCATATGGCTGTCATTGACTGGAGGAGCCACCTTTTTATGCCTCTCCATTCCGTCTGTAATGGGGTTGTACGCCTCTACTTGGAGCGCGTGACTTGAAAAGATACGAACCCCTTCAAGCGACAATAAAAAAGCATTGCCTCGTTTTTATTGCCGCCCTCGACGGAAGAGAAGGATTATTTAAAACAGGGGAAATACCTAGCGGTGGTATGGTAAGGGGTGTGTTGAGAGAGGTGGTGAGGGGGGAAATGCGATTCTGCCAATGGAATCCAGGCTGCCAACAGCCTCATTGACAAGCAGTCGTCGAATTCTTCTGTCAGTGATGTTGGAAGGGTGGTGTTCAACTTCCTGGCTATCAAACTCCTCCTCTCCCTGAAGAAAGAGTAAAGGTGAACTTGAATAGACGCTTTTATTCATTTCAAGGGGGGGGGGGAGCACAACTTACAACGATGTAAGTACAATTACTATCCTAGGAGAAAAGCACAACTTCTGAAATGTACCCCACCTAGTAACCTCAGAATTTCGGGATTTGAAAACCAGTGTCGCTTTATCTACAAGCATTTCTCAGTTTCTACTTCAAAACGATAAACACAAACCTGACGGTTTGTTATTCTGTTGCACAGCTTGACGCAGTATTGAAAAATACTAGTAGACAATACGAAACACGACCTGACTGCAACGACACCTGACATATTCTAGGAGACACTGACGGATGGTTGGAATAAGACGGGTAGCAGTGCGAGAAATGAGCGCAGGCTGGGGAGAAACGACAACTTTCGCGATATTGTCCCTCGAGTAATAGAATTTGTCCCACTATATTTACTGCGATATCAGTGTTGAGCGAACGAGAGGTCGAGAGTTTAAAATCAAAAATAAAAGAACTCGGTGAGCGTGAGGACGACTGTATTAAATGCAATGAAGTGCAATGAGTTTATGCACAAAAGGGCGACACAAGGAGATGGCTCGCGAGGGAAACTACATCGGAAGGAGATAGTGAACTGTATGGATGGAGAATAGGTACAGGAAAGTGTCTGAGTGAGCACAGGGAGACGAGGGTGAATTTCGTGAGAGTTCGTAGCTGAATGAATTTTGGGAGGAGCTGTCTCTTGTGGAGAGGAATTTGAAATTGAGAAGAAGAAAAGGATGGGAGAACCACTTCAAGGAAACCTCCGGCCATTAGAAATAACCGTGGAGGAGGAATTTCCATAGGTACGAGGAAGATAAGGGGAGACAATAACTTTGTCATTAAGGGACAGGGAGTCTGGTTATGGCAGGTGCGGGGAACTCCGAGTTCTGATTTGACTAGTGTCGAACAATCACTGTTTTCCATCTAGACGCGGTCTAGACCCGTCCTATTCGATTCACCATCAAAAAATACGTAGGGATACGCCGCAATTGCAATCTGCAATGTCCATCCGTTTTGTGCCTTTAGCGTGATCAAAAAAATCCGTTCTTTCGCACGGGAATCCCATGTAGTATCTAGTTGTGTGTCAATGATGACAATCGGAAATCCGATCGGACTAAGCCTATGGTTGTGTTATGAGCCAAAAATCGTTAAAAAATGTAACAAAAACTAAATTTCGGCAGTTTTATCTAAAATACGTCGCGTTCAGTATCGTTTAGTATTATTAGATGCTGGATCAAATGGAACAATTCTCAGAGGTGTACGACTGCGTCCAGACCGAAAATACGAAAATTAGTCATAATAGTGAGCCAACGTGTAATTGAAAGAACTCGCGGGACTATAACTGCAGCAAAAGTAATCGTGTCACCGTTTGTACTCCCTCCCTCCCGTCTCATTATAACCACCCCCCACCTCGACTTGCAGAGTCGTGCCCATTGCCTACAGGCTCCTGGAATATTTAGTTTTCGTCGTTTCGGTCGTGTTTCGTATGGTTTACTGATATTTTTCGGTGCTGAATTGAATGGGATGGACCTCGGTGGTGTGAGACTACGTCGAGCTGTGCAAGAGAATAATAAACCTTTGTGTAATAATTTGCAGCGTTTTAAAACCATGTTTTTTCCATAGCAACCATGGGTTTCTTCCCATAGACTACACAACTAGAAAGCAAATTGTTGTTTTTTTGAAAAAACGGATTTTTAGATGACATTATAGGCATAGTGCACGCACATTGCAGGTTTGGAGTCCCCGTGTCTTAAAACAGTGTTTAATTTTGCCCAAAAACATATGGGTGTTATTCAAAATTAGTAATAAAGCAAAATCATCTACGGACCGATTTTTCGATAACTGTAGGGGAATGAGCAGGAGCAACTCAATCAATTTAACATGATTCAGAAAGTGAAAGCTTTCTGTAGAGAACTTTAAGTTGTGATTCGTGTAACGTGAAAAATATCATATCTGAGTTTACGCGGGGCTGAGGAAAGTTGTGTGTTTCGTCGCATCACGTATTTTACTTTCCATAGCCCTACGGAGAGGAAGGGAAGTTACTCAACCGGTTGTTCTGCATGCTCCTACATTCTTCAATATTAATGGCTTTTGTATTTTGCTATCCTTACTTTTGTTCTTCGTAACTGCATGGCCATTTCGAAGGTTTTCAAACTTTCGTTTTTGGTACATTTTTATACCCCACCCCCTTTCCATCGATAGCAATCGCTCATAACCTTATTTTTGTGCCTTCGAATGACCACAGACGAACCAAAAGAGATCGCAATACTTTTATTACTCTTTGAGTAGTGGAAACTGAAAAGTCGTGTTGACAGTCACATCAATCACGATTTCAATAAAGGTACCATGTCAAAAGTAGCAGCTCAATGAATTTTGGAACTTCAAGAGCTAAAGTTTCTATGCAAAACATGAAGTTCTTGTAGAATGCTAGGCCCTAACAAACCTTAATTTCAATGGGTCCATATTCTCATGGAGTTCGCTACACTGAAACGTGTGCTAAGTACAGATAAATCGACATTGAGTTGAAAATCATTTAATTCTACATTGTCCGTTGTAAATTTTCTTTCGTTTTTTTTTTCGGAAAATCTTCCAGGCTTCTCTTAAAAATCTTCCGAAGTAGACCCCTTCAACTCCCGATAGAAGTTGTACACCACCAGCAAACTTAACCCGTGCAGAACTGAAACGAGGATAACAGATACGTTAAGGAACGAAACAATAAAAGACGCCTTGAGAGGGTCCAAGAAAAGTATTGAGATTAACTCAGAAATTTCACTGACACACTTCAGAGACGACTAGAGGTTTGCCCACTGCCGCAACTCACCTGACAGAATCAATCGGATGGGCATTCCTTCCGCTACCTGATCCATCAAGCCGATATACGCCATGTCCGAGACTAAAATTATGACGAAGATGACAAGGTACATGGTTTGGAAGAGTATCCATGGGAAAATCATTTTGTAGTCGTTCTGAAATTGAGAAAGCGCCCGTTGAAATTACGAAATGCGAGCTTAAGAGAAACGAATGACTTATTAATATTTCGCTTACGTTCATGGCGCCGTACAGCATGATTGCAGCGAAACATCCCATATTCAAGATGAGCGTCTCAGCCACCAAAGCCTGCATATCTAATTTTCAATATCAAATAACTCTGAGCGTCATTGAAGTAATCAATCGTCAGGTTGACGGAAATTTTGTTTGTAACTTACCTATTACGTGATAAACGATCAATGGCAGTATCAATGCGAGCGCCACGACTAACTGTAAAAGAAAATGTTAAATTAGTTACAGTACTGTCACGTAATCTGTTGGCTCCTCGAATGTTTATGAGTAAAGAAAATACGCAACTTTCCGCAACCCCCGTGAATTCAGCGATCTGCTGTAGATGGGAGGGCTGAATCTTCGTTCCACCGAACAAAATGTACATTAGCACTCCTCACATTTGATCGAAATCAGTAGTACCGTTTATTAGAGAAAATTAGAAAAACTCGTTTAATTCTTCAGGACAGTAGCAGGAATAGTTGTGGGGCACAATCGTAGATGTGAAAACTTCTCATATTTAATACATTTCGGTACCCCCACCCACCCCGCCCCATAAAACTTGCTCATAACCTAATTTTCACTCCTTTTACAAAATCTAGCTGAAACAGTACAGGTGTTCTTCTCCAAATGAAACTACAGACTCACAGACCACAAGTTTTATCGGTTCAATAGGCCTTATAACGTGAATATCTGAAGAAAAGCGTCACGCTGGGAAGGAATGACATGATGTCACCATCAATCGCGCTCTCAGCTTGTAGGTTTGCCCACAATGGCAGCTGTTAACCCTGAATAGCAGTACTGAGAGTTCTGTCACTGAGAAGGGGTGTATATATATATTGCTTACCATGGTTCTGGTGACACGTCAGATGTTGTCCAAGGCCTGGTGGGAAAATGTATTGCTAATATAACTTGTGTTTTTGTCTCGGAGGAGGAAAGAAAAAGGCGCAACACTGGAAATCCGCTGATCAAGCCGTTTTGATTCTCATTACTTTCATTATTCCAATGTGGAAAGGAAAGTTCCTAGCCGATTGAAAAATGTATATTAGTGTTTTCTCCCCACATTTTCTTTCCAAGGACTAATAGGGATCTTTCTCTACCGGCTATTGGCTGATAACAAGACGGTTCCCATACTCCAATCCTTCCCAGGTGCGATCCCACTCCAGTTGTCTCTGGCGGTACAGGCTTGAATAATCTTAGCCAAAATGCTACAGCAACCCCTGACTCAAATCCACTTCTATGGCACACGAATCAAATTCCTCGTAATCTATCGTTCCAAAGCGAGCCTGGGTGTGTGATCCCAAAGCGCCTGCCCCGTGTCCGGGTCTCTCTCTCTCTCTCTCTCTCTCTCTCTCTCTCTCTCTCTCTCTCTCTCTCTCTCTCTCTCTCTCTCTCTCTCTCTCTCTCTCTCTCTCTCTCTCTCTCTCTCTCTCTCTCTCTCTCTCTTCTTCTGCAATGTGACCTTACGATGAACCTTATGTCCTTGTGTTACGTCGTGTACTATCGGCCTGTGTTCCTAAAATGCGATCATTCCTCCTATTTGAGCGTTGCGCATTCATTCGACGAAAACACCCATTCTAACACACGCTTCAAAGTCGCCAAAAGGCTATTGAAATTTGAGAAAACGATGAAAGTACGTACCAAGTGAAGCACGGCGATAATTTTGGTACCGGTTGCCAAGGAAAAGCAGAGACAGGACTTAATTTTCGGGACCCGAAACGTCATGGCGATTCGATATATACGGACGGGAGTCGGACTGACGAGGGAAGACGTGATAATCAGGAGCAGGCCCTCGTTTGACCCCTTTATCTCCCCGAGATATCCTTCCACTCTCGGAATCTTCAAACCGAATGGGAAATAATCGATTGGCGATCGCGGCCTCGCTCGATTTATGTGATACTCGAATACCGGGAACGTCACACAAAACGCTTATTAACTCTCATCGTTTTAGCCGCAAGTACCCCGCTAGTGTAGAAAGGTGATCATCGACTTTTTTCAATCTTTTTTCCAGAGGGTCGAAAATGTAGAATAAAACCATTTATTTTACGTGCGTTCATTCATTTAGACACATTTTGTGGACCACTTTTTTAATGGTCTTATCCTTCAATTGTGTTTTACTTATAATTCAAATATTCATATTATTGGTTTTATATGTTTTGCTTCATTCATTTAAAAAAAGTTATTGAAGTGCACATTCTACTCGAAAGATTTTCTACAAATTTTTATTCAATTAAAAAAGATTTTTTCATTTACTAACTAAATTTTTAAAATAATGATTTAAAAATATTTTGCACCACTCCGGACTCATTAAATTTTAACACTTCTTTGAACTGCCTGAAAGGTCCGTACGGGAAGATCTGGTTTCCCGGTATCTTATCGAAAGGCACAATAAACCAGCTGTATCTTCCACTGTTTGCCTCTTTATTTTACAAGCATTATATTTTTTTATTAAAAATTGCAAAAATATTTATTCGAATATCGGTTCTTCCGTCTTTCCACATCTCCAACCTTGCTGTTTTCCCACATTTTCATGGCGGTGTGATACACTGAACTGTAGATGTTTACGCCTGACAACGGCAGCCAGGGAGAAATGAAGGGAATCGAACACGGTATCGATTGTCGGACAGGAGTTGGTGACTCATCGTCCACCACCATTGTCGAATCTGGCTAGTTACGTGGGGCTGCACCGTTCGTAAAGATTTTACCTCCTTTAGATCATCAGCATTTCAATTATTTCGGCCATCGGTGCACCATTTCTACCACCGAGTGAAATTTTCCTACATTCGGCGGAAGGAAGAATTATCAACTCCATCAGCATCACGGTCAGACTTTTTTTTAGTTCAATTTTTCTCGTCAAAGCCGAACTATTAATTTTCTCGCGAAGAAGTGTTTAATTTATTGAGTTCGTTTGGTTCAGTTATTTTCCTCTCAGTTACAAAGTTCTTTTATCCCACATTGCTTCTCCTTTTTTCTCAATTTTAATTAACGACTTTAACTAGGTTTAGTTTTTTACTCTTTTTCCGCTTCTCTACCTTTTCAAGAACAGTAGAATATATGTGTCCATACTGTTCACGCGTCAAACATAATATCTCGCCTTCTTCGACAATGTACAGCAACCTTTGGCCAGCCAGCCTTCTCTACCCCTCGGGCAACCCGAATCTTCTTTAGGTTCAGCCCCACTGATCACGACCAGTCTGCCGTTTGTGGTCGCCAGCGTCACTGCTACCCAGCTTTACCAACGCTTGTTATGCTCAATACGACTTCGCGATCTCGAAATTTCCAGTTTGGCTATTTTGTGGAATTTGAGTCAAGTTCGTCCAAATTACCGTAACTTCAGTGACCAGTTCTATTGTCGCTGAACAGCGCCTCACTCCTCTTCATTTCAACAGACCAGTAGAACTTTCAGTTTGTTTGTTTCGTTGTTCAATGTCCTTCATTTATTTTCTCGTTATTACGAGTATTAAAATTGATTTCATTTTACCATTCTTACAGTCCATCCCTTTCAGTTTGCATTGCCTTTTATTTTGATTCAACATTTGGTTAGTCCGGGCAGGATTTTCGAGCTTTAGTAGCATTGGAGCGTAAATTCAATTATTGACATTTCAAGGTTAGCATTGTCTTGCTTTCGAGTTAGGTTTGAAGTGTAGCTATCCTCTCTAAATTTTTTTGAACGGACGATAAAGGTGAACGTATAATGCGTCGTGATCTACGTGAATCATTATTGTGAAATTTAGCCATTTATTTAAGGTTACAATTGTGTTTGATAGCTTCAAATTCATCGTTGCTGCTTCACAGTGGGTTACTGTTCCTTTACGTGTTCTCTTTAGCATTACTGTATTTGTGAGCCATAGGGCCAAAGATTCGCTAGTTTCGCTGTTTCTCCTTTCACATATTTATTAACCATGCCTGATGGAAAGGAGAAACGGCGAAACTAGCGAATCAATAATTTATTTTCTCGTTATTATTAAAATTAATTTCATTTTACCATTCTTACAGTCCAACCCTTTCAGTTTGCATTGCCTTTTATTTTGATTCAACACATACTGCTGGCACAGTAGAGTGCTCCACGGCTTATTCGTGCATGTGTGATTTGTAACATCCTCCCTCAAGATCGAAAAGAAAATTGATATTTGTCCGGGTGTTTGTTGTGCATTAAATCTCAGCCCCTCCCCCCCCCTCCCTCAAAATGGAAGAATCTCTCATCTTGTCGCAGGAAGGAGAGCAGTCGTATTAACAGCATCCATCGAACAGGTGGAGAGATTCCTTTCGTCTGTTTTCTGCCTCTCGACGGCAAGTCGTAAAAAGGGCGTCAGCTTGCTGCAAGAAAAAAAAACGAGGGGAACTGAACCCGAGGAGCAAAACCTGATTGCTGTTCCTCTTTCTGGCACGTGTCGCCGCTAAATTCCCGGCGTTTCTTCTTCCTGAAATTCGATATCCTCCGAAAGCTACTACCCAATCAATTTTGACCGATTTCGGGTTGTTCGGCCTTCGAAGAGAAAATATCTCCTTCCCCCCCCTAAAAGGGCGCGTAGGCCGAAATATTGGCACCAGACGGGTATTGGTTGAGCTCTGTGTTCATTCAATAAAGTAGAGGAGGAGGAACGTCGCCAGGTCAGCCCTGCAAGATGATTCGAAAACATGCCAAGTTTGCCGAGGGCACGCACATGGAAATTAGAAAATAGAAGGGAAATCGATTACAACATATCTCAACTTTTCATATTTGGTTCGGATTTTTCTGCAGAGAACTGCAGCCTTCCGTAAGTGAGATTCGATTATTCACCCAGGGCAGGGAACCGATAATTGAGGTTGCGGGCGAAAAGTTCTTGCACCACCTGGAATCTCGCGTTGAACGGAAAGTCCGAAGCGAGTCGCGAAGCCGACCCAGTGATTCAAAATGGGAGGGAGACATGTGGCGTGCAGGAATGAAATAAACTGAACTACCCGCTCTAACCGCTTCAAAGCAAAAATGTGGCCTCTCTGCAGATAAACCAATTGTTTGCAGAACTAACCAGGTGAAGTTTCCCAGCACGAAATCATCAAACTTCCAAACTGAAATGCTCGGCCGATGCGGAACTCGAAACTTGAGGGAATTGAGGTTCGGAAGTTGGAAAGCTTATGATGAGCCCATTCGCCGAAAAGTGTGCACGTCGAAATTAATTCTCTCCTCTAATTGAATTCGAGGAAACTCAAAATTGAGTTCCTTCTTTCTGGTTTAATGGCCGAGTCGTGAAAACTGATTGGAAGACTGTAGGAAAAACTCACGTTTTTTGGGGAAACATTAACCGAGTGAAGGGTACGTGAGGGTTGAAGCAGTTTTTCCCAAGTTGAGAAAAGGAATCGAAGGGGATGAGCTGGGACGGGGGTGAGAGCGAAAAGCTTCGATAGAAGTTATCTTAAAATTTAATTAACCGGAAGAAAGAATGGGTTACCTGCTTTGGAGGAGAAACTTCGTAAATGAAATTCGCAGACGAGTAGCTAAACGAGGTTTGGTATTTTTGTTCCTTTTTGGATGAAAAACTTTGGTCAATTCGTAAATGTGGCTGTTATGTTGGCGCCACTGCTCATAACAGTGTTGAACCTTTTCCCAACTACGTACTTAAAACTAAAAGCTGCCTTACATGTTCTAAAACAAGTACTGAAGACATTTGTATTTTGCACCCTAGTACCAGCTCTGTCGCTGTAAGAAGTTCTACTTTCATGGCTCATGACTACTATAAAACAGTTTTTAACAACGGGTTGGATAGTCTTTAATGCAAGCTGGTGGTCATCCCTTCAAAGCTGGAGCTGACGAACAAGACAATGAAGAAAAATAAGAATTAAAAGAGAGATCGAGGAACGAGAAGAAATCCTCTTGTTAAAGAGCTTTAGTGTGCTTCTTACTGTCGAGCTTTCTAATTTAACTTAACCGACAATGTCGATTCTCGATCTTTACACCCTGTATGTATTAAAGAAGATGATATGATGCAAAAGAAGAAGGTGCCAGATCCCGCTGAACCCAGAAAATCAAAGAATAGCAAGACCATGAAAAAAACCCTGCAAATTATTACACAATGGTTTATTGTTCTCATGAACAGCTTGACCTAGTATTACTGCTCCGAGACCCATTCCATTCAATTCAGCATCGAATACTAGTAAACCGTACGAAACATGACCTGGCTACAATGGAACTACGGAAACTAAATATTCCCCCGGCGCCAGGCGTCCGTAAACGTCTGTAGGCATTTATGATCCGATGGAGGGGTGTGGGGAGGAAGTGGGCTTGGCGCCCCGTCAGGACGGGGGCTTCCAGTGAACCCGTTGCGAGTCGAAAGGGCATTGCGAGTTGAGTGGGTGAGTGATGAGTTTGATATGACGGGAGGGAGGGATGACTAACGACAAAACGTTGACTTCCGCTGTAGTTCCCGCGTTATGCTGCGTTTCATAAATTTTTTAACCATTTTTTGCCCATAACAACCATGGGCTTCGTCCGATCGGATTGCCGAGATGGCGGGCACAACTAGACCAAATGGGATTTTTGTGCAAAAGAACGAATTTTTTAAACCACGTTAAAGGCACAAAACGGCCCGGACGGGGGACGGGGGACGGCGGACGGCGGACGGACATTGCAAATCCCATCCAAACCTCCATGTCTTGAAACGTAAAGTATCAAATTTTGAGGGGGGGTTGTAAAACATTTTTCGTGACCAAAACATAGGGTTATTATTCAGAATGAATAAAAAAACCAAAAGAACAAAACCCCATTCTCTAGCTAAACATCTTTGTGTCGAACTTCTGAATACCGCTTCCCGTCGAGTCCTCTTTTTAATTTAATCAGCAACGTCACAGAAGCTGAACATCAAGATCAAGAAGAATATAGAAGAAACAAAAAAAAAGGCAGAGGATGGAAGTGTGAAGAACAAGAAGACCAAAGATGCAGAAGAAGAAGAAAACGACAGAAGAAGAAGAAAAACAAGACCAAACGAGCAGAAGAAGGTAGAAAAGACATAAGAAGTAGGCATAAGACCAAGGGTAGAAGGACGAGAAACGAGAAAGAGGATGGAAGAAGGAGTTAAAGAAGATGAAGAAGAGAACAAGAAAGAAGACAGAAATTAAAAGAACAAGAAAGAAGACAGAGAATAAAAGAACAAGAAAGAAGATGGTGAATAGAAGTTCCATGTTCTCTTCTGCACGCCCTAATTTACTGCTGGTATTTTTTTTAATAACACTTTATGTTGAGCGCAAGTGGGGGAGCTTGAGTTGGAGTAAAATAAATAAGTGAATGAACACGGTGAGAGTGAGTGAGAACTATCTTAACAGAGTGAATACGAGTTTGAATGATTATTTAAGAGCGAACAAGGGGGCCTATGAATTGGTGAACTAGTTGCTGGGAATGAGAGCGGAGAGCAAGTGAGTAGCCAGACAGCTACGAGACGAATGTTGTTTTTGGGTTGGGTCTGGGAAGAGCTGTGAGTAGGAGAGGAGGTAAACTAAGGGGTGGGAAGTGGATATTTTGGAAAGTCCAAAAAGGGATAATCCGTTGTCAGCTTTGTAAATCAACTTACGCCACTTATAGGCTGGAACTGCGGGCTGAACTGGCAGTTCAGACTTTCCCGCAGCTGCAGACAAAAGGAGTTGGACTCGAAGGTTCGAAGAATGGCTGAGACCAGGGTTTCCTGTTAGGGGCAAGTATGGAAGTTCCAAGCTCAAGCTTTCAACTAATTCAACAACTAAAACTGCACGTAACATTCTCACCTAGAAATGCTACCAGCGTTGTTATTTTTGGAAGTTCCCTTGCCGATAGAGTCAACAACTCTCCATTTGTGGTCAATATCAGTAATTGAGAGTGACGTATGAGACCATCCATCAACGTACTAGGCAATTCAGGTGGGTGACATGATATGAAATGAGCACCAATTTTCCCTGTTGGGCAGCAATCGCCTATCGAATTGCCACCTAGTACTTTCAGAAGTTAGACGGCTCCTTGCTATATGTACCTCTGCTCAAAATCGTATTCGTAATTGGTATTGTTGAATGATACCAACTGTTTATGCAGTGAACATAGTTGGTGTGGCCTGAGTGATATTGACACCTATGATTGTAATTGTGTTTAGAAATTGGACTTTGTGTCCATTAGTGGCCCTGACGTCCTCCCTGAAACAAATCACTTACCTTAAAGGTATTGCCCTACAAGAGGGCTGCAATTTTTGGAAGTTAGAGGCTTTCCCGCTAGATGACACCAACAACCACTCTGCCACATGCTGTCATAAAGTCTGTAGGTGGGCAGCATTCACGCTCGAGGGTTAGGATTCTAGTGAGGTGGGGGGGGGGGGGCAACCTTCCTTCGATAATGCGGTCGATATTTGTGAATTCGTAAATTTGTTCTTGGAGAACTTTACTTGATTACCTTCTTATCTCAAAACAAAGATGCCGAAGGTTTTATAGGAGCTAACAAACAGAAGGGTGGGGAGTTCTATTGACAAATCCAAAGTGTTCTTGGTCAGAAGGTTTCTCTATAATATATCGACGTTTTAGCATCAGCGTCTTTCTCCTCGCCTCGTGCACTTGTTATGAACTCGAAGAAGCTACTAGCCCCTGTCTTTGGCAGACGTTAATGCTCCACATTACTCCCAACAGTAACTTTTAACCCCTAACTAAGGGGCTACCGAAAAGATTCATAGCGAGGAAAGCAGGGAAAAGAAAAACGCTCGTTTCGTGCAGCCTATTCCACAGCCCACAAAGAAGAACGACTTTTATCTATTAAAGACCTGCAAACAGCAATGCGCCACTTTTTGCCCCTCCACTCCACTTTCGGCCGGATGTGGAGAGGAATCTCACAATGAATTACCCTTCTGTTTAAACACCCTATACACGCCCCCCACTCCACAAAACCAAACTTATACCGCCGGGGCACTTACAGTTGTTGTTTTTTTTTCTTTCAAAGGGGTCTCTCCATTTAATTCTGTCAGCTCCAGAAATATTGCCGTATTTTTTCGTATTAGCGAGTAACGCCGTCATCTCTTTCCGTTGTTATTCCCCTCCATCAAGAGGGTATCGATGGTAGAATGAGGATGGCGAAGGGTGGCGGTAAGGGGAAGAATGTAAGGGGCGGAGAGGCCGAGCCGAGAAGTTGGAATTTCTGAGGTGTCAGACATCGCGACGCGCAACTGTTCTTTATTGCGCCCGCAATGAAACTGAGGAAAAGTCTTCGTGCCAAGAGTTTCTTCTGATGCGAGAGCGTTTCATTAAATTACCTGCTGTAAAACGAAGAATCTTGACACGGTTCCAAGTATCTCCCAAAGATTGCTGCGTCTGAGTGGATACATTTTAGGGAGCGAGGAGTCAAGAGGGCGTTATTCAGTAGCCGATTAGACAGGGCCCATTTGGATCCCGAAAAGCTCCCGTCAGCCCGGCAAGCGTAATCTTTACTCATCGCTTATGTGAAAAGGAGAGAGGGTGTGTAGTAACAAAGACTTTTCTGAACAAAGGCGTTTGGTCGTCAACAAGTTGTTGAAATTGTGACGCGACGCAATAACAAAGACCTGCCACAATATAGTAAAAACGCTGCAAATTATTACAATCATTATGCTCTCGCACAGCTTGACGTAGTCTCACACCTCCGAGACCCATCCCATCCGATTCACGACGTGACGAGTTTGGACTGCCCAGTTCTTTCAATTAGTACACTTCGGCTCACTAAAATGCCAGGGATTTCTCTTTGTGGTTTACGGAATCGATAAAAACTCATTTCGACGCGAGGTCTGTCGCGAGATTCGTGAAAAAACGGTAAATTGAGTTCGTTCTTTTCAAATTGTTTGAAAAATATTAGGTTAAGGGTAGTGTAAAATTGTAAATGTAATATTGGCAACGACAATTATTTTTATTTAAATGGCAGAGTGATTGTCACTAGCGCGTTCTGACGAATCCCTTCTCTCTTCTTCATTCAAATGTACTTACTGCCGAAGCGCGTCCCGAGATCGTTTAGCTCTTACTCATTAAAACCCTAACCAGGTTTTAGTTTTGGTGCTCTCATCAATAGTTTCTCCATACGTCATTGTGGGCGGCAGAATTCGTGCGGCGATAGTTCATTACGGACACACGACTTCACCCTGGGCCCAGGGAACGAGGCAGCGCACACGCAGAGTTTGGTGAGTCAATCCTACACCACGAATTAAATCACCCTAACCATAAATCAAAGACAAACAGGTAGTTGATTAATTGTGCAAATTTTGTTATGCTTACCGATACCTAACTTTCGTTTTTCGTCTCTGTGAAAATTTGGTCAAACGAAAGATCTTGATTCATGAAGGAAAAGGAGTTTTTTCTCAACATTTAGGAACTAAATTCCCTGGGTGTCTTCACGTGATCAATACCCGCGTCTTCTCAAAGTAAATGATTCTCTGACAGCCCGTTGAGTGGCGGCAATAACCAAAATATGTCCCCAACTTGTGTTTTTGGGGAACTTGAAGATCACAAGAAACGTCTGGATTTTTTAGTTTCAGCGGATTTGCGTAATTTACGAACTCGACTTTTAACTCGTGATTGAACAAAATAAGAGATAAATCCGTAATATTTTAAAAATAAGAAGCTTCGGCGCCCGGTCCTTAATATTCTCGCAAATCGCCAGTGTTTTTCGAGGCAGTTCTGCGGATTATAATTGGAGAAATGTGACGACAAATTGGAGACGAGCAGCTGGTTAGTGGTGGACAGTAGGTTCAGAACGAGTGCATGCTTTCTTCACGTCCACCACCGGAGGCACTGCCTGGTAGTAGGAAATAGGACGTCAATTACCGTCTTGGAGGTAGCATACCGTCGACTAAGGATTGCGTATCAAGAGGATCTAGGACGTTCTCTTCCACGAATGATTTACATCGAAAGAGATAAGGCGGAGAAGAGAGGGCAGGGCAGGACGCCCTTGCACGTAATTGGGGAGGAGAGGAGTCGAGTATGGTAGGAGATCCTTTATTGCAGGTCATTGTTCTTGAAGCTTTATCTCAGCTACTTAGAGGCTGCTAGACGATCATTCATGAGCTCCTCCTTTTGGATCTTTCAAAACAAAAAAAAAGGTTCTTCCCCAACTCCCCCCCCCACTCTACATCAGGCCGTGCCAGTTGTTTCAGATCTATAACTTATTCGCTGGGTTCGTTGGCTGATCGAGGCCCTCAAACCCGCAGTTCAGTTCCCTGTAGGATTGAGGCGGTTCTTCTTCTTCGGTATTCCGGATTGCGATCAACCCTTATGTTCAGGAAATGCGCTTAACAGGACTATGGGCATTGGTGATCGAAATCAACCTGTTGTCAAGAGTCTTCAAAGAGCCCACTCTCTTGGGAATTACTGTTGTAACGACTCCAACAGTGAACTATCTCGACCGAACTTCAGGGAAAGCGAGTCGACAGCGAGGAAGAGCAAACTCGATGAAGCTGCCAGGGTGGTATTCGTAGTTCCCACTCGCATCGAGCATTCACACACACTTATTCTTGTTAGTGAACTCTGACTTCCTTTCGTGATTAACACAGCAGCCCGATTGGGCCAGTTCTGTCTCACTGGGCTCATCGAAAGCATGGTACCTCCTGCAAGAATCTTTTTTGATGCTTATCCTTAGAGAAGTTGCACCAAAGAACCGAAATCGCTCTCATTCAAGTCTGTGGTACTGAGCCAGGGATATAGGGTGCGTCCTCGACTACACCACACCATCTAAAACGAGGGGTGTCGCCCAGTACACTATGGCTGCTACACTGTGAACCGGTTTAAATAATTAACTACGACTCTTGAGACAGTTGTAAATGAACCATTCAATTGTAAGAGCAGATACAGAGAACCAGGAAAACGAATAGCTAGAAAAAGGGTATAGAATATTAGTCAGCTGACAACCAAAAGTCGTGTAGTAGCCACATCACTCCCCTCCAAATGCAGACAACTGAACATGCCGGCCACCGAGTGGGGTGTTCGGCTGCTGATTGCCTATAGAACTGGTCTGGCTTGGTAGCAGCACTCTGTCTGCGGGTTGAGACAAGTTTGAGCGTAAACGCTGGTTTGAGTCTATCCACTGAAACAGTCTGTTTGCCTCGAGTAGTCTGCAGCCGGTAAACTTTATCAGTTCGAGAAACCACACGATAGGGGCCATCGTAGACGGGTTGAAGAGGTCTTCTCGCTGCATCTTGCCGGGAAAATACGTGGGGAGAATCTGGAATCTCAAGATCCACTTATTCAGTTCTGGTGGTGTGGTTCTGGAAGACACAGGGCGTAGGTTTCGGGCGTGTTCGCCTAAGTTAGATATTAAGTTTGGAAGATCAAGTCGGGGCGAACGATGGGCTCTGCTCTCCACACATAATTTGTACCAGTGTTACAGCACGTTTTGGAATAAGGTATGAGTGTAACCCCAGGAGACTAGTTGTTAAGGCTGGGACCCAATCAGAGCTTTCAGTGCGCACTTCAAGTTGCGATGCCATCGTTCAATCGCACCATTTGAGGCTGGGAGGTAGGGAGTGCGAATATGATCAGCATCTACCAACGAAGAAAGACTGCAGTCGATTGTTTGCCGCGATCCGTGATAATACGACGTGGAATTCCAAACTCTCTGCAGTTATATCGTTCAATAGAACTGCCTCTGGCCATCTTGAAAAGCGATCAATGTTGGTTAGGAGGTATCGCGAACCTTGAGAGGTTGGCAATGGCCCAACGATGTCATTGATGTGAGCAAATCCGTTGATTGATTGATACTAATAGCGCTGGATCTTTGGCGCCAAGTTTTGGCACGAAATACATGTTTTAGCCCACAGCGCGACATCTTTTATAAGAAAAGGCCAACAGTACCGAGTCTGAATCAGAATGACGGAGGCAGCAACTCCTGGATGTGAAAGATTGTGGAGAGCATCAAAAACTTTTCGGCGAAGTTGATCAAAATGAGCGCAGTTTGCCAGTAGAGGCGTCACATACAAGTACAACATTTTTTCGAGAGACATATCCTGGAGGTTAAGCTTAGATGCTGGAGTTCGCTGTAAGTGGCCTGTGTTGCAGCTATTGCCTGGAGGAATGGTGGCGAGGAAAGATCGATAGCTGCAATGCGAGAACAAGTATCTGCAGGGGTGTTAGCAGAACCAGGAACATACCGGATATCTTTAGTAAACTGCCCGATGTAATCCAAATGACGAATTTAACAGAGAACCAGGAAATTAACTGACAACCAAGTGTAGTAGCTACAACATACATCCGGCTTGAATCTTCGAACCAAAGTGATCATTGGCCGGGGAAGGGTCTAAAGAATTTTAGTTTTCGGAATGCTGTGCGTTTTTTCATCTGGATGTGGGTGTGACCTGTGCCGTGACACGCCCAACAGCTGCTTGACGATCCTTATACTCGTCAGACTTGTCAGGGAATATCTTGTGCTTTAACTCCCTTCTTGCACAATCTGGCCACACGATTGGGTAACCCAGCAAGCAGCAATTGGTGACACGTTAAGATGAAGTGAGATGAGCTCATAGGCCAGGGCCGAACTTCATTGCACCCACACACACTCACACACACACCTAGCAGGGAGGCAGCTGCGGGCCATAGGACTCCACCAGAGCTGCAGGACCAATGGCATTTCGCTGTGGCCACATTGGGCGCTTAGTGTCCCAGCCACCGCTGGTACCCATTGCCTCACCCCCCTGGGGTTGGAGGAAGGTGCCTGGTCGGGGATCGAACCAGAGTCCGCGCGTTCCTATCCCTGCCTGGCTCGGAAGGCCTCACGCCCCAACGCGCTTGGCCATTAGCCTGTGCTGTCAATGGACCATGAATTTCACACTCTTCCCAAGGTAATTTCCCATCGTATAGCATCAAATTTTCTACGTGCCCAGCGACTCCTTCAGCATCTTGCACCCGATCAGTATTTGGGAAACTGCGATCTGCTTCTTGGTTGCTTGGTAAGCGATCTCGTAGGTCAGAACTGTGCACGTTGCGTTACAGAGACTAAAGCGCCCTCCCCTTCACTTATTTGTCGACTATTGGAGGACGAAGGGCGATTTAGGTCCTCTGCAGAGCTTGGTACTCTGAGTGTTAAGCACACTGACGTATCAACGGCCAAAGGTCGATTCCTTGGACCTTGTTGGTCTGCGTGGCACAGTTCTTCTGTCAGACGGGTTTCCAAATTACGGTCCTACTTTACACAAATTCAACCGCGTATTTCCGCGAATACAGACCTCAATTCGAAACTGAACTTGACATCATTTACTCACAACAAATGCCAAATGAACAACTCTAGACTATGGAGTCATCGTAATATGTTTGTTGACTTTACAGTAACGACAGTAACGAATCCCATTACTTGCTTCAAGTGCTTCCTCGTCATCGTCAGTCGATGCTTCATCCCATGCGTTGGTTCTGAAATGAAGCATGTGGAATGCCTCACTCCCGCAGGCTTCCTAACAGTCTGATGCACTCCCCTGACATAGTATCTCACTGTATTTTTGACTAGTGCCCTGGATGCCCCACAGTAACGATATAAAAAGATCGGATTAGTAGCTAAAACTAAGAAAATCGCTGAATGTATGTGGTCTGAGGGAAGTAGTGGGACGCGCCGCATCAAATATTTTCCTATTCCTTTCTTTCATTTCCTGTATTTTCTCTTTCACTTTGTTTCCATTCTCCCTTTTTCTTTGTCACTTCCGTCTGATTTCTCCTCTGTCTTTTCTCTTCTTTCGTTTTTCGTGCATTTCCTTTTCTATTTCTTTGCTTTTTTCTTTTCTCTCCCTCCAACATCCCGCCTGCAATTACTTTCCATTTCTTCCACGTCCCTTCCCTCTTTCTTGTAGTCTTTGCGTTTCATTTTCTTTCGTTTTCCACCCTTTCCCTTCTGCACGTTCTACGTACCTCTTCCACAATGTACACTTTTAACTGACCCAAACTCATAACGTATTCACAACGAAAGCGATCTCCCCCCGGCACAAGAATATATATCTCTAATAGCAGTTATGTTGACTTCGATAGTTCACCTAAGAGCGAACCCAACTCGAAGAACGGATATTGATAGTCATACGACGTCATGGGCGACAAATGGGTGAGCGGAGGAAGGCATTTCTCACATTCCACCTATCACTCATTATAATTTCCTCGCGAGAGTTTTCCCGGTGCCCTACCGGTGCCAAGGGACCCCCGTTGGAATGACAATATAGGCCAGGAGAGTGAGAAATATATAAAGATGGCTAAGAATCGATGGCGAAGAGCTGAATAATGGATGAGGAACCCCGTTTTAAAATTCATGAAGAGATCTCGGTTGCTGGAAAGAGTGATAGACACTCTTCCGAGGGGGGAAATAGTGAGAGGGGAGGGGGAGCGAACGACAGTTTGTAGGCTCCCGAGTATTATGCTGCGCGACAAATTGGTGGGACGTTATTTTTAGGCCAACATTTAAGTGATTATAAGGGATTTACATGAGACGCAGCGATGAATATTTAAATTTCGCTCCTTCTCCTCAATTACTCGACGTTACCAAAACCGTCCCGGTCTTGTAAAATGAACGTGGGAGTTTACTTACGCTCCTCATTTATTTCTTTTTAATCTGCGCATTAACTTGCGATGAGGAGAAAACGGTGAAAAGACGAGACGAGGAAATTTTCTCCTAAGTGGACGTTTCTGCATTTCAGATGAGCTGCTCCATGAATTTTATGAATGTAATATTGCAGGTTGCCAGCGATTCTAAGTATCTGCGAGTCAGTTCGGTTCTCGTCGAAGATAATAATTTCGTGACTGTTACGCGAGGAGTATTCAAAAAATGCAAATGCTCCGGAGAACGAAGTTTTTTTTTTTAGTCCCTTAGCGAAGTGGCAAGGAATGGTATCTAATCGGTTGAGTAAACAAAATTGTTTTTGGTTTCCTGAGATTTAACCTTTTTAGGTGCTAGGCAGTCCGAAAAACGCCATTTAGGGCTGCGAAAATTCCAGAGTTCGACGGAATTCCAAAACGTTGAACACGATCCTTCTCAGTAAAATCGTGTTGGCGGTCTCATAAATCACATGTTCCCTGACTACTCAACCAGGAACATGCAAACCAACGTGAGAATCCAATACAAAATAGAAAGTGAATATGTTTCTCGTGTCGTTTTCTGATTAGAAATATTGAAGTATTATTTCAAAGTCTTACAAAACCATCGTCGGGTTCTATCATAAATAAAATTACCGTTCAGCCTGAGATTAGGGTTTATAAATTAAAATTCGCGTGGGTTAGAATTTCGTGGTCGAACCACTAGGAAATTTCGATAAATTGGGGAACGTGGCTATTTGATATTATAGGGACAATTAAAGTGGTTTGCCCGCTGCAAACCGTCAAAGAGTTGATCCTACAGATTACTGAGTTCCTACGTTTTTGCTCCACAGAAAGAATGTTGGACGTAATTCAAAGTAATAAGAATAATAGACGATTCAATGAGCTGATTGCTGGAAATAATAAATTTATTTTTACAATAGCTTAGTCTTCTCTTAACACATTCCATCCGAGCCTAATTTTACCTATTCTACCCCACGACAGAAGTGAAAAATACCATTTCATCGCTTTCATACCACATACAATTTTGTTGGAATAATTTCTAAAATGATTTAATTATCATAAAATCTAGTTAAAATTGCAATTCTAAATTGGACGTCGATCGGCCAATGATATTTACGTTCAGTTCGGACAAAAGATTTTTTTCAGTTTACACAAAAAGGGAAGCAAGAGGTAAAAACAAACTAAAACCCATTTTGAAAAGAACAAGTTTTATTTTATATAGACTAAAATTAAAACTTACTCGCGAGGAGATATATAATAGAACTTTTTTTGTATAGACTAATATTGTAAGCTAAGAAGTTCAAAAAATGTAAACTTTGACAAAATATGCGTAAACCTGACATTAAGTCCGCTGTTGGGCTGGATCTGGAAAACGCTGAGAGAGTCCATTTGAGAAAGACAAATGTGTTGAAAATGCGTTGTCGAATGTGGAAATACCGAACGGCATTCGCCCCGGAAATAATCCTTAAACCCTTTTGTTAGCAGGGGGCTAATTGAACTCCCAGGAGGTGAGAAAAAAACCCGCGTCTGGGGGCTTTCCCGATAGAGCTAAAGGCCGTGATTTTGTCCGGCTGATTTTGTGCCGAAGAGTATTAATGAATGTTTTTTTTTAATTACTTGAAATACTTTCAGAAAACCGAAGAAAGTGAGTACATGCACTAATAGCTTAGTCAAGAGGCGACTACTCCTGAAGGTGTCTGGAAAGGGTACTAAAGGACGAGACGTAGGTCTCAAGTCAGGACTGGAAGACGGGGAAATATAATGGAATAAGACAGCCAATCACTGGAAGGAGGATGCCGATTGGAGGCCCTTCGGGCTGAATGCGTTAGGTGTTATATTCTGCATCGCCCCCTGCAGGGAATGACACATATTCGGTCACGGCCACCCATTCTCTCTAGTATATCAGCTCCACTCTCTCTGTATTTCATTAAATTGTAACGCGCTACTGATCGTGATGACCTAAATATCGAAATCGAGTCAGCTGAATAACACGAATCAGTGGGAATAGACTACCTTCGCAATAATTCAGTTTTGGTTTATTATTCATTCTGAATAATAACCCTATGTTTTCGATCAGGAAAAAATTGTTACAACCCCCCCTCAAAGTTTGATACTTTACGTTTCAAGACATGGGGATTCCAAATCTGCAATGTCCGTCCGCCGTCCATGCCGTTTTGTGCCTTTAACGTAGTCTAAAAAATCCGTTCTTTGGCCCAAAAATCCCATTTGGTATCTAGTTGTGCCCGCCATCTCGGCAATCCGATCAGACGAAGCTCATGGTTGTTATGGACAAAAAATGGTTTAAAAAATTAACAAAACGCAGTATGATTCGCCAATACGCCGTGTTTCGTACCGATTTCAAGGTATTTTTACATCCTGGGTCGAATGGAATGAGTATCAGACGTGTACAACTGCGTATAGTGAAATTACAGTAATTATTGTGAGCCAAAGTCAACTAATTGAAAGAACTCGCGGGAACTACAGTGGAAGTCAACGTTTCGTCGTTAGTACTCCCTACCGTCTCATCAAAACCACCCGCCCGCTCGACTCGCAACGTCGTGCCAATTGCCTACTTGCGCCTGTAAGCGCCTGGAATATTTAGTTTCCGTAGTTCCATTGTGGTCAGGTCATGTTTCGTATGGTTTACTAGTATTTTTTGATGCTGAATCGAATGGGATGGGTCTCGGAACAGTAATACTAGGTCAAGCTATTCATGAGAATAATAAACCGTTGTGTAATAATTTGCAGAGTTTTTTGTATTTTCCTCGGCCCTCCTTTCATCCAGCACGGAACGCCAAAATATATTTACGATCGAAATCTGTGCATAACTGACTGGAGTTATCATAGTGACACATTTTTTGTGTGGACAGCAGTCGACGAGATCATCGTACCGCAAAATTCTCATTCGTGGGAAAATGACGAACGCAGCGCAATAAACTATCAACAATTTCGAACAAAGCTAATTTTAGCTCAGTTTTTGCTTATAAATGTATTTTGAGTCACAATACCGTTCAAAAATATCTGGTGCGTTGCAACACACAACTTTCCTTAGCTTTGTCTACTTAATCAATTCATTTACCACTCAGTTCATTTGAACTTGGTCAAACAAAACTACGGCAGCATGAAGCGGCAGCGATTACAGTTCCAGAATTTATTGTGCTGCTCGTACTCATTCCAGGACCATTATTGAGCAACTGGCACACAGATAATTAATGAGACTGTAAACACAATTTTTTTCAAGAAAGATAGTAATTACTTTTGCAGAGTTATTAGGTAAAAACATTTAGAACTGGTAGTAAGCGAAACAGCAATAGTTGAAATTCAGGAATTTCTGAAGTGACCCCCATGTATCTCATGAGCGTTTTTAAACACTCACCCTTTAGGTATTGGATTGGACTACAATACTAATTTTTTTTAACATTCTACTAAAATTCCAGCGGAGTTTATAAGGAAAAAACTGCGCTAAAAACGCTTTTCGTCGAAAATTTGGATAATTTATTGTGCTGCTCTCGTCATCTTCCCACCAATGGGAATTTTATGGTATAATTGTCTTATTAAGAGCTATCTATATAAAAAATGTAATCAAAATCGTTAGAGCCGTTTTTGAGAAAAAAAATTTGGTGTTATGATCACTATGATGACTATAGTTAACTTTCGGTGGATTTTGCCCATACCCTTATTTTTGCGTCCCATGGTAACCTGCGGGCTAGACATCAAGTTCCAGCTGATTTGGTGCGGTTGTTTTCTCTAAAAACCGCGTTAAAATGGTTTTCGTCGAATGTTTTGGTAATTTATTGTACTGTTCTCGTCATTTTCCCACAGATGAGAATTTTATGGTATAGTTGCCATGTTGGTAGCTATCATTATAAAAAGTTTAATCAAAATCGTTAGAGCCATTTTTGAGAAAAAAATATTTTGTGTTTTGATCACTATGATAACTATAGTTAGCTTTCGGTGGATTTTGTTCAAACCCTTATTTTGGCGTCCCATGGTAACCAGCAAGCGAGATATCAAGTTTGAATGGATTCGGTACGATGGTTCTCTCTAAAAATCGTTCACAGACACACATACACACAGACCATTTTCCCAAATAGTATTTTTTGAACTCAGGGGGGTCTGAAACGTGAAGATCTGAAGAGAACTCAACTTTTTTTTTTCAGCCGATTACAAAACTTTCCTTTCTACTTCGTTAATCACTAACGGCGGCTCGCTGTAGAATGTTGAGTCTTGACAGGCTTACACAAACTGATTGACAAATATATTTCACCAGTCGCTAGTTTTATGTTTAACAAACTAGAAAACACGGATATCCGTGTTCTGAAGAATATAAACGGATTAATAAGGGACTGCTGAATCAGCAGGTAATTTAACCAATATCTAGTTTTGGATATTTACGAACGGAAGCGTACGTTGCGAAAATGTAAGTTTTGAGCAACTTTTGATTTTTATTGCTCGACGAGGAACACAAGGGAGAATTGAGAACGGAGTACGAATAACAAGATAACACGGTGTGGCTACCGGCACATTCGGTGGTCTCAGAAGCGCCAGAAGCTATAAATATAATCGTCAGGAATCTTGAGCTATAACTCAGAATAACGTAGCATCCAAGCGAAAGTTGGGATTAGGGGAATGAAAAATTCGAGATGAGAGAAAAAGTGTAGGAAAAGTTGTGGCTGATGGGTGAGGGGGTGAGAGAGAAATGAGGAGCGGAGGTTGAAAGAGGAGCAGGAGGATGTAGTGTATTTGTTGTGTTGAGTATTACGCGAGCAAAACCAGAGTCAAGGCTGTTGGAGCGGGAAATGGGGGCGAAGGAGGGTTTGCTGTGATCCTGTGGGAAATTAAAGTGCGCGGTCATAAAACTACCTGAGGGCTGATCACCTGCTGAGATATGCTCCCGGGAGACGTGGGCCTCCCTCTCATCCCCACGGTTTAGAGTTTCCGATCACATGTGAGGATCCCTAGGCCTCCCAGGGCTCGGCCGAAGGAGGGCTTTTCTTCTTTTCATTTTGAGGAATCTAGGGAAGTCGTTCGTTAGTTGTCGGACGGTGACGAAAATTAACGAGAACTAAAAGGTAAGAACAGTCTATTCTTCGCTACTTGTAGACTCTTCTTCGCAACGAACCAAACTTCCTTGTTTTGCTGACCATCGTCCAAGGTCTTTTCCTGAAGTATCTTCTGACAATCGGTTCTCTTCTATAATTTATTCCTGCAACCATGCGACGAATGAAAGTACGCCAAGACACGTCAGACCATCCATGCAAAGTGTCACACTGGACACAACCCCTTTAATTCCATATGCCGCAGTATCTTCGTTCAACGAATTTTGAGGGAAACTCCTAGCCTTGAACAGCATGTAGGTGCTAACTTGGTAGTTTAATCGCAATTATTAGCGCAGTTTTTGAACAAATTGGGAAAACGATCGTTTAGCGTGCAGCAAAACTTCGTTTTCTGATGTACCTTGACGTCAATTCGTCCAAGGAATAGGTACCGAAATAGTTAATGGGGAACAAAATTTAGTTGTGTAACATAGTGTGAGTGGTGGGCGCGTGATGGGGGGGGGGGAGCTTGAAACTGAGAAATAAATGGACATGGGGAGCATGAGTGAGGACTGTATTACACTTTACAGAATAGCGATATCAGTTTGAGCGTGAGTATATTAACATGAACAAGGGGCGGTGAACACACGTGAACTGGTTGTGAGACACTAAGTGAAGGGAGAGAGAAAGAGAGGGAGAGAGAAAGAGAGAGAGAGAGAGAGAGAGAGAGAGAGAGAGAGAGAGAGAGAGAGAGAGAGAGAGAGAGAGAGAGAGAGAGAGAGAGAGAGTGAGTGAGAGAGACGAATTGTTGAGAGAACTGGGAGACAACTATCATTCACATACTAATGGACTGACTTGGAAGGAGCTGTTTATTGAGGAGAGAAAAGTAAAAAGAGGGGTAGGAAAAGGATAGTTTTTAGAAAGTCCAGGAAAGAGGGAAATCCGATGTCACTTGGAAATAACTGAGGAGTGGGACTTCGCACAGATACGAACAAAGAGGGTCGGTGCTCGGGGAAACCATGACTTAGGGGCAAGCGTGGACGTTTGGAGGCCAAAAAAAAACCCAGCTAATTCGGCCTGCTGAACACTGAGTATAGATTGTTAAAAGGTACTTCATCAGGTTGATCAAATACAGGTAGGCATTTACCATAACAAATTGGATACTGTATGACAGTTTATTATTCTCTTGTACAGCATGATTGGGCCCTATATTACCTGCCCAATTGGTACCTATCCTATTTATCGTCGAAAAATACTAATCAACTGTACGAAAAATGACCTGACTACGACTGAATGACTAAAATTGACATTTTCTAGGAGCACTTGGCAATTGGGTGGATGGGGCGAGTCGAACTGACATGTGGTTGGAGTGAGACCGAAGGCAATGTGGGAACTGAGCGCAGGCAGGGGAGAAAGGATAACTTCCTGTGAAGTCCTTTAAGTAGTAGAATTGACCTCACTATATTACTGTGATTTCACTATTTTCCATCTAGACGCAGTCTTATGCTTCTGATCCATCCTATCGACTCAGCATCAAAAAGTACTTAAAAAATGAAACCACGTAATTGCAACAAAAACTGTCAAAACTTCGTTATTAGCTAATTGTCAACACAATATAGTTTAGCGAGCGCAACTCACTCCCAAATGGTATTTTTAGACCACGTTAAAGGCAAAATATGGCCTAGACAGCAGACATCAGACGATGCCCCATGCCTTGAAACGTGAACAATCAAATTTTGAGCGGCGGATTGTTAACAAAATTTCCTGACTGAAAACATTGGTGTATTATTCAGAGTTCACTTCGGTTGCTATCTTCGTTCAATGAGCGTTAGAGAAACATTCACTGAGAACAATGTACAAATATTGACTATTTCAAGATACCCTGTCAATTTGATGTAAACTGTTAAAGCTATAAAAAATCGTTCTTCCAAAAAATTATAAAAAAAGTTTTGCTTCTTAAGCCTAGAGCTTCACTCAAATATTTATGGAAAAAAGGAAGTTAATTAGTATTGTGTCAGCCGTTACAGAGAAAAATACGAAAACGTGTCATTTTTGGTACAGTCTGCCCCCCCCCCTCCACCACCATTTTCTTACCTTTGTTACAGGCACGATTGGAACCAAACGAGTTGACCAAGGAACTGAAGGAGGTTTAGAACCTGGGTATTTCGGACGTCAAGAACCAGGAGAGTGACGACGAAGTCAGCCGTGCCAGGAATCCACGATAAATTCGGTCCTCATGTCGCCATTTGAATTGATTCTTACAGCACCATTACAAGGATCACTCACCAAGCATCATTCTGTTTATTGCCTTACAGCCTGAACATCTCACATGACACCTTCCAACAATGATGAAAGAACTAGTTTAATTGACCTAACCATTCTATCTCGCCGCAAATCCGAGTAATGAAACTACACGCCTAAATCAGATTGTAGTCATTCAATAGGCTTTATAATGGAAAGATAGTTAAACCTGTTTCGGACAAAGGCACAAAAGGTATGTACATAAAGAACAAAGTTGTGAATTGTGTTTTTCCTTCAATTTTATATTCTTTTAAATTATTCTTTTTGTTGGGTTGTTAACAGGGTAACTTCAAAGTAGCACAGCTCTTTTGTGCCATCAGTGTTGCCCTCTCTGCCACTATCAGTTGGACTTGGTTTTACCCGATGACAGTGTGAAGGTTTGTATATGTGGGTGAGGAAGTGGCGTGAGTGCCACCTAGTAGTGAACAGTGATATCCCAATCACATTCCATTGTCACGTGAAAAACCCTCTGAAGAGCCACTTCAGATATTTGGGAGCTACAATAAGCAAGGGCACCCCCCTCAGTCGAACAGCAGGGTAGCTGCTGGATGAGCTCAGTGATAGAAGGAAAGCCTCTAAAGAGGCCAACATGGCTGCATTCGAATGGTTTGCGTCCTTTCATAGTTCTGAATCATGACTCATCGCCACAAAGTACAGTGAAAGAAGAACTGTTCAAGACAACCTAAAAGTCACTCCCAAACAGGCCAAATACAAAAAACCAAAATGACTGGTCGTAGTGAGGCAAACCTTGTGAGGGTAGCCCTCTTTGATTGGCTGGAGGTGTCAGTTGACTCCTAATTACTTGTGCTGCTTTTCAAGAAGATGCCTGTGGCTGCTGAGATGTATTGACGGTTGGTTATTTAGTTCTAAGAGAATGAGTTGACTTTTTCTTGAGACACCTGCAGCTTGACATGCTCACACCATTGAGTAATGGTTGGGAGCACTTGATGGGGGTTTTGCCTCGATTTAGTGAATCACAGATCAGCACAGTTAGGTTGGCCACATAGGCGTATCGCTCGCATTCAGACTAAGGGGACACTCATGAGAAGGCGTTCTAGAGTGCCAGTTCAAGGACCCCCCTTCTCAATCATTCTCCGGGCTGAGACATATCTGCATTCGATCGTAGCAGTTCTAGTTGTCAAGTAACTTCTGACGAGCATGTACAGGTTACGGGGGATTCCCTTACCTTCCTGTGATGCCAATAAGAACTGCAATGGCATACTTAGCCCGTCCTACCAGGGAAACATTCCATATTTCAACAATGACGTCCTGCGTGGACTTTCCTTTGGTACACCCGTATTGCCTGCCTGTGAGATTGCGGCCAAAGACTCCTTTGAGGGACTGCAACATCAAGATTTCTAATGTTTTGCCTAATATGGAAAGGAGGCCCAGCAGTCTCCAGTATGTCGGGTCCGACTGATTGCAGTCATCTGCCTTTTGAAGAGTGAGCGTCAGGTTGACTTCCACTGAGTGGGGAACTGTACTACTTGCACACAGTCATTAAATAAATTAAGAAGACCACAGGAGATTGTACACTCAGCCCACCTCAATGTATTGCTTATCTCTTTCTACCCCATCAGATCTTTTGGGCTTTAAGGTCGCAAGAGCCTTGCCAAGGTCGCATGTTGCCCACAATGTCTCTCCTGTGATCCTCCCTGGCTCATTCAAATTAAATTATTTGTATTATGCAACAAATCTCGAAGTCATTCGTTTTTTTGTTGGGCAATAACAGGTGCAGGGCTGATTTGACCATTTTGTCTATGAGGAGGCGTGAAGTGGAGTAATCAGGTTTATTTAGAAGAGCGCATCTTCAATAGTTTGTTGGCAGAGTTTTGATATAAAGCTGTACCAATTGTGCTCCTCGAGGAAATTCGTTTAACCAACCATGGAACCACTTTTGTTGTATGGTGTATGGTGTAAGAGTGGAGTAACTATTGGATTTCAATTTTAGGTTTCATTTGTCAGATAGAACCAGTTGCGCACTTTCAAGGGTCTAGACATTCAGCTTCATACATTCCTGGTGTTGCTGGTTGTACAACAGTCTTTCAGTGCAGCTGTAGCTAAAACGCTTGAACCACTTGGTACATGCTGTAGTTGGACTACCGGGACTGCTCTGCATATTTGTGCCAATGCTGTTGCTAGATCAGAGTGTGGCTCTGCTCACGAGTCTGCTAGTATATCCTTCTGGCTCTATTAACACTCCTCTTGAAGGGGATTAAGGTCGTCAGTCCACCAGGGGACTCTGTTGCCCTGGCAAAGTGCAGTGCTGTGGTAATTAAGTAAAACTTTGTCGTCCATCTCTCTTCAGGTGTGAAGTCTTCCTGTTCACTTTACAAAAACTCCAGGGTAAAACTACATCGTGTAGTAGAACAGCAATAACGACGCAGTAATACGCTAAGAAGGTTTTGTTTGGTAATAAAAACGTGGGTTTATTCCACTCTAAGTGGCTGAAACACAAATATTTTCAATTGAACCAATTTAATAGCCATAAAAAAGTAAATAGTGGTAACTTCTCTAATAACAAAATAAAAAACAACTTCCCTTCAAGACTTGAGCAGAGATCAAGTAACAGTAGCATGTCTTAACCTAAGTAAGAGACTAAAGCATTATTTAACAAAATTTGCAAGCTTTGTTATTTCTATTTACTGACATCAAATAATATCAATACCAAACTCACTCATATCAGTATATCCCTTTTTGGTCAAACAGACGGTGATTATTCATCGATGTTAGTATTGGTATCTTATAAAATATGGCTAAACTAAGATATGGGATATATGGTTGGTTAGTATGGCTAAATTTGTCCTGCCTTAACTCAACTAAACTTTGTACGTTTATTTTTAAAATGTGTACCTGTTACATTCACATTGCAAAAAGAAACCACTAAATCAAGAATCTACGTTATCAACAACAATGGAATAAACGCAATGTTTCTTGTTTGTGTGAAGAGGGTTCTAACAAAAACTAAACATTTAAGTAAGACAATCGATAAAAAGTTTACAAGAAAGTTTCTAGGTAACTCCTCACGTATGTAACAATAACTATTAACTTGAGTTTTATCACTTCACAACTGATATTACTACCTACTCACAGACTGGCCATTGAGACACAGTTTCTACTATCATTTGGTAGTCGAGCGCTACTCTATTTACATCCATCAACTTCAAACGTCCCCTCAATGTCCTTCCTAGTCTTCTCTTACCATGTTTCAATGTGATGCGGATAGGTGGGTGTGCCAGTTGATAAGATTGAGACAGAGTTAACAAACTAAAATAGCAACATGCTTACTCACAGCATGGTCCAACGAAATTCAATGATTTTGAGTGTTGAATTTATGCTAAGAACATAAAGTGATAGAATTGGAGAAACCACAACAACAATGATACTTATTGCCGAGTGTGGGAGTTGAGTTTATCATAGGAGGTGTTTATTGTGCACAGGTAAGCAATGAATATTTATCTTATCCGTGTGCATGTCCTATAGAGTTTCAGTATCAATTGGGCAAAGCTTGTCTCGCGTAACTAAAATTGAACTTAACAAATTTAATTAAAATGTACAAAATTTGAAGCTAACATTCACATTGCAAAAGAAACGCCTAAACTAAAAATCAACATTATCCACAAAAATAATCAAATCAACAAAACTCAAACATCCATATTCAAGTATAAACAATGTATAACAAATTTACAAGAAAGCAATCCAAGATTAACTCACCATGTACATAACCATAACTATTCTCTTAAGAGAAGTAGATTCTCTTAACTATTCCCTTCATATTACTATCTCTGGATCTGCTAGTATTTAGAAAAAAACCTATATACTGGTCATTGAGACACCATTTCTACACCAGCATTCACGTGACATTTTATTTACGTTATTAAAAAACCATCCCTCTTTTCCTTGGAATCAATAACAGTTTTCAGTGTTGAATAATAAAAACAAAATAGTTGAAGTGATAGAATTGAGGAAACAACAACAGCAGCAGCAGTGCTTCTCTTCTTGATGTGATAAGTAGGGTTTATCGTGCATGATGAAGTAGCAACATCAACATGGCAAAGCTGGTCCTGCCTACTTCATGTTGAAGTAAAACTAAATGTTTTCTTTCACATTGCAAAACAAAAAATAACACCTAAACGAAAAATCAACAATATTAACAACAAACTAACAATTTTCACGTGTGTGTGAAGAGGTTTCAATTATAATACATTAACACTGGAATATGACAATTTACACAAGATTTACATTAAAGGAATTCTGAGTTAAATCTCCATACGAACCCTTAGTGCTTGTGCCTAAAACGAAAATAGCGACTTGACACCGTTGCCTATGCAATAACATTGTATTTGTACCAACGTATATTCAAAAATCTTGACTGTTCCTCATTGTGGATGAACGAAGTAGGTGGCTTATTCCACATGCCCCATAGTTCCCTAATTAACGTCAAAAACAGAGCTCTTGGAGGCAGGAGGTGTAGTGTAGATCTCAAAGTAGTAAAGAAAATCACAGAGTTGAAAGAAAAGGAAGTGGGCAGAAATGTAGGATACATTGCTTGATAAGAGAAGGATGTCTCACAGGAGCAGCATCTAGTAGGGGATGCAATTCAAAGATGCTACTGAGCTAACGTGTTTGGTAGGAATTGGAGAGTCAACTCGACCAAGGAATACCTACTTTTAAGACTGTTATAGTTTATTCTCTTTCTGAGCTGCAAGGCTTTCTGTAATTGGGCAACAGAAGCATTAAGTGCGCATGTTCCCTGCTGGGTTAACAAACTTAATGCTTTAAAGCAGAGAATAAATAGCCAGAAAGGTCTACTCAGAGACTTGTGACCTTGATGCCTGAGCAACATTTTGAATTGCCTTTGTTTAAGAGAAGAAGGCCTTCTTCCAAGACATCAGAAAGAGCGACAGGCAGGGATTTGGTATGTACACTTTATAAGCGAAAGGTACAGGATTCCACAGATGCTAAATGACAAAAGCATGTCGTGCCAGGATAAGTCTGGGTGAAGTTTTCACTCTCACACGATTAACTCATAAATACGACTGGTGATTGTGAGAAGAGGGTTAAGGCACAGTCACAATGAGATGACAGACCTGTTACACTGTCGAAAAATAACAGTTCTTCAAAGGGTTTATGTCAAAACTTTAACTTAGTAGTCTACTGAGATACCACTGCAGAGGATTCGTGTGTTGAAATACTCACTGCAAGTAGGGGGATGCTTTCTATTTTAGTTTTCTGTGATACAAAAATAACTTCGTGATCAACCTCAGACTTTTGAGTTGCACAGCTCATCACTATTCTAGGTTCTGCACGCCATTAGTGCTTGTTTGACAACTGATATCAATTAACAAGAATAGATTTTCCCTATTTTACGACAATCCCTAAGTAAGTTTGAGCAATAATTTCCATTGACGCCTCATCTATTCATTTTTACTAAAACTAATTACTTTTGTGAAGTTTGTAATCTGCATCATCTATCATCAATTGTCTCTTAAACTTTCAATCGTCCAGGGTGACACTCAAATTTGAAACAATCAACCTTATACAATCAGCCAAGGAATGGAGGTAGGTTTAGTAATCGAGATCTTTGATGTCTGAAAACTTAGCGCCGTGGTGAACGTGGACGACTGCGTTGAATCCATTCTTACTGTCAGCTGTGTATTTAACTGTTCGAATAGAACCATCGGGTTCGACCAGGCTGTATTCACCCCGAACGACATCCCCGTCCCGTTCTTCTTTGGCAGATTTCATATCGCCAGTTTGATGGTCCTCGACGCCGTACTTGAACATGTATTTGGGGTGCGACTGAAACATTTTGAAAATAGTATTATTTCTGCAGTAAAAAAAAAAGAGTGGAACCACATTATGGGCAGTAATTCAAGTGTAGAGAACAGTACTGTTTAAAACTAATAACGTCAAACCTCAAACTGAACTTGTTGTAAGGAGTCAAGGCAATCGAAAGGTCTTATAGCCAATTCATCTGAAGCAATATCAGTTACTAAGCGCTCTAGCTGCTAGTAGATATTAATGTTCACGTCTCTGCTTATTGGTACAAAAGCACAAGACCACTTTCATCGCGAGACTCAAAATGGTTGAATAGTAGCAAGATTTTTAGGTGTATTGTTTTATTTTCTAGTCTTTTCCGTTTATAAAGCTCCAGCCCTGAGGCCCTAATGCCAATATTTGACAAAATACTGCCAGGGAAGCACCCCCAAGCACCCCCTGGTTTTCTCGACATGCCTGGCTCAATGTGGAAACCACATCATGAGGGTTTCAGTGCATGACACTCTAACTGTATCCAGTTTACGAGGAATTGACAAAGTCTTCGTAAACCTAATGACATGGAAAGAGAACTAGATTCATTCGTAGAAGCACGCCTGAACTCCTGAAGCCCAATGTATCTGGCCCAATGTGATGTTGATGGGCAGAGGTGTCAGTCGATACAGGTCTGTTTTCTTATTTGATGACTGTTTGTAAACCATCGACAAGGGTTATTTCAGTCCGTGTCAGTCGATACACTGAGCTCACTCTGTACATATTTGGCTTGGGATCCCACGTTAGATCTCTCACACACCAGTCAGCTCTGGGGCCTTCAATGTTTCGCCTTTTCCAGGAAATACTCATTAATGTGTTATAATCTCTTAAGTTACCCTACAGGCGTCTGGTTGGGATGTTGCTTTGGTTTGGCTGGTATTTTTGTAAAAGGAGGGATGTTAGAGTGGCGTGTTGCACCTTACTGAGCTCCTTGAAACACAGCCAATCCCATTCAGGTGTCTGTCCCCAGTGAGATAATTATCCATCCATATCCCAACAAACAAACAAAAATGGGATGTGCTGGGCATGCCACTAGGTTTACCCTATGTTTTTGAGGTCGCTGAACACGAATTTGAGGTTAGAATTGTTCTATCACATCACAATTTTGCTCTTACCTCAAAAAATCTCTAAATTGCAGTTAGAACAATTAAATTATGCATTATTGTTCATTTCTATTTTCTCACATTATTTGGTATAGTCAATACCATAACAGTACATCTACGAAGTTTCAATACGTCAGAGTTCAGCCCTAACCTCAAAACACGGCTGAAATCCATTTAAATCGTATAAATCGGCCGAAAAAGGAATTAAATTCACATCTCTCGCCGAGCAACTTATTGTATTGTGAGTTTTTGGGACTGCTAAGCTGAATTGATCAGTCTGCTCTACTCTCCTTCATCCCATCCCTCACCAGTGGCCACCATTTGAGTGTCAATTGTCCTTTAGTACTCTCTCACTCACCCATAGCAAGTTTTCCAATGTATAAGTAGGGGACAGTGACAGATTTCCTTCTGTGAATGCAAAATAAGTAAGCATCCTGGAAGAAATCATCCTCCTCTTCCTGCACTAGTCACCCCTTTACAAAAAAAGATTTCCCCCCCCCCCTCTTCTACTTCCATTTTCGGATGCTCGTCTGATATCTCAATGGGGAGGACACTAAATATTCCATAGCTGATTAAATAATTCAATGAAACCTCAAAAGCTTAACTTTCTTGAAAGTAGCTCCAGAAGCAGCGATTAGAAAAGCCTCTACTTGCTGTTTATTTTTATTTGACTTTGCACAGTTCTGCCGAGTAAAAATCGAAGTTAAGTAACCGGCTGGTATCGTTTATTTTAGTTTTCTTCTGATCTTAACGTTTTAAAGGCCTTTGAGGCCAAAACACACAGTTTGAGAAAATGAACTGAGTGTGCTCAGTTCAGAGAAAATGGCTGAACCAAATCGGCTCAAAATCGCATCAGCAAACGCTGAAATAGTGGCTTGAGCAAAATCAGTTGTCATAGTGATCAAACACTAAAATACTTTTTTCGTGCGCGTTTTTACAAACAATTCGTCTCAGCAGTTTGATGAATTAGCTGTGCGGGGGTTATTTAATGACGATCGTGGCATGAATAGGGACATTCTAGAACTGGAAGCACCACCAGTTTCATTGTAGGCCATTTGAGCTAAGTTCTACACAGCTTACTAAACTGAACGTAAAATAGGTTGTATTTGTTGTTGAGTCAAAATAGCTGAATGCTCATGGAGCTGAGGAAGTTGTGGAGCGCCTTTTTAATGCAAGTATTACAAGCGTGTCAAAAAAAGGAGGAGTTTCTTCTAAGTTTTACGTTTTGAGGCCTAATAAAACCAAAAAATACCTGATTTCGGCACGCGGTTCGTGTGTGTGTGTAAGGTTGTGTTTCACTTAAGACCTCCAGTAGTTCAAACGCAAGGTTTGCCTCATTACGAGCAAGGCCACTAGGGGAGTCTGTTCCTCATGTACAAGGATATTTGCGTAGGTGTTGCGTGATTGGCTACTGTCCTGTTCACAGTCAATCAAAGAAGAGTACTAGCCCAATCCCAGAGAGCTGCGCTCCAGTGGACCGCCACAACCTTCAAGGCAGCGTCCACTGAAGCTCTCCAAGTGATCACAGGCCAGTTACTAGTTGAGTTAGCTATTGCTGGGTGCATGGTGGACAAGTGAAGAGTGAAAAGGCCTGCTCTGAGCCATACTTCATACAGAATGAACGTAAACTTGCCATAATGATTGATGGAGAAATGGGAACCCTCATCGAAGGGTCGTCACAGGTGTGTTTTTTTACCAACATTCTGAATGTCTTAGGAGAGAGTGGGTTGAACCAGACGCTGGACAAGCCAGTTACATACAAGACATAGCCTTACTCACTTCTTTTCTCTCAAAAACTCTCCATCGTGAACACCTTGGTCTCCAGTGTAAAGGAAACAAGAAACTATGCAGCTTCAACCGTTGCTAAGCAGGTTTATAGCCATTTCGCCCAGTTTGTGAAGAAGATTATGACAAAATTCTTCTTTCGTGGCTCATATTACTCAACCCACTGTTCTTCCCCTTTTTGAGGAAAATTGTCTATATTTAGGAAGGTTTAGAATTCAAAAGTGAACTTGATCAGCACTCATATCCACAGAATCATTTAGGAATATTATGCACGCAACCAGTACATTGACATTAACCAAAACTACTGTATAACTAACTAGCTGACCCGGCGAACTTCGTACCGCCTTAGCGTAAATTTGTTGCACTACTTTATTTTGTATATCTCGTCATAGCTGAGAAGGACTTTACTAATTTAATTAAATAAATTACATGTGCGAGATTTATGAGCAAAAGGTCGTATTGAAAGGACGAAATTTTCTGAGAAACACAAACAGTGGGTACAGCTTTAGTACAAGTACGCAACCACTAGGGACATTTTATGTCTTTTATTTGTTTTTATGCAATGATAACTACGTTTTATTGTGCTCATTGATGGTTTCGATATAATAGCCGCGTCAATTGCAATTGACATCATCACTTAGTCACTGAGGTTATTAAAAGTGTGATGTTACCTAGCGTTAGATTTTGTAACAGACGTTACCATGCACCTAACCCAACACAACATATTTCGTGACGCTTCTCCGTTACATATCCCGCGTAACATCTCTCGCGTTACATTTTCGAGTTTATGTAGCAAAGTAAAGACATAAAATGTCAACAAAAAAAGTGACCACAGTTGATCTTTCCCTTTGAAACTTGCCACCCAAGTAAATAACCAGATCAATAATTCCTCCCAGGTGGAAAGGATTCCCGAGGGTCATATGCAGTGACTCATGGGCAACAGTTATCTATTGGGAGACTAGCTAAATGACAACCTGTGGACCTCCACAGATCTAGGTTTGGTAGATGTTGAGGGAGTGCCCAGGCTCTAGCATGCAACCTCCTTAACTTTCATATAATGTAACAGTAACTTTTATAAGTAAACAGACCTGTGTGTGTAGCAATAGTTCTACTGATTAAGCTGGTTCTTTTATTTGTTATTATGTGATGATGTGAAAATAAGCTTAAGAGCGATTTCTACCGAAATTGGGTAATAGATCTGGGGGACCAAAATATACCAAAACCTAGGATTTTTCGTATTTTTCTCAAAAAGGACGATTTTGACTAATCTTCCAAATTATCTTCTACTAGTTAGTACCCAACATTTCATCTCCATAAATATCTCCATGAAAATTCACTGAACAGAGATGTAGACCTAGATATAGGGTTTTATGCTTTTTATATACTCACAGGATGTATTTAAATACCTGTACCTATATGTTGTTCTCAATAAATGCTGCTCTAACAGTTCATTGAACAAAGATAACAATCAAAATGTGTCGAAAGTGATGTTTTAAGAATCAATCTTATGTAGTGTCTTTTAGCAACCGATGTCCAAATTGTGCTGTCCGCAACTGTTTTTGGATCTGTCTGTTCAACGGAGGTATAAGCCACGCTAGCTCGGAAAAACATAATAATTTATTGTTGTAAGCGCAACAAAGGAAGTTGTTTGTCGTCGAGGAAGACGCGCTGAGTTTGAGCAAAACCTCAACCGCCACTCATGCAAGATTTTCCGAAGGCAAAGCATTTATGAAGGTTGGCTGTGACTTTGCTGGGGTCCGTATCTCATCAGAGACTCTTTACGCCGTAAGTCCCCAGTTTCCAAGGCATACTTATGCCTTTTCGTTTGGCTACGAAGGCCTATCATCTTGAACTAGTATCGAGTCTCTCTACCTCTGCCTTCCTTTCCACTCTAGACCGTTTTATTGCCAGACGTGGACTACCAAGCAGCATTCATTGAGAATGTGGTACTAATTTTTTTGGTGCCAATCGTGAGCTCAAGGAACTCTGGCTCTGGATCAACAAACAAAATACAAGAGATTCCATCATCCATCACCTCACCCCCCGAGGCATCAAGTGGTCTTTTATTCCCCCAAGAGCGCCTGCAATGGGTGGTCTATGGGAATCAGGAATCCGGCTATCAAAAGGAATTCACCAACGAGTTACTATTGATACTGCCTTCACATATGAAGAACTTTCCACGCTATTCTGTAGAATTGAGACGCTCCTCAACAGCCGCTCAATAAGCTCGTTATCTTCAGACCCCGAGAGCTATGAGACTCTGACCCCAGGGCATTTCCTGATAGGCGGCCCACTTATCGCAAGACAAGAGGAATCGTTGCTGGAGGTACCTACCAACAGGCTTTCACGTTGGCAATTAGTCCAACAACGAGTGCAGCATTTCTGGAAGAGGTGGAGAATGTACTATCTGCACCGGCTGCAACAGAGAGGGAAATAGACCAAGAAGGTTCCCAATTTAGAAGAGGAAGAGCTAGCAATTCTTAAAGAACCTACTGAGCCACCTACAAACTGGACTCTTGCCACAGTAAAAAGATTATTCCCAGGTAGTGATGGAATAATCAGAGTTGTTGAGCTACGAACCGCTCATGGAATCTTCACACGACCTGTCCACAAGCTGGTATCCCTCAAACCTGTAACCCATCCTGACCCTAGCCTAAACAGTTTTCACGATGACTTCCACTTGTTTCAAATAGTCTTATTCTGTTATTTTGTACAAGAAAATTTTATGTAAAATTTGGTGGGTGGTATGAAAGCGCAACAAAGGAAGTTGTTTGTCGTCGAGGAAGCCCGTGGTTGTTATGGGCAAAAAACGGTTAAAAAAATTAACGAAACGCAGTACAACGTGGGAACTACAGCGGAAGTCAACGTTTCATCGTCTGAAATCTCTCCCTCCCGCCCGTCTCAATAAAAAACAACCCGCCTCGTCCTCGCCACGCAACGCAACGCTCGCCCGCCCGCTCTACCCGTTGGAAGCCCCCCCCGACTCTTTTTTTTTGCTTCCTCGAGGAAGCGCTCATGTTTCGTATATAACCTTTGGCATTACGATTTGTCCCTTTATCGTCCAATTGCCTTGTTCTCGTCTTCACCTCCACGAATGAGTGTTTCGCTCCATCTCAACTATTTCCGTTAGCAAAATATCTGTTATCTTCAATTGAACTTTTCATTATTCGTTTATTTTTGGTTTATTTATTTAATAGTTCGTTCGTTTCATTTTTTTGGTTTTGATACGATTCAATTTTTTTAGATTCTTTCGTTTCATTCTCATTTTGTTTTTTTTCATAGATTTTTGGTTAAATTTTGATATTAGTATTTAGCGTGCATGTTTTCATATTAAAATTCAGTTTTTTCTAGATACTTTCGTTTTTTTTGTTTATTTTAATATTATGATTCAGTTCTTTTCGACCTTTTTTTGGGTTTCATTTTGATATTTTTCGATGCTGAATCGAACGGGATGGGTCTCGGAGCATTAATGCTAGTTCAAGCTGTTTATCCGAATAATAAACCGTTGTGTAATAATTTGCAGGGTTTTTCCCTTTTCTAACACGCGTTTTTCGAACTTTCTTCGTCCAGGACGACCATTAGTTTTGGTGGCCACCATTCACTGTGAATCAGTTTTTTCGCCGTACACCAGCTTTCGACAGGAAACATTTGCTACAGGTACATTGCCGTCGTAGTACTACGCGCGTATTGTGCAAACGTTTGGGCCAAGTCCCAGTTAATGGATCCATGATTCAATTAAAATTCTGTTAATATTTTTATTTGTTCAAGTTCCGCTTTTAGTTTGTATATATTTTCTCGAAGAGTAATTTTCCGTTTCATTACCTTCAGATTCAATTTTGTATTAATTTCTTCCGCCTTTTTTATTTTTCGCAAGGAGATCAACAATTAGGTCTAATATTGTACGAGCCCTAAGTTGACTCCACAATCGTTTTTCCAATTTTCTCAAAAACGGCTCTTAAAATTTCAATCAAACTGACGGCAGTACTTTCAACTAAATACCTACATATTGTTCCGCATAAATGTTTGAACGTAGAAACGCCGAGTCGAAGTTCCTGCAAAAGTACCCATGCCGAAGACGAAAAAGTCAAAATTCTATTGGCTTGGATGCCTCAACTTTGTAACTGGGATACGATTAATATAGTTGCCTGAGGAGTGTTAAGTGAAATGACAAACAACAAGCACAGCCCTTCAGAAGAGCGCGTGGAAATGCACAAATAATATTACCACGTAGTCATCTTCGTGGCCGTTATTCTCGTAGCCTCCGTTTTCATAATTGTGATCCTCAATCCCGCCTTTTGAATTCGACGGAGCGTTTTTGTCTTCTTGTTGTTCAACGTGATTATAGTCGCCATTTTGTGCAACATTGGAGCCCCTGTAATGAGATAAATCACGATTGAGTTAGTCCACAATGACGGAGTTGTTGATGAGCAAGCTGAAGCGGAGGGATTTCTTTTAAACGGGTTTATATCCTTTCTTAAGACTTTGAGAGGTTTTGACTCTTTGAGGCAAGACCCATCACCTCGCGTGTTGCTTTTCTTTAAAAATGCTATTGTATCGCTCCCTTTAAAAGCTCTTCAAAAATCAGCTTACTCTTAAAATGGCTTATATTCATCCGGTTATGCTCAATAAACTATTTACTTGTCAAACTGCATTTCACACCGAATCACTCAACGCATGACACTCTTTGCCAGCAAATTCTAAAATAGAACGAAAAATTCACTATCAACTCAACGCTCGTTATGAAGATAAAAATAATGTGCGAGGAGAAAAACCGCGTGGTACATTGTAGTTCGTAAAATACTGAGTGGCAGTTGGCGAATGAACGTTTTAACCTACCAGTTGGCGAATGAACGTTTTAACCTACCAGTTGAAAATGGTTCGCACTTTGAAAACGTTAAACAAAAACCAAACACGACGACTTTTGGCACATGTTGGTTGTTATATCTGTTCACTGTGTCTAATTTGAAATCAAAGCAACGGGAGGAGGTTGGGCTTTTTCGAAATTTGGCTTCGTTAAAAATTGTGCACCTGCACCCGGCATTTTATTCAGTCTATTTCACATCATTTCCGATTCAATCGTTCGATCGGGTTTATTTCATTTGCAACAAGTCTCAAATCTTCGATCGAAAGAATCGTGTTCTACATCACTCCCAACCTTAACTCAGACACCCATTTCACGAAAAAAAGATTTGCCGGGTGTTTGGTTTCGCTGATAGCTGGCTCAACTGTGAAGGAACTCTAGGCTAACCTTATTCAAGTTAGACTTGTGCGGTGCTTGTGAGAATTTAGTTTTGAGGAATAAAAAATATCTGGTGCGTTGCAACACACAACTTTCCTTAGCTCTACGTCAATTCACTTTGTACATGGCTAATTCTATTTAATCAATTCCTTTAACACTCAGTTAATTTGAACTTGGTCAAGCAACGCTTTACGGCACTAGGAAGCGGTAGCGCTTACAGTTCCAGATTTTATTGTGCTGTTCGTACTCATTGCAACACCATTATTGAGCAATTGGTACACAGATAACTAATGAGGCTGTAAACACAAATTTTTTTGAGAAGGATAGTAATTACTTTTGCAGAGTTATTGGGCCAAAAGTTTAGAACTGGTAGAAAGCGAAACGACAGTAGTTGAAATTCAGGAATTTCTGGAGTGAGCCTAATGTATCTCATGAGCGTTTTTAAATACTTAGCCTATAGGTATTGGATTGGACTACAGTACCAATTTTCTTTAACATTCTACTAACATTCCAGCGGAGTTTAAAAGGAAAAAACCACGGCAAAACGCTTTTCGTCGAAAATTTTGATAATTTATTGTGCTGCTCTCGTCATTTTCCCACAAATGAGAATTTTATGGTATAATTATCTTATTAAGAGCTATCTATATAAAAAATTTAATCAAAATCGTTACAGCGGTTTTTGAGAAAAAAAATTTGGTGTTTTGATCACTATGATAACTATAGTTAACTTTCGGTGGATTTTGTTCATACCCTTATTTTGGCGTCCCATGGTGACCTGCGGCCGAGGTATCAAGTTTGAGCTGATTTGGTACGGTGGTTTTCTCTAAAAATCGTTCACAGACACACTTTAGTGACACACACACACACACACACACAGATCATTTTCCCAAATAGTGTTTTTCGGACTCAGGAGGGTCTGAAACGTAAAGATTTGAAGAAAACTCAAAAAAAAATTTCAGCCGATTACATAACTTTCCTTTCTACTTCGTAGAGCCAAGGAAAGTAAAAGTATCGTATAACTCATCTGTTCAAATTAATCTCACATGACGAACCCAAACAAAAATTGTTGTTAGGGCAGACACAGACTTTTTTCGGTCCTTCAGGTTTACCCCCGTTCAAAATTGGCCACCTAACAAAACCGTTGGCCGTTTGCCCACAAGGGTAGTTAAGTCACGCACATAAATAAGTCATCAATTTGGAATCAGGGGAACAATATCTAGTCAAAAATATCTGGTGCTTAGAACACACAACTTTCCTTAGCTCTAAGTCAATTCTATTGTGTTCACGGCTTATTCTATTAACTCAATTTATTTGAAACATCGCTTATTGGTAGCTCTTACAGAACCGGTATTTATTGTTCTGCTAGTAGTCATCCCCCGACCAAGATTGAGAAATTGGTGCACAGAGAATTAATGAGGGCAAACTCGACTCTTTTGGAAAAGGATAATAATCATTTTTCCAGAGTTATCGGGTAAAAACGTAAACGTAAGTGAAGCGGGAGTGGGTGAAATTCCTAAATTTTTGGAGCAGCTCCTGTATATTTTATAAGCGTTATTACAGACTCGTTGTATAGGTACTTGGTTGGAGTACCACCCGAATTTTTCTGAAGGATTTCGATTTCCGTCGAAATGTTTGGTAATTTATTGTGCTGCTCTCGTCATTTTCCAACAGATGGGAATTTTACGGTATTGTTACCTCATCAGGAGCTGCCTATATAAAACATTTAATCAAAATCGTTGGAGCCGTTTCGAGGAAAAAAAATTAGTGTTTTGATCACTATGATAACTATAATTAGTTTTGGGCAGATTTAGCTCATACCCTTATTTTGGCTTCCCGTGGTAACCTCCAAACCAGATATCAAGTTTCAGCAGTTTTCTCTAAAAAATTGTTCACAGACAAACAAACAGACAATTTACCAAATAGTGACCCTCAGTAGGGTCTAAAATGTAAAGATCTGAAGAGAAATCGGAATATTTTTTTATTTCGTAGAGCCATGGAAAGTAAAAAGTCGAAGTTCATGCAAAAGTCAAAATTCTGAACTGACAAAGAAGCCAAAATTCTTAACGATCGGAGGTGTCAGCTTTGTAACTTGGATAAGGGTGATATAGTATAGACCTGATAAAACCCCCACGCCTGATATTTGCATGATTGCAATACTTTCTGCTACCCGAAGGATTGTATGCATCGTTCGGGTTGCGGAAAATGACTGAGTTGCAAAAACTAGAGTGTATGCTACAATTATGCACCCGCTCTAATACTTATTCTACTTAACAAACTAGTTAACATTAAGGAATCAGTTGGAATTGTCCCTCAGCTAAACCTAATAGTGCTACTAATACTACTGCGTGCTTACTGATCGTTGTGATACTCGGGATTCACTTGATGGTAGTTTTGGTTGTCGTAGTTGGTCCGCCGTGCTTCAAAACCAGAGTAATAATTCAAATCGTGGTTTGGGACGAAGTTGACAAGTTGCAGGGGCTGCAGTACAGGCTGTTGCTCCTGGTTTTCAGGATGGTACCTGGTCAAAATTTAAAAGAATTAGAAGTAGTAACTGTATTACATCAAATTTAACACAGCTTGTGGCACAAAATCGGTAAATATATTATGAGCCAGTCTGCTTCTAGATCGTTTTACTGTGTTCATTCATCAATGAATGCGCACACACACTCATCAGAAATATTCCCAAAAGCAGACTAAGTATCTTCCAAGTGTGAACGAAATCTAGACGCCAGATGTTCAATTTAGTGAGGTGCCAACAACAACCACCACTATCATGTTTGTGGAAATCAGTACAATAGAAAACTCTAATCCTTTCTGCCACGTAGTTATTTTTCCTTACTACACCAGATTGGTATTCCAGGAACAATCCATCTGGGCAGACTGCTAATTTAGTACAAACTGCTTCAGGAGCTCAGAATTAACTCTGATGAGAAGAAGCGGCGAAGATGACGACCGTTCTCTTGTTTGCGCTTCACCATAATACGCGTTGCAACATAATAAAATGAAGTGAGTGGTACCAACACCTCCGCACTCACCCATGAAGCCCCTGGAGCAGTTGTTAAGAAATGAAACGCAGTGCAAAGTCTTCTGCGAAAATTCGTTATGAAAGCGAATTCACAAACTGGTTATTTCCGGTTTGCGATAGAGCAATAAGAAAATGCATCACAAGTTCAAGTTCTCCAACTTTGTGTTGTTGGGTGCGCAATGGAGAACTTGAGTTGGAGTAAAAGGAATAAATGAATGAGCGTGAGCGAGGGCTGTATTAGGATATGAGTTTGAAGGAGCGTTTAAGCACAAACAATGGGATCTCTGAACAAGAGAACTGGTTGCAGGGAACTAGAGCATAGAGCGAGTGAGTACCCAGAGAGCTGTGAGACGAGTGTTTTTGAGTTGGTTCGGGCAGAGCTGAGAGTTGAAGAGGGGGTAAGTGGGGGAAAGTGGATAATTTGGGAAGTCCAAAAGAGAAAATCCGTCGTCCGCTGAGGAAATAGCTGAACAGGCAGTTCAGACTTTCCAGCAGCTGCAAACAAAAGGCTTCAGGTCAAAAAGCACTGGATTCGATGTGTGTGTGAAAGTTCTGAGCTCAAGATTTCAACTAATGCGACCTGCACCGAACAAGTTTGAATTCCAGAATGTCCTTAATTATTTCACTATCGTCTTAAAGGCGACTTGTTAGACGAAAACGATAACGATATAAGCGGTAATTACACAGAAAGGACTGCACTAAATCAATGTTGGTCGGCATTGGGCCACTTTTGTCATTTTCCCACTTGCACCTCTGTGTACCCAAACTAGGGGGTTTCCCAATATTGTTTTTAAAGCAATTTTTTTTTTATAAATGTTTTTGTCAGCGGATGATGGAAAAAGATACTTTTTTTACTTTTCGGAAAACCCGCTCTAACGATTTACGCCCAACTCACTGAGGGTCATCAAATAGTCAGTAAATATAAGTAATGTAATATGTATGAAGCCTCCCAAAATCTCTGCTTCCTCAGTACTAATACCATACTTCTGCTGGCAATGCTGACCCATCAGTCTTAACATATAAAAGAGTCCTCCTCGCTGGACGGGTCAGTCAGCCTTGTCTAACAACATCCGTGCTGTGTACTTTGCCGTAACTCTGTTTTCCTTTTGTAAACTCATAGAAAGTGTTTTTAAAGCCCCCGTTCACGTGGACTAACTTACATAGTATTCTCTGATGTCTCTGTTTGGACGGAAATAGCCATACGATACTAACGTTCCGAAAAAATCGGAGTATTAGTTCAACACACCGCCTGTTGGGTGCGCGAAAAAGAGTGATATAGACACACGAATTGAACGAGATATAGGACTGTATTGATACACGGGCTCAACACGACAGAGCTTTGGTTACACGGTCACTTGGTTGTCTGAATACGTGAACTGGTGGTATGAATCAGTAGAGCTGTGAGTAGCTCGTTAGTTGATAGATGAGTGTCGATCGGGAGAGCTGAGAGACGGGCGTGTTTTGGAAGAGATGTGTGTTGTGGCGAGGAAGTAAATTGAGAGGTGGGAAGAAGATATTTTGGAAAATCCAGAAAGTAGAAAACCAGCTGAGGGAAATAACTGAACTGAAAACGGGGGTAGTCTGGACTTTCCCGCAGATAGGGACAACGGGATTCAGGTCAGCAATAGGTGGACTCAGTGTTCGAGGAAGGCCTGAAACAATAACTTCCTGTTAAGGGCAAGTGCGGAAGTTGCGAGCTCAAAATTACGACTAATTCGTTCTGCGCCAAACACCACCTATACGGTGAAAGTTCAGTAATAGGCATTATGTTAAATAATCTGTAGCAACCGAAATAGCAGAATTGAAACTAACTGTTCATGTAGTGTCCTCTATAATTTTGGAACTGTTAACCCGTAGCTTCCCAGAAACTTCATTTTGATAGTCTGTCAACTACCTTCAATTTGGCCATTAAATGAAACTATGCCTTAAAGTAGCACCAGCTTCTTAGCCAGACCAGCGAACTGTGGTTCGATCCCCGACTGGACACCCCCCTCCACCAAAACCCAGGGGGGTGAGGCAATGGGTACCAGCAGTGGCTAGGGCACTAAGCGGGCCCCCCAACGGTCCGCAGCTGCCTCCCTGCTATCTTCTTCTCTTCTCACCAGCTCAGTAAGTTCTCGAACAGTTTCTAGGTAGAAGTTGTGTTTTCACTTCAAGTTCATATGAACTGAGTGAAAAATATATTGAACTAATATTTAGGCCTGAGAAAAGCTGCGTAGCATCAGAAATTTATTCATTAAATTACAACTCGAGTGTGTAATGCAGTGAGGATTTAGCTTACTGGTAAGTTACGTATCCGCCGTGCTCTTGATTTGGGCTGTATTCTTCCTCCTGGTCTTGCTGATGATTCCCCTCGTAGTACGGCCCGGAATCCTCCTCGTACCCTCGGTAGTCCTGAGGAAACGTTTGAATCGGCACTGGGTCATCCCCTTCTTCGCGATCTCTTTGCTCCAACTCCTCTTTCAGCAACCTCTCAGCTTCCGCTTCTTCTGCCGTTTGCGACTCGGCCCCGTTCACGTCGAGCCGTTTAATTTCGTGTTTTGGGGCTCGAGAGGGGATGTTTTTAGCGAAAGTCAAAGCTGTGGCTTCGATGAGTAGGATTGAAATCGTGAATCGTGTTGGCTGGAACAAGGTAATTGAGGACAGTAAAAAGCATGGCAGGCAGAAGGAAGACAAGTTTAGTTACAGGAGGAAGAACGTCATCTAATTTCATTCCGAACCACAATCACATTAAACTCCTCATGAGACTTGACTTCAGAGCAGCATCTGGGAGTGATGATTCTCGTTAAGTCTGAGCAAAGAGTTTGTCACGTGCCCTTGCGCTTGTGAAGATCTCCCTGAGCACACATATAAGCGCTGCCATTTAAACCTCACGCTCTCACGAGGAGCACCTGTCATTCAAATTAAGACAAATGTTCTGATTGGCCATGCACCAATACCTTCTTCTCCTGGCAGATAAATCGTTTTTCTAAATTTCCCCGCCTTCGAATTTTATGCATTGCGAATTTCACCTCATTTTTTGGAATAAAACCGTACACAAACAGGAAAGAACCCATTGCCAAGGTGTTTTTACACGGTCTACAATGTAGTTAAAACTCTCCCACAAATCCGCAAGGGTAGAACAACCTGCAACTAGACCTGTGCAGCCACTGCGACAAAAAGTGATTTTTTTTTTCAGTTTATATAACTTAGGTATAACGTAAGTAAACGATGTACATAGTGATGGCGCTAGAGACTCCGTAATCAGCGCATCAGGCATTGGAACACCTCTTAGCTATTACGGACCTGCTTCCCATTCAGGTCTAGAGGCTGCTCAAGCCGAAGCCAAGTAGAACAGGTACCACGGGGGCCTTCTGCCCACGCCTGATGGTGTGGAGCCCCTTGGGCATGACGCCGCTGGCCGTGAAGCCACAGGTTGGTTGGTTTAGTGGGGCGTGAGGTCTCGCTGGGAGTTCCCGAAGCTATCTAGAGTGTGGCGGGGGAGATGTAGAGGCCACAAGGCTGAGTAGTCTCCCTACAGCCAGGGTTTCCCTAACACTCGTTTATACTTGTCAACATCACTGGCCTGAAAAAGTTGGAAAATGCGCTTGCCTTGTAGACATCGTGTTGGTTGTGGGGTTGCTAAAAGGAAGTTAAGGGGATGGAAATTCACATGCACGGCAGATGAGTCTGTGAGTAGTGGGTGGAAGCTTGGGAGACTTCTGCCGAGGCTTACTGGGGTCCTTCCATACCTCAGGAAAGGCAGAAGTTAAACTGTCTTGTTCTGGGATGAGTGCCATCGAAAGATGGGGGAGGGCCAACGACCATTATGGCCTTACTGGTTGTTTGATCCAAACGTGTACCACGGGAATGCGCAACCCCGGTGCATTATGAGTTAGGGCCATCACAGGTGGCTGTATCCACAGGGCAAGGTAGGGAGAACAGAGCAATCCCTCTCCTACCCAAAGCAAGGCCTGAAAATGCTGGAAAATGCCCTTGCCCTGCGGACATTGTGGTGGTCATGGGTGGGGTCTGACGGAGGTAGGGGTCTCCCGGTCGGTACTTCACCAGACATCCCCAAATGTAGAATAGTAAATGTCAACATCACCTTTCTGAGAAGGATTTATCGGGTAAATACTACGATAAACCGGTAGTGAGTGGTGGTTGAAATTCCGGTATTTGTGGAGCTGCTCCTAATTATTTTAGAAGCATCATCAAAGTTTTACCGTGTAGGTAGTTCGTTGGACTACGAACTTGATTTTTTTGAGAACGCTGATACCATATAAGCGGGACTTAAGAGGAAAAAACTGCTCTCTTTTTCGAAATTGTTAATAATTTATTGTGCTGCTCCCGCTATTTTCTCACTCTTGAAAATGTCCAAGTACTGTTGTGTCGTTCGGCACTAATCTTTTTAAATAATATTATAATAACAATAATTTAATTATAATCGTTACAGCCATCATAAAGAAATACAACTTGGTGTTTTGATCACTATGATAACTGTAGTTAGTTTTTTTAAAACTATTTCCCTCATACCCTTATTTTGGCGTATCGGGACAATATGCGGGCTTAACATAAGTCGATTTGGTTCAGCCGACACACTGATCATTTCCCGAAAAGGTATTTTTCTAACTCGAAAGGCTTTGAGAAGCAAAGTTCTGAGGGAAACTCAATTTTGTTTCAACCGGTAACATAATTTTGTTCCTAGTCCGTAGGGCTAAGTAAAAACCAATGGGCTGTTGCTGTTGCGCTCAGAACAGAAATGCCGTAAATTGTTCGCAACTTGCTGAAATTGTGAAACTATAGACATGGCTTGTATTGATGGGCTGGAGCCGCTCAGACAGATTTTAAAAAACTATTCAAGGGAAATACTTCAAAAGTGTAAATTAAACAGCAGATCTCCAAACCTATGAACCAACAAATAAATATAATTAAACGCGCATCTCTTTTGTTGGAACGGCTAAGATTAAACCTATTTAAATGTACAACATGCTTCGTTTCTAATGAATGCTTCTAAGGATGACAGCATTCTCTGAACCTAGACTGATCAGCCAGGAGAAAATTAATTACTTGTAGGCGGTACGAGATGAATCTCCGTTGGAGTCCTAATGGGAGTGAGCTGTAAACGAATATTGGGGGTTTCTAGTGGAGAAAGAGAGTTCAAATGGAGTGGAGTGTGGGTGTTAACAATTTCAAGGCGACTGTAGAAGTAGGGAGCTAAACACTTGACAAGGAGCTGGCGCACAGTGAACAGGATCTGCTCCTAGTGGCCCCATGAAATTACTTCCGAATATTGGGAACCAACACGGAACCATTTAGGATATTGCATCATGTTGGCTCTCATGCCTCCCAGCAATGGTAGCTCTTGTTTTTTGTTCTCTTTACCCTTACGAGAATCTTCCACCTCGCGGCCATTCCTTTACATCCTTCCACACTGTCCAGCAATTTGGGAAGTTCCGGAGAAGTTTTTCCTCCATGTCTTCACTCCTCAAACCAGCAAGATGCTGTCCTCGGATCAGCAAGGCCTGCCTGGGGAAATTGAGCAATGCACCACCAGTTTTCGTCGGTATTCGACATGATGTGAACGAATGCCTCTGGTGTGAGCCAGCTGACTGTGTCCTCTACCATTACTGTGTAGTGCAGGCAGTTTGAGTTTGTGCTTGTAACCTTTCCCAATTCGGTGCAGGTAGGCCATAAATGCTCCATCCCAGTAATGAACTGGGTATGGTAGGAATAGACCTAATTGTGGTACCGTCTGAGCCAAGTGCTGGGCGCTGCCCAGTCCACCACCCCTTTTGGTTTGTGTCCACTCATCTTGCCACTCCCTAAGGGTCAACCTCTCCTTTACTCCTGTTGCTGCGTGGATGGGGCTCTTTCCACTGGACTGTGCAAAAGTGGATTGGGATAACACCACCTATTCCACCTCCTGAGAGAAACTGTGTGGTGCGAGCAAGCAATGCTCTGCATGGCTGTTATCTCCTGGCTATGGTAGGAAGTGTATCAGCCCATACATCTGCCCCACTGAAGAAGGTGAAGTGTACAACGCTAATAAGCACCCGCCTTGCTTGCCAGCAACCCTCTCGTGTTTGGTATCAGACAGGAAAAAGCCATTCGGCGGTAGAATGCTTGCCTGACACACTACCAGTTTCATACGCTTTCTGACTAGCAGTGACTTTGCATGACGTAGGTATAATCAGCTTGATGCAGCCACAGGCTAACCCGTCTGGGCCGCAGGAATGCTGGTTAGAACTTCCTCGTGCGCCCACCGTATTGTGTGGTTCTGGTCTCACCGTTCGTGTCACCAATTAGAGATAAAGCTGATCTCGATATTTAAGGCTTTATTGAACTAAGTTCAGGCTATGAAGCATGAGAAGGAATTTAGTGATTAATGAAGACGCGTCCATAGTGATGGACTGCTTTTCAGGAGACAGTAATAATGCAAGGGAGCTTATTACATTTCCCACCTCTTTATTTTAATCTCAAACGCAATCTTTCCCTTGGGAGGAGAGGGGAAGCTTCAAGTCCTGCCAACAACCCTAGTGGTTCTCCTCAACTCTGGAAACACTGGATGAGGATCGTGAGACAAAGGTTGAAAACCTGCTTCGAACTCCCAGCTAACTACGTGAAAGAACTTCTTTCAAGATTTTCTAGTGAACGGTGTAACTTACTCGTACCACTCACACGATGAACCAAACGCATTTCAAGTGTCCGTGTGAGTTTAGGTGTTCCACTGATGAAATTGTGTTTTACGTAGCAACGACAGCAAAACTATTCAACGCAATTAATTAACACCTTAGTAGCTTAAATCTGCATGAACCCCCGCAAGGGGCTCCGTTCAATCGCTTCCAGAGCGAATCGCTCAGCGTAAACGCTTTAAATAGGCCGATTGTCGCCTGAATTGAATGAAGGAAGAACGTCCGAATCCAAATTAGTGACGTAATATTTTTTTTTTTTTTGACTTATAAACTCGAGCGCTTTCTGACGTGAATTGGTCACGCGGCGCGGGGTCCCCTTCGATTTTCCCGGTCGTTCGGAAAAGTCAGTTCTTTTGTCGAAAATAAGTGAAACAACACCCTACGCACTCATCGGAAACTCGAACGTCGGTTTGTATTGTTTGAAACGCTTCCTATTTCCAGGGTCCAGACCACCGATGCAGATGTCGTACGGTTACACTGCGACTGCGCGTTATTTTTGTTCTAATTTGATGCTACTGGGGGAAACCCTTGCTGCGGCCTCAAATGAATATTGTGCCTCATGTCATGCCAGTTCCACCTTCTACGCGCATTAATAAGTATTAGCTAATTATTGTCCAAAATTAAGCTACTAAAATAGGGAGGGAACGGTAGACTAGGACATCGTTGATACTTAACAGCGGCTCCTCAGTCCAGGCGTCTAATAAGATATTCTACTTTCCTGTCCCGATTTATTTTGCATTTTTACTTTCTTTCTTTTCATATTTTTACGACCAAGTGGGTAGAAAAGTTATGTAATCGCCCGAAAAAAATTAAGATTTTCGTCTTCAGATCGTTACTTTCCAGAGTCTTCTCAGTTCAAATAAACGTTGCAAACTTGCACAGCGTGATTAGGAACTATCCTATTCAATCAAACGTCGACAAATATTCGGAATATAAGATGGCTACAATCCAGAAAGAGATTTATTGGCAAGGCCATGTTACAAATAGGCCTCATACGCTCTCATAATATGTAATCTAAAATTATCTATAAGAAGAATAAAGAAAAATGAATAAAAACGCTGAAATTTATTACTCGACAGTTATTTATTCTCCTTCACAGCTGGACGTAGTCTCACACATCCAACACCCATTCCATTCCATTGAGCATCAAAAAATACCAGTAAACGATACGAAACATGACCTGACTACAATGATACGACGAAAACTAGATATTTCAGGCGTAGACACTTGTAGCCAATTAGCACGACGGGTCATTCGAGCTGGCGGGTGGTTTTGATGATACTGGAGGGATGGAACACAAATAAAGAAACGATTACTTTCGCTCTAGTTATTGTCCCGCGAGTTCTTTCAATTAGTAGACTTTGGCTCACTATAGTTACTGTGATTTCACTTTTTTCGGTCTAGACTCAGTCGTACACCTCTGAGAATTATTTCATTCGAACCAGCATGTAAAAATACATAGAAAACGATACCGAAACGGCGTATTCGCAATAAAACTACCAACATTGCGTTTTTGTTAATTTTTTAAACCATTTTTTGACCATAACAGCCATAAGCTTCGTTCGATCGCATTGCCAAGTAGGCGGGCACAGCTAGATACTAAATGGGATTTCGCGAAAGAACGGATTTTTTAGATCAAAGGCACTAAACGACCCAGATGGCGGATGGTGGACAGACGTGTCACATTTGGAATCCTGATGTCCTGAATCGTAATGTACCAAAATTTGAGGGGGGGGGGGTTATAAAAACATTTTCTGACTGTTAACATAGGTGTATTATTCAGGATGAATAATAAACAAATAGTAGTTATAAAAATGATGAAGAAAATATCTGGTGCGTTGCAACACACAACTTTCCTTAGCTCAACGTCAATTCACTTTTTACAAGGCTAATTCTGTTTAATCAATTCATTTATCACTCACTTTATTTGAACTTGGTCAAACAACGCTTTACGGCAGCAGGAAGCGGTAGCGCTTACAGTTCCAGAATTTATTGTGCTGCTCGTACTCTTTGCAGGACCATTATTGAGCAATTGGTACACAGATAATTAATGAGGCTGTAAACACAAATTTTTTGAAGAAGGATAGTAATCACTTTTGCAGAGTTATTGGGTAAAAACGTTTAGAACTGGTATTAAGTGAAACGGCGGTAGTTGAAATTCAGGAATTTCTGTAGAGAGAATGATGATTTACTAGAAGAACTAGGTTCGATTAGGACCATTCGGCCCTCCCTTTCATCGACCCTGGAAGTATAGCGCAAGCGATGGCCGGGGGGGGGGGGAGTGATGGCCGTAACGCTGTAAGCCTGTAAAGGCGTGAAGGTTGGGCACTGTGACGAGTTTTCTATTTGTATCGTTTTCCTAATTTATCATTGGTTTTACCTTGTTTACTTGCTCCAACGTCCCATGCAATCCAAAGCAACCCCCACCTGTCCCCACATCCCAGGTCACGAAGTAATTGCACATCCTTGAAGCTACACCAACGTCGCGTTTAAACGAAGACCGAGGGCAAATTAGTTCGTAGGAAGAGAAAAAGGGCGTTTCACGATGAAAACCAGAGAAAGACCTAAATGAGAACCCCCGGCTACTGCTCATTTATCCGTTCCAATACTGGTTATATTGAGTCCTCGGTTGTGCCAGATCTGAGTTTATCGTTTCGAGTAGCGATTAGCCTCGAAGGGGTTCGTAACAATAAACTAACGATAAAATCGAAATAACGTATGTCACTAAATTGAATGTCTTCTGTTTGTCGTGTACTTCAGAGACGAGAGTCGTTCGAGGGCCCCTCGTTCACTTAAATCCGCCGTATTTAACGAACAAAAGCTCACACTGAATCATACACTTTGAACGAGCTTAAGAATATTACGAACCTCCTATTCTAAGCGCACGTCATATGTTGATTTTTGTGGCTGTGCTACGTCACCCTCGTGTCAAAACGACAACCTCGTAGTGCATTTCCGTGCAGACCGTACATTTTTACATCGAAAAACATCAAATGCATGGTTTGGTTCGGAGTCGCGTTGCATTTTCACGCTCACTCTGACTAAAATCACGCGAGCCACTCGTGCCATCGTGGAAGCGATTACGCATTTTGGAGAGACTAAATCTGAGATGACTGACGCTATCTCATCACAAACACCGGCTCCCACCTTGAAAACAATAAGTGTAAGTCATTAGGCAAATACCAAGTGGTCAACAGGCTTGTAGCTTTGGGAGAAACAAGATCCGATGCGGAGCATCACACAACTATCATTAATATCACGTGGTTTCAAGAATGATATCGTTCTAGCATCTAGTCGAGCCAACTTATCATACAATTTATACGAACGATTCGACGTTCTACGTAAAAACCGGTTTCGTAATTTATAGAGTTACTCCTACTAAGTAATCTAAGTAAATTTGTGAAATAGTCGACACGTCAATATGATTTTTACTTTCTTCAGCCAGACGAACTGGGAATGAAAGTTATGTGCGTTGCAACACACAGCTTTCCTTAGCTCTACGTCAATTCACTTTGTACATGGCTAATTCTATTTAATCGATTCATTTATCACTCAGTTCCTTTGAACTTGGTCAAACAACACGTCACAGCAGCAGGAAATGGTAGCGCCTACAGATCTGGAATTTATCGTGCTGCTCGTTCTCATTCCAGGACCTTTATTGAGCAATTGGTACACAGAAAATTAATAAGGCGGTAAACACGAATTTTTTGAAGAAGGATAGTAATTACTTTTGCATAGCTATTGGGTAATAACTGTTAGAATTGGTAGTAAGCGAAACGGCAGTAGTTGAAATTCAGGAATTTCGGGAGTGAGCACCATGTATCTCATGAGTGTTTTTAAATACTTAGCCTATAGGTATTGGATTGGACTACAATACCAATTTTCTTTAACATTCTACAAAAATTTCAGCGGAGTTCATAAGGAAAAAACTGCGCTAAAAACGCTTTTCGTCGAAAATGCTGATAATTTATTGTGCTGCTCTCGTCATTTATCCCACGAATGGGAATTTTATGGTGTAATTGCCTTAGTGAGAGCTACCAATACAAAAAATTTAACCAAAATCGTTAGAGCCGTTTTTGAAAAAAAAATTTGGTGTTTTGATCACTATGATGACTATAGTTAACTTTCGGTGGATTTTGCCCATACCCTTATCTTTGCGTTCCATGGTAACTTATAGGCTAGACATCAAGTTTCAGCTGATTTGGCATGGTTGTTTTCTCTAAAAACCGCGCTAAAGTCGATTTCGTCGAAAGTTTTGGTAATTTATTGTGCTGCTCTCGTCATTTTCCCATAAATGGGAATTTTATGGTATAATTGCCATATTAGGAGCTACCAATATAAAAAATTTAATCAAAATCCTTAGAGCCGTTTTTGAGAAAAAAATATTTGGTTTTTTGATCACTATGATAACTATAGTTAACTTTCGGTGGATTTTGTTCATACCCTTATTTTGGCGTCCCATGGTAACCTGCAGGCTAGATATGAAGTTTGAGCTGAGTACGGTGGTTTTCTCTAAAAATCAGACACACAGACCATTTTCCCAAATAGTGTTTTTCAGACTCAGGAGGGTCTGAAACGTGAAGATCTGAAGAAAACTCAATTTTTTTTTTCAGCCGATTACATAACTTTCCTTTCTACTTTGTAGAGCCAAGAGAGTAAAAATCCAGGAATGCGCAGTTCATATGCAAACGACAATATTTGTAGAGCACCTTTGAGACCAATTCTATTCGACTCTGCATCAACAAACACCAGTAAGAAGCATGACCTGACTATTGACTATTGGCAACTCTCTAGGGGACGCTAGGCAATTGGCACAACGTGGCTAGATGCCAGACTGACGGGGGGAAGTCAGCGCACGACCTGATTGAAACGATAAGTTTCTCGGCAGTGTCCAGATAATTCCCTCACAACTGATGAACTGTGATTTCACTGTTATCCATCTAGACGCAGTCCTACACCTTTGAGACTCATTCCATTCGATTGAGCATCTAAAAACACCTTGAAAACGTCTCATTCGTCACAGCATCGAAAAACACCTAGGAAACGTTATTAACCACGAGAAAGTAATCGCAATAAAGTCATGTAGGGGTGGGTGTTCGGCCTATCGAATTGCCAAGTCAGTCAGTGCCAAATGTTGAGGGGGGTTGTAAAAAGGTTTTCCTGGCCGAAAACATACTTGTAGGTCATTATTAAGGATGAATAATAAACCTAAAGAACGTTTGGGGAAATGCTTTGTGAGTGTGAACTTAATTGAGGGAAAACGGCAGGAACTACTTAACTCAAATGTTACGCTTAGTCTGAAGATTACCATGTGAGCGATTTGCATATTGGGACTTCGTATGAAGTTCTATCTTTCGAGAGAATTGAAACACAATATGAGAAGACAGTTATTGCGGAAGTGCGACCTTTTTCTCAAACTTACGACGACGAATCGACAAAAGTATTCCTACCCAAACGATTCTGTGATGGAATTACCGACGATCAAATACAGTCATTCAATTCCACTCAAATTCGTCATCTTTTCCTCGTCTACAAAGGAACGAAGAATCGTAGGCATGATATCGAATTTTGTTAATGACTAATATACAAGGATAAGACTACAAACCTCAGAAGAAATAGAGTAAAAACAAAGAGGAATAACGTCTAAGAAGAAGAAAATGATTACTTAATAAAAAGAAGTTGTTACTTCCGTTTATTAATTTATTCGACGAAAATGAAAAATAAATGTATGTTTTAAATTTGAATAAAGTTTCTCTTCATGCATTTTCGGCGCTAGCGATCATAGCATAAATCTCTACTTAAAAAACCTTTGGAGTGGGGCCCTGGGCTGGATTTATGTTCCAGTCCTCCTAGAGCCAGTTATGCACACCCCAGAGCCCTCCAGGGATTCAGACCCACGAGGGTAGATATTAATACCATTTGGAGGCCGAAACCGACGACTTGAATGAGGGTTTACGGTATGAGCGAAATCGGACTAGAACTAATTATAGTTATCATAGTGATAAAAACGGCTATAACGATTTTTATTCAACTATTTTTGTGAATAAATAACAAGGTAATGGCATAAAATTGTCATTCGTTGAATGCACGGGCAGCTGAGGATAGTTCTGTGCTGCATCGCACCAGGTATTAAACAAATTAAAATCTGTTCTTTGTTCTCCGCTACTATTCTTCTTCTTACGCACTGAAAAACATTTTTCGAACACTTTGAGATCGATTTTTGAATTTTCTCAAAAACTGCTTGAACGAATTCGATTCGCAATTAAGCACGTTTCGTTTCTTACAAATATATCCGTAGCGCCGCTTTAGACTAAGCCGAGGAATGTTGCGTGATGCTTCGCACTTGACCTGGAAAACACCCCCATATGAGGACGAACACTTACCAAACGCATCGCGTCCTGATGGCTTGAGGATTGAGTTCACAAATAGTCAACAATACAATTAAATAAATCGCGACGGCGGCAGCGTACACGCACAGTTAGGTGGAATCGGCACAACTGGAGGTAATTTCCTTCCCACTCAGCTTTTATAGGACCACCACTCACGACCTCCCTCAACTCAACTCCCCGACTGGCTCCCTCTCAACACCAAGACGCTTCGCGCCCCTCGTAACCTATTTACTGCGAATTTATGAGAATCGTTCGTTCCGCCGAACTCATCTCGTTTCTGTTCGAAGATGATTGAAAATTTGTCTGATGGCACAATGTTTGTAAGAAACCCCCCTTCGAAGCTGCTTGACCAATTCTTATGGAATTTTGTAAGTGGGAGAATAGGACGTAAAGTATTTCTCATTCCCCCAAGTGATAAGGGTGGTTCACCCCAAACATTTATTTTTTGTTTAGCGATTCCGCATTAAAAAAATACGTACAACCCTAAATGTTTACCAATCCTTATTACTTTCATTGGCTCTACTAAGTAGAACGGAAAGTTATGTAACTGGCTGAGAAAACAAATTTTGTTTTTTAGTAGCGATATCAGTACTTTAATCATTTTCTACTCTAGGCGGTCAGTTAACTACTCGATCAGTTATCCCTGCCACTCTCACCCCATAAATAGCAAAGAGTGGGGATGGAAATGAAGGGGGTTGTTACTTCAGCCTGGCCCATAGGCTCAATGTGTATGGTCTTGCTCTTCGAATCATGGAAGCCTGGCTCCCAGCATCACTGCCTCTGCATCCCCAGCTCTCTGGTGGTCAGGCTTCCATGCAACAGCGCTATATATTTGGCCGGCCGAAGCTCATTCCAGGAGGTGAGCTTGACGTGCAGACTCATACAAGAGACAGTAAAACATTATATCCGCCGCTCCAGTGTCACACAGGCTCCATAGCCCAATAGGAGCAGGGTCTCGTGGAAGGATGGGTGGCACCCCGGATGTGGTAGGCGTTCCCGGATGGAGGGCAGCGGCGCGTGCAGGTTACTGGAGGAGTCGGGCTGGTTCTGCCGTTTTTTCTCAATCTCGTTCACAGACACACAGGTCTGTTTCCTTATTTGATGACTGTACCTAAACCCTCGACGAGGGTTATATCAGTCGGGAGGAGTCGGGCTGAGACGCTTCCTACTACACAGCCCAGATATCAAGAGGTATGTAGGGGTAGGGGAATGGCTGATTTCTGTACGGCAGCGCAGGAGTTTGAAGGGATGAGGCGTTAGAGGTGTATGTTACCAGAGAAGTACGGGAGTCAGAGGCCGGCGTACCAGGATTCAGGGCCCGTCTCCTCGTGGAAGTAAGGAGAGGTATAGTAGGGGGTATAGGCCAGGAGCGAGGGGACGGGGTCGGATGCAGGTGGCCCAGTGGGTGGTGCGTGGTCAGTGGACGATGAGCAGGGGTCCATATCCAGGAGCACTTCAATGGAGCGAGGCTTGGATGGAGATGGTCCCGTGAAGGTGGGATGGGCGTGCACTCCAGCACACAAGCCACTGTGCTGTTGCGGTGGAGCGGGGAATGAGGTGAGCTCACCGGAGACAGGTGGTAGAGTGTTTGAGGATGTGGATTCGTCGCAGTCTGTGGCAGCTATGGATCTGCAATCCTACTGGGCAGAGGTGATGGATGAGTTTGAGAAGGCAGCAAAGGTGAGATAGGACAAGGTGCGGCCCCTCACTCAGAAGTTGACCAAAGCGGTCAACTAGGTTGTTAAGCCAGTGGGCCTTCTGGACCTTAGGAACAAGGCGTTGGTGGGGGCACTCTCGAAGAGACTCGATGAGCTCTCCAGAGTAGTGGCGGTGATGGGGCAGCAGAGGGAGATGGCACTCCTGAAGCAGCAGGCGGTTGCACCTGCACGACTCCCCTCCCCCCATGACCCACTGTCGTGCAAGCTCCAGTTAGTACTCCACCCTGCTGAATATTTGCATTAAGGAGCCCAACCCACCATCATGTGGAATTTGATCACATTGAAATCTAGGAGGTCTTGTGGCATGGTTCCAGCCAGCACTTGCAGCGACAGGTGATATGGTCCTGTAGGCTGGGAACACGTCCAGGAGTGTTTCCCATTGGAGGGTGCTCACTCAGTGTCAGTCCCTACAGGAGGGGGGCCAGCACCACTTGCATTAGTCTCAAAACCACACAATGTCCGTTTGTGGCTTATAGTTGGGCACACTGTGTTTTTCTCACAACATTATACGTGCCAGGTTGTCATGGGGGTAAACCATCCAGTTGTTTTTTGTATTGGCTAACAGTGGACTCACTTAAGATATCGTACGCCCCATCCCACTAACAGAATGACAATGTTTTTTTCAGTAATAATTTGTGATAGATATGTAATTCGGAATTGATTAGTTTAAAAAGTACATTGAATATGTGGTATTTTGTCATTTCTACAGGCCGTTATCCTTCACAGCGCTCCACTCCTCTTCCTAATTCCTACAGTATACAAAACAACAATAAGTATTGAGGAGAAACTACAAATAAACATTTACAAATTACTAAAAACGCGAACAAATGAACACATAATATTTAGGTTCGTAAACTACCAAAATTTCCTTATTCGTCGTTCTTTCCCATTTTCACTCTCCACTTTTCCACCGTTCACTCAACGTCCAAGTAACTATCCAGCGATCACTTGGAGGAGTTAGTAGATACTGTCTTGTTGACTGTGGTGAACCGCAGTAGTGCAGCTCCCTGGGGTTAGCACACAAGCGCGGACGACATATGACGGCACTAGACTGGGCTCCGTTCACATTGGTAACACTGAAGGTCTGAGTTTACCAGGGAGTTTGGTTCGTTCTGGTACAGTTATTTCTTTTAAACATACAAAAAGGGAGAGGACACACTCTGTGGATTGCTTGCTATCAATTACTGCCAGCATTTGGACTGTCGTGCCAGTCAGTTTCAGTTCAATCGATACGTCAGTCCAAACCAAATATCCTATTTAGTGCAGTCAGTGGTGTAAAGTGAGTTTTTTGTCCTATTATAACCTGTAAAATAGAGAGTGAGTTGAAGTTTAAATGGTTGGATTGTATTTGTTTGTTTTTTCCTCTCCTGTAATGGAGGAAGCTCTCTAGCTCTCTTTTCACTCTACACCTTTCTACAGGCAACCATGCGCTCAACGCTCTAGTCAAGAGGTAAGTAGCCAGTAACCACTCTTGATGCTTCGGTGGAAAACGGCTTGTAAGCCTTAGCGATACAAAGAAGCTCAGCTTTCTGATCTGTCAGTAATTTCTTTTGATTGACTTTGAAAACATTGCAGATGTCAACGTGGACTTACTTAAGTACATCCGTATTGTCTGCCTATGGGTTTGCACGAATAACTCCTTCAAAGGACTGCAACATCAAGACCTCTAACGTTTCTCCTATTAATAAAAGAAGGGTGAGTGGTCTCTGTGTTTGCAGGGAGTGTGTTGTAGGTAGTAGAGAAGCCTCCGACATTCTCGTATCCATTACTCGACCCAACAGATTCGTAGTCTAAATGATGAGCGAACGTTCATAGGTCATCACAGGATCATCATCTGCCGAGGTTACTTTTTACTTTTCCCCTTCTACTCCGGTGTTTATGTTTAATATACCGCGTCTTTTGAAAAAATACGACATGTTGTTTGATGCACTGCGCCTTCAACGAGCGTGATCTCTCAAGCCACCTGGGAAGCGAAGTATTTCCAGCAGAACCATTGGGAGAGTCCCTCTGGTCGGTTTCGCTTCTAGATGAGTCAGCTTATGCCTGAGTGTGTTACCTATTGACTCGTGTATTTCAGGTCATAGACGATGGTGTTGAGCCGAAGCATCACTTTCACTACCTGCCTCTCTTATTCAATACTTCCACAGTTCACCTGCTCCGTGTAACTGAAATTAGATCACTGGTTTCGCTTTGTCCGAACGAGGCTCGACAGCCGAGAGAAGTTGAAGAACCAGCGCGAAGGCAACAATGTTGTTCGTCTTCTTGCCGTCGTACCTACAACTCCCGTATCGTCGCCTTCTTGGGCAATAACAGCGTTGACCGGGGCGGAGACGAGGACTTTAAGGTTGTGCCCATCCAGAGGAGAAAACTAAGAGATTTCTTCCTGTTGTCCGAAGTCGTCAGATAAAATCGGTCGCGGGGCTCTGCCTGCCGTTTGACGTGCTACAATTCAGGTTAACGTCGCTTGATTGATTTTTCGCGATACGACTTCATAATTAACTGAAGTTACGTTCGAAATGATAATTTATAGCGTGCAACAAAAATAATTCAGGCCTTGGAATGAGGGCAACAGTAAGTACACTCCGTGAACAAGCTGAGCTCAGACAAAGAACGAGTTCGTGAAAGAAACGAAATACTGGATAAAGGGGAGCACCAATCCACCTCCGTCAACTACCTGTTCCTTGGAATAATACGCCAGGCGAAGTCCCATGGGGCGAAGCCTGTCGCTAAACCCCGAAGTTATGCAATCAACTTTGTACGTAAAATGAGAAAGTGGTCTGTGCACACGTGTGAGCGTACCTGTGAACGTAAAGTAAAAACTGGAAGATGCTAAGAAAATAACGAGAGATGCCAAGTTAGGAAATAAACTGCAATGGATCGTCGAAAGCAAACATTAATATCGAGGTTAATTTTATTTAATCTTTGTCGTTTTACTTGCTCAAACGTGTTTGCCTAAAGTCCACCAGTCTCTTTCCATTTAATTTGCAGTCAAGCTTTTCCGAGCGACTTCCAATAAACAGTTTGAAGAGGCAACTTGCAGCCATTGACAGAATTAGTGCACTATGCGTATAGACAAGTTAACGCTGAATCCGGAAATGTGTTCGACAGGTGCACGCAGTTGGTTTAAAGTGGAGGAACGCGGGTTTTACGACAAAAATCGTGGCTTTCAAAAAAAAAGACTAATAAAGTTATATATCGGAAATGGATTGAGGTAGAATGGTGCGATTGGCGGGATTTCACTCCAATTTTGGCCGAGATTAACCCAGAGGTTTTTGTTGCGCCACGTGCTGCTTCTTTTTAGGTAAACAAACTATGCAAATCTAATGGGATATCGTAGACCTCTAAAAACGCTCCAAAATATTACATAATGGTTTATTATTCTCTTGAATATTTTAACGTAGTCTCAGACCTCCGAGACCCATCCCATTCGATTCAGCATCGTAACGACTAAAATTACATATTCCAGGCGCCTATAAGCACGACGTTACGAGTACGTGGCAATGAGACGATGAGCCGATTACTTTCTCTATATTGACCCCCGAATTCTTTCAATTAGTAGACTTAAAACTCATTGTGTTGTCACCATTTTTGGTCTAGACGCAGTTCTACGCCTCGGAGACTCATTCATACGATCTAGCATCTAAAAATACCTTGAAAACGATACCAAACTTGGCGATAAAACTGCCCGAATTGGGTTTTTGTTAACCATCTTTTGTCCATAACAACCAGTCGGATTGCCGAGCAAGCGGGCACCACTAAATACCAAATGGGATTTTTATGCGAAAAGCACGGATTTTAAATCCACGTTAGGGGCATAGCAAGTTGTAAACAAATTTTCCTTACCGAAAACATGAATAATAACCCATAACGCACCACACAACTTCCCTTGGCCGTCACACGCATTTAGCGGTTCTCTTCACTAGCAACTAATCAAATCTGTTTTTCATTCTGTTTATAACAACGTTATACATGAAAATTGGCGGTGCTTAGGGTTCCGTAATTTACTGTGCTCCTCCTACTTGTGGCACGACCATTATTGAGTAATCGTATTATTCTAGGCGATTCAAGAGGCTGTCTACGTGATTTTACTTTCCACTACCCCAAAGGGAAAGGAATGTATAGTAATCGTGTCTAAAAAAAATTTCGGTTTTCTTCAGTTCTTTACGTTTTGAGGCCTACTGAGTCTATAAAACCTAATTTCGGCGCGTGGTGCGTGTGTGTGTCTGTAGTTCGATTTGCGGGAGAACGGTTGATCCGATTGAGCTGGTTCTCTTTTTGTTTTGCTCTTTATTTTTTGTAGACACCAAAATAAGGTTATGGGCGATTTCGGTAAGGGGGGTGGGGGACGAAAACGTACCAAAAACTAGGGGTTTTCGCCTTTTCCTCGAAAACGGCTTTAACGATTTTGATTAAACGTTCAAATTTTCTTCTACTAATCAATACCTAACTTTTCCTCTCCACACATATCTCCATGAAAATACGGTGAACGGGGATATAGGCCTATGAAGCAAAAATAGATTTTTTACGCTTTTTGGCAAAATGGTTCAGCGATTTTCACCAAACTCACAGGATATTTGCAAATAGTTAATACCTAGCATTTTAAATCCACATTATGTTCCATCTATCTGTTGAACGGAGATATAAGCCACGCTAACTCAGAAAAGGAGATTTGACGAATATTAATTTATCGGTATTCCATTTTTGGAGAAGTATCGCGTTCACTGTTTCAGAATTATCCTGTAAAAACTGTGATGAAGGGTAGTATGTGAAAGGGGGCTGAAATTTCGGAGTTTCTGAAGTAGCTTCTATATATATTATGAGTGTTGTCAAACGCTCATTGTACCGGCCATTGTTGGACCACCACGTTCCCTCGTCGAAATGTTTGGAGTTTTACTGTGCTGCTCTCGTCATTTTTTCCACTGATGGTAATTTTATGGTGTTGTCATCTCATTAGGAGCTGTATATACAAGAAATTTAAACACAATAGAGCCGTTTTTGAGAGAAAAAAATTATTTGATTACTGATAACTATAGTTAGTTTTCTCCGGATTTCGCTCCATGGTAACGTGCGGGCTAGATATCAAGTTTGAGCTGATTTGGTGCAGCGTTTACTCTCAATCGCATACACACACATCATTTTCCCAAATAGCGTTTTTCGGACTCAGCAGGCTCTGCAATGTAAAGATCTGAAGAGAACTTGAAAACGTTTTTTTTAAGCTGGTTACATAACTTTCCTTCCAAGGAAAGTAAAAACATCGATGTTCCCATGTCATAGGAGTTTAATAATCAATTGCGAAAAGACCCAATTGCACAAAGACATCCAGTGAGTTTGGTGAAAATCGTTGAAGTTGAAGAAAACCTTTTTTTTTTGTTCCACGGGCTTGATGTCTCCGTCACAGACTTCATTGTAATAATCTACATAAGGTAGACTGCAAATACTAGGGAAATAGAATCACCCGAAACGGAATTTCGAATTTGCTGCTTCTACTCGACTCTACAATGACATGAGGGATTCACACGATCGAACGTAATGGGAGAGATGTGCTTCTATTGGCAAAACGATCTGTCCGAACAGGTTTGTCGGGTATACGAAAAAGATACGTTTTATACAATGAAAACTAGTACATAATCGTTCATGCACAACACACCCTGTTTCAACTGATAAATGATAAATACGATAAATTATTAATTAGTAGAAAATAAGTTTTGCCGAATCAAAACCGAAAAAGTTGTTTTTGAGAAAAATGCGAAAACCCCTAGTTTTCGTAACATTTTGGTCCCACACCCCTCTTCACCATAACCCCCATCGCCCATAATCGGTTTTTTGCGTCTACAACAAAATAACAAACAAAACAAAAAAGAACCGGCCGTTCTCCCGCAAATCGATCTACAAGAACCTACAAACCATCGCCCGAATCGGGCTTTTTTTGATTCAGTAGGCCTCAACACGTAAATTTCAAGTATGTTTTTGATTCGATTACAGTACTTTCCTTACTCTATGGGTATCGGAAAGTAGAATTCTGTCTACCGATTTGGGGTTCCTGCTGTCGGTCCCAATATCGGAGATTGGAAGAACAACAAAAACGAATTTTTCCGCGAACCCTTTAGCTAACTCCTCCATTTGTACGAAACGTGACGGTTCATCGCTGGACTCACCAACGGACACCCCTTGTACAATGTACGCGTATGCCACATAAATACCTGCACTAAAACAGGCTTAAACCAGCCGGACGTACTTCGTTTGACAACCTTGACCTCGTTTCCCGTACATGTACCGTGATTGAACTGCTCGATAAACTTTATTATACTATACAAACTTTCAGCAATAAACGCACATGATGGTGTGTCATTCAAATAGGCATGTTTCGATTCTAATCAGTCACCAATAGAAATAGATAAATAAAATAAAAATACGACTTTCCTCAGTCCCACGTTCATTAAGTGGTTTTTACCGTTCCACGAACAAACGCTATTTGTTTTTTACCAACTTTATGTGCGCCCGTTAACACTTAAACGTTCGATAGGGAGAAACAGGTAGAACTTGACATTCCCGAACTTATTGCGTTGCTCTTACTTTTATCGAGCAGCGTTGAAATATAATAGTTCATACCTTTATTCAAGGTTTTATTAAACGAAAATTACAACGTACTGAATTTGGCAGGAGAGGAACCGAAAATGAGAAAAGCGAGTAACTAAGGAGGATCCTACTTGGATACGTAACAACGAGTCATGTGATTTCATGGAGTTTCATGATCACCACAATCACCCCTCTCTAGAAATCCGTCAAATAGTCTTTTAAATAAGCTGGAGGATGTCTTGAACGAGTTGGTCTCTCGGACGAGGCGTGTACTAGTAGGCGTGTTAGGCAACTACATCCGAGTCGGAGGGACCTCTTCAATTCTAGTTTCGACTTCAGCAGGTGTACTCACGGGTGAATTTTCTTGTACTTCTTCCGAACCCTCTGGATATTGCTCAACCAGTGCAGGTTCTCCTCTCGGTGCAAGTGATCGAATTGAAACTGTTGTTTCTCTCCCATCAGGTAGACGTACATGTGCGTACTCTGGATTTGATTCAAGTAACTCAACTTCTTCCACCATTGGATCGTATTTGCTTTGTCGGACGTGCTTTTTCATAAGTACTGGTCCGCTTTCCGTCAGCCATGATGGCATTGAAACTCCATTACTTGTTCTCCGTTTGTGAGTGAACATCCTTTCGTGTGGCGTTGTATTTGTTGCAGTGCACAATAAAGATCGTATGGAATGAAGTGCGATATCCAAGACGTCTTCCCGAACTTCAGTTTTCATCCCCCTGGATTTTAAAGCAAGCATGACAGTCTTCCAAATGATTCCGTTGAATCTTTCTGCCTGGCCATTTCCTTGAGGGTTGTATGGTGTAGTCCGGCTGGTGGCGATATTATGAGACGTCAGATAAGCTTTTAGTTCCCCAGACATGAAAGATGCACCCCTATCCGTATGTACATAAGCAGGAGTACCAAAGATTCTGAAAAGATACGACAGGTGTTTTATGACAGAAGCAGTCGATACATCTGTGCAAGGAAACGCAAAAGGAAATCTCGAATATTCGTCTACCACAGTCAAAATATATTGATTTCGTGATTTAGATGGGAGAGGTCCTTTGAAATCAATATTGAGGCGTTCGAACGGAGATGTGGCTTTGATGAGGTTTCCTTGATGTGAATAGTATCGTGGTTTCACTTCAGCGCAAACCGTGCACGCATTAGTAATATTTCTGATTTCGTCTAGAGTGTAAGCAATATTTTTGGCTCGAATCCAGTGGTACATACGTGTTATCCCAGGATGACACAGAGAATCGTGCAGGCTTTTGAGGTTGGGCTTGGTATCTTTCATGGATGCACTTATTCTTGAGAGTGCATCTGCTGGCGCGTTTTTGTCTCCTGGTCGATAGACAATGTCAAACTTGAAGCACGATAGTTCCAATCGCCATCTCATTATTTTCTCATTCTTTATTTTGCTGTTATGATTCTGATTGAACATGAAAGACACTGAGCGTTGGTCAGTCACTATGTCAATGGGCACCCTATCAGGTAATGTCTCCAATACCGCAATGACTCTACTATGGTATAGGCTTCTTTTTCAATGGCGGCATGTTGTAACTCAGATTTGTTCAAAGCTCTTGAGAAAAAGGCGATTGGTCTACCACATTGGCTCAAGGTGGCTGCGATGGCAAAATCTGATGCGTCGGTTTCTACTTGGAATGGTACATCATCTTGAATAGCAGCTATGGAGGCGCATGCTATGTCATTCTTAAGAGAGTTAAAAGCTGTAGACGAGTCTTTTGAAAGGGGAAAATCTCCTTTTGATAAGTGGTCTTATTTTTTCTGAGAAACGTGGTATCCATCGGCTGTAGTAGGAAAACATACCTAACGCTCTCTGTAGTGATGGCTTATCCTTTGGAACTGGCATGTCCAGGAGGGGTTTCAAGCGCTGAGGATCGGGTTTGATGGTTCCATTCGATATAATATAGCCAAGTAGGCTGACAGTAGTTATGGAAAACTTGCACTTTTCCCTGTTTAGTGTTAAGTTATACTTAGTGACAGCGTCCATGAATCTTTGGAGGTTCTTGTCGTGATCTTCTTGATTTTTCCCACAAATAGTCACGTCATCCAGGTAGGGATAAGTACCTTCGAGTTTCTCATCATAGACGATTGCATGTATCACCCTCTGGAAGCAGGCAACTCCGTTAGTCACTCCAAACGGAACACGCTGGAACTGAAAAAGTTTACCTGAGGCTTCGAAGGCAGTATAGTGTCTCTCAGACTTCAAAATAGGAATTTGATGGTAGGCGCTCTTTAAATCGATTACACTAAAGACTTGGTTAGCCGAGACCTTTGAGATTATTTCTTCAATCCTTGGCAAAGGGTAAGCATCGAGAAAAGTAAATTTGTTAATCGTTTGCGAGAAGTCTATCGCCATCCTGGTTTTGTGCCTCTCATCCCTGACGACGAAAGCTTGGGCACGCCACGGTGAGTTGCTTGGTTCAATAATTCCTTCCTGAACGAGCTTCTCAATTTCAGATTCCATGAATTTTTTATCTTCCACAGAATGTTTTCTGGATTTAGTAGTAATAGGTTTGCAGTTTTTGGAAAGATTAGCAAACAGAGCCACAGGTTTTACCCTGGCAGTAGCTAGGCTGCAGATTTTTAACTGAGGGCGTGAACCATGGAATTCTATTTCCACTGATGAGTGTGCTTTCAATATGTCATGACCTATGATTGCATCTGCACAAAGATCTTTCATCACCAACAGTTTCACCTTTTCGTACTTGTGAGCACCAATTTTCAGGTTGACCTCGCATTGCCCCAATATGTCGGTGTGCAGTGAGGAGTTAGCCATAGATATTCGTCCACTGTATGGTAAGATTCTAGCTCTGATTCTTGGGGTTAAAGCATGGTTTACGAATGACAAAGAACTACCCGTATCTATCAAACCGCGTAATTACATCCCATTGATAAAAAGGTCTATAGTAGCTTTTTGTAGGCTCCCAGGGCTAGCAGCTGATGTGACGGTAGCCACTGTAGTCTCTGCAGAAGCAGATGTTTGTAGATCGGACTTAGAATGTTTGGATTTACAAACCTTTTGGAAATACCCTTTTTTAGAACACGATATGCAAGTCGCGTCTTTGTCCGGGCACGAGAATCTTGGGTGTCTAGACCCACCACAGAAAAAGCACCGTCCAGGCTTTGTCAGGGCTGCTACGGTTGTTTCTGAGTCTGTCTGCTTGCTACTTGAATCACTCGTGGCCGCAGTACTTTGTACATGAAAACCATGGTAAGAAGCAGATTGTTGTTCAGCCATGTCTAATGATCTTGCTTGATCAAAAGCGCCGTCTAACGTTAGAGTAGTGTTTTCTAATAACCTTTGGCGTATACGTGGACATAGCAGTCCGCTAATGAAGGCTTCTCTGATGAACTCATTGCGATGTTCGTCAGCCGTTACCGCGTTAAAAGAACAGTCCTTGCTCATTTGCTTGAGCACTTGTAAATACTGATCCACTGATTCATCTGCATGTTGACGTCTAGTAGCCAAGCAGTGTCTGGCGTAAATCACATTCTTAGGCTTGATATAGATAGAGTCTAACGTAGCTACGGCATTGTTGTATGTAGTACATTCGCTTATGTATTCAAAAACATCAGGAGCAATGTAATTTGTGAGTAGTTGTAGCTTACTATCATCCGACGGAGGTGTCTCGAAATGAACCAGGAAATTATCGAATGTCTTCATCCAATGAGTCCATTTCTTGTCAGAAGATGTAGCCGATGGCTCGACGTTGAAGCGTTCAGGTTTCAAGTATTTATCCATTATAAGATGTCAAGTTGGATGGATGATTTAAAAAATTTTCAATTTTCGTTTAATAAATTGAAATATAATAGTTCATACCTTTATTCAAGGTTTTATTAAACGAAAATTTCAACGTACTGAATTTGGCAGGAGAGGAACCGAAAATGAGAAAAGCGAGTAACTAAGGAGGATCCTACTTGGATACGTAACAACGAGTCATATGATTTCATGGAGTTGCATAATCACCACAAGCGTATAGATAAATAATGCGAGTGTCAACTTAATTACTTCTCACGACATAAAGGGAAAGACAAGTAGAATGATCGTGTCAAAAAAAAATTGGGTTTTCTTAAATGTTTAAACATTTTTAAAAAAAGGTTATGGGCGATTTTGCTCAATGAGAAACGTGGGTGGGGGACGAAAATGAACCAAAAATGGTTTTTCGTTATTTTCTCAAAAATGGCTGTTACGATTTTGGTTAAACTTTTAAATTACTTTAAACCAGTTAGTAACCAACTTTTGTTCTCTATACAGATCTCAATGAAAATACGGTACACAGAGTTGTAGGCCTAAAAAGCCAAAATATGTTTTTAATGCTTTTTGGCAAAACGGCTCAACGATTTTCCCCAAACTCACAAAATGTTTTTAAATAGTTCATTCCCATATAATGTTCTCAATAAATGTTCCTCTGACATTCCATTGAACAAAGATAAAAAATGAGAATGAGTCAAAAATAATGTTTTTCGACATTTTTGTAATTTCCTGAGTAATCTTACGGAGTTTAAAATGTTGATTTGTCGAATAAACAAAAGTATTTGTTTGTGTTGTTGTATTTTCTGAAAAACGGCCGTAACGATTTCAATCAAACTCACTGGGTACTGTCACCTATCTGGCACCTTCATTTTGCTCTCCCATTAATGTTCCTGTAGAACATCTGTGTTGAACGAAGATATACCGCTCGTATATGTAGCACGTCGTCGAATTGACGGGAGTTGCGGAAAGTTGTGTGTTGCTACGCACCATATATTTTGGTAATATCGACAATGTAGGAACTACTTGTCGTTGGGCGTTTGCGACCCATCGATGGGCTAATGAGTAGAGAAAAGAGATCATTTCTAGATGTATCTGTAGTGATTTCAGGACAATCCAATTAGGGGTGTAACGTTGAAGCGAACCCTGAGGAACCCAACAACTGCGAAGGAGTTAATTGAAGACTCGTTGTAGATTCCGTAACTTGTCGCTGTTCATTCGGTAAAGCTCACGTTACGTCCTGAAGACGGCGTTTGGTTGTCGTTGTGATCGTAACGGTAAAATCGTTTTGTGTGGACACGCAATTTTTTGTCTCTCTCTCTCTCTCTCTCTTTCTCGTTTAGGACGGCACTTAAACAAGTGAACAAGGCCCTTCCACACGCGTCAGTTCTCGGTTGAATGGAGCAAAATACTCGGTGCCTATCGCTATGCTAATCTGATCCTATTCGACGGCAAAAACCGTGTCGAGAAAACCTTTCCCTTCGACGGGAGACCGTCAGTCGGGCACAAACGTCCGACGAACATAAAGCAGCCGCCGGCAACTAATGACGTAATTCCTTCATGTAAGAGCTCCACGCCCCGACAAAAGTACGAGTGTTTTTTGGTCGTATTCTTCACATTATTGCTTCTTCTCCGGCCTCTCTTCGGCTCCTCTCGAAAAATACTTCTCAACCCTCGCACTATTTACAGAGGGGAAACGCAATAGCTCTCAGAACGGAGCTCTCGTATTTTTCTAAGGTCTCTGTTACGCAAAGAAAAAAACCTTCATTTATACGCAGATCGTTTTTTCTTCTTCCATTAATTTTTCACGGCTCTTGCCACAGGCGGTTTGGATCGCGAGTGCTGGCCGTGGACCGTCGAAATGAGCTTTCGTCCCTTTTGTGTGCGGATGACACATGCACATTTGCTGAAGGCTACAAACAGAAACTTATTTTTCTGCGTAGGGAACGTGATAATAACCAAATTGTTGTGATGGGTATCTTGTTCCAACTGCGCGACTATTCAAGCTCACGAAGGAACTGACGCTGCAGACAGGGTAGTCAAGCCATTATCAATGAGTCCCTCGGCGTCAGTAATGCGCTACAATTTGGCATGTGTAATAGTGACAATTGCTATGCAAGACGTGGCCACCGCAGATGCTCATCTAACTTAATAATCAGCCGTTATGTTCCACCTATCATACGTTTTGGCCATTCTAGTGCGATACACCACTCATTTAAAAGAACTTACAACTTTAGCTCATAGAATTTTTCTATCTATCTCGGGAAACACTCGGGGTATTGGGCGGGGGTGGATCCTGACAAAAACCAGCCTGGGCCAGGAAACGCAATCTCATAATGCGGGAACTCTTACTCGAGGGGAAGGTGGTGACGTCAGGAAGTGAAATACATCGGAGTCTTCCTAGACGGGAAGCTCACATGGGCCATACATCTGAGCAAAGCAATACGAAGGGATTCATTCGTGGTGTGGGCCATACAGAAAATCGTTGGCAATACATGGGGACTGTGAACGACAATGGTCCTTCGGACGTAAAGGGCGATCGTTAGGTCTGTGGTCACCCATGGTGTTTAGGCCTGGTGGACTGGTGGACCAACACGTGAAAGTGGCAACGCAGGGCCTGCTTGGCTGTGACGGGTTTCATGCAGACAGCCCTCACAGCTGCGCTAAAGGTCCTGCTGGGCCTTGCACCGCACTGCATACATGTGGAGAGACCAGCCTACGTTCAGGCTTATGCTGAAACTGGGTCTTGTCAGACCAGGAGGAAGGGAGTCGCACCACCTGATATTGGATAAGGTGTGTACAGAGGAGCCTACTCTTCATGCCAGGGACTCAGTACAGATGAAGTTTAACTTTGAGCTTCCCTCCGGGGTAGGAAAGAACGGAAGATGCAGATGGGAAGGGAGTTATCCCTCTCTTTAGGGTGGGGCTATGGTATATTATACAGACGGATCAGTGAGAGGTGGCCATGCAGTGCAAGAGGCTATGGGCTATGGATCCATATAGCGTTATCTCTGGGTGCTGGCTACAGTTTTCCAGGCTCTTCGTAGTAACAGTATGCGTGCAGCTCCTCCTACATAAGAGCCTGAAATGGAGAAGAATATACATTATGTCAGACAGTCAGGCTGCAGTTTAGGCTTCGGCTTCCTACACCGTCACATTGAGGCTGGTTTGGGAATGCCCGATAGGCCTGAAGACCTTAGCAAAGGAAAACACATTAACGCTGTGAGGGGTGTTGGGTCATACAAGGGTAGAAGGGAATGAGAAGGCCGACCGAACTGATGAGAAAAGGATCTGCACTTCTCCCAGTGGGACTTGAGCCCATTGAGGGGACCACAAAGAGCCACTTAATTGGGGAGGTTGGCAAGTGGGAAGAGAAGTGCAAGACTATTGGTGGGATGTGCCAGGCTAGAGGCAGTCAAGGTATGCGAACAAGAGAGATCGTCAGTCTGTGGAGAGCCTGTAGCGTAGCTGAGTCAGTGGAGTACGTACTGTGTAACTGAGAGGGGCTACCTGCAGTGCGCGTCAGAGTGTTTTGGGTTCCTTGGTTGCAAGGATGGACCTCAAAGTGTGAGATGCGTTTTGTGCGAGGGGCCTCAAAATTTGACAGTTTACGTTTCAAAGCATCATGATTTCAAATCTGCAATGTCTGTCCGCATTCAGCATTCTTGGCGGTGGTGTAAAAATCCGTTCATTCGCAAAAAATCGCTTTTAGTTTTTAGTTGTGCTCGCCTGCTCAGCAATCTGATAGTTATGCTGCTGCTAGCTCATGGTGTTATGGGTAAAAAATGGTCAAAACAATTAACAAAAACGCAATTTTGGCAGTTTTATACGTCGTGTTTGGTGTTTTCCAAGTATTTAACGGTGCTGGGTCTAACGGGACGAGTCTCAGAGGGGTACTCCGTCTAGCCCTAAAACAGTGAAATCACAGTAATTATAGTGAGCCAAAGTCCACTAATTGGAAAAACTTGCGGGACAATACAGCGAAAGTAATCTTTTCACGTATTAAAGCAATAGGGTTATGTCCGCCAGTAGTCAAATAACAAAAAGTTAACGGACCTGTTAGGTGAGTCCGTCTCCTCTGGCTGGTGAGATACTGTGGGCAAGCTTAAGAGCACTGACTCAACGGCCAGACGATGATGTCTTTACATCGAAAGCGCTTGCCCACAGTATCTCACCAGCCAGAGGAGACGGACTCACCTAACAGGTACGTTAACTTTAGTAATCTTTTCGTCATTTGCACTCCCGTCTCACTCCAACCACTCGTAATATCAGCTAGGTATAGGCGCCTGGGATAAGTCAATTTTCGTCGTTCTGTTGTAGTCATGTTTCGTATGATTTACTGATATTTTTCTATGCTGAATCGATAGGCTACGTCAACTTGTGAATGAAATAATAAACCGTCGTGTAATAATTTGCTGCGTTTTGGTTTACACATAATTTTGGTCAAAAGTGGTCACAGGCTCTCTGGAAAGAGCTAAGGAACTTTCTTCGACTTGATTTATATTCGTGCAATACGCGATAAAATTTTTAAAGTAATACGTGAGACGCGCGATAGCTTTATTTATACGAAAACTCGCTTAAACGGATGATTTGGCGTTTTATCTCAAATTATAAGGAATTCTATTGAAACTTTCAATTCAGTTTGTGCCACGTCATCCATAAGAAGGGAAGATTGATGTGAACAGGGATAACATAATTTTCAACACGTGGCCGCTATTTTCTCTCTTTTCAAGCCGTTAACTACCGTGAATAACCTCCTCCTTTTCCCCTCCAGTCCAACGCCTTCTCTTCAAAAAGTATATCTAATCCGCCATATCTTTTCGCTTTGATTTCGGAAGGTTGTCCCTCCAAACTAGAAACGATCCCCCCGTGAAAAAATGGACCTTGACTCCGCATTAACACCCATGAAAAAAGACTGACCTCAAGTTTTAGCAAGGCGCCAAACCGAGGTTCATTTGTCCCTTTCTTTTCTTCTCATTGAGGAGGGGCGAGGAATAACAAAAAGAAAAAGGTTCGCTCTTTTCTGCTCAATAATAGGAAACAAAGCCGCGGAACGGATATTGTGTAAACTCTCGTATTGGTGGCGGATCTGGACAATGGAACTATGAGATGATAACAACGGGAGTTCCACAATGGGGGAAGTGGAACTACGAAGAGATGCAAACAGTCTGGTCAACCAGTACACTGGAATAGTGGTCCCCGACCTTTTGTCGCCCAAATACCCGTTCTAGACGTGAACTAAAACCAATCGCCCCCTTTTCTTTTCCATTACATGCCTGATCACTACATAGTATAGAACAAAGTCCCTGTCGCTGTCTGTACCTATGTATGCTCAAATCTTTAAAACTACGCAACAGATTTTGAAGCGGTATAATACAAGATATTTCTTCGGACCCGAAAAGTTCGGTTTTATTTCTTTAAATTCACAACACTCAAACATTAATACTAGTGGAAATGTACAATTTGGAGATGACAACGCCTAAATATTTTAGATGCGGAGAAGGGGAGGAATATCCCAGTGCTTGCTGAGGATAAAGGTGTGTGTACGGTAAGAATGAATGTAATTTATTACGGTATGCACTCTTTTGTGTGCCTTCTTTTCATTTGCGCGATGAGGCAAACGTTTTTGGCTTAGTGGGACCGCGGTGTTTAATTTTAAAATATCTATCGTTTGATTTAAAAATATTTACGGTTTAATCATGCCGAGGGTGTGAAGGGCTTTTCCTGAATTGGATTTGTAACTTGGGGGAGTGGAAAAGTGGGCCGCATCGGTTCACGTCCCCCAGGTGGCTAAATAAACAAACATTGCATCTCTCTCACTCTCTCTCTCTCTCCCCCCCCCCCCACGCCGTATATCAAACTCTCTCTCGCTATCTCTATCTATCTTCCTTCCTTGTTCAACTAACTTAGAGTACCCGGTTTTGTGGTAAAACATATAGTCAATTATAAAGTATTTCGGAAAGAAACGTTTAGACATGGCCTACATTGTTTCATTTAGCCGCATAAACACGATATAATTTGCAATGCTACAGTGCACGGCTGTCTCAGACGACGTTCGACTAATATTGGGTGACCAACGCACAACTCGTAACCGCTGCTAAACGTGTTGAACAAGCGAACAAATGTTGCGGGCTCGAGGCGCCTGGCACGACTTATCGATATTTTCGTCTTTTCCTTCTGTTCCACGATTAACACCCGACCAGTTGGTAATTCCCCTTCGTCGCGAACGCTTGAAATTTTGTGAAGAAAGGCTTCGTCGGTTTGGTTTTCTAGCGAGTGACGGTGGTTTAGGTTCTTCGGGGGTTTCGTTTGTAATTACATCGCCAATGCAGCATCTACGAAAGAAATCTAAGGGTCTAAGTGTGGTTGAAAGTTGAGTCTTCGCATCAACGAAGGGCTCCGAACACTGAAGAAAGTAACTAATCCTTTGAGCTCGTAATTAAGACCATATAAGGGCAATGGGTAACACAGAGAGCAATGTGGTTAGCGGAGTTAAGAAGCAAGCGGACACTTCGTCCATTAAAATGTACAAATTGGTCGACCTTAAAGGTGAGTGTAGACATCCAATTTAATCCTCCACAGCCTAAATTCATCTCGAATAAATACTCCACTCCCCATCAACTTTATCTATCAGTTGCTTCTCCGTAGCTGTAAATAATAGGAAGGGAGTTTTTTACTATTTTCCAAAGGTGCGTGTTAGCACTGATTCGGTTAAAAATTAGTTAAAATGATAACCTCCAGACAGCGTGCTTTGAATAAGCCCTCTCTTTCTTGCAATTTCCCCGCCCCACCCCACTTACTGTTCAATAGACACCCACGTCGCTAGAATGCAGTGCTGGTCTAGGGCCGCCTTGAAAAATGCCTCCGTTCCTCTTTGCTCCACCAGCTCGGACCGAAGACTTCAGCTGGTCTCTTTCACTACGTCACAGATGTGGGGCCTTCTTCTAGCGCGACGTCTGGACTTTCTTCCAGGTGTCTGACGTATTGTAAGTGACAGCATTTTATGAAGGCAGTGAAGTCATGGTTCCAAGCAGCATAATACTCCTAAAGCAGTCTTAGTAGCAGTGAACAAGGCTCACGTTTCAGTGGTCCCTCTCAGCATTGAGAAATGGCTAGTCCCGAGCAAGTGGATGAAATCTTTCAGGGGCACAGTTGGTAATGAATAGTAGGATAGGCAGACCACCATGAGAGACGTTGGAACTGTCTAATGAGTGAAATTAGCCAGGTCACGTTATTCTGACGTAATTGGAAACAGTAGGCTCCACCTTGACCCTTCTCAGTACTGGAAAGAGCATGTCTAAACCTTCTTGTCAGATGCCCAGCACATGACAGCCCATTCACTAGTTTGAGAGGAACAGGTTCAGTGAAGGAGGTTCTTACGTCTCCAGCCGCAACACCAGTCTGCCTATTCTTGGGCAGGGGTTGCAATCACTGCGCAGCAGCCCTGGTGGACGGGTAAATACCACAAGTGGAGCTCCTCTTCGCAGTTTCGCCACACAGGCATGCATTAAAGGCCATAAAGCAGCTGAACAACAGGAAAGGTAAGGCACCACCGACTGCTCTGACAGAGTAACTGGCGTGACAAGGGCACATCCACAACAACCACATCTCTCACACCCTGCTGTGCCTACCAGTGAGTGCGCCCAATTGATGCGAGTGTGCGCTCAATGTATTGCTCGTGTTGCAGCCCATCGACGGTTAGAGTCACCTTTGGCAGAGCTCTTCAAGTCAGTCTGGCTAACCAGTGTCCTCGACTAGAATACTACTTTGCTCTTTTTTGCCTGTTCTCCAATACATCCCTGTCCATCCATGATGATAACCTCCCACTTTAACGTTGCTACTATTGTAAATATATTGAGCAGCTGATCGTCGAATAATTCCTCTAGAATCCATCACATGAACGCTCTTGACGCTTAATTATGTTGCACTCCTTTACATCATTCTCGATACTTTGTGTTTATCTTCAGGAGGAGGCCTTCTCGTCGAGCTGATGAAAAGAGCCGCTCAAACTAAACAGTACGCCGAACTGGATCACGCCCTCAAAACGAAAGTTGAGCCGTTTTTATACAACAAGGGGTTAGGAAAGTTGATACCAATAAGCAGAATCGTCCTGATGAGAAACAAAGAGAGGCCGAGGCACAAAATGGTTCGTATTATTTATTAGGCTCGAATTTACGTATATTTATGCAAATAGTACTTATCATTTAGCTGCACGCCGGACCTCCCCCTCCCCTCTTCCCATATCGTGTAAACGTCTGCATGTTTCTGGTGATGCTTGTGTCTCATCTCGTGTTCTATCTAGTAGTTTATTCCAAGACGGACGACACGACATGTACAGGAATTTTATATACTAGTATCAGACGGTAAGGGACCTGCAATACCCGAGAGTGCGGATCTAATTTGACTGAGGACTAAATTGGGTGCACTGTTCTGCTTCCTAAGGTGCTTTACTCATTAGAGTCCTGATCCCTTGCAGGCTATAATCAGTTGGCGTTATCTACCACAATTCACAAGCGAAGGGTCTAACAATAAATAAGTTGCACGATATGCTCCACGAAAGCACACCTCTGCAAACACTGGTTTGGTCCGATACTAGATGGTAGGGGGCACTCCTAGATGTGTCGCCAGCGAAAGACACGGTCTATTCACACGTTCAATGTCGCTCAACCAGAGAAAACTCGTTCTGCTTATCGCAATGTGAGGGAAGCTAATTGCGGTTAAATTTTATTCCTTTACACGCTGGAGTAGCGAGAGTTTTCTGGCACGACGAGAGTGAAGCACAGGCTTACTAAACAGCGTGTTGGCCTTACACATGTAGATATTCATAATATACAAGTGGTAATGTTCCTGTATTGCTAATTTTTATACAAATTTTTGTTTCTACCTCAGCTGCCACCTTTGAAAAACTTGGAGAATCCAGACGACTATGATATTGAGACATATCCGGCTGAGGAACCCAAACCAGGAGAGCCAGTAGGTATATAGCATTCTATCATTCTATTAAACCTCTTTTGTACCTTAGTGAACTTATTGACATTTGTGAAAGATTAGGAATGACTTGAGGCCCGCCCCAGTAAAAATGTTTAAAAATTAATTCAAATTGGGGTAAAGCCCTAAAATAATCACGTCTAACGAATCAGCAAAAGGCATTTTTATTCCCCAAACGAATAATGGGGGTTAGGAAGGAGAAGGTGGTGAGTGCAAGCGAAAAATACTATGACGCGGTAAAACCTTCCGTTGGATGAATGAATTCCAGCGTAAGGTAAATCCAAACAAGGATTACCACTCAGGATAAATAAAAATGGCTCCTACCTACAATCAAACTGAAGGTTAAATATCAGGTGCGCCGCATGACACAACTTTCATCAACTCTACATAAATTCACTGGTTATCATGGCTTTTGCTATTAATTCAAGGCATTTTTCACTCAGTTCATTTGAATTAGAAATTTATTGTGCTGCTCCCGCTCATGCCTCGACCATTATTGAGCAATTCGTACACGGAGAATTAATATGGCTGTACACACGATGTTTTTGAGCAGAATAACAATCACTTTGCCACAGCTACCAGGTAAAAACCTTTAGAAATGCGTGATCAGTGAAACAGCAGTGGGTGAAATTCCGGAATTTCTGGAGTAGGCCTGATATACCTCATCGTATGTGTATTCAATTCGAGTATCATATAGGGTTTTTCGAAGTTTCCAATAACATTTGAGAGAAGTTTACCAGGAAAAACGAAGCTAAAAACGATTATTGTCGAAATGTTTGGTAATTTATTGTGCTGCTCTCGTCATTTTCCAACAAATGGGAATTTTATGGTATAATGGCCTCATTGAGAGCTGTCCGCATAAAAAATGTAATCTAAATCGTTGAAGCCGCTTTTGAGAAAAGAAATATTTGGTGTTTTGATCACTATAGTTAATAATTGCGGAAATTGGGGGGCAGATTACCCAACGCCGGCTCTAGGGATAGAAGGATTGAGACGTTGTTCTACAATAGAACGACCACCAGTTTAGATACGACCCAAGCAGCATGCAGGTGTTGATGATACCTGGGAGAACGCCTGACGACACACCCTGCCGAAGTATCTCCTCTGCACTTTTCTTGCACCACACACCATGCCAGGACACGGTCAATGCTGCCACCCTGATGTTACCAGCCTCCACTGCAAGAGCTTCCAACGCCGCCATACGAATCTGTCTTGTCGTATTCGCGCTTCTTGGCGTGCCAAGTTAGTGCAAGATCCCAGATACTACCTGAACATTCAACATCACTGCAGACTGGGGGAGGTGGCAACGGCGACGATGTCAGGCCTCAGTCCTTCTCCAGAGAAAACCCGGTAGTGCCGTTTCCTCTCCATTTACCAGTCCTTAGATGACAATGCACCAGCAACCTGCGTCACGACCCTTGACAACAGTACGCTGGCACACCTGCACCGCATGATTTAGTGTCTCAAACTGGTAACAACTACAGTGAGCATTCCCGTTACGACCTCAGCCTCTCGTAGACCTCATCGCTGTAGGCAGTGACGCCACATAAACGGCCTGAAAGTCCCGGTGAAACTGCTGGTAATCCCTTCCATCACACACACACAGACCATTCCCCCAAATGGAGGTTTTCGGACTCAGGAGCGTCTGAAACGTAAAGATCTGAAGAGAAACCAATTTGTTTTTTCAGCCGATTACATAACTCTCCTTTCTACATCGTAGAACCAAGACAAGTAAACAGTTGGACAGTTGGAAGGAGGTCAGTGACTGCATAAGACATTTGACTTAGGTGAATTCATTTGTGACGACTGTGCAGTGTAGGCTCTAGGAGCTGCATACTATAACTCCACAACATCCTTCCTTCCTTCCACACAAACCTTCATTGAAACATGGACAGTCCCATCAGTTATCTGTACGGTGCTTTCTGCGTATAACGACGAAGATTATGAAGATTAAAGATTATTTATTAGCCGAAGCCATGAAAATCGCTGAATACGTGATGCTGAGGAAAGTGATGCGCCGCACCAGACGCCGGCTCTTCATCGGAATCAAGCGTCATGTTGCGGCACTTAGTCATTAGTAGAAATATTTTACTTTTATTATAATTTGCATTTATGCCTCTCGTCTGATTGAAGTTTTATATAAACGTGCCCAACGTCACTTACTTTTATTTGATTCAAAATTACCAGGCTCTCCATGTATACTGCGCATTATTCATTATTAATGTCACAAAATATCAAGTCAAGTCCGGATTCCGCAGATATGAGCAAGTACCGAGAAGTTTGTTGGGATTTGAAAGAAAGAGGAGCGGTGGGCGAAACAATCCTGCATTTGTGTCTGCTCAGCGCTACTTCCATTCACGCGGATTTGGCCAAGCGGCTTTTGAAGTTCTACCCGAAGCTCATCAACGACATATACATGTCCGACGAGTATTACGGTGAAAGAGGGTTTTTTTCTCTTGACATTTATTCATTTTTCACGTTTATCGTAAATTTGTGTAGTTCTGTAATGTACATTTAAAATTAGATCTGTTACACACTTTTGGAAGTTAGATAATATCACGCTACATGGAGTCAACCAAACCCTGTCACATGATTACAAGTTGCCAAATTGATGCTGCTTAATGAAAGGAACTGTCTAGCAAGTGGACTGTGTGTGGGTGGTCAATATTTGAATGTGGTATTGTAGGTGGAACGATATCCTGCTAGATGGAGCCCTGTCACATGTTTGTAAGTGGTAATAGTCCTGCGATGGAGTGGTTCCGAGTCAACAGTAATAAGAATTAAATCACTCGCGACGAAGTTGTGGATACACCATTTCAATAATAAAACGGAGATAGCACGATTATTTATTTTCACTAAATTTGAGTTAAAAGTTCGATTTCGATGGTTATGTCATCAGTAACCAGAACGCAACTGAATAGGGCACAGAGAAAGAACATCTTATATACCAAAAAGTGAAAGGTCGATCTGGTTTTCCCAGTGACAGGAGGAAGGCTGCAGGGCATCAGCCTAAGCCGAGAAAAACAATGACTTAACAAATGGGTCCTTTTTCCCATCACCCAAATGATATGGGGATCTGGCTTTGGCTCCTAGAACTTGCGGATATCCTCCGCTTTGTGCATGGGTGGTGGGGGCGCCTAGGTGACCTCACACCAAGTGAGACCAGTGCTGTGGGGCCTGGGGGTGGTGCAGGGGGGCCATGCTCGCACTTTTCTTTTCTGAATTGGGCACTAACGCATCAAACAATTCACAACTTATTTGTTTTTTAATTCAGGGGAAAGCGTCCTGCACATAGCGATCGTCAATGAGGATCCTTCAATGGTGAAATTTCTTCTCGACAGCGGAGTGGACTACCACGAACGTTGTATAGGTACGTCTTTTTCTCCTCTGAACTCAAACTTTTTCGCTGTGATAGAAATATAGTTTGTTATTACTCTAAACAAGTGAGCTCTATAAATCTTGAAAGTGGAACATAATTTTTAACCGCGTTTCAGGCAATTTCATGTGCCCCGAAGACCAAAAAGGCGCGAGGACCGACTCGCTAGACCACGAATGGGTCAATCTCAGCCCCTACACCAATTATGAAGGGTACGATACTCATTAAATGTGTGTACAAAAATATACTGTGTAATATTTGATGCTGCGTGGATGTTTATTTGTCAACGTTTGTGTTAATGTCAAAAGAAGGTTTGACACAACCTGTTTTTCGCCTACTTATTCGGCGGGAAAAGTAGGAGATTGAAAAGTCGGCGAAAGAGTTGGCGATAGTTTTGAATTCCGGGATATCGTGGGAGGTCCCTAGTTATTTTACGCTTATATGATGAGTTTTATAGTTTTGAACGCCTCATCCTAGTAATCAGTGCTCTTCCCTGCTTCAGAAGACGATAGCACACTGGCTGAGTTCCTGTTTATCTACCCCGAGCCATGCGCAGTAGCCATGAACGCAGTTTTATTGAACTTTGGGACTAGGTACTACCTTGTCACTCAACTGTGGAACATTCTATCCAGAGGCTCGTAAAGCATGCAGGCGCTTATGCCATAAGAATGGAATATTCGCCGAGAGACAGATGCACAAGTCTGGATTTTGACCTCAGAATACCCGTACCTGTCCTACTGGGACTCCTTGGCCCTAATGGCGAAATCATTGTTTCCCTAAACACCTTGTGTCCTCAATCCTTTTCTTACCTGCGTAAATTCCATCTCCTCAGTTATTTCCAAGTGACAACAGATTTCCTCTGACCTGGCTTTCTCATTTATTCTGATTCCTCTCCACAATAGACAGCTCCTCCCAAACTCATTCACCTACGAATTCTCGCGAAGGTTGGACGTCTCCAGTTGGACTCACCATCATCTAAGAGCTTTCGCGATACAGTCAACTCCCAATTCTTCCAACAAACGCTTGTTTCATCTCTCATTGACATCTAATTCGGATTTGTCCTTCATTCCTGTACAACCAGTTGCACGCCTTAGGAGCCCCCCGCCCCCTTGTTCGCGCTTATATACTCAAATCATATCCTGTCCAAGTGACCTATTCTTTAAATCTTTAAATCTTGTGATATCCCAACTCTTGAAATTAAATGTTTGTGCTAAACTAAAACCCGTCTTCGAGATTCAGTGAAGTATACTGGCTGCTGTAAGACAAGCAGACCCCCTTAGTCTGATAGTCAACCTCTGTAAAACCAGCATCAGGTTAGATGTTGTTTTTTTTTCTTTTGTCATCCCCTATGGCGGACTTGACCCGAGCATTAGCTATGTGTCCACCTTCAGGATGGAGCGATGGAACCTAGCCTTGGAGAACTGGATGCTACTACTCATCCAGATCTTCTATTCTCTTTTGCTGGTACAGACGAATCCATTCATGGTCCCCAACTCCCTTCACTCAGTAGCATCTTACTTATGACCATGGATGGCCGGAGTTTCCCCCACTGCCACCTGCAGGTAGCCTTGGCCCAACCGGGACATGGAAGCAAGCACACTCTGTGACAAGCCAGGATTCCTCTTTTTTCTTTATGTTCCGGAGAAGCTCCAGAAATGCCTGTGCCCTGTCAGGAAGTAGGTGATGGCTTCACTATGATTCCTCTCAGCACATAAATATAAATACTGCAGCTTCAGCAGTGCCCTGGCACCTTACCAAACATAACCACGAAGATGACTGCAAGGAGAAATATCAAGGACGCCTCTAGGCCGATGGAATCACCAGCGACGACCTGTACACTCGAACTTTGGTGGGGCTGCTACGCAAAGACCAAGCCACATTTCTCAGGATTCTCCACCAGCTCACACGTGTCATACTGGTTTGTGTGTGCGCCTTGAGAGTTCTTTAAGCCTTTCTTGGTGCTTGCGAGGAGGACGTCATCAGAAAAGGTAAATATGCCCAGGCAGCTTATCCAATGCAGAATCAACACATCTTGTCTTCCTCCCTCTGTAGCGCTAACGAAAGTATTCAACGAGGAACGTACATGCCCCTTTGCATAACGTTTTCTGTTACCGAAATGGTGGAAAATACTCGAATGAAGAGTTGGAGTCAATTATTTCATTTTTTACTGTTTGAAAACCGCGTTGATAGAGATTGGAAAGAACAGTTTACAAGTTACGGCGTGATCTACAGTCTAAAAATCATAACAAGATGGACACTGGGTGGTAGGTGTTCGCTAGTTCGCAGAGTTAGCGTAGTAATAAATAACTAACTCAGGTTTTCAAAATAAACAAAAGATACGACTTACAATGAAACTGGTGAAATTAAGATGCTCCTTCCAGATTCGATGTACGAAGTAATTGAACGAATGAACATAAAATTAAATAGTCCGCGTTGACGAGAAAAAAAACAAAACGATAGTTCTTCCGGAGAAAACAAAAGAGATGATGAATTTCTGACCGTGATGTTGGTTGGTGTCACAGAATGATGTGTTTTAACGGATCTCCTTCGTGACTTGGTTTGTCCGCAGAAGAAAGAAGAAGTAAAGCAGTTCTTGCTTTAAGCATACACATTTGGTGTTTGGTAGGATACTGAGGACCCAATTAAAAGAAATTAATATACTGCTGACCCGGCGGGAGAGATGAACCTGAAGAGGCAAGTTCAGACTTGGTGAGGTGGAAGGGGACGAAACCTTCTGTCCAGCGATTCACAAACAAATCCAATGTTCAATAAGTCACCTCGCCTTTTCCTAACAAGACGTTGCTAAACCGTAAACAATAGGAAGTGACTTAGGGTCGTGGTAACTCTAACTGCGATGGCCAAGGTGTTAACGAGGTTTTTACCATCCACCTGTTTTCTACATTTATTTCCGTGGTGTGATGTACGATGTACGTTAATATTTGATAATTGATGTTAGTAGTGTTTGGAAGATAAATCATTCAGACTTGTTTTGAATAGGTACGTCTATTGGGGAGAATATCCGCTGTCATTTGCAGCCTGTCTGGGCCAAGAAGAGAGCTACAGGCTCGTTCTAGCTAGAGGAGCTAACCCAAATAACCAAGACACCAACGGCAACACTGTACTTCACATGCTCGTCATTTATGCTAAATTGGTGAGACCGCTAAAAAGCGCCTTGATGACTATTTGTTTTCAAGTCTAGAAATGTAGGGTAAAAAGATGAGTAAATAACGATGAAGCTTCAATGATACAACAGCCTTCTTGAGTGAAAGATCAACTCGTCAAGTACTTTCTGTAGCAACACGAAGTAGAAAGGAATCTTACTGTACTGCTTGACTCCCATTATAGGCACCCCAGTGGTCGTAATCTAGTGGTTGCAGACGAAGATTCATTATCCGAAGAAAGTTGGGCACACACAAACTGAACAATGAACGTTACTAATGGATTGATGTGAACAATAATTAATTGGGAGGAGAAACAGTACGTTAGGGGAAGAAAATGTCATGAGATAGTCTTCGAAACTGATAGTGGTGGAGAGCGTATGACAAGTCAGTTGGGAGCCAGTGGCAGTGTCTTCTTTCTTGAGCAACTAGAGAGCTCCTGCACCAACCTTCAGTCCAGAGTGGGTTTCGAGGGGACCAATATGGTGTGTCAGATCAGATGTGTTCGTATTTGCGCCTGTGTTTGCATCTCGCTATGAAGGAGCGTGTTGGAGTTCAGAACTTCTAACATTATTTGTTACACGTGGGGGGGGGGGGGGGGGTAGAAAGCCGCTGACTAAGGCAAAAATTACTGCAATCACGAGCTCCGATCCAATGCCCAACTTTCGTCGGATTATAAATCTTCGTCTATAACCACTAGACTACGATCACTGGGTGCCTACAATGGTACATTACCGTCATAGTCTTCCAGCTTGACGGGCACCGTTTACGTAATTAATTCTTTCATGCAAACTATTGCGAGATCGTCCTGCGTTTATTGTGTGTCTTCGTCCTTCCACAGACGACCTTCGATATGGCCTATGAAGTTGGAGGAGATCTGTCCATCATTAACGCTCAAAATTTGACTCCTTTAACGCTGGCTGCCAAACTCGCCAGGATTGAAATGTTCTTCCACATCCTCAACATCGAGAGGGAAATATACTGGCAAATAGGTAAGTCGAAACGAACGGCGTTCTCAAATTCTGGTTTTGTAGTGCGCAATACACGGTTAGCTTCGCAGCGGCGGGGTTTTGGACTTCTGTAAAGCTCAATGATAGGAAGCCAAACACAGCAATTAATCGCCTTTTTTTCAAAAACCTCGCACTAATTTGAAAAATGACTCTTCTCACCAGTGCGAAGGGAATGCAAGAGCACAGAAAGGAAGCCTGGGACGGCCGGGGCTAGGAAGGGAACAAACAAACGTTCTTCTTCTTCCTTCGTAGGGCTAAAAAAATTGCAAATACTAATGTCCTAATAATACTAATAAAATAATTGAAATTACCACCCGATTCAAAATGGCACACAAAAATCAAGTGGTTCTTAACGTTCAAGAATTTATTAGGTTGCCCCTATTCATGTCATGAAGTTCATTGAGCGATCATTGCACAGGTAATTTATGAGTCTGTCGAGATGATTTGTTTGTGGAAACTTTTCGTTTATAGTTCTGTAATTATACGGAAAACACTGTGAAAAAATCCTGTCAAAGTTCTAATTCCGGAATTTCGTGGAATGTCCCTATTTGCCTACCACTATTGAACTAGCGTTTCACGGATAACTTATTGCACTAGATGTTTTTAATAGAACGCCGATATTATACAAGCTGGCATAATAACGAAAATATCTGGTGCGTAAAAACGCACAACTTTCCGCAATCCCCGTAAATTCGACGACCTGCTCCGTATACGAGCGGTATATCTTCGTTCAACGCATTTCTACAGGAACATTTATAGTGAACAAAATGTAGGTACTAGTTAGTTGAGAGTACTCGACGAGTTTGATCGAAATCCTTACGGCCGTTTTTCAGGAAATTGGAAACCGATAAATTAATATTCCAACAAATCTCATTTTCCAAGCTATTATGGCTGAAGTACGCGTCAACAATAAATTACTCTTTTTTTTTTAATCCTGTTGGAAGCATGAGAGGCTGTTGAATTTTATTTGAAAGGCTCTTGGTCTTCGTTTGTGTCTAATAATTTTCAATAATATCTCCGTTCGACAGATAGATAAAGAAATAATCACGAAGGACAAAATGTGGGTACAGGTTGTTATAAGACAAAAATCTTATGAAGCCGTTTAGTGAAAACATTATTTTCGACACATTTTGATTTTTATTTCTGCTCAATGGAATGTCAGTAGAAAATTTATTCGGAACAATATATAGGCATTATCTATTTCAAAACATTCTGTGAGTTAGGTGGAAATCGTGGAAACCGTTTAACCAAAAAGCGAAAAAATCCTTTTTTTGATTTTTAGGGCTATACCTCTGTTACGGGGGGAAGGAAATTTGGAGATGCTTTTTGAAGAGCTGCTGAATAAAGGCAAAAATTACGGCAATCGCGCCGGGGATTCGATCCACAATCCTCAACTAACGTCGAGAATTATGAATCGATCGTCTTACCGCAAGACCACGATGAACCGCTTGCCTTTGATAGGAGTCAGTCAGCACATCTCCCCCCTCGTCTATTAACCGCTACTCCTGGAGCGAACTCATTTTTTTTAGGGAAAGAATTTTACGAGAGTTGAGCGAATCCCCGGAAAATCCGATCTTTGATTCGAGAAAGGCTACAAGGAAAGTCTTCGTTCCCTCGCATTGTAGTAGGCGCGTCGCCCATTCCACCTTCGCGCTGGAACTTTCACAGCGTCAGCGAATCCCGGACCCGAGAACTCGTCTCATTCTTGGAAAGAAGAAATTCGACCACTAGTTGGGCGCCATTGTTACGGGGGGAAGGAAATTTGGAGATGCTTTTGAAGAGCTGCTGACTAAGGCAAAAATTACGGCAATCGCGCCGGGGACTCGATCCACAACCCTCAACTAACGTCGAGAATTATGAATCGACCGTCTTACCGCAAGACCACGATGAACCGCTTGCCTTTGATAGGAGTCAGTCAGCACACCTCCGCTCACCGTATTTTCGTGGAAATATTTGTAGAGGAGAAAAGTTAGGAGCTAACTAGTAAAAGATAATTTGCCCATAACCTTATTTGTGTGTCTACAAATTATTACACAACGGTTTATGCACAGCGGTTTGCACAGCTTGACGTGATCTCACACCTCCGAGACCCATCGCATTCGATTCATCGACGAAAGCTATGTATTCCAGCCGCGTGACACGTGGAGGTGGTTATGAAAGTGGTTTTAATGAGACGGGAGGGATTACAAATTATTAAACCATTACTTTCGTTGTATTTTCTCACGAGTTCTTTCAATTAGTACACTTTGGCTCACTGTAATTACTGTGATTTCACTGTTTTAGGTCTAGACATAGTCTTTCACCTCTGAGACTCGTTTCATTCGACTCTACAGCGAAAATATGTAGTAGAAAACGATATTAACAAGACGTAATTACGATAAAACTGCCAAAATTGAGTTTATGATAATGGTTGATCAAACACAAGGGATTTTTGTGCAAAAGGCTACCCGAAAGGAAGGAAAGTATAGTAATCGGCCCAAAAAAAAATTTGGGTTTTCTTTAGATCTTTACGTTTCAGACCCTACTGAGTCTAAAAAAACCTAATTTCGGCGCGTGGTCCGTGTGTGCGTGTCTACAGTTTGATTTGCGGGAGAACGACTGATCCGATTGAGTTGATTCGTTTTTTGTTTTGTTCGTTATTTTTTGTAGACACCAAAATAAGGTTATGGACGATTTCGGCCGATGGGAAGGGGGGTGGGGGGACGAAAATGTACCAAAAACTAGGGACTTTCGCATTTTTCTCGAAAACGGCTCTAACGATTTTGATCAAACTTTCAAATTATCTTCTACTAATCAATACCTAACTTTTCTTCTCCATTCATATCTCCATGAAAATACGGTGAACGGAGATATGGGCCCCTGAAGCAAAAATAGGTTTTTTACGCTTTTTGGCAAAACGGCTTCAGCGATTTTCACCAAACTCATAGGATGTTTTTAAATAGTTAATACCTACATATTCTTCTCAATAAATGTTCCTGTGACAGTCCATTGAACAGAGATAAAAATCAAAATGTGTCAATAATAACGTTTTTTCTAACATTTCCGTAAATTCCAGTGTAACCGCTTCACCAGGTATATTTTTATACGTTATTGACTGTTTATTGTGCTCCTCCCGTCATTTTCCCATGAATGAAAATGTTATAGCACAATCACACTATTTGACACTGTCTACTATCGAATCACAATTGAGAAAATATCTGGTGCGACGCATCCCATAACTTTCCTTAGCTCCACGTACAATCCACGATTTTGACCGCTCAAGTTATCAACACAATATGCTCTTCATTCAACGCATGCCTGTTTCAACTGTTATATTTATTGTGCTGCTCTCGTTATTTTCGCTCAGACCGGAATTTAACGACATTGTCGGGTTAGAAGCTGTCCATATAAAAACGCAGCAAATTATTACACTACGGTTTATTATTCTCTTGCATAACTTGACGTAGTCTCACACATCTGAGAACCATCCCATTCGACTCACCATCAAAAAATACCGGTAAACCGTACGAAACATGACCTGGCTACCGCGGAACGACGAAAACTAAATATTCCAATTGGCACGAAGGTAATTGGTTTTAATGAGACGGGAGGGAGGGAGTACAAATGATGAAACGCTCATTTTCTGCTGTGTTCAATATTAGACTTTGGCTTACTATAATTACGGCGATTTCACAATTTTTGGTCTAGACGCATTCGTCGCACTTGTGAGAATTGTTTCAGTCGACCCAGCATCTAAAAATACCTCGAAAACGATACCGAACAGGTATTTCCGACCAAACTGCCAAAATGGTGTTTTCATTTATTTTTTTTTAGACAACGTTATAGACCCGGCGGACGGACATTGCACGTTTGGAATCCCGATGTCTTGAAACGTAAAGTATCAAATTTTAAGGAGCGGGGGGTCGTAAAAATGTTCACCAACTGTTCCGAAAACGTAAGTGTATTATTCAGAATGAATAATAAACCAAAACGGCAATAGTCCGTGGATTCTTCCCCATTATCTTACGACTACTACTGAACTTCCACTGTATGAGCAACTCCTTGGACGATCAACATGATTTTAAGGACGTTAGTGTTATACGAACAATTTTTATGCAAACAAAAATGCACTGTAATCGGTTTTCGTCGCAATTATTGATAATTTCTCGTGCTGCTCTCATCATTTTCCCTCGGGTGAAAAATGCGTAGTACTATCGTGTCATTTGAAGCCGTCGATAAGAAAAATTAATTCATAATTGAGTAGTAGTTGCTTATGAAAAAGAAAAAAATAATTTTTTTGGCGGCTGAAGTGAAGCGGCGGAACTAGCGAATTTGTGGACAGACTTCATCAGGCTCCAACGATGGGCCACTGGGGGGTTTAAATAACAAAACAGGTTCAAAAGTCATGGAGGTTGCAGTTTCGCTATCCAGGCACTCACTCAGCATTCACCCAACTCAGACTTATGGAGCTACCGCTGTTGAATCCGTACCATCTGGGAGGAGTTTTAATCTGCTTTCCCGGCTCATCTAACTATTTACTTGGGTAGCAAGTCACGTTTTTTTTGTCATAACCTTCTTCACAAACTAGACGGTTATAAGCTTGCCAGCAACCGTCGCACACTAGGAACTACAATGTAGCAGCCCGCGGTTTCTTGCTCCCATACTGGAGGCACAAGACGAAAAAGAAGAGGAGCAGCTCATGCCTCGCAAGGAACAGGCTCATCCAGTGGTCCGGTCCAACTCATTCTCGCCTAAGACGTTCGCCGATATTGGGAACAAAACTCGAACATTTCACGTCCCTTTGACGATGATTCCCAACTCACTTTCTAATACCCATTCATTTAGTGCGGCAAATTTTCGTTCAGTGGAGAGGCCAAAACGGAGTTCGAGCCCAATGCTGGGGAACCTTATTCCCCACTTGCCCATGTTCTCTACGGGTAAATGGCCAGGTACCACTTGTAACGCTTCAGTGGAAGCTGTCTTGGGTTAAATCCTAAAGCGATGGCCGCGAGTACTAGCGTTACTGATGGCACTGACAACTGTCGAGCAATAGTATTCTTCAAAATACGAATTAAATCGCTCGACTAATCCTTCGACCGAATTATCCTTTTTTTCCGCGCCGGTCCGGTTTCTCCTGCTTTAATGCTTTCCCCACTGCCCTCTTCGCGTTTACTTTTTTGATATTATTCGATCGGCCATTGATAGGCAAATTAATAAACAAAAAAAATGATCAATTGATCATTGACGTGAATGTGGTGCATAAATGAATAAATGACGTAGTTATTTGAAGCCATCAAAGCTGCCCCCCCCCCCCTCACAACGAATCCGTATACGTAAGTTGAGAGGTGAGCGATATTTTAATTTTTTTTTTTGTGATCGGCAATATCTGCTCTGCAGCATTACACGAGTGATATTTACTTTTTATCTGATCGGCAATATCTGCTCTGCAGCATTACGCGAGTGATATTTACTATTTTTGTGGTCGTCAATGCCTGTTGCATTAGGCGCGCACTGTTTGTTCACATTGACTCAGTTTCGCGCGCTCTCCATTGTCTACATTCTTCCCGTTTCTTTGGCGCTCGTTGTTTACTTTTATTTTTGCAACAAAACTGCTCAACACTTCCCGATTTTGTTACGCTCACCAGTATCAGTTACACTAGTAAACGTTCTGAATCGTGAACCGAAGTTCCACGCAAATGTACCCGCGGCCGCTGTTCTGGGATTGAAAGGTGATTTACAGGAGCTCTTCTCCGGGGTCGGGATCTCATCATTGATTGAATGTGAGTTTGCAACCCCAGACAGCGGGGAAGTAGGCAGAAAAATGACCTTGTGCACGAGCATTGTTATCAAGAACTACAATAGATTGTTGACTCCATTTTTAACGTTGCCTGAATCCTCATCACGGTAGCGGCTTGGCGATTGGATTCAATATCGAACATTCAGAACTCTGTGAGTAGACATTTAGTGTTGAGTTGTGCGAAGGAAGACGTGTCGACTACGTGAGTGTGTCAATGGGGAAAACCCCTGCAAATTATTACACGCGATGACGAGGCGGGTTGTTTTTTATTGAGACGGGAGGGAGGGAGGGACTTCAAACGACGAAACGTTGACTTCCACTGTAGTTTCCGCGTTGTACTGCGTTTCGTTAATTTTTTTAACCATTTTTTGCCCATTACAACCACGGGCTTCGTCCGATCGGATTGCCGAGATGGAGGGCACAACTACGAGTAGATACCAAATCGGATTTTCGTGTGAAAGAACGAATTTTTTAGACCACGTTAAAGGCACAAAACCCCCAGCCCGGGGGCGGACGAACATTGCAAATTTGGAATCTCCAAATCTTGAAACGTAAAGTATCAAATTTTGAGGGGGGGTTGTAAAAAATGTTTCGTGACCGAAAACATAGGGTTATTATTCAGAATGAATAATAAACCAAAAATTAATCAAATCATTGGTGTAGGTGGGGGGGGGGGGAGACTGCACGGCATCAGCCAAAGCCGAGGGAACAGCGACCTGAGTCGTGCCCACATATGGGCTCTTTTCCCATCACCCAAGTTATATATAAGGGCTCCTAAAACGGGCACTGGAATCTTCCGGTTCCCTCCATAAATTTGAGAATTCTCCTCCATTCGTTGTGTCATATATCGTCCCTATCTATAGTTCGTCCTCCAAGTCTTTCTAATCAGGTTCTACCCCACATTGGGCATTCACATACGAAATGCTCAACTGTTCTATTTCCCCACAGGAGCATTCAGCCCTAATTGTTGGGTTATATCTGGGTAATGTATTCCAGACGGCGTAGTGCCCAGTTAACATGCCTATTAATCTTCTTAATTGATTCCTATTTAGTTTTAAGACCCATTCCGTCTTTTGTTTGCTGTACCTTGTGATCCGTGTATGCTTAGAGAATTCAAGGCCTCTGTTGTTGTCTATGTCATTACTAACTCTACCACACAGGGTATTATTTATGGCCTTCTTGACTGTAGCCATCGTAACTGCCGTATAGGGTTCTGGACAGTTCATTCCCGCTGTATCCCATGAGTCCTGGAATCCATTTCACCGTCAAGATACTTCCTCTCTGTGCAAGGATCTATTATAGGGATGTATAATTTTTTTTTTTTACCGAGGGCGTGCGGGACAAGTCTTTTTGTCACTGCGGCCACGTGTGGGCCTATTGTGACTCTACCCCTTCCTTAGTAAAAGGCGTCGTACATACCCGCCTCCTTTATGAAGCCGAGTATGTCCTTCACCGCAGCTCCCGCTATGATATGGGGCTCAATAATCCCCTGAGCAAAGTATCCAAAGCGTTTGACTGCTAAGGCAGGGCACTCACATAGGATGTGCTCCGCCGTCTCATCCTCCTCACCACAGAGTCTGCATTCCACCGCCTCTGAGATGCCCATCTTGTTGAGGCGATACCTGAGTGGGCAGTGTCCAGTGAGGAAGCTAATCAAGACCCTCAAATCTCTCCTGGAGAGTGTCAGCAACGCCTTTGTCCTTTGACCAGAAGGTGTAACAAGCCTTTTCGATTGTCTAAGTCGTGGCTGGCGATGCCAATGGGCGCTATTTTCCTGTGTATCCCATTGAGCCACTAAACGGTTCAGGTGACTTTTGGTCATACCTACGTGAGGTTCAGGCCCAATGGGTAGGGCTTCTGTGCCCTTCTTCGCAAGGTGGTCAGCCTTTTCATTGCCCTCATGCCCCTTGTGAGCCGGCACCTAGATGAGGGAAAGCCTATTGTGGGCGCCTAGCTGCTTGAGCGCATGAAGGCATTCCCATGCCAGCCTCAACCTAAAACTAAACTTTATAGGCAGCGATGGCCTGGCTATCTGAGAATATGTAGATCTGCTTGCCCTTGAGTCCCTTAGACAGGATCTCTTCCGCGCAGATCTTTATAGCTAGGATTCCAGCTTGGAAAATCGAGGGATGTATATACCCAAGCCTGTGTTGCCATGTATTTGGTCCTTCGATCCATCTGTGTAGCATGTTATGTTTGAGTCATCCTCTGCATTTCGGACGTATTTCCGTGTTAATGTATGTCTGAAATTTGTATGTTGTTTTCCTATCGTCAATCGGGTAGTTTGCTGTTTCTATGGAATTATGCAGGTCTTTCCCGATAGATCCGTGTGCCCTCCAGTTGACCTGTTTCCAATCGTCATTTTTCTTTAGTCTGAGGACGCCCCTCATTGTTTGGTGGGAGGGAATTCATTGGTGTTTTGATCACTGATAACTATAGTTAGTTTTAAGCGGATTTCGCTCATACCTTTATTTTGCCGTCCCATAGTGGCGGGCTACGTATCAAGTTTGAGCTGATTTGGTTGAGCCGTTTTCTTTCAATCATGTTCACACATACAGACCATTTTAACAAACAGTATTTTTAATTATTAGTAGGGTCTGAAGCGTTAAGATCTGAAGAGAACTCAAAATTTTCTTTTTCGGCCGGTGACATAAGTTTCCATTCTACTTCGTAGAGCCAAGATAAGTAAAGAGTATTTTTCGTACGTACCATTATAGTTAGTTTTGAACTAATGTTGCACAAATCCTTATTTTGGCGTCCCATACTCATCTGCAGGTTTGGTACCACATTAGAGCCGTTTTTCTCGAACGATCAGGACTTCACTTTTGGTTTATTATTCATTCTGAATAATAACCCTATGTTTTCAGTCACGAAAAATTTTTTACAACCCCCCCCCCCTCAAAATTTGATACTTTACGTTTCAAGACATGAGGATTCCAAATTTGCAATGTCCGTCCGCCGTCCCCCGTCCCATTCCACCGCCCACCGTCCGCCGTCCTGGCCGTTTTGTGCCTTTAACGTGGTCTAAACAATTCGTTCTTTCGCCCAAAAATACGATTTGGTATCTACTCGTAGTTGTGCCCGCCATCTCGGCAATCCGATCGGATGAAGCCCGTGGTTGTAATGGGCAAAAAACGGTTAAAAAAATTAACGTAACGCAGTACAACGCGGGAGCTACAGCGTTTCATCGTTTGAACTCCCTCGCTCCCGCCCGTCTCATTAAAAAATAATAAACCAAAAGCAACCGCGCTCGAGGCTCGCTTGCCTCCCAACGACGCCCGCCGCCACCCAACTCCCCTTTCGCCTTTCGCTTCGAGCGCCCCCATTCCAATTTCCCCGACGTTTTGGTTTTAATACGATTCAATTTTTTTAGATTCTTTCGTTTCATTCTCATTTTGGTTTTTTCATAGATTTTTGGTTAAATTTTGATATTAGTATTTAGCGTGCATGTTTTCATATTAAAATTCATTTTTTTCTAGATACTTTCGTTTTTTTTTTGTTTATTTTAATATTACGATTCAGTTCTTTTCGACCTTTTCTTGGGTTTCATTATGATATTTTTCGATGCTGAATCGAACAGGATGGGTCTCGGAGCATTAATGCTAGGTCAAGCTGATTATCCGAATAATAAACCGTTGTGTAATAATTTGCAGGGTTTTTTCCTAAATGGTTCTTTCTAGACTCCAGTAAAACGTAAAGAACTAAAGAAACAACTTTCCTTTCTACTTCGTAGAGCTCAGAAAAGTGAAAAGCGACTTCATCAACTTAGTTTATGTATGGTGGCTGAGTGGGACGGTTCTGAACTTTGAACGAATTAAGGCAGAGCTTGAGATTCCACGAAAGGAAGAAAAGACCTGAAATGTGGAGATTTATACAACTTTTCGGTGATGTAGTGCAAGAAATTGGAGCTAGGGGAGCCTTTGAAGGTCTTCCATGATGCGAAACAGATGGCCAAGTAGCTGGCTATTAGTGCGATCCTCCTCCATAGCATTTGATTCTCCTTCCTTTTTGAAAAGTACTTCAACGCGGGGTTGTCGAGTTTGTGGGTGTCTTTGACGTAGACGAGAAGGTAACGAGCTTGAATGAGGTTGTTGTGCTGGACGAAGTAGTGATAAGGTTTTTCAGCCTCTGGATACGAAGTGTCTCGATACCGAAGGATTTTCGACTCCAACGGTATAAACTCAACTATAGCTGCAGTCTGCACTCGAGTTCCAATCACACTCTTCCCCCACACCCAAGCTGGAGGCGAGTTCTCAAGACAGTTCTTTAAATCTGACGTCAGGTATATTCCCAGCCCCTTTGGGCCGTGAGTTTTTCTGAAGGGATATAATCCTAAATGTAACAGGGAGTGTACATGAGTGGCTTGCACGTCGCAAAACGCAAATTTCGTTCTTTGGCCCCCTTTGGCCGCCTGCCACTGTAATTGATTCGACGATAAATTGTTCACCATTATTTTAAAAACGCGCGTCGGAGTTTTCAAATTGACTGCAGCCTCAATTCTCCCGAAAATAGTATCGAAATCTTCTCGAGGGACCTCGACTAATTTGGGTTGCCTTAACTGCACAATTAGCCAATGCACTAGATTGATCACTTGTTCGTTCAGCTGCACTGAATCCCCTTTCCTGAGGCTTAATTTTAATATTTCGACGGACGGGATGAGGTCGTTGATCATCAAAAGTCCTTGCATCCCTTCAGAAGACTCGTCGACGACGTGATCGGGGTAAGGCTTCAAGTTACTGCCGTTGATTGACGCGATGTACATCGAAATTTTCAAATCGACGAGTGAAGAGTCACGTTCAGCGATTCTCAGCAGCTCAACGCTTTTCCTCAGTATATTTTGAGGAGGTTTGATGCATTGAACCGCCGAGTCTTCAGTCAACAAACGGAAATTTTCTACAGTCGGAGCAATTTTTTCTTCAGATTCCTCAACGCTGTTCCCGGCTTCTCCAGTGGACGCCTTTCCTCCCATTTTGCAACGCGCGCCATCGTCAACGATAGCTGTCATAGCTGCCCCCAAATCTCCGGCAGCTCGAGAGTCGACAGAACTGTCAACAAGGTCATACAAAGACCGCTTGAGAGCACGACCTTTTTTAAACGAGTCCCAAATTTTGGACAAGTTAACGGAATTAACAAAATTTAGGGGGGTTGCGGTCAAATCGTCTCCGGCTGCTGCATGTCTTCGATCGCACATCAATTAACGCTGTAACGCGAAATTCCCACTCGTCACGTCTACAATTAACAACGAAAAACAAAGTTTGGGTTCGGTTTCTAATCAAATTGGTTACGTTGTCCTGAAACTTGAAGAAAACGTTAATTATTGCAGTTGTGACTGATGAGGGTTTGTGAAGCCTGGAGTTTATTAATTTCTCGGAACACCGCGGATGTTCAAGACATTTCTCTTGGTTTGCTGAGCTGGTTTGAGTGTTTTTGTTACTTTCCTTCGCTCTATGAAGTAGAAAGGAAAGATGTGTAATCGGCAGAAAAACACGTTTTAAGATCTTTGCGTCCCAAAACAAAAAACTACTGTCCCCCTACTGGGTCCAAAAAACAATATTTGGGAAAATGGGATGCGTGTCTGTGAACGAATATTAGAGAAAACGGCAGACCCAAATAAGCTCAAACTTGATATCTAGCCCGTCAGTTATCACGAGACGCCAAAATAAGGGGATAAGCAAAATCCGCCCAAAACGTACTGAAGTTGTCATAGTGATCAAAACACCAAATATTTTTCTTCAAAACGGCTCAAACGATTTTGATTTACTTTTTTATATTGACAGCTCCTAATGAGATGACTCCGCTGTGAAATTCCCATCAGTGGGAAAATGAGGAGAGCAGCACTATAAATTACCAAACATTTCGGCCTAAATCGAGTTTGGCGTAATTTATTCCTTATAAACTACGCTCTAATGTTAGTTGGTTCTTCAGAAAAATTCAGGTGTTACGCCAACCAAGTACCTCTACGTTGAGTCTTCAATAACGCTAATACTCGTAGAAGGTAATTTGAAAGTTTAACCAAAATCGTTGCAGCCGTTTTCGAGAAAAAGGCGAAAACCCCTAATTTTGTGTACATTTTCGTCCCCCACCCACCCCCCTTCCCATCGACTGAAATCGCCTAGAACCTTATTTTGATGTCTACAAAAAATACGGAACAAAACAAAAAAAGAACCAGCTCAATCGGTTCAGCCATTCGCCTGCAAATCGAAAGGTAGCGGAAAGTAAAAATCGAAAGACGAGTTGCCCCGTCGACTGACAAAAAGTTGACAGTAACCGATCAAAAACTGATTTTACCGGGAAACGTTCGATTTGACCTCGTCGTTCAAACCTACACCACTCACGTGGGGAATGTCGCCACGACCACTAAATAAATAAATAATAGCAAACGAACAAAAGGAAACGAAAAGAAATATGCAAAAAGAACTTTGGCTTATATTGAAGAAAAAAACGTAGTAACGAGGGAAAAGAAAAATATACGGAATTGAAACTAAAACTAAACCTCTCTGGGGATCGTACAAGGAAACTAATATGACGGAAATCAAAATAATTAGGCGTAATAAAAGGAAAACCTTTCTAAATTCAACAAAGTGAGTTCTTAAGTTCTACAAGGTGAGTCTCGAACTAAAAAACCTTGCAAATTATTACACAATGGTTTATTATTCTCATGAACAGCTTGACCTAGTATTATTACTCCGATACCCATCCCATTCAATTCAGCATCGAATACTAGTAAACCATATGAAACATGACCTGACTACAGTGGAACTACGGAAACTAAATATTCCCCCGGCGCCAGGCCCCTGTCGGGCAAAAAGAGTCGGGGAAATTGGGACGGGTTGCGAGTTGAGCGGGTGGCGTTGCAAGGCGAGCGGGCGGGTGGTTTTTTATTGAGACGGGAGGGAGGGAGGGAGTACTAACGACGATACGTTGACTTCCACTGTAGTTCCTGCATTATACTGCGTTTCGTTAATTTTTTTAACCATTTTTTGCCCATAACAACCATGGGTTTCGTCCGATCGGATTGCCGAGATGGCGGGCACAACTAGATACCAAATCCGATTTTCGGGCGAAAGAACGAATTTTTTAGACCACGTTAAAGGCACAAAACAGCCCGGACGGGGGACCGCAGACGGACATTGCAAATTTAGAATCTCCAAGTCTTGAAACGTAAAGTATCAAATTTTGAGGGGGGGTTGTAAAAAATTTTTCGTAACTGAAAACATAGGGTTATTATTCAGAATGACTAATGAACCAAAAACAATAAAGCGGCCAAAATGAGAAGTGGGTTTGCTACGGAAACGGAACAATAGGGATTTAATTGAAGATGTAAAATACTGGTGTGGAAATGTATATAAATATATTTTGACGAGGCGCAGTTTACCACATGGTGCTCGCGTCTCTCGGCAGATAGCGGCACATTCGGAAAGGAGATGCTTAAACCCCTTCAGCCCTAATTATTCATGCTACAACCTACACGACGTTAGATAAACTAAAGTAGTTTGAACATTTGCCACTAGAATCGCAATGGAACATTGAGTGCCGCGCAGATTTGAACGGGCATTCCTTCGAGATTTATCGGATGTTGAATGAACTAACTTTCTAGCTCCTTCCTGTTCAAATATCTTCCCCAGAACTGAAACTTGCCAGTCTGACGAAATTTTCCTCAGTACCACTAACCTACAGTGGTTTATGTAGCTCTAGCGCCTAATCTAACAAGCTTTCCAATCGGTTAATGCAAATTTGGTAGAATTTAATACCTTCACGACACCTTGATTTTCCTCAGCTGCCTCAATCTTCTATTACGATTTTTTGTTCTCTTTCGTTACCACTTGGTAATCAGTGACCAAATTAATGAACCTCTCCTCTGCGGTGTAAAGATCCACTCAGCTCTGGAAATAATCACGTTGGCAGTCCAATGGGTTACCTACACGAGAGTGGAAAAAAATAATTTAGACCTCCTCTTAGCTAATTCCGCTACTACTCTGCGGAACTAGCCAGTGTGACTTATGATTCTTCTGGCTATACTTCCATTGAAATCAATAACAAAAAAACAGTGCAGAGTAGTGCCCTTTCGGTTGAACACAATTCACCACCGCACCCAGGGGGGTTCAAGTTAAGGAGGGGGTGGAGTCGCTGACAAGAGCATCCTAAAATGTAATCCTAGTGATTTGTTCCAGGGAGCATCACGTGTGCTGCGTACCCGCTCTCCCAAATTGACACAATCGACATTAAAACTGGGAACATCAGCAAAAACTCGGCTCTAAATTTAGTCGTTTTTGGTGTAAGTACCCAATTTTTTTTCGTGCAATCTTTTTAATATTTGTGTAACAGGTGATGATCATGACTTTCTTCTTCAGCTTCTTTTCGTGTTTTGGTGGCTTGTTATTCTTAATTATTCTACCCCTTTCATGGTCATCATCTCCTGCTTCGCGTGTCATTTCGCTCATGGTCATTTTTCGGCTCCTCTTCTTTTTTCCTCTATTTCAGCTTTATGATCTTCATCTTCTGCTTCTTTTTTGTTTCATTCATCGCTTCTTCATGTACCATCTACTTCATCATCAAATTCTTCTACTCTTTTCGTGGTCAATCATCTTCTTCTTCTTTGCCATTTGATGTCACTATCTATTCCTTCATCTTTCATCTCTTTCAACTTCATGGCCTTCTCTTTCTGCTTCTATTCTGTTGAATTCTTATTCTTCTAGCCATGACATGACATTCTTCTTCGTATTTCATTATCTTCGTCTTCTTCTGGATGGTAATCTCTCCGATGTCAAATTTTTCTTTACCACTTGCTGTCATCTTCATTCTTTTCTTCTTCTGTTTCTTTTTGTGTATTTTAAGACTGTCTTCTTCTCTTTTTCATTGTTGAATTCTTTTCAATAATGTTCTCCTTCACTTGCCATCTCTTTTTCATTGGTATCTTTTTAGAGAACAAGCTTCAGAATAATTGTGCCCATAATAACTTCGGTGATTGGCTCACTAGTGTGGTTGGTTATCATTATATTGTGCTGTACATAAATTGAGCCTTTAAATTGGCACTGTGGGCAGGATGTCTAAGAAAGAGCATTGAAACGAGAAAGCTGGCATAGAGACTGACAGTAAAACACAAGTTGGATCTAAGCCCCTGGTATTCCTTGAGTTGAATACATCAGCAATAGCAGCTATGGGTGTTTATGTTTTCACAGTATGATGAAGAGTTAGAACCGTGGGCCTTGTCTGAAACCAAGTACTGAACGTAACTAGATTAAAGCTTTCATACCTCAACAAGTCGACTGAAACCCAGGGAAGAAGATGAGGGAATTTAGAGGAGATGAAATATGGATGAAGCTGCCAGCTACAAAAGAGTGGTCACCAGGTATAATTGTGAAGAGGTCATGTCATACAAAAGTGGAAGCTAGTGTTGGAAGATTTAGAAAACACATTGACCAGATAAGGGGGAAGTCTGAAAACATTAATATACAGGGGAGAAAATGTAGAGAACAAGCTTCAGAATTATTATTAGGTCCATAACAGCTTCAGTGGTTGGCTACTGTTTGTGTGTTGCTATGTTGATAATAAAAAAGTTCAGTTCACTTCGTTTGAGTAACTAGCATGATTGGTTGTCATAATATTATGATGTACTTAAATTGAGTCTCTAAACTCTTCCTTGCCATTTTCTGGTACAGTCTCTCTTTCATCTTCATGATTTTTTTTTTTTTTTTTTTTTTAATCAAACCCTTCTCCTTTCATTACATGATGATCTAATCTGGTTTCATCAGTGTCTAGAGATGCGACGTGAATATCCAGGGATAGAGTCCTGAATGCCTCAGTCGTGGACTTGTGGTTTATTATGTCCCTCTGGGTAAAAATACGTTGAACGGAGATAAAACACTAGTATATAAAGCGAATCATTTTACAAAAATGAGATATTTTGCATCACGTCTTCTCTTTCATTCATCATTATCATCTTTTTCCTCCTACATCATCAATTGCCAGCTTCTTCACGTCTTTTACCTCAAATTGGTTGGTTTATACTGTCAATTACTTATTTTCAGGAAAAAGACGAGCATTTAGAGCTGATGGATGGAGTTTTAATAGACCTGCTCCACGCAAAATGGAACGCTTTTGTTAAAAACCGGTGAGCGTCGGTTGAACAAAATTCAAATTTGAGGTATTTAGTCATCTAAACTAAAACTAATTGTGACACAGTGTCAACTGAAAGAGTACAATATCAATGAGATAAAACAATGTAGAGATTGGGGTTAGGCCAAAAAACATTAGATTAAGCAATCCTCCAATGAAGGACCTCAGTTTAAAAACGCTGTTACTCCCAAGTGAGATCCTTACAGGCAGACCATTGAATTTTGCAATTATTCGTTTATAGATACATCCAAGTTAAATTGGGTTTCTTGTAAATTAAATAAATACAGCGTTTCATATAACCACCGCTTAGTAAACTGTCTACTGAGTTTTTAACTTTTTATTTTGCTTCATTTTGTTGGGTCAAGGCAGGTTCTACAAGCAGTTTTTCTTATTCTGCTTGTACTTTCTCATCTCCCTCGTCTGCTTCACGCTTCGCCCCGGGCCTCAAACTGTCAATCCGGCTGATGACACCTCACCTTTCTCACCGACTAACTACACAGATGTGTTCAACGCCACTGAAGCCAACGTCACCGAGGTCCCTACTAAATTTAACCTTTCGAATGAAGATGTAATGATAACGACTGCCGCCAACTCAGAGGGAGAGGTCACTCCTACCATAATTGACCTAAAGGTGGGTGACGTTGTATGTGTGAATCACAATCATGAAATAATTCAGAAGGCACAGCTTCCCCCTCTTTGTGTAGGTGAAAAGCCTCACAAAAGCTACTCAAATTTAATATTTATATTTACAACATTTTGTAGAAAAATGACGAGGGAAGCACAACACATTTCTGTAACTTCGAATAAAATCGATTTTACCGCAATTATTCCTTATAAATCTCGCTCATATGACGCTAGAATTCTGAGAAAATTCCCCACACATATCGTATATAAATGAACTCGAAAATAATAGAAACATGAAAAACACAAACCCCCGGGACTGCATGCAGAGCGAATTGAATAGTGAGGGGCGTGGAGCCTTCAAGATTGAATAAATAATTTTGATACCTCTGTTCCAGGTGCCTGGGTTGGACGGCATCATAAAGAGCTACAACGGGGATGACGACACCATTAGAAGGAAATCCTGCAGCGTGGATGGCCTCGTACCAAACTCTTGTCCCGAAGACGTCTCCGGAGTGATGAAAGGAAAGAGTAAAAGTCAGGATACTTTCGGATTCAATTCGAGTTTCTTCAGAGCCAGAGTATGTTACAAAACGGTTTCTACAAAATTATTCGTTCGTCAAAAACAAGGACATTGATGACAACTACTAGCGCAGTTTGTCCTCTGCACCTGTCTTTATATGGAAAAATCGTCAAAATACACTGTGCGCGTAATATGGTACTGCGTAGGTCTCGTTCCACACAATAAATATGTAATACACAACATTGCTCAATCCCACCAGTGGAACAACGACTTTTGTTCATGTTGCCATCACTACAATCTGCTTTTCACTCAGACCTCAGTAAAACTTGACTTACCAGAAATTATGACGTAATCGATTTTAGAGTGGTTTTTAGAGAAAACGACCGAACCAAATCCCCTCAAACTTGATATTTAGCCCGCAGGTTACCATGGGACGCCAAAATAAGGGTGTGAGCAAAATCCACCGAAAGTTAACTATAGTCATCATTGTGATCAAAACACCTTTTTTCCTCAAAAACGGTTCTAACGATTTTGATTAAATTTTTTAAATTGATAGCTCTCAATAAGGCAATCACACCATAAAATTCCCATTTGTGGGAAAATGACAAGAGCAGCACAATAAATTATCAAAATTTTCGACGAAAAACGTTTTTTCCTTATAAACTCCGCTGGAATTTTTGTAGAATGTTAAAAAAAATTGGTGTAGTAGTCCAATCCAATACCTAAAGGGTGAGTGTTTAAAAACGCTCATGAGATACATGGGGGTCACTCCAGAAATTCCTGAATTTCAACTACTGCCGTTTCGCTTACTACCAGTTCTAAACGTTTTTACCCAATAACTCTGCAAAAGTAATTACTATCCTTCTTCAAAAATTTGTTTTTACAGCCTCATTAATTATCTGTGTAACAATTGCTCAATGATGGTCCTGCAATGAGTATGAGCGGCACAATAAAATCTGGAACTGTAAGCGCTACCGCTTCCTGCTGCTGTGAAGTGTTGTTTGAGCAAGTTCAAAGGAACTGAGTGATAAATGAACTGAGTAAGTAGAATTATCCATGTACAAAGTGAATTGTTGTAGAACTAAGGAAAGGTGTGTGTTGCAACGCACCAGACATTTTTTTGTGGAGTTATAGAGGAAATACCGAAAAGTTCGAATTCTAGAATTTCTGAGGTTACTCCTGATAACCTTACGACCGTTATTCAATTTTTGTCGTAGCTTATTGGACTACCCCACTGCTAGTATCGTATGAGCGGTATTTAAGAGGAAACTATGCGCAGTAAACGAGTTTCTTCGAAGTTTTTGATAATATAGTGTGTTAAAGTAATTGTGTTAGTTCCACCAGTAGGTAAATTATTAAAGTTGACGTACCGGTTCGGTGAGTTAGTCTTCTCTGGCTGGTAGAATGCTGTGGGTGAGACATCATCGTTGGCTGTTAGCTCAGTACTGGCTTTCCATTGAAAGCACTCGCCAACAGCATTCTACTATTGTATCGGGAAATGAATAGATGATTGAATTGCACGCGTATTTGATGCTTTATTGATAGAGACAAAAGTACTCGGTCGAGACATGGAAGGACTAACTCGAGGTGAAACAACAATGGTGATCATCGAGATCAAGAATGAACGGGGTTCCTTTAGGCGTTGGTGATGGGATGAAAGTTACTTTTTCCCTTGGAACCAGGGTGTTTACAATTTGGTTCATGTACCGCTTCAAGCTGCATCCTGTATCCAGTTCCACAATATAGTGATATTGGCCCAGGTTCCGAGTAATTCTGCCAAATTGCCAAACATCTCTGTTCCCTTGATGGATTTTGGCCTGTACTCTCGCTTCCTCTTGAAGAGAACAAACTTGGGAAAGGTCATGACTAAAAGGAGTCTTTGCTTTGTGGTTTGGTAAGAGGGCGTCCAGACGAGTTTGAACCCTTCTCCCGAGATGGAGTTCTGCTGGTGATCGCCCTGAAGCCAAGGGCGTTGCGCGGTATCGGAATAAAATCTCCTGAACCTTCGTTGACAGAGGAGAAGGATTATCAGCAGCTGCTTTAATGCGTCGTTTGAGTGTCTGAATGTTGCGTTCAGCAAGCCCATTTGTGGCAGGATGATTCAGGGCGCTGTACTTCTGGACCAATACCACGTGCCAGCAGTACTGCTTGAACTCAACACTTTTGAAAATAGTAGCGTAGTCTGAGACAATGACTGTTTAATGTTGGGGCGAAAATTTCTGAGGCCCTCGAACTCTGCGCTCTCCTCATTACCGACCCAGCTGCTCCTTTGACCAACAACAGAAAGGAGCAGCAAACAGACGTGGCCCAGAAACCTTTGCTCACCTAATCCCATCAAGACACACGAAAACTGGCATCACCCCACCAACTTTCATCCACCTACTGAGCTGAGCTGCTCATGCAGTCAGTGCGATTCTACATCTCTACTGCAGTGCAACCGCGTTCGACCCAACCTTTAAGACGCGATCCATCAACTCCTTTTCTACGTGTCGCTTCACTTTTACCTCATCTCATCTTTCCCTTCATCATCTCCGTTACTTCCGAACATCGGTAAGATCGTTCCCATTTTTCTTCCACACATCACATCACCACATTCACCGTATTTTCATCCACCTCGTCACCTCATCAAGGGCCCCAACGAAAATTCATTTATTCATTTCTTTGCTCGAGCCTTCTTGTATTTTCATTTTCTCAGAAGCATTTATTATTTTAATATAAACCCCTTTCTTTAATTTCGAATTATTTTCCTCATTGTTTCTTTTCACCAAGCTTTCCCTTCTTACACCATTTGTTTAGCTAATAATTTTCTCGGCATTTTACCGTGGTCCTCCAAGCCAGCCCTATGTGTTGAGGTCACGAAATTCCCATCGTAGCACCTTAACATTGGGCTACGCTTTTTTACTTTCCGCTACCCGAAGGGAAGGAAAGTATAGTAATCGGCCCAAAAAAAAAAGTTGGGTTTTCTTCAGATCTTTACGTTTCAGACCCTACTGAGTCTAAAAAACCTAATTTCGGAGAGAGGTCCGTGTGTATGTGTGTGTGTATGTCTGTGTGTATGTCTGTGTGTATGTCTGTGTGTGTGTGTGTCTGTAGTTCGATTTGCGGGAGAACGGCTGATCCGATTGAGCTGGTTCTTTTTTTGTTTTGTTCGTTATTTTTTGTAGACACCAAAATAAGGTTATGGACGATTTCGGCCGATGGGAAGGGGGTGGGGACGAAAATGTACCAAAACTAGGGTTTTTCGCATTTTTCTCAAAACGGCTCTAACGATTTTGATTAAACTTTGAAATTATCTCCTACCAATCAATATCTAACTTTTCTTCTCTCTACATATCTCCATGAAAATACGGTGAACGGAGATATAGGCCTATGAAGCAAAAATAGGTTTTTACGCTTTTGGCAAAACGACTCAAGCGATTTTCACCAAACTCACAGGATGTTTTTAAATAGTTTATACCTACATATTGTTCTCAATAAATGTTCCTCTGACACTCCATTGAACAGAGATAAAAATGAAAATGTGTCGAAAATAACGTTTTTTCGAACATTTCCGTAAATTCCAGGGTAACTTCTGACCAGATGTGATAAATTCTAATGGAGTGTCTTTTAGTCACCCATACCAACATTTCATTCTCTATAATTATTTCTGTATATATATGTTGAACGGAGATATAAGCCAAGTTAACTCAGAAAAGGAGATTTGTCGAATATTGATTTATCGGAATTCCAATTTTCTCAAAAACGGCTCTAACGATTTCGATCAAACTTTCGGAGTACTTTCAACTAACGAGTCCCTACATTTAGTTCTGAATAAATGTTTCTGTAGAAATGCGTTGAACGAAGATATAGCACCCGCATATGTTGTTGGTGTTCGAACTTAAAGGGGTGGCGGAAAGTTGTGTGTGGGCTACGCTTTTTTGTTTAATTTCGAAAACAAAAAAAATAAAATAAAATAAAATAAAATAAAAAAAAAAAAAAAAAACAATGTTAAGGTGCTACGATGGGAATTTCGTGACCTCAACACATAGGGCTGGCTTGGAGGACCACGGTAAAATGCCGAGAAAATTATTAGCTAAACAAATGGTGTAAGAAGGGAAAGCTTGGTGAAAAGAAACAATGAGGAAAATAATTCGAAATTAAAGAAAGGGGTTTATATTAAAATAATAAATGCTTCTGAGAAAATGAAAATACAAGAAGGCTCGAGCAAAGAAATGAATAAATGAATTTTCGTTGGGGCCCTTGATGAGGTGACGAGGTGGATGAAAATACGGTGAATGTGGGGGGGGGATGTGGGGAAGAAGAAAGGGAGCGATCTTACCGATGTTCGGAAGTAACGGAGATGATGAAGGGAAAGATGAGATGAGGTAAAAGTGAAGCGACACGTAGAAAAGGAGTTGATGGATCGCGTCTTAAAAGGTTGGGTCGAACGCGGTTGCACTGCAGTAGAGATGTAGAATCGCACTGACTGCATGAGCAGCTCAGCTCAGTAGGTGGATGAAAGTTGGTGGGGTGATGCCAGTTTTCGTGTGTCTTGATGGGATTAGGTGAGCAAAGGTTTCTGGGCCACGTCTGTTTGCTGCTCCTTTCTGTTGTTGGTCAAAGGAGCAGCTGGGTCGGTAATGAGGAGAGCGCAGAGTTCGAGGGCCTCAGAAATTTTCGCCCCAACATTAAACAATGACTGATGGATATGCATGCACTAACTTCTGCCCATTTAGACTTAACGTCTACACACATAAAAAAAAGACCGTCAAATGGGCTGGCATAATCAATATGGAGTCTCTCCCAATCCTCTTGTGGTTGGTCCCATGGATGAACTGGAGCTTTTGGTGGGCTGTGTCGGACTTCAGCGCAAGGTTCACAGGATCTTGCGAGGCGTTCAATGTCTTTGTCTAAGCCTTTCCAATAGATGTACCTCCTGGACTGTTGTTTCATCTTTGTGATGCCAAGGTGTGTTGCATGGAGCTCTTCCAGGATTGGTGCTTGCAGGGCTTTTGAAACAACCTCTCGATCTGACCTAAAAAGCATGCCTCCTGATATTGTGTAGGGAGTGTCTTTACAGCTATACTTCAGATCATGCCTCAGAGTTTGCAAGTCTGAGTCTCGGGCTGTTTCAACTACAATGGTATCTGCGTTAATTGTTGAACTGGATATCTGGAGCACTACCTCCGCATATAGCACATCAACTTCTTTATCTATTGCTATATGTGGTGACTGTCCTGATGGTGCACAGGACAAACAATCAACATTCTCAATATCTTTGCCTTTTTTGCTTAAAGTTGACGTACTTATTTGGCGAGCCAGTCTTCTCTGGCTGGTAGAGTGCTGTGGGTGAGACACCATCGTCTGGCCGTTAGCTCAGCACTGACTTTACATTGAAAGCACTCGCCAACAACATTCTACCAGTCGGAGAAGCGCATTTACTGTCTCAGGGCATGAATACGGTCAGGAAAATAAATTCTGGAACTGTAAGTGCCCTGCTTTCTGCCAAAGTAGCAAAATCCATGAAAACCATTCTTTTGTCGAGCGAAGAAAAGTGGTGTGATGCGGCGCACCTGATATTTTTGGGCAAGTAAGGGTGTTATCGCCCTCTTTTTATTTTAATATAGACTTGCTTTTTTAAAATAAAATAAGGAAAAGATGAACTTTTATTAACTACTGCAGTTCTATCAACATTCAGTGGTACCTAAACCCTCCAAGAATTAAACCAAGGGAATTCCCACACCTGCACAACTATAGCTCTTGACTCCACCTTATTAGATGGTAATACCACGTGCTGAATAGAGCCAAGGTGCAGGAGGCAGGTGACTAGCGCTAGACCTCTCCCAGAGGCGCATCAACGTTCTTAATTTGTATCCTCTATAACAAAATTGTATCAGTCTCAACAACAGCTTTTTTCACTAACAACCCACGAAACTTGCGAACGGATTTTACTGTGAAGGGAGGCGTAGAAATATGGTGGGAAGACTGGGGAAAGTGCCGCCTCCTTCAAATCACAACTACTTACGACATCATCAGACTTACCGCTGAAGTCGGCCTCGAAGTCGGAGCCGTTTTCTACATCTGCGCCGCGTTGAGAGAAGCCAAATTTCTCGGGTGCAGCATGTTCGTCGAAAATTTGGTAAATATACCTCCGAATCCGCTACTTAGTTACTAATTGTCGGGCTGATTGTAAAAAATGTTCGTTTGTTTCAGATGACTGCGCCATCCCGAGTGATGTTTCTGTTTTCGTGCGTGCTGATGCTGACGATGCCTTTCTTCAGGTTTTCGTGCAACGAAGAGACTGAAGACGTGATTGCAGTTGTGATTATGTTGACAACTGCTCCTTATTTCTTATTCTTTTGCCGGTAACAGAAAAATTACGTAATGACTCATTTCGTGTCAACCTTTTACTTTCCTTAGCTCTATAGAGTAGGAATAAAAGTTAAATAATCGGCTGAAGGAATATTTTTTACGCATTAGTCAGATCTTGACGTTTCAAGTGCCATTTGTGAAAGTGGTTTGTGTGATTGAAAGGCAGTAGGTGATGCAAATCTACTCAAACGTCCAATTTATCGTGCAGGTGACCACGTGGTGCCAAAATAAGGGTATGAGCTAAAGTGGTCCAAAATACCCAACTTTTTTTTCTCAAAAACGGCTTTAACGATTTTGATTACAAGTTTTGTATGATCAAACGAAAAAAGTGTGACTCTTGGAGAAATGACGAGAGCAGGGCAATAAATGATCATTTGAAAAAATTCCAACGTAGCGCCCCAATGTGTTTGAAATTGAGAGATTGGAGGCAAATTAAGGGAGATGACATTAGGGGAGATGAAAAAGAAAATTGATGATAGTACACAACAAGTGCAGTGTATCACTAGTTAAAAGGACTGTGAAAGAACATGCCAGAAGACTGCATCAGACAATCTGGAACGCTGCAGTAGTAAGACACTCCAAACGATTTGTCTCAGAGCAAACAGGTGAGACGAGAGACACCCTTCTGAGGATGGAGAGGAAGGACTTAAGGCAGGTTGTTGGGATCATAACAGGACACTGCAGAATGAACAAACACATGTATGTTATGGGTATAGCCGAATCCCCTCTATGCAGGTGGTGTGGCACGGATGAAGAAACTCCCTACCATGTTCTGGCCCAGTGCCGGAGACTTGAGAGGGAGCGATTTTTGGTCTTTGGCACCACTTCTCCCAGGATGGATACCAACGAGGACTCCTTCAGGAACTACCTGGCTTTCCATAGGAAGCTAGGCATAGACCTGTAAGACACTAGGACTGGCACAATAGGTCATATGGCCGCGGTGCACACCCCATTACTGGGAGTACAGTCAGAAGATTATATTATATATAGTAAGAAGTAGTAATAGATCACTAAATTATACAGAGGACTGAAGTGGAAAGAGCCACTCACACATCAGTTAAGTTACATTTCCCCCAACCCTGGCAAAACAAGGGTGATTACTCAGGAAGGAATTTCAAGTCCATTAGAAACTTCTGGTACCGAGATTGAGTGAACAGAATATGTCGATCCGAAGACTGCACCAAGTGCCAACTAATTCGCCTCACTTTAGCAATCTGAATGACTGTTCCATGTCTCAAATCGTGGCATTTCTTTTAAAGCTGTCCACCTTTGTTGGGTTACGTACATACATTTTTGAAACTCCAACTCTTCCAACTTGCTTTTCAACTCAGTAAATTTTCCACTTCACAAAGCTTTACTTTTTTAAGTCATTATCAACTCCAAATGGCTCATTGTAGATTTGTCAAAGCAATTTGTTTTGCGTGGGAAGCGAATTAAAACTTTAACTTTAACTTAGCATAGAAACGTCAGTGTCATTCGATAGCTTCTGACTTGCTGATGTATATGTGTCCCGGAGGAGAGATGCAGCGAAAAGCAAGTGCAATAGCCTGAGAGATACAAATGGTGCCAAATCCTTGTTAGTCGATACAGAACAATTTTTAAATGTTTTTTAAAAATAAAATAAATAATATTTGCGTATGGAACTAAAGAGTTGCAGTTTCATATTCAAAGAGCCGCAGGTTGCCTACCCCTGCTCTACGTAACTGCTTCGTAATCCCGATTCAACTGACTTGCAACTTCTATGTTGATACCACCACCCAAGCAGGACGTGATGGATGGAGGACCCTTTTGACAGAAATACCATCTGTTTTCCTGAAAAGCCGGTGATTGTGAAGCCTGTGAAGACTAGAAACGAGCAATGAACTTGTTGAAAAGTTACACGAGGGATGTGAAATAACAGTGGGAGTTCAGCAGCCCCATATACAATAAGCAATAAGTCCAGATGCTCAACCTCAAAGCAATCTCTTTGTTTCAACCATTTACAACACTGAGCCTCAGGGAAGCACTTTTCACTGTCAGCAACACACATTCCTGCGATTGCCCAATACAGACTTAGAAAATTGAACAGAAGACTGTGTCTTGCCCAATATTTATTACCCTACTGTGATGTTTTTAGCTTCTCTGGCTTCAAAAAACTGGAAGCGACGAGCCCAGCAGAGCACTCCATTTCCACTGGTAACCATAAGCCAGTTTGTACTCATCGGGGTTTCATTGTGCTAACTGACAGAATTATTAGACCAAGCTCTGGAGTATAGCAGTCACCTTGTTTGCTAGCATTGGTAGGTGGCTAAACTCAATTATCCTGGAAAACAGCTGTGCGTCTTCGAAAAATAAACAAAATTGCAGAGCCAGAATTTACTCATGCACAAGACTGTCTGGTACTCATCACTTTACACTGGATCTTGCATCAGGTGAAGGAAGAGGGTTGCTGGAGCCCCTTTGTTCCTATCAGTTAGGTAAAAGGCTTGACCCTTCGTGCGTTCCTTCGTTCCTTTTACTTCCTTGCTGCCGCCTGCCATTTTTCATTATTGCATCGAATTAAGATCAGATCACGTGTCGCGTGTTTTTTAATTAATGTCCTTTTTTTTAAGGTTCATAATAGTGGGATGTCCTATTTACTTCGTCATTCTCCTCTTCCACCCTTCCCTTATACCAACTGGTTCCTCTGACCTTTTTTTCTCCTCCTTCAGATTTGAGACCTCCATAGCACAAAGGCACTTCACTATGCTGCCACACAGCTCGCATGACTTTCGTCCATTGTCTGGTGCTCGATCTACACGGTGGGTACCATCAGGTGAAGATTGGTGAAGGAGTGAGGGTGTTGACGAAACGAAACAACGCCATTTGGCTCGTCGAATGGATCAGCCACTTTCAATCTCAGAGCACTGGGTCATTGCTTAAAGTCCAGAGTGCTTAGAGGCCAAAATAAATTAACGATTGATACTGTAAAATCATATATTTGGGATCGATGGATAGAGCTTTTAGTTTACTCTTCATCAGCTTCTCTTCAAAAGGTGAGATTTGAGGTGTGTGAGCAGTTTGCAGTACTTCCGGAACCACCTAAAAACAAACTAATGCTGCGGATTGTGTGAATGGAGTTTTCCATGTTTGACAAAGTGGGATATCCACTAACTCTTCCCAGCCAAGGTTTCCAGTTCCTCCGTGAATTGACGTAGGAACTGTGAAAGGTAGAGGATAAAATAAAATTTCGGTTGTTGCAGGGCACCCATTAGAGGTTGGTGAAAACTATACCGCTTGTTGTTCTCAGAGTGGAATATGCCGCTTACAGGAAACTGTTCATAACGACCCTTGCTGCGACCAATCAATCCACAAAGGCCAGAGTAGTAGAAGCTCCTTGTCCACAAAGTATCTGTTTTGACCAGGGAAGACTTGAACGAGTCATGGAGATGGGTTTTAATGTAGCACGAAACTTGTAATTGAAGAGTTAGGAAATCATAACAAAGATTCGAACACTTACATATACGAAGAAGAAATGACTAGAACAGGATATGATTTGAGTATACGAGCATGAACAAGGGGGGCTCTGAAGGTGTGAAACTGGTTGTATAGGGAAGGAAGGAGGAATCCGAATTAGATGTCGAAGAGAGGTGAAACGAGTGTCTGTAGGGAGAACTGGGAGACAACTGTCTGTTGGGAGAACTGGGAGTTGACTGCATACCACGAGAGCTGATAGATGACTGTGTATTGGGAGAACTGAGAGAAGACCGTCAATCATGAGAAATAGAAGACAACTCTCTTTGGAAGGAGCTGTCTGTTGTGGAGAGAAATCTAGAAGTGAGGGGTGGGAAAAGGATATTTTGGAAACTCCAGATAAGGGGGAAATCTGTTGTCACTTGGAAATAATTGAGTAGCAGGACGTCCCACGAGTACAAACAAAAGGAGTGCTCGGGGAAACAATGACTTCCCATTAGGGCCAAGCACAGACGTTCAGAGGTCAAAAACCCAGCTGATTGGACCGTGTACCAAACAATGTTGGTGAGCATTCCTGCCCATGAGTCCCTACAATTGATGAAGGTGGACTCTGCACACAGAAGGCTATTGTGTTTACTACAGTAGATGCAGTATCTGGTGTACTGAAGCAAAGCAGCGCCTAGTCTGAGAGTGATCCACCACAGGATCTCCCTGTCTCCTGTGAACATCGCCACACAAATATTCACTCCCCATCTCAAAACTGTTCAACAATGAACGTCGATAAGTTCATCGCCATGATATAATGTGAGGGCTTCGTATTTTTCAGGGGATTCAAAACCGTCGGCCCGTTCGTAGTGATGATCTATCGCATGATTATGGGAGATCTGTTGAGATTTGCGACGATATATTTGGTATTCGTCATGGGCTTTGCACAAGGTAAGTGTTATCTTTGATATTTACTTGGTGGAACACTGTTGATGATGAGTGTTGAACATGCGGTGTATTCACTCCTTCAGTAAGCTACTTCCAGGGTCACGCATGTGAGTAGAGCAATACAGAGGGCTTCATCCGTGATGTGGGTGGACCAGAACAGAAAAGAAGGCTGTGCTACTGAACTGAGTAAACTGCAGCTCAGGGTCTGCTTGGTTATGACGGGTTGGATGTAGACAGCCCCCACAACTGGATTAGAGGTCCTGCTAGCTCTTATGGAGTCACATGTGTGTAGAGAGCTGCCTTCTATCAGGCTTATGCCGCACTAACTGAGTGAGATTAGATAAGGTGTGAGCGGAGGGGCCTGGTTTGCATGGCCAGGACTTGGTACAGATGATGTTCAGCTTTGAGCTTCCCTTCAAGGTACGATTTCCAGTAATCCCACTCTTGAGTGGGATGGGGCCATGGTATATTATACAGATGGATCAGTATGGGTTGGCCTAGTAGGTGCAGGAGTCTATGGGATCCGGACAGTGATACCGCTGGGTGCGCTGGCTACAGTCCAGGCAGAGTTCTATGCAGTGATGGCATGCATGCAGCACCTCCTCCACAGAGACCTGAAGTAGAGAAGAATATACATAAAATCGGACAGTCAGACTGCACTTAATGGCCTGGCTTCCTATAGCATCACGTCGGGGCTAGTTTGGGAATGCCCAACTGGCCTGAAGATCTTCGCAAAGGAAAACACAAGAGGAGAAGGGAATGAGAAGGCCAACTAACTGGCGAAAAGGATCTGCACTTCACTAGGTGCACTGGAGCCCTTTGTAGGGACTACCAAGAATAAGGCAAGTGGGAGGAGAAGTGCAGGGCTGCCTATTCGCGGGATATGCCAGGCCAAAGGCAGTCAAGGTTGTTTATTCAACTCTCCAGGGAGAGAGAGAAATCCTCCGTATGGGGAGAGAATGTGCACATATGTTGTGTGCCCTGTTCACAATTCACTGTTCACTAAGGTACCACCTGGCCAAGATACAGAGTTGCAGATTCTCTACTGGAGTCAGAGAAGCATGCATTGTGTACGTGTGAGGGGCTGGCTGTGATGTGCCTTAGAGTGATTGGTGTTCCTCAGCTGTAGCCAGAGGAAGCTGCAGGAATGGACCGTAAGGTTGTCATGCCCATTTTTGGCCTCAGTGAAACAAGATAGGAGATAGGAAAAAAAAAGAAGCAACTTCTAGCTTACTAAAGTTAACGTACCTGTTAGGTGAGTCCATCTCCTCTGGCTGGTGAGATACTGTGGGCGAGTGCTTTCAATGTAAAGACACCAACGTCTGGCCGTTAAGTCAGTACTGGAGTCAGTCAGTTGTTCGTGGTCTTTATATGCGAAGAGAAAGGTAAACCGTTGGGCGGACCTAACTCAATTGCTATAATAACTTCTAGCTTAATAGAGTGCGCTCAAACGAATACTTTTTTTGTGTGCTTTAAAGCAATCTCATTGACGTCAGCGTCAGCTTTTGTTCCATCAGATCTACAAGTATGTTTTTTATTGTTCGCAAACCACACAAATTTGACTGACGTAGTTTATTTAATTACTAACGTTTCTTTCGCTCATTTCAGCCTACTACATAATATTTTTATCTTTCGACAACCCTCTGACACCTGAAGGAGTTGATGACTCAGTGTCCAATCCAATTCCAAATCCGGTGGAAGCCGTTATGGCCATGTTTTTCATGTCGATGACGAGCTTTGGCGACTACTATCCGGCGTTGGACAGAACTGATCACGAATTCAACGGAAAAGTAAGTATCAAGACTCGCGTGTGCTCGAAATTGAGACGTTTTGTGTTTAGAAGATGTGTTTACCGAGCACATTGGCTCGAGCCAGCTACCTGAAGAAATGTATCGTGTTTAGATTCACTTGCTGTTCTATTTCTTGCTTCACTTCATTTTATAAGCTCTCCCCCCACCCCACCCCGTGTCCAATCGAAATTCATCTTAAAGCGTTTGTTTCTCTTCTTGTTGTTTTACTCTCTCTCGAAAGCACAAATTTGTGGCTACGAGCCCAATGAGATATCTGGCTACCAATTATCTGCCTCACGTAACCAGGCTGACCACTAATGTTAGGGACGGTCAAGCAACTGTGGCAGAAGGCAGTGAGGGAGAAGTTGCGCAAGGCAATTGCCCAGCAGCCCACCCAGCTGCTGTTGACACCAGCCCCCAAGTAAAAAGGCTCCGAATGATGACGATGCAGCTCCAATCGCTCAACCTAGCTCATGCTCTCACGCGTAGTGCAGGCTGAAACTGAGTCAGAGGCTCAATGGCGACCGGCCAGCGCCAAAACGAAAAATAAAAAAACATCCATGCTGAGGGCTCCCTGCAAGCGCCTCCACCTAAGAATGGCCAAAATAAAAGTAAGAGGGCTCCACTTAACCCCACCCCCTTTCCCATCGCCAAAATGAAGTAAACGTGAGGACTGTGTGCAGTGGTAGGGATAAGCTAGATCCTTCCAAAAATCAGCTATGCAAGGCGTTTCAGCCCAACCTTTAATGTCAGGGGCAGAACATCTGTGCTGCTGAGGAGGATAGAGCCGTAATTGTGATGAAAACACCACAAATGGCCAAAGCACTCATGATTTACATCTTCAAGAAATGTGTGAGATGAAGTTCGACCACCCCCCCACCCACCAACCCTCGACCATTGCATTGCTTCTCACGCCTGCTCTTTTGCAATGTGGAGGACTGATCTCGAAAAAGAGGACTGGCAAACAGCTCGTCGAGCACAAGGCCTTGTATTTATTTAAAAAACGTACTAGGCAGAAGGACTAGGTAATTGAGAAGTGAGGCTCAGCCTTCGTAAGAAGTTAAACGTTGCTCGATGCTAAGCACCTCCAAATAGCCTGGCAACGATGCAATGTTAAGAAACACCAGATCCCCATGCAGTGTTGCAAGTGCCAGCATTATGGAACTTCTGGGAGATCTCTCTCAGTTGTAGACCCTCGTTATCGTAGATATAGTAGATTCGTTCAATGATTTACTGGCTCCACAAACCTCAATCACGACTCGCGAAACTTTGGTAGTTGTGCACTTCAAGTTGGTTTCATGCAGGAATGGGATCCTTATAGAGCAACAAAGCCCTTAGCTAAATGTGTTTCGTGATCACAACACACCCCCGTACATTATGTTAGCCGTGCTATGAACAGCCCATTTTCCTCTACTCTGCACTTCCAAGTTCTCCTTCACCTGTCCCTAACATCTCTCGTGTCCTTAATGTTTCATAATTTGAAACTACCAGTTTTTTTTCTGAATTTCAGTTGTGTTTCGTGGTGTACATGGCGATTGTAGCGATTCTCTTAGTCAACATGTTGATCGCCATGATGGGAAATACGTACCAAAAGATCGCCGAAACGAGGAACGAGTGGCAGCGACAGGTCATTTATTTAACTACCTACGATTTTAATACGATCCGAATGTTACACTCCATTTTGTGTACTCTACGGAATAAGTAATTATCCCTTCGTTTGGGAGGTTAAGTGCGTAACTCTCTCCCTCCCCACCCTTCCAACATCCTAAAAGTACGAATTTAATTGTGTTGTACATAGATGATGCCCCCGGCCCCTCAACCAGCAGGCATAGTTATTGTTTCGGGTTTCCAAGGAACTTCCTCTCGCTTTCGACAGCAAAATCCCAGGCATTACAAGCTGTGAACGTGCTGTGGAGCTCCTGTGAAAAGTCGTAGGGCTCGGTTTTGTGTAATCGCGATACGGCTGATTTAAGAATTGCTTGCTGAATGTACTGCCAGATGGGTCTGATGAGAGAAGCGTAAATCAGTTTCTTTAGACAAAGGGGAAGGGCTTTGCATTGCATCTTAGTGGAAATTTTAGCTTCCTGGTGCGATGCCAGACCCTGGTGGTGGTGTGTGAGATGTGGGCTACCCAGGTGAGTCTGCTGTCCAGCACACGGCTGAGGTACGATCTGACTGTGCAATCGGAAAGTGGTGAAGAAGTAGGGGTACAGACATTAGGTGAAACAGAATTATGAGGTAGTGGATTTAACTTTACCCTCCAGCGGGTTCCATTTGCTTAGAGAATCATCAGGTATACTTTGGAACCAGGACACCCAAGTCGTCTGCAATTTGGGCGAAGGTGGTTCTGGTGTAGACGAGGAATATTGTGAACAACAGTATAATAGTAATTGTGCAAAACAGGACCGAGGATGCTACCTTGGAGAACCCCAGCTTTTACATTGTGAATCCTGGAAGAGGCAGGGTAGGTTCTATCGAGCAGGCGTTGACTGTATAATTTTAAAGTGTCGATGGTAGCGAGAAGGCCCTCATGCCAAACTTTGTCGAAGTCTTATTCAATATCTAAGAAGAGCCCAAGGCAGATGTGACGCTGACAGATGTCCAGAAGGATCTCATCTACCAACTGATGGAGTTACTGAGGACTTGAATGAAGGGTGGGGAATCCAAGTTGCCGCTGTGGTGGTTTCAAGCACTCCATGACAGTTCGCTGTCGTAACTGTTAAAAGTCTTTGGACAAGATGGAAAGCACACTGGATGGTAGCTCACTATACCCTTGGGAGGTTTCACCTGTTTCTTCCATGATGACATTTGCAAGTTTCCACTTTGCGTGAATAAGTCTGTGCCAAAATGTTTTATTGCGTAGAGTTACAACTTTTCCATTGCTGTTACTTTCCTTAGCTCTAAGTACGAGTAGGAGGGAAACGTATAACATAACAAAAAAAAAATTTCAGTTTATTATATAACTTTCCTTCCTACTTCACAGGGCTGAGGAAAGAAAAAAATGGTAAGGTTCTCAAATATTTTGAAAAGGTATAATTACTTCACTTTCACTTCCAGTGGGCGAGAATAGTTCTGGTCGTCGAACGAGGAGTCAGCCCTAAGGAAAGATTGACGAAGCTGATGTGGTACTCGCAACCCATGTCAGACGGCAGAAGAGCTTTAGTTCTTCGACTCAACCAATCGGTAACAAAAATTACGCATTACGTTTTGTGGATCAGCAAACCAGTAGAAGCAAACGCTAAGTCAACGTCACGCGGGCGAAACGAACGAGTTTTTTTTGTTTCATCCTCCTAACTTTCTGTGGCCCGTCTTTTTAAAGATTTTCAGACAAACGGTCTCTTTTTTTTCGTGGCCTTTTTCGCCGTTTATGCGGTTGTGGCGTTTGGCCTTCACCTAACTGACAAAAAGCGTCGTGTTAGGAGGAAACTATATCGTGTCACAAAATAAGAATACAAGAAACTCGGGCTTCCCACTCCCCCACCAATCAATAATTGTCGTAGGATGACTGGGAGCAACTCAGTAAATTCCGGAATCTTGAGCGCCACCAGTTTCTTCGTAATATGTGAAGTTATAGTTTACCGAGTTCAAATGAGCTGAATAAAAATATATCTGGTGTGTAGCAACACACAACTTTCCGCCACCTCGTAAGTTCAAACACCAGCTACATATGCGAGTGCTATATCTTCGTTCAACGCATTACTACAGAAACATTTATTCAGAACAAAATTTAGGGACCAGTTAGCTGAGAGTACTCCGTAAGTTTGATCGAAATCGTTAGAGCCGTTTTTGAGAAAATTGGAATACCGATAAATTAATATTCGATAAATCTCCTTTTCTGAGTTAACTTGGCTTATATCCCCGTTCAACATATAAATACAGAAATAATTACGGAGAACGAAATGTGGGTATGGGTGACTAAAAGACACTCTGTAAGATCTGTCACAGCTGGTGAAACGATTACCTCAGAATTTACTGAAATATCCAAAAAACATTACTTTCGACACATGTTGAGTTTTATCTCTGTTCAATGGACTGTTCGAGCAACATGTATTGAGAAAAATATGTAGGTATTAACTCTTTGAAAACATCCTGTGAGTTTAGATAAAATCGTTGGAGCCGTTTTGCCAAAAAGGGTAAAAACCCTATTTTTGCTTCATAGGCCTATATCTCCGTTCACCGTATTTTCATGAAGATGAAGCAGAAATGCCTATGAAGCAAAAATACGTTTTTTACGCTTTTTGGCAAAACGGCTGCGACGATTATGATCAAACTTTCAAAATGTTTTCAAATAGTTGATACCTACATATTGTTCTCAATAAATGTTCCTCTGACAGTCCATTGAAAAGAGATAAAAATCAAAATGTGACGAAAATAACGTTTTTTCGAACATTTCCGTGAATTCCAGGGTAACTGCATCATCAGATGAAATAAATCCTATGGAGTGTTTTTTAGTCACCCATACCCACATTTCGTTCTCCATAATTATTTCCGTATATATATGTTGAACGGAGACATAAGCCAAGTTAACTCAGAAAAGGAGATTTGTCGAATATTAACTTATCGGTATCTTAATTTTCTCAAAAACGGCTCTAACGATTTCAATCAAACTTACGGAGTACTCTCAGCTAACTAGTCCCTAAATTTTGTTCTGAATGAATGTTTCTGTAGTAATGCGTTGAATGAAGATATAGCACTCGCATATGTACCTGGTGTTTGAACTTACGGGGTGGCGGAAAGTTGTGTGTTGCTACGCACCGCTCGTTTATAAAGCATGACGTCATGGTCATACAATAGAACTATTGGTTCTATGATGGCTTTGAATTCAGTTTGTCATTAATTCTAGTTCTAATTCGTTCCAGTTTGCCTTCACACAGCAAAAATTGTGAAAGCTGTAACTCGAAAATTTAATTGATACGCTATTGAAACTGTACTTGATTGATACTCTCTTGTTGCTGTACAATGTTACCTTTTCAAAACTAATACAGGTGTTTTCACTGATGCAGGAGGAGGACAAAGAGGAGATGAAGGAAATCCTCGAGATGAAGCGAGTTCACAACAGAATGGAAGAAAAGAGGAAAGCGAGAGAAGAGAAACTGCGAGCGGAGCGAGAAGCCAAGCAACCGGCCCAACCGCAGACGCCTGGGAAACTGCAGTCCGCCAATCTTATTGACCTCAGTAGCCCTGATTCCAAAGAGAAGAAAAACTCTCGTGACCTAATACGATGATGTGTTTTTGTCAGATTAGGACTTAGGAGGCGTTTTCCGTTGCAAATGTCCCCCTGGGTTATGTTTACACTGTGATGTGATGAAGCAATCATTCTTGAGTGTAGCACGTTTCCAGACTGATGAAATTGACGGTTGAATGAGGAAAGGTTCACCTCTGTTATCTAATCGATTGAGCGATCATCCACGTTTTAACTTGCTCGTAAGTTTGCATTGACATGCTATTCTCACTCACAATGTACATACTTCTCCACCATTGCCCTTGTCAGCAGCCATTGTTTGGATTGCTTCGGGCTAAGTCGCTGGGCATCTTATTCTGATTTAGCATTGAACCTTTGTACAATAAATGCAACCTCTACGGAATTCATAGCTGTTTTTCATTCTTCATTTTACTTTTCTCAACCTTACGTAGTAGGATTGAAAGTTATATGATCGGCTGAAAGCTGTCAAGTTACGTTTGCGGGCAGTAAGAAAGTAAAACTTGTAGAATTGATGGATGAGTGCTTGGAAGCAAAACAAGGGAAGCAACATTTCAATAGTTCTTACTCCAATTTTTTCAGGGGCTTTTTGCGTGCGCCACTTCTTTCCGCTTTGCGCTTATTAATTCAGGAAACTTATAGCAGAAGACTTTGAGCAACTTATGGCAGGCACAATTTAATTATAGACGCTTCTAAAGTACGAATTAAAGGAGGAACATCCCTTCAAAATCCTCCACGAGAAAATCGGCTTCTTATAAGAAATAGGTGATCTCAATTTGTGATTACCATACTTATGGAGCAAACGTAATAGATAGAGCGAGCTCCTCGTAGTCATTGCCAAACGTGACCTTGGATTTACAATGTTACCATGGTGGGCAAATCTAGTCGACTGAAACAAGGTAGAGTGACCATGATAAAACAGAAATATATTTTTAGCAAGGAGCTGCTTAATGTTAAATACTCAAATACTACTAAAACACTTCCCCGGAGGAGAAACCTGCGGTTTTTCTTGCACACAATTTTCAGAATGGCTTTCTGTAGTATTAAATTTTATTGAGGTGTACGTCGATTGTTCCTCCCCATACACGAATGCCGTATTGCAGTGTGCAAATCCAGAGCATTACGAACGTTGTAAAAAATACGAGTGAACTACCGGCCAAAGAGGCCATCTGATTCTCCCAAGAGAGCCCATCGTCAATTATTATCTCCAAATACATTAGTATTAGCATCTGCAAACACCTGAGAGGGGAGAGAGGTGCGAACGAATGGTAATTCCACTTATAATTGAACCCGGCAGATCAACGCTGCTCGAGATCATCATGCGCGTCTATGAATGCGATTGAGAGAAAACTGCTAAACCTAATCGGCTCAAATTTCATATTTGACCTGCAGATCACGATGGGACGCCAAAGGTATGAGTGGAATCGGTTCAAAACTAACTATAGTGATCAATCAAAACAGTAAATTTTTTTTTCAAAATTCTCCACCATGATGTTCTTGTACGAACATTTCCAAATAGTACATCGATACTGTGAAATTGCCATCATTGGAAAATGACGAGAGCAGCACAATAAATTATCAAAAACGTCGACGAAAAGAGATTTTACAGCCATTTTCCCGCAAGTTCGCCAGACATCTCGAATAAAGGCAACCTTCAACGAGAGCGTGTTATGTTAGTTGGGAAAAGTAACACGTATTCTGCTGCGCGCCTTACAGTTTGAACGTTGGCAACCAGCCACGTCAGATCAGGCTCCGGTTCGTTTTCAATCTCCTATTACTTTTCCTCTTTTTTAAACCAGTTTATGTACAAAACGCTATGCGCACTACGTTATGAAGAGGCCGGAAGAACGGGAGATTGGAAGTAAACAGGAGAATTGCGGGTTGCATACTGTTGAAGGCAGCTACGAACGCGATTGAGAGAAGACTGCTGAAACAAATCGGCTCTAATTTCATATTTAGAAAAAATAAACGTATGAGCAAAATCGGTTCAAAACTCACTCACCACTATAGTTATAGTGATCAAAACACCAAATGTTTTCCTTAAAAAAAACTGCTTTATCGCGTTCGAATAAATTGTGTGTACACATAGCTTTAAATAACACGACAGTGCCATAAGATTCTCGTAAGTGGACATGATGACGGCTGTTTTCGCCGCAGGCTTTTCCTTCGCAAATAAGTAAAACCTGTGACCCGGGAGCAGTGGAAATTAGCAAATAAAAGATCGAACCGAATTACACACAAGAGAGCCACGCAATAGACAAAATTAACAAATAATTCGAAAGGGGAATCATGGGCGCAGAGGACGGATGAAGTTTGCTAGCATTCTCTGACAAATCAGGGTGGTAGTCCCATGAACTACCTATAGTAGGTGGTAGTTTAATAACACTCCGGAGATAATAAAAGCAACCCCCAGAAATTCTGCAATTTAAACCAATGCCGAAACAGTTAGAGCGATCTTCCTCACAAAAATCGTATTAACACCCTCGTTAAACACGTACGCGGTGATTACTTAATAGTGACCGTAGTATCGGTAGGAGCAGCTCAATAAATTTCGGAATTCTAAACGCCACCAGTTTTATGAACTTGGGATTGAATCGGTAGCTAAAGCCACCAAAATGTACATGGGGCCGAGGAAAGTTGTGTGATTGGTGAATATAGAACACAAATTAGCAAAACGGAGTTTTAATGCAAAATATTTGTTTTCTTATAAGACGTCTATTACAAGTAAGCAACAAAAATAACCCCTATAATTACAGTTTTACGAGCAGTAACCACATAACGGTTCGGCTCTATCACGAAAGATCTGTCGATAGTCGAGCGATCACAGTTCTGAAAGTAAAGTAAACTGTAAAAGAAAAAAGAAAGTAACGAAACTAAACTCAAAATTTTTCAAAAAGTCAAGCGAGTGAAGGAACTCAAAACACTGAAACATGTTGAGAATGATTTATAACTGGAAGAGTATAACAGTGTGGACAGTGTTGAGGTAGCGTCACTCAGTTGAAAGAATTCGCAATTTGGGTGCTCATCTTGTAAGAAATTTCGTTTCACCGGTAAAGGGCTCAACCGTGCGTGATGAGATGGATGATGGTTTCGACTATGAGTTTCCCTCTAGGATGAGTCTGCAGGTTGATTCGAGGCTCGTTGATTTTCTCGTCGAGAAGTAAAAGTAGCTCTTTTTTTATGGACTCTAGCAGCTCGGCGACCTTGAACCAATCAAACAGAGTTATGAACGCTTCTTAAAGGTGGGTTTTAGAAAGGGTGACGATTACGTTACCAACTATCTCAATCAGAACCCTATCGTGCTATTCAAGTGAGGTTTTCATCAGAACTCTATCGTGCTAATCAAATACAGCCTCCTTGCTCTCTCAGTGATTTTATGTTTTTAAGTTGTTTCCGAATTAGTTTATCTTCTATCGATTTATATTCTGAGGACCTCGGTCGGACACAGCAAATTAAATTAAATAGATGCGACCAAGTGCTCAAAGAATGATTGTCTCTCACTTGGGAGGGGCTAAACAGCACAAAACGGGAAGTATGACGGCTTTGACATCAAAAAGAACGGAGGAATAGAATCTTCTTTTATTATACTCAGTATTGCTTTAAAAAAATAATAATAAGGAGACTTCTCACTCGTTAATAAAAAAGAAATCTACGTGAAACAGGGCTTGACCAAAAAAACGAGCAGTGCGTAACAACTCACAACTTCCCGCCATCCCTTTTAGTTCAAACACGAGCTACATATGCGGGCGCTATATCTTCGTTCAACGCATTTCTACAGGAACATTTATAGGGAACGAAATGTAGGGACAAGTTAGTTGAGAGTCGTTCGTAAGTTTGATCGAAATCGTCAGAGCCATTTTTGAGAAAATTGGAATACCCATAAATTAATATTCGACAAATCTCCTTTTCTGAGGGGCTTATATCTCCGTTCAACAGATGGATACTTTAGGAAACAAAGTGTGGGTTTAGAATGCTAGAAGACACTTAAGATTTATCAAATTGGTCAAAGAAGTGTCTGATCTTCTTGGGGCACATCGTACACGGACGACAGCTTTACATCCACAGTCTGCTGGTCTTGTAGAGCGGTTGAACAGATCTCTTACGAAACACCTGGCAATATTTGTGAACAAGAGTCAAACTGATTGACTGTCTTTTCTCCTGCTCAGCTAATATATGGCCGGTATTTACGTTTTCCCCGAAGAAATGATCCGACCACCAACAGACGAGGCTTGCCAACAAACAGAACTTGCCTTTGACCTTCGGAGAAGCCTGGAGCAAGTACGGGAGTTCGCTCAAAACGAAGCCGAGTTGAAGATGCGAACTCAGAAGGAAGCATTCGATCGTAGAGCTCGATCGACCACCTTTAAGGAAGGCGACTGGGTTTGGGTATATGATCCAAAAAGGAAGAAAGGGATCTGCCCAAAGCTCAAGCCTACTTGGACCGGTCCGTGGGTTATCGAAAAACGCATCAATGCTGTGCTGTGTGATGTGAAGCTTGGTAACACGAAAAGAAGATTACATGTTAACCGTCGAGCAGCTGTGAACGTCAGGCCAATTAAAGAATAAAAGAGACTCCATTAGGATTTATCACATCCGGTGAAGAAGTTACCCTGGAATTTACGGAAATGTTCGAAAAAACGTTATTTTCGACAATTTTTATTTTTATCTCTGTTTAATGGACCGTCACAGGAACATTTATTGAGAAGAATATGTAGGTATTAATTATTGGAAAACATCCTGTGAGTTTGGTGAAAATCGCTGAAGCCGTTTTGCCAAAAAGCGTAAAAACGTATTTTTGCTTCACTTATCTCCGTTTACCGTATTTTCATGGAGATATGTATGGAGAAGAAACCCCCCCCCCTTCCCATGGCCGAAATCGTCCATAACCTTATTTTGGTGTCTACAAAAATAACGAACAAAAGAAAAAAAGAACAAGCTCAATCGGTTCAGCCGTTCTCCAGCATATCGAACAACAGACACACACACGCACCATGCGCCAAAATTAGTTTTTTTTTACTCAGTAGGCTTCAAAACGTAAAGATCTGAAGAAAACCTAACTTTTTTTGACACGGTTACTATACTTTCCTAAACCTTTGGGGTAGGGGAAAGTAAAAAAAGGCAAATTAAAAAAATATGTTGCGGAACCCTACCTTGCATTCGCTCAGGCTTAGAGCGAGACAGAAATTTAGCGCACAATATTAATTATTTCGTAGCAGTAAGTCCCTCGGAAGTCCTCCACTTCTTCTGAGACTTGAAATTGACATAACTCGACAAAAAAAATAGAAACTTAATCGCAGTTTTTTCGGCTGTGGCGACCGTACGACGTCCTCCTTCTTCTGTTCTCTAATGCTCGGCAGCTCCCACTCTTCTAAGTCTTTGGAGCTCGGTGGGGACGTCTCTCAGCTTCCCGCTCTTATTTCGTCGCGTCATGGAAAAATGTGTCTCCACAATATGTTACTATGGGTTATTTTGCCCTTCTGTTAATTTTTAGGGGTCATCTCAGGACCTCCACTGTCGAACTCTTCACGTAGAGTCCAGAGGAATTCTGTAAGAGGGTGGGCTCGAGGCTGGATGGGGGTTTTCACCCACCTCAACCAGCTGGTATGAATGGTGTGTGACTGGCTAGAAACTGTCGGTGTTATTCAGTGATTTGGAGTGAAAGTAATTTATTTTGCATGAACGTAATTTATCTGGAATGAATGTGTGAACTGTAAATGCTAATCAAACGTAATTTACCTTTGTGCTGCGGAGGTGTCGAATTTTAAGAGAATAAAAAAAGGGAGCAGAAAGGTACCGGCCGGTATAAAGGAAGGACAGAAGAGGTGAATGATGAGGATAGGAGGCAATCACTCGATTTGTGAGCCTAAAAAGGGATATTATTGGAAACAAGTAAGTACTAAAAGACGAGTCGATGGGACGCTTGATCTCTCTCTGCGAGAGAATGAGAGAAGAATGAGAAGCAGGCGGCGGCAAGGAAAGAGAAGGCGTGAAGGGAGGCACGAATCGTCAAGCTTTTGCCTAATTGAGATGAACAAAGGCGCCACGACAGAATGTGACTAATGAGTAGTTATTTCGCACATTGTAAGCGAGTTAGCGAGTACACTATGCTTATGTTTCTAAGAGAAAATTATTTATGCACCGAAAAAGCTGAGGAAATGCTGTATTTATGTTTTCCAGGGAGAATGGAAGAGAGTCTCTAGAAGAGAGTAATTCTCCCTGGTCTTTAAATAAATCATTCATTCATTCAGTCTTTCTCTTGCACCCAACAATGCCTGTTTTAGCGTCAGTAACTCCACCCTAAAAATTGACCAAAGCCCTTGCCTTGAGTGTCCTGAGTCATAAGTTTCGTTTCCTTTGTTGTTCCTTTTTTTTCTTTTTGCATATTACGTATTGGGCATTCAGTGCAGTGCCTTCACGCTTCAAGCTGGTCACTTCTTGCCCTGAAAATCTTCTGGCCACCCGAACTTTTTTCCCTATTGTTGTTCCTGGCAATCCAGAACGTGCCAGTTGGAAGTTGTTCCCCGTTCGAATATTTGGGAATCCCAAAAGCGCAGTTTTTCGAGCAACCGATTAGGAATCCAGCTCACCAGAACTCTCTCTACTTATATCGTCGTGTGTACACTGCCATCGCCTCAATTTCGTCTCATCAAAATCGAAGTCAACCTGAAGAAGACGCCTCAGGTCAGACGTAAAAGGGCAGTGGTTTAGTTGGCGGAACTCCACAAGGAACCTTTTCTTTTGCGCCTATTAGAATTACTATTTTTTACGTTTACTCCTCGAGATAATAATTTCTTCTTTTTTTTGTGAATAAATCTAACGTATGTCCTGTGGTTCAAGGGTTTCGTCAAAGGAAAATTCTCCTTCCCCACCACATTGAACGTTACAGCGCCTGTAGATAAATGCACTTAAAAAAATCACTGTATCAGTCCAATTAGCTACGTATACGATATCAATCTGAGGAAATAATCAGGAGCAGCTACAGAAATTCCTGAATGTATTTGGCGTTTTGTCGACTGTCTTTGTTCACAGCGTTTTCCCTAATAAGCAGAGCAAAGTTGTATATGAGTCGCGCCAGATATTTTTCCGGATTTTTCAGATCTTGAAAATTTCAAAAACTCAAATTCAATATGCGATGCCGAAATAAGTTTATGACAAAAGGCTGAAGTTAATTTACTATAATTGTCACAGTGATCAAAACACTTGAGAGCAAAGTAGGACTCAATTATTTTTAAAGTTCTCTGGCCACAAGCAAGGATAATTGTTAAACTTAACTTAAACGCAAATCGAGGATACAGAAAAATTAAATACCTTGTTCGAATTAACTGAGAACACGATCCATCCATCGTCTATAGATACCATGAACTCTCCGCAATTCAACTCAACTTTGAGATTTCCCGCGGAGAACAGAACCAAAGGTAGGATAGGGACCATCGTGCAGTCTCTGATGAATACTCGAGACGTCTTGACTTTTTCTTGAAAGACGAGGTACGGGCTCGAGTAGTAAGCCACTTCGTGATTTACGGAAGAGGGGTGAAGAAGAACCTGAGGGAAGAATATTAGTCGTTTAGTGATCTAGTCCCAATTCATAACTTAAAAACAAATCAATCAACAGTCCATCGGGTGATGGTTTGGTTAGATAAAGGAGGAAAGCTTTGAACACGCGAGAACGAATTAGTTTCATTAATGAAAAGTGAAGACAGGAAAAACGAGACTGAAATTAAAAAGAGGACCAAATGTGAGCCCCACGTAATGCATAGCAACCAGATATTGTGAGGTTGGGTCCCCACAGCACCCCTCCCCCACCTCAGTGTCCATGATACCAATCCGGGAAATGAATGTGTTTCTCGTAATATCTCGGACGGCCTTTGATCACCTAGATCGAGCTCAGTGAGGAGTTTGGACTCTTTTGGCCCCCAGAAACCTCGAATTCGGCCTTCAAACGATCTAGGAGGCATAGGGTGTAGTAGAGAACAGCTTGCGCAGAAAATCCGACATTAGCTCGGCAACGTCGCCATCGAGTGAGGCAAGGATGTTATTGTACTTCGTTATCTCGCTCGTGACCAAAAAGTTGGAAAACCCACCTGAAAGCGCCAAATTTTTACATCCCTACGTCATAAAAGCGGTATTTTAATACAAACTCGCGCTACTTCCCTTTGGGATGCTGACGTCAGCTGAGTTGGAAGCGCCTGCATCTCCGAAGGAGGTCATCGCTACTACAGTTGGAAAATGATCTGCTGGAGAACTTCATACTGTACTGTACGAAAGAAGCGGTTATTCGCGAAAAGTTTTCGAGTTTCGGGAGTTCCTCGTACACTTCGTACTGATTTATTGGACGAGATCACGTCGGAGCCACCACTTTGGTTATATAATTGTACTTCGTTATCTCATTTGGCCGTGCATTTTCCCTCCCCTCTCATGCGTTACGGTTCCTAGCACATTAAGCCATAAACAAACACGGCATGGCTCTCTCTCTCTGCTGGCCAATGAGCCCATAGGTCTCCACAGTCCTGGCTCATTTCCCCATTTGGTTATGAAGATAAAGAAGGAAAGCTTTGAACGCGAATTAGTTTTATTAACGAAAAGTAAATACAGGAAAAACGAAACTGCAATTAAAAGGAGGACGAAATGTGACAACAACCAGTTAACACCAGACAACAGGCACAATAGGTCATCTGGCCATCGTGCATATACCACATGTGGGACAGTCCGAGGGCTAAAACCAGACAACATTGTCAGCTGTTGTAAGGTTGGGTCCCCACAATGGCAATAGTCTTAACGATTTTCTAGTGATTTTGTCCCTGTTCTGGCTTGTAAGAATAATTACCTAGGCGGAATACAGGACGCTCTGCAATGGGGCGACAACTCTTTGGCATACAGAAACCCCCTGTAGACTGTGGCATGTAAAGAAGCGTCTTGCCCTCGATTGTTACTGTTCCACCAAATGCACGATCAAGATATTTAAGTCGCGTGTGAGCATTTGCGCCGTTTTAATTTGAGCCTTGATTCCTACAGGGTTTTTAGCGAGGAAGATGAGGCACATGAGTAGATCCTTTGTAAATGTCGCCATTAGAGCCTTTCAAAAAACGTTTTCCATTGATGTTCAACTTTTTTTGTGCCATCTAGACTTTTTAAATCCATTTTACCGTCAAAAAACGTCTGTAAAACAACATGACTCGTCTGAATAATAAAAAACATCAATGGCTGAAAAACATCAATGATTAAGCGTATTCAAAGGCTCTAATGGCAAAATTTACGAAGGATGTCCTCCTGTGCCGTGAACGCTTGCGCCATTGCTGCAATAGATATCCATGTTGAATATATCGCCCCTCCACATATAGCATGTTCACGTCAAATTGGAGGTTTTACATTTCAAATTGGAGGTTTTACACATCAATTTGGTGAATGACAGAAATACATTATTTAATTCTAGGAAAGCAATAACAACAAATTAGCGAGTGAAACGTAACATTCAACAAGTAAGAATGAACATAATGAACGGAAAAGAATGAACAAATTTTTCAACGTAAGTCTCTCCCTGTAGCAGCGGCTGTCAGGTCTATCATCATTCTCATAACATAATTTGTGCAGTCCGATGTGGTGACAGTTGCAACGCTTCGGGTTATCGTGTCACACAGGTCATGGTTTGTTTGGGACTCACTGAGAATTTGTCTTGCTGACAACTCGATTTTTGAAAAGCAGTGCTCCACTGGATTCAAGTTGGGTGAGCAGGGGGGCAGATATTTCACGTTAAATCCCGATTCGATCATCTTACTGGTAAATTGTCCAGCTCGGTGAATCACTGCGTTATCCATTATCAGGTACGAGATAGTCGGGTTCGCCACTTTTAAGTGCAGCTCTGTGAAATTCCTTAAACGTCTCTCCATTGCAGTTGCCTCATAATATTATCTTATAATGAACAACACCTTGAGTGTTTACAGCTAGACGAGGGAAACATTTCTTCCTCTTACCGTGGGTACTGTGGAAACAGCACATGTATTCCTCCTGGATCTCGCATGACTTCTTCGAAGATGCAAATTAAAACCAGATTCGTCAATGAATACCATATTTTCACGGTTTTCTGGCACCCATGTTCTGAATTCCGCAGCGTAACTTTTTCTTCTCTCTTTCGTTTCTACCGAATTCATCTGATCCAGCTCTTCGTTAGCTAATTTCAAGGTTATTTTCCAAAGAAGCAAACCTTTATCAACGGTACTCACGGCCAAGTCAATGTTTTTCTCGAAAAGAACACGTTTTATCTCCTTCAGAGTCCTGTCAGGATTTTCTTCTACTGCAGCCTCAATCACTTCCAAACCCTCGGTGGTAAGCTTTGCACGCAGTTTTCCTCCTCTGCTTCGGCAAACAAGCTCATTTTCGTTTTCCTTATACTTTTTCAACCACAAGTAAGCCACATAGCCGATTATACAAGGCACATGTTTAGTAGTATGTCCTTCTTTGTACATTCTAAGAAACATTTTTCTTCATTCTATAGTGTACCTAACGTATTGTCCTGGACGTCGTCGGGTAGTGGAAGGAATCCCCTAATTTTCAGCATCTTGGTCACTCTCATTAATTCTTACCGCATGGTTCGATCGGCGAACAAAACGTGGTCTCATTTCTTCGTCGTCCGAACTCAAGTCACAAAAATGAAGCAATTCGTAACTAACGGCGGCAATTAAGAGACTTTAGAAAGAGGCGAATCAAGAGGCACCTTCAAAAGAATGGCATTTGGAAGAGACGGATGGAATGTCTTCGTCATGTTGTGTTGCACGGAGTAGGTATTTTCAGAATCACCGGGTGCTTCCGCCTTCTACGCGAGCTAGGGTTGCGGCGTTTAAAACTAATGTGAAACGAACCATTTCCGTCGACCTCCAATTTGAAATGTAAAACCTCCAATTTGAAATGGAAAACCTCCAAATTGATGTGTAAAACCTCCAATTTGAAATGGAAAACCTCCAATTTGACGTGAAAATGCTATATACATTCAAAAGGATCGCATACCCTGGGAGTGGTAAAGGCTTTTGCAAACCAGTACTATTTTTACTAGGGTAAGGCAAGCCCTCAAATGAAATGTGATACAGTTCACAATAAAAGAGGCAGCAGTCCTTACTACTGACGTTATGCCAGAGCGGAAGAATTTTCAGCGCGAGAGAAGGCTGTTCCTGACTGAGGTGAGCGTGCTGCTATGGTACATTGAAGGTTCTGCAATGGAAGGCATGGCTGGTCTGGGCATCGTAGGACCCTACTTCAGCTTCGCCAAGCAACGCAATATATCCAGAAGAAATTGTAGACACAAGAGATCCTGGCCAAAGGACTCAAAGGTAAGCGGATTTATTCTCGGACAGCATTGACACAAGACTGCTAAAGAGGACTGAGCCGCTAGAATTACAAAACGCTAAAAGCAATGTGATATATGTGGACGCAGGTAGGTGATATAAGAACCACAAACAGCTCATGTAAAACGATTAATGTAAAGCTACTAGTTCGCTGTATACAGTTGTAACAAAACCTTTTTCAAAAAAACATTCAAAATACACTCTTTAATGACTCACCGAACCATCAGTTTTTGTTCTAAACACGAGCTCTTCAGCTTTGAGCGGAGTTGGAATAGCGCCCGATATGCTCGCCGAATATTGCTTCCCAGGCGTGAACACTTTCACTATATTGGGATAAAGAGCTGCGCACAGTATTGCCGTTAGAAGCTCCCGATTATCACCGTGGGCGTTAAGCTGTAACAAAATGGCATCGATTATCGTTCCGCGATGCGTTCCTACCGATTAACGCAGAAACACTAAGCATTCTTACATCTCTCCCAGTGATTTCGAGAATTCTGTCCTGTGTGAACTTCCGTCGCCCGACTTTCAGATTCCCTGGAACGAAGCCGATGTCCATGAGGAGTTCCAGAAATTGAGTTTTGATGTCGGCCAAGGTCATGAGGGTTCGGTTTGACAGATAATTCTCTTGAGCGAAATTCTGAGCTCCTCTGTTGCCGGATTTACTGAAAGCTGCCTGCCAACGCTTTAAAAAAAAAACAGGAATATTAAACTGACGCAGAAGATACACTCGTTCGATGGAGGAACAGTACAGGAGGAAGGCAACTATGGTTTATTAGTTTTCTTGGTAAGAAAAAAGTTATGTAATTCGCCAAAGTTGTTTTTACTTTCCGCTACCCGAAGGGAAGGAAAGTATAGTAATCGGCCCAAAAAAAAAATTTGAGTTTTCTTCATTTTAGTTTCCTTCGTTACATTTCAAAGGGCATTTGAGTCCGAAAAATGCCGTTAGGAAAAATGGTCTGCGTGTTTGTGAACGCAATTGAGAGCGATGAGCACAACCAAATTGATTTATATATTATACTTCGCCTGCAAATCACTATGAGCCGCAAAAATAAGATTGTGAGCAAATTTGGTTCAAAACTAATTGAAGTTATCACAGTGTAAATAGTACGAGACTACAAGTTTCAGTACAAAACGTTACGTTCTACCAAGTCCACTGAGTTGAAAACGCTGCAGATTATTGCACAACGGTTTATTATTCTCTTGAATAGCTTGGACTGGTCTCACACCTCTGAGAACCATCCCATTCAACTCAGCATCGAAACTATACGAAGGATGACCTAACAACTCCGGAACGACCAAAATCATAAATTCCAGGCTCCTGTGGGCCCCTGTAAGCAATTGGCAAGATGTAACCTCTGAGAATTGTTTCATTCGACCCAGCATCTACAAATACCTTGAAAGCGATACTAAACATGGCGTATTTGCGTACAAACTGCCGTAAATGCGTTTGTGTTCATTTTTTAGCCATTTTTTGCCCATAACAACCGTGGGCTTTGTCCAATCAGATTGCCGAGCAGGGGGGCACAACTAGATAAAGAATGGGGATTTTTGCGCGAAAGAAGGATTTAGAATTTCCCGTTAAGGGCATAAAACGGCCCTGAAGCGGAACGGACGTAAAGGGTGACATTTTGAAGGAGGGTTGTAAAAAAATGTTGCTGACCGAAAATATATGGGTACTATTCAGAATGAAATATCTGGTGCGTCGCAGCACACAACTTTCCTTCGCTCTACGTCAATTCACTCGGGTACATGGCTTTTTACTTTCCTTGTTTTCTACTAACTCAATTCATTTATCACTCAGTTAATTTGAACTTGGTCAAACAACGCTTTACGGCAGCAGGAAGCAGCAGTGCTTACAGTTCCGGAATTTTAGGGCTGCTCTAACACGTTTGGGAATGAGTACGAGTAGCACAATACATTTTTCCCAAATAGTGTTCTTCGGACTCAGGAGGATCTGAAACGTAAAGATCTGAAGAAAACTCAAAAAAAATTTTCAGCCGATTACATAACTTTCCTTTCTACTTTGTAGAGCCGAGGAAAGTAAAAACCCTGCACATTACTACACAACAGTTTATTATCCTCATGAACAGCTTGACCTAGAATTACTGCTTCGAGACCCATTCCATTCGATTCAGCATCGAAAAATACTAGTAAACCATACGAAACATGACCTGACTAAAATGGAACTACGGAAACTAAATATTCCCCCGGCCCCCGTAAACGTCTGTAGGCATTTATGATCCGATGTAGGGGTGTGCAGAGGAAGTGCCAGCCTCATCGGCTCTAACCTTCCCCCCCCCCCCACGTGGGGAAAATAGGGACGGAGACTTCCAGCGAACCCTCGGCAATTGGCACGACGTTGCGAGTAGAGCGAGCGGATGGTTTTGATGAGACAGGAGGGAGTACTAACGACGAAACGTTGAATTCTGCTGTAGTTCTCGCGAGTTCTTTCAATTAGTAGACTCTAATAATTACTGTAATTTCACTATACGCAGTTGTACACGTCTGATACTCATTCCATACGACCCCAGGATGTAAAAATACCTTGAAAACGATACGAAACACGGCGTATTTGCGATTATACTGCGTTTTGTTAATTTTTGAAGTGAAACTTCTATATAGACGGGGTCTTAGGATTTTCAGGCAGGCAGGCGCGCTGCAAAAGTAAGGAAGTTGATGAGTAAATAGATAATTAGAAGCAACCAAACAAGTTCTGGAATTCAACTAACGTTTTGTTTTGCAGCGTTTTCACTTTGATTTTAAAAACGAACCTCAGACCTATTACATGTACGATTCATTTTCAACAAAGGTCGTGGCATAAGTGGGAGCAGCTCAATAAATTCCGGAGCTTTAGGCGCCAAAAGTACTAATGAACTGAGTGGATTAGTAAATGTATGGAGCAGAGGAAAGCTGTGTGATGCGTCGATATTCAACATACACGCGTCGATATCCAACATACGTCCCTTGGGGCAAAAATGGAGAGATTCGATGTATTGCCTATCTGTTAGATCAAAAGAGAAGGAGTGGCTGGATTTGCAAAAGCTAAACCACCTTTGTTATCCCTATAATCCTTTTCGTGCTCCCTAATTCTTTCCTTGAATTTCCGTCCTGTTTGTCCACAATACTCTAGCCCACAAGAACATTTCAATTCATAACCCCCGTATTTTATCTTAAACCGAGCCTAATGAAGATTTAAGACTACTTTGATTTTTAAACCCAACCTTATACCCTCTATATGATGAAATTTTGGAAATTTTGTCGGAAACAGGCCCATAGTATGGTATGCTAATTTAATTTCTACTTTCAACTACAACCTCTCTAACTAGCTTTGAAATCCCGGCTCTACTATTTTTCTTAAGGAGCCTATTCCAGATAGAATTGATGAGCTCTTCATTATAACCATTGCTCGCCGCTATATTCTTAATTACTGATTCAATGAAAAATCAACTGGGAAAACCCGACCCAACGTTCTGTGTATAAGAGAACCTCTCTGCTTCTCCCTTTTCAGTTGCCTTTTTTGTTACTGATGATGACTTGACCGTCGAAATCGATCTAACACTGTAACTCAAATTTAGTGGAAATAGACAATCGTTATATATTTTTTATCCGTTTTATTTTATTGGAGATTGGGAATTTGAGAAGTGCCTGATAACGTAGTTTTAAGTCACGCAGACAGCTTCCAATAAAACTAATTGCCGGATCTTACTTTATAGGCTTCGAGAGTCGTCAGATGATCGCTACACCTCGTTATGAACTGCTGCTTCCTTTTCGCGGCTTCTTCCTTCCGATTGAGCGGAGCGCTAAAAGGTGATTTATAGGAGAGGCAAGCGGCGATCGTCAGAGCTGAATCGAGGGCGGAAAATATCGCGCCGAACAAGATCAATTTTCCAACTCTCACGTCGACGGGAAGAGACGCGAGGTGTTTTCCCAAAGGAGTCAATTGACAGTATTCGTCCAACGCACCGACGCTCCTCAATCGTTCGACAGCGCTCGATATGTTGTCGTCGGCTGGAGGCTCGATCAAACCCTCTGTGAGGAATTACGCATTCATTAAACACGCTCTGTCCCTCTTTTACTTTTCAAAATTCGTCAGGACGAATTGCACAAAATAAAACTTACGTATGACGTGATGAACTTCTTTAGTGTTGAGAGCAGGGAGCATTTTTATCCTCAAAATAAGTTGTTCCAAAGGAATGCGGCAAATCTCCGGAACTGGTTGCTCATTTAGAACTATTTCGTACCTTGAAAATAAAAGCACTCAAAGCCTTTACACACAGAAATGTATAGTAATCCTTGATGGTTAAACAAATGCATACCAACCAACCAATCTCTTATGGAAGACCTACCTCAGATACAGCAGGCCCTGGAGAAAAGAGAGGGAATGAGAGAGTGAATCCGTGAGCTGTTTGGAATTTCAACCAGCGAGATGAGGATATCCTAATTGAACTCAAGGCGTTCACCCCTAAACCTGCTTTCCATCCCTCTATTCCTGGCATTCCTCCAAGTGAAGTAAGCCCTTCTCTACCTCAGCAGTACCCACTCCTTCCTATTCCTCTTCACAGCGAGAGGTAAGTGAATCGGCTGGATAAATTAAACCCCTCCTCAGGAGGGAGAGGAATGAACATTGTCGAGTTCATTGTCGGTCTAGCAGAAACTACTTTAAGTTGGTGGTGAAGTTTGATACTGTCACTTCCAACAAGTTCATCTTCGAGTGAGTCGTATGTGACTCCTACTTTCAGTTGCAGCACATTCCATTCTCCCTGTCACCAATGAACTGTACCTGTGACAACTGTATAGGGTTGTGTTCAATTTTCTTTTAAAGAAAACACCGTTCAAAAGATGCAGTCAGTCCGCAGTCCGTTCATGCAGTCAGGTTTCAGATGATTTTGCAGCAAAGATTAGTGTGTACCAGTCTCATGGTCTCATCCTCTCCCCAATTATATGCTCTTATAACGATATCAATAGCTGTCAAATATAACCTGCAGATTCTGTTTCATCTACCGCTCACTCTTTAATAGTAAAAATATAAAGGCACAAATATTTTTAAAGAGTATCTACGAAGGACACAACTACAGATCAAATGAACAACCAACGTCCACCCTTGTGCCTCACCTTTGTTTCGAAAAGAGGTGGAAGCAAACTCCAGGCATCACTCTCCCAGCTCGACCTTTCCTTTGCTTTGCGTTCGCCCGTGACTCCCAAACAACTTCCAAGCTTTCCATGTTCTTATTAGTGTCGAAACCTTTCTCCTTCATCCGCCCACAGTCGATGACGAACGTGCAGTCGTCTATCGTGATGGAAGTCTCCGCAATGTTGGTTGACAGCACCACTTTTCTGACGCCAGGTCTCATCCTCCTGAAAATAAACCACAAAACGCAATGTGTTAATGCAGACGTTGCACTCGATCATATTAAACTTGATTAGTCAGGGGGGCGGAGGTAGATTTAGTTACTTCATGGATTGCTGCTGACTATAAAACTGTAAACATGACTGATATCGACTGTAAAAGAGAGGAATAGTGATTTCCCTGATTGTGCACGCAGTACTACCCAGTTGGCTCAGAGATATCAAGATCCCACAGAAACAACTTCAACACATTCAATACGGCATGACACATTCGAGTCATCGTTCTCTCTCTTCTAAATACGGCACTGAAAACTAACGGGTGGCTGGATTGTCTAACTACATTCAAACCACCTTCCTTGGATGGATAGCTTTCAGAAAGCAAAGTTCATTTTGGTGTTGCCCCCCACAAGTTTTCGAGTTATTGTTACGTGATCGTCTGTCTGCCGCCAAACCTCCCTCAAGCGTTCTAAATGAGTATTCTTGGTTGGGTGAGGTTTTTTTTTGGTTTCTTCGTCCAGAAATGGAATTATCTAGAAGGGTAAGTTTGACTTCGTACTTTATTCTTCTTTTGGATTATTTTTTCTACGTGTTATTGCTGTCATTCATGCAATGTTGCTTGCCTCATTTGGTACTTGGGCGATTTGTGTTCAGGCAATGAGGACAGTATTATGTATGTGGACGATACGGATATGGGAGTTGACGCGCTGGATACTTCACGATAAATTATTATAACCCCGATTGTACTAAGCAACCTGCTCTACGCCAAAGTGGTTCAGGGAGTACCATTCGTACTAACTAATACTTCCGGTACAAATGACGTTGTATTAAATTCTTGCTCGTTTAGTTTTCTTACCTCGCAATAATGTTTTCCTCCAACTTCGTAATTCATACGTATAATTTTGTAATTTCTTTCAATTTTCTTTGTAGTTACCAACTTAGTAGTTCTTACTCTGTTATGACGCCTTTATGTTTATCAAATGTTGTCAAATAAATTCACACTTCCCCGTCCTGTGTTTTGCTCACAAAGGCTTGCCAAAAAACTCGCATGACGCAGATTCGTGTCATTACTTGACATTGATTAATTGATATATAATTGACTTTCTATGAATTGGGACACCATTTTTTCACATTTTACAGATTCTCGCACCTTCCCCTCACAGAAAATAGAAAAAAGTAAATCCCGTTTTCCTGGAACTTTTTGGGTACAATGTTCCGTATTGAATGTGTTAATAGCTACTTGAGGTAGCTCAATTAACGAGTAATGAAATGGAAGGAGTGGAGACAGGCATACACATTCGTTAGGTAGAAATTGAATGCATTCTCCTGAACAACTTAGGTGAGGTTATCCTTGAACATTAACCTTCTCATTAAGCCTCAAATGTTCGGGTCACAAGTTTTTTCTTTTGGGTATTATTCGGATTGAAAAAAGCAAAAACCGATCGTCACTACAAAATAAGGAGAGGACTACAGTTGACACCCATGAGCTTCGCATAAACTGCTCCGACTGTGCCAGTACCGCTCCGACAAAGCTGAGGCGAGTAGTTAGCCCTCCTCTTGCCACCTGTTTGCTGCTAGCCACCAGATCAGGCATCCAGCGATTCAAGTCGCCTTGTCCCCCCCCCCCCTAATGGGGTTTCGGTGCCCTGTGCGGTGCACACGTCTTCTGTGAGGCATAAATTGGCCAATGAGCCAGTAGGCCAGATATTGGCCCGGCCTATTTTCCCCCATTGGTGGAGGGGGTCGACAAACTGGCGAGGGACGGATCTGCACTTCTGCAAAATCTGGGTTGCTCCTCTGTCCCACGTTTCTCTAATACTGCGATATCATTCCTCAAAAGGACCCCACAAAAATGTCAAAAGATTACACTCTCATACCTATTTGTCAATGAGCCATTCTTTGCTTCCCAATTTTATTTTTGTTTTCCCCTTCTTATTTGTATTTGTTCTGCATAACCCTCAAAAAGAGCTTTGAGACGGAATGAAAATTATTTTTTTAGCAACGAGTGGGCACAAATTTCAGGATTTGAAATTCGTTTTTCAGCAAAGTGTGAGAGGAAATGCGCGCAAAAATAAGAAATGAATCAGCACAAACTTACCTTGGGGGAAAAATGGCTTTCGAAAGCTGAGTGATGGTGATAATGCTAAAAATATCCATTTGAGTTTAAGGAATGAAAGAGAATAAATGAGTTCTTGTTCATGAATGTAAAAAAACTTATTTTTCGAATTGAAATGAAATTATAAGGAGGAAAATAAGATAGTCGGACACAGTCAACAGTCAATCAAATAAAAGTAGCAGCTCACCTTACTCAATTAATTGCCAGTGAACACTTCGCGAGGGAACTGTTAAGACATGGGAGAAGGGTGATATAACTCGCAAAGAAGGCGGTTGCATACAATATGACTGTCGTTCCATTCAGTCAACTCACTTGTGCAACTAATCTTCTTGGAGATAAATTAGCGTGACACTAACCATCTAGTGATTCACCTGACCTTCAAGTAAGAGGCCTGTTCAGATGATAAATATGTTTCCTGATCAAAAGGCACCAATTTTCAGTCTACGGCCCTCAGAACAAAGAGCTTATGAGGCTTACATTTGCTCGAGTGGCGTATTTTGTACAATTATCATTACTCGCCTGAACACAAGGGCCTGCTCTTCGTTTGTTAACGTGGAGTGAAGCGGGACAATAACAAAAGAACCTTTTCTCTCACTGAAGATATGATTCCCCAATAGCATCTCTTGCATGGTTATGATTTCAGCCAGCCCTGGGAGAAACACCTTAAATGAACAGAAAACGACAGTTACGACAGCGTAAATTAGTTTCAGAATATGCTATAATGGGACCTAACATAATGCTGCTGGAATATGCTTCGTGGACGCTCTCTATCATGTTGGCGGAAACCTGTTTGAGTCGTCGAACGAAACGGTGCAATGACGTGAAAATGGCTTTCGTCGCCTTACTTCTCTTATGAATACAATGTAACAACATCCACAACTCACCAAAATGGAGCCCTCTCTCGGGTAATCGTGGTCGCCCTCGACAATAAAATTCAAGATGTGCTCAATGAGACTATAATCTATCTTCTCGGAGTCCATTAAAAACATCGTTTTCCCTACTTCTCTGTCGTACTCTAAAACAAACAACGACACATGAAAACAGCCAAAACACGCATATACCGTCTTCCGCACTTATAACGCAGAGTTACCTCGGTATCGATGAAACAACTGTTTTATTGGCAGGTGTTCGTCCGGAGTGCGCGGATGGGGATAAACTAAGCCCTTAATGGGCAAATTATCGAGGTCCTCGGCGTCCATTATCATTTCCAATTCCCTACTTTGCTGTTTGCCCAATTTTTTAGAAGAAGCCGAATATTCTTCCAAGATATATTTTGACATCTGAACTGCGTCTTCGAGGAAAATTTGTTCAACCGGAAACGTTCGGCCTAATAGGAAAAAAAATAAATCAATGAGCGTACGCTAGTTGTGATTTCACAAGCGAGGAAGGAACAGTCTATGGTCTCATAATGTCGATAAATAAAATCTCAACGTTCAAATTGATAGAATTTCACTCACAATCATTTTGGTAATTAGGCTTTGTCCCGTGCATATTAAAATAAATAAAATGAGTGCACGCTTAACAATGCGCTTCACAATCTTAAACATTCAGAAAGACGACTTTTCTCCCATAAAACATGACACCCATTCGCAAAACAAGCTCACCGGGTATTTCTATAACAGGAGCTCCGGGGAAATATTGAGTGAACAACGACGAGTTCAACGTGGCGCTCATCAGCAGCACCTTCAAATCCGTCCGAATCGGCAATAAATCTTTGAGGACGAGGAGCAAAAAGTCGCTGTGAACAAACAAATTAACGTCGTCAGTAGTGATTTCAAGTTAATCCGTAGGGTCTGCCAGTTGGTTGCACACTTTTACGTGTTTGTGGCTACAATAGGCAGGAACCTGAGGCTGTTTTTCCACGTGAATGGGTTTGACAAGGAGGCCCGTGCACGGCTGAATCTGTTGGAGTGAGCTGTGAAAGGTGCTGAAGAGGAGGAATGTGGAGCGACCTTATAAAGAGCCCTTCAAGCAGGCCTCAGGAGATACTGCAGGAGCTGCATTCGTATGGAAAACTGTGCCACCCAAGTTTCCCATGATACAAAAAACCACTTTATTAACCCTCTCCTCTCCAGTTCAAAATGTAAATGGACGCAAGAGTGTAGCGGATTGGTGTAATGAGCATAGAATTGTTGGCTACCATGAACTGTCAACACCTGACAAGCACAATTCGTGATTCTTACCAAAAAGGATAGTGAAACATGCTTGTTGGCCAGTGCTAAAGCGAATGTTGGGGGGTCACTGTCCTAACCTGAACGAAGGTACCTGGTCCGAGCTGTACTGACCACCACGATTTGATTTACAGCCGCTGCAATCAACCCTGTCTATACACTTTTTACTTTCCTTCGCTCTACCAAGTAAAAAGGAAAGTTACGTAATCGATTGAAAACAAAAGTCGAGCCCCGTTCGAGAACTGAGTTCAAAAACGCTGCAAATTATTACGAAACGGTTTATTATTCTCGTGCATAGCTTGGCGTAGCCTCCCACCTCCGAGACCCACCCGGTTCGATTTAGCATCGAAAAATACCAGTAAACGATACGAAACATGACCTGAGTCAAATCGGCCCATTTTGTATATAACCTGCAGGTTGTGCCACAATAAGGGAATGCAGCATTACACAACTATTCGCAACCCACTATAAATCCCATATACCCCGACACTGCCCATCAGAAAACGTCATCTATTCACCTTCTGATCTACCTTGCCATACATCATTGTTCAACAAATAATTAGAGAAATAATCACCTGGAACCAAATGTCCAAATATGAGCATAAGTCGATAGAAGGAACTGTCAGGTTCATCAAATCAACTTTGAAGAATTAAAGAAAATTCCAATACGTTAAAAAACACGATGTTCGGCACATTTTGGTTATTTTCGTTCAGCAGACTATCAAAGGAGCACTTGTACAAAACAATACTTAGGTGATGACTACTTAAAGTTCGACCAAAAGCGATTTTTTCAAAAAATGTTTAAAAACTTCCATTTGCTTTTTAAGCCCAAATTTACCTATGGAAAAATTTTTAGGTATTCATTTGTAAAAGGTAACTTAGTTTCGGCTCCTTCAATGAATAACGAAGAAAACAAAAGAGTACTGCGAAAGCACAGCTCGTTGATACTGTGGAGGGGAGGGGGGGGGGGTCCAGAAAAGACTTTTTGATGCTTCTATGTCGGCTCTTGCTGTCATTGCAAAGCAGAATTTGTTTCACTTCATTTGTTGTTTCATTGATTGTTCACCCACAAATAGGGAATGTGAGCTCGGTTTAGTTGTCTCACTACACGCTTGGTCAAATGGCTGGTAGTGAGATGCCTGACAGCTGTTGGGCGTTCGCCTTCAAGGCCAAATCCCAAGAGTCGAAAGGCATTACTAGGAAGCAAGGTTACTAGCCCCCTGGAACAGCCACTCTCATGTGGTTGAGTGACTGTATATTCGATACATGCAATCGCAGTAGCTGCTTGTAACAGGTTTTCCTCTCATGTGAGTTCGATGTCGAGACTCTAGACGGTTTATATACGACTTCATGCAAGGCAGGGTGTTGTGCTGTAGAGCAGTTGTTCCACTGTGATCTGTTGAGCTTAAGCCCAGTCTTGGAGGATTCTTCCTCAAGAATCAATCAAATTGCAATTCCTTTCGAGATTTTGTTTTTCGCCTCAATCTTGCCGTTCTTCGTCACACAGACGGCTTGCTCAGAAATTGACGAAGAAACCGCACTTAATAATAATTACTAAAATACGAGCATATATAGAAATGAAGAAGTTCAAAAGCTGCATGAACAAATGTTGGAATGCTTGGAGAAATCACGAATTCAACGAATTTCAAGGATGATTCGAAATAATACAGGTTCGAAAACGGAGTCTCTCTCTCCATTTCATTCCTAGATGGTGGTATCAACTTAATCAATCCCACTGTTCTCATACAATTTTTTTTCTCTCTCTTTTGTACGATTGCCACACTTTCCTTACTCTTGTGGTAGCAGAAAGTAAAATATGTACAAAGTAATAAATAAATGAATAAACGAAACAACGAATCCTAAATAAAGGTGATAGAATAGCTGGGCAAACGGAACTTCCAAGCCCCCCAAGCCCCCTGAAGCACATTTAGTGGGCTGCATACCCCCACAACATCTTCTAGAATGCGCCCTTCACTTCATTGTGTTGCCCTGGCTTGTTTCCAGGATAAAGCCACGGCAAGTGCGAGCTAAATCGACTCTAAAGGGCTGAGATTGTCACTCTTTTATAGCACGCAACGGGCTCCCATCTTGGCCTAACTGCTCGAAAACGATAAGTGGAAGGATATGGACGAGAGTGTTACACGGGGAATGAGAAGAATAGATCATTTCCTGCCATTTGTATCGAATTCAGATAATTGGGTTGAAATGGTAAAAAGAAATATCTGATGCGTAGCAACACACAACTTTCCGCCACCCCCGTAAGTTTGAACACGAGCTACATATGCGGGCGCTATATCTTCGTTCAACGCATTTCTACCGAAACATTTATGGAGAACTAAATGTACGGAATAGTTAGCTGAGAGTACTCCGTAAGTTTGATCGAAATCGTTAGAGCCGTTTTTGAGAAAATTGGAATACCGATAAATTAATATTCGACAAATCTCCTTTTCTGAGTTAACTTGGCTTATATTTCCGTTCAACATATATATACAGAAATAATTATGGAGAACGAAATGTTGGTATGGGTGAATAAAAGACACTCTGAACGATTGATCTAATTTGGTGAAGCAGTTACTCCAGAATTTACGGGAATGTTCGAAAAAACGTTATTTTCGACACATTTTCATTTTTATCTCTGCTCAATGGAATTTCAGAGGAACATTTATTGAGAACAATACGTAGGTATAACTATTCGAAAACATCCTGTGAGTTTGGTGAAAATCGTTAAGAGCCGTTTTCGAGAAAAATGCGAAAAACCCTAGTTTTTGGTACATTTTCGTCCCCCACCCCACCCCACCCCCTTCCCATCGGCCGAAATCGCCCGTAACCTCATTTTGGTGTCTACAAAAAATAACGAACAAAACAAAAAAAGAACCAGCTCAATCGGATCAGCCGTTCTCCCGCAAATCGAACTACAGACACACACACAGACCACGCGCCCAAATTAGGTTTTTTAGACTCAGTAGGCCTCAAAACGTAAAGATCTGAAGAAAACCCAAATTTTTTTTTTTTACCCGATTACTATTACTTTCCTTCCCTTCGGGTAGCGGAAAGTAAAAAAGAGGCAAAATGCTAGAAAATGAGTGGCAAAAGGACGTAGGTAATTCAGAATTTGAGCCTCAGAATCAAAGTGGGAATGAAGTCTTCAGCAGGGTCAAGGTGCCAAGCCCCTTGAGAGGCGATTTGATTGATTAGGAACTCAACAAAATAAGCACAATATAGCACCCTATTAACCACTGGGAGCACTGAGCCATCTTCAATGTTTTGAAAACATTAAAGCCCAGACCTGTCACATTGAGAGACACTGTGGGACAAGATGCTCTCAAACCAGTCAGTGATCGAATATTTTGCCAACATCGTTCCTCTTTCAAATTCTATCAGATATATAATGAGCACGATGATGCTGGAGCCTCTTTGAATTCAACATTCACACTAACCTGTGCAGGTACAGTACCGGTTTGAAATCAGCCTTACATCCTCATAACCCTGACTCATTTCTCAATGGGATTGTGCCACTCATAACATTTTCGTAGACACTGATCTATCCACCCATCTAAACTACGCATACTAATCTTAAAAAGGACATTGTTTAGTACATACCTTTCCGAACTTCTTTCATGGACTTCGTCGACAATGACGTGGGAAATGGAGTTTAACTTGGGATCCCCTTCTAACCGTCTTAAAAGGATTCCAGTGGTACAGAACATCAAGCGGGTCCGACTGCTAGTTCGATTTTCGAGTCGAATCTGAAGAAAAGTTATTACACATTGAATCTCATACATGTTCATAAATAAATTAATGTACACGCACAAATAGTTGGGCGTAAAGATGAATAAATAAAGAAAAGGAGTAAAGGAACGCAAATAAATCACGCAACTAGAAATGATAGTTCTCCCCGATGGTCTTTTGCTTATAACAGTTCCCCAAACTCATTCCTTTCTCACACGCTTCTGACAGCCGTTTAAGAACTCAATACAGAATTCATCGCTCACTAACATGAAAATCCAAAGTATAGATAACTGATGTGACTGACAACACGATATTTCTTGGGGATGTTCGCGTTGGCGGTTGTAAAAAATAGGAGAAACACTAATTAGTAAAAAAAACCTGCAAATTATTACACAACGGTTTATTATTCGGATAATCAGCTTGACCTAGCATTAATGCTCCGAGACCCATCCTGTTCGATTCAACATCAAAAAATATCATAATGAAACCCAAAAAAAGGTCGAAAAGAACTGAATCGTAATATTAAAATAAACAACAACAAAAACGAAAGTATCTAGAAAAAACTGAATTTTAATTTGAAAACATGCACGCTAAATACTAATATCAACATTTAACCAAAAATCTATGAAAAAAACCAAAATGAGAATGAAACGAAAGAATCTAAAAAAATTGAATCGTATTAAAACCAAAACGTCGGGGAAATTGGAACGGGGGAGCTCGAAGCGAAAGGCGAAAGGGGAGTCGAGTGGCGGCGTCGTTGGGAGGCGAAAGGGGAGTTTAGCCGCCCGCCCGCGAGGCGAGGACGCCCCGCCACCGGTTGTTTTTTATTCAGACGGGAGGGAGGGAGGGACGCTGACGCTGTAGCTCCCGCGTTGTACTGCGTTTCGTTAATTTTTTTAACCGTTTTTGCCCATTACAATCACGGGCTTCGTCCGATCAGATTGCCGAGATGGCGGGCACAACTAGATACCAAATCGGATTTGTGGGCGAAAGAACGAATTTTTTAGACCACGTTAAAGGCACAAAACGGCCCGGCCGGCGGACGGGGGACAGCGGACGGACATTGCAAATTTGGAATCTCCATGTCTTGAAACGTAAAGTATCAAATTTTGAGGGGGGGTTGTAAAAAATTTTTCGTGACCGAAAACATAGGGTTATTATTCAGAATGAATAATAAACCAAAAAACGACGTGAGCTTGAATTCCAGGATTTCTGAGGTGGCTCCTGATTGTCTATTAACCTTTCTACGTCAAATTGAAGGTTTTACACATCAATTTGGAGTTTTTTCATTTCACTATTGGAGGATGGCGGAAACGGTTCGTTTCACATCAATTTTAAACGCTGCGACGCTAGAAGCAACACAACGAAGACATTTCATCCGCGACTTCCAAATGTCATTCTTTTGAACTTGCCTCTTGATTCGCCTCATTCAAAATTCTCTAATTGCCTCAGTTACGACTTGCAGTATTTTTGCGTTATGACTTCGGACGATAAAGAAATGAGATCGCACTTTATTCGCCAATTCAACAAGTAGTGAGAGGGACGACGATGCTGAAAACGAGGGGATTCCTCCTTCCACTACCTGACGACGTCGAGGACAATAACGGTAGGTACACTATAGAACAAAGAAAGAAAAACGCATGAACGTACGAAGGACGCGCTACTAAACAAGCGGCTTCAGGCTTAAAGAGGTATAAGAAAAACGAAAATGAGCTTGTTTGCCGAATCTGAGGAGGAAAACGGCGGGGAAAGCTTTTGGAAGCGACTGGGGCTGCGGTAGAGTGAAACATTGACTTGGTTGTGAGTACAGCTGACAAAGGTTTGAGGGTTATGAAATAACCTTGAAAATAGCTAACAAATAGCTGGATCGGACGAATTATGGAGAAACGAAAGAGAGAAGAAAAATGGAATTCGCAACTCAGTGGAATTCAGAACTTGGGCGCAGAAAACTGTAAAAAATATGGTATCAATCTGGCTTTCATTTGCACCTTCCAAAAAGTCATGCGAGATCCAGGAAGAATACACGCTTTGGTTCTACAGTATCCACCATAAGAGGAAGAAATGTTTCTCACATCCTAGCCATAAACACTCAAGGGGTTGTTCATTAGAAGATAATATCTCGAGGTAACTATAATGCAGAGACGTTCAAGGAATTTATCGCACAGCTACATGTAAAAGTGGCAAACCCAACTGTCACGTACCTAATAACGGTTAAAGCAACGATTCACTGAGCTGGACAAGTTACCAGATGATCGAATTGGGGTTTAACGTGCAACATCCTCTTCCCTACTCAACCAACTTGAATCCAGCGGAGCACTGCTTTTCGAAAATCAAGTTGTCAGCAAGACTAATCCTCAATGAGCCCAGAACAGTACATCGGACCATACAAATAACGAGATGAGAGTGATGGTAGACCTGGCACCCGCTACTGCAGGGGAAGACTTACATTTTTTTTAAATTAGGTTTCTTCATTCTTTTCTGTTCATTCATGTTAGTTGAATGTTACGTTTCAGGCGTTAATTTGTAGTTACTGATTTTCCAGAATTAAATCATGTATTTCTGTCATTCTTCTTTGAGGTGTAAAACCTCAAATTTGACACGAAGATGCAATAGCTAGTGTATTGGACTACAACTCTGATTTTTTAAAGAACAGCATGATGTGAGCTAAATTTATATGGGGGAAAACTGCAGTAAAATCGCATTTCGTGGTTCATTCAATTTAGTGTTATTGTCTGAATTGAAGCTTGAAAGCTGAGTAGTATCGTACAAAAGAAATTAAATTCAGGACGAAACAAGTCTTACCTAGTAGTGAAAATGAATGAAGGAGAGAAAGTAATTAATTAGTTGGTGTGAAATATTATGAGGACTCCTCTGAGGGGGGAGGGGGGGGGTCGAAGAGTAACTACCAGTGGGTTGCCTTCCCCTCCCTGTCAATCATCGACTTGTTCGGCCTGATTCCTTATCAAGATGACTGTTCTGAACACTCATGAGAGTTACATCACTTGAAAGTCATGGAGGTTGCCGATTTTGTAATTGGGCAATAACCCAGGCACTCCCTCAGCATCCACCAAACCCAGACCCGTGCAGGTACGAGAACTTGTAATTTAGCCAGTCTCTGTTGCCCCCGTGTCATTGTATGACCCTGCAGAATCTCTGTACCACCTAGGAGGAGTTCCTAATCTAGTTTCCAACCTGATCTAGCTATTTGCTTGGGTAGCACGTTGCAAACAGAGAGAGAGAGAGAGAGAGAGAGAGAGAGATATGAACTGTAGCCACATTTTTTCGTGCTAACCCTCTTCGTAAACTGAGCAAAATGGTCATAAGCTTCCTTAGTAGCAGTCAAAGCTGGAAGGTTTGGCTGCTCTTCCAACAATCGTTGTTCACTGTACGGCCTGTAGTGCTTTCTCCTCAGCGTTGGATGAAGAATCTTTGAGAGAAAAGAAGTGGAACCATGCATTGAAGTTGTGGATGGAACTGGCTCGGCTAGTGGTCTGGTTCGATCCACTTTTTCCTAAAATGTTCGCAGATGTTGGAAAAAACTCATACATTTCACGTCGGTTTGATGAGGACTCCCATCTCACTTGCCATTTATATAATCTAATGCCCATTCACTCTGCTTGGCAAGTTTTTGTTCAGTGGAGAGGCCAATATAGAGAGCTTGGTGTAAAAGAGGGGAAGAACCCTTTTCCCTCTCCGCTCGACAACCATGCATTCAATAGCAAAGTCAATGGGCCAATGATCACTTGGAGTTGATGCCGTCCTTTTGATCCTCAGGAACGCAAGTCTGTGTTTTGGTATTTTCCTTTGATTGACTGAGTTCAATACTCCAGACAACAGGTCAGTATCAAATCCCGCCTATGCAAATGACCCCAAAGGCCTTGTACATTAAGATTATGTCACAGTAACACACACAATTAGGCAAACCTTGCAGGGGTGGTGCAGGGTTGACACGCCACCTCTCACCTACATCGACTCCTAAGTACTTCGCATAATTACCAGCGAGCCTCCCCACAGACATGTAAACACGAGGACGATTTTATGAACACATCTCAACCTCACGTTTCTGCCCAATAGTATCATATTGTACACCACAGTGCAGCATGAATCTGGACCTGGAGTGACTTTTGCGACCTGAGGTTGTTTACTATAACTCAACCAAGGCTGGCTGTTAGCAACATAGCAAATGACCATCAATAAGCTTCTAGCAGAGTCAAGTGCTCATTCAACTTCAAGCATCCCTTCCAAAATACAAGAGCAGGGAAGAATTAGTAGCACAAATCAGAGAGGAAACGTGCCAACATCCACTGCCTGCAGGCACCTGCTCAGAAGCCCTCGACAGACAGAGAGGAGACACAACAAAAATGGGGTAATAGTTTAGTTGGCTAATTACCTGATAGCCCACACAGTCACCGAGTCGTTCGGCTCGTTCATCAGCGACTCTTTCGGCAACACCAATGGCAGAAATTTTTCTAGGTTGCGTGCATATGAGTTCCACATGATTGTCCGTTCTGTTCAACAACCAGTCATCTAATATAAATTGCGGAATCTGCGAACAATTACCACGTTGTAATGTGGATGGTAGTTACATATTGCGAAACTGAAAACACCCGTTATCCATAACTGACACTCACTTGGGTCGACTTTCCACAACCAGTCTCCCCACTGATTATAGTCACTTGATTGGCGTTAATAATTTCAATTATATCCTTCATCTTCTGATACGCTGGAAGCTCTCGGCGAAATTTCAACATTTCTAAATAGTGACGGTTTTGTAGTTTTTGTTGAAAGTCGAGCGCAAGAGCGGTGTCTAACCTGCAAATAAGTTGAGAAAATATTGTCAACATTTTGGTATCAACTGGACATAAAAGTGTATTAAAGCCGTCCACTAATCATCGCACCCTGAAATGAGCGCTCTGTAGCCACAATGCACTTGGTGGTTCTGAGTGTAGTGTGTACGAGCACTTCCTAAAAATTACATTACAGGGAAGTACTGACTACAAAATATTTGCGTAAAAAGGCCACATTTAACGACTACCTGTTGTGCAAGACACATACCGGTTGGAAATGCTGTCATTTTGTATCAACTGCTTACTCCCTCCACTTCCTTCGCAGTACAAATGGTCTTCAGGTCCCGTTTCATTGGCTGGACTGTCGCTCCCGTTCATATTTTGGTCGTTCATCAACGACCTGTCCGAATCATAGAAATCCGGATAAGATTTCTTCATTTCCGCTACGATTTCTTCTTGATTATTTTTTAACAATTCGATCAAAACGAAAACACACGGTTGCTCCTGCGACGCAGCTTTTATCGACTCTTCCATTAACCGACGGGTGACTCTTAAGGACGCTGAAGGAGGAAATTCTTTCGATATTGCCGTTAAAGATACAATCGCTGGGTCCAAAGGGTATTTACAACCTGAAAATATACGCCAGAGTGAAGATATTTATGACATATTTTACTAATAATTGACACGACTCAAGTAAAAGGTAAATTTCATTGTATAGCCATAGTATCATAAATTAAACTGTTGTACAGTTAAACATAGTACACCAGAACCCTACGTGGAGGTAACACCACTGCTCCCTAAATCCTACCCCAAGGTTGCATAAATAATCCAAATGCGTGGTGAGAAATAATGAATAGGACCAATCGTTTAGGTAGTTGGGACATCCATAGGCGAGAGTAGCCACTTTTTTAAATGGTAAAATTTCTCTCTCTAAGTGGAGTTACCTGCCCCAACCCCACAAAACGTTGCACAGGGTGAATAATCTAAATAGATGATAAAAAATGAAGAGACAGGTCTGTTTCATTATCAAAATAACCGTTTTGAACATTCATAAGAGAGTTATATCAGTTGTTTATGAGAGTCATGGAGGTTGCAGTTTCGCTAACATGCACTGGCATTTGCTCAACATCCACCAAACCCATAACGGTGGAGGCATAGCAGGTTGTAATTTAGCCAGTCTCCCGGTGGAGAGCTGTAGCCCATGTGCTACCACAAGGAGGTATGCACCTTCAGAATCCATGTCATCTGAGAGGGGTTCTTAATTTGGTTTCCCACCTGAAGTAGCAGCTTAGTAGCAGTCAAGGTATAAGGTTTGGCAGCTCTTCCAACAACCGTCGCTCAAATTTTGTAGGAACTACAGCAGAGCAACAGCACGTAGCTTATTGTTTCCTCCACATTGAAGGCACAAAACGTTCAGAATGGCGAATGATCACTTGGAGTGCTCCAGAGGATGCTGTCACAGTGATCCACAGGAGTGCAGTTCTCTAGGATTTGGCCAGTACTCTCCTTCAACAGACTGGGAGTTTGCTAACCCAGAAAAAGGAGCAGCAGCAGTAAATCATGTACAAGTAAATACACGTACGTGAGGATAGTGTAACAGTAATGACACAGTAGTAGTACCTTGCTAATCACACGTAATGAGGCAAACCTTGCAAGGGTACTGAAGGCGTTGGCTGAAACCCTATGGTTAACATTGGGGCGAAAATGTTTGAGGCCCATCCACTCTGTCCACATCTCCTACTGTTTACCAACGTTCGATCCAATTCTATAAAACGCGATCCATCAAACCTTTTCCCCGTGTCGCCACCCTCTGTGCTTCATCCCATTTCTTCCCTATATCATATCTTCTGCCTCCGACCACCAGTACGATCATTCCTATTTTCTTCTGCACATCAAGTCAGAGTTCATTCAGCATATTTTTCATCAACACCTCATCAAGGCCAAATTCATTTATTTATTTCTTTGCTCGAGCTTTTCTTGAATATACAATTCCTAAACAGAATTCCTTATTTTAATATAAACATCTTTATCCCTTTAATTTCGAATTACTTTCCGTTATGTATTTTTCTCATTCAGCTTCCCCTTCTTTTCACATATATTTTATCGGTATTTCTACTGTGGTCCTCCAAGCCAGCCCTATGTGTTAGATGTTACTGGGAAACACGAAATTTTCGTTGCACCTTAACACACTACCTCTCGCCTATATTGACGCTTAAGTACTCGATTAGCCTCTTGAGAAGGAGCCTGTGGCCGCCAAAACGTATCAACAGTTGGGTATTCCAGAGAAGGAGCAGAATTCTTCTTCATCCACCCACAGCTTGAAGTGCTCACACCATTGGGTGACGATACAGATCACTTGATAAGCGTCGATATGGCAGACTCCCTGTACACTGATCAGCAGTCAGCTCGCCATGAGGCTCCTGAAAAGACTTTCAAAGAAAGTGTTCCGATGGTCTTTCCTAGGCCCCTAAACCCTGTGGGCCCCTTCTCTGTCGTTTCCCAGACTGAGACATGTCTCCATTCAATCGTAGCAGTTCTATTTTGTCGTCAGTATGGGATATTCTCTGTCCTTTAAACTCTTTGAATAGCGCTGTCGCATAGATTGCCAAACACTCCTCTGATGTCAATGAAAACTGCTACACGCACCCACATTGTCTGCCTGTGAGGTTGCAACCAAAAACTCCTTCGAGGAACTGCAACATCAAGATGCCTTGCCCAATACGGAAAGAAGGCTGAGCAGCCTCCATGATCGCAAATCTGAGATCCACAATTTCACAGCGCAGAATAAGGTCACACTCTGCGCTAGAGAAAGGTTACAGAAACGATATCACACACGGAGCATGATTCATTTAGTACAGAATATAACCAATATAGATTCGTATCCTTAATTTAGTTATATTTTTAATAATAAAATTAAAGATAACATTTACCTGTGGGGAAACGAATTTCTAAATTAAATTTATCTCGGTCTTCATCGATGCAAGCTGGGTTATCCGTGGTTTCAGGGCCTCTATAATGAGAAAACTTGCAAGCACTACCAAATCTGCATCTTCCTCGAAAGAAAAACCTGCAAGGCTCTTTGTCTCTTCCTCTTCGGCCACCGGATCGATTCTTCGGTTTTTCAAGGAAGAGATCCGCCAAGTACGGAAGCTCCAAATAAATTATCCACAGCTGGTTGGGAATTTTCTCCACGCAACTATGATCGTAAATAGAGCGAATCGATTCAAGCTCTTGGGATCGCTCTTCGGTGAGACTCGGATTAATTTTTGCGGGCTCGTAAAGGTCGAATTGGAAATATTTAGACATGAGGAGTTCGTAGGCGCAACCCATATCCCCAGAGGTGACTCGAAGCGCTTCTCGACAGTGATTTTGGTGAAAACCATACCTGAAAAAAAATTTTTTAAAACGGTATTTCAGGCAAGACATTTGGTTTTGATATGCGTTGAGGAATACCCAACTCAAAAAAAAAAGTCAGCGTTCATGAGTCCTGAACCTGGGCTAGTTGGAATTAATTCTCAGCCTTCAAGAGGCCAGAAGGTGTGTGGCTGGTCTCCTTCATTCATAAGTTGGTTCGTTGACGACTTAACTGCCTTAGTCAACTTTTCTGTTCCACTATACTCTAACCCAATCACCTGCCACTTCTAAGCGGATTTTTCCACTGCCAATTATTTATAACAACGCCCCCTTTCCAGATCACATCGTGTATCGTTATGTACCGATTTTAATTCCAACCTTTAGTCTCATTACCTTCAATCCCCTTCACCACCCTCATTATAGTTTAATAGAGTATTGTTTATCTTTTTCATTCATAAATTAGAGTTTATCAGTGTTCTATTTAAATATTCCTTATTTCATTCTCTATACACTTTCTGTCGTTTGTTTATGATTATTATGATTATTATTATAATCATCGGCTTGCACTCTCTTGCATGGCTGCCACATATTTTGAATACTGGTTGTAATTGGGCTTGAGCGGGTATAAATGATTAAATTGATTCCTCCTAACCCACTGCAAGTTATCCAGTACAGCCATCCTTTCAACTTCTTGGTACAACTGGAGAAACAGTATTGTTTTGACTTTTCTTGGCTCTTCAGATCTTGAGGTTTTAAGGACTACTGAACCCGAAAAACACTATTTAGGAAAATGGTCTGCATGTATGTGGGCGTGTAAAAAAAAGAACGCTATTAAGAAAAAATTCCTCAAGAAGAACAGCTCAAACTTGATATCTAGCCAGTGGGTTGCCATGGGACGCCAAAATAACAGTATGCTCAAACAAGTTTGATTACTGTTTTGTATACACAGCTCCAAATGACTGAACAGCACCATAAAATAGTGATTTGTGGAAAAATTACGAGAGTAGCTCAATAAAACTGATTTCACCGCAGTTTTCGGCCAGGACAATGTTTTTACAACCCACACTCAAAATGTGACACCAACTATCTGATCGGAAGAAACTCATGGTTGTTTTTGGCAAAAAATGGTTTTGAAAATTTACAAAAACGAAATTTTGGCAGTTTTATCGCAATAACGTCGGGTTTAGTATCGTTTTCTGGGTATTTTTCGATGCTGGGTCGAATGAAACGTGTCTCAGAGGTGTGCGACTGGAAAATAGTGAAATCACAGCAATTAGAGGCAAATTATCCTAATTTCAAGATCTCTGGGGAAAATACAGCGAAAGTTATCGTTTCTTCACAGCCTGCTCTCACTTCCCATGCTACCTCCCATCTTCCTCCAAACGTCCTTTGGCTCGGCTCGTCACATCGCGCCACTTGCCTACAGGAGCCTAGAATAGGTAAATTTTCTTTGTTACGTTGTAGTAACATCCTGTTTCGTACTGTGTGCCAGTATTTTTCAATGTCGAATAGAATGGGATGGGTCTCAGACTGTTCAGCTGCGCAAAGAAATAACAAACTGTTGTGCAATGATTTGAAGAATTTTTTCAGCACCCCCCCCCCCCCTTCCAATTCATCGAAATTGTGTACAAGCTTATTTTTGTGCCACGAAAAAAACGAACTAACAACATTGTGCATAATCGAACTATTGTTACCAATTGCAATACCCTTTGGGTTGAGGAAAGTAAAAACCGGCCTGTAATGTCCATATTTAGGTATTATAGCCAGAGAAGAAGGATCCACCAAACAGGTACGTTAACTTTAATATTTTATCTGGGAATTAACCCAATCATTTTAATACCTAAATCAAACTCCTACGTTAAAACCTAGTTTTTAACTCTTACGCTAAAACCCCCCAATTCATGGCGTTTCCCTTCTAATAAAAAGCACCCAAATTGAAGATGCATTCTTTCTTCAATCAATCCCGTACAAATACTCTTACTTGAATTAAAGACATCCAAAAGACGTATAGATTTCAGAAGCAAACCTGTTGAATGAAAAGTGAACCAACCTTTCTAATTTATTCAAAGCGAATTGCGTCGATTCTAAATTATCACCAGAGTGGCTGTCTTGGGACGAATAATCAACCCCACCTTGTACCACAAGGTGGCCTCTATCAGTCCAGTACTGCCTGTTCAAGTTCTTCCCCTTGTCTTTGTAACAAGATTCGTCTTTGTGCGTGAATTCCTGGAGAATAAAAATCATTTATGAGCATCATCAGATATTCACTTTATCCTAAGTAAGCGTCAAATAGTAATAGCGTATGAGACTGAGAATCCCGAACTTCTCATGACTTTTCAAAGGCGTCACGATAACTTCATCTCAAAGTGCAAAATGCCTTTAAAAGTTCAGCCTTAGTTGAGTGACGCAGCAAGTCCACTTTGCCAATTCCACGAATTATGATTCAGACAACCCACACATAATAAAAGTAGAAGTGGTCGAGGAGATAGGGTGTTCAGCGTGTGGAATCTGTAGGCTCTTCAAATACCATGCCAACTCCATTGTGATCTCCTTCGTAACGTATTTATACGAATATATTTGGTGACGACAGAATAAGTAGTTGGCAATAAGCAAAGCTTCCTCTTGGTGCTTTAATGACTGCCTTTGATTAAATGTCCATAATGTATTAACTGTCGATTAGGGGATCCCCCTCTACCCTCCATTTTTCTCCCAGTAACCTCCCATTTTTTCCAATTGACGACCCATTTTTGTGCTTCATAAGTCACAACAAAAAAGTGGTTATACAGTTCAAAACGTTATAAAAGTTGCTGCTTTTTTGGACACAAAAACTCTAAATTTCAGTTCTTTTTTTTATCACACACTTTGTTTCGAATTATCGAAGACTTCTCTACTAGTGCCTCCGTTTTCACCCGCTATTGAATTATGGAATCAAATTGTTCATTCCTCACTTCGTTCATTACAGGTTGTAACCAAAGCTGCAACGAAGCCTCTGTCAATTTAAAGAGCTTGTCACTCGTTGAGTGCTCCACCTTGTATAAATGTTTCTTCAATTGGGCGTTCTCTAAGTTGTTCCCGAGACTTCTCCTGCTTAACCTACTTAAACGCCCAGTTACAGAGTAATCGATCAAACCCTTGAAACGTACGGGAGCACGAAATTGTGTGTTCAGGAGTGTTTCTTGATTCGGAAAAATGCTCAAACCTCACTTTCTTGATACATACTACTGACGCACAATCATACCTACAAGCTTACAGTTACTCTATAAGCTACTGAAGTGTATAATCAGGAGCTACAATCTACACACACGATCTAACCCCCCCCCCCCTTTCAAGATACAATCACGTTTCAATAAACACACGATGTAGCCCTTTTCAAACTAAGAAACACTTTCAATGCTGCTGCTAACAACGTTCAATCTGCTCTAGACGAGACTGGAAACTGATGCAGGAGGTGAGAGTCAATATGAACCCTGCTAAGTTTACAGTGGTCCTCTTCAAGCCACAGAGAGTCAACTTTCAAGATTCCTTTCACGTCAATGGCAGCCCAATTTCCATAGACACACGTGTTCGGTGTATTTTTGTTAATCTAATCAGCACCCTGGCATAGGAAGTACACATCAAGTATTTCATCACACAAATAAGGTAAAGTATCTGACAACTCAAACCTCTACTAAGTATTCCATCCCCCCTCAGTTTGTCCACGGAACGACTCATCTACTTCTCTTTCCATTCCTAAAGGGTGCAGATCAACCTACGTTGCGTAACTTGAGAGGTAAGTAATATTTTTACCCCGCCGGTACTAGCTACATGAAATTTTCTCTCACACGTCTGGATAAAACAGCAATATGAAGAGAAGGGGCACCCTTAGACAAAGGGCAAGAGATATTCAAGATCACGTATTTGACCGTAATATTTGCTTTCGTGAGACCTGTGTGAAAAACTCACACACGAGTGCTCCCGTTTCCTTTCTGGTGCCTGTAAAACTTTTTCTCACGAGCCCACGCTACAGTATCAATGTAATTATTTAAACGACCAAATCGTGTCGACGCTGTTATTTCTGTTAAATTTTCTTTCAATTGCTCATCTTTTATATTGCAGACTACGTGGAAAGATGCATCATCAAAACATGGGGTGGGCTCCTGATGAGGAAGGCGGCAGTGGTTGAAGCAACTGGTCTGTTCCCATACTTTTAGTAAGTTTCTCCATCATTTCGTTTCACTTTGCTTTTCTCGCGAATTGTCAAATAAACTAATGTTATACACATTAGATGTATAACCCCCGTTTTGCACAACTTTTCATGAAAATCCGATTGATTTGATCTTATTGCATTAATTTTTGTTTATTAGTTTCTCCCTCACAGGGCATTCTGATGAAGAATTGGAAAATCGACACCAAGTGGAAAGTGAAGGAGAAAATTTGTTTTCTAATCATGAGACTGATTATGAACACTCAGGGGAAGAGTGTGAGAACAATGACCCTTCAAGTTGTTTTAATGGGAAGAGACAGGCTACCCTTGGCAACCAAACATGGTTACAAACCATCATTGTTTGGAAGTTGGGTAATAAAAGTATAGTTGAAAAGAATGATGAACAGGGCAATTGTATTCAACAAGGCTGTTAACTAATTGGGCAGTGTGTATTCACTGAAATCTCATGTGAGAGATACTCACTGTTACCACCACTGCTGCCCTAACTTTTATCGTGCAAGGCTGTCTCTTATCTCAATCAGTCGCGGCCTGGAAATGGGTCGTTGCCCATTCTACTCCATTTTTCTAAACGGGCATAAACCCCCGGGAAAAAAGTAATAAAACATAGAAAAAAACACGTAGTCACACAAGGCGTAGTTCGGCTTAGTGCTGCTGTCGGTTTAATACACAGTACCGACCCTTATCCCCCGAGCGTTTAACCCTTATCTCGTCTCTTTCGATACCAGGTGGCGTACACTGTCTTTTTACATCACTTCCTTAAAAGTAAAACAGAAGTAAAATTTAAAACACACGTACCGAACCGTGTATTTGTTTCAGAGTCTCGAGAATTTTCTTCGTCGACTTTTCGCTGAGCGTCAACGATTTCATCTCCACCTTCAAATGAGAGTAACGAGTGTCGGACTCCGAAGACATGGCGATACCGTAGAAAAATCTATCTCAAGTAAACTTAAAATTGACCAACGCAAAACGAAATTACTTGCTGTTAGAACGTTCAAGCTAAAACAATGAAAAACTGCACAACAATTTATGGTACGTTCGTTTCTCACAATCTTCGTAGAACGCATCGGTCGACGTCGAGGCGTCAACGCAAAAAAACGCGATAAGCAAGTTCGATCAGAACATGTCAGAAGTTATGATCAGTGCACATGTACAATCAAAAGAAACACAAATATTCTGCTCCGGTGTAAGGTTAGCTGGAGAGAAGGTTATTTGTGCATTTGAAACAAGCGGAGCAAATCTATCCCTAATTATTAATAAATCGTACATGTACATAAATTACTCGTTAACCGGTCCATCGGTAATTGTGGGGACGGTGTTTGTTTTCGGTATTAACGTGAATCGAATTGACTTCTCAGAAAAGTGAATAAAAATCGTTGTATGTACATTGATGTAGGAACCTATTTATGGCTTAGAATTAATATGTTAATGCTTAGAGAATATAGAGGAGATAAAACGTATTTTAAAGTAAGTTGTGCGTGAACTCTGAAATGACAAATTTGAACGTCAACTTTAGTGAGTTTCATCTATGAACTATGGGAAAATGTGTCTGTATGTAGTTACGAGAGGGGTGTATTGTGCCAGTGCCAACTAGCACTAAATGGTACAACGTAAACGCAACGTAACCACTTTCATATAAAGTAATTCCATGTAACAAGTGCTGCAATTTTTTGAAGTGGCTCCATTCACTACAAGGTAGCATCACAACCTCCTCTGCTTGTCACTCACTATAACAAAAATGTCTTCCTTTACTGTTGATAGGTAAAGCATTTAAAAAAGAAGATTGAGCATACACATGTAATCTACTCACAAATTTTGATACTATGGAAGTAATTATCGAGGCTACAGGGGAACCTGGAGCAGAACTACCATAGCATCAGCCAATCCATCAAAATCTTTTGGAAACGAGTCATAATAATTTTAATCAAAAATTTGTTTAAATAAAATTTTAAAAATGTCATTTTTGGAGCACCCAGGTTCATTGCCCGACATTGGAGATGTCTCACAACCTCATTTTTTGAACTCCAAAGAAAAGTGAACGAGATAGAAAAAAACACTCAATTAGCTCAGTCGTTCTCCTGTGAAGACACATACACATATTCGTACTAGAGCTAAGCATGTGGTTTCCAACTCATTGAAAACTAAACTGTTTTTGTTGGATCACGATACTTATAAAACCATATGAGCTGAGGAAAATGAGGCTGTAAAATAAAATTAAAACAGTAGAATAGAAAAAAGCTGCTGGGAAGCTGAGTAACAAACTGTGTAAAACTATTTTAAAATGCTAAGAAATATTTAAAAACGGTAGTGGATTCGTGTTGTTGAATTATAGAGGCGCTCAAATAGTTATCAGGTACTTCCACCAATTTGAATTGCAGTAGGAGATGAAAAACGTAGGTTTCCCGCCCTTTTCTCAAAAACGGCTCTGAAGATTTCGCTTAAACTTCGCATTTACCATCTGCCAGTCAATACCTAACTTTGGTCTTAATGAGTTTCCCAGCGAAAATAGGCCTTAAAATCAATAGAAGGTTTTTAATTTTTTAAGTAAAAACAGCTGCGTCTATAAATGTTCCTTCACAGTTTTTTCAACATCGACAAAACCCTAAATGGTCTCAAACCCGTCGTTTTTGTAGCGTTTTCAGCAGAAAACGCCAAAATTTGATCAAGCTGACGTATTGTGTTCTATCAACCCATACCCACAGTTCATTCTGAACAAACTTTTTCTGAAACCACCTCCAAAATGGTGATATAAGCCGACATACATCAGGAAACTAAATTCATCTAACAACGTTTGATTTCGTTTTTAACGTTTTCTCAAAAACAGCTAACAATTGATTGATCGAATTTACAAAGTACTTTTAGCAAGCCAGCCGCTACATTTCATTCAGTGAATGGGTTACTTCAAAAGTGAGTTTAATAAAGATGTGGTGCGTATCATCGAAGTTAGAGGATTTAGTTATGAAAAGTGGTACTTCGTACCAGATGTTCAACATTAATGGAGTTAAATGCTAAACTGTGTGAATAGCACGAACTTCTGGCAATTCCAAGGGAAGGATGTTGCTATGGCAGCCCCCTCTGAGTTCAGGTTTTTAGTTGTTTAGCTTTCTTGAATAAAAAAAGTAAACATTGATACCCATTTTTAATTCAATTACCCTTTCCATCTTTCCTTACCAGGATCCATAAAGATAATCACAATAACAACAATAATAATATCCAGAATCAAAAAATAAACTTGCATTCTTTGGATCCGCCAATGTCCGGAACTGTATACAAAAAGGGTAGTTCTACTTACCTGACCAATAAACGAATTAGCATAATTAATTCGAAAAGAAGTGCGATTGATGTTGCAATAAATAGTGAATTCGTCGTTTTTTAATGGGGACCGTCACCAAACTCGTTGGAGGTTAATAATGTGTCCTGAAAGTTCCAAACCAGGAAGAAGGAACAAAGAACATCTTCAAAATAGAACTAGTTCGCAGTTCCACCAATAGGTCGTGCTGCAATCAACAACAGCCTTCTTCGGAGAGATTGCTGTTGTTTTTCTCTGCGTTCTCTCCCTAGACGTTCAGTAGTATGAGAAATTACTTTCCTAAAACGCTGAAAGCGAGTTGATAGTTTCCTATTAAATTTTTATTTGCGAACTTTAGTGAAATTATAGTGAAAATTGATTGTATCGCGATAAACTTTATTAACCAATCGACTAGTGCAATAGTCTCAAAACTTTATTTACGTCGGTGAGGAATAATTTCGAATCAGTGAAGTCCGGAAGTTAACAATGTCGACTCCTGCTAGGCGAAGACTCATGAGAGACTTCAAGAGGTGAGATCGTTGTTATATACTAATATTTCAAATCGTGAAACTCCTCGAGACGAAACTTGAGCTCTTATATTTAGTTTCAGCGTTGATAGATGTGTTCGGTATTTACCAATTTTGAAGCAGTTGTGGAAATCACATTAAGGAAGTTGTGAAACTCGAACGGGTTTGACCAAATCCAGCTTTCTTCTGACTGTGCCAAACGTAGAGTGGTCCGTCGACGTTAAAACTCCCTTTAAAACGATATGATTTTACATTTGTTGTGTTTGGGGGACGAGAAAGGAATTTTAACTCGTCTGAATTGTAATTTGATTAAAGAGAAGCCACACGTACCTTTTTAATCGATGCCGATAATTTTGTGCGTGTGTTGACGAGTTTTGTCGTTGTTTTGCTGGTAAACGATTAACGTTGTTCTAGAAAGTTAGCAAATCGCTATTTCCGGAAGAAGGCAAACGGCTATTTCCGGGTAACCTTCACTCTTATGGAGCTTGTATACAAACCTTTACAGGGGAATTTGTGTACCTCTTTTTCCCGACTTGAAATTCTATTTTCACCCTTAAAGCATCTGTTGGAAATTATAGTGCATTTCAGTATAATTAGTCGCTTTAAAGTTGGTGTTCAGAAACCTCCCATATAAAGCAATTGTCTTGGGCTCAGGCGAAGGAAGGAATGTCGCATAACGAGGGGGAAAGTGTACTAAGTCTGATTCTTTCAACAATTTGAAACGTGAGACCAGAATGGCTGTTATCAGAATTCGTGTTTGCGACACTGGTCTGACTTGTGCCTGTGCTTGTTGAATTTATCTGAAGTACAAGAATTATCCTTCAATATGGCCTCTAGAAACAGTTACTTAAAGCTATAGATAGTTCATTTCCGTATTCTTAGGCTTTTGTGAATCTGGTCCCTTACAAGTAGCGCCGGAAATGACTATGAAGATCAATCTAAGTCCGAGGGAATGGTGACCCAGACATGGTCAGAGGAGGACCATTTCCCCAGTGTAATAGGATTCACGTGTATGTCCTATGGCTCCCTCCATTCGCACTCTTTAATGTCTGCTGGGCATTAAATGAGAGTGAGCATGTGCGTTGGTTTGTTTCAGTTTCCCTTCTGTTTCAGTTCTCAGCACAGGCTAAGTTGGATTGGTTGCACAGTGTGTTTTAAGTCTCCTTATTTAGTTCCTATTGAGGCTTATGCTCGGTTACTTTTTTTACCTTGTTTGATGGTTTCTGTGGTGGTTGTAAAACCAAGGGTTGGTCATAATTTTTTCATTAACCGAGTCCTACGTATTTCTATTTATGCCCCTTTTGGCTGAAAATGCTGCTTTTGGCCTTACCTAGTTCGTCGCACATTCTCATTCTCAAAATCCGGTGTGATCCTGTATTCATTTCAAGTTGGCATTGTCCTCAGTAAGATGACTCTGAACCATAGAGTTCTCAAGCGTCTTTGTTATCGTTCGGTGTCAGGATTGCGGCTAGGGCCTTGGCACCCCTTTTTATGAGTTCTTTTGTTCAGAAAAAAGATAGGCAGCAATCTTTCTGAGATCCTGAGAAACAGTTGACATGCCCTTTGCAAGTAAAAAATTCCCTTTTCTCTTTCTCACTGAGGCCTACAAGTTGTGCCCACACCCAGGTGTGCCACCTGTTCTCTCTATTCTGTTATAAGATCCATCTGTGTATCAGACCAAGTCCTGGCCTGACTTCTTCCCCATCAATCTCATGGTTTAATATTCGTTTTGACGAATGTTTGGGCTTTTTATGTAGTTGTCTTATCGGCCATTGGCAAATTGGCCTTCATAATCGTGGCTTCAATTTCTGTTTGTGTAGTTCCATGCCCTTTGTGGTTTTGGTGCCACTCGCCGTCTTTGCTGCCTGATCGCACCTATCATTGCTTCTTGCTTGATCGCCAATCCCACAGAAATAACTCCCATTGTTACTGGCCGAATAGTAGTGTGGGTGCTGTGGAGTGGTGCTGTCATATCACAGTTGTTAACGACTCCAGGCAAATTGATGTTCTGTTCTGGTTATAGTACCACCTGGTATTACTATTTTGTAAATTTCGAACAGACCCCCAATTAGGTCATTAAGTTGTTGAAGCCGTATTTTACTTGTGTCAACTAATCTGTTTGCTCTTCCCATCTGAGTAATTTGTCAATTGTGACATCTAGATGTTTTACAATTTGTATAGGCAGGCCAGTATTTCGTATTGTTAAAGTAGTATTGTGATATGACTTCAGTGGGAGCCTTCAGGTGTAAAACTAAGTGGGACGAAAGCGAATGGAGGTTCACCATCAAAATTTCAGTTACCAACCACAATTTTAGTGGAATCCTGTGATGCTGAAATACCTCTTGAATATTGAGCAGCATTAAAGACTGAGGTTGAAAAACGACGGCTCACGTGTATATAGCTTTGCTTGAAGGGTACATGGGGCGTGGTCTTGCACAGGCATTTCAATGCCTATCTGTCTGGCAACGAATTGTCACTGTTTGCTACGCCCATCTTCGCTGAACTGCAGTGGGTGGAGAAGAGGAATGCCAGCCTGGATCTAACTGGGGCGAATGTTTTTGGACTCTGAAACGCCTTGTTCTGCATGTAGTTCTCATGTTGCTTCATCTGTTCTTGAGGGCCTAATCACGTTTCTAATGAATGCGGTTTAGGGTTTTTTTTTCGATCATAGCTGTGGTTATTTACTCCTGACATTTTCTAGAATTTGTGCTAGTTGTACGTACTGCCGGACTAGCATTATTTTAAGAAAGTACTTATTTTAGTGTAAGGTGTTTGTCTACTTTGTATTTTTTATGCGCATTGAGCGAGTTTTGGCCCTGTTTCGGGTTTCTATCATAAGTCTGAGCAACGCAATAAATTCTGGAACTTACGCCCTACCATTTCCCACGTATAACATCCAGTTCTCTTAGGTTCACATAAATTGGGCGAAACCCCGATTTGATTAATTGGTAGAGTGACAAAAAACGTGGAATGTTCGCGGGGCTGAGGAAGTTGGGTGATAATATCGCGAATCTGTACTGTTTCAAGTAATTCGGCTCTATAATAATGTCACTGCCGTCAGTTGCTTTGTATTTTCAAATACCAACCGGTTGACTGTGAAATATTTAACGACATCTCTTTGACCTCGTCTCAGTTTTAAAATATCGGGCCGGTGTTCCTGATGTTTGGGTTGTGACAAAGCGTAAATGTTACTGTCAAGGGCGTTCGGTGTTATTTTTGCCCACAATAGATAGTGTTGGCTTATCGATTCAACGCGGCAAAATTTGGTATCGAAGTTCGTTAATTCTCGCTGGAAACTGAATGTCATTAGCTGTAATTGTCTCGACACCGTGTTTTTCATAAATACGAATCGGTAATTCCTTGTTCCTACTATTTTTCTCGTCATTAAGTTACCTTTCTCGGCGAGTGAAGTTTCCTTTTCACGGAATTGTTACGATTCAAAGCGTTGGCATCGGATTTCGGGTTGTTTTGAGTACAAATGGGATTAAGAGGAATCTGCTGAACCGTTAATCTTTAATTAAATCTAATGATCGCCAGTTTGGGAAAATCTGGACATCAGGAAATACATTTTACAACAAAAAAGTCTGGTGCGACGCATGGCAACACTCAACTCTGGTTGGTGACTCCTCAAAGTGTTCCTCCACTTATGCCTTTATTTCTGTAATAACTTGGTTTGCCTTATCGGCCTTATAAGATTGCCTCGCTGTGTGCCCTATTCAGTTGGGTTCTTGTTACTGATGATGACTTGACCTCGAAATCGATCTGCACAGTGGCTCAAATTTATTGGAAATAAACAATCGTTCTTTCTCCGTTTTATTATTGAAATGGGTTCCCACAACTTCATCACAAATGATTTAGTTCGTCCTTAAAGTATTTATGAGAAAAAACTGCGCTAAAATCGATTTTCTTCGAAGAGTTTGATAATTTATTGTAGCTGCTCTCGCCAATTTATCAAAGAAAGGTTATGATGAATGAAAATATTTTAGACTGTCAAGCATCGAGGAAATGTATGACTGTATCGATTAGGCTCGTACTCCCAAATGTTTAGAGTCGTATTTTGTTCAAATTTGGTGTCAGCAGCTGGTACAGTCCACTCCATCTGTTGTACCACATTGTCGTATTTCTCGTTCTAAACTGCAACGAATTCATTTGAACTTTTCATTACTCCCAACTCTCACTTGTTCCTTGCGTTTTTACAGACTACAAGAAGATCCCCCCACTGGAGTTAGTGGCGCACCCACAGACAACAATATAATGATATGGAATGCTGTCATCTTCGGGTAAATATTTAATTATTTATTCAAAACGTCAGTCATACCTTTGGGTGTATCGTAATGGTTGTGTAGATAACACTGTGATCAAATCAATTTTTAAAGTTCCTCCCCACTCTACACAGCCTGTCAATCAATTTGTTGGCAGTGGCGTGGCGAATATTGTTCTTGTGCCAAATCTGGAGAGAAAGAGGCCATGGGAGGTTGCCTATGAGAAAGATGAGGCAGTTAGTTGGAAAGCGTCCTCTCGACGAATCATTTGAAGCTCGAACTGTTTGTGCCATGGTTCCATCTTGCTGAAACTGCACGTCCTCGTTGTCCATTTCTTCCAAGAGTGGAAGAAACAAAAGTTGCAATCATGTCCTTATAAAGTGTTGCTGTCACTGTAACGGTCCTTTGTTACCAGGCTCACAATGAATAGATTTTTGGTGAAGTTTACTAAGATTTTCACCCACCCAGTAACGCACGTTTTTAATGCAGCCAGAAATGTGAAAATGAACCTCGTCGTTGAAAAAAATTATTGCGTCTTGGGGCGGATTACTCGGAGCCTCGCAACTCTTGTTCCGCAGTGACTTTGTGGAGATGAAAGCGGATGTGTGTGTGAAGAATACGTCAAACGGTAGTGTCAGTATCCCTCAGAGCCCCTTTATGTTACAGGGGCAGTGCAGAAGTTACTGTCATATTCAACATTATGCAGAGTTCTGAAGGTTTTTTGGCGTGAAATGAGTTAACCCATGGCAGAGTGGGTCTGTGAGGAATTTCAAAGAGTGACAAACAAGTGAGTGTCTCATCGGCAAACGCCCATAGCACTTTCGTCCAAAGCATTATACTTGGAGATCCTCCTTTCATATGGGTCATACACTCTACTCGTTCTACACTACACTCGTCTCAACTCGCCAATCCATTCGAACGAAAATCAATGTTGTTGTAGGCAAAAAATGGTTAAATAAATTAGCCAAAAACGAAATTATTGCAGTTTTATTGCAATTACGTCATGTTTGATATCGTTTCCTAGGTATTTTTCGATGCTAAGTCGAATAGGAGATCTCAGAGGTGTAGGACTGCGTCAAGCTGGATAACTGTGCGGTGCAAGAGGTTAATATGCCGTTGTGTAATTATTTGCAGAGATTTATAAATAAGTTCTCTATAACGAACCCTTACACAACGTATTTTAGTATGACGGCTGACCACTCTTCTGTTGCGAACGAAAGATTTTAAGACTGGTTGTGGTTTGAGGCTGGTTCTACGAATAAGTTGTAGCTGGTGCTGCTGAGTTGAGGATTAATTTTACTTTTTGTTGCTTCTAGTACGTAATCAAGCAGGCGAGCTCATCCATGGGGATGGGTAGTCCTTGAGGTGAATGCATTCAGACATAACGTGGACAGACCCTCCTCAAACAGTTTCTCGTTTGCTCTGTTTCCCTTCCTTTCAAGAGTATGATGAAAACGAATGTGGTACCTCGTAATGGGCGATTGAGGTTTTAGCAAAGGATATGTCTTGATACTGTGTATATTTATATGCAGGTTATGAATTAACGTCAAGAATTGTAAAGGTTCTCTTTGTACTCACCCTGTACATGCCACAGACAAACCTTGCCCCCCCCCTCTCCCCTGGTACTTTCTTCTACTTCTGCTTGGGGTGTCGTGCTCCACTCCAAACTTAAATCGCTGCCTTTTGGATGATGGCGATGCATATCTACGCCACAACATAACCAGCTGCAAATAATAATTATTTAAACTTCGACAGTAGCCCTTACAATTTAAATTTGTAAAATTAGTTAATTCGTCACACTATGCTCTGCTTTCTTATTTCAATGGTTTGTCAATCTCCTCGTATTTACTTCCTAATTTTCGTATTTTCAGTCCCCACGATACGCCTTTCGAAGATGGAACCTTCAAGCTAACGATAGAGTTTACCGAAGAATATCCCAATAAACCGCCTACCGTACGATTTGTTTCTAAAATGTTTCATCCAAACGTATACGCGGATGGAGGAATTTGTTTAGATATTCTGCAAAATAGGTGGAGTCCGACATATGACGTATCTGCGATATTGACATCGATTCAGGTACGTACCACCGTTTGAACTTGCCACGTTTTCTTTGGATTTTCAAAATTTTCGACTTCGATCATAATGAAAGGAAAAATAATCAGAGTAAAACAAAAAAAAGAAGTGGAATTGACGTGAATGGGAGTAAGACGAACATAAATAAATAATAAATATTGAGCATGTAGTAGTTCCAATGTCCCAACAGTAAACAAAAAAAAGGATATTGAGCAGCAAAATCGAACACCCATTTAGTTGAATAATAGTCGAGACACAAGTAGGAGGAGCACAATTAATTCCGAAACTGAAGACGCAACCAACAAGTTGCCAAGCTCAAATGAACGGAATGAGAAATGAATTGACTTAGTAACCAATGACACGAAAACCAATAAATTTATGTAGAGCTAAGGTTGTTGATGCGAAGTTGTGTGATGCGGCGCACCTGATGTTTACTCATTTTGTTTCAGTCGTTACTGAGTGATCCGAACCCGAACTCTCCTGCTAACTCCATGGCAGCCCAGCTGTACAAAGAAAATCGACGGGAATACGAAAAACGAGTGAAAGCCTGTGTAGAACAAAGCTTTGTAGACTAGCCTTATTTCTTTTGTTTGTTTTCTTTTTCTTTCTCCGGCATTGTACATTTCCTATCAACAAATTAATATCCCTTACAATAATATTTTAATTTAGAGAAACATGTACAAGAACTTTGTCTCATTTTATTTCTACACACAGCAGCGGACCTTAACACAATCAAATTTTCGGTCCAGCCTCCTCCTATTTCCGAGTTGTCGAACTTTCGCCATTTGATTCGTTTGGACCAAATAATTTCGTTTTATCTGTCGCGATTTTTATTTTTACGTTTGTTTGGCACTCAGAAGACGTGAGTCTGTCGCACTGTACTTGTTATCAAAATACTAATAATTGCAAAGTCAGTTTTATAACGTTTTACGATTACGCAAAAAAACAACGGTAATTACAAAAATTAACCAATTTGATATAGAAGAGATGTTTGAAACCGACCTTTTGCCTTATTTCAAAATCTTCTATTTATTTGTTCAATAGTTTTTATTAACTTTAGATCTTTTTCCCGTTCACATTATTGTTGCTTTAAAAGTTTGTTCGTATTTGAGCCATTGAGGTTGTTTGTTTATTTATTGCCATTGACTGCGGGCTTTTTCATTTTATTTTGTTTTGTTTATTTGGTTTTTAATTTTTGTTTTATCATTTAAGTCTTCAATATAATGCATTACGCCATCCCAGTGATTGATCAACCTCATGAAGTTTTCTGTGCGGCGTTTTTCTGCAATGTTGAGGATGTTCGAAGGAAATTGGCTTCACAGCTAAAGTTGTGCCTTGAGTACTTCCACTTTAAAATCAACGATTTCTGCTAGTTTCTCTTTGCTATATCCCTCTTTACCCCTCCATATTGGTTCTTTAGTGTGAAAATTGTTGCCGAACAATTGCGGTTTTAACTAGCTTTTTCGTTGAATTAGCAATCATTAGTTAGGGTTTCTAGGGGAAAAATTGCATACTTGGTAGTCAAATACTATTGTTCTGCCCTTTGCAGTTTTCAAATGCAGTACCTGGTTAATGTGGTTTGAGTATGGCTTTTTCAGCCTGTTCATAATCGTCTTGATTTTCACTTTCCTCAGCCCTACGAAGTACTTAGTGGACAGTTCGAAACAACTAAAAGGTAATTAAATATTCGTCCGTAGTAAAATGACTGTAGCAGCACAATCAACTACAATTTCTACAAAAATCGATTTTATTTTAGATTTTTTCCTTTTAAAATTCGATCGTGTTGGTAATTGGTAGTTCAATAAGCTACACATAAGTTGTAATAATTAAAATTTAATACCGGTCTGAGGATAATTACGAGCAAACCCCGAAATTTCGGAGCTCAAACTGCTTTCATTCCCGAGGCTGACTAGTTTCACAGTGTTTTCTGTACGTTTTCAGAACTGTAAACGTGCCGCTAACTACAAACTCGCCTACATTACAAAAAGTATCTATACTTTGGTAACTCGATTACTGTCCTGACATGAGTATTGGCAACTCAATAAATGCTGGATTAGTAAGCACTAAAAATTTCTGTACAGAACATCAAGTTGATTTCTACCAGGTTCATATTAACTGAGTGGGAAATGTATTGGTTTAGTTAGTAAAGAAGTAGATACATCCCCACTATGTACACAGGGTTGAAGAAAGTGGTGTGATGCCTCGCAGCAGCCATTAATGAGAATCAAATCCTACTTTTACTTGCCTTAGCTGTATGAAGTAACAAGAAAAGTTGTGTAATAGGCTGAAAAAAAATCGGCTCAAATTTTATATTTAGTCTGGTGATCACCATAGGCGACCGTTGTTATAGTGATCAAAAGACCAAAATGTATTTTCTCAAAAATAGCCAGAACGATTTTGATCAACTTTTTTTAATGGGCAGCTCCAAATAACACAAAGGTGCCTAAAATTCTCATCTATGGAAAAATGATGAGAGCACAAATTTCGAGGAAAAAAAATCAACTTCAGCGCAATTTTTCCTTTTTTTTTCTTTTCCGAGGGCGTGCGGGACAAGTCCCTTTGTCACAGCGGCCACTTGTGGGCCTATTGTGACACTAGCCCTTCCTTAGTAAAACATCGTCGTACTTACCCGCCCCCTTTATGAAGCCGAGTATGTCCTTCACCGCAGCTTCTGCTGTGATATGGAGCTCAATAATCCCCTGGTATAAGTATCCAAAGCGTTTGACTGCTAAGGCAGGGCACTCACATAGGATATGCTCCGCCGTCTCGTCCTCCTCACCACAGAGTCTGCATTCCACCGCCTCTGAGATGCCCATCTTGTTGAGGTGATACCTGAGTGGGCAGTGTCCGGTGAGGAAGCTAATCAAGACCCTCAGAGCCCTCCTGGAGAGGGTCAGCATCGCCTTTGCCCTTTGACTAGAAGGCAGAACAAGCCTTTTCGATTGTCTAAGTCGTGGCTGGCGATGCCAATGGGCGCTATTTTCCTGTGTCTCCTGTTGAGCCACCAAACGGTTCAGGTGACTTTTGATCATACCTACGTGAGGTTCAGGCCCTATGGGTAGGGCTTCTGTGCCCTTCTTCGCAAAGTGGTTGGCCTTTTCATTGCCCTCATGCCCCTTGTGAGCCGGCACCCAGATGAGGGAAAGCCTATTGTGGGCACTGAGCTGCTTGAGTGCATGAAGCCATTACCATGCCAGCCTGGACCTGAAGCTATAGGCTGCAATGGCCTTTAATGTGGCCTGGCTGTCCGAGAATATGTAGATCCGCTTGCCCTTGAGTCCCTCAGACAGGATCTCTTCCGCGCAGATCTTTATAGCTAGGATTTCAGCTTGGAATATCGTGCGTACTCTCCCAGCGGCTTAGCCAGACTGTAGTGCAATTTTTCCTTATGAGTGTTCTTAGAAAAATTAGGGTGGCACTACAATGAACTACTTATATGTTGAGTTTAATAGCGCTATCAAAATAAGTAGGAGCAACCTCACAAATTCCTGAATCCCAACAAACTCTGTTTCACTTATTCCCATTTCCCAAAGTGTTTACTTGTTGACTCCAAAACGCATTCCTTCCCTGAATTGGGCATTGGTTGCTCAATAATGGCCATGGATTAAGTAGGAGGGCCTTCATAAATTCAGGAACCTCACGTATCGCGAGAAGTGGTTCTTTTTGTCATGGTAGCAGTGACAAGAGTCAGAATTTTTAAATTGCTCCCGGCCTAATGCAAAAGTGGAGCTTTTGGGCAAGAGATGAAGCGTGGTAGTGAACAACGAGGTTTTATAAAACAAGGCAGGTTGGAGATCTGTGGGAGAGTTTTGCCAGATTATGTGGCAGTCACATTGTTAGGTCATGGTTAGGAGATACAATAACAGACGGATTGGCAGATTCTGCAAATGGGAGTGGACAATAGACCTCGATCCTCTTCAATGTTTAAATTGCATCTTGAAGTCGAATTGGAAAGCAGGGAATACTACTTACAAAACTAGATGTATAACGTGGCATACTAATTTAGGCAGAATGTTTGAAGCACGATTCAAAAGCTTTTAGCATTGGTTGGCTCTTCAAGCTGCTTCCATGTACCGGGAAAAACTCATTTCACTTAATACGCGAGCATCCCTCTTTGGCAGAACACCGTTTCTTATGTTCAATCTAAAATGTCCCAGAGTTTTAGTCAATGAGTGGATTAACTCTGCCAGTACAAGTACAATCAATGCCAACGTACGTGAATATTTTCTCAACACGGCTCTACGATTTTAATTCAATTTTAAGTGTAGACAAGACCTAAAGACGTAACATCAGTGCGAAATTGTCGTCTGTGGGAAAATTACTAGACCAACACAAATCGCGACAAAAATATATTGTAGTGCAGTTTTTTCATTATAAATTCCGCTCATATAAAACTGGGGTTTCACATAATGAAACCTTGTCTACAAAGTTTAACTGTTCGCAAGATGATTTAGATAGAGCTACCTGATAAATTCCAGGATTCAAACTTCAGTCGTACATACTTTTTGATCTCATCTTAATGTTGTAAATGCGAAAATAATCACGTTGGCCGTCTCATAAATTAACTGTACGCTATTTACTCAGTACATGTGACATAAGTGGGAGCAGAACAATAAATTCCGAACTTGGGGCAATACCAGTTCCTGTAGAAAAGTTAAGTTGAGTTGTGATAAGTTCGTACGAACACTGAAAACCGTGTTGGATTGATTTCTAGGGCGATAAAAATCGTTTAATGTGCGTAGGGCTGAGGAAAGTTAGTGATGCATTGCACCAGACAATTTTTAAATATTTGATAGTTTCTAATAATAAACGCTTTCCTCTTCCATTCTTAACTGCGTGGGCATTGAATCTTTACTCAGTGTGCCAACTTGGACTATCGAGAACTGTCCGCTGAATTAGATTCGAAAATGAGTTAATGGGGTTGGAAGAATCAATTCGTCCATTCTGCCTTAAACTGTGTCAGCGATTCTTATGGATTCATGCTGTACAGTTGGGTATGTATTCAAGCGTAGGTTGCCGTGGCTCATAGGGATTTTTGTCTCACATTGAGTGGATTAATCATTCGAGTCTCTTCTACTGTTGATTACTAGCGTTTCAATTGTTAAACTGTTCACTCAAGGAGTGCATGTAGTAGTCAGCTGAATCAGGGCCACTGCCTGAGGGTCTCATTATGAGTGGTGTATTGGAATCACATTGAATTCCATTAATCACCAACTCAGAAGGGTTGGGGAGTGTGCTACCTATTCGTGAATGATTCAACATTTTTTAAAAACTGCAACCCTCTGGGGTTAGTAATCGTAACCACTTGTTCCTTGCCTACTGTCACACCACACTATTGTACTATTAATCTTCAACCTATGCCCTATCGACTGTGTGATACTGTCTGAAGAGATTGTTGGCTTTACTTGACGACTGTTTTGACAAACTCGCAACACGAAACAATCTCCACTGCAAAATGTCTTAACGTTGTTACATCATACAGTTGACGATGGGCCCAATGGTTTAGATTTTCTCAAGTTTAATGATTGACTGGAGAGTTGAGCTGTGAAACACCCTGAGCTGCACACTTTCATTGTCACTGGCTCCCACAATTGAAAATTAATAGGATCGGGAGTACCAGAGTGTGTAGTGTTCTCTGATTTATTTATTTATTTAATAAATTATTATTTGAGTTCAGTAAGTACGCAGAGCACAGAACTTTAGTACTTCGTTAAATAATTGGTGGTTCCCTTTACGCACTCCAAAAAGGGAAACGATCCAATTTTCCATGAAAGCCTTAGATGTAGGAAAAATAGTTATGAGTACAAAAAAAGGAAGGCTGAATTTATTACACTTATCAGTTGTACAATACTTTTTTCGTTTTGCTTATTGGAACACCAAAGATGCTGCAGTCGATAAATACTTTTTGGTAGAAAATGTGGCAATAAAAATGTTCTTTCAACCTAATTCTTTCATTACTACTATATTGTTCATCAAAGGCCAGCGAAATCTATTTGAGGGGGCGGGGGGACGAACCTTCGTTTTAATGATACTTTTGTTGTTCACCAAATGTGCGCATCCAAGCGTGTCAAATGAATTGAAACCGAAATCTCACTATATTTTGGATGTTCTTTGAAATCGAGTAAACAAAAAAGTAGTTTTCATCTGATCTTGTACATTTTGAGGCCTTCTCAGTTGAAAACAGGCACAGGTTGTGTATGAACTTTCCTAACCTCTAGATGAACTCGATGGTTATTTTTTACTTACTACGCCTGAGTGCTTGTAGAAAATTGTGTTTCGTCAGCTTATGCGCAAAAATGAATGAAATGTTGAGTTTTGGACTCCTGGAGGCTGTGAGCATTTTGAAGTGAAATAGCACAGAATAAATGCAAAAGTTGCCCACTAAACTAGTAGTATTGAACAATGTTTTTATTGGGTTGCCCCTTGTTAGAGAAATGCTAAAAAAAAAAAACGGCCACACGCTGGGAATAGAATTTTGTATTCCCTGGTACTACCAGGAACCTTTTCGGCCGAAAGTATCATTCATGGAAATTCACGTTATTCATGATTTATTCATTTTCTTTCGATGATCCAGCTAGTAAGTTCCTGATGATCCTTTGACCAATTCGCTCTAATTTCCGCGATGGTATCTAAAATTTAGGTGTAATGTGTAGTGTTTTAATGAGCTCACATTAGGCAAAATTCGTTTCATTATAATCTAAATTAACTAGTTTCCCTCGGCCCTCTCTAGTACTCTCTTGTTCTAAATCAGTTACCTAAATGTCTTCATCGTATAACTAGCACATGGATACTTTATTATACTGTCTATGTGGGGGATGGGCCAAACGCCAATTATTCTAAAACCGTTTCGTTGAAAAAGTTTTGTGAAAGTACCACGGTTTTGGTGAAATACTTACAGTTTTCGTTTTTCACGCCGAAAGCATTTTTTCCAAATAGCAATAAATGAACCGTTCAGTTTTATCGTACTATGGATTCGGATGAATGCGTCTCATAAAATGTTGTGGCAGTACAAAAGCATTGTTCTTGTCTCCAAATTCGTCTAAACTGTTATACTCTAAACTGGGGTTCCTTAATCTTATAACCCCGACCTACAATTCAAAATTGTTGAGAAATTAGAAATGCCACTTGGAGTTTAAAAATCTTTGATTTTTGTGGCAATTTTTTAATATCTTGCGAGCAGAGTAAAGGCCATAGGGTGACTTTATTTGATAATATTTTGGAAGCTAAAGAGGAAGCGGCATGAGGATTCCTTAGCAACTGAATAATAAAAACTATGGTCAGTAACTGAAACGAGAGCATCTTATCAGTGTACTTAATTATTTGTAAGGTACATAATACAGTTGTTGTATACACAGTGTCACAAAATTAGGCCCCACCGCACGAAAATCGGGTTCTTCCCGTATATTTTCCCTTCAATATAGTATATTAGCGCAATGGTAACTGAATGACCCCTACCTTACGAACGCTTATATTTTTCGACCATTTTTATGCCCAACTTGAGCTTTCATGCTCATTCCACTTGAAAAAGCTTGATAACATCAATGTTTACTTTTAAAATCTAAGATTAAGACGAAGTTCAGCTAGCTTTTTTGACACACTAGCTAGTACGAAAATTTGATAGAAGTTTTATCTAACGTCAAAACTGTGTGCATCTCTCAGGCACATTTACTTCTGAGCTGACTACTGTGTGGATATCAGTGCATAGGTGTTACGTAAAGTACAACCGTTTGATTCATATTGATGAACTACTGCTTGATGAAGCTCTTCTACGTCCTAAAGTTGCAACCAGTTAAAGATATACGTTGAATCTGTTTTTTAGTCAAAAACTGAACGTTCGTTTTTAGTACTAAGAAACGGAAAAACTAAAAGTTAAGGCTATAGTTTAGTTAAAGCTGTTGAGTACCACTGTACATAAAGTAGGTTTTACTTTCATAGCCGATCATTCCTGAACAACCCTGCCACACACAAGAAGATGGACGACGGAAGTTTTTGTAATTCTCATTTTTCAAAATTAACGCTTATTGTTTGTTTTTGTTGTCTTGAGGTTAACTCGGAAGTGTTACACTATATTGGACGCGTCTAAATTTAAAACTGGCCCCCATTCTTTCGGCCGTTTTTCAACCTGAAGACGAACGAACTATTGTGGCGTTAACCGAAGCGCGATGAACAGGACAGTCGTATTCCCTATCAACGCTTTCAGCGGAGAGTTGACGTTTGTCCCTATAGTGATATGTCTGCTTATCATTCTAAGCTGCTTTCTTGTTTACTTGTTCATTTTTGGCTTTTAGGCCCCAAGTGTAAGTATCAGACTGGCAATTTGAAATGAATTTATTTAATCAGTTAGTATCAATTCATTGGCACGGGACATGAGTGCATTTAGTTGTGCAAGTATCGATCGCCGAAGCGTTACGATGCATTTCACTTCGAATAACGTCATTTATACTAAAATGAGATTTAGACGTTTTTATTCAATCCGGTTAAATACTGTGCGTTTTTACATTTTTTTGCGGAACAAATATTCGTGTATTACCTCCAGCGTACGAAACCGCTCTTTAGTTTTTACTGACTACCAACTTGGGTAAATAAAATCGCTGCGCGCCATATTAACCACCCCCAGGTCTCAACCCTTCAGTCAGGCAATTGAGTCAGCCAGGTCAACTTGGCAATTGATTGATTCGTGTGATGCTTGCGGAACCTGTTGGAAGGGGCTGTTTGTTGTGAAACCAAACTAGTGCCTCCCATCTCGCTGGTTTTATTACGCGAATGAAACAAAAATAAGGAAAACAACCAGAAAGCTATTTCGATTTAAAAAAAAAGAAGCGCTTATCCACTTTTTTTCGTTGACTATTAAATAGTGCGGTAGTTTTTATGAAATGTTTCATGAAAATCCGCATCATGTTTTTCTTAAAACCAATCTTGGGTTTTAATTTCGTAATAAATGAAGCAATCTGCTATAAAGGGCAAATTTCGAAAAGTTAGCACCGTGAACGAAGGAATATGAAAAAGTTGAGACTGACGATTAAACAGAATCAGAAAAAAACGCGTGTAATAATGTAGAGTGAGAAACAGGAAAGCAGAACGAAAAGTAAAGTAAAGAAAAACGTTAATAAATAAGTATCTTATAGGCAAGTGTAAAATTACCTTTAGTTGTAGTCCAGAGCTCTTGCAAGACTTGAAAAATGTAAAATAATTTAAAACATTTAACGTTTTTAATGAATATTTGTGTGTTCATATATGTTATAGTTAAGTGCGTGTGTCTTAATTAGCCGTTATCGATGCCTTTTGTTGTTCCTGTTCCTTTCTTGTGTGTTAATAAGTTTATAAATGCCTCATACTAGTTACTAATCGTTGATTTGAATTTACGTTTGTTTCGCGAAATGATCCACGAAGATTTGTTCGGCCTGGGGAGCTGCTCCAGTGAAACTTATTTTCTGTTGTATATGCGTACGTCAGTCATTTTGCTCAATAATTTTTGAACGATTAGAGTTAGAGTCGAGAGGGTTTACATTCGATTCCCACGTATTTGTTAACCAGCTACATTTTCAAATTTAGGTGTATAGTAAACATTAGAAGCTAAAAACGGTACAATCCTAACATCAAGCCTATAAAGTCAAAGTAGAGTGTCATTTTTGTTACATAACTCTGAAAGTGTTGCAAATAGTTCGAGCGCGACAATACGGAAAATGGCTACTATCCAAATTCGTGTAGCTCCTCAATAGCCAAGAAAACACTTTACGCGCCGATTTCTGTAAATTGATTAGTCTGGGGTTTTGTGTGATATCTTTCCAGCGGCGTTTCTCGAAATTTTTTTTTCTCTTTAGTCAGATATTTATGGGAACGATGCCAATTCTTTTTCAAACGGACGACATGAGAGAGGATAGCTAATTTCAGCCAGGCCGTAAATGCGCTAGTCAAGGAGGCGGCACGCCTGGAACTTGTATTTTCTTCGTTCCACAAAACTAAATATCTGGCGCGACGCATCATGCAACTATCCTGAGCCCAGAAGTGCAACCAACGATTTTTGCCACTCTAACAATTAATCAAATATGTTTTTATTTCCCTACCAACTAATTCAACGTGCTTTCGCTTAGTTCACGAGACACATGGTTCAACGTTCTATATAAAAACTGGTAGCGCTGATGTGTTCACAATTTATAGAATTGCCTCAATTTGTGTCTTGGCCTTCGTTTGGTGACCATTACATAGGTAATTTATGGGGCTGTCAAGATGATTTTGTTTTCTAGTAACGTTCATGTACAGAATTAGCCAAAAAAGGACGTTAGTTTAATTCCAGAATTTTGAGGGGAACCTTTACCATAGCGTAGATAACTTAGTGGACAACACTTTTTGTTGTTGTTGAGAACTAGTATCATCAAGGAGAGACATATATGGGGAAAATGAACGAAAATAAATTTTTATGAAAGTTTTCGATCGTTTGTTGTTCTGCTCTCTTCATTTTCCCACAGATGAAACTATTGTCTCACCCTTATGCCATTTTGGACTGTTCAAACAAAGAAAAGTAATCAAAATTTTTAGAACAGAACGATGTGGTGTTTCGATGACTATAGTTAGTTTTTGACAGTATAGTTAGATTTTACTCATACTCTGATGGAAGTGATAAACCTTTCGTATTGATCCGCATGTTACTTAGCTAATTAGAGCTACTTGATATAGGTCTTCACATATGCAGGAGCAACCCAGTAAATTATGGGGCCACAAGCACTGCTAGTTTCTATATAAAAGGTGGAGCTGAGTTTCACCAGTGTCATATAAACTATTTGAAATAAACTAATGAAAATCACTGAATGAAGGTGAGACCAGGAAAAGTTGTTTGTTGCGCCGCACCAGATTTTTAAATGACCCAAATTCGTTAATTAATTCAAAGCGCCTTTTTCGTTATAGTCTACCTACCAAATCACGAGACTTATGGCAGTGGGAAGTCTTTAGGTATGTTGACCAGTGTTGATAATACTTCAATTAATACAGCATGTCTTATTTCAGATTATTTCTTAACGCAGTGTCGTGTGAAATTGAAGAAGCCGTTTTTATTAGTTTGATCAGAACTACATGTATCGATGTAGCCCTTACTATTTTGGATTGCCAATATTTACATAGAGGTAAGTGATTATTTCCCTTCTTGCCGACTATTAGATGTTATTCACACCAGCTGTTTGGAACAGGCCGAGTTAGTTAGAATCTTGAGCTGAGGTCTTTCCCAGGTGCATTCAGTCCAACTATTTCCGACCTGGAGCCTTTTTGATGTTAACTGTTCAGTCGATTCCTCCTCTATACAAGGTGTGTAAGTTCAGTTTAATTTCCAAAGCCACAACAGATTTCCCCTTTTTGAACTTTCCATAATATCTTCTTCCCACCTCTCGATTTACCTTCCCTCCAACACACAGCTCTTCCCAAACCCAAGCACACACTCGTCTCTCAGTTCTCGCTATAGACATTCGTTTCACAGGTGTCCAGCTACTAACTCTAAGGTAAATATCTGAAGAAAGCCCCATTTTTACATTTCTCTACGACGTAGCACAGAAAGGTATGCAATAGGCTAAGAGAAAAAAAAAGTTGAGTTTTCATCAGATCTCCACGTTTTAAGAATAAAAAACATCATTTGGGAAAATGGTTTGTGATTGTGTCTCTGTGGACGCGATTAAGATCAAATGGCGAAACCATATCGTATCTAAATTTGATATCTAGCTTCCAGGTCACTATGGGAGGTATTCGAAAATCGGCTCAAAGCTAATTATAGTTATAATGATCGAATCACCCTTTTTACATTCTTTGGCTCTACGAAGTAGAAAGGAAAGTTATGTAATCGGCTGTAAAAAAATTTTGAGTTTTCTTCAGATCTTTACGTTTCAGACCCTCCTGAGTCCGAAAAACACTATTTGGGAAAATGGTCTGTGTGTCTGTGAACGATTTTTACTTTCCGCTACCCAAAGGGAAGGAAAGTATAGTAATCGGCCCAAAAAAAAAAAGTGGGTTTTCTTCAGATCTTTACGTTTCAGACCCTACTGAGTCTAAAAAACCTAATTTCGGCGCGTGGTCCGTGTGTATGTGTGTGTGTGTGTATGTGTGTGTGTGTGTCTGTAGTTCGATTTGCGGGAGAACGGCTGATCCGATTGAGCTGGTTCTTTTTTTGTTTTGTTCGTTATTTTTTGTAGACACCAAAATAAGGTTATGGACGATTTCGGCCGGTGGAAGGGGGACAATAATGTACCAAAAACTAGGGGGTTTCGCATTTTCTCGAAAACGGCTCTAACGATTTTGATTAAACTTTCAAATTATCTTCTACTAATCAATGCCTAACTTTTCTTCTCCATACATATCTCCATGAAAATACGGTGAATGGAGATATAGGCCCATGAAGCAAAAACAGGTTTTTTACGCTTTTTGGCAAAACGGCTTCGGCGATTTCCACCAAACTCACAGGATGTTTTCAAATAGTTAATACCTACATATTGTTCTGAATAAATGTTCCTCTGACAGTCCATTGAGCAGAGATAAAAATCAAAATGTGTCGAAAATAACGTTTTTTCGAACACTTCCGTAAATTCCAGGGTAACTGCTTCACCAGATGTGATAAACCCCAATGGAGTGTCTTTAGGTCTTCCATACCAACATTTCGTTCTGCATAATTATTTCTGTATATATATGTTGAACGGAGATATAAGCCAAGTTAACTCAGAAAAGGAGATTTGTCGAATATTAATTTATCGGTATTCCTATTTTCTCAAAAACGGCTCTAACGATTTCGATCAAACTTACGAAGTACTCTCAGCTAACTAGTCCCTACATTTTGTTTTCTATAAATGTTTCTGTAGAAATGCGTTGAACGAAGATATAGCGCCCGCCTATGTAGCTGGTGTTCTAACTTAAAGGGGTGGCGGAAAGTTGTGTGTTGCTACGCACCAGATATTTAGAGAATACCACCGTACCAAATCAGCTCAAACTTGATATCTCGCCCGCAGATTACCATGGGACGCCAAAATAAGGGTTTGAACAAAACCCACAGAAAGTTAACTATAGTTATCATAGTGATCTAAACACTAAATAATTTTTTCTCAAAAACGGCTCTAACGATTTTGATAAAATTTTTTATATTGATTGCTATCAACAAGCCAATTATAGCATAAAATTCCCATTTGTGGGAAAATGACGAGAGCAGCACAATAAATTACCAAAACTTTCGACGAAATTGATTTTAGCGCGGTTTTTAGAGAACACCACCGTACCAAATCAGCTGAAACTTGATGTCTAGCCTACAGGTTACCATGGGACGCAAAAATAAGGGTATGGGCAAAATCCACCGAAAGTTAACTATAGTTATCATAGTGATCAAAACACCTTTTTTTTCTCAAATCGGCTCTAACGATTTTGATTACATTTTTTATATTGATAGCTCTCAATAAGGCAACTATACCATAAAATTACCATTCGTGGGAAAATAACGAGAGCAGCAAAATAAATTATCAACATTTTCGACGAAAAGCGTTTTTAGCGCAGTTTTTTCCTCATAAACTCCGCTGGAATGTTAGTAGAAAGTTAAAGAAAACTGGTATTGTAGTCCAATCGAATACCTAAAGGATGATGGTTTAAAAACGCTCATGAGGTATATGGGGCTCACTCCAGAAATTCCTGAATTTCAACTACCGCCGTTTCGCTTACTACCAGTTCTAACAGTTATTACCCAATAACTCCGCAAAAGTGATTACTACCCTTCTTAAAAAAATTCGTGTTTACAGCCTCATTAGTTTCTGTGTACCAATTGCTCAATAATGGTCATGCAATCAGTATGAGCAGCACAATAAATTCCAGAACTCTAGGCGCTACCGCTTCCTGCTGCTGTGACGTGTTGTTTGACCAAGTTCAAAGGCCATGTACAAAGTGAATTGATGACGTAGAGCTAAGGAAAGTTGTGTGTTGCAACCCTTTTTTTTCTTCGAAAGCATCTTTAGCGATTTCGATTAAACTTTTTGTACGTATAGTTTCCAAAAAAAAAACACGACAGCACCATACAATTCTCATTTCTGGGAAATGAAAGCTGAGCAATAAATTATCAAAAATTTAGAAGAAAATAGATGTTTGCATGGTTTTTTTCGGATCAATTTGCGCTCATATTGATACTTCTAATAAATGAGTCAACAGAAAAGTTAGTGTGGTAGTCCGATAAACTACCTATACAACGAGCGTTTAGTAACTCTCATGAGAAAACTAGGAGCAACCTCAGAAATTCTGTAATTCTAATTACCTCCGTGGCATTTACCACAATTTGTCACAGCTTTTACCTGATAACTCTAAAACTGTAAACACTATCCCTCTTAGAAAAATTGAGTTGAGAGTCCATGAACCTCATGTGCACAGGGTGCTCAATAATGGCCGTAGCATGAGTAGGAGCAACTCAATAAATTTCGACATTTAAAACAGGAAGACATCATGAAAATCGTTGAATGTACGTGTGGACTGAGGAAAGTTGTGCGATGCGTCACTCCAGAAATCTTTTTTACACGATCGCCATATTTACCTTACCCTTTGGGTAGCGGGAAGTAACAGATGGGTTTAGTTGGTAGAATGTACGCGATGCTAATTGAGGGCTTAGGATTTTGATCAATTTTCTTAATTATGGGTTACGTCCGAACTGATAGCCGAGTAGGCGGGCACAAATAGATACCAAATGGAATTTATGTGCAAAAGAGCGGAATTTTTAGACCACGCTAAGGCAAAATACGGCCTGGACGGCGCAAGGACATAGCAGATTTGATCTCCATGCCTTGAAACATGAAGTGTCAAATGTTGAGTGGTGGGGCGGGGGCGGGGGTTATTAAAAATTATTCTAGATTAAACATAGATGTTTTATTCGTAGTATTCAGGGTGATAGAATACCAAAATGAATCAATGATCCAATAAGTTACCTACACTATGGTATTTTAACGAACAACTACTGGCTAACTTTTTTCTGCTTTTTACTTTCCTTGCTCTACGAAGTAGAAAGGAAAGTTATGTAATCGGCTGAAAAAAAAATTTTGAGTTCTCTTCAGATCTTTACGTTTCAGACCCCCCTGAGTCCGAAAAACACTATTTGGGAAAATGGTCTGTGTGTGTGTGTATGTGTGTCTGTGAACGATTTTTAGAGAAAACCACCGACCCAAATCAGCTCAAACTTCATATCTCGCCCGCAGGTCATCATGGGACGCCAAAATAAGGGTATGAACAAAATTTACCGAAATTTAACTATAGTTATCATAGTGATCAAAACACCAAATATTTTTTTTCTCAAAAACGACTCTAACGATTTTGATTATATTGTTTATATTGACAGCTCTTAATAAGGCAATTATACCATAAAATTTCCATTCGTGGGAAAATGACTAGAGCAGCACAATAAATTACCAAAACTTTCGACGAAATCGATTTTAGCGCAGTTTTTAGAGAAAACCACCGTACCAAATCAGCTGAAACTTGATGTCTAGCCTACAGGTTACCATGGGACGCAATAATGAGGGTATGGGCAAAATCCATCGAAAGTTAACTATAGTCGTCATAGTGATCAAAACACCAAATTGTTTTTCTCAAAAACAGCTCTAACGATTTTAATTACATTTTTTATATTGATAGCTCTCAATAAGGCAATTATACCATAAAATTCTCATTCGCGGGAAAATGACGAGAGCAGCACAATAAATTATCAAAATTTTCGACCAAAAGCTTTTTTCGCGCAGTTTTTTCCTTATAAACTCCGCTGGAACTCTTGTAGAATGTTTAAAAAAAATTGGTATTGTAGTCCAATCCAATACCTAAAGGGTGAGTGTTTAAAAACGCTCATGAGATACATGGGGCTCACTCCAGAAATTCCTGAATTTCAACTACTGCCGTTTCGCTTACTATCAGTTTTAAACGTTTTTACCCAATAACTCTGCAAAAGTAATTACTATCCTTTTTTTAAAAAATCGTGTTTACAGCCACATTAGTTATCTGTGTACCAATTGCTCAATAATGGTCCTGCAATGAGTACGAGCAGCACAATAAATTCCGGAACTGTAAGCGCTACCGCTTTCTGCTGCCGTAAAGCGTTGTTTGACCAAGTTCAAATGAACTGACTGATAAATGAATTGATTAAATAGAATTAGCTATGTACAAAGTGAATTGACGTAGAGCTAAGGAAAGTTGTGTGTTGCAACGCACCAGATATTTTTCTATAATTCGAGAACTGCAAATAAAATCCTAAAAATATTCTCTCGGTAATCTCTTAAATTACGTTTGAATGGTCACACAATCGTCATGGCACAATTATTGGCTGCTCAATAGCACACTTCAGCGCTACCAGTTAGAACGTCGAACTATCTGCTACCAAGGTCACATAAACCTAGTGAAAGCACGATGGTAGGGGGATAAAATCAGATTGGATTAGTTGCTAGAGTGAAGGAAATTGCCGAATGCATGAGGGACCAAGGACAGTATTTTTGTTCTCGAGCGTAATATTTTCTCTTCAGATAGGTTTAGTAGGTAGGATGTACGTTGGGCGGAGTCGCCTTGTTGTCGACACAAGGGTTGAGCCGTTTCATTGGAAATACGAATGCATTCAATCAAGGAACGAGGTGGGCACGAATGAGTCGACGTTTTTGACTTTCGTAATACGAAACATTGCGAGGTGAAGTTGTGTGATGCCTCCCCTTCGATTGATGGGGCGGAGCCTTTCTCCTTCCTCCCTTTCGGGGGACTACCGCACGGCACAATCTCCTGCGCTTGTTTGTCAGACAGTTCTGTCCTCCGATCGATTGGTATCTACAGGTGCTACGGGTTTCTTTCTGCCTTTTCACCGTCTGTCCCGGAATCCCTTCCCCTGGGCTTCAGTTTGGTCGCTGCTCTTCGATCGGCGGACGTTTGACAGGCAACTTCTCTCCTCTGCCGCGGTGTTTTACCGCGCGTTCCGTCCTCTTATTTGTTCCCTTTCCAACGAGACGCTAGTGCTAATTTAGTCTTACTTTCCAAGGTAAGGAAAGTGTTGTAATCGGTGCAAAACACAAAATGGAATGCCCTTCAGATCTTTTACCTTTTGAAGCCTGGGTCTGAAGGTGTGTCTGCTTGAGAATGTCTGAGCATGTTGAGCTCGTTCATATTCGTTTTGTTCATTGTATTATGGCGCCGAAAAGGTTACGAAAGTTTCCATCGGCGGGTAGGAGGCAACCATTTGCAAATCGGTTCAAAACTGATTGTATAGCTATCATAGTTTTAACCGGCTTTAACGAGTTTGAGTAACAGTAACAGTAACATGCAATTCTCCTTTGTGGGAAATGACTAGAGCAACACAATAAATTATCAACATGTTCGACGAAATTCGATTTTAGTGCAGGTTTTTCCTCAAATAAGACTAGCATTCTCACAAAAATCACTGTAGTAGTCCTATTAACTACCTGTACGATGTGAGTTTAATAGCGGTCTTACAATTAGGAGCAACTCCAACAATTTCAACGACCTCAGTTTCGCTAACGGCCATTTCTCAGTTTTTACCCGATAATTCCTAAACAGTTAACGCGACCATTCTAAAAACCAGGAGCATTAATGAGCAATTGGTACACAGATAATTAATGAGGCTGTAAACACAAATTTTTTGAAGAAGGATAGTAATCACTTTTGCAGAGTTATTGGGTAAAATCGTTTAGAACAGGTAGTAAGCGAAACGGCAGTAGTTGAAATTCAGGAATTTCTGGATTGACCCCCATGTATCTCATGAGCGTTTTTAAACACTCACCCTTTAGGTATTGGATTGGACTACAATAATTTTTTTTAACATTCCACAAAAACTCCAGCGGAGTTTATAAGGAAAAAACTGCGCTAAAAACGCTTTTCGTCGATCATTTTGATCATTTATTGCGCTGCTCTCGTCATTTTCCCCCGAATGGTAATTTTATGGTATAATTGCCATATTGAGAGCTATCAATATAAAAAATGTAATCAAAATCGTTAGAGCCGATTTGAGAAAAAAAAGGTGTTTTGATCACTATGATAACTATAGTTAACTTTCGGTGGATTTTGCCCATACCCTTATTTTTGCGTCCCATGGTAACCTGTAGGCTAGACATCAAGTTTCAGCTGATTTGGTACGGTGGTGTTCTCTAAAAACCGCGCTAAAATCAATTTCGTCGAAGGTTTTGGTAATTTATTGTGCTGATCTCGTCATTTTCCCATAGATGATAATTTTATGCTATAATTGGCTTGTTGATAGCAATCAATATAAAAAATTTAATCAAAATCGTTAGAGCCGTTTTTGAGAAAAGATTATTTAGTGTTTAGATCACTATGATAACTATAGTTAACTTTCCGTGGATTTTGTTCAAACCCTTATTTTGGCGTCTCATGGGGGCCTGCGGGGGAGATATCAAGTTTGAGCTGATGTGGTACGGTGGTATTCTCTAAAAATCGTTCACAGGCATACATACACACACACAGACTGACACACAGACCATTTTCCCAAATAGTGTTTTTCGGACTCAGGAGGGTCTGAAACGTGAAGATTACTTATACTTCGTAGAGCAAGGAAAGTAAAAATCAGGTTGACACTCGCGAACCTCCTGTGCAACGATTGCTCAACAATTGTCACGGAACAAGTAGGAGCAGCACAATAAATTCCGGACCACCAATTTTATGTAGAACATTGTTATGAACTAGTGATTAACAGATTTGATTAGTCGCTGGAGTGAATAAAATTGGTGAATGCACGCGGTGCCGAGTGTGAAGATATTTTCCTTATAAATTCTGTTTAAATGATATTTGTATTCTCAGAAAACGTTTAGTAACTTACTTACGTATTACTTTTCCTCCTTTTCAACCCAGTTTTTGTATTAAACGTTACTTCCTACCAAATGCACTACGTTAAGAAGAGGCCGAAGGGACAGGAGGCTGAAAATAAACAAGAGCTTGAACAATCGTTGCTGGTTGCCTACTTTCACTGTCGAAGGCGTCTATGTACGCGATTGAGAGAAACTGGCCGAGCCAAATCGGCTAAAAAAATAAAGGTATAAGCGAAATCGGCCCAAAACATTACTATAGTTACCTTTCCGTTCCAAACACCATACACTTTTTCTCAAAAACGGTAAAATAAAAATAAATAAAATGATTTTGATTCCATTTTACTTTCCGCGACCTAAAGGGTAATCGTGTCAAAAGAAAATTTATACGTTTTGAGGTCTACTGAGTCTGAAAAACCTTATATCAGCATGTGGTTCGTGTTTGTTAAAAACCTCAAAGTTGTCAAAAACGGCTGTAAAGAGTTCGATCAAACTCAAGAGACACTCTCAACTTACCAGTACCTATATATTGTTCCCCATAGATGTTTACGGAGAAAGATATAGCTGGTCGTCGAATTGGGGTAAGTTGTTACACACCAGATATTGGGATGGATTTTCGCAGTTCAAAATAACACGATAGTACGGTAAAATTCTTGACGAGAAGCACAATAAATTGCCAAACATTGCAAAGAAAATTCCCTTTTTACTTTCCGCTACCCGAAGGGAAGGAAAGTATAGTAATCGGCCCAAAAAAAAAAGTTGGGTTTTCTTCAGATCTTTACGTTTCAGACCCTACTGAGTCTAAAAAACCTAATTTCGGAGAGAGGTCCGTGTGTATGTCTGTGTGTATGTCTGTGTGTGTGTGTGTCTGTAGTTCGATTTGCGGGAGAACGGCTGATCCGATTGAGCTGGTTCTTTTTTTGTTTTGTTCGTTATTTTTTGTAGACACCAAAATAAGGTTATGGACGATTTCGGCCGATGGGAAGGGGGGTGGGGGACGAAAATGTACCAAAAACTAGGGTTTTCGCATTTTTCTCAAAAACGGCTCTAACGATTTTGATTAAACTTTCAAATTATCTCCTACCAATCAATATCTAACTTTTCTTCTCTATACATATCTCCATGAAAATACGGTGAACGGAGATATAGGCCTATGAAGCAAAAATAGGTTTTTTACGGTTTTTGGCAAAACGAGTCAAGCGATTTTCACTAAACTCACAGGATGTTTTCAAGTAGTTAATACCTACATATTGTTCTCAATAAACGTTCCTCTGACAGTCCATTGAACTGAGATAAAAATGAAAATGCGTCGAGAATAACGTTTTTCGAACATTTCCGTAAATTCAAGGGTAACTGCTTTACCAGATGTGATAAATCCTAATGGAGTGTCTTTTAGTCACCCATACCAACATTTCATTCTCTATAATTATTTCTGTATATATCTGTTGAACGGAGATATAAGCCAAGTTAACACAAAAAAGGAGATTTGTCGAATATTATTTTATCGGTATTCCAATTTTCTCAAAAACGGCTCTAACGATTTCGATCAAACATTCGGAGTACTCTCAACTAACTAGTCCCTACATTTTGTTCTCCATAAATGTTCCTGTAAAAATGCGTTGAACGAAGATATAGCGCCCGCCTATGAAGGTGGTGTTCGAACTTAAAGGGGTGGCGGAAAGTTGTGTGTTGCTACGCACCAGATATTTTCTCCTCATAAATCCCGCTCATATGATATCATTCTATGTAAAATCAAGGTAGTAGTTCAACAAACCCCCTTATTTTACCTTATTTGACAGTTTTCTGCAGCTTGAAATTGCCTCTATGATCGTCAATTATTCCGCTTCAAGGGCTTTTATCCGTTTGTTTCCCTCTCTCTCCTCGATGTCGAATTTACCTTATTTTGTCCCTCGTGCGGCTGCTGAAGGTAGGGCGGCTTCAAGTGCGAGGACTCTTAGTCAGAGAATAGGGAGTTATGCTAGTTGAGCTTGTTTGAACTTCAGTTATACTTTGGTGAGTTGAGTCTGCCAAAACTTCACGAAACGGTTAGTTGGGATAACCAACTGAAAACTACGGCACGGCACAATGAATTACCAAGAATTTCGACGAACGTTTTTAACGTAGTTTTATACTTATCAATTTCGCTCTAATGCTACTAGAATCTTCAAATACATTGACGCGGTAATCCAATCAAATACCTAAACGATTACGAGCTTCACGGTCGTTTCACTTTCATTAATATTTCTCACTGTTTTTACCCGATAATTCTGAAACGGTGAATACTACCCGTTTCAAAAAAATCGTGTTGACAGTTTCATTCATCCTTCGTGTACCGATCGCTCAATAATGATGGTGGCATCTTTAGAAGCACCGTAATCAATTCTGGACCTCTTAATTGTATGTTTTTCCAAGTTCAAATTAATTGAATGAAAACCGGCGAATCTACGTGGGGCCGGGGGAAGATATTGAGTCGAACATTTTCTTTCAAACGGGCGTTATTGTTTTGATCGACTTACAGAGTATCTTCCATGACACCGTACACTATTAATAATAATAACTTTCGTTCTGCATAAATATTTGCCAAAATACGGCGGAATGAAAATAGACGTATGAAGCAAAATGAGAGTTTTTAAACGTTTTTGGGGGAAAACTGCTCAAACGTTCTGGGCGTCTTAAACTAGTAAGCGCCGATGTTCTCCATAAATGTTTCTTCGATTGTACGTTGAACGGGGGTAACAACCCAAATCTGCTACAAAATCTTTTTCATTTTCCTTGGCTTTACAAAGTAGAAAGGAAAGTTATGTAATCGACCGAGATAAAAAATCTTGAATTCTCTTCAGATCTTTCCGTTTCAGACCCTACATAGTCCAAAAAACACTATTTGGGCAAATGGTCTGTATGTGAAAGATTTTTAGAGAAAATGGTTGAACCAAATCAGCTCAAACTTGATATCTAGCTCGCAGGTCACCATGGGACGCCAAAATAAGGGTATTAACAAAATCCGCTCGAACCTAACTATAGTTGTCATAGTGATCAAACACCAAATATTTGTTTTCCCCAAAAACGGCTCTAAAGATTTTTATGAAATGTTTTGTATTGACAGCTCCTAATGAGAAGACAATACCATAAAATTCCCATCTGGGAGAAAATGACGACAGCAGCACAATAAATTATCAAACGTTTCGACGAAAATCGAGTTTAGCATACTTTTTTCCTTATAAAGTCCGCTCAATGTTACTAGGTCCTTCAGAAAAATTCTAGTGGTACTCCAACCAAGTACCTGTACCTTGAATCTTTAATAACGATAATAAAATAAACAGGGGCTACCCCAGAAAGTCCGGAATTTCAACTTCCGGAATAATATAATTCCATTTCTAAACGTTTACACCCTCATTGATTCTCGGTGTACCAATTGTTCAATAATGGACAGGGCATGAGTACGAGGAATACAATAAATTCCGTGGTATTTTTTTGCGGTATTTCAGTTACTAGCCTCTCACAAATTCTCAGAACATTAAAAATTTTGTATTTTCTCAAGAAAGGCTCTAAAGATGTTGATTAAACTTACGGTGAACTGTCAGCCTAGAGGTACTACCTACCGTTTTCGTTGAAATGCGTTAAAGGGAGCGTAGCGGTTCGTCGAATTAACGTGGATGGAGTGAAGTTGTGCGATGCTTCGCGTTAACGTTAACATCGGGACTTTAGACTCCTACACGTGCTTAAAACTCGTTTTCTACGAAATTATTTTCACTCAAATGAATCTTCGTTCGATTTGGAACTTTCAAATTGTGGACTGACCGATTTCAGGCATCTCCTCTTCTGGTACGTTCCTCGATTCTGCTTTATGAATTAATTCAATGAATTCGTGTCGAAATGAAAGTGAAGGGCTCTGGAAACCAATCAAGAAGCCTCCAACGTGTTACTTATTGAAGTTCTATAAAATATTAAAGTACACATTTTCAAATCAATGCGACGTTTTTCGTTCCAGACGAACCACCCTATTTTAAATTCCAGGCACTCTTCACTTCATTGTTTAAGTGGTTTTATTTAAATGGGATGTTCTCTTTTAATTCACGTTTTTTCGTGGAAATTAATAGTTTAAATTATAAGCTTTCAATTTGTTTCAAATTAAAAAGTTGATTTTCGTGAAAAATTGTTTCGTTTCATATTTTAGGTTTTGCGTGCCTAATTTTACGTTCTCTATTTGTATGCTTATGTTTTAATCTTCGACTCAAATCGTTTTTCCTTCCACATCGGCGTGTTATACATTTTCCATTCGAAGTAAAGGTTTGAATATAACAATTTCCGTTTAGTAAGGATATTTCTAAATGCAAGGGTTTCAGGTTTCACATAGGTTGAAGTGAGGATCTTCTTAGTAAATTCTAGTCTAGTCTAGTGATTTTTTGCTTTCAAACCTTAGCGAGTTTGAAGACAATTTTTTGTGCGCACCGCTCTAACTCTCACGACAGTCCTTATCAGTGGAAAAATGACGAGGGCAGCGCAACAATATATCAAAAATGTCGATAAAGTCGATTTCAGCGCGGGGTTTTTCTTATTATAATTCTTGAAGTAATTCTTGAATTCCAACCACCGCCGTGTCACTTACTACCATTTCCTACATTTCACGCCCTATTATTCCAAATCTGTAAACGCTATCATTCTCAAAAATTCGTGTTCGCTGTGTCGTGGATCTCCTATGCGCTGATTGCTCTGTAATGATCGCGGCCCAAGTAGGAGCAGCACAACTAATTTAGGAATCTTTGGCGCCAACAGACCTTACGTCGAACGTTGTTATAAACGATGCTAATGCGAAGAAAATTGCTAGATGCAAAGTTGTGTGATGCGTGTTGTGTTTTACTCTAAAATCCAAACATTTACGGATTTCCGTTTAAAATGTCGGGATCGAGTTGTTTCTCACGCGTGAAGTTATTAAATTAAATTTTTCTGTTTAAACTTCGTAAAGTTTTTCATTTTAAGGTCAATCATTCATTTCTAAATATTCCTTGTTATATTCAACGCTTAATATTTTTAGATTTTATATTTATTATTCAAATTTCAACGTTTTCAGTCCGCATTTCTTTCTGTTCTCCATTTTAATTAAAAAGGTGATAGTTTAGAAATCAATCAAAGCGCCAATCAAACCAAGAAATGGAAAATGGGTAACGCTTATTAGTAAATAATCGGTTGCCGAGAGTCTGTAAGTAATTCTGTCAGTGTTAAAATGAAGCGCTCATAAAGTGATACGTAGACTGTTTTTTCACGTCTGTTTGATATTCATAATAAAACCACTCGTTCCATCTAAAGAACATTTGTGGTGTAGGCATTTTCAGGAGGGCTATCGGTATGTTTTATTGTCTATCACTCGGTGAGGGGGGGGGGGGCTCTTGTCTACGGCTGTCGCATCATCTCGGTTTCTCTTTTTGAGTCAGCATTTCAAACAGTTGGTTGAACGTGACTTGGAGGTGCACAGTCGAGAGATTGCACGTAGTTGCCAATAAACTAGAAGACGATAAGATTGAAATTTGAAGTCAAGACTCGACAAGCTCTTGAGAGAGGGGGAGAAAGAGGAGCTCTTACGGTTCGTCAATGGAGTATCAAAGTGAGTTATTCTTCGAATTAGAAGATGCTGCGCGGTCGTAATGATCCGAACTCTCTCGGAGGGGCACAACTTTTCTCAGGGGAAATACGAATCGTCATTCGCCTTGCAACCTTTATTATCAACCAGTTGGAAAACGTCCGCATAAAAATTCAAGTGTTACTAAACCTCATGAGTTACTGCGACGATCTCATGATGTTATTGAATGAGCAGCATGTAGGCACATTCAACACTGTCAACACGCACTTTGCGAGAACGATCGGCCAAAACGAGTAGTATGTACTGGGGAGGACGTTTAACAAATCAGTTTTTGCCTTTTACTATTGTTTTTAAATAAACGTTAACAATTGCGCTGATCATTTTGCCACAGATGATCATTTCACTGTACAGTTGTTTGAACCTATAAAAAAATTCTGCTCACAACCTAAAAGGCAAAATTAAACAATCTTTCATGTTCAGTATTGTGAGTCGAAAAATACGCGTCATTTTTACTTTCCGCGACCTAAAGGGTAAACCGAAAGTTGGTTTTCTCCAGATCAGTCCGTTTTGAGGCCACTGAGTCTGAAATTTCCGCGCGTGATCCGTGTGTATGTCTGTAGTTCAATTTGCGGAAGAACGGCTGAACCGATTGGGCTGGTTCTTTTATTTCTTCGTGATTTTTTATAGACGCGGAAATAAGGTTATGGGCGATTTCCATCGATGGCAAAGGGGGTTCAGGAAATTGAGATACAAATTGTTCCGAAATTGAATAAAATACGGAAATGGAGGAAAATTCGAATTAAAAATTGAGATCGTAACATTCGTAGAAAATTGAGAAAATGATTGGGAAACAATAAAACTGGCGAGGAAAAAAAAGTTATTGAGAAATTTAGTATAGAATGGGGAATAATAACGTTCTTTGAGAGCTGAGCTGAAATTTTGTCAGGGTGGGTGGAGGGGAAATGGCGATTTGGAGTAAATTGACAGTGTCAAGCCTCGAAGTGTCTCCAGACTTACTGATAAATGCCGTTGGGCTCAAAAGGCTTCTGAACTTGAATGCTTTACGTTTTCCGCCGATTACGTCACTTCCTTTCTAGCGAACATAGCGGCGAGGGAAATACTGGAAGCCGCCAGAGTATTTGTACAGAGTATTTGCACGAAATGTGACTTTGATCATTTAAACGGTTGTTTTTATTTTAGATGAAGGATGAGTGATCCTGAAAATGTCGGGTATGAGGACTTGCTCAAGCCTCTTAAAGATGTCCTCCTTAAAAACTGGAGCATGTCCTTGGCTCACGTGAGTACAATTTGTTAATTTATTTTTTAAATCGGTAGCGAACTACCCTTAGCGCCAAATTATTTGGTTCTTGATATCATTCATTTCAATATTCATTTTGATAGTTACTCTATTCGTTATGAAAAGAAAGTTAGAAAAAAGTGAAGAATTTAATTTTAAATCCGTTTAGTATGTTGATTCGTGCAAGGTCACTTTCGCTAGTATGACTTGTGTCGTGGGAAGGTCAACGTAAAAAAAAAAAAAACATGTGCACACTTATCACGCCCGCAATGTGGTGTCTTCAAGCACTTTGCTGGTGTTTTGTCATCCGAAAGTTGGGAGACAGAGCTGAAGTCCACATTTACGTTGTTAGTGCCGACCTGTCTACAGTGATCCTGGATGATCATGTTGTCTCTAAAATCTCGTTGTTGGTTGTTGGTTTAGAAAAAAAACCTACAAATCACTAAAACGAATTCATTTTAAGCCTGAATCTGTGGGAACCCCGTGTGAGTGTGTAAAAGATCCTCACCATCCTGAGGTCATTTACCCAGGCGTGGTTGGCTACTGCTCCATTGTCTGGGGTAGCATAATCACAGTAAAAAAATAGTATTCGCCCAATCTCAAGAGTGTTGCACTCCTGTGGATCATCAAAACAGCATCCACTGAAGCCTGGGCTGCCCAGGCTCTCCCATGACAGTGAAGCTGTAACCTTTAAAAATATTTTTTAAAGTTAGATACGTTAAATATTTGTCAGAATTTACTTTATGCCCGCTCTCTCTTACGATTACAGACATCTACTTCAGTACTTTATGATTTGCACAAAACAAGTAACGGAACTGTATACTATGCCCAACCGAGTTTCATAATTCTTTTTTGTTCAAATTCAGTTCTAGGTTTTGTGCTAGTCTTACGATTATCAATCGTTTTTTGCTATTTTTGCTGGGTTTTACTCAGATTTTGAGCAAATTGAGCACTGAACCTCGGGAGTTTTGAATTTCTTTACCGGGGAGTAGGAGAAACGAATGATAATGGAGTTCACTAGGAACGTGTAGGTAACTTCTATGTAATGACTGTTGAACTCACATTCGCTTGTCCCTAAAAAGATCTGGCAGTTAGTGTATTATACGTCCCATCTGTACGACTAATGGGATGTCCTTGTAACGCATGCATTCTAGTAAATTCCAGTTTTATCATATTTGTTTAAAGTTTACAATGAAGCCCTTTGCTTGCGTAAGATCTCAGCTTTTTATTGTTTAAAAACGACCTGATTTATGGAACCGTTAGGAGGTACAACACCATGGCACTTAAGTTTTTGTTGTGATGCAAGTCCCCTGCCCTTTGCCAAAGAGAGGAAAGGTAGTCGAGAGAAAAATCAAGAAAGAAGAAAGCGGAAAAGTGAAGAAAGAAGAGAAGATTACTTTATTTTTAACTTCCCTTATATTTTGTCCAAGTTTCAAGTTTAAGCCTTGAAATTGCCGGTGGCAGTGAATTTACATTTCAGTATTGTCAGTTAATAATGTTCAATGTTTTTCCATAATTCAGTCTTTTTTTGGGGTGTAGGAAGGAGGGTTTGTCCCTGAATTTACTCAAGTGTATTGAGAAACAACCCAGAACTGTGTAAAACATTGCATTAGGTTGGCTCTCGTGCTTCTCTGCAATGGCAGCTCTTCTTTGTTGTACTCTTCACCCTTATGAGAGTATTTCGGCGTGCCGCCATTCCCCTTCATCCTCCTAGGAGAGGGCTTTCCTTCATTTCTTCATTCTTTATCCGTGTGAGGTACTGGCCTCGAATCAGCAAACTCCATCCACATCTGGCTGAGCACTGCCCAGGCAAAGTGAGCAATGCACCTCCAGTTTTCCTCGGAGTTCAACATGGAGCGAGTGAATACCTTTGACGTGAGTGTGACTGTGTGTTCCATGGTGTGCCGCAAGCCTGCTGATCTTTGGTACAAGACGATGGCGTACAAAGCATCATCCACTAGTGCCTTCCATTGCAAGCAGTATGGACTTGCACTGTTGCCAATTTGGTACAGCTACGCCCTAAATGCTACATGTCCTGTTAGAAATTCACCTCACTGTGGTGCCACCCGAGCCATGGACCAAATGCTATAATCAGTGGCGTGGTCCACTACCTTCTAGGCTGTGTCTCACTCGTCTTGCTACCTCAAGCACCTGCTTAGCTGCCATAGATGCATTACGATAACACTTACGACCGCCAATACTGCTTCCTGAGAAACCATGCGGCACGAGCAAGTAATGCGGAGGATAATTCAGTCTTTGAACCTGACAGCCAAAGTGGGCGTTATTCATTACAAAGCCAGAATGCCATCAACTTCCTTCAAAGTGCAGCAATAAATCGTGTGGTGTTTAAATACATCGCGTTCGTATGGCGGATCAAGTGAGTGGTATAAACATAGTCTGCCACAAAATTATTATGGAACCAGATTTGCGAACAAAACCCAAATTAGAAGACATTATTTTGGTCAAAAATTGACTCCTGAAGTTGAAACTTGGAATTTCTATTACTAATAGGTAACGTAGAGTACATAACGACGTCTGCTTTTCTCGTTTTGAGGGCTCTTTCGAGCAGAGGTCGTCCAAAGTTGTTCAAATTTGCCTCGAAAATTGAGTTATTAGTTGATATCTGCAAAAGGTGAAAGATTTCCACTTACTACACGACAAAATATTACCTGCTACCCTCAAAAGGTGGAAGTTTAGAAGCTTTTTGATGATATAGTATTTTCCAAAATTTAACGAAAAGAACACAGTAGTTGACAGATGAAAATAGCGTGAATAGCTTCTTTAGCCCCTCAGTAAACTATGAAATAGTATTTTCGACCTTCAAAATGCGGTGTTTATACAGTAGTCTCAAGTTTATTATTGAAATTACTAATTAGAAGATGAAGAGGCCAATTTTTTAGCCAAATTATACCATCTCTGCTCGAAAAAGTCCTCAGAACGAGAAAAGCAGACGTGGTAACGTCTAAAGTATTCTACGTTACCTATTTGTAATATAAATTTCATCTAATTTTGTTTTTGTCCACTAATAAATGGGGCCCATAAACATTTTGAGGCAGACTCCGTTTTTACGACTTACTTGATGCGAATCCGCCATACGAATTTCCGATGTCGCCTAACAAGACGAAATTTGGTTCAAATTTTGACAAATAGGAATCTGTGCTGCTGGCTGACGTTGGGACAGAAGTGACAAGTAGCTGACTCCCGTTTTTCGTCACTTTTTAACGGCCTAATTGTGTGGTAAAAGTTGCAATCATCAACCCAACAGGCCTCACATTTAATCCAAATTTGAAAGAATTTTAATTGACTCTGCAGTTTAATGGCCGAAGATAGGGAGTAGCAGTTGGGAATTTGGAAATTACATGCTGACTACACCACCGCCATACACGTTGCAACCATCAACTACTCAGTCGATTTTGGACAGAGTTTGACATTTTTGTTGAGCCGCCACTCCTTACTCCACAGACAGTAGAGAACTGTTTTTTTCCCCGAACGTGAAGGGAATTTTTAGGAAAAGTAGTAACCAACTTTCAACAAATGAGGATAATGGCAGGCTGTGAAAACAGCGCCGTTGCTAGAACTTTTCAGCGCGGGCAAACCTAAGAGATTCCCAATTATTTTGACTCGATTTGTCAAGTTGGTTGTGGAGCAACATTTGAAATTCCCTAATAATAGTTTACACGATCTTCAAATTTATTGACGACTGTTGTGGGAGGGAGGGGGAATTTAAAGTGTTTTTAAGGTTTATTTCTTTTGGATTTAGTGGTTCTGAAGCATTTTATTCTTAACACGCCTCTAAAAACAATTTCAAAGACAGGCGTACGAAAATGCTATGCGTCGACTTACCTCATTTTTTCTGTGATTTTCGCTCTACTTCCCACATTTTACAACGATTTGCACTTCATTTCCAGACAAATTTTACTAGAATTGAGGACACCACTGAGCCAACGGGGTAGAAAATGGGGTACTAGGCATGGATTGAAGTGTGAAACCCTTCCATGCTCACAGTGCCTAGTGCACCAAATCTTCTCACGATGCCTCTACTCAGTTTAGACGACCCCTAGAATGGTATTCCCCAGATACTTCAGACTAATAACCTACTCAACTGTGGCCGCGCATGGGCCTATTGTGACACTGACTCTTTCTTATTAGAAGGCGTCGTACCATACCCACCCCTCTTAGGAAGCCGAGTATGTCCTTCACCGCAGGTTGTGCTATGATTTGGGGTTCAATAGACCCCTGAGTGAAGTATTCAAAACGTTTAACTGCCAAGGCAGGGCATTCACATAGGATATGCTCTGCCGTCTCGTCCTCCGCAAAGTCTGCATTCCACCGCCTCTGAGATGCCCATCTTGTTGAGGTGATATCCGAGTGGGCAGTGTCCGGTGAAGAAGCTAATCAAGACTCTCAGATCTCGTCTAGAGAGTGTCAGCATCGCCTTTGCCCTTTTCGCTTGTCTTAATCATTGTTGGCGATGCCAATGATAGGGCTTTTCTGTATCTCTCATCGAGCATTCAAGTGATTCTTCATCATACCTACGTAGGGTTCAGACCCAATGGGTAGGGACTCTGTACCCCTTATCGCAACGCAGTCAGCCTTTTCGTTGCCCTCTTGCCCCCTGTGAGCCAGCACCCGGATGGGGGAGAGTCTGTTATGGGTGCCAAGCTGCTGGAGCACGTGAAGGCATTCCCATGCCCATGCCTTTAAGGCAGGCATGCTTTAAGCCAGGCCGGCTGTCCGAAAATATGTAGATCTGCTTGCCCTTGAGTCCTTTGGTCAGGATCTCTTCCGCGCAGATCTTTATAGCTAGGATTTCCGCTTGAAATATCGGGCATACTCTCCCAGCGGCTTAGCAAGACGGTAATTGGGCCCTACAATGCCCAGTCCAGCTCTGCCTTTCATAACCGAACCATCGGTATACCACTGCAGGGCGCCCACCTCAGTCTGGAGCGTCTCCTTGTCTCATTGTTCCCGTGAGTGGACGCTAACACTGAATGGCCGCTGAAAGTTCTTCTGCTCTGGCATAACGTCAGTAGCAAGGACTGCTGCCTCTTCTTGCTTGAACTGTCTAGTTATTCCTTAGAGGCTTGCCTTGACCCTGGTGGAGATATTTCCTGTCAGCAAAAGCCTTACCGCTCCCAGTTGAGCAGTCCTCTGAATCTGTATATGAAGAGGTGAGATGTTCAAAAGGACTTCCATTGTAGCAGTGGGGCAGGTACACATTGCCCCTACCTACTGAACTTATAGCTGGGCTGTAGGGCATTTCAACAGGTGGAAAGGAAGGGAAATGTAAGTTACAAAAACTCACGTGCATAATTTTATTATGTTTTCCCCTGACAAGGATCATTGGAGCAATCACCCCCAAAAGCTTTGATAAGCAGTTTGTCACACACTGCCGTGATGACACACGACGTGTTGAGTTATCATCAGGTTTATTAATGTAAATGTTGACTGCTCATCGTAAACTGTATTTGTATTTCGTGCATGTAATCGTTCGTTTGTGAATGCCTCGTAGTGGATGCTGATGAGTAATTTGTACGCCAGTTCTATTCTGGCTGTACGCCATTTAGTAATTGTCCTTCGTGGGTAAATGATCTTACAGGTGTGTGGAATTTTAGGTCTTGGACAAATTCTTGTCGCAACTGCAACACGATGAGATAACGACGAATTTCAGTCAGGCGGCTCTCCTGTTGCAAAATTCCACCATTTTTTACTGCAAAAGGGTCGAGGTGGTCTTCGAAATTATGGCGGAACTGACAGAAGGCATCTCTCATGCGTGAGTGTAACTACTTTCAGGGTTTCATATTTTCCGAGACGCTGTTTTGTTTTATCGGTTGCGTGTATTTTTCACCATTTACGTCAAATTTATGTTTGTTTGTTTTTTGTTTTGTTTTTAATGTACTGTTTAAAGCACAGTTTCAAGCAAGTTTAATTTATGTAGATTCGTCAAATTTTATCACGAGCCATCGAAGTGAGTATTTGGGGAGTTGCAAGAACACAAACTCATATTCAGGAGGAAATAAACTTTCCATACAGTTCGAATTCAGAGATTGGTAGTGGTATGGGATATATAGTCATAAATACGCCTCTAGAAATGCCTTGATAGCTACTTACAGATTTAATCTCTGAACACCTCCTATGTCACACCCCCTATGGTTGCACTGGACAGGCAAGATCCACATCGATGAAAACTAGTTTTTTTTGTCTAAACTGACCCCCTGTTTTTGACAGATTTGTGTTGAGGACGCGATTAATAGAAGTTGGGCTATTCCTGTGGTGGAAAGGATGGTTAACATTTGAAGCTACGATCATTTCTCTGAACAACTTGAAAACCATGCCTTCAACTCGAAATCGATTATAAGTTCTATGAAATATCGGTCATGTACATAAACGTCATTGTGTAGAGTTGGCAAGCGACTCTCAAATTGGACGAATCACCACGAAACATTGCTCATCACAGAAGCCTCCTGGTTTGGTACCACTCTGTATAACGATTTTAATATCTCTTCAGAACAAGTCATCATCAAACTATCCTGATACTCCTATGATACACTGGCTCAGAGCATCAGACGCCGCCGAAATAACGTGGTTCTATCCTTGCAACAAGATACAGTCAGAGACAGTCGACGGTTAAAACATTCCAATGTGCACGTGTCTTCGCAGTACTCCCCCTTGCCATTACCAAGAGTCCTGAGATCGATGTAGTAATGTCATTAACTCAATCATCAATCTGCATCAACGTAAATCGAATTGTGCGAGAGTTCAAAAACACATTACAATATAAAAAATTTGGTGTCCAAAATTCCCTCCGCCTCCCTCCCGATACAAATGACTCCTGGAAGTCTAAGCAGAAAAATTATGTGGAACAGTCACGTTTGTAAGAGGATTCTTCTTCAAAATAAAATGTGGACTACCTTTTATCTTTTCACTTCCCTTGGCCCTTCATGGTAGGTAGGAAAGTTATTTAATTATCTATCAAAAAGTTAACGCTTCAAGGGCCCTAAAAACATCGTTTGAGACAATTGTTACAAAAAAATCTGGTGTGGCGCATCACACAACTTTCCTTAGCCCCACATGTATTTATCGATTTCCTCAGTCTGGCAATTAATCAAATTTATTTTTCATTCAGCGTATAACCAAGTTTATTAAGTTGCTCCCACTCTTGCCATTAACATTATTGAGCAACAATGTCAACGTGATTTTGAGAAGGATCGTGTTTACTATTATTACAAGGGAGGGCAGGCAAAACTTACAGCAATCACAAGCTCCAATCCATTGCCCAACTTTCGTTGGATTGTGAATCTTCGTCTTACCCACTAGACTACGACTTCTGGAGTGCCTACAATGGGAGTCAGGCGGTACAGTTTTGGTTACTATAATTTTGCTGAGAATGCTGGTACACAAATATGGAGTAGGTGTAACAGAAGAGTATTTCCACGTGCTCCATTCGTTGCTGCGTAGTAGAATCCCTTGCTGTTATTACGAGCTGCAGTCCTGAAATTTGTTGCATGTGCCGCGTATAAGAACTGTATTTTGTCTTCATTTTAATTGTACTGACGATGGTATAATACCCTGTATTTACTGTCAGCGAGGGTAGTTGTGTACATGCGTCCCAACAGACAGCACTTGTTGATGATGTAGTGTGTAGCGTAGGAAGGCTCCGAAAAATACTTCTCCCTGTGGGTAATGTGTATGATTTTGTCAGATGAGTGGAGATAGAAGATGCGTGGCACCAGGCTCATTCAAGTACAGTGCATTTTTTGTTTAAAACTTGTGCGCATATTTCATGTATTTCAATCTATTCCTGTCAGCAATATTTCCTCCACACGATTTCTGTGTTGTGAGCAGAATATACTGTACTGTTCCTTTACTGCCTGCGCTGGTTGTCTTTTTGTTTCCAATTAGTTTGTTCTCTGTGTTTTTGGTTTGCATTGTCAGTTTCATCTTCAGTTCTGGTCTGTTGCATGCAGCTACCACCCCCCCCCTATTTTTATTTATTATGCTTCCTCTAAAAATCCGATTATTCCGCCCCTCTTCCAACATGCCACGGTTGTCTTTATGTTGCTCCCTGTTTACTGTGTACTCTGCTTTTTTTGTGGGTATTAGTTAGCATCATGACAAACATGGTTTTCTTGACATTTACCGTATTTGATAGTTTGAGTCATTAATTCTATTGTTTTGTAGATACAAAGTGGTCGTTTGCCAAGAAACTGAAGGAAATGAACCCTCGTGAGTTGACTTCGTTGTTTGTGTCATTAATTTTGATAGCAATAACGGGCCCAACGAATGAAATACTCCCCTTATTTTTGTTGATTTTGTCCTGCCTACTGATTCCCGTTGAAGGGGTAGTAGTATTATTGTGGGGGACGAACTTGAGTTGGGAAATTGTCAACCGGTCATCAACAGTGGTGGCTGCTGATTAACCGCTTTGCTTATATCCACTAACGCGCTTTTTGTTGTGATTGCTTTATCAAGACTGTTCATTTCTAAATCCAAATGAGCTGTGTGTATTGGAATGTGAGAATGTGTAAAAGTTGATGTCGATTTTTGCGATCAGTGGCTGTACAAGGGAGTGACATTAGTTGGGAAAGTGATGCGCGACCACGGGATATTCTTTTCCTCCACTGCGACTCTCCTCCTCCTTAGTTCCCCATCACCAGCGTGCAGGTCAACGCGTTGCGCTTAATCTCAAACGATACTGAATTTCTGACTTCCAATTAGCTTAAATCACCAGTTTCTAGACCCACATAAGGCTGAGTCACGCTGTATCTTTGTTCAAAGCATTTCTACAGAAACAATGGCTCAACGGGTAGTTACAAAAATATTTGCGGGGAACAAAGTGTAGATATGTATTGTATAAAGATGTTCTGTCGGGTTAGGGAAATTTGCCTATGCAGTTAGAGTGAAAATTTTGAAAACTTTCGGAACGTTTTTGAAAGAAAACAAAAATTATCGGCACATTTTGATTATTTCTGTTTAAGCGGACTACAGAGGAACATTTATTGGGAACAATATTTAGGTATTGACTAGTTGTAGCCATTTTGCAAGTTTAATCAAAATTGTTTTTTGTACAAGAGTAGGCCTCAAGACTTGAAGAGCTAAACAACACTTTTACAACAACATGCACGATTGGCTGTGAGTTAGGTGAAACTGAAAAAGTTAGTCCGTCTGTTTCTGTTATTACCTTTGCATTAGTGGGCTCCTAGAAACTCAGTGTGGCTTCATACTTTGCTTAAGGTGGTGTGGTTACTGGTTATTTTCTTTTATGTTTTCCTTAAAATAGAGGAGCTGAAGTGGAGCTTCCGATGATGACGCTCATATTCTTCTTTCTTCTTTTTAGCTTCTTCTGCACCAATGTTGGATACTGTCCCCCACTTGATTATTCTTGGAGTAACCTCGCGTACGCCTTTTGTTAGGGTTCATCTCTTATCTATGCAGCAGTCACAGTCGAATAATGTGAGACTGGCGTCTACTACTGTACAGTCCAACTGACTGCCTTGAAGATCATATAAATTAGTGCTTAGACAGTCCTTTCTACTGGTTACTGATGAGCGTTACAGTCCCAAACTCCTTTGCTCTATGTTCCACTTCTCATGACAGAGATTCTTTCTTCTTGCCAAACCCTGGCCTTTCAGCAAGGTGGCATCTTTGCTAAAATACTCTTCAAGTCCTTATCGCCTACACTGAAGGCAAGAGGATTTCTTTCTCTCCCGAGTCTTCTACAATTCAATGACATTCTATCAAAGTATTTCGCTAGGTATAGCCTGGTCTAGCTGCTGTGCTGATTCACATTTTATCGAACCGTTCATCCCAAATAATAGGTCCTGCCAATGTGTCTTCACGTTCTTTAAAGCGTCTAAATTTCGAACCAGAGAACCTATCATTACGAAGTAGATGAATATGTGCTTGCACGTGTGAACGATGTGTGCGTTACTACAAGAATGCTTGAAATGAAACTGAGGTGGTGTGTTGTTGCAATCTTTACAATATCGTCGAATAATTTATCCTGTGCTCGTGTGTTGCTGTATTGCTCAGATTGCAACAACTCAGAGTCAACCTCTCGAGCCACCACTGGTTATGATCTCTCCATTGATCTATGCTCGTTGTAGTCACGTAGCGTGGTTTAATTTTCTCTTGTAAATACACCATATTTCTTTCAAATTTTTTTATATTGACTTTTGCTCGAAAAGTTTTGTTATAGGCTTCATTTCAAACTTATTTGGGTGGGTTTTTAGCTTTTTGCAGTATCAAGCATCGTGATACGCCTCTGTGAAAAAAAAACAATACGAGTGACTCTGTACATCTTATTCTAGGCCAGAAGACGCCGGAAATCAGCAGGGGAGCTCGGGGAGGAAAAAGCGCCTGACAACTATACGTGAAAACGATGACCTGGAAGTTCTGGATTTCGTCAACTCAGGTAATCTCGCAGCTTTAAGCAACACAAGAAAATCTCGATGGTCCCTCATCACACCAGCTCTACTGTTGCATCAGCTTGTGGACTAGTCTGGGGCAGTGGGAGAGCATGGGAAAGCCTTTTAGTGTCAACGTAGTACGACGAAGCGAGAAATATATGCAAATGCTCTTCCGTGGTTGAAACAAGTCTGCAAGTTGATGCTAGTACAGGAATGTGGGTGTTCGTGAAGACTACGCAATACCCCTCTTTGTATACATATACACCACAACTCTTGCTGGGAGGATGCTGGCAAATGTCTAACCCACGGTACATGAGCACAACAATTCGCCGGCGTATTAGTGTTAGAATTGTTGTAATTCGTTTGATTGTTTTCAGACCACAACATTGACTTGAACGTGGAGAAGTTACCCAAAAGACCATCGAATCAACTAACAATCCCTTGCAAAGATGTAAAGGTTTTGATGAAGCCTAATACGAGTATACCGCTGATGCAGTCATCCGAAGTTTTTATCGGCTACAAAAGCGATTTCAGGTGTGTGAAGAAATTTAAATGTTTGATCGAGTATGTAAAGTTTTAATTGCTGCAGATTCCATCAGGGCACATTCAGGGTTCTGATTAGACTGGTCTTTCCTTATCAGACTGTTCCTGAACCCTAGGAGAGAGTTATATCAGTTCGTTCTGAGTTCTGATTAGACTGTCATGGGGTCCTGCGCCGGTGGTCATTGATATAAGATATAGGTTTGTTCCAAAACTATCGCGAATAAGGGTGAATCTTCACACTAAACAAGTACAACAATTTGACAAAAATTGATTTTAGTACAGTTTTTTCTTCATAAATTCTTGCTCATATGAAGCTAGCGTCCTTACAAAAATCGTGGGAGTAGCCCAATGTGCTACCTACTTGAGAGACTATCGTAAGCTTATTAGGAGCATCCAGATAAATTCTGGAATTCTAACTACTGTCATTCCATTGAATTTTTCCGACGTGCATCGTTTACCCCATAACTCCTGAACAATGAACACAAACCTTCCCAAAAAAATAACGTTGACTGTTCCATGAATTACCTATGTACTGGTCACTCAATAAAGGTCTTTACATAAGCAGCAGTGACTCAATTAATTCCGGAACGTTAAGCACCAACAATTTTGTAAAGAAACCAGCAGAGTTGAGAGGGTCAGTGAGGAGATTGCAGGAAGAAACTAGTTGAGAACGTAGACAGTAGGTCATGTCATTTGTAGAAGAAAAGTTAGTATGGCGAATTTAGAGGGGAGGGACCATGGAAGAAGGCATGTGTGTAATGGTACGGGGGGTCAGCAGGCCTCAGGAAACTGGGTCTTGGAAAAGCGACTGGTAATCAATGCTGGAATGTACGTAAGGCAATGAAGCAAAGGGAGACTCGATGCAAAATGGGCTTCAGATGACGAACCAATATTCAAGAATAGGAAGAACGAGAGATAAAGGGCAGTCGCGCAGGGAGATAAGTGAACTTCATGCTATTTCATTTCAGAAAGCTATGGGAATGTATCGCACGAGTAAAAAATCGGAGCAGTATGGGCGTCCAAAAGTATTCAGAGGTCCTTAACGGGGGTGAGTTGTTCATAGAGTAGCGATGTAAGGACTTAGTCACAGATTTTGCTAGGTTAAACGCCAGCTCCGACAGACCAATGTGCGAGGGAGTCGAAGCTATCCTGCAGGGGGCACAGTTGTCATCAGTTTGAAGATGAGCCAAGACCCTGACATCATAGCATAGAATAGGAAATTGTCGTTGTTCAAGGCTGTGTGGACCTCATTAATCACTAAGGTGAAAAGAAGGGGCTCTGCGGGACACTGGTCCCTGTCCTGGTTACAAAGGATGCTGACCACCAGTCCTCACATATAATCCCAGCCGTGCGATCCGCTAAATAGTTTAATAGGATTCGTTAAGGATGGTTGAGGACAGTTGTGGATGGTTTTTTCCAGATATTTTTTTTCTCAGGAAATAGTTTGAAGTTCGCGTGATGCTGAGTCAGTTCTCAGATCTCCCCGGCCAAGTAATTAATTGTTTTGCATTACCAATGTACCGTTCTTAGACTTTCGTTGTTGCCATTTAATTCAACTCCTACCTTGGTTTTAAGAAGACATTAATTTATTTCAGCTGAAGTCGGTTGCAAAGTTTTTCGTTTTATTTCGAACAATTTCTGTAAATCAATATACTAATTGTGCACTCTCCTCTCTGATGGAGAGACAATTTTATTTTGGTACACTTTACATTGACACCATCGTTTAACCATATTAACCAGTGGCATAGATCTGTCAGAGGTTCATGGAAGCCAGAAAGAATGAGACCTCCCGATTAGGGAGTTTACCATTCTGCACCAATCCAATAGTTGAATAGTATTTAAGGATATATTTTTGGGTTGTTTACTTCGTCTATGTTAATCCGACTCAGACTATCGATGAGCTGGTGGAGCCCCCTACAACAAAACCGTCTACAAATGACCACCAAACTTTGTGGGCCTTTGTCGTCGCTTTTATCTTCTGTAGGAAGATTGTATTGGCACCTTACCCATTAAAAACCTATCTATTGGACGCTATCCATTCACAGTCCGATTTATAGGACCAGCTGAAACAGCGCTTGTCCTCTAACTCTCCTACAAGGGGTTCGACAAGCTCTCCTATGAAGGTTTCAATGCTGTTAATGAATTCAATTCAGACATGTGGAGATATTTTTGTGCTTATTTACTGTGTCTTTGCCATCAAGAAATGGTATTGCTAAAGTGCAAAAAAGGCTCTTTGCCTAATATTCTCTATTTCAGAAAAAAGAACGAAAAGTACATTTTTATAACTGTAAGCAGTTCAGAAAAAAGAACGAAAAGTAGATTTTTATAACTGTATTACTTTTTTTTAGTCTTACGTCGTAGGAAAGAAAGTTATATAATCGGTTCAAAGGTTTTTCAAGTTTTCTTCAGATCTTCACGTTTCAAAGGCTACTGAGTCCGAAAAATACATATCACTTGGCAACATGGTATGTATGTGTATTCGTATCACTGTGGGAAACACCAAGCATGTTTTTCTCAATAATGGCTCTAACGATTTTGATTCAATGTTTTCTTACAGACAGCTCCAAATAACGCAACAGTACCATGAAATATGCATTCGTGAGAAAATTACGAAAGCAATCAACTATAAAACGTTTAGTAGAAAATCTATTGTAGCTCGGTTTTTTGCTTATAAATTCCCTGTACAGCAATTTCTCAATAATGGTCATGTCACGAGTAGGAGCAGCTAAATAAATTCCTGTGGAACTTGAAGCGCTATGACGGAACGGTGTAGAAAGCAGATACTTATCGGCTTATGTCAGCCCTACCACTCCACTCACAGTCCAACGCATTGGGTCCAGGAGAGAAGCTTCGTTGTACGAAATACTGGGTTGTCCGGCGAGATGTCGGATGTTGTCGTTTTGTATGACCTAGGCTTTAGATGCTTCTCAAACATTTGATTGAGCATTCCTCTTTCGACCGGGTTGAGCACATTTTTGGGAGCCTCCCCCCCTCCACCAGCGGTTCGCCATCCCTATCAACAGTGCTCTTTGCTTCAATTAATTCTAAAGAAACAATTTATTTTAATTAGTTCTGTTCGCCCAAGAATTCCTTTTAATTTTTAACCGTTGAAGAAGACCTCCTCATTCTATTGCCTCCTTAGTTTTGGTTTTGTTCTATTTTAGGTTCATTTTATAACATCGTTATGTTAATAGGTTGAAGATATATAGTTTGTCGACAATTGGTTCAAGTGTTTCAAAATACGTCAGAAGATCTGTTACAGTTTATTATTCTTTAATGTAACAAATTTTGTTGTTTGGCAGGTTGTTCAGCAGAATTGACGCAGAAGGCATCGTGAGTCAAGACTTCAATTATAACCTCAATCAAAAGATCAGCAGGTCTAATAGTGATGAAGGTTAGTATTTTTTTTAACCAAAACCGTTGGTTTATTTGTAAAACAAAATTGTTGATAATAACTCATTAGCGTAGTTTGTTCAACAACAGAGTTGCATTTAATTATTATAACTTTATAAAGGCTAAGAACGTGCATGCTAATTTCTTGAAGCTTCTTTTTGACTCATACGTCAAGAGGAGACACAATAAACATTTGGTTGGTTCAGCTTCTGAAGAAACAGACATAAACAGTTTATCATTTTCCATGGCTTAAAAAATTGAAGTATTGTAATCGGCCAAAAAAAGTTGAGTTTTCGAGAATTCCGAGTGTATACAAGTTGTGTGATTGTGTATTTGACTGTAGTCTATAGTCAACTTTGGATATTGATGGGGCGTTGTAGTTTCACTGCTGTTGTAACGGTGAGTACCGTTGAGGGCTAAATAATCATGAACACTAGCCAACTGTGTCAGATTTGACACTTCATTGGCATCCCCATTTGTTACACATAACATTAGACCATTCATACTTTATCAGATATCTACGTGTTTGATCTCAATTACGGGGATAGGTGATGTCTTCTGCAGACGAAGTTCTGCGTTTCTGCATGTTTCCCTCGTTGTGCGAACTTCTTTAGATATATTCCTTCCTTAACCCCCCACTAACCCCCCCCCCAACACCCCTATTCGTCGAGTCCACGTCCTTCTAATAAATTAGGTATTAATGAAACATTGTTGTAAGTTGATTTGGCTAATAACTCCAATATTCTGATTTTTACGTTGTATCTACTGACTTGCCGACACTGTTAGGATCAGTGCTCTTTAGCAACTGCAAATGCGATAAAATTTCGAAGTTCCCGGCAGAGGAAATGTAGTTTATTTAGGAAAGAGCGCGATTTTCGTACGAGTGAAGGGTCACTAGGACATGGGGAACATATAGCTGATACCTTTACTCGCACGAAATGAAAGAAACGCTTGACGAGGAGTAGGAGGAGTCTCTTACCCCAATCGGGCGATGTGACAGTAGTAGTTACAGACCTACAGACAGTCACAAAAGGCAAACATTTTATTGTTAACGGTGACTCTGTTGAGAAGTGGCTACTAACTTGGCAAAAGATACTTTCATTGATTCAACGTGGATGTGTCAGAATTGTGACCACTGCAGAAATCTGAAAACAATACAGCGCATTCTTCTTGAATTCCCAGCAAACTATACTCTTCGCCCCCTATTAACCAACATAATTTCCGTTCCATTCAGTCTAAAATCGATCCTCGAGAGAAATCATATATTTACATTGAATTTTAATGAAGTTGGATTTAATTTTATCGTTTTAATCTCTCACTGTACTGGAATCAATCACGTGGAATTAGTTGAGAAAAAAGTCACTATTTATGGCAGTAAATTCTAGTGTTAACAAGTGTAAAGTGCGCACGACCTAGACAGTTTGTGCATTCCTCATCATACATTAAGACTATGGACTTGTAGGTGTGGGGAGGAACGGTGTACGACTTCAACCCACTACAACAAATAGATAAATAAGTCAATAGGAACTCACGAAAGGAAACGAAATGAAAGATAAAAATAAAATGTAGCTTATAATGAACAAAAGTTAAAATATCGAAGCAAATAATCAAATAATTGCACAACTAAAAACTGAATTTCAAAGAGAATCGTACAAAACGGAAAAAATAAACTTAGAGGCAACTTTGGCAAATAAAAAATTAAAGACAAAATAAAAGAAAAATTCTCTTTATTTTAAGAGAACGAGAGAATTGAGCGGCACGGAAAACAAAATCTTCAATGATTTCGCGGCTGAGCCTCCAACTGCAAAAGAGTATCAGCCAGAATGAGGAAAAAGGTTTGTGCTGTGGGAGAGCTGGTGGTCTGATGAAGAAAAAAATTTCCTTTTTAGAAGAAGAGACGAAACGGCAGTTTGCAAGTATCTACCAATGAGTCCATTTCTGAACCAAATTTGAGCAATTTTGGACAACCTCTGCTCGAAAGAGTCCTCGAAACGAGAAAAACAGACGTGGCAACATGTAAAGGATTCCACTTCTTCTATTCGTAACATAAATTTCAAGTTTCAACTCCACAAGTCAAATTTTGACAAAAATTTCATCAAGTCCCATAAAGTTTTTGTGGCAGTCGGTTACTCGATGCAAATCCACCACGCAAATTTCCGATGTCAACTAATAAGTCAAAATTTGACGAATTTGAATCTCCTGTGTTGACACTGACCCAAAAGTGGGAAGAGGCAGACTCACGTCATTTTTCAACAGTCCAATTGTGCGACTTAAGTTTTAGTCATCAACTCAAGTTTGATTGACTCTGCAACTTAATGACCAATGTTGGGGGGCGGGGGAGAGAGAGAGAGAGTAGAGTTGTGGATTCCTCAATTGCGGTACAAATTGTAACTAACAACAACAAAGTCGAATTTTCACCAATTTTTTTGTTGCGCCGCCATTTTCTTAGTCCATACTCCATAGAGAGCAGAGAACCGGGTTTTCATTAAACATTGAGGGAACTATTGGCAAAACTTGTAAGCAACTTTCAATTTTTTAGCCCTCGGCTCCTGGACTATGATCAGGGTCTGGATGGGAAGAGATATAGGTGAGAGGAAATACGGTATAGTGGGACTGATCGTATTTAGTTTACAGACCATTATTTTATGTAAATTATCTACGCAATGGTTAATTAAACCGTTACATTCTGAAACCTTGTGCACTAACAATGTTTATATACAACTCTGAGCTGTGTACTGTCAAGGTTATATAAACTGATCAAAAAGAAGATTTAGTTGGTTGCTAGTAATCAAAATGACTAAGTGCCCTTGGGGTTGAGGAAAGTTGTGCCAGACATTATGTAGCTTTTCAAGCGGGCTTCTCAATATTTGCAAATACCTTTGGCGTTTGTTCGGATCAGAATTTTATTTCGAATTGCAGGAGGTACATGTGTAAGATCTATAATATTTGTTGGGCAGTTTCAGAATGACTCCTTGTAATGTGTGAGATGTGTTGTAAAATGACCTGTTCTCCGCTTTACCATTCATTTTAACAATAATGTAAATTATATAAACTCCTTTTTAAGTGGCTGTGCGCTGATTTCTCCTTTTTTTATCTCTGATTTCAGATTTGAGAAATAATAACCTGTTTGAATGTGTTCAAAATGGCATACCGTCGCCTTCTAGTCACTCTTTTTATGGAGAAGCCTCTGATTCTGTGTCAGATAGATCGACGTGAGTATTTCAATTTGTGGTGGAGTTGATTTCGATGTAAGTAGCGTTTATTTAAGTGGAAATCTCGATTTCTTCTCTCAATTCGTCCTCTACTATCTATTACTATCCTCAACAAAAAGAATAAAAAAAGGTATTGCGATTGGTCAAAACAGTCAACTTTCATCAAATCTGTACGTTATACATCGTAGAGTTTAAAATCCCATCACAAACGTTGTTCACTTTCCGATTTAAATACCACTATTTTATATTCACAGGAACATTTTTTTTTCCACGATCCACATATTTGTTTTTTGTTTGTTTTGTCACTAGCTCACCTCCACCACCACAAGTGTTCCTGAAAGAATTGAGTGTGCGGCTCATCAGACTTGAGGACACGGAGCCGATCACATTCGATTTCGTGTTCCCTCTAAAAATATTAAAAAGACGGAAGGACTTTGAGCTACCGAAATCGTTCATTAAAGACGTACCAGCACAAAAGGTGATTCTGGTTTATGCATCTCCCATTTTTACCTTCCTTGGCTCTACGAACTAGAAAGGAAAGTTATGCAATCGGCTGAAAATAAGATTTGGAGTTCTCTTCAGATTATATTTTAACAGCTTCTGAGTTCGAAAAAACACCATTTTGGAAAATGTTTTGTGTGTTTGTGAACACCTTGAAGAGAAAGGGGCTGAACTAAGTCGACTCAAATTTAATATTTAGCCTGCAGGTTGGTCAAAAAGTAACTATAGTTTGTAATTTAATTAAATTGTTGAAACCCTCACAAATATGGAAAATAATTCTACGGCCAACGTATTTGTGAGAGGAGGTGCAAGGTATGGAGTCGATGTGACGCAAATTCAAGATGAAGGTGGGAATTCAAGGGTTGAAACGTCAATGGTTTCATGACATTGGATGGGAATTGTTATTATTGGATAGAAGTTGAGGCAACGCAGCTCCTTCCTGTCTGTATAATTTCTGTCTGTTTAATCAGCTAAAGCGAACTAGGCGACAAATGTCAGTTCAATCAAATTGGCCACTGGAGTATCGCAAAGAGGGGCTGCACGTTTGACTCGCTCCAAAGGCTCCATTTTCCCTGCTGAACTTGTGGGATTGTGTGAACTGCTATGAACCTGCATGGGCGTTGCTATTGTATTCCAGTTCTGAGCTTGTTTACTGGAGCATGCTGTGTACTATGTAGCCAAAACAGCCGATTTTACTGGGTTTGTATGTGTGTTAGACAATGGATACAATTATTTGATTGAGGGAAGGAATTGTATTGGGCTTCTTGATCAATAATCATGCATTTAACCTTGTCTCTGCTTCATAAATGAGTGTACCATTAATTACTGGTCGCCTGACATGCTGTTTTGGGGGCATTTAATTTAGTTGGGCGCAGTATTTCGAATAAAACAGCGGATTTGTTCTGGTCAATTTTATGTTAATGCTGTCTTAACGTAAATCTCTCCAAAGTACGGCAAACCCAAGCCTCTATGTCAATGCCTTATAAGGGTTGGTATAATGGACTAAGACGCAGACGGAAACGGGCTGCTGAGTTCTGAAACGCATTAATAGCCATATTGGGATGGCAAATATTGTCGTGCTGAGTGCTCTTGGAAAAGAAATGTTGTCATTGTACATTGCCCTTCTGCTGGCTAACTAAAGGTTCTGACACACAGAAAACGAGCTGTCACTGGGGGCAGTGGTTGTCAATAAAGCTAGGTCACACACAATGCGATATATGTGAGAGAAATCCAGTATTGTTGATTTTTGCACAAGTTCCCACGAATTTTTAGTGTTTTCTTCGATAACAAAGAAAACGTGAAATTCTGAAAGAGAGGAACTTACTCTTCTTTTGGCGTTACTACAGAGTACAAGAGCCAGGAAACGATTTTGAGTGCACTCAATAAGTCAAGAGAGAAATAACGACTTCGTTAATAAAACCATCAACTGACTAAATACCCATGAAGACATATTTTAAAATTATTTCCAATGTCGAGGCAATGTTTTGAGGAGCTCCATGACGCACGGCAACTCGGGGTTGAGCGGATCACCACCATTTGGAAAAGACTGATTGAAACAGGAGGAAGATTAGCAGTGTGTTTAAGTTACGCAAAAGCGAAACAAATGAATCAACGCCAGAACGGGTCGTTGAAGCAGCTTGTTTGAGTAACTGCATTATGATAATGAATGATGGAGCACAACATTCAAGTATTGATAAAATGGAAGAAGTCTCAGGGAATATGGAAGCTCTAGACTGAAATCTAAGATCAACAACTACCTGAACAATTTGCAGACGACTTTGCTGCTGGTTACTTATTGTATTTTAAGTAACTCAGTTTTGTTTTTAAAAACTGTTGAAGTATTGGAAATAATCCAACCACGGCCCAAACTCTAGCCTTTTTCACCACATTTTTTGCAGCTGTGGTGTAATATGTCGAACAAGTGCGCCTAACTTTGCACTTTTTCAATCAAATGATTGGTCATCCTCCCCCCATTTCAAAACTGGATCGCGCTATATTTTATGTAATTTTGTATCGTCAGCCACTGGGGTCAAATTGGATCTGAGACAGACTGCATTGTGTGTGACAGGGAATGTAAATGTTGGATCATTCAGCCATATTCTTGGATCACTGAGATGACGTTCAACAGCCTTAAAGAGCTTGCTGCTCATTTGTTATCTCTAACTCTATCTGCTTCTCCCATTATTCACGTCTAGTAGCACAATTCAACCTATTTTTTAAATAAATAATAAAAAATAACATTTTATAGTGTTTTTTTTAATTTTGGTTCCAGACGGAGCCAATCACATTTGATTTCGTGTTTCCTCTAAAAATATTAAAAAGGAGAAAGGCCTTCGAGCTACCGAAATCGTTCTTTAAAGAAGTACAAGCACAAAAGGTGATTCTGGTTTATGCATCTCCCATTTTTACTTTCCTTGGTTCTACGAAGTAGAAAGGAAGTTATTCAATCGGCTGAAAACAAGATTTTGAGTTTTCAGGTCTTTACATTTCATGCGCTTCTGAGTCTGAAAAATATTTCGTGTGTTTCACAGTCTGTGTGTCAAGTTTGAGAGAAAACTGCTAAACTAAATTGGCTCAAATCTGATATGTAGCCTCCACGTCACCGTGGGACGCCAAATAAGGGCCTGAGATAAATACTAACCATAGTTTACAATACAATTGAGTTATTAAAACGCTCACAACTATGGAAAATAATTCCACAGCCAGCCTAATTTGCTGTTTGAGTGAGGATGTCGGGATGTGAAGTGGAGGGAGTACAAATTCAAGATGGAGGTGAGACTCGAAGGGTGGGAACGTTAATGGTTTCATGACATTGGACGGACGCAGCTCCTTCGTGTTCCAATGTTAGTTCAATCAAGTTGGCACTGGAATATTGCAAAGAAGCGCTCGTATGTTTGGTTGAATCCAAAGGCTCCATTTCCCCTGTTGTACTTGTGGGATTCTGTGAACTGCTTTGAGGCTGCAAGGGGGTTGCTCTTATATTCTACTGAGTCTGTTTAACTAGAGCATACTGTGTGGTATACATCCCAAGACACCAGTTTTATGGGTTTGTAGTTCCAATAGGATGGGGGTTGTATCTGTTTGAGACTAGGGGGGATAATGTTTTGCTGAGTTGCTGAGCGGTTGTTCGCCTGTTTTGTAACTTAGTGCACCATTAATAATGTCGCCTGACAGACATGCTGTTGAATTCATTTGGCTGAATTCAGAACACAGCGTTTGTAGTATTTCGAATAAAACAGCAGATTTGTTCTGTTCACTTTTGTTAACGCTACCTTAACATAGTTACATACTGTGCACATTCTCGAAATTACGACGAATCTAAACTACCTTGTCGAGGTCTTATTAATGTCGCTACTATGGAATAAAACGTACACAAAGGGCAAACAGAGTGCTGAGTCCTGAACTAAATTAATGGCCAGATTGGGACTGAAAATATTGTTGCGGTGAGTGCTTGTGGAAAATAAATGCTGTCATTGAACATTGCCCCTGATCAACTGGAGAGCTTGTTACTCAATTTCATCTCTCTCTTTTTTGCTCTGACCCCTCCCCCCCCGGCCCATCTTTCATTATTTCTTTTTAGTAGCGTAATTCAAGCTGTTGATTAAATAAACAATAAAAAAATAACATTTTACATTGTTTTTCTTTCATCTTGGTTCCAGACGTCGCCAGTTAAGCCCCGAAAACGGAAACGTGAAGATCTCCCTAACAAAGTTGAAAAAGTGCGGGAAAGTTTGCAGGAAGGTGCGTATTTCGTAACTCGAATGTGTCTAAATGTGTTCAGTAGTGGCCAGTGGCCAACATCTTTTTGACGTCATCGGAACATTTTGCCAAGTGCACGTTGTGGTGCTGACCTGACCTACAACTCGTTTTGCCTCAGAAACCCCATTTTCCCGCTGCCCAAAGCCTAATGGAAATATTGCGATCGTGCAAAAAAAAAAAAAAAAATACAACAAACTAACTTGAGGCTAACTTGAAGTTCTCTTCAGATCTTTACATTTCAAAGGTTTTGTTTTGATGATGATTTGGTTCAAATTGTCTGTGTGTTTGTGATTGTGAGTGAGAGAAACGTCGGAACCAAATTGTGTGTTCAGCCTACACCTCACGCCAAAATAAGGGTATGCGCCAAATTTGGGCAAAACTAACCACCGTTATAGTGATAAAATATTTTGTATGCATAGCCAAATGAGGTGACCCAATAAAGCTGTTGACATAGATGGGGGCAACCCACCCAATAATTTCAGGAACGTTACGCACTAACAATTTTTGTGTAGACAGTCAACTTCGGAACAAGTTCTTATTTACTGAATGAAAAACATAGGATTAGTTGCTAGAGGGACAAAAGTTGTGTGATGAGTTTTTACCAACTGCGTTGATCCCGTTTAGAATCGATTAACAGCGCCTAACCACCTCCTGCCGTAATAATGGGTTTCACCAGATTGGAAACTAGCCCTGATCGAGCGTTAATCCCCATAAATTTTGTGGTTAGGTTCAGTTAGTTCTTATATATCTTTATCATATCCTGATATTTATTCACCATTACCATGCAGCATCGAGTATTCTCTTCTATTATTGTGAATAATTTACAAATGCGCAGTTATCGCAGTTGCTTTTCCACGACGATGATAATCTGATATGTTAGGTTATCGTCATCACATCCGTCGCCTCAGATCGATATGAGATCCTTCCTACGACTTCAAGATGTATGAATTTAAATTCTGTGGCGAACAAAAGTATTACAATCGTCGCGTAATATGTGTGTTGAGCAGTTGTAGAAAAAACTCAATACGTCGTACCAGCGTGTTAGAAAACCCAAACGCATATGGCTTGATTTAAAAGCAGATAGGTAGGAAATGTTAAATAATAACACACTTTTACAAAAAAATTAGTGTATTAAACGCTATAATCGTCCCTTGTTAATATTCCTTGCTTGCAAAAGTTGTAACCTCACAATTTCAGTTTTCATTATTTCTTGCTCAGGCCTCATTCCCTTCTACCGCTCCCGATCTTTCCTGTTCATACAAAGCATTCTCCCGAACTAATTTGGCTTTTTTCTGCAACTCTTATTAGCACTTGATGCTCCTCACCAGTTTCAGCTTGGGCTGAGGTTAATGCGGCCACTTGGGCTTCTGACTATTATTACAAACAATAATTTGGTCAAATCTGGATTGTTAAGAGTTGGGCATTTACGGGACGTTTATTTGACACTTGCTTATGAGACGGGATGTTTGAAGCGATTTCCTTACTTTACTGTAACCTCATTAGTCCACTGACTTCTCGGAAGTTGCCTAAAATTATTCTTGGTGTCCAAGATGCTGGATTTGTCATCAGAGGCGGAAACTATGTATTTTGCCTTGTGGGTGAAAAACGACTCGTCGAACCCAATTGTCATGCTCCTCCAGGGTGAACGAGCAAATACCGTGTCCTAAGTCCCATACTCTCTACTCTCAGGGTTTTATATCTTGAACCACGCATGGGGAAGGGGCCTTCATGGCATTCCTCTTGTTGTCAGCCTTTGCAGCTTTGTTGATGGTCAAAATGCAGTTTCTGGGGTCTAAACAACACAGGAAATGGTTTAGTAGGCTTGGGACAGTAACGTAAACTGTCACTGATAAGCCCCCCCCCCCACCCCCTCAGTCCCTTTGTACCATCCAAAAAGCAATCAACTTCAAGGACTTTAAAGGGCTGGTACAGGTTTACCAAATCAGACATAAAAAATCCCAACCTAGTGCTCCAAAATGTTTTATTCGGTAACTGCAACATACGCCAAAAAACAGGCCTGTTGTTGGATCCCCTTCGATCTATCCTTTTTCAGCTTCAGATAGTTTAGACTTTGTTACCATACCAATGTTGTGTCCCCACACTAGTAACGATTTGATGGTGATAATTTCTTGTAGAATACTCCCTCTGGTTTATACTTGAGGCATCCAAGTCCTATTACAAGGCGCGTACGTGTTACGTCTCCCTCTAGATAATTATATCGTGAGTTTACGTTGTCATTTGCTGGTTGTTGATTGATTTATTAATTTGCAGCTTGCTCTTTTCTTTTAGACGTGGGAATGGAGCTTTGCCGCGCAGACCCACTGGCTGAGGACATCATTGAGTTGCCTAGAATAGATTTCGAGTTGCCCGAGAGAAATAATGAATCGCCTAAGAGAGTTCCTGAATCACCCGACTCGCCTGAGAGAATTCCTGAATCGCCCGAGAGAACGTCTGAATCGCCCGAGGGAACTTCTGAATCGCCAGAGGGAACTTCTGAATCGCCCGAGGGAACTTCTGAATCGCTTGAGAGAACTCCTGAATCGCTCGAGAATAACCAAGAATCGTCTCAAATCAATCAATTCAAACGGCAACGAATTGAATCCGTGAGTACACACACGTATTACGGTCGTAAGACATCTCTAGGTGCAAAAGTGACGCTAACGCCTGTTATGCTATTATTTTCTTAACATGATAATTTGTGTTTTTGGAGCTACGTGTAAAAAAATGAGGGGGAACAGTTACCTTCAGACCTAGTGGATAAATATGAAGCTTTGAAGATGCTTTATTGCGACTGACTCAAGAAAAACAATCCACACTAGAGTAAACTTAACTCCATTACCTAGGCATTCCCACAAACAACTCTAAATCCACATTATTAGTTCGTCGATTTTTTCCGTTAATTAGGTAGTTAATTGCTTGCCACGCGCTTGAATCGCATAGATGAAAAATAAATTATCGTTGATTGAGAGTGAACTGGTTTTGAAAAGAAAAACCCTTCTGTTTGGTCGTGGGGATCATAAACCAGGTGGAGTGTATGAAAATGTGTCCCCTCCCTCGTCTAAAGAGGCACAGCTGGAAAAGAAATAGGATTAATGACAGGAACCAACTTAGAGAGACTGAAAATGCCGTGGTTTTGAGGTTCGGGTGCAGGTGTAGTGGTCGTTTGCTGAAGAATAGGTAAACTGGGCAGAACTTCGTTTATTCCCCTATGGCTTGATCACGAATGCTCACAAAGCAAAAATTTTCCCATGGGTTTTTCCTTCCCCTCCCCTAACTCATGACCTTCTTTTTTCTTCCGCTCAACAACTCACCCAGTCATTTTCCGGCCATGTATGAGCCTTTCGGCCTTCCCTGATGCAATTGTAACCTCCAGCTGTGGTCACCGTCTTCTTCCTCGGCCTTGCTGTGGTTGATCAGACACGTGTGGCTCGACGAAAAACTGTAAATGGTAGGGAAAATGATGGACAAGGAGGTACAGGATAGGCAGATGCCAAGCTGGCTATCGCGCAACAAGACCTTAACGCCTACAAAACTTGCAATTTTACTCTAATATTAGCGTTAATGTATCAGAAATTGAAGAACGCTGTTTAGCTAATGAAGAACTAAAACGCTGAAAATTATTACACAACGGTTTATTGTTTTCTTTGCGTATTGTCTCCTAGTCTCACACCCCCCAAGCCCATCCAATTCGACTCAGCATCGAAAAATACCTGCAAACCCAACGAAACATGATCTGACTAAAACGGAACGACGAAAACTAAATATTTCAGTCGCCCGTAAGCAATTGGCCAGACATGATGAGCTGAGGTGGTGGGTGTTTTCAATGAGACGGGAGGGAGAGAGTACAAATAATGAAACTATTACTTTCGCTGTAGTTATTGTCCCGCGAGTTCTTTCAATTAGTAGACTTTGGCTATAATTACTGTGATTCCACTATTTTCGGTCTAGACGCAGTCGTCTGAGAATTGTTTCATTCGACCCAGCATCTAAAAATACCTAGAAAACGATACCAAACACAGCGTATTTGCAACAAAACTGCCAAAATTTCGTTTTTGTTAATTTTTTTAACCATTTGTTGCCCATAACAACCATGGGCTTCGTCCGATCGTATTGCCGAGCAGGTGGACACAACTAGATACCTAATGGGATTTTCGTGCGATTACCATGTTTAGGGATTAGACCATGTTAAAGGTATAAATTGAAACGTAAAGTGTCAAATTTTGAGGAGGGTTCGTAACAAAATGTTTCTGGCTGAAAACATGCGTGTATTATTCAGAATAAATAATAAACCAAAGCGGAAAACAAACAAATTCTTACTTAAAAATACCTAGTGCAACGCATCGCTCAACTTTCCTCTGTCCCACATCCATTCAGCGATTTTTATGTATATATATACACTCTTCTGACTGTCCCGCAATTTGGGATGTGCACTGCGGCCAGATGAGCTATTGTGCCGGTCCTAATGTCAATGCCTAGCCTCGTGAGGAAAGCCAGGCCAAGTCCTGAAAGAGTTTTCGTTGGTATCCATCCTGGGAGAAGTGGTGCCAAAGACCAAAAGTCGCTCCCTCTCATATCCGTGGCACTGGGCCAGGACATGGTAGGGAGTCTCCTCATCCGTGCGACAACACCTGCATCAAGGTGTGTCGGCTATACCCATAACATGCATGTGTTTGTTCATTCTGCAGTGCTCGGTTATGATCCCAACAATCTGCCTTAAGTCCATCCCCTCCATCCTCAGAAGGTTGTCATATCTCACTTGATTGCTCTGAGACAAAACGTTTGGAGTGTCTTACTCCTGCAGCATTCCAGACCGTCTGATGCAGTCTTGTGGCGTGTTTTCTCACAGTCCTCTTGCCGAGTGACAGAGAAATCCCACAATTGGGCAGTGGCCCGATAGGTCCTGTAGATGAACCGCGTCTGACCAGTTGGTCCGCCCTCTCATTTTCAGGGATCCCCTTGTGTCCAGGAATCCAATACACATTAACTCTATTCGCGCTTGCTAAAGAGTTAAGCTGCATCCTTCACTCTCGCACCAGTTTTGACGTTGTGCAGTAGATCATCAGCGCCCTGCACGACGCTTGACTATCAGTCAATATGTTGATAGTTCTGTTGCTACAGCCTTTCTCATGCATTAAGATTGCCCCAGCGATAATAGCATAAATCTCTGCTTGAAAAACCGTTGGAGTGGAGCCTAGGGCAATATAAGTCCCACTTCCTCCAGAGCCACCTATCCACACCCCGGAGCTTGTTCCCTCCAAAGTTTTCGATCCATCTGTATAGATGTTGATGCCATTGAGAGGCCAAAACCGACGACTCTTGCTGTTCCATGGACTTCTCAATGGCTGAACATTATAATTTTTCTCGAACTCATACATTTTTATGTATCCAGCAACTAAGACAATCTGCTTGTAATTTAGTTTACACGAACTTGCTAGAGGTTGTAATGAAGTAAGTGTTTCGTTACTCTTAATGGTAACTACGTTCATTGATAACCAATAAAAAGCCTGTGTTCTACTCTCAACTAGTTTCCTTAATAATATCACTAGTTACATTGGTGACGAATCGTGGGAAAGAACTCCCTCAAGACCAAGAAAAACAGTCTGGCTGATAGTACATATGCTATCAACTACTGCGTAAAAGACTACAGGTTTTTAGAGAAGTTTTTTGCCAAAATCGGTCAATGCATCGTGTCAATGGGCCACAATTTATTTCACAGATTTTATTTGCGATGGCAATCGTATCCGCGTTAAATCATCTGGATACCACTCGAGAACTAATGGCCTAGCAGAATGTGCAGTAAGAACATTCAAGAAACTTTTCAGTGGAGCGAAATTTGATGAGGGAGGCTGTTAATTGAAGGTGCAAAAATTTCTCATCTCATTCATTGGATGCTCATGCAACAACCAGTCATTCCCCTGCTCATATGTTGACATGCAAGTCAGAATAAGATTGGATTTGTTGAAATCGGATGTTCACGTGAAAATGTTGGAAACAGGCGGGAAGGAGAGAGACTTTTTGAAAGTTTTTGGCGGAGAAGAAGTGTTTAAAACTGGCCAAAGATAAATAAAACCAACTTGAAGCGGTGAGTGAGTGAACGTGGATCTTGTTGTATATCGAGTCGATAAATTGAAAGAGAGAATGGCGCCATGCAAATCAAGTTTGCAAGAGAGGCCCGTAGATAAAGGGGTAGGAGGGGATGTAGTGTGGTAACGTGGTGTTTTGTTACTATGCCAAGAGAATGCATCAGACAGTCTGGACTCCTGCGGTGGTGAGGCACTCTAAACGCTTTATCTCAATACCAACACACGAGATACGGCCTTCTGATGATGGAGATGAAGGACTTGAGGCAGACAGCGGGGCGCTGTGAAATGACCCCTTGGCACAGATTAGGAAACTCCTATCACGCCCTCGCCCAGTGCAAGAAACTTGAAAGGGAGCGATTTTTGATCTTTGGTTCAACTTCCCCAAGGGTGGACAGACATAAATGAAGACTTGCAGGAAATACCTGGCACTCCTTGGGAAGCTAGGTGTGGACCTGTGAGACATCAAGACTGGCACAATAGGAATTTAGGCTGTGGTGCTCATTCCAAATGAGAGACAGTCAGAGCTATAAAAAATAGTAAAAACAAACAAAAACTCGTTTATTGAAAAACGCTTACTAATATCACTGTAGCTGTGGAACGTAGTTCAACGTTTCAGTACCTATTGAGTTGCTCCTACTTATGCCACGGCCATTATTGGGTAATCGGTACATAGGTGATTCATGAGACTTGTCAGCTCGATTTTTCTGAGAAGGAACTTATCATTATCGAGTAAAAACTGTGACAAATGGTAGTAAATGAAGCGGCGGTAGTTTGAATTCCATAATTTCTGGGGTTGTTCCTAATTATCACGTGAACGTTATTAAACCCTCATCGGATGGGGTGTTTTATTGGACTACCATCATGTTTTTCTGAGAGCGCCAGTATCCCGGGGGCCAGAATTACGAAGAAAAAACTGAGCTCAAATAGATTTTCTAGGGCTAAAGCAAGTAAAAATGATTCGAACCTCGAACTCCCCCTACCCCTCAAAATGGTTGAGGTTTTGTATTTATCAAATATAATTTATTGAGCATGGTGACTAAAATCGTCCAATTACATCAAGCAGCTCGATAAATTCCAGAACTACAGTCACTGTGATTGTTTTTATTTTATTAGGAATACCCGATAGTTCTGATAATTGAAGGTCGTCTTTGCTGACGGGACGACCAAAAGCCATTCCTCGCTCATTAGGAAGTTGGAATGGCGATGCTTGAATGGCAACGAGATGGCATAATCAACCTTCTTGTTACAGCATTAAGATTATGATCTCATACAGAGAAAGGGCTGGTTGAGAATAGCCATAATTTGGCAGATCGTTAATATTCAGTGTAGGGGAAGAAGTCAAACGTTTTACCATATTCGCAACTTTCTTACTCGTTACCTTAGGTCTAACTGATTTACTGTGGAATGGTATTTAGGAAAACCATCCCATTCACTAAAAATCTCTCATATTTTTCATAATTTGTTTCAGGGTCTAGCTGCTTCTGAAGTAGCGAAAAGAGTTTCTGACTGGCATGAAAGAGTCACACCGCTTATAGTCGAAGCACAAAAACGAAAGGCGTTTAACGTCCACGAGTATGCTTCCAATGTTTTAGACCATTTTGATGAGGAAGACACAACGTTCAAACCCTTCGGAGATGTAGTCGTCGGACAATCAAAGCACGAAATCAGTCGATATTTCTTGTCAACGTTGATGTTGGTAAGTCGTTAATTTGTTGAAGTTAGTGCAATCTCTACGATGTGAACCATCCCTGAAATAGGAAGAGGCCGTGAGTCGATATAAGTACCACGTAGTCAATTTTCTCCTATGACATCCCCACCTTGAAGGCCAGAAGATGGATACAACTTTACTGTATTCCTCGGGAGTGGCATATTGCAGTAACCTCAAGATAGTGTGCCGTCTGACTCTTTTTAAAGGCACCAGGCAATCGTGGCTTAGTTGTTAAGACATTGGTTCATAATTCTCGTCGACAGTCGGGAATTGTGGATCGGAGCTCCGAGCGATTTGCCGTAATTTTTGCCTTAGTCAGCGGACAGCTGTGTCAGTGTGCATCTAGCTCAGAGACTGAATTCACAATAAAAACCCAGGACATAGCTGATCAGTTTTTGGAGACGAGCCAGTATCTGATCAGAGAGCTATGCTCTACAAGGGAGTGTACCTGTCCGAGCCACAAGCCACTGCAGTTATGGCAGACAAAGCGATGGAAAGAGTCGCATCCTCAATGAACAGAGCGAGCAGTGATTTAGTACAGTTAAATTCCAAATTGAGGCAGCACAGTAAGCTTGTTGGGTGCATTCATAGAATGTCTTCTGATACCCAACAGCTTTGCGATTGCCTAGATCGGTTGGAAACTACCAACCAATCTGAGATAGCACTCTTGAAGCAGTCAGTGAGTGACTTAGCTTGTGCTATGCGATCTTTGCCCATGCACCAGCCTCCCAACTCTTTCTTAGTACCTCCTGCTCCTCCTGCTGAGGACACATCTCTTCCACAACGCCACCGAGTAACTGCCACACCAGCACCTACACTCCTCCAAGCGTCTGCTCCAGGAGCAGCGGCTAACTGTGAGGGGGGGGAGATGTGCCACCTGACTCCCTTTAAAGGCACCGGGCGATCGTGGTCTAGTGGTTAAGACATTGGTTCATAATTCCCGACTTAAGTCGAGAATTGTGGATCAGAGCTCCGCGCGATTTGCCATAATTTTTGCCTGAGTCAGCGGATCCCCAAACGTCTCCAAACCCCCTTTGTAACAATAGCACTAACATCTGACAAAGGAGTGTTCAGACAGCTAAGCTGCAGCGGTAACAGGAGCTATACCCCAGAAACCTATTCTCAGCCTCTAAACTGCCTAGTCTGAATGTGACCGGAGAAACTCAATTTAGAGTTCTAAAAAACGACCCAGGCGGCAGGTGTGTGGATTAGTTCATAGTTCAAAGAGAACTTTGAGTGAGACTTTTCCCGGACCATGTGTTTTTGATGTGGAGTCGAACTATTTTTTAAAGTTTGATTTTTTACAGCTGTATAAAGGCGAGATACATCTTCACTGGTTGTCAAGGTGCACAGAAATTAAATCATGTTTCTCGGTAACACCTCACACAGGGCTTGAAAGGCCGTGGTAGAAGTACTGCAAATAAAATGAAAATGTTGATGATGAAAAACAATCACAGCGACCTCTGAGTGGTAACACATGAGCAACAGCTCTCCACCGGGCTAAATCGCAGCCGTACCTCCTCAGGTCTGGGTTTAGCAGATGGTATGTGAGTGCCTGGGCTCTTGTATGACAGTGAAATTCAGTGATACGATTCTCTTATGAGTGTGTAGGAAAAGTCATTTTGATGATGAAGGAGATCTAATTAGCACGCCTTATCCACCCGACCAAAAAATTGAGCAGCAACCGTGTTATCTGACTCCTGCAGTTTCGTTGAGGTTTCCTCAGCAGTTACCTACTGCCTAGAGAGCTACGTCATCTGGAAAAGTTGTGACACTCTTGTCGTTTCAGAAGTTCTCTTGTGTACAGGAGGCAGAAAGACATTAGCAGTACACTTCCATTCTTTACCTGAAATACTCCTCATATCTGCCTCTGAAATGCATGATCTAGACAGTAAGTAATACTGAGCGCAGAGGTCCATCTGACTCGTTGTCAGGATGCCCTTAAGTCAAACTTTGTCGAACACATGGGAGACATCAAGAAAGACTATTTTTCTTCTATTCCAGACATTTTTCTACGACTAGGTTTACTGGCGTGCTCAAAAGCCTATTAATTCACGTCGAACTAGTACCTCTCAGTTTATCGTTGTTCAGTCATTAAAGGTACGAAAACACAATAACCTTTTTATTCAACTCCTTGTACAGTCTACTTTTGTCTCAGATATTCAGAGAGGTGGTAAATCAAACATCTCACAAAGATGTGACTACATGACTGAACGAATTGTTGAACACGACAATGTTGGGTGCTCATAGAGCCTATAATAAAATGGTATTCAACTATAGGGTATGTGGTGTGCTAGCATCACCTCTTGTGTCTTCCTCTATTCGTTGTATTTCTTCGTTGGTGATTCTATTCAATAAGAAGCCCCCCCCCCCCAGAAATTGTGAGTTGCTGATAGTCCGAATTGACCTGCTGAATCTAAAGGAACCCTCTAAATGGTGGATGGGCAACATGTAAAGGTGTAATTGCTCACACCAAGGAATGTATTTTCGAGTCCGTTGGACTGTACTTTTTTTTTTACGGCGGTTCAACGACTGTTACACAACAGATTTTTATTTTCAGGCCAACACTTACAATTTGGAAATCAGAAAAACCGACCCCACTCCCCTCGCCACCGATTGTTTAGAATTGAAGTTGTTAAATAAAGTTCGCCACCACGAAGAACTAGCCGAGCAAATGAGACTGATGTCAGCAGGTGCTGACTTATCGTAAGATCCTTTTATTCTTCTTGTTTGCTAGTTCGGAAATGTATATTGTCAAATTGAGGCTTCTAAGTCACTCGTACCTGACATCTGTAATTGTAAAACATCTCGTTGTAAATAGTGTTTATAATGTTTGTTATCAACCTCCTCCTAAATGTCTGTGTTGGATGTTGTTTAGTTTTGTAACGTTCCCTCTTTGGTAGTTTGAAACAAGAATTGAGCTGTCCGATCCAAAGACTTTTTTTTGAATAAAAAGTTCGATTGTCCTGTTATTTTATATAAAAGATAATATATTTTTATTGACTCGGACTACAAATTTTGTGGAGCGTGCATCCTGCCTAGTTGTTTACTAACTGCACCATTTTGTACGTGTTCTCACAAGAAAAAAGAATGTTCACGAGGCAAACAGCATGTGAGGTGGATGACATGTGACAAATATACATCAAACGTAAAGCTGAAAGAAAGAATAATCAAAGTGAAGAAAATTGAAGGAATACCAAGTGATATGTGTTTTGTAAGTTCACCAAATTCATGTCAAGCGTTTTCGAAATAATTGATATTTATTTTTTTTGTGAAAATATGTTCTGTTGCTTTACTAAATTCATCACATAGCAGTAAGTATTGACCAGATTGGAGTAATGGCATAAGCTACGTGGCCCATTCAGGCATTGGTCAGGATTGATTTAGGGTGTCTTGAACATCCATCGTGCTGTCGGGGGGGGGGGGGGGGGTCAAGTGATACATAAGCAGACCCCTGGCCCCAATGCTTGAGTTTCCCATGCCTTTAGGCTCTTTCTGTGGTTTGCCCAGGGAATCGGTGGGTTGCGCACTCCGACGAGAGAAGCCCACGTGCTGAAGACTCCTGGTGCAGGCCCTCAAGTCCACATACAGGCTGTAGTCAAAGATGTGTGGGAGGAGTCCTCGACCAACCCTGCACCACAAGGGCACTCATTGAACGAGCGCTGTCTGAATAATTGGAGACATGCGTTGAACGCCCTGTGCCCAGACAACGGCTGTATGGTGGCACATGTGAGCACTAATTCATGTTCAGCTGAACTTGTATGGAGGGCATAATCTTGTACAGGTTCTTCCTACGTCATACCTTTCCTGCCACTGGTCCAAAAGCTGATGCAATCCATTGGTTGGTTTGAGTCCTTATGGAGTACCTTCGGGAATTAGCTTGCTAGCAGGCACGAGGCCATTGACCCTGATCTGGTGGCACAAGACTTCACAGTCTGACTGGGGAGTGGTATACCCTGGAAGGACTGCTAGCAACGTGTCCATCTGTAGCGTCCTGATGTGCAGCCTGTCCAGTTCAGGTAGCGATCCACCAGGACGCAGCAATGATCACGCATAGGCAGGAACACCGCCTGATAATAGAGGTGCCTAATATGTGGTAACACCCCCCATCAAGATCCTGCGTGGGCTGTTATCTTGGAGCGGAGGAGGACTAGGTGCTCTTTACCTTGGACCAAAGGCCTTGCCAGGTGCCTGGGCAAGTCTGTTGACTTGCTCTAACTGCATCTCCCAACACCATACAGCAATCAGCTGTGTGACTCCTTCTACTAAGAGCCTCGCAGCTCCAGGGTTGTCCACGCCAATGACTGCCACCAGGTCGTCCACGTAAGCAATGGGGATGTGAGTATAGTATTTACCGATCCTTGAGAAGAGCGAATTGTCAAAACCTCCATCGGCCTTCAACAGGAACCAGAGAGGCCATATGTAAGTGTGGTGCACTCAAAACCCACTCACAATATGGTATTTTTTACTTTCCTCTAAAAAATAGAATGGAAAGTTATGTAATTGACTGACAAAACATGAGTTCTCTTAGGATCTTTTCGTATGTGAACGCGATGGCATAAACGTCTGAACCAAACCAGCTCAAACAAGATTTAACAATGAAACGCACGTTTCGAACAATTTATATTACACTGTACAAAGGAGTATGGCACGTGGTGTGTACAAAATTAATTATAAAACCGTTGAGATTGGTTGGTCAGACATAAACTCGCAGAGCAGGGGCATCTTCGTATTCTTCAACTTAGGTCTCGCTCGGGTCGCCTTCCTGATTCTCCATGTCGTCGGAAAAAAGTGTAGGAGCCATGGAACGAACGTTTTGAGGGTCTTCGTTCTTAATAAATAGCACTCCGTTGTCTTCGTGCATCATTAATTTGGCCACCTGTTTACTATTCTCTCCAATACAAATGGACAAACCAATTTCTTTACTTAATTCTTTACTCAGGTCTTCCGCAAGCCGAGCTGCCTCGGCTTGTAAATCTCGCGTTGTGACTAACGTTTGAGCGTTGCTTTCATCTAGCTTTAAAGTTGCACCTTCGTCACACTCTTCTAAATCGATAGCTGACAATACCGCAGGCCATAAAAATAACGTTTTGATTCGATTTTTCCACTTTTCGACTGCAGCCACTGTCTCTGAGTCTGCATTATCGTAACACTCGGCCAACTGTTCATTCAAATCCTCGCTCTCGATATCCCCATCGTTGAAATTCAAATCCGCCAATATATTGTGCAAGGCTTCAAAGGTCGTCGAATTGGGCGGAAGAACCCAGTTTCGTTTAGTTGTTCTGGATTTGGAATCTTCTTTGGGCTCCCGCTCGAGAAACTTCAACGCTTCAACGTAATATGCGTCCAATTTGTCGGGTTTGTAAGCCCATTCCGCGTCATCTTTGTTCAGGTATTTGTACGGCTCGAATTTGAAGAGTTGGTTCGATGATTGAACTTCGTCCGTTCCATCGTACGAATTGAGAGGTTTGATCGGTTCACTCAGATACATTGATGTGTTTTCGTAATACGCTAAGACGTCTTGAGAGAGCTTGGTGTTTCTTTCAATCTTTTCCACTAGTTCTTCTTGTTCTTGTTTATCTATTTCTTTACTTTTTTTGTTGGTTTGTTTTTTCAACGTTTTTAGTCCCGCCTTTTTTGGGGTAAAAGTCTCATCGTCACTACTCGAATCACGTTTGTCGTCGTCGATCGATTGGTCTGAAGCCTCGTGTACCTCGTTATTTTGGAGGTTAGGCTCACTCTCACGTTTTTTCACCCACTTAGAGACGCACTTGACCGTGTTCCTCAGCCTTTCTTGGTACACCGTTCTTTTCGGGCGCTTCATTTCGTACAACTGAGCGTCTGGGTTTTTGGCAAAGCACTTTTGGAGGTGAATGTAGCGGTGGCGAATTTGTATTCGTCCTCTGGTCGGCAAGTGCTTGGCGATGATCGCCCATTGTTTGGCGCCATATTTCTCGACAAGGGACATCAATTGTTCGTCTTCTTCCAAAGTCCATTCGCCGTATCTTTTCGTCAAGGAGTGTTTGAGTTGAGAGAAGCGGTATCTAATTTGACAAGGCAATCGGTTCAGCTCTTGGGAGACCCAAGTGATGTCCTGCGGGTTGTTCGACATCACCTTAAAAATCAATTTGTCGTCTTCTGGTGAAAACAGTCCAATTGTATGGTTCATTCGGACGTTCGACAAAGTCCATTTGCGATAAATTTGAGGAAGGGAGCGGAATTCGAAATAATACGCTACTTTAGGCCAGAGAATTTTTTTTCCGTATGAGCACTCGTGTACGATTCTCTTCAACAGCTCTTCTTCGGCTTTCGACCACTCGCCTTCGGCAGATTTGTTGAGTAATTCTTGGAATTCGTGGAAACACTGATAGCCTGAACGAGAAGTACCCAATTCTTTAGCAATAGCGTCCCAATCTTGATAGTTGTACTCGAGCGCTATCGTTTTCAACTTTTCCTTTTCGCTCGGGCTCCATTTTTTCTTATTTAGACTCGGTTTCAAATATATGTTCCACGCCTTTTGACATTCGTGGGGAGTGTGGTTTTTTCTCAATTTGCTCGATATAATACACCAGTCGACCACTTTATCAAAGTCTGAATCGACTAATGAACTTAATTTCGCCTTATTTTTCATGTATTCGTAATGGTCAACGATTTGTCGTTTCTCTTCATACGTAGTTGGGTTTGTCCTCATCAAAGAATGAAAATTGCAAATTGCCAAAGACTTCTTCACGTGACCTTCGAGCTCCTTCAAATCTGGTTTGGTCCATTCGACGGCACGGTGCTCGTACTTGAGCGCCGTCTCCGGTAAATTTTCTTCGGGAACGACGGTGTATGTAGCGAAATCTTTGCTATTTTTGAAATACGGGGCTTTGAATCTGACGATATAACGACCTATGTCGGTTTTTTGGTTGTCTTCTTTGCTTTCGGCTTTGACGGAGGCGATTTTGGCTCGGTTCGAAATAATTTGCCTTTTGAACGACAGCAATTTTACTTCTTTCATGAGCAACATGCTTTGAAGCATGTTGTTGTACTCGATTGCCTGACCGATAATAGCGAGCATTTGGCTGAAGTCGGCCGAAGGCACGGTCACTTTGGGAGTTGGCGATTTTTCAACTTTTTTTCTCGGTTGGTTGGTTTTACGCGAAGCTGCCTCCTCGCCTTTGTAGTGATCTATACTTTCCAAAATGTCGTGCATGAGCTCCAAATCTTCCAACTCGTCATCGTCCATCTCGGCTTCTGCGTTTTGACGATGCGTCATTTTTGTGCCCTGGAATTGAAAACAAATGTTCGTTCGATTATTGAAGTTTTATTTGAACTCCTTAAATTTTCAGTGTACGAGGTGACTAATAATACAAATTCCAAATGAACGGGGGATGAACTGAAATCGATGAAGAAGGGTTTTGGCCAATTCAGCAATGTCATAGGTAGGTTGTGCCATTGTGGCGATGCTCACCAATTAGGAAATTAGGTTCTCAGCGAACGTTCGAAAATAAAATGAAATGAACGAACAAAAAGATAACCGAAATAAAAACTATACTAATACGTTTCGGAAAGCTGGATATGTAGTGTATTCCATCGTTTATTGTACTGTGAAGTTGGCAGGACTGACACTTGATAAGTTGATTTGATATGGACAAGTGACATTTATTTTCCAACGTAAATTAAACCGTTTTTGTTTGTCAAAAGTACATTAAATTGGCGCAGTTGGTAGGACGTTGTGAATAGAAGCATAGAAAATGCCGAACGATTCTGCACCAGTGGACTGTCGACTGTCAGAAGAGTTTCCTGAATATAAAAAACGAAATGACGTCGGACAGAGTATTAATACCTTACGACCCAGATCTCCCAGTAACATTAGCAGTTGATGCAAGCCCCTATGGGCTGGGGTTGTGTTGAGCCATCAAGTCGGAAAAAAAGAATTGCCAATCGGATTTGCATCGAGGATCTTATCACCTACAGAAAAGAAATATTCTCAGTATGACAAAGAGGCCCTGGCAATCAAATGGGGTGTATTGAAATTTTTTCAGTACCTGTGTGGAAAGCAATTTACCTTAATAACGGACCACAAACCATTGCTCCAGATTTTTGGCTCACAAAAAAAGTTACCAAGCTTGTCAGCAACTCGAATGATGCACTACGCTCTGCAACTACAAAATTTCCAATTTGATATCCGCTATCGAAAAACGGAAGATCACGGCAACGCCGATGCTTTATCACGGTTGCCTCAAACATCAGATGAGCTCAGTGAACCAGATCTCGCCTCTGTTTTCCACGTCATGCAGCTAGGTTCACTGTCTCTATCTTCGCAAGGGAAGCCAATCACAATCAAGGATATAGACAAAGCAACAATGGAAGACCCTGATGCAAAGAGCCTTTATGAAGACCTTGTGACAGGCTGTAAAAAAGGTTTGCACGATTTCTCCTTGCACGAACATTGCATTTTCAAGGGAATTCGCATATTCATCCCTACAAAACTTAGATCAGCCATTTTGAATGAGCTACATGAAGGGCACGTAGGTATTGTGAAAATGAAGGCCTTGGCGAGATCCAAAGTCTACTGGCCAAACATAGATTGTGACATAGAACTCCTTGCACGAAACTGCCGGGAGTGTGCTAGTGTTGCGAGGAGCCCAGACAAGTGCCCTATCCATTACTGGGAAACACCGGAAAGGCCTTGGGAGCGAATCCATTTAGACCATGCAGGTCCATTTTATGGACATACATTCTTAGTTGTGGTAGATGCCTACAGCAAATGGCCTGAGGTATTTTCTGTGAAATCAACAAAAAGCACAGAAACTGTAGGGATACTAAGCCAATTGTTCTCAAAGTTTGGGTTGCCCCAGACAGTAGTGACAGATAATGCAGCTGGGTTCACCAGTCACTCATTCCAAGAATTTTTGAGACAGCAGGGAATTAAACACATTACTTCTGCACCATTCCATCCTGCCTCTAATGGTCAGGCAGAGCGGTATGTAGCCACCTTGAAAAATGCCATCAGAACGATGAGGCTTTCAACAGATACCATGCAAACCAAACTTAACGCATTCCTACTTGCCTACAGACGTGCACCACATTCTTCTACAGGACAAAGCCCATCTATGCTTTTTCTGGGACGGGAAATCAGGACCAGACTGGATGTTTTCCGTCCACTCAAGAGGAATGAATCGCAAATTCAAAAACTGTATGCCCAAGCAACACAGAATCCCACTCATGCTCTTAGAGAATTTGCAATAGGTGAGAAAGTGGCAGCACGATCTTACATGTCACCTAATAAAAGATGGGAGTTTGGGACTATTGTGAATCGAGATGGTGTTCTCCAGTACACTGTGAACGTCAATGGTAACTTAGTGAGACGACACGTGAACCAATTACAAAAAGTTGGGCAGGAATTAAACCTTCATCACACACAAATACAACTCCAACAAGATTATGAACGTACAGATGATCAACAGCACACTGAACAGACACCTCACAAATCTATGGTGAAAGAGTCATTTCCCTCTCCTCTGTCGTCACCCAAGCAGCTACCATCAACAACCCCAAGACCGTCTATGAGAAGAACATCTATCCTGATTGAGGGATCTTCAGCAGTAACTCCAGCACCACATGTTGCTCCATTGCCACCCACCAACACTGTTACAGCAGTGGCTCCAACCCTTGCTCCGCAACCTCATGTCCGCAGAAGCAATAGAGTTCCGAAACCTGTCAAGAGGCTAAATTTATGAACAAGAAGTATCCTATTAATTTCATCATTAGGTTACATTTAATTTTAAAACCCCAGTGGGGGAAGAGATGTAGTGTATTCCATCGTTTATTGTACTGTGAAGTTGGCAGGACTGACACTTGATAAGTTGATTTGATATGGACAAGTGACATTTATTTTCCAACGTAAATTAAACCGTTTTTGATTGTCAAAAGTACATTAAAGGATAATTCTCAAATTGGCTTTACGCAGAGGGGTCAACGGAACGTACCTTGTTTTTACTTTAACCAGGAAAGCGTCAAAATACCAAACTGAAAAGTTTTGGCCATCCGTTGATAATGTAAAGAATTTCCTTTTGTGAGCCAAAGGGGATCCTAAACGCGAGAAGTAATTGACTTTTTGGGTTGTTTAACATAGAATGTATTTTTACAAACCGAGATATAATACATAATAATAAGCACATTAAAAAACGTTTATGTGAATCCTGAGAATCGGTCCAAGAAAAAAACTACTTTTGTACGCCTACATTTCGGTTAATTCACTAAAGTTTCATTCATTCATCTATTTCGTCTGTTTAAATAAAAACCGAAAAGTGTAACACGAAAGGGAACGTTAAATCCTTACCTGGACCTTGCGTCAACGCCTCTGAAATCTATCTTGAGCCAAAAATGTCGTTCTTAAACTAATGAACACGATTACATAGACGTACAGATGTGGGCTGTGAATCTCTAGATTAGTTTCACACTGGTGTAGTTCAAATTTGCGTAATGGAAGGCACGCACAATGGATAGTGAGTACTGCATACAACGTGGCTTCAATACGTTAATAACAAATGAAGAGTTCATTCTAAGCTGGATACACGCACGTCTGGTAGCTACCAGGCTAATTAAAATCCTGCTGACCAGTGTGAAATAACATTAATCAATGCACTGCTTACAGGAAGAGGAATGTTTACAATCCAACTCTGGGAGGTGATTTCACGCTATTAGAGCGTACGTGACTTAGCCTGGAAGGAATTCCCGGTATTTGACGTTATACGAGAAGCTCAACGTAAGGCACGGTTTTCAACATAATTTTCTTCTCTTGGCGAACGGAACTTTATCAGAGTTAAGTGACAAAAGCTTCATGGTCCCGTCGAATTGTTTTCGCCATACCGGCTACAATTTATAGCCTAAAACTAGGCCTGAAGACAAAAAGACTCAGGCAAATGACGGTTCGCTTGGCAGACAAAGGACCAAAATCGGGTGACCCACTACAGAAATAATTTTATAGAGATGATACATATGTAGTTAAAGAGCTGTACGGTCTGCAAAATACGTAAAGGCTGACCGTAAAAAATGTAACAGCCAGATTTCAATTAATCCTTATGTCCGGTTCAAACGATTGATTAATATTACTTAAATTAGTACGTACGGGTGTAGTTTTCTCCAAAACTCGGCAGTTTGCGTTGAACAGAACGGAAAACAATATTCAGGTATTCAGAGAAAAGCTCACGACAGAAACTTCAAACATGTATTGTTTGGATACAAACCAGAGATAAGAATGATATGACTCCTGGTGCTTCTTCTTGTTCGAAATACTGTTCTCCAAGTTCTTTCGTGATTTCTTATGGAACGTATTTAGGCGAAACGGTATCGCATGAAGTTAATAACGATTTAGTACGAACGGTAATTAAAACATTTCAGACTCTAATAAAAATATTCAAAATTATGTGAACCAAACTTAAAAAAAAATAAATTCCTTCTCGATGTTTTCATAAGCTGAATACCTTAAAGAGCGTTAGGTTCTTATTTAACATTATCACAATCAGTAGAGTAGTACTTTTCTCGAAATAATATATAGATTAGGGATATATTGGGCTTATTAGGTTTATTTTAATCGATTCGGGCGACGTACTGGAAATTTGAGTGGAAGAAATGTCTTTCTCCGTGAGTCACAACATGAGCGCAACACTGCGTCTTGTCTGTTGCTCAACTTGCTCTTCTGTTATTGTGATTAATTATCGTCTTCCTGTCTCACTCTAGTTCTAGATTTGTCTAAGTTCGACTTTTACGTCGCCGTGAGTAAAGTGGTGTCTATTGATGTGTAGCAATTTTTTGTTTGATTATTTCTCCAAATGTATCGGTGGCATGACTAATCGTCGACTTTCGCAGACGTTTTGATTTCAATCGAGCTTCGATTTAAAATGACATCAAAAGTGTAAATTCGCTGTCATCCCAATTGTCCTATACCTGTGACAACAGAAGTTTGAATGAACGTCGGGATGGCGAATGATTTGTGGAGAGACTGCGCCAATTGGTTGACGAGGTGCGGTGTTTTAAGGCCCGATCACAAAGCGAATTGGCCCGAAGCAACGTTGACCGATTTGGCGTACACTCTGAGAGACGGCGTTCTTCTGTGCAATTTTCTTCATTCGGTCGACCCTTCGTGCATCGATATGAAAGACGTTAATCAGAAACCTCAATTTGCTCAGGTCAGTCTAAACCTCAGTTTTGCCCGGCCTTGGGCGTTAGTTCGTATTCAACTATCTGGTTGATATCAACTTGTTTGATAACAAACTGCAAGCCTTGGGTTGTACTTGAATGTGTTTGTGAATGTATCCCAAAGCTGGAGTAGGACAATATAAAGTTCTCAACATCATTCCCGTTCTATCATTCAGCCTACATACGCGATAATGGTGTATGGAACTGCGTGAATTACTCTTTTGCAGGGGTCTTCCCACAGCGTATAACACTTCCCTACTGTAAACCATGGCCAAAAACACGATACGCTATCGCTGACCAGCTGTACGTCTCGGCTGTGTAGCCATCGCGCCTTTTCCTTACTCCTTCAGCTGTTGCGTTACTTATCTCGTGCATATGCATTGTTATTTGTTACTCCTGCAACGTCTTGGCATATTCGGTCCTTGTTTGAACCCCAGAAACTGAATCCTTAAGCTGGTGGACAGGCAAGGTCTATTCTCCCCTCTTAACTTCAGCTCTGCTGATGAGAAACCTGTTGACGTGTGCTTTATACAGGTTTATACGCACATGAAAGCCCCTTTACCCAATCCCTCTGATTTCAGTCAACCAGCGACCAAGTTTCATAGTATGCGGTTGAATCTTTCAATAAAACCATTACCTCTGATATACAAGATCCAAAACCAAATCCCTTTAACCCTGTTTATTCGGGAGAAGAGCCTGTTATGACGACAATCTCAGTCTTTGTTTCCTCGGCGTTAGCTGGTGCCCCGGTAACTTCTTGTCTAGGCCATTGAGCAATCATGCTTGGCCAAGGCGTTCCAAGGAGCTGAATGTGCCAGCAGACAGCACCTGGCCGTAAAATATTACTATCATGTAGGCATAAAAACAAGTAGTATTTTGGAAGTGTTGAGTCCCATCACTAATTGTAACAGAAAGACAGTTTCCTTGTTCCTTACTCAGGCGAAAATTGAAACTCTAAAGAAGTTGAGTTTACTTCTTCAACCAGCCTCAGCTGCCATTGGTTGCTCAATGAAATCAATATATATGAAAGATCAAATACTTTACAAATTTACACTACTGTCATGGCACTATCTTCAAGGTTCTATATCGATTTATTTTTCTCCAGTTTTTGTGTCTGAGGAACATCAAAGCGTTTCTACAAGCCTGCCATGACTTCTACGGCCTTCGAGAAGGGGATATCTTTGACCCTTCGATGTTGTTTGAACTCACTGATTTATATAAAGTTCTTCACACTTTATCTAAATTATCGAATTCGCCGAAGATGCAGAGGCGCGGAATACTGTGAGTACTTAGTTGATTTTGTTTTGGTTGGCTTTTTCATTTGTCAAACTTTGTCGTTCCCAAGCTGACGGATGTGGCGATCAATACCATGCGCCTTTCTGGGAGGTTTATTTTGGTCGTGATGTAACTGGGAAAACTTCGTCTACAGCCACAAGTCTACCAATTGTGTGGGCTTACATGAGCCACCTGTGGGGCTGGTGTTCTCTGATGCAGCGTCCACAATACATCCCCACCATTCTCGCGCAAATTGCAAGATGATCTTTTGAGGTCCATCCTTACAACCTCCTCCAGCTGTAGATGAGGAACCCCAAGCACTCGGTGGCGCATCACAGCCAGCCCCTCACATATACACAGTACACGCTCCTCTGACTCAAGCTCCGTCTTGCAGAATGTGCAACTCTGTACCTTTGACTTAACAATCCTGGCCAGATGGTGCTTTAGTGTACATGCCACATATCATCTGTATACTGCCTCTCTCCATTCTCACTGGGGAGTTTAATGAACACCTTCATGTCCTTTGGCCTGGCCCATCCTGCAAATAGGCAGCCCAGCACTTCTTGAGTTGGCTTTTGATTATGAATTTACGCTAGGCTCATCGGAAATTTAACGCTGAATTCGAAATTGCGAGTAAAAGTTGAAAAAACTTGTTTTAAAGAGGAACCTCGGTTTTTACGGAATAGACTGTGGTGTTGTACAATACATTGGCAACGGATTGAGATAAAAAGGTGCTGCTGGAAGCGCTCAACACCTTCGTTTTCAGTTTAGTTTTACCCAATTATTTTTGCTACATCCCTATACCCTGTATAGAGGGAAACCCCAATCCATAGCACAATACACCTCTCACAATCTTCTAGTTCGCCTCCCATTCTGAGAAAACCCCAGTTAAACCCTTCAGGGATTCCCCTAACCACTTTCCCCAAACAATCTCTCATCCTCCTCATAAGAGCCACTCCTTTCTCTGCTGATGTCATGTACACTTAACACCTTGTACAATTCTTGGAGGGCTGTGGGCGACAGTGAGTTCGTAAGCATTAATGTCAGAAAGTAGTAATCAACCACGCTTTTGTTGTAAGTTACAACTGTTATGTTCATTTGTTAGATAATATAGTTCCAGTTTTAGCTTATGGTGTGTTGTGTTGTGAAATCATAAGAAACTTTAGGCCACGCCCCCTTCCAGCATAACTCACTTCAGCATTATGGGGGGGGGGGGTCGAGGCCTGAAGGTAACCTATTGTCAGGCATGGTTATGAGGGAGAATTAGAACCTTGAAACGTAGCCACTGAATATGTGTCATTATTGGCTCGACCTCAACTAACTTGTCAATTTAAAATATAAATAAATGCATTAATTTTTAGGGGATTTTCCATCCACAAGCCTCGGACTCTCTCTCAAGAAGACGTCTATCGAAATTTGTCAGCAGCGTAAGTCCTCTTATTCTATGAATTAATTACGTTCATTTTAGAACGTTGCATTTAAAATATAGCTACGAATTATTCCAATGATGTGAAACCACTCTGATAATTATCAATTGATTGGGCAGAGGTGCGAGCACTCCATGTGGAGAAATTCATTGGCCCAAGTTTACTATAAAATCGCCTCAAGTGTGGGAGAAAAATGAGGATATTTATGAAGACCTCTGTTATATAAATTTCTCTGCTGAGGTACCGTTTTATTATTGATGTTATGCTCTTCGAATTACTGTCCATCACAATTGACTTTTTTTAATCTTTCTCTTCTCACCTTTTCGTAGTTACATCGCAGTATTTTCATTTTATTTTTATTACGTTCCTTCGCTTATAGTTGGCGTATGATTGGTGTTTTGTGTTATAAGCACTTTCGTTGAAGAATACTGTTTTTACTCCTAGAAGGAAGGTCCCTCAGAGATATACTGCGACTTCTGTTCGACTTGCGTTCCTAATGCCTTGAAATGGAGGAAATACGTTTTACAAGGAAACAGAAGTCTTATTTCCATAGGGAATTACGATTTTATGATTGAATGAATTTCAACTATTTAACGGCCGAAATTTAATGTTGCATCATTTTGTAATAAAGAAATCTGCATTATTATTCGTAAAAAATGGTTTCAATATCGAAGTTAAATTGGGAACCTTACGGTTGAAGCTGATGATTCAAAATTAAATTCGGTTACAGAGAACATACTGTAGTCTCACGCCATCGGGACACAATATAACCAGGGGTTGTCACTATTTAATTAGTTAGCATAAGGGCGTTCCTCCCAAGGAAGACTTCATTAATTCAATTCAGAAAAGTTATATGAGTGGGAGGGAAGGGAAACGACTTTTCTTCATATCATTTGGTCCTGAAGGGTTTCGATTTTAAAAATCTGGTGCGTAGCAACACACAACTTTCCGCCAACCATCTTATATACGAGTTGTGTATCTTCGTTCAACCCATCTCTACGGAAACATTTATAGGAAACAAAATGTATGTACCCGTTATTTGAGATTACTCCGGAAGTTTGATTGAAATCGTCCGATCGGTTTTTGAGAAAATCGGAGAAACGTTAAATTAATATTTGACAAATTTCGTTTTTCCGTGCTATCGTGGCTAATATCTCCGTTCAACAGAAATAATGACGCGGAACAAAATGTCGCGTATAGGTTGCTACGAGACTCTGTCAATGAAGCAGTTACTCTGGAAATTACGAAAATGTTTAAAAAACATTATTTTCGACACATTTTCATTTTTATCTTTGTTCAAAAGTGTGAAAGAAAGACATTTATTCAGAACAATATATAGGTATTAACTATTTGAAAACATCCTGTGAGTTAGGTAAAAATCGTTTAAACCGTTTTGCCAAACCCTATTTTTGCTTCATAGGCCTAGATCCACCAAATGTTCATGACGATATTCGGGGAAAAGAAAAGTTTGGCATTAGCTAGTAGAAGATAAGTCGAAAGTTTATTCAAAATCGTTTAGCCGTTTTCGAGAAAAATGAGTACAACCCTAGTTTTTGGTACATCTTGGTCCTCCATTCCCCTTTTCCATAAATGAAAATCGCCCTTTTTCTACAAAAAATCAAGAACATAACCTAAAAAATTACAGCTTAATCAGCCCAGCCATTCTCCCGCAAATTGAACTACGGACTCGTACATACACATGGGCCACACGCCATAATTAGGTTTTTTGAATTCAGTAGGCATCAAAATGTAGAGAGCTGAAGAAAATTCAACTTTTTTTTTTATACGATCACCATACTTACTCTTTGGGCAGTGGAAAGTTGAAAAGATTGGGTTAGAAGGTACGTGCTCTGAAGAAAGTTGTGTGATGCGTCGTACCAGATTTTTTTCTCAGTTCTGCCGCTTTCTTAGTTGGTGTATGTTGATTGCTGATTTATTTCGAAAGCACCTTTTTGAATCCAGTTCACATCTTTGTAATTTCCTTCACTGAGTCGAATTCTGCATACTTTTATTTTGTAAACTCAATTTTTTTGTATTTGCAAGCGTTTGGTTTAGAATGTGTTTATTTTAAGAGAAATGCACTGTTCGATCTTGCTATTCTGTGGGCCCAGGCTAATTGGCGGGTCTCTGTCAGATTGTTGAGGCTGGGAGGGGGAACAGGATGAGTGCTGTTGGCTCTCCAGTTACAGAAAGCGCACCACTAGTACAATGTCGTAGAACTGTCACGTGACGTTTGAAGCTGCTTTCTCGTTATCCCAGTAGTCAGCACGAAAAAGGGAGAAATTCAGTTGTACACCTTAAGGGTGTCTGCTGAGTCGAAGAACCAATCCATATTTACTTTCCCTAACCAAACGGTAAAGATTTTCGATCGTGCCAAAAACACTGTGCTTTCTTCAGAAGTGAAAACCCCTTGTCTGTGCGTGTGGTTAGATTTGTGGGAAAACTGATGACCCGATTGAACTCGTATTTATTTGTTTTGTTAGTTATTGTTGTAGGACGTGCAAATCACGTTATTTGCTATTTCATTCGACGGGGAGGTTTTTTGCCTGTTTCTTTAAAACCATTTTGATTACATTTCCAAATACCCTTCCACTAATCTGTACCTAACTTTTGATCTTCATTATTACCTCTGTGAAAGTTGGGTGAACGGCATGAACGATTTTCATCAAACTCACTGGGTGGCTTGAAATAATCAATACCTATATATTCCTCTGACAGTTCGTCGAACCTAAATGTGCGCATAGAAGTGCCGTGTCAACCTGAGGCTGAGAAGAGCAATGAAGGATAGGAGCGTGGAGGGACATGTCTCTGTAGCCTTTTCACGAACATTTCATTAATAACGTATAATTACGTACGTGCAGTGTATGCAATCTAAGGGGGATTGTGATGATTCTGAAAGCGGATGATGATGAACGCAAGGAGTCAAGGGAGGCCTTGGGAATAACGGGATAAGCCACAACCAGGTGAGGCCCATTTCCTATTTCCTGCAGAGCAGACTCGTTGGGAAGCTACTCTGGTCCCCTACATGTATTCCTGGTACCATCGCTTCACCTCCCTGGGTTTGTAGTAGAGAGGATGTATCAAGGATCGAACCAGTGTGCTGGCCACAGCCTGGCGCCCCAACAGGGAGTGGAGTCATCAATACTAGTACCCTCCATTTTGTATCCATCGGTGAACCATTTTTGGAGTTTGGAGACTCTGCTGCCCACTGGCCTGAACATTAACGTCGTTGTGAGTGGCAGTAAGGTCAACTGCAAGAATGTGCCAAATCCTCTCACCATCTGCAGAGATATCAAGCGTACTCGACGTACATACAAGCGCTTAAATTTAATATTCATCGATTCATTATACATAAAACATGCTTAATTAATAAATGCGTTAGTTTCATAAGCTGCACGTATTTTTGATCTACTCGTCACGTGGATAACATCTTTTCTTTTGTTGTTACGTTTAATTTTTGCTTAAAACTTAGCTGTGCATGATTTTTTGGTGTTGCACGCATGTCAAATGTTTTAGAGGTGAGGAAGAGGCTTCTTGCGCAGTCCCCGAACATTGTGTCGAATACGCTCATTACGACACGCACATCCGAAATGAGGAAATTTATCAGGACTTGTGTTCTATTGACAAGCAATTGAGCTCTTCTATTTACGTAAGTTTGAGTCAGCTTTATTTGTAAAATTAGGAGTCTGTCGATGCTTGTCGATCTCTTTACTGTACATTCCTTTTAGGTGATGGATGTGGGAGTGCACGAAAACGTGCTGCTGGGCAATTTGTAATTGTGGAATGTATTTAATGTAAAGGTTAACATCAATGCTAAAGGAAATATGTTTGGCACAGGCTGAAGTAGTTGGGATCTTGAGCTCGAGCCTTTCCCAGGTGTGTTCAATCCAACTATTTCGGACCTGGACCCTTTTTCATGTTAGTCGGAGTCTCTTCTCGACAAAAGAGGATTAAGTTTGGTTTAACTTCCGAAGCGACCACCGATTTCCCCTTTTGGACCTTCCAAAATGTTCTTCCTTCCCCTCGATTTACCCCCTTCTCATACACATACAGCTCTTCCCTGATACACTCGTCTCCCGTGCTCACTACAGACATTCCTCTATCAACTGTTGAGCCAGTTACAGATCTACTCACTCTCTCTTTCTCCGCTCTTGTTTCCTGCACAACCAGTTCGCGTGCATCCAGAGCCCCCTTGTATCTACTCTTCTATACTCAACCTCATATCGCCGCATTCCCTTTAAAATAACTCCATTCTAAAGCTCCCCCTCTCAACGCCTAACAAAATACAATTGAAATTATACCCGCTCGACTCACCATGTGAGGAGGAGTTGTACATGAGGATTTTGGATGAAAGAATTTCCGAATTAGCCTGCAGTGCCAGTAATTAAGTGGCTAGTAGTAGTAGTAGTGGCCAAGATGTAGAAACTCGTATTGCTTCATTAGGCTGAGTTGTCGCTAAGATTGAAAAGTGAAGTCAACATTGGTGTGCTAGATCTCCACTTATTATTATAATATAGTGAACTCAACATATGGTTGCTTTGCCATCCTGGGATCACCCGACTCTATCACTGGATCAGGATGAAAAATTTGCTATTCTCATGCAGGCTGCAGCGGGTAATGTGTGACGAGCATCATTACTTTTTTGGATTTTTTGTTCGCCTGACGTTTTGAGAATTCTTCCGTGGTTGCTCCCGCTGTGTATGCAAACCAGCTTTTACTAATAGAAAGAGCCGTGAAAGCTTGGGTGAGAGCTCATTCCATTCACTTTTATTGCCAGCTGAAGATGTTCTGTCCAGCGGGTACAACTACATGCTGTATCAGCCACTTTATTGGAGAAATTCGATTAGTTTGTTTTCTATTTCTTGGATCTATTATATTCTCGGGGCAATCTTGAGTTTAAAGAAATTATAGTCCTGCGTGACATCAATTGTCATCAAGTTACACACATCTATATGTAAATGCTTTCCGAACAATTTGTATCACTGCGTTTTTTCTTCTAATAAGGTGCCAACTGCAATCACCCACAGCTTCGAAAAACGGGATTATGTTATCACTGAGTTGGTTGAAACTGAAAAAAACTACATCGACGTGTTGAACACGCTTCAGAGATGTTTCATCCGCCCATTGTCAACGGTTTTGAAAGAAGAAGACGTCAAAATTATTTTCGGCGGTATTAAAGTGAGTAAAGTCATTTAAATGGTTGATTGTGTGATGAAACGAGATCGAGATTGTCAGTTTTGTAAACGAATTGATTTCAAAATCGTCGTTGACTGCCTTTATTTGAACTTGGGCGAAAATTGTTCGATCGGTCTGGTTTAAATCAATTATGTGAGGTTCGTTGGATAGTTTGAAATCGAGATTGCTGTACCACGATTCGTTAATTGATATTGTTTAATAGTATCTTGCACCAATTGATCACGAAGGGGAATTAAAATAATTGTGACGCTATACTTTCTTGCGTGAAACTGCTCACAATATATTAAGAAGCGGAGTGAAATTCCATTTTTGCGCCACCAAGGACGTTGCGAGTACAAAAATAATTGAATTGTGGAAGGGCTTATCAGTTCTTATAATTTCTTACTTAACTTGGCTCTACTTTTTTTTCTCTCTTTTTGTTCTCTTCAGATCTTCGCGTTTTAAAGGCTACTGAGTCCAGGTAACACTTTCTGGGAAAATGGTGTGTGTTTGTGAACGCGATTGAGAGAAAACAGCTGAATGGAATCAGCTTAAACTTGTTATCCAACTAGCAGGTCACCATGGGGCTCCTAAATGGTGGTATTGGCAAAATCCGCTCAAAACTAACTATAGTTATCATAGTGATCAAAACGCCACATTTTTTTCTTTCAAAAATGGCTCTAAGGATTTTGATGTCATTTTTGGTTAGATAGCTCCTAATAAGACGACAATACAATAAAGTTTTCATGTGTGAGAAAATGACGAGATCCGCACAATAAATTACCAAACATTTTGACAAAAATTTTAGCGCAGTTTTTTTCCTTCCGAACTCCGCTCAAATGTTACTAGAACCTTATAAAAATGGCGTGGTTGTCTAATCAAGTACCTATATAATGAATCTTTACTAACGCTCATAAGATGTATTGGAGCAACTCCAGGAATTCCTGAAAGTCAGCCACCGCCATTTCACTTAATACAATTTGTTAAAATGTACCCGATTATACCTTAACGGTGAACGCAATTCTAAGAAAATCGCCTAGGCTGCCTCTTGAACAGGTGAACTTATTGCTGAATAATGGTCTTGGCAGAAGCAGGAGCAGCACAATATATTCCAGAACCATAATCGTCTCCCCTTGTCATGTAGATCGTTTTTGTTAACATAATGAAACCCCAATTTGATTAGTTATTATTTAGTAACGTCAAGAGAATCGCTGAATGCACGTGAGGCCGGAGAAAGTTGTGTGATGCGTCGCACTAAATTCTCAATTTACTTCAGGGGTCTTATATAATAATTTTACAATAATGTTTGCTCAATTCCCTCTTTTAAGAGTATAGAAAATCGAATAACGACCGCTCAGAACGGGGATTTGTCAGTGGCTTTGAAACAATTCCACTCCTATCGTAACGTAGCGGTCTCACAAAATGTGTGTTTTACTTAATTGAGAGTCACGTCTGGTCGAAACGAAAGTTAGCTCCTGATTATTTGAAGAAAATGAGAAAGCTAAATCCAAATGGACAAAGCAGTCTTCGAGAAAACTACAAAACCCTAGTTTTTCGTACTTTCGGTATAATTCCGAGACACTGTGTGAATGTTCAGTGATGAGAAGCAGGATGGTGGCATTTGCCCTTTCTTCTTACCATTGCCTCATTCTCAATTTGGTTTGTTGGTTCGCTAGTTCGCAGAGTTAGCGTGGAAAATAAATTCCATTTGGACTTGCACGTGTTAGTTTTATGGTTCGGCGAAAGACAGTTTCTACAACCTGCCCAATCGATACGCCAAGCTGTGCGTTGCTTAATATCTGCACTAGAGAACTGTCTGCAGTTCTGTAGGCTGTGAGGCGAATTTTTACATACAAAACAAGAAAGTTGGATTATGGGTATAATTTTGCTTGTTAGAAGTACCCATAAAATCATGAGCGACTAGGATAGATTTTCCTTGATATGTATACCATTTGTTCTTAGTAGCTCCATTTTGCTTCTGTTTTGAGGAACGTGAAACTGGGTCAAGCCTAATATTAGTTACTGCTGAGAGCTGCATTGAAAAACATCGATCTTTCACGAATTTGAACAGCTGTGAGTAAGTTGAAAGCTCGACATCCGTGTGAGCGTTTTGGAATTGCTCTCTTGTGGAGTGGTCCAGCAACCTATACGCCAATTGGAATAGAACAAAATTTGGATTAAAAGTGATCTGAGTGAATGTATTGATGGCCTGCCCTGAATCTGTGGGAAGCTGAGAACGCGATTCAGATAAGCAGTTGCTAGAAGTCATTGTTTGTCGTGTCAATGAGAGCCTTCCGAGCTAATTCATAATTTGAGTCTGTTATTTGAAATGCACCGATAATAAAATGTGCTGGGCCTTTGAGTGATGTAACCAAGTAGTGGATTTTTCAAATTGGAGACAGCAGTTTATCATCATGAACTATAGAAATGAACGCATCCCGAAATTTGGGCCAGTTGAGAATTTCTCCATCAAACGGGATCAACTTTTCTGGCAAATGAGAAGTAGAGTTCTCGTGATTACTGTTGTTTCGTGAACTGTGCTACCATCATGTGAGGACGGCCGTGTGGGCGCTGACTGAACTGGGATTTCAGGTTAACGCAATGTAGATTGTTTTGAGTAGGCAACGCTAACGCTTTCATTATCTGCTTTATCCTTCTCTTAAGGAAACCTGCTCACAGTCGTTATCAGAACCTCCATCAGCTTGTATGCATCTTCATACATGGAATAGTTATTTTTCAACGCTGGTGAACGTTCCTTTAAACTGCGCCAAATGTTGACTCGCTTTTCGGAACGGCGAGTTGTCGCTTTGTTTTTGCGATGGCTCGTTGACTACTTCCCGTCATTTCGCCGGTTGAGGGAGGAATGACTAGGGGAACGGAGAAGGCGGAAGGAAGCGTGGGAAACTAGGTCAGTAATATCAAGGTCAGAACGATAAGCAAGTGGCGGATGTTTCGGGCGATTCAACTGGCACGGATCTTTGAACTTCAGCTTCCGAAGACAATAGCCAGCCATACACGAGCAGATATCTGCGACAGATATCGCGTTTTTAAACGATATCTGTGGGAAAGATCTGTACATTAGTGGGCGTTAAAAAATGATGAAAGGTGTGAAAATCGACCAGAGATATCTGCGAGAGTTCAAATCTGGCAGATGGTAGTCGGGCGTCCCCCTTACCCTGCAGACATCTCTGAAGCGATGTCTGTGGTTTAAAGAACTGTTCGATTGGATCGGGCAGTCACTTAACGTTAAGATGTTGTGTTGTCCACGAGTGTTTTCCCCTGTTTTCACATAAGTAATTCAAACCCGTAACTGCAAACATTCGTAGGAAACTACAATTTTCGTAACTACAAAAAACGAGCTCCCCACAACCTAATAAATTCGTAAATACATTATTACTGGTTGGCACCTACCCCCAGTGGCATATTTACCCAGAATGGGGGGGGGGATAGTATTTTCAAATTCAGTTGTAGTATTTTATTTACAAAAAACCAAATGAATTGAATTACGGGAGCCGGGGAGATGAGCTAGCAAAATGTTCACAATCCCGCGGGTTGTTCTCCCTAAGGTGCGTCAACAACTTCATGTGCCCGAACTTCCTCCTTTCCGAAACCCATGACTTCTCCCAAACTTGTCTTTTTTTGGCTTAGCCGTTTTATGGGCAATACAAAAAATACCCGCCGCAAAAGCCGCTAATTTACGCTTTTTTTACTACGAACAGTCACCAACCCCATGGCATCAACTTACGGAATGTGTGACCGATCTGGAAAATATTTCGGATTCGACCGATAACTCGAGTCTGCCAGACGAACGTCGGTGACAGACCTGAATCTGTCAGATTTCATCCCACGAACGAACAGATGACATCGGGCACTGGTCAGGTGACAGATCTCGGGCATGAAAGATCGGCCAATAAGTTTTTCGTGTTAAGGGGCAACGACCGATCTCATCGGTCACTCCAGATCGTTAGCGATATCTGTCAGATGAGATCGGGCGACCAAATCTGCCGCAAATATCTGCTCGTGTATGGCTGGCTAATGAATGAACTGAGCCCAGCCTTTTATCTACGATACAGATCGGAAGAGCATAAGTAAGGCAAAAAACAAGTTGCAGCTCTACCAACTTGAATTACGATTGACAGCGAAAATTTTTAAATAAAACAATTGTGAAGTTAAGTGAATCCAGATAGACACTTATAGACCTTTAAAACAGTATGCTTATTAATCACTTCTGATGTTCTTAATTATGAGCACTAGCAAACCACGCTCTGCTACCAAAAATGTTGGTTCGCTAGTTCGCAGAGTTAGCGTAGAAAATAAATTACTAACTTCTAATATGAAATTAACAATTAAAAAGTATAATTGATAGAATATAATATAATAACGCTATATCTTCGTTCAACGCATTTTTACAGGAACATTTATGGAGAACAAAATGTAGGGACTAGTTGGCTGAGAGTACTTCGTAAGTTTGATTGAAATCGTTATAGCCGTTTTTGAGAAAATTGGAATACCGATATTTTAATATTCGACAAATCTCCTTTTCTGAGTTAACTTGGTTTATATCTTCGTTCAACAGATCGATACAGAGATAGTTGTGGAGAACAAAATGTGGGTTTAGAATGCTAGAAGACACTTCATAAGATTGATCACATGTGGTGAAGCAGTTACCCTGGAATTTACGGAAATGTTCGAAAAAACGTTATTTTCGACACATTTTCATTTTTATCTCTGCTCAATGGAATTTCAGAGGAACATTTATTGATAACAATATGTAGGTATTAACTATTCGAAAACATCTCTAAAGTTTGGTGATAATCGTTGAAGCCGTTTGGCCAAAAAGCGTAAAAAACCAATTTTTGCTTCATAGGCCTATATCTCCGTTCACCGTATTTTCATGGAGATATGTATGGAATGGAAAAGTTAGGTATCGATTAGTCGAAGATAATTTGAAAGTTTAATCAAAATCGTTACAGTTCGAGAAAGAGGCGAAAAACCCTAGTTTTTGGTACATTTTCGTCCCCCCCCCCCCACCCGTCGACCGAAATCGCACATAACCTTATTTTGGTGTCTAGAAAAAATAATTAACAAAACAAAAAAAGAACCAGGATCAGCCGTTCTCCCGCAAATCGAACTACACACACGGACCACGCTCCGAAATTTGGTTTTTTGACTCAGTAGGCCTTCAAAACGTAAAGATCTGAAGAAAACCCCAATTTTCTGTTTTGACACGAATACTATACTTTCCTTTCTCTTTGGGGTAGCGGAAAGTAAAAAGAAAGGAAACAAACGAAAGTTCTTCTGGAGAAAAGTGGAAACAGAATTTATGACCGTGATGTTGGTCGGTGACGATGTGTAGAGTGATCCACGATCCGTCCTTCTGGCTCTTGGTAAAAGGGAGAAGTAGAGCAGCTCTGAATTGGTTACCACAGATCTGGGTTATGGGATACTGTGGACCCAAAATGTTAATTAGACGGTGCGGACGTGAGGATACCGCTGACCTGACGACGGCAGAGGGGAACATGAAGAGGCAGCGAGTTTAGACTTGGGGATTAGGACGGCAATGCAACCTGCTTCTGTTCCGTGATGGACAAACAACGTCCAATTATTTCACCTCGCCTTTTTCTAATAAGATCCCGCCTAAGGCGTAAACATTGTTCACTGTGCGTTTCAAAGCATCTTATTGAACTACACTACGTGAATTCGCGACTTTTAGTACGATTTACCCATAAAATAGTTCAGTTTGTTAAAGTCATACTGCAAGTGTGTTGCCTGACAAACAATGCGCGTCTTGAATAACTTCTGTAATATATTATATCATAGCCTTACTATTGCTTTTGTTGATTGTCATCCCGTGCTCCTTACACCACCTTTCTATTACTCTCAGATGTTAATTAATCAATTCTATAGACCCGTAGGTCGTTCGCGTAGAAAATGTTGTAAGTTAGTGTGTGGACAGACGGCAGAACGACAAAATGAGGCTTGAAAATATTGACTCTTGAGGCGTTGCAATACTGGTCGATTTCCACTTAGAAATAGTGTTTTCAGCGCCCTTTAAAGCTTGCTGACGATTGAACAGACACGATTCGAACCAAGAACCCGTTTGGAATGGAATTGGCTGGCAACGCATCTCTACAATAATCATACACGCGAGAGAAATCGATTGTTACGAGTACCCATGCGTATTGTGTAGGGTCAACGAGACCTTCATCGCACACAAAGTCGTTTTATTCTGAGTAGATGATCTTGTCTAGAACGTTACCTGCACAGCGTAGAATTTATTGCTCTGAAATCAGCTTCCGTGGATGAATTATCGACTTTTTGGAGAGGCATAACTATAGCTGTCTTACAAATATTGGGGTAAGCTCCCGAGGAAAGAGAGAGAGACATCTGTATTGACGAAATCCCATCAAAACACCTTCAATGACTGCCTAGGACTGGCTGAGAAAACAATTCCTTAGTAGTTACAGGACGACTGGCTATGGTCGCTAGCAAGTGAAGGAGCTGAGCAGGAAAACTGGACAGTCCCCTTCCTTCCGCGACACAAATTTCGTTTAATATTTATTTGAATGCACACGACGGTTTGTTAACAATTTTTATTTCTTGTCCCGACAGGAGCTTTACGAAATACACGTTGGATTTCACAGTCAGCTAGTTAAATCTGTAACTCCCGGAAGTGGTTTCCGTTTGAGCGAAGCTTTTTTGGCCTGGAGAGAAAAATTCCTCGCTTACGGAGATTATTGCGCCAATTTAACTACCGCTCAATCTAGAATTCAAGATATTTCGAGCCGCAATGAAAACATATACGCCAAGTTGGTGGTAAGTACATAAATCTCTTGAATTCCTCGTATTGTTGGTTCCCAATTAATTGTTTCAGCCGGTTGGTGGTGGAATTATGAAAGCAGATAGACGACACCAGAGTTGGAGACTAATGATTGCTTTGAGTAATGATTACTTTTCTGTTTTAATGAGAATTCACCTCGGGAAAGCACTCGCGGTTTAAAAAAATTAGAATGCAGTGTTGTTTTGAATGAAAATTACATCAAGAGTAATTGAAATGTCTATGTGTAGGGAAGAACCGAACTCATTGATTTAGCGAAGGCTCGTCTGGGGCATGTGTGCTGACTAGGCGCCTCAAACGTACCTGTGAAACTTCGGTATCGAGCAGTTGTCTTGGCAAGGTGTCATCCCGTCGCCCGTGCTCGTGTTCGCTGTGACGCAGTTCCTCGTTTGTTATGGGCAATTCCGAATTGAGCTCCGTGATCTAATCACATTTGGCCATTATCGTACATACTCCCTTCACACACTTAGAATATTTGATCCTCCGCCTCCAATTTTGGTTTATTATTCATTCTAAATAATAACGCTATGTTTTCGGGCAGGAAACATTTTTTACAACCCTCCTCAAAATTTGATACTTTGAGTTTCAAGACACGGGGATTCCAAATCTGCAATGTTCGTACGCTGTCTGCCGTCTGGGCCGTTTTGTGCCTTTAACGTGGTCTAAAAAATGAGTTCTTTCGCACAATAACTCCATTTCGTATCTAAATGGTTAGAAAAAATTAACAAAACACAGTATAATCGCAAATACGCCATGTTTCGTATCGTTTTGAAGGTACTTTTACATCCTGGGTCGAATGGAATGAGTATCAGATGTATACAAAATGTGAAATTATAGTAATTATGTGAGCCTAAGTCTACTAAATGAAAGAACTTGCGGGAACTACAGCGGAAGTAAACGTTTCGTCGTTAGTACGCCCTCCCTCCCGTTTCATCAAAACCACCTGCCCGCTCGACTCGCAACGTCGTGCCAATTGCCTTCAGGCGCTTACGGGCGCCTGGCGCCGGGGGAATATTTAGTTTCCATAGTTCCATTGTAGTCAGGTCATGTTGCGTGTGGTTTACGCACGAAAATTTGTCCGGTGGATTTGCATAAAGTAACTGAGTCGAAAAACCCGACACTGCCACAATAGTTTCAGACGAAATCAAAATTTAACGAAATTTTGGTCAAAAAATGACCTACCGAGTTGAAACTTGAAATTTATGTTAAGTACAGGTGAAGTGGAGTACATTAAAAATTACCTTGTCTGCTTTCCTCATTTTGAGGACTCTTACGAGCAGACAAAATCAAAATTTGATGAACTTGATGGCTCTCAAAAATTGACTTATTAGTTGATACTTGCAAACGACGTGAATGAGTTCCACATCCAAGGTAATTCTTAAAGTACTCCACTTCACCTATTCGTAACATAAATTTCAAGTTTCAACTCTATAGATCATTTTTTAACCAAAATTCCGTCAAATTTTGATTTCGGCTGTAAGTCGAAGTCCACGAAACTATTGTTGCAGACTCGGGTTTTTCGACTCAGTTATTTGATGCGAATCCACCGGACAAATTTCCGATGTCAACTAATACGTCAAAATTTGGTTCAAAATTTGACGAATTTTGATTGACTCTGCAACTTAATGGCCAAGCATAGGAGGTAGCAGGGTTGTAACTATCAACTAATAAGTCAAATTTTGACTTTCTTGATGAGCCGCCATTTTCTTAGTCCATACGTCAGAGAGAGCAGAGAAGCGTGGTTTTACCAAACCAACGTCAACGTTTTTAGCCATCGGCTCCCGGACTATTAGCTATAAGGCTCGTCCGAGGATCCCGTGTTACTGGAAACTTCGATGTTGGCAGTCTGAATGGAGCTGTTGTCTCAGTGAGGGGTCGTCCTGAGCTTCTGCTCTTTATTTTGGTCTTTATTCCAATCACATGTGGTCGTTATCGTATATGCTTCACTCCCCCACTTGATACGATATAAACACATGTAACGGGAATGCATGCTTGCCCAACTCAGTGAGCCAGTCTTATTTGGACCCCCCTTCGCATTTTATCCCCCTCGCCTTTGTCCCTAAACTCCGTTATTGTGCTCAACTCTAAATTCTATTCTTTGTCTCCCAATAACCTTCAAGATGCTCCACTTCTTCCCCCTACACCACCCCACACTTTGGCATCTCAACTTATTTGATCCTCCTGAACCATTAAGTTAATCTGCCATTGGCAGTGCTGGGGAGCATGCTCAGGCTCAGGCGATGATGAAACTCAATCCCGACAACCTTAGGTAGATCAGGTTGCCCGGGTGTTCTCACCCCTAAGCCAGTCTTTTAATTCACACTGAGGTTATGAGACTTCCCGTTCCTTGTAGTTCCCCCACTGAACCAGCTTACTTATCATCCACTGGATGTATATGGAGTCTGGTCACTGCCTCAATTCACTCCAGTTGAACACTGTTTCAGATCACTTCCTCTCTCGCCATTTACATCGCTCTCCCCACTCGTCCCTGCAACCCAGTTCACCTACTCAATCAGAGACCCCCTTGTGTCGTATCGCTGTTCTGTCTCCAAGGTTAATACAGTCCTGTCTCACACTCGCCACATCTAATCATTTATTACTTGTCCACCGAACAATGCTCATATTAGATTACAAGTAAATAGGACTTTTTGTGGGAAGGGGCGCTATTATTCAGCATTAATCTAAAGGATCTGTGGATTGGCGGCTGGAGATTTATCAGTTTCGCAGTCATATTGGGGACTTTTGTGTAAATTTCTGGGATGCTCAAGAAGGAATCCCACTACCCATTACAAATTCCCGTTCCTTGAAAAGAAATATAATGACAGTTACCAATTGTATTGTTCTTGTATTCCAACTAATTTGGAATAGAAATAAGCAAATCACAATTTCAGTTGTAGGAGAGTTGTTCTTCCCTCGCCGAGGCGCTGTATTTATTTAGGGCCATTTTCACCAACTGTGTAAGTCCTGATTATACCCGTTAACGCTCCTTAACACGTTCGCTGCTCAATTGTTGGTTGGGCTGAACTTCGTGTGATGAGCATTGTGAATTAAATTTATATTTATTTGCCGACTGGTTGATTTTTGTCGTATCGTTGATGACGAGGTAAGATCATCTTAAATCTTACACAAAATGGCAAAGTACGAGGCATATCCACAAAGTAAGTGTACTCGATTTTTTTAGGGATCAAAAAAATTTATTAAAACAAAAAAAACGTGCTTACGTAGGTATACATTTAAGCTATTTTTCTACGTAGTCGCCATTTCTCTCGATGCAGGTAGTTAGGCGGGGGATCAATTTTTTTATGCCCGCCTCGTAGAAATCTGCCGCCACCTCCTTCGTCCACTTGTCGACCTCTCTCTTCACCTCCTCGTCGGTTGAAAATTTTTTTCCACCCATGTGCGTCTTTAGAGAAGTGAAAAGATGATAGTCTGAAGGCGCCAGGTCGGGGGAATAAGGGGGGTGGTCTAAAACATCCCATCCAAAAGAGTCCAACAGTTCCTTCGTGAAGTTGGCCGCGTGAGGTCGGGCATTGTCGTGGAGCAAGCAAACGCTCTTAGTTAAAAGACCCCTCCTTCGATTTTGAATGGCTCTTCTCAATTTTTTCAGGGTCTCACAATACCTTGCCGCGTATATGGTCTCCCCCTGAGGCAAATAATCGATCAGTATGATGCCTTTGTGGTCCCAAAACACTGATGCCATGATTTTTTCCCCAGAAATTGTGGTTTCGAACTTTTTGGCTGAGGGTGAAGTGGTGTGACGCCACTGTTCGGACTGTCTCTTGGTTTCTGGAGTATAGTGTGCAACCCAAGTCTCATCTCCAGTAACAATACACTTGAGGAAATCATCACCCTCCAGTTCATACCGTTCCAAAATCTCTTTAGACGTCTGCACTCGATTCAACTTGTGTTGTTCAGTCAGTTGTTTTGGGACCCATCTTGCACACAGTTTATGAAATCCGAGGGTTTCTGTTATTGTTTCGTGCAGCAAAGATCTGGATATTTCAGGAAACTTCGTAGAAATTTCGTCCAGAGTCAATCTGCGATCGTCACGGACCGCATTCTCAATCTTTTTCACAAGTTTGTCAGTCACAATCGACGGTCTCCTACTCCTCAATTCGTCATGCACATTCGTACGACCGTTCTTAAACTCCCTACACCACTTGTACACACTCGTACGATTCATGTGTCCTTCACCATAAATTGCCTTTACCTCATTAAAAATTTCAATCGGGGATTTCTCCTTAACAACGAGGTACCGGATGACCGCGCGGATTTCGCACTTGGCGGCAGAGTCGATCGACATCTTTCACGAGAAATGCTCCTGAGACCACAGTTTTCAACGTACTGACCTCATTTTGGTCTTGTTTCGGAGGGGAGGAGTCACGCTACACGACAGTGTGCCCAACATAGCAAAAAAAATTCCCTACGGCCTACGGGAGCTTCAGTACACTTACTTTGTGGATATGCCTCGTATGTGTGAAAGTGAACATATTTGAAGGTGGCTGAGATGAACGTTGAACAACAATAATATTATGAATAGAATTCAGAAGCTAGGATTTACAGTTACGATAGTCTGGAGGTTTAGCGACTGGACAAAACACACTTTTCATCACATTTATTTGTGAGCAGAATGATCAAGCCTTCCTCATGGAACAGAAGCGACTGAATGTTGGCATTTCTCATTCCCTTTTCGTATTTTACCCGTTTCAGCGTTGCCAACAAGAAGCGAACAACGGAAAGTTCAAATTGAGGGACATTCTTTCAGTGCCGATGCAACGTATTCTTAAGTATCATCTTCTTCTCGAAAAGCTGCTAAGCGAAACTCAACCAGTGAGTACCTTTGTCAAATTTCAACGAGTTAGGGTGTAGTGGACGTTTTCTCTGACTTTTTTGGGTGTTTATTTGTAGGGACACGAGGACTACCGTGGCCTTGACAGAGCGCGGGAAGCGATGGTTGATGTTGCTCAGTATATCAACGAGGTGAAGAGAGATAGCGATACACTGCAGATTATGGCTGACATTCAAGTGAGTAATTCACCTTACTGTCTTGTTGTGAGGTGTTAAGCTCACACTCATCTACAAGAACCGCAGCTTGTCAACCCGTCAGTGTAATTTCTGTTCATTTTAATTTTCATGATTATTTTAATTTATATGAATTTCGATGCATTTTTTGTACCATCGAAATTAAATGTGTGGATTGCCTTTCTTCAGAGTCAGTCACAATAGAACAAACATCTTCTCTAGTCTGATGTTTTGTTCAATTTATTAAGCACCATTAGGGCTACAATTTTCCTAAAACCATGATTAGGCCAGTAAATTGTTCCCGCTGGTAGGTGTGGATGGGCCTGGCATGTTACGCCCATGAGGTAAACTAATTTTGCGATAAGAAATATTCTAAAATATTGAAAGAATTCAACGAGAGCAAGAAGAAAATCGTATTGTTGTTGGGGGAAGAAAATACACACGATCCGAAATTAACGTGTGAGGGACAACAAATATTAATAAAATGTAGAAGCTACTACTATTTTGATAAAATGTGTTGTATGCACCCTGATCAACGATACGACATTACCATAAAACTGTCATCTGTGGGAAAATAACGAGAGCAGCACAATAAATTATTGAAAATTTGGAAGATAATCGAGTTTAGCCGTTTTTTTTTCTTATAAATCTCGTTCATATGATACTAGTACTCTCAGAAAAATCAGAGTGGTAGTCCGATGAACTGCCTATACGATGAAAGTGCCATAACGCCCTTAAGAAATGTCATAATCCTGAGCGCTACTGTTTCACTTACCATCATGTCTCACAGTTTTTACCCTTTAATTCCATAACAGTAAACACAATCCTCCTCAGAAATATTCGCTCGCCAGCCGTATGAATCATCTATTCACTGATTATTCGACAGTGGCCCTGGCATAAGTAGGAGCAACTCACGTGCCACCAGTTCCGAGTAGGAACATATGAATAAACCGAATGAAAAATTTGATTAGAATTAAGGAAAGTTGCGTGATGCGTCACTTCAGATATTTGCTTAAAAATTGTTCTGACGGTCCTAAAATACAGAGCAGATGTACGTTGCACGTTAATGTGTGTATATTGTTTTCCTAGGCGAGCATCACAGATTGGGACAGCCAAGAAAATCCCAAGCTGACCAGTTTCGGTCGACTTTTGAAAGACGGCGACTTGAGGATTCGATCCCACGGAAATCAGAAGATAAGACCAAGGTATTGGAATGTGAATTGATTAGCGTTAATGCGAGGGTAAGGTTCGTAGAGTAGAGGCAAATTACGTCAGCCCTTACAGCGTGGTGTTTTTATACAAATTCGAATGGAACCTTCAAGTGAGGTTTCCAGTGAAGTTAGTAACACTTCATTCAATAAGCCCTGGCCTGGCCTAATTTAATGAAACAAAAATAAAGAAAAGAATATAACTCTGTTCGAAAGGTAAAGGGACATTGCATTAATAATAAAAAATATTAAAGAAACACCTCACCAGAGTCACAGTCACGAAATTCGATGAAATCAGGATGCGGGGAAAATCCGGAGGATTTGTTGCCGGACGATGGACGAGCAGGACAGAAGGAAAAGAGAACATGATATAACAACCCAATTTCCCAGCAAATCCTAGGTGATTTTGAAGGGCTACCGTGAACGGCTGACAGCTCTGAGACGCTCTCTGATGCAAACGATTTGCTGTCCTGGTCCTTTAATTTCATGTTACAATGCGTTCACTAACATTTGTTAACGCTCTGATTTAATTATTCCAGATACGTTTTTATATTCGACAAAGTGATGCTCATTTGTAAAGCCCTACGAGTAAGTGGAGCCTTTTTATTACGTTTAATTCGCCCTACGATGCTACAATCGTCAATTAATCAACCGATTTTTTTCCAGAACGACCAGTACAGTTTCAAATGTTGTCTGCCCCTATCCGACTTCAAAATTGAGGACGTTTCGAATCGAAGGACGTTGCACAAAGACACTCGCTGGCACTATAACTGGCTTCTTGTTAAAAAGTCGGAGCACACTGCGTACACTCTCTACGCACGAACTGAAGATATCAAAAAGAAGTGGATAAAGGCGATACAAGATGCTCTGTACGTTCACAGTGTTTTGTCTCGTAGTCTTCTAGAGTTGATTGACAACTATGGACCTTCACCACGCCATTACAGTTAGGCTTGCTGGGGCTAGTTTTAATTAAGGTTCTGGCTATAGGTGTAACCAACTTTCCATCAGTAGTATATTTCAATAGCTACAATCTTCCGCTTCTAGCAAGGCACAGACGAAGCTGTGGAACAAAACTGGGCATTTGCACGTGTATATTGTGCTACCTGTTGATGCAGTGTGTTAGGTACTGACTTACTATCATAATCTGAGGTCAATTGTGAGGGGTTTTGAACCTGGGGTTAATGCTGCGAACTTTAGTTGATCAAATACAAAAATTTCCACTAGCCAAAAGGTAAGAAAAGTATGTGATCGTGCAAAAAAGAGGTTTTCATATTGATCCTATGGAGTATACTTGAATAGAAAACACCCAATTTCAGCGTATGGTTGGCCCAATAGTTTGATTTTGTGGTAGAACGTCTGAATTGGTTGAGCTGGTTCCTTTGAACGATCGAAAATACGGCAATGAGCATTTTGCATCAGCTGGAAGGGGGAGAAGAGGCCAAAATGTGCCAAAAACGAGGGCTAGATAACAACCGTATGCGACAAAAATTGTTTCAATGTCAAAACCACTCTCAGTCAAGGCAAAACTGAACTTGATCATTATTATATAGCGCCTTTTAGCAACCTGTATGGTCAAGGCATTCCAAATGTGCAGTATCCATACACTGTCCAGGCCATATTTTGCCTTCAACGTGGTTTAAAAAGTCCTTTCTTTCAGACTGTAATTCCATTTGGTGTCTGGGGTCTAATTGTGCCTGCCTACTCGGCAGTCTGATCGGACAAAACCACAGTGTATAGTTATCATGAGCAAAAGATGGTTAAACAATTAGCCAAAAATGAAATATTGTCAGTTTTATTGCACTTGTTGGTTTGGGTAATGTTCCATGTTGAGTCGAATAGTATATATTTCAGAGGTGTACGACTGCGTCTAGGTGGAAAACAGGGAAATCACAGTAAAAATAGTGAGGTAAATTATAATACTTGAAAGGACTGGGTGATCAACTCTGATGGGAACCTAGGATTACAATAGATAGAAGGGACTAAATTTGAATTCGTGAATTTACAGAATAGGACAAAAGTAGAGAATAAAAATATGCAAAACTTGATTTACTGAATTAAAATTTCGAGTATACTAATTGGTGAAGCGAATTAGCAAAATAGGCCAAAAGAACCCCCAAGAGGGTAGTAGTAAATGGACTGTATAATCTAACTGAGTGCCGACTCACCTACTCGTCGTCGATGACTTCTGTGTTCCGATCGTTGAGATCCGGCTATTAAAAAAAAGGATTAGGAAAGGGAAGAAAGTTTGCAGGGAAAGAAGAAGGAAGAAAAAAAGGAATAGTTTGAGTAGTGTCGCGAGGGCAACCGAACAACACGGACACAAAGGGTGTCGAGAGTTTCAAACTTGCGGACAGGGCCAACTGGTCTCAGAGGACATCAAGCGCATAATGGTACAAGAAAGGATTCGCTCAGGTCAATCGGTGGTCAGAGCCAAAAAGGGCCAGCACATGCCCTCTGATGAGTCGTTCTTCAACTACAGCCCGAAAGCTGCTAAGCCAGCAAAACAGCCAAGGCAGGCTAGAAGGCGCAACCACTAATACTTCAATTTACGATCCAAGGCACATTGGAATTTAATAGAATTGTATTCTGTATTATATGTAGCACTCTCTGCTACCAGAAAAAATGTTTGTTTGTGGTCAGGTACCTTGGAAATTAATTAATAGAAAAATAAATAAAATTTACTTTGAAAGAAAAATAAATTTGATTAAATAAACTAATTGTAATCAGAACATTGTAACTTAAATGAGAAACGAACTACTCTTCTTAAGAATTAAAATCGAATAATGTTCTAAAAAATACATAAAACAAAGGCCTGATCGAGGTTAGAACCAATGCTGCATCCAAGAGTTTGTGCTGGGATGGCGTAAGTAGGTTGGTGGATTGAAGCAGTTGAATCAGTCTGCAGGCGATTGGATCCCCAGAAGTGGTCGGAAGTGGGTGGACCCAACGAAGGCGAAATTCGTTACGCCGTTGTGACAAAAGTATTGCGTTCCATGTCGCATAATGGCCGAATTTTGTTGTGAGAATTCGGTTGGTTGGGAAATTCCGGAGCGAGCGGTTAGGTCGGAGCGATCGCAGTAACGAGACCTAGCCCTTCGAAGCGGTGATGAGAGGCCATTCGCTTCATGTAGAGGACACTGAAAAGGGGGGCGTGGCTGCCGAGTACGTAAATAAACGGTCGTTATCGAACAAAAACTGAAAACTGAGCGTGGGTTTCCCCAGAGGTGCATGACCTCCTTCCTCCTCCCCCCCCCCTGCTGTCACAATACTCCACCATCCTGATTACCTTTCTCTTCATATATAAAGACCACGACCAACTAACAGACTCTAGTACTGACTTAAAGGCCAGACAATGATGTCTTTACATCGAAAGCGCTTGCCCATAGCAACTCACCAGCCAGAGGAGACGGACTCACCAAACAGGTATTAACTTTAGTGAACTAAACTACCTTGAACAGTAACTAGCGAGACAATATAGCGATATTACCGCTTCCCGCTCTGCCTCCCATCTCACTCCGACCACCCATCAGCCCGACTCGTCACATCGTGCCAATTGCCTAGCATAGCATCGCCTGGAAAATGTTAATTTTCGTTGTTCCATTGTACTCAGGTCATGTTTCATATCGTGATGGGACATGGGCCCACTGGCATGTCATTTACACGCTATATTCCCATCTGTGTAGAACCAGGTGGGAAAGGACTGGTGGTGGCCATCCTTCGCCACCACTCAACTCTTGTCTGGCCATGGGGCCTTCCACGTGTGCCTGTAGGCAGTGCACATTCAATGACTGCCTGTCGTGTACGTCAGCCCCCTGTGTGGGGACATACAGCTGCAGGCCCACCCTACCAGCAGCTGGTGTAGCCTCTCGGATCGTTCTGAGTAGAGGAGCAGGGAGCAGGTTCGCAGCATTTGTGCAGGGTTGGGTAAACCTCCCCTGGCCCCTCTCCTCCTCTGAAGTGGTGGAGGTATGTGGCGAGGCTGCCTCCCTCCCTCTGCAGAGGTGTGGTCATAGTGGCCCTCCAAGAATCAGAGCGCAACTCCCCGGCGTTCATTGCCTGCCCCATTTCACCAATTGGGAGTCATTTGCAGATATTCCAGGGAGATTATAGTCGTCAGCTAGAACAATTTGGTGGCCTGCTAACAACGACATTAAGGAAATCTGAATAATCCGTTCGCTAAAATGGTTTCCCATCCCACTTCGTTTTTAATCTCGATGCCACTGATATCGTCAGCTTCCCCTGCCACTTTATCTGGTTTTAATTCAATTCCTCCCATTTTTATTAATATTTCGTTAATTTCCTTTCCATATTGTCGTTCAGCTCATGTTTCAAATAGCGTGAAGGAGTACGCATTTCAATGAAATCCTCCCTTTGCCTTAACGAAGCAAAGTTCGTTACTGTAGAACTGAGCTATAGACAATGTCCAGCAGCGGCATTTTCTATAGGTAAACTTTACAAGAATTAGTTGTAGCTGCTCACCAGACAGCGCACATAAGATTGGCTGGGAACTATTCTAAAAACACTTTGGCTGGGCTTGAAAAGGTAGTAGTTCTGGCCAGAATGGGGCCACTGATCTGTTCACAATCACACAGTATCGTTGGCGACTAGCCCGTTGCTTTTAGTTTGGCTGTCAGTGACTTGACCAATCCTCATTAGCTTCACCATGATTTGGCAATGACTTATCGTGTTTTTTTGTTTTGTTTTCAGAGATAATATCGAACCAGCGGGTTGTAAAAGCACCGATCACAAATTCGTTATGCACACCTTCGACAAGCCCACTACTTGCATGCACTGCAGCAAGTTCCTTAAAGGAAGGATATTTCAGGTGAAGTGAATTTCCTATTTAGACATTAGGGCCTTCATTCTAGTAGTCACCTAAGCGTGCTTTGTTGACGGAGAATTTAGTGAGACTCCTATGAACCCAAAAATGCATGTGTTGCATGTCGTGGGGGGGGCATTGTGCTGGAAACTGGTAACTAAACATTTTCTATTTTATGCAGAACAAGAGAGGTAGGTAATACAAAAAGTGTACTTGTGGCAGTGCATTTGAATGGCGTCACACTTTTTAAGGATGTAAGAGGTAGGGTCAGTTTCTAGTGGCATGAATTTATGTCTGCGTTGAGTTACTGACCCGGAACTGTTCAAACATTTCATCAGGTATGAGCTTCCCTTATGCGCTGTGGCCTCTTCTTTCTAGTCCTCTTCACCCTCATCAGAATCGTGCAGCATGCATTTCCATACGTCCACCTATGCAGGTAGGTTCAGGAGCAGTCTTTCCTCTGTTCTTCTGCTCAGTAAGATACTGGCCTGGGCTCAGGAAGCACTGTGCTCTTCTGGTTTAACACTGCTAGGGAAAGTTAACTAGTACACCTCCAATTATCTTGGATTCGGTGAAGAATACTACTTCAATACTCCGTCGTGTCACATTCAGTTGTTCAGAGAGCTGATTCGCTTGGGCAGCCGTCTTTCCTCTACTGTTGTGGTTTCAATAGTCTCATAAATATATTTTCAACTCTCAGCTATGCAAACTTTACGCATGAAATTAATTGTCGGCTTTTATTCATATCAGGGTTACTGTTGCGAAAAATGTAACATCGCTGCCCACAAAATGTGCATAGCCAATTCGGGGCGGTGCGGAGCGAAATTACCTCCCGAGCTGCCCCCTCGTCCGGCGCTCGCTACTCTCCAAGAACCTGAAGTCAACGGCCATCAACCAGTTCCGGTAAGTAATACGAAAATGAATGTTAAAAAGTTTGTGGGTGCGTCGAAGTTTAGCTTTTTTTAACGAGTGTTTTTGCAGCCCCGCCCCGTCTCGTGTGGATCTCTAGATCTTAATCGTGTCTGGCCGGACCACAGCGCTCTTGCTGAATACTTGTGGTACGTACGATCTGAAAGCTACGTTATCGTTTATAGTGGTTAAATCAGTTTTACGTGGCGATGCTTATATTCGTCGCTTCTTTGTTACTGACCTCTCAAGATAAACATTGACAAATTCTCAAAATAGTCTTAAATATCTGGTGCTTTACAACACACAACTTTCCTTAGCTCCACGTCAATTCACTTTGTACATGGCTTTTTCTACTTACTTCATTTATCACTCAGTTCATTTGAACTTGTTCATACATCACTTCACGGCAGCAGGAAGCGGTAGCGCCTACAGTTCTGGAATTTATTGTGCTGCTTGTACTAATTCCCGGACCATTGTTGAACAATCGGTACACAGATAATTAATGAGGTTGTAAACCCTATTTTTTAAAAGAGGATAGTAATCACTTTTGCAGAGTTATTGGGTAAAAACGTTTAGAACTGGTAGTAAGCGAAACAGCAGTAGTTGAAATTCAGGAATTTCTGAAGTGAGCCCCATGTATCTCATGAGCGTTTATAAACGCTCACCCTATAGGTATGCATTGGACTACCACACCAATAATTTTTAACGTTCTAGTAACATTTCAGCGGAGTTTATAAGGAAAAACCACTCTAAACCCGATGTTCGTCGAAAATTTTGATAATTTATTATGCTTCTCTCGTCATTTTCCCACGAATGAGAATTTTATGGTAGAGTTGCCATATTGGGAGCTATCAATATAAAAATTTAATCAAAATCGTTATAGCCTTTTTTTTAGAAAAAAAAAGTTTGGTTTTTTGATCACTATGATAACTATAGTTAACTTTCAGTGGACTTTGCTCATACCCTAATTTTGGCGCCCTATGGTAACCTGCGGGCTAGATATCAAGTTTGAGGTGATTTGGTACGGTCGTTTTCTCTAATAATCATTCACAGACACACAGATAATTTTCCCTAATAGTAGTGTTTTTTGGACTCAGTAGGGTCTGAAACGTAAAGATTTGAAGAAAACTCAACCTTTTTTTCTTCAGCCGAGTACATAACTTTCCTTTCTACTTTGTGGAGCCAAGGGAAGTAAAAATGACAATGTCGTTGATGTATTATTATTATTACTTCTTTATTATTCTGCTGTGCGTTCTGAATGCGTTTTACCGCACTGCTCAGAGTGTGATCAGAACTGGTCTCAGTGCTCTTTGAGCTGTAAAAGCGACAGGACGTTAGTTACTGTGAACCTGTTGCTGACTGTCAGGGAAAACATGTAATCTAGCGATGCTACGCTATCAAGTTTTGTGCTAATTGAAAATATCTCTTGAAGAGAGTTCAAAAATGATTCGTGAGGCTTATGGAGACTCTGCTGTGTCCTAATCACAAGTTTCTAGGTGGTTGAAGGCCTTTAAGGAGGGCCAGGAAGAGGTTTGCGACAAACAACGCTCTGGGCAGCCATCAACCAGCAAAACTGACTACTTGTGGCTCGGGTTCGACAGTTGTTGGACTCTGATCGTCGATTGAGTATCAATATGGTTGCCCATCAACTGTTCTTGTCATCTACTGTTGCTTGTTAATGAAGATTTGGCGATGAGGAAAGTGCGTGCCAACCTCGTGCCCTAGATGTTGTCGGACGACCAAAAGACCCGCCAAGCCTTAGTTTCGAGTTAATTTTGTAATGTCTTGAAGTTGAACCTGATTATTTGGACAACGTCATCACTGGCGATGAAACCTGGGTTTTTGAGTACGACTGAGAAACAAAACGCCAAAGCCCTGAGTGACATACCGGCCAGTCCTCCAAACCCTAAAAGGCAAGTGAGCAAATCAAAAGTGAGAAGAATGCTCATTCTCTTCTTCGACAGCAAAGGAGTGGTTCATAAGGAGTTTCTTACTCAAGGACAGACAATTAACACTGCCTACTACGTGGATGCGCTGGAAAAGTTGATGGATGGAGAAATTCCATCCCGTTCCATCACGACGACATGCCTTGCCTTTTGTTTTGAGGGTGGATGGGACTGAGTCTCTGTCACTGCGGCCATACATCGGCCTATTGTGGTGCTATCCCTTACTTAATAGAAGATGTACATACATCCCCTCCTCAGGAAGCTGAGTATGTCCTTCCCTACAGACTTCACTTCAATGAACCCCTGGGAGAAGTATTCAAAGCTCCTGGCTGTTTCGTCCTCCTCACCGCACAATCTGCTCTCAACTGCCTCTGAGATGCCCATCTTGTTGAGGTGATACCTAAGTGGCCAGTGCCTGGTGAGGAACATACTAAAGACACTTAGATCCTGTCTGGAGAGTGTCAGGATTGCCTTCGCCCTTGAACAAGAAGGTATAATGAGCTTTTTCGCCTGTCTGGTTGCCAATGCCTACCGGCGCTATTTTCCTGCGTCTCCCACTGACGATTCAGGTAACTCTTTGGCACTCGTACGTTGGGTGTAGGCTCGATAAGTAGGGATTCTGTACCACTTTCCACAAGGCACTCTGCCTTTTCATTGACTTCGTGTCCTCTATGAGTCAGCACCTTGATAAGGGAAAGCCTATTATGGGTACTGGGTCGTCAAGCTTCTGAAGACACTCCCATGTCAACCTGGATCTGAAGGTGTAGCCTGCGATGGTCTTTAGAGCAACCTGGCTGTCGGAGAGTATGTAAATCCGCTTGTTCTTGGATCCTTTAGACAGGATCTCTTCTGTGCAAATACTTATGGCTAGCATTTCCGCTTGATATCTCGAACCCTCCCAGCGGCTTGGCAAGACTGAAATTGCCCCCCCCCCCCCCCGATAGTCTGCGCATCACCCCAGCAGACTTGTTTTTGTTCCTTCGGATTAAGTCAGGCCTGAAGGGAACCCTTACCTCTCCGTCTATGGAAGAGATCCAATCAGCTGTGACGAATGCCTTGTGAGAGGTCCCTGAAGACGCCTTTCAGGTCGTTTACTGGTCATGGCAGAGTTGCTGGAAAAAATGTGTAGGGGCCCAAGGACAGTGCTTTGAAGAATTTTAAGTGTTTGTGCAAATCTCAGGAACGAACCCTGTATTATCTTTATAACAGATTTGAAATGACTTCCATGATACGTTGTGCATTAATTGATTCATATTTTTATTAATATTTGAATTCTGAGCTTTAATTGCACTGTAATTAGTTCTTCTATGGTGTTGTGTTTTCGTTATAGGTTTGTCGGTGAAATGGGGAGGGAAAAGGCCAGCAGGTTGTTGGACTCTCAAGCAGACGGAACGTATCTGCTGCGTATTCGACCGCAAGGAGCCACTCACCCTGGGGAAACTGTTTATGCCTTGAGTTTGAAGTAAGTGCAACTTACGTTACTAATACATTCTCTACTAATTATTTACGCCCCTACCAAAAAACGACTGACACAATTGATCCCGATCAACACACCCATGATTTTGTCAGTTATTGAGAGTTTGGCGTCCCATGGTGAGCTGAATATAAAATTGAAGTCGATTTGGTTGTCGTTTTCTCTCAGTCGCGTTCACATACTCACAGACCATTCTCTCAAATGGTGTTTTTCAAGATCAAGAGTTCTTGAAACGTAAACAACTAAGAAAAACGATCATTTTAGCCTCTTACATTAACATTCCCTCCTAGTACATAGGTCTTTTGTGTTTTTGGGACGTAGGAGGGAGGGTCTGCTACTAAAGGCCTCATGAATTCAATCCTGCGTTTTGAGAACCAGCCGGGAACTGCCTAGCACATTGCATTAGGTTGGCCCTCACGCCTCTTCTTTCTTGTTATCTTCACCCTCGCGAGAATCTTGCAGCATGCCTCCAATCCATTATGGGAGGTTCAGAAGTTTCTTTTCCTCCACGTCTTCATTCTTCATCCCATTCTCTTCTGGCTAAGCCAAGCCACCCAGATAGCAATCGTCCTTCTTGAACCAATGGCCTCCTTGGTTATGGTGCTGCTTACTCAACTGAAAGCTGAAACTGCCAGGGAAGATCTGGCGCCTTAGTGCCCTAGTGGAGGTTGCCCTGGATTATGCAAAACATACAGCATCTAGCCTAGCCTGTCTAAAGGCCCTGTACTTCCCCCTACGAGGCAGATGGGCCACCTAGAGCAGAGTGTGGACTTTACTCACCCTGTACAGCCCCTCTTCTTGCGACCTTGTTCCCTGCAGCAATGGGAGAGAAGGGCGTGGTCAGTTCCCTTGCTGGTGGCTGCTTGATACCCACAGGTCTGTTTCCTTATTTGATGACTGTTCCTAAACCCTCGACGAGGGCTATATCAATCATGGAAGTTACGGTTTCACTAACGTGCAAGAGGCTGTCCTCTGCAGCATCCACCCAACTCAGACCTGCGGAGGTACGGCAGGTATATGGTCGTTAGCCAGTCTCCCAGTAGAGAGCAGTGCAAAATGGTTGTAGGCTTGCTTTGTAGCAGTCAATGCTGCTAAGTTCGTTTGCCCTCCCAACAACTGTCGCTCACTGTTGTACAAACTACAGTGAAGCAGCATGTGGTTCCTTGTTTCCCCTGCACTGGAGGCGCAAGATGTGCTTGATGGACAGTCTTTGAGAGAAAAGAAGTCGCTCATTGAAGTCACCATGTCCTGTGAGGAACTGGCTCGTCCAGTGGTCTGGCTCAACCCATTTTCTTTAAAGACGTTCAAAAATGTCGGGGAAGAACTCATACGTGTCACGTCCATTTGACGAGGGCTGCCCATGAGCTCCCATCCACTCCTTCACCGCATCCCATTAGTCGCACCAGTTTTATTCAACACCAGGATCACATTGTCAGCCATCTCGAGCTGAAGCTGGTGATTGTACGACATTCCACAGAGTCTGCCCAAGGATCAACCCCTGGGCAGCCCCTAAAGTGACATCCCAGTGCGACACTTGAAACGCCAAGTCGTAGAGGTTGTTCCATTTGTGCGCTTTCGTAGATCATATAATTAGGCAGCAACTTTCCGCCTTCATATTGCGCAGGAAGTGGATCGTAATTGTACAGTTCGCAATCTTCCATCAAATTCACAGTGTATCTTGTTTTACAGAGCCGATGATAAAGTGAAACACATGAAGGTGTATGAAAAGCAGAACGACGGAGAACCTCACTATTATTTGTCTTCCACTCGATTCTTTCGAACTCTCGTCGAATTGATCAACTGCTACGAGCACACGAGTTTAGCTGAGAACTTCAACGGGTATGTAATTTCACAATTTATTGACTGCTGATGGGGTGAGTGGAGTGCACCTAATTGATGATGGTTTCCACCTTTTAAATGAGAAAAATGATGATCCAAATTAGAAAACTTTTCGCCCATTTCTAAATAAATAAAATATTAAATAAATGTGCAAATATTTAACAACATCAAGTAACAATCATTTTACCTCAGTAAGCCGAAGATGAACGTCCATATTTACCTCAGTAGGTGCATGTGGTAGACTAAAGCGTCGTTTAGGTTTAGCACGATTTAACGCCTTTGTGACCTTTTCAGTTTGGACGTTCGTCTGCGCTGGCCGTTCAGGCGGATAATCGCCATCGCCAATTTTGACTTCAACCCCGTCGAAGGGAATCAACTTCCGTTGAAACAAGGATGCCAAGTGATTATATTGAGCAAAGAAGGGGATCACAAAGGGTGGTGGAAGGGGATGATACAAGACAGGGTGAGTGAGCTTAGTGTCTGCCTTATTGACGTATTTAATTATTATTGTTACCCCAGTCATGCTCACTTTCTGCCCTCTCGTTTTGCTAGCAGTTCCCAGGGCGCATCAGGGGAGCGTTTGTCAACCTTTGGTGGCTAGTGCTCGTCAGAAGTTACCTGACGGACAGAGCTGCTATGATTGAATGCAGGATGTCTCTATCCAGAGTACGATTGAGATGGGTTGCCCACAGGGCTCAGTCCAAGGACCAACACTTTGGAATGCCATCTTTGAAGGTCTTCTCAGGAGGCTCATGGAGACTGTCTGCGACCCATGCCTCGACACTCAAGGTTTTGCCTCACTATGAGCAATTAGGCCACGAGGGGAGTCTGTTACCGTGACATGATCCTCAGGTACAAGGCCATCTAAGTATGATGGGCTACTGCCCCATTGTCTTGGGTAGCAAACTCACAGTCAATCAAAAGAGAGTATTAGCCCAATCCCAAAGAGCTGCGCTCCAGTGGATCACCAAGGCCTACATGACTATCAACACAAGGTGGTCTTTAGTCAGTTACTGGTTGACTTGGCTGTTGAATGCATGGTTGACAAGTGGAGAGTGAAATGGGAGCATCCCCCACTCTGGGCTGCACTCTGTACAGGTTTCACCATCGATGAGTGGGCGCTGGAGAAATGGCAAGCAGATAGAATCCTCTTCAAAGGGACGTGACACGTATGAGTTCTTGCCCAACATCTGTGAATGTCTTGGGAGAAGGTAGGTTGAGCCAGTTCCTTACAAAGACTCTCCATCATGTGTGTCTTACGCCTCCAGAGCGGGTGAAACAAGGAACTGTGGTCAGATCTTCGTGTGGTTTAACATGGGTAACTGCTCTCCACCAGGAGAATGTCGATGATCTGGGTTTGGTGGATGCTGCGCCAGTGGCCAGCCTCTTGCGTGACTTCCATGACAGTACACTGATTTCTGTTCATGAACAGCCATGTTTGACTCACACCGATACAGCGAATCAGTATCGGTTTTTTTGACCTCAGAATTCCTGCACCTGCCCTAACAAGACTCCCAGTCCTTAGTGGCAAACTCATTGTTTCTCCAAAGACCTTCGTCCTCAACTGGTTATTGTTAAGTACAGAAATTCCACCTCCGTGGTTATTCCTAATTACAACGGATTTCCCCCCTGTTTTCCCTCTCCTCAATTTCACATTCCTCTCCACGACAGACAACTCTTCCCAAACTCATTCTCCTACAAAGTCTCGCGATAGTTGGCCGTTCTCCCAACACAGTCATCTAACACCTTTCGCGATACGGTCATCTCCAATTCACCCTACGAACACTTGTTTCACCTCTCATCGACTTCTAGTTCGCTTATATACTCAACTCACATCCTGTGTAAGTCACCTCTTCTTTGTACTTCCAAGTCTTCAAATCTTGTGATATACCAACTCATCAATTACAAGTTCGTGCTCAACTAAAACCTGTCTTTGAGATTCATTCAAGTCTACCCTGGTTGAAACAAGTCATTTGATAAGGAAACATACCTGTGATAGAAAATAGATGTTAGTTTCAGACCTTTACATTTTGAGACCAACTGAATCGAAAAAATATAATTTCGTTAGGTGGTCTGGTGGGTGGTGTTGACAGCTGCCAATTCTCTTAACTGTGGTACGAATGTTAGGTGCAGTGCATCTTCTCTGGCGCCTTAAGTATGATTAGCGTGCCCAGAGCATCATGAGCACAGATGAAATAAAGCTGATGGCAGCTCATTCGCTGATACCGAACCCAGATATCTTCCTGTATATGCTCGAACTTATGACAGAGGTGGATGGAACAGTCACCAATCAGCTCCTCGTATTGCACTCCTAAGGGATTATAAGTGAGTTATTAGGCACAAGGGCTGTGTGTTGTGATGTACAGGCCCAAAAAGTCCAAATCCGGTGGTTGGCATTGCCAAGAGCCTTGTTGAACAGGAACCCTTTCAAAGCTAGACATAATAATCCTCAGTGGAACTCTGGAAAAGCGTTATGCTATACCACTAATCTTTAATAATACGCTATTAACCGTTTTACCTTTCCAGGTTGGCTTCTTCCCTAAAGTTTACGTTCGGGAAGTGTCAGACACGCTCGACTGCCTCAACGATCTCCATTGAAACTGAATGGCCTTGAGATGTAATGCAATCCACTTCTCCAGCTGTTTGTCTCGAGCTGATGTTCGCTCGCTCAATGACGGTCGACATCTGACCATTGAGGAGGTCACACCTCCGCGTTAAGGGCGTGAGGAGCACACAAACTCCCTCAATAATTTATTTGCGCACAGTTCGAACTGTCTTTAGCCGCTCATGTATGTTTAGATTGTCCCATTGTCTGTGTATTCTTGTCATTAATCGAAGAAAGTAGTTTAGAAGATTATCGAAAGCAGTCAGGTCTGCTAGAAAGCCTGCGTAGTTCACAAAATATTCTCGTTCATCGATCCTATTACGATTTTGGATCGAAGATCTTTCCGCTATTGAGTAGTTCGTCGTATAAAATGTATTGTGGCGTGGCAGCAGCGGCGCATCATGCAACTTCAAAGTCGCTTAAAATTTTCCTTGAAAACAACTAATTTCGATATACTTGAAATATTCCACTCAAGTACTGCAAGGGTATGGTGTTTGAACCCGAAAGCAGCGCTAATAAATTAGACGAGTCACCTGACCACAGTTCTACAATTCAAGTATTTTCTAAGTAGGGGAGAAATATGCAAAGCGCCGTTATTGTTAAAAAACAGATACTGAAGGGCACAGGGGTAAAACGAGGAAAGTTCAATGTTGGTAGGAAGTCCAGGTTTGTGTTTGAGTTGGTAGCAAATTCTCCAGTAGGTCTCCTTTAGCTCCCTGCTTTGATACAGGGCAAAAACGGGGAGGAAAGGAATCAAAATCGCCCCTCGACATTCAGATTTTCAGACGGGGAGGGGGGGGGTTTACAAAAAACGAGGGTAGTTCAATGCATTCTGAGCAAGAACTTGGTAAGTGGCAGCATATTGATAGCCCGCTCGATAACAATGCTACTGGTTTTCCTGTTCTCCCTAAGCCAAATGTTTGTGTCGATGTGGTCCCGCTCTTGCTGTGATAACTTGATTGTGTTTTTTCAATGATCGGCTTCACAATTCCACGGGGCAGATCCTTACACACCTGTCACTATGATGACTGTTAAGAAAGACAAAGCAAAACCTATGGAACAGTCAACTATAGTGGAAGAATCGAATTGTCTAAGAACACACCACAGGGTACAGGAATGGGCGTTAAACTTGAACAACTGATAGGCATGGCAATAGGCTGTCACGAGGTTAGCAAAATATTACGCAGAACCACTCCCACCTTAGGAGCACAGCATTCCTGTTCAGAGATAGAAACTGTGGGACACTTTAAGTGAACCTTCACTTTTGGTTCAGAGCCTAAAAAGAAACAAGCCAAGCTGGTGTAGGCCTGCTGGCTTGTTGTTTGAAGCTGAGAGCTGTGCTTGTATGACTACACTGTGGGAGTGCCACGCCAACTGAAAGGAAGGGCGTGTGGCGCCTCTGTTGAGAGAAGTAGTGTTACCTCTGTGGGCGAGGGCAGTGTTACCTCTCTTTAGTTTACAGCGTTAGGGGAGGGAGGCTCAAGCTTAGCAAGACTCACTGAGCTTGAAAGAGTGGAAGCCATTAAATGTTATTCTAAGGGGTCCAGACAAAATCACGTCCTGGGGCACATTCTCCATGAACGTGCAGCGTATAACGCCTGACAGTTGCAGATACATTAGCGATTTCAACAGATCATCAGAGAGTTTTATTCGGAATTACATCGGGGAAAGTTTTACCACCACAAACAGGGACTTGGGTAGGAGCAAACACAGGCGCAGGTGACGCATCGACGAGAGAACTGCCCAGTTACAACTGACGACAGCACAAATGCCCCGGACTAAATGCCCGGAATATTGAGATCGTCCTCATACTTCTCGAAGTTAACGCGAGCCAAACACTCACTCTAACACCTTCAACAGGAACGCTCAACGTCCGTCAATTGAAATTGGGACTTTAATTTCGGGTATTTCGGCGTTAAGCGGAAAATGGTGTATTCTAGACTAATATTTCTCAGCCTGTCGGTCAAAGTTAGAGCATGCACTGCGCTGAAATGAGTTGCACGATGGGCTGATACTGCCACGCCTAATTGTTTTCCAATTCCCCACGACCCCGACTGCCCTCCAGTTGGGGGACTTAAGCCAAAACTCGTGACCCCACCTTATCGTCGACTCCATTTGTATGTCGTGCTTAAAACTAGTCCTACGAAACAAAACAAATAAATGTGTTATATTTTATCGGTGCTCCTCTCACGTGTTTATTTGCACAATTATTTGTTAAACAAAATTCTGTAAGAGTTGATTGTGTTGTGTTGTGTATGAATATTTATTTTATTTTAGCTCGAGAGCTCGGGCGGATGGTTTAATAGATCGACGCACGTTTGGATAAGTAGGAGTCGGTTGAGCTCAGTGGGAGACGTGTTTCATCTAGTTGAGGAGTCGAACTAGGACTCGGAGCAGTGATGCTGTTGACTGTGACTATTTATTTTCTTCAAAGCCCGTTATTCCCACTTTTGAGCTAACTTGTTCCTGCTTCGAACCATACGAAATCATGTGCGTGCTCAGTACTCACCCTAGGACTCTGTGATGCACCTCCGACAGTCATTCGTTCTCCCAATTATAACGTTCAAATTATCAGGATTGATGCCATAAGTCGAATACCGTTAATTTGCGGCCACAACGCCTCTTTAAGCGGGAACTGGCTCGTGCTGGTGACGCCTGGGCAACTTTTCTTCAAATACTTCTAAATATCTGTCGTCGGTTTTAGTGTTAGAGTTGACAAATGGCGACTGAGGCCGCAACGTCGCGTGGTGAAATGGTTTCTTTGGCGATCCGTCGTAAAATTCTCTCAGAAAGTCGCCTTCTTTCAGATGCCGCCTTGCATAGGCTCGTTCAATCCGTATTTTTATGGCTGTTTGGTGAGTTTCGATTGTTACTTGTTGAAATAAGTCAGGAGTTGATTCATTTTGAGGTATTCGGATCAAGGGGTTTCATGGCACGTCAACAATGAAAGTAGTAATTGACCATTTCACGTGAGAGACCATTTCCAGGAGTTGGCGCGAGCGAAGGGCGTTGCAATTTCATGTTGTAGCTCCTGTGAGACAATTCACTTCCACGTTTCACAGCAGTTGTTCTTAATTGGAAGGTTATTTTATTTTTTCGTTTCGCATCGTGACTCGTCATCTCATCTGGTGCCTTCGACTGATTGCGGACAACAAAGCGGAGACCAAGCTCACTGGTGCAGGCCACTGGTTGACCTGTAAACAAACAACGACTTGCCAAAACCTATCAAAGCGAGTGAATTAGGAGAAGCAGGGAGCAGGCTAATTTTGTGAATTCTTCTCGTCTCATTGCTTGGGTCATCAGTATCCTATTGACTAAAACTGACTTTTTACCATCTTACTGCCTTAATTTTATAATTGTTGTGTTTCGCGGATCCGATAGTGACAGTGAACCACCAAATGAACAATCTTGGTCCATTTGTGCAGTTATCTTTTGTCCAGGACCTTTGAAGCTGCGCCATCCTTCGTTTTGGTTTCGCCTGTGCCACGGTCAAAAAGTTTTAATTTTCTTCATTTTGTCTGGTTTAATGCAGCTGTTAATATAGCACGAAGGAGAAAATTTGTCTTTTGAGATCCCTCCTTAGCGTTAACAGCAGTGAAAGTAACGATGTTCCACAGCATCAATGAGAGCCTGCAGCAAAGGTGTCTAGAGCCAGTTTAATTTCACTCCGTGAAGAAATCCTCTACTGAGATGCGAATAGTTCTGTGGCCTCTTTGATTCAACACACCCTGGCAGGTGGCAGTCAGAACCTTAAAACCTTAAAACACACACAGAGGTGACTATGCAGGGTTACTGGACACACTCCAGGGCGCCAAGTGAAACATACATTATTTCTAATACCATCTGCCTCCTTCGAGCGTTCCCACTTCTACTTCCAACTGCGTCGGTTCATTTCGCTCTTCTCGCTCGCACATAAAGACGTTATTCACCCCGAGTGACGGCAGTGTCGCGGCTCATCTTGAAACTTGCGCTCATTTTGTACAAAAACGCGTTATTCGTAATTTATTGATCGAAGAGTCTTCCCTCTTTTGAAACTTGTGAGCAAAATGGCTCTGAGTGCGACCGTTTCGATCTCGTTGCCTGAAACAGTGTTTTTTAACGTGAGACAAGTTCGTCTCATGGCTCACTCAAATAGTGCCATCAGTAGTACCTTCACGTTTGAATGTAAATTAATTTATTGTATTGAACAGCTCCCGAGGCAGCCATTGAAACCAGAGCCCTGTACAGTGAGGTCAAGTTGAACGTGTTTGCTTACTATTCAAATGATCGTTTCTGTTGTCGTCATTGGTGTAAGTTGTTAATATTTAAGAGCAACCAACTATCCACCATCCTAATAGAAAGATTCGATACCTAAAAAAGTGGCGCCGAAGAATTACTGCACAATGTCAAAACTGGCGAGGGAGTTCAAGATGCGGCTCAACTCCTTAGCAAACTCTAGTAGAATTAACATTTATTGGATTCCTGGATATAAAAGGATGTGTGAGGGTCGACCATCTGGCCAGACTCAGTTCATCTACAGTACCTTTAGACCCCACTCTCGGACATCAACGTCACTAGTCGAGAGGGCTGTGAGGGAATATACCAGGAGAGTGAGGCACTCCATACCGTTTATCTCAGTGCTCACACTAGATTAGACGCATCCTTCTGATGATGGAGAGGAAAGACCTAAGGCAGGTAGAGATTGTCTCGGGACACTGCAAAATGAACAAACTCTCGAGATAAGACGACACCCCTCGGTGCAGCTCGTGTGGTGGTACAGATAAGGAAACTCCTTATCAAACCCTGGCCTGCTGCCAGAAACCAAAGAGGGGGCAATTTATGGACATTGGTGCTACTTCTCCAGGACACTAAAGAGTTCTCTTGCAGGGAATACTGGCATCCCCCCCCCCCCACTCGGGCATGCGGGACATGGTCCCTTTGTCACTGCGGCCACACGTGGGCCTATTGTGAACCAGGCCCTTCCTTAGTAGAAGGCGTCGTACATACCTCCCCCCCTCCCCTTTATGAAGCCAAGTATGTCCTTCACCGCAGCTTCCGCCGTGATATGGGGTTCAATAATTCCCTGGGCAAAATATCCAAAGCGTTTGACTGCTAAGGCAGGGCACTCACATAGGATGTGCTCCGCCGTCTCGTCCTCCTTACCACAAAGTCTGCATTCCCCCACCTCTGAGATGCCCATCTTGTTGAGGTGATACCTGGGTGGGCAGTGTCCGGTGAGGAAGCTAATCAAGACCCTCAGATCCCTCCCTGCGTGAGGTTCAGGCCCAATGGGTAGGGTTTCTGTGCCCTTCTTTGCAAGGTGGTCAGCCTTTTCATTGCCCTCATTCCCCTGTGAGCCAGCACCCAGATGAGGGAAAGCCTATTGTGGGTGCCGAGCTGCTTGAGCGCATGAAGGCATTACCATGCCAGCCTGGACCTGAAGCTATAGGCTGCAATGGCCTTTAATGCGGCCTGGGTGTCCGAGAATATGTAGATCCGCTTGCCCTTGAGTCCTTTAGACAGGATCTCTTCCGCACAGATCTTTATAGCTGGGATTTCAGCTTGGAATATCGTGGCGTACTCTCCCAGCGGCTTAGCCAGACTGTAGTTGGGCCCAACAATGCCCAGTCCAGCTCTGCCTCCCATGACATGTGTACCACCGCAGGGCACCCACCTCGATCTGGAACGTCTCCTGCTCCCATCGTTCTCGTGAGTGGATACTAACCCTGAATGGCAGCCAAAAGTTCTTTCGCTCTGACATGAGGTCGGTAGCAAGGACTACTGCCTCTTCCAGTTTGAACTGTTTAGTTGTTCTTTGGAGGCTTGCCTTAACCCTGGTGGAGATGTTCCCTGTCTGCAAAATCCTTACTACTCCCAGGTAAGCAGTCCTCTGAATATGTATATGGAGAGGTGAGATGTCCAAAAGGACTTCCATTGCAGCCGTAAGGCACGTATTTATCGCCCCTGTAATAGCTAGACATGCCTGTCACTGCAGTTTCTGAAGTTTCCCTTTGGCTGCTAGCCGGCATGTTGCCTTCCACCACACCGTGGAGGCGTAGGTCTTATTATCCCCTTACAGAGCCACTCCATCATTTTTTTTCACTCACTGGTATTCCTTAGGAGGCTGGGGCTGGACTGTGAGACATTAGGACTAACACGATGCACAATGCTTATCAAGTATTATAATTGGGCTACTCTTTAGAGAATAAACAAAAAATATTGAAAGAAAAAGAACGAAAAGAAGGAAATAAATACAGCTAATGCCCCAACGTGGCAGAAACTGAGAGGTCAGAGGGGAAATAACAGAGATATGAAATTAGAGATAGGTGTTAATAAATAGAGAAGAAAGGTGCTAGAAGACTAATGAGAACTTTGAAAGCATGGAACACTGTGTGTTGTTGTCGCAGAGGGGCAGAAATGGAGGGAACCTCAGTTTTCAGTGGTTCTCTGCTGAGCAAGCACTCTCGATTCAGCTCACTCCATATTTGTGACACTTGTCACCTCAAATTCGGTTCTCGAGTTACCATATCCAACTATCACTCCTCGTACTGGCAATGACAAGGAGAAACGACAGCAAAGCCTGCTCCTTAGAAGGAGAATGCCGTTGCTATGGAACAGTCCTCCCTCTCAATAGCGCTGTTCTGGGGTGGGGGGGGGGGGTATCAACGAATTAAATAATCAGAAATTAGAGTTCAATTTCCAGTAAACGGAAACAAGGCAGATGATTGAGAAAACCCGGGGGAAGTGTGAAAATTAACTGTAACGGGTTCGCCAAAGCAAACGACATAAGAAGAATGCCTTCCAAAGCGAACATTTGCAATCCTCGGGTCAATACGTCCGAGGTAGAATGTTTCAAAGAAAGCAGAAGTAGGTGGCTTTGGAGCAAACGATAGGGAGAGGCACATTTTTGAAATTTGCATAAAGGGGCGACGGAGAAGACGCTTGTCCAGTTCCAACAAGACTGCTGATGTTCGCTTCTGGTTCATAGGTCTCAATGACGCTCTGTTGAACAATCATGTTAGCCCCTTCCAAATATTGGGTTACAACAAAAGTGACACGTGTAAGTCTGATGGTGTCTTAATTGGGATGAGTCCTAACGTCCCACAGGTCCACCTCTAGCTTCCCCCAGAATACAGCTTTGACAATAATTCTCCGCTGAGAAGATGAAAATACAGCAGATCGATGGTCTTTGGAAATTAAAAAAACATCTTCCGACAGATCTTGTGGAGAAGTTGGCTGCTTTTAATAAAATGATTCCCGCTGCGAGGCGACAAACGATGCTTCCGCATTTATCTGCGACTGAGGACACAATAGAGAGCCGCAGTTATACAGAAATACTTTCCCAACTTGTTGTGGAGTGGGGGTTGGGGGAGCCTTCAGAATGGTCGCAGGGGCGTCGTAGACCACCTCTCATCCTGCAGTGGCAGATGATGTCGACGACACAACTATGGGCTCGTTGAGGCAAGTCTACTTGGTACGAGACTTGCAAGTCTACTTCTTCGGCCGCCGCACCTTCAGCGACTGCCCCTGCGGAGAGGCCGTGGAGAGTGCGTCGCACATACTCTTTGCCTGCCCTCTCTACGGCGACGCACGAGGCTTCCTTCAATGGAAGACGTTCCGCAACTCCTCTCCAGCAAGGCGGAGGTCCGCCGGTTTCATGTCTTCGCTCAGGCGTGGGCAAACCGGCGGAAAGGCCTGGAATTATGGCGCCCAATGGACCAGGGACCTGGGGGAACAACCCCCCACCCTGCTCCCTAGGACTTCTTACCCCCTAGGACTCGCGGCGCAGCGCCTCCGCAGGCAGTCAACTGTCATGGCGTAGAGGCGCGCCCACCCCGAGGACCAACGAGCCGGCAGGCCAATACAGGCCTGGCTCGTTTCCCCATTGGGTACGAGATTACTTCCAAACATTGACCACTGTTCAAAATCTGGAGATTCCATTGGGAGTAGAGAGCTATCTGCTACCGCCTGAGTCTGCAGTGCCATCCCCTAGTGCAGCTCTAACGTACACAAACACAATTAATCATCATGGACGTCGCTACACCACACGTTTGACGTCACATCACTCTACAAACTGTTCAACCTTGACCTCACTACCCAGAAACTCCTTTTCACGGCCTCTGCTCACATTTCCTCATTCAATTATTGTAAAGTTGACATGTTGAGCTTGATGTTGACAAAACAACTTCAAAGACTAGTTACCAAAAAAAGACGCCACTGCGTAAGTTTGATTTATTAGTCTGACGTCAGACTGGAATAAATATATTTTCCTTATATTTTGTTGTACTCTGCATTTTCTTTATGCTTATTACATTATGATTTCGTAGTTTATGTTAGTTGTAACTTGATTTTGTTACTGCCTTGAATATGGTTTTGTATCAATTAGACGAATCTAGTTTTCATTTGTTGTTATTTACTGTCCTGAGCCACCGAGTCAACATGAACTGCTCTCGAATCTCCGAATGGACGAGGGGCTGAGGAAAGTTGTATGACTCGTCTCACTTCCCCTGTAATGTCTGAACTATTAACACGGACGTTCCCAAAAATATATATACTGCAGCAATAAATATTAATCAAATACCAACGTTAACATTATTTTAGTGGTTCTCGTTTTGAGGTTTCTCCAGGTTATTACATAACAGTAGCTTATTGGGCTACCATCTTGATGTTTTTGTGAATGCTAGTCATGTGAGCCATGTTTGTCGAAAGACAGCACCAAAATTAGATAGCTAAGCAGTTCAGGTCAAGTATTTGAGAGTGATTCTAGTTCGAAAACTGACAGAATTGTGCTGACTGACTCCTATTAAAGGCACCGGGCGATCGTGGTCTAGTGGTTAAGACATGGGTTCATAATTCTTGACGGAAATCGGGAATAGTGGCTCGGAGCTCCTCACGATTGCTGTTAATTTTTGCCTGAGTCAGCAGCTCTTCAAAAGCATCTCCAAACTATCTCAGAACAGAATGCGCACATCATCTACACGACTAAGAAGGGGATGTATGTTTGAGAGGACCATGGGGCATAAGCCAAAAATGGCATGTTGGCCTTGTTTATTTGGGTGTACGAGTCAGCAAGATACCCAGCCTAGAACAGGCACAAGCTGACGTCAAAGTGACCTCTACCAGCACAGCACAGACCTGGGACTGTTTCTCACATTGTGTCGTGCTGGGCCAGAGATCTTATGGGCACTTCTACTCGATCTGTACATTCCCTTGCTAGGGAGGTTCAGGAGCATTGTCTTCCTCGCTGCAGCAATGAGGATTATATTAACCTCTTTCTGTTTGTAGCTCCTGCTCGTCGAACACAGAGATACCTCTCCAGTTGTCTGGACTATGGAGCATAGTGGCCACCACTGTGTCAGGGGCTTATCTCCCCAATGCAGCCTACCTTCCCTCCAGCGTTAGCACTGGGAAGGTGTGCTCAGCGTCATTCCTGTCTGTGTCACAGAAGTTGCACCATATGTAAGCAGCACAGGTACACCTGGACTACGTCATGCCTTGTTAGCATCTGGGTGAATTAGTAGCTCACCTCACCGTGTCGAGGCTGCAGCCATAGCCTTATCTCCATGAAGAACTGCCTTGTGCATTCTCCATGGCTCTCTAGGTACCATTCCTCCTGCCACGCTTGCAGGGTCTTCAATTGTTCCTCTCTGCTCACTCTACTCCAGTGGCTTCATCTCTTCTTAACTGCTTTCTTCGGTGCTCCGTACCTAGGTGATGTACCAGGATGACCCCCGCAACAATTAAAAATTCGCTGGCTCAGATACAGCCTTGCACGCGGAGGCCACCCTCAGGGCCCCTTGACTCTGCAATGCCGCCATCTCCCTGTGTATCTAAATGTGTGGAGCATCAGCCCATATTTCAGCGCTGTACAGGAGGATAGAATTCTACAGCCATGAGCAACCACCTCCTGCTTGGCTTCGGGTCACCACTGCTGCTGCTTGAGTCGCGGAGTGCCAGATCTGCTCCCTGCACTTAACATGAGATCAAGATAGCATGCGCACAGCTGGCATTGTACCTCCTCGCCCACAACCAAGTAAGGCACCCCTGAATGAATTCTCCTAGCAAGTCTGTGGCCCATCTCTTTCATCAGTTTGGTGACCCTGCTAATCATCCTGTCCCGCACAAGCTGTTCCTTCTCATGGGTCCTGGCAGTGATGATGGCAGCAACGTCATCGGCATAACAAACCAGGAACGCATCATCGGGCATCTCTGCTAGTAATAGTCTGTCGGAAGAGGCACTCCACAGGTCTGGGACAACCCCCAGATTGACCCCCGCTGACTAACTCCCTTATTAGGTCAATCATCGTGGCAGCTCAGCGCTGCTATCAGAGAGAACTATGGCAGCCTACCCAAGTGCAAAGACTTAGGCCCCTTTAATAGTCGGGAGTGGAGAATACCACACTCACTGAACTATAGCCCTCGTGTCCTGGGATCCATTTCATTGTCCCCTCAGTGAAGGCAACACCCTGAACTAGGAGGCTCCTAACTATTGGATTGGTCTTCGTGGGGTTGATTCCTCCCATTCCCTTGTATTTAATCCTTCAATTTATCTGTATAATATATTATTTTGGAATCATCTTCTACGAATGCTATATTTTCTTATGTCTCTTTTGAACATATTTCAGTGTTGTTCTGCAATCACTCATCAGGTAATGTGCCACCTCTGAGCTGCTGTGGAAATCCAATTAGTCTTATCAGTAATGAACAAATATCTAACTAGCACTCACAGATCCATAAATGCTGTAACCTCAAGCACTATATGTGGGGCGATTGGCGTTGTACAACGCAGGAGTTCAAAAAAGAGAAAAGGGTTACGAACACTTAGAATTATAAACTCAACATTTATTTAAATTCAATATACGATATTTTGAAGCTTAAAACGAATGTACAGGGACAAGTTTGGCGGTTGTAATGACAATCATTCAACGCATTAGTATTTACAAATTTGCAAGGCTGCCGCCGGACACGAAAGGGTGTTCGACGCTGCTCGCTAAACAGTATTTCAAAGTACTCGACAAATCTTAAATGTGTGTAAGCACGAAGGCAAAGCCTGTCGACCCTTCCTGAACGTCAACAACAATCAGACCAGGGGTGGGGGTGGGGGGTGGTGGTACAAAACACTCACTTAGTAAGCGATCAAAGACTTCACGACTGAATACAAATGGTCCCTCGAGTCAACAGCAGCTCGTCACTCGAGTTGTTTTCCCGTGCCGCTCACGGCCAAATTGTTGTGCCAAGAAGCGAGTACGGCTTTCCATTCTTGTTGAGCGTAGTCTGACGTCAACGGAAGCTCGTGGATGAGATGGGAGAGGACGTTGAGGCCTTGATTGCTTTCGTCGCCGCAATGAGCCAACACCAAATTGAGCACCAGGTCCGCCGTTCTTTTGGCCATTTCCGCTCGGCTCAACCTGTAAAAACCCAAAACCGAACGAAGGTCAGTTCAGAACGTAACGGTGAGAATCTGTTGACGAAAAGTAAACTAATACGATAACTATGCTTCATTATGGTATTTGAGTTTATTTGAAGTACGCAAAAAGCGTGTATATAACCACTGTGCCATTTAGTAACAAAAATATCTGGTGTGTAACCACACAGAACTTTCCACAACCCCTATAAATTCGACGACCTGCCACATGGGCACTTCCACCATCACATGTACATAGGTCTATAATTGAAATACAAGAGCTAGCCCTCACCAGACGGAGAGGGACACATATATAAACGGCCCTTCAAGCCCTCTCAATATTGTGCTGACTGACTCCTATTAAACACACCGGGTGATCGTGGTCTAGTGGATAAGACATTCGATCATAATTCTCGACGTAAGTCGAGGATTGTGGATCGGAGCTCCGGCGCGATTGCCATAATTTTTGCCTGAGTCAGCAGCTCTTCAAAGCATCTCCAAACCCCCCTCGTAACAATATCAGTCTGACGAGGGTAAACCTCAAGTCAACATCTATTGCCTTTTACTCTTCTCACCCTTGAAAGAAATCGTAGTCGAGGTACGTTTAGACTTTTTATACCCTCCTTTTCACTTACCTGATATCAGTACATGGGCTAGCTGAAAAGCTAGGGGCAGTCCGATATTTTTCCTTATACTCTTAGTATGTGGGCTAGCCAACGTGGCTAGGGGCCGTCAAAGAGTTTCCTGCCTCAGAAACTAGTACGTGGGCTAACTGAAAAGTTAAGTGCCGTCTGGTTTCTTCCAAACAACCTTCAATTCAAAGATTTGGTAAATAACACAAGTTCCTTACAGGCACTATCTTCGTTCAACGCATTTCTACAGGAACTGTCGGGGCCTCCCTTTTCAAGAAGTTGCGCTTGCTTGCTTGTGCGTGTGTGAGGTCCTGAAAAGGGCCGACGAAATATTGTTGTTGTGTGTGTGTTGTTTCTGTTTGTCGGTTGAGAGTGTGTGAGGTGGTGAGGTGAAGATCGGATTTCTCGGGCGTCGTTAGGTCGAAGGGCTCGGTTGAGCGGTAGCTCCTCTCGGTGAGGGATCCGGTTGGATCGTCGCTCCTTCAGTCGGAGACGCGAGATGCGGGATTCGGTTGAGTCAGTTTGTTCGGTCGAGCAGCGGGCGAGGGACGAGTTCCTCAGGCGTCGAAGCGTCGTTTGAAGGGCTCGGTTGAGCGTAGCTCCTCTCGGTGAGGGATCCGGTTGGATCGTCGCTCCTTCTTCTTCTGACGCGAGGGGGACTCTGTTGTCCCCGCCGGAGCCGCTGAAGGTGGTCAGTCGTTGTCAGAGGATGTGAACGGCGTAAGAGCGGAAGATGGAATGAAGTGAATCACTGTTTTTCGTGCAGGCAGGCCCTTATACATCTGCTCCTGGAGGGAGTCGCCTTCTCTGATTGGCCGCCTGCTATTCCTTCCAGGAGTGGTTTGTGGCTAGCGCCCTCTGTTGGGATGAGGCGCCTTTTGTTGTAGAGTGGCGGCTGCCACAGGAACATTTAACACCTTCCCTGCTACGCACGGTATTACCGCCCTTTTGTGTTCTTTCCCTTGGGAAAACCCTGTATTGAGACGGTAGTAGTTCCATAAGCCCTTTTCAATACAGGTAGTAGTGGGAAAGACCCTTGTAAAAGAGCGGAGAGTACCCGCTGAGGAGTTCAGGTAGGGACGGTTTTCTATTTTCAATCTGACGAAAGCCTGAACAAAGCGCATTTCTCCTGCGTTTTCGGCAATTTTTTTGTGGTAAGTTATATATTTTACTTTACCATTCTTTTTTACTGTTACTAATGAGCATATATTTATGGAATTCATTGAGAGGATTGAAAACAAGTATGTGGATGTCTAAACCCATCTCACTCATCTACAGGCCTACTTTTTGTGCTTTCCCCTTAGATGTTATTTATATACGTATGTATGTTTCAATTCTTCGCCCATCATGCTATTTATCTATGATATTTTCCAGAATAATCATGGTTAAAACTCGAGGGGGTTTCAAAAGACCCCGTAATGAGGATGAAGAGCCTCAACCCTCCACAAGTTCCTCGACTGCTCCCTCACAAAAGATTACAAATATATTATATTATAACTTTTGAATAAATGTTATATGAATGGTTTGTGACAATAAATTTAGTATTATTCTTTTGTGATATGGATGTATTTTTCTGTAATATGTATTTCTAGTAGGTACCTGCTGACCTCCCAACCTATTTATTCGTAGGTATAATTGTAAAATAATGTAGTTTTTACGGCACGTTTGAAACAAATCGAAGACAATTAAAAAATATTTTCCGTTTTGGTTCATATATCCAGCATAATAATCTTATCACATATTATGTCTAGGTCGTTTTCGATACTTAATATACAGCTAATGCTAGGGCAGTGCATATTTGATACAAATGAGTAAGACGATAAACGAAAAATCTTTGCTCGAGCCCTGAAGGACAGCAGGTGCGGCATTACCGCGCGGTAGTAGTAGGAAAGAAAAATAACGCTTTGTTCCATGAGAGTGACTACGCCTGAAAGCGCGGGTTTACCGCGCACCGCCATGTTTTGTGAAGCAGTGGTCTTACACAGGGGTTCGGTCGTTAGCAGCGAAAGTGTTAAGGAGGACAAAATGTAGGAACTAGTTATTATTACTGAGAGTATTCCGCGACTGTGATTGAAATCATTACGACCATTTTTGAGAAAAACGGTAAATTAATACTCGACAAATCTCGTTTTTGGAGTTAACGTGACTTATATTTCCGTTCAACTGACAAGATACAGAATCAGTCAAGGATTGATCAAATCCAGTGTCGCAGTTACGATGGAAATTACAAAAATGTCCAAAAAAACATTATTTTCGACACATTTTCATTATTTTACCAAAAACAAGTAGAGTGGTATTAATTTTGTAGGGCAAAAACCTTTTTCTGTGAGGCTGTTATCAAACAGATATGAAAAACAATTCATAACTGATGGAGGGGATTTTAATGTTTGAGTAAGTTGAGGTTAGACATTTGAGATGGACGTTAACATGAGACATTGGACTTGAAATGTTGCTAACGTGAGTTATATTTTGGTGGTCGTTCTCCTCCTTTAACATCTGCTTAGCTATTAATGTTAGCTTAACCACGATAGTAATGTTCAACTAACTGGCCCTAAGCACAAATGAAGTCAAAGTCAACTTACATGTCGAGAGGAGTATCGGCTTTCATCAGCTTGATTTTCAAACACAGGTCCTTCAATTGAGGCTGCAGCCTTTCGAGGTGATAACCGACGTTCGGGTCTCGGGCCGCTACAATTTGTTTGACTTCCCTCACAACTTCCAAATACTCGAGGACTACTTCGCCCCCGGTTTTCCACCCCGGGACGTCTTTCCAACGATCTTCGACGGTCAATTCCTTCAAAAGCCCTTCGAGGTGGTCGTAGTTGTCTGTAAGCGCCGTTGTGAACATTATAGAAAAAGCAAAAAAAAGCCATCGCGTCGTGACAGTAAATAAAAGCACTTACCGTTGACAATAGCGACTGAGGATATGTTGCGCATGATGACGTTGTGACTTTCATTCCAATTGCCAGCTTTGAGGAGGTATTTAGCGGCCTCGTCGTAACTGCAACATGCAACGTTTCATCATTGCGGGCTCACGAATAATGTTGAAAAGAACGAGAGATTATTGATTTACGTTACCGTTTGTTGACTACCGCTTTGGTCGCTTTCGCTTGATAAACCCAATCGGGGGGAATTCGAAGTTTGTTCAATACGAAGCCTTCGTGTTCATTGGCATCGTCCAGACTGACGTGACGCTCCAGTAGTTCTTTTATCAAAGCTTCTCTCCTGTAACAACAAACCGCATCGAGTATAAATATATAAATATCTACAAACAATGGTGCCAAATGAGAATTCGTGGCTACCTCTGGCTAGGCGTAGTATTTTCCCCTTAACAAAAAACAATACTGATCCATACAGATATTAACCTTCGTCAAACACAGTGATATTAGAATTTCGATTTCACCTGCTAACCACTGAATGAAAGTGAAAAAGCCAACCAGACTTTTATTACAGATTTCCTTCTCATTATTAATTAATTTTCATCTGTTTCAATACAACATGCTCATTATTACTTTTCGCTACCCCAAAGGGAAAGGAAAGTATAGTAATCGTGTAAAACAAAAAAAGAAAAAAAAGGGTTTCTTCAGATCTTTACGTTTTGAGGCCTACTGAGCCTAAAAAAACCTCATTTCGGCGCATGGTCCGTGTCTGTAGTTCGAATTGTGGGAGAACGGCTGAACCGATTGAGCTGGCTCTTTTTTTGGTTTGTTTGTTATTTTTTGTAGACACCAAAATAAGGTTATGGGCGATTTCGGTCGATGGGATGGGGGGGGGGGTTGGGGGACGAAAATGTACCAAAAACTAGGGGTTTTCGCATTTTTATCGAAAATGGCTCTAACGATTTTGATTAAACTTTCAAATTATCTTCTACTAATCAATAGCTAACTTTTCTTCTCGATACATATCTCCATGAAAATACGGTGAACGGAGATATAGGCCTATGAAGCAAAAATACGTTTTTACGCTTTTTGGCTAAACGGCTTCAACGATTACCACCAAACTTTCAAGATGTTTTCGAATAGTTAATACCTACATATTGTTCTTAATAAATGTTCCTCTGACAGTCCATTGAACAGAGATAAAAATGAAAATGTGTCGAAAATAACGCTTTTTCGAACATTTCTGTAAATTCCAAGGTATCTGCTTCACCAGATGTGATCAATCTTACAGTGTTTTTTAGTCACCCATATCCACATTTCGTTCTCTATAATTATTTCTGTATATACTTGTTGAACGGAGATATAAGCCACGTTACTGAGAAAAGAAGATTTGACGAATATTAATTTATCGGTATTCCAATTTTCTCAAAAAAGGTTCTAACGATTTCGACCAAACTTACGGAATACTCTCAGCTAACTAGTCCCTACATTTTGTTCTCCATAAATGTTTCTGAAGAAATGCGTTGAACGAAGATATAGCACCCGAGTATGCAGTTGGTGTTCGAACTTACGGGGGTGGCAGAAAGTAGGGTGTTGCTACGCACCGCTCGTTAATTCACATAAATCGAATTTTTAAATTGGAGGTTCCCGTGAAAATATGTTTATTTGCAGACGATTCCGTTGTTCTCGTGGAAGGCCTTCGGTGGGAAGAGATTTTTAGGCTAGTGGACACCGTGTTGAATAAAGTGAATGAATGAATGGTTAACTGAAAGTTGGCTAACTCTCAATATAGAAACGATTTCAATTTCAAGCACCTGTGCTTATCCCCCTTTGGGAAGGGTAAGTGAATATAAATATCATGGGGTGACTATTGACAAGCTGTCCTGGGGAAAGCATGCGGATTCGTGGTTCAGAAGCTTAGTAATTTTCTTATTCGATTGAGTTAATTTAAAAAAATAACTCCCTGCCTTCCTAACAATTCGATCCTACAGCAAGACCCTCTTTACTGTGACACACCCAACGCAAATGCGCCACAATTGTTACGTATTTAGTTACGATAAATTCAAATGTGGACGGAAAGTGGTCCAAAACCGTCAAACTCTGTAACTCACGTTTTTTCATTATTGTGGTGAAGAATCACAAACACTGCCCAATGCCACAAACCGTGAGCTTCTAGCTGCGACGCGAAGCTTGTGTGCACCAAACAGGCCGAGTAGGTGTTGACGTGCGAGTAACCAAGCTCGGTCAGAACGCGCAACAAGAACCAACTGCAACAAAAACAGGATTTACAAAAACCGCGGTACATTCACAAATAATTCGCTTCAGAATCGATCAAGTTAGATTTATCGGGCGAATACCTCAATCTGTAGTCGAGGGCATCCGGAGTGGAAGTATTGGGGTTGAACAGCTGCTCTAAAGGGTAAGATTTAGTGGAGAATAGTTTTAAAATGTGATAACGGACGTCATATAGCGGTTTTTTCGAGCTTTCGACGGTGAACTGGTCGATAAATGGAGGATGCGGAGGGCTCGCGTAGTTTTCATCTTCGGAGCTCGTGAAGGATTTTTCGTAATCAGTTAGAGCGTCTGTGATTGAAGCGCTCAAAGGTGTAAAGTACCTGAGGAAAAATTAAATATGAGCACGGTGTCAACGACAGAAGCAGACAATTGAAACAAATTGAATTCGTCATTTATAGTATCAGCTGAAGCCCTCCTAAACTTGGGCCCTAGGAATCCCTCACAGCCAGGGTCACTGTTCCTCCGATTCGAAATTCTTGTCAGCTTTGGCAGCATTCATAAGCTATAAGCTACGCAAAGTGTAAGGAAGGTGTTGTAATCGCGCAAATGATTTTTACGTCTTCAAGCCTACTGAGTCGAAAATATCAGGTGCTAGACAAATTGACATTTTTTGACTGCATATTCGAGTTCAGCGATACCAAAAACGTAAATATACAGTTTTACAAAGAAGTCTGATACTGCTACTGTGTTAACTCACAGCTGAAAGTAAAACAAACATTTGCTTACCATAAATGAAGAGCGAAGGCCCTCAACCAGGGCAAGTCTTGACAAGAATTGAGAACTTTACTGCTCGTGCTGTGAACTTTGAGGCCAGCGGCGAGCATCATACATTTAAGGCGCGCGGGGTCGATGAAATTATCCGCCTGAGTTTCACGCCATTGGGACAATTGCTTTCTAATTATATTTTGGACTCTTTCTCCGGATCCGCACTGATTGATGAGAAGGGGCATCTGATAGTCACCTGGGGGCAGAAATATTGAATTAAATTCACAACTCAACTTCTACTAATCGATTCTAAATTTGGTTCACGAAAATACTGTAAGTGGGAAAATGTTTCAACAACCATCCCTGAACAAAATTTGACGTTTCACGTTTCAAGGCATTCTAATTATGCAATGGATCCAAATTTTTTTAGGTCACGTCAAAGGAAAAAATATAGTGTGGACGCAAGTCCAGGCCCTTCTTAGCTGGGATTTACATCACTTCTCGGGATATTACCATTATCACGTTAAGGCGATGGAGACAGGAGGCTACTAGCGTCCCTTATCATGGGACTGTATTGCTGCCAATTTGCGAGAGCGACCAAGATAGTCTCTGCCCCGGACTAGTGGTGTCTCGTCCAAAAAGCACCTGCATTTACCAGAAAAATGGCTGCGTTTGGTGACAAATATTGCGGAAAAAGCGTGGGCTCGAAGACATCAACGGACCAAGTGAACGCCAAACACCATTCTCCAATAACTGCAGCTTCGTCAGAACACCAAATACGAAACGAATTTATGATGAATTTTCTCGACCAATCCAAATTATTTTCGACGCGAATTTGACCAGAATAATTGTACAAAAGTTAAATCAGCCAGCGCCAATTTTTCTTTGAACGTTATTCTTCCTTTCGTTAGCATTGTCTTTTTCAGTAAAGTAAACACATAATCAAAATGCTCTTACTGAGCCAAAAATACGTCCTGAACGTATTGTCGTACAACAATAAATAGATATTCTTCACTACTAGCGAAAATGATCCTTCTTGGACTCTAGTCGAATGTAAGTCGCTAATAGGCAATCTTTTCTTTGATTTGTAATAATAACACAAAAGTAATTCGTCATTGTGTTCTATCTCCAACAATAACTGTATTTATCTTTCCATAACACTTTCAAAATTAGTGACAAAGTCACCACAACACGTAACTGACTTTATCGACAGACTACGATACAGAATGATTGCAGTTTTGGTCGCAGTCTCAGTTCTCAGCGTCATGGGGTCGACCAGAAGAAATGAAGGACCAGGCAGTTGATTCTAGCACTTGGTCCATTACTCAGGATGTGCCACAGTGAGGTGGGTACGAAGCATTCAAGATGTTCCTGCACCAAATTGGTAAGGCTGCAAGGCCCATGCTTATTCTCTTGCCAAAGGTGGGCAGGCTGGTAACTCATGGTGGAGGACTCATGCCAGAGGCATTCATTTACGCCTTGTTGAATTCCGATGAAAACGGGCGATGCATAGTTCAATTTGCCTCGGCAGGCCCTTGCTGATCCGAGGCCATCATCTTGCAGGTTTGAGGAGTGAAGACATGGAGGAAAGACTGCTCCTGAACTTCCCAAACTGCTAGACAGTGTGGAAGGATGTAAAGGTATGGCCACACGCTGCAAGATTCTCATGTGGGTGGAGTAAACAAGGAAGAGGAGCTGCTATCGTAGAGAGACAGGAGGGCCTGTGCTTAACAGGTCTGGGTGTTCCCTCCAAATTAACCCCCCCCCCCACCTCCCATCAATAAACCTTGCATTTAATCGACATGCAACCTCTTGGTGTAAAGACAGACAAGCTCCACACTAGCCTCAAGGTAGGAGGTGTCATTTGAGGGGCAACACGGTAAGAACCACTTTGAGGAAAGAACTCGTCAAAGACTATTTTATCACAGTGTGAATAGAGGGAGTGGCAGTTTAGCTGACCTGAACCTACCATCAATATGTGCTGCAAATGGAAGCCTAGGGGGAAGTGTTATACCTATCCAGACCAATTCACAACAATCTCAACGTTTCTACCTTTCTCCATCGCTCTAAAACATATATTTCTGACGCATTCATACAAACATATACTGTACCAAGCTTGTGAGATGCCTCGCACGCTTCAGACATTTTGTGCCCCGTTAAATACGTGTAGACCGCAGCAGCGTCTCTGACCATACCGGCTTCTTCGCACACCTCTTCGGACAAAACGGTTTCCAACCATTCGGAAACTGCCATTTTACGTTGGACAGTGCACGAGTGGCTCTCAGGGCCTGCAACAAATAGAGAAAAACTGTTTGAACGCGGATTTCCATTTTAGAACAAAATGCGTTCTGCTTTTGGGAATACTGAAGGAATCAGAAGTATTATTTTTCTTGACTAGAATAAAGAATCAAGTTATCAAAAAAGGTAAAAATATATGGAAAATGAGAGGACCAAAAATCGTTAATTTTGGTAAATTATGTGAAACTATTGAAAATCGATAATTAAATGTTTCAGAATGGAGTACAAATTGTTTCAACAGAAAACTCCCAATAAATGCCATATTTCTCGGATTATACCGCAATTTTATACTTCAAACGGCCGGGAATCGATAAAGAAACGGAAAACTCTCCACATACATACACAATTGTTAAAAAATCAATCTAAAAACAGGAAATTAAAAAAAAAAGTGGTTTCGACAAATAAAAATTGAAAGCCCGTCAGAGAAGTGCAGGAAAATACAATGAAAACCCAACAGAATATGTACAAACTGAGTAGAATCTAGCTATATATTTTATAATATCCTTATCCATCAAAGTTCCATAATCGAGTCAAAAACAAGAAATTTCACAAACAGCTACGCCATTTTTCTTTTTTCTTTTCTTGAAAAAATCATTGGACGTCAAAATAAAAGCCGTTGGGAAACGAGTTATGGCGTTAAAATGTTTAGTAAACAAAATCGGAAATAATTGGTCAAGAAATGAGGCGATAAAAAAAGTAATCGTTCGGAAATTGAGTTGGGACGCTGGAGTTTGAAAATTTAGTACAATTGCATTACATTTTTTAGGAAACCGAGAAACGTTTTTTTGGGAAAATCTAAAAGAGTTGGAAAGTTGTGTTTAAGCGTCAAGACGATCGAAAAGGAATAGAGAAGATAACGAAATGCAAGTGGAAAATTGACGTGACATTAAAAAAAATCGCTCAGGGACGGAGTGAAGACGTTGAACTGAGTTCAAATTTCGACTGAAACCATTTGGAAAACCAAACTAGACAAAATGAAGTTGAGAACACTATTGAGAATGATGAAATACGTTAAAGAAGATGGGCAAAACGTAGGAAGTTCTAGCGAAACAAGGTGGGGAAAATCGTGCGAAAATGAGAAAAATTGTGGTAAAACCCAATAACATATAAATCGTTGAAAAACTCAGCGGTTGTGAAAAGTTGTGTTAGAATTTTTTTCTTGTGGAATAATGCCCAAATCTATTTGAATCGTTGCATTGAGTTTTAAAAATGTGGACCTGAGTTTAAATGCTGGAAAAAATTGAGTGAAAATAGTTTTAAAATGGAATGATAACTGTAGAAAATTTTGTCAAAACATGAAATAACAATCGTTCAACAAATTGTGTGGGAAAATTGGTGAACAACACTCGACGTTGAGCAAGAAACACAATATGTGCCAGGTAAGTGTCCTTTCTCGAAATGTCAAACGTATCGAGTTGTTTACTGAACGCAAAAAGGAATAGAACCATTTATCAAATACACTCTGAAGAACTTACTTATGTCTCCCAAACTACCCCAAAGCGCAGTGCACAGGCTCCAGATCGCCGAGGAATTTTGTAAAAACTGATCAGTCGTAAACCCTTTGGCCAAATTGAGAGCCGCGCTGTTGTACCTGTGAAGCCCGCTGACGCTGACTTTTGGAACGACGTAGGGACAATGGCTGTCTTGGTTAAAAACGCTTTGCCTCAGAGCGACTTCCAAATGTTGAGTGATTGTGTCCTGAAATCATTAGTTTGATTTTATATCTGCGCTCTATAAACATTTTGTTTATTGTCATTAATTTGAAGTAGTGTTGATTAGTAAGTTATGTATCCATACCCCAATAAACTCGCTGATGCATCAGCCCCCACAGCCCACAACTGGTGACACTGTATTGTAATATATATCAAGGCCCTTCCTCAGCCAGTCTCATTAGAGCAGAGTGTACTTTAGTGTGAATCATGTGAATAATCTCTGCCATGTACATCAGTAATATATTTTTTAGTTTCAAAACAAATCAAGTTTGTGAAAACTAATTTTCAGCGAACTATTCTATTTCGTCTATCAAACTATGGACTCGCCAAAAGTGCTTGACGTACTTCGAATTAATACGAAAATCATGGGGCATCACCCCAAAAATGATGGAGTGGCTCTACAAGGGGATACACATAGAAACGTGTGGTGGAAGGCGACAGGCTGGCTAGCAGTTCAGGGGAAGATCCAGCAACTGTAGCAACAGGGGTGTCTTGCTATTACAGAGGCAATGTGTACTTGCCCTACTGCTGCAATAGAAGTCCTTCAGAACATCTCACCTCTTTACATACACTTTCAGAGGACTACAGACCTGAGAGCGTAAGGCTTTTGCAGACAGGAAATTTTTCCACCAGGACAAAGGCTAGACAGTTTAAGCTAGAAGAGGCAGCAGTCCTTGCTACTGACGTTATGCCAGAGCAGAAGAACTTTCAGTTGCCATTTGGTGACAGCGTCCACTCACGAGGAAGATGGGAGAAAGGAACGTTCTGAACTGAAGTGGGCGCCCTGCAGTGGTATACTGATGGTTCTGTAATAGGACGCTGGACTGGGCATCGTAGGGCCCAACTACAGTCTTGCTAAGCCACTGGGAGAGTACGCCATGATATTTCAAGTGGAAATCCTAGATATAAAGATCTGAGCAGCAGAGATCCTCACCAAAGGATTTAAGGGCAAGCGGATCTACATATTCTCAGACAGCCGGGCCTTAAAGGCTATTGCAGCCTACAGCTTCAGGTCCAGGATGGCGTTGGAGTGTCTTCAAGCAATCAAGCGACTCAGTGCCCATAATAGGCTCTACCTTATCTGGGTGCCAGCTCATAGGGGGCAACGAAAAGGCCGACTGCCTTGCGAAAAGGGGTACAGAATCCCTACCCATCTGGCCTGAACCGTACGTAGGTATGACGAAAAGTCACCTGAATCGTGTGGCGGCTCGATGAGAGACATAGGAAATCATCGTCAGCCACGACTAAGACAGGCAAAAAGGCTTGTTTACGCCTTCCTGTCTAAGGGCGAAGGCGATGCTGACACTCTTTAGACAGGATCTGAGAGTTCTGATTAGTTTCCTCACCGGACACCACCCACTCAGGTTACAAGATGGGCATCTGAGGCGGTGGAATGTAGACTTTATAGTGAGGAGGATGAGATAGCAGAGCACATCCTATGTGACTGCCCTGCCTTGGCAGCCAAACGCTTTGAACACTTTTGTCAGAGTACACTGGACCCCTGAAATCGTAGCAGAGTCAGCGGCGAAGGACATGCTCGGCTTCCCAAGGGGGGCAGGTATGTACGACGCCTTCTGTTAAGAAAGGGTTGGTGTTACAATAGGCTCATGTGCGGCCACAGTGACTTTGTCCAATATGCTATCAAAGAAAAACCGCTTCTAAATGTGCTGTACCGACAAATGCCAGTTCACTTCCAAGACATCTTAAATGAGAAGAGATGAAACTGTCGCTGAGCTTATTCAGTTTTATTGTTTGAAGCGCCACTTCAAGTTTAATTTGGGGTTGTGAGCTGAATTTTCGGTTACCGATGATTTCAACTGCTAGGAAAAGTACCCAGTTTCTCGGAGGACAGTATTAGCAGGAAAGGCCTATTGCCTAATAATACGTTTACACCGAGGTAGGTGCTAGTCGTGTTTGTCGTTTAATAACATAAGAAGTGCTGTTAACAAAGCATGTCTAGATGAAACACGCCAACCCCCTCTTCAAGCCATTCCCGCTCCTAAATGCGTTCGTATTGAAACCGTGTTGTCCAGTTCAACAGCTTCGTTTAGCTGCGTGCAACTTTCTGTTTTTTTTTCATTCCCAACTAAAAATCGATTCCTTCTACTTCAACATTAATGTTCATTCTCTTCATTTAAACGTATTCTTAATATAGTTGGAGCTTCTATTTCGATTACCTGTATACACTTTTTTTAAATTACAAATTAAAATTGATCGTGTTTCCCTTTTCTTTTACCACGGGTAATTGGTTGTCAAATTATGAGAATCCCTCCTCTATGGATTAAACATCCGGACGATAACCATGTCCATGATTCTTGACATACTTCTAAAAAATTACTTGGCCTGTTGTGTGGCTTATTGACGCATCACTCAGCACGCATTTCGAGCTCTTCTTAATCATCCAACTCGTAAGTGTGCAACCCTGAGGCCACTCCGCCAAATTTTAACAAATCCAAATTAAACAAAAAGTGAAGAGTAGATTCAGAGGCCTGCATTGCGTGCCTCGAAAGGGAACACAATATTGGTCTACAGTCCTCAACACTTGGACATTCAATCTGGTCACTATTGTGTCATCCGGGAACATTCAGCGATGTGATACATTGGTAGAAACATTTGTGACGAGTGTAACTTGGACCCTTTTAGCGCGGAACATACTGTAGCCTTCACATAACTGCCAGAAAGCCTCACATTGGGAGAAAATGAAAAATCACGTCGCAATCTCCCTCCCCCTCTCGCGAGGCCTCCTTTCTCTTGAAGTGGTTACAGGTAGCCCTGCCTCCCTTCAAATACCCAGACCCCTCATTCGCACATTCCTTCAGTTGTGTTGGGACCCAGAGAAGTTTCCATGCCCTATGTTTTCGAATTGTAGCCAGTAGACTATAAGCCGCATGCATCAAAGTGTTCAGGTGTTTTCACTTTCTTCTAATTTACCTGTCGTGCTTAGTTTCGGTTTTATTTTTAATTACGTAAGTTGTTTAGAAGCTGCGAAATAGTGTTTCTATTTATGTGTCATTCGACTGTACAGGTAATGCAGAAGCCAATATTATCCTCTTCGATGAATGGCAGTCAAGATTGCCTACAGACAACAAATGGAGGAGTGGATAGGAATGACGCTTAAATAAGGGAAAATTGGACGTGTACACGAGGGCAAGACTTCAGTTGTATCAACATGCATTCAACTACATCGATTTCCAAGCCATTGTCTTGAATACGAGCAACTGATCGGCCAATAAAAACGAAAACAAACATTGAACGCACCTTGAAAGAAACTTCTGAGTCATCCAAAGAGAACAGCTTCTTGTATGAAAGCGTCGAGAAGATATCATCAAACGCTGGGCTTTTCAAAAGGCTGGGGAAATAACTGGACTCTTCGCTTGATGTTGTCGAGGAGTGGACGACGAACCGACTCCCAGGGCCCCAGCCAACTCTGCAATTACGCCCTTTAAAAGTGCACAACTCCGACAAGCAACCAGAGTCAACAATGTCGCTGAACGTTTTCGACATGGGAATAAATCCTTTGTATCGCAAAACGTAAGGTTTAGGGTGGATTTGATGAGCTATTACTTGTTCTATGGTTTCTGCGTCAACGGAGTCTTCGTCCGGAGGAGGAGCTATTCGTTTGCTTTCCAACGCTGTAAAAACGACACATTTTACATTAGTATAATTATAATAACAAGACAAGCACTGCACACGTTAGCTGTGCTAGGGATCGCTAAAGAATCAGTTATCTGAATGAGCGTGAGACAAAGGAAAGTTGTGTGACGCGTCGCATCAGATTTTAGTTTTCATTCAACGAATAGCGATTATCTTACCTGGACGAGGATCTTCGTAGTCACTCTCTGCATCACCATATATGCCCATAAATTCAGACTTCTTGTACCATGAAAGAGCTTGAGCCAACTTTTTACTATCAAATCCCAAGCCGTTCACTTGAAAAACCGGAGGTTGATCCAAATTTTCAATATCCAATTCCTCGCCATCTACAGAATTTGAAACAGTGACAAATTAGAAGGGAAGCGTGGAACAATGAGCCATCCACATCTTAAATAGGAGGTGCTGTAACGAACTTCGAAGGTCGCGAGAGGATCCTCCTTATCTTTGCTCTCAAGCAGTCTCCTCTCCCACCGACAGAAGATTCAAGAGAAAAAAAAGATACCAAGGCGAAATGACTAAAGCCATACTCTTGGGGCCATTTTCACCACGTTTTCATCCAACTGATCACGGCTAGATAAATAAATCAAGGCTAGCCTGTATCTTTCCCACCACACTAGCCGAGATCACTGAAGGATGCAGTTAGGATAGCCGTGATTATGCTGCGATTAAGCCTAATCGAGAAGGCAGAGGACTAATGAGGTCACAGTAAAGTAAGGAAATTAGACGTATGTTCAACATCCTTTCACATAAAAAAGTGCCGTGTAAATGTAAATGTACATCCCATAGATGCCCAACCCTCAGCAATCCATATTTGACCAAATTATTGTTTCTAATAATTGTCGGAAGCCAAAGTGGCCGCATTAACCTTCGTCGAAGCGTAAACTGGTGAGGAGCATAAAGTACCAATACGCATACTCCAACTGCAAGAGCTGCAGGAAATAACCAAATTAGTTTGGGAGAATGCTTTGTGTGAACGGGGAAAATCGGAAGTGGTACAAGAAATAATAGAAACGGATATTGTGAGGTTACAACTTTAACGGTGATGGCTAAGAAACATGGTCATAGTTGATCTGTCCTTTTGAAACTTGCCACCCAAGTAAATAGTTAGATCAGGTAGGAAACCAGATTAAGAACTCCTCCCAGATGGTACGGGATTCCTCAGGTGGTCACACACGGGCAACAGCTCTCTACCGGGAGACTGGCTAACGACCAAATACCTGCAGTACCTCCACAGGTCTGAGTTTAGTGGATGCTGCAGGGGCCAGCCTCTTGCATATTAGCGAAACCGCAACTTCTATGACTGATATAACCCTCGTTGAGGGTTTAGATACAGTCATCAAATAAGGAAACAGACCTGTTACAACTTTAACGAGCAGGGAACTCTACCAAGGACGGGAGAATTATCGTGTTTAATACACTAACTTCTGTGTAAAAGTGAGTTATTATTTAACATTTCCTACCTATCTGCTTTTAAATTCACCCAAGTAAGCCATTTTTCCAGTTTTCCGACAGTGATATGACGTCTATAGTTTTTTCTAAAACTGCTCAACACACAGTTTACACGAACAACAACTTGTAATTGCAAGTAATTACAATCGTAACACTTTTGTTCGCAACAGAAATTAAATTCATACATCTTGAAGTCGTTGGAACACCCGCAGATCCATCTGAAGCGCCGGATGAGATGACAATAATCTAACATATCAGATTATCATCGTACTGGAAAAGCAACTGCAATAACTGCGCACTTGTAAACAGCATTTTTGTTTACACATTGTTATTTTTATTATTATTATTCCAAAACGTATGTAAATTATTCACAATAATAGAAGAAGCTATGGAGCACGGTAATGGCGGACAAATATCAGGATATGATAAAGAAAGATAAGAGCTAACTGTAATTAACCGCCCAATTTTTTGGGGTTAGCGCTAGATCAGGGCTAGAGCTTAACCCAATCTGGTGAAACCCATTTTCGTGGCAGGAGGTGGTTAGGCATTGTTAATCGTGTCTAAAGGGGATCAACGCAGTCGGTTTGGCCCTTAGCCAAATTGTTGGAAACCACTTCTCTACATTTGTTTTGTAGACGAGCGTTGTAATAAATTAGGTCAATAACAAATTACTAATAAATTGTAGTCATGGAGTAATTTTTAGCCCAAGTAGAAAGGAGCCTCCCTAATCCGAATAAATTGGGGCAGAGGAAAAATTAGGATTATCAGAACAATGTGTTTGCATTCGCCGATTACGCACAACTGAAGGTTAGTGAGTCTAAGGCCCCTTATTTATAGATTTGAGAGCGGCTGATATGATTTTTATCCTGCCCTGTAGCGCACATATTGTGTAGCAAGGATATTTTTTGTCACCTAACGTCACGGCGCTATTACATACAACGGATCAACGAGTTTTTTACCATACGAAATTGTAATAAACAAAACCCTTTAAACATCATGACAAACGAATACCCGTAATCGTGGAGTCAAGTAACTGAGAATCTTGGACCAAACTTTGGCCTGGTCTTACATAACTATAAGTTGGCACACCACCAGAGCCACTCGATACAGCGAACCTTTTCAAGGGCCTCTAATTTGTAATTAACATTCAACCAATTTTAGGCTTTCAATGATTAATCTTTTACATGCGCACAAAGTTCTATTTTCAACTGTAAATTATTCTCTCTTTATGTCATTTCCACGCCACTTCCAACTAACCGTCCATTTCTAAATAAATTCACTCTAGACTTTGCATTCCTGACATACAAATACGAACGGAAGAGGAAAAAGTTGTGCAAAAGTATGAGGTATTTCGGGTTGGCATAACTTGGAACTTTGTGGCTCAAGGGTGAGGTAATATTACATCATGCCATAGAAATGACTATCCTATTTCAGCACAATAATATATAAAATAACCCAAATCCCCGAAAATAAAGCGCCAATGTCAAATTTCTAGCATTTCGTGATGAAGTATGGCTGGATGGGATGAGTTTTGGGCGACGCGTTGAAAGTGTTGAAAACAACAAAAAAGAAGAAAAATGTTCCTAGGCTGTTTGTACAAAAAAACATACTCACCGACATTAAATTCACCAGCGTCGAAAAAAGAAGCTTTCATGAGCTGCACCTTATGTGACGAAGTCCCCATTTCCTTGCCCAATTTGCTGGTGGGGCTCAACGTCCTTCTTTCCAAGTCGTCGTCTACAAATGACAGAAATCTTTCAATCAGGAACAATTACAGCGACTCTTTCGGCAAGTGTACAATAGATATTACAACATATACGACGGATGTTGACATTTTTAACGCTCACAGCTCTATTTTAATTAAAGATTGATTTTAGTCAAAGCTTCAAGTTATTACAATCTGCTTCTGATCCCACAGCCACTGGAAAGGTAGTTATAGCGTCAACCTAAAGCTCATCTGTGCTCTAGTACTGCAAATCTTCGCTCATGAGTGACCAGTTCGTCAGTATTCCACAAATCTATCCAACGCCTTTGCTAAGAAGCGTTAAGTGTCCTCAGTTCCAGCCTCTTATTTCCTCTAGCCAGCCATTCACAGTCCAATCAGTAGGTCCTACGAGGCTTCAACATCCGACCGAGGATCTTAAATCAGAGTGAGTGGAGCGGTAGAACTGACTAAGGCTCCTAAGGGAATTTCCGCCTCCCGTTAAAGCTTTCCATTGAAGACACATTGTTTGCGCCAGTAATTCTTATAACAATCGTTTTTCTTCCCACTCTTAGAGTTTATAGAAGCATAGGTTTGACTTAACAAATAGTACAGATGTCTGTGGGACACTGACGATACATCCTGCGCAAATAGGAAACTTCGACAAGCAACACAAAAGCGTCTTTTGGAGGTATACTTGTACGACAAAAAAATACCCCAAAAAACAAGGGCGACACATCACACAACTTTCCTCAGCCCGACATGCATTCAGCGACTAATATTTTTCACTCAGCTCATTTGAATTTGGCAAAAAGTTACATCCCGTTTTAATAAGAATGCGGTGCAACGAATTTATTGAGCTGCTCCCATTCGCGACTCGGCCATTAATGAGAACTGATGCACAGGGGATTCATGTCAACTTTTTTAAGAAGGATCGTATTTACCGTTTTTCAGCAATTATCTCCTACAGACTGAGAAATGGTGGTAAGTGAAACTGCGGTAGCGGTGGTGGAAATTCTGGAATTTCTTGGGTCACTAATGAGCATTATTACCCATCATCGTATCGGGGTTTAACTGAACTACCATGCTGATTTTTTTTGGGAACGTAGATATCATTCAAGCGAAATTTATCAAGAAGAAACTGCCCTCGATGTTCTCAGGAATATTTTGTAACTGATTGAGCTGCTCTCGTCATTTTCCCACTAACGAAAATTTCATGGTACTGTTGCGTTACTTTTAGCTGTCTGTAAGAAAATTCAATCAAATACCGTAACACCTGTTTCTCAGAAAAAAATATTTGCAATATAGACGAGGGAATCCAGGAATGTTAAACTGGGGGAAAAACACTGGGAACAACTAGCGCTGGCGACGATGGGGAAGTTCGGATGCCTCGTGTCCCAAACGAACAAATTGAACCAGGCCATCTAACTCTACGTGCTGCAATGCTAGGCGTCCCCTATCTCGAGATACAACCCAGGCTGGGCGATCAAAGGTGATCGGAGTTTAAATCCTTTGCAAGGTACACGCACACCCACCATTTTGCCAAGTGGTATTTATTTTTTGGACCAAATAGCCTTCAACAGGCTGAAGGTCTGAAGAAAACTTTTAAAACAAATGTCAACCGGTTCCATAACTTTCTTTTCTGCAATGTGGGGCGAAAGAAAGTAATACCACCACCCTACTTACTGTAGGATAAACTACTTTTTTTATTTCCTTCTTTTATATTCCGATTCTTTTTCCATTGCAGCAATACCATTTCTTGATAGCAAAGACACATCACTGCAAGGCTCAGCTGAATTCATAAACATCACTGAAACCTTAGACAGAGAGCTTTTTTGATTGAAACTTTCGGCAAACCTTTCTTTCCAGTAACCCACCCACCCCCCGGTAAGGAATAAGGGCCCATACGCCTCGAGGAGCATCTGAGTTTGCTATGAAGAATGCAACATAATGACTACCTAGACATAATGGACAATTAAGTCGAGATATGACTTGAAAACGCCCTGAGCAGAGCAATAATGCCGAATTCCAGCTGCTATTCTTTGTAAATTGTGTAAGCACAGTATTAGAATCACCAATCATCAAGAAAGATTAATACCTAGATCAAAAGGACTAGTGATTCCATCATCCATTTCTTCATCTTCTTCTGCCATTAAAACTGCCCTCGACAATTTGTTCTCCATCTGAAATTGAAATCAATACGAAATAAAGAACTTTACCCTCGCTCAACAGTAAACATGGCAACTGTTGGATGAATTTACATAACATATTTATGGAGAATCTTGGGCTCGCAAAATGTGCTTCTAATTAATTCACTACGTAAACATGTCCAGTGGGCCAACGGAAACACAGTTGGCTCCAAAGATGTTACAGTTTACGGGTGGAACTAAAAGATGCCGCCAAAAATGGGACATTTCAACACTGTATTTCAGACAAATGCATGTATGCCATCATTTGCTAGTGCCCGATTACTACTTGAGTGTTTTATCTAAATAATAATGAGACGCAGGAAGCATTCACAACACTACGACTTCAGCATGTTGTACATCTCATTGCTGCACGCAGTGACACTAACAAACAAAGTGCCAGTTGATCGTGCACAGCAGCCACTAACTCAGAAGACTAAATGGGAATTCGAGCAAGAGATGTTACCGCGTCACAACAGCAGCCGCTTATCTTACAAGACAGGAAGTGACAAGAGATGGAACCCCTTTATGAGTGTTAAGAAACAGTAATTTAAATATGGAAACAGGCTTGTCGAAGCTAATTAATTTCCTCTTTCCTGTTTTAACCCTGTCAACACGCCCGAGACAATCTCAGACAAATGCGTATTTCACCAGACACCACTTGTGAGTCTCAGGGGCTCCCTCCCATAATACGCGCCTTTCTCGAAGGTCACGCTCCACAACTGTGCTACAACCGCACACGAGACATAATTAGAAGGAGGAAAATTTTCTCTTTCATTCCCAAATAGGCTGGAATATATTTTTGACCCTAGGAAGGTTATAAATTGTATCGTGCATTGTTCTGAGGATGATTTACAAAAAATTTCCCGTGAGGAGAGCTGCAATGCCTGCGAATTTAGTAAATACATACCACATAGCTAAGGAAGTTTGATAAACGTGAAATGATAATTACCGCTTGTTTAGCAGGAAAAAGAGGAGTTGACGACGGAATGTTTTTACTCGATGTAGTCTTATCTGGGAAGTCCTTCTTCATTTTCTTCACTTCGCTAGGAACTTGATCTTCTTCGTCTGAATCACTTAGACCATATTTTGAAAAGTGGTCCACCTGAAAAAAAAAAGTTGAATTCGATTTATTTAACGTACGCCAAGTTTTCTGAACTAGGAGGGGGAAGGGAAGGTAACACATGGTGCTCTGATGAAACTAACGTGTTATACTCAGATATATCTTACCGCAGGACCAGATAACTTTGCCACAGATAGACGCTAAGAGGGGCGCAGTGCAACAAACAGGGAGGCAAAGTGTTTTCCATAAGATTCTGAGTGGGTCTAGGAATGAGGTTGAATCATCTTATGCAAATGTGGGGCGCTTGATTAATTCTAATAACTGGCTCAGAATGTTTGGTGGCTGACATTTTTACTTTCCTTGGCCCCACATGCATTCAGAGATATGTTTTCCATTCTGTTTAAATGGTGGCACTTCAGGTTCCAGAATTTACTGTGCTACTCCTACTTGTGCCACGACCATTGTTGAGCAAACCGTACACAGAGAACTAATGAGCCTGTAGACACTATTTAGTTTTTTTGGGAAGGATAATGATCGCCGTCTCGGAATTTTCGAATAAAAACTGTGAGGAAAGTGAAATGGCGGTGGCAGTCATTTCTGGGGTACCTCCTACACATCTTATGAGCCTTATTAAACGCTCATACTATAGCTACTTTATCACCATATAAATATTTCTGAAGATTTCTGTAACACTTGAATAGTTTATATGGAAACAACTGCGCAAAAACGATTTTTATCGAAATGTTTGGTAATTTATTGTGCAGCTTTTTTATGCTTCTGCAGCGGTATCGGGTTTCAACAGTTTCTCCACATATACGAAAAATAGGGTTTTTGTAGAAGTTTCTACAAACAAAAACACCTCGTCTAGTTTAAAACCACATATAAAATTATTGTCATTACAGCTTTGTGCATGTTTTGGATTCCAATTTTAATTTTTCCCAATATTTGTTTTTTTTTCATTCATTAGTTTAGTTTTTTAACCACTTGACCTGTGCACGATGAGTGACAGCCTGTTAACATCCCATCCCGTAACACGGATTTTCAGCCCATTTTGGGGATTAAGTTTCCAGTTTCGTCTTATCTGTTGCTATATACTTTCGGAAATTTAAAAAAAAAGCTCTTGCCAAGTTGGCACGAATGGGGAGTTTTAACGTATTCTTGAGTTATTTGGAGCTGTCCATAAAAATAATTCAATCAAAACCGTAACAGCCGTTTTTGAGAAAAAAATATTTAGTGTTATGATCACAATGATGACTACAATTACGTACCGCCTGTCTCCCATTGTAGCCCCCCCCCCCCCAAGCGATCATGGTCTAGTGGTCATAGACAAAGATTCACAATCCAAAGAAAGTTGGGCATTGGATTGGAGCTCGTGATTGCTGTAATTTTTGCCTGAGTCAGCGGCTCTCCAAACATTTCCAAACCTCTCTCATAACAGTTAGTTTTTTGTTTTAAATAACAAATTAATACTTTATTGTATTTAAAAATACATCATAGTGGAGCACAAGTTTCGAAATAGAAAAATAATGAAGGTAAACCTGAGTGAGATATCTATCCACTGATAAATCCTCAAAAGCTTTTGTTTGTAGTGATGGGCTGCGGTGGGTTTGCGGCTAATTGCTGTAGTATGGGGTTGGAGTGTAGGATCAATCTTTCAAGTAGGATGGTAAATTGTTTCCGAATGTCGCCTTTAATTGGAAGAATATATAGGTCGAGCGTAAAATGGAATTTCGAACGAACCAAGGAGCACCAGTGACCATGCGGAGAATTCTGTTGGAACACTTGAATTCAATTTACTTGGAACTTACTGGCTGCTCCCTAGCATTCTCCTCCGTACAGCCATATAGGTCGTAGAAACAGTTAGTTTTGAGTGGATCTTGCTCATACTCTTATTTTGGAGACCCATGGTAACTTGCTGGCTAGATCTCAAGTTTGAGCTGATTTGGTACAGCCGTTTTCTTTCAATCGCGTTCAGACACAAGCCATTTTCACAAATAGTGTTTTTCAGACTCAGTAATGATGTGAAGAAAACTTCAGCCGATTACACAACTTTCCTTTCCACTTTGTAACGCCAAGGAAAGTAAAAATGTCAGCGCCCACAATTCTGAGACAGTTATTATTGGAATGAATTACGTGGGGTGCACAATTTTTTTGAAGTATGACGAAAGCGCATTTTTGTTATTACAGTGACGACAGTAAGAGCAAACAACCCGTTATTTCAACTACACAATGCAAACCAGAGTTACATATTGAGTGTTGGAAGAGTACAAAGGCTCACCTTGAACACCCAAGAACCCGTTTGAGGGCGGTATTCAACAAAGCGGGTCCCGTGTTTGGCGGAAGCTCTAGTTAATTTCGATTCATAGTCCATAGCGGCGATACGACACGGGTCTGTTATCGGGAGCCGAGTCGACTTGTCTATAGGCCAAACTCTGTCCAGCGTCACCTGCGCTCGTCTGTTTAAACCCATTCCAACAGGCGGTTTCTTGTCATCGTCTGGATACACGACGACTTCTTTATGTCTAAAGTGAACTGAAACGTTACATAATAGCAGATTAGACACAAATGAATGTCGCAATAATTTACTAGAATTGAACAGAATTTGTAGCACAAACCGATTTCGTCCAAGTTCAGTCCGGCAACACTGAATGAATCGGGGTAAAATACGTTGCCGTAGTTGAGGCGGCCGACAGTAAAGTTGTCAACTACACAACTGCCATCGGGGGCGACCAATTTTGCAAGCTCGTCCAGCGATGGTATTGTGTAGTAACCAGCTCTTCTCAACACGATTCCAGCGGGGTGATCGGGCATCGTTCCATCCACTTCTGCGGGTATCGTGTCTTCCAAATCTGAATCTGAAACGTCGGGGTAATGTATATAACGTGTTTACAACATTGTGAAACCCCTGAAATCCCCTACTAGTGTGAAAATAATTTTTCATAATTTCGGAGTTCTAACAGAGTGGTATTTCATAATCTAAAGCTCTCTCAGAACTATGACTGGTGGGGCGAGTCCAAGTCTCTACTCTAGACCATTCTTGAGCTAAGGTTCTTAATCCATCGTATCCTTCAAATAGATTTCTTCATACCAATTCACTAGATTGCAGTCACCTTCTCTACTAGCCAGGCAGTATTTCTTCTCGAGTGGGCAACTTCAATAAGCAGAGGGACCATTACAATGAATCCAGGAAATCCAGTTTATTAATCGCAGAACGAGTACTTCAATTTTACTTATGCCCTCTTCAAGTCTTTCCATCCACCAAACAAATGGTTTAAAAGTAGATTATTCTGGAAGAAGGAAAAAAGCGACCCATCCTTACATTAGAGGGATAAGCTTAAGCAAAACACCTATTCGAGGTGCTGTGGTATAGTTGAAGCCCTTCCTATTATCTTAAACCTCCTTCAAAGGGTTATACGTGCACAGAACAGCTTCATATCTACTGAATGTGCAACATTCGAGCGAACAAAAACCACACAACTCAGTGGTTTGCTTCCTTATTTCAATGATTCAAATACTGGCTATGACCTGCATAGCGATGATCTCGCTTATTAAGAAAAATCTTGATACCCATTCATCGGGTCATTCATTACTACGTTTCCGAAGTTTCCTCTCTCAAACCATCTTCTCCTCCACACTCGAAACACAATATTACTCATCCTTGTAAACCCTCGTTTGTCTGATAAGCTTATTGGTAGTTAGTTGACTGACTGCACCCAGTTGCCTGCGTAACAGCAGATTCTAACAACCAATTACTCGCTTCCAGAAAATGGTGTGAGTGTGTGTGTGTGTGTGTGTGTGTGAATGCGATTGAGGGGAAGTGGCTAAAGCAAAATGACACTAATTTTACATTTAGCCCGGAGGTCACTATGATACACCAAAATGAGGATATGAGAAAAAATGGTCTAAAACTAACTACTGATCAAAACACAAAATTAATCTTTTCTAAAAACAGCCCTAGCGATTTTGATTAAATGTTTTCCGAATGAGTAATTCCAAATCACTAGACAACATAAACCTCTCGGAAAATGGTGACAGCACTACAATTATTTCAGCGCAGTCATTATCCATTCTGAATAATGCACTCGTTTTCGGTCAGGAGATATTTTTTACAACCTCCCACACCCCTTAAAAATTTGACAAAACGTTACAAGCCACGGGGATTCCAAATTCTGCCCCCCGCCGTGCCATTGGCGTTTTTCGGCACAAAAATTCAATTAGGCATTATTGCCCAGCAATTCGATTGGGCAAAACCAGACTGGTTGTTACGGGCAAACACTTTTATTATTAGTTATTGCATTTACGTCGTGTTTGGTATAATACTATACTACTAGGCATTCTTTGATGCTGAGATGACTAGAACAAGGCTCAGAGCTGTAGGACTGCGCCTAGATGGAAATCGTAGTAAACGTAGATAAAGTTATGCGCTCATTTCCCTCTCTGCCTCCCATCCCAAAACACCGTCACGTCATGCTAATTGCCTAGCGTCGCCTAGAAAACGTAATTTTCGTTATGTATTAAAGAAATTGGGTTGTGTCCGCCAGTAGGCAAATACTAAAGTTAACGTACCTGTTAGGTGAGTCCGTCTCCTCTGGCACTCCTAACTCACAAGCCAGAGGAGACGGACTCACCTAACAGGTACGTTAACTTTAGTAATTTTCGTTGTTCCGTTGTAGTCAGATCATGTTTTGTATCATTAGCGCAAGTATTTTTAGTTTCTGATTTGAACGGGATGGATCTCTTGAGGGGTGAGACTGCATCAAACAGAGCTAGAGAATAAACTGTTGTGTAGTAGTTTGCAACGTTTTTTCTTATAAATACAGCATAAGGATGCTAGCGTTCTCAGTACTAGCAGATACTGGTATTTTCAGTAGTCAGGGCGTTAGCAATAAACTACCTATGCGACGAGAGTTTAATAATGCTCATACAACAATTAGGAGCAACCCCAAAATTAACGAATTGAAACTACCACTGCTGTTCCACTAACAAACATCCCACAGTTGTCACCGTCCTTCTAAAAAAAAACATGTTGACATTAATGGTCGTAGCATGAGCAGGGCACCTCAATAAACTCCGAAGCTTTAAGCGCTACTACTTCCTATGTAAAACATGAGTGAGAAATATATCGAATTAGTAGCTAAATCCACTAAATTTCAAAGCGATGATTTATTTGTTGTGCCATGCTTAGTCTCTAGTCGTGAGTCCAAAAGGCAAAACACTATGAAATTTCCTTTCAGAGTTTAAAATAAATCCACCGACCAAAATGGTGATAACAATGTATTTCTCACCAGAACTGGATGCGATTGATGCAGCAGATTCCTTGTTGTCATCTTGCGACGAACCCAGTGTTACATTGGTTTTCTGATGATCAGACTTGTTCTCTGTCAAAGAGTTATTGTTATCTTCCAATCTGAAATGAGCAAAATAGAGAGTAATTTCCAAGGAGTGGACGAAAGCGATAAATTAGCGAACCTAGAGAGTAGTGTTAGATTTATATACCTGCTGTGCGGTTGAAATCTGGAACTGGTTTCCTTCTCTTCACGGGAGTCATTTTCCCTGAAATCGAGAAATAAAATGAGGTGCGGATGAATGCATCGAAGTTCATAACGCACAAAATCGATCGACAGCACTCATAATCTTGTAAGGCAATCAAATGCTTGCTCGTTATCACTGACAAAGTATGAAGAGATTATACAATTCAATACCACTATTACAACGCCTATACCTGGATTCATTCAAGTTTCTCGTGAATAAGACCTTCGGGCTCGTTTTAATGACAGGCGACATTTCGTTGATAGCGTTGGATTTTCCCATAAATGACGGCGTTTGGATCATAGGCGTGTCGTTGAACGTTCGGGATTGAACTACCAGGCGCTTGGGGGTTGGTCGAGTTATGGGCCCTAAAAAGTCGGCCGTGAAGTCTTCATCTCCGTCCAAACCATCGAACAAAGATTTCTGGGCAAAAATTAAAGATAAAAGTGACGATACGACTCAGAATAAAAACGTTCATCAACGGATATTACCAATACTAAATATGGCAACATTTTAGTATTTAACATATTATTTTTTGACTAGGTATTTGTATTAAACCGCTCAACACCACGTTTAGCACTCAGGAGGCTCATCTAACAGCAAGCTTCCCATTTCATGTGAGCCAAACGAAAACATGGCGGTTATTGTCAAACTACAGGAGTAGCCAATGTGCTCGCAACGAGGATCAGAACACTCAACTTCAGCATTTTATTCCTCCTCATTCACGTTCTGGTGACTTTCGTCAATCGTGTGGCTGTCTCTGTGACGTGTTTAGGTGAGATCACCCTGCCATTTGCATCATCACACACTGCTTTTTTCTCCCCTCCTAATCCCTTTGACACATGTTTTCAAAGCAGAACTAGACCACTTTCTGCTTTATCTCCCCCCCCCCCCCCCCCACGACAATCAGACCAAACTACCTTTATCCTCCAAGGGCCAGGAAGAATGTCACGGTGGTATGGGGGACACCATTTACGGTTTTGAAATTTATTATTTATTTTATTTCTCAGTAAAACTGAGACTCAGAGCACAAAAACCGCTCTTGAGCAGTCAGGCAGAGTGAGGAGAAAACGAACGAGGAACCTTCCAACAACCGCTTCCACATTCTCTCTCCCCATCAAGGTGGGGAAGTTTAACGATGCGAGTCTAGATGAAGAACCTCCCCAAATTCTCGTTCCGTTGATTATTCTGTGAGTCTGGAACAGCCTTAAGAATCTTAAGACAATTAATGTTGAACTAAATAGTTCCACCCACCAGTCTCCTCTACATCCCATTCACCATTCATGAGGGCAGAATTGGAAAGAAGTGTGGAATTGATGCGAACCTCAAGATCCTGCAGCCGCAAAAATAGGTAATTCTCATTTGACAAGATAAGCTCCTGTAGCTACAAATGACTGCCTCTTGTCTCACCCACCTCAATCTAATTGAATCACTAACATTTTAGTTATAATTTTCATACCGCTTTACATTTTAGTGAGCAATATGTTCATTTTATCACGAAAGAGTAAATATGCGAATAAAGTTCATTTACAAAATTCAATGCATACTAATGGTATTACAGACTCACCTTAGTTATACTACTGGCTTCGATGGGTTTGACTTTAATTTTACACGAGTTTTTAGGAGAGATTTTATAATTTTGACCAGAAATTAAAGCCTTTTGTGCAGCCGGGCTCGTTGGTTTTATAAGCTCATCCGCTTTTCCTGTAGGCTGAAAATGTACGAAAAACAAAACTTGAAACATTTCAAGAAAAATGACACATTGAATAAAAATGTTACAACTAAGGTCCAATTGAGGTGATAGTCAGTTTCTTTTGCCAATTTCTTAACATTCATTCCACAAGTGATCCGTGTATTGGAATGAAGAATCTCCATCGTCTTTGCTGTATGTTTCCTACCATCGGGCTGGGCAGTTCTCGAAATTAGGTTGTCATTGCCAACCTCCATTCCACGCCATATTGTACATTGATTTCTTTTCACGACAAACGGCTTGTTTTTTCTTCATTTCCTACGTTTTGGATTTGATGCTGCTGGGGCTCTGACGTCTTGCATTAGCTGGCTGCTTGGGGACTAGCAGGATTTATTTTTAAATTAGACTCGACGAACTGCTGAGCCATGACATCACTTAACATTTTTCGTACTTTGCAAAAATTGTAGGCACATGGCCTTATTTTCTATACTCTACTGGGAAGTCACCAAATACAGCGTAATGTTAAATTCAGATCCAGACAGCACAGAGAGAACATAGGAGGAATTACTCAGATCAGAAGAACAGCCAGCCATACCTGCTCTTGTTTTTCTTCAATGTTACATACACCACGTCTGCATCCCCCCAATCTCAACCTGGCATCCACTTAGTAAGTTGGTATTCTAATTTGTTCCTGACGTAGCAGACTTAGGCGACGCAATACTACCCAGAATTTGGCCATACAACACGTTGCTGCTTCAATCACCGAACCTCAACTCCGTGGACAACTACCTAAATTGGATTCGTCGCAGTTTCTACTGCATCACTTCAGCATTGTCATCCATCCTTGTAGCTTCCTTCGTTATTTTCATTGAATTTTGGACATTTAATTCGTGGAGTTAATTTACACCAGTAATTTATTTTATCTTCAATATAATGCCATTTAAATTTAAATTTCATTTATTCTAAAACCACTCCGTTCATTTTTGTATTTTCCTTCTGTGATCACTGTGTCAGGAATTTTCTGTTTCCCTTCGCTGGACAAGCATTTCGTTCGTTTTTAAATGCTGAACTGGCAAGTGTTTTTTTGTTGTTTTTTTTTTTAAATAACGAATCTAGCAGATCTAAAAGGAGAAGGAAGTAGTACATCAAATCCTACAGCAACAGTCAAAACTTGCAATTCAATAACAAACTCACACAGTATCCTTTTCCCCACAAAAAGAAATGTGATTTGGCATAAAAACGTTACTCGAATTCAGAAGTAATTTGCTACCTCCAAATGCCACACAAAGCGTATCTTCGGAAATCAGGCTGGTGTTAGTAACTGACTAGCCATAATTTTAAAAATGGAATTGAACTGGTGGAGAGGACTGAATGCAGATTTGGACTGAAAAGCGCTTGTTATTTGCCTCCTCTGAATAAATCTGTCATGGCACCTCATAGGAAAATTCCTTAGCATTTGATAAGACCTGTAAGATTTTTTCCAGTATTAATAATTCGAGGGGTACAAACATTTTTGAGCTACTTAGAGGATAATTCCACAGCTGAGTCTGCACATTGTATATAGACATCCAGCAGGCAGGTCTCGAAGAACTGTTTGCTCAATGTCTTTTTGTCCAACGTAGGGGTTTTTTTGTGGAGTTGCACTGCACTGAGAGTTATAAACAAATCTTTCTCACGACCTCCTCACGGCCTACTAGAAGTGGTTATTTATTTCGATGGTTTGAGCTCCACCAAATTCGTCTCAGCTTTCATAAGCCACCCAGCGCTTTCGTATTCCTGGATACAATGTCTTGGATCCTAATGGGAATATGCGGCTATCTCCCTCTCCCACTATCTATGATCATTCATCCGCACCTCTTGATTGTGATGGTTTGGTAGAACCTGCAGATAAAGTGACTCCATGAGATGAGTCTGCCTGTCTCACTATTTGCAACACACTACTCTGCACTATCACTGCATATAACTAAAAATGGGAGTTGGCTCTCTCTTTCGAAACTTGTTAAGGCCTGGAAAAGTGTCAAATATACCCAAGTCCCACTGTTTTCCAAAGCAACAGGCCACTGCAGAAGAGAATGGCGAGAGTTGGCTGCCTTCATTACTACCATATTCAAGTCCACTAGCTGCGCTTTAAATTTAAAAGTTCAGTCAAATGTCAAAGAGCCACTCTAGAAGAGACACTCTGTAAAACAGTTGAGACAAATTTAAAAAAAAGAAAAGAATTGAGCACTTACAGTGAGTAAGTTCTTGAAGAGAGGAGAATCACCAAAAGGAATTGACGAGTAGGCGTTCAAATGCTGACTGATCGGGTTCTGAGAACTTTGACCACCTAAAGAGCTACCCAAATACAAACGCTTTGAAATAGAATCGAAAGGATTCAATTTATTAACACGAAAATGAAGAGGAGAGGAACTTACTTGAGGCCTGATCCCAGCCCACCTCCCAGGGCAGGCTGACCTCCCATGCCCCCAAGAAGATTGGAACCAGTGTTGAAGGTATTCGTAGAACCGAACCCTCCACTAAACAATCCTCCGCCTGTGTTGGTCTGACCAAACAATCCACCCGGTTTAGACGCCGGGTTGTTGAAAAGGTTCGTACTTCCTCCGAGATTCAGCCCTGACAAAACCACGCACATTAAAATAACATTCACAATAAAAAAAGAGCGATTAACAGAAGAAATATCGTGCGGGGCAAAATAAACGTACCTAAAGACGTATTAGGTTGAGTTGGACCGAAGTTGAAACCACTGGGTTTATTAAAATTTGATGCACCAAAGGGAGACACGTTTTGATTAGTTTGACCAAACGCAGTTGTCCCGAATGATGATGTGCTTGTAGTTGTACCAAATCCAGCACCAAAACCAGTCGTAGCGGGTTTAGCTCCAAATAAGGAAGAAGTCGTGCTAGTGTTTGCAGGCTGATTGAAGGAAAACCCGGTCGACGTGTTACCTAGATTAAAAGCGGGCTTCCCACCAAAAAGACCGCCGTTTTGAGCCTAAAATAAGAAGTCAATATTAATACAGTCTTCAAAAATAAACAACCGCCAGCCCACTGCAGTTCATGCAAAGTTGATAAAACAATGGTAAATATTGAGATGATTGGGTGAAGTGCAAGCAGATGTTTGGTACCAGTCAGTATTTCAGCCAAAGCCAGGTCCAGGAGGTGTAAGGTAAGTTGCCGTGGGTAAGGTAGTTTAGGAAGCCGAATTGCCATTTTATATGGATCGCCATCGAATCTGAGTTACTTCGTCCATCAGTGTCATCCTGAATACAATCTACTCACTCAACTTGGCGTAATAGCGGAAAACCATTGTGCCAGTCAAAGAAGTGCACAATAGATCGTAGAGATACGATGAACGAGGCTGAGTGAAGTCTCAGTTTCATAGAAGTGCGTCATTTAAAAATATATACATAATCGCTAATACTCTATACAAAGTAATCAATGCTCGATTACGTATCTTATATCTGCTTAATCGATATATTTACAAAATGTTTTCCTGGTTCAGCAAATCATAACTGAAATTAAAACTGCAATTTGTTTTATCCAACATTACTTACAGGTTGGTTTCCGAACCCTCCGCCAAAGGCTGTAGACTGAGTACCAAATCCAGTCGTTGGTTGTGATGTGGTGCCAAAAAGGCCGCCACCTTGAGGTGCAGTGCCTGTAACAATAGTGAACGTGACTCTCAGTAAGGCCTATTTTCAGCAAAACAGCACTTATCGTGATACATCAGTGTGATAAATCAAGGCTAACTTATTGAGTTTCCAATACGCTAACCGAGATAAATGTGGAATGCAGTTAGAGAAGTTGTTATTTGAAGTCACATCAAGAAGGCGGTGGACTAAAAAGGTTACAGTAAAGTAAGGTTATTGGGTGGATGTTCGATATCCCATCCCGTAAACAAGTATTGTGTTAACATATCTCGCTAATGCCCAACCATCAACAGACCAGATTTGGACAAATTATAATTTCTAATAATTATCAAAAGCCAAAGTGGCCTCATTAACCTCTGCTAAAGCTGAAACAGGCGAGGAACATGAAGTGCAAATGCTCAAACTGCAAGAGCTGTAGAAAAAAGCTAAATTAGTCCAAGAAAATGCTTAGGTTGAACTGGAAAAATCGAAAGCGGTACAAGACTTTGAGAGCCGAGCAAGACAAAATAAAAACTGAAATTGTGAGGTAGCAACTTTGACACGCTCAAGCTCAAAGGAAGGGAGAACGATTACGTTTACAGCAATATGGGGGTCTCGATTTTTAATAAAGTCGCTCAGCCAAGGAATATTATATGAACAACTATTTGTTTTCGACGAAAGTAATACTTTTGTTCGCAGCAAAATTCAATTTCATATATCTTGAACACTGGTTACACTCTCGTAACCATCTGGGGCACCAGGTGAGATGACGATAACCTTAATATAATAGATTATCATCGTAGTTGAAAAGCAACAGCAATAACAGTGCATATTTGTTCATTACTACTATTATTATACAAAGACATATGTAAATTATTCAAGATAATAATAGAAGAGACATAGTCTGATAAGTGACGATCTTTTATCAGGTATGGGCCATCGTCACTACAGCGACCAGATTGCAATGCCCAAAAACTATTAAAAAATAAGTAGAGAAAGAAGGCTCACTTCCAAACGGTTTTTGGGCGGTGTTAGATCCAAATAGGTTAGATGACGTGTTGTTAAAACCGAACGTATTCGTCGACGTAGTGGCCGGAGCCCCAAAAGGCGTTGCAGTACCAGCAGGTTTGCCGAACAGAGAATTAGAAGCGTTGGCACCACCAAACATATTGCCACCAGTTGTAGCGCCAAAGCCTGAAATACCAAGTATTATTTGCAAAATGAATTAAAGGCAATATACGAATAGCACTGTGATTGAGTGGTTACAGAGAGGACAAACTAAATGAAGGGATTGTTCACGCGCGACAAATTATTTTTCATCTCCTATTTTGTTTGTTTTGTTTTTAATCGGGTGCCTATCGCGGGCAACTTTGACCAAACGCACCTCACGTAGCGGAGCCCATGACGCCAAGTGGGGAAGAGATGACTCGTGACAACTTGTTTTTTGGATGTGCCACAAGCTCGACACTCCGATTCCTCTCTCGTCCATTTTCTTCTCATTCAAGCCGAATCGAACACGGGTCATCAGAATCCCGACGATTTCTATCTGTTTTCTCGACATTTACTGGGTCATCAGTATCCCGTTGATTTACTTCGTGCCGTCAAGTAATAGGTCCTACGACCGAATCAAACTGTTCTCTTCGCGTCAGTGGGGACATAGTGACTTGCCTTTCTGCCGACGCGTCTCCCAAAGTGCATCAGGGGCGTACAACATCTGCAGCTGCGGGATTTCGTGCATTTGAGAATCACTACGGTCAGACACTCTTTAATTTTCTTTTTCTCGTTGGTTTTTCTACGGAGATTTCAGCCGAATAATTTTACTTTATTTTGTTTATATTTGAGAAGAAAGTCCTGGTTTATTTGTTTATTTTATACGTATTTTATTTTATTTTTAATTATATTGGAGATAGACAACAAAATTTGTGGTCTGGGGTAATTGGTGTTAAAACCCCTCCTCCGATCGACAACAGGGATTGAGACCCTTCGCTCAACATATTTTCAAGATTTTGTTACAGAGAGATGAAAAACTGCCAGACAAGAAATTTTGTATTCAGGAATTTCAGTTCATTTGCGAACGAAGTACTGACAAACATGTTTTGATTCATTTCCCCTCCAAACTCAACTTTTCACACACACAGTGATCACAGTCATTGAGTTGTCAAGTAATAATCAAGACTGCCCAACAATCCAGCGGTTCTCAGGCCATACCATCGGGGATTCACTGTGTTGCAGATTTCAGGCACTGCACATTAGATGACTGTCCGCACGGCGAAGGGAAGAACGCCTCTCACATACTTTTCATCTACTCCGACATCTGCATATGCGCTCAAGCCCCCAGGAAAGGATGACGTGGCATCCTTCCTCTTCCAACAGATCCAACAGCCACCTTTGTCCAGGCTTGAAAGGTCGAAAAAGGTCTTGGGAGCCCCAGCGACAGCCCACACAATAAAACTACCTCCGATCACCCATAGGGGCTCAACACTGGCGCCTGTGGAGAGCGAAACCGCATGATTTGCAACCAAAGGTGCCCTAACCCCAATTAGCAATGAGCCGATAGGCCAGTAATTACTGAGTGAAACAGAAGTAATTAAGTGAAGCAGCAGGGGTTGGAATTTCTGGGGTTGCTCATAATTATTTGATTAGTGTTATTAAACGTTAATTGTATAGTTAGTTTAATGGACTACCACATCAATGTTTCACAAATGTGCATTTGAGCAGAATTAATTATGATAAAACTAAATTCGATTTTCGTCGAAGTCTTGGCAATTCATTGTGTCATGCCGTTGTTTTTAGTTGGTTATGAGATCTGTTTCAAGAAGCTTTGGCAGAGACAAGTTACTGGAGTAAGTTTAAACAAGCTCACTCGTCAAACTCCCTATTCTCTCTGCAGGCCTCACATTTGAAGCTCTCCTTCTGTCAATAACCGTAAGACAGGGAAGAGGATTAATTATAAAAAAGAGGATAATATATAGGGTTATCACAGAGAAGAGAGAGAGAACTGAAAGCATACAAGTCCTTGAAGGAAATTTCAAGCTGCAGCAAAATGTTGAATGAGGTTGACTAATTTTAGCTCAGAATACACGAATAATCTCTCTATTCGAGCTTCTTGCAAGATGAGACAAATACGATTAATTACGCGATTAAAAAATAATAGGATGGATGAGCTCACCTTGATTCGTCGCGCCGAACAACGATTTGTTTTCAGTCCCAAAGAGTCCTCCAGAAGTACTCGTACTAGGCCCAAATAACGTTGGCTGATTCGAAGTACCAAATAAACCTCCGGTTTGAGCGCCCTGCAACACAATCGCATGAAAGTTATCAGTTCAATTGACAACCATTTACATCAATTAGCGAATGAAAATGTCAAAATACCTGTTGAGAGCCCTTTCTTCCTGCAGCGTAATCTTCTAATCGAAGCTCTTCGAGAGACTTGCTTTCGTATTCTTTCATGCAAGTTATACAATGATGACGTGTATTAACGCTTGTACTGGCGCCATTTTTCATCATTGTATCTGTACCACTCACAGGAGTGAATTTGATGGTCGTCCCTCCAGTAGCTGCCGGTGATGCGCCAAAACCTTCAGGAACAATAAATTAACTCAGTTTTGAAGTTTTTAATAAATTGAAGAAGAATGAAAATTATTGATAACAAATGGGTTAGAGAGCACAAAAATTTCCAACTGGTCACCAGACTGTCCCTGTTATTTGTTAATTCTGAACGAGTCGGGGTTCTACTCTGGTTAGAACTATAGAACTGTACAGTGATGTAATTACATAACTCAGTTCTACTGTTCGAGCCTTTGTTGAGAAAAAAGAGGAAGGTTGGTTCTCTATGATAACTATAGTTAGATCTGGACCAGTTTCTCTCAAACTCTGTTTTGGCGTCCCATGTTTTGCTTCAGATTGGATATCAAATAAGAGATTATCGGGTTAGGCCATTTTCTCTTAGACTTTGCAAAACATTTTCTCAATTGACTTTTTCTACTCAGGAGCCTTTGAAGATCTTGAGGAAAGTCAACTTTTTTCTTATGGCCAAGGGAAGTAAGAAAATTAAAATTTAATATTCTTACCAGGAGTGGATCCAAATAAACCAGTAGCCGACTGGGTAGCGGGTTGCCCAAAAAGAGATGATTGCTGTTGTTGCTGCCCGAACAGCCCCGGAGACTGGGTATTGACGAAACCGAAGGAAGTTTTTGGTTGACCAAACGCCTGTGTGGTGCTGGACCCAAACAGTCCTCCGCTGGTTGTAGCATTTTGTTGAGTGCCAAAAAGGCTGGTAGTGCCACTGCTTGGAGCAGTAAAACCTGTGAACAAAAACGAAGGATTTTGTAACTTATCAATGGAACGTTATCCTACTCCTTTCAATGATGGCGTGTCACATTTAGGGCCGTGCAAAACTTTCGCAGCATTGAAAATGATAGAATATGCAGAAGAACATGTCCGCACTGTGAAACTGATAATCGTAAGTGGTTGCAGAAGTACTTAATTTTCGTTTTCAAAAGTTTTCAGATTTTCTACATACACATTTTAGCAGACTGTAGCATTAAAAATAGAGTACAGATGGAAAGAAGCTTTCCATGTAAACCATGGGGAAGACAGAAGTAAATATCTATCTCAGACTCGTGGTCTACAACATTGGTTCAAGAGTGCTGGCCAACAACTGTGAGAGCAAGAAGACTGTGGTAGTCTGAGCAGGATAGCTGTGAATAGTTGTGGTGAGACAAGGAAGGACTTCAGCCAATACCAGTACTGTCTTGTAGTGTCACCCACAATGCAAGGAACGAGACTCCAGCTGATGACAGGCAAAAATAGCTCGGGGTGATGAGCATTACTGAACAAGAAAGCAATAAGCTATTGTGCAGTTAAGAATAAGCTCAGTGCACACAGCAGAAACCCCCTTATTTGGATACCGGCTCATAGAGGAAAACGTAAATGCTATGGTTCAACAAAACGGAGTTATTACTTGTCACCAACATTATCGGTACGTCTACGTAAAATAAAGTACGACTTAAGCTTACATATAAGGCCCTGGAACCACCTATCAACGCCATTCAAAGAACCTACCTCCAAAAGCTGGTTGAGCGCTTTGAGTTTGACCAAAGGCTGGAGTGGTCGTGTTAGAACCAAATAGACTACCAGAAGGCTGAGTGGTGGCTCCTCCAAACAAATTGTTCGTAGGCGTTGAACCAAACACCGGAGGGTTGAAACCAGTGGCTGCTGGTCGACCAAATGCAGAGCTCGTTGAAGTGGCAGCTCCCCCAAAGGTGGAACCTGAAAAACATGAGTCGTCACTTTTAATACTACTATAAATGTAAGGGAACGCAGAATTTCGTGAGTAATATTCAGTTGTTTTAAAGACACGGTTGCTCGTTGGAAAGGGGGATTGGAAGACTTGTTAGGGGTACTGATTTTTGTGTGATTAATGCTTTTGTGGATTTTTATTTCAACGGATTGGATAATTTTTGTGCAGTTCGCAAAGTTGATTAGGTGAATTTTGGGGGTGGTAAGAGGTTTGCTCGAATTGGCGTGTTCGATTAGATAACATTCGATGTTCTATTATTGACTGCGTGACTTCTATTGGAAGCATTTAGCTGGTTTTTGTATGATCCGCTGAATGAAATAGAGGAGATTGGTGAGACTAGTCATGAAGAGCAGCCTGGAGCGGGAATTGTAACATTACTACATCAAAATTCGGAAAATGACAGTTTAATAACGTTACGTTGGAATGAAGAGGTGAACATCATTGTTTATTATTAGCTGTTATTTTTACACCAGATAAGTGCTCATCACTGCACCCCACTTCAACTCGAAGTATTTTCTTCTAATTTAGGACTTATGCTTTCAGGAATATTGATTATTTACTGGCCCAGTTGCCACGTTCGTGAATTCGAAGTGGTCAATTTATTGTTTTACTAGATTAACGACATTATCATTTGCTAATTTAATTCCTTTGACAAGGACAGCAATGTGCCGAGTAATATGTAGTATGTGGATAATATAATCGACACAAGGCTTCGGAACCCCTGATGGGTGTTGCCAGATGTTTGGGCGATCTATTAATCACAGTCCCTGGCTATATTTTTCTAGAGAATCTATTACGTCACTTTGTTTTCATAGCTTCATTTTAGTTTTTTCTTTTGAAGAATTATCACTGCTGCACTTACTCCCGAGAGGAGTTAGAATTTCTCCAACAGAGCTCTCAACACCGGCGTTGCAAATGAGTCAGTGTTTCGCCTTCTACCAGTATCTGGAGGCGTTTTCTTGCAACTACCAGTCTCAAGAAGCCGTTTCTTTCCAAAACGGCTTCAACTAAACAGTTTTGTTTTATCACGCCCATCTTTACTCGCGTCTGACGTCCATCCTCATAAATCTATTCATGTCCTGTTGTGTCGTGCGTGATTCTGTTAATTATCAACATTGCAACTTACCACAACTACTTTTCTACCCGCTGGCTGTTACAAACAACAATGTCGCAATGAACCTACACTTTTGAACGAGAAACTCCGTACTGTAGCACTGGAGCTGACGTCACGACCTCTAATCGCTTTGGTAAAAGAATATACGAAAGCATGTACATTAGTTTGAAGTAAGCTAGTCCTCAACCAGCCACACACAAAAATGGAGCACAACTGATTACAACCGGTTCGACTGAATTCCGACCAAATTAAAATATTCACGCTATCAACGCTATGTACGCCAAACGATGTTTATTCCCGATCAAGCTTGAAGTCCTTTGAACCTCATGAAGTCACGAAAATTAAAACAACATAATTCGTCATGTTGATCTTGGCTATTGGAACGTAATAAAAGCAGTTAACGACGCCAAATAAATAAACGGTAGGAGCGTATACAGCGGTTAAAGCTTACTGGGATACATGACGGTTTATTCAGTTCTAACGGAGTCCCATAGAGCGGCCACACTTCTCTGACAAGCTCGCTATACTGCCAAGACGAATAAATTGAGTAGCTTGACAAAAATTGAGAGATATTTCCGACCTCACAAGAGAAAAAAATCTAATAAACTTGAACTCTTTTAGGATTCGACGAACAACAAACGCGCAATAACAGGAGCCCCGTTCGTGAATTTACGGCGATGAAAGCGACGTTCTCTTCGTTTTCTCTTATTCCTCTTCGTTATTCATTTTTCCCTCTGAGTGCAGAAGGTTCAGCTACGCGGCAACTTATATCCTTTTTCTCCAAGTACCTGCTGACTAGCCGTGAATTACTGTGCGAGTAATTTAGAATGTTCAATGGAAATTGTTTCTACGCATTACGAATTGGTGTTGTTATTAGGTGTTCTTAGAGATGTCAGAAGGGCAAATTTAATGTTGCACGACCTTTCAGATCTACACATAAAATACTTCAAATTTAAAAGTAACAAACATTTCATTAAAATGTTAATGTTTATTTTTTATTAAGAATAATGACAGTTTTTAAGGTAGCATTATTGCTCTAAATAAAATTTCATAAGATAAGTTCAGTATGCAGTGCAATACTTCTGTACAGTATGACTAACTATAGAAGAACTTACGATAATCTAAATTTAGCAAGTTAAGATATATTCTCTCTGATCTATGCGTGAATAGTCACAGATTCTACAGATAGACGCTACTGTCAGTGTAGGGTAAAGATGTGACACTCTAGTTGGACCCATTGTACAACGAAGCAGTAATTTGTTCACATGAATGAAGTAGCTCATTTATTATCTTTCTCATACAGTCGTTGTATAAGTGTAAACGCACCTTAACAAACGTCACTCACATACCTTCAAATTTCAAAAATCTTGTCCACCCATTAGTCTTGCGATTTGATTCCAACTTTGAACGACTCTAGTGCTCTTATCTGCGTTAAATTATTGAAACTTGATTTACTCAAAAGCTGCGGCTCGTACACAGCATTCCAGTCACTAAATTTATTACACTAGTACAGTATAGAATTTATTTTTAATATAGTTCGAAATAGCGAATTTGTGATAATTTTGGAACCAGACTTAAAACTTAGCCCACATTTTACAAATTCCCTTTGAGTGGGGATTCAAAAGAAGTTTCAGTTCATTTTCATAGCAATACAATACAGTAATCTAATCTACAAATGGTTTTTCACAGCTTAGCGTACTGTTTCGCTTTCAACTCGTGGACTTGACATGTTGATTTGCCTTTTCAATAGTTTTTTCCCCGCTGTACATTTTGTGTTGAAGCTTCCTTATATTTGGGGGCTTTCTGAAACTAATCAAGCTATCGATGTTCAGTCGGTCCCATTTGATTTGGAATTTAAAACACCCTTTGAAATAAATCGATCTTGTGACTCTATTTATTAAACCTACGTTTTCAGTGGGCAAATAAACGTGTTTTTGAACGTTTTCTAGAGTAAGTGCCGAATTCACTTGCATTAACTCACCGAGGATTTTGTATGAACTTAAACGCACACTTAGTGTTAACACGTTTTGATACGTAAGTCAAAATACAGCAGATAATGAGTTTCTTCAACTATAAAAGTTCGTTTTTCAACTTTTATTTAAAACGGCTAGAACGATTTATATCAAACTCACTGGGTACGTTAGTGCTTTATTTGTAGCGTACCACCAGTGTAGCGATGGTTGAGGAAAATAGAGTGATCCTTCGCACCAAACACTTTTAACTCGTTTTTAGCCTTCTAGTTCGGATCCTCATCTCGTGACCTTTTCACTCGCAGTATAACCGAGCCGCGACCAGTCATCAACGCGAGCCGTAAACTTTCGTTAATATTTCACCTCTGACTTGATTACGTGGATAAATAAAATACTACAGCGACTTCCCTCTGGTCGTATTGTCGTGCAGATTATTCGCAGTAATTGTAAGTTGCGGCTCGTAAAACTTTTCAACTGACTAGATGGCGACTACGATCGTCGTCTAAAACCTCAACAAACGTTAGGGGTTGTTGCTTAATGCAAAACTGCGTATTTTTAATTTTCGCTTCCCAAAGAGTAACCCCAAGTATTGAACTTACTCTAAACAAAAATTGAGTTTTCTTGATATCTTTCCATTTTGAGGCCTAATGAATCGAAAAGTGTGTGGTTTACTTTGGGAATGGACGGTTGAACTGACTGAGCTAGTCCATTCTTCGTTTTGTTCGCGATTTGTCCATAGCGAGAAAAATAGGTTCTGAACAATTTACATCGATGGTAAGGGTGGTATCAAAATTAGTTTTTCCGCATTTTTTATATATTATTCACCCATAAACTTGAACAACTTCACGTTTTACGCAAAACTTACTAGCACTTAAAATTCCAGCATTCATTGGGCTGTTATGTGACTGTCATAGGGTCAGGGGATTGATGGGGCTGTCAACATGAGTTTATGGAGTGGTTCGTGGGTCTCCTTCTGGAGTTACAGGGGACAGGAGACTGTGAAAAAAGTTGGTAAAAAACGTGAGTTTGAATTTCGGAATTTTTAAATTGGTTCCTCTCGATAATTTCATGACCGCTATTAACACTTCTACCGTATAACTAGCTAATTGGAGTACCACCCTGATTTTATCAAGAATGCTCTAGTGTCATATGAGCCAGTTTATGACGAAAGCGCTGCGAAATATTATGCAACAGCGAGAAGTCTCACACCTCCGAGACTCACTCCATTTGATTCAGCATCGAAAAATACCAGTAAACGATACGACGAAAATGACCCCATTAGGCAATTGGCCCGACATGAAGAGTAAGGTAAGGCAAGTAAGGTTTTAATGGGACGGGAAGGAGTGTAAATGATGAAACGATAACTTTCGCTGTGCTGTCCCGCGAGTTCTTCACTTAGGGTCTCGTTCACCAAAACGCCGCTGATCGTGATCCAACTGATCAGGGCTAGATAAGTTGATCAAGGCTAGTCATTTTCGCGCCCACCACGCTAGCCGAGATCACTGTGGGATGCGGTTAGCATAGACGTGATTACGCTGCGATTAAGCCATATCGAGAAGGCAGTGGACTCATGAGGTTTCAGTAAAGTAAAGAAATTGGACGTCTGTTCAACATCTTGTCCCGTAAACAAGTGTCATGTAAACGTAAACGGCCGCGAAACCATGTATCCCGTAGATTCCCAATGCTCAATAATCTGGATTTGACCAAATTATTGTCTTACACCAAAGTGGCCGCATTAACCTCTGCCGAAGCTGAATTTTGAGAGGAGCTTAAAGTGAAAATACGCGTACTACAACTGCAAGAGCTGCAGGAATAAGCCAAATTAGTCCGGGAAAATGCTTTGTGCGTGTAGGAAAAATCGGAAGCGCTACAAGAAAATGAGAACTGAGCAAGAAATAATAAAAACCCAAATTATGAGGTTACAACTTTTGCAAGCAAGGAACTTTAACAAAGAAGGGAGAATTGTCGTGTTTAATATACTAATGTTGGTGTAAAAGCGTGGTATTATTTAACATTTCCTACTTATCTGCTACTAAATCCACCCAGGTAAGCCGTTTGTGTTTTCTAACACGGCAATATGACGACTGGTTTTTTCAGAAACTGCTCAGCACGTATTTTACGCAAACAGCAACTTGTTTTCGACGATCGTATTACTTTTGTTCGCAACAGAATTTAAATTCATACTTCTAGAAGTCGTTGGATCCTGCTCAGAGCCATTTGAGGCGCCGGGTGAGATGACGATAACCCAACATATTAGATTATCATCGTAGTGGAATAGCAACTGAAATAACTGAGCACTAGTAAACAGTATCTTTGTTTATTATCATTATTCCAAAATATACGTAAATTATTCACAATAATAGAAGCGAATACTCGGCAGTGCGAGGTAATGGCGGACAAATATCAGAACATGATAAAGAAAGATAAGAGCTAACCGTGCCAAACCGCCAAATTTTTTGGGGTTAGCGCTTGATCAGGGCTAGAGCTTAACCCAGTCTGGTGAACACCGTTTTTGTGGCGGGAGCGGGTTAGGTGCTGTTAATCGTCTCTAAACGAGATCAACGCAGTTGGTGAACGCAGCCCTTAGTAGACTTTAGATCACTGTAATTACTGTGATGTCAGTATGTTCGGTCTAGACACAGTCGTACATCTCTGAGACTCGTTCGATTCGTCCGCGCATCTAAAAATACCAGGAAATGATTCCAAATACGGCTCATTTTCGATAGAACTGCCAAAATTGCGGTTTTGCCCATTTTTTATACAATTTTTTATCCATAAGAACCATGGGCTTCGTCCGATCGGATTGAATACCATTCGGATTTTTGTGCGTTAGATCGAATTTTTTAGTCTACGTTTAGAACAAGATACTTGGAATCGCGATGAATGATTGGAATCGTTTGTTATTCGTTTCAAGTTAATATAATTACAAATTGACGTAGGTGAAAAACTGAAAGGATGGAAAACATAAGTGTTTAATTAATTACTGTCTAGCTTTTGGCTTGATGCCGTGGTCAGAACTAATTTTTCAGAGTTCTTCTTTCATAAAAGTAGACAATTGCCGATGAATACATTATATGTTCGACTGATTCTTCTTCGGAATGAATTCATTAGGCTCGTTTCTACCGGCTTTCTGTTCTCTTGGGCTTTTGACACGTGACGCAAGGCCTACCACTACACAAATCTTCGCCGAGGTAAGAGGCAGAATACCCCAAAAACGGTTCCAGTCTCCGACCAACGCAAATTAAACGAAAAAAATTATCTTTTTCCAACCCTGTGTCATCGTTTGAGGTCGTCTCGTTTGACCTTTTGACCCGATATTTAAGTCTTCGGGCGGATCAACTCCGCGGGTCTGTCACGGCCAAGTCCCTTTCAGACTTCTTTTTCCCCGCCGGATTTTCAGAATTAAAAGCCTCCAACCAGTTCTAAGCTCGAAAACCCGATGATCTCCGTCTCGATTATCTTCTTCGCCTACCGAACAAAAAATTCAACAATAAAAATAAATCGCTCTTTTCTTAAATTATTGGTAAAAGTTGTTCGAATCCGAGTTTGAGACCCCTTCCTCATTTGTCAGAGTATTACGGGATCGTTGGAAAGGTCGCAAGAAATTCAGTAATTGGTTGCGTAGGGGAACTTTCAGGTTTGTTTCTCCGAAATTGTATTATTTCGCAACGCGGCATTTCCATCGAACGATGTGCCGCCTATTTTTAGGGATTCACTTTCATTATGCGCTAAGCTCAGTCTTGGAACCGATGCGGATTTCATAAGTGTTGGCTGAATGACCCGAGACTCCCGAGTTGTACACACTTGCAACACGAACGCGAATTATGAAGGATTACTGCCTCATCATCCTATCGTTTCATTTTTATCGTATGATTTCGAGAAATTCCTTCTTCTTGCTCTGAACTAAGATACCAATGATGAACTATGCTGATCACCAATTGAATCGTCACACGGTTTTTGGAAAGGAATGCACACTAATTCAGAGATTTAGAAGAAGAATGAAAGGTTGGCTATTAGAGCCATGCTCCCCCCCCCCCACTCCAATCGCCATTGTAATAAGTGTGCAGACCCTATACCATATCTTACTTCAAGCGTCAGGGTACCAGCTGGTCAGACACAATTCAGCAGAATGGAAGAACGAGAAGAAATGAAAGCAGAAGAAACTGATGCCTGCTTGCAAGAGTTGGCACGTATTTATTGCCTTTAATAACTCGCTACTGAACAACATCGTAATAAATTTAAACTCTCATGTTCACCCATTACAATAGTCGTTTCAAGTGTCAGGTTGCCAGGGCGCACCTTCAGTGCTGTTCAAGTGCTCCCTGAGCATCACTCACAAGATTCTGTCTCGCACTTACTCTAATAGGAGTGTTACATCAATAGTCGTGCGCGGTTAAAGGGCATTTGAGCAATTTTTGCTATCATGCCAGGCCCTGGGCCTGTGCAGTCAGACCTGTGACAGGTATGGCAGTTTGTAGGCCTGTTCATTTCCTACTGCATTAAAACAGATGTGCTGCCACGTGGGGAGAGGCTCTCATTGTCGTGGAGACATTCGAGGAATCGCATACCATCAATTTGGAGCTTAATATTAGATTCCTCATCCGATTCCGCGGTTCCGCCCTTTTGTGGCAAGCGTCGAAGAGTGGGTCGACAGTTTTCAGCAGTTACCTTCGAAACAAGTTGGGCGAAACAGTTATAGGCTTTTAGGGAAGCAGCCAAAGGTTTCATCCAACAACTGCCACTGTCTACAATAGTGCAGACCGCTTTTGTATCCCAAGTCCCTGCGCGGACTGGCGATTCTTCCAGAGAAAAAAGTGAAGCCACCAATTGGAATCTGTAAAGAACTGGCTCGTCAAATGATCCATTTTCTCATTCTGTGATATTAGGAAAAATGCACGTGCCACGACCCTTTGCTTCCAGTCTATCCAGCGCTGTTGGTACAGATTTCAGCTTCTTCAGGTTCTTTTTAAAAGTACGGACATGTTTTTTCTACGGATTCAGCTTTAGAATTGTTTTTTTTACATTTCAGCCTTTGGTTGTCCCTATCCACCCCTCCTCATCCAGAAGTTGTAGGAGGGCGTGAAACTAGCATGTAGATGAATCCTCTCCACTGTGGCTTCTGACGGACGCCCTAAAACTTGCTGAACGCGAGGTGATGAAAAGTTGTTAGATGCGTCACACCTGTTGCTTTTCGAAGAGTCTAGCTATTTCCTGGCTTCGAAAGGATTCGGGGATTCGACGAGGGCGAACCTGAATAAAAAGTTAGGATTCCTCACATATTCAAAATGTCCTCAAACGTGTAGGACAGGTCGTTTAAGACAGAAACGAAGTTCATACATCTTTCATATATCACGAGACCTCGCAAAGGTGGAAGAAGGGTGTTGGGGATGTGGATGATGAATACCGTTGGTCAGAAGATGGTCAGAAGGATGTCTACGTAGAGATTAGGAGTCCTCTTCAACACAAGATGAATGAGTTGGCGTTGAAGTGGCACAACCTTCCCGCACATTATAACATTAGTGGGGCGTTACAATATTTTTCTTGTCGACCTTAGAAACTTGAGAGGAAACCTGTTGTCTCGGAGAGTTCAAGCTTCGGAGGTGCATGACATAATCGGCTTTTTACGAGACGAGCAATCGAGGAAGATCCAAATGAAGTGAGGGAGTATTCAGCGAGTAGAATGATGCACGGCTTTTTAGTCGAAAACGATTAAAGGCTTCCATTTAGTGCGTGGGGTTTTTGTTTGGAAGAACTCAATCAAAAGAGGGCGCTAGTTGTGTAACAAGTGCCTCGCCACTAAAGGCTGTGAGTAATGAACGTTCTTAGGAAACGAGTCCGAATTTAAGTACAGCGTCTTCCGTTTGCCATGTTCTGGCGGTCTTAAAATCCTCTGATCTACCCCCGGTCATGGAGAATAGGAGAGGCTTCTCTAGAGTATTGAATTAATTGGATTCTTCAAGAGAATGCGCTGAAGTGATGCTGAACGTACTTTGACCTCTTGGAAGAACCTCATGTGTTAGGACGATGTAAAGACGATTTTATGCTCGGCTAGTTGTGCTTCTTAAGCGTTCCAGTCCCTGTTGTCCAGGCAGCTCAGCCCTACAACCTTCTCCTATCCCCAAGTAGTTTCTCCAAACTAAGAATTATGTCATTTACTTCTGTCTCGAGGAGCGTTTTGGAATTTAAAATTTGTTGACCTGAGTCAGTTTCGATTTTACTTTCCCCTCGACAGTCAGCTGCTTTATTGAAAGTGGATGCTAATACTCGTCTTATCATCATATTTATACCCCAGTCGTTGAACCGTGCTTGCGAAGAATTGACTTGGAGGTTTTAGCATATGAAAATCGCGTCTCGAATAGGAGGGTTTCGCGAGTGTTGCGACGAGTGGTGGAATCCGCATTGAAATAATGACGTATTGCAACAGGGCGCCTAGTAAAATATTTTACTGAGGCAACACGAAAACAATAGACAGACTAGGTTTCATAACGTTGTCTAATTTACAAAACCTCGTATCATAAAGCCGCTTCTCTTTCTCAAAGCAGGACAATTTACATGATATGCAAATGTGACAAGAGTGACAAACTGTTTGTGTTCACGGGTTGCGGTCTGGATACGGCGCGATTCCAATGAGCTCAATAAATAATTGAATCAGTCACAAACAATGATAATCTGCATGGCCTTTCGACCAAAATCATGAAATGAGAGCCGAACGCGTTTTTTATAATCACAAAACCATTTATCTTCACACGACAATGTTTTTGGTTGAGCTGAGCGCGCCACACACGCGCGCGGCGCTCTCAGCTCAGCCAGTTCAAACGGCAAGAAGCAAAATTGAAGAAACTGCCATACGAAGTAGAAAAAAGTTGTGCAATCGGCCTAACATTGTTTGTTTGTTTTTTTTTTAGATTTTTACATTTCAAAGCTTTCTGCATCTGAACACACCATTTGGAAGAATTGGGCGCTAGGGAACGTGATTAAGAGGGAAATTTTGAAGTAAACCAGCTCAAACATGATATTTAGCCTGCAGATCAATACGGGACTCCAAAATACGAGTACGAGCAAAGTCAGTCCAAAACATAACTATAGTTATAATAGTCATCTAAACATCAAATTTTTTTCCCCACAAACGGCTAGAACGGTTTTGGTTAAATTTTTTTGCATGGATAGTTTCAACTAACACGACAGTGCCATGTTACTCTCATTTGTGGAATAATTATGAGAGCAGTCCAATGAGTTGACAAAAAGTCAAGGAGTTTTTAGTGCAGTTTATTAATCATAAACCCCGCTCATTCGACCAGTAGCGATCCCTAAAAATCGGAATGATAGCACAATAAGATACTTTTACGGTGAAAGTTTATCAATGGTCATAAAGCAATCAAGAGTCATCTTAGAAATTGATTAATTTTTATTTTCCTTGCTCTACGAAGTAGAATCGAAGTTATGTAATCGGCTGAAAAAAATTTTGATTTTTCTTCAGATCTTTAAGTTTCAGTCCCTCCTGAGTCCGAAAAACACTATTTGGGAAAATGGTCTGTGTGTCCGTGTGTGTGTATGTGTGTCTGTGAACGGTTTTTAGAGAAAACCACCGTACCAAATCAGCTGAAACTTGATATCTCGCACGCAGGCCCCCATGGGACGCCAAAATAAGGGTATGAACAAAATCCACCGAAAGCTAACTATAGTTATCATAGTGATCAAAACACTAAATATTTTTTTTCTCAAAAACGGCTCCAATGATTTTGATTAAATGTTTTATATTGATAGCTCTCAACAAGTAAATTATAGCATAAAATTCCCATTTGTGGGAAAATGACGAGAGCAGCACCACATTACCAAAACTTTCGACGAAATCGATTTTAGTGCGGTTTTTAGAGAAAACCACCGTACCAAATCAGCTCAAACTTGATGTATAGCCTACAGGTTACCATGGGACGCGAAAATAAGGGTATGAGCAAAATCCATCGAAAGTTAACTATAGTTATCATAGTGATCAAAACACCAAATATTTTTTTTCTCATAAAAGGCTCTAATGATGTTGATTAAATTTTTTATATTGATAGCTCTCAATAAGGCAATGATAGCATAAAATTTCCATGTGTGGGAAAACGACGAGAGAAGCACAATAAATTACCAAAACTTTCGACCAAAAGCGTTTTTAGCGCAGTTTTCCTTATAAACTCCGCCGGAATTCTTGTTGAATGTTAAAAAAACCCTGCAAATTATCACACAACGGTTTATTATTCGGATAATCAGCTTGACCTAGCATTAATGCTCCGAGACCCATCCTGTTCGATTCAGCATCGAAAAATATCATAATGAAACCCAAAAAAAGGTCGAAAAGAACTGAATCGTAATATTAAAATAAACAAAAAAAAAACCGCAAGTATCTAGAAAAAACTGAATTTTAATATGAAAACATGCACGCTAAATACTATTATCATAATTTAACCAAAAATCTATGAAAAACCCCAAAATGAGAATGAAACGAAAGAATCTAAAAAAATTGAATCGTATTAAAACCAAAACGTCGGGGAAATAGGAACGGGGAGCGGGAGTCGAGTGTTGGGAGGGAAGCGAGCGGGAGGCGCGCGCTGCTCGCTCGCCTCGAGAGCGGTTGGTTTTTTAAAGGGACGGGCGGGGCGGGAGGAATTCAAACGACGAAACGCTTGAAGCTCCCGCGTTGTACTGCGTTTCGTTAATTTTTTTAACCGTTTTTTGCCCATTACAACCACGGGCTTCGTCCGATCGGATTGCCGAGATGGCGGGCACAACTAGATACCAAATCGGATTTTTGGGCGAAAGAACGAATTTTTAGACCACGTTAAAGGCACAAAACGGCCTGGACGGCGGACAGGGGGAGGGGGACGGCGGCGGGACGGCGGACGGGGACGGTGGACGCGGACGGACATTGTAAATTTGGAATCTCCATGTCTTGAAACGTAAAGTATCAAATTTTGAGGGGGGGTTGTAAAAAATTTTTCGTGACCGAAAACATAGGGTTATTATTCAGAATGAATAATAAACCAAAAAACCGCAAGTATCTAGAAAAACCCTGCAAATTATTACACAACGGTTTATTATTCGGATAATCAGCTTGACCTAGCATTAATGCTCCGAGACCCATCCTGTTCGATTCAGCATCGAAAAATATCATAATGAAACCCAAAAAAGGTCGAAAAGAACTGAATCGTAATATTAAAATAAACAAAAAAAAACCGCAAGTATCTAGAAAAAACTGAATTTTAATATGAAAACATGCACGCTAAATACTAATATCAAAATTTAACCAAAAATCTATGAAAAACTCCAAAATGAGAATGAAACGAAAGAATCTAAAAAAATTGAATCGTATTAAAACCAAAACGTAGGGGAAATAGGAATGGGGAGCGGAGAGCGGGAGGCGGAGTCGTTGGGAGGGAAGCGGGAAGCGAGCCGCCTCGAGAGCGGTTGGTTTTTTAAAGAGACGGGCGGTGCGGGAGGAATTCAAACGACGAAACGCTTGAAGCTCCCGCTTTGTACTGCGTTTCGTTAATTATTTTAACCGTTTTTTGCCCATTACAACCACGGGCTTCGTCCGATCGGATTGCCGAGATGGCGGGCACAACTAGATACCAAATCGGATTTTTGGGCGAAAGAACGAATTTTTTAGACCACGTTAAAGGCACAAAACGGCCTGGACGGCGGACGGGGGACGGGGGACGGGGGACGGCGGACGGACATTGGAAATTTGGAATCTCCATGTCTTGAAACGTAAAGTATCAAATTTTGAGGGGGGGTTGTAAAAAATTTTTCGTGACCGAAAACATAGGGTTATTATTCAGAATGAATAATAAACCAAAAACTGAATTTTAATATGAAAACATGCATGCTAAATACTATTATCATAATTTAACCAAAAATCTATGAAAAACCCCAAAATGAGAATGAAACGAAAGAATCTAAAAAAATTGAATCGTATTAAAACCAAAACGTCGGGGAAATAGGAACGGGGAGCGGAGAGCGGGAGTCGAGTGTTGGGAGGGAAGCGAGCGGGAGGCGCGCGCTGCTAGCTCGCCTCGAGAGCGGTTGGTTTTTTAAAGGGACGGGCGGGGCGGGAGGAATTCAAACGACGAAACGCTTGAAGCTCCCGCGTTGTACTGCGTTTCGTTAATTTTTTTAACCGTTTTTTGCCCATTACAACCACGGGCTTCGTCCGATCGGATTGCCGAGATGGCGGGCACAACTAGATACCAAATCGGATTTTTGGGCGAAAGAACGAATTTTTTAGACCACGTTAAAGGCACAAAACGGCCCGGACGGCGGACGGGGGACGGGGGACGGCGGACGGCGGACGGACATTGCAAATTTGGAATCTCCATGTCTTGAAACGTAAAGTATCAAATTTTGAGGGGGGGTTGTAAAAAATTTTTCGTGACCGAAAACATAGGGTTATTATTCAGAATGAATAATAAACCAAAATAGGTATTGTAGTCCAATTCAATACGTAAAGGGTGAGTGTTTGAAAACGCTCATGAAATACATGGAGGTCACTCCAGAAATTCCTGAATTCCAACTACAGCCGTTTCGCTTACTACCAGTTCTAAAAGTTATTACCCAATAACTCTGCAAAAGTGATTGTTATCCTTCTTCAAAAAATTCGTGTTTACAGCCCCATTAATTCTCTGTGTACCAACCGCTCAATAATGGTCCTATAATGAGTATGAGCAGCACAATAAATTCCGGAACTGTAAGCGCTACCGCTTCCTGCTGCTGTGACGTGTTGTTTGACCAAGTTCAAAGGAACTGAGTGATAAATGAATTGAGTAAGTAGAATTAGCCATGCACAAAGTGAATTGTTGTAGAGCTAAGGAAAGTTGTGTGTTGCAACGCACCAGATATTTTTCTCAGTTTTCCCCCATAATTGTGGAACCTTCCCAGAACCACAGATCTTTCGTTTTTATTAGGTTGCATGTAGCATGCAGATATTGGACGCTTTCAAACTACTATATGTCACAAATAAGGATAACCTATCAATTTTATGCAAATTTCAAGCATTACATATATATCTGCCTAATAATACTGATGATGACGAAATGTAGGAGTCGATATAACATTGTAACTCAAATTATGTGGAAACACAAACATCCTAACTCCGTTTTTTATTGAAATGGTGCTCTACAATCTCGTCGGGAATGACCCTATCAACTTTACACTAAGATCGAGTAAGTCAAGTACTTACATAATATCTCGTACTATCGCGTGAATTAATATTTAAATTACCATATACATCACCGATATGCATTTGTGAGCGTCTCGGAAATCTGCGATTGAATAGCCAATGCGTTCGGGTCGTCAATTCTCTCGATTTACCCATTCAGTATTCAGAATCAATAAAAAAGAAAACGATATTCGCCACTATACCAACTTTTGTGGAGCCTAATTGATGATTTCATCGGCTTCACGTTGTCGGAGTCGCCGTTCCCTGACGAACAGTCATAGTGTAGTTATTCCTCAGTATTTCTTCTCATCGGTTTTCTGCGGTTGCTCAAGATTCACGCTGACTCAACGGAGTTTCTAGTGACTCTGGGATAACTTGTGACCTTCAATTGTATGCATTTTCTCTTCATACAGAATAATTAGAAGTTATAACTGTAAATTGGGAGATGAGGTTCAATGTGAATAAATGGAGCTGCTAATTTTAGGTGAAGAAGTTGAAAGAAGGTAAACGAGACATTCTAACCGGATTGAGTTGAAAAAAAAAACAAAAAACGGCTGTCCTTGGTAACTATTTTTCGTTATTAGTTCGATGAATTTAAGTTGTTTATCTCTTCACACTTCTCATCAAATTAATTTCAAGAAACTAGCTAGTCTGAAAAGCTCTGATTTGGTGTAAACCGTTTCGTATCAAAGGGACAGCCACAAAGGGAGCACAGAAACACTGCTATAGCATTAGCAAACTGAATTAAACCTTTAGCAAACTGAATTAAACCTTTCGCAATTAGAATTAAACCTTTCGCAAACTGAATTAAACCTTTCGCAATTAGAATTAAACCTTTCGCAAACTGAATTAAACCTTTCGCAATTAGAATTAAACCTTTCGCAATTACAATTAAACCTTTCACAAACTGAACTAAACTTTTCGCAATAAACAAACAATTTAATAATTTGTTAATATATAGAAACAGAAAATTATATATATATTTATATAAAGAAATGGGAAGGTCAGTGGAGGGGTTGGCCTGTAGCTGCGGCAGGAAGTACGAGGTACATGTCCATGACGTAGTTTGAACATTCTTGAGCACTTACAGTAGACACGTTCCTCGCAATGACATCCGGCAAATTATGTTCACCTCGTTGAGCCAGGATCTTCCTTGCTTCGTTTTTTATTTTTGAAAACGCTTTGTCAACAGGATTGAGCATGGGTGAGTAAGGTGGCAAAAACTTTACCTCCATATCTGATTCAGCGAAAAACTGATTGACTATAGTAGAACGGTGAATTCTCGCGTTGTCCATAATTAGCAGGGTGCCGTCTATGGAATTTTGTAAATTCAGTTCCAGCTCTCGCAGAAACTCACGAAAAACGTCCGCAGTTGTGGTTCCAGAAGTTATAATTTTGGAATGCACGACCTGCACGTTATTGAGAGCAACTATATTGTTTTGGGGACTCGACTCATGTCCTCTGATCATGTTTAGTGCAGAGAATTAATTTAATGAAAGGTTCACTTGTATTTGTTAAAGGTTTAATTCAGTTTGCGAAAAGTTTAATTCTAATTGCGAAAGGGTTAATTCTAATTGTGAAAAGGTTAATTCAGTTTGCTAAAAGGTTAATTCAGTTTGTGAAAAGTTTAATTCAGTTTGCTAAAAGTTTAATTCAGTTTGCTAAAGGTTTAATTCAGTTTGCTAATCAGCTGGGTGTAACTGTAGTAGCTGCTACAGTTACTACAGTGTTGTGTAACTGTAGTAAATCTCATTGACTTAGAGTGGCATCAGTGTTTCTGAGGGTTTTTGGGCGTCTCAAATTCTATTGGAGACCATTGCTAATCTTAGGTTAAAATAATGAAATGTCTAGCGCGCTGTTAGCCCAATTATCCGGTCCAAGATACACGTATCGCACAACAGTATGATTTCTTGGCCACCATGGTAAGCCATGAGATGGTAATACTTTCTTGAAGTGCTACAAGACGCATAAGCTACTACAGTTACACCCAGCTCGACCTTACCAGTTTTCTGAATCCCAATTGCACTGCAGTTAGGCAGGACATCCCTAGGGTTGACGCTCCGATGTATTGGTCTTTCACAGAGTACGAAGTCGTTGTAGTACCCGGCTTATAAAAAAAACAAAACCGAAGATCGTTAAGTAAACTAAGTTGTATCTTAAAAGAGAATCATTTCGAAGGATTAAACGGTCAGAGATACTTCGGACCCTTGTTTGAACAACATTTTCACGTAATAGTTCAAACCGGCGAGGGCGTTCTTCGAAGGTTGGCAAAGTAATTTATTACCATCTTCGTCGCCCTTACGTAATGAACCTCCAAGTTGAGAAGAAGAGCTCTCAAATCCAATGAAGACGAGTATCGCCCTCGAGAACCTTTTGACTCCCCTATTTCGGGCGATAGCTCGCTTCGTTTGATGATACGGTCAGTCGGTCCTGATTCTCCTGGCCCACTAACCAACTTGCATGCGGCGTCTTCCTACTTAGGAAATCTTTTTATTGGAGCTGGAGTTGTTGAAATACTAATCGATATACACGATCCCGAGTTTCAGTGAATTTTCTGCTCAGACTATTGTGCTTATATCAAAAACGTACACCAGGCGCCAGTGATGTATTTATCCAATACGTTGACATTGACGATGTTGATGAATTGCTATGACGTTACAATGACAGCTAACAGGCCTTGCTAGGGTTTGCCCCATTGTGACGATTTTTACTTAGTTACCAAACCGTTGCTAGTCAGCTACCGACAATTTGACAGCGGCTTTTGTGTACAGTTACAAACAAATGAACGGCAATGCAAATTTCGTATGTGGAGGAAATGACGAGATACGCACAATACATTATCAAATGTTTCGACGAAAGTATTGAGAGCGCGCAAAAAATGTTGATTTTTATCTCAGCCGAATCTTAAAAATCTAATTTCGGCGCGTAGTCCGTCTGAGTGAGTGTTCGTAGTTCAATTTCTGGGATAACGGCTGAACAGCGCACGTTCTTTTTTCGTGTTTCTTTCTTTTTTTCAACAACAAAAGAGACGGTAGTAGGGTTATGAGCAAAGTTCCAACGATGGTAAAGAGGGTGTGGGAAGAAAATGTACCAATAATAACAATTCTACGACTTTTTCAAAAAATGCCTCAAAAAACGTTGACGTTGTTTTAAGTAATTTTTTGGCCAATTAGTACCTAACTTTTGTTCTCCGTAAATACCTCCATTGCAATTTGGAAGGCTTACCGAAGCAAAAGTTTTTTTTTTACTTTTTGAAAAAACGTCTCGAACGATTTATAACAAATTCACAGGATCTTTTCAGGTAGCCAATACCTATATATTGTTCTTGATTAATGTTTTTCTGACGGTACGTTGACCAAAAATAACAACCAAAATGTACCAATAATCGTGTTTTTGAACCATTTCGAAAAATTTTTTTTAAAGTAATGCATTTATTTAAGAAGACTACAAAAAAAGAATACAAAAAGAAACACAAATACTGCATAATGGGTTCCCCCCTCGATAAGTAAAAACTTGTGCTGAGGGGAGGAGCCGTTACAACTTTCCAGCTACAGATAGGTACCAATCGCAAACTTATATAGTACAATATACTGAATTATATGATAGATAGTTCATTTAAAAAAAATCAGAAAAAAAAGGTAAAAAGAAGAATCATCTGAGCATTTCCACACGGACGTGCTCTTTGATGCGCTTAAACCCTGCTAAATCATTTAGCATCTTTAATTACTTCGGAAGGCTATTAAACAGCTTTATTCCATTGTACGTGAAAGAATTCTGACTTCTGGTTGTGAATCTAAAAGGCAACTTCAGTGTAAGGTTACCAGATGACCTCGTCCGCCCATAATTCTTTTCATAAGCAGATAAATTTTTGAATATATATATGAATACAATTTTTTGTAAATGTGGAAGATGTCCAATACCTCGAATGTCTTAATAACTGCTGAGGAGGGGAATCTCATTTTCTTACGCAGTAAAATTTTGATAATTTTTTTCTGGGTTATATGCAAAGGCTCTAGGTAGGTTCGGTAGGGCGATCCCCACACAAGAATACAATAGGATATCACAGATTGCACTAGAGCATATTAAAACATTTTAAGCGTGCCCATAGACATAAAATTCCGGATGTCAAGGCACAGGGGTATGACTTTACAAAGTCTGTTGCATATATAATCAATATGGTACTTCCAGGACAAACATTGGTCCAAAACCACCCCCAAATACGTAGCTTGTGGAATCTGCTTGATACCAGGGCAACTGCAATCACTTGCAGTACAGGTTGACACAATGTGGCATTTGATATTTCCTAGAACAGGGACAGAGGTATTACGTAAGGAAAAAGCAACAAAATTGGATTAGCTAAAATTCAGCTTTAAGCCGACTCCATCCAGCCAATCCTTGACCAAAGGCAAGCAAGCAGACGCCGCTTGTAAGGATGCATCCCAATTATTTCGCGAGACCACGACAGCTGTATCATCAGCATAGGTAATTGTGTCCCCATCAAGTTGAACGCCAAACAGATTATTCATAAAGCAGATAAATAAAAGGGGTCCAAGAACTGTGCCCTGCGGAATTCCATAGGAGAAGGAAGATCCCTCACTCAAAATTGCGTTTATTTTCACTTTCTGACATCGCCCACGTAAATAACTCTGTACCCAAACAGCAATGCTATTCCCCATTAATGCGCGTATACTTTCCACTAACTTACGAGTATTATGAGAAACACAATCAAAAGCTTTCCTCAAATCCAGGAAAACTGCCAATGGTTTATTTCCTTTGTCGAGCTCGGAAAATACCCTCTCCGTTAGCGCGGCAACAGCGTCCTGAGTGCCCAGACCTGCACGGAAGCCAAACTGTCTGCTATGCAACAAGTTATTCCTTGTCAGGTTTTCAACTAAGTGGTGCTTCACTGCCTTTTCTATAATTTTTGCTACATTAGAGACCAAGGAAATAGGCCTGTAATTATCCAGTGTCTGAGGGTCCCCAGCCTTAAAAAGCGGAGTGACGATGGCCATCTTATAGATGTCAGGGAAAACACCAGTAGCAATACTCATGTTTATGAGATGTGCTAATGGCTTGGAAATATACGTTTTAACTTTTTTTCAGGACTTCCACTGTAATACCATCGTATCCAGGACTTGAACCCCCACGTAGCGAATCTATGATCCTCTTAACATCCTCCTCACCAACCCTAGCAAACGCTTCATACTTCGGTACCACAACATTCTCATCACAAAGTATTACACTTGCGGCACGGTCACCCCCACCAACATTATCCTCTAATGAAATCTTCTCCCCGACAGTGGGTAAGTGCGAATTGAAAGCATTAGCCACAAGTTTAGTGTTCTTACCAACTTCCAGTACATTTTGTTCCTGTACAATACTTAATATTTTAGAGTTTAACCTCCTCCGTCCAGTGGCGTCATTAATAACATTCCCGACTCTCTTACAATCTGATCCAGCTTCTTCTAATTTTTTTCTATAGAAGGAATCCTTACAATTTCTAATGATAGAGAATTGAAATGAATTTGATCAAACTAACGGAGTGTCTAGCAATCTATTCCCACGTTTCCCTTCCCCTAACAGTTTCTATAACTACCGCTGAACGGGGATATAAACCAAGTGGCATCGGAAAATGAGGATTAGACCAACATTCGCCCAACCTCGGCGTCCTTATTGGGAGAAAGAACACTTCTCAACGAAAAATCTTAAGCTCTCTCAGCTGATACGATTGAATGGAAGCTTCTAATGTATGCTGCGGAGCATATTGATGGAGTCACTAAGGGACTGGAGTGTAGAGCAGACTGCTCCCTTCTACTCACTCACAATTCAACATGCATTTTGACGAGATTGCCCTTTTTGAAAACCGTACGTTTAAAACGTAGTTTGGTGGGCAACCAAACAAGAGCAGTTTGTCTGTTAGGAGCCAGTATCGTGCTTCGACAAAGGGCAAAGTCCCTTTTCCCTCCTCGTTTACGCACTGGTGGCCCGAAAAGAATGTAATAAACAGTTTACTGTTTGGCAGATTCGATCAATATGCGGAGGTCTCGCCGGATTCAAAGCGCCACTTTCTCGTAACCTATGCCTAAGAAGTTATTTATAAGAAATGTGATCTGACTGTGGAGTGCTAATTCTCCAGAGATGGGACATGTATTTTTATTCGAAAGAACTGTCTATAAAACTAAGCAGTCGTTGCCTTTCTGGGCGATGAGGGAAGACTTAAAAGAATCTTTCAGTTGCGAGCCTCGTTCTTTCATGGATTCTCACTCGCAAACTGACATAACCGATGATCATTGCTTGATATCTTCAAGGTCGTAAGTAACAAACGGCACAAACCGGACGTTTACGGGCGGCTCTGCAGTTCATTTACAAGCTGACGCAATTGACATTTCAAGCATCTCACTGGGGAAAAAGTATTTCAAGCTTTCCGTGCATAAAAGGAACGTTCATTATCATCTTCAAAACTAGATAAGTATGTCAAAAAATCAAATTTTATTGTTTGCCAAACTGGTATTAAGAAACTTTAATTAACCCACTGTAATCCCGAGATGTTACCGTATTTCTCAACATTGCTAGAAATACATACATAATTTTTATTTATATTCAGAGAGAAGGCTCCATATGATTTAAACTCTGACTGTTCCTTTCGCGATAAGCATCACGACCAGAAGTTCTACAGTGCCAACCAATAGGACTCGTGTAAGCGAATATGGGGGTGTATATGACTATGACCTGTTCCCCATGCAGCGGTTGTCATGCAAGAACTACACCACTGACGCAATAGAAGCGGCCAGTCTTATCTACTAGTAGATCTTAAACGATAGCGGGCACTTGGTATTGTGATGTGTAATGTGATAATAAATTGTTAGATATCTCATAAATCACCAAGTAGAGCGATAGTGTGGTCTGGACAGAACCGAAAGAAGGTTAGTTACGAGCAAAAATTCTTTGACGAGAGCGTGAGTGATTTTAGCGCAGATGTCAACACCAGTTCTCTTCCACCGTCTCACCTCTGACTCTCATCGTGAAATGGATGACTGTGCATGGCTCGACTGAGTATGTGCATCTGAAATTCAGGTCGGTCGGTCAGAAATTACTCCGCTTGACCCCTTGGCAACTGAGAGGGGAAAAAAATGCAACTCTTCTTTCGAGATGTTTCGTGGGCCCGGCGACTGCCGCGAGGTCGAAGGGGAAGCGTATCAACTCTTCCAGCGAAATAACGAAATCCGTGACTGCAGTCAGCCTCTGGAGCCTCCGAAAGGCGTCTCATTTTCCACAGTGGGACCAGAAGGTCGTCTAGAAGATGAACCGCTTTGGTATTTGCTTGGAAACCTCAGTTTCGTCACAGCGCTGATTTCCCTAAATACCATTTCATCTTAGAACCTTTGCGGAACTAAACGCTCGTTTTAGTTTTTCGAACACCCGATGAAGAGCCTGTATACTTTCTCCAATCCTTAGGGTAGGTCAAATTGTGATGTTGAGTTTTTTTATCAACATTGTGGGAACTGAATCTGAAAACCCCCCCTTCAACTGGCGTGTGGTCTGCAATTGCGTAGTATGATAGTGCAATTAGAGTTACAGGAGTCTCATCTAAACGGTGTTCTGAGGGTCAAGCTAATCAAAACATGTTGGGCCACTTCATGAATTAAGCTCGGGGTATAATTGGCCATTTTCTCTGATGTAGTTTCTCGGAAACATTACCTGCCTCTAGAACGATTGCGAGAGAGCAGGAGGTAGGGCTGTTTCTTTTTTTTAACTTCTGAAGAGGTTATCAGCAGTCTTCTTAAAAATGGCAAATACCGCTTTGACTATAACTTATTTTTACTAACCACCTTTTTTCTGGACAAACACAATGCGAGGCCTATGAAGCAGTCGGAGATTTCAAGTTCTTGCAAAAACGGCCTTAGCTATTTAGAACATATCGTCTTTAACCAGTCAATATCCACACATCGTTCTCAATATTCATCTGAGAGTTGAACGGAGATAAAACGCATAATGTGCCCAAACGTGTTTTGACGTTTGCAAATTTTCCATAACTGCCCAATTGATTTTGATCACTCTAGCAGCCAATGCATCTTTTCAGCATTTATTTCTGTAATCATCAGTTGAACGGAGAAATAAGCTAAAATTAATCACAATATGAGATTCACCGAACGTTGCTAGTATGTTTTGTACATTTTCTACAAAACCGCTCTAACGATATTAATTCAATTCACAGGGTACTGTCAGACTAGTATCTGCATTTTGTTATTAATGAAGAGTTCTGTAGAAGCGCGTAGAACGAAGAGTACAAATAGGACATAAAACATAAATAGGAGTTGAGTAAACAGAGAGGAAAAGAGTTGTGAGGTACTTTTCACCAGATGCTCAAATAATTTCAGCTGTTGTAATGTAACCACAAAATTCCAGCGATTACTTACTGTTCAAACCAACCCACCGCCCCTTTACCCTCCTCGTCATTCCAATTCGAAGTAAGACCCCAATTACCTCGCAATAATTCTCCCTATTATTAGTGTTGGCACCAACGAAATTTATAGTATTAAGTTAAACTTTACTAATTTGTACGTACCATCGACAAATATTGCAACTGCAAATCGTTGTATAACGCGAAGTGGCATTAGAGGAAGAAGGACTTACCGTTTAAACTAGAGAGACGTGCCGATGAATAGATACGTTAATAAAAAGAGAAACCAGAAAATATTGGCCTGAGGCTTTAGTCCCGCGACTTGTCTCAATTGCTCAATCAGTTTTTTTCCCCCTCAAGTCAAAACTCTGCGCTTTCTGCTGCTCGTAAAGATCAAGAATACTCACTCTGTAACAAATGTAGACAGTTGTAGGTAGCTGAATTCACAATTATAAAACCTCACTAACAATCATTAGGCGATTAATATAACTTTGACAGCACGTAAAATGAAAAAAATTACAATAAAATATTGAGTAATTAATAATTTTGATTTTAATTAATTTAATTGAATAAATTCTAATATCGACAATGTATAAAGTCCCCCCCTCCCCATTTCAGCTTGACTTTAATGTTTGAATTTAGTTGGCCGACGCTGTTGGGCTGGTTATGGCATGAGAGGGAGAAATGGATTTGAATAAGACGAAGAATTGGTTGATGAGTGCGATATTTACTGGTTAGTTGAACTTTCGTGAGATAACTGAGCATAGCGTAAATAGCAGAGCTCAGGCAACACATGCAGGTATGAATCACTGGATAATTGAACTGGTGTGAGCTCAAACGAGAGGTGAGTGAGAGGGTTTAACTGTATAAGTTAAAGAGGCGCCACAAGTTGGAGGTGAGAGGTGAAATAAGGGGTGGGGGATTTGAGAAACCGCCATCGAATGCCTTAATGTGAAAAAGTACGTAGTCGGCTTTGGAAACACCGATCCTTGTGTTTAGCACGGGTCAGAATGTTGAAAAAATCGCTTTAAGCCCCACACGACATTTATTTCTCGCTTCCCATTACCGCTGAGGTGTTTTCATTCCTAAACACTCGCAAACGTCGCCGGAAGGTTTGAAGAAAACAATTGAAATACAGCTTTTCTTAATTTCTCTTTCTTGAACGCCTTTGTTCCTTCCACACTTCATAATTTAAATTCGCGACAAGCTCTCTTCATTTTTACGTTACTCTACCCGCAGGGTAAGTTAAGTATTGCAACTGTGTCAACTAAAGTTGCAATAAGTTTTCTTCAGATCTTTACGTTTTAAGGACAACTGAATCCAAGGAACCTAATTTCGGCGCGTATACCATGTGTGTGTGTGTTTGGGGTTGTTGTTCAATTTGCCGGAAAACGGGTCAACGGATTGAGCTGGGTTTTTAAAGATTTATTCGTAATTTTTTGACAAGGCGAAAATAAGTTTGTGCGCGATTTGCATGAGAAAGGGGAGTGAGGAACCATCATTTACCTAAAACTAGAGTTTTCCGCATTTTTCTCAATAACAGCTGTATCGTATTTGATTTTAAAAAACCCTGCAAATTATTACACAATGGTTTATTATTTTCATGAACAGCTTGACCTAGTATTATTGCTCCGAGACCCATCCCATTCAATTCAGCATTGAGTACTAGTAAACCATACGAAACATGACCTGGCTACAATGGAACTACGGAAACTAAATACTCGAAGTTTTACGGGCAGATTGTTAATGTACTTGTCGACTTGTCGAAAACGTGCCCGTAAAACTTCGAGTAAAAATTGTAGCGATTGTTGTGATTCGTTTTTCCACTTGTCCGTTGCGATTCGTTTTTGCACTTGTCCGTTGTGATTCGTTTTTCCACTTGTTTTAATGATTTTTTGCCCATAACAACCATGGGCTTCGTCCAATCGGATTGCCGAGATGGCGGGCACAACTAGATACCAAATGGGATTTTTGTGCGAAAGAACGAATTTTTTAGACCACGTTAAAGGCACAAAACAACGACATTGCAAATTTGGAATCTCCAAGTCTTGAAACGTAAAGTATCAAATTTTGAGGGGGGGTTGTAAAAAATTTTTCGTGACCGAAAACACAGGGTTATTATTCAGAATGAATAATAAACCAAAAGAACATCATTTTCTACCAGTTAGTTTCCATCATTTCTCCTATAGAGATATAGGCCAATGTAGCGAAAGTAGTTTTTTTTTCACTTTTGGTGAAAATGGCTCCAACGATTTTCACCAAACTTCCAGGATGTCTTTAAATAGTTAATACCCGCATATTGTCCTTGAACAAATGTTCCTCTGACAGTCCACTGAACAGAGTTACAAGCCAAAATGTGTTTTGGCTCATTATTGTTTTTAGTCAGGAAAATTTTGACGTTTCAGGGCACGGAGATTCCAAATCACCGTCAGCCGTCCGGGCCACATTTTGCTTTTAACGTGGTCTGAAAAATGTTGAGCCACTTCACGAATTATCGAAACTCTGCGTATAATCGGTCATTTTCTCTTGGAAACATTGCCTGCCTCTGGAACGATTGCGAGAGAGCAGATAGAGCTTTTTAGTTCATTATTCACTCTTTCGAGTGAACAACTATACTTTCTCGATAAACAGGTGAGCTGTTGGCTTACGGATACGTTTCTCTTTCAAGTTCAACAATTATGTCACGAATTAACTTGGGTAGTTTCGAATTCCCTGTAGTTCAAAGGAAGCTTGACCTCGAAAAGTCAAAGATTTAAGGGTACTTGAATTCGGCTGGAGCGGAGGGTTTAATGACGTTGGCTAAGTAACTATGAGCAACGCTAGAAATTCTGGAACTCCACTGCCATTTTACACACTTACATTTCTTGCTGTAATTCCAAAAAGTAACACGATCCTTCTCCGAAAAATCTAGTCGATAGGGTCGCAAATCACCCATGCTCTGATTCTTCAACAGAGAAATAGGAGAAACGCAATAAATTCCGACACCTCATTTAAACTGAACGAAGAACAGATTTCAGTTGCTGCTAGAGGGGGCTAAAAATCGCTGAACGCTCGCACCAGATATTTTACTTGATTTTTACTGACCACATGTTTGTTTATAACACAACACATTACTCCACCTAGAGTTCTAAAATTGATTCTTTACCTTTCAACAATGTTTGATCACTAAAGTTAACGTACCTGTTAGGTGAGTCCGTCTGACACAACCCAATTTCTTTAATGTTTGATCAGTTTCCCATTTTTTGATCGAGTCCGCAACGAATTTTACAGTAAAACTCACGACTACTATTTAACGGTCGGTGCATGTCATTCTAACTTTTGTGTAAACTTAATTTAGTATTTTACTAACGCAGTAAAAATTAATATAGAACATTTATTAAGATTAATAGTAGATTATGAATGTACATGTAGAGAAATTACTAATCAGTGAAAGTATAAAATCAAGTATTTCACTGGCTTGCTATGACACTGCTCTCCCCCAACTATGGTATGTATTATTTTTCTGGTTAGCAATGATGTTTGCGAACACTATGTCTTTCGACGAGTCAAAAATGCCAAAGTTTGGAGGAGACTAAATCAATCCGCTAAAATTGTCAACAGCCCATTATCGATAGTCGATTGCTTGGAAAAATCTTCAGCGATGCAACTTTCATATTTGCAGCCACTTGTAGTTTCCTCACGTAGGCCAACAGATTTGAAGATCCGAGGACAGCTGCAGAAGCCGATCTTTAAATAACTAACAGTCGCGGTTGGCGAAAATCGTCAGACGGTAAAATCATTGCGCCACCAAAACAACTTGGGCCATTGCGCGAATCTTTCGATGTTGAGTCGAACGCTTGTAATACGTCTCGGATGATGTTTTTATATGCTACTAAAACTTGGGTCATTGCCATGTTACACATCGGTTGATCATCTGAACAACGCTGAACGTGGCGTTTAACGGGTCCAGTATGTCGGAAGAAGCAGCTGTAACTGGAACGTCGGATCTACGTCATTATTACGAGCAGTGGGCAAAATCAATGACAAATACCGAGTCGAGAGCTGTCAAGTGCGGAAGATGGCGAAGTCCCTAACCTAATTTTTCCTGTTATTTTTTTTAATGCCTTTAAAATTTCTCACAAATGGTTTTTACTTTCGTTAGCTTTACCCAGTACGTTACGAATGAAATTTACGTAATCGGCTGGATTTTTTTTAGAAAGTTTTCTTCAGATATTTGTGTTACTAGTACAGGAGCTACTAACAAAACCACCATTTGGGAAGGTGGTATGTGAACGCGGTTGAAAGAAAGCGGCTGAAAAAACAAATCAGCTAAAAGTTGATATTTACCTTGCAGATCATTTTTACTTTCCTTGCTCTACGAAGAAGAAAGGAAAGTTATGTAATCGGCTGAAAAAAAAATTTTGAGTTCTCTTCAGATCTTTACGTTTCAGACCCCCCTGAGTCCGAAAAACACTATTTGAGAAAATGGTCTGTGTGTCTGTGAACGATTTTTAGAGAAAACCACCGTACCAAATCAGCTCAAACTTGATACCTAGCCTGGAAGTCACTATGGGACGCCAAAATAAGGGTATGAACAAAATCCACCGAAAGTTAACTATAGTTATCATAGTGATCAAAACACCAAATTTTTTTTCTCAAAAACGGCTCTAACGATTTTGATTAAATTGTTTATATAGATAGCTCTCCATAAGACAATTATACCATAAAATTCCCATTCGTGGGAAAATGACGAGAGCAGCACAATAAATTATCAAAATTATGACGAAAAGCGTTTTTAGCGCGGTTTTTGTCTTATAAACTCCGCTGGAATTTTTGTAGAATGTTAAAATAAATTAGTAGTGTAGTCCAATTCAATACCTAAAGATTGAGAATTTGAAAACGCTCATGAAATACATGGCGGTCACTCCAGAAATTCCTGAATTCCAACTACTGCCGTTTCGCTTGCTACCAGTTCTAAAGGTGTTTACCCAATAACGCTGCAAAAGTAATTACTATCCTTCTTCAAAAAATTTGTGTTTACAGCCTCATTAATTATCTGTGTACCAATTGCTCAATAATGGTCCTGCAATGAGTACGAGCAGCACAATAAATTCCAGAACTGTAAGCGCTACCGCTTCCTGCTGCCGTAAAGCGTTGTTTGACCAAGTTCAAATTAACTGAGCGATAAATGAATTGATTAAATAGAATTAGCCATGTACAGTGTAAGTGAATTGACGTAGAGCTAAGGAAAGTTGTGTGTCGTTTTCTCTAAAAGGGCTCCAACGATGTTTTTACTTTCCTTGGCTCTACAATGTAGAAAGGAAAGTTATGTAATCGGCTGAAATTTTTTTTTGAGTTTTCTTTAGATCTTTACGTTTCACACCCTCCTGAGTCCGAAAAACACTATTTGGGAAAATGGTCTGTGTGTGTCTGTGAACGATTTTTAGAGAGAACCACCGTACCAAATCCACTCAAACTTTATATCTCGCCCGCAGGTTACTATGTAACGCCAAAATAAGGGTATGAACAAAATCCACCGAAAGTTAACTGTAGTTATCATAGTGATCAAAACACCAACTATTTTTTTTCTCAAAAACGGCTCTAACGATTTTGATTACATTTTTTATATTGATAGCCTTCAATAAGGCAATGATACCATAAAATTCCCATTCGTGGGAAAATGACGAGAGCAGCACAATAAATTATCAAAATTTTCGACCAAAAGCGTTTTTAGCGCAGTTTTTTCCTTATAAACTCCGCTGGAATTTTTGTAGAGTGTTAAAAAAAATTGGTATTGTAGTCCAATCCAATACCTAAAGGGTGAGTGTTTAAAAACGCTCATGAGATACATGGGGGTCACTCCAGAAATTCCCGAATTCCAACTACCACCGTTTCGCTTACTACCAGTTCTAAAAGTGTTTACCTAATAACTCTGCAAAAGTAATTACTATCCTTCTTCAAAAAATTTGTGTTTACAGCCTCATTAATGATCTGTGTACCAATTGCTCAATAATGGTCCTGCAATGAGTACAAGCAGCAGAATAAATTCCGGAACTGTAAGCGCTACCGCTTCCTGCTGCTGTGACGTGTTGTTTGACCAAGTTCAAATTAAATGAGTGACAAATGAATTGATTAAATAGAATTAGCCATGTACAAAGTGAATTGGCGTAGAGCTAAGGAAATTTGTGTGTTGCAACGCACCAGATATTTTCACAGTTTTTGCCCGATAATTCCAATACAGTAAACGCAATCCTTCTCAGAAACATCAAGTTGAATCAGCTATGCACTGAATACTCAATAACGGTCATGGCATACGTAGAAACAACTCAATAAATTCCTAAATTTTAAGTGCCGCCAATTTCATATAAATTGAATGAAAAGCAGATATGATTAGTTGCCAGAGTTATGAGTAAAGTTGTGCGATGTACCTGTACGAGATGTCTTCATGAATAACTCGACTTGAAAACATTTCACCTCGTTTCCATCAATTTCCCATTTTTCCATGAATTTCACTCCTCTTTCTAACTGTTACTTCACCATTTTCCAACATTTTCACCATTTTCCCGAACCTGGTAACACAGATTTTTAATGAATCTCAATGGTTTTTACGTATATTTCAACGTTCCTACGTGTTTTCATCAAATGTACAATGTCTTATGTATTGATTTTCGACGAGTTTTATTCATTTTCTCATTTCGTCGGTAACTCAATTCGATTTAGGTTATTAATGCGTTATTACTCGCGTACTTTTTGTAAACAAATGTTGATGTCGTTTTGGAAAACAATTTAAGCATTCTCTCAACATTTTAATTTAATCTCGTTTTCGAACGAATTTACGCCTCTTCATTTTTTCAGCCTATTTACCAAAAACAACTAAAGCGTTTAAGTAAAAATCTTCCATTTCCGAATGATGTGCCACCGTTACTTGGCGGAGGTGGAAGAATTAGTGACATTATGAGGTCACTAATGTAATAGAGACATTACTTCGCATTAAAAGCGATCTGCAAACAATACTGTCACGTTAAAGCCTCGCCCTGGTGGTCCTGGAGGTTGAATGACGCATCATCGTGGTAAAATGATTTAACACGACCCGTAGTTCGAGACGTGTTGGAAACAGAAGTGATAAATCAGATGTACGCAGGCGATTAAGCGACCTCACAAGATTATGAACTTCAGTCAAACCTCCAGGAAGGTTTCACCCGACTGCGAAGAGCGGGTAGAGAATGAGCTTTAGAGCGATATGAGATTCAAACTTGGGGGAAATCTGCAAAGCAAAAAGCGACGCCGAGACCTCGAGATGAGGCAACGACAACGGAAAACGCTGGTTATCCAGAAAACGAGAGCCTAACAAAAACGGCTCAGGTTCAAGAGGAACATCAGACGTGTGGTGTAATGCCTGGAGGGCGATTATCCGTCATTTTGCGCCTGGTAATGAACACGCTCCTTTCTGAGCCCCTCGCACGTTTTGAGTGATGACCCAACTAAGAACCAGGAGGAAGGTTCGTTGAGTCGTTCAAAGAAGCTGTTTAATGATCTGAAGGCGCTGCAATAATTTTCAGCAAATTCTTGAAGGAATAATAAAAAAAAAGCTACGAAAATTGAGGCCTCTCTTGAGGGGTATAAAGTGAGACTGCAAGTTTTCGAAGAGGTTTTCGGGTTAAGCAATTCATCACTTGAAATCATGTCTGCTCTTGATGCCTGACACTATACTGAGAGGTCTCCTGGGCATTTAAGTAGCACGCTCCTTTCTTGGAACAACATTTCCTTGTAAATCTTCCAATGGCTGGCCACCTCGCTCTTGCAGGAGAAGTCGTACAACTAACCACCACTAACATGCCAGTCATCGTCACAGCCATAGAACTTTCAAGGACGTTGCCTACTAGCTTTAAGAGAGATTTGGCTTGCGCACTGGGTTTCTGGGTAGCTGTGAGTTGTGGGTTTCTAATAATAATTTCACAAACTTCTGGTATGTTTAACAGGTACCTCAGTCGAAGCAGTATCGTGATTTCCTCAACGTCTCGTTCTCCGCCGCTCAGTTGAGATTCCATCTTAAAAGAGTCTCGACGATATTTGACATCTCGGCTCGAGTGAAAGGGAGTCAAATCAACTGAAGCGAGTTTGCTCCGCTCGTGTGGACTGAAGCAGAATCTAATGGAAAATGAAAGCAGCGGAAGGAGCTCGACGAAGCCTGGTAGAATTTCAAGTTTTAAGTTGAGAAATGCCGAGAAAAAATTTCGTCATGGAAATCTATTTCTTGATGTATTAAAGTAGTTTCGAAGAGGTCAAGGCCATTCAAAATGGAGAGGTGAAGGGCCTAGAGATTAGCCGATCGTCTTCGTCCCGCGTCGGCCAATCATTCGAACCGTTATTTTCCGGTAATAACGCGAAGATATTTCAAGGACGTTTGCGCTTTGCTTAATCCTACATACCCATGTAATCACCTGAAAAATTCAAATCCCACTCCCCCGAGCCCGAAGGCGACATTTCGAGGAGGAATCGTGTAGTGCAAGCGTGACTTAGCACTCACTCCAGCCGCGCCTTCAAGGAGGTTGCTGGTGCTTTATCCCGAGAAGTTTCTCACATGCAGTTTGCAGGGCAAGAAGTGTAAATGTGGCGAGGTGGGAGTAATTTTTTCTGGAAATGTAGTGGGGCTTCTGGAGTGGGCATGGATGGGAAAATTAGTAGACAGACTAGATACCATTGCGTATTAGATGTTCAATTGTTGTTAAAATACACAATGCTTGGCAAGTTAGGAACTGAGAAAAAGTAAATCAGTGAGGGAATAGTTCCTCAAGTTAACGTACCTGTTTGGTGTGTCTGTCTTCTCTGGCTGGCGCGACACAGTGGGCGAGCGCTTTCGACGTAGACAAATCATCGTCTGGCCGTCAAGTCAGTACATCGAAAGCGCTCGCCCACAGTGTCGCACCAGCCAGAGAAGACGGACTCACCAAACATGTACCTTAACTTTAATAATTTACCTACTGGCGGAACTAACCAAATTACTTTAATATCCATGGTTCACCTGTGAAGCTATGAAGAAGATAGTCTAACGTTACCTCTCGATATCGTACTGCATTACCACGCAGTCTTTAAAAGACGTTCCTAAGGTTCAAAAGCGCACACCTCACGATTGTTCCACGCCGTACATTTCCCCCCGATCTTTCCTACTGTCGATACAAAACGAAATGTGTTTAAATACACCCATCGAACAGTTTCAGGGCCCATAGTGTTTACGCCGAATGACAAAACCCCTATCTACCTTTTAAGTAACCTCTGATGAACTATCAAGGTCAAAATATCCCCTCCTGAATGTGCGTCAGACTCCGTTATTTCCAGCAAGAGCGAGTGCGATGAATCATTGTAACGCGACCATCCTTTAAATCGGGATTCATATCAGCCTCTCCACTAGTTGGTGATCTCGTTTTGTACAGTGAGTTCTACAGTTCCTGCACCGCTTTATTCGCAATTTGGGTAAATATTGTTGATTCATTGTTCATTTCAGTGAGCTCTGATGTTGTGTACGTTCTTCAACATGAAACTCTCAAGGCACATTACACGAATATTTGTCTCGCGTTCAAACATGAAAACGCGAACAATGAAACGTAGCGGGGAAATCTGTAGTGTTACGATGTAATACCTGCACTTTGGGCATTATAACACATGGTGCTTTGCTATCATACTATTTTCAGTGTTTGCTGACAGAAAACGTGAAGGATCCCGCTGTACCAATCCTTCGATTTCTACTTGACTATGCTGAGTCATGATTGACTTTTGATAGTCATGTTATAAGATGTTGGTTAGTTGTTCCACCTCGGCGTTTTGCTTCTAAGAGTGTTTTGTAGATCTCTCATGCAGGCAGAGGAGGAAGTTCTAAAGACTTTCCTGCGCGTTCATTAACCATCGGTGAGGGAGAGGGAGAGGGAGAGAGAGTGAGAGAGAGAGAGAGAGAGAGAGAGAGAGAGAGAGAGAGAGAGAGAGAGAGAGATCCGTCAGGCACATAACTAAAGGAGTAGGCTGTCCCAGCAAGAGCTTCCCGGTGTCAACTCAAAGAAGAACTGGACAGTTTCTGTTTGTTAACTCAAGGAGTGTTCCCATGTTGGCGTCTCTGGATGCACTTTTATGTGTTTCACCAAAAAAATTGTCTGCTAATGGCTTAGCCAAAGGTGTAAACAATTTTGCTAGATAAAAATCCTGGAAGCAATCATAACTGAGTGCCTTAAAAGTAGGAGCGTACCTGAGTAAACCCCAGCTGAGCTCGTAGTTGAAGGAATAGAACAGTTTTTAGTAGGAAACATACATAATCGTAGTATGAACGCTCCCTGGATGTTTCTCCAAAATAGTAGGGCTGTTTGTGGTTGTAAATCCAAACAATGTTCTACACAGCCAATGCTCCTCCTCTACTTCTAGGTTGACGGACTTAAACCTATAGAGCACTTCTTCCATATGGCCACCAAAAGGCTAAGATTAGTAAGTGAAACGTGGGAGGAACAGTGGCATGCTCACAAGTTCAGTTTCGACGGGGACCATGCCACCGCACTTGACGAATGGGAGTAGTTTCTAGTTTGAGAGCCCACAGATTACTTTCTGCCAAGAGCCCAAAACAAGGTTACAGATGCGCTACATAAAACCTATTTATCAATCACAGTCTATCTGAAAGAAGAGGAAAATTTTTGAATGGAAATTCCCAACATTTCTCCATGGCAGCTTAAAGCCAAAGTACAAGAAAAGCTTTCTGTAGTAAGGCCAGCACCCTCTCTGTCCTCTAAACAGCCCAGAAGATAAATACAGTTTTTGTAAATCCGCATAGTATACTAATACTAATCTTGTCAAAGGAGTAGAATGGTTTTTGCATGCATGAAGAAGAGAATAGAATGTTTTTGATTGTTTTAACAAAAGAGTAGGGATAGTTAGTTGAGAGAAGCAGCGCTGTAAATGCAGAGTGGCCACCGCAAAATGCCAACGAACTTGATCGGGCATTGTTTTGAGAATCTGTTGTGTTCTGAAAAGGCCAAGGGACTATGCAACGTTGTAAACAATGTGCAATATGAACTCCAGAGTTGTCTCTGTCAGAAAACCGCACGGAGAGGCAACTCCCGGGCGAGAACAGGATTTTTTGTAGAGAACAGAGACAACTTAGCGGAACATCCGTTGTCCATTGTGGTGGCTGATGTTGACAAGACAGTGCCTTAAACAAATTTACAATGTCTGGTTAGTCTGCGTCTGGGGTGTGAAGGTTTCTGGAGGAATTTGAAGCATTGATGATAATTTTGATTTGAGGGATTGATAATTTGGATCCAATGTTTCAATATTCTTTCGAAAATGAAATTGCAGGCTTAGCTTTGAAAACTCATCACAAAAATGAAGTTTTCAATCGCCATTTTCACTTTGTTGGGGTTCGGATTCCTGATGCCACCGGCTGAAGCGAAAACGAATACAGTTGTTGACCTTTCACATCACAACGGAAAAGTCAATTTAGCAAAAGCAAAAGCGGCTGGTAAGTGATTTTTATCATTCATGCGAAGTACCAAAATTATCATTAATGCGCAGATGTGTATGTACAACAGCTTTAAAAATTAAGAGAGCAGCTTCATAAAATTAACCAGTAGGTTTTAATCCAACGTCATGCCCTTTGCAGTTCTACTTAGTATGTTAGCAATAGAAGTTATTGCTATTTATTGTGCGACCTAAAGGGTGTACTGGCATAGACCGTGTAGCGCATTGATCCGGGAATTGAGAAGACTGCTGTCGGGCCCACTGATGACGGCTCCCATGCCTCCAGGTCCTTCCTCCGGTTCACCCAAGCTTTTGAAAAGCAGGCGAACGGGCGGGCCGCAGTCCAATTAGAGAGGAAGCCACAAAGACCAAGTTTCGCTGAGGTATCTCGGCCCGGGCCCTATCATTCACGTACATACTGCAGTCGAAGAGAACGTGGGAGGCATCCTCAGCCACCCCCACGCCACAGATTGAACGCGCACTGTGTGCCGCAGTCCAATTACAGAGGAAGCCACAAAGACCAAGTTTCGCTGAGGTATCTTGGCCCAGGCCCTATCATTCACGTACATACTGCAGTCGAAGAGAACGTGGGAGGCATCCTCAGCCACCCCCACGCCACAGATTGAACGCGCACTGTGTAAAGAAAACAGCAGCTGTATGGTAGCAAACGAGGGGCGCCACCACTTCATCTGCACAGCATGGCATCTGCACGAGGGCATGAGCTCGTGCAGGTCATGGGCGGTGGTCTCTGAGTCTCACCTTGCCTGCCACTAGCCAAGTAACCATTCTTGGGCCAGTGCGATTCTGCAATCGATTGAGTCCTTGCAGAGCATCTCCAGTCGACCTTGATATGACGCCAGGCCATTAGTGTGGTGGCACATGGCGTTGTAGTCCAGCTGGAGGTCCAACGGCAGAGTGTCCACTGTAGTTTCTACAACAGTGAGCGACGGTTGTTGAGAATGCAAACGAACTTAGCAGCTTTGACTGCTACAAAGGAAGCCTATAACCATTTTGCAAAGTTCGCAAAGAAGGTAATGGCTAAGAAACGTGGTTATAGTTGATCAGTCCTTTTGAAACTTGCCACCCAAGTAAACAGTAAGATCAGGTAGGGAACCAGATTAAGAACTACTCCCAGATGGTACGGGATTCCTCAGGTGGTCACCTCCGCGCGGTAACACACGGGCAACAGCTCTCTACGGTGAGACTGGCTAACGACCACATACCTGCCGTACCTCCACAGGTCTGAGTTCGGTGGATGCTGCAGGGGCCGGCCTCTTGCATATTAGCGAAACCGCAACTTCTATGACTGATATAACCCTCGTCGAGGGTTTAGGTACAGTCATGAAATAAAGAAACAGATCTGGGTATAAGGGGACCATCCACAGGAGCGTAGATAGGACGCCCTCTGGGGACATCCAGCTGGCTACCAGACCCTGTAGTGGCCGTGCGGTCCTCGAGAAAACTGGCTTGGAGGCCATAGAGGTTTGAGGGGACCGCTAATGTCCTGAGCGCTCCTAGCACCGCCAGCCGCCATACCTATGCATTGGGGTTATCCAGTGGATGGTCCGGGGATTTGGGGAATAGGACCACTGACTGACTCTTCCATTGCCAGGCACAGGTTGAGGAGGTCAGTGGCCCTTTGGATGACAGCCGGGGTGCCCCCTGGTAGACGGTTGTGCATGTGCCAGAGGGTCCTAGGGCTTTGTGTGGGGCAAGGCTGTGCAGCTCCTGTGACACCTCCTCAGGCGTCCATGGTGCCATGCAGGATGGCGTGCAAGCTCTTTCAGTAGGAGGCCTGCGGGAGTGTCCATGGTTAGGTCACTGCGGAGGGGGGGGGGGACAGTGCCACCAGGAGAGGCTGTGGTGATCCCTCTCCAATCGTTTTGCTTATCGAGTAGGGGGAAGAAGACGGGTTGTTCTCATTTCCTCGCGATGCATCACACAACGTTCCTCGGCCCCATGTGCATTAAGCAGTTCATATCACTTTAGCAACTAATCAAAGCTGCGTTTTATTCCCTTTACGTGAACTTCTACATAGCAACTGGTAGCCCTCAAAGTTCCGGAATTTATTGAGTTGCTCCCACTTATGCCACAACGGAGCGATCAGTGCATATGTGATTCGTGAGACTATCATCACGATTTCTCTGAATAGTTTGGTGTTTATGGTTTTAGAATTATTGGGGAAAAACTGTGAGAAACGGCAGTGGCGGGTTTGAATCCCGAAATTTCTGGGGTAGTTCCTAATTATTTGACCATTTTACTAATTACTTTATCGTACTCTCGCTGTTAGTACTGTTACCTTTCTTTTTGAGGACGGTGTCATATGAGCGGCAGTGGCGAGGGGAAAATCGATTTACTTAGAAATTGTTGATAATTTATAGTGGCGCTGTCTTGATTTTCCCACTAATGACATGTTTATGGTACTGTTGTGTCACATTGAACTGTGAAAAAAAAAATCAAATTGAAACGGAGTTCAAAGGGAATTACAGTGAAACTATCTGCAAAGATGAAAAAATATCTGGTGCGTAGCAACACACAACTTTCCGCCACCCCCGTAATTTCGAACACCACCTACATTGGCGGGCGCTATATCTTCGTTCAACGCATTTTTACAGGAACATTTATGGAGAACAAAATGTAGGGACTAGTTAGCTAATACTACTCCGAAAGTTTGATCGAAATCGTTAGAGCCGTTTTTGACAAAATTGGAATACCGATAAATAAATATTCGACAAACCTCCTTTTCCGAGTTAACATGGCTTACATCTCCGTTCAACATATATATACAGAAATAATTATAGAGCACGAAATGTTGGTATGGGTGACTAAAAGACACGCCATCAAGATTTATCAAATCTGGTGAAAAAGTTACCCTGGAATTTACGGAAATGTTAGAAAAAACGTTATTTTTGACACATTTTGATTTTTATCTCTGTTCAATGGACCGTCACAGGAACATTTATTCAGAACAATATGTAGGTATTAACTATTTGAAAACATCCTGTGAGTTTGGTGAAAATCGCTGAAGCCGTTTTGCCAAAAAGCGTAAAAAACCTATTTTTGCTTCAGGGGCCCATATCTCCGTTCACCGTATTTTCATGGAGATATGTATAGAGAATAAAAGTTAGGTATTGATATGGAGAAGAACATTTGAAAGTTTAATCGAAATCGTTAGAGCCGTTTTCGAGAAAAATGCGAAAAACCCTAGTTTTTGGTACATTTTCGTCCCCCCCCCTTCCCATCGGCCGAAATCGTCCATAACCTTATTTTGGTGTCTACAAAAAATAACGAACAAAACAAAAAAAGAACCAGCTCAATCGGATCAGCCGTTCTCCCGCAAATCGAACTACAGACGCACACACACACACACACACACGGACCACGCGCCGAAATTAGGTTTTTTAGACTCAGTAGGGTCTGAAACGTAAAGATCTGAAGAAAACCCAAATTTTTTTTTTGGGCCGATTACTATACTTTCCTTCCCTTCGGGTAGCGGAAAGTAATAAACGCTAAGAAAGTGGATCGAATTTAAATACTACTCGTATTATCAAATTCAAATCCCCACAGTAAACGTCAATAATAATAGTAAGGATCCTGAACGAATTCTGGACAGGAACCGTCCTGAATATTGATGGTTCCGTGGACATTTTAGAACCGGCAGCTTTCACATCTTAGTCGGTAAGGCTGGTAATTTCGAATATTAACGCCTTATTACGGTAATACCTTAAAATGGCCTTCGCAGGAATCACGACAGTAATTCATAAAGCTACTCAAGGGACCACGTACGTCGATCCGAAGTACGTTGAAAACAAAGAAGCCGCCGAAAAGCTGGGACTCACGTGGGCTGCGTATCATTTTGCCACAGGAGCAGATGGCACCAAACAAGCGGAACATTTCATTAAACACGCCGGCAAGGTATGCATTTAAGATACGACAGAACAAAGAAGAAATGGTTTTCAGCGGGTGCTTGTATTTTCCTTAGCCCCTTGGAGTAGGAAGGTAAGTTATGTTTTTATGATTTTCCTTCAAATCTTGACGTTTCAAAGGCTTCTTAGTCCGCAAATGGTTTGAGTGTGTGCGCGTGTGTGAACACCATCGAGAATAAACGGCTAAACCAAATCGGTTCAAATTTGATTTTTAGCCTGCAGATCGCCATGGGCTGCCAAAACAAGGATCTCTTTTTAATTTGGCATCGTAGATAAGTATATTGAGCCATAATCACAATGATAACTGTAACCATGCTCCGTGTTACCTTTCGGATACTCATTCATGAGCGATTCAGGTGGGAAGGGGGAGTACCCGCGTTTCAAGCACGGGCCGTGGTATATTACACTGATGGCTCGGTGCAGCGTGGCCTTGCAGGAGCTGGCATCTTTGGGCCGAGAACTAGAGAGCGATCCCATTTGGATCGCTGGCCACGGTGTTCCAGGCAGAGCCTCTTATTATCTAACGTCAGGTGTGGGAGTGTCTGAATGGGCTGAAGGCCCTGGCAGAGAACAACAGCGTAACACTGTGTTGAGTGCCAGGGCATCAGGGTATTGAGGGAAACGATGGGCTGGGGATGGGTGCAGATCCCTGTTGGCCCCAAGCCCTTTGTTGGGACAACCAGGGGTCACCTACGTAGAGAGGTTGGCAAAAGGGAGGATAGGTGCAGGGTTGCCCATTGGCAGAGGCTCAAACACATAGACAATCAAAAATCTTCATCCGACTCTCCAGAGGGAGGACCAAGGAGGAGTTCACACTGGGGAGGAAAGATATGAGGCTCATATGTAGCCTGTTTACAGGTCACTGTCCACTGAGGTACCATCTTACTAAAATTGACAAGTGTGAGGTACAGGTATGCAGGTTCTGCGAGGTGGAGCTAGAGACGGCAGAGCACGCGCGTGGACTCGCAGATCCCGCCATCGAATGTTTTGGAGGCCCTTTCTTCAGCCGAATGAGGTGGCGAATGCAGAACTTGCGGATGTCTTCTGCTTTGTGCACAAAGTGAGCCCAGTGCCGTGGGGCCTGGGGGTGGTGCAAGGGGCCATGATTTCAGGTTCATGGAGGCCCTTACAATAGGCCCGTTTGTGGCCGCAGTGAGGGTTCATCCCTGGTCGCTGCATCCACCGTTTCAAAAAAGAAAAAAAAGGCATGATAGATCAAAAATAACGAGAAAGAAACGTGCATAAAACAAAGTGAGTTAATACAAACCACCTTGCCAACTAAATAAACTAAATTAACTATCCTGTATTAAACAAAAATTCAAAAAGTTGCCACATTTCGCAGTAGTTACACTGTGCAATGGTACACTTTCCGTTCTTGCGTCCACACGTATAACTGAGCTGCGTGGGGCCAAAGACCTGTTGCTGTACACAGCACATACCCCGTGGTTCAATCTCACCCAGCACGTAGTCGTTATTATCTCTCAATGGGACGTAATCCCGCCAAACCAAGGTGAAGATCTTGGTTCGCCAATGACCTACTTATAACCCACAAGGATCTATAGTGCTTGCTGATGAAAGGATGGAAATCGTCTTTTGATATAACAGCCTCAACGAGCATGACATTGGCTGCCCCTTTCCTAGCTAAGTTGCCCACATTTTCATTATAGCGAATAACACTACGCTCTTTAACCCGCATAAAGTGAACGGATATCCCAGGATTTGAAAGATTTAAAAGTTTGTCAAAAAAAAGCAGCAATTAACAAATTTCGAGCTGGGTCATTTCCTATTAACGAGCTCAATGAGTCCGAAAAAAGGGGACATTGTAATTACGTGCATTTCTGTTCATTCTGAATAATAACCCTATGTTTTCGGTTACGAAAAATTTTTTACAACCCCCCCTTTGATACTTGACGTTTCAAGACATGGAGATTCCAAATTTGCAATGTCCGTCCGCAGTCTGCCGTCCGGGCCGTTTTGTGCCTTTAACGTGGTCTAAAAAATTCGTAAAAAAAATTCGTTCTTTCGCACAAAAATCCCATTTGGTATCTAGTTGTGCGTGCCATCTCGGCAATCCGATCAGACGATGCCCATGGTTGTTATGGGCAAAAAATGGTTAACAAAATTTACGAAACGCAGTATAACGCGGGAACTACAGTGAAAGTCAACGTTTCGTCGTTATTACTCCCTCCCTCCCGTCATATCAAACTCAATCACCCGCCCGCTCAACTCGCAACGGGTTCGCTGGAAGCCCTCGTCCCAATTTCCCCAACTCTTTTTTCACGACGGAGAGGAGGAAGGTTAGGGCCCCTTCTTCCGCACACCCCTCCATCGGATCATAAATGCCTACAGACGTTTACGGGCACCTGGCGCCGGGGGAATATTTAGTTTCCGTAGTTCCATTGTAGCCAGGTCATGTTTCGTATGGTTTAATAGTATTCGATGCTGAATTGAATGGGATGGGTCTCGGAGCAGTAATACTAGGTCAAGCTGTTCATGAGAATAATAAGCCATTGTGTAATAATTTGCAGGGTTTTTATGACTGAAAATGCATAATTAAGCCTTCACGATGGCGATGACTTCCCCAGTGAAACTGGAAGATGAATTAAGCAACTCCGATTCGAAGTGTAAAAGGCACACCCAACATCCTCCGATTTTTAGGACTCATCATTGATAATAATCGAGTAACTTAACCAACGGCTTTGTAGGTACTCTGCGAAAAATAAATTAATAAGTATTATGGGGACCGTGGAAGTTTATAGCTAACAACTTTTACTGGAAGCATACCCGTGGGGTCAAATGGAACTATTAATTGAGAGGGCCTGTCCACATACGAGTGAGATCACGGTATTCCTGGATGAAACATTGTACGACTGGAGAACATTTTTTAGTCCACCTTTCCAGTTAGAGCTGCGAAACTTGAACGAGCTATGTCGCTCAGCACTGTAGCCTCACGACATGTCAACTGTAACTCTTCGCCATCTGAAAAAAACTTCTGCTACCCAATTAAAGTCTGATTGAAATTGTGCTCCGTAGCAAGCTCAAGTGCTGCAATCAAATTATTTGTTGAGAATTGTACAGTTTAATATATGGTATTCAATTTGCAGGAAAAGCCCTTAACGTTTTTGTGCCGTTTCAGGTGAAAAGGTACGTGATTGACTTGGAAGAAAACCCGAACGGAACCCAAGTGGGGAAGAAACAAGCGGAGGATTTAGCGAAAGCCATTGAAAGCAAAACCGGTCAACTCCCCATTGTGTACGGTGCGCCCAGTTTTTTGAACTCGTTGAATTCCCAAGTTCTCGCTCGGTGCCCTTTGTGGTTGGCGAATTACAGGTAACTGGTGTACGCGGATTATCGTTGACAAGGTAGTCATGGTTGGGATAACGAAAAACAGTTTTTGGAACTTTTTCTACGTACTTGGGCTCCAAAATGCGTTTCATACAATTTCCTGATCAATTGTTGCTTACAACGATCTATAAGCCTAGCCTTTTTACAATACGCCGCCTGTTTATAATAAGAACGTTGGAGAGACAATCAGTGTTCGGCAGGGTCATTCACCTCCAAAATGTCCGAACTAGCCCTAACGGAAAGTGTGGTACAACCCTTTTGTTTGTACCTGTGGAAGTCCTGCTCCTCAGTTATTTCCAAGTGACAACGGATTTCCCACTTTCCTCAACTTTTCCAACTATCTTTTCCCTCCCTTCAATTTTAGATTCCTCTCCACAATACACAGCTCCTCCCAAGTCAGTCATCCATCAACAGTCGCAAACGACTTGATTGTCTTCTTCCCAGTTCTCCCAATTCATTCGTCTCTCAAATCTCGCGCTACTCACAACTCTCTTTCTCTCTCTCTCTCTCTCTCTCTCTCTCTCTCTCTCTCTCTCTCTCTCTCTCTCTCTCTCTCTCCCTCTCTCTCACTTCACTAAGTGTTCCACAACCAGTTCAAGTGTATTGAGAGTTCCCTTGTTCGCGTTTATATACTCACACTCAAACTCATGGCGCTTTTCTGTCAAGTGTAATACAGTCCTGACTCACGCTCACCACGTCCATTTATTTCTCAGTTACAAGCTCCCCTATTCGCGTGCCTAACAATCAGTCTCGTCTTTTTATTAAGAAGCTGGAAGAACTCTGGACTTTTAAGCGATGAAGCCATGAAAATCGCTGCATATATGAATGGCTTAGGAAAGTTGTGTAATTCGTTAAGTGCGATGACAGTCTTGCTACCTCGTCTGCCTAGACTAGGGGTTTCAATTTTCAACGAAACCAAGTATGCAATTCTAATTATTTTCTCAGAGTTCATACCTACTTACTAGTATGTACAGCAGCCGTAGGCCATGGGTTAATGAATTATATACCATTTTACAAAGCCATCAACGGACAATACATGAAAAATAGAATATAAGGGTTATTCCTCAGTCGTGTTTCAATTTTTCCACTGTTAGTACAAGAAATAATCTGTGAAAACAGTCCTGCAGTATTAAGTTTTGATGAACACCTGGTTCGAACTTCAAAGTATGAATTTTTATTGTGCGAAACGACACAGACGGGAAATTAATAATGTAATGATGGATCCCTCAAAAATAAACCAATTGGCAAGAAACAAGTAGTCTGAAAATTACCTCCACCTGTCCAATCACCTAATGGAGGTGGCTCAGGACCACGGTAGGCATCGAATTTCGCATTTGGCACGCCATGGCACGAGGTCAAATTGTCCCCTGCCTGAGCGTTTGGGTCAATACCTTGAGGGCGAGTAGTGCACGACACCCTAACACCCTAAACTCAGGGCTATTTGAATTTTGTTTCTATCTCTAATACTATAGTTTTTTACGCCCTCCTTACTCAAAGCGAAATAATAAATAATGCTCCGTCCCGTAAGTAATCAGTAGTACGAGGTCAATACGTCTCGTAAAAAATTCGTTTGAACTCCGTGAAAAATAAATTTAATTAGTAGCTAACGTCAAGAAAATATTCAATGTACGAAGGGCTGAGGAAAGTTGTGTGATTCTTAGCACCAAATATTTCCCCATGTTTTTCCCAATAATCCCAGTGTGAATATTTGATTACGGGTTTCGACGACGGTACATTTTACTATTTGAATAACTGGCTGGTCCGAGTTTTTGGAATCACCTGTGAGACCCTGCAGATAGTTTTTTAGGCCGGCTGGAACTCGACCCAGCGAGCCCACGATGGTGTAGCAAAATAATGAGGGTTTTGGTCGCCCTATACTTTCCCGTTGTTGCTGCAACAATTTATTTTCAATGATTTTAAAACAGTTCAAAGAAAAATTCACATACACTGATACTAATTGAAGTTTTGGTTTGTTTACACTTAGATCGGACCCTGTGCTACCCAAGGGATGGAGCAGCTGGCTGATGTGGCAGTACACCGACGGAACTGCCGGTCCCCAGCCCCACACAGTAAATGGGATCGGAAAAGTCGACAGAAGTTACTTGAATGGAAGTCTTTGAACAGTCCCCCACAAGAGCAAAAATAATAGCAAAAAAGTTCGAGACTGGCGAAAAATTCACAATGTGAAAATAATCTGCCACGTGTCGCAGTCTTCACAGGTTATTCCGTTATTCGAAGGCTATGTCTTCTCTAAATTTCTTTTTTTTTTTTGATAAACTAAATTTCAAGTAAATCTTTCCTGAATTCATTACTGTAAACGCAGAGGTCTACATGAATGGCACGAGGACAGTTCGTGTAAACAATTTGTGTTGAGATGATTCCCCGAGGTGTTGCTAATCAACTTTGAGTGAAAACTCCAGTTACGTTAGACTTTGCATAGTTGTCAGTTGTCCGATTTTGGTAGGCAATGTACGAAAAATTTACTAATAATAACATAAACCTCTTTCTTCCGCGACCTTATTAATTCATGTGTGATTAAATGTACCATTTACTGATTACGTCACAGTTCGTTAGGTAACTATATTGCAGGCAAACTAGTTTTGTGTTCCTAATCTTTGAGATGACGACTGCTATCACGCGGCTCTTTGCATGCTCCATGTCCGCTTCTCAGTTGGGATATGACAGAAAAAGGGGCGTTTCCTCTTCTCACCAATTCCCCAATGCCACAGTGCTAACAGAACCTACGGGAAAATGTTTGTGCGTTCGTAGGTATGTCGTGGTATTCTTACCAACACATCATTTCTTCTCTGATGATGACATTAAGGTTCGAGTAATTTAAGTAAGTACAGATTTTCCAGGTGTTAAACCCAGTGATGTTAATATACACCGTCCACAATCAAATCATTTGATCAATTTCATTGGAGGCGGTTTGGGGCAATATCACTGTGGTAACTATATTCGATATAACCTTTTTTTGGCATCCCATGATAGAAGTCAGACCAGACGTAGGATGATGGATAGATCGAGGAAACCCTGGTAAAATAGTAATTTCCAACTTCTAACTGTCAGAGTCAGTAAGAGCTGCATGACCTTCCATCAGCTTCTGTGTAGTAGTATTGAGCCGAAGACGAAAGAACTGGATTAATAGTCAGTTTTCGATCAGCCAACCAGACCTACCGTGATTCGTGAGTTGCAATATTCACGAATTTTGGAAATTTAAAACGATTGCGAGGGCTTTAGGATGGCAGGCGTGTAGTTGTGAGTTCATCGCGGTAAACTCACGCCCTTGAAATTTGTCCACTGAGGAGCTGGCTCCCGGACTAAACGGACAACCAGGTAACACGAAGACAGGAAGCCAGAAAAGCTTGTTGAGAAATGCTAGTTTTGCTTCCAATTACTGCACGCCTATATTCATGTCGCGCATTCAACATAAACTCTCAAAACTTCACTTATTGAGAACATCCAAGTCTCTCCAGCGGTAATGTGTTGTTAAATGGTTTGTACGGATTCCTACAAGAAAAGTTCGAGTAATTGTCGATCAACCGATAGATCCGAAGCGGTCCTTAATCTTACAGATTTTCGCCGATCACGAAGAGTTTCCAACGCCATCGACCTATTAATCGTTTTCAAGATGGTGATCTCTAAAGTCTTCCTTAATTAAGAACTTCTTCCAACTTGTCATCTTTTCACGGCCGTTTCGAACAGAAAAACGTAGTTATAATCTGGTCGAAGCTCCTTCGATTGCCCACAATTCAAAAAGCACGAGCTGTTTCGTCTTTTAGTCGTCTTTTTTTTCGTTTTTTTAAATATCAGAGGAAAAATTGAGAAGTGGAAGCGCGTGGGCTCTGGAAGATGGCGCAATAGTCAAGAGGACGGTCGAAGAATCGCATTAATACGACGCGTCTCGGTGGAGATGAGGACATTCCGGAGGGATACAAAAACTCTCGATAGATAATCCTCGTAAATAACTTCGCTCGAGGCAGTAATAAAATCGTCAACACGGCCCATTAGCGAATAAAATCGAGTTCGAAATCTGTAACTCGGCGTTGCTCCACCGAAGAGGATGAACACCGACTTGTGACGTCGCCGTTTGAAATTATTGTAGTTTAAGGATGACTCGAAGATTTCCACTTTTTACAGCTTCCCAACACATAATAAGGAGTGAGAGGTGATATAAACAACGTGGAATCTTGAATTATTGTCTCTGAAGTGAGCTATTCCTAAGAAACAATAATTTTACAGAACGATAATAACCCGTAATTAATGTAGAAATTATAGAAATAAACGCACTCATGCAGCTCATATAAAACTTCTTTTTATCCCCTCCACACCAAGGAGCAGTTGCTTACATGAACATCACAAGATATCAGAGGTGATATCATATCACCTGATGGTGCGCTGAGCAGTACTAAACCGGGAATAATTTAACACAAGAGAATCGTCCACAGGTGAGTAGCTCTTTTAGTTTATCCTACGCTGAAATGAGTTCCTGAACGCATCGCCCAGTACAAAAAAAGCGCTCAACAATGGTGACTTTTCGATGGATGGTTATATTTACGGATACGTGTAAAACGTGTAAGAACAGGTAAACAGTGATTCCCATCTCACGGTTAGCGACAGGAGGCCATCATCATAAACATCGATGATGGCCGAAAAAATAACGTAGCAGAACGGATTCAGTATGATATATGATACCAGATTCTAATAACTAATGGCAGTCGTTTTGGAACCCTAACACGTGGATGGTCTGTGTATTTACTAAGAGTAAATCCGTGACAGTTCATCGAGGCCTGATCTTATTGCTCGATCCAAGATCCCATACTACGTTGTCAAGATTAACTACCACACTAGTTACTTCAGCGTTATTTTCGTTCATTTTGTATCAATAAAATATTGAACGGCTCAGCTCCTTGAGGGTCAGTCTTGACTCGCTAGAGCAGAAAATTTAAATCATTCTACATTTGATGATACGGTAATAATAAATAATAATAAGTCCTGATATTCAGGATGTGGTAGAACAAGACACCTGCAAAAGATAAAACATTGCAGAAATATATAGTGCACTTCCACCCTCCTATGCTTCGCACTAAGTTCTGATGCATTGCCTACTTTTTATCGTGATAGTCATCATGACAAACGTTAATACTCCGTTATTCTGTCCCCTATGGCATCCACTTTTCTCTAATACTTACTAAAGCAGTTCATTTTGGCCAACTTGACGTTTATGAGTTCCCTCCGCCTATCTCCCAAATTCTCTCTTGTTCTAAACAATATTATCATTAGGGGCGCCTATCTATTGTCGAATTTGGATGAAATTAGTGGACGGTATTTTTTAGCGTAAATGAAAATTGTATTGGCTCACCTCAGAACGTTGCGTTCTTCAAGAGTTACATTCAGGCTTAAGGTTGGCTCTGAAAATGGGGTTGAGGTAGGAATTAGGAAGGAAAGGTTCGGAGCGTTGGAGCTGATTTAGTTTCACTCCGTTTACTACACACACTATTCACGGAATAAGAAATTACTGCAAATGCACCGAGAATGATATACTTTTGGCTTTTTCAAAGGGAAGAGTTTTGTAGAGTTTGCTAAGCGGTAGTATGCGTTTCATGAAAAAGGGAGGGAAGACTCTTTCTGGCGTGAACAATCATGTATTGTATACGTGGGTGTGCGTATTGCATAAGTAAAGTATTTGTACCTATCTGGTTTTGAGGTGTTGAAGAAAGTTATCCTATTTTGGTCCAATCCCAATAGCTTCACTCTCGATGAAACACAAATTTCTTGTGTGTAATTCCTGTCCACTGTGTTCCTTTTCACTGATGTTGGACGGAAATCTTGGTTTCTATTTAGATAAGACAATGTGCTGTGAATGCACTAAATAATTATCAACTAACCAACCTTTTTCAGTTATCCTTAATTGTTCTAATTAACATATCAATGGCCTCAACTGTTCTCAATGTTGGCTCTTCCGTGTCATTTCCACTTTTCTAACCCTGACGGCTGATCAGTTAACTCACATTAGCTGTTGCTTGTGCAATGTCAAATTCTCTAGAAGTCTATTGCATCACTATTAACGTTACATTACATTTTAACCAGGTCTGGTGGAATGAGGCCTTAATGTTGAAATCTGGTACGAGTGGGCGCTCTGGTGTTTCGCTCAAAAAGGATTCCAAGAGGTTTATTGTCCCCCAGATCACGACGTTTTGGCTAATTTAAAAAACCATATTTCTCTATAAAGACCACGGGTTTCGTCTGATGGGATTTCTGAACAGGCGGTGTACAACTTCAACTAAATTTCACACGGAATTTTTGTGCCAAAGAACGTTTTTTATATACCATGTTAAAAACTAAGTATGGCCCAGATGACGGACAGCGGCTGGACATTGTATACTTGGAATCCCCATCACTTGAACTGTAAAGTGTCAAATGTTGGTGGTGGTGGTGGTGGTGGGGGGGGGGGCTAAGGAAATGTTCCTGGCCGAAAACAAAGGTGTATCATTCAGAATTAATAATAAACCAAAAAGTCTTACTATTAAAACTGTTCATTATTCTCTTACACTGCTTGACGTTGTCTCAGGTTTCCGAGACCCGTCCCGGTAGATTCAGCAGCGAAAACTACTAGTGAACGATACGAAACATGACCACTACGCCGGAACAACGAAAATGGACCTTGTCCAGGCGACATTAGGCAATTGGCACAGCGTGACGAGCCCAACTAGTGGGTGGTGGGAGTGCGGCAGGAGGCAGCGAGAGAAAACGAGCACAGGTCGGGGACAAAATATAACTTCCCCTACATTGTCTTGCGAGTTCCTTCAATAGGTAGCATTAGCTCCAACTATAGTTAGTGTGGTTTCACTGTTGTCCATGTAGACGCAGTCCTGCAACTCTAAGACCTGCCCTATTCAACTCTGCATCAAAAAATACCTGGGGAAACGATACCAAACACCACGTAAATACAATGAAACTGCCGAAAACCTACAACAGAAAAACAAACGCAATTGGTACGACGCGACGAGTGATTGAAGTGAGACGGGAGGTAGTGTGGGAGAGAAACGACGACTTTCGCTCTACTGTTGTCACGGCCGTTTAGGGGCTCTTCAAGTGACAAAGAACCGGACGTACGTTTCGGCCTTTGAAATAAAATACAAAATGAAATGGTTAGCTCTGGAGTAAATAATATTAAAACATAAGAGCATCATAATAAAAACATAATTCTGGGGTAAATTGAAACGGAGAATTTCAGTAAAAATGTCCAACTTTCGAGAAAAATAACAAATGAAACTCCACGGCTTCGTAGAGTGAACGACGATGATGTCGAAGAAACGGCGATGACTCCAATTTAGGCGGATATCCAAGTGGATGGGATCGGTGGTGAGGAAGCTACGTGTATTTAGTTGTAGGTACAAAAACAATCTTCCAAATGCCAGGTATTGTGTCCAGTTTGCCTCACCATAGCAAAATACCTAGGAAACGATATCAAAAACGTTTTATGCCCAATCGTCGGGTTTCCCCAATTCGCATTGCCGAGTAGGCTGGCAAAATTATATCTCAACTGCACTTCTTGCGCAAAAGAATAGATTTTTCAGACCACGTTAAAGGCATCGTGTGGCTTGGACGGCGGATTTTGGATGGACATTGCACATTTGGAGTTTTCATGCGTCAGCTGGTTCGGAAAAATTTGACACTTTACGTTTCAAGGCATGGGAATTCAAAATCTGCAATGCTTTTAACTTGGTCTCAAAAATTCGCTCTTTCGCACAAAAATTCCAGTCGGGATCTATCTGTGCCCGGGCGATCGGTTTGGAAAAAACTCATATTGTTATCGGCAACAAATGGTTTAACAATTTGTCGAAAACCAAATATTCAGTACAGCCTGGCGCAGGCTCCCGCGCTACCACTCGTCAGCTCGACTCCGTTGTTCCATTGTGGTCAGGTCATAGGCCCATATGCGGCCGCAGTGACAAAGGGACTTGTCCCACACGCCCTCGGGTCAAAAAAAAAAGAAGACATTCGGAGAAAAGCAGACCTTGAGCGAAACGTCGGCGTAGAGACGCTTTTCATTCGAGCCTGGCTGACTCTCAATAATCCACACCAGAATTACTTACATAGTTAAATAGTTATAATTACTTACTTCACACACAAAGAACAGTTAAGGGAAAGGAGGTATCTTCAGGTCCAAGAACAGCTGGATAGTATGTTCCAATCTTTTGTGTCGCAAACCATCGTAATTATATCTTTCTAAAATGTAACTTGAACGCGCTGATCCAGACTGGGAAGGAATTACATTGACAAATTCTCGTTATCATAAGTACCTCCCGCCTGCACGTCGTAAGATATCACGCTCATTTTCCACAATTCTAAAGGTGAAGCGCGCAGGCCGTTCGACGTTACCACAAAGGTGCTAACGTGGCATTTTCCGGTTTTCGCACACGCTCGCAAATAAATATTCCCGCTGTGTCGGTGTGAGAGAAAGTTATTCCGGTTGATTTGAAGAACCTTGAAGAAGATCCTTCCAAGAACGCATCCGCATAGCATCGTGAGGTTAACATAACTCGACGGTCAAATCTACGTTTCTTACTTATTTGAAAAAGTTGCATCGAAGAGCACGATGATAGGCAGGAGTTTAATGGTTGTTTAACGTTAAGTTAACTACGTCGTCGTGCAGTTAGCTATTTAATTGCCATATTTTATTGCCAAGGTGGTCAATGGTTGGGCCTACACTTGGCCTACGCTCCTTAGTTCGAAAAACAACATTCGAGAAAAGGCAGGAATTTCGTATTGCCTGCGGATCATCAAAATATGGTAGTGTGCGAAATCTGCATAAAACTAACTATAGTAATCATGGTGATAAAAACACTGAATATTGGCGTCTCTAGCCATCGCACCTCCTCGTGGTGGTTAATAGTAAATCGCTAGATTAGTGGACGTTCAGGCTCAAGGTCCTGGATTAACTTGAAGGGTGTTTGACTGGTGCTCTGATGAACAGGAGGTGGGGGGATCGAGTGCCCTTCCTCCACCATGAGTAAACAACTAAGGAAAGCCTCGTACAACTCAGGGAATTTCTTAGCGTCGTCACCTTCCCCATCCGACGACTGCCAGTACTAATATTGAGGTCGGAACACAGAAGACCCGAGGGCCCACGACTGGCAGCAGTACCCTCACGAGAGGAATGAAAATAGGTGTGTGTACCGGAGATTGCAGCAGCAGAAGCGGGAATATGTGGGCTTTCAGGCAGGGGAACTAGTTTTTTTTACGGGGACGTAGGCCTTCTTGTCCACTACGACAGTACTGCGGCAGGACGTAGGAGGAAGTCTGGTAGAACCATCCTGTCGAAAGAAATAATAAAATTAGCATTGGTAAGCTTTTGAGGAGATGCGCTTCATTGCAGTGGCTGAGAGGCAAGCTACGAAGGTGGGAGTACAAACGTGTGGCAGAGGGATTCTCCTCCTTTAGTGCAAGATGGTAGTTGTGTGTCGAAGAATAAGCAGCCTGTAAAAATAGCGACTTAGCTCCGCCAGACCTTACTTTTTGTGATGTGTCTAGTGGTTTGGGTCCAATATACTTAATCAGACAAGAACTCACTAAACTCTCCTCAGATATCAAATAAATAAATAAATCTTCTTGAGAAGAACACAAGGAAATGAAACTAATAATGCAATAAGATCCACTTCGAATTCAATAGAATAAATATAAATGAAATAAATGAATCTTCTCCTCTCCTCTTCTTCCTTTCAATATTTAATCACGTAATTCGTGCCGATTGTCATGAAAGACAATATCGGGGGAGGGGGTTAATAAACAGGGATTCGCTCACCTTTATCCAACAATAATCAAGCGAGGGTGGAAAACACTGAACTTGAAGTCTCTGGCTGATTAGGGAGAGGCTGGATTACTACCTTGCAGGGTGTGTGAAGAATCAGAATGAATAATGGAGCTCAAAACCTCGTGGATAATCGCTCTCTCTTCCCCCTGCTTTTCTGCTGCACGGCAGGGAACGCCAAGGAAGGAGAGCCAGAGGGTAGGCTACATCCTTCACACGTTGTAAAACACAGGTGAATCGCATCTACGTCAGGCTGCTCCTCCCAATCGCGGAGTGAGATTCTGAGGCTAGCTGAGCAGGTGACGCAAATAAACAGCATGATAACCCTCACCTGCAGTCTGACAAGAAGGGCTGTGCCTGATGTTGGCCTGTCTGGTGACGAGGTTGCAGCATATCTGCGCAGCATTTTCCTAAGAAGAGCTGAGGAGCTGACTGGTATGCAGAGAACTAGGGGTTTTCTTCTTTTTTTTTGGAAAAGGCACAAACGGTTTTGATTGAACTCTCAAATTATCGGATTTTAACCTGTCTCTGTGAAAATTCTGGATTTTTTCAAACTGGTTGCTCCATCATTTCACAACAGCGAAACACAAAGCTTTTCAAAAAGATATCCTACTAATGGCAGAGCACGCTGACGATTCAATTAAGGACGTGATCAAACCAAGGTTATTTCAGAGCGTTAAGTACGCTCCGGTTCAACACAGAGCGTCACGGGAGTTCTACCAGGTTCGTATAAATTAAATGACAAACAAATATGATTAGTAGGTAGTGCAATGAAAATTGCGGAGGAAAGTTTTGGGCCAGATTTTTGTAATTAAGTTAATACCTCATTTTTGAAATGTGCAGGAATTGCTATATGGTGAACTACGACGAATATTGTTACGTCGAATTAAATTTCAAAAGTGAACTGAAGCGGCGCAACGATCTCGGGAATTTCTTTCCAGCGTCGTGATTAGCGCGAGCTCCGTTGGACCATACTCTGTTGGCCTCTCTACGTCCTGTTAGATCCAAATCTAAGTCAGCTTGGTTCCTGCTTAGATTGCAATTAATCCACCGTCGGTTAAACGCGTGGGGGATGGGGGGGGGGACGTGAGCGACCGATAAGTTTATTACGAATAACTATAAAATATCTGCACACCGCTATCTCATAACGGATCGACGAATGTCGATAAATTACAATTATTATTTAGTGTTTAGGTTTTTTAGATGTAAGAGGTAAATGTTACCTACTCCGTGCTGTGGCCAAGATCTAGATGCGTCAAACAGGCAAATTATATGTACATGACGTACATATAGATCCTAGTAGATGTATAAATATACAATTAAATGGCGATGCGGACTGTTGAAATTAACTCTGGTATGGACTCTTTAGGGTCTGTCATAATAAAACGAACAGCCTCTTCCAGTCCGACGTTTCACTGAATTTATTAACCATCTTCAGGACTTTAACACATCCCAGCAGGGAACTGCGTTAGGGATCGTATCAAAAGAGCTTTTCCCGAGGTGTGTTTTCGACAAAAATGCAATTCAGTTACTAGAAGTTCCTAAGAAGCTGTTTAACAACTTACTTACCTGCTGTGATATGTTATAGCTCTGACGGTGCTCAATAAATTGAGCGAAACGTCGGCTTAAAGAAGCTGCTCGTTTTATTAAGGCACTGAAGGATCCACACCAGAGAGTGTTACTGACAATATCATGCACCTCTGAGCTAAAAATATATTTTGCGTTGCAACACAACTTTCTGCAACCCTTTAAAATTCGACCATCTGCTATATACGGCCATGTATACCTTCGTTCGACGGATTCTTATTGAAATATTTATGTGGAACAAAATGTGGGTACTTGTTAGTTGAAATTACCTCGTAAGGTTGACCATTGATGCCGTTTTTGAAAAAATAACGTACAGTCCACCAGCGCACAGAAATAGTTGAGAGGAATAAAATGTGGGTATCGATTATTAAAAGACATTCCGCCAAATCGATCGAATTCAGTTTTGCGTTTACTGTGGAAATTTTGAAGTTATCAGAGGAATGTTTATGCGAAATAATATACAGGTATTGACTAGTAAGAGCCACCCAGTGAAATTGGTAAAAATTGCAACGGCCGTTTTCTACAAAAATTAAATACAGCCGGCATTTCGCTACCTAGGCCTGTATTTCTACTGTTCTCAATATTTATTGAAAACAAAATTAGGTGCCAATAAGTAAAAAACAGTTCAAAAGTCGAATCAAACTTGTTTGAGCAGTTTTTGTGAAAAATAGGAAAACTTCTCGGTCCGGTACATTTTGGTGCCATTTTCTCACAACGGGCTGCGCTCATAACTGTATTTCATAGTACTAAAAAATATCTGGTGAGTTGCAACACACAACTTTCCTTAGCTCTACGTCAATTCACTCGTGTACATAGCTTTTTAGACTTCTCAATTCATTTGAACTTGGTCAAACAACACTTTACGGCAGCAGGATATGGTAGCGCGTACAGTTCCGGAATTTATTGTGCTGATCGTACTCTTTCGAGAATGAGTACGAGCAGCCCTAAAATTCCGGAACTGTACTCGCTACCACTTCCTGCTGCCGTAAAGCGTTATTTGACCAAGTTCAAATTAACTGAGCGATAAATGAATTGAGTAAGTAGAAAAATATCTGGTGCGTAGCAACACACAACTGTCCTTAGCTCTACGTCAATACACTTTTTACATGGCTTTTTCTACTTAATCAATTCATTTATCACTCAGTTCATTTGAACTTGGACAAACAACACTTCACAGTAGCAGGAAGCGGTAGCGCTTACAGTCCGTAATTTATTGCACTGCTCGTACTCATTCCAGGACCATTATTGAGCGAATGGTACACAGATAATCAATGAGGCAGTAAACACAAATTTTTTGAAGAAGGATAGTAATTACTTTTGCAGAGTTTTGGGTAAAAACGTTTAAAACTAAGCGAAACGGCGGTAGTTGAAACTCAGGAATTTCTGGAGTGAGCCCCATGTATCTCATGAGCGTTTTTAAACACTCACCCTGTAGATATTGGATTGGACTACAATATTCGACTAACATTCCAGTGGAGTTTATAAGTAAAAAACCACGCTAAAAACGCTTTTCATCGAAAATTTTGATAATTTATTGTGCTGCTCTCGTCATTTTTCCACGAATGGCAATTTGATGGTATCATTGCCTGATTGCCGATTTGGACTTTTGATCACTATGATAACTATAGTTAACTTTCGGTGGATTTCGCCCATACCCTTATTTTTGCGTCCCATGGTAACCTGTAGGCTAGACATCACGTTTCAGCTGATTTGGTACGGTTGTTTTCTTTAAAAACCGCGCTCAAATCGATTTCGTCGAAAGTTTTGGTAATTTATTGCGTTGCTCTCGTCATTTTCCCACAAATGGGAATTTTATGGTATAGTTGTCATATTGGGAGCTATCAACATAAACCATTTAATCAAAATCGTTATGCCCGTTTTTGAGAAAAAAATATTTTGTGTTTTGATCACTATGATAACTATAGTTAATTTTCGTTGGATTTTGTTCATCCCCTTATTTTTGCGTCTCAGGGTAATCCGAGAGCTAGATATCAAGTTTGAGCTGATTTGATACGGTCGTTTTCTCTAAAAATCGTTCACAGACACAGACCATTTTTCCAAATAATGTTTTTCGGACTCAAGAGGGTCTGAAACGAAAAGATCTGAAGAAAACTCAAAATTTTTTTTCAGCCGATTACATAACTTTCCATTCTAATTTGTAGAGCCAAGAAAGTAAAAAACCTATGAAAGGGCAAATAGTGAATGTTGTGAATCTGTCCAGCCGTTCTCTCACAAATCGAACTACTGAGATACATTTTTTGAATAATGTTTTTTATACTCATGCGGAGAACATGCCACTAAATATGGTTTAATCGGCTAAGGTTCAACATATTATTATTTTCTAGTTAATCTATTTTATTAAAATTAATTTTACTTTATTTTTACTGAATTTAGTTTATTTTATTTGCAAATAAAGTTTTCATTGTTTAATCAGTTAAGATCAATAATAACCATCAGAGGGGGTTTCAAGAAGAATCTCTCGTGTTTCGTACGTTGGTATAGTCCAGTGTGGGGCCGTGTATGGGGTTGGGGTGTGGTTCTGATGACGGAAATAATTTTCACCCATTGAAAAAATCAAAAATAGAACCGGCAAGTCGAGCTGCAAACACATACGGACCATGCGCGTAAATTAGGATTTTTTCTAAACGTTGGAATCTGAAGAATACCCATTTTTTTAATTGAAATATTTTCTCTTTCGGGTAGTGGAAAAAAGCTTATATTAGCGTTGCAGAATAAATACATTTGACCTGGTTTGATTCTAGGTGCTCAGGCCGTTTTGAGAATCGGTTTTGAAGCTTTCGAAACTTCAGAAAACTCGAAAAAAACGATTATATAATTTTACTTCTGAGTTGGTCAAACCAGAGAACGTAAAAAAACGGCTGTTTATACGGTAGCAAATGTACCCAAGTTATCATATCACGAGCCGTGTTCAGCATGATGAAATTAATTACCTGGCGAGTTGAGGAGTGCTGTGCGATGCTCTGCGCCAGCTTTTCGATTATCATTATTTTTTTCTTAACACCGGCGGAATACGAGACGCCTCCAAAGGTCAGGTGCAACAGAAGATGCGCCTCCCACGGTAGATCATCTTCCCCTTCACAAACTGATCTTGGCCCCGGGATTTGGTTGAAAGTAGAGGGGCGCCTCGGTATAAATTCGCCCCGAACAACCCCCAGTTACATCACAGTCGCAACAGTCTTCCGCCGCGCCTAACCGTTACATTTCCATCCCCCCATTTCTTTTAACTTCAAATTCGTTAAGGAAAACCCCCGTCGGTCGACAACATGGTGGCTAAAGTTTGTGTAAGTCGCAAATTTATTGTAGAAATAATCGAATTTCTCATCTGAAAATTTGACTGAGCTTCTTCGTATTTGAAAATTTGCAGTTAAATCAATCAATTGTTTTGAATTTAAAATAACGTGTACCGTTTAAAACATTGCATGTTTTTTCAACTCAAAATAAAAATAAAAATACAGTAAATGATATCACAAAAATTACACTCAGCCGCAACTTTCTTACCTTAAATGGCTCTACCCATTCTCAACAAAAAGGGTTAGAAATAAATATGACCAGCTAAATGACTTGTGCGTGTACATGATAGGGAGAGATGGGCAGAACCAGACGAGCTAAAATTTGATATTCAGTCAGCAAATCATGCTAGCCGATTCCAAAATACGATTATTAGTAAAATCGATTCAAAACTGCGATCGTCGTGACACACGAACTGAACCAAAAACGAGGTTTCCTTCGCATTTGTGTCAGCTACATAACATTATCCTCTTCAAATGCGTTCTACTGGTCCATTTGTAGCTTTCGGTTTCCATAAATACTTGAAATAAAATTGGTTGAGCGGGAATATAAGTCTAGTCTAACAATTTAGGATGTCTTTAAATACTCAATACCTTCATATTCTTTTCCATTATCTGACCGTTTGTTGAACGCAGTTAACATAGTAAATTTGTCGCAAAACGTTGCGTTTCTGTAACTATTTGTTGAGATTTAAGCCAAGATTTACCGAACATGAATTATAACTCTTTAATTTTCTGTCAAAAAACGAGCTGTAACGGTTAAGATCAAACATACCGGCTACTTTCCACTAAATGGAGTATTTTGTGTATGTTCCCGCGGAAATGTTTCACGATTACATGTGCAATTTACTGGAGTTTCAGAAATAATGTGGTGCTTCTTTTTATTTTTTCAAAAATCGCTGTAACTATTTTTCAAACGAGACTTTTTTTGAGTGGACAGTTTCAGATGATGTAATGCGGAATTTTTAATCGTCGAATATTTCGACAAAAAAGCGATTTTAGCGCTGTTATTGCGTGTTTCGTCTCTTTATAGGGCGCTAGCGCTTTCAGAAAACTTACAGAGCGTCCAAAATAAGCTACCTGTACGACGGAGGTGTAAAATAATTAGAAACGACGCGCGAAATTCCGGGAGTGAAACTGCTTGTCTTTGACTATCTTTTTTTCGCAGCTTTTTCCCCATAATTCCAACGCAGTAAACATGTTCGCGGTTAAAAAAAGAATGTCACATACATTACGTACACGCTAGTTGCTCAAAAAAGGTTGTGACGTAAGTAGGGGTAGCACAACTCCGAAATTAACACGCTAAATTAAACGTTGCTCGTGTTATATAAAAATATCTGGTGCGTAGCAACACACGACTTTCCGCCACCCCTTTATGTTCGAACACCACCTACAAAGGCGGGCCCTATATCTTCGTTCAACGCATTTTTACAGGAACATTTATGGAGAACAAAATGTAGGGACTAGTTAGCTGAGAGTACTCCGAAAGTTTGATCGAAATCGTTAGATCCGTTTTTGAGAAAATCGGAATACCGATAAATTAATATTCGACAAATCTCCTTTTCTGAGTTAACTTGGCTTATATCTCCGTTCAACATATATATACAGAAATAATTATAGAGCACGAAATGTTGGTATGGGTGACTGAAAGACACTCCATTAGGATTTATCACATCTGGTGAAAAAGTTACCCTGGAATTTACGGAAATGATCGAAAAAACGTTATTTTTGACACATTTTAATTTTTATCTCTGTTCAATGGACCGTCACAGGAACATTTATTGAGAACAATATGTAGGTATGAACTATTTGAAAACATCCTGTGAGTTTGGTGGAAATCGCTGAAGCCGTTTTGCCAAAAAGCGTAAAAAACCTATTTTTGCGTCAGGGGCCAATATCTCCGTTCACCGTATTTTCATGGAGATATGTATGGAGAAGAAAAGTTAGATATTGATCAGTAGAAGATAATTTGAAAGTTTAATCAAAATCGTTAGAGCCGTTTTCGAGAAAAACGCGAAAAACCCTAGTTTTTGGTACATTTTCGTCCCCCACCCCCCCTTCCCATCGGCCGAAATCGTCCATAACCTTATTTTGGTGTCTACAAAAAATAACGAACAAAACAAAAAAAGAACCAGCTCAATCGGATCAGCCGTTCTCCCGCAAATCGAACTACAGACACACACACACACACACACACACACACACATACACACGGACCACGCGCCGAAATTAGGTTTTTTAGACTCAGTAGGGTCTGAAACGTAAAGATCTGAAGAAAACCCAAATTTTTTTTTTGGGCCGATTACTATACTTTCCTTCCCTTCGGGTAGCGGAAAGTAATAAAATATTTTTATCAGTGGCTATAATGACAAAAAGTGCTGAATGTACGTGGGAGTGAGAAAAATTGTGTTGTTAACCTTGTTTTTGTTTGTTATAAAAATGACTTATGAACACTTTCCATCAACTCCAAAAGAGGGAAGGCTGTCATTATGTGGGGAAGGCTTTTCCCCACTAAATTATTTTATCGATGAAGATCTTTGTGAAAACACGGCGAGGGGAGGTATAGGCTCAAGGGGTGTACAGATGCTTCGTTTACTTTTTACGACAAAAATAGACTCAACCAACTTCAAAATTCTAGATTTGCTACTGCGCAACTTGCCCAAATGAATAAATGTTCAACACTTCGTACGGTAAAATCACTTCACTTTAATAAATCGCTACTTGGCATGTTCAAACGTTTGGTGATTGGTTTAGTCATTTTATGTTGATTGTAACACTATTCGCTAGGTCACTAGATAAAGATATCCCCCCCCCCCCCCAAAGCTATGGGCGCGACTTGGCCACTAGGTTATTATTGTTGAATTGCCGAAATGAGCGTTGTACTCAACAACTCGCGTTTTGTTTCACGTGGATCGGCCTTTCAGAATTTTTAGAACGAAAATAGACGTTAAATGTTTACTTTCAATAGCTCTACGCTCTATGGAAGGAAGGTAAAGACGCACCTGAAATTTTTCGTTTTAGTTTTCCTCAGATCTTTGCGTTTTAAAATCCAAAAAGCATCGGTTGGGAAAATGGCGTGTGTGTATGAAACTCTCAGTTTTTGCACCGTAAATCTCGCTCAGATGACGATAGCGTTCTAAAAAAGACCAGGGCGGTCTTCCAATCGGTAGCCAAGACTCCATAAAACAATCAAGAGCAACCTCAAAAATCCAGAGGTTGACTTTTTTTTTTTCGCAGTTTTTTCCTCGTAATTCAGAACTGTTAACCCCCCCTCTAGAAAAAATCATGTCAACCTATACGTTGGTTTTGAAATGATGGACGTGGCGTACGTAGAGGCTTGATAAATTCTGGAACTTTGAGCGTTAACAGGTCTCACACGGACCTTTGTTTTACCAATTCATGCGAACATTGTACAAAATGGTAGAGTGGTGACAATCGCTAATTGTACTCGGGACTGAGAAAACTTGTGTAAGGCGTCTCAGCAGATATTTAATTGACTAAACGAGAGCGTCATGTGCGTCGTGCGCCCTTTCAAGTGGAGCCTTCATAGGAAAGGCGTTTGTTTTATAGGCTCGGTACAATTATTTGAGAACTAAGAGGATTTCTCAAGTTCCCCGAAGGAGGCATCAGAGCGAGAGGTAGGCGCCGAAAGGGACACCTTTGTTTGACAATGCCACACCCCAATATTTCCACGAGGGGGAGTGAAAATGGACCTCTCGTGTTTATTTACTTTTAACAACTCTTCAGAGCGGCAATTTCGAGCTTCTGTCGCTATTACGCTGGATTCTGTCCGACGAGAAATTGCACGACGTGCACGAGTCTCGTACTTATAGCAAACAACGCAGAAGGCAAACTTTTACCGACGAACATCTTAACTTTGTTTTCCGTCATTTTTACTCTGTTCTTGGCCCTACGAAATAACAAGAAAAATTATGAAGACTGAATTTCTAGCATATCTCTCCTGAAACCTCCTCTAAATAACAACAAAACTGTGGACAATAGAAGAGGATTCAGCTCAATTTGATATTTGGCTCAGATGAGTACGTAAAACATAAACCTCCCAATGACGTCACTGTGATCAAGATTCACACAAAACCACCCGTAGTTATTTTAGTGATCAACGTGCCCTTACGATTTTGATCTTTTAGAGTGAATAGCTCCAAACAATTTTATGGCGTTACACAATTTTTGCGAGGCCAACCATTTAACAGCGTCTCCCTGTAACTCCCCCAATTCTAGTACTACTGTTACTACGAAACTGGTTAAAAGTCTACGCCGCGTATTTTCGTGAGTCCGGCGCAGGATCTGAGTTAAAAACGACAGAGCGGCGCAATATTTGCTGAATGTTGTGAAATATTTTATCTTAAAATTCGTTTGGTCGGTTTCAGGTTCAAATTGAAGGAAGTTGCGCCATTTTTCGGCTCGGTGGCGATAAAAGCGCCGCTTCAGTCGATTTGGGAAATTATTCGGTAGATATTTCGAAAAAAAAATTAATTTTTTGAGTCGGGTTTCGTGCGACGAAGAAACCTCTGCTTGAATCTTCGTGATAAATCGTTTGCCGATAAACGCGCGAACGTGAGTTTTTATCGGAATTATTTTAGGAAGCCTCGTAAAATTAAGTGCTGTCGATAAACCGGGGGGTTTCTGCGATTTGAAGATCCTATCGCTCAAATCGTCTGAACAGTAATTTGCGGCAGTGAGGTTCTTTAGACAATTGGCGAGCTTTAAAAAACCATCATACGGATCTTCACCTATTAATTTACGAAGGCTCACTTCTTCAATTTCGGCGACTCATCTCTCATCATCGAGATATCGATCATATCGCGAATAATCTTCCCTTTCGAGCTCAAACGAGTAGCGGGGTTTTTTTTTTTGAAAATAAAACGAGAGGAATTGAGAGAATCGACGGAATTGTTTTGCTCGGAGCAAAACAATTTGCGCACGTCCTCGACCTCGCGATGACTACCTTATCCGGGTTTGTTAGCTCGTCTTGAGTTTAAAGCTCATCTCTCTCGTTTACCTCCAGTCGAGACGCAGTTGGCAATTTGTTCTTTATCAAGCGCGATATACGACCTTTTCGTAAAACGCGGCTCGTTGAAGCTCGCCAAACAGTTCTTATTATTCCTCGAAAGCCCCGGGTTAACGATAAAAATACGTCAAATAAACGAGCTTTCGAGCTATAACCTCTGGATATTGTGTTGTCACAGCGTGAGGCTTCACAACAGGGTTTTGAATGCAATTGACAAATATTCGGTACGACGTGTCGCACAACTTTCCCCGCTTTTTATCGCACTTGCAACTACTCTGCTTTACGAACCTGGTAATAGTTAACTTGACATTCTGTATTAAGACTGGAGATGCTTACCACCCTTTCAAGTATTTGGTTACACCACTTTATGTCATGACTTTGAATTATTGATGGTGAGATGGGGGGGTCCCGTTTAGCAGTAGAATGACGCGGAAAACGCTGTAAAAAGGCCAGTCTGACAGAATGACACCAATCCCCAATTTGTCAGTTGCTCGCAATTTTAGTGAGACCGCTAATGTCATAACCTATTTTTGAATTTATTGTTCACCCCTCCTTATTTTTTCGTGGAATCAGTTTCTAAATTACCGTTCATTCGTTTGGAGTGGTGGATCCATCAAAATCGTCACAACTGTTATACCAGTAAAAATCTCAATGGGTGCAGTGATCGTGATAGTTTTTGATCGGATTTCTTCATAATCTCGTTTTGATACCTCCTGTTGATCTGCAAGCTTATCTGGATTGGTCAGCCTCGTTTTCTTGATAGAGTTTAGATACACACGAAGTCCATTTTCTAAAATTGTGGTTTTCCCAATCAGAAAACTGAAACGTAACGATGCTAAGGAAAGTGAGTTTTTGCTCAGCCAATTACGTAATTTTCATGCCTACTTCGAAGGGTCGAAGACAGTGATACCAAAAAGTAAACCCAATTAAATTATGAAAGTAATAGAAATGCGAATCTATTCTCAAGCAAACGCTTCAGAGTCAGAAAGCTCGCTATTTGTAATACTAACTGATATCAGCCGCGAAAAAATTAAATTTTACCGTTGGTTTCTGTTGCACCGATCATATCTTCAGATGAAGGGCGTTTTGGAATACGATTGTTGGGTTTACAGTCGCTATTAGGAACATTTAAATTTCGAGGCGAACTTCGATGTTCTTATATCACAATGTGAAATATCAGCTTTATCTTTGCAACCTGTGAAACAGAAACATTTAGGGCCAAAAAGGGTAAGGAAAGTTCATAAAGGATTCGGAAAGGACGCTTCGTCCCGGATTTCCGTTTCCAAACTAGCACGGCCCGATAACCGTACCAAAGCTTCACAATAGTGTTACCAACAATCATTTTTGTCCGATCAAGCGATGATATACGACTGTACGCGGAGTTGAGGTTTGGACCAATTCCCCGATCGCGACGGCAGACTTAAGGACCAGGGGCCGAAATACTAACCATCGCGACTTGGCGCCGTTGCTGGTTCGTGAAGACTTTGAGGGTAGCGTTGAAATAAACGCCCATTTTCTTCTATGCGCACTCAGTGAATTCTAAAATACAAGTCAAACAAACGATGCATGGGATTTATGAGGAAAAAAACCGACTTTGTCCAGAGAATTTGTACAATTTATTGCGCAGCTCTCGTCATTTTATCACGAACGAAAATTTTAAAGTTTTTTTGTGTTGTTTAGAGCTGTCAATACAAAAACGTTAATCAAAATCGTTGGAGCTGTTTCTGAGAAAAAAAAGGTTTGGCGTTTTGATCACTATGACAACTATAGCTAGTTTTGACCCGATTTTTCTCACCCGCTTCTTTTGGCATCCTGCTGCTTAGGACGCCAATGTAACAAAATGAATCCGGGTGTATAGCAATAATCAAGCCACTTCCTTTGCATCAGTTGTACTTCACAAAGTCCATTTCCAGCCCCGTCGAGATGTCCTACTCGCTCCTTCCTTTCTTGGGGCCGACTTCGTCTTCACTTTTGTGGTTCTTGACGTCTGAAGTATTAAAGAGCTAAACCTCGTTCCATTCCTTTGTCACTGCAGGTTCCCATCATGCCAGCAACATTCTCAAATGACGTTTCCAGGCTCAGTAGTCATTCAAACGTAAAGATCCGAAGAAAACTGAGTTTTTTTTCAACCAATTACGAACTTTCCTTTCTAGGGCTAAAAAAAGTAAAAACGGGGAAAACGAAGTCAAAAATAAAAATGTATGAAGCGGAAAGTACTAAAATACGCGAAATGTTCGATAGCGCACTATAACTTGGAGTACCCTATTGTTCCTGTAACCAAATATCTGGTGCGCTGTATCTTAGCCCAACCAATTTTTGCGAAAACGTTTACGGAGAGCAATAATGGACACTAGTTAGCTAAGAGTACCTTACAAGTTTGGAAAATATTGAGAAATCAAAGGACAGGCTGTGCACAGAATTAGTTGCGGAGCGTACGTGAAAGCACTTAGTGGGTTAGTGGAAAGTAAAAATTGGCTTCTTCAAGTTGCGTAGTTTCAATTTTGATGGGAAACGTGCACAAGTGAATAGAACGTCACTTACCCGTCACTGTCGATAGGTTGGACTAATTGAGGAAACTTTATGGCTCACTCCTCTCGGCCTGCCTTTTTTTTTTTTTAATTACTGGACGCCACTTTGATCTCAGAGATGAACCACGCGATATCCTTCGTTTTGCTCGAAGCAGATGAGTATCTCTTTTCGCCCTTGAAGAAGTAACGAGGTTACTTCGAGGACCGTTCAGACGCAACACGGTGGCGCACGTAGCCTTCACGAGACGCTTATTGGCGATTCAATAAAAGGGGTTTTTACTCATTTACGCCTTTACTTCCAACTGCAATACACGACCTACGATTTAATTGATTTATTTGACGAGGAACAGTTAAGTACCCAGTTACACAATCGAGCCAAACGTATGAGAAAACGAATAAAAAGGAAAATTGTTCCTACGTTTCTCCAGTACCACTTATATTCAGTGATTTTCATCGCTCCACCAACTGATCCAATCAGTTTTTCACTCAGTACATAAATACCTGGCTAAACTTCGTTCATTAGTTCCTCTATCAATGCGTTTTGATAAATATCGTAACTGTAAGGGCGTCTACGTAAAACGTACCTGGGGCTGAGTAAAGTTGTGTAGAGCATCGCACTAGATATTTTGGTTTTTTTTCATATAGACCCATAACCCATTCCAGTGCCCGTTAGTATTTGAATTTATCCTGGAGTTATGCTGAGTATCTTTCAACGTTGTGATAAATTCTACTAAAAATGGTGAAAATTAGGTGTGTCGTGAACTACAAGGTAAGTTTTTTCTAAACCTCACACTCGAAACACAGTTTACTAATGGGAATAGTTGTTGTATCGTTACATCCTCGAACTGTAAATGGATTTGCGAAATGCTTCGCGGATTTGACGGGAGATCACGAAATAGCGCCTCAGGGGGCGTTAATTTTAATGCGAGAAAATCGATTTCACCTTTCCCTCGAGAGTACGACTTTGTCCCTGAAGATTCATTTACTTCACGGTAACCTTCTTTTAATGCAAATGGCAACGTGTCGCTCGTAAAGTGGACGAACGGGTTATTGAAATACGACCACACGACAGGGAGCGTCGCGGAACCAATTTGACGCTTCGGAAAAACGCTCCTCGTTTTACTTAATAGCTCGTTATTTCGCCGCAATTCTTCTTGTTATTGGATATGCTCGTCATACTTCGCGTTAGAACGATTTTCATTGGGAGCTATACCGGGATTTGGGTTGAGCCGGGGTTTTTGGTGGTCAGAGGCCGTACTTTGGGAGTCGACGCGTTCCAACTCAGACTGGACTTACCACTGCGGCGTGGATGTCCTATAAAAGCTAGAGGTGGGCGCGTTTTCAATACGTAAGGAACGTCTTAACACATTCTAACCACCTCTGAAGATCATAAAAATCGTGATTTTTCTAAACAGCGCAGTTGTTCATCAATGACCGATCATAAGTGCAGTCTTTCGTGCATAAAATGGTTTTTTTCATTCTTTGTGCGTCAACTGCATTATGTTGCCCCCCCCCCCACACACACCGTGGTATTATGTTTAGTTCACTAAGTCACCTCAGAGCGATCTTTCAGCGCCCAAACAGGAGCCCCCTTCATCGCTCATCTCTCCAAAGTACGTATTGTCGAGACGACTGATTCCGCTAAAATAACGTATTTTCTAACGTATGTTTACAGGCTGCAGTTCTGTTGCTGGTCGGATGCGCTTTGGCCAGGCCTCAGCTCCAAAGTGGATACTCCACTCCAATCCCGATTGTTTCGCAAAGCCAAAGCGGTCCGAATTTGGATGGCTCCTACTCGTGGAGGTGAGTTAACAAATATTACCATGTGCTGGTCGAGGAAGACAGGTTCTGTTGTACCGAAAAATTAACGTAAAAACGACGCTTTTACGTTACTTAAAAAAATAAGCAGCGCTTGCCCAATAGATATTTTGAGTAGAAATCAGAGCAGAAGAAACAAAGAAGCATCATTAGTTAAGGAGCTACAGAGGAAATAACTGTCAGCAACATAGTAACGACCCTCCAGCTTCAAGATCTTAAGCTCACGGCTGTTATGAAGGCGAGACAAGTTGTGGCCCACTGGTGAAAAACGAAGCTTCAAAATAGGAAGAAAGTCTTTCCTTCGTTTTTAGTATTTTCTTAATATTTAGGGCTGTGAGCCAGTGCCTATGCCCCCTTTGGGTTGAGTGAGGCTGTGTGTAACCTTTATTCCCCGAAGAGTACCTTGAGAGGTAGCAGTCCTCCTCCTTGGGAATGAAACCAAGCTACCAAGTTGACGACAGCTAACGTGACGTTCAAATCAAAGGTTAACGTGGAGGAACCATCTCTACCATGGTTCATGCTCAGCCAGTCACCCTGGGCACTGAGGTGGAAGCCCTAACGAATCACTGGCGTGACCGCATTCAACTGCCCCCATGTTCAGTAGTTATGCACATTTCCTTATGGATGGATACGTTTATTAGGGTTCTATTTCACGCCGTACGGTACATTAAACGAGAGGAAACATCAGATACTGAAATTAAATTGTGCACAAAGACAGTGGTTTTAAAGCTCTCGTACAAAATAAGGGTTTAAGTCTTGATCTCCCAACTATTTTGTTCGCTCTAAAATAAAATTTACTGAAGTACTGAAGCAGGTGTGGAAGCGTTTGGTAGCGAAATCGAAAATTGAAAAAATTAATATAATAAAATAGCACCGTGGATAATAGGAACAAATAATAGCTGTTAAACCCGCTTTACTACCTGCTGCACTGGGATAGGAAGTGCACTGGCGGTGATCTGCGGCGATCAGTATAGTTTCACGTGCAGTAGAAGAGAAAAGATTGTCGTGAATATGAATTGGACAGGTAGAAGATAAGGCGGTAACAATTGGTCGCCGATAACGGCAGCAGCGATGCAAAGGTGACAAGCGCCGATTCATTTGGCGTTTACAGTGGTCGATTCCTCCTCTTTAACACTTACGACAGCACTTGAACCATTTCGAAGGGTGTTAAGTGTACACGAGATCAGTAGAGAATGGAATGGTTCTTGTGAGGGAGGAGAGAGCTCCAAACGAACCGGAGAGGTTTGAGGAACCCTCAAAGGGTTTAACTAAGGTTTTGTCGGAAAGGAAGGTAAACTGGTATCGTGTTAGGCGTTCTGGTTTCCCTACGTTCAGCTATTGCGTCTTCAAGTTGACCTGGAATGGAAATCAGCTGAGCTTCCGCCACGGTTTTTTCCTAAAGCTGATATATTCACAAATTTTGAAACTAGTTGCGAAATAACTTTTGTAATTTTACACAAGAACTCCGGTCTTCGTCGGAGCGTCTTAAATTCTTCTTCGCCTTTTACGAGCGTGTGAATTCGATACAAAAAAAAAAGATTGATGAACAGTTTGACTGGCGAAGGTTTCTTTTCGCATAGGAAATGCGGGCTAGAAAAGGTTAAGATTGTATAACCCGATTATTTCGAAGGGCAACGGCGCGTCATTTCTGCGCAACACTCCCGTCACCTTTTGAACGGGAATTAAAACGCGGCTCGACCGAGGATTTGATTGCCGAGCTTGGGGAGTATCGTGTGTGAGACGAGAGGTCAGTGTTTATTGTCGCGCCAATGAGGAGGCAATTGGGAAGTTCGCTGACTCATCTTCCATCCTTGGAGATGAGCCGTTGATGGAGATTTGATGTGCCAGTCATCTCAATTCGTTGGTCGAGATACGTGGAGCATTTTGTAACGTTCTTACGACACGTGGTCTTGACATTGCGCCTCGATTCTCAGTTTTTAGGACGTCCTTCCGTGGCGAATCTCTATTTTGATGATATTCAGTGAGGCTTATATTCCTTTGCCGTACGTAGTAGGAAGGGAGGTTGGGTGCTACCCACACTGAGCTGTGCATGCGCCGGACTCAGGTGTGGGTGTCACAAACATGTTCTAGTTTCACCTCAAGGTCTCATGGTGAATTCTTCGGATCCACGGCCTGTCGGATATGTGTACCACGTCCTCTGCCGTCTCAATTGATGTTTAGTTGTGTGGATGATGACGTTCAAGACTTCTTTAATGATCGCAATAATTCGACTTCTTCAGTTACCAAACTGGCAATGGAATTTCCGCACAAGAAAACGGAGTGGTGAAGAACTTCGGAGCTGGAGAGCCCAATGAAATCCAAAGCGCCCAGGGCGGCTACAGTTACACCGCTCCTGACGGACAAGTCATCACCCTTCAGTACACGGCCGACGAAAATGGTTTCGTCCCACAAGGTGAGGATTGTTGATGATTTAGAATAAGAATGAACGAAAGCTAAAGCTCAAATTAATATTCTTTTTTTTTTCAACAGGTTCCCACATCCCCACTCCCCCACCAATCCCAGAAGCCATCCAGAGGGCTCTCGAATTCATCGCTTCTCAACCCCAACAGTACGACGACCAAGGTAACCTCATCAACGCAGGTCCCGGTCAACAAAGGTACGTCGGACGTCGTCGTTAAGACTGGCAACTTTCCATAGGCTCCGGACCGCGCTGCCACCTCAAATCGAAACATAACTGGAATGTACCCGTAACGCCACGAAAGGGCCAACATGAGGAACCGGTACGCCTTAAGGCCTCGCCATGTTGGCCTTTTTACTTTTACACCACCGCACGTTTTTTGAACGCTCGATATTTTGTACTTTTTTATACAATTATGCCTAACGAAGTATTGTTTTGTAAATAAATACACTTTCACGTGTACGTTTATCTCTATTATTCAATCACAGTGCTAGCCTTAACTAATCAGATGAGTGGGGTCGATTAGGAGGGGATACCAGCAGAGACGTAAACCCGCAGTTTTGAGAGGAAGCTTTTGGAGCATCTTCAGGAGGCCCTTTGAAGAACCACGACGCTGGAGTGCGCCCCCCCCCAAAACCATGTTAACAAAGCCTTACACTGAGTCTAGAGGAAGAAAAGAGAGTTTCATTGCCATAAAGATTCAACGCCTCCTGCCCACTGCGCTATTCCACATTTGTTCGGTTTTAACGTCACGATCGCTTTTGCAGATCTTCTGCCCTCATTGTACCCATGCATGGACACTTTCCCATTCAGAAATCCCTCGTATGGTGCGTGAGCTAATAATATCTTCTATGCCTCCTGCTACAGATTGTCAGTCAAGTGTCTAAAAAGTATACAGCAGTAGAGACTGATGAAATTTTCCTGCAGAGAGACCCTTTACACGATTTATACTCTGACAGCATTTAACAGGGTTCTCTGTATGTTCATTCACAGCAACCCAACTGACGTGTGTGGTGTACAGTATCCTGTCAGGCTTCTATCGTCTGATTCTATTTCAAGTGCTAACTTCTACCATTTGGGAAACTGACCACGAGTGGAGTAATCTTTTTGTTTTTGTTTGGGTTACGCCTTCAATCATCAGCGTTGTTTACTTCCAATACTTTTCGAGCATGTTTGCTGGTGGTAGAACTTCAATTTTTACTTTCCTGAGCTCTACAAAGTAGAAAAGAAAGTTATGTAATCGGCTGAAAAAAAAAAAAGTTGCGTTTTCTTCAGATCTTTACGTTTCAGACCCTCCTGAGTCCGAAAAACACTATTTGGGAAAATGGTCTATGTGTCTGCGAACGATTTTTAGAGAGAACCACCGTACCAAATCCACCCAAACTTCATATCTCGCCCGCAGGTCATCATCGGACGCCAAAATAAGGGTTTGAACAAAATCCACCGAAAGTTAACTATAGTTATCATAGTGATCTAAACACTAAATATTTTTTTCTCAAAAACGGCTCTAACGATTATGATTAAATTTTTTATATTGATTGCTCTCAACAAGCTAATTATAGCATAAAATTCCCATTTGTGGGAAAATGACGAGAACAGCACAATAAATTACCAAAACTTTCGACGAAATCGATTTTAGCGGGGTTTTTAGAGAAAACCACCGTACCAAATCAGCCGAAACTTGATGTCTAGTCTAAAGGTTACCATGGGACGCAAAAATAAGGGTATGGGCAAAATCCACCGAAAGTTAACTATAGTTATCATAGTGATCAAAACACCAAATTATTTTTCTCAAAAACGGCTCTAACGATTTTGATTAAATTTTTCATATTGATAGCTCTCAATAAGGCAATGATATCATAAAATTCCCATTCGTGGGAAAATGACGAGGGCAGCACAATAAATTATCAAAATTTTCGACCAAAAGCGTTTTTAGCGCAGTTTTTTCCTGATTTCCTGTTTTTTCAGTGATTATTATCCTCCTTCAACAAATCCGTGTTTACAGCCTCATTAATTTTCTGTATACCAATTGCTCAATGGTACTGCAATGAGTACGAGCAGCACAATAAAATCTGGAACTGTAAGCGCTACCGCTTCTTGCTGCCGTAAAGCGTTGTTTGAACAAGATCAAATTAACTGAGTGATAAATGAATTGATTAAATAAAATTAGCCATGTACAAAGTGAATTGTTGTAGAGCTAAGGAAAGTTGTGTGTTGCAACGCACCAGATATTTTTTTTGGCTTTCTTGGCCAAAGAAGTATTTGGCTCAGCTCGTGGCTGACTGATAGGGCACAGAGAGTCCCAACTGCCCCTGTTAATCGACTTGTGTCTTCCAATATTCTGAGCCCTAGAGAACAAGGATTGGTAATCCAGAGCCCTTACCTATCGACATATCGGCGTTGGATTTACTTTGTCCTCTTCTCACCACGCTCTGTGCCATGTGAAGTCTGTCTCCAAGATACTAGACTCTTAACTCTTTGTTATGGGGGGGATTGATATTGAAAGTGATATGGCACTAAGAGAGTTGGGGAGTTAGTACGATATCAAGTCGAATGCAATTGGAACAGAGTTTTATTCTCAATTACATTCGGGGAAGTTTTACCACCACAAGCAGGGATCTGGTGGGAGTCTCTAGCGAATCGGGGCATTAAGGGCGCCCAGTCAGCACAAATGCCCCGGACGAGCCTCGGCTGAATGGAAGGTTTTGTTTCGTCCTGGTACATCACTCCGCCCTTGATGAAGTGCCTTGTCCTCAGGCACTCATGAACACTGCAGCTCAGGGCGTTGCTGTCCACCCAACATAGGGGAGAACTTTCCATTAAAGTTCCAAAAGGGTGCCCATACACATAGGGTGTATACACATCTTCTGAGGATCGTACGTCTTCGTCCCACACAGCTGCGACATCCATGGTTCAGAGAATCGGTCCATCTCTTGGCGAGAGACGATTCTCTGAGTAAGGGGAGTCGGAGTTTCCCGCCTCCTCAGGGGACACCTGCCCTCAGGTGTTCCAGAAGGGGTAGTGCAAAGCAAAGATGCTGCGTCTATCATGCACTGGTTAGTTGCACAATTGCAGCGTCCTGGCTCATGGGGTGGGGCAGGGTGTAATGCCCGTGTTGACAGCATTCACACTTGTCCGTTGAGTGGCAGCTCTTGAGTGTGTGTGATGCTGCCAAACAATTCGTACACAGATTGTGCACTTCCGGGTGTAGGTTCTTCGAGCCTCCTGGCTGGAGTTAAGGAAACGTGGGTACTTTTTTACCCCATGGTGTTTGCCACAGATAGGGCAGGGATGTGGGTGTGCTCTGGCGATGGAGTTTTGTCTTCACTAGGCCTTTTTGAAGGCGCGTGGTTTACCCGGACTCGTTGTTTGAGAGGTCGTTCAGGGACAGACACGCGGGAAGATGTCGATGTTGATGCAGTATCGGGAATTGAGTCGTTGTGAGATGTACGTAGGTTTCCGCCGACTAGTAGGTTTATGCTGCTACGATGCTAGATAAGCATTGACCTTCCCTATGTAGATGTGCGCGAGATGCTGGTAGATCAGAAGCTCCTTTACATCTGTCCTGCTTTCCTCGAAGCAGCCGTCGTCGATTGAACACAAAGCTGTGTTCAACTGTTCGTCAAGAACGGACAAAGTTCGAACATAATTGGTTCGTCCCGGTACATCTTTATCTCTAGCGTGCATCTGAAGTGAAAGTTTAAGAAACCAGCGTATTTCCTATTAATAGTTCTCATCTGGTTCATCAACTAATGCTGCCTTATTCAAGTGCGTGGGTCTTGCACCTAAGAGAATGGGTGGGTCTATTTTGGATTTAAAATTGTGTTTTTGGTGGGGCTTTGGAAGGAGGGAACGATATCTGAGCCCTCTGTGGTTGAACAAATGGCGCTGCCACCTGCCATCACAGTCTTAAAGAGTTCCTGGTAAAGCGTGGGAAGGACAGCGAAATACGTGAATACTTAGATTAACAAATCGTGATTATGGAATTAGAGCATGTGAGTCACATGCTGAGATGTAATGTCTGACATGATGTGACTTCACGGTTTCTTGGCAGAGCTAGGTGAATACGTTGACATGGAGTAATTGCACTTCACTACAAACATTTTTATTTGCACATTCGAAATTTATTTTAGGTGGTAAATTCGCAGTTCGCTGCAAGCTCTGGTTTAAATGTGAAATGCTCTTCATCGGCTGGCTCATCTGGGTCTTGCTGAGCTCGACGTGCGGGCAGGTCGCAGAAGCTGGGAGTTCTGATTTCAATTACTGTTCCGTCAAATGCGATAATGGCAAATACCCCACGTCTTGCATATTTGAGGTGATTTCGCGGCTTTGTTGTCAATTATGTTATCACAGCTTATGACCAAAGTATCTTGGCTGAAGAAGAATGCTCTGCATGCAAGCCAAGATTGATCCTGTTTGAGTGGGGTTACGAATGACGAAGGTGTTGATGACCTGGAGGTGTCAACAACTACAAGTAAAAAGAATCCCTGCTGGCAATCATGATAGCCTGCGGAATGTGGAAGAACTAGAGAAAATGGTGGAGCCTGCAGGAGAGGGTACAATTTTGTGTTCCAGCATCGATGCGCAGAGATTGGCCTCAGGATACTGCGTGGTATAGGACATTCCCGTTCGTAAAGCCAAGTGCTAAGAGATGGGTGTTTTCAAGATATTCTGGACATTTTTCACCAGCTGAAACTAGAAAGGATGTGCAGGTAGTGGAGTATTAAAGTCTTGGCTCTTCTATCTCGACCATTGACTGAACGCCTTACTCTCAGCAGCCTCATAGCGGTAACATTTGTATTTAGTTCTCCAACTTAACACCTCTCACTTCTGCTAATGTATGAGTCTTGCGAAACTTAGAAATAAAGGAGCACAATGACAGCGTAGCCTTGTCAAGAAAGATACATTGAACACCAACGAAACCCTTGTTCTAATATGGATGTTTCAGGGCCTCTCCGCATACTGCAACGATTTCGTGCAACTCAACAGCTCCACCGAAAAAAAGGAAATACTTGAATATCACAACCAATTGAGAAACGCATTCGCAGGAGGAACTGCAAGCCCGTACCACCCCGAAGCCGCTAACATGATGTTGATGGTACAATTACAGAACAATTGCAGTTTTCATTTTCAGTCACTAGTGGAGATTTATACCGGGCGTGTTTACTGTTGACAGGTTTGGGACGAAGAGCTGGAAGACAGCGCCCTGCGTTGGGGACAGCAATGCACTGCTGCGCTGAAGAGAGATGATTGTCGTGACGATCGTAAGAGTTTAATATTACACCTACAACGTACCACTGACATCATCCCCTGAACCGCCATACAATACTTACCCACCTCTCTCACTCTACCAAATACAAACATCATTCGTGATGCTTTCTGCCCCCGTTCTATACTCAATGCCACTACCGCTCTGCCCAATTTACACAAAGTTATGAGATTTCTTTCACTCTAAATTGATTAGGCCTACGTTGCCCTTCAACAATATTTTACCTTCTGCGTGTACTTATCTCATGATAGTTCTAATTAAATTGTTTGGTTAACCAGTCGCCTTTCATGTAGTTTATAGATTTTTATGCAGAGAGTCGATGTTTTGCGAACATCTTATTTTTTGGGTTTGTGGCGTTATTTGTGCAAACTGTCTCCGTGCAATGGAAAAATTACCAACAAATAAATTACCTGAAATGTCGACAAAACTTGATTTTTTCGCTGCTTTCTCCCAATGGATTCAGCATGAGCAACCAGATTTTTTCCACAATCATCGTGTTGGTAGTGCCTCAAATGATTGGGAGCGACCCGTAAAATACCAAAATGCGCTCTATAGTGGTTTTATTGACTCAGTTCTTTTTGCTATCATTCCTCAATAACTTCGGAATGCCATTCACGACTCGTTCTAAAGAATTACGTTGACAGTGTAATAAATAACTTATACTACAATTATCGAATGAAGATCATAAAATCAATGGGGACAGTCCAATAAATTTTAAAACAGTTCGAAACCCCCATTTAGTTCCAAGAGAGCTGAAGACGGTTGTAAGATAAATAGTAGTTCGGCCACCATTTCGCTGATAATTTTGTTACGTCAATAAAGTGTGAGCATTGATGATATGTTTCAGGTCGGTTCAAAGTTGGGCAAAACGTAGCGATCGTTCAGGGAAATGAAACCGTCAAAAGCCTTCAAGTCCGTGAGCTCCTCGACAGATGGACTGATCAATGGACATCGATGGAGGTTTCTCTGTTGGAGAAATATAATTCTCACGGGTATCCAATAACTAAAATCATTAGTTCGCCTTTCACGGTTGTAATGGTTTGCGGCGGAGGTTAAGGACACGATAATTTGTATTTGTTCTGACAAGTCCTTCATCAAACACAAGTACTTCTGTATTTCCTGGAGCTTTATAGCAGCCACATATTTTCTCAGGGTCTCATCCTGTGAGGTCTCACTACGACACGGAACAATTGTGAACAGCGTAGTCAGGGGATGACAAACTCATCACTGAAAACCTTACAGAGATCAGGTTAACAGTCCGTTAATTCGCTGAGGTTAAGGGACTTCCCATCCCTTGTGTTTTCCCACTTCCCACCACTCGGTCTCTTCTCCTTAGATTCCAACTCTCAGCTCTTTCCAGACCCAACCAAAAAACCCTGCAAATTATTACACAACGGTTTATTATTCGGATAATCAGCTTGACCTAGCATTAATGCTCCGAGACCCATCCTGTTCGATTCAGCATCGAAAAATATCATAATGAAACCCAAAAAAGGTCGAAAAGAACTGAATCGTAATATTAAAATAAACAAAAAGAAAACGAAAATATCTAGAAAAAACTGAATTTTAATATGAAAACATGCACGCTAAATACTATTATCAAAATTTAACCAAAAATCTATGAAAAAAACCAAAATGAGAATGAAACGAAAGAATCTAAAAAAATTGAATCGTATTAAAACCAAAACGTCGGGGAAATTGGAACGGGGGCGCTCGAAGCGAAAGGGGAGTTGAGGCGTCGTTGGGAGGGCCTCGAGCGCGGTTGCTTTTTTAACGAGACGGGCGGGAGGGAGGGAATTCAAACGACAAAATGCTGTAGCTCCCGTGTTGTACTGCGTTTCGTTACTTTTTTTAACCGTTTTTTGCCCATTACAACCACGGGCTTCGTCCGATCGGATTGCCGAGATGGCGGGCACAACTAGATACCAAATCGGATTTTTTGGCAAAAGAACGAATTTTTTAGACCACGTTAAAGGCACAAAACGGCCCGGACGGCGGACGGCGGACGGGGGACGGGGGACGGGGGACGGCGGACGGACATTGCAAATGTGGAATCTCCAAGTCTTGAAACGTAAAGTATCAAATTTTGAGGGGGGGTTGTAAAACATTTTTCGTGACCGAAAACATAGGGTTATTATTCAGAATGAATAATAAGCCAAAACACAATCGCCTCTCAGTTCTCACAGAGCCTCTCTCCACTCCTATTCCCCTTAACCAGTTAACTTATTCAGCGACTCCTTTGTGCCATGACAAAAATACTCTCTCACACTCATACGAAACGTTAATGCAGTCCTCTCTCTCGTTAACCACATGCATCCTTATTTATTTCTTTCAATCCAACTCAAGCCCCCCCCCCCCCTTGTGCACCCAACACAGGGCTCAGTGAAAAAACACGTAAGATAAGAAAGATGCACATAAAGAAGGTGGAATTTTTCAAGCAAGAGGAGTGAGGCAGGTGGATCCAGCATTTATAAAAGCTGCATCTTAGTGAAAAATGGTACATTACAAGATTAACAAAAATGTGGGAAATAAAAAAGTAATAAAGAAAATAAGTAAATGTACATATAAACATTGTGACTTTGACTGTCTCTCGAGAATCCACGTGTCGAAGGTAATTTCAACAGCCAGTAACACCACACCGCCATTCATACATAGTTCATATAGACATACTGTATACCAGCCAAAATGTCACTCCTTAATTGGTTGATGTTCATAACCCCTTTTTCTCTTCCAATGTACACCAGTACATGAATGAAGTTGGGGTCACGACATAAATCTCGAATAAACATACTTCGCTTTCACGTATAACGGTACAATGTACATATGAATACCAACTTTATATAGTTATTACATTTTATACAACGACGCAAAGCAGGCTTCAACAAAGAAACGAGGTCGCAATTGGTCTGCCCCTTTGAAAGTAAATAGTTATATCAGGTGGAGAACCAGATTAAGAACTCTTAGATGGTACAGGATTCCCCAGGTGGTCACTCGGGCAACTGCTCTCCACTGTGAGACTTGAAAAATGGCCAAAAGCCTGTTGTACTTCCACAGTTCTGGGTTCAAACTGGATCTGAGTGAGTGGCCAGCCTCTTGCACCCTCCGTGACAGTAGACTGATATAATTCTCTGATGAGCGCACGAACGGGGGAGCTTGAAGAATTGAGAAATAAATGGACGGGGCGAGCGTGAATGAGGACTGTATTACACTTGAAATTATAGCGGTATCAGTTTGAGTGAGAATATATAAACGCGAACAAGGGGATTCTAAATACACGTGAACTTGTGTGAGAAACTAAGTGGAGGGAGAGAGAGAGAGAGAGTTGTTTTGTGAGTAGCGCGAGCTGGTAGACGACTGTTGTTTGTGAGAGTGGATAAATAACTAACTGTTAGAAAGAGCTGTGTGTTGTTGAGAGGAATTTAAAATTGAGGGGCGGGAAAAGGATATTTTGGAAGTTCAAAAAAGAGGGGAATCCGTTGTCATACGGAAATAACTGAAGAGCCGAGCGTTTCGCAGGTACCAAAAGGGTCGAGTTTTGAAAGGCATTTGGGGGGACATTGACTTTCTGTAGGGCCAATGAGCACCGGTAAGTGCGGATAACCTGTATACCACGATGATTAAATTCTGTATACATACGTCCTGGTGAATCAAACAACTCTTGATGTGTCAGATTCAGGGTCTTGAAATGTCCCCCCTCCTAAACCATGCTAAAGGCTAGTTGCTAGTGGCGATACTAAGGTTGTGTCTCTTAGCTTCGAAAGACTTTGACGCCCGTGTGGTACTGCTCCACACGTGAATGGGACACTTTCTCTAATTCATAACCAACCAGTTGGACCCTCGACAAAGTAGTGACATTGTTGACCTGATGAGAATTCCAGAAATCCTTCCTTGTAAATTTGAGGATATTTCACCTTGACCTGAAAACTTGCCCATGGCGTTTCTTATCTTATTTATTTAATTCCTTTATATGATGGAACCGTTTGACAATGAAGTCGGTGACATGATGTTAAGTGGCCGGCACCAATGACGCATGTCATCAGAGCCCAACAAACCCTCTACCGAGGACTACATCCTTCGCGCGAAGACAAGTTAATTCAACAATTACGTCTGAAAGACCTGCAGTTGAGTCCTCGCACTTCATACGGTTTTCCTTCGCAGGCCAGAAGCAGCCGAATTGACTCAAGTGATCTGGGGAACTTCCGAAAAAGTTGGGTGCGCCGACGTTGCGTACAGAAACGGAATGACTTTCGTTCGACAACTGATATGCAATTATGGGCCCAGAGGCAACGAGTTGGAAAAGCCAGTTTATTTGCAAGGACGTCCGTGCAGCTCTTGTCCGGTGGGAACTGCTTGTCTCGCTACGAAATGGCCGAACTTGTGCGCAGGTGACTGAATGAGCACGCTCTGAATTTGTTAAAATACTCGCGCCAGGCTTCGAATACTGAAAACGGGGGAACGCCTTTCCGTTCAGAAGTGTTTTATTGTTTTTTCCCCCTTTTGTGAATCTATTGGAGTGTTCATGGTGAAGGTGAAAGTACCGACCTTAAAGAAACTGGCGACTCTGGAATCGATGATGGTTGCAATGAAAACTGGTGAGAATGCACACAAGGGGTAGGATTCCTTGGAGTAGACAAGGTCGGCTGTAAATCTTGCCAAATAATTGCCTACCATGAGTTTTACCATTTTTTATGGTGCCACCTTTTATATAACATGAAACAATAAGTTGCGACAAGTCATGAAGTGCAGAACTGAACTCCCCCCCCCCCCCCCCCCCCCGATGATAAGTCTTCCTCTTACGCACTACTGGCTGTTGGAATGTAATAAGTACCTGAAGATGACTCTGATATTCCTTCTACTAAACAGCCTTGTGTTGTACAATAATGTCAGCTCACAACTCGCGTTGTCTGTTGACACTGGGAGGTCAATTTAAATATCGCTTTCGCTTTTCATTTCTCCCACACAGTCCCTTCCCGTGAAGTGATAGACTCACGTTCGAAACAATTACTTTTTTCGATTCGGTTTCCTTATAATGAAAGTTTTTATCAAACGGTCAGAGCAAACCAACGAACGCTTAATAGTTTGAAATACTCACAGTTTATTCTAGAAACCCACAGGAGACGAATTGTTTGGTTAGTTATAGGATGCAGAAAGCGACGAAAGAATCTTTGAAAGAGATGTATTTTTTTAATTACTATTGCCATGAAATATGGTACAGTAAGACATAGAGAACGAGCAGGTGGGCATACGCACAACAACAGGGACAGGGGCTGCCTTCGTAGTGAGCAAAGGGCTCGCTACTGTGACGTCATTCTTACTTCATACCTTTTTTTTATGGCATCAGTTTTATTTACTACACAGCTAACTCAATAATTAAGGCTAAGGTTAGCTACAAGAATAACCCACTGTCTTTTCCAAAAACATATGATTTGCAGGCAGACGTTTCTCTGAGATCAGTGCATGGGTTAAGTGAGAAGTTGGACATGTCAGTTGCTCGCTCCAGTTAGTAAACATCTTAGCACTCCATTGTGACGTCATCGGCAGGGTCATTCTTTTCCATGTGTTGCTCGTACCATTGTAGTCTCCGTCCCAATTCAATGGAGTTATGGTTCTATGAAGAGTACCAAGGTTGTGTGGGTATTGGGCAACAAAACAGCATATCTGCGAGCAAATGGGGAAACAAGCTAGTTCAGTGTTGGCCTGCCGGCTCGCTGCTGAACGTAGGAGTCGTTCAAGTGTGGGGCTCTTGCCAAAGGATAGAGCATCGCTCTACCTCCCAATACACGGGAGGGAGTGTGCTGCCTTTACTGAGGAGGGGGGAGGATCATTGGTTCTTAAAGGTTCGCCACAGCCCCACCTCCAGTCCATACCACCACCACCAGCCCACCCCTGCACAAAGACCACAAACCGCTTGACAGCCAATTTGTCCACAAGAAGCGTGGCAGCCCTCTCCATGGGAGGTAGCAGTGCCCTCGTCCATCCCTCGTTCTCGTAAGGAGGATAGGTAAAGAGGACGTGGGTCGTGTCCTCTGTGACCCCACCCTCACACAGGCAATCGTCAAACGCGTTTCGCCTCTAACGGGGAATGAAGCTCCACCCCTGCAAAGGAGAGATACCACTGCATCATCCGCAGGCAGTTCTGCACAGAGGGGAGTATAGCGTACAGATGCCAGGTGGTGAGGGCCGCATCCCATCTCGTCTGCTACCTGTCAACAACGGCGTCGAAGGCTGCAGTAAACGAGCTTTGCAGATTCCCAGAGACAGAATGTCAGAACCAGGGACTTTAGGGCACCCCGATAATCCTCCAAAGACCCTCGACTGCGTAGTCCAGCACAAGGTCCAGTGGAGGGATGGTTGCAAGCACCTGATGGTCCAGATGGGAGGTGGTTCGTAGTCCAAGAGCGCAACCATCAGGAGGTCCTTCTGCTAGGTGAACGCACGCCAGTGAGCGCAAGATGGCCAGCTGAATCTTTGTGTGCACCAATCAGAATGTGGTCGTGCAGGCTGTTTTGAGTATTTTAGCGACGCTTAATGTATGCCTATAAGTTCGACTGCATATATAGTGACGCACTCTCCAATAATTTGTGTGCTGTCGTTCGTGGGCAACACCTCTAACCGAAAAGATATGAAGAAAACTGTGCCAACAGCAGAACTTTGGGCCGATGGAAAGCAAAAACCATTATCCTTGCGCTCTGCAGTTGTAGTTTATGGACGTTCGCCAGCATTCAGGCTGGATATAAATGCATATCTCGTACTTATCTAAACAAAACGACATTTCAGGGGATAAACTAGAACCAGCGCTTGCAGTGCACGAGGACTTTATTGAATAAACATTAAAACGAACATAGCGACGATTCCGTTTCTGCTCATTGAGTTTCGTGTTGTTATAATCAACTTACGCGTTGCTTCTATAATCAATGAAGCCTCTTGAGGTAAGTGTAGTATGTGTAAGCTAATCTCAATACCTTGAACAAAACAGAACGCGCTTAGTGTGATTAAGAAACACTTTTAACAACTACATTTGGGTATGATGCAGTGAGCTTACACAGAACCGTATTTACGAAGTACGAAACGAATTAAATTGTACATCCATCTGAAAGTCGAATGCTTGAAGACAATAACCACTGTGGAGTCGAAGGTGGATTTGCTGCACACGAGGCTTAGTATTTTTGTAGGTTAGACGACACCCCTCTAGTTCCAGCTAACCAACCCCCTGTCATAGAGAGGTGGAATTGCCACTCACAGTCAGTTGGGGTATCACAGGTGCAAGACTACCTGCTAGATGCAGCCTATCAACCCGCTGTCACTGGTAAGTTGCCACACAAGAAGATTGTTATGTTTTAAGGTTGGGCGATATCTATATGGATCCCTGTCACGTGATTGTAAGTTGCCAGGTCTGCTTCCTTATCAAATGACTCAAAGATGATTATATCGGTCGCCGGTCATGAAGGTTGTGATTTCACTATCATGCAAGAGTTTGGCAACCCACTACGCATCCACTGAACCCAGACCTGTAGAGGTACGGCAGGTTTGGTCATTTTGCCAGTCTTCCAGTAGAGAGCTGGTGTTTGCCTGTTACTGCGCAGAGGTATGACCCCTGGGAAGGTTCTGGGAGGAGTTCTTAATTTGGTTCCCGCCCTCATCTAACTATTCACTTGGGCGGCAGGCAAGTTTCAAAGGGACAGATCAACTGTGACCACGTTTCAGTGCCATGAGCTTCTTTGCTAACTGGGCGAAACGGTTACAGCCTAGCTTAGTGGAGGTCTGCCCTCCCAACAACCGTCGTTCACTGTTGTATTAACTACAGTGGAGCAGCACGTGGTGTCTTGTTTCCTTCCCACAGGAGGCTCAAGATGTGCAGGGTGAAGAGTCATCAATGGCAGTCAGCAAAGACATCTGCACGAAGTTCAGCACAGAGGGGAGGAAACTCCGGTTTCACTCTCCATTCGTCAACCATGCAGTCAACAGCCAAGTAAACTGGTAACTGACCTTGAAGTGCTTCTCTCGATACTGGATTACAGGCTTTGGTGATCCACAAAAGCGCAGCTCTTTGGAATTACCAATCACGCGTAGATGACCTTGTCCATGAGGATCGTGTCACGATAACATACTTCCCAAGTGGTCTTAATAATTACCCAGAGTGAGAGAAACCTTGCAATGGTCGTGCCTTCAGGGGACTGGAGGTGTTAGTTGAAACGCCCCCCTCTCGCCTACATTAACTCCTAAAGAAAGAAGGAGCCTGTTGCCGCTGACGTGTAATGTCGCTTGGCTATTTAGTTTTCCCTTCAAGAGGAGTAGCTGAGTTTTTCCCTCAGTCACCTGCATCTTGACGTGCTTGCACCATTGGCTGAGTTCGAAGAACATGGGTGGTTTTGCCTCGGATTGACTGCGCACAGATCAGTTCAGTCAGATCGTCCACATGGACGTACAGCTCGCTGTCAGTCTCCATGAGTCTCCTGAGAAGACCTTAGAAGAAGGCGTTCCAGAATGCTGTTGTCACCCTTCTGAATCGTTCTTCGGACACAGATGTGCCTGCATTCGATCGTGTCAGGTAACTTCGGACGAGCAAGTACACGTTACAGGGGACTCCCCTACTTTCAAGTTCATGGACGAGTGTTGGCCACCAAGGGTTGTCAAACCTTTGTCTGATGTCAAACTGCTACGATGTACTTAACAGGAAAACATTGCGGATTTCAACAACGATATCCTGCGTGGATCATCCTTTAAATACACCCACGTTGTGTGCCTTTGAGTTTGCTGTCAATAGGTAAACGATGCGACTTTCAACACGATTATTTTTGGGAAGGTTCTCGTTAGGAGTTCTGGAATTATAAGGGAAAGCTTCGAGAAAACCTTCAGGTTCGTTTTTCCAGCTGAGATGCCTTCAACAGTCAGGATCTTGACAAGGCCAGTGCATGCAGTTTCTCACATAACTCTTAATGCCTAACGTTTCCTGGATCCCTACTTACAATGTTTATTGAAAAAACAGAGTGCGAGAAGTTCATTTCCCTATCAGAATTTGGTTTCGCTAGAGGTTAGCATTCAGTGTGTCTGCATTATAGGAGAACCGTCTGAAAGAAATTAATCGAGAACTCGACTGTCGCAGGCGTTACTAAATTTGGTAAATAACTTCTAACTAGTGCATTGATTTCTCATAGCTCTCTATCATCCATCGTATTGGGCTACGGACGTAATTTTTATTGGTTGAGCCTGGAATTTTGGAGGAAAGAACTCGGGTTTGGTGACCATGTTCGATCATTTATCGTGCGCTCTCGTTGTTTTTCCTCCCATGAAAAATATTTATCACCACTGTACCAGGGACGTGGCTGCGCCAACATTAAGGATGAGCCCACGGAAAAAAATAGAGGAAATAATGAGAGGAGAGACGGTAGGTTGGGGCAGTTTATTGTTGAAGGCAACGGGACAAAATGATTCGAGCCTTCGCGAATCCTCGCAGAGGCAGCTTAGAAGAGTCGGCGGCCAACAGCGATAAGCAAACCCTAAAGCGTGAGAAGACTGGGACTCGCAATCCTTGCTCCGTAGCCGAAACCGAGGGATTATTCCACGTCACCCGTCCACAAAATAATTTGGTGTAAGTTAACAATGGCTTTGAGTAAAACATACTGTTTGGACCAGGATAAACTTGAATGAATCACGAAGACGGTTTTTAGTTGAGCACGAACTTGTAATGGATGAGTATATATATATATCAAGTATTGTATATATCAAGATTTGAAGACTTGGATGTACAAAGTGCGAACAAGTGTCCGAGTATATAAGGAACGATCCGAATTAGACGTCGATGAGAGGTGAAACAAGCGTCCGTCTGGAGCACTGGAGACGACTGACTTCCGCGAAAATTCGTTTTAGAGTGAGTTTGGGAGGAGGTGTCTGTTGTGGAGAGGAATCTGGAAAGGAGGAGAGGGAAAAGGTGAGAAAACCACTTCAGGGAAATGTTTCCAACGTTGGAAATAACCGCAGAGGTGGAGTTTCTGCAAGTACCAAAGTCTTTGGCAACACAATGGCCTTGCCATTGGTGAGTCCCGTTAGGGCAGGTGCGGAAATTCCAAGGTCAAAAACCTGGACTGATTCGGCGCTTTGCGTCAAACACATCCTTTGGGATCGATTGGGCTCCTAATCTTAATGTCAAATCTCATTTTAATGTGTAAGTTTAGTACCAAATTTCACCTAATTTAGTTTCAGGTTTCTCCGAAACCTTTTCACAGAGTCGGGCGTTATTTGGCAGCTCCGAAACAGAAATGAGCGTAAAACGTTTTTCAATTCATTACACAGCTTCTGCTTTTACTACGTCGGGCTGATGAAAGTGAAAATGTTTACGGACCATTCGTTACCTCCAAAGATGTTCCAAGGTGTAGTTTGACGACGTTCAAAGCGTGCAGTTTGACTGGCCTCAGAGATCTCATGCTTATCATTATCATGTCTTTGTAATTTGCCGCATTTTTCAAATACCAATCGCCGCGGTACACGCCGTCTCGTACTTCCAAACACTAAATCGATAGAACGGGACAGAATAGAAGACGAGTTATTAACCGGCATTCACAGTTACTGTTTCCACTTACAATGCAATTTTTTTAAATTTAAATTTTAACTTTCATTCTGCTAGAGCTGGAACTCCACGCAGTAGATGCGGAAAAGCTTTCTCTACCTACTTTATCTAGGGGCAAGTTGGGAGCTGACTCGAGCAAAATTTGGTAACATTTTCAGGTCAAAACTTGGAAAAGTGAAATCGACTTCGTTCGTAAGTTATAATTAGTGCTCTTTCCCCTCCGTTTATCTCTAAAAAATGCTTATGTTATTTATAAGAAATAAGAATTTGGGTTCAAGTAAGAAGAAACTCAGAGCTAGTACCAGCACGTGGCCCAAATATGTGAGAAAAAAAAACGTCGAAAGCGTTGCACTACTTGCAAAAACTGGTGACTCAGTAGGAGAACACATTACAGGCGGGGGAAAGCGCGTTGTGCTGGTTTCTAGATATTGGTGGGGCCTATGGAAGTTCGTCATATGGCTCAATCACAGATGCGGTCAGGAGGAAGGGAGTAAACGCCCGCCTGATCGCATGAACCAGAGAAACGCTGGAAAGCAGAGTGGTATAGGAGGAGAGACTCCCTCGTTTAGACTGATGAGGGGCTGTCTCCAGAGGCGTGTACATGTACTGACTAACTCCTATTAAAGGCACCGGGCAATCGTGGTCTAGTGGTTAAGACAATTGTTCATAATTCTCGACGTAAGTCGAGGATTGTGGATCGGAGCTCTGTCGCGATTGCCGTAATTTTTGCCTGAGTCAGCAGCTCTTCAAAAGCATCTCCGAAATACCTCAGTACATTGGCGCCAAACGTGGGGGCCTCAGTACATTGTACTGAGGTATTTTGGAGATGCTTTTGAAGAGCTGCTGACTCAGGCAAAAATTACGCAATTATGAACAATTGTCTTAACCACTAGACCACGATTGCCCAGTGCCTTTAATAGGAGTCAGTCAGTACATACACTTCCCCTTGCTCCGGTTACTTGTTGCTGATACTCTCCTTGAATGGCTAGAGGCAGAGGGCTGCAGAGCAATAGCATACAAGAATGACTTGTGTGATTGGCGAGGGAATGCAGTTCGTTATGAATGCTGTACAAAGATGGTGCAATGGGCAGGGGTTATACGTCAATCTAGAGAGAACCAGCCTAGCCCCGCTCATCGAGAAACACAATTTAATAATGCTGGGGGAAGGTGGTGATGATCCTGCAGGAAAAGAAATAATTGATACGGGGGCCACACATTTGAGGAGAGCAACACAATTTACATCCGTGATGTGGGCCATCCAGAAAATGGTCGGCAAGATATGGGGACTGCGGCCGAGGATGGGCCTGTGAATGTACAGGGTGATCATTAGGCCTGTGGTCACTTGTGATGTCCTGGTCTGGCGAACCAGAACAGGAAAGATTACTGCCCAACTGCAGCTGAATAAATTGCAGTACAGTGCCTGCTTGGCTGTGATGGATTGCATGTAGACAGTCCTCACAGCTGCGCTAGAGGCCCCGCTTGGGTCTTGCATCTTGAGGTCGACTCCCATGGCGTCGGTTACAAACTAAAGTTAAAGTTGTACAAGGACTCCTATTTTAAGTTTGATTTCTGTTTGCCCTTCTCGTAACATAACCTTTCTTATGTCCGACAAAAAAGCCTTTGGATTGACCCTATCAGTTGATGGCACTACACGAAGTTAGCGCAATTAAGCGATCTACTCAACAGAATAGTTAACAATTACATCACTGTCTATTTAGCTAGTTATCGCACTTGAAGCATGATCCGTATTTATCTGACTGGCCACTAATGAAACCAGCCTGTCAACACGTTGAAAGTGGCTGTTGAACAATTGCACTTACCGCGATTTGCAGCTCGGTGCTGAGCCAGCAGAACAACAAAAGCTCGATGAAGATAATTAAAGTGTAACTGCTTTTCCTCGACATCAGAACAATGTGATCCAAACTTCCGTCCGATTGCGTCTCATTCACCTGCGACGGCGTAGGACAAAAGAAACGACGACAATAGCGAATGCCGACTAAAAACATCTTTAAATCTTGAAACAGGAACTACTAATTGTGAAATACAAATATTTGTGCAGAAGCACATTTTCCTCGACCCCTGCATTTCCGCGATGGTGATTTATAACCGTTTTTATGAAAATGTGAAGAACGAACTTTGTTGTTCGAGGAATACCATTTTCTGACTTAATTTGGCGTGAAATTGTATTTGATGAAACGTAAGTAGAGAGATCTGGTCAACTTTTCTCAGCTCCTCGTTTTTTCGCTGAGTTCATATGAACTTGTGTAAAATAACTTCACGCTAAGGCATATAGCTCCAGAATATATCGGGCTGCTGCTACTACTCACGTCCCCTTCATTGAAAAAGCAACGTGTAGGTGATTGATGGGTAAGGTTCTCTCGAATAAGGGTATCGATCGAATATTAACTGTAGTTATCGTGGTGATCGAAACACCTACAACATTTATTAGTTGTAGTGCGCCTGGCATCTTGAATGTAGACAACCCTCAATGAGCACGAAAGGCAAGCAGCCACGTTAGATCAACCTCCTAATACGTCTCCTGATTTTCAAACCATTTTCTGTATTGAACGTCAAGAAGAAGCCAAAATAACGAAAGATTCTTGAGCACGGCGATCTGTATTCCTGTGAATGATCGAGAGAAAAGAGCAGAACTACATCGGCTCAAACTGTATGTTTAGTCTGCAGGTCACTATGTAACCTGAAGTAACTAGTTATCGAAATAGCCGGTTAAGTAACTTTCTTTCCTATTGTTTTACTACAGTAGAAATGCCCAACTTAAAAAATGAATGTAAACTTGAGTGTTGAAAGAAAGAAAGGCATAAAATTGACAAAGTTTGTATTTGGTGCGATAATTTACTCATTTCTCTTCCTTTCGTGAAACGTTAGAAAAAATTCGAAACTTGAAAAATGAGCTTAGATCAGTACATGAGTTTGAGTTCAAAAATAGAAAAGGTAAATTGGTGTTTATGCTATTGAGCTATTGAGCTATTGAAGTTGTGGGTCTCACCATAGTAATTTCAAAGACGGCCAAACTAATAGTAATCAAACTCACACCCAATTGTAGGGCAAGTAACGGTGACAGGAGATCTCTCAGGTCGTTGGATATTCTGTGAACAGACGCAGTTTGCTATAGCAATCGACAAAATTGCTTGTTGTTGAAACGTAAATCGACTTAGATTAGTGAGCCTTCTGGGCGCTGAAATAAAATTACAGTTCTAACTTTTTGCATTGGCAGTTTGACTGATTCAATAGGTCGAGTATGAGGCCAGGGAGTTCCACTGAGGCATCCCCCAAATTCTCAGTCTGTGTTCACTCGTCAAGACGCACCAAGCTTGAGGAAATCACACCATGCAATGGTTGGTGTGGACCACATAACTGGTCTGCTCACCTGTAAATCCCTTCTGACCCTTGAAATAGTCAGTGGGGTTCCAGTTTGTTTTCATTTTGGAGGCGCTCACTATCTGACACCTCCTCCCCCCCCACCCTTTACAACAGTCTTACGCTCTCTGGGAGCAACCAGAGTATCGCCCTAGAAGGGCTGTGACTCTTGAGAGGTGGCTAGATGAGTGGCTGATTCCAGGATTTGGTCAGTGGCTTGGGTAGATTTCTACCTCACCAGGGCGAACTTGGAAAGGCACCTTTCAGGGCGTACTTGGAAAGGTTGCAAGCCTACAATGCCTGCACTGCAGGGATATGGTGGGTGATGCTTCCCATGCCATCTTTTCCTGCCTTTTTCTTTGTCTGCTGGCTGGCGGCGCATAGTAGGAGACACAGTTGGTCAGGCATTCATCTGCTCTATGCTGCATTCAGAGGAACACTGGAAGTGAATTGCTGAATTCGTCAGGCCAATGCTCAGCCAGAAGAGAACTTGCTGATCCAGGGCCAGTTTTCGCAGGGATCAAGAATGAGGACATGGAGGAAAGACGTCTCCTGAACCTCCCAAACCACTGAGTAGTAGGAGAGGGTATATGGGCATTGCAGCATGTTGCAAGATTCTCGCGAGAGTGAAGAGAACAACAAGGAAGAGCTGCCATCGCAGGGAGGCGTGATGGCCAACCTGATGCAATGCTGAACGTTTCCAGGATGATTTTCAATACGGAGGAGTAAATTCGTGGGGCCATTTGGAGCAGACTCCCAAACAAAACAAAAAATATTACTCAGTCCCTTTCCCCTTTGGCTGGAGACTAACCTCGCCTCTACCAGTTCATCCTCAACCATGCAATAGTTCAAATCGCTTCGCCAGTTCATACTCAACCATGCAATAGTTCAAATCGCTTCGCCAGTTCATACTTCCGATTCGAAAGCTCTATGTGTCGCTTGTGATTCCGAACTTTCGCTATTTCGTTTCTATTTCATTTCTGAGTATCTAGTTAACGAATATACGTAACCGTTCGTTATCTACGTTCTTAATCCATTCGGTCCAAATCATTTGCAAAGGTAGTTTGCCTGTTGACCTCTGTTACGGCATGCAGTCTGTATTGGGGTTCGGATTAATTTATGTTGGTGGTAGCGGTGGGAGGTGGGGTGTAGCTGCGGATGGAGGTGGGAGCGATGGGAGCTCTCCAGAGAACGAGATTTTCAGTGATCCAAAAACATGTGAAACCTGGCAATTGTTGCAAGGGATTGTCAAACTGCATTGGCCATTTTAAAGCTTCAGGAATACCTTGTTCTTGGGTTGTTGACTGATAACTGACAGTGGTAGCAGGGTTTAGGTTGCTTCGAGACTGACTAGGTCAGGAACTTCAGACGTTAACGAACCAAGCATGGAATCAGCTCCCAGGGTAGCCCCTTCCTCCCACCTTAGCAGGCACGCATTTGGAGTAGGGTTTCTGAGGAAGTGTTCGGTCTCGACGATAAATGAGCCCAGCTCCAATCCAGGCTGTGTACTCCTGGCTAATTTGTCTCCTTTCCGAATTACTACGTTGAAATGAGAAAGGCAAGTGCGTTCAAGTCCCTCCTACTTTAGTCAGCTGAGTGGGCAATTCCACGAATGAACCAATGTTTTTGAGAACGTTATAAAACTAAAAATCTGCATACTGTGTGAGGAAATATTGGATTAAAAAAAAATCAGCTACGCGGGGATTGGTTCTTCGATGGAAATAATTAATAGTTGACAATTGAACATTTGAAAAAATCAAACGTTTAACGAATTTGATTACACACCAGTCGCCATCGTCTACCGTATTAAAAATACTCAGCTTCTAGACGTACTTCAGAAGCCTTTGATGATCGACAGCAAAAGACCGTAAATCCATCGGTTGGTCAACTTCCTCCAAGGACACGGATTTGACGAGTATTTTAAAAAGCCGACAAATCAAGAGAGTGTCAGTTACTATGATGAGGTTGGTCGAAGCGAAAAACGTGAGTATGACAAAAGTCGATAAAGACTCGAGGCAGTAAATAAGCTGAGCCACCGGAAAGTAGTCGGTTGTGAACGGGTACTTAGGAGGGAGGACTTTCATCATCGTGTTGACGTCAACGCCGAAAAAGAGAGCTGAAAATTTTACAAGAAATGCGTTACTTTTAGGTTGTTTTAATAATCTTTGTGTAGATGAAACGAAACGAAAATGATTGATTCAACGTCTTGACCGCCATCGCTTCATTGCAAGAGTCAGGCCTCTGGAACGTGGATGCCTCACATGTTGTGTTTGTTCAGTTATTTGTTGGTCGGTGGGACTGGCGTGCCTTGAACTGCGTGTGACACCTCCGTCCTACGACTGTCACAACCTGACGCCTCAACTATCACATAGTGTGTTAAAGTAATTGTGTTAATTCCGCCAGTAGGTAAATTACTAAAGTTAACGTACCTGTGTGGCGAGTCTGTCTTCTCTAACAGTATCTCAGCAGCCAGAGAAGACGGACTTACTAAATAGGTACGTTTACTTTAACACCTCATAGTGCTCTTCAATGCATCTCAGTCAGCAATCTCGTTTCGCGTGCATTCCCTCCTTTCCTTGAAAACCCTATAAATTATTACACAATGGTTTATTATTCTCATGAACAGCTTGACCTAGTATTACTGCTCCCCCATCCCATTCGATTCAGCATCGAATACTGACCTGACTACAATGGAACTACGGAAATTAAAAATATTCCCCCGGCCCCAGGCGCCTGTAAATGTCTGATCCGATGGAGGGGTGGGACGAGGGCTTCCAGTGAACCCTCCCACGGCAGTTGGCAGGACGTTGCGAATCCAAAGGGCGCTGCTAGTCGAGCGGGCCTTGAAAACGCTACGAAACACGGCTTATTTGCGATTACACTGCGTTTCGTTAATTTTTAAACCATTTTTGGCCCATAGCAACCACGGGCTTCGTCCGATCGGATTGCCTAGATGGTGGGCACAACTAGATACCAAATGGGATTTTTTTTGCGAAAGAACGAATTTTTTAGACCATGTTAAAGGCACAAAAGGACGGTGGACGGGGATGGGGGATGGGGGACGGTGGATGGGGGATGGGGGGCGGGGGATGGGGGGCGGTGGGTGGGGGGCAGGGGATGGGGGACAGTGGACGGGGGATGGTGGACGGGGGATGGCGGACGGACATTGCAGATTTGGAATCCCCATGTCTTGAAACGTAAAGTATCGGGTTGTAAAACATTTTTTGTGACCGAAAACATAGGGTTATTATTCAGAATGAATAATAAACCAAAAACCGTAATCAGGCGTGCAGCATCCACCGCATTTCTTTTGTTTTTTCTCAATTCTCCAAGCTGGTTTGTATACAAGGAGAAAAACTCAATTTACACCATTGTATGAATATTTGAAATGGCACGGCTCACTGCTTTAAATGCTCCTCTCATGTGTATCAAACTGCCGGCTCACATCGATGCATCGTACCCAAAGCCAAACAGAGACGACTCAACACAATCCCAGCGACAACTAACATGCAGCCTGCTGGTTACGTCCTTTTCTTTAAGCCGTGTTTTCTGGCTTCTGGCGAAGGGTCCTACCAGAGCGGAGTACGTCTCCCGCTGGCGTATTCCGCCGGTGTAAGACGCTGGCGTGCTTCGGGAGATTCAGAGCAGAGCTACCAACACAACGATCGTTTTCTTCTTGTTTAGTTGGTAACGTTACTATCGTGGACCTTTGGAATCGCTCCAATTGGAGACATTCTTATTACATTTCGCTCTCAATATTCTACCGTGGTCGTTCGTTTCGTTGTTCTTCTCTTGACTTCACCATGCCAAGTGACAGTTTTTTGCGAAAGAGGATGAAAAATTGATAGATTTGGTGTCCGTGTACCCAATGTTATGGAACATTGAAAAATGATCTGGCGTGGATTGAAATTGGAATTCTTCAGGTGATATTTCCTAGTACCAGGGACAGCAAGAAGAAGAATCGAAAGGGAATGAATTGACTCGAATACTCTTTGAATTTCACCCCATTGTCGAGTAATTAGCATATTATAAGCTCCTTCTTTTCCCTTTTTCGGAACATTTCAGCCGTGGTCTTCCGTCGGAGGAGTTCAGCAGCTATTATATCTCATATGCTTTCACGAATTCAACTTGAATGGTCCATGACAGCCACCAAACACGTTTTTTTCGCGCGAAAAGACATTGTTGATAGAGACTGGTTGTGACGTAGGCTTTCAAGACGTTCACAGGAAAACATTATCACGCTGCGTGGTACCTCACTCGACGGAAAACACGGCTTTACACGGTTCTGAATGTTTGTATGGAAGCCCTGCCTGTTAGGTCCTCCCTTACAGTTTCTAATTCAATACTGTTGCTAACCGATGACGTAGGAATCACTTGAGAACTACAACTCACTTGAATTAAGACATTGATCATCAAAAACTCTTAAACGTCACCTTGAGGTGTCGACACTAAAGGGAACATTGTCCAAGCCACAAAAGTGAAATAACACGCGAAGTTGAACGTGTTTCGCAACCATTTCAGGAGCTTGGAGGCCCCAGCCAAGCTGTTAATAGTAGACTTTGCCCCAAGATGGTTGACGCAGTTGAAGGTCTCTAAATCAAGCATTACATTTCTGAATCTGAAAACAGCGAAATGCCGATATAAACTAAATTTATGTGTTTAAGTATACGTTCCAGTAAGGTCGTAGCGATATTAATTTACCTGGGTAGGTTGCGAAGGATGTAATGACATTTGATGGTAATTTGCAATTGGTCTAATCCTAAGCTCATCGACAGAAACCTTTGGGCGAGCGGGATATCTGTGAATAACGCGGTGTACAAATGCGCCAGAGTAACCTGAAACAATGGCATCTGAATAATCTTGTTATTATTTTTCTGAGTTTTGAGCCCTTTACACTTAACTTATGATATCATGCAGGGGGAGGGAGAGAGAGAGAGAGAGAGAGAGAGTGAGACTGACTGAGGTTTTTTATTTATCCACCAGGTGAAATTAGGGCCACCAGGCCCTAACCATTCTACCATTTCCCTGGAATCAACATACATCCCCTTATGTCTCTTTATCATTCTAGTAACAAATTTCTCTTCCCTCATTGCGACTACTCCCAGTAATACCTCCCCTCGTATTGTACTGAGGTAGTTTGGAGATACTTTCGAAGAGCCGCTGACTCAGGCAAAAATTAACAGCATGGAGCTCCGATCCACAATTCCCGACTTTCGTCGAGAATTATGAACCATTGTCTTAACTACTAGACCACGATCGCCTTGCACCTTTAATAGGAGTCAGAAGGTACAGTACCAACATAAATTACACTGACACATAAAGACTTTATCGCTGCCATGCGAGAGGAACGCGTACAAGCATATTTCTCCTCCCCTCAGGAGCGGGCAAACTCACCTAACTTAAACGATTATATACAAACCAATCGAGCAAATCGGAGCGGATTGAGAAATTTGCCATTACACGTATCTGAATTGACATGTCGACAGACGAAACAACCAATCAATAATTACATTATTCACATTTCATTTGTTCATGAATTTCAGGCGTTCTACGTAGATTGAATTCGAATGAACAAACATTAATACATTTTGTACAGTAATTACACAATAACAATCTCATACCAACCGATTCACTGATCACATCACGTTAGTAATTTGTCTCTGAAGATATCCGTCAACTGTTCCGTCTGTTGCGAAAGATTAAAAATCAGGTGCTCCGCATCGCACAACTTTCCTTAGCTCGACGTCAATTCACTTGTGTTTATGGCTTTTTCTACTAACTCATCACTCCTTTTTTTTTAACGTTGGATGCAGGCGATACTCTCACTGCACCTCACAAACGGGCTTATTGCAAGGACGTCCATGATCCTCAGATCATGGCCCCCCTGCACCACCCGCAGGCTTCACAGCACTGGTCTCACTTTGTGTGACGTCACCTATGCGCCCCCACCGCACAAAGCGGAGGATATCCGCAAGTCCTGCATTCGCCACCTCATCTGGCTGAAGAAAGGGCCTACCAAACACACAACTGCGCCACGATGCCGCGAGTCCATCGCATACGAACATCACATGCTCTGCCATCCCTAGCCCCACCTCGCAGAACCTGCATACCTGTACCTCGCACTTGCCATTGTTTGCAAGGTGGTACCTCAGTGGACACTACCTGTGAACAGGCCACATATGATCCTCATATCCCCTTTCCCTTTGGAGAGTCGGGATAAGAGTTTTGACTGTCTAAGGCCAGGCTGCCCCCATTTGTCAACCTCTCTAAGTTGGTGGCTTCTGGTATTCCCAACAAAGGGCTCAGGGCCAATTGGGATCTGCGCTAATCCCTTCTTTGCCAACCCATCAGCCCGTTCGTTTCCCTCCACACCCTGATGCCCCGGCACCCAAACCAGTGTTACACTGTTGTCCTCGGCCGGGGTCAACTCATCACTTCACTGCGGCTGGAAGCGGCGGCGCTTAGCATTCCAGAATTTATTGTGCTGGTCGTGCTCATTCCCGGACCATTATTGTGCAATTGGTACACAAATAGTTACAGATGCTGTAAACACGATTTTTTTTGAAGAGGATATTATTTACTTTTCGAGAGTATTTGGGTAAAAACGTTTAGCAATGGTAGTAAGCGGAACGGCGGTAGTTGAAGTTCCTGAATTTCTGAAGTGGCTCCTGTATATCTTATGAGCGTTATTGAACGCTCACCATATAGGTATTTGATTAGACTATTCCACTATGTTTGTTTAAAGATTCTAGAAGCAATTAAGCGGAATTTATAAGGAAAACTGGGCTAAAATCGATTTTCGTTAAAAAATGTGGTAATTTATTGTGTTGCTCCCATCATTTGTCCACGAATGGAAATTTCATGATATGATTGCCATAGTGAGAGCTGTCCATATAATAAATTCAAACAAAATCATCGCTGTTTTTGAGAAAAAAAATTTGGTGTTTTGATCACTATGATAACTACAGTTAGTTTTGCCTACCAAACGAAAGATCTCTCGTACGTTATTGTGCGATGGTAGGCGCTCTTTACGTATTTCGCGTGCTTCTGCCCTGCACTGCTGATATGTACACGAATTGCTTAGACAAATAATCTGGTTTGTCGAACTTCAGAACCTTCAATGCCATGGCTGCGTTTGGCAATATCTTCCGCAACCTCAAGCCTTGCTGGGCGGCATTGTGCTCAGGTCAACCTTTGCCAACTCGTTATAATGTCCTAATAATATCATTTTCGTCTTGGTTTTATTCACGCGCATGGCATGGAACTGTGAGCACCCGTTGAGCTCCTGGAGGTCTATATTTAAGGCTGCTATCGTATCTGGGATATCTTCAACCACGCATGATCGGTACATTTGTAAGTCACCAGCGTACAGCTCATAACCCGTCTCCGGTTGGAATATGCCAGGTAAAGAGATCTCAGGAGTGCCAGTTCGGCCTCCCTTCAAGATGATGTTGTGTTGTTTCCACTGTCCTCTCTTTCTCTCTCGTCTCATTCGTCAACTTATTCTTCACTTATTTTGAACCCTACCATACTTCTCTCACCCTTGTGCACCCAAAAAATGTGATAACTGATCACTTGAATCAAATAATTGAGGGCCGGGAAAAACCAATGACTTGGAAAGTGCCATAGGTGGCCGAACCTTGAAGACCTTATGAGGTTGAGGGAAATCTCTGGATGCAGCCATTGAGGTTTTGGCAGAACGCCTGTTGTAGAAGCTTCAACGACCACAAGGACAGGACGAAAAGTTACTATGTGAGCGCTATGTTCAAAGGAGAAGTCTAGGCATCTGTCTCTGGACTCGAGGGAAGTTGTATGAGGCTTCCCAGCAGATTGGAGTACTTTTCTTATCATGTGGGTCGAGGTAAGTTAAACCATTTTGTTTCGCTCAGAGATTTAACGAACAACGGGTTTTTGAACGCGAACAACATAATTATAATTTCAATGGGGAGTTTATACAAAGTGAAGCGTTCCGACCTTCAGAGGTGGCAACCCCCGGCTGTGAACAATGTTTATGAAACGCGCCATACCCCGGGGAATTGCTGTAAATTATATTCCATGAACTGCCCAATAAATATCCGGAGGTCTCGTTGAGCAATCGGCTTTTATTTACAAACCTGAGGGAGAATGAGCCAAATAGAGAGGGTCACCCAGAGCCTCAACAAAACGTGCGGTTCGTCTTTGGCGAGATAAGCGTCCAGACCGGATAGGCCCCCCGCCGTGAAATAATGGGCATAAATTGGCGAAAAGTCGCCTCTTTTCGTCTGCGCGTGGACCATCTTGAGTCGACTCGTGGGCATAACGTAAGTGAGCGAAAACAAAAAAAGTTAAGCCCTCTTACCAAGTTCTCCGTAGCTCATTTTGCTATCTCCCTTCTTTTGAAAAGTTAATCCGAAGTTACTACTCTACGAGTCAAAAAGGAGCTTCACCTCTCGCTACTTAGTCGTAACTAATCGAGACTTCGTGAATTTTTTACTTCCCGCCTTTGGTTTCGTCAAATGATTACTGCCTTTCAAACCCAGACGAGTTTCGCTCAACTACAGAGCGACATTTTCTAGCCTCAAAGTTAAAGTCTTCTTGAATTATCTGCCTATTCGAGGCCTTGGAATACCGTTCCGTCTCATTACATTTGCGCGGCATCTGGCTAATATGAATTACGAACTAGACGACAGTACGTGCGTCATTTACAATCTACGGACGGCGTGTAGCCTCAAACCAGCTTCGTCCATATTTAGATATTTTTCGAGCGAAGAAACTTTTCATTACCATACGGATCAGTTGCATGCAATCATGAAAGAGCTGACGTCTTCAAATGGCAGTTTAGGCGACTCATATAATTTTTGTGTTGGCAAATTTAAATGTTGGCAAGGTCTAACACATGTACGAACGTATCCAACCAGAATTCGAGAATAATTTCATTCTGCAGACTCAACTTAGTGGAAATGCAGTACTATCTGCTAACTAATGTTTGTTATTTGAAAAGAAATTCCGCGATTTCTTTGAAGTGACTTAGTTCAGTATTAAAAGTAAGCCCTTGTACTACGGTAGCGTTTAATAAAGTCAAATAAAGAACCACATAGAAGTAAAACAATTCTTCCACTGCCCTGAGGCTAGCAAATTTCCGTTTGCACAGCTCCTTCAGCTCATGGTCGTGCCCTTTCTGTCATTACGTTATATTCGTTTATTATATTATACGTTCAGTTTGGTGAGGAGATTATGAGAAAGAGAGGGGAGTTGAGGTTGCGTAGGGAGTGTGATGTGCGGAGTTTTAGGCCACAGTTATGCAGATTAAGTTAGTAGTGAAGGCAGAGATAATCGAATATTGAATAGTTCCCTGCACAACCTGTAGTCGTTGTTTTTGTCCATAGTTAAGGGCTGAGAGCATTTACTTTATAAATAAATATCTGGTGCGTTGCAACACACAACTTTCCTGAGCTCTACAACGATTCACTTTGTACATGGCTAATTCTATTTAATCAATTCATTTATCACTCGGTTAATTTGAACTTGGTCAAACAACGCTTTACGGCAGCAGGAAACGGTAGCGCTTACAGTTCCAGATTTTGTTGCGCTGCTCGCATTCATTGCAGGACCATTATTGAGAAACTGGTACACAGATAATTAATGAGGCTGTAATCACAAAGTTTTTGATGAAGGATAGTAATTACTTTTGCAGAGTTATTGGGTAAAAACGTTTAGAACTGGTAGTAAGCGAAACGGCAGTAGTCTAAATTCAGGAATTTCTGGAGTGACCCCCATGTATTTCATGAGCGTTTTTAAACACTCACCCTTTAGGTATTGTATTGGACTACAATACTAATTTTTTTTAACATTCTACTAAAATTCCAGCGGAGTTTACAAGGAAAAAACCGCGGCAAAAACGCTTTTCGTCGAAAATTTTGATAATTTATTGTGCTGCTCTAGTCATTTTCCCACGAATGGGAATTTTATGATATGATCATCTTATTAAGAGCTACCAAATAAAAAAATTTAATCAAAATTGTTAGAGCCGGTTTTGAGAAAAAAAAATTTGGTGTTTTGATCACTATGATAACTCTAGTTAAATTTCGGTGGATTTTGTTCACACCCTTATGTTGGCGTCCCATAGTAATCTGCGGGCGAGATATCAAGTTTGAGCTGTTTTGGAACGGTGGTTTTTTCTAAAAATCGTTCACAGACACACATACACACACACAGGCACACGGACACACAGACCACTTTCCCAAATAGTGTTTTTTCGGACTCAGGGGGGTCTCTGAAGAGAACTCAAAATTTTTTTTTCAGCCGATTATGTAACTTTCCTTTCTAATTTGTAGAGCCAAGGAAAGTAAAAATAGGTTCGTTAATGGTAGTTGAAGAACAGGTATGACCGATCCGTGTAGTCCTCCCCTGGGTCATTATTATGGGATGAATGAGCCGTGAGAAGCTGTGCATGAATTTATGGTATGACTGAATGAATAAAGGGCTTGAGTGCCTAGGAGGATAAGGAGTTCTGGGGTCAGCACAATCCCCAAAGCCCAGATGTGAAAGAAGAAAAGGGGCTACTCCGCCACTCCTCCGCGTGGCCCTGTCGCCATTAAGATGCTTACACTGCTCAAGCGGCTGTAAATAAAATTTCGCGACAAGCACGACGCCATCAGGCCGTGTATTTGTTGGAATCGTGGGGGTTGTGTTTACGCTGGAAATTCCCACGCTGTTTGCATTGGCGTTTGTAAAGGGCTGCAGAACCAAATTGGCGAAGGTTCATTCAGCCTACATATCAACTACGTCAAAAGAACGGTATGAGCAAAGGAGGTTGAAAACTGATTTCTCACGATTTTGATAGAACATTTAGCGGGGACAGTTCCAAATAACTCACACATATGACGAGCATTTCATAACGCTCATAAAATAGTTTGGAGCAACCTCAGAAACCCTCTTATGAACGAAATCACTGCACTCCCTAGTTTATTTAATTATGAAAACCTACGAGACATTTTCCAGGAGAGCCTGCAACTGCGGATGTAAGCCACCCACGATGCGTACTGTTCCCCTAAGTTCATTCTATTATGCGGCAGATCTGCAGAATGTCTGGCAACTCGCCTCGCTCTAGAAGGCTTCCATATGTCTTCAATATCTTGTTACCTTGCCCTCTCTTTAGTCTCACGTAGCTTTTTATGGATTTCTTCTTGAATTCTACATAAACCACTAACGCTCTCAAGCTGTTGAGATAACTCGCGACACTATTACATATCCAGACGTAGAAGAACTAGCCTGAGCATCCAGCAAGTGTGGCGTTTTGGGGTTGTAGAACGCAATCGGAACGGAAAGAAATTAAACCAAATTACTCCCTGCAGTTCTGTTAGCTGTAGTGGGATTGGCAAGGAGGGGGAGGGGGTTGCGATGATAAAGGTTGGGGGGATGTGCAATTGTTACGGGGGGATTGTTATTGAAAGCGGTATCGCACTAGATGAGTTGAGAAGTAGTATGATAGCAATCGAATGCAATTAGAACAAAGAGTTTTATTCTCAATTACGATCGGGTAAGTTTAACCATCTCAAACTGGGAACTGGGTGGGAGCGAATACGAACAGGGCCATGAGGGAACCGCTCAGTTACAACTAATGGCAGCGAAGTCTCAGGCGAACCGGGGCATTTGAGGCGCCCAGTCAGCACAAATGACCCGGATGACCCTCTGCTGAATCGAAGGGTTTGGTTCGTCCCGTTACACCACTCCGCCCTTGATGAAGTGCCTGTTCTCAGGTACTCATGAGCACTGCAGTTTCTTGCCATGTACTGCAATCAGGGTGTTGCTGTCCACCCAACAAAGGGGGACCTAATCTTGAGCATAGTGAGAGAGAATTTTGATTTAGGTTCCAAAAGGGTGCCCATGTTTGTGGTGGGAGTATTGAATTAATCACTACAAATAAACAGTCACTTCACAATGTCGCTGACGTACATATCTTCGGATGTGTGGATCGTACGTCTTCGTCCCACACAGCTGCAGTTCTGATGGTTCAGAGAATCGGTCCATCTCTTGGCGAAAGACGATTCTCTGAGTAAGGGGAGTCGCAGTTTTCCTCCTCCTCAGGGGACACCTGCTCTCAGGTGTTCCAGAAGGGGTAGTGCAAAGCGAAGATGCTGCGTCTACCGTGCACTGGTTAGTTGCACTTTTGGGAACAAGTGCGGCGTCCTGGCTCATGGGGTGGGGCAGGGTTTGATGCCTGTGTTGACAGCATTCACACGTGTACGTGGAGTGGCAGCTCTTGAGCGTGTGTGAGGGTGCCAAACAATTCGTACACAGATTGTGCACTTCCAGGTGTAGGTTCTTCGAGCCTCCTGGCTGGAGTTGGGAAACGTGGGCACTTTTTTACCCTATGATGTTTGCCACAGATAGGGCAGGGATGTGGCTCTGGCGATGGAGTTTTGTCTTCACCAGACCTTGAAGGCGCGTGGTTTCCCCGGACTCGTTGTTTGAGAGGTCATTCGGGGACAGACACGCGGGAAGATGTCGATGTTGATGCAGTATCGGGAATTGAGTCGTTGTGAGATGTACGTAGGTTTCCGCCGACTAGTAGGTTTATGCTGCTACGATGCTAGATAAGTATTGACCTTCTCTACATAGATGTGCGCAAGATGCTGGTAGACCAGAAGCTCCTTTACATCTGTCCTGCTTTCCTCAAAGCAGCCGTCGTCGATTGAACACAAAGCTGTGTTCAACTGTTCGTCAAGAACAGACAACTTTCGAATATAATGAGGGGCGAGAGAGTAGGTCACAGCAGTAGGGCAGACAAGTTGTAGGTGGGGGATCAATATTGAAAGCGATATCGCACTAAGAGAGTTGAGGAGTTAGTACGATATCAAGCCGAATGCAATTGGAACAAAGAGTTTTATTCTCAATTACGATCGGGTAAGTTTAACCACCACAAACAGGGAACTGGGTGGGAGCGACTGCGGATGACACGGCAACGAGGGAACTGCTCCGTTACAACTGACGGCTGTGAAGTCTGGAGCGAATCGGGACATTGAAGGCGCTCAGTCAGCATGAATGACCTGGACGAGCCTCCGCTGAATGGAAGGGTTTGGTTTGTCCCGGTACACAATGAAGGAAAAGGCTATCACTTACAGCCTGGCTGTCTTGTTTCCTACAACAATGAAGCACTGACAAGTCAAGTATCTTAAAACACGTCGAGTCCACTCTCTGAACCCTGGTCCTGGAGGATAATGCGATGAAACACGTAGCTGGCGTTAAACTCGTGAATGGTTTGTGTACACTGCCTCCCCTGGTCCAAGTACCAGAAGAGAAGAAGGAAGCAGATTGGCTGAAATGGTGCGCCAAGCAGCTACGGTGTTGGCGCATTCTCAAGCTCGAACAAGTGGAGACGATCCTGACGAATCTACCTCCAGGAGATTCCTAATCCGCAAAACAACGAAAAAGTGATGAATGCACCGCTTATCTAGATTTGACAATAGTACAGGTAGAATTTACTTTTATCCGGGTATTTCAAGAACAAGAAGACGAGAAATGTTTTCCGTACTTAATGTCTTATTCTTACGCTTCCATTCCTCTGCTCCTTTCCCCTCTTACATTTAAGATATTTCTTCTTTTGATTGGTTTTTTCTTTTAAATTGTTTTCTTAATTCTAAATGACCAAGGGGTAGGTCGATTTGAGTCAGGGGATGACTTCTGATTTTAGGGAGGGGGGGGGTGAAATTCAGCAGCGAACAGGGGAGTCGCTGTTTATTTTTACGAGGAAACGGATATAGTTCACTTACTGACGGATGTCAACTGGAACCATCACTATTCCTCGGAGTTGCGAATGTCTATTTCGGTACTGATGGGCTACACGTCCCGTACTGTTCGTTGTCCTCTGTTGGAGTTGGCTTGAGTGTTGTTGTGAAGGTAGGATCTTCGTTCCGCCAAAAACACAACTGCGTTTTCCTTGGTTTCGCGATTGTCCTAAGTCGACTGCGCCAGATATTTCTTCGGATCCGAAATTGATGTTTTTAAAAAGTTATTTATTCTTCACAATTACAACACTCTCAATAATTTCAAATTTAACACTTGGAGAAGAGAACAAATTCGTCAGAGAGACTACAAAACAGCCGCAACACACGAAGGCAAACCGACAACTGGGGAGCCGAGCGTTCAGGGCGAGCTTTTATTATGTTTAGATGCTGTGTCAGCAGACATACGAGGTGCAGAGTATATAACTTTTATACACATACATAAGGATCTAAGGAGAATAAACAGAAACCTTGAACAATAGGTCAACTTAAAATAAACACGGATTTTCCCTGATGTTTTGAGAACAGAGCGATTGACAAAGAAACAGTTGAACTGAAACTCGCCACACCCGACAGAAGGCTCCTGTTCGTTTTCAATCTTTTATTACTTTGGCCTCTTTTTAGCGTTAGTGCGCTTGGTGGAACGCAAAATTTAATACAGAAACTTGTTTAAAAATCGGGAGAAGTAACAGTAGATTGAAAACGAACGGGAGCCTGGTCCTGGCGGGTTAGCTGCCTTCAAAATATCACGCGCATTACAGATACGTGTTACATTTGCCAACAGACTTGAAGCGCTTTCGTTGAGGTTTCCCCACATTCAAAGTGACAGACGCACTACCGATAAATGCTGTAGGTTCGCAGCACAATATAACAACAAAATTGTAGAAAATCGATGTTAGCGAGTTTTTCGTTCTACAAAGGATATTGTTGTGGATCTCTCTGTTATTGTCCGTTCCTTCGCAACCAATATTGTTTGTGTATCCAAGAAGAGTTAGTTACGGTTCGGTTGTTATTCTGGAATTGTTGTGATAATTGTTAACGATCTAAAATATTGTTGAATCGCCTGACCTTGTGTTAATTCTTTTACAATTGGTGTCAGAAGTGGGATATGTCGTCAAGAAGACTTAGAAGCGAGCACAACCCTTCTTCATTGAGCGACACAGCCACACAAACAACAGAAGCAGTTGACGAACGTACAAGAGACGAGTCTGTATCAGCAGATCCTCATATCACGCCCATCAACGTACTACCTTCCGTTATTGTTGAACAAATAGATAGCCACATGGAGATTTGGCGTAAGAGACTCGTGGCAGACGTAATTAATTGTATCGCCAATGCCCCGCCTACCACACTCACAATCTCACAGCATCAAGACGCTATTCTCCCTGGATTATTAAGTGAATCAAGAGAATCCCGACATCTGAAGAAGGCCAGACCCTTTGATGGAAGTGTCGACTGGGAAGCGTATAGAACCCAGTTTGAAAGTATCGCAGAACATAATGGCTGGGACAGAACTGTCATGGCGACTGAATTTGTTTGTGCCTTAACTGGTTCTGCCCTCGTTCTGCTAAATGAGGTTCCACTCCCAGAACTTATGAGCAACTCATAAGAGTATTCGAAGAACATTATGGGACTAAGAACCAATCGCAAATGTTCTTGACGCTTCTGAATACTAGAACACAGGGTCAGAATGAAGGAGTGAAAGAGTTTCATCAAGCAATCCGTCACATTACCCGTAATAGTTGCCCAGCTGCTCCAGAAGAATTCTTGAATACACAGGAGTCTACCACTTCATGCGGGGCTTAAGGGATCAAGATCTAAAGCGCTTGTTGCTTTGTCGTTCTCCAACTACGATGTCTGAAGCCTTGACATGCGCTCTTAGATTCGAAGCCACTTTGAATGACGATCGCTCTACTACGCTGACTAAGTGGAATGTCGATCGCCCTATACATCATGTGGCCACTGATGGAGTACACCGACCAAGCAGATATGATTCAAGAGAACGATTGTGCTGGTTCTGCCATGAGCCTGGCCACATCTCTCGCATGTGTTCTCGCCAACGTGCTCGAGCCAATGAGATTCAAAATCAGGGAAACTTCCATCCGTCAACCTAACTAGGCCTAGTTTGACGGTCCACCCGAAAAGGCCTAAATTAATAACATTAGGAACTCAGACCACTTTCTACGGCAAGGAGGTGATTTACCGGGTTGGAATTGAGGGGTCTCTCTGTCTTTTTGGGACACTAAATTCTAAATTGTGTAAGTTCGTGGTGGATACCGGCGCGACTGTTACTTTGTTAATCCCAGGATCTTGGATGGTACTGGTGTGAGAGTTGAGGCATGGCAACCAACGTTCCTTCGCACTGCCACTGGAGCAACAGCACCTATTCATGGCCGTGCTGCTCTTCAGTTCGATATTGGAGATAAGGTAGTTCGACATCATCCAGCCATCATTGCCCCCATAGAAGAAGACTGCATACTTGGATTAGACTTTTTGAAACGTTATCGTTGTATCATTGATGTTACAAATAGGCAATTGGAAATCGATAATCGCAACATTAGTTTTGGAGACTGTGAAACTTGTCTGTCGACTGTCCAGGAGAACACACACGCCAGTCAACAGAAACTGGGGAGCTTAGATTCTAATGAAGGTACTGTGTCCAGTCCTTTGCAAGAACAAACAATCTCTACACGTGAGTACGGCATACCAATACATCTTGCCGAGTTGTTTCTCAGGTCATGTGAAGCACTGTCAGGAGTTCAGAAGGAAGCAGTTAGGATGTTGTTGGTGGAATACTCCGATGTGTTTTCACAGGGTAAACATGACCTTGGTCAAATTTCTTCTGTGGAACATTTGATAACTGTGACAACTGAAATGCCTGTGCATCAAGCTCCTAGAAGACTTCCGCCTCACCGTCTTGCCGAAGTTGATAAATTAATCGCGGATATGGAAGAAGCCAAGATAATTGAGCCTTCAGTCAGTCCATGGGCAAGTCCAATAGTATTAGTCGCCAAGAAAGATGGTTCCAGCAGGTTTTGCGTCGACTATCGCAAACTTAACGATGTTACTCTGAAAGATTGTCACCCTATTCCAAATATTGACGATCTCATCCATTCTTTAAGCGGAAGTGCTTGGTTTACGACACTTGACCTCCAAAGTGGTTATTGGCAGGTACTGATGAGGGAGTGCGATAAGCCTAAAACGGCGTTTTGCACACCTAGAGGAGTTTGGCAATTCCGCGTCATGCCTTTTGGCTTGTGTAATGCTCCCGCAACATTCCAGCGGGCGATGACTGGGGTTCTGGGAAGGTTTATTCGCCAAGGACGAGTGAAAGTGTACCTCGATGACATTTTAGTGGACACTCCGACATTCGAAGAGCAGTTAATCTGGCTCCGGAATATATTTGCCGAACTTAGATTGAAAGGAATCAAGCTGAATGCCAAAAAATGCACACTAATGCGTCGTAAAGTTTGCTATTTAGGCTACGAAATTTCTGAGGCTGGTGTCGGTACTGATCCCATGAAAACCGAAAGAGTGGCTAATTGGTCTCAGCCAACCTCCGTTGCGGATGTGAACACGTTCATCGGGTTCTGCTCATACTATCGCCCCTTTGTTCAAAATTTTGCCCAAGTAGCAAAGCCTTTATTCAAACTCAAAGAAAAGGATGTTGGTTTCGAATGGACTTCTGAGTGTCAAACTGCCTTTGACTCCATAAAACAAGCACTTACTGAAGCGCCCATACTAGGTCACGTGAAACCAAACGTTCCGTTCACTCTTGATGTGGATGCATGCGATAAAGCTATTGGTGCAGTTTTATCTCAGTATCAAGACGATCAAGAAAAAGTAATAGCTTATTACAGTCGCTGTCTTTCAAAACAGGAACGAAATTATTGCGTCACTCGAAAAGAACTGTTGGCAGTAGTCAGTGCCCTGGAGCACTTTAAGCCTTATGGCCTTGATAGTGGTATCCCAGTAAAAGTTCGAACTGACCACTCTTCTCTACAGTGGTTGCGAAACTTCCGACAACCAGATGGTCAAATGGCCAGGTGGTTGGAAAAAATGGCACCTTTTAACCTAACCATCGAATTTCGCAAAGGAACATCTCATGCTAATGCGGATGGCCTTTCTAGAAGACCTTGTTTAGCAACAGATTGTTCCTACTGCTTGAGACAAGAGTTGAAAGGACTACCAGATGTTAACAGAATCCAATTACAGCCTGACATTAATTGGAAAGCTGAACAAACGAATGATGCAGATATTGCCCTAGTAAAGACGTGGCTAGCTCAGGTGCAACGTCCCAATTGGGAACTAGTGGCTCCTTGTAGCGCGAATGTCAAGTCTCTTTGGGCTATGTTTGATTCTCTAGCACTGAGAGAAGATTTACTCGTCAGGAATTGGGAAAACGATTCAGGAACCAAAACAGTAGTTCAGTTAGTAGTTCCTCGAAGCCAAATAAAACATCTGTTACAACTTACTCATGGATTTGGACATTTTGGTTACCGGAAGACCATTTCACTATTGAGGAATCAGTTCTACTGGGTGGGTATGCACAGAGATGTCCGAGACTATTGCAAAGCATGTGTCACATGTGGCAAGCGAGGCAAAAGATCAGCTCAGACCAAGAAAGCTCCGTTGCAAACTCGAATAACCGGAACACCATTCGACCGGTTAGCAGTTGACATCGCAGGCCCATTGCCCGAAAGCAGTGATGGAAATAAATTCATAGTTGTGGCAATGGATTATTTCACCAAATGGCCTGAGGCTTTTGCTGTGCCCGATCAACGCGCAGAAACTGTTGCACATGGTCTAGTTCAGCACGTATTCTCACGGTTCGGCGTTCCTCGAGAGCTGCACACGGACCAGGGACGAAACTTTGAGTCTGCTATATTCAAAGAAGTAATGAAGATCTTAGGAATTCATAAAACCCGAACCACTCCATTGAGACCTCAAAGTGATGGAATGGTGGAACGATTCAACCGAACCATCTGGGAGATGCTTTCAAAGGTTGTTGATGACCATCAGCGAGACTGGGATCAACATCTACATCTTGTACTATTTGCATACCGAGCAACTGTCCATGCATCCACTGGGTTCTCACCGGCCATGTTGACATTTGGCAGGGAGATCAACGTTCCGGTAGACTTAGTTACTGGTATACCACCCACCTCACATGAAAAAACGAGCTATGGAATTATGTTGCGAGAACGCCTGGATGAGGCTCATGAAATTGCTAGACAATCCTTGGGAAAAGTTGCTACTGATGCCAAAACAAGATACGATGTCGGTACGACGATCCCAACTTTTAAAGTTGGAGACAAACTTTGGCTATATGACCCTCGCCGTCATATTGGACTAACTTCAAAATTACAGTTGCCATGGACCAGACCTTGTGAAGTCCTGAAGAAGATAACTGACGTTCTGTTCAGGATACGGACTCCACAGGGTACTCGGAAAGTGATTCACAGCGACCGCCTCCGAACATTCAACGACCTAAAAAAAGACTAAATTTTTAAAAGAGAGAGGGTAATGTTGTGGATCTCTCTGTTATTGTCCGTTCCTTCGCAACCAATATTGTTTGTGTATCCAAGAAGAGTTAGTTACGGTTCGGTTGTTATTCTGGAATTGTTGTGATAATTGTTAACGATCTAAAATATTGTTGAATCGCCTGACCTTGTGTTAATTCTTTTACAATATCTTCGTACAAATCAAGATGGAGTCCAATGAACTATAATGAACGTTTAATAACGCTTGTAAGATAATTTGCAGCATCCCTAGAAATTCCTGAATTCACGCTCCTGCTGTTTTACTTCCATTCCTCGCAGTTTGCACCCGATAACTTCAAAACTTTTAGCACAACCCTTTTCGGAAAAATAGTTCTAAACGTTTCATGAATCACCTACGTACTTATTACTCAATAATGGCCGTCGCATGAGTAGAAGCTCAACACATTCCGGTTTTGCGTAGAACGTTCGTATTACAGAATGGAACATTATTGGTTACTAAAGTGATAAAAATGGCTGAATGTACGCTTAAGGGAAGGTATGTGATGCGTCGCACCAGATATTTTCTCCGTTTTTTCCTCATAAGACTCAAAACGTAGGCACGAACCTTCCCACTGAAAGTGACAGCTCATCAATTACCTGCACGTTGGATTTTCATTGAAGATAGTGGCATAAGTAGCAGCAGCGCAATGAATTGTGAAATATTGGGCCGCATCCGTTCCCACGAAGAACAAGTTCGCTTTTTGTCGAAGTTTTCAGTAATTTATCAATACAATTTCCCACAAACGGAAATGTTATATAATTTGAGGTGTTCTTTCGGAAAGCTTTTCAACAGTTACTTTATTTTCCGTCAATTTCTCTGACACGAACTAATTGAAGAGGCTGGTCCGCTTTATTTTTCTTCTGGACAAAACTGTTTGAGGATTACGTAATGGAAAAAGGAGTCATTGAACTTTCAAAGAGTTGAACGAATCTCCAGCTCAAAGCACTTTTCTAAAGGAAGTGAGTTGTGATTAGGATTAATCGACCTTCGACGTGCTTTACTTAATTTTAGGGAATCAGATTAGGGCGATTTAAAGGATCTTGACAGTCATTAACTATTTAAAACGCAGTCTGAACGAGACGGCATCACATTGACCACGGTTTCCAGTGACGAAAGCAACTCAGGATGGTAAGTTGACGGCAGTTTTCACAGTAATACAAACTAAAATACTCAACACACAATTAGTTTTCATGTTAAACGAGTTATTAACACCAGCATTATTCTCTTCTGATCACTCAACCCATAAGCTCACAAACGTCATGGCCAAAACTGAGACTTCAGACGGAACAGAAGAGTTATGTGAAATTAGGAGAGATGAAAAGGAGATAGGTGTTAATAAAGAGAGGGAAGGCGTTAGGAGACTAGAAATGAGAAGTCCAGGGACTAGAAACACTTCGTGTAGAAACACTTCCACGAGGGACAGAACTGGCGCCCCTACGATAGGCCAGGAAGGTTTATCGTATTATTAGCTTTATGTCGAGAAGTAATTCGAGTCATTACACTGATTGCACCCTAGTAAATGGGAGATTTCAGACCAAGCTGTGATGTTCAGCTCAGGATCCACGAAAATTATTCATGTAATTGGCTGGTAGAAACGTTTTGACTTCTCTTCAAATCTTGAAGTTTCAGAACCACCTGAGATACAAAAATACCACTTGAGAATGCCCATGTTGGTGCAAGTGAGAGCGAAATACTGATTTGCATTAATTGAAGAATGAGACTAACGAGATAGGAGACAGTATTGACACACTGGGTTTAAACAGTCACTATTAGTACAATAGAGTTCTAAGTAGAGCAACGAGTGGAACTATTTCATACTGCACAGTGTGGACTCGTAGAGAGACCAAGATGCAAATGAAAATCAAGAGGCCGAAATGTAGGGGCTGTGGAAAACCCAGGAGGAGGATTGGTGAAAGTGGGGCTAGGGAGAGCCCGAAGAGACAACTTAAACGACAATAAACAATCGTCCCCACTGCCGCCTTCGTTTTACCCGCATATTGTTCCCTATAAATATTTTTCTGGCAATTTGTCAAACAGCATCGAATGCCAAAATGGTCTTTACAAAACCTCGTGTTTTGAACGTTATCAAAATGCAAACTAAATGCCCTACCAACGTTGAGTGTCTTTCATGAACCTGCACTTACATATTATTGCCCACAACCTGTGATTATTCGTGTAAATAAACGTTTCAGGCAGGTCTGGTTAACTTTTCTCAGGGATCATCTCTTTATCAGCCTCATTGCGTAAAAACTACCCACGCCGCTCATGACATCAAAACTTGAATTAAAAATTCTCTAAAGTAGCCCCCCCCCTCATCAACCACACAGTGGGCTATCCATGATTTAACGAATTTTTCAAATTTATGAAGTCGGAATTTCTAGAAAGAGATTACGTCACTACTGTCAGAATGTATCTAGGGTTCTGAGTGAGAGATTGATAGTGTGCTTTGAACTCACCAGGACCTATTTTTTTCACCTCCAGAAACGTTTTTGCAGGACCTTGTGTACAACCATACCTGTAAATAGGCGTCACATAAGATGTTTAACTTAAAGTAATTCGATGTTGTTATTTGGTAACTTTTTCAACGATCCAAACCCATTCTAGCTCCCGACCTCCCAGTCTCTCCTTGATTTCCTTGCAAGTTCCGACCCGCTGTTTCGGACCAGTGAGTGGACGGTTGCACTTAGGCCTCTTTTGTAGCCTTTTCAAATCATCAGTACTTCAGTGGCCTTACCGTTCAATTGCTTATCCTTCCTCATTCAGTTCATTCCGATCACCCTCATATATTTTCTCTATTGACTGCAAGGACACTCTCGCCTTGACAGTGACGCGCAGTGACAGTGATGGGAGCTGCAGGCCCCCCTGCCCTCCTAGATCAGTCCTGCACAACCAACACGCCTGTTCTTTTCAATACCGTCCCTCCAGGAAGCAAGCTGCCCCTTCGTAATCCGTAATACACGAAGTGTTTCTAGTCCCTGGAGTTCTCATTTCTAGTCTTCGTACACCTTTCCACTCTTTACTAACACCTATCTCCTTCTGATCTCACCTAATTTCATGTAACTCTTATTTCCCCTTCGACCTCTCGGTTTCGGCCATGTCGGAGCACGACAGGTGTTATCTGTGATGCTTACTTCTGTTTCTGTGATAATTCTCAACTTATCCTAACTCCCCTGCTACTGATACACTCCATATTGATCACCTTATAGACGAGCCTCCAATCAAAACACAGACCCTCAGGCGTACGCCTCTCTGGCTCGGCATGATAAAGTTTTCCAACGCAGTCCTCAGGCTTTTGGTTACTTTCTGACCCTGAGTCCTTGATGCTTCTCATGAGGGTTCCAGGTAGAATGTGTAACGTACTTGGGAATTGTCTCACAATTCAACTGTGTGCAGAGCACGCGTGAAAGTCGTGTCTGGGCCCAAAAGAAAAGAACAAATCAAATACGCGCAATTATACTCACTTGACGAAATAAGTAAAATAATGGCTCTCAAGAAAGTAATGGGAAATGAAATTATAAAGCGATTAAGACCCACTTGAATTCAATCAGCAAAAACTCGAAATGAAATTAAATGAAACGAACTCCTTTTAGAATGAAATAAATAACCTATGCTCAGATTGTATTAATAACAATAAAAGGGACAATGGGGAAAATGAAACACCAAGCTCTGATCGCTTACCTTACTTCACACAATATAAAGGGACGTTTAAGAACTGATTCACTGGCTTAGGAAAAGGGGACGATTCGTCTGCGAAGTCGGTAGCCGTTCTGATCTAGAAACGTGGCTCCGCTGCTAATATAAACAGCGGCCCATGCAGCCCGTGGCGGTCAGTGTTGCCACCTCCTGCAGTCCACCGCGAACCATTACAAATGGCAGTACAGTCCTGTCCCGGAACCCTCCGGTGATCCTTTAATTTTAGGCATATGGGGTAGGATTAGTCATCATGGGAACGGACAAACATTTTTTCCCTGGAATGAAAAACCTTGCTTTCAATGAAAGGAGGAATAGGAAAGGTAGGGGTTATGGTCGGCAACTCGCTGGTCATCGTCTGCTACCAATACAGGACGCGATCGTTATGTCGATCAGCTTCTTATTTCCCAGTTGGCTAAACAATCCCTCGCCAAATCTAAGTCTGGGCTGCTACATTTCATAATTCAGTCTGTGGTGAGAATTGAGATGTTTTCAAATTCCCTTTCCAAGTCTTGAATCATACAGGTATCAGAATGAATAGCGTCTGTTCTGCGTTTTCTCATTAATGACTTGTTAACAGCCCCTGTCCAAGCTATAATTATTCTTTCTATTTTCTCAAAAAGCCATTTAATTCTGCACCTTCATTAAGTATAAGAATGGATTAAGAGTTGACTTTTTATTAGCTACTTGCGCGTTTTCCTTGATTAGCCTGAACTCGGTTATTATTTTGTAAAATCGCGCACATGTAAGAGGGCATGAGGGTGAGGGAGGGATGGGAGGGCGTGAGGCCCGAAGGGCCGAGTTTCTTATAAACTTATTATGAGACATGATTACGTTCCCTTCCAGTGCAACCCTTTTTCGCCGTTACGTGAGGGCTAAAGCATGTTCCACAAACCTCCCTAATAAATAAAATGCAGCCCCTCCCCCCTTCCGAACAAGGGCTCGTCAAATGAATACACAAGGAAGGAGGTTTTTGTACTTGAGACAGTTCCATGATTTAAGTTGGTTTCCAACCAGAGGGCCATACAAATTACGAAGAAGTTGTGAAATAACTCCTTTTATGAAGCTTCAGAAAGGGGGGGGGGGTTACTGCGTGCCATTAAAGCTTTTTTTTTGGGCTTTATTTAGATTCCTTCTCCACAGCATGGTTTCAGATGAATGGTTTCCTTTTGTGTTTTCAATGTTGTGACACGCTAATTGATGTACAGGTAGCAAAGACGATGCTGTTCGCGTCAGCGACCATAATGCTGACTCGGTTCGTATCGGTGACAGCCTCACCCACCTTGCAATACCCGTGCACTGCATTATATCCAGCCTATACGCCGCACTGCATCACCTCCCTCCTCAACGATGAAGATCTTCGAGCCAGCTCTTTCGTATCGCTCTTCAACTGCGTATGTGACAGCACCCAAAACGCTAGAGAAGACTTGGCGCTTGGCGACCATCGCAATTGCAGCTCAGTTAAAGAAGGGGACGATTCTTATGAATTTGTCATTTGCCAGGTGCCCTGCTTCAGTGACGCTCCCGAGAAAATAAAAATTATTCCTCAGCGATCCGTTTTTAGCAAACCAGAACGTGTGAAACAGCCTGGAAACGACCACACGCTAAATAAAACCAATAAACTGTCACTGATTCGCTGATAAATTTCTTTTGCCACTATTTCATTAGCGTTTTACGTACCCTGAATTTAGTTCTTAGCTTATGCTGCTCAGTATTGTGGATATCACTATCAGTCCCGTTTTGCTGGCATTGAAGAGGAGTGGGAGCAGGCACGCCATGTTCTTCCAATAGCTAGCAAATAGGAACTGCCAGTCATGTTAGGGCATCTTGACTGCTCCGTGCAAAGCATCTGGCTCGCAGAATCACGAACTTTCCACAACCTCGCTGCACATTCGGTATTCATCCGGAGAGCAAAGCGTAAGTACTAGTCAGCTGAAACTATTTTTTGAATTCGATCAACCTCTGCTAAAGTTTTAAGCTGCAATAGAGAGTACAATGCGCCTTTGAAAGGTGCCCACAGATTTGTTAAACGGTACTGCGAATTACCACCGCGACCCTGGAAAACTGATCATTACGAATGATCGAATTAGAGTCGACTCGAGGGCAAGTGGTTTTATCGCTCTTCGGATGCTCCAAGCAAGTTTTTTCACGTCATCAATGACAAATTGGGTAATATTCCGGTTTTTAATTTCGACTTTGAAGACGGCGAACTCGTTAACCCACTTGCTTCTTCTAAAAAATGTCGTAAATTCCAGGACGTCGCTTTTCAGATTCTTAGATACTTGTGTGGTGGGAGGGGAAGGGAGGGGGAAGGTCACAGACATCTTGATGATGTCTCGGTATTTAGAATTGATTTTTCAAAAATTGTATCTACGTTTCCAATGCAAACAAGACCTCACGGAAAAACGGAAAAGTTTACCGAATTATTCATTTGGTTTATTATTCATTCTGAATAATAATCCTATGTTTTCGGTCACGAAAAATTTTTTACAACCCCGCTCAAAATTTGATACTTTACGTTTCAAGAAATGGGGATTCCAAATCTGCAATGTCCGTCCGCCGTCCGGGCCGTTTTGTGACTTTAACGTGGTCTAAAAAATTCGTTTTTTCGCACAAAAATCCCATTTGGTATCCAGTTGTGCCCGCCATCTCGGCAATCCGATCGGAAGAAGCCCATGGTTGTTATGGACAAAGAATGGTTAAAAAAATTCACAAATACGCCGTTTCGTATCGTTTTCAAGGTATTTTTACATCGTGGATCGAATGGAATGAGTATCAGACGTGTACAACTGCGTATAGGGAAATTACAGTAATTAGTAGAGTCAACTAATTGGAAGAACTCGCGGGAACTACAGCAGAAGTCAACGTTTCGTCGTGAGTACTCCCTCCCTCCCTTCCGTCTCATCAAAACCACCCACCCGCTCGCCTCACAAGGTCGTGTCAATTGCCGAGGGTTCACTGGAAGTCCCTGTCCCAATTTCCCAGACTCTTTTTGCCCGACGGGGCAGAGGAATGTTAGGGCACTTCCTCCGCACACCCCTCCATCGGATCATAAATGCCTACAGACGTTTACAGGCGCCTGGCGCCGGGGGAATAGTTAGTTTCCGTAGTTCCATTGTAGCCAGGTCATGTTTCATATGGTTTACTAGTATTTTTCGATGCTGAATCGAATGGGATGGGTGTCGGAGTAATAATACTAGGTGAAGCTGTTCATGAGAATAATAAACTGTTGTGTAATAATTTGCAATGTTTTCCGTACATAGTCGGAAGAAAAGTGATGTAACCAGATGAAATTGGTTTTTTTATGTTTTTCTTCAGATCTTTCAGTTCTCTGATATTTTGACTCCTGAGTCACAAAATTCCATTTTGGAAAATAGTCTAAGTGTGTGAGCATTGACGAAAGCACAACCATGAATTATAATTATCAAAGGCCCACGAAAAACTTCTTTAGTGCAATTTTTTCATCTCTCCGTTATGAGCTGCCTGGACGACGAAAGGTTAATAATGGTCATTGAATAATCAAGAGCGACAAAAGATATTCCAAAATTAAAACTAACTTCATTTTGTTGTCTAACTTACTTCTTTCTCCTTTCTATTTTGGCTCTACGTAGTACAAAGAAAAGTTATGTTCATCCCAAGAAAAAAAAACGCCTGATATTTTGAAGGAACGCAACTCGCCACGCTCTAGAAGGCTCCTGTGTGTCTTCAATGTCCTGTTACATCGGGCAATTTGTTAGCGCACGTTAATACCGAAACTGGTTTAAAAAGTAGGAGATTGAAAACAACAGGAGCCTGATTGCCAGAGCAACGTAGGGGTTGCCTACCTTCGGAGTGTCAGGGGCAATAACGAGATGTGGTGTGGGCGTGCATAGCCAAATAAACCTGAGGCGCCAACTTAAGAATCAACGCTGGTTGCCTACTTTCACCAATGAAAGCTCATCGTCCAGTAAATTATGTACACATTGGTTACTCAATAATGAAGACAGGGAAGCAGGTTCTAGTGTAATTAGGTTCTTAACGTTTGGTCGGTGATGTCAACTAACAACTTTTATTGATAGTGAGCTTGCCTTCTTGAATGTAAGCAACACTCAACAAGTTTTGAGTTTATTGGCGTTTATTTAATAATGTAACACGTACCGGTAGAGAGCCTGATATTTTGAAGGTAGGCCACTTGCTATGCTTTAAAAAGCTCCCGTTTGTCTTCAATATTCTGTTACTTTGGCCTCTTTTTAACATGACATTTAATACAGAATACTGGTTTGAAAAGCAGGAGATTGAAAACAACAGGAGCCTAATCGAACGTGGCAGGTTGCCTACGTTCGAAATGTCAGGCGTGCTACATATACTTGTTGCATTTTTCAATAAACTTAAAACACGCTTGTTGAGTGTGAACTTTTCGAACAATTGACCCTGAGACTATTTCTTATTTTACAGAAATGTATATGTTTGTTCCTATCTGTCTCCCTCTGTCACTAATGTCTCTCCCATTCCTGCTAGACTGTCGCGTACCTGAACAGAATTTTCCTCAAGAAAGGTGAAGTGGGGCTAGAGGGCTACCTGTTCCTGTATGTTCTGTGGCCTTCCACCACGTCCGAAAGGTGCTGGCATCTCGACTCCAGGTGGCTGGTGTTACTGGCGACGACCACTGGACATTACTGCCAGTGAACCCTAACTCCGAGAATTTTACGATTCTGCAGATTCTGTCCTCGGACTGGAAGTAAAAGAAACAACCACATAAGGCTGACACTGTAAGCCACCAGGCCTTGGCCGATTGCCTCTGTAGCAGTTTAATCGATCTACTGAAACTTCAATATTCCTGGTTAAACGCAGTCGGGAGCTCTCACTGCTCCATCCGCTATTGATTACCGAGTTTCCAAGCGACCCGTCAACTTACACATAGAAGCACAACTCATGTGGATTTAGTGGTTCCCTTTATTGAGCGACTTCCTCGTTCAAACGCGTTTCGTTTGATTTTGGGAGGAAAATAAATCAAAATGTCGGGAGTTATTAAAGAAAGAAGGAGCTTGGACTTGATAATTCAGGAAATATGTATGACTTGTATCAGCCAAGGACTAAACGCGACGGAAGCGATGGCGAAATATGCAGTGAGTTCGTTTTTGTTTTGTTGTATTCTGCTCCAAAAATATCACATAATCGTTCTCTCCAAGTTTCCATTTTTACGTCCCTTGGCCGTTGTAGAGAGAAAAATTGTGCAGTCGGGTGCCAGTGAGTCTGAAAAACACAATTCGGAAAAATGGTCTGTGTGTGTTCACAACACAAAACTACATCACATTACACCAAAAACATTCTTCCTTTAAAAAAAGTTGAGTGTCATCTATTGAACTTCTCCCTGGTAAGTAAACTAGGTTATTGAACTTCCGTTATAAAGGGCATCATCAATAGTTAATTTGGTTATGTAAACCTACAAAAGACATTTTATTACTTCAATTGTGTAAGTAGGAAACCTCTTAATTTTAATCTATTATGCGACGTATCTGTGGTATGCTTGACATTTTGATGGCGGGCGACTAGCCACGCATTAGGGGGCTCCTATATGTCTGCAATAGCCTGTTAATAAGTCCCCTTTTTAACGTTAATGTTTGTTGGGCGCACAAGAGGGCGAGAGTTGAAGAAATAAAAGAACTCGGTGAGCGTGAAGAGGACTGTACTAAATGCAATGAAGTGAGTAGCGTTTGTGTACAAAAGGGCGACGCAGAAAGTACGACTTGAAAATAGGTGTACTGGCGGGAAACTATCGGAACGAGAGACTAGACAGGGTTGGTCACAGGGAGACTAGTGACTTCCGCTATAGTTCGTAGCTGAATGTAAGAATTTTGGAAGGAGTCGTCTCTTGTGGAGAGGAATTGAAATTAACGAGAGAGAAAATAAAGAAAGGAAGAAACCCACTTCAGGAAAATCCGTTAGCCATTAGAAATAACGAGGCGCAGGTATCGGAAGGAGACAATGACTGGGGAAGTCCGAGGTCAAAAAACTCGAACTGTTTTCAATTGCGTCCAACAGTGTAAACGTTAATACAGAAACTGCTTTAAAAGTCGGGAGAAGTATTAGGAGATTGAAAACCAACAGGAGCCTGGTCTAGCGTGACGGGTTGCCTACCTTCAAAATGCCAGGCACTCAGAGGAAAGCTGTGCGCAGCAGACATTTTCTCAAAAACTCAATCGATTTAATTGTTTTTTAGGTTTCAATTGTGACGTTGGCTCCAACTAACGAATCCGATGACTCTTTGATATTCCATATAACCGAATCAGCGGTGAATTACCTGGTATCAATGCAGGGAATTAAGTTTCGTCTCCTTCAAGCACAGGCCTACTACGCCGAAACTTTCAAACATGAAGGTTAGTAGTAGACAAATTCATGTGACACTTTAAACAAAAATTATGATAGTGATGTGTTTTCTCGCACTGCCTCCCGTTGTACTCCAACGACCTGTCAGTTCGACTCGTCACGTCATGCCATTATGCCTTGTGTCACCTTAAAGATATCAATTTTCGTTGTTTTTTAAGTTAATACTACATCCAATAGCGAAATAGACCGAAAATTTGGCATAGGCAATAATTATTTACAACTGTACCTCAACAATCATCCACAAATGTATATATCGGCAGCCAAGAAAATTATTTACCTCATAATATTACATGTGTATGCAAATGTAAGCTTTAATTAGTTCAACGTTTAACCGAACAGAAATGTGCGTGTTCCCGTTTTGGCAGAATACGTCGTTAATCAGCGTCGAAAGCTTCTGAACATGTTCGCTGATCCGCTGTTGAAACACGTCATCATCTACGACCGCGCTCACCCTGATGACGGGATGATCCTGAGGCAGATTGTTCTTCTGACGATCATCATGACCGGAATGGGGGATCCGACGAACTCGCTGATATATAAGGAAGCTGAAGGTGACGTCGACATCCTCCAATTGTTCATTTAAATTCCCGACAATGACGTTTCCTCAAACCGTATAACAGGCAATTGTCTTCTTCAGCGGCTGTGACGAGTGTCATGTCGACGAAAGACGTCATCAAGTTCATTCATTTGAGCCAAGTCAAAAAACGGCGGCAGCTTCAAGAGGTTATTAAATTGGTGACGGGGATCAGAATGTACAACAGAGCGCGGAGTGAAATGCCTAAAAAAGGGGACGATCAAGACGACATTGACAACCGTGAGTTATGTTTTTTATTTTTTTGAGCCCAACAAATTGAAAAGGTTAACGTGCTGAACTAGGTCCCCACCAGAGAGGTCGGCGAGCACAGGGCTGAAATTCCTCCTGATGAGCAAACTGGAGATAATTTTTTGGGAACAGTGGCGGCATTCTAGTGGTCCGTTCTCCTTTTATTCTCCTAGTTAAATAATTAGGTGACCTTCACAACTAGGCGACCAGTAGCAGGACGAAGAACCGGTATACAGAACTGGTTCAACAATCAGGAGAAGTAATAGGAAATTGACTGCGTAGTAGGGGTTTGCATAACGAAATACACGTAATGCGCTAGCCTGGAGAATCATTGCAGGTCGCCTACCCTCACAAATGGAAGTTCGTCGTAAAAATTGTGTCCTGTAAATTATGTATACGTTGATTACTCAATTTTTTAAGGGACGTAGGACGGAGGGTCTGGTTTAAGTAGCCTCATGAATTTACTTCTGCGTATTAAGAACCACCCCAGGATTGTTTGGCACATTGCATCGGGTTGGGTCTCTTGCGATGGCTTCTTTCTTGTTGTCTTCACCCTCACGAGAATCTTGCAGCGTGCCGTCCTAGTTTGGGAGGTTCAGGAGCAGTCTTTCTTCCGAGTCTTCATATCTTGATCCCCTGGATCAGCAAGCTCCAACCTCATCTGAGCAAATTGAGCTATGCACCTCCAGTTTTCCTCTGAATGCAGCATGGAGCGAACGAATGCCTCTAGCGTGAGCTCACCCACTGTGTCTTTCACCGTGCACCACCAGCCAATGCACCCCTGGCATGAGAATCACTCCCCAACATTACCCTGCAGCGCAAGCAGCCTTTCCAATTCGGTGCAAATACCCCCTAAATGCTCCATGTCACGTTAGGAACATCCCCCGAACCATGGACCCAGTACTGGAATCAGCTGCCTGGCCCACCACCCAGCAGTGGTCTCACTCTTCTCCCAAGGATCACAGCCCTTCTTATTCTCCTCTGGTGGCCGTACTCTGGTTGCACTCTTGATGGGCACAGTTCTTTCTGCTTGGCTTGAGATAACGCTCGCCCCCACTAGCATTGCCTCCTGAGATTGCCTCCTGGCAGACAGTTGATTGATTAATCGATGAGAATAGAACGTTTATTAGTACTGCGTCCGACAAATTGAAAGTAGCCCCCACCCCCACCCCCTGCGCGTAAGATCAGGTTTCTGTTCGTTTTCAATCTCCTGTTACTTCTCTTGATTTTACACTAGTTTCTGTACTAAGTGTTATGTTCTACAAAGAGCGCTAATGGCAGTTGTGGCGTAGAGCGTGGCGAGGTGCACCCTTTCAAACTGGCGCAACTCAATGAGTTCCAGAGACGTAAGAGCCACCAGGTGCTATGTAAAGTGCAAGTTGAGGCACCTTGTACCAAGTTCACATTAATGGAAGGAAAATCAGATTTGTGCGGCTGAGAATAGTTGAGTGGTGTGTCGCGCCAGATTGTCAGTGGTTCCAGTTCACAATCAATTGATTACAGATTTTTCGTCACATTAAACTGGTGAAAAGAAAGTGCGTGATTTACGTACCTCATGGCTGATTCATTGCGAGGAGGAGAATTATAATTTCGCCGAGCAGGCGGCAAATATCGATAAACTCGTGTCAACAATTCCAACTCAATTAGTTTTTTATTTTTTTAAATTTTACACAACTTATTGTATACAATACTTTTTGTTTCGATAATGTACGTTTTTATATTGTACGAGTACCGTGAAACTTGTGCGAGGGTAGCTGTCCTTTAACGGGCCCTCTTATTATAAATCTGCATGGATAGCAATGATAACGGTAGTTGCGAAAGAACGGTCTTATGTAACCGTAGTATTAAGTAGTTAATGAATAAGTTATCACAGTTGTTGGGTGGGACTATTTGTTACAGTCCAACAGGTCGACCGTTCTTTTTCTTTTGAGGTGGTGGAGTAGTCAGTCCGATGAGTTGAGGAGGTTTCCAAAGGTTTCCATAGGTGGGAGATTATGGATGGGCGCATGCTGTCCAGTGTTGACTCTATGACCTCCTCTACTAGTGGTACGTCGAGATTTCTATGGATAACAGAATTCCTCACGAACCATGGAGCACCGGTTGTTGGCGAAGAGCTCGATTCTGTTGGGTTAGGACTCTTTGATCTTCGAGTTACAGGCTAGCCGCCGTAGGGAGCAACCATACTGCCACATTGGGCGTATCATAGTTAAATAAATTAGGCGTTTATTATCCAGTGATAATAGTGAAGTTTGGCTGAGGAGGGTCTTGAGTAGGTTAATGCGGGTGTGAAGTATTACCTCACTTATGTGTGCGTTAAACGTGACTTGCTGCGTTTGTAGACCCTCGTAGCATACCACATCTGCCGCTGGAATGGTTTGGTTGTTCATCACGATATGGCATGTCTGATAAATTCTTTTTGCGGTAAATGTGGTCAGGCATGATTTTTCAGCGTTCATTTCAAACCGCGATTGGTCAGCCCATTCCTGTATGTTATTGAGGTGGTTAGTTACAGTTCGTAACAGGCTGCTGCGAGTTATCTGGACAACTAACATTACGATTATCCACTCACAGGTTTACAGATGGCACGGTACGAGAACAGGCAGAGAGCTGAGGGTGCACAGGAATAAATGACTCCACCAGGAGGCGTGGGGAACCAGTTAACACAGTCGGAAGTGCCCAAAACCCATCTCATGGAGAGGATCTCTGTAAAGGAGGAGAGACGTCAGAAGAATGGGGAAAGTGTTGAACAAATAAAGGAACCTGCGTTCAGTTGCCGCACTGGGCTGAAGTTAGCTACATATTCATAATCGAATGTTTGACCGTTTGCCCAGCCGTCCTGGATAGTCGTTGATACTAAACATACCCACAATCAGGAGAGGAATGCCTTGTTGGATCTTTTCATAGTTTCTTTTAGACCACCTAATGTATGCTGAGGTCGTTTGCCCTGAAGTCATGGATGGTCCAACACATGAATACGAAACATATTTAGAATCAGGAGAGGAATATCTAGTTGTGTCTTTTACAAAGTTACAAATTAGTTCTAGTTACGAATTGGCCACTTAATATAAGCTTGAACTAGACCAACTTTCGATAAAATTAGAAAATACCCACCTGGAGAATCTTCCCTTTATTTTAAATATATTTCATATTCACGCATTGGACCATCCATGACTCCACAGCAAACGGTCAAAGCTTATATTAGGTGGCCAAATGGGGAAACGTACTAAGCCTGTGGAGGACTATAGGCACGTTGGTCGAGGGTGCAAGCTATATCTTTACATAGCTCTGCGCGCAGGTTGCCGCCCCTGGGGCTTGACTCTGTAACGAGCTGCTCTACACAGGGGCGCAAGGATGTGGCTTACTCAACCACTTCCGTGGAGAGGGGTGGGCGCCATGCCTCTAGTGCACGTCGCTGGTTGACTCATGCTTGTGCAAAGCAACGAAAACGACGGGCCGCAGCCCTGCTTCCGAGGAGGAGATGAGCGTTGTCAGCTGTGGGAAACTGTGCCCTCTCTCGTAGATCTTCGTAGATGGAACACGAGAAGATGACATGAGCTGCATTCTCATGTTCACCCGTCCCACATGGGCAGTCTTGAAATAAATGGAGCGGCTCATTGAATAGCGCATGTCCAGAGAGCAGTTACACCTCTAGAAATGTCAGTCGCCACCACCTCCTATCTAGGCGATCAGTCACCACTGGGAGGATGCTGTGGAGGTGCCTTGAAGTGGGTCCCTCATCCCATCTGGCCTGCCAGATAGCTGTGATGCACTGTAATGCTGCCGAGAGCCGTTGGGCAGAAGACTCCACCTGGAGAAGCACTGGGAGCTGGTCCTGGGGCGCGCCGCGGTAGCCCGCTAAAATATCCCATCGAATGTGGGACTGAAGTACTGCGAGGTCCAGGGTCAGGTCAGGGGGAAGGGCCCAAGCGAGTACTTGGAGGGCCAAGTGCCGGTGTGCTGGGAGCTGGTGTGGTACGCTGGGAGAATCGCAATCAGTATGTCACGCTGAATAGTGAGTGCCCATTGTCAGTCCCGGGCGGAGAGGGTAACCTACCATGTGCTTGCAGCGTACCGCACAAAGGGAAGACTCAGCACAATAGTAGAAGTACCGTGCGTACACTGAAGCTCCCCCATGTAGGGCCCGAGAGAGACCTCACCTGGGCCACACGATGTGCACATCTGGTTCTAAGGCGCGCCATGTGCTCGGTGGGATGACCCTGGGGACTGAAAGCCGTGCCCAGGTATATAGCTGAGGGCTCCAGGATCACACGATTACCTGGCGCCAATTCCACGGGACGTCAGGGGAACGCCACTCTCTGACGTAGACAACCAGCTGGGTCTTACTTGCAGCTAACTCCAACCTGGCGCCCCTACTAAAAAATGGATATTCCTCTCTTGATTCTAAATATGTTTCGTATTAACCGCTGCGACCATCCAGTACGGCTGGGCAAATGGTCAAACTTTCGATTATGAATAGGAGGGTAACTTCAGTCCAGAACTGGATGTTTCTCCGATTTTCTTCAGGGCAGCCTAGTCTTCCGATAAATAGTTCTTACTGCGTTGTCAAAACAACTGTGTATTCAAGTTATATTAGGAAATGAGGCCCACCGTATGCCAGGAAAGATTGTAAACATCGTGAGTCATAATCAGCCATGCGAACGCATCGACTAAGTAGCTGCGTCGGCTATGTGAACCTATATAAACCCCCTCTCGAGCTCTGCTACTCATTTAGCTGTCTTTCCGTCAGTATCTGTTCCCGTCAAGTCTTCATAATTTCAAGTTTATTAGTGGTGAAATGAAAGATTGTTTATAAAAACTTCTTCGTCCTTAAGAACAACTTCATCGTCGTATTTCAGTGCCAAAATTGCTGGTATCCGCGATTTCGTCGGTTCAAGAATCGATAGAACATAAGATCGTAGTTCTCGGCGCATCTGTCAGAAACCTGGAAAGAGCGCTAGAAGAATGTTACACTTGGGACATGAAGTCTGCGAACATGCTGAATTGCACGAAAGGCGACGTACTGGACGATGACGATTTCGATTTTGGCAAAAACCTCTTAACGCTCTGGCAGCAAATTCTCATCATTTTATCGTAAGCTTCGTGACGCATTAATAGTAATTTGAGTTTGATAAACTATTACTTATAATAGACCCTCTAAAGATTCAGTATCACATTTAACTTATTTAATTTTCCCTTCGACTCATTCGATCGCCACCATTTGATTGAATTGTTCGCTATCAAGATGAGTTAATTTTACTGAGCGACCTTCTGGCCCTGTAGTTCAACTATACATAACACACAATCAGTCATAGCAAACTGAAATGGAAGGTTTTCAAAATATAGTTAAAATTAGTCGAGGACTATGGTTTTGGTGCGGCCACAGTTTCTGAGATCTGCACTGATACGTATTGCCGCTCCATCCAATGGGTTCCTATACGCAGTCTGCCTTCTGCCTCACTATTCCTCCGTATTTCGAATATCAAATGAAGAACGTGAGCTGCCAAAGACGTTTATTTGACTGACTGTTAATAGCATCTCTATCCCTCCTGCTGTTTTAGCTTTGCATAGCTCTAGGTAGTCTGAAGGAAGGTTATGATACGCGCATGTTATGGGAATAGACGGCACACCTCGGTGTAGGAGGTGTGGTACAGATGGGGAAACTCCCTACCACGGTCTGGCTCAGTGCCGGAAGACTTGAGGGCGTGGGATTTCTGGTCTTTGGTGCAACTTCTACAAGGGTGGACATTAAACGAGACTGTTGCAGGAAATACTTGATCAAGCATCGACCTGTGAGACATCTGGATTGGCACAATAGACCTTTAGACCGCGGTGCTCATCCCAACTTGGCACAGTAAGAAAGGGGAATATTCCCCGTCATTTCTCGCCCACAAGCACTCTCCTTATCAAAATAATCGTTCGACTGCCTCATGAATCAACGATGTATTGATTGCTCAATAACGTTTGTGTCGTACAGAGAAGCAGCTCAATAAATCCTGGAACATTAAGCGCTACCACTTTCCGCGTAATACGTCTGGAAAGTATGTATTTCGTTAAATCCCAGCAACCCGGCTTACACATACGTTATACAGAGAACGCATGATCTATCCACACACGCCTAATCTTCATTCATATTAAAATGAGAGTTTTCGCACTTCTTCGCGGCTCAAACGATTTGGATTGAAATTAATCAATTAACCCGACTCTTTTCCACCGCAATCATCTCAGCCCAACTCACTTCCGTTTCCAGGACGATGCGCGAAAATATTTCCAGAAATCTTTACGAACAGCTCAAATCCGAAGATGAAATGAGGAGCAAAATTTTGCTTATGATGGATAAACTGAACTGCAAAGTCGGAGTTCCTTCGAAAGAAGTTTTTGTAAGCACTCGTCAACGACATAATTATTTGAATGCACTTCAATGATGTACGGTTTAAGCGATAAGAAAACGTTCTGGTTGTAAGCGCACCCCCAGTTAAGCTTCTTACCAAAAGTTGCAGAAAGGATTGGGTAAGGGAATAAAAAATCTCTGGACTCTGAGGACGATCAAAGCCCTGCTAATAAATCCGTGGGCAAATCGGCCTTTCTGATGGTGATTCAGTCCACGATTTATTTCGGTAATTTTCTCTGAAATGGATTCTAATATTAACCGTAAAGAGTGTCATCTGACGGAATTAAAGACCTAGTCGGATTATTTTTTTGCATTAGCTGTAGCGAATCATGCAAATTTTTACGTTTCTTAGCCCCTCAAAATAGGATCAACTAACAATTTTTTAAGCTTTCTCGTCTTTACTTTCACACATCAACTTTTAACACCTAAAAACGGCCATGATGATTTTGCTCGTATTGACAAGGAAAGTTTCGTGCAGGTAAGTTTCCATTGGGTTTTGAGACCTAAAAAATCCAAAAAACTTGATTTTACAAATGCGTCCCAGGGAGGTTGTTGGCTATGTCGTCCAACATAAAAAATAACAACCCACCTGTGTAGTGAGTTCACATTTAAACGTTGACCCCCAACGCACCCACCAATATTGAGGGCTGTTGCTTTCATTCAGTAGCAACAATTCGGACTAAGCAAGAGGTAGGTTGGTTGATTAGCTCAATCTAGTCATTAATTCAAAAATAGCAACCTTTGAGAGAAGTGTTACGTTTGTAAATAGCGATATCGCACTAGGTGTATCAGGGGTAAGTATGATATTCACCGAATAGCAATTGGGACAAGACAATTACATTCGGTCAAGTTTGACCACCAGGGCGACGCCACAATGGGAAAATTGCTCGGTTACGACTGACGACACTCTTTTGAGGTGACTAGTCAGCACAAATGACCTGGACGATATAGCGACAAGCTGTGTAGCAATTCCACATTCAAATGTTGTCTGCTGTTTGGATGGTTGCTCCCAATTAGCAGCGTGACAGGGGGGTTGATTGGCTCCATCTAGTGGGATACTATCATCTGGTAATTCTACACCATGTTTTACATAGCCATCAGAGGCGTAGAACACAGTGGAAGTGTGCTAGGGCATGCAACGATATTAGTTATTTAGCAGAACAGAACAGAAATGCGTCGAACGAAGATGCAGTGCTCGTAGCTGACTGTCGAATATTTGCAGGTTGTGGAAAAGTAACTGTTGGGCACATGAAAAGAGGGAGCTTCACTTGGTGTATGAGAAATGAACTAACGAACGTGGTGAGCGTGAGAGAGGACTGTATTAACACCTTGGAGACAAAATAGCGATATGAGTATTTGAACGCGACACAAGAGAGCCTCTGAATAGGTGAACTGGGTTGTGGGGACGAGAGCTGAGAGACGAGTGAGTATTGTTGGGCAGGATGTGTCCAGAGCTGAGAGTTTGATTGTAAGTGGAGGAGGTAAACCGATTGGTGGGAAGTAGGAAAACACATGGACGGGAAGTCCCTGTACCTCGACGGATTAACGAACTGGCTTAGAGGTGGGAAACCCCCGAGCATTGACCAGAGCTCTGTAACGTTATCGGTATGAGTTCGTTATCCCCCAAACGTAAGCTTCTCGAAAAAATCACGATGACGGCCCTATAAATTACCTATGCACTGGTCGCTCAATGCAGAAGCGACACAATGAATTTCAGAGCGTCTAGCGCCATCAGCGGATCGTTCAATATGATTCTTCCCAGTTACAATAAACTGGATTAGTCGCTAGTAACTTCACGTTTTCCAATATTTATGCAAAATCGTACATTTTCATATTCTTGATTGAAACATTCGTGCGACTTTTTCATCAGCCAGATTTCCTGGAGCTTTTCCAACACTGGAAGGGTTTTCAAAACCGCCTCGTGCTCGTCAATGAGTACAACGTGATGCTCCGGAAAATGGAAGAATATTCGAACGTAAGTTGAAAACGCAACGAACTTTTTCAAGTTAATATTTATATTGTAATTAAAACTACACAAATGTTTTTAGCACAATAACTACAGGATTTCTGAAGCATTGACCGAGGCATATCCTGTTACGTCGTCAAAACTCCGTTACAAAAACCTGTGGCCAAAACAACTCCCTCCTGCATTATTTTGCTGTTCCAATACGAAATATTACCTTGAAACTAGTGATAGTGATCGACATTGCTCGTTTCTGTCGTAGGTGACCAATGTTCCTTTGTCTATAATGGCCGCTATACAAGACGAAGTCTGGGTTCAAGAAGAAGTTGAAGAGCTCATCGCCAAGGACTCCAGTTCGACGCAAATTATCATGCCAAATGAGTTGAGCGAAACGACGCCAATAGAGGTTCGTCTGAGAGATCAACTACGATTGTATAGTTTGCAATTGAAGAGTTTTGGAAGTTGCTGTTCCAGGAGGTTGCCCCGGGAGACTGATATCAGGGAAGTGAGAAACGTGCCCGCCTAAGTTGGGTGCTGTAGAGTGAACTACACTTTGAACTGCCTTCTGATTCCTAATGCCAGATGGTGGTGTGGTCTACTCTACTTAAGAGCCGCTAATTGTGGTGATGGAGTCCGCAATGAGAGGGTAGCTTAATCCTAGTTGGCATGTAGTTATCATCCTCTCAACGTTGAAAGCTGCTTAGCTAGCCCAACGCTTTGGACGAGTGGAAGGCTGAGTATGATGCGGGCACTACTGCTCTCCACCTGCACATGGTAGTGCCTTCTATCCTGCATCTCAAGAGGTGGTACTCGGTGTCTTCTTAAACCTGTTCTCAGCGCGTTTAACGCCCGGATAGGTTTTTCAGGTGGTGGGCGTTTGTGAGACATGCTGAGGACGTAACGGTGTTGAGTGATGGAGGATCTGGTTGGTTCCCCAACCCTGGCCAGCATTACAGTGGCACAGAAAAACACTTCCCGAGCTTCGCAAACCTCAACTACGCATGCAAGAGACACACGCCTTTTATACCATGACTGAAGGGGCTGTTTATTCTGCCTGGCCCTTAAATGGCATCTAGATCATCTTGTCCTGAAATCAGCTGGATGCCTCGCACTTCTTTGCCTACACCTTCTAGGGACATGGTACCGAAATAGGGCCTAGTTTTTTCTGGAGAATTAGAGGATGGGCTCCAAGCTACAACACACTCAGCGTGGAATTAAGTGGTGTTGATCATGTGGATTACGTGGATGTGACAGAGGTTTACTACGGTCAACGTAGTAAACCTCTCACTTCTAAAACTGCTCATGACAAACGTCTTCATGTAAACGCGCTTAGTAATTATTCGCATTTCTCGTTCGAAACTTTCAAGTGCATCGTATTGTTGTAGTTTGGAGGATTTTGTCCGGTGTGGCTTATTTTCTCCGACGGTATCCTGCTTGCTGGGAACAAGAACATAGGCGTCCTCAAACATGGAGGAAGGTATTATGCCTTCAGAGACATTAAAGCGGCAAGAGTCTTTGCACAGAGCCCAGAAGCGTAAGCCATTAATGCTAGTCATCATTGACATTAACAATATTTCGTAGTGAGCTCATTCCGCATTCTCAGGCAAAGTTATATATTTATTGCCAAACGCTTTTGTTTTCAGATTTATTTTCAAAGTCTTCACATTCGGCAATCACAACCCAGAGTACATCGACGTGCTCCAGCTCAGGAGTGGCTTGAAATCTCGAGGATGGTAAGTTTCTCGATTGAGAGATAGCTGAATCAAATCAGCTCAATTGGAGTATTAAGGTAGGAAATGAAGATGAGGGTTTGAGCAAAATCTGTTCAAAATCCTCATTACGATCAAAGCATTAATTTTTTAAATAATATGTGAGCAGATGGTTGCGTAAAACAAGAGTGTAAAATATCGCACTGTTAATTTCAAGCTAAGCGAAAAGTAGGGGTTTCTCGCTTTCTCACGGGGAACTATTGTTAGACGCTTGGGGGTTCTGGAAAAGAGTTGAGGCCTGATAGAAACAGGAGAGGTTGGCTACAAGCAAAGAAAAGGCTTCATGCTGACTCTCATCAGCTGGTTCTATTGTCAATGCTCACGACTGACCGATTCAATTCCAGCACTGACTCACTTCAGGGCCCAAAGGTGATGTCTTCACGCTGAAAGCGCTTCGCAACGAGCCAGGGAAGACGTACAGTGTCGTGTTTAGGAACCCCACCTGTGCAGTGTCTAATCTAAGTAACGAGGGAGCTATAAAACTGTGATGTGACACTTTAAATTCGTCGAAACTACCAAATAGTTCTTTTGTGAGGACTTCGTTGGAGGTAATGATCGAAACGATAGTGTCGTGGAAAGGCCCTGCTGAATCCAGTCACACATCACTTGTAACGAGGAATCTCCATTAAAGGAGTGCCGATTAAAGGAGTGCAAGGTGACAAAAGGTCTAGGGACAACCTGGAGAAATTGAGGTCAGCCTATTTTGTGGCACTTTGCTGAAAGAAATTGCTCATGGGGCGTTTTTACTTATTAAAGGGAGTTGCACTTCTCAGGCAGGGGGTATGCAGTCACTGCTTGGCAAAGCACGTGAGAACAGTGTAACTTACGTTCGATAAACAATTAATTATCAACATACTCTCCACTTTCTCTACGCTTTTACAGCAACTCGTTCACAATTCCAGGGAAATGGGCAAGTGGAGTCGAGCCAAAAAGCAGGCTCGAAGAGAAAAGGTGATCCAAACGGAAATTCACCCCCTTCCAGAAGGCCACGACTATAAATACAGGCACAGCTTGTGGGACATGAAAAAGGACGCTTGCCAGTTGGTAAGGTCAACAATTGCAATCGCGTTCTCGAGGTACACTTAACACGTTGACTAATTATCGATTCCATCGATTAGGCTGATTTGAGAAACAGGCGAACGCATTCGTCACAAACGAGGTTGAGCCATTGGAAGAGGTGGATCATGACGCAGACACAAGAGAACAAAGAGGGTGGATCGCAGACAATGAAAGACAGCTATACCAACGTTCCGAAGCTTCAAAATTTCATGTACGGTCTTCGAGGCCATCGTGAAAAGGTAAAACTATTTGCTTTCAACGATGACTCTGGAAAATCAAAATCGTTTTTAGAGACGTTGGAGAACTATGGTTTTGCCATGGCTGCAATCTTCTGAGGTGTAACGTGTGTTGTGCTGTCGAAGGGGGAAGGAGAAGTAGGAAAGGAGAAAAGGAATAGGAGAGAAGGAAGAAAACCAGCTTAGACGAAATGTACAAACGCATAAAAACTAAAGAACAAAAAACCAACTGAAAACCGGACAGGGCCGAAACTATATAGCGTGCGCGAATACAAGACTGAGAGAGAGTGAGAGAGAGAGTCGTACAGGTTTCCGCCTTGCCAGGTTACACCGCACGCGACATCAACGGCTTCCAATGGACATGCAGACTCTCTCTATTGACCTGACCAGAAACAACATTGAAGGGTATGTCCTCACGCATTGCAGCCCTGTGCCCACCTAGTCTAGTATTGCCAGAACGGCGCAAACATAATGGAAAATGAAATTATAAAGCAATTAAGACCCACTTGAATTTAATCAGCAAAAACTCGAAATGAATGAAATGAAACGAACTCCTTTTAGAATGAAATAAATAACCTATGCTCGGATTGTATTAATAACAATAAAGGGACAATGGGGAAAATGAAACACTAAGCTCTGATCGCTGACCTTACTTCACACAATCTAAAGGGGTATTAAACAGTCGCTTAAATCAGGGGATGATTCCTCAACGAAGTCGGCAGCAGTTCTGATCCAGATTCGTGGCTCTGCCGCTAATATAAACAGCGGTAGGCTGCACGGGTGGCGGTCAGTGTTGCCACCTCCTGCAGTCCACCGCAAACCATTACACTCCCCCCCCTCCAGACAAAAAATTTATGTCAAACCCTACGGCAGTGCAGTCCGCAGCACATGGGGGAGACTAGCAAAAAAGAAATGAGAAAATAAATGAAACTAAGAAAGAAAGAAATAAATAATAGAGGGAGCGGGGAGCCTGTTGCCGGTGGCCTCGGGTAGGCAGGGGATGATTCCTCAACGAAGTCGGCAGCCATTCTGATCCAGAAACATCGCTCCGCCGCTAATGTAACAGCGGCAGGCTGCATGGGTGGCCAGTGTTGCCACCTCCTGCAGTCCGCCGCGAACCATTAAAGAGGTCAATTCCTCCCACCAACCTGCCTCTAAGAAAGGTTGGCTTTCTGGCAGTCATACTCGTATTAATACATTTGGCTCCCCCCTGAAGCTAAACATACTGAGTCCTGTCCCGTTTTTTATTGTTCGATGAATGAGGTGAGCTGGCGAAGGCGTTTACACGCTGTACGGTTGATTGTGTTTGTGTCCTATTATCCCAGTTGCTTTTTTTAATTTCATTCAACTTTCACAACTAAGTTTTGACAGTGATGAAAACTAGTTACTACTGGCTGCTCACGAATTTCGGAAAACTTGCTGTTCGCTTAACATCGTGCATGTTATTCACTTTTTCGTAGTTGATTAAGCTAATTCGTGCCCGTACAACCTCAAAAGAGTGAAAGATTGCGTGCTTATAGTTGAATTAGGGAGCAGTTAGCTGCGAACACAGGAGAGACAGGAGAGAACTCCCCCCCTCCCCTCGTGTTATCACAGTTGCTATCAAAAAGTCAACCTGTGTCTCTTTTTTTCCTGCTGTGAACCCGCATTTGTGTCGCGTTGATTGCGAATTTCTCTAAATCCCCCTCTTACAATACACTTTGTTGAAATCATACCAAACGCGTAGCTTTGCCGCTCAATCTCCTGTCAACGTCCCCAGGCAGGGTAAGTACTGCACCTAATTGTGTAACAAGTCAGGCCAGTGCTGGCCTGCTGGGTCGTTGTTGCAAGAGTTCATGAATGGCTCTGGCCTGTTGGGGCGGGTGTGTGAGAAAGAACTTAGTGCCCTTATTCTGGGGGTGGGGTGGACGTCCCAAAGGTCTATCAAAGTGGGAGGGTTCCACGGCTCCAGCCCACACCATCAGGCTGCCCACGCCTGCGCAAACATCACAAACCTGTGGTGTGCCAACCTACTGGAGAGGATGCGCCCCCTGTGCCTGGAAAGCAACTGAACCGCAGGGAAGGAAGGATGCGACTTTCAACCCCAGGCGGTCCCGAACGTTGAGGATAGTGGCGTGCAAATGCCATGCAGTGGGGCCTGCATTCCACTGCAATTGCTACGCATCGAGAACCCCGTCAAACGCGAGCTTGATTAGGATATGAGATGTAGTCCGGTATGTCGGTAAAATGACCAGAAGGACATCCCCCTGCATGGTGCGTGCCTAGGGAGATTCCCAAGCACAGCACCACGAGCAGCGTTTTCTCAAGGCCTGCTGCAGTCGCCTGCAACCAACCGAGCCGAGGTCACAGGTAGAGTTGGGTGAGTCAAGTCCCCCTTTATGTCACGGCCAACTGTTCTTCATTTCGATAATATCAGAGAGTCCAGCGATTTCTCAAAACAATACAGCCCACTATAACGATCTATCCCCATCAGTCGTATTCTTCGAGGCAACCAAACAATATCGCGGTGAAGGACCGTCACTTCAGAGAATGAAAAAAGGTTATTAAGAGTATACAGACCCAGTCCCACTAGCAGGCTGTTCTTTAAATGTTTTGTTAACGTCGAACTGGCACGAACCATCCGGCCATGATTTATGGACGTGCACTCAACACCCCTTTCTCATATAAGAATATTTCAGACTAATTATCTGAACTTACATTGTCAATTTAAAAATGTTTCAAACGTAACGATTTTCCCAGGATCAAAAACAAGTCACGTTGACCCGACCTGTGAACGAAGGACTCACAGACATCCTTAAACAGGATCCAGTCATCGAGGCGTGCAGAAACAGAGCGTGCAGCCGTTACGGGAAATGCGTCGATTTCTGTAAACGCTACGGGTGCCAAAAATTGTCGCCTTCGAGATGCAACGGATCTGTAGCAACCGAAGACAAATGCGTCTGACTTTCTGTTCGCAGCGACAAAATATACGAAAACTGAATTAAATTTCTCTCTCTCACTCTCCCTTGTTGCCATTACTTGTAATAAGTATCTAATGTGACGCACCACACAACTTTCCTCAGCCCTGCGCGCATTCGGCGGTTTACGCTACTACCCCAACCTGTTTGTCACACATAACGTCCACAGACAGATGCAGAGAGTGGTGGGGAATTAACGTTTCGAAATTAATAGAGCCGCTTCTACTTGCATTATAATTTTCATTGAGGGAACCACATATTCATAATGTGTAGAACTGTCAACTTGTAAGGTTCGTGAAAGCAGTTTTGGAACTAAACGAACGTAGCATGTTCGCGGGCAATCTAGTGGCAGGAGGCAGGGGGCCCCCGATTCCGCCGCTTTCCTCCCCTGGAAAGTTATTCCTTTTGAACTTATTTATTTTCGACTTTTGATTTAATTTTCTGTAATAAAACATTCGGTACCCTTTTTTACTTTCCGCTACCTAGAGGGAGAGAAAAGTATAGTAATCGTGTCAAAAAAACGAGCGGTGCGTAGCAACACACAACTTTCCGCAATCCCTTCTAGTTCGAACACCACCTACATATGCGGGCGCTATATCTTCGTTCAACGCATTTCTACAGGAACTCTTATGGAGAACAAAATGTAGGGACTATTTAGTTGAGAGTACTCCGTAAGTTTGATCGAAATCGTTGGAGCCGTTTTTGAGAAAACTGGAATACCGATAAGTTGATATTCGACAAATCTCCTTTTCTGAGTTAACTTAGCTTATATCTCCGTTCAACATATATATACAGAAATAGTTACGGAAAACTAAATGTGGGTATGGGTGACTAAAAACACTCTAAATGATTGATCGAATTTGGTGAAGCAGTTACTCCAGAATTTACGGAAACGTTCGAAAGAAAGTTATTTTCGACACATTTTCATTTTTATCTCTGCTCAATGGAATTTCAGAGGAACATTTATTGAGAAAAATACGTAGGTATTAACTATTCAAAAACATCCTGAGAGTTTGGTGAAAATCGTTGAAGTCGTTTTGCCAAAAAGTGTTTCTGGAGAAACTCACTGAGGCCGCTCAAGTCCGACACTCAGGACAGAGAAAGGGAAACATTCGTGACGTGAGCAGCTCAGGGAATTATGTGCATCATGGCCTAAAACAACGGTTGCTATCATTGGTGTGCTCAAGGGTTGTCGGGCAATGTGTCAGAAATGGCTTTGACCACGAATCTGACAGCGGGTTTATATTTGTGCGCCGTCGACTCTGTTTAGTCAAACCCGCACTGCTTCTGCGGCGTGACGGCCACGTATATTGAGAGGGGCGCCGATCCACCGAGCGACATCGTTGGGAAGGATTCCCGTTCAACGTTCAAAAACTTCAAAATCCAATGCCCCCTTACTGTGGCCATTTATATTGGCAAGCTCCAGCTCAGCCTCCCACCATCTCGGGGCCCGCTAGCCTCCAATAACACAAAAGATAAAAAAGTTAAGATGGTATTGGCAGCTTAGCCTACACTGGTCCAGACACCCTCGCCTCGAGGTGCTAGCTGAAGGCGTGGCGAGAGTAGTTTTATTAATTATGGTAACGTACCTGTTAGGTAAGTCCGTCTCCTCTGGCTGGTGAGTAACAGGGGCCAAGCGCTTTCGATGTAAAGACATCATCATCTGGCCGTTAAGTCAGTACTCGTAACCCAACTGCTTTATTAGTTTTATTAAGTCTCGCTTTTCACGTCACAGACGAGGGCCTGTTGGCCTGGGAAACTGTGTTTGTAGAGTAGTCCTTGTACAAGTAGCGACAAAGGGACGGAAAACCAGATGCCTCTGAGTAGAGGGTGGAAGGTTGGGAGACTTCTGCCACGGCTTACTGGGGTCCTTCCGAACCTTAGGGATTGCAATAAGTTCTGTCTTGTGCTGGGAGGAGGAAAATTTGTAATTTCCATCGAAAGATGAGGCAGGCCAGCGACTATTCTGGCCTTAAAGGTTGTTTGGCCCATACATGGTACCGCTGGAATGCACAGCCCGTGGCCTTAGGTAGAACGGGTAGCAGGGCAAGGTAGGTATAACGGAGCCATCCAACTCCTACCCTGGGCAAGGAAAATGCGCTTGCTCTGCAGACATCATGGTGGTCGTGGAATCAGTGGAGGGTAGTTCTCCCATCCCAAATGTCGTTTTTAAACTGTGGGGTCTGATGGAGGTAGAGGCCACCCGGTCAGTACTCCCCCAGACATCCCTAAATGCAGAATCGTAACTGTCCAGCTAGTGAGAGAGAGAGAGAGAGAGAGAGAGAGAGAGAGAGAGAGAGAGAGAGAGAGAGAGAGAAAGAAGATTTATTCAGTAAATACATCGACAGAAAAGAAAAATATACCTGATTAAATGATTGAATAATAATAGCTCGTCTTTAGGCAAGGCCTGTGTTGACGAGCTAGATTTGCCGACTTCTATATTTAAGTTTTAACTTTTAACAACGTAAGGTTATAAACAATGTGACTGTAAATACTTATTCTAAGGAATCATCACAATACTATTACAGTTTACAGGTTTTCTACATATTAGTTACTTACTATAAATACTATTTAAAATTAATTCTGCATTTTCTGGCCCTAGATTTATCAACCATGTAAATATTTTCCTCTTATATACAGGGCGAGTTATCACTCCAGGAATCTTCAGTTGAGCAGGCAAGGTATTAAAAATTAAATAAATCAAGTACTGCGGACTTCTAGTAGTTAGGGTTAAATTCGTTTTAGGGTTCACTACATTTTGACGAATCTGGAAGCGGGTGTGATGGTTATGAACGTAGGGCCTCTCAACAATGTGTGGGTGTTTGTAAAAGTATAGAGCCAGTCCCTTAATGAAAAGCTGCCGGATGGTAAACACTTTGGTCTCCTGAAATAATAGATCACTCGAATATCTCCTCGGTTTATCAAGCATCACCTTTAATATGGCTTTCTGGATTATTATCAGTTTCCGTAAGTGAAAGGGGTAGGCACCACCCCACACCAGGATGCCATAGTGAAGCACTGATTGCACAAGAGACAAATAAACCAACCTCAGACGCTCCGAAGAAAGTACATACTTGACATGATAAAATATGTGTACGAATTTACGGAGTTTGGCATACAGATATGAGACATGTTGGTCCCAAACAAGAGAAGCATCCACAATAACTCCAAGGTACCTATAGCGGGTCACTCTTTCAAGACGTATACAACAACATGGGACACCAGGAGCGCATGAGTGAATCTGCAAACCACCACCCTCAGGTATAGTGCCTCCTCCAATTAGCATGTACTTGGTTTTTCCAACATTTAGTGTGAGAAAACTTCCAAGTAACCACCCATTGATTTTGTTAAGGAGCTTCTGCATATCGTCAAAAACAATTCCCCATGTCGGACCGGATATAAGCACTGCAGTATCATCTGCAAAAAGGAAGATTTCACCGGAGGATGTTAAAGAAGATAAGCTATCTATATATATTGAAAATAGAACTGGGCCCAAAGTGCTCCCCTGAATCACGCCGTAGGTAATAGGTTTCACCCCACCAGCAGACCCTCCAACTGCCACATACTGAGTACGGTCGGATAAATAGCTGGCAAACCACTCCAAACTAGAATCCACCACCCCTATTTCCTCCAAGCGTCCGAGGAGAAGAGATCTGTCAATCGAATCAAAAGCTTTCTTTAGGTCCAGAAATACCAGCAAAGATTTAAACTTAGCATCCCTAGAACCATAAAGCTTTTGGGTGAGATGGCAAGTCTCTGAGGGGACAGCGAGAGGTGCTACCCACCGTGAAGGTCAGCTATCAGGCAAAAAGGGGAGCACAGCCTGACCCCTGTCACGTGGTGGAAGAGGGCAAACCCAAACCTCTGAACCCTGCCTGCCACCCATTCAGCTTCTTAAGCTGCTCAAGCTACAGCTAAATCCAACAGTTTCACGGGAGGCACCAACCAGCAGCTGCAGACACAGTGTCACCAGCTGCGAAGCCAACGGTCTTAAATTCGTGGAGGCTGTGGACTCAACGGAAAGCTCCCTATAATTTATTTCGCGTTGGCTGGAGAGACCTAGTGTCTGGTCCTGGACCGCACGACTTATACACGCTCACGCACACACACACACACACACAGTATCAATTTCTACTTCACTAAAGATACTGCCAATCGTGTCGCCACATGTTCGCGTAGCAACACCCAACTCAAAACACCGCTACAATCATCAAGTCATTTTGTGTACGTTTTTGATAGAAGGATAAAATCCGTGTGTCAAAATTCTAAAACAACCGATAATTAGTTCGAGTGTTTCCAATTAAAATTCGACGGCCAACCAAATTAAAGAAGCGATGGGAGAAAGAAACAGTTCAGAACCCGGCGATGAGCAATTGTACCTGTTCGAAGTGATTGTCAACTCACTCGATGTTTACAAAGAAGGGATTCTGGAGTCCTTTCAGGTTGGTTTCCAGGGCGTCTGCTAGGTAATTTAAGCCGTGGACTTTAGCGTCCAGCGTCCTCATTGAATTACTAACAAATACTGTAACAGCTTTTTACGTCTTGCCCTAGAATATTCCACCCGATGCGAGCAAGAACGACACAACTGGCGGTCAAGAAGAAGTGCGCAAAGATGATGAAAACGGCGAAGAAGATGCGGAGAAAAAAGGGCCCGTTCGCGTCCTCATCAAGTTCTTCGATTTCCCGACAATAGAAATTATGGAGCACGAATTTAAAGAAAACGAAAAAAAGGAGGAAGGCAGCGGAGAAGAAGGTTCGTTTGGTGTAGGGTTGTTAATGAATGGAAATCAACGACAAAACCGTATCACTGTCAAAACACACACACACACACACACACGACAGTCAGAAAGATGAGCGTGGTGGGGGATATCGCAATAAGATCATCTCATTACTAACAGTAGTAAGCTTTCAGAGAAGTGTGTAACACCCCTACCAAGACGATCTCCTCTGGCAAGAATTCAAATCCATCAACAAAATCACATCTGTTCAGGCTTTTGCCTTTTCCCAATGATAGCTCAGAAAACGAGATTTTGTCGAATATTAATTTATCGGTATTCCAATTTTCTCAAAAACGGCTGGGAGGGTTTCAATAAAACTCACGGCGTACTTATAACTAACTAGTTCCAACATTTTGTTCCCAATAAATATTTCCGTAAGAATGCGTTGACCAAAGATACAGAGCTCGTATGTAGCAGATAGTCGATTTTGAGGGGATTGTGGAAAGTTGCTACGGACCAAAGCTCCTCCTTTTATTTCCGCTCTCGATCCTCTTCCAGGCCATTCTTTCTGAGTTTGGCTCACCAGCACTCATCGATCCAAGCAGAAGGAACATCACCCAAAAGATCAATCCCTGTTAGGATCAGCTCAAGCTGAATCAGTTCAGCCCCATTTGCCCTGTAAGAAGTTCTCGAGCTCAGGGGCTTCTATAGCCACCAGTACTAGAATCGCCGAGCCCCCTGTCAACACCCTCTTTGACATTTCAAACCCCGCCAATGCAATAGTATTTTCCGTCTCACGGTTTCCTCAGTGCATTTTTCTTCCGCCCATCCGTTCATTCCACGTGTTCGGCACACGCCGAATTAGCTGGGTCTTTGACCTTCAAATGTCCTCACTTGCCATAATGGGGCTCACTCACTGGCCCTAACGACAAACTCATTGTTTCCCCGAACACTTGTTCTCAAGCCCTTTTTGTTTACCTATGGAAAGTCCACCTCTTCAGTTATTTCTGTTTGACAACTGTTGGGTTTGTTCTCGGAGGTCGATTGGTTCGGTGCCTTTTGCCCGGGGAGTCGTCATTACAAACGTCGTATTTACAAACAATCCCTTTCCCTTTCCTATGTCCCCTCTCTTACCTCTTTACTTCCAATTTTCCCTCCCATTTCGTCGTCTGCCACTCGCCAGCATTGTACCTTTTTCAAGACGAAGCTAATTTTTTATTTGTGCTGTGAAGTTTTTTCGGAACTGATTCCATCACTCTCAACCCGTACTTCATTCAAAATTACGTCGCCTCCAAGACTAAGACCTGCTCTTTTATCCCCGGGGAACACTGAAGGTTGGCGCAGATTGGTGAGTCCCATATTTTATTTCCCAGTTTGTGGATTATTGGGGGTGATTCTCCGGGTGATTGGTTTTCGGATTGGGGCTTCTGAGAGTAAACCCAGCACAATATTTGGGGGACACTTTGCCTATGGTTTATTGTCATTAAATTACAGTCCACTTCCTAATGGGCAAAAAGGAGTGACTAATTCCCCCCTCATTGTTCTCAACAACAACAGATTTCCGAAAACGTATTTCCGATGTGTTTGACAATGTATTCCGACAATGAATTTCCCTTCTTCTGAACTTTCCCCAATATCGTTTCCCCTCCCCTCAATTTACATTCCTCTCCACAACAGACAGCTCCTCCCCAACTCATTCACCTACGAGTTCTCCTATCGACTCAAATCGCATCCCGTTCTAGTCACTTCTTCATTGTACATCTAAGACTTCAAATCTCGTCCTCGTGATTCGTTCAAGTCTACCCTGGTCAAAACACCACTTCCCCAGCTGTTATCTACCACCTCTTCTAGGCCATTCCAACTTATAAACTCGCACAAAATGGCGACTCTCAACTCTTGCTCAGACACACACTCGCTCTCAGGTCTCGTCACTACCGAGGTCAAATATTCACCCCCACCCCCACCCCACCCCAATTTTTAGTGTGACCTCACATGTTCCATGCATACTCACATCTTTATTGATCTGAAATGTAGCAATACAGCCTTCTCTTTCATCAGCTTTTCTTCACCCGTACTAAACTCTACACCTCTCCCTCCTTTTGCGCCCAACAGGGCCCCCAAAGGTAAAATGTGCCAGAGCAGCTAACTAACATTATCGTAATTGCCTAATTTCATTGATTTCTAACTGACCCACGCACCTACACCCACATCTTTCCTAAATGCTCAATGATAATCTAACAATCTTCTCTCAACGTCGTAATTGATCACACCGTATTGCATTACAGATGGTTATTCTGAGGAAGCTCCTCGGCCAGAAGGAGGTGAGCTGCCAGTGGACAAGAGCGACCCTCTGTACAAAAGTAAATCCTTAATTTTATCACGAATTTCGACAACGTTTGCGGAAAACAAAGTTCATTTGAGAATCTCCGTATTTCCAGGCAAGCGATGGGAAGAAATGAGGTGGAAGGCGGAAGGTAAACGGACTTCGAACTGGGAAATGGGGCAAGAATTGTCTGGACCGATACCGACAACAACTTCCAGCCGATTCACCAGCGGTAAATTATTTTAGTGCATCTCATCACTTACCTCAACATTCGATAGTTCTTGTCCTATTCCATTTTGACAGATAGCTTCATACGGCACGTAAACATTTGATGGCATTCCTGTCGGTAGCTCCATGATCACTTTGTTAACTAGACACATTCCTTACCTTCGTTGGTTCTGCTCAGCAACTTCATGTCAACTAACGTCGACTATATTTCCAGCTGTCCAGTTTATCATAAACTCGTGGTTTTAAAACACAGCTAGCGGTATTGGCAAAAAGGAAAAACGTGGTAAAATTAACTGGTGCGACGCACCACACGAAGTGGTTGAGGAAAGCTCCTCAGCTCCACGCGCATTCTCGGATTTTTACTCAGTTAAAACGCACTAAGTAGAACTGAACGTTAGCGGTCTAGGAAATTATTGTGTTACCACTATCTTTGTTGAGTAACTAGATCGACAAATCAAAGCTTGTCTTTAAGTGGCACTGGTGCACAGAGGTAAGTAGCTCTTATTTGTTCCTAACTGAACAGGAGCTCTGAATGAAGGTGCAGCAGTTTTATGGGTTTCATCTTGACCCCCTCCAGTTCAAGGAGGGAGTGGGGGTGTGTGAACCTTTGCTCCGCCCTTGGCCTCAGGGGTGAGGGAAAGTTCTCTCACCCTTCCTCGAGCTTCCTACTTCCTAAGTGTACGTTTTACTCGTAATTGATTAGGAAAGGTGTGTGGGGGTACCACAAGAGCCATTATCTAAGCCTTCTGAAACGTGAAGCTGAATCAGATCTCGTTCATCTGATCGTAAGCCTTTCCCTCCAGGATGAGCCATACCTTGGGCCCTCACTTACCATGATGAATGTTATCTTCAGCTGTTTTTTTCTCAACTTACTGTCTCACTCTAGGGAAATCCTGCTTGTTCCCGTTGAGCCCCAAGGAAATGATGGATGTCATTAGACGCCAACCAGTCGAAATTCAAGTTCACCGGACTGAAACAGATGGTGAGCCCGCTCACTTGATCGGTCAAATGAGAGTTATGTTGGGTCAAGAATTCATCGACGCTGTTGCTATCGCTGAAACCCCCGCTGTTCTGCCTGTGACTGCCTACATGGAAGATGATGTTGACGTGACTAACGTTTTTGGCGACGTGACAGGGCAATTGAACATCCTCGTTCGATTATCTTGTTTTGGAACGACAATATTTACTCAGTTCAAGTACATTCAAGGGGAAAAAGGGTTCAAGTTCAGCACAAGCGAAGGTCTCCCTAGACCACAAAAGAGCGTCATTGATAACAAGGTGAAAGAAAAGAACAAGGTTGAGGAATGGATAAGGGAGCCATTCTTTACTGGAGAAGAGAGTTTGCCCATGCGTGGGAGAGAAGTGTTGTGCGACGACAAGTTCCGACTGCCAGTTCCTTGGAGAAAAATCCACGATATTCCCGTGACCCCGAAAACTTGTGGCCCGAAGAGATTATTTAAAGGAAAAGGTGAAAGGAACGTGACGAAGGATTGTCCATTGTACAATCCTATGCTACCGCCACAGAACACGCCATTCCTCAGTCAAACATGTACACCAAGCATACTACAATGCTCCTGTTGCAAGGGGCAACAACTTCCGTCAACTTCTACCGTCCCGCCTGAGTTCGGCAGCACATTACCAAGCCAGATACAACAGCTACTGCCGGGTCAAAGGGGCACAGGGAGAGGCCCTCTCGAAATCCCGCCCGGCACGAAATTTCCGTGTCAGTTCGGGCAAAACTGGGTGGTTGAGAAGAAAATGCCGACGTATGTGTGCACAAATATGCCCACAAGCTACCCACGACAGTACCCAAACTTGGAACAAGCTCAGCCTCATTTGAAAAGCGCGGTAAGCGGGAGGGAGTGGTCAAATGCAGATAACTCGACTAAACCTATGGCATCGAGCACCACTACAAGGATGAGCATGAATAGATCGAACGTGCAGTTAATTCCATGTCCTAACCTACCAGAAGGGGAGAGAGCAAATGTCGTTTGTGGCCTCGAGGGTCTGTTGGACCCTAATTACCACAATTTGCAGAATCTTTTACAACCCGGGCTTGTCCCTCCTGTATGTCCTCCAGACTCAACGAGAGCTACACCTTCCTTGTGCACGTGTCCCAAAGTTCCAATCACAATCCCTGATCCTCCTCCTGGTAGAGTCAGATGCGAATGTTCTAATATTATAAAGTCATTGAAGCCACTTGAGCTACCTTACACTTGCCCATTTGCTGACCCTCAACCCAGCCGACAGGCGCCAGCAAATATTTGCCCTCCGTGTCCTCCCGTTCCAATAAGGCTCCCTCCACCACCTCCTGACTGCCCTTTAGCCAAGCTTCTTGAAGAGGCCAAGACTGAAGAAGAGCGCCAGGGTCAGAAGTTACCTAAAAAGGGTAGCAACGTTGCGCCAGCTTCAGTCGATCAGGCTCAAGCTCGAACACAAAATACTAAAACTGACACAGTCTCCCCTGATTGCTCCAACCCACAGGTGGATGGGCAGAAAACCCCTGGGGTCAGTAGTGTGCCTGGAAAGGAAGCTTCAAAGACGCATCAAACTCTCGATGATACAGGGTCTGAAAAGGAGTCAAAGCGTGTTAAAGATAAAGCTAACAAAATTCTCCAAGAGGAAGTTGAATACTACGACAAAACTTTAAGCGGAGCAGACGACAAAATGTCGAGAACTACGTCATACACAACGGGCTCTACTAAGTCGGGCAGGGGGAGGAAAACCAAGAAGAAGACGGCATCGAAGGAAAACGTGCCAGCACCGCCCCAGCCACCATCTGTTCCCGATAAGAAACCAGTAGTACGTTACACCGCAACTGCAGGCATCTATCCAGGCTTAGTCGTCGGACATAAAAACTGCGTGCCTCCTGTCAGGCTGGTGCCGAAGAGGATGGGATGGCTATGGAACATTAAAGATTGCACTGGCTACATGAAGGTTAGTTAATTTCTCATAAACTCGTTGAACATGGTTTAAGAAGGAGCAACAATAGTTCTTAAGGTAACATTGGTAGTGGAGCTGAACACAGTGGATTGATATGTACAGAAACCTATTTAGGCATTTGCAGACGAAACACAGTAGAATGAATAATGTGATATCTTGCACAAGAGTCAATCCCACTTGCCAGCAGCACGGAACCATGTGTGCTAATAACCAGGGAGACTCAATGGTGACCTTAACAGGATAGCGAATAAACCTTGATGGGGTGCAATGAATTGATAGGCGTGGACGACTAATATTATGTATATTAGCACACTAAACATAGCAAAAGAGCAATCCGTGAGGCAGGTTACTAGTCCTGTTAATGCCCCTAAGCCTAACTTAAGCAACGCTAGAACCTAACACACCTAACTGAGAACTTCCTCCTAAAGAGGAGTAGGATATGAGCCCCAGGATGTTCAACTTTACAGATGACCTCATGAATGACAAAAAACTCAATACTGGAGACAATCAGGCAAAGTAACCACCTTACCACGCCTCATCACACTGAAATCTCACTTGACACAGTATACTCGTATATTGAAGGAAGTAAAGCCAGAGCATCAGTTATTGTCCTGTGACAATGTCAGATTCTTCACTCATGCCACACATAACTGGCTTCCTTACCAGCCTCTGTTTCTTCTTGTACATTGAGTTGAGGGAAGTTTGTGAGGGGGAGAGCAGAAAGAAACCAGTTGAGAGACATAGACAGTAGGTCAAGATAGGGAGTGGACTAAAGCAGCAAGTTATCTATGGCGAGTTAGCATGGCAGTAGTTTGGATGGGGGAAGTGCAGGCCAACCTGAGCAAGGAAGGGAGCATCAAGTCAGTTGACAGGAAAATTTTGGAAGAAGGCGAGGTCAATTATGATACAATGGTCAGCAGGCCTCTAAAATATAGCGTGTGGGAGAGTGACCAGTAATTGATATCGGAACGAGCAATTCCCATATTGAAGGCCATGTAGCGAAGAAAACAATCGCTCTACCCGCCAACCATAAAAGCAGTAATTGAGAATAGAAAGAACGAGATAAAGAGCGGTTAGGACCTGGCATCTCGTTTCAGAAAGCTAAGGGAACGCATAGGACGAGTGGAAATCTCAACAATATGGTGAGTGGAGGTTAGCTGGGTGCCCAAAAGTATTCCAAGGTCTTTTTCCTATAAAGAGACTAGTGAGTGGTGAGTCGTAGAGTAAGTCATTAACCTGCGAGCGTCAATTCAATCAGTGGTTTCATTTCGTTCACTAGCCTGGTAGGGGATGGCGCCCTGGCTCTATACAAACGAATGTAATGAAAGTTATCGACAACGTGAAGACGAAGCAAGAGCGCAGAGACCGCAAAGTAGTCAAGAGCTCCAGATCTGGGGAGCATACGAAGAAAACGGAGTCAACGAAAACAATGGCATCTGCAGGTATATACATAATACGGATAATCTTATTTGCCTATATTACTTTATTTATTACAACTTAGTATTTGTGGGACACTGGGAAATCACTATACTACGTCAAAGTTGACGAAGGCATGCTTTAGCCAATTCTAAAAGAGCAAAACAACGAGCTTACTGTTTGCAATAAATGTAGCCCTTAGATGCACCATCAGTGCTAGCCAAATCAGAACCTGCTTGAGTGCTGGTCGGTGATTCGGGAGTGGACTGTACGAGAAAGAAACAGCTAAGTTTGGCAGTTTGTGTACAGTTTACGAGTATATCAGCTTTGGGCGTAGATGCACAGCCAGTGAAGGGACGAAGTGCAGTAATAGCATTGTCTTGTAAGGATAGGAGTAATGTACTTAAACTCGTAGTAATTCGTGCTTAAACTCGAATGAAAGGAGTAACAATCGAAACAAAGGCTGGGGAAGCAAACTTAAAGGAATCAGGGGGGAAATACGACGTTATTATAAGAAAGCTCAGTAAACGGTTGCTGGCTGGAGAGAGTAGCATCGTTTCTCTGAAAACCCTGCTGGTGCATGAGACACTGTAAGCGCCTTTGGCTTTGTATCTTTGAGTGAGCGTACACTACTCAGGTACGTTCGTTTCAATTTTGCCGAATGTTAAATAAAAAAACTATCAATTCTCTTCTTTCGATTCTGCAGGAGGAGACGCTCCACTGTTCATGCCGTACGATGAGTCCCCGACTCTGCACCTTCACAAAAAGTCCACGGGATTGATGTACTTCTCGTTAGTTCCTCCCAAAGAAGCTCGACGAAAGGGGGCGAAGAAGAAGAAACTGACACCGCGGGGTGAGTCGTTATTGCACAAGGGTTACGAAGGGTAAAATACATTCTTGGTATTATTAAGGCCTCTGTGAAAGCTCAGGATGACTGGAAGTTTGATCTGCCAAAGGCTTGTATTTCATGAACCCTCTACAAGTAACTTGAGCCTAGCTTCAAGGAATGTTGGAATTGAATTCCTGGGCGGAGGACTCGCTGAACAGAATAGTCAGACTTTGCGGGCTACCAGGAAATGAAAGGGCATGATTGAGCTGACAAATGGGCAAAGAGCAGACACCCACACACATAGACCGTTTTCTCAAATGGCAAAAAACGTATAGAACACGACTACAATCATTCGTATCGCATTGAAAAGAATTCAACCCATGAATTCATTTGACTGCCTTTCTGTTGAAATAGGTGAGCTGGTGGATGCCTCGTCGTCGGGAGATGAACCCCCAGTTCACTTCATGATTGATCCTAAAAACCCGGATGGAAAAGACATCAATCCAGATCTTTATGAAACTGATGAAACCAGCACAAACTCCGAGGACTCATACCAGTTGGATTTGACGGCTCCATCGACGCTCAGGTAAGTTAAGCTGTCAAACTATACTTTCACAAATGAACAGCGGTTGAAAAATGGGGCATGTCAAAGCTTTTTGAGTATTTTAGATAATTATGGCAGGAAATCTGGAACATATTCGAGGCATTGAACTAAAGAACTACAAAGACTATTCCCTGCAAAGTGTGTGTCTTGTTCGGAACCGAGAAAGTATTCCCAGCTGTCCACTAGAAGTAAGGGCTGCAAATAGTCTGGTTTAAAACACAGATTAATGTCTAACCAAAGGAACACGTGGGTTTATCGTTGGAAAACCACAGGAGTATCTCCTGCTAGATTACTCATCAAAAAACCACGAAGAGTTTCTATTGTCACCTGTGTCTCCGACCACTTAAGTACGGGCAGTTTCCAGGCAACGACTCATTAGTTCCTCCCAGCAGAGATTCTGGTATGCTTCTGTACTGAGGTAGTTTGGAGATGCTTCGCCCATTTTATTTCCCTTCGCGCTGGAACTTTCACAGCGTCAGCGAATCCCAGACCCGAGAATTCGCCTCATTATGTTTCTCTTAATTTTTTTATTTTTCTCTCTGGGCCTCTTCTTTTTCTTGGAATGAAGAAGTTCGTCCACTAGTTGGGCGCCAATTGTTACGGAAGGAAGTTTGGAGATGCTTTTTGAAGATCTGCTGACTCAGGTAAAAATTACGGCAATCGCGCCGGAGCTCCGATCCACAATCCCCGACTTACGTCGAGAATTATGTCTTGACCACTAGACCACGGTCACCCAGTGCCTTTTATAGGAGTCAGTCAGTACACTTCATGCCGGACTGCCATGGCTCTTCTTAAGAAGGTTGCCACTCCCAGATGATTAACTATTTAATAACTTCTGACTGACATTAGACGTAGTTTATTTTGATAAGTTTCCCAGTCATGCCAAGTGAATTGTGGACACATTTTATATTATCAAGAGTAGTATATCATACAAAGTAGCACAACTGCACGGAGCACAATTTTTCAGTCACAGGCACAGTGGAGTTCAGTTTTATCAGAAGCCGTTTTCTGAAGGCTGTCAGTCAACCCCCCCCCCCCCCATCACACAAATCTGGACTTGACAGATCATGGATTGCTACCACACCGTGGATACTGACTAGATTGCTCTCTTATGAGTGCACCAGTATTATAATGCACACCAACAAGTGCGTTGTATTTTTCTATAAAAATGTTTCTTGCAGGTATCGACAAGCACAATATCTCAAACACGACTTTGAAATACAAGTGACCGAAGCCGACTTTGCACACCCAGAAGGTACGTTCTCGACTTGACTGTTTTGATATGGAATCATCCAGCAGGTTGTAGACAGCAAATATTAACTAGCACCTTGACTCACAATTTTGTTTTTCCTTTCAGTTAAGCTGCCGCCGGCTGAGCCTGTGAAAGGTAAGCAGTTGGGCTTTGTTTATTGAGTGAGCTGATTTGGTTGATGACCGGCGTGGCTCGGGGGAGGGGGCTTTGTAGCGGAGACATTTTCAGTAATTTGTTTCATTACTAGTGGGGCGTCAGATTATTCTATGGAGGAGAGCAACTCCTACGGAGGAGAGTAACATTATTGGAACGCTATGGTATGGAGGGCATGGGGATCCACGAAGAAGAAAGGGTTTTGTTGTTATTAAACGATTTTTAGAAAACACCGCGGAACCAAATCAGCTCAAACTTAATATCTAGCCCGCCAGACACCATGGAATGCCAAAATGAGGGTATGAGCAAAATGCGCTCAAAACTATAGTTATTACGGTGATCAAAACGCGGAATATATTTTTTTTCTCGAAAACGGCTCAAACAATTTTGATTAAACTTTTCATATAGACAACTCTTGATGAGTTGACTATATCACAGAAATTGCTATCAGTGGAAAAATGACGAGAGCAGCACAATAAGTTAGCAAACCTTTCGAACGAACATCGAGTTAAGCGAAGTTGTTTCCTTATAAACTCCGTTAAAATATTATTGGAGCAGTCAAACCAAATACCTATACGATGAGTCTTCAATAACGCTAATAAGATATACGAGGGCTACTCCAGAAATTCCGGAATTTCAATCAAGGCCGTTTCATTTTGTTTGAAGAATTGCTAGAGGTGGGCTTCAAACTCTGAACAACGAATAACTTGACTATATTTTTGGAAATCAATCATGTATACGAAAAAAAGAAGTAAAACAGCAAAAGAAAAACAAAACGTCTCTTCGAGATAATTAAAAAATAGATTAAAGGGCTGAAATTAAACTTCTTCACAGTTCACAATTATTGAAAGAAACGTGTCTCTGACCGGTTAATGCGGAACTTCGTGCTGCTGGACGTTGTTGTGAAGTGAATCCGGATTCCTGGCAAAATTGGCTTCCTTTTGGATGCTGATGACCGTAGGTAACCAGGTAGAAGAAATTTCAGTGGATGCTGTTGGCAACTGAGGCGTTAAAAAAGGAGAAGTTGAGCCGAGGCGGGTAACGAGAAGAGAATGATGGCGGAGATGGAAGACGAAAAACGGTGGAGACGGTTCAAGTGATGGAGGGAGGCAACAACAATAGTGAACATGTGAGGTGAAGTTCAAGGCTGACCAGTAATAAAAGAAAGTAAATAAATAAAAACTGCTCTTAGACGTGAACACATTGAAAACACACATTTCGAAAAATATTGTGATTACAGCCTCACTAATTCTTTGTGTACCAGTTGCTCAGTAGTGGTCAGGGCGTAAGTACGAGCAGCACAATCAATTCTAGAACTAAGCGCTACCGCTTTCTTCCACCTTGAAGTGATGTTTTACCAAGTTGAATGAACTGAGGGAATAATAAGTTTAATTAGTAGTAGACTCCATGAGCACAAGTAGATGAGCGTAGAGCTAAGGAAAGTTGTGTGATGCAGCTGTCTCACCCATGGGGGAAAACCGAAGGTGGAGCGCAACGGGACCTACCAACGTTAAATTCTACCAAATTTTGCATAAACCAAATGGAAAGCTAGTTAGAAAATTATAATAATGGCTAGAGCTACATAAACCGCTGAATGTAAGTGGAACTGAGGAAAGTTGCGTGATTTGCGAAGGTTTCGTGCACCCAATGTGCACAACATATAAAATCCCCGTGTAGTATCTGTCGTTGTTGGAAATTGTCAAGTGAAGAGGAGCTTGTTGTAAACAAAAATAAAGTTCCTGTGGAATTGACTCGTCCCTCGTGTGATTAGCGTACTTCTAACGAATCACATAATGTCCTGGCCATGCCAGAATCCCTTGGTCATAAAGTCGGAGGTAGAAGGCGTGTGACGATAATGTACAACACAACTGACGCGGAAGAGCTGAGGTCGTTAGCAAACGAGGGAAGTGTGCGTGTGCTTGCCCCCCATTCGTGTACAACATTATCATTACAATTTATGAGAAATCGAAAAACAACTTGTCCCGTCGATTCACAAAAAGTTGACAGTAACAGCTCAAAAACTGATTTTTATGCACTCGCCTCTTTGTGAAACAAGTTTGCCGGTTTCTCAAAAATTGTATCGATCAGGGTGTACATGAATGGGAGGCAATCACACGCCCTCTTCCCTCATTTTTTAGAGCGTGATAGAACGTACTCGTGTGTCAATTTTACTGCCTTGGCCCGTTGGTGGACCTCTGCTTCTACACAGCAGTTATAGTTATTCGAGGGGCCTCAGAGCGAGATCGTCAGTAGATTGGAAGGAATTTTGTTCGACTGACAGTCAAATAAAACAAAGAACTCCTTTCGTACAACGATAGTACAGATGTGCCTTCTTTCCCCATCTTAATCGAGTCTTAGGTTTCTAGAATCACCGATCACTGACTCATTTACCATCGCCTAATGGCTAAAGTTATTTTGAAATATTTCATTGCGAAGATTTATTTTAATGCGATTTTGTTATGAAGACTCGATTCAGGGATCTCAGGCTGCAGATGGCATACGTTTACCCGCCTGGTGTCTTGCCGATTTTGTTTACTCTTTATTCTACCAACCAATCGCTCACTCCTACTCATTTCTGTGAATTTTGTTTCGCTCGGGATCCAAGCTTTGTACAACCAATTGAACCTGTAGACTGTGTGCACTCGGACCTTATATTCGTGGTGTGGTTTGGAATTCAATCTCTATAGACATCACTGGGCAACCCTCACCAAATCAGCTCATCCACCAGTCAATTTGTAGTGTCGAGCACTTGGCGCCCGTTTTACAATCTGCAATTTCCCCAGGACCTATTTTTTCCTGGCCTCATCCTCCCCAGTTTCGTTCGCGCTCCCATACGGTTTGTTCCAACTCTCCAACTGTTACGAGAGGGTTTTGGAGATGTTTGGGGGCCCGCCGACTCTGGCAAAAATTACTGTAACCGTGAGGAGCAATAAATCAACATTCGTCAGGATTATGAACCATCGTCTTAACCACTAGACCACGATCCTGAGGGTGCCTTTAAAAGGAATCAGTCAGTACATCTCCCCCCTCACTGTTAGTCCTGGAGCGGACTCTTTTAATGAATGGGTTTTTGAGAGTTGAGCGAATCCCCACCAAATCCCTCCTTTTACTTGAGTATATATCAGCCTTTGGGTTATCGTTTCGTTCTTTACTCACATTGGCTCCACGAAGTAGAAAGGAAAGTTATGTAATTCATAATTTCAATTTGGTTTATTATTCATTATGATAAAATGAAATGGCAAATTTTTTACGAGAGACCCTCGCTCCCCGCCCCCGCCCCCACCCAAAACCATGAGTCGGACGGCCTGCTCCCCTTCGACCCTTAGGGTAGGGGTGGGTGGGGGGGGGTTGACATGACCCCTTAAAAACACCACAGTTTAAAGAGCCGCTTCACTGCTTTTTTTACCTGTTCACTAGAAACTTTATGCACAAGTGATGTTTTCTTCTAAAAATTCCATTACGAAGTTACAAAATGGAAAGCTAACCTGAATCCAAATAAAGCTTGGATTGTGGTTGGCCTTTAGTCGTCGACAATATTCAGGATAAAGCACCGTAACTGGTTGCCTTTCTAAGAAGGTAACCAGTGGATGGGGGGGGGGGGGTGTCTGAGACAGCTCTCAGCGCATATTGCGCGACGCAAAACATACCGGTACCTAAGGCATTACGCTTTATCTTGGCGTTAGAGTTGTACACGGAACTAATGTGTCATTCAGCGCATGATGAATGTATATCAAACCATCTTCACATTTAGCTGAACCCACGAGTATTTAGCGCACACGACGTTTGGGGAGGCAGAAGCCAAACCATTAGTGTGGAGTCAGAACACACAGTAAGTATAATGAGGCGAATTCTGCTACTCCTGACACAATGTAGTGGAAGTAATCGTTTCCCTCCATCCTGTGCTTATTTTCCGCACTTCCTCCCGTCTCACTTCAACCACCCATTAGTTCGACTTGTTGCAATATGCCAATTGCCACTTAGAAAACGTCAACTTTTGTTGATCGGTTGCAGTCATGTTTTGGTTTTTGCACTAGTAGTTTTCAAAGCTGAATCGAATGGGATGGTCTCCTAGGTGCTCTACCAACATTTATCAACTGTGTTATATTACTAATATTTTTCGTCGTTGGATTGAAAAGGATAGGTCACAATCATGCTGTGCGAGTGAATAACAAACGGTTGTGTTTGCAGCGTTTTTATTTAAATAAGATCGGAAATAACTATAACTTCTTGACTGAAAGACGCCTAATTGGCCAAAATGCTCCATTATTACTGAGCGTTTGTCACGCGAGTCAGTAGGGGAGTTTCATATTAACAATGACTATAACAGAGATGTACTTTTAATGCTCCCATATCGCCATCCATTCGGATGCTTTAGTTTCCCTCACATTCCCCCCCCCCACTCTGTTCACCTTTATCAAATATGCTGTCCCACATACTTGTCCACATAGACAGGTTTTCAGATCTTTCCACAACCAGCAGTCTAAAAAAGTCGAGAATTCATCTCGCAATGAACTCCTCCAATTCACTTTTCGCTGTGGGCCCTGAAAACTCCAAATAAAATAAAACTTGAGAATAAATACGTACTTTTTTGGAAACTGGGGCTTTAAGAGTGAAGGGTGGTTTGCTAAGTATTTTTCTAGTCTCCACAGGTCTTCTTTACCAGCACTTTTTCTTCCTTCTCTAACACTTCTCTCCTTCCCACCTTTCCTGATTCTATCCTCCGACCCCTCAGTTTTGGCCACGTCGGAGCATTACGCATATGAGTATGTATTAACACATTCTCACGACATAGTTACATTGCCACCTTAATCCTGACTTTTAAATGCTCCAGATGTTAAAGACGAGAAGAAGAAGATCGTCAAGAAGAAAGCCAGTACATTTAGCAAGAAGAGCAAAAGAAGCAACGCAAGCCAGGCCCAGAAGAAAAAAATAAAACCGTAAAAAACGCGTGATGGTTGTTAATTGCTGCGATAGAAGGATTCGTAAAATCTTCGAAATGGCGATGAGGCAGGGCCTGGAGTGGGTTGGCACAATTGCTGCTAGTTCGGGAACAATTGAGAGTGTTGCGCCTTAACGTTATCTTTAATTATTCAAACACAAATTTATGTAGTTAACAAAGGGGACCATAATTCGGCAAGGTTAGGCGGGGGGGGGGGGGTGTACGTGGATAGGTATTAAAGAAATTGGGTTGTGTCCGCCAGTAGGCAAATACTAAACTCACAAGCCAGAGGAGACGGACTCACCAAACATGTACGTGGATAGTACAGTAAAGACAATGGGATGGGGCACTGACGACTGAATTGAGGACGGCAAAGAAGACAGAAGAGAGGCAGTACTGTAAGTAGTATGTGAAACGGTTTTCCTGTCACCTTCCAAGTCGAGTACCATGACAAACCCAAAGCCCTGCTTTAGCCAAAGGTTGTTCGAGCATTTCTGAATATATTGTAGAGGTCGATCGTTGGACAGGCCAAGTACCTCAGAGTCATATTCGACAGGAAGCTCAAACTTCTTCAACAACAAACCGGTCTCCCAACAAACGAAAATACGGGCTTTCAACGCCATCATTAGGAGGATCAGCACCTAAGCCATCCCCCCCTGGCGCACAGCCTCCGCTCTTCGCTGGCTGAAGGGCAACTACATGAAGACTCTCTGAAAGGTCCTCCGCTTCCCCTGGTATATCAGGAACCTCCAACTCCGCCAGGAAAACGGCCTCCCTTCCCTCAATGAGGCAGCATCAACCGACGCCATCGACCTCCAGAACTCGGTGGTGGGTACCCCAACCAGCCCATCAGTTGCCTCGCACAGTACACCCCCAACGCCACAGCCATGGTCCGCGTCTCCTCATCCCACTCCTATTGCGCATGATTCTCTCTGTATTTGTAGGCCTACCTCCCACCCGTCTGGTTTAGAACCTCCGGGTTGCCAACCCCGGGGGAGAGGTTTTATTCAGTAAGAATCCGACACCACCCAATTGGGTGTTTTGAAGATTTTCCTTCCCCAGAAGCGCTAAAAAAAGTTATCTCCCTCTCTCGCTGTTCTCGAAAAACGTCCACAAATTTTCCAGAAAAGACTCCCAATGTCAGGGCAGTGGCGAAACAACCAACCAGGCACAGGATCGTCGAAAAAATCAATAAATAAACGAGACCTTCCAAATATTAACAACTACTAACACAAATGGCTAAAAAAAAAACAGGCAATTAAGAAAATTAACGAATGGAAATACGGCGGCAGCTCACCTGGCTCTATTTTCTAGCATACAAGTTCCTCAGAGCTAAATGCCTCCTCTGAATCGATTCTCAACGCAGGTACTTCCCTTTTCAAGCACAGAAGGGACCAAAACGGCGACGACGAGCAGAAGACCCCCTCTCTCCCATAGAGCGGCCGGCGCTTTTTAGCCGAATCGAAAATTGTGCCTAAAGGCCTTTGTGCCAGTTCTAATGTCTCACAGGTCCATGCCTAATCTCCTAAGGCATGCCAGGTATTTCCTGCAAGAATCTTCTTCGATGTCCACCCAAGAAGAAGTAGTACCAAAGGACAGAAATCGCCCCCTCTAAGTCTCCTACACTGGGGCCACAACGTGGCAGGGATGCCCTCATCTGTGCCAGACCACCTTACCAAATAACATCAGTATGAATCAATCTGAGTCACTGTCTTGAGAGGTCGCGTTCCCAACTCACTGTTAATGACGGTTGTTGGGGAAAGTGTGGAGTTCGTAGAACACTCCAAATTCTTCCATCAATAGAGAAGCCGGTATTAAGTTAGTTGGGACGAATGAAAAGGAAGTTGCCGGGGGTATAATTATATTATTTACAGTGATCTACTTAATGGAATGTCAGTGGATTAGAAAATTTAACCTGGATTGTTGGGATGAATTGCGGATGATGGTGGTAGAGGAGATGAAGTGGTGGTGAGTCACTTGATGAATGGTGCAGAAGTTCGGGATGTATGTAGAACGAATTGGGAGAATTGTCTTGTCGCACTTTGGAGAACACAATGCGGACTTCCTCTCGTGGAGGAAAAAAGGGCGTCTTGGACGAGAAAAAGGTTAACCGCTGTACAGTGCTACGTATAAAACAGAACTGGAGAAAACGGCAATGCGGAAGATGGGAAGGTTTTGTGAGTTGGTGAAGAGAGGAGGAGCAGAGCAGATAAAAAATATCTGGTGCGTCGCAACACACAACTTTCCTTAGCTCTACGTCAATTCACTTTGTACATGGCCAATGCGATTTAATCAATTCATTTATCACTCAGTTAATTTGAACTTGGTCAAATAACGCTTTACGGCAGCAGGAAGCGGTAGCGCTTACAGTTCCAGATTTTATTGTGCTGCTCATACTCATTGCAGGACCCATATTGAGCAATCGGTACACAGATAATTAATGAGGCTGTAAACACGAATTTTTTGAAGTGGATAGTAATCACGTTTGCAGAGTTATTGGGTAATAACTGTTAGAACTGGTAGTAAGCAAAACAGGCGTAGTTGAAATTCAGGAATTTCTGGAGTGAGCCTCATTTATCTCATCAGCGTTTTTAAACACTCACACTTTGGATTGGACTACAATACAAATTTTTTTTAGCATTCTACATGAATTCCAGCGGAGTTTATCAGGAAAAAACTGCTCGAAAAACGCTTTTGGTCGAAAATTTCGATAATTTATTGTGCTGCTCTCGTCATTTTCCCACGAATGAGAATTTTAAAGTATCATTGCCTTATTGAGAGCTATCAACGTAAAAAATGTAATTAAAATCGTTAGAGCCGTTTTTGAGAAAAAAAATTTGGTGTTTTGATCACTATGATAACTATAGTTAAATTTCGGTGGATTTTGCCCATACCCTTATTTTGGCGTCCCATGGTAACCTGTAGGCTAGACATCAAGTTTCAGCTGATTTGGTACGGTTGTTTTATCTATAAACCGCGCTAAAATCAATTTCGTCGAAAATTTTGGTAATTTATTGTGCTGCTCTCGTCATTTTCCCACAAATGGGAATTTTATGGTATAGTTGCCTTATTGAGAGCTATCAATATGAAAAATTTAATCAAAATCGTTAGAGCCATTTTTGAGAAAAAAAATATGTGGTGTTTTGATCACTATGATAACTACAGTTAACTTTCGGTGGATTTTGTTCAAACCCTTATTTTGGCGTTCCATGGTAACCTGCGGGCGAGGTATCAAGTTTGAGCTGATTCGGTACGGTGGTTCTCTCTAAAAATCGTTCACAGACACATAGACCATTTTCCCAAATAGTGTTTTTCGGACTCAGGAGGGTCTGAAACGTAAAGATCTGAAGAAAACTCAAAATTTTTTTTTCAGCCGATTACATAACTTTCCTTTCTACTTCGTAGAGCAAGGAAAGTAACTAGCCTGAAGAGTAGGAGACGAAGTTCTGGACGATAAGGCGCGAGTCATGGTTTGATGCATTGGAGAAGTCCAGAGTTCAGTTGCCAAAACACAATGCACTTTAACAACTCAATTGCCTTAACAACGGTTAATATATAAAATAACTAGAAGTAAAAGGGCGTAGCAGAAAGAACTGAGAGTGGTTCTAGACTGACTGCTATTAACTATACTACTATTTCCCGTTATTAGTAATGTATTTAAATGAGCTGAGGTAAGTGTGAAAGATATTGTTACGGTAATAAGCCATCTGCACGTTATTCTTCTAACAAGAGCATTTCATGGCCAATAGTTTGTTCAACCTACTTTTTTTGTTCTAGTATGCCAAATAAGACATACCTTCCACAAACACTTCCGGATAATCTGATGAGTGAAAGATAATACAGTAATTCGAGTACCATCACGTAGTCCCATTAAACACATATTAGTAGAGGAATAAAACGACATTATTACTTGTATGCGTGCATTGAATGAGGTTTGGCAGTTGGACGTCAGAGCGGAAATTCGTCAAGATGTGGACGAGGTTCTACTTCCAAAGCGTTGCCAAAACAGCTGAGTCTGATAAACAATTTGACGACTGCAGTTGGAGAACGCGTATCGTCTATGACATCAAATACTTCGTTAGTCTCCGCTGTAATTGGCAAAGGTGGCGGAACGATGGGCTCAGGCGACGGATACATCAACCAAGCTGCGCCTTTCCTGTTTATTTTCTTCATTTTTTTCTTCTTCTCCGTCGGCAGTAACTCATTTGCCGTTTTCGTCTTTTTCTCCTTGGCGCAACATTTTTTTCCGTGACAGCAAGACAAATCCTCGTAAGTGAGAGGATCTTGATCGCAAGGATCGTCGAAATCGCACAGAGAGCACTTCGTGGTGGGCAACGGCCACTCACACAAGTTTTTGAATCTAAAGCAGATTGAAACGTTGAGTTTTGTAAGGAAGTTACAGCTAAGAACCACTGCTACTGCAACAATTTACCGGAATGATGAACAAGATGAATTTCCCAAGGTCTATTTAATAGAAAACAACGTGGGATTATTCTCTGTAGCAACTTCATCTGGACCATTGAAGTAAACTAAGCTCAGCCACTTAAAGAAGAAGGGGGAGACATGGGCACTGTTCAGTGTAGACGGATGGGTGGAAATAAAATATGGTCGAAATAAATTAGTGAATGTGGGACGAGAGAAAAGCGTTTAGTGACACCGGTTAGGCTTGATTGACTTGCACAAGAGCCGAGAAGGGGGGGGGAGAAAGAGGGGGGGGAGAGTGAGGGAGCGAGAGAAAGAGATTGAAATGTTTTATTCATTTACCTGGGCCTCTCTTCCATTCTCCCAGGAGACACTACACAGTTTACATTACTCTTTTTACACAAAACAGACCAAAACAGACAGAACAAAAAGTCAAGTTACAAGCAGAGAACAAAAATGTAGGAGTGTGCATAAATCAGAACGCTTATGCTGACCATAACTTGTGTGCTGATGTACACATTTTTTATATATTTTTTTCAAAGTTTGTTGGGTGCACAAGAGGGAGAGCTTGAGGATCGAAATAAAAATGAAACTCGGTGGGAGTGAGGAGAACTGTGTGAGTTGAGTTAAAATTGAGCTGAGATGGTGCACAAATGGGCGACACAAAGGCAGTACTCGGAACGTGTGAACTGGCACGGGAAACCGTATGGGAGAGCGAGAAGTTACTGGGGCGATAGTTGGAAGTGGAATGAATGGAAGTGCTCAGTTGTGGAGAGGGATGTGAAATTGAGGAGAAAGAAACAAAGAAAGGGAAAACCTGGGAAAGGGGGCTGTTAGAACCGCATTAGAACTGCAGCTGAGGGATTCCCATGGTTGAGGGGCAGGTATTGAAATAGTCGGAGACAATGACGCAGGGAAGTCCAAGGTCAAAGACTCGAACCGATTTAGCGCTTTGCGTCAAACAAAGTTTATTTTCGTTTTTATTTATTCTTGGAATTTATTTATTTTATTTTTCATATGGACCCAATTACAATTTCTTAAATTTATTCCTAAAAGTGTTGGTCTTTTTTTCAAAGTAAACTTATCTTTATATTCATTATATTATATACTCTTATATTGTGCTTCTATGTTAAGGTATTTGCATTAGTTTAATTACATTTCTCGTGACCCTACCGTGCACATATCAGACATCCAAGTAATTCTGTCATGAAGGTAAGCAGGATTGCGAAACTTCAAACGTTTAAACATCATCGTCGCTGCAGGAAGTTTCTTTCTTTTATTTTTAACCATCCTAACTCGCTGTAGCTGGGTGTTACGTGGTCATCCCTTTTCAATTGGAGTACAAACCTTATCGCTGCGTTCTGTTCTTTCTGCAGTTTTGTCATGTCCTCATTTCTTATATCGCAGTAGGTTGTCGTTGATGGATGGAAAAACTAAGGACTCTACGAGCAGTTTGCGAACATTTGTCGGGGAATCGATCGCTATGCGTCTCAATTGAAATAAGCTCTTAAATATTGCGTAACAAACACTCACCTGCGGTTCCTAAGACAAGTTGCTCCGCAATATTATCACTAAATTTAGGCCTTCAAGTATTTCTAGTTTCTCACTATCCATCAAAAAGTCTGGTAAGCTGTGACAATCCACTTTGCCCAGCAACCGGTCGTATCCCAGAAGCACCATTCTTTTCTTTTGTTGGTTTGGATGCCATGTTTCTTCGCCCATACACTCAACTGATCTAGGTCCTGATTTAGTGCTGCGACTGTTCCCGGTGTATGCTGTGGTTAGTTCACAGTAATTTTTAGTAGGAAAGGAAGGGAATTCACACACCGATTCCGCTGATGGGAGACTCGCCCTGGCAGGAGAGGTGCAGTTGACGTCCTCAGCTAGTGGCGTGGTTGGAAGTTTCCAACGGGATTTCCAGCAGGAAAAGGAGGCTCGAAATTGAGGAAAGACGTAACAAAGAAAGGAATAAATAAATGGCTCTGGTGGAAGAAAAGAGGGCAAAGAAATTCAAAAGCAAGGGAGGACAATAAGAATCGCAAAACTGCGGGAAAACAGAACGATGGCGGTTACACCACGACGCGGGCGTTACCGATGCCATCGACGGCCGAATTATTGCTGACAAGACACTGCGTGCGAGGCGTGATGAGCGAAGGCCCCCAGAGACGGTCCCGACTCAATCCGACGGACGCAACACTAAACAAACAAAGGAGCGCTGGCCGATACACCCGGGATATCATGCACCTCACAGGATCTGTAGAGCTGGAGGTCATCCTCATGTATTCCATACTTCGTTCCTATAGAGAAGGTACTTTGAAGCGAATCGAGGTAGATAGTAGAGGCTACGGAGCCTTGGGGAGTACCTATAACAGTCTCCATCCCGCCCCTTAACACGCTGCCTCCTTCCTGAGAGGTAAGACTTAAACCAGCCAGAGAGAGGGCGTGGAAGAGGGCGTGGGAGAGGGAGAGGGAGAGGAAGAGGGAGAGAGAGAGAGGGAGAGAGAGAGAGAGAGAAAGATATCAAGTGAGCTTGCCATACTCCAATATATATATACATGTGTTTTGTTTTTTTCCCCTTTATTATCATTACTCTTTAAATTCTATTCAATTTTTTGTTCAATTAGTTGTACATATTTAATAATTTTTCAACAGTTCTTCCTTTAAATTTTTTTGAATGTCTGAATACTACTTGCCTGCTTAAAAATAACATTGAACTCATTGTACATTTTTATGGCTTGCACATGGAAGGACTTTTCATAAAATATCGTCTTATGATGCGGTACTATGAGACGTTTTTCCCTAGACTCATGCCTGCTTACTTCAATATTGTATGTAAATTGTTCTCTTAGGTACAAGGGGATGTCAAATTTCAAGATCTTATATAATGATATTCCCAATCTATATAACCGCCACTCCTTAATCTTCAGCCATCCTATCCTTTTATAAAATTGTGTTACGTGCTCCCACTTATTTACGCGAAATATAAAGCGGATACACGCATTCTGTGTACGCTGAAGGCACTCCATTTTTCGGCTAGACATGTCAATGTACGCCAAACTGGCATAGTCCATTAGGGGAAGGAGCAGGGATTGAACCATTTGTTTTTTGACGCTGATTGGGAAATTATGAGCTAGCCGTCTAAATTGATACAGCCCCTTGTAAACGCTACAACACACCGCTGAGACCTGTTCCGACCATTTGAGATTGCAGTCAACTAACAATCCTAGATTCCTTACTTGCTTCACAAAATGAAGCGTGATTGACTGGACTACTATTTTTTCGCAAGACTGAAAATCTATCTGATTTAGTAGAACAGAATTACCGACAACCAGCGCTGTACATTTTTGAGGATTTTTCTTCAGCATGTGATCTTTACACCAGGATACAAGTTTGGTCAAAACTGTATTCATTGTACGGTGCGTCTCATAAAATGAACCGACATCTGTTTCAAGCCACAGCTGAAGGTCGTCCGCGTACAACATATATTTGCATAACTGACCAAAACTAGTCGAAATTCTGTTCAAGAAAACAATAAACAATAGCGCTGATAGATTAGATCCCTGTGGCACACCAACGGTAACATTGCACCATTGAGAGGTATTTCCACTCGGGGTTACAATCTTTTGCATTCGGTTGGACAAAAGTGACTCAAACCACAACGCTAAATTATCTGAAATATTGTAAGTTTTCAATATTTGCACAAGCAGCGTATGGTTCACTGTAGAGGGAGAGGGAGAGAGAGAGAGAGAGAGAGAGAGAGAGAGAGAGAGAGAGAGAGAGAGAGAGAGAGAGAGAGAGAGAGAGAGAGAATGGTTTACCAGGGAGAATTAGGGTCATTGGGCCTTCTCTTCCATTCTCCCTGGAAAACAAACATAACTGCATTTCCTCAGCTTTTTGCTCATATAAATAGTTTTCTTATAAACATATGTAGCGTGCTCGCAGACTCGCTAACAATATGCGAAATAACCGCTAATTAATTAACACATTCATACCAGATAAATTACATTCGAGCAAAATAAATTACTTTCACTCCAAATAAATAAATAACACTCACAGTCGCAGACCATTCATACCAGCTGTTTGAGGTGAGTGAAAAACCCCAGCCACCCACGAGCCCACCCTCCTACAGACCTCCTCTGAACTCGACATGCAAAGCGTTGGACAGTGGAGGTCCTGAGACGGTCCCAAAAAATTAACAGAAAGGCAAAGCAACGCATAGTAACATATTGTAACACTTTTAAAGGGTTCATAATTATAACAGAAATCAAGAAGTCAAACGGCCCGTTATTTAAAACACAACTGAACAACTCGAGCGGAAACGACAACAACTTCTTCTTTGACAACCGTCCACATGGATACGTTTAAGGCCACGCTATTTACAATTTGAAGCTAAGGCGTCACAATATAAATCAATAAATTTAAATAAATTCAGGAACCACAACAAATAAAATCACTGAGCCCCAGCCTAATCCTATCACCGCCTCCCCGAACTGGGCGGGGCCACCCACTCACTCGCCGTCATTCATACATCCATTCTTTCATACAGTACACTGAAACACAGACACGTAATCTTAGATGCTAAGAAGGGTGAGTACTCAATATTCCTCCCCTTCTTAGTCTAAGACCTTTACGAAATATACATACAAAAACTAAATACTTAAGAAAACTACAAATACTATCACAAGGCAATTGAAATACTATGAAAACCTAACAACAAAGTGTCAATGCAAGAGGTAAGAGAAGAGTGAGAGAGGAGAGGGGTAGGGTTGACAGGAAAACCCACTGAATGATAGCATGTAAATAACCTCGAAGAAGTACATAAGCGTCTTGCCTTGCAGGATAAAAACTGAAGCACTGGTTTGAGAGTTGGGGAAAACGCCCTGGAAGAAATTTATTGGTTGATGAACGGCTCCAAAGAATGGTGTGTCAAGGCTTTTACAGCTTGAGAGCGAAACCCGTATGTACCAGAAGTCGAAAATGTGGCTCTCCACAAGCCTCAAGCTGAACCAAATAGATAAAGGTCTAAAATGATCCAGTTTGTGATCAACGTGATCTTTTGGCAAATAGTTCTCTACGATGCTCAACAGAAACCCGTAGCATGTTGACTAAAATGGTTAGAACTTCAAACTGGCTGCTTTAAGACTCTCACTGAATAAAATAGGAACAAAGACGGGACTGAGATTTCCAATCGGATGATGAGATGAAGTCAACCACATTTCACAAGAGATGAGTCAGTGAGTGGGTGGGTTGAAGTGGCATTGGTTAAGGGTAATGCTCTCTGATAAACGGTTCACCAATAGAACTGTCGAGAGAGTTCGCCTTCAAGGCACAATAATTAGGCTAAAACCATCATGATTCAGCTAACCTGATAGCGAAGTCCTTCTCTTCCTGCGTAATTTCCTCCTTCTTCATTTTCTTTTCCATCCGCTGAGCCTCTCGCACCTCTTGCAGCATCGTCTCCCGATACATAAAACGTGGCCACCAAATGTGCCCTTCTCTCGCTATCATTTCTCTCATTGCCGAAGAATACGCGGCAGTGGTGACAGCTTCGACGAAGTCGGGCGGAAATTCCAGCAGCGCTTCACCCAAGTCAGAAAACATCGGTTTGTCAGCGACAACTTTAACATTGAGCTGAGTTTGTTTGAGCAGTCGTATGATGGAAGTGGGAGTCATCCGGAACAAACATGACTTACCTGGAATAACGCAATTGCACATAATCGGTCAGTTACACTAAGGAACAAACTACAACAAAGAAAAATAAATGCAAATTCCCGTTTTCCATGTCAGGAATGACATCGAACAGGTGCCTCAGTCCTTAATTCAAAGTATTACGGCTGAAAGTCAGGGTAGCCAGTGTCAGAGATGATTCTGATAAAAACCCTGCAAATTATTACACAATGGTTTATTATTCTCATGAACAGCTTGACCTAGTATTAGTGCTCCCCCATCCCATTCGATTCAGCATCGAATACTAGTAAACCATACGAAACATGTCCTGGCTACAATGAAACTATGGAAACAAAACGTCTGACGATTTTGCCCCGTCGGGTCGGGGAAATTGGAACGGGGGCGCTTCAAGCGAACTCGTTGCGAGGCGAAAGGGGAGTTGAGCGGGCGGGCAGCTTTGCGAGGCGAGAACGAGGCGGGTTGTTTTTTATTGAGACGGGCGGGAGGGAGGTACTCCAAACGACGAAACGTTGACTTCCGCTGTAGTTCCCGCATTGTACTGCGTTTCGTTAATTTTTTTAACCATTTTTTGCCCATTACAACCACGGGCTTCGTCCGATCAGATTGCCGAGATGGTGGGCACAACTAGATACCAAATCGGATTTTTGTGCGAAAGAACGAATTTTTTAGAACACGTTAAAGGCACAAAACGGCCCGGACGGCGGACAGACATTGCAAATTTGGAATCTCCATGTCTTGAAACGTAAAGTATCAAATTTTGAGGGGGGGTTATAAAAAATTTGTCGTGGCCGAAAACATAGGGTTATTATTCAGAATGAATAATGAACCAAAAGGGTCAGTGTGACACTGGCGAGGATGAAGTGGTGGGGAGAAAATCACAGACGGATGTTTTCGCAAACTGAGGTCCAAGCGATGAGAAATCACTCAGACAATCATCAGCCTCTGCTTCTCCTTCTGAATAAAGGCCGCCCTCACGTTTGTTAATGTCAATGTGCGAATGAATCATTCGATGTCCAGATGATTCATTTACCTTTGTGAAACTTCTTCCGTTTCAACTCAGGGTTTTTCATTCGGTCTTGGTATTCTTTAGGGCTGAGCCCAGCCGCTTTCGCCAATTTCTTCTCGATCTCGATTTTGGCGGCTGATGACAAAACAACATAGGATCAGAAGTCATGACACTGAGAAAGCACTATAGCACTATGAGTAAGACTTTCCAAATCCATCAGCTTTGCGGACTGTAGACGAGTGTCTCCCTTCGTTCGGAGTTTGGGGAATGACTCATTTTTCTCATCTCTGAGATTTCCATCCAACTGACACACATTCCCAGGTAAATTTCATCCTGTGACTGCGAATATCTGCCAATTTATATCATCTCTTGAGGAGTGAAATACGACGCTCTTGACGAATTGGAGCCAGCTGCTCTGGAATCGCTTGTTTTCAAATTAAGTAAGATTCGTACTTCATCACCCAGTTTCCAGGAAGGATGTTTCTTTATTTTATTTTCTGGTTCTAGGGCGTCGAACCTCCAGGTTAGATGTGTCAACTCCAGAGCAGGAAGGAAAGTTAAGTAAAACGTACGCATGCTTCGTGCCATTCGTGCAATTGGATTGTGTTCAGGATGTTACAAACGAAGTGAAAGCAAGAAGAGACGATTCAAACTTACGTACGGTCATCCTCTAGATTGGTATCCTTTTCAAAGTCTGCAAATTCATCCTCCTCAATTACAATCGGATCAAATTCACTGAAGTAGACGACGACACTGTTGAATGACATGCGATAATTAATTGAGTATTGATATAAAACAGGTAATGTAGCGGTTTATATCTCTAGGTGTATGAGTTATTGTTTTCCTATTCTGTACAACTGAACGCAATGATATGACCTATGTACACTAAGCTATATCTATTTATGCCTGACTGATTTTCCCCATTTTCCAAGAATCTCGTAATTACCTGAAGGATTGATAATTTACCTCTCAGACCACTTTAGATAATCCCGGCTTTATCAAGACAAAATGAAGTGCAGAATTCTGAATTGGCAGGGGGAGAGAGAGAGAGAGAGAGAAAGAGAGAGAGAGAGAAACAGAAAAACAACAAAAGACAGAAATTCAAAAGCTAGTGAAGAATGGCATTTTCTTCTGGGGCAGCCATGAGTACCCTCATGTCCTCTCGATTCCACCCCCCTGGTCACAATGAGCTGGTAGTCACTGGTGGGACATCCCTAATATGTTCCCACCATTCTCGCACAATGCAACCTTTGGATATGTCCCTGCAACCTCTTGTACCTCTCGTAGCAGCAGGAAAGGTTTCTCTAGTGCTTCTAACTCGCCACAGCCCGCCCTTTGCAAGTACTCAGTACGTGCTCTGCTGACTGCAACTCAGCCTAATGAGTGTCATGGACCAGGCTGAATGAACACTAATTGCTCAATGTGTATGCGTCAGGAAATCCACCTTAGCAGACTCCCTTTGTTAGCCACAGTCGTTAGTTGTAGCCAGCATGATTCTCTACTTGACACCTGTGAGCAACATGCATCTTGCAAGCTTGTGAGGCAACTCTGCCCAGCCAACAACCCGGTATGGGCTGAACTCTCGGTCATCAACGCAGTACCATCCAGCTTCCACAGATCATGCCTGTGAAAACATGGTGAAGTGATCTATGACCGCTTTGATGTGTGTGGGCTGTCTCTGCCCATTCAGGGAACCATGCCTCATAAAGGGGCCAGTTGAACATGACCACCGGCTGTGTACTCTACCTACCCAGTGCCACACTGACAGTTTCTTAGCCTGAAAACCAAAGTCAGGCATTGATGGGCCAGCCTCCACATTGCTGAAATAATAGGGTGATTGGTAATAATACCATGCTCTAACAAGGAAGCTGTGCGTGGGGCAAGACAATGAGTGCCACAAGTGTTGCGCATTTATCCTGGAGGAAGATCAAATGCTGAGTCCCTGAGCAGGGCAGCCACAGAAGGTGAACTCCACGCCCCACGCAGTGGCTGCCCTTCTGCACTTCACTAAATATTGGGCTCTGGAGTGATGTCCACCTCCGAGCCTGGAGACGCTTCAATGATTCGTAACAGCTATGTGATAGAAGACCCCAGAATGACGATTTACGTTTTAGGTGTGGTAAGTTCGAGGCCAGCTTGCATGCACCACTGCTCAATCAGTCTGGTAGCTTGCTGAACCAAGAGCTTCACTGTTCCCACGGTATCAGCTCCATCTCGTGTCGTGTGTGGGAAGTCTTGGGAGTCCTGGAGCTCTAGGAGTGGGTGAAAGACCACAGTCCACCACAGGGTCGACTCCAGAACTATCTCGCACAATGTGCAACTCTGTACTTCCGACTTTCCAATCTTGTCCGGGTAATACCTTAGCATTCTGTTCCCATCTGCACACTTTTTCTCTCCAGACTGAGGACATCTCTGTGGAGTGTAATGAATAATCTCAAGTGTCTTTTGCCCGACACACCCTGCCAATTCGCAGCCTTGCACTTTTCCTCCCACATGTCAACCTCCTTATGCAAGTAGCTTTCAGCCATCCTACCAGTGCAAATGCTCCACTCCTTAATCAACAGAACTCATTAATTGTAGCAACATGGGACTATTCAATGAACTGCTTGCAAATGATGACACTATACGCTGATTGAGAGATCACTGTAGTGGTCAATGCTGATGGCCCTACAATAACAAAATTACAGCACACCATGAGTGCAAAATCAGTGTCTTTGGAACGTCTCACAATTCCACAGAACTACGTAGCGCTGACGTGCTTGAATTGGAGCAGGCCGATATAGTAAATAATTATTGACAGCCTTTAATGATAAAACATAATTATAGTGAATCAATTTCACACCTGAATTGAGATTTCTCTATGGCAGTCGTTGGTTTTGGCTTCCTCTTCCTGTTCGATTGAAATTCATCTTCATACTGTCCTAATCTCATGTCAACTACAGAGTCGTCGAAAAGGTCAACGTCTTTGTTGCCAGTCTTGAAACAATTAATAAAACTATGAAAAATGGATTGTTCTTCGGGTAAAAATATATTTGAAACGGTTTACTTGCATTTATTGACTGTTGGGGATATCTGCCAACGTGAATGCTTTTGAGAACCAAACACTATGACTCCTCTATTGTTCGCACGATTCCTGTCCACGCATTAAGAAACAGTGGCTACAGGATTAAATAGACCTGCTTGCAAGTATCTAAGGGTTGTTTTCATTGATCTTATTGCGTTTATGCGCCTCTCGAACAACTGTCAGGGTAATTTCCTGGGTTGTGTCAGGAGGGGGTGACAGCAGAACATGGTGCAGGGCCCTGAGGAGAGAATGGGATTAAACCAAGTAAAATGCTGCAAAGCTTTTAAAAAACTCTTCTAGCGCCAAAACATCAATCCGTGGAGAAGCCAATCCTGTCTTTGGAGTTTTCCTCGCTGCACTGCATTTAAACGATCCCAAACCTTCGTGCCACCACTTGAAGCTGCATTAAAACCTTCTAGCTTTGCCAATAGTGGCACATTTTGCTTCCAGATTCCATTCCCCCAAACACAATTCATCCCGTGTTCCGCCATTACTGCTTTCCATTTCAGGCCTTAATACTCCCATTTCTCAGTATTTCGCCACTTACCTTCCTTTTGGCTTCAGGGGAGGGTCGAATTAATTCAGTGTTGTAAACGAGTCGTTGGGTCGTTGCTTAGTTAGTTTAATTTTGTGCCAACGGCTGGCCTTTGGTGTCGACTTGTGTTAAATAGGCCAAATGTTAGACGTAAAACCTTCACCAGCAGCTGGAGCCAACCCCTTGGCAACTTTCATCAGTGCCAGTTCCGTTGTCACCTTTGCCTCAGAGTTCAGAGGGATTTGGCTTACGTCTCTTCCAACGGAGGAAAGAGTACCAGTGGCCGTACAGTTCATCTTTCTTTGGAGGAGTTCCCTACAAGCATCCAGGTTTAGAGCCTCAATGTAAATAATGTTCTTACTGCAACTTTGAAGCCGATAGATTTGTGTTTTTCTTTTTGCCGTTCTCGAACAGCGAGTCTTTTGACGAAAATCTCAAGTAAAAACGCCTGAGTTTGATTCATTTTGAACTATTAACGTGACATGAAAAGTGTTGCTTTGAATGGAGTGATGTGTGAATAGTTGCGTGTTCAAAGTAGAATGCTCTGAAATATGTTGAACAGTTTCCACATCAACAAGATTCTAGGAAACATACATGTCTCCAAAGATGAAACAACTGAAGGAGAATCGTAGAGAATATAGTATGGTCCTGTTAAAACACTACTTATTTTAGAGTGGCAGCGATAACGAGTGGGGAACTGACTTTAACGTCAAGTGCTAGTGCCTGAAATTAGCCACACAACGTGCCAGATATCAACAGCTGCAATAGTAGTCCGGGGAATGCCATGACCTATCAGTCTACTACAGCCACTGCTGAGTCTCCAAATAACCTTAGTCGGGTGGGAAATACACGAGACATTTTGATGCTACACAAAAAGGTCCAGTTGTGAAGCCTACACACACTACGTTGAAATGGGCAGCAACGAATAGGAGTCATATTATTCATTATTCGCTAATCACGAGACAAATCGTGCAGTCGCAATTATTGATATCTTTTGCCAGGCCCAAGGCACTCCTATGTAGCCACAACCCACACAGTGGTGGAAGGTACTGCAGGCCTGTCGACGTTTAGCCAGTACTCTTTCCATCCAGAAGGGTTCAGATGCTGCCACATGGACGCACACGGACACACAGACCGAGCTGGCGTTTGGAAGTGGCCAGTCACCTTTGTTAGAGCACTGCTTTCCTGGTCGAGGAGAAATGCTCGGCAAGGCCCCATGACAGGCCACTTCCAAACGCCAGCTCGGTCTGTGTGTCCGTGTGCGTCCATGTGGCAGCATCTGAACCCTTCTGGATGGAAAGAGTACTGGCTAAACGTCGACAGGCCTGCGGTACCTTCCACCGGTGTGTGGGTTGTGGCTATATAGGAGTGCCTTGGGTTGACAACAGGGCAAGGACAGCGTACAAGGAAGTTTTTTCCCATCGGCCATCTACTTGGCAGATCTACAAATATACACCAGTTCAATGATCTGGGATTCGTAACACGTTAGACCTATTTCTCGTGTTTGCTTCACGTACATTAGCCACGAAATTAAAGGTTTACATTAAATAAATATAAAATAAATAGATGGATTTCTTGAAATGTAGGACTTTGAGAACCACTGCTTCTGTTTGTACTTTTCTGTACTACTGAATCCCAAAAACCTAATTACAGCATTTGGACTGCGTGTGTGTGTGTGTGAGGCTGTAGTTGAATTTGGAGGCAATGGCAGAACCGATTGAGCTGGCTCTTTTGGTTCATTATTCATTGTGAACAATTCAACTGTTTTCGGTCAGGAACGTTTCAAAGCACTTGGATTCCAAATCTGCCAAGTCCGTCCACCGTACGAGCCATATTTGGCCTTTAACATGCTTTAACAAATCCGTTATTTCACCCCCGATCAGACTAGGCCCAGGGTTGTTTGTGGGCAAAAAAATGAACAAAAACGCAATATTGGCAGTTTTATCGCAATTACGTCGCGTTTTCTAGGCAATTTCCTATGTTGGGTCGAATGGAACAAGTCTCAGAGGTGTACGACTGCACCCAGACTGAAAACAGTGAAATTATCATAATTGTTGAGAGCTGAAATCTACTAACTGAGAGAGCTAGCGGCGCAATACAACAAAAGTAATTGTATCATGATTTGCACTCCCGTCTTACTCCTAACACTCACGAATATGTAACTTTTGTCGTTCTGTTGTAGTCAGGCCATGTTTCGTATTGTTTACTGGAATTTTTCGATGCTGAAGCGAATGGGATAGGTCTTGGAGCTTTGAGACTATGTTGAGATCTGCAAGAGAATAATACACCGTTATGTAATAATTAACGACGTTTTTTATTTTTGTTTATGTTAACGACGCTAAAATGAGTTTATGAGCGATTTCCATCGATGTGAATGCGAGGTGGAGGACTAAAATGTACCAATTTTCTCGAAAACGGCTAAAATAACTTTGATTTAGCTTTCAAATTATCTTCTACTATCAGTACCCAACTTTTCTTCTGTATGAAAATGCCGTGAACGAAGCAAAAATAGGTTTTTTACGCTTTGTGGCTAAACAGCTTCAACAATCTTCACCAAACCCTCGGGATGTCTCCAAACTATCAACAACTTTTATTTGTTCTGAATAAACGCTCCCCTGAAAGTCCACTGAACAAAGAAAAAACCAAAACGTGCCGAAAATAGTGTTTTTTAAAAACATTTTGAGAATTCCCATAGCAACTGCTTCGCTGGATTTGATGGATTTTAAGTAGTCTTTTAGCAACCTGTACGCGCATTTTGATTACCACAATTATGTCTGTTTCTATCTGTTAAGCGGATATACAGTCAATTTATCTTTTTATGGGTTTTCTAAAAAACGGCTCAAACAATTTTGATGAAACTTACGGAGTACTGTCAGCTAACTAGTTCCTACGTATTGTTCTCCATAAATATTTCCGTAGAAGTGCGTTAAACAAAAATACAGCGCCCGTACGTACAGCAGGTCATTGAATTTATTGGAGTTGCGTGTTACTGCGCACCGGGTATTTTATGTTTGTTACATTTTCTCGCTATTAGAGCGGCGTACTGCACTCAGCCCTTGTTAACAGTACGAAGCTTACAGTAGTCCAATCACCGCACACCAAATGATCGGATAAACCAGTTTTTCCAAATAACGCTTTGATTAAAAGTAGTATCTTCTTTCAAATCCTCAATAGGTCCACTTAGCACGTCATATATGTTGATGAAGAATGTCTAATGACTTCTTCAACCATACCACTGGGGAGTTTGGGAATTAACGACAGTTCGTGTGATACCTTCAACCCCGTCATGAGTTATTATATCTATTTTGGAGAGTACCATCATTCTGTTGCTTTATTTGGCGAACTAATTTCACTTGAGGAAGTTTACAGGCGAGAGAGAGAAACACAACATTAAGACGGAGGTGTTCTCAATTCTCACAGAAACTCATCTCAACGAGTAACTTACCGAACTGCGCTGTCGTCAGGTCTTTCAGAGGAATCTTTAAGGACTCCCCTGCAACCGCGCGACCTTCCATTTACCGCATTATCATTCAGTTCCCCCTGCTGGAAGTTTAGGGGAAAGATATGCCAGATATTTTTTAATTTAAATAAATACGAACAGAATAACCCATATAGTAAACTGCGGGGTAGGGTGGGGGGAGAGATATGCATTTTGAATTCGTCGTATTCGAAACGAAGAAACCAAGAGAACAATATACTTTATTTCATTAACACTGCACTTTGGCATTTCACACATTCGTCGTACTAAACGCTGTACAATATTGCATTTTAACACTTCAAAGTATCTAAGTATATAATTAATCTACGGATTTAAATAATTAACTTTTAACCAAGTAGAAAAAAAAACAAACGATCGAGGCAAAAACAAAATTTCCTAGGAACAAAATGGCGGTTAGGAAGTACACATTACGCGATATCCCGCTTGTATCTAAATGTCCGCACAACTACTTTGAATCGCGCTAATTGAAAATGGCCGATAAACGATTTGTCCTTTGATCGTAGAATGAAAATATAATTTAAAATGCGCGGGGGAATATGATCCAATCACACGAATTAAGCACCTCGAGGAATGAAATGAGTAGATGTCAATTTAGGCTATTTAATTTCGTTTGATAAGTTAATACTTAATAGTGATGGGTTCGAGCCGTCTTCGTCAAATACCTTGTGGCCCCATTTATTTCACCAGAATAGCAACCGTTGCCAATCACGGATAATCGAAGGAATTAACTTGCATTGAAAAGGCAGTAGTGCTGCGACACCAATTTAAAATAAGGTTTTGGTTTATTATTCATTCTGAATAATAACCCTATGTTTTCGGTCACGAAAAATTTTTTACAACCCCCCCTCAAAATTTGATACTTTACGTTTCAAGACATGGAGATTCCAAATTTGCAATGTCCGCCCGCCGTCCCCCGTCCCCCGTCCGCCGTCCGCCGTCCGGGCCGTTTTGTGCCTTTAACGTGGTCTAAAAAATTCGTTCTTTCGCCCAAAAATCCGATTTGGTATCTAGTTGTGCCCGCCATCTCGGCAATCCGATCGGACGAAGCCCGTGGTTGTAATGGGCAAAAAACGGTTAAAAAAATTAACGAAACGCAGTACAACGCGGGAGCTACAAGCGTTTCGTCGTTTGAATTCCCTCCGCCCCGCCCGTCTCATTAAAAACCAACCGCTCTCGAGGCGCTTCCCTCCCAACGACCGGTCTCTCCCCATTCGCCTTACTCTTCCAATTTCCCCGACGTTTTCGTTTTAATACGATTCAATTTTTTTAGATTCTTTCGTTTCATTCTCATTATGTTTTTTTCATAGATTTTTGGTTAAATTTTGATATTAGTATTTAGCGTGCATGTTTTCATATTAAAATTCAGTTTTTTCTAGATACTTTCGTGTTTTTTTGTTTATTTTAATATTACGATTCAGTTCTTTTCGGCCTTTTTTTGGGTTTCATTATGATATTTTTCGATGCTGAATCGAACAGGATGGGTCTCGGAGCATTAATGCTAGGTCAAGCTGATTATCCGAATAATAAACCGTTGTGTAATAATTTGCAGCGTTTTTTTTCAATTACCGTTCTGTTTTCGTTTACACTTCTGTTTGTTTTGAGTTTTCTACGGAAGACCTTTTCTTTTTGCCGTTGTTTGCTTCCCCGGTGATCTCGCTTTAATTTAACCCGCTCTCGCTTGCACTCTTCACTTGTGACACTCTTGCCCTGCGCTGCGTCTACGATCCGTCACAATCCAGTCAGGCAAATGGAATAGATCTCGTTTTTTACAGGAAGCGTGGCAATCGTGTCGTGAACTCTTTTTTATGTTGACTTTACTCTCACGTTTGTTACAAGAATGATTGGAACGTGAGGGATTTTGGTAAAGAATACGAGATGGCAGGCATCAACATCTGTGACCTCTTTCATTTGTTTTTTCCCTGATTTAATACTGCAATTATCTACAGGTTCCCTAATCAAAATGACTGTTCGTCAACACACACTTGAGAGAATTATATCAGTCAAAAGCCATGGAGGTTGGAGTTTTGCCATTGTGCAGGAGCCCGGGCATTTGCTGAGCATTCACACCGAGCCCAGACCATTGGAGGTGTGGTAGGTGGTCATTTAGCCAGTCTCCCAGTGGTGAGCTGTTGCTCATGTGTTATTGCATAGAGGTGTGACCCTGGGGAATCCCGTACCATCTGAGAGGAGTTGTTAGTCTGGTTACCCACCAGATTTAACTATTCCCCTACTACGTTCACAGACAGTTGGGAAAAAACGTGTACATGTAACGTCCCTTTGATCTGATTCTCACCTTGCTAGCCGTTTATCCAATGCCCATTGATTAAGTAGAGAACTCTATACAGAGTTCGACCCAGAGAGGGGGAAGCTCCCTTTTTACTCTGCCCACTAAGCAGCCAAGTCAATGGGTAACTGGACAGAGATCACTTGGATTGCTTCAGTGGATGCTGTCTTGATCCACAGAACGCATTAGGTATGTAATTGATAGTGAGTTGGCTACCCCTGGCAGCAGCAAATCACGCCTACGTCAATGGTTTTGTACATGAGGACAGTGTAAATAACACACATCCCAAGTGGCCTTGCTAATTGCTCATAATGAGGCAAACCTAGAGAGGGAATGAAGGTGTCAGCTGAATCTCTACCAATCACCTATATTGACCCCTAAGTACGTGACTTGCCCTTCTAGATGGAGCCAGTGGCTGCCAAAACGTGTTGATGGTTGGCTGTTTAAGTTACCCTTCAAGAAGATGAGCTGGGTCTTTTCATCAGCCACCGACAGCTTGACGTGCTCGCACCATTGGGTGACAGTTCGGAGCACTTTATTAGGTATGTTCGTCACAAAACGCCGATTCTATCAGTTTTTGACCTCGGAGTTCCCACACCTGCTCTAACAGGACTCCCTGGCGCTTAACGGCAAAGTGATTGTTTCCCCAAAGACCTTCGTACCAGCAGAAATTCCAACAGCAATGGATTTCCCTAAAGTGCTTTCCCATCTATCCACACTCCTTTTTCAGATTCCTCTCCACAACAGACAGCTCCGGCTAAACTCATTCACGTACGAACTCTCGCAAAAGTCACACTCGTCTCCCTGTGCTCACTCAGATCCATTCCTCTATATATTCTCAGCTATCTCCTTCCGATACAGTTTCCCACGCCAGTTCATGCATAATCCGAGTCGTTCCCTTGTGTCACCAATTTGTACACAAACTCTACTCAATTCATTGAACATAATACAGTCCTCCGAGTTTCTTTTATTGTGATCTTCAGCTCTCACCCTCCTGTACGCCTAACAAGGTTGATCAGCTGTACATAGCTCAGCAGTCAATTCATCAACATAGGTGTATGGCTCACAGCAGTGAACTCCTGAGAAGACCATTGAGGAAGACGTTCCAAAGTGCTGGTCAGAGAGCTGGGCTCTGTGGGTACCCATTCTGAACTGAAGCACGACTGCATACCATCTTAGCAGCTCTATTTGTTACGTAACTTCTGATGACTAAGCACAGGTGGGAGTAATTGTCTGACCTTTGAGCGTTGAGGAGCGTCGGCTAACATTAGTGACCATTGCGTCATTGAATACAAAGTCAAGAGGTTAACCAATTAAGGAGGTGGCAAAGGCACTTGTAATTTGTGTTGTTTGTAGTGTGCGCGCGATTTAGAGCCTTGGTGTTCAGGGAGAGGATACACAATCGTAAGCTGTAACATACAAGACTGTCATTGCACCAGTGAACACTAGTTTTACCCGTGAGGGATGTTGTGAGGGCGCCGGCTCCCAACAAAATCAATCAAGAACTATACCAAGATTAACCAATTACATAACAAACGTTTGTTCCTACTTGCCAGATGTGGGCTAATAAACTTTGCACAACCAGCTCCAAAGTCAAAAGAAGACAGAAATCACTTGCTTTTCACTTTCCAATTCAAACTCTCGCTTGCTCTTCCCTACAGACAATGCAACTCTCTCAGCATTAAACAATCATCATGATGCTACCTTACTCAGGTCCTGACCCAGCTCACACAAGCCTTTTTGCACTCTGTAAAGCATCACAGGGATGTGGAACTGCAACATGTCTCACATTGAGGATCTCCTCTTCAGCGCCTCTCCCTATTATGCATCTGTTGACTCATGTGACACATGACAGCCAACTTGCCACAGCCACGTGACAGTATCTCAATTCGAATCGCAACACACCATTCAATTACCTAAATCAATCTAATGATACTTGATGTTGTCTAATGATTCAGATGTATAGGTCATATATGGAGTCATGTCATAAACGTGGGGAAGATAAGTGAAAGACCTACTCAGCGAAAGTGGTTTCCAATTAGTTGGAACCAAATCAACATTCAATAGAATTGAAATAAATTACATTTAGTTTTGACCATCATGTGCCCACATAATGAACATCAAGGGAATACAAACAGTACACCGTGGAATACGTTCATCGATGAACAGCTTCAACAGTTTTTGGTCCCGTGACCTAATGACGGCCCGACAATGGTCTACGAGTGATGCAAGGAAACGAACCCTGAAATTAAAAAAAAAAAAAATTGTGAATACATTTAGTCAAGATTTAGCCGATTGTACATGGATATGTTTAAAAGCTTACTGTTTGACAGATTATCGCGTGTAGTAGACTTTGTAGTAGAGCGTTTTGGAGCGCCATAGGCTGTAAGAGTTGTCAAACTTCAGGAGGTACACCCCAGTACCAGGGTAGGTGTGAGAGCCTGCGTAAACATGGTCCATACAATCTCTTCGTCTTACTGGAAGTATTTCCGTTAAAGGTGGGCGAAGGGGGTCCAAGTTATAGCGACCCATCTTAGACAAACCTCGTTCCAAGTCGTTCCCTCTCAAAGCGAGATCTACAGAATAATCAATCACAACATTATAACTATTTTTACACTACCTCGCTGTGCCATGGCATATTGTGCTTGCCAGAATTAGTTAAATAGGAAATTAGTTAAACAAAATAGTGAAATAATAACCTCACATGAAACATTAATATTTTTTGTGTCCATAATCTCCAAGTAAGATTTGATGGACGCAGCTCAGGCAGTACTCAATTGCACAATATTACCTCGAGTAAGAGGAATATTTAATTAAGATTGTATAATAATCTAAATGGGATACGAGTGTATCTTTGTTTATTGTTGAAGAACGACGTAATTGTTAACGTATCTGGAGGTGGGGGCCAATTCACAGGAGAGTTTCCCTCTTTTCCATATTTTTTCATTCGCATTCCAGCTTTTTGTGACCCTACCAACTTTTTTCCTCATGCTCCTCGCGTCTAGCTTCTTTCCTCAATTTTTGTCACTGGTTCGAGTGGACTCAAACACTTCGTGCGAGTCCAAGTCGCTCTCAAAAAGAAGACATTTCATCAGTAGAAATTCACTCCAAGGTGATCCCAGCGTTTCCAAGCTTCAGAATGTTAACCTTCCGCCCACCAGGTGGGGTCCTAGCAAACCCCAGGCATGTTTTTCTTCTGCATAGGCGTCATATTGAAATACTACTTCGTTTTGGATATCCTCTTTCTCACCTGTGCTGGCAATATAGCGTTGTTTAGTAAGAAGTGGCAAGGCTGTCGCAAGGTCTGCAGACAACATAATGCGTATAACCTTACTCTTTCTCTCGCGTGATCTGAGTGCTACCTCCCAATCACTGCTTTCGTTTTGAACACCTACTAGAACTGGGTTTGTATCGGGTTTCTGAGAAGACAAGTTGCGAACACCAGTGCCTTGTCTAGTTAAGCAGCGCATCACTATCGATCCACCATTAACGATTTTGGGAAGAAATATTCCGTTGATCGCAACTGCTTCGATTACGGAGACTTACAAAGTGTTCTCCATTATTCTGGAATCAAAACTTTTTCTGGAGCATGCACGTTGGGTTGCCAGCCAGGTTTGGGTACCCATTCTGTACAGCTGTTTAGTTTGAGATTTTGCATTACTGTAAAATTTATGCTCATAACACAGCCTTTCTTTCAGCTTAAAATCTTTTTTTTTAAATTCTACTCATTATTATAATTAATTTGACTCGATTACCTTATTTTTATTACTCCCCAATATCTCAAGTCTTAGCCACAGTGTCTCAAGTTCATAGTGTTTAGAACTCTAAACAATAAATAGTATTTTTCAATTACCAGTGCGCGAGTGTAGTCATCGGAACATTTGGTGCTCTCTCGGTCGACCTCAGAGTGATCGCACTCTTGTCCCTACAAACTCTCCGCTCCGACCTCCATGAAGCCCATTCCTGAACCCGCCAGTCTGTCTTTCGTCTTCCGAATTCTCATATTTCAAACTGGGTCATCAGTATCCCACGTTTCCCGTTTTTCTATACCTCAGTTACCCAGTCTACCACTCTCAATCTCTCTTTCTCTCTCTACTGGTACCCTTCATCGGCCAGAGATTATCAGCAGCCCTACTAAGTCTTCCACTTCTTGGAAAGCCTGATCTTCCAGCCGTCTCGGGGATCCCCGATGTCGTCGCACGAGTCTTTTGTCTGCCAACTTCTCTCCGTCAGTCCATTTCGCCACCATCTGGTCAGAACGTTCCCTTTATTTTATCCCAAGTCATTTGTTCAAACATTACTCGTTAATATAATTCTATTATTTTGCCTGAATAGGGAAAATAGGTCTCATTTTCCTTTTTGTGTGTTTCAACCCTTTCTCAAGCTCAGTACACATAGTCCCTGCTATTTTAAGATAGCTCCTGATATGCGCGTTTGGGATCGAATGTTCCCGACCTAGTGGTTCATGTTACAACGAAATTCTACAATTGGAACATGATTTTCCCACGTTTTTCCTCAGCCTGTGAGTAATCTGACATCATACCGTACATAAACAACGTTTAAATACCAGTTATAACGTGTAACGTACCAGTTTATTAGTAGGATGACTCACTTCGATCTGCCTCGAAAGTCTCACAGGACATTTATCCCAAAGGTGGAGATTATTGGCAGCTTCCACGTTCATCAGAACGTATCAACGGGTAGTACGATTGTCTTATGCCATCCAAAACCGAACAGTCTTTCGCATTCTATTCTCGACGCATTAACCAAACCAAACAGATCCGCCCATTCATCCTCAGACCAGCCCACCAAGTTCTACCGACAATATGCAATCACCATTCGCCAATTCTCATCACCAACAAGAACTTCCACATCACCACTCATTTTGAACATCCAGAAGCAACTTTTATTTTAAATACAACCTTTCCGTTTGATTTGGGATAACTGGGTTTTTTCATTCCTTATTTAAAACCCTTTTCAAGTTCAAACAAGTTCTTCTATTATATCTAGGTACGCTTTTTTGACACTTACTTCCTCTGACACGTTCAAATGACGTCTAGTCTTCACAATAATTTTAGGTTCATTGCTGATGAGCATATTAGATTGGAGCCATTGAGGCAGAAGACCCAGCAGGTAGATAGTGAAAACGAAGATGCTGTTTTATTAAACGACTACGATGAGTTTTCCAAGTTTAAATAATTTTATTCCTTGTTTCATTCAGTCTTATTTACATCCCTAACGTTCTTTTGAAGTTTAAACATTATTCATTTCATAGTCGTTAAATTTACCAAAAACTCTACATGTATTATGCTTTCAAACTTTATTGTTGGTTCATACGTTACAGTAATATTTTCTAAAAAGCAGGTTTCTATATTTGTCATTAAATGAAACATTAACAAGCTACTTTTCCAACTTTATAGTCATTTTGCAGTGATTATCGTGAAAATAACCACTGCAAACACCCCATCTGGTGGACAATCACACTTGGTCTCATCTAGTAGACAGAGGGTTAACTCTGAATCTGCTGTGACTCTGAATTGGCCGCCATTCATCTCACACTCACACCTATTGGTAACATTTCTGGAAAATATCAATCTGAACCGAAATCGGCATAAGGTTAATGGTTACCCTAACCCCCATTATTGTATAGTCCATTCTAACTCCAAATGGCGAGAACTTTTTTTTTCTCGAGTGGCATATGTTTTCAACAAGTCTTCAATGGTGCAATTTGGTATTTCCAACTAATCTCTAAGACTTCTGATGAATGTTCAACATTCCAGTCAGTCCATTCTACTTTCAATTTTTCTCATTTTCTTCTCGAGAAATAAGCTCATATCATTTAATATGTTTTTCATTCTCAATCTAGTTTGGCCTTTCACTATACGATCTATAATTTTGTCAGAGTGCAGGAACTAGGCTCATTTAATTTTCTGTTCCTTTGGAACCTTGTCTCTTCTCCGTGCAGTCATGATTTAAAGCAGCCTACCTTCTTCATCATCATCATCGTCATCGTCGTCGTCGTTCGGATAGTCCTCGTCATCCTCACTTTCTGAAACGTGAACTGACACCTGGTTCGTGGGAGACTTGGTCCATTCGAAATACACTCCGAAGCCAATGTCGTAATAATCGGTGGCAAACTCCCAGAAGAGACAAGTGCCTTCTTCATTTGTTGGAACTCGAACCTGCAGAGAAAATACAAATATAAGACCGGAGTAAAAGCATACATGACACTTCACTGCTGGTATCTTACTAAAAATACTAGTTAGGTAGAAATTCACAAGAAGAGCGAAAGTTCAGGATGCCGTACCACATTAGGCGGTTTTTTCACTAGTTCAGGAAGTTGCTAGAACAACCACCCATCTACAAACAGATAAACATTACGTTTCACCATGGTTCCAAAGGCCCTGTGGTACCTCAACATGAGGGGGAGGGGGAAATGTTTTTTTTCCACATTGTCCCGACTGAGAAACGAACATAGACTATGCAAAGAGTACTAGTAGAAAATTTCTGAGGCGATTGTGGATTGGATTTTGTGGTAATCGAGAACGTTTACAACACATAACACTTTGTTGCTCACAATATAGAACCCAATGAGCGGATGATGCTTGTTACCAAACAAGTAAATTTTCCATTAAGTGTTGAAATATTGCTAAGATCGGGGAATGAAGGAGTTTGTGCCATTGTGTATACGATTTTTAAAGGTCGTTATGTAAAAATGTGGCAATGTGAATTATATGAATATAAGCTAGCTGAAAAGTAACACTGCACTAAATTCACCACAAAATTTAAAAAATGCTGCAAATTATTACACGGTTTATTGTTCTTTTGCACAGCTTGAGACAACCACACACCTCAGAGGCTCATCCCATTCGTTTCAGTACCGATAAATACTAGTAAATAATACGAAACATGACCTGACCATAACGGAACAACGAAAATTGACATTTTCTAGGCGAGGCTAGGCAATTGGCACGACACGAATAGTTAAATTGACTGTAGTCGGCTGACTACCTGTCATATTCGACCCAGCACTGAAAAATGACGAGAAAACGATACCAAACACGACATAAATGCAATAAAACTACCAAAAGTTCGTTTTCGGGGAATTTTTCTTTGCCCTTAAATTGGTAGACACAACTAAATTCCAAATACAATTTTTGTGCGTATAAGAACGGATTTTTTAGACCACAGTAAGGGCAAAGTATGGCCTGGATGGTGGGCGGACATTGCAGATTTGGAATCATCATGACTTGCAACGTGAATTATCAAATTTTGAAGGGGGGGGGGGGGGCTTTACAAAAATGTTCCCTGCCGAAAACAAATTGTTAAAATTATACAATAAAATCCCTTTCTCGTGCACATTCTGACCGTAACAACTACAAAGGCAGAAAAATCCAAGATAAAGAAAGAATTACCCTGAGAACAAAGTTTGCAGAATAGTTCACCCTTAGCCAGGGAGCACCTGATAAGGAACGCAGGAAAAAGACCAGAATTAAAGGAATGAGGAAAAAGCGGTCGACCCACCCTACTTTTCCTGACCAGCCCCAAAAGGCGCCAATGCTGTACTAAAGCCACAGTTGAAGTAATGAAGAGGTTCTTGAATACGTCCCAATACAGAAACTGAAATAAATACTCCATAAAAGTTATAACTAATGTAGAATAAGTAGAGTACACATCGATCGAAAGCGCTCCATATCAACGCGATCAGAAAGGTGGTGAACATGGGAATGGAAAGGCACAGGCTGGAGATAAAGACGGGAGCGGTAAAAAGGAGGAGGGGCGGCCATCCTTCTCAAGCCCCCACTGACTTTGGGCAACAACCAGCAAACTATTAATAAAATAATTACAAAAATAACAAATAATTCAGAATCAAAACAATTTATTTTGAATTGTTAGTCTCTATTTTCAGGGACGAGAGAAAAGGGATTTAACAAGACGAGGGTGGAAGGAGCGTGCTACAGAAAGAAGGGAGACAGGGAGTTGGACGATTACTGTGCATCCCATAAGCTGGCAGACGTTTCTTTCGCATATGATATCAACAATCGATTCACTTTTTATACATCGTGTCACCTCAACCAAATACAAATAAAACAAAACGTCTCCCACTGCAGTAATCGAAAATCTCTGGCTCCTGCAATACAGAAAAAGTACGAATTGTGTTTTAAATGCCACGTAATTGATCTGGATAAACTACAGGCTCCTACAGTATGTTGCTCATCACGCAGCCACACTCCGAGTGGTTGGCTAGAACGAGCGTTCAGATCAAACGCGTCTTGCCGTTCTATTGGAGTGAATCAAAATACTGTGCTTGCTTGTGATAGCTATTTTTGTTGGTCCAAAGTTTGAGGAAAGTAGTACATTCTCAATTATACTAACGCCATTTACCAAGAGAAAGGTTTGGCACGATGAGTTCACACCATTTCCCCTTTGTGTCAGTCTTTGATTAGGTTATCAATCATTCGTTTTGGTACACCTACGCTTTCAGTCAAGAAAATAGTTGTACGCCCCTCCCTTCATCATTGAAATCTGCATTGCCTGTCCGCTGTCAGAGCCATAATTGACCTGGTCGACAAAACCAGTTTTTTCGCATAAAAATTCCATTCGGTATCTATTTATGTCCGTCTATTTGGCAATCCGATCGGATGAAACCCGTTGTTATAATGGGGGAAGAATGGCTTAGAAAATGAGTCCAAAACGAACTTTTCCTAGTTTTACAGCATTTACTTCGTGTTTGGTACCGTTTCCCTGATATTTTTGATGCTGAATCGAGTAGGAAATGGAGTTAGCGTGACAATATGACGAAAGTTATCGTTTCTCCTCAACCTGTGCTCATTTCCCATACCGCCTTCCCCCTCACTCCTGTTGAGATGTGACGGTTTGAGGCATTGTCGTTTTTTAAACTTTTTGTCGGCTTCACTTCAAAATTGAACATGTGTTTTGTTCGTTACGACTCCATTGTATCAATCACATTTTGTGTTTGTAATAAAATTATTACGATACGAGCGTTGGAGCTAGAAAGTGGTTTAGACTTTTTTTTTAGTAAATCTTAACAGATTTACGAGTTTAAATTTCAATAGGTTATGAGCCCAGGATCTCTGACGAACTTCGACAAGAACTGACAAAGATTGAAATGGAGTTGACAAAAGTGAATATTGGTCTTCTTCAAGGTAAGGACAATTGGAGTAATTGGAAGTTCAAGGTTTCTGCTCTACTCAGCGGAATAGTGGATGCTGAAAGAATAGTTGAAGGTGACTTGAAAGCCCCTACACCAATTGAAGACAAATCGGATGCTGAGAATGTTGCCAAGTTTAATAAGGAACTTGAACGGTTCAAGAAGCTCCACAGTACCGTCTTTTTTATTATAACGACGAACATGACGGAAGATGTTCTCAAGAGAGTCATGCGTTTCAAGTCAGCACAAGAAATTTGGGCGGAGCTGCATAGACTTTATGAAGGCACAGAAGACAAGGCATACGATCTATGCATGTCTTTTTTCAGTTATAAAAAGCAAGTAAGTGATGATATAGGGTGTCACATGTCAAAACTGAAAAATCTATGGCTCTTTGAAAACGGAAATCAATAAGGACGCAAAGGTTCAAAAATGTGAGCTACCCGAAATTTTCTTAATTTGGAAATTCTTGGAACTCTACCCGAAGAATACTTTTTATTCAAGAGTAGTTGGCTACTGATGTCTAGGACAGTTGATAATTTGACAGATCAGTTGTGCGCATTTAAGAGACAACTCACCGTCAAAGACAAGTGTGGAAACAGTGAACAATCTTTGGCTGCTTCCACAACGTCCTCCATTCCAAAGAAAAGTGTCAAAAGAAAGCCGTTGACCTGTCATTATTGCTAGAGCAAAGGACACACGATTCGTCACTGTGAGAAGTGGAAAAGCGATGGACGACCTCCAAAACCAAACTCAGCGCAAGCGAAACACGTGGAGACCGGTCGTTCAGAGCTACTCTCAGTTGAAAACAATGTTATCCTGAACACTGAGTGCGACGACGCATGGTACGCAGACAATGGTGCCACAAACCATGTTTCGTCTCAGAGGGAACTTTTTCAAAATTTTGTTCCTTTCTCCGTTCATTAGGAAAACGGTGGCAACTGCTGGAGACGTAGTAGAAGCTGTTGGAAAAGGAAAACCAAGGAAGAAAAGTCAGAGGTTGCTTCAAAGCTGAAAGAAATGCTTGCCATGATGAAGACTGCTGGGCATACAATGAAGGAGTTGCTATGCGATAATGGTGGGGAGTTTGACTGTGCTGAGGTGAAACAAATTTTAGCAGAACGAGGAGTTAAACAGCGTTTCACACTGCCCTACACGCCAGAACAAAACGGGTGTGCTGAACGAGAGCATCGAACTTTACATGAAATGGCTCGATCTTTGATGTATGCACACGGAAATATCCCACAAGGACTTTGGGCAGAAATGATAAACACTGCCAAATATGTTCTTAACATCAGTGGAATTTCTAGCGACGTTGGGAAAACGCCCCATGAATTGTGGACGGGAAAGAAACCAACATTATCCCATTTGCGGATCATAGGTAGTACCTGTTATGTTCATGTTCCGCATCAAAAAAGAAAGAAATTTGATGTCAAGGCAGTTGAAAGTATTCTCATAGGATACGATGGAGTTGATGGATATCGAGTATGGCAGAGAGAAGGCAACAAGCTCTTAAGGTCAAGGGATGTCATTTTTAAAGAGCTACCCTTAAGAACGAGGGAAAGTTGCGTCTCTGTGAAACTCCAGACTGAAGTTGTCAACGACGAAAATGAAAGAAGTTCAGATCACGCAAGTCAGCGGACTGATGATCAACAAGATCGTGAAATGTCAACAAGAAGTCAGGGAGTTCAAGCCCAACAGCCGAATGACATAGAACATCTAACAGAAGTCGAAGATGAAGATTTTCAATTGCAAGATACTCAAAATGGTGGAATAAATTTGAGGGACCGATCAATTCTTAATCCCCCCAAAAGATTCGATGATTTCATAATGGCTGCAATTGAAAATTATAATCCTGTTGCAGAACTGACATCCTATCTTGAAGCTATGAACAGTATCGACAAGGACAAATGGAAGACAGCAATGAACAATGAAGTGGAATCATTGAAGGAAAACCACACCTGGAATATGACCACGTCACCACCTGGAAAAAAGGCTCTTAGCACAAAATGAGTTGACAAATACAAGGCGAGGCTAGTGGTGAAAGGTTTCGTTCAGAAAAAGGATGTGGACTACAACCAAACCTCTAGCCCTGTTGCTAGATGTGGAACCATCAGAACTGTTCTGAGTGTTGCAGCTAGTGAGGGAATGATTCTTTCACAATTTGAAGAGTCAACTGCTTTCCTTTATGGTCATCTTGAGGAGAAAATTTACGTGTACCAACCCGAGGGGTACGAAGATGGCACCGACCGAGTTTGTCATCTACAACGAAGTCTCTATGGACTCAAGCAAGCACCTCGTAGCTGGAACATGAGGTTTGCTGCATTTCTCATTTCTTTGGGGTTTGTACAAAGTACAGCTGATTCGTGTTTGTTCATCAAACGAAATGGAGACGAGCAAATTCTGGTCGTGCTGTACGTATATGATGGATTAGTTGCTGCTACTAATCCCAGACACCTAACGAAGTTCTTTTCAATCTTGAAACGAGAATCCCGCATAACTGTGAAGCCTGCAAGCTACTACCTGGGCATTGAGCTGGATCAAAAGTCAGATGGCTCAATCTTTGTTCACCAAAAGGCCTATGTTAAAAGAATTCTGGATTGTTTTGGGATGAAAGACTGCAAACCAGCTCCTACGCCAATAGTGAAGGAAAATATAAAATCAGGGAAAGTTGACAAGACTGAAGAAGCAAGAGAGGAAGAAGAAGTTAACAGTGTGTACCCATATCGTCAAGCAGTGGGTGCATTGATGTACCTCATGACTGCTACGAGACCGGACATTGCCTATGCTGTTGGAGTTGTTTCTAGGACACTGGAAAACCCATCAAAAGCTGACTGTGTTAAAGTGAAGAGAATTTTCCGATACTTAAATGGGACACAGAACCAAGGATTGCTCTTCTGCCAATACTTCAAAAAGGGAAACCTTGAGAGCTACAGCGACACAGATCATGCAGGAGACACTAAAACCGGAAGATCAACTTGTGGCACTTTTTGCATGTACGCTGGAGGAGCCATTTCTTGGTCAAGTCAGCAGCAAACGTCAGTTACAATATCGACAACTGAAGCAGAAGTGGTAGCTGCAAGGGAAGTCGTCTGATTAAAACGCCTGTTATCAGAATTAGTGCTGCCCAGGGAAACGCCGGTTCTCCATGTTGACAATGAAGCTGCAATTCTCAGAATCCAGAGTTTCATCGGCGCTCTAAACATATTCGTACTCGACATTTTTTCGTTCGTGAGCAAGTTATGAACAAGGAAATTGTGGTTGAGAAAATAGCAACGGAGTTTCAACTGGCCGATGTGTTGACGAAGCCTCTCGCCAAGCCTCGACTCAGGACAATTTGTCAGGAACTGGGGATCGTGGATGAAGGTCGTTTTAAAATCTCCAATGAGGGAAAGTGTTGAGATGTGACGGTTTGAGGGATTGTCGTTTTTTAAACTTTTTGTCGGCTTCATTTCAAAATTGAACATGTGTTTTGTTCGTTACGACTCCATTGTATCAATCACATTTTGTGTTTGTAATAAAATTATTACGATACGAGCGTTTGAGCTAGAAAGTGGTTTAGACATTTTTTTTAAAGTAAATCTTAACAAATTTACGAGTTTAAATTTCAATAACTCCAACCACCCATTAGTTTGACTCGCCGTGTCGTGTCCATAGCCTAATGTCGCCTGGAAAATATCATGTTCCGTTGTTCCAATGTAGCAGTAATGTTTTGTATCGTTAACTAGTATTTTTCGATGCTGAATCGAATGGGTTGCCTAAATGCTCCACAAACATTGTCATTTGCACATAAGTGGTCGCTTCCCAGCCATGTTATATTCCCAATAGTTTTCGACATTGGATCGAATAGGACGGTCACGACAATAAACAATTTTGTAATAATTTGCAGCGTTTTTATCTTCTCACGGAATACGATTCGTAAGATAACACTTGTTCGTCAGACGAAATGAGACTGAAAAAGCGAAACATGGCGAGGTAACATTATGACGAAAGTAACAAAAAAGAAAAAAGAGGTGGAGGCAGTTGGGGCTAAGTCATTGGGGGCTTCAAACGGTAAATCTATTCAAGGCGCCCTCAATTTAAAAAATAAAAACCAAACCACTTGTTGACAAAATGGTGCCATTGAATTTGTGTTCAGTGCACCTCAAAACATTAAAAAGGGCACTCCAGTAGAAGGGTGGATTGTAACGTAGAATGACGTAATATTCCGATAAAACTTACAGTAACAGTTTCGCCGTGGCCCACTTTGATGATTGAATCGCCTCCTTCCTTTCTAATTGAATCCTTGAATTCTTTTATGTCGACTCTCGTCCACAGCGATGCCGGGCTCACGGACATTGACGACGGCACTGTAATCCACAAATTATTTAAATCGACTGACGCTCCACATACTGTACTTATAACAGACACTGTATTTATAACAAAGCGTTTCTGTACACACCATCTTCTTCGCTTTCAGCAGGGTAACTGATATGACCGTTGGCTCCATTATACAACAAGTAATCTTCCTGGTCGTTCGTAGTTTTCAACCTCAACATCATCTGTTCGATGTATTGTTGATAGTGCTGCTCTTGTAATTGAGTGATCATTTTCTCTTGCTGGTAAACAAACAATTCATTAATGAAGTCCTCAGTAAATTACACCCAAGGGGAATTACTTTGAAGGTGACTGTTGAGAACAATGAGGGGGAAGTAGTCACTCCATTTTGCTTATTATGAAGTGGGCTGTAATCTAATGACAATAAAACCATAGGTAAAGTGTCCCCCAAATATTGTGATGGGTTTACTCTCAGAAGACCCAATCTGGAAACCAATCACCTGGAGAAACCACCCCCAATAACCCACAAACCAGGAAATAAATCATGGGACACACCAATCTGCGCCAAACCTTCAGTGTTCCCCAGGGATAAAAGAGCAGGTCTCAGTCTTAGTCTTGGAGGCGACGTAACTTCAATTGAATTACGTGTTGAGGGTGATGGAACACTTCCGAAAAAACTTCACAGCACAAATTAAAAAAATTAGATTTCGTCTAGAAAAAAGCACAATGCTGACGAGCGGCAGACGACGAAATGGGAGGGAAAATTGGAAGTAAAAAGATAACAGGGGGACATGGGAAAAGGAAAGGGATTGTTTGTAAATACAGAGGACGACTCCCCAGGCAAAAGACCTCAACCCCCCCTCAAAATTTGATACTTTCCGTTTCAAGACTTGGAGATTCCAAATTTGCAATGTCCGTCCGCCGTCTGGGCCGTTTTGTGCTTTTAACGTGGTCTAAAAAATTCGTTCTTTCGCACAAAAATCCGATTTGGTATCTAGTTGTGCCCGCCATCAATCCGATCGGACGAAGCCTGTGGTTGTAATGGGCAAAAAATGGTTAAAAAAATTAACGAAACGCGGTACAACGTGGGAACTACGCGGAAGTCAACGTTTCGTCGTTTGAAGTCCCCCCTCCCGCCCGTCTCAATAAAAAAGAACCCGCCTCGCAACGCTGCCCGCCCACGCTCAACTCCCCTTTCGCCTCGCAATGGGTTCGCTTGAAGCGCCCCCATTCCAATTTCCCCGACCCGACGGGGCAAAATCATCAGACCTTTTGTTTCCGTAGTTCCATTGTAGCCAGGACATGTTTCGTATGGTTTACTAGTATTCGATGCTGAATCGAATGGGATGGGTGAGCACTAATACTAGGTCAAGCTGTTCATGAGAATAATAAACCATTGTGTAATAATTTGCAGGGGGTTTTTTTTTTTTTACTTTCCTCTCATTATAGGAAGAGAAAATGAATTTTCAATACCTGATTTAAGTCTCCCGGGAAATGTTGTTCTACGTAGGCTTTGAATTGGCTGTACGTTTGCCTGTTGAGGGCATCCATTATGTTCCTCTTGTGAGCTTCCAAGTTAGAGACATTAACGTTGTTCCCGACATAGTCTTCATGTAAGATAGTCGCTCCTTCAACGTCTAGTTCGTGGCTGCTGTTTTCAGGGTCGCTCGTTTTAGGTTCGAGAGCAGCGTCTTCACTGAAAAATTAACGCTTTCTGTAACATAATTGCTTCAGGGCGTATTGAAGGCATTGAAAAAAACCAATTTTATTTGGGGAAGGACGGAATGAGATGTTAGTTCCAATGTATGAACATTTTAAGTAACCGAGGGGCAGTTCAGCTCGGCTTTGGGTTGTTGTGGGTTTGAGTTGGCGTTTTGAGGCAGATTTCAACAACTTTGTAAACCACGATTATTCTCGGTTAACGCTCACATTTGGCCAAGCTGACAATTTATCTTTAGTAAAGCTTTAACCACTGTTGAACGTGGTCAAATCTCAACTGCCTAAAATTGGGCAGTTATCACAGTCTAGGCCCGGTTAACCGCACATCTTATGAGTGCGATTGTCAAGACTATACTTTTTTTGTGCGATCGATTAGTTTTTTACACACATTTGTTTATTACAATGTTAACTGCACTCACGAACTTATTGGCTATCTAAGACGATGATTATTGTAATTTCTCTCGCGCCCCAGATGGATACGAAAACGGTCTGATGACTTCAATAATTTGGATAACACCGATTCTTGAAAGTAATTCTAGAAGAGCACATGGAATACCAGGCAGGCAGGTAAACCTCCAAACTGTATCAAGTACTCACTGCCTGAAGAAAAAATATTACGCTCGCCAATAAAATAAATCATTCTTTGCGTAAGAATTTAGCTCTAGGTTTTGGTTCAAGAGTGGAGGTATCAACAATCTCTCTGAGATGACCTTACCTGCATACTGCAACACGTACTCTCACCTTAGTTACCTCATTAACACATAGGTTAATACGTTAAGGCGTACGTGTTAACGTTTATGTCACCCTGATTATTAAAGGTCATCTAATCTACCTTACGTTCGTCCATTTCGTCAAAATTTCCTTTGACTCTTGCTCTAAGTGTATAAAAGAATCACAAACCCACTTCCTTAATAAATGGCGACGTATTTCCCCAGGGTACATTCAGCGCAACAGCCTGTACATGATCCCAACCCTGAATGAATGAATGACTGTGTATCTTACTACTTCAACTTAAGCAGTGACTTCTATTGTAACTCATTCAGAGCTCCTTTCCTCCAACGTTTCGATAGGGCTTGATCTCGTTCCATTTCACTGTCATTGTAGATGCCAATCGTGCCTGTAACATCACTCCCCTTTGTAGAAAGGTCACGAGGCTGCAGGGAGGTTGTGCATCTTCACAAGGGAGATCTCTTAGTCCTTTTGGAGAACGTGGCTGAGGGTGGAGAAGATGCTACTCCTGATGGTTACGTGACACCGAGCGATTGGTGTTGGTAGGCTTGGAAATGAAATTAGATTCGTTGCCTGACCTGTTCTACAAGAACTTATGCCATCTTCTCTAATCTTCCCATACTCTAATTTCCTTACGGTACTAGCTCCAAGCCTTATGGTACCAACTTCAAGCCCCAAGCTAATTTATAGAGCTCTATCTCGTTTTATTCCGTTGTCCCCGCACGTTCCAATCGGAGCTAGCAGAAAACCTAATTACTAACATATTGGTATGTGAGTGAATTGGCCCAGTTAGGCAAGTTAAGCTCAATTCGAAGAAGTAAACTTCAATATTGTGTCATTGCCTGAATTTTGAACCAATTTTTTTCAACTATCTATAAGTGTAGTATTAATATACTCAGTTGTTCTTATAATAGTTGGTTCAACCTCAAAGCCATAAATATGGAGCTCCAACATAAATAAAAGACACTCACTGTGTTTGCTGGGTCTCAAGATTAGCTCGGTGGGCCTGAGCATAAGGCCTGAACAAAGGGCATCGGTCATCAATCAGCTCAATGAATTCAACGATCGCCTCTTCATCCGTCATGTCCCCTAAACTCTGCCAAGCCACTCTGCAAACATTTATCGTCAATATCAGTAGAATATGTTGAATGAAAACAGATTCGTATACAGTCAAACAAAAACACGGAGTAATAAGGGCAACAAACCTTCTGTCACGGCCGATGACATCAAGAACACCAAGAGGTGGACAGACGTCGGCGTTAAATTTCCCTATTGACACCTGCCTCGTGAGGGCGACCAATTTCAACTTGTCCTGGTACGACAAACTGACTGCTTTTCCTTCTTTTTCTGTGAAAAGAAACGTTATCAGGAGTTCGCAGTAATTTTGAAATATCTGATAATGTTTTGTAGAAATCTCAACTCTTTCTGAGCTCAGGCAGCCACAAGACGACAAAAGCAACACTTGTATTTACCTCTGTAGAACATCAAGGCCATTTTGTACAAATCTCGAAGACTGAAGCCCCACTTTCTAATAAAATCCTCGTCGTACTTGCTCGTTTCTTGGGTGGTTTTGAACTCTTCGGAGCCAGTAGCACTGAGGCGGTCCGATTGAGATTCAACAGGTCGCTCATTGGAAGCCATAATTGCGAGATCTTGAAAACCGAAAGAAAATGTTATTTAAAATTCTGCCACGAATGAGTTCTAGCGTTTCGCTATATCGTCACTATATAGAACGCCTTGGTATTTGATGCTTTCGATAGGTGGAAGTATTCATCAAAGTCTGGTCTGTTTGGGGCAGGACAAATATCAATTTTAAAGCTGTATTTGTGCCATGTTTCTAAACACCAATGGCTTTTGTGCTCAGAGCCAATAAACACTCATCATTCTATCTTTCGAGTTATTTCAATGGCAGGGTGTTTCCTGTACTACCAGATGGTTGATGGGAGTCTACAGCTCTGGTCGAGTCAAGTGGTGGTCAGTTCCCTTGGCTCTGTTGCTAGGATTAATTGCGATATGGAGACTCTCGCTTAATTGAAAACTCTCACACACTCCACCAATCATTCATTTCTCTGCTCACATAGGGTACAATCCTGGATCAGCATAATTTTGTAATCCTTCTGCGCTTGTCATCGCGTCATTTTAAAAACTCTCACGGTTATAGTAAGATAAGTTCAGTGTCAATTGTTTACTTTGCTCTACAAAATGAGAAGGACAATTAAGTAATCCCTTGAATTAAAAAAATTTTTTTAATTGAGTCGACTCCAGATCTTTACGTTTCCAGGGTTTCTGAGTCGGAAAAACACCAATCAAGAAATTGATGTGACAATGTCTGCCTATGAACGCGATTTAGAGAACACAGCTGAACCAAATCAGCTCCAATAAGATTTCAGCCTGAAACAACTGTGGTTATCACAGCGATCAAAACACCAAAATGTTGATGTTATTTTGTGTGTGATCAGCTCCATATAACAGAATGAAAAAACACAATTTTCGTTCATGGGAAAAAGACGAGAGCAGCGCTCGTAATTTTGTACTGTACTAAGTTACATCTTTACTTGCACTGTACTAAGTTACTCTGAACTGCAGGGAGTTCGAGGTGCTCAGTCAGTAAAAAGCCCCGGACGACTGTTCGCTAAATCAGGGCGCTTGATCGAACTGCACAGAATATAAAACTACAAATAAAATGTTTAAAAGCACGTCAAGGGGCGGACGATATGATTCAGTCCACAGTTTTCCAAAAGTGCCTTTTACAAAGTCGAGGTAAGTCTGAAAGGGGAAGATGTTTATTGTGAATCGTTCTGAATTTAATTTTCAAACAAAGCATTACACATAAAGGTAATGATTATTGAAATAATCGTTAGTTTCGACAGCTAAGCTCAACCCACACACTGAAACCGACTAGAACACCAATTACCCTTAACCGGTTAATAATAACTTCTCACCTGCAAAGGGCGTAGTCTACAGCAAACTCGAATGAACTAGAATAAGTAAACCCTCGACTAAGTTGTACAATTGATTAACTGGCGCATTTTGATAAGGAGGAGAAACTGGAGCGACGATGAAGACTATTAAAACTTCATTTCAGACAATAACGAAGATTTTACGTCACGACAAGAGTTACAATGAGCGATATACGCGACCACATCAACAGCCCTTATCAACAGGATTATCACAACCAAAGTACAGTTTGGCAGCACAGTTTCCACTCCACAGATAAACTGTATCCTTATACAAAAAAATTTACACACGAAAAAAACCATATACTTACGGGGTTTTAATGGCGACCGTACAGACACTTGCAGTTGTATACTCCTTATGAACAACGTAGATTCAGCATATATAATATATGCGATAAATCACTCAACTAACCTCAGCCCCACGTGCATTAATCGATTTTTACCATCTCCCAGCTAATCCCACCTGTAACCAATTACTTTACACGGGCTTAGCCTGAAGTTCTGTACAGAAACTTTTGACACATGGGCCCAAAATTCATTGCGTGGTCCCAATTCATTTCATGAACATTGCTAATTGGTTTGACAAGACGATTTTTTTGTTTTGGAAACGTTCTACTTCAGTTTCGTAACTGCAGGGAAAATGGGCGAGAAAAAAGTTATTCAAAGGTTTGAACTGTTTGAACTGTGTTGTACCAGGCATGAAACCAACACGCTACTTTCTAGACTACTAAGGTAGGACAGTACTTTGAATTGCAGGCACAGAAGAGAGCTGTTCCAACGAAAGGGTGCCCACTTTGGAAGGAATCATGCAGGGTAGACTCGTGGACATGAGTAACAAATTGATAGTGGAACGGAATGAAATAGAGGAGAATAAATAAATTAGGGAATACCCTCAGACTCACCACTGATCTCTGGTTCATCTGCTTAGGTGGAGAACACATACAAGGAATGTTATTCCTAGGTTGAAGAATAACGAGAGGAAGATAATGTATTTGTACATGGATGCATGGAAATGCAATTTCCAGGATATACAGAGAAATTTGTTGACGATGGTGGAGATGTTTGCAGGTCCAAGATGTACAAGTGCACGACATCACGCGTGGTACTACTTGAGGAACGAGCAAGTTTTTAAGGAACGTACAATACGAAAAAATCACTTCTGTGAGTGGGATAGGCACGGCTGGATTGTTAGAGGTTTAACTGAATTGATAGTTCCGTGTGATTTCCTCAGGCCCGTTCTTTAGGTACTTCAACTATACAGTTTGGTTTTTATAAGCAAACTTCAGGTAATGGTTACAGTCAGTTTATGTACTTTGATTGTGATCACGACTGGTAGTTTACAGTATAGTCTTTAAACTTCGAGTCAAGTGGCGAATTGATGAAGGGATCAACTAAAACGAACGTTTGGTGACGATAACCGGTAACAGTCAGGCGAACAGTGTAGCCCCTCACTTCGTCACAATGGACAAAACAAAGCGACCAGGTGGGCGTCGGACGGGTTAACGTTTTCGATGTGTTGGCAGTACTGCTTTTCCACCATTTGCATTCCCCGAGTAAAGATTTGTTGGCGAAGTTGAACGATAAAGGTGTGATTTTCGCCTATTTTACTTTGTTTGATCCAAGTTTATATTCAATTCTAATCGTAATTTTTATCTCGTTGTCTGCCGTTCTCTTCAACACCACTGTTTCCGTAGGAGACGCCTGTATACTGTTCATTGATAGTCGTCACGATGCCAAACATGACCAAGCGTGGTCGCGACCGAGGGCATTTCAAAAGTAAGAAACAATTGCATTCTAACTTAATGAAATTTACGCTACTCTGCGACTTACAGGAATATTTACATTTGTAGCACTTCGCTATGGCGCGTTGGTGGCGCCTTCAGTTTTCGCGATGTTTGCATTAGTTGCTTACTGCGTTTCTTTGCTATTTTCGCCATTTTGTGGCAGCAGTTGTTTACTTCTTCCGAGCCTATTTCGACCCGTTTCTTAACCTGGAAATTGTTATTGGTGAAGCACCGTGGATTTAAAATGCGATTATGGTTGATTCTCAATGTCCGTTCCGCGACATCATTTGTAGATACAGCCTTGATGAAATGGAGCTGTTTATTACGTATGGTAGTGAAGTGGGCACTTGCGTAAGAATGGTTATCGATATACTACGTTACATTTTGGTGCACGACACAGCTGCCTTAGATTGTGTTTGTAGACGAAGTAGTTCGATACGACTGGTAGCACTTGGACGGTTATGGGTGTCAGTCTGGCAATTGATATTTTGGTTAAACGTCAAAGATGCCACAGGTAGGCAAGGGACTGGTTTTTAGAATAACGTGGCACTTTGAGGATATGTGATGGTAAGTTCCACCTTTGGTTCCTGTAACTCTGAAACAAATGTATAATATATCGCACTAAAAAAAAGAAGCATATGACCAACAAGATCAGATGAGAACTGTGAGAAGGGAAGGAAGGTTGCCACCACTGGATATGGCATGATTCCTATAAGACCCATCGTAACGCTTTCCTCTCGTTATCTATCGACACTTGAATTGCAACAGAAAATGCATATAAACTTGAAACTCAGCGGAATTCACGAGGGGTTATGTGACAAAATAATTTTAAATGATTCCCCTCTAAAGGTTTGTGTCTGAATGGTGGAAGGTGTTTTGTTGGCTTCATAAAAGAAGCCCTGGTAGAATCACAGAACAGTGGCCGCGGGTACAGTTGCATGGAACTTCGGTTCCCAATTCGGAACTCTTACTAGCATCACTGATATTGATGAGCTTAACAGTAGTGGTAAGAGTTGAGCTAAGTTTTGTCGTAAAAGCCATTGTAAACAATGTGCGCCTAATGCAACAGACATTGACGACCACGAAAATAATGAAAAATTGTCACTCATCTCTCAAGTTATGTATCCGAATTAGGGGGGGGGGGGCTGCTTTGATGGCTTCAAATAACTCCATGCAGCACATTCAGGGCTTGCATACTCGTCAGACATGAAACTGACACTCGTACACTAATCCACCACAACACTTCGCAAGCTTTTTTCTCTCAACCGATGAAGTCGTATTATTAGCCTATCCATGGCTGGTCGAATAATATCAAAAAAATAAACACGAATAGAGCTTCGGTTCGCGATTCGGAACGTTTACTAGCGTCCTGATACTGGTTACTGGTGAGCCTAACAGTAGCAGTAATAGTTGTGCAAAGTTTTGTCGTAAAAGTGAATGTAAACACGTGAGAGAAATGGGAAGAATGTAAACAGTGGAAAGGGTGCGAAACTGAGTCAACGTGGACAAACAGTTGTGCCTAATGCAACAAACACGACTACACAAATGATAGATATCACTCGCGTAATGCTACAGAACAGACATTGACAACTACAAAAATAATAAAAGATATCACGCGCGTAAAGCAGCAGGACAGATATTGCCGACCACAAAAATAACTTGGAAAATCACTCACCTCTCAAGTTACGTATCCGAATTTTGGGGGGAGATAGGCTGCTTTGATGGCTTCAAATAACTTGTCATTCATTCCTTCATGCACCACATTCAGAACACACATACTCGTCAGAGATGAAAGCGACACTCATACACCAATCTTCTCTAAATTGATGAAACAAAGTCGTGTTAATTTGCTTATCCATGGCTGGTCGTATTATAACAAACAAATAAACGCGAAGAGCGCAGAAGCCAGTTGGACAGGCGTGAAACAAAATGGATACGCAACAAACTAACACGGGAAGAAATGGTTGCGCATGCGGTGGTGGCAACTCGACAACTCAAGGACGATAATTCGGTTCAACGGAAAATTGATTGTGTGTTCAAATATAGTTCAACGGTTAGTCGAGCGATTGAATTCGTATTTTGAAGAATATAGCGCTAGACAGTTGCCAGGGATGAAAGTTGTTAGTAGCACCAGTATCAGTGACGCTCTTCAATGTTCCAAATCACGAACCGAAGAATCAGGCAAATGTACTTGCGGCCATTATTAGCCCAGCTTTTTCAAAATATTGTAAATATGTGTCCAAACGTCAAGGTCGTTATGGGTGAGTTGGGGATGGCGCATTGTGAAGTTGCAGAATGACATTGCGCTCTCTGTGTACGCCGTATCCACGATAATATTGTTATTTATGGTTGGTCACAAGCAATTTTCACTCAAGGTATCTTATTGTATGAATCCATTCCGAATGGCGTCTCACAGCTCCACTAGAGACGACCGACGTTTTAGTCAATGTGGAGACAGGCAAGCTGGTGCTCCCAATTTCAAAAATACCTTGGAAATGATGTAACTTTTATTTTGCTATCTTAATTTTTTGTTTCTAGATTACCATGATCACGATGATCGTCGCCCTGAACAACGTCATGATAACCGCCGTGTCTCTTTCAAACACCAAGGGTCGGGAGATCGCAAATTTCTCGATCGCCAGCGTGGTTGGGACGCCAAACACATTCGAAGCCTGTTGCTACAAAATGATGACATTGACATGTCTGGCAACGATAATAGACAACACGATAGGAGGTGAGTGAGCTTGATTCTGCGTAATGTAATTTCTCTCCGTCCTTCGACCTTGTTTAATATCCAAATTTAGATTGATGTTCTACACCCCAATAAACTTCAATCTGCAGGACACTGGAACAGAAAATTGAACATAGCGTAGTGCAAATCACTAAATTGACACGTGAAGTGGTGTCAACAGTGGTGTACAGGACTGTTTTACAGTTAGGTTGAAAAGAGAGGTTTTCAGTAAGCATTTGAAATTGGAATAAAAAGTAAAACGTGTGTGTATCAAACACGTTCAGATTGCTTATCGAATTACAGTTTTTTCAATAACAAGTTTTTTTTACTTGTTAAGGAACTTTGGGCAGTGAAATATGACTCCAAAAGTTTGTCAAAAACGTTGCCATTTCGCTGCCATTTTTTCTCTGCGTTTATTATTTTGCGGTAGGCAAGGTCCCATCATCCACAACACACACAACCCACTATCAAAAGTTGGAAATCTTTTAGGTGCTTGTCATTTGTGTGCAACGTGTCATGAAACTTTCCTAGCCCCCATTTCTATTTAGTCCAGGTATTGCACTTTCGTTTTTTACCGAAAAGTGTTTGATGAAATCAATGTAAACGGAGGTTATGTTACATTGTGTAATGTGCAGGGGAGGAGATTTACCAGTGTATAATAACTGATGTAATGAAAACGTATTCGTAATTACGAGGTGAGCAGGTTTACACAGGTCTGTTTCCTTATCAATATTACTTTCTGAACCCTCATCAGCAGTTACATGTCATGGAGATTAGGTTTCGCTATTATGCGAGAGCCTGCCCACTCACTCAGAATCCATCGAACCCAGACCTGTGGAGTACGGCAGGTTGGCTGAGCTGTTGCTCGTGTGTTACTGCGCACACATATGACCCTGGGGAATCCCGCACAATCTGGGAGGAGTTCTTAATCTGGTTTCCTATCTGATCTAACTATTTACGTACTTAGCTAGGGGGCTGTAGCCAATCATGGCCTTGTGCATGAGAATTGTGCGGTAGTAACACACTCTAAATTGCCTTACTAATTGCTCATAATGAGGCACACCTTGCGACGTTAGTGCCTTTGAGAGACTGAAGGTTTTGACTGAAACACCACCTATATTGATTCCTAATTACTTAATTTGCCACCAAAAAGTGTTATGGGTTGGCTATTTAGTTTTCCCTTTAAGTGAGGGTTAACAGGGTTTTTTCCTCAGTCACCTACAACTTGACGTGCTCGTACCACTGGGTGACATGAACCAAATCATTCCCGAGGAAATTGTGGAAACCCATTTTATTAAAAACAGAATAAACAATAAATTGTCTATTTTTCCACAGAAATAATGAGTACAGTTGTTAAATCGATTTCGACGGTAATGTCATCATCAGTAACAAACATGAACTGAAGGTACCTCATGGAAAGGACATCTTATATAGTTAGGTGAACGGAGATATTGAATCCCATTGGCTCAGAGAATTGAAAGGGGGCGGGGCAGGGGAAACCAGAACAGTAACATCGGAAAAACCGATGTCAACAATTGTGCTCATTATTTCTGTGGAAATATAGACAATTTATTGTTTATTCTGTTTTTAATAAAACTGGGTGACAGTTCAGAGCCACGTTTTTGCCTCAATTTGTTGGATCATGCATGGATCAGTAGTCAGATACAGACATAAGTGTATGGGTGGGAGCTAATGCGAGTGCTGGCAATACTACATAACTTGAGACGGCAACTTGGTTCAAACTGATAACAAAAGCTCATCTAAAAGGGAACTTGTGGATTGTGCTAGTATTAATCTTTGAGTGTAAGTTGATATGGTAAATGCTAATTCAAGAAATAGAAGTTAAATTGTAGAAGTTGGGGGTACTCACAATGCTATTGAAGACCACTGGCCAGTGGGAATCAAATGATATCACTAATTGACGTGTTTAGTGAGCGGAATAATGTAGGGTATTTAAGGATGCACTCAGACAGCTGAAAAGTAATTAGGTTAAATAAGTGTAATGAAAAACGAGGTAGAAAGAGGTGATATCATAGGAAGTAAACTGGTGAGACCAATGACGGTGAGTGATACATGAATGAGAAGCGGGATGGAGCAGGACGACTTGTGTGGGATGATCAATGCCCATTCTAGTAATAAAAATAGAGGTTCCTGTATGGCGTACTGTGCACTGAGCACTAATCGCAATTTAACAAAAGGGAATTTGACAATTTTCAGTGAAGATTCAGAAACATTTATGAAGGAACATGCGATTGACATTGTTCCCAGTGTACGCATCTATGGATTGGCTGTCATTCAAATTTCGTAGTTTTAAAAAATTACTGTCCCATTTAAAATCTATTGAGACTCGAGATTTTTTTTCTCGTTGTAACGACCAGTAAAATTATTTTATAATCTTCTTGTAAAATGATACCCTGAGAGTATTGAAACAACCCAACTTGTTGCTGGCAGCATTATGGATTGTATTATCAAGTAGCAGAACGGAACTTGCTACTATTTGGCCTAGAAAAGAGAGTTGGAGTCAATTGAAGGCTCAGTTTGTCGACGGCGTTAGTGAGCGCTCCGCTTTAATAAGTTGTTTTTAAACCTTAAAAAAATAAAGATTTTGAAGAAGCACTTTCTACCATTGCCCACTTTTTGTTTCTACAAGAACTGTAACATTTAGGTATGGACGAAGTGCGGGGTTCGTTCGTAGACTCCAGCTAATGGATGGAATGAACAGTGACCAACTGGACCAGCACAAGTAAGGAGGTTAATCTTTCAGCACGATATGCGTGTGTGTGTGCGCGTACATGTGGTAGTTCACGCTGTCAAACTAACTTCTTGCATTTGTCCGTTCTTTGTTGTAATTATTAATAATTAATTCGTGTGCATCACGTTCAAAATTTGAGTTTGTGTTTGGAGTTTTAAAGGACTAATTGGATTTCCCCCCCCCCCCCCTTTAATAGCTCTAACTATCCCTTATTTGGGATGAGCACTGCAGTCTAAAAGTCCTATTGTGTCAGCCCTAATGCCTCAGGTGCATGCCCAGCTTCCTGAGGAATTCTGTGTATTTCGTGCAAGACTCCTCTTTGATGTCCACTCTTGGAGAAATTATACCAAAAATGGCCCCCAATGTCCCTGAAACTGGGCTGGGCTATGATAGAGAGTCTCCTTATCTGTATCTCACAGCCTTTACCAAGGGGTGTCAACTAAGCCCATAACATACACGCATTAAGGACGTGGGGTAAGGAAGTGCCTGCATTTTTCGATGTTAGAAGAACTTAGCGGGGGGGGGGGGGGGTGCACACTGTACGAATTACTGGACAGCTTCACGCATTATTTTTAAATATGGGGTCTCTCGAAAACAAATACAAACTTGCCAACTTACGCGTTAATTAAAGTTGGACCGGTCGCTACCGAAAAAGCCAACCTCTTTAATGTTGAGAAATAAATCGATGTTTAGTGTGGTATTATTCTTAAGATACTTGGATTTATTTTAAACAAATTCCAATAAAAATGCACTCAACTTGACTACTTCTGAGGAAACGTCTGGTAAAGTCAGGTGCTGGTTCCATAATGATCTGTGAAAATGCGCGACCTGCTTTAAAATTAATGTCGTTTAGGGGTTGTTCAAAACTAATTACTCGCTTTGTTTCTTTTTTCAGGCGAAATTTCGTTAAAAACATGAGAAGAAAAGCCGTCAACTACGTTCCTGGTTCATATTATCGAGTTGTGGTGAGTTGTGCATCTTATTTCCGTTCACCATATCACTTTACTTTGCCCTGAGAATTAGGAAGTAATGTTATGTGATTAGCTCTCTTCAGATCTTTACATTCTAAGGGCTACTGAGTCTGAAAACATCATTTGGAAAAATGGCCTGTGCGTGAATGATCGAATCCCTGAAATTTGATATTTCGTCTGCAGCTCATAATGGGACCCCGCAATAAGGGTACAGGGAAAGTCAGCCCAAATTGATCTATAGTTATCATAGTGATCGAAGCATCAAATTTTTTCTGTCTGAAGCGACTCGTTTTGGATTAAATTTTTTGTATGGATAGCTCCAAATGATAAGACAGAACAGTTTTTATGTTTTTGTTTTTTTTTTCATCATAAACCTCGTTTATGTAACAGTAACGTTGGCGAAAAACATCAGGGTGATATTCCACGAAATTGTCTTCTCGATGGACGTTGGATAATGGTCGTACGATAATAATAATCGAAGGGCAAGACCCCAGAAATTCCTAAACTCAAATATACGTCGTTTTATTCAATATCTATTTTTGCAGTTTTCCCCCCGCAATTCCAGCACTGTACGCAAACCATTACAGAGAGAAAAATTCTAATAGGTCCCTCAATTACGTTGTACGTTGTTTGTTGAATTATGGTCGTGACATGGTGGTCCTATAAATTCCCGAGCTTCAAGTTCTGTAGAAAAATTGATTGGATTAGTTGGTACTACGAGGCACGTCCAGAAACGTTTTTGTTTCCAATGTTCGTCACACTGTGTGATGTAGGAGGTCCTCCTGAACACAACGAGCACTGAACTACTTCGGTAGTATCCAAATTACCTTCGTGGCGACAAATATGTAGTGTGAGGTGCGCTCCATCATCCAGTTCCTCGTTGCAGATAGTAAAACACCGAAGGAAATTTTTTCACGGGTGAAAGGGGTTTATGGTTGAACAGAATGAACGTTTTCAAGTGGTGTCGTGGGTTCAGCGAAGGAATAACGAGTGTTCACGACGATCAGAGGAGTAGCGATGGGGGGGCTTCCATTTTGACTGATGAGTTGGTGAAACACACTGAACTTGCTGCAATGTTTCCAAAACTCTCGGATTCAGAAAATCGTGTGCGAGGTGGGTGCCAAAACAATTGACACAACAGTACAAAGTGAATCGGGTCGCCTGCGCTCGCAAGTTCCTTAGAACGATTTGAATTGGAAGGTGAGGATTTCCGTATTCCCCTTACTTGGCTCCTACCGAGTTCCATCTTTTCACCTCCCTGATGACTCACATGTATGGAAAACGCAATTCAACCGACGAGGAAGTGAAGAAAGATATCCTGAACTGCCTAAAAGAGTTGGGTGGGAGAATTCTTCAAAGAGGGTATCAAAAAATTAATGCTGAGGCTCAAAACGTGCATAGAACGGGAAGGCGATTATATAGAAAAATAAGTGAGATGTTAACCAACAAACTTCCCCTGTAATTACTTTCCTTGGCTCTACAAAGTAGAAAGGAAAGTTATGTAACCGGCTGAAGAAAACATTTTGAGTTCTCTTTAGATATTTACGTTTCAGACCCTCCTGATCCCGAAAAACACTATTTGTGAAAATGGTCTGTGTGTCTATGTGTTTCTGTGAACGATTTTTAGAGAAAACGAACGTACCAAATCAGCTCAAACTTGATATCTAACCCGCAGGTTACAATGGGACGCCAAAATAAGGGTATGAACAAAATCCACTGAAAGTTAGCTATAGTTATCATAGTGCTCGAAACACCAAATATTTTGTTTTCTCAAAAACGGCTCTTGATTAAACGATTTTGATTAAATTTTTTACATTGATAGCTCTTAATACGGCAACTATATCGTAAAATTCCTATTCGTAGCAAAATGACGAGAGCAGCACAATAAATTATCCAAATGTTAGACGAAAATCCGTTTTAGCCCGGATTTTTCCTTATAAACTCCGCTGAAATGTTACTAGAATGAAAAAAAAAGAAAGGTGTCGTAGTCCAATCCAATACCTATAAAGTAAGCGTTTGAAAACGCTCATAAGAAACAAGGGGCTCACTCCAAAAATTCCTGAATTTCAACTACCGCCATTTCGCTTACTGCCAGTTCTGAATGTTTTTACCTAATAACTCTGCAAAATTACTATCCTTCTTCGAAAAATCCTGTTTACACCCTCATTAATCCTCTGTGTACCAATGTCTCAGTAATGGTCCGGAAATGAGTACGAGCAGTATAATAAATTCCGGAACTGTAAGCGCTACCGCTTCCTGCTGCTGTTTTTGAAGTGTTGTTTGACCAAGTTCAAATGGACTGATTGATAAATGAATTGATTAAGTAGAAAACGCCATGTAAAAAGTGAATTTACGTAGAGCTAAGGAAAGTTGTGTGTTGCAATGCACCAGATCTTTTTTTTTTAAACGCCATTTTTTAAAAACTATAAAAATCTAGTACTCTTACTTTCTGGACGTACCTCGTAGAGGATGATGATTGTTGAATGTGCGTCGTGCTGAGGAAAGTTGTGGGATGCGTCATACCAGATATTTTATAATTAAAATGCCGATTTGTGATTGGTGCGGAGGGGGGGGGGCTGAAATGAGAGTACTTTATATTATTGATCTTGTTGTTATGGATCTACTATTATTGATCTGATTCTGCTAGGTGCGTCATGGTTCTCGCTACGAAAAAGACACCTTATTGAAGCTACTGGCCAGCCACATCAAACCTGCTGTTCTGATACCATACGGGGTGAGTTATCATAGCCGTCATCGCCGTCATCATTCCCTTTGTCGACAGCAAATGTCACTGTATATGATATATTGAATGTTCACATTTCAGCCCATGTGTCTCGGCAAAGATTTCGTTTTTGTCGTAGAAGAATACGAAATAGCAGAGAAAGTATTGAGCGCTAATCGCACGATGACGCTTCCAAATGGTTTCAAGGTCAGTCCAATGGTATTCTTTACTTTGCAAACGTTGGTTTGATTAAGTTTCATGATATGGATCGTTGTCGAATCAAAAACACGAGCTTTTCACTAAACAAATTACCAGAAATTAAGAAAGGTAGGGCCGGATGAGGCGAGCAATGGGTTTCAGCGAAATGAGTTCAAATCAACTGTAGTTATCGTAGTGTTCAAAACGTTTTCCCTCCAAAACGACTTACAATTCCCTTTTAGTGTCTCATTATAAATTCCCTTTACATTGTACTAGTTTAAAGAAAGAGCCAAGAAAGCTACCTGCACAATGGTAGTTAAATGGAGGTCGTGAAATAATTAGACGTCCTAAGAAATTGTGGAATTCGAGATGTTATCGTTTCTTTGAATAACTTTTTTCGCAGTTCTTTCCAGAACGTTAAAACAATCGCTTTGATAGTCCAACGAATTAGCTAGTGTTTGAACTCAATGAAGCTCGTGCCGTAAGCATGAGTAACTCAATAAATTCTGGGATCAGAAGCGGCAGTTCTGAGCGTACATGGGGGGGGGGGGGAGAAATGCTGCTGCCCCAGATATTGATAGTGTGGATCCCCTGCTGATGTCTGAAGTGTCATGTTTGTTATCTTTTTAAATGTAACGTTCTTGAAATGATATTCTGATAGTTTTAGTTTAAAAAATTGTGTTACTTGCAGATAAGTCTCAACGTAAAGCCGTACAACCCTCAGATTGAAGTGGACGATAAATTCATCGCCACGGTTAAATCAGCCCTTGCCAACAGATACAGCGCCGAACACAAAGCTTTAGATCTCACTCGGTTCCACGCTGACCCTGGTAAGTCGGTTAAGGTGAAGTATTGCGTTTATCAGGTGTTCGCAGAGAAAGTAGGCAATAGCAAAGTGCGATCAGAAAAGAAAGTCCTTGAGTTTGGAGGTGCTTGGAATGTGAGGGCAGTTTGATTTGCCGACTCGACAACTATTTCATCTGCTCGTGTTCAGGTCACCTCGCCTGTCGCGCTGAAAAGTTGTTTGACTTCTGACGTGACTATTCGACGGTATATTGAAAATTGTTCTTTTCTTTTCGAAGCGTTCTTAGCTCAAGAATTGTTCTGCGCTCTGAGCCGCTCTAACGTAATGGCCTGCGTCATTGAGCTGATAGCTGAGGGCGTTCCCGACTTGGTGGCTTTGAACTTGAACAAGAACAGCATCTCCGCCATCGATCATCTCAAAGCGATGATCGACAAATTACCAAACATGAAGATCCTCCACATGGCACACAATCAAGTTCGTACTTTTGCGCGTACGTTTTGTATTAAACCAACTACACCTACGGTTAGCGATACATAATGATTCATTGCTCACTTTTTCCAGATTAAGGACGTCAAACAACTGGACTCTTTGAAAGGTCTCAAACTTGAAGAAATCAACTTGGATGGAAACCCATTGGCGTCGAAGTTCAAAAACCAAGACGACTATGTTAGGTAAAGTAATGAGATTAGGTTCTCAATAAATGAATCCCCTCTCATCAAGAGCCATAAGTTGAGCTTAGTGATGGAAGTTGAGGCTGGAAATGTTTTTGGGAGGTGGAGTACATAAGTCGCAATGAACGCCAAATTGCCCGCGTACACGGTTTTGACAAAAAATGACCCACTGCTTTCCAGACGCTTCCCGCTCTCAGAATTCCACAGTTTATTTTTCCATGAAGTTTACTCTTCAAATTATGTTGCATTATTTCGGTAAATATTGTGGCTTCCACACAACTTTCCACTTCATCACTCGAGTGCAACAGTTTTCAGAGTAGGCTCTAAATTCAAAGCTCCACCGTTTTGGGGGAAAAAAAGAAAGACGATTCAGGTTGATACCAAACTCATAATCAATTCCTGAATTGAAGAATTTCTACATTTCAATTCGATTTATAGCAACGTTGAAACGTTTGTTTGTTGAAGCTGCTTGCTCATCCAAAACTATTATGTAATTCACTTGTCAAATTGTAATTTCTTCGATTCGAGCGAACTTGGAAGAAAATCGACTGTGTCGTCTCGATGGCACCAAACGAAGCCTCGAGCCGATCGAAAAGGTGTCATTTCACCCACCTTTCACCTCCGTTGTGCGAACCGACAACGCCGACTTACTACATCAGCCGCAGAAGAGCAACCGTCACTCACCACAACCTAGTACCCACTCAGATTCAACTCCCGACGTCCTCAGCGCCGAAGAAAAGTGCCGCTCACTTGGTAGTAGGGCAATGGATTTATTGGGCTTTCGTCGTTATTTAGTTCTCAGTCTACCTCCCGTTCCCGTCCCGTGTGTGGTCGTCATTCGTAGACGAATGTCCCATTTCGATCCATTTGCAGCCAGTGATGCGGTGAAGAGATCCCTCCTCCCTAAAAGATGAGGTCAACCGAGAAGAAGATGACAGCGAACGGTGAAATGATGGTGAATTGAAATGGTTCGACTAGCTTGGCTCTCTTCACACTTGTCACTTATTCAAGATGTACATGAGTGGGAAAATTTTTTAAAAAAAGTAAATGAAAAATGAGAAAAAGAAAATCTAAAAAAAAAGAAAAGGAAAATCTAAAAAAAGAAGAAAAAAATCTTAAAAAAAATAAAATAAAAAAAAAGACAAGAAAAAACAAACAAAAGAAAACATTATAAAAGAATACTCGATGAAAAAAATTTAAAAAATGTTGACTGAAATTGCCATTACCCCCACTCTGTACATTGTGTGAATGATCAGCGGGCGTTTCTGTGGAGCCTGAGGCGGCTGTAAATTCATCAATTTGACTCATGTTTTTTTTTTTTAATTTCATACGCATTTATCAGAACTGAAAAGACCATTGTAACGATCGCTTCTTATTGTAAATAAATTCGAAGAATGTAACTACAATTCCCACTGGATGTAAGAGCAGCCTTTTATTTTATTTTTAAATATTTTTTTCATTTTGTTACGTGAACGCTGAGTAGGAACGGCTTTGCTGTTCCATCGTTCTGTGGGAGTTTGATGTTGACCTGATGAGGGAAAACAAAGGAACTTCGAACGTCAACGAGGGCTGCGAATGTGGCTCTTACTCAAAATGGTGGAGCAACAGGGGAGGGGAAATAGTGGGTTATTTTAGCTGTTGCACTCGGTGTTTTACTTTTGCAAGTTGAAGATGCTCCTAAGAGCGTACCTGAGTATGCAGTCCCTTATTTCCCCTCACCTACTATCAGTTGCATTCTGTGACCGAGGATATAGGTGTTGGTCAATAGAAATCGCCTGTTTTTAATGACGAGCGGGAATGAGTCTGGTCTGTGTTGCGTCGTTTTTTGTCACCGTCAAACATCTTATTATCTTATAACCCAAAGACTGTTTCGATATTAAAATCGATGTTTTCGTTGAGCACCGCTAACTTCTAGAATTTGAAGGAATGGGTGGTAACAACAGTTGGGTTTCAGCCCCTTGTCAAATAGGTTGGTGGAAGTGACAATTGTAATAGTGAGGGTCTTTTATCTAGGTGCACAAGTTGATTGATTACTGTGGGAGAGGGGGTGCTGCAGGATGGAATGTAAATGTGATAGGCAAATACCAACAAAATTAACAAGCCTTTCAGCAGGGTGTGAAGTAAGGACTGACGGTTGAAAGCGTATCGATGGGGTCGAAAATGGGGCTTAACAGTCCTAGTAGAACCGTCAGGTATGCGATATAACAAGAGTGTGTGTATGAAGATATTTTAGCCATTCGCCCTCAAAGTACAATAATTAATGGGGGGGGGGGGGGGCATTTCACACCATTCCTGCATTACTCGACCACTTGACTTCGCACCTCTCGCGCAAAATGTGTTATTTATGTGGATTTTCGTGATTTTTGGACTTATTTGTGGTGCGTGTGCTCCTTTGGTTCTCCTCCGCCTTTTGAGCCCCCCCTCCACGTTGTGATTTACTTTGTGGATTCTGATTCATGCTCTGGCTGTTTCATTATGTTTCATAGGGCAATACGGCTGAGGTTCCCGAAAGTGATGAAATTGGTGAGTACCTGATTGCTATTTTCGTAGTATTATAACATTTTTAGATTGATTAATTATTGTTTGTGTGATAGTATGGCGCACGTTTTTTTCGCGTTCAGTGGTTACTTGAGATGATTTAAGAGAATTGTGAACGCAAATAGTCATAACGAACCTTTTAGAGAATTGAGATCACACTGTCATGTGAGATTGCATCATTGACATCAATGTTACTCTCCTTTAGCTAAGAATAACGTCAAAATGCGCGTTATTGTTCATTGTATCATCAGCGTTTAGTAAAATCCTGTGTATGGCTGGCTGATCCCACCGACCAAATCGATTTAGCTCTGTAACTCAATTTGTGGACTTCAAATCCACGTCACGAGTGGATTTGAAGAGAGAACACTGCCCAAACTGCCCGTCGCTCTCCAAATTTAGCTCTTTTGTGGGGGTGAGGGTTCCAACTCAGACTCTAGCTTGTCTCAACTTGACATTCAGGGTTATTTCACCCATAGATTGATATGCCAAAGGGTAGAGAGCCAAAATCGACTCATCAGCATATTCATTATTTGACTGATCAGACTTTCAAAACGGGGAAAAAAATGTATCAGGTGCGTAGGAACACAGTATTCGGCAAGTCGACGAACTGATGTTGCAGCCTAGTCAGGATGATTCGGGTGGTCCCCTTCACTAATCTCGCCGTCCTGTAATTCCTGATTCGTGACAAAAGACTAACACACACAATTGAAGAAACTAGATTGAATGTCAACTTTGGAAAACTGAAGAACAGCGCGTGAAGATGGCAAAGCTCCCTGTCCGGGCTGTAAAACTTAATAATAATATATTTTCGTACTCTGTAACATTTTTCCAGTGTATGATTTGCCTTGCCACCACATGCTCTGCAGTATTTTGTGTTGAAAATGGTTGGTTTCTGCGGCCCAAGTTTATTCTTTTTTTAACATTTGAAAACCGGTTCCTGCTTAATTGCAGGATCATCCGTCATTTTTTCTTCAAACTAACTAAATGCTTCTTTGACAATAGCTATGTTGATCAATCTCTCAAGTGTTACTGTACTTGCATCTTCTTTAAATAGCCGTGATCTAGTTTTGCCTCTCTCCATACCTAGCACAAATCGATCTTTTAATTGGTTATTTAAATTAGTATCGGATGCTATTGATCGGAGTCGAGCTACCCAATCATTAATAGATTCCTGGGCCTCACGAATCGCATTGTAAAAACGGTATCTGTGCGCAAAAATTGGCTCACTTGGCAAAAATTTCTGTCCAACAGTGCCACCAGCTCGTCAAAAGTTTTCGTTTTCGGTTTGTCAGGAACCGAATGGTTAATGGTTCATAATTAACTTGTATGCACCCTCCTCGAAAGAATTTAGCATAAGAGTCCGTTTGCGACTATCATTTTCAATGTTATTTGCATTGAAAAAATTCATCATTCGCGGTTTAGCTATAGACCAACCATTCGTTAGTGTGAAAAAATCCCTCAAGGTCCCTACTAACGAAGTTGTCTCCTTTTTGTCTTCGTTTTCCATGTTCAAAACGAGAGGAAAAACATCACCCAATCCTGAACACGCCAATGTGGTCGATTTCCTTTGTTCTGCGTAGCGAGGTTACCTGCCGGTCGCATGGATCGCAAAAATCGCCATCGCCGATCCCCACAACTACGTCAAAACACCCGAAACAATTCACTAACTTCGCGGATTCGCGAAAATAATCCCGTCGCCACTGTAATATTCGGGAAGAACTCGATTAAAAACGCACAACTTTAATTCAACTGTTCACAGTTTAAATCAGTTCATAGACGTTATCAATGTTATCAACAGGTATTAGATTTAGTGGTTGTTGTTGACCCAATATCTCACATATAGAAAAACATGTACTGAGAACAAAATGTAGTCAGGAGCACCCCATTAAGTTTGTTGCTATTTTTCATTGGCCTTTTCATCACGAGAATTAAAGACTAATTTCACGCAGAGCCGCAATTAAGTACAGATTGGTAGTAGATAATTTGAAAATTTAATCGTAACTGTAATGAAGTCTTTGAGAAAAAAAAAACTGACCCCTCCCCCCCCCCTTTATAGTTGGAAATCCCTCATAACGTTATTTTCACACATTCAAAAAAAAGAACCTGCCAATCCCCAATCGATTCTGCCATACTCCAGTAAATAGAACTAATCTCAGTTGTTTGCTTTCCCTTCGTGTAGTGAAAAGTGAACAGTTTATAGTTAGGAACGGAGGACGGATTAGTAGATGAGATAGTTGTTTGTTATTGTGAAGTTCGATGGGAGAGAGGTGAAACAGAGAATGAGACGACACTTGTATTACGGAACAATGAATAACCACTTTAAATAATCCCTTAGCATAAATTACAAGAGACGTTCTTGTACCAGCAGGGAGCTCGATGGCTTCATCCACAAACACTACAAGGCGTTTGACGTTCCCATATGCCGTCCCAGCAAGTCGCCAGTGGACTTCATTCGTCCTTTTTGGAAGGTAGTCTGGAAGACAGGCTCCTGTTTGACATCCCCAGTAGTTAAAGCGGTGGTTAGGTCGTACTGATGAGATACAGACTCTTCTTCAGTGGCCACGTTCATAGTCAGTTTCAGACGATCTTCTTCGAACAGGCGATCTTTCACAGGTCCTTTCGGTAGTCCCAGAACGAAACGATCAATGGTCTGTTGGTCGAGGTCCGTAAACTTGCAAGGTCCTCCTAATGATCGTACACGAGCCAGCTAGTCACATAGTGTTTCGTTGAAAAAACGATGTCTCAACGCGAAAATACTCTCGGCTGGTATAAAATGGTCGTCGAACAATTTTACCAAAGCCTCATACGACTTGATTTCTGGCTCATCAGGCACGCGCAAGTTGTGTATAAGTCTGTAACTTGATTCATCGAGCAAATTCAAAAATAGCGCTTGTTTAATCGCAGGATCAGTAATTGGCCGTGAAGAAACTAACCACCCTTGGCTTCACGATCTTCCATTCGTTTGTCGTGGAAGAAAACGTGTCAACTGCCCATTGGAAACAGTAAAATGTCCCACAGATGATATTACTCATGGGCATGAACTGTGTGCGATGTTCCCAGGGTTGTTTGACTGAAGATGGATAGATCGATTCAGATCACATCGTCGTCGCCACTGTGTAGTTCGATGGGAGAGAGGTGAAACAGAATGAGACGACACTAGGATTACGGAACAATGAATAACCGGTTGTTTTATTCTTGCCTTTTTATATCGTCGGGGGGTTCTCGATCTTGGAGAACCTTCCAGAATCAATTGATACACGGAGTAGGAATAAGATTTCATACTACACGGATACTACAGTTATTTGACGTAAACTGGGAGAGCTTAAATCATTGAAGACTTCTCGTATTGTTCAAAGGAGTGTAATTGAAACTACCACCACCTTGCATTATCTCCCCGTTTAAAATTGAATTGATTATTTGTCAAGGATGGCGTCGACTTGCCCAAACCCATCACTTTCGACTTGGAGGACGTAGAAGAAATCGATTTGCCTAAATCTCAACTGAGTTTTATATGCGACGTCGAGAGGGGCTCAGGAATGGCTCGAATGTTCATCGAACAATACTACCAAATATTCGACTCCGCAGATCGATCTCCTCTCCTTCAAGCCTACCACGACAACGCACATTTTTCGGTTCTCTGCTGTTTGAAAGACAACGAGTCGCAGTCTTTGTAAGTGGTGATTTCGAAAATCGTTTGTAAGCTTTTGAAAGGGATTTGAGGTGGGGAGCAAGTCGTATAATGCGCTTTCGTTGTTGACAGATTGAGCGGTTACATGCCAGATAATAGGAACCTCCTTAGAGTCTCTACTTCTGAGAGGAGATTGAAGACGTTGAAAATTGGAAAGCACTCGATAGTTGGAACGCTGAAGGGATTTCCCAAAACGGAACACGATCCCGCCACGTTTGTTGTCGACTTGGTATTTTTCACTGTAAGTTTCTCCTCACTTATCAATTTATGTTGTTTTGTATTGTTCTACGGAAGGCTTAGTTTCTGCCTTTTCAAGCAGAAAGCTCTAAATGTGAACAGGGTATGACGTACCATTGTGCATTACATCAAATACATGGTCAACACGCATTCCTCGACAATCTCACGCAACCTTTGGCCACCCAGTCTTTCCCACCACTCCTGCGACCCAAATTCTCTTGGTTCATTTAGTTTTACTGATCACGACCGGTTACTGTTTGTGATCGCTGGCATCACTACCCTTGAGCCTTACCAACCTGTGTTGTGCTCAATGCGACTTAGCGTCTGGACCTCGAAACTCCCAATTTTGGCTATTTTGTGGGATTCTGTTGAGTCCGTCCAGCTTGCCGCAATTTTAGTGGAGTATACAGGGACCTAGGTAACCCTGTTCTATTTTCACCATCCGTCTGCGAACATCGCTTTTTGATAGTAGCCTACGTTTCAGTTCCTATTTTCTCTTTGTTATTAAATTAATTTTTCATTTGCCATTTTCAATACAGTCCAGTTTTAATTTGCGCTTTCTTTTATTTCGATTTAACAACCATTATTACACACTAAACTGCGCACCAGTTCTGTGTTCGATTACATTCATATTGATAAGGAAACAGACCTGTTCGATTACACGTACAACCCTTACACCAGGATAAAGTGTAATGTCTTAGGTACTGACATCCACAACGCACCCCCTGCGCTGAGAGCTACCTCAGAGGCGTACCTTAATGCATTCGAACCAGCCTTAATCTTACCTGTTCTACCCAATGACCTAATGTGAAAAATACCGTTTCATCGCTTTAATTCCATAAAATGTATTGAATGTTGCTGAAATGATTTGTTTGTCATAAATTCGTGATAAAATCGGTATTTTAAGTTGCTGGTCGGCAGCCTCCTGGCTCTGGATCCAAGGGCAACTTTCAATCAGGCAAAACCTGCAATACCGAAATTTCTTGACTTTTTTCACGTTTTTATATGATTTTTTTTTGCTTACCTGCATAAAAATGTAAGGAAGAGCTGAAACAACAACTAAGAACCATTTTGAAAATAAACAATTTTCATTATATTATAAAAATAAAACTCGAAAAAAATATAATAGGACTTTTTTTATATTGGCTAACATAGAACTGAACAGACTTTCAAATGATGGAATATACAAAGCTACGAAGTAGAAGCGTCTAGAAGAATCTAAGGAAACGTGTGGTGGGATTTGAATACGTTGGAAAGTCCAAAAGGAGAAAGAAAATCTGTTGTCGGCTTCGGAAAGAGTGGTCAGGGAGTACGGAAATACCAAAGGCAAAACCCTTTCTCGCCCCAGAAATAATCTGTAAAGCCTTTTGTCAACAGGAGGCTAATGGAACTTACAGGAGGTAAGAAAACCCGTGCCTGGGGTTTAGACGATGGAGCTAAGGGCCTTGGTCTTGTTCAGCCAATTCTGTACGGAAGAGTTACTATTTTTTTTTTGAATGACTTGATATATTAGAAAACCGAAGAAAGTAAAATTACACGCATTAACTTGTACTTGCACTAATAGCTAAATCCAGAGCTCTTAAACACGAAACCTTGAACTGCCTTGCCCCAATAAATATTGACAGGTCTGTTTCCTTAATGCTCCTTAATGACTGTTCATGCGCTAAATATTGACAATATATATGCCCTCCACTGCACTAGGATACAATTATTGCAATGTATTTGTCATTTTCGTTTCAGCCCGAATTGATCCAGCTCATAGTTGGCGGACTGTTCAGAGAGAAACAGAAGTTTAACCATTCGGGAGCGCCGATCAAATATTTCACCCGAGCCTTCATCATTGTTCCAGTCGGCCCTGGGTTTTGTATAGTCAACGAAGAATTTTGCGTGTACTACCCCACTCCAGCTCAACTGAAGGTAACGACTTCCTTTTTACTTTCCTTGGTTCTACGAAGTGTAAAGGAAAGTTATGTTATCAGCTGAAAAAACATGCTGAGTCCGAAAGACACTATTTGGAGAAATGGTCTATGTGTGTGTCTGTGAACGCGATTGAGCGCAAACAGCTGAACCAAATCAGTTCAAAATGGACATCTAGCCCTTAGGTTACCATGGGACGCCAAAATAAGGGTATGAGGGAAATCTGACCGAAATTAACTATAGTTATCACAGTAATGAAAACACTAAATATTTTTTAATTCTAAATCGGCTCTAACGATTTTTATTAAATTTGTGGTATGTACAGCACCAAATGACATTTGTTTATTTATTAACTCCTTTCAAATGTGACTAGAATCTTCAGAAAAATTAAAGTGGTAGTCCAATTACTTGTGCCATTAGCGTTTAATAAACCTCATAAGATAAATGCGAGCTACTCTAGAAATTCCGGAATTCCAACCACTGGCATTTCTAAAAGTTCGTACCCGATTATTTCAAAATAGTGGACAGGATCCTTCACAAAAAATCTTATAAAGAGTTCATAATGCTAAATCGGACGAATCTGGTGCAGTGAAATTTAAATATCGTCACCTCAAGGTTATTATTGTACCGTCTTGTCGTGAATGACGAAGTTTCAGTTCATATCGAAGTAATTCAATTTGTCCTGATGATGACACTTCTGATTACAGTTAATGAACGACAAAGGTAGCAGCGCTCCACCACCAGCTGCTTCACAACCCACTCCTGGCATGTCAGCCCCCACCGTCTCTTCAGTCGTAGCTTCGCCTCCTCAGGTTGGAAACGGAGTGATACCCGACGTCCTGGTCAAACAACAGCTCGTCTCTGAACTCTCTGCCAAAACTGAAATGAACCTCATTTGGTCCGAAAAGTGAGTGCCGCTACGAATAAGTTCAATAGGAATAGCGCACATTTCGCGCAATTGGCGTGTAACGGGTTGGACTTACACATTTCTCTGAATCCCTTTCAGGTGTCTCAACGAAACGAGTTGGAACTTGGAGCAGGCACTTTACGCTTTCTTGCAGCTCCGGCAGGCTGGAAAAGTACCTCAGGAGGCGTTTCAAAAATGATAATCGGTTGGTGATTTGACGTCTGTTAACAAAGAAGAGCGACGCTTCTATTCCCTCCCTCTGGATGTACATAGTTCTCTCCTAATTTTACTTTCGCGGACTTGGAATTTGTGGTTGATTATTAAGTTCAAATTATTTTATAATTTTTGTTACGCTGAACGTTCTGTTGAGAAGTTTTTGGTTTCAAGGCGCCGCGAGTTTGTGTAAATATTGTAAATGCGCATCGACGACTACCGTAGAATTATACAGATATTTTTGTTAACTTTTTCTGTCCCGTTGTTTTTTTCTCCTCTCTAATTATTGTTCAGGTTTGCTTCCTTATTGAAATGACTGTTCGTGAACCCTCTTGAATCAGTTGAATGTCAAGGAGGTTGCAGTTTTGCTATTATTGCTTAGCATCTATCGAACCCAGACCTGTGGAGGTACGACAGGTCATTTAGCCTGCCTCCTGGTGGTGAGCTTACCATGCAGAGCTATAACCCAGGGGCATCCTGTAGAATCTGAGAGTTCTTAATCTGGTTTCACACCTGATCTTTGTTTTTTCTCCCGAGGGCATACTTGACAAAGACCCTTTGTCACTGCGGCCACGCATGGGCCTATTGGGACACTGACCCTTTCTTAGTAGAAGGCGTCGTACATACCCGCCCCCCTTAGGAAGTCGAGTATGTCCTTCACTGCAGATTCTGCTATGATTCGGAGTTCAATAAACCCCTGAGAAAAGTATTCAAAGCGTTTGACTGCAAAGTCTGCATTCCACCGCCTCTTGAGATGCCCATCTTGTTGAGGTGATACCTGAGTGGGCAGTGTCAGGTGAGGAAGCTAATCAAGACTCAGATCTCGTCTAGAGAGTTTCAGCGTCGCCTTTGCCCTTAGACAGGGCATAACAAGCCTTTTCGCTTGTCTTAATCTTGGGTGGCGATGCCAATGGGCGCTGTTTTCTTGTATACCTGATATATTTACTTGAGTGGTAAGTTTCAAAGGTACAGATAAACTGTGGCCAAGTTTCTTTGCCATTACTTCTTGCAACATGGGTGAAATGGTTAAAAGATTGCTAAGTAGCAGTCAAAGCTGGTAGGTTTGGCTGGCCTTGCAACTATCGTCGCTCACTGTTGTAGGAACTACAGTGGAGTAGCAAGCTGTTCTTAGTTTGCTTCACACTGTGGGCGCAAGGTGTGCAGGATGGAGAGTCTTACAGAGAAAAGAAGTGGAACAGTGCATTGAAGTCACTATGTGCAGTAAGGAACAGGTTCGTCCTGTGGCCTGGCTCTAACCACTTTCCCCTAAGATATGGAAGGATAAACTCATACTTGTCACATTCCTTTGACGTAGATTCCAGCTCACTCGCCGTTCATCTAGTGCGGCAAGTTTACATACAATAGGGAGGCCTATGCGGGGTTTGGACCAGAGTAGGGGGAAGCTCCCTTTTCACTCTCCACTTGTCCAACATGCAGTCAACTGGTAATTGACTGCAATGCACAGTTGGTCCAGTGTTGTGTTTGTAATATATTGGATATGTTAGTGTAGTGCTTTTAAGGCTGCACAGAGCGTGCGGAAGGGGGTTTCTGTCCCCCATTCTGCCGGGGGTGTGTCCTGCAGTCCCACTTCAAAGAAGGGGGTTCCGTACGAAGGAAGTGTACATAATGTTCCTGTAAGTCCGCCTCTTAACGGATGCGCAGAGAATACGGCAGTGAAATTCTGGTCCTCTTAACGGGGCGAGCACAGTGTGGTGAATTTTAAACTTAGTTATAATATCCAATGGCACCTACGGGGAGGGAAAGTTGTTTTAACTCCTGTGATGCACTCACAAATTGTGGCAGAAAATTGCTGCTATTGTCCTTGGAATCCTTCGAGTTAATGAGCTCGTTGATCCCCTACAAACCTACAAAATTAGAGGAAGCCCAAGAAGTCTTATTTCCTTCAAAATGGTAAGATATCAGTCACTGAAAAGAGCCCCGTTCTTTGCTTCCCCTGACCTTGATGATTATTATTATTATTAGTCATAATACAATACTTCATCTCTCTCTCTCTCCCCTCCACTTGACACCTGCGTTGGTGAATTGTGACTCATCCTCTTCCAATAATCCAAGCAGTTGTTTGAAGGATATACTCAGTTTAAGTGTCGGGTGTGATTCTATCTTATTTTTGCTTATATAGTCACATTGCGTTAACTCTGCTGTGATATCGATACATTCTACTTTGCTCTTTCACGAGTTCCCCTTCCCCCCCACGCAACTTGTTTACACCCACGCTCTCAGAATTTTCAAAGGACCTCGACTTTGAACGAAGTAATATAATTGAGAGTGAAAGCTGAGAATTTTTTTTGAGTTCTCTTCAAATCAAGGATTTTTAGTACAAAAAACACTATTCGGAAAAATGGTTAGAGTGTATGGGCTGGGAAGTGGATCTCTGGAGAAAGGACATCGTCGCCATTGGTCCCGACTGGTCTGCCGTGATGCCGGATGTCCAGGTAGTATCTGGGATTTGGGATCTTGCCATAACGTTTCCACGCTTATTAACCAAGGCAAGAGGCGCGAACATGACAGGATGGGTATTCGAATGGCTGTCGAAAGCCAGTGACGTGGAGCAGCGTGTGGTACAAAAAAAGTGCTAGGAGATACGTTGGCTGGGTGTTTTCCGAGGTATCACGTGTTGCTTGGGTAGTACTGCACTGGTGGTCGCTCTATCGTGGAACATAGAACCTTCCTCGTGCCAATCCGTCTGTCCTAAATCCGTAGGATAGTCTCAGCGCTCTCCCTATTTTCTTTATTATTATTTAATTCGTTTTGGGGGAGGGGGTGGGTGCCACGGTCCCATTCATGGTTTTGCAAAATAAATGAAAAATTGTTGTCTGTGAACGCGATTGAAAGAAAACGGCTGAACCATATCAGCTCAAACTTGATGTCTAGCCCGCAGGTTACCATGGGACGCCTAAATAATGATTTCTTTATGGAAAATTGATATAAACCTACTCAGTGAATATAGAAAATAGGGTGCATCAATCGATAGTGCGATAAAAACCGCCGAATGCACGTGGGGGTCTAGGAAAGTTGTGTAATGCGTCGCACATGATGTTTTTTATTCACAAAAGGTGCTCGAAAAAAAAGTTACGAGATGCATCACACAATTCAGATGGATTTTTATCAACTTTCCTTATTGAAACTGGGTGCGCTTATTGATCCAAATTAATTGAGTTGCTTCTACTTGTGCCACGACCGTTATTAAGTGTTCAGTATACAGGTAGGCCATTTGGAAGATTCGACACGATTTTTCTGAGCAGGTTAGAACTGGTTGTTCTGGAATTCGGGGTAAACGCTACGAAAACGTTTGTTAAAAAAACGGCAATAGTCGAAATTTTGTTGCATGCCCTAAATTGTTTCGCGATCAATAATATTGCATGAACGACCAGTTGTTTAGAATATTTACTCAAGAATTGTAATCAAAGTCGTTTTATATGAAACTATTTTGGTTTTGTGATCACTATGATAGCTATAGTTAATTTTGGATCGATTATGCTAACACCCTCAAATGATGTTATTTGCAGGCATTTGGTTTCGAAATGGAATGTTTGATGGCAATTAGACAAAAAGCCTGATTACAGTTCAAAGGTTCCCCCTATGCGTCGGGCGCTGGTAAAGAAATCAAAGAGTTTACCGGCTCTCAGATAACTCTCCTCGACCCCCATGCGGAAAACCAGCTTGTAACTGAAGCCTAATCTGATTAGCCGCACCAATTTGAGCTCCGGATGTTAAAAACCAGACATTCGCTTCGCAAGAGGAAGTGCCTCACCCTCTTCAGATCCGTTTAAATGAACGCTTTTGAAAGTGGCTCGTTCTCACATCGGTTGCCCCCCATAGAGGTTGCCTCGTTTGAAACAAGGATGTCATGCTGCCGTTGGTGATGTATGTGTGTGTGTAAATGGGGAGGAGGGATCTTAAAAATGCCATCACTTTTGAAAAATTGGCAGTTTTCTGTCGCTGACCTCCGCTTTTTCGAGTAAAACGTCCGAGAGAACCCTCACTGCGGCCTATCATGGGGCGTACGTGAGCTGCCTCATGTCCTCGTAGTTCCACACCGCCGTTCCGATGCAAACTGCACGACAGCCTCGAGGTTCATTCCTGCGGTCAGCCAGCGCCTCGCTGACTCCAGCACTCAGTACCTCTGACTTAACCAATCTTGGCCTCCATACCATTTCTTTTTCCCTCTCTGGACTGAGGATATCTCTTGGTTGTCATCACGTATCTCAGGTTATGTATCACATGGAGTGTGATAAATAACCTTGACTGCCTTGGCCAGGCACCTTCGGGCCAATAGGCTCCGCTGCACTTCTCACACATGCCTTACTCAAGTGACTCTTGGTGGTCCATACAATGAGCTTAGGCCCCAGAAGTGCAGATCCATCTTTCGCCTCCTATTCCCCTATGACGTGGCAGCGAAGACAGTGTTAAAGCATTCTCCTTTGCCAAGTTCTTCAGACCAGTCAGGGATTCCCAAACCTGCTCCGACGAAGTAAAACGTTTGCTGAAAACATTAAAAGGCGATTCAGGAAATGGGTGATACGAGTTGCCGTTTAGGGATTCAGTTCTGCATTTAAAAAAATTAAATTATCTTGAGCCAAACTACATTAATGAGCTTGTCAGCCAGTTTATACACCCACGGAAGCGGGACTCACTCAAGCTCCAAAAAACTACTCAAGTAATACGACAATCTTATCAAACTTTAATTGGCTCGCTGATATTTGTAGCAGTAGCAAATCGCCCCGACCTTGGGTTTTCTGTCAGCTATCAGTCAATTCAACACCTGTCACGCTGACAAACACTGGAGAGCAGCTAAAAGAGTTTTGCGTTACTTCGTTAGAAATTAAAGAAATGAAAGTTTTGTTTTAAAATTTTGGGATGACTTGTGGGCTAACGGACGCCAACTGGGCATTGTGCGCCATTGATGAAAGGGTCTTGCACAGCCTTCTGTTTTTATTTACTTAGGAGAACCAGTAAATTGGGAATCTCGTCGGTAGATGACCATCGCACTGTTAACGGATGAAGCTGAATATATGCCGTCAACAGATCCGGAGAACACTGCCCAATATTTGGCTACCAACCGAATCGCGAGTTTGAAGTCGAAGGACGTTAGTATTAAAGAGCATTTTGTTTGAGATGCAGTCCAGTTACCACATTAGGCTTATTTGTCGAAAGAGAGAAGGCATGGAAGCTGACACCTTAAAGCTATTAGAGGTCTGAGGCATAGCGAATTGCGTAGTGCTACTGGGGCTGGGGAGATATATATATATAGAGAGAGAGAGAGATAAGGGGGAAGAGAGAGAGAGAGAGAGAGAGAGGGAGATTGATTTATAACGTCTTTATTATTGAATCTGGCGAGGTTTGGCCATACATGGCCATTCTTCCACCTAACCAGAGAGAGAGAGAGAGAGAGAGAGAGAGAGAGAGAGAGAGAGAGAGAGAGAGAGAGAGAGAGAGAGATGCCACCTATCTGTAATCTTCATTTGTTTCATTGTCTGTGTGATTATGTTCTTCCGCTATCTTTTTAAGTTTTTGTATTTTAATCATACTCAGTTACTGCGCCAGGCTTTATTCATGGCTGTTTTCACTATCACACACACCCATTTGTGTACATAGGAAAAATTAACAAAATGAAAAAATGTGTCTTTGCCTCACGCGGATTTTTAACTGACCGTGTAGTCAAGTGAAAGCTCGTTACTTTCTTGACAAGTGGATTCTTTAGTTTGGGTTCGTGACTCATGGGCGTGGCGTGTAATGCCACTGGCTTCGTGGACGAACGTTCTGCCCCATGCTGTGCACCGCACTGGGCACGTAACTCCTTCCTACCAACGTCATCTCGGCCGTGTAACGCCAGTTTCAGACGAACGTTTGACGATTTAAAGTGGGGCTCAAAGCGATCGGATATGTATCTCCCACTCAACGCCGCACAATAGCGGCCCATTGTCCGGAATGACGCCTACTCGAAATACATTGATCCCTCCTCTTTCGAAAAGGGGAACAAAATATTATCTCTCGTTTATTGCATTGTTAAAGGCATTACTCCTATTGTCGCCGGGGGTTCATAAATTGTCTCCTCCGATCTACTCGAAGGAGCAGATCCCAAATCAAATATTGAGAAGGCGGAAACCAAAGAACGGAATTTCACAACTCCCCTCAAGAGCAAAATTAAATTTATCGAATTCTTTTTTGAGTACAAAAAACGAAGAAAAAAAACCAGCCCCGGCTGACTCAATTTTCTGCAGGGGTGCGGCCAAGAAGTGCAAGAGATGGCGGAGAAACTTGTTCAATTCAGTACTAGACCAATTTATTGGGCTGAAGTGAGCGCTACATACCGCGCGCCACTGGAAACAATGACCGTTTACCTACAAGTCGCCCCGTTCAAAATTGCACCTAGTTTGTCCGCATGACTTCAATGTCGTTGCATATTCATGTCTGAAGCCACCTTGGATTTGTGGGCAAATGGCCAAACTTTCAGTAATGAATATGAAGTTAATTTTAGCTCAGTACAAATTTTATAAAAGCCGTTCAGCAGCTGATCGTCTGGGAGAGAAAGGAGTTGTGAAGGCTGGCCAAAGGGTTGTCGGCGAACGTCTGCTCGCGTGGAGGATCTTTCCCAACATATTTATCGTTAGATCCTCCATTTAGGTTTGTGCATTGTAGTAGATAGTGCGAACTGCCCTGATTTCCCTCGTGTAACTTTACTGTCTACTGTTCAAAATGATCTTGGCGCCCTTCATTTTTTCTTAGACTGACTAGTTTGCAGCATATATCGCTACCATGCTCTGACTAGTACTATATAGCAACACCTTCGCGAAGAGCTTCATGGCTAACGCTGCTTAAGGAGCAAAACAGTGCACTCGTGACTGTCTCACAACTTCCTTTTCCTTTATTGGCCTCCGTGTGAGTGATGCCCATCCCAGGATCAGTCTAATCAGAGAGCGTCCTCACAGTCTGATTGAACCAGTAACGAACCTTGAACCGTACCACATGACCGGAGCCATCTTGGGTGACCTAGAGCAGTACAAGATAATATTAGTGACCCTTCATTCGTTTCAAAAGCGCGGCTTGGGGAATTTGAACAATAATTTCTGTTGACTTCATTACTTAAGTTATTAGGGGTGATAGGTAAATTGGCATACTAATTCCAAAGAATTGTTGGTTTTTTTCATATCATGTCAAGTTTTTTCGCATGCCATTACGCTTCGCAGGATTGAACGCGAATCACACAACCTACTACGGCGTAGCATGAAATGTGTTCTCCTGCATAATGGCAATTTATACCGTGTAGCCCCTATAGTTTATTCAGTTTCTTTCCGCGAAGAATATGGCGACATAACGAAAGTCGTTGACTCGTGGCAATATAACACGCAACCGTGTCGGGCTTGGAATAGTCTGCTCCTTACTTGTCCAGCAACGCGGCTATACCAAGTATCCCAGTACAAAAGTTAACGTACCTGTTAGGTGAGTCCGTCTCCTCTGGCTTGTGAGTAACTCACAAGCCAGAGGAGACGGACTCACCTAACAGGTACGTTAACTTTAGTATTTGCCTACTGGCGGACACAACCCAATTTCTTTAATACCTATCCCAGTACACTTTCCTTTGTTCTGCGAAGTAGTAATCGGTTGAGAAAACAATTTTGAGTTCCGTTCATATCTTTTCGTTTCAAACTCTACTGAGTTCGGAAAATACTATTCGGAAAATGGTCTATGTGTGTATGTATTACAACGAGTATAATGATCAAAACATCAAATATTTTTTCTCTAAAATGACTCACGATATTAATTAATTTTTCTTTGTCTGACAGCTGCTGATGAGACGGCAATACCATAAAATTCTCATTAGTGGGAAAATGGCGAGAGCAGCACAATAAATTACCAAACATTTTTCGACGAAAATTGATTTTTGCGTAGACTACTCCAGAAATTCCGGAATTTCACTTACTACCGTTTCCAAATGTTTTTACCGGATAACCTTGGGAAAGTGATTATTGTCATTCTCAACAAAGTCGTATCTACAGCCTTATCAATTTTCTGTGTGCCAATTAATCAATGACGGTCGGAGCGTGTGTACCGGCAGTAAAATAAATTCCAGATCCGTAAGCGCTACCGCGTTCTGGCGCAGTGAAGTGATGATTTTCCAAGTTCAAATGAACTGAGTGATAAATAAATTGAATTAATAGCAGAAGCCATGAAAACCAGTGAATTTACTAAAGAAAGTTGTGTGATGTGGCTCACATAATATTTTTCGCATATGTGGGACTGTACTGAGGTAGCTTGGGGATGCTTTCCATGCATTTTAAATCCGCCATTTGTCGACAGAAAAAAAACATTAAATTTCCGGCTTTGCGTATAAAACTAGGTCTCATGAAGCAGTTTTCATGGGTTTGTCAATAGAAAGAGATTGGCGTTCCCTAGGCTGCTGAACAGAATAGATAAAGGCTGGTGCGATTCGGTAGCTCATTAAAGATGAACATTTCCCTGAAACATTGACCAAACTCAAAAGGAATGCTCGGTTGGCTTTCAAAAACAATTGTTAAAGACTTTCTTGGAAATACAGGGATGGACCCCGGATTACATCGAAATTGTTCAACAAATCTTGAAGAGCTTCACAAAGCTTGGTTGCAAAATGAGCATCAAACTGCCTCCGTTGGATAGTTGTTGGATGCCCGAAAAAGAGAGAGAAGTAGACACACGAATTGAGCGAGACATAGAACAGTATTAATACGTATGCTTAACACGATCGAGTTGTGAGTTTAAAATTGCCACACAAGGGGGCTCTGAATATGTGAACTGGTTGGAGGGGAATTAAAGTGGGGAGAGAGTGAGTAGAGCTGTGAGTACCCCGAGAGCTGACAGATGAGTGTGTATTGGGAAAAGTGTGCTGGACAGGAAGTAAATCGATGGCTGTGAAGGGAGGGTGGTATTTTGGAAAGTCCATATAGGGGATAAGGAAATAACTGAAGAAGATACTGGCGGGACTTTCCCACAGCTACGGACAAAGGGCTTCAGGTCAGAAAAAGGTGGACTCGATGTTTGGGGAAGGCTCGAAACTGTGACAAGAGTGGTAGTTCCGAGCTCAAGATTCCAACTAATTCGACCAGCGCCGAACAATAGTCATCTTGTTAATTTCCCAGAAAAGCTTGGTGCTGTTACAAGATGAACAGGGATAGCGATTCCACCTCAGACAGTTATGGAGGCACCGTGCCAAGGTGCCAAGGCATCAAGGTAGATGGGATATCACTATGAGCGCTGACTGCCGTTTACACTCAAAACACAATTTAACTTCTACTATATTAACCTCCGTATGAATATAATGTTCTAATCTATTAGTTCAGATCTCCCCTTATTTCCCTTTACGTGTACACTTTTAAGGTCAAAGAAGTATGTAGTAGCCTAAACAGTTGACGTGATAGAAACAAACTGAATATTCTTGAATTCAGAGACGAAAAATTAGTCAACACTAGTCACAGATCGAAGTCAACCAGACTTCTAATGCCGCAGGCAGCAGTTGTTTCTCCTCCAGAGGAAAATTTAACATTTGAAGTGCTCCGTTGTCGCACTTTCCGCCGTGTTGGGCTAACTTGAAAGTGGGGACTTAATGTCCTGTTTTCAAAATTTATTTGTGGGAAAGTACCTTTTTATAGGAAGTTTTGAGCCTGCTACGCTTCCTTCGCATTCTTGACCGAATTCGGAGGCCTTCGTGATAAGTGCTGTTTTGATGGCAGGTTTGACATACAATACTAAATGTTCTGGTCTTCAATAGCCGGCAAATTGGGACACGAATGGAATTGGCAACTCTCAGTATTGCATATGACAGTATTTTCTAAAACTAGAGTTCGTCGCACAAGTTACAGGGCCCTGGAAGATTCGTTAAGGTCTTAGAGCCGCAACTATAAACTAGGTCGTATATCATACAATGGTCTGTATTTGGTCCCTTGCTGAAGTTTATCGGTGAGGGGCTAACTAACCTACGTAAGTTCTAGACATCAATTTTCCAGAGTTGAGATCACAAGAATCGAACTCGGATTTCATTCCTCCCGGTCGCTGTTAAACCGCAAGAACCGCCGTAACTTTGGCGTTCATTTTTTAGATTTCGCCATTCATTTTAACGAAATCTTATCGTTAATTGGTTTCAAATGGTTAACTAGGTGCTTTCAATTAGCCTTCGGAAAAGCGTGAAAATGATTCGAATGATTACAATTAAGAATGATGCCTTCGTCTGCGCTCATTCAGGTTTTACTTTCGAGCTGTGTAGGCTCTAGCAACCACACACATTGCCAATTTCTGGCTTTCCTCTGGACAAGGCTGCTGAGGGTCGGCGCTACATTTTTCTGAGAGTTAGAAGGGCTCGACCAGCCCTTTCTTTGATCCGATAGCCCTTCTCTAATCATCCCCCTGCGAGAGGCCCGGAAGTTGTTGAAGAGGTTCAGGACGAGTGCTGCAGGGTGAGAGGGAAGAAGAAGTAGAGCCTTCTCTTCAGAAGTTTGTGGTGTTTTAGTCCCCCCCCCCCTGCCGACGAGAACGAGACTCACAGGTGCTGTGTCTGGTAACTCAATTACAGCTGCTGCGCTTCTTATTTCATCTGTGGAAGAGATGAAACCATCATGGCTGTGAGGATGCTAGATCCCCCACCTTACTCTATTCCCAGGACCTGTCTAGGTCCCCCCAAAGTCTTTGCCACAAAGAAAGGTGGTTCGTGGCCCGCGATTTTAATGTCGCTGTTTTCCGGCTGCCGCCAGACGCTTTTACAGTAGAGGCTGGTCATATCAGGGGTGCTGCCATGATATTGTCCTTGAGGGGCTTGTGATACGCCTGTTGCCCGCTACGTATATCAACTGGTTGACGTTCTGCCGCGGACCTGTCCATAATGCGCATTCCATCGTGGACGCAAGAAAGTTTGATCTTGTTTTGTTCAATTAATGCCACGTCAAAGGTCATTGTCAATGTCAACGCGAGTAGAACGTAGAAATGTAGTAGAACTGTAAAACTCAATTAGTTTGTGTAATCCAATGGAATTCAGAATGAACGACCAATACGCTATTTTGAGAGCAGCCGATTCGTTATTGCGTCGCTAAATCCCCAAGTCCGGTTTCTTTCCCACAGGTTTCCCCATTACGAAGGAATTCAGCAAAAGGAAAAGATGCCGTCGACCGACAGCTCTGCTGATTAAATTTTCATTCGCAGATCTCGAAAGGAGTTGAGAGGGAATTCGCCAAGGTGAAACCAGACGGATAGTGATAGGAAAGGCCAGCGGAATCGCGAAGTTTTTGCTGTTAACTTGAAAGGAAGACGCGAGGAATGGACAAATTTGTTTCAACGTATGTCTCTAATTAATGATACGTTGACGGGGAACTTTATCTACCGCCTTCGCTGGGAAGGGACATGACCTTACGAGAGACGCGAAACTCGTAGACTGCATAGCCTGCAATAGACTGTGCAATTTACAAGCGGCGAGGGATTGAGGGCACTGTCTCAAAACGCTAAAAGCCAGATCAACGACGTTCAAATACGCCTGCATATCACACAGCTTTCCTAATTCTTCATGTCACTCAGCCAATAGGTTTCTAATAGCGTCCTACACAAATCACATGGAGGTGTGAGGTGTTTCGCCTGCATCACAACGTTACATTTCCAATCTTATTCACATTACATCGACAAGAGTTGGCGAGGCGCACATTTATTTTTTAAATTGTTACCCTGGCATCGCCTCTGCAGCAAAACTTCACAGTGATGTAATAGTTCCTAGCCTTCCAGGACTTTCTGTTCTCAGTCCCTAGAGGAGTCTGATGCTACTACTTATCCAACTCTTCTGTTCTTTTCTGACGAAACACTTCCACTACCTCCTTCAAACTGCAGCGAGGTTTGGCCTTCTTGGGACAGGCGAAGAAAATGCACTGCCCACAGTTCCCCAATACCTGCAGCAGGTTTCTCCTTTCTTCCCGATTTTATGTAGTTAGCATCTGGAATTCCCATGCCCAGTTAGGAACTGGGTAAGATACAAATTTACCTCACTGGGGTGGTCCACAACTCTTGCGCTTCTGCCACCCCTGTCAAGCTTTGGGCGTTCGAAGATGATCCTATTTTCTTACTTACAGCAGAGCTCAGTTCTTCGGCTTTTGTTAGGTGTGAAGCCCTTAGGACGCAGGTGACCCGTTAGTTTATGGCTAGGCTGGGTGGCCGTGGCACGCGGAACTGAAGAGGCATAGATCAGAGAGAAACGAAGTCGAGCTCTGTCCACATCCTTTCGAAAGGCTAAAGGGCAATGGTAGTTTTGGAGTAAGATTAGCCAGTGTTGAGAGGGGGAGGGGGCTGTGAGCGTACATGCGATCAAGTTACTTTCGGGGTTTAATAATTTGTTTGAGGGGCTTCCATTTTTTCACTTTACTACCGAAAGAAGTTATTAAATGAGGGTATTAAGTCTCGTTCATGATTACGTACCACCTGACTCCCATTGTAGGCACCTCCAGTGATCACAGTCTAGTGGTCAAAGACGAAGACTCATATTCCGACGAAAGTCGGGGATTGTATCGGAGCTCGGGTTCACTGTAATGTTTGCCTGAGTCAAAACATTTCCAAACCCCTCGTAACATTTACTCCAACGTCGATTGGTACAGGTGAGCTCATAGTCGACAACACACAAGGAGTTATCCTGCAGACGAGATACTTATTCATCCATTCAATAATCAGCGATGTCCAACTTATGACCAATACTGAACGACTGTCGCATAAACTGAGCGATGCGTTTCACCGGATTAAAAAACGTTTTTTCTTTTTTTCATTAACATCACCCGTTATCTCAAAAGCGGTGCTACCCAAATATATAAATAGTGTGCTCACCCGAATATATCAAAATTATGAAAAATTTCCCAAGGGAATTATTACTGTCATTATTTTCACGTAAGAGCGTAGTCAGCGTTTTAAGCTCGGGAATAGCGTCACAGCTTCATTAACACGGGAATCGTACGAAATTGGGAGGCAACGTGGCGAGTTCTATAGTTATCATCACAATTCCTGCCAAATGGTGTGTCGAGATGTTGTCAGTCTTGGAAGTAACACGTTAATTTATTAAGCGGGCGACAGCATGTTATTTGAATTTGTTATCTGATTGCACGGTTTGAACCGAGCTCTTTTGGCCAGTTTACGGGAAAACTGGCCAAAACGGTTCAAACTAGTCGATTAGGACGCCACCCACTTTTCACTGCTCGGAACGACCAAGACGTGCTCGCTCGTGAGCCAATCGGCGTCTTAGGCGTAGTCCACTTGGCACCCTCTGATCTGGTTCAAAACGTCAACGACAACCTGCGATACTCTTCTTCAAGGCGGATTTCATTCAAAAACAACCGTGAACTTGAACCTCATTAGCGCTCGAGCGAACCGCTAAAAAAAAGTTACACAACGTGGTTTCCGTCGTTCAAAATTAGCTGGTTGAAACCGCCCGTAAAAGAAAAATTAGTTTTGCGGCGAAAATCTGGCGAAAAAAATGAGGTAAGTTGACCAACTGTTTGAAGAGCACAGCACCTTGTTAAATCCGTTAACAGTTGGGAACGTCGCTCTAATTTAAACTTGTCTCATCAGTTCGAAGACATAACGCTCCAATCATCGTGTCTTTGAGTCGAAGGGAGTCGTCACTGACACTTTGTCACAAATTGGCTAGTCCGGGATCAAATATTAGACTTAGCCCAGTAGTTTTCACTTAAGTTTCCTCAGCCCGACGTACATTCAACGGTCGCCTGCTGACACACTCAGCCGTTGCATCAAATCAGCACATTTCCTGCCCAGCACACCCAGCCGGGACATGGCCACTGTTACTACCCTGATGTTACCTACAGTAAGAAGATCCCTCCTGACATATATTCCTTCATAGTGAACGCAAGATTTCGGCTTCCAGAGACAAGCTCGGCGTCATAGCGACTGCCTCGGGCATCAGTCCTTCTCTACAGGCACATGACGTTACATCACGCCACTGCTGCTGGTCCTGAACACATCCAATACCAGCCACGGAACAAGTGACACATCCCAGCGACATACTGTGAAAGAACAGAATAATAGCAGAGTTCATACTAGGCTGTGGTCGATCATCAAGGGTAAAATCATCCGCAAATGGTTATGCAGCGTCAACTACTAAATTGAGAGAATAGGAGACAAGACAGACATCCTGCTGACCCCCCACCCCCACCCCACCGCCACCCATTTCAATATTGCCCAAGATCTCTCCAACCACTCAACATTCCACAATTCCTGTGAATACGATATTTGGGTGCTGCATTTTCGTTCAACGCATTTCATTCGGGTGAGTATAGTAGAAAAAAAAAGTTCGAACTTATTAGCCGAAGGCGTACTGTGAGTTAGCGCCGTTTTTTGAGAAACTCCCACGAGCTATAGTAGCGGCATCTATAACCCCACACGCCCCAGGTGAACTTGATTTTCTGCGGCCAGAGCGTTGTCACGTTGAGGGGGTCAGCCTCCGGAGCTATTTACGCGGAGTTCCTACGGACGTCGTCCATTCTCCAATTTAATTCTCCTCATTGAGGAGGTTCACAGGATAAATAGCTAACCCCGAGGGAGCTCTAGTTTTCTATTGGAAAGGTCGAGTCGAAGGCCACTCCTCTACCGGCAAATGCAGCAATGATGACACGCTTCACGAGCTGAGATTTTTCACTTTCTGCTACCCAAAGGGCGAGGAAAGTGTTGCGACACCGGTGTCATGAAAATCTTTCCTATAACCCTCATTTCGTTCGCTCGCAACTATTTCTATAGCTATCCGTTGAAAGAAGATACAAGCCAACACACTTAGGAAAATGAGATTGATCGAGCATTAAACGATCATTTTACAAATTTTCTCAAATATAGCTCTAACGATTTTGATCAAACTAGCATCTACGTTTTGAATGTGCACATATTTCCGTAGAAATGTGATGCACAACAGATCGTCGAATTTGCGGAAAGTTGTACCTCTGATTCTGCAATGATGTAATTCGTGCAGTATCTCAGATGTCTAGCGCAGATATAACCTCGTTAACCGCGCAAAATACCACACTACTTTCCTAAGCACCACGTGTATGCAGCGATTACTCATTACTAACTTGTCCAATCTGTTCTTCACTTAGTTTATACAAATCTGGTAGGAAATGTCGTTCGATACAGAAACTGGAGGCGCATCATGAGCAAATTGTGTTGCTGGTAGTCCCTGTGGAACTATTTAAGTGGTCTCTACCTATGTCTGATGTATTGTATATCTTATTCAACTACCTACATAATTTTCGTGCGAGCGCCAGTGTCATTGGACCGTTTTTAGTTTTCTTATCTGTACCAAGATATGTAACCTAATGGGTGTCATGGGGCGAGCTCAATGTATGCTGTATGGATGGTGGGGGGAGGGTAGGCATGGTGGCTAGCAGCCCTCCTCTCTCCTTACTCTGATCAGCAACGCGTGAAACTGGTCTGCACCCTGCTGTTTAAGGTGTACCTGTAACCACTGCCTTCGGCATTCAATGCGTCAGTCTCTTGCCACCATCCCCCTAGCGTCCTCGCCTACGCGTTGCAGATTATTTCAGACCGTTGCTCCATGGTTGGGCAAAAACTGCAAAGCAACGGATGATACACGGTGACGAGTGCGTGCAGGGTGTCGTATAGATGGCAGTCGAAGAGGATGTATCTACAGCTCCAGCATTGCATGAGCGAGAGTGGAATTTACTCAGCTAGAACAATAGGAGCCTGGTATTGAATGGATCGTGGGCCAAAAGTAGCTGGGTGGCTGGAAACGACGGGTGCCATCATCCATGTTGCAGCTGTATCTGGATAAAAGGCACAAGAGCACAATTACGTCCCATGCTATCCGTGTCGTACTCAGCTTGCCACAATCTGTGGACCATTGAGGCGCCAGCTCCAGCCAGACCTCCACTGTCTCTACTCTGGCTAGTGTTGAGTGCAGAGAGCGAAGCTCACCATCGTTTGACGCCAGTGTGTTCCTCTAAATCCAGGTCGGGCAGCCAACATGGCCAAGTTCATAATCAGGTATCGAGCCGTTGGTGTTAGCTCAACCTGAGTACTAGAGGGACCTGGATTGCTGCGTCAGAACGACAGGGGACTTGTGTGTGGCACCACGATTCAATCAGCCTAGTCGCCTGCTGTGTACTGAGGTAGTTGGAGATGCTTTTGAAGAGCTGCTGACTCAGGCAAAAATTACGGCAATCGCGCTGGAGATCCGATCCACAATCCCTAACTTACGTCGAGAGGAGGGAGATGTTCTGACTGACTCCTGTTAAAGGCACCGGGCGATCGTGGTCTAGTGGTTAAGACATTGTTCATAATTCTCGACAGTAGCTCTTCAAAAGCATCTCCAAAATACATCAGTACAATTGGCGCCCAACTAGTGGTCAAGCTTCTTCATTCCAAGAAAAAGAAGAGGTCCAGAGAGAAAAATTAAGTTAAGAGAGAAGTAATGAGACGAAAGTTCCAGTGTGAAGGGAAATAAAATGGGAGACGCGCCTACTACAATGTGAAAGAAAAGACTTTCCTTGTAGCCCCCTCGTTTCTCGAATCAAAGATCGGATTTTCCGGGGATTCACTCAACTCTCAAAAATTCGTTCATTAAAAGAGTCCGCTCCAGGAGTAGCGGCTAACGACGAGGGGGGAGATGTACTGACTGATTCCTTTTAAAGGCACCAGGCGATCGTGGTCTAGTGGTTAAGACATTGTCCATAATTCTCGACGTAAGTTGGGATTGTGGATCGGAATCCGGAGCCGTTGCCTGGTGCCTTTAATAGGAGTCAATACATCCCCCCCCCTCGTCGTTAGCCGCTACTCCTGGAGCAGACTCTTTTAATGAACGAATTTTTGAGAGTTGAGTGAATCCCCGGAAAATCCGATCTTTGATCTGTACTGAGGTAGTTTGGAGATGCTTTTGAAGAGCTGCTGACTCAGGCAAAAGTTACGGCAATCGGGCCACAGCTCCGATCCACAATCCCAACTTACGTCGAGAATTATGAACAATGTCTTAACCACTAGACCACGATTGCCCGGTGCCTTTAATAGGAGTCAGTCAGTACATCTGGACAATAATCTAGGCCATCCATGGATTATTAGTTACAGTGATGTAACCAACTGAGAACAATTTTCTTGGCTCTACTTCAGATCTTTATGTTGCCAAGATAGAAAACACAATGCGGACAGCAACGAACATAACGTTCCTCAGCCCCACATACATTTATCGCTTTAGCAACTCAACGTCCAAATGCAGAAGATTGGTAGTGATTATGGTTCCGATATTTATCGGGTAGCCCCTATTTATGTCGCGGCCTTTATTTAGTGGAGTAGGTTATAACCTCTTAAACAAGTATTGTGAAGGTAATTTATTGTGGTGCCCTTCGTCAATTTCCTACCGATGTAAGTTTTACGTTATCATCATGGACTACCGCTCATACAAAAAATGGAATCAAATTGTTCGTTTAAGCAGCTTTGGAGAAAAAGAAATTGCGTGTTTCGATCATTACAATAACTGAATATCTGTAGGTAGTTTTGCTCATACCCTCATTTTGCAGTAGATCTGCAGGATGTATACCAACTTTGGGCTGATTGGGTTCAGTCGTTCACTCAGTCTAAAACCGAAGACACAAAGACCATTTTGCCAAATGAAATTTTTCGGACTCAGTAGTAAGGAAATTAAAAATAGGTGGAAAAACTTCTCCATCAGAGGTCAAGAAAATTTGGTCCTCTCTCTCTCTCACTCTCCTCCCCCCCCCCCCCCTGATGTCGATGGAAACTGCAGATAATCTGCTTTTTCTTTCTTCCAAAAAGTAACGAACAAAACAAACACACGAGCTCAATCGGCTCAACACCAAACTAAACACTTTTCGCTTCTTAGGGCTATACCCTTATGTCCGCTCAAAATATTTTCATCGAGATATTCATACGAAAATTAGGTATTGATTAGTAAGAAACGTGTTGCAGGTTTAATCAATATCATTATAATTGTTTTCTAGAAAATAAGAACAACCCTATTTTTAGGGTTTTTAGCGCGTTAGCTTGTTCCTAAAGTTGGTGAGGACCAGATCGGGAGATCCGTAAATTCTATATCGACGCATTTTATTATGGCATCATGTTGGATATTGTGAATGAGAGGGGGGGGGGGACTGTAGGACCAACGGACTTCAGGCTGAACGTGGGCAGCATGCAGCGGCAAAACATGACTATGACGATTCGCTCCATGGAATGGCCCAGGAATGAACCTTATTCAGAAACCAAGACCTCGTTCAGACTAATTTGAATTTATATCCAGGTTCAGTTTCCAGAGCTTTGTCTAGGGCTCAGGAGGGAATTGCGACGGAGGCCGAGGCAGTGAGCTCGGCCGCGACCCTGGCGCGGCTGCTTTGGACAACACAATTTGTTTGGAAGAAAAGAGAAAAAGCGGCTGCACCTACTTCGGTGGGGAACGTTGATAAGAAGTTTGAATGAAGAGGTTGTCGTTTGTCAAATGGTCGGTCCAACAGCCGGGGGACGATTTCGACTGTAGTTGGCGAGAAGCTCAGTCAGTTGAACCGGTGGGGTGCGCGACTCCTCAGGTCAGTCCTCCAATGGGCTTCGTTCTATCGTCAACTTCTCAGTCTTAAGGTAAGTCCCCAACTCTCCTCCGGTTTATTTCTTTATTTTGTACTTTCCCGTCTCTCCCATTTGCCTCATTTTATTCTGACAGGTTTGTCCGCCCTTTTATTCAACTCGAAATTCGCCCACGCAGTTGAATCTAAATACGTTTGGAAAGTTTGTTTACGTCTGTCTTCGGACGAGTTCTCTCGTCAAAAACTTGGAGACGATTTCGACAACAGTCTTTTTGCGAATGGTCCACAACTCTTGACCTTTCCGTCTCTAAAAGTGTTAGAAATCGTCGTTTTTAAAATGTGTGGTTGAATGAAAGTTCCGTCACACAACTTGCCACAACTGGTGCGAACATTATTTCATTATTACACATTCATGCATTTACGCACGTAAAAATAAGTACTTGTTAATGAAAAGTGCCTTGTACGTCGAGTCCTAATCGTTTGAACCAATTTCGATAAATCGAATTGTTTGGAATATTCTGCCGACCTCACTTTCTGACGTACTGTGTCTTATATCTCCATTCAACGAACGGTTGGAGAAGTAGTTGCTGGGAACAAAATGTGAGCGCGTGTACAAACAATGGGAGCTCGAAAAAGTTGAAAATGTGTTTTGTTTTGGCGCATTTTTTGGGTGTTATCATCATTGAAGGAACCGCCCGAGGAGAGTTTATGGAGAACAACGTATATAGTTGAAGACACCCTGTGAGCCATGATGCCAAGAGCCTTAACAGCATCTATGCTGAAGGGTGACGAAAACCCCTTTTTTAGCTTCTTGAGCCTGTACATCCACACACCGAACTCTCACAGACATCTTTGTTGGGAATTAATTAGTTAAACCCGATGTAAGTTAATTAACATCGTAAGATCCATTTTCGATAAAAAGTCCTAAAATCACAATTAAGGTATATTTTTGCCCCACTCCACCTTGCCTTAGATGCAAATTAATCACAGCCATATCATTGGTCCTCCAAAAATAATTAACAAAACAAACAGCGAGCACAACAGGTTCTGCAAGAAAGAGTGCTATACAACACAAATCAGGATAATTACTGGTTCAGAACACCCTTCGAGTTTAGTCTGAATTGCGAGGGAAGAAACTTCTTAGGGTTCTAAGCACTGTATCTCCGTTCACAGTACGTTTGAAGGGATATTGGTGGGTAATGAAAGTAAAGTATTAAGAAGCTGAGAATTCGGACGTCTAATCGTTATTTCCCTTGGCTCCACAATTTCCCCAATTTTCTCACTAATAAACTCTCTAGCAACTCATAAAATATGTTTTTCGTCGAGTTCACAATAATGTTCTGACAAACAAACAACGCGTTTAAGGCTACGGAATTTATTGAGTTTTGCCTACTTATGCTTCAACCGTTATTGAGTAATCAGTGCATGGGTGATTCATGAGACTTCCAACTCGATTTTTCTTTAAGGGATCGCTATGACCGTTTTGGAATTATCGGACAAAAGCTGTGAGAAATGGTGATGGTGTTGAATTCCGGAATTTCTGAGGTTATTTTCAATTATCTTATGGCTGTTATTAGATTCTGAGAATGCTACATGTGAGGGATTTACAAGGGAAAAAGTTCGATAAAATAGATTTTCCTCGAAACGGTTGATAATTTATTGCGCCTCTGTCGTGATTTTCGAAGGTTCTGCTGTGTTGTTCGGAACTGTCCATAAAAATTAGTTTAATCAAAACCCACAGCGCCGCTTTTGAGACAAAATTGGCGTTTTAATCGCTATGATAGCTATTGTTAGTTTTGGACCGATTTGCGTCATAACCTAATTTCGGCGTCCCACGGTGATGCGTATTTGAAAAATCGTATCGAGAGTCACATCAAAAAGTTTAATAAAAAAGTGGCAACAGTAACAGCAGCGCAATAAATTCTCAACACTTCGTGGATTCAGCGACTTCCATTGCTTTCGCTGCTAATCACTTATTTTTCACTCAGCTCGTAAGAACTAAGTAAAACTAAACTGACAAACCCGTAGCGCTCAAAGTTCCGCAATTTGGGAATGCTACTAATCTCGCCACGACGTTCATTTAAAAACTAACGAAAGGCAGTTGATGGAATTGTCGGCATGATTTTTCTGGGATTCACAGTTCAGCAAATGGGGCACACGACGTTAGTTCGATTTACTAAATTTCTGAGGTCACTTCTGAGTTGTTGATTAGCACGATTAAAGTTTTTTTTCCCGTATAAGTAGCTTATTGGACTACCGCTTCGATTGCTTGAGAGCGCTAGTGTCACACGTGCGACATTTATAAGGAAAACTTGAGGTTTCATGACGTTATGAGACCTTGTGAATCAGAAAAACTGAAATTAAGGTCTGGGCTTTTTTTAAACTGTTTTCACCCGATGATTTCGAAATAATGAACGGAATTTTATTTTTAAAAAGTCTTGTTGATATTCTCATGGATCATCTGTGCACTGATTGCTCAATAATGGTTGTGGCATGAATAGGAGCATTTCAATAAATTCCAAAACATTGACCACTTTCTACCTTAAACATGATGTGATGATGCATCAAGTTCGAATGAACTGAGTGAAAAATAGTTTGGATTAGTGGGCGAAGCCTTGAAAATACCTGAATCTACCTGCGGTTGAGGGTTGCTGAGTGCTGGTGTTTGCACGACCGCAGTACTTTCGTTAATCTTTGGGGAGTGGGGAGTAAAAAAATCAATTCCCTCGTGGGTTTCATCGAAAGCGGTCGAATCCGTACGAATTAATGAACCGAAACTACATCCATTTTAATTGTGAACGGTTAATTAAACGCCAGTTGTAACACGAGCTTCAAGGGTGTATGGGAGTAGCAACGTGGAGCAAGTATAGCTTTGCGTTCGAATTACAGGGAATTTAACGAGAAAATTACCCGGTCATATGTTGTTGATGACGTGCAATCTAAAGTCTGCACACACTTTTGAAGCGATGCCCTTTCGTCCAATGTATCCTTAAATATAGATATTCTACGTACGATTCGTTGACGCCACACCTTACACAATCGTACTACATATCAAGATGGAGTGTGCCGCTACCGCTAATCCTGATCGATTCGTAAAGATCTCTTTGAAAAAAAAAAAGATTTCGACTTCGGATTTTCTCTACATTGAACTGGATTAGGGGCATGCAATAAATCACCGCCGCTCTTTAAAGTTTAATCCTTTAAAGACAAAACGCGATTTAAATGACAAAACTCGGACTGGCGGATTAACGAGTGCGCGGCACAAAGACTTTTTTCACATTGGCAATTTCATTAAATGAAAAACAGCACCGGAAAGCTAAACAAATGCGGAAGAAGGCATAGATCATTATTTAATATTTAAGTCGTAAATTGATGCCATACGTGTATCAGAAACGTCGTAGTGTGTATGGACAGGAGCCAGAAAAGTGTCTCGTATTCTGTACAAATCTTATATTATCACATTTTTATGCGCACAATAACGTTCGGCCACCGGCGCGTATGGGATTTCGATTGTCATAATATTTCAAGAACCGAATTTCAAAATGCGATTCCTTAGCACATTTGAGAATAGGATTCTCATAATTGTGGCCGTCTCTCATTCAATTATAACTGACGAGGCTTCGTAGCTCGGAAAAATATGATTGACAGCGTTTCTTGTCTGCCTCGGAGCCTCTTTACGTTTCTATTAAAAATTGGGATTATTTACTCACCGTTAATTACCCGAGTTACACTCATCTTTCGAGTGAGGCTCGCGTTTTTTTTTCCTCCTTAATCGCCACTCGATCGAAATTAGCTCTCTCGATGCCGATAGGCGCCCGTTTAGAGACTCCGGTCATTCGGTAGGTTCGATTCTGAAGGAAAGCGAAGGAGTAGCTTCTAGTGGCGTCTACGAAATGAATTTCTATTTAAAAAAAACTGTTGTTGGCCGTTTATTAAATTATGAACGTGATTGAACGTCATTCGGAGTGACGTCGAGCACTTCGCGCGAAACAGGTTATTCAAAAATGTGAGTGTTCGCGAGAAATATGCGAAAGTCGAGTGTTGTGACATTTGTTTGGACGATAAATCGTTATTAACTCTGGCAAACGAAAATGACTTTTAGGATCTGCGATTCTCAAAGTTCTTGAAACGATTTCGATATTAACACCTAAACACGAGCAATCGAACTTAGCCGAAAATTAGGTATAACGGAAGGTGCGACCCATCACACAACTTTCGTTAGCTCTACGTGACTTCACTGGTTTTCATGGTTATATCTTGTAATTCAACTCATTTTTCACTGAGTTCATTTATTGTGGCGCTTCTACTCGTGCCACAATAATTATTGAGCAACCAGTACGCAAATAATTAATGAGAGCGTACAGACCATCTTTTTGAGACCGATAATAATCGTTGTTTCAGAATAATACGGTAAAAACGATGAGAAATGGGGGGAATGAAACGATGGGGGTTGAAATTCCGGATATTCTGAAGTAGCTCTTATGTACCTTATGGGCGTTATCAAACACTCACTGGATGTTCTTGATTGGTCTGCCAAGTCAATTTTTCTGAAGATTCTAGTTACACTTGAGCCGAGTGTATGAGGAAATATCTGGTGCGTAGCAACACACAACTTTCCGCCACCCCTTTAAGTTCGAACACCACCTACATATGCGGGCGCTATATCTTCGTTCAACGCATTTTTACAGGAACATTTATGGAGAACATAATGTAGGGACAAGTTAGCTGAGGGTACTCCAAAAGTTTGAATGAAATCGTTAGAGCCGTTTTTGAGAAAATTGGAATACCGATAAATTAATATTCGACAAATCTCCTTTTCTGAGTTAACATGGCTAATATATCCGTTCAACATATATATACAGAAATAACTATAGAGAACGAAATGTTGGTATGGGTGACTAAAAGACTCTCCATTGGAATTTATCACATCTGTTGAAAAAGTTACCCTGGAATTTACGGAAATGTTCGAAAAAACGTTATTTTCGACACATTTTGATTTTTATCTCTGTTCAATGGACCGTCACAGGAACATTTATTGAGAGGAATATGTAGGTATTAACTATTTGAAAACATCCTGTGAGTTTGGTGAAAATCGCTGGAGCCGTTTTGCCAAAAAGCGTAAAAAACCTATTTTTGCTTCAGGGGCCCATATCTCCGTTCACCGTATTTTCATGGAGATATGTATGGAGAAGAAAAGTTAGGTATTGATTAGGAGAAGATAATTTGAAAGTTTGATCAAAATCGTTAGAGCCGTTTTCGAGAAAAATGCGAAAAACCCTAGTTTTTGGTACATTTTCGTCCCCCCCCCCTTCCCACCGGTCGAAATCGTCCATAACCTTATTTTGGTGTCTACAAAAAATAACGAACAAAACAAAAAAAGAACCAGGTCAATCGGATCAGCCGTTCTCCCGCAAATCGAACTACAGACGCACACACACACATACACACACACGGACCACGCGCCGAAATTAGGTTTTTTAGACTCAGTAGGGTCTGAAACGTAAAGATCTGAAGAAAAAATTTTTTTTTTGGGCCGATTACTATACTTTCCTTCCCTTCGGGTAGCGGAAAGTAAAAAACTACGCTAAAACCGATTATTATGGAAATGTTTGGTAACTTATTATGCTGCTCTCGTCATTTGCCCACAAATGGGAATTTTTCGGTATTTTATTTTTTGCGAAATGGCAGTAGTTGAAATTCAAGAATTTCTGGTGTGAGCCCGATGTATAAATATCTGGTGCGTTGCAACAGACAACTTTCCTTAGCTCTACGTCAATTCACTTTGTACATAGCTAATTCTATTTAATCAATTCATTTATCACTCAGTTAATTTGAACTTGTCAGACAACGCTTTACGACAGCAGAAAGCGGTAGCGCTTACAGTTCCGGAATTTATTGTGCTGCTCGTACTCATTGCAGGACCATTATTGATCAATTGGTACACAGATAATTAATGAGGCTGTAAACACGATCATTCAAAAAAAGGATAGTAATCACTCTTGCAGAGTTATTGGAAAATAACTGTTAGAACTGGTAATAAGCGAAATGGCAGTAGTTGAAATTCAAGAATTTCTGGTGTGAGCCCGATGTATCTCATGAGCGTTTTTAAACACTCTCCCTTTAGGTATATGATTGGACTACAATACCGAATTTCTTTGACATTCTACAATAATTCCAGCGGAGTTTATAAGGAAAAAACTGCGCGAAAACGCTTTTGGTCGAAAATTTTGATAATTTATTGTGCTGCTCTCGTCATTTTCCCACAAATGAGAATTTTATAGTATCATCGCCTCATTGAGAGCTATCTATATAAAAAATGTAATTAAAATCGTTAGAGCCGTTATTGAGAAAAAAAATTTGGTGTTTTGATCACTATGATGACTATAGTTGACTTTCGGTGGATTTTGCCCATACCCTCACTATTGCGTCCCATGGTAACTCGTAGGCTAGAAATTAAGTTTCAGCTGATTTGGTACGGTTGTTTTCTCTAAAAACCGCGCTAAAATGGATTTCGTCGAAAGTTTTGGTAATTTATTGTGCTGCTTTCGTCATTTTCCCATAGATTGGAATTTCATGGTATAGTTGCCATATTTGGAGCTACCAATATAAAAAATTTAATCAAAATCGTTGGAGCCGTTTTTGAGAAAAAAATATTTGGGGTTTTGATTACTATGATAACTATAGTTAAATTTCGGTGGATTTTGTTCATACCCTTATTTTGGCGTCCCATACTGACTTTCGGGCTACATATCAAGTTTGAGGTGATTTGGTACGGTGGTTCTCTCTAAAAATCGTTCACAGACACAGACCATTTTCCCAAATAGTGTTTTTCGGACTCAGAGTTATCTGAAACGTAAAGATCTGAAGAGAACTCAAAATTTTTTTTTTCAGCCGATTACATAACTTTCCTTTCTACTTCGTAGAGCAAGGAAAGTAAAAAATTTAATCAAAATCGTTAGAACCGTTTTCGACCAAAACAATATTTGATGTTTTGAACACTAGATAACTACAGTTAGTTTTACGCGGATTCTACCCATACCCTTATTTTGGCGTTCCATGGTAACCTGCTGGCTAGATATCAAGTTTCAGCCGATTTGGTTCAGTAGTTTTCTCTCAATTAGCGTCGGCACACACACCAAATCGTGTTTTTCGGGCTTAGTACATACAGTGCGGCCCGTCACACATATTTCCTCAGCCCAACGTACATTCTGTAGCCTGATATAATCTGTTTTTCACTTAATTCACGATAAAACATACCGTAATGTTCTACGGAGAAACTAGAAGCTCTCATTGAGGTGCTACAAACTTCGTTCAAAGACCATCGCGTAGGTAACGGATGAAACTGTCAACATAATTGAAGATGTTCATATAAACAATCCTGAAGTTATAAGAAATGCGAAACACGTTAGTCGACAAGACGATGTTATTTGAATTGGTAATTGAATGGTCATTAGTAAACTAATACCGTCATAGTAATTTATTGAACTGTCACAACTGGTAACATTATTATATTAGCGAGATTTATTTAGAAAATGACGCTTAAGTCGCTTTTTCTCGAAATTTTTGACAATTTATTGTACTGCTTTCATACGAATGAAAATACAATGGCAGTGATTACAAAAAAAAATTGAATCAAAATCGTTAGTTCTAGTTTCGAGTAAAAAAGTGGTGTTTTGATCACTATGATCGTTGGTTTTAAACCTAACAACTATTATAGTGCCAATTACTATGGCAGTTAGTTTTAAGCCAATATTGCAACTAATATTGTTTGAAAAGGCATTTGCCGAAATATAAGTATAGTTTTGTGAATTTCTTATTTGTTCTCTAGCCGTAAAGAACACATGCATGCTCTCAATATTTGTGACTCTGACTATCCCTATAGATGAGCACTGAAGCCTGAAGCCTCATTGTGCTAGTCCTAATTTCTCATAGGTCCATGCCGAGCTTCCTAAGGAATGCCTCGAGCAGTTGTACCAAAGACCAAAAATCGTTCCCTTTGAAGTCTCTGGCATCGGGTCAACCATGATAGGGTATTTTTTCATCTGTGCCACGCTACCAGCATTTGCACAGAGTGTCGATTATACCCGTAACATACGTGTGTCCCGCGACTATGAACCCAAGTCCTTCTTCTCCATCACAAGTAAGTCAGGACTCCCGCAGCGTTCCAGACAGTTTCTTGCGTTCTCCTGGCATATTCTCTCACTGACCTATTGACTAGGGAGAGCCAATGGGGAAGTGGCCAGATAGGAACAGTAGACGAACTGAGTCTGGACAGCCCTCTCATTTCCACCGATCCCTTCATGTAAACTCGACTGTAGTTAACTAAAGAGGTGGTCGGCATTCTACACTCCATCTTACGTTTCACGTTGTGCAGCAGTTCGATGCAAGCCGCGTGTATGCTCTCAATGTCGTTTTCGTACCTTCGTAAACGAAAATCACGCTTTTAAATTGATCGGAGCTGCTAGTGGCGAGATGACCAGGTCAAACCAAATGCACCAGAATATATCGGCAGTCAATGGAACAAAAGAATCAATTCGACCGCGCACCTGCCGATATTTCGCCCGTAAAAGGCAAACCTTGTCCGATTCCTACATGTCACCTATTAAGGGGCTAGTGATTGCTCCGAGGGCCTCGTAATAATCGATCATTAACCGACTCGATATCGTAGTCGAACCGGCTCGACGACTCCGTCCTTGCCCTTTCCACGGGCAAATATTTATGCTGATTTGTCGATAGCGAGAGAAACTTCCAGGCGGATCCAAAACTCCTATTGTGATTTGAGATGAAACGACGATTTCCGTGCGTTACGATAATTGAAAGGTCAAATATTGCACATTAGCCAAACGCCCGATTCAATTCGTTAATTTATACGAAACTGAGAATAGAGGCCCTTCGATGCAAATGCCTGTTATTCTTCTGAATAGGCTGTCGTGAATTCGTCTGTTGAGCAATATCGTTTCATCGAGTACGAGATGACGTCTTGATTCCATGTGTTCTAAGTTAACCATCAATCACTCTCAGGCTTCCACGCACGTTTCATCAACCTTGCCAGCGTTACTTTTTAAGGACCAGCAGTCGAATCTTTTTCTTTAGCAGCAATACCCGGAATTTAAAAAAGTTATAAGACAGCTTGAGGAACCCTGATTTACAATAGTAACCAGCAATATTACTTGAACAATAAGTTGGCCCTTAGTCCAGTCGTGACTTGTAGGAATTTATTTAGTTGCCACTACGTATTTTACAACCTATATCGAATTACCATCGGCCAGGTAGTTCATTGAACTGACAATACGATTTTGTGAGAAAATTTCTTGCTTACTGTGACGGAGTAAATTCTGAGAAAATTATTTCAAAACTGGTAGCTCCAACCCTCGTTAAAATTTAATCTACTGTTAGCAGTGACGTAACAGGCTAAAGGTGGGTTTGCTGTTGTACTAGTGTTTGTAAGTTGACTAACTACTAATTAAGTACAACTTTCCAGCAGTTCCTTCCAAATATTCGGCTTTGGATTCGTGTTTTTGGTTGACTTTGTGAAAAGAATTTTGACGGAAGGGTCATTGTAGACATGTCCCATGTCATTCTGAAACTTGGAGTTTAATATTCTCAAATGCTATCCAACTGGAAGGTGAAGTTTTTGGGTTGTTGAATATGTGAGATCCTAATGAGGTGGCACTTTTGAAAAACTCGTTTGTTTTTCTATTTATGGAAAACTCCTGCTGTCTAACTCCACATAGAAATACCAAAAACCACTTGTTGGCGAAGAGTAAGAATTTAATTACCATTTCTGAGAAGTAATGAGTATTTATTAAAGTGATTGGGTTATGTCCGCCAGTAGGCAAATTACGAAAGTTAACGTACCTGTTAGGTGAGCTTGTCTCCTGTGGCAAGTGAGACACTGTGTACTGGTGAGATACAGACTTAACGGCCAGACGATGATGTCTTTACATCGAAAGCGCTCGCCCACAGTATCTCACCAGCCAGAGGAGAGCTGCTCTCCTCTGAGGGGATTCCCCGCGAAGGGAGCTCCGCTTCAACGGATTATGAGCCACCGTTGAAGAAACTAATTCAATACTTCATATTGAAGAAACTAATTAGTTAAAAATTAGTTTAAAACTAAAAATTCCTAGAACGTAATTCAATACTTACTACTGCTACTAAGTATTGAATTAGTTTCTTCAATACTAGCTATTGAAGAAACTAATTCAATACCTAGTAGCAGTAGTAAGTATTGAATTACGTTCTAGGAATTTTTTACTGTACGTTTGTCGAGACTGTCTCTTAGAAGAACATAAAACCATCTTCCCCAGGTCGACGAGTGGCGATGATGTTAAACATTCTCATCCGACACCCTTGACACCTGCAAGGCCATTTATTATTACTTTCTACTTACCACTTCTCCTATCATTCCAGTGCTATACGAGCTGAACTACGAACTAAGTGTTTAGTAATATATTTACTCTCCGCTACCTAAAGGGTAAGGAAAACGTTAAGTATACTAACCCTCAGAGACATCCTGCGCGTCTGGCACCTCTTGAGCGAAGGGAACAAGAAACCACTCGCTGCTCCACTGTCATTCTAACAAAAGTGAGTGGCGGTTGTTGTATGAGCAGTCCTACTTGCCTGCTTTGAGAGCTACTAAGCAAGACTGTAACCGTTTTTCTCAGTTTGCAAAGGTTATTGCTAAAAAAGTGGTCATCCAATTAAAATGGTTAGATCAGGTTAATGTGGTATGCTAGCGTAATCTCCCTGAGATACATGAACCACGTATATAACCGTCTAAACGAGTTATACGAGGGTTATTATAAGAAGGAAACTGACCTATGTGTGTGTCTGCAGTTCATTTTGCCGGAGAACAACTGATAGGCCTAAACTATTTTACTAAACTCACGAGATGACCTCTCCATTAAACAGAGATAAGAACCAAAGTGAGTCGAAAATATGTGTGTACGTGAGGATGTAGTACAGTTTGCGGAAGAACGACAAAACCGATTGAGCTGGTTCTTTTTTACTTTCCTTGGCTCTACGAAGTAGAAAGGAAAGTTATGTAGTCGGCTGAAAAAAAAAATTTTGAGTTTTCTTCAGATCTTTACGTTTCAGACCCTCCTGAGTCCGAAAAACACTATTTGGGAAAATGGTCTGTGTGTGTGTGTCACTAAAGTGTGTCTGTGTACGATTTTTAGAGAAAACCACCGTATCAAATCAGCTCAAACTTCATATCTCGCCCGCTGGTCACAACGGGACGCCAAAATAAGGGCATGAGCAAAATCCACCGAAAGTTAACTATAGTTATCATAGTGATCGAACACCAAATATTTTTTTCTCAAAAACGGCTCTAACGGTTTTGATTAAATTTTTTATATTGATAGCTCCCAATAAGGCAACTATACCATAAAATTCCCATCTATGGGAAAATGACGAGAGCATCACAATAAATTACCAAAATTTTCGACATAATCGATTTTAGAGTGGTTTTCAGAGAAAACGACCGAGACAAATCACCTCAAATTTGACCTCCAGCCTACAGGTTACTATGGGACGCAAAAATAAGGGTATGAACTAAATCCACAGAAAGTTAACTATAGTTAGCATAGTGATTAAAACACCACATTTTTTTCTCCAAAACGGCTCAAACGATTTTGATTAAATTTTTTACATTGATATCTTTTGATAAGGCAATTATACTATAAAATTCCCATTCGTAGGAAAATGACGAGAGCAGCACAATAAATTATCAAAATTTTCGACGAAAAGCGTTTTTAGCGCGGTTTTTTCTTATAAACTCCGCTGAAATGTTGGTAGAATGTTAAAGAAAATTCAATACCCAGAGGGTGAGGTGTTTAAAACCGCTCATGAGATAGATGGGGCTCACTCCAGAAACTCCTGAATTTCAACTACCGCTGTTTCGCTTACTACCAGTTCTAACAGTTATTACCCAATAACTCTGCCAAAGTGATTACTATCCTTCTTAAAAAATTCGTGTTTACAGGCTCATTAATTATCTGTGTTCTAATTACTCAAGAATCGTCTGGCAATGAGTACGAGCTGCACAATAAATTCCAGAACATTAAGCGCTACCGCTTCCTGCTGCTGTGAAGTGTTGTTTGACCAGTTTCAAAGGAACTGAGTGATAAATGAATCGATTAAATAAAATTAGCCACGTACAAAGTGAATTGACGTAGAGCTAAGGAAAGTTGTGTGTTGCAACGCACCAGATATTTCTTTTTTGATATCGCAAAAATAAGGTAGTGAGCGATTTCCATCGAGTGGGGGCACCAAACTGTACCAAAAACTAAAAAATTTCGCATCGTTCTAAAAAATAACGGCACCAATAGTTTCGGTTCAACTTATAAACTGAAAACTAGAAATTTTCGCATCGTTCTCAATAACGGCACCATTAGTTTCGATTCAACTTTTAAACTGAAAATTTGGTGAACGGAGATACAAACCTGCGAACCAAAAACAGGGGGTTTTCACTGTTAGGCAAAACGGCTAAACTACGTTCGGTATAAACGAATCGCAACTATTCACTAGAGCTCATGAATGGTCATTACGAAAAGGAAACAGACCTATATGTGCGTCTGCAGTTTATTTTGCCTGAGACTAACTGATAGGCTTCAACTATTTTCACCAAACTCACGGGATGTCCTCATTTAGGCAATGCCTACATATTGGTCTGAATACATGTTTCTCTGACAGTTCATTGAACAGAGATAAACAGCACAATGTGTCAAAAATAATGTTTTTCGGACATTTTCATAATTTCATAAGTAGCAGCTTCACTGGATTTGATCGATCTTAAGGAGTGTCTTCTAGCAATCTATTTCCATATGTGTATCTATCTATTGAACGGAAACATAAGAGCCATAATAGCTCTGAAAACATTAATTTCTCGATTTTATAGTTTTATTAATAACGGCACTTACGATTTCAATCAAACTTGCGGGATACACTCAACTAACTACTATCTACATATTGTTCTCAATAAATGTTCCCGTAGAAATGCGTTGAGCGCAGATAAAACTCCCGTATATACAGCAGCTCGTCGAATTTACTGCGGTAGTGGAAAGTTGTGTGTTGCTACGCTTCAGATAGTTTTTTAAAGGATTTATTCACAAGAACTGTGCATACTTAGGGTTTATCCGCTAGAGTTGCAGTGTATTATAATGTTCTTAAGCTCGACTTTGCACTATAAAACTACTGAACGCTACACGTAGTCATGTCTGAGAGCATTGGTAAACCTTTCATGACTTCCATGGCCACCCATCTCCTACTAATAATACGTATGTATATTTAAACCTTTAGTTTGTATTCATTATGTATTTTGTTTAATTATAATTTTTTTTAACTCTCTTTCTTTTCACTACTTTCATCATCAGTCATTATTCTTATAATTTAACTTCAATTTAATATTATCCCCCCTCCCCTCTCTCTGATTTTGTTATCGCCTTCATAATGCATTCGCTCTCGGACCCCCCTCCTTCCATCATCCTATGAATCTTCTTTGAGTTATTGAAAATCTGTTTGAAACGAATCACGTCAAATTAAATTTTGTTTAATAATTATTATTAACATTTTTAAGCCTTCACTTTGCTGCCAGATAGCGTCACGTTGAGGGGGAAGGAAATCATATCACAAAATAAGTATATAAGAATCTAAGGCCTCGAGCAAATCCCTCTGGCCCCCACCCCACGAAAGCCCAAGGACTGGTATCTAGTTAACTTCTTGTGACTATTTCGTCGACCGACCCACGTTACGTTTGAGAAGAATCAAAATAAAGTAAATGAGTGACTACTCAATCATCATCAGCAAGTCATATCCGCTGCACTACGACTCTGACTGTTAGTTGAAAGTGGCCCAATCTGATTTATTTTTAGTTTTGCATGTTTTCTTTACGCATGTTCTTTCCTTAAATCTTACTCCCTTCAAGTTCCATGTAAATATTTCGTCGGGGAGGGAGTAGACACTGAGTTTTTATTATTTGATGACCTTCTCGTTTTAACTATTCTGTTTCACTATTATTTATATTTGATCATTATTCCTATTAAATTAATCTTATTATTTTAATATTATCGTTATTATTCCCCCCCCCCTCCTCACGCCTTTTTTATTTTTCTTTGGTAACCAAACCCGTTATACATCTCTCTCCTTGATCGTGCCTTAGCTATCATGGCCCCCTTCCACCTTCACCAACTATACGAATTTTCTTTGACTTCGAGAACATGCAAGTTGTTGAAAATCTACGTGAAATGAACAAACCAACGTCAAATCTGACACTGTATTGACGCCACTCAGAACGTTATATAAACGAAAACGCAACCTACCCACGGATTTACTGACCAACTTACAAACAAAAGATAGAGAATTAACGACCCAAGGGACCAGCTAAACCACCTAATCCGTTTCAATCTCAGAAGGATTAACCAAGTGGTGAATGTTCCCACCCTCTTCCATTCTCTTTCTTTCTCTTCCTTTAAAAGCTGACGACAGACTGGCACAACTTCAGTATTGGTTAACGTCCAAATGAAGATGTCTTCGCAAGAAAAGCGCTCGTCGTCCGTAGTACGCGAGACAGGGAAAGTGGACTCCTGCCAGCAGGTACAGTGGCAATATTCGCCTGTTCAGTGGGTTTTAACCTGTAGCCTCCTTGATTGTCACGGCTACTTAGAGTTTCGCAATTTCCTAACAGGCGTTTTACTGAACGTGTTTAATCCAACTAATTGCGGTTTGAATCCAGAGAAAGTGATATTTTTTCAATTATTGATGTCTTCCATTGATCAATATTTATAATTTTATGTCCGAGACCATTTTTGTCAGGCTACTTCAAACGGTCATTGAGGCTATGCAAATCCTGTCGTGGTTTATTATTCATTCAAAATAATGCACCTATGTTCTCGGTCAGAGAAAATTTTTGCTCAACCCTCCTCAAAACACCTTACCAAGGCATCAAGGTAACCAAACCAAGGTTTCAAGCCATGTGGGTTCCAAATCTGCAACGTCCGCTTGCCGTTGTATCCCATCCACGCCATACTTTGCCTTTAATGCGGTGTAAAAAATCCGCAAAAAATGTCATTTCTAATTATGTTCGCCGTCATGGCGATCCGGTCGGAGAAAACCTAGAGTTTTTATGGGCAAAAAAAGGTTTGAAAAATTAGTTAAAAACAGGATTCTGGCAATTTCATTGCATTTCGTACGTATTTTTCGATGCTGAGTCGAATAGGCGTAGGACTGCGTCAATATGAAAAACAGTGAGATTATAGTAAGTATAGTGAAGGCAATTCTACTGCTTCTACAGCGCGGGACAATGTAGCGAAGGTTATAGTATCTCCCTAGCCTGCGCTCACTGCCTCCCGTCTCACTCCAACCACCCGTCTCTTCGTCACGTTTCGTCATGCCGATCGCCTAGCATCGCCTAGAAGTAGTTAATTTTCTTTGTTCCGTTGTAGTCAGGTCATTTCGTGTCGTTTAGTAGTATTTGTTGACACTGAATGGATCTCGCAGATCTGAGACTGCGTCAATAGTTAACGGTTGTGCAAGAATATGCATCGTTTTTACTTTCTTTAGCGGTTCAGAGTAGGAAGGAAAGTTACGTAATCTGCTGAAAACGATATACTTTTGTATTCTTCAGATCTCTACGTTCCAAGGGTTTCTAAGTCAGAAGGACAACTAAGTCAGTAGGGACAACTTAATAAATTGCGGAACTTTACGTTCTATATAAATTAAACGAAAAGCAGATTTGTTTAGTAGCTAGAGTGATGAAAGATGCTGAATGCACGCGAGGCTGAGGAAAGTTGTTTGATACGCCGTACCATATATTTTTCGAAAACTGCAATAAAGATTTACATCAAGTTTGCAGCCACCTCATTCTCGATTGCTCATCCAATTTGGAACAAGACCTGCCTATTCTCTTGTAATAGTTGGGTCACTAATGAAAATATTTTGTACAATTTGGTGAGGTGAGCTATATTATGTTTTGTTCTTGAACAGAATTAAAAAAAAAAAAAAGAAAGCTTGTGTGATAGATTGAGAAAGGGTGCCCACAGGGCTCGGTCCTTGGCCAGCACTCTGGAATGCCTTCTTTGAAGGTCTTCTCCGGAGGCTCATGGAGACTACTGCGAGCCATACGCCTATGTGGATGACTTGAATGTGCTGATCTTTGCAGAGTCAGTCCGCCAAATCGAAGAAAAACCCCACCACATCCTTGGCACCGTCACCCAATGGTGCGAGCATGTCAAGATGCAGGTGGCTGAGGAAAAAACCCAGCTAATCCTCTTGAAAGGGAAAGTGAATAATCCACCCACAATACGCTTTGCCGGCCACAGGCTCGTTCTTGAAAAGTACGTCAAGTATTTAGGAGTGAATATCGGTGAGAGGTGGAGTTTCAACCAACACCCCCCGTCCCTTAAAGGCACTACCATTGCGAGGTTTGCCTCACAGCGTGCAATTACTAAGGCCACTTGGGTGGTGTGTTACCATGACACTATCCTCATGGATAAGGCCATCTATCTAGGCGTGATTGGCTACTTTCCCGTTGTCTGGGGTAGCAAACTAACAATCAAAAGAGAATATGAGAGAGAGAGAGCTGCGCTACTGTGGATCACCAAGGCCTATAAGACTATCAACAGAAACACTCCAGGTGATCACTGGTCAGTTACCAGTTGATTTGGCTGTTGAGTGGTTGACAAGTGGAGAGTGAAACGGGAGCTTCCCCCGCTTTGGGCTGAACTCCGTGCGGATCTTACCACAGAACGAAAACTTGCCGCTATCGACGAATGGGCGTTAGAGAAATGGAAAGCGAGATGGGAATCCTCGTCAAAGGGTCGTGACACGTAGTTCTTCCCGAACATCCGTGAACGTCTTTCAAGAAAATGGGTTGAGCCAGACCACTAGACGAGCCAGTTCCTCACGGGACATGGTGACTTCAATGCGCGGCTCCACTTCTTTTCCCTCAAAGACTCTCCATCATGTACGTCTTGCGCCTCCAGTGCGGAGGAAACAAGAAACCACGTGCTGCTCCACTGTAGTTTTTACAACAGTGAGCGACGGTTGAAGGGGGGGGGGCAAACGAAGGAGCATTGACTGCTACAAAGCAAGCCTATAACCATTTTGCCGAGTTCGCTAAGAAGGTACTGGCTAAGAAACGGGGTCATAGTTGCTCTGTCCTTTTGAAACATGCCACCCAAGTAAATAGTTAGATCAGGTAGGAAACCAGATTAAGAACTCCTCCCAGACGATACGGGATTCCTCTGGTGGTCACCTCCACCCAGTCACACACGGCAACAGCTCTCTACCGGGAGACTGGCTGAAGACCTCTGCAGGTCTGATGCTGGCCTCTTGCATATTAGCAAAACCGCAACATCCATGACTGATACAACCCTCGTCGAGGGTTTAGCAACAGTCATCAAATAAGGAAACATACCTGTAATATGCCTCCACTTCGCAGCAGTAAATTTTCTAACCTTAGCACTTAACAGACACTAATATGAACAATACCTAACAGGTACTTAAACACATGTACCTTGACGCTACTATAGTAAAAACAATACAGTAATCCAATACGAGGTACGCAGATACAATTCGAATTACGCCCAATGAAAGCAATGATATCTGAACTCACGCTGTTATCTACTGACACGGTATTGCAAGTACGGTTTCACCCACGAGTTTAGAAAACAGTCACATCCTCTTACTCGTTGCATAAAAAAAAAAAGAGTGCACGCGTATGCAAAACAGGCGTTTTAGGCCGTAATCGTTCGTTTTCTTAGGGTACAACCGAAAATTACCTTTAGCGTCCTAATGACTTGAGTTGTTGCTCACTTGTCGTTCGACTTCGAAAGTCAATTTCTGAATTTGTCTCTTCCAAACGGAATTCGGTTCGGAAGACTCCTTTTTTTTCTTTTTCGTTTGTTTTTACAAAATTTATTTCTATTGGAAGCTTTGGTTTCGGTCGCTCTAGCGACTTGAAGGATCCTCCAGCCCTCATCAGGAATTCAAGAAATGAGCCAGATGTTAATCATTGAGTGAGTTCTAATTGCTCCGGTTTGTATGCTCGGTGCTTATCCAAATTAGGTACGTGATTTGAAAACGAACTATTTATTTTTAAGTGTGTTGTCATTTTGGGGTCCTGCGGTTGAGTCCGTAAGTGGAAGCGGGATTGCTTAGTTTATTGCTTCCTCAGGTCACACATTGATGAATATTAACTACTACATCAATGCTGTAAATGTTAAATTGATAGAAAAATATGTGCAAATGAAAAACTATAAATCAGGTTGAACACAAAAAAGTATTCGATTAATCAAATACACCACGTGAGTCACATTTACTACTTATGACGTAACGTATCACTTTTTTGACTTAACGGAGTTGAGGCAGTACCGTAACAATTATTTTCATTAAGAATTCCAGAGTATAAATTTATGAGGTATCGATACTTACTAAGACTGTCTCAATTTTGGTGAGCTGGTTGACGATGTGATGGAGGAGAGGCTGACAATAATCTAAAACCCGTCGCAATTGCCTCAACGGTTTCAAGTTCTTGACCCGAAAGTTTCATCGAGAACAATCCACGATTCGATCGAATTCATGATATTACGACGGCTCTCTTGCTTCTGACGATTTCGACAGACATGTGCGTCTATATTAGGATTAGACAAGATGCCACCTTAGTTTACCCATGAACTGATCGGCATAACCTAGTGGAACTAGATGGTGACAGCCGGTTGTTCCTTCGACCGGAAAATAATACCGAATTGTGGCTCGTCTTTGTAACACCGGCCTCAATGACCACGCATTATGGTGGTTTTATTGGACACATCTAAGGTGAGTAATCACTCGAGGCTACGCCAGCCACTGAGATGGCCGCTGGGAACTGTCTATCGAGTGAAACACATCACAGAACATTTCTTAATCCCATCAATACGATGATGCGTTATATATGCCACATCTTTGTTGAACGGCCTTATACAGAAATATTTATGATGCATAAAATGTTGGTATTTTCACAGAGAAGTATTGTATACGTTTAACTAAAATCGTTACCACCCGGTTTTTTTCTTCTATTGGTGGGACTGGGATAACTCTCACTACAGCCACAACTGGGCCTATTGTGAGGGCGAACATGAGCCACTTCATGTCCACCAGCCCCCCCCCCCCCACCGTTCCCATGGAGCTGCTGTTCTCTGGTGCGGCATCCCCAATGCGTCCCCATCATTCTCCCGCAACCTTGAGGTCCATCCCTGCCTCCTCTGGCCTCAGCTGATGAACCCCAAGCACCACTGATGCTCCACTGACTTCAGTTGCACCTCGCAGAATCAGCAATTCTAAGCCTCTGACTTGCCAATCTTGGCTGGAGTTACCTTAGTGGACAGTGACTTGTAAACAGGCCGCATACCATTCATATACTATCTCTATCCAACCTGAGGGTTTCTTTCCTTCGCTCCCTGGAGAGTCGGATAAACAGCCCTGACTGTCTTTGGCCAGGCACATCCCACCAATAGGCACTTCTCCTTGGCTCATGGTGGTCCCTACGAAGGACTCAGGTTCCACTGGGAGAAGCGTGGATCCTTTCCTCGCCAGTTTGTCGGCCTGCTCGTTCCCTTCTATTCCTGTATGACCTGCCACCCAACAGAGTGTTAATGCGTTTTCCTTTGCCAAGGCCAGTCAGCCATTCACAAACCAGCCCATACGTGATGGTATAGGAAGCCAGGGCTTCAACCGCAGCCTGACTATCCGACATAATATATAGGCTTTTCCGCTTCAGACCCCACACAGGAGGTGCTGCACCCACGCCGTCACGGCGAAGAGCTCTGCATGGAAACTGTCGCCAGCGCACAGAGTGGTGTCGCTGTCTGGATCCCTGGCCCATAAATTCGTGCACCTACTAGGCCACCCATCACCGATCTGCCTGTATAATATACTATGGCCCCAGCCTCAAGAGAGGGACCACCCCCTTCCCATCTGGATCTTCCATGGATTCGTATCTTTACCACCTGGTTTGGCGATACTTGAAAGAAAAATCTGAAGCGACGCATCACACAACTTTTCTAAGTTCCGCGCGCATTCCGCGACTGTAAGCGCTTTACCGACTAATCTAAATAATTCTTCACTCAGTTTACACGGATCTGATACACTTTATATTGAAACTGGTAGCGCTTAATGTTACATAATTTATTAAGTCATTCCTACTTATGCCTCCTTCCGTATTGAGTGATCAGTTTTTAGTTGACTCACCAGATCGAAACGATTTTGAATACATTTTTAAACCATTGTTTGAACCATAGTTTGATCTCGGTAAATATCCCTGTGAAAATGAACAGAGAAATGGAGCGAAATGTGGATTATGTAACTGTTGGGGAAAAACGGTTTCAGTGTTTATTGATACCTATATATGGTTCTCCATTAATGTTCCTCTGGCGGTCCGTTAAGTAGAGATAAAATCCAGAATGTCGTTTTTTACGTTTTCGAAATGTCCACAGTAACTGTAAAACTAAATTTATCCTATCTGATCTGGAGTATCATCTAACAACTTATACACCATATTTTCCCGAGTAAAAATCTTAGTGAATACCTAGGAAATCAGAAGGTATCAAGTGGCACGTTAATTCTCGCTCGACTCGTCACTTCCTTGTGACTGGTTTTCTTGGTATCGTTCGAGCTGTAATCAATAATTAATCGTAATTACCGGTAGCAATGGGCGAGTTAATTGGTCACACGCGACCTTAAACCGTTTGTCACGTTTATTCCAACGTATCGAGCTCTCCAATGAGTTCTGAATGAAATCCGATTGGGAGTCCAGTTGACGGGCATTGGCCCTTTGAGAGATTCAGTTAGCCTCAACGTTTGTCTTCAAATGCCCTGCTCCTCTGTGGGCTCAATTACTAATCCCAACGTTAAATAAACATTTACTGCGCTCATTCGTTGCAGAGTAATCGCTTCTCTTTCTCAAAGGTAGCTCCGCTTAGTTCAACAGTAGTTCGCCCGGAGACGTTTACGTTGTTTTTACCCTCATTCGCACTCAAAACAGAGAATTTAAATGTGTAATCTCCTCGACGCAATAATCATTAATGATTAGCTTGTTGACTTTGGTACAACTCGTCGTTATTTCAACTTGTCAGTCGACGCTCACGCTTTATTAGGCACTGCGCTTCACCTTTGCGAGGGATGCTAAAATGTTATTAATAATTGAACTCAACGTAGCCTATAATGGACTATTAAATACGTTCTTAAAAATATTCCATTCGTGATGCATCATAACTTTCTCCCCCGTCAATCTACTTATGAACTCGATGATCCGTTTTTCATTCAAAACATTTTTTGGATAACAACTCGTAGTTCTAGTTAATTAGAAGTAATCTGGGAGTATGATCAGAATCAAAATTACCCTTTGTGAGCAAATTCTATACGGTTTTCGGTTTATGTATCTCTCGACTCGACAGAGGACTACGGGCAGTAAAATTTGAGTATAGCTTGTAAAAAGACACTTTGGGAAATGTGAAAGAAATTTTCCTGCATTACAGAGGAAAATGTGAAAGAAATTCGTGTGCATACTTCCTGTGTTTTCATCCTTTTTAGCCGACAGATTCCCATGGGATCTTCCCAAATGGCGTCTTTCGGACTTGGAACCCTTCGAAACGTAAGGATCTGAAGAACTATTTTATTCTCAGCCTATTACACAATTTTTCGTCCTACCGCGTAGGGCTAAGGAAAAAATTAAAAACTACGTTTTCCACCTTCGTTTTTACCCATGTTTCCCATCCGATTAACAAAATTAAAAGGATGAAGCCTAATCTCAATTTGTTGCTGGGCAGAATCCACTCGTGTTAAGGCCGGATTAACAAAAAGAAAAAAGCTTGATGAATCCGAATTGCTCTGAGATAACTCGCTCATCGCATACTTTAATTTTCGTCTCCTCTAATCTCGTTGGTTACTTTGATCTCCCTGAGGATTGTTTTAAACGTCATTTCGACCGTTGATTGCAGACCGAGTCAAGATTTTGTGGCCCTAAATTCTTACACCACTCAACGCGACATTCGGGGCAGATAAACGCGTTCCAGACTGAAAATTGAGATCATCGAATTTGGAAAGAGTGGTTGCAAGGAGGTTTTCCTGCTACATTTTTGTTCTTATTTCTGTTTAACGGATAGTCAGAGATTTCGGTATTGACTAGTTGAAGAGAAGCCATTTTTCCAAACAGTAAAAAAGTATTGCTTCTCTTTACCAACTCTTTATTTTCGGAGAGATATTTTTAGAAAACAAAAGCTAAGTATTGAGGAGCAAAGATAATTTGATTTTTAATTATTTTTCGAGAAGTAGGTGAAACCCTCTATCGTTTTTTACGTTTCGGTCTTCTACTCATCTTCGCCTCGACGGAAATTGCTCACAACCCAATTTTCTCGTCATCAAAAAGATCACATCAAAACATAAAATGAATTAGTTCAATCGGGCCAACCGTTCCCTCTCAAATCTTGTTTGGTTTTTCTCACGAAGGGCTGTTCAGCCAAAACAGATTGGAACTAAGGCTGAGAATGCATAGATGCTCAGACCTAGAGCGAATGAGGGTGCAGAATTTTTTGTACATTGAGTTTGGACCCCCGCATTACTAATCTAATTTTGAGGTTGCGTCCCATGGATTGAATACAGGAGACCTAGAGCCTCAAGTTCAAGGTATGACACCTTAGTCAACGGGAAAGGCAAGTTGACCAGACATGGGCTCAACTTAGTTTGCTGAGGTGTGAAGATGGTCTTAGAAAGAAGACAGTGGTGAGCTAAGAGTAAAGGATGCTTGCTATCGCTCCCCTTTTATTATCCAAGTTGCATTTCACATTATCAGTAGTCCCTCTCAACCACGCGTTTGCGCGTTATCTGACCAGCTTAATTAATTAAGCTGAAGTCGCAGCTAGCCCAAAGAGAAAAGCCCTCTTCGTGGATTTGTGGCGAGCTTTTGACGGGCTCGTAATCAACGACTAGTCGAGCTGTTTTATTTTTTTCGAAATAGCGAACTATTCAAAAGGAGTTGCAACGCTTAAGAACCGTTGGGTCGTCTTTTGCAAAGCTTTTCCACGGATCCTTCTCGTTTATGTTATCTTTTGATGACCAATCCTTAACTAGAAGACTTGAAACACCGACGTGATACACTTTGATTTCCATAGTACAATAAACAATTGGGACAACAGGGGCTGCTCGACTGAGTATTCTCAAGATAAGGTCGGACTTATACGTTTCTATCGTCTAGCAGAGACAGAGGTGGAAGCCGATTATGCTCGTAAATTGTCGCGAGGGCTCTGTCGAGCCGATCCAAAGCTCTCGAAAACCAGTTTGAGGAGTAGAAGAGGTCGATAAAATCTTAGTAAATTCTCTGTTTCTCCAGAAGACAAATTGCCTTTTCGCCGAAGGAACCGTTGAACGTTTTCAACACCTGTTTAACTCGGTAAAAAAACAAAAACAAAATAAAATAAATAAAAGGCATACGGGAATGTGTGCGGATGGGGAAGTGACGAAGACGATTCCGCAGGAGAAGATGAAGGCAAAAAGTAAATCCGTAATCGGCCTTACGTGGCAAAATTTATTAGTTTTTAAAGCGGATTCGCTGCAGGGGGGAAGTCGCCAACTGCTGCGCGGCCGTGTAGATTTTTATCTTTTGAAGTCATTTATTGAGCGACTGGAAGATTGAGCGTCGCCCCGAAGACTTTTAAAGAGATCGGATTTCTTTCAAAGAGAAACAGGAAAAGAAAAAGGTTGGCTCTGGTTTCCCATTGAGTAAATGGGGTCTCTGTTCATTGACGTTGCCTGAGGGTAGTATTCACGGATAATGAAATACGGAGAGAAGAAAAGATGGGAGAGACGATGCTTGAGTTCCGAAAATTTCTGATTTTGCCTCGGAGGGGTGAAAATACCTAGTTTCTCACAACACTCCTACTGTTATATTATTTACTCGAAATTGAGATATACTTCAACACGTTCAGTAGTTAATTAATTGATAACTTTTTTTAAGAATAAAAGGCTACCCATTGGTAGCCACGACTTTAGAACTATGTATAATAAGTAGTAAATATATTATAAATTAATAGAGTAGTTTTCAGGTGTAGAGTGGTGGTCACAGTAGAGTCAGAAGTTAGGAGTAAGTACTGACAGTGAGGGTGTTCGTGAAGGTGAGTGGCTACTGAATTAAATCAGTCAGGTCCATCAGGGATCATCATTTGATCAGAATGCCTTTTACGCTTTAAACGCCGTGTTGACCTGGCGGGTGGAGGCGACGACGATCTCATTTGGGTGACGTAGCATTCGGTAGACGAGGTTTGTATGATGACCTTAGTACATCGTACTGTCGTAAGTCCAAGTCAGAGTGGAGGAGAGTGCTTCTAACGTACCACGGGGATGTTGTGATTTTTTTGAAGGGTTTGAATTCTGCGGGTTTGTGAGTCAGAAGCACAGCTCCATATTTCGCAGGCAAATATTGCCATATGTAGAGAGAGGTGTTTGCTGTTTGGAAGAAACTTGAGTTGACAAATGCGGTTTCGTATTGTGATTACAGCTGCCGTGATATGCATGTCCCAGGTTAGTATGCTATCGAGCACAACCCTGATGTATCTTACGTTGGAGACCTGGTTTACTATTTCATTGTTGATGGATATTGCAGGGATGTGTATGGTCTCTCTATACGTGAAGTTTAGCAGAGCGGTTTTAGAGGGGTTAATACCGATTTTCCATTGATTCGTCCATTCTTCGAGTTGGAAAACGTAATCCTGTAGAGAGCCATGCGCGAGCTCGGGTGATGAATGACGGACCAGGACGGCCTGGTCATTGGCGTAGAGAGCGATAGTAGCACGAGGGGACTTGGGAACATCATGGGTGTACAGGGTATATAACAAGAGGCTGAGAATGCTTCCCTGGGGTACTGCTAACAGCATATTGCGGGATTTCGATGTAGATGGCGAGAATCGAACTGAGAAGGTTCTGTTTGAAAGATACAAGGCAAGGAGCCTGTAGAGCGTGTCAGGGAGAGTCCTCCTTAGTTTAACCAGGAGGCCTGGGTGCCAAACCCGGTCGAAGGCCTTTTCGACGTCCAGGAAGAGCCCCAGGCAGGATGACGTCCACCATTCAGTGTAGCTGTTGGGGGCAGGAATGGATATTTCGGAATCCGAACTGCCCCGAAGGGAGAAGAGTTTCTGTGTGCATCAAGATCTCTGGTAGAGGTCTCTCGTAGACCTTTGACAATAAGGGGAGAAGACTCATGGGCCTGTAGTTAGCAGGGTCTCGGGCGAGTTTTCCCTTCTTTCTTACCATTACTACCTGAGCAAATTTCCATTTGGTAGGGAAACATAAAATAGCAAAGGACGGGTGATTGCATCGTATCCTGGCACTTTTTTAGGAGGACAATGTGATAACTCATACGTACAAATTCAAACCCCTGTCGTGCAGCCCTAGATGAGCAGGTTACACTAGATAGGTGATAAACCTGCCTTAAAACTTCACTAGAAAATGTGGCACAATGATCGAAAAATACATTAAGCTACATTGGAGCAATATGACACAAAACTGAATATTGCTCTTTAGCTGAAGCGAGCTATTATCGAAGACCTAATGAAAACTGAATTTTGTAGAGCCGATTGCTACTAGCTATAAAACCATAACAAGGTCAACAAAACTAACTACGAAAGGCCTACTACTTGAAGGGAGGTGGGGTTTGAAGGACAACGCTCATTTCGATGTTAACGTATTTCAGCAATAAATATGTGTTATTTCATTCAAACTTGATTATTGATAACCCCAAGAAAATAGAAGTAGTGGGAAGTTCCTCATCGTAAGTGTAGCTCACTTGTAATGCAAAAAACGGTGGAATTACTAATTGGTAATGATAAATATCCCCCGTGAATTCGACGGCCCGCTATATATACTTTCGTTCAACAAAAACATTTATGGAGTTAGTTGAGAGTACTTCATAAATTTGATCGAAACCGTAGCCGTTTTTGAGGAAATTGGAGAAACGCTAAATTAACGTTCGCCAAATCTCGTCTTTGGGGATATCACGGCTTAAATCTCTGTTCAACAGATAGATACAAAAATAGTTGCAGCGATCAAAGTATGGTTATAAGATCCAAGAGGGCACTCCGTAAGATTGATCAAATCCATTGAAGCTCGTGAAAACGATATTTTTGATACATTTTGGGTTGTATACCAGTTCAATAGACTGTCAGTGGAACATTTATTAAAAATATTTAGGAGTTGATTATTTAAAGACATCTTGTGAGTTTAGTGCATAAGCCGTTTAGCCAAAAAGTGAAAAGCTCCTGTTTTTGTTTCATAGGCCTACTGCTCCTGTTTATTGAATTTTCGTAGATACAGTTATAGAGAAGAAGAGTTGGACACTAACTATTAGAAGATAAAAATGAAAGGGAAAGTCTAATCAAAATCTTTAGTGCCGTTTTCGATAAAAATGCGAAGACCCCTAGTTTCTGGTACATTTTGGTCTCTCGCCTCCCTTTCTCATCGACGGAAATCGCACATCACCTTAGCGTCGTCAAAAATAAACTGCAAAACTGAAAAAGAAGGAGCTTTCTCAAGTCTCTTTGGGTACCGGAATGTAAAAATTGATATCTCTTAAAGCTCTTAACTACAAATAACCTGGAATGATGGGCGAAAAAAAACTCTCAAGACTTCCACACGTTATGCTAGACATGGATGTCAACGACCACCAACTGCCATTCCTATCTTGTCGGCCAACTCATCCAGACGAGCCGATTCTGAAGTTTTCCCTTTCGTCGTGCGCTGCGGAATAAATTCTGCGGAGCTCACACAAAAAAAAGCGCTGAAGAAAAAAAAGTTATGGAACTCACGTCTGCGGGTTTCCGTTCCATCGCCAAGTCTGGTTTTCTCCTCGTTTGTAGAATTTCCTAAACAGCCCGGACCTTTTTTTTCGTTTAGCTGTTTTTCCTTTGTTGTCAGCTATCTGGGAAACAATTGGCAGGAAGTAATGCTTTGGCTCTTCAATATCGCACAGAAACTTCATTCGGTGAAAGCGGTCGGGCTTGAAGGAAGGAATAAGTGGCATTAGTGGGCAATCGGATTTATGGAAGAATTCGGAACTTGCTGTAATTACTCTCAGAAATTCACCCCAAGAGGAAGGAGAGCGATAAAAAGACGAAAATCGCTCTCGAATGATTCATTAATAACCTGAAATTACTGAAAAGTTAGTCTTCTTGTCAAACCGCGTAAAAACTGCATTACGGGGCGTAGGGGCTACTACATGTCTGCGCTATTTAAGGTAATTCTCATTACTATACATAACTTTGTGTCCCGATCCATGCTAGGGATAACGTCAATTAATCACTTGCCATATGACCGGTACTTCCCCAGAGAATATACGTTTCTTCATAACTCGAAACATTCTTAGTGTTTGAAACGAGCTTAGGTTAATTGGTTCCGTTGGTACGATATCCCGTCACGCGGTTTGTTGATAGCACTTCATGAGAACTGGCATGAATAACCACGCTATATCGTCTTAAGTGGAAGCCGATAAAGACACAACTACCACAAACGGTGACTAGCTAAGAAGTCGAGAAATGGTACGCTCAATAGTTGTGTTGAATTGATAAATAATTCCAGTAAATTATTCGGCACTAACGCTTCCTCCCGTCACTTTCCCATTTTACTTTTTCTTCTTATACAGAGAGCTCAATTTTAGTTTAAAACAACCTCTGCACTATATAGCCGAGATGGACACTGTGAAATGTCTACTTGTAGTTGGATAACCTTACACTGTTAAGTACACATGAAATATCAAATATTGAAGAGATTGGATTAGATTCGCCAGTAGGTGAAAATCAATAACTTTAATATAACTTGCCTTATACTACCTCCTCTGAGAATAAGTGATATTGTTTCTTGATAATTTTCCACATTTTTAGAGCTAAGTTAATCGGTTCGATAAGCCGACTGTTGATATCACCGAACAGGAATACGCATAAATAACTACGCCATGTTTTCTTTAACGGAATTCCTTCTAGAAGGCACTGCTGTCATAAACTAAATAAATTATAAAAGATACTTCCTTCGCGTTCTTTTGTCAAAGGTAACCGTTTACCCGATTTCCCGCGTATTTCGATAATATGTACGTTATATATTATATATCATTTAAATTGTACCGCGCACATTACTACTTTTCCAACAAGCCATTACATTCAGTACGCACTATCTGAATATGTGAGATACGCTATGATTAAACCTCGGCACAATTATAGTAGATGTACTGCTGATGGTTTTGAGTTGATTGTACAAGAACTCTACCATCGAGGATGGGGTGTATCTACTGTTACGTTCACTTTTGATTTGTATCAGATGTATACGGCTACGAGACATACCTTTTGCTACAAGTCGTCAGGAAAGTTGTGCGACGCCTAGCACCATAACTTCCCCTCTCATTTGACTGCGCTTACACCTAAACCAGGGCAGCGGAAGACAAAATAATGGCTCAGCCTGCTTCTTGTAACCCTGAAAACGAAATATTTTGAAAAACACTTCGCCGTATGTAATTAAAACGGACCTCCTGTTCTCTCCAAGGTACTCAGGCTGGACGGAAAATTTTCTAGACCTAGATTTCACGGTAGGGCGCTCGTCAAATGACGCAATAATAACGGCGGGGCACATCTGACCATAGTTTGATAGTTGTAATTAGGTTACAACATAATTGCCACCTAAAATTGATAGAAAATGGTTAGCCTCGCCTTTGAAATGAGGACCGTCAAGTTTGATCTATGGATTAATTTCGACTAATTTAAAAAACGAATGACCCTGTTGAGCGACCGATCAGAACGTCAAGTTGATGACTGTCATCAGACGAATACATTATTTTTAACCAGGTTTCATCTTCTGAACAACGATTTGACATTGAAATAGAAGAGTGTGGACGTAGCTATTTAATTGGCTCCATTAATTCATTGTTCGTATTATCAATTTACTGAAAAGCCATGCACCCGAGTGAATTAACGTAGAGCTAAGGAAAGTTGTGTGTTGCAACGCACCAGATATTTGTTATTTTATCGCTGTTCGTTTCCTATTAGCTGGGCAGGTGAAAATTGTGAGCAAAATAGCTTTACCACTTATTTCGTTGGTTCGAATTGGCTATCTCAAGGCATTGGATTTTAAACGTCATAGCCATTCGCGCAAACCAAACTGACATCACCACATTAGCAGCAGTGCAGTTTCTCTGAACAATGATTAGTGCCAGAACGGGGTAATGGGTCCACATTCAGATGGTAATAAAAATGGCTCTCGAGGTGTTGAGCAAGCTAATCGCAAATATGCTGGTCAAGACTCTGGTGGCTACTGCTCAAGCTGAGCTGATTTACGGACCGACGCCCTCTGAGTGAAACAGTCCCTCCACTCGAACTGGTAACTTTCAAAGAAAAGAAACAACAAGGGTAGCATGTATAAACATAACAGTCGTAGAACCAGCAGTGAAGATTGCTACAAGCGTTCAATCCATTGACATCCTGAAGCGACGAAAGGAAAGACTAAACTGCCACGGTGGCTTTGGAAGAACGCCTAAGTATGTTCTAAGAGAGGCAAGATTGGTGTGCCACCCAAGCTGTGAGGTCCGTGCTAATGGGGCGCATTCAGCTTCACGTTGCTCCTGACCAACAAAACGAAAATATCTGGTGAACCATCACGCAACTTTCCTCAGCCCCGGGTACCTACATTCAGCGGTTCTCGTGGCTTTAATTTCAGCTTGATTTTTATCTCTTTTGGAACTAATCCCATCTGATTTCTCTCAGTTCATGTGGACTTTGTTGAACTCAAAGTACATGAAACACATGGACATAAAACTGTCCGCGCTGAAGTGTGTAGCCCCTACTCACGTCACAGCCGTTACAGGTAATTCACGAAACCGTTTACAAGGATTTTTACTTTCCTTGCTTTACGAAGTAGAAAGGAAAGTTATGTAATCGGCTGAAAAAAAATTTTGAGTTCTCTTCAGATCTTTACGTTTCAGACCCCCCTGAGTCCGAAAAACACTATTTGGGAAAATGGTCTGTGTGTGTGTGTATGTGAACGATTTTAAGAGAAAACCACCGTACCAAATCGGCTCAAACTTGATATCACCATGGGACGCCAAAATAAGGGTTTGAACAAAATCCATCGAAAGTTAACTATAGTTATTAAAGTTTACGTATCTATTAGGTGAGTCCGTCTCCTCTGGCTGGTGTGTTGCTTTAACCCTATTGCTTTAATACCTTAACTATAGTTATCATAGTGATCAAAACAACAAATATTTTTTTCTCAAAAACGGCTCTAACGATTTTGATTACATTTTTTATATTGATAGCTCCCAATAAGGTAACTATACCATAAAATTCCCATCTATGGGAAAATGACGAGAGCAGCACAATAAATTACCAAAACTTTCGACGTAATCTATTTAAGAATGGTTTTCAGAGAAAACGACCGAGACAAATCACCTCAAATTTGATCTCCAGCCTACAGGTTACTATGGGACGCAAAAATAAGGGTATAAACAAAATCCACAGAAAGTTAACTATAGTTAGCATAGTGATTAAAACACCAAATTTTTTTCTCCAAAACGGCTCTAACGATTTTGATTACATTTTTTATATTGATAGCTCCCAATAAGGTAACTATACCATAAAATTCCCATCTGTGGGAAAATGACGAGAGCAGCACAATAAATTACCAAAACTTTCGACGAAATCGATTTTAGCGCAGTTTTTAGAGAAAACCACCGTACCAAATCAGCTGAAACTTGATGTCTAGCCTACAGGTTACCATGGGACGCAATAATGAGGGTATGGGCAAAATCCACCGAAAGTTAACTATAGTCATCATAGTGATCAAACACCAAATTTTTTTTCTCAAAAACGGCTCTAACGATTTTAATTACATTTTTTATGTTGATAGCTCTCAATATGTCAACTATACCATAACATTCCCATTCGTGGAAAAATGACGAGAGCAGCACAATAAATTATCAAAATTTTCGACCAAAAGCGTTTTTCGCGAAGTTTTTTCCTTATAAACTCCGCTGGATTTCTTGTTGAATGTTAAAGAAAATTGGTATTGTAGTCCAATCCAATACCTATAGGGTGAGTGTTTAAAAACGCTCATGAGATACATGGGGGTTACTCCAGATATTCCTGAATTTCAACTACCGCTGTTTCGCTTACTACCAGTTCTAAACGTCTTTACCCAACAACTCTGCAAAAGTGATTACTATCCTTTTTTTAAAAAATCGTGATTACAGCCTCATTAGTTATCTGTGTACCAATTGCTCAATAACGGTCCTGCACAATAAATTCCGGAACTGTAAGCGCTACCGCTTTCTGCTGCCGTAAAGCGTTGTTTGACCAAGTTCAAATGAACTGACTGATAAATGATTAAATAGAATTAGCTATGTACAAAGTGAATTGACGTAGAGCTAAGGAAAGTTGTGTGTTGTAACGCACCAGATATTTTGAGATGGTTCATGTGCGCTTCTGCGCCAAAGCTATGAAATTGGCAGTAAGTGAAAAAGTGGGGGTTGGAATTCCGGAATTTATGTCCAACCCGCAAAACACACCACGTGATCAATCTTTTGAAGTTCACTTATGCGCCTACGCTTGAAAAGGCGTTCGCTGGACTTATGGAATTGGTTCGGTTTTCGTGTGGTCTCATTACAATGACATTCAATGTGTTTTCACCTCTTTATATTTGTTTGAGTAATACCCGATCGGAAAGGTCTTTGATGTTTGCCAGGTTATTTGGTTAGGTCCGGTCTAGAACTTTAAGACGATGGCTTATTTTACTCTTGCGCTGTTCAATAACGCGTACTTCTAAAAGCATTTTTCTCCGCGAACTGGACAATAGTTCTTCGGGAAGTAAACAGCGTTATCTGGAATTCCCGACATGAGATAATTGGACGGCCTCGTTAGACTTACGGACACCAATAACTTCCGCTGCATCTGTCGACCGCCGTTTTAATAAACGACTTGGAAAACGTTTTCCGCTACCGTTTCAAATCAATCGGCGGTAAATAGAAATGTAGAAAAAAACCTTGCCTGGCATCTTCTGTACTTGCACGAGTAATTGAATCACCTTCAGGCCCACTTTATTCCTGTTCATGGTTGGTATCACGCCTTGGCAAATATTCGCGTTGGTCGTTATTTACCACCTCGAAAACAGTTAATTAAAACAACTAGGCACAAACTTGACAGCTCCTTGATAAATATTTCCTATCGGGAAATAACAGTTTTTTCACTAATAAAGCCCAACAAAACGCCCCAAGGACTTGAAAAAAATTGATGGAATGTGTTTGGAACAGATCCGATATTGTTAATGATGTTCACTGCCCCGAATGCGTACTATTGTAGCAAATATTGTTTATAAAATTATTTTGGGCTATTGACAGTGACTTACAGTTCCAATGTGTCCTCCATTGTCTGACTACTACCTCAATATAGACAGGAGTTGAAAGTCTCGTATCCCTCCCAAAAATGTTTTATACACATGAACAGAACACGACATACATACGAAGAAACATTGGAGAGTAATGGAAAATGAATAACTTCAGTCGCAGTAACTTCACTAGGGTCAGATGGTACTGCGCGGTACGCTATGCTTGATGGCCTGTGCAACATAGTTTTCATTATTACTAATCACGTTAAAAAAAACTCAATTTTCAAAACTGTTACGTACTTGTCTAAATAGTGTTATGTGTTTTACGTTTTTGCAGCTGTTGTCGTATGGAGCTAGCAATGGGGAGCTTACGACGCCCAATACAAAACACGCATCGAATAGCGACAAGTATCAGCAGCCTCTCAACGCCTTACTCGACCTGGTGAAGACAACAGTGGGCATTTTAATAAGGGCAAGGAAGAGGGAGGATGTCCAAAAAGGAATGGCTGTTCCTGTTCATCCTGTTCGTAGGTTACCTCTTCCTAGGCGCCACTATTTTTTATTATATCGAGCGAAAGTTGGAAGAAGAAAGAAGAGAGCAGGTTGTAGAACAACAGCTGTTATTGAGACGTAAGTGCTTTTAATTAAACGTATTAATTTGAGGTAAAGCCACCCTGAACGATCGTCGTGTAATGCGTGCGAATAACTTGATTATTTTACGTGTGCGTTTGTTATGACAGTAGTCAAAGATTACGACCGCTGAATGATGGGGAGTAGCATCAGAAATTGAGAAGGAATCGGCAGGCCAAATGTAAATGAACAGGAATCGCATTTTACAGGCGGATTCTTCCACAGTCTAGTAATTTTACTAATAAAGACACGGCATGGGGCATGCTGCAGGGTACTAATTGACGTAGTTGCAGTGATAATTAAAACAAGTGGGAAGGATCGAATCTAATATGCGACTCATACTACCTTAATGCGGGTTGCCCCAATTGTGTTGCCTGAATTCTCCATGAAGGAGATTAAGAGAGTAAACTTTGGCCAAGTCGTCATAACCAAACCAAGCGTCTCCGTTTTCGTCTTCTCCAAAATCCACAGACTCGAAAGTGTATCCACCTTCGGATTTGGCAACCCAAACATGTTACGAGAATATTTAAATTGCGTCTTACGAGTATATCTTCGTTTTTCGCTATTAGGTCACCAAAACATCAACATGATCAGGATATCATTATTTATTTTATTTTGATTAAGTAGAATAAAATCAATAAATAACTGAAAAGTCTAAACGATCACACAATAAATTAAAAGAAAACTTGTTGATTTCGAGGCAGTGGAGATACCAGGTGATGGTAAAAAGGCTAGACATGAAAATCCTTCGTCCACGTGACACTAAGGCTATACGCGTTGAAACGAGCTTTTCACGTCTGTAACGCTGACTGAAACTTTGGCCAAGTCGTCATAACCAAACCAAGCGTCTCCGTTTTCGTCTTCTCCAAAATCCACAGACTCGAAAGTGTATCCTCCTTCGGATTTGGCAACCCAATCGGACTAGACAGAAGAGAGGGAGAAAAAAAAATTATAAGTGAACGGGGGTTATACGACTCATGTGGAGCATTATTAATACAGGCGGTGTGGCTATGTGCATTCATGAACACGAAATATTATGGTACGTTGATATCGTTGGACAATGAAGACATTGTAAAAACAGGCGCTAGTTTCGAATGTTTAATTCGGTAGGGGCTCCAACGCTTCAACAATTATGAAAACTTAACATCCACAAAAACACTGAAAATTATTGCACGACGGTTTATTATTCTTTTGCACAGCTTGACGCAGTCTCGCGCCTCTGAAATCCATCCCATTCGATTCAGCGTTGAAAGATATTTGTAAATCGATACAAAGCATGTACCTGACTACAATGGAACGACGAAAATTGACACTCTCTAGTTGACCCTAGGAAATTGGCGCGAAGCGACGAGTAGAACTAAAGGGTGGTTGAAGTGAGACGGGAGTCAATGTGAGATATGAAGATGTGAGCTGTAATTTCACCTCTGATACCTCTCACATTCAGTATCACGAAATGCCATGGAAACGATACCAAACACGACGAAAATACAATAAAACAGCCAAATTTTCGTTGTTGGTTAATTTTTAACCGATTTCTTATCTATAATAACCATACCACGAGAACAACTAGAGATACTAAATCGCATTTTTGGGCGAAAAAACAGACATTTTATACCACGTTAAAGACAAAATATGGCCTGGACGGCGTACGAACATTGCAGATTCGGAACCCCTTTGAGGGACGGACATGTTCCATGTATTCTGCAAGGGTACTGAAGATGTCGTTTTGGTCAGGGAATCTTTTTCAACCTCCCATTTTACAAGATCCGTGGTTGATTAGCAAAAAATGGTTTAAAAATTTGGTCAAAAACTAAATTTCGGCAGTTTTGTTACACTTACGTCGCGTTTGGTATTGGTAGGGTCTCAGAGATGTAGGGCTGTGTCTCGAAGGAAAACTGTGAAATCACAGTAAATAGTCAGGCAAATTCTACAATTTGAAGGACCTCGCACGACCAGATAGTGAAAGTTATTACTTTTCCCCGGGCTGTGCTCATTTCCTCTCAATGCCTCCAATCTCTCTCTTACCCTTCGTTGCATCGTGCCAACTGCCTAGTGTCACCTAGGGAATGTCAACTTTTGTTGATCCGCCGTAGCAGTAATGTTTCATATCAAACGAAATACACTAGTATTTTTCAGTGCTGAATAGAATGAGATGAGTCTCCTACGTGTATTACTGCATCTAGATGGAAAACACTAAAATCACTATGAGTTGTCGTTTCTGCATTGTTAGAATAGCCATGTTATTTTCTTAACATTTCTCGACATTGGATTAAATAGGATAGGTCACAAACACAGAACAGTAATAGAGTAATAAATAAATTTTGTTCATCTAAAACTGTCTCCCCTGGCTCTCCTTCCTTTGGGAGCATCCCCTGACTGTTTGGAGGGCTGACAGTGACGCGAATTGTGTGGGCTATCTTTCATTCTGATTTTCACGAGCCCTGCATAACGTCCTAATCGAGTCTCCCTCGTTATCAGTCAGATCTTAGTTTCAGTCCTTGTTTCCAACTTGAACATTTTTGGATATAGGTGAGCAAATACCTGGTGTATTAATCCCTTGTTCCCTTATTGTCTTCAAATCACGATTCGAGCTACTATTATATTATTGTTTGTTTTTATTTATTGGCAAGTAGTCTAAACCTATTGCTCCTCATGTTTCACCTTAAAATTCAAATTTTCCCACGCATTTTGCTTTTCAGACCTTAGCAAATCACTTGGGCATTATGATTGAGTATTCAGAAACTTTGTGGTAGGTAAAACTCCGATCCTACGAAGCAAATTTTGTTGAAATGCACAGCTGTTGCGTGTCAGTTTCAGTTAAATTGCAACTCTGTACCCGCTTTACATTTCTGCCAGTCCACATTTGCTGGTTTAATGTCTCACGATATTGGCAAATTTCAAATGTTGCTTGTTTAGGGTGGCAACATTGAGCACCCACCCACCCCTCCAGCCCACAACACGACCTGTCAACCCTCACTATTCATGCTGCCGTTGTATGGATGCACAGAACCCACATCCCACACATACAAGACAATAATTGACAATGAATCAATTGCACAGATATAAACTTGAATTGGAGAACGTGGTGTGACAGTTGTTTGTATGAGTGATTTCCCTTAGGATGCCATCAGCAATTGTAATACTCTCAGTCTCAGTATCATCGATTGAAGGCGTCATTACCTGGGGGTCGAACGCAATTGGCTCCATCCCACGGCAATCAAATATTGCAAGCATTTGGTTTTCTATCAATCCATTCTCTTTCGCAGCCAGATGTCTAATGGAGTCTTTCAGGATATCTTCAACAAAAACGAAATCCAGATTTGAAATGTTAGGTTATGCACAATCGTTCAACCCTTGAAATGAAATGCAGGCGAATAAAAAACTATGAATACTGATAGTGTGAAAAGAAGGAGATAGAAAAAAAAAACAAGAAAACGGAATGTGCAACTTATAACTGAGAACCTAACTTCAGCCTTAATAAACCGATTCAAATGTTCAGGTACCAGCTTACATTGAGTACTAAGGAATGTTCCAAGGCCTTTACTATTTTATGAATCTCCATGTGTCTGTCGAGCCCCTGACAGCTGTTCTAAGTAACTGTTCGACTAAATACTTCCAGCCAACTCTACCAAAAATTTGACAGAATAAAAGACAATCATGTGGTTCTATACGATGAGCAAATAAATGCAACTTTCCACATTCACTTGTAAGATATTTAATAGCAACCTCTGGATTAACTTCACGTCACCAGCAACAACTTTTTCCGTGCCATTTCATCTGTAACTCCAGAACTACTAACAGAAATCTGTGTTGTAGTCTCATGAATTGCCTGTGTATGGTAATTAAATAAAAGTCTTGACATAAATATGTACAGAGTTCATATTAACTGAGCAAAAAAAAAACACAAAAAAACAGATTGCATTAGTTGCCAGGTTGGCAAACATCACTGATTGCACATGGGGCTGACAAACGTTGTGTCATTCGTTGCACCACATTTTTTTTAACAACTTTGAATACCTCTGTATGACCAATCACAAAGCCACGTTAAAGTGCCCCAACCCCATCAGGCTAAAGCATCCTGGGTATGCAAATAACGTGCATGCTACACATCTTCTTTCAAATTTCAATAGACCCCCCTCGTGTCTGATCCTTCTCAATGCAGAATGCACAGATGAGACCATGCTACAGCCTTGGCTGGGTCTTTACACTGAGACTCTAGTTGAATTGCCCTCAACTCAGCAGGTGTTATTCCTCCTAGGTGTGGTGCAGATGCCCTTGCCCTTGTTGCTCAAACACATCAATGAAGATGCCACCTTTTTCTCCTTCCCATTTTTTGTTGATGTGTTCTCAGGCGCTCCTCTGCAAAGTTATGCACTAGAATGACATACACAAAATTAAAGAATATTGGTTCTTAGGCATTTCTGTACGCATATCCCATCACCAAAGCCCTTATCAGGGCACAGCGTGGAATTACTACACTTTTGAACTGAAGTGCCATGTATAATTGGATGGTGTTGTCAATAGACATCAGAGGTCTCCGTAATAAAGCCTTCGACCCAACAATATTTATCGGTGGCCTTATCAACTGTTGTTGACCTGCTCTCTATGATGAAACTTGTGGTCAACCTTCACAAAGAGATAGTTCACAGCTGGTTTGGTCATCGCCTCACTCTGCAGAGCATTGGATGCAACTGTCTTCTACTACGAGGGACTGTCTAAGCCCTACTTCCCTTATAAAACCCACACACAGTTGAGACAATACCCACTAGTCAGTTTAGTGTGTGTTTGTTATGTGTACTTTCTGCAACTTTACCATTCTCAAAACGGTAAGAAAAAAAAGAAAGTCCACTAGAAGTTTTCTCCACATGCCGCTTTCTTTCCTCTTGTGCACAACAGTTGTCTACAGTAGCTGGCACATGCAACAGCGGTTGTAATGATTTGATCTTTCATGGAGAAGGAGGGGGAGCTTCATTGTATGGAAAAGTTATCAACAACATCAATTTACGCAACAGTGTGCCACCCCAAAAGAGCCTTAAACATACCAAGTGTTGACACGTTGGAGCAGAATTTGCATTTCATTTGGTAGTTGAAGCTTCCTGGACCACCTTTCCCCTGAACCTCCTCCTCGGGGCTGATGGAATGCCACTTCTCGTCCACTTCGTTACAACTTGTACATCTCAACTGCAACAACATAAAGAGTTTAGTGTGAAAGTGCGCGAAATGAACGTAAATGAGTTCAGATTTGTTTAATTGGTTGTGTATGTATATTACTGATTTCTGGAAATGAGGGACCAATAGGGACGGGAATGTTCCAAAACGGGAAGCCACAATTCCACTATAGGTACGTAGTATCATATTAGCTGAGTCAGCTTGACTATGTGCTTGTTACTGAGTTTGACTTATTACACGTAAACAACACTCATCGTCTTTGTTCCATAGAAAGTGAGATTGTGGTTCAGATTCTTGGGGCGATTCCACCACATTTACTATCTCCAATGAAGAAGAGACTACTAGGAACTACTTGCTCCCAATTCTGGCGTGAGGGTTGGGTTATTGAACATGAGCAGGTCTACACTGCTATAAGCCCTCTGACATAGCAACCCTCGTGCCTACTCACTGATCGTCTCAGCTTTTCGCTATTCATTGTTAGCAACCATTTAGTGGGGATGGTGAAGGTCATACTGAATTTAGCAGTAGACTTTACGTCACCAATTAGAAGGAAATGGGGAACACAACGATAAAGGAGCTAGCAGTAAAAGTCCCTGTGCGAAAAACGACAATCACGATTTAGACCAAATTCACAGGATGTGCTCAAGTAGCCAATACATATCTCTGTAAATGTTACTATGGTAGTCCGTTAAACCGAAATAATAAACAAAATGTGTTTTTTACTTTCTGCTACACAAAGGGAAGTATTGTGATCGTGTAAAGAGAAAGTTGAGTTTTCTTCAGATCTTTACGTTTTGAGGCCTACTGAAACCAAAACACCAAATTTCGGCGCATGGTCTGTGCATGCAAGTAAGCTATTATTTTTCCTAAGTGACAACCTGCGCATCTGGCACCTCTAGAGCGAAGGGAACAAGAAACCACTTGCTGCTCCACTGTCATTCTCACAAAAGTCAGTCATAGTTGTTGAATGAGCAGTCCAATCTACCTACTCTGACTGCTACTTAGCAAGACTATAACCGTTTTGCCCAGTTCGCAATGGTTATTACTAAAAAACGTAGTCATCTGAGTAAAATAGATTAAGTGGGAAACCAGATTAAGAACTCCTCCCAGATGTGTTGCTCGTGGACAGCAGCTCCACAATTGGGGAAACTGGCTAAATTGCAACCAGCCGTACCTCTGCAGGTCTGGCTTTGAAGGGTGCAGAGCGAGTACCACCAATATAGTATGCTAGCGAAACTGAAATTCCCACAATATTCATAAACGACTTTTGCAACCCTCTCTAAACCAATCGCAACAACCCACGAAGGTTCAGTAACAATCACTATGAGAAGTAAACACATCACATGTGTCTGCAGTTCAATTTACCAGAGAACAACTGAGAAGTCCTCAACAGGCAAAACCTACATATTGTTCTTCATAAATAACCCTTTGACTGTCCATTGAATAGAAATAAAAATGAAAACGTGTCAAAAATAGCGTTTTGGTTTATTATTCATTCTGAATAATAACCCTATGTTTTCAGTCACGAAAACTTTTTTACAACCCCCCCTCAAAATTTGATACTTCACGTTTCAAGACATGGAGATTCCAAATTTGCAATGTCCGTCCGCCGCCCGGGCCGTTTTGTGCCTTTAACGTGGTGTAAAAAATTCGTTCTTTCGCCCAAAAATCCGATTTGGTATCTAGTTGTGCCCGCCATCTCGGCAATCCAATCGGACGAAGCCCGTGGTTGTAATGGGCAAAAAACGGTTAAAAAAATTAACGAAACGCAGTACAACGCGGGAGCTACAGCGTTTCGTCGTTTGAACTCCCTCCCATCCCGCCCGTCTCGTTAAAAAAGCGAGCGAGCGCGCCCGCTCGCTTCCCTCCCACTCAACCTCCCCCTTTCGCTTCTAGCGCCCCCGTTCCAATTTCCCCGACGTTTTGGTTTTAATACGATTCAATTTTTTTAGATTCTTTCGTTTCATTCTCATTTTGGTTTTTTTCATAGATTTTTGGTTAAATTTTGATATTAGTATTTAGCGTGCATGTTTTCATATTAAAATTCAGTTTTTTCTAGATACTTTCGTTTTTTTGTTTATTTTAATATTATGATTCAGTTCTTTTCGACCTTTTTTTGGGTTTCATTATGATATTTTTCGATGCTGAATCGAACAGGATGGGTCTCGGAGCATTAATGCTAGGTCAAGCTGATTATCCGAATAATAAACCATTGTGTAATAATTTGCAGGGTTTTTCCAGGCATTTTCATAATTTCCTAAGCAGCTGCTTCACAGAATTTGACCAATCTACAAGTTCGTATGACGGAGTGTCTTTAAGCAATCTATACCCACATTATTTCTGTACCTATCTGTTGAACGGAGATATAAGCCATAATTGCTAGGAAAACGAGATTTGTCGAACATTAAATTTTCGTTTACTCAATTGTCTCAAAAACAGCTTCAACGATGTCGAACAAACTGACAGCGTACTCTCAACTAACAAGTACCTACAGTTTATTCTCCGTAAACATCTCAGTGGAAATGAGTTGAAAAGATACAGTGCCCGTATGCACAGAAAATCGTCAAATGGAGGTGGCAGAAAGTCTTGTGCTTCTATGCGTTAGATATTATTTCTGAAAAGATTCAGATAAATCAAAATTTTCCTTCGCGAGAAAATGACAAACTTTCGACGAAAATCTATCACTCTCTTTCATTTTCTTTCACGTCAAACGTTACAAGTTTAATAATGGCTATAGAAAACTTGGAGCAAGTACTGACATTTCTGAATTCAAAACTTTCTTCTCGCAGTTTAGCTATAATTTCGGAACTGTAGCCACGAACCAAATGATGTAGACTGTCACATCAATTACCTACGTGTTGGTTTATTAATTAGGAGCAGTTCAATAAATTCCGGAACGTTCCACACTACCAGCGTCAACGCTTTTACAAGTTTCATGAAATGTTCTATAAGTTCATAAGAATTGATTGAAAAATAGGTCGGATAAGTAGCTAGAATGTACGCGTAGCTGAGGAAAGTTGTGTGATGCGTCACACCAGATATTTTTCTTCTTTCATATTAACATCGATGAATAAAGAGTTTACAAGCTCAACTAATTTTGTACAAAAATTAACTTTACTAAAAACGAAGCAAACTAGTTGGAGTGCCCCACCCGCGGCAACGGTTATGGAAGATAAAACTACTCACTTTTAGGTTCCACTCATATTCGGGCGATGGGTACAACTCGACTATGTTTTCAACTTCAGCGGTCACGTTCAGGGCGATTTTCTGCAAAATAAAACAACGGTGAAATCGACGGCGGTATTATCAGAGCGAGTCAGCGTAGATGACTAATGCTAGACTGGAGGGGCTAGAGGAACTATTGTTAACTAGTCGTAGTTCACTGTTAGTGGCTGGGGTATGAAGCGCAGAAAGGATTGCACTGCGAGTCGTATTTTAGGAGTATTGAGAAATCATAGGCGATTAAATGACCCTTAGAGGGTTTGAGAGAGGCGAAATAAAACCGATAATCTGAGGATAAATGGAAAATAAAGTATTCGAACTTACCACCATCCTGGACTTTCGGATAATCAATAACCACCGAATATCGAATTCTCGGAGAGATACGACTGAATAAACCCAAGAGCGGAATTAAGGCACGGATTTCAACGGTACTCGGCAGCCCTCGACCATCGAATTTCAACCAAAACGGAAATTTTTATTTTCGACAGATTTGAAAATCTTATCTACACAACAAAACAGAAAACACTTCACCGGGTCTGCAATCACAAAAGGAAGCCTCGTTTTTATCACTTTTGCCAGCTTGCGGGGGGAGCGGCAATGCCTTCTAAATCTGAAGAGTTCGGCAGCAGGCAGCGTTTCGAGTGGTAGAGCGGGCATCTCGTGAACTACTGCCGCCATAGTTCCTCCTGAAGCTATAGCTACTTTGGAATAATTTTTCTTGTCATTCAAATGTTCAAATGATGGCGGAGTTAAAAAAAGAGTATAAGATACGTTTCTAAAATCTAACAGGAGAGCCAAAAATTACTTCCAGTGTGTTTGACCTTTAGGTTGTCCAGGCTTCTCTTCTTTTATTGTGGATGGTACTTCAAGCCTAAAATGTGAAAATTCAGTTATTTCGTTAAGTAATATACATGAAGTGTAATAGAAAGGGAACATAAAACAATGTCCTAGGTGCAACAAGAAAGATCCCTATTAATTTAGTAATACTGTTGACTGACACACCCCACCATCATTATTATTGCTCATATATCATTATTATTATTATTATAAAGTTTGTGTATATGTTTATGATGTATCCATTAAGTTGTTGAATGGGTTTTGGAGTGGTTTCAAGTGGTGTGATTCCCGATTCATCTTTAGTAATTACAGGGAACTCTGCTGTTTTACCATAACCACTTTTCTGTAATATTTTTCAGAGCGCTTTTGTAGCTGTAATCCTTCGACATGTTTATATTCGAGGGACCTTTTTTTTTTTTTAAATTCTTTGTGAAATAGATACACCATTCTGAACGTTTCTTTCATTGGCTGTGACTTCAATGTATTCTTGGTATGAGGGATCATGGGTTGCAGAACTCACACTTACTTATTCCTCCCAACGTTTGATCTACCATCCAGCTAAACAATACGTTTCTACATTGCCCCCTGCATGGAAATGCATTCATGACGAATCCCATGGTTTTTATAGGAAAAAGAAATTAACAAAACCCCAATTTTAGTAGTTTCATTGCATATTCGCCATGTTGAGTATCGTGTTCTGTGTACTTAAGATGCTGGTTTGAATGGAAAAAAATCTCGGAGGTGTACGACCAAAAGTAGTGTAATCACAGTAATTATAGTGAGCCAAGGTCTACTAATAGAAAGAACTAGTGGGACAATAACTACCGCGAAAGTAATAATTACATCCCCCCCCCACTACCACCACCACCGTCTGTCTCATTAAAACTCTCTGCCAGCTCGACTCGCCATATAATATGGCGAGTCGCCCTGACTATGGGTGCCTGGAATATTTTGTTTTCGCCATTCTATTGTAGTCAAGTCTTGTTTCATATGGTTTTCTGGTATTTTTCGACGCTAAATCGAATGGGATGGGTGTGAGACTACGTCAAGCTGGGCAAGAGAATAATAAACCGTTGTCATAATTTTCAGCATTTTTTTGTTTTTGTTTGAATACCTTAGAACATCTGAATATATTTATCAAACAATTCGAAGCAGTATTTGTAGTGGCAAGGGTGGGTGATGCATCTAAATAAATAAAAAACAGGATTGCTAGAGTTTTGCTGGTTTTGAGAGGATGCACATTTTTTATAGCAGTTGGCTAACTGTAATTACTCGAGGTTGGCTTCTGTAAGTGCTGTTGACGATTCTAGAGGTTACCCAGAAGCAGCTGCACACTTTTAGTGATGGCAACTAATTTCATGTTGTTGCCGTTGTATCTATATGCAAAATAATCTATCTACAAAATAAGGGTTAAAACGAGAGGAAAGAATGAAGAAACCATTAAGAAAGAGTTGATAATGAAGTGTAAAAAATTTCTTTTGATAAGTTTGATATAATGGAGTTGGTTAACACATTTTTTCTTAGGAATTTTTCTGTTGTGAGAGGAAGTGCGGCTTCAGCAACTATATTTTGACAAATGATTCATTCAATCTCTATCCACAGATTAATAAAAAACGTATTTTCAGTTCAGCTTGAAAAACACTACCAGCCTGTCAGAGCAGAGCGGAGCATTAGTGCTTTGGCCCAGCATATCACCCAGTATTGCAACAAAGAGTTCATGCGAGCGCTGGAGGAGTCAAATTTATCGTTGAAAGAAGGAAACACAGAACCGCCTTTCTTATGGACGTACTACAACGCATTTTTCTTTGCCCTCACAACACTGAGCACCATAGGTAAGGGAAGGTAAATCACTACAGTAAAATTTCTTAATGAGTTTTTGAACTTAAACCTCGTTCAACTAGAAACTCTCCCTTTTTCCATTATTCTCAGTAGGGGCATTTCTTCTTTAGGACATCCTACCGAAGACAAGTGTATTAGCTAGGCAGAGTCTATTAGAAGGAAGAGTGACTGTTTTACAATATTGATTTGGGAACATGGTGGCAGCCCAAGGCTGAGACAACAAACGCCAAGAACAAATCGGTTTCAATTTTTTTAAAAAGTTCGAGAAAAAACGATGGTTTCTTCTGTGAGCAAGTGTGCGTGTATGTTTTGTGAGGGCTGGGAATCAACGAGGGAGCAGCACTACTGCTCCCTGGTTATTTCAGGAGAAGGATTCTAACCTGACATCATTGTTGGTTCTGACATGTCTGCAGTGATCCTGGACGTCCAGGTAGTATCTGGCAGCCGGGACCTTGCAGTCACTTGACGAGCCAAGAAGCCCAAGTGTTACAGAATTTATCTTCGTATAGAGGTGCCATTATCCTGCATAGTGGAGGCAGGTAACATCAGGATTGCAGCTTTGACCCTGTCGTGGCGCTGCTATCCCTAGAGCTGGCGTAGAAAAGTTTGGGCGCTTTCCCCATTTCCTTAATTATTATTTATTAGTTTCCTCTTCGGGTGAAACTGACTGAATATTTTGAAAGAGGGGAAAATAACCAGTTGGCTTCTTAGCCGGAAAGCAAAGCAGATTTAATGAATTGGTCCAAGTTTCCAGCAACTCCATTTCAAAGGAAACGTCAGGAAGAGACCGAAAACGGCTTGCCGATTGACGAAATGGCGAACTGTTCTCTTTCGAAAAAATGCTTGAACTTGATTTAGGCTTCTCAGGACCCCAACCTGAATAATGCGGGTTTAGTAGAAAAAGCGCTTGGCGCATTTATTATTTCACCACGCCGTGCAGAGGTTTGATGCACTTGAGAAAATATCGGTTACTTTATAGTACTGTTCATCCAGCAATTCGAACACAATTCCCTCCAAAAGAGTTTCCTTTTTGGACTATTTGGAGAATTGGACTATTTATATTTGTCTGTATGGGGTTTTCAAAGAATAAACTAAACCGTTCTTCTGTCCAAACATTTGAAAGGTACCCATACCATACCCTATTCCAATATTCCACATGATTGTATTTCATCATATACAGTGTTCATTATTGAAATTGTAAGTGTGTTTTCTCAAAATTGATTTTACGTTTCCCGATTTATTTGTTAAGTTCTTTTTGTGCATGCCTTTCGATTGCCAATCAGAGGATGGAGACTGAAGAAGGTAGGTCCTAAAATACAAAAATGCTTAAATCACGAGGATTACAAATTGTTAAGGTTGCCCTTCCTCTTGATGATAAACAGCGTTTTCAACCTATGTTTTCGGCCAATAAAATATCCTCACTACCAAAAATTGACGCTTTACTATTCAAGGCATGAAGATTCCAAATCTGCAATGTTCGTCCGCCGTCGCCCGTCGTGCAGGCCATATTTTGCCTCTAACGTGGTCTAAACAATTCGTTTTTTCGCACGAAAATCTCATTCGCTATCTAGCTGTGCCTGTCTGCCCGATAATACGATCAGATGAAGCCCATGGTTGCTATGGGGCAGAAAATGGTTTACAAAATTATCGAAAACGAAATTTTGGGCAGTTTTATCGAAATCACGTCTTGTTTGGTATCGATTTCTAGGTAATTTTTGATGCTGGGTCTTAGAAGTGTAAGACTGCGTCTATATTGGAAACAGCGAAACCACAAATAAAGTGAGCCTAAATCCTGCCTCACTTCAACCACCCATCAGCTAGGCTCGAAGCGTCGTGCAAATTGCTACGGGCGCTTAGAATATGCCAATTTTAGTCATTCCGTTGTAGTCCGGCCATGTTTCGTATCGCACAGGTATTTTTCGATGCTGAGTCGAATGAGATAGGTTTCGGAGGTGAGAGACTACGTCAAGTTCAGCAATAAAATAATAAACCGTTGTGTAATAATTTGCAGCGTTTTTGTGGATGATCGTATGAAATCACCATCAGGTTGTGAGGCTCTGCAGCGTGCATTTTACCAGCTGGAGGTACCCTCTACTTGAGCTCATCCAAATGCTGAATAGTCTCTTTTCATAGAATGCCACAAGCATCTTAATAATTACCATATGGGGTATACACTCAAATTTCTTTGTTAGATGCTTTACTCATTCATTCTTCATCACTTTAACGGATATGTTCTTTCTGCGTCCCCTCATTAGAAAGTGTTATTTCATGTAATAGAAAGCGCATTGGGTTTGCCCGTTATACATTAAGAATAATGAATCTGAGGAGTGATTGGTGTTGTCAGATTCTTAAAGTATTTGCCTTTATCATCAATATTTACGATGTGTGTTTGAAGGCTATGGAAATCTGCATCCGTCGTCGGACGAAGGGAAAATGATTCTTATCGTTTACTGCTTGATCGGTATCCCGTTCACGGGTATCATTTTGTCCAGACTCGGCGACTTTTTTGGCTCTAGAGTAAGTAATTGAAAATTACAAATATTTTATTAGTTTCGGGCGATTATTTGTGTCGAGTAAGGTTGATTAGAAGATAAGCAAGCTAAAAGACGGGCTATTTTCTTTATGGAAAGTATTGTATCGCTTACTGCTAGTATTGATGTACCACCTAATCGGATTGGCCAGCTGAAACGATTTCCCTGCTTTCCTTAATTACCAGAAAATGGAGAAAAGACATGCTATTCGAAGTTCAAATTTAGTGCAGCGTACGCTTTAAACTCTACACATCGCTCATGTAGTTTCTTGGGTCACACGACTCGTACTTAGTCATTTCAGATGTTTTTAGTGGTTGAAGTATGTTGGTGTATAGTCCGTAAATAATCTATTGAGCGAATTTGTCTACCCTAGCTATTAGTATATTGTGCGTGAGAGTGAGAGTTGCAGTCAGTACTGGAGTTGGTCAGGGTGTTCTGAGTTTTAATAGGAAGAGGTAGCGACCTGGGGGGGGGGGGTGCTCAGTGTCAAGCTTTAGCGCCCAGCACTTCCATCTCAGCTGCATTTGGGCGACGCTGGATTCTCCTCTCTTCAGACTGTTAGGGCTAGCTTCCCGCATTATCATTGACTGGTGCTGCCGCTATATACAAATTTGATTGTGTAGGGAGCGCCGTAGACCTACAGTTACGATTCTGCATTTGGGGATGACTGGAGGAATACCGACAGGTTAAAACAGCTTCCTCCGAAAAGGCAAGCGCATTTTCCAGCTTTTCTTGTACCTTGTCTTGTGGAGGTAGCCAACCTTTGTGGCCCCAACCCATACGTCAAATAACCCTTAAGGGTAATATTCGCTGGCCCACGCCATCATTCTATGGCACTTACGGCTTTCCTCACCCAAGAACGAGGGAATTTGGACTTTCAGCCTACCCTGAGGTTTGAAAGGCCCCAGTAAGCCTCGGCAGAGGTCTCCCAAGCCCAAGCTTCCACAAGTCCCAACCAGAACTTCAGGAATATTATTGCGAAAGTTTTCACGAGCCTCAGAGGCTGATAAATGTAAAATCATCCTGGAGCTTGCTGAGAAAGCGAACGTAAGAAAAAAGCTACAACCTTGCAACTGTTGTCAATGGAAGCTGTAAGAGCGGCATGAATTGTTCCTGCCCACTTCATACTTTCTGAGAATGCGAGTCGAAATCGAGTTTCTGATTATCGTTTCGGGACTCCTTCTTCCAACTTGCTCTCCATCTAGTGAACAAATGTGAGCAGCACGAAGGAAAAACAAGGCCGTCAATTTGCTCGGCTCTTGCGGCTCGTGTTTCTGCCTACGTTTATTGTATAATGAAAGACCCTTGACGTCTTCGCGAGTCGAAGAGACGAGGGACTAATTCAATTACAGTTGAGAATTGTGACTCGTCTTTCGGATACAAATCATTTACTTCGCGACTCTTCCTACGTCTAAATTGTTGTACCCTCTCTCATATCATACCGAAACGAACTAAGGCGCGCTGCTGTAAACGAAATAATATTGTTTGGCGGTAGAGTACGAGTGAATGAAGTACTCATAAAAAAAGTCCATAAAAAAGTAGTGAAGAGAGAGAGAGAGAGAGAGTGTTTGAGAGGTATTTACCGCAAAACTAAAAAATCTTTAAAATCTATAACTGCCGTGTTTGGTTTGACTCATCATGCTTTAGGTGGAAACCAAACAACAACACAAGGGGACAAGCGCTTCTTTTGTCCGATGAGATGGATCAGTTGCAGGAAGAACTGCCTTGGGGAAATAACGGCTTAATTTCAAGCCATTGGTGAAGTATGACTTCAGAGGTGCGGTTTTTTCGAGGTTGCACCGGATATCATGATCAGTTTCAAATGTAGGTGTTAAATCACAACTGGCCAGTTGTCTCTCGAGTCGATAACATATTGTCATTGATGTATTAAGAAACCTGGACTACAAAGCATGAATCCCTGTCCTAGTGCTGGTGTGGACACTGGCGATCCCTCTTCCCCGGTACATCGTCACTTGGCGCGACTCAAAAGTTGAAGAACACTGTGGCAATATGGCTGATTTCTGTTAAGGTCGAAAATAAATGTATGATTTACTTCGATTGGGAGGGAGAAAGAGGCCAAAAATGAGGGGGTTTCGCGTTTTTCTTACAAATGGCTCCAACGATTTTCGTTACACTTGAAAATATCTTCTGCCAATCAATAAATAAATTTCGTTCTCTGTGACTATTTGGTGAACAGAGATATGAGTGTTTTTTATTTTCTGAAAAAAAAAAAACGGTTTTGAATCAACTCACAGGAGATAACCAAAATATGCCAATAACATGCGTTTTTCAAGTCACAATGAATTCAATCAACTTTACGTGTATTTTAGCTATCTATACTCACATGAGCCTGGCAATAATTTTCATAGCCATCGGTCGACGATTTTCAAGAAGTGACGCACCTTAGTCAGTAGCAGTAGGACGAGAGGGGTTTCCAGGGCGGGAAAGATGGTTCCGACGATATTAGAGCTAACTTGTATTTCCCGGAATTCCGGCGAAGAATTTGTACTTGCAACACGCAGCAGTATGCAAATGATATTACATAAATATTTGATTCCGATGCACAACTACACCTAGCTTAGTGTACTGCCCGTTTTTGTAACAATCATCGTTTAAGGTTCAACTCAACCAACATTTCAACCTGATTTCAGTTATTAAAAGCGCATCGTCGGCACAAAAACGAAGTTTACGATTCTAAACTGACTCTAGTCCTAGACGTACTTATTTACCTAGTGCCCGGTATGATAGTGTTCATTCTGGCACCTACGGCCATTTTCATGAAGTTCGAAAATTGGTCGTTCTACGACGCTTTTTATTACGCTTTCGTCACCCTCGCTACCATCGGTTTCGGCGACTTAGTTGCCGGTAAGTAGAAGCCAACTTTCTCGTCAATTTACTTAATATGGTCGCATTTATTGTACCGATGTTCGAAACCATAGCGTCTCATTGAATAGTTTTTCGACATGTTTAGTCTTATGATTGGGGAATATGACGTTCCGAAATTCGCTGAATACAAAAAATGTGAAGTTTGTTGGGCCACTTCCCGTCCCGTGACTTGAACTGAGGCATGTAGCCTCTTTAGGACTTACACTTGAATCATCTGAGTGGCTCCTAAAGCTAATTTCTATGCTATGCTACGTACGAACCTGAAATTTGGCATATATCCTCTTCAGCACTTGAACTTTGTGCAGAATGTGAAAAGGGTCTGTGTGTGGGCTGAGAGGCTCTTGTAGTTAATATTGAAATACAATGAACTTTATAAAAAGAAAGTACGTTTCTTCAAAAATAAAATATTGATAGGAAGAAAAGCATTTATTTTTACAATATCGATTCCAACACTTTTACGTTCATATTTGCTTGGTTTTTCATACTAGGGAGATGTTTTTCTCTGTAAAGAAAAAAAGGTATGTCAGACGTTTTTCCTATTAAGGAAGAAATGTAAATGGCAATATATTTGAAAGTTCTCCCAAAGCTAAGAAATAAAAAGGACATTTATGCAATCGGCTGTCGTTATTTATTTTTTTCTTCATACGTTTAAGTTACAGGATGCTTTCAGTCCACCAAACATAATTTCGGAAAATAGACGGTGGGTGTGTGGGTCACCCCTCTTCAAAAGTATGAGCCGGGGACATAAGTGCTTCGCAGAACAGCTAATCATGTACTGGTTGAGGTGAATCCAGAGAAATGCAGCTCAGTCTGCCAAACAACAGATCATACAACGCACGTTGGAAGCATGGACACCAAACCGAGCAGCACCAGGCCCCTCTGTGCCTAACGCAACACCAAACTGAATTTAAGGAAAAAAATAAAAAATAAAAATAAATAAATAAATAAAAAAATATATATTAAAAAAAAGATGAAAAAATAAAATAAAATAACATTTAAAAAAAATAAAATAAAATATTAAAAAAACCACAGAGCACTTTGAACGGGCAGGCTGAATCAGATGCCACGTCATATCGAGCAAATGGGCCTATGGGCCGTTAATGCGGCCTGGCCCATAACACCCATTGGGGAATAATCTTTGTATTTTCATCGAGCTTATTCGAACTTAGTAGAACATAGCGTAAAGTTCTACATAGAAACTGGCAGCGATTAATGTTCAGAATTTATTGTGTTGCTTCTAATCATGCCACGGCTATTAAATGTTGTGCCAGCTGACTTTTCTTGCTTCCGCGAAGGGCCAAGAAAAGTAAAAATAATGCATCTCTTATTTGGAAGCCAGAGCAACAAGCTGCATTTACCATTTTCAAGCAAAAGCTTATCAGCCTTCTCTGATTTTTCGAGAGTTTATTATGGCGTGCACATTTGGCATTCGTGTTGTTCTTAGCCAGATCTTGGCCGTGTGCTTCTGTTGCGTTTTCAAGTGAAACTACTACACAGCTCCAACTGTTGGCGATTGTGTACGCAGTTTGTTACTTTCATCGATGCCCACGGGAAGTGAAATTTACTGTAGTCACGCACCACACTCCTAAGGTATCTCCTCCAGATGAAAGATGCAAACTGACGTGTCACGGAATTTTGTTGATATAACAACGTGTATACGTATTTATATGTACTCTGACATCATTCTTTATCTACGTCAACAGGGCAAGAAGCTACAACGGATACGATCGGAGAGACGCTGTACAAAATATTTATCATAGTTTGGATAATGTTCGGATTGGGCTACCTCGTCATGATTTTAGGCCTCATTACGAGAGCGATGAAGTCGAAGAAACTTGCGAAGGTGGAGCTTAAATTGGCTTCTCGATTCAAAGCCACGCAGTCGAAAATATGGCGCGAGTTCCTCGAAGATGTCAATATAATGAGAAAAACTTTGAATGAATCTTACATCAACAAAGTGAAGGTTTGTGTATTGAGCTATCGAAACCCGTGTACCATTTACTGTGGTTATCTTGTATTGTCTGTTTTAATATAAGACCCCCAACATTACTAAACGTTTTAAGCGAAAGTGGTTAAAGACATATCACTAAACGGAACATGGCGACTTCAATGCGCTGCTCCACTTTTTTTTTTCTCTAAAAGACTCTCCACCCTATACGTCTTGCTCTTCCAGTGCGGAAGAAACAAGAAATCACGTGCTGCTTCTTTATAGTTCCCATACCTTCCAGCTTTGACTGATACTAAGAGTACAATTTCTTATAAGAAACAGTCATTTTGATAAGGAGACATACTTCAATATAGGAAAGCATAAGCCAATGGTAAAGCGTGTTGAGAAACGATTATTATAGATGTTTTGTTTTGTTTAAAAATCAACCAAATTGGAGAAAAACTGGAGTTAAATCGTTTTCTAAAAGGTTCTTGATCATCCAGGTTCATGTTCAGATCATGAAAGAAGAGTCATTTAAACGAGACCGAGAAAATATTAATGTGAAGTTCAAAAGCAGAACTCTGTGAGCGACTTTTCTTGGATCATCACTCCGTATGCCTCACAACGAACTACGCAGAAGCCTCTCACCTTGCATTGAAATGTTGAGGAAATCGGGAGGAAACACACATTATTTACGAACAACAGGCGAAACTTTGTGTTTTCAGGCCCATTTGGAACGGGTTCCTATTTTTTTAAAAAATTTTATGTAACAAAATAAACAAATATACCGAAATAGGCCCCTGTAGAGCTCATCTAATATTTCTGGTTATATTCAAGGTTTTAGTGTTGAGCAGGAACTGGTAGGCGAATGAGTTTCGAGAGTGTTGAGCAAATAGTAAACTGAAGGGCCATGCCACTGGCGTGGGAGAAAATAAAATGGAATAAACGAACAAACACTTCAGTCAGCCAAATCCAACACGTAACGCCATTAGGAAAGTTGGGCGATTGAAATTATCATATTGATCAACGACCCTGAGTCAGCCTTAGGCGCACAAGAGGGCGATGGTTGAAGATCGAAATAAAAGAAACTTGGTGAGCGTGAGGAAGACTGTATTATGCGCAATGAATTGAGTAGAGTTAGTTAACAAAACAGGGACACAAGTGGATAAATCGGAATATGCGCGAACTAGCGTGGGAAACTGTATCGGAAGGAGATAGCAAACTGTATGGGCCGAGAGTAGATAGAGGAACGTGTCTGAGTGAGCACAGGGAGACGAATGTCTTTCGTGAGAGTTCGTAGGTGAATGAATTTGGGAGGAGCTGTCTGTTGTGGAGAGGAATGTGAAAAAGAGGGAGAAAATGATATTTTGGAATGTGACGAAGCGGGAAATCCGTCGCCGTTCCCATTCCCACAGTTAACAAGGGAGACAATGACTTTGCCGTTAGGGCTGGTGAGGGCATGCTGAGGTAAAAAAAACTGATAATGTTTCGTCGTTTTGCGTAGAACACAGTCATTAAACGATACAAAAGTTGAAGTTAGGAAGGCAAGTATAAAATAATTAAAAAACGAGGAGAACATGCGCCCCTTCAACTTTCACCATCACCAAAATTAGTACAAATAGAGCAAAGAGGCTTTGGAGGCTTGAAAACTATCCAGGTCAATGATTCAAGGTAATGAAAAATATGACGCCTGGGGTTTTGCCAAGTAGAGAGGTGGAAGACCTTCCAAGGAACTGAAACGGCCGTTTAGGACCGGTACCCTAACTGGGGACTTCATCCAGAGTAAAAGATTCGTATCGATATTGCGGTGAACCGAGGTTGATTTTTTGAGTTGCAGCGTAAAAACGACAGCCGAACTGACAGCGTTGCATCAATTAACTGGAGAATAACGACCATTCGCCTGTCTACTGTAGAGATGCCAAGAAATGAAAACGTGTTCCAACTGTTCTTGGGAATCGATATTCGTTAAACCTCTTTACACCTGGACGTTTAAGGACGCTATTCAAGTTCTAAGGACGATATAAAGGGAGATTCTTAAGATTCTACTTCTCGGGTCCCCAAAACTATGGTACAGCTGCAACGTCTGTATCCGTTTTGAATTGTTCGCGCCCCAATCTATGCCCCCCTCCACCCCACATGTTTGGTTAATTGTAAAACTATGTTCAAATAATTAAGTAACCGTGTATTGTCCTAATTCTACTAACAAAAAAACTGCAATACGAACGGTGGGGGTTAAAATTCCGGAATGTCTGGAGTAGCTTCAGTATATCATAAGCTCATTTACTTTTATCAAATGCTCATTGTATAGGAACTTAATCGGACTACCCCGTCAATTTCTCCGAAGATCCTGGTAACGACGTTTAAGCGGAGTTTATAAGGAAATATCTGGTGCGTTGCAACACACAACTTTCCTTAGCTCTACGTCAATTCATTTTGTAAATGGCTAATTCTATTTGATCGATTCATTTATCACTCAGTTCCTTTGAAATTGGTCAAACAACACTTCACAGCACCAGGGAGCGGTAGCGCCTAATGTTCTGGAATTTATTGTGCTGCTCGTACTCATTCCCGGACCATTATTGAGCAATTGGTACACAGATAATTAATGAGCCTGTAAACACGAATTTTTTGAAGAAGGATAGTAATCACTTTTGCAGAGTTATTGGGTAATAACTGTTCGAACTGGTAAAGATCTGAAGAAAACTCAAAATTTTTTTTTAAGCTGATTACATAACTTTCCTTTCTACTTTGTAGAGCCAAGGAAAGCAAAAAACTGCAATACAAACTCTGACTAACGAGATGTGTCTGCGTTTTAGCCTGTTTACAGAGACAAACAGCCGCTATGGACGACTTCAGGTCTCAGCCATTCGATGCCCAATCTCACAGAATGGCCCGAACCGTTGTCGAGGGCTGAAATGCAACAGTGGAAGAGTGAGTGATTCTAAACTTGATTGATTCTGTGATTTTTTTTTGCTTCGTTGTGAACGCTAATTAATCAATTCATTTGGGATAGCGAGAGAGAGAGAGAGAGAGAGAGAGAGAGAGAGAGAGAGAGAGAGAGAGAGAGAGAGAGAGAGAGAGAGAGAGAGAGAGAGAGAGAGAGAGAGAGAGAGAGAGGAATTGAATATTGGCGAAATAATGAGTGGTGATTGTATGGAAATAACAACACTGGTTGGGTAGATAATGACTCTGGATTCACGAGAGAGTTCCAGAACGAATCCTAAGGACTATCACAGGCGCTCCGTGACACGTAAAGAATAAGAATCTCCATTGCGATCTCGACGTCCCCAACATCCACTCAGTGATAAAACCATCCTATGTCCGGCATCACAAGTCGCTACTGACCCATCCCAATCCCCTTCTGCAACAAATAGTGTCCAACCCTTCGATAGCAAGATCAGCAAGGCGTTTGAAACGGAAACGACCCTCGGATCTTGCAGTGTGAAGCACGATCATGTGCAAATCAGTAATCACCAGTCACTGTGTTATGTGTTGAGTGTTTGTGTTATTCTATGTTATCCATACCTATGGAGTCTTTTTCTATTTTAATCACCACCCATTCTACGTGAACTTATGATTAATACATATCACTATAATTAGCGTTATTATTAGTACTATTGCTACAGCTACTATTGTCTTCCGCATTATCAAGACTGCAAATATTATTTATAGTCCAGCACACAATACGTCAGCAGTTCCTGGAGGCACACCATTGGGTGTATACACCTCGCTACATGTTCTATGTGATTGCTGTGGATAGAAATGAGCAAACATGTGAAGTACCTGGTATAAATAAAGCGTGGTTCGTTAAAAGAATAAAATAAAATAAAGAGAGAGAGTTCATAGTAACAAATAACAGGCAAAGTCAAGTATAACGTGGTGCGAGCACAGGCGAGGGATGCAAGAGAGTGCAACTGTATGATTTCTGGGTCGGACTGGTCCTCGTAAGGAGGTGGCAACATAAAAGGGTGAGATGAGCGATAAGGGGAGGAGTTAAAACTAAAACCCCCACTAAAATTATTGAGAAAACTCCAGTGTGGAAAGTACGTTGTCGGCTCTGGAAATACTAATCATTATTTCAAATTTTGTGTGCTTGGAATATTGAAAGGAAGAAATTGATTGCAAAAGCAGCAGTGCGTACAAGACTTTCAAACTTATTGGGGTGAACCCCTTTTACCCAGCCGCAGATTTGCATTGTAAGAATTGAGCTCCACCGCTTTAATTACTTCTCTGAAAAAAAACTTATCTTATTTTCCAGACTCTCAAGCGACAATTGAAGGGCATATTCCGAGAAGGCGAGCCATGTCGGAGGGCGTACAAGCTTTGGAACTCACCTTGCCTCGTGTGATGTCTCTAGGAGCGCTCGAAAACATCGACATCGAGACAACTTTCAAAGACCGTCCCCGACCTTCGTTGGCTCACCAGGAACTAAGGACTGAAGAATTCCTCACGCGAATCGTCAACCAACGGAGGCTTTCCGTTTTCGATCCTGCTCTCCACGTGAGTAATTGTTACACATCGTCCGTTTTTAAATCAATGCGCACAGCGTGACTGGACTTCGGCGTGAAAATGCGACGAGCTAAAACAGTTGCTGCTAGCGGACATTTTCAAGGGTCATCCAGTGACTTTTACTTTCTACAAACCTGTTAAGAAAGCCTATTCCGCCCTTAGGTTCTTTGAGAGGCAGAAAGTGAAAAGTATCGCAGAGCTTTAGGCTTCTTGATGCCTCCCAAATTGAAGTTAATCGAATAGTCTTGTCGTTATTTAGCACATGATGAAGCCGAACAAAAGCTTTTAGTTTGAAAACTCCAGGGCGAGCACCTCGCTCATGAGTTCTAATAATCGTTTAGAGAGCTCTCCCCACACATTTTCAAAGGAGGGAAGGAAAAGAGGGACCAAAACTGTACCAAAAACCAAGAGTTTTTCACCTTTTTTTTGATTCAAAAATAATTTTGACTATGCAATATGCAACTAATCGATGCCGAACTCTAATGTTGGGCGCACGAGAGGGCGAGAGTTGAAAATCGAAAATAATAGAAGCTCAGTGAGCGTGAAGAGGATTGTATTAAATGTAATGAAGTGAGTAACATTTGCATACAAAAAGGCGACACAGAAGGACGACTAGCAAATGAACTGGCGGGAAATGAGAGAACGAGCTGTAACCAAGTACAGGGAGGCGGGTAACTTCCTTGGTAGTTCATAGCTGAGTGATGATAGTGAACGAGAGTTGATAGCGGAATAAATGGGGAGAGCTCTGTCGCGGAGTGGAATTTGAAATTGAGGAGAGGGAAAATAAAGAAAAGAAAAACCCACTTCGGGGGAATCCATGGCTGTTAGAGATATCTGCAGCTGTGGCAGTGGAATTTCCGCAGGTATGAGGGGCAGGTATAGGAAGGAAAAAGGACTGCAATTGCTTACATCAAACTCAATGAGCGCCATGATCATAACGTTTTTTGTAAATGTTTTTCTACAGTCCATCAAGATAACAACAACGTTTTTTAAACAATATTTTGCTCAATAGGAATGTTGTGAGGGTAACTGTACTCAATTTTCTTCTGCATACAGCTCTAACGATTTGGATTAAGTTTTCAAATTATCTCCTGTTGATCACCACCCAACATTTATTCTTCATAAAATCCCTCCTCCTTCTTCTTTCCCCCTACAAATTTGTTGAATGGAAATGACCTTGGGTGGCCTTTGAACATACATGAGGGTTTTTTTAACTTTTTGGGAAAATTGCTCTGCATTTACATCAAACTTACTGAGTGTTTTCAGGTAGCCAATACCATAATTTTGTTCTCCATAAATGATCGATTTCGTGGTAGTGACGTTCCAGGGAGTGGAGGCCACTGCCTCATTCCATTCCGCAGGTTCCAATCGTGCCCGTCCTCCTTGTAGAAAAATCGCGAGGCTTTGGAGTTACGCGCCTTCGCGTGGGAGATTCTTTTAGTCCCGTCGAAGAAGGTGGAGCTGCACGGATTAATGAGAAGATGGCACTTGTGACACAGAGCGGTTGGGTACTGGTAGTCTTAGGGGCGGTTTATCAATCCTTTGGTTAAAACGCCGAACAGGTAGCGATCTGCTAACGATATTCGGTGAGTGAAAAACAACTCGGTTTGCGTTCATCAATTGCCAATTGACTAACAGTTAACTAGCTAGAGTTCGAACGCGGGGAAAAAGGGCTACCACTACGCTCAAACGAGAATTCCTCGAACGAAGAGGCAACTTGGCGAGGTTTCATCCAAAACAATGTGTTGGAGAGTTGATACCATTGGGCCACCTTCATTTGCCGCCTGTCGATTTCATTATTTGACATTTTCATTCGAACACCCAAAAAATCAGTTGCAGAATTGTTAAATAATATATTTGTGATCTTACTTCATACTTTCTTCAATTCTCTTATCTTTTCTTACTTCTCATTCTTTTCTTACTCCTCTTCTTATTGTGTAGTTCATTTTTCGTATTGTGACTACTTTTGTTAGGTGTTTGTCGTGATTTTTTCTACACCGCGAACAGCTTACAGTTTTCCTTCGATTTTATAACTTTCCGTTGGGAGTGGGACCGAAAAAAGTAAAAAAATGTTCCTTACAGAAAACATTACGTGTATTATTCAGAATTAATATATATACCAAACAACTTTAAAAAATTTTTAAAAAACGATACACCAATGGCCCGTGGCATTCTAGCTCGAAGATTTTTTCTTCTCCAGACATCATCTTTATGAAAGTGGTGGCGAGTGACACAATGGTGTGGGAAACTAGTTTCGCCATGAGGGAGGCAGTAGTTCTACTAACGCCACAAAAGTCGCCTACAGCTAATAGCATCGAACCTGCGAAGAGAAAACAAAAATTATTATTTACGTGTTCTACTTCCACATAATTCCAAAATTTATATGAATCGCCTTGAATAGTACAGACCTTTTCATTCGTATAGCCTCATTAATAGCCTATGTGATTGGTAAAAAAAGATAACTATTGAGTTTTCTTCAGATATTTACAGACGAATGAGAAAGAAGGACTGAACCTAGTCACGTCAAACTTGATCTCACACTAACGTCACAGAAAGTTATGACCACAAAATTATACTTCTCACTGAGACCAAAACGCATAATTCACGCCTTCGCTCACACTAAACTTATGTTTCAGTGAGCTACAAAATGTGAGGTCAATAATAATCAGAAATAACCAAACAAAGTACGGTATTCTTCTCCGTATATTTTATACGGTTCACTGCTCCTTTAATTCCAAAAGAATCAAAACGGAACTTCATAACAATCGTTTCTTCATACGTTAACCATACTAGGTCACTAACGCAATGGCGTAATTTGAGTAGGGGCAACCCTATGAATTCCACAACTTTCTTCTCTATCAGTTTTTACGTACACAGTTAGGAACACCATTGCATTACTTGGTAAAAACCGCCGAACGAACGAGGGAATTAGGAAAGTTGTAATTCGTCGAATCAGATTTTGGGACTAATGGCATTGAAACGTAAACATTCGATGAAAGCTCTAAATTACTTTTCGATCTTGACGTAAGTTATATCACGCACGAATGTAACGTGGTAGGTCGATAAAATATTAGGTCTGTACTTTCCGAGGCCGTAGAACCTGAGCGTTAGGAGTTTCTTCTTTGACGAAATTGCGTGATTTCGATTACTTGGTGATTCTATCCTCGTTAGAATTAGCGAAAACACGAACGGCGTTGTTTCTTTCGACAATCGGAACATAGTATGAAAATTTACGTCGTCGAACGAATCAAAATACTCGATTCTCGGACGAACCATGCACGCGTCTATCTCTTCGCCAGAGAAATTAGAGTCTGTGAGCTCCCAGTCGGAGTCCATTGCTCATAAAATGATTTTAAATTGAGTTGGCAGAACCCGAATAAATAATAGAACCATAATAATAATATGATAACGAGTGCACAAACGAAAACAGATCGAGGCAAACGAAACACAACCGAACATGGCTGCCAACCAATTTTTCGAATAACAGTACAACTACCTGATACCTGAATTAACAGGTCAGAAATAAATAAGTACAGATACTGATTAAAACACCAAATTTTTTCCTCAAAAACAGCTCTAACGATTTTGATTAAATTTTTTATATTGATAGCTCTCAATAAGGCAATTATACCATAAAATTCTCATTCGTGGGAAAATGACGAGAGCAGCACAATAAATTATCAAAATGTTCGACGAAAAGCGTTTTTAGCGCAGTTTTTTCCTTATAAACTCCGCTGGAATTTTTGTACAATGTTAAAAAAAATTGGTATTGTAGCCCAATCCAATACCTAAAGAGTGAGTGTTTAAAAACGCTCATGAGATACATGGCGGTTACTCCAGAAATTCCTGAATTTCAACTACTGCCGTTTCGCTTACTACCAGTTCTGAAAGTGTTTACCCAATAACTCTGCAAAAGAAATTACTATCCTTCTTCAAAAAATTTGTGTTTACAGCCCCATTAATTATCTGTGTACCGATTGCTCAATAATGGTCCTGCCGTGAGTACGAGCAGCACAATACATTCCGGAACTGTAAGCGCTACCGCTACCTGCTGCCGTAAAGCGTTGTTTGACCAAGTTCAAATTAACTGGGTGATAAATGAATTGATTAAATAGAATTAGCCTTGTACAAAGTGAATTGTTGTAGAGCTAAGGAAAGTTGTGTGTTGCAACGCACCAGATATTTTTAACCATTTTTTGCCCATAACAACCATGGGCTTCGTCCGATCGGATTGCCGAGATGGCGGGCACAAGTAGATACCAAATGGGATTTTCGTGTGAAAGAACGGATTTTTTAGACCACGTTAAAGACACAAAACGGCCCGGACGGGGGTCGGGGGACGGCGACGGGCATTGCAGATTTGGGATCCCCATGTCTTGAAACGTAAAGTATCAAATTTTGAGGGGGGGGGGGGTTGTAAAAAGTTATTCGTGACCGCAAACATATTTATTATTCAGAATGAATAATAAACGAAAACCAAAGAAAAGGATCTCAATGGAAGCGAAACGTGAAATTATTGCAAAGCATGAGCGTGGCGTTCGTATCATCGACTTGGGGAATCAGTATGGCCGCAATCCTACAATATCCACGATCATCAATAAGAGGGAAGCGATAAAGAAGCAGCAACCTTCAAAGGCGTTGCAATTATTTCAAAGCTTCGAGTTAATATACATGATGAGATAGAACAGCTACTTTTATTATGGATTGAAGAGAAGCTATTGGCAGATGACTTTGTATCTGAGGCGTCATCTTCCAAGACCTCACGCGCAACTCAAACGAGACAGAGGGGGAATCATCGCAAGGCGGTGAGGGGTTCAAAGCTAGTCGTGGCTGGTTTCGAAGAGGCATTCATTCAGTTATTCGTCATGGAGAAGCAACTAGTGCAGATATTAAGGCGGCTGAACATTTCATGAAGCTTTTTGAAAAACTTATTAGTGAAGAAGGATAACTACCGCAGCAATTCTTCAATTGTGACGAAACAGGGTTATTTTGGGGAAAAAATACCTAGGCGCGTGTTCATCACGGCTGAAGAAAAGAGTCCACCCGGCCACAAGGCTATGAAGGATAGGCTAACGCATGCCCGTTGTGCTAATGCTATTGGGGACTTCAAAATAAAACCGTTACTAGTCTACCACTCGGAAAACCCAAGGGCCTACAAAGCAAGAGTATATTTTATGTAAATTAACTGTGGTTTGGGCTAGTTTCATATCACTTAATATATATTACATGGTTTTAAATAGGAAAAATTGCTTTGAGATACGATTTTTTGCCATACGACGATGATCACAGAACAAATTAAATTCGTATGTCGAGGAATCACTGTGCTAACGCTTTCTTCATGTTCTAATTTCTTACGGTAGTAGCTCTTATCTTCAAGCCCTAAGCAGAATGGCATTTCCTAGAGTCAATTTTGCACATTTATCTCCTTTGAAATTAGTCATCATCCCAATATTGTACACAACACAGTAAAATGCAGCATGCAATCCCAACAAATATTGACTCCTTTCATCATCCATGACAGTTTTCGCACTTGAAATCTTCTTGGAATTTCTCAAGCAGTGATGTGAAGAAAGATCTAAAGTGATGGGGCGGGGTAAGGGAGCTATAGAGCACAAATGTGATACAACGGTTCTCGGGTCAATAACGAGAACAGCACAATGAATTACCGTAATTAATATTTCAGCGCACTTTTTTACTTTCCGTGGCTCTATGAAGTAGAAAGGAAAGTTAGGTAACCGACTGAAAAAAAAAGTTTGAGTTTTCTTCAGATCTTTACGTTTCAGACCCTCCTGAGTCCGAAAAACACTATTTGGGAAAATGGTCTGTGAGTCTGTGTGTGTGTGTGTGTGTGTGTGTGTGTGTGTGTGTGTGTGTGTGTGTGTGTGCGCGCGCGCGTGTGTGTGTGTGTAGGGTTGTAGGTGTGTGTGTGTGTGTGTTTATGTGTGCCTGTGAACGATTTTTAGAGAAAACCACCGTACCAAATCAGCTCAAACTTCATATCTCGCCCGCAGATTACCACGGGACGAAAAAGTAAGGGTATGAACAACATCCACCGAAAATTAACTATAGTTATCATAGTGATCAAAACACGAAATATTTTTTTTCTCAAAAACGGCTCTAACGATTTTGATTAAATTTTTTACATTGATAGCTCTCAATAAGGAAATTATACCATAAAATTCCCATTCGTGGAAAAATGACGGGAGCAGCACAATAAATTATCAAAATGTTCGACGAAAAGCGTTTTTAGCGCAGTTTTTTCCTTATAAACTCCGCTGGAACTTCTGTAGAATGTAAAAAAAAATCGGTGTAGTAGTCCAATCCAATACCTAAAGGTTGAGTGTTTAAAAACGCTCATGAGGTACATGGGGGTCACTCCAGAAATTCCTGAATTTCAACTACTGCCGTTGCGCTTACTACCAGTTCAAACGTTTTTACCCAATAACTCAGCCAAAGTAATTACTATCCTTCTTCAAAAAATTTGTGTTTACAGCCTCATTAATTATCCGTGTACCGATTGCTCAATAATGGTCCTGCCGTGAGTACGAGCAGCACAATAAAATCTGGAACTGTAAGCGCTACCGCTTCCTGCTGCCGTAAAGCGTTGTTTGACCAAGTTCAAATGAACTGAGTGATAAATGAATTGATTTAATAGAATTAGCCATGTACAAAGTGAATTGACGTAGAGCTAAGGAAGGTTGTGTGTTGCAACGCACCAGATATTTCCTTATAAACTCCGCTTAAACGTCGTTACCAGGATCTTCGGAGAAATTGACGGAGTAGTCCGATTAAGTTCCTATACAATGAGCATTTGATAAAAGTAAATGAGCTTATGATATACTGAAGCTACTCCAGACATTCCGGAATTTTAACCCCCACCGTTTTGCATACTACCTTTTCTCACAGTTTTCACCCGATAACAGTGAACGCAATTCTTCTACAAAAAAAAAAAAACGAAAAACACGTAGCCCCTTGAATCACCTAGAATTTTAATAATGTTATTGGTACAAGTAGGAGCAAAACAATAAATTCCAGAACCCCATGCGCCTCTAGCTGTCATGTAGAACGTTGTTACAAACAGAATGAAAAACAGATTTGATTAGTTGCTAGAGTCAAGAGAATCGCTAAGGCGAAAGAAATTTGAGTGATGCCTCGCACCAGGTATTTTGATTTGACACGTTACACATTGATCTCTAATTTTAGTAGATTGTGTCGCATATCCTTTTTGTGAGTCGAAGAGGAAAATACAACTCGTATCTCGATCTCGCGCTACTCCATTCTCTTAGTTCCGACAGCTCAGCAGCATTTTCGATTAGCCGTGAAAACGCAGCTACACAAAAAAAGAAGAAAACAAATAAAAAACCTCACTGTCAATTCGTTTCGAACGAATAAGTACACCTTCCAATACGGGAACGAGTTTTGATCAAAAGATCGACGGGTTGATTGTTGCTCACGTCAGTCCAACGTCCCAATCAATTGATCGAACTGATTCGCCTTATAGCGGCTCTGTGAACCTTTGCAGTTATCTCTAAGTGCTTCCTGGATTTTCCTCAACTGGGTTCAGTATCGCACTCAATCCTTCCGTTTTGGAAAACAACTTCGAACGCGTGGACTCACTACCCCACAGAGTAGTTTGAAAATGCTGGAAATTTGAGGAAAAAAAAACGGTTGTCGAATCGAAAACAATCGCCGAAATTTTTGGAAAATCGAGTTAAATTTATCGGGAAACAGAATGTGAAATTCATCAAAAAATATGTAAACGTCATATGCAATTAAGCGTGTTTCCAACTTTCGTAATACGTTTACAAATAGTAAAGGGCTGTGAAGTTCTGTTAAGCCTTCAGGAAATATAAAAAACCGAAAACTGTTTAGAAATCGAAATATCTGGTGCGTAGTAACACAAAGCTTTCCCCAACCCCCCTTAAACACCACGTATACGCTGTATCTTGGGTAAATGTGTTGGAATGGGGGTGTGTTCTAGAATACTGCTTACAATCTCCAATTAGTGCGAAGCTCGTCGTAATCTTGAGACGCTCGTGGGATTTGTAAAATAATAGACTGAATTTATAGATTGACCATAATAGACAAATATGAATAAATGATTTTTGCTTCTACTGGCGAAAGAACGAAATAGACATTAAAAGAAATAAGTTCGAACATCAGCTACATATGCGGGTGCTATATCTTCGTTCAACGCATTTCTACAGAAACATTTATGGAGAACGAAATGTAGGGACTAGTTAGCTGAGAGTACTCCGTAAGTTTGATCGACATTGTTGGAACCGTTATAGTAATACCGATAAATTAATATTCGACATATCTCCTTTTCGGAGTTAACTTGGCTTATATCTCCGTTCAACATATATATATACAGAAATAATTATACAGAACGAAATGTGGGTATGGGTGACTAAAACACACTGTGTAAGATCTATCACATTATTTTCGACACATGGTTTTTATCTCTGCTCAATGGACTGTCAGAGGAACATTTATACAGAAAAAATATCTGGTGCGTAGCAACACACAACTTTCCGCCACCCCTTTAAGTTCGAACACCACCTACATAGGCGGGCGCTATATCTTCGTTCAACGCATTTTTACAGGAACATTTATGGAGAACAAAATGTAGGGACTAGTTAGCTGAAGAGTACTCCGAAAGTTTGATCGAAATCGTTAGAGCCGTTTTTGGGAAAATTGGAATACCGATAAATTAATATTCGACAAATCTCCTTTTCTGAGTTAACATGGCTTATATATCCGTTCAACATATATATACAGAAATAACTATGGAGAACGAAATGTTGGGATGGGTGACTCAAAGACCCCTCATTAGAATTTATCACATCTGGTGAAAAAGTTACCCTGGAATTTACGGAAATGTTAGAAAAAACGTTATTTTCGACACATTTTGATTTTTATTTACGTCAGGAACTTATGTAAATATGCTAGAAATTGAACATCCTGTGAGTTTGGTAAAAATCACTTTGACCGTTTTCAAAAGCGTAAAAAACCTATTTTTGCTTCAGGGGCCCATATCTCCGTTCACCGTATTTTCATGGAGATATGTATGGAGAAGAAAAGTTAGGTATTGATTAGGAGAAGAGAATTTGAAAGTTTGATCAAAATCGTTAGAGCCGTTTTCGAGAAAAATGCGAAAAACCCTAGTTTTTGGTACATTTTCGTTTTCGTCCCCACCCTTCCCACCGGTCGAAATCGTCCATAACCTTATTTTGGTGTCTCCAAAAAATAACGAACAAAACAAAAAAAGAACCAGCTCAATCGGATCAGCCGTTCTCGCGCAAATCGAACTACAGACACACACACACACATACACACACACGGACCACGCGCCGAAATTAGGTTTTTTAGACTCAGTAGGGTCTGAAACGTAAAGATCTGAAGAAAACTCAAATTTTTTTTTTGGGCCGATTACTATACTTTCCTTCCCTTCGGGTAGCGGAAAGTAAAAATCGTGGTGATAGTTTGTTGAAATATCTGGTGCGTTGCAACACACAACTTTCCTTAGCTCTACGTCAATTCACTTTTTACATGGCTAATTCTATTTAGTCGATTCATTTATCTCTCAGTTAATTTGAACTTGGTCAAACAACGCTTCACAGCAGCAGGAAGCGGTAGCGCCAACAGTTCTGGAATTTATTATGCTGCTCGTACTCATTGCAGGACCCATATTGAGCAATTGGTACACAGATCATTAATGAGGCTGTAAACACAAATTTGTTGAAGGAGGATAGTAATTACTTTTGCAGAGTTATTGGGTAAAAACTTATAGAACTGGTAGGAAGCGAAACGGCGGTAGTTGAAATTCCGGAATTTCTGGAGTGACCCCCTTATATCTTATGAGTGTTTTTAAACTTTCACCCTGTGGGTATTGAATTGAACTACGACACCAATTTTTTTAAACATTCTAGTGACATTTCAGCGGAGTTTATAAGAAAAAAATCGCGCTAAAATCATTTTTCGTCGAAACGTTTGGTAATTTATTGTGCTGCTCTCGTCACTTTCCCACGAATGAGAATTTTATGGTGTAATTGTCTCATTACGAGCTATCAATATAAAAAATGTAATCAAAATCTTTGGAGTCATTTTTGAGAAACAAAAATATTTGGTGTTTTGATCACTATGGTAACTATAGTTAACTTTCGGTGGATTTTGCTCATACCCTTATTTTGACGTTCTATAATAACCTGCGGGCTAGATATCAAGTTTGAGCTGATTTGTAGAGGCAAGGAAAGTAAAAATAAAAAGTATGTTTTTTAGCTCAAAAGATCGAGCCAATGGCGCACTTGCGAGTGGAGTGAGGAGGAGCGCGTAGTTTTACAACAACAACAAAATGCTGAGACAGTTGCTGTTGCTTCGTGGCAATAACTGTGACAAATCGTCCCCCCCTCTTCGAAACCAAAGTTGAACCAACTTTAAATGGGATTATACCGAAATTTTTATATAATCCTCCTCAAAAAGACCCCGAAGAGTTGGAAAACTTCGATCAATTAGCTCTCGACTCTCCTTCGAAAATATCTGGTGCGTAGCAACACACTACTTTCCGCCACCCCTTTAAGTTCGAACACCACCTACACATGCGGGCGCTATATCTTCGTTCAACGCATTTTTACAGGAACATTTATACGGAACAAAATGTAGGGACTAGTTAGCTGAGAGCACTCCGAAAGTTTTATCGAAATCGTTGGAGCCGTTTTTGAGAAAATACGAATACCGATAAATTAATATTCGACAAATCTCCTTTTCTGAGTTAACGTGGCTTATATCTCCGTTCAACATATATAAACAGAAATAGTTATGGAGAACAAAATGTTGGTATGGGTGACTAAAAGACACTTCATTAGGATTTATCACATCTGGTGAAAAAATTACCCTGGAACTTTCGGAAATGTTCGAAAAAACGTTATTTTCAACACATTTTCATTTTTATCTCTGCTCAATGGACTTTCAGAGGAACATTTATTGAGAACAATATGTAGGTATTAACTATTCGTAAATATCCTGAGAGTTTGATGATAATCGTTGAAGTCATTTTGCCAAAAGCTTAAAAACCTATTTTGCTTCATAGGTCATTATCTCCGTTCACCGTATTTTCATGGAGATATGTATAGAGAAGAAAGTTATGTATTGATTAGCAGAAGATAATTTGAAAGTTTAATCAAAATCGTTAGAGCCGTTTTCGAGAAAATGCGAAAAACCCTAGTTTTTGGTACATTTCGTCCCCCACCCCCTTCCCATCGGCCGAAATCGTCCATAACCTTATTTTGGTGTCTACAAAAAATAACGAACAAAACAAAAAAAGAACCAGCTCAATCGGATCAGCCGTTCTCCCGCAAATCGAACTACAGACACACACACACACACACATACACACACACATACACACACACACATACACACGGACCACGCGACGAAATTAGGTTTTTTAGACTCAGTAGGGTCTGAAACGTAAAGATCTGAAGAAAACTCAAATTTTTTTTTTGGGCCGATTACTATACTTTCCTTCCCTTCGGGTAGCGGAAAGTAATATGTAAGTATCAACTATTTGAAAACATCCTGAGAGTTTGGTGAAAATCGTTGAAGCCGTTTTGCCAAAAAGCGTAAAAAACCTATTTGTGCTTCATAGGCCTATGTCTCCGTCCACCGTATTTTCATGTAGATATGTATAAAGACCCTAGTTGTTGGTAAATTTTCGTCCCCCCCTTCCCATCGGCCGAAATCGCCTATAACCTTATTTTGGTGTCTACAAAAAAATTGGCAGATCTCACCAAATTGTTCGTGTGGTCGACGAGCCGATCGTCCTTGTAGAGATGGTTGCTATACGGGTGGGGTGCTGGACGGCTTCCGTGTTAGTAAAAAAAAGTATGTTGTTGACAGTGTGCTACACGAAACACTTGGAATAGCTAGGTTTTGAGAACAAACGATGTATAGAAATCGGCGAAGAATACGGTGCGATCGCGTGAATTGTCCGACTTCTCTTTTTCGCTTTTCACAGCTAACGGAGCTATGATTCCTAGCTCCCTGGAAGCCGTTTTTGAGAAAATTGGGAAAACTATAAATAAACGACAAATCTCGTTTTTTGAGTTATCATGGTTAAAATTTCCGGTTAGATGGTAGATACAGAAATAATTGTGAAGTGCGAAATGTGGGTGTAGGTCGTTAGAAGATATTCCATAAAATTGGGTACTAACTAGTGGAGAGTAGTTCCCCGTAAAAAAAATTACTAAATCCCTGTTTTTTTCACATTTTGGCCCTCCTTACTTTCCGATCGGTCATAACCTCAGATACTACCTGGACATTCAGGATCACTGCAGACTGAGCGGGGCCAATGGCGACGAAGTCAGGCCACAGTCCTTCTCCAGAGAGTACCCGGTAGTACTGCTCCTTCCACACTTTCCAGCCTTCAGATGACAACGCACCAGCAAACTGCTTGCAGACCGCGTCATGACGTTAGACGTGGCCCCCATGAGTACGCAAACACACCCACACTCAAACTGGTTACTACTGGCACGACAGCGAGCATCCAAAACGTTACGATCCTAGTCTCTTGTACACACTCATCGTTGTAGGCAGCGAAACTCACGCGCACACTCACAGACACACACACACACCCGCAGACTTTTTTTTTTTTGGATTCAGTAGGCCTCAAAAATTAAGCATTTGAAGAAAACCCAACTTTTTCTTTGGCATGATCACAATACTTTCCTTACCCGCAGGGTAAGTATTACCGGCGGAAAATAATTTTAATAAAATTAATCCGAAAAAATTGTTAAGTAATCAAATTTAGTAAGAAGTTAAGGAAAATGAAGTGCAAACTGAAGAAACAGTGAAAAACGTTACTTCTCCGAAACAATTTTGGAAATTGTGGAAAATATCTTTGTAACAATTTGAAAACAAAAATTATTTGGAGTTGAGTGGAAACTGTTCGCCGAATCAGTAAAAAGGTGTTTGAAAATGGAGCCAAATCGTCGAAAACGCGAAGGAAACAAATTATTTTGAAAGTTGAGTGGAGTTATTCTATGACCCCCCCTCTCACCAACGCCCTCACCACACCACTCTCTAGTAAGAAGACCGCCACGTGCTTTATTTCGGCTCTCGTTTTCTCCACTCTTTTCTATTACTGAGAGTGCCACTCATGTTCGGAAGCAACAAAGAAATCCCTCACAGGCGTCGTACGTTCAGTGTATCTGTACGAAAAAGAGTACACCGAGAGTTTGAACAAAGTCGTCGATGCCTTTTTTTGAGAAAGTGTGAAAAACGGTCGTTCGGTGTTGGGAAAACCTCGTTTTTTCGATATATTTCCATTGAACCTATAGTTTCAGAAATTATTTCTTAGAACAAAATGCGAATGTTTTGCGTTTACTGCTGCAATTTCAAAATCGTTATAAAGCGCGACTTTTGGTTCATTTTGGTTGTTATTTCCGTTCAGTGAATGGTCACAGTAGCATTCAGGAAGACGTGGGTATTGAGTGTTTGAAGACACGCTGTAAGTTAAGTATCGTTACAGCCATTCTTTCAAAAAGCGAGTAAAAATTGTTTTCGACTCACATGCCTCCACGTGTGGTGGAAAATAATTTGAAAGTTATTTAAACTCGTTTGCGCGTTTTTGTGAAAAATTCGACAACCTTCATTGTTTGACGTATGGAGCTCAGTCCAGCCGCTTCTACGAATCTGCAATGACGCATACACATAGACCGCAGAAACGAAATTTTTTTGGGATCTGACGAAAACGCACCTTTTTACTTTCCTTGGCTCTAAGAAGTACAAAGAAATGTTATGTTTTGGGCTGAAAACATTTTTTTTGCTTTCACTTCAGACTTTTACGATCTAAAGCTCCGAATCCACCGAGTCTCCGAAAACTTCATTTTGGAAAATGGCTCCGTGTGTTTATGAACGCGAATGAGTGAAAAAAACTGAACTGAACCAACTCAAACTTTATACATCGGAAGTTACCGTTGGGCGCCAAAACAAGGGTACGAGCAAAATCCAGCTTTACTAAACATAGTTATCGTAGTGATCGAAACACTAAATATTTTTTTCCCAACGACGACAGTGAAGATTTTTATTACATTTTTGTATAGACACCTTTAAGTAATCAACAAAATTCTCATCTGAGGGAAAAAAGAAAAACACATTAAATTACCAGACATTTCGACGGAAATAGAGTTTAGCGCAGTTTTTTCCTTGTTAATTCTTCTCAATTGTTTCTAGAATCTTCAAAAAAATTTAGATGACCAATCGACGAGTGTTTAATAACGCTCATAAGATATATAGGAGCTACTTGAAAAATTCCGTAATTTCAACTACTGCCGTTCCACTTATCATCCTAATAGTTATTTTACCCGATAATTCTAAAACACTAATAATAGTTCTCAAAACATTCGTGTTCACGGTCTCATTAATTCTGTGTACCGGTTGCTCAATTTCGGTCTTGGCACTAGTAGGAGCATCACAATTAAATCCCGAACTATAAGCGCTGTCACTCTACCACCGTGGAGTTATGTTTGACAATTGATTTAGTTAGTAGCAAAAGCCTCGAAAACCAGTGAATGTAGTGTAATGCGTTGCACTTGATGTTGTTTATAGCGTGCTCCCAATAATCGTCTTTTTAGTAGCGGAACGTAATTGGAAAACTTGCATATTAAATCGGGGTATTCAAAAATTGCATTAACATTTAATAAAAATGAAATAAAAGTAGATAATTGATGGTGCAGTGTTGAAACTATGTAAAATATGAAGTCGGGTAATTAAATATAGATTATAGGGAAAACAATAAAATCCTTGGAAAATCGAGTAAAATGGTCTCCGAGAATCGTTGAAAAAATTATTTCCACCTCGGACCAACAAAGTTTGGGGTGTGCGCGACTTTTTCTCCGTCATTTTTATTGGTACTTTTCAACGCTAACTCCGAATCAGCTGCTCCCTCATTTTTAGTGAGTCAAGTTGTTGCTGTACAGCGATTTTTGCAGATTTCGTAAGTTTCGTGGTTATTTAGCATGACGTAAATGACGAATAAGTTGGAAAATAGGCCTTCGTCATATATCGGGATAGGTTATGTTCTAGATTTCTTTCTATGACAGCTATTTTCACTCAAACGTCCCGAGAATTCCTCTTAACGGTCTATTCAAAAGTTTAACTCATTAACAATCTCTGCAATGCGATAAATATATTCGATTTCTAGTCGAAATCAGCAGGGAATTTCCCAAGGCAGAAATAGATTGATTTCGGGAGAAAATGTACCTGAAAAAGTTGTAAGAAACATCAAGTTTTTCCCGATTTGGTTGGAACATTTTGGCGAAAATATCCGGAATCAGTGTGAATTAGGACTACCAAGCCTATTATCCACTTCTTAGATCTCTTTCGTTAGTTGTAACGAAATCTGAAAAAATCGCTGAACAGAAAATACTAGATTCATTACAAACAAAGAAAACGATGCAGAAATGTTGTTGTATATTTGTCTGTGCACGTAATGTCACATTCAGTTATAGCCCCTCAGGCTGTGTGACGTATAATAAATACTTATATATTGTTCGACGTTTCAAATCTGTTTTTAATCATGGAATAAAGCATTCTCCTGACGATTTAAGTGCTTTCTGTGAGAAAAGATGGATCAGGATTAAGATAACGAAATTCCTACTTAACGCCAATTCTCCGAAAAACTCCTCAAAAGTAGTTGCTCTGACAGCTCGTCGCCTTTTAACACAGGACCGTTCGTCGTAATCTCGCGATATGGTTATTTGCGCTCTTACACCTATTTATTGCCTTAGACTCGTTCAAGGACGAGAAAGTGCGCACATTTTTATTTTTCTCGCCCTTGTCCGACGATTACCCCTCTCCTCCGCAACCTCCTTTTCGTTTCGTCTTCTTTTTAAACCGTTAGCAGTAGTAATTGTGGAGAAGCTTCACAATTAGCTTTGATTAGAGGGACAAAAGAGAGGCGGGACAGAACGTGGCAAGTATACGTACTTGAGAATCGTCGCTTTTCTTAACGAACGACAAACATTTTTCAAAAATAGAAACACTCGAAGAAATGTAGCGGCGATAATATGGCGGCGAGGACGAGAAGTGGAGGGGGAGGAAGTCGGAGGGCGAGGAGCCAGAAATAAAAAGTCTCTGCGGTTATCTTAACCCCTCATTTGCTTTTCATTGCTCCTGAGGATTACCCGATCAACTTGCCACTCGGAAATTTCCTTTGATTCAATTCGCGGTGTAGTTTGATTGCGTCGCATTTAATTTAATGCACATTTTCCCCCCGAAATTGCGACTTTTTTCTTGGGAGAAACCGCCTTAAGTGTAATCCAAGGATTCCGAAATTCGATTATGAAGAAGACATTTTGACTTGAGCGACTCAGGTAATACGTTCACCTCTTTTTGTGTCTTCTATACAATAATGAATAATCTTGAGAAATTTCATCTTTCGGCGATCTTGACCGTTCTGTATGTGCAAACTTCGCTGTATTGCCGACCTCAGTGTGTTTCTGGATCAAATGTTTTACTCTCACGAACAAGAATTTCATTCATTGTGTCGGTAAAATTTCGTCCTCCCAAATTCGAAAATTGTGACTCCTTCGTACTGTCAGATGGTTCGAAATAACCGACTGGTAGCTCGGGAGTTGTGGTCGTACAAATTGTAGCTGGGGTTTGATCGAGTGACCGCATCTATTTTGGGGATTGGTCGAGAGAGAGTGCCTGATTGATTGGTCGTGTGTTTTATTTAAACAGCCAAGGAGGACTAGTGCCGTAAGGCCCTCTCTTATACCTTCCCTGGCAGAATACATCATATATCATAAATTAACAGATCTTGTGGAGGGTAACAAAAAAGATAACAGTCGCTCGTGGATTATTGTTCTTTCCTATGATTGTTGGGTGATACATGATTTCCGAATGCTGTTCCATTCTGTGTGTTATGACGCAATGCTCACGAAGCTGTCCCAAAAAATCCAGGTTCTCATAGAAAATTCGCACAGCTGTGAGAGTGAAAGACTTATTGATGATCACTGTTCGATGACGAGATATTTGCCATCTTCTGTGTCATGTTGGTGGATTGTGTGGAGAAATGCGAAGTTTTCGGCAATGTAGGAAGTTCTTACAAAGGAACAGAGCGACGGTGTATTTGATTTTCTGCTTGGTCGGCTGCTGGACTGTCAAGAGGAACGGAAAAGCTGCAGCTATTCGTCGAAGTTGGTACAGTGATTCGGAAATGCCGTCACTCGTGTGGATACCAGGAGAGTGTGTGTGTGTGTGTGTGTGATCCTCAGATTCCTCGAGTTCAGTTTCACATGTCAGGTTCCGATCGCCAATTATTACTGTAGGGATCTCTGGGGTATAAGCCATTAAAGATCAGGTGGTTGACTCAGATGCCACCACACTATCACCGCCTCGAGATTTCGATTCAACCCGTGCACCAGCGCACCAGCTCGACGATTCTCGGGGCCTCTCTAGACAGATAAATCTGCAGGTCGTTTGCGTGCAACGTGCATTTGCAGAGAAATACAGAGTCCCCATTTTTTAACCTGAGATCAACGGGAGGAGCGGAAATAGAACAAATTTTAAATAGTTGATGCGTCGTAGCACATAACTTTCCTCAATCCCCTTCATATTCGACCGTACGCTTCACACTCTTCGGTGCTGCTGATCCAATATGTTTGTCAGACCCATACGAACTTAGTCAAACATTACGTAACGTTCCACGTAGAAACTAGTACCGCTGAACCTTTCAAAATTTATTGGACTGCTGCTACTTACGTCATGACCTTCAACGACAAAACCGACGTATAAGTAGTTGATGGGATTGTCAACATGATTTTTTTCATGGTGGTAGTGCTTTCTGAATTCATTGCGAAAAAATTTCGTCAAAACGACGTTAATTTGAACTCGAGAATTGATTCAACTACCACTCTGATCGTTTTGAGAGCGTTGATGTCATATGAGCGAGATTTATTTGAGTTAGAGGTATATTTTTAGCTTTTTCTTTAGATCTTCACGTTGCAAGGGCTTCAGGGCCCCAAAATACCGTTTGAGAACTGCTCGATTTTAATTAGATTTGTGTGTGTACAGCAAAAAGAGCAGGGCTGATGACGAGAGCAACACTATAAATAAAACAAAAATTCGATAACTACTCTCAGCGGATGAATGTTTAGTAACGCTCACGATATAGTTAGAAGGAACCCCAGGCATTCTGGAATTCATACCACCGCCGTTTCCCTCACTACGATTTCTGACAATTTTTGTCCGATAACTATGGAAAAGTGAATATTATCCACAGTCTCATAACTCCTCTGTGTACTCCTGTGATCGTTCAATATTGGTTGTGAAATAAGTAGGAGCAGTTTAATAAATTTCGGAACTTTGAGCGCTACCACTTTCCACGTAAAACGTGAAGCTATGTTATTGTGTGTGAGTGAAAAATAGATCAGAATAGTAAGTAAAGCCACGAAGGCTAAGGAAAGTTGTTGTTTTCGCAGTTTTTCTCATAAATTGAGAACAACAGGCACAAACCTTTCCAAAAAACACTAAAAAACCTGTTCGCAGCGCTGTAAATAACCGTGAAATGGTTACTCAATAAAAGCTGTGACACTAGTAGGAGCAACACAACCTATTCCAGGACCTTCACGTTGAGCTTAGTTCAACTGAATGAGAAAGCGATCGAATTAATTGGTAAGGTGGCCAAGATGGTTGAATGTACGTCCGGCTGGGGAAAGTGGTCTGATGTGTCGCAGTAAATATGTTTATAATATTCACACGAAGTTAAATAACAAACATTTCGGTTTTCTACTTCGTAGAAACTACTACTACTTTGCACTTTGTATTGTGGTTTTCGAACACAAGGAAGCTACACGCTGGACTTTCTTCTCAAAGTTTTTTTTTTACACAGGGCGTAACTGAGCGTCCAGGCCTCATTGTGTGACTAACGGTTTGATTACTATTTGGACTACGTTCTAATCCCGTCCTAGCTAGAAAGGAACAGGGCTCTGTGAGGCTGGTGGTAAACACGACGACGGGTGTTGGGGGTTACGTTACCTCTGTCTTTGACCTGGCCTCGTGCAGCCTTAGGCTTCCACTGTAATTACGATGGAGCCCAGTTGAAAATCAATTAAAGCGTTGGATCTCTAGCTTCGCTACGAGCAGTTGTGGCTGCAGTATCAGGAAATACCAACGTGACGACTAATAGGTCTCTTTCACAATATTCGAGGCTTTATTTATAATTTCTTTTTCAACAGATGCCTGCCACTTTTCCCCGGCTCATCTCAATTAAAACAAGCATTTCAATTTTCAGGAAGGCGGATTCGATTTATTTTCCGACGACGAGATTCTCGAGTCTGAGGAATTCGATGAGAGGAAAATTGACGAAATTTACCGGCAGAAGAGGCAAAGATTAAGAGCTAGATCCGACGCGTTTTTCGGAGACCCAGCTCGTTTTAAAGAGGGTTACGACCACCAAATAACTTGGTCTGGATCTGACTCCCTTCACGCGAGAACCATGATCAAAAACATGCACATGAGGTAAGTAATTGACTAACCACCGCTTATAATTCTGGTTAGTTCCGAATTTGATCTCACCATCGAGTAAACTTTATGTATTTCAGAGCGAAGGGGGACTTGGAGGCTGGAGAAGACGACGACGAAAAATTGGATAAACCTCCACAAGTTAATAATCTCAGGCGTTTGTCGCTTGCCGCCTTCCAGTTCTTTTCTGGCGACAAGAAGAAGAAAGATGAGAAAAAAAGGAAAAGCGGACAGTATCCCGACAATAATCCGGAGGACGATGATTTACCGGTAAAAGCCACAGTACAATTATGAGGTCAAAAAGTGGGCGCATAGACTGAATACTGGGCTGTTATATAAGACGGCCTGTTATTCTGCTGGAACAAGGATGCCGTTGGCAAGAGATTCTAACGGGCAGAGGCTTCCTGAGCAACAAAACCGAGTTAAGAAAAAAACTGTATATCTCCGCCGTGTGGAGTTACGAGGGTTCTTCCACTGACAAAGACCGCTAACAATATAGTTAACGTAATTACAGGAACAGAAAGACAAAAACATTCCTTAGATACCACAAAGCGCTCAAAATAAATGTTTTAATGAGGGGGTTTCTGTTGTCTTTCTTCCGGCCACGTTTTCACCTATACCGTCATATATATTAATTGTCTTGCTAAAAAACGCTTACGACAACTCTTGTTAATATTTCTGCACTTCTTAGCCCTAAGGACTAGGAAAAAAAGGTTTGTACAGCCGATAAAGCAACTTGCTCTTAGTTTTCTTCAGATCATTACACCTTTTGATAATTAGTGAGAAAATGACCTGTGTGAGCACGATTGAAGGAGAACGGCTTACAGATCAACACGACAAATTAACGTTAGGAGCAAATTTGATTCAAAATTAAACAATAATGATCATAGTGAATAAAATACCAATTTAAAAAAAATTTAACGTTAACATTATATTTTAATTTTTGGGATAATGACGTGAGAGATGCAATAAATGATCAAAAACACATAAATAGAAGTATTTGAAACAAGCGCAGTTCTTTGCGAATAAATCCCGCTCATAAGATGGTAGCGTTCTCAGAAAAATCAGGGTGGTAATTAAATAAAGTACCTGCACGGCGAAAGTTAAGCGACGCTCAGGAGATAATTAGGAGCAGCGCATAAAATTCCGATGAAACTGCTATAATCTCTTTGTTTACCTTCTTTATAACTGCAGAACAATGAAGGCGAATCTGTACACAGGAAAAAGGCACGTCGACGGTCCCGTGAATTTATAAATCGTGAGATAAGTAGGAGCAACTCCTTAAATGCTGCAGCGTTAAGTTAGTTCTACCAGGTTGACGTAAAATGAACCAAAAACGGAGGAGAGCTTTGTGATGCGCCCCTCGAGATTCAAAAAATATATATTTGACTTTGGTTGTTTGCAGGATTTTTTCACGGCGCCAGGAGGTAGACGACCGAGCTTACTAGACGTCCTGGGCCCCATGTCAACATCCTCCTCAGGCTCTAACACCCCCCTGAGCCCAGTCCTCGAACAAACTTCTTTGGCCGACTTCATACGGATAATGTCCACTCTTCGATCGATCGAAGGAGGAACCGGCTCCCAGGACTCGCCCGTACTTCCCGACATCGCTCGAACTCGTCACGGAAGCCTCAACCAAATCTTTTCCGAAGCTCTTCAACAGCAGTCAGGCCCTGAGCCGCCTCTGCCTCGAGAATTGCTCCGGACCAAAGAATCATCCGGTTTCGCCAGACCCCGACGTTATTCTCAAGCTCCGACCCGCCAGGAGCTTATAGGGATCAGACAACGAGCTGCATCTTTATCTCAAGGTCGTTACGAATTTCCTTTAGAGGATATTTCAAGTAATACTACTAAATCTCAACCTTGTTCTTGCACCAACGACGCGCAACAAAACCGAAGGTGTTCCCTAAAATGCCTTTCATTGTCGACGGTCGTTGAGGAAAACCATCGCTGATCAATGCAGCCAGATACTATAAATCAAAACACAACAATGCTTCAATTGCCCACGGCCTAAACAACAATCAGTCAACGAATAACACTAACAATAATAAGCAATTAGTTCACTCGTATGTTTAAAACTAGTTACAGCAGTATTAAACCAAACAGTATTAAATGTCTAAGTAATATTTAAGTATAAATTATGGGGAAGGGAGAATGTAAAACTACTAAAATATTAGGTAGCAGTTTAACCGCATTTGTGATCTCTTCTCCATTTTGAGATTAAATAAGTTCCTAAAGAGGTTCACAATCGTATGTAATTAGTTTGTAGGTATTTAACTCGAAAGGAATTAAGTAGGAAAAAATTAGTGGGATGGGTAAAAAGGGAAAAATGCAAAAGGGCAATGTAGATCAAATATTGTCAAGAAGCGCTACTCTGACGCCTACCTCATAGTAGCAAGTCCAGGCACGGGGGATGCTGAACGTCGTTCGGGGAAATCTCTCTTTTTTGTACTCCAGTGCCGCTGGGTTGTATCGCGGTCAGGCTCAATATAACTCTGACACTACAACAATCACGGGCGTCGACTACGAGTAGAACACAACAATCACATTTCCACTGTAGTTGAGAAAATACGATTCTGAGCACAGAGCGGTCTCTCACGCGGAAAAAGAATACGCAAGGTAGAATGTGTAATGAGGAAATAGTAGGAGTTTTCCAAACTCTTCGTGGCCTAGACGCAACCCCGGAAAGGCTTACGCGAGATAGTTGGATAATTTGCGCCTCGAAAACATACGAAAAGGGATGAAAAGGAACAGTCGGAGAGAGAGAGGAAATGGAGGAAAAAGGGGTAGAGCAGCGATCATCCCAGTGTCTGCACCAACGTCAGGTGACCGTCCAGGGATCTCTCTGCACATCATTGAAATGAACACTTTTCTCTCCGTAATTGAATAGCTGCTGTGTGACCGTTATTGGTCTTACCCACGGAGCTCTCAATCAGACCCCTACACAGAATCATCCTCTGATTGGTGCCTGTGACTAGTCTATCGACCTCCGAGAGCTGAACAGTAGTTTTACCCACAGGTTTAGTGTCGTTGAACCAGCACACCACAAGCCAGACGCTAAAATACCTGTCAACCCTGGGAAATTACCGTCCTCAAGGGTGAACGTTTTTGTGATAAGTACACTTCTCAACTCATAGTGGGGCCGACAACCCTCCTCATCCCACAAGCATAGTTTCATTTATATGTGGGATTTTCAGGAGTAAAGTGTAATGGGAGGCTAACAGTATTGACTTGCAAACGTTGCTGCTGCCATTATTGTCAGCGCAAGTGAACTACTACACCCTGCTGGCTCATTTGCTCGATACCGTACGAAATTATTGCTCTCAACGGCTTTCTGACGGTTTAGGCATCCACCAAAAACACTACATGTGAGTTGGTCTTGTCTCCTCAATGTTCCTTGCGGCAGCCGTAGAAATTTGTTCCAGTGAAGACTCGAGGATCTGTTGAGAAACTGAATTCGCATGGAATAGCGCTGATTCTGCGACAACCCCACTGCAGGATGCAACTGAGAGCCGCTCACACGGTAGGAACTCCCATTCGTGCTATCATTTTCGAAGCCACGACAAAGATCCACTCATCTTGAATTGGGAATCTGATGACTCATCACAGGAGAGCATGCGGGAGCTGCGTTGAAGATCATAAAATACCTTCAGGTTACGTATGGTACGCCCCAGATGCCGTTACATTCGCTGAGAATGTAGAAGAAAGTGTTACCTATAGCCATTGTTACTTTTTGCAACTCATTCTAAACAAAAAAATTGATGTACCAAGTCAGATTGTGAATTTTTGTATAATACACCGTTTGGAATTATTGTAACGTCATGAGACTCCACCACAGTTATCGACAACGTGGAAGGTCAGTGTTCAAAGAATGAAGAGTTCAGTCAGCACGAGTTCTCTTCCCCGTGTAACCATTTCCGTTTACGTCCAAGTCTTACCACTTGAACCTGAGCGCCAAACGTGTGCAAGGAAGTCAAGCTACTTCTTTCGAATAGCAGGAAAATGATCTCACGACACTCAACGGCATCCAAGCGAAGAAAGTAATGAACTGAGGACAATTTAAAATGTACATAGCTACAACATATTTTTCACGTCAGCGTCTTATGTATATAAAATGGTGGCGCTAAGACGTTTTTGACAAAACTATACAAATGTACATAGATTTTTCAACACACAATTCAAACATAACTGTGCAACTTGTAAGCTGCGTTGTTAACCACAATGGCAAGGAGAGGAAATTACGAAGCACTTGGATGACAGAAGAAATAAAAGTAGATGCAAAAAACCCATCCCACAGACCAGTGAACATAACATTTCAGACAATACGAGCTTACTGCCTAACTGCATGAGGATGTTCATAAACCAAGTAAATGTGTCGAAAGTGACATCAAGTGACAGAAGGGATTCGTGAGTTAGTTTGGGGTTAACGGAGGAAGGGGTCTTCTGAGAAGGAAGGAACGATGACCAGAGAAGTGGTGGTGGGGATATATAAGGCCAGGCCAGTCGAGAAAGTAATGCAGCGGCAGAGGAGGATTTCCAGAGCGGTGGTGTTGCTAAGGTTTGCTGAGTTAGAACAGATAATAATGGGACAAAGGCTTTACCTTCTCGAGAAGCCAGAAAAACGCGATTGAGTTAACGAACCGAAGAAACTGTGCTGCGAGTGTGTCACCTCATATGCTACTTGCCGCCGCAGAAGTGAGATGTAATTACAACGCTTCGTGACGCAAAATGAATCATGACTTGAAAAAAAGAAGAACTGAAAGGAAAATTACTGTACAGAAGCACACAAAAAAACCCATCCAATAGAAAACTGAACTTGAAGTGTTATCTTCTTTTAACAAGAACTGTGGCAGCTTAATGAGGGCATGCAGGGTACATGAATGCTCGGACAACTGCAAAGTGCGCATGAACCTTTCGAAAAGGGCAAGTGCAAGGGGCACCTAAGATATTGGAAGAGTTGGGTTTGCCCAAGAATTACGTCAGCGTTTGAATGATTGCTAATGCGTTTAAAGCTGCACAAACTACTACACCAAAATACTCTAACCTTCTCAAAGCCTACATTCAACATCTTCAGGGTATACTGCGAGAACATGCTCACTGTGCTTGCAGTGTAATCCATTTCTACTTATCCCATTTGATGAATTACGCAACCCCTTGCCTGAACTTAATGTCATATGATGCGTAAACGACTCCCCACTTCTATATAACGAAGTCAGGCACGTTACGATTTGCTTTTCGTGGATGGCAGTAAGGTCGTGCCTTCCAGACGGCAACGAGCACTAGAACGTAAGATAAAAATCTGTAAGTCGAATGTGAGAAACAGTTCCTTCAGTGTCTTTACGGCTCCTGGAAAGTCAATGAAGGCTAATGAACTTAGAACTTTGGACCCGATGACCTTGTCTTCAACAAGTTAAGATGAAAAGCACATCATTTGCACGTGATTGTTCTGATAAGTTGAGAAGAACAGGTTTAACCATGTCGCTCCACTCCACCACAAACCCTACACGGTACAGGATTTCTTTTAAAGTACGCTGCATCTTGCTCTTCGTGGAGTTGCTTCCAGCAGCATGCGAACAGACGTTCATTCATCATGATATCCAGGAAAATGGCAACAAAGTAGATACACGTGTAGGTTCCTCCTGATCTTTCCACCAAATTTAGGCAGCTCAAAACGTCAAGCTTCATTGAGTGACCCGCAGGTTTTCGGTTACTCGTATCTTTAGTACATACAAGAAACTATTGCACGCATCGTACACTTCTCGGAAGTCGGAGTATCGCTCGCTGCTTTGTTCTCCAATAACTCTCATGACATAACGTTGTTTTCGTACGTTTTGTGCGTCGATCGATAAATATGCGATAATCTTCCACTCGGCGTTTTACTGTGACACACTCAAGGCACCACAGATTCTTCAGAACGAACTGATGGTGGAGTCTCCGATGAGACGAGCAGTGACTTATGAGAGTGGATCACTGATTCCCCACCATTGCAATGCCTTGTACATAATTGCTGCAAATATGTTTGGAAATACACAGTAGCAGAGGCACATAGCTTCCTAAGATCTGCAGGGTTACTGTAAAGGTCACTGAAATCCCTTTAACCGCATGTTACGAAAGCATTGGGAAGTCGGAGAGCTACTGACTCCGGAAAAATCACAGCTATCCGCAGCTCCGTTGTTATACTCCTAGGAATATGAATCTTCTTCTTCAACCTCTAGACGACGACCACCGAGGGTGGTTTCAATAGTAGATAGGCCAGACAGATCTGGATCTCTTTCTTAAAAATTGAAATAACTTCCTTAAAAGAGTTCTATCAGCCGAAAGCCATGAAAGTTGCAGGTTCGCTAGCCTGTGAGAGCACGAGTAGTCATTTAGCATGCCCTGAACCCAGACCTGTGGAGGTAGGTCTTTTAGAGAGCTGTTGCCCATCTGTTACCATGCGTAGATATGACCCTGGGGAATTCGTACCATCTGAGAGGAGTTCTTAATCTGGTTTCCCACCTGATCTAACTATTAGGTGGCAAGTTCCAAAGTGACAAATCAACTGTGGCCTCGTTCTTTTGTCATAATAACTGTCTTCGCAAACAGAGCGAATCAGTTTTGTGTTTGCTTAGAAGCAGTCTAAGCTGCTCTTCTAACAATGGTCGCTCACTGTTGAAGGAACTCCGTGCACGTGGTTTCTAGTTCCCTCCACACTAGAGGCACAGGACGTGCAGGAGAGAATCTTGGAGAGAGAAAAAGTGAAACCGGGAACTTACTCAACTCACTTTCTCCTCAGACATTCATGTCTCAAAGCGGAGGAAGCTCCATTTTATCAGTGATTACTTCGAGTGCTTCAGTGTGCTGTCTTGTAGGCATTGGTGATCCACAGGAGCGCAGCTCTCTAGGATTTGGGCAATACTCTTGTTAGGTTAACTGAGTTTGCCACCCCAGACAACGAGGCAGATGCCAACTACGTCTAAGTTACATGTCAGGGTAACACGCACCCCAAGCTGATTGCTCGTAGTGGGGCAAACCTTGCAACAGTAGCGTCTTTAAGGTTTTGGGGATGTTGGCTGCATCGCCACCTACTGCCCATATTGACCTCCTTAGTGCATGATACGCATCTCAAGAAGAAGCCTGGTACGTATTGACGGTAGTCTGTTTAATTTTTCCTTCGAAAGTACTTCGATAGTAGCAGTTCTATTTGTTAGCAGCCAGTCGGAGAGAGAGCGAGAGAGAGAGAGAGAGAGAGAGAGAGAGAGAGCGAGAGAGATTGATTGATTGATTGATTGAAATCTTTTATTTAACAATCAGGGATGATGAGGGCCATTAGGCCCTCTCTTATACCATCCCTGAACAATTTCACAAATATTAATCAGTTGCGTTCATTAACAAATTAAATTAAAATAATTTTCTTCTACATAAACTACACAATACAATTTTTCTTTGAAAGAGTCTACCTTTTTACTCAAGTCAAACATATGGATGTGATCGTTATACAATTTGGATGCCTGTACCACAAAGGATCTTGAATATGTCAAGGAACGATGCGTGGAGAGAGAGAGAGAGAGAGAGTGAGTGAGAGAGAGAGAGAGAGATTGATTGATTGAAGGTTTTTATTTTACAATCAGGGTAGGTTAGGGCCTTAGAGCCCACTCTTCCACTTACCCTGAAACAATGTACAAGTTTTTCCTCTTGAGTACTTCAATTAATAACTAGTAAGAATTCCTGCGTAAAAACAAAATAATTTCTCATCTTAATACTACTTTTGATACTTTTCCAATAACATTGTTTTAAAATTGTTCTTGAAAACATCAACATTCAAATTGAGGTCAAACATTCCGAGGTTCTCATTGTATAATTTTGATGCTTGAGTCGAGAAGCTTCTTCCGAACAGATTCGTTCGATGTGATGGGATAAGGAGAACTTTATTTCTGCCACGCGTATTCCGGAAATCGAGGAAGTTAAAATTTTGAAGGATGTAAGCTGGACGGTGGTGCTTGAAAGTTTTGAAGATAAGAGTAGCCATCAGGAGTCGTTTTCTCTCTTTGATCTTCAACCAACCTAGCCGGGAGTAATGGGGGGTCACATGCTCATCTAGGCGGAGTCTTAGAGCGAAACGGAGTGCTGCATTTTCAGCCCTCTGCAGCTTGTCCATTTGGGCACCATTGAAGTCACAAGTTGCCGCTGCAGCATAGTCAAAAAATGGCAAAGCGAGGCTCTGTACAAGTTGCAGCCGTGCATTGATTGGGAAGTCGGTGGCCAGTCTACGCAATTGGTAAATTGCTTGAAAAGCACGATTACACGTTGCTGTGACCTGCGCATCCCATGAGAGTGTGCTCTGGATAGTATGGATAGTAATCCCCAGGACTTTAGCACTCTCGACATATTCCAAGGGAGGACAACCCAGAGACACGCATTTCGGTACAGTCTGATCTATTTTAGTTAACAGTTTTTGGTAAACCCATAAGCATTGCTTTGGTTTTCCCAACGTTGATTTCCATTCCGTGTTCTTCACACCAAATCGCTACTCTTGACAATTCGGAGCTCAAAATATCTACCGTCTCATCGAAGCTCCCGATGTTACAGGACCTGTAAAATTGAAGATCGTCAGCGTATGCCATGTGCCTTGTGCCTTCTGAAAATAAGAGAGACAAAGATGTAGTGGAGAGGATGGAGCATAGCGCCGACAACACCGACCCTTGGGGTGATCCTACATCAAGATCTCCCCATCTCGACAACTCGCCGTTGTTACCTTTTACCGCCAGAAGCCTTCCTGACAAATACGATTCAAACCACACCAAGAGTGAGTCTGACACGCCGACAGATCGCAATATAGACACAAGTATATCTCTTCGGATAAGGTCGAACGCTGCTGAGAAGTCTACAAGTACCATAATAATCAGTTTCTTCGAGTCCATCGCCAATCTAATGTTATCCAACATTCCAACGAGCGCTGTCTCCGTACTGAAACCATTCCTATAAGCTGACTGGAAAGGGTCTAGAATGTTGTGCCGATCTACATGTGCCCGCAGCTTCTGATACACTAGCTTGTCGAGAACTTTACCTATCGCACAAAACAATGATATTGCACGAAAATCATTAACAGAGCTCAAAGATTTCGACTTTGGACTGGGTTTAATTATGGATTTTTTCCATAAGTCCGAGTATACTCCAGTCTGCAGTGATTGATTAAAGATATGTGTAAGGGTGGGGATGATTGCATCTGCAAGTATCTGAAGGACTTCAACTAAGATCCCATCGGCACCAATTGGAATCTTTGTTTGTTTTGAAAAGATCGTGATAGTATTTTATTTTGGCATTTCTGAGCATTTATTTGGTTTTGTTTCGGAGTTTTTTATATATACTATGCGCCTGCTGATCTTTAGTTTTCCGAAATTTTGCATATTCTTTATCGCGTTCCGCCATTAATTCACGAATTTCAGAGCTGATCCAGGGGGCAGGCCGATGTTTAGTTTTGATGCGGACCAATGGACAGTATTTATCGTATATTTTGAGGATTATGTCGTTGAACAGCCTGACCTTATTATTCAAATTTGGCTCGTCATAAACTCTCACCCAATCTACTGAATTTGCAGCGTCTAGAAGGGCCTGCTTATCAATATCACGCCTGTTCCTGATCTCAATGTATTTGCGTTCTGCCTTATTCGATTTTAAACATAGAGAGCAACAAATTAGATCATGTCGCGATAAACCGGGTGCTGGAGAGAGAGAGAGAGAGAGAGAGAGAGAGAGAGAGAGAGAGAGCTAAGTAGGGTCACACGTTACGAAGATTTTGACTTCCCTTGGCCTCTACAACGTAGAAAGAAAAGTTATGTAATCGGCCGAAAAAAAAATTTTGAGTTTTCTTCAGATCTTTACGTTTCAGACCCTCCTGAGTCCGAAAAACACAATTTGGGAAAATGGTCTGTGCGTCTGTGAACGACTTTTAGAGAAAACGGCCGTATCAAATCAGCTCAAACTTGATATCTCGCCCGCGGGTTACCATGGGACCCCAAAATAAGGGTATGAACACAATCCACCGAAAGTTAACTATAGTTATTATAGTGATCAAAACACCAAATTTTTTTCTCAAAACCGGCTCTAACAATTTTGATTAGATTTTTCATGTTGATAGCTTCCAATATGGCAACTATACGATAAAATTTCCATTTATGGGAAATGACGAGAGCAGCACAATAAATTCCAGAACTGTAGGTGCTACCGCTTCCTGCTGCCGTAATGTGTTGTTTGACCAAGTTCAAATGAACTGAGTGATAAATGAATTGATTAAATAGGATTAGCCGTTGTATGTTGCAACGCTCCATATATTTTTTAGTAATTTGAACAGCCTTGCAAAAAAAATGTACTAGTCGCCACATTAATAGGGTAAATAATGGTATTATGGCGAACGGCGTAAGGGCGGCAACGATAATCTAATTAGTCACCGAAGAAAGATAATTTAACATAATTAGTGACGCAACTTTCAAGATCATTAATTACGCAACCTTTCGGGGTTATTAAAACGGGCTTGACGGGAGCGACATCTCAGAACGAGCGGCGGCTTTTAATTAGCAATAAGCAGTGAAAATGAATACATTTTTGGCGGCCGCTCTTTCAAAGGTCGACGAGACGACTGAAAGTGTCTCAGGGGAGTTCGTCGTTTAAGCTCCTCGATTTTTGAATGGCGTAAAAAGGAAAATTGAATTCAAAAGGCGATTTAAGAAATTATAAGATTGGGTTGCCATCGAGTACAGTCAGAGCAGAAGAGGAGGATGAGAAGGGGATGGAACGGGGGGGGGAGTTGCCACCGCAATAATTTAGAAATATTAACACCTGAAAAAATTACGTAATTTTCCCTTATACTTCGTTGAGCCAAGTAAACACTAATCGAATGGGATCGCTTTTGTGGTAATATTGTGAGATTCGCGTTACGTAGGTCATTCGAGTAATTTGTTATGTGGCTGATTCTAGGATGATCCAGGGATATCATCACATCTCAATCAACACAGTCGGAATTCCCCCGCTCACTACTACTTTCTGACAAAGACGAGTTCTCGTCAGATGTTAAAAGTTTTAAGGTCTACAGAGTCCAAAAAACACTATTTCTGAAAATGGTCTGCGTGAGTGACTGTGAACGCGATTGGGAGGAAATAGCGGAACCAAATCAGATCAAACTTGGTACCTACCCCGTAAGCTACCATAGGACGAGCTGGTCATCGAAAGAATGTACGTGGAGGAAATTCAAAGCAGTCAGGGGTCTGTGTGAGAGGAAGGACGAAATCGAGGAAGGATGTCCACCAAATCTGCTCAAACTTTATATCTGACATTCAAGATGGATTCCAAAATCGGTTCAAAACTAACTATACGGCAATCACAACATCGAATCGTTTTTCTTCAAAAACTGCTCCAACGGCTTCATTAAAATTATTTAATTACATTTTTTCTACGGACAATCCCAAATATCAATACCAAGAAGTCCTCATTTGTGAGAAATTGACGAGAGCAGCGCGATAATAAATCTTGACAAACATTTTACTGCAGTTTTTACTTTCCTTGGCTCTACAAAGTAGAAAGGAAAGTTATGTAATCGGCTGAAAAAAAAAAATTTGAGTTCTCTTCAGATCTTTACATTTCAGACCCCCATGAGTCCGAAAAACACTATTTGGGAAAATGGTCTATGTGTGTGTGTGTGTATGTGTGTCTTTGAACGATTTTTAGAGAGAACCACCACACCAAATCCACTCAAACTTGATATCTCGCCCGCAGGTCATCATGAAACGCCAAAATAAGGGCATGAACAAAATCCACCGAAATTTAACTATAGTTATCATAGTGATCAAAACACCAAATATTTTTTCTCAAAAATGGCTCTGACGATTTTGATTAAATCTTTTATATTGATAGCTCCCAATATGGCAACTATACCATAAAATTCTAATTCGTGGGAAAATGACGAGAGCAGCACAATAAATTATCAAAATTTTCGACGACAAGCGTTTTTAGCGCGGCTTTTTCCTTATAAACTCCGCTGGAATGTTAGTAGAATGTTTAAAAAAATTGGTATTGTAGTCCAGTCCAATACCTATAGGGTGAGTATTTAAAAACGCTCATGAGATACATGGGGCTCACTCCAGAAATTCCTGAATTTCAACTACCGCCGTTTCGCTTACTACCAGTTCTAAACGTTTTTACCCAATAACTCTGCCAAAGTGATTACTATCCTTCTTCAAAAAATTCGTGTTTACAGTCCCATTAATTATCTGTGTACCAATTGCTTAATAATGGTCCTGGAATGAGTACGAGCAGCACAATAAATTCCAGAACTGTAGGTGCTACCGCTCCCTGCTGCTGTGAAGTGTTGTTTGACCAAGTTCAAATTAACTGAGTGATAAATGAATTGATTAAATAGAATTAGCCGTGTACAAAGAGAACTGACGTAGAGCTAAGGAAAGTTGTGTGTTGCTACGCACCAGATATTTTAAAATAAATCCCGTTTATATGATCCTATCGTCCTCACAAAAATCGTGCTCGAAACTGTTGCCGTTTATTTGATTAACTTTTTTCCTAAGTGCTCGACCCATAACTCCAAAATAAATAAATGCGAACTATCCTCAAAAATAAAGTTGACAATACCTGGTTATTCAATAAAGGCCGTGACATTAGTAAGAGCAACACAATAAATTCCGGCACGATAAGCTCTACCAGTTTTTCCTCAAAGGCTCATATAAACTGAAAGGGAAACACGATGAATCAGTTGCTGACGTGAAAAACGCGTTGATTGTTGTGTGATGCCTCAGATCCGATATTTTTGCAACGAAGCGGAAATGGAACCCGAGGACAGAAATACTGTCGAAGAAGCTCTCTAGTTGTAGCTCCCTTCGCTAATACGGCGATTAAAACCCCCTGAAAGCCCCCTTTGATTTCGTCGGTGCACGTGCAAATAATGTTTGCCGATCGTGGACTCGAATCGAAAAGCTTCGATGAATGGCCACGAGGCCACAAAAACGGGCTCAAGAAAGGATCTCGAGTACGCCCTGTAAACAGTGAGCTGCCTCGCCTCTTAGAACATGACAGACTGCTAAAATGATTGCTTCGCCTTGAAATATGAGACACAAATTGACTTTTCCGTCGTCCCCGCTGAACGAACCAACGTGGAATTCTCTCAACTCAGTAACTTGGACCACTTCAACTTGGAATAAGTTGCTCCGAATCTACGACCGTATTTCGCGCATCGACACACCCGCGGAGGAAATGAGCCTCATCTCAGAAAAACGTGTTCAAATACGTTCCATCGAGCCTTACAGTCCCGTTTCGGAAGTTTTGAGGGTTCGATGTGTGGAATGAGCCTCACAGGGCGAAAAGAGCTATTCCCTGAACGACTTGTATAAACGAAAATCGACCCTCTTCGGATTATGTATTCTATTTACATCCACTTTTACAAACTGTGCTTATTTCTCAAATCATTTCAGGCAGTAAAGTTTGGGCACTAACAGAACTAAACCTGAATTGGGTTGTTAGCTGATGCAGAGAAGGCAAGGTGAGAGAGAAAGGTGGCAGAGCGGGAGGCCTTAAGTACCTAGTTCCTTAGATACTTCTATTGTGACATGACTTCGTTCCCTCCTAGCGTGACGCTTCTTGGCAGTTAGGTTAAGCCCCATTAAGCGTGTTCCACGGCAAAAAAATATTTTGATAGTTAGGTAACTTTTCTTTTTATACCAAAAGTAGATACACTCTAACCTTAGCGTACAGTAGCAGGTGTATTACTAGTTGTTTTGTATTGTTTCAGGGGGAGGCTTGCACTTCGACCGGAGGAGGATGAGTGGAAGGTTCAATCCCCCAGCGAGAGCACTAAGTGGAAACGTATCGTCCCCACCACCAGTTCTTCCAAGTCTCGTAGTGACCAGTCCAGACGGAAATCACCGGTATATTGATTGCTGTATAATTCTTAACGCTTCAAAAAATCATATTGTCAGCCCAGTCGATTACTCGTACGTTGAACGTTCAATGAAAATTGGGGTCATCATAATGCATGAGAAAAGCTATAGCAATTAAACTATCAGCATAATGACTGATAGTCAAGAATCGTGTAAGGCGCTCAAGAACTACGGCACAACGTCAAAACTGGCGCAGGAGTGCACGATGCGTCTTAACTTCTTAGCAGGCTCTAATAGAGTTAACGTTTATTGGATTACTGGGGTTCGTCTGCTGTACCTATGGGGCCATCATCCCACTATGAGAGAGTCTGGAATGCTGTGGGAGTGAGACATTCCAAACACTTTATCTCTGAGCAAACACACGAGATAAGACGGAACGTTCTGAGGATGGCGAGAAATGACCTGAGGCTGATTGTGGGGATCAAGCCACTGCAAAATGAACAAACACGTGTACGTTAAGGTCATAGTCGACAACACTCTGTTAGGTGGTGTGGTGTCCTGGTCCATTGCCGGAGACTTGAGACGGAGCGATTTCTGGTCTTTGGTACTACTTCTACCAGAGTGGGCATCGAAGAAGACTCTTGCAGGGCCTGGCATTCCTCAGGAGTCTAGGCACAGGCTGGGAAACATTCGGACTGTCTTTAGCCCGCGACGCTCATCCCAATTCTGGAACAGACAGAGAGCCTATATATATTGAGGTCTGGGTAGCAGCAGATTAATAAATTCTGGAGCTGTATGTGGCTAGGATGTTTAGTTATGCGCTAGAGCCAGCTCATTAGAACTCAGCGGTAAATTCATTGGATTAGTAGCTAGAATGTATGCAAGACTGAGGATGTGACCAGATATTTTCTTCTCTCGCGCCCCTCCACCACATCGATAGGCCAAGTGGTGACCGACTAATGGAATCACGAAGCCACCCAACTGAAGTTCAACGAGAGTGAGAAGAGGAGACGCCCTAAATATCCGAGCTCTAGTTGTTTTTGCACATTTGTTTCAGATTCAGAGTTGAACCAGTCAATCGGAACGATGCAGGAGCCAACTGGAAAAGACTGAGGGGAAACAGCTTATCGGACGTTTAATACCTTCAGGGGCAGACTTATTTATATACGTAAGTTTTTAAATACGAACAAAATTACACATTTGAAAGGGGGTTATCCAGTGGTAAAGAGTATAAGCATTAACCAATCAAAAAGCCAACGATGGATATCACAGACAGGGTTACAACTAGTTTTGAGAACAATCAGCGGTGCCACTCATTACAGACTACAACAATCTGCTAGGTGTAGCAGAAAGGCACAGAAGAAGGTGAAGATGAGCTAGTAATGTGATGAATGGTACGTGCTAGAGATGATTGTATTGATAGTAAATAAAGTAATATAATTAGGAAACAAGCCTTTACCGCTCTCCTGCCAAGATGCTATTAGACATGGGAAGCTTTCCACTGAAACCGTAGCTCAAACGAATCCAACAGCTTGGCAGCACCGCCTGATGGCAGATGGGAGTTAGAGGGCCTGAATGGGTGGCAGGCCCCAGTCCAGAAATTGCCAAGAGACGTTCTCCCAGTATCGACGCATTTTATTGCTCGACTGAAACCCCGCCCCTCAAGCTCTCCGTTTCTCGGCTACTGCCCCGCTCCTCTTGGCACAACGCGTTCAGCCGCTCAATTGTCGCATCAAGCTGCCACTTCATCCTCTTTTTCCCTGGGTCATCAGCATCCCCCCTGACATCTACTCGCACACAGGCATCATTTGCCGACTCCTCGCTGCAAGAATCGCCGACTTCTCGCTACATACATCAATTGCCGAGTGCACTTAAACGGTCAGACGTTTTTATTCCAATTCCTCGAGGACACTAGCTTCAACATTTTCCACCTTTTATTGTTCACTTTTCGTTATTTACCTTCATTTGATAGGAGCTCCTAATTTCCGTTGTTTACTTTCCTTGCTCTACGAAGTAGAAAGGAAAGTTATGTAATCGGCTGAAAAAAAAATTTTGAGTTCTCTTCAGATATTTACGTTTCAGACCCCCCTGAGTCTGAAAAACACTATTTGGGAAAATGATCTGGGTGTGTGTGTGTGTCTGTCTGTCTGTGAACGACTTTTAGAGAAAACGGCCATATCAAATCAGCTCAAACTTGATATCTCGCCCGCAGGTCATCATGGGACGCCAAAATAAGGGTTTGAACAAAATCCACCGAAAGCTAACTAGCGCACTAGCTGCTATCATAGTGATGAAAACACCAAATATTTTTTTTCTCAAAAATGGCTCTAACGATTTTGATTAAATTGTTTATATTGATAGCTCTCAATAAGGCAATTATACCATAAAATTTCCATCTGTGGGAAAATGACGAGAGCAGCACAATAAATTACCAAAACTTTCGACGAAATCGATTTTTGCGCAGTTTTTAGAGAGAACCAAACCGTACCAAATCAGCTGAAACTTGATGTCTAGCCTACAGGTTACCATGGGACGCAATAATGAGGGTATGGGCAAAATCCACCGAAAGTTAACTATAGTCATCATAGTGATCAAAACACCAAATTTTTTTCTCAAAAACGGCTCTAACGATTTTGATTACATTTTTTATATTGATAGCTCTCAATCAGGCAATGATGCCATAAAATTCTCATTTGTGGGAAAATGACGAGAGCGGCACAATAAATTATCAAAATTTTCGACCAAAAGCGTTTTTCGCGCGGTTTTTTCCTTATAAACTCTGCTGGAATTCTTGTAGAATGTTTAAAAAAATTGGTATTGTAGTCCAATTCAATACCTAAAGGGTGAGTGTTTAAAAACGCTCATGAGATACATGGGGCTCACTCCAGAAATTCCTGAATTTCAACTACTGCCGTTGCGCTTACTACCAGTTCTAACAGTTATTTTCCAATTACTCTGCAAAAGTGATTACTACCCTTTTTTTAAAAAATCGCGTTTCCAACCTCATTAATTATCTGTGTACCAATTGCTCAATACTGGTCCTGAAATGAGTACGGGCAGCACAATAAATTCCGGAACTGTAAGCGCTACCGCTTTCTGCTGCCGTAAAGCGTTGTTTGACCAAGTTCAAATTAACTGAGTGATAAATGAATTGATTAAATAGAATTAGCCATGTACAAAGTGAATTGACGTAGAGCTAAGGAAAGTTGTGTGTTGCAACGCACCAGATATTTCTCATTGTACCTTTGGCTGGCTCTCGTCATTTCTCCAGCGGGCACTCCATGGAGGTGAGGTCCTGTTGATCAGTAGAGACTACGTCGAGGAAGCTCCCCTGTTTCCTCTCTGAGTGTCAGTTGTCTGAAGACAGGAAGCGAAAAAGGAGCTCACGTTATATACGCATTTTTCTGCTAGTAAATTGGAGACGGGTTCACACACACACACACACACACACACACACACACATGGATGTAACTCTAGGTGAGCAAGGACGAGAGAGGCGAGAGAATGTCACTGGATGAGTTGTGAAAACCTTTGTGACTTGCCGGAAGAAAGAAGGTGCCACAGTGAGAGGTGAAAAGTTAAACAAGAGGAAGGAGGTAACCGTAAAACCCATTGAATTGAGAAATTACGAATGCAGGAATACCATAAAAGACCGGCTTGTTGAGAAATCTACAGTATCTTATTGGTTTATTATTCATTCATTCTGAATAATAACCCTATGTTTCCGGTCAGGAAAAAGTTTTTACAACCGTTTCAAGACACGGGGATTCCAAATCTGCGATGTCCGTCCGCCGTCCGGGCCATTTTGTGCCTTTAACGTGGTCTAAAAAATCCGTTCTTTCGCACAAAAATCCCATATGGTAACTAGTTGTGCCCACCATCTCGGCAATCCGATCGGACGAAGCCCATGGTTGTTATGGACAAAAAAAGGTTAAAAAATTACCAAAACGCAGTATAATCACAAATACGCCGTGTTTCGTATCGTTTTCAAGGTATTTTTACATCCTGGGTCGAATAGAATGAGTATCAGATGTGTATCACTGCGTATAGTGAAATTACTGTCATTATAGTGAGCCACAGTCTACTAATTGAAAGAACTCACGGGAACTACAGCGGAAGTCAACGTTTCGTCGTTAGTACTCCCTCCCTCCCCCCCTCACATCAAAACCACCCGCCCGCTCGACTCGCAATGCCATGCCATTGCCGAGGGTTCGCTCGGTTTTTTGACGCTCGTTCTGTAACACTCTAGGTTTTCTTTCTCATAAAATAAGTATATTCCAGTTCTTAGACGATATATCCCTCAACGTCAGTAGAGCCACGGGCAGTGTGTATTTGGCTTACGCCTGTGAATGCCCCGTGTGTTACCAGAGGAAGGACACAATGAAGATGGATTCTCGTCATCTTTCAAACCCGCTCTCCTGCGCATCTTCTGGTTAGTAGAGCAGGACATGACTGCTGACTGCCGCGCATCGTTGCTGACATAGTGTTCCTTTATGGTCAGCTTTATTCTTCTCATCTTTCTTCGACAAAATACCCGCCACACTGACAGTTTTTCTGTTCTCTTTTTCCCTCTACAAATTATAAGATCCACCGTTCGTATAGCCGTCTGCCTTGCATTCCTAACCTGTTGCTCTCTTCAGCTCCTTACCGCGACTTGCCGTCTGGTCTCTGCACACCCCTTCCCAATCACCCAACGCCCTTTCATTTTAACGTCACGTTGAGTTCCGAATGTCTTGTAGTGACTTTACGACTACTAATTGATCTTTTGCCATCCTGTTGTTGCCAAAAATAAATAAAACATAAAGACTCTTCTTGACATTGAAAAGCAGGCACGGGGATTGAAAGTCTCGAAGGAAACAAATGAGAGCCACCAGTGAGAAAAGACGAGGAATGTACTACCAGGAAAACGAGATGTGTACCTTTGCTAATGTTTGTCCACAGAAGGGCCATCATCATATATTGAACACGATCACTATAGAGAATATAAATCAATAATTGACTGCAGCCGTGCGCGTCAAATATAACAAAACGGTTGCACGTAACCAAGGAACACCTACGAAGACTGGAAGAGCAAAAACCTAACAAAAAGGCCCTGTTTGATTAATCCTCGGAGTTAACTCGAATTAAATTCGCATTCGCTTTAGACAGCGGGTTATCAAGAAAAACTCGGCTTCGGAGAAAGAATTAATTCAATCAATTAATCTAACCAAAGCCCAAAAAGTGGCTTCTCTCGGAGGGGGAGAGAGAGAGAGAGAGAGAAAAAAAGGATCGGTTGACAGGGGTTTTAATCAGGAGTCGGCCCTCCGGGGGCTGGAGTAATTAGCGCCGCTAACCGTCCAAGCTCACATACCAGAGACAACAGCAGATTTTACGCCCGGCGAAGCGAAGCGGTGATAATACGAGAAGATGGTGGCACTTTGATTGCTTCCACAATGAGGCCACGTCCTTGGGGTCGCATTTATGTGAGTGGTGTTCCTCTGGGGGTTAATCACTAGCGAAAAAGCTGTGCGACGCCTTCGATGGCTGTTGTGGGGAAAAGGAGAGTGGAATGGCGAGAGCCGAAGAAGAAACCTTTCCGTTGTTAGCTCTTTCGTCAGTAGCAGGTAGCGTGTGCGGATGATCGATGAATGTGTCGTCTGCTCAACTGGGACTTAATTAATCTTAGTAAGCGATTGAATTGAATCCTCGTGGGAGTTCCTCCTCAATTCAGCAAAGTCATCCAGCGAAACCTATCAAGTATGGAGTCCTTCAGGGTAGTGCGTACCCTGTCCTGTTTCTTATATATATCGACTGCTTGGTTGCACTTTCTTCCTCATGTTTGCTGATGGCCGCAGCCTTGCTGGGAGGCTCTTGGACTGGGTTATCAGATGATACCTGACGAGCTTCCTCGCTCTCAATGTGGATAAAACGAAGAGGCTGCGTGTCGAATCTCTTGTTGAGTCTCAGAACACACTCCTGTGCAAAGGACGGTTCTGAATAGTGAGGTGGTCAAAAATCTGAACAAATATTGTTACCAGGGCACCAAGGTGGATAACACAATTTACCTGTTTTATGAGGTGAGGATCACAATGTTCAGGAAGCAGTTAAAAGAGGATTACCTTGGTGCGGTCAGTGCATTAGTAATCTATGGTGGAATGGCGTGTGCTAGTCTTGGCATTGTGAAAGCTGGCGCTGGTCAGGAGAATCTTGAAAGTGAAGTAAGGTGAAGTTCAGAAGATTTCTCAGTGTGCTGCAAAACGTCTCTAGTATGTAATGAGAATCTCGCATAAATAATTAAATATTGGTATTCTTATTAACGGAACATTTGCTTGGAAGCATCAAACGGGGACGCTCCGAATTTCCACCAGACCACATTATTTCGTGTGGCCACAACGAAGCGCGTAGTAAGTACTCTCAAGATAGTTAAAGAAGGGGAAACTGCCATAGTTACAAATCGTCGTAATTCCTAATAAGTTCACAGCTCTCCGACGAGTTGAGTTGCGAACGATTTTTGTCGGGTGGAAAACGAGGAAGTCATAATCTCCTTAGCTACGCTTGGTTGTAAGTGAAAAGCATTAAAACTTTCGTAACGAGATTCCGTTCCGCGATACAGTAACGTTTTCGAGCAGAGGCATCAAGACTGAAACAGCTCCTTTACTAAAATATCGCGCGTAGCATCACACAACCTTCCTCAACCCGGGAAAATTGGACGATATTCACAGGAGCTGGATCTTCGTTCAACGCGCTTCTACGGGAACGTGTACGGGGGAATAAAATGTGAGAGCTAGGTGTTCTGCTCAGGCCGAATTAGTTGAAATCTTGAGCTCGGAACTTGCCCTTACCGGTAAGCCCTTGTTTTGGGCCTTCCCTGAGCATCGAGTCCAGCTCTTTCTGACCTGAAGCCGTTTGTTTGTAGCTGTGGCAAAGTCGGGACTGCCTGTTCAGTTATTTCGTAAAGCGGCTTGACCAAATACAATCGATTACATCAGTGGAGGGACCTGAATGTCGGTTGAAGCAAGCATTGATGGTGATTGGTAGAGAGTTTGCATGACTCAAGGAGTTGATCAAGTCACTTGATAGGGCAATTTTTCGATTGCTCCAGTCACTCTATTCAGAGGATGGCGCTTTTCAGGTTCCTGTTGTAATCTCTTGGTTTCGAGTCACACATACAGTTTGGTAGTTCCTCAGTTCGTACCACTCCTTAGATTACCGTCGTTTTTTTCTGTTTTTTTCTGCTCAATGTCAAGACTAGGAAGTAAAGGTGCTCATCCTGTGGGGACAGTTGGAGTTCAATAATAAATAATAATAGTTAATAATATCGAGATTGTTGACTCTCCTGTATTCTACTGTGCATGTATAGAATATCCACCAGTTCATATACGACCCAGTATCACACGAGTGATGATACCATGTAGAACTCCTGCTGGTGCATCTTAGCACTTTTCTTTCGCTACACGCCGCTCCAGGTCATGGTAAAAGCTGCAACCCAGATTTTACCTCTCTCCACTCCGCGAGCTTCCGAAACCGCCATATGATAATCCATTTTGTCATATTTGCGCCTCTCGGACATCCACGATCATTGCAGACTGATCGGGACCAGAGAACAGAACAGAACCGTTGGTGCGGCTCTCTCCCTACTTCCCAGCTTAAGTAGCACCTGCACGCGGACCGCGCCATAACGCTTGACGCGGCCCCATGAGTACACTACATGCTTCAGCGGCTCAAAATAGTTACCACATTCACGACTGTGAGCATCTATAACTTCTTGTTCACCTCATCACTGGCATACACACGCGCGGAACTTTGGTTTTTTTGGATTCAGTAGGCCTCAAAACGTAAACATCTGAAGAAGAAATGCGATGGTGGTCAAATGTGTCTGTAGACGATTACAGTAGTTGATGATAGATGTAAGAAGACGGCGGGATCAAAATCGATAAAATAATGGAGAACTTGTGGACACGGTTGAAAATGAGGGTAATCCAAATACTGAACATAACGGAAGTTAATAATTACGGTACTTGACGTCGGATATTTACTACCGGGGACAGGCGACGAAGAGTTAGTTGTTGATTCACTTCAAATTCCAGAATGCTCCTCTGCAGGGGCGTGCAATTTGCAGTTGAGAAGTGACCACAAAAATTCTGGTTAGATTCGGGGATGGCAAAGAGGAACGTCTTATCTTGTTTCCTTTCTCTCTTTCCAAATTCAGGGGGAGCTCTGCATTTCTTCGTTTCAACCCTCCAGTTATAACTTACTCTTCCGCTCTTTGTGACACTAACCCTCAATACTGTCAATATTCCTTCTTCTCTTCTCCTTCAACTTCAACTGCTTCCGCCCTTGTAAGTTTTTTTCCCAGGATCGGCTCTTCGATCACTTTGTTTCGTACACACGGCTCGTCGAAGTCCTTTGTGGTCTCTTCCTTCGGAGTTCTGGCTGCCTTTGATTTCCCAGTCCTTCCCTTACCCTGTCATTATTTTCTTCGCTTCGTACCGAAGGTTAGAGGCCGTGAGTACAACTAACGGTTGTCGCGATGCGCACTGGCTTCATTAACCCATGCTGCCACTGGGTCTAATCCCAAATTTTAAATTGGAGTATATTGCAAATCAAAACAGCGAATTATTTTCAGTGCTGTTTCCGTTAATTAAACGTGTTGTGAATTATAAGTAATATTTGTATATAAATATAATAAAAATAAGATTTTCCCCGTAGTAGTTTTTCTACGTGAAATCTTTGACGAGGGATTATAATTTCACGCGGTATGATTGTTAGTTTAGTTCTCACTGAACGAAGTGTAGGGCGCACTGGAGACGTTTTTACCAGCACAACAGTCTGGAGTTTCCTTTGGTTCTTCCAAGTAATCCTTGTTACGAAATTTGAGGGCTCTTAATGAAACTAAAATTAGCGAACTGTATTATTCACTAATTTAACTGTGGAAATATCGTGAATGTAACTTTTTCTTATATTTTGACTAATTTTCAACACTATTAATTGCCCTAGTGACGTGGTTACGAACGTTCTAAGGCTTATTTCGCGGGGATTCATGAACATTCAGTCATAATTTATTTTCCCTTCTCTACTGAAGATGTGCTAGTTGAACACTTTGAGGGGCGCTGTCAACGTTTTATGACGGTTCAAAACTTCAGGTAGATGTTCTTCCTCCTACCATACACTGACTTTTCTCAAGAGATTCCCGGCTGTTCCTTCTCGTTCTCTTAGTCTATTTTTTGATAGGCGATCACTCTTCCGCAGACAAGGTTCTACTGACTGACCGTGCGGTGTCCAGTGATGTGTGAAAGCCTCCCTCCTGTCTGAACGATTGATGACTCTTCCTCAGCCCGAACCGCTTCGTTAAAGGGCATCTACGACATCTGATCCTGCTCTCGACCGATATCGTTCAGTCCTTCGCCCACAGACTCCGCTAACGTACAGGTTTTTCGAAAAAAAAAGGCCCAGATCTCCCGTTTATCGGAAGCTAATTACTTGAACTTGTGTCACGTATTTGTGGTACGCCTAATGTTATTTAAAAGAAAACCCGAAAGAACGAAAGTATGACGGCGGGTACCCCTCACGCATAAGTTCGCATACAAGTATTTATATATTCTTATAATGAAGTGAGCTTACCTTTCTAATGCGATAAATTGTTTTTGTGCCATCAAAGATTTGGTGTGAGGATGGATGCTGCTGGTAGGTAGTATAACATCACCTTAAGGCTGAAGTCGGTTTCGTTCTTTGGATATCCTGGAAGCTCTGCACTGGGACCTTCAGCGAGAGGGAGTGGGTGAAAATGAGGTCTTCTTGACAAAGACTAATTCGAGGGAGCAACGAAGAGCCATTGTTAAGACGGAAACCAAGGCTGCTGCGCTCCTCCTGGGGACTGTAAGAATCGGATGGGTCAGTGGTAGGGTCTGCCCTCGGGTGGATGTGCTGAGATGCTTCCGATGCCTAGACTACGGGCATGGGGTAGTACATGCTCTGCTCTGAGCAGGGGGTCACAGGAGATTAGGATTAGGATGGATTAGGTGGCTCATCTGCCTGGTTGCTTAGAGAGGCTCTGAAGGAGGCTAGTCGCCACGGATAATAGTTCGCTTCCTACAGGGCAACCTTCACCACAGCACTGCAGCACAGGATCTTCTGCAACAGTATCAGGAAGATAAGGAGGTTGATTTGCTGCTTTTGAGCGAGCAGCACCATAATCAGTCATCCCACTGGTACAAGGGCACTGCGGCTATCTGGGTGGCTTCCCATGCCATCTTCTTGTGCGAGAGGTGGGCAGACTGGTAGCGCACAGTTGGTCAGCTCACACCAGAGGCACTAGTCCGCTGCATGTTGCATTCAGAAGAAAACTGGAGGCGCATAGCTCAATTTGCCATGGTAGTGCTCATCCTGAAGAGGGTGGAGCTTGCTGGTCCAGGGTCAGTATCGCACTGAGATCAAGAAGGAAAGACTGCTCCTGATTCTTAAGGGTGAAGAGCTGCCATCGTAGAGAGGAGTGAGAGCCAACCTGATGCAATGTGTTGAACTGTTCCGAGTTGGTTCTCAATGCTCAGGAGTAAATTCATGCGGCCGCTAAGAGCAGGCCCTCCCTCCTACGTCCCTTACACAAAAAGTCTTCGTATTCGTTACCTTACTATGCCCCACATAAGACACGTTGCTTTTTATTGTTCCAAAGTTCTGTCCGCCGTCAAATGATTTCCGTTTCAAGTCGTTAGAATGTTTTGTTGTTGTTCCTTTCCGTAAAATGATCCAAAATCCTGTTGTTCTACACCACCCGTTTCATTTCAGGAAAATATCAGAGAATTTCGTATACCAGGTTTTTCAAATGTTCGATGATCAATGATTTAATATTAGGAATGATTGAAAGACCAATGTTCGAGGCTTCACAAAAACATTAAATTGTTGAGAAGATTGCAAGATCAGAAATTCTGTTTTTCCTGTTTCCAACTTTATTACGAAGAGCTGTCATGCTGCAAATAGAAGAAAGAAGAAAATATGTAGCAGTTCCGCCCTTGAAGTTTAAATTCAATTCATTGGGTTTGCAAATGTGTGGGCAAGATACGCATAAGATACTTCGCATAAGGAATGGTGTCACTTCCCTTCCGTTTCACTTAATACCAATCCATTTTTGGGGTTTCACGAACAAACGATATGACCGCCGTCAACTCCGTTCTTGCATTGAGAGAGGTTGTATTCTCTTAAAAGCTACCAGCCGGCTCGGAAGGTAACTCGCAGGTTGTCCATTACTGAGGATCTTTAATATCCTGTTACTTTGGCCTCTCTTTAACCTTAGTGCATTTGGTAGAACGTAACCTTTATTACGGAAACTGGTTTACCTGGGATGTTTTGGGAGAATGAAAGCGGATAGTATCTTGTTAGAAATAATGTGAAGGGTCAGAATACTGTTAAAATGCCAGGAGCAATAACGAAGCGTGATGTGGGCTTGCACAACCAAATACACTTAGGCGCCAGCCGTATAATTATTGCCTTCTCACAAGTGAACCTCATAGTTAAAGTTGTGTTCGGTAAATTATCTACAAGTTGGTTACCTCAACAGGGAAAGAAGGCAACTCTTCCGTGAGTGATGCAAACCTACAACATGCACTGTACTACCATTTGACATACTGAAAGCAGGCAACCCACAATAAACACGTTTTAAGTTTATTGGAAAAAGTAACACGCATTTGTAGTGCGCCTGACATTTTGAAGGTAGGCAACCAGCCGAGTTAGATCAGACTCGTGTTCGTTGTCAATTTCATTCATTTTTGCGTTGAAGTGAATCTATGCCCCCTCCTATTGTCAAGGTTTCTTTTTATTCTCCTTAGATTCTGATATATGTGTGTAAATTGAAGAGAGAAAAGGAGTAGAGGCATATAGACACGTAAAAAGAAGTCATCAAGTACTGAAAACGTTTCTCTTTTTCTGGTTCTTGAAATATCCTAATAGAAGTAAAGTTTACCTGTACTGTTGTCAATTCTAGATAAGCATTCATTACTTTTTCGTTGTTTTTCAGATTAGGAATCTCCTGGAGGTAGATTCGTTAGGATCTTCTCTACTTGTCCTGGTCTCTGCTTGTTCGAGTTTGAGAATGCGCCAACTCCCGTAGCTGCTGGGCGCACCATTCCAACCAATCAGCTTCTTCTCTTCTGGTACTTGGACCAGGGGAGGCAGTGTACACAAACCATTCACGAGTTTAACGCCAGCTACGTGTTTCATCGCATTATCCTCCAAGACCAGACTTCAGGGAGTGGACTCGACGTGTTTGGAGATACTTGACTTGTCAGTGCGTCATTGTTGTAGAAAACAAGACAGCTAGGCTGTCCTTCATTGCATATCCCTTCAACCCTCATCAACGTAAAACCCTTCCCTCCTTGCCAATCCCACTGCAGCTAACAGAACTGCGGGGAGTAATTTGGTTTAATTTCTTTCCGTTTTGAAATATATGCTCTACAACCTCAAGACGGCACACTTATTGGATGTTCAGGCTAGTTCTTCTTCGCCACAGCTTGAGAGCGTTAGTGGTTTATATAGAATTCAAGAAGAAATCCATAAAAAGCTTCGTGAGACTCAATTTCTGTCCATTGTGGCTGTTTGTGCACAAGTTCAGATCTACAGAAGCTAGTAGGGTGTGTGACACCTTACGGCTGTCATTTCATGTGGATTGGTTGAACGAGATGTTATTGTCCAGCTGAAGCCTCTAGTTTTGTTCAGTTTCTCCGACATCCAATCCACAAGCGTTGATCCGCCTTCTTCAGACAAAATACCTTCGTACGCTCATTGGCATCACTGTACAGCATATTTCAAATGGACAATGTGATTGTTAATGTTTTGAACTATGCTCCGGTTTTCAAAAAGCCGTAATACGAATGGTTTAAGAAAATGAGAAGTATTTAAGAATGTAAAATAAATATTCCTATCAACATTTGCTTCTCTGTGTAGCATTTTCATTTGTTGTACACTGACCCTTCTTCTTTAGCCTAGAACAGAGATCCGCAACGTTTTTTACTGCTTTCCACCCTACAGAGTATCTGCGAAACCGTGTACTCGCCTGAAAATTCTTTTTTTTCTATACGGATCTTTCTCCTTCAAGCTTCGAAATCCAGAAAATGGTTTGTAAATTCAAATCGTGATATTTATCCTGCAGGACGGCCTTCAGCTGATTGTGTGACGTATCTGTAGTGCGCCTGACGTTTTGAAGCTCCTCCACACGCTGTACAAGGCACCTGTTCGACTTTAATATCCTGTTTACTTTGGTCTTTTCTTTTTGCATTTGGTAGAGCGTAAGGTTTAATATAGGAACTGGTTTAAAAAGCAGGAGAAGTAACAAGAGCCTGATCTTATGTGGTGGGTTGCCTACTGTCGAAATGTTAGTAACATAACCAGATGTAGCGTGAGCTAGCGTAATCAAATAAACTTAAGGCACCAGCCATGGAATCATTGCCTGTCTTCACCGTAAATTACCTTCACATCGGTTACTGGCAGGGCATTTATCGTCAGTGTGCCAGATATCTTGAATGCAGCAACCTGCAAGGTTAGGGTATGCTCTCGATCGTTTTCAATCCCCTATTACTCCTCCAGTTTATTTAAACCAGTTTCTGTATAGAATATCCCGTTCTACGATGCACAATAATGTGTGCATTGAATATGAACTGTATTCTTCAAGAGCATGGCGACTTGTCAACCTTCAAAATGTCAGGCGCACTACATTTCTAGTTTCGGTTCAGTTTTTTCTTTATAAATTCGAAACAGTACGCACAATACTTCTCAGTCACACCAGATATTTATATAAACATATTCTTTGTTGATCTAGATCAAATGTCTGTAACCATTCAGTCACCAAACTACTCACTCTTCAGCAGTCAGTTTCTTTAGTTAAAATAAAATAAAAGGTTTCTTGGCTGGTAATATTTATGATTCCAGAAGTTGGATTCATTCCCCTTGATAACCTCTACAAGACAGATACGTGAGCCCTGGCGCTCTTGGAACCTCCCTCGCAAGCTTCATCTCTCACAACTTTGTCTTTGCAGTTGTGATGTTCCTGTTATTGGAGCCTGCTATCTCATTCTGTTCCACAGTCCCCTCATGTTCCAATCAGGCCTGTAACATCCCCCCCCCTCTCAATGGTGTTGTGGGGTGTGAGGGAACTTTGCAGCACAACCGTTTCCCTCACTAAATATCGACACTCAGCCTCTCTCATTGCTGGTTATCTCATATCCATCGCGCTGTGAGTTAATATCATCGCTGACTCCGAATTACAGCTGCTCAAGTTAATTCTTCACGTTTCCAAGCCCTGCAACTATATCAGTACCTAATCATTACATGCCACATAACCTGGGTCATTCATTCATTCATACCAGGGAGACAGCTGCGGGCCATACAACTGCCAGAGCTGCAGAACAAATGGCATTTCGCCGTGGCACACATTTGGCCCATATCCTATCTCCCCAGCGAGCCCATTGGGGGGCCCGCTTAGTATCTCAACAATTGCCTCACCTCCTTGGGATTGAAGGAGGGGGGTGCCTGGTCGGGGATCGAACCAAAGTCCGCTGGCTCTATCCCTGCCTGGCTCGGAAATCCTTGCGCCCCAACACGCTTGGCCACTGCGCACTTCTATAACCGGGGCCATCTGTTCACTAACCAGTGCAGCTGCTGGACACTCCAATCCCAGAGCTCCCAAATACGCCGCCAAAGGGTCTGCAAGTATCTCCCAAGTGCACAGCACCCTGAAGCCTCGTGATCATGAGAAGATGATCTTTTTAGGCAAGGGGTAGCGATGTTACGAGCACGATTGGAACCTCTTGAACGGAATGAGAGCGGTGGGCTACACTTGAGGGAACGTCACTACCGCGAAACCTGGAGGTGAATCATGCAGGGGAGGTTTCAAGGGACCAACCAAGGAACCTTTTATTGTATCAACACAATATTTTACCGTGTAATAAGTTGGAAACGGTAACGTATTTTTGGCTCCGTATCTTCAAATAAACAGCATATCAGTCCAAATGAGGCTATTTATTAAGAACATTGCTGCGTTGCTCAATGTTTCACCTCTGATAGGTTGATATTGCGGACTCCACCTGCTAAACCTGAGCGCCGAATACAATTCATGGAATTGTCTATTCTTACCTCCACTCCCCACGTTCGTCGTATTGATGACACATTCGTCGCCTTCTTCACAGTTGAAAAAAAAACAATGTCAATACACGTCAATAATTACACGGTTTCCAAACGTTTTCGCAAACCTTCAACAAAGGATTTGCGTCATTTATTCAACATTTTCAAAAATTGGGTTTTCCTCAAAATAATTTATTTACAGGAACCATCTTCCAAAATATCACAATTTTTTTTTTCTCGCGTAACTCGAAACTATTTGAGAATTGCACACATCGAAGGGTCGGACATTGACAAAAAAACGAAGTACATTTAAATACGAAGATTATTGTAACACGAAAAATGACGAAAGTTCGGTCGCTCGAACTACGACTTTTCTACGATGCGAAAAACAAGATGTTTTCACAAAAATCGTTGAAGAATTTATTTTACAATTGACGATCTAAAATACAAAATATACATATATCTCACGAACGACATTCTACAAAGTACAATTATTTATTGTTGAAATTAGCGAGTGAAGTTACAACGTCGGGGCTCCCAGGAACCTCCAGTTGGTTTTTCCTTGAGAATACAATTGAAGAGACGCGGGTGTATATTTTTATTTAATATTTGAAAACATTAAAAATAGACGAGTATTTTTTCTACGGAGACATGTACACGATTTTATGCCACTTGAGGGATTGGCCGACCAACGGCCTGAATTGGGAAGCAGGCAGCGACGTCTGGAGTCGCGATGGAATAGGAGCACTCGCCTCACGCACAGTATTGAGACGAGCCAATAGGCGTGACGTTCTCCTATTTAGGACTACTAGACTAAAGTAATTCAATTCAAACCACTTCTGATCAATCAACAAACATTTCTCGCAAATGAAGTTCTTATGTACAAATCTCTCATTCGTCATCTTCAAGTATGTGCCCTGCCCACACGCTCCAACTCACAATTTCAAACGGCTCGAGTGCCAAAACAATAGTTCAGGCAACTACGACGTAACAACTTTTAGGCCTCTACACTTCATACGAAGACTTGTTTGTGGAGGGCTTGGTAGTGCATGGAGAAATGTTGTCAACGCGCATTCAACCCACTAGATGCTGGAAGTTTCGACCCTTTCCTCGTTCTACGTCTGAAATGCCCTCGGCACATTTTGCGGTTGATCAATTCATAAATAGAGCGACTCGCCAGAGTAGCCAATGCTTGAATACCTCGAATTTCAAAATGTTGAACCAGTGTGACAAAAAAGTGAATTCTCTTCAGTTCTGTACGTTTCGAGAGATGCTGAGTCCGAAAAACACCGTTTGGGAAAATTTTATGTCGGTGTGTTACGTTTTAGCAGTCAGCGAGTCGTTTTAGGAGTCAACAAATGTGGTTTCAGTCAACCCTCGTTACGAGCAACTGGCAAGGCCACTTGGGGTGTGTGTTACGGTGGCACAATCCTCAAGTACTAGGCAACCCAGGCGTAGTTTGGTAACCATTCGTCTGTTTAGTGTAACCAACTCAGCCAATCACAGGAAAGGACTGGCTCAATCCCAGAGAGCAGCACCAAGGCCTATAGGACACTGAAGCGCTCTAAGTTCGCTGGTCAGTTACCAGTTGAGAGGTTGTTGAGTGCATGGTGCACAGGTGGTGAGTAAAAAGGGAGCTTCCCCCACTCCGTATAGATTTCTTCACTGCAATGGGCATTAGATGGATGAGAATCCTCGTCAAAGGAACGTGAACGTCTTAGAAGAAAGTGGGTTGAGCCAGTTCCTTACTGTACATGGCGACTTCAATGCGCAACTATTCTTCTTTCCTCTCAAAGACCCTGCATGTCTTACGCCTCCAGTGTGAAGGAAACAAGAAACCACAGTTTTTCCAACAACAATTAGCGAATGTGTTGAAAGAACAAACATTCTAGCTTTCTAGCTATAACAACATTGTTTGCCATAGTTCATCCGTCGCTTTGAAAGTTGCCACCCAATTAAATAGTTGGACGAGGTGGGAAACTTGATTAAGAACTCCTTCCAGGGATTCCCCAGGCAGATACCTTCGTGTGGTGGATGAGGTCTGGATTTGGTGGAGGCAGTTCTCTTGCACCGCAGAAAGCCACCACCTCCTCTCTCTCATGAGTGTTGAAGAACAGTCATTTTGAAGAGAAACGTACCTGTGAATCCATAGAGCATAGGGTGCCCTCCCCATGTCCTCAATTACTGTTCATTTAGTTTCCTTTTTTAGGCTGCTACCGTCTCATTAAGGCGAGCTTGAAAATGAAATGCGTGAACCTAATAGAGAGAATATGGTTGAACTAAACCAACTCGAATTTGATATTAAGTCCGATCATATGAAAAAATATGAAGTGTGAGCATAATTGGTATAAAACTATTTTAAAATTATCATTGTTCGACGCAAAGCGTCAAATCGGTTAAAGTCTTAGACCTCGGACTTTCCCAGTCATTGTCTCTGTGTATTTCTTACCTGCCCTTCACCCCTGCGGGAATCCCTCAGCTGAGGTCGGTTGGTTCTAACCGCCCCCTTTCCCAGGTTTTCCCCTTTATTTATTTCCTTCCCAATTTCACATTCCTCTCCACGACTGAGCACTTCAAAATTCATTCTGCTTCCAACTATCGCCCCAGTAACTTCTCACTCTCCCATACAGTTTCCTGCGCCAGTTCATACGTTCCAATTACTGCCCTTGTGCTGCCCATTTGTACACCATCTCAGCTCAGTTTTAACTCAACTCATTTCCGCACGTATATTACAGTACTCCTCACGCTCACTGAGTTTCCTTTTTATCTCGATCCTCAAGCTCCCCCTCTCATGCGCCCAAAATCATAGTTATTTAAACACTATATTTTTTTCAACGCTTTAAGCTTATGTACTGAGGTAGTTTGGAGATGCTTTTGAAGAGCTGCTGACTCAGGCAAAAATTAGGCAATCGCGCCGGAGATTCGATCCACAATCCTCAACTTACGTCGAGGATTATGAATCGACTGTCTTTTCCACTAGACCACGATCAACCGGTTGCCTTTGACAGGAGTCAGTTAGCACACTTATTGGGCACGTATCTGTAGTATCTCACATTTTGAAGGCTGGCAACCCGCCACATTAGATCAGGCTCTTTTTCGTTGTCAACCTCCTGTTACTTCCCCCCTTTTTAACACGTTTCTGTATTAAATGTTACGTAGTGCTAAAGAGGCGGAAATGACAGGAGATTGGAAACGAACAGGATCCTTCTCGAGTGTGGCGAGTTGCCTACGTTCAAAATGTCCGACGCACTACAAGTACGTCTTACAGTTCAGTTTAAAAAAAAAAAGAAGTCAATCTCTCCCATAATGGTAACGTTCCCAAAAAATCAGGGTGGACTACTTACTTCCGCACCATTCAGATTTGTGTTAAATCCACCCTCCCCCCCCCTCTCGCCTTTCTACAAAATAATTAAAGAAAAAAGCTTTTAAAGTAGGTTTGTCTAATAAACTCCTCCAAAATTACACACGTATTTTCAAACAAATCACCACGGTAACCCAATAAACTCCATATAGGATGAGTTTTTAAGATAATTAGTGGCAGCCCTAGAAATACCGGAATTCAAACGTTCCCCGAAACATTGCGGTGACAGTTTCGTGAGTTATCTTCGCACTTTATGCCCATAAATGACCGTGGCGTGTATTTTAGCGGTTTTGGAAACAAAAAAAGTACTCGTAGTATTGTGATGAAATTATCAATCGGTTTGCATGGGCAATTTTCTCAAACGGTGTTTTTTTGGATTAGGAAGATTTACAGGTCAACTTTAGGAAGCTGAAACGGTTCTAAAACTTCTTATGTAATATGTTTCACAGTACAACCTGCCTGAAAATTGAAGTACTAACGTTTATTTTCAAGTACGTCAGTCGTTAAATGGCTGATTAATCAGGGTTGATAGTTTTAAAGACGAACCCCCTCAACTTCAATTGTCGAGTGTTATACTTCAGTATTTCTAATCGGAAACCATTAAACTAATCCAGACGGTGTGCCGCCATTTCTCCCACCGCCTAGTTTTCTCGTCTCAATTCTGGATTCTTACGCTCGACTCTTCGAACGATCGATTCGGTTCTAACGTTGGACTCGCGCACCACTTTATTTCGTTCGTCATTCGTTTCGGTCTCAACGGGCGGTGACACTTGAAACAAACCTCTGGATTCAGCGATTCAGTGCAATGTGATGACTGACGTTTTCCCATTTTCCATAGTCGATCTCTTCCAGTCGAACCGTGAGCTCTCGAAACCGCTGAGCTCGCGTTTTAACGGCCTGCTCCGTTTTCGCTGCTTCAGACAAGGAGCCCGGAGTCTCAGTTGGAACTCCCTTTTGAACTTTTCCTGCAAAATATTGAGAAACAGAAACGAACTTATTACGAATCTATCAAACATCATTTCTCAAAACAATTATGGTTCGTGAAAATAGTAAGATTCCTCGGTGATTTTTATCGCTCTAGCAACTAATTAAATATTCGTTTAGTTTACACGAACTTGGTGAAACTTCTCACTGTGTTACCTATAAAATGTTAGCACTAAATTCATTGAGTGCCACTATTTATGTTACGGCCTTTAGTGAGTAACAATTGCACAGATAATTCATGGGACTGTCGGGTTAATTTTTGTTCACAATTCTGAAATTACAGAAAAACACTACTAAAATTGTCATTGAAAAAACTGACCATAGTTTGCATTATGGAATTTCGTCCCTAATTACTTCATGGCCGACATTACACTGCCGCTGTTTAGACCATACCGGACTTTCAAAATTTTTTTTAGAACGTTAGTATTATCTTAGTGGGATTCTTCCGAAACAAATGAAGGAATGGAAACATTATTCAACGGTGTTTTTGAAGTTCAGGACCCCTGGAACGTAAGCGTTTGAAGAATAAGTCAAATGTCAGTTCCTGAACCCTCGAGGAGGGCTATATAAGTCGACTGTAATGGAGGTGGCGGTTTCGCTCTCATGCAAGAGGCCGGGCATCTTCTGTTACCCGTGTGTCACCATGCGGAGGTATTACCACGGGAGAATCCGATACCATCTGTGAGGAGTTCCTAATCTGGGTTCCCATCTGATATAACTTGTTACTTGGGTGGCAAGTTGCAAAGGGATAGAAGCCCTGTGACCCCGTTTCTTTGTCCGTGACATTCTTCGCAAACAGTTATAGGCTTCGTCTGTAGCAATCAATGCTGGTAGGTTTGTCTGCTCTTCCAACAACCGTCGCTCACTGTTGTAGGAGCGTCGTGCTCTGGAGGCGTGAGACGTGCAGGATGGAGAGTCTTTGAGAAGGAAGAAATAGAGCTTCGCCCAGAAGTCGCCAGGTGTGGTCTGACTTTCTTTGAGGATGTTCACGGATGTTGGAGAAAAACTCATGCATGTCACATCTCTTTGACGAGGATTTCCATCTCGCATGTCATTTCTCTAACGCCCATTCATCAATGGGGACAAGTTTACGTTCGGTAGAAAGATTCGTGCACACATTGGCAGGGGCTGCCCGGCCTTAGACAGTCAAAACTCTTCATCCGGCTCTCCAGAGGGAGGTCCAAGGAACTTGTACTGGGGAGGAAGGATATGAGGATTATATGTGGCCTGTTCACAGGTCACTGTCCGCTGAGGTACGACCTTGCAAATATTGGCAAGTGCGTGGTACAGGTTTTGCGAGGTAGGGCTAGAGACGACAGAACATGTGCTGTGCGTATGTGATGGACTCACGGCATCGCGCCGTTGTGTGTTTGGGAGGCTCTTTCTTTAGCCAGAAGAGGTGGCGAATGCGGAACTTGCGGATATCATCCGCTTTGTGCGGGGGTGGTGGGAGCGCATAGGTGACCTCCGGTGCCGTGGGGCCTGGGGGTGGTGCAGGGGGGCCATGATCTGAGGACGTCCTTACAATAGGCCCGTTTGTGGCTACAGTGAGGGTATCACCTGCATCCACCCTTTTCAAGAAAAAAAAATTCGCACAGAGTTCAGCCCAGGGTGAGCAAAGCTCCGGTTTGACCTGTGATTGCTTGGCGTGCTCTCTGGGATTGGGCCAAAACTTCCTTCAGTTCCAATGCGTGTTTGCTACCCCTGAGTATGAGGCATTAGCCAAGCACAGATAGGCAGATGACCTTCTACATGAGGACTGTGCTACAGTAACACGCACTGCTAGTTAGCTCGTACAGAGGCAAGCCGTGCGAGGGTAGTGCCTTTGAGGGGCAGGAGGTATTGGCTGAAACACACCTCCCACCTATGTTGACTCCTAAATGCTTGCCTTGATTTTAAGAAAGAGCCTATGGCCACCAAAACGGGCTCACAGACAAATCGTTACCAAACAGCGTTTTTGGTAACTCTAGAAACCTACTTGGAGTAAGTAATTCACTCTGATTTTTTTAGGAACATTGGGATGATGAGCGAGATTTATATACTGAACTGAAACAACTTACGTGAAATTTAACATGTACCTGTAGCGCGCCTGGCTTTTTGAAGGCAGGCAACCCGCCATTTTAGAGCCTGAAGTGACAAGAGATTGAAGACGAACAGGATCCTTCTTCAAGGATGGTCGTTAAGGGTTGCCTAAATTCAAACTGTCCGGCGCACTAATGGTAAATGTTGAAGGTTTATATTTTTACCAACCAGTAACGGGCATGAAGATAATTTACAGGACGCAATTTCTAAGAAGAGCCACTCATGAAGGTTGGCATCCTGCAATAATTATCCGTTTGGCGCCTCAAATTTATTTGATTATACAAACCCACAATTCATCGCGTTGTTGCTACTTGTTTTTTGAAGGTAGGCAGCTGTACATGTTAGATCACGCTCGTTTTCAATGTTCTGTTACTTCTACTGCTTGGTTTATTATTCATTCTGAATAATAACCCTATTTTTTCGGTCACGGGCCGTTTTGTGCCTTTAACGTGGTCTAAAAAATTCGTTCTTTCGCCCAAAAATCCGATTTAGTATCTAGTTGTGCCCGCCATCTCGGCAATCCGATCGGACGAAGCCCGTGGTTGTAATGGGCAAAAAAAGGTTAAAAAAATTAATGAAACGTAATAGAACGCGGGAGCTACAGCGTTTCGTCGTTTGAACTCCCTCCCTCCCCGCCCATCTCATTACAAAAGCAACCGCGCTGGAGGCGAGCGAGCGTACCTCCCGCTCGCTTGCCTCCCAACTCCCCTTTCGCCTCGGAACGGGTGGGTTCGCTACGAGCGCCCCCGTTACAATTTCCCCGACGGAGCAAAATCATCAGACGTTTTGTTTCCGTAGTTCCATTGTAGCCAGGACATGTTTCGTATGGTTTACTAGTATTCAATGCTGAGTCGAATGGGATGGGGGAGCACTAATACTAAGTCAAGCTGTTCATGAGAATAATAAACTCGGACCAGATACTCAGAACACATTAAATCTCTTAGTAGGAACAAAGACGATTCAAACTTTGCCAACCACCTCAAAACAACTGGACACGAACCCACCAAAATACAGGACTGCACCATCTTACTACACAAACAATACAAAGGACGAAAACTGAACATATTAGAAAACATGGAAATTTATAAACAAAAAAACTTCAATGGACAGATCATAAATGAACAAATCAACACAAAACGCGACACCATATTCACACCACTCAAAACACTACACAAACAAAAACAACCAACTGACGGATTTACAGACCACCCTACACAAAAAAGACGTAAATTCCACAATTGACAGACCATCCAACACATCCCATTTATCTCTAGGGGGTTTCCCCCTGAGGTACATGACCTCCTCTCCCCGCCCCTTCCCCGACGCTCCATCACCCCTTTCACCTTTCTCTTTGTATATAAAGACCACGACTAACTGACTGACTCCAGTACTGACTTAACGGCCAGACGATGATGTCTTTACATCGAAAGCGCTTGCCCACAGTAACTCACAAGCCAGAGGAGACGGACTCACCTAACAGGTACGTTAACTTTAGAATAATAAACCATTGTGTAATAATTTGCAGGGTTTTTAAACCAGTTCCTGTGTTAAACTTCACCACGCGTTCTAACGTTAAAAAGAGGGCGGTGTAATAGTATATTGAAGAAGAACAGGAGCCTTCAATAACGTGGCAAGTTGCCTACTTTCAAAATGTCGGGCTGTACGACTGTGTTTCCTACGGTGGAAAACAACGCAAGCAGTATATAATAAATTATCAGATCTTTCGAGTAAAATCTCTTGTACCTCAGTTTTTCCTTATAAAAACCCGCTCACATGACTGTAGCGTCAGGAAAACCGGTACGTTGGTGAATAAACCTCCATACGACGGGGGTTTAATAGAGCTCATTACGTAAATACGAGCGATTCTAAAAATTCTGAAGTTTGATTCATATCTCACACTTTTTCAGTTTCTCACACATCTTCACGTTTTAGCGAACTCGTATAAACTGTTTGGAACAGATTTAATTACTTATTAGAGTAATAAAAACTGCTGAATGCATTCGAGCTGAGGACATGTAGAGTGTCGCTACGGATATTAAATTGTTTATGTTTATAACTGGTGTCCCCAGTTACATAGTTGAGTTCAAACTTTCTGTACCGCGGAACTCGCTCGGCCCAATTTGGTGGTAGAAATTGGTATCAGTCGATTGAGCAACCAACTTTTTTAAAGACGTGACTGCGAGTGAATGAGTTTCTCGTTTCAAACACTAATCCAAGAAGGTGATAATTGTTCACTGCTTAACATATTCAGGAAAAAAAAAACGGCAGGCAAGTCCGAGCGAGGGGATTGATCCAGCGGGTACTCGAGTGAGGGCAACCCTGCAAAGGTGTTTATCCAAAAGAGGGAGAGCAATTAGAATGATTTTCTCTTTCAAGTTGGCAACAACATTTCTGGGACAAGGGTCTAGCAGCCCGGGAAGTGCCACTGCAATTGACGGTCTGTGAAAATAGGTGCCGCCCTCTTCACTTCTTTTCGATTGGAACTTTTTCAACGTCCGAGTTTCCTTCCCTGCTTTTCGAGCGGTCGAAACGTGGCTGAGCGGTAGAGGGGGAGTAGAACGATGGCATTGGAAATTATTTTTGAGCTCTGGGGAAAAGAGTTGCTTAAAGTGAGAAACGAACGCAGCAAAGAGCGGTTTTCCGCAAAGTTTCCAACTGAACTTGGGACCTTCTCAAGTTCTACAGGCCGCATCGCGTTGACACGCTTTCAACTCCCCATCCCCTCTACAAACCCTCCGCTTCTCTAATCAGACAACGAGACACTTTGTTGGCCAAGTTCACCGTGAATTGGGTACGTATAAACCAAAACTGTGACATTTATGACTTTCCTATAAAAGCGAAGAGGTGGAAAGAAGAGCCGGAAGGAGATAAATGTAATAGGAAGACGACGAAGAGAAGCCATTAACTAAGTGGCGATGTGGTAAAAATATTTTCATACGGAACTAGAAGAGGGTGTTTTGGTTGCCTCTTGTTTGGCGATGACCTCGGATTTACGATCCATGAGCGAAAGGGCCTCGAACAAGTGTAGAGAGGTCTGGGGAGAGATGGTATGTGGCCTGTTTACTGTCCATTAAGGTACCACCTGGCCAAGATTGGTAAGTCAGAGGTACAGAATTACAGGTTCTGCGAGGTGGAGCAGGAATCAGCGGAGCATGTACTGTGTACGTATGAGAGGCTGGCTGCAGTGCGCCTCAGAGAGCTAGGGGTTCATCTGCTGCAGCCAGAGGAGGTTGCAGGGATGGAGCTCAAAGTTGTCTAGCGTTTCGTGCGAGAATGGTGGCTTGGTGACGCCGCATCAGAGCTGGGAGTGGACCTGGGAGCACACAAGAGGGCTCCAAGTGCCATCAAGGAAAACAAAGTGTAGAGTAGTAGCAGGAGGGGGGATCGCTAGCATAGCATGAGCTTAGCCAGTTAGTAGGGAGGTGGCAGTCTGCAAGCAGGTTTTCCAGTGCTGTGTCATCCAAGGGAGGGGAAATGAGGATACAACAGCACAACCAGGTTACCAGGTTAGGAGAACAGAGGCTTAACATCTTTGTCATTCGTCCCAACCACTCTGCAGTGACCCTGAATGTCCAGATAGTGTCTGGAAGCCTGGATCTTACGCTCACTTGAAAAGCTAAGAAGCCCAAATAAGACAGGATGGCCCTTCGTATGTCAGTGTTGGAGGCATGTGGAATAGAGGCAAACGACATCAGGGTACCTGCACTGGCTGTGTCCACGTGTGGCGTCATCACCAGCTGTGTGTACCTCGTGCCCTTTTTTTCCTTCCCCTCCCACTCCTCCCATAACTGCAGGTGGCGTGGGGGTAGTATGGGTGCCCTCTTCATTTCGTCAATCTTAATTTATTTGTTGTTGTATCAGTTTCCATGGGTCTTCCGAGTTGAATGGAAATTTGTGCAGATTTTCATGTAAACCATGAGTCCTGATTAAGTTTCCTCCCAGCTTCTCTGGTGAAGTAGAATCCGCAGCTTGCTATCTGGACTTCTGCACGGAGGAGATGAACAAATCAAACTTTATCAAGTGACAATAGTGCACAGGGGTAAGTAGCTACGATCAACTTGTCCCTTACCTCTAGAAGTCCGCAATACCTCATCTACCTAGTTTATAATTCTCTTCCGGCTTCTCTTACGGACCCTTCTACTCACTCCCGGTCCTCCTATAAAAAATGTATATACTCCTGGCTTATTGCCCTGGGGTCAAACGGCGTAGAGGATCTCCTAACGAGCCCTTACGTCTAGAACCCTCCATTTTTTCAGATTGATATGAGTGAATCATAGCACACGAAACATGCGTAGTCACTTGCTAGGCACTGTAATAATGTTTTATAGGTACATGTTTATCCTATTGAGTTTGTGTTTGGCATTATTTTTATTTATTTTTCAATGTGATTTGGTATCAATAAGGAATTTGATTGTGTCAGTTATGGGAATGGTGGGAAAATATCGGAACTTATGGAATTTATTATGATATTGGAGCTACTCTGGCCCGTCAATACAGGTTTACCTACAGACGGGCCACACTATTCAGCGCGTAATTCTGTTTTTTTTCCTGTCTTCAAGAATATTTCTGTTCCGAATAAAGTTTTATTCTTCTTCTTCTTCTTCAGCTCTTATTTGTTCCTAGCTGAACAGGGATTCTGGATGAATTAAATAAAATTCTTTCCACCTCGGCTGTTTTATGGGGTTCATTTGACCCCCTCCAGTTCAAAGAGCGGGGATCTGTGCGAGCTTCGCTCCGAGCTTGGCCTCAGGGGTGAGGGAAATTGCTCTCATTCTTCCTCGAGCTTCGTACTTCTGTGCGCTGAGTGTACGTTTTATTGAGAATTGATTAAGAAAGTTGTGTGGGGGCACCACATATACCTTTGACAGAATGTCGAGAAAGCACTGTGCTCGTTTCCTCTCAACTCCTACGCTGAGTTTAACGCCTTCCCTCGTTCTCGTAGCTTGCCTTGGTTTCCATCGTCATCTCGAGGAACCACATCATTCCCTATGTGTACTCAGGTTCTCTCAACTTTGCTTTAGCCTCAGAACCATCATGGTCTGGAATAAGCTAACCATTGCAGCTTATTATTAAAGTATTACTTAAATACGCCTTATTTCGCGTCAACGTGAAATCTCTTTCACTATTTAACAAGTATTCAGCAACTTTCCCCTCCGACGTGCAATTCCATCCTATTTACTCGGCATCAACACCAAATCCGGTTTTCAAGATTTAATGAATACGGAGGTGATGATCCGCCTTGTTCCTTCGAGCGCTCAGGATGGGAGTTAATCTTTCATAAGCTCCAACTGGAAGTAGTTTTGAGCCTGACCTCATTCCTTATTCCTTCCTCCGTGGCAGATCTCCGTGAAATCCATCCTCACTCTGATAGTCCGATAAAGTGGATCCCGAGGAAGACTATGCGGCGTCCGTTGCGAATTTCTAGTGCGACGCAGTTCTCAATTTTTAAATTCGAATGATACGCTGCGCCTACAGGCATTGTATCTTCGTTCAACGCATTTTTACAGAAACATTTAAGTAAAACAAAATGTGTTTACTAATCATGTTTGACCAAAATCGTTTCTGATAAAATGTGAAAATTTTAAATGTTTGGGAAAAAGTCTTTGGTCAATGAATTGTTACAGAAATAGCTGCAGGGGGCAAAATCTGGTTGAAGACAATTAGAAGGGTGGACCAATTCTCTTGAGCATTTGGTGTGTAAAACTGGAAAATATTAGAAACGCGTTATTATTGGCATGTTTTGGAATGTACTCCATTTAACGAACTATCAGAGGAACGTTTGCGTGGAATAATACATACGCATTGCATACTTAAATGCACTCTCAGAGTTTGACGAAAAGTAAAGCCGTTTATTTCATAGGCTTTGTGGATACGAAGGACTAAAACGTAATAACCAGGGCTCCAGCTTCCAGGAAAGAAAAAGGAAGATCGTATAAAAAGTCGCGAGAGTAACTGAAAAAAAGTCAGACACCAGGGCGTCGAAAAAATTATGTTTTGCGGACAGAGCCAAATTGAACTCCAAGGATCAGACATTGAGCAGACCCTAACAGACCAAGAAGGGCCCTCCATTGAACTACAGCCTTACTATGGTTGTCAAGGTAAGCGTTGCAAACGGCCAGAGCGCACTAAGGTGGCGCAAACAGGGTTTCTTTGATAGGATTCACGCTGAAATATTTACGAAAAATTAGCTAATAGGTGATAATGGCGAAAGGCATGCTTTAACCTAGTACAAAATCTTCCACACATTCGAGCTTTACCTTCCTTCAACGTATTTCTACGAAAACGGCTATGCGGGACAAGCTCCCCCCCCCCCCCCCCTAAAGCACGTATTTGCGTAGCGTTAGCAACCAATGCATTCTATTTTTCATTCGCTTCATACGAACTTGGTAAAACTTAACTTAACTTTCTGCGTGGAAACTGGTAGCGCATGAAGTTTTGGAATTTATTGAGCCATTATGGAAAAACCAACTAATTGATGGGATCGTCAACATGATCTTTTCCTTGATCCTTTCGTGCGTTGAAAAACACTGTGAAAACATCTGGTACGCAACATAACTTCACCACCAAAACCCCGCAAATTCGACGACCTGTCGTATATACTGGCGCTATATCTTCTTTCAACGGATTTCTATAGGAACATTTATGGAAAACAAAATGTAAGTACTAGTTAGTTGAAAAGTACCCCGTAAGTTTCATCAAAATCGTTATAGCTGTTTTTGAGAAAATTGGAAAACCGATTAACAACGCACATGACATTCTGAATTTATATCTTCGTTCAACAAATAGATACTGAAATAGTTACGAAGAACAAAATGTGGTTAAAGTTTGTTGTTGGGCGCACAAGAGGGGGAGCACAAAAGCGAACTCGGTGAGCGTGAGAGAACACTGTATTAAACACGTAATGTTCCAAAAAAATAGCCTAAGAATATAAGGAATTTTAGCAGAGTACACCGTTGTGAGCTGTGAGCACGAACGAGAGCATAGCACAAAAGTCCATTTGTGAGTTCCAAAGTTGAATGGAGGGAAGAGGGGAGGAGGGAGGGAAGAGCAAAACCAACGGAATATTTTGGAGGGAAGAGGGAAAAATGCAGAGTTGGGCTTGCAAATAGGACTAATCCCCTCGTCGGCTCGAAAGCGGCTAGCACCTCAAAGGAAAGGTCAGGAGCCACAAGAAGAAGAACGGCTCACAAGCGGCAATTGACCAAATGGCCAACAGTTGTTAAGAGATACTCCATAAGGTTGATGAAATCAAGTGACATAGTTACACGAGAAAAGTCAAAAATGTTCAAAAAACTGTACAATGGACTTTCAGAGGAACATTTATTGACAAAAATGTATAGATATTAACTATTTAAAAACATTCTGAGAAAAACGCTGAAGCCGTTTTGCAAAAGTCTTAAATAACCTATTTTTGCTTTTTAGATCTATATCTCTATTCGCCCTATTTCGATGGAGATATTTATGCAGACAATAACTAGAAGAGATAATTTGCATATTTAATAAAAAACTGTTAAGCCGTTTTCGAGAAAAATACCTTGTTTTTGGTGCATTTTCGTCCCCCACCATAACCTTATTTTCCCGTTTATGAAAAATCACGAACAAAACAAAAAAAAAACAGCACAATCAGTTCAGGCGTTCTCCTAAAAACCAACTACAGATCACGCGCGGAAATTAGTTTTTTTTCACTCAGCCAAGATCTGAAGGAAACCCACCTTTTGCTTTTGTCATGATTACAATACTTTCCTTGCCCTTAACGTGGCAGGAAGTAAAAACCCTGCAAATTATTACACAATGGTTTACTATTCTCATGAACAGCTTGACCTAGTATTAGTGCTCCCCCATCCCATTCGACTCAGCATCGAATACTAGTAAACCATACGAAACATGTCCTGGCTACAATGGAACTACGGAAACAAAATGTCTGATGATTTTGCCGCGTAGGGTCGAGGAAATCGAACCCGTTCCGAGGCGAAAAGGGAGTTGAGTGGCGGCGGCGTCGTTGGAAGGCGAAAGGGGAGTTGAGCCGCCCGCCCGCTAGGCGAGGATGCGCCTCCAGTTGTTTTTTATTCAGACGGGAGGGAGGGACGCGTTGACGCGCGTAGTTCCCGCGTTGTACTGCGTTTCGTTAATTATTTCAACCATTTTTTGCCCATTACAACCACGGGCTTCGTCTAATCGGATTGTCAAGATGGCGGGCACAACTAGATACCAAATCGGATTTTTGTGCGAAAGAACGAATGTTTTAGACCATGTTAAAGGCCCAAAATGACCCGGACGGGGGACGGCGGACGACGGACGTACATTGCAAATTTGGTATCTCCAGGTCTTGAAACGTAAAGTATCAAATTGTGAGGGGGGGTTGTAAAAAATTTTTCGTGACCGAAAACATAGGGTTATTATTCATTCTGAATAATAAAACAAAACGTTTAAACTCCGCAATTTCACGCTGAAGCCGTATTTATACAGTATATGGATTCAATCAGTCAAATTTGATGTCGCGTGTTCAGGAGTGAACACAATCAAAGCTATAGTTCCACCATTCAGTAGACTAAGCGGTTTTATTACTCAAAGAAGAACTGAAGGAACCCTAGCTCTCTCTTTCGTCATGATTACAATTCTTTCCTCACCCTTTATGTCACGGGAAATAATAAAAGTGGTTTAAATTAAGGAATTTCTGATTATTTAACAACCGTTATTAAATGTCTTTCGTATAGGCAGCGTGTTGGACCACCACTCTGATTTTGTAGAACGCTAGTATCATATGGGAGACATTTATAAAGAAAAACATTACATAAAAACCGCTTTTCGTCGAAATCGTTGATGATGTATTGGGGGGTACTGCCATTCTCGTGTCGGTGGCACAAAAACATTTCATCAACACCGTATGAGCTGTTTTGGAGGACAGTTACAATATCCTGCAGTTGATAAACGAAATTTGAGATGGGAGAACTACCCTTCAGCGACTTCACGACCACCACGATGTCCGCAGAGCAAGCGCATTTTCCAGCATTTTGAGGCCATGTGCTGGGTAGAAGTTGGATTGCTCCCTTCTACCCACCTTGCCCTGAGGAGGCAGCCACTAGTTATGGCTCTTATCCGTAATGCACTGGCGCAAGGCCAGGGACAGTGCATTCCAGTGGTAACATGTTTGGGTCAAACAACCCTGGCAGAATGGTCGCTGGCCCCCGCCATCTTTCGAGGCACTTACGGCTTCTCCTCCTCTCAGGACAAGGTAGTTTGAACTTTCAGCTCTCTCTGAGGTTCGGAAGGACCCTTCTTGAAGCTAACGGCACGCAGTGTTCCCAGGCAGCCACCAACAAGAACTAACTACGCCCGACATTGCTTAACTTCGGTGATTGGACGAGAACCGGTGTGTTAGTTTTAATTGCTCGCTAAATATGAGATTTGAGTCGATTTTGTTCAGCCGTTTTCTTTGAATCACATTCTCAAACAGACCGTTTTTCCGAATGGCGTATTTCGGACGCGGAAGGCCTCGAGACGTTAAGATCCGAAAAAAGATGTTCAAAATCTCAGAGGATGAGCGCTATGGTTCGCACCTGCCTATTTGGGCAGATATTGTCACTCGCGACGTGAACTATACCTGTACTAACCGCAGGAGAACTGTTGGAACATTCCAGCCTGTTTGGTGAAGCCGGCCTAAAATTAAAGCTGTTAATGCGCTTTTGGGCTGAACAAAGTAAAACTGTGGGATACACATTTTTCGAGTTATTCCCACGTCGCGTGCGCGATTCTTCATCCGCAATTATGACTTTACTTCGGACGAGAGGTTAAGAGCTGAGTCCTTGTGACAGAGTTTTCCAATTACCGGAGGCTCTATTTCAAACAAATTTACATCAAGTACAAAAAAAAACCACCAGCTGCGGCCAAGTTCGCGCGACAAAAGGCTCCCCTTAGAGAGAGAAAGTGCACAACTCCCGAAAGAAGGAAGACGAAAAGAAAAATATATTTATCGCTTTTTGTCTCTTTAATGCCCTCAACTTAGGCTTTTATTGTGCGCACTGTTTGTGCCGTAAGAACCCCCCCCCCCGCAGTATCCAAGTTTCCTTTTCTTCCCATTCGCTCGCTCCGAGTTGTATTTTTTACAACTCGACCATTTTGATAAATCACCACTTTATCCTACGTTCACTGGGATTTAGTTTGAACGACTGGAAGCGAAGAGTTTAGTTTCAAGAGCTTCGCGATCGTCGGGCCGGCGGTTGAAACTAGTAGTTTCGAGGAATTGCTATTCAAATCGTGTCATAAAAGTTAGAGAGGGAATCGTCGAAAAATGTTCGCACCGATATCCGTTTCACGGCATTGTGACATTTTGGAATGGATTATCACAATGTTAAAGCGGAAGGAGGAAAAAACGAATGAAACAATACGCTCAATAGGTGGACATTATTATCGTCAAGGCTTCAGCTTGAGGCCGTCATGATGCGCTTCTTATATTTTTACCTTTCAAATCAATTTTCTCTTTCAAGCCTCACAACCAAGGGCACAATTGTTACTATTCTACATAACAACCTTCGAATGAATTAAATCGCACCGAGAGGTTCAATAATTTTGTAAATGTATTGTGCTGATTCCCACGAATGAACATTTTGCATTATCTGCCAACACATAAGATTTAGTCAAAATTGTTAGGCATGTGGATTGGGTAGGAGAAGGAAATAAATATGAGAGACAGTTCCACTATCAAGCGCTATACTGCTATACTGAATGACATTAGGTTACTCAATACAGGAAGGCATCCAATCACGTACGCGAGCGGGCGGCTTAAGTTGCTTTTGTTATGCAAACCCTCAACGCGTATCAGTAGCGCGCCTGACATTTTGAAGGCAGCCAACCCACCACGCTCGACCAACCTCCTATTTATCTTCGATCTCCTGATGATTAATTCCCGTTAATTCGGTTTATTCAATTTATACCACAAACTGGTAGTTTGCAGAAGTAACAGGAAATTGAAAATAAACAGCAGCTTGATTGGGCGTAGCGGAATACTTTCAAAGTGGCTCAAGGAAATTCCTATTAATTTTCGATAACCCGATACTTCGGCATCTATTTCACTCAGTGCACCTGGCAGCACGTAACGCTATACAGAAACTAGTTTAAAAGCACCAGAAATAACAGAAGATTGAGAATGAACAGGAGCTTTCTTGAGCCTCCGTAAAGACATCCTGGTTGTATAATTAAATAGACTCAAGGCGCCCGCTAAATAAATGTAGGTTGCCTACCTTCACAATTGAAGGTTCTTCGTAACAAGGTGTAGTAGATTTCCCAACTAAAATACCCCTCTTCCATTGCGCCTTGGATCAAAATTCCTAGCCTGTTTGTCAGCCTACTTTCTAATGCTAGACAGTTCCTTTGTCCATCCCTTAGCTCACGAGGCTTTGCCGAGACAAAGCCATGGGTGTCGCGTTGACTCTCACGATTCGCATTTGCATTCCTCATTGTGAATACCAGCCTGAACAGTGTTTTCGTTCTAATTCAGCTTAACTGCACTCTCATCTAATATTCACCATTCTTTACTCTCGTACTTTTATTCCATTTCCCTCCTGCATCGAAAAGTGGTTTAAAACGTGATAAATTCTGGACAACTATAAACAGAAATCATTATTGCCAAATATTTTGAAAAAAACCTTGAAAAATATCAAATCCTGGAGGCATTTTAATTAGAAAACTGGCGGAAGAATGATGAGAAATGTTATAAAAATATCGGCGAGTGGATAAAAATTGTTGGAACATTTTTATGTTATTTTTGTATGAATATTTTTATGGAAGCATGATGGAAAATGGAGTAAAATCGGCTAAAATTGATTAATAATGACACGTTATGGAAGGAAAATGACACACGTTTGAAGAGAATATTTGAACAACTGAATAAAAGGTGAAGGACAATTCAGAGGAAATAAGGATGACGGATGTTGAAAATCACAATCGTTAAAAAAGCGGAGTGGAAATTGTTAGTGAGAAGTAACACTTGGAATGACTCGCTATATCCTATCTCTACCAACCTCATTAGTTCCGTCTCAACATGCTCCTAAGGCTAAAATGAACGAGCCGTCGAAAGGAAACTTGTGGTTTGCCATTTTCCTCCAGAAATATGTTCAACTTCCGTCCCACTTTTGTATCTGCAGTTTCTTCAAAGCCATTTGTGCAATACTCCCCTGATCAGCGTATGTTAACCGTAGATGATTCAATTTGAATTTTTCGATGGAACTGCGCTTCTGACGTCGATTGATCGAACTTTAGTGACCGATCCGACCCAAACAAGGGAATGTCATCTTTCTTTGCCACTGACACTGCCACTGGCGACTCGATCGATTCCTCGAAAGCCTCGACTACCACTGAAGCTTTGCCTCTGGGTTTAAATCCTTCGTAATTCCGTAAGTCTGGTGTAGGTTGTTTTTTTCGGAACTACTTTGTAACGTTCGCCAGTAGAATTATTACTAAAGTTAACGTACCTGTTAGGTGAGTCCGTCTCCTCTGGCTTGTGAGTTACTGTGGGCAAGCGCTTTCGATGTAAAGACATCATCGTCTGGCCGTTTAGTCAGTACTGGAGTCAGTCAGTTGGTCGTGGTCTTTATATACAAAGAGAAAGGTGAAGGGAGTGATGGAGTGTTGGGGAAGGGGCGGGGAGAGGTCTTGTTGGTCAGTCTTGTTAGTAGTACCTTAGCCGGACTGGCTGTGTTAGGTATTAAAGAAATTGGGTTGTGTCCGCCAGTAGGCAAATACTAAAGTTAACGTACCTGTTAGGTGAGTCCGTCTCCTCTGGCTTGTGAGTTACTGTGGGCAAGCGCTTTCGATATAAAGACATCATCGTCTGGCCGTTTAGTCAGTACTGGAGTCAGTCACGGCCAGACGATGATGTCTTTACATCGAAAGCGATTGCCCACAGTAACTCACAAGCCAGAGGAGACGGACTCACCTAACAGGTACGTTAACTTTAGTATTTGCCTACTGGCGGACACAACCCAATTTCTTTAATACCTAGAATTATTACCTTTGAGAGTAGCGGGTTTTGGCAGTTGTACGGAGGGAAATATTAACCTTCCTTTCCTCTCTCATTGTTTATACGTTATCTCTCTGTTCCAAAATCTTCCTCTACATCTTCCTGCGTGTGTGTCCCCGAACAACGAGTCCGGAGAAATCACGCAATTTAGAAAACGTCTGTTGACAACAGCGCTCTACCGACAGATCCACTTCCCTGTGGCAAAGATCATGGGGTAAAAAGGTACCCGTGTTTCCTCAAATCCTGCCTGAAAGCTCGAGAAACCTACATGGAAAAGCACAATCTGTGTTCGAGTTGCCTGGCAACTTCACACACATTCAGAAGCTGCCACTCAAAGTACATGTGTGAATACTGTCAACACAGGCATACCACGCTTCTCCACCCCATAAGCCATAGTTGTTTCCATGAGTGTGAAGGATATAGGTTCTATTGCCATTGGCACTCCTTTCTTGGCGCTCTCTGTGTGGGAAGGGGCGAACGATTATATTTGCGAGGCTGCAGCTCCTTTTTGACCGTTCAGATTTTTCACAAGCCCTGCAACGTATCAATAGAGCCTCTCCGGTATCAGCCAGATTTTTCTAGTTTAGTGTTTTCCTCCCTCGCTTGAATATTGTTGGATGCAGTTGAGCAAACCCCTGTTTATTAACCCCCTCCCCCCGATATTGACTTTAATAACGATCCGAGCAAATTAGGTTGAAAGGAGTTCCGTTCTTTTAATTCATTTCTATTTATTGTGATTAAATTTAAAGTGTGGTCTTATTGCGTTCTTAGTTTTTTTCCCTTGTTTTATCCTCAAGAAGAGTTATTTATTTATTTGATATCTGAGGTGAGTTTGGTGAGTTCTTTTCTGATTAAGTATATTGGGCCCAGACATGAACTATAGTAATACAGAACCACTAGAAACATCACAGAGTGCAATTGATCAGTGCACGGTAGTCACAATATCTTTGCACAAAACCCTACTCGACATTGTCCTCTGAGGTGTCCAGCCAATACTTCCATACCAAATATTAAATGTAGAATAGCGATATTGTACTGTGAGTCAGGCAGTAAGTACGATATCCACCGAGCAGTAATTGGAGCAAGGAGTTTCATGTTTTACCAACACAAAGCGGGCGGGAGTGAACGTGAGCCAGGGCAACAGGGCGACGCCACGATGAGAGAACTGCTTGATTACGACTGACACTGACGACACCGAAGTTTCGAGGGAATCCGGGGATTTGCCCAGTCAGCACAAATGCCTCGAACGAGTTCAGTTCGTCCCGCTGAATTGAACAAGGGTTTATTGGTCTCTAACTCAGCATGCTCGTTGCTATCTATTGATTCTGCATCGAAAAATACTAGTAAACGATACGAAACGTCACCTGACTACAATGGAACAACAGAACTTGACATTTTCTAGACGACTCAAGGCAATGAGCATAACGCGATGAGTTCAACTGACAAGTACGAGTAGATGAAGAGAGGTGGGAGGAATTTCTGGGAATCAGCGCAAGCCGAGGGTCCTTATACTGCCCCAACAGTTTCTTCAAGTAGCAGAATTTGCCTATATGTACTGTGATTTCACTGTTTACCATCTGGGCACAGTCCTACACCTTTGAGACCCTTCCTATTCGACTCAACATCACAAAATACCTAGGAAAGGATACCAAACACGAAGTAACTGCCAAAATTTCGGTTTTGGCTAATCATTTGCCCATAACAACCATGAGTTTCCTCTGATCGAAATGCCCAGTAGACGGGGGGCAAAGGAACGGGCCTGGACGGAGGACGCACATTGGAATCCCCATGTCTTGAAACGTAATGTCTAATTTTGAAGGGGGGTCGTAAACAATGCCCTGACTGACAACATAAGTGTGTTGTTCAGAATGAATAAACCAAGAAAGTTAGATAGCGACCGCCATTCTTGAAATATTTGGTTTTTAAGGTCGTATATGCCCCCAGGAAAAGTAAGAAATGAAGTAATAGACGTTTATGGGCTCTCACGGCGGTGCTTTCCTTGGTTGTGGAGGATATGGCAAGGATTAAATCCATTTCGGCAGTAAAGCGCAAAGCGCTCACGACCGCTTCTCCGTCCCTTCAACCATTCAAAGGGTTTCATTGCTGCAATTTCCAGCAAATGCCAACCTCAGATAAGTGGCCTGTTGTTAACTTCTGAGAAAAGCGAGGGCTCTCAAGATTGTTGCTTAATAATTCACGTTTACTCACGTTGTAAATTGCGTAGATGAAAGGGTTGTAACAACTGTTGCTCATTGCCAGCCAGTCCATTCCGAACCACAGGATGTTGATGTATCTGAACCTGGAAACAAAAAAGGATTTCGTGGTTTACTCGAGGTTTTTGGAATGTGTGTAACTACGTGGAAGAGTTGTCACAAAAACAGGGTTCTGAGAGAGTGGGGATTAGATTTACATACAAAATATCTGGTGAGAGTCGTCACACACCTTCCAACTGACCGCCCGTTTATACGAGTTTGGTGGAGCTGAAAGCTCCATATAGACATTGGATGTGCTAGTCGTTAATGAATTATTGGCTCAACTCGAGAACTCAAAATTGACACAAAGGAAGTCTCCCTCATCAGTACAAAGTACAGCTGATCTGACAACTGAACGTTACACAACAGTCGTTCGATCTTACAGCTTGGTATAACCACCGATCAAACCAGTCAATTAACTTCATTCTTCTGATATTACAAGAACACAAGGATTAGTACTTCCAGAGTCGACGACGTAGTTTCCCATGTACGAGCTCTCTAAACTGTTCAGTGGGTTTTCCTGTTAGCACTCTTCTCACCACTCGCTTTGCCACCTCGTTGCTAAACACTCTGCTCCAAAACACACACTCTCTTACCTCGGCCATGCTCCAACCAGTTCGACTATCCAGAGACATAACGCTTCAAGTATCGCGTTTCTATTATTCTATAACATTACCTTTGCGTACGTAGTTGGTATAATATGGCGTTAAAACTCTATTTCTTCGTCAACAGCTCGGCTCACGTCCCAGTATTGTTACAATATGCTACCACTTACTCCCATGCTACTTTTTCCATTGTGCTATGAATACATTTTCTTTATTTCTTAACCTGTCTCTCTTCTTTCCACTCCAATAATTGAACTCTACGATATTGAACATTTCAAGACACTCACTCGTTAATGTCAGTGATGTCCTGAATGGCGTTGTAAATCTGCAATGGAAGCCAGCAAAGGCCGAATAAGATCACGACGATACTCAACATCTTGATCACCTGAAACACCATTTTTATTTTTCATTCGTTGACACACATCTCTTATTCTACAGTCCGGCAGAGTGCAAAACTGTTAATTTACTTCAAAAAGAACGAGACGACGTAATAATAGAAAATAAACAACAAGAAATTCTTTTGTAAGGAAAAATATTGTCCGCCGCGTGATACTGCATGAGAAACATTACCCCAGGAGGAGTAGGTTTGCTTCCCGAGGCAATCGTTTGAGTGGCTGATGCTGGTTCGAAACAAAGAAGCAAACAGAAATGAACGTGTTATGTTGGCGTTGCAAAATTGATTCCAGCTAGAAGAGTAAGCTATTCAACGGCACTATTGACCACTTTCAACGCATTATACAACGTTCCTCGGCCTAGCTAACCATCGAATCTCTATTTGATTCTATCAGTATGAATTATAACAAAACTTAACGTTGTACGTTGTACGTTGTTTGTTCTGTGAAAGGAAACTTAAATTAAATGAACGGAAGGAAATCTTCGGGGATGATCCCACGTGAATACAACTCTTTTACGGGATATGAATAATGTTATACTAATTAAATGAACTGCTCTCAGGGCTACATCACTAGTAAATAAATACAAAAAACTAAGCTCCTAACTGAGATCACCACAATCAGATATAAATTAAAATTAAAACTTCTCTGATAGGATTGGAAAAGATTTCTTCGGGACGTGACCTCAACTAATTCCTTTCGATCCGATAAGAGGAACTCAAATGATAAATACCTTTTCAAAAGGAGAAAGCAGGTAATAGTGTGAAAAAGCCGAGAATAAAGTGTACCGGTAAAACTGGTGTAATGGTTCGCCGTGGACTGCAGGAGGTGGCAACACTGACCGCCACCTGTGCAGCCTGCTGCTGTTTATATTAGCGGCGGAGCCACGTTCCTCCATCAGAATGGCTACCGACTTTGCAGCGAATCCGTCCCCTTTTTCTAAGCCAGTGAATCAGTTCTTAAACGTCCCTTTAAATTGTGTGAAGTAAGGTAAGCGATCAGAGCTTGGTGTTTCATTTTCCCCATTGTCCCTTTTATTGTTATTAATACAATCCGAGCATGGGTTATTTATTTCATTCTAAAAGGAGTTCGTTTCATTTCATTAATTTCGAGTTTTTGCTGATTAAATTCGAGTGGGTCTTAATCGCTTTATAATTTCATTTCCCATTATTTTGTTGAGAGCCATTATTTTATTTATTTCATCAAGTGAGTATAATTGAGCGCATTTGATTTGTTCTTTTCTGTTGGGCCCAGACACGACTTTCACGCGTGAAATTGTGAGACAAAGTACGTTACATTGGGTATTCATAAATCTTCATAAAATGGGACAAAAGTTTCGGATTGTTGATCAGTCGGAGTTGAGGATAAGTAGTAGGCGAAGTGAAGACAGGGGCAATGGAGAAGAAAAGGGGACAAGAACGAACCATCTGGCGCTTGGGCGTTCGATCGGAATCCTCACATAACGCCAATAGCAAAACCAGTCGCCCAACTGAACCGAAACCGCGATTTAATGTTGTTATCTATTTTGTTACACGTTTCGGACTTGAATGTGCAGCTACTGTTCACACTACAACCTTCGACTGACAGGCCAATGTAAAGGTAACTGATCCAACTCTCATTTTTGTACTTGTTGGAATGGTTCTCGTGTATAAGGGAAATACCGTGGAATAAGTTGGCAATAAAATAATGTTAGAATGTGTTCCACAATTTCTGAGGTTGCTGCTGATTATTTCGTGGCCATCATCAAAGTTTCACTGTACCAGGTTGGTTAATTAATAAAGAATAGCATTCATAACTAACGCAAGCAACGTTTGCGCGAGCGGGCGCCAAGTTTATTTAGTTCTGCAAACCTTCAACGCGTGCGGACCCTTCTAGTTAATTGGCTAAGTAAAGCGTCCAAGTGATGCCCCTGGCATTTTGGAGGTAGGCAACCCACCGTGATCGATAAGGCTGCCGTTAATTCTCAATCTCCTGTTAATTGTTCAGCTTTTAAACCAGTTTATGTTGGAAACGTTATGTTCTCCCAAGTGCAGTGAGTGAAAAATAAGGCGAAGTAGCAGGAGATTGCGAATACAAAGGAGCCTTATCTAGCGTGGAGAGTTGTCTATCTTCAAAATGAAAGGCGCACGAAAGATAAACTTGAGGCGCACGCGTTGCAGGTTGTCTACCTTCTCGATCGACGGCTTGTAACGAATACTCTGTCAAAAATAAAAGCGGGCAGAACGATTTTGTGGGAAACTTCGAGTTCACATTTCTCGGATTAAGGGAGGAAACAATGAAAAAACTTAGTCAACAAAACGACGTCTGTTGCACTTCCGGAATTTACGAGGCTGCTCATGATTATTCAATGACTATTATTTACTTCCATAGAACAAGTAGCTTATTGGATTAACATCCGATTTTTGAGAACGCCAACACGTATGTATTTACAAGGAACAAACTGTACTTAAATCTATTAGCTGGTGGAGCAGCTCAGTGTGTTTGATGACTTGAATGCTAATTTACTAGAAGACTTGTCCTTCGAGGCGTCGACAGGAGTGAGTAAGAGTTTGGGAATTGTTCCAAGAAGGTTTTTTTAAAAGTATGCGAACAGCTCTTGAAATTCCAACTCTTTCGGAGATGGCGTGATTTGGTCATTTTGGGTGTACATCACAATATTCAAATACCAAGTTTATGTGCTGCAAATGTGCTCAACTTCTTCCTAAATACTATCCAGGTTTGACTTAGGCCACTTAATAATACGATGTGCTTGTGTTATGCATTTAAAACGGTGGGTTATGATGGAATTTATGGCGAAAGAATAATAGTTCATTCGCTAAATCATTGAAAATATCGATTGAGCGATGATTCCCTTGTAAGGAAGACGAATCGGGATCTTCACTCTCAATTTATCTTCAAAACGACCTCTCTGCGAATAAGTTTCCGAGTTTCCCACTTTCTTATTAGAGGATCAAGAGCTTGAGGCAGATTCGCGTTAATCAAAAGATTTTCTCCGAGTGACTACCGCCATAATCCGAAAGCCCATCGCAGCGAGTTAAAACCACCGCACGTTCTCCGAATGAAGAGCTCGGCGCAACTTCTCGCGTATCGTCAAACGCCATAAGACGAAGGGAATTACTTCATTGAGAAAATCGTGTCGAGGAGATTTTAAGATGGTGATCTTTGGATTATTTCAAATCGGAGCTGCGGACGAACGGATGCATTGTTCAACGTTTGACTCGCAAAACGATTCCAAACCGTTCGTAGTAAACTTTTCAATTTGTTGAAGAAGTTCGACGCAAAGCGCCGAGTAAGTCCCGGCTCTTTGACCTCGGAATTTCCTTACCTGCTCTAGCGGAACTCCCAACGGCAAAGTCATTATTCTCGCAAACACCTTCGTCCTCAGCCCTTTTGTTACCTATGGAAATTCCACCTTTTGAGTTAATTCCAATTGACGGCGAAATTCCCCTTCGCCTGGATATTCCCATCTTTTTCCCACTCCTCAATTTCAGACTCCTCTCCACAAGAGACACCTCATCCAAAATTCACACTCACCTACGAACTCTCACGGAAGTCACTACCTGCCGATATACTTTCCCGCGCCAGTTCACGCGTTCCGAGAACTATCCTTGTGTCACCTGTGACGTACTTGGGAAATTCTTTTGCAAATTACCCTTGTACAGAACACGAGTGAAATTAAATACACTCAAATATACTTACTTGATGAAAATAAATAAAATAATGCAACTCAGGAAAGTATAGGGAAATGAAATTATAAACCAAATAGGACCCACTTGAATTTAATCAGGGAAAAAATAGAAATGAAATGAAATTAACTCCTTTTAGAATGAAACAAAAAACCTATGCTCGGATTGTAGTAAATGACAATAAAGGGACAATGGGGAAAATGAAACACCAAGGTCTGATTGCTTACCTTACTTCACACAATATAAAGGGAATTTGAATAGTTGATCACTGGCTTAAAAAAAGGGGAAGATTCGTCAGCGATGTCGGTAGCCGTTATATGACTAAGATGTGGCTCCTTCGCTAATATAAACAGCAGCGAACTGCACAGGTGACGGCAACAGTGTTGCCACCAATGGCAGTCCGCCGCAAACCATTACACACCTCCTTGTACACAAACTCAGCTCAATTCTAAACTCTACTCAGTTCATTTCTCACATAATACATCCCTCCTCATGCTCACCGAGTTTCTTTATTTCGATCTTCTACTCTCCCTCTCGTGCGCCCAACGCATGATTCACAGTGAAGCTGAAGGGGCTTGTCCGACACACGAATAGAAAGGATGCAGATTACTCACCCTGTGTTATCGCAAAGACATTCCCAACTCGAAATATCTCAACTTTCCGCAACCCTCGTAAATTCGACGATTCAGCGCATTTCTACAGGAACATTTATGAAGAACAAAATATAGGTACTATTTGTTCGAGAGTACTCGAGTTAAGTTCGAGCCATTTTTGAGAAAATGGGAAAAATCGGTAAATTAATGTTTAACCGGTAAAAATCTCGTTTACCGAGCTATCGTGGCTTATATCTCCATCCATCACATAAATACAAAGATAATTGCGGAGAATAAAATGTGGGTATAGGTTGTTAAAAGGCACACCATATAAGATTGATGAAACCCAGTGACGTAGTCACTCGGGAAATTACTAAAGTGTTAAAAAAACATTATTTTCGACACATTTTCGTTTTTTTCTCTGTTCAATGGACTGTTAGACAAACATGTTTTCGGAGAAATACACAGGTATAACTTATTTATAAACATTTTGAAAGTTTGGTGAAAATCGTTGAAGGCGTTTTGCCAAAAAGCGTAAAAAACATATTTCTGCATTTTAGGTCTGTATCTCTGTTCATCATATTTTCGTGGGGATATTTGCAGAGAAGAAAAGTTAGGTATCGCCGTCTAAGGGGTTTGTCGTTATGGGGAGTTGGAAGATGGTTCACTCAATGTAACCAACTACCACCCTGCTACAAAGTTCTAGTTCGTTTGTCCTTGTTGTTGGTCAATGAAACCAATTTTCATTTATGTGTGAACTTTCCTTCCACACGGATTGCAGTAGATTGAATATTGGTTTTTCTTGCGACCCCTCTGCTTAAAGTTGTGAGTTGTCGGGCATCCAAATTTACGTTGATGAACGAAACCAACCGTCCAGATAGATGGCAGTGTACGAACCAACAACATTCACTCAAAGAACGAATGACTATGACATTTGGGAGGACTGAAAAACGGCTGGTTTTTGATTGACGACGCAATAGCTCACAATAAACCAATCTGAGCGATGAAAGCCGAGCCCCAGAGGTCTTCACCAGTAATTCGATACACATATCCCGGAGACTATTGACAGATGGCATGGACGATTTGCCGACCATGTCACCTTTCTTTACACAGTTCAGCTGGTTTCCATCAACTGTGAGCACATTTAACGCACCCTTAAACGAATGCGTCGGTATTCGTCTGCCACATATATGCTGTTAGCTGGGCAAGTAGTGAAATCCGCTGAATTGCCTTCGAATGTGGGATTTCAAGGCTCAGTCAAAATATAAAATAATCGTATAAATATGTACCTTTTTTACCTTTTTCTTGTTGCGAAGTATGTTGCTGTCCCGTTCGGATTGAGCGTTTCCAGGGGCCGTCGCTCCCCAAAGTGTGTGGCCCATTATGGCGTATGCCACGGAGATGACGAAAAAAGGTATGAAGTAGAGGAAAACGACGTGAGTTAAGTGCAAGTAGTGCATCCAACCCTCGTAGCCGTCTCTTACGGCGCAAAACCATTCTGTAACAATTCAAATGACGCGTGAAGAACCGTTTTGCGTACTTTCGCCCAACGTGCTAGAATTATGTATTTAAGGAAAATCTTGTAAATAAGGTCGAGTGCTGAACCTTTTGGAAATTATATTCTTTCTTTCTCGCCGAATTTGACCACTCTAATTTACCTTATACAGCTGTTGCATGTTTATTGAGCGCTCTATTGTCACAGTCACGCCAAAATAAAAAACCACTGAAAGCGATCTTTTGTAGACCGAAGCAGAGAATCACCACACTGCTCTGTCACATGAGGGAAGAAAGAAACTCATCTTATGCAACTTCTCAGGGGAGAAACTTCCAGAGCTAGAGATGTGCATTCAGAGAAAATTTAGTGCTAGATAGAGAGCATTAGAGTGTGTTGTGCGAAACTGAGAAATAAATTGACCTGGTGAGCGTGAGTGAGGACTGTATGTGGCGTAAACAAAAAAAATTAGCGACGTTAATTGAAGAATCTTTGAGTCGCGGTTTCGGATGGGCAAAACTGGACCTTATTCTTACCGTTGTTGCTTATCGCTCTACCGTTTGCGCTTATCGCCGCCTCACATCGGGATCCCCTGCTCGGCTCCGTCTCGAGTCGTGAGGTTCTTCTTGTTTCGTCCGGCAGTCTGCGTTCAGTTTGCATGAACGACTTTCGTCCTGATTCCCGCACCACTACAGAGTCAAGAATTTTTTTGAAGTTTTTTTTTTGAAGCAATTAACGTACCGGTATGCTGGCCCTCCATACTAGTAGTCTTAAACAATCAATCTACATTTTCCAGTCTGAAAAGAAATGTGTTTTCAGTTCTCGTACCGGACCCAAAACTGCATCGAGATCAGAAGCAGAAACTGTGCCAGGTCAACCCCAACCTTCAGAAGGGTTCTCTTAATCTCGCCCATCTCGTCCATTCAGAGAAGTTTTCTTCCCTTTTTTTTTGTTTGTAATGAGCTCAGTTAGGAGAAGAATTAGTTAATTTTTAGTTATTTATTTGTGCTGTAGCCCTGAGATTCGTTTATTTATTTATTATAACTTTTTTTATATTCAATAGAAATTTTATTTTATCGTGGGTTCATCCCCTTAAAGTTATCTGCATTCACAGCACAGTATAGTATTACACTTGACAGAATAGCGTTGTCAGTCTAAATACACGTGAACTGGTTGTGAGACACTAAGAGGATGGGGAGAGAGAGAGTTGAGTTGTGAGTAGTGCAAGCTGAGAGACGAATAGTTGGGAGAACTGGGGTATGACTGTATTCTGTGAGAGCTAGTAGATGAATGTGTCTTGAGGGAACTGAGAGACAACCAACAGTGAATGAGTTTGGAAGGAGCTGTCTGTAGCGAAGAGGAATGTAAATTGAGGGGAGGAGAAAAGGATATTTGTCCAGAAGAAGAGGAAATATGTTGTCATCACTAAGAGTGAAAGAGTCCCATTAGGTCAAGTGCAGACATTTGTGGCGAGGTCAAAGACCCAGCAAATTCGGCCTGCCGAACAGAGAGAAAGAGAGAGATTGATTGGTTTATTTACTCAACCAAGGACAGTTAGGGCCATAGGGACCTCTCTTCCACAGTCCCGGGAAACGTTGTACGGTTTACAAGCTACAGGCAGTTGTGTACTCATAATAGTTCAAAAACCACATTTAAAAAAAGTAACGTATAAATAAAAACGACGATAAAAGAAAAGAAATCAAAAACTTCTCAATTTAAGCTTACTTTGCACATCGTTTCCCACAATTTTTCTTTCCCGGTCTTTGCACAGAGCTCATATTTATTCCTAGACACAAGCTCTGTACTTCTGTATGAGTATATTTGAGAATGCAGTTTCACAGATCATCAAACGTCATTCATCTTTTTTTACTTCCCAATCAAAAATTTCTTCACAATATTCCAGCAATCTTTGGCAATCTGGCCGTTTTGAAGAGATCGTGTTGCTTCCCTCAACAGCTCCTTCGCACGATTTCGTACAATTTTAAATGTGTGTTTTTAACGTAAATTTCATTTTCAGCTGAAAACGTTGTGCCGCGTTCTCATTTCTAGAGAGACCGACGCCGCTGGGGTACATTTAGGCTTAACTCTTACCAAGGGGCAATGCTTATTATTTAGATCAGAAACAAGGGTACTGAATTTTTCAACTTTCAAGTCCACATCCGGTTCAGAGTACACCTGACACTTGGCATCTTTCAGGAAGTCCTCTTCTTCGAAGTCTCTATTCGATCTCACGAGTATGCATAGGTTTTGGCTTCCCTTAAGTTTGTGATTCATGTCGTAGTAGCACGAGCGTGACAGAACCGGACGCATGATGGGCGGCTCCAAAAGGGAAATGTTGAAAATGGTGGCTCTGCGTAAGTCCGAGAAGTTGACGAGAGTAGGCATTATTGGTCAGAAGGTCAGCATTAAAATCGTTCAGTAACACAATGTCTTGATAAGTTGCCTGCAGCTTACTGGTAATCTCGAATACCGCGAGCGGATCCGCTCACGTTTTGGAAGTCGATACACAACTTCAACAATGGCTGACTTTAGCTTATTCTTGATCTCAATGAATATATATTCTGGGAGAGAGAGAAAGTCTGAAAGAGATGGTGATTGATATAGAGGAATTATGATGGGGGGGGGGGACAGAGAGAGAGAGAGAGAGAGAGAGAGAGAGAGAGAGAGAGAGAGAGAGAGAGAGAGAGAGAGAGAGAGATTGATTGATTGGTTTATTTATCCACCTGAGGGAGTTAGGACCATGCAGCCCTCTCTTCCACTCCCCCAGGATACAATTCCAATCCAAGAAAATTTGCCACATCCTCGGCTTAATTAATCATTACATATTTTCTTCTTCCTGTATGCGTTAATTTAATTGTTTGTCTTATAGTTACCAGTAGATGCACATCACACAAATGTTAGACACAAAAAGAAAAAGAAAATAAAAAGAGAGAGAGAGAGAGAGAGAGAGGGAGAGAGAGAGAGACAGAGGGAGATTGATTGATTGATTGATTGATTTATTGACCAGGGGAAATTAGGGCCATAGAGCCCTCTCTACCATTTCCCCTGGAACCCAAATACGAACAATTCCTCATAGCGTTATATACATATATATATAAATATATACAGACTACTATACAACGTGACTGTCAGTTTGTATGTTTTTTACGAGACTCTCTCCGCGCAAGAACTTTGGAATATTCTATTAATCATCTATCACAGTCAACCGAAATAAATTACATGCACACTGACGCTGAAAACACACAACACACAAACATTTACAATCATACCAAATAAATTACATTCTCTCCAAAAATCTACAATCATACAATGAGAAGGGCGAGTACTTGTATATTCCTCCCCTTCTCTCACTATACACAACCTAACCTAAGAACATAAATCACGAACATTCAAACTATACAGAGAGAGAGACAGAGGGAGAGAGAGAGAGAGAGAGAGAGAGAGAGAGAGAGAGCGAGACTGAGGGAGAGTGAGACAGAGTGAGAGAGAGACTGAGGGAGAGAGAGACAGAGTGAGAGAGAGACAGAGAGAGAGAGAGAGAGAGTGAGAGAGAGACAGAGAGAGAGAGAGAGAGAGAGAGAGAGAGTGAGAGAGACTTACGTTGCATAATCGCAAGAGATCCCCATTAGAATGTTCGGAGTAACACGTGAGGGAATGATAGCCACGCGCAAACGTAATGACTTAGTCCCCAGATAGGTGACTTGTATTATACAAAAAGAAGAGGAGTGTTAATGAGCTCGAGCAAGGGCTGGGACTGACATAATTTAGAAGTCAGACACGAGGCAAGGGTTGAGAGACAAACTGCGGAGATATGTGAGGGTAAGGGGGGTGGGGAATGGAAGAGAAGATTCGAAGATCCGCAGGAGGCCGTTGAAAGGAAAAGCTTCAAAAGTTGTCAATGAAGGATTTTTCTGGGGGTAAGTGGTTGATGAGGGTGGCGGAAAGTAGAAGGGGGGGGGGATGAGGGCAAATGAACCGGACACCTGATGATGGAAGCTGGCTTGGTAAAATCTTTGTGTTGGGAAAGTGGGTTGTGGAAAAAGGGTTGATCGAATTACAGGGGTGGATCGGGATACTGAGCCATCCTCGGGGAAATACCGAAGAACAAACAGCAAATTTAAGGATTTTACTAGTACGAAACAAGGAGCAAAATAATTTAATGAACTCAAAAGCGAAAACGTCGAATCACAAATTCATTCGTTTATAAAGGAAAACTGTTGATAGTTTCGCAGTTTCGCGGTTGACCGGTTCATGTTTCAGGTTTGTTGCCTATCAAATAGCGGGAACTTTGACTACCATCACTGAAAGGGGAGTGCAATGTGATAAAAGTTAGAGATAACTGACGCATTCCCAGTCACTTGTCTGATCGGGAGGTTTTAAAGTGATCTGTGACCAACTAATGCGACGTCCTTGCGTTCATCTACCCGGCTAGACGTGAAAAAGAACTCTCTCAATTACATTCGAGAACTAACTTCGTGTTGGGACTGGACTCGTTCGGTCCCTCAACGGTGGCCGGAGTTTTAACGTCGTCCGTTGATAAGAAGGACCTTCGGGGGGAGTCTCATCAGAGCTGAGTTGGCGAGGAGCCCAAAATCCGGCGTTGAGCGGACAAGGAAGTCGACTGAGTGGGTTAGCGACTGTTGGAGAAACGGAAGGGTAAACCACTTTTCAAACTCCCTCAGGACAGATCTGTTGAAGGCGAGGAGGCTTCTCTTTCTCACTCTCTCTCACTCTCTCTCGCCAAAGGGGAGCTCGAAATTTCGGTAACGATGATGGGAGCATCAAGCAGAACTAGTGGCGATGCAAGGGAAGGCTGGTCGGTTAAATCACTGGAAGAGTGAGAAAAGGACTGAAGTTAGTTGAATATGATCTCTTGAGACATTTTACTGCTCCTGGTGGGGAGAACTTACAGCTTTACGATATTTTCGTTTTTATGGCGTAACGAGAGAACGCCTCAAGTTTCAGCGTCGAAGTTCTTCGGATACAACGGAAGTTGTCACCGTTCGACGTCAGAATGCGATTTGCTGAATACATCCCCCCAAGCGAATCAACTGTAACGGTGATCAGAAACATCAACTTCAAGAAATTGTTTTTTTCTTACTGCAAAGGTGAAATCGACCGAAATCACTAAAAATTCATGAACTCGTATTTTATGACATCTTTCAGAAGATAAAAAGTTGGCGAAGCCTAGCCTGTAAGAGGGATTCTGGTATACTCATAGAATTGATCCAGGCAGTGATGGACAGCTCAAGGCTGAGATGAAATATCCGTAGCAACACGCAACTTTCCTCAACCCCACCCAGTAAGATGGACAACCTGCCGAATATACGGGCGCTGCATCATCGTTCAATGCGTGTCTAGAGAAACATTTATGGAGAACAAAATGTAGGTGTTGAGAAATCGTACGTTATTATTGCAACAGATGTTTTGGGTTCAACGGGGGTTCTTCAATAAATTGCGTCTCATCAGTTGTTTCATCATACCAATCATCATTTCCCAGAAACCACCCCACCAAGGAGAGGTGGGGGGAATGAAATTCCATTTGATGGCTCTAACATTTGCACCTGTTATTACCATATTAGCAGCTTTACCCTTGGAGATCTCTCTATTGACCTCTTCTTGGTCTCCCTCACCAAGCTCTGTATGATCCTTGGGCCAATTCTCTTCCAATATTAACCACTCTGGTCCTTCCCACAATTTCTGGATGGTAAGTCTGCAGGATTTATCACCCCAGGAACATGAAATCATTGATTTGGCTTCGACGATTTTCTTATGTGTTCAAACTTTGGTTTCTAACCCGCCAAAGAGACTATGACTTGAATTTTCCACTCCTAAAGCCTCAAGATTCGCCTTTTTTGCCAACTCTTTTGTGATATAGCTTCTTTGAGATCCCGAATCTAGTAAAACCCTAACAATTTGAACTTTCGTTCTCGACTTGGTTGTGACTTGTAACGTTTGCAGCAGGGTGGGACTATCAATGTCATTTGATAGCTTGATTAAAGACTGACAAAGTCGAATCGTTCGTTAACTCCCGAAGACGCGTTAATCAATTCACTTTGACGCCTCGTTAGCGCTAGTTGTTAGTTATTTTTACTCGTCTCTTCGCTCTTCAGTTATCGGATAACTAAACCGTTATATCTGTCAAATAATGTGTTTCGCTCGCCTCGATCTGTTTTTATTTATTTCCGACCTGTTATTTCGGTTATCAGAAAGTTGTACAGTTATCTGAATAACTGTTGGCAGCCATGTTCGGTTGTCTTTCGTTTGCCGCGATCTGTTTTCGTTTCTGCTCTCGTTATCACATTACTATTATCGTTCTATTATTGATTGGGATACTGCCAACTCAATTTAATATCATTTTATGGATCGATAGGAGCTCACAGACTCTGATTTCTCCGATGTAAAGATCAACGCGCATCAGGTCCGCCCGAGAATCGAGTATTGATACGCTCGACGACGTAAATTGTCATACTAGGTTCCGATTGTCGAAAGAAACAACGCTGTTCGTACTTTCGCTAATTCTAACGCGGATAGAATCACCAAGTAATCGAAATCACGCAATTTCGTCAATGAAGAAACTACTAAAGTTCTACGGCCTCGGTAAGTACAGACCAAATATTTTATCGACCTACCACGTTACATTCGTGCACAATATAACTTACGTCAAGATCGAAAAGTAATTTAGAGCTTTCATCGAATGTTTACGTTTCAATTCTATTAGTCCCAAAATCTGTTTCGTCGAATCACAACTTTCCTAATCCCCACGTACGTTCGGCGGTTTTTACCAAGTAATGCAATGGTGTTTCTTACAGTGTACGTTGGCACTGATAGAGAAGAACGTTGTTGCCTTTACAGGGGCATGGTTAACGTATGAGGAGTTCCGTTTTGATTGTTTTGGAATTATAGGAAAAAGTGAACCGTATAAAATATACGGAGAAGTATACCGTACTTTGTTTGGTTATTTATGATTATTATTGACCTTCCATTTCGTAGCTTAATATATGTGAACAATAGGCGAGAATTATGCGTTTTGACCTCAGTGAGAAGTATAATTTTGTCCTTATAACTTTCTGTGACCGTCTGATGTTGGCGTGAGATCGTGAATATCAAGTTTGAGCTGACTAGGTTCAGTCGTTCTTTCTCTTTCGTGTCTAGATTCGCACACCATGTTTTGAAAAGGGTGATTTTGGAAGTTAGAAACGTTAATCTCTGAAGAAAACTCAATAATTATCTTTTTTACCAATCTCATAGGCTATACGAATGAAAAGGTCATTACTATTCAAGACGAATATTCAAATTTTGGAATTATGTGGAAGTAGAACACGTAAATAATAATTTTTGTTTTCTCTTTGCAGGTTCGATGCTACTAGCTGTAGGCGGCTTTTGTGGCGTTGGTAAAACTTTTGCCTCCCTCATTGTGAAACTAGTTTCCGAGACCATTGTTCATCTGCCCTCGCTTTCATAAAGACGATGTGTGGAGAAGAATCGACTGTACACACCTGAAAATGTCCATTTTTGTGAAACACCGCACATTTGGTGTTGAAAAGTATCATGTATCGTTTTTCAAATTTTTTGAAAGTTGTTTAATGTATGATTAATTTTGAATGATACACGTAATGTTTTCTATAAGGAGCATTTTTTAAACTTATGTTGGCCCAACTCACGGCGGAAAGTTATAAAATCGACGGAAAAAAACACGAGAAACACTTAACAAAAACAATCACAATACGAAAAGTGGGCTACACAATAAAAAGAGGTGTAAGAAAAGTATGAGAATAAGTAAAGATAAGAAGAGAATTGAAAAAAAAAGAGAAAAGTATCTGATATTTAACAATTCTGTAACTGATATTTTGGGAATTCGAATGAAAATGTCAAATAATGAAATCGACAGGCGGCAAATGAAGGTGGCCCAATGGTACCAACTCTCCAACACATTGTTTTGGATGACAACTCGCCAAGTTGCCTGTTCGTTCGAGGGATTCTCGTTTGAGCGTAGTGATAGCTCTTTTCCCCCGCGGTCAAACTCGCTAGCTAACTATTAATCAATTGGCGATTGATGAACGCGATCCGAACTCCAGTATTTTTCCACTCCATGATTATCGTTAACAGAGCGCTACATAATCAACGTTTTCACTAAAGAATTGATAAACCGGCCCTTAGTATCGTTCTTCAACAACACTCAAGGTTTTCTTTTTATCTTTAAATAAGATTATCCTAGTTCTTAAACGTCATATCCTCGACAGTAGGTACTCGTTAGTTGAAAAAACTTCGTAAGTTTGAACGAAGTCGTTACAGCCACTCATGAGAAAATTGGAGAACCGGTAAATTAATATTCGAAAAAATCTCGGTTTTCCGAGTTATCATGACTTAAATCTTCGTTCAACAGATATATAAAGAAATAGTTGCGGAGTACAAAATGTGGGTAAAGGATGTTCAAAAACACTCCATTAGATTGATGAAAGTACGAGACGCAATTACTTGGGAAATTACAAAAATGTTCGCAAAAACCTTATTTTCGACACATTTTCATTTTTATCTCTGTTCAATGGGCGGTCAGAGGAACATTTGTTGAAAACAAATTTAAAAACATCTCACAGATTAGGAAAATTGTTGAAGCCGTTTGGCAAAACGCGTGAAAACTCTTCTTTTTTTCTTTGTAGGAGGTGATATATATATATATAATATATATTCGCCGTGTTTTCATTGAGATGTTTATTAGTAAGTTGGGTACTAACTAGTAGAAGATAATTTGAAAGTTTAATCAAAATCGTTAGAACCGTTACCGAGAAAAATGCGAAAAACTCTAGATTTTGGTACATTTTTGCCTTCCCCCCCCCTTTCCAATCTGAAAAAAAAAATTAATAGAGCAAAAAAAGAACCAGCTCAATCGATTCGGACGTTCTCCCACAAATCGAGCTACAGACACACATGGACCATGCGCCGAAATTAGGTTTTTTAGACTCAGTAGGCCTCAAAACGTAAAGATCTGAAGAAAACCCAACTTTTTTTTAGACACGATTACAATACTTTCCTTTCTCTTTGAGTAGCGGAAAGTAAAGATTGGGTTGGGAGTTTCATAAACGCCTTATGCCAATAAATCAGTTTCTACGTGGAATATAAGGATACTTTCTACGAAGTTCATGTAAACTGTGTGATGAACAGGTTTTATGCATGCGGGAATGTGGAACATAGAAAAGTTGTGTGTTGCGTAACTCCAGTTATTCAAACCTTATTGATTTGAATAAAACTCATAAATATTTCATTTCATTTTACTTTCTATTCCGAAGAGCGAAGTAAAGTTAAATTGGGGCACAAAATTAATCGCGAGCCCGATAACGGAGTTCCTCTGCTCAATTGTCGCCATAATCCTCGTTCCACTTTCAACGTGTAGCGTTCAATTATTAGTTCTTGAAAATCTCACAATTCAAAGGGGACAATCGAAATTCCAACCGTTGCGTTCCTCATTTCAACGAATTGGAAATCACTTTTTGGACAACGCGTCGGAGCTGTCGTCGGCTCCGAAGGACAAAAGCCGATCGCTTCGTGCGGATTCATCGCTTCAGCTAAAAACCGTGCAATATTTGCCGTGGAGATTGAAAACGCCCTCATTATTGTCTCGTTTTTGGGCCCTCGCTTCATATTTTCGGAGCCGAAGCGGGATTTGGCAACAACGTGAAGGTTTCCGAGGCCGCGAAATGAGAATTGAAGAGAAAAGAAAGAGATATTAACGCGACAAACGGCCTTTGGAACCAAAACCAAACCGATTCGACAATTTTCGTGGTCGCATTTCACAATATATGGGCAATTAGCAAAATTACGTACGTCGGCTCGCGATGAGGTCAAACCCTGTTTTTTCGCCAAAAACGACTAAACGTCGATTATTTATGTTGTCTTGGTCGCTTGTGGCTAGGAGGATGAGAGCTCTCGGCTTTCTCATGATTCCGGCGGTCCTTGTACTGAAATACTGAGGAACGCAGCTCGAAAGAATGCATCTGGCTTCATTTACTACATGGTGTATAAGTTTAAGGGAACAAGTGAAGTATATAGAGGAGTCCCCAGGAATAGCGCCCTCAAAGAACATTGCTTCTGCCTCCGTTCTGGCTTTCTTCAGCCGTCGAGTAACTTTACCGCGGAAATGTTCACTTTCGTTAGCTACAGTTACTTAATTGGCTGAAATTGTTTACTGCCTTAGCCCTTTTAAGTAGAAAGATAATTTATGAGATCAGAATTTTTGACCTAACTGGCAAGAAGCACTACGTTGTGGAGGGACGACGAAATCATGTTACTACCCCCCTTCAAATTTTTGCATGCACAATTCGAATAACACAACAGTACCATAGGGTTCTCAGTTGTGGGAAAATGACGAGAGCAGAAAAATAATTATAGAACATCCGAGAAAATCGATTTTAGCACAGTTTTTACTTTCCTTGGTTCTACGATCGGCTGAAAAAATTTAAGTTCTCTTCAGGCCTTCGCGTATCAGACCCTACTGAGCTCGAAAATGGTCTGTGTGTGTCTGTGAACGTGATGGAGAAAAAACGGCAAAACCAAATCACCTCAAACTTGATGTCCAGCCCGCAGGTTAACATCAAACGCCAAAATAAGGTTATGGGCAAAATCCGTTCCAAACTAACTATAGTTATCATAGTGATCAGAACATCAAATTTTTTTTTCTCAAAAACCGCTCTAACGATTTTGATTAAATTTTTTATATGGGCAGCTCCTGATAAGACAACACTACCATGGAATTCCCATTGGCGGGAAAATGACCAGAGCAGCACAATAAATTACCAACAACTTCAAAGACAATCGTACTTAGCGCAGTTTTTCCCAAATTAACTCCATGTCCATGAGTACCTATACGATGAGTCTTTAATAACATTCGCAAAATTCACAGGGGCTACTCTAGAAATTCCGGAATTTCAACCACCGCCGTTTCACTTACCGCCATTACTAAAAGTTTGTACCCGATTACGTTGGAATAGTTTTTATTATTCTTCTAAAAAAAATCGTGTCTACAGCCACATTAATCGTCTATGTACCAAATTCTCAATACTGGTCCAGGAATGATTACGATCAGCACAATAAATTCCGGAACTGAGCCAAACACGGCGGAAAGAGCCATGAACCCGAGTGAATTGACGTAGAGCTAAGGAAAGTTGTGTGATGTGGCGCACCAGATATTTATCTTATAAATTTTCTTCATAGGATATTACGATTCCGCATAATCCCGAAGTGATAGCATCCTCACAAAAGTTGATGTGGTACTCCAAGAAGCTACCACACACGTTGACAGTTTAATGGTTCTCTGCTGGGTGGTTCTCTGCTCGATATCTGGGCCTGTATCCTCGTAGAGAGGAGAGGAGAAAACTATATGAGCAGCATCATCCACCTCACCAACACGATTCGAACGTGCAGCGCCTAAAGGAGAAGAGCGCTCAATGCTGCGTGCCATTTGTAGTCGGCCGCCAGCTGAGGGTAGGATCCTCCTGGAATCCCATCTCTCCTGCCGTTGATTCATCAGCTGAAAGCTTGCTCCAGTGTTGAAAATTGCTGCAGCTGTGGGACAAGGTGGAGGAGTGGTTCCTACAGTCTGCCAGAGACCTCCTTCTTACATGCAAGGTCCAGTATGACGTCTGTTTCATGCAAAATGGGAAGAGGTGAACTTGAATGTACGCAAGAATTAGTGGGGAAACGGTAGAAGACTGCAACGTTCGGAGATGCACAGATTCAGGAAGCTCAGAATGAAGTCACAAGGGTGATATGACACGTTTCGGAAGAGGGTTGGATTAGTCTAACTGACGTAGCGCACAGCGAACGAGAGGGCTCTTCAGACGAAAATGATTCAGGGGCGGTAAAGAGGGGCCATGTATACCTGAAGTCTGTGGAAAAACCCTAACGGGGAAGTCTTTTAGTCACGTGGGGTAAAACCCGGATCATTGATCGAGGTTTTCAGGGTAAAACCCCCCGAACAACATCTATGGGGGTTCTCCCAGCCAGCACCTGTCTGGGTAGGAGGGAGGCAATCCTCTAAGCTGGGACTGCAGGTAGCAGTGTGTTGGTCTGAAGCATGCAAGCGCATTGTCCGTCTAACGACGATGGGACCACCAATCACTCAGCTTCGGCGTATTGAACAATTGGCAGCAACACTGCCTGGTAGCACAGTCAGAGAGGGACGACCCTCATGTTGGTCTTGCCAGCGATTGGACGCGTACTGTGAGGGATGATTTCATCCTACACCCTCGTTATTCGTCACCCCCCTCACACCAAATAATGTAGATCGGTTGTTACTGGTGTGAACGTTGTGTACCTCGCTAGGCCCTGCCGTTATTACGCAGGATTTCAATCGTTCCTGAACAGTAAGCCCACAAAAGCACATTTGTTACGAGGGCTTGCGGTTAACACGTAATTGGCGGCGAATTTCACTCTCACAACCTGCGACAATCTCCCGAATCCCTCGCTCTAATTTGAAAGACGCCCGCAGAGCCTCAATCGACACCTGATGAGGCTCCGGATAATTTAACACGGGGTCCCTTTCGGGAATTCAATCGGGTTAGACAACAAGCGGTTGAGAGGACGACGTCAAAAGCGACTGGAGGCCTCGGTCGAAGCTCAGACTTGACGAGCCCTTGCAATTACCAGAAAGTCAAACAGCCGCTTGAATGGGATTTCGCTACCAGTCGATCGTCAGCTACAATCGCTCGGTCCTTGAAGGATATGCTATTCAGTATGCAAAGGCCATAATTATGTGTCACGTCAAAACGTTAGCATTCATCGTGTTGTGTATTATACAACGCGCAGCTTCTTCTGTTATTTATTGTTTTACTGAAGCTCTCCAAAGACGAAAGACCTTCTAAATGCCTTATTCCCACGACAGATAAAAATTAGGGTTCTTCAAAGTCTCGATCGTCAGCAGCAGATTTTTTCTCCTTCTTGCCCATAACCCTAGCCGCTTCAAATTTTAGGCCTAATTTCCTATCACGCTTCTCCACCACTCTCATTTCTCTTACCCAAGTTTTCAGTGGAATTTTTGTGTTGGGTGCACGGGAGGAGGAGATTAAGAACGGAATTGATAAATAAAGTGAACTCGGTGAGCGCGAGTGAGGGCTGTATTGAGCTTTAACAGAATAGCGATATGAACTGTTGCGGGTGAACTGGTTGGGTGGGAAAATAGAGCAGGGAGAGAGGGATAAGAGCTGTGACTGGCCCCAAAGTTGATAGAGGAACTATGTAGTGAGCACTGGGAGACCGGAAGAGCTGTGTGTGTTGGAGAAGGAGGTAAATCGAGGGGAGAGAAGGATATTTTGGGAAGTCCAATAAGGGGAATTCAATTGTCGCTTCAGAAATTAAAATTAATCCCATTGTCTGGAGGAGGAGGCGACCGAACAGGCAGTTCTTGGACTTCCCCACGGCAAACATGGAAAAGGGACCGAAATAGTTGGATTGAACACACCTAGGAAAGGCCCGAGCCCAACCTATGCCAAATAGTTTGTACTGCAAGCTCGTTATGCAGAGGCCATATGAATCGTGTCAAGTTGAGCCAGGACTGAATCCTTTGTAAACCGCATGAGGACGCTGAAGGGGCTCTACCAGTCAATATTCCTTTGATCAGGTTTGATATGAGACTTCTGCCCAGCACTACTTAGATTGGGCCCCTCTAAATAGAACTCTGCTGTAGAATGAACAAAGAGCCAGCAGGCTTCAGTGCTTATCTCTGTGATCTACGATCTTCAACTCTGGAAACTGCGCTTGAAGCACTCAGCCTCCTCGTCTGCAGGAACACCAGAAACCACTTTTGCTACCAGACTCTGCCCAAGAACATTGAATGAAGTGCCGATAGTTCAATTGTCAATTTCTCTAAACTTTAATACTGCCCGGATGATTTTTAACTCGTAATGCCTGGTACTTTCCTCAAACTTGAAACAATATCTGAGCCTCAGCCTTGTTCTTGAAGAGTAGAGCCACAATCCTTTACCGCGTTTTCATAATTAATGTCGGTGAACCGCAATCCAGTTTCCTGAGCTTCAAACTCTCGTTCGTCGGAGGAATTTATTCATTGAACGCATGATGCTGCTTACTTCGGCACTGAGCTCTCAGAGCTTTCTGAAGGGGCGTGAGGAAGCTTATTCAACCTATTGTACAACAATACAAACCTCCTGCTGTGCGTGGGATCTCATTTTCAGTGGGCGTCCCGCAGTGAAGAGCTCTTTTCAGAATCTGGCTGAAAGAGATGAAACCACACTGTGGCGCATCGCGAGGCTGTCTTTTCTGTTATCTAAACGTCTCAACGCAAATATATGTGAAAGTTGAAGACGATTAATAAAACGAAAGTGGGAACAACTGCTTAGAAAATTTTTCTTCGTCGCCATTCACACAGGTACGTTCTTTCATAGCGACCGTTCCTGACAACAGGAGGTACGTTCTTTCTCATCTTTCTGACAACACGAAGGAGATCCACAACGAGGGTTATATCAGTCATCCGCCGTTCACGCCAGCACACACAATCACGACAAACGTTATTTAGAGCCCTCAGTCAACGAGCACAATATGTACAAGTAAGTGCAACTGATCATTCACGAGCAGTACAAAGAGAAAGTCTATGAAGCTTTGTCAGCTGGACTTATAGAGCCCACTAATATTAAAAGGGGTGCTCTGAACGGTGTCGTCGGGTCTGGCAGTTCCGAAAAAGTGAAGTTCTTGCAGCCTCAGATCTCGTTTCCTTCCTACCCTTCTCTTTCACTCACTCCATGCCTGAACAGAAGTAACTGAACAGCTGGTACGACCGGGTCAACATCCTCTAATGCGAGTTATTTACAACCAGCTTTTTATTACTTTCCGCGGCGCTAAGGGTTTTTATTCAGACCTACTGATTTGTCGACCAGCCAGCACCTATGGGTGGACTATGGAGTGATTCAAAGCAGCGCCCTAGGGCCAATATTGTTCTTACTTTTCGTAAATTTGCTTCCAGGCATTTCCAACCTAGGGAAATCTTTTGTCTTTGCCGATGACACAGGCATCTATGGGTAGGGAATGGGACGGTCTTCGCGATTGTGCAGGAGCTCCTTGGGGTGGTGAGGAGTGTGTGAACCGTAAATGCCTCTGAAACCGAGTATAAGGTTTTTGGTAGAACAGGAGGCTTGCTACCTCACCATAAATTCAGTGTCCACCTTGCGCTGGGGGAGAACCCTCGGACTGGTGGCCTCCGGAAAGAGTTTCGGATCACAAATATCTATGGGTTGTGTCGGATGATGGATTAACACGGTACGCCCAGACTGAGGAAGTTCTGCCCCATAAGGCCCTTTCCCTCTCCAAGTAGGCTTAAAATGATTTTCCATTCCCTCGTCCAGTCTGCCTCGCAGCATGGAATCCTACCCCAATAAGCTTATCTACAAAGAAGCAAAAATCTTTCACTTGCGCCACCTGTTCATCAAAAACTTGTTGATATATTTTTTAAAGTGACAAAATCTGTGTGATCCCTCCCCCATTCACATGTAACCGACCCGTTTCACTTCACGTCACTATGTGATAACCTCAACAATTTCGACAACCCGAGCTTCGAGAAGCGCCCTTATTGTTTACATTTTACTCCCCCCAACCAATGATATTCCCAGTTCAGCACTCACTCGAGAAATGCCTACTAGCGTTTAGTGTTAAGCTGGTTAATCAAACTAGGTTTTTCTCGACTACGAATCCCTGCTCAGAAGTGTTTACCTGTGACCCACAAATTCATTCACCACCCTCACATCTATAAGATTAATTCAATCTTCTCGTAACCTATCAGCGCGCCACTAGTTTGAGATAATTATGAAATGATTTGGGGCGTCCCATTCAACTGCAACATTCGAACTACTCTCGTTTCATTGACTGAGTTTTTGCATAGCGTTTTTCTTTCAATTCCAGAACAGTAAAGTTCGAACTTTACCCAACAAATCGTGTTGATGGTTCCATAAACGCCCTTTATCGTTGTCTGAGGGGTTTTGTGTGATGCGTCACACCAGATACTTTTGTTAACAGTGAGAAAGAAAGAGTGAGAGAGAGAGAGAGAGAGAGAGAGAGAGAGAGAGAGTGAGTGAGGGAGTGGTCACAGTCGGCCTCATTGATCCATTGGAGAGCTGCTTGCTGTGACTAGTGCATTTCAGTTGGTCTGCTGTGAATGACCAACCGCACATTACGAGGCAGTAGTCCATCAAACTGTCAGCATCACTTCTCTCTTCGTTAACTCCCATTACAGCTTTTACAGCCATGACTCTTCGGTTGCCACACGATGATGTAGCTTAGTGGAGTTCTAACCCTTCCCCCTCCTCCTCCTCCTCGCCACTACACGTAACTCCTAATTGTAAAACTCAAACATCTTCTCTCGGACGCTGTCTTCTCGCTTTCTCACCAGAAATTAATTTATTGTGCCGGAAAAGAAGGGGAAATATGTAGTGAAAATACGACTGCGAACTAAATCACAACTTCGCACGCTGACGTCGAAAATTGGGAACAAGTTGGTTTACCACTATCTAGCTATTTTGTCTTGGAGAGATTCCAAATGAAGAGAGTAATGAAGTTTAGAAGCTGGAAAATCTACAAATCAGACGCGACATGTCTCTAGACTTCGTGTTACGCCAGTTCCTTGAGAAATTGTTTTTGTTTTTAACGTGTAAAGGAAGAACGAAACAACGCGAAACAATTAATTTTCAATCTTTAGCCCTCCGCAGTAGGAAGTTATACAATCGGCTAAAAACCTACAGTGGTGAAACAGGGCGACTATTGTCAGAAAGCTCACCTTCGAATTAGTCGTCCACTGGGACCGAATTGAGTGGGATAAGGACTTAATATTCGGTTGTCCATTTAAGAGTTAATACCGATTTAATGACGAAGCCCATACTGAATACTCGGTAGTATTTGTATTAAATCAACAACAAGTAAACATCAGTCACGCAAGACTAAGAAGGCTTTTCTTCAGGTAACCGCTTCGTAATCCCGACTCAATTAACATGCAACTTCTACGTTGTTGCCACCACCTGAGTAGGAGGGTGGGGAGTGAAAAACTCTTCTGGTATCAGTTTGAACAGGGGCGTAGCTAGGTAACCAAGGGCCCTGGGGCAACTTAAAAACCCTGCAAATTATTACACAATGGTTTATTATTCTCATGAACAGCTTGACCTATTACTGCTCCGAGACCCATCCCATTCGATTCAGCATCGAATACTAGTAAACTATACGAAACATGACCTGACTACAATGGAACTACGGAAACTAAATATTCCCCCGGCGCCAGGCGCCCGTAAACTTCTTCCGTAGGCATTTATGATCCGATGGAGGGGTGTGCGGAGGAAAAGGCCTTAACCTTCCTCCGCCCTGTCGGGCAAAAAGAGTCGGGGAAATTGGGATGGGGGCTTTCAGCGAACCCTCGCTTGGCAATTGGCAGGACGTTGCGAGTCCAAAGGGCATTGTGAGTCGAGTGGGCCTTGAAAACGATACGAAACACAGCTTATACTGCGTTTCGTTAATTTTTTTAACCATTTTTTGCCTATAACAACTATGGGTTTCGTCTGATCGAGTTGCTGAGATGGCAGGCACAACTAGATACCAAGTCGGATTTTTGTGCAAAAGAACGAATTTTTTAGACCACGTCAAAGGCACAAAACGGCCTGGACAGTGGACAGGGGGCGGTGGACGGCGGACGGACATTGCAGATTTGGAATCCCCATATCTTGAAACATAAAGTATCAAATTTTGAGGGGGGGTTGTAAAAAATGTTTCGTAACCAAAAACATTGGATCATTATTCAGAATGAATAATAAACCAAAAATGGGGCCCCACTGTAAACTGATTAGGTTTTATCAAATAAAAATATGAAACAAAGAAACACTTTAAAAACGCTAAGCTACTTAAGCCCTTTGTTGAGCACTGCAGGGCAGGTAATAAAAATATTAAACAGTAACAACATTAATTACAATTAATACTTGGTGTAGGTTTGGCAAATACAACGAAATATAGAAAATTCAAGGGTTTATTTTATAAACGTCGGGGCTCACAACTGACTGAATAACAGTTATATTTACAATTTCTTCCTAGCTTTAGTGTTCGCAAAAGTCTTTGTTTGAATCCAGGCTTGATGTGGTTTTATTATCAATTGCTATTAGCGATAAATGGCGGAGTCGAGTTTGGCCCATATAGTTTCTTAAATAATTGTTTATTATTTTTAATTTGTTAAATTTACCTTTCAGCGGCTGCAGAAGTGACAGGAATTGTAATGAATAATAACATTGCTGTAAAAACTTCCGTTCTTCTTCAGTAGGCTTCTCAACCAACACTGCAGTTACCACATTATTTGAGTCGCTATCTATAGAAATATTTTGGCGTGATGTTTTTGCAGAAGGCTAACTAAAAAACGTCAATTTAGGGCAATTTTCGTTTACTATCTTCTCTTTTGCGTGGTTTGCGTTAAATGCACAACTGGGTTTCTTTTTTTATCCATAATGTTTTTTTTCTAATTTATTTAAACAATACAATATTAGATGGTGCTCAAGTTGGTAGGTACTCACTGTTCCTACTGCAGGTGACTGAGCGGTAAAATCAAATAAAATTGAACCACTATACTGACCAGTACAAAAACGCTTACATACTCCAGCATACATTTTTTAACCGTTCTCGAGAAGAAAATCTTAACTCAAATTCACAATTAAACGCACATTGATGAATAATAAAACACACACATCACTATCCGTCAAATTGACAACACTGCCTACATCCAGAAAGAATTTAGGGGAATTCCCTACGCGTAACTTTGGACTTTTTCTCAACTGAGTTGTAATGATTAAAGTGGGGTTGCAACCTGTTTTATTTTTTTGAAAATAGGAAAAATTTCCAAAAGTTCAGTTTTATCGAGATTTCTGGTAAGGATGAGGGTCGAGGGGCCCGAGAGAGAGAGAGAGAGAGAGAGAGAGAGAGAGAGAGAGAGAGAGAGAGAGAGAGAGAGAGAGAGAGAGAGAGAGAGAGAGAGAGAGAGAGAGAGAGAGAGAGAGAGAGAGAGAGAGAGAGAGAGAGAGAGAGAGAGTGAGAGAGAGAGAATGAATGAATGAATGATGGCGTTTACTTACAAAAACAGAATGAGATAAGGACCATGAGGTCCTCTCGTACATCTATCCTGTAATTATTAGTAAAACAAAAAGACTATTCACCACTGTAAGCGGTTATCTTTTAAAACAAAAAAGTATACAAAAGTACAGAAGTGTAGCCAAAAAAAAAATAAAACAAATCAACAGTCAAATGAAACGATTTCTTCTAATATAAGGGAAAATGAAAAACAATGGAAGTGGATCAAGTTGGGTCTTCGTACGTCTCGAGGAGATCTTTTTTATAACGGTTTCGGGAACTTTTGGCAGAAATTGTGAGATCATATCGGTCGGCGTTGTCATTGTAAAACTTGATGGATTGCATTAGGAAGAATTTGCTGAATAAATTAGTTCTGTGGGACGGAATTTGTAGAGTGGATGAGGCATGGCGAGTATTAACATCATGAATACTGCATTGAAAAATGTATTGCTGGAATAAATACTCCGGCTTCTTGAATTTGAGAATTTTAAATAGCATAGTAGCCACTGCGAGCTTCTTTCTCTCCTTGATTTTAAGCCAACCAAGCAAAGTACGGAGTTATGTGCATATCAGGCCGAAGGCGGAACACAAATCTCACGATCGAATTGAGGGCTCTTTGCAGCGTCGTGATCTGCCCCGCACTAAGATCGCAGTAGGCGAGGGAGGCGTAATCGAAGAGTGGCAGCAGAAGTGCTTGGGCTAATCGTGCTCTTACGTATTGTGGAAAGTCTATGGCAAGTCTCCGCAGTTGGTACAGACTCTTGTACGCTTTTCCACAAACGTCTGCGACATGCATGTTCCAGTCAAGCGTGCTGGTCATTAGTACACCAAGGTTCTTGAACGAATCGACTACTTCCACTATTTCCTTGCCAAACCGAACTGATGGAGTGTAAGCATGAAGGATCTGAGATCCTAGTCTGAAATTGCCCAACAGCATGGACTTACTTTTTTTTGCATTTGGGGACATACCATGCTCGGAACACCATGAATGTAGCCTGATAAGGTCCTCGTTGATCATCTCGACTGCTTTCCCTACCTCTTCCACCCCACACGTCAGATATAGTTGTATGTCATCCGCATACATTCCTTAAGAGCAATGCTGCAGCACATCTGGCAGCGTATCAATAAACACTGAAAACATCAGCACAGACCCTTGTGGGCTCCCTATGTCGACGCTCTTCCAATGACCATCAGGAGAGAGAGAGAGAGAGAGAGAGAGAGAGAGAGAGAGAGAGAGAGAGAGAGAGAGAGAGAGAGAGAGAGAGCGCCAGCTGAGAGATGGAGTAAATAGAGGAATAGGAAAAGGATAGTTTTCGGAAAGCCAAGGAAAAGGGGAAATCCGTTGTCACTTGGAAATAACTGAGGAGAGGGACTTCCTACAGGTACAAACAAAGTGGGTCGGTGCTCGAGGAAACCATGACTTAAGACCCTGAAAGAACAAACAAAAAACCCAACTAATTCGGCCTGCCGAACACTTAATTCTTGAAGAGATTTTTGGTTTGGATATGTAGACTACCTATTCTTGAGACTGGTATGATGAACTAAGTAGAAAGGAATAAAAACTTTTCGTCGAGACAAAAATCTCATGTGCTGTCGGAAGCAGGAATAGACTTTTTGTCGACACAGATCTGACGTACTAACCAGGGAAAAAGTGAATGGATTTTTTGAAGCGAATTGAGAACCAAGAGCCATGTCTACACCATTTGCAGTAAGAAAAGTGAGTGAAGACTGAGTGAAAGCCTGGGAGCATATCCACTCCTATTGTACGAAGGTGATCCCAGAGATGGGAATATTCACAGGGTCTGGGAAAACTAATTGGGGAATCCAAAAAGGACAGCCGAGTTGCTGGAAAGACCGGAAACTTCCCTGTTTATGCCGATAAACATCTCGGTGATAAAAAACTCGGTGAGCTCAGGTATAGGTGGTGTCTCGACGTTTTCAAGGGTACGAAGAGATGTGTCACATGGGGTTTTAGTAATCAGTGAACGGCTGACTACATTACTGACTAACGGTGAAGTTCATAAGACCAACCATTATACCTCAAGAACGACAATTAAAATCGTGGTCGATAGTTATGTAATGATAGCCATTAGTGGCATAATGCTTGTCATGGCATAAAACGCTCGATACAACCCTAACCTCACGCTGTCGTGTAGGTAGTGCTCCCAAATGGCAGCACTTAATTTGGCTTTAAGAGTTGGTTTCATTCAGTCCTGTCAGTTTGAATGATCGACAACCTGCCACTACGGGAAAGGGAGTAGTGGGCCCCATGTACCGCGAAACCTCTCAACTTCCAAAGATATCAACCCTCGTGGGAGTGGGTGGGTGGGCAACTCCACAGTTAAATGTTTGTTTTCTTAACAACCAAAGTTTCATAATTGACACTTCATTCTTAGTAGGAATCCTGAACTGTAATCACTCTACGTATACAACAGTATTTTCCACCCATTGGTTGGTTAAAACACAGCGTGCTAGTTGATAGTGCCCTCCACAACAAGGTTTCAATCTTTTTTTTTAACTTAAATGATGTTTGTTTACGTCTAAAAGATGATTTTAACAATGTATGTGGCATTTATGTTTGAAACTTTGCATTTTATTTGCGCGAAGTTTAGTATTTGTATTTGAAAGCAGGAAGGAAAGGAAAGGGAAAGGGACGGAGTTGAGTTGGAGTTGGCTTGGAGGGATGGGTTAAAATAGTTTATGTAATGCACGACGGACGAAAGAAAGAAAAACAACGTTCCTGACAGCACAGTTATTCATGTACACAAAAAACGATGTAAATAGAGATGGATTCGGTGTTGAGGTTGATAGATGGTAGTGGACAGGCAATAGGAAAACTGGGGAAAGAGGATCATTGGGATAAAAAAAAAATTAATACCAGAAGGGCGGGAAGAGGTTTCAGGAGAAGATAATGACACGAAGGTAGCAGAGAATATCCCAAGGTGGTAATGCTAACCCCTCTCTGGATCTGTCCTCTGACTCCAACTCAGGATCATGGATTAAACAACTAATAACAAACAGGGTAAAAGGAAAGAGGGACAAGGAATAAGATGGTATCGTGGAGCAAATTTTTTTATTCGCATACTTGACTTAACGAGCTCATATTTTCATAGCAGTTTTAGATGTTTTGAGGTGCAGTTAATAAGTATTCGTGAGGAGATTGAATTGTAGTTCCCACAACGCTGAATTTTCCATCGATTTTACAGACACTGTTCAGGGCAAAAGAGACTTTGAGTATGGGTAAAGGAGAACTCAGGGGCGTAGAGTTGAGCATAATGGAAGTTGGAATAACGAAAGAAGAGCTAGTATTGCGTCAGTACACGGGAAGCTGCCGCGAATGGATCTGTTCTTTGAATGTAGTGTAAATTGGGCAGAATGGTAGCAAAGCTGAAGGGTTGGACAAGAGCGGGACGAGAATGAACGTTTAGAATGACAGGTGAGAAGTTGTCATGCACCCGATGTTGGTGACCTGAAGATGAATGTCCGCTCCAACAAAATAACAATTTACGAGCCGTTAACAACATTCAAAGGTGGAATTGCTATTTTTGGAGGTTGGACGAGATCTTGCTAGGTGGAGCTAACCAAGATGTCACACGATTCCAAGTATACTCCATTACAGTACACCCCCATCCAGCGAATTAGATTTTTTACATGATAGAAATCACTTTGTACAAAAATTTGTTCGAAAATGTTGATACAATATAAATGACCTTCGTCGGAAAAGTAACATAAAAGACGAATTCAGCTCATGACTACTAATCATTGCAATTAATAACTGGAGTCGCTGAAAAATAATAATATATATTACCTTCGTAAAAAAATTCGTGCGGGCGCACTCGCAGCAGGTACAGCATCGGTGAGGACAAAAGAACTCCGCAAATCCAAATGACCGATATCACTCTGAAATGGAGGCGTGAAAACCTGGCTCGACACCTGTAGGAAAGTAAAAAACCAACGCTTGTCATTGAACTGTCAATATGTACAACGTGTGTACAACGTGTTAAACATCATACGGTCAGGTTACTGTATTCTTTGCAGGTATGTCAGGGCTCACGGGCTCGAGCAAGCTCATGTGCCCTCCAGTAGGAGTACGATCGAGGGTGGCCGGAGGTAAATTGACATCCTAACAGGAGAAACGTTCAATTAAGCTCTGGATATGTACTGGCGCAGTAGTAATGCTCACTTGTGCATATGTACACTTTCTCTTAAGATAACTCCGCAAAAGTGTAGTTTGAATTGTGGGCCGCCCTGAGAGAGCTCATTTGGTCAAACCCGTTTGAAATGAAATGGTTCTGAAGGACTGAAATTTGACTAGAGAAAAAAACTTATTTGTAATGAAATGCCGCACACACTGCAATCGCGAAAGTGACTCTGAACGGTGACCACCACAATGTCTGGTAGCGAGGGATTGCAAATAATAAGAAACAAACTGCGTTCTTTCAATTAGTAGACTTTGGCTCACTATAATTACTGTAATTTCACTATACGCAAATGTACACGCCTGATACTCATTCCACTCGACCCAGGATCTAAAAATACCTTGAAAACGATACCAAACACGGCGTATTTACGATTAAACTGCGTTCTGTTAACTTTTTAAACCATTTTTTGCCCATAAAAACCATGCCAAGATGGCGGACACAACTAGACACCAAATGGGATTTTTCTGCGAAAGAACGGAAAGGCAAAAAAGGGAGGGACATTGCAGATTCGGAATCCGTAAAGTATCAAATTTTGACGGGAGGTTGTAAAAAATTGTTGCTGACCAAAAATATCGGGCTACTATTCAGAATGAAGGTAGGTTGCATGCCTATTGTGGAGGCACAGCGTTGGGGAAATGTTCACATAAGAGTTTAGGTTGCTTGGCATCAACTAACGCCATTTGGCTAGATAGATGCGCCAGTCTGCTTCAACTCAATTCCATATCTCGCTTTCATTCCCAAGGCCCAGCGTGTTGATTCCATTGAAAGTGGTGGGTTGAACAAGAAATCAATTTGTTCTTCTAACCCTTATAACTGTTACTCATTTAGTCAGAGGTGTAAACCGAGTTTTTCCTAATAACAAAGTGCAACTCGAAAGAGCGATTTGCCGTCTGAATTGACCGTATGTCCCAGTTTTCGTGTTGTGTTCAAGTTCTCATTCACATGATGTAAAAGGAGCCATTTAAACTTTTTTTGTATAATTTGAAAGTGGGCTCAGCATTGCTCTTCTAGGTTCTGCGCAACGGGGTTTTATTTGGTTGAATTGGAGCTAATACCCAAGATTATAATTAATGTAATCCACTTAGGAATTATAATGAAACAAAAATCGATGTGATCACTTCAGTCTGTCGACTTCACCCAAGAGTGTTATGTATCAGGTCCAACTTGGTAAATGAGCCTTCAGTATCGATCGATCCGACCACGGCTGCCGGCTTCCATGGCACAGCTCATCCAAGCTCGGGCCACTGGGTCTTTTCAAACGCGGCGTGCCACTCCCGTGCAAGGCGAAATACCCCGCCTCCCTCAGCGTCAAGTGAAATGAAAGAGCCCAGGTGGATCCTTCGTTTCCCACCACCTCTTGCCAGCTTTTGTCGAAGGCGCTCCTGAGCGACGAGGATATGCCCCACCCCAACTCACCACCGCCACACTCATCAGCGAGGAAAAAGCCATTGTTCTAATTAACCGGTGGATCTGACAGTTGGTCGGGATATGAGCCTAATATGGTCGTATTTTAAGTGGGGAAGGGGAAAGCTGACAGGCTGATTTTAAACGACGAAAGAGGCACCACTAGTTTCAAGGACTGCGAACGAGACTCGGGATTTCCCCATAGGCCGACTCGAGACAAATAAATGCCCAGTCACGGCTATTCGAACGAGATAAACTAAGAACAACTCCTCTAACTTGCTGTTAATTACTTTTCTTTATCCAAATAAAACATAACAATCAGCCGAAGAAAAAAAAGTTTAGTTTTTTTTGACGTTTCATCATTGAGGTTTACTGACTCAGAATGACAAAAAATATCAGGATGAGGTTGTGTGTGCGGGTGTACTCTAAGAGAAACGATTCTAAAGTTTTTTGGGACTGGGTCGAAACGAAGCACTACAGGCAGCTTGCCACACATCAGCGTCATCGACCGTCTAGATTGGCCGTGATTTTCTTCTAGAATGTTCTTGGAAAGGTACAAAATCGCGCTCAAGCAGCCATAACGGCGTGGTGTTGAAGACCACATTTGATCTTGAGATGAGCCAAAAGATTTGAAGACGTCACCTTTTGTGCAGGGAAGAAATGGCACTGTGGGAGTATTTCATTATGCAGAGCACACCATGCGATGAAACAAGATGGTAAATCTTCGGTCATGTTGCGCTACAGGAGCTTTCTGCAGCTAGGTAAGTTGCGTAGTTGCTGACTTAATGCAAGTTATTTTTCAGAACATTCTGTACATCTTTGATTGTTCTTAGTGTTTAGTTTTCTTTGCTATTAAGTCCCTCGTCACTACTAGACCACGTCACGGTTTAGAGCAATTGAAAGCCGAGCAAAATAATTCGCATCTTCCAAATGCTCTTGGACCAGTTGCTTTTGTGTTATCTGTGCGAGTGTGCATTGGCGAATCCTTGGTCCCTCCTACAGGTGTCTTCGAAATGTGGCAGTACCAGGGGATCGAGTTTCTCCTCGAGCTGGAAGCCACGTGGAACTTGGCGGAACGTTAACAAGGCTCCACTGAATTCACAGCAGAAGCTGAGCTTACTTGCTCCTAAAGCTAACCCTCAAGGCTGGTTTTTGAAAGGTTGACTATCTGAAGGCTAATAAGTTTCGATGGAATTGTGCCCTCCTTTGTTCCTGTTGGGCTAGACCTACATTGTTGTACTACATTGCTTCCTATCTCCGAATGACGGTGTCAGCAGCTCGTAGAGCGGAAGCAGCTTTGACCGAGTGGTGAATGAAAAAACTGAGGAGAAGAGTCGGCTGTGTGCGTCAGGAGGCATTTTTCGAGATATGGCAAGAGGGTTGCTCAGGTCGTGGTGGTTGTTATATCATGGAACATCCTCTTCTCCTAACCTTCTACCACTATAGCTGGCGCAATGTAGTCTGGCCCATTGACAGAGGTGAAAGAAGGTGGAGGTTGTCTGCATAGATGAAGACATCAACATGATGCAGAATGGGAATGACGTCGTTAAGTACCGAAGGAAAAGAAAGGGTTCAAGATGAGAACCTTGGGAAACACCCGATCAAGCAAGGAAAGGGTGGGATACAACACTGTTATCTGTTCAGTCTGGAGCAGTAGTGCTCAAAACGACAATTAAAATTCTGACTTGTGGGAAAATTACGATAGGAGCACAATAAATTATGAAAAGACCCTAGAATCGTTTCTAGTGCAGTTTTCCCTTTTAAATCCTTCTTAATTACTGTTCTGCCCAGACTGAATTAGTTGAAATCTCGAGCTCGAAACCATCCACTGAAAATTCGAATCCAGCTTCTTTGACCTGAAGCCTTTGATGATAGCTGCAGGAAAGTGCAAGATATTAAAGAAATTGGGTACTGACTAAATGGCCAGACGATGATGTCTTTACATCGAAAGCGCTTGCCCACAGTAACTCACAAGCCAGAGGAGACGGACTCACCTAACAGGTACGTTAACTTCAGAAAGTGCAAGATGCCTGTTCAGTCTGCTTCTTATGCAAACAAACTGCTGAAGTTTATTAACATCATTTCCGAAGCTCGTTTTTGCCTTTTTGGACTTTCTAAATTACCCCTCTCCAACTCACAGCTCTTCAAAGACCAAAATTAAAAACAAGACTCATCTTTCTTCTTTCGCGCTACTCATTCGCTCTACACTCTGTTTCCCCACAACCAGTTCAGCTATTCAGAGACCCCTTGTTCGCGCTTAAATGCTCATTCAAACTCATATCCAAATACAATCTTCACTCATGCTCACCCCGTCCATCATTTCTTTTACTCCAACACAAGCTCCTCTTCTCGTCCCCCAACAATTACCGTTCTAAGAAAAATCGTAAGTGTCTGAAAATCTCACTAAATTTCGGTGCTCAACCAAGCGTCTTTTCTTTTATTACAATTTCCGAACTATAAACGTGAAGGATTCCACAAAATAACATCGACGATTTCACAAAATACCTTTGTAACGGACACCGTATTAAGATCGTCGCACAAGTAGGTGTACCTCAATAAATTCCGGAAACTTGAATAATATATAACGTTGAGCTAAGATCCACTCTGAATATATTAGTCAATAAATAGGTGTTTGGACTTGGGGACGGTTTGCATAAAATATTCCAGTCTAGAACGCGTAGATTGAACTACTTTCGAACTTGCAGCCGCTTTCAGCGATGAACAATGTTCGTTGCAGAACCCTTAATTAGATCTCTCGAGCTTCCACAGACGAACAAACTTCGTGACAACTACATAGTCCGCCTACTTACCTAACATCGTTAACGGTCGGTAGTTGCTGCTCATTTGACGGTAAAAGTTTCGATAAACTCGGGGCCGTTTTCGTTTGACCCGACTATAAGCTAATAGGATTACAAGCGGCGGCGAGGCAGATAGGGGTAAATGGCGCATAGCTGGCGCTATAACTGACCCTCGGAGGAGAACGATCTCTTTGACTCCAACGACCCTGTCGTAACTTGATGCTACACCACTCGAACGCGCCGTAAAGAAGCTGTTGCCCACTTCACCTTCTGACGAGATATTAAATAGACGTGAAATCACGTTTTTCCACTCTTCTCATGTTTCCCTTGCGGGCATTGCACACCAATTTGTCTAGTGTTACTCAATTTTTTTTCTTTACGTGTTTGTAATCCTGCCCGCTACGATGTGATAATGACACCGAGCTCAACGCCTTCGAAGGGGCGTCTTTTTTCATCTATTTTCTCACCAACCTCTTAAGTATGGTGTTTCTTGAGTGTTTGTCGAGCAACCACTTGTACAAAGCGGAAAAACCAGAAAATAACGGATTCATTTCGTTTAGTGATCAATGAAATATTAATAAAAATAAGGAATACAATTATAATAACCTTGCTCAGGAGATCCAGAGAGGCAAGAAGTTTGTGCCTCGAGGCGGTGGCTCCATTGTGACACCGTTGTGTGCTGCTAGCACATTGATCTTATCTTCTGATTTTGCAACCCACTTGTGTTCTAAAATAATATAGTGATCGTTCCACACTGTTCACTCAATGCTATTTAACTGTTGCAGAGACTGCGTTCCTGATATTTGAAATAGAACCAACTTAATCCCTGATGGGATGGAAATGAGTACTCAAAGTATTCCCAAGTTTATTCAGTAAGTCAGTAAAGTTCACAGTGAATCTTTTCAAGGACCACTATTTTCTTCAGGACTCTACAATTCTACATTTTACACCCCTGTCTAACTGTATTTGTATTTTGATGGCGACGAAAGAAATTTTATAGTGAAAATGAATGAAGGAAAAAGAATCAAAAAATTAAATCGTGGAAAATTATGTACCTTTTGTTGTATTCCAGGTGGAGTGTAAAGGGATAGCAGTTCAGCTCGGGATCATCACGCCTTTCTCTGTGGGGAGGACGGGGGCAAGTCCATTCCCCGAAATCTCCATGAACATAGAGCGTTGGAGCCGGCAGAACGCCTTGGGCAATTCCGGCTCCGGGGCCTACCACCCATTCAGGCTCCTCAAGCCTCAACCAATATAACGGGTACCACAGGGGCTGCTGCCAGAAGATATTTGCAGTGAAGATGCCAACCTACTTCTATCTCCAACACTGCGTATTGTTGAACAACCCCTATCACAGTATAGCAGTTACCCAGATCTGAGATCGTGGACTTCGTAGACTGAGGTTACAAATGGTTTTAATTTAAGGCGACCAGGTTTTCTCAAAGATGATTTGGATGAATTGCAGTAGTTCGATTACGTCTTTGTTTTAAAAAACAAAAAACCCTGCTTGTCTGCTACTCTAGAAATATCTATTCGAAAACTGGAATAAACCCGCTGTCACAAAAATATCCAAAAAGCAAAACATAATGCTAAATAAAATGTCATAGCTGCAAGACATATGGCACAATCTTGTAAGAACAACTTGACATGACGTCCTATGTATGTTTTGGAGTTTATTGTGTTGCCTATTAGTGAGCTATGGGATAGATTCTTTTCGTTCGCTCGGTGGTCACTTTCCACTAAGCCCTATCAGGATCCAGGCACATGCCTTCCGCTCCTCACAGGAGACAATCGCAACCTTTCCTTATCCCACTCTAACTCATCAAACGCCAAGGTTTTTTAGAACTGTAAAGCGAAAGTGTTCTGGAAGGCAAGGCCATTCAAAGGGAGGGTCCGTCCTAGAGAATCTCACCTTACCTTCACTCACACTCTACCTAGTCACGCTCTTGTAGGCACGTTTTATTTTCAAAATATTCGGCATTTTGGTCTTTAGATAACTTCAGTGGAATGGGGGTTCTCACATATATTGATGCCCCACGTATATCTGCAGTTGTTCTCCCCCAATCGAGTTCGCACACAAAAACATAATTTTGTTAAATGGCGATTTTGTATTGTGGAATAGTGTTTGAGTGTGAACTTCAAAACGTAAAAATGTGAAAGCTCAGAATTGTTCGTCCATTTGATTACCTAACTACCCACCGGCAGGTTCGTCGCAGTTAGCTGCCTTCCTGATGTGTGTATCTGGTTCTTAGGTGGATATAATACGGTCATTCACAGGTTGAAGAGTGGGATTTAATGTAAAAAGACAATGATCAATTGCTCTAGACTTACGTCAGTGGGTATAATATCGCCATGCATCTGTCCAGCGCGATGGCGCAGAGCGTGAAGACTGAAACCGATATGCTGAGGATTTTGACGAAAGGGCAGAAGCTGCACATGAAGTGTGGAAGGACCCACCTTTGGAGCATCGCGGCTTGGAACTGAAACAGAGAGAATGTTGGATATGTAAGCGTGAAGCAGACTCGACGACATCCTAAGTCATCATAGTATTTTTTTACAAGTGGAGCGTGGTGGCAGAGAGCATTGGGGCGTGAGGCTGTCTGAAGCAGGCGGGGATTGAACCAGCGAACTCTGGTTCGATCCCTGACCAGGTACCCTCTCCTCCAAACCCAGGGGGATGAGGCAATGGGTACCAGCGATAGCTGCGGGACTGAGCGGGCCCCCCAACGAGCTCGTGTAGGGGAGTTAAGACATGGGCCACAACCACAGCAACTGCCATTGGTCCTGCAGCTTCGCCTGCTTCCCTGTATTCTCTCTCTGGAAATGCATTTTGAATTTTGATATCTTGACCTGGAGAGGAGGGTTCTCCAACTGTCATACTTCCACTCCTCCACAGACATATCTTGGAGTGCTTCATTTACACCAGCGAATGAGAAGAGTTAGCGGAAGCTGGCTAAACCATTTTTTGTACACATACAATTGCGTGGAGGATCTCCCCGCTGCATATTTATAGCTAGATCCTTCATTCGCCTTATGAACTGTGGAGAGTGCCCTGATTTGCCTCCTATTCCTTCTCTCTCTGATACGAATACAGTGCAGCTGCTGCCCTGGCCAAAAGTGTCTATATTTTTTCGTTGACAGCAGCAATCAGAACAATCTGGAGTACAGAGTCATACGGTGTCCCATACGAAGACGTATAATAAGACTGATCGATTGAGTGGGCAGATGGGTGAAAAGTACCTGGAAACGTGATAGTGTACCTCGAAAAAGTGATGGCAACTCAACTCTTTATTAACCGTCTGACAGTTCTTTCTTTGTCCTTCGGGTTGACACAAGTAAAAAGAAAGAACTTCCCTCTAATTTCACGAGTAAGTAGCCTTTTGGATACTTTGTTACGCACTGCCGTCCTCTTAAGCCAAAATCCGTCCACCCTCAGCCAACAGGGTTGGTCTAAATGGGAAGGTCTCAGGTCTCAGTAACCCCCATCGTGGACGCTTCAAAGCTTTCCCCCTCGTAATCCCGTCCACAGAATCACGTCCCTTCTCGCCGAGCGCATTAAAAATTAGCGACTTCCCGACTTAATTAAAAGAAAACCCTCTAATCGAGTTGATGCGAACTTTTAAGCGAGAAGGAGATATCAACGAAAGAGCGGGAGTCTCAAATTAAGAAAGAAAGCGAGAGAAAGGGAGCATTTGTTCGCTACTTTCGTGAGCATTTAATGACTCAACACGCTCGACGGCGGATACAGCGACACTACACGCAAGAAAACTCGGTCGCAAACGTGAGAGATAAGAAAAAGTTATGCCCTCACACTGCTAGAAATTCCGATTTACGTTATTCAAGTCAAGTGTTCTCGGCTGTAATACCCCGCGAATGTCCTGAATATCCCTAGCAACTAGACAAAACAAAACGAACAAGCCTTGACTCGTATATCCATTTATTTATTGATTGTGTTATGAGGGTTGTGTGTAATTGTGTTATGGGAACTGACTGTAAAATTGAAAGCGACGAAAGTTTTTTACATTTCGGTTATAGACTTTTTCAGAACTGCACAACTTTCCACCGCCTTAAATGGATTCAACGAGTTGTATCCCTCCCTTAACTAGTCGAATCTGTTAATGACTCAGTTGGACTTGGTAGAACTTTACTGGTAAGTTTTATTGTTCAGGAATTTATTAGGTTACCCCTACTGTACGACCTTCATTGAGTAATCAACGTATAGATAATTTGAGAGGCGTCAACGTGATTTTTATCGAAGATGTCGTGTCTTTCATTCTGGACTTAATAGTGGAAACAAAGGTATTTTTGGGAACGACAGTTAGAATTCCAGAATTTCCTAGTCGCTCCTAATCATATTGTCACCATTATTAAACGGTTGCCGTTTAAATAACGCTTTGAACCTATTGTTAAAAGAAGACTTCCTTCTTCTACCTCCCCTCCCATTTTACCTGCGTCGGAACAACTAGTCCGTCGCCATTCCTCTTAATTTCCGTTTCATAGCTTCGCGAGCGCTGTTTTTTCAGGATTCGCACGCCGTAGCCGAAAAAAGCGAAGTTCCGCTGCAAAAACGCCGAGAAGACATGAACTGGTCCTTTTCTCCTTTTCAATCCTCTTCAAACATCTTTCACCACCCTCTTAATTTTTTTCTTAACAATAATTATTTTGAACCGTACACCTATTATATGACCAGAATTTACGAGAAAAAACTGCACTAAAACCTTATTTCGTGGAAATTGTTGATAACTTATTGTGCAGCTCTGGTTACTTTCTCGTGGATGAGAATTATATGCTGTCGTTGACTGCATTTCTTGCCTTTCTTCTTTGTGGAGCTCAGAAATATGTTGATCATGTTTATGGTTGTATAATGGTTAAATGAGAAAGTGTACACCCATGTAGACATGCACGTATATAATTTTTGACGTGTTATTCTGCGTACGATTATTTAATGTATTTTAAAACTTTTTTATAAACAAATTCTACGTACAACGCGATAGGTATGTTCCATGGGCTGGGCATTTTAAAGCGACGTAGCCCCCCCCACCCCGACTCCTCCCTATTTGGAGAGAGTTTAGGGCGCGCTTACCGAATGGGTAGAGTGACAAGAGCAAACTGCCAGTTCTATGGGGTAACGGTGGCGTGTTGAGTATCGCACCATCTTCTCGAGTCGAAGATGGGGACTCACGGCCCACCACGACGATTCTCGAAGAAAACTGGAAGTGCATCGCCCAATTCGCCTGGGCAGTGCTGATCCAGAAGATGTAGCATGCTGATCTTCCACGAGGATGAAGAGTGATAAGCGCTCCAGAACCACTCATATCATGGTAGATGTTGTATGGAAATGGGATCCTCATGAGGGTAAAGAGGGCGAGGAAGATGTGGAGTTGACGACCTGATGCAATGGTGCTATACGGTCACACACACGTAAATTCTCGGGTCCACTGCTCGAAACCTCCCTCCTACGTCCCATAAAACAATGTTCCGAGTTCTGCAAATTCCAAGTATATCGCCACAGTGCTTCGTGACTCTTGATATTTACTGGTCAAGTATAATTTGGTCCTTCAGCCCAATATCCTTTTCTTCTTACCATTTTGTTCAGATTGAAATATTTTGATAAATGTTAAATGCTAGCTAGAGACAGGTATCAGGTTTAGCTCTTAGTTTAGTACTAGTACCACGCCAATAATCAAAGCCGTGTAAAGCTGTTGTTCTTTGTACTCATATAACGGTTTTATTGGAAACATCAATTCATATGAAGAATCAGGATGTCTGCAGAGGGTCACTTTGACTTCAACAAGTGTGTTTCAGTGGAGTGGTGGAGTGGGAATGAAGTCATTAAGGGATGATCAGGCTTTCACAGATGCGCATTCGATAGAAAAAAAAACTCTTTCCGAATTTTCAATGTTCCTGACGAATTCCCCGTCAATTTTTATTTACGCCTCAGAGGAACAGATTTTCCTCAACTATTTTTTCGCTTTTGTCACCCTTCAACACGATAGCTCTGAAGAGCCTGCCTCGTTTGACATGCAAATTTCATTACTGTCAGGAGGGAATGGCCATTTTTCTTCTTCGGAGCGACGGCCGAAACACGGCCCTGGTAGATAGGTCCACTCCGACATTCCTCGTAGTCAGTTCGTCATCTTTCAATATCCCATCAAGTGAAAATTGTACAAGCGTCGACGTTCCCTCAGATATGCAGATGTCGTCCAATTACGGCGCTCTTCTGAGTCCGGGGCTCTTAAGAAGGGTTGAGAAGACAACGAGTTTGTCTTGGATAATAAAACCTGAACAGTGAAGCGCTTGGTGAAATTCTGAACGTAAAAGCTTTTGACTTGGTATTGTCATTCAATGATCCTTTCGAAGAGCTTGCTCGAGTTTTGGGAAGACTGTTTGGAGAGTATTGTTCTTGCTGCACCATTTGTGCAATCCTCAAGATTCTAACAAAGTTGGACTGCAAGACCCTTTACATTAGTTGACTTTCAAGAAAAAATACATAGTTAGTGTGCAGTGTACTTTTACAGAAAGACTCACGTAGGACAGCACTTACTCAGTTGGTAGCTATCAAAGAGCAAAAAAAAACCCTGCAAATTATTACACAATGGTTTATTATTCTCATGGACAGCTTGACCTAGTATGACTGCTCCGAGACCAATCCCATTCAATTCAGCATCGAATACTAGTAAACCATACGAAACATGACCTGAACCCCTGTTCCTGTTCCTACAATGGAACTACGGAAACTAAATATTCCCCCAGCGCCCTTAAACGTCTGTAGGCATTTATGATCCGATGTAGGGGTGTGCGAAGGAAGTTGGGAAAATTGGGATGGGGGCATCCAGCGAACCCTCGCTCGGCAATTGGTGGGACATTGCGAGTCCAAAGGGCGTTGCGAGTCGAGCGGGCCTTGAAAACGATACGAAACACGACTTATTTGCGATTATACTGCGTTTCGTTAATTTTTTTAACCATTTTTTGCCCATAACAACCACGGGCTTCGTCCAATCGGATTGTCGAGATGGCGGGCACAACTAGATACCAAATGGGATTTTTGTGCGAAAGGACGAATTTTTTAGACCACGTTAAAGGCACAAAACGGCCCGGACGGCGGATAGTGGACATGGGACGGAGGATGGCGGACGGACATTGCAGATTTGGAATCCCCATGTTTTGAAACGTAAAGTATCAAATTTTGAGGGGGGGTTGTAAAAAATTTTTCGTGACCTGAAACGTAGGGTTATTATCCAGAATGAATAATAAACCAAAACGCAAACATATAAACATGCTTCCTGTGAGTTTCTCCCATCGATGGGAGCTGTTAATAACATTATTCTTTTGACATCTTCAGAAAATAACCAGGATTATTGAGGAGCTGACCAGCACTACAAACAAAACACTCTTGCTGATCGATGGCAGAGTCTCCACAGTCACTTTGCACACTGGGTGGGTTCAACAGCCTTCTTCCAAAAAGAACGTGGTAGACACAATTTCTCCCTACATCCGAGCGCTCGAATGACAAGGCACCAGCAACCTGCTAGCTCATAACATGGCTCATGAGTTTGACAGCACACTTGGATCGAATAGTGATTAACAAAGATGTTACTGGGCCTATCCACAATGCTATGAGCTCGGTCTCTTGTACACCTCATCCTAGTGTCTAGCGACGCCATTCAAGTGGCGTATTATCTTCCATGAGTACCTCCTGAAGAGCACTCCATCCACAGGGAAGAACAGTGGGGTATCATTTCCTTTCCATCAACCGCACAGCGCAGACCAAATGCTTGCATGGGCTTTAGCGCAGTTGGTGTTGCCATGTCACATCACTGCAACACGTCAACGTGTGTGTGACGTACTGGCAAGATGTAGCGCAAGCAGGGAGAGTTTCCAGAAGGTATTTGTATCCTGTCTCAAAAAAATTACGTACACTCAAGAAACTGTATGGAAGGTCAAGCCAACAGGCTGGTAGGAAATTGCTTCTTCCATGATGGAACTACAAAAACCAGCTCATAGGTTAGCTTTGGAAGAAAGTGTGTTCAAAGGAGGCTTTTGAAGAGGTGGCCCCGAAAAACTTCCCTCACATGGAAGTGCCACATCTTTAGGATGCCACTAGCCCGAACCTGGGAACCACTTATGACGGAACCCACATCCACGACGTTTACTCCGTTACTTCGATAGGATCTAAATGAGAGCGATGAGCAATGAGCTCCTCTATAAACCTCAGCATCGCCACAAGCCCAGTATCATAATATTAAAGAGAAGCATCGACGAGCTCACCACGCGGTCTGGCTCACGATCATAAGCTTCCACACCATGGAGGGACGTTACTGTGATACGAGGAATACCTAACCTAAGTACTCGGGTTGTTACCGTTAATCATTGTTATTATTTTTTATACCGCGAACCCAACCTTTTCGTCAAATTGTACCTAAAACCCCTTTATTGGCTATTCATTCCGTTTGCAAACAATGCTCAAATGCTGCCCCATTTGACGATCCCTCACTCAAAACGCCGTCGTCTAGAAATCTAAATCAACAGTCGACGCTCGTATTAGCGTAATCGCTGGCTTGTTTAATGTCCTGATTCTCGGCCCGCGGAAGTCGGACAAGTTGCAAAAATGCGTTGAGACCAGCGAATTTTGTTTAGAAGTTTCGCAATGTAGGTTTCCGAACGGAGCAAAAGAGCGGAGCCCGACTGTCAGCTCTCAGTCAGTTCTTCGGCACATCCTCACGACGCCACAAGAAGATACAGCAGACCTCAGCGATGGCTTCCGTTAAAGTATCACCTGCGGTGAGTTTCCTCAAATTATTAACTGACTAAATTTTTCGATCAACTTCTCATAAATACTTCAATCACATGGTCAACTGCCCTAATTTCACTTGAATTTTATTCAAAAATATTTCTTCCAGTTGCTTCAGATTAATTTTAAGAATGGGAATTCGTTCAATAATCGTTTCACAAAATTGGAGTTTATTTATACGATTATTTAAGAAGAGACATCTCACTTTCCTCAACCCTATGCGCACTGTTTCTCACTAACTTCATTTTGGAAAATTATCTTCAACACCGTAAAACTATCATTCGTGGGAAAATTACAAGAGCAGCACAATAAATCATGAAACATTTCGAAGTGAATTAATTTTACCGCAGTTGTATCCTCACAAATGCCGCTCATACGGTATTAGCATTATCAGAGAAATTAGGGTGGTTCCCAATAGGTCACCTAAATGATCTAGCTTTCGAGAGACAATTAGGAGCAACTCCAGAAATTCCAAAATTCAAACCACACACCGCATCACCTACTACGATTTCTCATAGTTTTCACTCGATAATTCTAAAACGGTCTGACAGACAAGACCAGAGGTGTGACAGTTTCATAACCTGTGTTCTATGTATTAATGGTCGTGGCATAAGTACCGGTATCCACCGGGGGGACGAAGAAAGTTATGTGAGGCAGGTCTTCTCTATATTACCAGAACAGTCGATACGAATAGCATTTGTTTGAAGGCCACAATTCCGGGGGTTGCTCCCATTTGCTCCCCCGCTAATAAACTAGCACAGTATAGATTACTTATTGGACTATCAGGTTGTTTGCAACTCTAATACCACGCGAGCAGGATTTATAAGGAAAATATCTGGTGCGTAGCAACACACAACATTCCGCGACTCCCGTAAATTCGACGACGCATTTCTACAGGAACCTTTATTGAGAACAAAATGTAGGTACTAATTAGGTATTAACGCAATTGGGTTATGTCCGTCAGTAGGCAAATTACTAAAGTTAACGTACCTGTTAAGTGAGTCTGTCTCCTCTGGCTGGTACGTTAACTTTAGTAGGTACTAGTTAGTTTAGAGTACTGTGAGAGTTTGATGAAAACCGTTAGAGCCGTTTTTCAGAAAATTGGAAAGATAAGATGCTTAAGATGCGTCGTTCAACAGATACATACAGAAATAATTACGGGGAACAAAATTTAGGTAAGGGTTGCCACATTGACCAAATCACGTGACGCAGTTACTAGGGAAATTACACGGATATCAACGTTTTAAAGACATTCTGTCGAAAATAAGCTTAAAGTTTAATCAAAACCCTTTGCGTGAAAAATGCGAAAAACCCTAGTTTTTGATACATTTTTGCCCCCAACCCCCTATACCATCGATTGAAATCACCCATAACCTCATTTCCGTGGCCACAAAAATCACGAACAAAACAAAATACGAACCAGCTAAATCGGTCTAGCCGTTCTCCTGCAAATCGCCGAAATTAGGCTTTTTGGATTCAGTAGACCTCAAAACGAAAAGATCTGAAGAATACCCAACTTCATTTTTTGACACAATCACTGTACTTTCCTTACCCTTTTGGGCCGCGGAAAGTAAAAACGCGTCTAATTTTGAAAAAAAAAAATTGATAGTTGTGCTGCTCCCGTCATTTTTCCACAGACTGTAGTGTCCTCTCATTTAGAGCTATTCATACAGGACATTTGAGCAATTGTTGAAGCAATTTTCGACGTAATAAGTATTTGGATCGCTTAACTATTATTAATTTCGAATCGATTCATCTCATAACCTTATTGTGGCGTCCCACGGTAATTTGCAGACTGAATACTGAATTCATACCGGAATGTTCAGTGGTTTCCTCTCGGTCTCGTCCACAGACCACGTTTTCAAATGATGTTTTTGGACACGAAGGCCCTTGAAATGACGAGAGAAAACGTTTTTTCCAGCTATTACACAAATTTTCTTTCTCCGGCCTAAGGAGTGCAAAAAAGGAATTTTCACGCTTTATAAACTGACTGAGACTCACTTAATCTGAAGACGACGGATCTCACAGTAACTCTAATTAAAAAAAAAAAGAAAAAAGAACAATAAATGGATAAACGCGTTGTTCTTCACATTTTTTGAGAGAGACAATATAAATTGACAGCATCGGATGATATTTACCTGGAAATTCTTCCGGTTGGGCTGCAATCTTCAAACACAATAAAAAGAAACGGTCTAATGACGAGAGTCTCGGACAGCTTCATTTCTTTACAAATATTCAAAATCTTTCTCGTATCGTTAGAAAACTTGACATAGATGAACAATAATTAGACGATCTCAGCGTTTTGCAGTGAAATAAATGTAAAGCTCGCCGAAAATATTCTGAAGTAAATCACTCCCGTCGTGTTTCGGCGATGAAACCGGAGACGTTGCTCGCTGATCACTATCGACTTCGAAATTTATGAGGGCTTCGCTCTCCACTTCCCCAAACCCACCCCGAGATCCTTTCATTCTCTTTGATACGATCGTTTTATACTGAAAAGTCAGTGGAATAAAAATGAGGGGGTGAACCTCCACGTAGGATTAAAGAGTCGACTTGATATCGTTATCTCGCGCCCTCAATTTATAGTACTTTGAGTAATAAAAACCCTTTAACTTCTAACGAATCCGGAACATTGACGTTATTACATGTTGAGTCAAACCATGTGCAAGGGGATACCTTTTTCCTTATCTCGAGCTAATCTTTTGGTTTTTGCTACCATCTGAATGAGGGGAGCATGTCTTACACTCGAACAAATAATAAAATTGGTTTTCACACAGTTCACATAAATTAGTGAAACGTAACTTCAACTCTTACGTAGCACTCGAAGGTCCTCCTCAGCCGGAGGCCTGACCTTGGTGATTATCTTTGAAAAGTTGCCAGAAGCAGAAGCTGTGCCTCCTTCGAACGTTCTTGTTCCTACTGCTGACCTACGCGTTGGTTTTTGGAGGTTGACCGTACGAAGGTTGATATGCCTCGATAGAACAGTGCGCTCTGCTGTTCGTGCTCTAGGCCTTCCACTTAGCTTCGCAAGCGTACATTCACGCTCTGGTTCGATCTAGGGGTGTTCCTTTTATCTTTACCACTATTCCGTTCTTGTTCTGTAAGCACCTGCTTCCATTGTGGGCATCTGGCTGGGATGTCGGACGCGCTGTGGCTGTTCTTGGATTCGTCCAGGATCAGCTGTTGTGGTCTGACATGGCGGCTCCATCTGCCCCCAAGCCCAGTAAGCCTTCAGAGTTTGCGGCTGCTCTGCATGGTTCAGTTGATGGACGAGAAATCAGCCAGTGTCCTGACTCCCCCTACTCTTCTGCGTGGGTGGAGTGGGCTCCAGACGGCATTCATGGGAAGGATTACCAGCACTTGCACGCCATTTGTGTGGTGTCACTGCCTACAGGGATGAGGTGTACAAGTGGCCAGGATCGTATTGTTGTTAATGCTCGCTGTCGCGGCTGTGGTAACCTGTTTGAGTCACTAAATCATGTGGTGTAGGAGTGTCCACGTACTCATGGGGGCCTCGTAAAGCGTCGTGATATGGTCTACATGGTGCATTGTCATTTGAGGGCTGAGATGTGGTGAGAGAGCAGCACTACCGGGTTGTCTTCAGAGGAGGACTGAACCCTAACATCGTCTCCGTTGGTCCCGACCAGTGATCCTGGATGTCCAGGTGGCATCAGGCAGCCGGGATCTGCACTTACTTGGCAAGCCAAGAAATATGACACGACGGATCTTTGCATGGTAGTGACAGAAGCTCGTGAAGTGGAGGCAGGTAACATCAGGGTTGCAGTATTGACTGTCCTGGCGTGGTGTTTGGTGCAAGAAAAGTGCTGAGGAGATGGTTCGTTGGGTGTGTTAGCAGGCATTATCCGCGGTTGCTCAGGTCGTATCTAAACTGGTGGTCGTTGTATCGTGGAACATCCTCTTATCCTTCTTTCCTTCACAATCATTCTATCCCTAGAGCTGGCGTATGGTAGTCTGGGAGCCCTCCCCATTTCCTTACTTATTACTTATTTAGTTTCTCCCTTTTGGGTGCCACCGTCCCATTTACATGTCCTCGGATTATGATCCTCTTGAAATAATTTCAACTTTTCACTTCCACATGAAAATCCTCCCTCCCACGAAATTTAGTTCTTCGCGTTTTGGAGTATGCTGAATACAAATTGCAAGTCAGAATATCGTTATTAGGCGCCGTTTAAGTCTTTTTACATTTCTTAGCCCTTCGTTGCATAGTATTTTAGTAATATTTCAGTGAGCGTCGTGCGATAAGTAGCAACAGCCTAACAAAGCCCGGAACGATGAGCGCTGTCTGCTCCTCCTTATAGAATGTCGAGTTCAATATTATTAAGTTGAAACCGGCATGTGTTCTATTAAGAGCATATTAAATTAGTAACTTGAGCAGTAAAAATCGTGGATTGTACGTGGAGCTAAGAAAAGTTGTGTGATGCGTCGCACCAGATATCTTTTTGTGTTTTCGAAATTTCCAGAGTAACCGCATTACCGTATTTGATCAACCTGACGGAGCGTCCTGTAGCAATACATTTTACCGACGTGTTGTTTCACGCAACTATTTCTGTAGTCGGAGATACAAGCCAAGATGCTTTGCAAAATGAGATTTGCCAAACGCCAAACTATTGATTTTATCTTCCCACAAAAACCACTACACCGATTTGGTCAAACTAACAGAGTACTCTCAACTAACTAGTGCTTACTTTTTGTTTCGAATAGATTTTTATGTAGAAAGTCGTTGAACAAAGATACAGCTCCCGTGTGTAAAGCAGATCGTCTATTGTACGGGGGTTGTGGAAAGTCTGATGTTGCTTAGCACAAGATATTTTATTGTTGTGACTAAAGCTCGAGAAACGAATTTGTCCAACGTATAGTTATTTCTTCTTTATTCCCCTGTGCAAGAGCGGCAGCCGTGCACTTTTACAGAATTGTGAAATCATACGCGAGCAGGGTTTAATTTCATTGCGGTTTGATTGAGCATTTAGTGAATATTTTTCTATTAGGCACGTAATTTCACACGTACGCCCAAGTTACAACGATCCTCTTACGCAAAAGACCAATAAATCGCCGTGTAACCACTCGTTCCGACGCTGAGTCGATCAACCCGAATAGAGTGAAAATGCCCAGGAACCCACATTTGAAATACCGCTGATCCGTCGCGTTGCCGAATAAACATCTTGCGCAACTCCCAAGAGTTTGAAGGTTCAGGTCGTAATGGAAGAACTGGTTAGGCGGAACGGTTCTTATTTACGCTGGTCACACTTCGAAGAGCCGCCAATAAATTGGGTAATCTCATTGGCCGGGGATTGTCGCAATTATTTTATTCTGGGGGTTCGACTTCTTTAATTAATAACGAAATTGCGCCTTCGAAAAACAAAAGGCGCTACGTCATTGTGTTCGACAAAGCATAACTTCCTCGTCGTCAACGTGTGGAAAACGCGTTAAGTCAAGAAACACGAAATGTGCTCGTGAAAGACTCAAAATTTTACGACTAGTGAAATTGATATCTCTGTATGCCTGGAATATTACTTCCAAACTCGCGGCTTTAGACCATTTTGTTGAAACATTGAATATACGTCTTTATATATATCAAATAAGCATCTAATAAAACAGAAAACGCCGTTATCTTACTCTGCTGGTTGTTAATTAGATTTGATCGGTCTTGGACGGTTAAAAGAAATTATTGGGGTGTCTGTATGAATATAGCGGTTTTCATCAGTTCTCAGGGAGAAACCTACGACATACCAGTCCGGAAAGTAGTTTTTCGTTTTTAGGAATAGATTCGATGTGTAGAATGATATCGTACCTGAAAAACTTGTAAAGAACGCGATTTTTGCGATTTGGCTGGAAGATTTTGATGAAAATATGGAATTTAAAAAGGTCCCAGACGAAAAAGATAGGCACATTCGGAATCAGCGTTCCTATAAGTAAAGTATAAGTCCAACGTTTTAGGTATGATTAACACATCGCAAAAAAATCAGGAAAACCACGAAACCGGAAAAAACGGTATAAAGCAAAAACTAGGTTCAGTATAGATAAAATGGCTGCGGATCAATATTCAGCGTTGAAGAGTACAACAGAAAATGATGGAGGGATAAAAACAGCCACGCACACTCAACATTTGTTGACCAGGGTAACAATTTTATTTTTACTTTCCTTAGCTCTACGAACTAGAAAGCAAACTTACGTATCGACGGGAATTTTTTCAAGTTTTCTCCCGATTTTTGCTATTTAAGGGCTCCTGAGCAAATAAAAACACCATTTGGTAAAGAAAAAAAAAACGTGTGAACTCGTCTGAGAGAAAACACGATGAACCGTCGTCTCAAGCTTCATAAATCAATTCAAAACTAATACTTGTTCGGCGCATCAGGAGACGAAGAGAGGAAGAGAGGAACTCACTTTTTTCATTTATTTTCTTCAACGACCAGGAAGAGAGGAGATTAGGTCCATGAGGGCCTCTCTTCCCTTTCCCCTGGAACAACTAACAAGCAATCTTCTTCAATGATAGTGAACAGTAGTTCAGTAGTTACCAGTATATTCAAACGCAACCACAAAATAAAATACCGTAAAAATGAAAACAAGATGATAACATCATACCAAAGACTTCCCTCCACGTCATATTTCTCCAATACTTCTTAAAATTATCAACTTCAAGTCGAACAACGTCACCCTCTGGTTGTAGAGCTTCGTTGCTTGCACTAGGACCCTTCGATGACGTGGATGCGCAGGAATTTTAACGTCGTCTGTTCGTTACTAATATCCCGAACGTGCGATGCAGATAAGAACACGAAATTAGTGCCTGCTGTATGTAGGCAGGTCTCCTGAACTTGAGGACTTTGAAGAGCACGGATAGCTATTGCCAACATCCTCTCTAGCAGGTGCTCTTTGCAACCTGCACAGTTCCGTTGCATCATACTACGCGGCAGTTGCATGGTCCAACAATGGGAAAATTAGAAACTGGATCATCTGTTGTTGCACTCGAGCGGGAACATCGCTCTCAATACGCCTTCCTGTAGATGCCAGTCACCTGAGACCCTCTATTCCTTTTGCTTGAGAAATTATGTTAAGATATATCCCATCCATCGCCAGTCTGGTCACTGCTGGTCTCACATTAATCCCCGCCAAGAATCTCATATGCCCTAGTAACTTCCTCAGTGTGTGTGTCTGAGAGAGCGAGATCAGGACAAAGTTACCAGAAAACTGAGATCAAACGGCACCGATACGTGCACAGACGAGGTTTGGCGTGAATGTGTGACTGTCCAAGTGATGGAATAGTCAGAGAATCGGACTTATTCGTTGGTTATCGAAAGTGAGGCATTGGATATCGAGGTTTAGGAGATCCAAGGACACCCATACAACGTACGGAAATGGAATGGACACTGGATCGGTTCAGCCAGGTACTTATCCATAATGGCAATAGTTATTGAAGTAAGGGCGGTCAGTGGGGGAAACACAGGTGACAAGAAGCTCCTTCATTCTAGCGAATTAACATACCACAGGTACTTGACTAAGGGCTACAAAAACCCCGAGCGTTGACCGGAGAGTGCGATGAAATGATTTCTTGTCATCCCACAGACACCGAACATTTTTTCTCTGGACTCTAACAATTTACGTGTATTATTTACCTCACACTTCCACTCCTTTCTCCAGTTCACTGAATAATCATGCAATACGTTTATACGATAATTACTCGCCACGCAGTAAATTCTGGACCATTTCCTTCATTTTTTATTTCATTCGGGAATGGACCCACAACTTTACTGTTCGATATTATTCATTTGATGGTTCATCACATCACTAATTCAGCACCTCCATTTAAAAAATAGTATTTTTGGGCAGCACCGCGAGATAATAAACAAGGAAAAGAAAGTTAGGAAGTGCGTTGTACTCGATGTTTTTCGGTGTAACTTAATACATGGCCGTTTCCTATTGGAGTGAAATTGAATGAACTAAGGAATACAAATGGCCCCACCAAGTGAAGTAGACGGTGGGTCCAAGTTGATTAAGTTGGACGAGTGGTGTTGACAGAGACAGCGAGAAAAGGAAGGCAAAAACTTACTCATCTGTCGAGAGCTGGAGGAAACAATGATCTTTCGTGAAAAGCGGTTTCCTCCAGAGATGCAAAACGATTTGACGTCCTGTCAATCTTGACTGTCGTCCTCTTCCTTTTAGCTGGCGTGTATTCAATTTTCTTCGGCACAGTTGTGTCGGTCAGCCAATATCATCAATTAGCGTCTTCCCTTCCGCTGGACCACACAGAAATCCTTCTCTAAATATATCCTATTGAAATACACTTCCCCACCTTTCTCACAATGTTTGACACGAACCCCGGTTGTATATAAGAAGCATATTGCCCTAGCATCCTGATTTTGTCGTTAACTCCACTGTCATATTACCGACATTTACAAGGGCAAACTGTACAAAAATTTCCTTTCGTCGAAATTTTGCTAATTTGTCTGCTCTCGTTATTTGCGCATGAAAGGCAATTTTTCGGAACTGTTCGGGTAAAAAAAGTAATTGTAATTGTGAGAGCACTTTCTTTGAGTTGTAGCAAAATGCCTTCAGCAACAACGACTTAGTGCGAGTATTCGGTTAATAGTTTCAGACCATTGAGAAAAACAACTAAAAGAGTGTTTTGCGAAAACTAATGAGTTTCACGAAACCGTTAAATCAAACGGTTTATGCCCCAAAACTGTTGTAAAGTATCGAGGGTTTCACTCATCCCGATTGTAATGTAGTTTGGAAAAAACATGTTGGTAGGTTCACAAGTTTTGACGAGCAGGTTTTGGGTAGATTGGCAGTTTAGTTTAGTATGTAGCGACTTAATGGGACGTCCCTTTAGTGTATATGTTACTTATCAATACGTGTGTGGTGCTCACGAGAAAAAGAGGAAGGATACTGTCCCGGCAGGGTGTCTCTTCACTTGAGAGTCCAAGCACCAATGAAGGCCATTTGGAACAATGCTTGCTTGGAAGTCAAGATTTGTGAAAAGAAACAAATTTTGAATTCCCCGTGTGCTTTCGTCTGACAAGTTCCCGTCCCCCATTCCACCGTAACTCCTGCTCTCTTCCCCAAGAACTATCAGCTCCCTTTGTACTGAATTTTGTTATTCTTCTTTTGTTCGACGTTTAATGATTTCCAGACAAGGAATCCATATACTTTTTCTTTTCACAAACCTTGACTTCCAAGCAAGCGTTTTTCCAAATGGCCTTCATTGGTTCTGGGACTTTCAAGTGAAGGAACACCCTACCGCATCAGTATCCTTCCACTTTTTCAGGTTACATGTTCCAGTCATTTCAGCTCGGTCTGCATGTCGATGTGGTTTTGGGTGCCATATCATTATGCTCAGTGGAGCAAAGTCAGTCAATAGGCTTGGCTGATGGGTTTTGGAGCCATGCCTATCTTTGGTGGTTTCTGAGTCAACCACCACCTTAGGCCAGTGTTAGGTACACTAACTACTGGTTACTCATTTAACAAGAGAGTTTGAGAGCCCTTCATGGTTGGAGCCTCGGCCTTTGGTTCCTACAAGGAGCAAGGGACATAAAGGTCGGGCTCACTACGCTTTGATCGTATATACCTTTGCTGTGTCCAGGATATGCCCTCCTTAGCCTTGACGGTTCTGTATTGTTAGTTGCCTGAGAAACGGCTTCAACTGTTCCATGGCCAGTTACTCAACTGTGTGCAACAGTGTGCGCTCGGTTATGGATATCATGAGCACTAAGCATACAGGAGATTCACATTCTCTTACAGAATCACGCTGCAGATCTCCAAGGAACTCAGAGAGCATATATGAATAAAAGCAATGAGGGGGTTTAAGAAGATGGAGGAAATGTGGGCTGCAGCTCCCTGACACTGATTTGGCAAGGGGTTTATGAACAAATGTGAAATGACTGTACAGTGTACGTAATCAGACACTTTTTTATTCGTTTCAGAACATTCTCTTCGTGCTGTTGGTGTCACTGTTTGTGAAATGCTCGGCCTACGGCGAAGTAGCTGCTGGAGGAGGCGCACTATACCCGGAATATCCCATAGGATCTCAAAACTTCGCTGGCTACTCCTGGGACGCCCCCCAGTCAATTAGCTACACAACATATAGTCAACAGCCGGGATTCGTAGCTAAACAGGTATTATACAATTTTAGAACGATCACAACAAAATTCATTCACAGCTCACCGACTCTCCTCTCTACTCGATCCTGTTGAAGGCACCCGGTAGGAAACACTCACTGCATTGCTAGGCGAAAACGTTTCCTGCATTCATGAGGTGTGTCACTGTGCGGGCTTAGTAATGTCTCCAAGCATTAAAATTTCTGTCGCCACCAGGTTTATTTCTGGGACATTTTAATCTTGACCCATCTTCGGTCCTCCTAGGTTTCACCTTGGAATGTCGATTGTATACGTTCAACCTTACACGATCCAGTCTCTTCCTCACAAAATCGTTTCTCTGCTCCATCGGTTGCAGAAAGTTCCTTCTCAATTTCCCCAAATACGTTTCTGGCTGGTGTTTTGGTTTCCAAGCAAACAACTTCTTGGCTCCTTTTGTTAGACACTAGATTTGAACGAATATGCGGAGTTATCAACCAGCAATCAGTCAAACAGCATTAGAAAGCCGCCATACTTGAATAGTGGCGATTGTTGGTACCATCAATCACCAATTGTTTCGGACAATGACCATTTGGAACAAGATCAAAATTGGTGCGACGGTCACGTTGGAGATTCCCGAACCATTCAGTTCCAGAGCAAGACAAAACTCAGTCTAGACTGCCAATTTCATGTCCTTCCTTTGTATTTGTGGTGAACAGAAAGATCTTTTCTTCTGATCTTGATCGCTTTTCCTGTGTCATGTGTCTGTAAGTTCCCAAAAGGAATTTCAAAAACCCAGCTGGGTTCCCTGTAGCCCACTTAATCTCGAAGCTTGCGAGTCAGCCTATACTGTTAACTCTCAATGTTCTAGTCGTCAAGCTCTTAGCCAGCACTACTTTCCAGAGACAATCCTCTAACTGTCAGGCGGGGTCTAAACTATTGCTCTCGACTTCCCATCAGCCCCTCTGGGAGCAAGATACTTGAACTTGTCCTCAAGAGTTACAAAATTAGCTCAGCTGTTTAGTGGCCTTCACGGGCCCATTGCTTCCGCTCGAGCAGCTTAAATGGTTATGGCTGACAAATATGATGAAGGACGCGTAATACGTTCCTTGAAGGTCGAACAGCGACCAACACAAGCAAATCGACCTGTCTCTGCTGGTTTTTTAAATATGTACTATACAGTTTCTATTACAATACTGAAATAAGACTGTTTGTTTTACAGGCAACAGAAGTGGTCGCTAAGGACTGTGATCAAACACCTGTCAGGCCAGTACCGAAAGACAGTTCTCAACTTGCAGTCAATATGAGCAATAAGCCAGCCGGCACTTTAACCACCTCGTCGTCAAGCACATCCATCAAGGAGCAGAGCAGCATTGCAGTGCCTAAGCAGAGTATCGAGCAACCACAGTATTTATATTCCCCTGTTGGTTATCCATTGACCTACGATCAAACGTCATCCATGAGAACGACAACTGGGCCTAGTTATTATTTGATTGATAGCAGCAAATTGTACTCGAGCATGTATCCTCAGTATCGTACTGCTCCTATTCAACAGCCGCTTCAGTCGTTTGACAACCCCTGGTACGTCAACTTGGCAAGTCGGACGAGTCAACCTGTGGGTTACGAGGGAAGTATTGGAGTACCTTCCAGTTCAATTTACGCCAGAAACGACTTGGAAAGATCGTACGCTTACAGTGGAGTCCAGCCACCCGTAGTAGTCAGAAGGCCACCGTACGCATATTCAGGAGCGTACCCCGCGCGAGGTATCGCAGTTCAATCTGTGAATCACTTACCATACGTGAAGAGCTCGGAATCGACGGGCCTGACCAATTCGTACGTCGCCAGAAACATGTTCAAGTCACCCGCCTCATACCCAATCGCCAAGTCCTACGCTGACCTTTCGGCGGGCGCTTTCGGATACGACTACGGTTTCTTCGACGACGGTCAGCCTCGTACGGCCGGTACGTTGTGCAGGGAAAAGAGGCAGTCGGAAGGTTCCATCTTCGGAACGCCGTCTTATGATTACTCCGTTGATTCACCTGCAATCCACAACGCGTACGACTACTCTGCAGCCTCTCGGATGTCGTCAGCGCCATCGTTCGACTTCCAGCAACAGCCCACGTGGTCGAACGGATACCCGCCGCAGCAGAGAGGCAACCCCTATGGATCCATGCACCCGAATTATCTTGCGCCGCAATCGAGAGCGGTAGAAGGAATTGGCCAGTTAGTCAGCGGGATCACCCAACTGTGGCCTATGCTCGCTAGATATGGCGCCAGCAGTCCATTCTGATTGAAAACTAGTAAAACCTGGGCTTCGTTTCAACAAAATCCTAAATTGAAGGCTGAACATCATCAACTCAGAAACCTTTGTAACGTCTTCAACTACTCCAAATTCTACCTGTCAATAAATTCTATTAACTTCAATTACATTAACCTTCTTGCTACTATTTATTCGGCTTTTCAAGAGGCATCACACGGGAAGGACCAAGTGAAGCTGTGCTTTCTTCATTCAGTAAAGATTGTGTCAGGATTAAGCCAGCAATCGAATTAGCCCCTAAATCGGTTCTTTTTACTTTCCTTAGCACCACTAAGTAAAACGGAGAGGTTTATTTAAATCTTTACATTTAAATGGTTTCTGAATCCGGAAAATGTCATTTGAAAATGAGTTGTGGGTGTGTGTGTCGATATGAACGCGTTTGAAGGAAAGACGCTCCCTCAGATTTGATATTCAGCAAACAAATCCCCATAGAACGTCAAAGTAAGGTATTGAGAAAAATCGATTTAAAACTAACTGAGAGACTGCGGCACCAAACATTGTTACTTTCCTTGGCTCGAAGTAGAAAGGGAAGTTATGTAATCGGCTGAAAAACAAATTTTGAGTTTTCTTCAGATCTTTACATTTCAGACCCTCCTGAGTCCGAAAAACACTATTTGGGAAAATGGTCTGTGTCTGTGTGTGTGACTCTGTGAACGGTTCTAAGAGAAAACGACCGTATCAAATCAGCTCAAACTTGATATCTAGCCCGCAGGTTACCATGGAACGCCAAAATAAGGGTATGAACAAAATCCATCGAAAGTAAACAATAGTTATCATAGTGATCAAAACACCAAATATTTTTTTTCTCAATAACGGCTCCAACGATTTTGATTGAATTTTTTATATTGATAGCTCTTAATGTGGCAAATACACCTTAAAATTCCCATCTATGGGAAAATGACGAGAACAGCACGATAAATTACCAAAATTTTCGAAGTAATCGATTTTAGAGCGGTTTTTAGAGAAAACGACAGAATTAAATCACCTCAAACTTGATATCTAGCCCAAAGATTACCATGGGACGTCAAAATAAGGTTATGAGCAATATCCACCGAAAGTTAACTGTAGTTATAGTGATCAAAACACCTTTTTTTCCTCAAAAACAGCTCTTATGATTTTCATTAAATTTTTTCTATTGATAGCTCTCAAGGCAATTATACCATAAAATTCCCATTTGTAGGACAATTACGAGAGCAGCACAATAACTTATCAAAATTATCTACGAAAATCGATTTTAGCGCAGTTTTTACTTTCCGCTACTCGAAGGGAAGGAAAGTATAGTAATCGGCCCAAAAAAAAAAGTTGGGTTTTCTTCAGATCTTTACGTTTCAGACCCTACTGAGTCTAAAAAACCTAATTTCGGAGAGAGGTCCGTGTGTATGTCTGTGTGTATGTCTGTGTGTGTGTGTGTCTGTAGTTCGATTTGCGGGCGAACGGCTGATCCGATTGAGTTGGTTCTTTTTGTTTTGTTCGTTATTTTTGTAGACACCAAAATAAGGTTATGGACGATTTCGGCCGGTGGGAAGGGGGTGGGGACGAAAATGTACCAAAAACTAGGGTTTTCGCATTTTTCTCGAAAACGGCTCTAACGATTTTGATTAAACTTTCAAATTATCTTCTCCTAGTCAATACCTAACTTTTCTTCTCTATACGTATCTCCATGAAAATACGGTGAACGGAGATATGGGCCCCTGAAGCAAAAATAGGTTTTTTACGCTTTTTGGCAAAACGGCTTCAGCGATTTCCACCAAACTCACAGGATGTTTTCAAATAGTTGATACCTACATATTCTTCTCAATAAATGTTCCTGTGACGGTCCATTGAACAGAGATAAAAATCAAAATGTGTCGAAAATAACGTTTTTTCTAACATTTCCGTAAATTCCAGGGTAACTTCTTTACCAGATGTGATAAATTCTAATGGAGTGTCTTTTAGTTACCCATACCCATATTTCGTTCTCCGTAATTATTTCTGTATTGATATGTTGAACGGAGATATAAGCCAAGTTAACTCAGAAAAGGAGATTTTTCGAATATTAATTTATTGGTTTTCCAATTTTCTCAAAAACGGCTCTAACGATTTCGATCAAACTTACGGAGTACTCTCAGCTACCTAGTACGTACATTTTGTTCTCCATAAATGTTCCTGTAAAAATGCGTTGAACGAAGATATAGCGCCCGCCAATGTAGGTGGTGTTCGAAATTACGGGGGTGGCGGAAAGTTGTGTGTTGCTACGCACCAGATATTTTCCTTTTAAACTCCGCTGAAATGTTACTGTAATGTTTAGCTATGTACCCCAGTGAATTGACGTAGAGCTAAAACGGTTCTAACGATCGGTTGAATATTTTTAGTTCAATTTCCAAGTAACAGTGATTTTTTTTGTTCACTAAAACCTCGCTCAAATAGCGTTTTCGGAAGAATCGTGGTGTCAGTCCAATAGATTATCCATACGGGGGGGTCTAATGAGGCTCACACGATAGTTAGAAGCAACTCAAAAAATTCGAGAATTGAAACCACTACCTTTTCACTTTTTTGTAGCTTTTACCAGATAATTAAAAAACAAGGAAAGTAAAAAGTGAACACGGCTCTTCTAAAAAAATCGTGTCCACAATTTAATAAATCACTTATGCTTCGATCACGTAATAATGGACGTGGTGTTAGTAGAAGTCGAACGAATAAATTCAGGAACCACAAGCACCAACGGTTTCTACAAAGATCGACGAAAGATGAACCGAATAAAAAAAGCATTTAAATAGTTGCTAGCGCGATACAAGTCGCTGAACGCGCGTAGAAGTGGAGAAAGTTGCGTGGTGCACCGTATTAGATATTTTCATGCTCTTCCGTTCGAAGAAGGTTATTGATTACCGATCTAGGAACTGCCGAAGCGTCGTAATTGTCCCGAAGGCCGCATTAAAACTAACGTCTCGCAGTCCGTCAATAGATCCTGCGAACGTTACGTTGCGTTACTCACGTGCGAGACTCCCTTCAAAACTATTTTGACCGCCTTTCGTCAGGTTCGGCCACCCGCGAAATAAAAAGCTATCGTTAGATAGTTGTGACCGGCGTTTTCGCGGTTATTATTTACCAATATTCCGAGCCGAGGGACGCGGACTTGTCAAGTTGTGAAGAGGGGAAAAAATAGGGGAGGAAAAGCCGTTCAGGATATAAAAGGTGGCGAGACCGAGAAAAATATAATCAGTTTCAGTTCGGGAGACGCAAAAACGCGAGTTGACAACGCGCAAGAACGTGGGATTATCTTCTCTATCAAATCCGTCAAGGCAAGTCCTTTCATCTACACAGGATTACGTTTCCATTCTCGGCTCATCATTTTTGTAGTAGTTTTTAAAGGATTAACTTCAAACGACGGGAGATGTCGATGGCAACACAACATCGATGTTTTCAATTCATGTGCCACCGCGTCTCTTCTCGCTCGAACGAAATGATGAAAGTATACGTTTAGAGACTTGCTTGAGATTCACGACATGAAGTATGTGCACCAAACTTGAATATTGTAATAGTCGAAACACAAAATGCTGTAGGTCTTTGCAAATTAACCAAGAGCTAACCTCGTTAATCGGATTGGAGAAACCAATTAAGTGTGATTAAACATTTTAGCCCACTTTTACCTCAACAAAAAGATAACGCAATTAAATAACTATTAAACATATTTAAATCGTAACTGAAATAATCTAAGGTTGCTGTCGACAAATCAATTTTAAAAAAAACGCAAAATATCACACAACGGTTTGTTATTCTCTTGTATAACATAGTTATCGAGCTTGACGCAAGTCTCACTCCTCCGAGACCCATCCTGTTCAATTCAGCAACGAAAAATACTAGTAAACGATACGAAACACGACTTGACACACTTGATTTACATTTTCCACTCGATACTAGGCAATTTACGAAGTGACTAGTCACGGGTGGTTTGGAGGCAGTTAGGTAACAGAGCTGGAAATTAGCTCAGGAGGGGCCGAACTTCCGTGTACTGTCCCGTGAATTTCTTCAATTAGTAGAATTAGCCGCGCTACATTTCTTTTTTTTTTCATTTACGCAGTCGTACACCTTTGAGACTTGTCATGTTCGACACAGCATCGAAAAATGCCAAGAAAACGATACCAAATACGATGTCATTACAATGAAACTACCAAAATTTCGTTTTACGCCATTTTTGTAAATGATGTTTAGCTCATAACAACCACGGGATTTGTTCGTTCTGATCGCTGAGCAGAAAGACACGACTGGATTCCAAATGAAGTTTTTGTACAAATGTAGGGTTTTTTGAGATCGCGCTAATGGTAATATCTGGCCCGGATGGCGAACAGAGATTGCGGATTTGAAAAATGCCCTGACCGCAAACATATTGTATGTGTGTGTATTATTTCATAATGAACAAAAACATTGACAAATCAACCTCAAAGGTAACGCACTCTTTTGGGAGTCAGCTTGAATCAGCAGTAATACTCAATAATCGCCAACGACTGCACTTAGAGATTATGCAGGATTTGGTGGCAATAGACTTGAGGCTCCAACGGTGGCCTCTCACAGAATCATCCCAGACCACCTCTGCACGGATCGATAAATCAAATCAACCGATTGACTACAACGAATGATAAAATGAACGAATCTGAACGAAAAAGACGAGCTATAGTTTGACAATTACAGTCTAATCTAGGTGACGGCTCAAATCGATATGCTTGAAAGGGGTTACCAGGATTATAGTGCGTCCAACAGTCCTACCAACCATTTCCACCATGGACAATGAACATTTTCACGCATAAGTGTCCCGTAAATATGCGATGTGGTTCGTTTCAATAGTCTCTTACTGCTTACCTATTGACAAGGAAAAGAGTTTACAGAGGAGTTCTGTTAATGCTAAAGAAAAACCCTGCTAATTATTACACAACGGTTTATTATTCTCATGAACAGCTTGACCTAGTATTACTGCTTCGAGACCCATCCCATTCGATTCAGCATCGAAAAATACTAGTAAACCATACGGAACATCACCTGACTAAAATGGAACTACAGAAACTAAATATTCCCCCGGCGCCAGGCGCCCGTAAATGCGCAGGCATTTATGATCCGATGTAGGGGTGTGCGAAGGAAGTGCCAGCCTTATCGGCCCTAACCTTCCTCCGCCTCGTCGGGCAAAAAGAATTGGGGAAATTGGGGCGGGGACTTCCAGCGAACGCTCGGCAATTGGCACGATGGATGGAACGTTTACTTACGCTGTAGTTCCCCCGAGTTCTTTCAATTAGTAGACTCTAATATTTACTGTAATTTCCCTTTACGCAGTTGTACACGTCTGATACTCATTCCATTCGACCAAGGATGTAAAAATACCTTGAAAACGATACGAAACACGGCTTATTTGCGATTATACCGCGTAATTGTTAATTTTTTAAACCATTTTTTGTCCATAACAACCACGGGCTTCGTCCGATCGGATTGCCGAGATGGCAGGCACAATTAGATACCAAATGGGATTTTTGTGCGAAGGAACAGATTTTTTAGACCATGTTAAAGGCACAAAACGGCCCAGACGGTGGACGGGGGGCAGCAGGCAGGGGATGGCGGATGGCGGCCGGACATTGCAGATTTGGAATCCCCATTTCTTGAAACGTAAAGTATCAAATTTTGAGGGGGGCTTGTAACAAATTTTTCGTGACCGAAAACATAGGAGTGGAGCATGGTGGTTACATGTGAGAGCATCATCCAACGTGAAGAACCTGCTTCAACTCTTTGTCTCGTTAATCCTCCAAAGTTTCAGGTCAGGATGGTACTTGATGTAGCATGCAACCCATGGGCGTGGTAACCTTCACGTTAAGACGTGGGGTGTTGTAGTTGAGGTGCATGAAATTGCAGCAGACGGCCTTGTCTTTAATGGCTCACTATAACGTGACAAATGACGATGACCTAACGTGTCAAAGTCGATCCAACATTTCAGTTGAGATCGGTGTTTACTCCATTTGTTAGGCAAAGTGCGGCTTGGCGTTGTCGGGCGAAGAAGATAAGAGCGACGACTGAGCGCATGTTTGCAACTAGGTTGTCCCGACTGAGAGGGAATGAAAACACTTAGCGGACTGTAGGGGAAGAGTTATGCGATCTCCTCGTCGCTCCCGGTGTTTCTCAAATCCGAAAAATTGAATAGTAAACTAGGTCTCATTTACAGTTGAAATTCTCGGGCTCTCATCTTCTACCATTTACCGGTGGAAACCCGTCGTCGTTTACTTATGATTCAGAGACGTGCCAAGTCCCGGCCATTTTTTATCCCCCCCCCATTCCTCCCGTTCCGTTCCACGGGAAAACGACGCGGAGAACTTCTTCTCCGTTCAAAAGGAAGTCGTTAGCCGTCGTCGTCGACCGTTTTGAAATACGGAACGAAACACTCAGTGAAGGACCAAAAAGTGGGGGAAACTATTACTTTCTACACAAAGAGCGACCTTTTCAGTCGACTCTAAAAAGGAAGGACAAAAAAAAGGAAAAAAAGTTAAAGGAACTTTTAATTACATTAATGAGGAAATGAGGCTGCGAAATGGGGGGGGGGAACCGCAAAAGTGCACGACTCAAATTAGCACTTAGACCCTTGTAATCGAACTTCGCTTTTCAGCGAGGTTAATTGGCTGGTTTTTGTTTGACGATTAATTTGTAAATTGGTGATCGAATCGGCTTTAGAAATGAACTCCATTGTGAGCCACTGAAGGCCCAAGTTTGGGTCTCCGGCTGAATAAAAGTTTCGAACTGGGTTTTATTTGGTCTTCGAACGTCGGAATGGGAATCGATTAATTACGTTTCAAAAGAATAGATGTTTGGAGGTCGACGATTAACAATTATCAATCGATATTTTATTTCTTTAGTAACTTGACAATCTGTAAAAAGGCTGTTGGGTGCAAGAGAGCGAGAAATGGAAGAAGATTCAGTATTTGCTGAACTGACGAGTTCAGAAAACCTCAAGTCAGGACAATTATCGATTAATGTTAACTCTCCAGGTTCTACAATTCGCTGAACCAGGTAGTTCACAAGAACCACCGCTTTTGACTGCAGACGAAACTGATGTTGAAACCACGATCGAAGGGATAGATCTAAAACCGAACCTCCTCCTAGGTATGCTTTTATTTCCGCAATTGTGCAGCACGTCTTACATCCAGAACCTATGTCGTATCAGCAAGCGTTAGCTGGTCTTCTTCGACGTGCCATCTCCATCAATGAAGGTTGGATATCACAGTGGCAAATCCCTCTCTGTCTTCAGCGGCTCTGATGAGCTCCTCGAAGCCCATGCCAGTCCACCGTCCTAGGCCCCGCTTGCCCTCGATCTATCCCTTGACGATGAGCTGTGCGTAACGGTATTTGTCGTTAGCTGGTAACGAATCTGAAAAACGGCTTGAGGGCATGGAGGAGAAGATGGAGTCACATAAACCAAACTTGGGCTATGCCAGAACCAGTAGATTGTAAGTGGATTTGCGTCAAACGCAATCTGGATGGTGATACTGTCAAATATAAAGTAGCAACAGGTTTCAGTCAGCAACCTCGAAGTAGACTATTATAAAACCTTTAGTTCTGTAGTGCATTACCAATCGATTGGTTGCATTCTGTCAACTGAGACTCTTGAATCACAAAACAATTTGACGTAAAAGCAGCATTTTTTTATGGGGGCATTTTCACGAAGCAACCAGAGGGGTTTGATGATAAGACAGGTTGTGTTTGCAAACTACCAAAACATTTTATGCCTGGCTGAAACAGGTCCCAAGATGTAGGAACGATAAGCAATTGAAGGAAACGAATTCTGCAGAGAACGCCAACATGCCACATGCAATAGCCCCATAGATTCATTTCTTGCTAATCTTGGAGAGGCTTTGCAGATAACAGTTACGGACTCCACCTACTATCTAGGGTTTGAAATTTCCCGGATGAATGACAGTTCAGTTTTTGTAGAGCAGCAAGGGTACACAAAACCAATTGTTACAACCAATATAGGCAACCTCTAGCGCCAAATCACCGTCTGGCACCCAACTTAGCCCGGACTTGAGAAGGCAAAAGGGCTTACCTTGCGTCTTTGTAGTCTCGTTCTCGGGGGGGGCCCCCTTCTTGGTTCCGTGCAATGAACATCGTTGGTCGGCAGTCTCCTATTACCTCAAGTCAGGGCAGCGGAATTCCAAACGGTTGGGCAAATGATTAGGAGCAGAATGAAAAATGTGTTTTGGCGTTTAAAGCGAACGTCGGGACAAAAGCGGATTAATCAATCGCAACGCGGCGTGTAGCGGACTGAAGAAAAAGAAGGTGAGCAATTCGAGTCTCCGAGACCTAGTTTATCTGTTGCGATAGCTGGCGGTAAGGGGCGATCGAGACCGAACGATTCGCCGACAAAAAGGTCAGGAAATGCCCACGACATCTGTTTACCTCCTTACTAGGTTTCTCCACTAATTTTGAAAAAGTAAAACGTGGATATTACTGGATAGTAAATGCAAGATGATCATTGTGTCGCCCGTAGGTAAGCATCTCATAAACCCTGACTCTTTTATGGACCTGCGGGACGAGTCAAATATTTCGCCTCTAGAGTTGAACGTCTTTACATAAGAATCATAATTTATTGTTTCAGATGGTTTCAAGCTTCATTCTAGCGACACTATTCGCAACTTGTTTCGCCCAGTACAGCAGCGACTACGACAACGGAAGTCAGCAAACTCTAAGAGGCGACCCTTCGGAGTTCTCAGGGCGGTACGAAGAGCCTCGAGCCACTTCTTTGAATGAGTTCAATACTGGCGGTAGCTTCGAAGGGAGCAATTATTTCAGGAATAAGGACTCCCCTCAGTTCAGCGCAGAACATCACGGTGTGAAGCACGACGAGCCTTCTCACGACCATCATCATCACCATCACGACCACGGAACGAGCTCGATGAGCTTTTGTAAGTACGATATGAGCGTGTCTAAGAGATAGTGTATTCAACGTGGTAGTAAATACAGCCGTCGATTTGGATTTAGAATCCTCAGGTACTGACTGTTAAGCCTGTAGGATCCCAAATAAATGCCTGACGGAGGAATAGCTTTTGGTTTATTATTCATTCTGAATAATAACCCTATGTTTTTGGTCAGGAAACATTTTTTACAACCCCCCCTCAAAATTTGATACTTTACGTTTCAAGACATGGGGATTCCAAATCTGCAATGTCTGTCAGCCGTCCCCCGTCCGCTGTCCTCCGTCCCCCATGCCCCGTCCGCCGTCTGCTGTCCTCCGTCCCCCATGCCCAGTCCGCCGTCCGTTTTGTGCCTTCTGGTCTAAAAAATCCGTTCTTTCGCCCAAAAATCCCATTTGGTACCTGGTTGGTACCTAGTTGGTACCATTGGGTACCTAGTTGTGCCGCCATCTCGTCAATCTAATCGGACGAAGCTCATGGTTGTTATGGACAAAAAATGGTTAAAAAAATTAACAAAACGCAGTATAATCGCAATTACGCCGAGTTTCGTATCGTTTTCAAGGTATTTTTAGATCCTGGGTCGAATGTAATTAGTATCAAACGTGTACAACTGCGTATAGGGAAGTTATAGTAATTATAGTGAGCCAAAGTCAACTAATTGAAAGAACTCGTGGGAACTACAGCGGAAGTCAACGTTTCGTCATTAGTTCTCCCTCCCTCCCGTCTCATCAAAACCACCCGCCCGCTCGACTCGCAACATCATGCCAATTGCTACAGGCGCTTACGAGCGCCTGGCGCCGGGGGAATATTTAGTTTCCGTAGTTCCATTGTAGGCAGGTCATGTTTCGTATGGTTTAATGGTATTTTTTGATGCTGAATGGGTCTCGAAGCAGTAATACTAGGTCAAGCTGTTCATGAGAATAATAAACCTTTATGTAATAATTTGGTAGAGTTTTGTGTTTGTTTTTGTTTTCAGTAGGAAGGAGGGTCTGCTATTAGTGGTGATTTACTCCTGCGTATTGAGAATCAAACCCGAACCATTTAGCACATTGCATCACGTTGGCCCTCAAGCCTCTCAGCGATGGCAGCTCTTCTTGCTCTCTTCATCCTCAATCTTGCACTGTGTTACCATTCCCATACTGGCTAGCAGTTTGGGAGGTTCAGCACGCGGCCTTTCCTCAATGTTTTCATTCTTGACCCTTGCAAGATATTGGCCGTGGATCAGTAAGCTCCATCCTCTTCTGGCTGAGCACTGCCCTGGCAAATTGAGCTAGACACCTCCAGTTTTCATTGGAATTAAACATCGTAGTTTTGAAAGGACGGAAACTAGCGTGAAAAGCATGGCTCAGACAAACGCCTCTGGTGTGAGCTAACCAACTGTATCTTCCATTGTGCACCTCCAGCCTGCCCACTCCAGGAACGAGAAGCATCTTCCACCATTGCCCTGAAGTGCAGGCAGTTTGGGCTGGCAGCCTTTCAAATTCAGTGCAAGTAACCCCTAAATGCTCCATGTCCTGTTAGGAACTGATTGAGGAGAAATCCACCTCATCATGGCGTCGCATGAACCATGGAGTAAGAGCTGGAATCAACCACCAGGTCCACCACCTCTCTTGGGCCTTTTACTTCTCTCCTGTGGGCTGTACTCAAGTTGCCCTCTTGATCCAAAGTGGATGGCTGCAAAAGACCAAACTCGTCCTCGTTATGAGGCGAAGAATGGAGCCTCTCCTTTCATTCGTGTCGACACCGCAGGGCTGTAAACAAGGAACAGAGGAACATTGGAGTCGAAACGAGCACCAACAATGAGCCCCGAGTTTCTTATCTACTTATTTCGTGACACGATTTCGTTCCTTCCCAATGTGACGCTTTCTGGCAGTCAAGTGACTGCTATGTATGTGTGATTCATAGTCTCATATCTACATTCACGGAATTTTCACATAGATATGTAAAAGAACATTTAGGTACTGATTGGTAGGAGATCATTTGAAAGTTAGTGCCGTTTATGAGAAAAATGCGAACAACCCTCGTAATCGAAAAACGTAAAGAGCTCGAGAAAGCTCATCTTGAAGCTTATTTTTAAAATTGCTCCATTAGGGTCAGTTATTTACGGAATTTCTTTACTTTACAGCTCAAAAAGTGAAGCATCACGACTTCGGATTCAAATTTGAGCAAAAACACGGAAAACACGGGCATTTTCATGGATATGCTCATCCTCACGCTTATGGCGGCTTGAAGGTGGAACACTGAAATCTCGATCTCTCGCCAGACGCCGTTCAAAACATGAGGAGCGGAAAGGCGACGCGATTTGTTCGTAGTTCGTAATTTGTTAACTTGTTCTATTTAATTTATGCTAGTCAACTCGTGCGGCACAAATATGACGTGTGGTTTGTCGGAATATTTGGTTTCGAGTTAAGTACCGTGTTGTTTTTTACTCCAATCGTTTTTACATGAACCTGCTTTTTATAAAACACAATTTACCTCATATTAAAAATCAAACTGTTGAAAGAAAAAGTTTTATTTTGAAACCTGGGGTCTTCGGCGCTGAAACAAATAGCAAATCAACAGGAAGCAGAAAATAAAAGTTGCACGGGTGCGTAAAATGCCTCAAAAAGGTTTGCTCATCACGCACAAGCGATGTTCAAACGAAGTTATTCTCGCATCCCATTGTCTTCCCAATTCCCCATTTATCAACTGTGAAACCTCTCCGTCTTAGTAAGTGGTTCCTCAAATTTGTCGGTTTGTCCTTCGTAATTAGATTGGTCCCTTTTTAAAATCATTTCCTTCTCCTCTCGTACTGTTCATTTAGGGCCAACTGAAATGTTCGAATAAATGAGTTCTTCAATTGAGAAGACCGCGCGCCGATAATTCAATTTTAATATGCGAAGCTCCTAAAGTTTCCTGTTCTCGTTCTCCTCGCTTCAGTTTAATTATTTTGAAATTGGAGTTCACTCTTCGAAAAACGGGAAAAATGTGAACGATACCTTCGATGGACTCAGAAACAAATGAGCTTTTGGACCCCCCTGTCATTTGAACGTTCTCCAATTTCGGCACGGTTCCGGTTACAACGCAGTTTACATTTCATTTGATCGAGCTTTACAAATCGCGTTGGTATAAAATTGGTTACTTCGTTTTATTCGAATTGCATTCGCGTGGCGCGTGTAGAGAAAAAAAAGTTAGATCTCATTTCTCGTCCCTTTGTAGTTCAAATTGCGTCCGTTAACCAAAACCAATCGAGTCGTCGCTACGCTTGGTGTGACTTGGCGCTCTAAAAGAGCAATTAATTTATTCATGGACCACTTCTGATGAATATTCATTGGAAAAAAATGACGCTTTGCTGGTGATAAGCTTTACTTTGAGCTGTGAAAAAGAGAGTTATAATATTTTTTAAATTGTCAGTGGCCAGCGCTCTAATTATGGGATGTTTTACTTCTTGTGAAGCCTCTTACCGAACTTATGTTGGGTAAGTTACAATGCGTATTCGTTCATTATTTTGCTGTCTGGGATCACTCAATGAGTATGGAAGAGTTAACAAAAGCAATCGATTTCTTCCTGGAAATATCTGGATTATACTGAATAACACCAACAAAATTATGGCTTCACGGTTCACCAAAATGTACCGAAAAATATAATTGCTCATTTCAAATCTGCACGAAAGATCGCTGTCATGAATCCGATCGAAAATTCCAAGGTCGAGATTTCTGAGCAGAGGCTGTTTGAGCCTGGGGTCGCAAGCATTTATTTATTTCATTGGAGCAACCTCAATGTAAAAATATAACACTTTATTTAATAGCACAGCACATGGAGCAGAGCACTTGGCAGGCCACAAATCGAAGTCAAAAAAATAGTGGAAGGGCCTGGAGGAAAGGAGATGGAAGAGCAAGCTAGACTTCAATGAAGAGAGCGAGCCAGAGGAGGGATCGATGTTGTGAAGAGAAATCAGCGAGGTGACAGAAGAAAATGGCATAGCAAACGTTTCATGCATTCAAGCCAGGGCGAGGCATACGGAAGCCGGTGAAGGCAAGGCGGAATCTACGCGTACAAAGAAGTAGAAAGGACGTATCGGCGAATACTCTTCTTGTGGTTTGTTGTTTGTTACTCCGTACTATATCGTGAACCTGTTGCCATTATTTAATTTCATTTTTCATTTCATTTTTAATTCATTACGTTTACGTCAGTCCTCGCCCGCTCGTCTTATTCTTCGACTCTTCATCTCGTCCAATCTCTAGCAGGGTCTCGTAGTTCTCTAGAATAGCGGTTGCACGATTTTGACCATAGTTTCAATATACCTGCTACACACCAATATCTAACTTCAATTCCGAATAAATATCACCGATGAAGCAAAAATAGGTATTTTCCACATTCAGGCGAAACGGCTTCAACGGTTTTCGTCCAACTCACACCGTCTCTTCAACTGGACAATAACTATATATTGTTTTCCATGAATGTTTCTCTGACAGTTCGTTGAATTAAGGATAGCAACCAGTATGTGCCTCTAATCGTGTATTTTTTAACGTTTAGTTTTTACAGTAAATGGCTATTGGTACTTGATCGTCCTCAGGATGCACGTCAGGTAAATACGGAAAGCTCGAAGGATCGAGCAATTGCCAGAAGTATCTAGATTAAACGTGATCTCCCACTTCACTGCTCCCTATTTATCTTCATGAGTTGTTTGTAGAAAAGGCCCGAGAAAAAAAGGTATTTTCCTCCTTCGAGAAAGCGCCGGCGGGGCGTCTCGTGAAACAAATGGTCTCCGTCGGCTGTGGAAAAACATGAAAAACGTTTAGGAAGAGGAAGTTGGGAATTGATGAATAATTTGGGAGGAAGGCGAAAATACCCGGGTGATTTTAGCGATTTCGAACTGGAGAAAACTAATTTCCTTCTGTAGACTGGAAGCCTGAAAAAAAAAATTTCCGCTTTTGACTTTTTCCCTTCGGAAACGCAGTTCATCCTTTTGCCAATATCCTGCGGTAATAAAGAGCCTTAATATTATTTGCAGAGTGAGAATTGGGAATCGAGGTGTTGAAGGAAAGTGGATATGGCTACGTCTTTCTGAAAGGAGGTGTTCAGTTCGGTTGCCATCAGTCCCTTTTCAAATACAAAAACCTGAGAAAGTGTTATACGACCGTTTATCACTTTCATGCATAGCCTGACGTAGTCTCACACCTCCGAGACCCATCACAATCGATTCAGCATCGAATAATACCAGTAAACGATACGAAACATGACTTGACTAAAACGGAAGATGGAAAATTACATAATCCAGGTGTGTCGAGTGGAGCTGACGGCTGGAGAGTGGGACGGGAGGGAGTGATGACACGATAACTTTCGGTTGTTTACGATCTAAACGCAGTCGTACATCTCTGAGACTCGTTCAATTCGACCCAGCACCTCAAAATATATAGAAAACGACCCCAAACGTGACGTAATTGTTGCCTGAACTGAACACAACTGGCACTCTGCTCAGTACTGCAGCCTCGAACCCCCTTGTTTGGATGCACAAGTTCTCATCATTCATGACATTAATCAGATGTGCCGGGGTTATCCTCCGTTTCGTGAGAAATTTCAAGCATAAAGAGAGCCCTCACTACGGACCTCTACGTATTAGTGAACTGAACCAGGCAGAACTTACTTGCATAAGAGCTATTCAAAAACAGCACTTATGCGAAAATGGGTCGTTTGCTGGGACAATGAAACGGTATCACAAACTAGCACCATTTGTGGATCAAATGAGTATTCTCAGGGTGGGCGGCAGGCTCCACCAATCATCCATGCCATTTGACACCAAACATCCAATTTCACTCCCCACTAAGTGTCATTTCACCTTAATAATGATCGATTTTTATCATCGACTCTACTTACATCCTGGCCCGAGCCTCCTGCAAGCTCTTATTCAACGGAAATTCTGGGTTCCCTCTCTTCGACAGCTCATCAGGAAAAGAAATTTTCTGTGTCTGACATGTTTCTGATTGCGGGCGAACCTACAGAACCCTGATAAAAATGCCCTTAAAATGGGCACCTGCCGGAGTGCCGAGTTAAAGGGTCAAGAGCCTTCCAGCATGTTGGAGTGGACTTTGCGGGTCCACTCCAAATGAAGGAGTCACCTCGCAGAAAGACGGCCATCTACAAGGTTTATGTCTGCATTTTTATATGCATGCAAACAAAAACTATGCATTTAGAAGCTGTCACTGATTTATCTACTGTGGCTTTCCTGGCCTGCCTATCACGTTTTACCAGTCGTCGAGGACTACCAGAAGCGATATACAGTGACTGTGGGTCTAACTTCTTGGGCGCTTGGAACCATTTAAAAGAGCTTCGTAACTGGTTCCAGACGCAGAGCATGAAGGACAGCATCTTACACTTCTGCTCAAATGGCATTTCAATCCGCCGCATTCCCCTCACATGGGAGGATTGTGGGAGGCCGGAGTCAAGAGTATTAAACGCCATTTAGTCTTAGTGGCTGGAGGCACTCCTTTAACCTATGAGGAATTAGCGACTCTCCTATCAAAGGTTGAGGCCATACTCAATTCAAGACCTCTTTACCCTTTGTCTAGTAGCCCTGATGAGATTTCCTATCTCTCGCCCGGACATTTCTTAATAGGCGGAAATTTAGTGGAAAATCCTACACCCTCTCTCCTAGATTTTCCGACGAATCGACTTGGGCGTTGGCAGTTAATCAAGCGTATGTACGAGCACCTGTGGAAACGCTGGCACATGGAGTATCTTTCTTCTCTTCAAGCAAGACCAAAGTGGACTAAAACCAACCCAAATCTTCAAGAAGGGGACTCGGTTCTCATACGCGACAGCCGTATGCCCATGCTTCAATGGCCTCTCGCGAAGGTTATAGAGACCTACCCTGGAAAGGATGGAATCATCCGATCGGTCAAGATTGCCACCTCTTCAGCAACCTACCACCGACCAGCCTTGAAGCTCACCAAGCTAGAACCCTTGCAGCTTCCATTGTATTCAGAGGTTCCATAAAATTTTGCCAAATTTGGTGGGCGGTATGTTGACGCCAACGGATATCGCCAGAGCTGTTAACTGTTTGGCGACCCCAACTGAGCTCCGCAAGGTCTTGAATCCTCAACAACGTGCAACTAGCACAAACTCGTTGGCCACATCCCCAGCCTCATTGCCGGATTTCATTGCGCCTACGATCGGCAACGTGAGCTGTTCCTCCATTGTTCTCACTTCTTTTAATTCACGGTCTCTGGATCCGAGGCTTCTCAAGATAGCCAAAACTACTGACATTTTGGACAAGGTAATGTGCCATTCAACCCCGACACATAATATGACTTCCCATGTGGGGCTCAATCCCTATTAAATCTTTTGTTTGGTCTTCCTCCAGGAACACCTGAAAGCGTGGAGAAGACAAACCAGATCTCCCTCCGCTTCCACTCGTCTCCTACCAAAAGTCTTGGTCAGCATATTCAGTCTTTATTTTCTTTAGTTCCTGAACGATTTCATTTAACCCGTATTCGACATTTAACGAGCGCATTATTCCTTTTTTTCTTTACGTTTATCTGTACAGAGCTCTTAGCTACATTTTATTTAGTGTCCATGATACCACTACGCATTTGTAACAATACAGTCCACTATTACCTTTAATTTTGCAGTTCTTTTTTTTCTCCGATTTTTTCTCACGTTTTTTCAGGTTCAGTTTTCTTTCTCTTTCCTTTTTTTTTAAACAGGCGTCAGATTGAGCGTAGCCCAGATACCGGCTACACAATTTACGCCACAGTATAGTGACAAAACTGCGAAAATTGCCTTTTTTTAAACCACTTTTTGCCTATAACAACCATTAGCTTCGTACAATTGGATTGCCAGGCAGTATGGCACAACTAGATATCAAATAGAAGGTATCACAAGAGTGACCCAATAAACTGGTTTTAAAAAAATAATTCTTCGCGGTTAGAAGTCCAAATAACAGTTATCCAAGCGATGACTGTGAGCATCACAATGAGAGAGCTCAATATCGGTGTTCGACCTGCATTTTAAGAAGGGGCCCCGCAGTAAAGTTCACTTGAAAGTATGTCTGGTTATTATGGTGCTCTGAACTCTCAATTATTTTCCCCAAAAACGGCTTGAACGATTTGGATTACATTTTTGCATGTACAATTAATTCTGTGCTGCCGTGAAGTGTGCTGTTCCGGGAAACTGATGAGAGCAGCTCAATAAACCATGCACATTTTGAAATATGACTAATATTGAGTACTCTCAAAAATGGCTCTACAGAGCTCTACTCATTGTTTTGTGGACAGAGATCAAACAACGCAACGATAATTTGAACTTTTCATTGTAGAACAAAAGCTGGAGCAACACAATAAATTATCGATAGTTTCGATTTTACAGTATTTTCATATACGATTTTAGTATCTTCATCCTCATTAAGTCCTTTTCGCACAGGTGCTCAGCGCACTTGAAACACCGTAAGTTTATTAACACTCATAAGAAACCCAAAGCAACCCCCGAAAATACGGAATTAAAAATAACGTCGTTTTTGTGATAATTTCTATCGCTGTTTGCATTATAGTTCCAGAACGTTGATCACCAACCACTCCCGAAAAATCATGTTGACAGTGGCATCATTTCATTGAAGGCTGTGGCGTACGTAGTGAGAGCTCAACGAATTCCGGAATTTTCAATGAAAAGTGGATTGGATTGGTAGCTTGGTTTGGTGGGTTGGATTGGTTCGTATGGCAGTGTCTGAAGGTAGAAGAGTGGAAGCAGGAGCAATGGCCGCCTCCCGGCTCGGCGTGTGGCGCAAGAAAAGTTCTGAGGAGATTAGTGTGTCAGCAGAAATGTCTCTTGCTCGGGCCGCATAATTTTATTTATTTAGTTTCTTTTTTTTGGGTGCCCCCTTTCCATTTAAGGGTATTTCAGAAAAAAAAGTGTGTGCGTACGGGAGTGTCGACTGATATAACTGAATAGTCGTGTTGATAAGGAAACAAACTCGTGTGTACGTGTGTCTATGAATGCCATTAAGGAACTTCTCGAATGTTTCATTTAATTTATTTCCGGTTTCTACTGTATTACTCAACGCAATTTTCGTGCTTTTCGCATTATATTTTGGTTGGTTAATTGGTTATTCGGCGCCTGAATTCCCCTTCCTCCATCAGCATTTTGTTGGTGAAAAGTACGTTGCAAGTATAATCGAAATCGTTGAAACGAAAAAAGGGAAACATCTTCGTTTCGTGTACACTCTAGTTCAATGATGGAATCTGCAGACATTTTTTTTGAGCCTCGAATGCATAGCGAACAATCGCCTCATATTATTACACAACAGCTTGAACAGCTTGACGGAGTCTGACAGCTCCGAGACCCATCCCATTCGATTCAGCATCGAAAAATACGAGTAAACCACTCGAAACATGACCTGACTGCAACGGAAGGGCTTAAATACATATTCCAGGAACCCGTAAGCGCCTGCAGGCAAAAGGCACGACGTTGCGAGTCGTGCTGGTGGGTGGTTTTAACGAGACGGAAGGGAGGGAGTGCAAACGATGGAACGATTACTTTCGCTGTAATTATTGTCCCACGAGTTCCTTCAATTAGTAGCCTTTGGCTCACTATAATTACTGTAATTTCACTATTTGTACACGTCTGATACTCATTAAATTCGACCCAAGATCTAAAAATACCTTGAAACGATCCCAAACACGGGGTCTTTGCGATAAAACTGCCAAAATTGAGTTTTCGTTAATTTTTTAAACCATTTATTGCCCATAACAATCATGGGCTTCGTCCCATCGGATTGCCGAGCAGGCGGGCACAACTAGGTACCAAATGGAATTTTCGTGCGAAAGAACGTGTTTTTTAGACCACGTTGCAGGTACAAAACGGCCCGGACAGCGGACGGACATTGCAGATTTGGAATCCTGATGTCTTGAAACGTAAAGTATCAGATTTTGAGGGGGGGGGGGGGTTGTAAAAGAATTGTCCTGGCCGAAAACATACGGTTATTATTCAGAATGAATGATGAACCAAAAGGGAGCTCGAGGGGCCCAGCAGTTCCACTAGGCGGTGGAGAAAGTCCATTGCGACCAAAATATGTGCCAATTGGACCGTGACGGGGCAGTTAAGTTACTGGCTGAGGAGTGGATGATTGACAGAGAACGAAAAATATCGAAACGTGGTGTCTGTCTGGCAGAGTCAGTGATGCTATGTTAGGTGTGCACCCTTAGGGTCGTGTTGGAGAATTAGGTGGTTGGACGAAGAAGGGACCATGCTCTTATCAGCGGCAGAAGTGAACTGTGCAGAGGCGAATGAATGGTGTTCATGGAAATACCCTTATGGGCTTGAAAGGTGTCGAACACGAATAATAATTAATAAACTGCCCCTATAGCTCTAAACAATTAGGATACCCATATTCTCAACGATAAATAAAATATATGATGACTAATTTTTATAGTAGTAGTCACATATCAACTACCCAATAGTGACTGGTACATAAAATATTCATTTGATAGTTGATGAGCAAAGTCGTATTATTGATATTAGTAAGTGGATTTTCCTTGTAGTGATTGATACATAAAATACCTAAGTAATGATCAATAAATGCATGCTTCGTTCGTTGTATTGTCTGAAATGTCAATTGTCGTACAGAATCTTTCAGGTTTTCAGTCTTCAACGCGATTTGGTTCAAACAGCGACTGCAGATAATCGACTCCATAATCGTTCGGAATATCCAGCGCTATCGGTTTGTATCGTATTCTGTACATATCAACTTCCGAGTCGGAGTCATATTCGAATTGAACTCCTTTCGGTTCTGTAAGACTCTCGTGAGCCCCCATTTTCTGGTTACTCTTTATTTTGCGATTCGAGGACGAGACTTCTCTGGAGAGAGCTCCCAATTTGTAAAACTCGTCCCAGGATTCTTCTCTGAAATGGATAGGGATGGTGCACCCGAACACTTCGTATAAGCGTCGTTCTTTAACGTCGTTTGGCGATTTGAAGTTTTCTTTGAGGTATTTGATGACGTTGATGCCTTGTCCTATGTCAACGCCAAAGGATCGCTTCTGGGTGGGACGGAGAGGATCTATGATTCTGTTCAAAGAGATGTCGTGAATGAGATCTCGTGGTGTGGTGTTCCGTATTTATACCTCACAAAAAAGGTCTTTTTCTCGCATTTCACATTGGGCTGTGGAAGAGTTTTAATTTGAAACGGTAAGGAGGTTTCTTGGGAATCTCTGATTTCATTGCAGGAAGCCAAAATGTCTATTCAGTACGAACAAGGCATTCGTGAAGCCAAGCTCGTCGTGGGGTAAGCAAGAAGAATGATTAATCGACTGGCCCAGCGATCGAGGTGACGAGCCGCCGTTAGAGATCAAAGGTGAGAGATGTGGGATCTGTTGAGTGTGTAAGTGACAGAGGCGGGGTGAGAGCTGATGAGCTGATTGCTGGATTCCCTGTCACAGTCCCCAGGAGAGTACAATTTTGCAAGGGTTGGAGAGGTTATGCAGATGGAACTTTCAGGAGCTCAATACGATAATCACATCGCCTCAAGCTCTACCTACTATCCGAGTTCAAGAAGGAAAAAAAGTCGTCGACTTTCTCCCAGGACCTGCATCACAAAACACGAACGCATGCCTGTAGGTTTCTCTAATCTTGCAAACCGTTTTGGTATCAGTTAAACCAAGAGACTGGTCATTCAGTCTTCCAGCTCCCAAGCTGTTCCAGGGGTGCAAAACTTGGGCACTATGAAATGGATAGACACGAATTCGCTACAGACAACCAAAATAGATAACAGCTGTTGGAAAGCTGAATGAGTGAAAGCTTTTGAAAATGTAAGGAAGAACATACATGGAAGAAATAACTAATTGTTCATCAAGTGATACCTAATTACTCGGACTGATAGGAAATGAGAAATACCAGATTAGTGAGTCAATCAAATAAACGCCGTTAGCAGCTCACCTCAAATGTATGAAAATATAGCTGTGGAACCTTATGCTTGAGAGGAACATTTCAAAATTGATATGACATTGAATTGAATTGCCACCAATTCATTTGACTTGCCCATCCTCGTCTCCTCTCTACATGGTCACACTGGCGGGGGGATATGACTATATATGTAACATCAGGAACAGGAGCTACAGTTCGAAACCATTCAAGTGAGGTTGTTGTGAAAAGGAATTGTCCACACGTTCACAACCCTCCATGTGTTGAACCCCCAGAACTATGAGCGGATTTTTCTTAGACTCCAACCTGAAGAGGTGAAGAGACACAATATAGTCGCTTGGTGTGGCAACACCTGCTGGGCGAACACATTACTGGTGGATCTGGAAACCACTGACAGTCGGCGTTCGTCCGTTCATAGACTTTGAGAAGGACCGAGCATGTCCTGGATCCGCTAACATGAATTGAGTTTGTTCCTTCAGTAATTCTACTAGACAAGGCCTTGCAAGAGATGAATTTCCAAGTTCCTACAAACATCTTTTTGGTCTCCTCACGAATGGCTGGAAACTACAGTAGCTACTTCACTTAAGAGGCGACATTGTACACGCCATACCTTCTTGGCTGTTAAACATAGCTGTGGTTTGGTTGATATACGAGGGTCAATATTCTAGTCCTTGGGCGTTCACTCGAATAGTACAGTCCCTCGGTAAGTCAATTGAAGGACCAACAGCTATTTTTTTCTTTCGTCTCCTGCCTTCTGCTTTCTGCGGCCCTGGTAAAGTACTGAAGCCACAACAACGTCGAGTTTATTGAGCCTGCACCCAGACTTACGATTACCGTTACGCACCTCTTGCTCTTCTTTCGAGTTCTACGTTTTCTCCCACTGTGATTGCTGGCTGAAGAAGGCGTAAATGTAAAATCGGGGTCGGGCTCTTTGAGAAGTAGACTGCAATCATCCTTAGCTGGCACTCGGCTGGTCGTTGTTGACGTTCCCGTAGAATTTGACTCAGACTCTTCGGTAGCCTTCACAACAGAGTACGATTCTTCTTCCAAGCTCTTGTTCAAGAAGTTTTCTATCAACGACAACTTGTAGTTCAACGACTCAATTGCACTTCCAAATTTCATCCCTTTGCTTGAACAAGAATCAAATTGTGCTCTCATCGTTGTCAGCAATTAGAACTGGATTTTGAGCAATCAGGCCCTACGCTAATCTCGGAGAACTGCAAGAGAGTGACACTAACAACAATTAAAGAGGAAGAGCCCCTACCTTTTCGCAATTTGTTTTAAACTATACTATATTACACATGAGGTAGCTAGGTGAACTGTACTGTTGTTAGGCATTGATTATGAGCAACTGAAGTAAGTTCATACACCCCCCATAACAGTTGTGTATACGTAGTTAGGGTTTTTGGGGATGTGAGGACGTGAGGGCTGCTGATGTCATTGGAATAGTTGCAAGCGGAATATGGGATCCACCTTGAAGATCGAGATTGTCCTGTTAAGGAGCCAAATCGCGCCATGAACATGCTTTTCTTCCTCTCCCACGAGCTCTCACTCACTTTCGCCTGTTTTCTTTTTCCTTCTTTTCTTCTATTTCCAATTGCTTTCGATTTGTGAAGCATTTTGTTTGTCTACACTTCATCTATACGCTTACACGCAGCTTTTTCTCGTTCGTGCGTACACCAGTAAGGATAAATATAGCACAATAACTCAATAGTACATTATATCCCCTCAGTATTGCATGAGATTCTCGGAGTTCATCCATTAAACTAGGGCTGGTTGAATGCCTTAAGCCTCAAGTCGAAGTCAGGTGTAGGAATAAAACGTCATAAGTCAAGAAAAAACTACTTTCATTCATCCAATCTCTTCTTGAGTGCGGCCTAATTGATTTCCTACAAGAGGTTGACAATGATGAACGCTGCTTGCTGGCGAGAGAAAAATGACCTGTCCAGAATTTGCCCAATCAATAGTTAGGCGTCTCTTCTCTGTGTTTTCTCAGTCGCTGTTTCCTCTGGAGCTCCCATTCGTATTCCCGTTCGACGACGTTAGTTGGCGTGTTCCGAGAATTGATACCGTGAACTTCTTTGTATATTTGGTCGAGAGTTTTGACTTGGCGCTTCTTCAAGTTTTCCAGACTGTCAGGAAATTCGAACACACTGGGATTCTTCTTTGACGGCTGATGGGCGACCGTTTGAGACGAAGACTGAGAAAGGTTGGAGGTTTGACTGGCGGGGATTTCCAGAGCGTTCGTGGACACGGCTTTCGACGGCTCGCGTGAGGCGATTTTCTTCTTTTTCTCAGGGCGAGTAGTCAACAAGTTGAGGAGTTCGGCTTTTTTTTCGTCATCCGCTTTGGCAGCGTTTTCTTTGAGATATCTGACGAAGAAGCAATATATTAATTTTCGTTGTGTCGACAACATGTTACTGGAACTAAGAAGGTGGCTCTGAGGGGACGGAAGGTTCTATATGATTTATATTGCTATACACGTTAACACGAAATACCATCCACCTAATCGTCGTCATGATGGCATTCAAACGATCTTTGGATGTGAAGGGACGATGCATGGGGCGATTGCAATGTAATGTGTACCCCTGTACGGAAATTGCCCTCCAGATGTTAATGTCTAACAGCCGCTGATGCCTTGGTATTTCTTGTATTTGTAGAGAATGTTAGACGAATTCGACGCAGCCCAGAAGAGGCGATAGAACAGGGAGCTCCTTCTTCCTCATAGGACATGGAGTATTTAGGGGGTACTTGCATCACAGTGGTAAGGCTGCAAGCCCAAACAGCTTCAACTACTAGGCATGGATGATGCCTAACGTGTCACCGTCTCATGCCAAAGGTGGGCAGACTGGCAACATGCGGTAGAAGGACACGTTCCTCACACTTGGAGAGGCGTTCGTCCGCATCGTGCTGAATTTCGAATAAAACTGGAGGTGCGTTGCTGAACTTACTCGGGCAGTGCTGAACCAGGAGATGGAGCATGCTGATCAGGGGATAATATCTCGCGCGGATGAAGAATAAAGACATGTTGGAAAGACCACTCCTGAACCTCCTAAACTGCTGAGGCGCATGTATTGAAATGGGGACATGCTGCAAAGCTGTCGTAAGGATTTGGAGGAAACGATAGCCGCCATCGCTGAGAGCTACCAGTGAGGGCCAACCTGATCGAATGCGTTAAACTGTTTCAGGTTCTCCATACACAGAAGTAATTTGATGAGGCCACAAAGACCAGGCCCTCTCTCCTACGTCTCACTACAAAAAGAAGAAAAACACGGTAAAAGAGCTGTAAAGTATTAACTATACACCAGAGCCCCCTGAAGGCTGTGAATCAGCGTCTCAACCAACTGAGTGGCTTCAAGAGCAAAGCTCGACGTTACCCAGGCCGTTTCAAGCTACAAGCCTGACTTCCCGTTCCTCTCACAGAGAGTCTAAAACTCTTCAACAGGTCCAGCAGGCGTCCCATGTGCCTTCCAAATCTTCAGATATATTCGTGTATCTTACAAGAAGGTAAATCATTTCTGTGATTCTCACGAGTATGGGTTGGACAGGAGAGCATTAAAACTCCAGCTGTCAAGCTGTCTATGCAACTCCGTGATGAGTTTCTGGTAGCACTCATCTGGAAGGTAGCTAATACCTAGGCGATCTCAGCTCTGCCAGTACAGGTCACCTTGAGATTGATCTCGACACTTAGTTCAAATAACTCAATCGCTCCTACTCACGAATACATAGGTTGGGATTCAAAAACAATGTTCATGTCAGTGTGCAGTGTATTAATGAACTTAGTGTGCAATAAATACCGAATATAGTTGAGTCCTTGTCCAATATCCGTCCCAAAGGAAACTTTCTTTGTTGGCCCTAGCTGCTTGGTTCTGATCCTGCCTCGAGATCTGGTTGCTGACGACAGAGAAGCGTTGGACATTTCTGACACGCTTGGGTCTACAGTTCTGTACAGCTTTCCATACCCCATTTTCTCACTGAGTGTCGATCCTTTTGACTCTCGGTTCCGCGCGTCTTTCGTGAACTGACTCTCAGATCTGTTCAGCCAATCGGAAACTACGCTCCGATCATCCAGTTTTTTCGACAAATCGCTTAGTCGCTGAGCGGACGGAGAACCGCCCGTCAAAATAGTTTTGGAGGTTTCTATTTCTTTGGAGTTAAGTAGTTTGGATTTGGAAGGCACATGGGACGCCTGCTGGGCCTGTTGGAGAGTTTTAGAATCTCTGTGAGAAGAACGGGAAGTCAGGCTTGTAGCTTGGAACGGCCTGGGTAACGTCGAGCTTTGCTCTTGAAGCGACTCAGTTGGTTTGGACGCTGATTCACGGCCTTCAATTTGGGAAGTACGAGGTTTGTTAGTGGATGCAGCGTTGGCAACTTTCTGAGTGCTTCCAGGTTGAGAGCCGGCCTCTGGTTGGCGAACGAGGTTGTACTTCGAAACCAGACACGTTTCTTCGAGTTCGTCGCTCAAAAAATTCTGCGTTACCTGCTCCTTCCTAGGGCCAGAGCTGCTCGCCGGCTCCTGAGACTTTTCGGCGACGCCCGTATCTTTGTAGACGAGCCGGCTTGGAAAATTAGGATCCGTCGACTGGCTAAGGTCCTTACTCGCGTTTTGAGAACTTGAGAAACGATCCGGCATTGAGTTACGAGTTGCTTGCAACATAACATTTTCCTCCTTTCTGGGCCATTTGTTCCGCTCTTCCCCTCCATTTCGATAGACAGCCGGAACTAGCAAAGACGGATCTACGGTTTTGGAGGCCAATTTCATTTTGGCGACGGACGAAGCCATTCGAGGAGGATCAAAAAGATTTTTCATGAACCTGTAATCTTGATGAACCGTTTTCTTGTCAACGGCACGACTCCGCTCATCTCCAATCAAATCACATGTTTTAAACCTTTGAGACTCCGTTTTCTTCAAAATACGTCGCCTTTTTTTCGGAAACCCCAAAAAATTTCCTTTTTTGGTGAATACAACGGAATTCCGAGGCGCCGGCAAAGCCTCTCCCACTTGTACCTTCCTGACAATATCCCGTACCCATCCAGTTCTAGCAATTTTCCTCTTACGCTCCCTCATTCTGTTCCATTTATTCATTCTGACGTTCGCAAAAGGTACGAATCGTTTCACGAAAATCGGCGATTCCTTCAAAAATTGGTGCATTTCCGCCATAAATTCTTCGTCAGCGCTGCGAAACTCGATAGAGTTAGCGAAAGTGTCGAATTCGGGCGTTAAGTGGAAAAGCTTCTCGGAAAGTTGATTTTTCACGACGCTTTTTTCGAACTTGGCGCTTATTTTGTTGAAAAGTGTATCGACGAGATCGTAGGTTTCGTGAACGTACGGGATGTGAGAGGCGTCGCGAGGGAGTCTGCGCAGTAGGTGAGAGCTCGTCGTTATGTCGGAAACGTCGCTGGACGATTCGCTTTGGTCAAAACTGCATCAAACAACAAAACATTCATAGTTGTACAAATTTCGTGTCTTGTTTCGAAAATAAAAACCCACTATGAGTATTATTTGCATCACTAAGCAGCAAATGAACTTCAAAACTCTTGGCACTTATGGCTTGAGTGTAAATCGGCGAAGAAGGGATAAAAAGACGATGGCAGAAGAGCGATAAAAACCCTCATGACCTAGTAGGAGGAATGGGTTTTTTGGAGAACTTAGAGCGAGTTTATGGCAGAACGAGTTGACGCTGACACATTGAGATCAACTATTGCTGCACACAGATGCTCACTATGTGTGCGAATATCTATATGTACATTTAATTGTCTCGATTGATTCATAACGTCAACTCGGCCTTACCCTAGTACCCCGTGTGTTAGTTTTCCCTTGAAGATTCTTGAGATACAGAAGTCTCATGTGAGGTGAGGGCCTTTACTTTCATTAACTGTGAAAACAAGGAGAGCTGAAACTGTGGGAGGAAGAGGCGTAAGCTCAGATCAGAGGCATTTACTTACCTATCTCCGAGAGCTTTGCCTACATGTTAGCACGGCCCCCACCCTCCACTGTCGTTCTTCCCCAGGGAGAGAAGGATTTTTTTCACAAGAATTATGAACTCCTGACGGTTACTTAGTTACGCCTTCTCTCACGTCACACATGTGGGTAAAAGCAAAGAATAGGGACCGCTCCCTCTGATAAGCCAATATATCGATATATCACGACAGAGGTCAGGTTATCGATATGCCCGACATCGTAGGCTCTGGCGCCATGTTTGAAATTAGAAATAACGACAGCTGTACAATTATGGCAATTATTTAATGTTCATTATGTAATACCCCGTTATATGATTATTTTAAATGTAGAAAGACTATGAAAAGGAGTGAATTCAATGAAATTAAGAATGGGTGCATGAAATAAATATGAGATAACTAACAGACGCATATCGATACATGCAGTTGAAGCGTTATCAAGCGACTTATCGATACATGCAGTCGTAGCGTTATCAAGCGGTCGGTCCATATTCTTTGTTTCACCCCACATGTGCCCCTCTCAGTCCAGTTTTGTGTTGCTATGACCTATCTGTTCTCGTTTAATTAAATCATATCCAATTATTCAAATTACGCGTGCTTCGATCTTTCAAATATTATTCTCGACCACCCAGTCACAATAGCACGTGTAACTGGTCTAGCTTTTTACTCACTCCTCTCCTCACTTCCCTCAATTGGCCACCAACCGCTTTGCCTGTGGTTAACATTCGGCACCTACTCATTACCAGTTATCTCTAACCCAACCTGAAGCAACATGCCAAACGGTTTTGAGCTGAGCGGCACCTTTTTAAAACATCTGGAAGGATAGGCGAAAATTCTCTATTCTACAGTTGAACAACACCTCAGGTTTGAACCCAAAAGGAATCCAGTTGGAACGAGTATTGTTTGATACAGCTCGGAGTTACAAAAGATGCCGTCAACCACTTCCATAGCTGATTGACGAATAACTAGTATCGCTGAGTGGTTTGTGCTTTACGTCCTGCTGAATAGGGAGAACTGCTCTTCTGAAGTGATTAAAAAAAGTCTTACTCGCTGACGTCCAAATCATTCTGATCATCTTTTTCTATATTTTTCAGCAAGTAAGACTCGTGCCACTGGTACCACTGCTGGTCTCCTATTGCACACTGTGGAACCAGAGCTGTGGCAACGTCTCTCAGAGTCTCTTCAGTTACCGCCACATTGCCCGTCGCTTGAGAGTTCAGTCGTTCAGAAACGCAGTCTACGAAGGAATCGAGACGCGTTTGATAAATGGACTCTCGAAGATTTGTAGTCGCTCTTCGCGAACTGGTCGCATAGTTAACAGTGTCCAATTCGCCGTCAAGCTGGCTTGGCTTCTCTAGCCTCATGTTCTGTCTCACAGTTTCCAAATAGTTGGTCGGCTCGAGGACCAGGAGCTTGCACTTTTTGAAGACATCGTGGGAAGAAGGGCACGGGCCTCCAGGGTATTCTTGGGGACCGTCTCTGCATTTAATTTCTTTCGGACGATAGCGCTCAGTATGGAAATCAGACTTGATACTGAGTGCACGCTCTTCTGGTTTCACCGGTTTGCTTTGTTTGGCAAAAATGTCCTTCCATTTGAAAGGAACGAGTGGAGGGGTGGCTTCACAAGGAAGATTGAGTTGCAAAACGGCAGCCATTTTTTTTCTAACGTGCTCTGGATATTTGTCACACAATGGGTTCCATTTGGGAGCTTTAGAACGTGGACAGTCTCCTCGAATCTGTTCAAAGCTCAATTCGTTCTCTTCGCGTTTTTCTTTCAGTCTCTCCAAAGTCCGCCTAGGTGGAGTAACCCGGGGTTCGATTGTGCCTATTTCCTGCCCAATGAGGGATTTAGCCAGTAGGAAGTTCTGCCCCATAGCCTCGCCATAACGAGCTATAACCATGTCGTAGTTGTCTTTAACTCTCCCAGGTTCCTCTTTGGCGTACAAAAGAGGGGTTATCCCCGGAGGATCTTTGGATTTCTCAATAGGAGCCGTTTCAGAAGCTACAGGCCACACCGTGTTCCTCCTGAAGATGCCTACAGACGGCAACCGGACACTTCGGGAAACTTGTTGCTCTTGCATTCGGTCCTCGTTTAAAATTTTCTGAACGATGCAGAAGTCTGCTCCGTGGCAGGTGCCGCACAGACTGCACCGGCCCGAGTCGGATGCCTGGGATATTGGCTCTGTGCTGGCGGAAACTCCTTGTCTCTCGACCCCGACGTCTCTGTCTGCCAGAATGTTGTTGTAAACTGTGTTGCTTCGGCTCATCAACGCCGTTGCCTGTTTCGTCATTTCTTTAAGATATACAATGTTGCGGTAATACTCCAGATCTTCGCCTTTGAGGAATGTGAGTGGGTCGCGTTCCATTGTCATATTTTGCGTTCTACCTCACTACACTATGAAAAAGTAACTGCAAACTACTCTAGACTCTAAACAAATTAAAATAACACTACTCAAACTACAGAACGACCATTTTGTTTATTCAGTACATTTATAGTTGACAACAGCACCATAGAAATAAAAGGGTGTGCCCTGAAATTACAAAGCATCACTAATACGCACCATTTACTGCCATTCAGTTAGCCGTTGGATCGACACTATTAACGCTTCTAATACATCGTCAACGTAAATAAATACATATCATAATCGAGGAGTTTACATTGGAAAGAGAGTTTATCCATTCTCGACATTTTGGTATTAAATCGTTTCTATCTCACATTTGAAGAAAACGAAAACCCCCATATCCGTTTCGAAAAATACACATTCTTTGAGCATGGAGTCAGTCCATTAAACACCAATTCAACGGCGTTTAATGAAGTTCTTAAGAAAATCAAGAGCAACCCAAAAAATTGTAGAATCCAAACCCCCCTCTGTTTCATTTAATATCATTTCGTGTTAAATTATTCCCAACCAAAATGTATTATATACAATAAAGTTTTCTTCTGTAAAAAAAAAAAAAAAAAAATCATTTCTCATAGTTGTTGCACGATAATTCAGAAAAGTTAAGCATAATTTGTATTAAAACATCGTGCTGACAGTCTGATGACATGATCTATGCACAGATTACACGACAACGTTCGTATGAGCAGTCCAATTAATTCCAGAATCTAAGCGCCACCAATTTCTACGTTTTACCAAGTTCAAGTAGACAAATGAAAAACGTGTTTTAGCAGTTCTTCGAGTGACGGAAATCCCTGAATGCACGTGAGGACGAGGAACGTTGTTAGATGCGTCGCACTTGATATTTTTCGGTATATTTTGTCTCCCTCCCCCCACTTCATGCGAATAAGAATCTTATGGGCGATTTAATAAAATCAAAATGAATTAGCTCAATCGGTCTAGCAGTTCACCCGCGAATTGAACTACAGGCACGCAGACCATGAGCCGCTTTATGCTTTCAACTGTTCAGGTCTCAGAACGTGAGGGTCTGAAGAAAACTTTACTCTTTTACTACAAGATCCATTCAATCTACTACTCACACGCACAGGCAGGTGTTTTCGATTCTGTAGTCCTTGAAACGCAGAGAACTGAAAGAAACAGCTTAAAGTAAAAATATCAAACAAAACTATGTGTGTATTTGTCATATTTGTGTTGATATCGGCATTCGTCGTTATTTCGGGGGAACATTTATGAAGTGCAACATCGAAGTATTGGCCGGATGATGTGGTAAATAATATAAACGTCGAAAGACAACAAAAACTAGCCACTGCTCTCAACTAGGTCGTTAACATGTTGGGGACTCACTGTGTCTTTCATAATACGCATCAACCCAAGCGTGGGATCATAAAATGTCAGACTCAGAAAGACTTACCTCGAAAGGGATAGCGAAGAGTCCAATAGCGATGTCGGCGAGAGCGAGGTTGGCGATATAATAATTTGTGACGTTTCGCATCCGGCGGGACGTCAGAATCACCCAAATGACGAGGCCGTTGCCCACGACGGCGGCAACGGATATCGAACCGTAACAAATGGATAGAAACACGACAAGAGCCAAAGGGGGGTCGTACAGATCGTCCCAAACGTCATCGTCTCCCGTGAAATTGCCGAATTCGGAGCTGTTGTTCATTGTCTCCCCATCACATCAGCTCAATTCACTTGGCAACGAGTCGATCTGTTTATTTGGTCGGCGGGTTATCAGCGAGTTTTAGCTCTCCATCAAAACCCTGAAAGGAGAAATAAATAAATAAAAATACTGATACATTTTTGTAATTTTAAATTTATTTGTAATTTAAAAACTCATTTAAACAATTTGTGCTGCGCAAAGGAGTTGCATTACGAATTAACATAAATTGTGCTTTTACGACTGAGCATAACATACATAGTACATAATTTAATAGGTATTTATTTAATAGTATGGGACGAGCCCAATTTACAAAAATAAAAATAGTGCAGTACAATGGAGAAGGAATAAAGAAATTGAAAAATATCTGGTGCGACACACAACTGTCCTTAACTCTTTGTCAATTCACTTATGTTCATGGCTTTTTCTGCTTACCCAATTCATTTATCACTCAGTTCAGTCAGAGCACTTACAGTTCCGAAATTTATTGTGCTGCTTGTACTCATTACCGGAATATTATTGAGCCATTTGTACACAGGAGATTATTGATGCTGTAAACACGATTATTTCGAAGAGGATAATAATCACTTTTCCAGAGTTATTGGGTGAAAACTTTAAGAAATGGTACTAAGCGAAAAGTTCCGGAATTTCCCGTCCGTATATCTTATAGGCCCACATCAATTTTTTTGAAGATTCAAGGAACATTTCAGCGGAGTTTATAGAGAAAATACCGCGCTAAAAACTTTGGCAGTTTTTATTGTGCTGCTCTCGTCATTCCCCCAAGGATAGGAATTTTATCGCATAGTAGTAGCAGTATTGAGATCTGTGTAAACATTTTTATCAAAATCGTTAGAGCCGGTTTTGAGAAAAAATATATTTGGAGTTTTGATCACTATGATAACTATAGTTAGTTTAGGGCGGATTTTGCCCATACCTTTATTTTGGCGTGCCGTTTTGAATTGCGGGCTAAATACTAAGTTTGAGGTGAATTGCTTCAGCAGAGAGAGAGATAGAGAGAGAGAGAGAGTGTGAGAAATATACTGACTGACTTTCTTAATGGATCAGACAAAACTAAGACCTGTGGTCCTCTATTTAATTTCATCTGAATACATAGATTACCCACTACGTTCCAGCGTCAAATAATACAAAACATAATGATCTTCACAAAAGAATAAAAATAGATAACAAAAGAAAACATCAACATTGATGCTTCTTGAAATAACTCTGTAAAAAAGACGAAAACATTTTATTCTCAGTTATACCTCTCCATTAACTGCAATTTGTACAACTTTTTGAACTCATACGCAGAATGGGTAAATATTTCAGGAATCGCGTTATGCATTTTTGCGGCTTGTACTACGAATGAGTTACTGAGAGCTGATGTTTTACATTTTGGCATTTGAAGGTGGACTCTGGCATTTCTCGTGGTTAACCCATGCACTTCTTCTCTTCGTATGATTTTACGAGCTAAATTTGAAGGGTTATGGAGCTTTTCCCTACCAAAACTGCACGAGAGAGTTCGAATCGCTGTCTAACCCATTCAATACGGCGGCCATATTGAGATCCCTATGCAGTATACTGCTTAGTTTTTCATAAACGGCCGTCACTGACGGCACAACTTTTTCTACGTATATGGCTTAGTTAATTTTTGTATGGGCTTGAAAAAATAGTTTCAAAATTCTAATATGTCTAATTAGTGTATAAATTGACGAGCGCCTCGGGGCGCTCCCAGTCATAGCTAATGTGTAGGTAGGCAATCACGCAAAACACAAACAGCTATGACTGCAAGCGCCCCGAGGCGCTCGTCATTTTGTACACGAATTGGGCCATTGGAACTTCGAAACAATTATTTCAAGCCTAAAATAATACACTAATCCATAAGGTACTTTCAGAAGGTAAGTTGTATTGAATAAGGTGTAATTATAAAGAGAGAAAACATTTTTTTTTCAATAAAATTACAAGTATTTATTACAAAAAAGTATTTATAACATAGAAATCGTTCGTAAATTTTTACATAGGTAGTAAATAGTACTTGTAAACATTAAGCAATTAATTTCCATCAATGGTCATATTTTTGTGGAAATTTACAAAACAATTTTCGATACATAAAGCAGGTGTATCAGGACAAGCTGGACAGGATACGAAGAAGTTCCTCGTCAGTCATCGCTTTTCTTTGCATTGGCTCACCAACTTTGGGTTGTTTGGTGCTGAAAAAAAGCATTATTACAGTGATTATCATTATTAAAAAATCAATACAAATTCATCATCGTAATTTTAATGTTAGTGGAACGTAAAAAATCTGCAAACCTTGAAGTTGAGGGTTGTGGCTCCTCACTCGCCCTCTTTTTTCCTCCTCGAGTACGAAGCATCTGCTTAAAAATAGGTATATATTAGCTTATTATTAAGTAATAAGTTTAAATTATACGTCCAAATGTAAAGATAATGGAGTTTTACTTACCCTAATTTGGGAACTATGCAGTTTCTAAAGGAAACGTCAGATTCAGAAACGGCAAACTGCAGAATGTTCAGAATGTTGTTAGGAGTGACTGCCAGTAAATAACGGGCTTCCACAAGTGACTGGAACGGTCTGAAGCACATTTGAAACTAAAGAAAACCGAGCGTCTCGGGGCGCTCGCCGTCATTGGGTAAGGGGCGGAAGAGCGCCTCGAGGCGCTTGCCGTCACCAGGTATAACATTGGAGAGCGCCCCAGGGCGCTCTCCGTATTGAATGGGCTAACCTTTAACCGCTTCAATTGTTCGAAATATGGCGTAACATGATCGGCTAATTGTAGGTTATAAATGAAGCGAAGGGCGGCATTTTGTGCTGTCTGGAACTTTCTGAATAATTCTTGGGCGGTATCGCTCAGTACATTACAAGCGTAATCAAATAAAGGCAATGGACGAACCAGTGATATTTTCATATTTCTAGGAAAGTGTCCTGCACAACGAAAGAAAGAGAGAGATATTTTTATTTAGCAATCACGGATAAGTTAAGGCTATGTAGCCCTCTCTCCCACTCTCCCTGAAAACATATTTAACATATTAAAAGTTCTCTTGTAACATAAAATAAACTATTACTTCAACTAACTCTCATTAACTAAATAACTAAAACAGACAAACTAGTTCAACAGAAAAAAAGAAATCAAAATCCATTTCACTTCCAAGTTTCTCTTGTATGAAAATACCTCCATTTAACAACAGTTTACTTTTAACTTTCTCCCTAAAGTCCACCACGTTTTCCTTCATATCGAACCGTGCAAAGAAACACCAGACGAGACAACAAAAGGACATTAATTATCGTAAGTGTGGGAATTGTGGTGACCAAAATAAGTTGACGCGCGCCCTTGACCTTCAACTGAACACTTATTTATTATGACAATTTGACAGACAATACAGCGGACTCAACTTACGACTTAACGACGCTCATTTTTTTTAAAATCAGACGCGACTACCACCTGACTCGTAACTACGCGACAGACAACAACGGAGTAGCCTTCTCGGTTCCAACTTCTTCTTCTTCTTCGCGGGTTACCTCTCTGCAAGAGGATGGCAGCATATCCACATTCCACATAAGTAAGTATGCGGAGGAACAAAAATATTTTTCATGCGAGCCCTGCTAATGCTTCATCTTAATAAAAGTATGTAAAATAACGTTAATAAAAGTATGTTGTTTGCGCGTAAGTGGGGTAATTTCTACAAGAAAACTAAACCAATTACCTATGTCAACCAAGGGGGAATTTAAATATAAGAAAAAACACTTTCATTGTCTGTCGTACAAAAAACTTGATATTTACAAAAAGAAGAATAAAAAAGAACAGAAGTAAAAATAAAGGTGACTTATTTGGACCACGGAAAGTCTTTGTGAGGCACTTGCGAAGACGATGAGAGTCTACCGATGAGCAGAAGAAGAATGAGAATGAAGAATGAGTGCTTAAAAAAGGCAAATAAGGGGAAAAGGCAGAACAAATCACGTCGGGACGGAAGGCAGAAGTGAAGTGAAGTCGGTGTCGAAGGCTGGTGCGGGACTGAAGAGGGGTGGTACAATACGAAGAACCGATTCTCCCAAGGGCGCGCGCCCTGTCCAAAGGGAACACAGCGAGGCAACAACCGGGCAGACACAACAAACAAAGACGAAAATCTGCGTAGTGAACATGTAAACCATGGGAATGCCATCCTGACAGTTTTCGCACGATAATTCGAAAATAGTAAACGAGAGCCGTCTCAGAAAAATTATGGAGACAGTCTGACGAATTACTAAATAATAGTCGTGGCATTAGTAGGAGCACATCAGAAAATTCCGGAAAGTTGTGTGATGCACTGTACCGGATTTATTCGCTTCCTGCAACTGCTTTATATGCTACTAGGTTTCAAGTAATGGAGGATTTCTCTCAGTACTACCTCTTCTTACAAGTATTATTTATTTAGCAACCAATATCTAGATATAAATCGTTCATAGGAAACCCGTTCAAAAGTTTTAAATCTCCCTTTTTTCGATCATGACGCTTCGTGGGTACAAATAGAAGCGTTCTCCCACTCGACTGTTCCTCGTTTCAAAGGCCTACCATTGCTTTGAGTGAAGTGGCCTCGGCTCAGCCCCCCGAAAGAAGCTTAACGCGCGCCTGTTTCCCTCACTTTTCCGAGCTTCAAACCCTCCGTTTCTTCTCTGGTAAAGCCGCTTTCTTGAATCAACACTTTCGATTTCCGTCTCCTCTTACAAAAAAAAAGTGTCGGAAGGGGTAAAAAAGTGTTTTCGGGCCCGACGAGTCGAACAGTAATTTTTTTTGCTGGTTTCCCACCAAACCCGCTTGTAATTTAAAAAAAATGCAAATGTTGAAGCAACAATTTGGGTTGTGAGGATAAATGCTGGAGTAATGTTCGTCGGTGCGGGTGCTTAAGATTAAAATACCTTGACTGGACGCGAGCGTTAAACGTTTCGCCCTTCAACGTTCGTAGTCTTCGCACACGGGGGTTGTATACAAAATTGAAGTCCTCCCGCAGTTGAAATATTGCAATATCGTATCGTATTCGCAGAGCATGTTTCAAAATATGTATGCTTTCCACAACAAAATCGCATCAAAGTTTGAACTTCTTCGCGCTCTTCTAATATGAAATCTGTTAATTATTACACAATGGTTTCTTATTCTCATGAACAGCTTGACCTAGTATTACTGCTACGAGACCCATTCAGCATCGAAAAGTACTAGTAAGACATACGAAACATGACCTGATTAGCGCCTGTAGGTAATTGCCACGAAGTTGTGATGGTTTTGTTGAGACGGGAGGAAGGAATGCAAACGACGAAACGTTTACTTCCGCTGTCGTTCCCGCGAGTTCTTTCTATTAGTAGACTTTGGCTCACTATAATTACTGTAATTTCACTATACACAGTTGTACACGCCTGACACTCATCCCATCCGACCCAGGATGAAAAAATACCTGGAAAACGATACCAAACACCGCGTATTTCCGATTAAACTGCGTTTTGTCAATTTTTTAACCGTTTTTTGCCAATAAAAAACTTTGATCGGCTTCGTCCGATCGGATTGCGGAGACGGCGGACACAACTAGATACCAGATGGGATTTTTTTTGCGAAAGAACGAATTTTTTAGACCACGTTAAAGGCACAAGGCGGTAAAGTATCAAATTTTGAGAGGGGGTTGTAAAAAATTGTTCCTGACCGAAAACATAGGGTTATTATTCAGAATGAATAATAAACCAAAACTGTCTCCAACAAAAAATTACCTTTACGATGAGGGGCTTAGTAATTTTCATAAGATTACGAGGAGCAACCCCAGAAATTGTAAATTTAAACTAATAGCGTTTCCATTTCTGAACAATCAACTTGTTATCCTCATGAACCACCCGTGCGCTGATAGCCGCGTCATACGTAGGAGTTTGGTCTACGTGAGACCGAGCTAATATAAATTGAACTAAAAATGTAAATTTATTAGTTTCTAGAAATCGCTGAATGCACTGTTGTACTGAGAATAGTTGGGTGATGCATGTATCCGATAGTGAATTTATTTTGATCTTTTCTTTAAAAGCAAAACTGGTTTAAACGTTGTTCTTAATCAGGCTGACTTGATACTCTCACGTTATTTGCAAACAAAGTTATAGAACAACGTACCCATATTGTAAATTTGTAAAAATGCAATTCTGAAGGGTGTCACGATGATTTATATACATTACTTATATCGACAAAAAACAAATATGCTGTATATATAAAATTACTATTAGTTTATGTATTTTGGTTTATTATTCATTCTGAATAATAACCCTATGTTTTCGGTCACGAAAAATTTTTTACAACCCCCCCTCAAAATTTGATACGTTTCAAGACATGGAGATTCCAAATTTGCAATGTCCGTCCACTGTCCGCCGTCCCCCGTCCGGGACGTTTTGTGCCTTTAACGTGGTCTAAAAAATTCGTTCTTTCGCCCAAAAATCCGATTTGGTATCTAGTTGTGCCCGCCATCTCGGCAATCCGATCGGACGAAGCCCGTGGTTGTAATGGGCAAAAAACTGTTAAAAATATCTGGTGCGTTGCAACACACAACTTTCCTTAGCTCTACGTCAATTCACTTTGTACATGGCTAACTCTATTTAATCAATTCATTTATCAGTCAGTTCATTTGAAGTTGGTCAAACAACGCTTTACGGCAGCAGAAAGCGGTAGCGCTTACAGTTCCGGAATGTATTGTGCTGCTCGTACTCATTGCAGGACCATTATTGAGCAATTGGTACACGGATAACTAATGTGGCTATAACACGATTTTTTAAAAAAAGGATAGTAATTACTTTTGCAGAGTTATTGGAAAATAACTGTTAGAACTGGTAGTAAGCGAAACGGCAGTAGTTGAAATTCAGGAATTTCTGGAGTGAGCCCCATGTATCTCATGAGCGTTTTTAAACACTCACCCTTTAGGTATTGAATTGAACTACAATACCAATTTTTTTTAAACATTCTACAAGAGTTCCAGCGGAGTTTATAAGGAAAAAACTGTGCGAAAAAAGCGTTTGGTCGAAAATTTTGATAATTTATTGTGCTGCTCTCGTCATTTTCCCACGAATGAGAATTTTATGGTATAATTGCCTTATTGAGAGCTATCAATATAAAAAATGTAATTAAAATCGTTGGTGCCGTTTTTGAGAAAAAAAATTTGGTGTTTTGATCGCTATGACGACTATAGTTAACTTTCGATGGATTTTGCCCATACCCTCATTATCGCGTCCCATGGTAACCTGTAGGCTAGACATCAAGTTTCAGCTGATTTGGTACGGTGGTTTTCTCTAAAAACTGCGCTAAAATCGATTTCGTCGAAAGTTTTGGTAATTTATTGTGCTGCTCCAGTCATTTTCCCACGAATGGAAATTTTATGGTATAATTGCCTTATTAAGAGCTATCAATATAAAAAATTTAATCAAAATCGTTAGAGTCGTTTTTGAGAAAAAAATATTTGGTGTTTTGATCACTATGATAACTATAGTTAGCTTTCGGTGGATTTTGTTCAAACCCTTTTTTTGGCGTCCCATGATGACCTGCGGGCGAGATATGAAGTTTGAGCTGATTTGGTTCGGTGGTTTTCTCTAAAAATCGTTCACAGACACACACACACACACACAGACCATTTTCCCAAATAGTGTTTTTCGGACTCAGGGGGGTCTGAAACGTAAAGATCTGAAGATAACTCAAAATTTTTTTTTCAGCCGATTACAAACTTTCCTTTCTACTTCGTAGAGCAAGGAAAGTAAAAATTAACGAAACGCAGTACAACGCGGGAGCTACAAGCGTTTCTTCGTTTGAACTCCCCCCGCCGCTTCACTCCCAACACTTAACTCCCCCCAGGTTCGCTTCGAGCGCCCCCGTTCCAATTTCCCCGACGTTTTGGTTTTAATACGATTCAATTTTTTACTTTCCGCTACCCGAAGGGAAGGAAAGTATATTTTAGATTCTTTCGTTTCATTCTCATTTTTTTTTTTTCATAGATTTTTGGTTAAATTTTGATATTAGTTTTTAGCGTGCATGTTTTCATATTAAAATTCAGGTTTTTCTAGATACTTCCGTTTTTTTTTGTTTATTTTAATATGACGATTCAGTTCTTTTCGACCTTTTTTTGGGTTTAATTATGATATTTTTCGATGGTGAATCGAACAGGATGGGTCTCGGAGCATTAATACTAGGTCAAGCTGATTATCCGAATAATAAACCGTTGTGTAATAATTTGCAGGGTTTTTATTGTTATTCTCGTACGTGAATTCATTTGACCGAGGGCTAAATTACAGAGCGTTATCACTTTGATCGACGAGCTAAACGCGCGAACACATTTATCTACAAAGATAGAGGAGAATTGGTTCCCTTCCTAATGAGAGAAAGCAGAACAAAGCAGGGAATAACTAACCAGCACGAACGTGAGAGTCGGAGGGCCGGTACTTTATGAAAAGTTGGCTCACCGGTTTCATTTTACCGTTCGCTCGATCTGCAAATGAGAAAACTCGAAACCGCGAAACTATCGAAACGACGTCGCGGAAATAAACGCTCATGTGAACAACCCGACGTCGAATGTTCCCCGTTACGTGCGAGCGGCAAAACTACTCGGCATTATCGTTCAACGGCTGTCAAAAGGGGTAATTTCCTTACGCCTGTCACGTTTGTCTTTAACTGGACACAAGTTGTTGATCTGGTCAACAAGAACGTTTAACGACGTGCTGGAAGTTGACAAGGAGGTTATTGCTAATATTTCGCGCTCTTTTAAAAGACTCGGACGGGAAAATGGTAATAGGCAAGAAATTGCCGGGTTCCTTTCAGGGCAACAGTTGGATTTGAGGGTCGTCTACCTGATGGTTTCTAGTAAAATGGAAGGGAATAGTAAATACAAGTTGAGACTCTCCCGAATATCTAGCGAGCACCACCGTTCAAGCCTGCTATACAGCGAAAATAATGATGGCGTTGAAGATTCAGTGGCACGTCAATACCGCTGTCATATTTGCCCTCCTTGTGGCTTCTGGATACTAACTGTACATTCAGAATCACAACCATCGCTTACACACACCAAGGGACGGGGAAGGAAAGGGGGATAAGAGGATGTTCCACGATAGAACGACCACCAGTTTAGATACGAACCGAGCAACATGCGAAAGGTAATACCAACTGCCTGAGTTCCGTCCGTCAATCGGTCCTTGCAAAGCAGCCGCAAACTCCGAAGTGTTAATGGGCTTACGGACAGATCGAAAAGGCATGTCACACCACCGCAGCTGATCCTTGAACGAATTCAAGGCCAGTTACAGCGCATGCAACATCCCAGCCAGATGCCTGCTAAGCAAGTAGGCGCTTACAGCGCAAGAAGAGAGGGATGGAACCCCAAGTCCTCCAGAGCGAACCGGGGCGTGAATGTACAGACATGGGACGCTATGTGGGAGACCTAGCCAAGCACAAACACATGGTGGTTTTTGGACCAAGCTTCGGGAACTTAAGTCAGAAGGAAAGTAGTAGTTTTCCGTTCATCACAGAACTTCCCTTAGATACTCTGTAGGGCTACAGAGAAAAACAAAAACCACGGTAAACACAAAAAATCCACATGGCGAGATGAATGAAAAACGAAATTTAAAAAAAATCATAAACGCACTGCAAATTTCACGACAGTGCCATTCTCTTGTACAGCATTATAAACATACTAAGAATATAAAATGTCATAAACTCATAAGCAAACGACTATGTTCGTAGAGCACTGCGACCCACCCCATTCGATTCAGCATCGAAAAATACCCCTAAACGATACGCAACATGACCACTGCACTAGAAAAACGAAAATTGATGTTTCTAGGCTACATTAGTATACTTTTCGGTATCGCGCTCCTTCAAGTAATAGAATTTCTCTCATTATATTTACTGTAATTTCACTGTTTTCAATTTAGACGAAGTCCTACATCTCTGAGACCCGTCCTGTTTTACTCAGCATCAAAAAATACCGATGAAACTTTTAAATTTAATGTCAATAATATCAACGAAACACGGAACGGAGAAATAGTTTTAAACGGCAAACTAGCGGAACGAGAGAACGTATGACAGCTGAGTTGCCGAGCGTCTTTGAAACATAGGCTAATAACAATGACCAGAATTCAAATTGAGAGAATACAAAATTCAACAGAAACGATACCAAACACGTAATTGCAATACAACTGACAAAATTTCGTTTTTTGCCTGTAACAATCATGAGTTTTGGTTCGATCGGATCGAAAAGCAGGCGGGCCCTAGATCTCAAATGGAATTTTAGGCAAAAGAATGTTTTTTTAGACCAGAGTAAAGGCAATATATGGTTACTATGGGGACACTGTAGATTTGGAATCTCCAAGGCTTGAAACGCAATGTCAAATTTAGGGGAGGAGAAAGATTTTTCAAACCGACAACATATGCGTATTATTCAGAACGAATATTAAACCTAAAATATTGTGGGCTTCAGAATTGAAGTAGAATGTGAAGTTAAAATAGCCGAATCTACTTGTTGTTGAGGAAAGTTTGTAGGACGAAATACCAAAGAAGCTTCGGTGAACTGAAAAACCCATTTACCGCCACGACATTTCTTGAATATTGAGGAATGAGCACGAGGTCTGGTCATTCGCCAAGCTGGAGACTTGTCCCACGGCGTTGTTTAGTTCTGTTATTTGCCCGACCAGACCAAAGCTCAGTTTGTTCGTACGGCATTTACGTTAACGCCCTTCCACTTTTCCCCGCCTGGAGCTTCCAATCCCATCTACCTTCTTCCCAGTCTCTCCATAGACATCACACGAGTATCTCCAATTCTTCTGATGATCAGAAATTACAGTACGTTGTCAGTTCAGACCCGTCGATTCGAAACACACCTAGGTACGTCGTGATTCGTGTTGCATGCGATTTGGACTAGGCAGGGTCTTTATTTTGTTTTCATTTGTGTTACAGGGACTAACCGGCGCTGTGATGCCTAAGTTGATATTACTTCCGGATAAGTGCTGCACATAAACCAGTTGTTTTACTGAATGGAACAAAGAAATTAACAACAACGGATTGCCGAAACTGAGCAGAAAAGTTGGTTATTCGAGTGTTGCTATCTCTCTTTGCGGTACGGTAAGATGCTTTACACGCACCACCAGATACTTTGATACGATTATGCAATAGCTTAGTTTTTCTCTGAAATGTATCTTAACGGATTTCTACTGAGAGGAAGTACATACTTTATTTCTATGCAAATGGGGGGCTTAATATCGTAAACATGTACATCGCACGCTCCGCAACGGATTTCATAGTGATATTCTTTGGTTAACGGAAACATAGTGGCTCCCAACGAGCAAATAAAAGAGAAAGAAGAGAAAATTCGTAGGGAGGCGAAGGAAAAAGGAAATGGGGTAATTTCATTCTCTTTCCCAATCTTTTCTCAAAGCCTTTTGAGAGAGTGAGCCGAGCTTGATTTTTCTTTTAAAGCCGCCTCCGATCCTTTCGTTGACGAAGGCGTAAGCCTCTCTCAAACTGATTCGTTCGGAGCCACACAAATATTTTCGGGCGAAGGAAATTATGCGCGTGGGAAGTTGATCCGTCGCTTTTAGGATTAGTTCGTAAAAGACAAACCACGAGAAGCCCATGCAAATACGGCAAACGTTTTTTTAATGAACAAATTAAGGAGAAGCGTTTAGACTTTTTACGGGCTCAAAGCAGAAGGAAAAAACGTTACAAATTATTGCACAACGGTTTATTATTTTCTTGCTTAGCTCGACTTAGCCTCACACCTTCGAGATCCATCCTATTCTATTCAGCATCGAAAAATACCAGTAAACAATAATAATAACGACGATAATTGACATATTCCAGGCGCCTGTGTACGAGATGGGAGGGGAAGTTGTAAAAAAAAAAAATTGTCGTCAAAACTTCGTGGCTTATAGAGGTGGCTGATGAAGACAGTTCACTGGAAGCGACAACTCCCTTAATGGCAATATAATAGATTCAGCAGAAATGCCACTAGAAATTTTTTGCCCAATTTAACGTTAATTCTCAACAGTTCCAGATCAGAGCTGTGCAGGGCTGTACCACCTGACTCCCATTGTAGGCACCCCAGTGATCGTAGTCTAGTGGTTAAAGACGAAGGTTCATAATCTGACGAAAGTTGCGCATTGGATCGCGGTCAGCCTGAGTCAGCGGCTCTCCAAACGTTTCAACCCCCCTCCTATCCGCCCCTGGTAGCATGGCCACTGTGATGTTTTGTGGGCCAAGACTCTTATCTACCTTAGCGTAAGCAGCAGCTGGGAAACCACGCCATCAGAGTATCTGTCGTGGTTCCACAAGATCTGCTCCACATCCGGTCTTCTAAGCCTAAATGGCAAATGCCAACTGAGTCTTACCCCCGTGTTAATTCTAGTTTCTTTTGTTCTGTCGTACTCTGAATTTATCAGTACAGGCCAATCTGAGCAAATATACGTTGGTCAGCAGGCGTTGGGAGCCATACCATCCTGGAGAGCAAAAAGCAGTCAGGATCAGAAAATAGTCTTTCCACCTACACTTTGGTTTATTATTCATTCTGAATAAGACCACTATTTTCTGTCAGGAACATTTTTTTACAAAAGCCCCCTCCACTAACCCTCGTACACAATTGGACATTACGTCTCGAGGCTGGAGATTCCAAATCTGCAATGCCCATTTTGTCTTTAATCGTTGAACAAACATTACATTAGATATCTAATACCTACCTACTCGGCAATCGGATCGGGCGAAACTCGTGGTTGTTATGGGGGAAAAATGGTTGCAAAAATGGTCAAAAACGGCAGTTTTATCGCAATCGCGTCGTGTTTGGTATCGATTGTATTGAGTATTGATGCTGAGTCGAACAGAACGGGTCTCAAAGATGCAAAATCACAGGAAATATAGTGAGAACCATTCTACTACTCGACGGAACTTCCCGGGAAATATAGCAAAAGTTATCGTTTCTCCCTAGCTGGCGCTCATTTCCTCTCAGTGCCTCCCTCCTCACTCCAACCATCCACAAGTCCGTTCGGCACGTGGCATCGTGCCACTTGCCTAACAACGCCCTGGCTTCTCATGTTAACTAGTATTTTTCAATGCTCAATCGAATGGGACGGGTTTCAGAAGTGCTCTACAAACATAGTCATTTGCAGATGAGTTGTCATTTTCCGGATTGCTGATGTACCATGTTATGTTCTTAATTTTTTTCGACGTTGGATTGAATAGGATAGGTCCCAATCATGCTGTGCACTAATTTGCCGCGTTTTTCCTTGAATACTTGAGCGTTAAGTGTTATTATTATATTTGAGTGTTATTTTTTGGTGGAGAATAAGAAAAATTAAATAACAAAACTATCGCTCCCGGCCGATATGAGTACGTTTTTTCAACACTTCAGTATGCTCTTAACGTAAAGGTATGGGTTCTTAAATTTGTCCTCTTCCTCGTGGACGCATCGGCATTCGTGGTCTCCCACAGGGTCGAATTGTCCTCTTCCTTTCACGTTGAGCGAATCACGACGCGGAATCGCGCGGGTTCGCAAGCAAATCGCTCCATCGACGTCTTCTCCTTCTCCAACCAATTGCCTTTCGACTACGGAGTCCCACATTTCTTTACCGTATTTTTCGATATAAAAGCGGCACTTGTCGCACTGTAATCCCGACCTTCCTTCAGAAGAAAAGCCTTCTCCGCTTATCTCTGACGTCGGTGGAGGGTCAGGGTAACGCTCGTCCATCACTTCGCTGTCAGCATAATCCAACTCCAACGTCTCTGACATCTGTACTGAGTCGAGTGTTTTCGTTTCGCTCATTCTCATGGTTTTACGCTCGAGGTAGTCTTCTTCTAATTTCTCCTTCTTCAAATACTCGGACTTGACCAACAAATCAAAATCGAATTGCGGTTGGTCTTGAAGATCCCTATTTCTTTCAATCGTCTTAATGTCATTCAATATTCTTTGTTTCAATAGACGACCTTTTTGCCACGCGCAGCGTGCATGCTCTTTAATTTTCTTCGTTACGTTCAACGCAAATTCAGCGATTTTGGTGTCGTTGAGGCGTTTCTCGCCATCGCGAACGCACGTCAACAATTGTCTTAAGAGGTCCGAACAACGAAGCGCATCTGACACATCATAAGCGGAAATTTCCGACATCAATAGGAAAATATCGAGTAATTGAGCTTTGCAACTTCGAGATAATTGGGTACGAGGAGCGCAAATTATTTCTTCCCTAAGGCAAATCATACATTCCCGCAATAAATCGACGTTTCTCCGGTCTTCTTTGTATATTTGCTGGTCGATCGTGTACTGGCGAATACTCCGAATACCGGGGCGGTATAAAATCTCGTAGTAAACCGGCGATCGAGGTTTTTCTTTCGGCTTAGCCGCAGGCTTTGGCTGTTTATCAAAAACCGCTTGAATGATTTTTGAGGTCCGTTTGAATTTTTCGTCAAAGGCGAATTTAACGTAGTCTGAAGACTGTTTGAGGAACCATCTCCAATTCAAGAGGTCGGTCCTGAACAACGGGGCGGATTCTGGGTGTTTTTCAAAGAGAAGCAGAAGGTCTTCGAGCATAGCGACGATCTGAGATTTGTGGTCGTCTGCCATCGAATGCTTTGGAAGGCGTTGCAATAAACATTCGGTTAGTTTGACCGGATCGCATTCATTTTCCATGTACAATTCCGTTCGCACAGCAACTTTGCTGTTGGATTCCATTTCACTCATACTACTTTTTGGGAATCACAAACTATTTTGTTGACCCTAATCTTGAATTTCAACTCAAATAAGTCCTCTGCTTGCTGAATTGTATTTGTGTTGCTAAGAGAATTATAGTGTCTCAGTTAAGCAAATCATTGGGGAGAGCACACTTTAAAATTCTCAATTATTTTGACTTGATTTTTCTGTTCACTAAGAATGGAGGGAAGTTCTAATCGTTATCTAGCCTTGTAATTAATTGTCGAAGACAAAGCAGATGACGAGTGGTGAGGGTTATTAGAACTATCTCCAGTTTGCGAGGTCAGTCCCGAACAACCGAGCTGATCAAAGAGAAGAGGGAAGTCTTCAAACATGCGAAGGATCTAGGCTTCCAGGGCTGTTTCAACCCTTTTTCCCCTGCTGCTGTTTAGAGGGTGGTCTGGGTACAGTCGCGCCATTAACCGACTGTATGTTGCATGAGCTTGTTTTGTGTCCCATCATTTTCCTTTAGACTTCATAATTGCTGAGTGTTTTATAACTTTCCATTGTTTTTTTATATTCTATTTCACTACACTACTCGTACAACAACTTTACTTTTGAATACTCACAAACTAATTTCATGATATTAATATTGAATTTTAACTCAGTTAATTCCTTTGGTTGCTGAGGTCACATTTGTTACTAAGTGAAGGTTAGTAAAGTAAATCACATGATGAGGGGGTAGGGGGAGGGCCCAAACTATTTTGACACGACTTGCCCAATTCCTCGAATATGGGGAAGCTACGACGTTAACAAAACAAATTGTGGAGCACTTTTTATTGCACACTACGAATTAATTGTAGAAGGCAAAGTCGACCATGTGTAATGGATGTTACGCTTATCTCGCGTTTATTCAGAGACTTGAATATTTAAAGATCAAGGGAACGAGACTAGTCGGTTATCAGACCATAAGTAGCTGATCTATAGTCTGCCGATCTTATTGGAATACTGTAGACACGTCGAGCAACATGTTGGAAGTGTGAACATCACTTCTGCTGCGAGAGACCGGTGCGGAAGAGTTCGGCAGAGATTCGCGAGAAAACGCCACGTGACGGCAAGTCGAAGAAAAGAGGGATAGTTTCTAAATATCGTTGATTACTTCATGGTTGACCTTCCAACCATTAGAAGAAAATTTGCTAGATCCAATGGGGGAACAGCGCAAGTTAATTAGTTCTTTCACACCTGGTGTAATTATGAAAACCGATGGCGTCTTCCACTTGTCAACCTCATTATTAAGATATTTCGAAATGCATAATATTACCCCTTACCGCCACAGGTGGGTCTGTGAGGCACGTAGGGATATTTGTTTTACGAATGTTGGCAACCCTTCTCCTTCTCCCTTCAACCGTGACCTTTGTAAACGTCCTTAAGTCAATCACTAACAAGCGTACAGGTTGGATGTGTCTCCATCTTTCATTATTAACGTAAGTAATCATATGTTTACAAAACTTAGGTGGTCTGCCAGGCACACACGTGGCTTTTTACATTGGTGAGAAGCCGAAATGCCAGCCACTATTGTACCAGCACGAGTTTTACTAGGATTCTTCTGGATTATTGTTATTATTATTATTGCAAACCCCACACACATTTCATCATATCAATAACATACACATGATGACATATTGGGAAAGAGAAAAACGTGTTCACTGTGCCCTTACACTAAAAATAGGAAAACTGCATACATGTGTATAAAGTGTAAGAAACCGATTTGCTTGGAATGCTCGCGCAAGGTATGCATCTCTTGTGTTGTAGACGAAGTGAAATAGTGAAAAACTAAAACCTAAACTAAACTTGTGATTTTACTAAGGGATCAGTTGTGATCCAACTAGTCCCTACTTCGGTAGTGAATAATTTTAAATATATATTTAGTTTCTTTAAACATTTTGTTTTTCTTAAAAGTTTAATAAATTTGAGGTATTCTTCGTTGATATTTTGTTTTTACCCCGTAGATTGCCTAATTTGTGTCGAGTGCGTAGCTGTAAAATAAATAAAATTACATATATCTGAACAATATAATAGTATGAAAAGTAAAAATAAAACAGTAGTAAGAATATGATTGATTTTACTCGAAAAAAAAAAAAATTGAAAAGATGAAAACACGTACTGTGCCTGAGAGGCACACATGTGGCCTTGACGGGAAAACTGGCACCTGTGGCGGTAAGGGTTACGCACAGCTGTATCCCCTCTTCATTATGATTTGGAGACTAAAACAATTCCAATCATTGTGAGGATACTAGGAGAGATGGTCTTTGTAGGCGTTCTACAAACAACACGGTGTACTCAACCTCCAGTCCAAGGAACCTGAACCTGAATGATAGTGGAGACTTGGAATCTGTGGGTGCCTGCCATTTATTGTTTGTAGTCATTTCACCCACTTTAACATTTTCACGTCACTTTAAACCCTTCGCCATCGGAAGGTTGCAGAAGAGGAGAATCAGCGTGGACTCGAGAGTTGAATGTCGGACACGGAGTCATGTGGTAGCACCTAAAGGAGAACTGACATTCACGGATACTTCTTTATTCACTGACACGATAAGACCGTAACTCGTTGAAGGAAACATAATAAAAGTAAGTTTTACGAACAAGATCGTAGCTGTCATTAACCCGCAGAGCTAAAGAAAATGATGAAATGTCGCATTCTGCTTTACTTGTGTTGACGTTGGGGTATGTTTATTTAGTTTCTTCATGAGGCTCCGGGAAGCATAACTACTCTATTACACTTCCGTTCCTTGTTACAAACTTTTGCCAACCTCCCACGCTAATGATCAAGTCAAAACCACACCGAGTAAGTTTGAGGTAATTTGATTGTCAGGTATCAAAAAGAGAAAGCACCTCTGTGAACTCCAGGAAAACACCAAATAACATTGTGGGCTGTTTACCTTTAATTTGTTCCTCTACTACTCCAAAACCTCTCTTTCTCTCGCTTTGATACGAATTTCCTTTACGTCGGTAAATGGAATAAAGTCGAAGTTCTCACTGTTTGAGGTAGCTGTTGACCAAATACAATGGACGAGGATATTCATTCGCCATTTCGTTATTTCAAGGATATTCGAACGATTCTTGAGTTGTTTCAATTCGCGTCACTGGAGATTGAAGAGAAATAAAGAAATGATTACTCTGCAGTTTGAAAAACCGCTGGGGGTTTTCTGTGTATCCTATGGGGTATTCTATGGGAATCTACTGTAGTAAATTATTGGAGAGAAGAGGAGCACTGAATATTCAAAACTATTGGGCTAATTTACATTTTGTTTTATAAACGATGCTGCTCAAGACCTGCGGATTACCAAAGTTGCTCTAACCCTTCTCTTGTGTCACAGGATGTTTTATTCCAAAAATCGACTAAATCGTGGAGCTAGTGAAATTTGCGAGATTTCGTTTTAGTTGAATTTTGCTATGTTCGATTTATTTTGGCAATAATTTGACTGTCAATTAGCGCCAGTTGACTGTCCTCTGAGAGTTGCGCTTGACAAACACACGAGCTACCAGAGAGTCTAGACGAGAGCTGAACTGTAAGCGGGATGTCAATAGAATTTCTTCCTGCGGAAGTCGAGCGATAGGTCCATTAGTGTCTTTTTTATTTCCTTCGAACGGAAGCGACTATTCTTAAACCTAAGCTGCTACTACAAACGGATGTCAAGTGTCCGACGTGGTTTCAAGTGCTGCAGTTCCGCCTTCCTTTCGAGCTCAGCGCTCAAAAGAGAAGTTAAGGTGAGGACATAAAATCTCGTCACGGAGGAAGCCGGCGAAAATCATGTCGATTCCATAACTAACCCTCTGTGTGTTGAAGATTGAAATAATCACGCTTCTTCGTCGCCAGCCAACTTGCTTCGACCTCTGGTCTGAGATTGCCCCCGACCGCTCCTTTGCCTTTGAATTCAATTGCGAGTTCCTTGTCTTCGAAGAAACAGTGTGAGAGGTATTAGCGTTGTGGGGGTCCACCGCTTTTTGATTTCGGTTCAATGGTATCGACGTTAGAAGCCGGAAAGTTTGCTGTGCAACCATCCGAAGTCAACAGCGCTTCTTTCTGGGTCTTCAGTTCAAAAAGGGCGTCTATTCAAACTTCAATCTTCCGGATTCCTGGTCAGTCCGATCCGTTTTTTAAACTTGAACTTCTGCTACAACTACTCCGCAAAACTACTCGTCCTCTTACCGTATACATTTATTTCAAGCTACCCAATAAACATTACCATTTTTTATTTCTGCACACCTAATTGTTAGTAAATGATTTATTGTAGGCATTTTCGAATTAAATTCGAAAAATCATGTCGTTGAGTTTCTCTCTTCATTAATAAAAAATTGGTTGCCAACATAACACTAGAACTACAAATTACTACCAATTAACAAATGGCCTAGAAGAAGAAGACGCCAGGAAAAGTGAGTATATAATGCTTCACGCTCAAGATTTCATGCAGTTTATAAATTCCTCAACTTTATTGGTTACGTAAATTTATTCATTTATGTTGATTTTTATTTCAATAGTACAGTGAATCCTCTAGCATCTCTAATAAGACATCACTACAAAGTATGAAACAAAGTCGCTGTTGGTGTCTGTAGCTATGTATGAGCGGTCTTTAAATAGATACAGGCACGGTAGGTAGAAGAGAGCGATAGGGGTCATTAGCTCGGCGCTCGGGAAAAACCCAGCTCCAGTGACGTAACTGGTGAAGACCCTTTCCAATTCACCTTGCCTACACTGGTCATTACTCAGTCTTATCGTTCTCTCGCGTATGTGAACATCGTTATTGTTGCTTTTGCTAGGGTACTTACTGCTCGGATATGGTGTGTTGTGCAATTGCTGGTTGTCACAATTACAATGTACCTAAAAAAAAGTCTGAATTTAATTTTCACCGTTTTCCGAAGGACAAAATAGTGCGGTCAATGTGGGCGAATGTCTGCAAGCGGGCTGACGCATTTTCGGCGGATCATTCGCGCGTCTGTTCTGTTCATTTTGATAACACGGACTACATTCGAGACTTGAGAAATGAACTGCTCAATACCACCCCTAAATTTGAGCTAAAACCGGATGCGGTTCCGCATTTGTTCCTGCCGAAAAATTGTTCTTTGGGCGACTCAAATACACCTTCTTCTCTGGCTCGGAAGGTAAGAGTAAATAAAAGGAATTCGCGCAAGGAATTTAACGATCTTTTGAAATCACCATTAAAAGAAACTAATGAAAATGTGACAGATGAGATTACGAATGAGCTAGACGGAAATGTGGCTACGATTTCCATTGAAATGAATGACAACGAACAGCCATCAGAGTTAGTGTTCGTTTTTAGTGAAAATATGAGGCTGAAAAAAGAAAATGAAATTTTTAATCAACGTCTTGAAGAGCTAACGGAAGAACTAGCTAAATTTCGAGATATGGCAACGGTTTTTCAATACAATTTTGACTGAATGTTCACACAACATATGTAAGGATATATAAATATATGTGTATACTTTATTTCATAATATTATTTAAATAGTCTTAACATAAGCATGGGAATTTTGACATGTTTTTAATTATTTCAACCCTGTTTACACTCGTCAGTGTGGCTCTTTTGCTTTTAATTTTTTATTATAGGTATTCCTTCCTCCTTAGCCAAGATTGGAGAGGGAATGAACAATTAGCAGAACAAGTTCTAAATGAGGATATAGGTTGAACCACTTGGCGCTTTCTCGAAAAACGTTCAGTTGAATGCAAGAGAAACGGAACGCCTGGTCTGGACTATTCACCAGCGACGTCACACGGCGTCGACCCCTTCCTAACGACCCCTACCGCTCTCTTCTACCTACCGTAGATACAGGGATTCAAGACGATTATTGTTATATTTCACACGTATAATACACGCATAATATTGTAGAGAAACAACCCATTTAGAGGTTTCTAAAGTCTTGTAGTAAATAAACACATTTTTTGGCGCATAAGTTGCAAACGCTGGCTGAACCCCGAGGGATAATAAAAATAATGTACTCCAGTATTGTACATCTTGAAAAGGTCAACAAAAGAGGCCGCGTAACCCACAATAACCATTATTTTCATTGTCCATTTAATATTGATCAATAATAAATGTTGTAACACAATAAATCGCTCTACATCATGTAATTTAAAGAAATATTTCCGAAAATATTACGTATTTAAAATGCAGGGACGTATCGGTGCAGGGGTATGCCAATAAATTGCGCGCTATAAATTTGGATAATTATTGAAACTTGTTATTAAGTTGAAAAAATAACTGATTAGAATAGGGATTTTTTGTTGTTGTTGATAATATAATTATTGATCACCTTTTATTTTTAGTCGAAAGAATAGTAAGTGAAATATTTTTGACTGTAGCACTTACTGATAATTTTTGCAGTTTATTCATAATCATACCTTTAGTTCCAAGGTGTATTTCGGAGTTACAAATTACAGAAATTATTTTTATATGATTTAAATTTTTTACATAGCACATTTTTGACATTTTATGCCCTTACTTTGCTACATAAACTCGAAAATGTAACGCGGGATATGTAACGGAGAAGCGTCCTAAATTTGTGTTGGGTTAAGTGCATGGTGACGTCTGTTACAAAAATGAAAAACATTTTTTGTGTTATAATTTTATATTTCTTTATTTAAAATAAACAAAATTATATTAAAAGAAAAATACATAAAATGTCCCTCGTGGTTGCGTACTTGTACGAAAGGTACAGCTTGTGTTTCTTCACATTACTCCTTTTAATTCCTTCCTTCCAAGACCTAGTTGCTACTGCAGTTTTAACCATTTTTTGTTCATTGCAACCGTGGGCATCGTCCGATCGGATTGCCGAGATGGCGGGCACATCTAGATACCAAATGGGATTTTCGTGCGAAAGGTAGAATTTTTCAGACCACGTTAAAGGCATAAAACGGCCCGGACGGGGGATGGCGGACGGACATTGCAGATTTGGAATCCCCATGTCTTGAAACGTTAAGTATCATTTCTTATAAACTTCGCTCAAATGTTACTAGGACCTTCAGAAAAATTGAGGTGGTAGTCCAATCAAGTACATACACCACGAGCGTTTAATAACGCTAATAAGACATATAGGATCTAATTGGGTCAGTTCCGCCAGTAGGTACATTACTAAAGTTAACGAGTTACTGAGGGCGAGCGCTTTCGATGTAAAGACATCATCATCCGTTGAGTCAGTACTGAAGTCAGTTAACGATGTCTTTACATCGAAAACGCTCGCCTTCAGTATCTCACCAGCCAGAGGAGACGGACTCACCAAACAGGTACGTTAACTTTAGTAATGTTTCTAGGTCGGTCAAAGTTTGTAATTCCTTCCTCAACCACCAAACTGGTCAATTACAACAATGTTTTCCCACTATAAGCCACTGGTACACGCGTGTTGCGTCCGTAGATCCCCTAGTTCCACCTTCTCAGTTATAAGCCCGTTTTTTATTACAAACTTCTATCCTCTCTCCTACTCTTTTGTTGTATCCAAATTTGCTAACTCTGCTCACTCAAGAATACAATTCATTTTACCTACTCGTTTACTAATATCTTAAACTTCACGCATCACTCTACTTCTTTCTTGTGCTTTTGTGTCGTCAGTACTGACTAGTTTGTGATCTTGGTACAGATAATGGTATTCGCAAGATGTTACGAAATTAACCTTTTTTAAATTAAACTTAGTTTAATTAGTACAATACGCAGTTATCTGAGCTCGTGCTGAAGTACTGAATTATGCACCATTTCCATGTGGCCGGGCGCTGGAGTCATCTTATTTTCTCAACTAATATCGGACGGAAAAAAGTTGAGCAGAAAACCGATTCAGGTAATTCATTTCTAGAGTCATTGAACTGCCTTTTGATATCTGACAGCTTTTTATGAGTAATCAGGGGATTGCTAAACTAGTGTACAGTCAACGTGTGTTTTTTTATTATAATCGTGTCTGGAAGTTGTCTTTGTTCGAATATAGTTCGTGGTACAGTGAACGCCAGAAGAGCAACCCAAGGTGTAAAAAAACGTTTAAATAACTGTGAGCAATGAATCATCAACTGATGCCGCCTGAACTGTAAGATAAGAAATTATTCGATATATGATAGACCTCTTTGAAAATTCTGTCTTTACGGTTAGGTAGGGCTGTACAGATCGGACTTCCAAGGAACGAAGGGAAGTAAGAATCTTCCGAAATGGCGATAAGTAAACGACGTTCTCCACGTTGGCAGTCGGGGACTTGAACTTGACAGGTAGTACCAGAAACTGAGCAACGAAACTATTTTTTAGAGTTTTGATGCAACTTTTCAACATGAACGATGGTCTTCTTGGAGTGGTTTAAGTTTCCTAATTCCTACCGGATAGTGATGGGGTCCTCGGGACGACAGCGACCGACGCAGACCGGACGATGCTGGTAAGGCGACGACGGCGATTGCCACTGAAGACAACCCAGGAAGATGTCACAGTCGAGATCAAGTGATGTATGAAGTGATGATGAAGCACCAGGGCTAAATACATCAAATTAATTGGGAGGGAGAACGGAAAAGTAAGGGATGGTACGAAAGAGGTAATGGCTTGAAGGCGAACAGAATGAAGAAAAAAAAGGTGACTTTCCCGCCTGGCTTTCCTTGCAAAATAATTTGTAATACTCCTCGAGGACAATTCATTAAGAATTAATAAGACCGATCAATACTTGTTAGTCAAGCAACAATTGATTGCAGGCTAGTTGGGTGCTTGAAAGTGGATCGATCACATATAAGCGGGAATTTCAAATTTATCCACGGAACAAAGAGCAACCCAAGGTGTAAAAAAAGTAGGGCCGAAAAAGTTTAAATAACTGTGAGCAATCTGCAAACGCAAATGTATAATGACGTTCACACTCACATTATAAAGAGAAAATATTTGTATCTATTAACTTAAAAACTGCTGCGCTTATAAGTTTAACTACCTTTATTTATCCCAAACTGTTTTTTTATTTCCACCTGTGCGAAGCCAGAACGGGCCACGAGAGGGTTATACATACAATGGTTTATGTGCGGCGCAAAGCTTCGAATCAGTAGGTGTTTTTTGACCTCAGAATTCCTGCACCTGCCTTAACGGGACTCTGTGGCCCTTAACGGCGTCGTTAAAGTTTCACCAAAGACCTTCATCCTCAACCCCTTTTTGTTACCTATGGAAGTTCCACCTCTTCCATTAATTCTAATCGACGACGGGTTCCCCTTTGTCTCGACGTTCCAAAATATCATTTCCTCCTCTTTTTTCACATTCCTCTCCACAACAGACAGCTCCTACCAAACTCATTCTCCTATGAACTTTCGCGAAAGTTGGTCGTCTCTAGCTGTCCGAACACAGTCATCTAACACCTCTCGCAATACAGTCATCTCCCAATTATTCTGACAGACACTGTGTTCACCTCTCACCAACTGTTATCTATCAGAGATGTGGTTTCCGCGCATTGTTAATACCAAACATCCAAGGCAACAAGAGTAGGTTTAATTGGTAAATTCTCTTTTGAATTTCAACCAAATTGATAAAATTATTACAATGTGAAATAAGGAGCTCCTTCTAAAATACTTGAACTTAATTGTAGTTTTCACCGTATACGCTTTATGGTATTGTGTCGCTTAAAAGTCCTTCTATGATTAAATTAAATTTCTGACCGTTTAGACGTGACGTGGGGAGCATGCGCGTGTGCACTTATGACGATTTACCGGACGAAGCCAAAAAATTGGTCTGAAGTCGGAAGACGAGAAGCCGTATGGAACGGTGCTGCCAGATACGTCGCTTGGAGCTGCAAAAGAAAATCATGTGCTCCAAGTTGAAGGCTCGCCGTGGATCTGTTTCAGATGATTGGGGGGGTTTTCTCGTGCAGTGAAATTTAGAAGAATCGGTCGTCGGTTTGGGATGCTGATGACCCGTACACGATCCTCACAAAAATCCAAACAGGGGATGCTGATGGCCCGCAGTTTGAGTTTTCACCATTAAAATCGGAAAGGTGGTCTGGAGAGATGCTGATGACTGCGCAGAGAACAAAACTGGCTATAATCCGATTCACTAGGTGCCTTCCACTCGAAGTGTATGGTGGGAGAGACAGCGAGTCTCAGCAGGATCCAAGTTGAGGTGGACTGCAGAACGTTAGCTTATCGCGCACAAAGCACACACAAACACTTACGCACAACAACGTCGATGGAGGCTTATTACGTAAGCAAGACATATATGACAAGGTAAAATAAACGAAACGCTTCGGCTTCGGCACCAATGTCTCATTCGGATTTCTCCTTTCTTCCCTGTACAACCAGTTTCACGCTTTCAGTGCTCCCCCTTGTTTGCGCTTATATTCTCAAACCATATCCTGTTCAAGTCACCTCTTCTTGTACATCTGAGTCTCCAAATCTTGTGACATGCCAACTCTTCAAATTACAAGTTCGTGCTCCACTAAAACCCGTCTCCGAGATTCATTCAAGTCTATCCTGGTCGAAACAGTTTATATTGCAAATTTGAAGAGATTTACAGTTCAAAAAATAAGTTATAATGAAACGTGAAAGAAACGAATAAATTAGGTACAACCAGTTAACGTATTCTCAACTATTAGCCAACAGAATAACCGGTTTTCGACGTAGTTCGACACTCGGATTCCCTTGCGGCGCATCTGGATGTGCCTCTAAGGGATGGCCCAGGAGGTAATGCACTCTAGCGGCACTTTGTCCAAGTACGAGCCCCTTCGTTTTTATTCCTTGCTCGCAACGTCCACGCGATATATCGTATTCCCGCTCATGATTTTTCGGTATAGTGTTAGTTTCAACTCTCTTTCAAAAAATGGTAACCGGGTGTCTAATTCTCATTGTAGTATTTACGCTTCGTCGCCTGCGCGAGGTCGTTCTCAAGCTCCTCCCGAAAAATTGTTATAAAAACACCACTTATTGTTTTGATGAAATATGCGGTATTAAGTGATAAAAGGTTTTTAATTTAAACAAAATTCGAAAGTGGTTAATACACATACAATAAAATTTTTAATACCTAACGATTTTTACTGAAGCCATTTCTGCTCTTCAAAAGACATCGTGTGTCATTTTTCTGGAGGGGGAGGGGGAGAACGGGAAAAAACCATGTGTTACTTGTTTTTTTCTGTAGTGCTTTTTTCCGTAATGCAACACAATTAATTTTTCCTTTGAGCTAAACAACCAGCGCAACGCGTTGCAGATTGATTATTATAACATTTTATTAAAATCGAAAAAGTTTGAAATCAATTCTTTGTTGACAGGTTGGCTAAAAAAAAGTTGTGGAGCTAAAGTTGAACATACCTCATTAAAGTTGAAAAAGTATTTGCCATTTATTTCGAATGCATTTTCAATGATGACCACGTCACTGAGGCGACACATGCGCCCAGTACCTAGTACTGCTCAACTGCCTGTTTCACAGCCCCTTCAGGGTTGCATCCTACTCCACTAAGCTGCAAAGCTCCTTCTTTCCGGATTGCACGAGGTGGATCTTGAAGCCATCCACCATCGCCAAGGACTCTCCACCACATCCCCAGGAGGATGATGACTCGTACCAAAACTAGTTTAAAAGTATGCTGAGAGCTGTTAAAGTTCAAACTGTAAAAGGAGCTTCACACAGATCAGGCTTCTCCTATTCAGGCTACACCCAGAAACGCTGAGACACTAGGTCTACATTACGTACTTGGACGCTATAATAAGGCTCTTCTGGATACACTGTGTCCCTATTACTCTCAACTTTCTCTCATATCTGGATTCGTTTCGAAGAGCCGCCAGTCGTATTCAAAAGTCGTAAAATACTCAAAACCGAGATATGCGAATCATAACAGGGGCCCTTCGCCTTGAACGGAGGATACCAACCGTGCAATATATAGAAGCCTAAATAACAAGATGATTGTTCACAAGAACTCACTGATCGCAAATAAACCCCACATTCAATTGATTCCAGACAACTTAAAATAAAGGAAGACAAAGAACAAGATATTCCGTTCGTAGTTTCCAAAGTTTACTCACGTCATTATTTTACTATTCCCGCCCAGATTGTAGAATATTTCAGTACCGCCAGGAAAATAAATTCTTAAATCAATTCGTACATTTAAATAAACAGCCACACTCCATTTCACGGTTTTCCATTTGGAATTAAATTAGCCTGAAAAACTCGCAATAAACAAACTGCCAGTGCTAATATAACACTTCCCTCACCAACTAAAAGTAATTCTGTTGGGAGGAGAAATTCTCAGATTGAAAACAAACACGCATTTTTCCTGCCCTCGAGCCTCTGTAAGCAGAACTAGGAGCGTTAGCCGTTCGGATCCCGTTTTCGACCAAACGTCGTATAACTCAAATATCCTGCTCATTCGTTCGCCCCCAAGTGCGACTCGGAACCAGTTAATATTTACTCAGGACAGAGCCTCGTGAGAAGAAAGCGAATCGCGTGAGATCATCCGTAAAAACCACGAGCTGACCTCTCGACCGGGTGAGCAGCAAAAATTGCGACGTTATGACCTGCTGCCTCTGCAAAGTAAACCAGCATCAAGTCATCTCTGAATGAAACCGTCGAACCCCCGTCCGATAACTGAGAATTCGTGTGCACCGACAATTAAGAGTCGGTTTTGTCTAACTTTCTAATCGACGGTTAAGCGTTGAACCGAGGATTTCAGCTGTTAAACTGCGTTGTTGAATTTCAACTCCGCTCGATATAAATCGGAACCGATCAGATCCAACAAACGGCATTCAAATTGAACGACCATCGAACAGTCTCGTTAATCACCTTTAGAACGATCATTGGTCGTGCCATAAGCAGGAGTAACTTAATCCGGAACACTAAGCGCCGATACTTTCAATATAAAATTTTACATAAAGATCCATATAAATTGAGTAAAAATTACTGAGATTAGTCGCGGGGTTTCTTTGTTCAACGAACGTACTGCCGAAACGATTTAGATTAAATTTTAACTGTTGACAGCCTTGAACAAGAGTGCGTTATCTTTTCATTTGTGAAAAAGGACTTGAGAAACGCAATAAATTATCAAAAATTTCATCAAAATTCATATTAGTACATATATAACCCCTATCTATGAAACACTGTAACACCCACAGACAGACCAAATTTGATACGTATACGTATAGGATTTAGCACCAAACAAAATATTATTATTGTTGCTACGAACATTTTAATTTAGCAACAACACTTAATTTTGAATAAACTTGAAATAAAGTTAGTTTAGTTTCTGTTTTCAATTCATGAACCTTACGTATTGTATTTGCTTTATTGGCGACGAGGATGAGAAGAGGAATGAGAAATATTAATACCAATGAATTGGTTCAAAAGGACTTTGAAACAATTGATACTTTCGCAAGAAAATTGGAGAAGTTTTCATGTGAATCATTCAACGAAGAAAACAACTGGATCGAATATGGAATTCATTTTGAAATTCCGGATAAAGGGGCCTGGGAAGGAACAGCGAAGAGGTGCAAGAGGCAAGACGAGACCAATTATTAGCTTTTGTTGGACCTACCCCGTCAACGAAAGTAACGAATTTTCTCATACCTGAAGATTAAGTTCGTTTTTCAAGTTTTCTTATACGATTGAAAGAACTGGCAACTTTTTGTCAATATGGCGAAAATTTTGAAGAACGAATAAGGGATAGTTTTGATGGGAGGATTAAGTTTCCAAAGTTTGAGATTGAAATTAGGCAGCGTTGGCCAGATGGTGTCAACTCAGATGGCTCTAAAGTAACTTCATGTCAACTTTTGGAACTTGCAGAGTTTATGCAACGTGCCAGAGATGAGTTAGGGTCTGATTTACTCGTTAAACCTACAATTAATAGATAGAGTAGATGCCTTTAAAAAAAAGAGGGCCAGCGAACTAAGAAACCTTTCACAAAAGGTGCGCCAACTACCTCTTGTAACAAATGTGGTTGGACACATGAAAAGGATAGTTACTGTCCTGCTATCCTGCTAGGAATCCCGAATGTTTTATTTGTAAGGGCGTGGGCCATTTTTCAAGAAAATGCTACAAAAAGAGAGTGAGACAGGAAAAAGAAAGAGACAATGAGGAAGAAACTGAGGGTTCGGAGAATGACAATAGTGGGAATAAAGCAAATATAATATGTAAGGTTCATGAATTGAAAACAGAAACTATACAAACTTTATTTCAAAATCCTATACTATGGAGGATGCACACGGACATGGTACGCTAAAATAAGGTCAATTGATCGAATAAGGAATTGGTGGCGCCTATTAAACAATGTCTTTTGGACACAGTAGCCCTTGATACGCCATTAAGATCACAAGAATGGTGATGTGGTGTTGTTGATCATAGTAACTGTTTTTTTGCCTTTTCAAGAAAATAAGAATTCTTTACACCACGTCGTCATACTTTTATAGTTGGCTCTTTTTCTCATTTCTTCGTCATCGTCCCGTTGACAACGGGGATAAAATATCCATAGTTTCCGTTTTTAAAATATAAACGACAGGTGCGTAGCAACACACAACTTTCCGCCATCCCCGTAAGTTCGAACAACAGCTACATATGCGGGTGCTACATCTTCAATCAACGCATTTCTACAGAAACGTTTATGAAGAACAAAATTAGCTGAAAGTACTCCGTAAGTTTGATCGAAATCGTGAGAAAATTGGAATACCGATAAATTAATATTCGACAAATCTCCTTTTCTGAGTTAACTTGGCTTATATCTCCGTTCAACATATATATACAGAAATAATTTCTGTTTAGAAAGCTAAAAGACACTCCATAAGATTTATCACATTTGGTGAAGCAGTTACCCTGGAATTCACGGAAATGTTCGAAAAAACGTTATTTTGTACATATTTATTTTTATCTCTGCTCAATGAACTTTCAGAGGAATATTTATTGAGAACAATACGTAGGTATTAACTATTATTATTAACCTAGTTTTTGGTGCGTTTTCGCCCCCCCCCCCCCCTTCCCATCAGCCGAAATCGTACATAACCTTATTTTGGTGTCTACAAAAAATAAAAAACAGAACAAAAAACGAACCAGCTCAATCGGATCAGCCGTTCTCCCGCAAATCGTACTGCAGACATACACACGGACCACGCGCCGAAATTAGGTTTTTAGACTCGGTAGGCCTCAAAACGTAAAGATGTGAAGGAAACCCAATTTTTACTTTCCTTGCTCTACGAAGTAGAAAGGAAAGTTATGTAATCGGCTGAAAAAAAAATTTTGAGTTCTCTTCAGATCTTTACGTTTCAGACCCTCCTGAGTCCGAAAATCACTACTTTGGAAAATGGTCTGTGTGTATGTGTATGTGTGTCTGTGAACAATTTTTAGAGAAAACCACCGTACCAAATCAGTTCAAACTTGATATCTAGCCCGGTAGTCACTATGGGACGCCAAAATGAGGGTATGAACAAAATCTATCGAAAGTTAACTATACTTATCATAGTGATCAAAACACCAAATATTTTTTTTCTCAAAAACGGCCCTAACGATTTTGATTAAATTTTGTATGTTGGTAGCTCAACATATGGCAACTACACCATAAAATTCCCATCTATGGGAAAATGACGAGAGCAGTACAATAAATTACCAAAACTTTAGACGAAATCGGTTTTTGCGCGGTTTTTAGAGAAAACAACCGTACCAAATCAACTGAAACTTGATGTCTAGCCTACAGATTACCATGGGACGCCAAAATAAGGGTATGGACAATATCTACCGAAAGTTAACTATAGTTATCATAGTGATCAAAACACCAAATTTTTTTTCTCAAAAACGGCTCTAACGATTTTGATTAAATTTTTTATATAGATAGCTCTCAATAAGACAATTGTGCCATAAAATTCCCATTTGTGGGAAAATGACGAGAGCGGCACAATAAATTATCAACTTTTTCGACGAAACGCGTTTTTCGCGCAGTTTTTTCTTTATAAACTCCGCTGAATTCTTGTAGAATGTTAAAATAAATTAGTATCGTAGTCCACTCCAAGACCTAAAGATTGAGTGTTTAAAAACGCTCATGAGATACATGGGGCTCACTTCAGAAATTCCTGAATTTCAACTTTTGCCGTTTCGCTTACTACCAGTTCTAAACTTTTTACCCAATAACACTGCAAAAGTAATTACTATCCTTCTCAAAAAAATTTGGGTTTACAGCCTCATTAATTATCTGTGTACCAATTGCTCAATAATGGTGTTGCAATGAGTACGAGCAGCACAATAAAATCTGGAACTGTAAGAACTACCGCTTCCTGCTGCCACAAAGCGTTGTTTGACCAAGTTCAAATTAACTGAGTGATAAATGAATTGATTAAATAGAATTAGCCATGTACAAAGTGAATTGTTGTAGAGCTAAGGAAAGTTGTGTGTTGCAACGCACCAGATATTTTTTTACACGATTACTATACTTTCCTTCCCCTTTGGGGTAGCGGAAAGTAAAAATTAGGTGCAATTATTAATTAGGTTTGAATAAATTTTGCTAAGTTTGGCAGTGTCTGGTACAAAATCATTTCTTCGGTTTTACGCTTGATGGGATGGTCACTATAAACAACACACTATATTGTTTATAGTTACCCTAAGACCTGTATCCCTTCTAATTCTTTTTGCTCAGTCTACTGAAACTGACGTAAAAACGCTAATCAATCAATAGCGTTTTCCTCCGAAGTATATTTAAGGCAAAAATACAATGCAATTACTATAAGTGCCCGACAGCTTAGTTTATGTTTAACCCCTTGCTTAGCCTACGTGAAGACTTGTAGTCCTGAAGATGCTTAACAAATTGAAACGTCAGCCTAGATGAGCAGTATATTTTATTCTGACGGCCTCTCAACAATCCATAACATTCGTACTGGGTTCAGGTCAAATAACACTTTCCTCGACCTACTCAATGGAACAGAGAAGTACTAAGGATACCTCCCTTCGTCAGTTTATGCTCAGTTTTTGTTTCTTCAGTGAGTTTCTGATACAGATTATTTTTAAGTGCATAACACCTGTCGATGATATCCATCCTGCCGATAAATACATCCGATGAAGCCCTTAATCTTTCCGATACACGAGGAGGAAGTCGGGATTCCAAACAAACCTTCTTTTTCGATTTCCAGAGCTCCCTAGATCTTGGTGCGAGAGGGACGGAGCTGGAGCGTATAGCTCAGGGCATTATCTCCCTCATACCCCTTTTTACCGCCATCTCTGCCCCTCGCTTCCAGGCCATAAATATCCCTGTAGTTCTCCCCCCACCGCTGCATCTGTCATATTTTCCTTTCCGCGGCTCCGAAGCTCCTGTGAATGAAAGCGGAAGTTATGAATTGGCGTTGAAGGGCTCAAAAGGGTTACGCCGCTGTTGAAACGTTCGGCGGCTCCAACGCATAAAACATACGATTTCTCGTTTGTAGCTGGACAAACAAAAGCCAACGTTTCTAGGGCCGTCTTTTGAGCCAGAAGAAACTTCTTTATATTTGCTTTCTTCGGCACTACTGAGTAAGAACCAAAGTTATGTGATCGGCAGACGAAAAAAGAGTATTTTCAGATCATCTCGTTTCAAACGCAAAACCCCGAGTGCAAAAAACAGCTTTTGAGAAAATTCTATTTGTGTGTGAGGGAACAACGTTTTTACGGTGTAATCTCCACTAAATGGCATTAAGACATTTCTCAAGATCAACTCCCAACCCAATTTCTAACATGATTGTTCTCAGATCTATTCCAATGGTGGTATTCCAATAAAGTACATTTACCGAGAAAGCTCATTCACGTTCATAAGATAATTTGGAGCAGCCCAAAAAACTGAAGACTACAAGCCATTGCTAGTATGTAGTTCTTACTCGATTATTCCAAAACAGTTTACACAAAACCTTCGCGGAGAAATCGTGTTGACGTCCTCAGCGAAATGCGTATTAATGATCTTTCAGAAAGTAGAAGCAACTCAATAAACTGAATAAAATACATATTGAATAACTTACTAAAGTTATAATAATCGCTGAGCGCATGACTGTGGAAAGTTGTGTGATGCGTATACCAGATGTAGTGAGGAGAACCGTTTTGTCTGTTCTGGAATTATACTCGCATGGTGAAAACAGTTGGTCGAAGAAACGACGCTATTTTAATTTGCGGAATATCATTTGAGCCAATCGCACCACTTTCCTTCCTACTCCGTGAGGCAAAGAATTCTCATTCCAAATATAGTAAGTTAGCTGTACACTAGTAACTCACTTAACGTATAATCAACGTTGAGTTTCACCGTGGATGTAATCTGAGCAATTATATCCAGTACTCGTGAACTTCTACAATAACCTTTTCCTCCGTAACCTTCAGCATTTTGTGCATTTACGGTTAAATTGAGAGTAAATACCTGGTGCGTTGCAACACACAATTTTCCTTAGCTCTACGTCAATTCACTTTGTACATGACTTTTTCTACTTACTGAATTCATTCATCACTCAGCTCATTTGAACTTGGTCTTCACGGCAGCAGGAAGCTGTAGTGCTTACAGTTCCGTAATTTATTGTGCTGCTCGTACTCATTCCCAGACTATAATTGAGCAATTGGTAGACAGAAAACTAATGAGGCTGTAAACACGATGTGTTTGAGGAGGATCGTAATCACTTTTGTAGAGTTATTGGGTAAACACTTTTAGAACAGGTAGTAAGCGAACCGACGGTAGTTGAAATTCCGGAATTTCTTGAGTAACCCCCATATATTTTATGAGTGTTTTTAAACGCTCGCCCTATTGATATTGGATCGGACTACTGCGCCCATTTTTTTAAACCTTCTAGTAACATTTCAGCGGAGTTTATAAAGAAAAAACCGCGCTAAAACCGGCTTCGTCGAAACTTGTGGTAATTTATTATGCTGCTCTCGTCATTTTCTTACGAGTGGAAATTTTATGGTACAATTGTCTTATTACGAGCTATCCATATAAAAAATGTAATCAAAGTTGTTGGAGCCGTTTTTGAAGAAAAAAAATATTTCGTGTTTTGATCACTTTGATAAGTACAATTAACTTTCGGTGGATTTTTCTCATACCCTTATTTTGGCGACCCTTGGTAACCTACGGGCTAGACACACAGACCATTTTTCGAAATAGTGTTTTCTCGGACTCAGGGGGGGGGGGGTCTAAAAAGTGAAATCTGAAGAGCTCAAAAAAAATTGTGCAGCCGATTACATAACTTTCCTTTCTACTTTGTGGAGCCACGGAAAGTAAAAGGGATCCATCGGGGAGTCAGAGGCTTCAATAAGAGATGGGTGGCTTTAATTTACCTGTGACGTCACGGCCCCAACAGCGCATTTCATCCAAATTCGCTGAGTAACAGCGTCGAACAGTAACCTCAACGTTCGATTACGGAACAGTAACGTTGATCTTATTTGCGGATAATTGCAAATGCGACTCAAACACGTCACAAATGAACTCGCTAAACGCATCGAATACGAAATGAGTCATTGATAGATCACCGTTATAATTTCAAATCTAGGCCACATAGCGAATGAATCTAACGCGAACCGCCCGACCGAATAGCGAACAGGAAACTGGCGAACGGGAAATCGACCCCGGAGAATCAACGGAGGGAGGTTCACGTTACGTTCAACGCAGGAGGTTTACTTTTATATTATTAGTGTTGGCTTCTCAAACGTACACAACGCCGAAAGTCTGTTTATTGTTTCGGGGCTTGTAACCATGTCCCGTCGACGGAATAAACTTAGTTTAAGGACAAATTTGCCAGATAATCACACAAGTTGTTGGCACACTGGATTCTGAATAATGCTCCTGTTTTCGATCAGTAAAATATGTTTACAACTTCACCTCAAAAGTTGACACTTTAACGCGATCAGCAAACATCGTTCTTTCGCACAAAAATTTCGTTTGATATTTAGTTGAATACGAAACCCATCAGTTATGGGTAGAAAAATAGTTTAACAATTTAGCCAAAAACGAAATTCTGACCGTTTTATTACATTGCGTACCCGATATTTGTCATTGAATTCTGATTCATTTCTCTTACGTTAGTGTTTAAGTTAAATAAAAACGGTACATATTTTGAAAGTATGGTACAGTTCGAAATGCGTTGGTTCTTATTAACACTACATTAGGTAATCTGAATTACCTTTTAGGTTTCGGTATTTTCTGTTTCATCACAGAAAAGATGGTTAAGAATATCATTTAGGGTTACTACTTTAATATAGTAAAATCGATCAAGGTCTAAAATATCGTGGCTAATCAGAGAACTCTATCGAGATTTTAAACGTCGAGACTAAATCGCTGTTAAGGATTCGCGCTCTTGCTACTCATTGACTAACTTCACGCTGCGTCGCTTCTTCATTCGTTCGTTAATTATAGTTCCGCGAGTGTTTTCGGATACGGAAGTTCGCGTTATATGCGGTATTTTAGCAATTTCCGTCGTCGGCTGGTGGTTTATCATTCATTCTGAATAATACGCCTATGTTTTGTATTTTGATTTGTCTGAAGCGACTGATATGAAGAAAAGTGATTAAGGAAGAGTGCAGCTCCGTGTTCGCAGGTACTTCGTTGGTTCATGTTGCAATTATATATTTGGTAACGTTACATTATACCGTTTACTACTTAGCACTCTCCTCTACTGTTGACACATTTGTAGCGGAAGAAAGTATTAATCGGGGTAGCGACATTTCGATTTACGGAGTCGTTAGAAAGGATACCTAGGTAACTAAGGGCCCCTGGGGCAAATTAAAAAATCGAGCCCCACTGCTATGTAAACTGATCAGGACGAAATACAAATATGAGATATACAAATACTTTAAAAATGCTAAGCTACGTAAGCTCTTTTTTGTGCACTGCAGTGCTGATAATAAAAAATATTAAACAGTAACAACTTAAATTACAATTACTACTTGGTGTAGGTTTGGCTTATAAAACGAAATAGAGAAGATTCAAGGGTTTATTATGTAAAGGTCTGGCCTACCCACTGACTAAATTACAATTATATTTACAATTTTTTCCTAGCTTTAGTTTTGGCAAAAGTATCAATGACTTCGTTTAAATCCAGGCTTGATGCGGTTTTGTTTTCAATTGCAACTAGCGATAAATGTTGTCGAGTTTGGCCCGTATTACTTCTTGAATAATTTTTTATTATTTTTAATTTGCTAAACGACCTTTCAGTTGCTGCAGAAAGTACAGAAATTAAAGAATAATAACATGGCTGTAAATACTTTCGGTAGGTCGCGTTCTAGCACTCCATATTTGCTCATTATTTCCTTAAATAATTGGTGAAAAGTCCATGCTTGAGTTAGCTGAGGTAAAACTAGGTGGTATGAATCAGTAAATTGAAGTGAAACAAATGTTGATAATTTATTATTAAAGCATCAGGTTCATCCTTCTCACTTAAAAAAATTGTGATTTTCTTGTTAAAAACTCTCATAAATTCGCTCTCGTCGGCATTGTGGTTAACATGAATGGTGCTGTCGTGTCATTTGGCAGTATCCGTACGAACGCGACTGTTGCACGACCGTTTGCATACATCAGCTTCATTAAAGCTCATATGTGGCCGCAGTGACAAAGGAACTTGTCCCGCATGCCCACCGGGAACCAATGGATAGGGCGCTTCTAGAAACACAAACGGTGGGTACAGCTTTCGTACAAGTACGCAACCACTAGGAACATTTTATGTCTTTTATTTTTGTTTTTTTTAATGCAATGATAACTACGTTTGATTGTGCTCGTTGATGGTTTCGATATAATGGCCGCGTCAATTGCAATTGACACCGTCACTTAGTCACTGAGGTTATTAAAAGTGTGATGTTACCAAGCGTTAGATTTTGTAACATCTGACATCTGAATATTTTCTTTGGAATTCGTCACACTTTTGTAATGACGTTGTAATAAAATTGTTGGTGTTAGAAAATCGAATATATGACAGACTGCACTCTAACCAATAAAACGTGTTTGTAATTGAGATATTACTGTATCTAGTACATTATTGAAAATCTCAATTTTAAATAGTTTTTCTCGGTTTGGAAATCGATGATAAGCAGCTAAGTCATCAAAATGTTTTTTAACTTTTCTTTGCCTTTTGTCTGAAAAATAGGTATCAATACCATATTTTCTTGCGGTTTCACTGGCTCTGCACTTGAATAATTCGAAATCATTTCTATAAATTGGCAACTTTGCTTTGGTCTTTGCTAAAACTTCACTCGCCTCTCCCAAATTGATGTCGCATTTTTGTGAAGTCTTGGGCGCATAATTGATGTGGAGAAATTCGTAAAGCAACACGAACTCGAAATGTAGCATTTTTGTTTTAATACTTTCTGCTTCACCTCGCTCATCTTTATTAGGACTCTTAAGAACTATTTCTGAAAATGCTTTGATAATATCAAAATAACTTATTTCTCTCAACTGAGTTGTCATGATTAAAGTAGGGTTGCAACCTGTCATATTTATTTTGAAAATGAGAAAAAATTCCAATAGTTCAGTTCGATCGAGATTTCTGGCAAGGATTCGAGGGCCCCGGGGCACTGCTCCACCTAGCCACTAGTTAGCTACGCCACTGTCCTATAGAACGTTCGACACTAAACCGCTATTAAGGGTTCACTCGCTAGACCCACTTCGCGTGAAACTTCCCCCATTTCACTTTAGTAATCAGTTATATTGTTTTATTTGATACGTAAGTTTTTGAGAGGAATAAGTTGATTGAGATGATAGGGAAATAAATGTCATGTGTAAACAGTGAAAAATCAATCTTTTGGTTTATTATTCATTCTGAATAATAACCCTATGTTTTCGGTCACGAAACATTTTTTACACCCCCCCCCCCTCCTCAAAATTTGATACTTTACGATTCAAGACTTGGAGATTCCAAATTTGCAATGTCCGTCCGCCGTCCGGGCCGTTTTGTGCCTTTAACGTGGTCTAAAAAATTCGTTCTTTCACACAAAAATCCGATTTGGTATCTAGTTGTGCCCGCCATCTCGGCAATCCAATCGAACGAAGCCCGTGGTTGTAATGGGCAAAAAATGGTTAAAAAAATTAACGAAACGCAGTACAACGCGAGAACTACAGCGGAAGTCAACGCTTCGTCGTTTGAAGTCCCTCCCTCCCTCCCGTCAAAATAAAAAACCACCCGCCTCGTCCTCGCCTCGCAACGGGTTTGCTCGAAGCGCCCCCGTTCCAATTTCCCCGACCCGACGGGGCAAAATCATCAGACGTTTTGTTTCCGTAGTTCCATTGTAGCCAGGTCATGTTTCATACGGTTTACTAGTATTTGATGCTGAATCGAATGGGATGGGGGAGCACTAATACTAGGTCAAGCTGTTCATGAGAATAATAAACCATTGTGTAATAATTTGCAGGGTTTTTACTTTCCTTGCTCTACGAAGTAGAAAGGAAAGTTATGTAATCGGCTGAAAAAAAAATTTTGAGTTTTCTTCAGATCTTTACGTTTCAGACCCTCCTGAGTCCGAAAAACACTATTTGGGAAAATGGTCTGTGTGTGTGTATGTGTGTCTGTATACGATTTTTAAAGAAAACCACCGTACCAAATCACCTCAAACTTGATATCTCGCACGCAGGTTACAATGGGACGCCAAAATAAGGGTATGAACAAAATTCACCGAAATTTAACTATAGTCATCATAGTGATCAAAACACCAAATTTTTTCTCTCAAAAACGGCTCTAACGATTTTGATTAAATTTTTTATATGGATAGCTCTCAATATAACAATTATACCATAAAATTCCCATCTATTGGAAAATGACGAGAGCAGCATAATAAATTATCAAAATTTTCGACGAAAAGCGTTTTTAGCGCAGTTTTTTTCGTATAAACTCCGCTTGAATTTTTGTAGATTGTTAAAATAAATTAGTATTGTAGTCCAATCCAATACCTAAAGGGCGAGTGTTAAAAAACGCTCATGAGATACATGGGGCTCACTCCAGAAATTCCTGAATTTCAACTTTCGCCGTTTCGCTTACTACCAGTTCTAAAAGTGTTTACCCAATAACTCTGCAAAAATAATTACTATCCTTATTCAAAAAATTTGTGTTTATAGTCTCATTAATTATCTGTGTACCAATTGCTCAATAATGGTGTTGCAATGAGTACGAGCAGCACAGTAAATTCCGGATCTGTAAGAGCTTCCACTTCCTGTTGCCGTAAAGCATTGTTTGACTAAGTTCAAATTAACTGAGTGGTAAATGAATTGATTAAATAGAATTAGCCATGTACAAAGTGAATTGTTGTATAGCTAAGGAAAGTGGTGTGTTGCAACGCACCAGATATTTTTCTATATATCGATCAACTTGTCGAGCTATTGATACCCGTTCCTTGTCGCAAGCTATTCCAACTGTGCGATCGGCCGTTAATCAATCGAGGTATTCATTAAGCATCATGTCGTTAGCAATGTTAAGACCACCTTTTCCGAGTGTATGATTTCTGTAGCAAAGCAACAGTATATAAGCTAGTATTTACGTACAAATAGTTTTCTAGTGAAACCATCACTTAGATACAATGTTGCACTTGAACATACATCGAGCACGATTTTTTTCTTCAAGTTTTTTCACATTCAAAAAGTGAACCGCGTCAATATTCATTAAGGAATCGAACAGAAACACTGTAACTACTTACCAACGGAGTAGTGTACGTCCGTTTTTCATAATTTAGTGACTGGCATTGAAGAGCAACCCACAATGATGCGAGGAGATCAGTTCCCACAAAGGATCTTTGGCCTTTGGCACGTGGATGAACCTCCGAATATTTTGAAGAGCTCAACCTTCGTATATTAATAAGCTCTTTGTGGTGACAGAAAATATCTCGCTAATCTCGCTAATGGAGAACAAGGGAGGAAACGTTACAGCAGCTACTGGGAAGATGGTGAACTAGAGGAAGTATAATTCAAAGGATGCCAGAACCGGCTCCATCAAAGAACCTTGTTCGTCCTTAAAGATTAACCAGAAAAGGATGCCGGTTCGAGATATAAGGAAACCCCTTCTTATTTATCCCTTTCTACAAAAAAACCTAGCTTTCATGTTCAGCTCAAGGTTGCCTCAAGTTGGAAACCAGCGACCCCTCAGCTTCCATAGTTTCACAGCTCTACAAAACCCTCATCACTAACATCCGCTGTCTCATAAGCTTGGAAGCTTGGATTCCCCTTTGTCTACAGTTAATCGGAAGTTAACTACCAGTTAAATCAAAATCAACTCCGCCGCATTTTCAAACCTGGGATTCTTCAATGTCTCTTCATAGACAACGTTATCTTTTAAAACGGTGGGTTTCGAAGTCGCCGTCTCCCTTACAGACCTGATTTTCAGTTATAGCGGCATTCCTCGTTCTCTTACGACGATCCAAACAGTAATTATTCGTCCAACTCACGCAAATTTCGGGGACAATACCTTCAGTTGGTATGTGCGTGATATCGTAAATTAATTTGCGCTCATCTTACAATAACCTTTACAAACGCGGTCGGGTTGCCCCGGCTTATGCTACCTTTCTTGAGTAATTGAAGTGCTATAGAATTATTAAAATATATATCAGGCATTTTTAAGCTAATCAATCCTTTTTTATTTTGTTTTTACAATTTACCTTTCTGGAAAGATAGCATAATGTAACACAATTGCAAGGTATTAAAAAACATTGGAAGTGGTTTACGAAACATTCAGGAGTTGATTGTTTTTTTCAATCAGAAGCTAAGCCGAAGTGGAGATGACTTGATTTAAGATATTCCAACTCCAAGAGAGGTCGCCCCTTCAAAAATCACTTTCATTCACCTCGTCGCAATTTTTGGCGGAGGAGATACATTTTTCTTCTGAATTGGCAACGAGAGTTCGAAACTGCTTTTCACAAGTTGGCATAGGGCGTCGACGGTGACGGAGTGTCGAGAAAAGATAGGGCAGCAGTCTGAATTATTCAGGACTTGCGCTTGGGATGTGGGGAATAACTTATTTCAATCTGACACCGAATTCCAGGCTAGTGGGTCTTCGTCAAAGAGGGCTAGTTATACACGTGCGTGCAAACAACTACCCGGAAGGTTTCGCGTCTTGTCTTTGGCAAACATCAATGTCGAGCCTATTACTCAGTTTATGTGCATTAGCCGTACTGTAGACTGAGATGTGCTGTTTCAATCGTCGTACGGTTTTTAAGCAAACATTTTTCTTCATTACGAATTCGTACAGTCCGTGAGGTCATTTCGTAATGTTCGTTATTAAATTCTTTCCCTTCACGTAGTTTCGTAACTTGTTCATTCTAATGTCTACACCAGACGTTCTGATGCGTCTCTTCAGTGAAGGTCGGTGTGCAGGCAAGCATTGTGATAGTCAGTTTACTTTACTCACCTACTCAGGAAGCTCCCCTCCTCATACGGGCAAGGAGCCTGAGGCTATGCCCTTTCTGTGGGATGGTTAGGCTCCACTATGTACCTATTCAACCAGTTCCGGCGAATTTTCGTTTATGGTATGGAACCTCCATGTAACAGCATTTTATCAGCGGTTCGAGTCGAGAGGTGCGTACGAATTTGCAGTGTTGTTCTGGAAATTACTTGTAATGGTTCGCGGCGTACTGCAGGAGGTGGCAACACTGACCGCCACCCGTGCAGTTCACCGCTGTTTATCGTCGCTGGTAGACTCAGTAACGTTTCCACATCAATTTCTCGCCCTGAGCTATGTCGTATGGTAGTGCCTCGCAGTTTTCCCTGTTCATATAACTAATCAATCCCTGTTCACTACCATCTTAACGAATATTGTTTTGAAACTCCGTAATCATTTTGTATCTTTCTGTTAATTTTTTCTTTTTGCATTGCGTACTGCTGTTTGCATCTCCCGATATAGTTCACTGCTCCACCCTTGTACGCATCATACATTGCCTCCCTTGCTTGCACGCTGCTCTTGCCTGGCTCTTCCTCCATATCTAGCTATTCATTTACCTTGCGCTCACCCCGCCACTAGCTCTGCCGCTGTCTCATCCCCCGCCTGCGTGGTACGTTTGTTTTGCCATTTGTTACTTTCTTTTGTTTACCTTGGGGGTCTGTAGCTTCTCCCCCAGCTTCCTCCCCTTGGGTGTTCTCCCCCCCCCCTTAGCGTTTGGTAACTTCTTTCGTTTCTTTTTTTTCATTCCCCTGGGTCCCGTTCTTTTTTCTCTGGTTTGATTTTTTCATTTTTATTTCATCGATTTCCCCGTCACTGGTGGGCGGTGGGTGGTTTACTCCCCTTCCCTCAACCTGGGTGTAGGTTCAGGGGATCGATTCTTCCATTAACCGTGGTGCTACTAGCACGCACCTCCCCTGCTGTGACAAAGCCGGGGTAACTCCTCAAGCACCCAGGTCCCGGAGTCTCACTCCCCCTGGGGTGCTACCATCCGGCGGGCGTCCTATCGCCTTAGCTTCCATGGCCTCCCTGGAGTGTACCCATCCCTTGCCTACTCGAGGCCACTGCCAATAGGCTTCCCGCTCCCTCTATTATTTCTTTCTTTCTTTCTTAATTTTATTTATTTTCTCATTTTCTTATTTTGATAGGACTGCAGGAGGTGGCAACACTTACCGCCACCCGTCCAGTTCGCTGCTATTTATATTAGTGGCGGAGCAAAGTTTCATCATCAGAACGGCTACCGACTTCGCAGACGAATCGTCCCCTTTTCCTAAGCCAGTGAATCAGTTCTTAAACGCTCCTTTATATTGTGTGAAGTAAGTTAAGCGATCAGAGCTTGGTGTTTCATTTTCCCCATTGTCCCTTTATTGTTATTAATACAATCCGAGCATAGGTTATTTATTTCATTCTAAAAGGAGTTCATTTCATTCATTTCGAGTGTTTCCTGATTAAATTCAAGTGGGTCTTAATCGCTTTATAATTTCATTTCCCACTACTTTCTTGAGAGCCATTATTTTATTTATTTCATCAAGTGAGTATAATTGAGTGTATTTGATTTGTTGTTTTCTTTTGGGCCCAGACACGACTTTCACGCATGTTCTGTACACGGTTGAATTGTGAGACAATTCCCCAAGTACGTTACATACTTCAACATCGTTTACCGGAAACAATAAAATGAACATAACTAGCTCTAACTCATATGATGATAACTGATGAGTCTGTATGAAGAGAGTCCACGCTCTGCGTGTGCAACGCACTCGCACGCACTTCTTACATAATGCGAAATGAAATCTAGTAATGCACGATTAAAATTGAGAGTCAAATTGTGATTAATGCTTCTATTTGGAAAATGTGAGAAGCCGCACGCCTGTCTCGCTATGCGAAATGTTGAGAAGCCCCTCCAATATCAGTGTTGAGCCAACGAAAATTAATACTGCGGATATGAGCGGAGTGTTGACCGATGATTAGTTCGCGAAATCCTCCACCCCCTAGTTGACTAACGGCATGTCAACACGGTCGGTTTGATTTATGGGAACGTGCCTCCCTTCGATGGTCAATAAGACGAGAATTTGCGTTCATATTACGGGCTACTGCTGAAATTGGTATTTTAAGGAAACTCGTTGACAGGTAACAAATTAAGCGGAGAACGTCGTGAGTGTTTGCAATATGTAATTTGTAGGGGTGCTTCATGGTGGAACTTTGCAAAGCTGGAAATGTGTGGTAGTTATTTGAGTGCTGCTTATGAAGATAACGAAGTTTCCTGTCCACCAGCTGACTGATTTTTATTGAAAGCTTCACGATTACTAATCACATTTATATTTAGTATTGAAACCAACTTAGTATTTCGCTACTCGCTGACTCAATAAGGGGCCGGCCGGGCTGTGATAATAAATAGCGAATATAAACAGTCTACACTGCTACTAATTAAAGCCAAATTTAATTCACTACTTCCACGCGAGATTTCAACCTGAGTGTCCAAATTGAATAAACATTGAGGTTAATTGCTTCTGTTTGGAACAAATTCGAGGACGGATATTAGTCTGTCCAAAAATAGAAACTATAAGAAAATTAGAAATAGCGACGACGGTTAAATTAAAACCAGATTTAAATTTATCGTTGCAATTCGCCCAGTACACTATCGAACTTGGCAATAGTGCACAATTAACTTACGGACTTAGAGGCTCTGAAACCTTCGTGTCCTATGACACGCTCGAAACTCGTCGTTGAACAGTTCTTACATAATTTACCAAACAATTCTACTCTGATTTTTGATGAATACGCACTTTATTTTTTATCTAATGGCGTTCACGCGGTTTGTTGCTTTATTTTTTGGGGATTTCATTCCATTTTCGGTAACATTTTTTCACGCGATTTTTCAACTAACTGTATTAACTTGCCCAACAATTTTGCTTCATTCTTTATTCATTTGTATAATGGACCTTGTTGGACCTTCTATGGACTTTCCTAGTTGCAAAGGTATTGGGAGGATGTTTGAACTTCGAGGCTGTTTATAAATTATTAACTGGGGGGACCGTGATTCTTTTCTTTCTCAGAAACCTCGGGTATTTGTTTCTCTAATCACATTACCGTTCAGAATCCGGGTTTTCCCCCCACCCGCCAATCTGGTCACTTTGAGAAACCGGTGAACTTAGATGGCAAAGGATTATAGCAGATTGGGAGTTGCCTAGCTGTGTCGTTTTCCCCCTGTTTCCCATCGTTATACTCATCTCCATATGAAAGGAGTAACATTAAGCGGTCACCGTGGTGCAACATAGAATCGATTACGAATTTAGAGTATGCTCCGATTTTATTTCAATTTATAACATACGTGACCTTTCCAGTTCACATTAAGGCAGTTTCTACTACGAGTAAACCGCGGAAGTTAGTTCCCTGGACCGTTTCATCAGAACGACCTGCTATGAAGGCCGACTACGTACGAATATAAGTTCGCCCGTAAATCAGACTGCCGAGTTACTTCAGCGCAGAATATAGATCGATTCAATTCGAGTGGTCGGGCTTGCGGATCTTCACAAAACTTTCGTTTTGTTGAATTTTAAAGTTCAAAATAAAGAAACGTCTGGTACAGCGCATCACGCAACTTCCTCCAGCCAATTACTTGCATTCGGCAATTTTTATCGTTCTAGCAACTAATCCAATATGTTTTGCAAGAGCTTGATGTTACGAGAAAGCGTTAAATGTTGCGCTGCTCACTTTATTGATTAATACGTCCATCAACTGGAAACATTCGTGTTCATTGTTTTGTTTCACTGCAAAGATATTCAAGGTTCGACAATTTATCGGGCGATTCATAATTTTATTACAACCATTCGTCGTATAGCTAGCACATCTAACTACTGGCATAATTTATTACGAACACATTATTTATGTGTGCGGGATTTATGAAGAAAACACTACAATTTGTGATAATTTACTGTACCATTACCTCACGCACGAAAATTATACGAGCTCACTGTCAAAATAAAATCAAGAACTGTAGAGCTGCTTTTGACAGAAACAAAAATTTGGTTATTCGTCGCTATAACTGCACTCGTACTTAGTTTTGACCCGATTTGACTGACACCCTTACGACAAATTTGCGCTGATTTGATTGTCAATTTCGTTCGCAAACATACAGACTGGTTTCTAAAATGCGAAGTTTCGGTCTAAGCAGCTTTTAAAAGTAATGATGTACCGAAAACTAAAAAAAAAGTAAATTTATCCGACTTCATATATCATTCTTAACGACTTCGTAAGAATATAGAAGATAATTAAACGATCTTTAGATTTTTTGGCATAAATTTCTACGATTTTTGTGATGTCACATTTGTAATATGTGTGTCTTCGCATGGAAAAAGTTAATGCTGTTATAATAATAATTCCTCCAGCATCACGCATTTGTCAAGAAAATAGTTAAATATAGTATTACTCAATACTGTTAAATATATAATTATTTTTTAATTATATTGTATTGTTTTTGGATTAAAAATAATAATATATTAATAACCACTATTCATACATAAATACCTACTATTAAATTGTTCATTTTATTCAATATACATCACATGTTATACATTATTCAATTTTTTAACAATTTGCCTACGCTTCCCTAATTTAAATAAGTTCAGCCATTTTTACATTATTTGAATACGAACATTTTGAAATTTTATAAATTCAAACAAATTCGCGGCTTTCGTCATTAATTTTTACTGCGATATGGCTCAAATGCACTACTTCTCCGAGAAAAAACTGTGCAGTTTTCAGTAAAAATCGTGGCAACTATATAGTTACTAGATGAACTTTGGACACATTAGAACCAGCAAAATACTTATTTTGACGTGATGCGATATTTCGCAGTTTTCAATCGAAATAAAAATACGAACCCAAAAAACGAAAAGTAAAAACAAAAAATATTCGCGTGTTTGTTAATTATTTTCTTTTGTCACTTGAAAGGTAGGAAATGCAGTAAATGCTTACGGAATGATCGAAAATATTCTACTTTCAAGTTAAGTCCTATTCTTGTTTCTAATTTGTGGAAAAAAGAAATGTGCAATATGTTAGATTGAAAAAAGTAAGAAGCTGTGTAAATTAGTTTGAATAATGTAATATAAAATGATACTCTAGTTCTCAAAAATTGCGTTATTAGTGGAGTATTGTATTTTTTCATTTGTGAATAGCTAGTCATACATTGAAATTGTTCGTATTAAGTGTGTGAAGCGTGACAAAAGCTGTCATCTCAAATAATTGACATCATGGCAGTTATAAATAACGAAAAAGCTCAAAATGTCGGGTACCGTGGGTTTACATCTCGCGGCTCGAGCTCGCAAAGAATTCGACGACGGGTTTCACGAGACTGTTAGTTGCGTACAAGGTGAGAGCACTTTGGAGGCGGCCGAAGGACTGAAGGGCGGAAACAGTCCAGGGCCGAAGCGGCATGCGCCTCCACTTACCCTCCTCCACCTTGCTCGGGCTGTGCATTTTCCAGTGCATCGTGTAATTGGGATGAGGATCTCCTCGATTGTTTAATCGTTTAAGAGGAGGAGAAGTAACGAAGCAAAACTGAGTATTTCCTCCCGCGAGTGATTCCTCATCATTTATTCTTTCCGTTTCTTGGTTGTTCTTTCGAATGTCTCGCAAGTTTTGCGTACTTACGCCCTCGCATACGTCATCGCGCATTTTGTGAATAAATTCGAAACTCCGACACGTTGCATAACGTACGCGAAATCCTCACGCATCCATACAGTCCCACCGTTGAAGAGAATGGAAGGATCAGGCAGGGTGTGAGAGGATCAGTTCAATAAGAGGATTGAAGACTGAAGGGGATTCAACACGGGAGCTAGAGAAAAATAAAACAAAACGAAGACGCCACAAATCATTACACAACAGTTTATTATTCTCTTGAACAGCTTCACCTAGTCTCGCACCTCTGAGGACCACCCCCATTCGACTCACCATCGAAAAATACCAGTAAACCATACGAAACATGACCTGACTACAACGGAACGACGAAACTAAATATTCAAGGCGCCAGTAGGCACCTGCAGGCAATTGGCACGGCGTTGATGAATGATGAAACGAATACTTTAGGTGTAGTTACTGTCACGCGAGTTCTTTTCAAATAGTAGGCTTTGGCTCACTATAATTACTGTGATTTCACTCTTTTCGGTTTGGCCGTACACCTCTGAAAATTGTTCCATTCGACCCAGCATCTTAAAGTACCAATGAAAAAAAAAAAAAAACGATACCGAACACGATGTGTTTGCGGTAAAACTGCCGAAATTGCATTGTTGTTAATTTTTTATATTATTTTCTGCCCATAACAACGATGGACTTCGTCGGATCGTATTTAAACTACGTTAAAGGCAGCAAACGGCTCGGATGGCGGAAGGACATTGCAAATTTTGGATCCCGATGTCTTCAAACATAAATCATCAAATTTTTAGAGGGGTGTAAAAAAAAAATAAACCAAAAAACCTGGTCCACAGTTGAAACTTGCCACCCTAGTCCCAGAGTCAGGTGTTACGCCAGATCATCAAAAACTCCTCCAGGATGGTTTAAAACACCTGGGCCATACGTCCGTGTGGTGGCACATGGGCAACAGTTCTCTGCCAGGAGACTGGCTAAGTGGCCGAAAGAAATAAGTACGGAAGAAGGTATGGAACAAATAGAGGAGAACATTATGCGACATCGTGGAGGTAAGAAAGCAAAATACAGTACAAAACATCTGATGCGACAGGTATTAAAGAAATTGGGTTGTGTCCGCCAGTAGGCAAATACTAAAGTTAACGTACCTGTTAGGTGAGTCCGTCTCCTCTGGCTTGTGAGTTTCCCACAACTCACAAGCCAGAGGAGACGGACTCACCTAACAGGTACGTTAACTTTAGTATCTGATGCGACACATCACAACTTTTCTCAGTCCCGCGTACATTCAAGCGATTTTGTCCTAACTATCCCATCTGCTGTTCTCTTCTCTAAGAAAAAGTTCTATAAAGGAACCAGAAATACTGAAGGTTCTCTAATTTATTTTCTCGGGTCATGACTAGCAGAGCCAATGAACGGGCAGCAAATTCTAAGACTGCTATTCCAAACTCTCCGCACTGTGGAGCAACGGTAAATGATGGCTGCCATGTCATATTCTTGTTCGTGCCAAAGGTGGGCAGGTGCTCATGTCAGAGGCGTTCAGTTGGATACTTCCACTTTTCCAAGTCTTGGAAAATATTTCCTTCAAATTATTAAAGTAATTGGGTTAGTTCCGCCAGTAGTTAAATTACTAAAGTTAACGTACCTGTTTGGTAGGTCCGTCTTCTCTGGCTGGTGAGATACTTGACGTGGGCGAGTACTTAGCGGCCATACGATGATGACATTACATCGAAAGCGCTCGCCCTCAGTATCTCACCCGCCAGAGAAGACAGACTCAACAAACAGGTACGTTAACTTCAATATTTCCTCATACATTCCTGCCCACTTAGAAGCAATGACTATGGAGCCGTGGGCTTACTATTTATTCAATAAAAAATACAAGTAAAAAACGTCGTATATTCTACAGGAACATCAAGAGCTTAGCAATCTTAAATAAATTAGTATTAATTATAAAGTAGAAAGTTTTGCTGGTATTTTTACATTGAGTATTTTTCGGGGAACATTACTTCAAACTCATTCTCTTATCTCTATTTGTTTTGTAGATGTGTACATGGAAAAAAGTAAACCTGAATAGTGGGGTGCACTGGTTTAGTGCTGTTATAGTGTACATCTACAAGTTTTTAGTGTCAACTTCGTAAAACTGTAATAATTACACGACTGGGCTAGAGATAACACTGCGGTCGTGATACGAATACAAACTTCAACCCCAACAATGGCTTCCCCTATGATTGGTTCGCGATGGTTTCATCTACCAAACTTGGAATGTTTACCAGCCTATCAGAAGAATGATGGTAGCTGAGCATAAACCTCTAGGGATAACCAACAGGAAGTGATCGGGCATTCACTTAATTTTTTCATATTCACGTTGAGTCAAGACTCCATGAATTTGGGAAAACTCTCCATTAACTTTGTTGATTAAGTCTGTTATCTATGGGTTGATGGTAAACGGTTATGATTCATTCGACATTTTCATCAAACCAAACGTTCAAGTTTTCTCAGTTGAGTACTGCCATTCTGAAGATGATACATTGGTCTTCATCAGGTTTTTGGTTGGCTTCAAACTGGTTTCTTCGACCCTCATCACTGGAGACGTCATCTGCAACGGGAGTGGCAGTATGGAAGTTGGGAATACGATTGGAGGGCTCCTCGTAGTTGATGGCAACTCAATCGGGCTTCCTGACTGCTCAGTCCACCATGCTCCTTCGTCCTCGTTGTCAAATCCAGACTCCGTTCCTCCGCCTGCGAAAAAATAGTTCAAACAACTGTCGTTAGAAGAATGTATTTGCAGGCAAGTAGGTTTCGACACACTCCCGTGCCATGCCCAAGGATTGCCGTGCGCAAAGACTGTGGAAGGAGAAGAAAAAGGTAAAGAAGCCAGAAGAAGGAGAAACTAGAAGAAGATTCAAGATCATTTGTTTACCCACACTCTGGCAGTGTACAACACTATCCACGCCTGGAGAAGAATTGCCAATTTAGATGCGACAGCCTTCAAGAGCGCCTAAGGACTTGCATGTGCCCACCTCACTTACCACAACGGAGGAATCAATAGTTTATGATTGCCATTGATGGTGTGTGATCCACAGCAGAAAATCCGGAATGCAAACCACTACCATTTCATTTACTATCATTTCTCATAATTTTTACCAATTACGCCAAAACGGTAAACACTGTCCATCTCAACAAAAAAAGTCTTGTTGAGTCTCATAATTCCTCTGTGCACTAGAGGTCAATAATGGGCATGGTATAAGTAGGAGCACCACAATAAATGCCTTTTTTTTTCCTTTTCCGGGGGCATACGGAACAAAGTCCCTTTGACACTGCAGCCATGCATGGGCCATTGTGACACTGACCCTTTCTTAGTAGAAGGCGTCGTACATACCTGCCCCCCTTCACCACAGATTCCGCTACGATTCGGAGTTCAACAGACCCCCAGAGAAAAGTATTCAAAGCGTTTGACTGCCAAGGCAGGGCATTCACATAGGGTGTGCTCTGCCGTCTCGTCCTCCTCACTGCAAAGTCGGCATTCCACCGCCTCAGAGATGCTCATCTTGTTGAGGTGATACCTGAGTGGGCAGTGCCCGGTGAGGAAACTAATCAGATCTCAGATCTCGTCTAGAGAGTGTCAGCATCGCCTTCGTCCTTAGACAGGAAGGTGTAACAAGCCTTTTCGCTTGTTTTAGTCGTGGCTGGCGATGCCAATGGGGGCTGTTTTCCTGTATCTCCCATCAAGCCACCAGACGATTTTCAGGTGAATCTTCGTCATACCCAATGGGTAGGGATTCCGTACCCCTTTTCCCAAGGCAGTCAGCCTATAGTTTTAGGTCCAAGCTGGCACAGGAAAGCCTTCATGTCCCCTGTGAGCCGGCACCCAGATAAGTGAAAGCCTATTATGGGCACCGAGCTGCTTGAGCGCATGAAGGCTTTCCTGTGCCAGCTTGGACCTAAAACTATAGGCTGCAATAGCCTTTAAGGTGGCTTGGCTGTCTGAGAATATGTAGATCCGCTTTCCCTTGAGTCCTTTGGTCAGGATCTCTTCCCTGTAGATCTTTATAGCTAGGATTTCCGCTTTGAAATACCGTAGCATACTCTCCCAGCGGCTTAGCAAGACTGCAGTTGGGTCCTACAATGCCCAGTCCAGCTCTGCCTTTCATAACCGAACCATCGGTATACCACTGCAGGGCGCCGGAACGTCTCCTTCTCCCATCATTCCCGTGAGTGGACACTAACACGCGAATGGCAACCGAAAGTTCTTTCGCTCTGGCATAACGTCAGTAGCAAGGACCTCTTCTAGCTTGAACTGTCTAGTTACATATTCTTTGGAGACTTGCCTTGGCCCTGCTGGAGATATTTCCTGTCTGCAAAAGCCTTACCGCTCCCAGGTAAGCAGTCCTCTGAATGTGTCTATGAAGAGGTGAGATGTTCAAAGGGACTTCGATTGCAGTGGTGGGTGGAACTATGTCTAGGCTTCTTCGTTTACTGAACGAAACCGTGGTGGTCTTGGTTGGATTGATGAAAAGTCCTCCCTTGTCACACACATATTCCTTAACTGATTTCGTCGAAAAACAAAATAATTGTATTTATTGCTTTCTATTCCGGCTCCCCTCTGGCCGAATTTCATTGCCTTTGGCCCTAATGGAAGATCCCGAACATTCAAGTTAAGCCACCCACCTTAGCCACGTGTCAATCAAATTCTTGTCTTTTCCAGCCCTACCGACATACTTTATGAGCCCCCAAGTTATTTTCCCTTTTAGGCTATCCCCTGTGGGGTTTTTTCGTGCGACTTCTCCTGCTCTTACTTGCCACTTTCCTCAGGCATTCCAATTAACAGCTCTTGCTCGAACATTCCAATTGCTCCAATTCACTCACTCGCTGCTCAGCCTCATCATCCTTTATTCGCCTGCACTAAATATCATAGCTTCCCATTCTCTTGCGTCCAGCCGGTTGGATTATTAGCTCAACCCATGAAAAACTGTGCCTGGGACACTTTCAGATTATGTTAGGCCTAAAAATTCTTTAGCGAAGTAATTGTATGTATTGTGACACGATTTTTAATTAGTACAGCAACATCACTCAATCAATGTAGCTCTTGCTTGGTAGCATTGGCTCTGCCTTCCACTAAGCCGTGGTTCTCAACATTGGGAGCTATTTTACATTTCCGCTGTAATGTAGTGCTTAGTATTTAACCTGATTATGTGGTAGCTAATTCACCTTCCTCATACTGATGGGTGATACCCAGCTCGGAGATCCCAGGGATGTCGACGGCTGTACCGATCGGAATCTCTTCATCGTCAGAAAATGAAAAGCCATCTTCCATTGTTCCAAGCCAACGGTTTCCTGAATCCTTTTCGTCTTTATTAATGTTTTCGTCGGGTCCTTCAACCTCATCCCGGGGTGAAGGTCCTGTCAACACTCCATCACTTTCTTTCCAGTAATTTTCCGCTGGAATGACGTCAATACCCGGGGCGAAGCTGCTGTTATCCATTTTAGTAAACTGCGCGTGATACACTCCATCATGACTTCCGCCCATAATTTGGCCTCCAATATCCCGGCTGGCCCCAGAACGTACTATTCCTCTCTCATTGATCACATCTCCGTCGCCTGAAGAAACTTCCAATTGCACGATTTTGAATTCATTCCGCGACTTCTCGTTTTCCTTGTCGGTTTCTTCCGGTCGGTCTTCTCTGGCTTTTCCGCTATCGGATTTACTTTTACCTCTTCTCGTAATTTTCTCGCTTCCGCCGTCAAAATTGAAGAATTCCCTTTCGTTTTCGTTGTGGTCGGAGTTCGTTGTACTGGCGTACGTAAAGTCCTCCTTGGGGCCTTTCCTTCGCTCCTTCCCGATTACTATGTGGTAGGGCAATCTGGAAGGTTCCGTTTGAGTATTATCCAAAATGGTGAGGCTCTCGTCGTTCTCATCGATGAATTCTTCCGGGTAAGTTTCCGCTATTTCTATGCTGACGTCTGACGTCCCGTTGTTTGACGTTTTGTTGGGTCGTTTTAGAATTGAAGTTGTCTCATCATCTTCTTCTTCTGGAATATAAAACAATTCGTTTCAAACACCGCTACATGAAATCGTGTCTAACGTGAACGTACGATAAAATGATACATGAAACAACGCCAAACAACACATAACGTTCCTCAACTCCCGAAATTAAACGATTGTATAAGCGCTGATCTTCATTCAGTGATTTTTGAGAAAACATGGAAACCTGACTTCCTATGTCAACGAACAGACAACACTAGACCTTCTTGCAGGCACCCACTCTACTCGCTTCCTAAAGGGCTAAGAAAGCATTGCAATCGTCTAAAAAAATTCAGTTTTCTTCAGATCTATTGGATAGAAAAAAAGTTTGAGTGTTTTTATGTTGGTAGCTCGATTTACTGGATGAACTAGTAAGGCTGTTTTTTTCTTCTTTTTTTTTGTGAAAGATGGCGATAGATACATGGGAAATGGTTTCTAATTTTATCAAAAATAGTTCAACGACTTCGATCGAGCTGACGAAGTACTCTCAACTAATTAACCAAAACATTTGAGGGGGTTGCGGGTAACGGAAAGTAAAAATCAAGGACAGAACAATACCGCGACGTTGATCGAATGGGAGGCGAAAGTCCTTAAGAGGATGTTCTCCTTTGCACAACAGCTCATGAGTGAAGATGTAAAAACCTACCGAGGGAATAACGAATGGAATTGAGTTCACTAAAATGGGAAGAGGCAATTCAATGATGGTCAATCGATTTCTCAAGTCCGAGAACCAGGTGTTCTTGCGTTTGGCAGAATTGTCACTCACGTTCCGAAGGGCTAAGAGGATTTGCTTTCGTAGCACGTGGGCAGGTTTTTTAGAGAAGCCCACAAGCGGCCTACAGTCGAAATAGAACTCATCTTGATAATGTAGGCAATAATTGCGTGGCTAGTATCATTTTTGGGGGCGATAAAGCTGTTCGGTCCAACAAACTAAGTGATAATTTTCATCCGAAAACAATCACGTCATAAAAATCGTAGTGCCTAATACTAAGAAAAAACAACTTGCTAATTTCGTTCAGCCTCTCTCTGGCAAAGATGAACAACAAATTCGAATAATGGGAAGTTCCACAAAGACGATTTTGCAGATTTTGCTAAAATCTTGGCAACAACTTTAAATAGCTTATGAGGGAAAAAGAAAAATCGAAGAGGGCCGCTCTGGTATGAACAGCTTGAACCGTTCTGGGGATATCATGGTGTCCACACTTTTTGTACATTCCACATATTGTGTAGTACCAAAGTGAAGGTTATTTATACTTCAACACTGCTACTGTTAGTTCACAACCATCGAACTGGGGCTTTCCAACGAATTAATTACTCATTTGAGTCTTCACAGGCGTTCCACTCGTACACAGGCCTTTCATGGAAACACTTGATACCCCTGTCAAAAGTTGTGGCTGGGGACCCGGATCCTCCGGCAAAGAGGGTCAAGTCCAAACCAACCCCTCTACGGTGGAGGTCCCTGAAGCTGTAAGTCTGGATGCAAGTCTGGGCAGGCTTAGCAACCATTCTAGACTTAAGGAATATTTTTACCGAAGTGGTATTGCAGGGGTGCACAGCCTGTGGGAGTGCACGATGGGTTAAGGTCCGCACAAGGGGGATGCGTGTGCGGGACGCTAGGGGAAACGCGAACCTGCAATGGAGTGCTGCAGATCGAGGAACCCTCGATCGTTGGAAGCAGTCCCTGTCCCAGCCTCTTTCTTTTTTTTCCCAATAGGGCAGGGGAAGGTTAGCACTGAAACGCTGGCACGGCCTCCACATACCCCCACACATTGGAGCGTAACTGTCGAAGGGCCTTCCATTCCCTACCCCCCTGCATAAAAACGTAGAAGTTGTGATCTAGTTGAGACATGTGGATTAAGAAGCTGTTAACTGAAGCAGTGTTTTCCTGTGTCGTCGTGTGAACGAAAATTCACTTGTTGATTCATAACAAATACAACCGAGGTATTGTTCAGTGCACGTTTCGTCATTAAATTGGTATTAACTCTTAAATGAACCACCGAATACTACGCCCTCATACTATTCAACCTAGGTGCCAGCAATATCTAATAGATTTGGAATTCGAAGAAGGTGAGCTTCCTGACAACAATCACCCTGTTTCACCGGGGTTGAATGAAGTATGATAATGAAGCTATTGCAATTTTGTCAAAAAAATTGTCGAAATACTTTCATATAGCCGATACGTGTACATTCCGTTTTGTACAAAATTAAAACAAGTCTGCAATTCGTTCTTCTGTATTTCCACAAGGCCATTACGCTAATTGAAATGTAGTTCCCGAGTTGAAGGTGCCCTGACAGGTGGGTTTACCAGTCGTTTGATCATAGAGCCACCAAGAATAATGTCGTTCGACCCTCATCAAACAACTTAAATTGTCTTCATTGTTTGCGTAATTAGCCGTAAGGTCGATAAATTGATGGAAAACGCAATTCGAAGAACAGATCTTGGACACTGACGAATGAGTAAGGCCGCCTGATCTCATAGCAGCGTACTTGCACCCATGTCTGTTTTCTTACGACTGTTTTTGACCCCTCCGCGAGTGTTATATCAGTAGCGCGGACTTGCACCCCCATTAAACTCTTTCTTTCAATATCATGCGCTAAGCCGAACACATGATTAGTGTTTCCAGAGCTGACGCAGTCATTTCCCATATTCCAGCTGCCCAATAGCTCAGGGTGCTTTTCCGTAAACCATCTTATGGCCAGTCCACTCCTGAAAACATATAGTTACGCACTCTCTCTCCTTTCGTCAATGCTAACGCCAGTTTATTACCTAGCGATTTACACACGTAAGTGTTTTGTTGCATGGACTTTCAGTCTTCCAGTTGTTGATCGTTGTGCAGAACTAACCAGTGTTTTAATGCAGCTCTCTCAATCCCTCTCAGGGATTGGTTACTTCTGTGCAGTCGGTAAATTCGTTGATTCTTAAGTATGTAGGGGAAACTCTAATTTTGGGTAACCATCACCAAATACCTTCAACTTGTCCATTATTCTTAGCATGAGACAATTCCCCTGCTGTGTACCATAAGAAGCCTTTCATTTCTCGTGGATGAGTCTCAAAATTCCCTAAAAATCTGCCAGTTTCCCCGTATTTCCTCATAATTCGTACCCGAGTCCCCGCTTTACGTGATCCGAATAATGATAAGTCAACTAACCGCGGCAACTTGTAATTAAGGCGCGCACAAAAGGTCAGAGCTCGCGATTCCCCACGGGCTCCCGCGGTACCTTAATTATGTGCACACCGGCGATTAGTAGGAGGGAGCGGGGAAAAACGCGAGAGGGAAGCTCCATCCCGGACCAGCAGGCTCTCGGATTCGTCCTATCGATCAAGGGTAGTTCTACGAAAACGACTGGCTTCTCAGAAGAGTGTCATGTAATCACCTAAGGAATATTAATCGCGTAAAGTAAATAAGTACATTTTTCAAATGCCTGGTGATCCACTTAACTCTCCTCAGCTTGAAAATAGTAGAAAACTAACGACAGTTATCATAATGATCAAAACATTTCGTTTTGTTTTGTAGATACAGATTGGTAACAAGAGTCACCTTGATGGTTCCATAAATCACGTTTACTCACGTAACCCCATAAAGGTCGGGAGATACGTGGGATTAACCTCATTCCAGTGTGAAAGGCTGACTTGAGTTTGATCAGTTTCATTAACTGCGTGAGAAACGTACTGGACTAGAGGATGACACGGTTAAAGTTGCTGAATTTGTGTGGGGCTGAAGAAAGTTACGTTATGCGTCGCCCCAGACATTTTTCGCACAGTTTGAAAGAAACAGGTTGAACTCAACGGGATAGGCAGTTTTCACCCCCTTCCATCCGCTCTTCTAATGAAGCGTCGTAATAAAATGAAAAATATCTGGTGCGTTGCAACACACGACTTTCCTTAGCTCAACGTCAATTCACTTTTTATATGGCTTTGTCAACTTACTCAATTCATTTATCACTCAGATCATTTGAACTTGAACACAGCAGCAGGACGCGGTAGCGCTTACAGTTCCGAAATTTATAGTGCTTCTCGTACTAATTCCAGGACCATTATTGAGCAATTGGTACACAGATAATCAATGAGGCTGTAAACATGAATTTTTTGAAGAAGGATAGTAATTACTTTGGCGGAGTTATTGGGTTAAAACGTTTAGAACTGGTAGTAAGCGAAACGGCGGTAGTTGAAACATGGGAATTTCTGGAGTGAGCCCCATATATCTTATGGGCGTTTTTAAAAACTCACCCTTTAGGTATTAGATTGGACTACAATATCAATTTTTTTTAACACTCTACTAACATTCCAGCGGAATTTATAAGGACAACCCGCGCTAAAAACTACTTCATCAAAAACTTTGATAATTTATTGTGCTGCTCTCGTCATTTTCCCCGGAATGGGAATTTCATGGTATAATTTTCCTATTAGGAGCTATCAATATAGAAAATTTAATCAAAATCGTAAGAGCTGTTTTTGAGAAAAAAAATTGGTGTTTTGATCACTATGATAACTATAGTTAACTTTGAGTGGATTTAGCCCATACCCTTATTTTTGCGTTCCATGGTGACCTGTAAGCTAGACATCAAGTTTGAGCTGATTTGGTACGGTCGTTTCTTCTAAAAACCGCGCTAAAATTGATTTCGTCGAAAGTTTTGGTAATTTATTGTGCTGCTCTCGTCATTTTCCCAAATAGTGTTTTTCGGACTCAGGAGGGTCTGAAACGTAAAGATCTGAAGAAAACTCAAAATTTTTTTTCAGCCGATTACATAACTTTCTACTTTGTAGAGCCAAGGAAAGTAAAAAGAATAATCCAAATCCGGCGAGAAGTGTGGCCAAGGCATCGCTTACAAGAATTAGCCTTACCTCTGGTATCTTTTAGAGAATAGATATGAGAATGGTCTGATAGAGATGTCTACGCGATTGTCAGTCAGTGTCCGGTCAATTCCATTCTTCTTATCGAGTAAGTCTCGCCATTACGAGGTAGCTACAGTCGAATGCTCTAAAAAGTAGTGGAGGTGTGCTCGTCTATGAGGAGGATGTTCGTGGGTGCACGTATTTATGAGTATTAAAGTAATTGGGTACTAAAGTTAACTTACCCGTTAAGTGAGTACGTCTCCTCTGATTGGTGAGATACTGTGAGTGAGCGCTTTCGATGTAAAGACGAGATGATGTCTTCACATTGAAAGCGCTCGAAAGTATCTCACCAGTCAGAGGAGACTGACTCACCTAACAGGTACGTTAACTTTAGTATTTATGAGTCCTCCCTTTGTGTTTGATTGGGGCAGCGTGGGGAATACCAAATTAGCACTATTGTCTGGATTATGTTTGCGTCTTTGTCGCTTGCTTTAGTAACACATTGGAAATACTTTTCTTCTTAATGGTTCCTTAACTACTTTTAGACCTAACAAAAAATGGATCCGCAACACTCCAACTCCCAAATTGATTTTGCTGAAGTTGTGAGTGCGCCCAAGTATCACCCATTTCCAGTACAGGTGTATATAGACAGCATCAAATTAACTTCCTGTCAAAGTGCACGAAATAAATGTGCGAGAGTACTCACGCGATACCCTATCTTGAAGCTGCCGGCCTCCTCCTGGCACGAAGGACATCAGTGGGTAGGGCGTTGTCCGTCGCTGGCTACTGTGACAGAAAATTAGAACTTCTTACACGGATTAATGACTACTTTCCAAGACATAATACTTCCCAAGTTGGGTTAGGTTGGTATATTGTCCAATTTTTTGCAGCTCAATACATTGTGGTTTTGTCAGCAGTATATATGTAGGGAAACCAAAACTCACAATATCGACATCCTATGGCTGAGCTAATATTTTGGCTCGTGGTGTATGTGCCCCAGCAGTCAGGTTCAACATTTTTGGAAGTAGCAAAAACGAGGTTATAAGTAGTAGTACAACCAAGGGGTGGAGTGTGAGTGGTGAGGGGTTTTCGCATTTTTATTTATAACTGCTTTGATGATGTTGGCTGAACTTCTTTCACTAGTTCTGCCTGAAGAGGATTTTTCTAAACTTTTTCTAAACAATTTTCAACATACTCACATGGTGTATTCACCTGATCAATGCCTATTGTTCAGCTCAGCTCTAGCCAAATCAGTTCGGTGCTCTTGGCCCTAATCAAGATCCTGAGCTCAGGGCCTTCCCTCAACTCTCAACTTAAGCCAATAATCCCAGAATCCCAGAGCCCCCAGTCGCTCTAGCATATGACATTCCAAGCTTAGCCTGAGCTGACAACGTATTTTCCCTCTTGGATTTTCCCCAGTGAATTTTTTCTCACCCCTTTCCCTCATCCGACTTCCTTCTTAATTGTCATCTCTCCTTAGCTATTCCATCTCTCAAACTCGCACGTGTTTCTCAACTCTCAGATCTCGCCCAGTTACCAGACTCAACTCTCAGCTGTAGCTCAGTTACACGTTCCATTCACGTCCTTACACCAGTTCACCTATCCGGAACCTTCCGTGCCAGGTGAATTTTTCACTCCCTCATACTCACATCTCTATTGTGTCTGATGTGTAAAAATACTGTTCTGTTTCTCACTCACCTTAGTCAGCTTTTCGTCGACCTTACTTTCTATCTCGCCCTCTCTTCCACCCAGCGTCTACATTCTTTTCCATACTCGTTCCTTCACAATTTTGACAAATTTCACAATGTGCCAAAATCGCGTTTTTACCATTTTCAAAATTATCGCACAATTGTAACTGGACAATTGGATTTGAACCCTGTTGGAGTGTCTGGTAGCAAACTATGACCACATTCTGTTCTCTACAACTATTTCTGTATTTGGAACGGAGACGTGAGCCAAGATAAATCGATAAATGAGGTTTCCCGAATATTAAATTACCGTTTTTCCGATTTTGATTTCAGTTACTATGAACTCATAGCTTGTCGAAGGCTTCAGCTGACATTTGACAGAAAATGTTAAGAGCTGTTGAACGGCTTTTGTAGTACCAATATTTACTGTTCTGTGTTCAAATCAAACCTGGTTTATTGGAAAACCGTGCATCGTGCTTTATCTTCGTCACGAAAGAAAATCAGATATGATTTGATAAGGGCCTTTGAGGGTAGAGGGTGATGCCAAAGTTTTCCATGCGTTAAGTGATTCACCCTGTAAACCTACTCCTCTGAAGATAAATTCTCATAATCGTAGGACTCTGGGCGTGAGAGTGTCTCGTTTTTCAAAATTCAAGTCTGCCACTCCTTCAAATGGCTGAGTTTGTTTAACATTAAACGATAACGATTAAAACATGATATGATGCCAAAAAAAATTCACCTGTTTTTCCTGGTTTTTCGAGGGAAAAGGTTCAGGTGCACAATCATTCGATTCGGTTGAGATGGTTGTGGAACGTCAGGTAGAGTCGGCTGTCTTTGATAGCGTGGAGGGTGAGTTGGCATCCTTACCGGTCTCTCTAAGTTAGAAGCCGCTGGAATTATAGTTGACATTCTCATATTGATTTATAATGAAGAAATACAGTACGTGCATGAATGAGAATATAAACGCTTCTTTGAATATTGGTGGAATATATTTTTAATACAGAAAACAATATTCAAATCTGAACTACGTAGAAAGCAACAAAACAAGCGAGGGGCGACGTGGGCCGCATGGTTTGAATAAACAACTGTTCAAAGAGTTGCTTCAACACTTTCCTTCAACCTAAATGTGGATTTTGGCTGATTGATATCAATTCTGAATGACGCGGGGTGGCTAAAGAATTTGCTAGTCCATCTGAGTATATATAAAACGCTGGCCCCAGCTCAGTGCCAAAAGTAGATAACCTGACAGCTAGGGGAATCTGAATAGACCTCTGGCGGGGGGGGGGGGGAGTTGAATGCGAGTTTCCCTACAAAAAGAGGGTTTGCCTCACTGTTTCAACTGGCCTGTTATATATATTTATTTTGTCGGCAGAAATGAACTTCAACGTTATCCTGGACGTTATAACGAGTGTCAGTAAGTTCTGTCCCAGCGTAGTGAACAAGTTAGCGAAGTAGTTCATCAGGGCCGCTGTTTTCACCAAACAATGTAAAAGCAATTTCCTCGGAGGAGAACCTAACATCATGAAGGGGTCCCCTTGCCGTGGGACGCCAAAATAAGAGTGTGAGCAATTTTTCCGACAACGGCTGTGTGTTGACAATTTGTTGAATCACCTGTGTACTGAGAACTCAGTAATGGCCGTTGCCTGAGTAAGCTCAAGTCAATAAATCCCGATACTATTCTATTCTACGCACGAACATTGTTAAGAATCTTTCTCACTGTGTTGTGCCCGAATAATATGCCTATCCTTTCATTGCCCAATTAGTGTGTTGTTCGTCGTAGCCGGTCGCCCCCATAATTTTGGCAAATGAGTACACCTCCCAACGGCAACTCATTATGTTTTCTGTTTGTGACAGTTCCACTGTGTCATGGGCCATACACCCTGTATGTCCAGGTATCCCCTTTGATATGATTGAGTTTCGTTGTTGATTAAACCACGGCGTTGCTTGTTTCCTCAATGAGAAGAATTTTTATGAAAGGGTATCTTGAAGAGTTTATCATCGATTGGTTAGGGGAATAAGAAACTATTCCGGCATTCTTAATATTGTTCAATATTAGGAGTTTGCTTTGAGACCCTCGCTTGTCACGTTCAACGTAATATGTGATGTGTACACCTAGCGTTCAATCGTTTATTTTGATCTGCACCATACCTGCTATGATCAGTGAGGTGCTTTCAGCAGAAACTAAAGCCTTTGACGCCTCTCAATGTAAGTGCCTAGCCACACTGGTAGGAGTGGCCCTTAAGAATCCTGGGTATCTGCATGAGGGTAATAAGCTAGACACAATCAGGGAACTAAACAAAACCTCACGTGCTCACCATGATCCGCCATCTGTGAAGAAGGATGCAGAGGATAAATGTCCAACATGATCTTCAAGGGTCGTCCTTTCTGTTCGGATTTATTGTTGTCCAAAGGTAACAAAGACGGTTGCGTGGGCAGAGGCGGCAGTGAAGGGAACCTCACCACAGATGGATCCAGAGGGAACACTACAGACTGTGGATACGCTACAGAATTGCTGCCACTTCCCACACCATCAGTCAAAGTTGAAAGAGATGGTTTGGCGCCTTTGTTGGAAAACCTGAACAAAAAGAAAAAGTTTACTGTTGTAGTTGGTAAACAAACAAGTTGCAAAAGTCACTCTATTGAAGACTGCAACGTCAATACAATTAATTAATAGTTGCGATAGAGATGCTTTAACCACTGTCGTGTACAGTTTGTAAACACCACACCACAGCCGCAGTTTAGTTCGTATGGACCTCTGTTGTCTTGCAGGAGAGGAGGACTTTAAACAGAAGCAATGGTGTAGATTAAATTTCGTATTCTTGTAATAATAAAAAAATTATTTTAGGAACTTACACGAACATAATATCAGTCAGCATATGAGCAATGGTTACAAAGCGTGTTGGACGCGTGTTGGGGAGCTTGAAACTGCGAAATGAATGAACGTGGTGCGCGTAAGTGAGGACCGTATTACACTTGACAGAATGGCGGATGGCGATATCCGATTGAGTGTGAGTACATAAACGCGCATAAGGGACTCTCAATACATGTGAAACTGGTTGTGAGATACTAAGTGGAGGGAGAGGGACAGAGAGAGATAGCGTTGAGTTGGGAGTAGTGCGAGCTGGGGGACGAATCGTTGGGAGAACTGGGAGACGACTGTATTGCAGGAGCTGAAGGATGAATGACTTGGAAGAAGCTGCCTGTTGAGGATTGAGATGTAGGAAAAGACATATGGGAAAGTCCAGGGCAGGGGAAATCCGTAGTCAATTTGTAATAACTAAAGAGGTGAACTTCCCAGGGCTTGAAGACGAAGGTGTTTGGGGAAACAACTTTCTGTTAGGGATAGTGCAGACATTTTGGCGGTCAAAGACCAGCCAATGTTTTCAGTAGTTATGAGGTGGGGGTCTGTGCGTTGAAGTACCTACTCCAAACCGTTTAGCACGTTGCATTAGATCAGACCTCGCGCCCCTCTGCGATGGCAGTTCTTCATTCTTGTCCTCGTCACTCTCACCAAAATTAGGATTGTGCCGTGTACGTACGTATTTCTCATACTGCCAAGCAGTTTTAAAGTTTCAGGAGCAGGCTTTACTAATTTATCCCTGAGAGTAACTAGTCACGAACTGTAAAGCTCCATCCTCTTCTGGTTCAGCACTTCCCAGGCACATGAAATGAATTATTACGACCAATATTTACACGCTGCTTGAAATGCGATCCCATTCATGAAGAGGAAGAGCTTTTCATTTCTATCGAGAAGGAGGCTCACCCACATTCCGACTATTTTTCATTTTCAAATTCCAAGTTTTCATGGAGACAATTCCGATTGCACTAGAACAATAAACCATGGAGCGTATCTAGATTGGTGAAAACAAAAAACACGCGCTCCTTCTTTGTGGTTAATACTACAGAGCCGTCAAACCTTCCAAATGCTTATGCTGAGTCTTCTAGGTCGTTCGCCCAATGTGTGAAGAAGGTTGGAAGAAGAAATGTTCGAGACTTGCTACCCTTTGTAAATAGTTAGGTCCCCCGAAGGGTGAAGGTTACGCAAGGGGAACAGTCCTCTACCGAGACCACAGTCCTCCTTCAGTGCTAAGCGAGTGTATGTACTCCCAGGTCAGTGGGATGGATTCACTGGGTGGTAACACACGGGCGAGAGCTCTCCAGCTGGACAGTGGCAAAACGACATCCTGCCATACCTCCACAGGTCTGGGTTCGGCGAGTGCTGAGCGAGTGTCTCGCCCCCTTAGTAGAGCCTCTCAAGTCAGACTGATATTTTATGGGAAGTCAACCGTCGTTTGTTCGTTCATAAATTACGTTGTTATGGATTAATTCATTCCACGGCGGAATTTCATCACGTTAATCGTATTTTGTCCGATAAAAAGTTATTTGTTCTTGTTCCTACAAATATCAACGAGTTCTCGTATTTTTCTTGTCAGTATAAACTGGATCAATATGGATTGCGATCATTATGGATCGCAATATTCATGTTCGAGGGTTCAGGAATGGCCGCTGTGAATGAAAACAGGCCTAGTTTTGGCAACAAAGAGTTTATTTGAATGTGAACGGGATTTGAAGAGTTGATTTCTACTCCAGGGCTCCCTAGAGTTGGATGATTAGCTAATAAAGATGTCCCGAGCAAAATGTATCACCGTACCTCAGAGTGATTGAATTGTGTTCAACACATCGGAGAGCTGTTATTTCCTTCAATAACCACCATCAGATTCAAATTGAACATTTATTCTCACCTGGGCCCGGTGTTCAGCTCCGAAGGGGACGTGGCGAGATGGTTGATTTCAGAAGGGTGAGCCGGTTTATACGCTTTGAAAGGATCCGTAGTGTACGCGTGCCCGTTCAATTGAGTTTGCTCGTCATCCAGGGACATATTTTCGATTTCTTCCGGCGGTCCTCGGACGTACACTCCGGTGAATTTGATCGTTGGTACCTGCAACGTCGTACCATCGGTGAAACAACTTGCGTGCTGAGGGACTAGACACGTAAATAAGCTGATCAATTCATCCAGTTCACGAACGCACAGACCATTTCCTCAAATGGCCTTTTCCGAATTGAGGAGACTATGAAACGTAAAAATCATTAAAAAACTCTTTTTGTATTAGACTACATAACATCTTTAAAGACGTCCCTGCGCTCAGACAAATTTATACAGTTTTCAGTATTTTGAGTGATAACTCACCGGAGTGAGGAAATTTCTGTGGTCTTCGCACTTTCATATGTGTTTGTCCCATTCCTTATTTTAGAGTAATGATTACAATTAATGGATGAAGCCTATATCCCATCGACATACACCCGCTGGAAGAGAAAATCCAATTCTTTCTTGGGAGCTCGACGTTGAAGCGGTAGTCAATCGGAAAAGACTATAAATCCGCTCATCAAGAGCTCTGATCCGCTCGAAAGAAGAGACGAATTGTTCAGCCGTAAAGTCTTTTCCTGTTTGCTCATCCCGTTCGCCGCAGAACTACGGCTCATTTGACTGAAACCCGCTAGGAGAGTAAAATCGCCGTAACAATGCGATTTCAGAGTGAACTGGGCTCGTGGCGGTTTTATAGCGACGCGTTGCCAGCATTTCGTTACGAACTAACATGCGAAAATGACTCGAGCTAGCGGATAGGTCAACAAGACATTTTAATCGAGTTTATTGTTACTCTCCACTATGCAATTGTCAACGTTTGCGGCAAAATCTGTAAAAGTCTGTAGTTCGATTTGTGAGAGAACGGATGAACCGATTGAGCTCGTTTTGAGTTTGCTTTGTGGTAACTTTTCGTAGCGGTAAAAGCATGGTTATAAGCATTCATGAGGAGGAGGGGGGGGGACAAAACGTGGGGTTTTCGCATTTTTCCTCCACACCAAACAGCTCTGACCGTACCGAATATTTTTAAAACGCTGCAAATTTCTCTTGTACAGCTTCGACGTAGTCTCACTCCTTCAAGACCCATCCCATCGGAAAATACCAATAAACCATACGAACAACACAGCATTTCCTGACTACAACGGAACGATGAAAATAGTCGTATTCCAGGCGCTTGTCTGTACGAAATTGGCAAGACGTGATGAGTGGTTCGAGGGAGACGAGAGCAGGCTGGGAAGAACCGATTATTTTCGCTCTATTGTCTGAAGTCAATCAGTAAACTTTGGCTCAATACCCTGGCAAGCAGTGCCACCGATGCCATAACTTGATGTTTTTCTCTAGACATTTTTGTTCTGTATGTATACAATTAATAATAATTAACACCTTTATTCATTCATGCCGCATTCTGTTCTATTTCATTTTTTTATCCTGTATTAGGTGAATGCGTGGTTTAACTATAACATTAATACACACTCACGGTTCACAGTGCAGTGGAAAATTGTGAAATGAACAGTTTTCTACCTGTGGGAATGTTGAAATGGTTTGACGGTCGTTGGCAGAAAAATTGACAGGGTCTTTGCCATTTCCTCGTACACTGTGTTCTGCGTCGTCTTGATAGAAGGAGTTTTTAAAATGGTCTTCAATATTCACGGGAATGTTGTCGAAGTGGATTGGAGGAGGGTATTTAGGCGGTGCTCTCATTTGGTACCTGTGCACTTGATCGTTGATAATCCGCCCCTGTCTCGATGTCAACGCCTGCTCGGTTGCTTCTTGTGGCACGTCAGCCGATCCTGCATGAAATACAAAAATGAAACTTGATGTTAATGATAGATTACTTGGTGGTCAAACCAAAAAAAGAATGGGTTAGGTGGTTGGGGGCTATACGATAAATTATAATTCAATTGCGCATTGTTTTTTGGCAATTCTTGGTTTGTATCACTGTTCAACGGACTGCGCTCTTGATGTAAATCGTTACGTTAAATCGGTGACGTGGAAGGCTGAACCCTTCCGGGGTTTCGAAGTTTTGCTTCACGGGGAAACGGTCATTCATCGGAGTATAGCGTTGATTAAGGGATGGGAAATAAAGTTCGAAAGACGAAGAACAATACTCTTAGACGATCTTGGAGAACATTTAAGTAGGCCATTTAACGTCACATCTCTATTGGTTAGACCAGATGTACTCGTATATGGAAAAATAACGAAATTTTTTAATGACGTTGGACATAACTTATAATGAAAACGATAATTATGTTAAAAGAAATTAGTTAAGTTGCTGTAATATTGTATAATAATGTAATGTAATGTTGTAGTAATATATCTGTATATATGGCTGTATGGAGAAATCTAATGCCAAAATAAAATTAAAAAGAAAAAAAAAAAAAAAAAAAAAAAAGGGATGGGAAAAGGGATTCTGTTGTGAGGCCTCAACAGATGGGTTGTTTGATACAAAAAGCTTCCATTCACTCTTGTGGAGGTTTCGGATGATTCAATTAACCACGACTTCAGCAAAGGGGCCGGGCTCAACTTGATCTCGACTCTTCTTCGTTCTTCCATCGCTCAAACAGTTGATTGAGATTCAGAATGGGGCTCCTATTAGCGATGCTGCTGGAAGCCACTCTTCATCAGTCTCTTCCAGCCTGTTTTTTCGTTCCTCAATTCAAATAGCGATCGAATCATTGGAGCAGTAACGAAGTGTATAAAACATATGTAGCGTAGCAACACTCAACCTTCCTCAACCCCGCAATTCGACGATCTGCTATAAACACTAGCACTGTATCTTCGTTCATTCTTACGGAAACGTTTATTCAGTACGAAGGGTAGGTAGTAGTCATTTAAAAGCACTTCATATGTAGCCGTTATTTAGGAGCCAGAAAAACGATAATTTAATGTTCAGCCAAATATTTGGGGGGAACAAAATGTGGATAAAAGGTACCATAAGACATTCCGTCTGTATACATTTTGAAAACGTTAAGAAACACGAATATTTTACCACACCTTCGTTCAACGAATTATAACATATAAGAACCGACGTAAACATTTCGGTTGGTGCCTCCATTCAACGGACTGTCGGTTTAATGGTTTTAGCAAGAGCTCGAGAAAAGCTCATTTTGTCCGTTTGGCCTATATTTTTGTTCACTGTGTGTTCGAATTATTTATAAACAAGGTTTTGCTTGGCAGTACAGGTTTCAGTTGGTTCGCGAGTTAACTGGTAGAGCTGCGGTATTCCAGTTGCTAATAAAAGCCATGGTATGTTCGGAACGCGACACGCTTCACACCGACCTGGACATCCCCTATTACAGAATGCTATCAAGCTGACGAACAACGCATCCACACGCCCGCACGACTAGCCATCCCAATAGTCTTTCAATTAGCAGCCTACTCCATACTCACACTGAACACAAGCAGACTTTAAAGCTAACGATTGCGAACAAAATGCTTTACTGGCATAAAACCAACGGGTATTGTTCACGGCTCTAAGAACTGACCATGTTTGGCCATTAACGTAACCAAAAAAACACGCTCGAAAATTTCATTGGGTGCCAGGTTTTGCTTGCCTACTAGGCAATTCAAACGAAATTTTGGCAGTTTTATCACAATTAATTCGTGTTTCGTAACATTTAATAGTATTTTCTGATGTTGAGTTGAATCGGAAGGACCTCAGAGGCGTATGTCTGTGTTTACGTGAAAGACACTGAAATCACAGTAAATGTACTGAACAAATACAGGCGAATTCCACCACTTGAAGGAAGGTTGTTGTTTCGTCCCGGTCTGCGCTCATTCCACTCACTGCCACCCGTCAGTTCGACTCATTCGCGTCGTGTGAATTGCCTAGTGTTACCTAGAGAATGTCAGGTTTCGTTGTTCCGTGGTAGTCGGGACATGTTTCGTATCGTTTCTAGTAATAAATAACACATTAAAATGAAAAGATCTTAATTTGGGAGGGATGCGCTCTCGTAAGGCAATTTCCTATATGTGTGTTTGACGAGATCGTCGGTTATTGCCGTATTATTACACGACCCGTCCCACGTTTTACAATTTTGAAGAAGAGCGAGAGTTGTGTGGGAGTTAAGAACCGACCAAGCTCTGCGATCTTTGGAAGGTACGTAATCCCTCGATATTTACCTGACTCGTTAAAGGCATTTGGGGTCGACAAAACGTCAACGTCCGGATCCTCGTCGCCTCCCAAAGACCTCATTTCACCGGCTGAGACGTCCGGACGAGGGAGCGACGGGTCCCCGTCAGTTTTTGCCCAGTCGGTAGCGTTGATTCCTCCGGAATTGGCGACCGTTGTCCAATTTGACGAGACTTTACCGACTTCTACTTTGATAGGATTCGTTGCTCTGATTGGTTTCCTCCCTCTCCCAGTCGTTATGCTCAACGCTGTCAAGGAAAACTGAAAATCGAAAGGAACTTGTTACTTACTCTTGAAATGACTTCGACTGCGAACTAAAATTAAAGCTTTGAGTCAGACAAGATCAATATGTACGTTACCACTATAATCCCTGCCACGAAGATGATGCCAAATACGCAACATTTTTTCCTACAACTTTCCACAGGTTTGTCGACTGTCTCCGTGTAAATGCCGAATCTCCGACTTCCGCTCATAGGTTTCCATTCGTTTTCTTCTGCCATTTTATGGCATTGTGAACAAATGCGTTGGTCACGAAAGCTGCAACAAAAAGCAACTATTTGGTCATTACACATAGACCTCATGGTTCCCGAAGGCGTAACCATTGACATTACAACAGCCAGAAACTCGTACGAACTAAATTAGTCGACAACGAAAAAAAAAACAGAAAATATTTTACGTCTAGCATCATGTATACAAATGTTCGTTCAGCTCTACTGAAACGCACTGTGGTACAAAAGTTTGGTATAAGATGGCTGAAGGACGCTGTTAAAACAAAATTCTTGCGAGATCCTTTTAAATTCTTGAATATCCGTTAATTGAAGACCAGTCCAAGGGGATAGGGTAATTAGTGAAGGAGATGTAGCCGCGCGACTCCTGTGAAGGCACCCTAAGTGCTCGTGCTTCAATAGTTGAAGACGAAGACTCGTACACCGAGGTTAATCACCTCGTAACGCGTATAACTTTCCGTTCTCCTTTGTAGGGCTAAGGAGAATAAAAGTGTTGTTGATATGCAGCTCCCGATAAACGAAATTTCATGAACCTTCGCGGAATCAGCCTCAATACCAATATGAATAAACCGTAAACATCCAACTCTTCGTTACTTGAATTTTAAAATCGAGAGGAATATACGTAAAACGTGAATCTCGCCATACTTCAGGAATGGTTGTTGTTCTATCGGGTATCGCCGAATTCATCAAAGAATATGTTTAGCCAAATCTTTCATTTGACCTGTTTGGCCCCGCACATGATTTCACGGATTTCCGAATTCAACTTTGAGGTAGTTTAACGAACTTAGCCGAGGGAATTACTACTATTTTGAGCTATTTTTGAACTATTTAGTTCACTTATGACGTCCCACCGACAATTACTCGGTGTAATGGGATAGAAACCAGCAGAATATACCTGTATGTGTCTCAGTGTCACAGATTTGAAAGTTTTAGAAATTCAAGAATGCGAGGACCGGCTCATCCGTTCAACTTTGAGTTGTTTTGCCAAGTATATCAACTGAATGATAAATATATTATATTAGTTATTAGAGTTATACAAATGAAATCGCTGAATTGGCAAGGATCTATGGAAAGTTGTGTGATGCGCCTCACCAGATATACAGTCTATTTATGCAAAATATGCAGTTGAACGATCAAAAATGAATTATTCACTTTATGGGTGTCGGCACACTTTTTGCAGTTGCCGCTCATGTTGTAATAATATTCGAAAAGAAAAGCTCCACAAATGTGCGTTTATTTCAACAAACTCAGAACCAACATAAATAACCCCGTAAACAGCCAACCAACCCTTCGTTACTTGAATTTTAAAATGTAGAGGAAGTTGAAAGCATTTTGACATTTTATGTCTTTACTTTGCTACATAAAATCGAAAAGTGTAACGGCCAAGCGTCACGAAAATTAACCTTTGAGGCCGATTGGACAGGGCAACGTTTTAACCGGAGTTGCAGCTGCAGTCCCTGTGGTGTAATGGATAAGGCATCGGTCTTCTAAACCGGAGGTTGTGGGTTCGAGTCCGACCAGGGTTACGATTTTTTTTTTGGTTGACATTTTATGTCTTTACTTTGCTACATAAACTCGAAAATGTAACGGAGAAGCGTCACTAAATTTGTGTTGGGTTAAGTGCATGGTAACGTCTGTTACAAAAATGAAAAATATTTTTTGTGTTGTAATTTTATATTTCTTTACTTAAAATAAACAAAATTATATTAAAAGAAAAAGACATAAAATGTCCCTCGTGGTTGCCTACTTGTACGAAAGCTGTACCCACCGTTTGTGTTAGTGATTTTAAATTTTGACATTTTAAAGAAATTCACTGATTCCTCAATTATGGTCGTGGCATAAGTAGGAGCAACTCAATAAATTAACGTAACATTAAACATCACCAGTTTCTACGTTGAGTTCTTGGTTTACCCAATAACTCTGCCAAAATTTCACTGATTCCACGATTGTACTAGGGTGGATACGTACACCTGTATACAAACTGAAAACATTCGTTTGCAATCGAATAAGCAAAATTCTTCAGGTTTTAAGGAGGATTTTAATCAAAAAATATTTCATTCAGTTTACAACAACTTCTCACAAAAAAAAAAAAAACTGATGGCGCTTCAGATTGCGGAATTTCGGAAGATTCCACGTCTACTTCCACGAACATTGTTGAAAAATCAATAAATAGGGGGCTAATAATACTGGCAGCTGTTTAATTACGTTTTTTGGAAGCTGATAAGTGTTATCCTTCATCACAAGACTTTTCATTGAACGTGAAATAATTACTGAGATTGTTTCTCACACAGTTCCATTGGCAAAGGATCCTCCTGATAATTCTTTGTTTCAACGGTGCTACTACGAACTTCCTTTCGCTTTTACAGCTCATAGCTAAAACATGCGTACTGATATCACAAGATTGAATCCCTATTCAATAGCCAAAGGAAAACATGAAACGATGGACAAATAATTTTCGAAAAGGTTAACGCGCAGTTAATATTTTAATTGTTGATTTGTAACCATCTGACGACGAAGGTTGGTGTAGCGAAAATTCGCAACATCGCGTTTAACGGAGCTGAATACAAAGCAAAGTAATATTATCGTCGAGGACACGATCGAAAGAAATTGAAAAAGCTGAATTAGAATTAATTTTCAGAACGGAAGGCACGTCCTTGGAAGCACGTCCCTGGGCCCTGAGGGAAGTGCCTATTGAGTTTTCCGGGAGCTAAAATGTTTCGAGGGGAAATAAATTACGAGGCCTTTAAAAACGCATCGACCAAAAATGAACGCCACTTTTTCCATAGATTGTTTTGCAAAATGAGAGAAAGAAAGAACGTGTATTTAAACAAATAAACAGCAACGTAATATCTGTCAAATGTTTGCAAACCGGATTAATCCGGATTAGATCGAAAAGTAACCTACAATATATTATGAAGGTACTTAGTACATACAGAGCCCCAAATTTCCCTTCGTCTCACTTAAGAAGTTCATTCATTCCCAGAATGAAATCTGAAAAGGTGTCTCAAATTAATTTCCCCGATTAAATTAACACACACATTTCTTGTATAGTCGTCTCTGTCTGTATTGTAAAAATTCTAGGTGGGGAGGGTATGCCAACCAACGCAATGCTTGGAGTGGACTCTCCTGTCATATGAGCGGAATGACAGAAAATTATGTAACCAATGCATTGTACACAATTCCTCAAACCCGCCAGCAGGGGTTAAGGAACAAACCCTCGGCCCGCACACTTGGAGTGTGGTTTGTCCTGCCACATTGTTCGTGGGTTTCTATGAATTCAGCGGAAATCATAGAAACGCACTAAAATAGATTTGAAATAATATTATATTGGAGCTAATTTTACTACTAAAAGCACTGTACAGTTTATTCGTAGAAATTGACGTATAGCAACGACTTACTTCAGATTATGCCGAACGTCTTCTCGAGCTGCGGCTGGAGTCGGTGCAGGTGAGTAACTGAGCATCCAGCTGAACTGTCTTCAAGCTCTGGTTACGCGCGGATAATTGTTCCCACCCGTCCATGACAATTTCGTTTCTCCAAAGCAAACGTTTTGACGCGATTTTCTCGAACTTGGAGCATTTAGATTTCTGTACAAGGGGTTTACAGAGTAAATTGAGTCTGAAACCTATTCCACGTGAAGTGGACTAATTGTTTCTTGATGGAATTGTCGAGTAGTCTCTTCCGGATGGAGATGGAGACCGTCGGTTCCTTTTCGTTAAACACATCACTTCCTCAAACCTACGTCTTCGAAGGGGACTTTCCCTTTCGTTCTCCCACTCCGTCCAGAATCATCTTCTGAAACCTTCAAGTTCGGTCTGCGGAATCTCAAGATGCGACTCCGGGAATAACAAAATAGTACTTGCATTTTTACTTTCTCTAAATCAAGAGGTAAGACTGCATTTTATTCTGTGAATTATTAACGGACATTTAAAAAAAATGTCTTCAAAATCTGGTGCGATGCGCTACACACGCTCTTTTTATCGCTCTGGAAACTAATTCCATCAAAACTTGTAGTGGATCCTTTATTGGGTTGCTACTGTTTATGTTTTTGACCTTCCATAAGTGAATATTGCGTCAGTGGACAGTGCGTTGCAGCACCAACAAGCTCAGTTGTTCATGAGCAAGGAAGGAACTGCATGATATTCAGTTGCAATGTGCTCCGACAGGTCTGTTTCTTTATTTGATGATTGTACCTAAACCCTCGACGATGGTTATAGCAGTCCAGCAGTGGAAGTTGCGGTTTCGCTAATATGCAAGAGGCCTGCCTCTGCAGCATCCACCGAACTCAGACCTGCGGAGGTACGGCAGGTATTTGGTCATTAGCCCTCTCCCGGTGGAGAGCTGTTGCCCGTGTGTTACTGCGCGGAGGTGACCACCTGAGGAATCCCGTACCGTCGGGAAGGAGTTCTTAATCTGGTTTCCCACCTGATCTAACTGTGTACTTGAGTGGCAAGTTTCAAAAGGACAGATCAACTATGACCACGTCTCGTAGCCATCACCTTCTTCGCGAACTCTGGAAAATGGTTATAGGCTTGCTGTGTAGCAGTCAATGCTGCTAAGTTCGTTTGCCCACCCAACAACTGTCGCTCACTGTTGTAGAAACTACAGTGGAGCAGCACGTGGTTTCTTGTTTCCTCCGCACTGGAGGCGCAAGACGAGCATGACGGAGAGTCTTTGAGAGAAAAGAAGTGCATTGAAGTCACCATGTCCCGTGAGGCTCGTCCAGTGGTTTGGCTCAACCCATTTTCTTGAAAGACAATCACGGATGTTGAGGAAGAACTCATACATATCACGACCCTTTGACGAGGATTCCCATCTCGGTTGACATTTCTCTAGCACCCATTCGTCGATAGTTGCAAGTTTCTGTTCTGTGGTGAGATCCACACGGAGTTCAGCCCAAAGCGGGGGAAGCTCCCGTTTCATTCTCCACTTGCCAACCATGCACTCAACGGCCAAATCAACTGGTAACTGGCCAGTGATCACCTGGAGTGCTTCTGTTGATACAGTCTTATAGGCCTTGGTGTTCCGCAGGAGTGCATACTCTCTTTTGATTGACTGTTAGTTTGCTACCCCGGACAACGGGACAGTAGCCAATCACGGCTAGATAGATGGCCTTATACCTTTGTAATTGCACGCAGTGAGACAAACCTTGCAATGGTAGTGCCTTTAAGGGACTGGAGGTGTTGGTTGAAACCCCACCTCTCACCTATATTCACTCCTAAATACTTGACGTGCTTTTCAAGAAGGAGCCTGTGGCCGCCAAAGCGTATTGTGGGAGGATTATTCACTTTTCCTTTCAAGAAGATTAGCTGGTTTTTTTCCTCAGCCACCTGCATCTTGACATGCTCGCACCATTGGGTGATGGTGCGGAGCCCGTGATGGGTTTTTTCTTCGATTTGGCGGACTGACTCTGCAAAGATCAGCACAGTCAAGTCATCCACATAGGCGTATGGCTCGCAGTCAGTCTCCTGAGGAGACCTTCGAAGAATGCATTCCAGAGTGATGGTCCAAGGACCGAGCCCTGTGGGCACCCCTTCTCAATCTTTCTCCGGACGGAGACATGCTTGCTTTCGATCGTAGCAGTTCTGTCTGTCAGGTAACTTCTGACGAGCGAGTACAAGTTGCGGGGGATTCCCCTACCTTTAAGCTCATTAAGGAGCGCTGGCCACCAAAGGTTGTCAAATAACTTTTTCAATTTTCCATTACGTCTAGTTTATTTACAATTTTGTGAAACACTACAGTACGCTAAATTACAGCACCAAATAGTAGTACGTATCAAAATCAGTAACAAAGCTATACACATAAAACGTAATATCAGAAACGTTTTATCAATATTTTTAGAGTATAGTATTAGTTACAAATAATTAACTTTATTGGTAACATTGGTAGGTAACTATTTGTTCTCAGTTGGAAAATAATACTTAGAACTATATTTTTTTACTACATGGCACGTGGGGTCATGTTTCACTAGTCTATCGTTTTAGATACCCAGTCAGAATGATACTTTTTGTGATAAGTAAATACTGAATTACATGGAACATTTTATGGCTTTCTAGCACTCTAGTTCATGGGCTACCCTTTTTATTTCCTTGGTCCTGAGGATACTTCAATTCCTGAACTTGCTAGGTCGTCAGATCATTGGACCAGCTTGTTTGCACAAATTCTCTTTTTTGTTACCACGCACGTTTTAAAATAATTAGGAAATCTCTCATAAACCGACGGCGAATCGACAAACCAGAAAATAAGAAACTATCTTAGAATGTAGTTGAAAATAAATTGTACACTTCTAATAAGCTAAGGGTCGGCGAACCGTCTGTAAGTTGAGACGTGAAAGGGCTCCTTACCGAACTGCTGGTCTTGGAACTCCTTAGACTCTTTGCATCCTGTTACTCAATGGGAGCCCTTTTCCTTGTTTTCCTATTCCGTTATTCATACTTATTTGGTAAGAGTAATTATGGAATAAAAATTCTTAACAGTTGGCACCTGGGTTTCTCTGTGTATTCTGTAAGACGTGTTTCATGTGAACCTAATTACTGAAAATTGTGCTGCTCAAGTGAGTGAAGCAATCGTTGGATGGAACCTGATCAGTATAATTACAATTACGCTCCAATATGTATCAGAATGCTAAGAAATTGTATGTAAAGACAATGGGAGTAAGGACGGAGGAATGAGCACGAATCTACTAATTTCGAGCGCTTGGCTTGTGCAGCGCTTTATCGTTATTGGCAGGGTTTCATAACTATTGGTGTGACGTGAGCGGTGTGCAGAGTAGGGCGCCTTCCACAGTCCACCTACGCGGTCGGCATTTGCTCGTGAAGGATGTCAGTTGTATCGAGTCTCTACTCCAAATGCAAATGGCCTCGTTTTCTCTGGCCCTGGTACATGCTGAGTAGATCCGCAAAACAGGTTTTGTGTACTGGATTGGCTTCTGCATTACAGTCGGTCCTTCGGGGGCCATTGAACGCCTCAACTGTTCTATTCTGTTCTTGAATGTTTGCATCATTTGCTCTCTCCATCCTTCCTCGTTGGACTGCACAGTCTGCCACTGCGTGTTTATCTGCAGCCTGCCGAATTGAGATGGAAACGTTTTGAGGCCATCACTTTTGAGTTCCAGTAGGACTCTTGAGGGCATACCACCCTACTTGTGCTAGCACGCGTATTCGCACTCCCTTTGTTCCTCCCTTTGTGGTTGGGGGATGAGTACGCTACCCCTACTCATTTCCTATCCTTCGAGTTGTCAGTGGAGCTCGCTCCCACCCAGGAAGAAGTCAGGACAGGATTCTCTATGATTAGCAGACTGATCATTAACTGGGCAATTACGACGGGTTATGACTACACCCAACGAAGTAATTATGTGATATTGCGGGCAAGGTTTATGTTGTTACTTGAAAGTGTGTACGGTATATCATTTTTGTCCTTGTAAGGAAGTAGGTATCCCTCACTTGAAAGATTAGGCTTATATTAACAATAGGCTCAGGTTTTCAATCATCGATGACTACTCTTAACATTGACTGGTTACTATATCCTACTGTTTCTACACTGAACAGTACTAAACTATGTTACGGCTTGATAATTTCAAACTGACTAGCCGGCGGCAATCCACTGTCTGGGTTAAAAATTTCGTTGGCATCAAATGAATCATCAAGCGATTGTTGTTGCTGCTGTTGGTCTTGTGAAACTTGCGACTGCTTGTAGTTCTGTTGCTGCGTGGGAGAGAGACGTTGGCCAAACAACGGCGTAGTTCGTGGTCTCTGCGTAGTGGCTCTTCTGGTTGTCGACGACCTGAAGGACGTTGGGAGAGTGAAGGGCTTCTTTGGTTTGGAGTAGTCGTATCCTGAAGCTGTCGTGGGGTACGTGAATGGTTTTGGAGGTTTAGAATAGTTGTAACCTTCACTTCTGAAGCTGTTCCCTGAAGCTGTCGTGGGGTATGTGAATGGTTTTGGAGGTTTAGAATAGTTGTAACCTTCACTTCTCGCCGGGCTTCCGAGTCTCTTGCTGAAAGATGAATTGGAATTGTTCACTTGAAGAGTTGAGGATTGAGCCGCTGAAGCAGCCGCTTCTAAGTGAACTCGCAGGGCGCTGGTTGTGGTGTAACGTGGCGATCTTACTGTTGTTGTGGTTGTTGGACGTGATGTGGCAGGGGGTAATGTTGTTGGATAGGATGCAGTTGTTGTTGAGCCTTTCGATTCTCTTGGGAATTCAGTTACATTTTGGGTCACTACTGGCGTTTTTGATTTGCTTGGAATACTGTTCTGACTTGAGTGCTGAGCAAAGTGCTTGGCTAAATTTGTGGAATCTGATGCAGCAAAAAGAAATAAGTCGTTCCGACTCGGTGATGAAATAACTTGTGGGTTCAAGTTTGTAGACTGGTACTGGTTGTAAGAGGATAATGCTGGATTTAGGTTAGTGGGGAGCTGAGCCGCGAATGAGGTTTGGGGGACGTTGACACCATTTAATACATTCGCTGGGATCTTTGCTCCTGCTCTTATCCTGCCATCGATTCTTTTTCTAGGCTTATCAATTGGCTTACATAAGAAACTATGAAATGCATCTCTGCATAGTTCTTCCAAGGTATGTGTTCTTTCTGTGGTCCTTGAGGCTGGCAGTGAATTCGATGAGGGGGCATCTCCTTCCGCTGCTAAAAGACTCCCTCCTTCAATGTTCGGCTGAACGTTGCTGCTGGACCCCTCAAACCTGACTTCTGGTTGAGGCAAATACTCTTTGGAAGGTGGCTGGGGTAAAGTGGTCGGTTTGGGAGTTGTAGTCGGTTGGGTAGTTGGGATAGGTTGGAAAAAAGGCGAAACGTTCGCAGCACTGGGGATAGGTTGCCCAGCAGGTGGAAGGTAACCGTTGGATGGCCTTGTTACTGCCGGGGCCGAGTATCGAACTTCGTTACTAGCGGCATAGTTGAAAACGGCAGGCTTAGGGGTTGTAGTGGAGAATGTGAATGGAATTGATGTCGACGGCGTCTGCTGATTGAGATACACAAAAGGGCGTAACGTGGTAACTGACACTAGGGGCGCTGCAGTGGTTCTGATTGGTATCTGACTGAAAGTTGTCGATGGTGTTGTCGATATTATGGGACGCTCAGTCGTCGACACAAATGTAGCAGGAGAGAAATAAGATGCGGGCAATGAGAACGGTTGTGGCGACGATAATTGAAACCGTGGGGGTGTAGAGCTCACTAATGGTGGCAAGGTAGCTGGAGGAGACAGTGGCTGTGGAAATACGTTAAAAAATGTCTTCGTTTCCTTAGGAACTTCGGACCCGGCAGGGGGCAAGTACTCTAAACCTGGCCGACTGGTTGGTTGTAGAGTAGCGGGCGATCCACTGAGGTTATCGACTGCAGGCTTAGGATAAAAATAACCTTTGTTTGATTCAAATGGATTTCCTACCAAATTAGAAGCAGCTGCCCCCGGCGTTTGCTCAGGAAGTCTCTCACTAGGTATGAAGTGCAAGATATTACTGGCTTCTGGAGTGAAGATTGCGGATTGAGGTGAAAATACTGGTTGAACAGACGGCCTTGGTGGCTGTGGGTAATATGTCGCAGGAGGAAGTGCACTTATCGTATTTTGTGAAAAGGTTAATGGTGGATTATACACAGGTATGGCTACTGGTGGAGCAGACACTAGTACGGGATTTATAGGCTTAGGATATTGATAAAATATCTGGTTCGTAGGCGCATATTGTTGGCTTAGAACTGGAGAAATGCTTGGTGGTTGGGAAGCGCTCACCGTGTTAAAAACCAAAGGAGGTTGTGGCGTTGTTGGTGCGACGGTAGTTGTGTATTGGAACGGCGGTAAGGTCACTGGTTTTTGAAAACCGGTTACTTGAGGAGGAAAACTAAGTGGATTTGACGGCTTCTCATAGTTGTACTTTGGTTTCTCGTACGAGTAGCCTGGTGAAGGAGGCAAAGGCTGTGGATATTGGTTGACGACAAGCGGTTGGGTGTTAGTGGAAGCGGGGGCAGGATTTGGAGGTATATTGAACGCCGGAAAGCTGTTGACGAAAGGAGGCCGTGTTGTGGGTGGTGGTGTCGTCGTCGTCGGTCTTGCAGTCGTCGTCGGCCTTGCAGTCGTCGTCGTCGCTGGAGGTAAGTAGCCATTCGAAGGCTTCAACAAAGCACCTGATCCCTGCGAAGGGTATCCAATCAAATTCGGTTGATTTTCCGGCTTTGGGTAGAAGTAGCCTGGGTTCGTAATAGTTGGGGCACCGTTGGTCGGTTCTGGATATTGCCTGACGTCATCATCATCCAATAACGTCGGAAGAAGCGCACCCCCTGACTGCGTTGGCAACTCTTTCCTCGGCTGAACGTTCGAACTCAACCCCGTCAAGACGCCCGGAGGTATTCTCGCGCCTGGACGGAGGTTCCCATCGATGCGGGATCTCCTCGGTCCCACGGGCTGACAAAGGAAACTATGGAACGCATCGTTACAAATGCGATCTAAATTGTTTTCGTCGTTGTCGTCGCCGTGATTTCCGAACGGAATCGGAACCCTCTTCGCTGGAGTCTGCGCTCCAGCACTAATTTGCTGCCCAGAACCGCCTTTGACTCCACTTGGTCGACCACCTTTCGTACCTGAAATTCTTGCACGCTTCAAGTTTTGTTGACCGTCAAGAAAAGGAGCTAACAAACCCGTGAACTCAGATGACTGCGCTGCACCTGGTATTGCTTGCCCCAACTTCAACTTTTCGCTTATGTCTCCTGCGGCGTAGCTGAGCAGGCACAGTAATGTGACATGTACAGGATGCATCTCCTGAAACGAAGAAATCAAATAAAACCCGTGAAAAAACATATGATTACAGTTACAATTTAAATAATTAGCACATTGATATAGTTGGGAGGTCAACACAGGATGCCATTTATACAAGTAGGGAATACAGTCAGCGAGTGGCCTCGTTCCTATCGCTGACCCGCCATTTTTCAATTGGAACCAGTAAGTTCGATTTCCTGATTCTCGACTGAACCATTATTTAATTCAGCCAGTGGTATAGTTTTTCTCGGTTTATTACTGTCCTACAACAAGTGAGCTCCAATCTGAATTGATTGTTCAATGTCTCTTCTCATTTTCGTGCATTGAACTGTCGTATATTTCAATCAACTGTTCAAGGAGTCATTCGATTGTTTTTTTCTTCGTTCACTATTCATAAAAGTAGGCTAAATAGCTAGCAATGTATCGTAACTCAATGCAAGTCGTTCCCAAATTCTATTCAAAGAGGTTGTTGTTTAGTTGAGACTCGGGTAAGATCGTGTAGAGAGTTTCCGAGCTTCAATAATTCAATAACGTTAGGTTTCCTGCGCATACTCTGACATCTACTTTCCTTTGGCGTTGATTAAGCATATTTGACTTCCACAATCGAGAGTTTCGTCACAACTTTGTATCGGGTGGTTGCCCATGTGTTGTCTCACTCGTAGCTCTATGCTAATGTAAGTCCAATCCCATCGAATTAGACACGCTTTGCCCGAGGAAACCAGGATAACCGAAAAATTTCACTTCGGCTTCGCGGAAGTGTTACGATCGGGTAAATCCGAAACAGCGTTGCCCACATTTTTCTTTCGATAGTCACTTTTTACTTCTGTCTGACCGTTAGTGAGGCAACAAACGGAAATTTATTGCCCATTCATCTTGTGGCTTCGGCATCGATTCCCGTCGGTGTGAATCTATTCGGGTCTCATCACTAAAGAAGAGGAATATGATTGGGACTGGTTAGGCCTGGAACCCAACGGCAGGCGAATTAGGATAAGGGCATCACGGAGCGCATTGCTTTACTCCCCAACCTGCAATATTTTTCCAAGTTCAGAGTAACAGCTTTTGCAGAATTAGGAGGGGAACGTCTGCAAAATATGTTGTTATCTCACACCCACATGCACTAACCGATTCTCTCACTGCTCTGTTCATTAGGTGTTTAACAAGTTCATGAGAACCTCGAAGTATTTAACGCTGTATCTATTGTCATTTCCTTTAGGTATAATTTTCGTGTAAAAAGCAAAGTTTAAATGTTTGATATGGTATCTCAATGTAAATTCCAAGCCGATCAACGAACTATGAAAATTTAGTCTTTAATCTTTCATGTATTCCTCATTTCCTATTCAAGAGACTGATGGTGATATGAATGGCCCAATCGTATCTAAAATTAGTGATGTGCTCTCGTCAATAACAGCAGAAAACATGGAAATTACCAATTTCTGAGCAAAAACAACAGATTCTGCGGTTCTTCGGTTTCCAAGGAGCATCGTAATGAGATACTCTAGTTCCTTGAGCGCGAGAAAATGAATACTATATTTTAATCACAGACTATGGCCTCCTTTTGTGAGTACATCTTGGATTAGTTGTGGATAGTTGTGTTAGTTGATCAACAGGTTGGATGTTGATTAGTTGAAAACCTCTGCATGTACGTGTGGCTGCGGAACGTCGTGTTATGCGACGCATTATACACGAAATGAACTCGGAGATAATATATCGGAAGGGTCGCGGTATTTTCGAAGACTCAATATTTGCGTTGCGGAGAATAAAAAAGACCTTGAGGAGGACACGGGGAACTTCGGCAATTTTTTTTTCTTGTTCCTTCGCGCCGGGTTCACCGCCGCGCATCTAACGGCCTGTTTTTCCCTTCGTTCGAATGAACACAAAAGGGAGAAAACTGTTTTATCGTCACAATAATTTTCGTCGTCTCATCCGACGACTCAACTTTCAAAGTCGCGTGACGCGAAGATAAAACTTTCTTCATTTGTTTGCACCTCTCTCTTTATCGAACGACTAACGTCTTAGGCGCCTCATTTTCTGAGTTCGAGGGAATGGCCACGGCCAATAATAACGTGTAGCGAAGCTTCGAAACACCCACAGAAACCCAGACACGTTTTTATACCGAATTGAGGCTTTCCTTTTTCAAATTGGTAGTTTGCCATAAAAGTAGAGACGCTTACACTCAAAATTAATAGTGCCAGCTTTTCATTGCACAGACTAAACTTCGATTTTTGAAGTAGAAACTTTCATCACAAATATTCAAGCCTTTGCATATTATATTGTATTTGCATAAAAATATTTGCAAATATTCTGTTATATGCGCGATTATTTTTTGTGAATTCAAATATTTCCAGTTAAAAACTTATGTTTTTATGTTCGTTGGCTCTACGAAGTATAAGGCAACTTACGTAATCGGCTGAAAAAAAAAATTCGGTTTTCCTCAGATCTTAACGTTTCAGACTCTACTGAGTACGAAAAACACTATTTGGGAAAATGGTCTGCGTGAGATCGAGTTAGACGCGGTTTTTGGAGGAAACGACCGTACCAAATCAGCTCAAACTTGATATCTAGCCCGCACGTCACCATGGGACGCCAAAATAAAGTTATGAGCAAAATAGACTAAAAGTTAACTATAGCTATCATAGTGATCAAAACACCAAATTTTTTTGCTCAAAAACGCCTCCAACGATTTTGATTAAAGTTTTTATATTGATAGCTCCCAATATGGTAACCATACCATGAAATTCCCATTCGTGGAAAATTGACGAGAGCAGCTCAATAAATTACCAAAATTGTCGACGATCATCGGTTTTAGCGCGGTTTTTTTCCTTATAAACTCCGCTGAAATGTTACTAGAATGTTAAAAATCATTGGTGTAGTGGTCCAATCCAATACTTATAGGGTGAGTGTTTAAAAACGCCCGTAAGATATATGGGGGTCACTCCATTAATTCCTGAATTTCAACTACCGCCGTTTCGCTTACTACCAGTTCTAAACGTTTTAACCCAATAACTCTGCAAACGTAATTACTATCCTTCCTAAAAAATTCGTGATTGCAGCCTCATTAATTATCTGTGTACTGATTGCTCAATAATGGTCCTGGAATGAATACGAGCAGCACAATAAATTCCGGATCTGTAAGCGCTACCGCTTCCTGCTGCCGTGAAGTGTTGTTTGAATTGAGTGATAAATGAATCGATTAAGTTAAAAAGGCCACGTACACAATTGAATTGACGTAGAGCTAAGGAATGTTGTGCGTTGCAACGCACCAGATATTTTGTGCCATAAGTACCGGTAGCGATTTTGATTAAATTATTCGTACGGACAGTTCTAAATGACACGACAATACCGTAGAATTCCTATTTGTGGGAAAATAACGAAGGCAGCAAAAAAAATCGATTTAACGCAGTTTTTTCCTCATAAACTCCGCTCTAAGATAGACGAATTGAGGCGGAAGTTCAATTAGGTACCTACACGATGACGTTCATAAGATATACAGAAGGTATTCCACAAATTACGGAATTTCAACCCCCTCCGTTACACTCACTACCATTTTATTCAGCTTTCACTTGATAATTCCAAAACATTTATCATTATCGTTCTCAAAACACAAGTGCGTTTAGAGTCTCATTAATTCTATGAACTGGTTGCTCAATAATTGTCTTGGTACAAGAGTTACAGAACTGCGATCGTTATGTTGTACCAATTTCGAGTGAACTGAGTGACAAATGAATTGATTTAGAAGCAAAATACATTAAAACCAGTCAGTTTACGTAGAGATAAGGAAAGGCGTGTGGTGCGACGCACCTTATGTTTCCTTTTCAAATCAGGAGTCCCCCGTTTTTTGTTGTAACGGTTCGAATTGAATCAGTTCCTCATTTTGGGATTCTTTAAGAGTTTTGGTAACTTGAGAATTTGTAACGTTTTCCACTTAAAATATCGGTTTGAACCTTTCCCATTTTAAGTTGTGACAATTCCGTTTGGATTGAGATTTTGCCGTAAGAATCGAAGACGTTTCATTTGAAATGGAAAACCTGCGAGCACAATTGGAGGTTATTCAGCTCCAAATAGGGCTTTTCAGTCGAATTGAAACTTCTGTTGCGGAATTTCAGACTTTGATTTCACGCGTAAATTTTATTTTAGAAGTCCTTGAAATGACTGAGAGTTTTACGTGTGAATAAGACTTGTTCTGCGAGTTAAAGTTGAACATTAAATCCTCTTCCGAATGTGGTCAAACTTACGCAATTCGTTTTTACTGGTCCATTAGGTTTTTTTTGCGGTTAAATTAAGGCAGAAGAATCAATTTTCGAGGCGAGATCAAACAAACTGAATTCTTTTCTACTCGGAGCCCGGCGACCCCCGCATTATGAAGAAGGCGGGTTTTATAATGAATCCTCTTCGGGCATGACTCGCGGGATTTACGGCCCTATGATCCGGTTACCTCATTTCTCCTACAGCGTCGTTGAGGGCTCAAAAGGTTACCAGACTCGAAATTCTAAGGTGGAGGGGATCCCCCGGCAAAGTTGTTGCACAACGACGTAAAAAAATCTCTGTCTGCCTCAACTTCGAGCACTGCACGGGGGAATGGTGATTTTTGTTTGTTTATTTTCACGGTACGTTTCAAAAACAGAAAGGTGGACAATGATATTTGTGACGACATTGGCGTATTTCGTGATACGCCCCGGTGATGTCGTGACGCCTCATTTCACCATTTTTACGCTCAATTTCGAATTGTTATTGACGCTCGTGACATGTTTGTCGCGGTCTTGATCGGACTCAGATGTTTACACGAGGGCATTGGAAGAAGTAAATATCTGGGGCGTAAGCTGCGTACCTTCGATCAACGAATTTTTTCGGAAACAGCTATAGAGAGCCAAATGTCGGTACTAATTAGCTGGTAGAAGCTTAAAGTCGTTATTGAGGGTTTGGAAAACATATGAGAATATTTCGTGCACGCAACAGATACCTTTCCCCAGCCCCACGTTCGCTCTAGCTACTAATGCAAGCTATTCCTCACGTACTTCATAACTTTAGCGCTTGGAATGCCAGAATTTATTGAGCTGCTGCTACTCATGCCAAGCCCTTTGTTTTGAAAGAATAAGATTTCTGGACTTAAACGGGAATCACTGTGAGAAAACGTCGTCAGTAAGGATTCCGGAATTCCTGTAGATAACGCCTGATGCTTTAATTGCGAGTATTAAATCTGTATCATACAGACAATTTATTGGGCTACTGCCATGATATATTTATAACGCTAGTATCATATGAGTGTTATTCCTAAATTAAACGCTACAAACGCTTCTCGTCGAACAATGCAATAATATATCGTGATCCTTTCGCTATTAGAGAATTATGTGGAACTTGGGTATTGTTGTTAGAACTATCCATACAAAATATGTAATCAAAATCGTTTTTTGAAAAAAAAACAAACTATTTGGTGTTTTCATCGCCCTAATAAATACGCTGTTGTCACCAACTTCAACAATCAACAACAGCTCGAGGTTCATTTTTTATTCTTAAAGTTCCCGTCAATTTTGTCAAACTTGCAGGTTTCGTTCAGCTAATTAGTACCTACATTTTGTTTTCCATCAGTTTTTCTGTAAACATTTGCTGACTGTTCCCTCATTGCGATTGCGTTGTGTTGAGCGAAATAAAAATGTGGAGGTTGAGGTGAAAAGAACCTTTTTGAGCGAGAACACGATCTTTCCCGAAGAAATAGAGAACGAGGCGATAGTTGAGGGTTGAGAGTTGATGTACGGCCCTTCGGAAAGCGGAATTACCAGGTCGCGACTGTAACGTCGAACGTTGGGCTGGTAAAAAAAATTCCCCAACTCTTGCCGCGATTTCGTTCCCATTTTTTCTTTGTTATTCGCTCTACACGACACAACTCTCAGTGTAATCGGATTTGACTCTCTTTCTGTCGATCCATCACTAGATCCTGACCCTTGTCCCGAGAGAGGTCTCGGAGAGCCTTCTGTCCTCCTCCGCCTCAAGAGCTTGAAAAACCTTCGTCTGAATGTCACTAGGTCCCCATTGGCGTCGCCGGCCCAAAGCTACAAGACCAGGCATCGAAGAATTCATAAGTTTCATAAGAGAAGACGTCCTGACCTACTCTTTCCAGGCTTCGAATGGGACTCGTTCCCCGCCGTTGCTCAATATTTCGTACTTTTCGTCTTAATTCTAGAATTAGAACTCCTCCTCCGATCGACGATAAAAGCCGATCTCTCGTTTTAAAGAAGAGATCTGTTTTATGTCGGCTACCCCTAGATCGTTCGAAGGTCTGTCAAAAATCGGTGGAAGTTGTGACAGCGGGTTTCACTGTGTTGACAAATAATTCACTGACGACATTCCCATACCACCCAATCACTGGACAAACATTCCGAGATACGCGGGTTAAACTGAGGAAAATACTCCGATTATGTTCAACATTATTCAATACAATTACCATTGATTAGCCGTAGCTATTTTTTTGCTTCTTTCCAACAACAACAAAAGCTACGTAATCTGAGGAGTTTTAATGTTCATCAGTATTTTTGTCGGATTTGTACGATTCAGGAATAACCTTAACTTGAGAGGGGAAGGTTTTTCAGGCTCTTGAGGCGGAGGAGGACAAAGGCTCTCCACAAACGCTTTGGTGAGGACGGAGCCTACGAAAGATTAATTAGTTGAGAGTCCTTCGTAAATTTGATCAAAATCTTTAGAACCGTTTTTGAGAAAATTGAAATACCGATAAATTAATATAAGAAGGATCTCCTTTTCTGAGTTAACATGGCTTATATCTCCGTTCAACAAATATATACACAAATAATTACGAAGTACGAAGCATCTTGTGAAGCAGTTACCCCAGAATTATTTTCGACACATTTTCATTTTTAGCTCTATGGAGTGTCCGAGAAACATACAATGAGGAGAATACGTAGGTATTAACTATTTGAAAAAATCCTGTGAGTTTGGTGAAAATCGTTGAAGCCGTTTTGCCATAAAACTTGAAAACCCTATTTTAGCTTTATAGGCCTCTATCTCCGTTCACCGTATTTTCATGGAGAAGAACAGTTTTGTAATACCTATTAGAAGCTAATTTGAAAATTTATTTATTCAAAATCGATAGAGCCGTTATCGAGAAAAATGCGAAATCTCCAGTTAGACCAAATACTTTTTGTCCTCCACTTCCCTTTCACATCAATGGAAATCGTCCATAACCTTATTTGGTGTCTAGAAAAAAAGAAGGTTTTTTTTTTTCAAAAAAAAGCTAATACTATCAACATCAAACTCACAGGGTGTATTCATATTGTCAACATCTATACGTTGTTCCCCATAAATGTTTCTCTGAATGTCCTTGGTCTTTCTTTCCTTGGTTTTTCATAACGTTATCGAGTTTTTTACGAATAACAATATGTGGTACGACGCATCATGACGTTCCTCATCTCCATATGCATTGGACGGGGTTTTAGAGCTCAGAGAACTAATTAAATATGCCATTCACTCAGACATGGCTCAACGGTCTATACAGAAACTGGTAGTACTAAAAGCAGGCCCTAGACGGTCAGTATGATTTATCGAATGATTAAACAGACTGAAATGACGTTCAATCATTACTTGATCATCAATACTCTTTCGGAGTGTTGTGGCTGTCTCACTTTCCATCCCAGTTTTGTCTATACCTTGCTTTCGTTTTTACGTTTCGCTCGTGGTGTTGTACTGAAACAACCTCAACAAACCTTCCTGTAGATGCGCTCCAATAGAAAAGAAAGAATGGTTATACAAATTATAAGAAGATGAAGAACAGAACGGTACAAAATGAGAAAATGTTTCAGGCACGAACATTTCCTCGGCGTTCTACTTCGTACGGAGCCAGATTACAAGAACCTGAAAATGAACGACGTTCTACATTGTTAGTGCCAAGCGCCGTGACTGAAGTAAATATCGATCAAAACGCTACTAGACGCTAAATCGCCTCCCTACGTCGATTAATAAAAATACTATCTAGGCAGAGTTTCCCAACCTTTTTCGTGCCATGTCCCACTTTTAACATTTATTTTGCCCCCCAATAATAATTTTGTACAAATATATAACATGACCAAACGAAATCATGCCTAATATTTATTAATCGCGGTGTTTAAAAATTTGCACCAAAATCTAACATCGCATTTCAATAACCGGGAGAGAAAGGGCTTAATTCCTATCCAAAAAGAAAAATCAAAAATGCACCCCTGTGTGGAGTGGGCCCCACGGTGGGCAACACTGGTCTAGTGTCTCCTTAAAAATCAGGAATTTATTGAGTTTTCCGTACACATGTAACGACCATCATCGAGGGGTTATTGCACAGGCAGTTTATATGCATGTGAAGATACTATTCAGTTGGAAATGTTCATACTTCTGGTTGAAAAGTAGGAAAGAATGAGAAATTGGAATTTCGTGGGACTATTGTATTGAGTTTTCGCCATGAATTTTTTCGAGGACATATCCACCTCGAGGGTTATACTGAAAAACGTGTACCGAACTCGACTTTTACTGCAGTTAATTTATTGTGTCACTTTCCTAGTTTCCAACGAATCAAAACGTTATATTCCCACTCTCGTTCGGAACTTACACGAGGGCCTTTCTTCTGAAAAAAGAATAAATCTAATTAGTTTTGAACTGATTTAGATTGAGTCCCGTGTTGACCTGGGGACTAATTACAACATTTTTATTCATTCCTGTTTTCTCTCAAGAGCGACGACTGACACACACGCAGCTACGAAGACCCGCATGGTGACCTTTCAAACGTAAAGATCCGGAGAAAAAAATTGTCCTGCAGGTTACATAACTTTCCTTCCTACGTGAGGCTAAGGAACATTGGAATTTGAGAACCTTGATGGACCTACAATTACAATTTGGTTTCCGCTGTTCCAATAACTAACTGTAGATCGGGTATATAAACCCGAACACACCTGAAAACGAAATTTACTGAATCGATTGATTGATCTTGAAGTATTATCGCGAAAAACTCGATCAATTTTGAACTCATAGAGTAGTTTCAGCTAATTAGTATAAATATTTTCTTGTCAATAAGGGTTTTCGTAGTAATGGGTTGAATGTACAAGGCACAACGCATCATCGTCTTCGCCGGGGCACAGAAAATAAAGTGTGATGCACCATATAAGACTTTATGATATAGGATGCTCCAAAAACCAATTTAAAGTCGAGATAATGTTATCAAAGGTCGGGTTAGAGAGAATTGAAATTTTTAGAAAAAAGCTTTTCATGTGACAACACAACTAAAATCAAAAGTTATTTTTCCTCTATTATTGTCGAAAACGACTAGATCGATTTTGATCAAACTCACAAGGACCTTGTACAATTAATTTGTTCCCCATTAATATACTTGTTCAAGTGTCATGAACGGAAATACTCGCGCTGGAGGAAAGCTTGGGGTTAACTAATATAATAACAGCTTGATATTTGTGCATGTCTCGGAAAATAGAATAACTTTTTACAGCTTCGTGGTAGGTTTCGGGAGGTTCACGAATTGGATTTTAAAAGGGTTTCGAAACTTTGTTGACGAGATTGCGTTAACTCCACGAGCCCCGGCTAGACATGGCAATTTGTAACTAGCTACCGAAGTGTCTTTCAACTTTAGTTGTTTAACTGGCAAGAAAATTAAACGGAACGTCGCTTGAAGTGGAAAAGTTGAATGACATTCTGCATCATCTGTTTTCTTCCTCGTTGACGTCAGTCTGCCCGAAAATGACATCATTTCTGTCGTTTTTCAGTTGTGCCGTTCCCTCTGAAACAACTCCAAGCCCACACTTTTCGTGTATTTTAGAGGGTGGATTCTGAAATGTTCCAAACGCGAGCCTTATTCGCATCTTTCTTGAGAACGACGGTAACGATTTTGGTTAAACTTTCTACTGGTCAATGTGTGGCGATTTTACTGACCCTCGCCAGATTTACGTGACCCAAAGTCATTAACTTCGATGCGTTCTGAGGTTTTCTTCTTCCGTGTCAGCAGGGCTGTTCGATTATCTCTATGTTTTACTTTAAATACCTCAGTATACAATTACGTGTTTTATTGTCAACTAGTTCTACGTCCCAAGTAATTGAGTTTGCGAGGATCTTTCAGGTCCAGGTTTTGATAATTTTAGCACCGAACTTTGTAAACGTCTTAGGGAGCTCCTTGCACCTCCTATTGCATTTATTGCGAACCTCAATTATCGCTCTAACCACTTCCCAAAGGCGTACTAGAAAGCGATTTTGATACAGCTGTATAAAAAAGGTGACCCAAAAGACATGGGAAACTATAGGCCTATTTCTCTCGTACCTACCGTGGCAAAAATTCTTGATTAAGATTAGTTAAACGTTATCAGGTAGACCGCGACAATTTGGTTTTGGTGAAGGAGGGAGTACGGATGACGCAATTAGCTTTCTAGTAAAAATTAAAGTCTTATCAAGGTTCTCTGTATTTTTGAGGACCTGACTAAGGCATTCGATACCGACCCTCACTCCAAGCTCTTAACTGCAGTTAGTGGGACAGGAATTAGCAGAGGTTTTGTAAATTGGACGGCCAGCTATTTGGATAACCGTTGCCACTCTACGAAAATGGGGGGAATAGTTAGCGATGGATGTGTTTGCAAGTGAGGAGTCCCCCAGGGTTCGGTTCTTGGCTAGATCTATCTCATTATATATGGAGATTCTAGTAAAAATGCAGCTGTGTGATCTTGCTTTTTCTTTTGCAGACGACACTGCAGTTATAGTCAAAGGTGAAACATGGAATGAAGTGATTGGGAGGGCTGAGTCCAGTCTGGCGTTGGCAACTTCTTGCATTAGGGGTATTGGGATGTCGGTCAATTTTTCTGAAACACATTTCATTGCCTTAAAACTGAGAGACAGCCATGAGGGGTCTCGCACTGGTCTGCCATCAGGGGTCCAGGCGAGTTTCCTCCGAGTATTGCATGTGGGTGTCAGGAAATTAGCCTGACCGCGTCATTGCGTTATCTGGGAGATTGATTAGTGTCAAGGTGGGAAAGGCATATCGATTTGTTGGTATCTAGGCTCCGAAAGTTGGTGTACATATTTTGAGAGGAAAGAAGTTTCTCATCTTAAGAACCAATCAGAATGCTTTATTTTGCGCTACTAGAATCTTTTATGGTATACCGGAGTGGGGTGGCGCAGGTGCGGGTCTTCTTGGTCGTGTTTCGGTGTCACAGAAATTTCTCATAAAAGTTTTAATGAAAAAAAAACTAGCAGGTACCCCACGAACGAACTGTTCCAGGATATGAATCCTCCCTTAAAACTGAGGGATAAAATAACAATTATTAAGGTGTTTAAGGAGGGACAAAAGGTGAGCTTCCCTTTATAGTAAGGGTGTGACTCGGGGCTCAAACCAAAAAATGATCTTGCTGCCTTTTCTTAGAACAACTCGTGGACAGATAATTTATGATTTTAGAGAAGCAAAGCTCTATAATAGTTTGCCTGTTCACCTTCGCTCGCTCTCATCACTGATTATTTTAAAGAAAAGATTAAAAGATCGTAAAACATTATCATATGCATTCAGTTTTTTTCTTCATAACTCTTGTTGTTCTCTTCTTGTATAGGTTTATTTTATAATTAAAAATGATAAAAATAATTTCTTTATTTTATTTTGGCTTTCTTTCGAAACTGCAGCGCCAGTTTATCTTCTTCTTTTCAATAATTGCACTCTTTATTTGTAACTCTTCCCCACAGCACAAGCTATAGTAGGTAATTTTATTGTATACTTTTTTTCCTCTTTATACTAAATAAATAAATGCAAATTAAAACAACTGTACTCTAAAAGACGAGGGCCAATGATTTTTAAAATTTTGTACAAGAGCTCCTCCAACGATTTTCATCAAGCTCAGCATGTTTTCTTCAGCTAGTCAATATCCATGTGTCTTTCAACGTAAATGATTCTCTGACAGTCCGTCGAACGGACATATTAATCAAAATGTGCCAAAAAAACGTGTTTTTCCGACGTTTCTATTTTGCATAACTGAATTTGTTCAACTTGAAGTGTCATCGAGGAACTTATACCAACATTCTGTTCTCCGAAACTATGTCTGTAATTAACCATTGAAGAAAGATATAAGCAAATTTACAGAGGTTGCGGAAAGTTGGGAGTTGGAACTGTGTAAATAGGACACATTTAGTTATTCTACTTTAATGATTTATATCACTAGCAGTGATGGCTCGTTGTTCCAGGAAGATCTCTTGCGTGCAGATGGGACCAAGTCTCTTGAGATAGCTCGCTTTTACCCTTTATAACCTCATATCCACCTTCATGTGTAACTCTGAAATACCTTTCTGACAAGGAAGCATTAAATAGCAAGTTATAGTGACTAGGAGGCCCCTCAAAACCAAAACATATTTTCTTTTCTTACCGCAACTTTTATACCGCGTACCTGATCTACTGTTCTTTAACCCAAACTGCTGATCAATAGAAATTACGAGTAGACACGAGTGGACTGGTTTTTTTGCCAGGGAAATATGGGCATTGTGGAGGGAAAGAGTAAGGGGTAGTAAGGCTGTTCAGAGTATCTCTTCCATCAAGTAAGCTAATGGCTAAAAACATTAGCTCGTCATGATTCGTATTCGATGTTTTTCCCTCGGAAGGAAAATAACGTGATAAGGCTCTCACGTTCGTGATTTCCGAGAAAAGCTATTTTACTCAACCATGAGGTGGATGCTACGGCATCTCAATTCTCACTCTTCTAGGCTTACAAAATAGAAAAGAAAACTGGCTGTGGAAGAGATTATGTCTTTAAGTCCATCTTCAATGACTTCAGATCCCAATAAAACGCCATTCGAGAAAATGGTCGTTGAGTGCGTGAGCTCTTATTTGCGCAGATTGGGACAAACCCGCTTACACGTCTCTCGTAACAAAAGGAATTTGGTGAGGAGGTGATGGGTGGGGGGGAGTACAGAAACTAGGCGAGTTAAGGGACTCAGGAGGGAGGAGGTGGAAACTAAGAAACTAAATAGTTTTGAGAACGTAGTGAATATTAAAACGTGAGCCTGTGGTAGAGATGGAGTCAAAATCGAATCAAAGAAAAAGATGGTGGCGCGAGGCCGACGGAAAATTCTGCGTGGCAAGAACTATAGTGGGGAACTCGCTGAGTGCACAAGGGGGTGAGAAAAGTTGTGTTATGCATCGCTTAAAATATTTTACCAATTTCCTGACGGAACCGCACGTCAATTTTGTGCGTTCCACTCGGCTGTATCCCGAATCCTTTTGGGAACTTTGTCGAACTTCAAGTTGAAGGGGATTATCGTTCATTTTGTCTGAGGCGATTGCAGAGTTTCGTCTGTCTCGCTGATAAATACTTGGTGGCAATTCACACGCCTCGTAATTAATGTGACTAAGTAAACACATGATGGAAATGTGTGTGTGCGGTACCAATGTTTGTTAAGAGGCTTGCTAGACATCAGCAAAAGATAAAACGGAAACGGTCGAGAGGGGAAGACAGCGTTCAGCTACGAAGCATCCGAAGACCGGAAGAAGGGGCCGTCGTTCGACCCATTTCCAGAGCGTTGAATGGCGGAGAAAAGGAAGAAAAAGGGAGGTCCATTCCATTCCTAGGCTCGTTGAGAAGGTCCTGATCCGTTTGAAGGGGTTCCCAGACGAAGTTCAAGAGCGTTCCGAGGTCATTGCCGTTGCGGATCGAAAGGGGAACGCTCTCTCCGTTTTTTTTTTGGGAGGAAATACCGTATTTTTCCTCCATTGTCGAGTCTTTGATGAGCTTTTTATTTTTCCTCATTTCTTCGAATGGAAATCCCCTCTCCCCTTCCCGCTACTCTGGAAAATACAGTTGACAAAGCGGGGAGTTATTAAAGTTGAACGACGGGGGTGAAAAAATTCCGCCGCGAAAATTAATTTCATAAACGGTAAAGTTACCAAAACTGCTTCTTGGGTTGAATGCTTCCATCCATATTTATACCCCGATATTTTAAGTGGTAATTCATTTAGCCAACCACGCAGGGAATGTGGGTGCCAAATCAATTCTTGTCTTTACCCAAGTAGAATATGTTACGAGGATTTTACAATTCAAACGCTTTTATAGCTCTATGTGACGACTCCCTTTTGCCAGGATGACAAGAACTTACGAGATGAGTAAAAGGTGGTCGGAAACGCCAACTTCAGATGAACCGTAGCGAGTGAGCTGCCCTAGTAGAAAGCCTTTCGCGAATTGCAACCTCTCACTTCTATTTATCTCGTACGGTATTTCCTGAACTTCAATCCTTAGTTTCCTCAGCCTCACAGGCATTCGGCAATTTCTGTAAATCTAAACGCTAATCCAATCTTTTCATCCCTCTCCTAAAAATTTGACACCGCATTTAAAGGCATGGAGATTCCAAATCAGCGACGTCCGTCTGATGTCCGCCGTCCGGCCCTAATTTGTATTTAACGATGTCTAAAAAACCCGCTGTTTCCGACAAAAACTCCATTCGGGATCTTGTTGCGCCCGTCTACTTGGTAATCCGATCACCCATGGTTGTTACTGGCAAAAAATGTTTAAAAAATTAGCCAAAAACGAAATTTTTTATGGCGACTTCTTCGTGTTTGGTATCCGTTCCTAGGTATTTTTTGGATGTTGAGTCTATTAAGACTGTGCCTAGATAGAAAACGATGAAAACACTGTAAATATACGCGGATTCTGCTACTTGAAGGAATTTGCGAGACAATGTAGCGAAAGTTTCCGGCTCGCGCTCATTTCTCCCTCGCACCACGCGTCATTCCGACTCGTCGCGTCGTGCTGATTGCCCACCGTCGCCTGAAAAATGTTCCTTTGTGATCAGTTCAAGTTTCGTACCGTTTACTAGTGTTTTTTCGAAGCTTCATCAAATGGGATCGGTTTAGGAGATGTGAAACAGCGTCAAGCTATGCAATCATACTATGGAATAATAAGCTGTTGTGTAATAATTTGCAGCGTTAGGTGTTTTTGTACATTCTAGTTTTGTATATTAAAAATTATTCTTGCAACTCATACCACCAATCTTTTTCACTAGGAGGATGTAAACGAGGTAGATCTGATCGAATAGGTTTTACGCAGAAACAGGGTGGAGAAGCTGAAAGTTTCGGGATTTATTTTATTGCCCTCATTTACATCGCAATCTTATTCAAGTGACCATTACGTAGGTAATTTATGAGACTGTCGAAACGACATTTTTTGGAAACGTTCACGTTTATATTTTTGGAGTTACAAGAAAAACGGAGTAGAATATCTGGTGCGTTGCAGCCTTATTTGGCGTCCCATGGTAACCTGCGGGCGAGATATGAAGTTTGAGCTGATTTGGTACGGTGGTTTTCACTAAAAATCGTTCACAGATACACAGACCGTTTTCCCAAATAGTGTTTTCCGGACTCAGGAGGGTCTGAGACGTAAAGATCTGAAGAAAACTCAAAATTTCTTTTTTCAGCCGATTAAATAACTTTCCTTTCTACTTCGCAGGGCAAGGAAAGTCAAAATGCTGTCGAACAAAGAACGGTAGCTTGAATTTAGGGATTTCGCGGGGTGCACACAAAAATCTAATAAAAAGTTAGTATGCGACCACTGACGTTAACAGTGGTCGTAGGAATCCAGGTTTTACAAGTAGGATATAAAATTTTAGCCGTTTAGGTTCAGCCGTTTTCTCTCAATCGCTACCACAAACACACAGAAGCCAATTTATACAAGTAGCTTTATTGAACTAAATTTTTGAAACTGGAAGATTCGAATAAAACTCGTTTTCTGATTTCTCGAGCGTTCATTCGTTGGTTCCTATTTAAATGAGCGCATTTGTACAACGCGTGGCCACGCTCAAGAGTTTACGCCAGTAAAATGATGTTTCGACTGCTCAGGGATAAGTGGCGGTATCTTTAGGTTTACTTGACCAATGAACGACTCAGCTGCTCCCACGTGTCGGTATTTCAGTGCGATATTGAACACAAGTTGACAGCATCTGAGGCACTAGTTAAGACGCACGGCTGAATATGAATATACGTAGTTGGGAAATAAACAGTTTAATTAAACAAGGAATAACGTTAAATGACGGTTTTGTCTGTAAGACGTTCGAAAGGTTGAACAGAACTTACTGCTGGGACTAAACCGCAAGAGAACTTGTAATTGAATTGTTGTCTGAAAAATGAATAAATTATTTGACATACGATTTATGAACGTTCTATAAGAAGCTTCCATTTGTGGATGACTTAGAAGGCAATTTTAGAAAATAATGCCTAAATAAATTGGCCACTTTACGTTCTATCATGGTTGCATCCGTGATTAGTGACAAATTCCCTTTGAAAATGCGAGTTTTTCAGATTTTTTGCCTAAAGATTGCCATTTGCCTCGGCTTAGTCTTGCATCTTCCCCATCAACGTTGCATAAAAGATTTTATAAATAGTTATTTCGCTCCCATAAAAGGGTATGGGGACTTCGGCAATGACCCGATGCCATTTGAGCCACGCAGGTTTGCCAGAGAACTCGACGCGTCGGCTTCAAATGCGTTAGCACTTTTTTTTTCAACCACCTCGAGCTGTCGCTATTTACAGCTTTCCATTTTTTATCATCTCTGCTGCAGAGATTCTTGACCTTAGCGGCCCTTGACCAATAAAGTTTCTGCCGGCGTCAAGAGACGGCAGGATTCTTTGTTTCGCAGACGCGTGTCCAACAGAGCGTTTGACGACTCCTGTCTGCTTTCACTTGCCAGCTAACGTTTCGATGTCGTTGACTGAGAAACGGAAACGCCGCCAAACGTAATAATGCGACGAAGCGAGCTGATTATCAGTCATTCATCTGTGAAACTGAAATAAAGTTTTATGTCGTTCTACGAAACATCCGGCGCGACGCATCACGCAACTTTCCTCCACCTATATTCAGCATTATTTATGTATTCAGATACAGATCCACTCTATTTTTCACTCACTTCATTAGAATTTGTTAAAACATAACATCACGTTCTAATTAGCAACTTACTGGGCGGCTGCTACTTACGTCACGACCTTCATTTAAAAACCAAAGTACGCTTAATTGACGTGACTAATAACAGGAAAACTGAGAAAAAAGGACGTTAGCATGAAGTTCAGAGTGTGAGATTGCTTCTGATTACAATACAAACGTCATGTTGCATCGTGTAGTTTTAGAAAACTGGTGCTATATGAGCAGCATTTATAGGGGGAGATAATTTATTCGGCCGCTCGCGGCATTTTACTACAAACGAAAATGTTACAGTACCGTTGAGCCATTTTCTCGTACACAAAATGTAACGAAACACGTCATTGCCGTTGTCGAGAAAAAAAAGATGTTTTGTTCGCTATGATAACTATAGTTAGTTCCGATTTCGCAAATCATACCCTTATGTGGGCGTTCCACGGTCATCCGCTATCTGAGCATGACGTTTGAGCCGGCTTTATTCTCAATTGCTATACGACTGGCTACTTCTCATTCGATTCCTCTATATCCTATATCTCAGTAGGAATGTAGACCTGAAAGCCGTCCTTCAAGTATCTGGTGCGGTGAACGCAGAGAAACGTTCGTTAAAAAACGGCGAAAATTGGCCCGTGATTTTGTTGAAAATTGCTTCCACTTAAATTGGTGAGTGAATCATCTTCATCTTTTCATAAACGATCATTCAATGTTCGGCAAATATAATTTTCCGACGTGGCTTGTGAGGCATGTTCAGATGATAGATTGTTGCATCAAGTCGACCAAGCATTAATTGTTAAAAACTTCAAACACGTTTTGTTCGCTATTTACCATCAACGGACAGTCAGAAGAACATTAGTGCAGAACAGTATCTAGATAACCTTAAAGATTTCTTTTGAGTTTAATGTGAATCGTTGAAGCCGTCTCTATAAAGTTAAAATAAAAACACTTTATTGCAACTACACGTTAATTTGGAATTAAAGACTGAGTGGTTTGAGCCGTTTAATAGAAAATCGCCAAACCCCTTCATTTTTATGTTCCTTCGTCTACAAAATCTAAAGGGTTAGCAAGATATTTTGTTTTCCGGCAAATCTGACTATAGACGTTCGAATTTCTTTCAACCATCGAGGAACGGAAAAGTTAAAAGTGAAGTTATTACTGTCGCTCCCTTGGGCCGGCCGTTGGTTCTCGTCTCACATTTAGGATTCGATATCACTCTCAACTTTGCACGATCGAGACTACGAAAAAAGTTGAAGGTTCAAAGAATGATTTCTGGAAGTAAAGAAATAGTTTTAGTGCCCCGCGAGTATTTCTCTTGCCGAGGCGAATCTCTCATTCATGGCTCAACCTATTGCAACATTCCTACTCGATGTATTACATAACGTTTCCTATACTTTGTTATTACGTAGTAGAAACCGGGTCCATCGCGTCCAGGTAACTCAACTCGCTTTTGATTCGAATTGTCCGGAACGTTCGTCATAATTAGCATTATCCCTATTCCGAATTATACGACAATTATAATTGTTAACTCGAGTCGGAGTTTCCGACAACTGCAAGTAGTTTCGTAACTTCAACGAAGAGACTGAGATGTAAAAGATTAAAGGTTAAACCTCACGACAAAACAAACGCGCGAGATTTCGTGGACAATGAGTGGGTTCGTCATTTTCCAAATGAGGAGCTTATTGACGGGTGAGCTGTTGAGTCAATCCGGTCGTGAGTTCCTCCGAAGCCCTTGACGTCTGTTGACCTAAACTCTCTAACGACGTAGTAAATATGTTAATTCGATTTTAAAATTCCGTCGAATTGTCGTTGTCCAATGGACATGAACGTTTTTGAAAAATCGCAGATATGAAATAAATCGCTTTGCCGCAGTTTAAAACTCCCCTTTTCGAAACTCTTTATGTATATCTCTCCCTCCCCCCAGCCGCATAACCAAGTTCTCAATCGCTTCTACACCGACCATTCACAATAATTTCGAAAGCTGTAATGTAGCCTTCGACCCAAAAATATCTTGAGACGTTTTTATAAGCTCCACAGAAGTTGCGAAATTAGTACGAATCGTTAGGAAACAGGAGATGAATATTAGGTGCGCCACATCACACAACTTTCCTCAGCTCCAAGTGAATTCGGTGGTTTTTGTAGCTCTAGCGACTAATCAGTCAGGGTTTTCACGCATTTAATACGAACTTGGTAGAACGGTGCTCTTAGTATGAAACTGGTGACGCTTAAAGTGCTGGAATTTATTAAATTGCTCCCTCTCACGCCACGGCTGGTGAGTAATCAGCGCGTAGGGGGTTAATGATATTTTTGAGAAGGATAGCGCTCACTGTTCCACAACTTTCGAGTAAAAACTGTGGGAAATGGCAGTACGTAAAACAATAGTTTGAGTTCCGAAATTTCTGGAGTTGCTCCTAATTATCTTACGAACTCGGCCGTTCAGAAAGTTTATTGGGCTACCCCTCATGATTTTTTCTGAGAATGCTGGTGCCATTTGCCTGGGGTTTATTCCATAAAACTTCCCTAAAATCAATTTCCTTCGAGATTTTTTCGTTGTTGATTGCTTGAGACCAGAGCGTTTCCACTACGTAATCGTCCAAATGGCAGAAACCTGCATAGTTTTGTTCTCCCTCTCGTAATACGTGACTAAGAGGCCGAAATCCTGGGGCTACCTCTCGAACATGGCACCGTATTACGCGTTGTTATCGAACTTGGACACATTTTATCGAATATAATGGGGCTCCGGCGGTAGCTGAAAGTGCGATAAACCTAAAAGACCTCACGCATTTGGGCAGGAGCCAGGTCTTCCGAAGGGGAAACTCGCTCGACTACCTGCCCAAGCATTAACCTCGTTTAATCGAAGTGACGACCCATTTTCAATAGATTTACTACAATCGGGATGTTTAAGTTGGAGCCATTGAATTTAGAGTGACCTGTTGAGGCTTCCAGTATTCTTGTATAATTAATGTAAATTACCAGAACTGTGTCTTACTTCTTTATCTGATTGCACAAATCTTCATCAATTAGTACGTTGTTGAAAATAATGAACGAACACCTAGTTCTCCACCTTTTCTCGAGTATGAACCATGAAAACGGCTACCAAACATACATTTAGAAATTTGAAAAAACATTGACCTACCATCTGATGGTAATAATACATCTCGTGATTAAATAGTTGGCGTGAACTTAGCGAATCTATAACCTCTTCCCCATTAATAAGAAAATTGAACGACGGAAACCCCATAAAATGTGTAACTTGTGCCTTAACGTAATGAATTCTAACTGTTTCTCTTAAGGTAAGCGCTGAAGTCCACTCGTGCCAAAAAATATAAATTTATCGTTCACTGAACAATTCAGTTGTGGACACACAATAGTCACAGTAAGATTGAATATTCTTACACCTCAACATGAAAGTTAAAGCAGACCCGTATCTATGGGATGGAACACCACCTGCCTACTTCTGGATCAAATTCTCCACTTCCAGAGTCTTTTTATTGACCAAACTTTTCCTGTGTTCCCTATATAACTTCAGAGTAGTAAACACTAGTCTTTTCAGAAAATCAAGTTGATAATCCCATAAGACACCTATATGTTGGTCCTTCAATAAAGGTAGTGATATAAATAGTGAAAGTTATGGGACTTGGGAGTTTCCTGTTCTGGTATAGAAGGTCAAGTTCCACTGAGTACAATATGATGGAGTGAAAAGCATGGCATCCGGTCGTGGATCATGTCAATTATTCAGAAGTATCATTCAATCCGTTTTTATATATATTTCTTGTATGTTTTTGCTGTTTGAAAATTCTGTGGCTCCCTTTAAAAGTAAATCATGTTAAACCCTACAGTTTTAAATTTAATTAAAAATCATGATTAGATGCAATACCATGGGAGCGCATTATACTAATATTCTGCACCAAGCTAATACTGACAGCTGACAAGTTTTTTGTGTGTATTGCAAAAATTTTGCAATTGAATTCGATAACTGTTTATTTGATGATGTTATATATCAATCAACGTATAAGTTGCTATGGTATTATTTCCATTACAAATATTGAAATAATTTAGACAATTGTATTCAATCAAACTAATTAATGAGATTCGTACATCATTAGACTAATGAGACTTGGTGAAAACACTTCTCTATGCAGAGGTGCATTCACAGTAAAAACTTGTTGCCAGCGTGATTTGAACCCCGAGTCTTTCACATTGCAATCAACCATCATACCACAGCTCCACACAGAGCTTAACCAAAGGTGTGCTTTCATCTTCAGAAGAATGATTCGATGAGGACAATTATTGGAGAAAACAAGGATGAAACGAAACATTCACAACGTTGACCACGTCAACTGGCCAGATCTACCTCTGGGTTAAAACCCGCAAAACCCAGTTGTATTTACACAGCCTGAGCTTCCAAAGAAAATATTGAGTTAAGAGGAGGAGGGCGATAGAATCTAATTTCGTGGGGGGCCTTTCTACAGAATGTTGTTTATTACGTGATGTAAACGGGCGAAACCTCAGCCGCTGGCTCAGTCCTCAGGATCGAGCATTTTTCAACTGGAGATTCCGAGACTCGTTCGACGGAAAACCCGAGCTTTCACGCTTTAACAACCGACGCAAATTAAACGCCACCGCCGCGACGCGACTCCATCGAGAGAGAAATCAATTTTAGTGGGAACTTGAAGAGGAATAAACGCTAATAGCTGGCCAGGTCGATGAAAGTAATTAGATGCTTCGTCCTGAACCTCAAGAGGTTCGAGGGGATTTGTTCGGTTCACGTTGATTGCATCAAATCAAACTGGGATATTCACGGTTGATTAATTGAGTGGGAACGGTGATTCTTGCCACATGGCGGAGGGATGGTTCTAGAAGCGCACCAACCTCCTCCACCCTTTCAAGCGTATAATTTGCAATGAAGGCTTGTAGCACGATTGGCTGCAATGTGGCTCAAATTTCACACATGAGTACAACAAGCAGGGCATGCAGGTTTTATTATTGAGGTCGAGAAATGAGTTGACGTTTCAATGCCATGAACGCTCCATTCCGTTAAAACCCACGATACACTTCGCCTTCAAAGAATGAGCTCACTTCTGGGGTTGCTCTTAGTTATCTTCACGTACCCATCGTAGATCAACCAACCAATGCCCATGGGCGAGACCAAGAACTTCAAGTGGGATTATATGAAGATGCTAATTCAAAAAATGTGGCTTTCAGACGTTTCTTCCTGACTCGGAATTTCATTTGTGAAATATCTGGTGCGTTGCAACACACAACTTTCCTTAGCTCTACTTCAATTCACTTTTTACGTGGCTTTTCCTACTCAAACAATTCATTTATCACTCAGTTCATGTGAACTTGGTCAAACAACATTTCACGGCAGCAGAAAGCGGTAGCCCTTACAGTTCCGGTATTTATTGTGCTGCACGTACTCATTCCAGGACCATTATTGAGCAATTGGTACATAGATAATTGATGAGACTGTAAACACGAACTTTTTGAAGAAGGATAGTAATCACTTTGGCAGAGTAATTGGGTAAACACTTTTAGAACTGGTAGTAAGCGAAACGGCAGTAGTTGAAATTCAGAAATTTCTGGAGTGAGCCCCATGTATCTCATGAGCGTTTTTAAACAATCACCCTTTAGGTATTTAATTGGATCACAATACCAATTTTTTTAAAACATTCTACTAACATTCCAGCGGAGTTTAAAACGAAAAAACCGCGGTAAAAACGCTTTTCGTCGAAAATTTTGATAATTTATTGTGCTGCTCTCGTCATTTTCCCACAGATGGGAATTTCATGATATAATTGTCTTATTAAGAGCTATCTATATAACAAATGTAATCAAAATCGTTAAAGCCGTTTTTGAGATAAAAAATTTGGTGTTATGATCACTATGATGACTATAGTTAACTTTCGGTGGATTTGGCCCTTACCCTTATTTTTGCGTACCATGGTAACCTGTGGGCTAGACATCAAGTTTCAGCTGATTTGGTGCGGTTGTTTCCTCTAAAAACCGCGTTAAAATGGATTTCGTCGAAAGTTTTGGTAATTTATTGTGCTGCTCTCGTCATTTTCCCACAAATGGGAGTTCTATGGTATAATTGTCTTATTAAGATCTATCTATATAAAAAATTTAATCAAAATCGTTAGCGCCATTTTTGAGAAAAAAAAGTTTGGTGTTTTGATCAGTATGATAACTATAGTTAACTTTCGGTGGATTTTGTTCAAACCCTAATTTTGGCGTCCCATGGTAACCAGCAAGCGAGATATCAAGTTTGATTGGATTCGGTACGATGGTTCTCTCTAAAAATCGTTCACAGACACACAGACCATTTTCCCAAATAGTGTTTTTTGGACTCAGGGGGGTCTGAAACGTAAAGATCTGAAGAGTACTCAAAATTTTTTTTTAGCCGATTACGTAACTTTCCTTTCTACTTCGTAGAGCCAAGGAAAGTAAAAACTGTGAGCCTTCTAGTCGGGGCAACCAAAAGCAGCACTGCGCAATTCAATATTAATGTGCTTAAAGCTATTAATTATGTCCTGGGGCTTGGAAGGTGTCCCCCGTAACAACAATCACTTTTGCTCTTCAAATTTCGCTTTTTCAAGCGACTCTTTAGTTTCTTCGAATAATACGCAGCCAGAACGTGACGAATATTACAATTATCCTTTCAAGGGAGAACAGAATGTCGGCAAGTGTTGATGATGAAGTTGCCACATGTCGTCCAAAGTTCTTTGAGATCACACAAGCTTTCCAAGACCGCAAGAAAGAAAAGGACACAGAACGAGGTTGTCCCTACATTTACAGATGCAAACAACGCTTTTGACATTGCGAAAACATATTGTTATATTGCCGAAATGATCGGAGCAAATTAGGATACTGTTCATTGGTTGGGAGCAATGTAACCGGCTTTTGTGGAAAAATATCGAAATCAAGCAATCCAATACTATAGCTTTTGGAAGTAATGTAATTGTGTCAAAAATATTTGGGTTTTCTTCAGTTTTTAACGTTTTGAGGCCTACTGAATCCGAAAAACCTAATTTCGGCGCGTGCCCGTTGTTCGATTTACAGGAGAACGGCTGGACCGATTGGGCTGGTTCTTTTTTGTTTTGTTCTTCATTTTTTGTAGACGCCAAAATAAGGTTATGGGCGATTTCAGTCCATGGGAAGGTGAATGGGGGACGAAAATGTACCAAAAACTAGGGTTTTTCGTTATCTTCTAGTAGTTAGCACAAAACTTTTCTTATCTATACATATTTCCATGACAGTACCGGGAACGGAGATATAGGCCTATGAAGCAAAAATAGGTTTTTTACGATTTTGGGCAAAACGGCATTAACGATTTACCAAACTCACAGGGTGTTTTCGAATAATAATTCCTATATATTGTCCTCAATAAACGTTCTTCTGATAGTCCATTGAGCAGAGATACAAAATCAAAATGGGGTCGACAATTGTGTTTATTTGGACAATATCATATTTCCGAAGTGCCTGCTTCTTCAGCAACCTATACCCGTACATTGTTTATAGCAATTACTACTACGGATATGTGGTTCCAACAGGATGGGGCAACCGCTCACACAGCTAGGGCAACAATGAGCGTTATTCGTCCTCTTATACCTCGCCGCCTTATTTCCAGGTTCGGTGACGTTCATTGGCCTCCTCGGTTCCCAGATTTGTCCACTTGTGACTTTTTTCTGTGGGGGACACCTCAAAGCACGTGTTTACCAGCACAATCCCCGGACATTAGAGGAATTGAAGAATGCTATTCACGATGAAATCGTCACAGTTGAGAGAGCAACGTTGGAAAGAGTTCGGAAATTTCCAAGGAAGACTCCAGCAGTGTATCGCGAACGATGGACGCCACTTGACTGATGTGATTTTCCACACATGAATTTCTAAAATGCTTTTAAATTGTGAATCTGAATATGCCAATAAACATTTTTGGTGTGAAAATTACCGAAGTTATGATTTTTTCAAAAACGTCTGACCTTTATGCCGCACCCTGTGATATTTGTCAAACATTAATTTGTCGTCCTCAAAAATGTTGAGTGTTGCTACGCACCAAATATTTTTCAAGGAGTTGTAAGATGAGCTGCACAATTCAATTGTCGGTTGTCTTTCTTTTATGTGTTTTGAAATTCTTCAGATGGGCTTCTCAGTTCAAAAACGTCACTCGCAAAAATGGTCTGCGTGTCTGTGAACCCGATTAAGAGCAAATGACTGAACCAAATCCACTCAAATTTTATGACGAGGCACTGAAATCGGTGTATCGGCAAAATCGGCGTTTATCGTAGCGATCAAAACAGCAATTTGTTCGTCTCAAAAACGGCTTTAACGATTTCGATAAATTTTTTTGTATGGACAGTACGGTAAAATTTTACTTGGTGTTGTTAGTTGTGCTCGATACGTACGTGAACCCGTGAAGATGCATTTTATGTTTCTAAAATAATTTTTTAATTTAATTTCGGAAATTAAAAAGATTATGAACGTTTGATGATATTAATTTGGTATTGAATTTCAAATAAATTAGCAAAACATTCCAAAAAAACGATTTTAGCGTAGTTTTCGAGATTTTATGTCTTCCCTTTCTCACATAATTCTCGAAAATGTAACTCGGGATATGTAACGTGTTAAATGTTACGCGGGAGATGTAACGTGGGATATTGAAACGGAGAATCGTCACGAAATATATTGTGTGGGGTCAGGTGCATAAACTGGAAAAGGGTAACGCTTGGTAACGTCTGTTACAAAATGTAACGCTTGATAACACGTTTTAATAACCTCAGTGACCAAGTGATGATGTCAATTGCAATTGACGCATCATTGCATAGTTATCACTGCATAAAAACGAAAATAAAAGACATAAAATGTTCCTAGTGGTTGCGTACTTGTACGAAAGCTGTATCCACCGTTTGTGTTTAATAAAAGTTTTACTCTAAGGAAAAACCATGGGATTCGTCTAATCTGGTTGCCGCGTAGGCGGGCATTGAATGAAATTTTAGTTAGACTAACTCTGCAAAAGCCTATGCAAATGGAATTTGAAATAAATTCTGCTTAAACCATACTAAACGATAATAGCTTAGTGACGTTCATAGGATAATCAAGAGCAACCCTAGAAATTCCAGGATTCGAATCAACGCTTAACTTTTCACAATTTCTCACATTTTTTACCGGATAGTTCCAAAACCGTAAACACTATCCTTCTCTGTGTGTTGACAGTCCAATGAATCATCTATGAACTGATCACTCAATAATAATCGTGGAATAAGTGAGAGTGACTTAATAAATTCCGAACACTTTAGCGTAATCAATTTCTCTGTGAAACATTGTTATGGGCTGACTCAAAAACGAATTGTGTTAGTAGCTAGAGTGGTTAAAATCGCTGGATGCACGTGGGGTTAGGGAATGTTATGTGACGCGTCGCACCAGATATTTTCTGTAGGTCCGTAAGCCAAACAGTGGTGGATAGGGGTTTTACTGTATAAATAAAAATTAGGTAAGTAATTTAATTATAAATCGGTTAGAAATCGAAGGAATAATGTTTCCAGGAGCCGTGTGACGTCAAATTAAAGGTTAACAGTAGCGCGGAGTGTACGACAAATAAGTACAAAAAATCTGGAGAGTTGCGCAATTCCACCTGGATTCCCGTCCTTTAGGCTCTATACCAAGAAACGAACGTTTGAAAAGAGCTCCGACCACCAAATATGATATTTTGGGCACTCACTTTCTCGTGCGTTGGTGGGTCGCGGAGTCATCCGAAGCGACTAGCTCGTCCTCCCCCGCCGTCTATTCTTATATACTCAACCCCTCGTTGCAACACGTATCTCTTCATCTGCTTCGAAATCCCACTTCCTGAACTGAACGGGATGATGTCGAGGGTTGATATTTGAGTTTTTCCCCTCCCTTCCTTTTCATCCCCGGTCCTTTTTTTTTTTTCGTTTTGGTTCCGTAGCCGTTCTTCGAAATCGAGTTGGATCGATGGGAACGACCAGGCCGAAGCCGGTAACGAGGGGCCGAGTCTCGGAGTTGACCTTCCGCGTATGACATTTTGACACGAGGCGTCGCGATTTATCGCGGTTTTTTGCTGCCGGTGCAATTATTTTAATGTCGGGCTGTAGGGGCTCTCGCGGACGACGAGGTTGTTACTCGCCAGACGAATTTTCAACTCGACGAACGTTTATCGGACCCACAACAATGTCAACGTAATCGTTGGAACCGTTTTAGATGCGTGATATTTGCTGTTCTGATCACTGATATCTCTAAATAGTTCCAAACGGACTGTGTTTATTGACTTTAGATACCGCAAAATTCGGAATTTATAAGTTGGCAGACATTCGAGATAATGGCATGGATTTTTTGGACAAATCATGATGCCCAAGGGCTGGTGGGGGTGGGTTAGGGGTTGCTTAGGTCAGCCACCTAAGGAACCAACACGAAGTAATAGAAAACGCTTGCAGTAGGGACACAAGCGAAGATGTTAAGAATTTTCAGGAGTTGTCACCCTTTGAACAAGAACAACCGGCAGATGTAAGGGGTTTTGGTCTGCCAGCTTTAGTTGAGAAACCTCGAAGGACCTTTTAGAAATGCGACGGTTCAGGTTTGACGATTTTCTACGAGAGCGTTCTGATGTGTTTGCTCGCAATGGACAAGAGTTAGGAAGAATTGTGGACACTGAGCATACGGTAAACTCAGCTTATCATTCTTCGTTATGAACTAAGATGCATACCACCCCACAGACTGGAAGAGGTAGATAGGCTTTTACAGGAAATGATGGACAACGAGATTATCAAAGCTTCGCAATGTCAGAGTAGCAGTTCAACTGTTTTGGTTCCAAAGGACACATTGTGTGGATAACCGGCAGGTAAATAGCGTAACAGAAAAGGGACAGCCAAGCATTGCTGAAGATCGATGGATTGATTGAATTTGTAGCTGGCAGTTCATGGATCTACAAAGTGGATATCGGTAAATTCCTATGCCTAAGCAAAACTGAGAGAAGCCTGCTTTCTATACTTCCTGGGGACTATAGCTTACCAATATCATGCTAGTCGGTCTGTAGTATGCAGGTCTTTCGTTTTAACGATCCACGACAACGTTGTTGAGGGAGGAGATACGGCAGGGTCCGGGTATCTGGATGGCGTCCTACTAGACAACTCTAGTTACGATGGACATTTGAGTTTTCGAGGTTCCACGAGAGAATGGATTGAACCTCAATCTCTAGAAATGTAAATTGCTGAGTGGCAGTGTTCACTATCTGTGAGCAGTCATTTCAGTGACGGGAGTCGAGACGGATTTGCAAAAAACGATTAGGGCTTCCAACTGGAATCCAGTTCCTGCCAACGTGGGAGCTCAGTTCGTTTGTCGGGATGTGCTTCTATAACCATAACTTTTCTCTACATTTCTAGCTCTGGATGACGCTACTCTATCCTTTGCAGGACAAATGGAATTGGCCCTTCTGGTCAGCACTGTGCCAACAGCTCTACCTCCCAACAAGGTTGCTTCATCCTCGACCCTGATGCAAACGACAGAGCAATGGAGAGCGGTACTTTCAAATCGTTTCGAATTCGAGTGTTTTCTAGCTTACACCAATTAATTAATGTGAACACCCGTTGAACGGAAATATGTGCCGTGTGCCGTGAGCACAACCACCAGATATGTTTAAATATCTGGTTCGACGCATCACCCAACTTTCCTCAGTCCCACGTTAATTATGTTATCGGCTGGAAAAAAGATATTCGCCCTTCAAAGACTTTCAAGTCTAAAAAACACATCCTACTTTCCTTCCTACTCCGTAGTACTGAAGAAAGTACAATTTTCAATTATGAGAAAAATGAACTATCAAAAATGTTAACAAAAATAAATTGCAGCGAAGTTTTTATTTTCCTTGGCTCAACGAAGTATAAAGCAACTTATGTAATCGGCTGAAAAAAAAAAATTGAGTTCTCTCCAGATCTACACGTTTCAGACCCCACTGAGTACGAAAAACACTATTTAGAAAAATGTTCAGAGTCTGTACGGATGTCTGGGAATGATATTGAGAGAAAACGGCTGAGCCAAATCAGCTCCCTCCATCCCAAGCCATAGTAAGGGTCTGAGCAAAGTCCGTCGAAAACTAACTATAGTGATCATGGCGATCAAAACATCAATTTTTTTTCTGAAAAACGGCTTAATCGATCTTGATTAAATTTTTTGTATACATAGATACAAATGAGGCGATAACACCATAAAATTTCCATTCGTGGGAAAATGACGACAGCAGCACAATAAATTACCAAACATTTTGATAAAATTTAACCGTAGTTTTTCCTTATAAACTTCGTTCGGAAAGTATTAGAATCTTCAGAAAAATCCGTGTCGTACTGCAGTTGAGTACCTATACGATGAGCGTTTAATAATGCTTATAAGATATATATACTACTCCAGAAATTTCAGAGTTCCAACCGCCGCTGTTCCGCTTACAACCATTTCGAACTAGTTGTCGGACAACTCTCGAAAAGTGACTAACATTCTTCTTAAAAAAATCGTGTCTACGCCCTCATCCATTCTTTGCGTACCAATTGCTCAATAATTGTCAGAGCATCAGTACGAGCAGCACAGTAAATTCCGAAACTTTGAGCGCTGTCGCTTTTTGATGATGTGAAGTGGTGCTTTACCAAGTTCAAATGAACAGAGTGAAAAATGAATTGAATTAGTAGCTAATTCCGGCGAATTAATGCAGAGCTAAGGCGACTCGTGTGATGCGGCGCACCTGATATTTTTGAATATAAATCTGGCTCGTGTGGTACTGCCGTTATAACCGATAAAAATCAGGGTTATGTTTGAACGACATAAAAAATATTTGATGGCCGCTAAAAAATTCTCTCCTCCCGGGAAATCGAACAATGTTTGTCGTTGAGGGATAAAATATAACGTCGCGCGCATCGAAGGATTAAAAGCGAAAATATTCAAAAAGAATCACCCGATGCAGATGGAAGTTTGGACGGATTACACACAGGAAAAAAACCAGGACAAGTTACAATGACGTTGACGCCGGCGATATTTCTCCCCGGTAATACATTCGCGGATGCAACGTCCACCTTCGGGTTCCCAAAACTGCTGCGGTGGATGGTTCAGTTTCGTTCGTGCGCGCTAAAAAGCGGAATTCAAAGGTTTTTTAAACTGTTCGGTTACACGAGCTCGAACGGTCGCTCGACCGAAATACACCCCGTGGATTGGGCGAAGGGTGATTTATCCTTCGGTCTCGTTGGGGTTAATTTATTTCTGCCCTCAGAACTGCGGCATCTCTTCGCCCCCTCGCGATGAATTGGAAACAATTAAGCGAAGCGCGCGATGGGTTTTCATTTTAAAAAAAAGAAAAAAAAAGTCGGACTGCCGCTAAATTCGTTGTTTGCAAGGGGCTGGATTGTGTGGTTTCCGCGCTAACTACGAGTAGCTCTTTACGCCTCGATGGATCGTCAATACCTGCAGTTGCACAAATCAGCCGCATTTGTTGTATTCTCTCTTAACAGGACACTCTTGAAATGAAATTATGAGTATAACAGAACTATAATAACATAACAAAACACTGAAGGTATACTTTAGATCTATTCACAACGAAAAGTAACACAGTCCTCAACCCAATTTGACTTCGTCGCCGTTTGTTCTTGGAGCCTCAGCAAACCCCAAACTACTCGTATCAATCAATTTTTTTCTAAAATTACGGAGTCGAGCCGAATGTATGGATTGGTATTTTCAGAGCCGACATACGCTTCGCTTCGCTTATCTCACGTTTCATTCCTTATTTTTGCCACCTCCTTACGGCATATCTGCCCTAGGACTCCTTCGGTTAAAGATTCTCTCTCAGCTCTTGTACGTGCTCAGAACAGTGTTCAGAGAGTATACCCAGCGTCAACTCTACTTCCTAGTTACTTAACTCAGAACACTATCGTGTAGACGCTTAACCAACCTAATTATTCGAGATTTATGTGGAGATCTTTGATAGGTACTTCAGAGAAGGATGTGAGATTGATGCTCCTGGCTGATAGCGTGCCTACTGCTCAAGGAGATCTTGTGTTTCTGCATTGCAAGCGCTGGTCAGGAGATCGCAGTGGTTCTACTCTTAAAACGTTCCTGTTTACCTCACCAGGGTCCCCACACTGACAATGAATCGTGACAACAGCCAGGAAAAGGGGTGACCCCCAGTGCAGTCAAGGTGTGGAGACAACCGAGGAGCACGTTGCTGCGTTCTTTTGGCTCCATAGAAGAGCCTCCTTTTCCATTCTTTTCAATACGGTATTAGTAATTCCCTCGTGAGTGAACCAGCAATGGGGAACAGGTAAATGATGTTGCTGTATTCATACCGGGCAGTGTGCAAAGTGTGCTACCTGAGCTAACGGGAGCAGCTCTACAGGTGGTGCGCTCGTGGTGCAGGGAGATGGGACTGTCTATCAACCCCACTAAAACAGTCATTATGCTATTCACATGACAAATACAACTTTCAGGACAGAGACCGGAGAAAAGCAATGTAGTTCATTTCAGTGAGCAGGTCAAGTATCTGGGTGTGATTCAAGATCCTACCTGTAAAGAGCACATCACATATACATGTTGACTAAGATGACAACAACGGATGTGGACCTGTCACAGTATGTGTGGGAGAACGAGGAGCTTAAAACCTAGAATGGTCGATGGTGGTAGCTGCTATCTTAGAGGAATGTAGTAGCTTAGTCAAAGTACTTACTAATAGCGGTGATGATGAAAACTGCAGCTACCAGCACTATGGAGAAGTTGTTTGGCTTTCTTCCCCTTGATATATTTTTCATGGAAGAGTCAATGAAGGTGGCTTATAGACTGACTGGGCTTGGAACACCTAAGTTGCCAAAAGTAAGTAATGAGTAGTCAGATGGGTAGTGAGATTTCTGAAACTTAGAAGCCGTTAGAGAAGTCAGTATGGTCACTGTCATGATAGTGCCCAAGACAGAGCAACCAGAGGGAATCCTATGAACGTCGTTGTCTAAAGCATCCAAATGGTACGAAAAAAACAGAGTATCTAAAAACCTGGAGGGTTCTAGCTCTGGGAAGAAGGGAGTGTCCCCGCTCCAACGTTTTTTTTCTGGGAGATATTAATGTATTATTGCTGGGGCCACCATGATGCACGATCAGGGGTGTATCAATAAAACTATTAATATGATGACTGAGTCAAGCGTCTTGCCAGGCTACTGCACTACGTCCAAGCTCTTAAGCAAACTTTTACGCTTATTAGATTACTGGGCAGAAAGGTATCACAGGAAATGAGGTGGGGGACCATCTGGTCAGACTCGGTTCGTCTACTGTACCTGAAGGGCCACTTTCCCATTCTAGGCATCTCTATCATTGTTAGGAGTGCTGTGGGAGTGAAGGAATACGCACGTGACAAGACGTATCCTCCTGACGATTGAGAGGAAGGACTAAAGGGAGATGATGGCTATCATCACGGGACTCTACAAGATGAACAAACGCGTGTGTTATAGACATAGTCGGCACTCCTAGATGCAGATGATGAGGAAACACGAGGAAACTTCTTATTATGCCCTGGCGACATGCCAAATACTTGAAACGGAGCGATTTTCGGTCTTTGGTACAATTTCCCCAAAGTATGGAAAACTCCAAGGTTTTTTGCTCAAGCATTCTTTAGGAAGCTAGGCATAGACCTGTGAGACATTACGACTGGTACAATAGGACTTTGGGTCGTGGTGCTCATCTCAATAAGGTACAATCAGAGTTAACTCGTTCAAAGCGTTAAGAGCTGAAGAGAGCTCAAACCAGTTTTTTCAGCCGATTATATAACTTTCCTTTCTACTACGTTGAGCCGAAGGATTTAAAAACAAAACCTAATTATTTCCTACCAATACCGTCGCTGGCTTCATTAATCAACTAATTAAGATCCGCCACTCAACTATAACTAGCCGATCACTCAAATGCGCTCCAAATAAAAAAGAGCGCATTGAGTGAAAGTTGGGTGAAAAATTGGCTTTCGGAGAAGACTGCATGACAAAAATATATTCTCAAATAACAGACGTGAGTTGATTTGATAGACGTCATCATTTACACTGTAAGTACAAACATAAATACGACGAGTAACTCCCTTCCAAACTTGACCTGGGGCAGAGGAATCCGAACGTCTTCGAAAATTCGCGCACGTGGAAGACTTGGAGGCGGCTTTCGGTGGCTTCTTTTTAAAACAACGGATCGAGAATCCGTAGAAATGTGAGGATGTGGATTGTGAAGGAAGATGGAAGGCGAATATTTGATGCGTTGATCCGTTTCGAGAAGAAGGGAATGACGCTGATGTCAACACGCGCAATCCTGTCACGTTTGAACAGAGCTGAGACGAGATTCTGTCCTGACTGTCAAGCTAGCGGCCACAACGCTAGGAGTGGGTTTCTCTATTGATTTGAACAAAAAATACCTCAACGCCGTTCTCTTTAAGCCCCTTAGTTTTGTAGTATTCGAAAACTGACTTTTTTTTACTTTAGCTGCCCGAATCTCCTCAAAAGTAACGTTACATTACCGGTTGGAAAGAATTTGATGATTTCTTCTGAGTTTGTGCGGTGCAAAGTCCTGTGAGTCCGAAAAACATCATTTGGTTTGTGTATGTGTGTGCTGCGGAACACGACTGACGGAGAACTTTGGAACCAAATAAAAATCCAATTTGATTTGAGATTGAATTGAGAAAACTCGATACGAAACTAACGATACCAACTTTTTACTTCGCGCCACGCCGAAATGTTGTGGTTGGGGGGGGGGGGCGGACGAGCGAGAGGTTAGCCTCAGGGTGACCTGAACTCAAGTCAATCATAACGCAGTCAAAATAGCTTGGTACTCGCACGGCTTCTATTGAGATATTACAAAGATCTGGTGCATAGCAACACACAACTTTCCACAACCCCTGTTATTTCGACTCGTACGGGCGCTATATCTTCGTTCAATGCATTTCTAAAGGAACATTTACGGTAACAATATGTAGGGACTAGTTAGCCGAGAGTCTTTCGTAAGTTTGATCGAAATCGTTAGAACCGTTTTTGAGAAAGTTGGAATACCGATAAATTAATATTCGACAAATCTCGTTTTCTGAGTTAACTTGGCTTATATCTCCGATCAACATATACATACAGAAATAATTACGAAAAACGAAATGTGGGTATCAGTGGCTAAAAGACACTCTGTAAGATTGATTCCATCTGGTGAAGCAGTTACCCCAGAATTTACGGAAATGTTTGAAAAAATAGTATTTTCGACAAATTATATTACGACAATGGACAGCCAGAGAAACATTTATTGAGAACAATATGTAGGTATTAATTATTCGGAAACATCCTGTGAGGTTAATGAAAATCGTTGAAGCCGTTTTGCCAAAAAGCGTAATAAACCTATTGGTTCTGTATCAACTAGTAGAAGATAATTCGAATGTTTAATCAAAATCGTTAGAGCCGTTTTCTAGGAAAATGCGAGAAACCCTAGTTTTTGGTACATTTTCGTTCCTGTTATGTCCATGTCCAAATAACAATAAAGTGACGACGAAGAAGAGGGAATTGTTTGGACGAGGGACGATTATGAACATCGGGAGCGGTGTTTATGTTTACTTTTTGCCGCATACATTGTTTGACTGAGGCTTGAGTTCATTGAAAAATACCCGTACAGTCCCCCACCCCCATTCTCCCCTAGACCACTTCCACCTAAATTTGGAAGACACTGTTCGAAAACATTCACACGCAGGACGTGCTCTGGGTGGTGCACATGCTGCTCCTCGAACCTTCTCTGAAGGGGACCTGCTGTACGCACTTACAACCACCTAAACCATAAATAGAAGTATGGGAAGATTATTGCGTGTGATGGAGATTTACACCATAGAGGTAGATGGTTCCTTGATTCGCCGACATCTTGATCAAATCCGTTCTGTTGGAAACAACATCAACCCCAACCCATGCAGCCGTCCCTGAAACAGCAGCACCCAACCTTTCAGTACCAGAGTCCGACCCACCACCAAACTGTAACAGCTTCCCCCTTGCTCCACCCGGTTCTCAACAGGAACTCACGAAGAGACTGCTAACACAGTCATCCCTGCGTGTCAGTCTTCGTCGGATTTCCTCGGGCCCACACCAAACCCCACTCCATCAGGCGCTCCTGACTCCCCGAGCTCAGAAGCCACCCTGGAGGCCCCTTCAGTCATGCCTGAGCCCATGGCACAATGCAGCCTACTGGGACGTCCGAGCCGTTACCGGACCAAGCCTGAACGTTATGGTTACGACTAAGCCAGCTGTGTGTGGGGGGGGGGGGAGGTGTTAAGTCCATGTCCAAATAACAATAAAGTGAAGACGAAGAAGAGGGAATTGATTGGATGAGGGAAGGCTATGAACATCGGGAGAGGTTTTTATGTTTACTTTTTGCCTACATAGATTGTCAATTTATTTGTCGAGTCGCATTACATTGTTTGACTGAGGCTTGAGTTCATTGAAAAATACCCGTACAGTCCCCCACCCCCATTTCCCATCAACCGAAATCGCTCATAATCTTATTTTGGCGCCTACGAAAAATTACGAACAAAACAAAAAAAATACCCAACTCAATCGGTTCAGCCGTTCTCCCGTAAATCGAACTACAGACACACCACACACGAGCCGCGCACCGAAATTAGGTTTTTTAGATTCAGTAGACCTCAAGAAGAAGAGTAAAATTTTTTTTGACACGATTACAATACTTTCTTACTCTTTTGGTAGCGGAAAGTAACAAAAACGTCGATATATTACCGAATGTGAATATATTATTATAACCACTATGTATAAAAAATGTGCTATTACGCTGGTTTAATTTTTATATACAACATCGAATTCGATACATTATTAGCGAAGGCATCGTGGCAGTGGCAGAGCATTGCCTGCGGGCCGTAGTTTGGCTTTGGCCTAAGTTCGTGGCTTGAGTGAATGTACGTTGAGCTGAGGAATGTTTCGTGATCGTAGCCGGATATTTTGTTTAGTTTTCTTCGTATCTCGTAGTGTATTCAGTAGGTCTGAGAATAGGGCGTGAACTATTTCTCATACCCAGAAGGGATAAGGTGATTCTCCCAAAACATTTTTTATTTTTTGGGACAGCATTTAATCAAATTTTTCTGATTCGGTATGAATAAATTCGTACAACCTTTCTCTTTTACCCTTCTACCTCCAACTCATTTTTGTTGATAGCGATATTAGTACTTCAATTTTAATATTCTACTCGGTCGACGATTGATCAATTACTACTCGAGCAGCAATTCCCGTCAGGCGTCTACCAGTGTCACGTCACACCACATGTACAGCACAGAGTAAGGGTAATAACGAAGCTGGTGTCCCGTTTCACACAATAAGCTTTCTCTGAAATCCAGAAGTTTACGGCCTAAACCGTTTTCAGATAGAAAACGATTGAAGTACTAATATCGCTCTAATACATTAGGAGCTGGTGGTAGTAGGGCAAACATTAAGGGTTGTGCGTATTTTTACTTTCCACAACCCAAAGGACAAGGGAAGTATTGTAATCTTGTAAAAGAAAATGAGTTTTCTTCAGATCTTCGCGTTTAAGTGCCTACTGAATCCAAAATACCTCATTTCGGCGCTTGATCCGCGTCAGTGTCTGTAGTTCAATTCGCGGGAGAACGGCTGAACCGATTGAGCTGGTTCTTTTTGGTTTATTATTCACTCCAAATAATACACCTACGTTTTTGGGCAGAAAATGTTTTTTACAACTTCCCCCCAAAATTTGATACGTTTCACGGCATCAAAATTCTGCAATGTCCGTCCGCCTTCCGGTCCGTTGTATGCCTAGTTCTACTCTCCTGCTCGACAATCCGATCGGACGAACCTTACGCTTGTTAACGGCAAAAAATGATTAACAAAATTAGCAAAAACGCTATTTTGGCAGTTTTATCGCAAATATGCCGTGTTTGGTATCGTTTCCGCGGTGGTTTTAGATGCTGGGTCGAATGGAATGAGTCTTAGAGGTGTACGGCTGCGCCTAGTCAGAAAACAGTGAACTCATTGTAGTTATAGTGAGCCAAAGTCTGATAATTGAAAGAACTGGGCATTACAACGAAAGTAATCGCTTCATCATTTGCACTCTCTCTCATCTCAGTCCAACCACCCGTCAGCTCGACTCGTCACATCGTGCCAATTGCCTAAAATTACCGGGAATATATAGTTTTTGAAGTTCCATTGTAGCAAAGTCATGTTACGTATCGTTTATTGGTATTGATGCTGAATCAAATGGGGTAGGTCTCAGAGTTGTGTAATAATTTGAAGCGTTATTTGTTTTGTATCATGTTGTGGGTAATATTCATAGATGGTAAAGCACCCTCCTTTAGGTACCCTTGGAAAATGGTTTTAAAGATTTCAATTAAACTCTCAAATTATCTTCTACTAGTCAGTACCCAACTTTCCTTCTCCATAAATATCTCCACGAAAATTTGGTGAACGGCGATATAGGCCTATGAAGCCAAAACGTGTTCGATTTTGCTCATTCCTTCACTCACAGAATGTATTAAAATAGTTAATTTTTTGAACATTTTTAACTCCGTAGCTGAATTTCATCACTTACGGAGTGCTTTCAACCAATTAGTACCTACATTTTGTTCTCTGTAAATGTTTCCATAGAAATATGTTGAACGAAAATATAGCGCCCGGACGAGTTGAATTAACGGTGGTTATGGAAAGTTTTGTGTTGCTACGTGCCAGAATTTTTGTTATATGACGAACGGTTTTGTTGGTGCAGACGATTTTGGACGACCTAACGGTAAGATTGAAGGCTCGTTCGTGAGAAGTGACGAGAGGAGCACAATAAATTACTAAAAATGTACACAAATCTCGGTTTTTGCGCCGTTTTTCCGTAATAAACTTCGAATCGAAATAAAACGAATCACCTACACAATGACAATTTAAGAGCGGTTATTAAATAATTAGAGGATATTTTGGAATCGAACTATGGAGTCGTTTTTTTGGGTAACTTTTCTGTCGAAGTTTCCCCTATATACAATACTATATAAGGTCGTGACATTAGTAGAAGCCACCTCCAGTTTCTACATAGAACGTCAAGTAAAGTTGTACCAAGCGCATAATACCTGAATCAATACGGTACTCACGACGGGTGAATCGGCGTCAAGTAAAACGTACGTGTGGATGAGGAAAGTTGTGTGATGCATCGGATATTGTATGGAATGATTAGTTGCAAATTTTGACCAAATGAAGACACTTCTCAAACCCCACTGGTTAGAATCTAAGTAATCTCTCAGACTGCCTCCTGGACGGTAGGAGATTCCTCAATACATAAATGCCGTGCATTATACAGAACTCGACCCCCAGGCGTAAGGTCCCACAGGTCCGGTGGTCGCCGAAGCCTTTACAATTTTTATAAGATTCCAACGAAAAGAAATTTTAGAGCAGTAGTACTTACGGCATTAGCGTTCTAAATAAAGTTATGATAGTCCAATTAGCTACCTACACTATATAAGTTTAATAATGGCCCGATAATCATCAGAAATTCCAGAATTTCAACTTAATTCGTCTTGGACTTTCAACTCCAAGTGTTTCCTCTATAATTCCATAATTCTAGACACGAGTAGCTCCAATATCTTACTTTGACATTCAAATCAAAAATCATCACGCCAGTCTTCAAACGAAGGTCGAGAAATTCGTAGCAGGGGCCCAACAAATGCCAGAACTTTCTACACGTTTCTCCGTGGAACGTTATGTTCGAAAAGTAAACGTCGAAAAGATTTTAATTGATAGCTATTAGATTGTGTCGTTTATGTTAACTAGTTTTTAGAACCTTATAATATTATTTATTTATTGTTGGGCGTGAGAGAGAGGTAGCAAGAGTCGAGAAATTAATGAACATGGTAGGTCTAGTATTATAGAATAGTATAGTGTAGACCGTGGGCAGGCACCCCAGGGATCGTAGTCTAGTGGTTATAGACAAAAATTCATAATTTGACGAAAGTTAGGCATTGAATTGGAGTTCGTGATTGCTGTAATTTTTGCCTGAGTGCAGCGGCTCTCCAAACATTTTTGAACCCTTCGTAACACTGTATTAAACTTTGACAGAATAGCGATATGGGTTTCAATGTGCATATTTAAACGCGAACGAAGGGGTTCTGAATACGTGAACTGGTTAGGAGAGGAGCTAGAACGGAGAGAGAGTGAGTAGAGCTGTGAGTGGCCCAAAAGCTGAGAGATGAGTGTCTATTGCGAGAACCGAGAGACAAGTGTGTGTTTGGGAAGAGCTGTGTGTGCTGGAGAGGACGTACTCGTAAATCGAGTGGTGGGAAGTTGTTGTTTTGAAAAGTACAGAAAGTGGAAATCTGTTATCGCTTTGAAAATTAAACTGAACTTCAGCTCAGTTCGTCTAAGGTCCTTCGTCTGGAGGAAAAGCTTGGACTTTCCCCCTGTTAACATCAAAAGAGCTTCCAGCCAGAAATAGTTCTTACACCTGGGAAAGGCCTGAGCTCAATATTTCGGCCAGCGCCGCCGTACATTTATCTTAACTGTCGTTAATAATAATGCTCCTACATGGTTCATATTTTGTTATTAGTTAGCTGACCGTTTTTTTATTATTATACGTGTACAGTATCCCCGCTAAGTTTCGTGTATATAACAGGAATCCCCTGTCGAGAAGGAGAGGAATATCCGTTTCTTCTCTTCATGTTTTCTCGGTTCTCTCATGGACATACATTCGGGATTTCTCCTTCTTCTTAATCTGAAGACATGGAGAGGCACTTAAAACACGAGCAATTCCCAACAAAACCAGTTTTAATTATCACGTTTGGGTAAAACTGTCTAAGAAACTCAAACTAAGCCTACTCTCCTTTCGACAGCACTAAATAGCAGTAGGCTTCAAAACTGAATAACTGCAGATATGGAAACTAAATAAGAGAGCACTGACAATTACGCATGTAACAGACGGACGGAACGTTGACGACTGCTACCTGAAGGTGAGGAGCCCTTCGCCTGGCACTCCCCCCTTCCTTTCTTTAGTTTACGAGAAGGGCGTGAGGGCTTTACTGGGCAGCTAATGGCGACACAGAAGTGTTGTTTGAGTACGTGAAATAAAATGAACAATAAGATGCACAGAGATAGTAGATGGTAGAGTTGGTGACCAGAAACATCATTCCATCACGAGTGTGTATGTATAGGTGAGTGTGTAAGTGAGTGAATGCCATCTGATTATGGGTGGCGTCAGTCATTCCCGGGAAGGCGATAGAGGGATTTGGCAGCGACGTTGGCAGTTTTGGTTTTTTCAAGTTCCGGTTTTTACGGTAAATTTTATTTTATCATTTCTAAGTTTTTTACTTTACTGTCATTATTTTGGTCTCTGGGGCAATTTCAGGACTTCTCTCTGAAAAACCCTTTGAACACCGAGTCTAAGGGAATTCCGCTGGAGGGTAGGATTTGGGGCTGGCTGGGGGTTTTCGCCTATTCTAACCAGCTAGTGTGAAAGGTGTGTATTCGTTATGTGTAGGGTATGAACACAATTTATTTGGTGTGAATGTGATTTAAAGGCAGGGGATGCTAGCAGAGCTACTTTATGAACAATTAAATATCGCAATGAGTTTAGTTACGATGGATGAAGGAGGAAATGTAACGGTATGCTGTAGCCAGGGAGAATGAATGAGAGGACCACATGGCCCTAATTTCCCCTGGTTGATGAATAAATTAATTCAATTCAATTATTTCTCATACTTACTGATCGACTATAGGTCATAATGTTTAAATTGGTTGATGATAAATTCGTTCTGGAGCTCCTGTTACGCGTATAAATCCGAATCTTCTCAAGAATCATTCTATCGATTACACCCGAACCCGCAGATCAGAACGACACCGCTGGTTCTTCCGATGTGAAGGATGAGGCGCTTCAATATCACGCGCGAAGCTTTCATTCTTATCCTCTGAATAGGAAAACGACATCCGCTTTTCCCCGCCATTTTTCGTCAAAAAAGGCCTTTCCCTCTTTTCGTTTGGAAGATTTTCGACGTCAAGTACTCGGTTTTTCTCCCTCCTCTTACGGATCGACAAATAAAAAATGTCTACAAAACCCATTGGAACGGCAAAGCGACGAATTTCGTCACGTAGAAAGTTGATCGCGAAATCATAAAATTATCGTTTGTCTTTTGTGCGAAGATGACGAAAGCAGCACAATGAGTTATCAAAAACGTTGATATAAAGCGTATTTGTTTCTTGAAAAATCCTGCTCATACGAAACCAGGCCTGTAAAAACACTTCAAACTAATAAACAACGCTTTATTATTATCTTGCGCCACTTGACGCTGTCTCACACTTCCATTACCCATCCCATATGGCTCAGCATCGAGAAATACCAGCAAACGATATTAAATATGACCCAATTACAACGGAACATCGAAAATTGACATTTTGCAGAATTTTTCGTATATAGAAATTGTCTCGGGAATCGCTGAGAAAACTGCACAGATATTCTATCAAAACAAAAAAAAACGTCATTTAAAGATGTATAGTGTAGGAGGTTCCTTATTGGACTACCAACACGATGTTGGGATTTACGAAGAGCAAGTGCCCTATTCAATCCAACGTCGAAACGTATTAAGAATAACATGCGTATATCAACAATTCAGAAAACGACCGCTTACATTCAAACGACAATGTTTGTGGAGCGCTTCCGAGACCCATCCGATTCGATTCACCATCAAAAATATTTGGTGTGTTGCAACACACAACTTTCCTTAGCTCTACGTCAATTCACTCGGGTACATGGCTTTTTTTCTTCTTACTCAATTCATTTATCACACAGTTAATTTGAATTTGATCAAACAACACTTTACGGCAGCAGAAAGCGGTGGCGCTTATAGTTCCGGAATTTATTGTGCTGCTCGTTCTCGTTCGGGAATGAAAAAGCCACGTACCTGAGTGAATTGACGCTAAAACCGATTTTAGTAGACACTTTTGATAATTAATTGTGCTGCTCTCTTCATTTTCCCACAAATGGGAATTTGATGGCGTAGTTGCCATATTGGGAGCTATCAATGTATCAACTTTAATCAAAATCATGTTACGAAAGGTAGTTTGGAGATGCTTTGAAGAGCTGCTGACTCAGGCAAAAATTACGGCAATCGCGCCGGAGATTCGATCCACAATCCTCGACTTGTCGAGATGAATCTTAAGAGCCGTTTTTGAGCAAAAAAATATTTGGTGTTTTCATCACTATGATAACTATAGTTAACTTCCAGTGGATTTTTCTCATACACTTATTTTGGCGTCCCATGGTAACCTGCGGGCTAGATATCAAGTTTGAAGTGATTTGGTTCGGTGGTTTTCTCTAAAAACCACTCTAAAATAGATTACGTCGAAAATTTTGGTAATTTATTGGGCTGCTCTCGTCATTTTATCATTAACGGGAATTCTATGGTATGATTGCCATATTGGGAGCTATCAATATAAAAAATTTAATCAAAATCGTTACAGCAATTTTTGATTAAAAAAATATTTGGTGTTTTGATCACTATGATAACTGTAGTTAAATTTCGGTGGATTTCGTTCATACCCTTATTTTGGTGTCCCATGGTAACCTGCGGGCGAGATATCAAGTTTGAGCTGATTTGATACGGTAGTTTTCTCAAAAAATGGTTCTCAGACACACACAAACACACAGACCATTTTCCCAAATAATGTGCAACGTAAAGATCTGAAGAAAACTCAAAAATTTTTTTTCAGCCGATTACATAACTTTTCTTTCTACTTTGTAGAGCCAAGGAAAGTAAAAAATACTAATAAACGATACGTAACGGTACGCAGGGACTTATAAGTGTTCCCATGTTTAATTCGGGAGAATAAATGCACACGGCAACACAGGAAGACCTTTTTTTATAGAAAAACACTCGAATGGCCAGATGAAGCTGATAAACTATTCATAATTTACTGGTGTATCTTCACTTGGAACGCGCATCAAATAATTAGGAAACCAAAATCTGTAATGGCTGTATGTTTGTTCAACACACTTCTACAGAAGTATTTATGCAGATCAAAATGCAGGTTATAAATATTTGAAAGTAATTTGTCAGATTGAGCAGCATCGTAAGAGCTGTTTTTAGAAAACTAAAAAAAAAAAGGCAAAATCGTCGGCCAATCTCATATCCCGATGTAGTGTGGATTCTATCCTCTTTCAACCGGATAGTTACAAAAAATAGTTGCGAAAAGTAAAATGGAGGTGAGGAAGTTGGTCGAAGACCCTCCATCAGATCAAATTTAGTTGAAAACAGGATTTCGGGCTCATTTTGGTTTCTATAGCCGTTCAACAGACTGACAGAATAACATTTATGGAGAGCAATGTACAGGTACCGACTTGTTGGCGACACTCTGCGAGGTGATGAAACTCGTAAAAGCCGTTTTTACTAAAACTTCAAAAATCCTTATGTTACTTCATAGCCCTCCATTTCCGTTCACCAAACTTTTTACAGGAATATTTATAGGAAAAAAAAGTTGGGTATTAAATACTGGAAAATAATGTTAGGGTTTAATTAAAATCGTTGGTGTGGTTTTTGAGAAAAAAAACACAGAAAACAAAGAGCGCTGTAAATGGTTACGCAATGGTCTATTATTCTCTGTCACAGCATGATTGTGACCTATTATATTCAATCCAAAGTTCAAAAATATTAATATAACATGTCTTTGTCAACAATCCAAGAAACAGCTACTCATATGAAAACGGCAATATTTGTAGAGCACTTCCAAGACTCATCCAATTAGATTCCCCATCAAAAACTACTAATAAACGATATGTAACATGGCAGTGCAACGTAACAACGAAAATCGACATACTTTAGGCGACGCTAGGCAATCAGCACGGCACGACAAGTCGAATTGACGAAGGGTGGAGTGTGACGGGTGGCAGTGAGAGGAAATGAATGCAGGCCACCGAGAAAAGATAACTTTCGCTACATTGTCTCGCGAGTTATTTCAATTCGTAGAACTGGCCGCACTGTATTTCTTAAGATTGGCATCTACCTACCTAGAACACGATGTAAATGTTTAAAAACTGCCAAAATCTCGATTTCGTCTAAGTTGTTAAACCATTTTTTGCCCATAACATCTATGGATGTTGTTCCGAACAAGCGAGCACAACTAGATTCCAAACGAAATTTTCGCGCGAAAGAACGGATTGTTTAAGCTACGTTATAGGCCAAACATGGACTGGACGGCGGACGGCAGAAGTCCATTGCTTATTTGAAAACCCCGTGCTTTGGATCGTAGTGTCAAATTTTGAGGGTGTGGCAAACAAATGTTCCCGACCGAAAACATCGTACGTATTGTTCAGAATAAATAACCAAAATGATATCGATGTAGGGGTGAGTAGTTGATAGCTTATTGAGCTGCTCTCGCCATCATTTCAGAAATGGAAAATTGAGTGTTATCGTGTTAATTGGGATTATTAACGCAAAAGGTTTTAACGTAATCGTTACAGCCGTTGTTGAGAAAAAAAAAGTGTTTTGATCACTATTTATTTACGGACGAACGGTACACTCCCAATTATTATGGTAATGCCACCACAACGCGCTAGAACCACAAATATGTCGTTGCACTCAAAGCGCGTTGAGTGATAACGAGGAGGAACGTATGGGCAGCCGAGTTGAGGAGGTCAGTCAGGAGAGCTTAGAAGGAGGCACGTAGACAGCAGGTTGAAATGGAGAGTAGAAGAGAGTAACAAGTTGGCAGTGCACGGATAACTGAGCCAGACCTCACCACCAGCCCGCGGCTCACTAGATGCTCTACGATTGATATTGAACGAATTTTGATTATCACCGCAATACGGCGTTCCGTTCTAGGTTTGGCCGTTGTATCGTAATCGTCTGCACAGACTATTTCCTCAAAAGCTCGTGGAAAGGGAGGAACCGAGGATCATTTAATTGACCTCAATACCAAACAATTGAAGCCAAGTAAAATGGAATCACTGGAAATCATTCCGCTCACCGCATTTACATAGATTCACGAAGGAGTATATTTCGAATGAAAGCTATATCTTGGGCAGTATACACCACTTTTTCGTGCCGTGCAAGAATGACGCGCTGAAATTAAGTTTTTGTGATTCCATATCCCTCAAAAAGTAAAACTCAATATAATCGGCTGAAAAAAGTTATCTTCTAATTTTTTCGAAACGGTTGAAAAAAACGGGCTTAAATATAAAACGCCTACGCGTCAACATGATACGTCTGCGTAGGGGTATACGCGAAACTAGTCCAAGCCAACTATAGTTATCCAAACATCAACGTTTTTCCTCTCAAAAATGACTTATTACACTTTGTGTATAAGCTGCTCGAAATTATACCACAATGCCATTAAATTCTCATCATTGAGACGAAAGCAGCACATTAAACTACCAAAAATTTCGAATAAAATCCATTTTAGCGCAGTTCTTATAAATCCCGTTTATTCACTGACTTTTCGATTACTCCATGCACCTCGTTATTTGTCGTGGATCCAATTGCTATCATACTAGCAACTCAGAGAAATTTAAACTATACGCTGTTTCGTTTCGCTGCGTTTCCCTCATAATTCCAGGATTATAACCACGAACCTCAGCATAAATAATAGCATTAGCAGTTGCTTTCAGGCAGTTTCAGGCAGTTGCTTGCCTATACAGTGTTTGTGAGATAAGTAGCAGCCGAACCATAAATTATGGAACTTGAAGCTCTACCAGTTTGAACGTGGAACGTTCAGTTATGTTTTAGTACCGAGATCAGTCAACCAGTAGTATCAATGTTCAGTTAGTTTCAGTACCAAAGTAACAGTCAATCAATAGAGAGCTGCGCTTTTGTGGGCCACCAAGGCATATAAGATAGTATCACCAGAAGCACACCAGGTGATCATCGGTTACCAGTTGACTTGGCCGTTGTGTGCATTATTGACAAATGAAGAGTGAAACGAGAGCTCCCCCTACTCTGGCTGAACTCCGTGCGGACCTCACCACAGAGAAAAACTTGCAGCCATTGACGAATGAGCGTAACAGAAATGGCAAGCGAGATGGGAATCCTCGTCAATGGGACTTGACGCGTATGAGTTCTTCCCCAACATCCGTGAACGTGATGGATGAAAATGGGTTGAACCAGACCATTGGACGGGAAACGTGGTTACAGCTGAGCTGTTCCTTTCCAAATCAGGTGGAAAACCAGATTAATAACTTACAGATAGTGTGGTCAGACCTCAGCGCGCTATAACTTGGGCAGAAGCTCTCCACCAGGAGACTGGCTAATTGTCAAATACTTGCCCTACCACCACAGGTCTTATTTCAGTGGATGCTGCAGGGGCCGGCCACTTGCACATTAGCGAAACCACAACTTCCATGGCTGATATAACCCGAAGGTTTAGGAACAGTCATTCTGATGAAGAAACCAAGATCAGACGTGTTGAGTGAAAAATAGATTGGACTAGTAGCTAAAATGTACGAAGAGGTAAGGATGTTGTGCAATGCGTCTCACTAGATGTTTAATGACATTGGCTATTGCGAGGTGGCCAGAATCTAGTTGCAAATAACTTTTCATCAAATAGCAAAACGTGGCAAATTCAGAACTGACTTGTCAAACGACTTTGCCGTTATCTAGTCCCATTCTATTCTGGCTGTCGTCGTGAGTGTGGACTAGTGTCTTCGTCAACTGGTGATCCCGCCGGCTTTTTCAAGATGTTTTAAATTTCCTGAGTGTTCAGCATCCCGATTCCTTATTAATATTATTGTTTGGCACAGGCCGAAGTAGTTGGGCTCTTTAGCCATTTCCAGGCGTGTTCAGCCCAACAGTTTCGGCCCGTTTTTTCTCAAAAACGGCTCTAACGATAATGATCAAATTTGTTATATTGATAGCCCTCAATAAGGCAATTATACCATAAAATTCTCATTTGTGAGAAAATGACTAGAGCAGCACAATAAATTATCAAAATGTTCTACGAAAATCGGTTTTAGCGCGGTTTTTTCCTTTTCAACTCCGCTCAAATGTTACTAGAATGTTTAAAAAAAAAATCTGATGCGTTGCAACACACAACTTTCCTTAGCTCTATGTCAGTTCACTCGGGTACATGGCTTTTTTTCTACTTACTCAATTCATTTATCGCTCAGTTCATTTGCACTTGTGCTGCTCGTTTGTTTGCCGCGGGGAAGTGTGAGAACTGTCCCTACAGTCCGCTTCTCCTCCAAACAAAGAGATTATGTTCGTTTCAACTTCAGAGCGATAACTGACTTTCCAAAATAGCCTTCCCTCCCCTCTATTTACCTCCTTCACCAACACACACAGCTCTTCCCAGATACACTCGTCGCCCAGTGCTCACATAAACATTTCCTCTATCAACTCTCTCTATCCACTCCAGTTCCCCACGCAACCAGTTCTCGTGTATTCCGAGTCCCTTTGTGTCAACCTTATAAACTCAAAATCAAATCACTATTCATTTCACGTGTAATACAGTCCTTCTCTCACGCTCACTGAATTTCCTTTTATTTTATTCAAGCTCCTCCTCCCGTGCGCCTACCAATTATCATCATCAGAATTGCGTTAAAAAAAAGTTCTCCCCCGAACATCATCTATTCATATCCATTTCTTCGCTTGGTGTGTGTCTTTGCAGTGAAATTCACGCGAGAACACCCAAAATATTTCGTTTAGTTAGTTAGTTTTGAAGGTTATAAAAATTGAGGTATGGGCTGATATTCTCGCTCAGAAGAGGGGTGACAAACCAAAACTGGCGGTTTTTCACGAGAAGCGATTCAACGATTTTGGGTCAGCTTGCAACACATACAGAGATATATGTATTATAGAGTGTTAGCTCTCCAATTTCATTCAGCAGCGTCACTTTGGGCCATCGGCAACATGAAATCATGACACATGGCGATTGGTTGGCTCCATCTAGCGGGATATAGTCCAACTTCCAAAAACAGCCACCTTTAACGCAGCAATTTCAGGTATAAAGGTGGAATGACTACTCATGAGGGTGGTTAGTTTTGTGAGTTGGACAACGCTAGATGAAGCCAACCAATACCTTGTTACGTGATTTTTAGTAGCCGTTGACGCTGCTCAATGAAAGAAATAATCTGAATAGTGTGTGGGTGGGACATTTAAGGGCGGAATTATCCACACGTAGGTTATTTTTGAAAGTGGGACGAATGCCTTCTAGATGGGGCCCACCAACAGCCCCCTTGTAGCGTGATGTAAGTGGCCGATAGTCCAAATTCACGCTACTGAATGGAAGCACTAAATAGTAGGCAGTGTGTGGGTGGTTGACATTTAAAGTTGGAATTGCTAAATCGTGTGTATGAAGCAAAAAAAAGGAAAAACTCAAGGGATGTTTTAAATTAGTTGATACTTACACAAACTTTCCCTTAATAGTCCGTTGAACAGATATAGACCTTACTTGCACTAAATTAGAGAGGCTGCAAGCCCAAATTGCACTTCTCGTGCCAGAAGTCGTCAGGCGGGCGGCGGCAGCGGAAGACACCGTTGGCCAGAGGCATTCGTCCGCTTCATGCCGCATTCGAGGCATCGCTCAATTTACCAAGGTACTGCTCAGCCAGAAGAGGCAAGTATCGAGGCTAGGATTAAGAATGAAGACACGGAGGAAAGACCTCTGCTGAACCTTCCAAAGTGCTGGGCATTACGGGAGGATGTGTGGGAACGTGCGTGAATGTTGGTTCCGGGTTGGTTCTCAATATGCAGGAGTAAATTCATGGAGCCACTAGGAGCAGGTCCATCAATGAAAATGTGTGAAGAAACCTTTTGTAACGCTCTTGAATTATCCTTAGTAAATGTACCACTGAATCTGACTAACCTGGAGCAGTATCTTGTAACACTCTTTATTTGTTCGTCTTATGACGATTTAGGAAAATTACCGCTATTTTCTGAACTAATTTTGAGACTTCTTCGGTGCGATATTTAGATTTAATGAACCTTGAAGCGTGAGATGTCAGGTTTTGTGAAAATGAACTTATCAAAGGCAGGCAACTCAGACTGATGGAACCGATTTGCTACAAGCGTGTTCACGTTGTTTCTAAAATTGGAATAAACCGACGTCCGTGTTTGGACTCTCCCGAGTTCGTGCGTTTGTTGTCTACTTTTGCGGATTAACTTTAAAAATCTACACGATATGGTGTGAAATGCCTAGCTCACCGCTGACGCTTGAAGGCCTCACAATTGGACGTTAAGAGAGCCCAAGGACGACCATCAAAATCCTCCTTCTGCCTTTAATTATTCGAGCGGGATCGAGCATTTCGGGCATTCTCCGCAGCTCGGGCGTGAAATTGACTGTGAAAGGGCTTTCCGTTTTATTCTGTGCAAGGAAGTTTGAATCAAGTGCTTCACATTTTAGGTTTCTTCGCCCGACGGGTTTGGAAGAAAAGCTGCGGGTCGGTTTTCGCGTCAAACAGCACCTGATGCTTAGTGACGGTCTGAAGGTGATGCGCGAAACTGCTACAGGAGCCCTCTGTCCTTTCATTCCTGAGCAGTTTCGCCGAAGTATCTTCGACTCACTCCATGGCCTGGCTCACACCGGAATTTCAGCATCTATCAAGCTCGTGCAGTCGCAATTCTGCTGGCCATCCCTCAAGAGAGACGTATCACTTTGGGCCAAGACATGCATTCCCTGTCAGCGAGCCAAGACGTGGCGCTACATGTCCAGTACGATTGGTTCCTGGCCCTCAGCCGAGTCAAGATTCACTCATGTCAACATTGACATTGTAGGCCACTTCCCATACCTTCTCACGTTCATGGAAAGATTCTCCAGGTGGCCAGAGTCAAAACCGATTCAGAAAATTGAAATGAATGCAGAAGCGACAGTCTCAGCAGTAATGCATTCATTTCAACGTGGGTGTCCCAGTTTGGCGTTCCCCGCCATATTTCCACTGCTCAAGGCAGACAGTTCAAATGTGAGCTTTTCAGAAGCCTAACAGCACTGCTTAGGACAGATCACCTACGGACTACTGCGTACAATCCAGCATCAAACGGTGCGATTCGGAGATGGCACAGGCGCTTGAAATTAGCACTGAAAGCACAACTCTCAGACGACTGGGTTTAAGCCTTGTCACTCGTGCTGTTGGGGTTGCGCTCTATTGTGATGCCAAGCTGTGGAGTGACTTCAACTAAACTCCTCTATGGCCAAATCGTTCCCTTGCCTGCAGAATTCTTTGAACAGACTCCTGGCCCTTCCAATGTGCCAGCACTCGTTAACTTACGCGAGCGCGTAGAAAAGCTTGGGCCTGTACCATTCGAGCACCACGCTTCTGAAAAGTGGTTCATTCATCCAGCGTTGTGCATATCATCACAAGTTTTTGTCCAGCACGACTCCACTCAGAAGCCGCAACAACCTACCTATGATGGCCCTTATCGAGTGCTGTCGCGAACGGAAAAGGTTTTTTAAGTAGCAACGCCACACAGGAAGCAATCGCTGCCAACAGGCTGACAAGACTCCAGCTGACCCACCACAGACAACACTGCCAAACTGGGTCAACCCAAACCGCAAAATGTCAACCTGCCCACAGTGACACGTGCAGGACGTCGAGTTATTTCCCGGGTCGGGTATCGTTGACACTGGTGGGAGAGTGAAATCGAGACCCAACCTCATAACAGCTGGTGATGCATGACGTGGCTCACAATGTGGCCTCCTTTCAATTTCAGTCTCGTTTCACCAGTTCTTTACTTATCGTGGATAAAACTAAAAAAGCGTTCAAAGCTTTTCTCCTTTATCTTCTTAACCAAACTTGGATACAATTCAACAGACGAGAGAGCATTGTTGTGCACAAAAAACATGAGATATTGTGGGCACTGGCGAAATAATACATTTCCAAGAAGACGGACGCTAGCGCAGCAATTGAAAATATATCGCAGTGTTAAGGAATTGTGCGACAAGTGATGCATTTGATCATGGTTGCGGCAAACTTGCACTAATCAATTACATAAACGAAGAACACACACAGTGGTGCGCGACATGGTCAAATTTGATAAACACGAGCCTTCTAAAAAAATCGAGTCTTGTGAATCACCCATACTACTGACCGGTCCATAAGTAGGAGCAACTCAATGAATTCTGGAACCTCAAGCGCCATCAATTTTTTGTAAACTGATTGAAAAAGAAATGTTATTGATTGCTACTTTTCCGTTTTAACCCTCGCTCATGTGATACTAGTACCTTTTAGGTAGACACACGTTTATTAGTGGTCACAAAATAACATTTAAAAAAATTTAACATTAATAAATAATTTAAAATAACATTAAATATCATTTTCTCAAACTTACATTTTTATCTGTGTTTTTCCTATAGTCTTATGATAGAAAATGTCAACCTTCCCTTCAACAGTGCGTGTGTGTGGTGGGTATCATCATCCCCCTGTTACTGGGTGTCGTATCTGAATTGGTAGTCGTTCTATGGTGAAACATCCTCTTATCCTTCTTTCCTACCCCTACCTCATCCTGGAGCCGTAGGTAGTCTGGGCGCCCTCCTCGTTTCTCTAACTTTATTTATTTAGCCGAACTAAATCAGCTCAAATTCGACATCTACCCCGTGGGTTACCATGGGACGACGGAATAAGGGTATGAGCTAAACTAACTACACTTATTATAGCGATCACAACACTTTTTTTTCAATTCGATTTTTATTCAATTTCTTGTTTAGAGAGCTTTAAATGACACAATAACGCCATAGGATTATCATCTGTGGGGCAATGACGAGAGCAGTACAAACATTTTAGCGCAGTTTTTTCTCATACCCTCCCTTTCAAATGTTACTAATGTAGGAATTGTGGTGGTCAAAATGAGTTGACGCGCGCCCTTTACCTTCTACTGAACATTTATTTATTATGACAATTTGAACGACAATACCACGGACTCAACGTACAGCTTTACAATGCTTAGTTTTCTTTCAACTAGACGCGACAACCACATGACTCGTAACTACGCGACAGACAAACACGAACTAGCCTTCTCGGCTCCAACTTATTCTTCTTCACGGGTTACCTCTCTGCAAGAGAATGGCAGCATATCCACATTCCACAATAATATCTTTAAAAAAATATCTGGTGCGTAGCAACACACAACTTTCCGCCACCCCTTCAAGTTCGAACACCACCTACATAGGCGGGCGCTATATCTTCGTTCAACTCATTTTTACAGGAACATTTATGGAGAACAAAATGTAGGGACTAGTTAGCTGAGAGTACTCCGAAAGTTTGATCGAAATCGTTAGAGCCGTTTTTGGGAAAATTGGAATACCGATAAATTAATATTCGACAAATCTCCTTTTCTGAGTTAACTTGGCTTATATCTCCGTTCAACATATATTTACAGAAATAATTATAGAGAACGAAATGTTGGTATGGGTGACTAAGAGACACTCCATTAAGATTTATCACATCTGGTGAAAAAGTTATCCTGGAATTTACGGAAATGTTAGAAAAAACGTTATTTTCGACACATTTTGATTTTTATCTCTGTTCAATGGACCGTCACAGGAACATTTATTGAAATAAATATGTAGGTATTAACTATTTGAAAACATCCTGTGAGTTTGGTAAAAATCGCTGAAGCCGTTTTTCCAAAAAGCGTAAAAAACCTATTTTTGCTTCAGGGGCCCATATCTCCGTTCACCGTATTTTCATGGAGATATGTATAGAAAAGAAAAGTTAGGTATTGATTAGGAGAAGATACTTTGAAAGTTTAATCAAAATCGTTAGAGCCTTTTTTGAGAAAAATGCGAAAAACCCTAGTTTTTGGTACATTTTTGTCCCCCACTCCCCCTTTCCATCGGCCGAAATCGTCCATAACCTTATTTTGGTGTCTACAAAAAATTACGAACAAAACAAAAAAAGAACCAGCTCAATCGGATCAGCCGTTCTCCCGCAAATCGAACTACAGACACACACACACACATACACCTACACACACACACACACACACACATACACACACACACACACAGATCTGTTTCTTTATTTCATGACTGTACCTAAACCCTCGACGAGGGTTATATCAGTCATAGAAGTTGCGGTTTCGCTAATATGCAAGAGGCCCCTGCAGCATCCACCGAACTCAGACCTGTGGAGGTACGGCAGGTATGTGGTCGTTAGCCAGTCTCACCGTAGAGAGCTGTTGCCCGTGTGTTACCGCGCGGAGGTGACCACCTGAGGAATCCCGTACCATCTGGGAGTAGTTCTTAATCTGGTTCCCTACCTGATCTTACTGTTTACTTGGGTGGCAAGTTTCAAAAGGACTGATCAACTATAACCACGTTTCTTAGCCATTACCTTCTTTGCGAACTTTGCAAAATGGTTATAGGCTTCCTTTGTAGCAGTCAAAGCTGCTAAGTTCGTTTGCCCTCTCAACAACCGTCGCTCACTGTTGTAGAAACTACAGTGGAGCAGCACATGGTTTCTTGTTTCCTCCGCACTGGAGGCACAAGACGTGCATAATGGAGAGTCTTTCAGAGAAAGAAGTGGAGCCGCGCATTGAAGTCACCATGTCCCGTGAGGAACTGGCTCGTCCAGTGGTCTGGCTCAACCCATTTTCTAGAAAGACGTTCACGGATGTTGGGGAAGAACTCATACGTATCACGTCCCTTTGACGAGGATTCCCATCTCGCTTGCCATTTCTCTAGAGCCCATTCATCGATGGCGGCAAGTTTCTGTTCTGTGGTGAGATCCGCACGGAGTTCAGCCCAAAGCGGGGGAAGCTCCGGGTTCACTCTCCACTTGTCAATCATGCACTCAACAGCCAAATCAACTGGTAACTGACCAGTGATCACCTGGAGTGCTTCCGTTGATACAGTCTTGTAGGCCTTGGTGATCCACAGGAGCGCGGCTCTCTGGGATTGGGCCAATACTCTCTTTTGATTGACTGTTAGTTTGCTACCCCAGACAACAGGGCAGTAGCCAATCACACCTAAATAGATGGCCTTATACATGAGGATGGTGTCGTGGTAACACACACCCCAAGTGGCCTTAGTAATGGCACGCAGTGAGGCAAACCTTGCAATGGTAGTGCCTTTAAGGGACTGGAGGTGTTGGTTGAAACCCCACCTCTCACCTATATTCACTCCTAAATACTTGACGTGCTTTTCAAGAAGGAGCCTGTGGCCGCCAAAGCGTATTGTGGGTGGATTATTCACTTTCCCCTTCAAGAGGATTAGCTGGGTTTTTTCCTCAGCCACCTGCATCTTGACGTGCTCGCACCATTGGTTGACAGTGCGGAGCACGTGGTGGGTTTTTTCTTCAATTTGGCGGACTGACTCTGCAAAGATCAGCACAGTCAAGTCATCCACATAGGCGTACGGCTCGCAGGCAGTCTCCATGAGTTTCCTGAGAAGACCTTCGAAGAAGGCATTCCAGAGTGCTGGTCCTAGGACCGAGCCCTGTGGGCACCCCTTCTCAATCTTTCTCCGGACGGAGACATGCCTACTTTCGACTGTAGCAGTTCTGGCTGTCAGGTAACTTCTGATGAGCGAGTACAGGTTGCGCGGGATTCCCCTTCCTTTGAGTTCATTAAGGTGTTCTGGCCTCCAAAGGTTGTCAAACGCTCCTCTGATGTCAATCAGAACTGCTACGACGTACTTAGCCGGTGCCAGCAGGAAACACGCCGAATCTCGACAATGACATCCTGCGTGGACCTTCCTTTGGTACACCCGTATTGCCTGCCTGTGAGGTTGCGGCCAAAGACTCCTTCGAGGGACTGCAACATCAAGATTTCTAGTGTTTTGCCTAATATGGAAAGAAGGCTGAGTGGTCTCCATGATCGCGGGTCCGACTGATTGCGGTCGCCTCCCTTTTGAAGAGTGACAACGCGCGCAGACTTCCACTGAGTGGGGAACTGTCCGACCTGCAGACAGTCATTAAATAAATTAAGGAGACCGCTGGAGATTGTCCGCTCAGCCTTCCTTAGCATATTGCTTTCTATTTTATCTGGCCCAGGAGATTTGTTGGGCTTTAAGGTCGCAAGAGCCCTGCCGAGGTCGCCTGTTGTCCACAATGGGATGTCGGGCTCGTTCGGAGGGTCCATGATCAGCTCCTTACTGCCCTCTGGGCTTCAGTGTCTCGAGCTAGTTGGTCATCTGGGAACGCCTTCTCAAGGAGGGTTTCCAGTGAACGTTCGATACTGCAGGCCCAGCCTGACTCATTTTGCATCGCAGCTAAGACCTGCTCTACATTTGCTTTTCCTATGGAGGACTTGTAGTGTCTGCCCCAGGGGTTCTCAGAGCTCTCCGCTTCCACAAAATTTCGCCAGCCTTGCCGTTTGGCTCGTTTGATGGCGCGGTGGAAGGCCTTCTTCTCTTGGATGAAGGCAGTTCGGAGTGTTGCTCTGGCATCAGGGTCACGAGTGTTTTGGTACATCCTTCTGGCTCTATTTGCACTTTGCTTGAGGGGATTAAGTTCCTCAGTCCACCATGGGACTTTGATCGCCCTGTGCTTCTGTTGGCCATTACAGAGAGCCCAGCAGAGTGCAGTGCTGTGGTAAATGTGTCCACTTTGCTGTCCACCTCTTCAGGTGTGGATGCTTGCACTATTAGGTCGGTGTCTGCGGCACGCAGTTCACCTTCCAGTACCCTAAAGAATTGCGGCCAGTCAGCATTTTTTGTGCGGAATCGCTTTTCACGCGTGTCTTTGCAGAGGATGTTATCATCCGTAATGGCAAAGTCAATAACCATGTGATCGCTCTGCGTTGCACCTGGTACGACTCGCCAACCCTTCAATTTGAGTAGCAGGGTGTGGGACACGGCTGTGACGTCTATACACGACCTTCCTCCCGGGCCATCATAGGTCGCCTCAGTCATGGGGTCGTTGGCAACAACCAAGTTGTACCTGGTGAGCAGCTCTATATACGCCTCGCCCGCCCCATCCAGGGTTGGGGATCCCCACAATGGTGATCTGGCGTTTGCATCAGCACAGACTACGCAGGGTCGTCCTGATAGGCCTCCTAGAGCCCGCTCGAGTGGTTCAAGGCTGTTGGCAACTGGTGCGCCAAATTGCCTGTAAAATGATATTACAACCAGCTCAAAGCCACCGGCTCGGATGAGCACAGAAGTGCTGGCTGTTCAGGTGAGTGAGTGCGAGCATGTCAATGGACGGGTCGATGCAGGCTACTGCTGCCTTGGCTCCCGTTCTTGCTCCAGCCACCACTCGTGCCTGCGATCCGAGACCAAGAGTTTTGGATCCTATGTACGGTTCCTGTATGGCGAGGACACTGCAGCGTTTCTTGAGTGCATTTTGCAGCAACTCAGCCATAACTGGGCAACTCTTATTTGTGTTGTGCTGAAGGATTCGAACTGTTTTTGACCTATTCATAATCCACTCGTGACTCCTGGAGGGCAATCGCTCGCTGACGAATGGTACAGCGTGCGTCTCGTGTAGAGTGTGCGACCTGTTGGATTTTGCGTTCGACGCAATTGGCACACTTGAGGGGAGCATCACGCTTGCATTCCTTACTCAGATGTGGCAAGGCGCACCAGGCGCACACAACAGGTCTTGTACAGGCCACTGCCAGGTGGCCATAGCGCTGGCATTTGTAGCACTGAGTGGGGCTTGGTACTTTCGTATGGCGCACCGCTGCCAGGCTATTTGGAGGTGCCTTGCCCTCTAGTTTTTGTACAGGCTGGGTGATACCTCAATCACCCAATCCTTCTGTCTGCCACGCTTTTGGTGAAGAGAGGCCTGACATCCTGCGGCTGCAAGCCTAACGCAGGGTTGTGCTCAACAACTTGTTGGGCCAAGTCCTCTTTGAAGGTCGGTCCGCACGTCGCACAGCAGCAGGCGTGGGAAACGACCCAGGGGCTGACGCTTGGAGCTTCAACTCCTTTTTGTGGAAATGTGGCTCGTGAGCGCCCTGGCCATTTCTGGCGTTTCCGTCACAATGACGGCGCCACCTCCTACTGCGGTGCGGATGTTCAGCACTCGGACACTCAGAGCTTGGAGGTCCGTAGCAGGGACACCCGCATAAGCGCTTCCATTGCGTCAGGGTTGGAGGGACCAGCCTCTCCTTCCTCACATGTCCGCTAACCTCTACCACGTTTTGTCGTGGGTTTTTAGGGGGGAGTTTGGCAAGCGGTGGGGGCTTTTTATTTTGGTTTTTATTTTTATTTTTGCCCTTGTTTTTGGGCGGAGGCATAGGCTGCCCTCGGCCTGCACTTCCTGCTTAGTTGGGGCCTGTTTCTGCTTCCCTCTGCGCTTCCTGGCCCTGGCAGGCTGCCATTCCGCCTCAGCTCCATGAGGGGAGGAAGGCGCAGTAGCGGCTACTGCCGCATATGAGGGCCTGGGGTACTACCCTGGCTCGTTGTTGCTCCTCGAGTTTGGGGGCTGGTGGCACTGGCTGCTGGGCAATTGCCCTACGCAGCTCTTCCTCACGACAGCCGCCACAGTTTCCCGCAGGGGGAGTGGCAGGGGCGATGTCGTTGGGGGCATTAGCTTTATAGCCAGCTTCGAAATTTCGAAGAGGCAACTAGTTACGAGGTCCCGCATAGGTCCTGTCGCGTTGGCCCTCATCCGTGCCAGCTGGCCGTGGATGATTTGGACGTATGCGCAAATTTGCTCCATGTCCGACAGTTTAGGGTCCACGCTGTGTCGTGTGCTTGTAGTAGCCGGGTTGCCGGGCTACTAGGGGAGAAGGGGAGATGAACGCGGTTTGCCCGGTTCTTTCCGCCCTTGTTTGTTTGGACGACGAGTAGGTTGCTCATCGTCCGAAGAGGAGGGGTCGAGCTTGGCGAGCCCGAGGAAGAGGCGCAGGTGGCGTTTTTATTACCTGCTGAAGTTTTAGTTGACTTTGTCATGTTTTTTACTTATTTGGGGGTGATTAAAGAAGCGGACTGGTGTAGTGTATCCTTGTGAGTTCATTTGTTGTGTGTGTTCGTGGTATGAGCGAGAGGTGCTCGAGGCAGTGTCCTGGAAGCTCCCCTCAGGCATATTGATTCTAGCCCCTTTCGCTGGTCCGTTGAGGGTCAAAGGAGGCCCCACATGCGCCGCAGCTGCCAGTCCGGCCACCCACCGGGACTAAGACGCATGAGGGATTTTTCGGCTGCTGCTCAGAGTCAGCCCTCGGCCACTAGTGATGTGGTGAGCGGGACACACGCTATCAGCCGCCCCAGGAACGCTCAAACCTGGTTTTTCCCCCTCCTCATTCGAAGGCCGCACCTATATAGGGGATCGCTCAAAGGTGTTAGTGAGCTACTTCCAGGACTGTCTTTCGCTCATTATGAGTGTTTCAAGTGAGTGTGTTCTGCCACGCAAGCCGTTGCAGTGTATTTAGTATCTGGAATATGTTGTGTATGTCAGTGTCGTGAGCTTTAAGCCCCTTTAAGGCCGGTTTTAACGACCACGCAGAGGATACGGCAGGAGAATTCTGTACCCCTTCCTGCGGGGGGTGTGTTCTGCGATCCCAGCTAAAGGTAGGGGGTTCCCAGTGTGTCATGTATGTGAATGAAGTGTAAGTTGTGTCCCTTTTAGTCCGGCTTATACGAACACGCAGGGAGTACGGCAGTGGAATTCTGGACCCCCTACTGCAGGGTGAGCACAGTGCGGCGACAGAGTACACTGTGACGCCCAGCCACAGTTAAGCCTCGTTGGATGTAATCTTGCGGGGACCTCATAGAGGTGAGGTTGTCTTTCAAGCTGGGCCCACCCGGCTGTCCCTTTTAGTCGGCTCATACGACACGCAGGGAATACGTCAGCGGAATTCTGGACCCCCGACTGCAGGGTGAGACTGCAGGGTGACACACACACACACACACACACACACACACACACACACACACACACACACACACACACACACACACGGACCACGCGCCGAAATTAGGTTTTTTAGACTCAGTAGGGTCTGAAACGTAAAGATCTGAAGAAAACCCAAATTTTTTTTTGGGCCGATTACTATACTTTCCTTCCCTTCGGGTAGCGGAAAGTAAAAATTGGCACAGTAGCCCGAATACGAGGTTTGACAACCCTCATCAGATAAATACGAACTGCACCAGAATTGCGACCTTCATTCTCACAGCCTTTTACCCAATTATCCCAAGACGTTGAATGCGATCCTTTTCAAAAAAAAAAAAAAAAGACGCAGAGTCTCTTAAGTCTGTTGCGAACTGATTGCTCTACACCAGCCGGGGCACGAGTAGGGGCAGCGCAATAAATTCCAGAGCCCTAAGCACCTCCCGCGTTCACACGCAGAGCGCTGTTATAATCCGAATGAAAAACGGATTTGATTAGTTGCTAGCGTCAAGAAAACCACTGAATGCACGTGAGGCCAAAGAAAGTTGTGTGATGGGTCGCACCAAATATTTTGACTAGTTTTTCGTGGGAGCTAATTAATTTGTAGTGCTTCCGCTATAATTCCAGAGAGTATTCTTTTCGGAGAAGAGTATGTGGTATGCGGACATTTGGGGGTGGTAATGGATCAATGTTTGTACTGGAAATACCATATTTGACAATAGATGCAACAGACTTTTAAGTCATACCCCTGTGCTTCGAAATCCGAAATTTTATGTCTATGGGCACATTTAAAATGTTTTATCATGCTCTAGTGCAATCCGTGATATCCTATATATCCTATTGTATTCTTGTGTGGGGATCGGCCTACCAACCTTACCTAGAGCCTTTGCATATAACCTAGAAAAAAATTATTAAAATTCTACTGCGTAAGAAAATGAGATTCCCCTCCTCAGCAGTTGTTAAGACATTCGAGGTATTGGACATCTTTCACATTTACAAAAACATTGTATCCATATATATATTCAAAAATTTATCTGATTTTGAAAAAAAAATTATGGGAAGACGAGGTCATCTGGTAACCTTACACTGAAGTTGCCTTTTAGATTCACCACTAGAAGTCAAAATTTTTTCGCGTACAATGGAATAAAGCTGTTTAACAGTCTTCCAAAGGAATTAAAGATGCTAAATGATTTAGAACGGTTTAAGCGGCGCATCAAAGAGTACGTCCGAGTGGAAATGTTCAGAAGATGATTCCCCTTTTTAACTTTTTTTCACATTTTTTATGAACTATCTAACATACAATTCAGTACATTGTACTATATAGGTTTGCGATTTGTACATGTTAATCTGTAGCAAGAAAGTTATAACGAATCCTCCCCTCAGCACGAGTTTGTACTTATCGAGGGGGGAACGCATTTTCTTTTGTATCTTTTTTTTGTAATCTTCTTGAATAAATGCATTTTTTTTAAATTTACTAGTAGAAATCGTTAAAGCCGTTTTTCCAAAACGTGTATATCGCTGCTAACGGATTTTACGCGGTGTTATTTATGAAGTACCAACGTTACGCACCAAATAATATTTGCGTCGAATATCATTCGTTGTTGGTACGTTTTGGTCCTTCCACTACATCCCGACGAAATACCTGGTAAAACGAATCGCACAACTTCCTTTATCACTGAAGCTCTTCATCAGAATCTGTTGTTCGTCAGTTCGTATAAACTTGGACGAACGCAGCTCAACGTTCTACATTAACAACTGGTGGCGATTGAGGTTCCGGAACATATTGAAATGCTCCTACTCACGAAACGACCACCATTGAGTTATCAGAATATGGGAGATTCATGAATGAACACCGAGATCAAAGAAACGGTCGCAAGGTGGTTTGATTTACAGATTTTCTGAGGATTTCCTTAATTATCTTGCGAACGTTGCTAAACCGTCGTCACGTAGATAGTTCATTGGACGACAACTTTGTTTTTTTTTTACAGCGCTAGTACCATTTAAGCGGAAGTTATATAGAAATAACTTCGTTAAAGTCGAGTTCACTCGTTTGATAATTTATTGTCATTTTCTCGAAATTTTCATGATACTGCCTATTATTTGGAACTATTGGTACCAAATCAAAGTGAAGCCGTTGGTCAGCAAAACATTTATTGTGTTTAGACCACTACGATAACAATAGTCAGTTCCGGTCCGATTTTACTTATCACTTAATATTGACATTCCATGATAATTTGTTGACTAAATATGAAACTTGAGTCGATTTGATTTTGCCTCGTTTATTGAAAAACACAGACTATTGCATCAAATGGTGTTTTTCGGACTGAATCATGATGATCTGAAGAATACATTTTTGAGCCGATTACACAACGTTCCGTCCTACTTCATAGGAAAGGCAAGTAAAATGAGCGACATCGAACGGTGCAGTCGTCAAACCTGACTACCGACACGCTTTTTTTAATTCCGTGGGCACCTAAAAGTGAAGTATCTGGAAAAAACTAAAACAATATTTTCCATACCCCGCGAACTGCAGTATTAAGAGCCTCACGAGAGTTATCGATAAGTCTCAGCACGTTAACGTTGTGTCCGAAGAAGACAGATATGGGATTCCCTCCTATGTTTCAATATCCGCCAAAAAACGAGAGTTGTCTCGTGTCTATTTGACTAAGTCTCTCCAACGGAACTTGGAGAATTACGTAAAGACTTTTTTTCACCCATCCCCCGTCCCCCCTCCCCAGTCAGAATTTTTCGTTTGAACACCAAGAAAGTGCGAAAGCGACGACGACGGGGGTGAGGCCCGTTGTTCTTCTCCCACTGCTCCCAAAAAATTGTTGTACAACGCCGTACTCAAAAGATAAAAACATGACTTTCGAATCGCAACCAAAGCGTTGGGAAGTTGTTCTCCATTCGGGGGATTTTTTGCCTCCATTTTTGTTTCGGTTGTTGTCTTTCGCGAGTTATCACCGGCACAACGGATAATAAACGGAGGCAATGGGAGGGGAAGTTCGAATTCTGGGGGTTGTGCAAGAGGGAGCCTTTAAAAACTAAGGAACTCACGATGGAGGGTGATGTTCTTGTCATTCAGCTCGTCTGCTATGGATCTTTTCAAAGCCCTCGTAAGTACTTACCTATTTATAGTCCCCCCGATCCTTCATTTAACTTCCTACAAACTTATTCACGTTCTCTCGTACTTCACTTTATTTTGATTCATTTTTTTATGCACTTCATTTTTTCTTTATGCGCGGCTTTATTTATTTTTCTTGAGTTATTTTGTACGGTACATCAATTCAATCAATTTTTATCTCTTTCATTTTTTTCAACATAACTCATGTTATTAGCCACGTTTTTGCCCATTACTTTCAACTTTAATTTTTTTGTACGTCAACGCTTTGTCAATCAACTCAAAGAAACGTAATCTTTTGCCTCTTTTTACCTTTTTTATCTTACAATTGTATGGCAACGTACGTACATTTTTTTGCAAAAGTTACCGAGTTGAACAAATACACTAGATTCTTACAACTAATAGATGAACACGCTTGTTCTGACAATACGTTTGCGTTATGAAATCGGGACAAAAAAATTTAGTTTTCTTCTGGATGCCACTGCTTGGCTCTATGCGTGTGTGTGGGTGGCTACGTATATAATTTAAGATAACGGCCGAACCAACACGGCTCAAATGCCATGAAGATCGCCATAGCACTCCAAAGTAAGGGTACGAGGAAAATAAATTTAAAATTATATTTATCGTAGTGATTTTTTGAGCATTACAGGATCAATTTTGATTACATTTTTTGTATGGAAAGTTCCCAATGACATGACAACGGTATATAAATTTGTGGAAAGATGACGAGAGTAGCCCAATAAACCACCAACGAGTTCAACGAAAGGCGATTTTAGTGAAGTTTTACCATAAATCTCGCTCGTATGAAATCGCGTTATCAAAATAGAAAGGTAGTCTAATGAAGTACTTATTTGATGGTACTTCAATAGTCGTAAGAGCAACATTAGAACTTTTAAATTAAAACTCACGTCTTTTGTTTAAACATACCTTAACGTAATCAATAATTCGACAAGTTTAAACCCCATTCTTCCCCAAAAATATTTAGTGCGACGCATTGCATACATTTCCTCAGTCCTACGGGTATTCATCCATTTTTTTCAGGGAAGTAACTAATCAAATCCGTTTTGCATTCGACTTGTCGCTGAACGTTCTACTTGAATTAAGGGTAGTATGTAATTTTTTTAAACAAAAAAATCGATTGTTCAAAAATAATATTACAAATAGTTTATCATATAACGGAAAAATGTAATAAAAATTTTAAAAATCGAACTGCTATAAGTGGGTTAAAAAAAATACTCGAACCGAGCGCGCATCCGCTTTTGCACATGTCCAATGCACTCAATTTTATCAAATTCTATGTCGGGCCCATACGGTTCCGGGCGACTTCCATAGCGCCGCTTTTCAGAAAAACGCGTTTTCTGAACAATCACGTTTTTCAACACTCAGGAACACTTTTCTGCCTTACTATTGCACTTATTTCATGGATTTTTTAAAAAATGTCCACTAGTATATTATACACAAACTGTGCCAAGGATTTGTCGAAATTTTTTTCTCAACATCTGGGGCATTGCGTGCTGTCCAGAAAATTTTAGTAAATTCTACATTTTCTTCCAAACTGCCTATTTTTTTCACAACGTCATGCTGGTATTTCTTTGGCACAGTCTTTACAGCATAAGATTCTTGAAAAAAAAGTAAAGCGATTGTTTGAGCAGCGTCTGAAAAATCGGTTCCTAAAGATAACTACATTAAAAGGAAAATTCATCAGGCCGAGAAAATTACATACTACCCTTAAGGTTTCGGGATTTATGTAGTTTCTCCTGCTAATGGCAATACTCCCACTGTCCATACAGCTTTTTTAGAACGTTTTTGTTTACTTTTTTTGAAAATATCAGGCTATTACGGTTAGAAATGGTAGTAACTGTTATGAATTCGGGAATGTTTGGAGTCACGCCTAATTACTTTATGCTTGTTATCAAACACTGAACGTATAGACAGGTTATTAGACTATTGCCCTGAATTTTTTTAGGACGGTATTACCACATATGCAGGATTCATGAAGAAAAAACTTTTAAAAAAAAGTTTTCATTTCCCCAGATGAGAGTTAAAAGGTACTGTTGTGTTATCTAGAACTGCCAGAATTGAATCTTTATTCGAAACCGTTAAAGCCGTTTTAACGGAAAACGTATTTGGTGTTGGTAAAAGTGAGACTAAGGAACCTCATCATTGTTCACACATTTTCTACAAACTTCTACGCGCTGTCCACATTATCGTATACAAATTCATAGCATATACGGGTTTTAGTTTTTTGAAGCTTTAACTAAAAAATGTTTTCGTGTTTTAATTATAGTACACAGAACTTGATTTGAAAAAATGAAATAATGCTTTGATTTATCAATAAAATAAGGGTAAATTTGGAAAATATCGAACATTAACGTGGGATGTGATTGATGCATTCGCTGATAAACCCTAAATTTTTCTTCGATGAACGGGTGACACGTACGAAAGAATGGGGGTTTTTCTCTTTAGTCGCCGTCTTGTCTGTGCTGTGGTGGCCATGTGACCCTTGCTTAGAGTCGGGGTTAATTATTTCGTGCAATATGATGACTTTTCTCTGATTGTCGTCTTTTACTGGAAGGTCATTCGTAGGGTAGTGTCGACTTTGTAACAAACCGAGGGGATCCGACGATCGTTTCGGATAATTCTGTTGTGGAGTGCACGGATTCGTTGCTGCTCTTCCTCCCTCGTTTTCGATGTAGTCTGGAGGATGCTTGAAGAATTTTAGTTGCTCAAGTCGGAACCTAAGGTGTTGGAGTAAGTTAGAAATGTAAATTTTTATTCTATTTCACTGCATTGTTTTCTGGGGTAGGTACTTTATGTGACGAAACAACATGACGTTCATCTTTGAGCTTGAAAGTAAAGCACACTGGAGAAGATTTTATTTGTTCAAATAGAAAAGAATATTGTTCATGGGCTTTCGAGGCCCCTCACTATAATAATTATCCTACCATGTCAATAAGACCGGCGCGATTTGGTGAAATGGCGGTTTCGTTCTGTCCATAGAGAAAGGAACTTGCTGGCGCTTCTCTCCGAAGCCGTCAAGCTCATCATTCAGACGAAGAAGGATAGTTGGTTGAGATACCGACGGTAGAGCCGAATTAGAGGAGGCTTAAGGCCCAAACGAGGTGTCCCTCGAATCGAAAGTGCTTACTCAGCTACAGCAACTAGCCCGTATCACCAAATCAATTGTCTCTCCTTATCTTCCTTACTCGAGTAAATTGGTCGCTCTTATAACCAATTCAATACACGGGCGTTCCCTAATTCGCCGCTGTGTTTAACAAAGTCTTTGCACACCCCTTCCATTACCAATCAACCTTCCCCCCTCCCCATAATAAGCTTCATTTCTTCTCTGACTCCCAACTTGGGCCGAGTCGTGTGTGTTGTTAGCAGTGGGATTCGCCTTTTTCCAATGGATGTGGCTGATGGCCTCGGTAATTGGCAAAGATGTGCAGTGATTGAATTCACTGAACGTCGCACTACGCGCTTTACCACTCTGCTCTGTTGTTGGTCTGCTCACCTTTAAAATTTGCTGATCGCTTCTTCCACGTTCGCATAACCTTCTGTCCTACATAATTCCATTAGTCCTCAACTATAATCCTATCTACGTCGTCGAACTGAGCTGATATGTCTGATACGACGCACCACAGGACAAGTGCATTTTCATCGCTCGAGGGACAAATCAATGCGTTCACTGAACTCGGCTGAACATCACGTCAGTAGCTGGTACTTACTGATAGAAACTCATAGCGTTACGTCATGGCCTGTGTTGAGTAGCCAGCGTAGAACCTTAAACGTCTTCTTTTTGGGTTCGTCCTGACAGTTCTGAAGTAATGGGGTGAACACTGTACAACAATTGATCAATAACACATCAGTTTTGGATTCGGGAATTTAGTGAGTTGCCCTAATTATTTCACAACCACTGTTAAACGTTCTTGGTTCAGGTAGCACATTTTCAATCATTTCATGCGCAACTCTCACCGTCCGTGTGATGGAGCGACGCATCACACAACTTTCCACAGCTCCACGTGCATTCAGCGATTTCCATGACTTCAGATACTAATCCTAGTTTTACTTACCTTGGCTGTACGAAGTAAAAAAGAACATTACGTAATTGGCCGAAAAAAAAGTTTGAGTTCTCTTCAGATCTTTACATTTCAGACCCTACTGAGTCCGAAAGAGACTATCCAAATCGGCTCTAACCTGATACGTAGCCCGCAGGTCACCATGAGACGCCAAAATAAGGGTGTGAGCAAAATCCTGTCAAAACTAACTATAGTTGTCATAGTAAAGAAAACACCAAATATTTTTTCTTTCAAAAATGGCTGTAACGATTTTGATTAAACATTTTATGTAGACAGCTTCTGATAAGATGACAATACAATAAAATTCCCATTTGTTGGAAAGTAACGAGCGCAGCACAATAAATTATCAAACATTTACCTAACATTTTTCCTTATAAATTCCGCTCAAATGTTACTAGGTTATTCAAAAAAAAAGCAGGTGGTAGTCCAATCAAGTACTTATTCGTCAAGTCTTTAATAACGCTCATAGGATCTATAGGGGCTACTCCAGAAATTCCAGAATTTCAACCCTCACCGTTTCCATCTACCGCCCATTTTGAAAAGTTTTTACCCGATAACTCTGAAAAAGTGATTATTATCCTTTTCCAAAAATATCGGGTTTATACCCTCATAAATTCTCTGTGCACCAATTTCTCAATAATGGTCGGGACATTAGTCCGAGAAGCGCTTTAAAGTCTGAATACGTAAGCGCTACTGGTTTCTGCCGTGACGTGATGTTTCAAATGAACTGAGTGAAAAATAAATTGTGTTGGTAGAATAAGCTTAAAGCTAAGGAAAGTTGTGTGGTACGGCGCACCTGATATTTTTGGCTTAAGTTTCAGGAATTTATTGAACTGCAAACACCAAATGAACGGGATTTATTAGTAATCAACAGCGTTGACATCGATTGTTTTCGTAATTTCTGATAATTTGTTGTGCTTCTCTCGCCAGTTTTCCACGAATGAGAATTTCACGGTACTTTTGGCTCATTTGAAATTGTCCACACAAAACATTTTAATCAAAATCGCGAGAAAAAATTCGGACACGGTAGTCATCAAAACTTGAAGGTATAAAGATACTTTTTTTTTAGTCGATTACGTAACTTTCCTCCTCAGAGCTGGGGAAGTAAAAATATAACTTTTTTTTTATAACCGCTGTGAAATCGATTGAGTTTATTCCTTTCATTTCTTCATCGTTGCGTTTGATGGGAATAATGCACAACTGGAAACGACAATTCAAGATTTAAAGCTTCCAATAAAAAAGCGCTAAGTGTTGTTCTTACCACTTCGCTATCTTTGTACGTAGTGAAATCGGACAGATTACTGGGAAACATTTCCCCTCCATTGGGATGTTTTTGTTTGTAGCGTCACCAAGAGCTACAGCAGTTCTGATACCGGCACTCCAACTTATTTTATTATTATCAGCTAGTACAGCTATGGATCTCCGGAAGAGTACAGAACGCCGCTTTGCATTTTCATGACCTAACGCCTAGCTTGGGATGGATGTTCGAAGCACACCTACAGCTAAGATAGTCTCCAAGAGTAGTTTCGAAACTGTTAAACGATTCATACTCCGCTTTCTTGTCGCAAATCGTTTAACTAACGACTGAACGGAACAACGTTTCGACCCTTTCATAAGTCGCGTTGAGTAACGGCAGAAGAACAACATTTTTGACACAATGAATCGGTTACGACGGTGCTTTGTAGGACGATTTTCACCGCTCGAAGGCTCACCAGCCCGTCGACTAAACAAACGCGGTTAATAAATATTAACACGCCCTCTTTAAAGAGTTACCATCGAGGACGGGCCGTTGTGAGGCAACTCGGACCGACGTCCTGAGACGCAGGGCCAGCGGCCTTGACGAGTCGACAAACGGAACTCAGGAAGCTGCTTCGCAAATACCCGACGAATTTCGGATATTTGTGACGTTTCGTTTGCAGGTTGTTGACACGAGCAAAACCGGAAATTTGGAGGATTTATTCAGACGACGTTGTTGGAGAGGAAAGTTATTCGTTTCGTAGATGGAAGTTACGTTTCTTTGTCCGAATCCCGCTATTCTCTCACATTATTCCTCTCGCAACTAAAGAAACATGTAACTTTTCCTAACATCATGAAGTAGGAGGAACATCTTTCTACTGGAACAGTTTTGACAGAGTAAACCTACGCGAGCTGCTAACTTTTTCCACGAACTTTATTGAATGCTTAGCGCGTAGGTGGTTTAGAAGACTGTCAGCGTGATACCAAAGGGTAAGAAAATTATTGTAGTCTTGTCGAAATAAAGGAGGGTTTTTCTTCATATGTTAGCGTCTTCAGGCCCACCAAAATCCCAAATTTAGCGATGTAGCGATTTCCATCGGTGTTACAGGGGGGAGGGGCACAAAAATGTCTCAAAAACGAGTTTGAGTTAATTGTCAAATTATCTTCCACTAGTCAGTACCAAACTTTTCCTCTCCATAAATATCTTCATAAAAATTTGGTGCACGGAAATAGAGGCCTATGAAGCAGAAATAGGGTTTTCACGATTTTTGGCCTTACAACGTTAATATTAGGAGTTTCGATCACTACTCGCTCGTACTCTTATTTTGGCGTTCCGGGGTGATCTATGTATCCATTCGAAATTCGATTTTTTTTTCTTTCATTTCTTCCTATCCTGTGGGAGGCGTAGGTAAGTAATTAGACTACATTTTCAAAGGAAGAGTTTTATTGAGCTACTCTCGTCATTAACCCGCAACGAAACTTTCTAAATATTGTCAGATAATTTGGAACTGTCTATTCACCGAGTTTGGTCGAGTATCGTTTGACCCCTTGAACCTTTTGTTCAGGAAAAAAAGAAAAATATGAATTGGCAGCTAACGGCTAACGATGGTTGTTGAGTTCAATTAGTAAGAGTTTTGATCGCGATTTTCAAACGCAGATGAAGGGCCATTACCTTGTAGGAGTTTGAAAGGGTGAAAAAAGCCGTCACGTGATAATTCCCTCTTACGGGTTTTCATCGTATACAATATGTTGAAACGTTGAAACCGTTGTACCAAAATACGTAGTGCTTCTCTGGCGAACCAGGCTTTCAATCTGAGAGATCGAAGTCCACCAGCTCCCAATGGGCGTCCATTGCGTACACACTCAGTTTTAAATTTGACGCGAAAGAAACTTGAAACAATGTCAAATGAGAACGAAAACGGAAACTGATCGAGATATGTAATGACACGAGAGCTAAATATTATGCAATACAACTGCTACAAAATTTCATGATAACCTCCGAACAATTACGTGATAACTGGAGCATCAGGTTGCTTGTCAAAGACGACTGACTAGCGATCGCCGTCCGCTAAAGTGAAGAGAGAGAGAGAGAGTGAGGGAGAGAGCTTGTGGTGGACTGTACTTCGATGATATAAGGTAGGGAACAAGGGATATGAGTGTGAGTGACACTTTTTGCGATACAAGTGCGTATGTGAACTGGATTGAGGGGTTGATAGCGTACAGTGAGTGAGTAACCCGAGAACTGAATGACGAATGTTCGTTTAACTGGGCAAGAGCTGAGTATCGACTGTGCATTTGTGGTTGGGTCTGAGGAGAGCTGAAGGTTGCGTGTGAGTGACGGGAAAGAAATATTTTGGAAAACCCAATAAACTACGATTAGCCTAGGGTTGTATTTAAAATCCTTGCCTGTTTGATTCAATTATTGTTCTGCAACAGTCGCTCACTGTTTCTCAATGAGCCTTTCAACCGTAAAACATTAAATTATTCTTCTTGAACGTTTACGTTATTTTCCTTCCTACTGTGTGAAGAGGGAAAAATTAAATGGACACCTACTGTTTCGATGCTTTCCTGTCGACACTGAAACTCCTAAAGAGTTATAATCCGACAAGACGACCGATGTGTATAACACTCACGATCTTCGGGTTCACCTCGAAACTTAATTCAAGGCGCAACGTAAGAAGTCAGACGCCACAGGATGCCAGGTTTTTACTTTCCTTTTTACGCTCCTACGTAGAGTGAAAAAGGCTGAACCAAATCAGTTCAAACTAAATATCTAGACTGCAGGTCACCATGGAACGGCAAAATAAAGGTATGAACTAAATCCCCTCAAAACTAACTATAGTTATCACAGTGATCAAAACACTAAATTTTTTTCTCGAAAACCGCTTCAACGATTTTAATTAAATTTCTTGTACGAACAGTTCCAAATGACACGACTATACCATCAAATTTCCATTTGTAGGAAAATGACGGGAGAAGCACAATAAATTGCCAAAGTTTTCGACGAAAATTGATTTCAGCGCATTTTTTTCGTTGTGATTCCGCTCCAATGTTACTGGGATTTCCAGAAAAATGATGTGGTAGTCCGATCAAGTGCCTGTGCGACGATAGTTTGATAATGGTCATAAAATATATAGGGGCTACTCCAGAAATTCTGGAATTTCAAACCTCACTGTTTCACTTACTTCCATTTCGAAATGTGATTATTATCTTTCTCAAAATGATCGTGGTGTACATCCTCATCAATCATCTGTCTACCGATTGCTTAATAATGGCCAGGAAGCAGCACAATAAATCCTGGAAGGCTAAGCACTACCTCTTTCTGACGCCGTGATGTGCCTTTTTACCAAGTTTGAATGGAATGAGTGAATAACGAAGCTACGAAAACCACTGAACCAGCATGTAGAGCTTTGGAAAGTTGTGTGATGTGGTGCACCTGATATTTATTTGTCAACAAGGACGATATTGTTAGACCTTCAGCTACTCTTGCCTCACTCGAGAACTCACAAGACCGGTTCTAGACACCCTGTTTTTGACCATAACATTAGAGAGCTAAATAAGACGGTTTTCATGAAATGTGACAGCTTCCAGCTCGTTTCTACTTTCCTTAGCTACACGAAGTAGAAAGAAAGAGTTACGAGTTCTCTTCAGATCTTTGCATTTCAGCCCCTACTGAGTCCAAAAAACACTATTTGGGAAAATGGCCCGTGGGTGTGTCTGTGTTTTTTATATTGATAGCTTTTGATAAGGTGACTATACTATTAAATTTCCGTTCGTGGGAAAATGACGAGAGAAGCACAATAAATTACCAACATTTTCGACGATAATCGATTTTAGCGCGGTTTTTCATAAACTCCTCTGAAATGTTACTAGAGTCTTCAAAAACACTGATGTGGTAGTCCAATCCAATACCTATCGGATGAGTGTTTAAGAATGCTCATAAGGTATACGGGGGTCGCACTAGAAATTCGGGAATGTCAACTACCGCCGTTTGGCTTACTACCATTTCTAAAAGTTGTTTCCCGATAACTCTGGAAAAGTGATTAATATCAATTTTTTTAAAAATCGGGATTACAGCCTCATTAATTTTCCATGTACTAATAGCTTAATAAGTACGGGCAGCACGATAAATTCTGGAACAGTAAGTGCTACCGCTTTTTGCTGCCGTGAAGTGTTGTTTGACAAATGAACTGAGTGATAAATGAATTGAGTAAGTAGGAAAAGCCATGTGCACAAGTGAATTGACGTAGAGCTAAGGAAAGTTGTGTGACGCTACGCTTGTTGTCGAAATGCTGTTAACGCACCAGTATTTTCAGAAACTTTTGTTTAATTTTTCAACGTTTGAACTGTAATTGCGGTCCAGAGTTTGTTTTTCGTTATAGACGTGGACTAGGCGAGTGATAACTTTAACGCTCAATCCAGAAATGTGGGCAAAAGGTGAAAAAGGGTTTTTTAAAGTGGAGGAACGTGGGTTCATACGATAAAAACCATGGTTTTTTGAAATAATAATATCTCGGTAACGGATTGAGGTAGAAAGGTTAGGCTCATTTTGTAATTTTAACAACTACCAGGCGAAGTAGTTGATAAGTTGGTGGCTTGCGTAATTGTGTGCCGTGTCCCAGCGTTGTTGATCGCCTAGGAGTGTCTGTGTTGATCACACAGGTATGTTACCCTGAGCCGATAACTGGAAGAACAATTTCATGTACTTTGAATACGTCTTCTTCAGCTCTTCTGGCTATGTTGCGTAACACGGCAGCGGCTGTAATGATAGGGAAAGTCCTGTTCACTTTCATTCTAAATCCCACTGCCCTTGCACGAACCCTTTTTTCCACACCACAAACGTCCGTTCGACTTCTACTCCATTTTCAGTAAGGTTTAACCTGTTTTGTAACTTCACACCATTGCGAAACGCCTTGTATAGTTTGATTCTTGTAACCATGTTTCTGTTGCGCGTTCTCACTTAGCGTTACTCACGCGTTACTCACCTGACGTGTGAAAAGAATTCGAGGTTGTCGAGGCGTCTGTCGACGATTGTTCCAAACTTCATTGGAAACTTTTCTAACTCTCGATAATGGTCTGTTTTTCGGAATAGAAGACTGCCTAATGACATAGGGTGGCGTCTCGCTTCTTATTTTCGCCTTGAATCAGGTTTTTGAGTTGAGCCCGAAGCTCGTGGGTGTTATACAAATAGGTCGTCTTGTCGGACTACTCTCCACGAGTTTCAGTGACAACTAGAAAGCGTCGAATCTATTTTATTTTCACTTCCCGCCCCATAAAGCAAGAAAAACAGTTACGAGTCGTGAAACATTGTTTTAGGAAGTTGTGGACTGTGCGCGTTTTTCAGCGCGGTTGAGAGAGAACGGCAGAACAATATCGTCTGTAGGTTCATATTCAGCCTTCAGATAAATCACCATGGGACGCCACAATAATTTCTTAAAAGCAGCTTTGACGTTTTCGATTAAATGTTCTGCGCGATCAGCTCTAGGTAGCGTTGATGTAATTTAAAATTTCCCGCAAATATGTGCAGCACAATGAGTTATCAAAAATGCCAGACAATATCGATTTTAGTACAATTTTTGCTTTCTTTGTCTCTACTAAATAGAAAGGGAAGTTATATAGTCGGCCTAAAAAACTTTTTGAGTGCTCTTCAGCTCGTTGAAGCCTGAATCAGCTCAAACTTGGTATGGACTCCCAAAATAACGGTTTGACCAAATCTGCTCTAAACCAACTACAAATTTATAGTGATCACGACACAAAAGATTTTTTTTCTCTAAAACGGTCGTAACAATTTTGATTAATTTTTTTTGTGACGACGGCTCTGAATGACACGATAATGCCATACAAGTTGCATTTGATGGAAAATGACGAGAGTAGCACAATAAATTACCGAACATTTCTACGAAACTCGATTTCAGCGCAGTTTTTTCCTCATAAACTCCGTTCAGATATTACCAGGGTTTTTAGAAAAAATGGCAAAGTGGTTCAATTACACACCTGTACAACGATAGTTCGATAACGCTCATAAGATATATAGGGGCTACTCCAATCACCATTTCTCACAGCTTTTTCCCGATTATTCTGAAGCTGTTAACGCGATCCTTTTAAAAAAATCACACGAAAAGTCTCTTAAATGACACATGAACTGACTATTCAGTAATGGTCGTGGCAAAAGTAGGAGTAACACAATAAATTTCAAAACCATAAGCCCCGATGTCTCAAAGAGTCAAAAGAATTGCAGAATGCACGTGCCAAGGACGAGCCCAAGGAAATTCGTGTGGTGCGTCGCACCAGATATTTTCTCTGTAAATTCCGCGTATATAAACCTGGATTTTTGACAAACACGCCTTGTATTCACAAATAATTTGCTGCCGAATCTGTTTGGTTTGAACACCTCAATGGGGTTCATAGACACACATGCACTCACAGACCATTTTTTCAACTCGCGTCCTGTCAGACTCGGAAGCTCTTGAATTGTAAATATCAGAAGAGCACGCAACGCGTTTTTCAGCCGAATATAACTATATTTTTACTTCCTGGAGCCGAGGAAAGTCAAATTAAATAAGTAAATAATTAATATCAAATTAAATTTATTTATTTACGGAGCAAGGGGCACATCCGACGGAGAAGGCTGTCGCGTGCTGGCGTTTGGCGCATGCGCTCTTGGGTTGGTTGCGTAAACAGCTCGGGACGGAAAAGATGCCGAAATTGTGTCGAATGTACACGAGAAATGAAACAGTGGAGTGTTATTTTCATTTAGTAACTCGTCAGGACCCTTTCAGTGGGCTTAACCCCTCAACAGGCCTTTAGTGACAATTCGTGGTCCACTACTCAAGAGACTTCTCCCACGCCTCTCGCTCGTCTTCGATGTAATTAACGATGTCTTTGACAGAACATTAGGATGCTGCAGTGCTGCTTACAAATTGGTCATTTGAATGCTCCCACATATCCACTTTGTACGTATTAATGACTCTCATAGATGACATGGATCCAATCACGACTCGCCACTGGGGATTTGATTCAACTGATACAAGGACAGAACCCGTTCAAGTGGATGCCGATAAAGGAATATACAATCAGGCCACTGCTATGGGTGAGCTGTCTTGCCCTCTAAGCTGCACGAGTCCATCCAACCCTACCCAATAGAGCAAGTCTGTCTTCTGTTGTGTGCTAGACATGCTTACGTGTATTCTTGCACACAAAGCGTATACCATCAGATGGGCTCAGTCAACCTTAGTGAGTGTCTGCTGGGCCTGCCTCAGTGTCACCTCCTGTCTCTGGCGGTCGCAGCTCTGTTGTCTAAAACACAACAGAGCCCAACCCAGGAGACATCGACGTCTACTTGCCCACACCAGGGCGAACATAGTGACGCGTTGGACGGCGGTTTTGGACGCACGAAGTAGACCTGCCCCTGCTCTTCTCGGCAGACGAGGTCTAGCTCTCACGTTATTGTGAGCGTTCAAATATGACGTCCTCTATATCATCGACTGCTTCGGATTCACGTGGGCAGTTCCAGGACTTCCTGCTGAAAATGGGCGTTAAGAGCAACATAGCCTGATAGTAATTGGGTGACTGGAAATACGGGGTGCGGGGTGCGGGGAAGCGGGGTGCCACCCCTTATGCCGCATCGAATCCTGAATATGGGGCATCACTGTATGGAGGTGGCGGACAGTTGTGCCTACATTATGTTCATTCATGCCCCCTTTTATGCGTGGCCTGATTATTTCTGGCTGGTACTTGGACGGCCAAATGTGAGGTTGTCCGGTAGGCTGGGTGTATAGCCACCCTGCCAAGGTGCTGCTGCCTTGGAATACTTCAGTAGACGACGGTTTTTATGGCCCATGCTCTAGGCTTTTCAAGATTGCAAAGAGGGATACCGTAACAGTTTGGCCACATTGAAGATGGGTGTGAACCAGTTTGGTGTTCGTGCGAAAGGCGTTGATTCGGAAATCTTTACTTGGTGTTGACAGTTGGATTCTGTCGTTAAGTGAGCTGGTTTCGTTCGTGGATTTTGTAGATCGCTGTTAGATGTTAGATGAAGTTTTCAAAAGCTCACTGGTTCTTCTCAATGTACCATCCCCAATTCGCTGGAGTGTTCCACATGCAACCAACGAGCTCATGAAGACGCATTACATTCTTTTAGTTGATAGCCTGATCTCCCATTTTAAGTAAACAGATAACCATTGGGGCATTCTTGTGACTCAAAGGACAAGCTCATTAGACAGCTCGGAACCTTCGCACTCCCATAAAGCAGAAACCCAACTCGCTCAATCAGAAATCGACATCTTCGGATTTGAAATCCATCCCTCAGGCATTCGAACAAACAATTACGAAACTGTCCGTCGAGAACCTACCGAGTTTTAGGTGATTTATAGCGAAAGTTGTGCCGTCAGCGAGTCCCCTTTTTGACTTTTGGTTATCGACAACGGAAATGTCGTATTTCAAAAATTCTATAAATGGCGCCAAAGTTTTAGTCGTAAAAAACTATTTTATCAGTTTATCGGGGAATTGGTCGAGCTCGGGTTAAAAAAAACGAACTCGAGCTCGTAGCATTTGTGGATTTTAATGGGTTTCTTGACTACACCAGCTCCTGAAGGGGTCGAAGGGGTCACACGTCGTTCTTTCTGCTTCACTACTGGAGGGAAGTCGTGACGGACCTTCGAGGCCGATAACTCGGGATGAGAAAAAAAAATTAAAAAATCGTTTTCTCGATTCGTCTTCTCAAAGGAGATCGTTATCGCTAATTTTCGCGTATGATTGATTCCCTCTTGAAAGCCTGTTTTTAAGAGCCGTGAGTGATAATTTGCTAAGAAAATACGAGAAACGGGAACGTACTTCTCATAACGCGAATCGAGCGAGAAATCTCGCTTCTCTTTATGTCGAGATGGAAACACCGTTGAACCGCAGTTAAAACTAATTCAGACCTTCCGCTATTTGAAAGTGCAATATGTTCTTCCTAGACGGCTCATATTACAGCTAATCACACCAGCTCATCTAATATGAAATTGTTGCTACTTAACGTTCCGTATTAATTAACAAATACAAAACAAATAAAATATAACGTATAACATGATGGCACTTCCATCAAATCACTGACCTAACGCCTGTTTTAATCGTTTCCAGGTGTGTTTGGGTTTGGTAGTCGTAGCTGCTACTGCTGAAAGTGGTGATGAGGAACAAAAACGGGTGAACAGAGACATAGGAGCTCTTTTGAGTGAGTGACCATGTGGCTTTACTGGACGTTTTTCGTATGGACTATTATTTTGTACTATTTTTCTTCTTTTTTTTAATGGCAGGTACCAAGTTCAGCCCCGGTGGTCAAAGCAGTGGATACCTCCCTCCTCCGAAGTTTTATCCAAACGGAGGCCAATCTTGCGACTGTAGGGGCACGTTTCCTAATGGAAGGTACCCAGGATATTACCCAGGGTCGTCGGGATATTACCCTGGATCATCTGGGTACTACCCCGGATCATCCGGTTATTACCCAGGGTCATCCGGTTATTACCCAGGGTCGTCTGGATATTACCCAGGGTCATCCGGATATTATCCAGGGTCATCTGGATACTATCCTGCAGCGATCGGTCAGTACCCCGGTGGTGCTGGAACAGTACCCGTCAACTACCCTGTGCCATCGCCCCCGGACGTCGGCATTGATGACACCGTGCAGATTTTCCCAGTTCCGAATCGACTTCCATTGGCAGGCAGTTCGGGAGGATCTGTCACAATACTTGGAACGAATACAGGTGGAGCTCAGCAAAGCAAAGGAACTGCTGTCGCTGTGAGTGGTGCAGGACCTAGCGCTGTTGGATTCATTCCCACGAACGTGAAGAGCTCTAGCACGGGCTATGCCTACAATAGACCATCCATTCCTTTCCCTTGACATCAAGACGACTTGTTCTTGTTTTGTACATAGCTTTGCAACGTGCCATTTCTTTTATACATTTTTCACATTAAAATGTAGTTAATATACATCTTTCTGTGTCATTGCGTAATTAATACGTCTTTATTCACCCTTCACAGTAACACCCCATGTTTTCCAGCAAACGCCCCAGTTGAGACGACAGCCTTAATCCAAATGCTCAACATTAATTATGCTCACACATACACAGATTTCTCTCTTCCAGTTGTTTCACCTGCTTCGAGATTTTGATTATGTAAGCACCAGGATTTGAGCATACCAACAAGAGCTGCAGTCGTCAGTTTTAGGTTCACTTCATGTTTTAATCTCAACCGACACAAAATACAAATACCAATTGGGAAACTGGGTGAGAAAAGCTGTGTGACGTATTGCATCACATATTGTAAATTCGAAGTTAATGGGATGTTGAAACGTTCCACAATTATCCTATGAGTTACGTTTCTACTGATCGATTGTTGAGTCGTGACAAAAAAGTTAAACGCAAATTTTCGAAATATTTTTGCACCTCACTCAGTTCGTTCAAAAGAATTATAGATGTTACCCTTTTTTAATGTGTGTGTGCTTTTTAATTCCCGGCTACTGTCCACAAATTGGCGCAACTTTTGTAATTCCATGTGAACACTCATGGCTTAAGTAAAGAGCCAGTTTTTACTGGAATGTAGGAGGGAGGGGCCGCTCCTAGTGGCCTCATAAATGTATGGCAGCTCTGCTTTCTTGTTCTGTTTATCCTCACTAGAATCTCACAGGGCGCCACCATTCCCACATATCTTCTGATACTGCTCAGCAGTTTGGGAGGTTCAGCAACAGTCATTCCTCTATGTCTTCATTCTTCATTTCTGCGGGATAGTGGTTCGGTATAATCAAGTTCCATCTGAGCCCGGCCCAGGCAAATTGAGCAATGCACCGCCAGTTTTCGTCGGAATTCAACATGGTCCGGACGAATGGCTTCGTTTAAGCTGTGTTCTCCACTGTGAACCGCCACCTTACCCACCTTTGGCACAAGAGGATGGCGTGGGAACCATCAGCCATTATTGCCCTGAAGTGCAGGTATGTCCTAAATGCTCCATGTCCCGCGAAGACATTTAGAACTAGACATTGTCCTCATTGTGGCGCTGCAGGAGCCATGAACGAAGTGTTGGAACCAGCTGGTTCGTCCATCGCCCCTTATGAACTATGTCCCACTTGTCTTGCCACCTTCCAAGAGTCACAGCCCTCCTTCTCTTCTTCTGTTAGCCTATTCCAGTTGCCCCTCTGATGTAAATAGTTCCTTCTGCTCGGCTGCCAGAAGGTGGATTGGTATGACGCTGGGTAACACCAACACCGGCTCTTGAAAAACCAACAAGCAATCAATACAGAGGGCACACCTCCTTCGCACCGCTTTCAAACGCTTCCTGTGATAGGCAATGATGAGTTAACAGCTCACACCCGTATAAGAAGGTGGGGTGTACAACCTTGTGCTTGCAGCCTTTTCGTGTTGGGCAATAAGCACCAATTAAGCATGACTGAACGAGTCACTTCGCTAATTTATTCTTTAAAATAAGCAAGGATTCCTGCTTACATGTCAAGGACGCCTCAAACGCGTCCTCACCTCTGTCCCATAGCAATATTAATTTTCGGTACATTTCGGGTGTTGGGCGTACGAGAGGGAGAGTTGAAGATAGAAATAACGAAATTCAGTGAGCGTGAGGACTGTATTATGTGAGCAATGAACTGAGTTGAGTTAGAATTGAACTGAGTTCGTGCAAGAGGACGACACAATGATAGTAATCGGAACGTGTGAACTGGCCCTGGAAACTGTATCGAAAGGAAAGTGCTGTTACTGGGACGAGAGTTGATAGCAGAATGAATTTTGGGAGGGTTCTGTCTGTTGTGGGGAGGAGTGGCAAAAAAGATGGGAATGTCCAGACGAAGGGGAAATCCTTTGTCAACTGTAATTAACACAAAAGGTGGAATTACCACAGGTAACAAAAGGGCTGAGGACGAAGGTGTTTGCGAAAATAATGTCTTGGCGTTGGAAGTCCCATTAGAGCAGGTACGAAAATTACGAGGGCAAAAAACCTCCACTGATCCACGCGCTTTGCGTCGAACATAAGGTAAGCAGCCCCTCGTAGTGCTTAGGTTCCTTTTGGGCCTTCAGTGGCAGAATTCATATTGAGTCAAAATTAAAGTAGTTTCGTCAGTAGTTTTTCTCAAATTTAGTACTGGGAACCCCAGAAGATTGGCAAAACAATGTGCGTGTTACTCCGTTGCTAAGGATAATTTCTTGTATCCTCCACAATACGAAAATGTGATGATGAGGTTTGTGTGAATAGTTTCCCGAGTGGGATGCGATAAATTGAGTTTCTAAACTTCACGACGACTCGGGAAATGAGAAATGGTTACTGCCGCCTACTGAAGAGTGTCATGTATTAGAATAATTCGAAAACCACCGCGGTTTCAGCGCAACTTAGTTCAGTGTGCCAATAATGAAGTACTTCTGAAGGCATCGTTACTTTATTCACCAGTGACAAAACCTCGGGCATCTTTCGTGTTTATTCTGAACCCTTCACCAATAGAAATTACGGCTTCATCGCCCTCGCGTGCGCCGAACGTTGTGGCTCGACTCGGTCGTCCAAATGCCGAGCTATCACGATCGTCTGGCCGTGGAGCCGTTCCAGGGCTTCCTAGTTCCTTTTACTTATTCACGCAAATCTCAACCTCGAACGAGACGTCACGTCTGACCGCTGGGGTCATGTAAGTGACTCCGCGATTGCTAATCCGCTAGATTAAGCTCGAGGAAAAAGTTCCAGGTTCGCAGAACCTTCGGATGAACGAGTTCTTACGGGTCATCACTGAATCAGCCTCCGGCCATTCAAAATACGCACTCTTCACGGCGTGGCGTTAAAGGTTGTGAGCAGGTTTGAAGTGAGCTCGTTCATTTTTTTTTTCTGATAATATCAAAACCTAATACAGGCACATTGTTTTATTCTGGGTGGGAAGCTTGGGAGACCTCCGCCGAGGCTTGCTGGGGTCCTTCCAACCGTCAGGGAGAGCCGAAAGTCCAAACTGTTTTGTTATGGGATCAACGCATTGTTTGCCCTAGAGATGGTACGCACAGCCTGCGGCCTTCCGCCGGTGCATTGTGGGCCAGTTCCACAACAAGGTAGGCATAACGGAGCAATCCAATTCCTACCCAAGGCAAGGCCTGAAAAACTGGAGTGCTATTGGTTTGCAGTGGTCGTATCGCAAATCCCAATGGGTGGTTGGGGCACCCAGTCAGTACTCCCCGAACCATCACAAAATGCAGAACCATAACTGTCCAGACTCACTGCTTTTGCAGATTGGTTCTCTGCTTGAGGCTTCCTCGTAAATGATGAATAATGCTTCATATCAACTTTCCATTGCACTCTTATATCCTTTACACGTCTGTTTCCTTATCAAAATCAAAATTACTGTTCCTCAACACTCTTAAGAAAGTTCCTTCAGTCGATTGTCATGGAGAATGCAATTTCGCAAGCACGCGGGTGCACGGTGTAACGTGAAAGAAGAAGGATATGGATGCGGCTGGGTGTCTCCTCTCGCGCTAATTGAAGCATCTATCGAATCACTTGGAATGGCGCTCGTCGGAGGAGAAGAAAGGTTTGAGGAAAGAAAAAAGGTTATGCTTTCCCCTGGCGGATTTTGTTTGGAGCACGTTCCCGATTTCCTGCTCTGCGATATCTCCCATTCTCTTCCCGAAGAAATCTCTGTACCTTAGAACTTCATTTTCCGTTCGAACGAAGAGAGAAGACTGCACAGTGTACAAGTCGGTGGACTAGTTTATTTATTTTTTGGCTGGCCTTAGGTTAGGTAGCAGAAGACACTATTTTTTGTTCTTTCTATCCAAGTCGTCATTTTAAATTAGTTTTGTGACAGTTAAATTTTGTTTTTTATTCTTTCCTCCTTTTTAAAATATAATTTCCTTCTTCAATATATCTATTTGTTTTTTTTATTTCAATTCATGGGTTCATCCTCACAAGCGATTTATTTTCTTTCTCGTTCATTTTAAATTTTACGAAAAAAATTGGCGCCCAACGTTAAAACGATAAAGACTAAGTTATTTATTTGTGTAAATCTAGTGTAGTTATTACATACGAGTTACGTTTGTTTTCCGTTCCGTAAAATGAGCAAGGAAGAGAATTCGGAGTAAGGCGTTCGTCACTCTTTGCCCAGCGCGAGAGTTTATTCGCCGTTCTGCAATCGATATATGAACGTTCAAAGTTACTTACCGCCGATGCCGACATAGATTCTCTTGAATCCAGTTCCGTTCGAGTTGTATCCATCGAATCAAAACTGGACGATTTAAATATTAGTATCCACGATTACAATTCCTAAGTTTCTAGTAAAAGCCAGCAAATTGAAGTAACAAAAACACATTTGTCGTTTATAGAACTAATCGATAAGGTAACCAGTATTCTTGCGAAACTTAAGAGGAATGCTGTGGGATCAAAGGCCTCCAGCGAGTTGAAGACGAGTGCTGAAAATTCCTATTCTTCTCCAAGCTTGTTACCTCGAATTTCTCTACCGAATTTCTCCGGCAAAATTGAGGACTGGGTTGAATTTTTCTCCCTGTTCAATTCTCTTGTACACTATGACAGTTCTCGGTCAGATATAAAAAAATTTCAGTATCTCAGAACTTGTCTCAAAGGTGTGACGTGATATCTGACAAAATCAGTTTCGGGGTTGGGCTACGTAAGACCCTTGAACCGTCGTAGCTGCAGGGAACAAAACTGTTGAGAAGAAAGGTTACTGAAGAAAGGTTAGGCCGGTTTTTGCCTTCTCCCGTTTTTCCTGTTGGATTGCTCTGGCGCGTGTTCCCGTTAAAAATTTGGTTCTCCTTCAGTTCCCTGCTCCCTTCCCGCGTGAGTACGTTCCTGCAACGGTTCGAAAGAAGCTCGAAGAAACTCGAACGTCTCTGCAAGTCTGTGGCTCTGGTTTTGTTTTTTTTCTTTTGGCATGCCATAGGTAGGAGAGGACGTTTAATTTATCATTCCCTTTTTCCTTTTTTTATACTAGTAAATATTTTTCTTTTTATGCTGTGTAGGAAGCCCCATTTCTTTCTAATACTTAGTTCCCGAATATACGCATCTCAGTTGTTTCTTTGCTTTTCCTTCCCCTAAATACCTGGTTCATCCCCACTAGAATTTATTTTATTATTTGCCCCTTTTCCTTATTTATTTTTCGTTACAAAGGGGATGCTCTAGCAGTGATTGCTGGGTTCCCATTAGAGTCCAGTAGTTACCCTCTGGCCTTGCAAGCACTTAAGAATCGATACCAAAATAAGCGAAGGTTAGCAAATCATTGCCTTAGCAAGATAATCGATTTCCGTCCTCTTCGGGATTCTTCATTAAAAGAGCTACAGCATTTTATCACCACCCATGAAAACAATTGGAATGCCCTACTCGCCTTGAATCTTAACGACCCTCCGACTTGGTCAAATTGCAACTTGCCTTAAGTCGTCTCGACCCCACAACGAGAAGATCTTTTGAAGAGAAACACTCTTCCCACTCTATCCCAACATATAATGAATGACCTGATCGTTTTTGTAACTGAGCTCAGTCGCAGGGAAGAGTTAATGGTGGGAAACTCAAAAGAATCCTCAGTGCAGCGCCCTCCCAGTTCCAAAGCTGCCAAGCCAATGTCACAAACCACGGATTTCCCAGTGTTCCAAGTATCAAATGATGCTCAAGAAGCACAAAATGGGCAGTTACCTCTGAGAAATTCCGACTGCAAAAATGCACAGACCAATCTTTGTGCCAAACAAGGAAGTGGAAAGCTTGCAAACTGTTGGAACTGTGGGGGCTCTAACCATGTCTACACCAATTGCCATCTTCCTCGCAAGCGATTCTGTTTCCGATGTGGACACGCAGGCGTAGTAATATCGTCTTGCCCAAAGTGCAATCCGTTAAACGGGAAAGGGAGCCAGCCATAGAGGTCGAGCTTGCTCCTGCTCACATAGAAGGCCTTAACACACTAGATTTATCGCCACCACCCTTCTTATCACTATCAACTGCCTCCCCTGTGGCTAGGGAAACATCAGAACCTACTGCTGTTATGACCCTACCCGAATCTGTTATATCGCCTCAAACTGCCGTTTTATCTTCATCTTCTCTATCTACTGAGACTGCCGCTACCGTACCTCCTCTACCTTCTTCTTGCCCACTTGTTGGGTCTGATCTCGTTTCGATTTCTACAACTAATGGTTCACGTCTCACTACACTTCTTAATTTGTCTTTAACCCAAGAGTTGGTAATATTACCACTGTCCTTGAAAGTACTTGGCTCCCTAGGGAGTAATGTAGTTGTTCCTGCCTTATATGACACAGGATCATCATTACACTAATAGGGGATGAAGGAGAAAATCCAGTCGAGCTATGGGTGGCTGTGTTGAGTGCTAACTGAAGCTCCCCAAGGTAAAAGTCCCATTTAGTGTGATGCTCTTGGTCTAAATAACTGATTATCAATTGCCTGATATTTCGGTTAGTTCGTTCTGTCGGATTGGCTTGGCAATGATATAGAGGCGTGGTGGTGTGCTTGATCCCACAAGCATCAGCTAGTTTATTCACAGCACTACTAACAAAATTAGTGGCGTTGTCGGTAATTAAAACAGAAGGAATGCCAAAGCGGTTGAGAATTACGGATTTGAATTTGTTGAGAATGATGGTAGAAGTAGCAATTCTAATCGGTACAAGCTCTGCCCACTTAGTAAAGACGTCCACAAATACTAACAAATACTTGTTTCCCAGAGAACTGCGCGGAAATGGACCCATGATATCAGCAGACACAACTTCCCAAGGTCCCGTTAAATATCGAGGGGACATTAAACCCCTTGGAGATTGATTCTGTGGCTTCAATCTTTGGCAGATATCACAATGGCTGATGTATCGTAATGTGTCCTGATACATGCCTGGCCAATAGTATAACGGGCACTAACTCAGCATCCGCCAAACCCAGACCTGCGGAAGTACGTTGTCATTCAGCTAGTCTCCCTTCTGAGAGCTCTTGACCATGTGATACCACGGGAAGTTATGACCCTGGGAAGTCCGCACCACCTGGGAGAAGTTTTTAACGTGGTTTTCCACCTGATATAGCTATTTACTTGGGTGGCACATTTCAGAGGGGAGATGAACTGTGACGACTTGTCACGACCCGCTCCGCAGATGAATAAGCTTGTTCAATAGCAGTCAAAACTGGAAGATTTGGGTGCTCTTCCAACAACCATTGCTGATTATTGTAGGAATTACCGTGAAGCAGCACCTGGTCTCTAGTAATCACAGTCCAGAAGGCACAATCGTGCAGAATAGAGCGTTTTTGAGAGAAAAGAAGTTTATCCGCACACTGGGGTGGTCATGTCCCGTAATGAATTGGGTGGTCTGGCTCAACTTACTTTCTCCTAAGACATTCACGACATATGCGGCCTGAGAAAAACTCTAAGTGTCTCGTCTCTTTGACGAGAATTCCCATCTCACTTACCATGCCTGTTCATCTAGTGCATCAAGTTTTCGTTGAATGAAGAGGCTTATAATGGTTGTCGTCGCACAGAGGGGGCAGCCCCCTTTTTACTTCCCACTTGTCCCCCATGCACTCACCGACCATGTCAACAGGCATCTAGCGAGTGCTTCAGCGGATACTGTCTTGTAGGGCTTGATGATCCACAAGAGTGCAACTCTCTGGGATTGAGCGTTTGACTTGTGGGGCAGTAGCCAACCACACCTAAGTAAATGGTCTCGTACTTGAAGATAGTTTCAGGGTAACACTTATCCTGCGAGTTGGGTCTAGTCGACCTACTACTGTCGTTTGCTGACCATATTGCCCTGATTTCCTCTCTCGTTGCGATTGCACTGAGGTTTCTAATGCGGAATCCTGGTTGGTATGCCTGTGTTCTTTGGTCTACTTACTACTGGATCCAGACCCAACAACTCTCCCGGGTTCGACTTTTCCACGCTTTCTCCCCTTCATTCCTCGAAATAGCATCGATCGATGTTACAGGCGGTTACTGTCGCTAACCACCAGATATTTCCGTGAAACCGTCTTCTGTTTTCGTGCGTTTTTGTAGACGCCCAAAAGGTTAGTGCCGCACTCCACAATTGAGGTGCTAGAAGCGGTCAACTAGTTGGATTATTGGCTTCCCTCAACTTCCATTTCCACGTTTATTTCCAATCGACCAGCGAAATTATCTCGAAATCCCTAATCCCTCGGTGGTGTCCGCACTGTCGAGTGTGAACTTGGCCGCTCTGGACTCCCGAACTAACACGATTCCCTTTAAGCGGGCAATAATTGGGTTCGTCTGCTCCGGAAATATCCCGATTATGAGATGCAAATCCCCTCCAGAGGTTAGAGCCGGAGCTGGTGATTCTACAATGTTAGAGGTAGTTGGCGATGATTAACTTCTCCTGCCAGGGTCTCGAGCGCCATACATCAACCTCCGCATAATATAGGATGACCCACTTACTTGGGCTTCTCCATTGAACAGCCCTTTAGATAGAGCCGAACCTCTGGATTAGACTTTTCTCTTCACTTCGTTCTCAACGCGTTCGTCTGCAGGTCTTAGGATGGCAAAGCGATAATCAATTGTTGAATCGACCTTTAGCTCCTCCGATACGAGTTAGACAATCACCTTAACGAGCCTAGTCAGCTCATCGTTAATTTCCTCTACCAATCTCCCACGCAGGTTAACCCCCCCCCCCTTACAATCAATGCTGTCTTTGATTCATCTTCCTCATTGACAAATCCGTAGCCCATATGGTCACAATAAAACAAATACAAAACAGGATAATGACAACTGTTGTTTTTATCAGCAGTCATTTACTGGTTATGTATAAAAGTGTAAAATACTTCATCTTGCCCCTCCCCCACTTAGCTAGTGATTTATATAAAAGTAGTATCAACAAATACCTGGTGCGGTGCATCACACAACTTTCTTCTTTATCTGTACGTTCGACGATCAGCAATGTAATCAATAATGACTGGGGAAGCAAACTAACAGTCAATGAAAAGAGAGTATTGGCCCAATTCCAGAGAGCTTCGCTCCTGCGGAACACCAAGGCCAATAAGACTGTATCAACAGAAGCTCTCCAGGTGATCACTGGTCAGTTACCGGTTGATGTGGCCGTTGAGTGCATGGTTGACAAGTGGAGAGTGAAACGGGAGCTTCCCCCGCTTTGGGCTGAACTCAGTGAGAATCTCACAACAGAATGAAAACTTGCCGCTATCGACGAATGGGTGCTAGAGAAATGTCAAGCGAGATGGGAATCCTCGTCAAAGAGTGATGACACGCATGTCTTCCCCAACATCCGTGAACGTCCTATATCTATATCTGCTGGGACTGTATCAACAGAAGCACTCCAGGTGATCACTGGTCAATTACCAGTTGACTTGGCTGTTGGGTGCAAGTGGAGAGTGAAACTTCCCCCGCTTTGGGCTGAATGCTGTGCGAATATCACCACAGAACGAAAACTTTCCGCTATCGACGAATGGGTGTTGGAGAAATGGCAAGCGAGATGGGAATTGTCAAAAGGTCGTGACTCGTATGAGTTCTTCCCCAACATCCGTGAACGTCTTGCAAGAAAATGGGTTGAGCCAGACCACTGGACGAGCCACTTCCTCACGGGACATGGTGATTTCAATGCGCGCTCCACTTTTTTTCCCTCAAATATTCTCCGTCATGCACGTCTTGTGCTTCCAGTGTGCATGAAACAAGAAACCACATGCTGCTCCACTGTAGTTTCTACAACAGTAAGCGACGGTTGTTGGCAGGGCAATCGAACTTAGCAGCACTGACTGCTACAAAGCAAGCCTATAACCATTTTACAGAGTTCGCTAAGAAGGTGATGGCTAAGAAACGTGGTCATAGTTGATCTGTCCTTTTGAAACTTGCCACCCAAGTAAATAGTTAGATCAGGTAGGAAACCAGATTAAGAACTCCTCCCAGACGGTACAGGATTCCTCAGGTGGTCACCTCTGTGAGGTCACACATGGGCAACAGCTCTCTATCGGGAGACTGGGTAACGACCAAATATCTGCCATACCTCCCTAGGTCTGAGTTCGGTGGATGCTGCAATGGCCGGCCTCTTGCACGTTAGCGAAACCAAATCTTCCTTAGTATCTTGGTTAGAATCTCAGTTCAGATTGTTTCATTGTAACACAAATAGTTGTGCAGTATGAAATGTGTGGATAGTTCACAATAGAATTAAAATGGCAAATTTGGCATTAAATTTAAAAATTGGTTCAAAAGCGGTTTTCCCGACGGATGTCTTAGTCTGAGGTCAGGACTTGTTTAGTCTAAGAGCCACCTAAGCCTCAATAACCACACTTCCCTCGCCTCAGTTATTGGCCACTTGTTTGGAATATCCCTCCCTCGACCCTTGTTCGGGGTTTTTCGAAGATTATCACGAATTTGGAGTAGACCTAAAGGAAAATCCGTGTACCCCACTCCCCTGCACGAACAACTGCAACGCGCCAGTGTCCTCTGTTTCAGACTGACTTCTAACACTGTTCCAATTTTAATTTTCAAGCCATGCCATCCATACAGCTCTCCTTAAGTCCTCACTCCCGATACCTTTCATCACCAAAGCTATCTGGAATCTATTCAAGTCTTAAGTTTTATCGTTTCGTGAACATTCTGGTATTCGTGTTAAACAGTTAGATTCATGATACCTGTATTCAGACTTCCACTCATTATGGAAAATTTGAACATTTGAAAACGTTAAAAAAGGTTTTTACCTCATATTGGTTGTTACGTCCATTTAACTAACTGTTCGAGGAACATTAAGCGTGTTATAGTGTCATAGCAAGCGACACACCCAAGTGCCCTTATTAATTGCATGCGGTGAGCCCAACTTTGCAATAGCGCCTTTAAGGGACCTGATGACTGAAGCACCACCTCTCGCCTATATTCACTCCTAAATACTTGACGAGCTTTTCAAGAAGGAGCCTATGGCCCCCAAAGGGCTGGCTATTTAATTTTCCTTTCAAGAGGGTTAGCTGGGGTTTTTCTTCAGCGAACTGCATCTTGACATGCTTGCACCATTGCGTGACGGTGCGGAGCACGTGGTGAGTTTTTGCCTAGATTTGGCCGACCGATTCTGCAAAGACCAGCCCAATCAGGTCATTCACGTAGGCTAACAGCTCGCAGTCAGTCCCCATGAGCCTCCTGAGAAGGCATTCCAGAGTGCTGGTCCAAGGACCGAGCCTTCTGGTCTCTCTTTCTCCAGTCAGAGAAATGCTTGCATTTGATGTGCAGTTCTGACTGTCAGGGAACACCCGATGAGCAAGTACAGGTTGCAAGGGATTTCCTGGCCTTTAAGCTCATTGAGGATTGCTAGTCACCAAAAGCTCTTGACATCCTGCGGGGTACAACAGACCCACAAATCACTGAGAACGATCCACAAGATCATAAGAATCACAGAAAATGATGTTGCAAGAACTAATGTTAACGTACCTATTTGGTGAGTCCGTCTTCTCTGGCTGGTAAGATAATATGGGCGAGCGCTTTCGATGTAAAGACATCATCGTCTAGCCGATCGTCTTACCAGCCAGAGAAGACGGACTCACCAAATAGGTACGTTCACTTAGTAATTTGCCTACTGGCGGAACTAACCCAATTACTTTAGTACATGCTGCAGTACGATTGTAAAACATAGGGTTCTCAAGATCACCCTGAAACAACGCCACCTACTGGTGGAACGTCTACTGTACCGGGAAAAAACCATCTTGCTCATTGCTCGCTAATTCTGACCTGGATGTTTCTTTCTGTGCACCGCTTGACATTATTGGTTCTTTCCCTGTATGGAAGATCTTTGGAAGCGATTTAACCAATAATTAAACCAGTTTTATGTCTGTCTCAATTTTCCATTGGATAGTACTCGTCATTCTGAATCTAATGGTTTGCCAAACTCAATTTGAAGAAAGTAGCATCGATGATTTTTTCCTTGTGCCCTTCATCTGTCAAGTTTTACCAGTTCCGTATAAAGCAAGTTGAACACTGATTGGTTGAGCATTAAAACCCGCTGCATGTACAAGAAGTTGTATGATATTTTTGAAGCATTTTAATACTTCCTTTAGTCTTGTTGGAAGTTGGTCGCTACTAGCTGCTAGAGGCAGGAGAAACATTTGAATACTCGAGAGACAATGAGTGCGAGAGGAGATGCTCTTGTTCTCCAGCTGCTGCGTCTGGATCGACAAATTAACTCAGTAGAATTCGGAGGAAGTCCGGGGAGGGGAGGAAAAAAACGGCGATGGAGAAATTCGCTCACATTAATTTCAAGGGGCATCCGAGCGCCGCTTGAGAGCCTCTCATTTGCAACGAACCGCTGGTCTTCGGGCTTCTTCCGCTGCGAATGAGCGCGAGAGGGTTAATGAATTTCGAAGGCTGGTAATTTGCGATTTGGTCGAACGTTCAGCGGTGATAATAAAACCCTGTCCTCCCGTTAATTAAATAGATAAGAATGAGAAACTATAGTTTTGTAGACTGAATGTCTTAGAAGGGGAATTTCAGTTTGAAACCTAATTCTCTTCTTTGCTCCTCTCTAACTTAATTGAATTTATTTGTACGAGATAAGCGAGTTTCCTTTTCTAATGAGACTTGAATCCTCGAGAATACGAATATTGGATGAAGAGGTGTGAATTTTAGGCGCAAGCTTCCTGGTCGTGTGTGGGGTAAGGGGCCATACCTTCACACTCTACAGCAGGGTTGTAAATGGACCAAGCACTCCTCAAAACCCCAACATTGAAGATTTAGTTCTTTTAAGAAGCTGGGCCATCCACCATTTCAGTGGTAGGATTAAGTAGGATCCAGGACGTCCACCCAGGACCTGATGGCATCATTCGAATCCTGACCATCAAGACCCCCTACTGGTCTCGACCTGAGCCTCCAACTCAGGTCCAACTCTGCGCCCCTCCGCTCATTTGGCTCACAACAGAAAGGGGCAGCAAACAAATCAACCTTGAAGACTTTGCTCGCCTAATACCCATGAAGACACACCAAAACAGGTCGCCATCCAACCGACTTTCCTCCTTCAGATGAGCCGATCATGTGACCAGTGATGTTTTTCATGCCAATCACTCCCTCCATCATCTTTGCGACTTCCAACCACTTTCCACTGGTGAGACGATTCCAAATTTCTTCTGCACTTCATGCCGCCACATTCACTGCTTTTTTCACAAACAACGCATCACCTCATCAAGGGCCCCGACGAAAGTTAAATTCATTTATTTCTTGGCTTGAGCTTTCATAGTATATACGTTATTACTCCTTATTTTAATGCAAACGTCTTTGTCCATTTTTAACTTCGAATTACTTTCCTTATTGTTCTTATCTAATTCCTCCCTAATTCAACTACCTGGCGTTTCTCCAGGCTGTGCATGTGTTGGAGATGGGTCTGATCGAATGGGGGAGGAGGAGTTCCTGCCACTTGATCCTTGACAAGGTGAAGGTGGAGGGGCTTAAACTGCATGTGGTAGACTCAATGCCTGCGAGGTTCAACTTTGCATTACCCTTTTGGATACTCATACACGAGCGATCCAAGTGGGAAGGGGGAGTTCCCCCTTTTGAAGCTGGGGCCCTGGTATATTACACTAATGGCTTGGTGCAGGATGGCCTTGCAGAGGTAGGAATCTTTGGGCCGAGAATTAGAGCAGCTATCCCATTGGGGTCGCTGGCCGGGGTGTTCCAAGCAGAGGTGGCTGCAGTGACAGTCTGTGTGCAGCGGCTGCTGCAGAGGGGACTGAAGTGGCAGAAGATCTACATTATGGTGGACGGTCAGGCCACTCTCAAGGCCTTAGCCTCATATTGTCTTACGTCGTGGCAGGTGTGGGAGTGTCGGACTGGACTGAACACCATGGCCGAGGACAACACTGAAATGGGTGCCAGGGCATCAAAGTATAGAGGGAAACGAACGGACTGATGGGTTGGAAAAGAAGGGATTGGCGCAGATCCCTGTCGGCCCTGAGCCCTTTGTTGGGACTACCAGGAGCCACCTAGGTAGAGAGATTGGCATATGGAAGGATAGGTGCAGGGCTGCCCATTGGCAGGGGCTGCCCCGCTTTAGACTGCCAAACCTCATCAGTGGAGAGGGCCAAGGCTGTGCTTGCACTGGGGAGGAAGGATATGAGGATCATATGTGGCCTGTTCACCACCGGATAGCGCCGTGGTGTGCTTGGGATGCCCTTTCTTCAGTGGGATAACTTGCGGATGTCCTCTCATTGGTTCGGGAGTGATGGGGGCCCATTGGTGACGTCACACCTAGTGAGACCAGTGCCTAGTTCTGGTGCAGGGGGGTCACAATCTGAGGATGATGGACGCCCTTACAATTAGCCCGTTTGTGGCTGCAGTGAAGGTATCGCCTGCATCGACCATATAAAAAAAAAGAAGTGCATCTGCCCCTTTTCATCCTTTTTTTCGTTCACATTTTATTTATCGGTATTTTAACCGTGGTTTAAACCAGCCCTATGAGTTAGGAGTTCCTGGGATCACGATATTTTCATTTCTGTACACCTTAGCACAACTTCTCCTTGATAATAGTGCACACACACGATGGCGCGTTTCTCCAGAAATGCCTACAGATAAAAAAATTAATTGCTAGCCTGCTACCACAAGTTCGAATCAAATCAATGTATTTAGGTTCACATTCCTAGCACTAGATGGTAAGAAGGAAAGTCATACGGTATGTTTGGCACATACCTAAAGGCTCGGTTTCTCCTCCAGACGAAGGGATTCAGTTCGGGTTAGCTTCCAATGACAACGGATTTCCTTTTGTGGACTTTGCAGAATGTCCTTCCCTCCCTCAATTTACCTCATTCTCCAACACGCACCGCTCTTCCCAGATACACTCGTCTCCTAGTGCTCACACAGACATTCCTCTATTAACTCTTGCCTGAGTCACAGCTCGCAATCTCTTTCCGATACAGTTACCCGCGCCAGTTCACTTGTATTCTGAGTCGTTCCTTTGTGTCGCCCTTATATTTTCAAAAAATTATTCATTGCACATGCAATACATTCCTCTCAGGCTCATCGAGTTCCTTTTTATTTCGTTCTTCAACTCCCCCTCTCACGCACACAACACCGTGAGTTGGAAAAAAATGGCGGCGTTTTGGGAGGGAGATATTTTAGTGATGATTGAGTAGTTTGGTCGTCTCCAGGCCCATTTTGTGTAGCTGTGTTGTTTGTAACCGCGTTGACTCCGGAAAATGCTCGACGTATGGATTTCATGGACAAACGCCAGACGTTAGAAATGTTACGAGGGGGGTCAGATGTTTGAAGGGCCACTGACTCAGGCAAAAATTACTGATCGCGAGAAGCTCTGATCAATTTTTGCCCAACTTCCGTCGGGACTATGAGCCTTGTCTTTAACCACTAGACCATGATCGCGAGGGTGTCAGTCAGTACAGAAACATGCTCTTGCAGGACATTGTTAAACCCTTGTTAGGTATCGAGTGATCATTTCTGTGTAGTCCTGACCAACTTTGAGGAAAGGGATTTTGTTTTCCACCATAGGGCGCCATAATAGCTCTTCATGGTGATTGAATTGTGTTCTTAACGCAAAGCTCTGGTAGACGGTTTTGAATATAACTATGCCATATAGTTTGTTTTTTTCATCCATTTATTCCTTTCCAGATTCTGTGAAATAAATGATTTACCAATTTATCTATGAATGAATATGTTCAGTAAGTGACAGGAAATCACCCCCCTCCCCCCGAAAACCTCAAGGTCTTGCCAAGGTCTTGCCTCAAGGTCAACCCTCGGGGTTTTCATGGCTCTAAGTCTATTACCTGCGGTCCATTAATCTACTGAGGTAAAGGAACTTCTTGTCTTCTGTTTTCCTCACTCACCTCCCTTAAATCAGTGACTGCGGCCCTTCTGGATGAATACCTGGCTGAACCATTTCTGAATTCATTCCATTTCCGCCGCTGTATGTTTTACGTCCCTCTCTGCTTCACCAAACCTGGTGTGGCCGGTTATCTGCCGACCCCATCACTTGGACAGTTTGTGGTTACATCAGTACCGCTTGGTCTCGGTTTCCTAGTGATTTGGTTCAGACCTCTTCTCCTATTGGTGTTCATTACTCTCTCTCTCTCTCTCTCTCTCTCTCTCTCTCTCTCTCTCTCTCTCTCTCTCTCTTTCTTTCTTTCTTTTTTTTTCCTTATCTCATCTCATCCTCCCCCCAAATTGCGTTCCTCCGTATCCCTGGACTCAAACTATATGTTCAGCTCAGTTGTAGCCAAATTTGGCACCCTTGACTCTAACGGGAGATTTTGCGCTCGGGACATTTCCCCAACTTTCAACTCTAGCCTCCAATCGAGAGTTGCCAGAGCTCCCTGTCAATCAACTCTTCGATATTTTAAGAACTGCCAACACAATTTCCCACATCACACTTCTCAGCTCTTGCCCAGACACTGTCTTCGCTCACAGAGTAGTCAAATTTCAGATTTTTCCCACGTACACGCGGTCAACTCTCAGCTCTCATCATAGGACCAATTCACCTATCCAGAAACCCCTTTTGTGTCATATGAACTCCCTACCATCTCATACTCGTATCTTTATCCTGTCTCAAGTGTAAAAATTCAGCGCTCCCTCCCACTCATTTCATTCGACAGCTCGTCTTCATCAGTAGTAAACCTTCACACACCGCAATCTCTTGCACCCAACACTATTCTTTATTTTCACATTGGTAAACATTATCAAGCATGGAAACAATGATGGTGTGTCAAGAATATCTCCCCTTTTTGCCTTTTAATCAAGAACCTTCTATTCCCTCCATAGACCTATGACTTTACTAAAATTGTACCACACTGGTTCCACTTTCGACATTCCATGCTGACAAATGTACCGACAAGTAAGGGGACAAAATCCTTGGTGTTTTTTTGCGGCTCTTTGTGATCACCTACTTACTGATACAATGTTCCCGCTGTCGTTTACCACTCAAAAACGCTGCAAATTATTACACAACGGTTTATTATTCGGATAATCAGCTTGACCTAGCATTAATGCTCCGAGACCCATCCTGTTCGATTCAGCATCGAAAAATATCATAATGAAACCCAAAAAAAGGCCGAAAAGAACTGAATCGTAATATTAAAATAAACAAAAAAAAACACGAAAGTATCTAGAAAAAACTGAATTTTAATATGAAAACATGCACGCTAAATACTAATATCAAAATTTAACCAAAAATCTATGAAAAAACATAATGAGAATGAAACGAAAGAATCTAAAAAAATTGAATCGTATTAAAACGAAAACGTCGGGGAAATTGGAAGAGTAAGGCGAATGGGGAGAGACCGGTCGTTGGGAGGGAAGCGAGCGGGAGGCCGCACTCGCTCGCCTCGAGAGCGGTTGGTTTTTAATGAGACGGGCGGGGCGGAGGGAATTCAAACGACGAAACGCTTGTAGCTCCCGCGTTGTACTGCGTTTCGTTAATTTTTTTAACCGTTTTTTGCCCATTACAACCACGGGCTTCGTCCGATCGGATTGCCGAGATGGCGGGCACAACTAGATACCAAATCGGATTTTTGGGCGAAAGAACGAATTTTTTAGACCACGTTAAAGGCACAAAACGGCCCGGACGGCGGGCGGCGGACGGGGGGCGGGGGGCGGGGGACGGGGGACGGCGGACGGACATTGCAAATTTGGAATCTCCATGTCTTGAAACGTAAAGTATCAAATTTTGAGGGGGGGTTGTAAAAAATTTTTCGTGACCGAAAACATAGGGTTATTATTCAGAATGAATAATAAACCAAAACCCTGCAGTACTTGAGTATTCCGGTTTGGCTGAGCCGGTGCCTTAGCAAACACGATTTACGCCATCAACAACGGCCGACTTTAGGGCGTACAAGCGCACTACGAGATGAAAAAAAAACTGCTTCTGCTGTGCTCGCGACATCATGATTTGACGATGATGTCAATAAAATGCTCCGCACCCAAAACTGAACGTCCATCATGTTTGACGTCTTGTTGGCATTCACGTCTAATTGGATGCCGCTTAAGAACAAGTTCGGCTACAATTCACACTCCTCATCTTCTCACGAATCACAATTTGAGACGCATTAGGGTTCTTTCAAATGACATCACGACTTTGGGGGAAGAGGACGAACGACTTGTTCGTAGCTTGAAAATGCTCGGCCTGATAACCTTCCTGCGCAGGGATTCACGAAACTTTCTGGAAGGAAGCCACTCATACTTTATTCCTTCCTACATCAACTTAAGTGCTGGCGCCCCCTCGGTACCCCTAACTCTCCTATCACTTCTCTTTTTTCCCGTTCTCACGGACAGTTTCCTATTTTTTTGAGCGGCAGAAACAGGTAATTGAAGGAGGCTGAGGCTTTTTATGTCACGGTTCCGTCCTTGGTAAGTCAACATCCATTTCGTCTCGCCGAATTTGTATTTGTCCAAACCGATCGTCTGTAGTGGCTCACTCTCATAAAGCTGAATATAAATTAATAAACAGTTGAATAAATGAATAGTGGTGCGACCTCAATCCCCAACCACCTTCGTACATTCAGCAGTTCTAGTTTTTATGGAGGGACCCCTGTTCATGCCACAACCATTAATGAGCAATTAATGTTGAAAAAGTGATTCGCGGGGCTGTCAACACGAGCTTTTGAGAATTGTCGTAGTTGCCGAGTTTGACTTACAAGAGTAAGTAAGCCTGAGGGAACCTGCACGTTTTGAAATGCATTGGGCAGCTGAGCCACCCACCATGCCACTACCTTCATTGAAAATTCAACTTACAGGTACTTGATGGGACTACCAATCTGATTTTTCTGGGAAGGTTTATGTTCAACACAGCGAAAACAATTATTTAAGTGACGTTAGTTTGAATTCAGGAATTTTGAACACTTGCTTTAATTTCCTTAGAAACATTATTAAACGTTTGATTAAATAATTTACAAATTAATTTTAATTGGACTATTATTCTGATTAATATGCGAACGCTATTTCTCTTGTTCGAATGCCCCGCCAAGCGAACCCTCCTTCTCCATGAGCACGCTGGGCTCTTCGTGCAATCAAGCGCGCAATCCAGCTTGGTCGTCCTCTACCTAGGCCTGAATCGTGGGTATGTATATTTCGTGCCCCGTTTAGCACAATGTTCAGGCCCCAGGGACTATAAGTTCGTCATCATTCCCTTCCCGTTCGTTTATTTTCGACGCACGTTTTCCTATTCTTTAATATATTTGCTTCGCCCGCTTCTATAATTTATTTAAATAAATAACCGCTCGCATGACTGGGATTCATCATGAAGGAAACTGCACTAAAACCAGTTTTCGTCGAAATTTCTATGATTTGTTGAGCTCCTTGCGTAATTTTTCCAAAGGTTACAATTTTAAATTTTGCTCTCACAGAAACTTCAATCGAAATCGTTAAAGCCGCTTTCACAAGATGATTAAGTTGTCGACTTATTGAGAAAGACTTAAGATTTAAAATAGAACCATAAACAGTTTTAACCAGTCGCTAGAATGATACAAATCGCTAAATGCGCAATGGGCTGTGGAAAAATGTGGGACGTCTAACAATGCATTAATCAATATCGGCTCTACTTCCTCATTAACAATATTTTTGTCTTCTTATAATTTCAAATTTTCCAATAATTTCATTGCAATCTCAATTTTATCATTTTTCCAGAGCGATTTGGAAGGGGAGCCCCAGCAGCTTGACAAATCACAGTTGACACGCCGTTGTCAGAATTTCATGTTGCATTTAACCTAACCCTAACGTATAACGCACGATTTGGGTTGGAAAAATAGTTTTTCTTTCCGTCAATTACATATGTGCTCCTCCGATAATCTCATTTTGAAAAGGAACCCTCTGACGTGAACTGCGATCGCCGCGGGCGCTTCTGTCAAATTAACCGCCGGAGTTCATCCTCCAACAAGTTTCGAGGCTTCGAAACGAGCCTATTCTTCGAAATGGAAATGACGGTTCGAATTTGTAACGTCGTTGATGGACTGGGGAGATCTCATCATCGGAGCCAATTCCCTCTCAGTTTCGGAGAGCAAGGTCTCGCAGGCGCGGTTTCGGGCTTCGTCGATGAAGTCATTCAGCCAACTTCTGCGGAGGGACGCTCGGAGTCTTCCCTCAACTAAGTTTACCCTGGTCAGAAAGCGGGATGCTCTGGGTGAGGTTAACGTACGTCCAGTATTCGCTACTAAACTCACAAATGAGAAGTAGTACGGATGTAGCGCATACGCACTATCGGAAAACCATTAAATGGTGCATTAACATAATAATTTAGCTGAAATTCGAGCTCGCCAAGTCGCTACAAATTAACATTGAAAAAATCATAGAAACCGTGCAATCGTAATAAACCGATCTTAGCGGTAGATTGAATGGAGCACCTTTTGGCATCACACCACTTTCTTCAGCTCCAACTTCACTCCGCTCGTGTGAACCTGACCCTCAGGACGTATCGAGCTACTGCTACTTATTCTGCGACATTAATTGAAGAACCAATGTGGAGTTAACTAATGGAACGGTCAAGGGGATTAGTTTTGAGTGATTTGTAAAAAACATTAGTCACAAAAGTAGCGTTAGTTTTTCTTGTTTTTTTTTTTAAATATTTATCCATACATATTTACATAAGCATAAATAATTTTTCCAAATATACCAATAAAACGAAGAAAATGTAACCTTTTATGCATTATAGAAATATATTTCTCCACATGGGCCTTGCCTGCGGCGGAGAATGAGTGACAATATCGTCGATTACTTCTTCACTCGCTGTCATTCTGAGTGTGATATTATCTCCGTCTAAAAATGCACAATTTTTAAAAATAATATGATACTTTTTTAGGGTTATTTATATTTTCAAAAAGTCTGTCACTAATTGTTCCATTAATAGGGATCTTAAATCTGCAGGGAAGGAATTGTATTCGTATTCGAATCCGTAGTTCGAATTACGGAATTTCCGTGCGTGGTTGCTCCTGATCATTTTATGGCTTTTATTAAACTTCGAATTTATATATGGTTTGACAGGTTACTACGAGTTTCATTTTTAAGAACGCTAGTGTAGTAGGAGTGTGATTATAACAAAATATCGAGCGCAACCCATCACTTTTCTCAGTCCGACGTGCTTTCAGCGATTTAATCGTAATAAACGTAACAATGAAATGCTTTGTATGAACTAGTTCAACGTTATACGTAGTAATCGGTGGCGCCGGAGGTTCTCGAACTTATTGAGTCACTCCAACTTATACCACAGCCGTTGGAGAGCAACCAGAGGGCATTCTTAAGAAGGAGAACATGAGTAAAAACTGATCACGGTGGTAGTTAAATAAATGACTTATACGGCAGATTTATAACGGTCGTGAAATAATTAGGAACGACCTCAGAAATACCAAGCGTTTCTCTTGAAAATAGTTGGAAAGAGTTTGATTACGTCTTTTTCTATTAATGAACATCTCCAAACAATAGGGAAGTACTTAAAAATGCCATCCGTGATAAAACGACGAAAGGAGCACAATAAATAATCACAAAGTCGATTGAAATCGGTTTAACCCCTCATATGATACATTCTCAGCAAAATCAGTTCAATAAATACCTACTGAAAGTCTAGTATCGTTTATAAGATAATTGAAAGCAATCCCAGAAATTGCGGAATCGAAACCATCGTCGGTTCACTTGCTACCGTTCATCACAATTTTTACCCTAACTCTCTGACCCTTTACTGCACGACTGCGATCCGACTTCGATGCGACGTGGCCTTTTTAGTCTGCTTCTGAGCCCAACTCCGGTTGCCTCTCTACGATTATCCTACATTTACCCATTCATACATACCACTCGATCTATATGTAAACGATGAATTGGTCGGCAGTTTGTTTTATTTTTCCAATATTGATTTTGAAAGGTCCTCCAGCTACTTTATTGTTCTGGCTCAAGCCGTTTGTGATATTTTCCGAATACAGTTCGAGATACGATGGGTGTTTGTGAAACCGGTAGCGGAGTTAATTTCGTGCCAGCCCACCTATGCGCTTTGTTGTTTACGCCCACTACACCGGTCACTACTAGCATTACACTAAGTAGTCGATTCGACGTGATTTTTGAGAGGGGAACGTGGTCCCAACCCCCACAACTACAAAGCAATAAACGTGATCATTCTCAACCGAATCAATAAATGTGCTCCTTACAAGCACCTCAATAAAATCTGGAACATCAAACTCTCAACATTCTTCGTAATTAAAGGTATGTCGTATCAAGTCCAAATGAACTGAATGGTAATAGATTCCTTGAAATTGTTACACGACGGTTTATCATTCTCTGGCACGGCATGATTGGGAACATCCTATTCAATCAACGTCGACAAACACAATGAATATAACACAGCTACATCTACGATTCAGAAAACAGCGAGGTTTGTAGAGTTTTTACGAGATCCATATTCGATCCAGCATCGAAAACTATACAAAATATGACTTGCTATTATTTTCTAGGCGTTGGTAGGCAATTGGCACTACGCTGGGTAAAAACGGTAACTTTTGGTACATTTCCCCATTCCATCAGTTATTTTAATTTGCCCCAAAGTCGTATAATATTGCTACTTCAATATTTTCTGTTTTCACGTGAATACCGAAGAGTGGAGGCCAATTCGGTTTTTTGAGTTTTTAGTTTCTTCGATGAAGAGGTGTTCCAATTCAGAGTTATGGGCAATTTTTATATTTTTGCTTAAGTTGATAAACTGTATTTTCAGATGTATTTCGACAGTTTTCCTCAAAGTCCCTAATCTGTCACAGATCGAACAAGGTTTGTTGCCTTGTATTTTGCAGGTACCCTGTCCTCTACAACTGTTTGGTGCACGAGAGGGCGAGAGTTGAAGATCGAACATAAAAGAAATTCGATGAGCGTGAGGGGGTCCGTATTAAATGCAATGAAGTGCGTGGAGTTTGTGAACAAAAGAGCGACACAAGGAGACGACTCGTAAATGCGTGAACTGGCGAGAATAGATATTGGAAAGTGTCTGAGTGGGCACAGAGAGGCGAGTGTGACTATAGCAAGAGTTCGTAGCTGAATCAATTTTGAGAGGAGCTCTCTGGTGTAGAGGAATCTGAAGTTGAGGAGAGGGAAAATAAAGAAAGGAGAAAACCTACTTCAGGTAAATCCTCTGCCGTTAGAAATAACCTCAGAGGGAATTTCCGCAGGTACGAGAGGGTGAGAAGACAACGACTGGAGCAGTTTGAGGTCAAAAGTCTCGAACTGATTTGACTAGCGTGAACAACTGTAATCGACGTCTTGGTAAGAACCCTGCAAATTATTACACGATGGTTTATTATTCTCATGAACAGCTTGACCAAGTATTACTGCTCCCCCATCCCATTCGATTCAGCATCAAATACCAGTAAACCGTACGAAACATGACCTGGCTACAATGGAACTACGGAAACAAAATGTCTGAAGATTTTGCCCCGTCGGGTCGGGGAAATTGGAAAGAGGGCACTTCGAGCGAACCCGTTGCGAGTAGAAAGGGGAGTCGAGCGGGAGGCGAGCGAGCGAGCGGGTGGTTTTTTAATGAGACGGGTGGGAGGGAAGGAGGGAGTACTGACGAAACGTTGACTTCCGCTGTAGTTCCCGCATTGTACGACGTTTCGTTAGTTTTTTTAACCGTTTTTTGCCCTTAACAATCATTCGCTTCGTCGGATGGGATTGCCGAGATGGCGGGCACAACTAGATACCAAATGGGATTTTTGTGCGAAAGTACGAATTTTTTAGACCACGTTAAAGGCACAAAACGGCCCAGACGGGGGACGGGGGATGGCGGACGGGAGACGGACATTGCAAATTTGGAATCTCCATGTCTTGAAACGTAATGTATCAAATTTTGAGGGGGCGTTGTAAAAAAATTTTCGTGACTGAAAACATAGGGTTATTAAGTATTCAGAACGAATTCAGAGTTACTGTTTTTGAATTTATACCCTTTCCCTCCCACCTCAAACATATTTAATTTTGATGATAATTTTTCCTGTGTGCTCATCTCATTTCTATCCAACTTCTCGTTGACGGAGGGCGGTCGATCAATTATAATTAAAGTCGTCCGATCTTTTACAGACATATCGGGGAACGCGTTAATTGAAAAATTGTACATTTTATCACAAACCAGATGTTGGACCAGCTCTTCCCTCTAAATGACTCCAAAAACATCGCAGTCCAATGGTCCTAGGTACTAGTTCCAATAAGCGTTCAACTTGATTCGAGCTAAGCTGTAGGTGTGACGTACAGAAATAAAGATAACACTTCTACACGCTGGTCGTGAGAAATGTTCAGACGATCACATTCCTTATCGAAAGACCGTACGTAGCCAAACACTTTCATCCTGGTTATGCCCAGTGAATTTACAAATCATATCTTGTAAATTGTACTGTCAGGGGGCTGGTTAGCTCCACTAAAGGACTGCCCTCGTTATCGTCCGAATAAGCATCTCGAAGACTATAACGCAACGTGACGTCAACTCGTCGAAAGTGGCCACGTGTCTGGATGCTCTTAGTCACCTACTTCATTCCTGGGAGTGCACTCAGCTCTTTATGTAGTTATTGTCGTAAAAAAATGATAGATCTTACTGGTATCCAGCAACTGAGTGGATGCCACAAGGTAAACAGATGTCGTCATATCAGTCGCTGACGCGCCCAACGCGAATCTCGCATCTCGCGGAAGCCCAGGAGGCTTTTGATTTATAAGTCTCCTCAAGGTTTCTGAAGAAATAACACTTGGCGAACGCGAATGATGTATCGTTTAATACGAAAAGTCAAAAACAAAGTTCGATACTGCGTGAGGTGTTGACTAATGTGCGGCCATTACTTATCACTCCGCCGGTTATCAGTTCAAATGAAAATAATAAACAATCGATACGACCAGGGTCGATTTAATTAATAACCGACGAAACATATTTACAGTGATTTCGCTGTTTTCTATTTGAATGCGGTAATTCGTGCGAAAAATCGGGGTTTTAGATCACGTTAAAGGCAATCAATATATGGCCCGAATAGCGGACGGACATTGCAGATTTGGAATCCCGATGCCCTGTGAGGGTTGTAAAAAACTGTTTCGTACTAAAAACATTAGTTCATAGGATCATTATGAACAATAAACCAAAACAGTTGGCTGTCACTGAGTACAGTTCTTGGTACACACTATAAAAGAAACGCAGCAGTAACCAGTGGTGTGTGCTTTTGTGTGTTTGATGGGATTGTGATGCGTCAAACCTAATATTGAATGTTTGCAACATCAGAGATAAAAATATTTAGTAAAATAATAAAAACCGGAGTTAGTTTTCCGTTTGAGTTGATCAAAGCAAAAGGCGGTTTTGCGATTTATATCTTCATCTCTAATCTTCACAGCTTCTTTGACGAGGGGGAAATAACTTTGCTTTGCCTACATGAGTTCATGTTTGAAGCATCGCAAAAATCTGAGAATAACGTTGTTTTTTATTTCCATACGAGTTCTACATAATTACTATTCAACTTCGCCAGCTATAAATTTCGGTCAAGGGCAGCAAATGACAAGCTCTCATCCGGCATGTGGATGTTTCATTTACTTTCTGTTTTCCATTTAGTTCGCGTAGGTAGCGAGATTATATCATGACCCCGGTCGGATTATGATGCGAGCGATCACGAAGAAGAGAAGAAAAAAAATCCTCGATTTATTCGCCCCATTACGAAGTCTCCTAATACTCGCGTACTCGCCGGACGTTTATTCATTTTCTAGGTTTTTTTTTATAACGCCATATTTTTTCGCTAAGAATGAAATGTGCCATTCCTCGGATCCGGGTATAACATTCGAGACGACGGCTACTTTATAGGTCAGTTGGTAAGCAGCTCTCGGACTCGCGGGGATTTACGTTATTGCACCCATAACGTATCTTGTCCCATAATTCTGCCTCCCCCCCTCCCCCCCTCCACCATTTTCAGCCTCGAGTTTTACCCTTTTGCGCTCTCCGTGCCAGGATTTCCCAACGGATGACTTCCTCTAGCTGGAATGGGCCTTTGTGAGGTTCGGTCCAAATCCAAAAAAAATAGAGATTATTGACAAGTTGGAAGGATCTTGTGTGCGCAAAGGAGTGTCTTGAGGAGTTGAGGGATTTGTGAAAATCAACAACAAACTCCAGACGTGTGATTGGTCTCATTAATCACCAAGGGTATCGGCTAACAATATGGAACAACGTTTTCCTGATCACCACCATTGGGAGCAACAGGACTTGAATGATGCGAAGAATTACTTGAAGAGAACCATCGACTGACAACTAATAGGACAATTAATAGGAAATACGTAGGTTAGCTAAACGTTTACTTGAGATACACAATAGAGGTACAAGTTCAATGTAAAATGGTTCTACTACTCAATTGAGTGGCAGAGTCCACTAGCCGTAAAGGGGTGGCAACTGTGAGGTGTGAAGGAAATAGGGAAACCCGTTGAGCGCTCACACGTGGTAAAGTGCTTTGTAAAAACAAATCCTGGTGTTCCGCTGTGATATTTAAAGAAAGAAGCCCATTGGCAGGGGTAGTTTGGAGTTCCATGGCTTCAGGAATAAACGACCTCAGGACAGCTGAAAGTCCGGTTGAGTTGTGGACAGTATCTTTTGTACCGATTTGGCTTGAGCAGTGCCATTCCAAACAGTGACACGGTTATTCGCCGTTCGAAGATATTCAAGGAGAAATAAATGTCAACGTGTTTCAGAAATAATTTAAAAATAAAAAACAACAACATCCACGTCTCAGCTGAAAAATGTCACACAACTTTCCATAATTTAGTACATTTGATACAAGTACCGTACTTGTTCAACTCATGTGTACGAAAACATTGTTCCTGCAATGCATCGTTCCTCCTTACAGCAGCCACTAACAGGGCTATTGTAAGGGCGTCCATGAGCCTCAGCCCGACGGCACTAGGCTCACTTGGTGCGACATCACCTATACGCCCCCACCACCCCCACACAAAGCGGAGGACTAGTTCTGCATTAGCCGACTTCCGACAGAAGAAAGAGCCCCCCAAACACACGACGGAGGGATGCCGCGAGTCCATCGCATATGCACAACACAAGCTCTGCACAACACAAGCACCTCCTTGGCCCTCCCTCAGGAGAGTCGGATGAAGAGTTTTGAGTGTCTAAGCCCGGGCAAGCCCTGCCAATTAGCAACCCTGCACCTATCCTCCCATTTGCGAACCTCTCTACGTAAGTGGCTCTGGGTAGTCTCAAAAAAGGGCTCAGGCTAAGGCCGTGAGAGTGGTCTGACCGTCCACCTTACTATAGATCTTCTGCCGCTTTAACCCCCACTGTAGCAGCCGCTCCACACAGACCGCCACTGCAGACACCTGGAGTCTCAACTCTGCCTGGAACGTTTACAGGGAACCAAGTATGGCTGTTTAGTTGTAAGTATCTCGTCAATTCTGCCCAAATCCCGGTAGTGCTTGTTGACAAGTACAAACGACGTTAAGTATTCGGTAAAACTCATTTTCTTACATATTTTCGTATGTATCTCCGTTTATAGGCCGGGTACGAGAATTCGAATACGTAATACAATTTGAACTGAAGTTGAACCGTCAGGTTGATCGAATTCTCACAGTTTTTAACGTGTAAAACCTCAAACATAGAAAAACACAGCAATTTATTACCCAGCGGTCTGTTATTCGCGTCCTATTCAATCCAACGTCGACAAATATTAGGAATAGAGCATGGGTAGATCAGCAATCCGGAAAACTACAACTCATATTCAAACGAATATACTTGTAGAGCACCTCCGAGACCCATCCCATCGAAAAACATGACCACGGTACTGGACCAACAAAAATTGACGTTTCATAGGCGTCGCTAGGCAATTGGCAAGTTGGCGACGAGTCGAACTGACGAGTAGTGGGATTGTGACGGGAGGCAGTGAGCGGAAATGGCGCAACCCGGACAGTATTCGCTATGTATTGCCTCACAATATTAACTGTTATTTCACTGGTTTTCAGTACTACACCTGTGCGACCCGCCACGTTTGACTCAGCGTCGAAAAATATCCAGGAAACGCAGTATATTATTACACGACGGTTTATTATTTTATTGCACAGCTTGAAAGCGATACTGTGGATTTTCTTCACCTTTTCTGGAGTCGTCACCTCATTTGGTCAACCTCTGCGATGCTCGGTCTTGACAGCTCGGCTGTTCAATATTTTATTGTTGTAAACGAAGGAGCAGGCTCACCCAGAGTATAATATAGTTCATATTGTATATTGGTTGGGCTGACGCCTTTCAAATAAAAGTATTGTATCACATAAAGATCACCAATTTTCTCCATTTTCACTATTATAGATGACTGTGATATTTTTCTTACAACTACCGCCATCTCTAGATTAGACTGGATACTTTCGGTATACTGTATATACCTACGTTTCCATGTAGAAATTCCACTTTTGAATATCTATCTAAACCATAATGTAAAGAAATTACAATAAAGTTGACTTAATTACCAAAAAAAGAACCTAGAAAAGTAAAAATAGGTTTAAGCCCGAAACGTTTCCTGTCGCGTCACGAACGGCATGTAAACATCGACGCTATTACATTGATGGAAAAACGTCAATGTAATTTTCTAAGATGAAAATTGTGCGGTGAAAAGTAATTCTCTTCGGTTCGGTGCGCTTTGTAATAACGGAAATGCCGAAAGGCTGCTAGTCGTAAAACTCATCTATTTCTTTAAAGCGCCTCACAACGGGGCGGAAATAGAGCTTAAGCAAAGGATAAGAAGGGCAGGAGATGGAAATATTTTTCCTCCCGGTTCACCTCAATGCTTGCGGTATGAGCGTTTTTTTCTTTCTCGAAAGCTCCGTAATCATTTGATCATTTTTGTGGCCGGAGTGGGGTTGTCTTGAAGTAAACATGTTCTCTCATTATGGTTAAACGAGAGTAACGGGAATACGAGCGAAGAAATAGTTATGAAGTAGACCAGGGCAAAGTATTGATATCGAACGGTTATCAGATGAGATGTAAAGAGAGTGAGAGTTCAGGATCGCACACTGCGCTTGAGTTGGTCTCGGGATTAAGTGTGAACTGAAATGTAACGAAGGAATGATGAGCCGAACTGTCAAAGGAGAGAGAAATATTGGGAGTCTTCTGAACAATGCGTTTTTTGAGGCAAACGGGACTGAGTCCCTTCGTCACTGTGGCCACACGTTGGTCTATTGTGACGCTATTAATGGAAGACGTCGCAAGCTAGGGTCCTATTCCGCTATGGTTCGGGGTTTGATGAACCCCTGGGAGAAGTATTCAAAGCGCCTGGCTGCCAAGGCAGGGCAGTCTCATAGGATGTGCTCTACAGTTTCGCCATTCTCGTTGCACAATCTCCCTCTAAGATGCCCCTCTTGTAGAGGTGATGCCTAAGTTGGCAGTATCCAGTGAGGGAGCTAGGTAGGACTCTTGGATCCTGCCTGGAGAGTGTCAGCGTTGCTTTTGCCCTTGAACGAGAAGTCATGATGAGCCTTTTCACCTGTTTTAGTCGTGGCTGGCGATGGCACTGTTTTCCAGTGTCTCCTATCGAACCATCTGACGATTCAGGTGGCACGTGAGGCTCGGATCCCATGGGTAGGGATTTCGTACCACTTTTCACAAGGCACTCTGTCTTTCTGTCGACCTCATGCCCTGTATGGGCCAGCACTCAGATAAGGCCTATTATGGGCACTGATTCGTTTGGGCTCTTCAAGACATTCCCATGTCTACCTGGATGTGAAGGTGTAGGCTGCGATGGCATTTAGAGCAGCCTTGCTGTCCAAGAATATGGCGATCCGCTTGCCCTTGAGTCCTTTGGTCAGGATCTGGTGCTGATCTTTATGGCATTTCCGCTTGATCGTGACGTACTCACCCAATGGCTCGGCGAGACTGAAATTCGGCCCTACGATGCCCAGTCCAGCTCTACTCCATCACAGAACTGTCAGTGTACGTCTGCAGGGTGCCCACCTCTGCCTGAAACGACTCTCTATCCCACCGTTGTCGTGAATGAACGCTTACGATGACTTTGGAGGGATATTCAGAGAGCTGCCTATCTAGTATCACCCCGAGCTACCTCTGTCATCAACTGGAGTCTCCCTCCTTGCATAATGGGTGGTACCATTTTTAGGTTCCTTTGTTCAGTAAACGAGACGGTCTTGACTGGGTTAACAAGAAGCCCTTCCTTGTAACACCGAATGGAAGGTGTTTACAGCTCTTCGCAAAGCCCTGGTGATGCAAGTTAGGCGACAGTTTGTGGGAATGTCTTGAAGAAATGGTTGACCTACGATGAATCAATACTGGGCTGAAGTTAGCTACATATTCACAATAGCAACTTTGACCATTTGTCCTGAAGTCAGGGATGGTCCAAAGCATAAATATGAAACATATTTAGAATCAGGGAATGAATGTCTAGATGGGTATTTTTGAGCTTTTCTATATATTATCCTGATTCTAAATATGTTTTGTGTCAACCGCTGAGACCATACCTGACTCCAGGGCAAATGGTCAAAGTTTCTATTGTGAATATGTAGCTAACTTCAGCCCAGTCAACCAATAGGAATTTCGAAAATTTCGGGAAGCCCTTGACAGCCATTTGTAACCGTTTTGGTTTTGTGCCGAACAACCATGAATCGACGCGCCTCAGTGCAATACTCTCAGTCTTATGTCCAGAAATGTTAGATGGTTACTACATTGTCAAGTAACATTTTCCGACCACTCCAGACCGTTTCAGTATATTTTGTTTATGGTTAAATTTTGACGAGAAAATGTACAACCTCCGAGCAACAAAACATAGTTTCAGTGTTCTTCATGTACACACGTGCGACCTCATTATTCCCTGTCTGCAGTTTAACTATTTACTCAACCCCGATCGATCGAAGGTGCCGAGAACGGTCGCCCTGAGTTTGAAATCATAACAGACTGCGAGTAATTTCTAATTAAGTTTATGCGTTACATAATTTGAATCACACGTATGACACGTCCTGAAGAGAACTTACTGTTTGTCTAGGGACTGAGCAAATATTTGGAGCCGTTCATTACCTTCCACCGCTCGAATGAACCTTTGAAACAATTCCTTGCAACATTCATTCTGTTCGCAGCCTTTTAATAATAACGAGATTCCGCTGAAACAATCTCCATCGTCCCAGACTGTGGCGGCCTTCGGGACGCCTCTAGTAGCATGGTGGCCAGCCAGCGTGTTTTGGCATACATTCCTCTTCAACCGAACGAGAAGGTTTTGGGATTCACGAGACTTGCCGCGGATCGGTCAGCAAACCCTTATTCGTGAATGCCTCGAGTGCGAAAGACGTGGGGCAAGAGATTGAGAAACCGGCAAATAAGCTCGTCAAATTAAGGATTTGAACGAAATATGTTGTATTTATCTCAGAGAGGAGTTGACACACAGGAAATAAAACTCGGGGCCACACAGAACACATTGATTGAGAGTCCCATTAACAAAATAACTGCCAATTGGGTAGAGGCCTAAATAAGGGGGATTTCATATTTGCAACGTCCGTCCGCCGTGGGCCATAGTTTGGCTTTTAACGCGGTCTAAAACATCCGTTATCCTCATAAAAACTCCATTTGGGTTCTAGTTGTGCCCACCTACTTGGCAATCGAGTTTGGTAAGACCTTTTGTGTGAATAGTTTCAAATAACGTGATGGTAATATTCATTTTTCATTTCTGGGATGATAATGAGAGCGATCAAAAACTACCAACGTCGATCCGTTTTTGGTTTATTATTCATTCGGAATAATACGCAATAAACCTGTTTTCGGTTAGAAACCTTCTTTTGCCACGTTCTGACACCTTGCAGAAGCGTTTCGAATCTGCAATGTCGTCTAAAATATGAGTTCTTTCCCCCCAAAAATTCAGTTTTGTACCTCGTTGTTCCCGTCTGCTCTCCAATCCGCCCTGACGAAACGCATGGTTGTTATTGGGCAAAAAATTAGTCAAAAATGAAATTTACGTTTTATTGCAATTACGTTCTGTTTGGTATTGTTTTCCTTAGTATTTTTCGATCGGGAGTAAATTGGTACGGGCCTTAACGGGTGTAGGACTGCGTCTAGATGGAAAACAGTGAAATCAAAGCAAAAACAGAGAGGCCAATTCAACTTCAAAGACTGCATGATCGAACTGAGTGCAGCGAAAGTAATCGTTTCTCCCCGGCCAGCGCTCATTTCCCGGGATGCCTCATTCTCACTCTAGCTATGTACATCTTATTAGTATTTTTCGATGCTGAACCGACTCAGATAGTTCTCAGAGCTGTTCTGTAAACGTCTTCGTTTACATATTAGTGGTCCTTTCCCGGCTTGTTAGTGTAGCCGTGTTATAGTCATAATATTTTTCGACTTTGGATTGAACAGGCTAAGACAGAATCACGCTGTGCGAGAGAATAATAAACCGTGGTGTAATAGTTTGCAGCCCCTTTTTACTACTAGGTATAGTGATCGTGTCAAATAGCAAAAGTTGGGTTTTGGGGCACACTGAGTCCGTGTGTGTGCCCGTAGGTCGATTTGCGTGAGATCGGCCGGATTGATTGGGCTGGTTCTTTCTTGGTTTTGTTTGAGGTTTTTCATAGACGCGAAAATAAGGTTATGGGCGATTTCGGTCGATGGAAAAAGGGGGTGGGGTACGAAAATGTACCAAAAACTAGGGTTTTTCGCATTTTTCTCGGGAACCTCCAACGATTTTGAGTACATTTTTAAATCATGTTCTACTAGTCGACACCTAACTCACAAATATCCTCATGAAATAACGGTGTACGAAGATACAGGCCTAATAAGCAACAATAGGTTTTTTAGCCTTGTTGGCAAAACGGCATCAATGGTTTCATCAAACTCTCAGATGTTTTAAAATCATTAATACCTACATGTTGTTCTGAATAAATGTTCCTCTGAAAGTCCATTGAGCAGAGAGAAAAATCAAAGTGTTTTTTAAACATGTTTGCAACTTCCCAAGTAAATGCAAAACTGGATTTGATCAAAATTACCGAGTGTCTTCCAGCAACCTATACCCACAATTTGTTCTCCGTGATTATTTCTGTATATATTTGCTGAACGAAGATATAACTCATGATAACTCGAAAAACGAGATTTGTTGAATATTTATTTATCGGTATTGCAATTTTCTCAAGAGTGGAACTAACTATTTCAGTCAAACTTAATGGAGTACTCTCAACCAACTAGTACCTACTTATTGTTCTCCATAAATGTTTCTTCGGACATGCGTTGAACGAAGATACTACGCCTGTTTATTCGGCACGTCGTGGAATTTACGGGGGTTACGGAAAATTGTGTGTTGCTACGCACCAGATATTTTCTGTTTTCATTTTGAACGCCAGCATGAAGATATGAGCCAAATCGGACCAAAACTAACCATAGTTATCATACTGATCAAATATCAAATCTTATTTTTTCTCAAAATGCGTCCAACAATTTTTGGTCATGTATTTTGTATAGACACATCCAAATACCTAAATACTATCACGCAAATATCCATGATGTGGGAAAACTACGAGAGCAGGACAATAAATCAACCATTTCGAAGAAAGCCGATTTTAGTTTTTTCTTTACAAATACCGCTCATGATGATAGCATTCTCATAAAAATTAGTGCGATAATTCGAAAAATCACCTTTTTAACGTTTATAACATAACTAAGGGCAACCCGAGTAACTCTGGAGTTCACACTATCTCAGTTTTACTTACTACCATTTCTCAGAGTCTTTACTTAACAATTACAAAACAGTCAACACCATCCTTCTCATAAGAATCGAGTTGACAATGTCATGAATCATATGTGTAGCAATTGCTCAACAATCCTGATGGTGTAGGTATTGGAGCCCCAATAAATTCCTGGCCTTCAATTGAAACCGTTTCCTTCTTGGAACGTGAAAATGTTTAATCATGTTCGAATAAACTGAGTGAATAGTAGCGTTTTATCTTTATCACTCTCTTTACGGAGATTTCTACGAGCAAATTATCGTACTACTATTTGCCACAGAATGAAACCAAGAATGAATTTTAATGTTTTTGTACTCCCTAAAAACAACAGTGGTACAGAGGTAGTAACGACGAATATAATGAACCACAACCTCTTCCCTTTCCTTATTTTGTTTCGGCTCCCACGAACCGATAAAAAAGTCCCAATTTGTCGGCATGGACGACACATCTTAGTCTAAATGGTACACTGATTCTGGGCACGACATCAGTTGCTTCTTCAAGACGCCACAAGGTTCAACCCACGAACTCTGCAACTTGGGACTTCGTCCAAAATGTGTTGATACAAGCACTCCTTGAATCTTGGGGTTACAGCACTGACGTCAAAACGACGTTTGGTCGCTTCAGACGCGCCCGCTTCAGGCTTCTCCCAACCGATCCTGTAAGAACTTGGAGTACATGGAGTGAGACTGAGTTCCTGGTGAACATCCTGAGAGGAAGTGCATAGGTAAAATGAGTTACATTTCAGCAGGTGACAAACCTGTGACAGTACTTCCAATGGTACTTCCGTTTTGACAAGTAGAAGTCTTCGATTTCTTTCCTTTTCCAGTGGCTCTCACTAACACTCTCGCTTTCCTCTTCCGGGTTGGCTTCTTGCCTTCCCAATTGCCTTGATGCTTGGTTGGTCTTCGTTGTTCTTCCTGTTTGGTGGAATCTTCAATGTCTTCAAATTTCACTAACGTCGAATAAACTGACCGAACCTGCGTCAACACTCCTGAATATTTGTACCGAAATGCTTCGACGGTACGCAAACCACACAAGACTCGAATCACACCACTGAGGCCACAAAGTGATGGTCAAGTTGCATGTTGCAACAGAGCTCCATGTGGTAATTAAAGGAAAGGAAATCTCGTGTCCCAATCCCTTTGATCCTCTTCAGCACCATACTCCACAGTGTTTGTTTGAACCTTTCGACTTGACCATAACTTTGTGGCTTCAGTGGTGTAGTTCTGGAGCCTTGTGGAGATCTGAACATGTCTCTCCAAATAATAACCAGGAGTGTCGGCGAAGGTGCCAGTTTATACGACGTAAGTGAAAGTTGAAGACACTGAAGATGCCACCGAAGAGGAAAAACAATGAAGTCCAACAAAGCATTAACGCAATTGGAAAGGCAATAAGCAACCCTGGTAGACAAAAGCGAGAGTGGTAGGAGGAAGCCACTAGAAAAGGAAACAAATCGAAGAATATCACTTGTCAAAACGGAAATACCTGTGGAGTGAGGAACGCGGAGCGACGGGTAAAAGAGATTTCATTTCCGTCATCGCCCTGTGAAGCGTCGAGACGTCTTGCACACCTGTATAGATCTGCTCTCGCAAAGACAGCACAAAATCGAAACATTTATGGAGACACAATATTTCTGGGCGTAAGTGACGTCGTCTGGATAATGATGGCCTCCTTTCTGCTCGCAGTCTGGCTTCTGTCCTCCCTCGTAGGATGCAGTCAGCATCTTCTGCGCATTATTCTGCATTGACAACATCGAAACATTATGGAGGCACAATATTTCTGGGCGTAAGTAATGTCGTCTGGATAATGATGGCCTCCTTTCTGCTCGCAGTCTGGCTTCTGTCCTTCCCTCGTAGGATGCAGTCAGCATCTTCTGCGCATTATTCTGCATTGACAACATCGAAACATTATGGAGACACAATATTTCTGGGCGTAAGTAATGTCGTCTGGATAATGATGGCCTCCTTTCTGCTCGCAGTCTGGCTTCTGTCCTTCCCTCGTAGGATGCAGTCAGCATCTTCTGCGCATTATTCTGCATTGACAACATCGAAACATTATGGAGACACAATATTTCTGGGCGTAAGTAATGTCGTCTGGATAATGATGGCCTCCTTTCTGCTCGCAGTCTGGCTTCTGTCCTTCCCTCGTAGGATGCAGTCAGCATCTTCTGCGCATTATTCTGCATTGACAACATCGAAACATTATGGAGACACAATATTTCTGGGCGTAAGTAACGTCGTCTGGATAATGATGGCCTCCTTTCTGCTCGCAGTCTGGCTTCTGTTCTCCCCCGTAGAATGCTGTCAGCATCTTGTGCGCATTATTTTGCATTTACAAACATCGAAACATTCATGGAGACACAATATTTCTGGGCGTAAGTAACGTCGTCTGAATAATTATGGCATCTTTTCTGCTCGCAGTCTGGCTTCAAACAAGTTCGTTAGAAATTGGACCGCAGATTGTGTCTCCAATGAAACGTTTTTTAGTGTTTTATCAACGGTTCCCCATGCGAGTACTCCACTCTAGAATCCTCAGGTCAACGATGCGTGGCTAATACGCGACTTTTAACGCCTTGGTTGTCAGCTGACTAATAGATTGTCTCTTTTATCTTACCCCTTTTCTAACTACTACTTTTCCGATTGAGAGTTAACGTTTGGGGTTTGAACGTGCACGGAAGTACGCACTCCCGCGCATTAATGCCATATTGCTGATGAAAACGGCAAATTTTGGGTTCACGATTGTCTGGCTTCGGTGTAGCCAAGCGATTGCGAGTTTGAATCAAACATTTCTACCTATAGAACGGAAACGGTCTGACGGTTGAAAGCTGCGACTGAAACGGTCAATTGAGCAATTTGTACTTTTAATAGATCGAAACGGGTGTTGGAAGTATCAGAAGTGGCTACAGCTTGAACGGCATACTGTGTTGGAGCCAATTCCAGAACTTTATCCGCCATTACTGCCAGATTGTCTCGGGGGTCTGATAATAAAGTATTTGGCGTTGTATTTATCAACAATGTTCGAGACCCAGTCTGACGGGGTTAGTACAAAAACGTTATACCTCGCATGATAGCGGCCATTGTATTATTTCGATCCATTAGAGAAATCGACACAAATCGAGGCAGACGAAAATGAAGCTATTTAGCGAGGAGAGAATGCGATGCACCTTCATCCAGCAGTAATTGTCCATTCATGTGTGTCTTTCTAGCTCGCGCAAAGACAGTCGCTTCATACCCCTTTCGAAATACGTTTTTCGTACACCACAGGCTCAACATCGCAATCGGGATAATCGGGTTGCTCGTTCAATGTGTGATATGGTTTATAGAAGCGTTTCGGTTATATGTACGCTATTTTAAGCAATTTTAAGTGATTTTCCTCACCACTTCAACAGTTAAATTCAGACCTGACAACACGGGCGTCGGCAACGCATGAGGGCGAAAGACGGATTCCTCCTGCATTTTCTTACGTGTGCTCTGGAGTTCATGGTTTGACGTTGTTAGTTACCGACGAAGCGGCCAAAACTAAAAAAGGGTTTTCGACCGCCTTTGCGTGCACTAAGCAAAATCAAAAAGTCCTACACGGAACCCCGAAATACGACGGAGAGGTTTTCACAAAGAGAAGAACTCATGAAAGACATTTTGCGTTATTTCATTAGACCTTCGAACTTGTGACACCAAACCCGTTTCCTTCAACCCATTACACACACTTTAGTCACCAATGTATCTTCATCGCTCTGACAGAGATTTCCACGAACGAATAAATCGGCTCCCATTCGCCACAGAACCGAACCGCGAATGAATTTTAATGTTTTCATGCTTCCTAACAACAACATGGATACCAACAGCGATCGTAACGACGAATAGAGTGAACCACATGAGATTGAATTAGTATCCAAGGAAATCGCTAAGCGCACTTGAAGCAGAGGAGTATTGTATTGCACGTCCCACCAAATATTTGCTTCTTATAACAGTTTTCTTCGATTTCCTCGCCAGTGACTTAGTTCGTGCTGTAATTGTTTCATGAGTGAATAAATCAATATTTACCTCAGTCTTCTTCTCTTTTCACCAGTTATGAGACTGGGATTCCTGACGCCTCACTCACAATATAAAACTAATTTCGTGGTCAAGAATTTTTCGAGGGTCCGGACTACAATGCGGTCGCTACCCGTTGGTTTACGACCCTTTAAATTTTGACAGTCGCGACCGCGAGGTCGTCGGTCTCATTCAGAAACATAAATTCCGCTACAGAAGCGGTCGTTAAAACGGAATATGTTTGGAACGAGCTGACTCCTCATTTCTGAAATCCCCAGAGTTGAACGAACGAAGAGCGCAAAAGCTCGACGAGATAAATATAAAAGCGACGTCAAATTCCCGCGGCCTCCGAAAAGTAAAATAAATGAATCATTTTATGGAGCTACTCTCCCCCCACCCTCCATCTACCAAATCGCGGGTTTTTTCTTTCGTTTGTTTGTTCGGTTCCAAAGCTGCGTCATCGCAGGATGGAAGATGTGTGCGTCATTCTCCAAGTCCTTCCTTCACAATTTCCAAGATCTTCAGTACTTTAGCGGACGCTACGACGTATCGGATTTTAAACGAAGATCCTTCCTGCATTCGAGTTGACTGAGGTTGCTGCGAAGATTTCCCCCCTCCGTTTTGCGTATTCCGATGATTATCACCTGATGACGATCTCTGCGCTGTTCTTAAGGTTTATATATACGGGTGAACTAACTCGTAGGTCTCACATATTGAACCCATCGTCTCTCGTACGTCTCATCTCGAAATGACCGTCGCTGCATTTGTCGTACGTATATTTCCTCTATACGCTAGCGAGTTCATCAGCTTTTCGCTCAATCATGTGAACCAGGTGGAATTCAACTAAATCTTCCATATAGGAATTCGTAGTGTATGTAACGCCCAAACGGTCAAAAATACTTCTACAAAGGAAGGTTGTGTAATCGACTGAACATTTTCGAGTTACAGATCTTTTCATTTTAAATGCTTCCACGCGTAAAATATAAAATTGGAAGCCAAGTACATTCAGCGATGTAGTCACTCTAGCTACTAATAAAACCTGTTTTTTTTCCGGTTCTACTTTGAAACTGGTAGCACTTAACGTGTCCGAATTTATTAAGTAATCAGTAAATAGGTGGTATAGGGTTTCCTGGGAAGGTTTATGTTAACTGTTATTAAGTTATCGGGCAAAAACTCAAAAAAATTGGTTTTAACTGGAACAATGGTGGTGTGAATTCTGGAATTTCCAGAGTTGCTCTTAATTAGCTTATGAACGTGACTAAATCCTCGGTGTATAGGTAAGGTGACCAGATTTTTGTTTATCCAAAACGGGATACAGGTTGAAACTGAGTCGAAGCATTGGTAGAGTGCCAAGGGGTTGGTGTACGGAGTACCTCCAACACAATTTTGAAAAGTAGGAGTAAAATTGTGAGTTTTGAGGGACTTAAAAGATGTTTTTTAAACGTTGTGCCCTTTTACGTTTACTAATTACTTTTTTCTTGTAAAAAAATATTGCATTTAATTTGTACAACACAACGCACGTCAATAAAAACAACAAGTTGAGGTAATGTACATGCAGCGTGTGACAGGAAGGAAAAAGTCACTGCGATCGGGATATCGGTCAATAGCCTGAACGCTCACGAACAGCGCCAGAAACGGCCAATGATAACGTAAATTGAAATAGGGATTCAGGAAAAGGATTACGTATATTATTCTGATACTTAGTTATTTGTATTTTAATTGAGTACATCGCATCTTGAAATGCAGACAGAATTCGCGCTAAGGGCGTAAAGCAGTTATAAAATATTTTAAACTAAAAAGTAATTGTAACGTAAGCAAATAATCCACCGACAAATACTCATGAAAACGAGACAAATAAGCGTCCCTACAAGCTTGGTCGAGACAACGGGACATTTCTCTCAAAAACGGGACGTTTGGTCACCTTACGTATAGGTGATATATTGAACTACTGCTCTGATTTTTATGGAAACGTTGCTGCTTCTTATCACATGAGCGAGATTTCTGAGAAAAAAACCCGCAAAATTTGACTTTTTTCGAAATTTTTAATATTTATTGTGCTGCTTCCGTCATTTTCCCACAGATAGGAATGCACGGTACTGCTCAAGTATTTGTATGTGCCTTCAAAAATATTTAATCAAAATTGTTAGACGCGTTCCTGATAAAACAACAAACTTAACACTTTTGATCGCTATAACTAGTTAGTTTTTTGTTCGATTTTTCTCATCCCCTCATTTTGGCGTTCAATGTTGATCTAGCGGGTGAACCTCGAGTTTACTGTCGCTTGCCCTAGTCTTAAAAAGTGAATAAATTGAGAAAGGCTCTTTTTTTTTTAGCAAACGTATGTCTTTCTTTAATTACAGATGTTCGCAGTGTTGGCGGTAAACGTCATCGCATCACCACTGGAGGAGAATTACCGTGAAAGAAGAGCTGCATCTCCAGGTAAATAATTATAATTTCAATTATTATTTTAATTATAATTATTTACTCAGAATTATTTAAGTATGTGCAGTAATAATACGTGTGGTGTACCATTCAAATAATAATAAATATTATGGAATGAATACCAGTATATTATAATTAAATAACAAGTATAAATACAATAGTTATTTTAAATCATGATTTAAAATATGGTATTAATTATATTATTATTTAGTTTGAAGGGTTATCTCCTTCCTATGAAGGGTATAGGGTTTGGTTGAGCTCTTCATGCTTTAGGTAGCTTGGCCATAAATTATTATCATTACAATAACTTTTATTTTATTTTATACAATGATTTTAATAATAATCGGATGAGCTCTAAGTGATTCTATTCAAATCACTCTTGTCCCTATCAGAAGATCCTGAACTCTTAGGGTCTTTCCCTAAGATCAGCAATCCTGGAATCTTAGTGCCCCTTGTCAATCAACTCTTTGACGTGTGAAGCCCTGCCAACACAATTGTATACCCCCTGGAATGAAGTATTTTCCCTCCAACTGGTTTGCCTCATCCCATTTCCTCATAAACACTTCTCATCCCTTACTTCCAAACTTCTACCTACAGTTGACTCTCAGCTCTCGTCCCTAACCCTGTTCACCTATACAGAGACTCCCCTCAACCCGTGTCACGTGAACCACTGGCTCTACAGTGTGCTCTACCACCTCTGTCATTCTCAAGTTTAAAAATATACCAGCTTTTCCTTCGTCCAAACTAGACTTCACATCGCTCCCCCTTTTGCACTCGACGGTATTATGTATTTGTTTGAATGGTTACTTTACTTTTGGCTATTTTTATTTTCTTTTTTCATGTTTGTGTGTTTTCAAGGATTTGGTGGACATTTCGGCGGTCATTTTGGCGGCCACGGCCACGGCCATCATCACGGTGGATTCGGATTTCCAGGGTACCAAGGTCATGGAGGGTATTTTCCACATGGATCTTTCGGACACGGTTTTCACGGCCATCACAGTCATCACCGTGGCCATTTCTTTTGAACTGACTTCTCTGATGGGATTAATGCCGAATTCCTATTTGAAAAAATAACGAACGCCAAATTTGATTGAATGTATTTTGATGTTGGAATGTTAGATTATATTTTATTCTACGCACCGCTGGTTTTGTTAAAATTGCATTAAGTCCTTGCTACTATACAGCCGCGGATATGTCACTGGCAAACTTTGCTGTGAACTGGAGTCCCATTGAATGTTCCGAGGATATGAAGAATGAGCTTCATTGGTGTCCATAATAGGTAATAGCCATTAGCAAGTACCATCGGAAAATCAAATTTTGAAATGAAGGTTTTTCTTATTGATACCAAAACGGGATTTAGTTCCGTGTGAACGGTCCAGGGGAAATTCTTTGAACTAAGATACATTCCCTATACGGGCCGCATATGTTCTAAAACCTATCATACGTCAACCGTAGCCCAATGGTGCGAGCCCGTCTAGACGCAGGTGGCTCAGGGAAAACCCCAGCTAACCTCCCCTGAAGGGGAGATTAAATAGCCAACCATCAATACGTTTTGGCGGCCGCAGGTTCCTTCTTCGGAAGCAATATGAGTAAGAGGAGGCATTTCAGCCAACACCACCAGCCCTCAAAGGCACTAACCTCGCTAAGTTTGCGTCATTACGAGCAATTAGTGTGTTGCCGTGTACATTATCCTCATGTATAAGGCCATCGACCCAGTCGTAGTTGGCGGTCAAAGGAGAGTAGTGACCCAGTCAAAGAGAGCTGCACTCCAAGTGATCACTGGTCAGCTACCAGTTTACTTGGTTGTTGAGTGCAGGGTGAACAAGTGGAGATTGGAAAGGGAGCTTCTTCCACACTAGGCCATGTAGGCCTCCCTACTGAGGGAGAACTTGCCAGACTAGTTGAATGGGCATTAGATAAATAGCAAGCAATATGGGAAACCTCTTCAAAGGAATTTGACACGTATGAGTGGTTTTACCAACATTTGTGAACCTCGTAGGAGAAAGCGGGTTGAGCTAGACTACAGGACGAGCCAGTAGTTCCTTACGGGACATGGTGGCTTCAATGGGCGGCTTCACTTCTTTTCTCTTTAAGACTTCATCTAGCAGCTCGTGCGCCTCCAGTGAGCAACAAAGCACGTGCTGCTACACTGTACTTCCTACAGTTGTTGAAAGAACAGCCAAGCATACCAGCTTTGACTACAACTAAGCAAGCTCATATCCGTTTGCAAAGAAGGGGATGCCAAAGAAACCTGGCCACAGTCGATCTGCACCTTAGGAACTTTCCGCACAAGTAAATAGTGATGAGGTAGCAAACCCGATAAAAAACACCTCTCAGATGGTACAGGATTGCCCAGGATCCAAAGCCACTTACCTAGGGGAGGTTAGCCACTGCCCCATTGTCTCACCAGGCAATCAAAGGAGGGTAGTTACCCAGTCCGAGAGAGCTGCACTTCTGTGGATCATGAAGGCCTATATGACAGTATCTATTTAAGCACTACCACGGAAGTCATTTACTTCCGCGCGGTAACACACGGGTAACAGCTCTGCAGCTGGCAAAGTACCTCCACAGGCCTGGATTCAGTGGACGCCCTTGCGTGACAGCGACAACATGACATGGCTAATATAATTCTCTCATGAGGATTCAACACATAACGAAACAGACTGAGGAAAGTTGTTTGATGCACAACTTTTTTTTTCCCAACAGATTACAATATTTGTCGTGCCCGTTGCTGATTGCAACGTATATTGGTGGTGGATGCAAACATTTTAAAGGTCGGTTACAATACGCCCCTTTTCTTAGGGACGAGGAAAGAAGGAAAGAAGAAGTTCGAATGTGTCGGTGAGCCTTACGGCGTTTTCTAATACATTCCCACGAGTCAGGTGGCCTTCAGGGTTTAAGGGAATTCTAGAACCCCCCCCCCCGCTCCTCACCCCTCGTGCCCTCATTTCCGCAATGGTTTTCGCGTCGTGTTGCGTCTGAGCCAATAAATGTCGCGAATACTTTCATACGTCCAAGTCCGCGTAACGGAACACTGCGAAAGTAATCGAAGAGCTGAGAACGAAATAATTGAACCATCCCCGGAACGCGGAGCGGTGGCGACAACTTGAATTGCCTCACGTACCGTCGGTAAATACGATTAATCTCAAAAGCCCGCGATACCTTCCCTCCATCCCCCCTCATTTCACCATCGTCATTATCATCATCATTGAATAACGTCGTCCGATCGGGAAAACAAAAGCTGGAAATACTTTTACTTCTCGATCCCCTTCCAAAAGCATCGTTTTCCCTCAATAAGTTCAATGGCTGATGGTATCAATGGGATTCTTCAAGGCTGTTTCCTACCCAGCCCGGGTTTCGGGGATTGTCGAGACGAGATCTAATTATTTTTGGGCGATATAAAAGCGCAGAGAACTTATTTCGAAGTTAGTTCGTCTCTTCGGAAACCATCGGTGAAACAATGGCCTTCAAATCAATCGTAAGCTAAAATTTTATTTTTAAATTACGTAAAGTTTGTTAAACAAATTTCAATTTTGTTTTCCGTACAAACTATGGCCTAAACGTTAATGTTCAACTATATTCATTAATCGCCCTTTTAAATCCGAATGAAAAAATAACTTTAATTTGAACATTAAGTACGTATAAACTTAACTAAATTCAAAAATGAATGTTAGTTCAATGGAGTTTTATGGGAGGACTGGGCCAGACCATTGTCAGCCACACTGGCTCGTTGGTCATGGTTCGTGTCTGGGCTTGGCACGTAGTTCTCGGGAGCCTGGAGGACCACTACTACGCGGGTTGAGACATACTGTCCACAACGGAAGGCATCCGTGCCTCGAGCCTGCGCCGACGATATTACCGGAGCTTGAGCAAAGGTGGTGAACCTCCACATGATTTAGTGGCAGTATCCTCGGACGGGAGACAAGCTCGAGCAGGGCAGCTGAAAAGCATGTGAGGGGCGTTTTCGTCCACCTCCCTCCCCACAACCCCCAAGGAGGGCAAAATTGCATGTAGGTGGTGCGCCATGTCTAGCTGCCTGGCCAATGCGCAACCCCCCAGCCGTGAGTCTTTATTTGTTCACCAGTTTATCATTCATTTCTTCAATTAAAATTGATAACATTTAAAGGTTAATTTTGTTGTTGTAATCTACTCTTTTGAAATTAACAATTTGAATGTGTCACCTCTTTTATTATGACAAAGGAAAACTAAAAACTGCTGATGCTGGCTAATATACCCGAATAGGACTACAAAATACTACGTTATACTGAGTCAGGGCGATTCGATAAATGGGTGCACTTGTTAAACCAGTTTAGAAGTGATGAATGAAATAGTTGGGAGCCACCTCATAAACTGTGGAACTCAAATTTGCGTCGTTTCGTTGAGCTTTTTGCGCAGTTTTTCCGGCGTATAACTCTTGCATGGTGTAGAAAACCTTCCACCTACAGGTACGTTGCTCAATAAAAATTGTGATATTAGTAGGGGCAACCCAATAAAATCCAGGACGTCAGCACAACCATTCACCGGATCCGTATTAACGGTTTAAATCTGATTGTAACAATTGCTGGAGCGACAGAAACATCCAAACGTACGTGGTGCTGATGAAAGGTGTGTCATCCTTTACATTCGCCAAATTAGATCGGCCAATAAGGTTCAGGAAGGTTCCTAGAGCCACGAAAATATTGATGAAGTTGTGGAGAGTCTGAGACGGCGCATGGAATGTTAATGGACCAGGCATCAACATATATTATTTTGCATGGGTTTTCTCGTGGTGTCATCGTTGTCATACCAAATATATAAACGATATTTTATTACTCTTGCTGCAGGTTGTTATAGCTCTTGCTATCGCTGCCATGGCATCAGCCGATGAGCACAGACAGAAGAAAGGAGTTTTGGGCCTTGGTAAATACACTTCCTAATGAGTTTTGTACAAAACACGCTATTTCTGGTTCATCCCCTTAATTTATATATTACTCTCTACTACTCACACTAATATTCTATAATATCAGGTTATGGCGGCGGATTTGGAGGCTTGGGAGGCTACAGCGGGGGCATCGGACAAGGAGGCTTTGGAGGCGGTTTCGGCCAAGGAGGCTACGGAGGACTGGGAGGAGGCCATGGAGGACTGGGAGGAGGCCACGGAGGATTGGGAGGAGGCCACGGAGGCTTCAGAGGCCTCGGAAACTACGGCTACGGATCTGGCCTTGGTGGATATGGAGGAGGTCACGGAGGTTATGGCGGAGGACTTGGAGGCTACGGAGGTGGACTAGGAGGCTATGGAGGCGGACTCGGAGGCTACAATGGGGGACTCAGTGGATACGGAGGACTTGGCGGTATTGGCCATGGTTGGTGATGTTGAAACTGAAGGACGACTTTAAATTTGTGATAAAACTGTGAAAACGCTTGTGATTTATATACATGTAACTTTTATAACTAAATATACAATGAAAGATACACACTGGTTCTGGACATTGTAAGCAATGCCCCCACTTTATCCTTCTTTTACGCTGCCCTGCCCAACTTCCAATATTTGAACATTCGAGGGGTTTTCCTATATCCCTTTCCCTGAACTCACTTCTCACCCCTTACTTGTGCCACATCCTTAGCTGCCTTAGAGCTTAAAGGAGATTGGGTTTTTGATGGTACCGGCCACGGCTGCTGATGTAAAACTGAAGGACGAATTTAAATTTGTTATAAAACTGTGAATACACTGGTGATTTATATACGTGTGATGTTTATACCAGTATACACATTGAGAAATACTCATTGGCTCTTGAAATTGTGAATACTGCTCCTTTTCTCCCTTCTTTTACGCCGCTGCCAATAGTCTGAGCCCGACCCAACACAAGAATTTATATTACTGGAGCCGAACTAATTAATATTAACCAGGTTTGAGCATTCCAGTGGGGTTTCCTTCTTCTCTTATCCTACTTCTAACCCCTAAGTTTTATCACCTCTTCAACTGCGAATAGCTAAACTCTCAGCTCTCATCCGTGCTCGCACCAGTTCAACTGTCCAGAGGCCCCCTGCATTGTATGAAATCTGTATCTTCGTCGCTTTACACTGAACTATGTATATGTATCGTATGAACATTTAACTAGTACGTTTACCAACAGAAAAGCGTTTCACAATAATCATCCCTAATCAGCCAGGACAGGCATGATCCACCCACAATTTTTCCACGAACAGATGTCTGTCTGTCATCTTTTCTCGCCTCTCGATGAATTGCCATTTTCATCTACCGGTATCATCTTGTCACAAGTTATTTGAGAACGTCAAATCGCCTTATTTCGAAAAGAGCCCTAATTTATTTATTTATTCATTATGTAAGGGTACGGGACAGTTCGAATTACAAAAGAAAAACGAACAAAAACTTATCACGGTGTTTTGTTCAGTTTCATTTCATGCACGTACATACTTTTTTGAAAAGAAAAGAAAAAACGAAGACTTGGACGCGTTAAGCCGATATTCCAGTCCATAACTCTCTCTCTCTCTCTCTCTCTGGCTCCCGTTGAAACGCTGGCTACTAAAGAAGTTGATGGCATGAGTCAGGGCCACCCAATAATTTCTGGAACATTATCTTTTTTACCTGGGTTCGCATAAGATATATTAGTGCAGTAGTTGGTACGCTACGGTATGGACACTGCAGTTCACCCAATTTTTTTTTTTTTTCAAAACCGGTTTTCCATATTGGATCGGTTCAGGAGCTCGTCCACAGCTTTGTCGTCGTAATGGCCTCGTCTTGTTTCCGCGCTTCTTCTTTGAACTGCTGTGCTAGAACGAAGAATCTCATCCATCTCTTGTTTGGGGTGGTCCTTCGATTATTCAATTATTCTGAAGAATTGTTTCTCTAAATTAGGGATAACTATGAATGTCTTGGCCAAGTCGCGAAAAGAATTTGACAATGTTTGTGCACAACATGGAAGTAGAGCGTTCGAGGATGTCGATTTTAGCTGACTTCGAAGGGTCTAGCGGAGATTGTGTTGTTCTTGTCACTGTCACCCGCCGATTGTCCTCATATTTTACTGTCCCCTCTGGAAGAGTAGTCAGCAGTAAAAGCGATATGACTCTCATTTATTCGCATCCGTTCTCCCAATTAAACGTCCAGTGGGAGGATAGATAGGTTATTTCGGCTCCCATCAATCAGTCGAATTCAAGCTGTTATGAAACGAAGTGGATAGGCTTAGCCGCCTGTCTGTCCCTTTTATCTTCCCCACCAAGTCAACCTATAGCTCGAGGCTAATTTGACGAGGGAAACAAAGGACCCCCTTCACGCGAGTTCCTAGTCGTCAATAACAGAATATCCTGAAGTGACGAGGGGGTTGTGAAGTCTAGTCCTTGATTTGATGCCACAGGCCTTTTGATTCCATTTGAACAACTTCACTCTAACTATAATTCAGGTTGAAATATTTTGATGACCCGTTTGAAACCGTAGGGAACCAGTTGGATGTCAAAGTCAACGCCATGCTGCAGCAGACTGCCTCCCACAAACTGGTGTATTGAGAGCCAGTCGTACCTTGGAACTATTGCTTAATTTGCTTCACTAAATTTATTTCTCAAGCCGCATATGGGACAAAGCTACATCCAGCTGTCAATACTTGGTTGTGCTCTGATCCACTTAACAAAACCAGAAATCTCGCTAGTCAACGATCGCTCAGCTCAACAATTCGTGTCACTCACCGGAACAAATTAAGTTTTCTATTCAACCATCATTTTAAGTGTGTTTTTACTTAAAGCTCATCCGATAGGAGGTTGGAATTCGCATCATGGCACCTTTCACGCTCACAAACCGATTTATATTCAATCCCAACATTACAAATCCAACCTAACATTCACTTCATCAGCTCCTTGTTTATTCACAACTGGACTAGTATTTCACTTCTGCCAACCCAACCAGTATCGTCCGTCAAAATATCCCTCCTCGACTAGACTGAGAGATGATTTCTACTATTATTACGTTACTGTCATTGTTTTCATTTGGAACATCCCAATGCCAGTCACTCTGCTTTACATAATTTTTCTAGGCTTTGCTCACTTTCCCAATCACACTATCTGCAAGTTAAGGGAGGTGCAACAGGGCGCAACAAAGACCTGCGGCTGGTTCCATATTCGGTCGTATCATCGTCGACCTCACAGACGCCAGGGGCCGCTGCGCCCGTCATAACTACCTCCGCCGGCTACTGCCGATATCAAAGCCTACGTAGAAACGAGATTTATTTTAACTACAAAATTTAAACTTAGTGAAAGGCGATAGCTGTTTCTTTGCTTAATCAGCCTGCCTTCATTGCGTCATCAAAAGGCTTCGTCTGAAGAAGTCCATTCGGGAAAATTTTGTGTGCTCCGTTCGTACGGACTGCTGCAAATGGCACTACCTTACTGCGAACGTGGTAAAATCACGAGAGAACTGCAATAAATTATCAAAAATGTAAATGAAAATTAAAGCGCTGAAAAAAAATTGAATTATTTTCAGATCTTTACGTTTCTGGCCCTACTGAATCCGAAAAACATCATTTGAGAAAATGTTTCGTGGGGGTCTGTGAACGATTTTTAGAGAAAACGACTGTACCAAACCAGCTCAAACTTGATATTTATCCTGCAGGTTATCATTGGACGCCAAAATAAGGGTATAAGCAAAATCCACCGAAAGTTAACTGTAGTTATCATAGCGATCAAAACACCAAAATTTTTTTTTTCTCAAAAATGGCTCTAACGATTTTGATTAAATTTTTTATGTTGATAGCTTGAAATAAAAAAAATATACCGTAGAATTCCCATTTGTCGAAAAATGACGAAAGCAGCACAATAAATTACCAGACGTTCGACAAAAATTCGAATTTTAGCGCGGTTTTTCATAAACTCCGCTAAAATGTTACTAGAGTCTTCAAAAGAACTGATGTGGTAGTCCAATCCAATACCTTAAAAACGCTTATATGATATAAGGGGGTCACTCCGACAATTCCGTAATTTCAACTACCACCGTTTCGCTTACTTCCAGTTTTAAAAGTGTTTACCCAATAACTCGGCTAAAGTGATTACTAACCTCTTAAAAAAATCTTGTTTCGTTATTAATCCGAATGTTACCACGATCTTCAGAAAAATTGATGCGGCAGTCCAATTAGGTACATATACGACGAGCATTAGATAACATCGTAAGACACATCAGAGCTACTCCGAAAAATTCAAGAATTTCAACCACCGCCGTTTCACTTACTTCCGTTTCTCACAGGTTTTATCCGACAACTCTGGATCAGTGAAAATCACTGCTCAATAATAGTCGTGGCACAAGTAAAAACACGACAATAAATTCCTGTATGTACTGTTCCTTACTACCACCAAGATTAAATGAACTGAGTGAAAAATATATTGAATTAATAGCAATAGACATGAAATCAAGTGACTTCAGGTAATACTAGGGAACGTTGCGTGATGCGTCGCACCAAGTTTATTCCATATAAACTCCGCTCAAATGGTGCACACAGAAGAATCAGCGCGGCAGTGCAATAAACTACCTCTACAACGAGAGTCTAGTAACATTTAGAAGATTATTAGGAGCAACTTCAGAAATTCTGAAATTCTCACCACCGCTGTTTCTCGTCGTTTTTCACCTGGGAATGCAAAAACAGCAATCATGATCGTTCTACGAAAAATCGAGTGGGCAGTGTCGGGTGCATCAACGCCCTAAAGTTGTGACGCACCTTGAAGTCAAACTTCTTGCGATGAGTAGGGTGAAACGTTTCACGGAAGAGTTACAAAAATATGTTTATTTCAACAATTTAGCAGGGGAGCAACACGTAAATGAGTGCTAAACGAGGAATCACAATCCGTGATCCCCACTACTCTTCCATTCCCACTCTTCCATACTCTTCCGGCTACGTCCATTGCCGTTATCTCTTTCACGGCTGCGAGACTTGTAGGATCCTCTGTTGTAGACTCCGAGTCCGGGGTGCATACCTCCATCGTTGCCCCATCCACTTCCACGGGCGAAGTGGCTTCTGCCGCCTCCACGATACCCTGAAATGAACGTAACGTAGTATCATTTGTTATCGATCTCCAACGCTTCAAGATGAATAGTTCAAGCTAATCACAAGTAATTCACTGTAAATACTAATAATGAAATCGAACGTAGAAAAGAACAATACGAGAGGAGTTAAAAAAGAGACGAAAAACAGAAAACTTCAATTGCTACTCAAATTTGCTCCTCAGATAACTCCCTTACTTCCTCCATCCGCGTTCGTGTCAGCACAGTCTGACTATCTAGCAAGCCCGTCAATGAGCGCTGACGCGGAATGGCAACTGACAACTCTTCTGCTCTGGCATAATGTCAGTAGCAAGGACTACTGCCTCTTCTAGTTTTAACTGCCTAGTCGTTCCTTGAAGGCTTGCCTTAGCCCTGGCGGAAACATTATTTGTCTGAAAAAGCTTTACTGCTCCCAGGTATGCGGTCCTTTGAATGTATAAGTAGATGGGTGAGCTGTTTAAAAGAACTTCCATTGCAGCAGTTGGGTAAGTAATCGTTGCCCCTGTAATAGCAAGGCAGTTGCTGGAGTTTCCCCTGATCTGCCAGACGGCTAGTCGCCTTCCACCATACAGTGGAGGCATATGTGACACGGGGTCTTATTACGCCCTGTAGAGCCGCTCCTTAACTTTTGGAATGATGAGGAGTCTCGCTCTTTGCATAATGGGTGGTACTAGTTCTAACTGTCTTTGTTTACTAAATGAGACCGAGGTGGTGGTCTTGGCTGGATTAATAAAAAGTCTTTCCTCGTCGTGCCAACTTTGGTTGATGCTTACAGCTCTTTGATTCCGTTACGATACTGTGTAGGAAAAGTTGCCTCTCACTACCATGGCAAGATCATCCACGTACGCGTAAAATTCGTAGCCTTCAGGCTGCAGCGCTCCCAACAGTTCGTCAGCTAACAGTAGCCACAAGAGTGGTGAGAGTACTCCCTCTTGAGAGCAGCCACGAGTGGGAACCACTGTGACGCTGTCTTCCCCTAGCGAGCCGCCAAGTAACGTTTTCTTACTTTTGTTTTTCGCTAAATTTAAAGTAATTTTAGAATTTTCCAGCACATAACGAGCAAACCAGACTGACAGCTAGCCAAATAGGTCTTTACGAGAGACGCAGCACTTTCTCATCGCTGCATCGACCACAAAGCCTCCAAGTTGTAAAATCGAGGTAAAATTCCTTTCTCATCCTCATCTCATCCCCCTTCCATTTCCAACAGAGCAGACCTACTGCCTACCTGTGTTTCCTCTTCGCGCTGGTCCTTCGGATTTCTTGAAGTGCAAAACGCAAAACCAGAAAGGAATGAAATTGAACGAACAAAAATCTAAAGCTTATTTTCCTGATATTTAACAGTTCAATGAAGAGGAATAAAAGGAACAGATATTAACTTGAATTTCCATAGTTAACGGAAAGCACATACCCAATTTGCAATAATTTCAGTGGAATATGTCGGAGGATAACGTTATTTTATAATTCACGTGGTCTTATGCACTTAAACGCGTAGTTTAGAAATTGTTTAACTTATAGGATCAAATATCGTACCTAATTCAGCTTCTCTTTTCTCTTTTTGAACTTCAGCTGCGACCATCGAAAAGAGCACGACAGCAAAGATGACCTGAAATTAAAATCGAAGGTTTAAAAAAGCGAAACCGCTGCATCAAATATTACGAATTTACCACGAAGCTTTGAAAAGGGAATAAAGTGAACGCGATTGTTGAGTCAAAGCCAGAGTTGCGTTAGGAGCCATTGAGAGGCGGGTATTCTCGTGTTGTACACAGAAATATCTCTTTGTCTCCCTATCTCTCGCTACTTGGGGCCAGATTTTATTACCTGTATCGCCTAATTAGAGTTTCGATAGCATTACGCTCGTATTATTGGCAATATTCCCTCTCGCAACGAACTCATCACTTATGAGATAATTAGGTGCAACACCAACAATTCCGGAACTACAATTCGCCGTTTCACCTACTAGCATTTTTCACTGTTCTTGCACTGATTGCTCAATAACGATCGTGGCCCGTGGCACTCCAGGGTGGTTCCAGGAAAACTACTTATTTCTTACCACGATGCACAGGGTCATAATTTCCCTATCTAAACCTTCTATGTCACCTGCTAATTCTAAACAGGTCTGTTTCCTTATCGAAGTGAGTGTATTTAAGCTCCCATATGAGAGTTATAGCAGTCGAAAGTGATGGAGGTTGTGGCTATCATGGAAGAGCTCAGGCACTCACTCAGCGTCCACCGAACCTATGGAAGTACGACCGGCTGTCATTTAGTCAGTCTTCCGGTAGAAAGCCGGGTCTCACGTGACACTGGCATGAGCCTGGGGAATCCGTACCGGGTGGGAGGAGATCAAAATATGGTTTCAAACTTGATCCACCAACTATGTCTCTTATAAATACCGCTCAAATAATGCACGCATAAAAATCAGCGAGGCAGGTCAATAAATTACCTCGACTAGTTCAAGAAACTACCTACTGGATGAGCGCTTAACCCTCATAATAAGGCGATTAGATTTAACACCAAAAATCTCGGAATCCCAACCATCGTCGTTTCACCTACTTCCAATTTTTACTGTTTTCGCCCGATAATTGCTAAACGGTAAACCCGATCATTCTACAAAAAGAAGAAAAAAACGTGTTGACGGTCCCATAAATATCCTGCGCACTGATTGCTCAATAATATTGTGGCCCAATGAACAGCACAATGATCCAGAATCTTATGGGCCGCCACTTTTTATGTAGTTCATGTTTTTCGTAAACTGAGTGCGAAAATTGCTTTCAATTATTGGAATCGATGAAGTTATATATAGGGCAAAAAAGGAAAAACTTCACGATAACAGCACACAGCATTCTTCAAAGCAAGTCCGGAGAAGTTATTGAATAAAACTTAGCACCACTGGTTGTATGTTTCAGCTCTGACTGAATCAGCTTGTTGCCTTTGGCCCTAATGGGAAAGCCCCCGGGCTTGAGTTTTTTCGCCCTCAGTATTTCCCTTACGGCAACACTCCTTCAGCTTTCCCTTGCAATCTTGCCTTTTCTCCAGTACTCTAGCCCTTACCAGTCAAATCTTGTGCTCACTGATTCACCTCGTCTTTGTCTCTAAACTCAAGCGCTGCGTTGTACTCAACCCATTCTACCCGCTGAACTCAACTCGTCACCCCACCATTTACCCTACTAACCTACCTTTCTGTGCTCTATCCCTCATGTCAGCCCTTGCACACTCTACCCCTTCTGCTCCGCCCTTGTAAGGGCTAGGTTCAGTTTCCAGTGGATGAAAATCGCTGAATGCACGTGGGCCTAAGGAAAGTTGTGCGAAGCATGGCTTCAGATGTTTGAACGAGTTCAAAAAAAATCAATTTCAGTTAATTTACAAAATGTACTCAACGAGCTTACAGTATTAACTCATTTCCTCGAAACTGGTATGAGCGCCATACAATAACAAAATTTTAGTGAATTTTATCACTATTTTCCTTCAATTCCGCGACAATTTCGCGACTCAATCAATTTCCCAATGATTTTTATTCGATTTTATTAATTTTTCCTTCGTTCATTCACTTTTGGTTTATTATTCATTCCAAATAATACACCTATGTTTTCCGTCAGGCACATTTTTTTACAACCCCCCCCCCCCAAAATACGCTGCAAAGCATCAAAATTCCCAATCTGCAAAACCTACCCACCACCCAGGCCAAATTTTGCATCAATGTGGTCTAAAAATCCCGTTTGGTAATTAATCATGCCCTGATGCTCGGCAATCCGATCAAACAAAGCCCGTGATTGTTAAATGGCTAAAAATTGAACAAAAACGTAACTTTGGCAGTTTTATCGCTATTACGTCGTGTCGCTACCGTTTTCTAGGTATTGTTCGATGCTGGGTTGAATGGAACGAGCCTTAGAGGTGTAAGACTACGCTTATTCCGAAAACAGTGAAATCACAGTAATTATAGACACCTCAGTCCAACCGCTCATCAATGCGACTCGTCACGTCATGCCAATTGGCTAACATTACCTGGAATATGTAATTTTAGTTGTTCCGTTGTAGTGAGGTCATGTTGCCAGTCGTTCATTGGTGTGTTTTGAAGCTGAATCGAACGGGATGGATCGAGGAATAATAAACCGTTTTGTAATAATTTGTCACGTGTTTTCAACTTTAAAAGTTTTCGAATGTTTACATATACAAGTTACTTTTAGAGTTAAAAAAATATTTCGGTTTAGATCTGTGTTTCCCAACGGGGGGCTCACGCACAGAGGAATGATTTGGTGGGAGGGGAGGGGAGTATGAAAATGAACTGGGAACACGACTGAGTTCGCAGATTATTACGAGAGGCCGGAATGAGGTTGTAAGAAATGTCAACTTGGAAATAACTATATCGCAACAACAAATTACCAAAGACTGCTCCAATGATTTTGATCAACCTTTTTGTGTGGGCGTAACAGCACTGTACAATTTTCGTAGTAAGAGAATTGACAAGAGTAGCACGATAAATCATTTAAAATTTTCACGAAAGTCGATTTTAGTAAAATGTTTCCCTTATAAATCGCGCTTGCGTGACCCTTGAATTCCAATAAAAATCGTGTTGGTAGTCCTGTACGCTACCTACGCACTGGTTCTTCAATGAAGGTTGTGGCATCACGAGGAAGGATTCAATGAATTGTCGACTACTAAGAACCAGCTCTGGGTATCAATGTTCTGCGAATAATCCGCTTCAAAGACTGCAAAAATCAAAAGAATTCGTTCGAATCCATCAAGTACCTAATGATTTGACGCATGACCTACTCACAGCATCAATTCAACCAAATGAGGAAACTGCAGTTAAACCCGCTCCTGTTGCCTACTGAAAAAAAAACTTGCTCGTGATTCAAGTTTAATAACGGTCATCACGCGAGTAGACAAATGGTTTCTGCCTTTTTCTCAATTTGTTCACGGGCTATGGAGAAATCGCGGGATTTCGATCATTCGTACGATTAATCTTTACAGCGAGTGAGCGAGAAGAGAGCAATTTGGAGTCAAGAGAATTGCAGTGCGAGGCTTCTGAAAGATGGAGCCTCGGGCTGAAAAGTAAAACGGTTTCAATGATTCCAATAGGCTAATAACTCTCCGAAGAATCGCAGGCATTCGCGTCTTCGTGAATTATTCATGCGCGGTGTGCCGCCTACAGTCTTCTTTTCCCGGCAGAATGAAAATCACTCACACAGTCATACAATTGTTAGGGAAATGATGATTAATCTCGTAAATTCGACCAAAACTCGTTGAAATAAAAAGCAGAAAGTGGAAAGCAGTAGAATATCATGCTAAAATCATTAGTAATTGAGTTAGAGCTGTTTCTTTCTTTTTTTTGCGCATTTAAAACAGAACGCAGTAACACTTTAGAACGATAATCGCCACGACACCATTACCCGAAGAATTAGACAAATTGTGGAAGTCCCAGCTAACATAAATAAATGCGTTGCCAATGGTGATGAGTAAGGCGTTGAAAAAATCACTGACGAGTGCCCAATTCCTGACTGAATTGTAATGAAAGGGAGTAAAATCTTCGTATTTTGTGGAGAAAATGTGTCAAAAGCGTGGAAATATACATAAACATGTGAAGAAGCAGTCTGATACATTTATTGAGAAAATTGGGTGTAAATCCAGTAAAATTGTATTGAAGAAAATGGAATACAACTCATTCCGTCGAGGAGGAAATAGAACAAAAATAATTTCAAGATGTCGAATTACGAGGTGGAAATAGAAAACAAAAAAAAAGTAAACGACAATTTTATTTTTTCTCCTTGTATATTGATGGCAAATGAGAAAAAGTCCACTGAGACCTCAGACGTGTCTATTGTGTGGCGTACATGAGCTGTTTCATGTCGTATCAGTTCCACGACCAGTTCCCATGGAGCACTGAGGCACACCGCAGCCAGACCCTCACAATTACCAACACAATCCGCAAGTGTATTACTGAGGATATCTTTTGATCCCTCCTTGAAGAGTCCGATAAATAACCTCAAATAATAAACCTGCCTTTGGTCAGGTGCATCCCACCCACCTGTAGCCCAGCACTTTCCCTCACACTTGCCAACCTCCTCATTCGAGTGGTTTTTACGACGACTTGGGTTCAGGTTCCACCTGTAGGAATGCAGGACCATCTCTCGCCAGTGTGATGGCCTCCTCATTCCCTCATGTTCCTCTATGACCTGGCGGCCGACACACTGCTAAAGTCCAAGGCAACGCAAGGATACGACGATCGGGGTCAGGCAACTCTAAACAATTCAGGGGTCAAAAACGGGAAAATGTACAAAACCCCAGTTGAAAGTGGCTTTAACCTTTCCACGAAACCGCTGAACATTTCAAAAAATGGAACGTAACAATATTTCTTCAGAAGTGAGTTACAATGAAATTTAACTAAATAATTCATTTAAATAATTAAATTTTGTCAACTTGAGTTGATAAAAAATTTAGTAAAAAGCAACGGCTGAGTTAAAAGTACTACAAAAATACTGTCAAGAATCGTTCACAAATACGAAAACGTTGCGGGGTTATCTAGTGGTTTGGAACTCCTTTGAAGGTTTTCCCACGCAAAACACCTTGATGATTCGATTGACCAATTCTTAGGAAAATCAAGTGACAAATGAAAAACAATTTTTGGAATATAAGACAACAAAGTTCGGTGCAAGTCGTCCAAAATCGAGTGTAGAACTGTTGAAAGTTGAGTAAAAATTGGTAACATTTTATGAAGGTTGTCGAAAGAGTTGAGTTGAGTGCAGATCAGTGGGAAAGGAAGTAATGAAAACAAAATATACGACTTTGGCACATTTGGACTGCCAGAGGAACAACTCCTAGTTGAAGACATCTTGTGAGCTTGGCGAGAACCTTAAAAACCTTTTTTTGTCAAAAAGTACAAAAAATACCTGTTGCGTAGAAACACACAACTTTCCGCAACCCTCACAAATCTAACGACCGGCTGTAAATATGGGACGCCAACATTTTAAAGAGAGCGATATGTAGGTACTAATTCCTTAAGAGGACTCCGTTAGTTTGATCGAAATCGTTTGAGCCGTTTTCGAGAAAAAACGATAAATTAATGTACGACAATGCTCGTCTTCTGAGACGACGTAGCTTATATCATCGTTCATCAGATAGATTCAGAAATAATTACGGAGAACCAAATATAAGTACAGGTTGCTCCAACGCATTCCGTAAAATTGATCAAATCCAGTGATACAGTTACGTTGGAAAATATTAAAATGTTCAGAAAAATTATTTACGACACATTTGTATTTTTCTCTTTGTTCAGCGGGCTTTCAGAGGAACATTTGTTAGTTATTATAGGTATAGATTATTTAAAGACAGCCAGTGAGTTTGGTGGCTTCATCGGCTTATATCTCCGTTCTCCGAACTTTCATGGTGATATCTACGAAGTAAAAACGTGAAGTGCTAACTAGTACAAAATAATTTGAAGGTTTAATCAAACTCGTTCGAGCCGTTTTTGAGAAAAGAGCGAAAAACCCTTAGTTTTTGGTACATTTGGTCCCCCATTCCACTTTCCCATCGATGAAAATCGCTCATAACTTATTTTCCCGTCGTGAAAAAATAACGAGCTAAACGAAAAAAAGAACCAGAAATGTTTTCGTAGAAAATGAAGCTACTAGTAGTCATTATTATTATCTTCAGCACACCTTCGTAATAAACGAAAGTCAGTTGTGACAAGATACCTAAAGTGAGAATTTTCAGAAAATATTGCAAAAAAAACGTTTCCTGAAGTGGTGTTCCTCAACGAATTTTAAAACAAACCATAATTTTTTGTTATTTACTTATTTTGTTCTCGTCAAGGAGTAACAAACATAACTGAAAATGAACCAACTCAATTGGTTCAGCAGTTTTCCTGCAAATTGATCTACACGCGAATCAGCCGCAAAAATTAGGTTTTTGGATTCAGTAGCCGTGAAAACGTTAAGATCTGATGATAATCTAACTGTTTTACTTTCCTTGGCTCTACGAAGTAGAAAGGAAAGTTATGTAATCGGCTGAAAAAAAAAATTGGGTTTTCTTCAGATCTTTACGTTTCAGACCCTCCTGAGTCCGAAAAACACTATTTGGGAAAATGGTCTGTGTGTCACTAAAGTGTGTCTGTGAACGATTTTTAGAGAAAACGACCGTATCAAATCAGCTCAAACTTCATATCTCGCCCGCTGGTCACAATGGGACGCCAAAATGAGGGTATGCGCCAAAATCCACTGAAAGTTAACTATAGTTATCATAGTGATCATAACACCAAATTTTTTTTTTCTCAAAAACGGCTATAACGATTTTGATTAAATTTTTTATATTGATAGCTACCAATATGGCAATCACACCATAATATTCCCATTTGTAGGAAAATGACGAGAGCAGCACAATAAATTACCAAAACTTTCGACGTAATCGATTTTAGAGTGGTTTTTAGAGAAAACGATCGAGCAAAATCACGTGAAATTTGATCTCCAGCCTACAGGTTACTATGGGACGCAAAACTAAGGGTATGAACAAAATCCACCGAAAGTTAACTATAGTTAGCATAGTGATTAAAACACCAAATTTTTTTCTCCAAAACGGCTCTAACGATTTTGATTAAATTTTTTATATTGATATCTTTTGATAAGGCAATTATACCATAAAATTCGCATTCGTAGGAAAATGACGAGAGCAGCACAATAAATTATCAAAATTTTCGACGAAAAGCGTTTTTAGTGCGGTTTTTTTCTTATAAACTCCGCTGGAATGTTGGTAGAATGTTAAAGAAAATTAGTATTGTAGTCCAATTCAATACCCATAGGGTGAGGTGTTTAAAACCGCTCATGAGATACATGGGGCTCTCTCCAGAAATTCCTGAATTTCAACTACCGCTGTTTTGCTTACTACCAGTTCTAACAGTTTTTACCCAATAACTCTGCAAAAGTAATTACTATCCTTCTTCAAAAAATTCATGTTTACAGGCTCATTAATTATCTGTGTACCAATTGCTCAATAATGGTCCGAGAATGAGTACGAGCAGCACAATAAATTCCAGAACATTAGGCGCTACCGCTTCCTGCTGCTGTGAAGTGTTGTTTGACCAATTTCAAAGGAACTGAGTGATAAATGAATCGACTAAAGAGAATAGACCAGAGGAAGAGGATAGAATGGATATAGAAAGTGAATTGACCTAGAGCTAAGGAAAGTTGTGTGTTGCAACGCAACAGATATTTTTGACACGATTACAATCTTTACTCTTCGGATTCCGGAAATTAAAACAAACTTGAACTATTTTTGCCACAAATTCAATTAACTCCAATTTTCGAATTTTAACAAAGATATTTATATGAAAGAAACGTTCGGGAGAGACCAGTAGAAAACAATTTGAAAGTTTAATCAAAACCGTTGAAGCTTCTTACGGAGAAAGCCCCCTCCCACTCTTCGATGCGAATTGCGATATTTTCGGGCGTTTGGGAATGCAATAATCACCTTGACAGTGTTATAAATAGGCAGGTTATTCGATGAAAGTCGTGTCATAACTCATTGTCAAGTTCTACCAGGTTCACAGTTTTTTAAAACGCATTGGATTGTTGCTAGTTTGTAAAATCCGCTGGATGTGCGTGGGATTTGAGGATAGTTGTGTGGTACGTCGCAGATAGTAATTACATTAAAATTTATTTTTACATTAAAACTTCGGCCTTTTTTAGTTGAGGAACGTGAAAATAGCCGTTATTTAAATAACTGAGTCAATTTATCGTAATGATTATGAGTCACAGTTACTTCACCCTAATTAGCTATTTTGGGACGAGTTAAGTGTGTTCAGTCATTTTTTTACTAGCCTATTCACACTAGTTAAATACGACTTACGAAGGTTTTGAAGTAAGCCATGGCCAAAATGTCTCGTAGGGCTTCAGTTAGAATTGAAACTTATTGCTTCTAATCTTAATCCATCTTTTTATACGAAAGCTATTAAATGACAACTCAAATGGTCTCTCCGATCTACGAGAGTCTCGTTTTTCTCTTTTGGTCGGCTTCCTCAGAAATCGTCGGTTGATTGCTAACAGTTTCGAGAGAAAGTGTTTGTCGGGAAGTCGTCGAGTGGAACGGTTTATTGAGATGAGATGGCGATTTGCTGCGGTCGTTTTGTCAATCGTTATTTTAGTCGAGTACAAGGACACCAACAAATATCTGTCACACGTAAAATCATCAATTTTCATCTCCGTAGCTTCAACTTCCTCAACGCTCAGTTTGTTCCAACTTTTAAGGCAGACTTTGGCTTAGTGTTCAATGTAGAAACTGGCGGCGTTTTGGTTTCCAGAATTTATCGAATAGCCCCTAGTTATGTCTTACCGTTATTCAGATCAATCGATATTTGTGTATCCATTTTCGAGAAATGTCAAAAACGCTCGTTTATTTAAGTTAAATAAAATCAGTTGAGTAACCCACAACGAATGTTGGGAAATAGGTTAAAAAATTAATAAACTTAAAACGTTTTCATTCTGATGCACGTGGTCAAGTATGAGGGGTTCAAATAAAATTCAGAAGGTTTTCATAAAATGATAAAGAATAGGACAATTAACTTTAACAATAAGATTGAAAAGTATCGTTCGCGTGGTTTTGCGTTTACTATTCGTGAAATGTGAAGAACCAGCGATTTTATGTGTGTCGAAATTACAAGTGGCTGGTTAATGTGGGCTCACCTTGAGGGCTGTTCGTACACCGTCGGAGCGTATTTATCGAGGTAGGGGCTGTCGGAGATGGAAGGGCGAATGATGTGAGGATCAGAAGGACTCGATGGGAAGATAATTTTACTTCGATTTTATGATTTTGACGCTCTGTGGTCAATGCAGCGGTGAGATTAAGACAAACACGTAGCGCGTCTCTCGAGTGACGTTTGCCGGGTTTTACTTGGCAAGCTGTCAGCTTGGTTTGACAGACATACACGAAGAAAAATTACAACTAACTTTAAATAAGCATAAAACAGAACGAAAAAAGAATGGAGAACGATGCGGTCGGCATTTGCGATAACAATGATAGTAATTGGCGGGTAATTTTTCTTTGATATCAGAGGGGGGTACGTTGCAGTGAATGCTTCCCAGAGTTCGTTCTGATAAAATTATGTAGACACAACCAACGCATTTTAAAAGTACACGCATAATTAAAAAATAAAATGAATTTTTAAAGCCATCAGTAAACTGTTTAAAGACTCCTTTGATGAGTATACATTACGTCTTTTTTCTGTCGTAAAATGTAAAAAATTCCAGCTATTTAAATAATTTTAGTACCCGCAGACAACTCCCCAGGATTTTGTGGTTTATTGTTGTTGAGCGCACAATCGGAACTGGCTAGGTTTTGGGGAAAGACTTTTTTTTGCAGTCGCTACGGGCAGAATGACACCAGCGAGGTTTTGGGAAAGGATACCAGATACAATTGGTAAAGGATACAAAATTCGGTTGATAACACATATTTACTCTTAGGTAGAGGTAGAACTCGTAATTAGATGTGCGTTACACGAAAACCTTTCGATGTTTCATTCTAAGGAATATGATTAAGCTAAGTCCACATAAATTGTCAAAGGGTTTAAATAAATTGAAAATAAAATATAATAATACAAAACATACTACTTGCGTAGTGAAATAATTGAATAACAGATCAAGTTAACACAATGAAAGTACTCATAACCTAAATTAAAATAACAAATATAACTGAATACCAATACAGAATAAATAACTAAGCTGGATAAAATATACTAAAATAATTTGATTAAATTAACTAAAATGGAAATATTATGAACAGGCATGAATAAACGGTTGAATGACTAAGCATTCTGTACCGGGACGAACCAAACTTTACGATTTGACGAAGGTTGCATTTATGCTGACTAGGCACCTCAAGGAAACCTTGGTGCCATCAGTCAAAACCGAGCTCTTGTCTCGTCGAGGCGTCGTCCTGTCGCCCGCGCTCTCGTTCGCTCTCACTCAGCTCCCTGTTTGCGGTGGAGGAATGTTTCCAAGTGTAATTGCGGATAAACTCCTTGCTTCAATCGCTGCAGGTCTGTTTCCTTAATTGATGACTGTTCCTTAACCCTTAATGAGGGTTATATCAGTCATGGAAGTTGCAGTTTCACTAATCTGGAAGAGGCCGGCCTTTTCAGCATCCACAGAACTCAGACCTGTGGAGGTACGGCAGGTATTTCGTCGTTAGCCAGTCTCCCTGTGGAGGGCTGTTGCCTGTGTGTGATTGGGTGGAGGTGACCACCTGAGGGATCCTGTACCGTCGGGGAGGAGTTCCTAATCTGGTTTCCCACCTGATCTAACTATTTACTTAAGTGGCAAGTTTGAAAGGACTGATCAACTATGACCACGTTTCTTAGCCATCACCTTCTTCGCAAACTCTGCAAAATGGTTATAGGCTTGCTTTGTAGCAGTCAATGCTGCTAAGTTCGTTTGCCCACCCAACAACCGTCGCTCACTTTTGTGGAAACTACAGTGTAGCAGCACGTGCTTTCTTGTTTCCTCCACATTGGAGGCGCAAGACGTGCAGAATGGAGAGTCTTTGAAAGAGAAGAAGTAGAGCCGTGCATTGAAGTCACCATGTCCCGTGAGGAACTGGCTCGTCCAGTGGTTTAGCTCAACCCATTTTCTTCAAAGACGTTCACGGATGTTGGGGAAGAACTCACAATTGTCATGACTCTTTAACGAGGATTCCCATCTCGCTTGCCATTTCTCTAACCGCCCATTCGTCGATAGCGGCAAGTTTTCGTTCTGTGGTGAGATCCGCACGGAGTTCAGCCCAAAGCGGGGGAAGCTCCCGTTGCACTCTCGACTTGTCAACCACGCACTCAACGGCCAAATCAACTGGTCACCGGACCAGTGATCACCTGGAGTGCTTCTGTTGATACAGTCTTGTAGGCCTCGGCGATCCATGCGAGGGCAGCTCTCTGGGATTGGGCCAATACTCTCTTTTGATGGACTGTTAGTTTGCTACCCCAGACAACGGAGCAGTATCAATCACGCCTAAATAGATTGCCTTATACATGAGAATAGTGTCATGGTAACACACACCCCAAGTGGCCTTAGTAATTTTACGCAGTGAGGCAAACCTTGCAATGGTAGTGCCTTTAAGGGACTGGAGGTGTTGGTTGAAGTCCCACCTCTCACCTATATTCACTCCTAAATACTTGACGTGCTTTTCAAGAAGAAGCCAGTGGCCGCCAAAGCGTATTGCGAGTTGATTATTCACTTTTCCTTTCAAGAGGATTAGCTGGGTTTTTCCTCAGGGCAGTATCTTAGTATAACAACTAAACGTTCATTATCATTTGTCTTATTGAAGTTGTTACGGCCAGCAAGGTTTTCCATAAGGGTACGAGGTTGCTTCAACGCTTTGTGATGGTTGCGGAGTTGGGAGATTAACCGGACGAGAGTGGTTGCAAAAGGTATGGAACACGAGTGAGTCCTTTGAAGGACGTTAAATATAAATTATTAAAGGATTGTGAATATTACGAGTGTTGGGTCCAAGTACATTAACATAAAAAGTCCGAGTTGCTTCAAATATTTTGGGATAGCGAGACAAGAGCTTCGTGCGCTTTTTTTCTTTTTTGGGCGCGGAGGCACCAAAAAGTATATGAGCTAGTGGCAGGGAATTAGACGAAGATTCCATCACGACTTCAGCATTAAACAAAATCAAGTATTCACTCCGTAGTGAGAGAGACTTGTCAGTTTTGAAGCCCCTAAGCAACACTTGTCAAGAATTATGGGCCATAAATCCTTGAGAGTTCAACCCCAAACTGCTGGTAATGAAAAAAAAGAAGATTTTTTCAGTTCTAGTACAGAACATGGGTCGACTAGGAAGCAAATAAGTTTTCAAGGGAGGCGAATTTCGTTTCGTCGAAAAATGGAATTATGTCGAAACCCTTCGCCGACATTATTTTTCTTTTTTCTCTCTCTCTTTCTCTCTCTCTCTCTCTCTCTCTCTCTCTCTCTCTCTCTCTCTCTCTCTCTCTCTCTCTCACTCCCTCCCTCTCCCTTCTTCAGCCCGCTCGCCTTCGAAGCGGATCTTGGAAGATCCCATGATGGGAGTATTAAGGTCAACCGAGGCTTCACCTATGCCAGCAAATTAGATACCTTCCTTCTTCAGGGGAAACGGCTTGTCAGTCGAATGAACAAATAGTTCACCTTCGCTGCTCGTCGGCCCGCGAGGTTCGGGAGAACCGGTGGAAGTTGCTTGAAAACGAAGGTGCAGAAGATTGCAAATGTACTTGAACGATTTGGCTCGACTTTGATCGACATCGCATGCGTCGATCGCGCGCGCAACTAGTGGGCGCTATGTAACGAAAAATAAACGCCGTTAAGTTTTCATCGTATAAAAAAAAGAAATGCGGTAATTTTTCGTGACTTTTACATGACTGTTGGCTGCAAGAGAAAGAGAGAGCAATACAGACTTGAATTGATTGACGAATGAGACGAACGAGATAGTGTTGATAGAACATCTTTCAAACGGTGATTTGTTCCGCACGATGGAATTCTGATGAAAAGGTTACTTGAATATAGTTCTAATTGAATTCACACGACGTGGTGAGGCTCTAAATATCTGAACTAGTGTTGGGGGGAGAGTGGAAAGCTACTGATAACTACAAGCACTGATTACGGACTGAATTAGTTTTTGAGTCGGGTCTGGAGGGCGGCGAGTAGGAACGCACATTTTGGAAAACCCCCGTTGTCCACCTTCGCGTTTTTCATTCAATTTATAACAACGTTCTACAAGGATATTGGTGGATCGAAAGGTTCCAGAATTTATTCAGTTGCTGATACTTATGCCACGATCATTAATCAGTGCATTTAATAAAGCTGCCAACTCGATATTTCTGGGAACGATCTTTGTTGCACTCAGCTCAATCCGACTCGCCCAGACCTTCACCGTAATAAAACCCTATAGGAGCACCGTGCTTTCGAGGAAACTTCAAAGTACCCCTGTCAATCATTCTTTCAATTCTGTGACCAGACCCGACAACGTAATGTAGGATAATGATGATACCCAGTTATTATTGTTTTGGTTGCCCCAGTTATCACAGGTGTTGTTGGATTGACTTGTTAAAAAAATTAGGAATATCGTTATTGATTAAAAGAACAACCACCCTTTTGTCAACTGGTATACATAACTTTACAGTATGTTACCACTCAGAGTTTCCTAAATTAAATTTTTTCTCAGCCCCTCCTCATACTTCACTTCTCTCCCTTACATCCCACTTTCTCCCGTCACTTAGCATAAACATGGATATACATTCGACATTTTTCGTCAGGACTAACACAATATGTGAGGTTATTCTGCTATGTGAGACAGAGAGGAGAGAAGAACAATGAATTATTAAAAGTTTTGAATAAAATCGAGTGTAGGGCATTTTTTTCTGTATGGATTTGGACAAATGGTACTACGGCTCTCAGAATAATTAATTTGGGCGTCCAACAAACTATCTGTCCGATGAGGTTTTAATATTTGACTTAAAAAATTGCAAGTAACTGTAGAAATTGTGGAATCCCAACTACCGCCCTTTCACTTAATACCTTTTCGTTACCCAATTATTCCAAAACGGTACAGTCGATACGTCTCAAAAAATCACGTTAGCAGTATAAATTCCCTGTGCACTGATTTTCAACTACGATCGCGGCATGAGCAGGAGCAACTCAATAAATTCGAGAACTCTAAGCGATACCACTTTCCATGAAAATGGCCGAATGTACGTGGGGCTAAGGAAAGTTGTACGATGCGTGGCACAAGATATTTGTAACCTCGTGCTCGCTATGAGAAGGAGGTGGTACGATTGGGCCAGCGCCGTGCTAAAAAGCTCAGCTCATACTTCAATCAGTCCAGTGCCACCTTCCTCTACAGAGTTCGACAGTTCAATTTCCATTCAATTTCAGTTACAGACTTTATACGTGCACATATTCTTAACATTATTGAAGATAGCTGGTGAATGTATAGCTAACCAATCTCCCTATCTGTCCTCAATCACTAAATTTAGGGAGAATCGAACGCAGAAGCTCCATTTGTGCGTTCCTCCTTAACGGTGTTACACTGACCTCCCCAATTCCCTCTCAAGAACACCACTTTGGAAGCGAAATCTGTGTTCAGATCTGTTGCCATTCTTCAAAACATGGAATCGTGTGAATCGATCGACGATAGCAAAAATATCGATCATACATATCGTTCCCGCGTTGAAACTCGACGTTCCTATAGTTCATTAGTCAATTAGTAAAAGTAAAAAATCGAAATAGTCGGTTGACTGCGAAGTTTGAATTTATTGTTTTTTTGTGTGCCAAACTAGGCCAAAGAACATAAGGCATAAAAGGCCAAGTAAATAAATAATAGTTCTCAAAATGAACGTCAACGAAAGGCCAGTTTCAAATTGCAGTTGTGAGTGAACGGAAGAACGAGCGAAACTAATAAATGGACGTGACGAATGAACGCAATTTGTCAACGGAGTGTGCGATGGTTCATCGTTCGTTGTTCTTTTTAGTTGCCACAAAGTGAGGGAAAAATTCAATTTTCTCTTCCGTGGAGTTTTCTGGTGAACGGACGGACGTCCTGAATTCAGACAATTGTATCGATATTCGGCTTTTCTCTCTGGAAGGAACACATTCGTGGTACGTCAATGCCACCGGGAGCGGGGGACAAAGTGACCAGTTGCCGTTTAGCCAAAAACTCATGTCCATCTTGGACGATTGGAGGTGCTCTGCATTCAGAAGATGACTAGAGAGAAATTTAATGGGGAAACAACTCGGCAGTGTTCTCCTCAATCTTGTACGTCTTTATAGGGGTCAGACCACAAGTCGCAGAGCAAACCTACGTCTGGGACATCGGCGGGCCTCCTAATCCTTCGAATCCGTCCCATCCCTTGAAGGTCTCAGCACAATCCTCCGTGACGGCAAAATACCTTTTTGTCAATAATCGCAGCAAAGGGCACGCAATTGAACCGCCTTCTACGCTCTTCAGGAAATACGTACTTCCTGTTTATAGAAGCAAATTCGTGATTTCTTTGCAGAAGTAAGAAACTTTCGGGGAATTTTGTTCTGTATGGCAGATGGTTTCAAAATACGAAAGGTGTTACGAATCCAGTCGCAACATTACATTACTTTCTCTTGCACAAAAGTGTGATCCCTTCTCATGTTTTCGGTAGTCGCTCTTTTTTCTACTGATCATTCTGAATAATAACCCTATGCTTTTGGTCACGAAAAATTTTTTACAACCCCCCCTCAAAATTTGATACTTTATGTTTCAAGACAAGGAGATTCCAAATTTGCAATGTCCATCCGCCGTCCACCGTCCGGGCCGTTTTGTGCCTTTAACGTGGTCTAAAAAATTCGTTCTTTCGCACAAAAATCCGATTTGGTATCTAGTTGTGCCCGCCATCTCGGCAATCCGATCGGACGAAGCCTGTGGTTGTAATGGGCAAAAAATGGTTAAAAAAATTAACGAAACGCAGTACAACGCGGGAACTACAGCGGAAGTCAACGTTTCGTCGTTTGAAGTCCCTCCCTCCCGCCAGTCTCAATAAAAAACAACCCGTCTCGCAACGCTGCCCGCCCGCGCTCAACTCCCCATTCGCTCGAAGCGCTCCCGTTCCAATTTCCCCGACCGACAGGGCAAAATCATCAAACGTTTTGTTTCTGTAGTTCCATCGTAGCCGGGACATGTTTCGTATGGTTTACTAGTATTCGATGCTGAATCGAATGGGATGGGGGAGCACTAATACTAGGTCAAGCTGTTCATGAGAATAATAAACCATTGTGTAATAATTTGCAGGGTTTTTGGTGTATTATTCAGAATCACCAGATGTTTCCAGTCAAGGACCTTTGACTCAATGGCGTCGTGTGTGATATCTTTTTCGGGGTATTTTTCGATCATGAGTTGAATAGGGAAGGGTGTGAGAGGTGCAGGACTGCGTGTGGATGGAAAACAGTGGAATAACAGTGAATATAGTTAAGCAAATTCTACTACCCTGCGGCACAACACAGCGAAAATTGTCGTTCCTCCACGGCCTCATTAGTCAGTTCGACCAGTCTCGTCGTACCAATTGCCTACCGTCGCCTACAAAAAGTCAACTTTCGTTAACCCGATGTAGTCAAGTCATGTTTCACATCGTTTACTAGTATTTTCTAATGCTGAAAAGAATGCGATGGTTTCCGGAGCTGTAAGACTGCATCAAGCTGTGGAATCATTCTGCGCAAAAGAATATTAAAATTGTGTAACTGTTTTCAGCGTTAGTCCTATGCCTCCATGCCTACGATCCTCGATAAAAAATCGGGCAACAACATCTTTTCTTGAAACACGTTGAACACTAGACATACATAGGCCAACAAAATCCATGAATAGAGCTTTAGTGGAAACAATTATATTTTTAATTAACAGCGTTATCATTAATCAAGTTAACACTATTTCGTCCGTAAATTTGCACAATACGTACACGAACGGCCTGAGTTCTGAATCCTTTGAGAGTAACCAGGAGCAGAATAGGCTGTTTCGTAGGTCCCCAAGGTTTTGGAGGCCTCGGCGATTGAATGGGATTTATCAAGGCGCTTCAAGCAGTTCGTCCGTAACTGCTAAATCTAGATTTACGATACGTTGACGATCTCGAGTCGAACCTGAAAAGTTGACTAAGGCAAGACAATTTTCACTTCTACCGTTAGCACATTCAGCATTTGAATATTATTGACGTAGACGTTTATCGCTAAGTTGAATGTTCGTTTTCTCCTTGTACCTCCTGACATTAAATGTTGTATTTTTATTTATTTAATGTGTAGGTCACGGAGGACATGAATATATGATTCGACGCAGCATAAAAATTTCCTCGGACTGCGGTTTCCTCCGCTCTAGCAAATAATTAACTTTATGTTTCATTCAGTTTATAACATCGCTCTACATATTAACTAGCGCAACTTGAGGTTCCGAAGTTTATTATGAAGCTCCTACTTGTCCCACGACCAATATTGAGCAATTAGTGAACAGGTGACCGGGAGGGAAGTTATGTAATCTCCTGAAACACTTTGTTCAATCACCTCATTCATATTTTCACGTTTCAAGACCTATCAGGCCAAACACTACACGCCAAAATTGTCCGTCTGGCTGTGAACGCAACTGAGAGAAAGCGACTGAACTAAAGCAGCTCGAACTTGATATCTAGGTCACAACGAGACGCTAAAATAACGGTATGAGCGGAATAAAACTAACTATAGTTATCATAGCGATCAAAAGACCTTTTGTTATTTCTCAAAAAAGGCTCTAACGATTTTGATTAAATTTTTTACATGGACACCTGTATAGGACCCCGCAATTACACGAAATTATCATTTTTAGAAAGTGACATGACTAGCCTAATAAATTACCAAGTATTTAAAAACTAAAATCGATTGTAGCGCGGTGTTTTCCTCATTAACTCCGCTCAAATATTACTTGGACCTTCGGAAAAATTGACGTGACAGTCTAATCAAGTATCTCTACGACGAGTCTTTAACAATGCTCATAAGATTAGGAGTTACTCCAGAAATTTCGGAATTTCAACCCCATCCGTTTCACTTACCAACATTTTTCCCATCTAACCAGTTTTTCCCCGATAAATCTGGGAAAATGATTGTTATCCTTTTCAAAAAAAAATTGTGTTTACTGCCTCATTAATTGTCTGTGTACCGATTGCTCAATAATGGTCAGAGTATGAGTACAAGCAGCCCAATAAATTACGGAACTGTAAGAGCGGCCAGTTTCTACCTCCGTTAAGTTGTTTCAACAAGTTTAAATGAACTGAGTGATAAATAGGTTAAATTAGTAGCGAAAGCCAATAAAACCAGGGAACTCAGGTAGAGCTAAGAAAAGGTGATGATGTGCTGTAGAAGGATCGTGTTTTGGCGTTTAGTATTTCGGAATTATCGGGTAGGAACTGTAGAAAATGGCAGTAAGTGAAATGGCGGTGGTTGGAATGCCGTAATTACAGGTGCAGCTCACAAATATTTCTCGAACGTTCTTAAACTCTCACCGTATAAGAACCGTATATTATTGGATCTCAATTTTTTTTTGAAATTTCTCCGTAATTTTTGATAATTTATAGTGTTGCCATTTTCCCAGAAACGAAAATGTTTCAAAAACTTGTGTTTTTCGCATTTTTATCGAAAACGGCTTCAACGATTTTGAATTGAAGTTACAAAGTATCTTCCTCTCACCAATACCTAACTTTTCTTCTCTATACATATCTCCATGAAAACACGGTGAATGGAGATATAGGCCTATGAAGCAAAAATAGTTTTTTTACGCTTTTTGGCAAAACGGCTTCAACGATTATCACCAAACTTTCAAGATGTTTTTGAATCGTTAATACCTACATATTGTTCTCAATAAATGTTCCTCTGACAGTCCATTGAACAGAGATAAAAATCAAAATGTGTCGAAAATAACGTTTTTTTAAACATTTCCGTAAATTGCATGGTAAATTCTTCACCAGATGTGATAAATCCTAATGGAGTGTCTTCTACTCCCCCATACCCACATTTCGTTCCCCATAATTATTTCTGTATATATATGTTGAACGGAGATATAAGCCAAGTTAACTCAGAAAAGGAGGTTTTTCGAATATTAACTTATCGGTATTCCATTTTCTCAACCTTACGGAGGACTCTCATCTAACTAGTCCCTACATTTTGTTCTCCATAAATGTTCCTGTAAAAATGCGTTGAACGAAGATATAGCGCCCGCATATGTAGCTGGAGTTCGAACTTAGAGGGATTGCGGAACGTTGTGTGTTGCTACGCACCGCTCGCTTGTTAAACTTAGGAACTAGGTATTGAAAATATGGGGGAAGCTGAAACAAATTTCTGCCTAATCATAACTTTCCTTCTTTCTACTGAGTGAGATAAAAGTAACCCTTCATAATTTATCATCGGGTGACTCGCGCCAATTAATTCATTACAATTCAAGAAAACTGTTTCAGGCTTCATCAGATTCAGCTAAATTTCCAATTCTAGGGTATTTCAACTGCCAGTGAGTTATCATAACATAATTTTTGCAAGCTCGGAAGCTCAGTACCCAGTGAACTGCAAACATTCGCATGAACACCCGATGTTAATGATGTTGTTGACGTAAAGTGTGTAACTTTCTGCTTTCCTTCGCCGTAAGAAGTAGGAAGAAAAGTTGTGAGTTGGGCAAAGATGATTTTTTCCTCCGCGTGTGAACGAAATTGAGGGGGAACGAAGGAACTAAGTCAGCTCTAACTTGATGTACGGTCAACACGGGAAATAATACAATAACTAATTATCGTTATAGTGATCAAACCACCAAATATTATTTTTCTCTAAACTACCTCGAACGATTTTAACTTGAAGTTTTGTGCATAATTAGCTCCAGATAATGCAACTGCAATTTTTTTCCTTGGTCATTACGAGAGTTGAATTGTAAATATTCAAAATTTCGTTTTTCCTCATAAATCCCATTCACATGACCGTACGATGAGTACCGTACTCATCGTACGGTCTTACGTGTTATCTACGCGATGAAAGTCTGAGGACGGGAGTGAAATTATTCGGGGCAACCCAATAAATTCGAGACTTCGACGTAATATCGGTTCGTTGAACATTTTAAACCCACAACTCAATCAATGAACGCGAACTTTCTCCAGAAATTACCTGAACTGGGGCAGTTTTAACCCGGCTCTCCTAAATCGAGAAGAAACGCGACGTATTAGTGGCTGGAGCCGTGAATGTACGCGGGATGCAAAGCGCCAGACATTTAGAGAATGATGCGCGAAATGTCGCTGTTAAAGCACCAATTTTCGAGTGGAAAAAATACCCAAATAAAAAAACGAAAGAATTAATAATCTCCAGAACGTTTTGAAAGAACGGGCGATCTCCTTCGAAAGTTCGTCAAAATAGTTTTCACTCACCGTACCCTCCGAAAGTCAATATTTCACGGAATGTATTAATTTTATGACAGTAGAGATAGCTCCATTTTCTGGTAATTCCCCGAAAAGGTCCAATAACGTACTTCGATCAAAGGATTTCTTAAAATGTAAATTTAGAATTCGAATTTCCGAAAACGATAAAAAATGGGATTCCTTAAGGGGTGCTCTGGAATATATTTTGGTGTCGAAACGAGACGAGTCACACTGTTTTGAGGAGATTGCGGTAGTTCGATTGTACACGCAAATTTGTAACTGGTTTATGTTCTACGTCAACTACGTCATCATTTATTGGCCAGCGAAGTTTGGATAAGGAGGTAGGGATTGCCTATTTCTATTCGTACTCGATAACGTATTGAGTCGCAACTTTTATTTCGCACCGCCTAGCACATAGCACTATTGAATTATACAATAAAACTTTCCCCTCATCGGGAGGATTAAAGAGAATTAGTATGTTTTGTTGCATGTTTAAACTACATATACTCGTGATCACGGTGAGGGGAACCATCGCTTTCTATAAAAATTTTTGATATTTATTTGAAATTTTATCAAAATCGTAACAGATGTTTTTCAGAAAATATGCATGATCTAAAATCGTCGCCGTTGAGACGAAAAGAATAGCTTAGTTTTACATTAAAATTTCCTTAAAAAGGTACGTTTTACGTCAACAAGGTGATTACTATTTCATTACCCGCTGCTTCAGAATATTTCAAATGATGGTTTCAATAACTCACGGGCAGTTAAAGTAATTTAGCGTTGAAGTTTCCATAAAATTCGTTCTACTTTCGAACAATTTTTTTCGAGTTGTAACGATTCACTAGACGCGAACTACCGACTGAAAAATTATGAAGGATGAGTTCATCATTCGCCTGCCCGATTGAAAAAATATTCTTTTTTAAATCTCAAGAATCGAGGCAAAATAATCCGTTCCGATAAAAAACGTAAATAACTAGTTTCAAAGCTCTTCCGCGACGAGGGATCTGACGAAGACGCTCCCGGTACTTATCCAAGTAAAATGTTGTCTCAAGTATCGAGACAAGATGAGATTAGCTCAATTCCCTCCCGGTACTAGAGCGGCCTTGTGGCATGGGGATGGGATGGGAATGGGGTGGGAAGCCCCCAACCTTTGATTTCCAACCTTCTTCAATTTCTTCGTCGTTTTTTTTTCGCCTCTCTAGAGCTCTTTTCAACCCGAACCACGTCAGTATTTAAAGGCGAGGGTGGCCAATGCTTATCGTATTCCGATCCAGGAACATCATCGAGTCAACATGTTCAGCAAAGTCTTCGTAAGTTGATCCTGCTCTTGATCAATTTTATTTTTGCGATAGTAACTTCCTATGCAATTACTTCTATTTTGAATACTGTGCTTTTTGGGGCAGTTAAATTTCACTCATTTTAAAGGCACGAGAACCAAAAATTAATGCGTATTTTAATTATATTTACAAACAAACACGATTATCGAGAATTAACCGTTCGAAAATTTGAACTCGTAGATTAAATCTCAACTATAAAACAAATTATTGTGCCCAATTATTAATTATTATTTTTTGGAGTAACCCAAAATCCATATTACTCCCTGAAATGTGATTCACTCAATAATTCTTGTCATATCTCGTTGCACATTGCAAAATAAAGGTTTTTTGATCGTCAAACAGTCCTGTTTGCAAAATTTGAATAATACGGTACATTTTTTCACACTTCTACTCGAAATCTTTCGAATCTTTATCCCAAAAATTACGCTACGGACTGAAAACTGTAGAGCGCCGCCATACAAATTGAAAAAATTAAAATAGACCATACAAATAGAAAATGGTTAACTTTATCGTTTGTGGAGTTTTGGTGAGTTTATGAATACTTTTATCCCTAAATGCTGGACTAAAAGTACAACACAGTTTGATATCGTCCCAAGAAACTCAAGTCATCTAAAAAATTGTTAATATTAGCCAGGGAATCGTTTCAAGCTAAAACGAATCCAAGATTCATTATTTTTATATGAAATTTCCAGAAAATTGCAGTCGTGTCAAAAAATTGAGTTGAATTTCAAGTTTTTCAAAATTTAAAAGGTATATCCGATAGGAATCAGCTGAAGTCCAAAATTTACACATGACTACCTCTTGCAAATGTTCAATCTAAATTTGTTAACTGGCTGAATCTGACCACGGCAAGTACTCAGACTTTTCGAGAAAAAAAACGAAAAATGAAGCGCTTCTCACAATTTTTAAACGTCATGGACACGCTGATCTTTCAGAATTCAATCGGGGTTTACGAACCTCACGATAACGAGGAAAAAGACGTAATTCAGATTCGCGAAAATTCATAAAATTACAGGCAAAGCCAGGAGCGTTTTTGGTGTCGTTTTAATAACGAATCGATTTCACTGTTAATAAGAAAAATAATGCGCAATATAAAAGATGTTGAGGTAGATTTGTCGAAAAAATTTTGAAGTTTGACGTAAAGGAAACGGTTTTCAGGTTTTCGCCATCCTCGCCGTCAGTGGCTTGGCTTTCGCCGAAGAGCGCAGAGAGAAGAAAGACGTTGGAACCACCACTGCTACAGGTTCGTAAACTTTGAAAGGTTTAAAATAAAACTGATGTTGTACCCGAAAGAAAAATCAACCGAATTATTAGCAATAGGCATGAAATCAATTAAATGTATATTCCTCAAGCTCAACTATAAGATTGCTTTGGTTGTCAGCAGGTGCCTACAACGGTTATGCTGGGTACAACAATGGTCTAGGATACAATGGTTACAATGGATATCAGGGTGCCGGGTACAACGGCTACAATGGTTACAACGGATTGGGTTACAATGGTTACAATGGCTACAACGGATTGGGCTACAATGGCTACAACCAGCCCGGATACAATGGTTACAACGGATTGGGCTACAATGGCTACAACAACGGGTACAACAGCAGATGGAACAGCGGCAGTGCCTGGAATGGCGCCAATGGATGGAACAATGGACAGTACCGCGCTAACGGCCTCGGCTACCAAGCTGGTTACACTGGCTACGCCCACTAAGAACCTTCTTACCATTTTCATACTACACATCATTTTTCCGCGGCTTCTTGGTAACATTTTGGCTAAAACAATTTAACGTACAGAATTTGAACAATAAATGCATCCATATAAACATGTGTTTCAAATTGTTTTATCACCCTTCGAACCACTTGGGCAGTCGTTGGTGGGTCCCGACAAAACACCTAAGAGGGACATTTGTCAATCATATCACCGTCAAAGCTACATAGTTACTTTCCAGGAACCAGCCAAAAAACGGGTAGATAATGAGTGTTCTTCCCACTTAGGAATCTTACCTATCATAGGTATTGCTTCAGAGCCTGGGTATGGCCAAGGTGTGATATCAACTACACTCTGCTTGCAGCACTGAATGAGGAATAACGAACAGCTTGGCGGCTTCTCTGCGGTTCACATTGCAGAAGGGTACTCAGGCACTACTCACAGGAAACCTACTGCTGAATGGCTTTAGAAAACACACTTGAATGAAATTACTTGCATTCCCACGTCACTTTTGTGGCCCTTCTTCAACGAGGTATACAGGTGATATGTCTGAATATTATGAACAGTCGCTGTCACCCTTGCATGTGTGTCCTGTAGCGTATAGCGGCTCCATCACACGCAACGCAACTGCGTGCAGGTACCTAGTGTTTTACCAATCGAATGCAGGCGAGAGACTTATGTGCAGTTCAATGCTCTGGGTCCCACACAGTCTCCCAGTGGTCTTGGTGTTCTAAGCAGTCGCTGAGCGAAACTATACTCCCACACCAAGCTAAGAAACGCATATATGTTACTGAACTAGTCTTCGTATAATGATGTCTGAAGCTCGTACGGCACAGGCACGTAAGCCTACGGATCATCACGAAACGCCAATGAAAGGGCGTCGCTGAATTCATTTTAATAATAGCTGGTACAAATAGGAGGAGAGAGGGCGTCTCTGTCCATCTGCTGGAAAACCTGTGAAGCCTACGAAACGTATCATGCTAAATTTTAGAACAGACAATACAGCTCGGTTTCCTCATCAAGTGACTGTTCCTAAACCCTCAACGAGGGTTATATTAGTCAGAGAACAGACAATACACTGAAATCGGCCTTTAGGGCTGTCAAGTGCCATGACGCGTCAAGAGAGCTTTCATCACGGCGTCAGTTATCTGTCTATTAGAAACACGAGTTTAACTGCTACTTAGTCCCTAAACGTGATCCAACTTATCAGGGCTAGATAAGTAAATCAAGGCTAGTCATTTTCGTGCCCACCACGCTAACCGAGATCACTGTTGGATGCGGTTAGCATAGACGTGATTACGCCATATCGAGAAGGCAGTTGACTAATGAGGTTACAGTAAAGTAAGGAAATTAGGCATCTCTTTGACATCCAGTCCCATAAACAAATGTCATGTAAATGTTAACGGCCGCGTAACCGTGTATCCCAATAGATGCCCAATGCTCAACAATCCGGATTTGACCAAACTATTGTTTCTAATTATCGTCAGACACCAAAGTGGCCGCAGTCACCTCTGCCGAAGCTGAAACTGGTGGGAAGCATTAAGTGCCAATACGCGTACTCCAACTGCAAAAGCTGCAGGAAAAGAATTAGAAAGCTAATACCTACCTTTTTTGAAATTAGAACCATCATGAACAATAAAACAAAATTAATGGTTTACAACGCTTTGGTGCAATCTCAGTTAAATTACGGAATTGTTGCGTGGGGTAATGCATACTCTAATAAAATAAAGAGTGTACAGAGCACACAAAAATTATTAATAAAAACTTTATTTAATAAACCTCAAATCCGTCAAAGGATTTATTTAAGGAAACTAAAATATTAACGTGTAAAACACTGTTAGAAAAATCTAGAATAGCTTATATTTATAAACAATTGCTAGCAGGAAAAATTAAAAGAAAAGGACAAATGTGTCAACATTGGGGGTAAATTCCTTTTTCTTTAAAATATCAAAATTTAAAATCACTAACACAAACGGTGGGTACAGCTTTCGTACAAGTACGCAACCACGAGGGACATTTTATGTCTTTTTTTAAATATAATTTTGTTTATTTTAAATAAAGAAATATAACAACACGAAAAATATTTTTTTGTAACAGACGTTACCATGCACTTAACCCAACACAAATTTAGTGACACTTCTCCGTTACATATCCCACGTTACATATTGGAGTTTATGTAGCAAAGTAAAGACATAAAATGACAACAACAAAATAATCATAACCCTGGTGGGACTCGAACTACAACCTCCAGTTTAGGAGACTGATGCCTTATCCATTACGCCACAGGGACTGCGGTTGCAACTCGGGTTAAAATATTGACTTGTCCTACCGGCCTCAAAGGTTAATTTTCGTGACGCATTTAGCCGTTACATTTTCGAGTTTATGTAGCAAAGTAAAGACATAAAATGTCAAAAACCAAATTAATTCGGGATAATGCTTTGTGTGAACAGGGAAAATCGGAAGTGGTACTAGAAAATGAGGGCTGAACAAGAAATAATAAAAACCGACTTTTACGAGCAAGGGAGAATTATCGTGTTCAATAAAAGTTGTTTAATACATATATTTGCATCTTAAAGTGTTATTATATAACATTTCCTCCCAATCTGTTTTTAAATCCGCCCACGTTCGTACCTGCGTTTACCTGCCCAGGTCATTTGCGTTTGGGTTTCTGAAGGCGGTATGATGTATAGGGTTTTTTTATAACTGCTCAACACACTTTTTACACGAACAACAACTTGTAATTGCAAGTAATTACAAGCGTAATACTTTTGTTCCCAACAGAATTTAAATTCATATGTTGAAGACGTCGGAACGCTCTCATATCCACTCTTCAGTGGAGTGATGACAACCTAACAAATCCAAAAATGTATTTATTCATAAAAACTTGAATAAATGCTAAAGTACGGCGGACGGACATTGTAGACTTAGAATCCCGGTGTCTTGAATGGAACGTAAAGCATCAAATTTTGGGAGGGGGTTGTCAAACGTTGAGGCTGGCGGGCGCGAAAGAAACCTTTACACAAACGGTGGGTACAGCTTTCGTACAAGTACGCAACCACTAGGAACATTTTATGTCTTTTATCTTTGTTTTTTTTAATGAAATGATAACTACGTTTGATTGTGCTCGTTGATGGTTTCTATATAATGGCACTTAGTCACTGAGGTTATTAAAACTCAAGCGTTAGATTTTGTAACAGGCGTTATCATGCACTTAACCCAACACAATTTTCGTGACGCTTTTAGCCGTTACATTTTCGAGTTTATGTAGCAAAGTAAGACATAAAATGTCAAAAAAATAGTCGAAACCCTGGTGGGACTCGAACCCACAATCCCCGGTTCAGGAGGTCTCCTGAATGGTTGGTGATGCCGTAACCATTAGGCCACTGTGGCTTGCAACTCGGGTTAAAAAATTTGGTGACGCTTCACCGTTACATCTCCAGCGTTACATTTTCGAGTTATGTAGCAAAGTAAAGACATAAAATGACAACAACAAAATAATCATAACCCTGGTGGGACTCGAACTACAACCTCCAGTTTAGGAGACCGATGCGAGATAAAATGTCAATAGATTATCATCGTAGTGGAAAAGCAACTGAAATATCTGCGCACTTGTAAACAGCATCTTTGTTTATTATTAATCAAAAACATATGTAAATTATTCACAATAATAGAAAAGAATACTCGACAGAGCACGGTAATGGCGAACAAATATCAGGATATGATAAAGAAAGATAAGAGCTAACCGGGCCAAACCGCCCAATTTTTTGACATTTTATGTTTTTACTTTGCTACATAAACTCGAAAAGTGTAACGGCCAAGCGTCTCGAAATTTAACCTTGAGGCGGATTGGACAAGGCAACGTTTTAACCCGAGTTGCAAGCCACAGCCCCTGTGGCATAATGCATAAGGCATCAGTCTCCTAAACCAGAGGTTGTGGGTTCGAGTCCCACCAGGGTTACGATTATTTTTTTGACATTTTTATGTCTTTACTTTGCTACATAAACTCGAAAATGTAATGCGGGATATGTAACGGAGAAGCGTCACTAAATTTGTGACAATGATGTTGAGATAATGATAGATAATAAATAGATAATAATAGATAGTGTTCCTAGTGGTTGCGTACTTGTACGAAAGCTGTACCCACCGTTTGTGTAAAGGTTTCTTTCGCGCCCGCCAGCCTCAACGTTTCTTTACTGAATTGCAAGATTACCAAACGGTTTATACAAACATTTAATTCAAAAACACAATACAAATTTTCTTTCTTTCTTCTTTTCTAATTTATATCAAATGATACAATCTAGTGTTTGGAAGTTATAGTTACGTCTTTTAATCTAGTGGTGAGTTCTTCTGTGTTGCGTATCCTATATCTGTTTGGTAATGTAATGGTACTTTTTAGCATTGTGGTCAAATTTGGGGTTAAGGTTTGATCAGGGGTAGAGCTTAACCCAATCTGGTGAAGGCCGTTTTTGTGGTGGGGGCGGGTTGGGTGCTGTTAATTGACTCTAAACGGGATCAACGCATTTGGTGAAAACGGCCCCTAGTTGTTGCGTATTACTTCGTTGTCATTGTCAGTTTGAACTTACTACCATTTCCAACCCAGTCGTGCATCCGCTATTTTCCCTTTATCCAATTTTTCTTTAGCTAACAATACAACCCTGCACCATCACCCGACGTTCAGTTCGGGATTAAATAATCCATTAGCTTCATTATCTTGTTCAACGCACAAATGAAGCCGACGTCATCTCGAGGTTGTGGATTAGACGTTACCTTTTATGATCTTTCTATTTTGCATTTCAATAAGGTAAGTAATCAATTTAATTGGTTCATTCGAAGAGCCCAAACTTATCACGGCGCTGTCTAATATCTGAGTATTCATTCAAGAGTTTACGCTACTTTTTGTTCTTATCAATAAAAGACTACTTGATGTTCCAGCGTTGGGGCTGATTAACCGGTTTGTTTTTGACGTTAATTTCCTCAATTCGATACTCGAAACCAACCACTGCGAAGAAAATGACGAGAAAATATCCCAATCAAGACGTCCATTGAACGACAACGTCCAAAAGCTGGACAATGCGCCCGTCAAATGAGCGGGTTCCTGACTTTCCTCAACGAACCTCGCATCCGTTTTCAGCGTTTTCATCTCGGAGGTTTTGAGAAACCAAGTCCTCCGTAGCGACCTTCACCTAGAAACTGACGTTTGACCAACTTTTCGTTTGACCACGTTACCAAATAGATTTTAACCTCACGTATTTTAGTTTTAAGAACTATGAGTAGCGTTCACTCTTGTTCACGACCACCTAGAGATGAGATAGTTTGCTAAATGTGTTCAAAATACATTCAACAAACCTCAAATGTGCATGTTTCAAAAAAACAATGAAACAACAACAATGATGTTGAAAGCCCTATTAGCGCATCATGCAGCAGCAGTCCTAAAAGCCGATTTCAGTGTACGTATTGTCGCTCGTATTGTCTGTTCTAAAATGTAACGATATCAGTGATGATTTTTGTCATCCATTTTCGCCAGCTATTACTTTCCGCTACCCGAAGGGAAGGAAAGTATAGTAATCGGCCCAAAAAAAAAATTTGAGTTTTCTTCAGATCTTTACGTTTCAGACCCTACTGAGTCTAAAAAACCTAATTTCGTCGCGTGGTCCGTGTGTATGTGTGTGTGTGTGTATGTGTGTGTGTGTGTGTGTCTGTAGTTCGATTTGCGGGAGAACGGCTGATCCGATTGAGCTGGTTCTTTTTTTGTTTTGTTCGTTATTTTTTGTAGACACCAAAATAAGGTTATGGACGATTTCGGCCGATGGGAGGGGGTGGGGGAGGAAAATGTACCAAAAACTAGGGTTTTTCGCACTTTCGTCGAAAACGGCTCTAACGATTTTGATTAAACTTTCAAATTATCTTCTCCTAATCAATACCTAACTTTTCTTCTCTATACATATCTCCATGAAAATACGGTGAACGGAGATAACGGCCAATGAAGTAAAAATACGTTTTTTACGCTTTATGACAAAATGACTTCAACGATTATCATCAAACTCTCAGGATATTTTCGAATAGTTAATACCTACATATTGTTCTCAATAAATGTTCCTCTGAAAGTCCATTGAGCAGAGATAAAAATGAAAATGTGTTGAAAATAACGTTTTTTCGAACATTTCCGAAAGTTCCAGGGTAATTTTTTCACCAGATGTGATAAATCCTAATGAAGTGTCTTTTAGTCACCCATACCAACATTTTGTTCTCCATAACTATTTCTGTATATATATGTTGCACGGAGATATAAGCCACGTTAACTCAGAAAAGGAGATTTGTCGAATATTAATTTATCGGTATTCGTATTTTCTCAAAAACGGCTCCAACGATTTCGATCAAACTTTCGGAGTACTCTCAGCTAACTAGTCCCTACATTTTGTTCTCGATAAATGTTCCTGTAAAAATGCGTTGAACGAAGATATAGCGCCCGCCTATGTAGGTGGTGTTCGAACTTAAAGGGGTGGCGGAAAGTTGTGTGTTGCTACGCACCAGATATTTTTTAAACCGAATTTGGCCACACCCTTATATTGGCGTTACATTGTGATCTGGAAGCTAAATGTCCGATTTGACTCTATTTCGTTCGATCGTTCTGTCTCAGCTTCGTTCGTAGACACAGCTAAATACTCCGTACAGTAATATGGTAAAATTAGAGAAGTTCCCTCAGTAATGTCAAAAAGAATCGCAATATCAAAAGCAACATGGCAGGACTAAGAGCTGGATAGTACTTATATTCCCAATCTGTAAGCCAGACAGTTGAGCACAAGTTATCCCAAGCACACATCCTAGTACAAGAGGTCCTGAGTCAGATACTATATTAGCTTTCGTCGATAGAGGGCGAAATGTATCAACCTTTTCGTTGTCATCAGTTACATGTTCCGCAACTATCTAACTCAAACCTGGAGGTCGAGCGTCCAATGTTGCCATGACTGAGTACATGAAGAAATCCAAGCTTACGAAGAAGGCAACCCTATCACATTCACCAGCGATACAAAATTGTAATACGTTGATATCAGCCACAGAGAACTTGAAAAGGTTACTTTACTTATCACAAAATGCAGCTGGCGGATAGTAGTTGATATTACAAAATCGGGTAGCCCTAGGTCACACCTAGCCCCTGCAGCTTTAACAATGACAGGCAAAGGACTGTCGACCTGGACTCTTACCAAGGTGGCAAGAACTCTCATCTGTGTTTGTTCCAAGGGAATAACTCTGTTGCTTTGACTGCATTATGCTACGCAACGTCCTCAAACGTTTTGATGAGCTTTCACACTGCTCAAGTTTGTCAATGATGGGGTGGGGGTGGGGGGTGAAATTTGAAACTCAACTCATTCATATGGATTCTTTTATTGTTGAAATTCTGTACGTTAAATGATTTTAGCCAAAATGTGACCAAGTAGCCACGGAAAAATGATGTGTAGTGTAAAAACGTGAAGCAGGTTCTTATTGGGCATAGCCAGTGTTACCAGCTTGGTAGCCGAGGCCGTTAGCGCGGTACTGTCCATTGTTCCAGCCATTGGCGCCGTTCCAGGCACTGCCACTGTTCCACCTGCTGTTGTACCCGTTGTTGTAGCCATTGTATCCATTGTATCCAGGCTGGTTGTAGCCATTATATCCGAGTTGGTTGTAGCCGTTATATCCGGGTTGGTTGTAGCCGTTATATCCGGGTTGGTTGTAGCCGTTATATCCGGCTTGGTTGTAGCCGTTATATCCGGCTTGGTTGTAACCATTGTAGCCCAATCCGTTGTAACCGTTGTTGTATCCATTGTTGTACCCTGCGTTGTTGTATCCGTTATATCCTAGACCGTTGTTGTAACCAGTGTAGCCGTTATAGGCACCTGCTAACCAACCAAAACATGCCCTCAGTTAAGCTCCACTAAGCTAAGTTAAGCACTATGCGTATTGCTAATAGATACACAAAAAATCTCTCAATCAGAATAACTCAGAACTGAAATAATACTAACTTGTAGCAGGGGTCGTTCCAACGTCTTTCTTCTCTCTGGTCTCTTCGGCAAAAGCCAAGCCACTGATGGCGAAGACGGCGAAAACCTGAAAACCGTTTTTATTATGTTACTCCCGCACTTAAGTAAAAAAATCTACCTCAAACTCAGGCATTTTGAACGTTATTTTCCTGAATGACAGTAAACTCAATTCCTTATTAAAACAAAACAAAAAACACCCTTGTAGACCCTTGAAATTCCTGGCGTTTTTGCTACGTTAAAATTCGTCATTTTACTTAGTCACGAGGTTTGCAAACTCAGCAGGAGTACGATTGAATTCTCAAAGATATGCGTCACCATGGTGTCTAAAGATTCTTGATATCGGAAACGTTTGACAACAATTCTAACTCGAATTTCGGTTTACTTGCCGTCGTCCGATTCGGCCTGTTAACAAATTTAGCTTGAACACTGGCAAGAGGTAGTAGTGCGTCAATTTTGAACTCTCTAGCTTCATTCATCTTAGTGGCGCATATGTACGTATTAATTTTAAAAAAAATTAATGAGGACTGTCAGGTTTTGAAACGAAGTTTAAACTCCAACTCAAGCAATTTCACGCGACTGTAGTCTTTTGGAAAATCTCTAAAAAGGAGTTGTTTAGCATTTTGGGGCAAAAGTGTTCGTGAGCGCACCAATATTCAGAAAATTCAGCTAATCAACTACTTATACGATGATGATGATAATTCGAGCCGAGGTTTTATATTGTAAGACAACGATAATTGTCTAACAATCTATAATTATCATCATTTTACATTTCCAGGTTCTGTATTAGTTTTAAGAAATCGTACTACGATCCTGTACAGTAGTATTTAATCACAAAAAACCTTGTTTTTTGGGTGGAAACGTATTATAGCATAACTCGTTAGTTGATTCTAATCAAATGTACCGTTTAATTTCTGAACATAGGGTTAAGTATTTGCTTGGGCTTGAAAATCAACTCAAACTTTTTGACACGAATGCAATTTTCTGGAAATTCCCTATAAAAATTACAAACCGTTTGAGCAAAAATGATTCCTGCGCCAATCTTCACAAGTTTTTGGACGACTAGGTCTTGGAACGTCTTCAAAAATGTATTGTATTTTAAGTTCAGCGTTTAGAGATAAAAGTCTTCATAAGCGCGCAAAAACAAAAAAGTCAGCTAGTCAACTACTTACACAATGATGAAGTTAACTTGAGTTGATGTTAATTATCTTCATTGTTCATTCAGAGATCATTTCTATTTAATTTTTTTTAAATTCTACTACGGTGCTTTAAGATTTTTTAGTCCAAAGCGTGATTTTTGGGATAAAGCTTCGTAAGATTTCGAGTAAAAATAAGGAAAAATGTACCATATTATTCAAATTATGTGCGTAGGAGTGATGACGATAAAATACCTTTATTTTGCAACGTGTAACGAGATAAGGCAAGAAATATTGAGCACATTTCAGGAAGGTCTGGAGTAAGAATTACGTTATATAGCTGAAATTCAGTCTACGAGTTCAACATTTTCGCTCAAACTGTTAATTCTTGATAAGTTTTTTGAAAACGTTGTAATTAAAATACGTATTAATTTATGGTTCTTGCGCCAATCAAATTTGTGAAATTTAACTGGACCAATAAGCACAGTATCCAAAATAGAAGTCATTTCATAGGAAGATACTATCGCAAAATTTGAAAATTTATCAAGCGGAGGATCAACTTACGAAGACTTTGCTGAACATGTTGACTCGATGATGTTCCTGGATCGGAATACGATAAGCATTGGCCGCCCTCGTCTTTAAATACTCACGTGGTTCGGGTTGAAATGAGCTCTAGAGAGGTGAAAAAAAAACGACGAAGAAATTGAAGAAGGTTGGAAATCAAAGGTTGGGGGCTTCCCACTCCATTTCCGAAACAACTACATTAAAAAAACTCGCAACCGCGAGGTTTCGACGCGGAGGTAATCCTTTGAGGAAGGAGACAGCGTACAAGTAGCACTTCGAGCGCGTCCTACTGTGCACAGGTGATTTATAGGACAGTCAACACGATTTTTCTGCTAAAGATCGTGCTTTCTCTTAAAAAACTCGGCAATGCTGGTATGTGGAACAGCGTTGGTTTTAGTTGATTTTTTGGGGTTACTCCTGATTGTGTTATGGACGTTATTAAACTCTCATCGTACAGATAGTTTGTTGGACTACCATCCTGATTTTTGTTTGAAAACCCTAGATTCATAAACGCCGTATTAGCTGCCCTCTACCTTTCCTCGAAATTTTGGATACTTATTTTGCTGCCCTCGCCATTTTTCCACGAATGAGTGTTATTTGGAAAATTTAATCAAGCCTGTTGAAACTTGAGAAAAAATAATAATTGGTGTGTTGATCACCATCATAACTGTAGTTAGTTTAAAGTCGATTGTGCTCATTACATGATATAATACCAGATTACTTCGTTTCATCTTCACTAAACACTTATCACATAGTTCGTTATTTTGGGAAACCTTGAACAAATATCAAGTGTGCCGCATCACACAACGTTCCTTAGCGCTACATAAATTGGCCGCTTTTCATGGTTTTAGCTGCTAATACAATTTATTTTTCTTTCGGTTCATTTGAACTTGGTAAAACGTAACTTCACGGTGGCAGAGAGCGGTAGTGCTTATAGCTTCAGAATTATGACCGTTATTGAACGATTGGTAGCAGAAAATCGACACAGACTAGACTTTTTTTGAGGAAAATATCCGGAGTTATCGAATGAAAACTTGGGTACATTTGGTATTAAGTGAAACCGTGGTGATTGAACTTCCAAAATTTCTGGAGTGGTACCTTGATATCATACGACCGTTATTGAAAAACCGTCGTATTGGTACTTGATTGGGCTACCACTCGAGTTTTTTGTAGATTCTAATAACATTTGAGCGGATTTTATTAGGAAAAATCTTCGCTAAAATCGATTTTCGTCGAAATTTTGGGTCGTTTATTGTGCTGCACTCGTCATTTCTCCACAAATGAGAACTTCGCCGTATTGTGGTGTCATTTAGAACTGTCTATACGAAAAATTTAATCAAAATTTTTGAAGCCGTTTTTGAGAAAACAATTATTTCTCAGTGCTGTCAATTACATGTGCGTTGGTTTTCCATTGAAGGTCGTGGCTCAAGTAGCAGCAGTTTAATAAATAACAGGACTTCCAGCGATACCATCCAGAGTCATTTCCGAAAACTGTGTAAATCCGGTTTAAACTTGGTTAACACTACTTAACAGCACACTTCCGCTCAGCTTTGATTATCCTCTAGCTCTGGTAAAGTGTTCACCACAAATAATAATGCGGTTAGCTCTTGTCGTTCTTATACCTCATACATTTTCTCATTCCAATGCTCCATAGATTATTGTCTTCTATTATTATTTTGAATAATTTACGCATGTTTTTGTATAATAGTAATAATTAATAATGATGCTTTCTACACGGGTGCAGTTGTTGCAGTTGCTTTTCGACTACGATGATAATCTATTAATATTCAGGTTATCGTCATCTCACACGGCGCTCCAGATGAATACGAGAGCGTTCCGACGACTTCAGGACGTACGAAATTAATTTCTGTTGAAAACAAAAGTATTGCGTTCGTCGAGAACAAAATGTTGTTCTTGTAAAACTTATCCGTTGACCAGTATAGAAAAAACTCGAAACCACGCATCGCCGTGTTTGAAAATTGGGTTCAACTGGGTGGATTTAAAAACAGATGGGTAAGAAATGTTAAATAAAATGTCAGGTACGCCACATCTCTCCTCTCGCCAACTTTCCTTATTTTGTCGCTTTTGCTACTAATCCAATTTATTTTTGCCTTAGTTCATTTGAACTTGGTAAAACGTAACTCCACGGTGGCAGAAAGCGGTAGGGCTTACAATTCCAGAATTTACTCAGCCACTCGTACTAAGCCTCTGACCATTATTGAGCAATTGATGAGGCTGTAGACACAATATTTTTCGGGAAGGATGATAACCAGTAGTGTCTGATACGTAAAGATCTGAAGGGAACTCATCCACTTTTTACTTTCCTTGGCTCAACGAAGTAGAAAGGAAAGTTATGTAATCGGCTGAAAAAAAAATTTTGAGTTTTCTTCAGATCTTTACGTTTCAGACCCTCCTGATTCCGAAAAACACTATTTGGGAAAATGGTCTGTGTGTATGTGTGTGTGTGTGCGTCTGTGAACGATTTTTAGAGAAAACCACTGTACCAAATCAGCTCAAACTTCATGTCTCGCCTGCTGGTAACAATGAGACGCCAAAATAAGGGTATGAACAAAATCCACTGAAACTTAACCATAGTTATCATAGTGATCAAAACACCAAATATTTTCTTTTTCAAAAATGGCTGGAACGATTGTGATTAAATTTTTTATATTGGTAGCTCCTAATATGGCGACAATACCATAAAATTCCCAGTTGTGGGAAAATGACGAGAGCAGCACAATAAATTACCAAAACTTTCGAAGAAATCGATTTTAGCGCGGTTTTTAGAGAAAACAACCGTACCAAATCAGCTGAAACGTGATGTCTAGCCTACAGGTTACCATGGGACGCAAAAAAAAAATGGTATGGGCAAAACCCACCGAAAGTTAACTATAGTTATCACAGTAATCAAAACACTAAATTTTGTTTCTCAAAAACGGCTCTAACGATTTTGATTACATTTTTTATATTGATAGCTCTGAATAAGGCAATCATACCATAAAATTCCCATTTGTGGGAAAATGACGAGAGCAGCACAATAAATTATCAAAATTTTCGACGAAAAGCGTTTTTAGCGTAGTTTTTCCCATATAAACTCCGCTGGAATGTTAGTAGAATGTTAAAAAAAATTGGTATTGTAGTTCAATCCAATACCTAAAGGGTGAGTTTTTATATACGCTCGTGAAATACATGGGGGTCACTCCAACAATTCCTGAATTTCAACTACTGCCGTTTCGCTTACTGCCAGTTCTAAAGGTTTTTACCCAATAACTCTGCAAAAGTAATAACTGTCCTACTTCAAAACATTTTTGTTTACAGCCTCGTTAATTATCTGTGTACGAATCGTTCAATAATTGTCTTGGAATGAGTACGAGCAGCACAATAAATTCCTAAACTGTAAACGCTACCGCTTCCTGTTGCTGTGAAGTGTTGTTTGACTAAATTCAAATGAACTGAGTGGTAAATGAATTGATTAAGTGCACAAAGCCATATAGAAAGTGAATAGATGTAGAGCTAAGGAAAGTTGTGTGTTGCAACGCACCAGATATTTATCTTCCTAACCTAACCGTCCTTTCTACTTCGTAAAATCAAGGAAAGTAGAAATCAAACGACCCGAAAATTTGGGGAAATTTACCGAAAATTGCTTTGAGTTACCTGTCATTGAGTAAAGCAGGAGACACTCAGGTTTCGCGAAGTTCAGATTGTGAGAAAGGATCAACCAATCAGGATCAGCAATACCTTTGTTTCTAGAAAATCATAAAAACCTCGTATCCTGTAAAACACGCTTTAAAGGATTAAAAGGGCAAATCGCGGACCATCTAATTTACCTGCTACAAAATTGACAGCAATACGGGCTCAGTTATCAACTTTTTATTATAAATTCGTCAATTGAGGAACAAGTTAAACATTAATGGGGATGGCCGTGGTGGTGGCTGGAGTGATGGATATCGTGTCCTCCCCCGTGCACGTTGTGCCCATGGTGGTGGTTTCCACCGTCGTAGCTGTGAGTTCCAGGATGTCCATGTTCACCGTGATGGTGATTCGCATGACTGCCGTAGCCGTGAGGCGCTCCATATCCTGGAACGTGCAAATAAAGTACGTCGTGAGTTTTATGAAATAGTCAAGATCATTCTGAACTGTGTGATCGTGATGTGAATTACCGTCTGCTGCTCTGCCAAGCCCAAGGTTATGCTCCAGCGGGGAAGCGACCACACAGACCGCCAACACAACGAGTAGCTGTAATTGGGGAAAAAAACGTACATCAGTGTGTTGTTACTGTTACGCGAAAAAGCGTCCAAAATGATCAAAAATAGCAGGTGCGACGCTTTACACAACTTGCCTTGGCCTTCCGTGCATTCAGCGATTCTCTTGACTCCAAACCCGCAGGGTGGTCACAACTAGCCAATACACGTATATTATTCACCTTAAATATGTCTCTGACAGTCCGTTCAACGGAGGTCCGTATCCTTGTGTCAGCAGTAAATGTATAGCTGAATTCGCTGGAAATGGACTGTTCTCAAGCAAACTTCGCCTACATTTTTTTCCATACAGCTATTCCTACGAATATCCGTCGAACGAAGATGTAACTCACGAAAGATTAGATAATGAGATATACCAAAACTTAAATTGTCATTCTTCTCGTTTTCTCAAATACATTTCGGTTGAACTCACGAAGTACTGTCAACTAACAAATACCTAATAGTGGTCCTCTGTACGTGTTACGTTGAAACATGTTGAACTGAGACACTAAGTTCTTATTTACAGCAAATCTTCGAATTTACGAGGATCCCGGAAAGTTAACGAGATAATTTTGTTTATTTTTCGAACGTTAGGCATTTTCCACAGTAATGACGTCTTCAACCAGCCAACACCCATGTATTTGTTCCCATAAACACTCCTCCGGAAGCCCCTTCGGCCGCCAAACGTGTCATAAATCGCATTTTCCTCAGTAAATGCGTCTTTGAGCAACGGTTGCCCCTATTTTTAGTTTACAATACCTTCTCAATGCACCTGTTATCCCCCCTCTCTCAAAATTTGACATGTTACGTTTCAAAGCACGGGGATTGCAAATTGCCGTGCACGGGGTTAAAAAGTACGTTTTTTTGCATAAAAATTCCATTTGTGATGTAGATGAACCCACCTACCGTGCGATCCGATGAGACGAAACCCGTGGTTATTATGGGCAAAAAATGGTTTTATAAATTACCCAAATAAACGAATTTTTGACAGTTTTGTTGCAATGAGGTTTGGAATCGTACCCTAGGCCTCTATGGTGAGTCGAACATGGTGGATCTCAGAGGTTTAGTGCGTCTAGATGGACAGTGAAGTTGCAGTTAATTTAGTGATGCGAGTTTTACTGATTGAAGGAACTCGCGGTACAGTATAGTGAAAGTTGTAATTTCTCCCCAGCCTGCGCTTATTTCCCACTCTGCTTCCCATTTCATCCCAACCATTCGTCATTTCGACATGTCAGTTCATGTTTCGTATCGTTTACTAGTATTTCTCGATGCTGAGTCGAATGGGATGTACAAACATTGTCGTTTGCATGTGAATCGCTCTTTCTAGGATTGTTGATATGGACATGCTATATTTTTAATATTTTTCTACGTTGGGTTGAATAGGATAGGTCACAATTCTGTTTTAAAAAGAGACGTGTAATGTGGAGTTATGGAATGTTTTATCAGTCAAGCGGTATTACGTGTATGAATAATAGTCTTTTTTTTACTTTGAATGTCAGCTCAACAATGCCACGCTTGTCTCATTACATAAGTAGCTTATATGACACCTACAACTTTCCTGTTTCTTGTTGTTGGACTGTGGGGACAATCTTGAAAAAAAATTACAGGCGTAAGTCCAACCAGGGTAAACTCTATCTCGGGCAATTTTCCCTAATCAATAGACAATGGTTTTATTTCTTAAATGCTCATGGTGAAGAACCGTCGACATTGCTTCGCTTCTGTGTCTGCCGTTCTCAGGCTCGTGGTTCTGTGTACAGGTTGCAGGTTCACGTTATATTCTTAATTTTCGGCGTTGGGTAGAATAGGGTAGGTCACAGTCATGCCGCGCTATAGAATAATGAACCACCGAGTGTTAATTCGCAGCGTTTTTTTTTGCTTTGGAGTTGTTGGAGTCTGTCGAACGAGAGATTGATTGATTTAATACGATTTTGAGGTTTGTCGAACTTCAAATGATCGTTTTGTTTTGTTTAAAACGATTCTAACGATTTCGTTGAAATGTATAGCGTTCTCATTACTGACCGGTGTACTTATTGAAAAGACGTTGGAGAATGTTGTGTGATGCTCTGCAACTGGTTTGTAGCTACTTTCAGATTGTAATGGCTCTGTGCCAACCAATCAAAAAGGGATTGTCTTTTGTAGGCAGTTCTATGAAATATACATCGGTACTTCATTTCGTTCGTCAAGTTTTTGTGAAGAAAACGTATCAACAGTCGAGAGTGTGTCAAATTTACAGAGGTTGAGGAAAGTGCTAATGCTGAAGTTATCGTGGGAAATTAAAAATTATATTAGGAAAATATTACTGCGAATATATACTGACTGAAAGCGTAGCGAAGGACATCTTCATCAAGATGAGACGAAATGATCACAAGAGGTGAGGAGTCGTTACTGAGCTCTCTCAATCAGTCCTGCTTTATATAAAACAAACTGAGATCCTCAACTGGGAGTTCTACAAGACTCGTCATTAGGTGATAATCAGTAGAGAAGCTGAAGAAGCTACTAAACAGGCCCCTGGAGATCCCTTCGTTAAGAGTTCGAAATTAACGGATATCCACGAAATAAAAGGTGCTAACGCGTCAACGCCGAACGGGAACGCTGGTTTCCTGCCTGAGGACCCGGATCGTCTTGGGAATCTCCAAAGAAAAGACGTCACGGCGCAGTAAAATTTGTTTGGTCTGTAGATTTGCACAAGCTCGAGGACTCCGCTTTTTCGTTCCTTCAGCCACTTCCCGGTAGCGATTTAGGTTGTTGCCCGAGGTTGGTATTTTATTGCAAGAATTGAGAGTTAGTCTAGTGTTTTCTACTGCCTTTGGCTCAAATCGACACACAGATACGAGCGTGGTCTGCCCAGTCTTTGAGAAATCAGACTTTGACAATTTCTTCACCGTTCGAGAATTTATTGAGCTGCTGCTAAGCATGCCACGACCTTCATTAAAAACTTGAAGTACAGGTAATTGCTGGGTGCGTCAACTTGACTTTTCTGGGGAAGTTACTGTTAAAAGTTCTACAACAACACTGCAACAAAGAGTAAGTGAACAAAACAGCATTACTTCGAATTTCTGTGGTTGCTCCTGATTGCCTGATGACCTCCATCAAATAGGTGGCTTTTTGGAAGATTGCCCATTTATCGTTCTTCCACGAATGGCAGTTTTGCTTTGAGTTCTTGTTATTTCCTCTTGTCTACACGTAACAGTTAACCAAAATCGCCAGAGCCGCTACGTAAACAAAATGGATCGCCCTACGAGGTGCCTAGACACTCGCCGATGCACATTGATTGTATGGTTAAATCTGGGGACACCCTCAAACCTCCGAATTATTACGGTTTAGATTAAGAATCAAAGCAAGGAAACATGGAACACGTTTTTCGAATATGCACGCACTATAAATAGATGTATATGTGGAAACAAAATCTGTCATGTGTAACCACAGGAGTTGTGTTTCTTTCTGCCTAGCGATAACGATTTCACCAGTGAATCATTTGATACAGCGTGTTTGGCGCATGAGGACCCAGCTCATCCATATTTATACTGACACAGACATACTGACTAATAAATGTTAACTAAAGCAGAAAACCTTCCACTAAACCCTATCGGGAGCATGCCTTCAGCTCTCAGGAACTGAAGGAAGTAGGAACTAACTGAGTGTTAACCCGGGTTGCCAGGATCAATCGTGTTGGCATCGGAAATGCACAGGATTTAATGGTCATTGTGTGTTGGTGCTTGGAAATGGGGAAAGGCAGTTCAGGCTACTTTCTGTCCCTGTCAGTTATTTTTGATTGACAAATGATTTCTTCTTCTTCTTCTGGACTTCCCCAAATATCCTTCTCCCCTCTGCTCAATTTATATTCCTCTCCACAACAGACAGCTCCTCCCAAACTCATTCACCTAGGAGTTCTTGCGAAAGTTAGTCGTCTCCCAGTTCTCCCCTAACACTCAGTCAACACTCTTTCTGTCCCTCTCCCTACACTTGTGTCTCACAACCAGTTCATGTGTATTCAGAGCCCCTTGGTCGTGTTTATATACTCACACTCAAACTTATAACGCTATTCTGTCAAGTGTAATGCAGTCCTCATTCACGCTCACCACGTCCATTTATTTCTCTGTTTCAAGATCCCCCTTGAATATTGGCTCCCCAACAGCTGTTGGTGCATCGCTAAATTTGCTTGGGCAGTGCTCAGCCAGAAGAGGATGGAGCTTGCACATCTGGGGCCAGTATTTTGCAGAGATGAAGAATAACACATGAAAGAAAGACTGCTACTGAATCTCATAAGCGACAGGGCCGTATGGGGGAATGTATAGGAAAGGCTGCACCGCAAGATTCTCGTGAGGGTTGGAGGACGGGAAAGAAGAGCTGCTATCGCAGAGAAGCGTCAGAGCCAACCTGACGCAAAGTTCAAAAGCGCTTTGGGTTGGTTTTCAATACGCAGGAGCAAATTCTTGGGGCCACTTGGAACACACCCTTCCTCCTACGTCCTCTGAAAAAAAAGTCTACCTAGTACGATGCCAGCTAATCTCGCAGATACCTGGCCAGCTTGAGGAATGCTTCTTTGGGACTGTTGTCACCAATTGCGTTACGGAGAGTAAGCCCTCGTGGTTGCTTGCCAATTCTGTGGAGTTTCAGTTCTCATCGTTTCTCTTCTCCTGACCTCTAGCAACTGCATTCGAGTGCAACGTCACTTGTGCACAAATCTGGTTACCTGTTTGCTCATTTCTGCATTGAAATTACAATAACTTTTGAAACTGAGTTCTGTGAATCACACCGTTTGATCTGTCATCGGAATTGACCATCATTTCGTTAATCGGACATGCTCCTCGTCCTCACATCAGCTTCCCCGCCCTCCAAGTTTCCAATCAACGTATTTCCAAAGCCCGTAGCTCTTGTTGTGCGTACAATCATAGACGTAGGCAGCCAGTAAGTAACTGAAACAACCATTTCCGCCGCTGCGGTTCTCGCGTTGTTTCGGGATCTCGCGAGAAGTGTACGCCGGCATTCCGCTCAAAATCTCTTGACTGCGTAGGGAAACCCCAGAGTTTCACACTCGCTGGACCATCGCTTCATTAATTAACTCGTTATCCGGGAGCTTCTCCGGTCTCGGGAAAACGGACTTATTGGGGCGGAATCTTCCGTGGCCCGAAAGGTGATTCCGACTCTTCGCCCCTGAGACCTCCGATGAACTAATCCTCGTTTAATTAGCGCTAATTTCCGCGAAAACGCTCGTTTATGAGATTTACTGTCCGAGCTCTCGTAGGCAAATGGAGGGAACGGCCGGCCTCCGAAAAGCGCGCCGAATTAAACGTTTCGGAAGCGTCTTCCTTCCAAAGTCGGTGGAGCTCATCGCATTATTTGCAAGAATATCACTGACAAAGGAGCGGAAGCTGCGATTTATTTTGAACCCACTCTTTCATCCTCTTCTTGTTACTATTTAAGCAATAGTTTCTTCTGTAAGACCACACAGTTTACTCTTCTTTCGCCCCAAGAACATCGCTGCCTTCTTCGAAACATGTCTGCCATCTACAAAGTGAGTCGTATTTGCTTCTATTCACGCACCCAATGTTTTTTTTTGCGCTCAAATTACCACAAATGGTCCTCAGCTTTTCTCAACTCTTTTTGTAATTTTGGGTGCTTCAAACTAATTTTATTTCTTCAAAAGAAAATTTCATATATATATCGAAATAATAAATCATTGGATGACTTCACCTTCCAAATGAAGGAAACCTAAATCAAACGTTATTTATAACAAAGTGAGTACATTACAAAGTTGAATTGTTTTCAGATCTTTACGTTTTCAGGCCTACTGAATGAAAAAACCTCATTTCGGCTCGTGGTCTGTGATTGATTGTCTGAGTGTGTGTCTGTAGTTCAATTTGTGGGAAAATGGCTAGACCGCTTGAGCTGGCGCTTTTTCTTTTTTTTATTTTCGTGATTTTTCGTATACACGTAGATTATAGGCGATTTCCATTGATGGTAAAGGGGGTGGGGGACGAAAATCTACCAAATGCTGAGATTCTTCGCATTTTTCTCAAACACGGCTTTTACGACTTTCAAATTATCTTTTACCAGTTAGTACCTAACTTTTCTTCTACAAAAATATTTCCAAGGAACTCACTGAATGTTTTTATATAGTTAATACCTACATATTGTTATCATTAAATGTTCCACTGAGTCCATTTGACAGAGATAAAATTCAAAATGTGTTGTAATTATGTTTTTTGTAACATATCCGTAATTTTGAGAGCTAACTGAGTTAGTAGCTACACGTGGGGCTGAGGAAAGTTATGTGATGCGTCACATCACGTATTTGATTGTTTTCGTACGTTGAAACCTCCCTCGAAGACACACTCGTCGAACTCCATGCAAGCAACGTCAAGTAATGCCCAGAACACTAGTGAACGCTCAAAACTAGAAATCATCCAAATAGAACGTACTTCCACATTTATGTACAAACTAATCGAGTAAATCACAATCAACTAATTGGCCGTTTCTAATTTTAAAACAATTACAGATAATTGCGGTGTTGGCTTTGACGGCGTTCGTGTCAGCGGACTCGAGGGAGAAGAAGCACGCAGCCGTCGGTGGAAATGGAGGTAATGAAACTGAATCACGACCTTAAAAACGCTCCAGCGAACTTCGATTTCTCGCAAATAACGTTCTTTTAGTTTCGATGAGGATGTCTTCGGTCGGTCGTCAAAGGCCAAACAGGTTGTTGAATACAACTTCACGATTTTTTATCGACGGATCGTGATTTGGGCTTGTCGATCACGTTCCACCCTCGAAACAATGTGTCCATCTTCTACGTTGATCTACTCCTCGTTCAACAGATTATGAACAAAAATAAGTTTACTACTCGTTGTACAAATCGAATTTTTTCCTTCGGACTTCTTCAAGTGACCCCACCCCGTAGCGTAACATTTTAGAAGAAAACTTTCCTGATAGCTTGAAGTTTCCCGCTGCCTCAAAAACGTCTTATTTTCGGACAGAGCCCCTCGAGGAGCCTCACTATCTGTCTTTTTATGGTGAAGATGGTGGTCGTCGAATATTCATAGCTGCTTGAACGGTACTACTCTCTGTAATGTGTAATGACGCAAAATACGATATTCTCCATTCATTCATATAGCTGCATATAGGCAGGAGATACTCTATCTTCTCTTCCAGCATCTGCGTCGCAAGAAATCTGAAACGCAGCTGGAAAATTACTGTGGAAAAATAAACACGTGCTCACATACAGCAAGCTATGGCTATGTTCGGTCAACGATGACACGTATTCAGAGGTAAAAGGACATGCGAGGGGCGTTGGGGCTCTGGACTCTTATTTTGCATTCATTTAATATTTCTGATATAGGATTGAATTAACATACTTTGCTTAGGCAGTTTGCGTCGATTTCTTGTTTATTTCTCTATTTATGTGTCATCCTACCATTGTCATTTCTTTCATGTCTCACTTGCAAAGAATTGTGCTTTGCAGGCTCATGATATGTCGTTGAGGCAGTAGAGTCTAGTTAATTTTATTATCAGTCTGCCGCTTCACTGCCGTATTTGTGAAGCGGAAAACTGGATAGCCTCCGTTGTACGTATTGTTCAGTAGCCAAATACTTTAGAATGGAGTTAGCTTAAGATCAACACGTTTCAAAATCTGCTGAGACCGAAAAACACCGTTTAAGAAAATTTCTTGTACTACACAGTTGAAAGAAAACGGCTGAGTGAAATCATAATAAAGGTGCGATAAAAATCACAGTAATCATAGTGACCGAAACACCATTTTTTCTCCAAAACGGTTATAACGTTGGTAAACCACATAAAAAATTGAGAAGATGAGTTAACATAAATGGAAAATACAATTATGAAATTCATCTAAAAGAATGGAAACTTGAATGAAGATTGCGGAGAACATTACGAAACTGTCTTCGTTCATTGACCAACTTGATGTTCTAGAGACGGCTCAAGTTAACATTTCTTGAAAAACTGAGCAGAACGTTAGTCAACAGCCTTAGTTTGAATTCTAGAATGTCAGTGGTTGCTTCTGATAATTCAATTACTGTTTTTGACCTCTTGTGATACATATAGCTTATTGCACTACCGCTCTGTCGTATAAGCGAGATTTATTAAGAAAAAAGTAGACCAAAATTTCGTAGTTGTTAAAAACTTCAAAATCAGTCTAAAACATCAGAACTTTAAAATGACGAGCACACCAACTCGCTTTGACAGAAGAATCCATTGTGCTTTCACTTTGGTCGTATTAGGGCATCCCAGGTCCAAACTGTGCGAGGAGACAGCACTCCACGACCTCTTCAGGGCCGAGGAAATGTCGATACTGCCGTATTTGCTAGTCATTTGCCTCTATTCCATAGGCAGAGCTCTAAAGGTGTGGCGTATCAACGACCGTACGTTTGAGATTGGTAGAAATGTGAAAGAGGTTGAAGAAAACCATGTAATGCATGGTCTACTTATCTTCATACCATGTAACACTACTAATCATTTGACAGCTTGTGGTAGCCAAGGCTTCTACAAGAGTGAAACATTCTTCACAAATGAATTAGTTCAACCTCATGGATATCGGATGAGCTACTTAATTCCAGTGGTCGTCGTAGCATTACAATAAACAATTTGATTCGGGCCAATATGAGCATAAATTATCGTTACATTGCATTCCACAGGATATGGAGTATTGGGCTACAACGGCTATGGCTATGGCTACAACCGCTACAATAATCTGGCTGGTGGTGGCTACCCAGGTTACCAAGGGTGGAATGGCTACAACAATGGATTTAATCCCTCAGGATACGGCTACACTGGTTATGGTAACGGTGGCTATGGGAATTATGGCGGTTATGGAGGCTACGGCCCATACAATGGGTATGGAGGTTACAGCGGACTTGGTGGCAACGGAGGATACTATGGCTAACTGTCTCAAACACCTAATCGCTTATGAAACGTCTGTATATTATAATATTTATCGGCTGTGACATGAATTGAAAAATATATTATTCATCTGCAACTGCCTCACATCATTCCACTCTAACCAGAGCTTTGCACAATCAGCTACTGTGACTAAAGCACCTTTCTCAACATCACTAAGTAATATGATGCCTAGCTGTGGCCTCAGCATGTCATGAAGTTCAAATCCGCCGTTATGAATCCAACTAATACCAACCACATCCACCAGGAGTGGGGATCTTGCGCTGAATGCACATCTCCTAGTGGATGCCTATCCAATAATATAAACGTATGTTACTGCAGCCTTATTGAATAAGCTTCGCTGAGCCAAAGTGCTGCAAAAGTGCACCAGGTACAGTGTCAGCGAGCTTGTGAAAACCGCCCTATAGCTGAATCGCAATGAATTGAAGCCAATAAAAATGGTCAGCATAAACTATCTAATGCGAAAACTATTTTCTAGCCTGCTGGCTCGTTAGAAAGAGAAGAAGGACTCACCCACCCCCACCCTCATCATGGCGCCTGATCTTTAATGAGCCGTGACGCCCTGTGAGTGCCTTCACGAATCTTTCATGATTGGGAGGAGTGCTATACGGGAGAGAATTGCAAGCCTCCAGCTTACTGCGTCTGTTTGCCCATGCACCCAAAGCTATGGTAAATCTACAGACTGCCGCCCTTGCTGTCTGTGCTGAGAGTCGTGTCCGTCCTCGCACATCTTGGTGGGCAATCTAAAAGTACGCGTGCTTCGTTCTCCACCGCAGCCTGTCTGCACAGTTGAAAGCTTGTCATCCGTTGAAAACTCCGTTACCCGATAATAGTTGTACTACTGCTAAGGTGGGATGCCACCACTTTCTGATCGACGGGAGTAAGGTGTGTAGGAGGCACACTGTGCTTGCTGTGGTCCATCGCTCCTGCATGGGCAAATTTGAGTTGATTGCTCACCTAGAATTGCCCGGACCACTACCATTGGCCCGGGGCATGGCCCCTTTGTTTGTACTACTGTAGTAATCCGTTTTCAATATAGGACTGCACCACTGTGAGGTCAAGTATTTAGTCCATACGTGGTGTGCCCATGAACATTTGTAATGTCATGTGTGAGTTGGTCTTATAGGATGCTGTAAGATATTTTGCTGCATGGTTCTGTACCTCGTTGCGACGGAACCACCCATTACATTGCTGCAGCATACTGGACTGACCGATAATATTGGATATGGGAGTGTGATTATGCTCCCCATTTGGGTCATGATAGTGACCTGACGTATGCCTTGAGTGTTGAGCATTTTGCTAGGAGGAGGGCCAGATGTTCTGGTGGGCGACTTCGTGGGCAAAAGGGTCCACTTACCAATGCCCAGTTACTTTGCTGTGGGGGCTTTGGCTACTCTGACTCCTGGTGCCAGCTTTACGCGCGGGAGAGAATGGAAACAGTGCAGCACAACACTACACTATCTACCTTGCTGCACAAGTACAAATGGAAATATCCCCGAAGAGCGAACTGGTATACAGTGACCAGTAGGGGCATTATACTGAAGAAGGATTTCTCCATGGTGCACCGCTGATGCAATTGAACTGAAAGGGCAACAGAAACAGAGGTAGGTGGCCGAGGGAAATGGAGGATCCTCTGAAATAGCTGGGACTAGAAGGTTTCAGCCAGATCTCAATTCTGAACGAGCGAATAGTTTTTCAATGGAGGCACTTGGGTTAGCCTCGCACACCTGTTCCTACAGTGGAATAAAGGAGTCTCCTGTGCACCCGCACACCCTTATAATATGGAATGAAGCAGGTGTTGGCAGTGGAGCCTGTCAGTCTGGCCTACTAATCAACATGGGTCGAAGACAATTTCTGACCGTGGAAACATTATTGTGAGCTGCGTCACTGAAGGCCAATATTCTTCCTGAGTAATTTTATGAACTACGCTCTATTCTCCATTAGAATCTACCTGGATCTTCGCTCAACGCACAGCAGATTGAGCATGGTCGAAATGACGGAGAAGTGAAGAATGTTGTGTGATATGTCCCACCCGCTGTTCAGCCTGAGTGATGCAAGCAAATACACCGACGGCGAATGAAGAATCTGTGAAGAAAGTTGAAAACAAGATGAGGCCGACTTCCAGACAAGCTACAAGCTATAACACGTGTCCCTGGAGATTTTAGGTTATTATCGAAGGATTACGGATTATGCAAAAATTATTTTTGACCTCTTAACGAGTCGAAATCGAAAGGTCAGATTTTTATTCGGAGTGACGTGTGAAAAGAGTGAAGACAGCTTTCCAAACCTTGACGGCCTTTTGACCGTCAGTTCTATTCTTCGACCTCTCGGCCACGAATTCTGGACGTCAAGCCGAGGGACATCGTAGGAACGGCTCATTGGAGGGAGGAGCTTACGTTGAAAGTAAATTATCTGGAGTCAATTTGTCAATAAACTGGTTACGGGTGATAGTGAAAACATTTCGTTTCAATTTAAGCGAACAATGAATGATCCGACATTCCAATTAGTTTAGTTTTCTCTTATAAGTCCCGCTCATTTGACATGAGCATTCTTCCAAAAGTCGCGTTGATATTGCAATTAGCTTTCTACGCGATGGTAATAATTTGCATTAATTCCAGAAATTCGGAATCCAAACTACCATTTTCTCCTCGGCAAACGTGTAAGTTTCCACTACCCAAAGGGCTTCTCCAACCTTAACGTTTTGAGGCTTACCTAAACTCCGTTCATGTGAGTGTGTACGTGTGTAGTTCAATTTGCGGAAGAACTTCTGGACCGATTGAGCTAGTTTTCATATTTATCTCAATGAGGAAACTAACTATTTTGATTAAATATTCAAATTATCTTCTATTAACAGCATCTAAACGTTGTTTTCTATAAATATCTCTGAGAACCTTTTTTGAGCGGAGATTTGAAGCAAATAGAGAATTTTTAAATTTTTTGGAAAAAAATGTGGACCTTCACGTTTCAAGAGCCACCATTTGAGAGAAGTGCATCTCTTTCCTTCCTACCACGTTGGGTTAAAGAATGTGAATAAACCGAGAGGACAGTCTAATAAATCTTATATCTACTGATTGCACAATGAAGGCAAGAAATAAGTAGGAAAGTGCAATAAATTCCAGAACGTTAAACAGCAAGTATTCCAGAGCAGTAAATAACGAACCCTCCCAAATAAATCATGCTGCCAGGCCAGTCAACAAATTCTGGAACCTTGACCCTAACCAATTTTCTCTTCATATAAACTGAGAGAAAAACAGTTTGGGTTAATTGGTAAAGCGCTAAAAATCGGTGAGTGTGCGTAAGGTTGAAAAAAATTATGCGTCGCAACAGATTTTTAAATTTAATGGGACATCCCCCATGCCCCTTCAAGTCCATTAATTCGCCAACGATATGAGTACAATGTCAGTGAGGGAAGTTCATTATTTGGTCCTTGGGGAAATTCCTTTTTTTCAAGACACTCCTTCATATCGAATAACGTCATTCAGAAAACTCACCAGCGGCAGAACCCTGCTTTACTCTTCAAGGATTCTGAATTCGGAAGAGATAACGAAAAAAAAAAAAATGTCCGACGTAAACCAATTCGAACTGTCGGCCCGGAAGAGTGAAAGGGTCGGTGAACAAGTAAACCAAGCTCTTCGCCTCACTAGCCTGACTGATGGCGCTAGCTTTTTTTTTTTTTTGGTCAATCGCATAACAGCCTATTCGTGGGTTATTTTTTCGGGATTTCGGAGGCGAGTGCGATGAAAGGGATCGCCCATTTTTAGGGGATCTTCGGTTATGTCAGAGAGCGATGTCGTTATCCAATTATTGGCGCCAATCGAAAACGATGGGATCCACCACATAGTGTTGCCGAACTGAGTCAAAAAAGCGAAATATTATCTCAACAAGATGTAATTGACTTAACCAGAATCCTAACGGAGTAACTCTTCTCGAACGACTTCCCTAAATACAGGTACCAAGCATCACAGCACTTTCCTCACTTCCTGCACATCCGAGAGATTGAAGATGAAACATAACTAACGAAAATATTTGGTGCAACGCGTCGCACTACCTCCCTCAATTGCACGTTCGTTCAGCGGTTTATACCATTCCACCAACAAGCCCTGTATGTTTGTCACTCAATTTGTATGAGGGTTTTAAAATTTAAAAACGTTCTGAAGGGTGAAACTTGTTTTTTGAACGCCGCACTTTTAGCGAACTCCCGTGTGGTGGTTGAGTGGTTGAGGATTTTCCGCCCGCCCCCCTTCCACAGTGTTTTGCAGCTGGCCTGGCCTCTCAATCGCGATGAATATGTTCGTACTCGTCTTTCCCTGAGGGATCCTACCCGAATTTCCGCTGGCAACCAGCTAGGACGTTCGACGGTTCTCTTTCTTCACTCAGGTTTCGGCACATTAGCGACACAGAGTCGAGGCATGGGTGCCTCCAGATTAAAGCAGCAGGCCCCATTCTTCACAGTATCTGCCTGCACTACAGAACAATGGTGGGTGATGCCTACCACCTTCTCGTGCTCAAGGGGGATGGCTGGCGGCTCACGCTGTTGCATTGCGCGAGAAAAACTGGAGCTACATTGCTGAATTTTCCAAGGCAGTGCTCACCCAGAAGAATGGAGCTTGCTGGCCTGGGGGCAGCACCTCATTGGGATAATGAATAAAACATGGGGAAAAGACAGCTCCAGAACCTCCTGAACTGCTGGGTATTGTGGGAGGATGTATCGGAATGGCAGCACACTGCACAATTCTCGTGTGGGGGGGGGGGAGCGAGAGAGAGGACAAGAAAGAAGAGAGGCGTCGGAGCCAACCTCACACAAAGTCTAAACGGTTCTCAATATGCTGGGGTAAATTCATGGGGTGACTGGGAGCAGACTCTCCTTTCTACATCCAAAAAAACCATCATAAGGGATCACGCAGAGCCAATGAGCTGGTAGGCACATTTCGCCTATTGGGTAGGGCTTCCTAGGATACGAAGGAGTAGCGTTGTAATAACTTTAGTCATGAGCATACTTTAGCCCTCATCTAGCTGCCAAAAGTTGTCACGCTATGAGCGAACGAAATAATGTCACAGGTTCCCCTTCCACCATCCACAATCTCCGTCTACTGCGATGACTCTCTACCATTAAATGTACATTAATTTATAATGTGATCAATGAACTTGTATAACTAGATCATAAATGAAACTTGTGCAGTAAGTAGGGATGACTACTTTACAATTAGGATAATAATTCAGAGAACAACCAGACTTTCGGGGCTCGATTTCGGATTAGGGGTGAATTGGATTTGCAAGACAGATGATGCAAGTTCTGCCTTCTTGAGTGGAATTTAATCCAAGTTAATCCAGTTTGCTGACACAAAAACCTGTCAACAAAGAAACAATGTTACCATAATTACGCGCGGAATAATTCCTCCACGTGTAATGTAACTCCTTCAGCTCAACAGATTCCTCAAAATATGCGTGGGGTCTCGCTCGTTACTCAAAATATAAAACGGCGCTAAATTGAGCAACAAATGGCTTGAAAGTGGTACCCATCGAAGATTAGACAGGAATCAAACAAACCGCCTCTGCGCAGTGATTGAAAGCTCCTGCAGGAACGTGGGTGATCATTATACTGTTCAGGGAACGCTCCGTTGGCAATTCGAATGAGACTTTCTGGAGTTCAAGACTGAGAAAGGATTATCAAACATGATTTTGGGCAGTCTGGAAAATAAAGTCTGGTAGCTCTTGGCATTGGGGAGGATTGGAAATCACTTTGTAACGGTTTTGATTGAGAGCCGAGCAATCACTAGTCATTCCCATATTGACCTGCAAGCTTCGACCGTCTTCTCTTGATTCACTGCTCTGATACTTTTGAATGTAAAGAAAAGATAACAACTCGAAGCTAATCACACATCTTTTCAGGGCTAAGGGAGTAGAAAGTAATGAAAAGTCCGCCAAAGGAAGTTCTCCGTCACATTTTTCTCGGTCGCTCCAAGTTGACAGGATTTGGTTTTGGAGGAAGGTTAGCGGGGAACTTGTTTGGTAGGTACAAGTATTCCCACTGCACTGCAAAACCTCATGGTGCCCTTTACATTCCGAATAGGGTTTTACGGAGAACAGAAGCTTTTTAGCAAACTGCAGCTGTATGTCAGAGCGTGCATCCTTGATAAGGTGAAGGTGGAGGGGCCCAAACTGCATGTGGTAGAGTCAATCCCCGCGAGGTTCAACTTCGCATTACCCTTTCGGATACTCATTCATGAGCGATCCAGGCGGGAAGGGGGAGTTCCCGCTTTTGAACCTGGGGCCCTGGTATATTACGCTGATGGCACGGTGCAGGGTGGCCTTGCAGGAGCAGGCATTTTAGGGATGAGAATCAGAGCGGCGATCCCATTGAGATCGCTGGCCACAGTGTTCCAGGCAGAGGTGACCTGGCCTGGTGTGCAGCGGCTGCAGCAGAGGGGACTGAAGTGGCAGAGGATCTACATTATGGTGGATAGTCAGGCCACTCTCAAGGCTTTAGCCTCGTACTGTCTTACATTGTGGCAGGCGTGGGAGTGTCTGACTGGACTGAAGGCCCTGGCCGAGGACAACAGTGTAACACTGTGTTGGGTGCCAGGGCATCAGGGTATAGAGGGAAACAAACGGGCTGATGGGTTGGCAAAGAAGGGATCAGCGCAGATCACTGTTGGCCCTGAGCCCTTTGTTCAGGGCCAACAGTGATCTGCGCTGATCCCTTCCCAGAAGCCACCTACGTAGAGATATTGGGAAATGGAAGGATAGGTGCAGGGCTGCCCTGCCTTAGACATTCAAAACTCTTCATCCGACTCTCCAAAGGGAGGGCCAAGGAGGTGCTTGCATTGGGGAGGGAAGATATGAGGATCTTGGACGCCCTTACAATAAGCCCGTTCGGCAATGAGGGTATCGCCCTGCATCCACCGTTTCAAAAAAAAAAGTCAGTGTCGCTGTTCGTGGAAGTCCCTCATTAAATGGAATAATTCGAATTACAGAAAGTTCCAGGTCACTGCACCAACTTGCAGAATACAGTAACGGAGCGACCTGTCGTAAGTAACTTCGAATTATATCTTCCGACGAACGAGAGGTTAAGCAAACCTCATAATTCCTGAAAAGTCGGAACATTTTCTCTAACTGCGCCGATTGTTGGTAAAATTAGAGGAAAGTTAAAGAAGTAGCAGAGTTCTGTCAAAAGCGTTGCTGCATCGAGTGAAACTGTTGGGAAAACTAGTATAAATAGTTGACCATACAACCCTGACTACTGATGTACGTACTAGATACCAATGTTCAAAACACGGTAACCTGCATCACACAACTCCACCTCACGACACTCACAATTCTACCAATCCGTTTTTCACTCTTCACTATGTCACGACCTCGATTGAGCACAATTTACAGGATTCCAGGGGTATTAAAGCAATTGGGTTATGTCCGCCAGTAGGCAAATTACTAAAGTTAACGTACCTGTTAGGTGAGTCTGTCTCCTCTGGCTGGTGAGTTACTGAGTTAGCACTGACTTAACGGCCAGACGATGATGTCTTTACATCGAAAGCGCTTGCCCACAGTAACTCACCAGCCAGAGGAGACAGACTCACCTAACAGGTACGTTAACTTTAGTGATTCAAGGGGTTTTTTTGAGAATGTTAATTGCATATGAATGAGTGAGTGATTTATTTATTAATCAACCAGGGAGAATTAGGGTAATTTCTCCCTGGTTAACAAGTATATCTCCTCGTCAATAGGACTGTGTGGCACATAAATCAGTGTTAACATTTTTCAAGTTGCTGAATACTTCAAATAACTTTTTCTAAATTTTATTACGCACAATTTAAGAAAATTTTAAAAATTAACGAACGACGTGATAGTAATACTGTACTTGCAAGTACAATCACAGGAACGTTCTCAAATAAAATTCAAAATACGTAAAAGTAGCTCTAAACATACATCACTCCAACTTACGCCATACGCCAACTTACTTTGAACACTTCAGTATTTTTCCTTAAATCGAAGAGCTCGATGTATCTGTTGTACAACTGTGCACTTTGTACAGCTAATGGCCTCCTAAATACGCTAGTTGTGAGGTCTTGGGATTTGGGAGTCTGGCATTTATCGTCGGTGGACCATGCTAGTCTTTGATGAATTTGAAAGCTTCGTGTAGATACCTATTAAACATAAGTACACTTAAGTTGCTATCGCTAGTTTTTTGTGCTCTCCCATATGGAGCCAACACATGTGCTGGTATAACACGTTCGTTTACTTTCATTCTTCTTCGTTTACATTACATTGTTGCGTTTTGCGCCTTTTGAAGCCTTAGATTTCCGCCATCTTAATCTCTCATTGGGGCAGTTGCGTAGTCAAGGATTGAGAAAATGAGTGCTGTTATCAGTTGCTGACGTGCGTGAGAGGGGAAGTCGGTTGCTAACCTTCATAACTGTTGAATGCATCGCATTGCTTCTTCAACATTCCACGTAAGATTGTGTTGAAACATATCACTCACGTTTTAAGTGGTTTTCCTTCAATAGGAATCGTCAGATGCAAACTTCCTAGAATTCGAGCCAGGATCTTCCCATTCCTCAACTACACTACGTTGGAATGATTCAATTTCATTCCATGTGTCATACATCTCTCCCCAGTCCTTCCAGGTCGGAACTGATCTCCTTTACAACCTTGTCAAGATTACCTGCACTACAGGAATGTTATCTGGTGTTCTCCGAGAATACTTTAGGCAGCGAGCTCACGTATGAAATAAACATTAAGGCCAAAAGTGGTGTTCCCATTTACATATCTTCCCATACTGACGAGCTCCCTTAACGCACTGCATCCTTCTGCTCAGATATGAGTCAACCCAGGATTTATGGCTGAACAGTTCAAAACCCGCCAGTGGTTTGATTGACCGACAGGAATATCTGTCTAGAGTCCCATAACTCTTCAGCGTCGCTAAAGTTGGCTTTACAGAGCATTCTTAGAAGTGGTCGCTGGTACTTTCATACTATCTGCGTACAAAAACGTGCTACATTGAGAATATAAGAGGCCGGGAACGAAACGTTGCGAATGCTCGGCGCCTGTGAAAGCCAGTATAAGTCGCTGAATCATGTGGTGAAGGTGTGTTCAAGCACTTGTAAGGATTTCATCTAGCGTCAGTTTGACGTCGTCAATGCGCTTGCTGGTGTCTACTCATTCTATGGCTGGGAAGTGGAGAAATAGTGGAACTACCGAGTTGTGTCCAGGGAGTGAAGGAGACCTGACATCCTCACCATAGGTCCCGACTGGTCTGCAGTGATCCTGAATGTCCAGGTAGTGCCTTAGTGTTGCTCTGTTTTATCACACTTGATGAGCTTCTTCTACCTACAAAGAGCTGGGGGAAAGGGTGGGAGCAAACTTGGAATATTCCGACGTCTTCTTTACTGGGCTAGACTTCACGCCAATCAGGGATCAAAACATAATGGACTGGGAGAGAAATAAAGCTTCAAGATTGCCTTTCCACTCGTTATCGTTCCCTTAGCTCCAAAAGAAATAGCCTCTAGAACCGCCGATAGAAACTTTTTATTATTGCAGCATTCTTCATCGCGTCGCACGATATTCAAACTTGTAATGGTTCGCGGCGGGCTGCAGGAGGTGGCAACACTGACCGCCACCTGTGCAGCCCGCTGCTGTTTATATTAGCGGCGGAGCCACGTTCCTCCATCAGAACGGCTGCCGGCTTCGTAAACGAATCATTCCCTGTTTTAAGCCAGTGTTTAAATTCCCCTTTAGATTGTGTGAAGTGAGGTAAGCGATCAGAGCTTGGTGTTTCATTTTCCCCATTGTCCCTTTATTGTTATTAATACAATCCGAGCATAGGTTATTTATTTCATTATAAAAGGAGTTCGTTTCATTTCATTCATTTCGAGTTTTTGCTGATTAAATTCAAGTGGGCTTTAATCGCTTTATAATTTCATTTCCCATTACTTGAGCGTACGAACGCCATTCTCAACATAGTATGTACTCACCTTCTTCCTTAAGCGTCATCAAATAAATTTCGATGTCAAGAAACTTCAACCATAGTTTTGGTACACAATTAAGGTAAGACAAAAATACAGTAAACTCGTAACAATAACATTTATTCACATGCCTATATACAGTAATATGTATTCAGAAAACAAGTATTTAAGGTTTATTAAACTAGCCCAATGAAATTAACAGAAAGAAACTTTAATTATTCAAAATGTTTGCAGATGTGAATAGTGCGGATGAAATAAATAACGGCTCCATCCAGTTGAAAGTTGTGCTTCTACTGTTCAAAGGAGATCTGAGTGCGAAGAAGTACAAAAACCCTCGTCATCTAGCAGCCTCAGGTATTTTAATTATTAATTAATGTTTCGCTAACTACTTATAGTTACGAATTGAGCTAAGCACGAAGCCGAATAGGATTGGGAAATCCCAGTAAATATCTCTCACTCGGTTCCACAATGAGGTTGCTTTTCAAAACGGTCGTGAGCCAACTGTAAACGGCACACACAACGATAGGCTCTGTTCCTTAGATTTTATATGCTCACTTTGCTCCCTTTCAAAATTAATACATCGCAATGTTAGCCATGTTCATACTACTTAAAGCTACTCTTTACTTTTTAGTAAAGCTGTTACAAACTCAATGAAAGCTTTCAATCGACATTACTGGTGGAGTAGTGGTTAAGATGTTTGACTGTGATGAAGGAAATTATGGTTCAATCCTGGGTGCGAAGGAAAAATATTTATCAAACGAAATCTACATCTAGTTAAGCTGTTAGCCACTTGTGCCCATCCCAGCAGTACAAGTAATGAAAATAAGGCTTATCTTAACTGGAAAAATTGGAAAAAATACATTCGTACTTGAATCATAATTACTTCTATGCAGTTGAAATGATATACATAATTATCAAAACAAAAAACTTCTTCTCTAACTAGCACAGCTACACAGCCAATATAATGTATACAACACTAGCTTCTGTTGACAATATGCTTCAGAAAAATCTGTCAAATGAGCAAAAAATAGCCGAACTCATCAGGTAGCTACCATTATGTACATATGCTAATGAGAATAGTAAAAAAAATTTCAACCAGAGATCTTTAGTTTCAGGCATCCATATGAATTAAATTGCTGGCATCAAGCTCAAGTCCATCAAAGGCTTAAAATGATAGCGCATTGTACAATGAAATGTGAGCTCTGTACAGTGGCCACAATGGTATGCCCATATTCTTGTTGCCAATCATTAAGTATAGGTCTGATTGAGATATCCCTTCACTCATTCAGTAAATAGGAAGCAATCAGTAGCTACTCCAAAATGACAATTCTACCGTCATTGGCATCTTGCCTACGCGCTACCAACAAATAATTCTCTTTTGGAGTACATACACAGGAATGGAGTTGCACACGAGACAAGGTTGGAACACTTACGTCTCAGTACATGTGCTTGCAGACATTTTAGCTACATCAAAAACTTAACTGTTCTTCTGAACAAGTTCCAAAGCCTTAGAACTATTTACGTTTAAAGAATTTGCGAGTTCGTCGAACTGCCCACCACGAATTACAGCTGTGTTCTCGCTGCCACTATGCAGCAAACCCCTTTGAAGAGGTTTGTTAACAAATGATGTGCTGGGGGAGAAATGAGTCGTGCTGATATAGGACGTGCCTGGTGGCAGTACTGGCCTTGGTTGATGTTGCTGAGTCGGGGTCTTAGAGTGCGTTGAAATTTTCGTCTGGTCCGACCTCTGGACAGGGTGACCGTGGCTGTTTAGCACTGGGTACACCGGGACGATTGCAGGCGGTTGAACGTGGTGATGATGAATATGGATCTCTTTCACAATCGGTCGTGGCGTTACTTTTTTCTTCGGCACAGCAGTCACCCTTTTAGTTGGCGGCCTTACTGCCAAACGCACCGACGGAGCTGATCTCACTCTCACGAGAACAGGCCCCGAAGGAAGATGGAGTTGTCGAATTAGGTAGGGTTGTCGATACACCCGCTGCGGTGCCTTTCTGGGCTTCTTGTAATACCTGTGAATTTCAATCAAACAACATGTATTTATACGCGTGGAATGAATTAATCCAATTTATAGCACAGGAATGGCTAACCTGACGTTTGGCGAGGAGTATTTAATGGTTCCGCGACTTGTGGGATCGAATTTGTTTGAAGGGAAATGAGACTTTGGGTATCCTGTTAAATAATAACCAGATTCCCAACCATCACTTCCCCCTCCACTACCTCCCATGCCAGCCCCACCACTGGTGCCACCGCCCCCACCACCGTTGCCACTGCCGCCCCCACTACCAGGTTTGGGAGATGGCTTCGGTGGTGGTGGTGGTGTGGGCCATGGTGGAGGCGTTGCTCCTAAGCAAGGTGGAGGGAGGGGGTATACTTTCACTTTTGGAGGCTTATACTTCAAGTCGTTTGGAATTTTTTCCTCTACTTCGTAATTAATTGGCCCCGAATCGTCCTCGTCATCATAATCCCTGAAAAGTCGAGAACAAGAGAGTACAACAGCACTAAAGTTCCAGTTCTTGTCCCGCATGCTATTAATCACAAGTGCACAATTACACGCATGCTCATTCCTTGTGTGTTAATTATGTAACTAGTTTTAGGGTAATGTATACTTCAGTTTTGGAAGCTACGTATTATGGAAGCTACAGGCTACTTTGCTATTTGCCGAACCCCCGAGAGTGAGCGCATATTCCTGAGGGGCGTTTGGCATTGTTGATTATGCTATAGAGTATAATTATGCTCATTACACTTACATCCTGAGGAGATTTATGACTCTGGAGAGAATCTCCTTATTGACACAACTTAATCCACTGCATGCCTAATATGTTTGCTACAAAGTCTTCAGCAGGATTCTTCACAAGTTCATGCACATTTAGTCAAGCAGTGGCTGAGCCAACCTTTATTCCTTCTTCGTCGTCATCATTGACAGCCCAGCCTTCTCACGTTCATTTACAACCCAACAGGACATTTCTCCCTAATGACCAAGTGGGAAATATGTAATAGTCGACGGACCAAAGTCACTCTTCTCTGAACTCCGCGTTAAGGGACAATCCTAACTCCTGGGTCCTGGATAAGTTGACGCTTGACAACCCTTCGTGGTTTCACCAGCGGCAAAAGGCAGATTGATGAAAGGTGTGCACTTCTACAGATGTGGAAGACTATTCAGGCTTTAGTAAGACTTAATTGCCTACTTACTCTTTTCTTACTGCAAAGCAGACGAGCGCCGTAATCCACACGTTTCTCGAATTGTACGTCGTGGAGCACAGTGGACCTGCTTCACGTTATTCCAAGCTGATATTTGTGTACAAGGTTCAGGAGTGCCTATTCGAGTGAGCTTCATAACAAGCTTTCACGCTCATCGCAGGCTTTAGGCGACAGGCGACAGGTAGCCACATGCCTAATCCTCAGGTGACTCTTCCACCAGCGATGACCAGATGAACACATTGTAAGTACGCACCCTTCCACTGCTTATCACAAACCCGTTCAAAGATGACACAAAAGGACTTTTCAATTCCTAGGATTATTCAAGGTGCACTAGGTATGACGTTCCCGTATGAAAATCCAGTCGAACAAAGCCCATGGTTGATATGGGCAAAAAAATGGTTAAAAAATTAACAAAAACGAAATTTTAGTCAACGTGTTTGGTATCGTTTTTTAGGTGTTTTTCGATAGAGTCTCAGAGGTGCATGTAATTATAGTGAGCCAAAGTGTACCAAAGGAAATAATTCACGGAACAATACAACGAAAGAATCATTTCATCATCTGCACTGCTTCCCGTCTCACTCCAACCACCTGTCAACTCGCCATTGCGTTGTAGTCACGTCATGTTTCGTATGGTTGGCTGGTATTTTTCGACGCTGAATCGAAAGAGGTGGGTCTCGGAGGTGTGATTCTACGTCAAACTGTACAAGTGAATACTAAACTGGCGTATAATAGTTTGCAGCGTTTTTCACTTTCGATTTCCAACCCATCTTTATGATATTTACTTTTCAAGTTTCTGTGGAATGAATTTATTAGGTCAAAAGAGGTAAAGATAGTTTAATAATAACCAGCTTGACTAGTTACATCTCTACGTTTCGCTACCCTTCTCCATCGTTTTACTCTCCAAAGTCCTATGATAAACAGTCATGTTGAGGGTTCTTCAGATATTTACCAAGAGTTCCGAGCACAAAAAATTTCGTTTGTGTCCGTGTGCTCAAATTTGGTATAGATTTCACATCATTCCAGGCGGCTATGTTTTTCCGAAAAACGGTCGAAATGATTTTGATCACATTTTTCGCGTGGCTGGTCCCAAGCGAATGAATGGCGGTATTAAATTTCCATAAACGGGAAAATTGAAATTGAATCAAAAATATAATTAGTGCAGTTTTTCTCTCTCGTCAATGAGGCTCTAATGAAACTCTAGGTTGATAGTCCAATCATCGAGCTGCACGTTGGATTTGAAAACGCCTAAAAAATAATTAACTCTGAAGTTCAAATTGTGTTTCCTTCTAGTTTCTAGCTCCGTGTGTTCTAATTAGTATATAAACATTATCCTTCGCATTCATCTATTGTACGCTGTCGACAACCCTCGGTGTAGGTGGTGAGGCACAGATGAGGAGACTTCCTTCCACGTCCTGGCCCACTGCCGGAGACTTGAGAGGGAGCGTTTTCTGGTCTTAGTTCTACGTTTGCGAGTGTGGACGTCAAAGCCGTGAGACATTGGAAGTGGCACAATAGGTCTTTAGACCGCGGTGTTCATGCCAATTTTAAGACATGATTTCTACGTACAGTACAAACCTGATGACGGTTTTTAAATTATTCAAAACGTCGGCGTAGCTGAGTATTTTTGTCGAATTGACTGAAACACTCACTTTGAGCAGCCCAATAGGAAGGGGCAAGGGGCATGAAGTACTGTTTGTGTTAATAGGAAACTTTAAGTTCTTCCAGATTCAAATTAACTAACCACGCATCGCATAAATTTCCTCAGCCCCTTCGGCATTGGCCACTTTTTTTTTTTAGAATAAGGTTATAGGCGATTTCAGTCGAATGGAAAGGGGAGTGGAGGACGGAAACGTACTAAAAACTAGAGTTTTTCGATTTTTTCTCAATAACAGCTCAAATGATTTTGATTAAATTTTCAAATTATTTTCTACTAGTTGATACAAAATATTTCTTCTCCATACATATCTCCGTGAAAATTCGTTGAAGGTTTTTTACGCTTTTTGGCAAAACGGGGTTGCTGTAGAATAGTTAATATCTATTCTTGCTTCCAATAAATGCTCCTCTGACATATCCCCGACCAGGCACCCCCTCCTCCAAACCCAGGGGAATGAGGCAATGGGTACCGGCGGTGGCTGGGACACTAAGCGGGCCCCCCAACGGGCTCGCTGGGGAGTTGGGATATGAGCCCAATGTGCGCCACGGCGAAATGCCATCTGCAGCTCTGGCGGAATAGTATGGCGCGTAGCTGCCTCCCTGGTATGAATGAATGAATGCTCCTCTGACAGTTCATTGAACAGAGATAAAAATCAAACTGTGACGAATATGATGTTTTTCCGAACATTTCCGTAAATTCTGCGGTAACTACGTCACTGGACTTCATCAATCTTACGAAGTGTCTTTTAGCCACCTATACCCACATTTCGTTCTGTGCAATTATTTCTATATATATATATTGAACGGAGATATAGTCAAACTCAGAAAAGGAGATTTGTCTTATATTTTTTGTCCTGATCAATCTGTTTTCCATTGCAACATGGAGTATCGCTCATCGTTCTACATGGAAACTGGTAGAGCATACAGTTCCCAAAATTATTGGGTTGCTCATACTTATGGCACGAATCGAAATCGTTATAGCTGTTGAGAAAAACAAATTTGTTGTTTTGATCTCTGGAAGTATAGTTTGTTTCAAACTGATTTCGCTCTGATCGTTATTTTGACGTCGTTGGTCTTAACATTAGAGGCAACTTGTTTCTTAACATAACTTTTCACATCACTTGTTCGCACTGATTGATTGCTGGGTCTTACCTTGACATTTGTTATCAGGGTCGGGCCTAATGAATGTTAGTAGTTGGTTTTTGTGGTGACATTAGTTCTAACCTCAATAATAAATTTTTGTGGACTGTGTTACATAAAACAAGGGCGCACCTGACTTCTTCCCTCGGCGGGGGTGGTTTCTCCTCTTCAGCGGACGAGTAATAGTTTTGATATTCCGCAGGATCCTCGGGCTCCGCATTGAAGTTCGCACCCGTTGTTCCTTCGTAGTCTTCGGAATTCTGTCCAAAATGCGGTGCCCCGCCTCCCGAAGCGATTTCAAATTCGTTGATTTCATTCGGAAAGTCGTCTCCCGAGTAAGTTCCAAAATCGTCGCCGAAGACATGCCCGGGGTAAACCCTCGACTGGTATTTGGTCGTCGGGAACGAAGAAACTCCCGAGCGGTTGAAATTCGGCTGAGGCCAAAACGAAGGGGCTTCCTTATCGGCGCCGTCGCTCACATCTGAAATAATAACGCGGAGCGTGAGGGCGAGGCGATGTAGCGATTTCCATAAGACTCGAAGCCTCCTGTTTATTTAAAATTCATTTATTCCGCCTCGTAACTTTATTGTGAACTTGCAAGAGCCCGCCAAAGAGAATCTTAACTGTTCTCACGTGATACATCAGCGCAAAATCGGATTCGCGGGTGGAAATTATTACTGAATAACTACCACGTGATGATGTGTTCGAGTTTTTGTGGTAAAAAAAAAGTGATTCACTACCCTTGAGAATTACGATAATTCACTGCCTTAAACGTGAACTGCGACGCCTCCCGTGCCATACCCAACGAAGGCCCAACTCTACTAGCAGGCTGTTTTCAGAATATAGTCCTCACTACCCACACGCCCTATTTCATAGAAGGATCCAAAAGGATCCCGTATTTAAACCTCTTCAAAGCAAACCTTCGAAGCTATTCTTGCAACAATTTCATAAAACGTTTTGCTTCTTAAGTTATTGGTTTGGAAACTTAGTTGGTAATGTAATCAAAATTCCCGGAGCTTTTCCCGGGTAAATGCGGAACATACGAGTTCTTGATACTTTTTGGTTTTAAGAACGAACTAAGTACATTAGAAATGGGTTGTGCGTTCACATTAGTTCACACTACACAGCTCCATGGCACGGCCCACCAGTCTAGATCTAGCCACGAAGAACGCTTGTTGAAACAGTCACCTCAGGGCATTTCTTACAAGGCACCTTGTGCTGAACAGAGTCATGTAATATGTTTCCACTGTACGAGCTGCCGATGTGAATGTTATGGATTAGTGCAGACTGGTCCGGGCCCATGGCGATGACATCAGCTCCCAGTCCTTCTCCAGACAACTCGGTTGTACCCCTCTTCACATTTCAGCCTGTAACCACACCAGAACGCTATCCAGAATGGCCAACTCTGATGGCTTAATGGGCTCAGGGGCAGATAGTGTTACCATTGCCACACTTCCCCAGCTGGTCCCAAAAACCTCCAATGTCCTAGCCATATGACTGTGGAGCTTGTAGGTGCTTACTGTGCAAGAACGGAATGGTTAACTTCTCTACTTAACTAGTTCTCTAGGGAGTTTCTAGCAAAGCATGGCCTCTATAACTACATCCCATAGGCTTCCCGCCAGGCAGCAATTTGCCTTATGCCGGTGTACCAGTGGCACCACGGGCAGAAGCCTCTCGTGGTACCATATCATTTGACTACCAAAAATGCATTCCCCAGCCTCTATGCATCTTCCCTGCGTAGCTTCCCGAAATTTGACTTGCCCCCATCTGCTATGCCATGTCAGGGGCATCTGAACTGTGATCTCATCCCTTCTTCACAAAAAGCGATAGTTACGATTCTGCTTTGGGATGTCTGGTGGAGTACTGACCTGGTGGCTCCACCTCCCTCACATCCCACAGGTCAAAAATAAATTGGGATGAGAGAACCACCTTCCAGCTACCCCACCGCCACCACGATGTCTGCAGGTCTAGCACGTTTTCCAATTTATTCAGGCCTTGCCCCGGGTAGGTATTGGTCTGCACCATTCTACCTACCTTGCCCTGTAGAGGTAGTCACCTATTGGAGCCCTAACCCATAATGCAGCGGCTCAAGGCCCCAATGGGAAGGTGTGCATTCCCAATGTACCATGTTTGGGTCAAACAACCCTTAAGGGCAGAGTGGTCGCTGGGCCGCAGCCGCCCCATCTTTCGATGACACTTATGGCTTCTCCCCATACCATGAGAAGACAGTTGGGACTTTCTGCCCTCCCTGAGATTCAGAAGGACCCCAGTAAGCCGCAGCATAGGTCCCTCGAGGCAGGTATCGTGAGAGATAGAAGTCCCAATCCTCCAGATCGAACCTGGCCCTGGATGTACATGTAGTTCAACTTGTGGGAGCAAGTACGTGGAAAGAAAGCTTAACTTCTGCTGTAGTGCCTTGGAACTTCATGAAAATAATCGTCAACCACTCAGACTCCCACCTGATGCTCAGACGTCACATCTCAAGAACATTCTTCGCTTACGCGTGGAATTTGACATGACAAAAAAGTTTCTACAACTTCTACGCTCCAACCGCCATATATCAAGAGACCAAGTCGAACTTGTCAGAATGAACTTTCAACCGAGAAATAAAATGCTGATTTATATACGTTTCTGGGGAGATCTGCGAGCGTTGCTTGTTATTAGCAAAGAAGACATCATCCGCAAACGGTAATGTGCCCATTCGAGGTGAAAACGTACTCTAGTTCTTGTAGCCCTAGCACCCCTTGCCACAATTTTTTGATGCCTGACAGTGTGAGATAAAATATGAGTATTCTTCCATGGAGTCCTTTTCAGGTGCGCCTTCAGGAATAACCTTTTTGTTCCCCATCCTTTACGAACGCGACTCACCCGATAGCAAATTGTGATGGAGGTGGGGTATACAATACTATGATAAGATACGAATACGGAAACACGATACGGAAAAGAGGGTACTATGTACTCACGCTTAATAAAAAAGGTAACTGGTACGGAAGAGCCAGGCGTCAGGCTGCACAATGCCATGAGGAGTGTTCTCCACCTCAAACCCTGCAAAAATCGTGTCAAAGCCATCAAATATTCCGGTGCTCAATATTTACTTCACAGTCTTCATTCATTGGTCATTGCATCTACAGATAAGACTGAGGAAAGTAGAAAAGCTGGTAGAGGTTGATACTATGCATTTCGTCAGGTTCATCTAATTCAGCAAAGTTCTTAATGTTGAGAGTTAAGCGTTAATATTATTACTTTTATTTCGGCACATTTGGAATTCTATTTCCATTACGGAAATAACGTCACGGACGTAATGGAGCTGTCAGAGGTACGTTTATGCAAGAAAATTGTGAGAAAATATCTAGTGCGAGGCATCAGTCAACGTTTCTTGGCCTTACGAGCATTTGGCGATGCTCTTGATGTTTTTCATTTTATTTATAACGCTGTCCGTACAACGTGGCAGCGGGAGGCGCTAGTGGCAGCTCCTCAGCTATCAGTCCACAGGTGATTCAAGAGACTGTCTCAGTGATTTTTACTTTCCTTGTTTGGAGGAGGATCGCGCCCATCGTTTTGGAATAATCGGGTGAAAGCCGTGAGAAATGTGATGAGTGAAACGGAGGTGGTTGAAACTCCGGAATTTCTGGAGTAGTCCCTGTATTATCATCAGTATGAGCATTATCAAACGCACGTCGTATAAGTACTTGATTGGACTACCACCTCAATTTTTCTTAAGATCCTAGTAACATTTGCGTGGAGCTTATACGTAAATAAATTCACTGGCTTTCATGGCTTTTGCTACTAATTCAACGTATTTTCAAGGTGCTAGAAAGCGGTAGAACTTACAGTTCCGGATTATACTATGCTGCTCGTGATCGTATCATGACCATCATTGAGAAATTTCTATGCAAAGAATTAATGAGGCTGCACACACGAATTTTTTGATGAGGATAATAATGAGTTTTGCAGAGTTATCCGGTAAAAACGTTATGAAATAAAAAGTGAGTTTCAGAATTTGTGGTTTACGCCTAATACATCTTATGAGCGTTATTAAACGCACCGTATAGGTACTCAATGTGAGTACTACACAGATTCTAAGCGGAGTTTATACGTAAATAAATTCAATGGCTTTCATGGCTTTAGCTACTAATTCAACGTATTTCCATTCAGTTCATTTGAGCCAGGTAAAACATAACTTCATGATGCTATAAAGCGGTAGAACTTACAGTTCCGGGATTCATTGTGCTGCTCGAGACCATCATTGAGCAATTCATATACACAAAATTTGAGGCTGCACGCACGAATTTTTTGATGAGGATAATGACTTTTTCAGAGTTATCCGGTAAAAACGTTTTGAAATAAAAAGTTAGGGTAACAGCGGCGGTTGAAATTTCATAATTTCTGGTTTACCCCCAATATATCTTAAGAGCATTATTAAACGCATCGTATAGATACTTAATTTGAGTAATACACAGATTTTTCTGAATATTCTACTTCTTTCTAAGCGGAGTTTATAGGCAGAGGATTTTTATCGAAATGTTTGGTAATTTATTGCGCCGCTCTCGTCATTTTCTCACAGATGAGAATTTTACGGCTTAATTTTGTCATGTGGAGTTGTTCACACAAAGAATTTAATCAAAATCATGATAGCCGTTCTCGAGAAAAAAAATATTTGGTGTTTTGATCACTATAACTATGGTCAGTTTTGGGAGGATAGTGGTCATAACCCAAGTTTGAGCCGACTTTTCTCTCAATTGCGTTCACAAACTCACACATACCACTTCCCCAAATAGTGTTTTTCCTCGTAGACCTTAAAACGTAATGTGTGACATGAATAATTAGGGCGGAAGCGGTTTAAGATCTCCTTTCCGCCTGTACCGCTATGTGCCGAGAGACGCGAGCACCACGTCGTTGCGGGTAAACTGCAACCCGTCATTCTGTTCATTCATCGTTCGTCTGCCGTCTTATCCACCGAAAAATATTTCTTCCGAAAAAACTTCACCATTTTCATTACGGTACGTCACATTTTCATTAAATCCCCATTGTTCCGGTCCCTTAGCATACCCACTTCTCCTACTGGCCAGTTAATTGTTACAGTTCGAGGCTCACCCCCCCCCCCCCCCCCCCGAAGTTCTGAGAATTGTCGATCGCTCAATTGCCACGTTTTATTTAGTTGAATTTAGAGAAGTTTTTTTCCTTTTATTTTGCCTTATTATTTTTAATTTCCGTCTTTTAGTAAACCTGTACGGTCCTCTGAGAAGTTTAGTTTTTAGTTTCAATTGCGTTTTTTTTTCTTTAATATAAGCTGAGTTTTTTGTTTGTTTAATATAAGCTGAGGTCCTTTGCATATTTTCTTTTGTTTCCTTTTGTGCTCCCGTTATAATTTATTTATTTGTGGACGGGGGTTCATCCCCACGTGAGTGTTTTGATTTCAAATCGTACAAATGGTCTGAAGATAACTCAATATGTTTTTGTTCAGCCAATTGCATAACTTTCCTTTATACTCCATTAAGCCAAGGAAAGTACAAATCTGTTAGTGTACCTGCGATAGAACCGTTTGTTAGTACTTTCGGATGCTGCTGCGGTACACGCTAAATGATACAATCCTAAACTAAAAGTGACGGATTCACTATAGTGTGCGTTCGGCGACCCTATCGAAGAGTTCGCGAGACCTTCAAAACAAAATCAAATCCCTCTTTTCAATTCAAAACGGGAAAGTTTCCGTCGGGAATTAAGACAACTCGTTATTTGTCCGAGGGACAAACCTACTGAGTTTTCAGTTCCGAACATAACATAATTCAGTGGATGGAAAAACTTAGTGAAAGCTCTTCGAATGGCTTGGAAACAGTCTGGAGCAACTTCGCTACTCCTTTCAGTAGGAAAAGGTGCAGATACAGAAGGTCGTTTCTCTCGATGTTTTCCTCCTCGAACATAATGCGAGGTTCTGAAAGTAAACGAAGACGTGTCGTTGGAAACGTCAACTTCTAATTAAGTGCCAATAGAATATTTGTTTGGTCCTCATACCATCTCCGCTGGCAGGTGAGACTGTATAAACCCTTTAGATGTACCGTTGGAGTCTTGTGGACTGTTTGGCCTCAAGCACTACCAATTAAGAATATTCAAATCTTTAGATAAACTCCTCGGAGAGTACACCTTGAAAAGCTTGGTTGAGCTCTAAAGGTTAATTGACTCGGTTGAGGTAACAAATTGGGTAATTCATACTTTGTCTGGGGTTTAACCAAACAATTCAAATATTTTGAAACATTTGAACGAGGTCCACGTACTGAAAGCACTCAGCCGTTTCCCAATTTATGGCAAATTTTCACGAAAAATGGTGCTGTTAATATCGTGTCAAAGAGTGAATTTATGACTTTTTTAAAACGCTTTCCACCTCAAAATCCGCGTCACCGTCGCCTTCTCCAGCGAACCTTTAACTTTAATATTTGAGGCATAAGAAGGAAATGGCTAGATCACCCTGATTAGCAAACAGGCCACTTAAGCCTGTTCTTTTCAGCTGGTGAAGTCCGAACTTCGTAGAAAGAGAAAAGAAAGTGTGTACGTGTGTGTGTGTGTTTGAGGGAAAGAGGGAGAGACTGAGAGAGAAACAGTTGTACACTCCTAATATAGGAATGATATGGTCAATGGGCTGCGCTTATCTGTCACAATATGAAATTCTGTATGGGCGAAGAATAAGTTCACGAATGAGATAAATGGCAGAGAGGACCGCATTATTGCACTGGTTAATTGAACGTTCATTCGATATACGATAAAGATAGAGTTCAGAGTAGTGTAACTCTGAGACAGAGTTCACAACCGCAGTCTCTGGATAGTTGAACTGGTGTCCAGTGGCGCACCTTTGACCGCTGCCCATGTGGAGGGAGGTCAGCGAGGATGGGGCGCACATCCTTTTTGCCTGCCCTAGGACGCACACGAGTCCTGAGCTAGGGCGCACATTCCCCCTTCTAAAAGTGCCGTCACGCTCCTCTCCAGCAGACTGGCCAGGCGTAGATTTGCCATATTTGCCCAAGAGTGGGTGGCAGGGGGAAGCCAGCTGGAAATGTGGTCTTCCTCTGTCCCCCCCACCTCCCTCTAACTCACCTTAGGGCCTCCATGCTCAATCTCGTGCTCACTTCTTAGAGCAGGGTTTAGTCACGTGGCATGCCTATTGGACCAGGGCAGGTCATGAAAGATCTTCACCCTCCCCCTTCGCACCAACGAGCCGGTAGGCCATTACTGGCCTGGCTCGTTTCCCCATTTGGGAACCCAGAAGAAGTCGAACTCGTGTGTGCCGAGACAAGATCTAAGCGTAAAACTCTATGTATGAGTTATAGAATGGACTACCGCTTGGAGGTGCAAAAGTAAGGGGTGAGATGTGTGATGAGGGGCAGGATGTGTGATGTGGTTGGCAGGGCTGAGAATAATTAAAGAAGGAAGTAGATTGACAAGGGCTGTTTGTTTCCAACAGCTTCAAATCAACAGGTTCGAGCTTGGGTCAGACTTCCCAATGGTTTGAGGGTGGTAACTTTTTTACCATTTCCACCTGAGCTGAGCCGAACAGATATAATATATTGTAGTATACTGTATTTGCTGTATTAGGTACAGAAACATTTTTACGATTACTTTCCTCAGTCCTATGGAGTAGAAGGAATGTTACCTAATCCATTAACTTTTTTTTTACTTTTCACCAGATCTTCATGTTTTAACTATTACGAAAAACAGCACATGAGTCTAGCTGCAGTACTTGAAGAGCTGCACAACTGCTCAATACCGCTGAAACTCACAGACCTGAGTACGATACTTCAGACCTGAACAGCCGCTATCTGAAGCATTTATTAAGAAAGTTAACGTACCTGTTAGGTGAGTCCGTCTCCTCTGGCTGGTGAGTTACTGTGGGCAAGCGCTTTCGATGTAAAGACATCATCGTCTGGCCGTTAAGTCAGTACTGGAGTCAGTCAGTTGGTCGTGGTCTTTATATACAAAGAGAAAGGTGAAAGGGGTGATGGAGCGTCGGTGAAGGGGCGGGGAGAGGAGGTCATGTAGCTCAGGGGGAAACCCCCTAGAGATAAATGGAACGTGTTGGATGGTCTGTCAATTGTGGAATTTAAGTCTTTTTTGTGTAGGGTGGTCTGTAAATCCGTCAGTTGGTTGTTTTCGTTTGTGTAGTGTTTTGAGTGGTGTGAATCTGGTGTCGCATTTTGTGTTGATTTGTTCATTTATGATCTGTCCATTGAAGTTTTTTTGTTTATAAATTTCCATGTTTCCTAATATGTTCAGTTTTCGTCCTTTGTATTGTTTGTGTAGTAAGGTGGTACAGTCCTGTATTTTGGTGGGTTCATGTCCAGTTGTTTTGAGGTGGTTGGCAAAGTTTGAATCGTCTTTGTTCCTACTAAGAGATTTAATGTGTTCTGAGTATCTGGTCCGTATTTTTCGTCCTGTCTGTCCTATGTATGCGTTTTTACAAGTACAAGTTATTTTATACACCCTACTTTGGTCGAGTGGGTCTGTATTTTCAGTCTTTGCAGTTAGTTTGGTTCTAAGTGTGTTGTCCGTACGTAATGCAATTTGTATACCTTCCTTTCGGAGGATATTAGTTATTCCGTATATTTGTGGTCCTGTGTACGTGAATGTGCAGCGTCTTGTTAAAGTCTGTGTATTTTCTGTTTTTGAGTCGTTTGTTTTGGAGTCATATTGTCTTAGTAATTTGTTTATTGTTTTTTAGAGTAACCGTTATTTTCTGCGATAGTATTTATAATATCAAGTTCTTTTTGTAATTTTGTTCGGATAGTGGGATCGTTGTTAGTCTCCGTATCATGTGTCTGAATGCACTTAGTTTATGTTGTTGTGGGTGGTTTGATGTAAAATGTATGGTCGTGTCGGTAGCGGTAGGTTTTCTAAAAATGTCGTATTGTAGTTCGTTGTCCAACCGTGTGATTTTTAGGTCCAAGTAATTAAGAGTTTTATTTTGTTCTTTGTCCATGTCATATTGGATGTTATGGTGGATATTGTTTAAGTCCTTTAGCATATCGTCAGTGTTATCACGGCCTAATATGCAGATGATATCATCTACATATCTGGCGTAGTGTTTGACATCGTGTTTTGTCATTAAGGTCTGGATGTGAGTTTCTTCGTAATGTTGTAGAAATATTTCAGTTAATATGGACGAGGTAGGGTTTCCCATACCTAATCCATCTTTTGGCTTGTATATGCTATTGTTAAATTGAAAGTAATTTTGTCCGAGTGTCAATTTGGTGAGGTTGGTGACGTTTCTAGTGGTTGTCGTGTCTATTTGCCTTAGTTTGGTTTGTAATATGTCAATGGTTTCTTTTATTGGTATGGAGGGATATACGTTTTTTATATCAAATGATACCAATCTAGTGTTTGGAGTTATGGTTACGTCTTTTAATCTAGTGGTGAGTTCTTCTGTGTTGCGTATCGTATATCTGTTTGGTAATGTAATGGTACTTTTTAGCATTGTTGTCAAATATTTTGAGAGTTTATATGCTGGTGCAGATGTGAAGTTTATGACTGGTCTGATGGGTGTATCCTTTTTGTGAATTTTTGGTTGTCCTTTGAGTAGTGGTGGTTTTGGGTTCATGTTTATGTATTTATAATGTTGTTCTTTTGGTATGTTAGTATGGTTTCTAAGTGCATTACGTATTTGTGTTTGATACGAGTCCGTATTTATTAAGACATTGGTGAGTTTAATGAACGAGGTACATTCAACTGTAACAGTGGCGGCACTGTCTGGCCAAGTGCTTTGCGAGGGAAGAGTTCTGCAGTCAATGTAACCCCCGGATACATATGTAGGAGCTGACTACTTCCCATTGGGCTTCCTAGTAAAAACCAATATTCGCTGACATTTAACTTTCCTCCTTTTCGAAATGCCGTTATTTTGGAGTTTTTCCAATTCTTGCGAGAACCCTGAAGTCCGCGTCACGGCTTTCCTCAACTAACCATACATTTCAATATGTGGTTTATGGAGGTCTGGGGTTTGCAGTGTGTGGTTCAGCATCAGCATGTGAATGATACGGTGGGAACTCACTTTCATGGCGTAGACAACAGTATAATCCTCAGGTGACTCCTCCAGAGCACAACATCACTTACTCGCAAGCACAATACGCCGCCAGAGCCGCAGAGCAGTCCTTTTTAACGTCTCCCCGCTCTTTTCCCGGCAACCAGGCAAGTACCCTCCGGGTGCGGTTTTTCCTCCACAGGACGGAGACGCGGAGCCGCAATCAGTTCACTCCACTCAACTGGCAAATCCGAGGCAGTCGGGAAGACGTGGGGGGAAAAAAACCAGGCGAATTAAGAAGAAAAAGTCGTCTAGCGCGAAGGAAAGCTTCGGAAAAATCGGGTCGTTGAGCCGATTGAGGGCGGAAGGTCCGGCGAATTTTCCGGGTTCGACTGGAAACCCTCGTTCGGAAAGAAAAGACCCCTTCGACGCCCTCCGTTTCTAATCGGCGTTCAAGAAAAGTTGTGAATTGGTTCGACAGGGAAAATAACGAGGGGTCGGAACGTTTAGTGATTTACGTCACGTCAACGAGCCGAAGGGGACAACCGATGAACTAAGCGTCGATTCTGTTCTGGTCATCTTCTTTGAGTACAATTTTTAGTTTTTTTGGCGAGAAACTAACAGGCGTTTAAGACTAAAGTGACCGGAGCGTTTAGAGCATGAAGAACTGGGTAACCTGGGCACTGAGCTGGCGCCTAATCATTCGACGTTGACGCAGATAGGGCACCAGGACACTTTTTTCGACGCTCGTGACGAATGCCCTTGTGTAGTTAGTTACTTGGCAGATACAACTACTACGATCGAATGCAGACATGTCACAGTCCAGAGAACGATTTGGTGCCCACAGAGCTGAATCCTCTAAGCAACACTTAGGAACGCCTTCTTCGAAAGTCTTCTCAGGCGCCTTATCGAGACTGACTGCGAGCCATTCGACCTGATTGTGCCGATCCATGCACAATCGATCCACTCAAAACTCCTCAAGTGTTATTTCAAATGGTCTATTCAGAGCTTCTCCCAGTACTCCTGCTTCAGTCGTTTTGGAGTTCGCTAGCCGTGCAGAATCAATTTCGAAGAGCATTTTCCTCGATAATCGGTTTTCAATGAGGGAAGTAGCCCTCGGACGACCTTGCCCTCGTGTTTGGTTACGTGACTATGTCTATATATCCTGGTACCCCATCCAAAGCAAATCACACATGCAGTTTCAGCTGTGTGACAGTTCTGAGACTTGCAGTAGGGACCCTTCAAGGATGCCACCAACCTAGAAGAGTCACGAAACGGAATGAACGCCCCACAAACTGAAGGGATTCCTTTTGGCTTAGAATTGATTATGTTTTGGCTCAAGATGGAGGTTGATATCGCTGGTTATTCTCTGTGTTTGAGAAAAAACAAACATAAAAGCCTTGGTATTACTCATCTCCACCTAATCATGAGATATAATGTGAAAAAAGATTGATTGACCTGGGGCCTTTGTCGTCCTGGAGAAGTGATCTCATAGTTCTTTTGAGAAATGTCTAAAAACGCTATTCGTGCAAAATATTTGATCGAAATCTGAAACATGAACTTCGAATGAAGCAGTTTCGGGGTTTAGGCTTCGAAAACCCTTGAACCACGCTAGCTGCCTGGAACAAAACTGGTCAGAACTAAGACCCAAGGACGGTTTCTGACAGAGGTTTATGCTTTTCTATCTCTTCTGTTCCCTTTTTGTCCTGGCACGTGTTCCTTTTATATTACCGATCGTATCTCCTGTCTCCTGCCCACTTGCAAACGGTTCCTAATTCCCTTTTTCTCGGCTTGCTGTAGGTAGGATAGGATATTTAATTTTAAATTCCAGTTCGTTTTTCCTGTAACATTTTACACTTTTTTGGTTACATATGTAGCTCAATTTCTTTTTATTACAAAGTTCCTCTAGTACTTCTCGTACTCGTTACTTTCCTTGCCTCTACGAAGTAGAAAGGAAAGATATGTAATTTTTTGTTGTTTTGCTTTTTCTTTCCCCCAATTCATGAGTTCATCCCTACTATTAATTTATTTTCCCTTCACTTGCGCCATTGTTGAGGAAAAAACCCTGCAAATTATTACACAATGGTTTATTATTCTCATGAACAGCTTGACCTAGTATTAGTGCGCCCCCATCCCATTCGATTTAGCATCGAATACTAGTAAACCATACGAAACATGTCCTGGCTACAATGGAACTACGGAAACAAAACGTCTGATGATTTTGCCCCGTCGTCGGGGAAATTGGAACGGGGGCGCCGCTTCGAACGAACCCGTTGCTAGGTGAAAGGGGAGTTGAGGCGCCACCCGGCAGCATTGTGAGGCGAGGACGAGGCGGGTAGTTTTTTATTTTGACGGGCGGGAGGGAGGGAGTTCAAACAACGAAACATTGACTTCCGCTGTAGTCCCGCATTGTACTGCGTTTCGTTAATTTTTTTAACCTTTTTTTTTTTGCCAACCACAACCACGGGCTTCGTCCGATCGGATTGCGGAGATGGCGGGCACAACTAGATACCAAATCGGATTTTTGTGCGAAAGAACGAATTTTTTAGACCACGTTAAAGGCACAAAACGGCCTGGACGGCGGACGGCGGACAGCAGACGGACATTGCAAATTTGGAATCTCCAAGTCTTGAAACGTAAAGTATCAAATTTTGAGGGGGGGGTTGTAAAAAATGTTCCGTGACCGAAAACATAGGGTTATTATTCAGAATGAATAATAAACCAAAATGTGGTTCGGCACTTCGTTTATACTCTTATTTTGAAATCCTATGGTGGTATTGAGATTATGATATTAAATACTACTCACTCTTCACCCTTCACTCTATAATAAACATGTGAGCAACCAGCACTGGCCTGATGGGGTAATGAGACAGGTCAGTCCAGGCTCATTGGTGGGAAGGTGGGTAGGTGGGGGAAAAGGTCTTCAAGACTAGCCCTGGCCTAGCAAAGTCGGCGCACCTCCGACACTCTGAGCGAGGAGGTTGATGCAGGGCCTAGCTTAGTGCCCTAAAAGAAGGGAGGGAGTGAGGGGCGTTGACGTTCGTGGGTTGGCAACAGCAAGGGGAGTCTACAACTCCAGCCTAAGCAGCCGAGCCGCCCTCGTTCGGGGAAATGTGGCAAACCAGTACTGACCATATAGCCTAGGTTTCCACACGTGGCTACCTGAAACGGAATGCTAGGAGTTCACTCATATCCGGGCCTTGGCCGCCCTCAATCCTGCGATTGGCTGCCACCTGAAGACCGTTTTACGAACGTCACATCGAGTTTTCCTTTGCTTCATTTGTTTCGGGATGGGAATCCGGCGTTCTGACCTGATTATTCCTCGCTGCCCAGCGTCTGATGACTGGCACATCATATCACACATGGTGTTCTTTGCTCAGATCGACCTGAACGTTCCCGTAATAAATTCCCACCACGCCGAGCGGATACGCTGGCTGCTTCCATTTTTGGCCGTGAGAAAATATACTCCAAATTTAGCCAGAGTATGGGCTTCCCTTGTTCCGCCACAATGCCCGGCTTGAACTTGCAATATATGTACCAACTCTGGCATCGTTGTAAAGTTATTACACACGAACTTTCAATTTTCTATGTGTGTTCCCTCGGTAGTTCCTTTCTTTATGCTTTCGACATGGAATCTTCCCTTTCAGTTTATATGTAGTTTGTCTACAAATAAGACACCATTTTACATATTTCTATACAAACTACATAGGTTTGGAATGAAAGGTGTAGAATATAATTATACAACATCTTACCTCGACAATGGAATACGAATGGTTAAGCTAAATGGTACCCCGAGGTCCTCTATTGGTGCTACGTTGTTTGGAGTTTCTCAGAGCACGGTACTAGGTCCTGTTTTTTTCGTGCGCCAATGAATTAGGGCACTCGGATTTCCCAGGGGAGCCATCAATGTTCGCAGACGATACGATGCTTTTTTAAAAGAGTGAAAAGTAGGAAGCTACTTGCTCCCGGGCTGGAAGAGATCTGCAGGTCGTGAATTCACGGCTTATTACGAATACGTTATCTCTTAATTCGAAAAAAAAACAAAAAACAGTGTACTCGACATTATATCTTTCTGAGCCTCAATATCGGGCACCCATGCCCGGCATCCGTGTTCATACGATAGATTGCGATTTGCCTCTATGCGTGGGATGCCCTAAAATAGGCCAAAGCTCTGACTAGCATGAAATTTCGGAAGCAGGTGGCACATGTTGATAAAAATATAATTTATGTTTTTGCCAGATTGGGATCGGTGCTGTCCGAATAATTTCTTACTTTTCGCTTGCTAAGTCAATAATTCGTTATGCTTCGCCTGTCTGACCCTGCACTGAGATCCATAATTCTGACTCATAAAGCCCTTATTAGAATAATTACTAACAGCAGATCCAACTCATACCTTGCCTTTATTCAAACTAATGAACATCGCGAGCCTACCCAACTTCATTAAGTTAAGTTCAATACAACAGATGAAGGCTCTTTCAATTTCTCGCAGCATCTGCTTCCGACTCGCTTTTAAAACGTCGGGGCTCATGGCACTTCCCCAATGCAACACAATTGTAGCGCAAAACATCTACAAGGGAATAAAAGATTACAATTTGCTTCCTTTGACTTTAAAAAAGAAATTATTTGATCACCCTCTTCGAATTAATATATTGTTGAAATCCTTTTTCATTAACAACCAAGACCTGTGATAATAATCGTCATCAACACACCATAAACGATTCAATTAAATATTTATAAATAAATTATAGACGTAATTTGTATGATTTATTACTTGATCATTGAATTAATAGTTAACACGGGCATTGACCCACACAGTGGGGTACTTTCGATTTGTTTTGATCATTTTCATTATTGTTTAGGTTGATCGCACGAACAGGGTAGCTTAAAATTAAGAAATAAATGGAAGACGTGGTGAGCGTGAGTGAGGACTGTATTACACTAGACAGAACAGCGATATCAGGTTAAGTATGAGTATATAAATGCGAACAAGGGGACTCTAAATACACATGAACTGGTGACTTCGGGAACTAAGTGGAGAGTGAGAGAGAGAGAGAGAGAGTGAGTGAGAACTGGAAAGAACCGGGAAGACGACTGTCGTTCGCGTGTGCTGATGGATGGCTGACTTGGAAGAAGTTGTGTGTTGAGAAGAGGAATATAAAATTGAAAGGTGGGAAAAGATGGTTGGGAAAGTCCAAGAGAAAGGGGAAATCCGTTGTCACTTGGAAATAACTATGGAGTGGAACTTCCACAAATACAAACAAAAGGGTTAAGAAAGGTTATTGGGGTAACAATGACTTTCCGTGGGGCCAGTGAGTACCGTTAAGTACGAGTGTGGATATTCCAGAGGTCAATAGATCCAGAGAATTCGGCGTGCTGAACAGTGTATATATTTACTTACTTGCGAAATAAAATAATTAATCAAACTTCCACTAACCCGAACTAAGTGCACTCGTTGTCCTGCCGTCTTCACGCGACGCACGAAATCAAAAATCAATCTGACGTTCGAAGCCCGTTTGATAACTTGGCTACCGAATAGTTCAGACGAATTCAGATGATGTTCCGCTGTTCTCGGTAGAAACGAGAAAAACGAGCAAACTCACGAAACTCATTTTAGCTCGTTATTGAAAAACAGTTCCCCTGGAAAATGCCGGTATTTCGAGAACGGGTTGGGGGAATCATGAAAGCGGAAAGCCCGTAGAGTTTTGTTACCGACCTCCGATTTTTATTGAATTGAAGGTGAAAAATGAGGGTAAAAATGAGGTAGAAATGAGGCGAGAGGACGTAATTTTCTTCCCAACCGAAAACGACGACGAGGACGTCTGTTGGAATACTTGAAGGAGAGGAGAACATAATGCGAACCACTTAGTTTATTTGAAACGTCTTCCCGAATATTTTCCGCTTTTATTTTAAAGTCTGGGCCCTTCCAAAGAAATTGAATCGACGGAGTGAAGCTCGTTTTCATCTTCAAGCTGACAAAGAGTTGTTCGGTTGAAAACCGTTGAGTGATTTGAGTAGACGAGTAGACAAATAATCAAAGGGCAAGAGTCTGAAGCACTCAGGAGTAACATCTTTTGTGGGGTTTGAGGTAAATCCATCATTTGTTGCTCTCCTTCAACGTGGAAACCGAAAGAGCCAATTCCTTTTGAAATGGCTTCAGTCATCGCTGATTGCGTTTGTTCCGGCCCCAATCATAATCAGCGACGTCTTTGATGGAGGGCTCAGAAGCACCTGGAACGGTTCAGAGAACAAAGAACACATCCCAAACCAGCATTGATAAAAATCCTAATAGTAAAAATCCGTTTAATTACAAAATAAAAGTTGAAAGCGCCATTGGTAAAATTATCCGACAAAACGACGTAAATCTGAACTCAGAAATGTCTATGGTTGTTCAATAACTTTCGTCGTACCCCTGATTTTTGGGGAACTCCAATAAAATGCGCAGATAAAGAAACCGTATCGCATCCCACTAAAGTTTCCTCGAGAGCATCTAAATTATACTGGACTACAAGAAATAGCACGGCCGTAATGGCGTAATTAAATATCTGATGAGTAGTACGCACAACTTGCCACAACCCCCGTAAATTCGACGACGTGACGTCTATACGGGTTATGTATCGTCGTTCAAGTCCTTTGAACGGAAACATTTATGAAGAACGAAATGTACGTACTACTCCGTTAAGATTATCCCAAAAGTTTGATCGAAATCGTCAGAACCATTTTTGAGAAAATTGGGTGAAAACGATAGATTAATAAAGTTAACGTACCTGTTGGGTGAGTTCATCTCCTCTGGCTGGTGAGATACTGTGGCCTAATGGCCAGACGATGATGTCTTTACATAGAAAGCGCTCGCCCACAGTATCAACAGCCAGAGGAGACGGACTCACGAAACAGGTATGTTAAATTTAGTCATTTACCTGCTGGCGGAACTAACCCAATTCCTTTAATACCTGATGATAGATTGATGAATCTCGTTTGCCGAGCTATCGTGGCTTATATTTTCGTTTAATTGATACAAAAATGATTGCAGAGGGCAAAATAGGGGTATACAAGATGGAACTAATTCAGTAAAGCAATTATTCTGGAAACTACGAATATATTCGAATAAACATTATTTTCAACAGGTTTTTGGTTTTTATCTCTGTTCAATGGACTGTCTGAGGAACATTTATTGAGAACAATATGTAGGTATCAATTGCGTGTATATATAGCTCTCTGACGGCTGAAGACCTATTGTGCCAGTCCTAATGTCTCACAGGTCCCTTAGCTTCCTAAGGAATGTCAGGTATTTCCTCCAAAGTCTTCTTTGATGGACACCCAAGGAGTAGTAGCTCCAAAGACCCGAGTTCCCAACACTGGGCCAGGACGTGGTAACACCACCTCCAACGAAGGGTGTCGACTATGCCCATAGCATGCATGTGTTTATTCATTTTGCAGTGCCATGGGGTGATTCCCACAATGTGCCTTACGTCCTTCCTCCCCATCATCAGAAGGCTCTGTCTCTCGTTTGCTCTAAGATGAGGCTTTTCGTGCGTCTCACTCACGCAGCATTTTAGAGCACCTGATACATTCTCCCACAGTCCTCTTGCCTAGAAACGTAGAATTTCCACAGCGGGAAGGTGGCGGTATAGGTACAGTAGACGAACCGAGTCTGGCCAGATGGTCCGCCCTCTCATTTCCAATGATCCCTTTATGCCCAGGAATCCAATAAACGTCAACTCTATTTGTGCTGGCTAAGGAGTCTACATCCTGCACTCCCTCACCAGCTTGGACGTTGTCGTTGTGCAGTAATTCTTCAGCGCCTTGCAGTTATAGTTTTATTGCTACAGCCTGTTTCATGCATTATGATATCCCCGGCGATGAGGGAATAAATTTCAGTTTGAAAAACCATTGGAGTGGGACTCCGGGCAATGTACGTGTCACTCCTTCCAGAGCCACTTATCCACACCCCAGAGCCCGTGCCATCCCGAGTTCTCGATCTATGTGTGTAGATATTGAATTGCGTAAAGACATCCCCGTTAACAGACTTGTCCAGGGTTTATGGAGAAGTAAAGTAAGGGACTAATTAGTAAAAGATAAGTTTTAAGTTTAATCAAAACCGTTAACGTTGCTTTTGAGAAATACGTTAAAACCCCTAGTTTATGTTACATTTTGGTCCGTCACTCCTCCTTACCATAAGCCCCATCGCCCATAACCTTATTTTTGCGTCTACAAAAAAATAACAAACAAAATAAAAAAAGAACCAGCTCAGTCGGTCAATCCGTTCTTCCGCAAATCGATCTGCAGAAACACTCATGCGAACCACGCGCCCAAATTAGGTTTTTTGGAATCAGTAGGCCTCAACACGTAAATATCACTGAGTTTTTGACTCGATTACAGTACTTACCTTGCTCTTCGGATATCGGAAAGTAGAAATACTTCTGCCTACCGATATGGGATTTCTGCTCTCGGTCCCAATTTCAGAGATTGGAAGAACAACAAAAAGGAATTTGTCCGCGAACCTTTTTGCTAACACCGAAACGTGACGGTTCATCGTGATTTGAAGTAGGACTCACCAACGGACACCTCCTTGTTACACAGTACTCGTATAACGACTCGTAGGCCACATAAATACCTGCGCTGAAACAGGCTCAACCAGCCGGAAATACTTCGTTTGACAACCTCGATCTCGTTTACCGTACATGTACCGTGATTGAACTGCTCGATTTTTTTATACTATACAAACCCTCTGCAATATTTTCATATGATGGTGTGTCATTCAGAGAGGTATGTTTTGATTTTAATCAGTCACCAATAGAAATAAATAAAAAATACTACTTTCCTCAATCCCACGTTCATTCAGTGGTTTTTACCGTTCTACAAACGAACGCAATTTGTTTTTTACTAACTTTATGAGAACCCGTTAACACTTAAACGTTCGATATCGAGACACGAGTAGAACTTGACTTTCCAGAATCTATTGCGCTGCTCTTATGACTTTCATCGAGCAGCGTATAGATAAATAATGCGAGTGCTTTATTACTTCCCACGACCTAAAGGGTAAGAAAAGTAGAATGAGGGAAAAAAAGGGTTTTCTTTACAGGTTAAAAAAGGGGGTTTAAAAAAGGTTATAGGAGTGCGTCATCGAAACGGCGGTGAGGGACGAAAATGTACTAAAAACTAGGGTTTTTCGTTTTTACAGATTTGGTTAAACTTTTAAATGATCTTATACCAGTTAGTACCCAACGTTTACTCTCTATACAGATCTTCATGAAAATACGGTACACGGAGATGTAGGCCTAAAAAGCCAAAATAAGTTGCTTTTTGGCAAAACGGCCTCAACGATTTTCACCAAACTCACAGAACGTTTTAAAATATTCAATACCTATATATCGTTCTAAATAAATGTTTCTCCGGCAATTGAACAGAGATAAAAGATAAAAATGTGTCGAAAAAAACGTTTTTTTGAACATTTTGTAATTTCCCGAGTAATTGCATCGTTGGATTTCATCAATCTAACGAAGTGTCTTCTAATAACCTATATCCACATTTTGTCCCCCATAACTGTTTCTTTATCTGTCCGTTGGACGAACAGACAGATCCATGAGAGCTCGGAAAACGATATTTCTCGAATAATAATTTAGCGGTTTTCCAATTTTCTCAAAACCGACTGGAAGGATTTCGATCAAACTTACGGAGTAATCTCAACTAACTAGTACCCACATTTTGTTTTCCATAAATGTTTCTGTAGAAACGCGTTGAACGAAGATATGGCGCCCGTATATGTAACAGGTTGTCGAATATGCGGGGGTTGCGGAAAGTCAAATGTTGCTGCGCACCAGACATTTTTTTCTATTAGCTCGTTTTTATTATTTTGGAATTAACACTGTGAAAAATTAATCTAAGTAACGAAAATTATTTGAAACCCGGAATTGGACGGGTTTCTCTTGATTATTGTACGTAGGTCCGTTCGTTTATCGTATAGATTAGTTTTTGACTACTACTTTGGTTTATACTTTTGCCCTACCGAGTAGGATGGATGTAATCCACCGAAAAATATTGAGTTTTCTTCAGATTTGTACGTGTCAAACGCTACTGTTTAGAAAAACGGTATGTGTCCACGTTGAGCACGATTTAGCGACACCAGCTCAACCAAATCCGCTCAAATTTCGTAAGCTGGTTTCGGAATGCCAAAATAAGGGTACTACCAAAATCGGGAATGAATTATAGTTATCGTAGCCATCAAAACACAAAATATTTTTATTTTCAGATGAAACCGCTCATACGATTGAAGCTCGAAGCCACAGATCCTCATTCAAGGAGTGTTTCTGTGCATAGTCAGACAGATTCATTGTCTCTGACCTCCAGATGGGCGTATTCACCAACGACTTCTCCAAAACCTTCGACAGGCTGTCCCGTGCTGGGATTCAGTCGAACGCCAACCGATCACGTTTATCGAATTCACTAGAGCGTCGTGCTACCAACGCGTCGACTTCCGACAACGGAAACGACCACTCGGTAAATATTACAACTAGACGGAGTGTTACGTCTCTAGGAACAACACTGCGGTCTCCCGAATTCCGAGCGGCGCATAATCGGGTTACGAAGCGTCTATTCGGTCCAATGAACGATACCGTTGTGCCTCATCTTCCAGTCCGAAGTGAAACGGAAGTTCGTCAATCGTCAAACGCCTTCTTTTCGAAAGGCCAAAATTATCTGAGGCGACACATCGCGCAAGTTTACTCAGCCCCGCGTACATTTAGTAATTCTAATCGCTCTAGCTGCTAACCGAAATATTTTTTTTCGTCCACGTGACCTCATACACGTCAACCACGACTTATACATAAAAATCGGTAGCGCTTAATGTTCTGGGATTCATTGCGTTGCCCAACTAGGAATGAGTAAGGGGCAGAGGTGGGGTGTCAGCCGATACATCCAGTCATACGAGATAGCAGTAAAAATGGTTGCCTTTCCGAAAGCCTGGTTCTGAGGGATAACATCTCATGATGCGCGTATTACATTACACCTCCTGGACAGTTCGTATTGTACGATATATTGATGCCAGTACATCGGACGTTATACCTTATCTTGGCATAAGGGTGGTGCATGTGGAACTAAGCACAGAATAGATGCGCCGTTCAGCGGATGGGGACACCCCGCCAAACCTTAGGGATATTGCTTTTGCTCACACAGGGTTTGAGGAGGTGGAAGCTAACCACATCCGTATGGAGTCAAAACAGTAATAAGAATCGTTGCTCAACTACTGTGGGACGTCTGCGTCCTTACTCAAGAGGGCTGTTAGTGAATAAGACAAACCGTGCGGAACGCTGCGAGCGTGAGACATCTCTAACCTACACTTGAAAAGAAACACAGCCTTTTGATGTTGACAAGGGAGGACTTGTGGCGGGAATCATCATGGGATACTGCATAATGGACGAACACGTACGTTGTGAGTGTAAGTTAGGCCGCTCGGTGCTGGTAATGTGGTACAGACGAGGAGACTCCCTGCTACGACCTGGCCTGAGGCCAGAGTGTGTTTTTTTCAAACAAATAAATCGAAGCCGATTACGCAACATCGAAGGGACACAGGAAGTAAACCCCATTGAGCTGGAATCGTGAGAATAGTGGTACGTCAGGGAGAAATTATATTCCTCGTCCGTCACAGCCGTCTGCGTCGTCTAAGAGCTGACCGTCAGTGGTGAAACTTCTTCTGGCGTAGTTGGGAAAAGTGTTCAGAGATGGCGTCGGCTATACTTTTGCTGTAACCGGAGCAACTGGTCAACGATGGAAATTTCGCTAGAACGTTCTACGTTAGTTTGTTTCTTTGTGGTTGGGTCACAAAGTAAAGTTTATTTTGGGAAGGAAAAACGGATTTAATCAACTCCCTTTAAGAAAAAGTAAAATATACAAAACTGGTGAGGCGCATCACAGAACTTTCCTCAGCCTAACGTGCATCCGACGATTGCATCCCCTCCATCAACTGAGTTCCTTTTTTCTTCTAGTCACATCAACTTGGGCAGAACGTAACGTCCCATGTAGAAATTAATTGTCTTTTCGGAATTTATTGAGTTGCTCCGACTTATGTCTCTGCGTTTACTCTTCGTCACCCACAGATGTGCAAAGAAAAGCACACTTGATCAGTATTCTCCCAATATCTTCACCAAGAGCAGCGCCTGCGCAAATGGCCGAATTAAATACAGGGGTTTTCAGTAAGTGTATAGCACATTGCAGCTGTACTCGCTTATGATTACTCAATGAAATGGAGACAAAGAGGTATGATTTGAACGCCGAGTCAGATTAAGCGGAGGTACCGAACCTTTTGGTGGGCGATGATGAAGACGATCAAGCACAAACATAATTGAGGGAAGAAAGCGAGAATTGATGACAAGGCAACGGAACAGAGATGACGAAGGGCAGAGAAGATAAAGATAATATACGAAAGAAGAAGAGAGCTCTTTTACTGTGGGTAGACACAGAACAAACGAACCACAAAACCATCAAAGGTTGAACCGTTTTGGCCGGGTTAACGGACAGCCCCATCTCCCCACACCATAGGCTCACCATCCGCAAGGAATCAGGTCCGACAGCACACTTTGCACTCTGCCCCAAATGAGAACAGCCAGATCATCGCGTATCCTTGGGCCTAAAATCCCGCCCCATTTAGTCTCCCCAGCAGGGATTCAATCACTAGGTTCCAGAGGAGCGGAGATAAGACCCTGCCTGGGGTGGTGAGTAGCACAAGCAGAGAGACGAATCATTGGGAGAACTGGGAGACAACTGTATCGCCAGCCCTGTTAGATGACTGTGTATTGGGAGAAACGGGAGACGCCCGACTTTCGTGAGAACACTTAGGTTGATTGATTTTGGGAGGAGCTGACTGTTCTGGAGAGGAAAGTAAATTGAGGGGAGGGAAAAGGAAATCCGGGAAAGTCCAGAAGAAGGGGGAAATCCATTGTCAATCTGAAATAACTGAAGAAGTGGACTTTCCATAGGTCACAAAAGGACTTGTGGACGAAGGTGTTAAAAGAAACAATGACTTTCCATTGGGGTAGTGCAGACATTTTGAAGGTCAAAGACCCAGCTAATTCGACCTGCCGAACAAATATCTATGACGATACTTTAGAATTCTCATTCGTAGGAAAATAACGAAATAGAGAGATTACAACTACTTAATATGGTATTCCAATCAAATACCTATACGATGAGCATTTCACAACGCTTATTTACGCGTTCCGCGTATTCCGGAATTTCTACCACTGCAAAGTTGTATTTGATCAAATTCAAATGATCTGGAGAAGAATAAAATTAGAGTCTACAGTCATGAAAACCGCTGAATTGAAGTGGAGCTGAGGAAAGACGCGTGATGCGTCACACCTGATGTTTTCATGTCGTCGCCACCACTCAATAACCGCGAGTCTTCAGATCCGGAACGAGATGAACTCATTTACTGCTTGTCTAGTAGTTGTTTTATTATGTGGAGCTCCCCGTATTTTTCCTGTGTGGCCAATGGCAACACTCGGTTTCACGTAACTGCAATCAGCTCAAAACGCACCAATAAAAAAACCCGTAGTGCACGTTCGCAATTTGAGCGTTGCGAAGAGACCACAAAAATGAACACGAAACTACGAATCTGCAGTTTGAAGCCCTGAGCTGCAATCATGCACTTCATTGGGCATTATAAATTAAATTTTGGCCTTTTACGACATTTTTGAAAGCGTTATTATTTTTATGATGATTTTGTAGTATCGATTTTTCCTGATCACTCAAAATGATGATTTTGTAGATCCGCACTTTTGGAGTGGTGATAATTTGAGAAACATTTTGTTGGAACCACCCTAATACGTGTAGTACCGTTGAATTCATAAATGGGCGGTTGTGTGACGCGTAGAGTAAAATAGTTATTATTTCGTCTCCTAGATAACTTCAGTTTCTCAGGCGTTTTGCTCGCGCTTTGTATATTTATTCATCCTCTCTGGGATCTAGATAACATTCGTTGCAACAAGGCGCCTGAGTTATCGGCGGATTAATAAGCGCGGAGTCACGGATCGGCGGCGGCGATAAAACGAGAAGCAAATATCCTGAAAAGGGAGCCCTCAACGAACTCATGCGTTACCGCAATAACACAGGTGCGAGTTTCTCTCGTTTTCGGTTGTATTGACCAAGTTCCTCCTCCGTCTTCCAGTTCGTACGATATCGGCCGAAACCTCCGTAAAAAGCTGACTTCGTCGGTATTCGTGTTGGTAAATCACGACAAAAACTCTTCTGGATTCCTTTTTGTGGGTGACTACTGACTTTTCCCGTTCGCGCTCGAATTCTCCGCGAAAACTTGCAAATTTTTTAATCAGCTATTTAATGATCAACTTGGCACGTCCTTATCAAATCCACGGAGAAACTCAAGTTTGAATGCGAACAAACAATACGGTGTTTAGAACTGGTCACGTGATTTCTCCAGTGTGACAAGAGCAATCAAACGTCTAATAATATCGTCCGCGTTGACGAATAACGCTCATGTCGATGGAATTTCACTCACAATAACTTGTTCAGGTTTCTTCAAGTTATTGCAGCGATCACTTGTGAGGAGTGAGCGGAGAAAATTCAGTGGATGTCATTTTGTCCTGATATCCTTGAAATTATCGATCTGAATCATATCCCTAAAACGGCAAACACAAACAAAATTGGTTGCTACTCTTATTTTCGTAGGTGTCTCCTATTTTTGTTTATCATTCATTCTGAATTAAATAACCCTATGTTATCGGTAAGGAAATTTTTTGACAACCTTCCCCACCCACCTCAAAATTTCGTTTCACAGTAGCTAGTTATGCTTTGTATGGTTCACTGGTATTTTTGTATGCTGAGCCGAATGGGATTGTTCTCAGAGGTTCTGTTCAAGAGAATAATGAACCGTTGGGTAATAATTTGCAGCGTTCTTTATTGCAGGATGGAAATGGCTGGAATGCAGGTTAATTTCTTGCAGTAAGGAAGAATTCTAATATGAGACGGAAAAGGAATGGTGTGTGACGGGTTATGCCACTTTTTTCAAAATTTATTGAGCATCAGTTATTACTACATAGCCACAGAGATATCTCCGATTACCCGAAAGATCTCCCCAGCTGAGAGCTCCTCGACAGAGGAAACCCCCAACAAAAGGGAATCTCCGGGATTCGATCGAAAAGGGGACTCGAACAAAAAGACCGGCCCTAAACAAACAGCGACACGCGAAAAGAGAAGGCGAATGGGAAGAGGTTGTTACGGAGATATGCGGCCGTGCGACACACTAAGGTCGTACTGACAAAACCGTTCGACATAATGACGTTCTGAAACAACGAAAGTGAAATCATACAATGGAATTGCGCAGCGAATGGCTCGCTCGACGCGTCACACAAGCAAACAGTCCGAGAAAGCCTTTAAAAGCACCTTCCACGAGACATCACACAACTTCTTACCCGCCAATGAAATTCGAGTCGGCGCCACATTCCCTTAACATTTATCAAAATCATCAGCGATTGACTCTCCGCCCAGAATTTTCACGAATCATACTTTTCGCTTTCACCTCATAGTGTGGGTACAGTTTTACTTCGATTATACAATTTACTTAGAATCAAGCGAACATATACGTCAATAAAAAACAACTCTTCGCTGCAAATTATGCTGGTAATCAGACCTACGGAGAATAATTGCTTGAATTAGATTTAGAATTCAGTTCCAATGGTCCAATGGTTGGCCAGAGCTTCATGACTTTCATTTACCTCACATGCGCCTATCACAGTACGTTGACTGAAAATAACAACCAAGATCACTCAGTAAATGCATAACTGCAAAATGAGAGAGTGCGTCCACTGAACTGAGATTTAACTAGATTTATCTTTAAGTTAACTCACTAGCATCAAAACACTAACTATCCCATTTTTCAGTAACCAACTTTTTTTCACGTTTTCCCCCTGATAACTCTACAACCGTTATCTATAACTCTCGTAGATAGCACCAGGCCGATTTGCACATGAAACTGTAGGCACGAATTGCTCCCGAAAAATCATGTTGACAGGGCCACTGTTAGGCGCACGGGAGAAGAGCTTGAGTTGAGAACGTGGTGAGCGTGAGTGAGGACTGTATTACACTGACAGAATGGCGATATGGGTTTGAGTGTGCGTATTTAAGTGCGAAAAAAGGAGCTCTGAATATCTGGTTACGCAGGGAAGAAGAGAGAGGAAAGCGAGTTAGTAGCTGGAGAGCTGTAAAATGAGTGTCTATCGTGAGAACTGAGAGACGAGTGTCTGTTTGGGAAGACTCACCTCAAAGGGACGTGATACGTATGAATTCTTCCCCAACATCCGTGAACGTCTTTCAAGAAAATGGGTTGAGACAGACCACTGTACGAGCCAGTTCCTCACGGGACATGGTGACTTCAATGCGTGGCTCCACTTCTTTTCTCTGAAAGACAATGCACGTCTTGTGCCTCCAGTGTGGAGGAAACAAGAAACCATGTGCTGCTCCACTGTAGTTTCTACAACAGTGAGCGACGGTTGTTGGGAGGGCAAACAAACTTAGCAGCATTGACTGCTTCAAAGCAAGCCTATAACCATTTTGCAAAGTTCGCGAAGAAGGTGATGGCTAAGAAACGTGGTCATAGTTGATCTGTCCTTTTGAAACTTGCCACCCAAGTAAATAGTTAGATCAGGTAGGAAACCAGATTAAGAACTCCTCCCAGACGGTTCGGGATTCCTCAGGTGGTCACCTCCGTGCGGTCACACACGGGCTACAGCTCTCTACCAGGAGACTGGCTAACGACAAAATACCTGCCGCGCCTCCACAGGTCTGAGTTCGGTGGATGCTGCAGGGGCCAGCCTCTTGGATATTAGCGGAACCGCAACTTCCATGACTGAAATAACCCTCGTCGACGGTTTAGGTACTGTCATCAAATAAGGAAACAGACCTGTATTGAAGAGGAAGTAAATTGAGTGGGAAGAGGAGATTCCAAAAAGGGGTAATCCCTTGTCGCTTCGGAAATTAAACTGAACCTCCTTTGTCTGGAGGAGAAGCCGACTGAACCGGTTGGTACTATCCCAGGGCTAACATGTAAAAGGCTCCAGTTCCGAAATAATTGGACTGAATGCACCTGGTAAAGTCCCAAGCTCAAGATCCCAAACAATTTGACTGGTGCCAAACAGCCATCAGTTACTTGAACGTTGATATTTCAACGCCAAGGTTTTGGCGTAAATAGCAGCAGCTAAATAAATTCTGGAACTAAGCACTACGAACTACCACATAGAATGTTGTTTAACATTTTCCGCGAAACATAGATAGAATTAGTAGCTACAATGTACGTAGGGCTAAGGAAAGTGCTGTATTTTCCTGTGAAAAGTTATATAATGTTAAGCACTACCGAGTCCTATAAAGATCGTTAACTTCTAGAAGATCTCTTCGAGAGCGTCGAAAAGCGTTAGTCATAGGGCTGAGAATAGTTGTTAGTTACCTCTTAAATCTATAATAGTTCTATAAACCACCTATGACTGTCATTAAATAATTGGAGATGTCCCTTAGAATCTAAGCTTAAGACGTGAATATGAATGTTAAAACATATCGGCAGTTGCACGAATTACCTGTGTTACGGTTACGCTATACATTAACCTAAGAATTCGCCTACGGTTTAATACAGTGGATTGTGTTGGGTGCACGAGTGGGGGAGCTTGAGTCAGAGTAAAAGTGTTTTTAATTAATCAATTGTGGGTTCGTGGGGTTCTTCATTAACAGGTCGATCGCACTTTATGAACTGGGGTGTTTATTGATTACATCGTTGGAACCTACCTACGAGTAGATGCGCGTGACGTCAGATAAAAGAACCTGACGCGTCATCACAACATCCTTCCTCTTTTAGTTGAAAGGTACATAGGTAATTCCTAGTAATCTAACAGGCGGTGAAATGATTAGCGACGATCACAAAGGCATAGGCTTATCAAATCTTGATAAGGCGGCGCCTCGTTTCATTAGTCGAATTATCATGAGTTCGAACTATTGGTAATAAATCGTGCGAAATTCATCGAGCTGATGTGAATGTGACGTGATAAAATAACATTTGTCCTTATTAAAACGTATATTCAGTGGAGCGAATATGCTATTCCGCGAACAATTATATTCTTATGCATAAGTGAGTACAATACTTCAAAATAAACATTTAAATTAACCTGCTATATGCTTTTTAAATAAATAAACGATTCCCTTATATAGTTAAATTTCTTTAAATCTTCTAGTTTTCTCCTCTTATCATTCCGTATCTTGTTGGTTTCTTGATGTTTCTCCTGTTCCTCAAATTGTAGTTTTCTCTCTTTTCTTCCCTTATTTCCTTCTTCTGACTGTATGGATGAATTTCGTTCCCATCTTCCCTACTGTTCCTGATTATCATATCCTTACGATTCCTGCGATATTTTCTATCCAATTCATCCTTAACCCATAGAGATCGTGGAGTAACGGAGTTTCCTGTAGCTTTTCCCCGGAACCCATTTGTTTTTATTGGGAAAAACGATTGTATCACCCGGTACTACTTCTTTTAAATTTCTTGTACGTTTATCATGTTGTGGTTTTTGTGCATTTTGGTATTGAATCAGATGCTCAACAAGTCGTTTTTGTCCGATTATTTTGGGGTGCAGATCGTTTTCGTTTATCGTAGTTTTATCTCTAAAGGTTCTGTTGAATAGCAATTGACTCGGAGAATAGTTGGTAGATGGGACAGCAGTATTTCTGATGTGAAAAAGTAAAAGAAAATACATGAATGAGGAGTGTATGTGAGAACTGTATTAACACTTGGTATATGAATTTGAAGGAGTATTTAAGCCCGAACAAGGGGGTATCTGAATAGGTGAACTGGTAGTGGGGAAGGAGAGCAGTGTGTGTTCTGGGGGTTGGGTTTAGGAATATCTGTGAGTTGGAGAGGAAGTAAACCAAGTGGTGGGAAGTGAATATTTTGGAAAGTCCAAAAAGGGAAAATCCATTGTCAGTTTCGGAAATCAACTTGAGCCTTTCAAGCCGCTTGTTGGCAGGAGCGGCCGACAAAACGGTCAGTTCAGACTTACCTGCAGCTGCAGTCTAAAGTCTTTAGGTCAGAACGAGTTGGACTCGGTATTCGGGGAAGGCCTGAGCTCAAGATTTCAACTTTTCGACCTGCGCCGAACCGACACAACGGTTATAGTGTTCATACCATTTTTGGTTACCATGTTTATGGTACGACATGTGTTTATCCTCAAGATAGGCATCAGTGTCGGTGATTACCTCTTCATCCGCGCTAAATTTCTTTCCAGTGAGCATTCTCTGGAGGGCTGACAACAGGAAAAAATCAAACTGCTTGCAGAATCAATGCGAAGCCCAATACACGAATTTCGCCATCGTGTTCGTTGATTTGTGACCCGATGCGTGGTTTAGATGAAACAGTACGTTGTTCTTTGTCAAGTGGGGCAATTTTTCCATCATTTCGTCCTTCACACGGCCCAATGACCCCATCTAATAGCCTCTGTTGATGGTTTCCCAGAAGATAGTCGATGATGCACAAAATACTCATGCCATAACCTTGCCGACTGTTTTTCCGCGTTAAGGATCGTGTTCATCATGCGCAGTCCGCAAGGCTGGCTGTCGATTGGACTTCATCGTGAAATTATGGATCCATTGTCTCATCGAAGCATAAATTCGAATCAATTACGAAGTAACTGCTCCAAACACACACAATCACCATATCGCTGTTGATTTTGGTCGATTGTGGGCTCGCCTGGCATCTACTTTGTGCAAAGCTTTCGCATACACAAATGTTCATTCATATTCATACGATATGTCCAACACGTTTATGTGATATCTTAAGAGCCTCAGATATCTGGCTAAACTTCAATTTACTGCCATTCAAAATTATTTTGTGGTGTTGTTTTTATCAGTAACAGCCACTTTGGGGCGATCACTACGTGCACCCTCCTTGGTGCTCATTTTGTTTCGTTTAAACAGCAAACCAGTTCTCAACGGCCAATTTCCCTGATGCAGAGTCCGAATAATTTTTATCAAGCCAAGCTTTACTGTATTTTTTTTCACTCAAAAGGAATGCTTTATTCAACACACGGCACTTTTTTTTCAAACTAACAAAAGTTGCTTCACACTAAATGCTACATCTCACAAATTAATAGTCCGACAGCTGTACAATTAATCTACGCGTCATTTGAAGGGGTTTAATACTAGTAAATAATTAACGGTGTTGTACTAAACGTTAAGTAATGTCTAGCGCTTACAAACTGAGTGAAAAACAGATTGGATCACTTGTTAAAGCGATAAAAATCGCTAAATTTATTTGGGGCTGAGGAAGTAATGCGATGCGACGCTCTAGATATTTTGGCTCGTCGATGCTCCGCGTATTTATTCCACTCGCGTGACCGAATACTTGAGAACGTTGTCTCTCCGCAAACGGAAAATAAACGTTCGAGGTAATTTTTAGAAAAATGGGTTAGCTCGTAAAAACGTTGCCAAACACTAATTGGGCCGATTGCTTCAAGTTCGCCTTTTACTCTAATTTCTCGGCAGAGCAAAGGTTAAGGGTAGGGAAACAGTCGTTTCCGATCTCCGATTGAGCTCGGCTTCAAAATGCGCTTTAATATTGTGTGATTACCTCCGTCACGACCGGTAAAGATTTAAACGAGCGGGATAGCAGAGAGCCTTTGCCGGCGGAGGGGATTGAAGCTGTCACGCTGACGGCCGTTCCGACGGCCAAAAACGTCTTTCCGTGACCGTCGCAGACGAAGATTAAGGATAAGCCTTGAACCTTTTTTTTTCTTCGAAGCTGAGCAGTGAGCCATATTCAGCGTTACCGGTGATAGTTTGATGACTGAATTACGAACCCCCGTTGCGGTCAGGAAAATTACGTACGGAGAAATCCACTAACAAGACTGTCCAACCAAGTTGGGCTTTCCTCGTTATGACGGTTCGTGTCACTGGATTGGATTGGGCTGAGAAGTGTCCGCGTGATGCCTGAAGTCGTTGATTGCAATCGTGTACCAAATTTGATTACTACGATGTCATCCCTACTTGAGATTACTAGCCAGAATGAATCACCATTAATGACTACTCGGCTAATCATTTTGTGCTGGAAATGGAGTGAAGTTTGGCACAGAGGGCAAAATTGTGGTCACGAAAAACAAATGATCAGGTCTGTTTCCTCATTTAATGACTGTTCCTGAACGATCACTGGATCTACTAGATGTTGATCAACGGGAAACAGTTATGGCACCAAAAATCGATCATAGTCAAATCTCTTCCATGCATCTTCAAACCCATAACTGATGATTGAATTCTTGATCGGTAATAATCAATTCCTACGCACTTCTGTTCACATAGTTCACTCTATATCCTTTTAAAGGGATGCGGAGGCGAACTGCAGGCTGCTCCTATGGAAACAGTCTTGAATGCCTCATGTTTTGTTATCCCCTTCCCCCTTAGGAGCCAAAAACACGCCTGACTTCCCTCACCAATGCTGTTCAATAGAGCAACGTACCTCTTGTTTAGCAATTGATCTATTGTGTTTGCAATCGGACAATGAATTGCACGAAGCACTCCCATCAACTGTCATCACCTCTGTTGGGAGCAAGAATGGAGGAGCTGAGGATCACAATAAAACTGAAACTCGGTGAGCGTGAGGAGGACTGTATTACATGAGGAGATGGAGTACAAATGGGCGACACAAGGGAAGTACTCGGAACATGTGTACTGGGGCGGGCAACTATATGAGAAAGTGAGAAGTTACTGGGGTGATAGTTGGAAGCAGAATGATTTTGGAAGAGCTCTGTCATCGATAGGAAAATGAAATTGGGAGAAAGAAATAAAGAAAGGGGAAAACCTAGAAAAGGGGGCTGGGGGCCCGCAGCTAAGGGATTCCCGCTGGTGAGGGGCAGGTGTTGAAACGGTTGGAGACAATTAGGCAGACGGAGACAATGACGCGGGGGAGCCCGAGGTCGAAGACCCTGACAACTTCGACGCTTTGCGTCGAACAACCTCCATTCGTCAAATAGTGATGGAAGAAAAGAGTGACGGGAAGAGCAGTGTTATGGTTCGGATCAGAGTTCTTCAGTAGCAGAAAGTTGGGGGGGGCTCCAGGTTCCATTTCTAACCTGTTCAAGGGGGTTGGCAATAGTAGAATACGCAGTCGTGCGATTTTTACCGGTGCACACTCTCGCTCCCTCAGAAGTGTTAGTCTTGAAGGGTCCACATCACTCCAGCGAGTTGCTTTAAACGAGGCTGTTTCACGTCGTGGTATCATGATTAATGTACCTCAACTCTCTGACGGGAGGATAGAGAAATTTCAAACGATCAATCAACTCAGTTAGCACTTCTTTTTGAAATCAGAAGAATAACTCAATAAACGCCATTGACTAAGACTTTAAAATTGCCAAGGAGCTGGAATAACGCAACTTATCGCTCAGGACGCTTCGAAGTCAGGCCTCATCAGCTTCGTGGGCCGACAGACACGCAGTAGAACTGATATATCGAAACCAATCAGTGATCGATAAATCGAGACAGCCAAACGATGGGGGAAATAGTCATAGGAACTCCTCGATTGTATTCTTTCATTTACATTGTGAATAGAAGCCATCATGTTAAACTATGAGACAGTACGCGCTAACAGCGTTTAGCCAATGAAGAAGATGTGACTTCAAACCGAAAAACACGTCAATCCATGCTAGCAAAGACATGGTTCGTAGCAAAAACAGTACTTTATTCGTTGCTGAAAGTGATACAGATTCATGCAGCTGACTTGAGGACAAAGACGAACTCGAAAGGTCTGATGACATGTTGACCTTGATATCTTATTGATTCTGCGTGTTGTGCCGTACCGCCTGACTCCCTTTAAAGGGACCAGGTGGTCGTGGTCTAGCGGTTAAGACAACTAATAATTCATAATTCTCGACGAAAGTCGGGAGTTGTGGATCGTAGCTCCGCGCGATTGCAGTTAATTTTTGCCTGAGTCAGCGGATCCCCAAGCGTCTCCACCTCCCACCCCCCATGTGATGTGTGCCATGATTTAATCAATGCATAGTGATGATGCGATGCCTAACTACGTATAAATTAATGCTAACGGAGAATAGCTATTAATTAAGTTGGCTACGCGATATTTTTTTCTTAAAAACAGCTCTTGCAATTTTGTTTAATTTTGTATCTGACCAGCTCCATATAACATAATGGTAGTACCAAATTTTCATCGGGGGACAATGCCCAGAGCAACGCAATAAATTATCAAAAATTTCGACAACTCGATTTTAGCATAAATGTTTCTCCTTCTTGTAGCACTAGCGTTCTCCCGATCGTGCGGGTAGTCCAATAAGCTATCTACTCAATGAATATTTAACAATGGCAAACAAATGACCATAAACAATCAAAGAAATTGGGGAATGTAGACCTCTGTCGACTGAGCACTGTTTTTCCCAACGTTGGACTGAAAACTCCAAAAAAAAATTTCCTATACGTAAGTAACTTCACAAAATCCATGACTAAAGTAGAGGCTACTGAATAAATTCTGGAAACGGTGATTAGTACTTGTTTCCGTAAGAAAGGTTGACTCATGTTCTGCGTGCAATACGGATTTGTAAAAATCGCCGAATGCACGCAAGACTGAGAAAAGTTGTGTGATGCGTCTAAGATGCAAAAACCCACCATGTGCTCCGAACTGTCACATTGAGTAATGGTGTGATCATGTCAAGTTGCAGGTGGCTGAGGACTGTGTTAATCCGAGGGAAAACTAAATAGCTAACTAGTCCCTCGAATACCTTACCATTGGAAGGTTTGCCTCACTGCGAGGATTAGGTAAGGCCACATGGGGAGTGTGTTACTGTGACACTATCCTCATATTTAGGCGTGATTGGCTACTTCCCTGTTGTCTGGGGTAGTAACCTCACAATCAAAAGAAACTGGTCAGGAGAGCTGCGCTCCTTTGAATCACCTAGGCCTATAAGACTGTATCAACAGAAGCACTCCAGGTGATCACTGGTGGGTTACCCATTGACTAGGCTGTTGAGTGCACGGTGGAGAGTGAAACGGAAGCTTCCCCCACTCTGGGATGAATTCTCTGCAGATCTCACCACATAACAAAAACTTGCCGCCATTGATGAATGGGCATTAAATAAATGGCAAGCGATGTAGGAATCCTCGTTGAAGTTACGTGAAACACATGATTTTCCCCCAACAGCCGTGAACGTCTGGAGAGAAAGTGGGTTGAGCCAGACCACTGGACGAGTCAGTTCCTTAAGGGACATGGTGGCTGCAATGCCCGGCTTCACTCGAGACTACTCATGATAGCTAAACCGCAACCTCCCTTTTGACAGGGGAACAGACCTGTGTGATGTGTTAGGATTTTTATACTTTTATGTTTATTTCGTTCATTTCACGTTCAGACTGCCCAAATAACAGAAATAACTTTACACTACCAATCATTGTTAATCAGCGTTTGAAATAATAACAATGCAACGAATCCACGAAACTAAATACGCGTTGGTACCAAGTGAGGAGTGAAGCCTGGTTTTAGCTTGCCAGAGTTCTGCAACGCATCCAAGAAAGTGAACGGATATCCACTCCATTATCCCTTCAAACCTGTTTCAAATTTGTTCAATAATTACTTCTTCCAATTGCACGGGAGTGGTAGGGTACACATTTCCAGTTAAATGCCGAGGAGGGTGACATCCAACTTGAGAAAATTACTTCGTTTCGAATGCGTCCCGCAGAAATGACGCGTTTTTTTCAGCAGCTCATTGATTTATTCGGAGGTGCAATTCACACACTTTGTAAGTGTACCGAAGACATTGCCTCCAGCGATCCACCTGTGTCCAAGAGAAGCAGCCAGAAACTTGAAAATCTCGGAGAGTAGGAGGAAGATAAACAACTGAGTTACGAAGTAATTAAACGATCGTTTCATTCGAAGGTTTTCATCGCAGCGCTAAGAGGTTATTAACTTTGACGTCTCAACTTCGGATAATTAAATTGGCCCACGTTTCACAGCCATTTTTATTCTTAATTAAATCGGTTGGTCGATAACACTGGTCAACAACTGTTTAGGTGCCGGAGTGTCTGTAGCTGATTTTAAATAAATTTGAGACACTGAATTCGAGTATACCGTTAGATTTTGGCTATCAGCTCAGAGTTTTAAGGTATAACATTTCAATGAACTATACATTACGCCATTTTCAGTGAAATCAAAGGATCACGAAGATAAATATATAATTATATACTGTATTACACTTTATTATACATACAAAGGTAAAAGAATAAAATATGTGTGAAACAAATTAGTCACTGGACACTCTGGAAGCTTCTTTTCCGTGACATTCTTGAATGTATTTAGCAAGTCTCTTCTTAAAAACCAGCAGTATCCCATCTTCCTTGGTTGACGCGATCTTGGATACGTATGTAAACCGTATTCCACAGGTTATTGTACTGAGAGGTTGACAGCACTGCCTTATCATTAGATTAAAGTTGATTTGAACCAGTCTTGCATTTCACTTTGTTCTCTGTATTTCACTGGTAGAGATACATTAAATTGGCGCAGTCAGTGGTCATTCTGAAGAAAAGTCATTGTACGACTATAGTGAACTGATCGCGTCGTTCATGAACTCGAGGCACATTCACAAAGGGCATATCTACGCCTTGCCACGTGTTTAAAAACGTATAAAATGCCTAACGATCCTACACTAGCTCCAATACCGGTTCCGACACCGTCAGGTACATCAAAAACTCCGTGTGATGTGATGTGATAAGAGCATTGAATACCCAACATCTGAATATTTCTATTCTAGTTAAAGCGATGTCAACACAAGGAACGGGTAGACGTTCAGGCGTCCATCTGTTTCGTTTGATAAATTCGACGAAACGATTGAAACCTACGATGATTTCACGGATAGAGTCGACGTTCGTTTTCTCGTTAGAAATGTACCAGAAACTAAACAAGCAGGTACGTTCGTAATCCTTTTATCACCCCAACATTTCGCGTTACTCAAAAGTTTACTGTATCCGGAAAATTACACAACAAAATCATTCAAGCAATTGAAAAACACTTTAAAAAAACACTTAAGCCCCGCCCGTTATTGATTTCGAGTAGGCATGCCTTCATTACACGTAAACATCATGATGGCGAGACAATTTCGCACTACATGTCAGAACTTAGGCGCCTGGCCTCCTTTTGTCGTTACGATGAGGCAATGTTGAACGTGATGCTAAGAGATGTGTTCATTAATGGGTTGAGGTCGAAAATGATGCTTGACAGATTATTCATTGATACTGAAAAGGCTTTCGATAAGGTGTGGAACGCTGGTCTTTTATTCAAATGATTGATGTTTTTATTTATAAGGCCATCTTTTACATCATCCCTGGCAAACAATATTGGTTACAAGTGCGGTGTACAGAGAAACAAGAAGAAAAAAAACATAAATAAATCACTTCTGGATTGTTCTTTTTCTACGACTTCTGAGTGCTATTCCATGCTTTTCTACTCTTCGCGTTCCTCTAAAAGCGCGTTCTTGCAAATGCTCTTGAAAGACGCAACGCTCACGGAGGTGTCAAATAAGTCTGCGTTCTTATTAAAAATTCGTACAGCTGTGGCAGTGAAAGATTTATTGAAGATGGTGGTTCGATGGTGAGGGATTTGAATTAGGCCATGTCGTGTCTCATGTTGGTGAATTGTGTAGAGAAATGCAAATTTTTCAGCGATATAGGGAGGGTTCCGGAATGTTAAGCTCTTAAATAGGAGCAGAGCAACAGCGTATTTGATTTTGGTTTATTATTCATTCTGAATAATAACCTTATGTTTTCGGTCATGAAAAATTTTTTACAACCCCCCCTCAAAATTTGATACGTTACGTTTCAAGACATGGAGATTCCAAATTTGCAATGTCCGTCCGCCGTCCGCCGCCCCCCGTCCGGGCCGTTTTGTGCCTTTAACGTGGTCTAAAAAACTCGTTCTTTCGCCCAAAAATCCAATTTGGTATCTAGTTGTGCCCGCCATCTCGGCAATCCGATCGGACGAAGCCCGTGGTTGTAATGGGCAAAAAACGGTTAAAAAAATTAACGAAACGCAGTACAACATGGGAGCTACAGTGTCCTTCCCTCCCACCCGTCTGAATAAAAAACAACCGGCGGCAGGCGGCTAAACTCCCCTTTTGCCTCCCAACGACGCCGCCACTCGACTCCCCTTTCGCTTCGAGCGCCCCCGTTCCAATTTCCCCAACGTTTTGGTTTTAATGCGATTCGATTTTTTTAGATTCTTTCGTTTCATTCTCATTTTAGTTTTTTTCATAGATTTTTGGTTAAATTTTGATATTAGTAATCAGCGTGCATGTTTTCATATTAAAATTCAGTTTTTTCTAAATACTTTCGTTTTTTTTGTTTATTTTAACATTACGATTCAGTTCTTTTCGACCTTTTTTTGGGTTTCATTATGATATTTTTCGATGCTGAATCGAACAGGATGGGTCTCTGAGCAATAATGCTAGGTCAAGCTGATTATCCGAATAATAAACCGTTGTGTAATAATTTGCAGTGTTTTTTGTTGGATCTGCATCCTAAGCTTTTATAGTACGGTGTAACATGTCCGTCCAACGTTAGCCTGTAAACAAATCGTACTAAGGCATTTTGCGATGGTGGGTAACCAAGACGTGTAATAAGCAAGCGTTTTTGATTCTTTATAAAATATGTGATCAGGCTTGATACTTTCGTTAGGAGTTTTGTTGACAAGACAAGGATTTGACTCAACAAAGACTGTTCCTAATTACGAATTTTTTTGGGGTTGTGGAAAGTGAGAATACTACAAACTAATTCTCAACGGTTTATTATTCTCTTGCACAGCTTGACGCAGTATTACACCTCCGAGACTCATCCCAAAATACAGTGAGCGATACGAAATACGACCTGACCACATCGAAACAACGAGAATTGACGTTTTCCAGGCGACTGACGGCGTGACGAGACGAAATGATGGGTAGTTGGAGTGGAATGGAAGACAGTGTGAAAATTGTGCAGGCCAAGGGGGAAACGATAACTTTTGCTATATTTCCCCCTGAGTTTCTTCAAGTAGCAGAAATTGCCTCACTATACATTTACTGTGATTTCCATTTAAGGTCAGTCATACACCTCAACAGTCCCATACGACTCAACATCAAAACTATCCATGCTTCTGAGAGCAGATGGAGTTTTTGAGTGAGAGAACGAATTTTTTAGACCACGTTAACATCGGTGTATGATTCAGAATGAATAATAAACCAAAAGAGCAGAAATAATATTTAATGAATGAACGAGTTTTATTGCCACAAGTGTGATTTAATGGGAATGGACTGCTATGATCTACCTAAACAAAATCATTAATTCTTCCCACTAATTTTTAAAAATAATGCGTGGGCGTGCTAGAAAGCTAACACTGAGCTCGGAGTTGAAGCCATAGTAGTTTAGCATTTTAAAATACTCCTTGAGTCTTTGAGTTCTATTGATCAAGACTGGATGGGAGTAAAAGCAACGATGTTGGGTCTCAGTCCTTCTCCCAGGGCCAACCCAATAGTGCGCACTCTCTCCAATCCTCAGCTTTCAGATGACAATGCTCCAGCAACCTGCATGCAGACCGCGTCATAACATTCGACGCAGCCTCCATGAATACCCAGACACACCTGCACTACATTATTCAGCGTCTCAAATTGATTACACTGCGAGCATTCACAACGTTACAATCCCAGCCTCTCGAAGACCTCATCTCTGTAGGTAGTGGCGCCACAAAAAACGGCGTGAGAATGCCAGTAATCCCTTACACCAATGCCTTCTGAAGCCCTCTCCACCCACAAAGAAGAGTAGGGGGACTCGGGACATCGCGTGAGTTCCCATCCATCAACCGAACCATGCAAAGCAGCCTCAAACTATGAAGGCTTTAGGCTAGATGCAGTCGCCATGTCACACCACTGCAGCCGATCCCGAACCAATCCAAGACCAGCCAGATGCCTGCAAAGCAAGCAGGCGGTTATTGCGCAAGAACTAAATAGTGTTAAAGAGAGATGGAACACCGAATGTACGGACATTGGACGCTATGTGGGAGCCCTAGCCAAGCACACAGCAGAGGGCACCATACCTGCCGACGATCAACCTCCCAAAAACCAGCCTGCAGGTCACCCCTGGGAGCAAGTACGTCTAAAGAAGGCACCGCTTCTGTTGTTGCTTCATTGACAACTTTCCAAAGCAGATCACCAAGGCCCACACGGCTTCTTTCGTTTTCCAACATTCATGTTTGTTTAGTACTTTGTTTGACTCTTCTTATACGTTCAAAAATATTATCATTATCATTATTAAGATTAAGTTCAAATTACATATTTAAGGAAGTCGAGGAAAGTGATTCCTGAACTGCGATCACTACCTTAACGAACAAAAAAAATCGTATTGACAACACCATGAATTATTTACACGCTGGTAACTCAATAAAAGGAATTGGTATTCATGTTTGGAATCTCATAAACATACAAAACGACAAAGCCATCGTACCTGCGTGAGTCTGTTTTCTGCGTTTCGTGTAGCCAGCGATGACGGATTCATTCAACAGGTATCTTATTTCACGGTACTGTTACGGCCGTTTAGGGGCGCACAAAGAAACCTACCTTTCGGCACCACTACATAGTATAAAACACTCACCGTCTATCCCTATGTATGCTTAAATATTTAAATCTACGCAACGGATTGATGACAGACAGAGTGATTCAAGAGGAAGGTTTATACGTATAATACGTGCGTAATATTCTAGAGAAACACTGATAAATGTATAGGTTTCTAATGTGGCGTCGAAAATAAACACACTTTTGGCCGAAATAATGTAATATCTCACCTCACTATTGTACACCTTGAAAAGGTCAACAAACAAGTCTGCTATGGTATATATGTCTATATCTCAAGGATTATCCACAATAACCATTTTTCATCCATTACATTTTACGGAAAAAATGGCTTATTTACGAATTGATTTTAAGCAGTGCAGCATTAATCCTTATCCAATTAAGGACCTTAAATACATTGTTCATTTCATATATATCAAATTGACCCTTCACAGCATGTAAGTTAAATGAACATTCCGAGGATATTACAGATTTAAAATGCAGGGATGTAGGTGCTTATAAATTGTGCGTTGAAGGCAACGCTTCCACACCAATTGGATTAATCGGATAATTATCGAAAGTTGTTAAGTTGAAAAAATAATTAAATAGAATAGGGATTTTTTTTGCTGTTGATAACTTAATTATTGATTACCTTTTCTCTTTAGTCAAAAGAATAGTAAGCCAAATATTTTGTACTGCAGCACTTACTAATAATTTCCGCAATTTATTCATAATCATTAGCATCAGTTTTTCGAGCTTGGAGTTCCTGCACCTGCCCTAACGGGACTCCCTGGCCCTAAGTGGCGAAGTCATTGTTTCCCCGAAGACCTTCGTACCTGCGGAAATTCCACCTCCGCGGTTATTTCTAACGGCCGCAGTTTTCCCATCTTTTCGCACTCCTTTTTCAGATTCCTCTCCACAACAGACAGCTCCTCTCAAATTCATTCACCTAGGAACTCTCACGAATGACTCCTTCCCCAGTGATCACTCAGACACATTCTATCACGCCCATACAGCTCGCTCTCTCCTTTCGATACAGGTTGCTGCCAGTTCAGGCATATCACGAGTCGTCCCCTTGTATCGCCCTTTTGCACACAAACTCTACTCACTACATTTGCACATAATACAGTCCTCCTCAAGCTCACTGAGTTTATTTTATTTCGATCTTCAACTCGCTCTCACGTGCGCCCAACACATACATATAGTTTTAAGGTGTATTCCTGAGTATTTAAGTTTTTACAGAAACTATAATCATGTCTGGAAGCCCTCGTCGTACACTGAACGCCAGAAGAGCAAACCAAGGTGTAAAAAATAGGGCCGAGAAAGTTTAAACAACTGCGAGCAAATCATCAATTGATGCCCGGTATCTGGAAATGCAAATCGGATATGACGTTCTTTCATACTAATATTATAAAGAGAAAATATTTGTATTTAATAGCTTAAAAACTACAGGACTTATAAGTTTAATTATCTTTGTTTATCTCAAAATGTTTGTTTTTTAATTTTCATCCATGCGAAGCCAGAATGAGCACCGGCCGCCGTGTGAATCATAAAATGATACTGAAAATTTAAAGTAATATATTAAAAATAAAACGAACTACTGGGGTTAAATTAAATTGGCGAATTTGAATGAAAAACAATCCGTTTTTCGATAAAAGAACAAATGAAACTCCGACCTGAAGGTGGTAGGGTGGACGTGAAAGAAACTGTGACGACTCCAAATTAGATGGATGGGATCGGTAGTGACGCAGCGACATATATTTGATCGTTGAGCCAAATATAATGTTCCGGATTCCTGTTGGTACTCGACGACTGCAATGCCACCACAAAATTATAAAACAACCGACAAACCGGATGCCAGATATAGTGGGCTTCGAAATTATGGGATGCAGATACGTAAGTGATGTAGGACAACAGGAATGGATGGCCGTTTTGCCGAGCTGGGCAATGCCACCGGTGTTCTCCTGTCACAAGATTAGCTTTTTCCGTTATGATGGCTTGCTTAGCAGATGATTTCCCAGTAGATTTAAAATACAATTTAAAACCAATAACGTGATCCTCTTCTAAATGGTAAAAGTGAGATAATTGTAAGGTCTGCGAATGCATACTCCTCTAGTGAACCGAGTCTCTTCAATAATGATATGTCAGTTGTAGGGTGCATTCTGATGCAGGTCAGTGTTGTTCGAACTTATTTAAATGTATTTGCTTAATTTGTTAGGTTATTACGTCAAATTAGGGGCGTGTGTCAGCGTAACGTGTCATTTGTTAACTTTTTGACAGTTGGAAGGCAGAATAAGTCCTCATTTTTGTAATAACAAAATGAGCTGGATAATAACTGTTGTTAGCTTTCAAATCTGACCCTTGGGATGGGCTTCACCGATTCAGGAAGTCTTAATTGCTGTTTGTAGTTAGCTACAAGTAACCACGAGTTAGACTATCCGACGTAAAACCGCTGCTTTATTGCAGTAATCGCTATTGATAATTTCTTTTGTTTTTTCTTTCTTCGGTGGACAAACACGCGAGATAAGCCGTCGGTCAGCGTTGAGTCGAAGGGCATCAAACTCTGCCAGGGCGTTTTCATTGAAGCCTGTCCGCGCCTCTTAATTTCGCAACCGCCTCCGGTCTCCCGCTATCGCTAATTAGGCACTTTTTGGGCGATCGGACATTTTTGCGGTGGCCGGCAATTTCTTTCCTGCCCGCAGATGTGATTGTCGGCCGAGAGCTACGTGACCACAAAACGGCGGCACACTTGCAGGCTCCGCCTTGAAGGTCTAGTCCCCTTCGAAGCGTTGTCCCCGCTCATCAAGGACTGTGTCAGTGGCTTTCGAACGTCGTCGCTGTCTCAATGAAGTAGCAAACTATCTCTGGCAGAGCGGTCTGAGGGATAGTAAACAAACTTACTGTTGCAACTAGCGAAAATAATAATAAGAAATATTGCGTTGTGTGCTATTGCAACCAAACGATGAAACGACAAATTAGGCGTCAATAAACTTGTCAGTCAGTGACAGAAGAAGTGGGTGGGTCCACACCGAAGAGAAGTGGTGATGCAGAACAGCCGAGCTCATGAAATCAGCTCTAATTGGCGTTGACCCACTATAGAAGTGTGTTAGGAGAGGCTTACTACGGCGATGCACTAGGTCCAGACCCATTGGGTTGTCAGCAAACTGTATGATGCTCCGTAGAGAGTAACTATGAAGTGTGCCTACTGACGTACATTTATCTGGCGACTACCGAACAGCTTTATGTAAGTTTGGAGGGACAGGACACAAGTTGAGAAGAGAGTAACGCCTTCCAAGGCTTATCGGCCAGGTTCGCCTCTAGACCAGATGTACATAGAAAGAGGGTGATGAGGCGAACCTTAAAACCTTCCGACGGGGCATGGAAACGTTTTTTAACCTGCACAGGATGTAAAATATCTGGTGCGTTGCAACACACAACTTTCCTTAGCTCTACGTGAATTCACTTTGTAAATGGCTAATTCTATTTAATCGATTCATTTATCACTCAGTTCCTTTGAACTTGGTCAAACAACGCTTTACGGCAGCAGAAAGCGGTGGCGCTTACAGTTCCAGATTTCATTGTGCTGCTCGTACTCATTGCAGGACGATTATTGAGCGATTGGTACACAGATAATCAATGAGGCTGTAAAGACAAATTTTCTGAAGAAGGATAGTAATCACTTTTGCAGAGTTATTGGGTAAAAACTTTTAGAACTGGTAGTAAGCGTAACGGCAGTAGTTGAAAATCAGGAATTTCTTTAGTGACCCCCATGTATATCATGAGCGTTTTTAAACACTCACCCTATAGGTATTGGATTGGAATACAACACGACTTTTTTTTAAACATTCTAGTAACATTCCAGCGGAGTTTAAAAGGAAAAAACCCTGCAAATTATTACACAACGGTTTATTATTCGGATAATCAGCTTGACCTAGCATTAATGCTCCGATACTCATCCTGTTCGATTCAGCATCGAAAAATATCATAATGAAACCCAAAAAAAGGTCGAAAAGAACTGAATCGTAATATTAAAATAAACAAAAAAAAAACGAAAGTATCTAGAAAAAACTGAATTTTAATATGAAAACATGCACGCTAAATACTAATATCAAAATTTAACCAAAAATCCATGAAAAAAACCAAAATGAGAATGAAACGAAAGAATCTAAAAAAACACTGCAAATTATTACACAACGGTTTATTATTCGGATAATCAGCTTGACCTAGCATTAATGCTCCGAGACCCATCCTGTTCGATTCAGCATCGAAAAATATCATAATGAAACCCAAAAAAAGGCCGAAAAGAACTGAATCGTAATATTAAAATAAACAAAAAAAACACGAAAGTATCTAGAAAAAACTGAATTTTAATATGAAAACATGCACGCTAAATACTAATATCAAAATTTAACCAAAAATCTATGAAAAAACATAATGAGAATGAAACGAAAGAATCTAAAAATTGAATCGTATTAAAACGAAAACGTCGGGAAATTGGAAGAGTAAGGCGAATGGGAGAGACCGGTCGTTGGGAGGGAAGCGGCGGGAGGCCGCACTCGCTCGCCTCGAGAGCGGTTGGTTTTTAATGAGACGGGCGGGGCGGAGGGAATTCAAACGACGAAACGCTTGTAGCTCCCGCGTTGTACTGCGTTTCGTTAATTTTTAACCGTTTTTTGCCCATTACAACCACGGGCTTCGTCCGATCGGATTGCCGAGATGGCGGGCACAACTAGATACCAAATCGGATTTTTGGGCGAAAGAACGAATTTTTTAGACCACGTTAAAGGCACAAAACGGCCCGGACGGCGGACGGCGGACGGGGGACGGGGGACGGGGGACGGGGGACGGGGGACGGGGGGCGGCGGACGGACATTGCAAATTTGGAATCTCCATGTCTTGAAACGTAAAGTATCAAATTTTGAGGGGGGGTTGTAAAAAATTTTTCGTGACCGAAAACATAGGGTTATTATTCAGAATGAATAATAAACCAAAATTGAATCGTATTAAAACCAGAACGTCGGGGAAATTGGAACGGGGGCGCTCGAAGCAAAAGGCGAAAGGGGAGGCGTCGTTGGGAGGCAAGCGAGCCTCGAGCGTGGTTGCTTTTTAATGAGACGGGTGGGAGGGAGGTAGTTCAAACAACGAAACGCTGTAGACGGGGGACGGGGGACGGCGGACGGACATTGCAAATTCGGAATCTCCAAAATTTGTAAAAAACTTTTCGTGACCAAAAACATAGGGTTATTATTCAGAATGAATAATAAACCAAAAACGCCTTTCGTCGAAAATTTTGATAGTTTATTGTGCCCTCTAGTCATTTTCCCACAAATGAGAATTTTATGGTATAATTATATTATTAAGAGCTACCAATATAAAAAATTTAATCAAAATCGTTAGAGCCGTTTTTGAGAAAAAAAAATTCTGTGTTTTGATCACTATGATAACTATAGTTAAATTTCGGTGGATTTTGTTCAAACCCTTATTTTGGCGTCCTATGGTGACCTGTAAGCAAGATATGAAGTTTGAGCTAATTTGGTACTGTGGTTTTCTCTAAAAATCGTTCACAGACACACAGACCATTTTCCCAAATAGCGTTTTTCGGACTCAGGAGGTTCTGAAACGTAAAGATCTGAAGAAAACTCAAAATTTTTTTTTCAGCCGATTACATAACTTTCCTTCCTACTTCGTAGAGCCAAGGTAAGTAAAAAAAAGGAAGGTCACGTTGGCTGGTACTGCAAATGCTGAGGGGGCAGACTGTGGTGTGAACGGTGTAGACCATTTGACCCTCAACGGACCAGCGAAAGGGGCTAGAATCAATATGCCTGAGGGGGAGCTTCCAGGACACTGCCTCGAGCACCTCTCGCTCATACCACGAACACACACAACAAATGAACTCACAAGGATACACTACACCAGTCCGCTTCTTTAATCACCCCCCCCCCCAAATAAGTAAAAAACATGACAAAGTCAACTAAAACTTCAGCAGGTAATAAAAACGACACCTGCGCCTCTTCCTCGGGCTCGCCAAGCTCGACCCCTCCCTCTTCGGACGATGAGCAACCTACTCGTCGTCCAAACAAACAAGGGCGGAAAGAACCGGGCAAACCGCGTTCATCTCCCCCTTCTCCACCTAGTAGCCCGGGCAACCCGGCTACTACAAGCACACGACACAGCGTGGACCCTAAACTGTCGGACATGGAGCAAATTTGCGCATACGTCCAAATCATCCACGGCCAGCTGGCACGGATGAGGGCCAACGCGACAGGACCTATGCGGGACCTCGTAACTAGTTGCCTCTTCGAAATTTCGAAGCTGGCTATAAAAGCTAATGCCCCCAACGACATCGCCCCTGCCACTCCCCCTGCGGGACACTGTGGCGGCTGTCGTGAGGGAAGAGCTGCGTAGGGCAATTGCCCAGCAGCCAGTGCCACCAGCCCCCCAAACTCGAGGAGCAACAACGAGCCAGGGTAGTACCCCAGGCCCCTCATATGCGGCAGTAGCCGCTACTGCGCCTTCCTCCCTCATGGAGCTGAGGCGGAATGGCAGCCTGCCAGGGCCAGGAAGCGCAGAGGGAAGCAGAAACAGGCCCCAACTAAGCAGGAAGTGCAGGCCGAGGGCAGCGCCCGCCTATGCCTCCGCCCAAAAACAAGGGCAAAAATAAAAATAAAAACCAAAATAAAAAGCCTCCACCGCTTGCCAAACTCCCCTAAAAACCCACGACAAAACGTGGTAGTGGTTAGGCGGACATGTGAGGAAGGAGAGGCTGGTCCCTCCAACCCTGACGCAATGGAAGCGCTTATGCGGGTGTCCCTGCTACGGACCTCCAAGCTCTGAGTGTCCGAGTGCTGAACATCCGCACCGCAGTAGGAGGTGGCGCCGTCATTGTGACGGAAACGCCAGAAATGGCCAAGGCGCTCACGAGCCACATTTCCACAAAAAGGAGTTGAAGCTCAAGCGTCAGCCCCCTGGGTCGTTTCCCACGCCTGCTGCTGTGCGACGTGCGGACCGACCTTCAAAGAGGACTTGGCCCAACAAGTTGTTGAGCACAACCCTGCGTTAGGCTTGCAGCCGCAGGATGTCAGGCCTCTCTTCACCAAAAAGCGTGGCAGACAGAAGGATTGGGTGATTGAGGTATCACCCAGCCTGTACAAAAAACTAGAGGGCAAGGCACCTCCAAATAGCCTGGCAGCGGTGCGCCATACGAAAGTACCAAGCCCCACTCAGTGCTACAAATGCCAGCGCTATGGCCACCTGGCAGTGGCCTGTACAAGACCTGTTGTGTGCGCCTGGTGCGCCTTGCCACATCTGAGTAAGGAATGCAAGCGTGATGCTCCTCAAGTGTGCCAATTGCGTCGAACGCAAAATCCAACAGGTCGCACACTCTACACGAGACGCACGCTGTACCATTCGTCAGCGAGCGATTGCCCTCCAGGAGTCACGAGTGGATTATGAATAGGTCAAAAACAGTTCGAATCCTTCAGCACAACACAAATAAGAGTTGCCCAGTTATGGCTGAGTTGCTGCAAAATGCACTCAAGAAACGCTGCAGTGTCCTCGCCATACAGAAACCGTACATAGGATCCAAAACTCTTGGTCTCGGATCGCAGGCACGAGTGGTGGCTGGAGCAAGAACGGGAGCCAAGGCAGCAGTAGCCTGCATCGACCCGTCCATTGACATGCTCGCACTCACTCACCTGACCAGCCAGCACTTGGCCGCTGTGCTCATCCGAGCCGGTGGCTTTGAGCTGGTTGTAATATCATTTTGCAGGCAATTTGGCGCACCAGTTGCCAACAGCCTTGAACCACTCGAGCGGGCTCTAGCAGGCCTATCAGGACGACCCTGCGTAGTCTGTGCTGATGCAAACGCCAGATCACCATTGTGGGGATCCCCAACCCTGGATGGGGCGGGCGAGGCGTATATAGAGCTGCTCACCAGGTACAACTTGGTTGTTGCCAACGACCCCATGACTGAGGCGACCTATGATGGCCCGGGAGGAAGGTCGTGTATAGACGTCACGGCCGTGTCCCACACCCTGCTACTCAAATTGAAGGGTTGGCGAGTCGTACCAGGTGCAACGCAGAGCGATCACATGGTTATTGACTTTGCCATTACGGATGATAACATCCTCTGCAAAGACACGCGTGAAAAGCGATTCCGCACAAAAAATGCTGACTGGCCGCAATTCTTTAGGGTACTGGAAGGTGAACTGCGTGCCGCAGACACAGACCTAATAGTGCAAGCATCCACACCTGAAGAGGTGGACAGCAAAGTGGACACATTTACCACAGCACTGCACTCTGCTGGGCTCTCTGTACTTGGCCAACAGAAGCACAGGGCGATCAAAGTCCCATGGTGGACTGAGGAACTTAATCCCCTCAAGCAAAGTGCAAATAGAGCCAGAAGGATGTACCAAAACACTCGTGACCCTGATGCCAGAGCAACACTCCGAACTGCCTTCATCCAAGAGAAGAAGGCCTTCCACCGCGCCATCAAACGAGCCAAACGGCAAGGCTGGCGAAATTTTGTGGAAGCGGAGAGCTCTGAGAACCCCTGGGGCAGACACTACAAGTCCTCCATAGGAAAAGCAAATGTAGAGCAGGTCTTAGCTGCGATGCAAAATGAGTCAGGCTGGGCCTGCAGTATCGAACGTTCACTGGAAACCCTCCTTGAGAAGGCGTTCCCAGATGACCAACTAGCTCGAGACACTGAAGCCCAGAGGGCAGCAAGGAGCTGATCATGGTCCCTCCGAACGAGCCCGACATCCCATTGTGGACAACAGGCGACCTCGGCAGGGCTCTTGCGACCTTAAAGCCCAACAAATCTCCTGGGCCAGATAAAATAGAAAGCAATATGCTAAGGAAGGTTGAGCGGACAATCTCCAGCGGTCTCCTTAATTTATTTAATGACTGTCTGCAGGTCGGACAGTTCCCCACTCAGTGGAAGTCTGCGCGCGTTGTCACTCTTCAAAGGGAGGCGACCGCAATCAGTCGGACCCGCGATCATGGAGACCACTCAGCCTTCTTTCCATATTAGGCAAAACACTAGAAATCTTGATGTTGCAGTCCCTCGAAGGAGTCTTTGGCCGCAACCTCACAGGCAGGCAATACGGGTGTACCAAAGGAAGGTCCACGCAGGATGTCATTGTCGAGATTCGGCGTGTTTCCCTGCTGGCACCGGCTAAGTACGTCGTAGCAGTTCTGATTGACATCAGAGGAGCGTTTGACAACCTTTGGTGGCCAGCGCTCCTTAATGAACTCAAAGGTAGAGAATCCCCCGCAACCTGTACTCGCTCGTCAGAAGTTACCTGACAGACAGAACTGCTACGATCGAAAGTAGGCATGTCTCCGTCCGGAGAAAGATTGAGAAGGGGTGCCCACAGGGCTCGGTCCTAGGACCAGCACTCTGGAATGCCTTCTTCGAAGGTCTTCTCAGGAAACTCATGGAGACTGACTGCGAGCCGTACGCCTATGTGGATGACTTGACTGTGCTGATCTTTGCAGAGTCAGTCCGCCAAATTGAAGAAAAAACCCACCACGTGCTCCGCACTGTCAACCAATGGTGCGAGCACGTCAAGATGCAGGTGGCTGAGGGAAAAACCCAGCTAATCCTCTTGAAGGGGAAAGTGAATAATCCACCCACAATACGCTTTGGCGGCCACAGGCTCCTTCTTGAAAAGCACGTCAAGTATTTAGGAGTGAATATAGGTGAGAGGTGGGGTTTCAACCAACACCTCCAGTCCCTTAAAGGCACTACCATTGCAAGGTTTGCCTCACTGCGTAAAATTACTAAGGCCACTTGGGGTGTGTGTTACCATGACACTATTCTCATGTATAAGGCAATCTATTTAGGCGTGATTGATACTGCTCCGTTGTCTGGGGTAGCAAACTAACAGTCCATCAAAAGAGAGTATTGGCCCAATCCCAGAGAGCTGCCCTCGCATGGATCGCCGAGGCCTACAAGACTGTATCAACAGAAGCACTCCAGGTGATCACTGGTCAGTTACCAGTTGATTTGGCTGTTGAGTGCATGATTGACAAGTGGAGAGTGAAACGGGAGCTTCCCCCGCTTTGGGCTGAACTCCGTGCGGATCTCACCACAGAACAGAAACTTGCCGCCATCGATGAATGGGCTCTAGAGAAATGGCAAGCGAGATGGGAATCCTCGTCAAAGGGACGTGATACGTATGAGTTCTTCCCCAACATCCGTGAACGTCTTTCTAGAAAATGGGTTGAGCCAGACCACTGGACGAGCCAGTTCCTCACGGGACATGGTGACTTCAATGCGCGGCTCCACTTCTTTTCTCTGAAAGACTCTCCATTATGCACGTCTTGTGCCTCCAGTGCGGAGGAAACAAGAAACCATGTGCTGCTCCACTGTAGTTTCTACAACAGTGAGCGACGGTTGTTGAGAGGGCAAACGAACTTGGCAGCTTTGACTGCTACAAAGGAAGCCTATAACCATTTTGCAAAGTTCGCAAAGAAGGTAATGGCTAAGAAACGTGGTTATAGTTGATCAGTCCTTTTGAAACTTGCCACCCAAGTAAACAGTAAGATCAGGTAGGGAACCAGATTAAGAACTACTCCCAGATGGTACGGGATTCCTCAGGTGGTCACCTCCGCGCGGTAACACACGGGCAACAGCTCTCTACGGTGAGACTGGCTAACGACCACATACCTGCCGTACCTCCACAGGTCTGAGTTCGGTGGATGCTGCAGGGGCCGGCCTCTTGCATATTAGCGAAACCGCAACTTCTATGACTGATATAACCCTCGTCGAGGGTTTAGGTACAGTCATGAAATAAAGAAACAGATCTGTGTGTGTGTGTGTGTGTCTGTGAACGATTTTTAGAGAAAACCACCGTAACAAATCTGCTCAAACTTCATATCTCGCTCGTAGCTTACAATGGAACGCCAAAATAAGGGTATGAACAAAATCCATCGAAATTTAACTATAGTTATCATAGTGATCAAAACCCCAAATATTTTTTTTCTCAAAAACGGCTCTAACGATTTTGATTAAATTTTTTATATTGGTAGCTTCAAATATGGCAACTATACCATGAAATTCTCATTTGTGGGGAAAATGACGAAAGCAGCACAATAAATTACCAAAACTTTCCACGAAATCGATTTTAGCGCGGTTTTTAGAGAAAACAATCGTACCAAATCAGCTGAAACTTAATGTCTAGCCTACGAGTTACCATGGGACGCAATAGTGAGGGTATGGGCAAAATCCACCGAAAGTTAACTATAGTCATCATAGTGATCAAAACACCAAATTTTTTTTTCTCAAAAACGGCTCTAACGATTTTGATTACATTTTTTATATTGATAGCTCTCAATGAGGCAATGATACTATAAAATTCTCATTCGTGGGAAAATGACGAGAGCAGCACAATAAATTATCAAAGTTTTCGACCAAAAGCGTTTTTAGCGCAGTTTTTTCCTTACAAACTCCGCTAGAATTCTTGTAGAATCTAAATAAAAAAATTGATTTTGTAGTCCATTCCAATACCTAAAGGGTGAGTGTTTGAAAACGCTCATCAGATACGTGGGGGTCACTCCAGAAATTCCTGAATTTCAACTACTGCCGTTTCGCTTACTACCAGTTCTAAACGTTTTTACCCAATAACTCTGCAAAAGTAATTACTATCCTTCTTCAAAAAATTTGTGTTTACAGCCTCATTAATTATCTGTGTACCGATAAATGAATTGATTAAATAGAATCAGCCATGTACAATGTGAATTGCTGTAGAGCTAAGGAAAGTTGTGTGTTGCAACGCACCAGATATTTTCTTATATTTTTACTTCGTATACTTCTTCTCCTTCTAGTTTCCATTTTTCATTTTCTTTGTCTAAATCCTGTACATAATGTACCGCGAAATATTAACTTTATTTGTTAAACTACTCTGATTTAATCATATTCACCATTTCTTCATTTTATCGTTAACTTTTATTTTCGTTCTCTAACAACTTTCATGTTTTAAGTTGAAACCATTTTATTTAGTTTTCTGCAAATATTTCATTGATTTTGACCTGTCACTCAATCTTCTTCTTCGTCTCCTTTCTTTTCTTGCTTTTTCTGGCGAATTCTTGGCGTTTGTTCTCCTTCCAGCTTTGGCTTGTTCTACTGTGAAAGATCACACTTGATCAAAAAGCGTTGTTTTTACAGTTTCGGGTTTAAAACTATCTGAAACGAATTCGTTTTTAGTTTATTTTTATATCTCAGGTTTAGGTAGCCCACCACTCCCGTTAATCCTGCTAGGCTTTAGCAGGACCTAAAACACTATAAAGTAGGTTTACAAGCGATTTCATCATTAGAAGATCAGTAGTTGCGACAGAATGCATTTCAGCCCTTACACATTTAACGTGGTGGTAAGTAAGGGCAGAAACGCCTTTCAGGAAACTTCACACGTTGTCCGCAAAAACGTGGCGCATCTGAAGGGAAAGGGGGACTGAGGAAGACCATGAAATCCTCGAAACTATCCATATTTCGACACACGGCCTTCACGGGCTCAATTTCGAACGATTTTCATTATTTCTGAATAGTTGAAAAAACCATCCGCTCGTCAACAGGTTTGTCGGTATAATGCGCGCAAGGCAGCGTATGAGCGGTTCGGGCCAAGGTTCATATAACTACCACGTTTACGCCAATCACTTCCAACGCCCCTCCGCAAAACTTTTCTCGGGAGCAGAATTCAGATATCGGTCAAGTTCAAGCTCGTTTCCGCCAGAAAAGCTTTAGAAAACTTTTTCTCCGGAGCAGATTCGAGGGCAATCAACCCGCATTGTGGGCCGAAAGGGAAGAGCCCCCGTGTCCGGCCCAAAAAGCTTGTTAAGCGTTTGGAATGAGTTGAGCAACTCAGGGCTACGCGTCACGCTTCTCCACAGCTTCTGAGACAGAACCGCCAATCCATTGACCAACGGCCTCCGAAAGCCTTTATTTGCGGCGTTTTTAGTCCTCAATACGGACCGTCAATAGAAACGGCCTAGTCACGTCTTACCTGAAGATCTAATGATCTCTTTTTAGGTCGAAATTTAATTGAGTAATGACTCCTCTGGGAGCTTAAATGGAATTGAGATTGAGTTGGACATTCCGAAGATGAGGCAACCGTCGGAGGACACTTAGAATTAGAGGTGCCGTAACTTGACTGGATCGAGAAGAAAAGACGGAGGTTGAAAAAAGACTAATGAAAATTGTGAACCTGCAACGCTGTTACTGATCTTAACCAATTTCCAGAGCCTATCCAGGTTTACTGCTCCAAGGCCATGTAGAACCTAATCACATTTGACTGAAGCCAGGTCTGTTTTCTTATTATAGTGACTGTTCCTCATCACTCATAAGAGAGTTGTATCAGTCGCCCATTTATTGTTTTCTTTTTTAAATGGTGGATTCAGGCGATACTCTCACTGCGGCCACAAACGGGCTTATTGTTTGGCCGTCCATGATCCTCAGGTCCCGGCCCCCCTGCACCACCCCGAGGCCACACGGCACTGTCTTCACTTAGTGTGACGTCACCTATACGACCCCCCCCCCCCCGCCCCCGCACCGAGCGGAGGACATCCACAAGTTCTGCATTTGCCACCTCTTCTGGCTGAAGAAAAGGCCTCCCAAACACATGACAGCGCGATGCTGCGAGTCCTTCGCATATGCACAACATATGCTCTGCCGTCTCTAGCCCCACCTCGCACTTACCAAATCATAGAGGTTACAGTTTGGCTATCCACCCTACCCGAATCTGTGGAGGTACGGCAGGTTGTCATTTAGCCAATCTCCTGGTGAAGAGCTTTTCCCTATAGCGCCCATTGCGCCTCCAGGTCAAATTTGAAACTCAATTTGAATTATTTCAGTCGTGCTCAGCAATTTCGACCACAGACACACACACAGGTCTGGTTCCTTATCAAAATTACTGTTCCTTAACCTGCACAAGAGAGTTATATCAATTGAATGTCATGGATGTTGTGGTTTCGCTAACATGCAAGCGCCCTCGCTCAGTATCCACTGAACCCAGACCTGCGGAAGTACGGCAGGTTGTAATTTAGCCAGTCGCCTGGCGGAGCACTGTCACCCATTTGTCACCGAGTGAGGTATGACCCTTAGGAATCCTGTACCATCTGGAATGAGCTCTTAATCTGGTTTGTCACCTTATTCAACTATTTACTTGGGTGACAAGTTTCAAAGGGGTATCAAATACACGGTGACCACGTTTCTTTGCCATCACCTTCTTCACAAACTGGGCGAAACCATTATAGTCCTTATCAATAGAAGCCATTTTCTACCAACTGTCGCTCACTGTTGTAGGAACTACAGTGAAGCAGCACTTGGTTTCTTGTTTCCTCTGGGCAGAAGACAAAAGGCATTTAGGATGAAGAGTCTTTGAGAGAAAAGAAGTGGAGCCGCACATTGAATCCGTCGTGTCTCGTAAGGATCTGGCTCATCTAGTGGTCTGGCACAGCCCACTTTTTCTTAAGACGTTCATGGGTGTTGAAAAAAAACGTTTCACATCCCTTTATCCCATTGGCATAAAACCTTTCGTCAAGCCTGTAGCATTGAGATCATAGTGAGGCTACAGACCATGTCCATGACCTCTCCATCCACCAGTAAGGGACTTAACAAAAGTATCCTCAGAAGTGAGGAATAATTTTTCAGTCGTTTCAAAGATGTTTCTGTCCATTTTGTTCCCCCTAGCAGCTGGAAAAATCAAACAGTCCACTGTGGCTGTTTCGTACCAAGCATTGGTACCGCAGGAGAAAGTTATTACTCAAAGAGGTCATGTGGTTTCCCTGAGGCTGCACCCTCGACACAGATCCCTCAATGCAGTTCATCCTTAGTGATGGGCCGCTTAGCAGCATGGGAACGAGGAATTAAAACCAAAAGGAGCAATAGCTGTGATAGGGTAGGTCATCGTTCACACTACTGTTCCTACCTAACCCCGCAGCCTTTCCGCCTCTTTGCTGTGTAGCTGTTGGAGTGTCATTGAGTTCACAGAAAGGTTTCAGCCAGGGTGAGAAAAAATAGTTGAGGGTGGAGGAAATACACCAGCTCTTTGGACTACTATATGAGGATGGAATCTGCAGAAAGCACAAGAGCTGCTGCAGACTCACTTGGGCTCCTGCTTCTACTGTGTTAACTTGAGTGGGCGCAGATTCATTCAGTCCCCGACTAGTCGACGGGTGACATAAGTGCTGACAGTTTAAGGGGGGAACAGTGAAGGGGGTGATTAACAGTCCTTGCCAGAATTCAAGCATAAACTACTATTGCCAAATAGGAGGTGTGCAGGAAAGTGATAGAATCTAATTACTGAGTGGAAGTTATTTGGCTCTGAAGGCACGTTCCTATATCCTGGTTGTGGAAAGGGCACCAGTGATGGTTCTGAGAGGGCTACACAGTATTTGTGCAGTGGGCTGAAATGGCACAAGTGTTGAGGCGTTGTAGTATAATGATCAATACCAAGGTATCGGCTGCATATCCAGGAAGTCGAGGTAATGATTCTGTTCATACCAACCTGGCTGCTGGGCAACACTCGAGACTGTCCGCTGACTGTTCTTGGCAGAGGGAATGCTGTTGTACGAAACAGAAGCGTGGGCTAGGACTCCCCAAGTGTAACAATGTCACCGGGGGATGACCACCATCTAACACGTCGAATGGGAACGCCTCTGTACTGCATACGCTACTTCTCAATATGCTCCCAAGCTGGGTTCACTGTTTGGTGTTGCTATAATACGAAAGAAAATAGGACGGGAGTTACAACAGGTTTTCTGTTGAGCGCAGTTGTTCGTAAAATTGCTTCTAGCGTGATTTCGTTTACAGAACTCGTTGAGCCCCACGAGACGAATAGGATTGAAATGGAGAGCTTTGCGCGAGGCAGTACGAGGAAATGGGGCGTTCAAGTACTTGCGCTGTTGTTGATGTTGCCTCCTATTTCCACAAAAGATTCCTAAAGTTCCGTTTTCCTTTTTATTCCCACTTGAAAGAGGTCGGCAGAATGAGGCTGTTATGACGAAGAGAGGGAGGATTTCTTTTACTATGAATTCAACGAACACCCTCCGCTATCACAATTATTTGAAGAACGTAGTCCTTGAGAGAGAGAGAGAGAAACTTATGAAATGTTTTCAGTTCTTTTCTTTGCACAACTACCCACACTACATACAATACGTCTCGTTTAACTTTAATTTCAACCAACGCATCAGGAAATGCTCCTGTTTATCTCTGCAAGTTCAGTCTCATGTCAGGACACATTAGTGAGGGCATGGCAGGTTTGCGTTAACAAGTTTCCACGACCCAAAGGGATATTTGGTACGCCACATCACATAACGAAAACAGCACGTTAACGATCCTCAACATTCAACAGCATCTCAAAAGAAATAGTCTGAAGTTTTTTGGGCCTTCGTCACTGATAAGACTTCTACGTCGGAGATACCATGTGTGCGAATGAGATCATTCGAGACTGTGGCTGCAGCCAGAGCACTTCTCTTGGACCAAATCTGTTCTTCATACAAATCAACAGCTTGGCAGCTTTGCACCACTCGAGTGTCGCCTAAGCCCTACTAAGTAAGAAGAAAAGTTATCAACTTTGTGAAGGATACAGCCTCTGATTTCGCCGGCTCTCCTTCCTTAGCCCTCTCTGCAGTGCCATGAAAAATGCAGGCTAATCAGGAGGCGTTGAGCGACGTATTAATCAAGCCTCTCCCTTATCATCCAGAGATTTCAAGTTCAGTATTTTCCTCCCTTGCATGAATATAGTTGAATGAAGGTGAGCAAACCCCTGTTTATTAACCCTTTGTCCCAATATTGCCTTTAATAACGATCTGAGAAAATTAGGTTACTTTGATTACATATTGAAAGGAGTTCATTACTATTTATACGAATAAATGCAAAGTGGGAAATATTGCGATCTTAGTTTCATTTTCTTATTTTCTCCTCACAAAGAGCTATTTATTTATTTGATATCTGAGGTGATTGATCAAGTACTCGTATATTGGGGCCCACACACAAACAACTATAGTAGAAAACTACTAAATACATCACAACTGAAAAAAAAAAAAATCTGGTGCAACGTATTACAGAACATTCCTTAGACCCACATAGATTCGGCGGTTCTAACTCAGTTTATGTGTACTTTACATATTATATTAGTTTATAGAACTCGGAAGTCTATATAGTAAGTGTTAGTGCTTGACGTTCCCGAGTATGTATAGTTAATCCTACTTATGCCACGACACTTCTTGATTGACTAATTGGTTGACAACTACAATAAATTGCAGCCAGTTACTAGCACGTCATCTGAAGGTGATATTCGGCGAGAGAATGGCACTACTGAGTTTGGAAACTGAGGCCTGAGATCGGCACTGAGGGTCTTGACCAGTCTGCAGTGATTTCATTGGCCAGGCAGGATGACAGTACGGCGGCAGTGAAGGCAGATAAGGAGGTAGCAACATTGACGGTGGTCTGCCAAGATGCACCATCTTTGTTCGCACCAAACAAAGTGCTTAGGAGGTCCATCAGCTGGGTGATCCAACAGCCCTTTTTGGTGGCATCACTGCTCAGGCGTGGCAAGGTTCATGGCCTTAATTAGCATTTATCCTAGAAGTTGTGGAGATCCCTTTTCGTTAGCCTTCATTTATTTATTGTGTTTGGGTGCCTCATTCATAGTTGCCTACTTCAAAATTTATTTGACACACCACAAACGGGTGCCTGATTGTGAACGCTTTTGAGATAATGGCTGAGCTCACTATGCAAATCTACTGGGTACGCCCACAAAAGGATATGTGCATATTCGGTTCAGATCTATAGTTATAGTTATCGAAGCGAAAGCCCCACTAAAATGCCACTTCTCGCCATTTCATCACAGTGCACCTGCTTTGTTGCTTCATTTCTCAAAAACAGCCTCACTGATTATTGTTAAGTTTATTATGTGGATAGCTCCAAACAACCAGACGACAATACGAAATTTTGATTTGTTGTAGTGAGACGGAAGTAGCACAATAAATTATTAGAAATTTCGACGAATACCGATGATATTCTCCATCACAAAACCCTGCAAATTATTACACAACGGTTTATTATTCTCATGAACAGCTTGACCTAGTATTACTGCTCCGAGACCCATTGCATTAAATTCAGCATCGAAAAATACTAGTAAACCATACAAAACATGACCTGACTACAATGGAACTATGGAAACTAAATATTCCCCCAGCGCCCGTAAACGTCTATAGGCATTTATGATCCAATGTAGGGGTGTGCAGAGGAGGTGGCCCTAACCTGCCACCTGTGGACCTAACCCCGTCGGGCAAAAAGAGTAGGGGACTTCCAGTGAACCCTCGGCAATTGACACAACGTTGCGAGTCAAGCAAGCATTGCGAGGCAAGTGGGTGGGTGGTTTTTTATGAGATGGGAGGGAGGGAGTACTAACGACGAAACGTTGACTTCCGCTGTAGTTCCTGCGAGTTCTTGTAATTAGTTGACTTTAATCATTACTGTAATTTCCCTATACGCAGTTGTACACGTCTGATACTCATTCCATTCGACCCAGGATGTAAAAATACCTTGAAAATGATACAAAACACGGCTTATTTGCTATTATACTGCGATTTGTTTAACCATTTTTTGTCCATAACAACCATGGGCTTCGTCCGATCGGATTGCCGTGATGGCGGGCACAACTAGATACCGAATGGGATTTTTGTGTCAAAGAACGAATTTTTTAGACCACATTAAAGGCACAAAAGGACGGCGGACGGACATTGCAAATCTGGAATCCCCATGTCTTGAAACGTAAAGTATCAAATGTTGAGGGGGGGTTGTAAAAAATGTTTCGTGACCGAAAACATAGGGTTATTATTCAGAATGAATAATAAACCCAAAGCGCTCGTACGACACTGGTGACTCTAAAAGTCACTTTGATAGTCCAACAACCAACCCACATGACAATAGTTTGATGGTTATAAAATAATTAACGTCTCACGAAATTACGTAATACCGACTGCACAAAATCAACGTCTCCTACTATTTACAACTGAACTCTCGACAACTGACTGTTTTTTCAGGTCCAATTCGAATGGCATCGTGCCTGGTCGCTTTGTAGCCGCCAACCTACGTTCAACAGTACGTACGTTCAACAGGACATAAATGATAGCTTGCAGGAAGATTTCGTGATGACTGACTTCTCGAGGACCTTTGATGCGCTTCCCCATCCAAGTATTCTTAGTGCCCTCGAGTCGCTTGGTGTTTTTGGCGCTGTACTGAAGTGGGTGTGCAACTATCTGGTCGATTGCAGGCTGGTGGCGCTCTCTCTTCATCCTATATCGCCCTGTTGGGTGTCCCACAGGGCTCTCACCTTTGCCCACTTCCCTTCACCTTTGTCACCAACGACGTCCACACAGCCTTGAAGAAGGTATATTTCCTAATCTATGCTTCCACATTCATACTGGTGTCAATTGACCCACCCTAGGGTACAAGTCCGCCAAAGCTAGCTGGTCTTTCTCTCAACCCAACAAAATGTGCAATAACGTCCTTCCATCACTTCTGTGCACCTGCTCTATCAACAGCTCACCGCTCTGACAAGAAATGCCTGAGAGTTCATTCATCTTCCTCCCCAGATGGCCCTTTATCAAGCCCTCGTTCTTCCCATTCTTGAATACAGATGTGACATCTGGAGCTCCTTTTACGGGTGTCAGGTTGAGTGCATCAAGCTTCCCTTCACATCGAGATTGGAATGGCAGATTCCGACATTGATTACCAGCTGCTCTCTCAGTGGATATGTCTCCTGAGGTCTGATGACCACCCCAAAACAGAGATGGCCTTCTCAGGCTCCCTGCCTTTTGGTCAGGTAGTCCTCGCCTAAATTCTCGACATACTGCCTTTTTTTCAGTTCTATTTTCCCCTACAAATTAAGAGGCTCACTGCCAACTTGTTGCTTTCTTCCACTCCATCTTGACCTACTGTCAACGTCACTGCCTTCTCTTCGTTATCAACTAAGTAGCTTCTTTCTGCACGCTCCTCCTCCTCAACTCTACTGGTTTCTGTCAGCCCTCCCCCCGCCATCTTCAGTACTACGCTCTTTTAGTGAAGCGCACTAGTTGGGTGCGTGTTGGGGTGACTTCTATTATAATTTAAAACTGGACTTATCTGGAAAATCTGAAAATTTGCCGCGTGACATCTTTCAAGGATCTTCGGGTCATTGTCGGCCCTCGTTTGTCCTTATCTACTCACTGTTCAAGAGCTTTGAGGGCATTGGGTTTTCTTAACGCAGCACGTGGGACTTCTAGGACGTCGACGCTTTGGTGACGCTATACAGAGATATTGTCCGTTCCATTCTGGCTCGGTTTTATGGCTCCATTCTAAGGGACAAATTTTGTTAAAAGTGGCAAATACACATCTTGGGGATGAAATGTCTGTGCACCCCTGGAGATGGAAGCCACTAGGGCCATCTATCTCAGGATTGAATAGCCTTGGGTTGAAAGGCTAGAGCAGTTCTGGTCTAACTGCATTGCGAATAAGATCACCGTTTGCGGTGGTTTCACTTTCACTCATCAGTTTCAATTAGTCATTTAACATATACCGTGGACTTATTACAAACATCCTGCGCTTTTAGTTCACGCCCCTCCTAGTGTTCTGTTTCAGTGTGATTGGCATCGGATTTAGAGGAAGGGGAATTAACCCTAAACGAGCCACCAAATCATAGTCGGTTTGGCAACGCTGACGTACTTGAGAAAAAGATACATGTTTAGTTTTCCTCAGAATCAACAAGAAATCGAGCTTTTAATGCAGTGGGACTAGTGAACATCAAAGGTGGCTGTAAATGAAGCTGTGGCATTCCACAGGGTAGAGTAATTCTTTCAATCACCGAGGGTTTGGCAATCTCTAATCAGACTGGGGGACCAGTGTTCTGGATCCAAGCCAAGTGGCCTTGCTAATTGCTCATAATGAAGCAAACCCTACTGCTGCGACCAATTAGCAAGGTCACTTGAGGTGCACGTTGCTGTGACATTATCCTCATGCACTTGCCCATTTACTTAGGTGTGATTGGCTACTGCTCTGTTGTCTGGGGCAGCAATCTCATAGCCAATCTAAGGAAAAACCCGAAAGTATAGAATCTACTGGAGAACTCCAAGTGATCACTGGCCAGTTCCCCGTTTACTTGACCATTGAGCGCATGTTGTGGACAAGTGGAGAGTGAAAAGAGAGCTTCCCATGCTCTGGGCTAAACTCTGATGCTCTGGATTTTTTCCCCAACATCCGTGAACGTCTTAGGCAACATCCATGGCCGTCTTAGAGGAAGTGGGTTGATTCAGACGCTCCTCTTGCGCCTCCAGTGTGGAGGAAACAAGAAACCGTGTGCTGCTCCACCGCAGTTCCTACAAAAGTGAGGGATGAGGTGCAAAAGCAGCCAAGTCTTCCAGCTTTGACAGCTACTAATCAAGCTTTCGAATTTTGACGCTGAAGGGACGGGTTTGATAGTGTACTCGTGAACCTGCGTGTTGAGGCACAAACTTGTAATAGTTCAGCGCTTTGCAACAGGTCGGCCCTCACGCCTCTCTGCGTTGACAGTGTTTCTTCCTTCTCCTTCACCCTCGTGAGAATTCAGCCACACGCCACCATTTGCAAACGCCTTCCCACAGTGCCCAGGAGTTTGGGAGGTTCAAGAGCGGTCCTTCCTCCGTGTCTTCATTCTTGATCCTGGCATGATACTGGCCGTGGATCAGCCAGCTCCATCCTCTTCTTCTGGCTGAGCACTGGCCTGGCAAAATGAGCAATTCATCTCCAGTTTTCCTCGGAATTCAACATGGAGCAGACCAAAGCGCCTCTGGCCGACTGTGTTTTCCCCCGTACGCCGTGAGCTTGCCCACCTTTGGCACGAAAAGATGGCATGGGGTGCATCATAGACAATTGTCCTGGAGTACAAGCAGTTTGAGCTTGCGGCCAAACCAATTCGGTGCTGGTATGCAATAAATCCTTCATGTCCTGTTAGGCCCTGAGTGAAGTAGAAATCCGCCTGAGCCATACACCAACATACGCCATCGTCATCGTCAATTTTGTTTACTAACACCAATCGCAACGCTCTCATTATTTCCTCAAGCTCATTTTGGTGGATGTAGAAACACCAGGGAAACGAATAAGATAGTATAATAAGCAGCGCGCGAATAAAATGTTCATAGATGGACGGACACGAACGAGCGTAAACTCCTCCAATTTATTGGATTTAAACTGGCAGCGGAGTGGTTTCGGTTTGATCTGGGCAAGACCCTCAGCTTTGTCGTTTGTCGTATGTCATCGTTGCTCGTGTTACGCACTGCATCTTTTTGCTTAAATTGCTTGATTCCTCGATTGACTGTCCTGCTCTCCATGAAATTATTAAGGTTCCACAGTCCACCATACCAAATAAGATCAAACAGCCATTTTTAGACCCAACCCACTTCTGAGAGCTAGGTATCATTCCCAGGTCGATATTTTTCGTTCTTCCTTCAGTCAAAAACTAAGTCAACCGAAGAGTCATGAGTAATCATAAGTAATGATGTGTTATGTACGAGTCGATTTTATTTTAATTGTTGTAATTTATTGTAACAAATAAACAGGTTACTAAGTAGGAGCAACCCAATGAATTCCGTGAGGCTCCATCATTTTCATATCAACTGTTTGGAAAACAGGATTGGGTTAAATGGTAACGCAATGAAGATCTCCGAACGTACATGGGGATTTTTGCGATGAAGTAGCGTTTGAGTAGCTTCAGCAAACCGTAATTTGTGTAGAGTGGAGTCGCTACTTCACTGGGATCCGCGAGCCGAGCCGTGATCTTCCAATAAACGCGAATTATAATAATCAAGTCGGCTGCTCGTTGAAGCTCCCGAACGCGGGTCAAGCGTTTCGAAGATAATCGCTCGCGATCGAACCTAAGTTAATTCCCGCGTCAATTTCGTTCAACGTGTCGTAACGTCGAATTGCCGTCGTGCGCGCGATTTCGCGTTAAAACGCTTCGAAACAATGTTTCAGTGTTCCATCGCGGTACTCCCGTGTTCGGAACTCCACAAAGACGACCCAATTAGTTCGTAATTTTTGTAATTCGGAGCCCGGTCGGAGATTCAAACTATGGTAACGTCTCGGGGAGATGAAAGCGAGGGATTCAATTGAAAGGAGGGTTGCTTTTGAGAAGGGAGGATTTCATGCGGAGCAGAGGTGGGGCCAACGGCCAACATTGCCCTTGATAGCGTTTGTATATAACGTTCAGGCCGACACGAACTGGAGCATCCTTCCTCGAACCAAACAACAACCGTTATGTCTCTCCAGGTAAAAGAACAATTTTTAAAAAAATACGACTCACAAACTAACCGAACACAACGCCAATTTTGCACAATTAACGCGCATCACTCACGAGGGTTCATCAATTTGATTTGAATTTAAACTAGGAACCCTCTGGGGCGAAGCAACAAACAAATTTCTTCACTAATCGCAATAATCCTACAATATACTTATAACGATCTTTCTCAACTGCAGTTTGATATTCTTTTTTGAAAGTCAGAATAAACTACTTCTTTATACCGCTCAATTTATCATCAGGGGTAAAAACACAAGGAGTATTCGTATTGATATGTAAATAACTTATTCACAAATGAATTTCAATCAATACTAACGACACGCACTTTGGAAAATAGCGATTATTCTCCAAAATAGTACACAAACAGATACCTGGTGCTGCACAGAACCGGTCAAATTTTCGATTATGAATATGTATCGGTCGATGGGAAGGAGAAAATGGGGGGGGGGGGACGAAAATGTACCATAAACTAGGGTTTTTCGCATTTTTCTCGAAAGCAGCTCCATCAATATTGATGAAACTTTCAAATTATCTTCTACTAATCAATACCTAACTTTTCTTCCCCATACTTATCCTTATGAAAAAACGGTAGACCTATGAAGCAAAAATAGGGTTTTTACGGTTTTTGGTAAAACGGTTCAACGGTTTTAACCAAATTCTCAGCATGTTTTCGAATAGTTAATACCTACATATTGTTCTCAATAAATGTTCCTCTGAAAGTCCATTGGGCAGAGATATAAATCAAAATGTTTCGAAAATAACGGTTTTTGAATATTTCCGTAAATTCTGGGGTAACTGCTTCTCCAAATGTGATCAATCGTTCAGAGTGTCTTCTAGTCACCCATACTCACATTTCGTTCATCACAATTATTTCAGTATATATATGTTGAACGGAGATATAAGCCAAGTTAACTCAGAAAAGGAGATTTGTCGAATATTAATTTATTGGTATTACAATTTCTCAAAAACGGCTCTAACGATTTTTACCAAACTTACAGAGCACTCTCAGCCAACTAGTCCCTACATCTTGTTCTCCATAAATATTTCTGTAGAAATGCGTTGAGTGAAGATATAGCGCCCGCATATGTAGCTGGTGTTCGAACTTACGGGGGTGGCGGAAAGTTGTGTGTTGCTACGCACCGCTCGTTCGAAGAAGGTTGTAGAGGAATATTGAACGATAACAAATGTGGAAAAGTTGGTAACGTTCGAAAAGTAGGTGTTTAAAATATATCTTCGTTTGTAGCAGCGTTTTACGAATTTCCGCGGTATTTATTTAAAATAAAATACAAGTGTTGACTAGTTGAGGGCATTCTGGTCGATCAACGCCCATTGAACTGTTCAAGCAAAACGTATATCGCTGACTTACGTTTCATTGTTTTTACAGAAGTGTTTGCATGCCACGAAAATCTACAAGTCACATTGAAATGGCGTGTTCAGCGCTTAATAAAAATACTCCCAGCACATTACGTGAAAATGCCCATTTTCGTCACTTTTGCCTTTTCTTCTCTAGTAGTATGACGTTTATGTCATCCTAATTTTATTATTGTTATTTACAGGTCGCTTTTGTGGCAGTTTGTGGACTCGCCCTCGCGGCGGCTCATGGCACGAGCCTCACCACAGTGTGTAAGTCTGTTTGTCACTCCATCGACCGAAAAAATATTCGTAAATCGGCGAATCCCGTTAAAGCGTTTCGCCTCGTCCGGAACTGCGGTTTTTGACTTCCGCCACAAAACTGGGTATTGAAAGGAGCGTTTTAACTCTCGTATTTGAAGCGTGTTGCCTCAGTGAGAGATTCCACAATCAGAACGTTGGTTCAAGTTAATTTGATTTTGTGGGCCTTGGGGATAAAGAATTTCAAGCCTTAAAGCTGCCTGTGTCGACGGAGTTTAGTGCATCCTTCGGGAAAGTGGTTATGGAGCAGGGCATAGAAGCTCCTATGGTTCCAGTAAGGGTTCTGGATTAGAGGCACTTTTTCCCGATCGTAAAAGAATTCTTTGGAGGATTCGGGGTCTTTTTCAGTTTTCTTGCGATATTTTCCTCGTACATAGAAGAGCTTCAATCATTTGTTCTCCAGTACCGATCAATCCCTAGATAATTTTTATAGTACGCTTTCCAGAGCCCGATGATTCTTCTCGCCTCTGAGATAAGCAGGTCTTTGTGGTGCAACGACCCTCACATTGTGCCCAAAAAATAAACTTTCGACGATCGAGTGCTGACATTATGAGACATTGCCTTCACCCAAGAACACCGAAGGCCTGCAAGGGCAAGGCATGCATCTTCGTCCCAAAATAAGAGATCTGAGCGGTACACAAATTCCTTGACATCTTGACATTTTCTTTTTCTGTTCATTTCTAATTCTTCAGAAAGGTTTGACAATCGCTATAGTAATGTGGGTTTTATCATCAGGTATGAGCTAGCTGGGCAGTTTCATTTTCATAAATCTATTTCATAGCTTTCTGTGAATAACTACTGAACACGATGTCTTCACGCTGTTGAGCACTGTGGGTAATGCAGCATGAAGAACTTCCACTATCGGTGTCTTGAAGTTTCATAGAAGTTATCCATATAAAACTAAAGGTTGAGGTTATGCATAGTATGACATAACGAACATCGATTTTGAAAGAGCAGATTCTACTATTTAGTACTTAGTGTTAAACGTTGCCTTTCTAATGCCCACAGCGAAGCCTCACGAAGGGAAATACGACTACAAAATTGACCATCAATACCATGGAGACTGGCACGGCTCGGCTTACCCTCACGGGTATGGAGGTCTAGGAGACGGTCACGGAAACTACGGACTTGGCGGAGCTCATGGCCTCGGGGTGTTACCCCAAGGAGGATACGGCGGTGATCACGGTTACGCTGGTTACAACAACGGATATAGCAGCCACGGAGCTGGATACGGTCTCGGTTACTCTGGACATGGAGCTGGATATGGTCACGGTTACTCTGGACTTGGAGCTGGATACGGTAATGGTTACTCAGGACATGGAGCTGGATACGGTCACAGTTACTCTGCTGGACATGGATCTGGCTACGCAGGACACGGTGCTGGTTACGGACGCGGATATGCTGGGCATGGTGCCGATTTTGGGCGTTTTGGTTACCAACACGGCGGAGAAGGATACGGGCACAACTATGGCCATGGAGCTTCCAGCTACCAAAACTCGAACTTGAAATCTTACGGAGGATATGGTGGCTATTCTGGCTACGGACATGGTTGGTAAATAATTGAACTAGAAACAACTGCAAACTGTGATATTTTTCTACGAATGAACAACAAAGACGAAATTTGCCATTACAATAGTAAATGATTTTTTTATACTTTTGAAATAAACTCCGTAATTTTATTAGAAAGTGTTGTTACATTCGCCTTGGCCACCTCAACTGAGTACTGTCTGACCCCGCCGGAGGTTAAATGGGACACTCAAACTTGCTTCCAGGTTGAGCTTGTGGTGCCAACACAGACATACTCTTAGAAGTGTGGTTCAGAAACGGTGTGTCTGTACGACTCTGAACGTGATTGAGAGAGTACAGCAGAACCAAATCTGCTCAAATTTCATATTATGTTTGCAGTATCAATTTTGGAGGATTTTGAACGGTAGTGTGAAGCTGTTCGGTAAGCAGAGTGTAACTTGAGAAATGATCCTTTCACCGCGATAAAACCGTCTCTTAGGTACCTCTCAAAGCAGAGGTTTATGCTATCATTGCTGGGACTCATCATAATACATGAAAAGGGCTATAGCAATAAGACTGTCGACGTATTGACTGATATTTAAGCGTCTTGTAAGGCTCTGATGAACTACTGCACAACATCAAAACTGACGAGGAGTTGCAGGATGCGGATCAACGCCTTAGCCAACACACACACACACACACACGGAATTAACGTTTATAGGATTCCTGGGCATAAAGGGATCATTGGAAATGAGAGGGCGGACCATCTGGCAAGACGGACTGTCGTTATACGTCTCTAGGCAAGAGGACTGTGGGAGAATATGCCAGGAGAACGCATCAGGCAATCTGGAATGCTGCAGGAATCACACACGAGCTAAGACGGAGTCTTCTGATGGCAGATAGTGGGGATCATCACGGGGCACTTCAAAATGAACAAACACATGTTATGGGCATAGTCGACACCCCTCAACGTAAATTGTCTGGCACGGATGAGGAGACTCCCTACCACGTCCTAGCCCAGTGCGACAAACTCGAGTGTGAGCGGTTTCTGGTCTTTGGTACTATTTCTCCTTGGGTGGACATCAAAGAAGATTCTTACAGGAAATACCTGGCACTGCTTAGAGGGGCCTAGTCTAGGTATGGACCTGTGAGACACTAGTACTGGCACAATAGGTCCCTCTTAAGGCCGGGGTGCTCATCCCTATTTTGGGACAGTCACAGAGCTATATACGAAAGTTTCCTCGGTTGTTAAATAAATTGATCGATCGTATCGATTGTTCAGTGTTTTCATTTGAACTGATAGCGGGGGGAGTGATAAAGTAATGAGTCAAAACCAAAGTTCGATACTTGGCGAGGTGTTAATCGCGAAGTATCAAACTTTGTTTTTGACTTTTCATATTAAACGATACATCATCGGGTTCGCAAGTGTTATTTATTTAGAATCCTTGAGGAGACTTATAAATCAAAAACCTCCTGCGCTTTCGCGAGAAGAGTGCAACAAAAGCACAATTCCGAATCGCGCTCGGCACGTCAGCGGCTAATCCAAACACAGCTTTACTTTGTGACGTCCATTCAGTTGCAGGATACCGGTAAGATTTATCGCAGAGAGGTTGGCAAATGGGAGGATAGGTGCAGGGCTGCTCATTGGTAGGGGCTGCCCGGCCATAGACAGTACAAACTCTTCATCTGACTCTCCAAAGGGAGAGCCAAGGAGGTGCTTGCATTGGGGAGGAAGGATGTGAGGATCATATGTGGCCTGTTCACAGGTCACTGTCCGCTGAGGTACCACCTAGCAAATATTGGTATGCAGGTTGTGCGAGGTGGGGCTAGAGACCACGGAGCATGTGCTGTGCGTATGCGATGGACTCGTGGCCTCGCGCCATTGTGTGTTTGGGAGGGCCTTTCTTCAGCCAGAAGGGGTGGCAAATGCAGAACTTGCGGAAGTCCTCCGCTTTGTGGGGGGCGTGGTGTTGGGGGCCTATAGGTGACGTCACACCAAGTGAGACCAGTGCCGTGGGGCCTGGTGCAAGACCCGCATGCACTCCAGGCAGTGAAGTAGGCGACTAAGAGCATCCAGGACTGTGTTCATGGGAAAAAGAGTGAATGACTTATACTACGTGAAAGAAGTTAGGGAAGCAGCAAAGAAATAGAAGAAAGTACGACAAATGGTAGAAAACTTAGTAAATTAGAGGTTTGGCACAATAGATTAGGAGGGTTTTGTGTTTACACTGTCAAGTGCAGCGATTTCTTGGGCGTCGAAGAGACAGAATACGGTGGCTTTGTCGAGCGTTGAAGCGGGACTGACACGTATATCCGAAGGCGTGAAAGAAGCCATATACCTGTACAAGTGTCTTCAGGAGCTGGGCTTTTCTACAAAGCTAAAAATCGTTTTGTACAATGATAGCGTACAATGACAGCGTACAGGTCTAGAACTAAGCCACGCTGACATTAGAAGCCACTTCATCAGGCAAAACATCGAAGAAGGCTTAATCGATCTAAAGCATTTGGCAACAGAAAGCACGACTGACTTTCTCACAAAACCTATACCAAGACACAAGTTGTACTTCTGTTCAAGACAAACAGGAGTCATCGTGGAAGAAGTTTGAACTCGAGGGGGCGTGTTGGAATTGGAAAGTCAAGTCCAAAACTTATTAGTTCCCCAAGTCACTTGCGTGAAGTTGGTTGTTTATTCGTCATCAATAAAATCTTCATTCTTTGCTTGACCCTCCAACTTGCTTTTACCTCTCATATTTTTACAACAGGAACCGGAACCTGGGACCATTGGACTGCGACGTTTTTGGAGATCCGACATCTGGTTTGCAGTACAGTATAAGTGGATGAAAAACAGTACACACTCGACATTCGTGATAAAAAAGTATGGTTTATTAATTAACGCGTTTCTAGATGTCTGAAAAATGTCGGATGGCTTCAGTTTTAATTGGTCTACCGCCCTCCGTCAATGAGGAGTTGGATAGAAATGAGAGGAGATGAGAAAATTGTTATCAAAATTAAATATGTTTACCGTAGGAGGGAAAGGGAATGAATTCAAAAACAGCAACTCTCAACATAATGGGTTTTGAAAATAGCTCCCATCAGCGTTTTTCTTATAAAGACGTCGATCACAGTGGCAGACGACAGGGTACTTTCATAACACAAGACTCGATATGTGACAGATTAGGGTACAAAATAGAGGACTCAGAGGAAAACTGTCGAAATAAATCTGAAAATACAGATTATCAAAGTAAAGGAAAAACATAAAAATTGCCGATAACACTGATTTGGAACACCTCTTCAACGATGAAACTAATTGGTATTCAAGTGAAAATAGAAAATATTAAAGCACACGGGTTATACGACTCTGGGGCAAATATAAGCATGATCAAATCTACGTATTTGCAGTAATTGAAAGCCTCTGACATAAGCTTCAATACAAATTATGTTTACAAAACGATGAGTGGAGAGGACCGCTCAGGCAACCATAGGAGATTATCAATCTAAGGGCGAAGGAATCCCTTCTGTAAATGGGAATGAGTTCCTACCGATAGGTGAATTCAAGATGAAAATAGCGCATCCCGATAATGAAAAACGTCAAGCAGTTTATCAGCTCGTGGATAAATATGGTAGTTGTTTAGCCAAGAACAAGTTTGATGTTTGTCAGGTACGAGACTATGAAACTCGAATCAAATTGATTGATGAAAACATCGCCTAAAGACCTTATAAATCCTCATTTGAGGATCAGAAAGAGGTTGAATCACAGGTGGCTGAATTGTTAAAGCACGGAATCATCGAGGAGTCCTATTCGCCGTTCGCATCTCCAGTGACAATGGCGTATAAAGAGGAAGGGAATGAGAGACTGAGAAGACATATGTCATATTGTTAGGGGTAACTCAGTACAGCAAACGTGATATTATTGTTCTGCGAGCGAGGGATCATTGTGGATTCACTTTGGTCTTCCAGTGGCAGGACAATATTCATTCATTGGTTAGTGAAGCTTTGGAGCTCTGCTAGTTACCCCTTCAGACACTGTTCAGGGGTTGTCTTGTAACGTCTTGAAGAACTGATAAGAGTGAGTCGAGGAAGCTTCCCTGTGGGACTGACGCTTGCGTATCTATCACTGAGAACGCTGAATGAACTACCTTGGCCCTACTTTGAAGGTAAACGTTGTAAAGAAAAGAGGTATAGTCATCGACTTCCTGACTGTCGCTTACTTCCCGCATTGACAGTCCTCCTAAAACCCCAATAATTCAGTCAGTTGCGTTAAATGATCATTGTACAGTCCGCTTTCTTTCAAACTGCTTCTCAAAAGGTGAGTTGCTGTTTGGCGATTTGAATTATTTGAGTGTTAACCATTTCTTCCTCGCGTTACCTAATAATTGAAGGGTTACCCTTAATTGAACTATACTCCCTGAGTCATTCTGAAGATTCCAGTAACATTTGAGCGAAGTTTATAAGAAAATATTAGGTGAACCGCACCACACTCCTTTCCTTATCTCTACATAAATGCATTGGTTTTCGTGGCTTTCGCCACTAATTCAATTTATTCTTTTTGTTCACTTCATGGGGGACCGAAAGCAATGCTACTTACAGATTCGAACCTTATTGTGCTGCTCCAACTCATCCCCTGACCATTATTCAGTATGCTGCAGACACAATTTGTTTTGAGAAGGGTAACTTTTCCAGAGTTTAAGATGGTTTGGTAATAGCAGTGAAACAGCAGCGATTGAAATTCCGATTTCCGGAGCGTTATTAAACGCTCATCCTATTGGTATTTAATTGGAGTACTGTGTAGAGCTTTATGAAGACTCTAATAACATTTGAGCGGAGCTTACAAGAAAAACTATTATTGAAACGTTTGGTAATTTATTGTGCTGCTCTCGCCATTTTCCTAGAGAGCGAGTGGCGAGCCTATTGGATGACGGCCAAACCGCAATCGTCATCACTGAGTCATTTGATAAGGAAACAGACTAGACGATGGCTCAACCAAATCGGCTCAAATTTCATACTAAGTGTTGGCCTTACGAAATGGGCCAACTGAAAATGTATTTCAAACTGAGAAATTTAACGTAGTGAGCATGAGTGAGGGCGGTATTAAACTTGACAGAACGGCGATATCCGGTAGAGTATGAGTATATAAACGCGCACAAGGGACTCTCAATACATGTGAAACTGGTTGTGAGATACTGAGGGGAGGGAGAGTAACAGAGAGAGAGTGAGAGAGAGAGGGAGAGAGAAAGAAAGAGTGAGAGATAGAGTTGAGTTGGGAGTAGCGCGAGCTGAGAGATAAATCGTTGGGAGAACTGGGAGACGACTGTATGGTGAGAGCTGTAGGATGACTGACTTGGAGGAAGCTGTGTGTTGAGAGGATAAATCTAAAATTCAAGGGTGGGGAAAGATAATTAGGAAAGTCGATGACAGGGGGGAACCCATTGTCAATTCAAAATAACTCGGGAGTGAGACTTCCACAAGTACAAACAAAAGGGGTGAGATAGAAAGGTGTTTGAGGTAAAAATGACTTCCCAGAGATCAGGTGAATCCCGTTATGCCAAATACGGACATTTGGGAGGTCAAAGATCCAGCTAATTCGGCCTGCCAAACACTAAGCTAGCCGTGAAATCCCAAAACAATAGTAAAAACAAATTCGAGAATGAACAAAAGTTATCGTAGTCATCAAAACAACAAATTTTTTTTAATCAAAAAACGGCACCAACGGATGCTAATGACAATGCAATACCATAAAATTCCCATCTGTGGGAAAATGACGAGAGCATTATTGTGCTGCTCTCGTCGTATTTCCACGGATAGAAATTTTTTGGGCCTTATCTGGAGCTGTCCATGCAAAAAGTTTAATTAAAACCGTTAGTGCCACTTTTGAGACAAAAAATATGTGGGGTTTTGATCGCTATGATAACTATGGTTAGTTTTGCGCGGATTGTGCGCATTCATCGGGCTCAATAAGTTTCAGCTGATTTGGTTTGGCCGTTTTGTTCTACACACAGACGATTTTCCCAAATAGTTTTTTCCGGACATAGTAAGGTGTGAAACGTGAAGATCTGAAGAGAATTCAAATTTTTTCCAGCCAGTTACGTAACTTTCCTTTCTACTTCGTAGAGCCAAGTAATTTAAAAGAATTCATTCGATTACATTACCCCTCATCCTTATTTTGTAGGGCAGAGGAATGTACATCTTCTTTATTTCGTTTGGGAAACTCTTGGCTAACACAAAATAATTCTCAATTATGCCTTATTAAGTTTTACTTGTATGTTCAACCACTAAGCTCCATGAACATTGCCCTATACTCAGTATCACGTCGCTCCATTCATTTCTCAAGACAAAAGTTCACCGCTCGGTCTCAACGTTCAATGAAACCGATCACTTCGGAAAATGTGTAATCGTTTCAAGGGGAAGGTGAAGCCCCGTTCAAGGGGTAGGTTTCATTCGAAGGAGAGGAAAGTTAGACAGGGAGGGGCCTAACAATTGCCCTTGATCGCCTTTGTATATAACGACGACTTCAATTCGATTCTAAGCATATTCAATCGAACTGAACATCAACGTCATGTCTCTCTTGGTAATAATCGATAGACTATCGCTCACATTTACCTGTTCCTCCGTGATAAATGTAAAGTTATGAAGTCATAAAAAAATGCTTCTGTTCTAACATAATTCTCACGTATTTTCAGGTCGTATTTGTAGCTGCTTGCGGGATCGCCCTCGTGTCAGCTGGCTCTAGCCTCACTTCTGTGTGTAAGTATCACGTTCAACGGTATATTTTATGGTAATGAATTGCTGCGCCTGCACTGATTTCTTTGTATTGAAGCACTAATGGTGCAGATAGGGCTAAAAATATAATGCTGAAGATATGAGGCACAATCACATCCTCAATATTTAATTCAATTTTGTCATCAAGGCGCCCTACGTGAAGGAATTCAAATGGAATCTGCGATATTAACGTTTATTTCTGCTTTGTGGCTTGCAACTTGGAATGTAAGATGAAGCCTTCTTAGCTGAACGATTAGATCGATTCATTAACCTTCTTGTATTAAATTGATACGTGTCCAGTTCTAGAAGGATTTAGAGAGACTGGATCAGATCATTATGTGCTGACTGACTCCTATCAAAGGCAAGCGGTTCATCGTGGTCTTGCGGTAAGACGGTCGATTCATAATTCTCGACGTAAGTTGAGGGTTGTGGATCGAATCTCCGGCGCGATTGCCGTAATTTTTGCCTTAGTCAGCAGCTCTTCAAAAGCATCTCCAAATTTCTCCTTCCCCCGTAACAATGGCGCCCAACTAGTGGTCGAATTTCTTCTTTCCAAGAAAAAGAAGAGGCCCCGAGAGAAAAATTAAAAAATTAAGAGAGAAAAATAATGAGACGAGTTCTCGGGTCCGGGATTCGCTGACGCTGTGTAAGTTCCAGCGCGAAGGTAAAATGGGCGACGCGCCTACTACAATGCGAAAGAACGAAGACTTTCCTTGTAGCCCTCTCGTTTCTCGAATCAAAGATCGAATTTTCCGGGGATTCGCTCAACTCTCGTAAATTCTTTCCTTAAAGGAGTCCGCTCCAGGAGTAGCGGTTAATAGACGAGGGGGGAGATGTGCTGACTGACTCCTATCAAAGGCGAGCGGTTCATCGTGGTCTTGCGGTAAGACGGTCGATTCATAATTCTCGACGTAAGTTGAGGGTTGTGGATCGAATCTCCGGCGCGATTGCCGTAATTTTTGCCTTAGTCAGCAGCTCTTCAAAAGCATCTCCAAATTTCCTTCCCCCCGTAACAATTATGTACCAAACTCACAGTTTCTCATTGTATAAGTCATTAAAGCTTGGTTCACTAGCCAATATACCTGGGAAGGGCTCGTCGGTAAAATGGTATACGTGAAGTTGTGTACCATTGTTTTGAACCCCTTAATTGAGTTGGTTGTTATTGTTACCAACCCTGTTTAGTTTAGACAAAAAGAAACGTATTTTTTGGAGACCAGTACTTATGCAGGTATCAAGATACTGACCTGATCACTCACAATGACCAAAGTGCTACACACGAAGAAAAATAATTCAGATTTCTCAAAGCTTTTAGAATTCTTCAGTGTAAGCCTTAAATATTTGCTACGGTTTCCTCACCAGGGCGTTTTAATGGGAATGTACATGTACTACAGTATCACTATAACGTTACAGTAATAGTGCAATTAAATATCATTGTATGAACATTTTTAGCAGCTAGAATACTCCTCTAATTTGCACCGATAACTGGGGAGTTTTCCCACAAAAGTGGAACAACAGAGGGATTTGAACTCTTGGCCTCTTGATTAGCAGTCTAACGATTTACCCTCAACCCTCCAACGTGACGACTTAACAATAGACAATTAATGGAACTGAAAACCTGGAATGGGAATCAGTTTCAATAAGTTCTAAGCGATTAGTTTTTTCCCGTTATCGTATGTAAAAATAACTTTACTAAACTTTATACGAGTTAAGACAACAATGGACAGAGCAATGGGTGACTGGACAGAAGTGAAGTTCCTAATCCAAGTTGGAGGGGGTTTACATAGGTTTTACAACAAAGGTTCGTTGTTCGTTTCTGTGACGAAGCCGATGGAGCTGGGGAGCTGAGTGGAATCAGTTGGTTGATAATCCTGAGTTGGCGGCTGTTGAGGAGATAAAGGGGCCCATTGTCCATAAATTGTTAACTCCTCCCGCCTGAGATTCGGCTTTTCGAGAGAAACTGTTGATGGTTGGCGTACAGAATATTGCATCAGCTGTAATCCAAAACGACCAATAGGTTCTGTCGGACTTGAAGAGTTAAACCTTTTTTGCCGTCCGATTTCGATTAATAAAACAAGGTCTGTTCGGACTGGAGGTCTGTGGAATGTAACAAAGGCCAATCTGTATCGGGAAAGGGTATGCACATCGCGAAATGGATGGTTTTTGACCTTGGTCGTTCAACATTTGCTTGTACGTGAATTTCGTTTTTATGTTTACAGCTAAGCCTCACGAAGGAAAATTCGACTACAAAATCGACCACCACTATCATGGAGATTGGCACGGATCTGCTTACCCTCACGGCTACGGAGGTCTAGGAGATGGTCACGGAAGCTACGGACTCGGGGGAGCTGAAGCTCTCGGGCTCCTCCCTCAAGGTGGCTATGGCGGGCATTACTCTGCTTATAACGGCGGATATGAAAACCACGGTGCTGGGTACGGCCACGGCTACGCCGGAAATGGAGTTGGCTACGGTCTTAATTACGGTACTCACGGCTACGGTCACGGAGCTTATGGGCATGGCGCTTCAAGCTACCAAAACTCCAACTTGAAATCTCACGGTGGTTTTGGAGGCTACAGCCACGACTGGTGAACATTTGAAACGAACTCTGTACTGTGATAATAACTATGAAAATTCCGACCCGTAATTTTGATATTTAAATTAATTCATTGTCGTTCCTTTTTCACCACAAACGCAAAATAAACCGTATTTTTGTACTTACATTCTTGTGTTTTCAACAAAAAAAAAACCCCCTCGTGTGAGGCATCTCGCAACTTTCCTCAGCCCCAAATACGTCCCATTTCCATGACTAGCCAATTTCCCTGTAGTGCTTTTGAACTTGGTAAAATACAACTTCGTGTTTTACGTAGAAAATGGGATTAGAGTACCGGAATTAATTGAGAGGCTTGTGCTCATGCCAATGAGCAATCAGCGCACAAGTGATTTTTGGGACTGTAATCATTATTTTTCTGAGGTGTGTGTAAACTGTTTTATAATTATAGGGTTAAATACCGTTAGAAATGATAATAAGTAAAATAGCGGGATTACGGAATTTCTTATCTTATGAGCGTTAATAAACGCTTAACCTAAAGATAACTCATTAGGCTTGAACTTGCAGTAACATCGCTTTTCGTCGAAATATTTAATGTTTATTTGCTTTCTTCGTCATTTTCCCACGTACGACAACTCTGGAGTTAAGTTTCGGGCCGAGTTTGCTTCCGCCCTCGTTTGGTGCCGAATGATGGCTCGGGCTACACCTCACATTTGAGCCGAACTGGTTCAGCCGTTCACAGACGCAGTTCTTTTTCTCAAATGGTGCGTTTTGGGGCTCAGTAGCCCTTAGATCGTTAAGATTAGAAAAAACAATTTCAGTCAATCGCATGACTTTTCTTTTAACTTCTTAGAGTTTGGGAAAGTTAAAAAAACTGCTCGTTCCGGGTTTAATCAAGTGCATAATGGACCGATATTGACGTCTAGTTTTGCAGAACGTGATACGCGAACAAATTCTTGTCTCCCGAACCTCGTCGTTGGGACGTTTAAGAAAAAAACTAAATAAATCAAAGAGAAAGCAGCGAAGCGTTCGCTCACACAACCTAACGCAACGGACAAAGAGCGCGTTTGAACGTCCATCCAGCCAACGGACAAAAATCCATTGCGCTCCAACAAGTCAGCGACGTACGGTATGTTACCTTTGACGTTCGACGTACGAAAAAGTTCATACGCTCGATGAAACGCCCTGAAGTTCATTCATCTAGAATGATTTGACTGCTCAAAGTAGACTGTCACTAAATTGCGTGTTCAGATTTATTTTGTCAATGTTCCCGCGTTTTTTGCCCAATCGTGCACACAGCGCGATTTGAATACGATTTTCTCGAGACTTTACGTTCTACGTACGAGCGCAAAATTTTAGTGACCTGAAATGAATTGAAATAAAATACTGGCTGTTGAGGATTGCGCAAATTAAAAATGAGATTTCATCTTTTGAGCTTCGCCGTCTCCACAGTTTCCAACCTAAACATCTTTCATTCAGCTTAGCTTAAGAGCATCTTCTCGTTCCTTAAATCCACCCAAAATCCTCCTTTCTGCGTTAGCTCGGGGGCTTTGTAGACGGAGACACGGCTAAACAACCGCAAACCTCCAGGCCATCAACATTCATTCGTTCATGAGGTGCCTTGAACGCTCTTGTGACGCTCTAGTGAAAAATTGGAACTGGCTGTTCCTATTCGCTCCCATTGCTCACCATCTGGATGTCCATTACTACCGGCCGAGTGTGGGAGGTTATTGCAGTACTTTGATATATTGCTTTCCTTAGCCAAACTAAATTGGAAAGAAAATCACGTAATCGACTTCAGATGACAACGTTTTAAGGTCTTCCGCGTCTGAACCCACCTTTTAGGAAAACGGTCTGTCCAAACTGGTAGGACGCCAAAGAAAGAGTTAACTCGAAATCGGTCCAACACTTACAGTCGTGGTGATTAGAACACAAAAAACTTTTTTTGCTGACGATTTTGTTTACCTTTTCTTTGTGGCAATATGAAATTCTTATACGTGGAGAAAAGGCGAGAATAGCCCAATAATTTTAGCGCATTGTTCCTTTTAGTGACCACTGGCGATCTCAGAAGAATGTAGGTGGTAGTCCAATAAAATAACTATTCGATAAGAATTTAATAACGTCTACGCCGTAATTATGAACAACCCCAGAAATTCCGAAATTCGAACCACCGGTGTTTCACTTACTACGATCTTTGGCAGTTTATACTCGATAATTCCAAAACTGTGAGAACGGTTCTTCTGAAAAATATTTGGCCAGTCTCATGAACCACAGTCATGGCATAAGTGTGAGCACCTCAATAAGTTCCAGAACTTGAAGCTCTACCACTTCCTACGTAAAACGTGAAGTACTGTTTACCTAGTGTTGGGCCCCCGAGAGGGGGAGCTTAAGAACGAAGTTGATAAATAAAAGGGGAGCGTGAGTGAGGACTTTATGGTGCTCTAACAGAATAGCCATATGAAGTTGAGTATATAAGTGCAGACACAAGGGGGCTCTGAATGCGCCTGAACTGGTTGCACGGGAAACTACAGTAGAGAGAGAGTGAGTAGAGCTGTAACTAGCCCAGGAGTTGATAGAGTAATGTCAGTAGTGACCACTGGGAGTCGTGTGTCTGGGAAGATGTGTGTGTTGGTGTAGGTAAATTAAAGGGAGTGAAGGATATTTTGGGGGAAGTCTGTTGTTGCACGGGAAGTTAAACCGAACTTAATCTCTTTGTCTGGAGGAGAAGCCGACTGAACAGGCAGCAAACTATGAAAAAGGATCCACAAACGTTGGACCCAATGCACCTGGGAAAGGCGTGAGCTCAAGATCCCAACTACGTCGGCCTGTGCCAAACGTTCTCCCCCGAGCTGTAGCAGCAGAATAACCCTTGAAATGGGGGGTTTCAATTGGCAGGTGGTGGTGAAGCTAGGCAGGGATGCTAGCGCACAGAAGGACAAAGTAGGAGAAGGTGGCAGAGCCGACCGGATGCCAGAAAGTACTTGAGCTTAGTTACAAAGATGAGGGTGAATGAGTGAGCCCCTGGGGAAAAGCAGGGGGTAGTGCAAAGAAAATGAAAGGACAGGATCAAGGCGTGGTCGAACTTGCACGCTGGGGTGGTGCAAAACCTTAGGCACACCTAGTTTAAAATAAACTAACACCCTGATGGTCACAAATCGGGCTCAACATTTAAAGTATGTTCCAAACGCCCAAAAGTAGAAGAAGCCTTGGGATGTCAACCCCATACGCCTAGGGAACGAAATATCAGAGAATCAGTTGTTTCAACTTACTCACATGCGCGCAGTACTGTTTTAAGACAGAATTGACTATTGGTCAACCAATAGAGACGATTCAGTCTCTTGAGACTAGCACTGTTCATATACAAGTTTGCCCATATTTGAAGCCACAACCTGTAACATATGATGTGTGTTGTGTTAGAAGCGTCATCCCAAGCAGATGTTTACCATGGAACAGAACACGCGACGTGGACGCTCTAAAATTGTTGAAATTTGTACTCAACAAAACATCATAATCATGTCAATAATGAAAACTCAACGTGCTTTTATTATTTAAAAAATAAATAAAGTGAAAAATGGGCCTTCCAAGATTTAACGCGTCCAGACTTCTTTTTGTGGGATTATTTGAGATCAAAGGTTTACGTTAACAAACCAAAGACCCTGGAAGAGCTGGAAACCAACATCCGTCAAGTAATAGCCGCCATTCGGCCGAAATGTCGAAGAAAACCGTGGAAAATGCTGCAAAACGGACACAATTCGCCGAGAGACCAATGGCATCCATTTACGAGATATCTTATTTAAGAAGTGATGTAAACAAATTTACTTGAACCCAGCTAAATTATTTTCATGACAGAAAATGGTGTGTTCTTCGATTTATTTAAAAATTGAATGGGCGCTTCGAATATGGGCAACCTTGTACTCCATGCGAATAGGAAAAAATATAAAAGATTTTAGGCCAGATTTTCAGCATTCGTTGATCGCCAGGAATTCACACGGTAATGTGCCGTTGTTTGTAGATCACCGTGCTGACACCTGTAAAATATCAGGTACGCCGCACCTCACAACTTTCCTCAGTGCAATGCCAATTCATTGATTTTCGTCGCTGAATTTATTATTCCCCCAGTTCACCTAAATCTGGTAAAACTTCCATTGACGGTGGCAGAAAGCGGTATCGCTTAAGGTTCCACAATTCATTGAGCTGCTCGTACTCATGCCCCGACCATCATTGAACAATCAGCAGACAGAGGATTGATGATACTGCAGAACTGGTTTATTTGATAAAGATAACAATCACTTTTCCAGAGTTATACGGTAACTATTTAGAAATGGTATTAACCGAAACGGCGGTAGTTGAAATTCCAAAACTTCTGGACCCCTATATATCTTATCAGCGTTATTAAAAATCATTGTATAGGTACTTAGTTGGAGAACCGCCTGAACTTTGCTGAATATCCTGATAACATTAGAGAGCAGTTTATAAGAAAAAATCTTGATAATTTATTGTGCTGCTCTCGTCATTTTCCCACAAATGGGAATTTTATGGTACGAGTATAATTATCTTATTAAGAGCTATCTATATAAAAAATTTAATCAAAATCGTTAGAGCGGGTTTTGAGAAAAAAAATTTGGTGTTTTGATCACTATGATAACTATAGTTAACTTTCGGTGGATTTTGCCCATACCCTTGTTTTTGCGTTCCATAGTAACCTGTAAGCTGGAGATCAAATTTGAGGTGATTTGGCTCGGTCGTTTTCTCTAAAAACCGCTCTAAAATCGTTTACGTCGAAAATTTTGATAATTTATTGTGCTGCTCTCGTCATTTTCCCACTTATGGGAATTTTATGGTATGATTATCATGCTAAGAGCTACCAATATTAAAAATTTAATCAAAATCGTTAGATCGGTTTTTGAGAAAAAAAATATTTGGTGTTTTGATCACTATGATAACTATAGTTAACTTTCGGTCGATTTTGTTTATACCCTTATTTTGGCGTCCTATGGTAATCTCCTGGCGAGATATCAAGTTTGAGCTGATTTGGTACGGTGGTTTTCTCTAAAAATCGTATACAGACACACATACACACTCACAGACATACACACAGACACACAGACCATTTTCCCAAATAGTGTTTTTCGGACTCAGGAGGGTCTGAAACGAAAAGATCTGAAGAAAACTCGAAATTTTTTTTTCAGCCGATTACATAACTTTCCTTTTTACTTTGTAAAGCAAGGAAAGTAAAAACTGCTCTAAAATCAATTTTCGTCGAAATGTTTGGTCATTTATTGAACTGCCCTCGTCATTTTCTCACGAATGAGACTTTTACGGTAGTGTTGGGTCATTTGAAGTTGTCTATACAAGAAAGTTAAAGCCGGTTTTGAGAAAATTAAATTTAGCGTTTTGAACACTATTTGGTGCCCGAGGGTAGCCTGCGGGTAAGTTTGAATTGATTTCGTTCAGCCATTTATGCTCAAATACGTTCACAGATAGACACACACACACACACACGCACCCCACATAGTGTTTTTTCGGAGTCAGTAGGGTCGAAATGTAAAGATCTGAAGAAATCTCAAAAAAATTTGTACAACCAATTACATAACGTTTCTTTCTGCATAGTTCAAAAAGTATGCGATGCGTCGAGGTACTGCGTTTCGCTCTTCGACTTTCATTTTGACATAAAAATTGGAATGGCGGAATGAGCATTTCAGCGGTTCAGCGGTAGAACGAAGTATTGCCGCAGCGCTGTTGCGCGACTAAATCAACAATCTCAGCATGTAATTGTGTAGAAGACAGCACGAAACATGGAAATTGTTTTCAAATTATTTCCAAGTTTTTTTTCCATCGTGAAACGATGTTTGAATTTGTATCAATAATTTAACGTAATATGATCAACTCTCTGCAGTTGCGGTTCAAGAGGCGCATGAGGATGGGATACTGCGGCTACTCTCATTTAAGGGCTTGAGAAAACATGAAGTAGTGGGGGGTTTTATGTGTTCCATGTAGGAAATTCAGCCAATCTTGCGGGTATGCTACTGCATCCTGACCATCCAATGAAAGTGATCACTAACCGAAACTAACGTATTTTCGCTCCTTACCACACAAACCACGCTGAGGCTCTAATTGTTAAACTCCTCCTTCTAATTATTATGTTGCAACTCTCCTGAATTCACTCAGCCATATCGATGTTTGGGCAAAGCTTTTGTTTTAAGGGGGTTGATTTTGGAAGGGGATGAATATCAACACGATCGACGACTGGACGGAGGGGGCCCAACGTCGCCCTTGACGTCCCTCGTATATAACGTCGAGAACCGTACGCTTCACATCATCTTCCTTCGAACCGAACAACTCGTCACAATGTACTTTCAGGTAAAACGAACGCACGATACGCACAAATATGTCGGAACGCACAAGTTGACGCACCAACCACCCGAATAAGATTAAAATAACTCGTTCAAAGGGCGCCAAATATGATTCATTACATAGCACTTGTCCATAAAAGGCGTGTTGGGAACATTGCCAGTATCTCCTAATTGAATTAATTATTTCTTAATTTGGCATGAAAATGAATCGTTTCCAAAAAGGACAGTCTCAGTTTGTAATTCGCCCTTCTCAAAGAAAACCGATCACTTCCAATTAGAAATAGAAAAGTACCAATTTCTCGTAATGAAATGCCAAATAGTGAGTTATAAACGGCAACTGTTAATTTTAAATTAAAACCCCCGCATAGTAATAATTCACAGAATGAAATATGAACTCCTCAAACTGAAACGGAAAATTCCGATTCCGAATGGAAATATTCGAGAGTCTGGACGTAAATAAAAATGAACGAAAAGTAAATAGGAAATCCCATATTTAAATGAAAAATCCCTGTGAAATGGACAATTCAGAGTTTGAATTGGAATATGCTTCACACCCAAGTTCAGGGGTTGAAAAGAAAAGATCAAAACTCAGTTCATACAGAAAGTGTTATATACTCCGACCCACGCTCATCTTACCTCAATGGCGTTCACAGAAACACAGTCCGTGCTGCAAAATAGCGTTGTTCCGACTCAGCAGTTCCCGAAATGCGATTGTGTGAAAGAAAGCGAAGTAAAGCGAAATTATAAAAATTGTTAAACATAATTGTCACATTTTTTAGGTTGCTTTCGTAGCTATTTGCGGTGTTGCCTTGGCGTCAGCCCACGGAACCAGCCTAACGTCATTATGTAAGTGGAAGCCACCTTATTGTGCTCATCCTTCTCCAATGCTTTATTACACCAATTAGAACAAAACAGGGACGCGGTACTTCTTGAACTCAAGGAAAATACTTTAAAAACCAGACGCTTACGATACCGTTCATCATCCTGTTTAGACAATTTGACTACGAAATACCCAACTCATCTTCGAAAATGTGAAAACTCGCCACTTAATGTAATGGCTATATCCTTGTGTTCCAAATAACCTGTAAACATGAGTTTCGACTTTTGTATTAACTGGTATTTTTCTTGAATTTTATGACATTCAAACAAAGTCTTACTGGAGTCCGGCATGAAATACCCTGCCAAATTAGGTGTGTGTATTTTCCAACCCACGTCATTTTTACTTCAATTACATCTTCGGGGAACCAGTAGGCGGAATGGTTTTAGTCGACTCGTGCTACCATTTTAATTTATTTTTTTGAATAAGGCAACACGTAAGTTACTATATCATGATTTACTCACTGTAGTAAGGGTATTTATACGAACATTTATGCAGGAGGAATCTGCGGAGTTGTTATTGTTGGAAGTACAGCTCATTGCGTAGTAACTCTATTCAGAAGCCTCAGATATTAATTTCATGACAGTTAGTACAATATGAACGTCACACTTGACGGATTGCTATGTGGGAGTGACTTGTAAATAACATCCTTTGGTTTTCCTCAGCTAAGCCCCACGAGAGTAAATTCGACTACAAAATTAATCACCACTATCACGGAGATTGGCACGGCTCCGCCCACCCACACGGCTATGGAGGGCTAGGTGACGGCCACAGCGAGCACTACGCCTATCCTGGACACGGAGCTTATGAAAGCCACCACTACGGAGGACACGGCTACGGACATGGAGCTACCAGTTATCAGAACTCCAACTTAAAATCCTACGGCGGATATTACGGACATGGTCATGAGCACGGACATGAAGCGGGCTATGGGCATGGAGCATCCAGTTATCAAAACTTCAACTTGAAAGCGTACGGTGGCTACGGAAATTATGGTCATGGTCATGAATACGGGCACGGTGCTGGTTATGGAGGCCACAGCCACAACCACGGAGGACATGGCTATGGACATGGAGCTTCCAGTTATCAAAACTCCAACTTGAAATCTTATGGAGGCTACGCACACGGCTGGTAACAACTCAACTCTGGAACAGTAATATTTTTGTGCACTCGGAGAGCGATTCAATGACTGATATTTCTCGTTTTTTTTTGTACCTCGAAATAAACTCGGTATTTTCGTACTAAATTTGATGTTTTCTCTCACTGTCTTCAACAGCGAACTACCTTCCTTACGATCTACCACCTACTTATTTAATTGACCTGCTACAAATTCCTGTTTTACGTCCTATAGAACCTCGCTCACCATCTGCGTGTCTATTACTGTTATCATATGGGAGTGGTTATTGCAGTCCTTTGGTTTATTGGTTTCCTTAGCTACTCTAAGTAGCAAGTAAACGGCTGTAAGAACTATTTTGGGGTCTCTTCAGATCTTATTAGCTATTGACAGAACGGTCCAAATCGGTTCAAAATGTTGTCACAAACTGCCCCGTACAATTTTGATTAAACGTTTTGTGTTGGCAGACCCAAATAATGCGACAGTACCGTAAAAATCTCGTGCGTGAGGCAGCACAATAATTTTCCACCCATATAATACTAACGTTCTCAAATGAATATATGCGGTAGTCCCATAAACTAACTATACCAACGTTCATAATATAATTAAACAAAGCCCCAGAAATTCCATAATTCAAACCACCGTCGTAGGCACCCCAGTGATCGTAGTCTAATCGCCAAAAACGACGATTCGTATTCCGAGAAAAGTCGGGGTATAGGATCGAAGCTCGCGATCGCCGTAATTTTTTGCTGCAGCTCCCTAACATATCCAAGCACCTCGTGACAAATGGTTACAGAAGTTCCAGAGCTTCTTCATTCCAAGAAACGTACTGCAATTATCTCACATTCGTTCATCAATCTCTCGTACAGTTCAACGTAGTCTCACACCTTCAGAGATCCATCCAATTCGATTCAGCGTAGAAAAATACTTGTAAACCACACGAAACATGACCTGATTACATCGGAACGACTTAAATTGACATATTCTAGGCGCCTGTACGCCATTGGCATGGCGGCACGAGTCGATGGGTGGTTGGAGTGTGACGGCCCCATGCGAGAAGTGGGAGTAGGCTGGGAAGGAACAATAAGTTGTGCTGGAAGGAATAATTACTTTTGTTTTATCGCCCCGCTTAGTCTTTCGATTAGAAAACTTTGGCTCTGTATATTTATGGTGATTTCAATGTTTTCGATTTTGAAACCTGCATCAAACCTGCATCCGCATTCGTTTATTTTTTAACCCATTTTTGGCCCATAATGACACATTGGATTTAGTACGATTGCCGACCAGGCGGCCAAACTAAGATGGGGTTTTTGTGCGAAAGAACGGATTTTTGTAGACTACGTCAAAGGCAGAATACCGCCTGGATGGTGGACGGCGAACGACGGTGGATCGGGTTTGGAATTCTGATGCCTTGAAACGTAAAATGCCAAACTGTGATGGAGGTTTATACAACCTTTCCTGGCCGAAAACATAGGTGTATTATTCAGAGTGAACGATGAATCAAAAGAGGTCTAGAGAGCAAAAATTCAAAAATTGAGATGAAGTCTCGTTGTTGGGTTCATCGACTAGTTGTGAAGTCCCGCCAAAGAGTTCAATTGGTGCATAATATCGCGTGAGAAAAGTAGGCACGCTGTCCTCTTTGATTCAGCATTTAAGCTTAGATATAGCCGCGGGATCTTCGAAAAAATTATCGGCTGGGATTCGCTCAAACTATCAAAGAGCCATTCATTGAAGTCGTCCACCCAGGGAGTAGTAGCTGATGGTGAGGGAGAAGATGTTCCTGACTCCAATCGTAGGCACCCCAATGACTATCGTAGTCTATTGGTCAAAGACGAAGATTCACATTCCGAGGAAACTCGGACTATAGGATCATAGGTGGGGATACCAGCACATTTTAACTTAGTCAGCAGCTCAACATATCCAAACCCCTAGTATCAACTAAACGGTTCTTCTGCAAAATGTAGACAGTCTCACGAATCCCTTCGCACTGGTTGTGGCATAAGTATGAGTACCTCAATAAACTCCAGAACTTGAAGCTCTACCACTTCTTTAGTGAAAAGCGAACTACATTTTTACCTAGTTTTAATTAACTAACAAGAGACGACCACACCTGAGTGTCACGGATTGGGCACAAAATATAGAGTATATTTTCTAACACCCGAAAACGGACGAAGCAAAATAACGGAGAATCACTTGTTTTGCTTAAATTATTTTTCTAATTCAAATATTGTTTCATGACGGGAAAAAAGTCGGACAAACATTCAAAAACAGTCAATTTCCACGCTTCATGCAGTGTTCCATACGACTCAGCTCTTGGATTTACAATTTGGTAACGTGAAAGCTCTGTAGAAAGAGACTTTCGCAGTTCATATTCCGATAATAACATTTTCATGCCAAGAGCAAACCATAGTATCTCAATATAACAAACACTCCTTGAACATATTTTTTGCGAACAGGTTTCAATACGGTGACCTTCAAATAATGAAGATAGCTATGAAAGTAATGAAGGTTACCGTGTAAACTCCAAGCACATCAACGAATGCTTAAAATCTGGCCTTTAATCTTTTATATTTTCCTATTCGCTAGTCTCAACAGACTGATTGGGATGCTGATATTCAATCATATGTTAAAACAGTAGTGCGCTCTTCTCATTTTAAGTTCTGATTCTCCGGCGTTTCAGTTCACAACGCTTAGCGAATGTGACACTCTTCCATTTTTGTGCGTGAGAAAGTACGCTATAAATTGTAAGCGTAACTCCACTTGTAATTGAAAAACAGGTAGGGTTAGTTGCTGGCGAGAATGGGATCTGCGCTTCTCCCGATGGAACCTGAGCCCTTTGTAAGGACCATCAAAAGCCATTTGATCGGAAAGTTGGCAAGTGGAAGAAGTGCAGAGCGGCCTATTGACGCGGCCTAGTGCCCAGTAGTTGACCTTGAGGTAGTCAAGGTTGTTCATCAAACTCTCTAGGGAGCGAACAAGAGAGATGCTCAGTCTGGAGAGACAAAGTATGACGCCGGTTTGTGGCCTGTCCACTAAGGTACCACCAGGCCAGGATTGTTAAGTCCAGAGAGTCTACGGAGTTGTAGATTCAGGAGCGAGCCAAGCGTGTACAGTATTTTTTTTTTCTGACCCGAGGGCGTGTGGGACAAGTCCCTTTGTCACTGCGGCCGCATATGGGCCTATTGTGACGGCCCTTTCTTAGTAGAAGGCGTCGTACATACCCGCCTCCCTTAGGAAGCTGAGTATGTCCTTCACCGCAGAGTCCGCTACGGTTTGGGGTTCAGTGGTCCCCTGACCGAAGTATTCAAAGCGTTTTGCTGCCAAGGCAGGGCACTCACACAGGATATGCTCTGCTGTCTCGTCCTCCTCACCGCAGAGTCTGCATTCCACCGCCTCTAAGATGCCCACCTTGTTGAGGTGATATCTGAGTGGGCAGTGCCCGGTGAGGAAGCTTATCACTACTCTCAGATCTTGTAGGGATTCTGTACCCCTTTTCGCAAGGCGGTCAGCCTTTTCATTGTCCTCATGCCTTCTGTGAGCCGGCACCCAAATGAGGGAGAGCCTGTTACGGGCGCCGAGCTGCTTGAGCGCATGGAGGCATTCCCATGCCAGCTTAGACCTACAACTATAGGCTGCGATGGCCTTTAAGGCTGTCTGAGAAAATGTAGATCCGCTTGCCCTTGAGTCCTTTGTTCAGGATCTCTTCTGCGATCTCTTGGGTTATGCCCATTGTTCGCGGCTGCTTATTGTCAGCATGCTGTCCTTATTCACAGCTGGCCGCAAACATGCCCCTGGGGACAATACCGTGGCCGTTCCACTATCCACAACCCTTGGTCGCGCCTGGTAGCATGGGCATGCTCCTGGGAAGATAACCCAGAACCAGGCGTGTACAGTATATGTGTGCATGGGCAGGGCTGGCTGCCAGGCGCCTCCGAGTGCTTGGGGTCCCTCAGCTACGGCCAGAATGGTGGGGACGTCGCATCAGGTAATACCAGCTCCACGAAAACTGGGAGTACGTGAAGTGGCTCCCGTAGGCCCTCACAATAGGCCCATTTGAGGTCGCACTGAGGATTCCCCAGCAGCATCAGGTTAGGGGGGACAAAAATTGTTGAATGTATGTGCAAGTAAGGGAAGCCAGTGTGATGCGTCGCACTAGAATGCACGGACCGTGACACAGGCGCTGTCATTCAACACATTTCTATGGAAACTTTTTTTTTTTTTGACACGGTTGCAATACTTTTCTACCCTTTGGGTAACAGAAACCCAAACCCCATTGAACTCCCCTTTTGCTTCGTTGGGCCTAGAAAAGTGTAACCATAAAACTGCCACAATCCCATTCAATTTGCCATCATCAACATCAAAATTCCCAGCACCCATAACTAGCAGACCCATGACTCCCAGTGTTCGTCTGTATGTCAAGTATCAGGGTGAGACGAACAGATACAGATAGGGCGGGTAGAACATTTGATTACACAACATGTACGTTTGCACGACCACAATTAGGAGCCCACTGAGCTTTGTGATTGCGTCTGAAGCTTCATTTAATCCTTTAATTCATGTCCTCTTCTATTCACACATTTAGTTAGTACCATCCAAGTCGCCCAAGATGGGGTTTATGCGTTGACGTCAATTTTCACAAGCACTGATGGCCCAATGATGAAATTTTGCATTACGTTGGCGGGTTTTACGTAGTAAATCCAGCCGATCTTCTGAATCCAACAGATCGTGGTGGTTAATAGAGTCATCCAATGAAAGTGATCATAACTAATCATAACTATCATTTCACGCGAACGCTCTAATCGGTAAATTTCTCCTGCTAATTATTATGTTGCAACTCTCCTGAATTCACTCAGCCATATCGATGTTTGGGCAAAGCTTTTGTATCAAGGGGGTTGATTTTGGAAGGGGATGAATATCAACGCGATCGACGACTGGACGGAGGGGGCACAACGTCGCCCTTGACGTCCCTCGTATATAACGTCGAGACCCGTACGCTTCAAATCATCTTCCTCCGAACCAAACAACTCGTCACAATGTACTTTCAGGTAAAACGAACGCACGATACGCACAAATATGTCAGAACGCACAAGTTGACGCACCAACCACCCGAATAAGATTGAAATAACTCGTCCAAGCCCTCAAAGTTTGTACATCGCATAGCATTTGTCCATAAAAGGCGGGCCAGGGTGATTGCTATTGGTCGAGTTACGGAACTCCGGCAGAGAAAACTCCTAATTGAATTAATTATCTCTTAATTTGGAATGTAAATAAATCGTTTCCAAAAAGACCAGTTTCAGTTCACACAAATATCATGCTCAATTAAAAAAGGAAAAAAACTAATTGCATTGTACGAAATGTAAAATAGTAAGTTACACACGGAAACTCATAATTTTAAATTATAACCCGCGGATAGAGATGAAAAATTAACTCCTAAAACTGAAACGGAAAACTTGAAATGAAAGAGTCTGGAAGTAAAAAAATGCCCGATTGTAAATAAGAAATCCCCTATTTTAGCGTGAACAAATTACATTTGAATTAGATAATGAAAATTGAAAAGACTGAAACCAAAAATTAATTTATTTAAAATAGAAAGTTTTATAATGTCAAGAAAAAATTCCCAATGTCCTGTAAAAATTGTGTATCCAGCTCTGCACGACGTAATTTCGAATGTCATAATGTGATAATTTCCGTTGGCGTTGGAGACTATTAACTTGAAATTTCCAATTCTGCGACTCTCAAATTATGAGCCTTATTTCATCAAGAGGGGAGAAGTACTCACATCTGATTGAGTTTCTTCGCGTTTTATTTGACGCATTATTTGGCCAGTACGGGGAATTCGGAAAGTACCCCTTTTTCGTTTTTGGACGGAACAGAACATAATATTACCGTCCCAAACCCCATTGAACTCCCCTTTTGCTTCGTTGGGCCTAGACAAGTATAACCATAATACTGTAAGAATCCCATTCAATTTGCCGTCATCAACTTCAAATTCCCACCACCCATGACTGGCAGACCCAAGACTCCCAGTGTTTGTCTGTATGTCAAGTATCGAGGTGTGATGAACACTTAGAGATAGCGAAGGTAGAGCATTTGATTACACAAGATGTACGTTTGCACGACCACCATTAGGAGCCAACTGTGCACTGAATTTTGGCTCAAGCTCTATTTAGTCCTTTAACTCTATGTCCATCTGCAAGCCACACATGGATGGATGTTATGTGTTGCATTACGTTGTGGAGTAGTGTGCCAGAGGGTATCCAACAGATCGTGGTGATCAATAGAGGCATTCAATGAAAGTAGTAACTAATCATAACTAAGATATTTTCGCTCCTCGTCACACAAATCACACAGAGGCTCTAATATGTTAAATTCCTCCTAATTATTATGTTGCAACTTTCCTGAATTCACTCAGCCATATCGACGTTTGGGCAAAGCTTTTGTTTTAAGGGGGTTGGTTTCGGAAGGGGATGAATATCAACGCGATCGACGACTGGACGGAGGGGGCACAACGTCGCCCTTGACGTCCCTCGTATATAACGTCGAGACCCGTACGCTTCAAATCATCTTCCTCCGAACCAAACAACTCGTCACAATGTACTTTCAGGTAAAACGAACGCACGATACGCACAAATATGTCAGAACGCACAAGTTGACGCACCAACCACCCGAATAAGATTGAAATAACTCGTCCAAGCCCTCAAAGTTTGTACATCGCATAGCATTTGTCCATAAAAGGCGGGCCAGGGTGATTGCTATTGGTCGAGTTACGGAACTCCGGCAGAGAAAACTCCTAATTGAATTAATTATCTCTTAATTTGGAATGTAAATAAATCGTTTCCAAAAAGACCAGTTTCAGTTCACACAAATATCATGCTCAATTAAAAAAGGAAAAAAACTAATTGCATTGTACGAAATGTAAAATAGTAAGTTACACACGGAAACTCATAATTTTAAATTATAACCCGCGGATAGAGATGAAAAATTAACTCCTAAAACTGAAACGGAAAACTTGAAATGAAAGAGTCTGGAAGTAAAAAAATGCCCGATTGTAAATAAGAAATCCCCTATTTTAGCGTGAACAAATTACATTTGAATTAGATAATGAAAATTGAAAAGACTGAAACCAAAAATTAATTTATTTAAAATACAAAGTTTTATAATGTCAAGAAAAAATTCCCAATGTCCTGTAAAAATTGTGTATCCAGCTCTGCACGACGTAATTTCGAATGTCACAATGTGATAATTTCCGTTGGCGTTGGAGACTATTAACTTGAAATTTCCAATTCTGCGACTCTCAAATTATGAGCCTTATTTCATCAAGAGGGGAGAAGTACTCACATCTGATTGAGTTTCTTCGCGTTTTATTTGACGCATTATTTGGCCAGTACGGGGAATTCGGAAAGTACCCCTTTTTCGTTTTTGGACGGAACAGAACATAATATTACCGTCCCTGTTTGTTCGATCAGTCCACACATAAAATGTTCAAAAAACTTGGTTATTTGATCACTATAATTGTAGTTAGTTTTGAGCATGTAATGGTCCGAAAGAACTCCCATCTTTTCCTTCTTTCAATAAGGAAAGTGAAATTACGGAAATTGTTGAACATAATTATCACATTTTTCAGGTCGCTTTTGTTGCCATTTGCGGTGTTGCTTTGGCCTCAGCCCACGGAACCAGCCTCACGTCATTATGTAAGTGGAAACCACCTTACTCTACTCATCCTTCTCTCATCCTATCTTGAACGAATTACAACGAAACTTAAAATTCATTAACTAGCTACTTCTTGAACTTTAGGAAAGCAGCTCTTACCTTTGTGTTTCAAAAACCCTGTAAACATGAGTCGAATCGATTTTTCTATTAACTGGCCTTATTTTTGAATTGTATCACATTCAAACAAAGTTCTACTCCAACTCCTCATTCTTCAATAAAACCTGAGAAATGAGTTTTGGTATCATTGGGGTAAGACATGAAATGCCCTGCCAAATTATTAGGTGTCTGTATTTTCTAACCCACGTCATTTTTACTGCATTTACATCTTTGGGGAACCAGTAGGTGGAATGGTTTTTGTCAACTCGTGAAACCATTTTTATTTATTTTCTTAAATAAGGCAACACGTAAGTTACTGTATTATGATTCACACATTCTCTTAGGTTAATATAGCGGTATAATATGTTTCAGAATTGCTTTCGCACAGCTATTCAGTAACCCTGTTCGCACTATAGCATTCAGGAGCCTCAGATATTAATTTCATGACAGTTTGTACAACATGAACGCCACATTTGACGGATGGCTACGTGGGAGTGACTTGTAAATAACATCCTTTGGTTTTCCTCAGCTAAGCCCCACGAGAGTAAATTCGACTACAAAATTGATCACCACTATCACGGAGATTGGCACGGCTCCGCCCACCCACACGGCTATGGAGGGCTAGGTGACGGCCACAGCGAGCACTACGCCTATCCTGGACACGGAGCTTATGAAAGCCACCACTACGGAGGACACGGCTACGGACATGGAGCTACCAGTTATCAGAACTCCAACTTGAAATCATACGGCGGATATTATGGACATGGTCATGAGCACGGACATGAAGCGGGCTATGGGCACGGAGCATCAAGTTATCAAAACTTCAACTTGAAAGCGTACGGTGGCTACGGAAATTATGGTCATGGTCATGAACACGGTGCTGGTTATGGAGGCCACAGCCACAACCACGGGGGACATGGCTATGGACATGGAGCTTCCAGTTACCAAAACTCTAACTTGAAATCTTATGGAGGCTACGGACACGGTTGGTAACAACTCAACTCTGGAACAGTAATATTTGTGTGCATTCGGAGAGCGATTCAATGACTGATATTTCTCGTTTTTTTTTTTTGTACCTCGAAATAAACACGGTATTTTCGTACTAAATTTGATGTTTTCTCTCAAACTGTGTTCAAGCCCGAACTACCTTTCTTACGATCTACTACCAACTTATTTAATAGACCTGCTACAAATCCCTGTTTCACGTACAACTCGAACTCGACAGATTGAGGAAGAAAAAAGTACTACCAACTCAGAAAGGGTCAGAAAGTGAACCCACATGGTTGTCCTGGAGCCTGATTGCTTTGAATTCCTATACTTCTATCACTAATTTGATTGAAATGTAAGGAAATGACCGAGGGAGTATCCAGATAGTTCTCGCAAAGAACCAAAGCGCACCATTCTGCTCCGCCCCCAAGAAAGGGGAACCTTCTTTCAGCCGTGTCCACTTCTACCCCCATGCTCTAGGCGACGAGCTTACATTCGTTCATGAAGCTTCTTGAGGCTACTAACTGAAATTGCAAGACTCTGGATATCTATTAGTGTTATCGTATGTGAATGATTATTGCAGTACTGTGATTTACTGCATTCCTTTCCAAACCAGTAGGAACAAAACTGCTGGACGGCTACGTAATCGGCTGGAAGAACGATTTTGAGCTCTATTCAGATCTTAATCGCGATTGAGAGAACGGTCCAAATCGGTTCAAGTTGGATCCTCAGCTTGGAGATAAGTGCGGAACGCCAAGGCAACAATTCGATCGCAATTGGTTCAAAATGAACTACAGTTGTAGTGATCAGGACACAAAATAATGTATTTGTTCACGAACGGCCATGCACAATTTTGATTAAACCGTTTGTGTTAGCGGATGCAAATAATGCGACGTTACCATAAAATTCTCTCAAGGGCAGCACAATAATTTCCCACCTGTATAATACTGATGTTCTCAAAAGAATCTTTGTAGTTGTCCAATAAACTAACTATACGTTCCTAATTTAATTGAATACAGCCCCAGAAATTCCGTAATTAAACCACCCTCGATTCGCTTGATTCCGCCAACTTTCATTGTAGGCACCCCAGTGTTCGTAATATAATCGTCAAAAACTAAGATTCGTATGCCGAGGAAACCTTTTAAAGAGGGGTGGCCTCACATTTTACCCGAGCCAGCAGCTCAACACATCAAAACCCCTCGTATCAACTAAACCAACTACCTCCTCGGCCAGTTTACTCACAATCATTCAAAAACAATGAACACGGATCTTCTGCAAAATGTAGACAGTCTCACGAATCCCCTTCACACTGGTCGGGGCATAAGTATGAGCACCTCAATAAACTCCAGCATTTGATGCTCGACCACTCCCGAAGTAAAATTTGAACTGCTTTTATACGTAGTTCAAATTAACTAACAAGAAAAGCCCTAAGCACCACGGATCGAGCCAAATATAGAGTATATTTTCTAACGCCCCAAAACGGAGCTTAATTCGAATATCGTTTCATGATGAAAAAAAAAAAGTCGGACTAACATTCGAAAATAGTCAATTTCCACGCTTCTTTCTGCACTCTACACCACCCAGCTCTCGGATGTTCAACTTAGCAACGTGAAAGCTCTGTAGGAAGATACTCTCGCAATTCTTCTTCCGTTGATAACATTTTCATATCGAAATTCAAGCCCAAGAGCAAACCATAGTATCTAGGTATAACGAACACTTCTTGAACTTCCACAAAACATGTTTTTTGCGTAGAGGTTCCGATTCCACGAAACATATTCGATACGGTGACCTCCAAATAATGAAGATAGCTATGAAAGTAATGCAGGTTACCGCGTAAATTCCAAGCACATCAACGAATGCTGACCTGACCTTTAATCTTTTATATATGAACAATGCTAGTGTCAAGAGATGCTAGTCTATTTGTGTTACCGATAGTCAATCCTATCTTAAAACTGTAGTGCGCTCTTATCATTTTAAGTTATAATAACTGATACTCTTCTCTCGGGGGTGATAAAATACGCTATAAATTGTGAGCCGAATCCAAGACTCACAGAGCATGGTCTTCGTAAGTGGAAAACAGATAGGATTAGTTGCTGGCGAGAATAGGTTGTGCGCTTCTCCCGAAGGAACGTGAACCCTTTGTAAGGACCACCAAGAGCCACTTGATCAGGGAGGTTTACAAGTAGGAGGAGAAGTGCAGGGCTGCCTATTGGCGAGATGTGCCAGGCTGAAGGCTGTTATGTCTGTTAATCAAACTCTCCAGGGAGCGAACGAGAGAAATGTTTAGTTCGGAACGATGGTTTGCAGCCTGTTCATGTGCCACTACCCACTGAGGTACCACCTGGCCAGGGTTGGTAAGTCAGAGGTACAGAGTAGTATATTCTGCGAGGCGGAGCGGGAGTGAGCGAAGTGTGTACAGTGTATGTGCGAGGGGCTGGTTGTGGTGCGCCTCAGAGTGCTTGGGGTCCCTCAGCTGTGGCCAGAGTGATGGGGACGTATTAGGAATACCAGCTCCACGAGAACTGGGGATGGAACTGGGAGGACGTGAAGTGGTTCACCTGCTCCCACAAAATAGGCCCATTTGAGTCGCACAGGGGGTTGCCCAGTAGCATCGGGTTAGGAGGGACAAAAATATGTCTCAAGCCATGAAAGGGTTGAGTGTATGTGGAAGTAAGGAAAGTCGTGTGATATATCGCACGAGAATGCATAAACCACGTACACGTACAGGCGCTGTTATTCAACACATTTCTACGGAAACTTTTTTTTGACACGATTGCAATACTTTTGAACTCTTTGGGTAACAGAAAGTTAATAATTGCAACCAATGGCCTAACTTCCCTTTTGCTTCGTTGGGCCTAGACAAGTATAACCATAATACTGTAAGAATCCCATTCAATTTGCCGTCATCAACTTCAAATTCCCACCACCCATGACTGGCAGACCCAAGACTCCCAGTGTTTGTCTGTATGTCAAGTATCGAGGTGTGATGAACACTTAGAGATAGCGAAGGTAGAGCATTTGATTACACAAGATGTACGTTTGCACGACCACCATTAGGAGCCAACTGTGCACTGAATTTTGGCTCAAGCTCTATTTAGTCCTTTAACTCTATGTCCATCTGCAAGCCACACATGGATGGATGTTATGTGTTGCATTACGTTGTGGAGTAGTGTGCCAGAGGGGGGGGGGGGTATCCAACAGATCGTGGTGATCAATAGAGGCATTCAATGAAAGTAGTAACTAATCATAACTAAGATATTTTCGCTCCTCGTCACACAAATCACACAGAGGCTCTAATATGTTAAATTCCTCCTAATTATTATGTTGCAACTTTCCTGAATTCACTCAGCCATATCGACGTTTGGGCAAAGCTTTTGTTTTAAGGGGGTTGGTTTCGGAAGGGGATGAATATCAACGCGATCGACGACTGGACGGAGGGGGCACAACGTCGCCCTTGACGTCCCTCGTATATAACGTCGAGACCCGTACGCTTCAAATCATCTTCCTCCGAACCAAACAACTCGTCACAATGTACTTTCAGGTAAAACGAACGCACGATACGCACAAATATGTCAGAACGCACAAGTTGACGCACCAACCACCCGAATAAGATTGAAATAACTCGTCCAAGCCCTCAAAGTTTGTACATCGCATAGCATTTGTCCATAAAAGGCGGGCCAGGGTGATTGCTATTGGTCGAGTTACGGAACTCCGGCAGAGAAAACTCCTAATTGAATTAATTATCTCTTAATTTGGAATGTAAATAAATCGTTTCCAAAAAGACCAGTTTCAGTTCACACAAATATCATGCTCAATTAAAAAAGGAAAAAAACTAATTGCATTGTACGAAATGTAAAATAGTAAGTTACACACGGAAACTCATAATTTTAAATTATAACCCGCGGATAGAGATGAAAAATTAACTCCTAAAACTGAAACGGAAAACTTGAAATGAAAGAGTCTGGAAGTAAAAAAATGCCCGATTGTAAATAAGAAATCCCCTATTTTAGCGTGAACAAATTACATTTGAATTAGATAATGAAAATTGAAAAGACTGAAACCAAAAATTAATTTATTTAAAATACAAAGTTTTATAATGTCAAGAAAAAATTCCCAATGTCCTGTAAAAATTGTGTATCCAGCTCTGCACGACGTAATTTCGAATGTCACAATGTGATAATTTCCGTTGGCGTTGGAGACTATTAACTTGAAATTTCCAATTCTGCGACTCTCAAATTATGAGCCTTATTTCATCAAGAGGGGAGAAGTACTCACATCTGATTGAGTTTCTTCGCGTTTTATTTGACGCATTATTTGGCCAGTACGGGGAATTCGGAAAGTACCCCTTTTTCGTTTTTGGACGGAACAGAACATAATATTACCGTCCCTGTTTGTTCGATCAGTCCACACATAAAATGTTCAAAAAACTTGGTTATTTGATCACTATAATTGTAGTTAGTTTTGAGCATGTAATGGTCCGAAAGAACTCCCATCTTTTCCTTCTTTCAATAAGGAAAGTGAAATTACGGAAATTGTTGAACATAATTATCACATTTTTCAGGTCGCTTTTGTTGCCATTTGCGGTGTTGCTTTGGCCTCAGCCCACGGAACCAGCCTCACGTCATTATGTAAGTGGAAACCACCTTACTCTACTCATCCTTCTCTCATCCTATCTTGAACGAATTACAACGAAACTTAAAATTCATTAACTAGCTACTTCTTGAACTTTAGGAAAGCAGCTCTTACCTTTGTGTTTCAAAACCCTGTAAACATGAGTCGAATCGATTTTTCTATTAACTGGCCTTATTTTTGAATTGTATCACATTCAAACAAAGTTCTACTCCAACTCCTCATTCTTCAATAAAACCTGAGAAATGAGTTTTGGTATCATTGGGGTAAGACATGAAATGCCCTGCCAAATTATTAGGTGTCTGTATTTTCTAACCCACGTCATTTTTACTGCATTTACATCTTTGGGGAACCAGTAGGTGGAATGGTTTTTGTCAACTCGTGAAACCATTTTTATTTATTTTCTTAAATAAGGCAACACGTAAGTTACTGTATTATGATTCACACATTCTCTTAGGTTAATATAGCGGTATAATATGTTTCAGAATTGCTTTCGCACAGCTATTCAGTAACCCTGTTCGCACTATAGCATTCAGGAGCCTCAGATATTAATTTCATGACAGTTTGTACAACATGAACGCCACATTTGACGGATGGCTACGTGGGAGTGACTTGTAAATAACATCCTTTGGTTTTCCTCAGCTAAGCCCCACGAGAGTAAATTCGACTACAAAATTGATCACCACTATCACGGAGATTGGCACGGCTCCGCCCACCCACACGGCTATGGAGGGCTAGGTGACGGCCACAGCGAGCACTACGCTTATCCTGGACACGGAGCTTATGAAAGCCACTACTACGGAGGACACGGCTACGGACATGGAGCTACCAGTTATCAGAACTCCAACTTGAAATCATACGGCGGATATTATGGCCATGGTCATGAGCACGGACATGAAGCGGGCTATGGGCACGGAGCATCCAGTTATCAAAACTTCAACTTGAAAGCGTATGGTGGATACGGAAATTATGGTCATGGTCATGAACACGGTGCTGGTTATGGAAGCCACAGCCACAACCACGGGGGACATGGCTATGGACATGGAGCTTCCAGTTACCAAAACTCTAACTTGAAATCTTATGGAGGCTACGGACACGGTTGGTAACAACTCAACTCTGGAACAGTAATATTTTTGTGCACTCGGAGAGCGATTCAATGACTGATATTTCTCGTTTTTTTTTTTTGTACCTCGAAATAAACACGGTATTTTCGTACTAAATTTGATGTTTTCTCTCAACTGTGTTCAAGCCCGAACTACCTTTCTTACGATCTACTACCAACTTATTTAATAGACCTGCTACAAATCCCTGTTTCACGTACAACTCGAACTCGACAGATTGAGGAAGAAAAAAGTACTACCAACTCAGAAAGGGTCAGAAAGTGAACCCACATGGTTGTCCTGGAGCCTGATTGCTTTGAATTCCTATACTTCTATCACTAATTTGATTGAAATGTAAGGAAATGACCGAGGGAGTATCCAGATAGTTCTCGCAAAGAACCAAAGCGCACCATTCTGCCCCGCCCCCAAGAAAGGGGAACCTTCTTTCAGCCGTGTCCACCTCTACCCCCATGCTCTAGGCGACGAGCTTACATTCGTTCATGAAGCTTCTTGAGGCTACTAACTGAAATTGCAAGACTCTGGATATCTATTAGTGTTATCGTATGTGAATGATTATTGCAGTACTGTGATTTACTGCATTCCTTTCCAAACCAGTAGGAACAAAACTGCTGGACGGCTACGTAATCGGCTGGAAGAACGATTTTGAGCTCTATTCAGATCTTAATCGCGATTGAGAGAACGGTCCAAATCGGTTCAAGTTGGATCCTCAGCTTGGAGATAAGTGCGGAACGCCAAGGCAACAATTCGATCGCAATTGGTTCAAAATGAACTACAGTTGTAGTGATCAGGACACAAAATAATGTATTTGTTCACGAACGGCCATGCACAATTTTGATTAAACCGTTTGTGTTAGCGGATGCAAATAATGCGACATTACCATAAAATTATCTCCAGGGCAGCACAATAATTTCCCACCTGTATAATACTGATGTTCTCAAAAGAATCTTTGTAGTTGTCCAATAAACTAACTATACGTTCCAAATTTAATTGAACACAGCCCCAGAAATTCCGTAATTCAAACCACCCCCGATTCGCTTGATTCCGCCAACTTTCATCGTAGGCACCCCAGTGTTCGTAATATAATCGTCAAAAACTAAGATTCGTATGCCGAGGAAACCTTTTAAAGAGTGTGGTGGGGATATCTGCACATTTTACCTGAGCCAGCAGCTCAACACATCCAAATCCCTCGTATCAACTAAACCAACTACCCCCTCTGCCAGTTTACACATAATAATTAAATAACAGTGACACGGTTCTTCTGCAAAATGTAAACAGTCTCACGAACCCCATTCACACTGGTCGGGGCATAAGTATGAGCACCTCAATAAACTCCAGCATTTGATGCTCGACCACTCCCGAAGTAAAATTTGAACTGCTTTTTTACGTAGTTCAAATTAACTAACAAGAGAAGCCCTAAGCACCACGGATCGAGCCAAATATAGAGTATATTTTCTAACGCCCCAAAACGGAGCTTAATTCGAATATCGTTTCATGATGAAAAAAAAAGTCGGACTAACATTCGAAAATAGTCAATTTCCACGCTTCTTTCTGCACTCTACACCACTCAGCTCTCGGATGTTCAACTTAGCAACGTGAAAGCTCTGTAGGAAGATACTCTCGCAATTCTTCTTCCGTTGATAACATTTTCATATCGAAATTCAAGCCCAAGAGCAAACCATAGTATCTAGGTATAACGAACACTTCTTGAACTTCCACAAAACATGTTTTTTGCGTAGAGGTTCCGATTCCACGAAACATATTCGATACGGTGACCTCCAAATAATGAAGATAGCTATGAAAGTAATGCAGGTTACCGTGTAAATTCCAAGCACATCAACGAATGCTGAAAACCTGACCTTTAATCTTTTATATTTTCCTATTCGCATAGAGTATATGAACAATGCTAGTGTCAAGAGATGCTAGTCTATTTGTGTTACCGATAGTCAATCCTATCTTAAAACTGTAGTGCGCTCTTATCATTTTAAGTTATAGTAACTGATACTCTTCTCTCGGGGGTGATAAAATACGCTATAAATTGTGAGCCGAATCCAAGACTCACAGAGCATGGTCTTCGTAAGTGGAAAACAGATAGGATTTGTTGCTGGCGGGAATAGGTAGTGCGCTTCTCCCGAAGGAACGTGAACCCTTTGTAAGGACCACCAAGAGCCACTTGATCAGGGAGGTTTACAAGTAGGAGGAGAAGTGCAGGGCTGCCTATTGGCGAGATGTGCCAGGCTGAAGGCTGTTATGTCTGTTAATCAAACTCTCCAGGGAGCGAACGAGAGAAATGTTTAGTTCGGAACGATGGTTTGCAGCCTGTTCATGTGCCACTACCCACTGAGGTACCACCTGGCCAGGGTTGGTAAGTCAGAGGTACAGAGGAGTATATTCTGCGAGGCGGAGCGGGAGTGAGCGAAGTGTGTACAGTGTATGTGCGAGGGGCTGGTTGTGGTGCGCCTCAGAGTGCTTGGGGTCCCTCAGCTGTGGCCAGAGTGATGGGGACGTATTAGGAATACCAGCTCCACGAGAACTGGGGATGGAACTGGGAGGACGTGAAGTGGTTCACCTGCTCCCACAAAATAGGCCCATTTGAGTCGCACAGGGGGTTGCCCAGTAGCATCGGGTTAGGAGGGACAAAAATATGTCTCAAGCCATGAAAGGGTTGAGTGTATGTGGAAGTAAGGAAAGTCGTGTGATATATCGCACGAGAATGCATAAACCACGTACACGTACAGGCGCTGTTATTCAACACATTTCTAGGGAAACTTTTTTTTGACACGATTGCAATACTTTTGAACTCTTTGGGTAACAGAAAGTTAATAATTGCAACCAATGGCCTAACTTCCCTTTTGCTTCGTTGGGCCTAGACAAGTATAACCATAATACTGTAAGAATCCCATTCAATTTGCCGTCATCAACTTCAAATTCCCACCACCCATGACTGGCAGACCCAAGACTCCCAGTGTTTGTCTGTATGTCAAGTATCGAGGTGTGATGAACACTTAGAGATAGCGAAGGTAGAGCATTTGATTACACAAGATGTACGTTTGCACGACCACCATTAGGAGCCAACTGTGCACTGAATTTCGGCTCAAGCTCTATTTAGTCCTTTAACTCTATGTCCATCTGCAAGCCACACTTGGATGGATGTTATGTGTTGACATCAATTTTCACAAGCACTAGTGACCCAATGATGAAATTTCGCATTACGTTGTGGAGTAGTGTGTCGGGGGGGTTCGGGTTTTATGTAGCAATTCCAGCTGATCTTGTATCCAACAGATCGTGGTGATCAATAGAGGCATTCAATGAAAGTAGTAACTAATCATAACTAAGATATTTTCGCTCCTCGTCACACAAATCACACAGAGGCTCTAATATGTTAAATTCCTCCTAATTATTATGTTGCAACTTTCCTGAATTCACTCAGCCATATCGACGTTTGGGCAAAGCTTTTGTTTTAAGGGGGTTGGTTTCGGAAGGGGATGAATATCAACGCGATCGACGACTGGACGGAGGGGGCCCAACGTCGCCCTTGACGTCCCTCGTATATAACGTCGAGACCCGTACGCTTCAAATCATCTTCCTCCGATCCAAACAACTCGTCACAATGTACTTTCAGGTAAAACGAACGCACGATACGCACAAATATGTCGGCACGCACCAACCACCCGAATAAGATTGAAATAACTCCTCCAAACTCGCAAAGTATCTTTCTTTGCATAGCATTCATCCATTAAAGGCGTGTTGGGAACATTGCCAATACTCGTATCTGCTATTGGTTCAGTGGGGAAGACTCCTAATTGAATTATTTGTTAATTTGGAATTAAAACAAATCGGATAAAGAAACATAATATTACAGTTCCAGTTTGTTTGATCAGTCCACACATAAAATGTCCGAAAAACTTGATGTTTTGATCACTATAATTGTAGTTAGTTGTGGGCATGTGAAGGTCTGAAGGAACTCCCCATGTTTTCCTTCTTTCAATAAGGAAAGTGACAAAAATTGTTGAACGTAATTATTACTTTTTCAGGTCGCTTTTGTTACCATTTGCGGTGTTGCTTTGGCCTCAGCCCACGGAACCAGCCTAACGTCATTATGTAAGTGGAAGGTCATGATCCTGTGATGCTTTCAGGAAAACAGTTCCGCCTAAACGCGGTTGTGCAACTCTTGAGAATTGTTTCATTCGTCCCAGGGTTCGATACCACGATACCGAACACGGCGTATTTGCGATAAAACTGCCGAAATTTCGTTTTTGTTAATTTTTGTAACCGTTACAACCATGGACTATCAGAGTGCCGAGCAGGCGGCCGCTACTAGATACCAAATGGGAATTATGAGTGAGAACGGGTTTTTTAGACAACGTTAAAGGCTTAAAACGGCCCGGACGACGGACGGACATTGCAAAGTTGGAATCCCGATGTCTTGAAACGTAAAGTATACATTTTGAGGGGGGTTGTAAAAAATTTTGCGGGATTGAACACATAGGCGTATTATTCAGAATGAATAATAAACCAACTGGAAGCTTACGTTAGGATGGCGTTCATTATCCTAATCGAATTTAAACAATTTTAATTTAAACATACCTGTAAACAATTTTCATACGAAATTCCCAACTCGCCTATGAAAATGTGCTCGCCACTTAGTGTAATAATTTACAGTCCATCCTTGTGTTCCAAAAAACCAGTAGAATCCATTTTGATATTAACTGGTATTGTTCTCGAATTCTCAACTTTACTTTATCTCCTAATTCTTCAATAAAACCTGAGAGATGAGTTTTGATATCATTAGGGTAAGACATGAAATGCTCTGCCAAATTAGGTGTGTGTGTGACCTGTGTATTTTCCAACCCGCGTCATTTTTACTGCAATTACATCTTTGGGGAACCAGTAGGCGAATGATTTTAGTCGACTCGTGAAACCATTTTAATTTATTTATTTTTGAATAAGGCAACACGTAAGTTACTGTATTATGATTTACTCATTCTCGTAGGTTTTATAGCGGTATAATAAGTTTCGGATTTAATTTCATGACAGGCTGTACAATATGAACGTCACATTTGACAGATTGCTGTGTGGGAGTGACTTATAAATAACATCCTTTGGTTTTCCTCAGCTAAGCCCCACGAGAGTAAATTCGACTACAAAATTGATCACCACTATCACGGAGATTGGCACGGCTCCGCCCACCCACACGGCTATGGAGGGCTAGGTGACGGCCACAGCGAGCACTACGCCTATCCTGGACACGGACCTTATGACAGCCACCACTACGGAGGACACGGCTACGGACATGGAGCTACCAGTTATCAGAACTCCAACTTAAAATCCTACGGCGGATATTATGGACATGGTCATGAGCACGGACATGAAGCGGGCTATGGGCATGGAGCATCCAGTTATCAAAACTTCAACTTGAAAGCGTACGGTGGCTACGGAAATTATGGTCATGGTCATGAATACGGGCACGGTGCTGGTTATGGAGGCCACAGCCACAACCACGGAGGACATGGCTATGGACATGGAGCTTCCAGTTACCAAAACTCCAACTTGAAATCTTATGGAGGCTACGGACACGGCTGGTAACAACTCAACTCTGGAACAGTAATATTTTTGTGCACTCGGAGAGCGATTCAATGACTGATATTTCTCGTTTTTTTTTGTACCTCGAAATAAACACGGTATTTTCGTACTAAATTTGAGTGTTCTCTCAACTGTGTACAACAGCGAACTACCTGCCCTACACTCTACTGCCAACTTTACCTTATTTAATAGGCCTCCTTCAAATCCCTGTTTCACATACAATGGAAACTCGACAGATTGAGGGAGAAAAAAGTACTACCAACTCAGAAAGGGTCAGAAAGTGAACCCATATGGTCGCTCTGGAGCCACATTTCCTCGTACCTCTATACTTCTATTACTAATTTGATTGCAAAGGAAGGAAATGATTCTGGGAGTATCCAGATATTTCTTGCAAAGAACCTACTGTTCACCTTTGTACTACGTTCTCATGATAGTCATCTCTTTCAGCTGAGGCCCTGCTAGTCATCCAACAAATACCCCGTTCACAACCTGACCCATCCAGGTCGTTGGACAGGATTCGTCCAGAGATCTGTTGACGACAATCGTCGAATAGTCCATCCTCTTGTCCTCGTTTCATTCGAGCCAGCATTGAAACATACCAAGAAAACGATATCAAGCAGAACGTGATTATGATGAAACTGCCATAAATTTCGTTTTCCACTGGTTTTCCCAGTCAAAATTATGTATTTCGTCCTATCGTATTGCCGAGTTTTTGTGCGAACGAATGGATTTTTTAGACCACATTAAAGGTAGAATATGGCCCGGATGACGGACGGCCGACGGTCATCGCATATTTGGAATCCCGATGCCTAGAAACATAAGGCGTCTAAGAGTCGAACAAAAATGTTCCTGACCAAAAACATAGGCGTATCATTCAACAAAGAACGAACTGAAGAACCAGTTGTGCAGTTCTAACGTGAATTTGACTGTGAACACGCACATACCCCGCGTCGAATTTGCGTTTCACGGTAGGAGGTAAATGTTACGATTCACTCTGAGTAAGTTAGCAATTGCCATCGGCCCATGGTAAGTTGAGTTTCCTTCAGATTTCTTCGTATTTTTTTTAATAAGCAAAGATAAGGTTATGAAGAACTTTTCATCTACTGGAAGCGGGAGGGAGGATCGTACAAAAACTTTTTCGCATTTTTCACAAACTTGCCCACGAAGAGTTTGCGTAAGCGTAAAATTATCTTTAGCTAACTAGTATTAAACTTCTCTGTTTAATGAGCCAATAACATTTTCTATTCAACTTTTTGGATACGGGTTCTATTTTTATCAAACTAATGACGTGCCTTAAGCTAGTCACTACTCATCCGTGCAGTTCATCAATCAGTGTGTGCCCAAATCGAGGTTTTTGAAATTTAAACATTAAATGCATAACTGAGTTTGAATAAACTGATAGAAAACTGAATGGTGGTCTTTTAGCAAGCTATACAAACCTTTTACTTCTCTCATCAATTTTTGTGACTCGGTGTTGATTGAGGATACAAGCCAAGGTACATCGGAAAATGAGATCTGTCGTTGAGTTGCCTTTTTAAAATGTTCTTACGTGGTAGCAGTAATGATTAGCCGCAAGCTGGGCGCAGTCCAGATGAAGGACTGGTGAGAGAGTGGAATGGAGCTCATAGGCTGTCCGTCGCCCCTCAGACGGCAGAGCAAGTCCTGGTGATGACGCGAAGAACGGAGACTCTCCTCTTTATTCCTTTTGTAGAGACCAGAGAGCTGCAAACAAGGGAAGCAGTACGAAATTTGAGTGTAATGGTGAATATCTAGTTGTCGTTTGGTTTCCACAGCCAGCAAGCAGCTGATAAAGCTGCCACAGTATCAACGACTCTTTCCCATTTGGTGGCCAACACCAGATGGCGGGTACTTATGAGTCCCCCTTCCACCTCCTTACATAGAGCGGAGTTGTGGGTTGATAGACCGAGCATTGCCTACCACAGTAGGTGCACCCTCCTCATTGCTTGCTCGTACCGCACGATTTCTAAGGAAGCAGGTCTGACGTGGTGAGTGTTATCCCGACCCACCTACTTGCGGCCAAATAGAAGGGGCCATACGAATCAAGAGGGGGACCAGAGTGTGTCCATCAGAAGAGAAGTAGAAGGGCTGTGACCCTTGGGAGGTGGCAAGAAGAGTGGGACACAGCTGGAATGGAAAAATGAACCAGACAGCTGATTTCAGCACTTGATCCAAAACATGGAGCGTACCTGTACAGAATCGGAAAGTTACCTGCACTGCAGGTAAGGGGGATGATGCCTCACAAGCCATCTTCTCAGACCAAAGGAGGGTAGGCGGAACGGTCTGGAAGACAAGCTGGATGGACAGGCTGGAAGACACAGTGGGCCAGCTCACACTAGAGGTATTCGATCGCTCCTCGCAGCATTCTGAGGAAAACTGGAGATGCATTGCTCAATTTCCCACAGCAGTGCTTGGTCGCAAGAGAACAGAGCTTGCTGATCTGGGGCCAGTATCCCGCAGAGATGAAGAATGAAGACATCGAAAAAAGTTGAAACTCCCAAACTACCGGGCAGTATAAGAGGATGTATGGAAATGGTGGGACACTGCAAGATTCTTGTGAACAGGACAACAAGGAAGAACCACTGCGTGAGAGCAAAGTTGATGCAATGTGCTAATCAGTTTTAGGTTGGTTCTCAACACGTAGGAGGAAATTTATGGGGCCACTGAAAGCACACCACTCCCCCTACGTCCCTAGCTGTCTTGACTAAACGTACTTTTAGCTAACACTAGTTAGAAAGTTGATTGAAGATAGACTGTCATATGCACTTCTTGTGGCTTACAATTGTACTCAGAGAAGTGGTGGGAGATTTCATGGTGCTTCACACTGGTTATTTTTTTATTGGTGACAACAGTTTGGGCAGTGGAAAATAAGTTGAATTTCCCACTCAGCACACTTGTTTCTTCACGATTGCCCCACTCGGATACAATACGTCACTCTCACATATCTTGTGGCATAAAATATGACTGAAGGAGTTTCGGGGTTTGTGCTTCAAAAGGACGGTTTCTGAAAAAAGGTTAGGACTTACTATCTCTTCTCTCTCTTTTTGTCCTGACACGTGTTCCCGTTGATTTATCGATCGTACCTCTTGTTCCCTCCTACCTTTCACCGTGAAAACGGTTCTCTGGATCTGATCGAACGAGGAAGAAGACTCGACCGTCGCTTCGAAGTCTGTGACTCTTTATATTCATATTTCTTTTGGGATGCCTTAGGCAGGAGAGGACAATTAATTTTTAATTCAAGTTTCTTTTTTTCCATAACAGTGTAAATTTGTTGTTGTTGTTTGTTATTTTCTTATTAATATATGGTTCCCTTTGAATACGTCTTAATTTTTGTGTGGCTTTTCTTTCCTAAATTCATGGGTTCGTCCCACTAAGAATTGATTTTTAATTTTCCCTCCTTCCTTTATTTATTTGTTTCGTCACAACCCTACTGTGCCATTAAAACCTCAGGCGTATATTTACTGATGATAGCAAAAGACTGCCATTCCAGAACATGGGGTAGGAGGTGGACTTCAAAGGTCCGAATTCAGAGTCATACAAAATCTGGTGACAGAGTGCGGTACAGGGACTTCCTTTGAAAGTCGTTATTGTATAAGCATAGGGCATACTGCGTAGTGAATTGCACAAAACAGTCATCAAAGCACAACGAATGTGGAGCCGTTCAATCACAAATAAATAATTTACCTCCTTTCCTTTTAATTAACCCACTCGACACGCAAAGGCTCCAACTGTCAAGTTCCTCTCGCTAATTATCATATTGCGACACCCTTAACTTTTCTCAATCGTATCGACGTTTGGAAAATATCTCGCGCGTGAGGAGGACAAGTTCAGGGGGTTGGTTTTGGAAGGGGATGAATATCAACGCGATCGACGCCTGGACGGAGGGGGCCCAACGTCGCCCTTGACGTCCCTCGTATATAACGTCGAGACCCGTACGCTTCACATTATCTTCCTTCGAACCAAACAACTCGTCACAATGTACTTTCAGGTAAAAACGAACGCACGATACGCACAAATATGTCGAAACGCACAAGTTGACGCACCAATCATCCGAATAAAATTGCAATAATTCATTTGTCCGTGAAATGCGGTTTGGAAACATCGCCAGTGTGTGCTATCAACAGTAGCCGAACGGAATTGATTATTTTCCAATTTGGAATGAAAACAAATCGTTTCCAAAAAGATCACTCGCTTTGAAATTCGTCTTTCTCAAACAAAACGAACACTTTCAATTAGAACTGGAAAAGCACCTACTTTTCTGTATAAAATGCCCAATTTTGAATAGCTAGTTCTCAATAAACTGGAACTCTTCACTCTAAATTGAACCACCTGATCGGTAATATAACTTTCTCAAAGAAAAAAAATTAATTATCGGTTTCGAAATGATATGTTCGAGGTTTGAAATGAATGAGTATGGGTATTTCAAATGGTAAATTTCCTACGGTACTGGAAACATTTTTGTGAAAATGTTTAGTTGAAATTGGGAAACGTTTCGTTCCCAAATCATGGAATTGAAATGAAAACGTCTAAACTGAAATCGAAAACTTTTGAATTTCAAATAGGAAGTTGTTCAATTTGAAGGAAAAACACGTAAACATTTAGCAATTCAGCTGTGTGTGCATTAGGCAATTTTGAATTTTTAAAATAGTAAATTTTTGATTGGGAATGAAAACGTTTAACTATCCTAGACGTTAAACGTTGCTATCCTAGAATTTAAACCTGTTCACCTCATCAGTTGAGAGAGAGAGAGAGACTGATCGGTTGATTTAACCGTTTATTTATCCTCCAGGGGAAATTAGGGCCATAAGGTCCTCTCTACCATTTTCCCTGGAATCAACATACAACGTCCTCTCATGTTGCACAGTCTCTGAGTCTAATATCATTCATTAACAAATTTCTCTGCGCACAATGAAACAACTCCCATTCATACCAACCTAAATTACGCTGACACATATGCACTCAACCGCTGCCATTAAGAGTATGTTCTTCCTCCTCTCAGCAGCGGATAAATTAATACGAGTATATACACATCAATCGAGCAAGTGGCTTCATAAAGAGAGAGAGAGAGAGAGAGAGAGAGAGAAGGGAAATATATTTTATAAGACAGGGTAGACAAAGATATAGCAGAAATATTATCCGTCCGTGGCAGAGCCCATGTCCCCAGACAAAAGCAGCTCCTAACACTTTTTTACTTTCCTTGGCTCTACGAAATAGAAAGGAAAGTTATGTAATCGGCCGAGAAAAAAAGTCTGAGTTCTCTTCAGATCTTTACGTTTCAGACCCCCCTAAGTCCGAAAAACACTATTTGGGAAAATGGTCTGTGTGTATGTGTGTCTGTGAACGATTTTTAGAGAAAACCACCGTACCAAATCCACTCAAACTTGATGTCTAGCCCGCAGGTTACCATGGGACGCGAAAATAAGGGTATGCGCAAAATCCTCCGAAAATTAACTATAGTTATCATAGTGATCAAAACACCAAATTTTTTTTTCAAAAACGTCTCTAACGATTTTGATTACATTTTTTATATTGATAGGTATCACTAAGGCAATTATACCATAAATTCCCATTCGTGTGAAAATGACGAGAGCAGCACAATAAATTATCAAAATTTTCAATGAAAAGCATTTTTAGCGCAGTTTTTTCCTTATTAACTCCGCTGGAATTTTTGTAGAATGTTAAAAAACATTGGTATTGTAGTCCAATCCAATACCTAAAGGGTGAGTGTTTAAAAACGCTCATGAGATTCATGGAGGTTACTCCAGAAATTCCTGAATTTCAACTACCGCCGTTTCGCTTACTACCAGTTCTAAAAGTGTTTACCCAATAACTCTGCAAAAGTTATTACTATCCTTCTTCAAGAAATTTGTGTTTACAGCCTCATTAATTATCTGTGTACCAATTGCTCAATAATGGTCCTGCAATGAGTACGAGCAGCACAATAAATTCTGGAACTGTAAGCGCTGCCGCTTGCTGCTGCCGTAAAGTGTTGTTTGACCAAGTTCAAATTAACTGAGTGATAAATGAATTGATTAAATAGAATTAACCATGTACGAAGTGAATTGACGTAGAGCTAAGGAAAGTTGTGTGTTGCAATGCACCAGATATTTTTAAATCGTTTTAATTTACGTCATATTTGTTTTACCTTCTAATAAGAATACGAATGAATCCTAATATCCACTCTTAAGTATAATGTATGAGAATTGATTAAACGTGGAGGTATTTATATAAAACTAGCAGAAAAATGCTTAAATTCGTACTATGTTATCATGCATATAACATAATAAAGTGGAGCAATATTCGAACCCTCGTTGGATAATTCAGGTCCAACCGCTGTCCAGGTATACATCCGTTTTGTAAGTCTCGAGAAAAAGAATTTGGCGATTTCATGTCTAAAGGTAAGGGGTTACGTAATAAATAAATCTAATAAAGACTTCTTGTTGTAAGAGAAAAGGGGGGGTTTACAACTCTCTTTTCAATGACGAACCTAGTAAGATACTGGCGGGAGGCCGAAATGGATGTATTGGGTGTTTTATGATGAGTATAAAACCCGAAAACAAAGTAAAGACATAAACACAAACGGTGGGTACTGCTTTCGTACAAGTACGCAACCACGAGGGACATTTTATGTTTTTTTCTTCAAACTAAACCTCGATTTCCTCCGATGCGATTCCTTATGAGTGATGGGAAACGTTGAGGTTGGCGGGCGCGAAAGAAACCTTTACACAAACGGTGGGTGCAGCTTTTGTACAAGTACGCAACCACTAGGAACCTTTTATGTCTTTTATTTTTGTTTTTATGCAATGATAACTACGTTTTATTGTGCTCGTTGATGGTTTCGATATAATGGCCGAGTCAATTGCAATTGACATCATCACTTAGTCACTGAGGTTATTAAAAGTGTGATGTTAGCAAGCGTTAGATTTCGTAACAGACGTTACCATGCACTTAACCCAACACAAATTTAGTGACGCTTCTCCATTACATCTTCCGCGTTACATTTTCGAGTTTATGTAGCAAAGTAAAGACACAAAATGTCATAAAAATAATCGTAACCCTGGTGGGACTCGAACCAACATCCTCCCGTCCTTATGCATTACGCCACAGGGACTGCAGTTCCAACTTGGGTTAAAACGTTGTCTTGCCCAATCGGCCTCAAAGGTTGATTTTCGTGACGCTTTTGGCCGTTACACTTGGCCGTTACATTTTCGAGTTTATGTAGCAAAGTAAAGACATAAAACGTCAAAAAGACTGAGTTATGATAAAGATCTTGGCATCGTCGATTAGCTGGTGAGTTACCACGTGTAACTCTCCTGTGATTGTATGCTTTAAAGTGATAGGAATAACAAACGCTCCTCAACGACTACCGATCTAATCAGTAGGAATGAAGATAGCTGTAGCTTTGAGGAACTCAAAAGGAAACTATCACAACTAAAAATTGTGTACAGCGCACTTTTTCAAACAGTTTTGCAGCTTTCAGTACGTGAAACTCTCCCACAGGTGCATGAAGGCTGTGATGGATTAATCTTCCACCCACTGATGGATTAATATTCGCACAAGAGAGAGAGCTTAAGAACGGATTTGATAAATAAAAAGGGAACTCAGTGAACGTGAGTGAGGACTATATTGAGCTTTAACTTAATAGCGATATGAGGTCAAGTATATAAGCGTGGACACAAGGGGGCTCTCAACCCGTGTAAACTGGTTGCGCAGGAAACTGGATCGGAGAGGGAAAGATTAGAGCTGTGACTGGCCCGAGAATTGATAGAGGAAAGTCTGTAGTGAGCCCTGGGAGACGAATGTCGATCGTCAGAACTAGTAGATGACTGAGTTTGGGAGGAGCTGTAAGTTGTGGAGAGTAATGTAAAAATAAGGGGTGGGAAAAGGATATTTTGGAAAAGTCCAGAAAAGGGGGAAATCCGTCGCACTTAGAAATACCTGAGGAGCAGGACTTCCCACAGGTACAAACAAAAGGGTTCAGTGCTCCGGGTAACAATTACTTCCCAAGTCATTGCAGACGGTTGGAGGTCAAAAACCCAGCTAATTCGGCGGGCGCTAAACACCCATGTCTAACTTCACATCACTGTTTCTCTCATATTTAACCAAACCGGGGCAGAAAAAATGAAACTGTCCGTCCAAATGCGTGGAGGCACTCCAAAACCACAAACTTCTGTCACCTTGTGCGTCGTTTTTTTCCCGCGTTCCCCAGTGTGGCTTGTGTGTCCTTGTTTGACATCGGTTTGGTGTCACAGTTATGCCATTACTTATAAGCGCGCGGTGAAGTTGATCAACACACGTCCGATAAAATATAAATTAGTAATTAAAGGATCCTATGCACCTAATCACGCTTCAGGCGACGCTTGTCTCGGCTACTCGCATAATGACCCCCGAGGGAGGAAAGAAAATAATAGGTAGAAAGACCCAAGAATAATAGGCAGGTAGAAGAAATCATCGCGGGACGCTGGGAATACACACTCCCAATGCTACAGACGAGAAGAGTCCCGAGAATGTCTTGGCCCAGAGCCAGAGACTCGATACAGAGCGAGTTTTGTTGTTTGGTACAGCTTCTCCAGAGGTAAACATCAAAAAAGATTCGAAAGGGACAGCCAGACTTCAACAACTCACAGACCCATGAATGAAATGAAAAGAGACGGTTTGAGAGCATCGAGAGCTATTTACAGCCAGAACAGCCACTCGTCACGGATAAATTGTCCGTATTTGGGATAAAATTTACCCGAGTTTTACAAACTGTGCCCACAGTGACACCTAAAATCATTCCAGTTTATCTTATAATAGACAGGAAGACTCCCAGCCATGAGTGCCTATATTTCTAATTGCAATTCTTATCAAATGTCAAACAGTCGACTTATTAGCAACACACGCATTAAAAACTATTACTTTTTTTCAGGTCGCTTTCGTTGCTATGTGTGGAGTTGCTCTTGCGGCAGCCCACGGTACCAGTCAGACGTCGTTGTGTAAGTGGTTGCATATTTGAAATTAAGAAAGAATTGAGCTAACGAACAATATTTCGTGCGAACTATCACAGAACTCGTGTGAACTGATCACCTATTTTTTTGCCTTCAAAAAATGAGGCACGAAACCAAAATTATCTGCTCGATTGGCTTATCAATTCTCCCACAAATCTCTCCACACCCAAAACCTACAAGAAAGTTGTGTTTCCTCATAACTTACGTTTTGAGGCCTACTGAATCCAATAAAACCTGATTTCGGCGCGTGGCTCGTGTGTGTGAGAGAGTAGCTGAATCCTGTGGTGCAGATGTGCACGCGTACTCATGAGGGCCGTGTCAAGCGTCATGACGCGGTCTGCAAGCAGCTTGATAGTGCGTTGTCATCTGAGGACTGGGAACTGGACGGAGAGTGGCGCTAACGGGTTGTCTCTGGAAAAGGACTCTGGTAGTACCTGGATCCAGCAGCCAAGCGGCGCATGCAAAGACAGGACGGATCGTCATATTGCCGTATCAGAAGCCCGTGGAGTAAAAGCAGGTAGCATGAGGGTTGCAGGATTGACTGTCCTGGCGCAAGAAAAGAGCTAAAGAGATGCGTCGGCTGGGTGTGTCAGCAGGCGTTCTCCGAGGTATTGCTCGGACCGTATCTAAACTGAGGGTCGTTCTATCGTGGAACATCTTCTTATTCTTCTTTCCTTCCCTGTCCCAACCCACCCTCCTCCTTTCCATAGTTGTTTACGGGAGAACGGCTGAACCGATTGAGCAGGCTCATTTTTGTGATTTTTTGTAGACACCAGAATAAGGTTATGGGCGGTTTCAGTATAAGGGAAAAAGGACAAGGGACAAAAATGTACCAAAAACTAGGGAGGTTCGTATTTTTTCTCGAAAACGGCTCTTATGATTTTGATTAAACTTCTTCTACTAGTTAACCCAAAACTTGTTTTATCCATGAACATCCCCTTGAATTTACGAGGGTTGCAGGAAAGTAACAAAAACTCAACTTGCCCGCCATACTCCCCTCACCTAATGTAGCGCAGGCCCCAAGTGACTCAGTTCAAATAACTTTAGATCAAATGCGAATATTATTTCTCATATCGTAGCAATTTTTATTTATATTCCGTTCGTTCCCTTAGCCAAGCCCCACGAAAGTAAATTCGACTACAAAATTGATCACCACTATCACGGAGATTGGCACGGCTCCGCTCACCCACACGGATACGGAGGGCTCGGTGATGGGCACAGCGGACACCACGGCTCCGCTGGATACAGTAGCGGGCACGGAAGCCACGGCCTCAACTACGGAGGACGCAGTTACGGTCACGGGGCATCCAGTTATCAAAACTTCAACTTGAAAGCTTACGGAGGACACGGAAGTTACGGTCACGGTCATGAATACGCGGGACATGGACACGGCCACAACTACGGAGGACACGGCTACGGACACGGTGCTACCAGCTACCAAAACTCCAACTTGAAATCTCACGAAGGATACAGTCACGGATGGTAAAAAATGGAACCGCGTAAATAACGCAAAAGCGATATTTTTGGAAAGTCAGAATGCGAATCAGTGACTAGTAATTTCTGTTATTTTTGTACTTTGCTAATAAACTTCACTGTATTTTCGTAAGCAATTTGTTTACTAATCCTACGATGTTGCGTCGTCTGAAAGCAAATCTTCAGTTCAGTCCTGCACTTTAATGTAATTTTGTTTCGTACACACGAGTATAACAGCAAAAGATGCATTTAGAACATGATGACATAGCATCGATCAATAATCATTCTAATAGTACAGCGTAGAGTATACTTCAGCACCCTTGCTTCGCGTAGTCATCGTCGAAATTTAAACGTATTGATTATGAGAAATTGCTTGCTTTGGCGCAGTGTGAGAAATGGGGTTGCATCTACTTTAAATTTATTGTTGACGATACCGCTTTAAATGTATGAGAAGTGAACCAGAGAGCGCTCTTTTGAAGAAACCACAAAAACACGAAAAAAACGAACCTGAAACCTTGGATTAGGAAAAAGGAAAATTGTTGGCGAAATAAGCTATTGAATATCAGCTCAGGCTAAAATATATTATTAAATATCAGGTGCGCGGCATCGCACAAGTTTCCTTAGCTCTACGTCAATTCACATCGTGTTTTGCTAACTCAATTTATTACTCACTCAGAAAGCGGTTAAGCTTACAAATGCGGAATTTATTCTGCAGCTCGTACTCATGGCCCGATCGTTATTGACTAATTGAAACCCAGAGAATTAATGAGGGTATAACCCCGATTTTTAAAAAAAGGTATAATAACCACTTTCCAGTGTTATTAGGTAAAAACTTGTAGAAATGGTAGGATGTGAAACGGCGGTGGTTGAAATACCGGAATATCAGAAGTAGCCCCCGTATATTTTATGAGCAATATTGAAAAATATTCGTATAGGTATTTAGTTGATCCTTGTTACATTTTATGGGGTTTAATAGGACAAAACTGTGCTAAATTCGATTTTCGCCCAAATGTTTGGCAATTTATTGTGCTACTCTCGTAATTTTCTCAGGAATGGAAATTTGATCGTATTGTTGTCTTATTGGGAGCTGTTTATATTTAAAAAATGAATGAAAGTCCGCCTTTTTCGAGAAAAAAAATTCGATGTTTTGATCACTATAGTTAGTTTTAAGCAGATTTTGCTCATACCCTTGTTTTGGCGTCCCAAGGTAACCTGTTGGCTAGATATAAAGGTTTTGCTGATTTAGTTAGGCCGTTTTCTCTAACAATCGTTCTCAGACACACACACCGTTTTTCCAAATTGTGTTTTTCGGACTCACTAGGGTCTGAAACGTAAAGATCTGTAAGAACTCAAAATACTTCAAGGTTCAAGCTACAGGACGTAGAAGGGGCCCCTAATAATACCTGGGAGGTCATTAGGGAAGTCATTGGTACAAAAAGCGCTCCCAGCGCAGTTCCTGTGATTTGCGTATTTGAGCAAAACGTAAGTGGCGAATCCCTGTCACTGGCACTGCGTTTGGCGCTTACTTTGTCGCAGTCGGGGAAGAGCTTTTCAAGAATACACAAAATCAGTCTCGTCATCTCATAACACGCCATAGTCACACTATCAAAGAGATTCCCACTTTTAACGATGTTACGACTGAAGAAGTCATGAGATAAATAGGACGTTGCGAGGAGGTTCTCGCCCAGGGAACGATGGTATCTCAGTGCCAACCATAAAGAAAGCGATACATTGTAGTTCCAATGAGATACTTAATCAGTCTCAACTTCACTGTTCAAGGGAGCAAGAGGTTTATTTGGTTAGCGATGCTGCAAAAGCGTTTGAGAAATGTATTGAGCGTATAGTGCTAGACCACTTGAAGACTAATTACATGATATATTTACTATTTGGTTTCCTCGAGGGTAGAGGGGCCCAGGATGACATTGCCCGCTCAACCTTTGACAAAGCGACGGCTCTCGATTCGAAATAAAAAGCTTTAGCCATTTATTTGGACCAGACTAAAGGTTTGTTCAATTATGACCTCAAAGTTGTCCAATTAGGGGCTCAAAATGAAAGAATTTCAGTGGCTACCTTGACAGACGCTGTCAACGAATGAAATAAAACGGCATGCTAAGCGATCCTGAGGAGCTAAGTTCTAGTGCTTCAGGAAACGGTTTTTGTTTTCAATTTGAACGGCATTTTTTTATGTATTTAATTTTCTAGTAAAAATATCTGGGGCGTTGCAAAACACAACTTTCCTTAGCTCTACGTCAATTCACTTTCTATGACTCTGCCCGCTTAATCAATTCATTCAACGCAGGAATTTCTGGAGTAACCCCCATGATTCTCATGAGCGTTTTTAAACACTCACCCTTTAGGTATTGGATTGGACTACAATACCAATGTTTTTTAACATTCTACTAAAATTCCAGCGGAGTTTATAAGGAATAAACTGCTATAAACACGCTTACCGTCGAAAATTGTGATGATTTATTGTGCTGCTCTGGTCATTTTCCCACAAATGGGAATTTTATGGTATAGTTGCCTGATTGAGAGCTATCAATATAAAAATATAATCAAAATCGTTAGAGCCGTTTTTGAGAAAAAAAATTTGGTGTTTTCAACACTATGATAACTATAGTTAACTTTCGGTGGATTTTGCCCATACCCTCATGTTTGCGTACCATGGTAACCTGTAGGCTAGACATCAAGCTTCAGCTGATTTGGTACGGTGGTTTTCTCTAAAAACCACGCTAAAATCGATTTCGTCGAAAGTTTTAGTAATTTATTGTGCTGCTCTCGTCATCTTCCCACAAATGGGAATTTTATGGTATAATTGCCTTATCGAGAGCTATCAATATAAAAAACTTGATCAAAATCGTTAGAGCCATTTTTGAGAAGAAAAAAAATTTGGTGTTTTGATCACTATGATAACTATAGTTAGCTTTCGGTGGATTTTGTTCATACCCTTATTTCGGCGTCCCATGGTAACCTGCGGGCGAGATATTAATTTTGAGCGGATCGTCGTTCACAGACACACACACAGGCCATTTTCCCAAATAGTGTTTTTCGGACTCAGGAGGGTCTGAAACGTAAAGATCTGAAGAAAACTCAAATTTTTTTTTTCAGTAGATTACATAACTTTCCTTTCTACTTTGTAGAGCCAAGTAAAGTAAAAAAACATGCGAACCCAGTTGAAACGAAAGTAAGTTATAAGAATAGTTTCACATCTCTGTCGCACTGTCCCTTTCTCTGGACGAGCACGTGCCTATCATCGGCTAGATTGGTTGAAGATACATGAGCGCACGCGGTTGAAAGTGGCCACCTTGATGTTTCAAGTCCTGAAGACCCACCAGCCTACTTACTTGTACGACAATTTCAAGTTCATGACAACGAGAGACACCCGGAGTAAGAACAAACCGCTGGTCATTCCGCCACAGAACGGCTATGCTGGCAAGATCCTTCGTGGTTTTCACGGGTGACCTAGGGCACACAACCAATTTAACTACTGCTTTGGCGTAAAACTCGATGCTCCTCCGGACGTATACGATTAAGCCGCTCACCCAGCTCGCTAGCGATCGGTCAACACTCGGCGCTTAAAGGGAGAATGAGCTTTCGGGCTCGGGCCATCCTCATTGATAAGACCTGGCCGCCCAAGCCCGGAGGTCATGACTCTTCCAAACCATCCTCCCCTAGAGTAGGCACTCGTCGCTGCTGGCCAGGTTGGTTTGGCTCACTGGAACTCGGCGTGGAATGCATGGCAGTGCGATACGGTGTTGGGTCAGAACGTGGCTGGTCATAGATAGAGTCGTTGCTAGGTCTTCTTCGTCTCTTCTGCGACAGGGTACCCTCATTCCCCTGTCTCTCGGGAACCCAGATGCTGCAGCAATGACATAGACGATGCTGTGGTCCAGATGGGATGCGTTGGCAGATTAATTTGTCATGAAGAGTGGGCTGTGAGGAAGATAATGTTGGTGTCTATTGTCGGGAGGGTATGCATTTTTTTAACTGACTGACGTGGGCGATTTTTATGTTCGCAGGATCTGCGACATTGATCTACTCATATGACACAGTGGAAAGGTGTTTCGTTACTTGGAAGGGGTCTGAATATTTAAATGATACTTTGATTGCTACGTGTTTCACTTTGCTAGAGAGTATGTGTGTCTTTAATAATACATTATCTCCTACGTTGAAGGTTACAAATCTATGCCTCGCACTATACGCTCGCCGCGAAATCTGGTGTGCCCTTACGAGATGCTCATACACCGTCATACAAGGTCAGAGGCCTTGATGCTGTATTGGCTAGTACAAACTGCCTTACCCCAATACAAGTGTAAAGGTGTTAGGATCTCGCGCCCCAAGAAGACTTTTGCTGGAGTAAAACCTGTGCTTGAGACCGTTGCTGAATTTAGCGCCGCTTCGATAACTGGCAGGCTGTCTGACCATTTGGTTTGTTCGTGGGGCGCATAGGAAACCGTAATAAATAATCAGCGAAATTGATGCGGCGCGAACCTAAACGGCATGAGTTGGAGTTCTGACTTTATCAGTCTACCATTCTCGTGCTTAATTTTGGTTAGCGCTGTTAATGCCTTGTGTTCCGTGTACAGGTCACGTCGAATTCTGCTGTTTCAAGGTATATCCTAATTTTTTTAATGGCCAAAATCACTGCCAGGATTTATAATTCGCTTCGGGAGGTCAAAGCTGTACAATGAGAATATTGCTGTGTCTGACTTCATTAAAAATGTTGTTGTGCTCAAGAAAAACTTCAAAGATAAGTTGCTAAGCGAATATGTATGTCGTAAAGATGTAGTCGAGTACATATGCATGTCCCAATCTCTCGTAGCACTCCTCTTATTGTCAACTATTTTTAGTAAATTATTATGTGTTGTGTGAGTGTGGTCAGTTATTATTATTACTCGTATTATTAGTACCTTCTGCTGTGCTAAGTTTTTACGCTAAGAAACACTCTGACACACTATTAATCTACCTTCGCTATGAGTTTATATAATAGCAACAATTGTGTGCGCGTTTGGTGGAATGAATGGTCGGTTGAATGAGTAAGCGGGTGGCCACAGCTAGTCCCGGGAAGGAGGCGCAGGGAGGAGACAGTGGCAGGTTACTTGATGAGAGGTAAATAAAATGTTGGGTTGAATGTAACTTTTTTGGTGTGGACGTGTTATTTGGGATCTTTTTCTTCCTTTAACACTTACAGCATGTTAGCGAGAGGTATGGAATTGTAAATTTAGTGCAAAGAGAAGAATATAAATATATAAACAGATTTTTGTGAATACTAAATATTGGTTGTAAATGCAAATTATAGAGGATGATTGTGAAACCTGTATCCTGGGTGTACGGAAGAGGTGGCCTCATAGCACTAATTCCCCCAGGTGGTTAAATAAAATATCTCTCCCTTTCACTCTCTCTCTCTCTCTCTCTCTCTCTCTCTCTCTCTCTCTCTCTCTCTGCCTGGATATCTATTTATGTTAATCAGAGCCTTACGATTGCTAACCGAAAACTTTTGAACAACGCAAGAGAACTCAAGAAAACCCGCACCTACAAGTTTGTGTGGGAGCAGGATGGAAAAGTATTGATTCGCAAAAACGAGACATCCGGTATCGTTCATCAAAGGTCACAGTTTGACCTCGATGAGTTGAAGTTGAAGGAAGAAAGTCCAACAAGAGCTGCGCAGCAGACATCAAAAAACAGATCGGTGGGCGACACAAGTGGCCCGACTCAGTATTGGGTGAGGGTGAAATGATCGCTATTATTTGGTTTGGATTGGCTACAATTTCGGGATTTCCAGCGATGAAAAGTAGAATAGTGAATGACAAGAGCTATTTGAAGATGTGGTTTTGGATGTCGTTTAATTTTATAAAATTTTCTTTATTTCTGCCGATTACTTATTGTTTTGAAATCACAATGGGGGTACTTTATATGAAAAATCTGAACTCATTACTGAAATGGATGTGAGGGACTTGCTGTACCCGACTCAGTGGAAAAAGGCGCTAATAAAACCTATACCTAAAAAGAAAAATCCCAAAGTGGTGGCTGATTTTCGTGCAATAAATATTTTAAGTGCCCTTGGAAAGGTCTTCGATGTGATAATCTTTGAGGAATTCATAAACCATATAGAACACAACGGAAATTTGACCGAACATCAAGCGGGTGATAGAAAAGGGAACAATACCGAAACACTGTTGATCGAGTTATTAGACGACGTTAGAAACGGTCTTGACAACCGTAAAATAACGTTACTGGTTACGATTGACTTCTCTCGAGCGTTTGATAAGGTGAGGCATAATTTATTATTAGCTATGCTTAAGTCGATGAGGTTTTCTCAGGGGGCTGTTGCATGGTTCCATTCATTCTTAGACAGACGTATACAGTCTGTTAAAGGGATGCACAATGAAATGTCAGATTGGAATGTAGTTAGAACCGGAGTTCCGCAAGGATCGGTAATGTCAGCACTTTGCTTTCTCATTTACATAAACAATATTGGTCAATGTTTTAAAAATTGTAAATTTAAACTATATGCAGACGATCTTCAGATTTATGCTACCGGAAATGTGGGCGAAATCGAGGAAATTATTGGGCTAGTAAATGAAGATTTAAATAGGTTACTCAATTGGGTAAATGAACATGGTCTGCAAGTAAACTCACAAAAATGTGCAGCAATAGTTATAGGTCACAGGAAACTCTTAGCAAGACTGGACTTCTCAGCATTGCCTATTCGTAGAATAAATTACGTTGATCAAATTAAAAGTCTTGGCCTCACAATTAACAAACATTTGACTTGGCACACACGTGAACAATGTGTGTAATAAATTCTATCGGGCTCTCTATCAACTGAAACGTTGTGCAGGACACTTTCCTAGAAATGTCAATATATCACTGATTCGTGCGTTCTTTTTACCTTTATTTGATTACGCTTGTAATGTACTGAGCGATATCACCCAAGAATTATTGAGAAAGTTCCAGACAGCACAAAATGCCGCCATTCGCTTCATTTATAGCCTAAAATTAGCTGATCATGTCACGCCATATTTCAAGCGATTGAAGTGGTTAAAGGTTTGGGAGCGATTCGAACTCTCTCGTGAGGTTCTGGTATGGAAACTGGTAAAGCTCCGTACCCCATCTAATTTAGCCCGTAAAATAATCCGAAGAGAAAAAGACCATGGGTTAACCACGAGAAATGTCAGCGTTCACCTTCAAATTCCGAAATGTAAAACATCAGCTCTCAGTAACTCATTCATAGTACAAGCCACAAAAATGCATAACGCTAATCCCAAAATATTTACCCATTCAGTGCGCAAATTTAAAAGATTGTATAAATTGCAGTTAATGGAGAGGTATAATTAAGTTTATAATGTTTTCATCATTTTTACTTGTTATTTCAAGAAGTACCAATGTCAGTTGTCAATGTTAACATTTTCTTTTGTTACCTGTTTTTATTCTTTTGTGAAAATAGTTATGTTTTCTATTATTTGACTCTGGAACGTAGTGTGTAATCTATGTATTCAGATGAAATGGAAGAGAGGACCACAAGTTCTCTTCTTTCTCTCTCTCTCTCTCTCTCTCTCTCTCTCTCTCTCTCTCTCTCTCTCTCTCTCTCTCTCTCTCTCTCTCTCTCTCTCTCTCTCTCTATCTCTATCTCTATCTCTATCTCTATCTCTCTATCTCTCTCTCTCCCTTACATACACTCAACAAACGGATTATAGCGACTTTGTGCACACCAAATTATAACGCCATCAGCTTTAGGTACGGAAACGCGGTCATTCAGTGGGAAGAAGTCCAAGATTTATTGAGTTTTGCGTTGTTCTTTTTCGTAGAGCATTGGAGAGTTGGAAAGAACTCTTGAAGGGATTTTCTTCCGCTAAGAGGTATTTTTCTTGATGCAAAAGTTTAGCAGTTAGAGAGACACAAGAAGCTCTTACGAACTCTCGAATTGTCACCAGAACCCGACGAAAGATGCCAAAAAAACTGGGGGAAAATTTTGGCAATCTTCCGAACGCATCCGCCGTTCGAAACTGACGGAAACTTTGAAAGCTCGCTCCTTCGTCCGCGCCTCGGCAAATCCTGAGCGACTCTGGAGATTGACGAAATTGCAGTTTGAGTAACGCGACCGCATCGATTTGCGACTGTCGAGCGAAATAATGAAATAAATAAACGGCGCGGGGGACAATCGACGACTGCCTTTCTAAATGATCGTATAAATATCCGTGACATTCTCCCGTCAGATCAGAATCATTCAATCTTCTAGTGAACCATGTCTCTTCAGGTACCCACTTTACTACTCAATCATTTTACCTCTTGCATCGTCTAGTTGCGATCTCGGCCAACTCCAAAAAGCCAAAATTGTCAGGTTAACTTATTTTGTAAAGTGCTAAATTAGGCTGGAAATATCTTCTTCTTTAAGTGACGTGAAAGCAGAGTATTCGTGAATGGCTGGAGCATGTCGAGAAGGGTAAGGGGTTGATCACATTATTACCCAGGACTTGGCCGGCTTTGTTACTCATCTTGGAGTTTTGCACCTGTCGATAGATGTTTAGATGTGTCAGGCTGATACCTTTGGCTGATATACCACATGCCAGGACGAGGGTGAAGATCATGCGACTCAACATTGCACGCACTAGTCAGGGAACTAGAAGAGTCAAGAGGAATTAGGGGGCTTTAAGGGCCTTGACAGGGCCATTGACAATACCTTCATATGCAGCATCGAAATTGCACTAACTAGTTTTATTGTCAACAGGAATGTATTAAGATGGAGCGTTGCTGTGTTGAACAGCAGAAAGATTCAGACCTCTTTAGGAAGCTGCTCACTGAGGGCGAGGACAGCGAGGGAATGTCCTCAGGGAGGGATTATACCTCCATTTCTATGTAAATGGTCTATCTTCTTGGAAGATTGAACGGAGCTGGGTTCTATGCGCCAGAATATGCTAATGATGTTAATGAGGGCACCTCTGCAGATGGTTTGCGCGTGGTGTAGGGAGATGGGACTCACCATCAACCCAGCTAAGACGACCGTAGTACCGATCACACTTGTTGGGACTGAGGCGACCGGAAGTCATGGGTGAAGTAGTTCAGCTCAATGAGCACGTCAAGTATACGAGTGTGGTTTTGAATCGAAAACTAACCTGAGCGCATCAGATTCCTGCAAGAATGTTCGTTTGGTGCTCATGGAGAAGTTGTACCAAAGGCCAAAAATGGCTCCTTTTCAAGTCTCTAGCGCTGTACCAGGACGTGTTTGAGGGTCTCTTAATCTGCACCACCTAAACCGCGGGGCGTTATGTCCATAAAAACATGTGTTTGTTCATTTTGCTGTGTCTCGTGATTATCCCCACTACCTGTCTCTCCACCATCAGAAGGCCCTACCTCGTATGTTTACCCTGAGATATAGCGTTTGGAGCGCCTCACTCCCGCAGTGTTCCAGACAGTCCGATGCATTCTCCTGCCTTAGTCTCTCACTGTCCCACTCACGTGAAACTTTTCAAGATTGTGAGGGCTGCCGTCCTCTCGTCACTTCTCACTTTCTTGGCAAACCTTTCCCGTACTATCTCTGCCCCTCTGAATAATTTTACTCCAGTTCCTATTTCTCTTGTTCTTACAATGAAATCATCGCTAAATTTTATGAAATTCGTAAAAAATAATCTGAGCATCTTGCATCTACACAGGTTGTAATTGTTGCCGCGGTCGGGTTTGCTGTTGTCTCAGGGCATGGTGTCAGCCTCACTGCAGTTTGTAAGTATCGATACCAAACCATTCTGCCAATGCCTGTTAATATAAATCGCAAGCAACGATTTAATCTCATTCGTTCTAGTAAATCTTATAAAAGTATACAATTCGATATTACACAGCCAAACCACACGAAGGGAAATTCGATTACAAAATTGATCATCACGCTCATGGAGACTGGCATGGGTCTGCTCACCCCCACGGCTATGGCGGTCTGGGAGATGGCCATGGTAGCTACAGCCTCGGGGGAGCTGTTGGGTTCGGCGTTCTTCCTCAAGGCGGCCACGGAGAACAACTCAACGGCGGCGCTGAAACCTTCAATGGCGACACCGCTAGGTTCAGCAGTGGCTACGTAGGTGGATTCGGCGCTGGGTTCAGTGACGTTGGATTCAACCATGGACATCACTTTCAAGCTCGCAATGGTTTCAGGGGTGTTCAAGGCTTCCAACGAAAATGAAGCCAAATCATTTTAAGGAGAATGCCGAGGAAATAACGTTTAGTCAAGGAATTTGTTCCTGTTGTGACTAGTTACCAAATTTGTGTATTAAAACTGGAAAACAACGTTACATTTCTGGTCTGCGACTCCACCCTGTCCTATATTCCTACAAAAATATTTAGGGTACTTATCGAGGATGGCCACAAGGTAGAACTAAACTAGTCAAATGGGCGGTGGTATTGAGATAAAGTGATTGGCGAAAATGCTATGAGAGATTAGACAGCTAGAGAGAGTCAGTCAAGAAACATGATTCCGCTATAGTGAATGAGAAGCATTGTTATGTAGACTCTGACAACTAGCATTCCATCAGAAGCCTGATGGCGGAAATATGCCAGACCGCTCTGCCACCTGTAGGTCAATAGTGAGGAGACGATTCAGGTACGCCTGGGCTAAGCCAGGCATAAGTGGGGGAGTGGGGGGAGAGAATTCATTCTCGCCAAAGGATGGTCTCAGATCAGTGCATGAGGGAGACTGGATCGCCTATGCCTCCAGTTACGCTAGTTCACCCAATTCTGAACATAGAGAGACACGCGCCAGACGAAGGGTACCAGATTCACACCTGCAATCCCCAAATGCTTCCAATTGAAGCCCCTGTGGCCAATTGTTGTGTGACTGGATTAGGACCACCAGGTGACCGTTTATGAGCTCTCTACAACAGTTCTTTAAACATTCTCCTTGTTACCTTCGTAGAGGTATATTGAGCAGCTGCTCTTGGTGAGCACTAACCCCTGCAACTCTTGAGGTTGGGGCCATGGAATATTATACGGATGGATCAGTAAGGGGCCTAGAAGGCGCATGAGTTTATGGACCAGGGATCCAGACAGCAATACCACTGGGTGCGTTGGCAACAGTTTTCTAAGTAGAGCTCATTGCAGTGATGGTGTGTGTATAGCACTGCCTGCTCAGGGGTCTGAACAGACAAGAACATACATTATGTCAGACAGATAGGCTGCACTTAAGGCTCTGGCTTCTTACACCATTACTTCTAGGCTGGTTTGAGAATGCCCAACTGGCCAGAAGACCTTCGCAAGGGAGAACACATTGATAGAAGGGAATGAGAAGGCCGATAAACTGGCGAGAAAAGGATCTGAGCTTCCCCCAGTGGAATCTGAGCCATCTGTAGTAACCACCGATAGCCACTTCATCAGAGAGGTTGGCAAGTGGGAGGAGAAGGGCAGGGCTGCCTGCTGGCAGGATGTGCGAGGCCAAGGCAGTCAAGGCTGTTTATTAAACTCTCAAAGGAGCAAACAAGATAGATGCTTTGTCTGGAGAGAGAAAGTATATGGTCCACTAAGGTACCACCTGGCCAAGATTGGTAAATAAGGGGTTCTGTCAGGTCGAGCAGTAGTCGGTGGAGCACGTATTATGTATTTGTGAGGAGCTTGCTGTGGTGTTGGAGAAAAAAGAGAAAAACGTGGGCATTAGAGAAATAGCAAGTGAAATGGGAATCTCGTCAACGGGTCGTGACACGTAGGAGTTCTTCCCCAAGATCCGTGAACGAATTTCCAGAAAATGGGTTGAGTCAGACCACTGGACGAGCCAGTTCCTCACAAGCATGGTGATTTCAATGCGCGGCTCTACTTCTTTTCCCTCAAAGACTCTCTGTCATGCAGGTCTTGCACCTCCAGTGCGGAGGGAACAGGAAACCACATGCTGCTTCACTGTAGTTTCTACACAGTGAGCGATGGTTGTTGGGAAGGTAAACGAACTTAGCAGCATTGACTGCTACAAAGCAAGCCTATAACTATTTTGCAAAGTTCCCAAAGAAGGTGATAGCTAAGAAACTTGGTAATAGTTGATCTGTCCTTTTGAAACTTACCACCCAAGTAAATAGTTAGATCAGGTAGGAAACCAGATTAAGAACTCTTCCTAGACGGGGTGGAATACCTCTGTGTGGTCTCCCACGGGCAACAGCTGTCTACCGGGAGACTGGCTAACGACCAAATACCTGCCATACTTCCGCAGGTCTGATTTCGGTGGATGCTGCAGGGGCCAGCCTCTTGCACATTAGCGAAACCGCGCTTCCCATACCTGATACAACCCTCATCGAAGGTTTAGGAACAGTCATCAAATAAGGAAACAGACCTGGTGCGCCTTAGAGTGCTAGGGGTCCTTCAACTGCAGCCGGAGGAAGGTTCAAGGATGGACCTCAAGGTCGGTTTGCATTTGTTCGAGAATGGTGGGGGCGTCACATCAGGGAACCTCCTCTGAAGCTGGGGGTGGACATGAGAAGGCTTATGTACCCCCTCACAATAGGCCCATTTGAGGCTGCAGTGGAGGTTCCCCAGTTGCATCATATTTCCCCTTCTCCACATGGAGGGTTATCCATTGTTAATTACCGGTGCAATGGACCACACTGCCTACGAGGCACAACTGTGTGCAATAAACATTCAGCGTGGCATAAGCCTGTGCACCAGGGACAAAGATCAACCATCTCCAGCATTTTCTCTGGGTCTGATCACGATGGACTGAACGTAACGGTCGACCTTCACCTCAATAACAAGGTCATTTAATGGCCTTGCGATCATTTAACGCCCCGGGCGAGCAGGTCAAAACTCCTTCTAAGTCTAATTGAAATGCCAAAGCGAAAAGCGAATTCCGAAAAGTAACAATAAACGCTCCCAGGCTTCGAAATGGCGTGGAAAATGTGGCTTGTTTTCTCATTCCTCCCCAAGAGGGTCGTGCCATTGAACTGAAGACCTTCTAGTCCTGAGGCGACAATGAGCTCTCGATAATGTCCCGCTGAATTGTCGAGCGGAAACGTAAGCGCCTCTCCGCTCGTCAGAGGGAAATTAGAACTCCGAGCCGCTGGGGTAATTAATACCTCCATAACTTGGTTGAAGTCTTCAAGTTCGTTTAAGAGATAAAAGTTGAGTCAACGAATACTTTTTCCATTCCTCAACCCTAAGGGCAACGAAAGTAACATCATCGTTCAAAAAAAAGTCGCGTTTTCGAGACATCTTTCTTTTCCATTGTACTCAATCCCAAATATTCGATGCGCCGCTTCCCACTACGTACCGGCTAATCCAATCGGCTCTTGTATCAATTTATGAGTTCCGTTCAAAAGGTATCGTGAATTATGATTTCTACGTTCTTTGGCTGTGCAGATTGAAAAGGAAAGTTACGTAATCGACTGAAAACAACAGTTCTCCTCATATCTTTACGTTCAGTCCGAAAAACGCTATTTGGGGAAATGGTCTGTCAACGATTTTTAGAGGAAAGAGGAATCAAATCAGCTCAAACTTGATATCTAGCTCGCAGATCATCATGGAACGCCAAAACTAACTATAGTTATCGTTGTGATCAAAACACCAATTTTTTTTCTCACAAGCAGCTACAAAGATTTTGATTAATTTTTTAATATGGACAGTACCATAAAATTACAGGAGCAGCGCAATACATTACCAAACCTTTCGACGAAAATCGAGTTTAGCGTAATGTTGGTTTATTATTCATACTAAATATTGGTTTATTATTCATTCTGAATAATTACCGTATGTTATCTGTCAGCAAAATTTTGTTATAACCCCCTTCCCCCCTCCTTTAAAATTTGATACGATTCAAGACATTGGGATTCCAAATCTGCGATGTCTGTCCGCCGTTGAGCCTTTAACGTTATCTAAAAAAATCCGTTCTTGCGCACAATAATCCCATTTGTTATCTAGTTGTGCTCGCCTGCTCGGCAATCCGATCGGACGAAGCCCATGGTTGTTATGGGCAAAAAATAGTTTTAAAAAATGAACAAAATTTCGGCAGTTTTATCCCAAAAGCACCGTATTTGGTATCGTTTCCTTGGTATTTTTAGATGCTGGGTCGAATGGAACAATTTCTAGAGGTCTGCAGTAGCGCCAGTAGTGAAATCACAGTAAACGTAGTGGGCCATAGTCTACTAATTGAAACAACTCGTGGGGCAATAACTATGGCGAAAGTGATCGTATCTTCGTTTGTATTCTCCCCCCCCCCCATCACCTGTCAGCTCGACTCGAAACGCCGTGCCCATTGCCTACAAGCATGTGTCTGGTTGGGTGGGTGGCGTCCTGGCTGGCCTAGAGAGGCGGTACACTCCTGCTGGGGATGCTGTTTGATTTATTTCTTTGGCTATCTGTTTATTTTCGGACCCCCCGGGCGTTAAGAAAGCTCTAAACGACGCGTCTTTGGGTGGGGGGGGGGTTCACTTATGCGGGGGTGGGCTCGAGGCTAGTTGGGGGTTGTCGCCCCCCCCAGTCAGCAGCTGTGAGTGGAGGGAGTGTGAATGGGTTGTGGGTTAGTCTATGCAAGAGATGGAGTGACTGTAATTTATTGGGAGTGGGTGGTTGCGTGGGTGTTTTTATTTGTCCAGAAATGGTGCTGCGGGGGTGCACAGCCCGCAGCAAAAGCTCCAACACCGAGGACTAAGTCCACAAACGGTGGATGTCTCTATAGGACGCTAGGGTAAAAGCGAAGTGATCCGCCGATCCCCAGAAACCCAGCAATATCCTGGTCCTGCAGATATCGCAGTGGTGGATGGTTCGCTGGAGGTAGTCCCTGTCCCAGTCCCCCCTTTTGGTTTATTATTCATTCTGAATAATAACCCTATGTTTTCGGTCACGAAAAATTTTTTACAACCCCCCCTCAAAATTTGATACTTTACGTTTCATGACATGGAGATTCCAAATTTGCAATGTCCGTCCGCCGTCCCCCTTCCTCCGTCCGCCGTCCCCCTTCCTCCGTCCGCCTTCCGGGCCGTTTTGTGCCTTTAACGTGGTCTAAAAAATTCGTTCTTTCGCCCAAAAATCCGATTTGGTATCTAGTTGTGCCCGCCATCTTGGCAATCCGATCGGACGAAGCCCGTGGTTGAAAAAACGGTTAAAAAAATTAACGAAACGCAGTACAACGCGGGAGCTACAGCGTTTCGTCGATTGAATTCCCTCCTGTTCCGCCCCTCTCGTTAAAAAAGCGAGCGAGCGCGCCTGCTCGCTTCCCTCCCAACACTCAACTCCCCCGGGTTCGCTTCGAGCGCCCCCCTTCCAATTTCCCCGACGTTTTGGTTTTAATACGATTCAATTTTTTTGGATTCTTTAGTCATTTTGGTTTTTTTCATACATTTTTGGTTAAATTTTGATATTAGTATTTAGTGTGCATGTTTTCATATTAAAATTCAGTTTTTTCTGGATACTTTCATTTTATTTTTTTTAATTTTAATATTACGATTCAGTTCTTTTCGACCTTTTTTTGGGTTTCATTATGATATTTTTCGATGCTGAATCGAACAGGATGGGCCTCGGAGCATTAATGCTAGGTCAAGCTGATTATCCGAATAATAAACCGTTGTGTAATAATTTGCAGGGTTTTTCTATTTGCCTGATGAGGTGGAGGCTGGTTGGCGCCACGAGGCCGTTACTGCCTCCGTACACCCCGTAAATCGGAATGTACCTTCCCGCCGGGCCTTTCAGGCGCTTGGAATATTTAGGTTTCGTCGTTCCGTTGTAGTCCAGTCATGTTTCATGTGGTTTATAAGTAAATTTCGATGCTGAATCTATTGGGATGGGTTTCGGAGCTGTCAGACTCCGTCAAGCTGTTCAAGAGAATAATAAACCGTTCTGTAATAATTTGCAGGTTTTATCCTTATAAACTCCGATGAAATGTTACTTGGTTCTTCGGAAAAAATCAAGTGGTACTCCAACCAAGTACCTATACGATGCGTCTTCAATAACGTTCATAAGATATACAGGAGTTACTCCAGAAATTCCGGAATTTCAATCACCGTCGTTTCACTCAAACACGTTTCTAAACGTTTTTACTCAATAACTCCGAGAAAGTTATTAGTATCCTTTATATTAAAAATCGGGTTTACACCCTAATTAATCCTCTGGTATCAATTGCTCAATAATGGTCGTGACATGAGCACGAGGAGCACAATAATTTTAGGCACAACCGCTCGTGAAGTGATGATTCTAATGATCTAAGTGAAAAATAGATTGAGTTAATGAAATAAGCCATGAACACAAGTGAATTGATGTAGAGCTAAGGCAAGTAGTGAGATGCAGCGCACCTGATATTTTCAAAAGTATTTACATATTCATAAATATTATCCGCCCTCCCGGATACTTCAAAAGTCCATTATTTATTTTTTCTGCTCTCAAATAGGGTTCGAGATGATCAGACGAAAAATATTTTTTTCAGGCGATGTAACAACTTTATTTCCCGTTCCGTGAGACAGATAAAAGTAAAGCTCCTGTAAGCGAAGGACATCGTTCTCTCAGCGCTCGCCCATCCTCATTTCTTCTCAAGTAGCAGTTTCATCGGAACATCCCCCAAATTTGCATCTGAATTCCCTCCCTTCTCAAATCTGAAGTGAAGAACTTAAAGATCTCAACAACGAACCACTTGACCCTCCGCCTTCTAGTAAGTCGATTCCTCAGTCAATACGGCTCAACCCTTCGGCCAACTTCTTTCCACGAACTAGAATCAAACCTTAAGTTGTTCTGCCGAGAGGGCCTACAATCCGATTAGAGGGGGCACAAGTCAAGTTTTCCAACTAAGTTTCGCGTTAGCGGCTCGAAGAAGAGCAATTTGTTGCGAAAGCCGCGCAGGGATAAGTTTCTTGGACACATCGGAAGCTTAAGAGTTTAGAATAGTAACGAGTTGTATTCGCTGGCCTGTCGTTGACCCTAATGGACTTCGGAGGGCCAGAGTTTCATCTAATTTCCCACCCATGAGTGAAACCTGGAAAAAGTCGTTCACTCTCCCTTTTCTGCCAAGATTTATTTATTTATATGGATACAAGACAACTTTGGAAAGAAAAACAAAAGAAACTGACGACACTGATAACACACGCACCGAAAACAAAAATTAGCCACAATAGTAGTTCAGTCTGAAGCTGTTAGGAAGAATGACAATTGAGATGCAAGGTGAGTTGCTTGACTGAGGAGAGCGATGAAGAGAGAAGTCGATGAAGGGAGAAGACGTGGAGAGCAGGTTAACTTTGCGAGAACTACGGTATAAATAATTGGTTGAGGAAAAGGGGACGGCGAAGGGGGATACAGATCGGGATGAAAGGCGAGGCATAGGGAAGCTGACACGAGCGAGGAGATCAGCAGAATTAATCCGCCGATAGCAGACCGTGATAGAAAGAAACAGGCAGATAAGCGACAGTCACTGACAGACAAGAAGCGGCGAGAGAGCTCATTGTAGGACAGGTTTTCACGGGGAATTGAGAACTTATAGCTCTAAAAGTACGCTCGAGCTGTACAAAATGACACTCGTAATATGACTCCACATTACTCACGCATACTTCAGGATTGGCAACATGAGAGTCACTAAGGCAGGGGCATGTGAGAACTCAGTAATATCAGTAAGGTCCTGCGGAAGGAGAAGGCAGTCTGAAGAGCCCAGGGCGTAGGAAATCTTCAGGTCGTCCGCATAAATTAAGAAATTGGTGCGATGAAGGAAGGAACTGACCCTGTTCATCAGGTTGAAGAGAAGGTGGACAAGATGCGAGCCTTGCGGAACACCAGATGTGGCGGAAAAGGGGCGAGAGAAGACGCCATTGGTACTTACTGAAGGCTGTCTAGGGCTAAGGTAGCTGGTGACCCATGCGTGAAGTGGGCCGAAAACGCCAGGCGATGAGAGCACATCAAGAATGGTACCGTGGAGGAGCGCCTATCGAACGCTTTGGAGAAGTCAGTCGTGACGAGATCCACCTGATGACAATCCTCAACAGGACAAAACTCGTAGTCCTGAAAAGTTGGCGGATTTGTCACGGTTGAGCGCCCTTTAACAAACCCGTACTGCTCAAGGGCTAAAGAGCGAGTTAAACGGTGGCGAGATGTTCATTTATCGTCCGATCCGAGCTATTGTAACAACCAGATAATGCGCCGATAGCACTACGTTAACCACGATGTAGTGGTGGGTGGCCCTTCATAATTTTGTCAGCACGTTTTCTGAGAAAATTAAGCTTCTAAGGCTGTAGAAAAATACTTGTACTTTCTTCAGCACCTCGTAAATTAACATCATCCTTGCAACGATAGCTGCAACCTCCACCCTACAAACCCACTTCCAGGTTTTACAGTAACAACCACAAGTCCGACTCACGGGAAACTAGAAACTGCTCTTCCAGCTCAATCCGGTCTTCAACTTATTGTGTCATTCGTCAATCTTCAGAACTCAGCCAGGCTTCGCTTGAACCGAGTTAATACTATCCTTTAGCCCCACGAAATAGGAAGGAAAGTTGTACAGTAGTCTGAAATTTCAGCTTTCATTTCCTTCACTAATGGCCTGAAAGCATCACGCTGGGTGGGAACGCAATGGTGTTACGAAAAATTAGTTTAGAAGAAACTCTGGCCTCGATCCCTCCCCTGCCTCTGCACACGCCATGTTCTAAGGGGTGTGCATCTAGAAGTACCAAGGCCTGAGGGGCCGCCCGTTATTTTGTTTTTTTTTAGTTTGCTTCAGAGCTTTGAGTTACACGGCCTGCTGAATTCAATAACCCTGGTATGACTACAGGCTACGAAATAGTTTGCAAATGATTCGCCTAGTCCACTGTCCACTACTCTCTAAGCGCCACTCCTTCTGCCATCTTCCAAGGTATTCTGTCGTTCTTGTTCTCTTGCTCTGTTACACCCTATAACTTACTCTCTCTACAAATAGAGCCTGTGGCGTTCTACTTCCAAGATCTGCACTGGAGTTACTTGCACAAACATTGCATTGGGAACAGTCCTGCGTGCACTGGACACTCTCAAATCGCCTCGCATTTGCACTAGTGACATCGCTTTAATATGCCTCCCCTAATACCTCCACGCCAGAAAGGAGTATGACCTTGAAGAGTGACACTACCTCTGTATGTAACAACTACTGCCAGAGGAAACATATCTGAATCTAATGTGCTCGATAACTATTACGTTTTGATTCGAGCTACTCGTCCCATGATGACCTCTAGCTGATTCGGTTTAGCCGTTCTCTTTTATTCCGCTCCCTGACACACACAGACTACTTTGTCAAGTAAGGGATTTTTACACGCAGAAGACCGAAACATAGATTCGTATATTGTCCCCCGAACTCACCTTCCTACATTCTAGTTCTAAGGGAAGTAAAAATGCTGCGGATTAAGACTAGGAGCGTTTCAGAGAAACTCCTCTGACAGTGGTCCTGCTAAGCTGGCATAAGTTGACATAATCCCCACCAGGGATCTCGCCGATATCTCGCCTCCTTCGCCAGTCTACATTGAATTATTAAGCGTTCCCTAATATCTCTCAAGGACGCCCCTGAAAAAGGTTCTTTCCTGCGAAGAAGAGTTTCAACGAAGACTCGGTGGATCGAAGAGACTGTTTGATTAATGGAAGAGAAAATTACAGGATTTGCCTCCCGGATGAGAGCTCCCTTTGACGGTGATGAAGGGGACGGCCGTGAACCTAATGGAAATTCGTACCGTCAATTTTTGCTCCGCGTCCTCGAAGATAAAAAATGTTTTATGACAGTTCGGCCGGCACAGGATGTTGGACGATTAGGAGTTTTTTCCCCTCCCAGTCCTCCCGCTCCCATTTAGATCTCGGAACGGCGATTCCGCCAAAAGTTGGAGAAACTTTTTCTCTGTGTTCATTATGATACTTGTTCAGAACACGAAAGAGAACTTGAACGACAGGCGAAAGGAAACTCTTGTAACGTGTATTTAGAGCGAAATGAAGAATAACCGATTCAGAGCAAAGTTAATATAACTTGAGCATGACTAAATTAAGTCCTCGGTGCTGCTCTTAACACGAATAATTTAAATTAAATTAAATAACAAAAAAGAGAGTAATGTCAACTGAATGCATTTAACCCGAATAGAAACGCGGTGGGTTGTCAGCATGAAACATGATATTGCCTTCATGTCACGCTGGGAGGGAACGAAATTATGTCACAAAACGAGTACATAAGAAACTCGGCTCTTCAGACCACAGATCTCTCCCTCCTCCCACCCACTCAGCCATCCCCTTGACTGCGATGCCCAGAGGTAATAAACGTATAGGTAACAAATGGAACTGTCAACACGATTTTCTTCCCATAATTTGTTACTATTCAAAACATTAATTTATTGTTTATTTTTTCTTTTAAAGGCAAAACACCTTAAACGATATTCACCAAACTCGCAAGATGTATAAATGGTGATTGGTATGCTATTGACCACTGTTCACACAAAAGATGTATTGAAATTGTAGGAGTCATTTTTGAGAAAATAAATTTTAGGGTTTTGGTGACTTCGATAACTACGGTCAGTTGTGAACCGATTTTGGTGTCCCATGTTGAGACTTGATGTCAAATTTGAGCTAATGTGGCTCAACCGTTCTCCCTCAATCACAGACAGGCCCGTTCAGACCATTTTCGGGCTCAGAAGCCTCGAATCGTAAAATAAAAATTGTTTCAGTCGACTGCATTCCTAATCTAATGGCGAGAGACGCCAAAATAAGAGCGCAGTAAACAATTATTGTTAGAAAAGCCTCATCTTATTTTCTAGCACCTCGAAACATCTAAGTAACTTATAATCTCTTTTCTTATCTCTTAATATGTTGTGTGTAGGTGTACGTAGTTTGCTTCAGAACGTATGTACAAAAATAGCTTCTTTTTTTTCTCTTGCTCAAAATAATTGTATATTTTCGAGATTAAACTTTGCTGTTGATAAAGAACTAACTCGAGCAATTACTCACATTGCAGTGCTAGTTTCCTTGCGTTATTTTTAGTTTAAATTAATTTTAATAAATAATTATAGATATTCATTTTAACTTCCTACACACTGTGTTCATTAGTAGAAGAAGAAAAAAGTTTATTGACAAAATAAAACAAAGTAAAAAAGATTCCTTCCGCATTACAAAAATAAACAATACCGACATGGTTTTTCAAACTATCTGTCGGGGGCGTCAGCAGGTTATACTAGAAACATACATGCTTCACCATGCTGGGGATTTCAGGAGTATGCAATGGCAGAGGGAGTGCAGCTGATTTATATTCGAATGGTGTTCCAGTTGCCGAGGTTTTCCCCGAATTACATTTTACATCTAGAGACAGGGGAGATCGTTTACTTTTGAAGCCCATCTAAAGTACTTGAGGAAGGTATCATGCCTCCTGGACACCCGTCTCCCTAAAATAATGGCCATGGAAGTGATGAGAAGCAAAGTGTCATGGGCTGGGCATCTAGGCCACCTCGCCACTGGATTGGGTGTCATAGATGAGTTGGATTCCCGGTCCTTAGAATATATCAGGCTTCATGCAGCTTCCTTGAGAGGTTTAGGGAGCACAGAACGCAGTTCTGGCAGAGAGCTATGGACTCTGAGAAGTTCACTCTATATAGAGAGGTTGACACCCGCTTCAAGGCTTGGTCAGTGAGCCAGTGATGGATATTTTCTCGGCGAGGTGGATTTTGAAGTTGAAGGGAGAACTGGTACATCTCAATGCAAAGCCGTATAACACTAACCACAACGAGGAGTGTGCTCTGTGCAATAGGCGTGAGAGGGAAGACTTGCACCACTTTCTCTGTACTAGCTCTGTAAGTTTTTAATACACCTGTCCTTTCACGGAATGAGACTGTGGTGTTGGATGGTGGTGAATGGCCTCAGCTGGTGGCTTTTAGTAGGATGGCCTGGAGATATCGCTCTGCGTTCGTACATGAATTTAATTTTTAATTTACTTTTATTTTATTGCATTTTGTTTTTTTCTTTTCGTATGTTTCTACTATAACCTGCTGACGCCCCCGACAGACAGTTTGAAAACCCATGTCGGTATTGTTTATTTTTGTAATGCAGAAGGAATCTTTTACTTTGTTTTTATTTTGTCAATAAACGTTTTTCTTTTTTTTCTTCACTGTGTCCATTATAAATGGAAATAAACCATTTTCAAAAAACAAATACGTTGGTATTTAAATTAAGGTAGTGCCATTAGTAGCAGCAGACCAATAAATATCGGTATTTCTAATATCTGTTACGTAGCAATACACTTTCCACAACCCCCTAAAATTCGACGACCTGCTTCATACACGGGCGCTATATCTTCTTTCAACGCATTTCTACGGAAACAGCTATGGAGTACAAAAGGCAGGTCTCAACATCGTTACAGGCGTTGTTGAGAAAATTGGAAAAACGGTAAATTGAGATTCGACAAATCAGGTTGTCCGAGCTATCATGAATTATATGTCCGTTCAACATATATATACAGAAATAACTACGGAAAACAAAATGTAGGTATAGGTTGCTAGAACACACTCCATAATATTGATGAAATCCAGTAATGCTCGGCAAATTGCAAAAATGTTCAAAAAGATATTATTTTCAACACATTTTTATCTCTGTTCAATGATTTGACAGAGGAACATTCATTCAGAACCATACATGTGAATTTGGAGAAAACCGTTCAAGCCGTTTTACCTTAACCTATTTTTGCTTTTTAGGCCTGTATCTTCGTTAGCCGAATTTTCATGGAGATATTTATGTAGAAGAACAGTTTTGTACTAACTAGTAGAAGATAATTTGAAGGTTTAATCAAAATTGTTGTGGCGGTTTTGGAGAAAAATGCAAAACCCCTAGTTTTTGGTACATTATCATCCCCCACCCCCCTTTCCCATCGACCGAAATCGCCCATATTTTGGCTTCCTCAAAGAATAACAAACAAAACGAAAACAATAATCAGCTCAAAGCGAACTGCAGACACACACACATGAACCACGCACGGAAATTAGGTTTTTTACACTCAGTAGGCCTCAAACCGTAAAGATCTGTAGAAAACCTAACTTTTTGTTATGACACGATCACAATACTCTCCTTACCCTTTGGGTACTGGACAGTAATGGTGGATTACTGTAAAAAAGTTGTGTGGCGCGCCGCACCAAATATTTTCTTCCCCTTTTCTATTCTTTTCAACACTCCTCATACTCCTTCGGGAAAGTAGAAAAATGTTCCGTACTCCTCAAGTGCGAACAATAGTTCTCCTATCTGCCCTATTCTCAGAGGTTTCGTACGAAATGACGAAACGCCTGTTTTCCCACTGTGAACGAAAACGGGCGATATTTCGAGAATCGAACTGTCGACAGGTGTTTGTCGCTACTGCCGCCCGTCTAGCGGCCGCTCAAAAATGGTCAATAACTGCCTGCAATTAGTGTATAGAGCACCGGACAAAAGGTCAAGTTTTACAACTTCCAATCACCCGCCTCGAGTCGCCTCAAACGGCCAACGGCCAGTAAAAGAAAACAACAAAAAAACATCGAACCACTTCCATTCAAACCGCCTTTCTCAAACTTGGAGTCCGTTCGGGGCGAATGTCTGTGTGAATTTTAATTAACTATCAAAAAGGTCTTGAAACTCGCAATCCGCGGCTAGGGCTAGAGCGGAAAGTGGGAATTAGGGGGGGGGGGGCGCACCTCGACGAAATTGGCGAATAGTAAAAGTTCTTCGCCTTGGGAGTTTTCAGTATAAAAACGGGTACGGACAATGTGGTCAGTTATCAGTCACAAGTAACGGTTCCAACGTGAATAACTCAAAAAGACCACCATGTCTCACCCTAAAGTAAGTCATTCTCATCAATTTTGACTACGGAAATTTTTTTTTTTTTTAATCTGCTGCTACGCATTACACAACTTTACTTAGCTCTACCTAATTTTACTGGTTTTCGTGACTTTTGCTACTAATTCAATTTATTTTTCACCCAGTTCAATGGAACTTGGTCAAACGTAACTTGGTAAAATAATGCGCTTATAGTTTCGAAATTTATTGTAGAGCTCCTCTTTGTGCCATTATTGAACAATCATTACTCAGAGAATTAAGTCAGTTTTTCTGAAGGTTCCAGTTGCATTTACGCGGAGTTAATAAAGACGAACAGTGCTTACATCGATATTTTTAATTTTCGTCGATATGTTTGGTAATTTATTTTGCTGCTCTCGTCATTTTCCCGACAACGATTTTATAGTACTGTCGAGTCATTTGGAGCTATTTATACAACAAATTTAATCGATATCGTTAGAGCCTCTTCTGAGAGGAAGAAAATTATTGTTTTGATTACTATGATAACTATAGTTAATTTTGCTTATGCCCTTATTTTTCCGTCTCATGGTAATCGGCCAGCGAAGGTAGTCAAACGCTCCTCTGATGTCAATGAGAACTGCCTCCCGGGAAACATTGCCTTAATCGACTATACAGTACACAACACACTTCAACGTCTCTTAAGGACGACGATCTTGTATACGGCCCGACCTCATACCATGCCCCTCGCCCGAGAAAAAGAACACTTTGATAGTTATACCAGTAATAATGGCAATAATAAATCAAGATGGGAGAAAAATATTGTGTATTAAAGAAATTGGGTTATGTCCGCCAGTAGGCAAAAATATTTGTATATAAAGACCACGACCAACTGACTGACTCCAGTACTGACTTAACGGCCAGACGATGATGTTTTTACATCGAAAGCGCTTGCCCACAGTAACTCACAAGCCAGAGGAGACGGACTCACTAACAGGTACGTTAACTTTAGTAAATATTGTGTAGGTGAAGGCTGAAGCGTTTTCAATGTTTAGAAAGGAATGGAGCTCTTCCTGTCGCTTTTACTCTTCAACTTGCCATATAAAACCACGGATTTTCTGGGGATTCAATGAAACGCTCGAAGATCAGTCTATTGAAGCCTCCTGGAGCAGTTTTCTAAATGTTGGGGGTGTACCGCCTGAATACTGTTGAAAGCACCCCTCACTGATCGTAGTCCAGTAGTTAAAGATGAATATTCTGAGTCAGCTGCCCTCTAATGTTGCAATTCCCTGGTAGCACACTCAATCACTGCAACTGCAAGCACTACTACCATTTTTCTATCTTTCTCAACACAAACCTCACACCTCAATTTACGCCCGTTGGATTCGAATCACATTAAACATGCCTCGCACCAGCCATTGGCTAAGTTCCCATCCTGTTAACTAGTAGTACTGCCATTTACTTACAAAACTGTGGATTGTTCATTTATTTCTACTGTGGGTTTCAGAGTAAATGTCTGCTTCAGTCAACTGACTTGGCACTTTTTCAACCAAATCTCCTTTTTATACGAATAATAATAATGATATGTATGTTCTTTTCTTTCCAGCTCATCGTCCTCGCACTCTGCAGCGTTATTGCTTTTGCCACTGCCGAACACGGCACGAGCAAAACTTTAGTTTGTAAGTATTTAACTTGGTTCCAAATACTATATTACCATGAATTCGCTGTGTACATAGTGAAGATTGGGGTGCAATAGTGTTTGGTTGGTCTCTCTTGCAGAGTGGTGGGGTGTTTGGTGTAGTGGGGACGTATCGGACGCGTTGCATTAACATCTGGAGGCAGAAGTGGAACAACATGTGACCTGGTAGGATTTCTAGCTGTTTGTGCGGTGGAGTGGGGGTGGGGGAGTCAGTAGCCACCTAGTAGTTTATAGAAAGCATTAAATTAGAAGATATCTCGATGCTAGTAGTTAGTCATGTTTATTTTTCCTATTGAACATTTAATAAAAAAAGAACAAAGAAACATTAAAAGGCAGGATAGGTGTATAATTTAGCACCATTGGATAACAAATGCAATAATCCACTATAAGTAATTAAAACAAATAACACATTTATAATATTAATTTTTAATGGCTTACGAAATTGCTGAGGGCGAACCAGTCTCTGCCATTCGTGTATTCCTTGACGGGTGCGCGAATGGGGGAGCTTGAAACTGAGAAATAAATGGACGCGGTGAGCGTGAGGGTGGTCTGTGTTATACTTGAATATCGAATATACAGAATAGCGTTATCACTTTGAGTGTGAGTATATAAACGCGATCAAGGGCCTTCCAATACATGTGAACTGGTTGTGAGACACTAAGTGGAGGGAGAGGGACAGAAAGAGAGTCAGAGGGAGTAGCGCGAGCTGAGAGTCGTTGGAAGAACTTGGTGAAGACTTTATCGCGAGAGCTGTTGGATGACTGACTGTTGGGAGGAGCAGTGTGTTGTGGAGAGGAGTCTAAAATTGAGGGGTGTGAAAAGACAGTTGGGAAAGTCCAGGAATGGGGGAAATCCGTTGTCACTTGTAAATAACTGAGGAGCAGGGGACTTCCACAGATACAAACAAGAGGGTTGAGATAGAAAGGTGTTTGGGGAACCAATGACTTTCCTTAGAGCCAGTGACTACCGTTAAGTATGAGAGCAGGTATTCCAGAGATCAAAGACCCAGCTTATTCGGTATGTTCCGAACGCCCCTTAAGACGCGCTTTGTCGAATCTTCCTCCTCCCAGAAACTTTACTCTGAACTCAGCCAATATAGGGCACATCGCAAGAAAACGGATAACGTCTTCGTTTACCCTCATATTACGCAATGCGCAGTTGTAATTCCTATCTGGCCTACGAGGCATTGAGTTCAGATTTAATAATTCCTCTTGCCTTGACAATATTACCTTTCACTCAGCTGTCCTGAATACCCACATAGCTTGTACAACTGTAATCGAGACTAGTACAGAGCCAATGGTGCAAGGATTCAGTTATTCGCTCATCAACCTGCGGCCAGTCAACTTCCACCACCTTGAGAGAAAATTATTCACCGCTTCCGCAATAATTTTCCAAGGTAGTAAAACTCCCTGGTTCTCTAAATAAGCCTGTCTGAGCAGTGCTTCATTCTCTCGCCCAACCTCAAATCCTGCAAACCTCCCTTGCGACGGAGATTGGCAAACTTTTTTCATGCAAGGATTTTACTTTATTGAGGTAGCTCACAAATGTTCGCAAGGTGAAATCAAAAATTTTCCTCAATTCAAACTCATTATATCACATAGTCCAGGGTTGTTCTGGGCAGCCTGAATACCTTTTTAATGACAAATTTCGAGAGTCTCTCCCCCTCAGCGTACTCCTAGAATCCCCACACCTGAGCACCATAACGCAGTACCTTACACAAAACCGCCTCATAAATTTTCATTTTTGTGGCCTCGTGAAAAGCAGCTGCAAATTCAATTTATGGCATGTTTGACCGCTACCAATCTTTCCGCAAGATGACAACGAAGGGACATTGTGGGGGTCGACCTAACTCCCAGGTATTTGTGTCCATTAACGATTTCTGGGCGTTCATTTTGAAAATACTACTTCTCGTACTTTGCCAATCTACCTCCCCGTTCGCGGCAGACCATCATTTTGGATTTCCAGGTTCCACAAATTGCAGTAGGCAGTGTGTCAATCAGAGTGCTATCAGCCAGGAGGTCGAGATCATCAGCGCACATTAAAACATTATCCCCCCTATCACGACGCCAGTAACCATTGTTATTGTTTCTTACAGCGAAGCCCCACCAAGGAAAATTTGATTACGAAATCGACCACGATAAACATGGAGCGTGGAAGGGCTCAGCTCATCCTCATGGCTACGGTGGATTGGGAGATGGCCACGGAAGTCACGGTCTCGGTGGAGCCAAGGCGATAGGAGTTCTTCCTCAAGGTGGCCTGGGAAGTCACCATAGCGCTGGAGGAGATGGTGGGCTCAGTCACGGTCATGGACACGGCCACGGCCACGCAATCAGCTCTTCCAACTTCAATCTCCACGCCAAATCTCACCACTAAAGCCACTTTTGTCATTGTTAAAGAGGACTGCGATATCACTAATTTTATTATTTATATGATTTTTATAATGAAATAAACAATATAGTTTGAAATAGTGAGCCTTAATTCGTGGACTAACCGATGAATCACGTCGCTAACGTTCAAGTGGAGGGTTGGAGTGATCTGAACGATTAGTACAGAACTTTTCTCAATCCTCAACCCTCGCGGTTAACTATAATCTCCATTATCTCCAAATACACACTGACTCCTGCGTAGTATACGAGTTAAATTAGGAAGGTTTTACGTGCCAATAATCGTTAATAATTGTAAAATTAAACCTAAGAGGGGTTTGATCTAACGAACAGATTAAGCTCGGAGTTCACGTAGCGTTCGCTCCCCGTCCGTTCCATCGATTTACGTGCTTATGAGTCGGCGTATATCAGCTCAATGGGCCCGAAACAACAACTGTTCTAATCGGTAACATATGGCGTACTCGCGGCAACCTTCTCCTCTCCGTTCGAACCTCGGGGCAACTTTCCTATTGATTCATGCCATGTGGAAAGAGAGGGACATTTACAAGCGTTTCGCCGTTGTACAACAGCCGCGAGCCGTGTCGTTATTTTTCCGGCGGAAGAAAATATCGGTCGCTAGACATCCTAAAGCTTTTTAACTTCTCTTATAAGGTGAATTTAGTCTCGTCCTCAGATTTTCGTACTTAAGGGGCTTCTGGGGGGAAAAACGTCATTTGACGTGAAACAGTTTTCTGTGTGTAGGACGAAACAAAGAACACGAGCGAAATCGATCCAAACTAACTATAGTTAACATAGTGATCAAACACTTGTACGTAATATGAAATAAAAGTCCCGTAAAACGCTATACCGAAAAAGTGTTTGAGTGCAGCTTTCTGTAAACGCGATTGGAGGAGAATGACTGAAAACTATCGGCTGACATTTCATACTTCACCAAGAGGCTACCACGGAACGCAGAAATGAGGGAGTTCGCATAAATCGGTCCAAAACTGACTATAGTCAGCATAGTGATCAAAGCACACAACTGTTTTTAACCGAGCGTCACAGTGGTCGACCAAATGAGGTGACGGCTCTAGAAATAAGAAAATCCCCTAAGAGGTGCTGGATGTTCGTCGACTGAAATTGTGCGCGCTAGTAGACATAGTAAGCATTTGAAAAAGTCCGGTACATCGCACATGTGAGAATTTGGACTTGAGAAAGCCGTGTGGAAGATGGATGACGCGTTCGCTCGCACCCGAGACAAAAAAACAATCGCTATAGACCATAATTGGAGAACCGGTTAGAAAGAAAGCGAAGACCGCTCTATCTGCTGGCGTCGGTTTGTTGGGATGTGCGTGGGACAATTTTGATCGACTACCTTGGAAAAGGGGATATTACTAACGGGGAGTATTATGCGAACTTACTGCAACGTTTGAGTGAAGGAATCAAACAAAAATGGCTGCATTTGGCTTAGAAGAAAGAGTTGTTTCGTCAAGACAACGCTTCATCTCACAGATCCATTATTACGATGGCCTAAATTAATGAATTAAAGTTTGAATTGCTACCTCACGCACCCTATTCGCCAGATTTAGCCCCTTCGAATTATTTTCCTTTTCCAAACATAGAAAAACGGCTCGGTGGTCAAAGATTTTCCAAGAAGAGATGTCGCCAGTTGGTGGCTATTTTTGAAGAGCAAGACAGTTCTTATTATAAATATCTGGTGCGTTGCAACACACAACTTTCCTTAGCTCTACGTCAATTCACTTTGTACCTGGCTAATTCTATTTAATCGATTCATTTAGCTATTTCCTTTGACAACACGTTTGATAACACGTCACAGCAGCAGGAAGCTGTAGCGCTTACAGTTCCAGATTTTATTGTGCTGCTCTTACTCATTGCAGGACCATTATTGAGAAATTGGTGCACAGATCATTAATGAGGCTGTAAACACAAATTTTTTGAAGAACGATAGTAATTACTTTTGCAGAGTTATTGGGTAAAAACGTTTAGAATTGGTAGTAAGCGAAACGGCAGTAGTTGAAATTCAGGAATTTCTGGAGTGAGCCCCATGTATTTCATGAGCGTTTTTAAACACTCACCCTTTAGGTATTGGATTGGACTACAATACTTTTTACTTTCCGCTACCCGAAGGGAAGGAAAGTATGGTAATCGGCCCAAAAAAAAATTTGAGTTTTCTTCAGATCTTTACGTTTCAGACCCTACTGAGTCTAAAAAACCTAATTTCGGCGCGTGGTCCGTGTGTGTGTGTGTGTGTGTGTGTCTGTAGTTCGATTTGCGGGAGAACGGCTGATCCGATTGAGCTGGTTCTTTTTTTGTTTTGTTCGTTATTTTTGGTAGACACCAAAATAAGGTTATGGACGATTTCGACCGGTGGGAAGGGGGGTGGGGGGACAAAAATGTACCAAAAACTAGGGTTTTTCGCATTTTTCTCGAAAACGGCTCTAACGATTTTGATTAAACTTTCAAATTATCTTCTCCTAATCAATACCTAACTTTTCTTCTCTATACATATCTCCATGAAAATACGGTGAACGGAGATATGGGCCCCTGCAGCAAAAATAGGGTTTTTACGCTTTTTGGCAAAACGGGTTCAGCGATTTTCACCAAACTCACAGGATTTTTTCGAATAGTTAATACTTACATATTCTTTCCAATAAATGTTCCTGTGACGGTCCATTGAACTGAGATAAAAATCAAAATGTGTCGAAAATAACGTTTTTTCGAACATTTCCGTAAATTCCAGGGTAACTTTTTCACCAGATGTGATAAATTCTAATGGAGTGTCTTTTAGTCACCCATACCAACATTTCGCTCTCCATAATTATTTCTGTATATATATTTTGAACGGATATATAAGCCAAGTTAACTCAGAAAATGAGATTTGTTTTATATTAATTTATCGGTATTCCAATTTTCTAAGAAACGGCTCTAACGATTTCGTTAAAACTTACGGAGTACTCTCAGCTAACTAGTCCCTAGATTTTGTTCTCCATAAATGTTCCTGTAAAAATGCGTTGAACGAAGATATAGCACCCGCCTATGTGGTGTTCGAACTTAAAGGGGTGGCGGAAAGTTGTGTGTTGCTACGCACCAGATATTTCTTTTTAGCATTCTACAAAACTTCCAGCGGAGTTTAGAAGGAAAAACCTGCGCTAAAAACGCTTTTCTTCGAAAATTATGATAATTTATTGTGCTGCTCTCGTCATTTTCCCATGAATGGGAATTTTATAGTATAATTGCCTGATTGAGAGCTATCAATATAAAAAATTTAATCAAAATCGTTAGAGCCGTTTTTGAGAAAAAAAATTTGGTGTTTTGATCACTATGATAACTATAGTTAACATTGGGTGGATGCTGCCCATGCCCTTATTTTTGCGTCCCATGGTAACCTGTAGGCTATACATCAAGTTTCAGCTGATTTGGTACAGTGGTTTTCTCAAAAAACCGCGCTAAAATCGATTTCGTCAAAAGTTTTGGTAATTTATTGTGCTCCTCTCGTCATTTTCCCATGAATGGGAATGTTATGGTATAGTTGCTTTATTGGGAGCTACCAATATTAAAAATGTAATCAAAATCGTTAGAGCCGTTTTTGAGAAAAAATATTTGATGTTTTGATCACTATGATAACTATGGTTAAATTTCGGTGGATTTTTTTCAAACCCTTATTTTGGCGTCCCGTGGTTACCTGCAGGCGAGATATGAACTTTGAGCTGATTTGGTACGGTGGTTTTCTCTAAAAATCGTTCACAGGCACACATACACACAGACCATTTTCCAAAGTAGTGATTTTCGGACTCAGGAGGGTCTGAAACGTAAAGATCTGAAGAAAACTCAAAATTTTTTTTTTCAGCCGATTACATAACTTTCCTTTCTACTTCGTAGAGCAAGGAAATAAAAAGAATGTCGAACTTACTGAACATCGCTGGGAACCTTCCTGTCTGTGGTAGAAAGTATAGAATGTTTGGAGTATATGTTTTCCGAGCGCTCAGTAGCGCTCATTGTCTAGGTAGATATTTTACTACGACGACAATTTTTCTGAAGATCCTAACATAACATTTGAACGGACTTTATAAAGCAAAAACTGCACTATAATATATTCTGGTTAGGAGTTAGCGAAATCGGTCCGAAAATGACTATTGTCAGCATAGTGATCAAAGCACATAATTTTTTTTATTCAAAATTTTTATCAAAAATATATCAAATTTATTGTACAGATCCAAATGGCACGGCAATTATCAACAATTTCAGAGAAACGTTTTCGGTATGAACGCATGAATGAAAAATGAATTTATTTCGCCCGTTGTACGGGGATGTCATAAGCTTCAATACAACAAACAAAAAATACGCGTTTCTTACAGTTGGCATTGGAAGCCGTCGAATTGCAGGAAATATCCCATCACCAAGGGGAATGGGATATTGAGCGGTGTGGGGGAGTACCATATTCAAATAAAATATTGCACTAGGTTATATACGTGACATAGTATAGTATAGGTAGAGGAGTATTGGGGAGGGTAGATACAAAACAAACAGAAACTAAACGTCACGCTCCTAAACATAACTGCTTTTCATTGCCAAATAGCAGCCCTCCCGGCCTCTGTTGACCAAGCGAGAGAAGACCCTTTTTATAACTTTCCACTACCCAACGAGTAAGGTGTCAAAAAAAGTTGTTTTCTTCAGATCTTCACGGTTTGAGGCCTACTGAGTCCGGAAAACCTAATGTGTGGTCCATGTGTGCCTGAAGTTCGATTTGCGGGAGAACGGCTGGACCGATTGAGCTGATTCTTTTTTTTGTTTTTTAGTTTTTGTAGGCGCGAAAAAATTGAACAAAGGTAATTGACGATTTCCAACTATGGGAAAGGGTGTGGGGGACGAAAACGCACCAAAAACTTGGGGTTTTCGCATTTTTCTCAAAAACGGCTCTAAAGATTAGGATTAAGCTTTCAAATTATCTTCTATTAATTTGTATGCAACTTTCCTTCTCGATGAATATCTCCATGAAAATACAATTAACGGATATCGTCTACTAGTAGGCACAAAACTTTTCTTTTCCATAAAAATCTCCATGAAAATGAGAGGAGATATAAACAAACGATTGCCCCCAAACCCACAGAATGTTTTTATGTAGTACCGTACCAATACCTATGGGTTGTTCTCAACAAAGGTTCCTCTGAAAGTCTAGTGACCAGTGATAAAAATGAAAATGTGTCGAAAATAATGTTTTTTTTTAACATTTTTGTAATTTCCCGGGTAACTGCTCCGCTGGATGTAATCAATCTTACGGAGCGTCTTTTAGCAACCTATACCCACATTTTGATCCGATGAACTGAGATATAAGCCATGTTAGCTCAAAAAACCAGATTTGTCGAATATTAACATCTTGATTTTACCATTTTCTCCAAAACGGCTCGTACGATTTTGATCAAACTTACGGAATACTTTCAGCTAACTAATACTTACATTTTGTTCTCTATAAATGTTCCTGTAGAAATGCGTTGAACGAAGATATAGTGCCAGTATACGTTGCAGGTCGTCGAATTTACGGGGATTGTAGAAAGTGGTGTGTTTTCTACGCACCAGATATTTTTATACGTAGAGCAAGATAACTCCATGGGAGGTTTGAAGTCAATCAGCAGGGCTCTTAATGTATACAGAAAACTAAAGAAAATGTGACGGAAGGTAGACCACGCCCTGGTGACGGGGGAAGGAATGATCGCTCGGGTTGCATGACGAGCACAATATTAGGAGGCACCAGGAAAATTTGATGTCTGCGGTAGAAATAAAGTGCTGAGTTACGGTAAATTTTGAAAAGACTGGTACTATTGCGAACAGATCTTCGGATGAGAAATGGCGGGGTTTACGAGCTATGATGTTCCGTATGTACTTTTGGATAACGATGAGAGGGTACATGGTCGTGGGTAAGGCGTAGCTCCAAACGAGGATTCCGTATAAATCGCGTTCATACGACTCCAGCGTTTTCTATCATTCTATTAGCTGCGATTAAAAATCGCTGAATCCGCGCGAGGTTGAGAAAAGTTGTGTGACGCGTCGCTCTAGATATTTTTCCATCTAAATCCTATTTTTAGGACACCAGCGCTCTCCCAAAAATAATTCTGATATTCCTATACGATACACTACCTACACTATACAAGTAATTAGGAACATCTCAGGAAATGCCGGAGTTCACGCTACAGTCAATTGCAAAACATTTTTCACAGATGAATAGATCGTTTATTCAACATAGAGAAAAAAATTAATGAATACATCTTCTAATTAAAAATATTCTGAGCAGCAAGGGCTGCATTTAAACACCTCTGCCGGAGGTACGGTTTACGAGAAAAAGAGAAAAAAAAGAAGATTTTCTCGCGATTAAGAACTAATTAGGGTAAGAGAAAAGTAACGCCATGAGCGAGAAGTTAAATTCTCGCACAACTATCGAGCGGTAACGCCAAGCCAGGCGACAGAACTTCACAAGTTTCAGAAAGAACCATTCAGAACATCTACGGCTTCATCGGGCTTCAAAATACTCCGATTAAACGCAACACATCTGTACTCTGCCAGGATTGGACGTTTCACAGCGTCGCCTTTATATATTTATAACAGTGAAGACTTATCGTAGCGAATAAATCGTGTAGATTATACTCTGGTCGGTCAATATAGGTCTTGGCACACGTGAAGGCAAAATACTGAATTCGGGAAGTTTGAGTACTAACACGAACTTCCTAAAATAATCAGGTTAGAACTCCCATACATTATCTATAAGTAGGTTACTCAATGAAGGTTGTGATGACATATGAACCCACGTACCAGTATAAGTACAAATAACCCATCAAATGCCGGAAGGTCCTTAACGAACACGGCAGTGCTAACTCTAGAAGTCCCCTAACGTTGTCAGTTCTGGAATCCCGACCCCGAACCTTTCCAAATAAATCCTATCGATGGTTTATACACAGGTTACTCTACAGAGATTGTGCCATAAGTAGAAGCCACCTAGTTAATTCACGGACGCTCGTTCCGGTTTCTGTAAGAACATATTAAGTTCACACAAACTGTAAAAAATATTGGCTCGTCTGACAAAAACTGTTCCGCTAATGTCCTAAAATATCTGGTGTGACACACCATGCAGCTTCACTCAGCCCCACGGTCTAAATTTTTAAAAATAGTGCTTCTAAAATGTATCGAATTCCTCCTACTTATGCCACAACCATTTTTAAGAAACCGTGGGTGATTTATGAGACTGTCGGCTTGATTTTTCGGCGAAGGATCGTGCGTGCGGTTTAGGAGTTTTCGGTTAAAACCTGTAAGAAATGGTGGTAAGTGAAATGGTGATTATTTTATGAACGTTACGAACTGTCATTGTATAGGGATTGGGCCACTGTAGGAAATAGTTGTGCGTGATTTGTGTAAGTAAGGTTATAATACCGTTATGTAAGAAAAGTACCAAAAAATATCAAAAGATCACGTAAACGAACACAGCTTAATATGCGTTACTATGTTGACGCGTCACTCTTGGTCTTAACACCTCCCCACGCTCTTAGGTTCTTTCGTATTGGAGGGCTGGTCGCTGGAACATAACCAATGAGTCTGCATGGACAACGCGTCTTTTCCTATTACGCTTGACAATTCGAAAAATTACATCAAAAAACGCTTTGACTAACCTGCATGCCCAAGACCCACGAGGACTGCAGCTATAGACGCGTCCCCGTTTGTGTATACAGCAGGCTTTGATCGCTACTTCGCGTTGAAGTAGCAAACCAAATGGCAGTTACAATGGCGCCGAGTCGTAAAATTGAAGTGGAACCTCGTGAAACACGAAAAGACTACCAGAGCAGAGTCTCGGGTAGTTCGTCCTTGTTGGTGTGACTCACCTGAAGACATTTTTCGGTAGCGGCCATTGAGGAGACGAAACCAGCCAAAAACGACATGCAGTCAAACTGAGGGGGGCTAGGGCTGCTTTGTAAAAGTCCTCTATTCCCTTAGTGGTTGAGCCCGTAGCCCCTTCATCTGTCAATGCCCAGCTAAAGAAAAGTGCAGAGAAAGTGGATATAGCTAACTCGGAGGTTCAAAGCGCTTTGTTAGTTACATTAGGTACATGAACGCTGCACAAGTGATAAGCAGTCTGAGCAGGCTGGTGACCATTCTAGCCTCAAGGGATATATTTCCCAAAATGGTGCTGGAGAGGGGTGGGGGGTTCCATAAGCCCACAGCATTGAGCTGATGAACTACGGGTAGGATGCCTCTGCCAAGCGTTAGGGTAAAGGTGGAGTAATTCGCCAATTCCTCAGTGCTCTGCAGATGTCTCAGTAGCCGTGGGGGCGTCGGATGTAGGGTTTCTCAGCCCTGAGTTCGTTTTGTCCTGTGGGGCGGGGGCAGTTTGTGGCCTAGAGGATCTGCCTTCGCACATCCCATACATTGGAACGAGAATGTCATCGTATAGATAGTTTATTGGACTGCCACACCGATTTTTCTGAGAATGCTTGTATCGTATGAGCAGGGTTTATACAGCGCTGAAAACGATCTTCTACGAAATGTTTGGTTATATACTATAATAATTGACTGCGGTGTGAATTCTTGAAGCCAGTCAGGATGAAAGAAACAAACTTTCTCCAGGCCGACGTATCGCTTAGTTTATTAAGCATCATCAGGGCTATACGGTATCACATCATACAATTAGGTTACAGTAAATTATGAGAAAATTATAAAGAAATATTGAACCGAATTAATTTGTAAAATAACATACGTCGGGAAATTACTTTCTTAAAATACTAGCATTCAGAGAAACAAACAAAAACAAAACAGACCGTAATGGTAAATAACAGATTGGACTAGTGTGGAAGGTTTTAGCAATGTTATGAGTAAACAGGAACATAGTGAAGAGATCAGAGAAAAAGAAATTAAAGTATGACACAACATGGAGCTATTCTTATTTTCTAGAAGGGGATGGGGGTGACAGCTCAGGTGTACATGAAGGTTACCGTGTAATGGTTTATGAGATTCGAATATATTTTGCTAAGACCAGCAGTGCCAGTCCTTTTATTGCACGCTGTTGGGGTTTTGCTAATATATTTCATTTCTTTCATTTTCCGTTTGAAGTGGTGGATTTCCCTGTCAAGAATCTTGTTTCTGTCAAAGTCAAATGTATGTCCCTCATTGATTGAGTGTTCGGCCAGCATGCAGTGTGTGTGAAATGTGTTGACGTCAGATTTGTGACTCCTAATTATGGAAATCATGTATTGCTTTGTTTCTATAATATACAATTTAGGACAACTACCACATTGTACAACTACCTTATGGAGAAACAAAACAATACATGATTTCCATAATTAGAGGCCACAAATCTGACATCAACCCATTCCATACATACTGCATACTGGCCGAACACTCAATCAATGACGGACATTCATCTGACTTTGACAGAACGAAGATTCTTGACTGGGAAAGCCAGCACTTCAACTGGCTCTCAATAATTGACACCAGAGTAAACTACTAACGTCAATAACGACCCCACATCACAACTATAATGATTGATCAATTTATTTTTCTTCTGTTCGCGTTCATAGACGTATAGACCATTTTCTCAACACGTGTTTTTTAAATTCAAAATTCGTTTTTCGGTCGATTACATAAATTTCCTTCCTACTCCGCTGTGCTAAGGTAAGTAAACATTATACTTGATGTCGATATGTTCCATACGACCTGAAGTGGCGTTAACTTTCAAAATGTCGAAATAGTTGGGTAACGGAAATCACAACGCCGTTTATTTTGATGTATTACTTCACATCAGAAACGATTTGCGGCAGAAATATGTAATCGCCTCGTACGTCCTGAGCCCGAAAGCTCGCCCTCGATAGGCTTCGAAACCAGCCAGCCGTTCGTTCCTATCATTGGCCTAGACACCTGGTACGAGGAGAAGACACAGGAAACTACCCGCGACCCGTGTAAACGGCGAGCAGAGCAAATGACACACTCGAGACTCGTCGAAAGGGCGGCTAACTCTAAGGGGAAGTTCCGGGACGCTAACTATTTAGTTCTCCGGTGACACAACACGACGGAGGACCAACAGGTATAAAACTATAGTTGACGGATTTCTGGTCGCAGTTCGAGTCGTTAAGGGGGACTAGATAAACTTCGGGTGAGCCTCTAACGTGACAGTTCGCCCAATATTTTCGTGACTCCGCGTATTTCCCTCTAATTCCGAATTTCGTATTCAGATGCGGGATTCGTGGAAGGAAAGAGATTTTCGAAGACCCATTGACCACTAACTACCACAAAGAAAACATGAACTGCTTCTGAAGCACACGGGTGTACGGGCAGTCAACAACGGTTTGTACTATCACGCACATTCTGTACAAATATCACAAAGCAACTAACAGTACAATATAAATTCCGTGACGCCACTCGTGATTAGTTTCAGATGTTACACCCTTCTCATCTTCTACGTTTGACATTTTGTGTAGCAGTTTGTGGCTCCTTCGAACTCGGTAAGTTTTGAGTACGTTTCACTGCAGCAAACTTGATATATTTACAACCCACGATCTGAATACTGAGTGAGGTTTAGTTGATCCTCAAAATGGCGCAAATTGGGAAGAGAGGAGGGGGACACCCTAATATTAAGAAAATAGGTGCGCCGCATCACACAACTTTCCTACGCTCTACGTCAAATCTTTTAATACTTACTCAATTTATTTTTCACTCAGTTCATTTGAAACATCATTCCACGAAGGGAAAAAGCGTTAGCGATTACTGAACCGGAGTTTATTGTGCTCCTCGTACTCATTCCCTGACCATTATTGAGCAATTGGAAGTAAACACGATTTAAAAAAAAGGATAGTAATCCATTTTTCAGAGTTAAAATTAACAGGAAAGTAAGAAAACCAAGTAAAATACATTCTAGAAAGGAAGTTATATTTTAGAAGAGAGAAGAAAGAAGCAAAATTAAGTTGATACAAAAACTGATTTTAAGTAAAGTATGCTGGTAGAAGAGAACTACAATTTAACGAGCGGTGCGTAGCAACACCCAACTTTCCGCAATCCCCAGCTACATATGCGAGCGCTATATCTTCGTTCAACGCATTTCTACAGGAACATTTATCGAGAACAAAATGTAGAACTAGTTAGTTTAGAGTCATTTGTAACTTTGATTGAAATCATTAGAGCCGTTTTTGAGAAAATTGGAATACCGATAAATTAATGTTCGACAAATCTTCTTTTCTGAGTTAACTTGGCTTATATCTCCGTTCAACATATATATACAGAAATAGTTATTGAGAACAAAATGTGGGTATGTGTGACTAAAAGACACTTTATTAGGATTTATCACATCTGGTGAAAAAGTTACCCTGGAATTTACGGAAGTGTTCGAAAAAACGTTATTTTCGACACATTTTGATTTGTATCTCTGTTCAATGGACGGTCAGAGGAACACTTATTGAGTGCAATATGTATGTATCAACTATTTGAAAACATCTTGAAAGTTTGGTGATAATCGTTGAAGCCGTTTTGCCAAAAAGCCTATTTTTGGTTCATAGGGTTATATCTCCGTTCACCGTATTTTCGTGGAGATCTGTATAGAGGATAAAAGTTAGGTATTGATTAGTAAAAGATAATTAGAAAGTTTAATCAAAATCGTTAACGCCGTTTTCGAGAAAAATGCGAAAAACCCTAGTTTTTGGTACATTTTCGTCCCCCACCCCCTCCCCCTTCACATCGGCCCAAAACCATATTTTGGTGTCTACAAAAAATAACGAACAAAACAAAATAAGAAGCAGCTCAATCGGATCAGCCGTTCTCCCGCAAATCACACACGGGCCACGCGCCGAAATTAGGTTTTTTAGACCCAGTAGGCCTCAAAACGTAAAGATCTGAAGAAAACCCAAATTTTTTTTTGACACGATTACTATACTTTCCTTTCCCTTTGGGGTAGCGGAAAGTAAAAATGAGGTCTTCTCCTACTTAACCTACGGCAAGTCGAAAATGAATTTTTAAAACCACGGACTTAACACCTATGAGTCTTCTCCCTTCCTTCGAACAAAGAGGAGTTCTGCAATTCTGAGGGAACCGATATTCGTTAGGGAAGATAGCGAGAGATACGGTGGAACGGGAAACGGGATCGTTTCAGGGAACAATGCCTTACCTTTTCCCTTTGGGAAACGTTGATGTGTGGCCTCAATTGGTGCTTGGACTCTCAAGTGAAGAGACACCCCGCCCCGTCAGTGTAGTCTCTTTTTCGCGTTACGTCAGCCAAAAACTTTTGGAAATGGTAGTAATCGAAACGGCGGTGGTTGAAATTCCGGAAGTTTTGGAGTAGCCCCTGCATATTCTGTGAGCGTTATTAAGTGTTAGTTTCATAGGTACTTCGTTGGAGTATCACCTGAATATTTCTGAAGAACCTAGTAACATTTGAGCGGAGTTTATAAGGAACAAAATTACGCTGAACTCGACTTTCGTCGAAATGTTTGGTAACTTATTGTGCTGCTCTGGTCATTTTCGAACAGACGTTAATTTTATGGTATCGTCTTCTTATCAGGAGCTGTCGATGTACAAAATTTAATCAAAATCGTTCAGGCGGTCGGTTTTCGAGAAAAACAATATTTAGTATTTTGATCAGTATGATAACTATAGTTAGGCACATTTTGCTCATACCCTAATTTTGGCGTCCCATGGTGACCTGCTGGCTAGATATCAAGTTTGAGCTGTTCAACCGTTTCTTTTTAATCTCGTTGACGGACACACACAGACCATTGCCTCAAATAGTGTTTTTTGGACTCAGTGGTCCTTAAACGGTAAAGGTCTGAAGAAAACTGAAATGTTTGTTTGCAGCCGATTACATAAATTTCCTCTCTGCCTCGAAGAGCCGAGGAAAGTAAAAACAGCACTAAAATCGATTTTTGTCCCCTCCCCGCAGATGAGAATTTCATGGTATTGTCGTTTCATTAGAAGCTGTCCTTATTTTGTAGTCCCATGGTGCGCAGCGGGCTGGATAGCCGTTTTCGCTCAATAGCATTGACAGACGCACACACAGACCATTGTCCCAAACAGTGTTTTTCGGACTCAGCAGGGTCTGAAATGTACAGATCTGAGAGGATTCAATTTTTGACATTTTATGTCTTTACTTTGCTACATAAACTCGAAAATGTAACGGCCAAGCGTCACGAAAATTAACCTTTGAGGCCCATTGGACAACACAACGTTTTAACCCAGGGTGCCACTACAGCCCCTGTGGCGTAATGCGTAAAGGCATCAGTCTCCTAAACCGAAGGTTGTGAGTTTGAGACCCACCAGGGTAACGATTTTTTTTTTTTTTACATTTTATGTCTTCACTTTGCTACTTTACTCGAAAATGTAACACGGGATATGTAACGGAGAAGCGTCACTAAATTTGTGTTGGGTTCGGTGCATGGTAACGTCTGTTACAAAATCTAACGCTTGGTAACATCACACGTTTCAATAACCTCAGTGGCTAAGTGATGATGTCAATTACAATTGACGCGGCAATTGTATCGAAAACATCAACGAGCACAATCAAACGTAGTTATCATTGCATTAAAAAAAAAAAATAAAATAAAGGAGATAAAATGTTCCTAGTGGTTGCGTACTGGTACGAAAGCTGTACCCACCGTTTGTGTAAAGGTTTCTTTCGCGCCCGCCAGCCTCAACGTTTCCAATCACTCATAAGGAATCGCATCGGAGGAAATCGAGGTTTAGTTTAAAGAAAAAGACATAAAATGTCCCTCGTGGTTGCGTACTTGTACGAAAGCTGTACTCACCGTTTGTGTTTTAAAGGGAAATCGTTCTCACGAGTCGTGGGTTTGTCCGCTTGATGTAAGGAGTGTATCGGTTTGTATAGCTAAGGAATTTTAAAAAGGAATCAACTTTCCAAAGTTTTGTCAGCCGATTACACAACTTTCCGTGGAGCCAAGGAACGTGAAAGCAATGCACGGAACAAAATGCTTCTTCGTTGTACGCCGTACATAAATAGTAGCGTAAGACATCCGTGTGGCAGCCCTAACCGAGCCTGTTGATTCGGTAATTTGTCTTTATATGAGGTTGCACTTCGCGGGTCGCTGTTTGCATATCGTTGAATCCTAGTATCATTCGGCAGAAGACTCGCACAGGCGCCCCAGTTAACCGATAGCAAAAAGTCTCTAATGGAAGTTCGTGAAACCGCCCGGAAGGTCGTTACACGCGACATATCCTGTAACTGTGGATGTATCAGAACCGTGAGTTCGTCATACGGCGTTGTGTCCCTCTAACGCAGTTACCATTCGAATCGCTTCCTCAAAGACGACTCAATTGGCAAAGCGCGGAATCGCGAATTGGTACGGAAATTGCGTTTCGTTGAATGAAGTGTGTTCAGGAAGCTAAAGGAATGTTTGTAAAAGGTTTCAAAACAAGGTTCCAACTTGTTAGCGCTTCAGAGTCATCATGAACGAGGAAATTGATGATGACGGCGATGAAAACCTTCAACAAACCTCCCTCTCGTTCATCATCGCCGGGCCGCGGCTTTCCCCACGCTTTTCTCGCCACCTTTATTCCCTTCGCACACATCATTTGCATTTCCCCCCGTATTTTCGGCATTAAAAGAAATTTTTCAACGCTCATACCTCTAAATAATGTTTATCACCCTGCCAGCTAATATAATCTGTTTTACATTCAATTTATGCGAACTTGGTTGAATTTAACGCTCGTACAGAAATTGCAATGCCTGCAGTCCCGCAATTGACGAGGTCGCTTTTACTTATGTCCTCGCATTTATTTTTGCTTTCCTTGGTTCTAAAAAAAAAACTTTCTCATCAAGAGTTCTCTTCTATATGTACGTTCCAGACCCTGCTGAGTCCAAAAGCACAATTTTGGAAAACGATCTGCTCTTTGAAGGGGTTGACCCAAATCAGTTCAAAACTTAGTATTTTGCCCACATGTACCATTCGATGCGGATCGTCGAATTTACGGCAGAATGTTGTTTGTCGCTACGCACCTGATATTTTTACTTTCCTTGCTCTACGAAGTGTAATCGGCTGAAAAAAAATTTATCTTCAGAGCTTTACGTTTCATACGTCCGAAACACACTATTTGGGAAAATGGTCTGTGTGTGTCTGTGAACGATTTTTAGAGAAAACCACCGTACCAAATCAGCTGAAACTTGATGTCTAGCCTACAGGTTACCATGGGACGCAATAATAAGGGTATGGGCAAAATCCACCGAAAGTTAACTATAGTCATCATAGTGATCAAAACACCAAATTTTTTTCTCAAAAACGGCTATAACGATTTGAATTACATTTTTTATATTGATAGGTCTTAATCAGCCAATGATACTATAAAATTCTCATTCGTGGGAAAATGACGAGAGCAGCACAATAAATTATCAAAATTTTCGACCAAAAGCGTTTTTCGCGCAGTTTTTTCCTTATAAACTCCGCTGGAATTCTTGTAGAATGTTTAAAAAAATTGGTATTGTAGTTCAATCCAATACCTAAAGGGTGAGTGTTTAAAACCGCTCATGAGATACATGGGGCTCACTCCAGAAATTCCTGAATTTCAACTACTGCCGTTGCGCTTACTACCTGTTCTAACAGTTATTTTCCAATAACTCTGCAAAAGTGATTACTATCCTTTTTTTTAAAAATCGTGTTTACAGCCTCATTAAGTATCTGTATACCAATTGCTCAATAATGGTTCTGCAATGAGTACGAGCAGCACAATAAATTCCGGAACTGTAAGCGCTACCGCTTTCTGCTGCCGTAAAGAGTTGTTTGACCAAGTTCAAATTAACTGAGTGATAAATGAATTGATTAAATAGAATTAGCCATGTACCAAGTGAACTGTTTTAGAGCTAAGGAAAGTTGTGTGTTGCAACGCACCAGATATGTTGTAGTTGTTTTGGCTGAATTGAGCTTCGAGAAAGGTCGTGGATGTGCTATGCTGACGTGTAGCTTCACAATATCGGTTAGTCATGTTCATCCAGGCAATCATCGTTTATCAAATTAGTTTTCGATCGTTCATCCGTAACAACATACGCAAGTAATGAGCAGCCGGGGAGAATGTTGAAAACCTGAAAACCGCTGAAAATCACCGAGCCGATAAATTTTGAATTTTGAATTAACTTAACTCCGAACGATTTTGACTACCGTAGCGAATTAATTGAGTTCGAGAAGGTTCGACACGTGTTGGATCGCAATATATCGACTTTCTGGCACCGAATAGCAACTCCAGAGATAATCAGAATCTGAATTACGGCCACGAGTTGCACGGGAAAATGTTTACCAGAACAATCAAGGGAGTTGGGAGGGAGCACTGAAATGAACACCTCGTTTTTATAAACTCCGCTCAAATGTAATTAGGATCTTCAGAAAAATTCAGGTGGTGGTCCATCCAAGTACCTACACTGCCGTTTCACTTACCACGCATTTATAAAAGTATTTACCCAATACCTCTGGAGAACTAATTATTATCCTTCTCAAAAAAGTACACCTTCATTAATTCTCTGGTCTGGGCGTGAGCACGAGCAGCTCAGTGAATTCCGGAATTCGTAGCAAAAGTCATGGAAACCAGTGAATTTATGTAGATCTTAGGAAAGCTGTGTGATTCCGCGTACTTGATATTTTTTAATGTATTGGAGCGTAATTTTGGCAAAGGAGTATTATGGAAACATGTTATACCAACTTTCTCCAGTCCCACGCACATTCCACGATTTTTACCGATCATGTTTTTCATATAGTTTATGCGAGTCCGTTATACTTAAAATGTCTATTGCTAGAAACTGGTAGTGCGGAAATGTTATGGAATTTATTTTGCTCCTGCTGCGTATACCATGGCCTTAATTGAAGATTCAGCGTGTAGGGATTGATGGTGCTGTCAAACTGCTATTGCGATTTTGCGAAGTGGTTTGTGTTGTCGATTCTAGAATTATTGGGGGACATGCTGCAAGTTATTGCACAACGGTTATTCCCTTGCACAGCTTGACGTAGTTTCATACCTCCGAGACCCATCCTGTTCGATTCAGCATCGAAAAATACCAGTGAACGATACTAAACACGACCTGACTCCAACCGAACGACAAAAAATGACATAATCGCGTAGGCACGTCGTTATTGTGGTTGGACCAGACCAGAGGGAGTGCATAATATGAAACGATTACTTTCGCTGTATTGTCCTGCGGGTTCTTTGGCTCCCTATGATTACTGTGATTTCTCTGTTTTTGGTCTAGACCCAGCCGTACACCTCAGAAACTCGTTCCATTCGACCCAGCATCTAAAAATATCTTGAAAACGATTCCAAATACGGCACAATTGCGATAAAACTGCCGAAATGCAGTTGACGCTCAAAGAGCAATGTTAGGAAGGATCTGGCCGGTCAACTACAGAACTGAAACTTGTTGCTGCAATTAGGTCTCGCCTGTTTCTCGCAATCCCTGTAAATGCTATTATCATTCGTATGCGAGCCTTCTGCAGGTCCGCAGCCACGACGTATTACGTTCTTGTTACTACTGAGCAACTCTACTCCCCATTATTTCTAATCAGTAAGCTCAAATAATTAAGTTATTTCAAATTCTATGTCTACGATCCAGTATTCCTTGTACACGGCCAGACCTTTAATTTCTCCACCACCTACTAGTGCGCAGCAGCTTTATTTAGTTTATTATAATACATGTACAAGAGTCCCATTAATTTATTTATTCGCATGAGCGCGTTAATTTCATATTGTCTATATTTTCTTAATACATTATACAGTCCATTTTATTTGTTGCTATTTCTATCCAACAATCCGAACACAAGGCACAATTGCGATAAACCCGCCAAAATCGCGTTTTCGTTAATTTCGTTAACATTGTCTGCTCCTATGGGCTTCGTCCGATCAGATTACCGTGCAGATGGGCGCAAATGACATTTTTGTGCAAATGAACGAATTTTTTAGTTCACGTTAAGGGCAAGGTAAGGCCCGGACGGCGGCGGACATTGAAGATTTGGAATCCCCCATGCTTTGAAACGTGAAGTATCAAATTTTGAGCTGGGCTTGTGAAAAAACGTTACTGACCGAAAAAGTAGGCATACTACGCAGGATGAATAATACACCAAAAACGACGTCGGTATGAATTTTGTAATTTCTGAGGTTGTTCCCGATTTTTATGAGAATTATTCAGCCTGCATCGCATAAACAGCTTATTGGACTACGACTTGCAATTTTTTGAACACGGAAGTCTTAAATGGGTGACAGTTATAAGAAAAAAACTGCAGTAAAATCCACTTTTCGTCGAAATGTTCGCTAATTTATTGTGCTGCTCTCGTCATTTTTCCACAAGTGAGCATTTTAAATTTTGGCAGCGTCACTCGAATTTTTCATTTTAAAAATTAGTGGAAAGTTTGATATTTTGATCAGAGTCATGAAGATAGTTAGTTTTGAGCCGGTTTGCTCAAACCCCATTTCGGCGTGCTTTAGGATGGTATTCAGGTCGGACAACAAATTTGAACTTATATTTTCTCTTCAGTTGTTTTCTCGCCTTTCGTAGAACTAAGGAAAGTAAAAACGCGGTCGCCGTGAACCTCTCACCCATTTTATATTGGAGTTCTCAGCGAGAATGGGAAAAGAATCAGTGGTTGGGCACATAATTGATTCCCCGCAGAATTAACGAAGTGATCGCCTTCACGGAGCCACAGACAGTAACAGTTTCTTCCCCTAGGACTGCATATACAAGCCTTTGTTGTAATGGAGTGTCATTTGTGTTGGTTCCCTGCAAGTGAATCCAAAACCCGCACTAACGCGACTGAACAGACAAGTATAGGACTAATGGATGAATGAAGAATGATCCTTGTAATGGAGCTGCGTAGGAACAGTCATTGCAGGATGAAACAGACCACAACTGTGCCTGACTCGTAACGTTGGTACCTCAGTGATCATAGTCCAGAACCTTTCCAAACCCCTCGTAACACAACTGAAGGGTTACATTGCGAATGAGAGCTTCTAGGTTTGTCTTCTTACCCATTCTTCCACACTATTCAGAACGCAATGAATCTTTACAGACTTTAATCTACGCTTTTGAGGACTGATTTGTGATACTCAGATTCCATACTTTGATTACTTGTACTGCCCAAATCTTTTTTTCTATACTAACCTGCTCATGAATTAAGGCGATTTTGTAGATGGTGATTACCACTTTACATGGCCTGGATCTTATTTTGGCGACATACCTGTGGGATATGGCCACCCAGGATGGGAATATCCTTTACCTCTTGCCTCGACCCCTGTCGTGCACAACCACGTGCTCCATCTCATAGGACCGCCTCCGATTCCTCCACAGCCAGGTTCAGTTGGGGTCCCTCCACCGCCACCACCACCCCAGAACTACGTGCCACGTGTACCCCCAGCAAGCTATGGACCACCGCTACCATCACCGAGCTATGGACCTCCTCCTCGAACTACGGGATTCTTCGGGCCTCAACCAAACTACTGGCTCAAGTAAAAAACGAATCTTTTCTTTTCTCATTTTGTAAGTATGTTATTTAGAGTATGTGTGGACGTCAGCAGCGTGTTCATGACTCAAGGGTTGTTTATTAGGTAAGAGGAAAATGAATTTTTGGCCGAATATTTGGACGCCCTCAATACGATCATTGAGACACTGTCCATTAAGAACTACATAGCTGCAGATTCTGCAAGCAGGGTTGGGGCCAGCGAAGCATGTACCGGGTTCTTGTGGGAGCTGACTACAGCACGCCCTAGAGTGCCTGGAGTGTCTCTGCTATAGCGAGAAAGGTTGCAGGGATGGCCTTAAGAGCTATTTTGCGTCTTTCTGCGAGAATTGTGGAGGCGTACTGGGGACATCGTATCATGGAATACCAGCTCCATGTGTAGGAATGGAACCGAGAGAGCTGGGGACTGCTCCTGGACGCCACACGGAAGGTACATTTGAGGGGGTTCGTCTCAGTTGCCACCAGCAGTTCCACAGCAATTACTCGTGAGGAAGAAACTGTGTTTAAAGACCTCAGGCTGGAAGAGCATTTATGTGTGCTCTGTGACAAGGGGGCGAAGCGATAGTAATCAGGGAGGAGAAGTGCTAATGGGGTGATGCACGTTAATGTTATTATGTTCCCAACCTTGAAGACACGATCATTTGAAGGGACGGAGCTGTGAAAGTGCCTTTCTCTGATTTTTGAACTGCATGAAGAGCAAGGAAGGGGACTGTATGGTTGATATCTCTGCTTTGTATGATCTCTCGAACTATGAGCTCCCAACTGCCCTGTAGGGCGTGTACGAAAGTATGCACTGGTTGCTGTAACGTTCGCCATCGTCAGGCGGTTCTACAACCCTTAGCAAAATGGTGTCAGAGAGTTTCGAACTATAACACGCTCCTTACAAAGCGCCGTTATACAAATAACCCACCATAAACTGGAAACTAGGCAGTTGGGATAGCTGACCTCACTGAGCTGCCCATCAAAACCAACGGACGCCTAATTCTCGCCTGCTGTTTTAACTGGCTGCTAGCACTTTTAAGCTCCTGTTACGGGGGGATTAATATTGAAAGCGATATCGCACTAAGACAGTTGGGGAGTTAGTACGATATCAAGCCGAATGTAATTGGAACTGAGTTTTACTGTCAATTACATTCGGGCAAGTTTTACCACCACAAAACGGGAACCGGGTGGGAGTGAACGTGAGCATGAGCGCGGACGACACGGCGACGAGGGAACTGGCTCGGTTACAACTGGCAGCAGCGAAGTCTCAAGCGAATCAGGGCAGTTGAGGTGCCCAGTCAGCATAAATGCCCCAGACGAGCCTCCGCTGAATCGAAGGGTTTGGTTCGTCCCGTTACACTCCACTTCCCCGTTCACCTCTTCCTCCAGAAAAAACACCACTTCGTTATGCGTCATACATAAAAAGTTGCCCTTTACGATATTGCAGCGCCATGGGAGTGTGTGATGAAGTTCAATGAATGGCAACAGAGGCTGGTTCAGAGCTTGAGTTCCCCTGGAGGACGTTGGGTAACTTCATAAATTAAATTCCGTCTTATAAAAAAGGCCTTAAGAGCTGAAAAAGGCTCTTACTATATAATGCATGATTTCATTCAAGAATGAGTCATCAAGCGGAAAAATAGAAAAAAGTAATGAAAGAATGAAAATGTATTAGAATCCCCTGATTCCCCTTCTCAGGAGATTGAGATCTATACTGAAACGAAAATGGGAGTGAGGTACATACTGCATTGAAAGTCATGAACTGAGCCTGATTGGTACTGACGAGTTTGAAAAACTCTTGAAACATTTCCTAAACTTTTGGCGTGTTTGGGAATTGAAATTTCAACCATTCACGCCACGCAAACCCATAAGTAACTAAAAATCAACGAAATAATAACCTCAGTACGGAATTGGGAATTGTTAGAGGCAGTACAGTAAATGAAAAGAAATATTGAGTAACATCGTGAAACCTACTGCACGGACTGGAATATTAAAAAGTTCACTACAAGAAAATAGGAATCTTTCTAAGACAGTTTCCCAGTAGGGAGAAGTACTCCATTTGCACCACTGGCTGAATGCAGGAGATTTAGGAAATACGCAAATCGCTAGTTTGAACGCTCACATGAAGGTGGCCGTTAAACGCAGTTCCTTGAAATCTAGATCCCGTCGGAGCAATTGATGATAAGCAAGACGTGGGTGCCCCCCCCCCTTCCTTTATAACCTGTTGAAATAAAGTAATAATAAAGCACTTTGAGGCCGTGTTAGCGCGCAGCTCGGGAAGTCAAGCACTTCCCAAACAACCCTCGATGAACGTTGATGCAGACAAATAACGATAAGCTCAAAACGTAGTACGTACGAAAGGAACAATTTGATCTCATAGTTATTTTTCACCCTTCAGGAGCCTGGGATGCCAATTCGTCAGAAGGATGAAACCCGTCAGGAAATGGGTGATGCAACTCTTTTTTTGCGGCTTTTAACGAAGCCCCGTAATTGTTTCCCTCGCAAACCGAAGATGTCACCGCAAGCCTCGATGCAAAAACGTCTGTTGGTAACGAGGATTCCACCACCAGCCTGCGCTGTCAACTCGTAACGAATTCCACGTCAACTGAACGGTGAGAAAAAGCAATTCTGTTGCTTTACGTTACTTTTTCCGCCGGTAAAAAACCTAACTATTCAAAGATTTTGTCTCAGGTGCTTTATGAGCTGCGTGCGACCCGAACTTCAGCATCAAAGGCGATACCTACTGACTAGCCATATTAGTAATTAAAATTAATTGTTGATAGAGCAGTGAATAAATTACTAATGTAATATTTATTGTTCCTTTTATTCCAACCTGTAAGTTAGTAATTTTACGTTTTTTGTGACAAGGTCACCTCTTTAAGCACGCTAATCCTTGGCAAAAGTGTACATTACCATAAATAACCGTGTAATCAACTTAACAACTTAACTTAGAGGTTTACGAACTGGTGTGTTTGAGAGGCGTCCAAATATACGTGAGTATATTAGATTTGATCAGGTCTGGCTCCTCATGAAAGGTATTCTAGACTGATACTAATTATATGAAGTCTAACCAAATAACCCGGCTGCACCTAAATATTCTCATTTGTGGGCAAATTACGAGAGGAGCACAATAAATTACCCTAAATTCGAGTTCCACCTCAGAATCACAAAGAAAAGCACAACTGAGCGCTCAGAACCATCGCAATTCAATTTTCAATTTTTCGTAGCGACATGGACTTACACAGTTCAATGGAGCTCTATTGTGATCCAATTGCGCTGAATTTTTCCCAGTCACGATACAGAAGAGGCTCAAGTGGAAGCATCACAGCGGTCTCCACAACGCACAAAACAATTATGCCTATTGCAATACCACATCCGCTTATCCCAGTCTGATCCTTCAATTGTAATATATGTACACCATACCTACCACGAAATACGAAGAGCAAAGGACTGATTGGAGAACTAACTCCACCTGAAATAAGAAGATCGATAGGTATTGTAATGGGGCAAGCTCTAAATGGACCACCCATCATGAGGACACAGCGCTCATGTAGAGAGATTGGAATGGTTCTACATTATTTGTGTGAGCGTTCACTGCGCTCCAGAACCAAAATTGAAAGGTTGGGTGCACAAACAATCGATCTGACTTACATGCATGGACGAGAATTGAGGGACCACAAAATTCCAGAACCCAGCTCCCATCAATCTTAGTGAGTGGGGTAATGGGCCATTGTTGGGATCATTGTTTGGCATTGGCTGATGTTCTCTTTAACCTTTAACACTCAGAAGTTAAGTCAGAGGTACAGAAACTCATGAAGGTTGCAGTCTCGTTATCGTGCACGAGCCTAGGCACACACTCAGCATCCACCTGCTGCTCCTGACCAGTGGGGAGGCGGTTGCATCTAGGCCTATATGTGGCCCATAACAACCCATCTTCACCTCAGTGGCCTCTCTTTCTCATCCTTTCCTCATATAGGTTTTCCGGTCACCCCCTTTTTTTCAATTCTTTGACTGCAAGGACACTTTTGCCTTAACAGTGACGCGCTTTCTGGCGCGCCCGGGAACAGCAGGCTCCCCTGCCCACCTGACTTCGGTCATACCTCGCGGTATGTCCAGGCTGGACCCTGTGGTGGCGTCAGGTTTTTGGATGGCAGAGACGGAGATTCCTTACCCATTCGTGTTTATTTTTGTTTCTCCGGGCTCAGCATCTACACAACCCAGGATCTGTGGAGGTACGGCAGAGCTGTCCCGGTGGAGAGCTGTATGACCCTGAAGAATCCGTACCATCTGGAAGGAGTTCTTAATCTGGTGTCCCTCCTGATCTAACTATTTACTTGTGTGGTAAGTTTCAAAGGGTGGGCCACATTTGTTTGTCATAACCTTCTTGCCGAAATGGTTATAAGGTTGCTTAGTAGCAGTCAAAGCTGGAAAGTGTGGCAGCTCATTCAACAACTGTTGCTCACTGTTGTAACTAAAGTGGAGCAGCACATAGTGGCTTCCAAAACGTCCACCAGCTTGTCGTTGGTCTCTTTTGATGGCGCAGCAGAATGTCTTTTTGTCCTGAATGAATGTACTTTTCGAGCAGGGTCACGCATCTGCTGGTACATCCTTCTGGCGCTGTTAACACTCTGCTTGAGGTGATTAAGTTCGCCAGTCCATCAGAGGACTTTGATTGCCCTGCGCTTCTGCGGCCCAAGTGGTGAACATCCGTTTTTTCACTCGTGTCTATGCAGCGAATGGCAAAGTCAATGACCTGGTGATCGCCGTGCGTTGTACCTAGGCCTCTTTTGTGGTCCATAACAACCCATCAGCACTTCAGTGACCTTACCATTTGCTTGCTTGCTCACTTGTCCTTCCTCATTTAGTTATTCCAAACCCCTGTTTCTATCTTTGACTGCAAGAACGCTTTCGTCTTGACAGTGACACGCCTTCCATCGTGTCTGGGTACAGCAGGCCCCCCTGCCCTCCTGGCATCAGTCGTACCTCTTGGTATGTCCAGGCTGGACCTCCTGGCGGAGCCAGGTTTTGGTTGACTGAGACGGAGATTCTAATACCTTCTTTAGTTTTTATTCATACTAGGGCATGGGGGTAAGGCACACGGTTCGTCGGGCTAGGTACTCTGCTCCCTCTTCTTACAACCTGGAGTTTTCCCCTTTTTACCTGAACTATTTGGACGTCCGACCATGAGGTCTGCTCCTCTTACATGGAGGTTTGCCTACGTGATCGGGTCCGAGCGAGTTTTGCGGATCCGGTGTTCTGTCTCCAGAGGACAGTGAAACGAGGCAAACTACGTTCTCTTCTAGGCTTCGCGCAAAGCTCACCATACTCACACGATTTCCAATGAACGTCAACAGACTGCACCCTATTCCAAAAATTTGTTCACGCATCCAAGTTTGACGGACGAGCCTGCGGAAATAATTTGTAATAAACGTACGTATTTCCAGATTGAAATATTTGACTAGTAACTCGGATGGTGACCTAACGTTGCGCTCTCAGTTGGGCTGATTTCTCAAAACCTGCTTCAGCGATTTTAATTCAACTTTTTGTGTGAGCAGTTCCAACTAAACATGGCCGTGCGATAAAATTCTCACCAGTGGAAAAATGACAAGAGAAGCACAATAAATTATCAAAAGTTTCAACAAAAGATGATTTTGGTGGTTTATTTTTTATAATCGTCAGCCTGACGGAGGACTAACGAAATCAGGGTAAAAAATCCTGTTAGTAGTCCATTGAGCTACAAATACGATGAGATATCTTCAGTCACGAGCCTAAATTTTGGCGCAGCGTTTTCCCAATACCAACCTTCTCAAAACAATCGTGTAGGCTACATTACAGGTTCGTTGATTTTTAAATGAATTTCGTGACGTAAGTTTACAGCAGCACTATTAACTCCGGCACCTGGCGCGACCAGTTTCTTAGTTAATGACATTCTACGACTTCGTATGAACTCGCTAAAAATATATCTGGTGCGCTGTAACGCACAACTTTCCGCCACCCCTGTAAATTCGACGACCTGTAGCATTTACGAGCGCTGTATCTCCGTTCAACGCATTTTTACAGGGATATTTACACAGAGCGAAATGTAGGTACTAGTTGGTTGAGAGTACTCCATAAGTTTGATCAAATTAGAAAATCGATATATTAATATTCGACAAATCTCGTTTTCCGAGCTATCATGGATAATATCAACAGTTGTATACAGAAAACATTACGGACAACCAAATGTGAATATAGGTTGCTAGAAGAGACTCCGGTAAGATAAGTGAAATCCAGTGAAACAGTTACTCTGGAAATTACGGAAATGTTTTTATAAAAACATTATTTTCGACATATTTTCATTTTTATCTCTGCTCAACGGACTATCAGAGAAAAATTTATTGAGAACAATATATAGGTATTAACTATTCAAAAACATCCTGTGAGTTTGTTGAAAATCGCTGACACCGTTTTGCCAAAAAGCGTAAAAAACCAATTATGCTTCATAGGATTTTACCTCCGTTCACCAAATTTCCATGAAAATATTTATTGGGCAGTAAAAGTTGGGTACTGGCCAGTAAAAGATTGGTTTGAAAGTTTAATTGATTGCATTAGAGCCGTTTTTTAAGAAAGTTTTTGGTACATGTGTTCTCCTACCGCCCTTACCCATCGACCAACGTCGCCCACAACCTTATTTTGGCGTCTACAAAAAATAACAAACAAAACGAAAACAGAACCAGCTCAATGGGTTCAGCCGTTTTCCCGCAAATCGAACTTTAAACACGGACCACGCGCCGAAATCAAGTTTATCGGGCTCAGTAGGCCTCAAAACGTAAAGATCTGTAGAAAACCCAACGTTTTTTTGACACTATTGCTTACTCGCTTTCTGGGTAGCGGAAAGTAATAAATTAGGCCGAAATTTGTGGTATGCGTCGCTCCAGACACGTTTTCTGCCATTTGCATAACTTTCCTACTTTTCAGGGATGCGTCGCATCACACGTTTTTCGTCGCCAGTAGGCAAAATGTTCATTTTGTTCCATCAGCTCCGACGTAAAATCCTTAACCTTAAACGAGAGATTATGTAACGCGTAGCGACCGATTCACGGTGAACTCGAGAAAGAAAACAACTCGTTTAATTACAGCTCGTTCTGGATGAAGGAGAGGGCGACGAGGATTAGGCGACTTACACAATGGGCCGGGAGTCGAGGAACCGAGAGATACCAACGACGAGAAAATAGAGTACGCCTACGCTCCGTTTTTGCTTACCTTATCCCTACGAGGTACTACGTAATCTGCAGAGAAAACAAAAATGTGGAGTTTTATCAAAATTTATAAGAGACGAACCGCATTAAAATCGAATGACGACAATTTATTTTGTTGTCGATGGAATTCCGACATTTCTGGGGTTTCTTTTAATTATTTTGCGAACGCAGTTTATTGAACCTGCGGGCCCTGAAGGGAAATATCAAGTGCACCGCATCGCACAATTTTCCTTAGCTCTGCGTAAATTCGCTAGCTATTAGTCAATGAATTTTTCACTCAGTTCGCTCGAACTAGGAAGGGACAAAACGGTAGAACTTACAGTACCGCAATTCACTGTGCTGTTCGTACTCAAGGCCTGACCATTATTGAACGATTCGTACATAGAGAATTCGTGAGGCCGTTCACACGATTTTTTGACATTTTATGCCTTTACTTTGCTACATGAACTCGAAAAACGTTACGCGGGATATGTAATTTATCACAAACTCCATAGAAATAAATTTTTCTACTCACTTTTCAGTGTTTCTCTTATAATTCCTGATCACCATACACAAACCTTTCCAAAAACTGTTTGTACTTGTACGAAAGCTGTACCCACCCTCCACCGTTTAAACAACAAAATCGCTCTCGCAAGGAGGTACACCTTCGGGGGCTCTCAGAAGCTCAGGTGGTGATGTTTATATCAAATGATACCAATCTAGTGTTTGGAGTTATAGTCACGTCTTTTAATCTAGTGGTGAGTTCTTCTGTGTTGCGTATCGTATATCTGTTTGGTAATGTAATGTTTTTCTACTTAATCAATTATTTGTAATAGAAAAGTAGAACGAATATTCGGTGCGACGCATTTCACAACATTCCTCTGCTCTACGTACGTCTGAGGAACGTTCAACATTCAGCATTTATTGGGCTGTCTCCACTTACAGCACGAATTTTGTGTGAAATGAAAATAAAAGGCGACAATTTCTATGGCTCTTAGAAGTAGAATGAAAAGTCATGTGGACGGCCGGAAAAAAAATCTCTTCGGATCGTTACGTTTCAGACTTCAGTGAGTCCGAAAAGCACTAAGTTAAGTTAAATAAGAGCTCCTTGATTGGTTGAATTTTTTAAATAGTTTAATCCAGATCCTCGCATTTTCAGTGCCCGAAAAGCACCATCAGAGAATGTGGGGTGTGTGAGAGTGTAAGTAAACATGTTTGAGAGAAAGCGGCCGAACCGAATCTTTGATATTTAGTCTGCAGATCACCGTGGGGCGCCAAAATAACGGTATGCGCAAAATCAGTTCAAAACTAACTATAGTTGTCATTGTGAGCAAAATACAAAATTTGTTTTTCCAAAACGGCTTCTACGAATATGATTACATTGTTTGCATGGACGGCTCATAATAAAATAACCATACTATAGAACTCTCATTCGTGAGACAACGACGAGAGCGGTACAATAAATTCTCAAACATTTGGACATAAAGTGATTTCTGTGCAGTTTTCCTTATAAATACCGCTCGTGCACTGCACGTTCCAGAAATATCGCAATGTTAGTCCAATAAGCTACTTGGACGATTGAAGTTTAATAATGGTCACGGTACAGTCCGGAGCAACGTGAAAAATTCCGAAATTCAAACCAACGTAGTTTGTTTTTAAAGTTTCCCCTGTAATTCCAGAACAGGAATCACAAAGGTCGTAGTATAAGTAGCAGCAGCGCGATAAAATCGAGAGCTTCGAGTGCCGTAACTTTCTACGCAGAAAGTTATGTCTTACCAAGTTCATATGAATTTTCTAGAAAAATAATAATCGCTTTTCCATTTAGAAATTGTAGTAAGTAAAACGGTGGTGATTGAATTTCATTAATTTCTGGAGTAGTCCCTGTATATGTTATGAGCGCTATTAAAGACCCATCGTATAGGTACTTGGGTGGACGACCACCTTAATTTTTCTGAAGATCCAAGTAACATTTAAGCGGAGTTAACACGGAAAAAGTGCGCTAAAAACGATTTTCGTCGAAATGTGCTGCTCTTTACGTTTATTGTGCTGCTCTCATCATTTTCCCACGGATGGACATGTTATGATATAGTTGTCTCATTAGAAGCTGTCAATGTAAGAAATTCAATTAAAATCATCATAGCGGTTTTTGAGAAAAAAATTGATGGTTCGTTCAATATAACTATTTATTTTTGGGTGGATTATTCTCGTGCCCTTATTTTGGCGTCCAATGGTGACCTGGATATGAAGTTTGAGTTGATTAGGTTAAGCCGTCTTCTCTCAAATGCGTTTACACACAGAAATTTCCCCAAATAGTGTTTTTCGGACTTGAAACTTAGAGATCTGAAGAGAACTCAAAATGTACTTTTCACGCGATAATAGAATTTTCCTGACCAGGAAAAGTAAAAACTGCGCTACAACCCACTTACGGTCGAAATGTTTGCTAATGTATTGTGCTGCTCTGGTCATTTTACCACGATTGAGCGTATTAAATTGCTGTTGCGTCAATTGAAATCTTTCATATTAAAAATTTAGTGGAAATTAGAGGACGTAAATGAACAAATTATTTGAATAGAAACGCTCACAAAAGAAAACGATACTTCTGTTCGTTGCTCGTTGAAATTATTTAAGGCGATTAAGTCGTTCAAAGGGAGTTCTCAACGAACGACTTAATTATGTTTGAAAGACCAAGTCTAGCGTGACAATTCCCGACTGTTGTCCAGCTCCGGCGTGTCTTCCAAGTTGGTCAAACGTAAACGTTTTGTTGTTGTTGTCAACGTACGAGCTCTGAAACGAACGAAACAATAGCGAACTCTCTCGTTTCCTGGCAAACTGTTTCCTTCAAAGGGCTTAATCTCGGGAATAACCCAACAACAAACTATTTATTATTCTTTTTTTCCGTTGTACGCCTCGCGAGTTGGATTACGTCGCAACGTCTAATTGCAAAACAGCTTCCAATCCGCTCTCGAGCTGAGGATGTTGGGTACAGCAGATTTACAAAGCGACCTCTCTTTTGCCCGGTCAGTGGAGTAGCCTACGAGAGACTTACTATATATACATGAGTGAACACATCTTGATTTCACTTCAGTAGATTCGCGATGTTCGCTAAGGTAAGATGAATAACCTCGAGAACTCTATTATTTAATCTGGTCAATCACTTCGTTGCGAATAGTACTCAGTAGGGAATAAACGGACAACCTCCCTTCAATTTAAAAAAAAAAAGCACCACTCACAGGGTACTGCAGGAGCGTCTAAAGTTACTCACTAATTTAAACCTAATTTCGCAAAAAGGAGAGATAAAATTTGCTTAGAATTACCCTTCAATTTTCCAACAGTTGTGAACGGAGGGGGAGGGGGAAAGAGGAACCAGAAGCCCCGAAATAATCCCAAGGTGCTGAGCAGGATGGAGTTTCGAAATTGACGCTTTTCGGCAAATTTCCCAACTTGAAATTATTAATAATAATTTCGAGAAAAAACTTCAATAATTTTGTGAAAATGTAACATTGACAAAAAAATACCATGCACCCCATCACACAACTTTCCTCAGCTCTACGGCAATTCACTTGTGTTCATGACTTATTCAACTAACCCAATTCATTTTTCACTCATAAAACATCCCTTCACGGGGGCTGAAAGCGGTAGCGCATAGGATTCCAGAATTTATTGTACTGCTCGTACTCATGCCCTGACCATTGTTGAGCAATGGGTACACGTATAATTAATGAGGCTGTAAACGGTTTTTTTGCAAAGGATAATTATCACTTTTACTGAATTATCGGGCAAAACATGACGAATTAGAAGCAAGTGACATGGTGGTGATTGAAATTCCGGAATTTCCGTAGTAGCCCCTGTATATATTATGAACGTTATTAAACGCTCATCCTACAGACATTTAATTGGAGTAACGCCTCAATTTTTTTTGAAGATTTTAGAAAATTTTGGGCGGAGTTTATAAGGAAAAATTTGCGCTTAAATCGATTTTTGTCGAAATGTATGGTAATTTATTGGGTTGCTCTCGTCGTTTTTCCATACATGGGAATTTTATATTATTGTCTCATTAGGAGCTACCCATATAAAAAGTTTAATTAGATCCGTTGTCCGAAAAAAAACACCGTTTTCGAGGAACAAAATATTTAGTGTTTTGATCACCATGATGACTATTGTTAGCTTTGAGTGGGTTTTGCTCAGACCTTGATATCAAGTTTGAGCTGATTTAGTTCAGCCGTTTTCTCTTAATCTCGTTCACAGACTCGTACATTAAAGAAAACATGTTAAGTTTTCAATAATAATACAATTTAACGAATATCTGGTGCGAAGCTTCCCTCAGCCTCACGTACATTCAGCGATTTTTATTCTTTCGGAAACTAACCCAATTTATTTTTCGCTCTGATCATTATAATAGATAAACAACTTCCACAATTTATTGAGTTGGTCCTAGTTGTGCCACGACCATCATTCAATAGTCCGTGCACAGATGGTTCATGAGAATGTCGACTCGATTTATATCGTGTTTTTACCGTTCTCGAAACTGTGAGCAACGGAAGTAACTGAAACGGTGGTGGTTTACATTCCGGAATTTCTCCCGTTTTATTAAACCGAAGTGGTTCAACGTTGTGGTTTATTTTAATTTCACACGAGAACGATTTGTTACGGAAAAGTGCGCTAATATCGATATACTTGGAAATGGTTGATTATTTTTTGTTGCTTTTGTCAATCTCCCGCAAATAACTATTCTATTTTACAGTAGTGTAATTTGAACGTGTCTATACACAAACTTTGTATCGCTATGATAACTAGTTAGTGAGTTAGTTTGGAAGTTTCATGTTGCCCATGCCCTTCTTTTCGCGTTCAATTTTGATCTTTGTGTTGAAGTTGGCTTTGTTATCATTTGCATTACTATATGTCTCCGTAGAACGCCTGACGCTTTGAAAGTAGGCGACCTGCCCCACTCAGGCGACCGTGTCAAAATATCGCTTTGTTTTCAGTTAGGCTATAACATAATATGTGTGTGGCGGGTCCCTACCGTCAAAGTGTCAGACGTACTACGGAGATCCATAAAAAATAAACAGGTGCCTGCTCGAGTGTGGTCAGTTTCGATCTCCTGTTTCTTTCCGGATTTTTTCTAGAGCGCCCTTGGTCGAATTTAACGTTTTATTCGGATGCTGACTTCAGTTCCAGAATTACCTAGGGATCGAAAATTGCTTGAAGCCCGCTGAAACGAACGTGGCAGGTTGCCTACCATCAAAAGGCCATGCCCATTGTTGTCATTTGTGTACTGAGACGAACGGAACTCTTCGAGGTAGCGGATGCCGTAGCATTTGTGCGGACTGGACACCTCAAACACCCCGATTCGCTCAAAACTTCGGTGTTGGCAGTTGCAACGGAGCTGTTGTCTCATCGAGGCGTCGTCCTGTCCCGTGGGGCCGTGTTCGTTCCTATCCAGTACCATTAACAAATATAAAATTGATCGAAAAATAAACACGCACTTCACAACATTGTCTCTGGAGTGCACATCTTTATGGATTGTACTTCTTCGTTCCACACAGAGTCAAGGCGAAAGACGATTCTCTCAGTAACAGGAGTAGGAGCTTCAGAATGGGTAGTCCCACCATCTCCGTAGCGCGCCAGACATTTTGAAGATAGTTAACCCGTCATACTTGAGGAGGCTCCCTGTTTGTATTCAATCTCCTGTTACTTTTCTGATTTATCAAAAACTACACATGGTAGAATTAACGATTTATACTGATACTGGTTATACGTTACGTTGTCGAACTGAAAATACATTGAAAATGAACAGAATCCTGCATGAGCTAACACGACGGGTTGCATCCCTTCTTTTATCGCACACATCGCACCAAATTAGCGAAATCCCAGAATTCAAATATTGTCGTTTCTTCATCTAACTTCCTCACAGATTTCTCTATCACTCCACAACCTTCTCGAAAAAACTATGTTGACTATCTTATTACTCATTTGCGCCACCAAAGGTACTCAGCAAACGTCGTCATGAGTTGGTGCAACCCAATAAATTCTAGAACGTTAAGAAGAATTGGATCATGTGGGTAGGGCGTTGAAAAATTGCACAATGTAGGTCGCTAAACGTGTGTTAAGCGAACAAATAACCAAAACCACCCTTGCACTACAACTGACAGATTCAAAATAAATAAATTAAATTTAAAAACATTGAGGACAACAGTTTCAAATAACAATTTTAATTGTCGTTCACAAGTTTCTCGGATATGGTATTCTCGAAACTGAGTTTGTAAACGTAGAAAATAAGCCATCCCCCCTCCACTCGTACAGTTTATCTTCAGCGTGTTTATGGGACGTGGCAATTTTTCACGAGATGAATAACACGATTTCTCAAGAATTATAATTTTATTTCTCAAAATCGTCTATTAATGCTATGTAACTATTTGAGGTTTGATATATCATTGTAGCCCATTCACAATTTCAGGTAATTCGAGCTTCTATCGCGCTGGCGTGCTTGATGTGGGGGATTGCTGAAGGAGCAACTAGTTCAGTATCAATGTGTAAGTATTAGTTACCTTTCGCATCATTTTTATTCATCATACGCCCTCGTAAAATTCGTTTACAGATAAAGCAATAATGGTATAACGTGCTTTGTATAAATCTGCACGAAAAGATTAGAGACCAAGTTTTAGGGTCAGGGGATCCAAAAACCGTGCTTCGCCGGCCTGGGCGTACCTAGAGGTATGACTAATTCCAATATGGTGAGGAGGAGGGGGTGCTGTTCTCCGGCAGAAGAGAGAAAGACTAGATTGTGCTGATTGTAGTGGACGAACGAATACAGATCGGGTCACTGAGAGGCTTCAGGGTGGTGACGGGCCTGGGAACAGCCACCATCTCACTAGTCAGGGACAGCTGATTGCTCAATGGAGATTATGAAATAGATAGAGGCAACGCAATAAATTCTGGAATGTTAAGTACCACCAGATTACGTCAAGCTCATAAAAAGTGAGCGAAAAACTGGTTGGATTAATTGCTGGTTTGTTTTGTATGTACCGGGATGAACCAAACCCTTCCATTCAGCGGAGGTTCGTTCGTGCCGTTGGTGCTGACTGGGCACCTCAAATGCCCCGATTCGCTCGAGACTTTGCTGCCATCAGTTGTAATCGAGCCTCACGATCGCTCCCGCCCAGCTCCTTGTTTGTGGGGCTTAAACTTCCCCAAGTGTAATTGAGAATAAAACTCTCTGTTCCAATTTCATTCGGTAGATATCGTACTCACTCTCCTTCTCACATAGTGCGCTATCACATTTACTTAGCCGTAACATGTAGATTAGTTTCAAACCCTGAAATGAACTTTTTTTTCTTCATTTTAATACATGTTTTTCGACGTAAACCCTATTTTTATGATACCAAGTGTGGAATGAAATTAGGTTGTAAGAGGTGCTCATTGTTCCCTTGGAACAGGGAAGCCTGGTCTAGTGAATTGTACCAGGGCAGAGCATTTTTGTGATAGCGTACAATCAGTTTGCAGAACTGTGTAGTGGTGAAGCTGCGTCCTAGGACTGTACCTGTTGATAGGGTTGTTTTTAGTGTTGTTTTTTTCAAGCTAAAATGATGTTGAGAGGAGGAGGCAGAGGACATGAAAGCGAATCGCTCAGAGGAATGGAGTGAGTGGGAGGGCTAGCGCAGAAGGGGTGGGACAGTCGAGAGTGAGAGTGAGTGGTGCAGTAGACCGGATCTGAAGTCCTTAAGAGTAGGTAAGTGAGAGATTGATTTAAGGAAAGACGGGTTTGCAGTGCTAAACGCGTAAACATCCTTGTAAAGCGACTTCTTGTCAAAAAGCGAGAAACTGATTCCACTGAACAGATCCTAGTTTCTTCATCTTCTGGCTTAAAACATTAATATTGTGAGATTCGAAATAATCTTGATTTTTTATGTACAGCTACTTACGAGTCATTTTATTTTTCAGCAAATTTGCACGGGGGAAGCTACTCATACGCCGTCGACCATGACAACTACGCCGCCTGGTATGGATCGCCCCACCCTCAAGCATTGCCACTCACTTCCGTTCCTACCATCGGGAGTCTTTACGGCAAAGACCATAGCGATAGTTTTTCCAACTACGGAACTTACAGTAGTGGTTACGGCCATGGAGGATACGGCCATGGGGGATATGGCCATGCGACTAGCTACCAAAATTCCAATTTGAAATCTTACGGGGCCCATAAGGTCTACACTGGGTATGGATCTGGAGGTTACGACGAAGGTAGCGGTTACCTAAGCTATCATTCAAATCCCAGTTTATCGCTCTATGACGAGAGTCGAAAAAGCTACGCTGAAGGCTACGGACATCCGATTAGTTCGATCAATTTCAACTTGAAATCCTACGGCGGTCATCCGGTTTATTACGAAGACCACGCGTTAGACCATGGTATCAACCTGGCTCATGAATATATTACTTCGCACGACTCCCTGCCACATTATTACTCTGGTAGTTTCCAAAGCCCAGAATATGGAGACATTAGTTCTTTGGACGTCGCTCACTACGGAGACCAAGGTGGATATCACGCGCCTTCCACCTATTTCTCAGAATACCCATCAGAAGACAGTTACACCACACATGACGGCATTCAATTAGGATACTCGTTATAAGACTGTGATAAGTTTTACATATAAATTTTAAAAACGAGTCAATTAAACTTATAATTCATCAGATACCTTAGTCCACTTATAACGAAGGCTAGTTTAGCGAGTAGAAAAGGAAGGAAGGACTAAAACTCGTGAAGGGCGTGTAAAAATTGAATTCGGTCATGCGACGATAACAGTTACTCACTTTCATCAATGCCAAAGACTCCCTGGGTGGTGAGGGGGGGAGGGTATTTCACCGAGGCCATCCATCACAACCCTGCTGCACCACTTACTCTCCTCCGCGTCGATTGTCCTCTTCTAGTCTACACCTTTCCTTTCAATGCTGGTCTGAACGCTTTTGCTAGCCCAGTGGTACCTGGGAATGGGAAGCCCCCGACCCTTCTGGCGTTAGTCATACTTCTCCATATGCCAGGGCTAATCCTTGCGGGGGAGCCAGGCTTTGGTTGGCAAAAGACGGGTGTTCGTTTAGTTTTGTTTATCGCGGGGGGGGGGGGGGGGGTGATTGGATAGCATTTCAGTTCGTCGGGCTAGGTGGTGTGCTCCCTCTTCTTACGTCTTGCAGGATTAAAGAAATTGGGTTATATCCGCCAGTAGGCAAATTACTAAAGTTAACGTACCTGCTAGGTGAGTCCGTCTCCTCTGGCTTGTGAGTTACTGTGGGCAGGTAACAGGTACGTTAACTTTAGTAATCTTGCAGGATTCCCCCGTTTCAGCTCACCTATGGGAATCATTAGACTACGTACTGTGCACCTTCGCCTTATGTTTTGGACTGTTACTTCGCTCCAATATGCTGCTAGTTAATCTGTAGGGATTATCAGGCTAGGTACCCTGTTCCCTCGTCCTATGTCTAGGAGTTTTGCCATTACAGCTGATCTATGGGCCTGTGCTCCCTCGTTCTATGTCTTGGAGTTTTCCTATCACAGCCTGAACTCTGTGCCCTTTCTTCGTCTTGCAATTTTCCCCATTTCATTTGAGCTAAGAGAATCATTGGTTTATAAATACTCTACTCCCTTGTCTTGAATGTCTTGGAATTCTACTTCGCTTCAATAAGCTTTTTGCTCCGTGGCTATCTCTTCCCCAGCCAAGCTTTCTCAACATGCACCCCTCTGGGGACATCGTAGTTTCCCAATTCTCCTCACAAATGAAACAATTTGCACAGTCCCCTGAAACGAGTCTCAGGTCAGTGTTCTGCCTGCAGTATTAGATCACCCTGCAAGTTGATCGCTCCTTAAACCATCTCAGCTCCTTTACGCTAGTACCGCTACTAGTTTAGAACCTTATAAGTTATGTTCACCACCCCTGCCATCTTTCAGAATATGTCCACGCTTCTATCTCTGTCATTCCGAGCAATGCAGTATTCTTCCCATTCCGTGATGACTTGCTCTTCGTTATTTCACCAGTACGTGCTTTTATTGAGGAGTTTTGTTTGTTGTAGACTATTGGACCCGTGGATAAACGAACAGCAACCTTAAGCCGTGAATTGACATTTATTGTAATTGTCCGCGATCCTATGACTGGACGATGGGAACTGGAACGAAGGGATTCAAATATCCCTTACACCGGCCAAACGTTTCCTTTAGTGTTCAGCAATGTGTGTAAACTTCTTAATTTGGCTTTGAACGAAGGGGTATTCTTGAAGAAGTGCTATTCCTACTCTGGACAGTACTTCAGGTCAGTTGCCTTATCACATGGCTGTTACTGAACCCTCGAAGAGGGCTATATCAGTCGCTGGACAGTACTTCATTCCTCGCTCCTCTTAGAATGAAGGAAGCCTCAACATCGCCTGGGAAACAAGGGCTTTCCAGTCCAGTTTTTCAGTTGGGTTCCAATCTTTCTCGTCTAAAAAGCAGGTTGCGGCTCGTTCTCTAATGAATGTAACTTTAAGAGAAAACTGTACTAGTCAAAAATGTAATGATTATAACTCTTAATCTGCATTCATTGGAAGTGAATGAGGTTCCACTGAATTTCGGAGCCCCCTTTGCTCACTCCGACTGTGAATGAGTCCAGCAGTACACCTACGAAACGCGGTCTGCCGTTTCGCTTAACGGCAGGGACAAGACCTCCAGTGGCCTCTAGTCTCTACTGTACGGCCAAAAGAGGACAGATCTGTTGACGATCCAAACCACTAAGACTAAAATTATTTTCGCTACTGCCGATATCTTATCACCCGCTATGAATGATATCTTATGCTCAGTCATTTCTCAAAGAACCATATTTTAATGGTGCTCAGGTTGTTTATTGAAACAGGTTTTAGAGTGCACATTGCAGTTATCATCACACACAGAAAGCCAACTTGGACAAGGTTTCACCGAATTAAACAAAATTGAACAAAACTCAAGGGCTATGCACTCACCTAGTACGTAATTCACATTGTACTTTACTCCTAATGGGAAACGTAATGCACCGATTACTCAGTCAACGAAGACTGGCGGAAAGTCGCGTAAGCTCCTGCACAAAGCTTTTCAGTTCTTTGCGTTTCGAAATCCAATAAAAATGCCATTTAAGAAAGTGGCCTGTGTCCTACACCTACGCCTTCATTGGCAGACATTTAATGACCTTAAATGACTCTTTATTTAAGTAAGAGGAAAGATGTACTGGTTGAGACAAAAAACGAGTATGTGACAGCAGACAGACAGCAGGAAAATCGTTACTGTTCCCAATTAAACCTCAAAGAATTCTCAGTGTTCCTCCAATCACCTCGACTAAACGGACTACGGGTTGAAGACTATTGTGTAGATATTTATTGCGAACATTTATTTTGTATTTCTTATTTATGCTAGCACTATGTGTAAAGAGTATAAAATAATATAAAGGCTGTTTAGCGTATGCGTTGTTTCGAATAAATAATTAATCCATAAGCGAGTGTCAATTTGTTTACCCAACTGAAATGTTTATATGCAATGAAGAGGGTTGGTATGTCCTCCACCACTGTCAACGTCAAACACCACCGCGAGAGACCTGGTAATAAATAGACATCACGCACCTTCACCTGCTCTTCACTGAGATTATTCCAAACTTAGTAGAAACATAACCATCTAAGTAGAATCCCCGGGGGGGGGGGGATGTCCAAGGGAGTTGGCCAATGCAAGCTGAGTGCGACGCAGCCACTACTGCCTACCGCCAATAGCACAGCTCACTATTGCGCCACATTCAGTGTTCCTCGCCAACCACCTCCTTTTTTGCCAGGTTCCTTTCGACGTCTGGCTAACATTTAATGTCTGCGTCTCGAGTTCGAGGTTTACTTGCCAACGCTACAGCAGCACAGAGAGATACTTCTTGAGACTATCATCCACTCATGAACCACATATGCAGATACATCGAGGGCTTCCTTTCCAAGCTAACTCCAGCTGGGTATTATCTAGCTTAGACTAACACGTAAGATTAAGAAGCAAGATGGGAAAAGAAAAGACCACTCGGGCAGATAACCTCACCTCAACGAGATGTGTGCTAGAGACGTGGCGAGAGTGATTTTATGTTAGTCCCGTTTTTCACGTCACTCACGAGGGCCTGTCAGCCAAGGCAGGGGTGTCCATAAGAAAGTCCTTGTTCGGGTAGCGGCGGGGGACGGAAAACCAATTGCACGACAGTCACATCACTCGAGTCGGGAGCCATGACTCTGGCAAACGCTGGCCAGGCTTACTGGGGTCATTCCAAACCTCAGAGAAGATTAGTAGTCCAAGCTACCTGGATCTGTGGTGAGGAAAAGCCGTACGTCCCATACAATTATGGGGGGGGGGGGGTCAGCAACCATTCTGGCCCAAGGGTTGTTAGACACAATCTGCACTCTGGGCTCTGGGATAGGGCCACGTAGGTGGCAGCCTCTGCAAGGAGCAATTCTATTCATACCCAAGGCTAGGCCTGACAAAGCTGGAGATTGTGCTGGAAGGTGATACGTCCATCCCCATGTTTAAAGCTATGGAGTCAGAGGGGAGTAGGGGCTCACAAGCCAGGCTTCTATCAGGCATTCCAATTAGGATCGTAACAGTCCGGGTAGCAGCAGGTCTCTGAGAGAACACCAGGAGGTGCTACCCACTGTGTAGGCCAGCCTACCCACTGGACACAATTACCTGTCAAAAGGGTAGCACAGTTCAGGTCCCATGCAACCTGATTCCTTTTCTCATGTGGTGATGAGCACAAGACCAATCCACTAAATCCATGAGTGAATAAAAGGGAAGGTGCAAGGTGAACGCCTCTCGCCAATTCCTGCACTGGGACCTGCCCCCCATTCAAGTCATTTAATGCTGCTCAAGCCGCTCAATGGCATCATTTGAGTCTTCTACCTGCGGCCACAGACACGGTGTCGTAAGACAGAGTGTCACTAGCCGTGAAACCTAAGGTGTTGGATTCATGGGAGCTGTGATCTCAAAGGGACGCTTCCTGTGTGTTATTACGTACCCTCTCCAGCTGCCTTAGGCCTTCGGACCACAAGATTTACATATTTCTTACACTCACCCACCATGCCAGGTTAGCAGGCATCTTAATCGAGTCTACGGGCCTCCGGGTAGTTCATTTAAAAACACTACTTTCGATTTTGGCTTGTGTTCACAGGCGTGAAGAATTGAATGCGGCGTAGACACGGATACATCTTCAAAGATAGCTGTCAACAACATGCCCTTCATAACTGACAGCTTACAACAGTTAGGAAACCTAAAATAGCCCATGCCCATGCCTCATGAAAGATGTACCAACGCCAATTGGCCCGAGACGAGGCGGCGACTGAAGTGGGAAACCACCAAAAGAAGTTGTACAATGCAACTCATTGTTGCATAAAGCGCCCCTCGTTTCTTAAATCGTTGCACAAAATTTACATTTACTTGAAATATCAGAACCGGAAACTCGCGCATATTTTCAACAGACGGCGTTTTGTAACCATTCCGAGTATTGACGTCGACAAAATCGTTGTTCCTCGATCATAAAAATACATAACGATATATAGTAAATTACGCCCGATAGTAACAGTGAACTTGGCGACTACCCAAGAATCGTATGTGAAAAGCCTTCATTTCGTATTAACGTGGAACCGCAATGCTGGAAAGCTCTCGTGGCTCGCGAGCTCCCCAACTGGCTGCCAACCTTCGCCCCGTTCGCATTTTCGCTATTCACTATCATTCGTTCGAATAAGAAGACGGATTGTCGTACTTCGCTGGAGACACTTGAGACTTCATGTAGACAATATGAAGGCATCAGAATATGATATTCAAAAAAAATTTCAATTGCTCGCTTAGGCGAGTTAAGTTACGTGGAACCACAATTTGGCAGAACGTTTTGACATGTTCCATTAGCTCGGAATTTATTCAGGAAATGGGAAAACGCCGGATTATTGTAATAAAGTAAACCTTCTGGAGCTAGCGCTTAAATTCGCTAAACTTTATGAACACGACTTGACCACAGAATGGAGTAACAGATGAAGATTAAAAATGGCTAAGCTGTTGTGAGCAATGACTCGGGTAACGTCATCCACGTAGTCCCTAGCATCCACATGTTCGAATTACTGTATTATAATAAGCAGAAATTTAGTACACTCTTCCCCTCCCCACTTCAATTAAGGAAGTGGAGTCTGACAGTAAGGGTTTGCAGCATCCTGAATTACCTCTCTTTTAAGAGAGAGGCTGGAGTCATCAAATTCCAACAAAATCTGAGGTGATTGCGCTGCTTGAGCTGGATCACTGCCGCTGTCTTGCTGTTCCTGCCCGAAGATTGATTCGCCACCGTGCTTCAAGGAGTACTTGGACTTCTTACCAGAACATATTCCGAGTAAGCTTGAAACGCGTCGACTTCTTCGACTAACGGACCGTAGATCGACGTCCTTACGTGGCATTTCATGAAGACCTTCCCTAGTTTGGTCAGCCATGAAGGTAAGGCAACGCCGTTTGTTGATCTTCGCGCATGGCTGAACATTCTTTCGTGCGGAGAGCAGTTAGAGGAGGTGCATAAGAGATATCGGGTGGCATGCAACGACCCTTCAAGCACTTCTTTCCACTGGGTTATCTCTAGTCCTTGGTGTTTCATTGCTGGAGACATTGTCTTCCAAAGAATGTCATTGTATCTATCCACTAAGCCATTCCTCTCAGAATTGCACGTGGTTGAAGTACTAGCGGCTATCCCTTAACCATGTAGAAATGAAATGAGGTCTGGATTTCCGAAAATTGTGAATAAGTTATGAAAACTAGATTTTACGGTTGCATAAGTCGTGCCACCGCATGGGTATGCGAAATGGGGCCGTGATAATTCATCTACGGTGGTGAGAATGTGCTGTTTTCCGTAGCTTGATGAGATGGAGCCCTTGAAGTCCACGTTTAGCCGCTCGAAGGGTCTAGTCGCTTTGATGAGATGAGCGTCCGTGGGCCTGAACAAACGAGGTTTGTGCTCGGAGCAGACACGACATGCATTTGTAATTGGTTTCACGTCTTCCAAAGAGAATGGAAAATTTGTCGTTCTGATTCAGTGATAAAATCTGGTGATCCCAGGACGGCAATGCGCATTGTGCATGTTGAGGAGGTCATCTCAGGAGGTTTCCTTTCCATCCCGCCTTTTTACCAGAGCATATTCTGGGTTAGCTTCTGGGTTCTGCACTCAACAGCCTCTGATTTGGCCATCTTATTTAGATGGTATCTAAGGACTTTTAGTTCTCCTCTGGTGTGTGTAAGCATTGTCTTCGCCCTTGAACAATCTCCTGTCTTGTCCTTGATGTCAGGCCACTTGCCGATTTGTGTGACTTTTCGTCGCTCCTCTGCGAGGCCGATGAATAGAGACTCCGTGCCTCTTTTCGTAAAACTTTTCATTGACCTCGTGGCCTCTATGAGCCAGTGTCCAAACAAAGGAAAGCCTATTATGGGCATCGAGCCGTTTAAGCGCCTGGTGGCGTTGTCCGTGTCAGCCTGAGTCTGGCAGTGTAAGCCGAAATGGCCTTTAAGGTTGTCTGCGAATAAATCCGCTTACGTTAGGGCACCGTTGGCTAGGGCTGAAGTTAGCTAGATTCATAATCGTAAGTTTGACCGTTTACCCTGCCGTCCTGGATGGTAGTAGCAGCGGTTGAAACGAAACATATTTAGGATCAGGAGAGGGATGCCCTGAAGTCATGGACGGTCCTAAACATGCATACGAAACATACTTAGAATCAGAAGATTAATGCCTAGATGGACTTTTTCCAATTTTGCCAATTTTGAACTAGGCCAAATTTCAAAAAACTGAAAAAGGACCTTCTAGACATTCCTCTCCTGGTTCTAAATGTGTTTCGTGTCAACCGTTGCTACCATCCAGGACGGCAGGGCAAACGGTCCAAGCTTTTATTAGGTGGCCAATTTTGAACTAGGCCAAATTTCCAAAAACTGAAAGAGAACCATCTAGACATTCCTTTTCTGATTCTAAATATGTTTCGTTTCAACCGCTGCTACCATCCAGGACGGCAGGGCAAACGGTCGAACTTTCGATTATGAATATCTAGCTAACTTCAGCCCAGTCGTGTATTTATGACTAGAACACTGGCATTCTCTCCCAGCGACTTGGCTAGGCTGAAATTGGGTTATGTAATGCCCAGACCAGCCCCCTGGAAGGAAAGTGATAATCGGCTGAAAAAATATTTAGAATTATATACAAGTTTTTTACGCTTCAGAGGCTTCCGAGTTAAAAACCACCAATCGAGAAAACGATTTGTGTGCGTGTCATAGCGATTTGTGTGTTCATCGCTATGGTAGCTATAGTTACTTTTGTACCAATTTTGCTCGTCCAATTATTGTGGCTTCCCATGTTTACGTGCTGGCTGAGTGTCCACTTTGATGTGGATTTACTTATGCAGTTCACAGACCCAAATAGTGTATTTCCCTCACAGACCGTTCTGTGTAACAGTGGGTTTTTTACTCACAAGACGAATCACAGAGATCCGATTGCATAAGTTTCCTTCGTACTCGTTAGGGTTAAGGAAAGTAACAACGGAAATCAAGTCTCCACACTGTCGGAAAATCTATCTCCAGGAGATGAGAGCAATTTTCAGAGAAGTCAAAACTCGCAGACATTCGGAACGCAAGACTCATTATTTTCACCAGAAACTCGTTCCAAGTTGAGTCGCCCGTCTTCGAGAACTTGTTTGGTTTGTCGTCGAGAGCATAGTGTCAAGTTTTCTCTCGCTCTTCCGGTTGCCTAAACCGAGCTCTTAATGATTCACTTTGATAACTTATCCACCTGCGAAATATTGCAGCCGCCTCTCGATTTCAACTGCTCCGAGCGGAGCGCCGTCTCACAAATGGACGGATATGTCGCAGGTTTCTCTCGCTCAACTTCGGTTTCCAAGATTAAATGGAAAACTTCGGTTGGAAGAGAGTGGATCGTGACAAGCTCCAGAACAGTAGAATGTCATTGCGCTCAGCTGCTCGAGTCCTCTACGTTTCAGGACGTTCTGAAAACCCGCCCTCATAACTGGACGAGTTATCGCCAGACCCACAGATTCTTATGAGAGCAGTACTACTACTGGGCAGTGTCTTGGCCACCACTTATGTGTGGGTGGGCTGGAGGCCCGCTGAGGGTTGTCCCCCCCCCCAGCAGGCATGTGTGTGTGTGTGTGCCGTATTAGTGGATGTGGTAAGAATGTAAATCATGCAGGGGCTATGCAGGGGGTAGTATGAATGTAATTTAGTGGGTGTGGGTGGTGGAGGGAGATCCTGGGGTGTTATACACCCCTCCCCAGGGAACGGAAAACTGGTATTTGCGGGGCCTCTGCCCCCGTCTGGCTGCTGGGCGTGGCTGGGTGGGGTGGGGGTACTTTGCTGAGGTCCTCGAACTACCTGGTAAAGATGGGCTAGTTCAAACCACTCCAAGGCGGAGGCCTCTGAAGCTGTAAGTCTGGACGCAGGTCTGAGCAGGCGAGAGTCATTCTAGCCCTAAGGGATATTTTTCCCGAAATGGTACTGCGGGGGTGCACAGCCCACGGCGAAAGCCGGTGTACTGAGGGTTAGTTCCATGCAAGGTGGATGCCTCTGCAGGATGCTAAGGTAAAGGCGGAGTGGTTCGCCGGTCCCTAGTAACCCAGCAATGGGGCAGATATCGCAGTGGTCGAGGGTTCGCTAGAAGTAGTCCCTGTCCTGAGTCCCCTTTTCTATCTACTCGATGGAGCAGAGGCAGCTTAGGGCCTTGGAACTCATCCTGTATCTCATATATGGGGAGTGACTTCCCCTCAGTTGCTGGAATTAATACGGCCAATTTGAGGACGATTTAACTGCCCTGTGTACTGCAGAAACTTGTCTTGACGCCGAGTAAATTCAACAGGATGTTGGTTCCTGGTGCGACTAATGGCGTGTTACGATGAATGTAGGCAAATCAGCATTACCAACATGCACTTTAGTTTCCACTGCTCTGTCACAAGTACATTTCCATACCTAGTTGCGACTGTGTGAGATATCTAGTTTTCACTCTTGATACAGAACTTATTTGGACCCATCACGTACGCGAACTGGTGTCCAGGTGCCGTACGAGAATACGCCAGCTCATGTTCCTCTAGAATGATCGATCACCCCTACCTCTACACCTCAAACGTCGTCTCTAAACATGCTTATCTGCCCTATTTGGCTATGGTTCTGCAAAAAAACCAAACATGACACGACGGAAATAACACAAAATAGTCATCAGTATGATCACTGGATCCCGAGTTTGACGGCGACGAATTAGAAAATTTGGTTCTAGGGCCATCTACTGAGCAGATGGAACTAATGCGAGCTACGTGTAAGTTAGAATATTGTTCCCAAACAGATAAGCGAATTAGGTACAGTCGTAGTTTTAAAATACAATATAAAAAACGAAATGTAAGAAAAATCCTGAATCTTGTAATTACTAAGCAAACAAATTATGTGACATCCATCAACTTCTTGCTCAACTGTGCTTTTTATGCTGTTCCTCCATAGTTTTGTATGAATGCTAGTTATTACTAATAATTGAGAATAGTTGTAACATCATCGTACTCTATTTTTTACTCAATTGGTGACAACTCTGAGTGTGCCGAGAAACAAAGAAATTGGACTACCCAATCCGGACCAACGACAGTACACGAGCAAGAAGTGACTAAGCAGCTTCCTCGGTCGAAATCCTCGAGCGTTTAATCGGTCCTTGGTCGCTAATTTAGATCGCTATAAAACCTTCTAACACCGTGTCGTTGAGCCAGTGTCACCATGAGGCCGCCTCAGGTAAGATATACGATAACGATGTCTTTTAGCGTCAAGCAATGCGACCGTCATTACGGAGACAAACGCTTTTCGAACATCCGACGTACTGAGTTGGAAAGAACTTCCTCCTGTGCGCCGCACTTCAGTGTTCCGTCTCTTGTGGAACTGGCTCGTCCAATAATCAGATTAAACCTAATTCGTCTGAGGCGATCTTGAATATGGAGAGAACAAGACCCTTTGAGGGAATTTTCCTTTTTATCGCCATCGAATTTAGAGTCAGCGGTGAGGTCAGCCCACAAAATAAGCTTACTCGCATTTTCCTCAAAAACGGTTCCTACTATTTTGAATAAACTTCCGAAATATCTACTACTGATCCCTAACCTACCTTTATTACGTATAAAAATGAGAGCGGGGGTGTATATATACGAGCGAAGAATAGGGATTTAATTCGTTTTGTCGTAAAAATCAGAAAAAGGACAACTTTTCAGCTGATTGTGTAACTTCTCTTCCTACTTCCTGTAACTGAAGAAAGTAAAAATATACCTCAAACGACCAGAAAATTTGGACAGACAGTGTATTATTTCTGAATGTATCACGACCAACATAACATGCACGTATACGTCCAAGTACATGAAAGAGTTCTTTTAGGAATACCAGTTTAGAAAATCGAACATTTTCTGAAAATTTGCACTTTTTGCTTTTTATAACTATTTCCATCCTTTTAAGATAATAATAATGAAGACCAACATTGTTGGGCGCACGAATGGGAGAGCATGGGGAGGGGGGGATTTTTTTCTTTATTGGAGAAGGTTCGTGTTTACTGATCTGGAATTACATGTCAAAATACCTGGTGCAGCGTGTTTCACAGCTCTCCTCAGTCATTCGTGCGTTCGGTGCTTTTATCGCTCTAGCAACTAATCTGATATGTTTTTCACTCTGTTTACACGAACTCGGCGTGACTTTCCGTGCAGAAACTGGTGTTTCTTAACGTTCCAGAATTTATCAGGTTACCCCTATTCAGGTCACGACTGTTATCGCATAACGTCCATATAGATCATTCGTGGGACTATCAAGGGGGTAAGTTCGTGTTTCCCTTTCTGCAGTTTCAAGGAAACTATGGAAGAAAAGTTGGTTGGAGAAGCGACTGCAGTTTGAATTCCTTATTCCTAAGGTTGCTCCTAATAATTTCGTGTAAACCTGGCACGTTGCACCTGCTTCTCGTACCTGCGAAAATTCCACCGCCGCGGCTGGTGATATTTCTAATGGCCGTGGATACCCCTGAAGTGGGTTTTTCCTTCTTTATTTTCTATCTCCTCAATTTCGACTCCCTCCACAAGAGACACCTCCTGCCAAAATTCTTTATTGAGCTACATACTATAGCGAAAGTCACTCGTCTCCCTGTGCCCAGTCCCGTCTCATCTCTCGTTCCAATAGTTTCTCGCCAGTACGCAAATTTCCAAGTCGTCCTTTCTGTGTCGCCCTTTTGTACACAAACGCTACTCACTTCATTGCATTTAATATAGTCCTCCTCACAGGCGCCCAACACCCTTATTTTGGCATCTCATGTTGGTTTTCAAGATACGTATCAAATTATAGCTAATTTGGTTCAGCCATTTTCTCGGATACACGGACCACTTTGTCATTCGGCGTTTTTCGGAGTTTCGAAAACTAAAAAAGATTTGCAGAAAATGTAATAATAAAATTTACGTGCCAATCCCACACTGCTATACAATGTGATTGGGCGCTTTTCTTTTTCAGATAATCCTGTTATGCTTTTGTCATGCTTCCTGTACCATCGGCAATGTGATCAGCGACATTCGTTCTGGCCCTTCTGGTAAGGAGGTTGTCAAGAGACGCAATAAGTTTTTGAACATTTTTTGCTTTTATTTATTTCTAAGCATAATGATAGTAATTCCAAACGTGTGGATTAAACTAGCGTTTCGCAACATGATGTCCCAAAAAGTAAAACCATTTTTTGTAGAATGCTGAGGTTACTTGCCGTGAAACAGTACTTGTTCGTGTGTTACGAGCGAAAGTCAGCTAAATCGTAGTTTGTTACACTCATCACCAGTACTCCATTTAGTACGCAGCCTTACGCTACACTAATAAACACAGCGATCAAGTAATATGGAACACCTAAAGTATGTAAGACATTATCTGCAATTGTAGTAAACTCAAGGAATGAATATAGTGAAATCCGAAGCAAAGAGTCTCACTTAGGCATGGAATTTTGTTGAGCCCCAGACAGTTTACCTTCCTCTCAAGCTGTGCTGACTGTGCTGCGGAGGTGCGATACAGCAAGGCCATCTGCCTCATAGCATCGTAATTTTCGTGAGCTGGCTGCAGCTGTGAGTGGTTCTGAGGACAGAATGGAACTTGGACTTCTCCCACTCGTCATCGTGTGTGGGGTGAGCCTTATAGCCTCAGATGGCATTGATGAAGGAGATAAAGAACCTCTCAGAGGGTCTGTGTCGTTTTCTACCACGACGATGAGAAGAAGAGACTAGGATCGTTCCCTCGTGGATGGTTATTGTTGTGCATGTCGAATTATGTAAAGCATCTGTGACCTCAGTTACATGGAGGCGTCTACGTTATGATGGACTCTGCATGTAGGCGGCAGGTGCACTGTCCATCCCTTGACGGCGATTGGTGAGTGTTTGGATAGAAAGCAGAAGGGAATAAGTTGGAGTGAGAGATAAAACTGCAATATGACTGCTGTGTGGCTCCAGCAAGGTTGCCCATTTCATTTTCGGGAAAAGTACAGAATTATATCACACATGACACAAATCAAACGAGGGCCAATCAAATTTCGATTTGACATTCGACGGTATAACTGAACTAAAAAAGAGATTTTAATAGAAGAACCCAGAAAAAATGCTTACTCGAACCACCTACAAGAAGGTAGTGAAAGAAATAGGAAACCATATGAGATAAGAGATTTATGATAGCGTATAAAACGATAAATGAACGCGCTCAAAACGAAAAAGGAACAATAAATAATTATGGTCAACAACGAAGAGATCTAAATCAGCGATGTCCTGGAGTATGGTTGCTTTCTAACTCAAACAGGAGATGGGTTGCCTGTGGAGAAAGCCTCGGGGCATCTTCGCAATGGTCCTGACCAGTCTGCAGTGATCCTGGATGTTCAGGTAGCCTCTAATAGCCAAGCTTGGCCACCCACAAAGCGCAAATATGACAGGAAGAATGAGGCGCGTGCGTCAGAAGCTTTTAGAATGGAGACTGATGAAATGAGTAGCATCCAGACATCGGTTGAGCCATAAGAAATGTGCCAAGGAGCTGCGTTGGTTGGGCGTTAATAGGTGTTCTTCGTGGCATCACCACTCAAAACGTAAAGCAACCGATGAGTGTTCTTGTGTACCACCCTTCTTTCCACTCCCTTCCAAATCTTATCTTCAGTGGTGGCGTACGGTAGACAGGGCGTCATCCCCATCCCTCCAATCCTCCTTTATTTATTTCGTTTTCAGGTGCATTCAAGCAACGGCAGCATCCAGTCATAAGATTTAATTTAGAACTTGACGTTTTTCATCCGCATTAGTTGTGGGTCATTCTTGACACGTTTCCCTTTCAGAAGACCTCCCTCGAAGTTATTTCCCATTGAACCACCAGCCCAAATCATAAACGAGGCGAGTTCCGCGGAGGTTTCGCTCTTTTTCCCTTCCGTTACCGCGAGGTAATTTCCCATAAAAACGCACGGCTCCGGCGTTTTCCAGCGTTGAATGGCGAATCGCATTACACGCGTCATCGCGTTGCAGGTAATTGCGACTAGAAAAAAATGACGGGTCTCGTGAGTATTTGGGGGGAGCGTTATTGAGCCTATCGAGAGAAAAAATGTGGAGGCGTACGAGTAGTTGGGAAGCGTGAAATCTGTCGCAAATTGTAGAATAGCGGATTGTTTATTGTGAGGATGATTTATAAAGGTAACTTAATATGAACGTATACGGGTCGGATTACAATCTACGGCTCGTCTCGTGTATGTGAGGGCGGAACTGAAAAATCTTTTTTCTGACGAGGACCCGTGAGAAAGGAAGCGAGTCAACAGTAAAAATGTGATCTTAATAGCATCAGGAGGATTATACTTTGAATCACTCAACGAGAAAGTGCTCATTTAGCAAATCCTGAAAAGAAAACATTCAGTAGTAGATCCAAGCCACCCGATAGACCAGCGACATTCTGCACATTATTTCTAATTATGGTAACTCTTCGTTCGTTTGGCCCCGTAAATGTAAATTGATCGCAGTTCGGTTTCACACGCAAAATTGCAACAAAGGATATTTTTTTCTGACATGACTGCGAATGGGAATTGAGCGGGTTGCGAACTTATTGGTCGAATGATTGAGAGTAAAAAGGGTGGGGTGGGAGGTCAAGGTTCACCATCGAGATACGACAGAAGAAAAACTCTTTGGGAAGGTCCAACCAACTGCGTGCAAAGCACCATGCCATATGGGCGGGCAAAATTCAGTTGTTCTTCAGATCCACTCATGAAGTTAAGAACGGGACCCTCCAAAGGGGTCATTTTTGCCAAGAGGCTCTTGGTTCTGAACGCCGAGTAATTGATCACCCGTCCTACTCAACAGCAGAGGTCCACAGTCGATCCCTGCAGGGCCAAAATGCTAGATAGGTTCTTGTGGCCTTCATGATGTCTCTCTTCTCCTGTGTTCTCATCCATCAAAGCAACTTCTCCTCATTCCCCACAATCACGTCACTTCTGGTACTCAGCGTGTTTGACGTGCTGACTCAAAAATTTCGTTTCGAGGTTCTTTCAGCCTTCCAGTTGTCAATCATTTGAGCTACCAGTAACTCCCCCTTCACCTCCCTTTCCCGTTGCTGCTATCCAGAGTCAACAGTTCTGGTTTTCCCCAGTTCACTTTTGGAACTTTCCCTTATCCAACTATATTTCTTTACAGCCTCTCCCTCTTGACTTGACCCAATCTCTTTCAATTATCGAGCCAGCATGTTGAACTGAACAATGCGAGAAAGAGAGAGAGAGAGAGAGAGAGAGAGAGAGAGAGAGAAAGAATGAATGATTTATTTAACAACCAGGGAGAATTAGGGCCATTAGGCCCTCTCTTCCATTCTCTCTGGAAAACAAACATAACTGCATTTCCTCAGATTTTTCCTCATATAAATAGTCTTCTCATAAACATATGTAGTGTGCCCGCAGACTCGCTTACAATATGCGAAATAACCGCTAATTCATTAACACATTCCAGATAAATTTCATTCGTGTAAAATAAATGAATTTCACTCCAAATAAATAACTAACAGTCACAGTCGCCTACCATTCATACCAGGTGGTTGAGGTGAGCGAAAACCCCCAGCCAGCCTCGAGCCCACCCTCCTACGGACCTCTGAACTCGACATGCAGAGCGTTGGACAGTGGAGGTCCTGAGACGGCCTTTAAAAATTAACAGAAAGGCAAAACAACTCATAGTTACATATAAATCAATAAAAAAGAAAACAATTCGGAAACGACATTAAAAAAAATAAAATCACTGAGCCCCAGCCTAATCCTATCACCGCCTCCCCGAACTGGCCGGGGCCAACCACTCACTCGCCGTCATTCATCCATCCATCCTTTCATACAGTACACTGAAACTTAGACACGTGATCTTAGATAGTAAGAAGGGTGAGTGCTCAATGTTCCTCCCCTTCTTAGTCTAAGGCCTTTACACACTATACATACAAAAACTTAATACTTAAGAAAACTACAAATACTATCACTAGACAATACTAAGAAAAGCTAACAACAAAGTTCAGTACATTTAACATTTACAACTCTTCTCCATTAAGGTCTGTTTGGGCGAGTAGGTGTTTTCGAAACTTGTCTCTGAATACCTCAGTGTTTAGTCGTAAATCAAACAATTCCCTATATTCATTGTACAAACGTGCTCCTTGAACGGCAAACGATCGGTTATATAAATAGGTTCTTTACAATGGAATCTGCAACAAATCTGCCACGTTCCTTGTGGTCTTTGAATGTACATCTCGCATATAGACAAAACTCCTACTCAGGTATTCTGGTTTCCTGAATTTCAATACTCTGAAAACCATAGCAGCGATTGCCAGCTCTTTCTTTTCTTTTATGGTGAGCCAGCCCATCCGTCCATAAACAGGAGTCTAAAAATAAAGCGAACTGCTGCGTTTTGCGCTGTCTGGAGTCTCCTGATGTGCTCACCATTCAAATCACACGTGGACACTGTCGCATAATCCAAGATCGGGAAGATCAGCATTGTACAAGCCGCTGCCGTACTCGCGTCGGGAAGTCAATTGCAATCCTACGCAACCTATAGAGAGAGAGAGATAGAGAGAGAACTGGCTATTCGAAAAGAGACGATTTTCAACAATGCCCTGTCTGACTCGCAATAATTTCATGTACAATACCCTCATTACCTACATTACCTGGTCAACTAAACATTTCAAGTTTTCCTGCATCCATCATTCAACTCTAATCTCGTGCTTTCAACAGCTGCATACTGTAAATAAAACAACCTAGATAGTTAGCTCTCTTCACAAGTGTTAATTTGGATTATCCTCAACTTGAAACTTTGTAGCAGGAAAGTTGTTGCCGCCAACTAGCGGAGAATAGTAACCCCCGAAGATGGCGGTTCCACATGTCCATCTTGTTCATCTAACTCGCCATATCTGAAGCCAGTAACTGGGTATTTTGTCTTCCAGGACACCTCGCTGGAACGAGTCACGAACTCACCAAACGAAGCGCCTTTACGTGGAGCACCGTGCAGCCCCGAGTAAGCGACCCCAGGCTCAGTGGCGAAGAGTACAACTACGGAGGAAGCGTTGGATACGGCGGAGAGCTTGGAAATGGAAAAACGCTAACTGGAACTTTCGGGGGATTTCAGTCGGAATCCGGGACAATAGGAAGGAACAACGACGTTGGATTATGGAGTGGTCTGGACTCCGCTGGGCGTTACGGCAGCTCTCCCGGTTCTTCGATTTCACTCAACCAACTTCTGGCTGCTCCAGTCTATTTTAGCTCGGCGTACGACTTGATTAACCCGTACGAACAAACCGATCATTTCGACAATCGACGAGCAACAGGAAGGACGTTCGACGATTTTTATCAAAATCCGGATATTTTTTATAATAACCGCCGCGCGGAAGAAAAGAATACCAACAGCCCCACAGCCGTACAGTCTTCTCAATACAAAAAATGAATTGACAACCTCGACCTTTATAGTACACAATCCATTTTTGATCTTTACCCTTTACCATTAGCCAGAACAGCAATTTGTGTCAAAGAAAACACGACAGCGTTACATTTAAATATATTTCCTAGCATTTTATTGCCTCGGATTCCGGCGGTGTTGCTTCAATGTTGTCATTCCTTCCTCTAACAAAACGTTTTGATGAATGACAGAAAAAGGTTCTAACAGAATTATCTCCAAGAAGAATGAATATTTATCAAGACGGCTATTAGAACACCAAAAATATCTGCTGCGACCTTGAAGAACGTTCGCGTTGCACGGTACACAACTGTTGCCGCTTCGGACAGCAAACAGCCATCAAATAGTTCTCCAGTAGCCCTCAAAATATTCCACATCATCAGTATAGTTGGCGCATTTCTGCTCTGAGTGAACGACACATGATGTTTAGACTTTGTTCAACATTTCAGCATATATTCTTTTTAAACAGAACCATATGGTAGAAAGATCACTAAGATTTGAAAGATAGATAAGGGATGAATGAATTAATGAATGAGTTTTATTGCCAAAAATATGATTACGTTGGAAGAAAAAATATACTACAATTATATCAATGATTTACCAATTCTTTCTAGTTTTCTTAAATGTATTTTTTAATAATTCATAGTTGCGCTGGAAAGTTATCACTGTGTCCCAGCAGGTAGTTGAAATCTACATCAGTGTAGTTGTTACTGACACAATTGTAACCGGCATTGACAGTTATGAATCTGCATATGGGGATGTCTAGGGGAGTATCGACTGGGTGGTCCCCACCTCCTTCAGACCCTGCAGCGAAAGCGAGTTTTGGGAAGGGAGAACTTGTCTCCAGTGACCCCACGACCACCACGATGTCTGCAGCGCAAGCGTATTTTCCAGGATTTTTAGGCCATGCCCTGGGTAGGAGTTGGATTGCTCCGTCCTACCTAACTTGCCCTGTAGAGGCAGCCACCTGTTGTAGGTCTAACCCATGATGCTCCAGCGCATGGCCATGGGCTGTGCATCCCAGTAGTACCACGTTTGGGTGAAACAACCCGTAAGGACAGAATGACCGTCGGCCCGACCCATCTTTCGATGGCACTTACGTTTTTCCTGAACCCAGAACAAAACAGTTTGGACATTCGGCCCTCCTTGAGGTTCAGGAGGACCCTAGTAAGCCGCAACACAGGTCCCCCAGGCCTCCACCCACTCATCCGCTGCTAAGAAGTGTAGAAGCGTGATACCTTCAGTTCTGAAATCTTACCTGCACTGACAATCAAACAGAACGAGACGGCAGGCTCCACTGTCGGGAACGTCGAGAACCACAAAGTCGAGTTGGGAAGATGAAGCAGATAAGGGGGCCGTGACGGCAAAAGGTCTGCTAAAGGCCACGGGATTGATCGGTTCTTTGAGTCTGGTACTGGCTACCAAAAGGAATCGCCCTTTTTGTATAATACATCACAGTTATTCAATGAAGTGAGCCTTATTATTACTCATTACCCAGAACCATACCATTACATAGTATTTTAGATTACTTTTGAGTTAATTTTCTAAAATTGATATCTGTCTCATCTTATACGTTAAAAAATATAATCATCATTAAGATTAAGTTCGTGATAAAATGCCATTATACAGACCATAGACGATTCACAATAATCGTTCATTATAACAGCTCACGGTAACAGTTCAGGCCGTTGGTTAGTTTACATTTACTAACAGTGACGACGTACGAAATTTTTTAGACCACGTTAAAGGCACAAAACGGCCCAACGGGGGACGGGTGACGGGGGACGGCGGACAGCGGACGGACATTGCAGATTTGGAATCCCCATGTCTTGAAACGTAAAGTATCAAATTTTGAGGGGGTAGGCGTCACTGCTGGCTAACAGAAATCTGACGTTAAGCAGTAAAATAAAAAATCAAGAGATAACAAGGGATCATAACTGAGCGACGAAATAAGAATAAGGAATGGTCACTGTTATGAGACTCCAATTATTTATAATTTATGGCTCCCCTCATCACCTCTAGACTTCTGTCCTTGAGGTATCCAGATACGTCATTACGTCATCTTCCCTATTGATAACGGACATCCTCATGATGCCTTGATAATTACCTTGAACGGTGGTACAGAAGGAGGAATATTGTTTAACAATAAACACAAAAAAGATATGGATTGGGGAAAACGCGAAGGGGCACTGCAGGATATGCCAGACTTTAACAGATAGCAGTGGACATGGCGACCAGTACCCTCACCTCATGAGGTCACATCGAGTCTCGTCTCTCAGGCCCTCTACTGCTGGAAACCCTCTGCTCTGATTAGTGATTCCCTCATTTCTGTTTTGCTCAATCAATCCTTCAATCAACATCTTCCCCGCTCACCTTACCTTCATTAATACCCTCAACACTGTCTGCGGTGGATTGGAAACCAGCAGAAGCTGCACCTCCTCAATTGCAGAAAGCCCCTTCCTCCTCTCAATCCATGCAACTTTCTCTACTCAATTCCGAAACAACGTAGTCGAATCGATTTCAATGTGAACTAATTCAGCAGAAATATGACGTGTGTTTCACGAGATAAAATGTGGATTGTAATATACACATTGTATTGTGAAGAACCCTAAGAACTCATCCATTATTTTATTCTTCAGACAGGTGTGAGGGACAACCTGTTGCAATGAGCTAAACAGTTTTGGGTTGGCTCCTAATAAGCAGGAGCAAATTCATGGTGCAACTAGGAGCAGATCCTCCCTCCTACGTGACGCGTTGTTTCATACCTGTACCCACCTTCACAAATACTGTGGAAGTACCGGTTAGTTTTACTATAAAATTACGTAGATACTCAGCATTAAGTTTATGCTCGATTGGGGCACTGAAGAGTTCGCGTCTGCTGTACGTATGTGCCTAACACTCAAATATTATGAAGAACGCCCATATTTTTAGTCTGAGGTTCAGGCTGAGTCGCTCTGTAGTTAGGTTGGTCGGGTTTGAGCACCTAGCGTTTGCTATGAGCATGCCCTTCATTTGCTGGTTGGTCAGCCAAACTACACTTTAATTCTCTGAAGGTCACATTAATTTTACGAACTACGAGTACTTGAGTGTTTGACAGCGCTTCTTGGCCATAGCGTCGCCTATTGCGCCCACTGGAAGCGAGGGATATGAAGATCAATGTGCACAGAGCCTTGCGCGTGCATACCCATCCTCGATCGGTGCCCTGAAGCACCCTCCCTCACACAACACGCGTTTGGCACGGCGTACAACGTCCCATCCTACCGAATTCCTATTTGTCACAACCGCGTGCATCATACACTGTGCTTCTGTCATCAAACTACATATTTTACGCTATTCGTTCTGACGTTTCCATTTGTGTTGTGAGCCTCGATTCTACTTTCCTGTGCATTTTACTAAAATGTACCTGTATGAACACAAATACTGACAGTTTTACCTATTGATATCAACATTTTAGACATACTCATTGATTTTTCACGCAAGTATACCTACGTTGAATGTTCGTTTTAGTTGGATAGTTTTTTAAAAACATTTAATTTCACTTTACAATTTAAATTGCATAAACGACTTGAGCAAACGTAAAATGAGCACATAGTTACGCGGGGCAGAGATGAATATCGCGTTTCCTTTCCAGGAGCCAAAAGGGCTTGAAGGAAGGTTATTAGTGCAACTCGAACCACTTACGATGATCAGACGATGAGTAATGACTGATCGCTGATATGAAGAATGTGATTTCTTACGTAGGCGCGTGAATATGTGCTCACAGCCACATACAAACAGCACAAATGGAAGCGTCAGAACGAATAGCGTAAAATTTGTAGTCCGATGATAGAAGCACTCTGTATTTGCACCCGAGTACACTGTCAGGTATTGAGGAGGCCTTAGACAATCAGTCTGATTTATCAGAAGATTGAACAAAGTGAGCTTCATTACAACGTTTTTCTGCTCGTTTACAACCGTCTAAGGCCTTCTGATCCTCGCCGATATGGAGTGAGTAGTTAACGCGTGTACGATCCGTTTCAGAAACATGAGGCGAGTCGAGACTGATCGGTAAGTTGTCAAAGCTTCCGTGGGATGGTTCGCCATTCGCCAGTTCCCTTCATGGGCAGCTGCTACGTGAGGTTGGAGATAGCGGACAGGTGTTTGTTGATGTTCGACTGAGGATGGCCAAATCATCAGCGAGCATTCGTACGAGGTAGTTTCTTATGAGCTGACGTTGCAACAACTAATAATGTGTTCAGCGCCCTAGTCGATACAGCAAATTATGTGCGCGTTATAAAAAAAAATTCTCTCAAACGAGATGACGACAAAACTTCATTTCGCCAGACTAATAAGTCTCAACACTTACACAACAAAATGTGAGAAGCGCAAGACACTTATACAACGTTGGCGAGGCGATGAAAAATTACTATGCAACTCGTCCGATAGAAATAACGAGTAAGAGAACGAGATCAGAAAGCCTTAATGAGTGAAGAGAGCCAGTCAGGAAGTCGAAGTCAGGATGAAGATCTTACCAGCCCAGAAGAGGAATGCGGCGTAGCGGAGGGTCTATCCCTAAAGGCCAGTTTTCCAATTGACGAGTTTTTCTGTTTTTTTTTTTTTTTGCTAACACTGAGGACGGAATGGGCGAACTGGATCACGTCGCCCACTCCACAAATGGAGAAGTACGGGTTTTCTCGTAAGCGGGTTACGTTTTGAGTCGACACGTGGTGTTTGCGAACGACAAATCTAGTTGGACTGGGTCGACGTAATGAACTGATTTTTTGTTACGGAAGCATTTTATCATTGGCTTGTCATTAAATCGTTCGAACGTCAATGAAAGTCTAAGATTTGGTCTCAACTAAAATCTTGACTCCTTTCTCTTTCTGTCGCGCGATGTCAGCCTGGAGAACAACGGAAATGGGTACACCACAGGTCTTGTTCGCCAAATTGTTAACCCTTTATCTTCGAAAACTCCCAAACGTCTTTTTACCGGGAACCTCGTATGAAATTGCCGATGACCTACGGCTGTACAGGTTTGCACAATTTACAGGCTGCCTGATGAGGATGAGCTGCTGACTAAGGATTTGCGAATACTGCATGAGTTGACAGAGCGTGGTATGAAGGTTAACCATAACAAAACAAAAGTGATGATACTTGGTGCTCGAGCTTGTCAACCAAGTGAAAAATTTCCGATTAATTGTCGAAGCGGACCTTTCACGGCTGGCCCAAGGGACATGAATGCGTAACGCAATTTTTAAAACCCTTTATCAGGTAAGACGAATTGTCCGCGACTTCCCGATTCAAGTGCGACAAACCCTGGTTGAAACTTTATTTTCCCCCAACTTCGGTACGTCGCTTTCCTCAAACTTTAAACCAACTAGAGAAGTGTATGGGTCTGTTTCGTTATTTGATGACTGTTCCTAAACCATCGACGAAGGTTATAACAGTCAACGTGAGAAGTGTAGACTCCCATTAAGTTTCACAGGTTTTCTTTTCCCTCTTTTTTCTCTCCAGAAATTCGGTAAGATTTTCTTTTCTACGTGGTAATAACGCCCTTCCTGTTTTTTTAATTTTTTTTTTAGTGCGTGAGCAGTATACTTATTTTTTTCCTTTAATTTAGTGTGTGTAACAACTCGTTCCCAACACCAAAGGCCTAGCCTACTGTTGGGATATATTATTCACTAACCTATAAAAAGTTTTCTTTTTCTTTTAAAGTCTATGATTATAATTCTCTCTCACTCTCTCTCTCTCTCTCTCTCTCTCTCTCTCTCTCTCTCTCTCTCTCTCTCTCTCTCTCTCTCTCTCACTCTCTCACTCTCTCTCTCTCTCTCTCTCTCTCTTTCTCTCACTCACTCTTTCTCTCTTTCTCTCACTCACTCTTTCTCTCTCTCTCTCTCTCTCTCTCTCTCTCTTTCTCTCACTCACTCTTTCTCTCTCTCTCTCTCTCTCTCTCTCTCTCTCTCTCTCTCTCTCTCTCTCTCTCTCTCTCTCTCTCTCTCTCCACGTGCTAGAGCACAAGGCAAATCTTAGCACTCAACAATTTCAACTTTTTTATGTGATCTATTCTCTTTGAGGCGAATAACTTTCCCCAGTTGCACGTACAGTCAGCAATTTTTATACACGCGTCAACGTGAAAGGCCGAAAGGAGGGTATCAACCAAAACGGTACAATACAAACTGTACTTATCATAGCTATCTGCACACCGAATATTTGTTTTCTCAAGAACATCCAGAACTATTTTCAACTTCCCTTGGTTCTACGAAGTACAAAAGATAGTTATGTAGTCGGCTGAATAAACACAATAATGAATACTGAATAAATACACAATGGTTTATTATTCTCATGAACAGCTTGACCTAGTATTACTGCTCCGAGACCCATCCCATTCGATTCAGCATCGAATAGTAGTAAACCATACGAAACATGACCGGACTACAATGGAACTACGGAAACGAAATATTCCCCCAGCGCCAGGCGCCCGTAAACGAATTTATGCGGGGGCTTCCTCGCTCAGCAATTGGTAGGACGTCGCGAGTCCAAAGTGCGTTGCGAGTCAAGTGGGCCTTGAAAACGATACGAAACACGGCTTATTTGCGATTATACTGCGTTTCGTTAATTTTTTAAGCCATTTTTTGCCCATAACAACCATGGGCTTCGTTCGATCGGATTGCCGAGATGGCGGGCACAACTAGATACCAAATGGGATTTTTGTGCGAAAGAACGAATTTATTAAACCACGTTAATGGCACAAAACAGCCTGGACGGCGGACAGACATTGCAAATTTGGAATCCCCATGTCTTGAAACGTAAAGTATCAAATTTTGAGGGGGGTCGCAAAAAAATTTTCGTGACCGAAAACATAGGGTTACTATTCAGAATGAATATAATAAACCGAAATTGAGTTCCCTTCAGATTTTCACGTTTTAGATCTAATTGATTTTGATTTATGGTTTGGCTGTTTTAATGCGTGGACTGTATATCTTGTAGTATGACTTTAAAGGGGGTTGGAATCAGAACAAGTTTATTCCTAAATTATTACATGTGAAGTAGGATTGACTCACCAAACACGTCTGCGCCGCCTCGTTCCCTGGGCCCTGGGTGAAGTCGTATTTCCGTAACTAACAATCGCCGCACGAATCCTGCCACCCACAAAGACGCGTTTGGAGACTATTGATGCGCGTACCAAAACTAAAATGAGTTAGGGTTTTTTTGTAGAAAATGAGAGCAAAACGATCTTGGAACGCGCTTCGACAGCAGCTACATTTGAAATGAAAAAAAGAGAAGGAAATCGCGAGAGCGCGCTCATGGCAATCATTCCTCCAGTGTCATTTAAATAAAAATAATTGTTGCCAATACAACATTTACAATTATACAAGACCCTACCAAGTCCGAAAAACACTGTTCGGGAAAATGGTATGTGCCTGAGTATGCGATTGAAAGAAAAGGGCGGAACGAAATCAGCACATACCTGATATCTAGCCCGCAGGTGATCATGGAACGCCAAAATAAGGGTATGTGCAAAATCCGCTTAAAACTTACTATATAATGATTTTGATTAAATTTGTGTCATGGATGGCTCCTGATAAGATGACAATACCATGAAATTCCGACCTGTCGAGAAATGACGAGAAGAGCACAATAATTCACCAAACATTTCGACGACAATCGATTATTGCTTATAGTTATTTCCTAATGAACTCCACTCAGAAAATAGAATGAGTATAAAACTATATGTCGAGCCCCAATCGAATAGCTATACGATGAGTGGTTAGTAACACTCATAAGATATAAAGATATTAATCCAGAAATTTCAAAACTTCAACCGCCGCCGTTTCACTTTCTACCATTTCTAAAAGCGTTTACCTTTTATACTCCTTAAAAAAATCGAATCAACAGCCTTATCAATTCTCTGTGTAACAATTGCTCAATAATGGTCAGGGCATAAGCACGAACAGCACAATAAATTCGAGTACTGTAAGCGCTACCGCTTTTTGCCGCCGTAAAGTGGTGTACTACCAAGTTCGAATGAAAAACGCATTGAGTTAGCAGAATTGACGTAGAGCTAAGGAAAGTGCACCTGTTTTTTTTTTTAATGCAGACTCTTCATAATGACAAGACGGTTCTGTAACACGAAAATGGGGAGAGCAACCCAATAAATGATCAAACATTTCGATAAAACTCGATTTTAGTTACTTCCCCGTGAATAAAGCGTTCTCACAAAAATCGTGCCAGCAGTCTGATGTGCAATAGAAGATTAACGACGATCGTAAAATAATTAGGTCCTCCCGGATAAATTCCGGAATTCCTACTAATGTCGTTTCTTACACTTTTCTCTACAGTGTTTACCCTATAACACTTGAACAGTGAACGAAAAACTTCCCACAAAAATCACATTGATCCTACCATAAATTACCTATACGCTGATTGCTCGTTGAAGGTTGTAACATAAATAGGAACAACGCAATAAATTCCAGCTTTCGTATACTAATGTCGTTTCATTGACTTTTTCCTCAGTATTTACCCTATAACTCTACAACAATAACCATAGAGCTGCCCGAAAAAATCAAGTTTATAGTTACATAAATTACCTACACGCTGATTACTTGGTAAAGGTTGTAACATTCATAGAGGCACCGCAATAAATTCGAGAATTCCTACTGATGTCGTTTCATTGACAGTTTTCCTTAGAGTTTACGCTATAACTGTAGCACAATAACCACAAAGCTTCCCAAAAATAATCGCGATGCCAATCCCATAAATTAGCTGTACGCTGGTTGTTCGGTAAGGGCTGTAACATAAATAAGAGCAACGCAATAAATTCCAGAATTCCTACTGATGTCGTTTCATCGACAGTTTTCCTTAGTGTTTACCCTGTAACTGTAGCAAAATAAACTCGAAACCTCCCATAAAAATCACGTCAACAGTTCCATAAATTACCTACACGCTGATCGCTTGGTAAAGGTTATAAATATAAATAGGAGCAACGCAATAAATTCGAGAATTCCTACTGATGTCGTTTCATCAACAGTTTTCCTTCGTGTTTACCCTATAACTGTAGCAAAATAAACACGAAACCTCCCATAAAAATCACGTCAACAGTAGTTGAATTACCTATACACTGTTTGCTGGGTAGAGGTTGTAACATAAAACGCAGCAACGCTCATATCCCCTGTTTCTCGCTATACAACTTTGAGTTGAGCTCTTCCAAGTTCGTATGGACTGAGAGAAAAATATATTGGACTAGGAGCCCGTTCCGGCTTTGCACGAGTGGAAGTTGTTTTTTAACGTTTTGGGATAAATAAAGATAGTTAAAGCATAAGTACGCAAAGTATACCGTACATGACTCAATTTGTATATTAAATTACACCGTACAAGTTACGTATTTAATTTAATTACTCACAAAAATACAAACCTTTCCCCATTATAATTTCAGTTTAGAAGAACGTCACAGCTGACCTACCTGATAGGTCTCCAGGCTGGGGCATCAGCTGATCCATTGCTCGAAAATATTTGGACTTTCTCGACCCTATTATTTTTAACCTTGGGTTGGTTTTATTAAGAATCTCTGTGGATCTCCAATATTTTCCAGTAATGAGTAAGGTCTATGTTACTGTGTGGAAATGTAACTGCCTAACGGCAAAAGAATTTTTGAAATCGGCGCAGTAGTTTTTTTAAAAATAACAAATTAATACTTAATTGTATTTGAAAATACATCATAGTAGAGCACAAGTTTGGAAATAGAAAATTAATGAACGTGGAACGTAAGTAACGTATCTATCCACTGATCCTCAATAGGCTTTTGTATGTAGTGATGGCATTAACTGTTATTTTCGAGTAAATCAGTGGGACGTTTCTTCTTGAGTCGACATCTTGTGCTGTGCTGTGGTGGGTTTGCGGCTAATTGCTGTAGTAAGGGGTTGGAGTGTGGAATCAATCTTTCGTGTAGGGTGGTCAATTGTTCCCGAATGTCGTCGTTGATTGGAAGAATATTAAGTTCAGAGTGTAAAACGGAATTTCGAACGAACCAACAGTAGTTTTTAAGTTTATTTTTGTCATACAAAAATACAAATCTTTTCTCTTCATAACATTAGTGCAGATCAGTCATTGCATGCACGTGGGGCTGAAGAAAGTTGTCTTGCGCCAGATACGTTTATAAAAAGTTGGTATAAATCAAATTTGATAAATTCCAGGCATTGTTAGGTTCAAGTTGATAAAAATGTCCACTGCGACGCGCGAAAGCTTCTTTTTTTTGGTCGAGTTTTCTCGTTGCACAATCGGATAATGAAGGGACGACTTGTAAAGGGAGCGTGTAATCGGACGGACCCCTTGGATTCTAAGGACGTCACGTCTCCTCAGCCGTCGTCGTCGAGGAGTCCCCTAGCAGCTTTACTTCTTCCACGTCTCCTCCAGCCACCGGTTGACACACAGGCGAAATTATTTTGACGGGTAGGGAAGCGAAGAAGGAGACACCGACGTTTCCCTTCGGCCACTTGTCACTTCAATGCTGAACCTATCGCTGTCTTTATAACTAACCGAAGCCCCCAGTAGTAGTTGTGTTCTTGCGATTTGACGCCAACTTCCCGACTCCGTTCTCGCGCCAGTCGCACCATCCCATCGGTTTCCATGTATTCCCCGGTAAGTGGCTCAGATATGATTTCTATTGTGTTGTTATCGTTTGTTCTATTGAATTTTGCGAGGGCGAAGTGACACAATCAAATCGAAGGGTTTGACAACAGTTAAGAACACAGGTTTGGGCATTTTGCACATCTCGTATTTGTGGCAGCCTCATTCGCATCGCCGAAGTTTGTGAATAACCCCAACGCTCTCATCAAATAATGTGACAATCCACGCCAGTTGTGAACTATAAAGCAGAAAATACCCACTCATGCTTCCGAATTTCCCTCAAATTATAATTTCCCTCTAACAAACCACATGTGCCGCGCATACTTTCATTAATCGCACATACATTTTGGCTGGTAATCTTGATTATTGGAGACAAAGTAACGAAACCCAACGTCACTCCTAATACGCTTCAAGATCATTCTGGTTGAACGGAAGATCCAAATTGAGGCACCGACGTTTAATAATTCAAACCAACGAATGGAGAAGTCAAAATAGAAATATCATGGACAACCTTTAAACAAATGCGAAACATTTAATGTCACAAAAAATTAAACGTCGAAGTGTGAGGGTAACGCGATACTAAGTACTTTCCATACGGTATGGACGCTTACAGAACAAACAGAAAACATAGAGTTATAAAAAACTCGGAAAATATTAGCACAATTTGCAACAATAACTATCGTCCTTATCAATTCGTAAAACAACGAAAGTAGAGCTTGAACGTCCGCCATTTATTGGGCTGCTCCTGCTAAAGCCAGGACTTTAATTGAAAAAACCAACGCGTAACATGATGGAACTGTCGCAATTTGTTACTTTCCGCTGGGGTGTTGCGTATCCTTTAGATCTTTGCGTTTTGAGGTCTGCTAAATCCAAAAAACCTTAGTTCGACGCGTGGTCCGTTTATGTGTGTCTACAGTTCGATTTCCGTTGATTGTTATGTTTGTCGTTTTTTGTAGACGCCAAAATAAGGTCGTGGACGATTTCCATCGCTTGGAAAGGGAGGAGGGGGATGCAAACGCACCAAAAACGAGGAGTCTTCCCATTTTTCTCGAAAAAAGCTTCAACGATTTTGATTAAACTTTCAACTCATCTTTTACTAAAAAATACCTAAATCCTATTCCCCATAAATATCTCCATGAAAATACGGTGGACGGAAATATACGCCTAAAAATCCAAAATCTGGTTTTTACGCGTTTTGCCAAAACGACTTCAATAATATTCACCAAACTAGCAAATGTTTTTAAATAGTTCATACCTATATATTTTTCTCAATAAATGTTTCTCTGGTCCTCCGTTGAATAGGGATAAAAATGAAAAGATTTTAAGAGAAAACCACCGTACCAAATCAGCTCAAACTTGATATCTAACCTGCAGGTTATCATAGGACGCCAAAATAAAGGTATGAACAAAATCCACTGAAAGTTGACTATAATTATCATAGTGATCAAAACACCAAATTTTTTTTTCTCAAAAACAGCTATAACGATTTTGATTAGATTTTTTGTATTGATAGCTCTTAATAAGAAAATAATACCATAAAATTCCCATTTGTGGGAAAACGACAGGAACAGCACAATAAATTATCAAAATTTCCTTAGCGAAAATCTTTTTAGTGCGGTTTTTTTCCTTACAAACTCCGCTGAAATGTTACTAGAATTTTAAAACAAATTGGTGTTGTAGTTCAATCCAAAAGCTGTAGGGTGAGTGTTTAAAAAGGTTCATAAGATTCATGGGTCTCACTCTAGAAATTCCTTAATTTCAACTACCGCCGTTTCGCTTATTGCCAGTTCTAAACGTTTTTACCCAATTACTATGCAAAAGTAATTACTATACTCTTCAAAAAATTATTTTTTACACCCCCATTAATTCTCCGTGTGCCAATTGCTCAATAATGGTCCTGGTATGAGTACGAACAGCGTAATCAATTCCGGAACTGTAAGCGCTACCGCTTGCTGCTGCTGTGAAGTGTTGTTTGTCCAAGTTCAAATGAACTGAGTGGTAAATGAATTGAGTAAGTGGAAAAAAAAGCCATGTACCCGAGTGAATTGACGTAGAGCTAAGGAAAGTTATGTGCTGCATTGCACCAGATATTTATGGAGTGGTACGAGTTCACCGTTCTGGAATTATGGAGGAAAGACCGCAAAAACGTCAGGTGCGATGCATCACACAACTTTTTTTTAGTTCTACGTCAGTTCATTGGTTTTCCCTGGCTTTGGCTACTAATTCAATTTATTTTTCACTCAATTCAAACAGAAGGTCAAACATAACTTCACGGTGGTAGAAAGCAGTTACGGAATTTATTGTGCTACTCCCACTCATCCCCAGGCCATTATTGAGCAATTAGTTAAAAGAAAATCGATGAGACAGGACGACGACTTGTTTTTAGAAGGATAATAAAACACCGGTAACATTATCGGATACAAGTGAAATCGAATCGTAGTAAGTGAAACTGCGATGGTCGAAATTCCGGGATCTCTGCAGTAAGCTTTTACAGATCTCATGAGCGTTATCAAACTATCATCGTATACGCACTTTATTCGACTATTACACCAATTCGGAAAATTTATATTAACGTCTTAATATAAACGGAGAATATTCGGAAAATATCTGGTGCATAGCAACACCCAACTTTCCGCCACTCCTGTAAGTTGGAACACCAGCTACATATCTTTGTTCAACTCATTTTTACAATAACATTTATGGAGAATAAAATGTAGGGACCAGTTATTTGAGCGCCCGTCGTAAGTTTGATCGAAATCGTTTGAGCCGTTTTTGAGAGAATTGGAATACCGATAAATTAATATTCGTCAAATCTCGTTTTCCGAGCTGTCGTGGCGTATATCTTCGTTAAACAGATAGATGTAGAAATAATTACGGAGAACAAAACGTGAATATGGGGGGCTAGCGGACTTATGGAGTCAATTGGAAAGGACAAATCTCCTTTTTTGAGTTAACTTGGTCTATATCTCCGTTGAGCATATATAAACAAAAATAATTACACAGAACGAAATGTGAGTATAGGTGGCTAAAAGGCACTGTGTAAGATTAATCACATCTGATGAAGCAGTTGCCCCAGAGTTTACGGAAATGTTCGAACAATCAGTATTTTCGACACATATTTCATTTTTATCTCTGTTCAATGCGCTGTCAGAAGAACATTTATTGAGAACGATATATACGTATTATCTATTCAAAAACACCCTGAGAGTTTGGTGAAAATCGTTGAAGTCGTTTGCCAAAAGCGTAAAAACCCATTTTTGCTTCATAGGCCTATATCTCCGTTCACCGTATTTTCATGGAGATATGTATGCAGTAGAAAAGTTATAGAAGATAATTTGAAAGTAAAATCAAACTTGCTAGAGCCGTTTTCGAGAAAAATGCAAAAAAGGCTAGTTTTTGGTACATTTTCGTCACCCCCCCCCCCCCAATCGATGGAAATCGCCCTTAACCTTACTTTGCGGTAATCCCGCAAATCGAACTACAGACACACACGCACGGACCACGCGCTGAAATCAGGTTTTTTGGGTTCAGCAGACCTCAAAACGTAAAGATCTGCGAAAAATCCAACTTTTTTCGCCCTTTGGGTCGCGGAAAGTAACGAATTGTGACAGTCCCATATCTACCGAAATCGCCCATATTTCATTATGGTGTAAAAATATTAATTTTTGACACCATTACAGTACTGTCCTTTCCATCCGGGTAGCAGAAAGTGAAAAGTGAAAGTCGATTTTCGTCGTAATGTTTCGAAGTTAATTCTACTGCTCTCACAATTTTCCCACAAACGAGAATTTGATGGTGCTGTTGTGTCAATTGGGGCTATATACACAAAACAATTAAACCCAAATTGTTGGTGCTGTTTTTGAGAAACAAATATTTATTGTTTTGATAACTGTAACCTGAGGGTTATATATCAAGTTTGTGTGTGTGTGTGTGTGTGTGTGTGTGTGGGTGTGTGTGTGTGTGTGTGTGTGTGTGTGTGTGTGTGTGTGTGTGTGTGTGTGTGTGTGTAAACGGAAAGCAGGCATGTCTCTGTCCGGAGAAAGATTGAGAAGGGGTGCCCACAGGGCTCGGTCCTAGGACCAGCACTCTGGAATGCCTTCTTCGAAGGTCTTCTCAGGAAACTCATGGAGACTGACTGCGAGCCGTACGCCTATGTGGATGACTTGACTGTGCTGATCTTTGCAGAGTCAGTCCGCCAAATTGAAGAAAAAACCCACCACGTGCTCCGCACTGTCAACCAATGGTGCGAGCATGTCAAGATGCAGGTGGCTGAGGAAAAAACCCAGCTAATCCTCTTGAAGGGGAAAGTGAATAATCCACCCACAATACGCTTTGGCGGCCACAGGCTCCTTCTTGAAAAGCACGTCAAGTATTTAGGAGTGAATATAGGTGAGAGGTGGGACTTCAACCAACACCTCCAGTCCCTTAAAGGCATTGCAAGGTTTGCCTCACTGCGTGCCATTACTAAGGCCACTTGGGGTGTGTGTTACCACGACACCATCCTCATGTATAAAGCCATATATCTAGGTGTGATTGGCTACTGCCCCGTTGTCTGGGGTAGCAAACTAACAGTCAATCAAAAGAGAGTACTGGCCCAATCCCAGAGAGCTGCGCTCCTGTGGATCACCAAGGCCTACAAGACTGTATCAACGGAAGCACTCCAGGTGATCACTGGTCAGTTACCAGTTGATTTGGCTGTTGAGTGCATGGTTGACAAGTGGAGAGTGAAACGGGAGCTTCCCCCGCTTTGGGCTGAACTCCGTGCGGATCTCACCACAGAACAGAAACTTGCCGCCATCGATGAATGGGCTCTAGAGAAATGGCAAGCGAGATGGGAATCCTCGTCAAAGGGACGTGATATGTATGAGTTCTTCCCCAACATCCGTGAACGTCTTTCTAGAAAATGGGTTGAGCCAGACCACTGGACGAGCCAGTTCCTCACGGGACATGGTGACTTCAATGCGCGGCTCCACTTCTTTTCTCTGAAAGACTCTCCATTATGCACGTCTTGTGCCTCAAACAAGAAACCATGTGCTGCTCCACTGTAGTTCCTACAACAGTGAGCGACAGTTGTTGGGAGGGCAAACGAACTTAGCAGCTTTGACTGCTACAAAGGAAGCCTATAACCATTTTGCAAAGTTCGCAAAGAAGGTAATGGCTAAGAAACGTGGTTATAGTTGATCAGTCCTTTTGAAACTTGCCACCCAAGTAAACAGTAAGATCAGGTAGGGAACCAGATTAAGAACTTCTCCCAGATGGTACGGGATTCCTCAGGTGGTCACCTCCGCGCGGTAACACACGGGCAACAGCTCTCTACGGTGAGACTGGCTAACGACCAAATACCTGCCGTACCTCCACAGGTCTGAGTTCGGTGGATGCTGCAGGGGCCGGCCTCTTGCATATTAGCGAAACCGCAACTTCTATGACTGATATAACCCTCGTCGAGGGTTTAGGTACAGTCATCAAATAAAGAAACAGACCTGTGTGAAAACGGTTTTTAGTTACTCTTAGTAAGCTTGAGTGCACACTTATTGATTGGGTCCTGTGAAGAATAGTCGCTACGAAAAATTATTTCTGCACGGCTTTGCAAAAAATTTCCCTCCCTCTGCAGATTTCATAAAAGATGTCGTTCAGTTCAAAAACTTTTCTGAAGTAAAAAGTCAAACGGCCGCCGGTAGGCGGATAATGAGACATTGAAACATGATAAATTGAACTTTTCTTTCTCTCAAAATTTTCTTTAAACAACCAGAGCTCGTTAAGTGAAACGAATCACTACTTTTCTGTAACTCCGAGCTGACAACTTGGCGAAGACTTTCATCCGGAGAAGTTAACTTCTCCTTCCTCCAGTTCTTCGCTTCGGTGACTCTAAAGCGGCCGTTCGAAAATTCAATAGATAAACAAATAACTTTGAGAAGCGGGAAAACTTCCCTCCATAACTGTCCCTTTTTGTGCGTTGTCTATTTAACATCGCCAAGTCGTTCTAAATTTGCTTTTGCTCCCTGAAGGGATTACAAGTATTGCGTTCATTTGAACGTACTGCTAACTCGAAACTTCCGATTGCATTTTACGTCTTCACTCTCCTTTTTACTTTCCGCTACCCGAATGGAAAGGAACGTATTGTAATCCTGTAAAAAAAAGTTTGGGTTTTCTTCAGATCTTTACGTTTTGGGAAGTATGAGTGGGACTGAAGTTGGGGAAAGTCTTTTTAAAGAGGAACACTCTCACATGCAGATGTGAAATCGCCATGCCCTGAAACGTAAAGAGCCAAATTTAGTTGTGTGTGTGGGGGGGGGGGGGGGGATTTTCCTAGCCGAAAATATAGGTGTATTATATATATCGAGAGTAAACTTTAAAAATGCATTTAAAAAACAGAATAAACGATAAATAATCTATATTTCCACAGAAGTAATGAGCACAATTGCTATATCGATTTTGACGGTTAGGTCATCATCAGCAACAAACATGAACGAGTTTGTTACCTAACCGTCGAAATCGATATAACCATTGTGCTCATTATTTCTGTGGAAATGTAGACAATTTATCGTTTATTCTGGTTTTTTAATGAAATGGCTGCACTTTACTCCATTTTCAGTCGTTTTATCCTATTTTTGTTACATCAAGTGCAAAACACCCTGCATCACCTGGAGGTGAACTAGGATTTATGCATTTTTCTCGAAAACGGCTTTAACTATTTTGTTTAAACTTTCAAAGTATCTTTTGATCGTCAATACCCAACTTTTCATATCCATAAATATCTCCATGAAAATAAGGTGAACGGAGATGTAGCCCTAAAAAGCCAAAATACATTTTTCAAACTTTTTGGCAAAACGGCTTCAACGACTTTCACCGAACTCGTAGAATGTTTTTAAGTAATTAATACCTATATATTGTTCTCAATAAATGTTCCCGTGACATTCCATTGAACAGAGATAAAAATTAAAATGTGTCGAAAATCATTCGAATCAATTCTTCATTATTCCACAGTAACTGCGTCACAGTATTCGGTGAAAATCACTGTCTTTTAGCAACACATACCCACATTTTGTATTCCGTGATTATTTCTGCATCTATGAGTTGAACGGCGATATAAGCCAGGATAGCTTGGATTTCCAGATTTCTCGAATAATAATTTTCGGTTTTCCAATTTCGTCAAAAACGGCTCTAACTGTTCCAATTACACTTCTCAATTAACTAGTACCTACATTTTGTAGGATATAAGAGTTCCTGTTGAAATGCGATGAACGAAGATATAGCGCCCGTTGATGTGGCAGATCGTCGAATTTTTTCTTATTACTTTCTTTTTCTTCTACTTTATTTATATGTTTTTGGTTCTCCCTCCCACCACTACGTGTACGTGTCCAGTATATTCGTAGATTGGTCAGCCGACGACCCACGAACAATATTGGCAGTGAACCTAATTGACAGATCAGATGGTATTTGAGCCACGAGGGTTCCAATCTGTAATTAAGAGGGTTTTTGTGTTCCTTGGAGAATTGTTCCTCAATGTGGGGCGTGGGACAATAGAAGTAAAATAAAAGAAGCCTTCAAACCTGCTTTGCTCCAAACTATATTTACACAAAATTTAATAAATGAAAAATAAATGTGCTTTCGCTGTAGCGTTTTCATTGATATAGCTTATTAAGCCAAGTACCTCTTTTTGCATTAAATCACATTCGTATATATCAATTTCAGGTTCTCGTATCTGCGGTGCTATCCATTATCATCGTTGGCGGCGAAAAAGCGACAAGCTATGTCACTGTTTGTAAGTACATGAACTCAGTGTTAATCACCCGTAACATGATTCAGCTTTCGCATGTGGCGACTGTATTACACTTAGTTAGAATAGCGATATCAGTTCGTATGTGAGTATACGGAAAGAAAGAGGCTCTGAATACACGTAAACTGGTTGCGTGGAGAAAGAGAGAGAGAGAGAGAGAGAGAGAGAGAGAGAGAGAGAGAGAGAGAGAGAGAGAGAGAGAGAGAGAATAGATGAATGACGGCTTTATTAATACATCTGGAGATTTGTTCGTACTCGACCATTCTTAAACATAACCAGAGAGAGAGAGAGAGAGGGAGACAGGCAGAGAGAGAGAGAGAGAGAGAGACAGAGATGTGCAAGAGCTGTGGGCTGTGGAGAGGAAATAAATGGGGGAGGGGGAGAGACATTTAGGAAAGTCCAGAAAAACTGGAAAACCAGCACTTCGGAATAACTGAGAGGCAGACTAGACTTCCTCGCAACTACAGACAAAAGGTTTGAGGGACAGAAATACTGACAGACTCGATGTACAGGGAAGGTCCGAAACAAGGGCTTCCATAAGGAGCAAGTGCAAAAGCTCCCAGCTCAAGACCCAACTAATTCGACCTGTGCGGAACAATAGTTGTACAATTTGCATCCATTCTGCCTCTGTACGTACAGGTAGAGCTCGTTGGTTTGTTTCATGTGTGTGGTGCCTGAAAACATACTTTCAGAATTTTAAAAGTCTTTCAGAGTGTACTGAAACTAGTTTAGCAAAGCAGTTAGGCTTATGATCAGATACATGAAGGTAGTCTCACTTGTTGAGGCTGCTTGATCTCATCTTATCCTGTGGATTCCGCTAGGGCAAGGGCCCGTTTGGCTGTTTGTGTTTCTCTAACCAGTCACTAAAGCAATGATGCGACAGGAGGTGTTTTATGGTTCTGACTAGTTATGGTACATAGTGCTCCACACTACAATAGTTTATTGTAGCTAATGTATAACGGTTATTCCTCTTCCCGTATTCAGTTTTTTATCATTTTACTGTCAATAAATTTATATTTCTCTGTATGTTGCATACTCCGCTGATCGAGCGCAATTATAAAAGTGCTACTGAGAACTTGCACTTGCCCAAACTCGCTCATGAGAGTTCAAAGGTGAACAGGAGGTATTTTTCTTCTCTTTGCGTGGTCTCTTATCAGGGGAAGCTAATAACAGAATGGAATGGGGTGGATGTTATCTTCCAGACTTTAGTAGGAGACGGTTTTAGGGAAAATAATCGTAGATCAGAAACCACAGTACCGCCAACGTTTGTAACATACCGAAATTGATCGTGTATGTCTGGAAATGTACAACTGTGGTATCTTATTATTGCAACCCCCAGAACTACTATACGATTTAGAACTATGCGGGCATTGTGCTTACTTTACCAAAGAGAATATTGTCCACTTGCTCTTGATTTGCTTCCCTGTGTATCTCATGAAAACAGCATTATCTATCTGCATATACTTCTACTATACTTCTTCTCTACTACACTAGAGCCTTCCCAACGAATCAGAGAATATTGTTCGTTATGTGTGAGATCTCTTATGAAGCTGGGTTTCTTGGATAATGAAAAACAAAATTCGCTATTAATATAATTAGGTACCAACAATATTACATAGCCCTTGTGATAAACTAATGTGATTGGTCGGTAAGATGTTTCATTAGACGTAAGAACTTGCCAAAATCGTTGTTCTTTAGATTGTTGATATTCAGGTCTCCGTTAGGTCTTTCTTCATACCAATCCCCCAGAAATTCTTCTCCAGCAAATGATCTCTTCGCAACATCTTCATTAGCGATGGAGATCCCCTGAACTGTATGACGGTTACTTACATTCTAGTACGAGCTTTCAATCCCCCCCCCCCCTCCGATCAAATCTTCCCTATCAATCAAGCTCGACAAAGTCGACACCAATTCCAGCAGACAAACCTCAACCAACGTGTGCATAGCACGTTAGCCACTATGTTGACCTTAATACAGTCCACTTCGCTCTAGTGTACTTCGTGACTATACCTTCACTCTTTATTCTTTTTTTTTCTAATTTTGCACCAAACGAAGACTGCTGACTAATATTAAATGAGCAAACAACGTACCAAGTACTAACACGAAACAATAATGAAAATTATTCACGAGATGTGGATAGTTAAGTTATTAATGAGGATTGCGGAGAAGTTATCAACTAATTACAGTGCTCTGAAAGATATGAACTTTCTAATAAGAAGAAATTATTTAAAAATTGAAACACAACGTATGGATAAATTGTTCTGGATTCGGTTTAGTTTGAAATATCGTTTTGAAATTCTGATTATGCTCAGCTACCTTTTATTTAATTTATTAACAGCCATTTATTCAGCCTCATCTAGGGCTGAATACAGATTGGAGTGGCGTTGGTATCAGTTAAGGTTCTCCTAGGGGTTTAGTCTTCCAGGAGGTATGAGTAGTGCAATTGCTTTACGTCACTGCACTATTTTAAATTACGCCGACTTGACATTAAAGCTGCTGAGGAAGGGAAATCGCTGCTCGCAAATTGGAAAGTGCTCGTATCGCCACTACGTACGTCTGGAAATTAGTTTCTACTCAATATTGTGTAGTACTTACGCTTTTTTTCCACATTTTCTCGGGTAAAAAAAACGGACATTTCCAGCCGTCATCTGCCGATTGTCCGCTCGTCAAGCCCAAGTCCACCGACTGCTCATTTGAGGATTTGCTTCCACGCCCACGGCCTGAAAAAGTGAAATGTGTCGCCCGACTGTCCTCTTTCAAAGGGAAAAAGGGATCTCGCGGCAACGCACGAAGCCGACGTTAGAGCATTTAAAATCTTACAGGGGGATTTTCTTTCTCTTTCGAGGCTCCCAAGGCTTCACAGCTCAGACGCAGGTTGAGGTGTCGCGTTTCCGAAGGAATTGTCGGGGAACCCACAATAGGAACCGAAGTGGGGTACCCGAAAGACATTCCTCGGCTTCCGCACGCGACTTCCCCAAAAGACACGACGGATTCGTCCCGGGTCTTTTTTTTCTTCGTTGACGGCCGACGCTAATAATTTTTGGTCATTATCACTCATTTGAGGGTTTGCTATGTGAAGCGATCGAGCGTCAGTTTTCTGTCGTAACGTTAAATAACAACCATCGGATCGAATCCAGAGGGCGATAAGTAACGCTGCCGGCGGACTATTGAAAAACACAGTGTGATAACCGCCTTTGTCCGTCGCCTCAGCCAAACAGCCGACGGAAAAAGGGCCTTTTCTGCGGAGGTAGATGAAAATTTGAGATAAAATTATCCGACCGTGCGCAGGGTCGTTTCAAGTTGAATGCCAAGACGTTGGCAGCGTTGGGAAATACATTACCATGATATTGGGCCCACGTTCCCCCCGTCCTACGGGAACGAAATCAATATTTCAACATTTCCCTTCTATTGTCTCAATATCTCCTGAATTCCTATCACAGCTCATGTCGCAACTTGAATTCATTTTACCCTCTCATTCTACACAGTTTCGCTGCTTTTGGGTTGTGGAGAGGGAGGGGGAGAGTGTTATGGATCCCTCCAGAGTTCATTAGGGGATGGGGAATTCACACAATCAACACTGGAACAGAAGCCGCGAAAGTAGAGGTACCAAAAGTGAGTGTTATTGTTCTGAGGAAAAGTAGCATTAAGTGTGTCGTATGACGCGTCTAACAATACCGTGAATTTCAGGATTTTAAAATAAATGACTCAAACTAAACTTGAAAAGCCAAATGGCTACGATTTTTTGGAAACCTGGGTGATCGAAATTAAACGAACCTATGAACCTGCTTGAGCTAAACGAAAGGTAAATCAAAAACACCTCGTTCGTAAACTAAAACATGAGTACTCGAATTGAACTGAAAATAAAACGACCAATTGACACAGTTAAACAAATGTTTATCCACCTTATCATAGTCTGCAGGAACGGGTAAAAATATGTCAATGAGCTTTCCGTTTTGGAATGGAGTTTTCCAGAAAAGGGTTTTTTCACAGAAACCAGGCGATTGAATAAATATCTACATGTCTACCGGCTTTTTTGCACGCCCCATGCAAATGCCCTCTCTTTACAAAACATGGTCAACGGAAGAATAGAGTGGAGAACAACAGAAGTCACTGAAATTGTAGTCTTAATTTTGTAGATTCCATGAAAAGTCAAAGGGTACTTGGATCAATCCATTACCAACCAATCAGGTCCTTGCTACTTCCCAACTATAAACTCACCATCTTACCAACATCACTACATAACAAGTACATTCAATACTGTTAACGCAAAAGAAATACCTTTTCCTTCGTGTTAAATTAATAAGTTTATTAAACCAGGCGAAATAAAAATAAAATAAAAATTGTTCCTGCGTGAAAAAGACAAATTATGAAGATGAAATAAACCGTTCTGACCGTGGCACAGATGAAACCTTGACGAAGGGTAACGCAGCGTTGAAGGTCATGAGTCGATGGCGAAGGAAAGACGAAGGGTGTATGAACTATTTGGAAATGTCCGATTGTTCCTGCCGCGATTTGGTGTCAGGATTGTAGGATTCCCTAAACACGAGACGGCTGTAAAAAACGGGGAAAAGGTTAGTTTTAGCGAACGGGATACTGATGGCCCGAGAGACGAGACGAGGAGAAAACGAGAGCTATAGATCCTGGGCCCCCCCCCCCTTCTCCTCGATCGACTGCTCACTTGGTCTTGGCAAGTTTCTGATTTGTTGTCTGTAGTCAAAGGTTGAAGGCAGCAGATGAGATGATACGAACGTTAAGATACGGAACGTAAAAATAAAATAAAATAGTCTTCCAATTAAGGACAAATAACAGGTTGAGTGGCATTACAGTGCATCACCCGCATGAGACAAAGCTGACCGTGGAACTTGCGACACAGATCAAGCAGAGGAAGAAAAGTCTACGTTAACCCCCTCAGATAGAGCTGCATCGCCATAAGATATTGGGTTTTCCCACTCCCTTCTCAAAGGAGAGTAACGAATGCCCTCCACATGCCAATACACAGAACATAAATCTTTCTACATACTGTCAGACAACGATGATTTTCAATTACAATTCAGATTTGTTTCCATTCAAGAACGTATTTTATTATGGAATGCTAGAAATCAAACGCCATAGCCGTTCTTCCTCTTTTTGTGTTGGTATATATGTACACCATTGTGACTGTTGGGTACACAAGAGGGGGAGCTTGAGGATCGAAATAAAAATGAAACTCAGTGAGCGTGAGGAGGACTGTAATATACGTGCGGAATTGAGTCGAGTTAAAATTGAGCTGAGGTGGTGTACAAATAGGCGAAACAAGGCAGTACTCAGAATGCGTGAACTGGCGCAGGAAACCGTATGGGAGAGCGAGAAGCGGTACAGGGGCGATAATTGGAAGCTGAGTGATTTGGAAGTGCTCAGTCGTAGAGAGGAATCTGAAAAAGGAGGAGAGGGGAAAGGTGGAAAAACTACCGTTGGAAGTGACAAGTGGGATTTTCGTAGGTGCGAAGACCTTTGGAAAAACAATGACCTTGCCACAGGTGCGACCCATTGGACAGGTATTGAACTCGATGGAGACAATGACTGGGGCAGCCCAAGGTCAAAGACTTTAACCAATTTGACGCTTTGCACAAAGCAAGTAACTAGCATGGGGTTCATTAGTATGCTACTTATTGTCATAATGGTGTAACACAAAATAGAAGTTGAGTGACAGACAAGGAAGCATTTCTAAATGTAGAACAGAACATAATGTGCTATAATAATTCGTTAACACGCAGTGCACACAATAAAATACAAGCGGGGACGGGCGACACTCGGGATATCCTCTCCGGGCTAAATATAAGCTGGGAAAATGATAGCATGGACAGCTGCCAGTGAAGTATTGGGTAGTGCGGGGAGGATTTGAGGAAAGAGTGGAGAATAACACGAAGGGGTTTGTATTAGGTAGAGCGAAACCATCGGAGAATTTAATTGGCCCTTTCCAGAAACATGGACGACCATCCTACTGAGATCAAGAAAGGAAAATATTGGAGCTTTAGAGGCATCTAGTTATTCTAATTTGAACCGCTTAAAAAGAAAAGAACAACAGGAGAGAGTCTGAGTAACATCTGCTTGCATCTCGTTAGGTTGGCCAACGACAAGGGATCAGGCGCAAAAATTAGTTTTTTCCACCACGGCGGCCTCAAACGGCATCTCCTTTTTTCGGCCGTTTAGGATAAATCGCCTACGTTTAAGAAAGAACCTGGGTTTTAAAGTAATTGGGTAAGTTCCGGCAGTTGGTAAATTACTAAAGTTAACGCGCCTGTTTGGTGAGTCCGTGGGCAAGCCCCGTCAAGCCGTTAAGTCAGTTAGTTGCTCTCTTGACTACTTGGACCTAAAAATCCCACGGATTGACAACAAATTACGGTACGATCTTTTTATAAAACCTACTGCTACAGACACAACCATAAGCCCTGATATTAACAGTGCTATCGCACAAAATAATGGTTACACGAAACCAACAATAATCAAATTATTAAGACAAAAGACTCCAAAACACAAAATACACCGACTTTGACAAGAGGCAGCTCATTTACATAGACAAGACCAAAAATATACGGAATAACTAATATCATCCGAAAGGAAGGCATACAAATTGCATTACGTACGGACAACACACTTAGAACCAAACTATCTGCAAATACTGAAAATATGTAAAATAACTTGTGCGTGCAAAAACGCGTTCATAGGACGAACCGGATGAACAGGACCAAAAATGTGGACCAGAAATTCAGAACGCGTTAAATCTCTTGATAGGAACGAAGGCACCTCAAATTTTGCCAACCACCTCAAGACAACTGGACAGGTATGTTTCCTTATTTAATGACTGTTCCTAAACCCTCGACGAGTGTTATATCAGTCATGGAAGGCGCGGTTTCGCTAATATGCAAGAGGCTGGCCTCTGCAGCATCCACCGAACTCAAACCTGCGGAGGTATGGCAGGTATTTGGTTGTTAGCCAGTCTCCCAGTGAAGAGCTGTTGCCCATGTGTGACTGCACGGAGGTGACCATCTAAGGAATCCCGTATCGTCTGGGAGGAGTTCTTAATCTGGTTTCCCACCTGACCTAACAATTTACTTCGGTGGTAAGTTTCAAAAGGACAGATCAACTATAACCACGTTTCTTAGCCATCACCTTCTTCGCAAACTCTGCAAAATGGTTATAGGCGTTTGCCCTCCCAACAACCGTCGCTCACTGTTGTAGAAACAACGGAGGAGCAGCACATGGTTTCTTGTTTCCTCCGCACTGACGTGCGTGATGGAGGGTCTTTGAGAGAAAAGAAGTGAAGCCGCGCATTGATGTCACCATGTCCCGTGAGGAACTGGTTCGTCCAGTAGTCTGGCTCGACCTATTTCCTTGAAAGACGTTCACGGATGTCGGGAAGAACTCGTACGTGGCACGTCCGTTTGACAAGGATTCCCCCCTCGTTTGCCATTTCTCTAGCGCTCATTCGTCGATGGCGGCAAGTTTCTGTTCTGTGGTGAGACCTGCACAGAGTTCAGCCCAAAGTGGGGGAAGCTCCCATTTCACTCTCCACTTGTCAACCCTTAAGGGTCGCAAAATGGGACACTATGTTTACACCACTCAAGACACTACACAAACGAAAACAACCAACTGACGGATTTACAGACCACACAAAATATTTAGAACCGACAATCAACAGACTATTTAAGACATACAAAAAATGCCCTTACATTCCTTTCCCTTCACTTCCAACAGATTTCCCAAGAGGTGCATGACCTCAGTCCCTTCCCCGACGCAACACCATCCCGTTTACCTTTCTCTTCGTGTGTAAGACCACGACCGACTAACTGACTTTAGTAATGATGTCTTTACATCCAAAACGCTTGCCCACAGTATCTCACTGGCGAGAGAAGACAGACCCACCCAACAGGTACGTCAACTTAAGCAACCTAGGTTGTTACAAATACGGCTCTAGGGTATTCGATTTTGATGGAGCACTTCTACTTGAATGACATTGTTGAATGATTGAAGATTTCACGCACGAAAATCACTACCGTTAAGTAACAATTGTATGTTCAACCCTAAGATCTCTCCCACAATACGAAGATACGAGCTATTTGTACTCAAATATTCACATTTCACTTGCTCACGTTTTCAGCGAACCCAAAGGAGGGAGGTTATTCGTATGAAGTGATTCACGACTACCCTACGAAAGAAAGCTCGGCAACTGTACACGTCTACGGCTACGACGAAGACTATGGCGTGAAGGACCACGGCCAGGATTACCTCAGTTACGACTTCGGAGCAAAAATTAAGAATTATTCCCTGGAAGCCGCAGGAGCGCCTGCCGCACATTTCGGGGATGAGCAGAAATTGACGAAGAAGCCCGGAACGTATTCTGCCTCGGAGCACGATTTTCATGAGAAGCTTAAAGACGTTCCGAACTTCGGCGTGATACATCACAGCATTACAACCCCAGGTAACGATCTCTATTTAAACAGTGATAATAAAAATGCCGCTCCTCTTCAAATCGACATCTTCCCATAAATTGGTTTATCCTTCTCTGCAAGTAGAAACCTCGTAAGCTACTCGTAATTCCGAAGACTGTAGCGAGTGCTCAATAAAACATACGAGTTATGTTGGAATCACCTTAAAGTTCTTGATAGTTTTACCATTAGGTCACAGAACTATTAAAAATCAAAATAAAAGGTAAGAACTTTGAAGGTGGAAGAAAAGGATAGTGGGAGGCTCACATTCGATGAACAAAACCCGCGGTATCTCAACTGCCCAAATAGGTCCTTCTTCGATTGAAGTAGGTATCGACTGGAAAAACGGATTAGTAGGTGAAGAGGATTGGACTGGCATAATTGAGACAACGGAAATAAACAACAAATGAAATTGTACTTAAATACAGAAATAATACGAACCAGCGGAGTTGTTGAATTGCAATTCGAAATGCTGGCACGGAGAACGCTCGTTCCTTGTAGGTTTTCGATAGAGAGTGTAAAATAAGTCGGGAAATAAAGGCTCTCTGTACACGCAGGAATCAAATCCGGCTCTACTATACCAATCAGACGTAAAGGCAGTACGAATTTCATGACAGAAAATGAGCCACCAGTACAAGACAGTACAGAAGTGAAGTAAAGCTGTTTTCTAAGAATCGATGCGAATAGTTTTGTGCTTAGGCGAGCTCGAACTTAGCAAACGCTTCATTTATGTCTGAAGTGGAGCTTGGTATCGTGTTTCTTGAGTCTACACAAGACAAGTGGACAAAACACTCGATATTCCAAGTCTTCGTCGAATGATGTTAATGAACGCTTACTGGTCTGAAGGAAGTCTGCACCGACCACTATAATGCGATGGAAAATAGAAACCGATAGACCGATTCGAGATGCTCCAAGAGGTCGCCCTGTGCTAATCTCTACTTTTTGGTTTCTGCCACTTCGTGACACACACTCTTAGGTTTCTTGTTCATTTTTGCGATTAGGAAGGCAGAACCGTTTATTAAAATTCAAAATAAAAGGGAACGTCGTTTCGAGCTGAAACAAAATGATAGTGGAAGCTCCTCAAGTAATAAAAATGTGCGGATTGTAATATGGTAGGGAAATGACAATAAAATACGGGAAACAATTAACAATAAATAATTTACGTAATAAAAAACTAGAAAACGGAAATGTTTAATTGGCGGTTGAACGGGATGAGTGGCTGCTGAGAAGTTCGTGCGGAAAAAATGGTTCGAACTGACTTGAAATGTCCAAGGGCTGCGGAGTTTTATTTTGCTGAAAAACTTTTAGATTGAACGTAGAAACTAGCAGCTGACAAATTCGTAAACAGTGGCCACCAAACCCAAAAAAGGGAGAATTACGAGAATATCTTGAATATTGCGCAGTTCCGGCAATCGCAAACCCGTGGTCGAAGCAGATAATCCGGCGATAAAGATGAGCTATAAGTTCATTGTTCAACACTGGGCAAGAGGTGGTTGGACCTTTTTAGCGAGCATGTGAACCCTGACTCTACTGGCTCAAACCATAATATATTTCAATTCGCGGAATCTCAAATTGCCCAAAAACGTCCGGCTTCTATCGTCTTCAGTATCGAAGATGATCGTGATTCTTGTGGACGGTACAGCCATTGCAGAATCTAAAGATATGTACGCGCCAATATCCCAGACTTGCGAAAGGAAATATGATTTTGAAAAGAATGCTTCACTTCAAATGAGAAAATGGGATTAGTTGTAGGGAAATGGGATTTGAAAGCCAGTTGAATGGCACTTTGGAGTGGGGTAAGAAAACCACGTCCCCCGAGGCCAATCATAATACAGTACAGCCTTTTAGGCCACACCCCCAAGTCAATCACGTCGCTTTTTACCCTCCACCACACCAATGACCCCTTCCGCTCCATTTATTAACGAACTATACCACTTTCAGCCCACAATCCCTACATCTCCAATCATCCTCCACCAACCAACCAACTGCTTGAGACTATATGGCCAACCAATTCGTTACAGGAGGGGAGACTGATTCAGGGTTCTTGTACCAAATCGAATCATTGTAGTGTAATGTAAACTTGTGGTAAGCCAACCCTGACTCAATCTTAAGAGCCAGGCAGGTGAAATCAGAATGCCCTAGAACACATAGTAGTTGGGCGCAATAGTACGCTCAGGCCATGACTTACGGCTATAGCACCACATGAATTACCCCAGGCATCTGTAGGAGGTTGCAGAATATGATTTAATAGCATGATGTGTTGAAATGATTGTATACATCCTGGTGGTTGGTTGGTGAAGAATGATAAATGGGTGGTGATTATGGGATGAAGGCAGTCAAAAGTGACATACTTTCAGACAAGCAGCAGGCCAGAATGTAAGGTTCTTCCCTTCGAGGTACACATCCATGGAAGATCCAGGTGGGCAGGGGGTGGTACCTCTCTTGACGCTGGGGACATGGTATATAATACAGAGGGATCAGTGAAAGGTGGCCAGCGAGTGCAGGCGTTTTTGGGCCAGGGATTCGGACAGCGATACCACTGGGTGCACTGGCAACAGTTTTCCAAGCAGAGCTCTTCGCTGTGACAGTGTGCATGCAGCACCTCCTGCGGAAGTGAATAGAGATTATGTCGGACAGTCAGGTTGCAATTAAGGCCCTGGCTTCCTATACCATCACGTCAGGGCTGGTTTGGGAATGTCTGACTGGCCTGAAAACCTTGGCAAAAGAAACAACCCTAACACCGTGTTGAGTGCCAGGTCATACAGGAATGGAAGGGAACGAGGAGGCCGACAAACTGGCAAGGAGAGAATCCGCACTTCTCTCGGTGGGACCTGAGCCCTTTGTAGGGACCACCACGAGCTACTTGGCGTGCAGGGCTGCCTACTGGCGGGATGTGCCTGGCCAAAGGAAGTCAAGGCTGTCTATCAGACTCTCCAGGGAGTGAATCAGAGAGATCCTTGGCCTGGAGAGAGATAGTATGCGGATGGTAAGTGGCCTGTTTACAGGTTACTGCCCACTAAGGTACCGCCTGGCCAAGATTGGTAAGTCAGAGGTACAGAATTGCAAATTCTGCGAATTGGAGCTAGAGTCAGCTGAGCATGTACTGGGGCTCGCTGCAGCGCGCCTCAGAGTGCTTAGTGTTCATCAACTGTGGTTTTTAGGGATGAACTTGTCTTGTGTGAGAATGGTGGGATTTTATTGTGGACGCCACATCTGAGAACACCAGCTCCACTGGAGCTGGGGGTGGAACTGGGTGGACATGAAGGGGCTCATGCTCGCCCACACAATAGGCCCAGTTGTGGCCACAGTGGGGCTTTTCCTAGTGCCATCAAGGAACTATTTTCTTTAAGACTGGCAAGGAGGCGTGGTTTTCTTCCCCCACTCCAGATTGAGCTGGAAGTGTCATTTCTCTCATCCCCCATTTCTCCCCTACTGAAATTGACTTGATATGTTCCTACGGCATTCGGTTGAACAAAGAAACCACCAAAATGTGCCAAATTACATGTTTTTTAGCGTTTCAAAATGTCCACAGTAACCGCAGTAATGTTATATGTTCAGTAGCAACTTTTGTTCCCTGCAACTATTTTATGTTGATATCCCTCGAACAAAAGGAGGTAATGATTTTGATACAATTCACAAGGTATTTTCAGTTAACTAGTTCGTAGTGGTGTAGTTTCCCTTAAAGGTTATTGTGGAAAGACGTTGATGATGATACAATTCTCACAATCATAAATCATCACAACACGTACTGTCTGGCGTACTGGAACATATATTCTTTCAGGGACCACAAATATGTGAAGACCTTTTACAGGTCAACTGCATGTCATACTATCACTTTTAACTTTTACGTCCATAGAATCGTTAAAAATGCGTTCATTTACAGGTGGGCCTAAGCCGACTGGGCAGACTTACACTTCAACTGTCGTCAACATCAAACATAAAACACCAGCGAATGGAGGGCAAAAGGTTCACTTGAAAACTTTGAAAACTCAAAGCGGAACCAGTTACAGTTACGGCATAAGCCACTCAGGAGTTCATCAAACTCCTAAACAAACTTTATTGAAGAATAAGAAAAGAACTGGGTTACGTTCAAACAAAGGAAGTTTCTCGAACTTTGAGACGTTTCACTCTAGTGCCATTGACCCTGGTTCGCCCTTTTCAAATCCACTGGATGAGACGCGTCACATTAACGGAGCGAAGCCAATCGTTCATCATCATCACTACTACCACGAATCTTCGTTCAGCGGCAATGAACACGCAGACCGATCGCAGCCCAAGAAGGTTAAATCCCTCGAACAGTCCTTCGGACAAGCCGATTCACTCACTCCTAGTCACTTGGGTTCGATCAGCTTTGAAGCGTCCCTTCAACATATCCCTTCTGAGCCTGACCTAACAGGTCTGAAGGCGGGTGGATTTGAATCTCCTCGACTTCCGAGCTTTTCTGCGTCACCCCCAGAAATCAATTTTCACGGACCTAAAGATGAAGGTGTGAACTTCAATTCGTTGTACGACCCAATTCATAATGCGAGCCCGGGACTTGAAGACGTTCACCAATTCACCAAAGATGACGTATCCAACGATCAAACTTTTGGTTTCAATCCCAGTCCAACCCAGCCGTCACACGATCTAGCGTTCAATTTTGTCGACTACCGCGAGCTCTCTCATCACGAGGTAAATCCAGCTTACCCTCAGCCTCCTCAAACGGACCATTTCGAAAAGAGCGAAGGCTGTTCGTACAAGCCCCCGAAATCATCGAGCCTGGAGAGTTGGAGTTCTAGCCCTCCTGCTAAAGAAAAGCCCTCTACCAAAGGAAAAAAAGGCGTGTGGAGGCCTGTTTTCGTCTCGTCTTCTGATGGTAAGATTTCTCTGTTCAATCAGATAAATGTTGATGCTTTAGTAATACGTTTTATGTACAGAATGCGTTCGATAGTGACATGTTGCAAGTTTGGGTGGTTGGCAGGGAGCGTAATACTCGCATGATGGGACTACGGGATAAAGCCAATTGAAGCATTACGGCTCGCATGGAGAGTGGATGAGCTGGACAGTGGAGTGAGAAAGGGCTCATGGACCTTGATTATGTCGATTCTACAACCTCATGAGTTGTTTACCAACGACCGAAAGTCTGAAAAGATATTATGCAGCTCACATGAATGAAGCGTTCTCAATTACGTGAATGTAAAACAAATCAATGCTGAATAATGCAAAGTAAATGATTGTTTTGTGCTTCCAAGCCAGACCAAAAAGCCTTCAATGACGGGTTTTCCTTCGCCCCACACCACTGTGAATTGTGAGAGTGTCTTGAATGCCTTCTGGAACCCACTCTGAAGAGTAGTGGGAGTTAAGAGACACTACGTTAGTTCCCTTTCGTCTATTGAACCAAGTAGAGCAGCAGCAGACTGACAAGGGCTACTGGGTGTTGGACGCACAACATAGGGAGCTTGAGTTGAAAAATAAATTAACGTGGTGAGTGGGGGCTGTATTACACTTAGACCAAATAGCGACATGAGGTTGAGTGTAACTGTTTGAGCGTGAACAAGAGGGCTCTGAATACGTGAACTGGTTGCACCTGGAAAGGAGAGAGGATAGCGAGTTAGTAGTCGGAAAGCTGTGAAATGAGTGTCTATAATGAGATCTGACTGAGAGTAGAGGTCTGCTTGGGTTGTGTGCGTTGAAAAGAACGTAAATCGAGTGGTAGGAAGAAGATATTTTGGAAAGTCAAAGTGGAAATTCCTTGTCGCTTCGGAAATTAAACTGATTAGGCCTTTTGTCTGGAGGCCTACTGAATGAGCAGTTTGGACTTTCCTGTGGCTAACATAAAAAAGGTTTCAGTTCAGAAATGACTGAATGCCCCTGGGAAAGGCCCGAGCTCAAAATTTCAACTAATTCGGTGTGTGCAGGGGGATGAGTAAGTGCTTTGAGTCTAGCATCCAGAAAGCAAAACTGCTTACCAGCATGATGTAAGAGACCCACTGACAATAACCAACTCACAAGCCTATTTGAAGATTGTCTGAGATTACGTTGAAACATCATTCCTGTTGAATTCTAAGAAAACGTGACTGCACGATCATTTTACATCTAAGAATGGCATTTATGTTACTGAGTCAGCTACAGTTAATGATTGAACTTAACATCGCTCTTATCGATCAAAGCAATTGATAAACGCCGATAACTAAGAGATACCACAGGTATACTAGTTCAGATACTGTAATCATTTAGCGAAGTGTTCACATAGACCACACCGCATAGCTGGAAAGTTCTGTAGTATTTTAGCGCCTAACGATAAGTGGTTTATACATACCCTCCTTACTTACGTGCACTGCGGGATTAGTCCACTTAGCGTGAACGCCACGTGAATGACAACCCGATGACTGATAAAAGGGGACGCAAGCATGATATCATTCAAATGAACCAACTACCCTTTTCAAGTCCCCCTAGACCGCATACCTCAGTACTTCAGTCTAAAATGGTTGCTATTACCTGGTGGTGACATCTTGGAAACTGCAATGTACCAGTTTCAAAGTCTCGTCTTCCCCTTTCTCATCGTATGTAAACTAATAACAGATTGTGAGTACCCCAGTATCGACCCACAACCAAATCTAGGTATCATTACATTTAGCGATCCAACCAGTACTATACTTTTCGTTGTATGCCCCAGGGATCTACTGAATGCAATCGATATAGTGCCTACAGGGTTGTGTAAATAACGGCGCAAATAACGTAACTTTAATAGTAGAAGGAAAGAACCCCTTGACCAGTTGTGCAGTACTACAAAACCTACCAAGGGTAGTTTTTGTAAATCAATTTCTGCGTTTCTGCAGCCTTTGAGGAAACCATGCTCTCACTCAAATGAGGTTCCCCAGAACCAAGATAATCTCTTGGTATGTAACGAGGAAGGTCACATGAGGAAATGGGACAAGGCACAGTCGACAGGATATCAAATATCATCGGCATCTAATTCATGTGATAGACGAGAAACGGAGTAATTTTTTTCTAATTGAGCTCGAAGGTGAGCGCTCGATAACTAAGAGAGATCTCTAGCTCTCATCTCTTGCATGCACAAAATAGCCAGTCAAATGCAGCAAAAACGCTTGAACGCTTCACCGACACCTCTAACCGTCTCTTCCTGGGGGAGACTAGACATAACATTACGTTGCCACTACCACAATACTCCTTTCAAACGCTGCGTTGATAACCATCAAAATAGAACTAAGTAACTGTATTACTCGGCTGGTAATACACTCGCCCTTTCACTCCTCTCTGAGTTTCATCTGCATTGACTCTTCTCACCTTTAATTCCTCGAACTCGAGTTTTTACCTTTTCTGAGAGGGTACCGACTGAGTGGTCCCCACCACCTTCAGACCCCCACAGGTTAAAAATAGAATGGGATGGGCGAACTACCTTCCAGCAACCGTGCCCTGGGTAGGAATTGAATAGCTCCGTTTTTCCTACCTTGCCCTATTGTGGCCCCTTCCCATAATGCACCGGCGCAACGTCAAAGAACCCTTAAGGCCAGAATGGTCGCTGGCCTGCCCCATCTTTAGATGCGACTTCCTCATCCCAAAACAAGACAGTGTGGACATTCTGCCTTCCCTGAGGTTCGGAAGGACCCCAGTAAGCCTCGACGGAGGTCTTCCACGCTTCCACCCACTACTTAGGGACTCATCAGCCGAGCATCTCTTCGATTTAAAGTGAGGCAGTTCTATGGGTTTTTGTGCCAATTTGTACCCGTGTAGAGCCTAACCGAACAGCCGACATCTACATTTATTTGATTGGCTGCGTTTTGTAATGAAGCAACCGCGCCTCTTATCTTGAAAGCTGAGCTCCGAAACCATGCGTTCAGAACAATCTTTCACACGGGGTTTAGACTGTTGGACGAAAAGATTGACCGTGGCCAATCATGCCAGTCCGTTAGTACTTTGATTTAAATCCGAGGTTAAGGTTGTAACTTAACCAACAATTAGCCGTTTAATTTATTTGGAACATTGAATCCTCATGAGTCCATGTTTCAATATAATTATACCACCTAGCATTCCTAAACATATTTATTCGGTTCGTACGAGATACCGCCGCCTCAAATAAATCTGATACTTCGATGTCATCTGTACTGTGCACGCGTTCTCACTTTGTTTGCTAAATAACAAATTTCTTATCATCGACCGAGAACACCCTCAATTGTTCCCTTCGCAGATAATTTGTTGTGTTTCCAAGACCGCGTTCGTCATTGAGTCACCCCTCTCCCTATTGTAGTGTGTTTATCGGGACCTTATTTGAGCCTGGCATTGACACTAAAAAGGAATTATTGTGTTTGGCATGTCTTGAGCTGTAAAGCCTCTTAGAATTTACCACTGGGGTAGAGGGAAGATCACGTATTGTCGAGGGCCTTGAAGATTAGGCGGAGGAAACAGCTCGCATCTCGATGAAAACGAATAGAGGAGACTCTGTCTCATATCCGTTTAGCCCTGGGTTTCAACCCGATGATATTGAGTTGCCGCTCCAACGATTACCAGCTAATTGAATAACATCGACAACGAGGGAGAGGCGCTTTCATGGTTTAAGTCTTACTCAAACCAAATTACAAGGATAACGGCAACGCTCCGAGCGGAAAATCCAGTCACACGCTAGTTTTCGACAAGACTGTCTTGCTCTTCCTTAACGAAGAGAGAATTAGCGTGAAACAGATTGAAGGGGATAAACTTTGCTGAGAACTTAGAAGAACCGTTCGTTCAGAAGTCCGCTCATACCTACATTACCCTTTGCTCCAACAGGTGTTCTAGTTGGTGTGTGGCAACTTATAACTAATTGGTTGAATAGTGTGTGAAGAGGAGACTAGTCGCTTGAACTAGTTCTCTACTTACGTGACTGTCACTGCACTGTGAAGTTCCCTACGTGTAGCATTTATCGTCAAGCGCCACTAGCGACCGCAAAGTTCTTAAAATGACCGTAAGCCCACTGAACAAGTGCAGTGTGCCCAGTGTCAGAGACGTTTTTGGAAACCAGACAAGATTCAGCGTTATCTGCCTTATGGAGAACTTGGCAATAAACTTGCACATTTATATCCTCCTCTAGGGCGAGAACGTTCTGGGAGCCCCCACTATTGTCTTACTCTGCTCCAACGAAAACCCCTTTAAGACCTCAGATCAATCTGAGAGAGTGCGGAACAAGTTGGAGAGTTCGTCGATTGAGCAGAAATAATGTTCGAGTTACAACAGAGTGTATGTTAGTTGTCCAAGCCGCGAATCTCATCCCTCAGGCTTTCTTTAAGTATTAAAACATCCTGCTGGCCACAATTTTATCGCTTAGGGGAAATGGTTTTGGTATTACAGCAAAATGAGAAATTTCGGAATAAGACCAGACTCGTGTGAGCATATGATAGATGCTACCGTTGAACTTAAGAACCACCTCGGAGTGAGTGCGAATTGGGCTAAAGGGGCTGATAAAAGTTTGTTCTTCTCCACCTCCTTCACACTTACGGCTATACGCCGGTCACACACATCGCAGGCTCCAGTTGGCTACAGCCAAATCCAGCTCGTAGTTATGCACAGTGCAATCTCACTGCCCTTCCATACACTAGAGTTGGAGGCGAGTGTTAAAGTGCCTGTGAAGTGCACGGCTAGATATCTGGGCACAGCCTTCTGCCTTCAGGGCTGCCCAACGTTTCACCTGACCCTCCCGAAGGGGAAGTGCTCTGAACTCAGACACACACAAGGTCTTTATCAAGGCCCAGGTGGGGCGCCTCGCTGCATGCTTGGCACGACTAATATTAGGCAGCCTTCATCTCTATCATCATATTCACCACATCCCCAGTAGTCACCTCTGAGTGTGACTGGCAGTGGGCGTGCACCCTCCAGGGCGACATTCTTTTGGCAGTCCTCCCGGCATTTGCACCACCATTTGGCTCTGCAGGTTCTCGCTGGCACTCTCCTATTGGACCAACGACAGGAGGTGGTTCGAACACACATCAAAAAGAGCATCTTAACACTGTACGAAAAAGCCATGCGTGCTCACATCCCTGAGCTTCCATAGCTAGCAACGAACGAGCTCAAACTCAGGTGGCAGGCAAGGAGGGACATGGACATCGCGCCATTCGTGCGAACTTCTGCACTCAGTACGCCATCAATGTGGTGGGAGCACCCCCATTTCTCTCCAACCAACTCCCATTGGGCCATGGAGCGTTTAATAGCCACCTCCACAATCAATCAAATCGAGTGTCTTCGTCTCAACGTATTCGTGCAGGCCTGAGCACAAACTCGAGCATGGGAGCCCTCCGTCACAGTGCCACCCACTAATGTAGGTGGTTCACACTCTCGTGAGGCACAAAGTAGCCAATGAGCCGGTAGGCCATGCGCATATTCCCCATTGAAGATTGTCTTCAAAATTACCGTGAATTTGTCATGGGCATCCGGGTTTCTTTATTTATTTAGAAACAAAGCGGGACAAGTCCAATTAATAAGGGTAAAATTCATCAATAACACACTTGGCTGGCGTTGAGCTGCAGGGAGGTGTGTAGAGACCAGGCCAGCGAGAAGAGTGCAGGAGAAAGCTTGATGGTTGAGAACTCAAAGAAAGTAGGGCTGTAAGCATCCGAGGCACATGTTCATCAGGGAAAAGGGGAAGAAAAAAATGTAACTTACCCACTGGACGGTATTAAGAGAATGAAAAATACCGCAATGAGGTTTGTAGACTGGCATTGTAGGGTAACTGCGCCTTTCCAGCAACAGAAATGAACTATTGAGGAGAAACATGGGACTGTTGGACAAAGAGGAGGAAATCATTAATTGGAGGAATTTCTAATGAGTTAACCAGGTGTTAATTACGACAAGTTGACGGTGTGCTACAAAACACTTTAGAGCTGTTCTATGAACAACTTGACACTTTTGTAGTACAAGTTGCAATATTACTGTATAAATGCTTTATAAAAAAACCTTTTCAAAGCAATAGCGCAGCGATGATTAATGACAAAGCAGGAGGAAAGAATATAAACGAGCGTGGAAAAGCTAGTGGGATCAGTTGCCCTGTTTTTAGCCAAAACCTCGTTGCCAGCTCGTCACTCTGAATAAATCATTAGGGAATCTACGTCAGAGTTCGTCCTGCTCTGTTTCAATGACACAAATCCCTCTAGTGCTTGCGGTCTTCAATCCTGGAATTTTCTATTCTTCTCTGGCTTCTACGAACTGTCCGTATGAAGCTGATAAATAAATTTACAACGTCTTAGGGCAATTACAAGAGCATTCGAAATAAATGGGCGATTAATTGAACGAGTTTCATTCTGAATGTCGGAGGCTTGCAGAACCGCTCCAGGATGTCAATTACAATTTTCATCGACTTCACTCATCTTCAACTGGCAATACCCACGTATATTCTCCATAGCTGTTCCTCAGGTCATCCCACAGTCGTGTGGTCCAAGGCCTGAGGCATTCGGGGAGAGTACCCAGCTCCTCTCCTCCACCTCACACTTTAAATATTACAGGAATTTCCAGCGAACACACAACGCAACACCTTGGCTTCACAGCCAGTGACAGGCTAAAGGCACTATGTCGGTGGCCATGGACAGAAACCTCCCGTGGTGTCACTCTATTTGGCTGCAGCGTGAGCTACCCAAGGACCAGAATGGATGGCAGGCCCCTATGCAGGAATTGCCTGGAGGCGTTCAGCCGGCACCTACGCTTCTTCAACATGCGGATTTCAGGGATTGGGCTTGCCCTCGTCCTCTACACTGAGAAATTCATGATCCCGCCTTGAACTGCGACCCTCAAGCACTGCAAGCACTCTCATCATAAATACATTCACTTATTCAATCATTCACACACTAACTCGACTCGAGGGTGGACTACTAGATATTCAGGCGCCCCCAGTCGTTACCCGTAACACCTATCCTAACCTAACACATCCATACAATAGATACAATCAACTCTTAAACACATACACACCTGACGGCTCGGGGGTGAGCTACTGAACACTCCTGAAAACCGCCACTATCCCCTCCTAAACAAACCTAACTCCCCTGAATTGCAGCACTCACCCCCAAAACACAAAAACAACAAACCCCCCCCCCTTACAGGGCCCTGCGCACTACTCCCCTCAACCTCAAACCCACCTTACACCTCCTTCCTCCCTAACCAAACACCAATAGCAGTCACTCCACTCCACCATCACACCCTGTTCATGCTCGCACCATTAAGTGAGTTTGGACCACATAGTGGGTTTATGCCTCGATTTTAAAGATCGACTGTTCACAGATCAGCACAGTCAGATCATCCGCATAGGCGCATGGCTAGCAGCCAGTCTCCACGAGCCTCCTTTGAAGAACACCCCATCTCTATTGGCCAAGTGACTTCTGACGGGCATGTATGGGTTATGGGGGGTGTTTGACGCAAAATACCGAATCAGTATCAGTTTTTTGATCTTGGAGTTCCCGCACCTGCCCTAATGGGACTCCCTGGCCCTTAATGGCAAAGCCATTGTTTCCCCAAACAACCACTGTTTCTCCGCACCTACAGAAATTCCACTTCCACGGTTATTGGCAGCAGATTTCCCTGAAGTGGTTTTTCCTTCCTTTATTTTCCCTCTCCTCAATTTCAGATTCCTCTCCACAACAGATCCTCCCAAATTCATTCGCCTACCAACTCTTGGGAAAGTTACTCGTCTCCCCATGCTCACTCAGATTTATTCTCGACCCATACAGCTCGCTCTCTCCTTCCTATACAATTTCCCGCCAGTTCACCCATAATACGAGTCGCCCTCTTGTGTCGCTTTTTTGTACACAAACTCTACACAATTCATTGCCCATTTAAGACAGTCCTCCTCACGCTCACGAGTGTCTTAATTCTGATTTTCAACTCTCGCCCCCTCGTGCGCCCAACAGGGGAATTGCCCTACCTTCAAGCTAATTGAGGAACGTTGGTCACCTTTGACAAACGCTCCCCTGATGTCAATGAAAAGCACTACGACGTATTTGGCAAGTGCCTCCAGGGAAACACATGGACATTCCTTTGGTACACCTACATTGTTTACCTGTGAGGTTGCAGCCAAAGATTCCTTCCAGGAACAGCAACATCGAGATTTCGAACGTTTTACCCAAAGTGGGAAGAAGCCAGAGCCGTCTTTATTATCGCGGGTCTCTTGTATAGCGACGACACGTACAGACTTTCACTGGGTCTGCAGACAGTCATTAAATAAGTTATGTAGGCCGCTGAAGAGTGCCCGCTCAGCCTTCCTTAGCGTATTGCTTTCTATCTTGTCTGGCCCCGAAGATTTGTTGGGCTTTAAGATCGCAGGGGCATGCCGAGGTCGCCTGAAGTCCACTATGGGACGTCTGGCTCGTTCAGAGGGCCCGTGATCCGCTCCCTTGCCACCCTCTGGGCGTGTGTGTCTGGAGCTACTGTTTATTGCTTCCAGATCCAACGAGGTTCCAGCTTCCTTAGAATCATCTGCACATGACGCAAACCACACTGCTCATAGCTCACACATTTCATCCACTGGTCGTTATTTTATCGTCAGGAAAAGTCACTGAGAACAAAGTGTCACCTCCAGTTAATTAGTGAATATTATTCAGTTTTGGGACAAATCGAAGTGCTCATTGTCAGACTCGGATTACGATTGATCTAACAACTCTTTTGGAGGCCGCATTCTGTCTCAAACGGAACAAACCTGGAGTTTGATAAAAATTGAAGTGTCGACCCTCACAGTTGTTGAATTCATTGTTGGGAGCTTAGGATTACGCCCTCCTGGAGCAACTGCGGTCCCAACGGTTGATTATTGGATTATATCAACAGTAGAACGAGCCCTGAAGCTCTAACGAATCCTCTACAAAGTTTCGGGCGCCAAATGTACTTTATTCTTCCTGGATTTCGCAAAACCTTTATTTCAGAACTTTCAGCGGGGAAAACTTTATTTCAGAGACATTCGGGAAACAAGGGGATGGTATAACGGTCATGGTCATCAGAGTCAAACAAAAACCTAATGAAATAACAATCTCATATCAGTCCTCAACTGTCTGGAGAGTTGAGGAACAAGAACAACACTGGAAATGATTCAGAGCGATCGATGAAACACAAAATAGGAAATTATGAACAAACGACGCCTTCAGATGTTAGCGGATGCTTAAACCAAATTCATTAAATTCAGAGGTCATTGCGAAATCAAAATTGCTTCAGGCTTTAAATTATGCGGTACAATTTAACCGAATTCAGATGTAACAATTGATACAAGAACGCTACAAATTATTACACAACGGTTTATTATTGTCTTGCACCTCCAAGACCCATCCCATTCGATTCAGCATCGAAAAATACCAGTAACACGACCGTGCGTAACATGACCTGACTACAACGGAACGACGAAAACTAAATATTTCAGGCGCATGTAGGCAATTGTACGTGACGAGAGACGGGAGGAAGTACAAATGAAGAAACGATTATTTTCGCGAGTTCTTTCAATTAGTAGACTTTGGCTCACTACAATTACTGTTATTTCACTGTTTTCAGTCTAGACGTAGTCTTACACGTCTGAGATTCGTCCATTTGACCCAGCATCTAAAAATACCTTGAAAACGATACCAAACACGGCATATTTGCCATAAAACTGCCAAAATCGCCTTTTTGTTAATTTGTTAAACCATTTTTTCCCATGACAACCTAGTGTTTCGTCCGATTGGATTGACCAAATGGGATCTTTGTGCGTAAGAAGGGATAGTTTTTAGACGAAGTTAAAGGCATTAAGGCCGGACGGCGGACGAACATTGCAGATTTGGAATCTCCATACCTTGAAACGTAAAATACCAAATATTATTGGGGGGGGGGTCTAGTAAAATTCCTCACCGAAAACATAGGCGTATCATTCAGACTGAATAATAAACCAAAACAAGGTCTCAAGTCAGTAATACTGGGACGGTGCAGCAAAGAAGTTCAGAAGCCAAAAACGCCGCTATACAAATTATTGACGATCATTTCTCATTGAAGCGAGAAAATGGACGCTTTATTTTTTTTTTTTTTTTTTTTAACTGGTGGTAATCGAACCCCCCCCCCCCTCCAGTTGTGGCGTGAGACGGAGGCTCGCCAAACTGAGGACGATTACCTGGAAAAGCCCATGTAGCCATTGGAACCACTGTCAATTGTTGTTCAAACTATCTCTTCACCAGTAGCCCATTTCACAGCTCTACCTGGGCACTTTTTGACCGCTTCGCTTTCATTCGCGTCATGCTCTCCATACGAGTTCCTCGCGCTCCTCCGCTCTTTCGTCATAGTTTAACTTGAGGTCATGTTGTCATTCTCGTCATTCTCGCTTTACCCAGAGAACTATCGCGCTAACCAAGGGAACTTGCAATTAAAACTCTGTCGTGTTAAGAAATGTACAGTGGCACATCTTGGACAAATCACTGATAGTTGAGCGAGGTTTTGAACGAGCGATACGTCCAAGGAACACTTCCCAACAGGTGATGTGTGGACTGTAATAGTAAAAGCAAAGCAAATAATATCGTGTGGGGCCCAACGAAAGAATAAATTAAGGCAATATTAAAATAAACAAAATCAATTCTTGTTGATGAATAAAGCAGTGCAGTCGGAAATTGAAGGTGGATGCAGATGGTGGGTCGGGGCGTCGCAGATGAGAAGGCGATTGAGGTGGTGACAGGCGGACGTCACGAAAATAGATTGAATATTTACCACAATACCTTGATCCGCTGGTGCCTGACAATGTGCCAAAGGTACTTTACTGATCTTCTCGAGCGTAGCCTCCTGGAGGTATAATGCAAGGCAAGACAAGAACGATACGAGCAGGAAAAGGCGATTGACGAGAAAAAGACGGTGTCATGATGGATCGGGCTTGGGTAGCTCGACTGACGGCAATGAACTTTGGCGAAAATTAGAGAGGAGATTATTTGAAATCAACATTGGTGAACACTGACAATAACAAGAAATAACTCGAAGTATGTAAATATTCTAAAGGCTCGCGCACATTATGGTGGGCCGCACTGCATCGTATCGTACAAAAAACCACTCATGTCTGAAGGTCTTCTAACCATTTACCCAAACGTGGGTATTGCTTGTTTGCGACGAGTAAACAATTATTTACGCACAATGACGGAGCGGGCTTTATTTAACATAGAAGCTGATTCAGGAAATTAGAATGTGAAGATTTAATTGGCAGAAAAATAAATTCATTATGTACTCAATACGATGGGTGCTCAGAATGGGGTGGTTGGTACTTACTACTTGGCCTGGGCCCTAGGGCGGCCAAGACTGCAAATCCGCCACTGTCATTGTATCAACACACTCCTATATCTCGTTCAATTTTTGTGTAAATTTCTCTGTCTTTTTCATGCATCCAACAATGGATCAATTGCATGGCGTCCGTGATCTTCCCACAAAACTTTCTCATTCTATTACGACAGCCTTAAGGCCCATCCTTGTAAACTCATCTCAGCCAACCCTTCGCAGTATATGCCCCGCTGCTCTCTGTGCAACTGGGGGGTTTGGAGATGTTTGAAGAGCTACTGACTCAGGCAAAAATTACGGCAATCGTGCGGAGCTCCGATCCAATATTGCCCGACTTTCGTCAGGAATATGAACCATTGTCTTAACCACTTGACCACGATCGCCCGGTGCCTTTAATGGGAGTCAGGCTTAGTGTACAGACCACATAGCATCCCTATACTATCTCTCTCCACAATGAGAACCTCTCTTGATCGCTCTCTAGAGAGACTAATAAATAACCTTGACTGCCTCTGGCCAAGCACATCGCGCTAATAGGCAGCCCTGCACTCCACTGGAGTCATCCCCTTCCCGTCTGGATCATACATGAATAAGTATTCTGAAGGGCAGTTGGGAGTGATGGTCCGTATTGAGTCCCCTTACTCCTCCTCAACTACACAATCACCCGGCAGACGGTGCAGGGCCCTTCTACCCCGCCTGACAAGGCCTAGCTCCTGCTTACGTACTGGCTGTAAGTTGGCACCTCTCTCCCCAACTATCAGGACCTCCAACGAAGCTGTGGGGGTTGTCTGCATACACCTTGGCCCTGCACTGCAGCCTATGCTGTTAGAGCGCGTCATTTTTGACGTTTTTGGTCAAACTTGGAAATCCTGCGAAATTTATCGTTTATTATCAGTCTGCCTGGGGGTATTCTCTAACCAGACCGGAGATGATTGAAAATGATAGCGCGTAGAAATCATTTTTAGAGTTGTTAAACATTAAGTCGATATGTAAGTTATGTTGTTAACACGACGTTTATTTTAGAGTTAACCGTTTCTGGTTTCAGATAAAACGAAGTTCCGTACGTTCCGAATCTCAAGGCACTTCAAACCTGGAAAACTGATCGGCGGCTTCCTCCCCAGTTTTGGGCCTCCGGGGCACCACGAAACGAGCGGCCACACGAGAGCAATTGAACCAAATCATGTCGATTTCCGCGACGCCGAACCGGATTTTCACGACACCTCGTTGTATAACTTCGACGGCGTATTTTCCCGGTTGAAAGAAGAAAACGAGCCCTCGAAGAGCAATTCGGACAATTCAGACTCCTCGGAGAACAAGAGCCTCAAAGATTATCACAATTCGGCTCCGTCTTTCGTAGAAAAATCGTTTCGAAGGAAGAAAACCTTCGGTCTCGAGCCTCCTGCGGCACTTCCAATCGTCGTGCCTCCTTTGAGAACGACGACCATCCACAGAGTCAGAACCGTCGCTTCAACAATCCCTTCAGCGGATTTCAAGCCCTTCAGGGAAATCCCGAGCCAGATATCGGTTCACTCGTTCGGGGGGTCGTCTCCGAGAAATTATGAAGTACGGCAGGAAATGTCCGATCAAGCGACCAGTTATGCCAATTCTAAAGGGCGTTTGTCACCGCGTCCTCTCAAAATGAGAAGTCATTAAAATCGTACTGCAGTTTTTCAAAACGTTTGTATGATCTTCAGGCCACCTATCGAGATTCAGTGTAATTAATGAACTGTAGACTCTACAAAATTCTGTTGGAGCCTGTGGTGTGGAAGTTGAAACACCGAAACGCAAAGACCTGTTTGGAGAATTGCCATAAGCGTTGAAACACATAAGATTAACGTTGAAAGGTTCTCATCCGAACTCTGTGGAGATCCCTAAAAAATGTCGAATCCTAAGAAACATGAACATTTATACCGCAGAACTACCAAAGACTTCAATATCTTTCGACAGTTTGAATATGACAACGTTCAACTTCAAACATCCAGTTGGGAATCTCCACGACTATATACATAAAGCCTTCCATAACGTAACAAAGTAGTTTACACGCCACGTTGTTGGCTATAAAGAAATACCTATGATTTCTAACATGGTTTGTAAATGTTCGAATGCCTCACGTTGTAATGGTTTCCAGGAACCATCTGCGCAATTAATTTAACTTATTAATTTGTTATCGTTATGTTGTTATAAATATCACTGTTTTCAATGAATAAACGAGTATAAAATTAATTTATTCTCATTAATCAATCCCACTTAAACTGGCATTTAAAACGTATATAAGCGCTATGCGGGGTTTAGAGAGCCGCTGACTCAGGCAAAAATTACAGTTACAAAGGATCGACTCGACAAAATCGGTTAGAAGCATGCTCTGCACATTGCATACGAGATGTTGTCACCTGCAAACTATTGTTAGGAGGGTGGAGGGGGAAGGGGGGGGGGGATTCGGAAACGTTTGGAGAGCCGCTGAATCAGGAAAAAATTACAGCGAGCACGAGCTCCGATCCATTGCCCAACTTTCGTTGGTATATGAATCTTCTTCGTCTTTACCCACTAGACTATGATCACTAATGGTCACTATGATCACTCCGTACATCTCCCCCGTCACTGCTAGCCACTGCTCCCGGAGCGGACGACTTTAATGAACGGATGTTTGAGAGTTGAGCAAATATTCGAAGAACGAGGGGGAGGATGAACAAGGAAAGGGCGCTTACTTTTGATTCACATTGTAGTAGGCGCGTCACCATTTTTCTCTTCACTGGAACTTCCACTGTGTCAGGGAATCTCGGACCAGAGAATTCGTCTCATTATTTTCTCTCTTAATTTTTTTATTATTCTCTCTGGCAAAAATTACAGCGACCACGAGCTCCAATCCAATGCCAGACTTTCGTTCGTCTATGACTACTAGACTACGACCACTGGGGTGTCTGGAATGGGAGTCAGGCGGGAAGAAAGAAAGTCACAAGAAAGCAAAACAGCAACAAAATAACCCAGCAGCACATCAAGTTGTTAACATAAAATAAGCTAGAATAGACCTTTTCATCGACCTACTTTCAGATAGGTATGCGTCACCTGTCGTTGTAGCCTGACTGGGCATCGTTATCATTGTCTTTCTTCGTTAAAATTAGCTTCCTGGGATATCGGCAGTACTTCGTGCGTATAAAATAATTTTTTTTTTAGAAAGCCAGCTAAACTGTATTTTAAAATGCGATAAGCCCCGAGTGTTGAATTTTCCTTTTCCTAAACCTCGTACGACACGAGTATTCGAGTTTGAGACAAAAATTATTCACAGAAGTTGAAGAATGGTTCGTGAAGTTAAGCTTTTTAAAAACACTTTATTGCAATTACAACAACAATATATAGTTTACGGGAAGGTACACGGCACGGATGTAGTTGACGTTGAGCTGATGGGAGGACTGACTAACCTCTCTGCTAAACGCGAGGGATTTTATACTAAGCGGAATGTGGTGTCAGCAGTTCAGTGATGGCAAAGGAGCTGATGTGTCAGGGGGTGACTTGGGGTACGGATACGTAACTTAGATTCGCCCTTGAGCGCATTTTTGGATGTAAAACGTGCGGAAGGTGTGAAAGGGCATACCCAAGAACTTGAGGTTGAACAGAATTTGAGGGATTAAAAATTACATTTATCGTGACGGGCTCGTTAACGGTTTTTCCTGTAATGTTTATTGATTATCCCCGCCGAGTCGAGGCAATCAGACGACAGTAATGTGCGTTAAGGATGTACGCGTCGCTCGTAATTATTAATGTTGTTTTATTTAATTAAAACGCATTTAGAACTGCTAAATATGCATGACGTTCATTAGGCTTCCTTCGGTTAGACGGTTTATTACGCTATCTGTATAATTTGGGCGAGAACGCTCTTTTCGTGTAGCTGGGTTTATTTGCAGAAAAACAAAACTGAAAAAAAGGGTCTTGTCGATCATTTTAGTAATTTTTATTTTTGCTGCTCTCGTTATTTTCCATGAAAATGTTACATCGCCAAAGCGTAGTCCAAAAGTGTATGCAACAAAGCAGACCATTTTCACAATTTCCATTCTCGAAAAGAGCCATTTTTTGTATTTTGTTCGCTACAATAACTGGTTAGTTTTTGACCAATTTTGTTGATTAATATACTGTTGGCACATTATAAGATGCTGTACACCGAATTAGCCGATTCAATCGGCACCACCTGTCTCTCTCATTCGTGCTCAAACGGGTACAGCCATTACCAATTGCGTTTTTATACTCAGCGGCTGGAAGACCTGGGAAAAGGTACAAACAACAGCAGTAGCTGTTACATAACAATCTTTCCCACCTCATAGGAGCTAAAGACAGTAAAAATTGCAAGAATGCCAGAGATTCGCCAGATAAGAAGTTACACCATGAACGCCTTTTCTGTGTCCTCCAAATAAACTGATGAATGATGACAGTAGCAATCAATAAGAACAACATTCAGCTCTGTACGGCATCAAATTTGTTTCAGCAACATCTTCCGTCCGATGCTTACAAGGTCCGACTTGTAATGTGGAAAGTAACAAAGGAACATCACGTTCGCTCAACTTCACTTTTTTTAAACTAAATTTGTGCCATTTCTTCCAAAAATAATTGATAACGGAAGTGACAAAGAGAACACAAAGAATTTCACCAATACGCACTAGGAAAAGTAAATTAACTGGTACGATGGATCACACAACTTTCCTCAGCCCCGAGCAGCCTCCTCTCTCGCCGCGACTCAGGTGAGCGAAGGAAGCGGCGGCAGTCTTGGCCTTCGCCTCGTGTGGATCGTTTTTTCTTCCTCAAACGGCCGAAGAAAATATTAATTTTTTAAAAATATATAATAAATCCCCGTCTCGACTCCGAGGTAAGTGTCACTCCTTCAAAAGAAATAAAAAGAAAAATTCAATATTGGGAGCCTAGTCAGAAAAATAAAAATGAATCTTTTCCGCCAGCCTCCCTCTGTCGTCACGAATTGTACCAAGAGGCACCTCGTCCAGGGATAGACTGCAACTTCGGACTTCCGTTCTACTCATCAGGTGGGATAGACAACTTTAAATAAATATTTAAAAAATTTCGAAGAAGATTAACCATCTCTACGTCGTTGGAGTCGCCGGAGACCGTATTTTATTTTTATTCGACGTAGATTTTGTTTTACTTTTTCTTAGAAGTAGAAATCTATTACTTTCGTTTTTTTTTAAATGTTGTAAAGGGTGGCCACTCCGATCTATATTCAATCAATTTTGACAGAAATTAGATTCATTTCTTTTCGGGTGGAAATTTCCGACAAGAACGATTCTTTTTTTTTTCTTCCTTCTTTGAGACCCATCCCTCCTCCACTAGTTGGTCGAGGAATCCCTAAATTTTAATTATTGTGCGGCCGAACATTTTAGCGTTTTGTCGTTACAGTGTGTGTCTATGAACCATTTTTAGAGAAAACTACCGTATCAAATCAGCTCTAACGTGATATCTAGCCCACACGTTACCATGGGACTCCAAAATGAGGGCATGGGCAACATCCACCCAATGTTAACTATAGTTATCATAGTGATCAAAACACCAAATTTTTTTTCTCAAAAACGGCTGTAACGATTTTGATTAAATTTTTTATATTGATAGCTCTCAATCAGGCAATTATACTATAAAATTCCCATTCATGGGAAAATGACGAGAGCAGCACAATAAATTATCATAATTTTCGAAGAAAAGCGTTTTTAGCGCAGGTTTTTCCTTCTAAACTCCGCTGGAATTTTTGTAGAATGCTAAAAAAAAAAGGTATTGTAGTCCAATCCAATACCTAAAGGGTGAGTGTTTAAAAACGCTCATGACATACATGGGGCTCACTCCAGAAATTCCTGAATTTCAACTACTGCCGTTTCGCTTACTACCAATACGTTTTTACCCAATAACTCTGCAAAAGTAATTACTATCGTTCTTCAAAAAATTTGTTTTTACAGCCTCATTAATGATCTGTGCTCCAATTGCTCAATAATGGTCCTGCAATGAGTAAGAGCAGCACAATAAAATCTGGAACTGTAAGCGCTACAGCTTCCTGCTGCTGAGACGTGTTATTTGACCAAGCACAAAGGAACTGAGTGATAAATGAATCGATTAAATAGAATTAGCCAGGTACAAAGTGAATTGACGTATAGCTAAGGAAAGTTGTGTGTTGCAACGCTCCAGATATTTATAAAGAAATTTGTCGTTCATTCGGTGGTTTATATGAGCTTGGTAGAATTTAGCTCAATTTTCTACATAGAAACTGAGGGCACTTAAGGTTCCTGAATTTATTGAGTTGCTCCTACCTGTGCTCAGACCATTATTGAGCAATGAGTGCAAAGGTTATTCATAAGTCAACTTGAATTTTCTGAAAACCCGGATTTATAAGGAAAAACTGCTCCATAATTGATCATTAATTAAGCTGCTTTCGCGATTTTCACATGGATGAGAATTCCATAGTACTGTTGAGTTATTTGGAGCTGCCCACATAAACAGTTTAATCAAAACCGTTGGAGTCGTTGTTTGTACGTAGCTACAGTAATATAAATATAGTTGGTTATAGAACGATCTCGTTCATACCCTTATTTTTGGCGTCACATGCTGATCTGTAGGGGGAAAACACAAATTCCTCTGATTGTTGAACTTCGTGGCATCTGGACGTGGGCTCCAACCCCCGGGGAATCTTTAAGAATCGATACCTTCGAGCCTGCAATGATTCCTCGCGTTAATGTTCAGTACAACTGGCTCTAAGGAATGTAAAGTGTAATCGTTCACGTAAGTAGCGTTAATTGGTATTGCAGTTACCTCCTTGGGACGGCAACACGGCGGGTACTGAATCGTAAAACTCTCACCCTTCAGCTATTCATGGCCAATTGATTACTGTATCGTTGGCAACAATTTCAAAGACTTCGCGCATTTTCTGCTTCGCAATTTAATCTTGGATCTCTTCTACAGATTTTTTTTCTGTTCTCTTCTTCTTCAATACCGAAGAGTTGCATCACGTCGAGCGAAGAAAAAGGGTCTGATAGCGAGAGCTCCGCCTTGAATTATGCATCAGATCTTCTCATCTCTTGGCAAACTTTATCCCGGCAACTCTTAAACTAGTTCATCTCTGAGTAAATGGGAAAGAAACACGTGTATGACGAATGTCGATTTACGAGCCAGGAACATAAAACGAAGAACGAAATACGGCACTCTTAGAGTAGACATTTGAATGCGTTTTTCTTTTATAAAAAAAAAAAAAAAAAACCCCTCCTCAGCAGGAGCAGCGGGACGAACGAAATCTTAAATTCCTCGAAATGCAGGCGTTTTCCCTCGTGTCTACAAATCTATTTTAAATTGCTCAACCGACATTTGTTGAATAACACGTGTACATACGATATGATTACTTTCTAAGTATTTGTACTCCAACGTGGCACAAGAACAGGGCTCTTTCCATCATGATCAGCGCGTGAAGCGGCTACGTCACGTTTTTTAATGGTATTAGACGTCAAAACGATTCGCACAATCCAATTACTTATCTCATTTAATTAGAATTGTTTAATCACAGTCATCACCGCGTTCCATAACTTCAATATCGTCAGCAAAAAGAAAAATCACTTGGGCTTCGGAGGTTGAGGAGATTATTGGTATAAATTGAGAACAAGATGGGCCCAGTGTTCTTCCTTGAATAACTCCCGCGTCAACAACGCTCTTTTGGTTTTATTGATCACTTATAGATACAAACTGAGTGGGGTATGAACTGGTACCGGTTATCCCGAAGCAGAAGGCTTCTGTCAATGGAACCTAAAGCCTTCCTCAATCCCAAAAATATCTGAACTGCCCTTTTGAAATTACCTTCAACTTCGTACAGTTTGTCTGTTAAATTAAACAAAGCGTCGCCTGCGACAGAATTTCATTTGATACAAGGCAGAAAGATTAATTTTCCCACGAAACGAGCCTTGAGTATCTCGATTGAACGAGATTTGTCTGCATTTAATTTATTAACTTCAGCTGTCTTGAAACAGCTTGAAAATTCAGATTTCTCTGACTTCTCTATTTCTCACGGATATTTCAGGCGAGGAAAGTAGGACTGTCAGTCTTCTGCTGAAGTACCTCTTTTAATCTTGCCAATTATATTTTCAAGATCAGTACCCTTCAATCGCCCTGGCTGGGGCGATTTGAACAGTTCGGCTTCGCTTACGAGTTGGGCAGCGAGTGGTAAAAGAGAAGCGTAGCCCAAGGGCGAGAAAAAGGTGGCGTTGAGTTACAAGTGTCTGACTGTCAGAAGATAATCCTCTTCCAGGGACCTGACACAAATAAAATGTAGCGGCCTCTCGAGACCTTCAGTCGAGGCTGAATTGCATCCGATGTGGAGGAAACGATGTGGGAACTCTCCTTCAGCGTCTAGCCCCAGAATTCATTTTTTATTCGTCCTCTTACGTCGTTCTCCAGTATGACTTTCCACAGCCCAACGAAACTGAAAGGATAGCTTATAATCGGGTGAAAATGTATTTTTACTGTTTACTTTTCTTCATATCTCTACGTTTCCAAGGGCTTTGGAGGTCGAAAAACGTCATTTGAGAAACCGACTGAACCAAATTGGCTCTAATTTTATATTTAGCCTGCAGATCACCATGAGATATGAACAATCATCACACACTAACTATAGTTATCACAGTGACGAAACATCAATTTATTCTCCATAACAGGTAATGAATTCAATTACAGCTCCAAATAACGCTACGTTATCACCCAATTCTCGTCCGTGGAGTAACACGATGAATGATCACTTCATAAATCCCGCTCATAAGATTCGTGCATCCTCAGAAAAATCAGGTTGGCAGTCCAATACACTACTGACACGATAAAAGCTTCATAACGCTCATCAGATTATTAGGAGCGACCCCAGAAATTCCGGAATCCTAATCACCGTGGATTCAGTAAATTTTTTTTTCACAGTTTTTGTGGGATAATTCTAAAACGCTGAACGCTATTGCTACGTACATATTAATCCAGTAGAGCGCAGCCAGTGAACGAACATCTAGTTTTCGATTAAACCTCTTCGTCACAAGAAGTGATCAGTCGTTCAAGCCGAGAGCAACGTGTGTTTTATTTTCAGTTGTCAGTTAAGTACGATATTCGAACGTTTAAACACTTATTCTAAATTGTTCACCAGAATAATAATTCTTTACACAGAGCAGTGAATTATTTCTTTTCATCAGATCTTTTATTTACTTTCCTTCATTTAACTCCCAATCGATGCAACTTTATCGCAAGTTGAGTCATTCTATTCATTATCTGAGGTTGAAGTGCAGTGTCTCTCACCGGAGAGAAGACAAGTGCATCACCTTACCAGAAGAAGGGGGACCTCACCTCCTCCACTTCACTTTGCTTTATTCAATTCTTTCCTGTTACATCGCTCGCCGCTTCGTAGCCGTTTTCTTCTACTCCCCTTGTCTTTTTTTGTGCACCACGTTTTGTCTCGAGGATCTCATATTCTTCGTTTCCATAAAGTTGGTCACGCATAGATGCTCGTTGGAACTTCACGTCGTACGACATCAAAACCTTCAAACTGAGCCGACAATTCACCCTACATCAAGTCAATCCTACTTCCCGGTACTTATAATTCAACTACTTCGGTGCCCGGTAAGGCAGGAATTTCTTTTTGCACACCACGCCTCCATCTCATCCAACCCAGTGAACCAGAACAATAGTACATTACCAGTGCCCGTTATCATATTCAATTGACGTTGCTCACCTTGTTAGAAATATTAAATGCTTGTCTGGGACGTATCGAGAACTTAACTCCCGTTTCAGGTTAACGCAAAAACAATAATAATAATTATAATAAATAACACAACAGCTATCCTTCTAAAAAACATCAATAGTATTATGAATGATCTGCGTACAGATTATAAAACAATCGTCGCGCTACCACTTGTTCTGAAAATGTGAAGTTATATTTTAACAAATTCAAATGAACCGAGAGAAAAATTGACGGGTTCAGTAGCTGAAGCCACGAAAATCGGCGAATGTACGGAGGGCTAAGGAAAGTTGTGTGATTCGTCGCAACTTTTCATATTATTCCAACACTGTAAACACAAACCGCTTCAGAATATCAACAGTACCGTCAATGAAGGCCGAGCACGAGTAGAAGATGGAGCATGAAGTCCAGGTCTTTACCGATTTCGCATAAACTGAGTCAAAGATGAATTGGATTCACGCATAAAACCACGAAATTCGCCGAATGCTGGCGGGCTGAGGAAAGTTGCGCGATAGATATTTTAGTATAACTCCAGCACGGTGAATCGTATCGACAGTTCTATAAATTACCTATGCGCTGGTCTCAACGTATGTTGGAGCAACTCAATAATGTCCGAAACATTCCGTCCGTCATTTCTGAGTGATTAATGAATTGAATTAGTTAACAAAGTAGCAAACACGGCTGAACGCTCGTGGAGTTGAGGAATGTTGTGCGATGCGTCGCACCAGTTATTTGACGACGAGTTGTGACATTTCGAGACTGCGAGTAATCGGAAGCGGCGCGCGTGGGGCGCGAGCGAGCGAGACGGGGTTTCGAACTTCGGAGGCCTCGACGATCCGTCGGAGAACGGCCCAACTCAGTCAGTCACTCGCGGCCTTTCATCCTTCGGAGGGCGATCCACACGAGCTGTGAGTACATTTTCTAACCTTTTTCGTTTTTGTTTTCTTCGCGATCGTAGACACTCGTGAGGGAACCCACACGATTCGCCTCTCCTTCCATTTCGTGTTCATTTGCTCAATTTTCTCCTTCGTACGGGGGTATCGACGAACGACCGAAATAAACCTCGATTCTACAAATCGTTTGAAACCGCAAGTGTCCACTTCACTTCGCGTCGTTGACCATTTAGCCTTCATAATCAAGTAAAAAACTTTGAACAGAAATTTTCGAAAATTGATTGCACCAAATCCGTTCCACGGAGTTCACTACTACTCCTCGATAAGTTACTTATTAACCATTAGTTTTTTTTAATACATTTATTAAATAAAGTACGTACCATCTCACACATAGAAATATTGCCAAATGCTACCCTCCACTGTAGGTAAATCCCGTGCTGTTGGAGGAATCACAACCGTAATTGCCGTATACAATTAACATAACTTCCCACAACCCCCCTAAATTCGCCGTATGCCGCGCCTGCCGTATTTACGGGCGCTGTTCAACGCATTTCTACGGAAACATTTATTAAGAACAAAATGCAGCTACTACTTAGTTTATAGTACTCCGTGAGTTTGATCGAAATCGCTAGAACCGTTTTTGAGAAAATTGGAAAACCGATAAATTAATATTCGACAAATCGCGTTTTCGGGGATATCGCGGCTTAATTCATTCAACCGGTAGGTACAGAAATAATCACGTAGAACAAAACGTGGGTAAGGGTTGCTAGAAGACACTCCATAAGATTGATGAACCCCAGCGATGCACTAACTCGGGAAATTACAAAACGTTCAAAATATCGCGCGTAGGTTTATATTACAATACAACTAACGCCGGACGGAAGTTTTATGAACATTAACATATACGGGGTGTTTCGCGCTTGGTGTAACAAAAACTGCCATCCGCACCTTTCTATTTCAATCCGTTGCTGAGACGTAACGTTATAAAATTGCTTTTGGAAATCCACGGGTTTTACCATTTTAAAAAACAATCCTCCACTAAACAACTTTTTCCCAACTGTTCACAACATTTTCGGAATAACCGTTAAATTTTCATTACGCCTAATGCCTATTCATAATCAATAACGAACTCCTGCACTTTGAACATTGAAAATTGAAGAAAAAAATCAAGTATCTGAAACTATACTAACATCAGATACCACGCATCTCACAACTACTGTCTACGCGAATTCACTATTTTTCGTGGCATTTGCTACTAATTCAATTCATTTTTCACTCAGTTCATTTGAGCGTAACTTCACGGAGGTCAAGTGATAGCGCTTTTAGTTCCGGAAATTCATTGGGGGGCTCCTATTTGTAGCACGGCCATTATTGAGCAATCAATACACAGAGAATCATTGAAATTGTAAACACAGGAGGAAAGAACTTCGATTTTCGAGGAATCGTTTCGTAATATATTGTGCTGCTCTCATTACTCTCCCACCAGTGAGAATGTCTTTTATTTTTGTGTTTTTTAATGCAATGATAACTACGTTTGATTGTGCTCGTTGATGGTTTCGATATAATGGCCGCGTCAATTGCAATTGACATCATCACTTAGCCACTGAGGTTATTAAAACGTGTGATGTTACCAAGCGTTAGATTAAATTAAATTAAAATTTGACATAAAATGTCAAAATGTCGAAAACACAAAATAACCGTAACCCTGGTGGGACTCGAACCGACAATCCCCGGTTTAGGAGACTGATGCCTTATTCATCAGGCCACAGGGGCTGGTTGCTTGCAACTCGGGTTAAAAATTTCGTGACGCTTCTCCGTAACATCTCCGGCGTTACATTTTCGAGTTTATGTAGCAAATTAAAGGCATAAAATTTAAAAAACATTATTTTCGATCCATTTTCATTTTTATCTCTATTCAGAGGACTGTAGAGGAACATTTATTGTTTCCTATCAACTATTTAAAAACATTCTGCGAGTTTGGTGAAAATTTTGACAAAAAAAGCGTAAAACCCGTTCTTCCGGAAATCGAACTACACAGAGTATGCGCTAAGTAGAGTTTTTTGGACACAGGTGGCCTCAAAACGTAAAGATCTGAAGAAAACCCTACTTTTTTTAACGCGATTACTATACTTTTCTTACCCTTTGGGTAGTGGAAAATGAAGAGAAAATCGCTCTTCATTATTACATATTTTCAACTCCCGTGGCTTTTGAAACTGGTCACTTAGTTAACAGGACGGGAAACTGTTACAAGGAAACAGGATAATGCGTGTTTAGCTTCCTTTCAAATTGTTCCAGCGATGAGATTTCATGTTTTGTACAGCACTCTCCCCCTCCCCCCCCCGCCCTTAATCCATTGGCTTGCTGATCATTAAGAGTTCTTTAATGTAGTGCAATAGATTTAGGTATTTATGATGTAACGCACCATACAGCTGTTAACTTCTGGTAATTCTGTGATAAGCGATATTTATGGATACTTACTAGCGTTGACGTTTACTGTACTAGTTAGATATAGGTTGATCAAATTCAGCTATCCGTGTCCTGCGTAACTTCGGAAAACGATTTTTTTAAATTTGGTGGGATGTATCCCAAAACTTTCCTCAGCCCTCAACGATTTTTATCACCTTCGCCTAGTTTTCGATCAGTTTATATGTACTCGTGGAGCTTAAGGTTCTGGAATTTATTGAGTCACTCCTACGTAAGCCGCGCGGGCAGGTGCATAGTTGGACTTTCACAGCTAAGGCCATTTTTTAGAGAATACATCAGATGAGACGCATCACACAATTCTCTTTAGCACTAGGAAATATGAGGGGTTTTGCAACTACTTCAATTCATTTTTCACTCAGCTCATTTGAACTTGGTCAAACATACCACGGTGGTATAAAGTGATAGCACTTGCATTTCTGAAATTTATTGTGGCGCTCTTACTTGAGCCAACAGCATTATTGAGCTATCACTACATAGAGAGTCCATGACACGGTAAAAACGACTTTGTTGAGAAAGATTGTAATCACTATTCCAGAATTATTAGTGAAAATAACTGTGAGAATTGGTCGCAAGTGAAACGGTGGGGGTTGAAATTTCGGAGCTTCTGTAGTAGTAATCAAACTATGATCATGCCTTGACTAAAACAAGGATTTTGAATATTTTTGTCGATATGTTTGGTAATTTATTGTGCCGTTTTCCTCGTTTTCAGAATTTTATTGTGGTTGTTGAGTCATTTACAACTGTCCAAGCAATTAATTTAATCAAAATCGTTACAGCCGTTTTGGAGAAAAATGTATGTAGTGCTCTGATCATATAGTTAGTTTTTTGGCAGGTTTTCCTAGTGACCTTATTGTGGCGTCCCGTAGTATCCTACGAGCTAGGTATCAAGTTAGGGCTGTTTTCGCTCAATCGCGTTCACAGACGCACACACATTTGGGATTTTTGGGACGCCGCAGCCCTTGAAACGTGAAGATCCGAAGAAAATTCAAATGAATAATGGCGCTTTCTGGAGTTTATTGAGACGCTCCTACGTCAACTACGGCCACTATTGAGCAACCAGTGCATAAATAACCTTAATTTACGAAACAGTCAACTTGATTTTTCTGAAAAGAATACTGTTTTGGAACTATCGGATAAAACCCCTGCGAAATGAGAGTACCGCTTTGAATGCCGACATTTCTGGGGCTGCTCGTAGTTATTTCATGAACATCGTTAAATCCTCACCATACACGTGGTTCATTGCAGTACCACGTTGATACTTCTGAGAATGCTAGTAAAAAGGTGGCATTTATTGAGTCACCCTCGCCATTTTATAGCGGATAAGAATTTCATGGTACTGTTATGTTACTTGGAGCTATCCACGCACAAGTTTTAGTGAAAATAGTTGTAGTCGAGGAGAAAAAGATGATAAATATAGTCAGCTTAGGGCCGTTTTAGCTCATGCCCTCATTTTAGCACTGCACGACGATCTGCAGGCTACAGAATTTGAGGATGTGGTTCAGCCCCACAATCACGCAGCCCATTTTCCTCAAATGGCGTTTTTGGACTCTGATGTCTCTAAAACGTAAAAATTTGACGAAAACTAAACACAACTGTCAACCGATGTTACAAATTGCCTTTTTAGTACGTTGGACTAAGGAACGTAAAAATAATTCGTTTATCAACGTCCGCGATCAAAACCTTCGTGTCCAAATATTTCGTTCTACGCCTCCAACCTTTTACAATATTCAATCATCACATGAGCCAATCGTTGTCATGACTCTAGTTGTTAAAATAGGGGTAGGCATTGATGTGTTATGAGTCAAGCGTGGCCAATGTCGTTCATTGTCCACTGACCTACTTGCGATACATGGGCCTACAACCGAGTCGTGACGGTTGGGATTTTGAGTTGCCTTCTCTTCGCATTAAATGTCAATGACGGTTAGGTTTTTTGAAGCTTTTTGAGGGCACGATTGGATCGTTTCTCAATGCTTATGAGGGAAGGGAACAATTGAATGGATTATTCGACGTACAGGAGCGTATAAGGAGCGAGAATGCCAAGGTTATGATGAATGTGATAGTACGATTGATGATTGTACGCTTCGTATCGCTGAAACTAATCGCTTCTTTCCTTTCAATTTTTGCGTACTGTCGCCCAAAAGGTGAAGAAAGTGAGTATTAGCGCGTAGTTACACACAGCTTTCCGCAACCCATGTAAATTCGACGATCTGCTATGATGTGGCGCTCGTGTGGCCAGAGCTAAATTATTGTAAGCAGTCAATACAATTGTTTTGGTTCCCTCCAGGTGTGTTCTAATTATGGTCCACTTTTGGCGGAACTGAAGCTAACCTTGGATCTCCAATCCACAATTTTTCCTAGGGTTATTTGCGTAATCTGTCTTCACAGACTCCACTATCGCTCAGGGATGGATAAGAACTCCTACATACAGATTGTGATCATTCGTTTGTAATTGAGTCAGCCAGATTTTGCAACTAACATCCGAAGATCAATGATAGCACGTCACCTCATTCGACACCCCCGCCGATTCCGGATCGAAAGGACTTCTACGTCAAGAATTGTTGAAGAATAAACTATGGGGAAATGGACCTACCTGGTTATTACTACCTAATGACCAGTGGGATCTTCCGTCACGCCCTGCATTACTTGACCTGCCGGAAACCGAAAGAGAAAAGGCTACGTTGATTTCGGCCGAACTACCCAGTTCATCAATGGAATTATCAATTTCTCTTCATTCGGTCGCCTAGTTCGTGTTTTTGTCTACGTTCTGCGTTTTATCAACAATCTCCAGGACAAGACAGCTACGATTGGAGGACAAATCGTGGCGCTGACGGGAATGGCGGCCTAAAGCACGATGGAAAAGTATGAAAGAGGCCAATGAGGGCTAAAGACACCAGAAAACTGCGCCAGGAGAAAGAGCATGTCAATGTTCGTTATCATTGGTCACGTCGATGCTGGTAAATCCACTTTTGGAGACGACCATCAACCACTTAGCGTCCTTGGGTCAAGCGCATGGCGCAAACACTGTGCACAGGGTACTCACTGAACGAAGTAACTACTTTTCTCGATGCCCTGATAGTGGGGCGCTCAACTTTTACAAACATCTTATTCCTGAGTGGGTTCATGTTCGAAAGTAGCCCCAATGAGAGAAATTGTCTTAGTTTAAGAAATATCTGGTGCGTAGCAACACACAACTTTCCGCCACCCCTTTAAGTTCGACCACCACCTACATAGGCGGGCGCCATATCTTCGTTCAACGCATTTTATCAGGAAAATAAAATGTAGGGACTAGTTAGCTGAGAGTACTCCGTAAGTTTGGTCGAAATCGTTAGAGCCGTTTTTGAGCAAATGGGAAAACCAATAAATTAATATTCGACAAATCTCCTTTTCTGTGGTAACTTGGCTTATATCTCCGTTCAACGTATATACACAGAAATAATTATGGAGAACGAAATATTGGTATGGGTGACCAAAAAAAACTCCATAAGAATTTGTCACATCTGGTGAAGAAGTTACCCTGGAATTTACGGAAATGTTCGAAAAAACGTTATTTTCGACACATTTTGATTTTTATCTCTGTTCAATGGACCGTCACAGGAACATTTATTGAGAGGAATATGTAGGTATTAACTATTTGAAAACATCCTGTGAGTTTGGTGAAAATCGCTGAAGCCGTTTTGCCAAAAAGCGTAAAAAACCTATTTTTGTTTCAGGGGCCCATATCTCCGTTCACCGTATTTTCATGGAGATATGTATGGGGAAGAAAAGTTAGGTATTGATTAGGAAAAGATAATTTGAAAGTTTGATCAAAATCGTTAGAGCCGATTTCGAGAAAAATGCGAAAAACCTTAGTTTTTGGTACATTTTCGTCCCCCACCCCCCTTCCCATCGGCCGAAATCGTCCATAACCTTATTTTGGTGTCTACAAAAAATAACGAACAAAACAAAAAAAGAACCAGCTCAATCGGATCAGCCGTTCTCCCGCAAATCGAACTACAGACACACACACATACATACACACACACACGGACCACGCGCCGAAATTAGGTTTTTTAGACTCAGTAGGCCTCAAAACGTAAAGATCTGAAGAAAACCCAAATTTTTTTTACCCGATTACTATACTTTCCTTCCCTTGGGGCGGGTAGCGGAAAGTAAAAATTCGAGGTAGTTCAGGAAAATACCCAATTTATTCTATACGTTTCTGCATCTTCCTTCAACGCATTTCTCTGTAAATATGTATGAAGACGAAATGGTTAGTTAAGAGTCTCCTACAGGTTTTATCAAAATCATAGGAGCTGTTTTTGTTTAAAAAAGCACACGCCTTCTCAGTCACGTTGACAGTTACGATCCTGTTTTTGGGGATATCTGTGGAAGTTTCGACCGAGTGGCCTCTACTTCTCTCAGACCCCGCAGTTTAAAAACGAAGTAAGGGATGGGATGACTACCTTCCAGTGGCTCCACGACCACCAAGACGCAGAGTAAACGCATTTTTCAGCGTTGTCAGGCTATATTCTGGGTAGGAGTTGGATTGCTCCGTTCTACCTACCTTACCCTACGGAGGCAGCCATCTGTTGTAGCTCCCCGCTGCTGTAGCTGTACTGTGCATTCCCGTGGTGTGATGCTTAAGTCAAACAACCCTTAAGGCCAGAATGGTCGATGGCCCGCTCCATCTTTCGATGGCACTTGCGTATTTTCCTCATCCCAGAACCCAGATCCCAGAAGTTTAGACTTTCTACCCTGGTTCGGAAGGGCCCCCAGTAAGCGGCGGCGTTGACAGTCTCATGAACGGCCTAAGCACTGATTGCTCAATAATGTTCGAACCCTGACTAGGATCTGCTCAATACATTTCGGAACTTTACGCACCAACTGTTTTTCTCTCGTTTCTTTTGATCAAACTTACAAATTATCTCCCACTAGTTAGTACAAAACTTTTCTTTCCGATACATATCTCCATGAAAATACGGTGAACGAAGAAATAGGCCTATGAAGCAAAAATAGGGTTTTTACGCTTTTTGGCACAAAGGCTTTAACAATTTTCATCAAACCCTATAAATTTTCCTCTGACAGTCCATTGAAAAGAGGTAAAAATCAAAATTTGTCGAAAATTATGTTTATTTGGTAACTGCTCCACCAGATTTGATCAACCTTATAGAGAGTCTTTTACCACCCACACCCACATATCGCTTTCCATAATTATTTCTGTATTCATCTGTTGAACAGAGATATAAGATTAGTCGGTTTTCCGATTTTCTCAAAAACAGCTGTAACGGGTTTGATCAAACTTACGGAGGACTCTCAACTAACTAGTAACTACATTTGGTTATGTATAAATGTTATTGTAGAAATGCACTGAACGAAGATATAATGCCCGCATATTTATGTAGATAGTTGAGCTAAGTTCTACCAAGTGAAGATATGCTGAGTGAAAAACAAACGTTATCAGTTGCTACAGTGATAAACATCGCATAAAGTGCGTTACGCTGAGGAAAGTTCACACCTGGGGGAGGGGGGGGGGCATAACATCAGATGTTTGAGTAAACTCTTCTTTTTCAACTTCAGCACTCGAAATTATTATTATTAATTAATTATTAAAATAGTGATCTCCACTTCACCCCCTCACTTGTGCGCACCATTTAAAATGGCTCACTTTCGAAATTGCACAGCTTACATTCCCCCAAGAGCGAGACAGAAAGACCACGTGAAAACATCCCGCACTAACGCCCTTCTTTTTCCTACGTGACTAATAACGCGGGGAGGTTTGTCTGTGTCACGGTCGAAACGGAGACATTTCCCAACGGAATGAGGAGAGAAAGGAATTCGGGTGCTATAGTATTGAAATTGTTCGTCGAGGCTCAATGATTAAGACCTGGGCTTGGGGGCTGGGCCGCATTCAGAACAGACGTCACGCTCTCGATGATGAACAGGGCCTATGTAATTGGAGATGAATCTCATCAACGATTAGCCCGTTGAAGGGAGCAAACGCGGGCCGAGCCGATTTGCAATTTATGGAGTCTATTATATTTGAGGGGCGGCTAATGGGTTAGGTGATTAGTCAAGAAGAGAAGGCGGTCGAGTTAGTTGGCTCGTTATGATTTAATAAACTCCTCATTCTGTCTGTATTACCTCCCGCGGTCTATTGCCAAAGCCGGGGTGTTCGACGTAGTACCGGGTTATTTATTTGATCATAATAGTGACAGCGGGGAGTTGAGGAACCATCAAAGTTCTCAAATCGGCCGTTTCTGAACTTTCAGACAGGAATCTGTAATCCATTAAGAAGGTTACGAGTATATCAGTCGCTTATGAATTCAATGCAGGCTGCGGCTTTTGCTAGCATACGAGAGCTCAGTATCCACATGTGGAGATACAGCAAATAGTGTCCTCATAGAAGACTGGGGAATCCCATACCATACTTTGACTCTGTCAACTGTGCCAGCGTTTTTCAGCAATAATTGTCTTCTCAAATTGTGCGAACCGGTAATAAGCTTTCTTAGTGGCAGTTAGAACTGGAAGGTTTGACTGCTCATCCGACTAATGTCGCTCACTGTTGTAGGAACTACTAGGGAGTCGCACGTGGGTTCTTATTTCCTTCGCACTGGGTGCGCGAGACGCTCAGCACGAGCTAGGTCCTTTAGTTGTTATTAGAGTCTGGTGTTGTAGACGAATAATAACTAAAGAGAACTAGGGTAAAGAACTGTATTCAACAATATTTCTTAAACGCGAATCGAACACCAGATAAAAAAAATAAGGAGCGCGGTGTCTGGGGACAACACAGAAGGAAGTTAATCAAAAGACCGGAAAGATCCGCTTGACGCGCAATCGTCGCAAGAAGTTCCCACAAACCCATGTCGCCGTGCCTCGTAAGGAGCTAGCTCATCCAAAGGATTTTCTACTAATATGCTCATGGTTGTCGGAGTTGGGAGGACTCGAACGTATCACATCTTTTGACGAGAACTGTCATGTTGGGCTGCTAGCTTTTATTCAGTGGTGACGTCTTCGAGGAGTTCAGCTCGTAACAGGAAAAGCTCCCTTTCCAATCTAAACTTTTCCACCATCCACTCAACAGCCAAGTCAGCCAGTCAACTGGCCAGTGATCACTTGAGATGCTTCAGTGAATACTGCCTTCCCTTGGTAATTCAAGTGTCAAATTAAGGATGTTTTCTTTGTGTGCCATTCATCCTCCAACTGTAACTAAGTGCCTGCAAGGACATTGGACGCAATAGTGAGTGACCAATGGAAACCAAAACTTCCTGGCATGCTCAGAGTTGATTGCTTGGAAATAGTCAGATCCATCAGGCCGTTGCCCAAGGGGAACAACTCACCCTATGCCATTCCACGAAAACTGATTTTGGACTGATCCAAAAGACAAAGGCTATAGGCCAAAAGTGAAGAAAGCGTGCAGTGTCTGAAGGGTAACAAGTGCCTTTCGAAGTTGTTCTGGGACGAAGCCAAGCAGAATGTAGACGAAGAGAGCAGGGAAGTCGTTTTCAATACCGAAGTCCATTAGTTTGAGTGCTTGTCCATTCTCAAAAGAGATATGCACTGAGAGAAGTTGTATTTTCTACAGAGAATTTATTAAAGGTGGTTCAGTTACAGTGGTTAAGACGCCATCAGTAATCGCCGGAACCGGTCTATCGTTAACAAATTCTATGCAGGACAGATGATTCTGTCAGATTCGGGAAGTTAACCAACCACTTTTTTCTTTTATGAAACACAAAAAAACGAATTTTTTTAATAGTTTGATTTGGATCCTACCTGTTCATCTCCTAGAATGAAGTAAGTGCCTGGAATTGAGTAATCAAAAAGGTAGCGCCTTCCTACTGTGAGTCCTTCTGGACGTCACACAATCTTCCTGAATTGGAGTACTCGAGCAGCGTCTGAAGGGCAGAAGGACCCTGTTCAGGTGACGTCAGGCAGCCTTTAAAACGGTCTGCAAAAATACAGAAGTTCCAGTCTATTAGTTGGAGAATAACTATAGAGGTCTGTCTTTGTCTGTGGTAGCACTCTAGCCACACCAAGTTACTCACAAATTGAGAAATCTTAAATAAGATAGCCGGCCACAAAATAACACTACATCGTTCCTCACAATAGCTGGTCATCGTAAAGGAGAAGAGATGTGCGAGTATGGCGTCATGTAAATTGACTCACCACCCTGTAATTACCTCCCGTGATTATTTATATTTATTGTACTTTGAAATTCCACAAAACGGTGTCACTGTCCCTCGTGTGAAATGCAGAACCGTTTCCAGGTCCTGTGTCAAACATCCATCTCCTGCCAGGGTCCGGGAGCCTCAGTTTCTTTTCAGGGCCCCCAGTTCCATTTACGGCGAGCTTTGGAAAATAACTCGTTGAATGCGCTCGCAAGGCGTGAACTCATTATCACCCTAACTTAAATTTGAGCCCCATTTCGACAGGGGGAGTCTGTAACTTGTAGCACATTAAATATGACGCCTCTCGCCCCAACGCGATCATTCGTTAAGAGCCATAATATTTCTCGGGGCCTTTTGAAAGCTTCCGGAGCTAATGAAATGGCTCGTAATAAAATTCCCGCTCACGTCTTTTCGCGAGACACAAACGAACAGCTTGACGTTAATGACCCTCAATTTTACTGAGATCGCTCGCGTTAATGAGGCGATCAAGAGTCTGAGCGACGACTTGAGGGGCACAATAGCGAATCATATCGGGCTTTTCAATCTTTCAGCGGAATTGACGAACGACGTGGTGAAGATCAATGGAGGGAGGTTGAGGTTTGAGAAGATTAATGGAGAAATGTTTTCTTTACTTTACGTTTTCTAGATGCACGAGATGGAAAGTAGGTTTCGCACGTTGAGGCACTTGGGAGTCGACACCCCACGCTCCTGGAAAGTTGTACCTCACGCTGATGCAACTCGTCGATGCGCTCCTTCATTTAAAATTAAATGAAATTGGACTGGCATCGTCTACGCTCGTCAGTTAATAAATTAACATCCAAAAGGACTGGGCTGAAGTTAGCTACATATTCATAATCGAAAGTTTGACCGTTTGCCCCGAATTCCTTTTGAATATGTAGCTAACTTCAGCCAAGAGTGCCGAAGGAGGAGTGAACTTATTAAACACAACCAGCGAATGAAAAACTCCACTCAGGAAGGATTTGTATATGTGAACAATAGCGCGTGTCTAACAAGGCCACACTTAAAAGTGTAGTTGCCTCCAAAATTCCCTAACTCAAACTAACGTCGGTTTTGGTTTATTATTCATTCTGAATAATAACCCTATGTTTTCGGTCACGAAAAATTTTTTACAACCCCCCCTCAAAATTTGATACTTTACGTTTCAAGACATGGAGATTCCAAATTTGCAATGTCCGTCCGCCGTCCCCGTCCCCGTCCCCGTCCCCGTCCCCGTCCCCGTCCCCGTCCGCCGTCCGGGCCGTTTTGTGCCTTTAACGTGGTCTAAAAATTCGTTCTTTCGCCCAAAAATCCGATTTGGTATCTAGTTGTGCCCGCCATCTCGGCAATCCGATCGGACGAAGCCCGTGGTTGTAATGGGCAAAAAACGGTTAAAAAAATTAACGAAACGCAGTACAACGCGGGAGCTACAAGCGTTTCGTCGTTTGAATTCCCTCCGCCCCGCCCGTCTCATTAAAAACCAACCGCTCTCGAGGCGAGCGAGTGCGGCCTCCCGCTCCGGTCTCTCCCCATTCGCCTTACTCTTCCAATTTCCCCGACGTTTTCGTTTTAATACGATTCAATTTTTTTAGATTCTTTCGTTTCATTCTCATTATGTTTTTTTCATAGATTTTTGGTTAAATTTTGATATTAGTATTTAGCGTGCATGTTTTCATATTAAAATTCAGTTTTTTCTAGATACTTTCGTGTTTTTTTTGTTTATTTTAATATTACGATTCAGTTCTTTTCGGCCTTTTTTTGGGTTTCATTATGATATTTTTCGATGCTGAATCGAACAGGATGGGTCTCGGAGCATTAATGCTAGGTCAAGCTGATTATCCGAATAATAAACCGTTGTGTAATAATTTGCAGCGTTTTATCTTCCTAGGGATTGAAAAAAAGTCGAGTTCTCTTCAGATCTTTCCGTTTTAAGACCAACTGAATCCGAAATGTTACTGGGTTTATAGTTTTGGAGAATAGTCTGTGTGTGCGCGTATAGCTACTACAGTTATCCTAGCGATAAAAATACCAAATTTTTTTCTCAAAAATGTCTCCAACGATTTTGATTAAATTTTTCACATGGGCCGCTCCTCATAAGATTACAATACCGTAAATTGTTCTTCCGTGGTAGAATGACGAGTGCTGCACAATAAATTACTAAACTTTTCGACGAAAATCGATTAGCGCTTATAGTTTTTTCCTCAGAAAATAGAATGTGTTTAAAACTATATGTCGAGCCCCAATTGAATAGCTATACGATAGATGGTTAGTAACACTCATAAGATATATAGAGACTAATCCATAAATTCTAGAGCTTCAACCGCCGCCGTTTCACTTTCTACCATTTTTAAAAGTGTTTGCCCATTAACTCTGAAAAAGTGATTATATCCTCCTCAAAAAATTGTGTCTACAGCTTTATCAATTCTCTGTGTGACAATTGCTGAATAATGGTCAGGGCATAAGTACGAACAGCACAATAAATTCCGGTACTGTAGGCGCTACCGCTTTCTGCCGCTGTAAAGTGGTGTACTACCAAGTTCGAATGAAAAACGCATTGAGTTAGCAGAACTAGTGAATTGGCATAGAGCTAAGGAAACTTGTGTGATGCCGTGCACCAGATTTTTTTTTACATAGACCGCTCATAATGACAAGAGACGGTACCAATAAATTATCAAACATTTCGATAAAACTCGATTTTAGTTGCTTCCCCGTGAATGAAGCGTTCTCACAAAAACCATGCCAGTAGTCTAATGGGCAGTAGAAGATTAAAGACGATCGTAAAATAATTAGGTCCTCCCAGATAAATTCCGGAATTCCTACTGATGTCGTTTCTTACACTTTTTCCTACAGTGTTTGCCCTGTAACACTTGAACAGTGAACGAAAAACTTTCCACAAAAAAACAAATTGATCGTCCCATAAATTACCTACACGCTGATTGCTCCGTAAAGGTAACACCATGAATAGGAGCAACATAATAAATTCCAGCTTTCGTACTAATGTCGTTTCATGGACTTTTTCCTCAGTATTTACCTTATAACTCTACAACAATAACCATAGAGCTGCCCGGAAAAATCACGTCGACAGCCACATAAATTACCTATACGTCGATTGCTTCGTAAAGGTTGTAACATAAGTAGGAGCAATGTAATAAATTCCAGAATTCGTGCTGATGTATTTTAGCGCATTTTTTCCTAATGAACACCGCTTAAGTATTATTAGAACCTTCAGAAAAATTCAGGTAATAGTTCAATCAAGTACCTACACGATTAGCCTTTAATTATGGTCACAAGATATGCAGGGGCTGCCCCAACATTTCCGCCGTTTCACTTACCACCCACTCTCTAAACGTTTTTACCCGATAACCCTGGAAAAGTGATTATTAGTCATCTCAGAAAAATTGTGTGTACAGGTTCATTAATTCTCTCAGTACGAATTGGCTCAATAATGGTCAGGGGATGAGCACGAGTAGCACAATAAATTCCGAAACCGTAAGTTCTACCGCTTCCTGCCACCGTGAAGTGGTGTTGTACCTAGTTCAAATAAACTGAGCCAATAATAAATGGAATTAATGTAGAGCTAAGGAAAGTTGTGTGATGCGGCGCACCTGATATTTTTGGCTAATTTTTTTCGTCGTGTTCCTTCTAACTCAGGGTGCTTCGGCGATTCCAGAACCGTGAACACCGTTCCAGATAAATCTTGTAGACAGTCCCGTCAATTTTTCAATGAAGATCAAGGCATAAGTAGAAGCAGCCCAATAAAGCCGAAACGTGAAGGACGATACACCAAGTGCATAGGATCTGAAAGATAAACGTATCGGATTAATTGAGCGGTAAAAATCGTGGAAAGTACATAGAGGTTGTGTAATGTATTTACCAGATATTTAAGAATGGGGCTGCTCAACCATTGACGATTTGAACGACTATTAATTTCTTGGAATGTTTTCATAGCGCTTCTTGGAACTGTTTAAGAAACCATTGCAGTTTTTAGAAAGACCTTGAGGAACGCTTAATGTTTATGAACAACCACGGACAAACCGCTACAACTTAATTAATTACTTAGCAATAAGGGCGAACAATTAGCTTAAAAGTTCCCACCAAAAAGAGTTACGTTGGGTCTGCTGAACTTCAATTATTTGAATGAAAAGAGCCACTACGCTGCATCAAACGCTTCCCTTTCAGCCTCCGCCAAAGCAATTTCTTTCATTCTCCTCACTCTGAAAATGAAATCTCATTCCCTCCGTATGATTCTTTTTTCGGCGTTACTTAACCGTGAAAGTGGTTCTCAAGCTCTCGACGGTTATCCCTCATCTTCTTTTCCACATCGACGTTCTAAGCGCAAGTCGATCGTCGAGCTCAAATCCAGACAACCGACCGGAAGAGTTCAGCTTCAACTATTCAGATTAGCGGAACACAGTTGAAACAGCTCTGATAAGTGCATGGGCGATGTGTTGTTCAGAAACGGTAGCTCTATGGACATTTATGGGCCGCCAAACCGCCAAATCGTCATTTTCACATAGCTGCCTTTCCTTAAACCGTCGCTACCTTCAACCACCTTGGCTGATCACTAAAAACTCCTCATGGTTCATATTTTACGACAATACATCCTCCCAAGTGGGCGTCCCAATAATCTTAAATATTGTTTAAATATTTGCAAAATTAAACCGTAGATCTAGTTGCGTTCAAGTCTGCAACACAGTGGGCATGGTGCTCTGTTGGTAACACAATTGTGTTATTTTTACGTGTTATTTTATTTTGTTCTATTAGCATTTCATTATTAGAATTGACTTTATATTTTAATATTGGTAATTTACTATCAAAATTCAAATTTGTTCTTAGCCATTATTATTTCATTGTAGCGTTATTTTATGTAATTATTTGTATTTTATTTTCATTGATATTTATTTATATTTCTTTTCTAATTGGCTTTATTATTTTATTTCATCATAAAAATAATTATTTATTTTATTGTTGACCTTATTTTATTCATTGCGTAATGTTTACTTCTATACTTAACCCATACCAGAGTTGAATAATTACTAATAACTGGTAGGAAGTTTAGGGGAAAATGTTTAAAAATTTAAAAAATGAAGTAAAATCGCGATAAAACTGAGTTCAGAAAGTCTGAAGCAGCCACAAAAATTGTTGGGAAATTTAGAATTGAGAAAACTGATTGCGACACCAAATAGTGCGAGTGATTGGAGGGATAGGCGTTAAATCCGTGCTTATTGTTGGAGAATCAAACAGGAGCTGTTGTATACATCGGCATGAAATGAAGTAAAATTGAGTCACTGAAAAATTGAGAAGTTATAGTTTAATCGATAAAAATCGTTGAACGCGATAAATGACGTGAAACATTTGGGTACAAGAGGTGAACACAAAAACGAATAATTGCAAAAATCGTGACAAAATTACTCCAAACACTAGATTGGTATCATTTGATATAAATATGGAAAGAAACTCGACAAACTTAAGAAATCAACTTTCCGCAATCCTCGTAAATTCGACGATTTGCTACATATACGAGCGCTATATCTTCGTTCAACGCATTTCCACAGGAACATATATGAGAAACAATGGCTGTCGCGGAGTTTCGCTATCAAGCAAGAAATGCAGTATTTGACGATATGATCTTTGGGGCACATGGACATAGAGATGGTCTTTATCATTGCGCAGTGTAGACATTTCACGTATTATAAGAAGCAAATTTAGGATGTCCGCAGGCTGTATATTCGATTTGTTGGAACTTTCGTCTTTCGCAGACAAGGTCGACAATTTTAAATGTTTTGTTCATTTTTGACGCGGCTATTTTGGTTGAACGTGCTTTGGCTTTATTTTTGGCAATTTTTACCAATTAACCCGATTGATTTCCCAATGTCAAAATCTTATGAAGTGTCATATAAGCCGTGATTGCTAGAAAGTGGGCTCATTATTTTGGAGCGGCTTCAGGTGTAAGTTAAATCTAAACCTCGATTTCCTCCGATGCGAACGAAAGAAACCTTTCACAAACGGTGGGTACAGCTTTCGTACAAGTACGCAACCACTAGGAACATTTTATGTCTTTTATTTTTGTTTTTTGTAATGCAATGATAACTACGTTTGATTGTGCTCGTTGATGGTTTCGATATAATGGCCGTGTCAATTGCAATTGACATCATCACTTAGTCACTGAGGTTATTAAAACGTGTGATGTTACCAAGCGTTAGATTAAATTAAATTAAAATTTGACATAAAATGTCAAAAACACAAAATAATCGTAAACCTGGTGGGACTCGAACCCACAATCCCCAGTTTAGGAGACCGATGCCTTATCCATTAGGCCACAGGGGCTGAAGCTTGCAACTCGGGTTAAAAATTTCGTGACGCCACATCTCCGGCGTTACATTTTCGAGTTTATGTAGCTAAGTATGGACATAAAATGTCAAAATGTAAATGGCGAATTGGATAGTACAGTTTTGTACCAACTGACTCCCATTGTGGGCACTGAGCCATTGTAGCCTAGTGGTAAGACGAAGGTTCATAATCCGACAAAAGTTGGGCTATTGGATCGTAGCTCGCGATCGCTGTAATTTTGGCTGGAGTCAGCGGATCTCCGATAATTTCCAAAAACCCCTCGAAACAAATGTTGTCAGAAGTTCTGAACTCCAACACGCACCCTCGTTCCAAGAAAAAGAAGAAGGCCAGATAGAAAAATGTAAAAATTAAAGAGAGAAATAATAAGACGAATTTTCAGGTCTGAGATTCGATGACACTGTGAAAGTTACAGCAAAGAGAAAAATGGTGACGCACCTACTACAATGTGAAAGAAAAGCCTTTCCTTGTAGCCCCCTTGTTCTTCGAATCTTTGACCGGGTTTTACGGGGATTGGCTCTACTCTCGAAAACCCATTCATTAAAGTCGTCCACTGAGTGAGGGGTAGATGTACTTATTGACTCTCACTGTGGGCACCGAGCGATTGTAGTCTAGTGGTAAGACGAAGGTTCATAATCTGACGAAAGTTGGGCTATTGGATCGGAGCTGTACTTTTTGCTTGAGTGAGCGGCCCTCCAAACATTTCCAAAAACCTCTCGTAACAGTTTAATAAAATTCAGAAAGAACGCGTAAGTAATTGAAGCTTGGTGCATCAGTATATTTTGCTCGAATTCTTTATGAATTTACCGAATTTTCGTTATGCTGCTACTAGACGGATTATTACAATCCTCGCAGGAAAATGACCAATCTATTGGTCTAAAGTTCAGGGGTAGTTTGAGGTCACATCGAGCCCTGTTTCCTCACACGCCCACGCAATCTCAGCCAATGAGGTATAATTTTTCGACATTTCGAAAAGCCCGGGTTCGTTCTTTTTGTAGCAACAGGAAGACTCGTTTGACTCGAAAAACGACGAACTGTCGATTGACAAACTTTTTCTGTAACGGAAAAAGGCGGACGTGTTACAACAACGCCACTTCAATTTTGCCGGGTCATCCGAGTCGACTGATGACATCGAGGAGTTGGAACGGAGACTACACTCGACCGTGAACCCCAGGACGAGCTAATTCTTGGTTACGTTGAGTTGAGAACCGAAGGAGCAAATAACGGGGAGGGGGTGTGAAGATCGGCCTTGATCGCGATGGACTTTCACAAAGAGAGCGACGGATTACTACACGACGTTATCGTCGCTCGAGTTTTTAAGAGTTATGAGAAGAATGAGAAAAGGTAGAACTAATCGAAGGCAGAGCTTTTTGTTGCACCGAGTTTCTAGGGCGGGCATTTCGTTTCAAAATATCTGGCGCGTTGAGGGTATTTCCCACTCAACTTGATATACTCCGTATATATTCGTTCGAATTCTTTCAAAGAATTTCTACGAAAACATTCATGGAAAACACAACATAGGGTAGAATTGCATTGTTCACGAGCAAGAGAGTCCACGGTAACCATTTATTGCAGCAGTTCACGGCTATAGTTGAGGCCACGGCAACACGCGAAATCAGATAAATAACGGAAATGCGCACGAAATGCAATGAAGTTTCCCCAAATGTGAACAGACACTTTAAATTAAGAATAGCCCTCACACGTGCTTATAGACGTCCGTAAATTGAAGAGAGTGGGCCCTTTTTATGTCTTCATTAATATTCAAGAAGGCTTCATCGATATTTGGCCCCGCTAAATATATTCCAAGAGGTAGCCATTCAATACCTCCTTACTCCCTGCACCCCGGCATCATCCGCCCGTACCGTCCATCATCCATACACCATGGAGCTTTACGTTGGCCTTGCATTCATAGTTGATAAATCGAACCAGTCGAAATGTGCGAGTTCATGGCTTGTCAAAAAACAAAGACCGCGCAAATTATTAAACAACGACGTAATCTCACACCTATGATACCCATTCCATTCAAGTCAGCATCGAAAACTACGAGTAAACCATACGAAACATGACCTGACTACAACGGAACGACGAGAACTAAATAATCCAGGCGCCTGTAGGCAATTGGCACGACGTGATGAGTCGAGCTGGTGGGTGGTTTTAATGAGACCGAAGTGCGTACAAATAATGAACGTATTGTCCCGCGAGTTCTTTCAATTAGTAGGCTTTGGCTCACTATAATTACTGTGAGGCTCAGTCGTACACCTCTGAGAATTGTTTCATTCACCCAGCCCAGAAAATGATACCGAACACGGCGTATTGGCGATAAAACTGCCGAACTTTTTGTTAATTTTTAAAACCATGGGCTTCGTCCGATCGGATTGCCTAGCAGGGGGCCGCAGCTAGATACCAAAAGAGATTTTTCTGCGAAAGAACGAATTTTTTAGTTTTAAGGCAGGGCATAAAATGGCCCAGATGGTGGACGGTCGACGGACATTGGAGATTGCAGATCCTGGGTGGCAGTTCGGCAACTGAAGATTAAAACGAGTTTAGATTCAGTTATACTCAGGGCCGTTTTCATCAACTGCGTAGATCCCGTTTAAATTCGATTAACAATACCTAAACGCCTCCCACCGTAAAAACGGGTTTCACCAGATTGGGTTAAGCGTTGGTATCGCTGATCAAGCGTTAATCCCCAAAAAATTGGGCGGTTTGATCCGGTTAGCTCTTATCTTTCTTTACCATGTCCTGATATTTGTCCGCCATTACCGTGCTCCGTGTTGGGGCGTAAGGCTGTCCGTGCCAGGTGGGGATAGCAGACTCTGGTTCCATCGCCAACCAGGTACCCAGGGGGGTGAGGCAACGGGTACTGGCAAAAAGCTGGGAACTCTGCAGGCTCCCCAACAGGCTCGTGTAGGGGAGTTGGGACGTGGGCCCCTTCTGTGGCCACAGCAACTGCCTTTGGTCCCGCAGTTTTATTGGCTGCCTCCCTGAGTTCATCATCATCCGTCGAGTATTCTCTTCTATTATTGTGAATAATTTACCCATGTTTTGGAATAATAATAATAAACAAAGATGCTGTTTACAAGTTCACAGTTATTTCAGTTACTTTTCCACTACGATGATATGATAATATGTTAGGTTATCGTCATCTCATGGCGCCCCACATGAATATGTAAGCGTTCCGACGACTTCAAGATGTATGAATTTAAATTCTGTAGCGAACAAAAGTATTACCATTGTCGAACACAAGTTGTTGTTCGCATAAAATGTGTTTTGAGCAGTTTTAGAACAAACTCTGGACGACATATCCTCGTGTTAGAAAACCCTAACACGATGGCGTACCTGGGTGGATTTAAAAGCAGATAGGTTGGAAATGTTAAATAATAACACACTTTAATACACACGTTAGAATATTAGATTACTTTTATTAAACATTATAATTCTCCCTTCCTTGTTAAAGTGCCTTGCTTGTAAAAGTTGTAACCTCACAATTTCGGTTTTCATTATTTCTCGCTCAAATCTCATTTTCCTGTACCGCTTCCGATTTTTCCTGTTCACAGAAAGCATTCTCCCGGACTTATTTGTCCTTGCAAGAGCTGCAGCTTGCAGTTGGAGTGCACGTGTTTTCACTTGACGCTCCTCACCAGTGTCAGCTTCAGCAGAGGTTAATGCGGCCACTTTGGCTTCTGTCAATTATTAGAAACAATAATTTGGTCAAATCTGGATTGTTGAGGGTTAGGCATCTACAGGATGTACCATTAACGCTATGGGACGGAATGTTGAACCGACGTCCAATTTTCTTACTTTACTGTAACCTCATTAGTCCACTGCCTTCTCGATATGGCTTAATCGCAGAGTAATCACTGCTATCCTAAATGCATCCCACAGTGATCTCGGCTAGCATGGTGAGAAGGAAACAGGCCTTGATTTACCTATCTATCCGTTATCAATTGGATCACGATCAGAGCTGTTTTTGGTGGAAATGGCCCTAAGATTGTTCAATTACATAGGGCCCCCGCTCATAGCCATCTGAGGCGCGGGGTGAGATGACGATAACCCAACATATTAGATTATCATCGTAGTGGAATAGCAACTGAAATAACTGCGCACTTGTAAACAGTATCTTTGTTTATTATCATTATTCCAAAATATACGTAAATTATTCACAATAATAGCAGCGAACACTCGGCGGAGCATGGTAATGGTAAACAAATATCAGAGTGATAAAGAAAGGTAAGATCTAACCGGACCTAACTTTTTGGGGTTAACATTTGATCATGGCTAGGGCTTAACACAATCTGGTGAAGGCCGTTTTTGTGGCGGGAGCGGGTTAGGTGCTGTTAATCGACTCTAAACGGGATCCACGCAGTTGATGAAAACGGCCCATAGTGCAGTAGTTCTGCGGTTCATTCCAGGTTCATTTTGACGGCAGAATGCGCTAGTCGGGAAACAGTTGAGAGAGAACTAGCCTTCTCTCGTGAACGAATAAATTGTACTCGTGAACCCTTCAGTCCGGTCAATGCAATTCAGCCAAATATAGGCTGTAGAAAGTACCCCGTTTGTTTCATCCAAAGCCTGTTTTGAGAAAATCGGAAAATAACCATTACACAAATCACACTGTCCGAGCTGTCAAGGCTTTTATCTCTCCTCAACGGAATGTGGGTACTGATTGGTAGAAGACACTATGTCAAGATGATCAAATTCAGTTATGCATTGATGTTCCAAAACGTTTAAAAAACACCGTTTTGGCATATTTTGCTTGTTATCTCGATTCTACGGATCGTCGGAAGGGAATTTGTGAAGGACAATACATGGACTGGTTGAAATTGTCGACTGATGAGATTATTTAGATGTAACACGTCTAAAAATGCACACATCTGGTGAAAGCTAGGCTGATTTCAATACCTACTTTACCTCTTGGGGCCACAAAAGATTTATAAAGAAGCAGAACTTTTTATCAGAAGTGAGAGGTGCTCTACCACAAAGTAACGATTTAAAATCACTTATTTAAAGTGGAGCTAAAGAGGGGTTTCGATTCCGTGGACCAAAACTACTCAAAGTTTTAGTTCCAATGGACGGAGCAAGTATCAGTTTACTGGTACTGCATCTGAAGTGACAATACTTCACTTCGAAGAGGTAGATGTTTTCTTTCAGCCTGAAATGAAGCTGAGATGAGGGATAAGAGCCCTTAGGTTGACATCGCGTAACCCAATTCCCTTGTGGAAAAAGATTAGGGGGGGATTTTGAGCGGATGACGGGCGTAAAGGCCGACTTCACCGCTGCTTCTGGAGCCTCGTTGATTCAATACTCCCGAAAGAAAAGCGGGTTTTCAGCCTCGAGGCCCCTTAGTGATATCAGGGTTTTACGACCTGTAAAGATACGATTTGAGTGGAGGGCTAGTGGGGAGCGTCTTTATTAGTAGTTAGTGAACGGTTTCTTTTAGAAGAAGCGAGTCGGAGAACATTTCAGGGAAAATACGAAAGGCACAGCAGCTGAAGGGCGCTATTCTGCTCTCTGAAAACCCCATCTGCTTCTCACCTAGCGCCAATAGTCTTCAACGGCTCTATAGCTTGGATTCGCACTCAGCTTGTACCCGATTGGTACCGCTAATGCGCCTACTTTCAATCTCGTTGAGTAAACATTATTCCATCAAGGGGAGATTCGAACCCAAGTTGCTGGGATTGTAGACTAGCCCTGTGCTATAATGCCCCTTTAACAGGGCCATGGCCATTGGCGTTGTGTACATAATAGTTTTACGTGAGAAGTGAACCCAGCTTTGGAAGCCCTTTTGGGACGATTACCAGCGCTTTTGACGTCTCAGTAAAATCCTCAAATGTTAAACAGGAATCAAGGTAAGAGGTGTACTTAGCACAGTATGTCGAGATCTCTGATATAAAATGGTCTCATTGCCGCACCCCTAGAAGCAGCTCGCAAACTGGAAATAAATAAAGACGCCGGTTTCGTGGATTATTTCTCGACTTCTCTGGGAATCGGAGGAGCCGTCTCAAGGGAAAGGAAGCGTTTCGAAACTGAAAGGGCGAGGAAGTTGTCAAGGCTCCGTAGTTATCATTCCTTCTCGGTCTCATGAATCCTCAACTAGTTCCACTTCTGAACCGATCTAAGAAATTAGTTTTGCAAACTTTGAAGTGAAATACGTCGGAAATTGCTTAAAGAGGCGAACCGTGCGCTGCACAAATGACTTCAATTCAACGTGAACGATAAAAAATTGAGTGATCTCAAACAGAACGAATTGATAGAAATATAATTGACGTTAATGATGAACGATTTTTTTAACTTCACAGTGTTAACGAGAATGAATTTCATTCATCAACAACTCAACTTCATTAACCGTAATAATTGCAAGCAGATGTCTTGAGCAATCCTCCAGACTGAAGTGGAATCTTTGTCTCGAAATGAGCCCCTTTCGTGTCCCGGTGACCTTAACGCCTTAACAGGAACCATAAAGTGGTCATATCTGGTGCGGCGCATGACAAAACGTTCCTCGGCCCCACATACGCTCAACGAGTTTTACTCTAAGAAGGAAAAGACTGTTCTAAAATCTATTTCTCTCGATATTTTATAGTACCTTCATGTTGTTCGCAACTGTACACTCAACAAATTTAGGAGTAGTAACTGAAACCGCGGTGGTTTGAATACTGGAATGTATGGGGTTGCTCCTTATTGCTTATTACTTATTTTTTATTTGGCACCAGCAACATAAAGATACATAAAAGATAGACACAAGAAAATTAACAACATTCTGTTAAAGAAAACGACACTTGATATTTTCAGTACATATACACTTCCAACGTGCCCACGGAAGGCTAAGTCCACATGAACTTGTTCTTCCGTGGGGTCTCATTAAAACAAATCAATTATTCAGCCAGCTAGCTATCAGTTTCTGAAGGAATCACAATCGTCCCCCACCCCCCCCTTCCCATCGGCCGAAATCATCCATAACCTTATTTTGGTGTCTACAAAAAATAACAAACAAAACAAAAAAAGAACCAGCTCAATCGGATCAGCCGTTCTCCCGCAAATCGAACTACAGACACACACAGATATACACACACACGGACCACGCGCCGAAATTAGGTTTTTTAGACTCAGTAGGGTCTGAAACGTAAAGATCTGAAGAAAACCCAAATTTTTTTTTGGGCCGATTATTATACTTTCCTTCCCTTCGGGTAGCGGAAAGTAAAAATTCAGAGCAACAACATAAGCGCATCTCTTGTACATTGCAATATTTGCAATGTTTTCTTCGTCTATTCCCGTTTTATATACAAAAATACAAGCCTTCAGAACAAATAAATCAGGTATGCACAGTGTTCTAAAATCTCTGTATAACCAGCTTGTATGGTATCTGGAGGGCCTCCCTAAAATAATTTTAAGAGCAGTGTTTTGAACTGTCCGAAGTACTCTTAAACGCGTTTTCGTAGCACCTCTCCAAGCACTTATACCATAGTTTAATAATGAAGAAACCAGACCACAATAAACTCTAACTCCTAATCAACTTATGAGTGTTATTAAACTTTTGGTGGCATCACACCCAACGATTTAACCCAATCATTTTGACATTTTTCTCTTTCTGATTCGCAGATCATGAAGCTTCTCTTTTTAGCAGTGTGCCTGATGGTCGAGAAGGCAACCGTCGCCCTACAAAACTCTGGTAAGTAGTCTAATTTTGGATATTTTGTGTGTGTGTTGTAAAGGCGTACTTTATAGTTTGAGACGAGTGTTGACTCGCTCATTGTTCCCTTCCTTCAATTAAGATTTGAGCAGCGGCAACTCCTTAAATACCGGATATCGATAGTTTTTCAACTGTCTTTCACACGAGTTTTTTGTTGAGTTGCAATAAGATTAGCAGAAAAGGGGCAGACTGTTAAGAATGGAAAGAAAGACGATTCTGTCGTTAATGGAAAAATCAAAGCCCTGTGGTTTCTTAGAAGTGAGAGGGTGTCCAATGTTTTTAGTCAACTCCTCCTGAGCTAAAATCAAAAATAGAGCTCTTGGTTTGCAAGAGTCGAGTGAGGATGTGGTTAGTGAAAATCTCGAGGCTGGAAATTCGAATAGGAACACAAGTTGGAGAGGCATTGAAAAGGCTTTCCAACGAAAGGAGGATAACTGTGAGGGCATCCTAAAACTGAGTGGATGAAAGGCGTTCCCAAGGTAACCCCTAACCGAAGCTTCAGGAGGAGGAAGGTATGATACTGGACCTCAACTTCGCGTCAACCTTCCTCCCATAGTCTAGTGCTCCAATACAGGAGGTCGCTTTTCATGCTCGAGCAGTTCTATGAGCGTCTCCTTGAGGAACTAATAGGCTATCCACCCCTTGCAGTAACGTAGGTTGCGGCAACGTCTCATCTTCATCGCGTGGCCTTGTATTTCCCAGATTAATTTTCAAATTCTCCGAAGAAGCGAGAAACCGCTCGTAGTCCTCCCTTCAAGCAGCTATAAACCTTCCTTTAACGAAAAACTGAAAAGGGGTATTTCTAAATACTAAACCTGCAGACCACCGATCATTTAGGTTCTTTGAAGAACGAAAGACAAGCAACAAAGACATAATTCTTCAAATTCTCCACGGTTCATGGGGCGCAAATTTAACGTGAAAAGGTAAAACCTGTCGTTAGCAGTGAATGTTTTTATAAAGGATTAAGAAATATTTTGATGAATTATAAAATGGCTCGAGAAGAACCCCCACTCGAAGTTTAATTTCAAAAAGGGATAAAGACACGTTAGAATAAAATTATACGAGTAATATGAGGTATTGCGTTAGTCCAAACCACCCTGATGCCTAAATAAAATTCGTTCTTGGGCGTAATTATGAATTCCTTCCTAACGATTTCACGACGAGGGTAACTAATTATATCGTTCTTACGTACTGTGTGTTTCATGTCGAAATAACGCTGAATAATTATTGTGCCCTTGCAGATAAAGGATGGAGGGTCGGCTGGACTTGGGGAGGTCGTTCGGCTCGTCCAAGCGTTGGGAGCCTCGCTGACGAAGACATGGTGTCAATGCTGTACACGAGGTCGTCGAGCCCAACCCCCGACCACCCGAGCCTCTACGAAAGGATGGAGTACAGAAAAGCGTATGAGGTAATAATTGGATGTAAACCGAGTAAGCGATTTTTACTTCCCTTGGCCCTACGGAGTACAAAGAAATTGTGTGAGCGTCTGTGAACGCGTTTGAGAGAGACGGTGGGACCGAACGAGCTCAAATTACATATTCCGCCTCCAGACCAACGTAGAAAGCGGAAATAGTGATCGCGGAATCAGTTCCAAAATCAAGCGGCATCAGGTGGAGAGTTTTGAACGACAATTAGAACACAGAGCTCATTTCGTTGAACTTCAAGGCGCACTTCTGCCATCTTACAGCCGGAAGATTCCGCGGCAGCGACCATTATAATTTTCTAACTTCGTTCAAGTTGCAAGCACTTGCAAAAAATCTGGGGGTTTCTACAAAGCGTGTGGAGCGTGAAAAGTATAGTCAGGCGGTACCGCACTGATGATATAATTAACATTGAATGAAAACAGAGAGGCGAAAGTAGGCAGCTACTCATAAATTTGATCTTTTTGATCCGAAAATGAAACTTTTGTTAGCGTAAATGAAACTACAAGGCGTAAAGAGGGGTATCGAACTTTGTCTTCAGATCCATATCCCATGAAAAGTACTAGCAGGTTATATTTCGATTTAAAAATATCTGGTGCGTTGCAACACACAACTTTCCTTAGCTCTGCGTGAATTCACTTTGTACATGGCTAATTCTATTTAATCGATTCATTTATCACTCAGTTCCTTTGAATTTGGTCAAACAACACTTCACAGCAGCAGGAAGCGCTAGCGCCTACAGTTCTGGAATGTATTGTGCTGCTCGTACTCATTGCAGGACCATTATTAAGCAATTGGTACGCAAACAATTTATGTGCTGTAAACACGAATTTTTGAAGAAGGATAGTAATCACTTTTGCAGAGTTATTGGGTAATAACTGTTAGAACTGGTAGTCAGCGAAACGGCGGTAGTTGAAATCAGGCATTTCTGGAGAGAGCCCCATGTATCTCATGAGCGTTTTTAAACACTCACCCTATAAAAATTGGATTGGACTACAATACCAATTTTTTCAAACATTCTAGTAACATTCCAGCGGAGTTTATAAGGAAAATAACACGCTAAAAACGCTCGTCGTCGAAAATGTTGATAATTTATTGTGCTGCTCTGAATGGGAATTTTATGGTATAATTGCCTTATTGAGACCTATCAATATAAAAAATGTAATCAAAATCGTTAGAGCCATTTTTGAGAAAAAAATTTAGTGTTTTATCACTATGATAAGTATAGTTAACTTTCGGTGGATTTTGTTCAAACCCTTATTTTTGCGTCCCATAGTAACCTGCGGGCGAGTTGTCAAGTTTGAGTGGATTTGGTACGGTGGTTCTTACTAAAAATCGTTCACAGACACACACACACACACACACAGACCATTTTCCCAAATAGTGTTTTAACTCTATAACTCAAAATTTTTTTCCGCCGATTCCCTTTCTTCTTTGTAGAGCCAAGGAAAGTAAAAAAGTTGGGTTTCCTTCAGATCTTTACGTTTTGAGTTCGATTCACGGTTGAACCGATTGAGCTGGTTCTTTTTTCGTTTTACTCGTGATTTTTTGTAAAAGCGAAAACAAGGTTATGGGCGATTTCGGCTAATGGGAAAGGGGGGTGAGGGACGACAATGTACCAAAAACCAGGGGTTTTTGAATTTTTGTCGAAAACGGCTGTTACTCCTACCAGTCAGTAAAAAATTTTTCGTCTCCATAAATGTCTCCATGACAACATGGAGAACGGAGAAATAAGCCTAAAAAGCAAAAAATAAGGTTTATGGTATGTTTTACGCTTTTTTTTTATTGTTAAACAATAAATGTTCCTCTACAGTCCGCTGAATAGAGATAAAAATGAAAATGTGTCGGAAATAAAGTTTCTTTGGACGTTTTGTAATGTCCCGAGTTAGTGCATCGCTGGCAAGGAAAGTAAAAAACTACGATCCCCAAAAAATGTTTTCAAACTCTCCATCTGATACATCATTTTGAAACCTCCTTCAGAACCGCAAGGGCTCGAGCAAAAACTAACTGTTGTCATCAAAACATCTTTTTTTCCCAAAACGCCTGAAACCATTTTGACCAAATCTTTCCGGTAAACTACATCATTATAACTGGACCGTAATAAAAAACCACAAAAATTTTCAGCAATGAGAAAACGACGAGAGCAGCCCAATAAACTCACAAAACGAAAAGATGTGTTAGTTCAATTTTCCGTATAAATTATTTTTCCGGCTTTAGTGTTCTCAGAAACTCCAAGTGGGCACTCCTGTAAACTAATATAAATAATAAGGGACATCCCACGTAATTCCTAAATTCATAATATCGTCTTTCCTTTGACCAACCTTTATCACAGTGCTGTAACTCCACAACTGTAAATAATATGAGCCTTCACCAAAAAATCACGTTGAAAATTTCATAAATTGCCTGCTCGTCGTGACATGATTCAATAAAGTCCGGAACATTAGGCATTACTGGTTTCAACACAAAAACGCTAAGTAAAGTTAACGTACCTGTTAGGTGAGTCCGTCTCCTCTGGCTTGTGAGTTACTGTGGGCAAGCGCTTTCGATGTAAAGACATCATCGTCTGGCCGTTTAGTCAGTACTGGAGTCAGTCAGTTGGTCGTGGTCTTTATATACAAAGAGAAAGGTGAAGGGAGTGATGGAGCGTTGGGGAAGGGGCGGGGAGAGGTCTTGTTGGTCAGTCTTGTTAGTAGTACCTTAGCCGGACTGGCTGTGTTAGGTATTAAAGAAATTGGGTTGTGTCCGCCAGTAGGCAAATACTAAAGTTAACGTACCTGTTAGGTGAGTCCGTCTCCTCTGGCTTGTGAGTTACTGTGGGCAAGCGCTTTCGATGTAAAGACATCATCGTCTGGCCGTTTAGTCAGTACTGGAGTCAGTCAGTTGGTCGTGGTCTTTATATACAAAGAGAAAGGTGAAGGGAGTGATGGAGCGTTGGGGAAGGGGCGGGAGAGGTCTTGTTGGTCAGTCTTGTTAGTAGTACCTTAGCGGACTGGCTGTGTAAGGTATTAAAGAAATTGGGTTGTGTCCGCCAGTAGGCAAATACTAAAGTTAACGTACCTGTTAGGTGAGTCCGTCTCCTCTGGCTTGTGAGTTACTGTGGTTACCACAGTAACTCACAAGCCAGAGGAGACGGACTCACCTAACAGGTACGTTAACTTTAGTATTTGCCTACTGGCGGACACAACCCAATTTCTTTAATACTAACACAGCCAGTCCGCTAAGGTACTACTAACAAGACTGACCAACAAGACCTCTCCCGCCCCTTCCCCAACGCTCCATCACTCCTTCACCTTTCTCTTGTATATAAAGACCACGACCAAAGACTGACTCCAGTACTGACTAAACGGCCAGACGATGATGTCTTTACATCGAAAGCGCTTGCCCACAGTAACTCACAAGCCAGAGGAGACGGACTCACCTAACAGGTACGTTAACTTTAGTATTTGCCTACTGGCGGACACAACCCAATTTCTTTTATACCTAACACAGCCAGTCCGGCTAAGGTACTACTAACAAGACTGACCAACAAGACCTCTCCGCCCTTCCCCAACGCTCCATCACTCCCTTCACCTTTCTCTTTGTATATAAAGACCACGACCAACTGACTGACTCCAGTACTGACTAAACGGCCAGACGATGATGTCTTTACATCGAAAGCGCTTGCCCACAGTAACTCACAAGCCAGAGGAGACGGACTCACCTAACAGGTACGTTAACTTTAGTATTTGCCTACTGGCGGACACAACCCAATTTCTTTAATACCTAACACAGGCAGTCCGGCTAAGGTACTACTAACAAGACTGACCAACAAGGCCTCTCCCGCCCCTTCCCCAACGCTCCATCACTCCTTCACCTTTCTCTTTGTATATAAAGACCACGACCAACTGACTGACTCCAGTACTGACTAAACGGCCAGACGATGATGTCTTTACATCGAAAGCGCTTGCCCACAGTAACTCACAAGCCAGAGGAGACGGACTCACCTAACAGGTACGTTAACTTTAGTATTTGCCTACTGGCGGACACAACCCAATTTCTTTAATACCTAACACAGCCAGTCCGGCTAAGGTACTACTAACAAGACTGACCAACAAGACCTCTCCCCGCCCCTTCCCCAACGCTCCATCACTCCCTTCACCTTTCTCTTTGTATATAAAGACCACGACCAACTGACTGACTCCAGTACTGACTAAACGGCCAGACGATGATGTCTTTACATCGAAAGCGCTTGCCCACAGTAACTCACAAGCCAGAGGAGACGGACTCACCTAACAGGTACGTTAACTTTAGTATTTGCCTACTGGCGGACACAACCCAATTTCTTTAATACCTAACACAGCCAGTCCGGCTAAGGTACTACTAACAAGACTGCCCAACAAGAGCCCCCCCGCCCCTTCCCCAACGCTCCATCACTCCCTTCACCTTTCTCTTTGTATATAAAGACCACGACCAACTGACTGACTCCAGTACTGACTAAACGGCCAGACGATGATGTCTTTACATCGAAAGCGCTTGCCCACAGTAACTCACAAGCCAGAGGAGACGGACTCACCTAACAGGTACGTTAACTTTAGTATTTGCCTACTGGCGGACACAACCCAATTTCTTTAATACCTAACACAGCCAGTCCGGCTAAGGTACTACTAACAAGACTGACCAACAAGACCTCTCCCGGCCCCTTCCCAAACGCTCCATCACTCCCTTCACCTTTCTCTTTGTATATAAAGACCACGACCAACTGACTGACTCCAGTACTGACTAAACGGCCAGACGATGATGTCTTTACATCGAAAGCGCTTGCCCACAGTAACTCACAAGCCAGAGGAGACGGACTCACCTAACAGGTACGTTAACTTTAGTATTTGCCTACTGGCGGACACAACCCAATTTCTTTAATACCTAACACAGCCAGTCCGGCTAAGGTACTACTAACAAGACTGACCAACAAGACCTCTCCCCGCCCCTTCCCCAACGCTCCATCACTCCCTTCACCTTTCTCTTTGTATATAAAGACCACGACCAACTGACTGACTCCAGTACTGACTAAACGGCCAGACGATGATGTCTTTACATCGAAAGCGCTTGCCCACAGTAACTCACAAGCCAGAGGAGACGGACTCACCTAACAGGTACGTTAACTTTAGTATTTGCCTACTGGCGGACACAACCCAATTTCTTTAATACCTAACACAGCCAGTCCGGCTAAGGTACTACTAACAAGACTGACCAACAAGACCTCTCCCCGCCCCTTCCCCAACGCTCCATCACTCCCTTCACCTTTCTCTTTGTATATAAAGACCACGACCAACTGACTGACTCCAGTACTGACTAAACGGCCAGACGATGATGTCTTTACATCGAAAGCGCTTGCCCACAGTAACTCACAAGCCAGAGGAGACGGACTCACCTAACAGGTACGTTAACTTTAGTATTTGCCTACTGGCGGACACAACCCAATTTCTTTAATACCTAAAACGCTAAGTTTTACTTATTAGTTCATGGGAACCTATTGAAAAACACTGCAAATTATTACGCAGCGATTTATGATTCTCTTGCACAGCATCCTATTCAACCCAATGTCGAAAAATATTAAGAATATTACATGGGTACATCAATGACGGCGCACGTGCAAACGACAATGTTTGGAGAGCACATTAAATTTAGCATTGTACTAGTAAACGATACAAAATATGATAACAACAGATCAACGAAAGTTGACATTGTCTAGACAGTGCTAAAGAACTGTCACGGTTATTAAAGTAATTGGGTTAGTTCTGCCAGTAGGTAAATTACGAAAGTTAACGAACTTGTTTGATGAGTCCGTCTCCTGTGGCTGGTGAGATACAGAGCGCGATCGCTTTCGAAGTAAAGACATCATCGCCTGGCCATTAAGTTGGTACTAAAGTCAAACGAAAATAACCAGCTGACGGATTTACAGACCACCCTTTACAAAAACGACTTGGAATCGACAATCAACAGACTATTTAGGACATACAAAAACTTCCCTTACATTCCTTTCCCTTCACCTGTAGCGGGTTTCCCCAGAGGTACATGAACTCCTCCCTTCCACGACGCTCCACCATCCTGTTTACCCTTCTCTTCGTATATAAAGACCACCACCAACTGTTACTCGCCCACAGTATCTCACCAGCCACTAGAGATGGACTCACCAAACAGGTATGTTAACTTTAGTAACTGCCACGACCCTGACTCGAACTGAAAGAGTGGTTGGAGTGAGGCGGGAGGCAGTGCAGGGGATGAGCGCAGGCTGGGGAGAATCGATAACTTTTGCTATATGGTCTCACGAGCTCCTCCTAGTAGAATCTATTTCACTGTTTTCCATCTAGACGAAAACCGACGCCCCTTAGACCCGTCCAGTTCGACCCAGCATCGAAAAATACCTTGAAAACGATACTAAACTCGACGTAATCACAATAAAGCTGCCGAGTTCGTTTGTGGCTATTTTTTCCCCTTGACAACCATGGTTTCCGGCCGATCAGGTAGTCGAGCACAAATAAATGCCAAATAGAGTTTTTGTGTGAAAGAATGGATATTTTAGACCACGTTAAAGGCAAAATATGCCTAGACGCCGGGCGGACACGGTAGATTTGGAATCCCTGCGCTTTGTATCATATAAGAGTCAAATTTACAGGAGAGGTTGTACAAAACGAATGGGGGGTTGGTTAATAAATAATAAACCGAATCAAACTTGATTAGTTGGTAAAGAGATAAAAGCCTTTGAACGCACATGAGGCAGAGGAAAGTTCATTGATGCAATCCAGATATCGATTCCGTTGTCTGACAACAGTATCATCTCCTTCAGCCAATTACAAATAAATTTTTCAATTTCTATTTCAGGTAACGGAAAATCCAGCCGAAAGCGACTACGGAGAAGAGGATCCTGGAATCTACCAACCAATTCCTCACCTCGACAACCTTCAAGATCCGTACCAAATTCCCGACAATACCTTAGGCAGCGTTGACCCCACGCAGTCAGACAGTCGCCGCCCGTATTCGTCCTCCTCGTCAACTTTTATGTCCGCCTCTTCCGGAGACGTTCTTCGTACCGAATATTCTCACCAAATAATTCACCACTAAAATATTTTGAACTGAATTACCGCAAGGAACTCAGTCTGACAAACACCGTTTGAATTTGGAGAGTCGTCAAGGCATGAAAGAATAGTATCTTTTCGTGTACCACAAATCACTTATTAAATGTATCACAATTAGGTTGCTAGATGCCATTATTGTTAGTCGATAAGACGCCATTGTTTTTATTCAAGTTATGCACTGCTTTGTGTTCCTTTCGAACTAAACGCGTAGCTTGTCAATCAAGTTGAAAACATACTTAATCTTATGATAATTTATGAATTACCTAGCGGTTATATAATGAGATAAGGTTTTCAACAATGTTACCACGACAAAACTTTTTGTAATGTAAGGATGTAAATTGTTACTGTCGCGTTTCATTTGTTGTCCTACTGTGGAGGGGGGAGCTCCCTAGCACGCTCAGATTGGGATGGCGAGCTATTCGAAGTGGCACAACCTTACAACGTCCGTAGCACCCTGTTGTAGAAGTCAGCCTTCATAAATGAGGGACAAAAACAACTTCAGGTATTTTTAAAATAAATCTCATTACTCCGCCAAACCCTTACATTGACTGGTTGTGGTAGCAAAGGAGTTGACGTTGTAATTACCACCAAATTTAATACGTTAAATGAAAAGGGAATTTTTGAGCTCTCATTAAGGAAGAGAAAACATACAAGGAACCCCTTATAATAAAAAATATCAGATGCGTTGCTACACAATTTACCGCAACCCCCGTAAATTGTTAGTATGAAGACCTGCTACAATACGGGTACTATATCTTCGTTCAACGCACTTCTACAGGAACATTTATAAAGAATAAAATGTAGGTACTTGTTAGTTGACAGTTGTACGTAAGTTTGATCTTAATCGATACAGCCGTTTTTCAGAAAATAGATTAATATTCAACAAATCTTGTTTTTCTAGCTATTACGGCGTATATCTCCGCTCACAGAAATAATTACGAAGAACAAAATGTGGATGTGGGTTTTCTAAATACATTCCATAACATTAAACAAATCTAGCTCCCTCTGGCAGTTATGAAAAAGTGAAAGATTTGTATCTCCGTTCAATAGACTGTCAGCGGAACATTTATTAAGAAAGATATATAGGCATTAAATATTTAAAAACATTCTGTGAGTTTGGTGAAAATCGTTGAAGCCGTTTTGCGAAGAAGCGTAAAAAATCTATTTTTGGTTTTTAGGCCTACATCTCCGTTCACCCCATTTTCATGGAAAAAAATGTTTATAGAGAAGAAAAGTATCGTACGAGCAGAAGATGATTTGAAAGTTTAATCAAGAGCTTTTTTCGAGAAAAATACGAAAATCCCTAATGTTTGGTACATTTTCGTCCCTATCCCCCTTTGCCATCGATGGAAATCGCCCATAATCTTATTTTCGTGTCTAAAAAAAAAAATTACGAACAAAACGAAAAAAGAACCAGCTCAATCGGTTCAGCCGTTCTCCCGCAAATCGAACGCCGATATCAGGTTTTTTGGATTCAACAGACCTAAAAACGTCATTATTTGAAGAAAATCCAACGTTTTTTGACACGATTACGAAACTTTCCTCACCTTTTGGGTGCCGGAAAGTAAAAAAATTAGAAGAGAGAGAGAGAGAAAAAAAGTCAGTACTTGAGGAACGTTGTTGCGTTGCCCACTAGCCACCACGAAGAGCGGCGATTATGATTGCCTATCAAGGCATTTTACAACAGGACTCCGGTACAGTCTTCAAGGTATGGCGCTGGAAGACTCGTGGTCGATGACACTGGCCGAATAGATGAACTGTTCTGTTCGGGTGACTGAGACCCGAAGCGAAGTTAGCAAAATGTTAGCACCGTAAGCAAATTGGTGCAATGTCCAATAAAAAGAAATAAACCAAAATAATAAATACATCGAAAAACAATATGAGACAAGCTGAGAGCGATGATATAGTATGTGGCAGTAATGGCACAAGGATGTCTGTATGATGATATACTCGTGTGGAGAGGTCACACACCCACACGGAAAATAGTTCCGAATGATAACAAATAAAATATCAATGATGCCTGAACACTGGTTTAAAGCTGTAGCAATAAAATGCTAACGATATTGATGTAACGCCATAACTCATAATAATTTTAATAATCTTGCGACTTGTTGACCTGGCAACTACGGGAGTGTGTTAAGTTTTTACTTTCTAATATGATAAAGTCTTTTGTGTTCATACCTTCATACGAACTGCTGTACGTATCTTTGACTGATGAGAGATAGTATATTAGGCTGATGATAAGAGCTGATAAGATGCTAATATAAGAAGTCGGTGTTGAAGAAGCGATTGAGGGGCGTGACGTCATGGTCAATCGTGAGACTCGGCGTTTCACACGATGAAAGTTAAGTGGACGCTAACTATAACAGTTATAAGTAGCAATGACCAACAAGTTTGACGCCTGGAGGGTGTCAACAAGCCCCAGGTTGTGCGCACTCACACTCTTCTGGCCTGTTGCAGAAATAACTAACGTGTATCAGTTGCGTTTGATGGGGATGACATTGCCTTTTTTAAAACTTTAAACTGTTATTAACACAGAATACAACTTGCAAAGGGCAGGGCTGAAGAGAAATGGCTAACTGAGCTCTGTTGTATTTATTCCTTTACTCATAAGGTTTTAGTTGGTGCTTTGACAGTTAGCGCCTGAACGGTGCTTACGCAGTGTTTTGTGTTGTGACAAAGTGGTGAATGGTTATCCAACCAGATTTTGCGCACAAAATGTTTAATACAGAAAAATGTTGGAAATAAATTTATCGTTGAGCTCATAAACATAAATAGAAAATAAAGTTACTGCTCGTGAAAAGTCTACTTGGCACAAGTTTTCTTCGAGCGATGTTTAACGTTCGTGCTTCTACTTTGTCCAATAGTCGTTCGGCTGCATATTAGTCCAGGTATGGTGCTGGTAGAGGTTTCCTAAGTATGTCGTCCATGTACGACGCTGGTAGACGTTGAGTACAGGACTTGCGGGATACTGCGACCAGAAGAGAATGATAACTGCGCGTTAATGATGAAATTTTCACTGGAAAAAGAGGAAATGGCAATGAATAACTAATATAAGCAGTTTTAACGTGCTCGTGGCGGTACGCAGATAGGTAGAAATGGAATGGAAGAAAATGGCGCATGGAGCTGGTGATGGCTGGTGTGCTGACGTCACTCACATCGAAACGAAATAAAATATAACACTTCTGAATGTAATTTAGTGGATACCATAAGGGGTGTAGCTGCCTGAACACAAGGTAACTTATCAACATGACTCCTTCTAGTGGCACGAATGCAGATTGCTGCAATGGACCTGCCTTAGGTTGGCCTAAACGCCTCTCTGCGATAGCAGTTCTTTTTCCTTGTCCTTTCGCCCTCACGAAAACCCTGCAGTTTATCGCCTTTCCTACACATCCTCGTAATACTGCAGTCTTAACTCCATGCTTTCACTTCACTACTGTGGGGGCCTGATCCAGTTTTCTTCAGGATTTAACATGGTGGGGACGACTGTCTCTTGCCTCCACCAGCCTGTACCCTTTAACACGAGAATATGGTATGATATCCCGAGACAAACTGGGTGAAGCAGAAATCCGCATCGTCGTGGAGTCCCCCAAGCCGTGGACTGAATGCTGGAGTCCACTCCTTGGTCCACTGCCTCTTTTAGGCTGCTTCCCATTCGCCTTGCACCCTCCTGCAGTTCACAGCTCTCCTCTATTGCTTTGCCACACCCAGGCATTGATTGGTACAGTCTTTCACATAAAACTGATAAAAATATTCGAATTGAAGTAGTAAAAGGGCAGATATGTGGCAATAAAAGCCAAACCACAGCCGCAGTGTGTGATTCTGGTTCCATGCAATGTTAATCAAATCCACATGCTGCAAAGTATATATTTTGTTCAAGAACTGCAGACATCGGGAGGAATTAAAGACAGATCGAGCGTAACACGCATTTTTGCTATTCTCTGAATAAAACTCCACGTTTTGCGCCGCTAGCCCCTTCTAGAGTGATGCGGTAACAAACTATTTTGTTGTTGTTCGCTATTTTGTTCTGAGAAGACCAGGAAATCTGTCAACTACTCTCTGAACAAACAGGCGTACAAGGTTAGTTGAAAAGATTATGGCGAATGGTGAGGGGGAGGGGGGGAGGGCATTTTGTCATTCATTTCATTTTCAGCCGGATCCCCAGTACATCTCCTGAAACCGTTGACGACCGTCACGAGGTGCATTTGCATTTGCTTGGAACTGCGAATTATTCAGGCATAGACAATTCTGCAGCGTTTCCGTATTTCGAAGTTGTGAGCAGAAATGATGAAATGGCGAGTAAAGAGTTCTGGCAAGAACAGGCCTTACACCACTCGCTCGTCCGATCTTTATCTAAAAATAAAATTTACCGAGTTATTAAGTTGACGTTAACACTTCGGCACTTTTATTATGAAAGGAAAATTACTTTTCGAGCCCCAGGATTATTTTTATGGGCCGTCAAATGGTTTCGCGCCCGTTTACTGACTTTCTCTCGTTGCGAAATACCACGCAGCTCAACGCGATATGTAACGCGTTCCTCTAAATCTGTTGCAGTGAGCTGTACTTACGCGGGAAAAAGAATCGTCGAGTCACAATTCAATTACCTCGGCCACGACGTTACAAATCGCATAAATACTCGGGAGTAGTAATACACAAAGAAGTAACGTTCCGCGAACAGATAAACGAGCTCGTAAAACGACTGAAATCGCAGGCTGTTCAATGCCCTCCTTCATAGCACGAAGGTATCCGGACGCTCTCCCATGTGTGAACGTGCTCTAAATCACTGTTCGAGTCTTCCAGCAACTTTGTGGGATCCCTCAATGATCACAATTCCAACATTAGTCGGGAATAACACCATTTATCGAGTTTCATTGCTTAGCACGTTCGATTTTCTTGTTATTGAAGGCCCCTGAGCAACGTCTTAAAACACGTACGTATTCTAATTTACTTTCCTTCGTAGGAGCAGTAAGGAAATTATTATTATACAATCCGTCGAAAAAATGTTCCAATTGAAGGAATCTTGAGCAGATCAACTGGGACGTCAAAATAAGGGTGCAAATTCGGTACAAAACTAACAATAAATGTAGTAATCAAAACAACAATTTGTTTATCAAAAACCCTCCACGATTTTTTACACAAACTATACCACCAAATAATATGAAGGAAGCAGGAATATTTTCATTCGTTTGAAACCGACTGGAACGGCACAATAAATTAACACTGATTTCGACGGGAATGAGCTTAGAGCAATTTTGGTTTATTTTGGTTTTAGTTTTTCTGTAGTCAGGAAAAATGTTTTACAACCCCCCTCAAAATTTGATACTTTACGTCTCAAGACATGGGGATTCCAAAACTGCAGTGTCTGTCCGCCGTCCACTGTCCCCCATCCCCCATCTGCCATCCGCCATCCGGGCCGTTTTGTGCCTTTAACATGGTCCAAAACATCCGCTCTTTCGCACAAAAATCCCATTTGGTATCTAGTTGTGCCCACCATCTCGGCAATCCGATCGGACGAAGCCCATGGTTGTTATGGACAAAAAACGGTTAAAAAAATTAACAAAACGCAGTATATATGCCGTGTTTCGTATCGTGGTATTTTTACATCCTGGGTCGAATGGAATGAGTATCAGACATGTACAACTGCGTGTGGGGAAATTACAGTAATTATTAGAGTCTACTAATTGAAAGAACTCGCGGGAACTACAGCAGAAGTCAACGTTTCGTCGTTAGTACTCCCCCCCCCTCCCGTCTCATCAAAACCACCTGCCCGTTCGACTCGCAACATCGTGCCAATTGCCGAGGGTTTGCTGTAGTCCCCGTCCCAATTTCCCGACTCTTTTTGCCCAACGGGGCGGAGGAAGGTTAGGGCCGATGAACAAGCACTTCCACCGCACACCCCTACATCGGATCATAAATGCCTACAGACGTTTACGAGCGCCTGGCACCGAGGGAATATTTAGTTTCCATGGTTCCATTGTAGACAGGTCATGTTTCGTATGGTTTACCAGTATTTTTCGATGCTGAGTCTCAGAGCAGTAATACTAGGTCAAGCTGTTCATGAGAATAATAAACCGTTGCGTAATAATTTTCAGGGTTTTTCCCTTATAAATCCCGTTAATGTAGCACAAGTGTTCTAAAAACGTCTTTCTAGAAAATGGGTTGAGCCAGACCACTGGACGAGCCAGTTCCTCACGGGACATGGTGACTTCAATGCGCGGCTCCACTTCTTTTCTCTGAAAGACTCTCCATTATGCACGTCTTGTGCCTCCAGTGCGGAGGAAACAAGAAACCATGTGCTGCTCCACTGTAGTTTCTACAACAGTGAGCGACGGTTGTTGAGAGGGCAAACGAACTTAGCAGCTTTGACTGCTACAAAGGAAGCCTATAACCATTTTGCAAAGTTCGCAAAGAAGGTAATGGCTAAGAAACGTGGTTATAGTTGATCTGTCCTTTTGAAACTTGCCACCCAAGTAAAAAGTAAGATCAGGTAGGGAACCAGATTATGAACTACTCCCAGATGGTACGGGATTCCTCAGGTGGTCACCTCCGCGCGGTAACACACGGGCAACAGCTCTCTACGGTGAGACTGGCTAACGACCACATACCTGCCGTACCTCCACAGGTCTGAGTTCGGTGGATGCTGCAGGGGCCGGCCTCTTGCATATTAGCGAAACCGCAACTTCTATGACTGATATAACCCTCGTCGAGGGTTTAGGTACAGTCATGAAATAAAGAAACAGATGGATAGATAATTTGTGAACATCGGGTTTAAGACCCTTGTAACCAAAAAATCATGTTGACAGTCTCACAAATGTCTATAGGTTGTTATCACTCAAGGTCGCCCCATGAATCGCAGCAGCCCAACAAATACCAATTTCTATTTGTGTCTTCTAAGTAAAACGTGAAGTTCCGTGAACTGAGTGATGGATGTATACGATCAGTAGTTAAGGCTATGAAAATCACGGGATGGGCGTGGGGCTGGGGAAAGTCGTGTGATGCATCGCAATTGTTTATTATCTCCGTCACGCTCGATTCTGCAGCCCTCGTTGTTGTGAAAAAGTGAGAGGAACGCACAGTGTTGAATGTTGAAACTCACATTGTACAATGGCAAAGGGATTGATTTTAGCATTGAACATGACTTAGGATTCACCTAATTGCAATGAAGCGTCGCGCTGGGAGGGAATGAAACTACGTCACCCTCTCTTTCACCTCCTCTCCCGCCCTCTTCCTCCAATCCCCTCCCCCATTCTGCCCTCCCATCCCTACAATTCTTTCCAATACCCTGGGCCCAGGGCCAAGTGTTTTTAAACTCTCTATTATTAATTGCGCTCCTTTCGTCACTTTCCCAAGAATGAAAATTTCACATAACCGTCCTGTTGAACTCAAAAAGGTTAATCAAAATTGTTGGAACTACAGTGATCATTGTGATAACTATTGTTAGTTTCGTGCTGATTTCGCTAAAACCCTTATTTTGGCGTCCCATGTTGATCTGGTTTTGGAGGAGTTCGCAGACCGTTTTCTCAAATGAGGAAAGTAAGAAAGGCGGTCCTAGTCCCCTACTGTACCCTTAATTTAACCTCCTCCTAGGCGTCTAATTAAATCCTTCTTGTAAATCGCTTACTCAACCGCAAGCCGACGACGGTTATTTTATAGGGAGAAACACAAGAAGCCCTTCCTTTCAAGTTAAGTGGACGTCGGACGGCCTCATCTCCTCGTTTCGCCTCGTTATTTTTCCAAGCACAAAAGGCCGAGAAGAAAAGAAAAACTGAGAAATATCATTCAAATGGTTCAAACTTCCCTTAATTTGACGTTTCGCAGGACGATTTCCTCCCTCCCCTCGCGCAGATCAGAAAGAATTCTCGAGACGTTCGGCCTTTTTAAAAGTAGGAAATTTCATCATGATGTTGATTCGGGCGGAAAATTCGCTTCAACTTATTTATTTATAAGGGACTAGATGAAGAACGTTTTATTAAAGGGCCCGTCGTCGTTTGTGTCTTGAAATATCGGCTTCTAACGACCTTATTAAAGCCCTGTCGTTTCCTTTGTGTGTCACCAACTCGTCTGAAGTAAACGTGTAAGAAGTCTTCGTTGCTCCTGCCGCTGGCAAACAACTACTTATCCCTCATCAGCAGAGCAGGAGGAGAATCGGCGTTTAAAATTCCCATCGATGTTAAGAGACTTATATTCCTCCACTTTTAACACGTGAACCCCATTTTCGTTTTGATCGTCCCTACGAAATACGAAAGAAAGTCGTGTGAGAGGCTAAAAAACCAAATCATGAGCTTTCTACGGACGTTTCAAAACCTCCGACTAACATGATTTGATATTCAACGATTTTAACCTATTTTTTTATTGATAGTCCACATGATACTACAGTACTGTACATTTGTAGCAAAATGAGGAGAGCAGCGGAATAACATATAGTCTTCTGACTGTGCCACAATTTGGGATGTACACCGCGGCCAGATGACCTATTGTGCCAGTCCTTCTGTCTTACAGGTCAATGCCTAGCCTCCTGAAGAAAGCCAGGTAGTTTCTGAAAGAGTTTTCGTTGGTATCCATCCTAGGAGAAGTGGTGCCAAAGACCAAAAGTCGCTCCCTCTCAAGTCTCTGGCACTGGGCCAGGACATGGTAGGGAGTCTCCTCATCCGTGCCACACCACCTGCATCGAGGGTTGTCAGCTATACCTATAACATACATGTGTTTGTTCATTCTACAGTGCCCGGTTATGATCCCAACAATCTGCCTCAAGTCCTTCCTCTCCATCCTGAGAAGGTTGTGTCTTATCTCACTTGATTGCTCTGAGACAAAACGTTGGGAGTGTCTTACTCCTGCAGCATTCTAGACCCTCTGGTGCAGTCCTCTTAACTAGCGACCGAGAAATCCCACAATGGGGCAGTGGCCCGATAGGTACCGTAGACGAACCGCTTCTGGCCTGATGGTCCGCCCTTTCATTTCCAACGATCCCCTCGTGTCCAGGAATCTAATACGCACTAACTCTGTTCGCGCTTGCTAAGGAGTTAAGCCACATCCTGCACTCTCGCACCAGTTTTGACGTTGTGCAGTAGTTCATCAGCGCCCTGCACGACGCTTGACTATCAGTCAATAGCAGCGGAATAAAATATCGAAACCTACGACGAAATGCGATTTCACCGCAATTTTTTCACTCATAAATCTCGCTCGCAAGCCCCCAGCGTTCTCATGAATAGCGGGTTAGTAGTCAAATGAGGTATCTACACGATGAGGGTTTAATAATGGTCATAAAATAATCAGCAGCAACTTCAGAAATACTGTAATTCAAACTAACGTAGTTTTTAATAAATTTTTTTCTCGCGGCGTTTCTTCTTTAACTCCTTGCCTGGTGATCCTGCATCCTGGTTGCTGACGAGTTGTCAATGTTGACGTGAGGGTTAGGAAAATTGAATTACAATTATTGTGAGGCATTTTATTCCTGTTAGCTTCTGTAGAGCAGAAACAAACTTCTTTATTCTTCGTCTATCTTTGTCGATACTCGCGCCTAGAACCTTTTCGACGATGACTCGGGTGTGGAAGGCTCATTGCAAATAATACACCAGGAGAAACGTTAAGAGCGGCTCAGCCTTACATATTAACAGGTACAGATTTATGCGAAAGCATCAATATTGGGAATGTTGTTTAAAACGTGGGTCGAGGTTGTCAATGGTGGTAATAATACGGCTCTTCGTAAACGATTTCGTGCTCATTGTGGTGGTACTGAGGAGGGCTGTACACGTAGACAGGATGAGGCTGCACAACGGGTATAGGCCGAGGCCTTTCGTACACTACCGGCGGCGGTATGTAGGGTTGAGGCGTGATAAACTCGTAGGGCACTTTGACAACGACTGGGTGCGGCGGCAGGTTATGAGGTGGTGCCAGGTGATAGCCGTAGGATGGAGCGTAGGTTCCAAAACCACCGTATCCGTGAGGATATGACTCTCCAACGGCGTGTCCGAAGCCATGCGGTCCGTGGGCGATTCCGTAACTGTAGTGCCAACCCTCTCCACTCGCTGCAATTATTTTTTTAAACCATTCATTTTATTATTAGAATCAAAGATCAAATATTTGGAGAGACACATCACACAACATAGCCCCACGGACATTCAACCATTTATAAAGCTACCTACCTAATTTATTTTTCACCCAGCTAATTTCTTAACTTCTACAAAGAAAGCGGTAGCGCTTGAAATTCTGGAATTTATTGAGCTGCTACTTTTTACGCCCTACTTTTATTGAAAATTCAAAATATAACACGATTTTTCTGGGAAGTTTGTGTCCAAAGTTATGGAACGATAGCGGAAACTTTGCCAAAAAATTGGAACGAGGGCGCTCGAAGCAAAAGGCGAAAGGGGAGTTGAGTGGTGGCGGAGCGCGCCTCGAGCGCGGTTGCTTTTTTAATGAGACGGGCGGGGCGGGAGGGAGTTCAAACGACGAAACGCTGTAGCTCCCGCGTTGTACTGCGTTTCGTTAATTTTTTAAACCGTTTTTTGCCCATTACAACCACGGGCTTCGTCCGATCGGATTGCCGAGATGGCGGGCACAACTAGATACCAAATCGGACTTGTGGCCGAAAGAACGAATTTTTTAGACCACGTTAAAGGACGGCGGACGGGGGACGGGGGACGGCGGACGGACATTGCAAAATTGGAATCTCCAAGTCTAGAAACGTAAAGTATCAAATTTTGAGGGGGGGTTGTAACAAACGACGTTGGTTTCAATTTCGGCATTTCCCCGGTTGCCCCTGACTATCTAATAAGCATTATTATTTTTTCCTCATGTTAGCTTATTGCAGTACCACTCTGTTTGCACTAAGAAACGAGCGGTGCGTAGGAGCACACAACTTTCCGCAACCCCTTTGAGTCCGAGAACCAGCTACATATGCGGGCGCTATATCTTCGTTCAACGCATTTCTACAGGAACTTTTATCGAGAACAGAATGTAGGAACTAGTTGAGAGTCGTTCGTAACTTTGATCGAAATCGTCAGAACCGTTTTTGAGAAAATTGGAATACCGATGAATTAATATTCGACAAATCTCCTTTTCTGAGTTAACTTGGATTATATCTCCGTTCAACATATATATACAGAAATAATTACGAAAAACGAAATGTGAGTATGGGTGACTAAAAGACACTCTGTGAGATTGATCACATCTGGTGAAGTAGTCACCCCGGAATTTACGGAAATGTTCGAAAAAACGTTATTTTCGACACATTTTGATTTGTATCAAAATTCAATTCCAACGGACGGTCAGAGGAACATTTATTGAGAACAATATGTAGGTATCAACTAAAAACCCTTTTTTTTACGTAAAAAATGTTTGCTTCATAGGGTTATATCTCCGTTCACCATTTTTTCATGGAGATGTGTATGGAGACCAATAGTTAGGTATTGATTAGTAGAAGATAATTTGAAAGTTTAATCAAAATCATTACAGCAGTTTTCGAGAAAAGAGCGAAAAACCTTAGTTTTTGGTACATTTTCGTCCGCCACCCCCCTTCCCATCGCCCGAATTCACCCATAACCTTATTTTGGTGTTAAAAAAACAAAAACAAAAAAAAAGCAGCTCAATCGGATCAGCCGTTCTCCCGCAACTCGAACTACAGACACACACACACACGCCCACAAGGACCACGCACCGAAACTAGGTTTTTTGGACTCAGTAGGCCTCAAAACGTAAAGATCTGAAGAAAACCCAACCTTTTTTTTTTGACACGATTACTATACCTTCCTTTCCCTTTGGGGTAGCGGAAAGTAAAAAGCTTTCCGCAAAGTAAAAAACTGCACTACAATCGGCTTTCGTCGACATTTCTAATAATTTATTGAGCAGCTTTCGTCACATTCCCAGGAGTGAACATTTTATTGTACTGATCTGTTGTTTGGGCCTATCCGTACAAGAAATCTAATCGACTCTAAAGCATCGTATTATAGAGAAAGAACAAACTGCACTGAAATCACTCATCGACGACATGTTTTGTGCCGCACACGTCATTTTCAGAAATATTAGAATTTTGCGCATTTTAGAATGTCAGTGAGGGTAATCAGAGTCGTTGTGGCCATTTTTGATAAAAATGGAGTTGTAATCACCGATTTCATTTATTATAGCTCAATTTTGGTCCGATTAGGTTTCGCCGATTTCTGTCAATCGGGTTTACAGACACACAGACCATTTTCTAAAATGGTGGTTGAACTTGGAAGAGTTTGAAAATATTTCTCTGCAGTGATTTTGAAATAGAAAATTGGTCATTTGAAATGGAATATTTGTTTGTTTGAAATGGCAAATTCTAAATTAGCTGTCTGTGGGTGTGTGTTTAGCGGTTATTGTTGGAAATTTCTTGAAATGTGGAATAATAAGTTTGAAATGACAAATTATTTAATTAAGAACGGCGAGTTGAGATTTTGTAACGTGAATTGCGAATTTAGTGCGTAAAGTTATGAACTTGATTTGAAATTATAATTTATTTGTCCCATGAAAGATGAGGTTTGAACATTTCAACAATAAACCAATAGAGGTTCAGAGCCTATGGAAATTGGTGTTTTGAAAATGCTATCTTGAAGGGTATGGATTCAGGTTCATCTGGAAACTGCTAGTGTTTAAGTGGAAATTATCATACTCATCGATTGGCTGCTTGTGGCAACGCCATGTCCGTTGACAGCAGCGAAATATCCGACCATGAGAAGACCGATCTTGAGGAGCAGCATCATTTTTGTAAGAAGAAAACGCAACGATTCCCTTTGAACTTCACTTCAAATTACACGATATTTGCAGTACAGTTCTAGATGTTGACACTTTTTTGAACTTATTTCGTCTTGCGTGAAGTCCTCTTCTCCTCCGAACACTTGACCAACGAATGTGACTCGTAATTTCCCGTTTCGACAGTTTTATACAGCGACGAAAAAGAGGAGCAGGAGGGGCTCCGTTTTTGAACGGTTCCCCGACGCCCAACGACCCGGGTCAGCACGCCTTCGTCCTCGGCCCTTGCGGCTGACCGACCGATAAGTCAATTTTGTCAATGCCGCCTCTCCAGAACCAGTCGAAACCGAAATCCGTCGTTCAAAACGCCCGGAAAATGGTCCGGGTCCGGGCCAAGGATTTTTTTTTTCGGCTCCAAATGCGACCCTTTCCGGCCTGATGTGCTCCTCTTCGGTAAAGTCGGGGCTCCGTGTTGGATTCTGGTAGTCACAGTCAGAATTAAGCGAGACATCGGTGATTACCGTTACAAATCGTCCACTGCCCGGCTGCTCTTGAAATATTTGACGATCAATTCTGGAATCAAATTATTGATAAAAGTGGCATTTGAACCTCGACAAATTAATTTGCATTTTTCGTTGTTTCCAAATAGTTTATCCAGAGCCTTCGCGTAATTTTACATTTCGCTACCCAAAAGTAGAAGGTTATTGCGTTGGGGTAAAAATCATCGAAATTTCTTAGGATCTTTACGCCTACTGAGTAGAAAATATTTGGAGCGGCGCATCTCCGAGCTTGGTGATCATCATTAGAACATTTCCAAGGCACGACGGAAGCCGCAGCAGATGCTTTCAAAGCTAATGAACCTACGGGCTGGGTTTCGAGAGATTTACTGTGAGGAAGCTAACATGTCTTGATAAACTGATCGGCTCTGTTGTGCGCAAGGCGGCCCATGCGCGTGCATTCACCCGCCGGCACGATCAGGAGGAAGTAGTTTCTTATCTCTCTGACACTATTTCTTTCTTGAACCCTAAGCTTTCGATGCTCTTGGTATGCCTCACGTACTGTGACTGGTTTGACTTTGTTCAGGATCTGCTGCAGTACCCGAAATCCCGTAGCCCGTTTGAGTTTGACGCTACTCGACGACGAAAGGGAACCCATGCATTGTGCGGGCTCCCTCCTACTCTTGTGTGGTTGGTTGGGGCACTGCATGCAGCGAAGAGGTGTACGAGAAACGGGTATCACATGGTACTTTTAACTAACCAATAATTACACTTGTTTGCCGTAAATAACGGATGGCACGACGCATGCTCGTGGATCAAGTGCTTCGCTGTCTTTCGTTGAAACGTCAAAGCAGGCCGGTCCAGTAGGCCGTCAAGAGCTCTACAAATCCGCGATCTCCGCATTTAGGAGAGCAATGCCGTTACATCCGTCCAACTCTCGAGTGAAAACCTCGCAGAACATGTAAAACACGCGATTGAAGAGATTTTTTTCCCCGCACGCTTTCCCTCGAAGCCATTGACTTTTAAATCACAACGAGCATTGGGAATCCGAAGGGTTTCCTTACAATCCTAACTACCGGCGCTTACCTACCCTAGAAATTCGCGACTTGAGGGAAGCGAGATCACCATACGCACTTCACAATGAGGACTCAAGAGAGACCTTTGTCGAATATCAATTGGAGACAAACGCGGCAATCCGCATACGAATTGGGGATTAGAATGGAAAAATTGGTGTTGAAAAACATATGGGGGATCTGCCTTGTTCAGTTCGCCTGCTGCTTAAGAGCCTCGTGAAATAGGAATTGGGGGAACTAGCACTTTCTCTATTTTCTATGCGAGGGAGCTGTGAAGTCGTAAGGGTTCTTGTCACGTAGTTCCATAAAATATAACTACCCCGCCACGCTTCACTGTGACACATTATTGCTAGGTTGAGTTAAATAGGGTGTTAGTTAAATATTAATAATCAAAACCTTCATGGGAGCTCGATGTTGACTTTGGAAACGTTCATGACAAGTAGAACACCACCTACACCAGTTCCGAATATCCTTATGAATTCCCACCCTGCGTAATGCACCTCCTGTCTTCCGTTCTCCAAAACGCCCAACCTCATAAAATTTTCCCCACAACTCTTTCCTCCAAATTTCTGGAACCAGTAGCTGTAATTGTTTTTGTTTACCATTTGAACTTTCCCATGTGCGTTGCGCGCGACAATCTTTCGAACAAAGCGATTGGAACATTGCCCAAAATACTTTTACGTCCCTGCCATGTTGCTTCACAGTATCAGCTTCAGGTCGCTTCCCTTCTTCTAACCATTGAATTACTATTTGCAGCACTGGATCAGCTCTCTGAGCCGTACTCCAATCAGTTAACTGAAAACCCCCGCCTAACTTGCAGCGGTTCACTTCAACGACCTCCCTTTCATCGTTACGAGCACAGTGCTGGCTGTTGTCTTTAAGACAGGGACGCCTAGAGAGAGCATATGCATTGCCATGATGTCGTCCAGGTCAATACTGAATGAGCATTGAAAACGGAGCAAGCTGTTCCAACCATCTAGCCATCCATTCATCAGAATGTTTGAAGCTTAGAAGCCGCTTCAAAGAAGTGTGGTATGTTCTCACTTCATAACACTGAGAAGCTCCTTGCGGGTGACACAATAGTTTCGCTCTTGCTTCGAGAGGCACTTGCTGCAGTAAGCAATGACCCGTTTTTTATTTTCTTGCACTTGGGACAAAGTTGCTCCAACACGTCACTCGCATCAGCATCAATAATGAATTGACTGTCAGTAGTGAGTGGGATGGCACTTCTGGGATGAGTGACGTAATCCCCCCCCACCCGCCAATCGATGTATGACGTCACACCCCCCCCTCACCACTACAGCTGGTATGACGTCACCCCCTTCCCACACTACATCTGATCTGACGTGACACCACCCCTCACCAATCGATGTATGACGTCGTCCCCCCCTCACTACTACAGCTGATATGACGTCATGTCCCCCACCATTATGAATCCCCCTGTGTGACGTCACAACCCCCCACAATTGGCGCAACTTCTGAGAGGATCCCCCACCACTATGAATCCCCCCGTGTGACTTCATGCCCCCACAATTGGCGCAACTTCTGAGTGGATCTACGTCATACCCCTACTAATTATCGCGCTAACGCCTAATTACCTCCTACCCCCAATTTCCCCCCCACACGTGTTCACGTTAAATAAATCCCGAGCACATGTGGAGGCGTTATGTTTTTGTTTTTTTTTGTTACTGAGACGTAATTGCGCAAAAAAGGGGGTGGGGGTAATTGGGGGGGGGGGGAATTGAGGGGGGGTCATACCAGCTGTAGTGGGGAGGGGGTGACGTCATACATCGATTGGTGGGTGGGGGAGGGGGGATTACGTCACTCATCCCAGAAGTGCCATCCCCCTCACTACTACTGTCTTGTTGGTCATGAGCCAAAACAGGTTCTGATGTCAATGCAGCTTTCATTTGCATAAACGCCATGTCACAACGCTTAGACCACTCGAACGATTTAGCACCCACAGGTTGATACAGAGGCTTCATGATTTGAGCAAAACATGGAACGAATTCCCTGTAATAGCTGCACAACCTAATAAAAGACCTCAAATCCCTAGCTAATCCAGGAATTGGCCAGTCAGCAATAACCTTGATTTTCTCTGGTTCTGGATGAAGCCCCTCTTTCGTAATTCTATGCTGTTGCAGTCAGAAGAGTGCGTGTTTCTTTGTGTTTAGCTTGAGGTTAACTTCCCGCAAAATCCTCAACACATTCTGTAAATGTTTCAAATGATCTGAAAATCTTCGGCGCCGACCTCTCGTAAAAAACTAAACATCTACTCAGGACTCAAGGATACATACTTTATTTGCGCCAAGGCGTGGTGTTCAGAACTCAAACAACCATTTACTCTGGACAAACTCTTTTAATGTATAAAATTCTTCAACACTTTTTCGGTGGATTGACAATGAAAAAACTTAACTTAGGCAAAAATAAAATAATGCGGTTTCTTTTGACCAGAAATTTCTTAAATTAGGTAATGTCTTAAGGGTAATCCTAATAACAGCAAAAACAAAGGGGGAGCGACGAGAAAAGAAAAACAGGTGAATTAATTTATCAGACCATTTGAGACGGGTAAGGGGAACCTGTGGCGACGATTAATAGTCGAGTAGAGGGCGAGAATTAAGACGAGGAGGCTGAAAAACTCCACAGACTGGTCGAATGGCAGTAGGTATATGTCGGCGAGATGAAGGGTTTCGTGCTGCATGCGTACCCAGCAGAAACTGAAAATAATGGGTAGAGCTGGTTAGGCGTACAGCATCGTTTTATTTCCCCGCAAAAGCTGAAGTATAGTTTCATTGCTATACTTACAGTGGTCTCGGTCTGTGAATTGGTAATTGGCGAAGAAAGAAATCAGAAAGCGGCAGTCACGAGGCAAGATGGCGATAAGCACGGAACAATTTCCGATGACGAACAAACAATAAGTGACAGTGCTTTGAACGAGAAGTGAGGCGATACTGAAGCGGCGGCCGGCAAGTCTTGAGACAGCAAACGGGGTGAGGGATCATACAGTTGTTGATATTGCGAGGGCAGAGGTGAAGAGGTGATTTGAAAATAATAAGGGACGGATCTTCCGACGCGACATCAACACAAAAGAGATAAACAAATCCAAAGTATCAAACTCCTGGAGCATCGACACGGCGGTTGTCAACAGTTAGTACAGGCAAGGGGGTCTCGGTGCGTTATTGACGCGAAAAGCGTACAAAAACTATCATCGAAGCTGGTTATACGTCTTGTCAGCTCAATTCGCGCTGAACGGATTGAGTTTTTGAAGCATACGCTAACCAACTTAATTTTAATGCTGGTACATGACATTCATAGCGAAGTATTGCGGGTTTACAGTACTTACCCCCTCTATTCCTTCATTCGTGATAAAATTCGATGTGCGTCGCTCGATTAGTTTCAAATCTGAAAGAACAAAACAAGAATCTAGAAAATTCTCTTTTAAAAGTATTTTATTCTCGTTCAAAAAAATAAAGGTTTAACACTGATTTGTATTACCATATATCATCAATTACCAAATTCTAAGCACGACAAGGTTATTTATTGGGGTTAATTTGTCTAAAATTCTGTTCAGGCCTTTATGTTTCAATCTTATTCAATCAATCATCACAATTCCACTCTGCTCCTAATCCCGAACAGATTTCAGAATGTTGTCTAAACATGAATGTCCCCGCCCATTCTGAACCTCGACGGTTAATTCTGCTTCGAATTCTGGTGGGTGCTGTGATCAGGCCCGGATTTACGTTTTAATAACACAACTTGTTCCAACTAATAACGAAACTAATTGAGAAAAGAATAATGTGGATTTTGTTTCTTAGCATATTATTAAAATGAGAATATAAAACCACACGTTTTTCCTTAATTAGGTATAATTCAAGTTCCAGAACTATAATCACTTATTAGCGTCAATGTGATTGTCTGAGCGCCTGGGTATTTTTAATGAAACAAGATTACGATTTATAGACTTGATTTTTATTCATAAATATTGAAAAGTATACAATTTAAAGAAACACGTTTAAGTTAATAACGAGGCTCTACTGTCATACGTTCGTTTACATTGGCTGACTACAGAAACTTGACACGTCTGGCTTCTTCGTTTGCAAACTCGGAAATTAAATCTTTGTCAATAGCTAAAAGGTAATTCCGCCCTTGAGAAAGTAGAGAATGATCTCTTTGCCGAGCAGTTAAAAGCAGGGGTGCAAAGATATATTAGCAAGGCAATTTTTACGTTCGGGTATAAATCTGGTAGACTTTTTGAATTTAAAAGTGCAGTTTGGACACTGTCAAAGCCTCATCAAATTTCTCTTGACGCAGTAAACCTTTTCAAGTGAATGCATTCAATCACAAATGATGACTCCTCGATGTCAACTTGTCGCGGTTCAAGTTTCCAATTTAAAAACAAACTTCCAAACATTTGCCCCCCCAGGCACGTGCCGGGGACTTGGCTGTGATGTGTGACTCCCGTTGCATATCTGTGTTTGAATTTCATCCAGAAAGGAGGGATAATTTTTGCAGTGCTGATTGGAATTTGCAATCGGATAAGAATAACCTTTTCAAACTGCGTCAACAGCGGGCTTATGGGTCGATGAGCGCTATGGAGAAACCACTGTGAGACTGAGACCTCACAAATTAGACAAACTAACGCCTAAGAGTCTCCATTTGTAGTCACAAGGCTGATCATCATTCTCGAAAAGTGCTCTTCCAAGCGTCGTCTCTAGATGCGGGCAACCAACTGTTTGATTTGTCTCAAGGTTAAAAGACTCAATGTCGAAAGGTGAAAAGGAGCGAAGGGCTTACACGGACTAAGCCCGCACGTGCGCATAAGCATTAAAGAAAAGTGCAGGTTGAACCTAAAGCAGCTCAACGTGTCGGAGCAAAAACGAGCGTGAAAGGGGTTTTGCCGGCATCGCCTGCAGCTCGTAAAGGCCATTAAAACGAACAGTGATTTCTTACCAGCTTCGAGATCTTCAAGCGTGTCCCTTGAAACTGTTCTCAAATGAAAACAAATAGACGCGCTAAGACGTGCTAGTGGGTCTGGTAGTTCAGAGAGTCAAGAAGGCAAATATTCCGTTCGATAGTTCTGTTACAGCACGAGTTGGTTTGGCTCGCTCTGTTTCTTCTTGCACTTAGCTAAACCTGGATCCTACGTGCAAAAACATTTTTAACGTAGCGATTTAAAATAATCATCAAAATCGTCCAATAATAACAAAAATATCGTAATTTAAGTTTGAAAACCTCACTCTTTCTCTTCCTTGGACGTCTTAATCATCCTGTTAGCCAGCTTATAGATCACCACATAATATGCTAGCGCGACAATAATAATATACTAAAATGAATCATCAAAACCTGTCGGCAACGCGAAAATATAACTTCACGTTATTAAAACTGCTCAATTCTCTCTCCGTCCAGATGAAATACAACATTCCCGAGGTTTGTTGCTCTATTTGATCCCAATGTGAATATAATAAAACAAGCATCATGGAAAATGGTTAGAGTTGTAATACTAGTAAATTTACTGCACTTACCTCTTCCAATATGAATATTTTTAGTAGTTTCCGAAGATTACTGTTCTACCCTGGCCGCATTAGTTGTAATCTTAAGCTCGAAACTTCTGCACTTGCCGTGACAGGATGTTCTTGTTTCGGGCCTTTTCTGAACTCTTTCTGATCTGAAGCCTTTTGTCTGTGGTTCAGAAAAGTCTGGACTGCCCGTTCAGCTTATTTCTGAACGGATTTTCCCTTTTGGACTTTCCAAATTATTCACTTCCCACCACTCAGTTTACGTCCTCTCCACTCACAGATCTTCTCAGACCCTACTCCCAAAATACTCACTTGCTGGCTCTCTGGTTACTCACTCGCTCTCAGCTTTCATCCCTCACAACCAGTTCACCTATTCAGAGACCCCCTTGTGTCACCCTCAAATCGCTATTCTATCATACTAAGTGGTAATTCAGTCCTCTTTCACACTCATCACGTTAATCCTCATTTTTCAAACTCCACCTCAAGCTCCACCCCTCCTGCATCCAACAATGACTAATAGCTGAATCGAACAGAAAAAGGATCAACAAAATCGGTTAGAAGCATGTTCTGGACATTGCTTATAAGATTTTGTCACCTACAAACTATTGTTACAAGGGGGTGATGGGGGGTGGGGTTGGAAATGTTTGGCGAGTCGCTGACTCAGGCAAAAATTACAGCAATCGCGAGCTCAACTTGCCCAACTTTCCTCGGATTATGAATCTTTGTCTTTACCCACTAGACTATGACCAGTAGAGTAGCTACGGTAAGAGGCTGGCAGTACATCTCCTCCGTCACCATTAGTCGCTGTTTCTGGAGCGGACGTCTTTAGTGAACGAATTTTTGAGAGTTGAGCGAATTCCCGGAAAATCCTATCAAAGATTCGAAAAACGAGGGTGAGGGGGAACAAGGAAAGGGCGCTTACTTTTCATTCGCATTGTAGTAGGCACGTCACCATTTTTCTCTTCGCGGGAACTTTCACTGTGTCAGGGAATCTCGGACCCAAGAATCCGTCTCATTATTTTCTCTCTTAATTTTTTAATTATTCTCTCTGGCAAAAATTACAGCGACCATGAGCTCCGATCCAATGCCCAACTTTCGTCGGATTATGAATCTTCGTCTATCACCACTAGACTATGATCGCTAGTGTGCCCACAATGGGAGCCAGGCGGTACACTATTACATGTTGATGTTTTTGTTTTTTTTTTGCTAAGCCCTTCGTGAAGCTAGTAGTGGAATACCGAAAGAAACTTGAATGATTAAGTAAATAAGAAGAGCGCCATGATCATACCCTGCTTCAACTCTAGAAGGATAAGAGGAAGTTCCACAAAAACACGCCTACCATTTAAGATACCAGGCAAGCTAGATGCATTGCAGACGGTCAATACTGCTTGTCATACCTGTCATATCTGAAAATATCCCAGCTTTCAGAGACTACGTCGTCCTAGGATCACTGCAGAATGGTAATGACCCTTGGAAAAGTCAGGGAACTGGCAATGTGGCTCTCAAAATTTTACCTTTAAATGTTCTACTATCAAGACCATCTGTTTCATTCAGGAGTGCCACTTAAACTATGCGACTGGGGGCTGTTGAGTTCATCTAGTGTGAAATTTTCAAAGTTTCAACATTGGCAACCCTCGAGTGGGATCATTCCACCTTCAAATGCCTGAAAATGCAGCTGGTACTAGCTATCAGCTTGCACCATGACACTTGCCGCAGCACCCATGCATGTGGTGACACACACTCACCACAGGCCTGATAACAAAACATCCAGAACGCTCTAATTCCAGTCTTTTTAATAGATCAGGTACCCTGGCTGAACCCTCACCCTGACAACCCTACTTCCATGCTACGAAGCGGTCTATCAATTCATCTACTCACGCTTTGTAGCAAAGGGTTCTGTTATGTCACCACCACAGCTGAACCTGAACATAACCAAGACCAACCACAACCACAGTCCATATAATCCTTAGAGCAAGCAAGCCCTTGAAGCACAAGAATGTAATAGTTGTAGAAGGAACTAGAGCATGAATATTTGTGCGAGGGACTATGTGGAAGGCATGACCTAGCTCACACTGCATAGTTAACCATTCTATCAAGACTAGCAGGTAAAGGCTTCCGGAGATTCAGTGGTGCCTTAGATAACATATGTAACCAACTTAACGTGAATTAGGGAAACAGTATGAAAGAGGTTCTTATTTTGAATATTTTATTGAAATATTAATACTGTTTTTTGTCATTTTAATTACACCAGGTTCTGTTGAGACGGTAGAGGGGTATAACCAAAAGTAAATCACATCAATGCTAAGAGCTAATGTCACAGGTAGCCTATTTTACCATCTAAACCTAACGAAAGACGTGCGGAAAGTACAGAAGATCAGATGAATCACCAAGCTTGTTTGCTGCTAGAGCCTCCTGGTTGATTACCCCACCCTTGCTGGCCACCATAGCCTTGTTGTCCTCCCTGCTGGCCACCCCATCCTTGTTGGCCTCCTTGGGATCCGTAACCACCTCTTTGAGAACCATAACTGCCTGAACCTCCGTATTGTCCCTGTTGCCCTCCTTGACTCCCTAGAAAGCGAATTTCCGACAATTAATGACTACTTTCCAACATTGTGTGGATTTTAAAGACGAGGAAGAATTCAACTTACTGCCACTAGCACTGCGCTGCCCGACGTGCCTCACGGTAGCTCCTGGAATGACGGATTCGTACCCGTAACTTTCAGGCGTGTCAATAAAAGTGGCGCCGTAACGTTTACCATCTGGGCTAAAGCTGGAGCTTCGTCCATTGCCGCTAAGACCCCCTTGACCCCATCCGCTCATACCGCGACCTCCTTGGCTGGTATATAGGGCACCTCCTTGGCTACCGTACTGAGCACTTCCTTGGCTACCGTACTGGGCGCCTCCTTGGTTTCCCCATTGATCGGCTTGCCCCCCTTGAGAGCTATCTCCCCATCCTCCGGCAGCTTCGCCAAGAGCTACTCCAACGAAAGCGCAGAACTGAAACGTCAACAGAAACAGTAGTTGTTAGTTTTAACGATTTCGATCAAACATACGGGGTACTCCTAGCTAATAGCTACCTTTTGTACTTTGTAAACGTATCCATAGGAATTAAATGAAAGTATCGGGTTAAGTTCTGTGATGCTGCGCACCAGATATTATAATACTCCCTTCAGGTTGCTGAAAGTGATGGCGGTTCCAAACTCCAACATCTCAAAATTGGTCAAAAATCAAATTTCTGATTACAAAAAAGGGACTTTGCACAAAGCCGATTCCAACCCCCCCCCCCCCCGCCACCCCCTAGTTAGTACTGATTCAAGGGGTTTCCTCGAGCTCCCTCCTTTCAACATTTAAAGACAAAACTCCAGATAACTTTACCAATGTTGCTGGAAAGTTCTGTTTTAGGCCTCGGTTTCATTTCGTTTCGGTCCCAGCTGACTTAATAACCAACTGCCTACGGCCGTTTCTCAACTTCTCTTCACGGTTCGTCTTCTTCTGTTTACCCCATTCCGAATGATTTCGCTCGATTGCGACAATGAAATACTTGAGAGGGGCGTTCAAGGTTTTGACGCACCAGGTGCGAAATATGAGAAAACTGGAAAACGTACGGTAAGAGAGAGGGAGCGGAAAAACATGGTTGTACTTAACAAGTAACTTAATTGCAGAAACTTGGAAGAATATTTATATCATATTTATCTACACACTACTTGAATAAGAATATGTTTCCTCTCATACTGAAAGCGGTTTTGGTGTAATGTTTTTAAAAACTCTTGTTGCTTCATAAATTACAATCTCCGTACATAATGTTTTACATATATATTTATAGGAAGCAAAAAATATGTTACAATACCCAAAATGATGTACCCGTAATCAAAATAATTTTTGAGAAAAGCGCCAAAAAATCTAGCTTATTGGTAAATTGTGGGCCCTCCGGCCCTTGCACAGAAATTTAAACTTTCAGGAAGGAAGTCTCCAAAACGTGATAATCGAATGAAAACTGTTGTTCCAAGGAATTATACCGTGACGAACCGAACTCTTCAATTTAGCGAAAGGCTCGTCCTCAGCATTTGTGCCGACAGTGTGGTTTCGTCAGTCAAAACTGAGCGGTTGTCTGTTCGAGGCGTCACCCTACCGCCCTGCGCTCACTTCTGCCTAGTTTGTAGTGGTTAAACTTATCCAAGAGTAATTGGCGAATAAAACGCCCTGTTCCAATTACTACTCGGTGTAAAACAAAACACTCGTCGTGTAACACACACTCACGAATGAGTGCCGTGAAATGTATGAAACCGTCATTGATCGTCGTTCACGTTTATAATTCTAGAACTAGAGAAAGAACTGAGAATATATTAGGTTCGACGCATCACACATCTTTCCTCAGCCCCGTGCACATTCAGCAGATTTTATCACTCAGGCAACTGATTCAATCTATTTTTGTAGGTAAATTCAATTTTTAGGACCGTAAACATAATTCAGAGTTCTGGCAGTATAGTGAAAAAAACGACGTCAGTTTGAGTTTCAGGATTTCTGCGGTGCTTCAGGGTATCTAATGACCATTATTAAATTGTTATCGCCCAGATTGCTTATTGGACTACCACTCAGATTTTTTGGGGGAACGCTTGTTTCGTACAGGACGGATTTATGAGGTAAACCCCGCGCTAAAATCAAATTTCGTCGGTATTTATTATAATTTATCGTGCTGCTCTCGTCATTTTCTCAGGAACGAAAATTTTATTGCGCTGCTCATTCAAAAAATGTAATCAAAATCATTGAAGCCTTTTTTGTGAAAAGAAAAATTTGGTGATCGCCGGACCAATTTCGTTCATACCTTTATTTTAGTTTTGGTTCAGTTTTGCTTTCAATCGCATTCGCAAACATTCTCAGGCCACTTTCCCAAAGTTGGACTCGTAGTCCTTGAAGAAAAGCGACAATTATTTTTCAGCCGATTACGTTGGTAAAAAGTTAGTAAAAGAAACAGTTTTAACTCCGGAATTTCATAGGATGCCCATTATTAAACTACCATGTATACGTAGCTTTTTGGACTACCAACACAGTTTTTTTAGGACGTCAGCGGTATCGACCGGAAAGTATAATGAAAAATAGCATTAAAAACCGATTTTTTCTCCAAGTTTTTGATAATTTATGTTGACACTCTTGCCACTTTTCCAAAAAAACTGGAAGGTAGTACGGATTTTTCATTTGTGGGGGAAATTACGAGAGTAGTACGATAAGTTATCAAACATTTCAAAAGAAAATATCTAAAGAGAGTCCTTTACGCTGAGAATCACCTCACATCAGTCTCATGAACCACCTATTGACTGATTGCTCAATTGAGACCGTAAAATAAGTGGGGGAAGCTCAATAAATTCTGAAACATTAACCATAGAACTTGCAGTACACGTAAACTGAGAGAAGAATTAGTTAAATTGGTTGAGTGGCGTGTAACGCGAAGGACCAGTTTTTTTACCAATTACAATACTTTTCTTATTCTTCGAGTCTACGAAAATCATGTTGAGGAAAGCTATTTGCTACATCTCTGTGATGTGGGTAAACGTTTAAACAGCCTGGATGAGAAAATTATACTAAATCTGTAGATCGACTCATTGATCGTATTATTCAGGGGCTAAATTTTAGACTGACGCGGTGGCCAAATACTCACTGCGACGAGGGAAACGGTGTTCATGTTGCAACTGAGCGGTGGTGACTGCTTGAAAATAATTCCGCGGGCTTAACTTTATATAGGAAGCTGCTTGACTTGAGATCGTATTCCTCACAATCACGGGAGCCGGCCTTGAACCTGACAGACGGTCTGGAGAGCGAGCTATTCATAAACAACGGAGGCAGTTCATCTTCAGTTTGGGCGAGTTGAAGTCTCGTAAAAAAAAACCCCGGAGGCCTGAGGGAAGTGAAATATGTCACGACAAGAAGCTGATGAACGTGAAAAGACTTTTTGAAGGAGCCTTTCGTCAGTTAGGAGATTCGAGTTGGCGAAGAGCGAAGCACTTGGGTTTCTGAAATGAGAAGGTTGTCGTGAGACGACGTTATTTTTGCTCGACAAGCACATCTAAACAAATGTTGTTGACACGATAAATCGTCAAGTTGGTAGAATAATTCATTAGCTAAAAATACGTGCGTTGCTCAGGGGGGAAGCGCAGCCACATTAATATCCGGTGCGATGCTTCACATAACTTTCCTAAACTGCACACAAATTCAACGATTCTCGCTGCTCTGCTAACAAATATAACTCACTCCGTTTATATGAACCTCGTGCAACTTTCAATATAGGAACCGCTACTACCTAACGTTCCAGTAATTATTGGGTCGCCCTTGATTCATGTCACCGTTATTGAGTAACCGACAATGTACAGGTTTTATATATAAAATATTCGTGGAACTGAAAATTCGATTTTTCCCGAAGATTCGTCTTTGCTATTTTGGAACTACCGGGTAAACGCAATTAAACATATCGGTTGCGTTTGTAGTTGTATCACACCATTTCCCTTAGCTCTTCGGACATTCTAGCTGCCAATCCGATCTATTTTTCACTCAGCTCAACCGAAAACGATTTAACATAACTCAGCGTTCCACGTATAAACTGGTTAACGTAAACTTGAAAATCCGAAATTGATTGGGCTGCTGTCACTGATTGAAGAGCCCACGTACAGATAATTCAAGAGACTGTCGACATTATTATTTTGGTATGGTTCGTATGGCGGATTAAATGTTTATCGTATAAGTGTCTTATTGGACTACCACTCGGACTTTGTTGAGAACGCTAGTGAATTTATGACGACAAAATTGCTCTGAAATCGCTTTTCATCAAAAAGTATGTTAATTTAATTAAAATTATAAGAGCATTTTTCAAAATGTGGTGTTTTGATCATTATAATGACAATAATTTTACAACTTCGTTACGGCAAACAATTTTAGTGAGTTCTGGTGCAAGCTGAGCTTGAAACTGATTTCTCGCATAAATTACGGTAGCCGTTTATTGTTGGAAGTAATTACTTGTAGTCAAACAACACATTAATAATTACTTAGCGAACTAATTTAATTTTGAAGTTTACGAGCCCAAAGAGTCAAATAACGAGATTCGCTTACTTAATAAGGTCGCTAATGGAGCGGTTTAGGTTGACTGCGTTTCCGTTTCGATTAAACGCTGACATTTATAGGCTACGCACGTTATACCTACGGGTTTCCCGCGCGGCCTCAGGCGGAAATATCTAGGGCGATAGATCACGTCGAAACCGCCGCCGACCTGATAAAGCAGGAAAGATGAGCGGCTTTCCTCGTCTTGAAAGATAATAAATTCAAATCTCAGCAAAGATGAGATGTGATGTAAAGAGAGCCCCAGGAGACTCGTGCCCCAAAATCGATTTTTCAAACGTTTTGACGTCCTTTGGCCATACTAAGTTGGATGAAAATGTATGCAATCGGCTGCAAGGGCTTCTGAGTAAAATAAAACGTTGTTAGTGTATCTGTGAACGCGATTCAGAGAGAACGGCGAGAACCAAATCAACTCAAAACAAAGGTACGAGCAAAATCAACCCAAAACCAACAATAGTTATCATAATTATTATAACACCTAATATATTCTTCACAGCCCTAACGATTTTGAACCAGTTACCCAAAGTGTAATGGAAATATAGTGATCGTTTCGGTGCCTGGTCCGCGTGTGTGTGTGTGTGTGTGTCTGTAGTTCGATTTGCTAGAGAATGGCTAGACCGATTGATCTGGTTTTGTTTGTTTTGTTTGCTATTTTTTGTAGACGCGAAAATAAGGTTATGGGCGATTTCCATCGATGGGTGGGGGGGGGGGCAAAAACCAGGGTCTTTCGCATTTTTCTCAAAAACGGCCGTAACGATATTAATCAAACGTTCAGATTATCTTTTTATCTTTTACAAAACTTTTCTTTTTATTAAATAAATATCTCCATGAAAACACGGTGAGCGGAGATATAGGCCTGTAAAGCAAAAATAGGGTGGTAAAACGTCATCTGCGACTATGAGGATGTTTTGTAAATAGTTATTACCTATATATTGTCCTGAATAAATGTTCTTCTGACAGTCCATTGAACAGAGATAAAAATAAAAATGTGTCGAAAATTATGTTTTTCTTTACAACGGCTGTAACGATTTCAATCAAATTTACGGGATACGTTCAACAGACAAGTATATTTTGTTCTCCACGCGCCGTTTACGTCGCAGGTCATCGAATTTAAGGTTGTTGTGGGAAGTTGTGTACGATGCTACGCGCCAGATATTTTGTACTAACAGTAATCAAGGAAGTTGCCCAATAAATTATCAGAAATTTTGACCAAAAGCGATTTTAGCGCAGTTTTTGCAATACACCTCGCTCATGTGACAGTACCATTCTTCAAAAAAATCAGGGTGGTAGTCAAATAAGCTACCAACATGATAAACGTTCAATATTGGTAATCAGGAACAACCCCAGAAATTTCGAAATTCAAACTAACCTCGATTTGCTGACAAACTCCTTTAATTCCAGAACTCTAAGTGCGAACGCTCTCCCCCAGAAAAACCATAATGAACCTATAAATTACCTATATTTTTCTTTACACCCGTGCAAGTCGCACACACAAACCATGACCGGAACAGCGGGTTTCCTATTCATTGCGCTTCGAAATACAAGTAAGTTTTCGCACAGAATCACAATATTTTCCTAAACCTTAAGGTAAATTTGGAAAGTAAATATTGTGGGATATCAAATACAAATTAATTATAGCTTGAGTAATAACGTTACATGATTCAGTAAAACTCAATTCCAATCAAGTATGATCGATGAAAAATCTAAATAAATCGAAAACAACAAACATCTTTCTAATTGTTGAAAAACTGAATAAATATTTTTGTTATAATTTATTGAAAATTCTAGAAAAATTGCTGGAAAATGGGCTTAGAAATTGATCAAAAAATGATTTGGAAAGTTGGCGTAAGCTACCCCCATGACGAGTGCTCTATCGTTTAATGAATCTCACCCTAGGAATTTTGTGAAAATCATGCACAAACTCTTGGGAAATGGTATAAAAATCGTCTCTAAGCGGTTAATATTTGTCGGGTAATCGAGCTAAATGTTATGGGAAACCGCTAACGAATCGGTTGTAACTGAAGCTAAATGTGTGGGCAAAGGCGCTCAAAATGTCGAGAAGCAACGTAAAATTTTTATTTAAATGGCATGAAGAACAGTTAAGAAATGCGCACTATTCGGAAATGTATTAAAATTGGTTTGGAAAGTTGACTTGAAAATAGTGGGGAATGAAAAAACGCTGCAAATTATTACACAACGGTTTATTATTCGGATAATCAGCTTGACCTAGCATTAATGCTCCGAGACCCATCCTGTTCGATTCAGCATCGAAAAATATCATAATGAAACCCAAAAAAAGGCCGAAAAGAACTGAATCGTAATATTAAAATAAACAAAAAAAAACACGAAGGTATCTAGAAAAAACTGAATTTTAATATGAAAACATGCACGCTAAATACTAATATCAAAATTTAACCAAAAATCTATGAAAAAAACATAATGAGAATGAAACGAAAGAATCTAAAAAAATTGAATCGTATTAAAACGAAAACGTCGGGGAAATTGGAAGAGTAAGGCGAATGGGGAGAGACCGGTCGTTGGGAGGGAAGCGAGCGGGAGGCCGCACTCGCTCGCCTCGAGAGCGGTTGGTTTTTAATGAGACGGGCGCGGGGCGGAGGGAATTCAAACGACGAAACGCTTGTAGCTCCCGCGTTGTACTGCGTTTCGTTAATTTTTTTAACCGTTTTTTGCCCATTACAACCACGGGCTTCGTCCGATCGGATTGCCGAGATGGCGGGCACAACTAGATACCAATTCGGATTTTTGGGCGAAAGAACGAATTTTTAGACCACGTTAAAGGCACAAAACGGCCCGGACGGCGGACGGCGGACGGGGACGGGGACGGGGACGGGGACGGGGACGGGGACGGCGGACGGACATTGCAAATTTGGAATCTCCATGTCTTGAAACGTAAAGTATCAAATTTTGAGGGGGGGTTGTAAAAAATTTTTCGTGACCGAAAACATAGGGTTATTATTCAGAATGAATAATAAACCAAAAACGGCCTTGAAACCGCGCAATGTCAAATTCAAAGAAAAATTCTTAGAAAACCGCGCACAAATTCTTAAGAGGTTGATCGCTGCTCGTCAAGTAATACTTATTTATTATTCAGATAAAAGCTGTGAGAAATGAGCAGGAGTTGAAGAAAAGTATTGGGACAATGTTATTTAAAACAACACTTCACAACGGCAAGAAGCGGTAGCGCTTAGTTCCGAAATTGATTATGCTGCTCGTACTCATTCCCGAACCATTATTGAGCAATTGGTGCACAGAGAATTAATGAGGCTGTAAACACGATTTTTGTAAAGAAGGATAGTAATTACTTTTGCAGAGTTACTGGGGAAAAACTTATAGAACTGGTAGTAAGCGAAGCGGCGGTAGTTAAATTCAGGAATTTTTATTGTGACCCCCATATATCTTACGAGCGTTTTGAAACCCTCAACCTATAGGTATTGGATTGGAGTACCACACCAATTTATTTTAACATTCTAGTAACATTTCAGCGGAGTTTATAAGGAAAAATCGCGCAAAAATCGATTACGTCGAAAATTTTGGTAATTTATTGTTCTGCTCCCGTCATTTTCCCACAAATCGAAATTTAATTGAATAGTTGCCTTATTGGGAGTTATAAATATAAAAAATTTAATCAAAATCGTTAGAGCCGTTTTTGAGAATAAAAATATTTGGTGTTTTGATCACTATGATAACTATAGTTAACTTTCGGTGGATTTTGTTCATACCCTTATTTTGACGTCCCATGGTAACCTGCGGGCTAGATATCAAGTTTGAGCTGATTTGGCACGGTCGTTTTCTCTAAAAACGATTTTGTCGAAAATTTACTGCTCTCGACATTTTCCCACAGATGGGAATTTTATGATATAGTTGCCATATTGAGAGCTATCAATATTAAAGATGGAAAATTGAAAGGTAGTTAAAATGCATAACAAATTGAGTGAAAGTAAGAAATTGACTGTACATTCTTGGGAATTTTATTTAAAATTGTCTGAAAATTCGGCTATATTTATTTTAACAGAAAACCAATATTATTGTTGGGGGAATCGTCACTGATCTAGTAGTGAATTGGAAAGAATAAATAATATTATGAATAAATTATTTAAGAATCGAATTTAAACTTTTGGAAGTTGGAGTAAAAATTGATGGGAAAATTATTGAAAGTTGTTGGAAAGGGAGCGAGGGAGACCTTCATTACGTAAAGAAACCAAAGGCCTGACGGTAACTGACTCTCCAGGCCACCAGACACACTTTGAATTACCTAAACATCGTGAGGGTCTGTGCGTAATCTGGAAGATGATGCTTTTTGAATCCGTAAAAAATCAGGCGAATATACGAGGTTACATCATTTTTGGACTTTTCCTCGTTTAGGGATCCTCGTGATCGCGGAGCGCGTTTCAGACGCACGTGGGAAATAGCCCAAGTAAGGGCAGCGTCAGTGAAGAACGTGTCAGGAAGATGAAACGGAGTTAGTATGAAAAAAAAAAAAGCTTAACCTCCCCCGCTTTCCAGGAAGTTAATCAACGTTTTCATTTCCCATTCGTTCCAATTAACGAGCCCTGGTGCAGTCAGTGGGAACTACATTCGGGTTCTCGAGAACAAGCGCCTGACGACGTCAAAGCCACAAGAAAACCGCACACTAATACGAGTGAAAATAGAACGTGGACATTAAACAAAATAAAAATGCACACACGCACAGAAAATAGTATAACTTTTACTAACTTTAGAGATTGAGTTACTGAAGGCATCAATTTATAGCGAAACATTTTAAGAACAAGTGTGGGATGAGTTCTTAAACAAATTTTCTCGCAATTTTGACGTACTCGCTAAAATTGTTTACGCCCCAACAGCTTCCACTGCATTTAACAACACTTTCTGCTGGGTCGTTGCGCGGTGTTCCAACATTTTCTCTCAATTTCTTAACAATTTGATTCCTCCAAAGAACGTGATCAATTTCTTCGCAAATTTTACAAAATATTCCAACAATTTTTACACACGCACTACATTCTCGCTCAATTTTGTAGAGCTTCTTACTATATACTTTTGTACGATTCCTCGAACTTTTAACTCAGAGTCTAAACCACTAGTTCTTCGTTTGTCGAACTTGTGGAAAGCTACGTGTACGCCCGGAAAAAATATCTCGTCACAGCTTTCCGTTTCAGACCCTACTAAGTCTGAAAAACATTGTTCTGGGAAAATTGTCTGTGCGTTGGTGAACGCGATTGAGAGAAAATGGCTTGACGACGTCAGCTCGAACTTGATACCTGTTCCCGCTGGTCCCGCTGGCGTCATCATGAGACGCCAAATGAGGGTATGCGCGAAATCCGCCCAAAACTAACTGTAGTTATCGTTTTCTCTTAGTTCTGTTCCTCAAAAACGGCTCAATCGATTTTGATGAAATTTTTTTACACAGTGTTCGAGCAGTTACACCAATTATGTCATCTATTGAACTACATTTGAGAAGTGTTATATTTTATTTCGTTTTGATGTGAGTGACGTCAGCACACGAGCCATCACCAGCTCCATGTGCCATTTTATAATTCCATTGCCATTCCCTCACTTTTTGCAGTGAAAATCGTAATTACTGAGCATTCGGCATTCTCATCGGGTCTCAGTATCCCGAAAGTCGCTGCAAAACAACGTCTACCAGCGCCATACTCGGACCAATATATCAAGTAGGAGCACGAACTTTAAATACCAAGTACCAATTTATTTTCTACATTTGTTCCGGACTTTTTTCACGCGCATTTACTTTTTCATTTTCTATTTATATTTCATGGACTCAACGATTACTTTATTTTACTTTCTTGTATTAAACTGTACTGACTTACTCCTATTAAAGGCACCCTCGCAATCATGGTCTAGTGGTTAACAACGATCGTTCATAAACCTGACGAATGTCGGTTTATTGGATCGGAGCTCCTCGCGATTGCAGTAATTTTTGCCTGAGTCAGCGGCTTCTTCAAACATCTCCAAACTTTCCTCGTAACAAAACATCTATGTCCAAAATCTGGCTCGATAAGCATTTGACCACTTTGCCACAACAGACAGCGAATAAGTTGACAATACCATAAAATTCCCATGTGTGGTAAAATTACGAGTGCGCGTATTGTTTTTAGCGCATTTTTTTCTTAATAAACTCCGCTTAAATACCATTAGAACCTTCAGAAAAATTCAGGTGGCAGTTCAATCAAGTACCTATACGACGGGCCTTTAATTACGTTCATAAGATACATAGGGGCTGCCCTAAGAATTCCGCAATGTCAACCACTGCCGTTTCACTTACCACCCATTTCTAAATGTTTTTATCCGATAACTCTGGAAAAGTGATTATTATCCTTCTTCAAAAAAAAATTGTGTGTACAATCTCGTTAATTCTCTGTGTACGAACTGCTCAATAATGGTCAGGACATGAGCAGTGCAATTAATTCCGGAACAGTACGTTCTACCGTTTTCTGCCACCGTGTGTGGTGTTTTGTGAAAAATACGTTGAATTAGAAGCAAAAGCCGTGAAAACCAGTGAATGAAAGTTGTATGATGCAGCGCACTTGATATTTTTAACGTACGTTGCAAAATATCCCTGTTAGTTTTACGCAACTCTCATTTGTCATTCGATTTCACATCGGGCTTAATTGCTTCATTTCCCAATCATCTTGGTCAATTTTTTCTACAATTCAGAAAAATCCTCGTCGTTTTTGTGCAAGTTCCTATTTGTACAAGAATTTGTACCATTAAGTCTCACGCAAATTTTAAACTAATTTTTAGACACTTTATTGCGCTTACTACCATGATTTTGTCCAGTCTTATGAGTTTGACTGTATTCACCAACCTCTCATAATTTGATAATGGTGCCTCACGTATTAGAACTCCCGTTCCCGCCAACTATTTTTACACAATTCCCCACGCTTTTTATTCTATTTGACAACGATTTTCATTACTCAATAATAATAATGGTTTTGCCACTTTTTTACAATTTTTCGCCGTTCGCCGACAGCGTTTATACAATTCTTCGCATTCACATTTCCTCCCCATACATTTTACAGAGATTTCCTGACGGATTTTACTATTCCTCGACAATTTTGGCACAATTCGTCTGCCGACAACTTTTACCCGATTTCCCAACAACCTTCGTTGTACTTTTAAACACTTATTTTCTTCACGATTTTCGAACACATTGTCCAACTTTTGAATACAATTTGTACCAAGATTTGCCGATTCTGCTCTCATCAGCAGGTTTACGGTATATAAGGCCGGTGACACTTGATGAACTTAAAGAGGAAATAAAGAATCTCAAACAAATGAAGCACCTGGCATATGAACATCATCAAACAACTCCCAGGAGAAGGGACGCGAATGCTGCTATATCCCATAAATCTACGGCTGAAATATGTACTACGCTGTTGGAAGGTGGCGGAAGTCATCATGATACTGAAACCAGGCAAAGATTCTAGAGACAAAACGGCATACAGACCTATATCATTACTACCGGTAATCTCCAAGCTTTTTGAAAGGTTACTCATAAAAAGACTGAAACTATTATCCAAGAAAGGAGCTTATCCCAAATCATCAGTTCAGATTAGAGAAAAACATTCAACTATAGATCAAGTCGATCGTATTACTGATATAATTGAAAGCTGTCTTGAAAAGAAACAAGTCTGTGCGAGCGTTTTTCTTGATGTGTCCCAGGCATTTGATAAGGTCTGGCATAAAGGACTTCACTATAAACTTAAAAGAGGTCTACCGGAAGAATTCTATGTATTGTTGAAATCATATCATTCAGAGAGATATTTTAGAGTAAATGAGGGGGCATACTCGAGCCTAAAGTTAATTAGGGCAGGAGTTTCTCAAGGAAGTGTACTTGGGCCATTGCTATACCTTCTGTATACGAGCAATGTGAAAACACAACCATTGCGACTTTCGCGGACGATACAGCCCTTCTGGCGGTTGGTGAAACCGTTGAAGCAGCAACTTCAAAACTGCAGCATACCGTTAATGAGGTAAGCGAATTGACCAAAAAATGGCGACTCAAACTGAATGAGTTCAAATCGTCTCACATTAATTTTACTAACAAACAAGTAACTGCATTGCCTGTAATGCTAAATGAACGAGCGATACCTATAGCTAACACCACCAAATACTTGGGAATGACTATTGACACTGAGCTGAAGTGGAAGGAGCACGTCAAAAAGAAAAAAGAAGAACTGAAGATAAAGTTTAGAAGTTTGTATTGGTTGCTAGGTAGGTATTCAGAGCTTTCCATGCATAATCAACTGCTTATATACAAGCAAGTTCTGAAATCGGCGTGGACGTACGGGATGTACGAAAAAGACCAACATTAAGATGATTCAAACTTTTCAGAATAAAGTGCTAAGGAGTATAGTCAATGCCCACTGGGCCATTCGTAACGACGACCTCCATCGAGACTTTAGAATGGAAACAGTGAGCGAAGTAATCAAGCAGCATGCAATCAAACACGAACAGCGACTTCACGCGCACATAAACCCTGAAGCGCTTCACCACCTGGACAACAGTAACGTCATCCGGCGGCTTGATAGGACAAAACCCTTGGACCTCGTGACGTCACGTGATTATTGGTTCAGTGTAGTGAATGGGTGCCATCCAGATTACAGCCATTGGGCTATCAACTCTACAAACTGCTAATAAACGTATGAAAACAAATTAACTTGATGGGCCTATAATGTTCAGTTGTTATGTTATTGATATTATTCTTGAATAAATATCGTTTTAAAAAAAATTTTTACATCCTCACATTATTTATTTTGGTTCTCGCATTTTTGCCATTCCACAACTGTTCTTATTCCATTCACAAATAGTTTTTCGTTATTCTAAACCTTTCTTAACCATATTTCTTAAAAGAAACATTCATAAGATATACAATTTTATATTTTTTCTTTATAAAATCCTCGACATTTTTGTGTTCTAGCGGTTTTCGCTCAATTACTGACAATTCTGGCTCGAAACTCAAACCTCTTTTGCACGATTTTCCAGTAACTTTCGCTCTGCTTTTCAACACCTTCGCCTGGATTTCTCACAATTTTCTTCTTTTTTACTGAATTCCTCGATAGTTATTTCACACGACCCCAAATATTTTTACTTTCTTTTTTTAAATTTAACAGCAGTCCATTTTTGCACAATTCGACACATTTGTATACCTTTTTCCCCTACTTTTTACTCATTTTGAATAAAGTTTCCGACATTTTTGTGTTATCTTCGCGTTAATTTCGATTACCCTCGAAATCCCCTCAACAACTTCAACCTTAATTCCAAACCATGATCACTCTACTTTTCAATCCATTCGACTGTTTTGAAGCGTTTTTCTCGTCTTTTCAACTTTTTCGCTTCATTTCCAAACGTTTCTTACTCCATTCGGCAACAATTTTAGCATACCTCCGCCCACATTATGCTTAATAAGTCGTTTGGCCGACAATTTTTGAACGAAGAAAGCTCCCAAATTCTCATACTTTTTACTTAACCCTCCAGTTATTTGTACGCCATTCCCCAAATAGGGGTTTCACTCTACTTTCAAACTTTTTCACCCAATTTCCCAACGGCTTTTATTCCATTCGTCAACCATTTTCACACAATGTCTCCGCCATTTTTATAAATTCCTTTTTCACCGCAGGGTGCCCACCTCGGTCCGGAACGTCTCCTGCTCCCATCGTTCCCGCGAGTGGATACTTACCCTGAATGGCAGCCGAAAGTTCTTTCGCTCTGACATAACGTCGGTAGCAAGGACCACTGCCTCTTCCAGTTTGAACTGTCTAGTTGTTCTTTGGAGGCTTGCCTTAACCCTGGTGGAGATATTCCCTGTCTGCAAAAGTCTTACTGCTCCCAGGTAAGCAGTCCTCTGAATATGTATATGGAGAGGTGAGATGTCTAAAAGGACTTCCCATTGCAGCAGTAGGGCAAGTACACATTGCCCCTGTAATAGCTAAGCATGCCTGTCGCTGCAGTTTCTGGAGTTTCCCTTGAGCTGTTAGCCGGCATGTTGCCTTCAGCACCACACCGTGGAGGCATAGGTGACGCGGGGTCTTATTATCCCCTTGTAGAGCCACTCCATCATTTTTGGAGTTATGCCCCATGATTTGCTGCACAGCCTCCTACATGCCCACAGGGCTGCAGTTGCCTTGTGCAGCGCATATCTCACATGTGAATTCCAAGTGAGCTGCTTATCCAGTATCACCCCGAGGTATTTCACCCCTGTACTTATATGGAGCCTTGCTCCTTGCATGGTGGGTGATACTATATTTAGGTTTCTTCGCTTGGTAAATGAAACCATGGTGGTCTTGGTTGGGTTTATGTGCAGTCCTTCCTTATCACACCACCTTTGGATGATATCTACAGCTATAAATTCCTTACTCGATTGTCATTTTTTTACAACGTCCATCAGTTTCAAACAACTTTTGCTCGAAATCCCGACAAATTTTAGACGATTTCTCTACAGCCTTCGTACTTCTTCGACTTTTGCTTTTTCCCCTCCCACTCCCTTCCTACAATGTTTGCATGATTTCTTCACCACCTCCATAAAATTCTCAATGCTGTTTGCTTGTGCTTTATATAATAATTAGTACCTTTTTTTAATACTATGAATATTCATGGAAATTGCTCGTAACCTTATTTTCGCGCCATCAAAAAATTAGCAGGAAGATGTTGTGCTTATAGTTTTACTTACTTTCTCACTTTAACTCCGTTCACTTGTATTTCTTGAGCTGTTTCCGTGCTATTTTCAAAAAATGTTAATCGTTTATTTTGACAATTTCTCGGCGATCTTCCTTCAAATAAGGACGTATTTTGCTTGTTTCCAACAAATTTCGCTCTTTCTCTTCATTTTCTCAATTTCGTTAACGCTCTTGGCAACAATTTCTCCTTATTCCCTTACTCATCAGTCAGATGACGAGCTGAAACAGGGTGCGCAAGGAGTGTTTGGGGCAAATATTTGTAATTTTCCCAGCTATTGAACACAACGTGTACATTTATATGAATTATCTCATGTGCATCAAAATTATTACATAACGTCTTACATAAGTGGCCTCGACTATTTTCCCCTCGCCTCGCACCCTCTCCACTCTCTCGACACCCCGTCGATTTCATTTATGAGCAACGTTTAAATAGGAAGAATCATATACGATTTATGAGTGTAAATTGGTGTGACAGTTTAATAGTCGGGTGAATATCGCACCGCGAATGAGACGATAATCACGCGGTGTTTATCCGCCAGAAAACCCCATAATTTTTCCCGCTTGCGAACTCTGGAGGCTTCTCTCGACTCATCCGGATTATTCTTCATCCGCCGGACGTCAGAGAAACGCTATACTCGTTTAGCGGTCATTACCGTCGAATTTATGAAGTTTCCAAATGGGCTGTTACCTGCTCCATTGCCTGCTCGGCTCGATTTAATACGACGGTGTGCGCTGCCTGGTCTTTTTTTTAAAGATTTTGTTTTGTTCTAAACGAGGAGCGTGATGGAACAATTTAGAAGCCTCTTCCTTTTTGTTTCACCTCGGAGCAGAAGCGATGCTTTTATTGAACGAAAGGGGGCGCGTGATGTGCGATGAATGGAACCCATTCGTTGTCCTGACTCTTCGTTTCGAAGCCGAAGGTCGAGGAGTTGCCGAATGAAAACTAGTTCCGATTGTTTGATGAGATCAAGAGCGAAAAAATACTGAGCGTCAATGTGTAGCGCATGAGGTTAAGGTGAAGGTGAAGAAAGGTCTTTATTTGCTACCAGATGTTGCAAACTTTGAAGAGACGATTTGACTTGACACTAGGACGTGTCACGTGCAAAGGGAGAAAATATCTGGTGCGATGCATCACGCAGCTCTCCTTATCCCCATATGCATTCGGCGATTTTTATCTCAAGTAGCTAACTAATAAAATCTGCAACGTTCTACCTGACAACTTACAGCGCTTAAAGGTTCAAGAATTTATTGAGCAGCTCCTACTTATGCTACGCTCATTATTGAGTAACCAGTACATAGGTGTTTCATAAGACTGTCAACCCGATTTTTTTAAAAAGAACGGTGTTGGAATTATGTCCTTTGGAATTATCGGGCAAAAATTGTGAGAAATAGTGGTAACTGAAACGGCGGTGGTTCGTATTCCGAAATGTCTGGAGTTGCTATTTATTATTTTATTATCGTTGTCCAACTATCATCGTATAGTTTATCGGGCTACCACCCTTATTTTTATGATCATAGGAGTGGGATTTATAAGGAAAAATTTGCTAAAATAGACGAAATAGCGGAATGCAATCGACTCAAACTTCATACATGAGGCCAGGGTGCGAGCAAAGTCTGTCCAAAACAAAACCATAGTTATCATAGTAAACAAAACACAAAATTTTTTTCTCAAAAATCGCTAACGATTTTGATCACATTTTTTAATGCAGTTTGCAATAACACAACGATAGCGCAGTATGTTTGTTGGTGAGAAAATAATAAAAGCAGCACAGTAAATGATAATAATTTCGAAGGCAAAGTTATCATACGAGAGGGTTTTATGAGGAAACAACGGCACTAAAATAAATTCTCGTCAAAATTTGTGGTAATTTACTGCGCTGTTGTTATTTTCCTGATAACAAATATTTTGTACTATTATAGTTGTACTACAAACTGTGCATACTGTATTGCCCTACTACATATTATAATCAATTTAATAATAAACACGTACTTAGTGTACAGATATAGTACGCTCAAGGAAAGATGAGGGAACTCTCCAGAGCAAATGCCCTAGAAACCCCCACTACCCCTTGTACTGTTTTTTTTTTTTTTTAATTTATTTATTTAGAGACCAATACATGTTAAAGTATTATAGTTATATTTGTACCACTGGCATTAAAAATAATATGGTTGCTCTTCACACCCACTCAAGGGTGTGGTTGCGTGATGGTATTGGCTGGGTAGTGCGAATATTTTCAAAGGTCAATAAAATCGTGGAAGTGGCGCAGTCAGCGTGATCGTCGGTTACCTAGAGGGTTGAATCCTTCATTAGCTGCCGAGTTTCTGTGTAAGATGTTGCGGGAAGCCAATCTGTTAATGGCTTCTTGGAGAGTTTTAGAAGGTGATTTCAGGCTGAAGTCGTGGTAAATGGTGTCGTTTCAGACGAAGGGCTGGGGCATGAATGACGTTGCGTTGCGACGTTCCGTTTTGGTGTTGCCCCATCTGGCCGTATATCGGCAGGGCGTATGTCCATAGAAGAATACCTTGAAAAATGACAACAAATGTCAATTGTGACGTTCTAGTTTGAAGACTTTTTTTAGGTCGGCAATGTGATCTCGAAATGTCAGGCGTTTATCCAATGTCACTTCGAGGTACTTATGAGAGTTTGAATTTGAAATCTGGTTCCCATTAAAGGAAAGAGGGACGTTCATATACTTCTTCTTGTAGATAAAGGTGACAGCGCATGACTTTTTTGGGTTGATTTCAAGTTTCCAGTGATTACACCACTGGGCGAGCTGATTGAAGAATGTCTGCAATCGTTGGGCCACTACTTCAGATTGCAAACCTCAAACAGCGTAGACGAGGTCGCCTGCGAAGAGACCCGAGAAGTCTGGACTGCCAGTTAGAGGGTATATCATCGCAGTAGAACGTGTACAGGAATGGTCCCCACCCACTCCCCTGAGGAACACAAGCATTGATTGGCCTGTGAGAGGACAGTTGACTGCACATTTACCTGAAACGCCCTTTCGCTGAGGTAACTGGAAATGAGGTTGTAAAAACTGTTCGGTAGATGGAGTCTCAGCTTTGAAAGGAGGCCACAATGCCAAACCCGATCAAAGGCCTTTTCAGTGTCAAAAAAGCTGCGTGGCATTTGTTTGGGTTGTGGAAAGGTTGTTCGATGTAAGTTGTAAAGCGCTGGAGTTGGAGAGGGCAGGACAGGTTTTCTCGGAACCCGAACTGTACTTCAGGAAGGTATTCAGTGAAGTTCAGCAAGTGAGGCAGGGCTAGTCTCTCAAATATTTTGGAGAGAGCAGAAAGCAAGCTGATTGTATTGGGGTTGACACGACGCTTAAAAACTCTTCATTACTTTTACTTGTTCATTAGTACCAAGAAGCTTTCAACCTCTGTGCACAAGTTATATTCCCTGATGGATTTGACTCATTATGCTGTGTCCTAAAAATACTCCACCAGGTAAGCCAAATCGAAACCAAAAGCAAGCGTTTTATAGCACCTTATCCCAGGGGTTGTGTTTTCCCTTCTGAAAAAACCGAAAACAGTTAGAAAAAATATTTGGTGTTAGTTTTGGGCGGATTTTGCACATACCCGTATTTTGACACGTTAAATAGGAAATTTGAGGCTATTCGGTTCAATCAATCGCGTTTACACACTATTTCCTCAAATGGAGCTCGGAAGCAATGAAACGTAATAAACGTAAAAATATTTAGGGAAGTGAGTGAGAAAAATGTTCAGCCGATTACGTAACTTTCATACTACATAGACCTAAGGGGAAAAGATGCCAAATACACGCATGTTTTTTGATGCTGGCAAATACAAAAAAAAATGTCGATGAAAGAATTTTATTATTTCAAATGATGCGTCAATCATGAATCAATTTGAAAAATGAGTTATACTCAATTAATGTACAACCACTGGAACCACTGCTGTATGTTGTTTTTGCGCTTACTTTTTAAAAGCTGACATCGCTAATTCATTTCGAAATTGTCCAATAGCGATATCACACAAGCTTTTACGGTCAGCATGCCGAAAAATCCGAAAATGATGCAGTATCTTCTTGATTTCCTAGAACTCATTAACGAATTATCACAGGAGAGGTTTGAAATCACATCACCGGATAAGACAGTCCACGACGCTCTAACAGTCAACTGGAGTGGTGCGCTGTGGAGACAGCCAAGCCAGCAACTTCACATCCGCCGTCTGAGGGTTCGCCGTACCAACAACCAGAGACTGAGATAACTAACTATCCGTCCACTCATTCAGAAGTGTACATTTATTGTGCTTGTTCTGACATCGGGAAATTCTACTCACTATCACCCCGAGAGTTGAGTCAACAACTGTGTCTAACAATTTATTGTCTCTAGTAGAGGCTTAGCTTGACACATTGTACTCCAGCTATCAATAAAAATATTCCCGGGGTTTCTGTTGAATACAATCAATGTTTTTGAATAGCTGGTATTACCACACTCCTAAAAGTGCTTCCCATTCTCTATTCAGTAGACCTTGTCTTCAAATTAATGTTTCTCTTCAACACTTTTTTCCTGGTCTTCTATATGACCATACATTGGACACTGCCGGCAGAAAACTATTCCCCTCCTAGGGATTTCAACTTCTACATTGCGGAATTTCCCTTTTTGTGGGGAGAGCTATGACCCCCTCTTCACTACCACTGTTGCCTACATTTGTTCTTTTACCTGTACTATCGCTTTTTCTTCCAGTTTTCCCTCCTCATAGTACGCCATTGCCTGGGGACGCCTGATCATGGCTATTCCATTGGCAGGGAATTTTTCTGACCTCACCAGGTGTGACTGGTAAATAAAGCATTTGGGCTCTCCCGCTGTCACTTTGCACTATTTGCTTTCATACCCTCTGCACATTTCTCACAACCTGGTTGAAACTTGCAATATTTTGCTGGGTGACCATAACTTACATACCTGTAGCATCGTATGATTCCAACATACTCCGCTACTTGGCACATATCCCATCCTAGGACTACGTGCTTCTTGTTTAGGATAACCTTTCTTTGGTGTGGGTCCGTGTGAGCCATCCATGCGACGGTGACCCAACCTCTCTTTTCCCATTTAAACCTTGGGCTAGATTCTCTTCTAAATATTTACCAATTTTCCCATTTTGTTTCGTCAGGTACTCTGTATATCTCCAATCCATTCCAATCCTGCTTCTCCTAGTTGGGGGCAGTTCCTCAATTTTTCACTTTTTTCGCTTTGCCGTGATCCTGCTGCGCCTGCCCTTTCCATCCTTACTGCGCTAATACTTACGTCTACTGCTTTCAACCCCATTTCTGCACAAAATTGTTGAAAACTGGATGATGCACGAGTCGAAAACGGGACAACTGATCCCCATGATACAAACCCGATTATTTTGAACCACTAATTGAGTGAAATACCTTTTTCCAATAATAAAGTCTAGTTCTCCTCTCACGCTCAATAAGTTAATACAAGTTTATGCCATCGAATAACAAAACGTTTTACAATACAAAAATATAACATTCTGTAGACGCACAAATTACAAGCTCGATGGCGATGTTTAACACTGCGACACCTCCAGATGCCAATGTCGCAGACGAGACATAGGGTGACAAATAGTCGTTTTATTGGGCGACCTCGGTTTCTCGTTGAAGAAATAAATTTGCGTAAAAACGAAGACCTTCCGTGGATTCGTCTCTGCATATTTTCCCTGCTTTCTCAGTCGTTATCAAACGCTCTCGAGCGAGTAAGAGGGATATTCCCATCTTTTGAGAGACGTCCTCAGGAGTAATAGTTCCACTTCTCTCCAACTGCAAATCCCACCAACAAATAATATTAATTATAAATAACTATCAATGATCGTTTTGGTCTTCGTGGAATGGAACATTCCTATCTATTTTGCAGATGTGGACAAGAAGAATAAGACCAAGTTGAAGAAGAAGGAAAGAGAGAGGATGAATAGTATGAAAGAAGTGGGGGGGGGGGGAGAAGAATAATGTAGCAAAACGTTGTTTTCTAAATAGGATAAAGTGATTCCCCAACCACAGTAGAATCTAGGGCTTGCAGTTCACCATGCTCTGTCCATATGATAAAAATAAATAAAATGCCAGCGTGGAAGAATGTTGATGTACAATACAGGAGTTGCAAGAACGTTTGGCGTAAACCTGCCTCAACATTCAACCTTCACACAGCACAGCCTTTGAGCATCTCGAACGAAACAAAGAAGCTGCCCTTCGACTCTTGCTCGACCCCACGTAGTAACTAACATGCGACACAATCGCTCAATAAGCAATCAGTGCAACTTACTTGAGCCACTGTATCTCTAATGACAGATTCATCATTGTGAGACGATAACTGCAAAACTTTAACTCCAGAATCGAACGTTCGCAACTGGAGGTGACACGGGGAGAGCTTGTCCAACTGATGGCAAGCCCTCAGAAGATCCTCTGGAGACAGAAGCTCCAACCCTCGAGCTCTGTTCACTCGACAGTACGCATCAGCTAGCGACATCATGCCACCCTGTTCCTGAAACACCACGCGCGTAATTTGATCACTCTACTCAATTACTGAATGTATTGGATTAATTTTAATTCTAAATATACGAATATCAGAATTCATTTAAGCAGATTGAAATGCTACAACCCCCCAAGATTGAGAAAGTGCCAATACCTGAACAGGAATTTCCAAAATGTCGACTATTTGACGAGCGAGGTCTGTAACGTACTTAGATTCAGACGAATAGGACTCTCTAGTGACAGGATCGTCGATCCCAAGGCTCAGCAAATAGCTCTTGAACTGTACTGTTTCGTCGTCTGTGATTTCTCCTTGTTTTTCCTAAAAACGAAGAAGCGTTAGTCTTGACAAATGTATGAAGCTTCGAGTGCAGTAGATTGAGACAAACAAGGAAAGACCAACGTGATTGAATGAATTTTAACATTAGTATTGGGTGTATGAGAGATGGAAATCAAATTGAGAAATGAGTGCATGTAAGACGATAGAGAACAGAGAAGTGTAATGTATTGAGTTTTGAGGGATGAAGGAGAGAGAAGAAAAAATATCCCCTCCCTCTCTTGCAGTACACCCCCAATATAAAGCTACAATCATAGAAAGCTAGCGTTGACAAAAAGCTTTTACTTACCCGAATTTTCGTAGAAATTGTTTTAGAGATGGTGACCATTTCCTTCGCCATTTCCATAAGTCGACTAAGATCTTGAAAAGCGGCTGAGATAGAATGATCGGTGGCTCTCTGTTTTTCCTCTAAATTCCTCTCAATCCCAACAATTCCAGTCCGCGTTTTGATAACAGGAAGCTTGAAATACAAGTAATTCAATATATCATATACTTATTTTTGAACCAATAAAAATATTATTGCGATGAATTTGAAAAACGTGCAGGTTAGTAGTTGTGCAAGGAAATAGGAAAACATTCAGGGACGGCTCATATAAAACTTAATTAATAAAATAAAACAATAGTTTCTGAACGATAATTATACATCTGATTGAATTGATTCTGTTTAATTATACATTACAACCGGTACACTAAACCACGAGCTTAAGAAGGGCAGATACATAAGAGAAGCAGCGTCAAAGGTTCTTCACCATCAGCTGTTAAGAAACAAAACCATCGTTACTTGATTAGGGCAAGATTGCCTAAGACTCAATGCACCCAGGTTGGACTTGCAGATGCTCAAGACTGTTGGGTCTGGCTGCTCGACAAGGAAGGCGTTGCTGCCATAGAATCTATATATGCAATGACAACGTGGCAGAGTTGAGTGAAACCTGAGGGTGGAGCTGACATGAAACGCTAAAAAGACTACTAATTACACACAAAGTACCACGTAACTGATGAGAAATCACGCAACAGTAATCTCCACATTACACAATGGTTTATCTCTTTTTAAAGCAGGACTATGACTTATACTATTCAATTCAACGTCGGAAAACATTAAGAAATACAAAATAGCTCTATCAACAATCCTGGAAACGACAGCTCATAAGCAAACAGCAATGTTCATGCAGCATCCCTAAGACCCGTCCTACTCGACTCAGCATAGAAAAATATCTAGGCGACAATGAAATTGCGTTTTTGGCTAACTTTTTTAACAATTTCATGCCCGTAACAACCATGGGTTTCGTCCAATGGAATTGCCAAGTAGGAGAGCACAACCAGATTGCAACTGGAATGTTTGCAAACGGAACGCATTCAATGTTTCCCACAAAACGTTGAAGAATAACAAGAGAGCTGGAGAGAGGTTCACGCTATGTAGTTATGTTGTGTGGTGGTGCAGAACAGACTGTGGTCGCCAAACATCTTGGATTCTCTCGTATTCAGATGCAGTTGGTGGTGGTGGTGGTGGTGACAGTTTCAGTCAGAGGATAGGGTGGTTTGAGCCTATTAGTTGATACAAGGAAATCCTCAGGATGAGTGAGAGAAATGTTAGTTTCTTTATTGGAAATCAGACTTTGGGTTAAACTGAGTTTTGGGTAAATGAGTAAACGAGGGAAAACGATAAGGGTGGAAAGAAAGAGGACTTTGGGCTATTTATTCCGTCTCTAGCGCCAATCGTGACTCTGTTAACCAACAAACTGCAGCAGTCTTCAAACTCATTCAGCTCCTTAACACAACGCAGTGTAAATAACAATGATACTCGAAAGTGATGAAGCCACTGAGCTGCTGGATCAGAGCCCTCGCACTTCTAGTTCAGTATGCCACAGAATTATGGCATATACATGGTATACATTCCCAACCAAGCACAGGCCAGAAGGAGAATCAATCGGTACAGTCAATCAGCAACTTCAATGTCACCCGGCTGACATACTGGATGGGTTTGCTCTGTTGAGTTCAGTCGATTGTAAACCCTACACAGCCTCACCTAGAAGTTGTGATTCCTACATCAGTCAACCCCCTAACCTTTACCTACTCTCAACCATTGAGACATCCTGTGACGTAAAAATGTAGAAATGAGAATAAAACAAATAAATAGACCCACCACATTTTTTGAAGTTTGCGGCGGAGGGATGTGCTGCTTCCATCTTTTCTGGTCTACGGCGCTTCTGAATTCACGAACGAGTGAATCATCCAAACCAAGTTTGAAAGAGAATTTTATGTAGTTGGCTGCTGTGCAAGTTGAAGGGCCAGGAGCTTTGTCTGTCAAGAGTATAAAAAGGATCAACAATTATAACGAGTTTTGAGTGCAGAAACGTGGCACTTACGGCTAACTTAAGGCGTTATGGAGAAAAAAATGTTTGGAGCGCGTTAGGATCACTCATGTAGTTTGGTTTTCGGATTATAATGGCGTATCGTATTGTCAAGGGCGATATAAATACCAAATTTTATCTGATTTGGTTCAGCTGTTGTCTCAATTATATTTACAGAGGCGCACACACCAGTTTCTCAGATTCTTTGAAACATACCATACCTTTCCTTCCTACTTTGTAGCGGTAAGGAAAGTAAAAAAACCCTGCAAATTATTACACAACGGTTTATTATTCGGATAAACAGCTTGACCTAGCATTAATGCTCCGAGACCCATCCCGTTCGATTCAGCATCGAAAAATATCAAAAGGTCGTAAAGAACTGAATCGTAATATTAAAATAAACAAAAAAAACTAAAGTATCTAGAAAAAACTGAATTTTAATATGAAAACATGCACGCTAAATACTAATATCAAAATGTAACCAAAAATCTATGAAAAAACAAGAATGAGAATGAAACGAAAGAATCTAAAAAATTGAAACGTATTAAAACCAAAAAAAATGAAACGAACGAACTATTAAATAAATAAACCAAAAATAAACGAATAATGATAAGTTCAATCGAAGATAACAGATATTTTGCTAACGGAAATAGTTGAGACGAGCGAAACAGTCATTCGTGGAGGTGAAGACGAGAACGAAATACGAAACACGAGTTGGGGGGCTTCCAACGAGTAGAGCGGGCGGCGGGAGGCGAGCGTTGCGTTGAGAGGCAAGGGGGCGGCATTGCCAGTTGAGCAGGCGAGGGATTTCAATGAGATCGAAACGTTGACTCCGTTTTGTTAATTTTTTTAACCGTTTTTTGCCCATAACAATCATGGGCTTCGTCCAATCGGATTGCCGAATTGACGGGCACAACTAGATACCAAATTGGATTTTTGTGCGAAAGAACGAATTTTTTGGACCACGTTAAAGGCACAAAATGGCCCGGACGGGGGACGGGGGGCGGTGGACGGACATTGCAAATTTGGAATCTCCATGTCTTGAAACGTGAAGTATCAAATTTTGAGGGGGGGTTGTAAAAAATTTTTCGTGACCGATAACATAGGGTTATTATTCAGAATAAACCAAAATGAAAACGTGCGTAGGCTACCTGTAATTTCCCACATGTTCAGAGGATAATTCACACACAGTAAATCCAAGTAAATTTGTTATTATCGCCACGCATTTACATTGAACCCCCCAGACAATGAGGGACTCCCCACACTCGGGAGGTACGTGGAATTTGAACACATAAACATTACACTATAGCAACTTCTGGGACTAAAGTACAAAAAGAAGTTGAATGCTAATTGTAGTAATGAAACAAAAATTAAATATTATTGTTTGGTACTCGCCTTTCGTAGTCCTCTCATTTTTAATAGCGCGATTCATTGCAGTATTGATGCTTACAGCAAAACTAACAGGCTCATCTCATTTTTTCACGAACTAAAAGGACTATGACTCCAATAATGTTTGAGCAACCCTCAGACAGTCGACAGACCATGATTGTTGCAGGTTTTTTTAGGGCGAAAATTCTTACTTTCGTGATGGTTTTTAATGAAAGCATTCATTCATTTTCAGTACAGATCCCTGAAGTTACTTGGTTGCACAATAAATGAACAATACTACCAACGTAGCAAGCAGAAAACTCCTACTCCTACATGAACGACTCCCCTGCCAAAAGCTCCACTTGCACCTCATCACAGCAAAGGATTTAATGAATTATGCGCAGTGAGTTGTAATTTCACTCCTTTCAAAATCCCTACTGCCCACATACAATACAAATAGCGTCAGACCTGGTTGCGGAGGGGCGAGATGTAGGACGATTTTCGGAGATCGAGTGAAGGCAAAAGCGCCAGGCGATTCCACTTCCAGAAACACTACGTAAGATAGCGCAAGACTCATGCAGGCGTCGCAGTTGTCCACAGCTCCTGCAAGAAGGTCGATAACGCATTTAACTACTAAATATTTGGCGCAACGCACCACATAACTCTCCTCAGCCCCAAGTGCATTAAGATATTTTTATCACTCTACTAACTAATGTATTCTTCATTCAGTTTACATTAAATGTGGTGGAAGAAACTCGTCGTTCTACTCGGAAAACAGACATTGCTCCAGTTCAAGAATTTATTGGGCTACTACCATTCGTCCCGACCTTCATCAGTGTATGGGTAATTTAGGGGACTGTCGAGACAATGTTTTAGGAAATTCTGCATAGTTCAGCGATCATCGAGCAAACAAGTTAAGTCAAAGAAACGACAATAGTTGGAGTTCCCGAATTTCGTGAGATGTCCGTAATTATTTTTTTAACCCCCATTAAATTACCATTGTGTAGCCTATTGAATTACTAACAATTACGATTGTTCGGAGAACGCTACCAAATAAGCCGGACTAATAAGGAAAACCACTAAAATCTATATTCTTCGACAGTTTTGATATTTACTTGAGCTGCTCTCGTTATTTTTGCACGGGTGGAAAATTTATATTGCTGTTATGGATTTGGGACTGTCCAAGAAAAAAATTTCATCAAAATTGTTGGAGCCATTCTTGAGGAAAAAAAAGGTTGTTATAAACACTATGATGACTATAGTTTGTTTGGGGCTGATTTGGCTCAAACCTTTTCTCATTCTTCCCATGTTGACCAGTAGGTTATATATCAAATTTGAGCTGATCTTTTGTTCGAACCTCACTCTTTTGTACGAAGATCTGTCCTGTCATATTTGCGCTTCTTTGCTTATGAAGGTGTGCAAGATAATAGCTGCCAAATACTACTTAAGGAGCACTAAGTCCACCAGATTGAACTGGAGCGTGAATTTATGCACGTAGGACGCTACGTGGGAGGCTAGCCAAACAGCCACGGCAGAGTGCACTACTCCATCGAGGCTTATTAGCCTTTGCACAATCAACCACCCAGAAACCAGCCCACAGATTGGCTTTCGGAGCAAATACACCCAAAAGAGGCCGAGCTGCCGCTGCGACTTCAGTGGATTATCCCCAAGACCCATGCAGCTTACAGCTGGGGATAGAAATGCGATCCGATGGTACTGCCACATCTCAATGATGCCTCCAGCCACAACCCTGGATTTGTCAACGATGAAACCTGCATTCACGACCTTCACACTGGAACTTGATAGGGCAGCACTAAGGAGACTAAGGTGCACTTCACCCCCAATCCACACATATAAGCCTGGCTTAGCACCTGCGACAAGGATGATGTCACACACACACACATTATCTTCTCATCAGTGTTTTTGAGACTAAGAATTCTTCGAGATGTAGAGATCTGAAGGAAACTCAGACAACACTTTTGTAGCTGATCACACATTTACTCTTTCTCCTTTACGGGGCTAAGGAAAGTAAAAACAGTAATTTTCCTATAACAATTTGACATAATTTTGAAAAAATACTTTCGCACAGTTACAGATCCAATTTGGTTCATCGATACCAGACGAGACAGGACCCACAGTAGTCATGAGTAGGGAGCTGGTACAACCAAAAGCAACAACTAGATGGGCACATACAATGGACGTGCTCACCAAGACACATTTCATTTCTTATGTACCAAGCGAACCTAAACATTGGCCACCTAGCACTGCCACAGGGTGAAGCAATTTTGGATTACCCTGATCGGTTGGCGTTGGTTGAATTCTGCAAAGCTGCATCGCGGAACACAGAGAATTCACCACAAGAGAGCTCAATTTCTGAAGACACTAATGCCGTTTTTACTATAACTCGCTGAGGGCAAAATGTGAGATTTATTTTAATTATAGCTGCGGATACTAAGGGGTAATGTTGTAGAATTGACAAATAGTTTTTGCTCGAAGATGGAACTCAGAATTCATGTTTTCCGGTGCTCGCCAGGATTTCAGAAAGTCTGAACCTCTCACAGACAGTGTTATACCACGCTGTAAAGATGATTGTTCTTTTTTTAGTTTTCTAAATTCTTCATTTCTTTTGGTATCTAATAAACTGCCTCTCTAGTCAGCCCAATACGATTGAAAGAGCTGAACAGTGACCACACATAACTGAAGACTGACGAAAAACACAACTAAGCTCTGGTGAGCATTACCCTGTGGCTTGAGGGAAACAAATTGTTCTCCTCGTTCAGAGTAAGCACAAGCAACACCTCATTTCCTCGTCCCCAAACCACTGCGACCCTCTCATCCTGTAACCCTTTTTATTCCACTCAGTCACTTTGATTCACATACATGCACAGAGGTTAAAAATAAAATACCACTGATTCATACTTAACCACATAAAGGATGCTAGGGATTTTATTCATCCGTTTAAAGACTCAGTATTCCACCCAGTCGCTGTACGGAAAAAGTTATGGACCGCACAGTACGAAATTCATACGCTTCAAAAGCTTTTCAAGCGCAAAACAATATGAAGTAATACCTGGAACTCCCCATATGACGCGGTGAGTAGTTAATAATAAGTCACCTCCTTCCCAAGTCGTCTGAAACACAAATACACGCATCACCACGTGGCACCTCTTGTCAATATTTTCTGCACAATATATTGCAATATTAACATATACAATAATACTTCCATAAAACTAAATGTACGACTGAATATAAAATGTGTTGGCAACAAAACATTTTTTATTGAGCAAGCTATAAGAACTGAGGGTTGTCCCTACTAGGTCCCACCTCTGTTTATTGTAGGTAGATGTTTAAGGTCTACCGTCAGCCTAATGGTTGTGGAACCTTACACTAGCCATCCCTCTCTCACCTAATTGCTTCACAATCTCCCAATTATCGCTTTGTTTTCCACCTACTAGAAGCTGGTTAGAATCAGGGTTCTGAGACAAGTCACTCACACCAGTGACTTCTGTAGCTTTGCCTTGTCTATGTTAAGCAGCTTGTCATTGCGATCACCCATCAACGACTTTGGGAAGAATCGGATGAAATATTGTTAACCACCAGTTCTGAATCACTAGGCCTTTGATCACAGAGTATTCCATTCGTTTCCAAAGTGTTTTTAATTATTCTAGAATTGGAACTTATTTTCCAGAGCGTGCATGTCAGGTTGTTGGTCAGGTTTGTGAACCCAGTTTATAAAGCGGTTTTGTTTAGTTTACGATTTATTTTCATTTTAATAACAGAGCCTTCTTTTCAATTTAAAGTATTATTAAATTCTACAATTGCATTACTATAGTTACCTTGATTTGACTCAATTGATTTTATATTGACTACCCCCCCAATATCTTCTATTTACAGGAGCAGTTAGGCTGATAGTGACTGATTGAGGTTCACACTTCTCAGCTAGTCGCAACAACTTTGTTGCATTGACTGCAGATGAAATCCTGTCTTGTAAACTCAAAAAGAGAAATCTCACATGACCATGAGATTTTGCAAATTTCAATCATCTGGACCCCTGCCACCATCTTTTCACACCTACACCTTTTCATAGGTATATGTGCTACAATAGCTCGGGTTTTGGGCTTGTTAGCTTGGGTTGGGCAAGGACTCTGATTAAATACAAGAAAGTAGTTGAAAACCACACAAGCTAACGCTGTTCAATTGTTGGAACTGCCTACCATTTACATAGATAATACTAATAAAAATAAATCATACGACATAATTAAGAGACAAGGGATAAAGGATCTACAAATTAAACATTGCTACTGTTTTAAAAACTCACATATCAAGGCATAGACTGTGAGATTACCTTAGTATCCCCTTCATAGATAGACACATTTTTGGACCTTCCCACCCTTTGCTCTCCATCCAACATATAAGGAAATGCGTGTTCAAACCTGTCCATCCTCACGCTCTGAAACATTTCATTTTTGGAGTGAAAATATTATCAACTTCTAACACATCAAATTCAAGATCGTAGTTGATGAAGACCCTACTGACCACATAAAAAGGACTGCTTGGAGGGAAGTCAGAAACACTAACAGCTGTCCGACATCCCTCTGGAGGTGCCACAAACTGGTTCCGATACGACATACAGGAGCAGAGGAAAATATCTCTTCATAAGATGAACATCGATCTTGGCACATTAACAATGGTAGCCTTCATTCACTTCTTGACACCTTCAACTTCGTGAGGAAGTGACCTTTTCCTTTCAATTTCATTTCTGCTTATACAAAATGGGCCCTTGGTGATACAGCAACAATATACCTTGAGGTCCCCATAGGAAACTATATACTATAGCCCACCATGGTGGAAAACGCTGCTGCTTGTACCCTCAGTGGCAGTTACATTTATATAGTTATGCATGTTCAGAGGATGGTGTATAGCTGAAAGCACTCTATTTTATGGACCAGCCGCATTCAGAACATGCATACTTGTCAGGGTACACTGACGTACACAACACTCTGTGAGCTTTCAACACTTAAACGATAAAACAAAACAGCACAAATAGGCCTATCCATGGCTACTTGAAAAAATAGCAACAGGAAGGGGGCAGCAGGGAAAGCATTAATGAGAGAGATGGCCTAGAATGCCGAATGACAGCACAAAAAAAAGAGAACGATCGTCAGGGTGACAGAATGTATGGCGGCTATGACTAGGTCACAACGGGTAATTGAACAAAGTAGGAGTGGACAGTTTGATTCCCTAATTCAAGTCCAGTTTATGAAACACTCTAGCCCTATGCAATAAACAGCAAGAACAGTTGAAACTACCTGCGACGACACAGCATTTCAGTGTCGGTAAATGTAGGGATGAAGTCGTACCATCGGTTCATCGGGAATGTTTCCTCAGATAAAACAAAACTAAGTTTCATTCTTGCACACCATCTGTTCATTCGAGTTAGCAACTGTTACTTTTTTTAATTAACTAAACTTGATTTTGAAACTGTCCTATCTCATCATTGTCTCTGAGATCACTGGGCCTGTATGCCGCTTTCACCGCGAGCATTGCTGCTCAATTAGGCTAAATGCATAAACCTGGGAATAAACATCAATGTCAGTAGTTGAAATTCACTTACGCTGTAAATATGTTAAGATTTCTTAACGCTTCTGAATGCTTTTGGCATCCAATGTTTACTAGGTATTGACGTGAAAAATACCGTCCTAGTCACAACTTGATATCTTATTTATTTAATTTAAACGAAGCGTGAGCCTTCAAAAATGATTAATGTTATCAGCACAAATAGACGAGAAACCTCCTTCGTTACCTCCTACTGTTTTGCTCCAAAGGAACTAGTTCTGAACGAAGCAGCGTTCTCAAAAGGAACTGCGCGAAAACGGTTCGGAGTTCTTATCCCAACGCTCCTCGGAGCCGTTACGAACTAGTAGTTCCTGCGCAGTTCGCTTTCGTCTCGGTTTCCTCCACAAATATTAGTATTCAAGTACACTCACACACACTACTGGAAATTCTTAACAAATATTAGTACTTCTGGAACTAATTTTAGGCCATTATTCTATCCGTGGGCAATTGGTTCAAGGCTCTATTCTGAAAAGAGTGAAGTTTTGTTGTTTTTTTCTGTGATTGTTTCGTGGCATCTCAACTAACAAATTATAGATTTCAATTAAATTACCTTCTCGATGGTTGTGTTGGACAGCTCGTTAGATAGCTGACGCAACACAACAAATTTCCAGGCGCTAAGCACTAGAGAATTTGTGGTTAGCTGCTACCGTTCCAGAATTACAGTACATACCACTTTACTACACAATTATTTGTGATTTCGTTTATCACTCTTCACGTAGATCCCAACGAGCCCAAAGAACCGATAATTTTCCTAAGTGTGTGACATGTTTTGCCCTTTGTATCGTTAATTGAATGTCCGACTGTAAATAAGTTTGATAAAGTACAATTCAATGACGTACTTTTCTGTTTGTTTCCATTTCGAGCTGAGAAAGATAACAAATGTGGTAAATAAATAAGGTGGCAAACACTTCATAAATACGTTGGTTGTTTCTAATCGAATAGCCCTCAATTACGAATTAAAGCAAACGTTTTTGTTTGTTTGTTGAAGTTGTGTTGTCAGTATTTATGCTCACAACTTCTTTAAGTAATATGTTTGTTTAAAAATGTAAATATTAGTAACAACTCCGAAATAACTGTAAATGAAAAGGTTGATTTTTGGAAATGAGCATTAAATGGTTGATTTTTGAGGTTATCCAACTTCGCGTAAAGTCGGCAATGTCCGCGTGAACTCGGCAATGACAACCCCGAATCTGCTCTGCGCAGACTCCGTAAAGAAACCTCCTACCCCTTGGAATCTGTTTAAAATTGTCAGAATTTACGCATAAATTCCCCAATCAAAAAAAATTGTTGCAATTTTTAGGTTTAGATCGTTCAAGTATTAAGTTATTTACTCTAACGCGAGTTACCGTTTGATACTTGATCAAATTGCGCAGTGATCGCCGCCTTCCCGTTTCGTTATTGATTGAAAATATCTTCGTAGGTTGCCGAATTGAATTCGCTGCTACGTGGTGAAGAAAATGTCCGGAGATAACATGGAGGACAAAAAGGTACTTTTTACTCTCTATTGTTCATTAATTAGAGGAGTTGAGATTTGTTGATTTCCTCAAGGAAGAACATTTTTTTAAAACTGGTCGACTTCTTGTTCTTCTTCGCGTTGTTATGTTTTCCTGGAGGTGCTCAGGTTAGGTGTCGTATTGTTATATTATTGTTACTAGTAAATTTTAGATCAGTCCACACGTTCGCCTTTTTAATCGAATCAATTAACTAATAATCACAAGCTTAAACACCTTCCGGTGCACCGTTTCAGCGTTTATAGTCAACCAATCGCCTTTACATGAGACATATCGCGGCAATGGTTCGTAAAAAGTGAATTTGTTTAGCCTAAAGGTTCTGTAATGAGTTAAAACGATCAAACTTCGAATTACTGTCGTACCTTTACGAACTTGTGAAAACAAGGAGTTGTTAATCAATTATTCATCCGCGATATTTATGATTGTTCATAACCGTATGTGAATCCGTTATACCTTAAGTTGAATTTCTGTGACAGGAAGACGAAAAAGTGTATGGAGGCTGTCAAGGCCCTGACGCTATGTACGTGAAGTTGATCTCTTCAGATGGTCACGAGTTTGTCGTTAAGAAAGAGCACGCGTTAACGTCAGGTTAGTCCAGTATTTGCCCACCAGTTAATTCGGGCGTTATTTCTCCATGTTCATTTGTTCTTACGATGATGTTATTCTTTCAGGAACAATAAAAGCCATGATGAGCGGGCCTGGACAGTTTTCAGAGAACGAGACGAATCAAATACATTTTAGAGAAATTCCGTAAGTTCTATCACTCAAATTATATTTTAGGCAGTTTATCGTCCTTTTCTAGACTCAGTAAAACTAACAGTTACCATTAGGCGAAGAGAAAGTGAGAGTGCAGAGGAACAAATGGAACATGAAAAGATTAGTTTTCTAGAACTGGCTTGTTATGAAGCCTGCTCTGATCACTCGGCTGTAGGACTGTATGGAATGCTCCATCGCCCTGGGTGTGAAGGAGTGAAGATGCCTGTTCGAGGATCGAACTAGAAACTGCTGATTCTGATCATATCCTTGCTTGGCATGGAACGCCTCATGCCCTAATGCGCCCTGTGTTGGCTACTTAGTGCCAGGACACTGATAACAAATAATAAACTATAGTTAACTCGGGTGAAACAAAGAATATGGACCGACCGCTTGATAACGCTAGGACTGCATGTATCGATAGGTCGCTTGATAATGCTACAATTGCAAGTATCGATATGCTCGGAGACTGCAATGAACTCGGAGAAAGAGTGAGAGCGATAACAGAATGAGAAAGAACAATCACCGTACCACACAAATTCGATCGAAGGAACATGGGCCGCTATCAAGCCTTGGATTCCCTCTAGATCGGTCACAGATCATTTTGATTCGTACCTCTTCGAATATATTTGGAGAAGGATGAGAAGTCACTGTGATGATCTAACTAGGGCATTTCTGAAGGATGTGGTACATGTGTACAAAGTGAATGGTGGAGGAGAGGAAGCATCCGGCAGTTGTTCGTCAGGGACTTCCTAGAACCTGTAAGTACAGTATAACATTGTTCCAACTTTTGTTAAATGTACGTTTTCGACAATCTGTTAGTTACCTCATATTTATTTCATATACCCATTCTTAATTTCATTGAATTAACTCCTTTGTACATTTAAAATAATTATATAACGGGGTATTACATAATGAACATTAAATAATCGGCATAATCGTACAGCTGTCATTATTTCTAATTTCAAACATGGCGCCAGAGCCCACGATGTCGGGCATATCGATAACCTGACCTCAGTCGTGATATATCGATATATTGCCTTATCAGAGGGCGCGGCCCTTATTCTTTGCTTTTACCGTTAACTGCTTTTACAAATGTTAATGATGTATTAAACGCCTAATTGCCATCAAAGATGAAGCAGCAGACCATACCCACAGGCAGAGCTTGAGAGTTCTCCCCTTATATGCCATTTGAAATTCTGGTGTGACGCTCCACACATCTTTCCTTTTCACATACAGCAATTTGTACCGCTCTACCAGCTAATCCAAATCAATGATTAACTCAGATGTAGAGTATAACATTCTGTACCAGGAAACTGGTCACGCTAAACGTTTCAGAATTTATTGCATCGCTCCTACTTATGTTACAATCTTTATAAAGTAATCCAAATTGGGAAGGTACGTGTTAATTGTTCTGGCGTTAGGTGAACGCTGAAAAAGGTTTTCGAAGAAACGATAGAAGTTTGAAATTGGTTGATCATCCTAATTACAGTTATTCTATAAACGTCGATCTTGTGGATAGATTATTGAACTATCAAAATGGTTTTTGTGAAAACGCTCGTCATTTGAGTGGGTAGTACAACTACATAGATGTGTTTGTATAGTTATAGTTGCTTAGAGCCACTAAATCAAGTCAATTTTGGTGTGACGCATCACGTACCTTTACTCGGATTCACGTGCACTGATTATCTTGACTCTACCAACTGATCTAATTTCTTTTTCATTCTGTTTACAACGTTCTACGTGACAGTGGGAGGCGCTTAACGTTCTGGAATTTATTGCATTGCTCCTACTTGGGCCATGGCCAAGCAATCAGTTCACAGGCGAGTTCAAGAGGCTGTTTACATGATTTATGAGAACGTTCGTTTCGAAATAATCAGTTAAAAACTGAGAAATGGTAATAAATGGAGTTGAACTTCTGGAGTGGCTCCCATGTATCTTATGAAATAGTTTTCTCTATAAATGTCTCAGTAAAAATTCGGTAACTATTAATATATTCCTAGAAGACGAAATCAGGTTTTTAAACTTGTATCTTTTTTTTATAAGTCCCGCTCAAATGATACCAGCAGGGTCATTAAAATCAGGGCGGTAGTTCAATAAACTACCAATGTAGTGAGCTTTCATAAGATAATTAGGAGAAATATCGGAAAGTCCGGAATTCGAAGGAAGGCCGTTTCATTTACTTGCATTTCTCACAGTTTTTACCCGATAACTCCAAAACAGCGAACACGACCCTTCTAAAAAAACTCACATTGACAGCCTCAGAAGCCGCCGATGAGACTGATCACTCAATAAAGGTCGTGGCGTGAATAGAGGCAATTAAATAAATCCTGGAAAATTAAGTGCTAACACGTTCGTTGGGGTTATCATTGATATGAACTGAGTGAAAAAGAGTGATTGGAATCGCTGAATTTAGTGGGGCTGAGGAAAGTTTTGTGATGCGTCGCAACCGTTGTGATTTATTTAGACCGTTTTTTTTCTTCCTGTTGTTAAGAATTCTAGTGGTGCTCGTCTGGGAAAGGTGCATTCGTGGATCTGTGTGACTCGTGTCTCAGTTAGCACAGCTCATCGATAGGTTTTTTTTTAAGGATTCGTATTGTAAACGTGTACTCTAAACAACTTTTTCGTTGCAGGTCTCACGTTCTCCAAAAGGTGTGTATGTATTTCACCTACAAAGTTCGATACACCAATTCATCGACTGAAATACCCGAGTTTCCAATTGCCCCTCAAGTGGCTCTAGAACTTCTAATGGCCGCTAATTTCCTCGATTGTTAAAACATTCTTTTTCTGTGCGCTCTCATATTTTATTTAATTTGCGTGACATGGTTATTTAACGTAATCTTAAGTCAGTAGCGAACCTTCATTCACTCTCCCAGTCACAACCCTCATGTAGCCATTTGTGTAACTACCAATTTTGTTTCAAAGTCACGATTTCACTCAGCTTTTCAATTTAGTAATTTTTTACGCTAGAAATGTAATTATTACTGTGAACAAAAAAAGGATAAAAATTAAGTTATTAAATATTGTCTCGTATAGCAACAATAAACGCTGTGTAAACAATTCAATAATTGACTTTGTGTGATGGCGTGAGCCAACCTGTTCCCATGTCCTTCGTGTCAATTAAATATCGGTGCGATGCGTTGCACAACTTTCCTCAGCCCCACATACAAGCGATTTTCACGACCTTGGCTCTTTGTTCACGCACTTCTTACAAAGTTGATAAAACCTCACGTTTTACGCAGTTTCCGAATTTATTGGACTGTTGCTACATATGAGAACACATTTATTGAGTGATAAACGGGCAGGAAATTGATGTGACTGTCAACATGAGAGTTTTGAAATTACGAGAGAGACACGCTGAAAAAAAGCGACGGTTGAATTCTGGAATTTCTGAAGTTGCTCTCGACTATTTTATGACCACCATTGGCATTTTATTGGACTACCTGTCTGATTTTTTTGAGAACGCTTGTATTATATGAGAGAGCTTCAAACGGAAAACTAATAAAATCGCTTTTCGTCGAAAATTCCATTATTTATTGTGCTGCTCTCGTTTTCCAAAAGGATGAACATTCTACAGCAAGGTTTATATCCTTCACTACTGTCCAAATGAATGAAATAATCAAAATTGTTGGTCAAACACGACCAACACACTATGTGTACATGGCTTTTTCTACGTACTCGATTCATTTATCATTCAGATCATTTGAACTTGGTCAAACAACACTTCACAGCAGCAGAAAGCGGTAGCACTTACAGTTCCAGAATTTACTTTGCTGCCCATACTCATTCCTGGACCATTATTGAGCAATTGGTTCACAGAGAATTAATGAGGCTGTAAACACGACCTTATTAAAGAAGGATAGTAATTACTTTTGCAGAGTTATAGGGTAAAAACGTTTAGAACTGATATTAAGCGAAACGGCGGTAGGTTAAGTTCCGTAATTTCTGGAATGACCCCCATATATCCCCTATAGGTATTAGATTGGACTTCTACTACAATTTTTTATAAACATTTTAGTAACATTTCAGCGGAGTTTATAAGGAAAAATCGTCGAAAATGTTGGTAATTTATTGTGCTGCTCTCGTGATTTTCCCACGAATGGGAATTTCAAAGTATAGTTGCTTTATTGAGAGCTATCAATATAACGAATTTAATCAAAATCGTTGAAGCCGTTTTTAAGAAAAAAAATTTAGGTTTGATCACTATGATAACTATAGTTAACTTTCAGTGGCTTTTGCTCATACCCTTATTTTGGCGTCCCATGGTAATCTGCTAGCTAAGAGATATCAAGTTTGAGCTGATTTGGTACGGTCGTTTTCTCTAAAATTCGTTCACAGACCATTTTCCCAAATAGTGTTTGACAGACTCAGTGGGCTTCAGAATTCCAATTTTTGTTCAGCCGATTTCATAATTTTCCTTTCTACTTTGTAGAGCCAAGGAAAGTAAAAAGACGATTGAATTTGTTCGATTTAAGCTACTCCTGATTTACCTTACGACCACTGTTACATTATTAGATTAATTAGACTATCACTTTAATTTGTATGCAAGTTTTGTGAGTCCCATCAGATTTTTACGTTTCAAGAGCATTCAAGGCTGAAATTTGCAAAAATGATCTGAGAACACAATTGAGAGAAAATGGCTGAACCAAATCGACTGATTCATATTTAGCTTACAGGTCACCATGGGACGCCAAAATAAGGGTAAGAGCACGATTGGTAAAAGCAAAGAATAGGGACCGCTCCCTCTGATAAGGCAATATATCGATATACCACGACCGAGGTAAGGTTATCGATATGCCCGACATCCTGGGCTGTGGCGCCATGTTTGAAATTAGAAATAACGACAGCTGTACAATTATGCCAATTATTTAATACCCCTTATATAATTATTTTAAATGTACAAAGACTATGAAAAGGAGTGAATTCAATGAAATTATGAATGGGTATATGAAATAAATATGATAACTAACAGACGCATATCAATACATGCAGTTGTAGCGTTATCAAGTGACCTATCGATACATGCAGTTGTAGCGTTATTGAGCAGTCGGTCCATATTCTTTGTTTCACCCGCACGATTGGCTAATGGTTATACTAATTTTGAAAAATTGATTGTCCAATGGAATCCACCAGCTCATCATTTAACAAATTGAGGGAGTCGCAGAATATATCACAAGAGTGTGGGAGAGAGAAGAATCCAAAGGTAGCAGAGCTAGATGAAAGGGGGTTATTGAATAGTTGTAGTTGGCGCATGAACTAGATTAGTGGAAAGCAGCATGGGAAGGACAGCTACAGCAGGGCAGGACGATCTATTAGCCTCAACAACCTGATGATGAATGATTGATGAGCAACTGGACTACCATGACTTAAGACAGCCAACCAGCAAGAGCCAGAGTAACGTCGGGATAGAAGTCAGACTAGCTCACCCCCTGTCCAAATGAAATCGTTGACTTGCTCTGAGCTCGCTCATATGATCAGAAGCACTGCCATAAAATGGTGACCAAATGACGGGCTCTTATTCCAAAATCCAGTGAGTTGAAAAGAATGGCCAATGCAACAATCTCAGTCAAATCTCTCGTATGCTGCCTCTAGAAGCTCTTATCCCTCATACCTCTCGAATAGACACTGCCATGGAACCCTTCAAAGAGAATTGGCGAATATGTTGAGACATTGATCAATACGTACAACATTAATATTAATCAAATACATGTGAACAGGCGGCGACTTATGGGGTAGTTTTATACGAGATTGTGTCGAGTATTTATGTACAAACATATACAAACGGATAGTGTCTTACAATGTATATGTACAAGATGGGTACATTTTATTTTAAAATACGTGGAAGTTGTTCATGTGAACAACAAGAGTTCACTGATATTTGCGGTAGCCAATGCCGACTCCGCTGATGAGAACTTTGTTCGTCCCCAACTTGAGGTCGTCGTCGTCGTCTTCTGCGGCCCCATCGCGAAACGGCTCCAATTTGAACATCACTCCCGCGAACTGTTTGAGGTGTCGAATGAACTCGATGGCGTAGGGTGACAACGGGCCGAGAACGATCTGCGATATGTCCGTCGACGTGAACGTCATGTAGAGAACTGCCAAAGTTTGGAAATTCGAGTCGACGACTCCTCCGCGGCTGACAGCTTCGAGAAGAAGGGCGGCGCAAGTTTTTCCCAACTCTTCGGGCGTTCGCCGCTCGGCTGGTGGGGGTTCGCTGACAACGTCGGCGGCGAACACGGCTCCTCCGGTCGTCTCAGCTCGAACGCATCCGCCGAAACCCGGGGATTTACCGCCCGCGGCGCCTTTCATCAACTCGCTCGTTATGAAAACGTTGGGGAGGAAATTCAACGCCGTCCCTTTGGCGACTATCACGAATCGGTTGGCCAACGCTGGAGACACACGAACGGAAAACGCCGTCCCTCGCACTTTTTCCACTTTTCCGGAGTCTTTCAACTGCACGGCTTTCAACTTCAACGAAGGGAAATGAACTTGAACTTCGCCTCCGCCCTCCGGCTCTAAACCTCGTTTCTTGATGTGAAATTCTATTCCCGGATCGACGACGACGAAACGTTTCAACACGTTGACACCGGCCGTCTTAAAAGCGTCGACGGACACATCCAAATTATTGTTCGTAACCCCCTTTAAAACTATCGTCAACGATTTTTTGCAGAACGGAGCCAAAGCGAAGATAACTTCGAGGTAGTAGCCGATGCCGCGGAGCTTGCAACATTCGTGTTGAACCGAACCTCCGGACAGAGCGCCGGGAGTAAAAATGAAACTAGTTCCCGACTCGTTCACTTCCAACCAGGTTCCGTTGGTCATTTTGTCCAACAGACGGAGCAAATTGACTTCGTACTCTCGGAGCCCGGGCTCGGAGTCGCTCGAGCGGATGTTGGACACCTTAATCGTTTTACCCGTCAAAACAGATAAAATCAACCGCTGCCTCATGAAGTTGCTTCCGCTGAACGAAAGCGAGTTCGGTTTCTCTTTCTTCATCTCGCTGTTGAGTTCAATTAACGTGGTGGAGGAAATATCATCACTTCATACACACAATAATACGCTGTCAACAGTAAAAGCGTGACTGAGATTGGAAGGTAACGTTTGCGTTGTTGTACACTCCAAAACTTCCTCTGCGTCATCATCGTTTATCCAGTTTTCCATGGAAAAAGGATTATCCCACCAATCTTCTATTTATTTACTTACATGAAGCGATAAGGCTCAAGCCTATAAGCACGACAAGAACAAAAGTAAGTTGAATGGACAGCACAAGAGTTCACACCGAATGATTTTCTCATGCAAACATGTACCTTATCACCTCTATACACACCAGCTATAAATTTAAGAGTTGAAGAGATCAAAGTCAGAATGCTGTTTACCTTGCAATGACATAGGGAGACAGAAGATTTTAACAAGTAATTTGCAGAACCCGTAGGAACGAAGAAGGATTGGTGCTGGTGAGAAAATTCACTACAAACAGCAGGGACAGACTGTCCGTCTGACCACCTACAAGTTACCCCAGCCAATGGTCCTGTATTGAAGTCCTCCCACGCAACGCCTATTCTGAAGACAACAAATCGAAGAAACTTCTGTCAAACTCATTCGATGTTCTCCTTAGCATTACCATAGTAAAGGGGCCACACATTTGAGGGAAACTCGAAACTGGGATAGAGGAGCAACACAAATAGGGCAGTCAACACAGATCTGCTAGTGAAACCACATGAGTACTCACCCAATATCTCACATCGTTTAAACATCAATCTTTGTAGCGAATTTACGAAAAATGTTCACAAATTCCTAAGTTATTGTATCCATACGTATGTGACAATATTTGCGTAGCATATAACTTCTATCTCAGCAATTCTTAGGATTAGAAAGCTCATTCAGCACCCTTCACCACACTATAAGGCGTCCTTAGATCTTCATTGAATAGAAAACTTCACTTTGGTTCCAGTTTTTACCAACTTGAATAAAGTTAATAAAAGTTTGTAAAAACACAGTTTCCATCACTGAACGCATAACTTGAAAGTATATGATCAGAATAAGGTAATTCTTGACCGTTCATTTTTAAAAAGTTTATGTGGATCTTTCACGCCGTTTGGGTTAATTTGTAAATCATTATCAGGCCTCAGATTTTGGCGATTGTGGAGGTTTATTAATCACATTTATGAAGAGACATAAATAGGATAATAGAACACAATGTTAAATGCATGTCTCTTGGGATTTCGTCTATAATGACCCGTGTTTCGAGGTTTTTAATTCTCCATCAAAATCATGCCCTGCAGTTGACAAAAAAGGTGAACATCAAACAACATCAAGTCAAATCATAAACCTGGAACTACATTTGATGCAAAATAAGCGTACTTAATAAAATAACAAAATGAACTGACAAATCATTGAAGAATGTTGCTGCCTGACATCAATGTAAAACAATGTAGTGACCCCCTACCGATAATTTGGAAACATCGATAATCGATTTCCATCTCCAGTGTAGAGAAAACTGTTTACGTGACTGTGATAAGGTAACTACGACAAATGTTTGGAGTATTTCCCGCACAGTAGCGCTAAGTGAGGGGTTAGTTTCCGATTAAGACGTTCCGTATCACTTCGAAACACCCCCACTCCAACATTGATTCGATCCAACTTTCCGTTTACCTAAATACTTCGCGCCTTTTTTTTCCTCAGCTCCAGGTCTTCGGTTGCTTAAAATCGTTCAAGGCGAGCTACATCTCTCTCGACTAGCTGAGATTCACTTAAGGGGTAAAATGGTCTATTGGCCACAGAAAAAATATAAGGTTGTCTATGACTCAGTTATCACATCGGGAGCTGTTCTTTTGACGGACAGAAAGGATCCGACGAATGACTAAAAGAGAACATCATCTACACAAATGTTAAATGCAGAACCTCTGACAATGATGTGGCCAACTAGCTCAAGTTGGAACGACGAACTAGCTTAAATAAGCGATCATTTAGTAAGTCCTCAACCGGTCAATGGGGTTTACTAAAGAACATGAACCGACCGCTTGATAACGCTACGACTGCATGTATCGATAGTTCGCTTGAACGCTACGACTGCAAGTATCGATATGGGTCAGTTGGTGGGGGAGAGCCTATGAGCGATGTCTGGCATATCGATAACCTGACCTCGGTCGTGATATATCGATATATTGCTTTACCAGAGGGAGCGGTCCATATTCTTTGCTTTTACCGGTCAATGTTGTTACTTTATTAGTAACACGAACTAACAGAACGACTCCGCTCGTTCTTTTTCACTTCACCCTCCGGCCATCTTAAGGTCCCTCGCTCCAACGCTCACCGATCATCTAGTTCTTTTGATTCTGCCTTCTTTACTCAAAACGACTAGAAGTATTGCGTAACACGAAAATTTTTTTGAAGTATTTCGAAAACATGACAAGGGAATGATAAATCACACGCTTGTTTTGCAGTTTGAAAGACGAAATATGTTTTTTCTGATCTGAAAACGTTAAACCCCGACGAATAAAATGCACTCCGTTCCGTTACGGTGAACCAAAAGAGAATAGTTGAGAGGAAACCCGATCGATTCAAAGTTCGACAAGCACGTCCACGAAACAGAAGTGCCCTAATAATAACCTTGTGCATAACTTACGACTATTACACGAACGATATTTAGTTTAGAGTAATGTCAGCTAGCAAAATATTCGTGTCTTCAGTGTATTGATATTCGTTAAACAAACGACTGGACACAATTTTTATATAATATTGTTGTATGTAGTTAACAGTTACTATCTGTAGGGAGAACGATTTCGTAAACGTACCATGTTCTTCTTTATTAGCGATTAGCCAGTTGACGAATCGATCCAGATGAACTAAATGAACGTGAGTTGTTTCGTTCATTCTCGATTCATAGATTGTTAATTGTGATTCATTCGTTCCCGGACGAGTTTTATGAAGAGCTGCCTCTCTCGCAGGATTAGGGCTGTTCCTTGTTTCTGAAATTCGACGGGGCAGAAGAATTAAAATTAGAACTGAATTAACGACTAAATAATAGGGTATCTGTAGTGCGCGATGGACATTAAACTCTATCCTATCGGTTTTAGATAATCTGCAGTCAACATTGTAAATCGCTAGCAGTCCCTCCAGCTGTCAAATGAGTGTTACGATGTTCCCGAGTTATACTGAATGTCTATGTCAATGCTGAGTAGATAACGACCTCAGATAAAAACTGACGGCTGTTCCTCGATTTTCGTATTTATGCTCACACGTTATTAACCGTCGATATTTGCGTTTCATCGCCCGTGTCAGTTGCTCAAGTGCCTCCTCGCGACATGGACGTATTGACTCTAATAGGCCTTTTGGTCGTTGTTTATTTCGCGGCTTACTTCGTTCTTCTTCCTTTCGTAGACTGCGATTTGACGCTCCTTTTTGCCGACATTTTCGGCAAAAAATTAGGTAAAATGTACTTATTTTTCTCCCCTTTGTCTCTTTTCACAAATTACTGTCATTGGCCGCTGGTTTGACCCAGTAGTTGCCTTTTAATTCGTGACATAGTTTGTGAAGCAATCCTCAGGGGATTTTTTGTATTTTAATTGAGAAACCGGTCAATCAAGTTTAGTTTTTTCCGGGTTATACGAACTAATAAGACTGGAGGACTGATCTTGAATTATCTCAAGTATTTGAAAGAAGTAAAATTCAAGGTTCTTACAATTATTTTCCCTCTTAGACCTGAATGACTCAGCAGCTTGGGATTTCATACTCAAAATATCTAGTGTGGCGCATCACACTACTTTCCGTGCCCTCATTATGTACATAGGTGCTATATTTTGACTTTCCTTGGCCCTCCGAAGTAAAAAGGAAAGTTCTGAAAAATATTCTACAGATGACGTTCCCTAGGGTCTTAGGTCTGAATGCGATTGTGAGAAACTGGCTGAACCACATTACCTTAAATTTAACGTTGAAGCCTGCAGATTGAAATGGGACGCTATAATAAGTGTATGAGTAAAGCCCACCCGTAACTAACACTGCTAATACTGTATACTGTAGTACCAATACTTTGTATGGCCTACAAGGCCATCTCAGCCTGCACCTTTAGGTCCAGGCTAACGTGGGAATGTCTTCGGGCGCTCAAACGACTTGGTGCCCATCACAGGCTTTCCCTTATTTGGATACTTGTTCATAGAGGCCAAGAGGGCAATGAAAAGGTAGACTGCCTTGTGGAAAGGGGCACAGAATCACACCCCCTGGGTCCAAGCCTCACATAGGAGCAACGAATAGTCTAGTCGAAGTTGGTTGATGGCCTAGTAGGAAACTCAAAACTATTGTGGAGTTTGCTACAAAAGACATATTCAGTTTCTTAAAGGGGGCTGGCCTGCATGTCTTTATTAGGTATGGGACATTGTCACAATAGTCGCAGCATGTAGCTGCAGTGACGAAGGGGCTGAGCCCCATGTGCCATCAATCCAAAAAATAGACAGATTTTCCATCCAAGTAGAGGATATTGTCATTTAAATCCGCTTTGCCAACTGCTATGGTTTTAGTTTTGCTGTTGTTAATGAGGGGCAGTTTCATGAGGTGACAGGCGAGCAACTATCAATGTTGAATGCTGGATCAAATATCGCTACTTTGCTCCTAATTCTGTAGCACGCTAAGAGTGAGCCTCAAGGAATGACCAGTGCTTGTATATGAACACAAGCTCAGGGCAGTTAATTAATGGGGACCGTAGGCTTCAGTTTGGAAAGGAACGTGCGCAAGATCAAAATGGCATCCTCACCATACTTACTGATTGGTGATCTCATTAAAATTCAAACTCCTTCGGTGATTCCAGTATTGAAAATGTCTAGCACTGCACAGCTATTTTAAACAAATGTAGCAGATCAACCTGTAAACTCGAGTATTAAATACTTTATATTATCATGACTGATTAGGACACCACGCGTCAGGCGTAATTTGAACCCTTAGTCAATTAATATTGACATGTTTTGTATGACGTTCAAGAAATAAAAAGAGTTTTGTTTCATGTTGCAGATAAGTACAAAGGTAAAGTGGTGTGGATCACGGGTGCTTCCAGTGGAATCGGGGAGTTCTTAGCTGTTGAGCTTGCTAAGCACGGGGCAAAATTGGTGCTCACCGCAAGATCAGTATTGAATCTTGAACGGGTTAAAGGAAGATGTTTAGGTGAGTGCGAGTTACCAGATTGACTTTTACTACGTGCTACAATTAAAGATGGGGACTAGATTAAAATGATGATGCTGACAAATGAATAAATGATAAAGCGCGGTTGACAAAGTTTGACACGATCCATTATCAGCAAATTCCAACACCGTCAAACCAGTTCCCTTATTGAGGAGGTATGAGTTGCACTCGTACATACACCACATGTCATGAGTTGTGTGGTTGTAGAACTTATGTGGCCATTGCTTATCAGTAAACATCTGAGATCACTTCACCATAAACGAATTGAATGAAATAGATTATTTCAGGAAATAGTAACCAAGGGCGTTGTGTGAATAGTAAACTTACTCCTGGGCACTTCGGTGAACAGTGCGTTTTTGCATAATGAACTGAGTCATGTGGAGAGGGGGAGAGGGATTGTAGGATCCAGGGCTGCCCAGAACACGCAGACAAGGCAGAGTCGTTTAAGACGGTTTACAGGCTTGATTCACCCCAATTTATAGATTTATGGGCATAAGATTGTGCTATTTGGTAGACACGGAGGGAGCAGAATTTTTCAGGGTCCAGGAAGATGTGGTGAGCCTGATCCGCCCATTTCATTTCGTTACTTCCTACTGATTCGAGTGTAAGGAAATATTGCACGTCACGTAAAAACAAAAACAAGTTAAGTTTTTCTCGAATCTTTACATCTTGAGACCTGCTCAATCGAAGAAGTCTAATTTCAGCTCGTCTGAAATGTGAGAAAGAGTGTCTGTAATTGAACACCTGAACCGTTAGAGATTTCGAAATTTTCTTTTTAATCCTTACTTTTTGAAGGCACAAATAAATGCGCATGCTGCTAGGAAACGGACTAAAATGTGCAAAAAACGCGTTTTATTTATTTTCGAAATTTTTACAACAAGCGCATAACCGCATTTGATGAAATGCCTTCTTGCAACGTATACCCATATTTTATTGTGTGCAAGTACTTCTATGACTAAATTTTGTCGCCAGCATACGTATGTGTGTACCGCGACTATAGCATATAATTGAATTTACAGTATTCAAACGTAATTACGGCAATCGTAGTTCTGTAAACAAATATTTTTCCCTCTAAATTGCTCCAATTATTTCGACAAAAGTTTGTGTGTTCAGTTTCAAACACGTGAACATTTACATGGAATTTGTATCTGTGGGAAACTCACAAGAGCAGCACAATAAATTATAAAAATATCCACAAAATTAGGTTTTCCTTATAAATCCAGCTCGTATTAAACTAATGTCGTTAAATCGTGTTGGTAGTCCAATAATACAATCTGTCGTAAAAACACTGGGCGACCCAATAGTTAGAAGCTTCCTCATAGAAGAAACAAAGTACAAAGTTGGGAAACTCCATCAACAAGGGAATACAGGTACTCTAAAATGGATACCCAGGGTATTTGGGGAATGAGAGAGCGAATGAACTGGCCAAGGCAGGAGCCATGAGACACATTAGTGGACCAGAACAGTTCTCGCCTATCACAATGCTACGTCAGGGATGAAATAAACAATCATGAGGGGTACCACAGGCATAACTAGTTATAACATGCGACGAACTGAGTTTGAGCAAAGTACGACTACGAAGAATTATTGGTATCTTATCTGGGCACTGCGTGGTGGGAAAGGTTCTTAACAGGATCAATCCCAATATCAACGCTAGGTGCCTGTGCAGTGAAATAGAAACGGTAGATCACTTTCTTAGGGAATGCCCGTTATGGTTTGGTACTAGACTAAATAAATTAGAGGAGAGAATACTAAATAACACTAGTTTGAGAGAGACTGAGTGGAAAAGACCCTCGAATTTGTGGCTGCGGCCAGTGGATTCCAATACCCCTTTTAAAGATGCAAGCCGACTTCTACAAACTATGGGGAGATGGGCCTGATCAGTCACTGTTCCCTCGGCCTTGGCTGGTGCCCTGATATCTTCTAGTCCAATAATATATTTGATGGAAGTTACAAAATAAGTAGCAGCAGCTAACGAAATTTCGGAGTTCAAAGTGAGCGGCAGTGTTGCGAGGTGGCATGGTCTTTATTTTTCACTGCTTCCTATAACTGCTTAACAGTAAACACAAAAATTCTCCAACTCTTGGCAGTTTTATAAATTACCTGCGCACAGGGGTTATTCAATAAAACTAATAAATTATGGAACCTTGAGCGCTACCAATTTCTAAATATAACCAGGTTCCACTAAGCCCACATAAACTGAATGATAGGATCAGTTGGTAGTGGTAAAAATCACCCAACGCATAAAGTGGAGGAGAGTTGTGTTAGATGTTACAATCAATCGTTCAAGGACTAGATTTCAAATTGTCAGCTTACGTTACGTGCAGAGCAGCAATATTCAAGTGGTTCACAAAACCTAATCAATTGAGTGGTTGTGGCTAATGATACCGTTCTATGACAGATGCTGGCTCAAAGGTGGACGACTTGTTGGTTCTACCGGCAGACATCACTGCTGTGGATAAACACCAAGAGCTATTTGCAAGAGTTGTAACACACTTTGGAAAGGTAATTCTTCTTTACATCAAGAATATTGGGATAATATTTAATCACCATAGCAACGTGTACCTCAGAATACAGTTTAGTGCCCCAATTATTAGCATGCATGGTCCTATTCATCACCAGTAATTTTGGGATATTGACCATGTGGCAAAGAACAGTACAACTTTGAAAAATTGATGCTTTTGTTGTCTCTACGCGTATTTATTTTATTTTGTAAGCAATTGCCACGTTTTTATCTCATAACGACGCATCTCTAATTTTCAGTTAGACATACTCGTCAACAACGCCGGTAGGTCTCAAAGAGCTATATGGGAAAACATCGAATTGGAAGTAGACAAGGACATGTTCGACCTCAACGTGTTCAGCGTCGTATCTCTGTCGAGGATCGCCGTTAAATATTTTCTAAAAGTCGGCCAAGGGCAAATCGCTCTCACTTCAAGTTTGGCTGGCGTTATTGGAGTTCCGTACTCTGGTTCTTACACCGCTGCAAAGCATGCCCTCAACGTAAGTTGAATTGTCCTTTTTTTGAGCTGTTTTGAAGTGTGTCTATGAGCTGTAAACAACAACCACACTTCATCAGGAAGCAATGTGATAGCGTTCGGGCAAACAAACGACTTAAATTTCGTGTCCCTCTGCACTTCCCCCCAGAGTGCTGTTCAGAGTCTGATTTTAACCAAAAAAATTAGATTGTGACTCAAGACGTCGGAACTGGTGAAAATTGTGAGGGATATTGTCTGAAAAACATATTTACATCCTAGCAAAGCTAAACGTTTTTCTTGTTGATAGCTTTTTGAGTGATTACCATCAGTTTGTAAGGGAGGGCGACCTCAGACGCGTTACAGTAGTAATTACTTACGTGGTGAATTTTCTTGCCATTTTTACTGTTAAGGACAATTATGCAAATAGCCGAATTTTCGTCGTAGTTTTCTCCAGATCTTCACTCTTCAAAATTGGCGCTCAAACGGTATACCTGGGTGTTCTAACACGAATAAGAAAAGGTGTCAAGCACGTCAACATGAATCGATATTTATTGGCAAAATCTGTCAAAAGCTAACTGTAGTTGTTTAATGATCAAAATACCATAATATACTCTTCTCAGAAGCGGCTAAAATGATCAAATTTGTTGCGCTTAAAGTTTCGAACAACAGTGGTGAATATGTGTACATATTCATTGGTGAGAAAATTGCGAGAACAGCACAGTTAAATAAATTTAGCAAAACCCTATTTTTTTAAAGCAATTTTTACTTTCCTCTACGCAAAGGGTAAATAAAGTATAGTAAACATGTCAAAAAAAGTTGAGGTGTCTTCAATTCTTTACGTTTTGAGGCCTACTAAATACAAATAACCCAATTTCGGCGTGTTCAGTGTGTAGTTCAATGTACGGGAGAACGACTAAGCTGGTTCTTTTGTAATTTAGTTTGTTATTGTTTGACGACGCAAAAGTAAGGTTGTGAGCGATTCACATCGATGAAGAAAGAGGGCAGTGGACCAAAATGTGCCAAAAACTGGGAGTTTTCGCATTTTTATTGAAAACGGCTATAACAATTTTGATTGAACTTTCAAATTTTCTTTTACTAATTAGTACCCAACTTTTCTTCCTCAAAAATAGGCTTTTTAGCTAAACACACCAACTCGCAGTACATCTTTAAACAGTTAATACTTATATATTGGTCTCAATAAATGTTCCTCTGACAGATAAAAACCAAAAATAGTGTTTATTGAACGCTTTGATAATTTCCAGATGAACTGCTTCGGATTTGCTCAATCTTATTAAGAGTCATTGAGCAACCCATACGCACATTTTGTTCTGACTACTATTTTTGTATCTACCGGTTGAACGGATGTATAAGCCATGATAGCTTGGAAAACGAGATTTGTCGAATATTAATTTATCGGCTTTCCAATTTTCCCTAAAACGGCTCCAGCGATTTTCATTACACTTATGAAGTACTTTCAACTAGCTAGCACCTATATATTGCTCTCCATAAATGTTTCCAATGAAAATCGTTGAATGAACGCGTAGCGCTCGTATATACTTCAGGTCGTTGCAGAGTTGTGTGTTGCTGTGCACCAAATCTTTTTCAAATCAATTCTGCTAAATTTAGACTAGCGCTTTAGGCGAAATTGGAAGCTTACAGGTTATCAAATAATTAGTAATTCCACAGCTACCTGTGCATAAGTAATGCGTATTCCTCCATTACGGTTCCCTTACTCACTCATTTCACAGTACGTTCACTACAATTCTAGAGCACTTCACACGAACTTTTAATGACTGTTGGATAAATCACGTACACACTGTTTATTCGATAAAAAATTTTCCAAACAGATTGTTAACGAGGTGGTCTTTGAAGATGCTCGGAGGGAAGCGCTCTGAGCGAATGAATGTCGAAAATGCAGGTAAACACCAAGTCCTTTCAGATCGCACTTCCACACTCGTTCTGCACATTTCCCATGAGTTTTTGTTTTTAATCTGCAACCTGAACGCACAGATATCGGAAGGCCGTTCAAGGTTTAGGGACACGCACCTCTAGTCACTTGTAAACACCTAAACGAAAATTTTTATTTGCAAAAAATACGCAGAAAACTCGTATTGTCACGAGAAAAATACGATAACAATGCCCAATAAGGTTGACCAATGTGGCAGGAAACGAAACTATGATGACCAATTGTGGAATCTTCAGGTCACTTATCTGAATGGGATTCTGGATTGTAAGCTAACGTGGAAAGAGCCCAAACAACCAAGAAGGCGACAATGGCTGTGTGAACATGTCAAAAAATGTGCGGCAGAACAGGTCTGAAGTGTAGAATGGTCTGGTGGTTTTATGAGGCTGCTGTGAAACCATCTTATGTGGGTCGATTATGTGGTGGCGTAGAGCTAACATCCAAACGCCCCTTGCTATCCCACCAGAACGTCCATTTGTCAATACAGAGGCCATGAAGGTGGCTTACAGACTAACTAGACTTGGAATAGATAAGGTGCCACATGCTTGTAATGGACGCGTTGCTGTAATCAGGAACTTGGAAATGTTTACGGAGCTCGGTATGATCACTGCCGTGATAGTGCCCAGGTACAAGTTCGATAGGACATACAAAACACAACCACAAGGACGAAAGCTGTCGATTTCAGCCTCCTATGTGATTTGAACATCTACACAGATGAAGACCCTGGAGGAGATTTATTGCCCTAGGATTCACTGCAACAGCTTTTCAAGCAAGATTTACCATCTCTGGGGCCGTCATAATGCATGTTGAAGGGTGTAGCAATAAAACTATCATCATAATGACCGAGTCAAGCATCTTGCAAGGCACCAAAGGACACCTGCACATCGTCAAAACTGGCGACAGTGTGCAGGATGCAGCTCAACTCTAGCCATCTCTAAAAGAGTTAACATTTATTGGATTCCTGGGCGTTAAGGGGTCACTGGAAGTAAGAGGGCGAACCATTTGGCCAGACTCGGTTATCTACTGAACCTATAGGGCTGCTTCTTCATCAAGAGGACTGTGTGAGAATAGCCTGGAGAATGCATAAAACTGTCATGGACACTGAAGGAGCAAGGGACTCCAAACGCTTCATATCAGGACTGACACATGAGGTAAGATGTAGCCTTATGATGATGAGGAAGAAGGCATTAAGGTAGACAGTGGAAATTATCTCGGAACACTGCAAAATGAACAAACACATGTATGTTATGGGCGCAGTTGACACCCCCAGTGTGGTGTGGTACAAATGAGGAAACTGTACTGGCCAAGTACTAGAGACCTTGACTTGGATCGATTTTTGGTACAACTTCTACTAGAAGACTCTTGCTGGAAATACCTGGCGCTCTTTAGGAAGCTAGGTGCAGCCTGTGAGACATTAAGACTGGCAAATAGCACTTTGGCCACAGTGCTCATCCCAAATAAGGGAGTCAGTTATAAAAAAAAATTGTGGTCAGAGATTGGATAAGAACCCCTGTCACTTAAGATGTCAGTGGTCACAGCACCTCTGAGGGTGTTTTACAATTGTATCCTGCTTTAAGGAACTGGTCATGAACGAAAGTAATTTACAGTACCAAACTATATTTTTTCAGTTTCAATCAATAACAAGTCAGCAAACATCCTGCAAACCTAAAACATTGCAGTGATGTCTGGCATGCATTTTGTGCAAAAATTCTCTGTTAAGCAGGAAGTCGTTACCTGTGAAACCGAAGGACATCAACAAAAATGTCAACGGAATGTTTATTATGAAATTTATACGTCCGTGGGAGATCGAATTTCAGTTCAGCAATAACCTTGCACTGCACATTCAGCTCCTTCGATTTCTTGAAGAAAAAATTTCTTGTTGACGTCTTGTGAAGACTATACACTGTGTCAGCTAACTTAAGCCCGGCTTCAATGAATTGGACATCAACACCGTTGTTTCTCGTTCCAAAAGGGGGGTTCATTATAACTGTATCAAAAAGCCCTGTCCATTTGGGGCTGACAGCCTCTGTGACGTCGCACGTAACCATTTCACAACATACGTCGTATTCTTCGAGGTTTCTGCCAAATTGGGCTAGGGCGTCAGGGTCAATGTCGAAACCCACAGTGCACGCGGCTCCAAGAAGTTGAGTACCGATTGATAAAATCCCACAACCGCATCCGAGGTCAGCGATTAATTTACCTTCGACGTCGTCGTACGTCGTTTGAATTGCGTGGAGGATGCTAGCTGAGAGGTGGGGAGTTGTCGTGTACTGCTCCAAGTCTATTTTAGGGTTCTGAAAGCCCTCGACTTCTTGCAACATATGTTCCAGTGTTTTTAGTTTCATGCAAGCCATTTTGATTCGCTTGCGCGTAAAACTTCAACTCTCACTTGTCGTCGAAATGAGGTAAAACGGGGAGTATAAGGTTGCCAAAAGAAGAGTCCTGAGGAATGAAGTAGCCGTAGGACTGGGTTCGCGCAAGGTTGAGGGCACTTCTCTGTGTTGCGGAGAGAACTGGAGCATCAGAGTGAGAACCTGGGGGCTGAAAAAAATAACAAAAACTGAATTGCTATGAAATGCATTCATTTAATAAGTTGCATGCAAGTTTCTGTTAGTCCCACTTCAACATTTCACACACAACTCACCATTTTTTGTTTCCATTCATTCTCAATAATTCATCTAAGTTTTGCTTCTGCGGGGAAGTGTATCTTATGGTAAGACTTATTTCACTCCTGGCAACTAAATTAAGCAACAGTATCGTCATAATGACAAGTGGTTCCGCCTGAGTCCTTACTTTTTTGGCTGGTATGTTGGAGCTGCTTTGTAGCGAGTTTGGAGTGCTGATTGCTGGCACAACTCCTTGTTTGAGCAGCTTTTTGTTCAGTTCCAATTCTTCTAAAAGTTTCTTGTTCGCTAATTCTGAAATTGTTAAGAGTAAAGTTAATACTTCATTTGAGCATGAAAATGAAGTAAAATGTTGGAATTTGTATTATAGCATAATTAGTTTGAGAATTTTGCTCTCGAGTGCATCTTACCCCTATTGGAATTCATCGTAGTTCCTCCCCTCATTCATTAGTTTCCTTAAAATGGATAAAAATCAGTTAGATGAGCGTGTCATAAAAAAGCGCTTTGTGGTCTTAATGATTGGTTCAGTGTTTAGTCATTAGGTGCCATGTGATCATTAGTTGAGAGCAAATACATGAGGCTCTGCACCCATTTTCTTCCTTTGTTGCTTCCATTTAGTTTTTCAAGCTGAGTGTGTGTGAGGATGCTTACAAGGCAATTCGGAAAGCTACTCTATGCTTCGCTTATTTGGGTATAAGGTCCCAGGTAGAGTCATGCACCTTTTCAATGGAAGGTTTTTTGTCTTTCCAGTAAGCTTTGGCCGGTACATTGCAGACCCTGCTGTTGAGCTCAGGTTTGTGCAGGAACGGCAAAAAAAGTGTAATCACACTGAGTTTTGCAGTAGCTCTTCATCGTTTAATTCATGTAAAAGAACTCTGAGAGTAAGCCAATACCCCTTACTACTTGGGTGAAGTGGGCGCTGAACAGCATGTACAGAAAAAGTACCCACACTCACGCTCTGCGATGATAGAGTATTTAACTTAAGGTGAACAATCACACATAATTCTGAAAACCACAATCGATGAGTGGTGAGACATGAGACACTATGAAGAAGCGGAAGACAAATCAAGGCACTCAGCATTATAACCAACCACCCTTCTACATCATCTCTCTTACAGACTGTCCACATTCAAAAAACACTGCTAATTATTCGACGAGTCAAGGTGACGGGTAGTTGATGAAAGGTGGGAGGCAGTGAGAGGATACTGGCTGTGGAGGGCAAAAGCTTTCGCTACATCGTCCCTCGAGTTTCTCCAACTACTAGAATTCACCCGATTACACTTACTGTGATTTCACTGTTGTCCATCTATAAGCACTCCTGGATCACTGACGCCGGTCTTATTCCACTCGGCATGATAAAATACCTAGGAAACTATACCGAACACGACGTAAATGAGATAAAACTGCTAAAATCTTGTTTTTGGCCAATTTGTTAACAATTTGATCTTAACAATCATGGATGTCGTCCGATCGGATTACCACGCTGACGGGCTCTACTACCACGTTCGTCACGTTCAAGACGAAATATGACCCAGTCGGACACTCCAGATTTGGGATCTCCATGCCTTAAAACGTAGTGTCAAATTTTGAAGGGGGCAGTAAAAACATTTTCCTGACCGAAGACTTAGGTATTTTTCTGAATGAAATTGTAAGACGTGAGAGTGCGTGAATACATTTACGCACTCAGCTGCACCTATACGGGTTTGTTAGTAATGGTAATGGTTTGTTATTCAGCGATACCCAACTCAATGTCTCCTCACACCGTGAAGCTAGTCCAAACGTTTCGACCTATTAAGGATCATGATATACCATAATGTTGGAAGGCCGTGCTAAAACATTTGGAGTTATCGCATATTAGGGATAATCTAAAGAGCAGCAGTATAATCATTAAACATTTGAAAGAAACAGAACACATCAAACAAAGTTAAAAACCGCAATAACGTTTACTTATTCCCACTCACTCACTTTTCTTTGTTTTGTTCTGGTCCTTTTTGGGCTTGCAAAAATTAATTAGTATAATCCAATTGTTATTATCACAAATATTTGAGCAGTAAGTTGATAACAGCTATAACGAGCACAACACGATCACTCCGCTCGCATCTACTGAAAGAACCTTCTGTTGTGTTGTTTTCCACATTAGTTATTCGTCTTCGGCTACAATGTCCTTGGGGGTGATGGCGGTCGAACCGTAGAGGCCGGACTAAAATGATACGTTCTGGTGTGTGGATTCTTGACAGTCAGTCAAGATGAATGAAAAACTTTATCTAGGCCGACGTTTTGCTTAATTTATTATGCATCATCAGGGCTATAGGATATCACTACAGAAATTAAGTTATAGTAAATTATAAGGAACTTATAGAGATACATTGAACTGAATTAATTTTGAAAAAACACCTCAGGAAATTGCTAATAATTTCTTAAAATAATAACATTCGAAGAAACAAACAGCAGACCTTGATAGTTAATAACAGATCGAACTAGTGTGGAATGTTTTAACGAGGTTATGAGTAAGCAGGAACATAGTGTTTTGCCAGCATGCAGTGTGTTTGGATGTCGGATTTGTGGCCCCTAATTCTGAAAATCATGTATTGCTTTGTTTCTCCTATATGCAGTTTATCACAATTACCATATAGCATGCACACGACATAGCATAGTACATGATGCGGCTGTAGTTTTGGTGTGAGAATCCTAGATTTTGTATTTGAATACACCATGTTGTTGAGAATATTTTTATTTTTATGTGCTGTTTTACAACTGATTTGGTTTCTGAGAGATTTAGATATTTTTTCTTACGGGCCTTTGATATATATCAATCCTCTGTGAGTGGTGGGTATGATAGGAGACATGTGGTTGATTAATGACGATGTAGAGTTCGTATTGTTGTAAGTATCCAGTGTGATGTGGGTTTGTGCTAATACGGATATGACGCTTTCGTGCTGGAATTAACTTAAAAATTATAGAATTTATTAACAGATTATTAATAAATAAGGGTAATTATATTTATATATAATATATTCATTAATAAATTAGGGTAATTGTTTATCTATAGAACATTGGCAACTAATTTCAAGTTTTTTTCATGAAAGGGTTCATCCCCTAGTTCATTATTGTTGAAGAGAACTTATTAGCAATTTCCCGAGGTGTTTTTTTTTTTTTTCAAAATGAATTCAGTTCAATGTATCTCTATAAATTTCTTATAATTAACAGTAACTGAATTGCCTGCTGTGATATCCTGTAGCTCTGATGATGCTTAATAAATTAAGTGAAACGCCGGCCTAGAGAATGTTTTTCATTCATCCTGATGGCTCTCAAGAATCCTCGCCAGAGTTAACTTCTACAGTCAAAAACGACCCCACATTGCAATTATAATGATACACCTACATCGAAAATTGGTTTTGTCGGTACCATTAGCAGGAATGGCAATTATTGTAAACTTACGTACAATTTTGTCTTTTCGCATTTTCAGTTTAATTTTCGATTCATTCGGATTTGAAAAACTAAATACTACTTGTTGACAAATTAATGGGTTGTGCACATTAATTTTTGAAATATTGAAAACTATTAATATAGAAGAAGAAAGTGGAATGAATTGAAATTATTATTGTAATCAATCTCGTAATCATTGTGTTTAGTCCATCCAACGTCAGTTCCCATTCAATTGTCCCATCAGTGGTTCAAAACTCTGTTCTATAATATTGGTTTGTTTCAGGGTTACTTCAAGAGTCTAAGGACGGAGAAATTGGGCAAAAACCTAACAGTCACTATCATTTGTCCAGGACCAGTTTTCAGCAATTTCTTGAATCACTGTTTCACTGAAGTTTCTGGCCAGGTGACGGTTTTGCTATTACATTGACGCATGGCGTAACAGTTCTTAGTATTCGTGGGTAATGTATAAATGTGTAATCTAAGTATTAAAAAGTAATCTCTTTTTTATGTAACAGTATTTCTCCTTCATGAATCGGTTGCAGGTGTTGGGTCAAGATGTGGCTCCTAGTGACAGAAGGATGACAACTGAGCGGTGCGCATATCTGACAGCTGTTGCCATCATAAACAAGGTTGAGGAAGCCTGGGTTGCCCTATTTCCTATCCTCCCTGTCGTCTACATACATACATACTTCCCTACAATAACTAAGTGGTGAGATATAACAATTTCACTCTCATTTGAATCAACAGTACTGAAAAGTCGTATTAACTTACTGACAGACCAAGCTTGCTTATGGCTTGGCAAACAAACAAAATGAGCTGGTTGATAAGGGTTCGCATATGCTGCAAAAACTGGCTAAAATTCTTCTATTAACACGAAAGGCGTGAAAAATAATTCGTTATTAGGGGTTTTTATTGTTACTCGTTCTGCCCTTACCATATGTATCTCGATCACTGCTGACCATTTCCATTAGAGTTACGTTACACTTGTAGGTGTGCACTTATAAATTCACGTTTTCGCTACTCGTTTTGAGCTATTCATAAACATCTCTCGTCTAGAGTAATTTCCTGTTCTCTCAGTAGGGGAGGGTGAGTTAAATCCACTGTGAAGGGTACGATCATGATATACTAATTGCTCTCTTAATGTTTCAGGATGTCTCACTTAGTTGGTTCAAAAGAAATGATGAAGTTACGCGATAGCAGATCACTTATCAAAATACAAGAATGAACCAAGGGGTTGTGTACGTGTTTGTTTTTGAAATTATTTTATTTTTGTACTTCCATGAGATATTATAGAGGTTGTTACCATTGTTCCAAGGGTGTAAAAGTTCCAATTCGACAACAAATTTGCCATATCTTGCCTAAGATGTTTGTTAATAAAGTTAATGATTTATTATAGTAATCCCGATGAAAATTTCACGTTGTACCAACTTTTTGAGTTCGATACTTTGACAAGAAAAGTATTGCGAGTAAGTGTTAGACAAGATACTTCCAATCAGTTAGAAAGTGCTCTGATTATTCAAACACAACTATTTTTAACTGTTACTACCCTACGACGATATGTAGTTTATTTGACTTTGTGATGTCCGTGCCTTTCCTTGAACGTTTATCAATTGGCTTGAGCAGAATTTTTTTTTAGAGACCATTCAGTCGAGAACCTTGAGAGTGAGTGCTCTCTTCTTGTCAAAGCAGCTGGGGGCACAAAACCAATTTGCAGAAAAAACCATTAGACCCAGGAAATCCAACCTAACTATTTCTTTACGTTTGCATTGAACAGAGATTGGAAAATGAGATTTGCCGTAAATTAAATTATACAACTACCAAATAGCTAGTATCTATATTTTCTTAATCATAAACAATATGATTAACAACAATAGCAATATTTTGAGCGAAGATACATCTCTCGAATGTATAGTAGATCGCCGAATTCGTATTGGCCGTGTGCGCCTGCGCACCTCACATTTTTTCTTCCAGCAGGTTTTGTAGATTTCCTTCCTACGTTGTAGCAACACTTTAAGGTGGAATTGCCACTCTCATGCCCCATCATTTCGAATTTTGGACGATTTCCCTCTAGATGGAGCCAACAACCCCCTGTCACATAGTTGTAGGTTGTCAACAACACAATCCCAAAGCTGGAGTGTTTCACAGTAGGCCTTTTTAAACGTGAGCTAAGAAGTCCAGGAAACATTTAGTTCTTGGTTTTGCGTTATGAGTGCTCAAGTGTGACAAAAGTAGTATTTTCTGTTGTATCTCTTACTTGTACAACATTATCCAGAAACCTGTCTCTTTTTCCCAGTTTAGATATGAAGAACAAGTTTGGTCAGGATAAGAAGTTCATGCACAAATACGATTCTTCAGCAGTTCTTATTGCCTTTGGCGACAATACATTTGCAACACGTGTTTCTCGTGTTCTTGTTTTCTTTCTTGCGCGAGGTGTACTGACATGGGGTAAATTTTGTAACCTGCTCTTATGAGCGCTTTCAGTTCTCCTTGCGTCAAAGGGCGGCCTCCTACCTGTTTATTTACCTTCACATACCGATCTGGCTGCGCATTCCTGGAACATCAAGATTAATTATCGATGACGAATATTTAATGATCAATCATATGGTGGAATGAGCATCTGAAGAGTTCTGCGCCAGTTACACTACAACTTGAGAACACAACTAGTCATTCAAAGCACGCAAGCGTCATGCACCTGCTGTCAGTCTTCACTGTTTCAAGAAAAATTACACTGTGGGAACATTGGCAATATGTACTTTGATAAATTACAGCGCTGCATGTGATTCCGTAAGGTGTACTAAAAAGTGTGAGTTATAACGCCAAATTGATACAGGTTAGTAAGTGTACCAAAACGTGAGCTCCAATATTTTACTTAACCCATTCAGCGCGGGCCACAAAAGGGGGAACAACCTTCCATCCTGAAGTACAGTTTTTGTGACATGTCTCATAGCACTTTTTAAAAATTGTTATAATGATGGTTATGAATGAAAACCGCACATAACTGCTATCTGACTCATACTGAAGGTAAACACCACCGTACGGGACAGAGGAATGCGACAGCCCCTTCTTCCTAGCGATGAATAGGGCTCAGGTCTCAAAGAGAGGGACGTGGTAACATTACTACACCCACACCGCACTGTAGTAATATTACCACACCCACACTGGATGGGTTAATTGGAAGATGTACTCCAATCCTCGAGACAGGCTCCTGCTTTTCCAACACAGACCCACAAATCAAATAGAAAATGCTCGCTATGTTCATTGAAGTTCTCACAGAGTAACAACCAATTTATACGACCCTCCGTTAATTCAGGAATTTGTAGAAAAACTTAATTTTTCTAGATTATAACATACAATTCATGTTAAGCAAACAAGGGTAAGTGATTACAGACCAGAACATTTCTTACCTTAGATGAACCCCAAATGGTTGCTCCAACGTTCTGAAAGTCTGCCATCCTGTTTCTGAGGATTTGGTGTCCTCCAGCCAGTTAATTGTACTCAGTTCTGCCTCCTGGATCACTCCTATTACAATGCCTTCAACCACAAATATGCATATAAGGTAATTTTCTGTACAATTAAAAATCTGAGTATTTATAATTTAGCTGTTTATTTCTTGTATATTTTAAGTTAAGCTTTCACTGAGGGATATTGAAATAGAAAAACAGCTTCTGTAAGCAGGATAATAAAAACTATCCAAAGGAACCTGTACAAAGTCTAAATTTTGGTTTTATACAGCATCTAACAGTAAATTTAACGCAGATAAGGAATGTCATGTTATGTTGTTTTTTGTTCAATGAGCAAGATATGCCCAACAATGATTTTGAATTTACATTCCGTTGGTACCCTCTTCATTGATACTCATCAATGTTTCTTCATGTGGTGACTAGTGTGCCACCCCTAAAGCTCCTGGAAAATATGCGTACTAACGAATTTATGAAATATACTTCAGAAGTTACTGTTGATGACATCGCTACGGGGCAACTTATCAGATATTTATTAGACTTATTCAGCTAACCAATGCCAGCAGATGCGGTATGCTATTCGAAAATAGGCTCGAATTCTCGTAAATACAACTGCAACTACTCGGATTTCTGGAACGGCTCTAAAGCAAGAGGCGATTCCTTCTGACAGGGCAGCTTTAATCGCGTTGCTTCTTTATGAGCTCTCACTCAATTTGAGGTTGTTGTTTCTGCAGTATTTTGTCCTCGAGACACGGACAGCTCACAACGACTTCCTAGGCCCGAATGGTTCGATTATTCGGTTCGTGTTTGAATTGTGACGACGATCGGCGATTTCTGTTGTAAGCTGTGTCATTAAAAAGAATGGGTGAAGTCTCTAACAAAAGAGAATTGCGTCACTGAATACGTAGTTACTTTAAAGATCAGGATCGTCTTACGCCATCACGTGTTTCGTAAAATTGTCCATTACTTGCAACTCAACTCATTCATAATGAGTCATGCCTACAACAAAAGCGTTGTCTAAATATCTTCAATTATAAAACTATAACTTATAAAATCGGGAATGGGACCTGTTTAAAACGGAAGTCTCAGATGCCCTCACTTCACAAACAAAAGTAGTTCTCCTTGTTTGTGGCTGTTGGTGGGGGGGGGGGGGGGTGCGCTTGTAATTTTCTCGGGAAATCTGTTGTAACGTCTCATTAGATAGTGATGGCTCGAGCAGTGCTTCCAGTGCCAAGCATCTGAAGTGGCTGACATGTTTTTCTTGGGCTACTGTTTGACAGTAATGCCGGATAAAGCTACTCATGAGAATGATGACAAACAACCAAGGAAGCAAGGGCTGCTCCTGATGTCAATGAACTTATAACGATTGGAAAGTGGGAAAATGTTTGAAATACCGAACTCTCCATGGTTTGAAACTCTATACCACGTTAGCAGTGCTTTATCTACTGAATGCAAATTGACTTTTCTGTACGACTTCCTTAGATGAGGTCAAACTAGAGTACTACTGTTAACAATAGGGCGCTAACTAAATAAGGAACAAGCGACAATCACTAAATAAAAAAGGTTCATAAATAACGATTGTGAATAATAAAATTATAATTTTTGTTTGGGTTTCCTAATTCAGTTTGCATCAGTACTTGGATGAAGGCCCTTAAATTGACAAATTTAGCCGCTTAAAGATGTCTGGAGCCCCTTCCTTTTGATTTTAACAAATTCAAGTAAAAATGTTTATATGCAACGACTGATTTTTAAATGGATGAAGAGTGAACAGCAGGTAGGGTTCTTTTGCGCCGTTCACGTTCAATTCCTTAAATTTTGTTTCAAATAGAATATTTGTACTATTGTATTCCAAGTTTATTGTTGAGAAAAGGCTATTCACTTAATTGACGTTATTGCGACTCACCTAAAAACAGAATAGGAGCGGCGATCATGTTAACTTTGCCCAGAGCTATCCTCGTCTTCGCTCCGTTCGTGCTCACGTTTATATACTCGTAACGTCGTCGTCGTTCGTTTCCTTTTATAGAATGCTCGCTCTACTTCAACGACGTTGTTGTTTTGAACTCGAAACATCAGACTTCCACGATAATAAATTGTGTTGATTAGGTTTGAGAGCAAACAGTAAACTAACCAGAACGCAAAAGAACAAATGCAGAAAACGAACGCGTTTCTGTTGGCACCTGACGAGTTGCAAACAGAATTGGGCGGGCTCGTCGCTAATGTTTGGCCGCAACGGCATTCTAAGAATCTTTGAACCAATAAATCGTTTTGGCGTAGAGATGTGGAATATTACAGCGGAATAGAGAAAATAAAATTTCTGTATTTTTTAGTACATGTTAATTTGTAAGAGAGCAAAAACGGCAACTGCAACTTACTGTAAACCTTACTTTTTCTTGACATATTTGCCAAATAAATGAAAAAATTACTTGAATTCTCACGATATGCCGAAATCAATAGTATAGATTTGCTGCCAAGGGATACGAAAAGGTATTAAAGTAATTGGGTTAGTTCTGCCAGTAGTTAAATTACTAAGACTCAACATATAGACACGTTTTTACATCGAAAGCGCTCGCCCACAGTATCTCACCAGTTAGTGAAGACGAACTCACCAAACAGGTGCGTTAACTGTAGTTATACTAAAATCTAGCAATCCAGATCCAACCAAGAAAGACAGAGCCGTCCAGCTGGTACGTAGATTATAATTTAAAAATCAGAACGAACTGTTATATAAATGAGTTACAAGACTGGTTACAAAATTGCGTGCTCAGTTTTTAGAATTGAATAAAAATCCTCGTGATTGGGATCGAATAGTTTGGTAGTGACCCCCCCCCCCCCCCCCCACCGACACACTAGGAAATGAAGCGAAGATGCTAACGAATTCGGGATGTCTTGTTAAAATAAAAAACAAATGGGAAATTGAGTGAAAGTCTTTGAAAAGGGATTATAAGTTGTTGGAAATTTCTTTCGAATGTCGAGGAATTTGCGCAAAAATTGTTGACGTATACAATTGTACAAAAATTTAACTAAATGAGGTAGGTAAGTGGAATAACAAGGCTTGGTATAACTTGACGTTCTACGCTGCAACTGGAGGCGACGAACATTCCGGAATTTATTGGTTTCACTCTTTACGTTACGACCTTTTTTTCTTGCCAGATATTTTTGTTTTGATCGTTTGAAAGCGCTTAAATAAGGTTATGCACAACTCTCATAGACGGAAAGGGGACCAAAATGTACCAGAATCGAGGGGTTTTCGCACTTTTCCAATACTTAAATCTTCAAATTACCTTTTGCTAATCAGTGCCTAACTTTTGTTCAATATAAATATGTCTGAACTATTGTTGAACTGAGATACAGGCGTATGCTGCAAAAAGGAATTTTCTAACTTCAAGTGAAAATGCTGCAAATTATTACACAAAGGTTTATCTCTTGCACAGCATGATTGGGATCTATCCTATTTAACGTCGCAAAATGTTAATTCAATATTGGTGTATCCATAATCAAGGAAGAGACAACTCATTAGCACACCACGATGTTTGTAGAACGCTTCCGAGACACATCCCATTCGATTCAGCATCGTAAAGTACTGGTAAACGTTACGAAACATGACCAAACAACGGAACAGCGAAAGTGGACATTCCCCAGGCGATACTAGGCAATTGCACGATGCAACGAGTGGGACAGCATGAGAGGTGGGCCGGGGAGAAACGATAACTTCCATTATATTGAACTGCGAGTTCCTTCAAGTAAAACTAGTGGAAACCCGATAAATTAATATTCGACATATCTTTCTTTCTGAGTTAACTTGGCTTATATTTCCGTTCAACATATATATACAGAAATAGTTACGGAGAACGAAATGTGGGTATGGGTGACTAAAAGACACTCTGAAAGTGTGATCACATCTAGTGAAGCAGTTACCCCGGAATTTACTGAAATGTTCATAAAAACGTTATTTTCAACACATTTTCATTTTTGCTCATAGGACTGTCATTGGAACAGTTATTGAGAACGATATGTAGGTATTAACTATTCGAAAACGTTCTGTGAGTTTGGTGAAAATCGTTGAAGCCGTTTGCCAAAAAGAATAAAGGCCTATTTTTGCTTCATAGACGAGCGGCGACTCCATTCACCGTATTTTCATGGATGTATGTATAGGGAATAAAAGTTTTGTGCTGACTAGTAAAAGATAATTTGAAAGTTTAAACAAAATCATTGGAGCTTTTTCGAGAAAAATGCGAAAACCCCTAGTTTTTGGTACTTTTTTTACCCTCCTACCCTTTCCATCGTCTGAAATCGCCCATATTTTGGTGTCTACAAAAAATAACGAACAAAACAAAAAAAGAACCAGCTCAATCGGTTCAGCTGTTCTCCCGCAAATCGAACGACAGACACACACACGGACCACGCGCCGAAATTAGGTTTTCTGGAATCAGTAGGCCTCAAAACGTTAAGATCTGAAGAAAACCCAAATTTTGTTGTTGACACGATTACTATACTTTCCTTTCCCTTTGGGTAGCGGAAAGTAAAAATTCGCCTCGCTATATTTGGTGGGATTTATTTGTTGTCCGGTGAGAACCGTCCTATTCCACTCGGCATCAAAAAATACCCCTAGGGAACGACACCAAACGCGGCGAAATTACCCATGACAACCATGGGTATGCGAGCACAATTAGATGCTTTTTGCGAAGAAGCAGTTTTTACTTTCCGCTACCCGAAGGGAAGGAAAGTATAGTAATCGGCCCAAAAAAAAATTTGGGGTTTCTTCAGATCTTTACGTTTCAGACCCTACTGAGTCTAAAAAACCTAATTTCGGCGCGTGGTCCGTGTGTATGTGTCTGTAGTTCGATTTGCGGGAGAACGGCTGATCCGATTGAGCTGGTTCTTTTTTTGTTTTGTTCGTTATTTTTTGTAGACACCAAAATAAGGTTATGGACGATTTCGGCCGATGTGAAGGGGGTGGGAGGACGAAAATGTACCAACAACTAGGGGTTATCGCATTTTTCTCGAAAACGGCTCTAACGATTTTGATTAAACTTTCAAATTATCTTCTCCTAATCAATACCTAACTTTTCTTCTGTATACATATCTCAATGAAAATACGGTGAACGGAGATATAGGCCTATGAAGCAAAAAGAGCGTTTTCACGCTTTTTGGCAAAACGGCTTCAACGATTATCACCAAACTTTCAAGATGTATCCGAATAGTTAATACCTACATATTGTTCTCAATAAATGATCCTCTGACAGTCCATTGAACAGAGATAAAAATCAAAATGTGTCGAAAATAACGTTTTTTCTAACATTTCCGTAAATTCCAGGGTAACTTCTTCACCAGATGTGATAAATTCTAATGGAGTGTCTTTTAGTCACCCACACCAACATTCCGTTCTCCATAATTATTTCTGTATATATTTGTTGAACGGAGATATAAGCCAAGTTAACTCAGAAAAGGAGATTTGTCGAATATTAATTTATCGGTATTCCAATTTTCTCAAAAACGGCTCTAACGATTTCGATCAAACATTCGGAGTACTCTCAGCTAACTAGTCTCTACATTTTGTTCTCCATAAATGTTCCTGTAAAAATGCGTTGAACGAAGATATAGCGCCCGTATATGCAGCAGTTCGTCATATTTACGGGGCCGCGTAAAGTTGTGTGTTACTATGCACCAGTTATTTTATGAACGTGTTTTGTTAAAATCGGGAATAAAATGTTATAATGCATATTATTTGTGTACTAATGGGGTTTACTTCCCATCCACTAAAGGCATACCATGGCGATTATGTAATATTCTTTTTATGAGCGATCGAGACAGAAGATACTTCAAATATATAATTAGTAATTTTAGCCCAGAAGTTGAGTCTGCTGTATGAACACAACATTTTGAAGGTAGCAGATACTATTTAATAGTTTACTGAGTTGCTGGAGATGCGATTCACGTCATTTTCAGCTGTCAACTATTCAGTTTTTTTTTTTTTTTTGAATACTGGATAATTCTATTTCAGCGACTCTGCTTTGAAAATGCCACATTTTTGAGGTGGCAGATAACATTTTATAGTAAAGCTGATGGATGTGGAACTCATTCACGTCGTTTGCAAGTATTAACTAATAAGTCAATTTTTGAGCCATCAAGTTTTGATGTCCTCTGCTCGAAAGCCCTCAAAATGAGGAAAGCAGACTAGGTAATTCTTAAAGTACTCCACTTCACCTATTCGTAACATAAATTTCAAGTTTCAACTCCGTAGGTCATTTTTTGACCAAAATTTCGTCAAATGTTGATGTCGCCTGCAAGTCCACGAAACTATTGTGGTTTTTCGACTCAGTTACTTGATGCGAATCCACCATACAAATTTCCGATGTCAACTAATAAGTCAAAATTTGGTTCAAAATTCGACGAATTTTGATTGACTGCAACTTAATGGCCAAGCATAGGAGGTAGCAGAGTTGTGAATTGGGAAAGTACAAGCCAATTTCTCAACTGTGGTAAATATTGTAACTATCAACTAATAAGTCAAATTTTGACTTTTTGATGAGCCGCCATTTTCTTGCACAGACTTGCGGGGTTTTACCAAACATTGAGGGAACTATCAGAAAAAATAGTAACCAACTGTCAACTCAACGGTCAACGTTTTTAGCCCTCAGCTCCCGGATTGGGCTGTATGTCCAAATGGAAAAATGGAACGTGTTGCGTCAAAAAATTTATTACGAATTTTTTATTAATGCAGTTATTACCGAATCAAATAAACTGAATGCCATTTACAAGAAGACGTCAACGAAGAGCAAACAATTTGAAGTGGAAAAGGGGGAACAACCGACAGAAGGCGAGTCGATGGGCGAAGATGTCATTTGGCCGCTTCTTTCTTCGCCTTGACCATTTGAACGAGCTCTTTGTACCGTCTCATGCAGTCTTTTTTCGATCGGGTTCTGACGACTTCGGCGATTTTGTCCCACCGCTCTTCCGTCGAGGCTGGGAACGTTTTGAGAGCCTGCTCTAACAATTTTTGCTCGTCGGCCGTCCATGGAGCCTCGTTGTTGTCAACTTGAGCGTCGAACCGCTGCGAGGTTTCCACTTCTAAACTCCCGGGTTTTTTCGCTTTTTCGAAATTGTCGAAAGCCTTTTGATTGGCGGCTCGTTTCAAAAAGGTGTTGTACTCTTCGTTGCTTTGAAGGTCCTTGGCTTTGGACAAAACTTCTTTGGCGGTGACAGGAAGGCGGCCGTTTTTCGTGTGTTGGTTCATGAAATTGGCGACAACTTCCCACCTTTGGGCGGTTCCAGCTGGAAACAAATTGACCGCTTTGATTAACAAACTGATATCAGCGGCGGCCCAAGGGCTCCCTTTGTTGCTCCCTCCGCCATTCATTTGTTTCCCGCTTCCTAAACTAATTTTTTGCATTTCCATTTGATTCTTAGCCTCTTCCTCCTTCATTCGAAGGAGAAAAGCGTCTTTTCCCTTATCAGACAACGAAACGCATAATTCGTCCAATTCTTTGGGCGCTAGAGCTTCACACAATTTTTCAACAAATTCCATGTGTTTGACTAAATCGTTGTCGTTCTCACCGATGTAGTAATTGTTTTCTTTGCACAAATCTCGAAAAGTTTTACGAGATTTCTTCAACGCCCTTTTCAACGCGTCCCGTTCGGATTTCAAAGCTTTCTGTCGAGCTTCTTCAGCTTTTCGCGCTTCTTCTTTCGCTTGAGCTTCTTTTTCGGCAGCTTCCCGCACGGCTTTTTGCTCTTCTTCGATTTTTTGACGCACGGCATCAGCTTTCGCTTTTTTGTAGGCTTCCTTCTTGTCTTTATCCATTTGTTTGAATTTGACAATACGAGGGTCTGCGTTGTAGGCCATGTCCACCAGGTTTCGAATTCGAGTCATTTCTTCTTTCTTCTTCTTCGCTCTTACAGCTTTGTTCTGCTTTTCTATCCATCTGCAAATCACAATAACAAAAAACTTAGTATACTTTGTGGCGCTTTTAGTAATCTGCCAAGCCATGGGAGGAGAGTACAGGCTCCCAAATTATTGCTACAATGATGTGTATAATTAGCAAATAAAAGCCCAAGTGATTGGTTTCAACTCGTTTTCACTCATTCTCTTTTCACCAAATATAATTCCTCCACTTTGGGAAGCCATGAAAATGGTCGACCTCCCTCAACATTTTGACTTCGAACTTCAAACATGAATTAATTATTTTCTTTTCTTCGACTTCTCGTTACACTTCGTGAATTTCTTATAATAATTTATATTCTGTTACATTCCACACGCACTCGTTTGCATTCACTTTTCAATACTGTTCCTTCATTTTGCACGTCGTCATAGTTCATACATCCTTCCAGTTACCACTTTCGCGACAGCCGAAAATCCCTTCAACTGTTGGCATTAAATACCACACATTATCTATGCCTGTGACACTGGAAATTTACGGACACCCCAGGTCCATTACCCTACTGGCTAGATGCGTGCAGTGGTTAGGTTCTCAAGAGCGACAAGGATCCCTCTCGCTCTACAGCACGTAAATGGAATTGTACGCGCCTTTGAAATGAAGCGCTCAAATGCTCTGTCAAGGAGGTGGCGTAACCTGGTGTGCCACATCACAGGCCATGCGGCTCTACCTTGCTCTTTCACGTCAGTCTCTCGCCGTTATCGGTTTCCCTCAGTTGTATTATTCGTGCTATCACGCCTTTCTTCGCTATTTCTGTAATATTTATTTATTTATTTATTAGTTATTTAAATTAGTGGGTTGTCGGCTGTCTAAGGGTGTCTAAAATTCCCTCCGTCACTCTGCGCTAAATTCATTTATCCGTTCGGCCTGCAACATCGCCGTCTCCTCGACTCTCCCGCCGGCCGGTGGTCTGCAACTCCTGCTCCCAGTGTGGTGAGTACTCATAGTGTTGCATTTCATCTAAGCAGAGTTAAATTCCCTCATATTCTTTATACAGTCCACAAACTCTGAGGAAAAACCAGCGAGATCCGCAACAGGAATTGACAGTAAAACTGAGCGTCACTGATCATTGTGATTAATTAAACAACTAGGCAGCACGTCTACTGTTAACCCAATTTTGTTCAATCCCAGCATCTGGGCTGCTATTGCGGAGTGCGAACTTTGTGGGTGAAAGTGAAGGTGAGGGAGTGGGGAACGCCACCAAGAACGCCCGAAAAATGCAGGATGGGCAGTGGCAGGGCTGATGAGTTGCAGCGTCGTTGTAGAGAAGCTGCTAAGTGAATCACTGCCTCAATCTTTTCCAAGCAAGACTAACTTCCCTTTCTACTCTGTAGAGCCAAGGAAAGTAAAAAACCGCAGGCCGTCTTAATTTTGGATTTTGGGAATCTGATTGGATCCCGGAGGCTTGTACAAAACAATATAAATTTCATTACCCGTCATTAAATTCATTTAATCGTTAGTTATTTAAAATAAATTTATTTTGTTATATTTGAAGACGGTTTTTTTGTGTGAGCCAAGGAGGGAGAAAGACCCCTGAGTTGTTTTTCCTACAAGGTGTAGGCAAAAAGAAATAAAACCCCGAGTAGTACATAAGGTTTTGATAATTAGGAACTATTAGCTGATAGATGCTAGTTATAACTGCTACCGTTAGCTATTGCTTGGTGCTAGAGCCCTTCCAAGTACAAATTGAATCACTCGACTAACCATTGAACTATGGAATCAAACTGTTCATCCCCTCTATTCGTCAATTTATCGTTGCAGCCCGTTCATCTCTCAATTCAACAGAGGCTACAACGATCGACTGCATTGTGCAAATTGTTGACAAGGATTCCCATACTTGCTTCGTACCTATCCATCTCAGTACTGAAGCGCTTCTCCCATTGCCTTCTTCGCGGTATTTTACTTCGTCGACCAACAATAGATCAACAAGTTAAAACATTTTTTATTAATCCTGTGGGGATGTTGGGGTCCCTTTTCCACCGCATACTTATAATTCTTCGTAGTCCTACTTTGCCAAGTTTAGTGCCCGATTGATATATTATGTGTTATAGCTATTTGTGCTTGTAGTCTTGGCAAATTGATACTCTTCATGGTTGTTTATTTCATCGCTATCGTTATCCCACATTTATTATACTTTTCAGTTGTCGCAGTGATAGGCAAAGACGGCTCTGGCTCACAGAAGTGTTTCATGGATCCTGCTTTGGCCAGTTCGTCCGCTCTCTCGTTCCTCACATATCTTTGTGCCCGGGAACCCATTAGGGTAACTGTCTTCCCTCGTTTATTGAGTTTCTCGGCCCCGTATTTTGTTTCCTCAATATGAAAACTTGACAATCGGATTTCCTAGTGATTTTAAACAGATTGATTATCAGCATAGATGGCTATAATGGTATCCCTAATGTTTTTTTATTCAAGCACATTGATACGTGCGCTTATAAGTGCTTATGCTTACAAGTTCACTTTGAAATACTAATGTGTTTGTACTTAACAGGGTTGAATCCCAAAACAATGGCCGCGAGTACATATGCCTGGTTCTTCTGTTCGCGATTCAGAACGTTTACTAGCGTCACTGATACTGGTGCTAGTTACAACTTTCATCACTGCCACCTGCCTAGCGCTAGTATTCTTTAAAATATGAACTCGCTCAACTAACTGTTGAACTATGGAATCATTCAACACTCAACATTCATTTCCTACACTTTGTCAATTTTCCGTCGTACCAAACTATCGTCCTTTAGTTGTCGAGTTGCCGCCACCACGTGCGTAACCATTTTTTTTGGCACCCGTCCGGCTTCTCCTGCTTCAGTGCTTTCCCCACTGCCCTCTTCTCGTTTATTTGTTTATTATGCGACCAGCCATAGATAACCAAATTAATACGACTTTGATTCATCGATTTAGAGAAAAAGGCTTGCGAAGTGTTGTGGATTGGTACATGAGTGTCGGTTTCATCTCAGACGAGTATGCGTGTTCTGAATGTGGTGCATGGACGAAATTGTGTCAAAAGGCTGGACCCTTAGATGATTTGAATGGAAGAATGCCATCAAAGCAGCCTCTGATACGTAACTTGAGAGGTGAGTTATATTTTTTAATTATTTTTGTGGTCGTCAATGACGCCTGATGCATTAAGCGAGCACTGTTTGTTCGCATTGACTCAGTTTCGCGCGCTCTCAATTGTTTACGCTCTCCCCATTTCTTTCGGGCGTTTTGTTAACATTCACTCTTACGACAAAACTTTGCTCAACTCTTACCGGTACTGTTAAGCTCGCTAGTATCAGTGACGCTAGTAAACGTTCCACGCAAATGTACCCGCGGCCCCTGTTCTGAGATTTTACCCCTAACGGGAGTGATTCCTCGTATTCTAGCATGATTCTTGCACTACCCCTCAAGTACCATGACAGGATCGCTGGACTGAACTTGTGGCCAGAGGGTGCGTCCTGGACCAGTCACTTAGTGCTATCATGCGGTACTGGGAAATGACAACGTTACCTGCGCTCGTCGCGATCCTGACCAGACTCTTTCCCCTCTTCATCCTCGTAGGAGTATTCCCGCCAACTGGTGAAGTTATACCAAAAGGAGTAGAAGTCGTTCACTTGCTCCCTCGACGCCTCAGGTCCTCCGAGCAGCGGCACCCCTCGACTCTCGGACCATCGCGAGTTGAGCTCGAAATACGGAGCGAACAGTTCGAAAAAATCATTCTTCCCGACCTCAGAGCTTGAAGGGACGGCGTCGTCGAAAAACGGATCGACAGAGTCGTACGATCGCCTTTTAACCGCATCCCCGAGCGTTTCCCACGCTTTCGTGATGCACGTGAAATAATCGTCGTCCCGATTCACCACTTCCCCTTTCGCTTTTCTCTTGTCCGGATGGTGTTTCAACACTTGTTGCCTGTACGCGGATTTGATCAAATTCGAAGAGGCCGCGTGACGAACGCTCTTCAAACCTAAAACCGCGTAATGATCTTGTTTTTTCCACTCTTTCGGGTCCAAACTCTTCAAATAGTCCTCGTTCGAGTCGTCGATTTGAAAATTGTCGTCGTCGTCTTCGTGGATTCGACATTTTTCGAACGAGCCGTCGAAATCTGAATTGATTGAGGCGAGGTAGTTGATGAAATGAGGGCCGACGCATTCGACGTTTCGGGTCGTGTAGATCGAGCCCTTTGAGTCGTCGACGATCGGTAGAACCATTTTATTGAGTTAAGAGGTGTCAGCAACAGGCAACGAGGAGACTCACGTTGACAGTTACTCGACTCGTCAGGCTCATCGCCAGACACACTAAAACACTAACTTTACAAATAACACTGTACACGATCGTGAAAAGTTAACGAAAACGGTTGAAACTGGCGATGAACCCCTGGACCATCAAACCAGCGAGGTTTTCCAAAGAAAGGTGGCGTTGAGAAGTTGGTTATCTTATTAAATCCCTTCTCTGTACAAACGCTGAAACTTAAGTACCAAACCGCACACCAAACTATATCCTTACTTTGGACGACGTGAGTTATCTTATGAGTTCAATCCACTTTCTTCTACCTAAAACCAACTATTATATACTCTAAACGCTCAGTAAAGTGAAAATAGTTAGAAACAATACGTTAGAAATATCTAGTGTGGGATGCATTCCCTTTCCTTCGACCCCTGGGCATTTGAATATACATATTTTCTGTGCAGTATGATGCACCCTCGTATTTGCTTTCTACTTCACCCCTAAAAAGCAGCCAAAAAAATCACTCAACGCCTGATATTCTTTATTTTTGTAGTTTTCATCAAATTTCATATTACTCTATATACAAGCATTTCTGAGCAAAGCCATTCTGATGGGCTAATTTTCATAGATCAGGACAGAATTGCCCTCTAGACTAATACGATTAAGACAGATCATGGAATTGTATAAAATTGTGAGAAATACGCAAGATCTGTTTAAAAAGTATGGCAAACTTGTGTTTTTTTAAGAAGGTATTTATTTATTCCACTATTTTGCATCTAAACTCTTCAAATAGTCCTCTTTCGTGTTGTCGATTTGCCCCCTGCAAAGTAAATCATAACTACTTTGCATATTTATGGGATTTGTTGAAGACTTTATGCCAACGTTTATCTCATTCCTCAAGGCTCTTGAAAAAATCATTAATTTGTGATCTTGCTCAGCTTTGCATCAATTGAAGCTCCACGCCATTTGTTCATGGGGGTCTGTACAATTTTGTGAACAGGAAAGTCACAGGGGTCTGGGCTAAGGGATCATTATGCCGTCGGCTGGGGTTATTATTAATTCGGAATGGGGTGCCTGACTCTCACTATTTTGCCTCAGTCGGCGGCTCTCTTGCATTTCCAAACCACTCGTAACAAATCACTTCATTAGTTTCGAACTTCGACACGCTTCTGCATTCCATGAGAAGAGGGCCAGGGAGAAAAAAAAAAATTAAAGAGAGAAATATTGAGATGAATCCTCAAGGGTGTGAAGTTTCATCGCTCGCAACAATGTAAAAAAGATGTGGGTGCTCTTTCCTTGTCGCCCCTCCTCTTTGACTCACATCAAGGGTTTGATATAGCTACGCATTTTTCGTATATTTTGCTACAATTTCCCTGGAAATCGCTCAATTCTCAAAGATCTGATCATTAATGTGGTCTACTCTGAAAACAGTGGATAATGACGAATGGTGGGGGGGGGGGGGGACTTCCCGTCTCCCACTACAGACACCTCAGTGGTTATAGTCTATTGGTCAAAGACAAAGATTCATATTCCAAGAAAACTAGGGATATAGGATAAAAGCTCATGAGTGAGCTGCTCCCCAAGCATTACTGCTTGCTAAGTAATACACAGGATTGAGTCTGGAAAAGGCTCTACCACCCCCCTCCAAATGTGACACGCTACATTTTGAAGCATGGGGATTCCAAATCTGTAACCACGGTTTGCTGTCCAGGCCATATTTTAACTTCAATATTGTATAAAAAATTCGTTCAAACAAAAATTTCATTCGGAATCTAGTTTTGCTTGCTTACGGATGATTTTTGTTATGAGCAAAAAATGGTTTAAGAAATTGGCCAAACAATTCGGGCAGTTTTATTGCAAGTAGTTCTATGCTGCATGCGGTATCGTTTCTTAGACATTTTGATGCTGAGCCGAATAGGACAGGTCTCAGAGGTGTAGGAGTGAATCTAGATGGAAAATGGTGAAATCAGAGGGTTCCATGACTCCATACGGATGTGGTTAACTTCCACCTCCTCAAGCCTTGAGGGTGCAAAACCAATATCTCGAAGCCCCCAGCTGCTGAATGGCTATAGTTCCACGTGCACCACCCTTACGCCAAGATAGGGTATAATGTTGTAAATACTGGCATCCAACAACAAACACAACAGGTACACTACAAACTGTCTTTATATGTGCACCAGGAGATGTTACTCCTCAAAGCTGGCCATCGGAAAGACAACCATTTTTACTGCACGTTTTCCTGCCTATTGTGGCATGTGTTTCGTTCACATAAGGGTAACTGCGATCCCCGGGATAATAGCACACAAAAGGCCTGATTGAGTTTCCTCTCAGCTTCTCCAGTGCAGAAGAATCCACGGCTCGCTAATTGGGCTCCCGTAGGGAGGAGATGAACAAATCAAAACTTGACTTTAAGTGGCGCTGGTGCTCAGAGGTAAGTAGCTCTTATTTATTCCTAGCTGAACAAAGACTCTGAATGAAGGGATGAAATTCTTTTTGCCATGGCGGTTTTATGGGGTTCATTTTGACCCCCTCCAGTTCAAAGAGAGAGGGAGGGTTTGTGAGCCCTTCGTTCCGCTCTTGGCTTCTGGGGTGAGGGAAATTTCTTACACCCTTCCTCGAGCTTCCTACTTCTGTACGTGTACTGAGAATTGATTAAGAAACTTGTGTGGGGGCACTACACAAAGTAGATATAGTGAGGGAAATTCTACTACTTGAAAGAATTCGTGAGGCAATACATAGAAAGTTGTCATTTCTTTCTCACCTACGCTCATCTCCTGCACTACTTCCCATCTCACTCCAACTAGTCACTTCGAGTCGTCGCATCATGCCAATTTCCCAGCACATTGCCTAGAAGTGCATTTTCTAATGTGAAAATGTCAAGTTCACTGTTCTAATGTATTCAAGTCTCGTTTTGTATTCTTATACTAGTAGTTTTCTATGTTAAATTGAATGGGATGGGTCTCAGAGGTGAGAAACTGTGTCAAGCTGTGCAAGATAATAATCAACCACTGTGTAGTAGTGTACTGCATTTATGGTAACATAATTTGCTCACAAGAAACTACGATTTTGGTACAAATTTGAAATTTACGACGAACAATAAAATCTTCCTTTTCTAAATGATTCATGGGGCTGACGACATGATATGTTTGATAAGATTCGTGTTTTTCTAAAATTAAGACTAAAACACTGGCGCAAAACGTCACTCAGTGATACAGTTATGTATTGAATTGGACAGTTTCTCGAGCTGCTACTATTTATGTTGTTGCTCATATCAAAATTTCATAGCGTCGTTAGCTCATAAGCGAGCTACTCGTAGTTAGCTCATAAGCGAGCTACTCACTATAGCGAGAACGCTAATTTTATGAGCGATGGTTATGAGGAAAAACTGCAGAATAATGAACCATAAGTTTGGATAATTTGTTGAACTCTCTTCTTTCTTCCACAAACGAAAATGTTAAAATTCCAATACAGTCATTTTGAGAAGAAAAAGTAGTGTTTTCTCAATCACACTGTCGAGTGATTTTATCAACCAACTGAAACCGAACAGTAAAAAAACAAACATGCTACCAACCAACAAACCTTTTTACTGCTACTCATAAGTTAGTAAAATGAAGAGGATGTTACATAACGACAACAACATGTTACCTACCTGATAAAGGTTGATAACAGTTCAACTTTTCTGTCAGAAATGGACAACTTGATTTTTTCATCTGCAAGTGCAGTTATTCTCTTGTAAACTGTTTGTTTTATCGTTCGAAATCATCCGAGGCCTTCGCTTTTGATAGAGGTACCTTTCCATGAACTTTAAACCTCTTATGGACTGTACCTTCTCATTCTTTCCAGTTTTCTTCTGGGTAGCTCGTTCGCTACTGCAATAAAAATCAGCGTTGTGCGTGTACCGGTGGCTGCCGTACCCTGTGACGAAATGCATTAAGAATACATATAGTACACAATATCGGCATACTCATTGGGATCAGGAGTCGCTGGGACCCTGCATCCAATGATAAATCAAACGTGCAGTGTTAAGCGGATGGTTCCATTACTGCTCCTCCTGTTTTTTAATAGGCCCCAGGTGTCGTTGCCTGTGTGACCAGAACGTGCAGTATATACCCTTAAAATCACCCTTGGCTTATAGTATTGTTATTTAGTTCGCAAAGTAGAGCCATGACCTCCCCTTTGGCCTGTATTACAGCTTGGAGACGGGGCATGATTCTTCTCATAGGTCCCGTATAACATGGTTATCTATGCGTACATGATGACGTATAATTTTATGCGTGTACTAGGGTACAATACCACCTAAATATCCACACAATGAGACATAAAGTTGTAGGTTTGTCATTCCCAACAACAAATCTGATGGAACTTCAAAGCGCTGCACATATGACACTTGGTGAATAATGAAGGGGGGCAGGGTGAGCTGTTGTTTTTTTGTTATTCCTCCCCTAATTAGTAACAAAACTTCAAGAATTGGTTGATTAACCAATTGAGGTTTGATTTATTTTTACTTTCCTTGCTATACGAAGTAAAAAGGAAAGTTATGTAATCGGCTGAAAAAAAAATTTTGAGTTCTCTTCAGATCTTTACGTTTCAGACCCCCCTGAGTCCGAAAAACACTATTTGGGAAATTGGTCTGTGTATGTGTGTGTGTCTGTGAACGATGTTTAGAGAGAACCACCGTACCAAATCAGCTCAAACTTGATATCTAGCCCGGAAGTCACTATGGGACGCAAAAATAAGGGTTTGAACAAAATCCATCGAAAGTTAACTATAGTCATCATAGTGATCAAAACACCAAATTTTTTTTTCTCAAAAACGGCTCGAACGATTTTGATTAATATTTTTTAAGTTGATAGCTGTCAATGAGGCAATTATAGCATAAAATTCCCATTCGTGCGAAAATGACGAGAGCAGCACAATAAATTACCAAAACTTTCGACGAACTCGATTTTAGCGCGGTTTTTAGAGAAAACCACCATACCAAATCAGCTGAAACTTGATGTCTAGCCTGCAGGTTACCATGGGACGCAAAAATAAGGGTATGGGCAAAATCCACCGACTGTTAACTATAGTTATCATAGTGATCAAAACACCAAATTTTTTTCTCAAAAACGGCTCTAACGATTTTGATTAAATTTTTTATATTGATAGCTCTCAATGAGGCAATGATACTATAAAATTCTCATTCGTGGGAAAATGACGAGAGCAGCACAATAAATTATCAAAATTTTCGACCAGATGCGTTTTTCGCGCAGTTTTTTCCCTATAAAATCCGCTGGAATTCTTCTAGAATGTTAAAAAAATTGGTATTGTAGTCCAATTCAATACCTAAACGGTGAGTGTTTAAAAACGCTCATGAGATACATGGGGGTCACTCCAGAAATTCCTGAATTTCAACTACTGCCGTTTCGCTTACTACCAGTTCTAAACGTTTTTACCCAATAACTCTGCAAAAGTAATTACTATCCTTCTTCAAAAAATTTGTGTTTACAGCCTCATTAATTTTCCGTGTACCAGTTGCTCAATAATGATCCTGGAATGAGTACGAGCAGCACAATAAATTCCGGAACTGTAAGCGCTTCAGCTTTTTGCTATCGTGAAATGTTGTTTGTAAACAGAATTAGCCATGTAAAAAGTGAATTGACGTAGAGCTAAGGAAAGTTGTTTGTTGCAACGCACCAGATATTTTTATTGTTTGCCGGCGCCATAATACTGAACTGCACCAACACAAATACCAAGAGATACTGCATAAAAATCATTAGAGAGGGGGAAGTTAAATTGTACAGTGTTTGTACCTGATTGCTTGGATTGAAGCATTTGAAAACAGCAGAACAATAGGACGCAGTTATAATTAACAGCCAAAGTAATATGCCTTTCAGGTGCTTTCAGTAGCTCAATTTTTCATGAGTGATGTAAAAGTGTGAATTAGCTGTGCTAGGAGTGCTATCTAAAAATAGTCACCCATTGGCATTTTGAAAGTGGTGAGCGATAAAAATGAAGCCATGTTACCCTGAAGCTCACGAAGGTTTTTGTTGCAGGGCTGGTCAAAGTGTCTCAGATATTCGAAATGAGGTGCCCTGGAATGTACTGCGGTCGCTACCAGTTTGACAACGGGAGCTGGAGTGACTGCGGAGCTTGTCCTCGCGGGTACAGAATCAACGATTCCTCCGAATGCACGCTTTGCGAAGACCGCCCTGTTTTCTACGACTGGTTGTACCTCGGTTTCATGACATTTTCCCCTCTCGTCCTTCATTGGTTTTGTATCGACAATACAGCCCCATTCAGGGGAAGGTGGGTCTCATCGATTGTAAAATTGTTACTGTTACAGATATCAGTGCTTTCTGAGAGTGGTTTCATTGTGAGGGCACTATTGACCATCTAATTCACTCTCATTGAACGCAGTGATTGCATAAAACACTTCGACTGCTCTGCATCAACACGCCAATCGTATTAATTGAAATTGCGTACTAATTGCCTTGTATTTTACAGACTGAGCCAAGGCGCTCTCATACTTCACATATCTGCGCTGGTTGAAACAGTCCTCGCTGCTGCTGCTACTGTTCTGATAATAGACCCGATTGGAGAGTTCGATTTGAAGTCATGCCCCGTCAAGTCTTTGTCCGATTGGTACACACTCTTCCACAACCCTCGTCCCAATTACGAAGAGGTTCTGCATTGCTCTCAGGAGGCTGTTTTCCCTCTGTAAGTCTTCTATTTCTAATCAGAATAAGCCTCGTAGCAGTGTTCATGAGCTGGGTGTGGGAATGTAGTGATTAAAATCAAAATATTTTCATTCATTTAGGATTGCTTTGGTGAGTGTAGAATAATACAGAACTGGTAGCTTTCCATGCCACCCTCCTAGGCTGAACTTTAATAGAGAACTGAGTATTCTAGTGAGCAACCTGCGACCTAGAAGTTTAACAAATCAATTAATTACAGAGTAACTTGAATCATGAACAAACCACGTGTAACTGGCGACTGAGAGAGTCTTTTGTGGGGGAGAAGTAACTTTCATAACGTCTAACCTTAAAATTACCATACAGTACCTATGTGTGAAAGGAAAGTTGTGATGTACGCTCTCTGATCTTGAATCAGTTGCATTGAGACTGCCATTAGCCATATATTTGTATAGTCTTCACCCGATTTTCAGGCACACGATGGTGTTCATATTCTACGCTCTGTGCGTCACCATAATGTCTCTGATTCGTCCGTGGCTCGTACATTTCTTCCTCCCCAAAACCGGAGGAGCCACAATTTACGCCGCGCTCTATTTCTTCCCCATTTTGGCCCTTCTCCACGCCGTCTTCGGTGGCCTCATATGTAAGCTTTTGAACGCATAGTATGTTTTATGTTGATTAATCTGTTGAATGTTTGTCGACTGAACGACCCGTTTTGTATTGCAGATTACACATTCCCGTATATAGTCATTGTGTTGTCCGTGATATCAAACGCCGCTCATTTCGCTTTCAAAATGGATCAGGTGAGAGCACAATTGAGTTTTTTTTCATGAACTTCTTTCTAAATACTCTCTAACCTCACGAGGCGGTAAAGTGCGAGCGACTAACAAATCTCGTCATTTTAATAAAAACGCCAGTCTACTTCAAAAAGCCATCCTCATTGTAGCATTCAATGTGGTGGGGAGGAGAATTTTCCTTTGAACAAAACCCTTGAACTACACGATGTACCTGAGATTTATTAACACAAAAAAAGAAATTATTATCTCCCCGAGTAAAATAAAACAGGAATTCTTATAGGCGCAAAAGAAAAAGGGGTCCACCAGCTACACTGCCCTCTTACGTCTGACCTGAGGCGTCTTCTTCAGGTTGACTTCGATTCTGATGAAACGAAATTGAGTCGATGAAACTGGATATACTAGCAGCTTTGAGTGTCCAGTTCTGGCGAACTCGCGACCGCGTAAATGTCCGATTGGATTCCGAGTCGGTTGCACAGAACTGCTCGCTTGGGTTTCCCAAATACACTTACTGGATTACCAGGAATAAAAACAAGAAAAAATGTTCGGGTGGCCAGGCTAATTTTCGGACAAGAACTGACCAGTTTGAAGCATGAAGGCACTGCACTAAAATGTCCCTTACATAATGCACAAAAAAAGACAACAAAGGAAACGAAACCTGTGACTAAGGACGCTCAAGGCCCAAGGGCCCTTTGCCGAAAAGCTTTGTCCATTTTTAGATGTCGAGTAACTGAATTTAAGTTGAGTTATGAGCGAACTCACAACACTTCTTAAGGGTATTTGTTTATGAAAAGCTACAAGACATTTCGACGAAGAGCTTCCAATCGTGAAGGTAGGCAACCTGCAACGCTAGCGCTAGTGGAGGGGGGTTATGATTATTTGGCTGTGCTCGAGAAGCTGGCTTAAATATCTGGTGCGTAGCAACACACAACTTTCCGCCACCCCCGTAATTTCGAACACCACCTACATAATCGGGCGGTATATCTTCTTTCAACGCATTTTTACAGGAATATTTAACGAGAACAAAACGTAGGGACTAGTTAGCTGAGAGTACTCCGTAAGTTTGTTCGAAATCGTTAGAGCCGTTTTTGAGAAAATTGGAATACCGATAAATTAATATTCGACAAATCTCCTTTTCTGAGTTAACTTGGCTTATATCTCCGTTCAACATATATATACAGAAATAAATATGGACAACGAAATGTGGGTATGGGTGACTAAAAGACACTCCATTAGAATTTATCACATCTGGTGAAGAAGTTACCCTGGAATTTACGAAAATGTTAGAAAAAACGTTATTTTCGACCCATTTTGATTTTTATCTCTGTTCAGTGGACTGTCAGAGGAACATTTATTGAGAACAATATATATGTATCAACTATTTGAAAACACCCTATGAGTTTGGTGAAAATCGCTAAAGTCGTTTAGCCAAAAAGCGTAAAAAACCTATTTTTGCTTCAGGGGCCCATATCTCCGTTCACCGTATTTTCATGGAGATATGTATAGAGAAGAAAAGTTAGGTATTGATTAGGAGAAGATAATTTGAAAGTTTAATCAAAATCGTTAGAGCCGTTTTGGAGAAAAATGCGACAAACCCTAGTTTTTGGTACATTTTCGTCCCCCCCCCTTCCCATCGGCCGAAATCGTCCATAACCTTATTTTGGTGTCTACAAAAAATAACAAACAAAACAACAAAAGAACCAGCCCAATCGGATCAGCCGTTCTCCTGCAAATCGAACTACAGACAAACACACACGGACCTTGCGACGAAATTAGGTTTTTAGTAGAAAGGAAAGTTATGTAATCGGCTGAAAAAAAAATTTTGAGTTCTCTTCAGATCTTTACGTTTCAGACCCCCCTGAGTCCGAAAAACACTATTTGGGAAATTGGTCTGTGTATGTGTGTGTGTCTGTGAACGATTTTTAGAGAGAACCACCGTACCAAATCAGCTCAAACTTGATATCTAGCCCGGAAGTCACTATGGGACGCAAAAATAAGGGTATGGGCAAAATCCACCGACTGTTAACTATAGTTATCATAGTGATCAAAACACCAACTTTTTTTCTCAAAAACGGCTCTAACGATTTTGATTAAATGTTTTATATTGATAGCTCTCAACAAGTTAATTATACCATAAAATTCCCATTTGTGGGAAAATGACGAGAGCAGCACAATAAATTACCAAAACTTTTGACGCAATCGATTTTAGCGCGTTTTTTAGAGAAAACCACCATACCAAATCAGCTGAAACTTGATGTCTAGCCTACAGGTTACCATGGGACGCAAAAATAAGGACATGGGCTAAATCCATCGAAAGTTAGCTGTAGTCATCATAGTGATCAAAACACCAAATTTTTTTCTCAAAAATGGCTCTAACGATTTTGATTAAATTTTTTATATTGATAGCTCTCAATGAGGCAATGATACTATAAAATTCTCATTCGTGGGAAAATGACGAGAGCAGCACAATAAATTATCAAAATTTTTGCGCAGTTTTTTCCTTATAAACTCCGCCGGAATTCTTGTAGAATGTCAAAAAAATCCGGTATTGTAGTCCAATCATATACCTAAAGGATGAGTGTTTAAAAACGCTCATGAGATACATGGGGCTCACTCCAGAAATTCCTGAATTTCAACTACTGCCGTTTCGCTTACTACCATACTGTAATACTGTGGGCAAGCGCTTTCGAAGTAAAGACATGTTCGTCTGGCCATTCTGTCAGTATTGGAGTCAGTCAGTTGGAAGACGTAAACGGGATTGTGGAGTGTCGTAGACGGGGGGGGGGGAGGTCATGCACCTTTGGGGAAACCCACTAGAGGTTAGGAGAAGGGAATGTCTTGAATAGTCTGTTTGTAGTCGATTTTAAGTCTTTTTTTGTATAGGGTGGTCTCTAAATCAAAATTGAAATGATTCATGTCGTCGGATGCAAGAATTTTTACTTTTCTGTTGCAGTCAATGAAGTTCCTCATCGTCAGTACCGTCACTGACATCAGAAACCTACTCATCGTCCTCGGCCATTGGGCCGTTCACGGCTACGGAATCATCTCTCTCACTCAGTTGGGAGATCCTGTCTTCCACACTTCGCTCCTCGGTTTGGTCCCGCTTCCAGCGATATTCTACATTCTGACCGCCAGATTCACGGACCCTCATAAACTCCACACTGATTGACAGTGTTAGCCTTTGAGGCTTTCCGCTTTCCAATGAGAGGTGAGTTAGCGAATGAAGGGATTTACTTAGAAAACTTGTCACGTTGACGAACTAATGAACGCTGCTCGTAGTTGTCCTGAAGATTGTTACTGCCAACGCAGTAATTGATGAACATACGGAATCAGGCTTGACGGCCTGTCGAGAATAGTATAGAGAATTTCGAGAGACACCTAACCAGTGTGGTTCTCTAATATTTGGTGACCCCAACGTGAGGCCATGTCTCTTGGATCTCGTCCATCATCTGAGTCTCTAAGTCCTCGGGCTTCGCAAGACAACGCTGATCCCATCAGAAATCGTACAGTCATGCTCAACTTTCAACCCCCGCCTTTCTGTTTAGTCCAGATTTTGGGTAAAAGGCATTTTTAACGATGAGGATAAATACGATATTGCAGTCAACTCGTTAGATCGCTTGTAACTGATCTTACAAATCCTCCGCAAAGTGAAAAATACGCGCCCCTCAAGAACCGCTTCATTGATATTTTTGAGGATTCTAAAGACAAGCGGGTGCAGAAACTTATGAAGGAAACATCGCCAGGAGACATGCGACCGACACATCTTGGAGAGATGCGTGAACTAGCTTGTAATCGAGTCAACCACAATCTGCTGAAAACTCTTCGGCTTCGACAGCTTCCTACTGACGTCAGAGCTATATTGGCTGTAAGCGGCGATCAAGGTCCTAATGCACTCTCCACACTTGCTGACAAAGTAATGGAATTGTGCTCTACGCTGGTAAACTGAGGATGTAGCCGACATTTCATATAACGATTCACCCGTTATTTTCTCTCTTGCCCGGTCCACCAATTTCTCAATTGCCAGCCAAAATGATAGAAGAGCCAATCGTTCGTAAGCCATTTCTCGGCTTTCGGAAAGAATCAAGTCTCCGGCAGGTCGTTTTCGCCACAAGATCGATGTTAACGCCTCACGTTGTCAGTGATCCAAAAACGGCGATCTGTTCGACTTCCAGTACGATTTCAAGACCACGGTGTGTACTAGGGGGAGGGTAGTTGTGACCACTACATTCGGTGTCCAAACCCCTGAATTACCATGTTGTTCAGCTCACATTTTTCCCTGGTTTACAAAATTACATTCGTACTCGCTTTCTCGTTTCTTCATTTCGATAATTTATCTCTCGAAATGCTCTATACATGTAATTACTATTCATTATAGAATATAACTTAGATTCCCTACAGGCCTGTCGAGAACTTCATCGCGTCACCAATGAGGTTGCTGCAGTAGTTTTCGTCTTTTCTTGCTCAATTAGAAAATTAATATTATTACAATCGCCCAACAGCCAGTCTCCCGATATAATTATTTTTCTTCCCTAGTTTGACACGCGTGTGTGTCGGCTTTCTTCACGTATTTTACCGGAAGTAGAAACAGTCATTACTCCTGACGGACGACGGATCCCTAATGCCAGGACAGCACAGCCATTATCCAGCCCGGCGAGTGAAATATACAAGCGACAATTATTTTGGCAGAAAGTCCAGCTTATAGTGCAGTCTGAGACAAGCCTATGACTCAACCTCTTAGTTGGGGTGCACTATTCAGGCATTTGTGTGCGATAGTCATTCGTCAACGGAGACAGTCGACAAACATTTGCCAGTATATCGAGATTGTTAACGTCGGAAGCCGGAGTTGTTTGTATTTAATAGTAATGTAGACGTAAGAAGTGCTGTGAAACGCTTCTGGGTCGAAAGTGCCAACCACTTCTTTTTCAAGTCCTTCCAACGCTCAAATGCCCTCGTCTTCAAACCAATGTTGTTCCCCTATTCGTTCACCCGGACGCGTGCTTCTCATTTTTTGTCCAACTTCTTGAAATAGCTGGGTCATCAGTATCCCACTATTATTGGGTCGTCAGCGTCCCAATCCCATTCGCGATCACAATTTGGGAATCACTTGATCTGCAGCACCTCATACGCCGCTACACCTCCTTCTGACCTGCTAGCTCGCCTGGATCTTTTCCTTCACCTTCCCAACGTCTCAGCAATTACGGTCGGACGAAACTTTCTATTCGAACATTTCTTCTACTCAAATTTTACCTTAGATTAGTTTCGCTTAAATTTATTCTTAGTATAGTAGGAGCTCCTAATTTCATTTCCCTGTATATTGTGGAGTCAGAACTCGGCTCGGGAACGTGCAGGAAAGGTGAGGGAGTGGGAAGCACCACTTCGAACGTCGCAAAAATGCAAGGATCCGGCAGTCGCAGGCTAGTCGCTGGACAGTGGAGGGGCCGTTTCAGAAGCTGATAGCGAGTCGCCACCTCGACCTTCTCCACGCAGGAAACAGAAAAAGTTGATTTTTTTCATTGAATTCTGGGCATCCTGTTGGATCCCAGGCGCAGGTGCGGAATCAAATAATTAAACCACCGTCATTAAATTTATTCAATCATTGATATTTCACATAAATTGTTGTTTTTTTTTTGTTCGAAGAGGACCCCTGAGAGCCCTTTTTCAACGGGTATTGATGGAATTATAGACTTAAGGAAAATAGAACCCCACAATATACTTCCTTTTTTGTTACAAATCTTTTATTATGAACTTTTTCCTTTTTTTGTTTACCACTTGGGTAATTGGTTGCCAAATTCATGAAAACCCCAACCTAGTAATTGACTCCCTACTGGGGAAACTCATCGCGGCAGGGTTTTATGCCCAAGGATATGCTGATGATGTGGCTGTGCTCATTCGGGGCAGAGTGCAAAGCGGGCTGTCAGACCTGATGGGGGTGGTCTTCTGGATGGTGTGCCTGTGGTGTGGGGAGATGAAGTTATCCGTCAACCCTGCCAAAACAGTCATAGGGCTGTTCACAAGGCTAAGACAACTGTCAGGACTGAGGCGGCAGAAATTGATGGGCAAGGAAATTCAGCTCAGCGAGCTGGTCAAGTATCTGGGTGTGATTCTGAATCGGAAACTAGTCCGGAAAGAGCACGTCAGAGAATATGCGGGAGGACATGAGGCCTAAACCCAGAATGGCCTGCTGGTACTACGAAGCCATTGTGAGATCAATAATCTCTTATGGGTCGATTGTGTGGTGGCATATAGATGCCATTGGAGAGAATGGCAGCAGCCTGGCCAAAGTACAAAGGCTGGGGTGTGATGAAGACCACACCCACCATTACTGTGGAGAGACTGTTTGACCTTCTTCCCCTGGACATTTATGTCAAGGCAGTGGCGATGAAGGTAGCATATAGACTCACCAAGCTTGGTATAGCTAAGGTGCCACAGGTGACTAGTGGACACCTGGCTATATTCAGGAACTTGGAGACCTCTAAGGAGCTCGGCATGATCACGGACGCGATGGTGCCCTAGTATGATTTCGAAAGGAATTATAATGTTCAGCCATTGGGAGATCCATGGAACAACAAGAGTCGTCGGTTTCAGCCTCCCAATGGCATTAAAATCTATACGGATGGATCAAAAACAGGCCATTGGGCCTGTATGGATAAGTGGCTCTGGAGGGAGTGGGACGCACATTGCCCTAGGCCCCACTCCAACAGTTTTTCAAGCAGAGATTTATGCTATTATCGCTGGGGCAATCTTAATCCATGAGAAAGGCTGTAGCAACAGAACTATCAAGTTAAGCATCGTGCAAGGCGCTGATGAACTACTACATAACGTCAAAACTGGTGAGAGAGTGCAGGATGTGGCTTAACTCCTTAGCAAGCGCGAACAGAGTTAATGTGTATTGGATTCCTGGACACAAGGGGATCATTGGCCAGACCCGGTTCATCTACGGTACCTATCGGGCCACTGCCCCATTGTGGGATTTCTCTGTTACTAGTCAAGAGAACTGTGAGAGAACATGCCAGAAGACTGCATCAGACAGTCTGGAATGCTGCAGGAGTAAGACACTCCAAACGTTTTGTCTCAGAGCAATCAAGTGAGATAAGACAAAACCTTCTTAGGATGGAGAGGAACGACTTAGGGCAGATTGTTGGGATCATAACTGGGCACAGCAGAATGAACAAACACATGTATGTTATGGGTGTAACTGACACCCCTCGATGCAGGTGGTGTGGCACGGATGAGGAGACTCCCTACCATGTCCTGGCCCAGTGCCAGAGACTTGAGAAGGCATTGACCTGTAAGACAGTAGGACTGGCACAATATGTCATGACATTGCGGGACAGTCAGAAGGCTATATAATGAAAACCCCTCCTCTGTTGTTAAACGCGTTATGGTAAACTTCGGTACCGCAGGGACTTGAGTAATTCAGTCGAAACTTCGTCGGCCTCTGAGAAGTCACTTGTTTCGTTCGCTTGGAGATTCAGCGTAAGTCAAAGAGCACGTTGGATGGATCAACTTAGCAATTGTGTCGTCGAACTTGCGTGTGGAGGATGAAAAGCGTGTGTGGTGGCTTGTATAAACCACACATTTGAATCCCGATAGAAGAAGACTTGAGGTCACATAAATTTCAACTCCCAGTTCTTTCTGAAGTTCGGGATTCCCACGCCTTGAAACAAAGTATAACATTTTAAGGTGGGTTGTAAGAAAATTGTCCTAAAACAAAGATGTATTATTCGGAATGGATAATAAACCAAAATGGTCGACCGATTTTCATGGGTTGAAATAGTCAATATATTCAAAATTGTTCTCCGCAATTGTTTATTTGAATTTTTTGACGATCAAAATATTCCAAAAAACGTGTTTTTTACTTTCGTGGGTACTATGAAGCAGAAAGGAAAGCTAAGTAGGCAAAAACATTTTTTGAGTTCTCTTCAGATCTGTGGCGTCATCGGTACCTCCATCACGGACCACCATGCAGCGTCGGACAGTACCATTAGCCGGCAGCCGGTTCACAAGAGATCACAACTGTCAACTCCACGTCGCATTCATTAATCTCAGACTGTTTCTTCCGACGCTCATTCCAGTTTCCGACACCAATCTGTTATATCCGCGTTTCCCCTTTTTTCTATTTTCTCGTGTTACCTCTTTCTTTCTGTCCTTTGCTATAAACTATTTTTATTTTCCTTACAAAGTATAAAGGAAAGTTATGTAATCGGCTGAAAAAAAAATTTTGAGTTTTCTTCAGATCTTTACGTTTCAGACCCTCCTGAGTCCGAAAAACACTATTTGGGAAAATGGTCTGTGTGTGTGTATGTGTGTCTGTGAACGATTTTTAGAGAAAACCGCCGAACCAAATCAGCTCAAACATCAAATCTCGCCCGCAGGTCATCATGGGACGCCAAAATAAGGGTATGAACAAAATCCACCGAAATTTAACTATAGTTATTATAGTGATCAAGGCACCAAATTTTTTTTCTCAAAAACGGCTTTAACGATTTTGATTAAATTTTTTATATTGGTAGCTCCCAATATGGCAATCATACCATAAAATTCCCATTTGTGGGAAAATGACGAGAGCAGCACAATAAATTACTAAAACTTTCGACGAAATCGATTTCAGCGCGGTTTTTAGAGAAAACCACCGTACCAAATCACCTGAAACTTGATGTCTAGCCTACAGGTCACCATGGGACGCAAAAATAAGGGTATGGGCAAAATCCACCGAAAGTTAACTGTAGTTATCATAGTGATCGGAACACCAAATTTTTTTCTCAAAAACGGCTGTAACAATTTCAATTAAATTTTTTATATTGATAGTTCTCAATAAGGCGATGATACCATAAACTTCCCATTCTCGGGAAAATGACGAGAGCAGCACAATAAATTATCAAAATTTTCGACCAAAAGCGTTTTTAGCGCAGTTTTTTCCTTATAAACTCCGCTGGAATTTTTGTAGAATGTTAAAAAAAATCCGTATTGTAGTCCAATCCAATACCTAAAGGGTGAGTGTTTAAAAGCGCTCATGAGATACATGGGGGTCACTCCAGAAATTCCTGAATTTCAACTACTGCCGTTTCGCTTACTACCAGTTCTAAACACTTTTACCCAATAACTCTGCAAAAGTAATTACTATCCTTCTTCAAAAAATTTGTGTCTACAGCCTCATTAATTATCTGTGTACCAATTGCTCAATATTGGTCCTGCAATGGGTACGAGCAGCACAATATAATCTGGAACTGTAAGAGCTACCGCGTCCTGCTGCCGTAAAGCGTTGTTTGACCAAGATTCAAATTAACTGAGTGATAAATGAATTGATTAAATAGAATTAGCCATGTACAAAGTGAATTGTTGTAGAGCTAAGGAAAGTTGTGTGTTGCAACGCACCAGATATTTCCTATTTTCTGTTGTTACCTCTTTCTTTCTGTCGTTTGCTATAAACTATTTTTAATAAATAACAGGTTACCTAGTTCATGTAGTCCATTTGAATCCTAAATTAATGACGTAGAATCAGCGATTCTATAGATCTCTACGTTTCAAACCCTACTAAGCCCGAAAAACGCTGCAAATTATCACACACGGTTTATTATTCTATTTAACCGCTTGACCTAGTCTTACACCTCCGAGACTCATCTTATTCGCTTTAATCGAAAAATACTAGTAAACCATACGAAACATGACCTGACGACAGCGGAACGATGGAAATTACATTTTACAAGAGCCAGTAGGCAATTGGCACGACATAGCGAGTCGAGCTGACGGGTGGATGGGGCGAATAATAGAATTTGGCTCACTATAATTACATTAATTTCACCATTTTCGATATAGACGCTGTCGTACACCAATGAGACTCATTCTGTTCGACCCAGCATGTAAAGTACCTTGAAAACGATACCAAACACGGAGTATTTGCATAAAACTGCCAAATTTGCGTTTCTGTTAATTTTTACTTACCGCGGCCCGAAGTGTTAGGAAAAAGTTGATTTTTCTTCAGATCTTTACGTTTTGAGGCCTGCTAAATCTAAAATATCTATACACAACTTACCGCAACCTCCGTTCATTCGACGACCTACTACATCTTCGTTCAACATATTTCTACTGTAACAAATTGTAGGTACTAGTTTGCTGAGAGCACTTCGTGAATTTGATTGAAATCGTTAAAGCCGTTTTTCAGAAAACCGGCAAATTAGTATTCGACAAATCTCGTTTTCCGAGCTACCATGGCTCACACCTCCGTTCAACAGACAGATACAGAAATAATCACGGAAAACAAAATGCAGGTATAGATTGCTAAAAGACACTCCGAAAGATTGATTTAATCCAGTGAGGCAGTAATTCGGAACATTACAAAAATGTTCGAAAAAACATTATTTTCGATACATCATCATTACTTTCCGCTACCCCAAAGGGAATAGAAAGTATAGTAATCATGTCAAAAAAAATTTGGGTTTTCTTCAGATCTTTACGTTTTGAAGCCTACTAGTCTAAAAACCCTGCAAATTATTACACAACGGTTTATTATTCGGATAAATAGATTGACCTAGTATTAGTGCTCCGAGACCCATCCCGTTCGATTCAGCATCGAAAAATATCAAAATGAAACCCAAGAAAAGGTCGAAAAGAACTGAATCGTAATATTAAAATTAAAAAAAAACGAAAGTATCTTGAAAAAACTGAATTTTAATATGAAAACACGCACGCTAAATACTAATATCAAAATTTAACCAAAAATCTATGAAAAAAAAAAAAAAATGAGAATGAAACGAAAGAATCTAAAAAATTGAATCGTATTAAAACCAAAAAAATGAAACGCACAAACTATTAAATAAATAAACCAAAAATAAGCGAATAATGAAAAGTTCAATCGAAGATAACAGATATTTTGCTAACGGAAATAATTGAAACGAAACAGCCATTCGTGGAGGAGAAGACGAGAACAAGGCAATCAGACGATAAAGAGACAAATCGTAGTGCCAAAGGTTATATACGAAACACGAGGAAGCACAAAAAAACTGGCGCCCGCCCGTAAACGAATAAACAAAAACCCAATTTCGGCGCGAGGTCCGTGTGTGTGTCTGTAGTTCGATTTGCAGGAGAACGGCTGGTTATTGGTTTATTATTCATTCTGAATAATAACCCTATGTTTTCGGTCACGAAAAATTTTTTACAACCCCCCCTCAAAATTTGATACTTTACGTTTCAAGACACGGAGATTCCAAATTTGCATTGTCCGTCCGCCGTCCCCCCTCCGGGCCATTTTGTGCCTTTAACATGGTCTAAAAAATTCGTTCTTTCGCCCAAAAATCCGATTTGGTATCTAGTTGTGCCCGACATCTCGGCAATCCGATCGGACGAAGCCCATGGTTGTAATGGGCAAAAAACGGTTAAAAAAATTAACGAAACGCAGTACAACGCGGGAGCTACAGCGTTTCGTCGTTTGAACTCCCTCCCTCCCGCCCGTCTCATTAAAAAAGCAACCGCGCTCAAGGCTCGCTTGCCTCCCAACGACGCCTGCTGCCACCCAACACCCCTTTTGCTTCGAGCTCCCCCGTTCCAATTTCCCGGACGTTTTGGTTTTAATACGATTCAATCTTTTTAGACTGGTATTACGATTCAGTTCTTTTCGACCTTTTCTTGGGTTTCATCATGATATTTTTCGATGCTGAATCGAACAGGATGGGTCTCGGAGTATTAATGCTAGGTTTAGCTGATTATCCGAATAATAAACCGTTGTGTAATAATTTGCAGGGTTTTTTTTGTTTTGTTTGTTATTTTTTGTAGACGCCAAAATAAGGTTTTGGGCGATTTAGGCCGATGGTTGGTGGGGGGGTGGGGTCGAAAATGCACCAAAAACTAGGATTTTTCGCATTTTTCTCGAAAACGGCTCTAACAGCGATTTTGATTAAAATTTCAAATCATCTTCTGCTAATCAATACCTAACTTTTCTTCTCCATACATATCTCCATGAAAATACGGTGAACGGAGATATAGGCCTATGAAACAAAAATAGTTTTTTTTACGCTTTTTGGCAAAATGGTTTCAACGATTATCACCAAACTTTCAAGATGTATTCAAATAGTTAATACCTCAATAAATATTCCTCTGACAGTCCATTGAACAGAGATAAAAATCAAAATGTGTCGAAAATAACGTTTTTTCGAACATTTCCGTAAATTCCAGGGCAACTTCTTCGCCAGATGTGATTAATTTTAATGTAGTGTCTTTTAGTCACCCATACCCACATTTCGTTCTCCATAATTATTTCTGTATATATATGTTGAACGGAGATATAAGCCAAGTTAACTCAGAAAAGGAGATTTGTCGAATATTAATTTATCGGTATTCCAATTTTCTCAAAAACGGCTCTAACGATTTCGATCAAACTTACGGAGTACTCTCAGCTAACTAGTCCCTACATTTTGTTCTCAATAAATATTCCTGTAAAAATGCGTTGAACGAAGATATAGCGCCCGCATATGTAAGTGGTGTTCGAACTTAAAGGGATTGCGGAAAGTTGTGTGTTGCTACGCACCGCTCGTTGTCATTATGAAGATTTACCAATTTCGAATGAACTGAGTGAATAATTGAATTAGGGACAAAAGCCAGTTGGAAAGCGGTGTGATGCGTCGGGCCCGATGTTTATTCTTCCATTGGTGAGCGGAAAGTCATAATAATTTATCATTTCTCTTCAGGTCTACACGAGGGCAGAACTGAGCGATTAGGCTCGTTGCTGAGGCAACCGGCCTCGCTGTCAACAAACGACTAACCGCCTGCGTTGACTGAACTTCCCTCATTTTAGTCCGATCTTTCTTAGCTATTTACTTCATTTTTGTTGTTATCGCAATTACCCTCATCGAATTGATTGATATTTGCGTGTTCCCGCCGAATCACGCGGAAGCGCGACGCGATTTTTCTGTGACGGTCGCGTTCTTCGATTATATCGTTAATTCGTCGCGTTCCCGAAGAAACTCGTTCGAAAATTATGTATTAAAAGGGAGATATATTTTGAGGTAAATTTACTAGCTGTAATCGTTAAGTTTGTTGCCGTTGGGCGTTTCTACGAGCGATCGTAGGGCTCATTTTGATTCGATCTGGTCGTCGAAGCGATCAATTATTCACGTTCGCCGTGAACATGACGAAATAGTTTTCAAATTAAATTGATTGCATAATAAAATCGGACGATCCTATCTTGGTTCTCTCCATAAAAAAAGGAGAATGCTTTTATTACTTTTCGTTCTTAAAGAAAATAACTAAAACGAGCTTACTGAGGCGGGTTTATTGTGCTTTTGTACAGGTCTCTCCTATTATACTGTCTGCCAGGGGTAGCGCGTATGGTTTAACTCAACAGCGCATTACTGTAATGCAGAAATATTCAAGGATCCTTCCATTTAAGGACTTGGTAGGAGCTAATTAAAAAATCAGAATAATTCATATTAACTGCCTTCTGCATACACGGTAGAGTTTAAAATGTTGGTCGCACGAATGGGAGAGCTTGAACTGAGAAATAAATGGACGTGGTGAGGGTGAGCGAGGACTGTATTACACTTGACAGAACAGCGATATCCGGTTGAGCGGGAGTATGTTAACGTGAACTGGTTGCGTGGAAACTAAGGGAGAGAGAGGGTTTGAGAGAGAGAGAGGGGTTGTGAGTAGCCGAAGACTTGAGAGACGAATAAGTTGGGATAACTGGGAGATCAGAAAGGTGTTTGGGGAAACAATGACTTTCCGTGGGGCCATTGAGCGTCGTTTAGTACGTAAAATATCTGGTGCGTTGCAACACACAACTTTCCTTAGCTCTACAACAATTCACTTTGTACATAGGTAATTCTACTCACTCAATTCATTTATCACTCAGTTCCTTTGAACTTGGTCAAACAACACGTCACAGCAGCAGGAAGCGGTAGCGCTTACAGTTCCGGAATTTATTGTGCTGCTCATACTCATTATAGGACCATTATTGAGCAATTGGTACACAGAAAATTAATGAGGCTGTACACGAATTTTTTGAAGAGGGATAACAATCACTTTTGCAGAGTTAATGGGTAATAACTGTTAGAACTGGCAGTAAGCGAAACGGCGGTAGTTGAAATTCAGGAATTTCTGTAGTGAGCCCCATGTACCTCTTGAGCGTTTTTAAACACTCACACTTTAGGTATTGGATTGGACTACAATACCAAGTTTCTTTAACTTTCTACTAACATCCCAGCGGAGTTTATAAGGAAAAAACTGCGCTAAAAACGCTTTTCGTCGAAAATTTTGATTATTTATTGTGCTGCTCTCGTCATTTTCCCACAAATGGGAATTTTATGGTATAGTTGCCTCATTGAGAGCTATCAATATAAAAAATTTAATCAAAATCGTTAGAGCCGTTTTTGAGAAAAAAATTTTGTGTTTTGATCACTATGATAACTACAGTTAACTTTCGGTGGATTTTGCCCATACCCTTATTTTTGCGTCCCAGGGTAACCTGTAGGCTAGGCATCAAGTTTCAGCTGATTTGGTACGGTTGTTTCCTCTAAGAACCGCGGTAAAATCGATTTCGTCGATAGTTTTGGTAATTTATTGTGCTGCTCTCGTCATTTTCCCACAAATGGGAATTTTATGGTATAGTTGACATATTAGGAGCTACCAATATAAAAAATTTAATCAAAATCGTTAGAGCCGTTTTTGAGAAAAAAAATATTTGGTGTTTTGATCACTATGATAACTATAGTTAACTTTCGGTGGATTTTGTTCATACCCTTATTTTGGCGTCGTTTTCAGCCGATTACATAACTTTCCTTTCTACTTTGTAGAGCCAAGGAAAGTAAAACCCCCGAGCTACTTCAGCCTGCCTCGAACAACGGGTATAAAATAAATTTCAGGAAATAGTCTGTGTGTCTGACGCAAATCGATATTCAGCCTGCAGATCAACTTGGGCGAAATTGATATAATATTAAATTATCAAAACGTCAAATATTTCCTCCTCAAAAGTGGATGTAACGATTTTTAAATTTTTTGCAACGACAGCTTTGAATATCACAATGACAATACAGTTTTCACCCGCGGGGAAATGCTGAGAGCAGGACAATGAATTATCGAATATTTTGACGAAATGTTTAGGGCCCATGCGACGATCGCGTTCTCAAGAAAATCAGAATGGTTAATACAATAAGCTGACTGACTGTACGGTAGATTTTTAATTGATTGTTGGGCGAAAGTTGAAGATCGAAAATAAAGAAACTCGGTGAACGTGAGGAGGATATTAAATGCAATAAGGTGAGTAGAGTATTGTGTACAATGGGGTATCGGAAGGAGATAGCGAACTGTATGGGCGAAGAATAGATATAGGAAGTGTCTGAGTGGGCGCAGGGAGATGAGTCGAATGTAACAATTTTGAGAGATGTATGAACTGCGTCTTGACGGAAAATGGTGAAATCGCAGTAATTATAGTGAGTCAAAGTCTACTAATTGAAAGAACTCGCGGGACAATAACTACAGCGAAAGTAAACGTTCCATCGTTTGTAACACAACGCGCCAGCGCGACTCGCCACGCCGTGCCACATTGCCTGCAGACGCCTGGAATATTTACTTTTAGTCGTGCCGTTGTAGTCAGGTCATGTTTGGTGTGGTTTACTGGTATTTTTCGATGCTGAATCGAATGGGATGGGTCTCCTCTTGTTGAGGATCTTTAGATGTGTCACCCTGATCCTTCAGGCTCCACAGTCCCTATAAGATTGGCTGAAATAGAATGGTAATGGACTGAGAACAGCCTCGTGTTGTTTGATGAGAGGAATTGTGATGTTCGAGAGCTGTGAAAATTAGTTGCGATGGATTACTTTGAGGATCCTTTTTGTATCGATGTTGACAAATTATTGTCATTGCGGATACCTTAACTAAATACTTGCTAATGTTTTGCCAGGTGCTCGAGCGGACGAAGTTAACTATTGATCAATTGCTCGCGACTCTGCAAACACCATGCCTAACCTCGGCCTGGCAGCAGTCAACTTTTTCAATTACTACTACTTCTGCCTGCTGACCTTCATCACGGCAGCCTGCTACGTCTACAAAGTGGTAAGCCTCCCGTACCCCGGCGGCAACGTCGCGTCTGAAATCGCCATATTCCTCTTCCTCTGCGCCGTTCAAAAAATGCGCCTTTACCTCGGGAAAAAGGGAAACTTGACGGACTCGTGGCCTCCGATGTTGGTCTCTCTTTTGCTCAACGTTCCGGCTCTACTTGGCGTATTGTACTTTCGCTTGTGGCAAACGTACGTTTTGAGGCTCGAAGTGATCGCGATTTACATTGAACTTATTTTCGAAGGGTTGTCCTTCATTTTTGGGCTAGTGCATTTCGTGACGTTGTTGTATTACAAGGGATAAGTTGTGCATAACATAACTGCGTAAACTTTATGTTCGCATCGACGGATCAAGTTAAGTTATACATATTTCGTCATACAGAAGCGGGTGTGAAGTGCTTCTGAAGTTTTATTTCACAGGTTCATTCGTGTAGTGTCAATTACGTGGTGTGCAATTCCTAACCAATCTCATTGAGTATTAATTAATTTAATTTTTGTTATTTATATAATTATTTATGCATTATTCAATTTAAAATCAAAACAATCATTTGAAGAAGTAATTTAATTTCCTTACATGTGTTGCACTGCCATTATTGTTCGGCTCAGCTCCAGCTGCATTAGCTGATTGCTCTTGGCCTTCATGGGGAAGTTTCTTTTCCTTACCTGATAAGAGTTCATTTAGCCCCTCCTGCTAACAGAAGAGTTTATGGATTATTCCCAAAGCTCACAATGGGTTTTCCCTTTTGGAGTTTCCAAAATGCTCACTCCCCTTACTGCCTCTCCCTAGGCATTTCTACTCACAATCCTTCTAAACCCAACTTGGACTGCAGTGACGGTCTTTGTGCAGAGGCTGCTGTAGAGGGGACTGAAGTGGCAGAGGATCTACATCATGGTGGTGGCCACTCTCAAGGTCTTAGCCTCATACTGTCTTACATTGCGGCAGGTGTGGGAGTGTCTGACTGGACTGAAGGCCCTGGCTGAGGACAATAGTGTAACGCTGTGTTGGATGCCAGGGCATCAGGATATAGAGGGAAATGAACAGGCTGATGGATCGGCAAAGAAGGGATCGGCGCAGATCCCTGTCGGCCCTGAGCCCTTTGTTGGGACTACCAGGAGCCACCTACGTTGAGAGGTTGGCAAATGGTAGGATAGGTACAGGGCTGCCCAGCCTTAGACAGTCAAAACTCTTCATCCGACTCTCCAGAGGGAGGGCCAAGGAGGTGCTGCTTGCACTGGGGAGGAAGGACATGAGGATCATATGTGGCCTCTTTATAGATCACTTTCCGCTGAGGTACCTACCTTGCAAATATTGGCAAGTGTGAGGTACAGGTATGCAGGTTCTGCGAGGTGGGGGCTAGAGACAGCAGAGTATGTGTTGTGCGTATGCGATGGACTCACGGCATCGCGTCATTGTGTGTTTGGGAGGCCCTTTCTTCAGCCAGAAGAGGTGGCAAATGCAGAACTTGCAGATGTCCTCCGCTTTGTGCGGGGGGGGGGGGGTGACATCACACCAAGTGGGAACAGTGCCGTGGGGCCTGGAGGTGGTGCAGGGGAGCCATGATCTGAGCTAAGACAGTCCACAATTAGTGCCCTAGTATGAAGTAGCTCTCTGCTCTCGTCTCAACACCATTTCACGCATTTAGAGACCCAACATGTCGCGTTAACTAGTTCTACTGGCTGCTCAATCAGAACTACCGAGTCCATCAAGAAGTCATCTTGTTCGTCTCACTCATCATTCAAGTCTTTATTTCTCTTTTTTCCGTTGCACCACCCAACAATTACCAAGGCCTACAGATAAACAAACGTAAAATGGGATTTATTATTACGACTCAATCGTTTTTAATACATTTTGATCAAACAAAAACCACACATTTGAACTCCCACCTTATCTCCTCAACTGTTGAGACGAGGAGAAACGTTTAAATTTACAATGAATTATTAAAACTTTAGAAGAAAATCTACTGTGACAGAGTTTTTCGTTATAAGTCGCCCTCACAGTACTAGGGTTCTCAGATAATTCACAGAGGTAGTACAACAAACTATTTATTTCTCTTCCTATATAATGACCACGACCAACTAACTGACTTGAGTACTGACTTAACAGCCAGACGATGATGTCTTTACATCAAAAGCGCTCGCCCACATCTCACGAGCCAAAGAAGACGGACTCACCTAACAGGTACATTATCTTTAGTAATTTACCTACCGGTAGAACTAACCCAATTACTTTAATACCAAATAGACAGTTTCAATTCTGCATTTGGGGATGTCTGGGAGAGTTACAACAGGGTGGCATCCACTTCCCTTAGACCCCGCAGTTTATAAACGAAGTTAGGGATGGGATAACTACCCTCCACGACCACCACGATGTCCACAGAGCGAGCGCATTTTCCAGCATTGTCAGGCCGTGCCCTGAGTAGGAGTTGGATAGCTTCGTTCTACCCAACTTGCTCTGCGGAGGCAGCCACCTATCGTGGCCCTAACTCATAATGCACTGGTGCAAGGCTGCAGGCTGTGCATTCCCATGGCACCATGTTTGTGTCAAGCACAGAATGGTTGCTGGCCACCTTACCCAGAATAAGACAGTTTGGTTCCTTAATAATGATTGCGGCGTAAGTACGAGCAACTCAATAAATTCTGGAGCCTCACGTGCTACCAGTTTCTATGTAGTACCAAATGAAGTGAAAAAAAAAGATTTATTAGTAGCCAAAGCCATGAAAATCGCTGAATCCACGTGGGGCTGATTGAAGTTGTGTGATTCGTCCCACCATATAATTTAATAAAATATAGTATCTAACCCTATTTTACTTGTGCCCATGAAATTGGTTGAGAAATACCGAAAATTTGTCTTAGACAAGAATTATTTGTGACTGGACAACAAAAATTATTGATCATTTTAAGAATTTGCTGCCTTCCTCCTAGTAGGATATAATCTGCCTGTTCCCGAACGCGGGAGTTATGTGAGACATGCGGGACTTGTCAGTAGTACTTTACGAGTTAATACTGTCACAAAGGTTTTTATTATTGAGCACGAGGCGGGTATTTATGAGAGTTGTACACTCCACCCTGTTACATGAAGCGGAGGTGTGGGCTGATACACCACAGTAAGTGGTATCGACACCCAGTTCCTCAGAGGACATGCAACATCCGAGGAGTGTTAGACAACCTCGATGGCCAGTGCTCTTCAATGAGCTTAAGGCACTTGCTCGTCAAAAGTTACCTGACAAATAGAACTACTACGATCGAAAGCAGACGTGTCTCAGTCCTCAGAAGGATAGAGAGGAGGTGCTCAGAGGACTCAGTCTTCGTACTAGCACTCTGGAACGCCTCCTTCTCGTTGGTTTTCTCAGGAGGCAAGGTCTAGTGCCACCAGTCCAAAGGAAGCAAGATTCCACATGCTGCTCCAGTCTAGTTCCTTTGGCAGTAAGCGACGATTGTTGGAAGAGCAGCCAAACCTCACAGATGGTACAGATTCCCAAGGGTCATACCACCGCATGATGGCACATGGGAAACAGCTCTCCACCTGCGTACTGGCTGGTGTAACTCCGCGCGCAATACCAAAACTGCAACCTCCGTGACTGTTCTCGAACTGTCATTTTATAAGGAAACAGACTTGAAGGTACAAGAACTTCCTTTGGCTGTTACAAAGGCAGCTATCACGGTTGTTTTCTGGGATCCATGAACTGCGTTTCAATAATTCCTTTCGGTCGTCCAATTACCACGACATTTACCATTGTGAACGAGAAGTGTAAAGGAACAAAATTCAAATTGAATACTCTAAAGCGCCTCTACTGGCATTCATATTATGAAATGAGTCACTCAAAAAGGAAAAATAAAACCCATAACAGTTTCAAATTACGTAATTTAGTGTTCAAAAACGAAGAATCAACAAAAACACGACACTGCGCCATTAAATACTTAAAAATAGTCATAACATCTCACTCGCTTCAAATGTTTGTGCAGTTTGAAACATAACAATAAACTAATAAGGAACTTGATACTGATACAATTTTTTTGAGGACAACCACGAAGTCCACAAAGTTTACATTTTGAAGAGAAAACGTCACATTTGCGACTGACGGAGGAACTGGAACGAAAAACGCGCGTTAAAAGAAGCTCAACGCCGACCTGTATTCGATCGTGAAGTAGTCACGCCGCGAGTGTCTCACAAAAGCCTCGTATTATGAGGTAGGGATGTTTTGAACACCTGTTTGGGGTAAAGGGCTTAATCCCTCTCGATCAGATACGTTCCAGATGGAATTTCTGTGCCAGTGGGTCAGCTTTACTTAGAAACCACAGAACGCTTACCTGCTACATAAAATTGGAGTGCGTAAAGGAGTTGGAGGTCGCTGCAGACGAGAGATCCGGCAGTTTGTCAGCGTTTTGGGATGAGGCTGAGGGTTCACCAGAGTAGTGATTAGATACACTTGTCGTGATGAAGTGAAGCGAAAATTGGCGATTGAAAGGTGGAAAGGGTCAACCAATTAGCGTGTTTGGGAACAAGAATCGCCTAATGGTTTACGTGAACGCTCAACGATATCTAAGGAAGCCGTTTTGGCTGTATCGCGTCTAGTGGCATGACAAAAGTCCATGAACTTGGTACAAACTTCAGGAAAAAATAAAATAAAAAATTCGTTACGTTCTCAAAGTCAGACTTGGGAAAGGCTTAATGAAATGCAGTCTTTCGAGCGGAAGGAAAAATGGCAACCTGTGCGTCTCGTTGGAATAAAGTTCTAACAGTCACGAAATCCTCACATCCACCTTCACAAGAGTCCGAGATGAGGTTGTTCTTCACACTTTGGAAACGCCCGGCGGTGGTAGTTGTCGATGTTTGATCCTCTCGCGACAATAAATGCGAAGTCCGATGGCAATGAAGACGATGATGATTCCGATGACAGCTACTCCCGTCAGGGCGTGGTTGTAGATGAGGCACGACAAAAGAATGGCCAGACCCTGGAAAGAACATAATTGTTGAGTCACAAGAGCTACTGCGTATTTACATTGGACTGGCTTCACACCTTGTGGGGCGTGAATTGTGTAGCTACGCTCAATCCGACGCTGGTTAATAAAAGAAAGAGAGAGAAAAATTAAACTGGAAAATGTGAGAAAAATAAACGACAAAATTAAAGGTAAAGTGGACTGCATTCATACAAATGTACAGTGGTATCATGGACACTAAAGAAAAAGGGATTTTTTTTAATTCTGGAAATAAAAGAAAATAGCCGGAATGATCTGACCAGGACTTCGGGTAGGGGACGATTGAAGCCTAGGAAAATCCTGTTGTTCTTCCCCTCTCTTTCGGCTGTTCCTCGTCCAGAAATGTCCAGTAGTAATGGCTATCTTGAGAAGCCTTCGGATCCAAAGCCCATGAAATATGGACGATTGGAGGACGGTTGAGACACAGACCACATTGCCGATTGCAGACTGACATTATTGTGGCCAATGAGATCGTGCGAGCGGCGAGTTGTCGGGGATCGGAGACATCGAGATGTTTAGTTGGGGTCGCCATATGGTCGAACAACTCTGCCGAGATCTGTTGGCGTCGACATCTTGATAATCTTGAATTTACTGTTATAATAGAATAGCGATATTGCTCTAAGTGAGTCAGGGAGTGATTGAAACAGGACGTTTTATTCGCTAATTAATTTCGGAGAAGTTTAACCACAACAAACAGGGAACTCGGTGGGAGAGAACGTGAGTGTGGGTGATGCCTCAACGAGACAACCGTTCGGGTTTGACTGACACCAAAGTTTTGAGCGAATCAGAGCATTTGATGTGCCTGAACAGAGGTAAGTTTGGAGATGTTTGAAGAAGCCGCTGACTCAGGCAAAAATTACTGCAATCGCAAGGGTGCCTTCAATAGGAGTCAGTCAGCACAAATGCCACTGACAAGCCTTCGCTAAATCGAACAGTTGGATTTGTCCCGGTACGAGAGTGAATAGAGGGGCCAGTATACAGAGCGCTCGGACTAGACTGGATTGGTAAGAAAACTCAACAATTGATCAAAACACTCAGTTGGACGTCCATTCAGTTTAGGCTACAATGGGAAAACTCCAAGCTACAAGAAGAGGGAGCAGAGTACCTAGCCCGACGAACTGTGCGCCTTACCTCTGCCCCTGCCCTAGTAAAATTGAAACGAAAATAAATAAATGATTCAGAATCGCCGTCACAGCCAATCAAAACCTGGCTCCGCGCCAAGAGGTCCAGCCTGGACATACCAAGAGGTATGACTAATGCTGGAGGGCTTGCTGTTCCCAGGTACGCTGGAAGACGCGTCACTGCTAAGGCGAAGGTGTCCTTGCAGTTAAAAAGAACTGACAGAAGGGACTGGAGACATGAAATTCTCCCCCCCCCCCTCCCACCACAATAGTGGACTATCGGTAAAACGACTGCCTTTATTTTTTGTACAGAGGCGCCACATCACACGTCCCACGTAGAGAATTGATGTGGCGCCCCACAGAGTAGAGCTGTGCAATCGTGGCTCCCAGGATTGCCCAATGCGCCAATAGGCCTAACAAGGCCTGGCTTATTTCCCCTTTTGGTATTTTTTTGCATGTTCCAATCAGGCACGCGATAATTAATTGGATCGACCCGACCTCAACTGTCATGATTTTCGTACACAAATGCGCTGCTGTACGCACGACACTAAGGAATCAACAAATAGCATCACAATTACCTGACGTATCGTCATAATTATGACGAAGACAACTGGTCCAAAGTGAGACAGCGTGAAGAAAATGAACAGCTGACCTGCACCAGAGCTCATCGCTAATAAGATGCAATCAACAGCGAATTGAGGAAACTGAAATAGAAACAACAAAAGTGATATAAGCATAAGGTTAATTATTAGAAATTCCCCTGTTAACGGCGCAAGGTGTAGCTGTCGACAAGGTGAATGTTGAAGAATAAACTATTGACTGAACCCCCACAACTACACTGCCTTCACAGAGAATTAGTGCATCATCATTAGTGCATTAGTGCCTCAAGATGATACTTTCTTACCTAATTACAGTCTGTTTTATCTCGAGACCAGAATGAAATCTGCATGTGTACGCATTGAAGTATATTTTATCTCTAAAGAGACTAAAGATCGCGACAAATGTCTCGGTCTCTTCAGCATCAACTGTGAGTCAAGACCGAGACTGCGATTCATGCTATTGAAGCCTGTTGCGTGTTGTGTTGACTCTGTCACTAATTTTGAAAGTGTAATGGAAAGACAAATAGAGTTACTGTTGGAGGAAGAAGACGACGACGATTAACTATTGTATTGTTATTACAAATCAAAGAAAAGGTTGAGTATTAGCGAATTGTATTCGACTAGAGGCCAAAAAGGGTCAAATGGTCAATTAGTGAAGATTTCTTGTTAGATGACGATATGTTCAGAAACTATTTTCGGCTCAATACAACCCAGTTTGAATATGTGTTAAATTTACTGAAAAAGGTAAATCCAACAAAAGGAAGTGTTTGGGGGAAACCTCAAACACCTCGGAGGATGAACCAGTTCGCCTGGGGGACTGCAGTGACTTCCCCATTACACAGAATCCAGGTATATATGGACACTGTTGCTGTGCGTCTTCATTCTTGTTTCAAGAACCCTCTCTTTCGCCGTGCGCTAAATTAGCCCCAATAAGTCTCTTCATTTTGTTACCCTCGTGTGTCCAGCCTGTGAAACGTGTTGCGTCTCCGACTCAGTTGTGAACATTTCCCCTTGATTTCAAGTGTTTTTACGAGTTCACTACAGTCTTCCACAGTTTCACGCGTATTCCGAGTAGTCTCTTTGTACACGACCTTATCTCAATTCATTGCACATATAATACAGTCCTCCTCACGCTCACCGAGTTTCTTGTTATTCCGTAGCTCAACTCCCTTTCTCACGCGCCCAACAGGAAGTATAACGCTGGAAGAAAAATTTGTTTCAACTTTTGTCCAATTACTCTGGTCGATTTCATCGTCGAAAATAATTTCGATTGGTCGAAACGATTCTTCGATAAATCGTTTCGCGTTTGGTGTTCTGACGAGTAGCAGTTATTGGAGAATCGCACGACGAACTTGTATACAGGCGTTCACTTGGTCTTACACATTACACTAAATATTTTCGCCACCAAACGCAGCTATTTTTCTGGCAAATGCGGGCGCTTTTCGAAGGTGATACGAGGCACCACTTGTCTGAGGCGGAGACCGTCTCCTGTCTCAGTCACTCGCGCGGACTGGCAGCAATACGCAGTCCCATGACAAGTGACGTTAGAAGTATCCTGTTTCTATCTCCAGCCTCAGTCGCAGCGCAAACTGCCACCATTAGACGCTCAGAGCTTTGAGGGCGATATTTGTGTGTAACGCTTAGGGTAATTTTCACCATATTCGTAAACCACGGTTATTCTCGGTTAATACTGACTAACCAGACCTAACCACTGTTGTTCGGTTATCCATGCCATCTTTGGTTAAGCTGTAACTGTCGTCAAATCGCCTCAACTTTGGGCAATTAGCCTAGTGTAAGCACAGTTAACCTCCTATCCATCCCAATTCGAGTAATCGATTGAGCTGTTTCTTTTCCTGTTGCGCTCATGATTACTCGAAGGCGCGAAAAAAAGGTAAGCATTCATTGACGCTATTTTCAAAACAACTTGCAAATTACCTTCTGCCATGCAATATGTAACTTCAGTTGTTCATGAATGTCCCTCGGAAAATTCGATGATCGTAGGAATAGGCCGACTAAGCAGAACGGGATTTTTTCTCACTTTGGAAAAACTCCTAAAATGATTTGAAAGTCTTCGACTAGCCAATATCTATACAACGAGCCCATAAATGTTCCTTTGACAGTATATCAAACAGAGATAACAACCAAAACGTGCCAAAAATCGTATTGACATGAAACGTGAAACTGAATTTGCTCAACCTGACGGATTGAAGTATAGCAACGTAAACCCACATTTTATTAACAACAAACTATTTTCATTCAAAAGACATCGGAAAATGAGATTTGCCGAGCACTAAACTATCGCGTTTCTAGTTTACCCAAAAACGGCTCTTATGATATATAAAAAGTTCCTTCGGCTACCTCCAGTTCAAACAGGTTTTCGTAGAAATGAGGTTGAACGAAAAAGAGCGCATGGAGATACGAGTACGTTGCGGATCGTGGAGTTCACTGGATTTGAGGAAAGTTGTGTGTTGCTATACACCAAATATTTTAGCAAACTGCACATTTTGTTCTTTGAAACAGTTTCCTTTATCATCTGTCGTATGAAGATAAAATACATTTTGGTATGTAAAGAGATTCTCAAATCACTTGAAGTTCTCTCTTCCAATATGCTCAAAAAAGAGACACCAACGGGTAAAACTCGCAGATATCGTTCACGGTACTAGTAAATATATGCTGTTTCTCCACGAGCGATTTTGTAGAAATGGTTTGAACGACACAGCACCGGAGTCAAGCAAGTTCGTATATTTCAGCATCGGTCACTACGTTTCTTCTCATAATAACCACTTCGGTATCATCAATATGCTCAAGTTTGCAATTGGCTTTCGAAGATGATGATTATTATTTCTCAACTGGCTCCCCTAGATGGATACGGAAAAGGTAACTTCAATAATTTGGAGAGCAATTTCTTAATGGTACCGATCGTAAAAAGGAATTGTTCAGTTAACCCACAACCACCAGGTACTGCCTCTACGTCTGGCTAAGGAATCGCCTCTTTCTCATCTCGCCCATAACCTCATCCTGTCAATCGGATTTGTTGTTATAGTTATCATTTATTTTTAGTGTTTTTTTGTTTGTTTTTTATTGCTTCACACCACTCGTAATTCTATACCTCACCCTTGTTTCTATTTATTTATTAGCATCACGTTAAATATAAAGTTCTGAGTTGAGTGATATTCATTTTTAACTTAACTGCCAGTAATGAAAATTGGTGATTTTCATGTACGTATTTACTAGTGGTGGTCCTCTGGGAGAGCAAGATTTCGAATCCTGCAGGAATAACTGCCCTTCTAATCAGCTGTACAGAAATTGTCATCGCTGCAATGGGGAAAATAGAAGGCGTCACGGGGAGGGGGGTGTATGCAGAACAGGCACACACTTAGGTAGTGAACCTATTACACTCAAGCGAGCTCTTGTTTAGCTTTAATCTCCTGCTACTTCCGCCTCTCACTTAGTGAAATTGAAGAACGGAATGTTTTACAGAGAAACTGGCAGTACGTTAACAGGAGATTGAAAATGAACATGGGCGTGCTTGAGCAGGGTTGTTCGTTCTCGTCAAACTGTGTTGTAGTATTGCGTAGCCACATAAACTTGAGGAGCGTTCATTTCATCGTGTAATTAACGTAAATATATCAACGCCTCACCTTATAAGCGAAATTCAACGATGCTCCGAAGCCCCCTTGTTGAAACAACGAGGCAGAAGTGAAAAGTAAGGAAAACAAATTGACGCCGCACATCATTTGTATGGGGCTGACTTTGTATTGGGCGAAGAGGGCGCATTGCCAGTTCGCTGTGAAACTGTCCAACATCAAGTAGGCGCTGAGTAGAATCACTCCTGACAATGTAGTGACCGTTTCATCTAAAACATTAGACATTTTAATGAAAATTACGAAGAGGAAACGGAACGCAGAGAATGAGGATGGCTGACGAAATTCCTTCAACTCGCAATGTATGAAATGATACTGTCCTAGCTAGTTTAGGCTTGAGGATGATTTCTTAACAATTGTAAATCCACAATCAGCGCTTTGTAAACTAATTCATGTTGCTGAAGAACGCTTTTTGAAGAAGAGTGAACAGCGAAGCGGACAATAGCTGAGCCCTGATTTAGTGGGCAGTTGCCCAGGGCTTTTGGCTGATGGTGCACTGCAAACTTCGCAACCACAACAAAGCAGAAATCATCAGTCGTAAATGACCAGCTGTCTATTGTCACTCTTGCTTACTCCCACACTTCTCCCCTTGTATAGGGCGATTAATTCTCCCCTCGCATTATTTTGAATAAAACCCGGTATTTCTTCACCCACTAAGTTATCTGCAACAAATGTAGGAGTTCATTCTGAGTACTAGCTATAACGACGTGCAGAGTAAATGTAGAAACTGTAGCTTCACTTGACGCTTTTGCTGAGAATATTGTCTCTGGACTTGGTACGAATCGACCGAAGGCAGTGTCTGGGTTTGGAGTAGGGAGTTTTGACTAACTGCCCTTAGGAGCAAAGGTACGCTGTGAGGGGGGACCTCAGAAGTGCCTGTACCGCCACTGTCTCTGCCAAAGTGAGCTGTTTATTTTATTTGCCTTCATTCGTAATTACATAGAGAGGCCTGTAGACATTCGTAATCACACTATTGTTGACCAACCACCTTGAAACCTGAGAAGACAGGAGCAGTCTGCTCCCACCTATGGAGAACGCTTCTATCTACATCACTAACAATCGTCGCCATTTGCTTGCAAAGAGTCATCAAGATCTCTCAAACTCAAATCGTACTTTGTTCTTTTTGCCGAATTCTCAGCAACTGGGTCTTCAGTATATATCCCTGCGTTCTGGCTGATGAGTATTAGTGAGAAAAACATCAGCTTCAGCCGCTGTACATGCGCTCCTAGAGCCATTCATACGAAGTAAAACTTCCTTTTTCTTTCTTTCTCAGCTCTACGAGGCGTACCGGGCAGCATAGTTATTGCCTAAATCTCAGTCATCAGCCCTAGTAGGCTTCTTAGCAGCATCTGGTGACTATGATCAAATTAAACGACTCTGTTTGAACTCCATTTCCAACCCCATCCTGCATCCGTTCCTTTTTAACTTTTATCCCACTTCTTAGCTTCGTCACTGACAATACAACCCTGCGCCGTCATCCGACAACTGAATCGGTTTACATCTCACTATCATATCAAATATTATCAAAGTTGTAATCATCAGCATCTATCGAACGAAACTTTTCAACATCATCATCACCAATCTATTTGATTTAATTTCACTTATTTTAGAACTTTTCGCAATTGTACATTTTTCTTTCCATGCCTACTGTTATTTTCCGTGGTTGTGATTGAATAATACCAAATAATCGCATCAGAATCGTCTTCCAGCGAACACAACTGAAGCCGAGGTCATCCCAGGACAGTGGATCAGAAGTTAAACTTTTACTTTTCTATTCGTCAGAATTATAATTTTTAATAAATCGAGTGAGCGATTTAATTGGTTGATTGGTCATGACCCATCACCACCATCGGTCTCAGCCTCACATTTCGTTGAAATGGTCAGACTGTTAGTGTTCATGCATTAATATTGCGTATAGTTGTAAATAGAATTTAAATTAATTAGAAAGAGCTCCTTAATTTCGCTATATAAGGAACCAGAAAAAATTTAAACTACTGGTGCTTTGTGATCACGGGTTTTCAATATAAAGAAAGTCCCTTCCTCTGGTATCAAACATCCGCTACATCCTTAATTTCGTTTTATCGTGTCTTAGTTGCGAGGCTTACTTCGCTTCACTTACAACTCCAGCTACTAACTACCTGCCTGCTTTTCTAATTTTTTTATGCACGGTGGGACTATGACGACACCTCTCATAGCCGCTTGGTAAGTGGCATTTGTCACGAAGTGGAACAACCAAAACGATTTGTAAAACACCCAGAGCGACCTTTTCTGTGCTCTCATCTTCACCACAAACCCCAACAAACAGCCGAATGACATCGAGGCGTTGAACAATTTTGTTACATTCAGGTGTCAAATGAGGTAAAAGAAACACGTGGCCACGGCTCACAGCCCTCCAATCACGTTCCACAGGCTGGGCTCCTCTCCCACTTTTATTGGAACTGCCCGTGTAAAACAGTCTGTAGACACTTTCACTGGAACTACCACGTTCAGAGAGTAGTCCAAAAGCATCGAAAATCTCCAAACTGCCAAATCCACATCCCCCCCCCATCGGAGACAACACGCTGATGTTTGAAAAATTAATGTATTCCAACGAATGAAGAGTCTACTTCGAAGAAAATTAAAAAAACCGGCGCGAGCTATCGCTGTTCAAGTAATTGAAAAGTGCCACCAGCTCTCGTGTTGGAAATGTGAACTGAGGGCTCTGAGCGAGCACCCGTAAAAATCGTCTCCTCGAAAACATCTTTTCGCTTTTTACAAAACTATTCTGGCCCTCGTTGTTGATCCAGAGCGTGCTGCACCCTCCCTTCCTGAAGGGACCTGCGCTTCCTGCTGCCGCTTCAATTAGAAAACATTATTAACAGAGCGCGGTGGTAACAAGGGGGACGAACCAATCCTGACTTCCACGCAGTGTCCCCCGGGAAACGCTCACTTACGACTGAGTAGGCTAACAGGGATTGGAACACCCAAGCCAAGGTGTAGGGAGCTCGTGCCAAGGCTGAATGGTACAGGGTGTTTAAACATGTGTATCGCTAACGACCCACTTGGGGCACCAGGCGACACCCCATTGTATTGTAGCCTTCCACAGGCATAGGGGGCTCTGCCTGTGGTGACTTTTTAGCTCCCCCGTACTCGTGGGACCAAAAAATGGAGACCAATTCTAATAATAAAAAATTAATAAATATTGAGGACGCCTCAACAGCGGAGAGAACCGATGATATCCAGTCAGTCATTGACTCAATGGCTGCACTGGAAAAGGAAGAGGGCTCTAGCGGGGGGGTTGAGGTGGAATCTACACCCAAACCTAAACCCCTGCCAGGCTCATCAGTTGAGAGACTTCCGGACGAGGCCTGGGATGCCATGACACACCAGCAGAGACGGAAGTTCCTCAAAAGGAGGAAGCGAAAGAGTTCCACCCCTGCTCCTATTAGGAGAGAAGGGGGGAGAACTCCTGCACCTGTTAGGAGAGAAGGGGGTGGAACTCCCGCACCTTTCAGCAGGGAAGCAAGGACAAAGCGTCCCCGGGACCAGAAAGGGACTCCCTCCCCTCGCAATGAGGAGAAAAAAAGGAGGGTAGGACCCCTTTACAGTCGGGCGGTGAGCACCATTAAGGTGGCGGTGGTCTGAAGACTACCCCACCAGTCTCCTGACACAGGACACTGCCAACAAAATCATGCTCCACCTTATGGTGGAACTGCGTGGCCTCAACCCGGAGGAGCTTAGCGGTCCGCTTCGATGGGCACTCCCTGCGGAATGGTGGGCTAGTCGTGAGCTGCAAGGATGAGCTGTCAAAAGACTGGCTCATACAAAGCGTCGCGCGATGCCCCCTTGGGAGGGTGGTCGGCTGAGGACCTGCGACCCTAGCCATCTGGACGGCTTCAAGCCCATTGGTCCGTACATCCCACACCCCGTGAACGACACCCAAGACTGCTTGGGAAATCTTGGTGCTCAGAACCCCGGCCTCAAAGTTGAGCGCTGGAAGGTTCTGGGCATCAAACAAGGGGAAAGGGGGCTTTATTTAGTGGCCTCCATCCCCGAGTCTCAACACACGCTGATGAAGAGGGAGGGGTTCTGTCTCTACCATGGCTTCAGCAGCGTGAATGTCAGAACCCTCAGCAAGGAGGCCAACCCGGACGCCGGACGATGCTGCGGGGGCGGTGGGGGGCGTCTGTGCCCCGGGTGGGTCGGGGGTCTCGGTGCCTGGAGGTGCTGCGGCTGGTAGGATGGCCGCATTGGCCCACCAGTTAGCGGTCGCAGGTTCTGGGGCCCCTGATGTGCCTGGGGTCGCGGGCGGTCCCCTGCTTGCCCCGGAAAGAAGAGAATGGCAGACGCAGGCAGGGACACGAAAGAAGAGGACCTGAGGCATGCTTAGGTTGCTTCAGGTCAATCTGCACCACTGCAGGGGTGCATCATGGCGCTGCAGCAATACATGGTGAGTCAAAATATTGACATTGCATTGATTCAAGAACCTTGGATGGTTAAGAGCAGGGTGGCGGGTCTTGGGGTGCCGGGCTGTAAGGTATTGTACCATAACAGCAGGCGCCCCAGGGCTTGCATACTCATTAAGGCTAGTATTAAGTTCCTTCCGCTGTGGTCGCTGTTTTCCGGGGACTCTGCAGCGGTCAGGTTAACTCATGAAAATAGGGATGTAGTGGTAGCCTCGGTCTATCTCCCTATGAAGACGACGTCCCAACCACAGGATTAAGGAAGATAGTCGATACAGTCCAGGACAATGATATCCAAGGGATTGTGGCGGTGGACTCCAATGCGCATCACACCATTTGGGGAAGTAAGGACATTAACAGCAGAGGTGAGTGTCTATTTGAATATCTCGTTACTAACAATGTGGATATACTGAATCAGGGTAATAAACCCACGTTCGTTATTGCTAACAGGGAGGAGGTTATCGACTCCAACCCTAGCTCTAAAACTGTCTGGGGGATTAATGTTTCCAACTGGCATGTCTCCTCAGAGTTCTCAGGATCTGATCACAGGTATATTAGATTCAATCTAGAAATGGCAAGGACAGAAGCCATTAGGTTCAGGAACCCGAGAAACACGGACTGGCAGAAGTATGGGGACAGCCTCAGGGATGCCTCTGAGAAGCTGCCCTGACAATGCCACACGTCCGATGGAGATCGAGTTACTGAATACAGCACTGACACAGGCAATTAGGTCTTCATTTGAAAACAACTGCAGGCAAACCACAAAGGCGGACAGCAATAGATGCGTACCCTGGTGGAGCAATCAACTGGGAGCACTAAGAACCAGAACCAGAAGACTCTTTAACAGAGCCAAAAGAACAGGAGAGTGGGAACCATACAAGCGATCCCTAACTGAGTACAATAACGAATTACGAAAGGCAAAACGAGAGGCGTGGAGAAAGTTTTGCCAGGAAATTCACGATACCCGAACGGGAGCAAGGCTCAGCAAGGTGCTCTCGAAAGGGAACATGCATCAGGCAGTAGGCTCTATCAGGGGCCGGATGGTGACACCTTTGACTGTCACCATACACTTACCGCCTGCTGAACACACACTTTCCTGGTTGCAGAACTGACCCTGGGTTACTGGCAGACGCGAGGATTGCCATGAGGCGGACAGGAACGCCGGACTGGGAACTCGCCAGGGCTATTATAACCCTTGAGACGCCGTGACGCTGGGCAGTCAACTTGTTTAAACCATTCAGGTCGCCTGGACCGGATGGTATTTACCCGATTCTCTTACAGAAAGGGATAGACGCATCCTACCCAGCCTCTTAAGGCTATTTAGGGTAGCGTAGGAAGGCATGGTTACATACCCCAGGGCTGGAGGAAGGTTCGAGTAACCTTTATACAGAAACCTGGCAGGGACTCATACGAGGAAGCCAAGTCCTTCCGACCAATATGCCTCACATCTTTCCTGCTCAAGACAGTGGAGAAAATCCTTGACAAGTACTTGAGAGACGGACGTTTGAGACTGACCCCCCTGGTAGAAGGCCAACATGCCTACACAAGCGCAGGGAGATCATGTGACTCTGCGCTGCATGCACTAGTTAGAGACTGAAGAGTCAATGGGTAATAGGGAGATTGCGATAGGGGCCTTTCTGGACATAGAAGGGGCCTTTGATAATACCTCCATATGTAGCATTGAAAGGGCGTTGAGGAAATTTAATGTACACAGCAATGCAATAAAGTGGATCATCGCTGTATTGGAAAGCAGAGAGATCCAGACTACGCTAGGAAACTGTACAATCAGGGCGAGGACTGTGAGGGGATGCCCTCAGGGAGGGGTCCTTTCTCCGCTCCTCTGGAACCTAGTGATTGACTCTTACTAGGGAGACTTAATGCGGCGGGTTTTACGCCCAAGGCTACGCTGATGATGTGGTTGTGCTCATTCGGGCAGGGTGCAAAGCGTGCTGTCGGACCTGATGGGGCGGCTCCTGCGGATGGTGTGCCTCATGGTGTGGGGAGATGGGGCTATCCATCAACCCAGCCAAGACGGTCATCGTGCCGCTCACAAGGCTCAGGCAACTGTCAGGACTGAGGCCGCAGGTAGTGATGGGCAGAGAAATTCAGCTCAGCGAGCAAGTCAAATATCTGGGTGTGATTCTGGATCGAAAATTAGTCTGGAACAACCACATCCGATACGTGACCAAGAAGGCGACAACGGCCCTTTGGACGTGTCAGAGAATGTGCGGGAGGACATGGGGTGTAAAGCCCAGAATGGCCTGCTGGTTTTACGAGGCCATAGTGAGACCAATAATCTCATGGGTCAATCGTGTGGTGGCATAGAGCTGTCATTGGAGTGAATGGCAGCAGTCTTTCCAAAGTACAAAGACTGGGTTGCCTACTCATAGCAGGGGTGATGAAGACTACACCCACTGTCACCATGGAGAAACTGTTCGATCTTCTTCCTCTGGACATTTATGTCAAAAGCAGAGGCGATGAAGGTGGCTTACAGGCTCACTAAGCTCGGAATAGCTACAGGTGCCTCAGGCGACTTATGGACACCTGGCTATATTTAGGGACTTGAGACGTTTCTGAGGAGCTCAGCATGATCACAGACGCAATTGTGCCCAAGTATGAGCTCCGAGAGGAAATATAATGTTAAGCCAGTGGGAGGTCCATGGAACAGCGATAGCCGCCAGTTTCGGCCTCCCAGTGGCGTCAATGTCTACACTGATGGATCAAAGACCCCAGAGGGGACAGGATCTGGGGTGTGGATAAGTGGCTCTGGAGGAAGTGGGACTTATATTGCCCTAGGCTCCACTCCATCAGTTTTCAAGCAGAGATTTATGCTATTATTGCCGGGCAATCCAAATGCATGAGAAAGGCTATAGCAATAGAACTATCAATATATTGACCGATAGTCAAGCGTCGTAAAGCGCTACTGAACTACTGCACGACGTCAAAACTGGTGCGAGAGTGCAGGATGTGGCTTAACTCCTAGCAAGTGCAAATAGAGTTAATGTGTATTGATTCCAGGACATAGTGGGATCATTGGGAATGAGAGGGCGGACCATCTGGCCAGACGTGGTTCGTCCACAGTACCTATTGGGCCACCGCCCCATTAAGGATTTCTCTGTCACTAGTCAAGAGGACTGTGAAAGAACATGCCAGAAGACTGCATCAGACAATCTGGAATGCTGCAGGAGTAAGACACTCAAACGATTTGTCCCAGAGCAAACAGGTGAGACAAGAGACACCCTCCTGAGGATGGAGAGGAAGGACTTAAGGCAGGTTGTTGCATCATAACAGGACACTGCAGAATGAACAAACACATGTATGTTATGGGTATAGCCGAAACCCTCTATGCAGGTGGTGTGGCATCGGATGAAGAAACTCCCTACCATGTTCTGGCCCAGTGCCGGAGACTTGAGAGGGAGCGATTTTTGGTCTTTGGCACCACTTCTCCCAGGATGGATACCAACGAGGACTCCTTCAGGAACTACCTGGCTTTCCATAGAAAGCTAGGCATAGACCTGTAAGACACTAGGACTGGCACAATAGGTCATATGGCCGCGGTGCACACCCCATCACGGGGAGTACAGTCAGAAGATTATATATAACAGAGCGCGGTTCCTGGCGATTCCTGACCCACGCCTCCTGTTCCAGTATAAAACTGGCCTAGGGGAGTTGACACACTCTCTTCCGTCAAAATAATCATTATAAACAGCTACGAACCTTGAGGTAACACGAATAATTTTCCACAAAGGGGTTTTTTGAACTTGGAGGACCCCTAAAATCTAAAGTTTCAATTAATAACACAACTTTTCCCCTAATTTGTCGAACTAGACACAGCAGAAAAACAAATACTCAAATTACACTGCACATCTATTCAACCCTTACTTTGGGCAAATTCATCTATACAATAACGACTTACGCTTAGCTGGCATGCTCGACGCCATGAAGCAAGTCATACCGACGCAAATCATTACCGCAGTCAGGTACTCGTAGTATTCGTACTTTTTATTAGACACTATTTTGCCCATGATCATCACGGGAATTATTTTGCACGCTTTGGCGAGTACCTGAAACAAGCGGAAATTCATTTTTAGAAGGCGACGATAAACGTACTTTGAGGGGGTTTTGTGATGATGGCTACACATTTGAATATCAACTCGAGCCCAAAGCCTATTCATTTTAATTAAATGATATGTTGTTAATACGGTTGATTAGCCAATTTAACCAACGGTTCTATTGAGTGTGCCAAGTTTAATGCTCGACAAAGGTCCATTTTTTTTTTTTTTTTTTAAACGGTGGATGCAGGCGATACCCTCACTGCAGCGACAAACGGGCCTCAGATCATGGCCCCCCTGCAACCCCCCCCCCCGCCCAAAAAAGGTCCATACACCATATCTCTCATACAGGCAGTTGGTGTGGCTGTTCTCAGTTTGAATGGGATCACACATAAGGTGGCGAATTGCGGGAAAAACGTGTTTTATGTTATTCTTAGATCAAGGAAAATGTTTTGTTTTATCCCCATTCTCTTTTATTATTATTATAGTGTAGGTGGTCTTGTAGTGCCACCTCCTACACTCACCCGCCACTGACGAAAACCAGCTAGAGTGGAAACCTTCCTTATTTTTGTTTTGGTTATCATCCAGTCACATATCTCTGATATACATACCTACCGTTTTTTCCCCCAACCACGACCATCAACTATACCATCTACTAACTTATTTACGAACATTCTTTTACTTCCGTTTTCTGTCCATTTCTTCATCATCTGACTCACCCGCATAATTAGGAAAAAGGACCAGTGTGTGAGTTATTCGTGGGTGAAAAAAGTGCATCGACGCTCCAACTCTCCAAGCAACAGTTTATTTTATTAATTTATATAGCGTGGGGAGATCAGATTGTTAGTTTATTTATCCTGCTCGATTATACTTATCCATCACTAAAAGCAGTATATTTTTTGTAAGTTCATTGATATTTCTCATTTAGAGCGGCATATTGTAAGTAGCCCCCTCTTATCAGGATAAGGTTTACAATAGCCCAACCCATTTGTTATGATTTTATGTAAGTGAATTTAGTGTCCTAATAAATCAACAGGTACTTTTTAGCACTTGTAAAGGTGCCTTTGGTGGTGGATATAGGAATAAGTGTGGATGTTGAGCATGCCTATAACCGTGCTGTAGTTTAGATCAGGTAGGAAACCAGATTTAGAACTTCTCCCAGATGGTACGGGATTCCTCAGGTGGTCCACCTCCGCGCGGTAACACATGGGCAACAGCTCTCTCCTGGGAGACTGGCTAACGATCAAATACCTGCCGTACCTCCGCAGGTCTGAGTTCCATGGATGCTGCAGAGGCGGCATATTAGCGAAACCACAACTGCCATAGCCCTCATCGAGGGTTTAGGAACAGTCATCAAATAAGGAAACAGACCTATGGTGCAAGAGTATGTTGAGTGCGAGAGAGATGTGTAGCTTAGTAAGGGCGAAGAAAAGCAAACGAATAAGATGAGTGAGAGAACTGTACTGTTACACTTGAGAACGACACAGTTCACAGAAAGGAAGGAGTCTCTGAGTCGGTGAACTGATGTAGGGACTTGAGCGGGGAGTAACTGTCCAATTTATAGCGATGAGGGGCGGGGAAAACCCTAACTGGGGAAACCATAAGCGGGAAAATACGTTAGTGGCGCGGGTAAGAAAATTCAGTCAGTCAGGCCCTGAGGGCAGAAGGCTGTGCCTGGATATCTAGCTGCTAACACCCGCCTCCAACTCTACTGTGCGGAAGGGCATTGAAATTACGCAATGCATCACCGCAAGCAGGGTTTTGGCTGTAGCCAAGTGGAGCCTTCGATGATGGTACCAACCCACAATCAGCCGCGTGACCTGCTGTGCTAGCAGCGTGGGCGTTCCAGGAGTGTCCACCGCGATGACCATCACGATATCATCGACTTACATGATTAGCGTATCTCCATAACTGTGAAGAAGGTGATGAAGAGGGGGTACTTTTCAATTTTTTAAATAACGTGAAACAACGCACAGATTGACAGTTCAATAAATCGTTACCTACCTACATAGTCATTGCTGTGCTTTAATTTACTTCCTTCATTCTAATCAATTTCGTATATCTGAGTTCGATTTTTCTTAGTTGCCATTTACTGCTACTTTTACTTCAATATTATGAAAATAAACACCCTAAACCCTACCTTAGATTTTATGCAACTTTTATTTTAATAGTGACGCAATTATTTGAGTGAGCTTTGATCACCCAAAAAAAGAAGTCTTCTAGTTGCCATACATATCTTTTCGTCCCCCCTCCCACAATACCTCGTTAAAGAAGCGTGCCGCAGTGTGTTACTTTTGACATCATTCGTTACGCAGGTTCTACAGTTGGAAAACTACAAGACGTCACAAATGTTGTATCGGGACGAACCGAACTCTTCGATTTAGCAAAGGGTCGTCCAGGGCATTTCTGCTGCCTATGCACCTGAAAAGCTTCGATTCACTCAAAACTTCAGTGCCAGAAGTCGAAGCGGAGTACTTATCTCATCAAGACGTCGTCCTATCGCCCGCTCTCGCGTTTGCTCCCACCCAGTGCCCTGTTTGCGGTGGTAAAACATATCCGAGTGCAATTGTAAATAAAACTCCTTGTTCCAAATGCATTCAGTTGATATCGTACGTACTTCCCTCCTCACTTACTGCTATAGCGTAACACAGGATGAACAGCGTCTTGGGTTTATTAGAATCCAACTCAACCCCCATTCTACGATCAGTAAATAGCAACTTCGGTCCTTAAAGATGCATAGACATCCCCCGTAAATATTACGTACAAATTACATCTAATATTGCACATTTTAGAACGAATGAACACAATCGAGGATAACTCACCTGCGAAGGGAAACTAATGTACTTGAGCGCTTCATACTGGCACCAGGAGCTCATGACGTTTGAAAAAGAGCAATAGGCGTATTTGTAGAGAGGCATCGTGTGCTTGGGCTGCCTCCTCAACAGCAAATACGTTCCGGACAATGAAAACGCTAACACACGCCCGGCAAATACAAGGAACTGCGAGTCTTTGAACGATCCTTTTTCGGACAACGAATTGGTATATTTCTGCAAAAAAAATTACTTGAGAAAGTATCAAGTTCCCGTATGAAACTTAGCATAGTAGTATTTTCTAGTGTAAAAACTCATTGGTCAGGACATGGTGGGACCCTGTAGAGCAGTGAGTGTTGTTCTTCTCACCCGCCCTTTCACCAGTGAAGATACAAATTCTTCCTCGGCTCCTCAACAGTAGGATACCTCACACCACATATGAACAACTCTCCTGATTGCAAGGAAAGCCCTGCTGGAGGCTTCGATACATTCTGTGAATCTTTGAGCGGTTTTTTCAGGGAATCTTCAACTATCAAAGATCCGTTCATTAAAGTAGTCCACTTAAGGCGCCTAACTGGTAAGAAGCGAAAATGTATTGCCTGACTCCCATTGAAGACATCCTCAATGATCGTAATCTTGTGCTCAAGAACGAAGATACTCCATAAAACATTTATGAAGTTTGTTTTTACGTAAAGTGGGGCACGGGCGAACAATTAGCTGTGGAACTCACTAGGGAAGTACAGTACCAGCAGCCAGAAGAAGACCCTTCCTTCTATATTCATTGCCAACCCCTTTTCTACTTCCTTCATCCGAGAGTTAGACCAGGGAACTCTCAACCACTCTCTAATAAAGTCCAGAGCTCCAAAACATTCCAGGTACATTTGTGCAGTGAAGAAATTTGAAATTCCTGCCACCTTTTAATTTTGCGGCTTCGGTCGCTTAGGGAGATACTACTTCCTAGCACCAGGAGGGAGAGTCACCGTTTCTTTTCTTCTCATTCTGTTCGCCATCAAGCTGCTAACAATATCGTACCGTCCCTTGCCTTTTCGTTCTCCTCCCGATTAAATTGGCTTATTAGCTGGTTGCTGCATTCAGCATACAATACGCCTTTCATCGCCATCGCCTTGGAGGATCTATCTACATATTGCCGTCATCTTCTTCATCGCCTAAACATCGTCTGGTCGGCGTCGGTCACCATCGTCCCAAAGGCCCCATCATTACCGTACCAGTAGGAATTTTGAACATTTAAATCCCTCCCGTAAATTCATCGTTCATGTTGAGAAGTTGCATCGAAACTCAAAAGAAATTTTTTCGATGCTCATTTTCAGGTATCACTTATCGATTTCAAGTTCCCAACTTCCAACGTGGAGAACGCCATTTGTCACAGAAATTGCGTTCTATCTGAAGGTTAATAAATTTCCTCGACTATAACAAGTCCATCATTTTCGTGGGTATATAAGAGTAACTTTTGGTCACACATTTTATTCATTTAAACCAATTTTTGAGCAGCCTTTGGACCTTATAGTGGAGAGCAGTCTCAGGAAATGAGACTCGAAATAATTAACACACACGTTGACATGTCTGTTTCACAACCGTTTCCTGTCGCCTTAAAAATCGAGAGATTTGAGTTCCCATTAATAACCTGAATTAAAATTAAACTAACTGGCGTTATCTCGAATTTTAATCCGAGCAGCAATTGCCGTCAAGTGTGTTTTGCTCTCTTTCCAATATTTTGATGCAAGGCTCAAAACTTTATAAAGATAAGCCACGTTCGGAGGATTAACATTTTGAGTCGAAGAGGATTTGAAAATCGAGAACCCAATAGCTGATAACAATAAAGTGAAAACAAATATATGCCTAAAGATTATAATGAGTTCGCCTACTCCAACTGGGGAATTGGGTGGGGAACAAACTAAATCAATTCCAGGAAAGTTACGGGAACTCATTTCGACTTATATTGCGCGTTAAATGGTCTATTTCCATCATCTTCAAAGAGTGTGGAACGGAACAAATTCCTCAAAATTTAAAATTTACCCCATAATTCCTCATGCTGGAACCGGGGAAAAATTATTGTTCACAAAATAAGGGCAGGTAATGAGGTACTTGTGGGGGAATGGAAAATGCGGCGGCGAAGTGAGCTAAACTCGAAATGCAAACTACGTGCACTCAGGCGAGTGATTTACGTGAAAAATGCTTACCTGGGTCATAATTTTCTCTTGGAGAATTCCCCACGTCAGGTAACTGCCAAGCAGACCGAAGAAATAAAGCATGAGAAGAAGAGCTTCTCGCTGGAAGGTGCGATTCGTCATTTCAAATAAACTGTCAGAGCTGGTGCTGCCCATTTCTCGACCGATGAAACACATTTCAACAACTCTCGATAGAAATCCTCCGCCTTGAACACAGAAACTAACTTTGTTAATAGATGTAGTTCGACTGTTTCACTTTACAGGGTAGGAGTGAGAGGGAATTAGACGTGACTACGCTCAGAAGGTTGTCAGTTGCAAACCCATTCCAAAACTTTCATGTTAGTCAGAGTGGACCAAGCAAGACGCCAGAAAAATACTATACACTCCCTCACAATCGATATTTGCTCAGAGTAATTGTATAGAACCTAAGGCTTCCACCAAGTAGCGTTCAGCAACACCTCTCGTAAATATGAAACTAGGCAGAATTAAAGTGTATAATAGTGAAGTATTATGAACTCCTGACGGTTACTTAGTTACGCCTTCTCCCGCGTCAAACACATGTCCTCTCAGTTTAGTTTTGTGTTGCTATCACCTATCTGTTCTCGTTTAATTAATCATATCCAATTATTCAAATTACGCGTGCTTCGATCTTTCAAATATTATTCTCGACCACCCAGTCACAATAAGTTGGCAACGAGGATAAAGAATTCGTCAGCACTTCGACACAATGAGTCAAAAATCGAAGACACAAGTGATACACAGTTTCACTTTTCAAACGCCGCCTGCATCATTTTGATTTGCACGCAACGCAAATAACGACACATTTTCGCAGGTATTTAATTATATTCGCATATTTTTGAAATGCTCGAGTAAATCCAACGTTGCAAACTCCGTCATCCAGCACGAACTCGAACGGCGAAATATTTTGACGCATTTTTTTCTATAATCCTAGACACATCGTACGCATTTTAATAGTTTTGAAATGTTGCTGTCACTTCCCACACAATGGATCAAGACAATGTCAAGAATTTCTCTCAGTCTTGGTAGCCGCATTGGAGACAACTAGACCTACTCCAATCCCTCAAATAACACCTTTTGAAGCCTATGACGCCACTAAAGAAAGATTTGCTTCATACTTGGAACGCTTCGATAATTATTACTGTCTTTAAAATGTTGATTCAACTGCTAGAATGTCACAACTGTTATGTGCATCTATTGGCTCTGCACACTATAATAACTTAGCAGTTGGGTCTGGATAAGCCTATAAAGGATATTCCGTATGACAATCTAGTCCAACATTTTCAAAATATGTTGTCACCTCCTGTCTCCACTGTTGTCGCCCAACATTACTTTTTAAATGTCACTCAACAGCCTTCACAATCTATCCCCGAATTTTTTTCAGCCCTGAAGGGAAAATTAAAGGATTGTGATTTCTATGTAACGTGTGCATGTGAATCAATCATTTCTGTAGCAGACACTTTTCTACGCGCCCAATTCATTAGAGGGCTGAAGGGCGACTGGATTCGTGAACAGCTCTTGCAGCAGTCCTTTCGAGGAATTGCGCTAGAAAGCTACATCACTGGAAGCATCCCGCCTTGATAGCCACCAGTTGTCCAAACTTCCACATTGTACTAGCGTCAACATTGAAACAAATAAAGTCTCAAAGAACAATAGATCACGGAAGAAGTCACGGTCTAACCAACGTCACACCATTAGTCCAGGTCCACATCAGCGATTACAGTCACACAACAGGAGACCAGTCGACTACAGCTTGTTGGGTGTTGATGGACTTTGTCTCAGATGTGGTACCTCAAACCATAAGTCACGAGACTGCAGAATTGACCGCAACACAGTGAAATGCAATTCTTGTCACAAAATCGGTCATGTAAGTAAGGTCTGCACCACCACTCTTTTTCAAAAATCGAGAACAAATACCATCTCGACACAGCTCACTCAGAATGAAGAAAACTCTGACTCAGAATACGGTATTGGTCATATCCGCTGCACCGGTGACGTGTATGAAGTTGGGCCAAACTCAGATAGATACTTCGTTACAGTCTCTCTCAACAACAAACAGCAACAGTTTGAAGTGGACTCAGGAGCGAAATTCTCACTTTTATCAGAAACTGAGTTAAAACGTCTTGGCCTCAACATTCCACTGCAACCTACACCTGTCTCTTTCCGCTCATACTCAGATCATCTAATCAAGCCCTAAGGAAAAGTCTCACTCTCTGTCGAGTATGGTAAGAGGAAAATTGAAGCGGACGTGTTCATTGTTCCTGCAGGTTGTGTTGGTCCTTCTGGGACGAGTATGGATTCGGGCGCTCGTTATCAACCTCCATGAAATCGATAGAGACCGTCTCACATCAAATCGCTCAATTTCAATCAATTCAGTTACTCCTCTTGAAGACATCTTCAAACAGTATGCTTCTATTTTTGAAGAACGTATAGGTTGTGTGCCCTACCTAGAAGTTTAACTCCAACTTAGTGCCTCAGGCGACTAATGCACACCTGGCAATATTTAGGGACTTGGAGACCTTCAAGGAGCTCAGCATGATCACAGACGCAACTGTGCCCATGTATGAGCTCGAGAGGAAATATAATGTTCAGCTATTGGGAGGTCCATGGAACAGCGAGAGCCGCCAGTGTCGGCCTCCCAGTGGCGTCAACATCTACACAGATGGATCGAAGACCCCAGAGGGGACAGTATCCGGGGTGTGGATAAGTGGCTCTGGACGAAGTGGGACAAATATTGCCCTAGGCTCCACTCCATCAGTTTTTCAAGCAGAGATTTATGCTATTATTGCTGGGGCAATCCAAATGCATGAGAAAGGCTATAGCAATAGAACTATCAATATATTGACCGATAGTCAAGCGTTGTGTAAAGCGCTATTGAACTACTGCATGACGTCAAAACTGGTGCGAGAGTGCAGGATGTGGCTTAACTCCCTAGAAAGTGCGAATAGAGTTAATGTGTATTGGATTCCAGGATATAGTGGGATCATTGGAAATGAGAGAGCGGACCATCTGGCCAGACGTGGTTCGTCCACAGTACCTATTGGGCCACCGCCCCATTGCAGGATTTCTCTGTCACTAATTAAAAGGACTGTGAGAGAACATGCCAGAAGACTGCATCAGACAATCTGGAACGCTGCAGGAGTAAGACACTCCAAACGATTTGTCTCAGAGCAAACAAGTGAGACAAGAGACACCCTTCTGAGGATGGAGAGGAAGGACTTAAGGCAGGTTGTTGGGATGATAACAGGGCACTGCAGAATGAACAAACATATGTATGTTATGGGTATAGCCGAAACCCCTCTATGCAGGTGGTGTGGCATGGATGAAGAAACTCCCTAACATGTCCTGGCCCAGTGCCGGAGACTTGAGAGGGAGCGATTTTTGGTCTTTGGCACCACTTCTCCCAGGATGGATACCAACGAGGACTCCTTCAGGAACTACCTGGCTTTCCACAGAAAGCAAGGCATAGACCTGTAAGACACTAGGACTGGCACAATAGGTCATCTGGCCGCGGTGCACATCCCATTACTGGGACTACAGTCAGAAGATTATATATAGAGAAGGAGTAAAACCCGTCTACACACGTGAACGTGATGTTCCGTTTGCACTGCGCCAACCAGTTGAGGAAGAGCTCGCAACTCTTGAGTCACAAGGGGTCATCACTCCAGTACCTTTGAGCGACTGGGGATCAACGCTAGTCGTAATACCCAAACCAGATGGAGGAGTTCGACTTTGTGTCGATTACAAATGTGGAGTCAATGCCAAATTGGTCTCAGCCTATTTGCATCTCAGAGTGGATGATGAAGGACGAAAAATTCAAACCATCACCACACACAAAGGCACATTCCAGATGAATCGTCTCAGTTTTGGGATTAAAACAACCCCGTCTGAATTTAACAGAATATTGTCACAAATTCTAAAGGAACTCTCCAAAGTAGAAGCTTACTTCGATGACATTATCTGCCACGAATCATCATTAGAAGAATGCACAAGAAACCTGATTGCTTGTTTAGAACGCCTCAAGGAGAATCACCTCCATCTGAACAAAAGCAAATGTTCCTTTTTCGAAGAAAGCATAAACTATCTTGGTCACATAGTCTCATTCAACAAAGTCCAGAAGTCACCTGAGAAAGTTCTAGCAATTTTCAAAATGCCACTCCCCAAAAATGTCCAGAAGAAACGCGTCACTTTTGCTCCTCAAGAAGACCCAAACCCAAAACAAGGAATTAAATATCTGGAAATTCTTTCAGATGAGGTGCCAGTGATCAGACAGCCTGAACAACCAATTCCTCACCAACAGACATCACCATCAAGCTCAGGCGATCCGACACAACTGCCACCAGGTCTCGTCCACGTCATCAGCCAAATTACTTAAATGACTATATTTTGAAATAAATTTTCAAAAATCACGTATTTCTAAATTAAGTGGGGGAGAATATTATGAACTCCTGACGGTTACTTAGTTACGCCTTCTCCCACGTCACACATGTGTCCCTCTCAGTTTACTTTTGTGTTATTATGACCTATCTGTTCTCGTTTAATTAAATCATATCCAATTATTCAAATTACGCGTGCTTCGATCTTTCAAATATTATTCTCGACCACCCAGTCACAATAGTGCACGCATCCAGGGCACAATAAAATTCAATATTGCGAATAAAAGCTTAAATTCATACGTAACAAATACGAACCAGATCTCTCGACGAACTTAGTCAATTCCACATATTTGAAAACTAGGAAACCAGGAATAATGATAGTGGAGTATCCAACTAGATTGAGAATGAGCTGATGGACCCATGATGCTTCAAAGCTTTCAGCATCTACTGTCTCCGAATCCTTGTGCAAGAAAGATGTCACTCCATGAAGCACCAGAAATGTGACAACGACCATAAGGCTGCAATTTAAAAAAAAAATCAGCCATGAAATTCTGAAGATGCGATCAGCTTAACACCATTAACGAAGTAATTAGTAGTTTCAAGTTCAAGAACTCCTCCCACATATTACTTCTATACAAGAGTGGTGTAAAGGAATCAAATAGGTTTGCTCGAATGTGCTTAACGTGAAGTCCTAAATGCGAAAAAGACTATAGGGACAAAAAAGGTGGTTCGACATTTGCAAATCACTCAAAGGAATTCCACCAAAATTTCGATTTTGGTCTTACGGATACACAGTTTGTTGAGTTCCTACATTTTTGCCCCAGGAGAATAATCAGAAAGCAGTAAGAATGATGGATGTCTTAATGAAGCAATTTGTCGAAATATTCCGTTTTTAGCGATATTATTATTATTACAATAAATTGGTCAGCTCATGTTAAAGCAAGCCCCCTCTCAGACAGTGCTCTTCTGCACATTTTTCGTATTTTTACTAATCATCGTTTATCTCAACACGTACCGGTTCCTCCTCAAACAGATAAACATGAAAAAATCTTATGAGGTTTATTTAGAGGGGATGACAAGATGGTTTGTGTGGAGCCAATACCGATGACACAAGCAAAATTTGGTGTCAATTCACGATTTCATAGTTCCACTATGAAAAATGCCCACCAAATGAACAAAGGCGAAATCATAAACGTCTAAGGTATACGATAGAGTCAGTGTTTTAGGGAAAACAGCTCAACTATCTGCATTAAGTACCTAAATCTATATTTAGTCATCTACTAAGTAGTAGAAATCGAACAATCGAAAGCCTCTCGCTTTCAAAACCCATTTGACTTCGCTCACGAAGACAAGGTCATGTTATTCGCCTCAAACGCCCGCAGGCACTCGAATCGTGACTACTTTCGCTGAGGACGTGGCAAGAAGTAAATTAGCTGACAGAACTGTATTGGTTGGGGGTTCTTTAAACCCTTAAATACGCTGATTGCTGGATGAAGCGTTAAGTGGCGCAGTATTTAAAAGACACCGTCAAAAACGTAACGATTCAAATTTTAAACAAAACTAAGTTAACAATTTAATAAGTTTGGAAGTCTTACCAAATAACAATTTGCGGCCCGTTACGAGATGTCACTTTCGTCATCTTGAAGGTAGGAGGATCTTGCGAACAGAGATCTCCAAGCCGAGATTGAATTGAATTAAATCCGCATCATAGCCGTTATTGGCGAGCCTATAGGCGGATTAACATAGACAGATAACGTCTCGGGAGACAATTTTCTCCATCGAACCGCTCCCTAGAGTGTTTCTGTCAGTCGTATAACCTACCGTGTTGCATTCTTCTTATTCTTCTTCTTAGTCCTATTGACGGCCATCTTCAGCTTCGTAGTTTCAAGACTCTACGGTCATCTTTGGCTCCCAAATGTACCAAGTGATTTGCATTATTCACATAACACCGATTTCTTAAATTTGTTAAACATGATGGAATTCGCCACAATAACATGATCTTCATATCTCTAGAATAATTTCAGCTTTTGATATGCAGACAGGCTGACCCAATTCGCATTAAAAAATCATCTAAATGGACCCATTAAGCATTTCTGGCAGTTTTCTAAATGTTGACATTCGAATTTAGAGCGTATACTGATACACGATTTTCTCGGTTAATAAGCTTACGAAGCTAAAACTATGTTGGTGCCAAGATGTTCAATTATAGTGGTAATAGAAAAAATGAAAGGAAAGAGGGAATTGTGTAAACAGATAATGGTTTAAGAAGATAATCAAGACTATTAAGAAAAGGAGGCTGTATCAAGCATTGAAAAGAAAAAAGGTTGGGAATGAGCACATGCCCTATAAAACAGTGCGGCGTTTGGAGAAGATACTAACGTGAATACAATAAATAGTAAAGCATAACACAACTTTTTGCAACCCTTGTAAATGACGTATTGTCGTTAGTCACGTTTCTACTAACATACTTATGCAGAACGCAATGTAGCTGCGGAAAAATTGAAAACTTACTGAAACACAATTTATGGAAAAACACAAACACACAATTATTTGCTATTTGAAAACGCCTATAACGTTGAAGTAATTGAGACGAACGAAAATTAGATATGGGCTAACGTACAAAACAGTGTAAGTTTAATTAAAATGTCCGGAGTTGTAGCAAAATGACGGCCAAAACCCTTCATTTTTCCCTTACATAAACACACCCCTTCCCCATCAGGTGGACATTACTCATAACCCCTCACCCACAAAAAATTGGACTGTTGGATGATTACATATCGTTCCCCGAAATTTTTTTTATTCTGGTATTCAAACTAAAAAAATTTTATAAAGAAATTCTCAACCTGAGCGGACCTTAACACTATTCTTCAGTTGTTGTTTTTTTTTGTAAAATTCAAAGCAGTGAATTGTTAATCTTTGACGGAACATTTTGTTCAATTTTGCCTTTCTCCGGCCTCAAGGATTTCTGGCGACCTTTCGTGACATACAAAGGGATAATAGCCGCCAGCGGAAGTAACACTTTGTACAGGTTATACGGTGCTGATCAGGATACTCCTCAACAAAGGTCGACGCTTGAGCCATTTAACTTTCGTCAACCGATCTAAATTTTGAACACGCTCTGAGGTGAGTTGCGCGATTGTTTTCGCCCATTAAACTGCTCCTACGTGGAAATGTCTCCAAAACGTTGATTGCATTTGTTCAGGAGCATAAAATGTCCGCAGCTATGGACGTTGATGAAGAGGAGATGGAAGTGCCGACTTCTAGCAGTTCGAGAGGAGACAAGAAGCGATTTGAAGTTAAAAAAGTAAGTTGGTCCACTTTTTACTATAAATGACCAATTCTCGATGTATGAACTCCTAATGCGTGAAATAGCGAACCGTATGCGTCTTAGGTCACTAATAATTGTTTCCGGAGTACGTACTTAAATGCGGAGTTGTTTCACGGGCTACGTCAAACTTCCTCGCCAGTCTGTCGCGATACACAAGTCACGTTGGAGTATGGTTATCTTGTCTACATTTCATACTTTCAACGAGGCCATGATTTGTTCAATTGTGTGAAGGAGTGAGATGATTTCTTAATTGAAATGGCTGACGAGTGTTGTGGGAGAGAAGCGACCAGCGGCTGTGGCATCAGAGAACTGAAACAAGATAGCATCTACTGGATGAGAAAGCTATTTGAACCGTTGAATCCTTTTGTGTTTAAGCCTAAACTTACATTGTTCGGAACTGTTAGTTGATAGCTGATAGTAACAAATGTAATCACTGGCTACTGCCAATCGCTAGAGCCATTCAAACTTCAAATTGAATCACTCGACTAATGATGGAATTAAACTGTTCATCCTTCGTTTTTGGTTAAAGGTCATGGGTTGAGTAGCTGTGTTCCAATCAAGTCCGAATTTTTAAGCTCGGTAAAAATGCAGTTACGTGCAGTGACGTTGGAGGCTTCGTTTCTAATTATCAATGCCTTATCTACCTGTGGCATCACGTCCCTGTTTTCAAAGTGAGAATCAATTACGTTTAGTAAACATTGACATAGCAAGGCTTCTGGCATTATATCCCCGACACTGCATTTTAGCCTTGAGCGCTACCAGTTTCTACATTGAACGTCAAGTCATGTTTTACAAGTTCATACGAAGTGAGTGAAAAAGAGTTTGGATTGGAACGTTGTCCACGCCAAAGATCGTCATTTTATTTTGGTCCAATCGAATGGTCAGAGATCTGTAGGCATTCGCTACCACAGACTCGCTAGTGCTAGAGTCTCCAGTGGGGTTTGTACGTGCTAAATTTCCTTCGGCCTAACCAGCGAGAAGACGACCTGTTAATGCTCCCACCAACTGCTCCTGCACATTTCTCTGCAGCACCAAGGTCGTCATTATTTCGTTGAACAATCACCATCTTTCAGAGCGACCCTTTTCCCTGTTCTCCCTTCTTCTTTCCCGGTGGCGGATTCCCCAGAGCTGTGTATGAGTCGTCAACATCTCAACACATCCCTTCGCTAAGTTCCCTCTATTCTACTAGGCTTACTTGGGCACTGCTGTTATTGCATCTTCTGCTGCCAGCAACTGTTATAATCTGCACCAACACTTCTGCGTCTTTGAAACGACCAGGCTTAATTCATATTTTATCTGATGGCTCTTAAATGACGTAGAAAATACATTCAAGTTAGATTGTACGCATTCGTAAATAGAAGTGAAGTTAATTACAAGGAGCGCTATATATTAAGCAACAATGCTAGGAAAATTAAAACTATATTGAGACTTCATGGAAACAGTGTTTTCAATATAAAGAGAACCTCTTCTAGTAGCAATCTAATTCACGCGGCGCTGAAGAAAGTTATATGAGACGTCACATCCGATTTTTAAATTTTTCACGTCAGGGCCAACATAAGGCTGCTGAACGAGGCACTCTCAGGCCCTCGTCTCTGAAAATGAAAACACGACCAAGACTTGCGTTTTGTTTGTTGTTGTACTCGACGTGTACTACTCGTTTGTACGGTGGATATTTATCTTTGGAAGCGATCATTGGATGTAATTTAATGACGTCCTTTGTGCTTAGCCATTGTGCTAGAGCCAGGGCTCGGTCCTAGGACCAGCACTCTGGAATGCCTTCTTCGAAGGTCTTCTCAGGAAACTCATGGAGACTGACTGCGAGCCGTACGCCTATGTGGATGACTTGACTGTGCTGATCTTTGCAGAGTCAGTCCGCCAAATTGAAGAAAAAACCCACCACGTGCTCCGCACTGTCAACCAATGGTGCGAGCACGTCAAGATGCAGGTGGCTGAGGAAAAAACCCAGCTAATCCTCTTGAAGGGGAAAGTGAATAATCCACCCACAATACGCTTTGGCGGCCACAGGCTCCTTCTTGAAAAGCACGTCAAGTATTTAGGAGTGAATATAGGTGAGAGGTGGGGTTTCAACCAACACCTCCAGTCCCTTAAAGGCACTACCATTGCAAGGTTTGCCTCACTGCGTGCCATTACTAAGGCCACTTGGGGTGTGTGTTACCACGACACCATCCTCATGTATAATGCCATCTATTTAGGTGTGATTGGCTACTGCCCTGTTGTCTAGGGTAGCAAACTAACAGTCAATCAAAAGAGAGTATTGGCCCAATCCCAGAGAGCCGCGCTCCTGTGGATCACCAAGGCCTACAAGACTGTATCAACGGAAGCACTCCAGGTGATCACTGGTCAGTTACCAGTTGATTTGGCTGTTGAGTGCATGATTGACAAGTGGAGAGTGAAACGGAGCTTCCCCGCTTTGGGCTGAACTCCGTGCGGATCTCACCACAGAACAGAAACTTGCCGCCATCGATGAATGGGCTCTAGAGAAATGGCAAGCGAGATGGGAATCCTCGTCAAAGGGACGTGATACGTATGAGTTCTTCCCCAACATCCGTGAACGTCTTTCTAGAAAATGGGTTGAGCCAGACCACTGGACGAGCCAGTTCCTCACGGGACATGGTGACTTCAATGCGCGGCTCCACTTCTTTTCTCTGAAAGACTCTCCATTATGCACGTCTTGTGCCTCCAGTGCGGAGGAAACAAGAAACCATGTGCTGCTCCACTGTAGTTTCTACAACAGTGAGCGACGGTTGTTGAGAGGGCAAACGAACTTAGCAGCTTTGACTGCTACAAAGGAAGCCTATAACCATTTTGCAAAGTTCGCAAAGAAGGTAATGGCTAAGAAACGTGGTTATAGTTGATCAGTCCTTTGAAACTTGCCACCCAAGTAAACAGTAAGATCAGGTAGGGAACCAGATTAAGAACTACTCCCAGATGGTACGGGATTCCTCAGGTGGTCACCTCCGCGCGGTAACACACGGGCAACAGCTCTCTACGGTGAGACTGGCTAACGACCACATACCTGCCGTACCTCCACAGGTCTGAGTTCGGTGGATGCTGCAGGGGCCGGCCTCTTGCATATTAGCGAAACCGCAACTTCTATGACTGATATAACCCTCGTCGAGGGTTTAGGTACAGTCATGAAATAAAGAAACAGATCTGTGATATGACCCTTATGTTGACGTTCTGAGAAATTACACTCTACGCACATTAACATCAACTGATGAATTACGACTGCATTGCCCAGTACTTCACATAATAACGTAATTTCTTGTATTTCAGTCTGCTTTGGAAGAGAGCATGAGCATTTTTGTTGTTGGTTTTTTAGTGGAACGCAGTGGCACTTTGGGCGTGGGACATAGTCGTCGATAACTGCGCTATTTGCAGAAACCACATCATGGACCTTTGCATTGAGTGTCAAGCTAATCAAGCGAGTGCAACTAGCGAAGAATGCACCGTTGCTTGGGGTGTCTGCAATGTAAGTAATATTTTATTTTTAAAGTTGCCAGTTAAAGTTTTAAAAAGCCAGTGATACAAAACAGGGTCTCATTAGAACTTTAGTAGTTTTGAGTGTTAGGTCCTACTAGAATTCCTATGAGCTTAACCACTGACTGAATATTGTCAGCACTTGAATGTGCTTAATTCTTGCATCCCTGGTAACTTGCAGTAGTTTCATTTCAGACTCAGAGGGGAGGGACAATCTTGCAGGAGTGTGCTCAGAAAAAAGGGGCATAGAAAGGGAAAAGTTAACCCATTCAGCGCAGGTCGCAAAAGGGGGAACAACCTCCCATCCTGAAGTAGTTTTTGTGACATGTCTCAAAGAGAGGGACGTGGTAATATTACTACACCCGCACTGGATGGGTTAACAAAAACTGGATACTTCGTAAGGAGAATGAGCAAAGAAAGACGAATGGCGAGATTTAAGTGCACACTCTTAAGGATCAGGTCTCTCGCCTCAATGGCCTGTCGAAGGAAGAAGGATAGGCGATTGGTTGGTGATATGCTAGTGGAGGGGGGCAGGAGAGGCTGAAGTGTTGGGCAAACATACATTCACTTGAAGCATTCGAAACAGATGAGAATCGGGGAGTCAGGGGCACAATGGGACGTTGCATTACGTGTTATTGTTCAGTGAAGCTGACTACCCATGATGGTGGATAATGTAAGATGCTACCTCTTGAGTGAGGTTCCAAGCTTTGTCTGAACCGTAAGGTTGACGAGTACAGCTCACGGCAGAAAGGTTCACGATAACAGTTGAGGCCGTTTGACCCAATATAAACCAACACGAAATTGAGTAAATAACAGAAAGTGAGATGCAACGAAAGTATGGGAAAGGTTGCACTGGAACACTTGAGCAAACGCCCTGGCAGCCATTCGAAAACTGACGATTACAACGCACATTTGACAAAGCGAGGGACGATTCCGTATTCGTACTGTTTGATTCTGTAGTGCAAAAGTTCAGTAGTTAGCATGATTCATTTTGACCTCAGAACAACTCTAAAATGAGCTAGTGTGGAGTTCTTCAGTTGAAAGTAGCAGCTCTCAATGAGTGAACGCTACTATCTGGACAATGCAGTTCACCACATTCGATCGCTCCTAGCTGGGTTAAATTCCAAATTCATAGCGCTCATAGCTCTTTTCTGCAACAGTTCCCAAACCCACAGCAGTCATTACGATTTAAACTATTCTATTTTAGTCCTAGCACTTCCTATTCTCGGTTTAAGATCTTCATTACTGTTGAGCAATTCAGAACGATTCTGTGCGTCTTAACCAAATATTTATTAATGACTGAATAGCTCTTTTCGTATTTAATCGTCGTAAGTCATCCAAACGTTAAAGACTCGTTAACTTTTTCAGCATGCTTTCCACTTCCATTGCATTTCACGTTGGCTCAAGACCCGCCAAGTCTGCCCACTAGATAACAGGGAATGGGAGTTCCAGAAGTACGTTTTTCATTTGTATTACATGCTTTAGAAAATCTAGTTTATCATTGGTACGCTATTAACGTGCTCAAAACGCGCCCGACAAATCAGAGTGTCCACCTCGTTGTGCTCATCACACGCCAGGTGTATGAAGGGATTAGTTCCGTAAGTTAAATTGTTCTCCTTGATTTACCTGAATGGTCACGTATAAGGTTCAAATATCTTAGAGCCTCTTAAGGCATAAAAGCTGCTATGCACATTCGCCCGACCAAATAATTAGGCAGCGAACGTGTTATCGTTAATGAGCGCAGGCAAAACTAGATGCTTGGGACTCCCACAACACTAGGGATATGTTTTATGAAGCTATAAATTTAGCTTGACCAATATAGGAATGGAAATGACTCGACGAGTAAATGTTCCACATTTAGCATCACAATGTTCCACTGCCCCTGAAAATTCAATGACGGGCTATGTATGGACATCTCCTCGTTGAACCCACTTGTATAGAAGCGCTGATGGGAAAAGTGTCAGTAAATTTCGTTGAAAAGGTGGTAAGGAACGAAAAAAAAGTGCGCATAACTCCCCAATCCAGCGACCTACTACTATGTGTAGACGAGGGTGCCTTGAACGCATTTCTACTACTGCACTCATACAAACCAAATGTTATAGTTAGCTGAGCCCCCCTCCCCGTTAGTTTTATCAAAAATCGTTGGAGCCGTTTAAAGAGAAATGACCATTAAATGTTGGAAAAATCTATTTTCCTTGCAATCATGGTTTATATATCCGTTCAATGGATGGTTCTCGAAATAGTTGTAGTGGAAACACTTGTGGGTATATATTTGCTAAATACCACTCTCTGCCGCGATGATTACATTTACATTGGCAGTTACTGTGGCAAATTTGAAAAGTACAAAAACACCGAATTTCGGCTTATTTTGGTCGTTCAACTGATTGTCCTAAGACGATTTATGGAGAATAATATATAGGTATTGACTAAAACTTCAAAAACCCTCGTTTCGTTCTTTAGTTTGCATCTTGATATTATCACAAAGACATTGATAGGGGGAAAGAGTAAGACATTAGTTAGCAAAAATTATCTTGGTATAATTAATTAGGGCCGTTTCCAACAATTCGGTCCGGTGATACCAATGTGAACTGTAAATGCTAACGTCAAACGTAATTTAAAGATATTACCTTTGTGCTGCGGAGGTGTCGAATTTTTAAGGGAATAAAAAAGGGAGTAGAAAGGTACCGGCCGGTATAAAGGAAGGACGGAAGAGGCGAATGATGAGGATAGGAGGCAGTCACTCGATTTGTGAGCCTAAAAGGGATATTATTGGAAACAAGTAAGTATTAAAACATGAGTCGATGGGACGCTTGGTCTCTCTCTGCGATCCGAAGCAAGAATGAGAAGCAGGCGGCGGCAAGGAAAGAGAAGGCGCGAATCGTCAAGCTTTTGCCTAATTGAGACGTACAAAGGCGCCACGACAAGAAACATGCAAAAACAAATCTCGTTATGAGTGCGTTTTAAAATATCGATGTAAATAAACTACTTGTAACCTTATTTTAAACCTTCGAAAACTTCACAATAACGAGCTCAATCGGTTCAGTGTGTCCTCTGTGCTGTGACGTTTCACTTCATTATGACTTATGCAGAAATGTTATCATTACGCTTGAATTTTTCCAGGTATGGACATTGAGTGGCGCTGGGGCTTGGCGATCACTTCTCTCTGAAATTTGCATCATCCGAATAATTTATGTATTTTCATTTTCAAAACCCAATAAAAAATTGTTGTGCTTTTCTACTTATTTAATTTCATTCGCGTCCTGGTCATATTTTTTACTGTGCCTATGTAATTGGCTGAAGTTTTGAGTTCTCTTCAAATGTTCAAGTTTCAAGGTCTATTGAGTCCTAAAACCACTATTTGAAAAAATGGTCTGTGAGTGTCGGTGATGTCCTTGCAGGTACCAAGCAGGGCTTGTGTATTTCCTTGGATATGTTGGTGGGTTGTGGATGATTCTCGAGATGTGTGGCTGCAGCAGCACCTTACGATCGAATTTCTCGGTGCAACCTCCTCAGCTGAAAGCCACATGAACCATGGCGATTGGCTTCAGAAAGTCACGATAGAATCGTTGTACTTGCTTGGCTAGCCCTCCCTGTGCATTGCTTCATGCTTGGGTGAGATTTGGGTTTCTACCTCTATTCCATTCTTGTGCCGTAAGCACCTGCTTGCCTTGCGGGCATCTGGCTGGGATGTTGCTCGTGTTGTTGCAGGTCTTGGATTATTACCAGCTACGGTGGTGTGACATTGTGGCACCCCCACCCCACCCCAAAACCCAGTAAGCCTTCAGAGGGTGCGGCTGTTCTGCACAGTTTGGTTGGCAGACCAGAACGCCGGCAGTTTACCTACTCTTCGGCTGTGGGAGAATGGGCTTCAGAGGGCATCTATGGAGCGATTACCAGCACATTCACGCTGTTACTGAGACGTCACTGCCCACAGAAAAGATTGTACAAGAGGCTGGGATTGGGGCAAGGTAACCAGCTTGAGTCACTGAACCTGATGATGCATGTGCCTGTGTGCTCAATAGGGATGCCTCGAGCATCATGTCACAGTCTACAAACAGGTCGCTGGTGTAGAGCCATCTTGAGTCTGGGAAATGGGTAGGAAGCGGCGCTACTGGGTTTCTGTGGAGAAGGACTGAGACCTGACGTGTTCAACTTTCCAAAAACACTAACAATACGATTTTACGCGATTATGACTAGCTTCGTCTTAGTTTACGCTTTTTTCGACAATTTTAAGTTTTCTTAAAAAACTTAAGGGGGGGGGGGGCGTAAATTCTGGAGAAAAACGTGTAGTTATCTTATGTTGGAAAATTAAGTTTGATGACCCATTTTTTCAATTTCCCCTTCAATCTTTACTTTCCTGGTTGCATCCAAGAAGATAATAACAATAACAACCATAATAATATCCAGTAACAAAAAAATTATTTAAATAAAAAATAAACATTCAATCCCCCTCACCAATCAATTCTTTGGATCCTACGATGAAACAAGGAAACCCGTCTTGGAGGCCTTTCAGCTAATTTCTAGCAGCATTTTCGTCCCCGAAAGCGTTTCTGTTTTAACTCGTTGATCAGGTTTGGCCAAGGATGCAAGGTAACTTCCAAAAGTCAGTCATCATTTGGGAAATATGGTTAAATACCGTGCGATTGTACAGGAATCAAAGCGAATCCACCTTCATTCGTGAAAATTTGATTGTCGTGAAAAATATTATATTTTAAACAAATAATAGTAAATATCTTTTAAATTTTAAGTAATTTGTTTCGGATTGGCATCGTAATTTCTCCAAACTGTTGGCAAATAACTGTTGCAAAATTACGTTGCAGGGTTTGAGGAATTTTGTGTCTGGCATTCATTCAAACTCCTCTAAATTTCTTATAGTTGCTGAAGATGTTTCTCATAATTTGTACTCGAATTCCGATCGAGGATAAATTAATTTGCCGGCCGTAACCGAGCTTTATTGTACCTGAAGGGCGTATTTGTGCATTTATTCATCAAATTAATTAAGGAAGTTATCAACTTGTGTAGAGGGCCAATGGGGAGTTCAGTCGAAGCGTTTTAGTGCCAACCGACTAAAACGTTGGTGGAAAAGTACGAGCGTTCTAACCGATTTGCTTGTTGACTTGTCTCATTTGTCCAAAGCGATAGTCGAGCCTGGAAGGAGCAGTCGGCTTCGTGTCCTTGCCTGCCAACCCGGCACTGCTCACCAACAACTCGTCTCATTCTCTCGTTAAAAACGTCCTAGCGAACAATCGACATCCCGTCCGACGGCTTTTCCCCACCATACCACCGTCGTTTCGGCACCTTCGGTCATTTTCACGAACCCTCTTCGTCATTTCGAACGACTTGAAACTCGGTTTTGTGGATTCCAGAGCCTAATTTTCATTCTCGGTAGGATTTTGTCGTCGATACAAATGCCGTACAAATATTTGTCGAGAACCGACACTGAGACAGATGCAGACGTTGACACGCCCCTTTGCAAGGTCTTCCAGCTCTCGCATCTCACCATCTCCGATCTCAAGGTGAGCTCTTCTTCGCCGCTCGGCTAATTCATTCGATAACGTTGACGTTCAAATTAGCATCTCCCGTCGCATTGTTGTGTGTGTGTGTATCACTTCAAGCTCAATTTTGCACCAGAAACCCATTACGTTTTGCTTTTACATTTATTATTCAACAAATTTTAAAAATCGCGTCGTACACCACACCACGTTCATCCCCATGAAATTTAGCAAATTTCCTGTGTGCACTCCTCAACAAAACAGTAAATTTCCTGTTTAGCTTCGCTCAACTTTCCGCAGCCCCATGTACATTCCGCGATATTTGTTGCTGTACCGGCTAATCCAATCCATTTTGCAGTGTATACGAACCTAGTGTAACGTAACCACTAGCTGGTAGTGCTAAACGTTCCGAAATTTATTGAGTTATCCCTGTTCATTCGCTGCGTCTATTTGGCGTTCTTGGGACTGTCGACGTTATTACTTTCCGCTACCCGAAGGGAAGGAAAGTATAGTAATCGGCCCAAAAAAAAAATTTGGGTTTTCTTCAGATCTTTACGTTTCAGACCCTACTGAGTCTAAAAAACCTAATTTCGGCGCGTGGTCCGTGTGTCTGTAGTTCGATTTGCGGGAGAACGGCTGATCCGATTGAGCTGGTTCTTTTTTTGTTTTGTTCGTTATTTTTTGTAGACACCAAAATAAGGTTATGGACGATTTCGGCCGATGGGAAGGGGGGTGGGGGACGAAAATGTTCCAAAAACTAGCGTATTTCGCATTTTTATCGAAAACGGCCCAACGATTTTGATTAACCTTTCAAATTATCTTCTCCTAATCAATACCTAACTTTTCTTCCCCATACATATCTCCATGAAAATACGGTGAACGGAGATATGGGCCCCTGAAGCAAAAATAGGTTTTTTACGCTTTTTGGCAAAACGGCTTCAGCGATTTTCACCAAACTCACAGGATGTTTTCAAATAGTTAATACCTACTACTGTAGCAAAATCGGTGAAAACCAGTGAATTTATATAGGGCTAAATTGCGTGGTGCGGCACACTTGATAATTATGGCGTAAACGTCTGAAGGCAACTCAAATTTATCACTCGATTGCAGAATTTGTGTGGTTCTTTTTGTAGTGGATAGTAAAATGTTAGTTAGAAGATGACAGTAGTTTGCATTACAGAATTTCGTGGGGCGTTCCTAATTATTTTATACACGCCGCTAAACTTCCGTCGTGTAGATAGCTTATTGAAATACCAATAAGATTTTCTGTCACGTAAGGAGGGTTTATTAAAAAAAAAATCTGGTGCGTTGCAACACACAACTTTCCTGAGCTCTACAACAATTCACTTTGTACATGGCTAATTCTATTTAATCAATTCATTTATCACTCAGTTAATTTGAACTTGGTCAAACAACGCTTTACGACAGCAGGATGCGGTGTCGCTTACACTTCCAGATTTAATTGTGCTGCTCGTACTCATTGCAGGACCATTATTGAGCAATTGGTACACAGATAATTAATGAGGCTGTAAACACAAATTTTTTTGAGAAGGATAGTAATTACTTTTGTCGAGTTATTGGGTAAAAAGTTTAGAACTGGTAGTAAGCGAAACGGCAAAAGCTGAAATTCAGGAATTTCTGGAGTGAGCCCCATGTATCTCATGAGCGTTTTTAAACACTCAATCTTTAGGTATTGAATTGGACTACACTGCTAATTTATTTTAACATTCTACAAAAATTCCAGCGGAGTTTATAAGACAAAAACTGCGCTAAAAACGCTTTTCGTCGAACATTTTGATAATTTATTGTGCTGCTCTCGTCATTTTCCCACGAATGGGAATTTTATGGTATAATTGCCTTATTGAGAGCTATCTATATAAAAAATTTAATCAAAATCGTTAGAGCCGTTTTTGAGAAAAAAAATTTGGTGTTTTGATCACTATGATAACTATAGTTAAATTTCGGTGGATTTGGTTCATATCCTTATTTTGGCGTCCCATGGTAACTTCCGAGCGAGATATGAAGTTTGAGCTGATTTGGTACGGTGGTTTTCTCTAAAAATCGTTCACAGACACACGGACCATTTTCCCAAATAGTGTTTTTCGGACTTAAGAGGGTCTGAAACGTAAAGATCTGAAGAGAACTCAAAATTTTTTTTTCTGCCGATTACATAACTTTCCTTTCTACTTCGTAGAGCAAGGAAAGTAAAAAATTCATCATGCTAATGAAAAAACAGTTTTTTCTTTTTCTGGCTGCTAATTTTCCCAATTTCGTAGGACGAAGGATGTACTGTCTGACTCCTATTATAGGCACCCTCGCGATCATAGTCCAGTCCCGACAAAAGTTGCGCGATTGTCGTAATTTTGCCTGAGTCTGCGGCTCTTCAAACATCTACAAACCCCCCCCCCCCCCTCAGTACAGGAAAATGAAAAGTGACCAGTGTCAAACTAGTAATGCGAAAGATGTTTGAAGCACAGTTTTTACACTGAGAGAATCCTGAAGTACTCTAATTTCGAAGCTGAACAGTCTGAACAAGGTTAGTCTCTTGCCTATTTGTTTAGATCAGTGTCGAGAGCTGATTCATTCAATTGGGACACGAGAGAACGCAATGAACGATGAAAGCCGGTCTTCTAACGCCCAAAGATTCTCCGACGAAACATGTACACAGAACTAAATGAAGGTACTGGTCAGTGGACTGTAGGAGCTAATCCAAATTTTTTCAGACGTTCTAGAGTAAAGAGTAAAAAAAGAAGAATTTGGAAGTTTGAAGTAGCTCATTTTCCGAAGAATTTTGGCGTATATCTTCATTGAACAGTTGATAAGAGTACGTAATGGTTGTAGAAAACAAAATGTGGATAAAATCGGGTATTTACCGTGGAACTTTTGAAAACGTTAATAAAATTAAATAACTGCTGTTTCTGGCAAACGTTAAAAAAAGGTTTTTCCTAAGCCTACTCTCCCGTTTCAGTGTTTTCAAGAGTAGTAGTGTGTGTGTGGATATGTGTGACAAAAGCGGTTGCTAGGCCGTTTTCCACTAACGATTTTGATATGATTCTTTTTACTTTCAGTAGCTCTACGACGTAGGAAGGAAAGTTATGTAATTAGTAAACGAAGAATGGAGTTTCGAATGTTCGTGAGTCCAAACTGATATAACTCCCTCGCGAGGGTTCAGGAACATTCATATTGATAAATACACAGACATTTGAGTGCATATATTAGTGTCTGTGAGCGCGTGAAAGAAAACTGCCGAACCAAATCAGCTCAAACTTGATATCTAGCCCGCATATCACCGTGGGACGCCAAAATGAGGGTTTGAGCAAAATCCGTCAAACACTGATTATAGTTATCATAGTGATCAAAACCAAATTTTTGTACTCTCGAAAATGGCTTGATTGAATTTGTTGTATAGACATCTTCACATGACCCAACAATACAATAAAATCTTCATCCGCGGGGAAACTACGCGAACAGCACAATAAGTTACCAATCATTACAACGTAATTATGGCCGCTGGTTCCTTATAATCACCGCTGAATATTACTAGGACCTTCAGAAAAATTCAGGTGGTAGTTCAATCAAATACCTATACGATGAAACGTTAGTAACGCTCGTAAGATAAATAGGAGCTACTCCAGAAATTCTTCAGTTTCAACCATCACCGTGTCACTTAATAGTACGTTCCTGATAACTATAGAAAAGGGATTATTATCCTTCTTAGAAAAATCTAGTTTACAGCCTTACCAATTCTCTTCGTAAATGACGTGAAATACCTCGGGGTGATACTGGACCAGCAGCTCACATGGAACTCGCATGTGAGATATGCGCTGCATAAGGCAACTACAGCCCTCTGGGCTTGTAGGAGGCTGTGCAGCAAATCCTGGGGCATAACTCCAAAAATGATGGAGTGGCTCTTTAAGGGGATAATAAGGCCCCGCGTTACGTATGCCTCCACGTTGTGGTGGAAGGCGACACGCCAGCTGGCAGTACAAGGAAAACTCCAACAACTGCAGCGGCAGGCGTGTCTTGCTATCACAGGGGCCATGGGTACATGCCCTACTGCTGCAATGGAAGTCCTTCTGAACATCTCACCTCTACATATACACATCCAGAGGACCGCCTACCTGGGGGCGGCAAGGCTTTTGCAGACAGGGAAAATTTCCACCAGGGCTAAGGCGAGCCTCCACAGAACAACCAAACAGTTTGAGATAGAAGAGGCAGCAGTCCTTGCTACTGACGTCATGCCAGAGCAGAAGAATTTTCGGCTGCCATTTAGCGTCAGCGTTCACTCACAGGAACGGTGGGAGAAGGAGACATTCCGGTCCGAGGTGGGCGCCCTGCAGTGGTATACCGATGGTTCAGTTAAGGAAGGCCGAGCAGGGCTGGGCATTGTAGGGCCTAACTACAGTCTTGCAAAGCCGCTGGGGGAGTACGCCACGATATTTCAAGCGGAAATCCTAGCCATAAAGATCTGCGCAGAAGAGATCCTGAACAAAGGACTCAAGGGCAAGCGGATCTACATTTTCTCAGACAGCCAGGCCGCCCTAAAGGCCATTGCAGCCTATAGTTTTAGGTCTAAGCTGTCATGGGAATGCCTCCATGCGCTCAAGCAGCTCGGCGCCCGTAACAGGCTCTCCCTCATTTGGGTGCCGGCTCACAGGGGGCGTGAGGGCAATGAAAAGGCTGACCGCCTTGCAAAAAGGGGTACAGAAACCCTACCCATCGGGCCTGAGCCACACGTGGGATTGACGAAAAGTCACCTAAACCGTCTGGTTGCTCGATGGGAGACACAGGAAAATGGCGCCCATTGGCATCGCCAGCCACGACTACGACAGGCAAAAAGGCTTGTCACGCCTTCCTGTCAAAGGGCTAAGGCGATGCTGACACTCTCCAGACAAGATCTGAGAGTACTGATAAGCTTCCTCACCGGGCACTGCCCACTCAGATATCACCTCAACAAGATGGGCATCTCAGAGGCGGTGGAATGCAGACTCTGCGGTGAGGAGGATGAGACAGCAGAGCATATCCTATGTGAATGCCCTGCTCTGGCAGCAAAACGCTTTGAATACTTCGGTCAGGGGACCACTGAACCCCAAACTGTAGCGGATTCTGCGGTGAAGGACATACTCGGCTTCCTAAGGGGGGCGGGTATGTACGACGCCTTCTACTAAGAAAGGGCCAGTGTCACAATAGGCCCATATGTGGCCGCAGTGACAAAGGGACTTGTCCCACACGCCCTCGGGTAACAAAAAAAAAAAAAAAATCTCTTCGTAACAGTTGCTCAGTAATGATCAGGTCAGAAGTAGAGTAGCACAATAAATTCCGGACTTGTAGGCGCTACAGGTTTCTGCCATACTGGTTTTTAAGGAAAGTTATGTGATGCGTTGCACCTGATTACAAATAACGTGATTAATCAATGAAACGAAACAAAATAATTCTGGTAATAACATGAAATAGGCCAATAAACGAAATACGGCCCTATTTAAGAATACTACCAGGTCCCATGAATGTCTAACAATCGAACAATTCAGCGGCATCTCACGATATTCCAGAATTACAAGTATTGTTATTTCTACGATCAACTTTTTCCAGCGTTTGCTACACAATTCTAGATCTATACACGCGAATGTTTCTCAAAAAAGTCGTTTTAACGGTATGATAAATTACCTATGATCATTCAAAGAAGGCCGTGACATGAGTGGGGGCAACCCAATAAATTCGGGAACCTAAGCACTACCGGTTTGTATATATGAAACGTTCGGTTAAGTTCTACCAAGGTTAAACAAAAATTAGTATTGCTGAGTGCATGTGATGTAAAGGGAAGTTTTACGAAATATTTTTTGTTTTGGTCAATTTGTGCAGCAAACCTCAGAAATGCGGAAATACATCGCTGGAATGAGTTAATAAGGTTAAATCGTGCTATTCTCATTATTCCTAACGGGTTTTCATTATTTTTGTATTCTATCCCGATTTGGGTGAAATCGTTCACCAAATATTAGTTAGGCCGAAATGACATTAGGGGTGAGGAACAGGTAAATAATGTAAAATTAGTCGACCAGTGTTGATAATTCTTTTTTCGTTCGACAATGAAATACGACAGAAGATATGCCTGGGATGGTTGTTTTTCTATGACGTCCATCCAGCCATCAACTAAACGTAGCGCTAAACTGATCTTTATGGCAGCGTGGTTCAGATCAGAGCTCGTTCAAGAACCTTAACCAAACGGAAGTGCCTAATGGTACCAGTTACTGCACTAGGCATAAAAGTTCCCCCCCCCCCCCATCAAAGCTCAGCTGCTAATATAAACAACTTTTTAAACAGTTATAACGTAGAAATTGTAGACACTTTTCACAAAACTTTTTCACGGGCTTAATGATATTCCACGAAGAAGGGAAAATCGAATGTTTATGGAGATAAAAGGCGTAGATAATCAGAAATAATAGACTTTCAACACGATTTACATCTGCAGCAGGAGAGATTTAGTAAATCTCCATTACTTCCAATCTGACCAAATTCGTGAGTTAAGGTAAGAAATTGTTTCGTAAATTAAAATTTTCTCATGGCAAAAAACTTAGAAACGCTTACTTTCAACCAGTAGGCATTATTTTGATCATCAAGCAGAAATAATCCGCAACAGGATTCAACGTTTTTCGGTCTTATCATCAAGTAGAAACTCGGTTTAAAAATCGTTCGTTAACGAATCCACACAAATGTTCAATATAAAAAATATCGATAAAACGCGCTAATATCGAATATTACACCCACGTTTCGTACGCCTTCTGTAGGCATGGTTAGTAATCGAATCATTCTCCACACAATCACAAGTGTCAAAAACACGGATCATGATTGAGTCAAAATTTTTTGGAAATGGTATAAAGCCACCTAAACTAGACATCAATGTTGCCTCTGGAGGTAGGGTTGCAGTTAAATGAAAGAAGCTTCGGTGAAGGAATCATTTTAGTAACAACTTATGTCAAGCGAAAAGGAAATGCGTCTTAGCGCGGACGTGTGCGGCAGATCGAGTGAGGGGAGGCCACAGCCTTCTCGGTCTGCCAGTGTAAGGATACGAAATACTTAGGCCATTACATCAAAACGAACAAGCCAATTCTCGGTACTTAATAGTTATTATTGTTAGTTATATCGAGGCCAGAAATATTTTAGTTAAAAGCGAGGTGAAATCAAAGGAACCGTAAAAATGTGACGAATTATCCTATCAGCATTTAACAAAAAAGGGAGAAGAATAAACCTTTTCTGTGATGTTTACTGTTATCAGTGTGTACCGGGTTGTTATCACAGCTTTGTTGCTCACATTGTAATTTGTGTTCAACACTATAATACTCTTGAGCGACGTACAGAATTTGTATTGAACAACGATTTGAATGGTTGTACGTTCGTGAAATAGTCAAGAAGTAGTCGGAAGCTGAATTCCCGCCGAAGTTGTATGGAAGTGCTATGAGCGATTGTGAAGAGCTGGCAAACGTGACTTTTCTATCGAACCTGAGCAAAGCGACCGTGTTTTTAGAGGTGAGGGCATTTGTACTTATAAGCGCAATACTATTTGTTTTTGGAGAGTGAATGATTGTTTAGTTTTCTCCTTTGCAGCTAATTATTCATTAATCGCGTCGTACGTAGATGAACGGTATGGCGAATTTTGACATCTGCAGCTACGGTTACTTGAAGTTTGTTGTCATTCGGTGTCTAACCGATTTGCAGTTTACGCCAAGTGACGTCAGAACAGTGAGAAGACCACCCTTATCACGTTTTGAGCGCTTTGTAGGCGGCAATGTTTCTTCGTGCGTGGCGCTCTTTGCCGCTCCTGTAACACACGGACAAGGTGGCGCAGGAGTTGATCTTGTGATGTCACACAACATATGTTGCCGCCTTGGGTGGTAGTGAGACTGTCGGGACCAAGCAAGGATCTCGACACGCTAGTTCTATCCCTGATTTGAAATGCAAATTCGATTCATTGGGCTTCCTGGTATTCTTCGCCTCTGACATCCAATTGTAATACTGTATGGTACGGCTCGTGCTCCCTCGCCCCTGCTTTGGGCTGTTATCCTCTTTTGCTGCTTATCCAGTCTCTCGAAAATCTCTTCTGTGATCCAGTGGTATGCTCTATTCTTAAGTTTAGTATGATACCACGATCATGTTCCTATTCTCATGTGCCAGTCTCATCGCTACTTCATTGGAAGAAAATAAGGGACCATGCATCGTGTTCCACTGCCATTCAACCAAAAGTCGATTTTACTTCAGTTTTATCCCTCATAAATCTCAGACCCATAACAATGTCTTCACAAAAACTGTGCCCGTAGTCCAAGCAGGTACCTATTGATTGATTGATAAATAGGAGTAGTGCAATACATTTTGGAACGTGGCGCATTTCGAGTTTTTTTGCTCAAGGCTGAGTGGTTCGAAGAGACTTGTGGTGGAAACATTCATGGATTTCTTGTGGGGAAATCGATGGCAAATGATTTGTTACTTCTGCGTGGCTATTTTCCTAGCAGCTTTCGCAGAAGAGAGTGCACATGATGGGTATGGCCTTAGTGAGGGCCTTTGTCAAGATTTCGTTGACACCCTTTGGCACTTTCTTGATAGATGATCCATGGCAGTTCGTCTCCTGTTTTTGGTTTTTAGAGGTTGCCACAAGCTTCTGCTTTTTAATTTGTCTAACAATGATTTGCAAGCTCTGAAGTAATTCAAACTCTTTCTATTTATTGGTGATTGTGAAGCGTATATCTCAGGATCAAATTGGTGCTTCCAGCTTGCTGTGGTGTTGTGAGGGTGGGAAGGGAGTGTTTCCATTTGGTGCGTTTAAGGTAGGTTTCCCCTCAATCCTGGTAAATGCTTCAATCTAATTTTATAGCTCGTCATCTTTCAACTTCCAATACTTCATTAGCAGGGAAGCCATCGTTGACTCCCAATCACCTCACTTTCATTGATCGCATCAAGAGATATAAGAAATCTTGTTTCCATCGAACGCCCCTTGTGTTCCACACATGACTCGTGCACCTAGTGCTGGAGTACTCATAAGTGATCCCCTTTCTACAGAGTTTATGTGTACGTAGATGAACAGATCCACTATAAGTTGCTGTTGTTGGTGGCTTATATCCTTGGCTTCCCATTTGAGGTCGATAACCATTGTTTCCTTAATGTCGCTCTTGTTTAGTTGTTAGTCTGAGCCATCCCTATAGGAGAATACACAGTTGGGTGAATTCTCGATGTCTTCATTATACAGTTATAATATTCCTTTCATATTCATGAACTACTTGATTAACGCGCCTCTGTTTAGACATATTTGGGAAATGAATTTGATGGCTAAGTGTTTGCGAGGAGCTAACCCCTTCGTTGTATTGTGTGTGTCCTACAAATGGTGTGTCGCTAAATGACGCTTGCTACTATTTTACAGTAGTCCCCACTCGCTTGAATTTCCTTTTATATCACTACATGGCTAATATTTTCTTTAAATTGTATTTTGCTGCTGTCTCACTGTAAATTTGGTTCAACATTTAAAAATGGAATTGCTACATGCGAGAGTTGCTTTTTTGGAGGTTGGATGGTATCACGCCAATTGGAGCCAACTCACTCCCTGCATTTACACGTGGACTTGCTACACTGGAAGGTTAGCGGGTTTAGAGCATGGGTTGAAATGTATGTGAATGTGAATTCCATATGTAAAGGTTGGAGTTGCTACTACAAGGGTGGCTGTTTTTGGAAGGACGAACATGGCCTTCCCCCACAATCTCCTCTTGGGTTGGGTTGACAGTCCCTACACCTCCTTGTTCAAGTTGGTGTGATATTTTTCGAGCAGCCGTGGATAGGCAAGTTAATACAATACAGTTTTGATTCGTGGATTACTGCGAATAATTAGTTAGGCCACCTGAGGAATGTGTTGCAGTGATACTATCCTTATGTACAAGGCGATCTATCTAGGCGTGATTAGCTACTGCCCTGTTGTCGGGGGTAGCAAAGTAGCAATCAAAAGAGAATATAGGCCCAATCCCTTAGAGCTGCGCTTCTGTGGATCACCAAGGTCTATAAGATAGTAACGGCAGAGGCACTCCAGGTGATCAATAGTCAGTCATCAATTGACTTGGTCATCGCGTGCATAGAGTAAAAAGAAAGCTTCCTGCATTGTGGGCTAAACTCTGTGCAGATCTCACCACTGAACACTGCTTCGTTTCTTCTATGAGGAAGTCCCTAGCTATTGGGTTGCCCAGTGTTTTCACCTCAGATTGGTTGTCGGCATAGATAGCTATATTCGTATTCCTAATGTTCCTTGTTACAAGTGTGAGTTTATAGCGATGAGTTCACTTTGATACACTGAGGTGTTTGTACCTAATGAAAGTGATTCCTCCCATTCTAGTGCAGGAATATATACTCCCATTCCTGCGTTACCATTTGAATGTTTGGAGCCGTCTGTGTAGCAGATGACTTCAGATTAATCCACCACCGAAATCCCGAATGTAAACGTGGAGAACATAACATATATGTAAGGTGTTTTTGTTGTTGAAACTGAGTCAAAGCATTGGTATAGTGGCAAGGGATTGGTGTACAGAGTCCCTCCAACACAAAAAACTAGGAATAAATAAAATGAGTTTTGAGGGACTTAATAGATCGTTTTTAAACTTTGTGCCCTTTTATATTTACTATTTTTTTCCTGTGCAAACATATTTAATTTAATTTTATTCTTGAATTGTTTAGAGCATATTTTTATTAAACTTCTGATAATAAAGGGGGTTTGGAACAGAGTTATGACCAAATTAATTGTAAAATATTTATTTACAACATTTTGCCGGTGAAATGTTTGAAGTTATTTAAGATGTTTACAACATGCACGAAAATGTGCATGTTAAAAATAATACAGGATACAAAAGTAAGCTAGCCAAATCAAGTCACAATAATCTGCAGAAACAGATTTCTAAACGTTCTAGATTGTCATATGTTGATTCCTCATACTCTTCTGACAATGAATCTGAATCCTCAAAATGTCTCGTTTTTGTTTTAGCATTTCCAAGAAAAGTTGCACTTCACCGTTAACATTGCTTTTAGCGTAGACATTTTCAGTTGGGATTTGTTCTCTGACCAAATGTCATTGATCAACATGAACACTCTTCCTACTGGTGTGTTCGTTCCTGGTAGTGAGAGAAAAAACCAAACAATCGGTTTTAAGTTCTTGATTGGGACATTTTGTTTTGTGAAGTGTAAAATATTTCCACCCATTTCTGATCCTCAGGAATTTTTTTCATCGGCCCACTTCAGTAGTTTCTCTTGTGTAACTAATTCCCCTAGATATGTTACTTCATCAAACAGCTCACTATATCTGTAATCTCCTGTTTTGTACATTTGCTTGAAATCAAATCTATCCCTTCCTTAATTCTTTCCCAATCAGGCACTGCCGTCAAAACTAACTATTGATATTTTTCCATGTCATCAAAATGCCATGCCCACATGTTTAAATAATCGTACAGTTTTTATACAAAGTGCAAATAGTATCTAAAATGTGCTCCTTGTTGACATCTACTTGCTTGATGTAGTTACGGACCACTAGAGGTATGAATTGTTTTTCCATCCAAGTCACTGCGATCGGGATATTGGTAAATAGCCTGAACGCTCACGAATAATGCCGGAAATGGCCGATGATAGTGTAAATTGAAATGGGGATTCAGGAAAGGGATTGCGTATATTATTCTGATACCTGATTATTTGTATTTTAACTCAGTACAACCTATTGCGCCTCGAAATGCAGACAGAATTCAGCCTAAAAGTGTAAAGCAGTTATAAAATATTTTAAAATAAAAAGTAATAGCAACATAACCAAATAATCCAACTACGAACTCATGAAAACGGGAAAAATAACGTCTGGTCACCTTACATAAATGTTACTTGTTCCCTTTGTGACGTGAATGGAAATATAAGTGGAGTGAGGGGCCTCTACGGTTTTTCAAAGAGGTCGGACGCTGCCTCTTCGGTCGTCCTCACTTCCAAGTAGCAGCTGCCTTTGTTTTGAAGACTATCGCGTTATCACTAGTGCGTGCTCGATCGCCATCTCATTCGGAGTTATCGTGCGATGTAACGCGATCGTTCGTACAAAAATGTACTCCTCCTCCGATGCTGACGAATTGGAGGTTCCGGAGAACGAAAGTTTCGTCGACTACGTCACCAAAGAAATCGACGAATTCTCGTCGAACGTCGAAAAATCGAGCAGCGTCTTGTTGTTCCCGTCGTTGAACGGCTACAAACGAATGCTCATTCACCAATTGGTCGAAAAACGTTATGCCGAGTCGGGTTTGAGCACGTTTAGCGTCGGGGAGGAGCCGCGTCGACGAACCGTCGTTTGTCGAACGGAACAACGAAAGGGGGTGTTGGACGACGATTCGAATCGTCAGAATGTTCGGAGTAAAATTCGAACGATTTCAGCTCCGCCGTCGCGTCGCTCTTCGCCGGTTGCCGATAAAGAAACTGTCGTCGCTCCTCGTCAGAGGAAAGAGAGAAAAACGATGAGCTATTACGTTCCCCCTCATTTGAGAAAAGCCGCCCCCGAAGCGGAACCTGTCGTTAAAAAGGAGAAACTCGAGCCCGAAGAACGAATTTCGGTGAACATTTCGGTTCGGCCGATCGTCGACGTTGACGACCCTTCGACAATCCGCGTTACGCCCGCCGGAAACAAAAACGAAATTTGGGACCCGAAATTTTGCGGTAAAGGCGCTTGTTCGTTCGGCGACATCGTCATTCCGATTCTCGACGACAACGAGCTCGGCGACATTTTCAAAGAAGTCGGCAACGTTCGGGTCGTCGAGGTCAAAGGACCGGTCGTCGACGAGCCGACGGAAACGAGCGAGTACGTCAACGGTTCGATAATCGAAATCTACCAAGTCGCTTCGGGGACGACGACCGACGATTTGGTCAAACTTTTCGCGGGTTTCCTTCGAACGGGATTCCGCCTTCGGTGGGTCGACGACGAGCGGGCGTTGGGGATATTTTCGAGCTCGAAGGCCGCTGACGAGGCGTTATCGATGTCGTTCGAAGCGTTGAAAACTCGGCCCATCTCCGAAGGGACGCAGTTGTCGCAGGAAATCGCTCGAAGCGTCGTTTTACCTTCGTCATTTCGTCCCAAAACGTCGTCGACGATCGCGAAGCGGCTCCTTTCGGGAGCTTTGGGTTTGAGAGTCGACGGCAAGTCGAAACGTTCTGCGCAGCCCGTCGCGGACGGAACGTGAGAGTCACCCCTTGGGAGAGAGAGAATCACGCAGCTTGTGATCACCGGACTGTTATAACGATGTTCTTTCGCGCTGCAAAGCCACTTTTTATAACCTGAACGAGCAACACCGTATTGTTCAATAAAGTTATTATTTTTCTCTAAAAACTACTTTCGTACAGTTCCACGTTAAACACACTTCATTGAACTCTGACTGCCCCTTATTTGGGATGGGACAGTATGTCATGTCTCACAGGTCTTCTTTGATGGCAACACTTGGAGACATTGCACCAAAAACGCTACAAATCATTTTCTTGCACGGCTTGACGTAGTCTCACACCTCTGTGACCCATCCCATTCGATTCAGCATCAAAAATACTAAATAGCGATACGAAACATGACCTGACCGCAACGGAACGACGAAAATTACATATTCCAGGCATCTGTAGGCAATTGGCATGTGACGAGTCAGCCCGACAGGGGTTTGGAGTGAGACAAGAGGGAGTGCAAATGCTTTTGCTCCATTGCCTTCCGAGTTCTTTCAATTTGTAAACTTTGGCACACTACAATCACAGTGATTTCATTTCACTGTTATTGGTCTAGACGCCGTCGTACACCTCTGAGGCTCGACACATAATCTAAATATCTGGTGCGTAGCAACACACAACCTTCCGCCACCCCCGTAAGTTCGAAGACCAGCTACATACGCGGGTGCTATATTTTCGTTCAACGCATTTCTACAGAAACATTTATAGAGAACAAAATGTACGTACTAGTCAGCTGAGAGTACTCCGAAAGTTTGATGGAAATCGTTACAGCCGTTTCTGAGAAAATTGGAATTCCGACAAATTAATATTCGACAAATCTCCTTTTCTGAGTTAACTTGGCTTATATCTCCGTTCAACAGATATATACAGAAATAATTATACAGAACGAAATGTTGGTATGGGTGAATATAAGACACTCCATTAGAATTTATCACATTTGGTGAAGAAGTTACCCTGGAGTTTACGGAAATGTTCGAAAAAACGTTATTTTCGACACATTTAGATTTTTATCTCTGTTCAATGGACCGTCACAGGAACATTTATTGAAAACAATATGTAGGTATTAACTATTTGAAAACATGCTGTGAGTTTGGTGAAAATCGTCGAAGTCGTTTATCCAAAATGCGTGAAACACCTATTTTTGCTTCATAGGCCTATATCTCCGTTCACCGTATTTTCATGGAGATATGTATACAGAAGAAAAGTTAGGTATTGATCAGTAGAAGATAATTTGAAAGTTTAATCAAAATCGTTAGAGCCGTTTTCGAGAAAATGCGAAAAACCCTAGTTTTCGGTACATTTTCGTCCCCCCCCCCCTTCCCATCGGCCGAAATCGTCCATAACCTTATTTTGGTGTCTACAAAAAATAACGAACAAAACAAAAAAAGAACCAGCTCAATCGGATCAGCCGTTCTCCCGCAAATCGAACTACAGACACGCACACTCGGGCCACGCGCCGAAATTAGGTTTTTTAGACTCAGTAGGGTCTGAAACGTTAAGATCTGAAGAAAACCCAATTTTTTTTACTTTCCGCTACCCGAAGGGAAGGAAAGTATAGTAATCGGCCCAAAAAAAAAAATTGAGTTTTCTTCAGATCTTTACGTTTCAGACCCTACTGAGTAAAAAGGCCTAATTTCGGTGCGTGGTCTGTGTGTGTGTGTGTCTGTAGTTCGATTTGCGGGAGAACGGCTGATCCGATTGAGCTGGTTCTTTTTTTGTTTTGTTCGTTATTTTTTCTAGACACCAAAATAAGGTTATGGACGATTTTGGTCGATGGGAAGGGGGGGGGGAGACGAAAATGTACCAAAAATTAGGGGTTTTCGCATTTTTCTCGAAAGCGGCTCTAACGATTTTGATTAAACTTTCAAATTATCTTCTCCTAATCAATACCTAACTTTTCTTCTCTATACATATCTCCATGAAAATACGGTGATCGGAGATATAGGCCTATGAAGCAAAAATAGGTTTTTAAGCTTTTGGCAAAATGACTTCAACGATTATCATCAAACTCTCAGGATATTTTCGAATACTTAATACCTACATATTGTTCTCAATAAATGTTCCTCTGAAAGTCCATTGAGCAGAGATAAAAATGAAAATGTGTTGAAAATAACGTTTTTCGAACATTTCCGAAAGTTCCAGGGTAATTTTTTCACCAGATGTGATAAATCCTAATGAAGTGTCTTTTAGTCACCCATACCAACATTTTGTTCTCCATAACTATTTCTGTATATATATGTTGCACGGAGATATAAGCCACGTTAACTCAGAAAAGGAGATTTGTCGAATATTAATTTATCGGTATTCGTATTTTCTCAAAAACGGCTCCAACGATTTCGATAAAACTTTCGGAGTGCTCTCAGCTAACTAGTCCCTACATTTTGTTCCGTATAAATGTTCCTGTAAAAATGCGTTGAACGAAGATATAGCGTCCGCATGTGTAGGTGGTGTTCGAACTTAAAGGGGTGGCGGAAAGTAGTGTGTTGCTACGCACCAGATATTTTGACCCGATTACCATACTTTCCTTCCCTTCGGGTAGCGGAAAGTAAAAATACCCAGAAAACGATACCAAACAGGATGTATTGCGATGAAACTGCCAAAATTGCGTTGTTGATTTTCTTTTTACCCTTAACAACCGTGGGCTGCACAACTAGATACCAAATGGGATTTTAGTGCAAAAGAATAATTAATATATAATTATCGAGAGACAAATATCGATTCAATAAAGTACGAGCGATTTTGTCGGTCTCATTCGAGTTCTGAATCAAAACAATTTTCACTTGTTTACAACTCTTGGGAAAACATGTCAGGCTTTCGTCTCGTAGACACAGACCTGTTTTTCCGGGAACAGTCACCCCCTGACCTCCCTGCACGTGTTTCTTCTTTCCCCATTCATTCCAACGATGAGCGGCCTTTGCCTCCAAGTTGAAACTATTTATAGTTCAACAAAAAAACGAAGAGTTTGGCAGGAGCCCTAAAATCAGCCGCTCGTCTTCACAGTTCGTCTTGAGGTGAATTGCTTTCTTTCTCTCTCAGTTTAATACCCGCGCTTTAACGAATAAAGTGACATTTTCGATGTCAGACACGTTGCAAGTACCCGCTCGTTTCCATTTCGTGAGTTTTCCGTTGATTTTATCGATTTAAATTATTTTCTTTTGGTCCGACGCAGTCGAAAATATCTGGTGCGACGCGTCACGCAACTTTCCTCGACTTCACGTGCATTCGGCGATTTTTATTATTCGAGCGACCTATTGAGTCGGTTTATGTGGACTTTCCGGAATTTATTGAGTTGCTCATTCTTATTCCACGACCGTAATTGAGTAATCAGTGCGTAGGAGATCGTTAAGACTGTCAATGCGGTTTTTCTGAAAAAGATCGTGTTTATTGTTTTATAATTATATAAAAACGGCGAGAAATGTACGTGAAACGGCAGTAGTTCTGGAATTTCCGAGTTTACTCATAATTCGGGGTTCATCGTATATGTAATTAATCCAGCTACCATCCTGATTTTTATACGAATTCTAGAATCTTTTGAGAGGAATTTATACGCAAAAGACTGCGCTAAAATCATTTTTCTTCGAAATTTTCGATAATTTATTGGACCGCTTTGGTCATTTCCCCGGAGATGAGAATTTTATGCTACTGCCGTGTTATTTGGAGGTGTCCATACAAAAAATTTAATCTAAATCGTTGTATTCGTTTTTGTGAGAGAAAATATTTGGTGTTTTGATCACTATGATGACTGTAGGTAGTTTTGTACTGATTTTGGTCACACGCTTATTTTGACGTCCTGTGGTAACGTGTATGTTGAATACAAAATTTGAACCATTTTCTCCTAATTTAGTTCACAGACCATTCTCTTGAATGGCGTTTATCTGTGAACGTCTGAAGAAAAGCGTTTTTTACTTTCCTTGGCTCTACGAAGTAGAAAGGAAAGTTATGTAAAGTTAACGTACCTGTTAGGTGAGTCCGTCTCCTCTGGCTTGTGAGTTACTGTGGGCAAGCGCTTTCGATGTAAAGACATCATCGTCTGGCCGTTTAGTCAGTACTGGAGTCAGTCAGTTGGTCGTGGTCTTTATATACAAAGAGAAAGGTGAAGGGAGTGATGGAGCGTTGGGGAAGGGGCGGGGAGAGGTCTTGTTGGTCAGTCTTGTTAGTAGTACCTTAGCCGGACTGGCTGTGTTAGGTATTAAAGAAATTGGGTTGTGTCCGCCAGTAGGCAAATACTAAAGTTAACGTACCTGTTAGGTGAGTCCGTCTCCTCTGGCTTGTGAGTTACTGTGGGCAAGCGCTTTCGATGTAAAGACATCATCGTCTGGCCGTTTAGTCAGTACTGGAGTCAGTCAGTTGGTCGTGGTCTTTATATACAAAGAGAAAGGTGAAGGGAGTGATGGAGCGTTGGGGAAGGGGCGGGGAGAGGTCTTGTTGGTCAGTCTTGTTAGTAGTACCTTAGCCGGACTGGCTGTGTTAGGTATTAAAGAAATTGGGTTGTGTCCGCCAGTAGGCAAATACTAAAGTTAACGTACCTGTTAGGTGAGTCCGTCTCCTCTGGCTTGTGAGTTACTGTGGGCAAGCGCTTTCGATGTAAAGACATCATCGTCTGGCCGTTTAGTCAGTACTGGAGTCAGTCAGTTGGTCGTGGTCTTTATATACAAAGAGAAAGGTGAAGGGAGTGATGGAGCGTTGGGGAAGGGGCGGGGAGAGGAAGTTATGTAATCGGCTGAAAAAAAAATTTGAGTTTTCTTCAGATCTTTACGTTTCAGACCCTGCTGAGTCCGAAAAACACTATTTGGGAAAATTATCTGTGTGTGTGTGTGTGTGTGTATGTGTGTCTGTGAACGATTTTTAGAGAAAACCACCATACCAAATCAGCTCAAACTTCATATCTCGCCCGCAGATTACCATGGGACGCCAAAATAAGGGTATGAACAAAATCCATCGAAATTTAACTATAGTTGTCATAGTGATCAAAACACCAAATATTTTTTTTCTCAAAAACGGCTCTAACGATTTTGATTAAATTTTTTATATAGATAGCTCTCAATAAGACAATTATACCATGAAATTTCCATTCGTGGGAAAATGACGAGAGCAGCACAATAAATTACCAAAACTTTCGACGAAATCGATTTTAGCGCGGTTTTTAGAGAAAACAACCGTACCAAATCAGCTGTAAAATGATGTCTAGCCTACAGGTTACCATGAGACGCCCAAATAAGGGTATGGGCAAAATCCACCGAAATTTAACTGTAGTTATCATAGTGATCAAAACACAAAATTTTTTTCTCAAAAACGGCTCTAACGATTTTGATTAAATTTTTTATATTGATAGCTCTCAATGAGGCAACTATACCATGAAATTTCCATTCGTGGGAAAATGACGAGAGCAGCACAATAAATTATCAACATTTTCGACGAAAAGCGTTTTTAGTGTAGTTTTTTCCTTATAAACTCCGCTGGAATTTTTGTAGAATGTTAAAATAAATTAGTAGTGTAGTCCAATTCAATACCTAAAGATTGAGTGTTTAAAAACGCTCATGAGATACATGGGGCTCACTCCAGAAATTCCTGAATTTCAACTTTTGCCGTTTCGCTTACTACCAGTTCTAACAGTTTTTACCCAATAACTCTGCAAAAGTAATTACTATCCTTCAAAAAATTCTTGTTTACTGTCCCATAAATTCTCTGTGTACCAATTGCTCAATAATGGTCCTGAAATGAGTACGAGCAGCACAATAAAATTTGGAACTGTAAGCTGCTGCCGTAAAGCGTTGTTTGACCAAGTTCAAATTAACTGAGTGGTAAATGAATTGATTAAATAGAATTAGCCATGTACAAAGTGAATTGTTGTAGAGCTAAGGAAACTTGTGTGTTGCAACGCACCAGATATTTTTTTCGGTCGATTGCATAACTTTCCTGTAGGGGCGAGGAAAGTAAATGGAACCACAATTAAGAAGCTCCTCCTGGAAAATAAACTCGAATAGCGAACGGTTCGTCGATTCAACAAATGAATTTAGGTTGCTACGGCGCTTCAGAAGCGAAAGACGCTCATTAAATGGTAGTTTTTCTCAAAAATCTTGATCTAACGCACGGCGCAAATTTCAGATAGCTGCATTTTGTTCCCCGTAAATGGTTTCGTATGAGCGTGTACACAACCGAACAAAACTTCTCAACGACCCCCCTGTTGACATTAGCAACATTCGGTTTACTTGTCAACGAAACATTCGACATTAGCGTTGCACTCGAATACAGTTTCATTAATTTGATTTCGCGACATTCAAGTTACTTCAAATGTTGACGAACGCTTCGAAAAAGCCCTGGTTTCTCTCAAATTACCTCATCGTGACGGTACGTGATATCTCTTCTCCGGTCGGTTCTGACGATCAGTCAGGTTTGGATTGTTGGACGTTCTTGTCGTTGCCGTATTTAGAAATAGTGTAGACCATCGTTTGTAGGCCGTGTTTACGGAGTTTCAAGGTTTGAAAAGGAGCACCTGGTGCAATGTGACGTACTTGGGCCTGGGGTTTTCAACAGTTTTTCAAGCGACGTTTTAAACTATAATTACTGGTGTCGTTAGAGCGTACGCAGCAATAAAACTCTACAGTAAGAAACTACTGCACGACGGCTAAATTGGCGATGGAGCGTAGTCTGAGCTCACTTTGTTCCAGGTAATGATACTGTGTTCGTTTACTGTACCCACTGGGTCGCTGCTCTCCAAATCTGTCTCAAGTGCAGTGCAATGAAATATTTTTGTCTAACGCAGTTCTCATCAGTTGGTAGCTTCGATGCCCTGCTCCTTGGTAAGAATCTGTCTCAGTGCATTACCAACACATTTCGAGATGTTGATATAGCAGTTTCTCCTCGATCTCAACATTTCAGTAGCTTTACCTCTAGAGTATTTCCTTGGCGCTTGGATTGTCAGCAGCACAGGCGTCATCACTTCTTGTCATTTTTAGGTGTGTGTTGCCTTTGGAACAGATCTGAGATTATCCCCCCTTCTGGTAACTTGAGTGCATGTTTGATGATTTCCTCTTGATTTTTCTTTGGTTTAGAGCACCTGATCAATGAACGCAAGTCTTTTTTCAGCTGGCAGGGACAATGACCGTTTGATTATTGTTATTTCCAAGGAGATCTAACGAATAGCGTGCTTTGTTTCATTCTCTTACTTCTTCGTAGGTTTCCATTGAAAACTCCCTGCCCCATAAGCATTAGATAGTAATCCTCCTCATTCTGTCAACCCCCGGACACAGCTGAATCCATAGGCCTTAAAATTATGTCGCCCTTGGCGCTTCAAAGGTCAATGTTGAGATCTTGTTTGGTCACAGAATCGACTGAATATTCCAAATTGGTTTCCTACTAAGTGCTTCTACTCGATTCTGTGTACTGACTGACGCTGATGCCTGTGTGTCCTACAACACTACTCTTGCCGGGCTCTTTGGTCGTTTTTATCCGGGTGGTTCCTCCCTTGCTTGTGTGTTCCAGGTTGTCACGATTTGGATCTGATAAAACCTTGGCGTGATCTGGTTTTTCAACAGAATGGCAGTTCATTTACCACTCATTGGACCATTCTACAGTTAATTTTGATGTATTGGGACCGTTTTTGTTTTATTTCCGTGGTGTACTGAGAATTGGGGTGGAACGGAGGCCTTGTTTTACTGTGACCAGGATTGTAAAACCATTATGCGGCTCTTCTCTACGGAGCAACATGAAGCATGGTTTGGTCTGAGTCAATTTACTCGTTGACTGAGCTAGTACACTGAGGGCGAGAGCTTTTCAAACGTGTATCTTCAAATTCAAAGTACTCTCCTACGGTACACTATCATCCAGGAACAAGATCATCAACAGATAAAGTGACTTCGAACTATGAACCCTTCTGTGATTGTTTGACTTCTCTCTTTTAGCGCTGTCTTACTAAACTAAGCCCACAGGTCATTCAGAACTCGAGGTTTTGTGTTTTGCATCTGTGTTCAAAAGGCTGTGACGAGGTTGATTGTAAAGCACGACTGAGTTGTTCTTAGACTGCTCATCCCATTATTCGAGTGTTTGGGGGATTGTTTTGGTAAAGGCACTTGAAGCATCTTCAATAAAAGCAAAGTTCAGTTTGTCACATCCTCCGTTGCATCCTGCTAGTGACATTTCTGTACACTTCCTCTATATTTCGTGCATCCATTGCTTCCATCTGCTGCCACCAGTCAGCAATTGGGTTTTCGATCCATGAACCCAAGTGATTTAAAAGCGTTCGATGTTTAGAGTATTCAGTTTTGTTTTTCCATTGTCCATTGTAGTCACAATAGCACGGCAGGGATGGTTTTTAAGAGAAAACAAGTGACTCGTTCAGTGGTCTGGCTCATCCGTTTTTCTTCTAAAACATTTAGGGCACAGCGAACGGGTTGAGCAGCTAAAGACGAAACTTTTTGTACATTGGCTGCAGTATCCTCTTCAATTTATGAGCGTCTCCTCTGAGCGTCAACTGACTTTCAATTGTGGCACGTTTCTCCCCTACAGCCGTCTACATGATTTCTTTTTCCACAAAATTGAAAGAAAAACCTGTAAAACTAGGGAAACAGAATTTTTCAAATTTGATTCCATTATAACTATTGAGGACGATAAGAACATTTGAATGGTACCTTTGTTCAGAATAATATTCATCGTTCCACGTTACAGTCCCAGAAACGAACCTTTTTTGTAAAACCGTATTTCTGAAGCTTCGGAATGAACGTTTTTAATTGTCTGAAAATTACTTTTTTTTTACGAGAACATTTCACCACTTTTAGCTGACTGACAGGCTGTCGACAACAGCTGATGTAACCTGAACACGGTAAAACAATTGCCGAACTGAAATGAAAGTGTAAATTGACGGACGCCACAGTTCTATAGTACTGTTTTCAAAAATTATCCTTCCGATTTGGGTGGTTCATCCGTCGCCCGATGCTCCCCGTATTCATTTTTATAGCATTTGCAAACTTAATTCTACGTTCTCCAATTAGAATTAAACTATACGTGAATCATACATTTTTCAAGCAGTTTGTGTCACTCGACTCACTTTTGCTGTTCCAAGATTAGGTATGCCAATAGTTATTCCTTCCAATCTACGAGTTAATATCCGAATATAGGTAGTATTACTTTCGCATACCTTCGAGAGTGCCTTGTGTTCCTAATAACAGGAGCTGAGGCACTGAACATGGCATGGGCCATTTGAGCGTTCCAATCAGCAATACACACTGATCTATCGTTGTCACTCATCACCACAACGAAGTTTCTCGACAAACCAAAAAGAAACAAACTAACACTGGTGTGACGAAAATTATTGCTTGGCAAACGATAGAATAAAGAAAAGGTTGAAGCTACTCAGAGAAGGTCGAAGAAAGTTTGACCGCCCACGAATAAGGTATTGACCGTCCGCAGGGAAGTTATTCACGCTCCACAGACAAGTTATTGCTTTTGGGGATACCGCTCACTCCAAGTCCTCTGATCGTGTTTAGTACGGGGAATTAATTTTATGAAAGGTTCACTTCTAATGGCGAAACGTTTAATTATAATCGAGAAATTGTTAATTCAGTTGTCATATGCTGTAAATTTGTTATAAATTTAACTGTAACTGAAAGTGTGAAATAGTTCAAATTAGGTTCGGCATTCAGTATTGAATGGGGGAGGAGAAGGGTGGGGGCACACCTTTCACAACAATTCGTTGACCAGTTTCGCAAAAATCCTTGGATTTGTCCGTTGGTTATTTCATTTTTTGTTTGGGCCACTTTAGTGAGTATCTCTTGGGGTACTGTTCAAAACAGGGCTGAAAATGGAACAACATTGGTTTTGTTCAACTGGCCCACAATTATGAAAATCTTCCACTCGAAATGAAAACCGATTTTTGAGCCGAAAAAAGGCAGATGAACGGGAGACAGGTCAAGGCCTACGACACGCGGTGTTTTTTGATAACCTTTCAACTCGGTTATCAATAGCCAATGAAAAGTGGATTCTGGTAGTTGTGGGGCAATAGGAGAGGCCTTGGCTTCATTCAATTATCGAATTGAGATTACAGATAAGTTCCAGACGTCTAATATTTGTTTGTCTAATGTTTGTTTGTCAGGTTGGGGGCTTTATTTGATCGGCTCGATCGATCAATGGGGCGTATAATTCTGAACTGTTACACGAAATATCTCGTACGTAGCAACACACAACTTTCCGCCGTCAATTCGACGATTCGATTTATGTTAACTTATTTCTACGCAAAACTCTAAACACGATCCTTCTCAAAAATATCATCTTGCTATTCTCATGCATCTCCTGTGCATTGATCAATGTAGGTCGTAGTTTGAGTGAGAGCAGCGCAATAAATTCTGGAACCTTAGCGCCACCAGTTATTGTGTAGAATGTTGCTGTAAACTGAATGAAAAACAGATTTGATTAGTTGCTAGAGTGGAAAAAATCGTCGAATGCACGCGGGGCCAAGGAAATTTGTATGATGCGCCGCACTAGATATTTTCGCAGTATTTGCCTTATAATTGCAAAACTTTGACAAAAACCAAAAATGAACTCGTCAGTCACTCAATAAAGATCGTATAGTAGCAGCAGGTCAATAAATTCTGGAACTTTGAGCGCTACCGCTTTCTGCGTAATGTTTTATCAGGTTTAGATGAACTGAATTCTGCTAAAGCCATGAAAATCGCTTAATGTTCACAGAGCTGAGGAATGTAGTTGTGTGATGCATCACACTAGATAATTTAGTTACGCTGACGCATTCTTCATGAGGATGGTGTGGTTGCATGGACTCATATTGATGCACTGTAATACTGTGAAGCGTTCGGCAGCCGCCGACTCTTGTCAGATGTGCGAATTCGCTCGTTCAATTTGAGTTAATCGGTCGAAAGCGGAGGTTTTTAATTTTTTATATTTTTTTTATTCCTCGACGTTTTTTGTCAATTTGTTTTTTCTTTCAATTTACGGAAGACGTAATGAATCGGTTATCGCGGAGGTCCCGGAGATAAAAAAATACCCCTCCGTCGTCCGTCGTAGCCTTCGCTCCCCTCTCTTGTCGCTATACTCCGTCCGTTTAGTCCGTTTTTTTTTAGTCAGAAGTAACGCGTCTCATTTGGCACAGTTCTCGTTAACTGCGCTAAATCATCGGTCGATTTCGTGGCGTTTTCATTCGCGTTTTAAAGATCGCTTTTTTTTTTAAATCCCGAACGTCGTCGACGTTTTCGCGCCGGTTGTCAGTCGAACGACTTGCGTTTTTGTTTTATTTTTTCTCTTCTTCGTTTTTTTCCATTGACGAGGAGCCGCGATGCCGGCAGTCGGTTTCGGGCTCAAAGGAGGTTTCGGAGGAGTCAACATCAGTTTGAAGGACGATCACGAGGTAGGTCGACCGATAATCAATCGGTATACGAACGACGATCAAGTTTTGATCAACTTGTCACTTGTTATCCGTTTCATTCACTCTAAAACGTTGTCCTCTTGTCCATCGTCCCAACATTGCTCCTGGAAGGTGTGAATCAGGATGACAGTTTTTTAAAGTGTTCCAACAACATCAGATTATAGTGCGACTATGATAAGGGGAAAGGTTATCGACAGTACTGGAAATTTCCCAACAATTTATACTAGAGTCTCACATAATTCGCCTTTCATTTTCACAACCTAATTCGAGCTTCTTAATAATTCGTTTTCACAATTTTCAGCAAATTTTTTCAACAGCGCGCACAAAAAGTTTACGAAATTTCTCATAGTAATAATTTTAACACACGATTGCCGGTAAACTCCTCAATGTCGTTATTACTGCAGTTAAAATAAAATAGAGAAATTTTGTAATCTTTTATTTTTACTTAGACGTACAAATTGTTGAGAAATTTATCGAAAATTGTTGAAAAATACTGCAAACGTTTTGGAAACTGAATCAAAAACGGCTGATAAGAAGTCCAATAAAAGTTGTACCTCAACAATTGATAGGAATTGTACTTGAATAATCGAGAAAAAATTAGTAGTTAAGTTGAGTGATGATCGCTCGGAAATAGCGTAAAATTGTTAAGGAATTAGTCGAAATTCGTGCGGATTTTTGGTTTATTATTCATTCTGAATAATAACCCTATGTTTTCGGTCACGAAAAATTTTTTACAACCCCCCCTCAAAATTTGATACTTTACGTTTCACGACATGGAGATTCCAAATTTGCAATGTCCGTCCGCCGTCCCCTGTCCGCCGTCCCCCGTCCCCCGTCCGCCGTCCCCCGTCCGCCGTCCGGGCCGTTTTGTGCCTTTAACGTGGTCTAAAAAATTCGTTCTTTCGCCCAAAAATCCGATTTGGTATCTAGTTGTGCCCGCCATCTCGGCAATCCGATCGGACGAAGCCCGTGGTTGTAATGGGCAAAAAACGGTTAAAAAAATCAACGAAACGCAGTACTACGCGGGAGCTAGAAGCGTTTCGTCGTTTGAATTCCCTCCGCCCCGCCCGTCTCTTTAAAAAACCCTGCAAATTATTACACAACGGTTTATTATTCGGATAATCAGCTTGACCTAGCATTAATGCTCCGAGATCCATCCTGTTCGATTCAGCATCGAAAAATATCATAATGAAACCCAAAAAAGGTCGAAAAGAACTGAATCGTAATATTAAAATAAACAAAAAAAAGTATCTAGAAAAAACTGAATTTTAATATGAAAACATGCACGCTAAATACTAATATCAAAATTTAACCAAAATTTATGAAAAAACCAAAATGAGAATGAAACGAAAGAATCTAAAAAAATTGAATCGTATTAAAACCAAAACGTCGGGGAAATTGGAACGGGGGGCGCTCGAAGCGAAGCGCGTCGTCGTTGGGAGGCCAAAGGGGTCGTTGGGAGGGAGGCGAGAGCCGCCTCGAGAGCGGTTGGTTTTTTAAAGAGACGGGCGGAGGGAATTCAAACGACGAAACGCTTCTAGCTCCCGCGTTGTACTGCGTTTCGTTAATTTTTTTAACCGTTTTTTGCCCATTACAACCACGGGCTTCGTCCGATCGGATTGCCGAGATGGCGGGCACAACTAGATACCAAATCGGATTTTTGGGCGAAAGAACGAATTTTTTAGACCACGTTAAAGGCACAAAACGGCCCGGACGGGGGACGTGGGACGGCGGACGGGGGACGGTGGACGGACATTGCAAATTTGGAATCTCCATGTCGTGAAACGTAAAGTATCAAATTTTGAGGGGGGGTTGTAAAAAATTTTTCGTGACCGAAAACATAGGGTTATTATTCAGAATGAATAATAAACCAAAACAAACCGCTCTCGAGGCGAGCGAGCAGCGCGGCGCCTTCCGCTCGCTTCCCTCCCAACGACTCCGCCTCCCGCTCCACTCCCGTTACTATTTCCCCGACGTTTTGGTTTTAATACGATTCAATTTTTAGATTCTTTTGTTTCATTCTCATTTTGGGGTTTTCCATAGATTTTTGGTTAAATTTTGATATTAGTATTTAGCGTGCATGTTTTCATATTAAAATTCAGTTTTTCTAGATACTTTCGTTTTTTTTGTTTATTTTAATATTACGATTCAGTTCTTTTCGACCTTTTTTGGGTTTCATTATGATATTTTTCGATGCTGAATCGAACTGGATGGGTCTCGGAGCATTAATGCTAGGTTAAGCTGATTATCCGAATAATAAACCGTTGTGTAATAATTTGCAGGGTTTTATTTTTAAGTGTTTGAGAAGCCCTTAATAATTGTTGGCGATTGGGAAAATATCGTCGCACAGTTGTATTTCCAAACATCGGATTTATGTTACAACACATTTTTTCCTCTCACAAATTGAACAATGCAAATAAAGTAAAGTTTATTCCTGTTGCTCATTTTCCAACATTTTCTTTTGTCGAAATTAAGTTAAATTTCCAAACATCGTATTTACAATATATTTTGTTAGTTAAAGAATTGAAATATATTTTTTATGGGGTTTTGCCCACTTTTCAAACTTTTTTGGTTTTTTGAAAATAAGAACGTATTTTCATTTAACGTCACTTCAAAAAAAGAAGAATTAAGAGTTATTTTTGCAGGGGGATTTGTCTAATTATCCAACAATTATTATTCGTTTCCCAAACACTTTTACTTAAATTCTAGGCTATTTTTAATATGTCTCAATAATTAGTTTGCTCAATTTTTCGTTAATTTTTGTTCAAAGTTCCGTCACTTTTTTATTCAATTTTTTCCCAAGAATTTTGGGGAGATCGACCGAAGGTGTCGCTAAAATGATTAATATGGTTTAAATATTAAGTTATAGGCATTTGCGTTTCAAACAATTAAACTATAGTAGTAAATTAGCCAGTTTTGAGGCTTCGTTGTTGAAAACATAGTTGTCAATCGAAGCTGTGAAAACGTTGTTGGGAAACACAACCAAATTGCCAGGAATTTTTTTCGAATAACTTTATAAAAATTGACGGAAATTAGAGTGATCCTCATAAATTAGATAATTCGATAAGAGTTTTTGAAACCGTGGGTTACAATCGCAGGAAAATTGAGCGACTTTCGAGTAACTTTTTTCCGTGATAAAAAAAAAAGATCGATCAAATGTCAGTGGATTGTCCAGAATCATATTTTCTATGTTCATTAAAGTTTTCACTTCGTTGCCCAATCAATTTTCAGTATTAATCAATCTCTTGGACGATTTTTAAATTGAAGCTCCGATTATTTTACCTTATTTCCCCTACAACTTTAATCAAATTTCACTAATATGTTTACTCAAATTCTCAACAGTCGTTACCTCGCTTTTCCTGCTACAATTCTTAGCGAAATTGTGGCCATTAATGCGGTTTCAGTTCAGTGACTTCAAGTTAGAAATAACCTGAAGTAGTGCTGAACCGAGGAAAACTCCACTATGCATTTAGATGACGCGAAAATGTCTGCGTTGTGAAAAACCCCCGAGAAAGCTGCGACCAGGTTTTTAGCGGAGACTTCGGTTTGTTCTAGGAAACGTTCATTTCGGGAGAGTCTTCGTTGGCACTTGACACAACTCTTAAGTGACTCGTCGATTTGAAGTAAATTCCGTCGCATGGACAGCTGAACGATTGGTGGGCCAATTGAGGCCAACCTTTGTCCCTGACACCTGACTCCTTTGACCGCCAAACGGAAAATGAGCGGTTGCAGTGCGTGCAGTTATTTCCTTGAATATTCTATCTCGTCGAATTCTGACGTCTTCAATTTCAGTCTGGGGCTTGCAAATGTTTGAAAATGAGAACCTGTCTCTTTGCAGGGAGTATCTGGCGAATGGCAGTAAATTGACGGCTAAAAAGAAATCTTGATAAAGGAGCCTCAGTACGTTACGAAACAAAACTAATCTAGAATCCCTTTACCTGCTTATTCCGCTTTATCGGAGTCGTTTGGGCCAGTTTGTGAAAGGAAAACTTGCTATACAGTTTAAAATACCCGCACTTCGAATGAAACTAGAAAATATCTGTTGCCGCGCATCACATAACATTCCTCGGCCCAACGGCTATTCAGAGATGTCAGTATGAATTGTGGAATATCCAGGGTTGATCCTAATCACCTTATGATCCTTCTTAAACTCTCATAGTATAGGTTTCTCATTGAACTATCCGATTTTTTTTCGAACGCGAGGCTAGTGTGGGGTTTTTTATGACGAAAACCCTGCAAATTATTACGCAATGGTTTATTATTCTCATGAAAAGCTTGACCTAGTATTAGTGCTCCCCCAGTATTCAGCATCGAATACTGGTAAACCATACGAAACATGTCCTGGCTACAATGGAACTACGGAAACAAAACATCTGATGATTTTGCCCCGTCGGGTCGGGGAAATTGGAACGGGGGCGCTTCGAGCGAACCCGTTGCGAGGCGAAAGGGGAGTTGAGAGGGCGGGCAGCATTGCGAGGAGGGTGGTTTTTTATTGAGACGGGAGGGAGGGAGGGACTTCAACCGACAAAACGTTGACTTCCGCTGTAGTTCCCGCGTTGTACTGCGTTTCGTTAATTTTTTTAACCATTTTTTGCCCATTACAACCACGGGCTTCGTCCGATCAGATTGTCAAGATGGCGGGCACAACTAGATACCAAATCAAATTTTTGTGCGAAAGAACGAATTAACCACGTTAAAGGCACAAAACGGCCCGGACAGGGGACGGCAGATGGCGAATGGACACTGCAAATTTGGAATCTCCAAGTATTGAAACGTAAAGTCTTCGTTGAGGGGGGGTTGTAAAAAAATTTTCGTGACCGAAAACATAGGGTTATTATTCAGAATGAATAATAAACCAAAACTGAAGTAAAATCTCTTTTTATCGAGTTGTTTAATAATTTATCGTGCTGCTCTCGTCATTTTCGCACGAATGGGCATTTTATAGTACTGTCACATACAGCGTTTGGTGTCGTGTCTAGTTCGAATCAGGCAGAATCGAGGCAGATAGGTACGGAAAACCTAGGCGTAATGTATTGGGCAGAGACGAGTTGAGTGTACGTTTTGGCTGTGTGGAGTGGGAAAGTCGAGAGCTGAGTGCAAACAGTATCTGAAAACCTGAGGCGAGTGGCGGAATATTGTTTATCACGAAGAGTTCCTGATAAGAACAGGAATAACCCAAATAAGCGTTGAATTGGGGAAAACCTAATGGCAGGGTTTTTCAGTGGGTCAAGTGAACCTGCCACTATAGTTTGAGTTGAAACCTTCAATGAACAACTAACCCGATCAACGTCTTCAATTGCATACTAACGAGTGTTATTGATTAATATGCTGTTAATAATCTAGCTATTGAGTTAGCTGCGAGGGATTTTACCACGAGGGGTTACGAGCATTTACAGCCCTTTAAATCATGTTCGATGAAAAGAACTGAAATTGCCAGCCTTATTTCCTTTTTTCATCAGTAGCCCAACAACACAAAACAAAAGTGAAATATGTTTGTTACCATCGCCATCGCAAAGTGCGAATAGAACCTTTATTCAATCAGAGACTGACATTGTTGAATACGTACTCTTTCTTTAACTCGCTCATGAATCTCAAACTACGCAATATTGCGTAAAAATGCGTGTGGTGAAAGTCGAGAGCTGGAATTGTACCAAACCTTGTCGCTTTGATTTCCATAACAGTTCATGAAATAAAGAAGAGGGCGACGAGAAACTGACATTTTTTCTCATAGTGCAGCTTCGTTCGTATTACTTCACAATGATTTGATTCCCTGGTTTTATTTTAGTTTCTTGTAAGCATTGACCTGCAAATAATCGATTATTGGAATACAAGATTATTTTTGCCTTTAATTGTTGTTCAATAGCCATTTCGGGAGTTCGCTTGGCTTGTGTGTACTTATCTCTTCAAAATGATTGTGGGGTACATGCGTTCGAAATGCTCCTTCAAATAGTTAGTGTTCCCACTGTTATTTTAATTTTCGTTTCAAAATGACGACACTTACCGTGATTGATTCATTTCACACAACGCTACCGTTCGTTCAAAAATAATCGATTACCCAATTAATCGATCGTTACTATTGTCTGTTTACAAACATCGATGATTTTGACTAATGGTTACTTTAATAAATCGATGCCCACCTAGTTTCCTGATCCTTCTTTCGATCTTAAACCCGGAGTATCTTGAGTTCGTGGGTTTGTATTTCATTTCGTTTCCAGTTATGACATTTAGTTCATGTACTAGAGTAAAATAATAAAATGTTTAAAGCTCAAATGACAGGGAATGTTGACGAAAATGAGGTGAGCCACTTGACGTGTACCCCATCTGTGCTTATTTACTTAACTTATCTTCGTAATACGCAACGGCGGTGAGTCAGCCTGTGTATTTATCGACTCTAATTTATGGAACCCAGAGTTACTCCAACTGTTGGGTGTTAGAGGCAACGTGTACGTTCAAATCTTCGTTCGGCTCACCATGGTTTATTTAACCGGGTTGTTCGGGTTAACGGGAAATATCAATAGAGGGATCCGCGTATGTCGCTAAGGCTGGCGATTTAGTTATCAGCCGGTGCGAAGCGTCGCACAACTTTCCTCATTGAGGACTGTCAGACGGCGACTTCGTATCGTATCGAAGCAGAATAGTCGAAGTTAAATCAACTTAGTCATTTTAATGTTAATTATGGTGATTGGATCAAGGACAATTGACAATAGTCTCTAGCGGTAGTTTTCACTGAGATTTTCCTACCTGAAGCACGTTTGCATGAAAGAAATCTGTTATAGTTTGTTTTTGTTGTCAGCAAAGAGTGAGTCGAGATAATTATTCGTGTGAGAGCCTCGAGGTTTCACCAACTGGCTCTACTTGATTACGTAATTAAAGCTACATATATATCGTTGAAGAATCCTTGAGCAAACGGCCAATAATTACCTGCTCTTTACAAGATCGTGTTTCGATGAGTAACAACGTTTCTAGAATGTCTTCCTTGCTTCTCGTTATTATTTACTCATTTGATCGGTGCTACTAGGTCTGATGTGAAGCGCTAGTTTTACCCTTGTTTGTTGTTAGCCCCCTGTGTTAATACTCGCTTCCAATAATGGGAGCTATTAGGTATGTGAAGGTCATTACCGTAGAGTCCCATCAATATGTCAGGGTGGACATGAAATATTAGTTGGCTCTTGTCAACCAACTAGCGGCTAGTGAGTGATTAGAAGAAGTCATTTATGAACAAACTGAAGAGAAAAAATGACCCTTCTTGAAGAATGTGCATAAGTAAGGAACTGGTTAGTCATTAATTGGCCAAAGTGGGTTTTGCAGGCCTCACTTCAGCTCCTGATTGCTTTTCTGTCTAGATTCAACCCTCTGTTTTACCGTCTAAACAAAGTGGGCAAGTCAGAAGCTACTGTCTGTTGGTCGTGTTACACGAAAGCAGACACTGTTTTGGGCCCCGAGATCAAAGAGCTCAAAGTGCTCATGGCCCATTTCCGGCTAGATAAAATGGTTTTACAATTAACAAGGAGTGACAGTGGTATGGGGCGCGTCACACCACACCATGTCTGTAAACGTCAAATCAACTCAAATTTGATACTATAAGGTTGTGAGGAAAAAGCCACCATAAACAACTAATTTTTTGTGTGTACATAAAACTAGCCCATATAACTTGTGGGTAGCTGTAAAATGTTCATCTGTAAAAAAATGAATACAGCTGCACAATAAATTATCCAAAATATCGACAAACCCAATTTTTTTTCAACTGACTATCAATCCAGCTCTAACGTCAGTTCTGACAAAAATGATGTAGGTAGTTCTGCATGATGAAAGTGTAGTAAATGTTATATAATATTATAATTATTATCGGGGGCAACCCACAACATTCCAGAACACTTACGTCCTCGCAACATCACCCATGCACTTCTTAGACTTTACGTGTGAACAACGCGCGAGTGCCCCTCCCCCCCCGGAAGGTTAGTTTTTTACAAAAAAATGACTTTCACGAATGCTGATTATTCTATAAAGGTCGCGAAATGAGAAGGGGCAGCTCAATAAGTTCCAGAAAGAATCCGCAATTTACGGTCAGCTTTTTGCCGTTCCAGAAATATTTGCATTACAAATTGATCTACGATGTGGTTTCATCGAGCTTCGTGTTATTCTCTATCAGTACGATAAAAGTATTTTGGGGTATTGGGACCCATATCCTTCATCGATACTAGCGCTTTTTGCCGCGAATAGAGCTTTCAAACGACTTCAGAATACGTTTCCGTCCCGTCTGGAATTCCAGATTTTCCAGCTCTCCTGGAAGCCATTGCGAAAGTCGATCTGTCGGTTTCCCATTTTTTCTTCGAATTTGTTATACATTCTGCATATTTTTATAAATTAGTGACGACGACTTTATTTCATCATCCTTGTTTTTCCGTGCTTCTCTTCTCCGCCATTCGATCTGTCGTACTGAAGTAAATAGTCTTATATTGTGCTGCGTTTTATAGTGATTTAGCTTTTTCTTCTTCGGAGGGATTTTCAACGAGACTGTAGTGTAAAAACGTTCCATAAAATGGCGTCGCGAGGTTACGACCAGGTTTTCCAGATTACGCTCGTCGCCTCTCGAAAAACCCATTAAACTCTTATTTCCAAATCTTGTACAAATAAACAGCACAGCAATCGAGATATATGTGAATTAGGTGTTGGGCAACGCATTTAGATCTACGAGGTCACGACTGAGTATGAAGAGGCAATTCATACAGTTATTAGCTATATATTCTATATTTAGCTAACGAAAATCGACATTTTAAAAGCCATTTCGTACCTATAAGTGATGTTCAAATTAGACATTTTAATTGAATTCTCCAACAATTTATTTTCGAATGGACTGTCGACGTCTACTCCCCAACATTTATACTGCATTCCCCATCAATTTTTATTCACTTTCCTGACGTTTATACCTCACATTCGGTTTAAATGACCACAATCAATAGTGCTTAACAACTCCTTTTTGACCGCTATCCAAGAAGAGCTAATTACCGCAAACTTAACTAACCACATTACTTTTTAAAACTTGTGGAAAGAAATGTAGGTCGTCATTAAGTAAATTTATCATCACTTTTTACTCAACACCCGTCGAAACGTTTTTTACTACTAAACAATTTTTAGTCCAATTACCAACCATTATTAAGCGACTATTTGATATTATTTTGATTGTATTCTTCCAACTATTCGTAGTTCGCTCATTTTACGAACTATTTTTCCAAAAAAAAAGGCTCAAATTTGTTTATTTTATTTCGTACGGTGTTTACTGCAATTCTCAACCAACTTTTTAATCAAGTTTTTTAATTTCTTTGGTCATTCCTCTACTGTTATTAAACAATTTTTATGTAATTTCTTTACAATTTTTAATCGATTTTCCCAATTTTTTTATTAAACTGCCAGCGACTTTTTCCTCATTTTTTACTTGCCCTACCCTTTTTAACACGCGTCACTGGATTTGTCGACGAATGTATCCTACGATAATAACTGGCTAACTATTGTTCCACTCATTCCTGATAAAATTAGTACTGTCCAACAACTGTTTGTACGGTGAATAGATCTGGTAGTTGGGCAGTCAGGCAAAGTTCGATGAAGAGTTTTCACCTGGTCGAGAGGTTCATATAGGTCTCTGAATATAGGTGGAGAAAATAGGGATATCAAGATAACAAACAAAAAGTGGCCGTATTTTTAATATCTTGTCTCGCTCACTACGTGGGTAAACAGTGGTTTCCAAGGCACAGCATTAGGCATTGGTGTGGTCGTCCCGCTTTAGAAGTGGCCCGGTAAGGGAGCTAGTTGTTCCTCACAAGTACCCTGAGAGAGGTGACTCCTTCTAATGCAAAAAATGAACGAGGCGTATTTATTTAGCTCGAAACTTGACTTTATTATTCTAAAACTTCCTCGCGCGCAACACTTCTTGGGAAAAGTGGGATAATTGAGAGTTATGTCTGACTGGACTGACAGCCCTGGCCGAGGACAACAGTGTAACACTGTGTTGGGTGCCAGGGCACCAGGGTATAGAGGGAAACGAACAGGCTGCAAAGAAGGGATCGGCGCAGATCCCTACCGGCCCTGAGCCCTTTGTTGGGACTACCAGGAGCCACCTACGTAGAGAGGTTGGCAAATGGGAGGACCAGTGCAGGGCTGCTCATTGGCAGGGACTGCCTGGCCTTAGACAGTCAAAACTCTTCATCCGACTCTCCAGGGGGAGGACCAAGGAGGTGCTTGTGCTGGGGAGGAAGGATATGAGGATCATATGTGGCCTGTTTACAGGTCACTGTCGCTAAGGAATCACCTTGCAGATATTGGCAAGTGTGAGGTACAGGTATGCAGGTTCTGCGAGGTGGGGCTAGAGACGGCAGAGCATGTGTTGTGTGTATGTGATAGACTCGCGGCATCGCGACGTCGTGTGTTTGGGAGGCCCTTTCTTCAGCTGGAAGAGATGGCGTTTGCAGGACTTGCGGATGTCCTCCACTTTGTCCAGGGGTGGTGGGGGTGTATAGGTGACGTCACACCAAGGGAGACCTGTGGCTGGGGCTTGGGGGTGGTGCTGGGGGATGATATCTGAGGATCGTGGACGCCCTTACAAAAAGCCCATTTGTGGCCGCAGTGAGGGTATTGCCTGCATCCACCGTTTAAAAAAAAAGTGTTATATAGAAATAAAAATAGGGGTGTGGTAGGTCTTAATAATCTAGGCAAAGAAGGATACAGGATACAGTGAGTGCTTACTAAGGCTTGAACCATCGAGATTGTTAGCAAGATTGTGTCATAATTGAATCATGACTGTGAACTTCCCATTTTGGTTTATTATTCATATTCTGAATAATAGCCCTATGTTTTCGGTCAGCATTTTACAACCCCCCATCCCATTTGGTAGATAGTTGTGCCTGCCTGCTCATTGGACGAAGCCCATGGTTGTTATAGGCAAAAAACCGTTTAAAAAATTAACAAAAACGCAATTTTGGCTGTTTTATCGCAAATACGCCGTGTTTCGTGTCGTTTTCAATGTATTTTTAGATTCTGGGTCGATAGAATGAGTATCAGACGTGTATAACTGCGTATTGTAAAATTACAGTAATTATAGTGAGCCAAAGTCTACTAATTGAAAGAACTCGCGGGACATTAACTACTGCGAAACTAATCGTTTCGTCGTTTGTACTCCCTCCCTCCCATATCATCAAAAACCCGCCCGCTCTACTCGAAATGTGCCTATTACCTACAGGCGCTTCTTGGGCTCCTGGAATATCAGTTTTCGACGTTCAGTTGTAGTCAGGTAATGTTTCGTGTGGTTTACTGGTATTTTTCGATGCTGAATAGGATGAGATGGGTCTCGGAGCTCTCAGGCTCCGTCTAGCTGTTCAAGAGAATAATAAACCATTGTGTAATAATTTGCAGCGTTTTAATCTGATTATAGTTGCTCAGAAATAGCCTTGTACTTGTAGGAAGTACATCAATAAAAGGAAAATCCGTACCAATAAAAGATAAAATGTGCGTTTCTGTTGGATCATTCACTCTGGTATGTTCACCTCCATCATTCTTTCGTCAATTACCTAATATGTCGTACCATACTGCACATGAGCGTGGCATCCCACTGGATACAGTTTGCCTAAAACTCACTTCTGTTTAAATGTTGCTCGTTCCATGTCCTACATACAGCTGGCCTTGACTTGTCAAGTTAATTCATCACATCGAGTTGCAAAATGATTTTTTCGTCGATAGAAGCTGCAATAATTTTTGTTCGGCCGTTACGTCGTGCTGATAGCCAAATATTGACATATCTGAACAATTTACGCGGTAGTGTTTTGAATGGGCCACATCTGGACGAGTATTTTTACATACGGAATGGTGTTACTGTGTGTCAGGTGCTAATAGATAAACTGTTTTGAACTCCTTCCCTTCATCTGTATCGAGTTTATGTTGAAGTGTCAACTTTGTCGATTAATTTAACTGACCCACCGGAACTTATGATAATCTGTAAAGGAATCCTCAATCCTGTAAAGAAAGTATTGTAATTAACCGAAAAGAGTTTTCGCCGGTTGTTCAAGTTTTGAGGTCTTCTTATTGAGGATACCAAATATTAACGTGTGGTTCGTGTTTGCGCATTTTCATGATGTGCAGATGTATCACGGTCGAGTCTCAAAACAGTGGCCCTCCCTGGATCCCTGAGGCTTGTAAGGCTGTTAGTTATAACGATTGCAGGCCATTTACCTGTCACTAATTCCACTGGTCAGACCTCAGGCCAACGGTGGGTCTGGATTAGATCTTCAGTTAGATAGCACTAATGAGTGCCTTGGTTTTTTTCTCAATCTTTCTTGGTTAATTTCCCTTATTAGGGATAGTTCTTTCACACTCACCAACGTCAAGTTCTGGTAAGTTGAAGTGCTGAAATCCTCATATCAGTGTCAGCTGTTGAGGTGAAGTGAGCTCTAAAATGTAAAGCTATTGTGCCACGCAAAATGATACAGGGTTCGCCACACTGTACAAGGACTCAATTTTTAGCATTATCAGTAGCTCATCTCGATTGCATTTCAGTTTTTTTCGCACGTTTCCAGGTCTCTAAATCCATCCAAAGGGCCATCAAAGAGTTCCATCCGGTTCCAGGGAGTTCCACGAGGTGACGACTCAAGATGCTGAAGTCAGACTGCAAAATGAGCTCGATAAACTCACAGCTGATGCTCCAGATGCGTTCAAGGACATCTGCAAAAAAGAAATGGACGGCTTCGCCGCATTATTTAAAAGGTTCGTGAATCGCTCCAATATAATAGTTGAAAGAAATATTGTTGTAATTATGAATTAGAAGCCTTTTCTGAAGCAGTACTGATGTCGTACAACCACTCACAGCTTCGTGTCTTTTTGTTTTTTATAGATTCCTGACAGAAACGAAAAGAGGTCAATCCATCGAATGGGATAAAATACAGAAACTTCCAGAAGGAACTGTGAGTTTGAACTGTTCCCGTCATTTCAACTTTAGTATTTTGAAACTAAGAAAGACATAGAGAACCCCGTTGTGAATAAAACGACGATTGGATCTGTTTGGTGAAATCACCCCTCTAGCTATATGAGGGATTTCTCCATTCACATAGTATTACTGTTTACTTAGCCTTGTCGCCATGTAAAAATCTTTGTTTTTTTGCAGATAAGAAATTACACCTCTCTAACCACCCCGTCGCTCGAAGAAGCGAAAAAAATGCTGGAGAAACTGGTAGTTGTCAAATTGAATGGCGGTTTAGGTACTAGCATGGGATGTCATGGTCCGAAATCTGTCATACCCGTCCGCAGCGATCTGTCATTCCTAGATTTGACAGTTCAACAAATTCAGGTAGGTTCTCCACTTCGGCGCATTCAATTGTTATTATGTTGGGTTAATTGAGACTAAGGAGGCTGTGAGATCTCCAGTGTGAGAGGTATTTTACCAGGATTTGGGAACCCAATTAGTGTGGGAGCACAGAACTGAGATTTCTCGAATGTGCCCCCAGCCAGTGGTCTTAGGGCAGCTTAAAGAATGAGGTGGGTGGAGTACCAGAGTGTCCAGAAGTTGTGGAGGTGGTATCAGGTAGAGTTGTGGCTGAGATGCTTGAGAGCGCATAATGTGGGAATGTCACGAATTCAGGAGTTCATGGAATTTTGGGAAGGTCTCATGAGTGCTCTCAGCTCTAAAGAGTGTGTGGTGTCCCCTGCTCCCACTAGGGGCGCATCCTTGGTCAGCGTAATGTGCTCCTTGGCCATTGAAGATGAGGCTTTGCCAGTTCACCCCGCACATGGAATACGACCCTGAAGTCTGTTACACTGCTGGTTCTCAACCTACTTCACCAAATGGGTAAACCTTCTACTGGATTATCATTTATCCCAACTGTCTTTGTCCCCAAGAAACGTGGCGATGGGCTGGGGAGCTACAGACTTAGTTGTGAGGTCTCCTGGCACATCCAAAAAGTGATGGCATCTCGACTCTCTATCTCCTATACTCTTCAATCTTGTGATTGACGCTGCCTTGAACAGACTTCAGAGGGCATCCATGGAAGTGGTTACCAGCACTTTCATGCGATTCGTAATGTGTCACTGTCATGCCTGTGGTAATCAGTTTGAGTCTCTGAATCACGTAGTGCAGGTGTCTCCACTTACTCGTGGGGGCTGTGTCAAGCATCATGACGGAGGTTGCTGATGCATTGTCATCTGAGGGCTGAAAAGTGGAAAGAGAGTGCAGCATTATCAGGTTTTCCAGGTGGAAGGGATGAGGCCTTACATTGTCTCCATTTATCAGCAGTGATCAGTGGTTGTTTATCAGCAGTGATCAGTGGTTGTTTATCAGCTAACTTGGCAAGCCAAGAGGCGCAAATATGATGAGTATGGCTCTTGGAGCAAAGGCTGCTAACATCAGGGTTGCCCCTCTGACCGTGTCTTGGCATGGTGTGTAGTACAATGAAAGGGCTGAGGAAGGCTGGGCATATGAGCTAGCTTTCTCCGAGGTATCACCACCCCCGTGTAGCTTGAGTCGTATCGTTCCTCTATGGTGGAACATCCTCATCCCTTCCTCCTCCTAATCTTTGTATGCCTAGAGCCTGGCATAGGGGTCTGGGGGTCCTCCTCATCTCCTTAACTATGACTTATTTAGTTTCCATTTTTGGGTGCCACTGTCAAGTTCACGGTGAGCTTGGAAAAAACAGAATAGTGGCTGTCGTTCAATTTGCTGGATAACGGCCAACCAATTGAGTATCATTCATCGATAGGAAAGGGGAGTGGGAGACCCAAATGTACCAAAAACTAGGATTTTTCGTATTTTTTTCGAAAACAGCTCTAACAATTTTCATAACATTTTCAAACTATTTTCGCCTGCAAAATTCGGTGAATGCTGATGTAGGTCTATGCAGCAAAATGTTTTGTTTTTTTCACTTTTTTGCAAAACGCCTTGGACGATTTCTACCAAACTATCAGGATGTCTTCCTATATATTGTAGGTATCATCTGACAGGCCATTGAACAGAGATAAAAACCTTGATGCGTCGAAAATACTGTTTTTATGCACATTTTCATAATTTCCTGAGTATCTGTTTTACTGCTGTTGAATGGAACTGTTACCCATGGTAGCTCGGAAAAACGAGATTTGTCGAACATAAAATTCATCGGTTTTATAATTTTCTCAAAAATGACGATTCGATCAACATTATGAGGCTCGCGTAACTAATTAGTACCTACAGATTGTTCTCCATATATCTTTCCGTAGAAATCTTGCACCCTACCCGTTCAGGTCCTTGCATCCCCTGCCACTGCGGAACATTCAGAATTGCCACCGCCTCTGCTTGGTTATTCGAGCAGGGCTCGCCAAGCCTGTGATTCAAATACCTCCAATACTTCTACACTATGAAGAACTACGTTTCTATATCAATAATGTTATAATGTAATAACTCAGTGAAGAACGCCATTTCGAAGTGCTTTCAATTTTCAGGTGTTTTCAATCAACAAAAATGTTTAAATTCATTTGAGCATAATTAATTAGTAAGTGATCAGCATAAAATTTACGGATCAAAGCAAATTCTAATCAGCTTTTTGTAGCTGTTTATGCTGGAATATGTTAGTTCGAGAGTCTTTTGTGAAGTTTAGGAGAGACTATTGAAGAATTACTAAAGCAATTTATTTTTGGTTCCAGTACATAAACAAGAAGTACAGCACGAATGTTCCGCTCGTTCTGATGAACTCATTCAACACAGACGAAGACACTCAGAAAATTATCAAGAAGTATTCTGGGTTCCAAGTGGAGATTTATACATTCTGCCAAAGCTGCTATCCCCGTATATACAAAGACACTCTTCTCCCTGTATCGAAATCCTGCGACCCCTCAGTCGAGCCAGATGGGTACGTCAAGGCGTCAATTTTTTATGATTGAGTCAAGGATCCTCAAAACTATTTCGCTATAATGTCGAATAGGTCCCACTATTTTCTCATTTGAGCGCGAAATTCCCGTGTTGTTAAGGTGTTGTTTTTTTTCTTTACAGGTGGTATCCCCCTGGCCACGGCGACTTCTATGCTGCTTTCGAAAACTCTGGTCTCCTGGACAAATTCATTGCCACTGTAAGAAGTCTGAAATGTCATTGTAGAATTATTTAGGTTGTCTGTCAGTTGTATACGCTTTATTTATTGAAGCGTGTTTTGCTGATTGGGAGCATATGTATGTTCCCAGGGCCGTGACTATTGTTTCCTTTCCAACATTGACAATCTGGGAGCGACTGTTGACCTCAATATTTTGGACATGATGATGAAAGAAAATGCCCCCCGTGCCAATGGAGGAGAGCAATGCGTCGAATTCGTTATGGAAGTGACTGACAAGACCAAGGCCGATGTCAAGGTAAATGAATCTTTCTCGTTAAATTAAGAGTCCTCTCTTGTACCCACAAGATGTGAATGGAAAAGGTTTTTCAGGAAATAGGCAGATAAGACATATGCCGTATGCTGCAGTTCCCAAACTTCCTCAGTGTAATGTTTGGCTGCTTATACGGAATATTAAACAAACATTCTAATGTATCCTTGTTTAAATACTTATTGCCACAAACAAGAAAGTGAAAGCGAGCCAATGAGAGGGTGGAAGAAAATACAAATATCATAGGGTACTGCATCAGAGTGACTCGCCCTTGCATAGGCTGTGTGTGGAGGTTTTTATGAGGTGAAGTGCAGACGGGATGGAGTGCGTGGAAAAGGTAAATTAACTAAAGTAGGTGGTATGGTTCTCCAAAACTGTTATCCTACCAGCCCTAAAATGTATTTAGTCTTAATAAGCAGAGGACTAAGTTATGATAATCTCACCATGTAACACTGTGCATCAATCATGAGGCATCACTCCACAAATGATGGGTTGGTCAACAAGGGGATAATAAGAACCTGTGTTTCACACGCCTGGAAGTGGAAGGTGACAAACCGTCATGCTCTCCAAGGAAAGCTGCAGAAAGTGCTCTCAGGCTTGCCTTGCAACCACAGGGGCAAGAACACTTGCCTCACTGTTGAAGTAGATTGAATATTTTACACCTTCGCATACACATTCAATGGGTCACACACTTGGAAGCAGTAACGCTTTTACAGACCAGTACTCCTACTGGGGCAAAGACAAGCCTCCAAGGGACTGTGAAACAGTTCAAAATAGAAGAGGCAGCGGTCCTTGCTACTGACATTATGTCAAAAAGACTCAAGGATGGATCTATACATACTTGAACAGTCAAGCTGCCTTAAAGGCCATCTCAGCCTTCAGATCTAGGCTGACGTGGGAATGACTACATGCGTTCGTGCCTGTGATAGACTTTCTGTTAATCGAATACTGGCTCATAGAGGCCACAAGGCTTGCCAAAAGAGGCACAGAATCCCTACCCAGGCTCAAGCCTCACATAAGGGCGATAAAAACTCAGTCAGCTTGTGACTCAGGGGGAGCCACAGGAAAAACACGCCCATTGGCATGGCCTGCCACGTCTAAAACAAGTGAAATGGCTCATTGCCCCTTCTTCATCAAGAGCGAAGGCAATGGTCAAACTCACTAGACAGGAACTAAGTCCTCACTGGGCACTACCCACTTATATACTAACTCAATAAGGCAGGCGGATCTTAGGCGGTTCTATGCAAATTGTGTGGCAAAGAGGACAAAATGGCAGAGCACGTCCTATGTGAGAGCTCTGCCTTAGCAGCCAGGCATTTCATGCATGTTTCCCTGGGCCTTATCGATTCCCAGTCTATTACAGAGTCTATGGCGAAAGACGTACTCAGCTTCATAAAAGGAGTTGGTATGTACAACTATCTTCTATTAGGTCCAATGTGTGACCACAGTGACAAAGGGACTTGGTCTCTTCAGGGTAAACATTTCTGTGCATCACACAATTCGTTGTTTTGAAACGGTTTTTTGTTTGTTTACAATTGTTCGCAGGGAGGAACCCTGGTTTATTACGAAGATAAACTTCGGCTATTGGAAATTGCTCAAGTCCCTAAGGATCACGTTGATGACTTTAAATCCGTCAAATCTTTCAAATTCTTCAACACGAACAATCTATGGATCAAATTATCAGGTACGGAGCAGGCTGAGCCAGCGGAGCCTTGCAGTAGTGTGCTGACTGACTCCTATCATAGGCAAGCGGTTCATCGTGGTCTTGCGGTAAGACGGTCGATTCATAATTCTCGACGTTAGTTGAGGGTTGTGGATCGAATCCCCGGCGCGATTGCCGTAATTTTTGCCTTTAGTCAGCAGCTCTTCAAAAAGCATCTCCAAATTTCCTTCCCCCCGTAACAATGGCGCCCAACGTGGGGCCCCATTTGTGACGAAGAAGTTTGGAGATGCTTTTGAAGAGCTGCTGACTAAGGCAAAAATTACGGCAATCGCGCCGGGGATTCGATCCACAACCCTCAACTAACGTCGAGAATTATGAATCGACCGTCTTACCGCAAGACAACGATGAACCGCTTGCCTATGATAGGAGTCAGTCAGCACATCCGATCTTTGGCTAAACAAGCGAACTCTTTCCTTGTAGCCTTTCTCGAATCAAAGATCGGATTTTCCGGGGATTCGCTCAACTCTCGTAAAATTCTTTCCCTAAAAAAAAGAGTTCGCTCCAGGAGTAGCGGTTAATCATCAGCGGTTCATCGTGGTCTTGCGGTAAGACGGTCGATTCATAATTCTCGACGTTAGTTGAGGATTGTGGATCGAATCCCCGGCGCGATTGCCGTAATTTTTGCCTTTAGTCAGCAGCTCTTCAAAAAGCATCTCCAAATTTCCTTCCCCCCGTAACAGTAGGACAGTAATCAAACGTTATAATAAGTGGAAGTCAGTCATCAAGTGATGGCAGATTCCTTTTAATAAATGCCCAAGGTAACATTCGTATTTAGTAAGGATGGCGAGTTGATGAAATCCCCGTAATGCAGCAAAGGGAACCAATGTTGCCTGTTACTTGATTGATCAGTCGGGGGTCTATTCTGCAACAATCGTACCGACTAAATTGTCAGTTTTGGCGTGGAACCTTCTGAAAAGAAGCTCCCCTTTCTTATACAATGCTCTACACAAGCTCCTGAAAGGGTGATCCAACAATCTCCTTGTAGGAAAATTTTATAAGACTACCATTGATCTTAGTATTATATTGAAAATGGTTACTTGGCACCATGGTCACACTATGCTGCTTCTCCTTTTGGAAATGTGCCGTGCCGAAGCTCTCAGTAAAATTTATTTGAACTATTACAGCCTTTGTCACTGCCACCGAATGTAAATTGGGCGCTGTTATAACGTATCTCATAGCAAAAGATGCTGCACTGATTACTATTCATGGGCAGTTGTGCAAAGTTAATTGAGAAAGATGTATGCCAGCCAGGAACCATTACATGGTGCCACAAGTTTATAGCGTGAAAATCAAGGCTCATCAAAGATTGTAAGCTGATCGATAGGGGTGGCCTAACAAGTGCAGGAGTAGATACCACTGGGTGCTCTGACCACAATCTTCCAAGTAGAGCTCTTTGCTGTGACAGCGTGTGTGCAGCACCTCCTGTTTAGGGGCCTGAGGAAGAAAAGAATATACAGAATGTTGGACAGTCAGGCTCCACTTGAGGCCCAGCGATCCTATACCATCATGTTGGGGCTGGTTTAGGAATGCCTGACTGACCTGAAGACCTTGGTGAAGGCAAACACATTAACACTGAGTTGGGTGCCTGGTCATACAGGAATAAAAGGGAACAAAGAGGCCGACAAACTGGCGAGGAGAGGAAGTGTGCTTCTCCCGGTGGGACCTGAGCCCTTCGTAGGAACTGGCAAGAGCCACTTGATCAAGGAGGTTGGTAAGTAGGAGGAGAAGTGCAGGGCTGCCTATGGTGGGATGTGCCTGGCCAAAGGCAGTCAAGGCTGTTCATTAGACTCTCCAGGGAGCGAACAAGAGAGATCCTCAGCCTGTAGAGAGATAGTGCACGGGTGGTATGTGGCCTGTTTACAGGTCACTGTCCACTAAGGTACCACCTGGCTCAGAAGTAAGTCAGTGGTACAGACTTGCAGATTCTGCGAGGTGGAGTCAGCGAAGTATGTACTGTGCATGTGTGAGGGGCTAGCTGCGGTGTGCCTCAGATTGCTTGGGGTTCATCAGCTGTGGCCAGAGGAGGTTGCAGGGATGGACCTCAAGGTTATCTTGCGTTTTTTGCGAGAATGATAGGGATACTGCACCACAGAGCTGGGGGTGGAACTGGGAGGACAGGAGAGGCTCATGTTCGCCCACACATTAGGCCCAGCTGTGGCCGCTATGGAGGTTTCCCCTAGTTGCTTTCAAGGGGAAAGAAAAAAGCTGATCGTCGGTGGCGGTAATTCACCTCATCATCAATGCACAATAGTCTGCTGGAAAAATAGGGGCTTTACCAATTTTCTGCACGTTGATGGACAACCACAAACATCAGCGTGTTGAGGGTACATTTTAGCCTTCCTGGAACGAGCTCTTGGATTAATCATTACTGGCGTTGTTGAAACTAACAAGTCAGTCTAGAAAGTCATGGCCACGGTTTTCGAGTACTGAAAACGCATTCTTTGTGTTGTCTTTATGTCATACAGCCACATGACAATTGATGACTCTGGTTGTCGAACATAAAGCTATTCAAAATCGAAAATGAGGCGAGAAGAGGAATGGGGTGTACTGAGCCTTCTAGATTATATCGCTGGGCCTCATGTCGAGCATTTGACGGTTTACCCCTTTTATCCTGTTGTAAAAATTTCGGCTCCCCCCCCCCCCCTTGTTTCTCGCTTTTTACCTTGCGCCTCTTTCCCTTCTTCCTTAATAGTTCGTACGTCCATTAGCTTTTAAATCGACCATTAAAGCACCAAAGAATACCCTCATAGTAATCTGTTTTGTTTATAATTGTGCCTGTTGATATATATTTCGTTTATAAAAATTTTTGTTCCTAGCTATCAAAAGAGTGATCCAGAAAGCTGCGCTTAACATGGAAATCATAGTCAACCCCAAGCAGCTGGAAAACAACGCTCATGTGATTCAACTCGAAACCGCCGTAGGAGCAGCGTTGAAGTCATTCAATGGATCCCTTGGTTTGTACTTTAACTTCACTGCATACATTATGGGGAAAGAGATACCTAATATCATCGTTGGTTGATTGGCACTTAAGAAGACTAAAAGAAGTGCCGATGACTCGATCTTGCACTGTACAGATATGTCAGGAGAGATTTTGAGTGCGGGTAAAGGAAACTGTATTCGAGGGGATCCTCCGTCATGCGATTGGCCGTACAGATGAGATGCAGAGTTCAAACCACTGTCGTTTAATTTTAAAAACGGTGCAAATGATTACACAATGGTTTATTATTCTCTTGCACACCTCCAATACCCATCCCATTCGATTCATCGTCGAAAAATAGTAGTAAATAGTGCGAAACATGACCTGACTGCAATGGAACGATGAAAATTGTTATATTTTAGAAAAACGATAACTTTTGATATATTGTCCCGCGAGTTCCTTCTAGTTGTAGAATCCGAGTTGTAAAAAAAAATTTCCTAGCCGACAATAGGTGTATTATTCAGATTACGTTTTGGTAAATCTTCAAACACCATCTGGACAGTTAATGATCTGCAGCCAATATACAAGCTGTGCATTGATCAGTGATTCTTCACATTTTTCTTGGTGATTAATTCTGGTAACGCGTCTAAATGCGTCGTAGAAGATTCACTTGCAGGTTGACAAAGTCAAAAGAAGTCACACTGGCTTGTAATGTTCGTGGCATTCTTGCTGGTCACATGGTTTCAGGGTACCTTTGGTTTGTCCCAAGCAACGATAGCTTATTTTAAGACCTTGGTAATATGGCAACATGCTTTTTGTTCGATTGGCCTCGGAGGGGACGTTATCCCATCCAGAATATTAATCACTGCGCATACACGTCGACAAAACGAAGGATACTGGGAGAGACACAGCTGAGAAGAGTTCACTAGAAAAGCCGTCAGTTGCTGGCGTTTGCACATTCCTGAAGGAAGCACTCTCAGTCTCGTTATTTCGTATCCACAACTTGTGTGTTGTTTGGTTACCTCTTTAAATAACGTTTGCTTCGCGCGTTTTGTTGTTTTACAGGTATTAACGTGTCTCGAAGCAGATTTTTACCAGTGAAGAAAACGTCGGATCTGATGCTGGTGATGTCCAATTTGTACGACTTGTACCACGGCTCTCTTACGATGTCTGCTATGAGGATGTTCCCTACTACGCCTCTCGTTAAACTCGGAGATAATAATTTTGCCAAAGTAATTATCGAGGTTTACCATCTATTTAGCGCTCGTTGTTTGGTACATTTCTGACAATGGCAATACTTCAACGAGCCAACAAAAAAAAGTCCCCGTGTGCCTGAATAATTTCTGTAAGGTCGTTTAGAAACAGTAAATTTTAAAGAAATGGACCGAACACAACTAAAGTACCTACATTTTATTAAGTACCCTAAATGAGCATTTAAGTTGTACAACTAATTCATTCTTATTGTAGGTGTCGCAATTCCTCTCGAGATTCCCAACCATTCCAGACATGCTGGAGCTCGACCACTTAACTGTTTCCGGTGACGTTACATTCGGCAAAAACGTCGTTTTAAAAGTGAGCGTTCGATTAATTACGTAACCGTTTAGAATTACGTTGCTCCTTGGTTAAAACGCAACGGATCTTAATTTGAACGCAGTTTATAGTCGTTTGTTGGCTGTTGCAGGGGACGGTAATTATAATCGCCAACCACGGCGATAGAATCGACATCCCCATGGGGTCGGTCTTGGAGAACAAAATCGTTTCCGGAAACTTGAGGATTTTGGATCATTGAGACGGTATTCGCGGGGAAGGATTCTATTTGGACCGATTTAGTTAACCACTCATTATTCAATGTAATCGAGTTAGAGCGTGATTGTTGATTAATGTCAAGATGATTCGATAATATTCTCTCTATTATTAAATAATTTATAACTTTGAAAACTCACGTAGTAGAGCCCAGTCACATTTCACATCTTTGAATTCATTGTGGCATAATTTTTTTTCTTTTTTTTTCTAGTTGGGAAATTATGAACTTAGCTTAAAATAAATGTATTTTCTGAGCTGTGAAGTGTTTTGCTTCTTTGTTACCAAAAGGTGAGGGCATAATTATGTAGAGTGCATCAAAAAATAAAAAAATGACAATGAAGAGTCGTTAAGACACAAGAGCGAGTAGGCGCAATAATAAAACGGAGTTAGAGCGATTGCCTATTTCAACTAAATTTGAATTTAAATGTTAGATTCGAAACCGAAGGTTATGTTATCATCAGTGACTAGAACGCAAAAGTTGATGGTCTAATCTAACATTGTAACTCTGTGGAAATAGACAATCGTCTTAATGCCGTTTTATTACTGAAATGGGTACAGCTTCGTCGATAGTGTTTTAGTTCGTTGCGAGATGGCTATTGAATTGAAAGGATTGAGAGATTGGACAATTGACATAATGACGTGTCAAAACTGAACTATTACTAAACCACGATCTGATATGAAGACATTTGCGAGAACTGAACCTAAGGTTTTGTGAGGCTTCTAAACTGCCGAACAGCAATCGAAATTGATGGGAGTTTGACAAATGTTCAGGGACTAAAAACTGATTTCAGTGAGCAGAGGTGTATGACGTTTGAAGCTGCGGAATATTCTGAGGGAGATTGAGATGTCCAGCTAATTTCTCGTCTGATATTTCTGCTTATCGTCTTCTGTGTGAGGTGAGGATGAATACCTTATGATACCTTTCTCTAAGAGATCGAACGTGCCTACCCCTTCTTCAAGTCGTTGCTACGCCAAACTGTCTTTCTCTTAAAACCAACGTTGTTCGACTTTTCGTTCACCCGCACATGTGCATCTTATTTTTTGGCCAACTTGTTAAAATAGCTGGGTTATCAGTATCTCAATATTATTGGGTAGTCAGCATCCCAATCCCATTCGCGATTGCAATTTGGGAATACCCTCATTGAGGCGCTCAACGCAGAAGGGAGTTTTTCAGAGCAGTCGCTGTTACAGAATAAAGGGAAAGTCGTTTATTCCTAAAATGGATGACCGACCGCCATACTGAGTTCAACCTGGGCGAGCGTTTTTGAGAACAGGTCTGGATTTTGCTGGACCATTTCAGATGAGAGTCTCGTTGGCCTAACTTTGCCATCACTTTGTATTTATGCATCTTAGTTTGCACAGCCACCGAGGCCATTCACATAGAAGTGGTCACCAGCCTTACAGCAGATGCCATTTAGGCAACACTAGAACATTTTGTTTCCAAACTGAATCAATCCACCCTGATCCTGGGTCCAACTTTATTTCTGCTGCCCGACAATTGAAGGAATGGTGTACTTGTGAGCAAACTCACCACTGTGGATGAAGTGAACAACTTTTGATCTGGCACATAAATTGGCATTTTAACCCGCCTCTCGCTTCACACTTTGGTGATATCTGGGAGGCTGGGGTGAAGTCAGTCAAATCCCTAATGCGCTGCACAATTGGTGACACTCCACTCACATATGAAGAACTGGCTACTCTTGTCGCCAAAATAAGCGCCGTTCTTAAACCAAGGCCAATTTCCCCTCTCTCAAGTGACCCTTCTGAGTTTGAGTACCCTCTCACCAGGACATTTTTTAATTCGGGAAGTCCCCATCGCAATTCCAGAACCAATCATCAGGGATATTCCTATGAACCGTTTGGACATATGATAACTCATTAAGGGATTTCGCAGCATTTCTGGGATCACTGGCATAGAAACTAAGAAACATGAGAAACTTCCTCACTCCACTATAGACACAACACAACAAATGTCTTTCTAAAGGAGAAAAACCAACCAATTCTTCAGTGCGTACAGGAGAGTATTGATGGTCATCCTAATGTAGACAATAAAGTCCGAACGGCTACCGTCAAAACATCAAAATCAACCTACAGCCGGCCAGTTTCTAGCTTGGTTCCTCTTTGTGTCTCCAAAGATGAGCCAGAAACACGTGTACCATATGCACCCCTTAAAATACTTGGTCATCAGTATCCCATTTGTTCGACGCAAAGCGCCGAATCAGTCCAGGTTTTTTGACCTCGGACGTTCCCGGTCATTGTCTCCTTCTATTTGCGTCCCTGCGGAAATTCCACCGCCGCGGCTGCGGATATTTCCAACGACCGTGGGTTTCTCCTTTGTTTTCCCTCTTCTCAATTTCGACTCCTCCTCACAAGAGACACCTCCGGCCAAAATTCTTCATTCAGCTACAAACTCACGAAAGTAACTCGTCTCCCTGTACCCAGCGCCGTCTCGTCTCATTCCGATAGTTTTTCCCGCCAGTTCACTCATATTTCCGAGTCGTCCTTCTGCGTCTTTTGTACACAAACGTTACGCACTTCATTGCATTTAACACAGTCCTCCTCACGCTCACCGAGTTCTTTTATTTTCTATCTTCAACTCTCCCCCTTTCGTGCGCTCAACACCACTATTATTGGTTTGTCAGCATCCCAATCCCATTCGCTACTGTAATCGACGATTTGCATCACTCGATCTGCAGCACCAATCATCATCTGACCCGCTGGCGCCGCTGGATCGTTTTCCTCCGCCCTCCCAACGTCTCAGCAATTACAGTCAGACGAAACTTTCTTTTTATTTGAACATATCTTCTACTCGAACATTACCTTAGATTAGTTTCGCTTAAATTTATTCTTAGTGTAGTAGGAGCTCCTAATTTCATTTTCCTGTATATACTTTCATTTTTGTTACAAATCTTCCATCACAATGTTTTTGCTCTTTCGTTTACCGCTTGGGCAATTGGTTGCCAAGTGAATGACTACTCCTCCCTATTTATTAAAATTAAGGGTGAGCCTGTCTTCTCTGACTGGTAGAATGTTGTGGGCGAGCGCTCTCTATGCAATGACATCATCATCTGGCTGGTCAGTACTGCTCAGTCAGACAGACTCTCCAAACAGGTACGTTAACTTTAATAATTTACTTACTGGTGGAACTAACCCAATCACTCTAGTACCCCTGGTGTGCCTGACGTAGGTGTAAAACTTATCTTTTGACCAAGTTGCGGGATTCTGATGTTGGGGAAAATATCTAAGAATATCACCCATGCTATCTGACGAGATTTGGTCGTACCGTCCTCAATAACCTGTACCCAAGTTTCTACCATTGGCCAACCGAATATACCTACTTGGTCTACTTGGTATTGAATCTGCAACGTAGGCTTCAGTCTTGATCAAAGGATAATCGAGCAGCTCTCAAGACTTTTTTGGTTGAACCATTGAAGGCTTTTCTTCAAGTGAGGCCAATTATTGGTGGAAAGCAACTCTGATGAAACTAAATTCACTGTAGACCCCGTATATACAAGTTCTACTGAATTTATCCAACCTGGGAAGATGGGCAATTTACGAGAATATTACACAACATAAGAATTGGTTTCTTGAAAAATCTTTGTCATCACGTTTGATGCGAAATTATTTTAAACCGCTGTGACGTCTTTATACACTGGCTGCTTTTTGCTGAGTTCAATGGCCTCTGTGTCTCACTGTCAACGCTCCTGAGCTCATTGCAATCCATCGTAACCCTTGTAGGAGTATGTGCTGCATATATGTTCACATTCCTTGGAAAATTGAGGAACTCCCCAATAGCAACATTCACTAATCGTCGTTTTTTGTCAGAATTATTCCAATACATTGCCACTGTGATGTTTGAACTCGTATATAAATTGACTGCTCTTGTGTTTTGAGTCTAGCTCTCTGTCCTTTTTATTTATTGATTCAGTTTCGTAATTTTTGAGAGTAGTTGGGCTATGAAGTATTTCAATTAAACTAGTATTCTACAGTCTTTTTTTTAAGACACTGACTACCAAAGAAACTGCTAGACTCAATTCTCAACACCTCCCCAACATGCATTCTGTTCATTGACATTCACATCAGGTGCTGTTAACCAGCCAGCAAAGAGCCTTCGCCGGTGTGAATGCGAAAATTAGAACTAGAGCGGGTCGCACGTTGCAGCCGAGACGTTTGATCGTTGACTCGACAATTTGACTGGGAAAAGCAGTTTGGATATTTTTTGGCAAATTTTGAAGTGGGATTTTTAATGGAGAAAAAGGTGAGCATTCATACTGAACGATTTTTTTCGAACAGAGCTCTGCTGATGAACATAGGAAAAAAGTGAGGGTTCTACGAACAATGATGAGAGTGTGTGAACATGGTGTGCGAGTTGATGATATAATTATGGTGATATGACTCTCGATGGCTTTGAAAGGCTTTCAGAAACAATTCTGTACAAACTTGAATTGATCAAGGTGATGCTCCATTCTCGGGCATTTAGCTATATTTAGGGGTTTAGGATGTGACGTAAGTCGACAGGAACACTGATATAGTGTTGGGCACGTATAGGATCAACTGGAAATACTAGGACAGGGACTGCATGGAAATGTTCTTGTCAAAGCCGTGATAGGGAGACGGGTGGGAGGGACAAAATTTAATAATCGCGAACTAGGTTGAATGAAGGAGCGATTATTACGCATGTTACTCATTTCAAGACCAATTACATTATTATTTAGTCAGGGCCTGCGAAGGACACGTTGGTTAAGCAAATTTGCATCCTTGTAGACTCCATTTTGGACTGTACTTGGGTAATACTATTTCAACGACACTGACATTGTCAATACCTAATTTATTAGTAATTTTAGCGAATTTTCTTATAAAATGATGCTATTTGCAATCGCGATATGTTAATGTCAAAATAAGTGCGACTATTTTTCAAACGTTTTGTACCAAAACCTGTTTTACTACATTCCCTAACGAATCTTGGGGTTTAAATTTGGATATACCATGCGTTTGTATGACTAGGCTGTAAATGTTTCCTGCTGCTAGTGCAATATTATCAACGCACAGCCCTCATGAAAGGTACAATCTCATTGTGATGGCCAGCACCTCGCTGACAATGCCTCATGCGTTGTTTGGAATACTCCTTCTTCTGGATAGAACTGGAAGTAAAAACCTGCTGTGTTTATGGCCTTAAGTCATCAATGATCATGCACTAGGATAAAGGGGAGAGGCAGGTATCTTGTGGCATGCCCCTCCTAGTGCGATACTTCGGTGTTGTATGCCCCACAGTGCGCTTCACCTCTCTACTGCTTGGAAGGTTGGTGCACCATTTGGTTACCGTTTGACTTGTCCCTTTTGGCACTCAGCGCTTGTTCGATGGCAATCAAATATGAGCCTTGAGTGTTTCTGACATACCAAATTCAGGTTCTGTTTGATACTCGACGAGCTCGAGCTTTTAAACTGTGTTGCAAGGAAAATGTTTCAGTAATAATGTGTATTAGTGTTAGTTTAAAATACGAATAACGCCACTCATTGTACGAACTCTTCCTTAGATTGAACAAATGGTGATGTTCATCGACCGCAAAGTGATGGAAATGGAGCGGGAGTTGGATGCGAACGCGGATTCCGAGTATTTTTCGTATTTTAACGAGTTGTGCAAAACTGAAAAAACGAGGATCGATAAGCAGTTTAGCGCCCAAGAGCGTCGCCTCGTCAAAAACAATGTGCTGTAAGTTTGTTTTTTGGGGTTTGTCGAGTGCGGCAGTATTGCGTATAAAATTGGTTATGGATTGATTACAATCCGCTAGAGATGTCTCATACTGAATGATACACCTATGTTTTCAGTCAGGAAAATGTTTTTACGACCCCCCTCAAAATTTGACACTACGTTTCAGGGCATTGGGTTTCGAAATCTGCAATGTCCGTCAGGTTCATATTTCTCCTTTAACGTGGTATAAAAAATTCGTTCTTTCGCACGAATTGTGCCTGCCTGTTCAGCATTCCACAGTTCTCGTCCTCTCGTATTGCAGCCAGATCACAAATGGATTGTTGTGCTTAAGAACGACCTTTTTATACCACGTTTAAGGAAAAAGTCGTATTTCGAAGGATTCAAAACCGTGCCTTGAAACCGTAAGTGCCTCATTTTGAGGATGAGGATGGAGGGGGGGGGGCTGTAAAAAATGTTCCTTGCCGAAAACACAGGTGCGAATAATAAACCAAATATCTGGTGCGTCGCAACACACAACTTTCCTTAGCTCTACAACAATTCACTTTGTACATGGCTAATTCTATTTAATCAATTCATTTATCACTCAGTTAATTTGAACTTGGTCAAACAACGCTTTACGGCAGCAGGAAGCGGTAGCGCTTACAGTTCCGGAATTTATTGTGCTGCTCGCACTCATCGCAGGACCATTATTGAGCAATTAGTACACAGATAATTAATGAGGCTGTAAACACGAATTTTTTGAAGAAGGATAGTAATCACTTTTGCAGAGTTTTTGGGTAAAAACGTTTAAAAAATGGTAGTAAGCGAAACGGCAGTTGTTGAAATTCAGGAATTTCTGGAGTGAGCCCCATGTGTCTCATGAGCGTTTTTAAACACTCACCCTTTAGGTATTGGATTGGACTACAATACCAATTTTGTTAAACATTCTACTAACATTCCAGCAGAGTTTATAAGAAAAAACCCGCGCTAAAAACGCTTTTCGTCGACAATTTTGATAATTTATTGTGCTGCTCTCGACATTTTCCCACGAATGAGAATTTTATAGTATCATTGCCTGATTGAGAGCTATCAATATAAAAAATGTAATCAAAATCGTTAGAGCCGTTTTTGAGAAAAAAAAAATTGGTGTTTTGATTACTATGATTACTATAGTTAACTTTCGGTGGATTTTGCCCATACCCTTATTTTTGCGTCCCATGGTAACCCGTAGGCTAGACATCAAGTTTCAGCTGATTTGGTACGGTGGTTTTCTCTAAAAATCGTTCACAGACACATACACACACACAGACCATTTTCCCAAATAGTGTTTTTCAGACTCAGGGGGATCTGAAACGTAAAGATCTGAAGAGAACTCAAAATGTTTTTTTCAGCCGATTACATAACTTTCCTTTCTACTTCGTAGAGCAAGGAAAGTAAAAACGCGTCCGAGTGGCATGTGACAAAAGGTATGTCGGCAATAATATTGGGGTCAAGTAATCATTTGTAACAGATTTGGTGTCTGTTGTGTTGTCATTGTGAGTAGAATAGAACGAAAATTCCTACGTACCATGTTGCCTACACTGATTGCAAGACTATTGTGTACACAGTGTCCTCATAATCCAATTGCGTTAATATTAACGTTTCTCTATTAGAATGCCATATAAGGTATTGAAGGAAAGGGGGCTGTTTTTGCAAGGTGCGAAGCTAATCAGTTGGGATTTGACTGAGTTCGCCGTTCTTCTCTATTTGTAACACCATTTCTCTTCTGGCCTGGCATAATGCTGCGGGTTCTCCTGAGTTCTTTCACCGCCTGAGTCTTTAGAATTCTGTAACATCTTTATTCTCTTCTTCAAGTGCCGTCTCCATCATCGAAGGTTGGCGATCAATTCTGCAAATCTCTCACGGTCCTGAGCCAGGTGAAACAAAGCGGCTGCTCGGTTAATTCCCGTCCAGCTACGTATGTTCGACAACCATGACGCGCGCTTCCGCCCCACTCCCCTACGTCCACTGATCTTACCCATCGTTATTGTCTGCAAAAAACTGTACTTGGGGCCACGCAAGGCATGCCCCAAGTACGACGCTTTGCGCCTCTTTACGATCATCAGCAGCTCACGTTTCAGGGAGTTCTGTTGGAGGATGTAGTCATTGCGGAGTCTTGCGGTCCAGGGGATTCTCAGCATACGCCGAATCAGCCACATTTCAAAAGCCTCTAGCCGATTCATGTCCCTGGCCTTCAATGCCCACGTCTCTACCCCATACAGAAGTATAGACTTAGCACTTAACAACTCGCCAGCGCAATGCGAAACTTACATCCTGGTGACACAATATACATCTTTATACTGAAGTTCAAATTCATCCTTTGTTGAATTAGGGCGCAGTCTTAATTTAATCTTAATTCGTAATTGCATTTATTAACCAATTTAACTAAATAACTTATTATTTAATTTAGTTTTTATTTATTTGCGGTCGTGAATAAACCTTTTCTTGTAAATTGAAGGAAGTCAGTTTGACCTTGCCACCTTCTTACGGCTTCTCAAGCCACTTCCACTTTCAGTTGTAGAGCAATAATAATCTTCATTGACTGGATATAAAAACAAAAGAGGACGGATAGAGATTTGGAATTAGGCGGAGGGGAGTTATCTACTGACTGCTTTAGCCCAGAAGATATACGATCTTCAGTAGATTGTTCATTTCCTCAGAGACTGGTGATGTTAATATTACAAATGCTTCTTTGGCTAGTGACAAATTAGCATCATCAGAGTCTCTAGGTTAATCCCTTGATTAAGGTAGCTAACCTCAAATGTAGATTGCTATTGTGTTGTTTTAAGTAGGTCCGTAGAAGCAAAACATTGTTGACTCTACCAGTGAGACTGAAGTAAATTTAAATGGTGTAAAATTGATAGATCTGCGGCGTTTACGAAGAACAAGGCGAGGTTGGAACACGCCAAAATGAAGCACCAAGTTGTCGATGATGCATTTGATGCGGCCACTGAAAATATCAAACGTGACATCAAGAAGAAATCTGGTTTCTACTCTGACGTTTTGAAAAATCTGGCGGTACAGTCGCTTACAGTTGTTAGTATTATATTTTTCAACCGTCGAAGTTATTGGTCATAAATTAACTTTTGAAACTAGGCAAAGCACATCTGAATTTCACCTTTTTGGTGCTTAGAGCGACGCAGCTCCTTTTCATGGTACTTACTTTCCCCCTGATTAATTCGTGAGTGCTCAGTTTCAACAGCTACCAGCTATCCAGTACTGGCTGATTGTGCTGGCTCATTGCAGCTAAACAGAATTAATTTAAGAGTTTCTTTTATTTGGTGACCATTTCGTTCCCTCCCAACATCGCGCTTTCTTGAGGGACAGGTTGTTGATAATCTAAGTGGTTGTTGAAGAATGGAGCTGAGCGTTTCAGTTGTAGATACATAGCTTTACACGTGAAATTAAGATTTGTGAGGTTGGGTTTGTATGTTTGGTGGTACGAAGTTTAGAGTGATTCAATCGCTGCCTGCTATGAAGCTATGACTAACCAACACCAGAAAGCGCAGGTATTTAGCAAGTTGATAATTATATCGTTTTCTTTAGACATGTATCACTATTTTTGCATATATGGGCGATATATTGCCATCTAAACTAAAATATCTGGTACGTTGCAACACACAACTTTCCTTAGCTCTACGTCAATTCACTTTGTACATGGCTTTTTCTACTTACTCAATTCATTTATCACTCAGTTCATTCGAACTTGGTCAAACAACACTTCACAGCAGCAGAAAGTGGTAGCGCTTACAGTTCCAGAATTTATTGTGTTGCTCTACTCATTCCCGGACCATTATTGATCAATTGGTAGATAGAATAGAGAATTAATGAGGCTGTAAACACAATTTTTTTGAGAAGGATAGTAATCACTTTTGCAGAGTTATCAGGTAAAAACTTTTAAACCTGGTAATAAGCGAATCAGCGGTAGTTGAAATTCCGGAATTTCTGTAGTCACCCCCTTATACCTTATGGCCATCTTTAAACGCTCACCCTATAGGTATTGCATTGGACTATTACACCAATTTTTTTTTTAACATTCTAGTGACATTTCGGCGTAGTTTATAAGAAAAAACCCTGCAAATTATTACATAATGGTTTATTATTCTCATGAACAGCTTGACCTAGTATTACTGCTCCGAGACCCATCCCATTCGATTCAGCACTGACTACTAGTAAACCATACAAAACACGACCTGACTACAATGGAACTATGGAAACTAAATATTCCCTCGGCGCCAGGCACGCGTAAACGTCTGTAGGCATTTATGATCCGATGGAGGGGTGTGCGGAGGAAGTGGCCTTAACCTTCCTCTGCCCTGTCGGGCAAAAAGAGTCGGGGAAATTGGGACGGGGGCTTTCAGCAAACCCTCGCTCGGCAATTGGCAGGACGTTGCGAGTCGAGTGGGCCTTGAAAATGATACGAAACACGGCTTATTTGCGATTATACTGCGTTTCGTTAATTTTTTTAACCTTTTTTTGCCCATGACAACCATGGGCTTCGTCCGATCGGATTGCCGAGATGGCGGGCACAACTAGATACCAAATGGGATTTTTGTGCGAAAGAACGAATTTTGTAGACCACGTTAAAGGCACAAAATGGCCTGGACGGCGGACGGACATTGCAGATTTGGAATCCCCATGTCTTGAAACGTAAAGTATCAAATTTTGAGGGGGGGTTGTAAAAAATTTTTCGGGACCGAAAACATAGGGTTGTTATTCAGAACGAATAATAAACCAAAAATGCGCTAAAATCGATTTTCGTCGTAACTTTTGATAATTTATTGGGCTACTCACGTCATTTTCCCTCGAATGAGAATTTTATGGTATAGTTGCCTTATTCAGAGCTATCAATAAAAATACAATACATATAAACTATTTTATCAAAATCGTTAGAGCCGTTTTTGAGAAAAAAAAAATTTGTTGATTTGATCACTAATGTTAACTTTCGGGATTTTGCTCATACCCTTATTTTGGCGTCCCATGGCAATCTGCGCGCTAGATATCAAGTCTGAGCGGATTTGGTAGGCCGTTTTCTCTCAAAATCGGGGTTTTCGAACACAGTAGGGTCTGAAACGTAAAGATCTGAAGAAAACTCAAATTTTTTTTTTCTAGCCGATTACATAACTTTTCTTTCTACTTTGTAGAGCCTAGAAAAGTAAAAAGTTCATGTAAAATAATTATGCACTTAACGGAGGCCCCCGGAAAAACATGTTTCGTTGTTGCAGCTCGTAGCTCCTCGAGTCTTGTTCCGAGTTGTTAAGACTGACCTTGACAAGATGAGACAATTGGCCGACCAAGTCAAAAAAGAATACTTCAAAGTGTCTCAAATGCAAGTGAATATTCGAATCGACGTCGAAAGATTTCTACCTGAATCCGAAATCGGAGGAGTTGTCGTCTACTCGACGCAGGGCGACAGAAAAGTCGTCAATACAATCAAGTACCGTATCAGTTTGACTCGTGAAAGAATGATACCCGTCATCCGTTACTTGTTGTACGGGGCCAATGCTAGTAGGTACTTCTACGATTGATTTCTCCCATTGAACGTCGGGTCTGTAAAATAAGCTGAACAAAAATTCGTTCGCCTTTGAGGAATAAGGAAAAAATAGTGGAAAACTATTGAAGAAGGCCATTCATAGTGCAGCTGAAAAGCTGGAAACACCGCATAACAGACAAATTTACAAACACTACCCAAGTGTACATATTAAAAGACAAGGTTACCATTCAATTATATTAAATGTACCGCTTTCGTTCATTTTGATCAGAGTTTTAATACATCATATCAATAAAATGGCTTGTCCTTATCAAAATAGACAAAAATATGTGTAACACGAAAGCAAAAACGAAATTGCTGCATATTATTACGCAATGCTAAAGTTTACGTACCTGCTAGGTGAGTCCGTCTCCTCTGGCTTGTGAGTTACTGTGGGCAAGCGCTTTCGATGTAAAGACATCATCGTCTGGCCGTTAAGTCAGTACTGACAAGCCAGAGGAGACGGACTCACCTAACAGGTACGTTAACTTTAGTAATTTGCCAACTGGCGGATAGAACCCAATTTCTTTAATTACGCAATGGTTTATTATTCTTTTGCCGAGTTGGTTGGGGTGAAGCAGGAGGTAGTGACAGGAAATGTGCGCAGGCTGGAGAAAAACGATAACTTATGCTACACTGTCCGTAAGTTCCTTCAACTAATAGGATTCACCTCACTATATGTACAGTGATTTCACTGTTGCCCATCTAGACGCAGTCTTACACCTCTGACCCATTCTTTTCCACTCAGGGGGGAAAAAAAAACAAAAAAACTAGGAAACGATACCAACACGACAATAAAACTGCCAGAATTTCGTTTTTGACTGATTTTTTAAACCATTTTTTGCCCATAACAACCATGGGTTGCGTTCGATGGGTCAACATACTCGAAATCCCTCAATTGACATCTTTTCTGAAATACCCCATGATCTTACAATATTCACGAATTCACCATCTACTTGACAAAATGCCTCTTTCGATCATCTAACCGGTAAGTTTGCAACCCCCCAATATATACGTCAATAGTAATTTTTATCACCTTTTTGTGAGAATAGTTCTAAGCAATTGAACGGGGACACAACTGCCAAACCAATTCAATTTGGGTGGAGGAGTATCCAAAATTTGGATTAGCGAGGTTGTGTTGTTTCAAATTTCACCTGTGGGAAAATTCTCATGGCGAGTGCAATACAATGCATTATCAAAAAGTTTAACAAAGATCGAGTTTTTGCTATGGAGAAGAAAGTGTGAGTACAGGTTTCTTTCTATATGGTGGTTGTGGCTATATGAAATGTAGTGGGTTCCTTTGGTTACTGGAACATAAAACTTGAAGCTTCTTCATATCGCCTATGTAAGCCTTCTCTTCTACTGTTCTACTTCTTCTGTTCTCTTTCTACATTTTCGAACAGTTTGTTTTCGTTTTTGCTTGCATCTTCCATGGTAAAGCTGTCACTCCCACGAATTGTCTATACTTCCACGAATTACTGACAGTGAGTACTAGTGCCACAATAACATGATATAAGTTGGGGTGGGGAAGCCAACAAACGCAATATCAGTTTCTGCACGTTGTGCCACGTTTATATAAAGTGTACGCTGCCAAGTGTGTTGTCTTCTTACATTCACACACTCGATTATGGACGTTCCCAGCCTTCAGAGTGGGTATTCTCAAGGATGAGGTCGATTACAGTGCTTTGTCCACTTGCTTCTAACTTTTCTTGACCTGCTGCCCAACGAGTTTTGGCGGATATGTGGTTCTTCCATAGTGTTCTGGCTGTCCTGACGTGCCCTTCTCTTCTCCCAGTCGTCGGATTCTGGGTACCTCTTCTGGAGTCACAGTCGTGGAAACCATTCGCTGCCCCGCTCTCATCAGCTATGTGTGGCTGTTCCCCCCTATGTGTAGTCGTCTCTTTCATACTGTGAATTGGCTGTCAGATGACTTTGGTGCCAACCTCCTCTGTGTTTCGTAGCCCCTGACATCTTCTATTCAACTTTCTTGCCCTTCCCACCAACTTTAGGTGGTGTCAATGTGATGTGTTATGTCTTGTCGGCTCATTTATTTTATTTATGCTCCCTCATTTTTACTTTCCGCTACCCTGAAGGGAAGGAAAGTATAGTAATCGGCCCAAAAAAAATTTGGGTTTTCTTCAGATCTTTACGTTTTGAGGCCTACTGAGTCTAAAAAACCTAATGTCGGCGCGTGGTCCGTGTGTATGTGTGTGTGTCTGTAGTTCGATTTGCGGGAGAACGGCTGATCCGATTGAGCTGGTTCTTTTTTGTAGACACCAAAATAAGGTTATGGACGATTTCGGCCGATGGGAAGGGTGGGGTGACAAAAATGTACCAAAAACTGGGGTTTTTCACATTTTTCTCGAAAACGGCTCTAACGATTTTGATTAAACTTTCACATCATCTTCTACTAATCAATACCTAACTTTTCTTCTCTATACATATCTCCATGAAAATACGGTGAACGGAGATATAGGACCATGAAGCAAAAATAGGTTTTTTACGCTTTTTGGCAAAACGGCTTCAACGATTATCACCAAACTTTCTAGATGTATCCGAATAGTTGATACCTACATATTATTCTCAATAAATGTTCCTCTGACAGTCCATTGAACAGAGATAAAAATCAAAATGTGTCGAAAATAAAGTTTTTTCGAACATTTCCGTAAATTCCAGGGTAACTTCTTCACCAGATGTGATAAATTCTAATGGAGTGTCTTTCTGTCACCTATACCAACATTTCGTTTTCTATAATTATTTCTGTATTTATATGCTGAACGGAGATATAAGCCAAGTTCACTCAGAAAAGGAGATTTGTCGAATATTAATTTATCGGTATTCCAATTTTCTCAAAAACGGCTCTAACGATTTCGATCAAACTTTCGGAGTACTCTCAGTTAACTAGTACGTACATTTTGTTCCCCATAAATGTTCCTGTAAAAATGCGTTGAACGAAGATGTAGCGCCCGCCTATGTAGGTGGTGTTCGAAATTACGGGGGTGGCAGAAAGTTGTGTGTTGCTACGCACCAGATATTTCTCTCTTGTTCCTGATTTTGTTCCACCGCTGTTCCACTTTTGTTTTTCCTTTAATTCTTGTATTGGCTCGTCTCTGTCACTATCAAAATAAATAAATTAATATACTGAGTAAAACACTGATTGGGTTAGTTGGTAATACGATAAATGCGAGACGTGACATCTGTCACAGAGAAGTTATTTGGGCAATTCCTACTCTACGGCGCTATCGAAGTGGGAGTTGAGGGGTTCCAGTGGAGGGGGTTCATAACGTGGTTATCAACCGCCGAGCCAGGCTGTTAACAATTGACTCAAGTCGAGAGGATGGTCCGTTGAAATTGAACACATTCGTTCCGTCGGCCCTAGTTCCATTTCTGACCAAATCTTCCAACCGGCCGACTCCGGGACTCCGAGTTTATTTCTAATTTAACACTTCGGGATGTCGAGGAGGTCTTCCACGGGCGATCCGTCGGTTCCGGACGGAGGATCCCGAGCCTGGTTCGTTATGATCGGCTCCTTCCTCTGCAACGGCCTCATATTTGGTTTAATCAACACTTATTCGGTCATTTACGTGCGGCTTTTGAACGATCTCAAAGAAGACGGCGTGACAGACTCGTCGTCGAAAGCTTGTGAGTACAACTCTACGTTAGTTACATCATCTTTAACAGTAAATTAAGTTGACCGTGAGAATCGAGACTGAATACTTTCCTAATTGATGAACGGACGTTCGAGCCGAGCTGATGTCTTCAAATATGATACTTGAAGCGCACCGTCTTGGCGGTGTTCAGGCCTGTGGAAATGCCTAGGGTGCTGTATACACATTCTCTGTACAGCATTTGGAAGCAGTTTCCGTGTATGATTTGGTTGGTATTGGCCAGTTGGCTCGGAACGTTTGTTATGAGCCAACGTGAACGTCCACATGTCAGGATAAACGGATCAGCCATTTGGTACCCAAAAAATAACAGAAACCTCAACTATTGTACTGTAATTCTTGGTTCTGCGTATGATTATAAGCAGTACTTCGTAGAAAGAGGTGGTTTTAACCTGTGATATTACCGTGCAGAATATTGAAGAGATATGTCGTCAAACCGTGGAAATTGTTATCGTGAAAGGCAGCGTGCGCCACGTGATATCAGAACACTGATAAGAAAAATCTATAATGAACTGGACAGCGGTAATAAGTGCCAAACTATACCATAGTCAATGAAGCACACAAAATATTACCGCCCCCAGTCCAAAAACCATGAAATCGAGTGATCACGTTAAAGTTAACTGAAACATTCAATTTTTAATTGTTATTTACGACAGTAGTTGGTGTTGTAGGTGGTGGATGATGCAAATCTCCCAAACCCACTTGAGTGCTATACGGTCACTAATGTGGAGCAAAACTGAACGCAAGAGCTATGTTATATTATTCAACACAACTGGTTACTAAAACGTTCATAATAATTACTACTGAAATAACTAATAGTACTGTACTAAAGACATCAAAAACAGCGACATCAATATTGTTTCTACTTCAGTTTAATCCTCCCAAATCCCAAGAAGGGGTCGCCACTATTTGGCCATTGACGCGTCGCTATCTACCCATCTGATGTATCTCATTATCTTTCGATTTTTAGTTGACTCAAGCTTGAGAAGGCAATCTGTAGGGTCAACAGGATCGAACCCACGATATGAAAGAAGCTATCTGTTGACAACCGGTATCTAGAATCCCACGGGAACGTTTGCTCCTTGGGTCCTGCGGTTGCAAAAGTCAAGGTTGTTCCGAATTCGCTGACTGTTGCATACAATTTCGAATAATATTTTTTTAAACTTCTAGTGCGACGCATCGCGCTACTTTTTTTCATTCGTCTGTTGGCTTCAGGCAAGGACAGGAGATTGAAAATAAATAAATCAATTTCCTCAATCCAAATAACAATTAGCGTCGATCTCAAGATATAATAATAATAAAAGGATGTGGATTCATTAATGTACAATTTTTGATATCGGAGAAAATGTTTCGTTTTTGTCCCGCAGTTGCTTTGAAACGTTACCACAAACAATCATTAATATCTGCACGAGGATTATATTCATCCCCCCCCCCTCCTTTCACCTGATTCCTTGTCACCCTGCATATACAAGCACTGCACACTCTTCAACGCGTTCCTACAGAAACGCCTATGCTGCACACAATCCAATTAGTACTAGTTCTTAAAAAAATAATTGTAAGGGTGAAAATCGTTTGAGCAGAGAGATGAAAGAAAAGGGGGGAGGGGTATGTTGCGACGCTTCACACAACTTTGCTCAGCCCCACTTGCATTCATTGAATTTCGTCGCTCGGGTGACTAATTAATTTGTTTGTCATTCAGTTCGTATGAATTTGGTTGAACGTAGCTCAACGCTGTACATAGAAACTGATGGCGCTCGAAGTCCCGGAATTTATGGAGTTGCTTCTACGAATTCCACGACCGTTATTGAGCGATCAGTGCATGAGGGATTCACGATGCAACGTTTTTAAATTTGTTATTTTTACAAAAAAAAAATTTTTTTTATTACCCCCTTACCGTGTAGATTGTTTATTGGACTACCAGCTTAATATTTCTGAGTGTCACATGACCAGTATTTGTAAAGAAAAAAACTGCGCGAAAATAGATTTTCTTCAACATTTTTGATAATGTTTTGTGTTCGGGTCCATCAGTACGATAACTATAACTCTTGAACTAATTCTTGTACTCTGTAATATCTTGAACCGATTTGGCTCTTACTCTTACTTTGCGGGTCCGACCTGCAGGCTAATTATCGCATTTGAGTCGATTTGATTCAGCCGTTTTCTCTCCATTTCCCTAAATGGTTTTTCGTACGCAAGAAGCCCTTGAAATCTAAAGATCTAGGGAAACTGACAACTTTTTCAACCGATTACATAACTTTTCTTTCGATTTCATAGGGCGAATTAGAGTAAACATGAATTGCCTGTGTTCGGAGAATCTCATTTCATGATGGGCTGCTAGTGTGACAAATCTATTTCAGTAATGGAGTTTTTTGTTAAATTTACCAAAAACGAGAAATTTTCACATTTTGACGAAAACGGCTGATTTCGATTACATTTCAACGAATCAGTTTAAATGGGTTGCGGAAAGTTGTGTTATGCTTCACACCTGATATATCGGATTAAGGAAGCGTGGAAGTTTTTTAATTGCTCTCGAGCTAACTTGAAACCGGAACTCTGGTTCTGCAAGAAGTGGTTTGTGGTGGTGGTGAGGGGTGCGAAGTAAAAGAGCGGGTTCGGAAAGGGATGCCGTGTTATAAACCGCAAAAGGATGGGTTGGGAAGAAAGGAAGGCACGTTTAAGATCTAAAGCGAGTGCTTCTGTAGAGGACTGCGGAAACCGAGGAAATGAAAGTAGGGGAAAGAGCTGGTAAGCGAAAAGTGAGCGACCTCCGGGTTGAGGTGCACCAGTTTAGTTTTTTTTTCTTCATCCATCCTTCTCGCTGAATTCATGTAATCAAGGTGAGGGACTGCATCTTTGGGCAGATATACGAGTTCGCCACTTCCAGTTCTTTAAGATACTCAGCAACATTCATAATTACAGTTAACCTACCAAGGTCGGAGTGATCCCAGGTGAAGGACAAGAAAATTCCAACGTGACTGTTCATCTGTCCTTTCCTTCTATAAACATTTGGTGCGAAATACCAGCCAATTTTCGTCAGCTCCCACGTCCGCTTTAGCTACTAGTCCAATTTGAGTTCATATGAACTTGTAAAACATAATGTAACGTTCTAAGTGGAAGCTAGTAGGATTATATTTGCGATCACTATTTTATATAGCACTACGTACAGTGTGACAGGGTTAATACGAGTTCAATGGGAAAGTATCTTCAAATCATCGTAAATTGTTTGAGAGCTGCGCCCGTCAATGGGACAACCTGAGTACAGCTGCCCGAAGAAAAGGAGGAGGACTGTGACCCGTGAGAGGTGACAAAACGAATGGGACGCAGTCCAGAACCGCGCAGCTCGTTCCATCACTTCGTCCATGGCTCAATCAGCGGCACTCTGAGGTGGATTTCTACTTCACGCAGTCGCTCATGGGAAATGGAGCGTTTTTATTACCTCGGTCGCATTGGCAAAGCTGCAAGCACAAACTGCACTGCAGGTTGATGCGTGACAAGGGCATGCTGGCGGTGCAAGACAGAGGACACAGTCGGTCAGCTCACACCAGAGGGATTCCGCAGTCCACACTGTGTTACATTCCAAAGAAACACGGAAGTGCCTGGCTCAACTTGCCCAAGCAGTGTTCTGGGGACACTAGAAGCAGATCTCCCCAATATGTCCCCCCCCCGCCTCTTTCTCTATCTCACTCCCCCCAATCGTAAATATGTGAGTGATATGTGGAAAACCGCACTAAAATATTTGTTAACTTACTGTGCTGCTCCTAACATTCTCCGCGAATCAAATTTGTATACTACGGCTGTGCATTTTGGGTCTGTCCGCACACAAAATTTGATAGTAGAAGTCGTGGAGTGGGGGTTTTATTCTCATAACTTCTTTAAAGAATCGTTTGGAAAATCGAAGCGGAGTGTAAAGGATGAAATGTGGCACAGTATTGCGGACAAACAGAAAGGCAAGTAGGAATTCGGCAGTTGGAGACCATTTGAAGGGGAAAAGGTCACAGTTTTAATTTTAGGATATACAGAGATAACCCCTTTGTTGAAGTAGTTCATGTCTGCGATAAAGACTCTGCGCTCGAATTAGTTGAAATGATCAAAATCGGGGATTTACCGTAAACGATGTTATCAACTTGAGACGAGTTCACCTTAATTGATTTTTGTTTGCAGTAACGTCCATCATTTTAAAGTTAATTAGCAAGTAACTTTCCCATCCGATAATCAGTTCTTTCGAACCGGGTTTTTACGCTCTCCCTACCTTTTGTGGCCCATCCCCACTTTCTGGTGGTTGACTAACACCAATCGCCTTCCTTTACACTTCTATTGGTTGCCTAATTTTAATTTGGAGTAATGCGTACATAATAAAGCAGTTATGTTACATTGAACCGTTTTATTGACGTGCATAAAAACTACCTGAGCAGTGATATCCATCCACTCTTAAATTAAATATTAAAAACGAGCGGTGCGTAGCAACACCCAACTTTCCACCACCCCTTTAAGTTCGAACACCAGCTACATATGCGGGCGCTATATCTTCGTTCAACGCATGTCTACAGAAACATTTACGGAGAACAAAATGTAGGGACTAGTTAGCTGAGAGTACTCCGTAAGTTTGATCGAAATCGTTGAAGCTGTTTTCGAGAAAAATGCGAAAAACCCTAGTTTTTGGTACATTTTCGTCCCCCACCCCCCTTCGCATAGGCCGAAATCGCCCATAACCTTATTTCGTTGTCTACACAAAATAACAAACAAAACAAAAAAAGAATCGAACTACGGACACACGGACCACGCGCCGAAATTAGGTTTTTTAGACTCAGTAGGCCTCAAAACGTAATGATCTGAAGAAAACCCAACATTTTTTTTGACACGATTACTATACTTTCCTTCCCCTTTGGGGAAGTGGAAAGTAAAAAACCCTGCAAATTATTACACAATGGTTTGTTATTCTCATGAACAGCGTGTATTACTGCTTCCCCATCCCATTCGATTCAGCATCGAATACTAGTAAACCATACGAAACATGACCTGGCTACAATGGAACTACGGAAATATTCCCCCGGCGCCAGGCGCCCGTAAATGTCTGATCGGATGGTGGGGTGGGAAGAGGGCTTCCAGCGAACCCTCACTCAGCAATTGGCAGGACGTTGTGAGTCCAAAGGGTGCTGCGAGTCGAGCAAGCCTTGAAAACGATACGAAACGGCTTATTTGCGATTATACTGCGTTTCGTTAATTTTTTACTTTCCTTGGCTCTACGAAGTAGAAAGGGAAAGTTGTGTAATCGGCTGAAAAAAAAATTTTGAGTTCTCTTCAGATCTTTACGTTTCAGACCCCCCTGAGCCCAAAAAACACAATTTGGGAAAATGGTCTGTGTGTGTGTATGTGTGTCTGTGAACGATTTTTAGAGAGAACCATCGTACCAAATCCACTCAAACTTGATATCTCGCCCGCAGTTTACCATAGGACGCCAAAATAAGGGTTTGAATAAAATCCGCCGAAAGTTAACTATAGTTATCATAGTGATCAAAACACCAAATATTTTTTTTCTCAAAAATGGTTCTAACGATTTTGATTAAATTTTTTATATTGATAGCTCCCAATATGAGAACTATACCATAAAATTCCCATTAATGGGAAAATGATGAGAGCAGCACAATAAATTATCAACATTTTCGACCAAAAGCGTGTTTAGCACAGTTTTGGTTTATTATTCATTCTGAATAATAACCCTATGTTTTCGGTCACGAAAAATTTTTTACAACCCCCCCTCAAAATTTGATACTTTACGTTTCAAGACATGGAGATTCCAAATTTGCAATGTCCGTCCGCCGTCCCCCGTCCCCCGTCCCCCGTCCCCCGTCCGCCGTCCGCCGTCCGGGCCGTTTTGTGCCTTTAACGTGGTCTAAAAAATTCGTTCTTTCGCCCAAAAATCCGATTTGGTATCTAGTTGTGCCCGCCATCTCGGCAATCCGATCGGACGAAGCCCGTGGTTGTAATGGGCAAAAAACGGTTAAAAAAATTAACGAAACGCAGTACAACGCGGGAGCTACAAGCGTTTCGTCGTTTGAATTCCCTCCGCCCCGCCCGTCTCATTAAAAACCAACCGCTCTCGAGGCGAGCGAGTGCGGCCTCCCGCTCGCTTCCCTCCCAACGACCGGTCTCTCCCCATTCGCCTTACTCTTCCAATTTCCCCGACGTTTTCGTTTTAATACGATTCAATTTTTTAGATTCTTTCGTTTCATTCTCATTATGTTTTTTTCATAGATTTTTGGTTAAATTTTGATATTAGTATTTAGCGTGCATGTTTTCATATTAAAATTCAGTTTTTTCTAGATACTTTCGTGTTTTTTTTGTTTATTTTAATATTACGATTCAGTTCTTTTCGGCCTTTTTTTGGGTTTCATTATGATATTTTTCGATGCTGAATCGAACAGGATGGGTCTCGGAGCATTAATGCTAGGTCAAGCTGATTATCCGAATAATAAACCGTTGTGTAATAATTTGCAGCGTTTTTTCCTTATAAACTCCGCTGGAAATTTTGTAGAACGTTAAAAACCATTGGTATTGTAGCCCAATCTAATACTTAAAGGGTGAGTGTTTAGAAACGCTCATGAGATACATGGGGGTTACTCCAGAAATTCCTGAATTTCAACTACCGCTGTTTCGCTTACTACCAGTTCCAAACGTTTTTACCCAATAACTCTGCAAAAGTAATTACTATCCTTCTTCAAAAAATTTGTGTTTACAGTCTCATTGATTATCTGTGTACCGATTGCTCAATAATGGTCCTGCAATGAGTACGAGCAGCACAATAAATTCCGGAACTGTAAGCGCTACCGCTTCCTGCTGCCGTAAAGCGTTGTTTGACCAAGTTCAAATTAACTGAGTGATAAATGAATTGATTAAACTGAATTGTTGTAGAGCTAAGGAAAGTTGCGTGTTGCAACGCACCAGATATTTTAACCATTTTTTGCCCATAACAACCATGCGCTTCGTCCGATCGGATTGCCGAGATGGCGGGCACAACTAGATACCAAATGGGATTGTTGTGCGAAAGAACGAATTTTTTAGACCACGTTAAAGGCACAAAACGGCCCGGACGGCGGACGGACATTGCAAATTTGGAATCTCCAAGTCTTGAAACGTAAAGTATCAAATTTTGAGGGGGGGTTGTAAAAAAGTTTACGTGACCGAAAACATAGGGTTATTATTCAAAATGAATAATAAACCAAAAGGGAATTTTTCGCATATTTTTTCTAAAAACAAAAAAAAATAAATAATTAACTATATTCGTCTATTGACGTACATTGAAATTACGGGAGTGTTTTTATGTTTAAATTGTAGCGTCACTTTCAAAAGTTCCTCATCTCCCACACTGCTCCCTTGATGACCCAAATCGATGTCTTACGGGTTGTTAAGCTAGTAACATTCGAATAAGGGGGGGGGGGGGACTCTTCTCTTTTAAACCTGGTTGTTACGTTCACTTTTCCGTCCGTTTAATATTAGGAAATGTATGTGCAATGTTTGTTAACTCATTTTATATGCCTAATGCTGGTCCGTCGATGCTGGGAACACCTTCGAGCAATTTTAGGCTAACGCCCATATAATGAAGGCAATGTGAATAGTTCGATGATGCAAACACCTCTCTCTCCCTCTCGAGGTAGTTTTAAGTAGCTCCTTCGTGCAGTTAGCGTCCAATCAGTACTAACCTACGTTCCCTAGACTCATTAGCTGTAAATTATGGATGTCAGCCGTAATTCGCTCTGGCATTTACGAGAAGAGCGATGGAAGGCTATGCCGTCATTCGTTCGAGTAATATCTTGACGTACGTCAGTATTTGAGTCAGTTCTTGATCGATCAATTGTACGGCAGTTAGTTCGCTATCCAATAAGATTCATTGAAAGGTGAATCCGGCAATTGACCTTATTTTGCTCCGCAGTTCACTTAGTCTCTTCAATCATTCGACTTTCAAAGACGTATACTTCCGTCAATTACTTCGTTCATCGCTTCGGCGTCAGTTGGAGACCTTGTCCGTTTGGAAGGTTGTATGGCGCAGTTGATGGAAATTGCATAAAAAAGAGGAAAAATCCCAATACCTCTTCAAACATGTTGAGAAAGACGGCCATTATTAACTGTCGAGCTATCCACACATACTCCCAGTGAGGCATGTGTATCTGTCCTCCACTTGATAGACCGTCCAAACCTTGTCACCAAACTGACTCCCATTAAAGGCACCGGGCGATGGTAGTCTTGTGGTAAGACGAAGGTCTCATAATCCGACGATAGTTGGGCTATTGAATCATAGCTCGTGATTGCTGTAATGTCAGCGGCTCCCCGAACATCTCTAAACCCCCCTTCTTGGTCTTGTCAATTTTCGCCAGAGTTTATTGTTCTCGACTTCCTGAATAACGAAGGCTTTGAGTCAGTCGATGGATATGGTTTGTGGTCCTCTTGGTATTTCCACTTTCAAAGCCTTTTCACTGCAGGAAACGCTTTGAGGAGGCAGTCATCCATTGGCTGCCAAGGTTTACGAGTGGCGTCATGTCGTATGAGGAGGAATAAAGATCTGGATGAACGTAGGTGTTTTAACGAGCGTGGTACTTTTCTAGAACAGTTTCCGGTGGTGCGTGGGATTTCGTAGTTTATACAGACGGTAATTATTATTCGGTTTTATACAAAAACGCAGGCCGACGAAGTTTCGACTGAATTACGCAAGTCCCTGCGGTACTAAAGTTGACCATGAGTGTATGACATCCCTATTACAAGTTGACCCCGATAAACTGGCAAATGTTTGTCGAGTGTCTTCGTTGATGTATGCGTTTCATACAAAAATGCCTGAATAGTGCACCCCAACTAAGAGGTTGAGGCCTGTCTCAGACCGCACTATTAACTGCAACCTCTGCCAAAATAATTGTCGGCGTTCTTGTATAATATTTCATTCGCTGGGCTGGACAATGGCTGTGTTATCCTGGCACTGGGGATCCGTCGTTCGTCAAGAGTAATGGCATTTTCTACTTCTTGTAAAATATGTGAACAAAGCCGACACTTCGAAATAACTAATAATGTGCATGTGAGACTGGGGAAGAAAAATAATAATATCGGGAGACTGGCTGTTGGGCGATTGTAATAATATTAATCATGGCTTTTTCTACTTACTCAATTCATTTATCACTCAGTTCATTGGAACTTGGTTAAAAAACCACTTCACGGCAGCAGAAAGCGATAGCGCTTACAGTTCCAGAATTTATTGAGCTGCTCGTACTCATTCCCGCACCATTATAAACCAATTGGTACACAGAAAATTAATGAGGCTGTAAACACGATTTTTTTGCAGAGTTATCGGGTAAAAACTTTTAAAACTGGTAGTAAGCGAACCGACGGTAGTGGAAATTCCGAAATTTCTGGAGTCACCCCCTTATATCTTATAACCGTTTTTAAACGCTCACCCTATTGATATTGCATTGGATTATTATACCAATTTGTTTAAACATTCTAGTGACATTTCAGCGGAGTTTATAAGATAAAACTGCGCTAAAACTGACTTTCGTCGAAAATGATAGTAATTTATTGTACTGCTCTCGTCATTTTCCCCCGAATGGGAATTTTATGGTATAGTTGCCTTATTGGAGGCTATCAATATAAAAAATTTAATCAAAATCGTTGCAGCCGTTTTATAGAAAAAAAATTTGGTGTTTTGATCACTATGATAACTTTTTGACTAGTTAACTTTCGTGGATTTTGCTCATACCCTCATTTTGGTAACCTGTGGGTCTGTAGGTATCTAGGATCAAGTTTGAGCGGATTTGGTACGATCGTTTTCTCTAAAAATCGTTCACAGACACACAGACGATTTTCCCTAATAGTGTTTTTCAGATTCAGTAGGGTGTGAAACGTAAAGATTTGAAGAAAACTCAAATTTTTTTTCTGCCGATTACATTACGTAGGGCCAAGTAAAGTAAAAAAAATCTGATGGGAACTCGGTGCCATCCTTAAATGATTCCATTTACCGCTATCACAGCGTGTTTGAATCGAAATCTCTTGATGGTTCTCTGAATAAGGAGCTGTCGAATTGTCGTCCTCTGTCAGTATTGATTTGGGAGCCGAAGCGCCCGATACGTTAATACAGCAAAGCTCTAACAATTGTTTCTCCTGTAATATCGGATAGTGGAATGAATGGGTTCGCACAGTTTGGAGAATCGATCGATTATCATCAGAAGATATCGAAATCCGGCGACAAGTGTGGAGGACCGACAATATTAAGATTGATATTTGTAGATCTGGGTTCAATTTTAGGATGTGATGCGTCGATTCGTTTGCAGCACGCAACTTATCACCCAAGTTTGAGCGTCATATTTTAGGGTTGGCAAGATGTAGCGCCTTCGATCCAAATTTCTGGATGAGCAACATTTTGTACGGAATGAACATCTTTTCGAAAATGAATTGAGAGAAATGGTCGGAGAACGCCAGTGGATGAATCGCAAACGAGATCTGAGGAGAGACGTTACTTCAAATTTTCGACCCATTGTGTTGTCTCCGCATTCCACTGAACAAAACGTCCGTCTTTTTACGTCAATCTGAAGAGTTCTTGTTGAAATAACAGTTCTTGGCAAAGATCGACAGGTGAAGTTGACTAACCCAAGGAACCGTCGAAGGTCTACAGTCTGAGGCAACGGGAACCCGCGAATAGCTTTGATTTTCATAGGCAGTGAACTGACCACGTTTTCTGAGTACGACAGTATCTGAGAAAAGATCCTTAGGGAAATACTTTTGGCGAAGTTGACCTTCAAATTGAAATCGTTCAGACGTCGAAGAAGAGTGTTCGAGCGAAGTCGATGTTTTTACTCTGAGTAAAAAGGTTTAAGAATGTCATCGATATAAACATAACAAAAATTCAAATTGCGAGCGAGTGAGTGGATAAATCGTTGGAATGAGGGGAGCCCAAAACGTAATCTAACGAACTCAAAAAGACCAAAAGGGGTAACGACTGCGGCTTATGGAACGCTCTCTGGAGCCACAGGTGCGTGATGGCATCCACGAAGTGAGTCCTTCGGAAAAATGGTACAAATTGAAAGCTGGCTGTTGAAATCACGCAGATGTGGAATGGAATATCTGTCATGAATAGTGATTGCGTTTATAGATCGATAGTCACCACACAACTGAGTCCGAATAACACTTTGGGAAAATGGTCTGTGTGTCTGTGCAGGGGATTGAGGGTATACGGCTGAACCAAATCAGCTCAAACTTAATATCTAGCAGGTCACCATGGCACGCCAAAATAAGGGTATGGGCAAAATCCGCCCAAAACTAACTATAGTTATCACAGTGATCAAAAGACCAAATTTTTTTCTTCTCAAAAACGGCCCTAACGATTTTGATCAAATCGTTTATATGTGCAGCTCCTAATGAGATGACAATCCTGTAAAATTCTCATCGGGGGGAAAATGGTGAGAGCAGTACAACAAATTGCCAAATATTTCGACGAAAATCGATTGTAGTGCAGTTTTGTCCGTATGAACCCCGCTCAAATGTTACTAAAATGTTCAGGAGAATTCTGATGGTAGTTCAATCATGTACCTACATGACGAGTCTTCAATACCGTCCATAAGATATGTAGAAGCTATTCCAAAAATTCTGTAATTTCAACCACTGCCGTTGTACTAACTACCCATTTCTAAAATGTAAAAGTATTTGTATCCTCTGTAAAAGTGATTATTATCCTTCTCGAAAAATGGTGTCTACAGCTTCATCAATCCTCCGTTTACCAATTGCTCAATAACGGTCAGGGCATGAGTATGAGCAGCACAATACATTCCAGAACTGTAACCGCAGCGCTTTCTGCCACCGTAAAGTGATATTCTACCAAGTTTGAACGAACTGAGTGAATAATAATTAAATGAGGAGCAAAAGCCACGAAACACAGCGAATTTATGTAGTGATGAAAGTTGTGTGATGGGGCGCACCTTTAGACACCATATGAAGAGTCCTTGACCAAATACTTATCGACGGAAGACAATCATACGCTGAAATTCTGATTCTGCCTGAGCGAGTTCATTAGGAGTCAATCGTCTTGGGTGGTTTGTACTTATTTACAATACGGCTCTATTCGTGTGTTGATTTGAGGTTCAGCTGCAAGGACCCACATAAATGAAATCCAAGTGACCCAGAACAGAGTATTGCGCCTGATAACGGGATCGGAATGGTTCATACGGAACTCCACTCTCCCACACCAATCTGGACCTCCCTATAGTGGGCATAATGACAGAGAAACGTTATAGGAAGATGAATGCGTCCGTGGCGGATCACAGCAACCCCCTAGTTGCCTTTATCCTACAAACCCACCCCTTACACGGAACCTCCGCAGACCCAGGAGAAAGCGACCACAGGACTCTCTACAATATCATCCTCTGGTTAAGGACAACCAGTGGGTTGTTCATTTGTTCAAATCTCATGTAAATTAGACAGGGTCCAATGTATTATTTGTTCGACAAACTTAAATATTGTTTATATAACAAAGTTTTATGTTGTTAAAAAAAGTACAATATGTATGATTGAACTCCGGATTAAAGTCTGTGAATTTCGGACCTCCTTTGAAAAAATTCGGAAACTTCTTGAACGATCTGCTGTACATATTGGTATTGTATGTTCATTCAACGCAACCGAACGTTGACGAAATAAATTAAACACTGCGTGCGATCCGCCGTTTAAAATAACCTTCGCATCACGATATGCTAAATCACTACGAATTACGCAACGACGTTCTCAGATTACTAGGATGTGTCTCGGTGGATCCTGCTATTGTCGCCCCGGTTAACGGAATTCAAATTCCGTATCGAAATACGAACTCGATTCAAAACCGCAAAATTATCATAGTCGGGTCGCGAGGGTTTCTACGCGTGGGCTCAAAATTCGATTAGGTCGCGGCTCAAATGTCTCTCTAAGGTTTCGTGCGTTGGGCCAAACGCCTGTATCTATTTCCAAAAAAAAAAAAAAAACTCGTCACGTAATCAGTTCCACGCTGTCGGCAAGTTGGAGTATGTTACTGTGTTGTCGATTGCGTAATGTCAACATAGCATTTCTTCGCTCATCGACGCAGTTGAGTGATAATATTGCACTGCTGGCTATCGATACTGTTACCGGTTTGTAATAACGACGTTTGTCTTTAGCTTTGGAAATAATACGACTCTTTTTACTTTCCTCGGCCCTTCGAAGTTATGCTCTGAGCCGAAAAACAAAGTATGACAAACTCTGTTAAAATTGTAACGTTTCTTTAAACGAGAGCGGCACAAAAAATGATCAAGCATTTCGACAAATGCGATCTTAGCGCAATTGTCCCATCATAAATCGACCAGTCCTTGGTGTCATTATTGGGGCGACTCGATGAATTCAGGAATATTGAACACTACCGGGGCGTTTCATATAAAAAGTTAAGTTTTACCAAAATCGTGTAAAAAGAATCTGTGTAAAAACCTAAGTTCCAGAATTTATGGGTCTGTTGGTATTTATGCTGCAACTTCATCGCAGAACCGTAAGTGATGGAACCGTCAACATGATGATAACAGTTTTCGAGTGATAAGGAAAAAATTGCGTAAACGATTAGTCAAAAAATATGTTACTTCAAATTACGGCATTTCTGCGGCCAGTATTAACTTCTACCGGTAGCTTATTTGATTTACAATCCTGATTTTTTTTCGAACTTTGCTAATTTATTGCTACTCTCGTCATTTACCCTCGTGTGTCCGTACTAATATTTTAATCAAAATGGTAGAAGCCGCTTTTGAGAAAAAAATGTGTTTGACATTTTCATCGCTGTGATAGGTGTAGTTAGTTTTGCATTCATTTCGCAAGCTTAATTTGGCGTCCCGCGTTGATCTACAGGGTTGGTATCAAATTTGAGCAGATTCTGGTCATACACCGACACACGCAGTGACAGAATTATGTTTTTTGGACTAAGAAGCCCTCAAAACATGAATATCAGAAGAAAACTCAAATAAATGTTCAACCAATTACTCCGTAGGGCTAAGGAAAGTAAAAATATTAGTTGCTCGGGAGATAAAAATAGCTTAATGCATGTAGGGCTGGGGAAAGTTGTGTGATCCATCACACCTGATGTTCGTTATGTATTCTTCCTTCTTAATATTGTATGGTTCACATCAATCGCTACAAAGATTTTCTTTTTCAACCGGCCTCTCCTCTCGTTATCGAAGGACATGGTCAGTTTGATGTGCAGGAAGGGCACAATTAAACAATCTGTATCTGTCCCTTGCGCACGTCTTGTAGCTTGCGGGTATTTATACCCAGCGGTTGAACGTCGATTATTCCGAAAACAAAAATGAGTTCCATTCGCGTGCTCCTTGGTGTTGCTGCCGAACAAAACCTCCTAGTCGCGCAGCTGGACGTATCCACAGCATACCACAATGCTGAACTTGAGGAAGGGATTTATATGGAAAAACCTGCCTGCCTTGAAAAATATTTGGTTAACATAATTCTTCGAGAGAGTTCAAATGAAAATTCGGAACTTTTGGACAAGGCGAAACGAATGTTAACAGACATGAAAAAAGGGAATAAAGAGAAAGTTAATCTTTCGAAACGGGCTCTGTGCGGTCTGAAACAGGAGGTTTACGAAATTGAACGACATCTTGAAGGTAATAGGTTTCATATCGTTCAACGCTGGCCTCTGCATATATATCCTGACCAGGGAAATTAATGAGTCTGTAAACACGAATTTTTTGAAGACGGATAGTAATCACTTTTGCAGAGTTATCGGGTAATAACTGTTAGAACTGGTAGTAAGCGAAACGGCGGTAGTTGAAATTCAGGAATTTCTGGAGTGACCCCCACGTATCTCACGAGCGTTTTTGAACACTCATCCTTTAGGTATTGGATTGGACTACAATACCAATTTTCTTTAACATTCTACCAACATTGCAGCGGAGTTTATAAGGAAATATCTGGTGCGTAGCAACACACAACTTTCCGCCACCCCTTTAAGTTCGAACACCACCTATATAGGCGGGCTCTATATCTGCTTTCAACGCATTTTTACAGGAACATTTATGGAGAACAAAATGTAGGGACTAGTTAGCTCAGAGTACTCCGTAAGTTTGATCGAAATCATTAGAGCCGTTTTTGAGAAAATTGGAATACCGATAAATTAATATTCATCCACCAACCGAGCATCAAGCGTAGTTATTCGAAGAGCTGAGATCTTTACCAAAGCTCTCGGAGGTCTTAAGCTTAGTGAATTCCGAAGGAAGCTTGGCGTTGTTGTACAGTAATACTCGTGAGGGGGAGTATTGGAATTGGACACTCGTCAGTAATTTGGTTTTGTCAACGCTTTACTCATCAACATTGGCAACACATTTATTTATGCCAGCTGGGTCTTCCTCAATTTTTCCAAATCTCGACGAAATTGTGCCGTGGCGATTATCTCGTTCTAAAATGTTTCCTTGCGTTCTGTTTTAAATACACAATTTATTACTTAAAACAGTGGTTAAATTCAATACTTTTCAGATGTGTTATCCACTCAGTTGCCGTGTCACAGGGTAATTTATCCTTTAATTTGGCTCTAATGCTAATAAAATCCCTTTTGACTCAATTGTACATTGGCTGTCACTCAACTTCTCTTGTTTAACTACCTGCTCAACTCGACGCGTCCTCTTTGCCCCAATTTTGATGTAAATGCACTGTTCTGATTTTAGCGCTGGTAGGGTCGTTGACTATCGGCACAACTTTCTTTCTTTCGCCGATCGCTGGAATTCTGACTGACTGCATCGGCGTCCGCCTTACGACTCTTCTCGGCGGCTTACTTGCTTTCCTCGGACTTTTTCTTTCATCGTTCCTGACTCACGAGGTAATTTAATTCTCTAGGTCTACCCATGTTTTTACACTCATGCTGCACTTTTGTGTCTGTCGTGTAGATTAATTCCAGAGCAGAGTTCTAGTCAAATCGCCTAAAAGTCCTTTATTTGTTTATACGCACGGGCTCGAGTTTGATTACATCAGAAAAAAGAAAACGAACGAAGTGACAACTGAAAGCCAAGATCTGCCAGGAAAAAATTAAGGTGGGAACGAAAAATGAAGGTCAGGGATGAGACGGTTAGCAATAAAACAGAACGAGGATTGGACGAAAAGTCAAAGTGAGGCCAATCCTGGGCAAAACTGTTTGCCTCACGAAACATCCTGCAGATCGGTCGGTGTTGAAAATAATTGGTAGAGATGAAGTCAACGTGAAACCGCATGGAATTTGGGGGGCTGCCCAATGGACCCTAGAGAGAAGTGCCAGGCAGGCAGTCAACTTATTCGTTGAGCAGCTTCTGAAAAAGCGGGAGATCAGCCAGGAGGCAACGATCCTCAACTGGACAGTTAGTTCAAGAAGCGTTGATCAAGCCAGGTTTCAGTAAATAACAAAATGTTGTGAGTAATATGGGGAGCTTGATGACGCAGAAGTTGAGCTGGAATTGAGCTGAGATCGTGAACAAAAGAGGGACACAAGGATAGTACTCGGAACGCGTGAACTGGCGCGGGAAACTATTTCTGAAGGAGAGTAGTGACTTTTTTGAGAGTTCGTGGATGAGTGACTGTGGGACTACTGGGAGCCGAGTGTCTCTGGGCAGAGCGGTGTGTCTTGGAGAAGTCTGGGAGAGACGGAAAGTACAAAAGGAGAAGTCCGTTATTGTTGGAAGTCAACCCAAACTTAATCTCTTTGAAGCTGGAGACTAAAGGGAAGTTCTCGGACTTCCCCGCGGCATCACATGAAAAGGGCTTAAACCGTTGGGTTGAGTGGACGCACCAAGTAAAGGAATCAGCCTTTCAGCATGCGTTGAACACTGGTAGTAAATCGATACTTTCAGCGGTGAATTGGTCTCACAAGTTAGTTTTTTGAAGGCTGATTTGGAAGCTTCCCTTCCACTGAAACAATTGTGGGAGCGCCACTAACATATTTTATGACTATTCCTTGTTCCCGACGTAAATTATTGAGATATTGTAGCTGGAGAGTGCATATAGGCGAATTGAAAGCGAGCTTGATGGGACATGGGTCTCCCCCTTATGGACCAGAGGAGGAAGATCATTGGCCAACTCCACGAGGGATACTTTTTGCAGGTCCTCGTCATCAGCCGTCCCAGCCCCTGTGTTTGGGTCAGGGAATTTAAAGAGGACCACACTCCAGGCTCTATGCAGTATATTCCACTCGCCACAAGTGATTTCAGTCAGATGGAAAGATGGCCTCTTCCAGTGCAGTAATGCGCTTTCCAATCCACTCTGATGTTCTTAATTTCTGCCAACCCCACCTTTAAATCACTCAAGTCCTCTCTAAAACTGGATCATTATCTAAAACGTGCCCTTCTAATTACTGCATTGTAGAGCTCTGGAGTCGCAGTGTTGCATTGGTACCCTTTTTTGCCCCTAATCGCTTTACGCTTTTGTTTTTTGACTTTGTGACACGCTTTCACGCCGATGTCATTCTTTACGATCTGATTTCAGGTTGGAGCCCTTTACTTAACGTACGGAGTCATGTTTGGAATTGGGGCGTCGCTGGCTTACACTCCGTCTCTAGTTATTCTCGGACATTATTTTCATAGGTACCTCGGGCTCGTCAATGGGTTTGTTACTGCTGGCAGTTCTGTGTTCACCATAGTGATGCCGTATTGGATCGATTTCCTCCTCAGGAATTTACAACTTCCGAACACTTTTAGGTTAGTCGTTTAATATTTGTGCACTCTTGTAGCAATTGCTATTACTTGCAGCCTCCATGACTTTCGACTGATATAACTCTCTCGCGAGGGCTCAGGAAGTCATTTTGATAAGGAAACAGACCTGTGAGTGTGCCTGTGAATGCCTCGATTTCAGCGCAGTGTTTTTCTTATGAATTCCTGTCTAATGATACGAGCCTTTTCAAACAAAATCTGGGTGTTAGTCCAATCAGGTACCTGTACGACGGGAGCTTGATGACGTTCATAAGTTAGTTAGGAGCTACTCCAGAAAGTCTGAGCTGTCCAAGTAACACCGTTTCACTTCCATAAATCCAGAACAGTAAACAAGAGCCTTCTCAAAAACGTACTGTTGACAGTCAAATGAATTTCCTGTCCACCAATACTAAAAGCGACTAAGTAAATCCCTCCAGAGATCCTGTCTTCTCTACCACAATATTAAAGATTTATGTGTATTCATTGACTTATTGCTAAAATCCAAGCACTTTTCGTTTCTAACACTATTGACGTTCGTTTGCAGGTGTTTGAGCTTGTTCATGGCTGCAATGATGATCATCGCTCGTCTTTTCAAACCTCTTCCCGCCGAGAAAATAAAGGCAGTTGAAAAAGCGAATTTCAAGTCGTTGCTCAACACGGATATCTGGAAGGATAAACGATACGTCATCTGGGCGACTGTTATTCCACTTGCTCTCTTCGGGTACTTCGTTCCTTATGTGCATATGGTCAGTGAAAAGTTCACTTGAAACGACGATAGGTATCTACTGCTACTGCTTATTTCATTATTTCGTCGTAACGATCAAGGAGTTGAAACGCCGCGGGTCTTGTTGGTTACAGCTAGTAATGAGTTTTATGTAGGTCTGGATGCATATTCTGTCCCTCTGAAGACCATCACCGTTTCACTTAGTTTTTCAGGCTTAATACTATCTTAAAGCCCTTTCTGTACGTCCTCCTTATGAAAGGGCTGCTGGGAAGTTATAGTATAAGAATTCGCTGTAGGAGTTCATGTTCTGTCGCCTTTCTTCTTTTTTATTCTGAGGGCATACAGGACCGAGTCCCTTTGTCACTGCAGCCACACATGACCCTATTGTGACGCTATCCCTTACTTAATAGAAGGCGTCGCCCCCAGGCCCACCCAGGCCCGCCAGGTCGTACCAGCCCCCTTCAGGAAGCTGAGTATGTCCTTTGCTGCAGACTCCATTATGGTTTGGGGTTCAATGATCCCCTGAGAGAAGCATTCGAAGTGTCTGGTTGTCAAGGCAGGGCAGTCGCCCTTGTCAGTCTGCCATTTCGTCCTCCTCACCGCACAATCTGCACTCTGAGATGCCCATCTTATTTTGGTGATACCTAAGTGGGTACTGACTAGTGAAGAAGCTTGTTAGGATTCTTAGATCCTGTTTGGAGAGTGTCAGCATCGTCTTCGCCCTCACAGGAAGGTGTAACAAGCCTTTTTCGCCTGTCTTAGTTGTGGCTGGCGATGCCAATGGGCGCTGTTTTCTTGTGTTTCCCCATTCGTCACTCTTACATGGGGTTCAGGCCCGATGGGTAGGGATTCCATACCCCTTTTTGCGAGGCAGTCAGCCTTTTCATTGCTCTCATACCCCTTATTATGGGCTCCGAGTCATTTGAGTGCCTGAAGACATTCCCATGTTAGCCTGGATCTGAAGGTGTAGGCTGCAATTGTCGTTAGAGCAGCCTGGCTGTCTGAGAATATGTAAATTCGCTTGCCCTAGAGTCCTTTAGTCAGGACCTCTTCTACGCAGATCTTTTTGACTTGAATTTCCGCTTGATATGTCGGGGTGTACTCTCCCAACGGCTTATCAAGACTGAAATTGGTCACTGCGATGCCCAGTCCAGCTCTACCCTCCATCACAGAACCGTCAGTGTACCACTGCAGGGCACCCACTTGAGTCTGGAGTGACCCTCTCTCCCATCATTCCTATGAGCGAACGCGAATGGACTTCTATTGCAGCAGTGGGGCAGGTACTCATTACCCCTGTAATAGCAAGAAAAGCCTGTCCCCATCTTGGAGAGCCACTCCATCATTTTTGGAGTGATGCCCCTTGATTTGCTGCACAGTCTTCTACATGCCCACAGAGGTGTAGTTGTTGTGTGCAGCGCATATTCCATGTGAGCTCTTTATCTAGTATCATCCGAGGTATTTCACTCCTGTCATCAGCTGGAGTCTCGCCTTGTATGATGGGATTTCTAGGTTTCTTCATTTGGTAAACGAAACCGTGGTGGCCTTGGTTGGATTAATAAAAAGTCCTTTCTTGTCACACCAACTTTGGATGATGTCTATTGCTCTTTGCATCTGTTCCGATATTGTGTCGGCAAACACTGTCAGTGCAAGATCATTCGCATATGTGATCACTTCATAGCCTTCAAGTTGCGGTGCTGCCAACAGCCACATGAGGGGGGAAAGCACGCAAAGTAAGTTCTTAGGATGAACTCTACAAATGTGAGTTCTATTTCCGATTGTGGTCTTCTCTATGTCGCGTAGATTAAGAAGATGTATGTCTTCTGTGCTATGATTTGTCTCTCACTGGGCTTGGAGAACTGCATCTTCTTGGTCCGCTGAGTGTATTAGAAATAAATTCCTCTCCACAGCTCATGCATGCTCAGTTATAAAACCATCGAATGGCTTATCAACCGGTCTCTGCTACTTGTCATCCTGCACTGAAAGACAGTGAGCGCTCTTTCTCTGGACCCCATCAGAGTATAACAAGAGTACAACCATAGCCTAGGAGCACCTTCGTACTTTTTACATTTTCCTATCACATCTTCCTATAGATAGTTTTTTCTTAACAGGTTGATCTTGGTGAAAAATATGTTGGATTAGTAACTTGAGCGCAGAAATTCGATGAATTCACGTGAGGCTGAGGAAAGTTGTGTGATGAACTGCACCAGATATTTTTACATGCCTCAGCCTTACGAAATAGAAAGGAAAGTTGTGTAATTTGCTGAAAAAAGTTGAATATTGCTCAGAGTTGGCATTTCCAAGGATTCTAAGATCCAAAAACGCCGTTGGTAAAATTATATTGCGCGTGTGTTTCTGTAAACGAAGTGACAAAATCAGCTCAAACGTGATATTTGGCCTACAGGTCAACCATGTAACCCCACGAATTAATAAAGATTCGATCTAAAAAGGTGGGACGAATTCGTACTACACTTTCTGTGGCTGATCCGACGGAAGGTGCTTTGGGAGTTCAGCAAAAGATAGGCCTCGTCTGTTTCAGTGCTGAGGTCTAGTGCTTCCCATGTATAGCGTGATTAATGCAAGTTCTGATCCTACCCAATATCTGTTTATACAGGTTAATTTCGTGGACACCAGATTCCCAGGAGAAGATGGTAAACTGCTCGTCACTTGCCTGGGTTTGACTTCGGGGCTCGGTCGCCTCATATTTGGAAAAATCGCTGACAACCCTCGAGTGGACAGGATCCTCCTTCAACAAGTAAGTTCACCACTCGTAGTGACTTCAATCAGTTTTACACTCTACAGTTGGTGATGTTGATGGTAGATTCGTTTCGTTCAGTCGAATAAACGAATTTTTTGTTTAGATGTCTTTCGTGTTGATTGGGAGTCTCACGATGATGATGGTTGTCACTGATAAGTTCTTCATTTTGGTGCTCATCGCTTTGGCTATGGGTCTCTTCGATGGCTGCTTCATATCGCTGTTGGGACCGATCGCATTTGACCTGTGCGGGCAGTCAGGAGCTGGGCAAGCTATAGGGTTCCTGTTGGGTTTCTGCTCCATTCCTTTGACGATTGGTCCTCCCCTTGCTGGTAAGTTGTAAACGTATTTCTTAGCACTGTCTTCCTTGCTATCTACAGGACTATCTGACAAGAAGGGAAAATGAACTCCATGGGCATCATTTTGGTGAAACAGTGAAGGGGGTTGTCTGTTGCTTGAGTTGTCTATATCGGTGGATCAGTAGCCTAGCAGATGCAGGAGTTTATAGGCCAGATGTCAGACAGTTGGGTTGCACTTAAGGCCTTGGCTTCTTACGTTTCATCAAGGCTGGTTTGGGAATGCTTGAGGGGGCTGAGAACAATGGCAAAGGAGTACACTTCGACGGTGTTTGTTGTGCCAGGTCAGAGAAGAATAAAAAGGAATGAGGAGGCCAATAAACTACACTGATCCTGGTGGGACCTTGACCCTTTGTCGGGGCCAACAAGAGCCACTTGCATAAGGAGGTTGGCAAGTGGAAGGAGAAGTGCAGTGCTGCCTATTGGCGGGACAAAACGTACCTGGCCAAAGGCAGTCGAGTTTATTTATTAGACTTTTCAGCGAGTGATCGAGAGAGGTCCTCAGTATGGAGGGAGAGAATGTGGCACTGTCCATTAAGGTACTACCTGGCCAAGATTGGTATAGAGCTCTCTGCAAGGCGAAGTTGTAGTCAGTAGAGCATGGACTGTGAGGGGCTGGCTGAGGTGCACCTTAGAGTGCCTCTGCTGCTGCAGCCTGATGAGATTGCTAGGGCAGATCTCAAGGTTGTCTCATGTTTTTTGCGTGAATGGTGGGGACGTCGCATCAGGGAATGCCAGCTCCATGAGACCTTGCGGTGGAACCGGGAGAATGTGAGGTTGCAGTGAGGAGTGTGTCTCAGTTGCTACCAGTATGTGAGCAAGGGGGGGGGGGCGTAATTTTCAAACTAATGTATTGAATGAAGACAATATGACAGATTGCTGGTGGATTAGATGGCTCGGGTAGGTGAGGTGTCCACAAGGAAAACCAAGGTGCAGCCCTGCTGCTAGGTATACTTCGAAACTGTGAGCACTGCACTCATTAGAAATGAGAGTACATGCAAGTTCGCTTGGCATAGTCTCAACTTTAGTTTATTCTTACGTGAGGATTCTGTAGCAGTCACAGGGGAAAAAATGAAGTGAAATTCGTTTGCTGAACTAGTGAGAGTAGTGGGGATGGCAAAGACGAAGAAGGGTGTGGTCAAAAATGAGCAATATAAAATAGCTTTTTTAATATTAAACAGGTCTAAACTATGAGTTAACGTTTGTTATTTACCCAGTTAATGCAATTTTTCCTTTGACATTTTTCAGGTCACCTGTTCGACAGGTACAACTCCTACACACTGCCCTTCCTATTGGCCGGCGTCCCTCCGATAATTGGAGGTTTCCTACTCTGTCTAGTCAGGTGTACGCCCCCTAAAAAGCCTCTCCAGGGTGAGTCGCCCATATTTACTCGCAAAAAGTCGTATATGTCTGCGGACGACTGTATGGTGTACGGTTAGATTGGTTGGTGCGCCTATTTATCGTTTGGAAAGGTTTGTTTCATTTATTCGGTAAGGGAAGCTGCGCTGTGGATTAAATCTGATACGACCCGCCGTTTGAAGTAAGGTTTCATCGGACGTGGATGTTCTTCGGGACCTTGAGAGACCTACGTTGTACGAGACACACAATGCGTGGCTATTGAATAGCAAGACTGACGACGTAAAAGTCTCATTTTGAATTGGAACATTTTTACTACTTCAAAATATACCCTCTCTTCTGTCCCCCATGCGATTTATCCCATCCTTGAAAAATTTATCTATCAACTCTTTCAGCACGTCTGTCGCCAGTGAGTATGGCATTCTCACACTGGGATGCTCAACTTGCCTAGAAATCCCTCTTGGCACACAATTGCAGAATGAGCTACCTTGTGGGAGCGCATGACAATTTAGGTCGTATTTTTCCTGTTCTCCCAAGGAGTTCAGGAACTCAGTGACAGCACGAAAACCCCTTGGAACAACAAAAATTCGTTGCTTTGCATTTTGATTTGCTCATTCGAACATGTTTATTTCCCTTAGACCTATGGAGTAGGAATGCACGTTGTGTAATCAATTGAAAAAAAAAATTGACTTTTCTTAATGTTTTTACGTTACAAGGGCTGAATATGAAAAACACCATTTGAGAACGTGTGTGTCTGTAAACGCCATCGAGAGAGAAGAAGTAGAACTAAAACTTCTCATTTTATAATCGGCCTGCAGATCACTTTGGGTCTAAAGGGTTTGAGCGAAATCGATCCAAAACTATAGTTGTAGCGATCAAAACACCACTTTTTTACTCAAAAAAGGCTTGAACGATTTTGATTAATTTTTTTCGTGTGGACGGGTCTAATTCACATCGATAATATAACGTGTTCATTCTCGGTAAATGGCGAAAGCTGTACAATAAATAAATAAGCGATTCGATTTATCTGGAATTGAATGGGGAAACACTGCGAAATGCGTCTACAAAACGTCAACTCGACTTCCGGAATTTCTGAAGGTTGCTCCTGACTATCTAATCATCGTTATTAAACTCCCCTCGTATTGGTAGCTTATTTTGCTACCACACTGATTTTTTTTTTTATTTCTGCGAAATATTTTAAAATTTATGGTGTCGTTCTCGTCACTTTTTCTTTGCGATTTTCTTCACTCTGGCAAAAAATCAAATCAGTTTTTTATTCATGATTGGGCGTTTCCCTGTTAATAGATGCATGGTCCAGTATGCAGCTCTAAAAGAAAGTTAGTAATTGGATAATAGCGAAACAAACAAAAAACTAATTTAAAAGGAACATAAATTGAACAACTGACAGTATAAAGCTTAACGAAATTAATGATGATTGACAATGGTATTCGGTCACACGAATAACTCACGCTGTCACTCGAAATTGCTAAGTCCTGTATCATTTTGTGTTGGGCGCGCCCAAAGGATTGTCCTGAACCACCGATGAGCCTTTAATTGAAAAGTGATGATGCGGATTTTCTTAGAGTGGTGCTGATAAGCTTGGAAGAAGGAGACGCGGAGAGGGAAAAGGAATATACGGCAGAAAAGTGGTAGAATAATGTAGTATATGTGGTCAACAAAACGAGAAATATAGCGCGACGCCACGAAACAAACTATGCTGATAACAAACGAGCGGTGCGTAGCAACACACAACTTTCCGCCACCATCGTAAGTTCAAACACCAGCTACATACGCTATATCTTCATTCAACGCAATTCTACAGAAACATTTATGGAGCAAAAAATGTAGGGACTAGTTAGCTGAGAGTACTCAGTAAGTTTGATCGAAATCTTTGGAGCCATTTTTGAGAAAATTGGAATACCGATAAACTAATATTCGACAAATCTCCTTTTCTGAGTTAACTTGGCTTGTATTTCCGTTCAAATATATACACAGAAATAATTATTGATAAGGAAATGTGGGTATGGGTGACTAAAAGACACTATGTAAGATTGATCACATCTGGTGAAGCAGCGTTATTCGATCCATTTTTATTTTTATCTATGTTCAATGGACTGACAGAGGAAAAATATGTAGGTATTAACTATTTGAAAACATCCTGAAAGTTTGTTGATAATCGTTGAAGCCATTTTGCCAAAAAGCGTAAAAAATCTATTTTTGTTTCATAGACCTATATCTCCGTTCACCGTATTTTCATGGAGATATGTATAGAGAAGAAAAGTTAGGTATTCATTAGTAGAAGATACTTTGAAAAGTTAATCAAAATCGTTACATCGTTTTCGAGAAAAAGGCGAAAACCCCTAGTTTTTAGTACATTTTCGCCCCCCCCCTTCTCATCGGCCGAAATCGCCTATAACCTTATTTTGGTGTCTACAAAACAACGAACAAAACAAAAAAGAACCAGCTCAATCGGATCAGCCATCTCCTGCAAATCGAACTACAGACACACACACACACTGACCATGCGCCGAAATTAGGTTTTTTAGACTCAGTAGACCTCAAAACAACAACAAGATCTGAAGAAAACCCAAATTTTTTTTGACACGATTACTATACTTTCCTTTCCCTATGGGGTAGCGGAAAGTAAAAAAAAATGCTGCCAATTATTACACAACCGTTTATTATTCTTGTTAACGCCGGACTCAGGAATAATTAATCCGGGCTCGTTAGACAAGGCTGTGCTAACATTATTAACAGATTAAAAAATAATAAAATAATAAGATAACTACCGAGTTGAACTATGTACAGATTTATTGTCGAAAGTAAATATAGAAAAATAAAATCACTGACACCAAGTATTAAAGAAAATGAATTAAATCTGAGGAGGTCTTATCTGCGAAAAAGACTTCGCTATAGGTTGCGGTTGAGTAAGTCGGAGATCTGATGTTGACGAAGTGAGGTAGGAAAGTCTTTGGGAGACGCGTTCTCCGAATATTTACATCCCTTTCGGCGATCGCTCGAGAGATATAGAAGGAACGTGGGATTTATCGAAATCCCGAACACAAAGGAGAAAAACTTGAGCGTTCGCGCAGTGACCAAAACCGTACGGCACGTGGATCGCGAGTCCCGCAGTCTCGATCGGAGGGTTCCGTCCGCCCGGTGCAGGGGGGTCGTTCTTCTCTCAGCCAGCCGAAGACACGTAACAACACGACGCGGTGAAACAGCCAAATGAGGGTCGAGCAAAACAAATAAAAATCAGTCGGTCCCGAACATCCCACCCACCAATTTTGGAGAAATTCGGGCTCAGGGAAAGGAATTTGAGAGGATTTTGGGTATGCAGCAACACTGGAAGCACTGTCCTCGAAGTCGACAAGTGAGATATATAGCACATGAATCATGGGTTTATGGAACGATGGGGTGCTGAGATGAGGCAATGGTGCGAGGTTTATAACGTGGCGGCTGAAGGTTGAATTTCCTTGTTGGACCTGAACGACACGTACCCACGCCATCACTGCCTGGATGTACTGAGGTCACTCTAGCCAACTTCCACTGTAGAGGGTGAAGGCTCCTTTAGTAGCACGAGGTCCCCAACCTCCATGTTTTCTTTGGATGTAATCCATTTGAGCGCCTCTGTAAACTACGGAGATATTCAGAGCTCCAACGTCGCCAAAACTCCTCAGACATGCGGTTTACTCGTCTCCAACGGCTAAGGAGAGAATCTTTCAGATCCAGTAGTGATGGTTCAGGGGTATGACGATGGGACCACCCACTAGGAAGTGCCCTGGGGAGAGATAATTACGCTCTGAAGGGTCTGTAGAAAGTGGGCAAAGTGGCCTTGAGTTAAGGATCGCCTCTATCTGGGCCAGCCATGTAGAAAAATTCCTCATAGGTCATGTTTTGACCATCTGCAATTAGCTTGAGGTACCTTTTGACGCCCTAACCCCTGCCTCCCATATACCACCCATGTGTGGGGGTCCGAGTGGGTTAAAATGCCACTCAATCTTGGTTGCTGTTGCATAGTCTAGTAGGTCTTGTTTCGTCGAGCCCTCAGTGAACCAGCGATAGAGATCCTCCAAGTAATGTGCTGCTCCCAGAAAGTTTGAACCATTATCGGTGTAGCGTCAGTTGGCAATCCCGCCACGAAAGCAGTGAAACGCCTGAAGGAAGCTAAGAATGCTTCAGTGGTAAGACCCAAATGCAACGCCTTAGTGGCCATGCAAACATACAGGCACAAATAAACTTTGCCTATTGCCTCATTACGTCGTGTAGACTCCTTCAGAGGAAACGGACCAGCAAAGTCAATACTGGCATGCTGAAAGACCTGCCCACCGTTAACTCTATGCGCTGGCAAATCACCCATAATCGGGGCTACGGTTTGGTTTTTGGATGCGTAACAGCGGTTACAGCTGAAACCCCTCTGACGAATCAAACGGCGGAGGGATGGCACTAATAATGCCGTTGAATTAATGCCTGTTGCACAGTAGGTCCAGGGTGGAGATAAATCTTGTGGTAGTGATCAACAAGGAGCGCTGTTAGATGAGCTTGGTGTGGGAGAAGGATTGGATGTTTCTCAACAATAGGCAAAGACGAGTGTACAAGTCTTCCACCAACTCTCCAGATCCCTTGGTCATCAGCATAAGGCCTTAGATCACCCGTCACCTTTTAGGATGTAGGGTTGACCATGGAAGTGTAGTGCCTGAGTAGCCTTGATGCACATTTTAAGGCCTAGATCAACCTCTAGAGTGGTAAGTTTGCCAGATCGAATTTTGCTGACATCTGATTTGTGTTGTCTCAGATTAAAGAGCCATCTCTGGAGCCATCCTGCGGATTTTATGAGGGATGTATAACTTCCAGACCGGGATATCCAATCAGTGAGGTAGTGAGAGCGAGTGTTGGAAGCCAGAGTTTGTACTTCCAGGGTCTTGACATCTGGAATAACATTCGGTGGATCTGGAGTGTGGGTAGGCCACTGCACAAGGGGTAGTGTGATCCATGAAGGCCCTGACCACCAAAGTTTGTGCTCCAACAGCTGAGTCGGTTGAGCACCCCTCGATCCCACGTCTGCAGGGTTTTCCTCAGAAGACACGTGTTTCCAACATGCTGGTGAGGTGAGCTCGTGGATCTTTGATATCCTGTTGGCAACAAAGACCTTTAAATTGTGTGCATGAGTGTTTATCCAAGCAAGTACTATAGTGCTGTCGGTGAAAAGAATAGGATCCTCATATTCGGCACTATCGAATTTGAGATCTGGTAATACTGCTGCTACAAGCTCTGCAAGAAGTAGAGCCCCTGATAGTTCCAGGCGTGGAACTGTTTGTGTTTTGGTAGGTGCAAGCTTTGATTTTGCAGCAAGCAGATAGACATGACAACCAGAAAGTGAAGAGACTCTGAGATACAATATAGCTGGATAACCTTGAACCGAGGCATCTGAAAACCCCACTAGTCGATAGGAGTTAAATCCACCCAATGGCGTTAGACATCTTGGTATGCGTAGTTCTCCAATCCGTGGAAGCTCTCTGATGGTGGCTTGCCACGACCTGCTAAGGTCAGAAGAAAGTTGTTGGTCCCACTCATAACCAGCGATCCAGAGATCCTGCACAAACTTCTTCAATAAAAAGGTAATGGGTGTCAAAAAACCAAGAGGGTCATACAGTCTGGCAAGTGTTGAGAGAACTCCCCTCTTCGTTTGATTGGGGTTAGGCTGTCCTATTGAGAATGAGAAGACATCTAACTGTGGGATCCACTGTAAGCCTAAAACTTTCACCCACCGCTCCTCTGGTGACGAGAGGTCAACTGGACCAGGAGATGATGAGTCCATCTGAAGGAGTTCTGGGGTATTAGAGCACCATTTGCTCAACTCGAATCCGCCACACCTTAACAGCCCTATGAGTTGGGTTTTAAGCTCAATCGCATCTGCCACCGTTGCTGATCCTGTTAGAATGTCATCTACATACGAATCATTCACCAGCACGCGAGCTGCTATGGGAAAGTCCTTGCAGTGGTCTTCAGCAAGTTGCCTCAAAACTCGCTGAGCTAAAAAGGGCGCGCACACTAAGCCATAGATGACAGTAGTCAGTTCAAAACGTTGAACAGGCTCACACTGATTGAACCGCCAGAAAATTTGTAAGTATTGACGATCTTCCGGTGCAATTGTAATCATGCGGAACATTTTGACAATATCTGTTGTGAAAACATAGCGATGGTATCTGAAACGCAAGACGACGCTCCTCACATCATTTTGCAACTTTGTTCCAGTGAGGAGATGACTGTTTAATGAGCCATTAGAAGTGGTGGCACTAGCGTCAAAAACTGCCTTCAGCTTGGTGCCTTCAGAACCGTTTTTCATGATCGCATGATGAGGAATTAAATATTTGGGCTCTGACGTAGCTAGAGACATATGCCCGAGTTGGAGATATTCCTTCATGAAGTCATGATACATCTTCTTCAGGGGTGGATCGCGGCTTAGCTTCCTTTCGAGACCATAAAGCCTACCAAGCACTGTACCTGTCGAGTCCCCCAACTCTGGTAGTCCCGAACGGAATGGGAGTTGCACCACATAACGACCAGAGGGAAGCCTGGAGTGGGTGCGAAGGAAGTGCTGCTCACACTGCAGATCCTCTGGGTTGAGTGCCTTAACGATGGGTGCTGGCTGCTCGAGTTCCCAGAAGCGTTCCAATTGAAAGGTCATGTTTTCCATCGGATTGTTGACCATGAGGAGAGAAGTCATATTGGGGGGTGTGTTGTCATGGGCCACCCTGCCCATTACGATGTATCCGAAAATGGAAGGCAAAAGGTCTGGAGCTCCAGTTCCCAAGTGACGAGCAGGGCCTGTCAGGATACTTGTAAACAAATCTGCTCCAAGCAGAAAATCTACTGGACCAGGTTTCGAAAATGATGGATCTGCTAGTCAAACCCCTTACACCTGTCTACAATATTCTGTGGAAGAGAAGATGTAGGTAAGTGAGATGTGATCGTGTTAACAATGACTGCCTCTGTGGTTAATTGAGCACCTAGAGAATGCCGTGGCTTTATGACACACTGAACCTTCCCCTTTGCTCCTTCAAACAACGTCTGTCCAATACCAGAGACAGCGTGATTAGTCTTCTCCATCTTCAACCCTAGACGGATGAGGCACCTGTATGTCAGGAAAGAGCATTGACTACCACTGTCGATCACCATCCGAACAGCTCTCCAATTACCATAACATCGCAGACCTCTGCCAGGGGCTGTTCCAAGAGTGACTGGGTATGATGAAGCGACTGAGGCTGAGAGGTTCGTCAGCGCTGAAGTTGTGTCAGTGGTTGAGGACGTTGTCTGTGAAGCTGAACTTGAGACATGCAGAAGGGTATGATGCTTTGCTTGGCAAACACTACACCTACGTGGGGGGAGCTGCAGTCCTCAATATGGTGGTGATAGGCCAAACAGTTTGTACAACCTAGCCAATTATGAAGAATGTTACGGCGTTCTGGGAGTACTAGCAATGAACGTAGCACATGACCAAAGCATGTGTCGGTCTGATTTGCACATAACGCAGAGAGGTAATTCTGGTTTTGGCGGTTGGCTAGACAGAGAGCTCCTTCCCTTAACCTTGGACTTCTGGGAGTTTCGACTCCAAGCGTCATTCGTCATGAGTGAAGTCCTCTGAACTTTTGGAAGTGGTGGCTTCCAATGCCTCTTCTGAGTCTTATCAGAACTGCAAGTTGTGGGCTTCTCTAAGGTGGGATTCGAGTTTGATGCAAGCTGCAAAGAGAGCAGACGGTCCCGCACAAAACTCATCAGGGCGTCAAAGGTAGGGAAGTTAAGCTTGTCCCTTCCTGTTTCAAAAAGCTCCCGTGTATGAGTGTCGAGGCACCTTGCTGCCAGGTGAAAAAGCACAAAATCGCCTTCGGCTTGTAGTTTGAGCGACCTGAATGCTGCGATGTTGTCCCCTACTGAATGCAGAAAGTGAGACAGCGACTCGGGAGTACCTTTACCCTGGAGTGGTTTAAACCCAAGTAGTTGCTCTAAGTAGGCACTCGCATGCATTCTTGGATTGTTGTAAGCATCCATCACAGCCGTCCAAGCGAGTTCATAATTTGCAGCTTCGAGCTTGAAGGATGAAATGGTGGAAAGTGCAGGACCCTTGAGACAAGCCCTCAAATAGCGAAATTTGTGTATGGGAGGCAATGTCTCTGAGTGAACCATCGAAATGAACGAATCACGAAATTTCACCCACTGAGTAAGAGTCCCATCGAAATCTGGGAGATCCAGGCGAGGAAGCGACTTTGAATAGGCGGGCTCACTAAATGTTATTTGTTGAGGCGCCTCGAGTTGCGGCTTCTGAAGCTCCTCAGCCTTGAGAGCCAGGATCTGTCCACTAGCCGTAAAATAGTTTGAGCGGTTTTTAGAGCGCTCCCTTTTGTCTGATTCACTGGGGAACTCGGCTGCCCTATCGTTGGCTATGTATAATTTGCCAATATTTCGATAGGCCTCTTCGTATTCACGATTGGCTTCATCTAGACGGTGAAGCATGCCTATCGCATTTTGTTTAGAGGAAGATGTCACCGAGCTAGGATCAGCGAATTTGCTCAAATACTTTGATACAAATTCCACTTCCTCAAAGGCTGAGTTTAAATCGAAACGAATTTGTAGCGAGCTGAGCTTCAAAACTGAGTAGCCTGCTCTCCAATAGCACCCTCTTCCCCTTTCTTCTTTCCTTCTGATTTTGTCTCTGACATGTTGCCGAACAGGGAAGGACGGAATGGGTGCGTGTAGGGTAAATTTAGCAGGAAAGGTCAGAAAGGAATCCGAATTTTCACAAAAGTTATCAAGGAAAACAAGTAAGAGTAAATAAAGACTAGTTCCGAGAATGTGAGCAGTGGAGAACAATATTTGAAGCCTACGAAAACAATTGAGATCAAGAATTCTAAAGTCTCTATGCTTAGGCAACCAGCAATGAACTGAATATCCAGGAAAATGTTACGAACTCAATGTATGAAGAGAGTTCGGTAATTAAAATTGTCAAAGAATAACCACGCTCTGCTACCAAAATTCTGTTAACGCCGGACTCAGGAATAATTAATCCGGCTCGTTAGACAAGGCTGTGCTAACATTATTAACAGATTAAAAATAATAAAATAATAAGATAACTACCGAGTTGAACTATGTACAGATTTATTGTCGAAAGTAAATATAGAAAAATAAAATCACTGACACCAAGTATTAAAGAAAATGAATTAAATCTGAGGAGTGTCTTATCTGCGAAAAAGACTTCGGCTATAGGTTGCGGGTTGAGTAGAGTCGGGAGATCTGATGTTGACGAAGTGAGGTAGGAAAGTCTTTGGGAGACGCTGTTCTCCGAATATTTACATCCCTTTCCGGCGATCGCTCCGGAGATATAGAAGGGAACGTGGGATTTATCGAAATCCCGAACACAAAGGAGAAAAACTTGAGCGTTCGACGCAGTGACCAAAACCAAATGACGACACGTGGATCGCCAGACCCGCAGTCTCGATCGGAGGGTTCCGTCCGCCCGGTGCAGGGGGGTCGTTCTTCTCTCAGCCAGCCGAAGACACGTAACAACACGACGCGGTGAAACAGCCAAATGAGGGTCGAGCAAAACAAATAAAAATCAGTCGGTCCCGAACAATTCTCTTGAACGGCAATGGAAGTCCTTCTGAACATCTCACCTCTACATATACACATCCAGAGGACCGCCTACCTGGGGGTGGCAAGGCTTTTGCAGACAGGGAAAATTTCCACCAGGGCTAAGGCGAGCCTCCACAGAACAACCAAACAGTTTGAGATAGAAGAGGCAGCAGTCCTTGCTACTGACGTCATGCCAGAGCAGAAGAATTTTCGGCTGCCATTTAGCGTCAGCGTTCACTCACGGGAACGGTGGGAGAAGGAGACATTCCGGACCGAGGTGGGCGCGCTGCAGTGGTATACCGATGGTTCAGTTAAGGAAGGCCGAGCAGGGCTGGGCATTGTAGGGCCTAACTACAGTCTTGCAAAGCCGCTGGGGGAGTATGCCACGATATTTCAAGCGGAAATCCTAGCCATAAAGATCTGCGCAGAAGAGATCCTGAACAAAGGACTCAAGGGCAAGCGGATCTACATTTTCTCAGACAGCCAGGCCGCCCTAAAGGCCATTGCAGCCTATAGTTTTAGGTCTAAGCTGGCATGGGAATGCGCTCAAGCAGCTCGGCGCCCGTAACAGGCTCTCCCTCATTTGGGTGCCGGCTCACAGGGGGCATGAGGGCAATGAAAAGGCTGACCGCCTTGCGAAAAGGGGTACAGAAACCCTACCCATCGGGCCTGAGCCACACGTGGGATTGACGAAAAGTCACCTAAACCGTCTGGTTGCTCGATGGGAGATACAGGAAAATGGCGCCCATTGGCATCGCCAGCCACGACTACAACAGGCAAAAAGGCTTGTAACGCCTTCCTGTCAAAGGGCTAAGGCGATGCTGACACTCTCCAGACAAGATCTGAGAGTACTGATAAGCTTCCTCACCGGGCACTGCCCACTCAGATATCACCTCAACAAGATGGGCATCTCAGAGGCGGTGGAATGCAGACTTTGCGGTGAGGAGGATGAGACAGCAGAGCATATCCTATGTGAATGCCCTGCTCTGGCAGCAAAACGCTTTGAATACTTCGGTCAGGGGACCACTGAACCCCAAACCGTAGCGGATTCTGCGGTGAAGGACATACTCGGCTTCCTAAGGGGGGCGGGTATGTACGACGCCTTCTACTAAGAAAGGGCCAGTGTCACAATAGGCCCATATGTGGCCGCAGTGACAAAGGGACTTGTCCCACACGCCCTCAGGTAAAGAAAAAAAAAAAAAACTTTCCTTTCCCTATGGGGTAGCGGAAAGTAAAAAAAAATGCTGCCAATTATTACACAACCGTTTATTATTCTCTTGAACGGCTTGACAGAGTCTGACTGTTCTGAGACCCATCCCATCCGATTCAGCATCGAAAAATACCAGTAAACCACATGAAACATGACCAGACTACCACTGAACGACGAAAACTAAATATTCCTGGAGCCCGTAAGATCCTGTAGGCAATTGGCACGACGTGGCGAGTCGAGCGGGCGGGTGGTGTTGATGAGACGGGAGGGAGGGAGAACTTTTGCTGTAGTTTCTGCCCCATGAGTTCTTTCAATTAGTAGACTTTGGCTCGCTATAATTACAGTTATTCCACTATACGCAGTTGTATGCGTCTGAAACTCTGCTGGTTCATGTGGTAGAGGGTCGATCGTAAATAATAATGTGCCCCCGATAGGAAACTAAACTTAGGAAAATAAACTTAGTAAAAAAGAAGGACTTCACTTCGTCTAATTTGACTTAATTCACTCTGAGGGAGCGGGAAACGAAAAGAAAAGGAAGCGGAGCGGTTAGCGGTTCACACGGGAGCATGGGTAGGCGTTCACATTCACAGCCTACAGGGGGCAGCACCTCCTGGACCTAACTTTGGCCATAACCGTTAGTTTCGGACCAATTTCGCCCCTACTGTCATTTTGACGTCCCATGCTCTGTGGGATAAATATCAAATTTTAGCTGATTTGGTTCAACCGTTATCGCTCAATCGCACGCATCTGTACAGAGATGACTTCCTTGGATTTAAAGAAAATTCAATCATGTTTTCGACCGACCACAACACATTTTTCCGACTCCCTAGGACTAAGGAAAGTGAAAAAATGGGTTGTGGGACCTAACATCGTTCAGAGCCAAATTATTGATAAATTAATTGACAAATTAATGAAAAATCGCCAAATCAGTGCGGTGCTGGGCTGTCTGATGTGCCGCACTTGACGATTTATTTATCAAAAGCTAACCGTTGAAAATTAGCATGTTTTTTACTCTAACTGGGGTTCAATTTAACTCAGTTGCAACTTGTGTAGATGTCTGGGGTAATTAACATCGTATTGGGTCGTCGTTGCTAACGTAAAACTTAAGTTACTATTAAATTTCATTGTATTCGTTGTCTGTCTCTAACTAACTCGTAATTGTAATTCAGGTGATGAAGCGGAGGAGAGGGAAGCGATTAACACTGTCGCTTAATTATTTGTCTTCGTCCTGAATCAACTCATCGATGAGAACGCTTCCATTGTGGTGAATTCATTGATTCATTGTGGCTAATCCTTTCCATTAGTTCCTAGCCGAAATTATCCCCTACTCTCCCACCATTGAGTTCTCCTTGACCTTCCAGCCCTGAATAGGCGGCAGTTAAGGTAGTTCAATCAATTTCTTGTCGCGTGCAATCGGTACCCGAGTAAAAATATTATTGATTTGGGTAGTTCGAAATTTATTTCTTAACTATTTGACGTGTCAAAGGCTTTATTTGATCGATGTGCTCAGAAGTCTCCAATGAAGTTGTAACCCAGGGGATTGCTGAAGATCTCACTGCCTTGAATGTTCGTGAATTCCTCTACAACGCACTGCCAAAGGATTGTAAAAATCGAAATCATTCCTAAGCTCCTCCCTGAAAAACATGTAGATTCGCCGCATGTTTTATGTACTCTCTTAAGCTCATTCCCACATTCCATTTCTTTCTCGATCACTTAACCAGCTGGAAGGCTCTTAACTCCCCTGAATTGGCATTTTGGAAACAACGCCTTCAGTTAAGTGACGTTTTTAGGAACCTCGTGCTGCTGAGAAAGTTAACAAGACATCGCCTGTAAAGCAGGATCGTGGATTGTGAAGAGTCGAAGTTCAGCTGTGCAATTGCAATGTGCCTGGTAATGTGTGAGGTCGCCTCAGGAGTTGGTTTGTCGTATTTACACGCACCTTGTTTAGGGCTGGAAGCTTCTGTGCTAAAAAATGAAATAACTCAGTGTGCCTCAACAGGAAGTGGCCAGTTAGTCTCTGTGCTGTTGAGACATCATTGTAGTTTACTTTACAGAGTGGAAGAGTAGCGCTTTGCTGTGTTGTGTGAGACGAGGGACCTACCAAAGGAAATTAGCCCAGTCCCCCACACCTACAGCTCGCAAGACTCGTCTTTATTGAATTACTGCGATTAATTGTTGCCCAATTGACTTTGCCATTGAGTGCTTGATGGAAAAGTAACCAGTTGACGAGGAACTTTCTTTGTTGTCAGTTGAACTAGAAGAAAACCAGTAGACGAGTAGGTGTTGAGTAAATTACTACAAAAGCGTTCATATTTTTCTCAACTGCGAACAATGCCTTCAGGTCCTTACAGAACGCACTGCTGTGCACAGCTCCAGTTCTTCCTGCCTTAACAAAGCGTGCTAATTGTCTGCAGTCAGGCCTTATTGAGAGACCTGTCAGCTCTGATCGCTACCAAGGCATCATTTTAGGCGCTTGGCTAAGAAAGTAATAGCTAATTTTAAAAAGCCGTGTCTATTAAAAACCTTCTGACACTCACTGCGCAGATGTAGAATAATATCATATGCTTTAGTTAGTCAACTTAATGTTTACTGAGGCATTAACAGCCCCTCACTATTTTGCCAGTTGGATTCGTCGTCGATCTCAAGCAGGTGGTGAATTGCCTATAAGATAATCATGAACAATCGTCATTCAGAAGTCAAGCTGTCCCCGTTCGCACCTGAGGACGACCAGTAGCTGTTTTAAACCAAAGCCAACTGCATTCTGGTTCCTTCTTACGCGTTTATTTGGTGTCCCGACAAGATGCCTGGAAGTAATGATGCTGTATTCGGTTGACTGTTACAAGATGGAAATTGTAGAGTTCTTTGCCCGCTACGCCCTGCCAAAATTGCTCATTTCCAGCCCGCTTGACATAATTGTGAAACCTCCAATTGGAGAGAATTTGAACCTGTGAGTGTGGACATGAAATCATTCAGCATGTCGATGTAGAGCGTATTCCTTCAACGGTCTATTTTCCTCAGGGTTCGTAAGCTATTTAAATTTCTTGGAGTTGAATAGTGATAATAACGGAAAACACGAAGTACGGCGCAGATTCGTATTTACATGATTCCCTGGAGCTGTCGCACCTCTATTAAGTGCGTAACAGACGAGCTCAATGCCTCCCTCAAAAAACCCCACGAACTGCAATCTCTCCTCAGCTGTGCACACTCACAGTGTGCCGTTCTAAAGAAAATATTGTGAGACGTTGGCAGTTGAAAGGCCTCTAATTTTGAACTAAAGCTGTTTCCACCTAACTATTGTGATTGATATTGCATCCCTTGAGGTCTAGCTGTGATCACGAAGTGAAACAAACCCGATCAATCGTGTTGTGGCTTTTGTCTGATGAGTTAGTCATTGAAGATTCCTCCCGACTTCTAGGCACTTATTGCCCTGGTTGGTCGCTCGTTCGTTTCATCCCATCTTAAGCCCAGCCAGTTGGCAGATCCATCTGTCGTGGGTTGTTCTTCATCAATCACCTTCCTCCGCAAAATTTAGATTTGCAGTAGCTTAATTTTTGACTTCCCAGTTCAGAGCGAATCCTATCAACTCCCCTGTGCTCGGAGAAGTCTTTTGACATTTTATTTACTTTTTTTTGTAATGAGCTCCATTAAGACATTGTTATTTTCACACTAACGTTAAGGTATATTTCAGTTGACCCTAGAACATCTTACTTCTACCATTCTTTGATTCGCCTGTGCTTGAGTGCACAAGTTTGTGAGCAATGCAACACAAACAAAGCAATGCGTTTTATTTTTGTGAGCTCATACTCAATATTTACCTCATTCGGGACAGTCTCGAAAAAGCTAGCCATTCGTCGAGCAACTGCAAAACAATGCTCTTCCTCGTATTCACCTACACATTCGAATTAAATTACGCGGTGTTTCGAATAGTTCACTATACGCCGCCTATTCAATCTCTGAAAGGTTGAGATATGAACAATTTCAATTAAAAATAAGCAATTTATAGAGTTTAGTGTTCATTGTTTGTCTGAATGCAGCAGGTTACTGCGATGGGTGCCACTTGTGTGCGTATTTTTGTAAAATTGACCCCGTGACTATTTATCCTCAATCCTCCTTAATGTTTCGTTCAATGGTGTCTATAATACAGGGTGTGGTGCTCTCTTCAGCGTGATTGCTCTCAAATGTTGATCTTCAGGGCGTGTGGTTTCAAGAATTCGATAATTAGAACAAAAATATAAATAAGTGTGTCCGTTCGAGGAATGGCTTGTGATTATGGAAGTGCTAAGAGATCGAGGAGTTGACTTACTGGTGGGTTGTCGCTGAATAGTGTTAGGCGTCGTAGATTTTCTGTTGGTGGGGCAGACGGTGCATTCCTATTAGTCCTGAAGTTAGAGAAGTATCCCTCTTTTCGCTGTCACAGTCGTCAAGCACGTCTTTCAACGTAAGATTTGTTCAGTGGTCATTTAATTCGTAGTCGCCCCAAATGGTCAGTTGTTGAGTCCACAACACTGATGATGATGCGAGGGAGGTATTTTACCACCTTTCGTTAGATTTAGACCAAGGATGGTCAACACAAGCCTCCTCAAAGTACCGCTACTGCTAAAACTGAGTGTGCAACAGTTCCTGAGCAATAGTAATGAAGTAACCCAATATAACAACGTTGTGAGCCAAGTGAGGCTATGATGGGGCCAGTTGCTGCCAATCGCATCTTGCTATGAGACCACCTGAGTTGATTACACATAATTGCAGTTACTCAGAAGATGCTGAGCCCCCGTTGTAACTATTGGGGAAAAAGAATATACCGTGGAGCTTACCTACTGCTGTTGACGTGATCCCAAACGTCTTCGTCTGTCATCATTCGTTGCAGCATCAGCCTCTTCAAAAGTGTAGCTTTAAGCGTGGTTCTCTTCGACAGTTACTGAACCAAACTTGCGCAAAATATACTGGTAGAGTTTTCGATCGCAAATGGCAATATAAGAAATGAATACATTAACTACGAGTAAGTCACAATTAATACTACACATCAGACAGATTACGAAATTTTTGACGAGGTAGATAAGCTGCTGGGTGTATATTTTCTCCAATAGGTTACGGGCCCAGATTAGCGATAAGTCAGTTCGATTAAAACTGAGTCGCTCGGCTGGTCTAATTACGACACGTGGAACATGCCTGTGGAATAGCTCGTGATGAAGTCCGGAGGATGGGAATGGCGTGGAATGGCCAATGGCGACATCACGAAGCTAGAGAAACCTGCTGAAGCTCAAGTTTGAATGAACGAAGATCAGAAAGCCAAAGCAATAAGCCCCTGTCTGAGTGGAAGTTCGTCAAAGGCTGCAAAACGACGAACGAAGTAAAAAAAGCTACTCTTTTGAAGAGGCTTTAACTGCAACGAATGAGGACAGATGGAGACGTTTGGGATCACTTCAATAGCAGTACGTCAGCAGAGGAGGCGAGCCTGCAAGTGCCTAAGCCTTTTTTTTTTTTTTGCTCCTTTCCCAACCAACAGAACGAAAGAATGCGTCTTTGGGGCCACATGTTTCTTGGTAGGTCAGGCTAGTTGTGCGTCCTCTTTCGAGCAAATTTAACCGCTAGCTCAGCCCGTGCCATAATTCACCAAGTGGAGAGGGAGGTTTGCAGTCCGTGTGCCACACCCTGTATTGATCATCTGGCGGTTGTGCCGAAGAGGTAGCAATACGTTATCAAGAGCAATATCATGACTGGGCCCTATTGTTTCGCCTGTCTGTGGTCACGCGTTACCTGTCTGCGGCAATGTTTGCCCCATTTATCATAATTTCATTGCCTTTAGTCCTTACGTTAAGTTCCTAATTATTAATAATAATTGTGGAGTGAGGGAACGCCTTTGTTTTGAATTGTGTCGGGCATTTGTTTGTACGTCTCATCAAGACAAGCAAGTAACTTCAAGATTTTATTAAGACGTTTGGTAAAGAGCCCGTTGTTTACCCTTAATGTTTAATTTGTGCTTGTGAGCTTGAGTTCCAGGATGGTTGTAGTCATCTAAGGTGCATTGCACGGCACACTGTTCTAGTCCAACTCCGTGCCAGCGAGGTCTTCCTCATTCGCCTCGTTGTGGCAGTTTGGTATCAATGGCGTGAAGGCAATTCTACCAGCCATAGGCGCAATGAGATTGCAGTTGCTTGTGACGTGCTTGCAACTTTGACAAAATGCGCGGGAAACACGGAATGAATTAATGAAAGGAAACGTATTAACACGATCTTAGCTACTACCAAATGAATAACCTCGCATTTCAGGAGAATCAGGAAATACTAGCGGGTTGTGGTTGAAAGCAACGTTTGCTACGCATCTGTACATCAGGGTGCGGACGTTTCAGCCCACCCTCATATGTAGGTTGAAATATAGTCCAGAAATGGATCAGTGGATGGTGAATAGGTGGACCGGGAGCTATCCTAAGAAGCTCTTTTTACAGTGTTAAGAATACACACATCTCTTGGTGAGGAAAAAATGGTACAGATGGCTGAACATGGTGCCTGAAGAGCGGCGAATGGCTTGAATTCAGTTTGGATCGGATTGAGCCGATGGTGAAAGCAGGTGGAGGACACGATGGTTCAGGTAGTACTTCTGTGTAAAGGTTGATGTAAAGACTGGAGGGTTGGGTTTGGGTGATTGAGCTGTGTCAAGGTTGCCGCGTTGTTTCCTTCGGACGCCAACAGACAGCTCCCCTTCAATCGCGCAGGGCCCCCTGCTAAACTACAGAAACGAACTTCTTGCATTTACGAAGTAATTAGTTGTCGTACAATTAGAACTTGCTGCTTGATCAGCTGTACCTGTTTACCAAATTCTTAATGAAATAGAAAATCTGTGGCTGTCACTCCGCTCCACACGAATGTCATGTTATTGTCAATCACATATCTTGTACAGGGTTGTTGTGCTTATAAGCAATGTAAACTAAACTGCTGTCTCTATACAGGGATTATTGTTATCGTCTGGATTGTACAGGGTGTATTTTCGATTCTGACGGAGGCGCCTGAGTTCTCTAAAGGGCGCCAGAGTAAACGTTTTTGTTAGTCACTCCCAACGGCCATTGACTCACTAAGTCTTGCAGTTAGCGGCTGTTAATTATAAGTTTTTCGTCGTTTAAATTTGGTCATTCGTTACCCAAGTCGCCATTTTTTTGGACGCTGCTGACGAATGCCATTTCTCAGTTCCTCATTTATCAGAGTTTGATGGGATTTGCCTTAAGTGGAGCATAGAAGCTCAGCACTTGCTCCGATCAACCTCTCGTGTGGTTGCTACATCCACATTTCACGTACCTCCAACTCTTGGAGATGTACATGAACCGGATTACTCGCTAATTGACTTAGCAACGCTTCCTTCTTCCAAACTTCTACCCAACCAACCTTCGCGTTTCCTGTACTCTTTTTTCCTCCGAGGGCAGATGTGACTGAGTCCCTTTGCAAACTCACATGAACCTAATGTGACGCTAACCGTTACGCAATAGAAGACGAAGGTTGCTGTTGCGGTAATCTTGGACACGCCTAAGTGTACGTTTTGCTCTGTACTATTTGTTAGTTGTCGCCTCAGCTGCACGTAAGATGCCATTTAAGTTTAATTATTGCACCCCCGACAACGCTGTGCTATCACGACCTCAGCGTTACTTCATCTCAGCAATTACTGTAGATAGACTGATAATTTAGATAATTAAATTTAAGTACAAGAATGATGTTGACGAATTGACGTTTTATACGAAGAATTCATTTGTTGAAATTAAATGTATTTATTGCTTTAAAGTTTCTCTATTCCCTCGCCTGCGACAAGACCTCTATAAAATAATGCACAGTTAGATGCAATAGCTTGGAAGGTGGGCATTGACGTTCATTCGGTCATTTGTACGGAAACATACAGTACAAAATCTTGTTACAAGTTAGTTAAAACTACCCTATAACTTCCATCGAAGACGTTCAGCCAATCTCGTTTTTCTGTGCATCTGTGCTCGACGGGTAGATCCTGAAAGGGCTGTGGAGTACAAAACGTGGGTATAGTTTGTGAGAAGACGTTTCGTCTGGTTGATGAAATTTAGTTACCATTTACTGTGGGGAAAAACACGTTTTTTGACACATTATGGTTGTCTGGTCTGTTCAAATGGCATTAATAGGAGTGCGTATGTTGGCTAATATATAGGTATTGGCTAATTGAAGGCGCTCTGTGTGTTAGATCTGCGTAGAGACGGGACCTCTGCATTGTAATTGTAAACTTTTTGTGAATTTACAGCGCAACTTTTACTTTCCTGGGCTCTACAAAGTAAGTTATGTAATCGTCTTGTTTTTGCGTGAACTGGTTAGAAAAAAATGTCAGGCAGCTGGGAGACCCATTCCATTCGATTCAGCATAGAAAAATACCAGTAAACCACACGAAACATAACCTGACTACAACTGAACGACGAAAACTAAATATTCCAGGCGCCTGTAGGCAATTGGCACGACGTGGCGAGTTGAGCAGGCGTGTGGTTTTGATGAGACGGGAGGGAGGGAGTAAAAACGATGAAACGATTAGTTTCGCTGTAGTTTCTGGCCCATGAGTTCTGTCATCAATTAGTAGACCTTGGCTCACTATAATTACTGTAATTTCAATTCCATTCGACCTAGGATCTAAAAATACCTTGAAAGCGATACCAAATACGGCGTATTTGTGATGAAACGGCCAAAATTGCGTTTTTGTTAATTTCTTTAACGGTTTTTTGCCCATAACGACCCTTTGTTTTTCTTCTTTGTTTCCGAGGGAATACGGGACAGAGCCCCTTCGTCACTGCAGCCACGCATGGGCCTATTGTGACGCTAGCCCTTTCTTAATAGAAGGCGTTGTACATACCCGCTCCCCTTAGGAAGCCAAGTATGTCCTTTGCCGTAGACGCCGCTACGATTTGGGGTTCAATAAATCCCTGAGAAAAGTATTCTAAGCATTTGACTGCCAAGGCAGTGCATTCACATAGGACCTGTGCTCAGCCATCTCGTCCTCGTCACTTTTTATGAAAATAATTTTCACCAGCGAGTGACAACACCACCAAAAACCACTTTGAACGCCTTTATTCACCTTTGCAGATCAGATGAATTTGCAAAAACACTTTTGTACGTTCAGGTACCTCGGTATTACAGGTGAGATTCCAATAGAAAATGTATGAAACGCCGAATTCAAGGAACTGCTGTTCTGGATTGGCCTGGCGTTAAATCTGGAGATGCATTAGGATGGGTCTATACTGTCCATGAATGCTTTTGTTTGAGACTACTGCTACACCACGCATGTGGACCAACTTCGTTCAATGATCTCAAGAACTACAATAGTCAAACTTTTGTTTCCTTCCGAGAAGCCTGTGAAACTAGAGGCTTGTTAGAGAATCATTGAAAACAAACACATTAGACATTAGAAGAGGCTGCACAATGTAGATCAGCAGCTAAGGTGATAGATATTTTTGCCATTCGCATTGCGACGTGTGGTCTTTCAAATCCTCAGATATTATGGGAAAAGAACCAAAATGATATGTCTGACGATATTTTGCACTGACTACAGCAAAATAATCCCAATATCACATATAATGATTTAGTATATAACGAGGCGCTAACTAAGATTGAAGACCAAGTGATGGCTATATCTGGGAAGACATCAGATTTTGGAATGAACCGGCCACAAAGAATCGGAGAAGTCAGTAGTGATTTAATAAGAGAACTGGACTAGAATGCCTCTTCTTTACAGCAACAAATATCAGAGTCTGTTCCTCGAATGAACACGGAACCAAAATTAGTTCTTGATATTGTTGTACAAAGAATCGATAATAGTGAGGGCGGATTGTTTTTCTTAGATGCGCCAGGTGGCACTGGAAAAACTTTCCTATTAAATTTACTTTTAGCCCAAATCCTCAATGATAGAGGAATAGCTGTGGCCGAAGCTTCCTCTGGAATTGGAGCGACGCTGCTCGAGGCTGCACGGCTCATTCAGTACTTAAACACCCATTAAATTTACCTCATAAAGAAATTCCAGTTTGTAACATTACAAAAAACAGCGACCGTGGCCGAATGCTACAGCAATGCAAGCTGTTGGTGTGGGATGAGTGCACAATGTCGCATAAAAAAGCGATCGAGCGTCGGACTCTGAAAGATATCAGAAGCAACTAGAGTTTAATGGGTGGGATGGTAGTGCTGCTTGTTGGTGATTGTTGACAGACACTACCTGTCATTACCAGAGGCACTTGAACAGATGAGATAAATGCATGTTTGAAAGCGTCTACATTATGGCTGCATGTAAAAAAATTTTGTCTAACTAAAAACATGCGAGTACAACTACATAATGATACGCAATAGGGGCAATATGCAGCAGCTCTATTGAAAATCGGTGAAGGCCGAATGACTTCGGACGCTAATGGCATGATTACATTAAATCAAGAATTTTGTAATGCTGTCCACAACTTGGAAGATCTTAAAAACAACGTCTCCCGGTTTGGAATATAACATGAGGAATAGAGAGTGGCTGTGTGAAAGGGCAATATTAGACCACTGACCAATGAAATCGTGGGACAGATCAATGAACGAATGATGTCACATGTGCAAGGCGATGTTGTCGAATATTTGTCTCGAATATTTCACACACACACAGACCATTTTCCCAATAATGTCCTTCGTACTCAGTAGGGTCTGAAACGTAATGATCTGAAGAAAACTCAATTTTTCTTTTCAGACTGAGAACATAACTTTCCTTTGTACTTTGTAGAGCCAAGGAATGTAAAAACATTAATGTCAAACTATCGGCCTACAATGGAAATAAATTAAAGGTAGTAGGTCAAGTTGAATTACCTATTCAGTTAAAAGGGAAAGGACTACCATCCCTCAGGGATCTTGACAGAGCAATGCCTGTGCAGGTATCCTAGCGCCCCTCTGCAGGGGAACGTTCCGTCAGAACATGCAGGTGAAATTGAGACGTTCCTGAAAAAGGCTAACACGAGGGAGCAACGGGGAGTCATCGTTAAGATAAAAGCCACAGCTCCTCTGCCCTTGGGGCACAACAAGTATCAAACGGGGGTGCGATAAGTTTAAGGAACAAAGCTGCTCATACAAAGTTCGTATTTATTTCACGACTCCCTCATTCACAAAATGGAATCGTCTCGAGTTTTGATCCGAGCAGGGCGACGCGTGCGACTTTAAACAAGTTTCAACGACTAAAAATCCGCCACCGCAAATAATTAAATGTACACGGAAGTTGAGCAGAGTGCAAGACATCTGTCAGTACACGATAACAACTCTTTTTTTAAAACTATGTAAAGTTAATAACAATTATAACGTCATTCGATGATGATACCCTTTAGAACGATTTCCCTCTCAGTTACAAAAATAGTTAATACCGTGATCTTTACAAATTTCGGTCGTAACAACTAATCGATTATGTTCAAATAGATTTCGCGCAACAATAAATAATAAAAGTTTCGAGTAAGTAACTAGTTGGAGCGAAGGCGAGCCAATTGGGATTCCAATTCGTCCTCCGTAGGTAATTTGGAGGGGCTTCTGATAGCGGATTTCTCGGCCGAAGGAGCGTTTCTCATCTGAAAGGAACAAACAAATAATGTGAGATGGTTATTTCAGCCAGTTCGATCATTTATTTTTCACCTATTTCCGAAGGTGGGTAGAAAATATCTGGAGCTGAAAGTGGTAGCGCTTACATACACTTCCGGAATTTATTGTGCTGCTCGTACTCATTTCCAGATCATTGTTGAGCGATTGGTACACAGAGAATAAATGGAGCTGTAAACACTATTTTTTTGAAGAGGATAATAATCGCTTTTCCAGAGTTATTGGGTAAAAACCTTTGGAAATGGTAGTAAGCGAAACGGCAGTAGTTGAAAATATGGATTTTCTGGAGCATTTTCAAACGATCATCCTATTGGCTACCGCATACATTTTTTTCAACTAGTAACATTTCAGCGGAGTTTATAAAGAAAAAACCCTGCAAATTATTACACAACGGTTTATTATTCGGATAATCAGCTTAACCTAGCATTAATGCTCCGAGACCCATCCAGTTCGATTCAGCATCGAAAAATATCATAATGAAACCCAAAACAGGTCGAAAAGAACTGAATCGTAATATTAAAATAAACAAAAAAAACGAAAGTATCTAGAAAAAACTGAATTTTAATATGAAAACATGCACGCTAAATACTAATATCAAAATTTAAGCAAAAATCTATGAAAAACCCCAAAATGAGAATGAAACGAAAGAATCTAAAAAAATTGAATCGTATTAAAACCAAAACGTCGGGGAAATTGGAACGGGGCGCTCGAAGCGAAGCGCGTCGTCGTTGGGAGGCCAAAGGGGTCGTTGGGAGGGAGGCGAGAGCCGCCTCGAGAGCGGTTGGTTTTTTAAAGAGACGGGCGGGGCGGAGGGAATTCAAACGACGAAACGCTTGTAGCTCCGCGTTGTACTGCGTTTCGTTAATTTTTTTAAACGTTTTTTGCCCATTACAACCACGGGCTTCGTCCGATCGGATTGCCGAGATGGCGGGCACAACTAGATACCAAATCGGATTTTTGGGCGAAAGAACGAATTTTTTAGACCACGTTAAAGGCACAAAACGGCCCGGACGGCGGACGGACATTGCAAATTTGGAATCTCCATGTCGTGAAACGTAAAGTATCAAATTTTGAGGGGGGGTTGTAAAAAATTTTTCGTGACCGAAAACATAGGGTTATTATTCAGAATGAATAATAAACCAAAACCGCGCTAAAATCGATTTTGTCGAAAAGTTTTGTAATTTATTGTGTTCTCTCGCCATTTTCCCACAGATGATAATTTTATAGTGTAGTCTCCTTATCGATTGCTATCCATATAAAACATTTAATCAAAATCATTAGAGCAGTTTTGGAGAAAGAAAATATTTGGAGTTTTGATCACTATGATAACTATAGTTAGCTTTCGGTGGATTTTGGGTGCTAGATATTGAGTTTGAGCTGATTTTCTTGAGCTATTTTCACTGTATCGCGTTCACACACGTATACAGTTTTCCCAAATAGCGTTTTTCAGACTCGGTAATGTATAAAACGTAATGACCTGAAGAAAACTCAAAATTTTTTTCTTCAGCCGATTATTTAACTTTTTTTCTGCTTCGTAGAGCCAATGAAAGTAAAAACAACCACAAAAATCGACGATTTTTGGACATTTCCTATTTAATTAGTAACCACAGATGATAGAAATCGTTTCAAAAATATTTCTCAAGAAATACATAACACATACAGGCGTCATACATTGATTTACGTTTGGCCGTGAATGCTAGTGGCAGTGGCACTTCTGGAAGCACTCGTGGTGCAGGTCAAATTGACTTATTATCGCAGATTGTGCGCCTGGTGTTCGTTGGGTGGCCAAAATTATCAAACCGTGCTCTTGACGAAGTGAAAAGATGATGCTGATGGACCCATTTCAGCTATAGGACGGTTGACTCACAATTCAAATTTCGTTTCCAGCACGACATTGGATGAAAAGTCTATCTGGGGAATTGACTATAGACTCACCCGAGCCTTACCTTTTTTACTTTTCTTGGTTCCACGAAGTAGAAAGGAAAGTTATGTAATCGGATGAAAAAAGAATGAGTTCTCTTCAGATCTTTACGTTTAAGACACTACTGAGCACTATGTGTGTGTGTGAACGATTATTAGAGAAAACTACCGTACCAAATCAGCTCAAACTTGATATCTAGCCAGCAGGTTACCATAGGACGCCAAAATAATGATAAGAACAAAATCCACCGAAAGTTAACTATAGTTATCATAGTGATCAAAACACCAAATATTTTTTTTCTGAAAAACGGCTCAAATGATTTTGATTACATTTTTTATGTGGACAGCACTTGATAAGGAGACTATACTATAAAATTCCCATTAGTGGGGAAATGACGAGAGCAGCACAATAAATTACCAAAGTTTTCGACGAAAATCGTTTTTAGCGCTACTTTTTTCTTATAAACTCCGCTGAAATGTCACTAGAAAGTTAAAAAAAAAAAGTGTTGTAGTCCATTCCAAATACATATAGGGTGAGCGTTTCAAAACGCTCATAAGATATAAGGGGGTCACTCCAGAAATTCCGGAATTTCAACTACCCCCGTTTCGCTTATTACCAGTTTTTACGCGATAACTCTGGAAAAGTGATTACTATCCTCTTCAAACAAAATCGTGTTTACAGCCTCATTAATTCGCTGTGTACGAATTGCTTAATAATGGCCCGGGAATGAGTACGAGCAACACAATATATTCCGGAACTGTCGCGCTACCTCTTCTTGTTGCCGTGAAGTGATGTTTGTCCAAGTTCAAATGAACTGAGTGATAAATGAATTGAGTAAGTTGAAAAAGCCATGTATACAAGTGCATTGGCATGGAGCTAAGGAAAGTCACTCCCAATTCAAATTTCGTTTCTTGCACGACATTAGATGAAAAGTATCTGGGGAATTCGCTTTCTTAATTATTGTTCCTCTAATCTTTCATGGTATAAGAGCGCAATTAATTTCTTACATAAGATAAATTTCATATTAATAGGTCCATGAGGCCTATTTGTAGTGGAGACTTGCCAATAAAGTTCTTTTTGTCGTATTAAGTAGAAGCTTAGTATATACATTTTTAATGACCGCGTTACGATCTACATTTGCCCTGTCATTTAACCTCAGTCTTGTGGTAGTTGCATTAAAATATTTTTATCCGCGCAAAAATACGTTTTACCAGTTTGCGCAAAATAATGGTGCCAGCGTTCGTCACTCAAATGATCAATCAAACTACGTGGGCTAAAAATGAAAAACACAGCTCCACTTTCACTCCACTTCGCGGTAAATGAAAAAATTAAATAAATAAAATGAAAGGTAAACCAAAGTGTTGTGTCGAGCGATTTGACTTTTCTAGTGGTAGGTTGTTGTCGTGGAATGGCTGCAAGATCCGACCTGCTCAATTTGTTGTTAGAGTCTTGACAGTGAAGAGGCGCTAATTATAGCTAAAACTCTGGCACTCTGGTAATGGTGTGGAACGATTCCAGTCGCCACTGCTGCTATCGCGGTCTTTGCTGCAGTGAACTGCAACCCACCAGCCTCTCGTCGAGAAGCTTGCTTGAATGGAGGTCACACCAGAAGAAAGCAAAGAGGGAGGGAGGAGAGAAAGGGACAAACAAAAAGCCCTTGTGACTATCATAACCAGTCTTTCTGGCGTTAAAACCGCCCATTTAAATTTTCTTTTGGGCATGGAAGCTGATACCTTAATCAAAGCTCTTAGAGGTCCGAGGCACAGCGAATTGCGTAGTGCTACTGGGGCTGGGGTTGTGGATGGGGAGTGAGTGAGTGAGTGTGTGTGTGTGGGTGTGTGTGTGTGTGCGTGTCGGTGTGTGTGTGTGTGTGTGTGTGTGAGAGAGAGAGAGAGAGAGAGATGCCACCTATCTGTAATCTCATAACCTTCATTTTTTCATTTTCTGTGCGATTATGTTCTTCTAAAATCTTTTTAAATTTATGTGATTTTAATAATACCCAGTTACTGCGCCAGGCTTTATTCATGGCTGTTTTCCCCTTCACGTACTCATTTGTGTACATGGGAGAAATTAACATAATGAAAAAATGTGTCTTTGCCTGACGCGGATTTTGATCTGACCCCGAGGGAGGACCGTGTAGTCAAGTGAAAGCTCGTTACTTTGCGGCCAAGCTTCAACAAAGAAAAAAAGAAAAAAAAAAGTAAGTGAACTATGAACTTCTAACAGCCAGCAGTGTATCAACGGGATATCGACGACAGCATCTCTACTAAGCCTTGATTTGGATTTTGACTCGTAATCTGGCTTGTCAGGGTTTTGGCCAAATATTCTCAAGCAAAGGAGGAGGAGGGTCTCCCCGCGCCTGCTTCAGGTGCTGAGTCAGTCCGTAGGCTGTGTTAAGAGAAAAAAGATACTATTCACGCGATCGCTTCATACCACAGTGTCGATTTCTATATAACGGTGTTCACACACATGGTGTTTAGTGGAGCACATGGTCGATCACCTCGCTACTTTTACAATACAGAAGCCGTCCAGCACTACGTCAGCAGCAGCTACATCCACCATACCAGCGACCCTTTCAACACGAACGATCGGCTCATCAACCCAGCGAGCTATTCAGTCAGATCATCAAATTTTATTTTATTTTTCTTTCGACAGTAGAAGACACTTTAATTTATTCATTTTTTGTGCATTATTATCCACCTACGAATTCGGTCTTGTTATTTTCGAACCCTATGGACTAACAGACGAGCTTTGCAAGATTACGATCTTTCCACGAATAGGAAATCGTGATGAATCCTACAACACTATTGATGGCAGTGAGATCATCGTGATTGTTGCCGAAAAAAAAGAGGATCCCGCTGCTACAACCCACTCAAAGTACAAGTTGGAATAAAGGCGGTTGCTTCTCACGCGCACACGTGCACTTAGGCCTGACAAAAACGAGATAAACTCACCTGTCCAGATATTTCGATGCCGATCTCATCCAAAACTTGGTTGACAATAGCGTTGCTCTCTTCCTCGTCCCCCGAGTCATCCAAAATGTCTCCCAAAGTATCGTTGACTGTAATAAAAACGAATTCAATGTACAGTTTTGTAACATACTATAGAACAGTCGGTTTTTATGGCTGATTACTTATTTTGACACTGATCTCGCGACTTTATTTTTATTAGTCGTCGATTTAAGCATTTTGAAATAATTTCCACAGATTATAATAACTATAGTGAAATGATTGAGGTAAACGAAATACAAAACAAATTATTTTGACACCTGAAAGTTTAATTCTGAAGTGCATTGGATTTTTTGGTTTCGTTAGCGAATCCCTCCCGACTGCCAGATCGAAGTTGGACCAAAATACGGCCCCCGTCTGTGGATTCTTTTCTTTCGTTGTGCAAGTGAATGGTTCAGAGTGTTAGTGGTACTTATGACGGCTAAATAGCCGAAACAGGTTCATTTTCAACAAATTCCGAGCGGAAAAGATCTTTTTACTTTCCTTGGCTCTACAAAGTGGAAAGGAACGTTATGTAATCAGCTGAAAAATGTTTTTTGAGTTTTCTTCAGATCTTTACGTTTCAGACCCTCCTGAGTCCGAAAAACACTATTTGGGAAAATGGTCTGTGTGTGAACGATTTTTAGAGAAAACGACCGTATCAAATCAGCTCAAACTTGATATATAGCCCGCAGGTTATCATGGGACGCCAAAATAAGGGTATGAGCAAAATACACCGAAAGTTAACTATAGTTATCATAGTGATCAAAACACCAAATATTTTTTTCTCAAAAACGGCTCTAACGATTTTGATTAAATTTTGTATATTGATAGCTCTCAATAAGGCAATTATACGAAAAAATTCCCATTTGGGGAAAATGACGAGGGCAGCACAATAAATTATCAAAATTAGAATGTTTACAATTACACGTAGATCTACGTTTTCTTATAAACTCCACTGAAATGTTACTAGTTTCCTTGTAAACTCCACTGAAATGTTGTTAATAGAATGTTTTTAAAAAATATCTGGGGCGTTGCAACACACAACTTTCCTTAGCTCTACGTCAATTCACTCGTGTACATGGCTTTTTACACTTGCTCAATTTATTTATCACTCAGTTGATTTGCACTTGGTCAAGCAACATTTTACGGCAGCACAAATGTACCGCTTACAGTTCCGGAATTTATTGAGCTGCTCGTACTCGTTTGGGAATGAGCAGTTCATTGATTTGCAACGCACCAGATATTTTTGGTTTTATTTGTATTTTTTCAAATGCACAAAGACTCACTCATTTCATCCGTCATATCAAACTTCATGGAAGCTTGTTGAAAGGTCTTCATGTTAGCCGCCACTTGTTCGGGTTTGACTAGAGCGTTCATGTTTTTCATCGTCGATGCCGTTGTAGACATAGCGTCGGCCAACTTCACGTTTGAATTCATCATGCGGTTGTGAGAGCTGACGCTTTGAATCTGGAAAACGCGTTGAGGTTTAATTAATCGTGCCATGTCCTCCGCCAGTAGAACACGCTAGAGAATCTTTGACTATTGAAACCTTGAAACGCTGATCATGTTTGACACTGACTCGACCTACAAATCAAAAACGCTACTCGAGACATGACTAGCCACAATTTCTTGGCCCCACTGTCATTGTACAGGTCATTTTTCAGCACTAAAAACCCACTTTGATTTGAAAGAACTAAAAATGAAAAATAATTTGGTATATCTTGGTTTAGAAATTAAGATTCAACCTGGTGAAATTACCATCACCCAAAATAATTTGATTAATAAGGCCGTAGATCTTGTCAACTTACACGATTTAAAACCTCACAAAATTCCGTTCTCACCAAATTTGAATTTAGTTAAAAACGAAACATGTAACTTGAATTATCCTTACAGGGAGCTCATTGGAAGTCTCATGTACATTATGTTATTTTGGTAAATTTCAAAACTGTTTTTCTGCAGCTCATATCTACCACTTGAACGAGCGGTGCGCAGCAACACACAACTTTCCGCCACCCCTGGAAGTAAGAACGCCAGCAACATATGCGGGAGCCTATATATTCATTCAATGCATTTCTACAGAAACAGTTACGGAGAACCAAATATAGGGACTAGTTAGCTGAGAGTACTCCGTAAGTTTTATCGAAATCGTCTGAACCGTTTTTGAGAAAACTGGAATGCCGATAAACTAATATTCGACAAATCTCCTTATCTCAGTTACCTTATATCTCCATTCAACGTATATATACAGAAGGAAATGTGGGTACGTGTGCCAGAAGACACTCTGTAAGATCTATCACATCTGGCGAAGCAGTTACCCTGGAATTTACGGAAATGTTCGAAAAAACAAACTTTTCGACACATTTTGATTTTTATCCCTGTTCAATAAACTGTCAGAGGAACATTTATTAAGAACAATATGTATGTATTAACGATTCAAGAACATCTTGAAAGTTTGGTGAAAATTGTTGGAGCGATTTTGCCGTAAAGCGTAAAAAACCTATTTTTGCTTCATAGACCTGTATCTCCGTTCCCCGTATTTTCATGGTATGCAGAAGAAATGTTTTGTATTGACTAGTAAAAGATAATTTGAGAGTTTAATTAAAATCCTTAGAGCTATTTTCGAGAAAAATGCGAAAAGACCCTACTTTTTGGTACATTTTTGTCCGCACCCCCCTTTTCCATCGCCCATAACCTTATTAAGGTGTCTACAAAAATAAAGAACAAAACACAAAAAGAACCAGCTCAATCGACTCAGCCGTTCTCCCTCAAATCGAACTACAGACACACACACACACGGACCACGCGGCGAAATTAGGTTTTTTAGACTCAGTAGGCCTCAGAACGTAAAGATCTGAAGAAAGCCTAAATTTTTTTTAACACGATTACTATACTCTCCTTTCTCTTAGGGTAGCGGAAAGTAAAAATGTGTTACAATACTTGAAGTCAGGTAGGCATTTGGGGTTGACCTTTTCGAAAATTCTGTTATTAATTCAATCACAGCTTTTGCTTGGCTCTGATTTTGCATCCGATATGGAAGATAGGAAAAGTGTGTCTGGTTTTCTTATAGTCGTAAGGCTAAACGATAAAATAATCACGTGGTAAAAGAAACAAGTTGTCGTTACTCTTTCAGTGTGCGAAGCAGAATATGTATCTTCTGATTGCATAAAGGAACGCATCTTTGTAAACCAAATATTAATTGAAATAGCTAGTTGCAACAAATGGTAGTATTTGAGGATGTGGCGGCTGGCCACCCTTTTCCTACAAGAGGCGCCTCACTGCCAAGTCGGGCGACAGAGGAAAGAAGTTGGATTACCCCGCGGCTCCTCCCAACAGAGGGCGCTAGCTGCGAGTCAGAAGCCTACTTCTGGAGGGGATAGCGCGTGGCAAATGAGAGAGGACTCCCCCTTCCAAGAAAGCATAAAAGGGCCTGTCTTCAACAACTATGATTCTCCTAACTTCAAGCAACCACCATCTACTGTACAAGAGACTACACTTGGAAGACTGCGCTAGCGAAGACAACGAGTCCCTCGCCTCCCACCTCACTGCCTGAGGAGCTAAGACTCAACTGAGTCTTTCGCCTCACATCTCGCCAACTGGCAGAGAGAGAGCTTGTGAAACTTCGTTGGCCCTTCTCCAGGCCACCTCAAGAAGGAGTCCAATAGAGGATAAACAATCCTGCATAAAAATGGCTAAAACTTGGGAGACCAAGCACTCAAAACACACAGATGTGCGCTTCCATTTTGTTAAAAACCAAGGTAGACAACCTGCTGACTTGTTCACTAAAGGCCTCAATTAAATTTGAGAAATTCGGACAAATGTTGAACCTGCACACTATCTGATATTTATTAAATAATAAATTACAAAATATTCCTGCTCAATATTGAAAATACGTCAAATATCTTTGTTAAATGCTTCTGTTGATGAGAAAATGATGCTAGTATAGGATTAAGGGGGAGTGTTGTATTCTCGAGGGAATAACCCTAATTAGCATCTCTGTATGATGCCTAGGAGTAAGGATTGGGCACCACCCCCTCACACCCCTTCGACATATCTTTTTATCTTGGTTTCTCTCTCATGTTCCTCTGTTTCCTACAATAAATCTATTTTCTATTGGCATATTTATTTTATTTATTAATATTAACTATATTGGTTCCTGATTTTTCTGGTAATTCCAGAGAGTGTTTTCTTGAAAAGTTTCGTTCAATTATAGTTTAATTGGTTATTCCACAGTTGAAATTGATTAATACTAACAGACCTATTTACAAACTATCACAAGAACGTCAACTCATCAAAAACGTAAACTGGCTTACTTTGGAGTTCATACCAAAAGCTCGCGTTTTTTGTTTTCGAACGTTGACCAACTGTTTGGCTAAAATTTTGGCACCAGCGTTGTTTCCTTTGGCCGCTTCTTTCTTGATGTCCATAACCTGAGAGATAAGTAGAAAGCATTCAAATATTTACTGACGAACGCAATTAAGAACAAGAAATTACTATACAAAAAGTAAGTCAAGTTCACCAGTAAGTAGTCAATCTGAGTCTTGTGCCTTCCTTGGCAGGTAGTCGTCACGCACATTGAGTGAGCGTGCCTTCGCAAGTGTACAGTGGGCTAACTGCTAACTCACACCCTGAAGATTAAGGGGGATGTTTTCACATGGAAACTTACTCACCCAACATGTAAAGACATCATCTTCAGGGTGTGAGTTAGCTCTTAGGCCACAGTACCCTAAGGAAGGTAGGCTCACTCAAAAAGGAAAGAGGATTTTGAATTTTCGCCTTCTTTTGGGGAGCATCAAATTCACATCTCCCCATTACAGGGCCATTTTGAATCTTTAGTTTAGTTCACTATTGAAAGTTATTTTGGTTGGTCTTGTCTTCAATTTTTACCTGTTCCAAAAAAAAAGGATCAAAGAATCTGCATCAAATTTTGTGCAAAATATCTGGTGCGTTGCAACACACCACTTTCCTTAGCCCTACATCAATTCACTTGTGTTCAAGGCCTTTTCTACTTACTCAATTTTATCACTCAGTTCATTTGAACTTTGTCAAACAACACTTCACGGCAGCAGAAAGCAGTAGCGCGTACAGTTCCGAAACTTATTGTGCTGCTCGTACTCAACCTGGACCATTATTGAGCAATTGCTACATAGAGAACTAATGGGGCTGTAAACACGGTTTTTTTAAGAAGACAGTAATCACCTTCGCAGAGAAACGGCGGTAGTTGAATCCCATGTATCTTATGAGGGTTTTTAAACGCTCACCCTAGATGTATTGGAATGGTCTTCTACACCAATTTTGTTGACCATTTTAGTAACATTTCGGCGGAGTTTATAAGAAAAAAATCGCGCTAAAGTCGATTTCGTCGAAAAAGTTGGTAATTTATTGTGCTGCTCTCGACATTTTCCCACGAACGGGAATTTTATTGTATAGTTGCCATATTGGGAGCCATCAATATAAACAATTTAATAAAAATCGTTTGAGCCGTTTTTGCGAGAAAAATAAAATTGGTGTTTAGATCACTATGATAACTATAGTTAACTTTCGATGGATTTTGCTCATATCCTTATTTTTGCGTACCGTGGTAACCTGTAGGCTATAAATAAACGTTTTAGCTGATTTGGTACGCTAGTTTTCCTAAAAATCGTTCACTGACACACACACACACACAGAGACCATTTTCCTAAATAGTGTTTTCCGTACTCAGTAGGGTCTGAAACGTAAAGATTTGAAGAAAACACAAAAAAAAAATTTTTCAGCCGATTACATAACTTTCCTTTCTACTTTGTAGAGCCAAGGAAAGTAAAAATACTTTGGAAAAGACATGAGATTCCCTATAGTTATTCCACAAACCTCTTACCATAGTACAAGTTCCATTGATTTAGTGTTTGTGAGGGTTTATGCACCGCTAAACATTATAGTAATAAAACTACCTGTTCTATTGTCAGGAGGAATATGCACACCAAATTACAAGACGAGAGAAGATCCTTATTTTCTCGCATATGCGTTTTATTGTGTAGTCACGTTATCTGGAATTGTTCATAAAGAAATTTAATTAAATCATTTCAAGTTCGTGGTTGAAATGAACACATTTGGGAGTATCATTCAAAATCAGACGGAGAGGGGTGTAGTGGCGGAGTGCATTGGGGTGTGAGGCGGTCAGTGCCAGGTGGGGAAAAGGCCAGCAGACTCTGGCTAACCTCCAACCAGGCTCCAACAAAGCTAGGGGGGTGAGGCAAAGGCGATAAAGCTGGAGACACTAATGCAGGCTTCCCGAGTCCATTCAGGGGAACTGGGTCCAAAAAGGGAGCCACAGCAACTGCTATTAGTCCCTTACCTTCAGCTGTCTCCATGAAGTATCTCTCTCTCTCTCTCTCGCTTTGGGATCTTGCTGCTGGTTTGTCTGAGCCTAAGCAGAGACTCAGCAATAAAATAACTTCGGTTGAGTTGTCAACTGCCAGTCAAATAACCGATTACGTCTACAACTCCGTTACAACTACTAACTTCCCCCCGACTCGTCAGGTATCATAATAGACAGCGGAATTCAACTAAAACTAAGACGTACCAGTTTTTTCTCCTCTCTTTCCAGCAGTGCTCTGTCTCTATCCACCTCACGAGTCGCTTTGCGCAAAGCTCTTTCGTTTTCCCTCTGCATTTCTGTAATTCACGAAAGACGTCTTGTAAATTACGGATAAAATCGCAACATGTAACGTGTCGATTTCTTTAACGGTCAATTTACCTTTGGGAGTCGGTTTTTTACCGAAGAACCAGTCCATGATGGTAACGTTGACGATATACGGAATTCGTTTAAAACTAACTTAATTTCATTTATTTGACGACTTAACACAATTTAAATAATATTAGCAGAATTAACTTATTATTACGAACGAGTAACGGACACGGAGGAAAAGTGACAAGGGAGTGACGCACTCATGAATCACATTTGTTTACTGAGAGTGAGCCGCTCCCTGGTACCTGTGAAACGGAGGGAAGAAGGAACCGCTCCTGGAACGGTGACATCGCTCTCATATGAGCGGTTGCTGTGGGTCGCTCCAGCTCCTCTTAGAATGGATTTGTCCTTATTTTTACTTCGCTTAGTACTACGAATTACGAAGAAAAGTTATGCGATGAGCAGACTTTTTAATTTTAGTTTTCTTCGCATTATCACGTATCAGTGCTTCTGAGCCCAAAAACCCCATTTGTCACAGTTGATAGTAGTTCCCTTCATACTGTACCTGTTGTGTTGTAGTGGGAAGAGAGCTGACCAATTGACAAAATCCTGCCAAGTCTAGACGCAATAGCTACTGAGTGAGTGCCTCAACAAAAGACTCATAACCACAGTTGATATAACCCCCTTTACCAATCATAGGATTTCTGTCGAGGTCTAAGGTAAGTGTATGACGAAATGGACCAGCGTGTAAGCTATATCACTCCACTGGGCCTAGGAGGATGTGCGATTCAACTGTGCCAGTTTGCTGCTCATTCAGGAGCGCGTGTAGTAGATTGATAGGGCATTACTATTGCAAAACAAGGGGAAGTAACGCCCATTATACTAAATAGACTAGGGCGAAATGGGGAGTTCTGTTTTTGTGGAAAGCAACTTACTGACAGCAATTCTATTCAGGTGTATGTAACCAACTGCCCCTTTCAGGTCCTAGTATCTGCGATCCTTCTTCGCATTCACTGCTCTATTCTCGTTATAAGCTACACAAAGTAAAAGTGCAACACTACTTCGTGCTTAGTGTGTAACCCTGTACCCTTATAAATATCAAGGAGGTGGGAATACTCAAATAAAGTATGACTACTTCGATAAGCATTAAGTTTCTATCATTCAACAACCATTAACAAATCTTCAATCAACATTAGCTTTTAAGAAATTCCCCATACTTCACTCCTGTGACTTTCAGTTGAGGCATAGCATCCTCCAGCAGTAAACACCCATACATAAACGAAGGCTCAGTCGCAACATCTGTTAGAACCAATTCTTTTAGTTTTACGAAACGGTACATGCAGGACAGCACCCCTTCTGACAATTTTGTGCAACCGCTTAGATCCAGGTATTCCAACGTATTACCAACTTCACTGCTCAGACGACTTACGAACCATTCGTCAACCTGCGGACAATTTCTAAAGCTCATCCATTTCAGTTTGGTCAAGTGAGTGAAATTGTCCAGACCTTCAAAGCGAATACCTGTGTTAGACATGTCAACCCCTTCGACGAAATAAGTTTTGTCGTACTTGTCCGGAAGGTCGGGGCATGGTTTTCTGGGGTTGTCGTGGACAATCCATTTGTCACTTCCGACCAATTTGATTTTGCCTCCTCTGAAGACTACGAAGTGTGCTGTAGCTAAGTCGCTGCCCAATACTTGATGTCGCTCCAGGATGAATGACTGAGACAGAATGTCGGCTTCCCTGTGCTGTCTGGCTTTCCAAGCTTCAAACCTCTTCATGGTAAATTTTGTAGGGTTGTAGCGAAAGAGGTCGATTCTGGGGGCGTGTTTTGTGGCAAATGCTCGGAGGAATCCAGGTGCCTCGGATAACTGACGGTCAGACAGCCTTTCTTGCATTTCCTTCTCCTTTCCAAAGTAGTCAGTCCCAACTGCTCCATCGTTTCTGGCATTGATGACAGAACTTGTGGTGAACCCTGTAACAACAAATAAATAAATATCTGGTGCGTTGCAACACACAACTTTCCTTAGCTCTACGTCAATTCACTTTCTATATGGCTTAGTGCACTTAATCAATTCATTTACCACTCAGTTCATTTGAACTTGGTCAAACAACACTTCCCGGCAGCAGAAAGCGGTAGCACTTACAGTTCCGGCATTTATTGTGCTGCTCGTACTCATTCCAGAACCATTACTGAGCAATTGGTACACAGATAATTAATGAGGCTGTAAACACAATTTTTTTGAAGAAGGATAGTAATTACTTTTGCAGAGTTATCGGGTAAAAACGTTTAGAACTGGTAGTAAGCGAAACGGGGGTAGTTGAAATTCAGGAATTTCTGGAGTAACCCCCATGTATCTCATGAGCGTTTTTAAATACTCACCCTTTAGGTATTGGATTGGACTACAATACCAATTTTTTTAAACATTCTACAAGAATTCCAGCGGAGTTTATAAGGAAAAAACTGCGCTAAAAACGCTTTTCGTCGAAAATTTTGATAATTTATTGTGCTGCCCTCGTCATTTTCCCACGAATGGGAATTTTATGGTATAACTGCCTTATCGATATCTATCAATATAAAAAATGTAATCAAAATCGTTAGAGCCGTTTTTGGAAAAAAAAATTTGGTGTTTTGATCACTATGAAAACTATAGTTAACTTTCGGTGGATTTTGCCCATACCCTTATTTTTGCGTCCCATGGGGGCCTGCGGGGGAGATATCAAGAAAAGAAGAAAACTCAAAATTTTTTTTTCAGCTGATTACATAACTTTCCTTTCTACTTTGTAGAGCCAACATTGTGGCTAGACATCAAGTTTCAGCTGATTTGGTACGGTGGTGTTCTCTAAAAACCGCGCTAAAATCAATTTCGTCGAAAGTTTTCGTAATTTATTGTGCTGCTCTCGTCATTTTCCCACAAATGGGAATTTTATGCTATAATTGGCTTGTTGATAGCAATAAATATAAAAAATTTAATCAAAATCGTTAAAGCCGTTTCTGAGAAAAAATTATTTAGTGTTTAGATCACTATGATAACTATAGTTAACTTTCCGTGGATTTTGTTCAAACCCTTATTTTGGCGTCTCATGGGGGCCTGCGGGGGAGATATCAAGAAAAGAAGAAAACTCAAAATTTTTTTTCCAGCTGATTACATAACTTTCCTTTCTACTTTGTAGAGCCAAGGAAAGTAAAAAACTGAGTCAAGACAGGAAATGACAGCCACCTTCTCAACCACTCAACAATTGCAGTCATTGTGTGTGGTAACTTCACTCGTAATTACCAACACCGCCATCGTCAAGTCCACCATTTCTGATATCATTACTAATAGTATATAATTACTACATAAAATGCCATCTGCATAGATCTCATGCTACAACTTGTCCTTAACCTAACGCCTTTTATTAAATTGAAGGAAAAATGGTGTTGAATGCAATTTTGTTCAACGCTCTCCTTACATTTTCCTACATATTAGTTAAGGTGCTCACACAATCAGCAAAAAAGATCTCGAGAGCCTTCGGCACGTTTGAGCCCACTGCTTAAACTCAGTGAGGACAACGTATTCCGCTGTTGTCTTTATTTTTGGCGCAAACGCCTCTTTTTGCACATAGTGAAAGAAACTCTTCGGGCATGAAAATGCGAAAAACCTCTGCTAACCACTTACTTCAGCCTTCAGAAGCAGAGTTCTTTATGGAACGAAATTCGTTTGTACGTGCAGCGTAGATTTGACGAGGGGTAAGTCAGAAAATGTTGGAATCCAGAACGATTTACAAATAGAATCGATAGCGAGGAATATCGGCAATGAATCGATAGTTAAATGATTAGGGATGGTTATCAAGTTTTGATAACGTTTGAAATTCTGCTTTTCTTTCTAAAAACAGTTCAACTCTCGGAAAACCTACCAAAGTCAAAATAGATCGCATAAAAACCTTCAACTCTCGGTCTCATTAGTCGCAACTTGTCATCAAATCGTGCGTAAATTCGAACTTTCATTCGAAGGAATGAAACGAAGTATCACGACGATACTGAAAAACTGCTCACGTTATGCGATTGCTCCAGGTCATCGAGGTTTTTCTAACGGTTTGAAGTCCCGTATAGAACTCTGCGGCCCGATAAGCGTCGCGGAATACATGAAAGAAGTTCTCGTCAACCCCAAAGGAGGGTATTACGTAAAAAATGACGTTTTCGGAGCCAGCGGGGACTTTACAACGTCGCCGGAAATCAGCCAATTATTTGGGGAGGTAAAGATTTCGAATTCCCTTCAATATAAAGTTACATTTAAAGAATGTGTCTGGAGATGTACGAAAAAGATTTAAACGTACTGCGAGATATGTGTAGACAGCACTTAGTTCGTTGGAGAGCCATTCTTCTATTTACGAGCGCATCTGACTTTTTCTGCCGAGAACCTGCGCCTCACGTTACTTCCGTGGGGCGAAGTAATAATTATAATTAGTACTGCCGAACTATAAAATACTATGCTTCACCACTTATTATCTCACATCTGATAACAAGTTGAGAAGACTTCCACCCAATCGATGCTTTAAATCGATTGTTACCTTTTCAGTGTTTTGGGACCTCAAATTTCATACTCACTTTCTTTCGTAATTTGACCATTTTTAGTCACCTTTCAGAAATAAATTTGTTGGGGTGCTCCACACGACATTCTGCAACTTTCGTGATGATGTGCTACACACAATGCGTTTCCACAGAAATATTCATATGCAATAAAATTTCGAAAACTCTCACAAAACGGGCTTTTCGACACATTTTGATAGTTATTTGCGTTCACTGGACTGTCGGAAGAACATTAATGGAGAATAAAATATGGGTATTGACTATCTGAAGACTCCCCATGAGTTTTTGCAAAAAGTTAAAAACCCCCCTGCTTACGCTTTATAGGCCTATATTTCCACTGATCCAATAGGCACGCATATATTTATCAAGAACAAAACTGAAGTATGCCTTCTCAACCAAATGCCTTCGGCAGAATATCCATTCCCCAGTTGACAGATTCACGACAAGCTTACAATAACGCATGCTTTAGTTTTGTACTTTTTTTGCCGTATGAAACTAGAGTACTCATTACTATCAGGTTAACTACTGCAAAGGAAAATGCTGCAAACGAGTACACAATATTTTATTATTATATCGCACAGCTTGACGTTGTCATTTCTCCAAGACTCCTCCCATTCGATTCAGCATCGAAAAATATTAGTAGACGAAACATGACCTGGCTTAAACGAAACGACAAAAATTTACATTTTCTAGGTGTTAAACTTAGCATAATTTACTGGCAGAGGCAAATTTGAAGTAAAACTTTATTAGTAAAGAAATTAATAAGATTGTATTTTTGACAAAGAAAAGTAAATTTAAAAAATATCTGGTGCGTAGCAACACACAACTTTCCGCCACCCCCGGAATTTCGAACACCACCTACATATGCGAGCGCTATATCTTCGTTCAACGCATTTTTACAGGAACATTTATGCAGAACAAGATGTACGTACTAGTTAGCTGAGAGTACTTCGGAAGTTTGATCGAAATCGTTAGAGCCGTTTTTGAGAAAATTGGAATACCGATAAATTAATATTCGACAAATCTCCTTTTCTGAGTTAACATGGCTTATATCTCCGTTCAACATATATATACAGAAATAATTATAGAGAACGAAATGTTGGTATGGGTGACTATAAGTCACTCCAGTAGGATTTATCACATCTGGTGAAGAAGTTACCCGGAAATTTACGGAAATGTTCGAAGAAACGTTATTTTCGACACATTTTGATTTTTATCTCTGTTCAATGGACTGTCAGAGGAACATTTATTGAGAACAATATGTAGGTATTAACTATTCAAAAACATCTCCAAAGTTTGGTGATAATCGTTGAAGCCGTTTTGCCAAAAAGCGTAAAAAACCTATTTTTGCTTCAGGGGTTTATATCTCCGTTCACTGTATTTTCATGGAGATATGTATAGAGAAGAAAAGTTAGGTATTGATAAGTAGAAGATAATGTGAAAGTTTAATCAAAATCGTTAGAGCCCATTTCGAGAAAAATGCGAAAAACCCTAGTTTTTGGTACATTTTCGTCCCCCACCCCCCCCCCCTTCCCATCGGCCGAAATCGTCCATAACCTTATTTTGGTGTATACAAAAAATAAGAAACAAAACAAAAAAAGAACCAGCTCAATCGGATCAGCCGTTCTCCCGCAAATCGAACTACAGACTCACACACACACACAGACCACGCGCCGAAATTAGGTTTTTTAGACTCAGTAGGCCTCAAAACATAAAGATCTGAAGAAAACCCAATTTTTTTTTTGACCCGATTACTATACTTTCCTTCCCTTCGGGTAGCGGAAAGTAATAAGGAGCCCCTTCACAAACGTCCAGACTGCTGGAGATAAAATAATTAAAATAAATGTTCTGACCGTTATGACTGGCGTGGAGCACGCGCGTGTGCGCAAATTTACTGTTGGGGAGTGAAAATGAAGAGGTGTGAAGATCGGAAATCGAAGAGCACCGGAGAAGCCAAGTACACCAAATCTGAAGACAAAAACAGAATTTGCTGCAAAATATATTCCTGTCGTTCTAATTCCCTTTCCAGTGAAGAAGGCCTGGTAGTAGTAATTTCTTACATCGCAAGCGGTCGAATGGTAAATGAAGGAATTATTGCAGATCCCAGCTGATGACATTTTGTTCTACGTAATGAACTTGAGAGGCGGACTGAATCAAAGCAGGTGAATCATCGGCGAAAGCAGTGGGGGCTGGAGGCGGATCTTTGTCGGCGATAAGATCTTAGCGATGGGATGTTTATAAATTAGAGCTAATGGCACAAACTGTATGAGCGGCTAGGCAACTGGAAGGATGTGAATAGTCGCTGTCGTGTGGTATGGGTGAGATGGGAAACAGAGCGGAAAATGAGCGTGGGGCTGGGAGAAACGATATCTTCCGTCGTGTGTTTTCCAGCCAGGCGCAGTCGTTCCATTCGACTCAGCATCGAACAATACCTACGAAACGATGTCAAACATGACGTCATTGCAACGAAACTGCCAAAATTTCGTTTTTGAGTTATTTTGTTAAGCATTACCCCCATGACAACAATCGGGTTTTGGCGGGATACCAAATGGAATTATGTGCGAAAGAAATGATTTTGTAGACCACGTGGACGGACAAGAAGATTTGGAATCGTTATGCCTTGAAACCTAAAGCGTCATTTGGTTTGTGGAGGGAGTGATGGGGGGGGGGGGGGGACGAGGGCCCCTGGCCAAAAAATAAGTGCATTATTCGGAATGAATAATGACCTAACTCAGTTCAAAATGCTGCAGAGAAGGCAAACTCTCCACGTTAAATTCAGTTATAACTTGTTAGCACTGGGCGATAAGAAGTGTGTATCTAAAGGGAACTAGTTTTTACGCCTTTGTAAAATAAGGAACAACACTATAAACGTAATAGGTTGACGTTACGTCTGACTAATGTACTCATATCGCGCCAGAAAATTCACTGCAATGTTTTCGTTTGGGCAATGGAAAGTGAAAGTGCTTTGGTTGTTACATTGTGGGCTAAGAGCACAATCTAATTGAATTTTCCGTAATCAGCAGCTACGCCCTTTAGTTATTTTCTAACAGGATTCGTTACGAGGAAAGTTTGGAGATGTTTGAAGAGCTGCTGACTCAGGCAAAAATTACACCAATCGCCGTTGTCGTTGTCTTAACCACTAGACCACGATCGCCCGGTACCTTATATAGGAGTCAGTCAGTACATCTCCCCCTTCGCCTTTAGTCGCTGCTCCTGAAGTGGACTCTTTTAATGAACGAAGTTTTTGAGAGTTGAACGAATCCTCGGAAAATCCGATCTTTGATTCGAGAAACGAGGGGGCTACAAGGAAAATCTTTTCTTTCACATTGTAGCAGGCGTGTCACCCATTTTTCCCTTTGTGCTGGAACTTTCACAGCGTCAGCGATTTCCAGACCTGAGAATTCGTCTCATTATTTCTCTCTTAATTTATGAATGTTTCTCTCTGGGCTTCTTTTTTTGGAATGAAGAAGTTCGACCACTAGGTGCCAATGTACTGAGGTAGTTTGGAGCTGCTGAGTCAGGCAAAAATTAAACCAATCGCGCGGTGCCTTATATAGGAGTCATTCAGTACACTACGTTCCCTTTACTAGAATATAGGAGTCAAATCCGTCGTTGAGTGTGAATTGTGATTAAGACAACTTGTTTTTTAAATGCACAGATGGCTGCAGTTTGGGTGCTAAGTGAATGGAAAAAGTTGGGTTCTCCGAGCCCGTTGCAATTGATTGAATTGGGACCCGGACGTGGGACCATGATGAAAGACATTCTGAGGGTAGGAATTCCATAGTTCATTTCTAATTTTCTCTACGACTACAATGCAACTTAAAATACGCTCTTTGAATAGGTATTCTTCAAGTTGGGCTGCGTGGAAACGCTTCAAGTGCACCTCGTTGATGTTAGTGAAGAGTTGAGTAAAATCCAAGCAGCCAACTTGTGTTCAGGAGCTATCGAAAACTCCCAGAATCCAGTTGATCAAGGGCCGTTTCAACAAGGTCTGACGAGCTTCGGAGTTCCCATTTTTTGGTACAGATCTCTCAGTTTTGTCCCAGAACAATTTTCTGTCATTTTGGCTCATGAGTTCTTCGACGCTCTTCCTATTCACAAGTTTCAAGTAAGACTCCAATAATTCTGTATTGTGTTATTGTTATTGTTTACTTGAGGCCTTTATTTCAAGTATTAGCAGTATAAGAGTGTTTAATTTCTTGGCCCGTTGCTCCTGTGACTGTCCATTGTGCTGAGTGTGTTTAACTTCTATAACTTGAGTCTCCTTACCCAACCTTACCATTAATTATAGAACCCCCTGTGTACAAAATAGAACTGGACTTGATGGGTTGACAACTGGCACTTTTCTGAACATAACTTTTTTATTTTTATTTTTAAACAGTGGATACCCTCACTGTGGCCACAAACGGGCCTATTGTAAGGGCATCCAAGAATCTCAGCTCATCCTTCCCCCCCCCCCCCCTGTACAACAGCACTGGGCTCAGTTGGTGCAATGTCACCTACACCCCCCACACAAAGCGGAGGATCCATCGCGTATGCACAACACGTGCTCTACTGTCTCTAGCCCCACCTCGCAGGACCTGCATACCTGTGCCTCATACTTGCCAATATTAGCAAGGTGTTACCTCTTGGACAGTGACCTGTAAACAGGCCACATATGATCCTCATATCCTTCCTCCCCAGTGCAAGCACCTCCTTGGACCTCTCTCTGGAGAGTCGGATGAAGAGTCTTGACTGTCTAAGGCCTGGCAACCGCTGCCAATGGGCAACCCTGCACCTATCCTCTCATTTGCCAACCTCTCTACGTAAGTGGCTCCTGGCATTGATAACCTACTGCCAATTTTCTAGCCTGCCAATGGCAGTATTTCACTCTCAAACTAATTTTGAGGATCTGACCCCCACTGTCACTGATGAATGATGCAAAGCATAGCTTCAGGGCTTTAAGTACCTCTCCGCTCCACCCCTCAAATGCCCTATCAGCACATAGAATAAGTTGTATGACGTGCCTGGGAATAGCAATTTTATCATTTGCAGTCCAAAATGCACCCATTAACCTCAATGAATTACGGGATTGACGTATAACATTCTGGACACACTCTTACCTGCAAACTCAACCAAATATTGGAATTGATATATATCGAAATCTGTCAAAGCTAATGCATTGACCCCACTGAACAACTGACCCAACATTGACAACAACTTCAGGTACCAAAAGAACCTACTCTTCGTTTTGTAGTTGATGCTGGGCGACTATCAAGCTCTATGTTCCCTCTTACAACACTGTAGGAGTGATAGAGTGCAGGGGTGTTACGAGTAATGAGATTGTTGATGTGCCGATTTGAAAGGACACTGCAGCAATTAATTTGCCCAGAAGAAGTGGTCAGAGTCTTCAAATTCTCATTCAGGGAAGCCATCAACGAGTAAGTCATAACTTGAACTAATAGAAGATGGCTAGAACTGTGAGCGGGCACGCAAAATATCGTGACTAAGACCTATCCGCTAGTTGCTGATGAGGACCTCGGGTTAGTGAGCCCCCAGTGCGTTTCCACCTTCACTGCATCAGAATGACTGTGCACATTCAATATAAACTTGAGGCCTACGAATTATTATAATAAAAACTTGCTTGAATTTGTAGTTATTTCGTGTCTCACGTAATCGTTATTTATTTCGTTCTAGAAAACACGGAATGGGTGGCGCGAAGTTTTGGTTGATGTCGATCCTCAAAATCCTCAACAGTTTCGTTTCGTTTTGGCCAACATTCCTACTCCTGCCTCTGCGCTGTTAGTCAAGGTGACTTATTTCTGATCAAATCTTGAATGTGAGTTGCAGTTTCCGCATATCCAATCCTTAGCAGGGCATTGGGAGGGGTGATGAGCAGAGACACGCCCATTACACGTACGAGAGACCTTCGATCTTTGTATTGAATGAGTAGGAGGTGGGGGAAAGCGCCCCCTAGGACTGGGTACTCCTCGAGCTCTACCAAAACTCGGCACCCCTCAGCGCAAAGGGTTCCAAGAACCTTGCAAGGCCGACACGTTAGAAGGCAAAGCCGGCTGGGTCAAAGTCCGAGACGTCATACGTATGCTATCCGCTGTTATGGCCGTTGCAGCCCAATCGTCAAATGTTTTTTCTTTGCCTAACTGTAAGAGCTGAGTTATTACATAAGGCTCCTTGACCCTAGCGAGCAGCTGATTACACATAATAATCTCTTTGGCGTCACCATAATCGCATTTAGTAGCTGCCTTCCTTAAAACTCCGACAAAATCATGTACTGTTTGACCAGGGGCACGAATTATTGAAGAAAATGCGTAGCGAGCTTGACCTATATTAACCGTCGAATTTAGAGCTGACTCCAAGGCTTGCACACATTCAGCGAACGAAGATTGGGCGACTGTTTTAGGATGAAGAGCAGCTTTCAACCGCGAAAAAGCGTCTGCCCCAATAACTGAAACCAATCTCCCCACTTTCCTATCTTCTTTCGTGACACCTTCGCCGAGAAAATAAAGTTCGAGCCTTTCTAAGAAGTCGGTGATATCCTCACCCTCGGAAAATTTAGGGATAGGCGTACCGCTAGCCATTGTTCAGCGAAAGGAGAAAAAAAAAATCACAGTTGCCTAGAACCGTAACGAGTGCCGCTACAAATTGCGTGAAGAATTATAATAACCCTCTCGTTCACAGAGGTTACCTTATACAGAGTTAATCTTGACTCGTCGCCAGTAATGTACCTGGGAGATATAGCACAAATAGCACTCATGGAACTGAGTAAGTAGACGGTTTATTTGCGAGTGAGAACAATCTGTACAACACACCAAAGGGTAGAAGAGGAGGGAGCCTGTTCTAGTGCGCATGCGCCCTACATCCATTGAACCCCACTAGCGAGTCTACATCATTCCCTTTATTAGGTGATCCCAAATATCTACTAACTAACTGTTTCCCTAACTCTATAGCTTTCAAAACTCTCCCTCTCTTCATACAGCCCTCTGGGTGCCACTCAACATTCTCATGGCTTTTCACAGTAATAATTTAGACAGCTCCCGCCCCTTCCATTCCAGCTCAAAATGCGTATAGATCTTGGATAACTTCACTTCTGTATCAGTTTTCGTTGACAGACGTTCTCTATCTTGGTAGCTTCCGCTCTGCATTTGACAGTGCGAATGGCACTCTTGACGTACAATAAGCGCTCCTCATAAGTTCGGCATAGACGTTGTTCCTAGTCCACCAAGATAATAAATTCATGACCTCCATCCATCTCTCCATGAGGTTCTCCCTGGATGTCTTTTCAGAGGACCAGTGGGCGCCTCCAGCCTCACTCTCAGAGCGCAGGCGAACGAAAATAAAATTAGGGACGACAAACATATCTTACTTAATTTTATGTAAAAACTAAAACTGGCTCACAAATATAAAATCCCTGTGGAAATAGACTAGTTCTTTTCAAATACCAATTTTGCCATGGATATCTCAAGTTTCATTGAGCTCATTGTAGGATCCTAACACGTTCTGTTTGACACGAAGTTACATTGATCCCATAATATATTTTGTAATTGTAATGTATTTTGGATTCTTATTGTCTACGTATTTTACTTTAGTACGTTACTACTTCCATAGAGCTCAGAGGCTAAAGAACACGTGGAAGTATCCCCTCAAACAGGAGTCATTATGGAACAGATCGCTAAACGATTGGAATCTCACGGAGGCTTCTCCTTGATTGCTGACTACGGCCACTGCGGAGAAAAAGGAGATACATTTCGCGTACGTTCCATTCCCCTTGTCTTAATTGTATAACCACGTGAGGATTCTATTCGCGATTGAACGCCATGTTTGCAGGCATTTCGAAAGCACCAGCTTCACGACCCGCTTGTTGAGCCTGGCAGCGCAGATCTAACTGCTGACGTCGACTTTTCTTATTTGAAGGATGTTGTTCGTGAAAAGCTCGTATCGTTCGGTCCGATTTCTCAACGAGAATTTTTAAAGGAGCTTCAAATTGATGCTCGTTTAGCGGTAAGTTTTGTCATTAAAAATCTGTCATTATGTTAGATTATGTGATTAGGCCTAGGCTGTCGTATCTGAAGGAAAGTAATGCACGTTCTTTGTAATGTATTCTGCGTCCTTGGAAAACATAAGAACATCAATGCTTGCGTTCAATACGTTCCTTTTTGGCATCTACGCTCTTTGAATGCAACTCAGTCAGTGAGGTCACTTGTTTGTAAACTTTCTATTGTTGCTCCCTTCCACCTTTTCCCTCGAATCTTCCTCAACATCAGTCCATTTGTTCTCTGGTAAACCCACATGTGTGTCAACCCAAGAAATAATCGTTCTTTTTCCTACATGCATCGTTTCGAACAAAACTGACAGTACAGGAAGCCCATAACTAAATAAGGACTCAGCTTTCATTTCTAGGTAATCAACCTCAACCATGTACGTGAGATATGCCTCCGCGTTGCACTCACTCGAGGCCCTATTAATTTAGCGCTGAATAGCCTTTTCATTTTGCTCAGTTCCCCTCACCGTTCTATTTCGTTTGTTTTCTTTTCCATTTCAGCAACTGCTAAAGGCTGCTCCAAAGGAGGAACACGAGAAATTGATGTCTGGCTATAACATGATTATGGACGAAAATGGGATGGGCCAAGCTTTCAAATTTATTAGTTTTTTTCCTGCAGTGCTGCGTGAGTTCCTACAAATGCATCCTGTGGTTGGATTTTCCAGTGAGTACACCAACAACTTGTGTTCCTTTATTTAAACGTTTTGTTTGATTAAAAACCCCAAAGTCACGAGAACAACTGTTGAAAAAATAAGAAAAACGATAAATGACGTTCGGCAAGTCTGATTTTTTAAATCTATCTTGGACTTATCCCTGTTCTACAGATAGTTGCAGAACACAAAATGAAGGTATATGTCGCTAGAAGAAACTCTGTCATATTGATCAAATGGAGTGTTTACTGAGAAAATTCTGAAAGCGTAAAAAACACTTTTTTGGCACATTTTAGAGGTTCACCCCATTCATAGCCTATGGAAAACAACGTACATGTATTTACTAATTCATGTTATGAGTTTGATAAAAATCGTTCAAGACTTTTTGAGTAAAAACATATCATCACAAGGGCAGTACGTTTTTCCATCATAAAATAGTACAGTTAATCCCATTAGTCAGTAAAATTACATATTTATATTATTTAGAAATTTCTATCCATTTTCTTTCTTGTTACAGAATGTGCACCAGCATAAAGAAACATTTCAACGTGGTGTCAGTAGATGTGCCAAAAAATCGAGTACATATTTTTTTACTATCTTTCGTTTAGTTTTCCTTGTTTTAAATAAATTTCTGTACATTAAAGTGATTGGATTAATTCCACTACTAGGATTGTGACTGTAAGTCAGTATGAAGCGAAAATCATGCTGACACACAGTACACTAGTAACCAAAGATGATGGACTCACCCAACAAGCGCGTTGATTGTAAAATGTCAGCGTATTTCGTACTTCAAATATCTTGTATTGCTATATTTTTACATATAATATGAAACATGTGCGCATTTAGTCAATCAAGTCTTGACAGTTTGTTGGGTATTTTTGGGAATTGTCAACTCTCCCATTCACACCAAACAATTACAGTAAATTGAGTATATCCAGCAGGAACAGTGGTTGTACTAAAAATTGAAACTGTTATATCTGTGATTTCTACAATAGTGCCAAAGTGGGAGTGGGCCATGGGGTTGGAATTGTCAACTTGCACGAGTGATGATTATTTCCCTGTGTATTCAAATTACTTCGCTATGATTATTGAAAAATTATTTGAGGAGCTGAGAAACTATGTGTTCAGTCTATTGCTGAAAGTTAATTTATGGACAATCGTTGCAACAGTTAAGTGAGGTTACACCACATAGTGGGGAAATAAACTACAAAAATGTCAACCCACAAACATGGTAATTCCAAGTGTGAGCCAAAATAGTCCTGTCCCCTGGGCTGCTAAGTGGAGCCCCCCCCCCCCCGTCACCTTTAAGGTTTGTCAGTACCACAGTTTTCAAACCAGAGATCGTTTCGACTGCTACCAAAAGTCTCTTTAAAAAAACCAGTCACAGTAAAAACTTACTGAAGTTCTTGATACTTCATCTAGCTTCAGTACATCAGAAGCACTGCAACTGTGTCAAGGGTATTACCCTAAACAATTGTACATAAGCGCACATCCATTTTGGAATCATAAACCTTACATAAACTATCCCCCATTCTAGGAAGTCGGAAGCAAAAATTCGTTATCAGTGGTTCCCCCAAGTCAGCCCCTGAACAATTTTTCGCTATCTTTGCACATTAGGATGAGGGTATACAATTCCAGGACTTGTTGCTATACTAGCTTCTATATAGAACGTTAATTTCGAACCTTGTGCATATCAACTTAGTCAAATACAGATTCCATCATTTGTACGTATAGCCGAAAAAAAGGTGTATAGCGCACCTCACCAGATATTTCTTCTTTGTGGACAAAAGATGGAAACGGAGAGAAGGTATTTAGAACCAACAACAACGCAACAAACCCGGTGGTTACATCAATTTTGGATAACACTTGTCATTGAACCCCGATAATCAAGTTATTTATGTAACTATGTTAATCAGTGCTCAAGAATTTCCAGGGGTTTATTTTTCGGTTCCCGTTTACTGTAATTGAACATTCGGACGTCTGTAACGTTAGCCGAACTTCGCGAATCGTGTCGGACTCTTGACAATATTCTCCCATCGTTATCGATGTTTAGATAAAAATGATTTCAACATGGGAAATTTGTGCTGCAATTGTGGACAGTTCAGAGCTTCGCCGCTTCAACGGTAAGAACTTTACGTGTTTTCTACGCGTAATTTTCATTACTTTACTGTCTGTTAATTGTGTGCAATTTCATTGGTTTGCAGGAGGATCATTTTACTTTTGGTTGGTTTGGACAATTCAGGGAAGACTACTGCGGCCAAAGGTCTTGCTGGAGGTAAGGGTTATTATGCGAGGAAAATATTTTGAGTGGTAACGGTCAGGGCTGTTGGCAGCCTGCTCGCCACACGATGTTATAGTGTTTAAGGGAATGATATAAACAGCGTACATCGTGCGACATTATTATAAAATGTATCGTCAGTTGGATGTTGAGGGACAAATTCCCTAGTGTAGCATCCCTCTAACTGTCTTGTTACCAACAACTCGTCTGGAGCACAACACTCTGTTTTGTATGAGAAGGAAAGCAGTTTACAATACTTTCCTTTATGACAATACAATTTAACTGAAAGACGTACCGTTGCATTTCAGAGGTAGTTGCTCAAGCGATACCCACGATAGGATTCTCTTCCATTAAAATGAAGCACAAAGGATTCGACGTGATCATCTACGATCTCGGAGGAGGTCCTCAAATTCGTGGGATATGGAGTTGCTACTTCAACGATGTGAGTTGATGCAATTTTACCCCCCGACTTATTTCCTTAGGAATTCCCAGAAAATGAGAGTGTTAACAGGCTTGTTGGTAAAACAAAATGCAAAATATTTCTGAATGAACTGTTTTTAATCTACATGATACTAATCAGTTATTTTATTATCGCAATTCATTAACACTCGCTTCTTTAGTGACAGTTAGTGATGAACTGCTAGGTGTTGACTGGAAACTTATCAGTCGTGCGAGAATCAAACAAATGATCATCGAAATAGAAATGTGATGAAAAAATAAGCTCTTCATTTGAATCATTGAGTATCCACTGGCTAGCAGTTATCCATTGAATACAGCATCATGAATTTTATCGTTTGATTAACATAAGATGGAGTTATAGCAGTTCTTTTCAAGACGACTGCATTGGAGGAACCTTTCCAAGACAGTAAACTAGCTATTAAATCAGTGTATTAGTCTGTTCTCTCTTTTCGCCAAGGTGCGTAAGACTGCTTCTTCCCGAACTATTCGACTTTCAAGATTCCCTGCTCATCTGCAAACAGATTTTCGCTTTCCACACACCAGTACATAACTCCATAGCTCAGCCTATTCAAGATACTAAACTCAAGTGTGAACCTAATAAAGTGAATGAAGTTGAGAGCCTGGGAGCTGTAAGGGCCACAACCGAATGCAGGAGTCTAATTGATCGAAAAACTCCCACTATGAATTGCTCGTCTTCAGAATTAAGGGACATTTAGAGCTGGTATTTCTTCTGATCTGACTCATTACAATCGTGCGACCGATAATTTAGGTATCTGGACAACCTCTAATTGTCATGTAACATCTCATGCGTAATTTTCGCGTTATAGTTCTGTTCAAGTGTTATTTTTATGAAATCATTTCGTAGACGTTGCTTCCGTTTAACATCTCAACTAAAATGTGTTCGCTTAACAGGTTTACGGCGTGATATTTGTTGTCGATGCAAGCGATGAAAATAGGCTAGAAGAGGCCAAAGTAATGCTTTACAATCTTCTTAATCATGAAAAACTCGCCGGGAAACCGCTTTTGGTGTAAGTTAGGAGTAATTTTTCACACACTCACCAATCACTCGAAGACGCGTTTTACGTTGGCACCTTGATGTAGCTGCCACTCTGCCGCTCACCAATGCGCATTGCCTTGTGGCTCAACTTTTTCTTTGTCTCAATTTTTGTTTTACGTTTTTTATCACACTTCACTTCACTCGTTACATTTTTACAGGTTGTTTAATTATGATGTTTGTAGAATGAGTTCAAACCAATGCAGAGTAAATGGTCGACTTGTGACTGTCAAACTGGCTGCAGGAAATTGTATGTAGTGTGATCCCTTCTGATTTTGAATGAACTAATTGTTATGGATATCTAAGCACGCCAGAAGATCGTGAGGGTGAAGAGGATTGCTATCACAGTGAGGTGTGAGGGTCGAGCTGATACAATCAAGGGGATACTGGAAGCAGATCTCCGTTCTACGCCCCATAAAACAGAAATACTCGTTAAATATCAATTTACCCCAAAGAGATCTGCCTCTATCCCTTGGGATGAAAGGAAACCACGATAAATATTTATTTTTTCTTTGCTGAAAATAACAAAAATTGTACCTCCAGCAGCCAGTTTAGACTGTAAATCCGAATGTGAGCCCCTGAAGTCAACACAAGTTCAGTGGAAGTTAACTACTTACTCCTTTCATCAGTTCATTGTTTATTAAAATAGAAATGAATTGATCTTTCAATGGTTAATCAAGTTCAAGTTTGAATGATATCAAGTGGCTTTTTAATCACTAAACTGTGCGTTCTCAATGATAACTGTCTCTTTAGTTTAGCTAATAAACAGGACATTCCCAACGCGATGGACGAAATCGATATCGTTGAAAGCCTGCGATTGGAACCTTTGGTGAACAAACAAAAGTGTTTGACGCTCGTAGAAGTTTGTTCCGCTCTTAAGCCCGAGGACAATGAAAAAATCGACACTCGGTTGGTGAGAGGTTACAGGTGAGTTGAAAAAGAATTAATTTCTTAGCGTCTGTTCTGACTCCACTAAATACCCTGTGGGATCTGCTAAATGTGAAGATGGTTTGAAATATCTTCATCACAAGCTGAATGGCTCACCAACCAGCCACAGCACCAGCATATCTATGTGCGTCGGTCAGTTACATGTATATGCGACTGATAGAACTCTCTCCAAGGGTTCAGGAACAGTACGCCGTGAGCTGTATAGGAGGCGTAGGTATGCGTATCACGATATCCTTCAAGGCCAACTCTCGTAAAGGCCGTTATTTATGGCTATCTATAGTTTCATGTAGATCAAACACTGAAGGGCTACTGCAATCCCCACGCTAAAGTGCCTCAAAACGCTTAACTTGGCTTCGACTTGTGGGGCACCCCAACATCATTGCGGAGTGTAAGAGCGTGCTAAAATAGAAATGAGAAAGCCAATTAACCATCCAGCAGGTACGCCATGGCATGTAACACTAGCAGGTGTGCTGTACTCAGCGCGGTTTATCGTAATCTTGTATTTCTGACATTCAAGGCTCGTCTTTTGTTAATGTGTTTGGAGTTTATTTAAAAGAAAACTGATATATTTATCAAAGTTAGAACTAATCACATATTGTCACAAAGTCGCAATTTATTCCAATAGAAGAATTTCGTACTCATTTTATCTCAATATTCGTATCGACCTACTACACAATAACTACCAAGCTTTTTCATCAGCTACAAAAACTTTTAAAATATGTTGGGAAAACAAATTCTAAGAAAAAGTTTTGAAAAATAATTGAAGAAAAAATTGTAAAAAATACTTGAACATATAACGTCAAGCATATAACGAGTAAATAATTTTTTGTGGTTGTCAAGTAAGTGAAAGAAAAAAATATCTGGTGCGTTGCAACACACAACTTTCCTTAGCTCTACGTCAATTCACTTTCTAACATTTCGGCGGAGTTTAAAAGGAAAAAAACTGCGCTAAAACCGATTATTTTCCAACGAATGGGAATTTTATGGTATAATTCCCTTATTGAGAACTATCAATATAAAAAATGTAATCAAAATCGTTAGAGCCGTTTTTGAGAAAAAAATTTGGTGTTTTGATCACTATGATAACTATAGTTAACTTTCGGTGGATTTTGCCCATGTCCTTATTTTTGCGTCCCATGGTAACCTGTAGGCTAGACATCAAGTTTCAGCTGATTTTGTACGGCTGTTTTCTCTAAAAACCGCGCTAAAATCGATTTCGTCGAAAGTTTTGATAATTTATTGTGCTGCTCTCGTCATTTTTCCATGAATGGGAATTTTATAGTATCGTTGCCATATTGAGAGCTACCAATATTAAAAATTTAATCAAAATCGTTAGAGCCGTTTTTGAGAAAAAAAAATATATTTTGTGTTTTGATCACTATGATAACTATAGTTAACTTTCGGTGGATTTTGTTCAAACCCTTATTTTGCCGTCCCATGGTAACCTGCAGGCTAGATATCAAGTTTGAGCGGATTTGATACGGTCGTTTTCTCTAAATATAGTTCACATACACACAGACCATTTTCCCAAATAGTGTTTTTCGGACTCAGGGGGTCTGAAACGTAAAGAGAACTGAAGAGAACTCAAAATTTTTGTTTCAGCCGATTACATAACTTTCCTTTCTACTTCGTAGAGCCAAGGAAAGTAATAAGTGTACTTGGGGAATAATAGTATGCCATAACTGCCATCGATAAAAGTAAAGAGTAATATGTGGATGTGTTCGCATTAAACCCTGTAAAATACAATATTGAGAAACTTCCGCTTGAGTAAATGCTTGATATGAGTGGGAACTATGCATACTGCTCTAAAACAGAAGGTATTTCAGCTGACAGTTCTACCTGATCTTCCACTAATTGTTTCACGAACCAGAGGTGTGTAAAACGAAACTCAAGAGGCGACTACAGAGTGTCACAGAGTGTTGTTGGGGAGCTGTTTCTGAAGTTGGACAAAAATGAAAACCCACACATACCCACTCTGTCATTGTATCCATTGGCCGAAGTTAGACGAGGTAAAAACACGCATTTCCACTCACACAAAGTCTGGTAGAACATGTTTGCCAGGTCAATTTGGAATGTGCGAGAAACTCGATGTCATTCCTTGTATCCAGCGCATTCGCCCCTCGTGATCCTTTGACTCAGGGTAACAAAACAGCTCTCTGAGCGAAGTCAGGTGACTGAGGAACCTCCTTGGCTCCAGAGGCGAGGACTACAGGAAAAGCCTATGTAACTTTCCACATTCTCGCTCCTCTGGCTACTTCGTGAGAGTCTAAAGGGGCCTGAAGGATTACTTTCTCCATAACTTAAGCGTTTCTACAAAATCGTTTTAGTTGAAACCATTGAGGAATGTTGGGCGTTTCCCCAGCCCTTGATCAAACTCCTACCGGTGGCCCTAATTCAATCTCTTCAAAAAATAAAAATAATTCACTAATTTCGAACTGTTTCTGTTGGCGTATTTTAAACTGGCCTAAATCGCAACGCAAACTTTAGACCACCTGATTCTTATGTAGTCTATCCCGGTCCTTATCCATGTAAATGGAGACTAGAAACAGAAGACTGCTAGCAACAGCACTTGTCAATGTATTTTGTACACCAGTTCCCATCTGTCATTGAGGCAGGAAGACGGTCTTCACTTCAAACCAGTGACCTGTGGGGTGCTTGAAAAAGACGTATGTTTATTATTAAAAAGTGACTGCGTTTACTGACGAAGATCATGAAAACCTTATTGAATGGGTCAGCCAAAATCCTCGGGTATGCAATGTGTGCTAGTTGAACATAATTCGTTTATAGGTAATCTTTTTACTTTCCTTGGCTCTACAAAGTAGAAAGGAAAGTTATGTTTTTAGATTTGTTAAAATAATATCATAGCGAATCATCGTCTTGTTCCTCCAAATAGTAACTGTATTAGGGATTCCATTAGTGTAAATTATTAGCGACAGTCAGTGCAACAACAACTGACTTCAGCAACAGACTATGATACTCCACTTTAGTTGTAGTCGCGATGTAGAAGAGACCATAACACTTGCCATGTTCTCAGGTCTTTGTCTTTGGTCTCGGACCCCTTGAAAGGGCTTTGCAAACAATATGGTGACGTCAAGCAGCACCGCTATTGTCTGAATAGTAGCAGTTTAGAGGAGGATAGCAATAGACATATTATTAGTAGCATCGACAACACATGATTGAGGTAAATCGAATGTTACCAAAATATGTCATTCTTATTCGATTTTCAGGTGGCTGGTTCGGCAGGTGATCAACAACTACAATGAATTGAACAGTCGAGTTGAAAGGGACATGCAAGAGGCTCAAGCCTCAGTTCTCATCCAACGTGAGGAATGGAAGAGGAAGAAGAATTTGTCTGAATCTGAAAACCCCACAGCAACGTCGGCACCCAATTCTGTGAGTAACTTTCAAATTGAAGAGATTTTGACGCTATTCGAATGTTTTGCGCTGGTATGGTCAGGCAGGCAATGAGCACGGAGACATTAAGTTTTGAAATGTATGCTTATTTATCGTATTGATCAAATGTCTAAATTTTTGCAGGTGCACATCACTAGTTGTTCAGCGTCACTCAGAAGAGAAAAAAACGGCTTCGCTCACACTTCACCCAAATTTTCTCACAAAATAAAATGTAAGCAACCTCAGGCTCCTCGCTCAACATTTTCATAACCTCGACGCCAAAAAGCTTTGCGCTTTACAACACTTTCACTTTCAGGTCACGTGGAAATGGCGGAAAGGCAAAAAGTCGGAAAAATCAACAAAGTTCATCCAAGAGGAACGAAGGAGGAGTTGAAATTAGTGAGGGCCGCCGGTGGTGGATGCGTCAACAATGAGCAGAGCATGATTGTCAGAGCTCTCACAAGCCCTCGAAACGTCTCTCACGCTCCCAACAGTTATTCGCCGAATCGCCCCCACACTTCCAAGTCTCACAAAGGTAGACGGGGTGAGTTCATATGGAGAATTTACTGTTTAGCACCTTTTTGCGGAAACAAGCGAATCGTTGTCATCGTTTGTTAGCAAACAAACTGTGAGAGTTTTAAAGGATGCTTGGCCACTCACTGGTTATCGCTTTCTGCCAGCGTTGAAGTTTTTCTATGTGTCACTCTAGCGATACTTTTTAAACTAAAGTGCACTTATCCATATGCCCACACCATAGGAGAAGGTGATATTTGGACAAAGGAAGCAAAGATTCTTCGTTCTGATCTGTATTGGGCTGCAGACGTGTACCGACAGCATTCAGCTGAGTCACTATCATCTTTGCATTAACGAAATAGCTCTGGATTCTCTACAAACGATGCTTGTGGCAATATTGGCTGATTGACACCATTCACAACTGTGGGACTATGGGAATCTTCCTGTTGTGTGATGTGCTATACTATCCACCGGGAGTCTGGTTCGCAGGATGATGAGCAAATACCTGTGCTCTGATAGCAAAGCCACAATCTGCATGATATTCTTAAACGACTAACCTGACCCCTTTAAAGCATCACAAGATGGAGTTTCTGGAATAGTCAATATGAGAAGAAAACGCCTCCATGTGCAAACCAGTTGACGCTTGGTTGGTCCAAAATCTCGTGAGCGAGATGCCCTGGCATTTCTACAAAATGCGAATTTTTCTTGTACCACTGATTTTGTTGTGCGTATTATTATTTCAATAGAACACAAATACTATCCTAATTTATCATTTTTGCTTTGTTCTTCTGTACAGTGAACCCGTGGAGGTTGGCTGACGAGTTGACGCCCATTGACAATCACGTCACTTTTCTCCCGCCTAATGATGTCGAGTATTTTTCTAATCCAACGACTCTCACTTCTTGACTTCTTCAGCGCTGTGGAGTTTACTGATAAGCGCTGCATCATCTCCTGCCACCCTCAACTTTCTTAATTCATTTCAATGAGCTCTATTTTCTTGCTACTTTTATACATAATAAAGAAAAAGACAAGTTGTATTTTATGGCTGTCTTCTAGTTGGGTCTGCAAGTTGTACAGACGTCACCAACCACTATATTGTCCTTTGGTTTCCCTTGTTCCAGAACCGTGTGAGTTTTACTTTCCTTGGCTCAACAAAGTAGAAAGAAAAGTTATGTAATCGGCTGATAAAACCTACGGAGTCCAAAAAATACTACTTGGGAAATTAGCCTGTGAATGTGTTTGAGAGGAAACTGCTGACCTAAATCAACTCAAACTTGATATCTAGCCCGCAGGTCGTCATAGGAAGCCAAAATAAGGGTATGGGCTAAATCTGCCTGTGGTGTCAACTTAGGGCTCGTACAATATAGTACCTAATTGTCGATCTCCTTGCGAAAAATAAAAAAGGCGAAAGAAATTAACATAAATTTGAATTTGAATGTAATGAAACAAAAACAGAAAATTAACTCTTCGAGAAAATATGTACAAACTAAAAACGGAACTGGAACAAATTAAAATATTAACACAATTTTAATTGGATCATGGGTCCACTAATTGGGGCTTGGCCCAAAGTTTTGCACTATACGCCGTAGCACTACGACCTATGTACCTTTAGGAAATGTTTCCTAAACAGCAAAAAAATTGATTCACAGTCAATGGTGGCCACCAAATGGTGGTCGTCCTGGACGAAGAAATTTCGAAAAACGTGTTAGAAAAGGGAAAAATGGCTTGAGCCATACGGCCGTCTCCTGAGATTTCGCGATGAATGAATAAAGTGGGCGAAGGGGGGCCCAGTGCCGAAATGGGTCAGCAGCATCGTTGACCAGTGCAGACGAGATCACCGCACTATGCAGACTTGGTCCCTAACTCAGCGCGTCTTCCTTGACGACAAACTTCCTTTGTTGTGCTTACACCGCCCAAAACTAGATAAAGTTATCACAGTGATCAAAACAGCAATTTTTTTTGTATCAAAAAAGGCTATAACGATTTTGATTAATTTTCTTGTATAAACAGCTTCAAATGACAAGACAGCGACAGGCTGGCTAGCAGTTCAGGGGAAGCACCAACAACTGCAGCGACAGGGAAACTTCAATGTCTGACCACCGGATGGTGAGGTTTAGGCTGCGGTTCCTTAATAGTGTGACGGAGACATATCGGAACCCCAAGAACACGGATTGGGTTCTATACAGCAGTGTGTTGGCCTCCAGTTTGGAGAGCTACAGCTGTGAAATGCAAACTGTCGAAGGTGTAGAAAGGGCGACAGGGGAGATCTGCGCAGCTATGGTAGAGGCGTATGAAGAAAGCTGCAAGTTGAAAACCCGAAGATCCAATAGGGAGGTTCCTTGGTGGAACAAGGAACTGGAAAGGCTTCGGAAAGAAACGAGGAGGCTCTTTAACAGAGCAAAAAAGAAGGGTGAGTGGGACGCATATAGAGGTTCCCTCACAGCGTACAATAAAGCCCTTAGACAGGCTAAAAGGAAATCCTGGAGAGACTTCTGTGGGGCATGAAGACTTGTCTACCATGTCCAAGGTACAGAAGATCCTCTCTAGAGAAGAGAGCATAAATCGGTTTTCTCCTAAAGGCAGGGAACATACACAAGGGCAGCAAGGAGACCTTGGAGGAGCTACTGACAGCTCACTTCCCAGGGTCTCAAAGCCTGCAGTGGGGAGATAGCCACCACCATCAGCTGAGCGCCGATGGGGGTACCTGTCATGGGCAATCAAGGAACCCACTGCTAGCTGCAGCCTCCAGCGAAATGTTCACACTTAATAAGGTTAAATGGGCTATTGGTTCATTTAAACCTTACAAGGCGCCAGGTGCGGATGGGACCTTCCCAGCCATGTTGCAGCATGGTAGGGAGGCTCTGGGTCCGATACTGGTGAGGCTTTTCAGGGCGAGCTATGTCCTTGGGTACATACCCACTATGTGGAGGAAGGTGAAGGTGGTCTTTATACCAAAGCCGGGTGGCTCCTCGGCCCTGGCTAAAGGCTACCGCCCCATCAGTCTTATGTCCTTCGTGTTGAAAACAATGGAGAAGATAGTGTGCCTATCAATAAAGGAGTACTATCTTACTCAGAACCCCATTCGGAGTTCCCAGCATGCCTATCAGAGGGGGAGATCCACTGAGACTGCTCTGAACAAACTGGCAACAGTGCTGGGGGATACTCTGAGATCCGGAGAGATTGCGCTGTGCTGCTTTCTGGATATTGGGGGGGCTTTCGACAATACGTTGTATGCCTCAATTACGGCTGCGGCTGGTAGAAAGGGAGTATATCCTTACCTAATCTCTCAACGAGATGCTGAGTAGCAGGGTGGTCTTCTCGGAGTTGGGGGGGGGGGGGGGAGACACTCTCTGTGTGTGCCCACCAGGGGATGCCCGCAGGGGGGTGCTCTCCCCTCTCCTCTGGTTACTGGTAGATACCCTTCTCGAGCTGCTGGAAGAGGAGGGCTACAAGGTAATAGGATACGCGGATGACCTGGTAATTATAGTCAGGGGTAAATTCGCGAGTGTAATCAGTGAATGCATGCAGCATGCACTGAATACCCTACAGACATGGTGCAATGGGCAAGGATTGTTTGTCAATCCAGACAAAACGAGCCTGATCCCATTCACCAGAAGGCACAGCCTTACGCTGCGGGAACTCAGGCTGGGTGGCAAGGTGGTGAAGATCCAGCATGAGATCAAGTACTTGGGAGTCTTTCTTGATGGAAAGCTCTCTTGGGCCACACACGTGAAAAAAGCCTTACAGCGGGCGTCGGTGGTGATGTGGGCAGCCCAAAGAATGGTGGGGAAGGCATGGGGGCTGAGGCCTGGGATGATCCGGTGGTTGTACACTGCGGTTGTTAGGCCTGTAGTCACCTATGGAGCCCTGGTCTGGTGGACTATGGTGGAAAACAAAACAATGCAGTTGCAGCTAAATAAACTGCAGCGTAGGGCGTGTCTAGCCATTACAGGCTGTATGACAACATGCCCTACGGCTGCACTGGAGGTCTTCCTAGATTTAGCTCCACTTCACATACATGTTAAAAGGATGGCGTTCCTCCAGGCTGCACGTATGTTGGAGTTGGATCTGATCATGCGGGGGAGGGGGAGTTCCTGCCACTTGATCCTTGACAAGGTGAAGGTGGGGGGGCCTGAACTGCATGTGGTAGACTCAATGCCCGCGAGGTTCAACTTCGCGCTACCCTTTCGGATACTCATTCATGAGTGATCCAGGTGGGTAGGGGGAGCTCCCACTTTCGCAGCTGGGGACCTGGTATACTACACTGATGGCTCGGTGCAGGGTGGCCTTGCAGGGGCAGGCATCTTTGGGCCAAGGATCAGAGCAGCGATCCCATTGGGGTCGCTGGCCACGGTGTTCCAAGCAGAGGTGGCTGCAGTGACGGTCTGTGTGCAGCAGCTGCTGCATAGGGGACTGAAGCGGCAGATAATCTACATCATGGTGGACAGTCAGTCCACTGTCAACGCCTTAGCCTCATGCTGTCTTACATCGCGGCAGGTGTGGGAGTGTCTGGCTGGACTGAAGGCCCTGGCCGAGGACAACAGTGTAACACTGTGTTGGGTGCTAGGGCATCAGGGTATAGAGGGAAACGAACAGGCTGATAGGTTGGCTAAGAAGGGATCAGAGCAGATCCCTATTGGCCCTGAGCCCTTTGTTGGGACTACCAGGAGCCACCTACGTAGAGAGGTTGGTAAATGGGAGGACCGGTGCAGGGCTGCTCATTGGCAGGGGCTGCCCGGCCTTAGACAGTCAAAACTCTTCATCCGGCTCTCCAGAGGGAGGTCCAAGGAGGTGCTTGCACTGGGGAGGAAGGATATGAGGATCATATGTGGCCTGTTCACAGGTCACTGTCCGCTGAGGTACCACCTTGCAAATATTGGCAAGTGCGAGGTACAGGTATGCAAGTTCTGTGAGGTAGGGCTAAAGACAGTAGAGCATGTGCTGTGCGTATGCGATGGACTCGCGGCATCGCACCGTTCTGTGTTTGGGAGGCCTGTGATGTCACACCAAGTGAGACCAGTGCCGTGGGGCCTCGGGGTGGTGCAGGTGGGCCATGATCCGAGTATCATGGACGCCCTTACAATAGGCCCGTTTGTGGCTGCAGTGAGGGTATTGCCTGCATCCACCATTTCAAAAAAAAAAACTGCAGCGACGGGTGTGTCTTGTTATTACAGGGGCAATGTGTACTTGTACCACTGCAATGGAAGTCCTTTTGAACTTCTAACCTCTTCATCTACACATTCAGAGGACTGCATACTTTGGAGCAGTAAGGCAATTGCACACAGGAAATATCTCCACCAGGACCAAGGCAAGCCACCAAAGAATAACTAGACATGTCAAGCTAGAAGAGGCAGGAGTCCTTGCTATTGACATTATGCCAGAGCGGAAGAACTTCCGGTTGCCATTCAGTGTTATTATCCATTCACGGGAACGATACGAGAAAGTGACGTTCCAGACTGAGGTGTGTGCCCTGCAGTGGTATACTGATGGTTCTGTAATGGCAGGCAGAGCTGAACTGGGCATTGTACGGCTCTTGCTAAGCTGCTGGGAGAGTACGCCACGCTATTTCAGGCGGAAGTCCTAGCTATAAAGATCTGCACAGAAGAGATCCTGACCAAAGGACTTAAGGGCGACAAACATACACATTCTCAGTCAGCCAGGCCGCCTTAAAGGCTATTGGAGCCTATAGCTTCAGCAGGTTCAGGCTGGCATGAGAGTCTCTTCAAGCGCTCAAGAAGCTCGGTGCCCGTAATACGCTCTCCCTTATCTGGGTGCCGGCTCATAGGGGGCATGAGGTCAACGAAAAGGTTGATGGCCTTGCGAAAAGGGGTACGGACTCCCTACCTACACAGGTATCATCTCAACAAGATGGCATCTCAGAGGCGGTGGAATGCAGACTTTGTGGTGAGGAGGACGAGATGGCTGCGCACATCCTAAGTTAATGCCCTGCCTTGGCAGTCAAACGCTTTGAATACTTTTCTCAGGGGTTCATTGAACCCCAAATCATAGCGGAGTCTGCGGCGAAGAACTTACTTGGCTTCCTAAGGGGAGCAGGTATGTACGACTACTTTTATTAATAGGCCCATGCGTGGCTGCACTGACCAAGGGACTTTGTTACTTATGCTCTCGGGAAAAAAATGACGAGACAATACCATGAATCCATCCGTGGGAAAATGACAAGAGCAGCACAATAAATGACCAAACATTTTGACAAAAATCAATCTTAGCGCAGTTTTGCTTTATCATTCATTCATAATAATAACCTCTTATGTTTTCGGACAGGAAACGTTTTTACAACCCTCCATCGTACAAATTTGATACTTTACTTTTCAAGGCATCAGGTATCCAAATCTGCCATGACCGTCCGGCCACTTAATGCCCTTAAAACGAACGTCGCGTAGCAACACACAACTTTCCGCCACCCCTGTAAGTTCGAACACCAGTATCTTCGTTCAGCGTATTTCTACAGGAACATGTATGCAGAACAAAATGTAGGGACCAGTTAGTTGAGAGTTCTTCGTAAGTTTCATCTAAATCGTTAGAGCCGTTTTTGAGAAAATTGGAACTCCGATAAATTAATATTCGACAAATCTCCTTTTCTGAGTTAACATGGCTTATGTCTCCGTTCAACAGATATATACAGAAATAGTTACGTAGAACGGGAGGCTAGAAGGCACTCTGTAAGATTGATCACATCTGGTGGAAAACATTATTTTCGACACGTTAGGACTTTTGTCTCTGTTCAATGGACTGTCAGAGGAACATTTATTGGAAACAATACGTAGCCATTCAAAAATATTCGTGAGTTTGATGAAAATCGTTGAAGCCGTTTCGCAAAAAACCTATTTTTGCTTCATAGGCCTATATCTCCGTTCACCGTATTTTAATGGAGATATGTATGGAGAAGAAAAGTTATGTACTAACTAGTAGAAGATCATTTAAAAGTTTAAACAAAATCGTTATAGCCGTTTTCGAGAAACATTACATTTTCGTCCCCCACGCTTTTTTCCCATCGACCGAAATCGCCCATAACCTTATTTTGGAGTCTACAAAAAATAACGAACAAAACAACCAGTTCAATCGGTTCAGCCGTTCTCCCGCTAATCGAACTACAGACACACACACAGACCACGCGCCGAAATCAGGTTTTTTAGATTAATTAGTCCTTAAAACGTTAAGATGTTAAGAAAATCTACCTACTTGAAAGGGATACTTTCATTTCCCTTTGTGTAGCGGAAAGTAATAAAAATCCGTTCTTTCGCACAAAAATCCCATTTGGTATCTAGTTGCCCCCCCCCCCCTCTGCTCGGCATTTCGATCGGACGCAACCCACGGTTGTTATGGGCAAAATATATATTTTTTAAAATTAACTAAAACGCAATTTACGCGCAATTGGCAGTTACGCGATGCTGAATCAAATGAATCTCAGCGGTAGAGGACTGCGCCTAGTCCGAAAACTGCAATCACAGTAATTATAGTGAACCAAAGCCTACTAATTGAAAGAACTCGCGGCACAATACAGTTCATCATTTGTACGCACTCCCGTTTCATTAAAACCACCCGCCAGCACGAATCGTCAGATACAGGCACCTCGAAAATGTCAGTTTTCGTCGTTCCGTCGTAGTCAGGTAATGTTTCGTATGGTTTTCCAGTAGTTTTCGATGCTGAATCGAATGGGATGTTTCTCAGAGCTGTGAGACTAGAGCGATTCAAGAGATCAATAAGCCGTTGCGTTATATTTTGCAGCGTGTTCCTTATAAACTCCTCTCAAATGTCACTAGAACCTTCAGAAAGATTGAGTTGGTAGTCCAATGATGACGCTCGCAAGCTACTAGAGAAATTCTTGACTTTCAATCACTGCCGTTTCACTTACGCGATAATTCTGGAGCGGTGATTATTACCATTCTCAAACAGAGATCGAGTTCACAGTCACATTAATGCTCTGGCTAATAAGGGTCTTTTCGTCGAAATATTTGGTAATTTATTGTGTCGCTCTCGCCATTTTCCATTTCCAAGTGCTTTCGATGTAAAGACATCATCGTCTGGCCATCAAGTCAGGACAAAGAGGGGTGGTGGAGCGAAGGGGAATGGGGGGGGGGAGGAAGGAGGTTATGCACCTCTGGGGAAACCCACTAGAGGTGAAAGGAAGGTCTTGACTTTCTCTTCATATATAAACACCACGACCAACTGACTGACTTCAGTACTGACTTAATGGCCAGATGATGATGTCTTCACATTGAAAGCGCTTGCCCACAGTATCTCACCAGCCAGAGGAGACGGACTCACCAAACAGGTACGTTAACTTTAGTAATTTGCCTACTGGCGGACCTAACCCAATTGCTTCCTGGTTTTGGGTTATCTTCCCAGGAGCAGGCCCATGCTACCAGGCGCGACCATGGGTTGTGGATAGAATGGCCACGGCATTGTCCCCAGGGGCATGTCTGCGGCCAGCTGTGAATAAGGTCAGCATGCTGACTGAATAAGCAGCCGCGAACAATGGGCAAAACCCAAGAGATCGCAGAAGAGATCCTGAACAAAGGGCTCAAGGGCAAGCGGATCTACATTTTCTTAGACCGCCTATAGTTTTAGGTCTAAGCTGGCATGGGAATGCCTCCACGCGCTCAAGCAGCTCGGCGCCCGTAACAGGCTCTCCCTCATTTGGGTGGCGGCTCACAGGGGGCATGAGGGCAATGAAAAGGCTGACCGCCTCGCGAAAAGGGGTACAGAATCCCTACCCATCAGGCCTGAACCACACATGAGTCTGACGAAAAGTCACCTGAATCGCCTGGTTGCTCGATGGGAGATACAGGAAAATGGCGCCCATTGGCATTGCCAGCCACGACTAAGACAGGCGAAAAGGCTTGTCACGCCTTCCTGTCAAAGGGCGAAGGCGATGCTGACACTCTCTAGACAAGATCTGAGAGTACTGATAAGCTTCCTCACTGGGCACTGCCCACTCAGATATCACCTCAACAAGATGGGCATCTCAGAGACGGTGGAATGCAGACTCTGCGGTGAGGAGGACGAGACAGCAGAGCATATCCTATGTGAATGCCCTGCCTTGGCAGCAAAACGCTTTGAATACTTCGGTCAGGGGACCACTGAACCCCAAACCGTAGCAGACTGCGGTGAAGGACATACTTGGCTTCCTAAGGGGGGCGGGTATGTACGACGCCTTCTACTAAGAAAGGGCCAGCGTCACAAAGGCCGCAGTGACAAAAGGACTTGTCTGGGTCAAAAAAAAAAAAAAACCAATTGCTTTAATGCTATAGTTAGTGTTCAGGACATGCTGAAAGGCTGATTCCTTTACCTGGCCAACCTGCCGGTTTGAAATCCAATAACCCAAAATTTAAGAGTTGTGAACCAGACCTCTGTGCCCACTGTCCTAAACTTAAACGCATCCTCACGCCCCAATTTTTCTCTTCTAGTTCTTTATTCCTACCTGCTTCCCTCATTTTACCATTTAACTCTGCCCTACACTCCAGTACCCTTCACCCCAACCCCCTTTATCTCTGTCACATCCTATTTTTATAAAACTCTAACTCTTGCACCCCACCATCTTGCCCAACCCATTCGCTTTCCTAATGCTACACTGTAGCAGTTTCTATCTATCCTCTAGACCTCCCACACGTTATTTATCATTTCGCCGTAGATATCACCAGAACTCGCTTACTGTGTCCTAATTCCTGTCCTCTCCTCACTACACTTGCTCCTATTTGCATTAACCCAGTGGGCCTGTCTGTTTGCACTTCCCCAGTGTGCCTTCCCCTATCTGTCTCACCACAGTATCACCACATCTTAATCCTTCTCACTTTATGCCTGTGCTGTCCTACTGTCCTTCATTCTTTTGCACCACCCCCTGCATATCCCCTTGCAGTTGTCATACTCACTCATCACCCGATCATTGGCCTCTTGACACCTACCCTTTTTTCACCATTCTGTCGTCCTTGCATCTGCTCAGCTCTGCCACATCCTCCTGCTCTAGCCTGCTCCCCCTGCGGTAGCCTCCCTGCCTAGCTTAACTACGACCTGCCAATTAGGTAACCCCACTTCAAGGGTTATTCTGCTGCCCCAGGGCGGGGGAGAATGTTCAGCACATACTGAAAGGCTGATTCCTTTACCCAACGGTTTAATCCTCCGGCAAAGGGATTAAGTTCGAGTTGTATTTCCCCTTTTGTACTTTCCCTCAATTCACCTCTTTCTCCAAGACACGCCGCTCTTCCCAGAGACACTCGTCTCCGAGTGGTCACACCGACATTCCGCTATCAACTCTCGTCCCAGTTATACTTTCCTTCTGATACAGTTTCCTGCGCCAGTTCACACGTATTCCGAGTAGTCCCCTTGTGTCACCCTTTTGTACACGACCTCAGCTACATTCATTGCACATATTTCACATATAATACAGTCCTCCTAACGCTCACCGAGTTTCTTTTCATTTCGTTCTGCAACTCCCGCTCTCATGCGCCCAACAGTTTTGTGCGGATTTTGCTCATACCCTTATTTTGGCGTCCCATGGGTGACCTGCGAGCTAGAGCTGATTCGGGTAATTTTCCCAAGTAGCGTTTATCAGACTCGGCTTGATAACGTAATTTTTCTTTGCACTTCATAGAACCAAGGAACGTCGTGCGGTATTTATTTAAAATGAGTTGGTGGTGGGGTGGGGGAGAGAACGAAATAGGAGCAACATTTATCTCAAAGAATGTTGTGTGATGCTTCGTACACGACGTTTGTACGTATTTAGGTTCGGTTTTAGCGTTGGTATCGAGAACTCGTCGATCGAGTCGAAACACGTTGGGCAGTTGCGTTGAGCGTCGATGGCGGAAGCTTCACGGCCGAGGGGCGACGCGTTTTCCAAGGCTCCACTCGGCGGATCACATGGAGTCTCCACCGACGCTTCGCGATTCCTTCGCCGGTAACCAACTCAAACTTAATATTCCGCTATTTCTCCCCTCGTCCTTCTTCTATTTATTTATCGACGAAAAGGTTAATTCGTTCGATCGTTTCCGACTCCGCGTTTTCTGTCGTGATCTGGATCGAACGTCGATCCGACGACGAAGGAAGTGAAGTTGTCGTCGGCTCGTCGCTATGCCCGCGTAGGTGAGTCAGTTGCGGCAGGAAGAGCGAAACGAAAGACTTCAAAAGCGAAAAGGTCGGAGCGGAAATCCGGAGGAGACGAGTCGTCGAAGTCGTCGCGATGCATGGGATCGAAAATGATGTCGAACTTCAGGACAAGTAGGTCGTATTTGAGAGTTCGATCCTCATGTCGCCGCAGAAATTAGGCGAATTCCCGTAAATAGCGACGGTAGCAACCCCCCCTCCTCCTCCCCGGTACTATACCATTTGTCAAATCGGCAGCCTTTTACGATGTCCCCAAATGTTATTCGCACAAAAGTTGCGTTTGTAACTTTGGCTCACCCAGAGAATTGGTTGGTTTGTGTGAGTGAGAAGGTGGGGGAGGGATAAATGTTTATTTTCAGGTATTGTTGTTGTTATCGTTTTTACTTTCCGTGGCTCTACGAAGTAGAAAGAAAAGTTAATCGGCTGACGACGAAAATTTTGAGTGACCCTCCTGAGTACGAAATACACTATTTGGGAAAATGGCCAGTATGTGTGAGTGCGTTTCTGTGAACGTGATTCAGATAAAGTCTTCCGGCTCCCCCTGGAGCATCTAAAAATGGTAGCAGCGTATAGTTATATAGTCTAACGCCTTCTTCGACAAATAATATTATTATGAGTAAATCTTGAGAGATAGACATATACTGTCACGGACCTTTTTACTTTCCTTGGCTCTACGAAGTAGAAAGGAAAGTTATGTAATCGGCTGAAAAAAAAAATTTTGAGTTCTCTTCAGATCTTTACGTTTCAGACCCTCCTGAGTCCGAAAAACACTATTTGGGAAAATTGTCTGTGGGTCTGTGTATGTGTGTCTGTGAACGATTTTTAGAGAGAACCATCGTACCAAATTCACTCAAACTTAATATCTCGCCCGCAGTGTACCATGGGACGCCAAAATAAGGGTATGAACAAAATCCACCGAAACTTAACTATAGTTATCATAGTGATCAAAACACCAAATATTTTTTTCTCAAAAACGGCTCTAACGATTTTGATTAAATGTTTACTATTGGTAGCTCCTAATAAGTTAATTATACCATAAAATTTCCATTTGTGGGAAAATGACGAGAGCAGCACAATAAATAATCTAAATTTTCGACGAAAAGCGTTTTTAGCGCAGTTTTTTCCTTATAAACTCCGCTGGAATGTTAGTAGAAAGTTAAAGAAAATTGGTATTGTAGTCCAATCCAATACCTAAAGTTCGAGTGTTTAAAAACGCTCATGAGATACATGGGGCTCACTCCAGAAATTCCTGAATTTCAACTACCGCCGTTTTGCTTAATACCAGTTCTAACAATTATTACCCAATAACTCTGCAAAAGTGATTACTATCCTCCTTCAAAAAATCCATGTTTACAGTCTCATTAATTATCTGGGTTCCATTTGCTCAATAATGGTCCTGGAATGAGTACGAGCAGCACAATAAATTCTTTAACTGTAATCGCTGCCGCTTCATGCTGCCGTAAAGCGTTGTTTGACCAAGTTCAAATTAACTGAGTGATGAATGAATTGATTAAATAGAATTAGCCATGTACAAAGTGAATTGTTGTAGAGCTAAGGAAAGTTGTGTGTTGCAACGCACCAGATATTTCTTTTATTATTAAAAAGGAATAATTCTTTCTTATATTTATGAGTAACTTAAACCGTTTATGCAGCGCACGCAACGAAAGTCCTCAAATGTGAATAATTTTCCCCGTTTTTGCAACATTTCTCACTGACGCTTCGCTCCTATTGGTCGTAGCGTAGTGTTATATATTACTAAAGCCTTCCTCTATAAATGGACTATCAAACTAAAAAGAATTTTTCAAATCGGAACTGTAGTTCCTGACATTAGCGCGTTTAAACAAACAAACTCTTCCGCTTTATAATATTAGCATAGATAACTCAAATTTATTGGAAAATGACGCTCTTCCTAACTCCGTTTTATTAATGATATAGGATTCCCACCATAAACGAATTCGTACTGTTTTTCCAGGATACAAAGTGGAGTGCAAAATTGGCGAAGGATCCTTCTCCGACGTCCTCAAATGCCGAGACAAAGAGACTGGCAAGTTGGTGGCGGCCAAACAATTGAAAAAGACGTTTAAAAAGTAAGCGCTTCAACTTTTTGGACGTTATTCAGGTTCGACGATTCTCCACTGGCTGGTAGTGCTTTCGATTTAAATATCTGGAGTTAGTCTCTCTCAGAAGATGTCAGTCGGTGTCAGTGAATTGAAAGCCAAAAAAACAAAATTATTAAGAATCCTTGGAAGTTCCGACTCTATTTCAAGGTACGACGTGTTTCAGCGCCCTCGATGTGTCCGAAGTGCCCGAATTGATAGCAATGAGAAAACTGACTGCTCACGCCAACATCCTCCACTTGCTCGAATCTCATTTGTAAGTTGAATAAGTAATGTGTGAAACATTTCGATACGCATGTTTAACTTAATTGTTGAGATGTGACCACACTTCCAACTCAGGCTGGATGTCGATTTGGTAGAGCACTAGAGCGCTTGTGTTGAAGAGAATATCGTTAACGTCCACAAAACTCCCTAGGTAATGCGAGAAGCAGAACTTGGAGCGTCTTTTCACTTCCCGCTGCCCAAAGGAAGTAAAAAGTATTGCGATCGTGTGAAAAAAAGGGCTTCTTCAGAGTAAAAATTGAACCTAATTTCGCCGTTGGATCTGCGCGTGTGTGTATGACAATTTACGGGAGAATTACTGGGCCGATTGAGCTGGTTCTTCTTTCGTATTATTCGTACCAAAAACGACGGGGTTTCGTATGTTCATCGACAACGTCTCCAGGATTTTTATTAAACTTTCAATTTACCTTTTACTAATAGATACTGTTATGACTTTTTCGATGTTAATAAATTTTTTTGGTTGGATTTGGCATGTACGGCTTTCATATTTAGTTTTTGTAAAATGTGACTCCACCTTGTCCACCCCTGAAGGAGGTGTCCCTAGTTTGAGGGAGCAAGTACCCTCGTTATGAGGAACAGCTACACCTCGTGTGGGAGCAAGTACATTTCTGAAAGAGGTAACAGCTACACTACAGGAAAATAGGAGCAAGTATGATAAAATCAACAGCTACACTAATTTCCCAAAAATATGGGAGCAACTACGGTCCTTGAAGAGAGCCAACAGCTCATCCATAAAAAAATATCTGGTGCGTTGCAACACACAACTTTCCTTAGCTCTACAACAATTCACTTTGTACATGGCTAATTCTATTTAATCAATTCATTTATCACTCAGTTAATTTGAACTTGGTCAAACAACGCTTTACGGCAGCAGGAAGCGGTAGCGCTTACAGTTCCAGATTTTATTGTCCTGCTCGTACTCATTTCAGGATCATTATTGAGCAATTGGTACACAGATAATTAATGAGGCTGTAAACACAAATTTTTTGAAGGACAGTAATTCCTTTTGCTAGAGTTATTGGGTAATAACTGTTAGAACTGGTAGTAAGCGAAACGGCAGTAGTTGAAATTCAGAAATTTCTGGAGAGAGCCCCATGTATCTCATGAGCGTTTTTAAACACTCACCATATAGGTATTGGATTGGACCACAATACCAATTTTTTTAAACATTCTAGTAACATTCCAGCGGAGTTTATAAGGAAAAAACCACGGCAAAAACGCTTTTCGTCGAAAAATTTGATAATTTATTGTGCTGCTCTCGTCATTTTTCCACAGATGGGAATTTTATTTTATGGTTGCCTTATTGAGAGCTATCTATATAAAAAATTAAATCAAAATCGTTAGAGCCGTTTTTGAGAAAAAAAATTTGGTGTTTTGATCACTATGATAACTACAGTTAACTTTCGGTGGATTTGGTTCAAACCCTTATTTTGGCGTCCCATGGTGGCTAGCGGGAGAGATATCAATTTTGAGCTGATTTGGTAGAGAGGTTTTCTCTAAAAATCGTTCACAGACACACAGACCATTTTCCCAAATAGTGTTTTTCGGACTCAGGAGGGTCTGAAACGTAATGATCTGAAGAAAACTCAAAATTTTTTTTTCAGCCGATTACATAACTTTCCTTTCTACTTCGTAGAGCCACGGAAAGTAAAATTGGAAGCAAGTACGAACCCCTGAAGGGGAATCAACAGCTGCACTACAATTTTACCGGGAACAAGTACACTTACTGAAGGGAAGTAACAGCTACACCAGTTTATTGAGGAGACAAGTACACTCTAAAGGGTAGAGTAACAGCTACACTCAATAAGCAAAGAGTCGTTTTCTTTTTTAGGTTTACAAATGAAAAGAGGTTTTTTGAGAGTAGTCCTTGACAGAAGGTCGGAATGGGACTGACTGAAGTGGCTAGTGTTTTTTTTCCCCGCTCCACCACGCTTCTGGGCGCATTTGCGATGCGGGGAGGGCGGGATGTGGTTAGCGTGGTACGAGGAAGCAGGGCCTACGGACCATGTCCGAGGCGTTGGGGGCATATTGTGTGAGGCAGCTGATGGATGGGTTGGGGTGACCCGCCACTGAGTTGCAGAGGTTGAGGGCGTAGGTAGCGGCGGCTTCGCTTAGCGAGGGGAGGCCTGTTTCCTTCAGGAGCTGCAGGTTTCTGATGCAGCGGGGTGAGCGGAGGACTCCTCGAAGGGACTTCATGTAGGTGCCCTCGAGTTGGTGAAGGCAGGAGGCCATGCCCCAGACAGGGATAGCGTAGGTGCTGATGCTCCTGATGATGGCGTTGAAGACACGGATTTTCGTTGGATGTGAGACCTTTCTGTTGTTGAAGAACGGCCGGAGAGCAGTAAAGGCTCCGTTGATTTTGGCACGAACTGCGAGGGTTTGCCTGTACCAGTTGAGTTTCCTGTCAAAGATGACACCGAGGTACTTGGTCTGGTGTTTCCAAGGGATTGGGTGGCTTCCCACTTGGATGCTGGGGGGGGGGGATGTTACGGCGATAGAAGAAGACTGCTTCTGATTTGGATTCGTTGAGGCATAGTCCCCATTTGTGGTACCAGCTGAGCAGGGACGGCAGGAACTTATTCATGACTGTGGCGCAGTGCAGCTTGGTTTTGGAGATGTAGAGGAGAGCTACGTCGTCCGCATATTGTGCGGTGATGATCTTCTCATGGGCAGGTATGTTGTGGCAGAAAATGTTGAAGAGGGCGGGGGAGAGTTTTGAGCCTTGGGGTACGCCAGCCGTGATGTGGTGGGTGGTGGATATCTTTTTGCCAACTCTCACCCTGAAGGTCCTGTCGGTGAGGAAGGAGCGAGTCAGACCGATGAGAGAGGGTGGGCAGCGGAGCAGGATGAGCTTGTATATCAGGCCCTCGTGCCAGACCCTGTCAAAGGCTTGGCGGGCATCCAGCGGAAGCATGGATGTGTGCCGGTGCTTGTTTTGGCCGTGACAGTGTCTGAAGCCATGTTGGAAGTCAGGGAGTACCTTGTTGGTGGAGATGAACTCGATGAGGCGGGTTAGAATGATGGCCTCGGCGATCTTGCTTAGGGTGCAGAGAAGGCTAGTGGCTTTGTTGAGAGGCTTTCCTGCCTTGGGGGTGCAGATGATTGTGGCCTCTTTCCACGCTGCAGGGAAGTATTGGAGGCGCATGGACGCATTGATGATGTTGAAGATGGCCACTGTGTGGATCCTAGGGAGTGTCTTTAGGACTCCGTTTGAGATGCCATCGCTGCCTGGGGCCTTGTTTTTGAAGTGGCTAGAGGCCCTTCCGATATTTATACAGGTCGAGGTACCCCCTTCTTCGTGCGCTGGGGAATCCCCCAGTGTTCTCAGGGGGTTGCCCTGGGACCAGGTGGATGACCTTCTGTCAGTGGTTTATTTCCAACGTATTTCCATAGTTTGATATAAAATATTATAAAAACATATTATTTGTTGGTTGTGTACTTAAGCTAAGTTGATTACTTTGATTAAATTAAAGCTAAGTTCACTACAGATACGATTGTTGTTTCTCGATTATATCCTTCATCGCAATTGACCACATTTCACTTTCCAAAATATACACCTTCGCTCTAAACCAGAGGTCTGCAAAGTGCGGGCTCTTTGAACTCTTGAGTGCGACTCTGTCACAACTATCCAACGGGCTTGCTCGGCCTCTAATATCCGACGAAAAATCTTTTGCAAGTATGAACCATATTCAAAACAAACTAAGAAGACGTCTCATAGATGGAGACCTGGAAATGTGCCTAGAATTAAAAACAACAACTTACAAACCAAACAAGCAAACTTTCAAAATAACATTCTTCGCATTAGGTAGTGTGGATGCTTTACTAGTTTTATACTTGTTTATTCAATGTACTCATAATTTAATGAATCTCTAAAATAATGATAAATGTTTACTACATTTACAAACAGATTTGGCTCTTAATTTTTAAAACTCGTTTTAATTGGCATATTTGGTTCTTTGGCTAATAAGTTTGTCGACCACTGCTGTTGAAGAACGCGCTGCTGCTCAAAATATTCGCGACTAAGCAGTAGATGGTGTTTCCAGTTATGCGCTTCGAGAAAAAAAGGGCATAAAGTTCGTGATGTGGAACCGGTGGAGGTATTGCCGAACTCTTTTGTGTTCAGTTAGTAGCAGATTCATTCCCCAGACAAGGGCACGTCTAGTTGAAGGTATTTTGCCTCTTTGATAAGTGTATTGTTATTATTTGACTTGTCATTTCCATGATTCAAGAGATGTTTATGAAAAAAAGGAAAATGTAAGGTTAGAACGTTTTGCTACTAATTCTGTCTAGATAGCTCCTTGGTAAGGCCATGAATTTGTTTGGTGGAAATACATTGAAATATTCGGCAAAGAAAGTTCAATGCTTAGCCCTCGCACGATTTTCGATTAAATTTGGACTGTTATTTTCCAGTGACCGGTTGACAGGCAAGGTAGTTCTGTTGTTTGATTTGATGGATTCGAGTTTGTACGACATGATAAAGAACCGCAAAACGTAAGTTCGACTTCTCATTAATTGGGGTATTTAAGGCTTGATTTGTCCGAATAATTCTAATTCCACCTTCGTTGGCTCAAGTCTAGTCTCCAAAAAATGGCAATACCTCGTGGGTAGCAATCCCACATTCAAATGGTTATCTAACTTGAAGTCTAAAAAATCAACATTATTGTCTATAAGCGTGGTGGACTCCCGAAATCACAACTATTAGCGGCGTGGGCAGGTATAATAAAATGACTATATTTCCCTCGCAGTTGGAAAAACTCTGCAAATTATTACACAACGGTTTATCATTCTCATGAACAACTTGACGTAGTATTACTGCCCCGAGACCCATCCCATTCGATTCAGCATCGAAAAATAATAGTAAACCATACGAAACATGACCTGACTACGATGGAACTACGGAAACTAAATATTCCTCCAACGCCAGGCGCCCGTAAGCGCAATTGGCACGACGTTGGGAGTTGGGCGGGCAGGTGGTTTTGACATGACGGGAGGGAGGGAGTACAAACGACGAAGTTTACTTTCGCTGTAGTTCCCACGAGTTCTTTCAATTACTTGACTCAAATAATTACTGTAATTTCACAATACGCAGTTGTACACGTCTGATACTCATTCCATTCGACCCAGGATGTAAAAATACCATGAAAACGATACGAAACACGGCGTATTTGCGAATTATGCTGAGTTTTGTTAATGTTTTTAACAATTTTTCGTCCATAACAACTATGGGATTTTTGTGCGAAAGAACGAATTTTTTAGACCATGTTAAAGGCACAAAACGGCCTGGGTGGCGGACGTGGGACGGCAGACGGCGGACGGACATTGCAGATTTTGAATCCCCATGTCTTGAAACATAAAGTATAAAATTGTAAAACATTTTCCTGGCCGTAAACATACGGTTATTATTCAGAATGAGTAATGAACCAAAATACCAAGCGCGTGAAACTGATGGATGGCGCCTGGAAAAGGAATGCAAATGGAATGACGAAATGAAAGGACTCCAAGTGTTCCTAGTTCTTCGATTGGCATCAACGAGTTTATGAAAAGCCACAGTCGTTCGTGGGCAGGCACGGTGGGAACAACTATGGAAGGATTCATCTTCGTAACAAGAAAACCAAATCAGTTGCACTTGTACACTTTACACTTTTACAATAAGAGGTGAAAAGGAAAGGGAGTTAACGGCACTGTTCTTTAAAGAAATTTGGATCAGAATGAATTTTAAAAAAGGTAAAAGAGGGGACAATCGGTGAGGTGACGTGAAGAGGTAAGGGATGCGGAATGGCGATCCTTTCCAGGAATGGATGAAAATGAACATTTTTACCTCCGAAATTGAAGGCACGCCAATGAACGTTAGTTACTCCATAAAGGTCGTGTCGTAAGTTGTAGTAGCCCAGTTAATTCCGAAACTTTTGAGGCTGCTGCTTTCTACGTAGTTACGGTTTACAAGTTCGTATGAACTGACATACAAATATATTGGGTTAGTAGCTAAAATCTACGTGGAGCTGAGGAGAGTTTTGTGATGCGTCGCACGAGATATATCCTAGTTTCACCTGGGCGAGGTACAATTATGTTCTGAAGAGATCTCAGGCGTAGTCGCTCTTTCAAGTCTCCTCTAATAATTGGTTGTAAGACGAATTCAGCGCAGATTTTGTTTTCTTGCTCCAGAAACTAAACAAAATTTTGGCATCAGGCCGTTTGGGTCATATACTGCCGATTCAAATGGGAAAGCAGGCCCCAAAGCTCAAAGTACCAGCCGAATTCATCGTTCCGCGTGCTTGGGAGTACGAGATTTTAGACCACCTCTGATCACTTATTTATCACATTGATATCTACTTGCGGAACAGGGAGCTTTTGAAAAGCGATTTTTCGAAATAATGTTAGGTGTTAGGTGTAGCTAACTAGCTCACAACAACGCTGCCCAGTTTGATATTGCGATTGTTGTTTGCAGACCATTTCCAGAAGCCCGGAGCAAAAACTACTTGTACCAAATGATCAAAGGCGTCGAGCACATCCACAGCCACGGGATTTTCCATCGTGACATTAAGCCGGAGAATATTTTAGTTAAGGTGAGTATCTAAATCTGGAAATCCGTGTATGACATTATAGAAAAGGACAGGTTACTCAATAATGGTCGTGGCATAATCCATAAATTCCGGAAACGCTACCAGTTTCTGTTGAGCCACATATAAATAGATGAAAAACGTATTTGATGAGTTGATAGGGTGATAAAAATAGTGTAAGTTGTGATATACGTCGCGCCATATATTTTACTTTCCGCTACCCGAAGGGAAGGAAAGTATAGTAATCGGCCCCAAAAAAAAATTTGGGTTTTCTGCAGATCTTCACGTTTCAGACCCTACTGAGTCTAAAAAACCTAATTTCGGCGCGTGGTCCGTGTGTGTGTGTCTGTAGTTCGATTTGTGGGAGAACGGCTGATCCGATTGAGCTGGTTCTTTTTTTGTTTTGTTTGTTATTTTTTTTAGACCCTAAAATAAGGTTATGGACGATTTCGGCCGAAGGTGAATGAGGGGGGGGGGGACAAAAATGTACCAAAAACTACGGTTTTTCGCCTTTTTCTCGCAAACGGCCGAAACGATTTTGATGAAACGTTTAAATTATCTTCTACTAATCAATACCTAACTTTCCTTCTCCATACATATCTCCATGAAAATACGGTGAACGGAGATATAGGCCTATGAACCAAAAATAGGTTTTTTACGCTTGTTGGCAAAACGGCTTCAACGATTATCACCAAACTCACAGGATGTTTTCAAATAGTTAATACCTACATATTGTTCTGAATAAATGTTCCTCTGAGAGTCCATTGAACAGAGATAAACATCAAAATGTGTCGAAAATAACGTTTTTTCGAACATTTCCGTAAATTCCAGGGTAACTTCTTCATCAGATGTGATAAATCTTAATGGAGTGTCTTTTAGTCACCGATACCAACATTTCGTTCTGCGTTATTATTTCTGTATATATATGTTGGACGGAGATATAAGCCAAGTTAACTCAGAAAAGGAGATTTGTCGAATAATTATTTATCGGAATTCCAATTTTCTCAAAAACGGCTCTAACGATTTCGATCAAACTTACGGAGTACTCTCAGCTAACTAGTACGTACATTTTGTTCTCCATAAATGTTTCCGTAGAAGTGCGTTGAACGAAGATATAGCGCCCGCATAAGTATGTGGTGTTCGAACTTCAGGGGGTGGCGGAAAGTTGTGTGTTGCTACGCACCACATATTTTTTTAGTCGATTTTATAGGCGATTTCCTTGTGCTTTGAGCACTGATGCTACAGACATGAAGCAATCCATTACGACTCCTTTCTAATATTTTCCACATCACCAGGAAATGCCTCGTGCTCTTGAAGTGTCGACAATTTTTATAAGCAACCTTCGCAGTAGGTCTTCTAACTGTACGCGTGCTAACTGTTTCACTAGCCGTTCTAATGTCGTGACGTTTTTACAGGGCAATCTCCTGAAGATATCGGACCTCGGATCCATAAAGGGCATTTACAATCATCACCCTTACACGGAGTACATTGGCACGCGCTGGTACCGCTCTCCCGAATGTCTCCTCACGACCGGATTTTATGGGCCGAAAGTGGACGTTTGGGCCATAGGATGCGTTTTTTACGAACTTCTAACGTAATTTTCTTGTATTCTTTTGCAAGCTGTTTTGATGATGTTAATCAAGGCAGAAATTAAGAGGATAGAACTGATTATATTAGAAGATGTTGGTAGTACCTTCTTGTTTGGCTTTCTGGCGAAGCTAACCATTAGATGTTGTCTCCACTATATGAGTTCAAGGCTGTGCCTAAGCTGCTGTGGAATAGTCACGTTGTCTGGAGTGGTGGGAGGAGAGGAGGCTGGCTGTAGTCCCTTGTGGCTTCTGCCTTACTGCATCAAGAGGATTCACGATTCAATGGCTGTGTGGGACGGTTTTAGGGCTTTCCACATCATCACTGGTGCTGCCTGCACACTGAGCCAGCTCCAGCTTCATAGGCTCAATGGAGCTAACAGGCTTCAGTTTACAGGCCCCTTCCCCTGCTCAGCAGCATCTAGCCAGTCATTCACACTTACATACTTCGACGATTTCAACCCCCATAACTGCAACTTGACACTATTGTCATAATGACACCTGAAAGATTAAAATAGGGGGTTTTTGCTGCACAAAAGAGGGGCAGGTTTCTATTGAGGCGATTCCTTTTACTTCATCAACTGCTCACGGAAAAGGAGGTAAAACTAAGGGGAAGACGAAGACTCCTTCCAGATCTGGGCTTCATTTTCCCGTCGGACGTCTCCATCGACCAGGGACCCCTCACACGAATGCAGATGCTCTTTTCAAACGCCCATGTGCACAGAGTGGTTGTTCTTACTGTATTAGACAAGAAAAGAACCTGGAAGAAGCTCAAGAACAAGCCTGACGAATACGTTTGGAGACGACTTGGGGCTTGCACAGAAGGAACACGCTGACTTAGGTGTTGTGCGTGACTGGGTTTCTAAAGGACAATGCAGACTTTCTTGAAGTGAAGTAACGGCACTCAGTTCCGCGGTTAAATGTCTTTGAGTGATGTCAGGATGTCTTAAAGTGGAGGGTGACGTGTTATTCAGGCTTTGGGAATACCTGTACGAGACCTTAACAAGATGCAAGTTGATAGTACCACAATTGCGCCAATGCGAACGGCACACAGTTTAGTACACTTTGGAGGGCGAAGAACACTCAGCGAAATTCGTTTTAACATTTACTGGCCTGAGATCCACCAAGATGTGAAGTAGCACTGCGCCAGCTGTTTAGTATATGGGTGACGTTGGAAGATACCTCGACGACGATCCCCCTCTCCAATCTTCTGGTACACGAGTGCCGTTCGAGCGCATTGAGATCGAGATTGTTGAGCCGCGGCTTCAAACTGAAAGAAGGAACCGGTATGCAGTATTTGTCGTTGACTACTTCACTAAATGGCCTGAGGTGTTGCCAGTTCCAGACATAAGAGCAGAAACTTTAGCGGTTTCGAGTTTCTAGTGAAGTTCATTCGGGTCAGGGGACATCATTCGAGGCAGAAGTGCACAAAACCCGCACAACTCCTATGCAAAAATACCAGGGGCGCCTTATTTTCTAACATTTGGTGGCGGCGGTGGTATGATACGAGTCCTCTTGTTGTCACGAGCTGCGTTACTGCCTATTCCCACACCTTAGCGGCCAGATATTCCATTATGGTAGCCAAGTAGACGGTAGCACCAGGTCCCACACATTCGGCATGGTTGCCCTTCCTCAGGGATCCAACCAAGGAAACAGCCCTGCTGAGGCATAACTGATCACTTCTCGACATTGTGTGGCTGACCCACTTTCCCCGGAAACCCCCACTTCGAGAATACATTCCACGTTTGCCACTTCCACCTTTACGGTTGTGGGATCTCACTCGTGCTCTCAGGAAGGTGCATTTGCTAGTGGTAGCACTAGGTTTCTGTATCCAAAGCTGTCAAAGAGAGATTCTTCTGGATGTGTTATACTCCTGTTGTACCAGTGGGAATATTCTTAATTGGTTTGCATCTTATCTCCCTGGATGACAGTAGTCTGTGTCAGGGCAAAATGGTGCTCTTCGGTCTTAGGCCGAACTGAAAAGCCTAAGGTCACGTTTTTTGGAAACTCCAAAGGGCAATCCAGACTAGCGAATCAACCTTCACCAACTTCAACGTACAGGAATACTCTGCTGGAGTACGCTCTGTGAATAATTAGGGAGTCCTGATACAAAACGTCTTCAAGCTGTTTTTAGAAGCATCTGCCAGCAAAGGCAGGTCGCAGCAGACATTTCTACTCGTGTTTAACTCGTACTGAATCGTGCCAAGCTATGGCTGTATCAAGCATCCCCTGCTCTCTGGAAATTCAATGGCCTTCACCGGCGACCTTTGATCTTTACGATAGTGAAATTCAGGAAGCGTGACTACGAGAGCTTTCGTTTTTAATCAACGTGAAACACAACAAGTCAGGATAAAGTCATGTTGATATTTTCTAACCGAAATAGCTAATTGTACCGCCTTCGACGAAAATGCTGATAGTTTACGACCTTGTCAAAAAACAGAATTGTTCAAGAGTGTTGTTTGATAGAAATTGAAACAGAAGCGGTGATCTATCGATTGGTGATTTCCACCAATGGCAAGATAATCAACAGTTAAACTTCACACACTTAACATTTTCAAGGTTGGGAGCTCCATTTGACAGTTCCAATAAGCAGCTCGAAGCCCTACCTTGCTGTTTCTTCTTCTAGAACTTACAATAGAAAATTATCGTCAAGCATCACTCTTTTGGTTTATTATTCATTCTGAATAATAACCCTATGTTTTCGGTCACGAAAAATTTTTTACAACCCCCTCTCAAAATTTGATACTTTACGTTTCAAGACATGGAGATTCCAAATTTGCAATGTCCGTCCGCCGTCTTTTGTGTTTTGTGCCTTTAACGTGGTCTAAAAAATTCGTTCTTTCGCCCAAAAATCCGATTTGGTATCTAGTTGTGCCCGCCATCTCGGCAATCCGATCAGACGAAGCCCGTGGTTGTAATGGGCAAAAAACGGTTAAAAAAATTAACGAAACGCAGTACAACGCGGGACTACAGCGTTTCGTCGTTTGAACCCCCCTCTCTCCCTCCCACCCGTCTCATTAAAAAAGCAACCGCGCTCGAGACGAGCGAGCGGGCCTCCCACTCGCTTGCCTCCCAACGACGCCGCCACTCAACTCCCCTTTCGCCATTCGCTTCGAGCGCCCCCAATCTGATTTCCCCGACGTTTTGGTTTTAATACGATTCAATTTGTTTAGATTCTTTCGTTTCATTCTCATTTTGGTTTCTTTCATCGATTTTTGGTAAAATTTTGATATTAGTATTTAGCGTGCATGTTTTCATATTAAAATTCAGTTTTTTCTAGATAATTTCGTTTTTTTTGTTTATTTTAATATTACGATTCAGTTCTTTTCGACCTTTTTTTGGGTTTCATTATGATATTTTTCGATGCTGAATCGGTCTCGGAGCATTAATGCTAGGTCAAGCTGATTATCCGAATAATAAACCGTTGTGTAATAATTTGCAGGGTTTTTTTTCTGGGCACTCCTCAAGCGTTCAATTTCTCGTAAATATCGTTAATATAGTCCGTTTTTTAGTTTAATCGGTTCGCTTCATTCTTATTTGCCTAGTGTTTTTACCGATACTTAAATCTTCTAGGTAAAAAAAATTTCATGTACAGGCTGAAACCTCTATTCCCAGGATCCAGCGAGATCGACCAAATAGTGAAGATTAACAATATATTGGGAACCCCGAGCTATCGCTTGATGGCAAAAATCCAAAAACAGTAAGTTGCATAGTCCAAGTGTTTGATTTTCGTATAAGCATCCTGAGGAGTATATGCTCCAGTTGTGGCGGAGCAGTTTAAATTAGAGAGAGCGCAATGTAAAAATGTAGTGTACGGTGTTTAAAACTGAGCACGTGTGCGTAACTTGAAGCTTTAAATAATATCTGATGTTTTTGTTTTTTTTAATCAAAGCGCGTTAGTCTTGTCGCTTCCTAAAATGACCTTTTTGTTCTCAGCAAGTCCCGCAACATCAGCAATTTCGCTTCCAAGCAAGGTACTGGTTTGAACGCGTTGATTCCTTTCATGTCCGAAGTTGGGCGGGACGTCCTCAAGCAGATGCTCGTTTACGATCCAGATCTGAGGATTAACATACGCCGCCTGCGGGACCACAAATATTTCGAAGACTACAAGTAAGATTTTTATCGTTTCTTGAGGTTTGAGCGAGTTAATGTGTTGGAGAGTATTCTCAAGTTGTCCCCATTCGAGTAATAGTCACCTAGGCACCTATGTTGTGTGATCGGCTGAAAGAAAAATTTTGAGCTTTCTGCAGATGTTTTAAAGGCTCCTTGTGTATATGTTGTTTTTTGTTTAATGTAGGTAGTTAATGTAGGTAGCACCGCAGAGAAAACAGTTGAGCGTTGAGGAAAGTCAAGAAATAACCTTCACGCCTGAAGTTTCATGAACTTCCCGGTTTGTGCTACTCTCGCAGTAGCCAGGTGCTGCATTGTTGGACTGATGCCAACGGAGGAATGGATTTTTACTTTCCGCTACCCCAAAGAATTATGAAAGTACAGTAATCGTGTCAAAAAAAGTTGGGTTTTCTTCAGATCTTTACGTTTCAGACCCTACTGAGTCTAAAAAACCTAATTTCGGCGCTTGGTCTATGTGTGTCTGTAGTTCGATTTGCGGGAGAACGGCTGATTCGATTGAGCTGGTTCTTTTTTTGTTTTGTTTATTATTTTTTGTAGACACCAAAATAAGGTTATGAGCGATTTCAGTCGATGGAAAAGGGGGTGGGGGACAAAAATGTACCAAAAACTAGGGGTTTTCGCCTTTTCCTTGAAAACGGCTGTAACGATTTTGATTAAACTTTCAAATTATATTTTACTAGTTAGCACAAAACTTTTCTTCTCTCCATGAAAATAGGGTAAGCTGAGATATAGGCCTATGAAGCACAAATAGGTTTATTACGCTTTTTGGCAAAACGGCTTTAGCGATTTTCACCAAACTCACAGGGCATTTTCAAATAGTTTATACCTACACATTGTTCTCAATAAATGTTCCTCTGACAGTCCATTGAACAGAGATCAAAATAAAAATGTGTCGAAAATAACGGGGTTTTCGAATTTAAAGAGATTGCGGAAAGTTGTGTGTTGCTGCGCAAAGCTCATTAGATTTAGAGGCTCTTTTCGGGCCATTTGGAGGAAATGTGCACGCAGGAAGGGCGAAGGAGTTACGCTAAAGAACAGTCAGACTCCTCTTCCCGCAGAAATGCAGAATATCCTTCGCTTTACGAGACGTGGAGACGTATAGAGGCGTGCTTATGGCTCACTTTTACGACGGTTAATAATCGAAAAAATGTCAGGTGCTTTGCAACTCTCAACTTTCTGCCACCCTCCCGTAAAGTAACTTTACGTACAAGCTCTATCTTCAACGAATTTCTACGAAAGCATTTATTGAAAACAAAATGTAGGTACTTGTTACTTCGAAGCACCCAATAAGCTCGATTTAAATCTTTTGAGTCATTTTAGAGTAAGTTAGCAAAACGATAATTTAATGTTCGACAAATCTCATTTTCCGAGCAATCGGTTATATTCCCGTTCAACTGAATGTCAGAGGAACAAATGTAGGCATTGACTGAAGTCATCCCGTGAGCTTGGTGACAGAAAAAAATCGTAAGGTCCGTTTTCCCTATTAAAAAAACACCCTACTTTTTCCTTCATGGGCCTCCAACTCCGTTTACCGAATTTCCACAGTTATATTTATAGAAAGCAAAAGTTACATATTTATTAGTAGAAGGTACGTTGAAAGTTTAAACCAAATCGTGAAGCCGTTTTTGGTAAGTATGTCAAATCGTCAAGTACAGTTTGGATCAAAACCTCATTTTCTCGCCTTCTAAAATGACGGATAAAAAAACGAGCTTAATCGGTTCATCCGCTCTCCCACAAATTTAAGTATTGACACACGCACAGACCACGCGCCTGAATTTGGTTTTTTTCTATCCAATCGTAAATATACGAAAAAATGCATCCATTTCGTCGTACGATAAAAAACAAATTGAACTCGTTTTGTCAGGAAGTTTTATTAACGATGAATGATTCTAACTTACCAGGGATCTGGAAGTGTTTCAACGAGGTATGGCTATGACCAGCCTCAGTGCCTCGTGCGTCCCAACTGTCTCCAGAATCAACAACACTTGGAAGAACCCCGCTCTTCTCAGCTACCTAACGAACGATCGACGGAGAAAGAAAGTTACTCTCAAATTGAAAAAGGTAACTTTCAATACGGCTAAATAAGTCATTCCTTTTCTACTTTCTTCGCGTCTGGCGATTTGCTCTTATCGCTTTGCAAATGTATGGCTCTAGACGCATAGTTTAAACGAAAAAAAAAGCAGAGAAGAATTGGGCATATATTGATATTTGGTGACTTGGTTCAGCAATCTAAACCATTGTTACTGTAAACAAATCAAGTAAATGTGTTGCAAATCGTCATTGTATATAATTTAGAACGAAATTTTTGGGGAGGGGGCCGTGTTATTCGACGAAAAGGGAGAATAAGAATCATCTGGCTCTCTCTTTCATTCTCGCTGGCCACCGCATGCAGTTGCCTTCCCTCGCACATCCGGCCTAAAACTTAACTTATTGTATGATTATATTGCACTATTGCATTACGTACTACATCCGTTCTTTTCTAAGAAGATTACCCACACACCCTACACATACCAAACACACCAGTTGGTTAGCGTGGATGAAAACCCTCTGCCAGCCCCATACCCTAACCTCGGACAAACTTCATTCAGATTCGTTGTTCAGAGGGTTTCTCTAAAGAAAGTCCTGAGATGGCCCCAGAAACTGATGAAGAGGCAATGAACTCCATTAAAAAAAAGTGTACAGGAAAAACAACCCCGATAACCCCGATGATGGGAGGGAAAAGAAGTGTAAGCCAAACCAATAGAGAAGGGAAGGTGAATTGGGCAGCCATTTTGTATGAGTGGTTGGCAAGTGCAGACTCGGCACCAATCATGAGTCAAGAACTGTGAGAGAGGAATCCACTACAATTGTGTAGTACTGTCATCCAACCTACCGTCAATTCGTCCCAATTTCCCAGACCTGTCTATGTCTCTTTCCACCTGTTCATTTTCACTAGTTCACTTTTAGTAACTGAAGACATTAAAAAACACGATTTTCGACATTCGTTCTTTGTTCTGTCACGGGGAAGATTAATATTGAAGCGATACCGCACTAAGAGTGCCGGGGAGTTAGTACGATATCAACCGAAGACAATTGGAACAGAGTTTAATGCTCAATTACATTCGGGGAAGTTTTACCACCACAAAACGGGAACTGGGTGGGAGCGAACGCAAGCGCGGATGACACGGCAACGAGGGAACTGGCTCGGTTACAACTGGAGGCAGCGAAGCCTCGAGCGGGGCATTTGAGGCGCCCTGTCAGCACAAATGCCCCGGACGAGCCTCCGCTGAATAGAAGGGTTTGGTTCGTCCCGTTACACCACTCCGCCCTTGATGAAGTACTCATGAGCACGGCAGTTTCTTGCCTGTACTGCAATCAGGGTGTTGCTGTCCACACAACAAACGGAAACCTACTCTTGAGCATAGAGAGATGAGAATTTTGAATAAAGTTCCAAAAGGATGCCTATGTTTGTGGTGGGAGTATTGAATTAAGTTCTACAAATAAACAGACACCTCACAATGTCTCTGACGCACACATCTGTGGATCGTACGTCTTCATCCCGTACAGACATCCATGGTTCAGAGAATCCCCCAAGTCACACTGCGTGAGACATTCCAGCCACGACTAGTCCAGTCCACGTCCCTCCGCTGAATAGAAGGGTTTGGTTCGTCCCGTTACAGTTCAATGAGCAGTCTGAGAAACATTTATGAGAACCTTGTGAGTAGCCGTTTTCGTTAGATTTTGGTTTACCCATCTTTTTTCCCATCGTTGGAAATTGCTCGCAATATTAAATAATCGTTTTTCTTGAATGATACTTAGGTGAAAATGCATTGAATGGTTATAGTATGCTGGATCAAATATTTTTGTATTTAAAATATCGCTTTTGACTTGAATTTCAGACAAAAACTACAGTGAAAAAGGACAGTGAAAGTGGGATGGGCGCAAAGGTTGCGGTGTCTGGGCTTACTCAACGGATGCCATCATCCATTCAGCAGAGCTCTGTGTTGAGAGGCACGAAGAGGATAGGAGACGCTCAGTCAGTAAGTTCTGTAGCAGCTGGAGACTTGGCCGTGAAAACCACCAGCAATCCCGTCATCGCTAGACGAATGGTAAGCATAGCACTTTGTTAGTAGTGGTCAAAGGAGTGACGACAGTGTAGGAGGTGAGAACGAACAGTCCCGTTCTCGGAAAACGAGGGAAACTGTGTCAGAGCTCGAACTGATCAATTTTGCAGTCACTTGCTATGAGCTTTCCGCAGTTCGATCTCATCATAATCTAATAGTACAAAAGGGAGCTAGAGACAAAGTAGAAGTTCACCTGAGAGCAGGAAAAATGAATGGTTCTGTGTGGATCCGCTTCCAATGAAATGGGAGAAACTGAGTCGCCACCGCCTCTACTTCAACCCGCCATTATAGCTTCACATTAAAATACGGTCTGTGCCCACTATGAACTGGTTATACACGATTCGCTCGATCTCTTGAAATAATACTACTGTATGTATTCCCTTCATAGGTAAAAACTCTATTGCACAGCAGGCTGCATTCTAAGCGCTAGGAATGGTTGTAATGAAGATCTCCTCGGTTCTATTTGGAAAAGGGTTATTATAATGATGAGTGGGCAGAGAGTGAGTTTCAAATGTAGTTTGGGAGGTTGTGATTAGAAAGAAAAATTGGAAAAGCATATCTGGCAGTGGTTTCCAAAAAAATGTCATTTCAAATATTTTATCATCAAGAGGATGTTAAGTATGTTTAAAATGTTTAATCAATTCATTTATCACTCACTTCATTTGAACTTGGTCAAACAACGCTTTACGGCAGCAGGAAGCGGTAGCGCTTACAGTTCCGGAATTTATTGTGCTGCTCGTACTCTTTGCAGGACCATTATTGAGCAATTGGTACACAGATAATTAATGAGGCTGTAAAGACAAATTTTTTGAAGAAGGATAGTAATCACTTATGCAGAGTTATTGGGTAAAAACGTTTGAACTGGTAGTAAGCGAAAAGGCAGTAGTTGAAATTCAGGAATTTCTGGAGTGAGCCCCATGTATCTCATGAGCGTTTTTAAACACTCACCCTTTAGGTATCGGATTGGACTACAATACCAATTTTTTTTAACATTCTACAAAAATTCCAGCGGAGTTTATAAGGAAAAACCTGCGCTAAAAACGCTTTTCTTCGAAAATTATGATAATTTATTGTGCTGCTCTCGACATTTTCCCACAGATGGGAATTTTATGGTATAAATATCATATTAAGAGCTACCAATATAAAAAATTTAATCAAAATCGTTAGATCCGTTTTTGAGAAAAAAAAATTGGTGTTTTGATCACTATAGTTAAATTTCGGTGGATTTTGTTCAAACCCTTATTTTGGCGTCCCATGGTAACCTGCGGGCGAGATATGAAGTTTGAGCTGGTTTGGTACAGTGGTTTTATCTAAAAATCGTTCACACACACAGATAATTTTCCCAAATAGTGTTTTTCGGACTCAGCAGGGTCTGAAACGTAAAGATCTGAAGAAAACTCAAAATTTCTTTTTTAGCCGATTACATGACTTCCCTTTCTACTTTGTAGAGCCAAGGAAAGTAATTAAAAAAAATAATCTCTGATAAAGTGAGAAAACAAAAATTAAAAGATGGGCCTTCCACTCCATTACTGCAATGAGACAATGCCTAAGTTGTTACAGACATTTAACAATTATTTTACGTTCAGCTCCCTTTAAGTACCTTTTTACTGACATTGTCCCGCCAATGTTGTTTGTAACATTTTGACTCTCAAGATTTTCACTCTAAGTTGGTACAGTTTGCTCTTATTTGTATCTTTGTACAGGCAAATCATGCATAAACTCTCACTTCTCCCCTCTAAAGCAGCTGTATGTTCCAGAGGAAACAAGAAAACCAATTAATCGCCTCGAAATCTCTAAGAGTCGGAATTGGATATGTAAACAGAGGACGACTGGAACCTTCTCAACGTTGAGCCCCCACAAGGCCCCAGAATGGTAATTCAAGTAAATTTGCCACACAATACACTACTTCGTCGGCATTAAAAATTACCGCTGATCCAAACTTGATGTTTTACAGGTGGAGAAGGGATATATACGTAAGTTGGTAGAAACGAGTTACGCAACAGGCTGCAGAGACCGATATACCCTATTATATAAAAATTTTGATAACTGTATTGTTGAATTCATTTATTTATTGAGCGTATGTGTAAATGACTGACCTTATGTTCCTGAATATTGATGTTCGTGTTTGTTGTTAAAATTGATGTGACGGTCAAAACGTTTGAGTTAGACGTTCACTTATTAATTCGGGCGTTAACTAGTTTTAAATGTGAAGTGGTCTTTTTGAGTGTTGTTATTTTGATTACACGTATTTACCTTCGATTTTTGTGTTTCTCTTTCGAACAAAGCTTGCTAAAAAGGGCGGTGGCAACAGAAAAACAATAAATTAGTAAATATTAGGGGTGGGGGCTCAGAGTACACTGAAAACAACCGTTGCTGGCTCGTGAGATTTCCTCTCATAAGGCCATCTTTGCCTGTTGCCGCGCTTGTGAAGCCCCTGTTACATCCTGAAAAACTCCCATACACTTGATTCGTCTTTTGGGGTTAATTTTCTTAGTGAACAGCGTAATTAGGGGTTCCGTCAGTGTTTAGGCGAGGTAGAGCTGCCAGTTATTCCTCTGACTTTGAAGACAGCAGATCTTGTAAGGGGAGGGGGGCATTCACCTTAACACTGTACCTCAAGCCCCTTAAATCTCTTAACCCTCATGCTACTTCACACTCATTCCTGCTGTGCTTCTAAGCAGCTGGGAGAGTATTTACTAGTTGGATGGCTCCACTTCCCTAGGCTGATAGTGACCATACAACCTAACTCCTATTGAGAGATTTAACCAAATATCTTCAATACCTACTCTGCCTGGTTCAGATGATGCAAAAACGCATAGTGCGTCAGTTTATAGGAGTTTGCTGGTGCTTGCTCGTCATTCCTGTTGCATCCCTAACATGGCAATAAGAGGCCAGGCTGTAAGGTTGTGGGTGCACAAAAACACAAATTTTCTAACTTAATATAATTAGTAAGTCTTATCTGGAAAATAGTCCTCACTATTCCTCAACTACGACGCCACTTTGGTGCCGACCAAAATATGCCCGCCAGAAGCGCTCATTGAAACATCAGGGTGAGTTCTATCTGTCAATATTTGATGGTTTCGAAGCCAATTTTCATACAAGTGCAGACCAATGATATCTTTGCGCATTCGCTTCAATTCGACAAATAATTGCACAAGGGGTTCTCTGTATATGGAGTAAATGATTATTTGCCGGGAGGGTTTCAAGTAATCGAGGAGCTTAAGGACAATTTTGGATGGGAATTCTTTAGAAGCGAAGATGAGGCCGTCAGCACGAGATTGTTTTAAGAGGTCGGCTGCTTTGTCCAGGGTTTCTAACCATCTGGGTCTTTTAGCAGCCACTTCTTCGTGGTCTAATTCTTCTTGTTTTCTTTTGTTGGTAGAACCAACTTTCCCTTCAGTTTGGTCATTGGTAGGGGCAGTTGAAGACTCACTTGGAACAGTGAGTTCACTTTTCTCTATTTCTGAGGCCATTTGGTTGTCAGGGAGCGCAACATTGTTTGTATCTCTGCTCAATGTACGCGTGTGACCATTCATTTCAGTGTTGCCAACGACGTCGCTCTTCTCTTCCAAACGGTTGATAAAATCGCTTAAACGCACAGTAAGACAATTTTTCGTCGTTTCTTCGCTAAAATTCATTCCTAAAATTGCCTGTTTGGGAGGAAACTTTCCAGTGGTGATATTGATAAGTCCGCCTTTGCCGACTAGACAGTCCAAAATAGCCGCCCCTAACAAGGCTTGAGTCCCGCTTTCAAACAGCACGTAGAGACCTTCGCTTTGAACGTTGGCGTAGCTCAACATTTGAGCTATCGTGTCTTGTCGGAGGCCTAAAACGCTGAAAGGGTCTTTGCAGTAAAATATTTGCGCCAACAGCCTCAAAGTAGGCTTTCTTATGACTATAAATTCGAAGTACTTTTTCTCCTTCTTTTTCAAATATTTTTCTTGCGAGTATTCCGTTTTGTTCCAAAACGTCGTGCTGCTTTCGATCAATTTTTCGACGATATTTTGAGCGGAGAGGCCGTTGTCGCGAAACGCGACGATTTCTTCGGTCGACAAAAGTTGAGACTTACCGTCGTCGGTGATATTTCGGTTGTCGTGACCGCAACTCGCGTCTTTCAAAACGGCTTCGGTCAAACTTTCCGCAGAAGCGGCAATTTCCAAACCGAATTCCTTCTTGTTTTTGGGAACCATTTTGAATGTGGTCCAGAACGGTTGTCCGACGATGGATCGGAGGTCCACTTTGTCTTTTCCGAGAGTCACTTCGCACCTCGAATTCAATTGATGGAGCTTGAAATATTTTTGCTTCTGTATGACGATGTAGTTGCCGATGGCAATTAAATTGTCCGAGCTCATTTTCGATAAATGTTAGTAAAAGTATGACGAAAATTATACTTTCAGAACGCGAACTAGAGCCCTCTTCATTGAACTTCAAAACTCGCAAACAAAACTGTTGATAGGTGCATATTTTTGGTCCACAATATCACAAACACATCAAAATTCGTGAGTTTCTGACAGCTTACCGCACTAAACACCATTGAATGAACATCGCATGACGAACTTATATTGTTGATCAACATACAAAACGGCACGTGAGCAATCACTATCAGCTGTGATATTAACAAGAAGTTTTCTCTAAGAGCAGAACAACGGTGTTTCTAGCAGTAGCCGTTCTCGTTGGGTCGTTGTCACTGGTGGGAACCCGTTCACATAGTACAGGTTACTCACTATACAAATTTCTTCACCTGCATTAAGCTACAATTATCACTTCTAATCCAATCTGCTTTTTACTCTCACACAGTCGTGGGTTCTTTTAAAAGCTGGTAAAACCAACCTTCCATAACTTGTTTTGCTCCTACATATGTAACGAGAGCTTATATAATTTGAAAAGCTATCGAATGTTTACTTTCCTTTATTCTCCCAAGCAGAAAGAAAAGTTGTGTAGCCGCCAGAAAAAAACTCTTCCGGTCTTTTGGGAAGCATCATGTTCTCTGTCCTACAACAATGAAGAAAACGCTAGGAGGGCTTTAGTTTGGGTATTAAAGTAATTGGGTTAAATCCGCCAGAAGGCAAATTACTAACGTTAACTACCTGTTGGTGAGTCTGTCTCCTCTGGCTGGTGAGATACTGTGGGCGAGTGCTTTAAATGCAAAGACATCATCGTCTGGCCATTAAGTCAGTACTAGACTCAGTCAGTTGGTTGCAGTCTGCATATACGAAGAGAAATGTAAACAGGATGGTGGAGTGTCAGGGAAGGAGGTCATGCACCTCTGGGGATACCCACTGGAAGTGAAGAGAAAGGAATGTTAGTACTGTACGTCTTCGTAAGTAGGTATGTTAACTTTAGGCATTATTTTCGTTCCTCGCCTAATGGGAATGGCCTGAAATCTCCAGAGAATCCTTTGGGAGTGATATCTTTTCTTCATAGCAGTAGTGCTCTAAACATTGTTCTGTTTGTGTATGCTTGTGCTTGTGGAGGACCTCCCTTAGGCATATTTGTTGCTAAATCCTTCACTTGTGCCTCAATAGTTTTTCAGACAATGCCAACAGCCCTGATTTCTTGTAGTTTCAGCTTTTAATGTTTTGGGTTGATCATGGTTTCCTAATATCATTGTCAAACTGGAAAAAGCAATATTCGGCTATTTTGACTGATTTGAAACCTTTAGTAGAGTGTAATGAAATATTCTTGCAGACTCCTCTACCTTTATGAAACGTTTTTGGTGATTTACGTATTTTTCTAAATAGGATGTAAGTATATTTGTGAGCAGAGCAAAGGTTTGTCATAAAGGCAGGGGCACAAATCTTAGGTGGCAAGAACAATGTTGCTGTTATCTAATGCCTATTGAGGGTGGGGGGATGACGTAAGTGTTACAGTGTGAAGAATAGGGAACAAAAGCTGCAGTGAATAGCGTAGGACACAGGGGCTAGAGCACAAACTTGAGGGCATGATGGACGGAGTGAAAAGATACAGGGGCCTAAGGAACTATGGAAAGAGGATAGGGCACCAAAAGCTAAGGCGAGGGCAATAGGACAAGTATATAATGATCATGGTGCAGCATTAGACTGTATGGGACTGAGTACGCACATATATGACATAATCCACCACGTGCTGGTGCAAAATTAGAACTCAAGAGCTAGGGTAGAAGGATCAATGTAACAGCTGATGCAAAAAGGTAGGTTTCACTAGTGCTTTGAACATTACTGTACACGTATTTATTAGTAGGCATTTATGTTGAATACCTTCCTTAGCTTAAATAATAATATGTAAACCTTCTACACGCCCATCTTTCATTCATATTACTTCTCAATATTTATATGTGCCTCCATATGTGTGCATATTTCACATTTTGAGTGGACATTTCTTAACAAATTTTGGATACGTCTGTATATTAAATATAGTGCCATGTGTTATGTATACAGTCCTAACAATTGTGTCAAGTTGAAAGCTCAATGATGTTTGTGTCAATCTGTTACCGGATTTCCCTTATTTCTTATTTTAATTAGTTGTACGTACACTATTTAAACTGAGCAGTTTGGTTTAAACGAAATGCATGTAGCTTAGCAGTTAGTTATTAGTTTCCAGCAAATATAAGCGTAACACTAGGTTGAATCGGTGAAATGATACGTAATTAGAGAGAGAGAGTGACTGCAGGGCATCAGCCAAAGCCGAGGGAACAGCGACCTGAGTCGTGGCCACATATGGGCCCATTTCCCACCCCCCAAGTTGTATAAGGGATCCGGCTTTGGCTCCTAGAACGGGTAACGGAATCTTCCGGTTCCCTCCACATATTTGAGGATGCTCCTCCATTCATTGCGTCGTATATCGTCCCTATCTATGGTTCATCCTCCAAGTCTTTATATTCTGGTTCTAAACCATATTGGGCATTGATACGTAGTTAGGAGGAAATAAGAGCCAGTGATAGGGTATCACTTTTGTCTAGAGCAAGCAACAGGTAGTCACAGCGTTACGCAGAGAATGCTTCGTACTGATAAACGTTTCTTATCATGCAAGATAAGGCACAATGGAGATAAGAAATTGAGAGTTCTATCAATAATTAAAAAATAATCATTCTCATCGTCCTTGTACGGTGTCGTCTGTGTTGACTGAAGGCCTCCCGTTGTGCCACACTCGAAAATTACTAATATCTCGTTCTTTTCGAAAAGGCGGAGAGATTCCAGTTCGAAACCGGCGTTACGAGTTGTCCGGTAGGTTTAAAAAGGCTCTTGAGTGCCAGAGCTCTTGGTAGATTAGTTAAATTAATCGAAACGTAGTACCGGTGGTTTCAACTTTCGTCGGACTGTTGGGTAAGTTGAGCAGCAAAGTTATTGCAGCCTTGTTCTGTTAACGATTAACGGGGAGACACTTGTTGATTGCAAAATGTGGTTCTGCCGGTTGGTCGTCCTTCGTTTCAAAATACCGTTTTATGACCCGATTTTACGAACTTTCGCATTCTCGCTGCTTTGCTTTCATCGTTGGTCCATCATCATCACGATGTTCTTTAGGTTCCTCAGTGCGATTTTTGTTTTTCTCGTAAGTAGTAGAATCGCATTTTTCTTTTTAGTTTATGTTCGTGGGGATGACCTTCGAACGTGTCGTGTGCAGTCGAAAAGTGTTTACATCACTTCTTACGTAACGTTTACGTCGTATTCTTGAGGGAACCATTTATCTCTCAAGTTGAACGGGAGTTTCGAGTCTGGAAGTGGATAAAGCTGTCTGGGGCGAATAATCGTAATGGAGAGCGTGGAATAATGGATGGGCTATCTGCGGCACTGGCAATGCATGGCATTTCACTTGGTATTAGCGCGGTTTAACCTCGTTAGTATCAAAGGGGAACGAACAAGCGTCGGACCATAGCAACTTAAACTGGTCACTAGAGACTTTTTGAAACTGGACGCATTTCCAAACATTTTTCTAAAATTAATTCATTTAAATCTTTAACCCCTCAAACATCAGTGATTAGTGATAGAGAAGAGGAACTAGTAATCGAGTTAAGTGTTTTTTTTTTCTAAAAGTAAAGAATCTGCCGAGCACATTTGTTTTTACTTTCCGCTACCCGAAGGGAAGGAAAGTATAGTAATCGGCCCAAAAAAAAAATTTGGGTTTTCTTCAGATCTTTACGTTTCAGACCCTACTGAGTCTAAAAAACCTAATTTCGGCGCGTGGTCCGTGTGTGTGTCTGTAGTTCGATTTGCGGGAGAACGGCTGATCCGATTGAGCTAGTTCTTTTTTTGTTTTGTTGGTTATTTTTTGTAGACACCAAAATAAGGTTATGGACGATTTCGGCCGATGGGAAGGGGGGGGGGACGAAAATGTACCAAAAACTAGGGTTTTTCGCATTTTTCTCAAAAACGGCTCTAACGATTTTGATTAAACTTTCAAATTATCTTCTACTAATCAATACCTAACTTTTCTTCTCTATACATATCTCCATGAAAATACGGTGAACGGAGATAATGACCTATGAAGCAAAAACAGGTTTTTTACGCTTTTTGGCAAAACGGCTTCGGCGATTTTCACCAAACTCACAGGATGTTTTCAAATAGTTAATACCTACATATTGTCCTGAATAAATGTTCCTCTGACAGTCCATTGAGCAGAGATAAAAATCAAAATGTGTCGAAAATAACGTTTTTTCGAACACTTCCGTAAATTCCAGGGTAACTGCTTCACCAGATGTGATAAATCCCAATGGAGTGTCTTTTAGTCTTCCATACCAACATTTCGTTCTGCATAATTATTTCTGTATATATATGTTGAACGGAGACATAAGCCAAGTTAACTCAGAAAAGGAGATTTGTCGAATATTAATTTATCGGTATTCCAATTTTCTCAAAAACGGCTCTAACGATTTCGATCAAACTTACGGAGTACTCTCAGCTAACTAGTCCCTACATTTTGTTTTCTATAAATGTTTCTGTAGAAATGCGTTGAACGAAGATATAGCGCCCGCCTATGTAGCTGGTGTTCTAACTTAAAGGGGTGGCGGAAAGTTGTGTGTTGCTACGCACCAGATATTTTCAGATTGTTTTCACCTTTTTCCATTGGTGGAAGTTTGAAGTTGGAACCAAAAATCTCATTTCTAAACAATTACTCTCTTAGGATTCCGCATTCTTAGAAAGTACTGGATATCTAATCATTATTCTAACTTGGTATGTACCATCAGGAGGAGGGGGGCCGAGTTGTTGACTTATTAAGTAAAATGATTGTTTCATTTTCTTGCGGTGCAGATAAAAAACTTTTCGTAAAAAGGAAGAAAATAAACTTTTTATGAAAATCTGGCAAAAAATTGAAATTCGTTGTTTTTACTTTCCTTGGACCTGCAGAGCAAGAAAGAACGTTATCTGATCATATGAACCTTTCTTTTTTTTTTGAGTTTTCTTCAGATCTTTACGTTTTGAAGCCTGCAGAAAATGTCGACAATTGATTTCTGTGCAGTTTTGTCATCACAAATCACATTCATGTTCCTCAGGCAGCATGTCAGCCGTAAAGAATTTATTATTTGATCAGGTTTCGGAAAATTTTCGTTACGACATAGCCTCAAAAATGAATCGTTGCGATACACTAACTAGTTAGGGGAAGTTGGCTAAAGAAGTGATTAAAAAGAATAACGAGCACCAGATACGAACTAAATCACTCGTGACGAAGTTGAGAAAACCCATTTCTTAAATAAAACGAAGTTATAGTTAGTTTTTTTATAACATCGTAACTCAAATTCAATGGAAATAGACAATCGTTTCAACTCCGTTTTATTATTGAGCGCCAGATATTTTGTGTACGACTATTAAATGCCTCAGCTCCGTTTACGTTTATTAATTCGAACGTTTGGTGTAGAATATCAGTAGAAATGTATCAGTTTTGGGCTTGAAATGCGAAACTAAATTTATCGATGATTTTCATTGTAGTGCCCTGAGCAAGTACAAAGTAAACTGTGAGAGAAACAATCACTAAAGAAAAACTAGTAAGTTCACAGAAAAGGATATTGAATAAAAGATTTTGTTGATTTAGGCGCCTATTTATCGATTTTTACTTTCCGCTACCCGAAGGGAAGGAAAGTATAGTAATCGGCCCAAAAAAAAAAGTTGGGTTTTCTTCAGATCTTTACGTTTCAGACCCTTCTGAGTCTAAAAAACCTAATTTCGGAGAGAGGTCCGTGTGTATGTCTGTGTGTATGTCTGTGTGTGTGTGTGTCTGTAGTTCGATTTGCGGGAGAACGGCTGATCCGATTGAGCTGGTTCTTTTTTTGTTTTGTTCGTTATTTTTTGTAGACACCAAAATAAGGTGAGGGACGATGGCGGGCGGTGGGAAGGGGGGTGGGGGGACGAAAATGTACCAAAAACTAGGGTTTTTCGCATTTTTCTCGAAAACGGCTCTAACGATTTTGATCAAACTTTCAAATTATCTTCTCCTAATCAATACCTAACTTTTCTTCTCTATACATATCTCCATGAAAATACGGTGAACGGAGATATGGGCCCTTGAAGCAAAAATATGTTTTTACGCTTTTTGGCAAAACGGCTTCAGCGATTTTCACCCAACTCACAGGATGTTTTCAAATAGTTAATACCTACATATTCTTCTCAATAAATGTTCCTGTGACGGTCCATTGAACAGAGATAAAAGCAAAATGTGTCGAAAATAACGTTTTTTCTAACATTTCCGTAAATTCCAGGGTAACTTTTTCACCAGATGTGATATATCCTAATGAAGTATCTTCTAGTCACCCATACCAACATTTCGTTCTCTATAATTATTTCTGTATATATATGTTGAACAGAGATATAAGCCAAGTTAACTCAGAAAAGGAGATTTGTCGAATATTAATTTATCGGTATTCCAATTTTCTGAAAAACGGCTCTAACGATTTCGATCAAACTTTCGGAGTACTCTCAGCTAACTAGTCCCTGCATTATGTTCTCCATAAATGTTCCTGTAAAAATGAGTTGAACGAAGATATAGCGCCCGCCTATGTAGCTGGTGTTCGAGCTTAAAGGGGTGGCGGAAAGTAGTGTGTTGCTACGCACCAGATATTTTCCTTTCACATATTATCACATCAGTAATGGCAACTGTATAAACCCCATTCATGTTTCGTGGATCAACTCACTATTTTTCAGTGTTTCATTGTATAAGAAAACCTCTTCATTCAGTTGTTGATTATTTTGCCTGCAACTTCCCTGGTAACAGGTTGGCCCCCATTCGCCAACGAATGTGTTCAGTGAAAAGTCCACGGGTTCAAACCGACATTAATAAGATTATTTTAGCATAGTCGAGGTAACAACCACAACTATTTAAATCAGTTAAATTAAATGACCAGCTTTGGCCTGTAAAATTATATTCTCGAGCAGAACCTATTCACTACTTCTTCCACTTTTTAACGATATTGCTGTCTGTACAAATTTCATTTGAAGTTGGTAAGTTCTAAACGTAGGGGTAAATAAAATACTACGCCAATCTGTTGCCAACAATAATTTTAAAAAAACAATTAAGCCAGCGTCGCTCTATTTATTATATTTAAGCATCAACACTGTTAAAAACGACTGGAAACCGCTTTGTTTTCAGTTGTTGCTTCTTTCGTAGTCTCTGTTAATAATGAAATTATGAAAAATAAACCGTATGTTAGGAGTTAGAAGTTCTAGATGGGGAAGGGGGAATGCGTGTGTTAGAACACCACTGATTTGAGGTTAACATTTTGTTGGTGTAACTCAATTCGATTGTTGGTTTAATCATTTCCTGCAACTGGCCTTGAGAGGAGTATCTTAGGTACACAATGAAATAATGATAAAAGGCGTCAGACAAAAATTGCTTAGCAAGTTCTGACAACAACATAATAAAAATTGGTTTCGTAGCATATATACCATGTGATTTACTTAGCGCTCACATTTTGGCAGATGTTGAAACGGCTCTACCCACTAGTCGCTGCATTTGAGAAGAACAATTCTATTTCGATAACATCCAGACTCGCGTCGACCATGTCGGACAAATTCAAGATACCTGAGAAATATAAGGGCTCCGAATACACTGTTTGGTAAGACTCTTGGTGCATTGCGTAGCGTTATATTTTTTGATACGGTCGATTGTTGATAGTTGGACTTTTTTGATAATTCGAACATAATTCGAAAATGAGTAAAAATAGTATTGTCCTTGGTTAAGGCTTTTTGGAGGCACACCACCCATGAACGTGCCTTAATTCGAACTCAGTGGGAATCCTTTCCTTGAAGTTGTTTTTTTTAACTGATGCTGACTCGCGCTAGCGTTTTGCCTTACCCTCGCTTCTTTCGATATTCACTCTTGTCTTGCACTGTCTCATTATTCTAACTTATTCTCCTTTTTCGATTGATCAACTTGTTTCCTCGTACTCAGTGTCCATCTCATGATGAGTACTTCAGAAAATTACAAATCTCAGGTGGTTTCGAACAAGAAACTACACATAATTGTGGTACGAACTGACGGGAAGAAAAATTGTGGAATACCTCAATCCATTTGTTTAAGAAATTTTGAAAAAGCAAGGATTTCATTGTCAGAGCTGTTGAATATAAATTATAATTTAATTTATTATACATCGGCTAATTAATTATTAATCTAGTAATGCCAATTTAATTAAGTTAAAATAATATTATTCACGATCAAGTCATCCTGTATCTATCTTGTAACCACTGATCTTTTCATAATGTTCTTCCCGGTGCCATGGAACGTCTTTCTTTATCAAATTATTGAGGACCGATATCTCTTGAGAAAAACTCGGAATGAAGCTAGACAAATAAGTTACTAATTCAAAGAACCTATGGAAAGATTTCTTATTGTTTGGGTTGGCATATTACAAATTGCTTCTATTCGACCCGGATCAGGTTTCATACCCTGTTTTGAAAATAAATGGCCCATATACCTAACTTGGCCCTGCCCCAATGTGCATTTTACAGATTTCAATTTTATATTTAACTGACGAGCTCTATCTAAGACTGATTTTAGCCTAGAATAATGTTCATGTTCGTTTTGTGCATGAACCAACAACTCATCTTGGTAAATACACACTCCCTCCAAATCACCGAAGCTTTCTTCGATTATCCGGTGGAATATTTCTGGAGCTACAGAAATCTCAAATGGGAGACTTAAAAACTTGAATTGGCCAAATGGTGTCCCAAAAACTAACAATTTGGAACTTTCAGGACCCATCGGAACATTCCAAAAACCCGAATTGGCGTCCAATGTACAAAATACGCTAGATCCATTCAATTGTGCTCTTATTATATCTATAGTAGGCAGCTGATAGTGTGATCTCATCAAATTCGAATTTAAATTTCGCGGATCTTAACAGATTCTAAGAGCACTCGACTTACATTCTGTCACAACCACAGAACTCACCCATTCGGATGGTTCAGTGACTTTGGCAATCACCCCATAGTTTTCCATTTAATTCAACTCTAACTGAACACGATTATATAATTTAAATGGTAAACGACGTGGAGGATCGATAATGGGTTGAGCATCTGGTTTCAAAGTAAGTTTACAAACAGTTGGTTAACAACCCAATCCCTTTAACAATAACAAGAACATTTGCAGGAAGACTGGTGATGTCAATGCTCAAGACACAAATTTTGCGTGAAAAGTTGCGCAATAATTAAGGTTGTGAGTCAAGGAAAAGAAATGGACTATAGTGATGGCCCTCATGCTGTGCAACTCAGGCAACTGGAACAAGACCTTTGCATTCTTTGAGCAGGTGTTCCGAACCAGCTAACAATTGGAAATAATCGAACAGTTTCTGCAAATTGATGAAGGCCAATAGTGCATTGCTTTTAAGAAAGTACGTTGAACAAAGGGGCAACGTAAAATAACTGCCCCGCGACACGAGAAGAGATATTACCCGTACTACCGAGAATTCAAGCTCATAGTGAGTAATTGCCAAAGTAAAAGAAGAGACTTTTTTACTTTTTGCCAAAACAGCTTTGACGATTTAGATGAAATTTACTGTTTCATCAACCAATCAATACCGGTATGTTCCCCATAAATCTTCCTCTGACGGTCTGTTGAGCGGAGACTACAACCAAAATGTGACAAAAAATTCGTTGTTTTGAAAGTTTTCTAATTTACCACATTAAAAGCCTCACGAGATGCATTGGAAAATGAGTTTTGACGAACATTAAATGATCAAAGAAACGTCGTTACGCTGCATTTCCAGATACGTGGCATCAATTGATTATTTATTGCTCAGTTATTTAAACGTTCTCTACCCCATTTTTTTACGCCTTGAGTTGCTCCCCTGGCGTTCACTGCACTACGATCTATGTTCGAACTTCGACGTCTTCGATACATGATTATAATTGTTGTAAAAAATGTACCTTAAAACTATACGTATGGTTATGAATGAATTGCACAAATTATTTGTAAGTGCTGCACTCAAAATGTCTGGGACTGTAGATTCAGTCATTCCCGAAATAGAGGCAATGCCTACCAATTTCACATTTATGTCTTTTTCTTTAAAATGTCAAAATTTAAAATCACTAACACAAATGGTGGGTACAGCTTTTGTACAAGTACGCAACCATGACGGACATTTTATGTATTTTTCTTTTAATATAATTTTGTTTATTTCAAATAAAGAAATATAAAATTACAACACAAAAAAATTTTTCATTTTTGTAACAGACGTTACCATGCACTTAACCCAACACAAATTTAGTGACGCTTCTCCGTTACATATCCCGCGTTACATTTTCGAATTTATGTAGCAAAGTAATCACATAAAATGTCAACAACAAAAAATAATCGTAACCCTGGTGGGACTCAAACCCACAACCTCCGGTTTAGGAGACCTATGCCTTACGCATTATGCCACTGGGGCTGCAGTTGCAACTCGGGTTAAAACGTTGGCTTGTCCAATTGGCCTCAAAGGTTAATTTTCGTGACGCTTTTGGCCGTTACACTTTTCGAGTTTATGTAGCAAAGTAAAGACATAAAATGTCAAAAGACAATGACAACGTCAGAGATTAATCTAGACAAGAGGACATTAAAATACGACTAAAGTTCTCGTACGATTTAAGACAGAGGGTACTGGAAATAAACACTAAGACCGCAATGTTCACGAAACTTTACATACAACGTAGAAGGCTTGCAGGACATCAACAAATTTTAAAAAAGCACAGAAATGTTTTGTGAGAAACGAAGGGTGCCTGTTTTTTTCAGTTAGTGAACGCCAAAATCACAATGACCTTGGAAATGGCCTCGTCAATGGCAAGGTCAAAAGGGATTATCCAAATACGTGAATGCCTTTAATTGATAGCAACTGCGTATCAAAGAAGCACAGTTTTGATGGCTCCGAGATTAAAAGAGTCGTGTAGTCCTACCACAGAAGACCAACATCCATTTGGAAAACTATTCTACTAAATCTATGCCAAGCATGAGTGATGTAGGGTAATAGCGTAGAGATCGAGCAAAAATGAAAAGTATCTCTGACACCGAGCCTCTGTTTTACGTTTGAGCATGCTATCCGAAAAAACCGAAAACCTGGACTGGAACAAACTGTGCCCAGTAACTCACAAAGACATTCCACTAAATGATAGACATTCGATCAGGCTGCTTATTTATATCTACTTCGGAAATAGTATGCCACGTAGTGTTCACTTCACGATGTATCATAATTGGATCAACAAGTTATTTAATTTTCCCCATGTTTGTCAGGGCGGAATTCATCGATTTAGCTCTCAAGTACAAGCCTCTCAACTTAGGGCAGGGGTTTCCCGATTTCGCTGCTCCTGGGCATGTTACGAAAAACTTGGCTGAAGTCGCTCTCTCGGACGAACCCCTTCTCCAGCAGTACACTCGCGGATACGTAAGTCCTATAAAAATTGTTTAAAAACTTTCCGTTCTCGTTAGTGATTTAGTGTTGTCAATTATTTTGCAAAAATGTTTCAGGGGCATTTAAGGCTGGTTAATGCTCTGAGTAAAATCTATTCTCCTCTCATTGGAAGGGAAATTGATCCCAAAACTGAACTGATAACAACTGCCGGAGCGTATGAAGCTTTGTATTCGGCAATTTTGGGGCACGTTCATCCGGGAGATGAGGTGATTCTTGTGGAACCGTTTTTCGATTGTTACGAGCCCATGGTGACTGCGGCTGGAGGCAAATCCGTTTTCATTCCTCTTCGACCTGTAAGTCGATATTTTACGTTGATTTTGTGCATGAGCTGTTGATAATAAGCGAATATGTTCGTTAGCAAAACGTGGAGTAGTTTCCACAGTCGCATTGAGGAGACCTTATTGAGTAGTACTGCCATAAATTGCATAGGTGGCCAGAGCAAAATTCACATGGTGGATTAGTAATATTTATAACATCAGGTACGTCATAGTGAGACATTTTCACTGCAGTTACTCACACTACCCCAATCTGTCTTACCTATTTGAGGGTTGGGTGATGAACAGGTATTTTCTATCACCCTCGTTATTTATTATAAACCATTCCCACTTTCTCACTCTCTCATTCTCTCCCTGGAGTTGACAAAAACAGTGTGAGCTCAATAAAGAATGATAAGGAAGGTCACTGCGTCACTTAGTAATCTGTCACAAAGTAGCCTCTTTGTTTGAAAAATCGTTACTACTCTTCGAAAAATTGGACGTAATTCAAAAAAATAAACCATTCTTCCCAGTAACTTTTAAACAGAGATTTTGGTATAATACCTCGCTAAAGGTAAAGTGTTTAAAGGGCAATCATGGAATAAAGTTATTCGATGGAGAGGCAAACAAAGAGAACACTTCTATTACATAAAGGGCGAAATAGAAAGGAAAATCGTTCAACAAGTTAACGTCAAACTAAATAAATATAAATTAAATTTATGGGGCCCTTAGTAATTGGATTTTGCAAAGCAAATAAATTGGTGTGAGCTAATTTGGATAACAGTTGAAAATGAGGCGATGGTGATGATGATTTGGTACTTGAACTTACTGCAGAAGGCGTAAAGCGACAATAAACGAAAAGTTCAGGCAACGAGCGAAGGTTTTTGATCACGCAACATTGACAATGACTTATTCTGTCCAGAATACGGGTCCAGTACTCCTCAAATTGACGAACAGTGACTGAGCTTTTTGGCTTCATCAGTCGCATTTTTGAGGATACAATGGTTTTCAAATCGTTCCGAATTAGGACTAAATCACTATCTCATGTATGTAGTCATAAATTAAGGTGTAATCTGATTTGCCACCGTTGACTGACGTTTCAGCACTCCTTGCATCGCTGCCATTACCTTTCATTCATCATCATTCATTAACTTGTTGGATAAACAAAAAAGTTCAAAAGTAGGTGCTAAAACTCGACATTGAATGGGAAATGCCCACGGAATTCGAAACAGGGTTTTCAGCGAGTAGAATTGTGACAGCTGAAGACAACATATGTAATATAGAGATCAGGGCTTAACAAAATTCAGAATCTCCGAATATTCCTGTTCTATTTTCGTTCTAAACGAGGGAATAAATTACCTCTCTTCATGCAATTTAAAGATGTTACATTTATTTCTAGACTAAAACGAATGGAACGATTATGTCGAGCGATTGGAAACTAGACGATAAAGAATTGGAAGCGGCGTTCAACGAAAAAACTAAAATATTCCTCCTCAACACGCCACACAACCCATTGGGAAAAGTCTTCAGTCTCAGCGAATTGGAAAAAATTGCCGCTCTGTGCAAAAAATGGAACGTAATGGTTTTGTCTGATGAGGTCTATGAGTGGATGGTCTACGAGCCTTTCAAACACATCAGAATCGGTAAGCGTATTGAAGGTCTCTTGTAGAATTAAGCCCTGTGGGTATACTTTTGGGAAGTTCATGGGAGACAGGCTTGTTTCTTTATCAAAATGGTACCAAGAAAAGAGGAAGAGGAAAAAGGGAAGCCCTCCCAACTTAAGGCCGACTTCACTAACTGCATTGATCCCATTTAGAGTCGATTAACAGCACCTACCTGCTCCCGCCACGAAAACGGGCTCCACCAGATTGGGTTAAGCTCTAGCCCTGATCAAACGTTAACCCCAAAAAGTTGGGCGGTTAGGTCCAGTTAGCTCTTATCTTTCTTTATCATATCCTGATATTTGTCCGCCATTACTGTGCTCCGCCGAGTATTTGCTTCTATTATTGTGGATAATTCACGTATATTTTGGAATAATAATAATAAACAAAGATGCTGTTTACAAGTGCGCAGTTATTTCTGTTGCTATTCCACTACGATGATAATCTGACATGTTATGTTACCGTCATCTCACCCAGCGCCTCAGATGTCTATGAGTGCAGTCCAACGACTTCTAGAAGTATGAATTTAAATTCTGTTGCGAACAAAAGTATTACGATCGTCGAAAGCAAGTTGTTGTTTGCGTAAAATGTGTGCTGAGCAGTTTCTGAAAAAACTAGACATCATATTGCTGCGTTAGAAAACGCAAACGCAAATGGCTTACCGGGTAGATTTTTAGCAGATAAGTAGGAAATATTAAATAATACCACACTTTTACACATACATTAGTGTATTAAACAACTTTTATTAAACACGACAATTCTCCCTTCCTCGTTAAAGTTCCTTGCTTGTAAAAGCTGTAACCTCTTAATTTCGGTTTATTTATTGCTAAGTTCTCTTTTGGTTTATTATTCATTCTGAATAATAACCCTATGTTTTCGGTCACGAAAAATTTTTTACAACCCCCTCTCAAAATTTGATACTTTACGTTTCAAGACATGGAGATTCCAAATTTGCAATGTCCGTCCGCCGTCCCCCGTCCGCCGTCCGGGCCGTTTTGTGCCTTTAACGTGGTCTAAAAAATTCGTTCTTTCGCCCAAAAATCCGATTTGGTATCTAGTTGTGCCCGCCATCTCGGCAATCCGATCGGACGAAGCCCGTGGTTGTAATGGGCAAAAAACGGTTAAAAAAATTAACGAAACGCAGTACAACGCGGGAGCTACAAGCGTTTCGTCGTTTGAATTCCCTCCGCCCCGCCCGTCTCATTAAAAACCAACCGCTCTCGAGGCGAGCGAGTGCGGCCTCCCGCCGCTTCCCTCCCAACGACCGGTCTCTCCCCATTCGCCTTACGCTTCCAATTTCCCCGACGTTTTCGTTTTAATACGATTCAATTTTTTTAGATTCTTTCGTTTCATTCTCATTATGTTTTTTTCATAGATTTTTGGTTAAATTTTGATATTAGTATTTAGCGTGCGTGTTTTCATATTAAAATTCAGTTTTTTCTAGATACTTGCGTTTTTTTTGTTTATTTTAATATTACGATTCAGTTCTTTTCGGCCTTTTTTTGGGTTTCATTATGATATTTTTCGATGCTGAATCGAACAGGATGGGTCTCGGAGCATTAATGCTAGGTCAAGCTGATTATCCGAATAATAAACCGTTGTGTAATAATTTGCAGCGTTTTTTGTACCGCTTTCGATATTTCCTATACGCACAAAGCATTCTTCCAGACTAATTGGGCTTTTTCCTGCAGCTCTTGCAGTTGTAGTACGCGTATCTTTATTTTATTCTCCTGACCAGTTTCAGCTAAGGCAGAGGTTAATGTGGCCACTTTGGTGTCTGACAATAATTAGAAACAATAATTTGGTCAAAGCCGGATTGTTGAGCATTGGGAATCTACAGGATATACGGTTACGCAGCCATTTACGTTTACATAACACTTGTTTACAGGACAGAATGTCGAACAGATGCCCAATTTCCTTACTTTACTGTAACCTCATTAGTCCAATGCATTCTCGATATGGCTTAATCGCAGCAAAATAATGGATACCCTAACCGCATCCCACAGTGATCTCAGCTAGCATGGTGGGCACGAAATGGCTAAGCCTTGATACTTATCTAGCCGTGATCCAGCTGATCAGTGAAAACGGCCCTTAGCATCTACTGGTCAAGACAACCTCACTTCCACAGGGTGCCTGTTGCAGATGTGGCGAGGGAGAGAGGGAGACGAGGTCCTGTTGCCAGGGAAACTTTGTCCTTAATGAAGTCCTAGTTTGGGTAGTGGGAGGTGTCTGAGGGAACACCTACCTATAGGACACTCGTACATGGTTGGAGGGGATGATTGTTTAGTTCCCATACAACCTGACTCCTTTTCCCATGTGGTGGACAGGGGCAAGCCCAATCTTGGGAATCCAGCAGAGAGAATGTCTCTTGGCAATGTGTGGTCCGGTTGTGAAGCCAAGGTGTTGTATTCATTGGGGGGTCAATGGAAAGCCCCCCCATGTGAAATAGCGTGTTGGCAGGAGAGGGGTAGTGTTCTCAGGGCTAGGCACCCTCTCCAACTGCCAAGGGTCCATGGACCACACGTTTTACACATCTCTTAACACTGACAAATCTCTTTGTTGCAGCTACTTTGCCTGGAATGTGGGAGCGGACGATTACAATTGGCTCGGCAGGTAAAACCTTTAGCGTCACAGGGTGGAAAACTGGTTGGGCGTACGGCCCCGCGAACTTGATACACCACCTGCAAGTTGTACATCAGAATAACCTTAACTCGATCAACACCCCGACTCAAGTAAGTTCGCTTATCGTCTATTGATTGAACGCTTACCTCATCGATAGCACCATATCTGGGTGATTCCGAAATTTCGGTGCTGTATCGAAATGTCACGTTACTGAATGTTTTAGGTTGAAACATTCAGAGCACGTGGTGTCATTTTCCTTAGCGCACAGACATTTCTGGTGGGTAGCATCACACAACTCTCTGCGACCCTCCTAAATCAAATTCAGTTATGCTTTTACCATGCTAATCCCGAAAACGTTAGACAGCCCGATTTTTTTTTTTTCACATTTTGTTGTTATTTTTGCTCAATGGGCTGTAAGAAAAAATGTATGTAGAATTAGGTATTGAGTATTTGATGATAATTGATGAGTTTGGTAAACATTGTCAACGCTATTTTGCCAAAAACTAAAAAAAACAATTCATTTCATAGGCCTACTCTAATTGTCGATCACCTACATCGTCTTCATTTACATCCTGTTCCCTCTTTGTTGTACGCTTTTATTCAGACTAAGTTTTGGATTCCATCACTTCGTTGGTTAGTGAGAAAACATACTTTGGCGTGTATCAAGTGTTTCAAATTTCGAGCCGAAACACAACCCCTGAAATAGGTGAGCTCACTGACTGAGCGGCGAAAGAGCACTTCTTTGTGTAGATATTGACTTCACCGGTCGTTTCAATGCGCCGAAAGGCTCCAATCTCCAAGATCTGTATGTGCCTGTTCGTCTGTATGGTGACGAAGCGCTATACTTGGAGGCAGTTTCTAATTTGACAACAGATGCTTTCCTCACAGCACTCGATTGCTCCGTCTTCAGACGGGGGTAGCCCTTCTGATATCTACTCCGACTGTGCCTCTACCATTCTTGTCGTCGCAAAACATTTGGAGGATATTTGGCTGTGGTTTAAAAGCAGTCAAACCCACTACTGTAACATCCGAAGTATTAAGTGGCACTAAAACATCCCTTCGGTAGTCATTTCAGTGTGCTGTGGGTGTCAGGAGTGAACTCCGCCAAAATTCGCTTGAAGAAATGTGTAGGTGACACACCTCTAACTTACGACGAGTTCTTCACATTATTGTTCCTAATTCCAGGCCCTTGTACCCATTGTCTAACTATCTCATCGAATGCGAATTTCTTTCACCGGGACATTTTTTTATTGGGCAGCTTCTACCTAAACCCTTGACTGCCGGCAGCTCATGAAACGTATGACTGAAAATATTTGGACCCGATGGCGCCATGAGTATCTATCTTCATTACAGCCTCGACCCAAATAGAACCAATAAACGGAACATGTACGTGTGGGTGACCTAGTTCTGCTTCAGACTGCTGGTTCACCCATTCTCCATTGGCCACTTGCTCCAATCACCGCAGTTCACATAGGGCATGATGGTGTACTGAGGGTAGTCACCGTCAAGACTCCCAAGAATTCCTACTAACGACCAGCTACAAAAATCGTCTCTTTGCCTCCAGTAAACAACACTCCAGAAACGTTTTAGCTTAATTTTGGAGGGCAGAATGGTGTGGCACATGACGACACAAACGCGGTAGAAGGATGGCCGTGCATATAGCGGCTCTCTCATTGTCGATGTACGAGGTAACGCCTTCAACTCGCGACCCGATCTGAGCTCTGTGCAACAACAAAACCCATCAGTTTTCCAAAACCCCCTTTTTTTTTATTCGCGTTTTATCAACGTGAGTGACACTGAAGGTCCTTGTATCCCTCGTGTGCCTCTCCCCCCATTCCCCATGAGAATTCTCACCACTTCTGGATCCCAGTATTCCACCTCTTCAAAACTTCTTTGGGTTTCTTTGGCCCATACGGCGTATGATCAATCACTTGTACCAGCGTTTTACAATTTCATTTGCGAGCAATAAAAGAGCAGTAACAACACTTGTTGGACTGAGAAAGTCGGCAGTTACGCTCATTAACCCCTTTTCATTGCGCCAGCAGCCGTTATCGAGAAAAATGTGAATACCCCATCGTCTTGGGTTCATTTTAATCCCCCTGTACAAAACGGGGAAAAATATTTTGTTCGTGTAACATAAATAGCAACATTTTGGAATCACCTACAGTAGACTGTTGGTATGCGTTTGATCCTACCTGCAGTGCTAATTTCTGGAAACCCCGGGGGCTATTACTTACGGAAATCCATTGAGGGTTTTGAACCCCCAACTGTTCTGTTGTTTCGTTTGTCGATGACTGCTTTGACCTTAGAGCGTGAAGACTTAGTAGTACTCTCAGCTCTACGGCTGGTGGGTATTTTTAATTCGATTTCGACCTAAATATCAATCGTATAATGTGTGATATATTTGTATTACGACAATATTTATATGGAATGGGGACTAATTTTGAATGTTGATTACAAAATAATTTGCTTTATCTACTTTTTATACAATTATTTTTAATAATATCTATTTTATTTATAGGATATGCAGTTATTTTAGTATTATTTAGCATGTAACATAATTTAGCATTCATAGAACTGCCAGAAATCGTCACGTTTCATTAGAACGTTCATTAGTCCCTTTCCCACCTAACGACAACTCACCGCTCCCTCCATCCCTACCCTTCCCACCCTGCCCGTGAATGGAAGAGAAGCCAACAACTCCAAAATCGACAAAAAACAAAAAATGCTACGTCGAAAAGACCTAAAACCCCAAAAAGAAATAAGAAAGAAAGAAGATTCACCATCGTAAAATACATGTAAACGGTACAAAACAGGACTACTACGTTGGAACAACGAAAATTAATGTTTATTAATTAATTAATGTCCCAGGCACCCTTAGGAAATTGGCAGGTAGTTGGAGTGAGACGGGTGGGAGTGAGAGGAAATTAGCAGCATTGTCCCGCAAGTTCCTTCAACATAATAGAATTACCCTCAATTTTCAAATTTGTCCGTCCAGACACAGTACTGCATCTCTGAGAAGGCAGAAGGAGAAAGAGGCGGTGAAGAGAGAATGCGAGGGAGGGAAAGAGAGAGTTCAGTGTTGATGCTACCGGTGATTTGGCATGAAATACTGTATCAGCACTTGAGCATTAGCCGAAATTATCAGAACGAAAATGAAGGAAGGGAAATGTAGAAAATTTGAAGGGAATCTTTAATTATAAAAAAATGTTAAACATAAATGAAATGAAACTTTTCAGTAGAATACAGCACAAACGACGCAGTCGTACATTCAAACGTCATTGCGAGTAACATACTGCGCTTTACTGTTGTAGGAAGCTATTGCTCGAAGCCTGGAAGAGGAATTGGAACGAATCAACTCCCCCGACTGCTACTTGGTGAGTTTGGCTCGAGAGCTTCGAGTGAAAAGGGACCGAATGGCGAAATTCTTGACTGAAATTGGAATGGTGCCCACGATACCTGAAGGAGGTTATTTTATAGTTGTGGACTGGACTCCACTAGGTAAGTTCAAGACTGCTTTACTTTTTCTTTTGTTGTTAGTAACACTGTTTAATAATTCAGCATTGAGTTCCACATCCGTCCAATGTGTTCTTCTCTCGTATACACAGCAGTTTTTGTCCCCACCACAACATCTTGTTATTGATGATTAGGACAAATTTATTTGTCACATATTTGTGTAAGGACTAATGTTCCTATCTGTTCACAAGGGCTGATTTGTCTTACACCGTTGGTCAAGCAGGTCGTACTGCTCAGTATTTTTGATCAACAAGTGACTAATTTGACAGTTTGAAATACGATAAATTGAGTTATGCTTGTTTCTAGAAGAGATCATGCATCAAACATGATCTAGCAGCCCTTGATTGGTAGCGATCATCGTCTCAGGCAAGGACTAAATAACCCTAATTTCTACCTCGTGACAAATGAATGTACTACATCCTCAGGGGTCATCACTTAAGTGGGCTTTCACAGTGACGATTATTTCAGGTTGGGGTAGCATTGTAGGTCGCATTGCCGGTTATAACCCCACGTTTTGAAGCTGTTCTTTTCATGCATCCAGAAAGTAGGTAATGTGGTTGTGGTGCCCTCACAACACAGTATTGTGAACTTGAGAAACGCCTACTTAGTGTACAGCGGTAGAATGAAGAAAGACGAGGGAACTTCCTTCCCAGCCAATGGAAAGCTGTAAGCGCCATCAAAAGAAGGTGTGGGCCTGTGACCATTCAGGCCTTAAGGGTTGTTTGTTCTAAAATGGTACCACGGGAATGCACAGCCCACGGCCTTGCACCAGTGACAGGTTGCTGCCTCTGCAGAGCAAGGTAGGTAGAACGGAGCAATCCAACTCGTACCATGCTGGAAAATGCGCTTGCTCTGCGGATATTGTGGGGGTCGGGGGGTCGCTGGAGAGTGAAATCCCATCCCCATCTCGCTTTTAAACTGCGGGGACTGAGGGATGTAGAGGCTGAAAAGGTCGGGACACCCACAGACCTCCCCCAATGCAGAACAGTAACCGTCATGACCCTTTAAAAACGCCAGGGTACAAAGAGTCACTTCACTTCTTTTTATTTTCCGCTACCCAAAGGGAAAGGAAAGTACAGTAATTTTATCTGTTCGCATGAAACGAGAAGTTTGGATTTGACTCGTTATTTGTTCTCCTAAAATTTCCATTAGTAAGTTACAAACTCTAGTCGAAGCTCCATTAGTTAGTCAAACTCTAGGTCGGGGAAGCTAAGTCGAAAACAAATCAAGCATTTTTTGGCACTTTAACCTGAGCATTGAGGTTTCTCTCCTGTGTTTGATCTACATGAAACAATAATCAGGACAGCCCACTTGCGCGCATTAAGTTACGCCTCTGAAATAGCTCTCAGCGTACCTTGCACATAAAAGATGCTATTACCTAAGACCCACACTTTATCTTGGCGTAAGGGTTGTACGCCATATTCGACACAGAACTGGTGTGATGAAGGTATTTCGTACCATCTTTACATTTAGCCAATATTTGAGGAGGCGGAAGTCAAACTGTCCATGAGGAGTCAGAACAGCAGTAATCAAGGGAAGGGATGTACATAGTGGTGGTAGCATCATGCAATTTTCTTCAGCCCCAAGTACATCCCCCTATTATCACTGTATCAACTAATACAACCTGCCTTTCACTCAGTTTGCATGAACTTCGTATTACTTTACGTTTATTCATTTAGATACCTACGTAGAAATCATTTCCACAAAGCACTTATCATAAACAGAATGTAGGCGCTAGTTGGCTCAAATTCCCTGATAGTTTGATCAAACTTATTAGAGTCGTTTTTGAGGGAATTTTATGGTCACATTTTGATTGTCTCTGGTCAATGGACTGACAGAGGAACATTTGTGTCAACAATGCAGAGGTATTGACTAGTTGAAGAGGCTCTGTGAGTTTGACCTGAATCCTTAGAGCCTTTTTTTTTTTTTTTTACAAAACTCTTGAGATAACGTCTTTCTCAAATGGAGTATTTGGACTCAAAATGTGAACAGCTCTATGAAACTCAATTTTTTTAAAATATCGCATTCGTGTAGAAAAAAGGCTTTGGTAAGATCTCGATGACCTGAGTTGTATGACGTCTGGGGATTTATTATTATTACTAACTTCATAATAAACAATTCAATCAGTTATGAACTAAAGACGTTAGTTGTCGATAGCGTCTACTGTTGATGTTGTGGCCGGGATATTTGATATTTCAACTCTCTTACTGCTATTGTCGTTACAGCTGGAAAGGTTGGCCTCGCTGAAGAGACGGACAAATACAAGGACTACAGATACGCCAAATGGATGTCCAAGAACTTGAAATTGCAAGGTATTTTGTTTACAAATGTGTTTTTTTCTTTCTTATTTTTCGTTCTGTGTGCAACGCACTTTTTTTCTTCTTCTTTTTTTTTTTCATTTTCAATGGAAACTACTTAGTGTGAGGCTTAAGTGTGAAGAGTTATCATCTTTTTACTTTTCTTAGCCTTACAAAATTACTGTTCTGTGAACGACCGAAATTTGTTGTGCGTTGTAGAACCCCTGATGTCCAGATTAGGAGTATTTTCTGTTTCTGTTGGCTGAAGGGATTTACGAACAGGAATTTCAAAAAGGAAAAGCGCGCAATAAAAAGAAAAGAGGTGCTCCGTGAACACACAAAAGAAAATCGACAACTCGCAATATAAACTCAATGTCCAAACGTTCCACCAATGGAGACATGAGAAGCTTCATAACTTCAGTGCCGTATTTCTCAAAGTGATCGTCATCCATCGCATTGAACAGCCGTTAGCCGCTGCTCCTGGAGCGGACGACTTTAATGAACGGATTTTTGAAAGTTGAGCGAATCCCCGGAAAACCCGACAGGCCAATTGTTACGAGGGGGGGGGGGGGTTGGAGATGTTTGAGGATCCGCTGACAAAGGCAAAAATTACAGCAATTGCGAGAAGCTCCGATCTATTTCCCAACTATTGTCGGGATTACGAACCGCCGTCTTTAACCACTAGACTACGATAGCGAGGGTGCCTTTAATGGGAGTCAGTACATACGTATTAGGCGCCAACGAATTGGTAGAGAGGGAGGCGTATTGGCTTACAATTACAATTACGAATGTAATTTTAATACTACAGAAAATTCACTGTTACGATATTGTGCAGACTGCTAAAGAGTAGAAACGATTGAGAGTTTTATGCCGAATTACAGTTTGGAGATTTACCTCAAACAGGGAACTGGGTGGAGCGAACGTGAGGGTGGCGGACAGGGTGACCTGACCTCTCGACGAGACAACAACTCCATTCAGACTCCCGACACCGAAGTTTCGAGTAAATTGGTAATTTTGAGGTGCCTAGTCTGCACAAATGCTCTGGACGACCCTTCGCTAAGTTGAAGAGTTTGTTTCATCCTGGCACGTCACTCAGCCCTGTCCTCGGGTCAACAACACTGTGTACTGCAATCAGAGTGCTGCTATCAACCAAACAAAACGAAACTTGATTTGGAGCGGAGAGGTAATTAGAGAATTTTGATTGAAGCTAAAAAAATATACCCCCATTGTGGAGGTAGAAATGATTGAGAAAATAAATAAAAAAATGCTGGCTCTCTCTTCTGTGGATTGTTCGTATTCTCTCCACACTGCTGCAACATCCATAGTTCGTCCATTGGCTTAAGACGATTTAGTATGGGGAGTCAGAGCTTTCCTCCTCTGAGCACTCCTACCACAAGTGATCCAGAATCTGTAGTTGTGTGTGAAGGTGCTGTGAATACCGTACACTGATCAGTTGCACTCTTGGAAACAACTAAGGCGTTCTGGCTCATTTGATGAAGAACAGTGTGATGCCTGTGTTGACGATATTCGCACATGTATGTTGGTTAGCAGTTTTTGAAAGCGTAAGAAGTTGCCAGGCAATTCGTACACCGATTTTCCATTTCCACGTAGGTTCTTCTAATATCCAGGCTAGATTCGTGGGGACGTGAGCACTTTCTTACTCCATGATGTTAGTCAGAGATAGGACAGGAAGGGAGATCTGACGGTCGAGGGATGTAATGACGAGACCTTTTCAAAACCGCGTGGTTTCCTCAGACTCGTTTTTCGAGAGGTTGTTCTGGGCCAATTTTCACTCAGGAAGATTTACAAATTTTAGTATATCCTGAGGAAGGTTTTAAACTTGAAACGTTGCTGGAGTTGTGCTAAAGAAGTTTCTTTGCTGCTTCGACACAAGAAAAACACTGACCTCTTATATATAGACATGAGCAAAATGCTGGCAGACGAGAAGCTTCTCAACGTGTATCCTGCTTTCCTCAAAGCAACCATCGCCAATTGAGCACAAAGCTGTCCGACTGTTCATCAAGAACCGGCAACGGTCGAACTAACTGTCGGGCGAGGGAGTGGGTTGCAGCAGAAGGAAAGAGAAATTGACACCTCCACGAGACAACAGCTCCGTTCAGACTGCTGACACTGAAGTTTCAAGTAAATTGGGACGTATGAAGTGCATAGTCAGCACAAACACCCCGGACGGTCCTTCGAATCAAAGAGTTCGGAGTAAATTATCGTCACAAACACAGAAGTGACTTGGGTTCATGGGAGGACGCAGTTCCAACTGTATCTTAAAGAATGTGCTGCTTTTTTGTTCTTCTTAGTAAAAATGATTCAACTCATTGTACTGTGTTCCAGGAATACCACCTTCGGCGTTTTATGGGGAAGAGCATAAACATTTGGGAGAGAATTACATCCGCTACTGTTTCATCAAGGTGAGAGGCCATGTCATACTTTAGTACCATATTTTGCAGTAACTGTGGGTTCTATAGGTCTCCATTCTTTGACTGAAGCACGCTACTTTCATTGATAGCAAACTACTGATTGTAATTTAGACAAATTATCTCTTGAGATGTCTTCCTAAGGTTCCTCAAAAGACCTAAATTAGATGGCTAACCTCATAAACTATGTTCAAGCTCTCGTTAACGCCATTCTTTAGGTTTAGATAATATGCTCAAGGACTAAATGTTACGAGGGGTTTGGAAATGATTGGAGAGCCGCTGACTCAATCCAATGTCCAACTTTCGTCATATTATGAATCTTCATCTGTAACTACTAGACTACGATCACTGGAGGGCCTACAATAGGAGTCAGGCAGCACACCTCCCCCATCACCGTTAGCTGCTGCTCTTGGAGCGGATGACTTCAATGAACGGATTTTTGGGAATTCAACGAATGCCTGGATAATTTGATCAAAGATTCGAAGAACGAGGAAAGGCTTTTCTTTCACATTGTAGTAGGCGCGTCATCATTTTTCTCTTTGTTGGAACTTTCACTGTGTCAGGGAATCTCGGACCTGAGAATTCATCTCATTATTTCTCTCTTTAATTTTTTTATTTTTTCTCTCTGACCCTCTTCTTATTTTTGGAATGAAAAGGCGTGTTTAAGTTATTACGAGGGGGGAGGGGGGTTTGGAAATGTTTGGAGAGCCACTGACTCTGGCAAAAATTACAGTGACCACCCGCCCTGATCCAATGTCAGATTTTGAATCTTCGTCTATAACTACTAGACTACGATCACTGGAGTGCCTACAATGGGTGTCAGGCGGTGCAAAAGTTGAATGAGTTAAGTTAACCTCAGTTGCAGGTGTGTTATAGAGCTTCCAGACTCACACCGCTCATTTTCCTTACTTCAATATCGTTCTTATTACCTAAATTCACTTGTTTCGTCTTGTAAGAGTTTGGACACACACACTCACAAACAACTCTTAATTCAGATACTTTTACCACCAGATTCACATGCTTCGTCTTCATAACCTCCACATTGAGGAGACTCGTCTCTTGAAGTTAAAAATTGAGTTAATTCATTTCCTCAACAGTGAGATTAAGATGCTTAGCCTCTGGAAGTTCTAGATTGAGTTGACTCACCTCTTGAGGTTAATCATTTTTCAACCTCTGGGTTAAGATGCTTCGTAAAGGAAGGGATATGAGTTGCTTGGTGTTGGGTTGGGTAGTTTGTCGAATGACTTCAGCGAGATCAAACATTGATTTCTCGTTGGCAATCTGATTGCTGTGAAAACTTCACATGTGTCTGATCTCCAGCTAAGTCTATTCACTTCATTCAGTGGTGTAAATTGAGTTTTTCTTCCAATTTCTGTCAATAATAACAACAACAAAAAGGAAGTTTTCTCCTCTGGATAGTTTTCGTCAATGGCTGGTGAGTCTAGAGAATCGATGGCACTACAAACCACATCCCGTCACGAATCGGTCAGTAATAATAATTAATGAAAAATTGATCTTATGAAAATAAAATACTTTTTTTTTAATTTCACCACCTCATGTGTGATCCCATCTGAAATGTGAACAGTCACTTAATTTCTTTCCTTGCAATACAGAAGTGACTAAACATTGGTTTTCCATCACACTCACCTAGTATTCCCAGGTTCTATATGGAAAAGGTAAATTTTTGGTTGAGTGGATAATAGTGCGTCTTCTCTCAAGAGTCTTCCTCTTTATCGGATGTCATCTTGTCGTGGTTCTTCAATAACTCAATTCTCCCGGGCCACATTGAATTAACTCTCCCTTTCAATCTCTTCATCCTTCAGCGCTAGAACGGATCCCTCTGAAGCCCCTTCCAGATTCTCAAAGAGCAACTCGCTACCAGACTCTTTCGGAGCATCCTCGTCGAGCGCGTTTGCCTCACGAATTATCCCTGTGGTGTGAGTCTCGTGCATCTCGTGATCCTTTAGCTCGCTGCACAAAAGCGAAGTCAGGCGGAGTGAGGAGAGGATGAACGACGAACCCTGAACAATCCCTTCCACAGTCTCGCTCCTTCGCTTGCAACAATATTGGGCAGAGTGAAGCGAGAGGAGCAAGAAGGGCCGAGGACCTCTGCACATTCTCGCTCCTCGGGCTGATCTTCGAGAGTCAGCAATGGCCTTAAGATATGAAATGAATTTGCTCGCCTTTTTTCCCATTACTTTAAAGTAATTCGTCACTCTACACGCCAAATTGGCTTTGCACTTGCTTCTCCTAGCTTCACATTCAGGCAATTTCTCTTTAGAAGTTCTATATTGAGGTAACAGATTCATATAAGCTCTACATTTATGTTCCTTAGCTTCAAAAGCTTTAAATTGAGGTATTTTAGCCAAATAGTAAGGTAACCAGCTGTACACTTTTGTTCTACATTGAGGTAATTTATTTTTACAAGCTCTATACTAACGTAACTTATTTTTGCTAACTATACATTCTCTACGAGCTCTACATTCAAATAATTCATCTCTACAGTTGTCGTATTATTTTATTTCTCATATGAAAACGACGACCTAATGACACGTTCTTATAGCTATTGCTCCTAGCTTTTCTCTCCCCCCCCCCCTTCCTATCTCCCACCGCATTACTTTTGTCAGTCACGTTGGCGTTTCTTCTGACAAGTCGGCTTCTAATTGTTGCAGAAGGACGAAACGCTGGACAAGGCGGAAACCATATTTAAAACCTGGGCCGGCAAAAAGTAACTTTTCACGTGGGAATAGGACTTCGTGCGTCAATCTCCTAGGTTGATAGTTCCATCGTCTCGGGGGAACTTTAAAGGAATATTATTTGCGCTGCAGGAGTATCGCAGGGTAAATACGGTGCGCATAAAATGTCATCGAGGACTTTTTCATTTTTAACGTCAATTATTTGCGTGTACAGTTATTAAAAATATTTTGGTTGTCATAAAATACAATAAACTGTTTAAAATAATGCCCTAATTTATTTTCAATTTCCAGTCAATTGAAGTTAACAGGGCTTGGATATTGTGCCTCATTATATTCCTTGTATACCTTGTCGACTAACGCGTTTTCCGCGTGATTCATAGTCAACACGAAGCTCCCTAAAAATACCTAGTGCGTCGCATCGAAAAAGTTTCCTCCGCCCTACTAAACGACCTTTCACTTAGTTTATGGTTGTCTGTTAGAACTCAACGTTCATTGGTGAGAAACTGGCAGTGTTTAGCATTCCGTAATTCATTGCATTGTCACGAACGTCATTGTGCAGCCAGTGTGTAGGTTTACGGAGTCGTTTTGTGGTGGAGTGGGGAGGGGGGGGTTCATGTTCCTCGATTTGGACTTATGGGGTAAACACTTTAAAATATTTTGTCCGACGCATCAAACAACTTTCCTTAGCCCCACGTGTGTTTGGCGATTTTCTTCTGTGTAGCAGCAAATCGAATTGGTTGATCATTCAGTTTAAAACAACGTTCTACAAACAAGAAACTGGTGGGGCTCCAAGCTCCGGAATTTATTGAGTCACTCGTACTTACGCCATGACGATTATTGAGCAATCTGTGCGAAGAGAGACTGATCGTCATTCTTTTTGGATTGTGTTAACTGTTCGGGAATTGTCGGCTCAAAATTGCGTAAGAAATCGTAGTGAGTTGTTGGGATTCTGCAATTTCTGGGGTCGCTCCTAATTATTCTGTGCACCTATTATTAAATGGTCATGGTATAGGTAGCTCAATGGATTTATTTCTGAGAATGCTAATAGCGTATGAGCGGAAATTATAAGAAAAAACTGGGCTAAAATCAATTTTGCATGCTGCGCTCGTCAATTTACCACTGATGAGAATTTCATGAATTGGAACTGTACGCACTAGAAATTTCATCAAAATCGTTATTGCCGTTTTTTGAGGACAAAATATTGAGTATTTTGAAAATTATGATAACTATAGTCAGTTGCTCATATTCTTATTTTGGCGCGTCACATGTATGTAAAATTTGAGACGATTTGGTTCAGTCGTTTTCTCCCATTCGCGTTCACTGACCATTGTCCCAATTGTTTTTTGGACTCAGAAGTCGTAAACACACAAAGAGAACGCAAATTGGGGTTTTCAGCCGATAACATTACTTTCCTTTCTACTTCGAGGGGTTGAGGAAAGTGTTAATATTTAAAATGACTAATTTATCGGTCACTACTAATTATCTTACGAAGCTCGTTAAAATTTGGTTGCGTAGGAAGCGAATTGGGTTACCAGTACCATTTTGGTGAGGACGCTAGGTAGTTTGTCAAATGGTATTTTTCAGACTCCATAGCCCTCAGATCAGAGAAAAGCTCAATTTTTTCTGTAGATTTTGTTACTTGCATTCTGGCTTCGTGTAGGGCATGGCAAAAGAAACAGAGATTAGGAAGGAGGAAAGAAATCAATTCCTTGAATGCTATTATGGAGGTGAAGACTTGTATCCCTGAAAGTTCAACAATCAGAGTTTTCCTCTACAAGCACTAGATTAAAGTAACTTATCTCTAAAAAACCAAATCAAGGCAACTCAGCCCTACATTAAGGTAATTTACCGTTACATGTGCTAGATTAAAGTAACTTATCTCTACATTAAGTCTCTGCATCTATCTTAAGACTCTGCATGCAACTTCCGTTCCACTCCATCGCTCAACAATTTCGTCGGGCGTTTCCATATACGTTGAGGTCCCACAGGTATCTGTACTAGCAAACTGACAAGCCACGCTCCTGTTTTGAAACTTCAGTAAATTGAGGTCTGAGGCACCAACACACTACGTCGTGTCACATGCAGAAGGATTTTCTCTTTTTACTTTCCGCTACCCAGAGGGAAAGAATTGTAATCGTGTAAAAAAATAAATTTGGGTTTTCTTCAGATCTTTACGTTTCAGGCCTAGTGAGTCTAAAAAACCTAATTTCGGTGCGTGGTTCGTGTGTGTGTCTGTAGTTCGATTTGCTGGAGAGCGAATGAAGTTGAGCTGGTTACGGGCGATTTCAATCGATTTGAAAGGGGGGGGGGGGGATTTTCCGCATTTTTCTCAAAAACGGCTTCAAGATTTTTATTAAACGTTCATATCATCTTTTACTAGTTAGTACAAAACTTTTCTTCTCTCCGTGAAAATACGTTGAATGGAGATATCGGCCTTTGAAGCAAAAATAGGTTTTTTACGCTTTTTGGCAAAACGGCTACAACGATTTTCACCAAACTCTCTTCGAATAGTTAATACCTATATATCTTTTTCAATAAATGTTCCTCTGATAGTCCACTGAACAAAGATAAAAATTAAAGATGTGCCTAAAATAATATTTTTTCGAACATTCCCGTAAATTCTGGGGTAACTGCTTCACCACTGGCGACAGTGCCGGATGGATACTCTGAGATCCGGAGAGATTGCGCTGTGCTGCTTTCTGGATATTGGGGGGGGCTTTCGACAATACGTCCTATGCCTCAATTACGGCTGCGGCTGGTAGGAAAGGACTAGATCCTTACCTAATTTCTTGGACCAAGGAGATGCTGAGTAGCAGGGTGGTCTTTTCGGAGTTGGGGGGGGGGGGGGGACACACTGTGGTGCCCACTAGGGGGTGCCTGCAGGGGGGGGGGTTCTCTCCCCTCTCCGCTGGTTACTGGTAGCTGACACCCTTCTCGTGCTGCTGGAGGAGGAGGGCTACAAGGTAATAGGATACGCGGATGACCTGGTAATTATAGTCAGGGGTAAATTCGCGAGTATAATCAGTGAATGCATGCAGCATGCACTGAATACCCTACAGACATGGTGCAATGGGCAAGGACTGTTTGTCAATCCAGACAAAACGAGCCTGATCCCGTTCAACAGAAGGCGCAGCCTTGTGCTGCGGGAACTCAGGCTGGGTGGCAAGGTGTTGAAGATCCAGCATGAGATTAAGTACTTGGAGGTTTTTCTTGATGGAAAGCTCACTTGGGCCACACACGTGAAAAAAGCCTTACAGCTGTCGTCGGTGGTGATGTGGGCAGCTCAGAGAATGGTGGGGAAGACATGGGGGCTGAGGCCTGGGATGATCCGGTGGCTGTACACTGCAGTTGTTAGGCCTGTAGTCACCTATGGAGCCCTGGTCTGGTGGACTAGGGTGGAAAACAAAACAGTGCAGTTGCAGTTAAATAAACTGCAGCGTAGGGCGTGTCTGGCCATTACAGGCTGTATGACAACATGCCCTACGGCTGCACAGGAGGTCTTGCTAGATTTAGCTCCACTCTACATACATGTTAAAAGGATGGCGTTCCTCCAGGCTGTGCGTATGTTGGAGTTGGGTGTGATCATGAGGCGGAGGAGGAGTTCCTGTCACTTGATCCTTGACAAGGTGAAGGTGGAGGGGCCCGAACTGCATGTGGTAGACTCAATGCCCGCGAGGTTCAACTTCGTGCTACCCTTTCGGATACTCATTCATGAGCGATCCAGGTGAGAAGGAGGAGCTCCCACTTTCGAAGCTGGGTCTATGGTATACTACACTGATGGCTCGGTGCAGGGTGGCCTTGCAGGGGCAGGCATCTTTGGGCCGAGAGCAAGGGCAGCGATCCCATTGGGGTCCCATCACGGCAGGTGTGGGAGTGTCTGACTGGACTGAAGGCCCTGGCAGAGGATAACAGGGTAACACTGTGTTGGGTGCCAGGGCATCAGGGTATAGAGGGAAACGAACGGGCTGATAGGTTGGCTAAGAAGGGATCAGCGCAGATCCCTATTGGGCCTGAGCCCTTTGTTGGGACTACCAGGAGCCACCTACGTAGAGAGGTTGGCAAATGGGAGAACCGGTGCAGGGCTGCTCATTGGCAGGGGCTACCCGGCCTTAGACAGTCCAAACTCTTCATCCGGCTCTCCAGAGAGAAGTCCAAGGAGGTGCTTGCACTGGGGAGAAAGGATATGAGGATCATATGTGGCCTGGTACCACCTTGCAAATATTGGCAAGTGCGAGGTACAGGTATGCAGGTTCTGGTAGGGCTAGAGACGGCAGAGCATGTGATGAACCTTACAGAGTGCCTTTCAGCCACCCATACCCACATTTTGTTCTCCATAAATGTTCCTGTAGAAATGCGTTGAACGAAGATATAGCGCCCGCATATGTAGCTGGTATTCGAACTTACGGGGGTTGCAGAAAGTTGGGTGTTGCTACGCACCAGATATTTTACCATTCAGAGAAGTCCCCCCCCCCCTTCCTTTTGCATGAGAGCAATTCGGTGTTAGGAATAATTCGTCCAATTTAATAATTAAACTTTAAAATAAATAAAAATATCAGTTAATTAAAAATAAAATAAATAAGTTTGCTAAATAATAATTAATCGGTAATTTTATGTTTATCTACTTATTTACTTTTGCTTAATTATTTTATCGCTATACACTTCCTATTTAAAAAAGTGTCCTCGTCTCGCGGGATTATTCCTGTATAGTACCTTTTTAATTCTTTCGATTTTCTCCCTTTTATAGCACACTCTACATTAATGTTACTTATTTTTACTACTTCCCCGTTAAAGTAACTCATGTTGCACATTTACATCGTGTAACTAGTGTCCTCAAAATGTGACTGGCTCGTCAAGATAATTTCGTATAGGGTGGAGCTCTGCTCCCAACATTTGAAAATGGAGATCTATGGTATCGCTGTTGCTATATATTTTGTGACTCGTAGCGTTTCTTCTCACAAACTGACTTCTAATTGTTACAGAAGGACGAAACGCTGGATAAGGCCGAAACCATACTTAAAACCTGGGCCAATAAAAGCAAGCTTTAAACGCCGAATGGGACCACGAACAGAACTCTACTGGGTACATTATATCGAAAACAACGAAAGAAATTTTATTTGCATTACGCAAGTATCGCCTGGTAAATGCGATGCGTATCAAACGTTATTACGGATTCGTTAGTTAACGTCAAACGTTAGTGCGTACAAAATATTATTAAACGGATTCTGTGTGCCATAAAACGTACTGTAATAAATTATTTTTTTAACAGCGCCCTAATTTATCTTCAATTTACAGTCAATTGAAGTTGAGAAAGGCATTCGGAGATGAGCCGCATCATGCTCCTTGTTTGCCATGTAGCCAAGAAAGGCATATTGAGCCTTTCCTTCTTTTTATCTTAATCTTTGTAACGACGAACGGGTCTGTTTATGTAAAAAATGAAATTAGTTAGAGCACTTGCAATAGAAATGATGAAAAAATAACCTGCGGGCTAGATATCAAATTGAGCTGATTTGGTACGGTCCATTTTCTCAAAACATCGTTCAAACACACACACACACACACACACACACACACACACACACACACACACACACACACACACACACACACACAGACCTTTCTCAAATAGTGTTTTTCGAACTCAGTAGGGTCTAAAACGTAAAGATCTGAAGAAAACCCAAAAAAAAAATTTACAGTCGATTACATAACTTTGCTTTCTCTTTGTAGAGCAAAGGAAAGGGAAAAGGACAAGCCAATAAAAATTCCTAAAAGACGGATTTATGGTGGTATGTACTTATTGTCGGGGAAGGTTGATGCGTTGAAGATTTCGAACTGACAGTGTGTGGCAGCTGAATAGTTGATGTTGACAGGGAATCAAAGTAGAATCGACGAACTGAGCCACTGTTTGAATTTGATGAAACAATGCATTTTTGAAATTACACATGTAAGCAAATGAATTCTCGGCGAGGAAATTGAAAGTGATGACGCGTATCCTTGGTCACGAAGCGAGCACGTGTGTCATTTATGAAAGTGGAGTTCTACACACAAAATACCAGAAATAAAAATATAAAGTTTAGACTGGGCTGAAGTTAGCTACATATTCACAATTGAAATTTTGACCATTTGCCCTGAAGGGATGGTCGCAGCGGTTGACACAAAACATATTTAGAATCAGGAGAGTAATATCTACCTGGGACTTTTTTTAGTTTTTCGAAATTTGGCCTTGTTCAAAATTGACCTCCTAATATAACCTTTGACCGTTTTCCCTGGAGTCTTGGATGGCCCAAAACATGAATATGAAACATGCTTAGAATCATGAGAGAAATGTCTATTCTGACAAGCGTTGTCTACAAACATTATGGTAAGTGTTTCGTTTGTGATATAGTTATATGTTTGGTTCGGTTTTTTTGTATGATCATTAACTTTTTCATCGATAAATCGATTATATTTTCGAATCACGGTTCGATAATATTCTATTTTGGAATCCTATGGAAGTAGGTGGAACTGTTTGTTAATTTTGAACCAGGCCAATTATCGAAAATCGACCCCTTTGAATACTTTTCTTTTCCATACATGTCTCCATGAAAATACGGTGAACATATAGACCTATGAAGCAAAAACAGTTTTTTACGCTTTTTGGCAAAATGGCTTCAACGATTTTCACCAAACTCACAGGATGTTTTCAAATAGTTAATACCTACGTATTGTTCTCAATAAATGTTCCTCTGACAGTCCACTGAACAAAGATAAAAATGAAAATATGTCGAAAATAACATATTTGTCGAACATTTCCGTAAATTCTGGGGTAACTGCTCCATCAGATTTGATCAAGCTTAAAAGTGTTTCCTAGCCATCCACACCCACATTTCGTTTCGTATAATTATTTCCGTATATATCTGTAGAACGGAGATATAAGCCACGTTAACAAAGAAAAGGAGATTTGTCGAATATTAATTTATCGGTATTCCAATTTTCTCAACAACGGCTTTAACGATTTCGTTCAAACATACGGAGTACTCTCAGCTAACTAGTCCCTACATTTTGTTCTCCATAAATGTTCGTGTAGAAATGCGTTGAACGAAGACGTATTGGCTCCCGTGTGTGTAGCAGGTCGTCGAATTTACCCCCCTTTCATAACACGCCGTTTTGATTGAAATAAACAACCACCTTTCGTCTCATTCGTAATGAGTTTTACTAAATATAATGTGCGCATTACATAAATGTCGCAGGTTTTGTACAAATTAGTAAGTCACGCCTTATTTGAAGGCTACGTTCGGCGTTTATTTCTTAGGGCGGCCTAGAAGAGTCGCGTCTCTCCATTCACTGAAGTATTCCTTGAAGGACGACGGCTCAGCTCCTTGAATAACTCGGGACATCTGAAACAACGCACAATGACGACTTGAAATTAACTGCAGGACCGCCTTGAGAAGACTGAAGGTATACTAATCTGACACTGTATAGAAATATAACGAAACATAAAGGAGCAAAGTATTCTTCCAGTGAACTTACTTTGGTCCACGCAGGATATTTATGTTCTGCCAAAAACAACTGTCCTCTCTTCAACGCTTCAACTTTCTCCTGAGCTGTAGCTCCTTTTCCGACCCAAACGTAGATGCCAGGCGCTCCAGTGTCAAGAACGAAACAGTCCTGTAATTGCAAATGCACTTATATAAAATGCTGTAAATGTGTGTAGCCACTTCACCTGGTATGTCCGCTTAAGTTTGAGTTTGTTTCCTCACTAGTCTTACGAGTGGGCCACAAGTAAAATATCTAGTGGAACGCGTAATTACACAGACCCTGAATTAATCGCTATCGCAACGTATCCAACATGTTTTTAATCCAGTCAAAATGAACTTTGTAAAACTACGCGTAGAAGGTGGTGTCAGAATTGTGTCACACCTATCACATCTCGACCTTTATTGAAGAACCGTAGGCAATTTATGAAGCTGTCAACACGACTTATTTGGAAACGTTTGTGCTCACTGTCCTATAATTGTAGAGGAACCCCCTTGAAAATATCTGGTGCGTTGCACCACTTTTCTTAGCTCTACGTCAACTCACTTTCTACATGGCTCTTTCTACTTACCCAATTCATTTGAACTTGGTCAAACATCACTTCACCGCGGCAGAAAGCGATAGCGCTCAAAGTTTATTTATTGTGCTGCGTGTACTCATTACCGGATCATTATTGAACAATTAGTACACAGAAAATTTATGAGGGTGTACACACGATTTTTTTTTGAAGAAGCATAGTAATTACATTTGCAGAGTTATTGAGTAAATATCTGGTGCGTTGCAACACACAACTTTCCTTAGCTCTACAACAATTCACTTTGTAGGTGGCTAATTCTATTTAATCAATTCATTTATCACTCAGTCCCTTTGAACTGGATCAAACAACGCTTTACGGCAGCATGAAGCGGCAGCGATTACAGTTAAAGAATTTATTGTGTTGCTCGTACTCATTCCAGGACCATTATTGTGCAAATGGTACCCAGAAAATTAATGAGGCTGTAAACACGGATTTTTTGAAGGAGGATAGTAATTACTTTTGCAGAGTTATTGGGTAATAATTGTTAGAACGGGTATTAAGCAAAACGGCGGTAGTTGAAATTCAGGAATTTCTGGAGTGAGCCCCATGTATCTCATGAGCGTTTTTACACACTCACCCTTTAGGTATTGGATTGGACTACTAAATTTTGATAATTTATTGTGCTGCTCTCGTCATTTTCCCACAAATGGGAATTTTATGGTATAATTATCATGTTAAGAGCTACCAATATTAAAAATGTAATCAAAATCGTTAGAGCGGTTTTTGAGAAAAAAAATATTTGTTGTTTTGATCACTATGATAACTATAGTTAACTTCCAGTGGATTTTGTTCATACCCTTATTTTGGCGTCCCATGATGACCTGCGGGCGAGATATCAAGTTTGAGCTGATTTGGTACGGTGGTTTTCCTTAAAAATCGTATACAGACACACATACACAGACCATTTTCCCAAATAGTGTTTTTCGGACTCAGGAGGGTCTGAAACGTAAAGATCTGAAGAAAACTCAAAATTTTTTTTCAGCCGATTACATAACTTTCCTTTCTACTTCGTGGAGCCAAGGAAAGTAAAAACGTTTATAAATGGTAGTAAGCGAAACAGCGGTAGTTTTTATAAGTGTTTTTAAACGCTCACCCTATAGGTATTGAATTGGACTACCACACCAATTTGTTTTAAACATTCTAGTAACATTTCAGCGGAGTTTATAAGGAAAAAACTGCACTAAAATCGATTTTCGACGAAAATTTTGGTAATTTATTGAGCTGCTCTCGTCATTTTCTCACGAATGAAAATTTTATGGTATAGTTGACTTATTGAGAGCTATCAATATAACTAGTTTAATCAAAATCATTTGAGCAGTTTTTGAGAAAAAAAATACTTGGTGTTTTGATCACTATGATAACTATAGTTAACTTTCGGTGGATTTTGCTCATACTCTTATTTTGGCGTCTCATGGTAATCTGAGGGCTAGATATCAAGTTTGAGCTGATTTGGTTCGGTCACACACACAGACCATTTTCCCAAATAGTGTTTTTCGGACTTAAGAGGGTCTGAAACGTAAAGATCTGAAGAGAAATCAATTTTTTTTCTGCCGATTACATAACTTTCCTATGCAAAGTCGACGAAAGTAAAAAGTCGATGAAACCAAAGTTGTTGGAATTCCGACATTTCTTGGGTTGTTAACAATCATCTTATGATCAATGTTACACTTACGTCGTATCGACTTTCTACGAGGAAATACTTCAACTTTAGCAGAACTTGTAATTAGTAGAAAATTGAGAGCCAAAAAACCCTGCAAATTATTACACAACAGCTTGACCTATTCTCACACTTCCGAGACCCATCCCGTTCGAATCAGCAATAAAAAATGCCAGTATACGATACGACATACCCAACTATTACGAAACGACGAAAATTAAGGTGTGAGATGGGCAGGGAGGAAGAAGTAGTACAAACGATGAAACGATTATTTTCGGTGTAGTTATTGTTCCGCGAGTTCTTTCAATAACTAGACTTTGGCAGTCGTACACCTCTGACAATTGTTTCATTCGGCCCAGCATCTAAAAATACCTAGAAAACTATACCTAACAAGGCGTATTTGCGATAAAACTGCCGAAATTCCGTTTTCGTTAATTTTGTTAACCATTTTTTGCCCATAACAGCCATGGGCTTCGTTCGGTCGGATTGCCGAGCAGGTGGGCACGACTAGTGTTGAGAAATCTCCAGTACCTTATTATTACAAAAGATGTTTTGGGTCCAACGGGGTTCTTCAATAAATTATTTTTTGCCTCGTTCGTTAACTACATTCAAAATTTTCTTTTTTCTCTTAAAATAAGATCATCCCAGTTCTTACACGTCATATCCTCGACATTTTTGGTACCCCTTGTGGGACACGAACTGGTGTTCAAGATCTGGACCAAATCGTGAAGCGAAGCTCAAGTTCCTCCTCAAGTTAAGAGAGGCCCCGAAGGCACGATTCAGGAACGAATATCCCGCTCTGCCGATCAATCTAGGGAAACGTCAACCTTTACATGTTCAGTCAGGAGGCGTCGTAATAGTGAAATTTGAAGACAAGAAGCGAGTGGATTGGCCAATGGGACTTGTTCTCGAAATTCTGCCAGGCGCTGATGGGCACGCCTGAGTTGCAAAACTGCGTATGTCGGAAAAGCGAGAGCTCGTACGACCTCTTCATTGCTTAGTTCCTGTCGAAGTTGCTTCTGAAGAAAAATTGTGGCCAACAAGTGTCAAGAACGAATGACGGCTGAAGGCTGAAGAAGTCGAGGAATCCATTGAAGCAACAGTCCAGACGAGAAGTGGAGGAAATATTCGGAAGCCTGAGCGATTTCGATTGTGATTTGGAGGGGGGGGGGGATTGTTGAGAAATCATCCTTATTATTAAACAGATGTTTTGGGTTCAACGGGGTCCTTCAATAAATTATTTTTTGTCTCGTTCTTTAACTACATTCAAGGTTTTCATTTTTTCTCTTAAAATAATATTATCCCAGTTCTTACACGTCATATCTTCGACAACTAGATACCAAATGGAATTTTTGTGGCTGGATGGTGGATGGGCATTGCAGATTTGGAATCCTGATGTCTTTGAAACGTAAAGTATCAAATTTTGAGGGGGGTTGTATAAAGATTTTCCTGACCGAAAACATAGGGTTATTATTCAGAATGAATAACGAACCAAAACTTGGCAGTTACTCATGTCCAGCCAATTTACCTCTAATAGCAAAGGCAACCAACCCACTTCTTAACACACGTTTTTTCTCAGTTGACTGTTCGTGAACCAGCTGGCAGGAATCATGCGATCCAATAATTAATGCAGCCACGCATTTCATTCAACACTCTCAGACAGCAGGTTGTGTAAACTCACTCATTTCGCAGGTTATTTAAAACTGAGTATAAATAGCGAAGCCTGACATTTCCCCACACCCGTAGCATTACGTAGGATTCTCTTACCAACCAACATTTTGTCATTTTTGTGGAACGACTTGTGAGTATTGATGGTACCCACTGTAAAAGGGAGGAGGGGGGATAAAGTAACTGATAGAACCAAAACTTTTAAATGCTATCAAGTAACGTAGTAATCATTGATGGAGTGGAACATGTAATAAAGAGACACGTATAAAAAAGTTTTCCGTGAAAACGTAGGTGTATTATTCTGAAATAATAAACCAAAAGTAGTCACGAATTCAAAAAATGTCGCTAGGAGGCAAAAGTAATAACAGAAATAAAAGCTGATGAGTGAGTTAGAAAAAGAATGCAGTGAGTTACAATTATTGACCCTGCTTGGAAGCTGTAGGTACCTTCAGCACTCCCCTTCCAGGGACCACGGTATTTGGCTCGAAACCTGACTCACCAGAACGAGTGCGGACTGCGCAGGAGCAGCGGAGTGGTAGCAGATATCACCGGAGGAAGGGTCTCCAGTTTAGGGGCACGCTGGCTGTCAGTTGAAGAAGAAGAAGCCGTATTGTTCTGGGCTTTCAAGTTGGGGTCTTGGGCATCCAAACCTGATTGTTGTACGGGGCTGAAGGCCGACTTCAGTCAGTCCACTTCTCTTCTGGGGACGCTATTCTTGAAACCCTTGTCAGTACGTTCAAGAACTGGGTACGGGCCATCGTATGACTGAAGTGAGCGTCGAACAGAATCTTGTCTAAATGAAGATGTTGTAACTTGAAATTAAAGGATCAGGACGAATGCGCGGTTCGGTGGGCAGCAAATCGCTAGCTGCCAAGGGCGACCATGGTAGCCCTTCAAAACCTACCGAGCTATTTGCCGCGAAACCGGGCGATACCATATCATCTTTTTCAGGTCTTCCGATTATTCTGCTTTCGCCCGTGTTTAAAAATTCCGTCGGAACAAATCCTCCAGTTCCTTGCATCCCGAATTGATAAAATTTCGTCTGGTACCGACTCTACGACTCCGGTGCGGTGTTCATTTTATTGGCATGCCAAATAAGTAGGCCCACAAAGACATTAATTACTAAGCCGTTTGTTTGTTTCCATTTCATTATCAGTTGTTCACTTTCTTTTATATTTTTATTATTAGTGCCATTTCTTTTACTTGTCGAACGAAGTTCACCCATTCTTTTTTTGTTTAATTAAATTAGCTTCATTTATTTTATTAACCCGTATAATTTTTATTTGTTGAAATTTACCAAGGCTCATGGGTTCCTTCCCGAGAGGGTAATGGACTCTTAACTTAACGGCACAATGTGAGTCAAGAACATGAGGTCAGGGTGGACATCTTATGAAGGGGACTGGTCGAGATTCCTTGTGTTGTCACAAAGACGCTCAAGTGGAGGGGGCGCGGTGGCTGAGCGCGTTGGGGCGCAAGGCCTTCCGAGCCAGGCGGGGATAGAACCAGCGGACTCTGGTACGATCCCCGACTGGGCACCCCCCTCCTCCAAACCCCGGGGGGTGAGGCAATGGGTACCGGGGGTGGCTGGGAAACTGGGCGGGCCCCCCAACAGGCTCGCCAGGGAGTTAGGACATGGGCCCAATGTGTGCCACGGCGAAATGCCATTGGTCCTGCGGCTCTAGCGGTGTCGTATGGCCCGCAGCCCCCTCCCGGATGAGTGAGTGAGTGAGTGGAGGAATTGTCAAAGACGTTAACTGGTAGGCTCTCTATACACTAATTCGGCTGTAGTCACATTCGCGTCAAGGTGAATGTTGGAGCAAGACCACGAAGTACAATGTGTAGCTGGGGAACCCAATCCCCCGTCATTTGAGCCGTCAACGCTACCTTCAAGTTCCTATGGAACCGCAGCTGGGTGGTAGTCTGCAGCTTTAGGTTATCTATACCTAAAAGCTTGCTGGAGATCACATCGAAAACTACCAATAATGATAATAATGGAGGCGGCAATACGAATGCGATGTCGATCCACCACATCACACCCCCCAATGACAGAAACCGAACATTTTTTTCGAATAACAGGTCCACTGCTAGTTTGTCTTGGCTCAAGTTCAAGCTTAGACGGCGTAGAAAGACGTCGGCTCCTCTAATTAATTCTTCACCCGTACTGAACTTCAGATCTCTCCCTCTCTTGCACCCAACAATGTTTACAACAGATTATACAGTTACCTATTTGTAATTAATAACGATTGAAGTCCACAATAACTCACCTCTGGCTTCAACATGGCTTGCTTCAAGGGTTTTTCCGCAATTTTGTCAGTTGCCAATTTCCCGCCAGCGTCAGACACTTTGTACAGTGCAACTGAATTCTACGACAAATTAATTCACAATGCTGTTGACAAAATCGTGTTACATTAACCTAATTATATATTGAAGGATGAAATTCGCATTTTGTAATATATAGAGGAAATAGGTTGAGACTCTGCGTTGGTGTACGACTACGTTGTTGAGATTATCATTAGCAGGAGCTTTTGACGTCTGAATTGTACTGGTTTTAGAAGCAGAAGTGTTGTAATGTGTGGACGACTATGATTAAGAACGAAAATGCTTAGTCCTCAATCCTGCTTTGGTTTCATTCTAAAGGTTCAAGTCTTGGGCACATATTCACAAAGTCTTTGTTGTTCTAGGTACACTGTTAATAGTTGGTTGGTCGAACTCAAGGGAAGAGATAAGTTCCAATGTCTGATGTGTCTAGGCCACAGACAGATAATCAGACAGAACTCAGATACCAAATAAATAAATAACTCTTCTTGAGGAGAAAACAAGGAAATGAAATTAAGAACGTAATAAGACCCCCTTTGAATTTAATCGAATAAATAGAAATGAAATAAATGAACCAAACTCCCTGGATTGTTATGAAAGACAATATCGGGGCAAGGGGGTTAATAAACAGAGGATTGCTCAACAGTAGCCAACAATATTTAAGCGAGGGAGGCAAACATTTTACTTAAAAACTCTGGTTGATAAAGGAGAGGCTCGATAGATACGTCGCAGGGCGTGTGAAGAATCAGAATGAATATGTTCGACGCAATCATTACCAGGTTTTTGCACCTCAAAATTCCCACACCTGCCCTAACGGGACTCCCTGGCCCTAAACGGCAAAGTTATTTGTTTGACGCAAAGCGCCAAATCGGTTCGAGTCCTTGACCTCGGACTTCCCCATGTCATTGTCTCTGTCTATTTCAATATCAGCCCCTCATCTGCAGGAATCCCTCAGCGGCGGTCGGTGGGTTCTAACAGCTCCCTTTCCCAGGTTTTACCCTTTCTTTATTTCATTCTCCCCAATTTCAATTTTCCTCTCCACGACTGAGCACTTCCAATTCAACCTGTTTCCAACTATCGCCCCAGTAACTTCTCACTCTCCCATACAGTTTCCCATGCCAGTTCACACGTTCTGAGCACGGCCTTTGTGTCACCCATTTTGAACTCCATCTCAGCTCAATTTTAACTCAACTCAATTCGACACGTATATTACAGTCCTCCTCTAGCTCACAGAGTTTCAGTTTTATTTTGATCCTCCAGCTCCCCCTCTAGTGCACCCAACATCATTGTTTCCCCCAAAGCGTTCGTCCTCGAGGGATTATTGTTAAATACGAAAATCCCACTTCTGTGGGTATTCCCGCTTCGTCTGGGATTCAAACATATCATTTCTTCCCCCCCTTTTCACATTCCTCTCCACGACAGAGCTCCTCCCAAATTCAGTCTTCTACGAAGTCTCGCAAAAGTCGGTCATTTCTAGTTCCCCAAAACAGTCATTTTCCAACACCTTCCACAATACAGTCGTCTCCAATTCTCCCAATGGACACTTGTTTCATCTGTCATCGACTTCTAATTCAGATTTCTCCTTCCTTCCCCGTACAACCAGTTTCATGCCTTCAGAGCCCTTCTTGTTCGCGCATACACTCAACTCATATCCTGTGTAAGTCACCTCTTGTTGTACATCTAAATCTCCAAATCTTCAAATTACAAATTCGTGCTCAACTAAAACCCGTCTCCGAGATTCATTCAAGTCTATCCTGGTCGAAACAGAATATAAGGAGCTCGAAGCTCCTACCGACTATTTAGGACATACAAAAACTGCCCTTACATTCTTCTACCTTCACCTCTAGCGAGTTTCCCCAGAGGTGCAAGACCTCCTCCCTTCCCCTCCTTCCACAACGCTCCACTGTCCCATTTACCTTTCTCTTCATGTATAAAGACCACGACCAACTAACTGACTTTAGTACTGACTTAACGACCAGAGAATGATGTCTTTACATCGAACGTGCTTGCCCCCAGTTACTTACCAGCCAGAGGAGACAGACTCACCTAACAGGTACGTTAACTTTAGAATATAAGGAGCTCGGAGCCTCGCAAATATAATCCCTCGCGATTCCCATCTCATCTGCTAATGGCAGAGAGTGCCAATAAAGAAAAATAAAGGAATAGAAGGAAATACACATGAGATGTTCAGCAAGTATTGAATTTGCACTATTTTCCCTCGGGAGTTACATAGTGCTGTCATATCCCAAGGGTTGACTATTGCGAAAGACTATCAGGATGACTTGAATGAAAAGGTTTAGTTGAGTTTAGCACAAGGAGATATATATTGCGGAAATGCATCCTTACATGAACTTGCGGTGTAACTCCTCAGTAAACTAACTGAAGATGAGTGCACAGGGGAAGTTCATATACACGCAAGTATTAGGGAGATGTCCTCCTATGGAACACAGTTGTGCAATAGGCTATTAAACGATCATCAGCGGAAAATAACCGCAGAAAAATTTTCTTAAAAGGGGGAAGTTTAAACCTATATATTGGCCGGGTGATTAGTCCTTGAAATAGATTGCTTGCAAATTATATGACAGCGCGTCACTGAATCATCATTCTCACAATCCAGTTGGTGCAACCTATTGCTAACTGAGCTTTCAGTGGTTTGGAATCATCGTTTTTATCTGAAAGGCACTCATTCTCTCTTTTATGGTTTTATGATAAGACAGTTCACACGCAGTTGTGTTTGGAGACGTTTGGGGATCCACTGACTAAGGCACAAATTGACAGCAATCGCGCGGAGCTCCGATCCACAATTCCCGACTTTAGTCGAGAATTATGTACCACTGTCTTAACCACTAAACCACAATCGCTCAGTGCCTATAAAGGGAGTCAGGCGGTACATGGCTCCCCAGGTTAATTGAGCATGTCCTCTTGCAACCAGATAGGCAGGAGCAGTGGTTATGCCTGGTTTGCTTGGTCTTTTTTTTTTCTTTGAAACGGTGGGCGCAGGTGATACCCTCACTGCAGCCACTAACGAGCCTATTGTAAGGGCGTCCATGATCCAGGATGGCTGAAGAACCTATCCTCCATTTGCCAACCTCTCTATGTAGTTGGCTCCTGGTAATTCCAACAAAGGGCTCAGGGCCAATAGGGATCTGTGCTGATCCCTTCTTTGCCAACCCATCAGCCCATTCGTTTCCCTCTATACCCTGATGCCCTGGCACCCAACACAGTGTTACACAGTTGTGCTCGGCCAGGGCCTTCAGTCCAGTCAGACACTCCCACACCTGCCGCGATGTAAGACAGTATGAGGCTAAGGCCTTGAGAGTGGGCTGACTGTCCACCATGATGTAGATTCTCAGCCGCTTCAGTCCCCTCAGCAGCAGCTGCTGCACACAGACCGTCACTGTAGCCACCTCTGCCTGGAGCACCGTGGCCAGCAACCCCAATGGGATCGCCGCTCTGATTCTCAGCCCAAAGATGCCTGCCCCTGCAACGCCACCCTGCACCGAGCCATCAGTGTAGAATACCAGGGCCCCAGCTTCGAAAGCGGTAACTCCCCCTTCCCATCTGGATCGCTCATGAATGAGCGATGAGTATCCAAAAGGGTAACACGAACCTCGCAGGCATTGAGTCTACTACATGCAGTTCGGGCCCCTCCACCTTCACCTTGTCAAGGATCAAGTTGCAGGAACTCCTCCTCCCCGGCATGAGCAGACCTAACTCCAACATACGCACAGCCTGGAGGAACGCCATCATTTTAACATGTATGTGGAGTGGAGCTAAATGTAGCAAGACCTCCTGTGCAGCCATAGGGCATGTTGTCATACAGCCGTAATGGCCAGTTTATTCAGCTGAAACTGCACTGTTTTGTTTGCAAACTGGGAACTGTTTACTTGGTTTAGGCAGGTCGAGATCGAGAGTAGAATCGGAAGAATAGGTGAGGTACCAGCAAGATAACCTAGAGGTTGGTTCGAGTTTGGCCTGTAGCTGTCACTGCTGTCGCAATCGTCCTCAAGAAATGGGGGATCAAAGTGGGAACATTTTGCAACAAGTACATTAGGCCGAAATCGAGAGGATAGCAGGCGCGGAAATTTAGTACATCGTCATAAAATTTTCAAAATAACTGTTCGAATCAGATCTTAGGAATATTAGTCGAAACAGAAGAAAATAGAATTACGATGACACACTGAAGAGAAATTACAGAAGGATCGGTTCAGATCTTTCGTCGAGAAGTATGGATCGGAGCTCCACGCGATCGCTGTTAATTTTTGCCCGAGTCAGCAGTTCTTCAAACATCTCCAAACCTTCCGCCGTAACAGTTGACAAGATAGGACCTTAACACCTGGGCCGCCTCATCAAATCTATTGAGGGTGCCATGGTTGCTCTAACAAACCAGCAGCCACTCCTACTACACAGAGCACTCCCCCCCCCCCTTGAACGCCAACACCTTCTTCTCCACCAAGTCCCCCTTATGAAACAGGTATGGCGCAGGCTGTCCCAATCCTTTCCATTCATATCCATCACACAACTCCTGCATGTCCTGGAGAATTGAAGTTGCCGTTGTTTCACATCAATATTAAAACATGATAGGAATATCGTACCTCTATTTTCTTCTCAAATTCGAGATCGTCGTCCTGTGTTGGGCTATTGGGAACTTGGTTGGGTGCCCCTGAGCCGAGTTCTTTGAAGAATTGAGTTACTTCGTCTTGGGAAGCAGATGAATCTGGGAACAGATTACCGACAATTATGTTACTTTTTTTACTCTTATTCATTTTTTTTTAATAACTCCGACTGTTCCTTATTCGGGATGAATTCCATGGCCTAAAGTCCCATTGCCAGCCATAATGTTTCACAGGGTCATGCCTAGCTTCCTAAAGAATGCCAGGTATTTCTCGCAAGAGTCTTCTTTCGTGATTACCCTTGAATAAGTTGTACCTGTTGGCGAAAAGGGGTTAATAAGCGTAACCGCCGACTTTCTCAGTCCAATCACGTGTTTTAACTGCTCTTGTATTAATAACAAATGAAATTGTAAAATACTGGCGCAAGTGATTGATCATACGCTGTATGGGCCAAATCTGACCAGGAAGAAGTCCAAGGAAGTCTCGAAGAGCTGGAATACTGGGATCCAGAAGCGGTGAGAATTCTCGTGGAGAACGGGGAGAGGCACACGAGGGATACAAGAACCTTCGGTGCCATTAACGTCGAAAAAAGGCGAATAATAAAACGAGCGGTGCGTAGCAACACACAACTTTCCGCTACCCCCGTAAGTTCAAAACAACAGCTACATATGCGGGCGCTATATCTTCGTTCAACGCATTTTTACAGGAACATTTATGGAGAACAAAATGTAGGGACTAGTTAGCTGAGAGTACTCCGTAGGTTTGATCGAAATCGTCTGAACCATTTTTGAGAAAATTGGAATACCGATAAATTAATATTCGACAAATCTCCTTTTCTGAGTTAACTTGGCTTATATCTCCGTTCAACATATATATACAGAAATAATTATGGAGAGCAAAATGTGGGTATGGGTGACTAAAAGACTCTGTGAACGATTGATTGAGTTTGGTGAAGCAGTTACTCCAGAATTTACGGAAATGTTCGAAAAAACGTTATTTTCGACACATTTTCATTTTTATCTCTGCTCAATGAACATTCAGAGGAACATGTATTGAGAATAATACGTATAGGTATTCACTATTTGAAAACACCCCGTGAATTTGGTGAAAATCACTGCAGCCGTTTTGCCAAAAAGCGTTAAAAAACCTGTTGTTGCTTCAGAGACCCATATCTCCGTTCACCGTATTTTCATGGAGATATGTATGGAGAAGAAAAGTTAGGTATTGATTGGTAGAAGATAATTTGAAAGTTTAATCAAAATCGTTAGAGCCGTTTTCGAGAAAAATGCGAAAAACCCTAGTTTTTGGTACATTTTCGTCCTCCACCCCCCTTCCCATTGGCCGAAATCGTTCATAACCTTATTTTGGTGTCTACAAAAAATAACGAACAAAACAAAAAAAGAACCAGTTCTCCCGCAAATCGAACTACAGACACACACACACACATACACACGGACCACGCGCCGAAATCAGGTTTTTTAGACTCAGTAGGGTCTGAAACGTAAAGATCTGAAGAAAAACCAAATTTTTTTTTGGGCCGATCACTATACTTTCCTTCCCTTCGGGTAGCGGAAAGTAAAATCAGTCCAGACCAGAGCACGATAGGGAGCCTCCTCATCTGTACCACATCGCCTGCGCCGAGGGATGTTTTATGTGAGTTTGTTCATTTTGCAGTGTCCTGTGGTGATTCTCACTGTCCGTCTCAAGTCCTTTCTCTCCTTCATGAGAAGGCTATGTATAGAATCGCTGATTCTATGTAATTACTTTTGGATTCAAATGAAATACATCAAATATCGATTAATGGCTGCGGTAATTAGTAATAGGTGATAGAAAAAGAAAGTTATTGAGCACAACCCTGTGTTACGCTTGCTATATTTCGCCTGCATGTTTAGATGAGACGGGAAAATAAGGATATGACAAAAATTCGCGCGAAATTGACTATAAAAAACACTAAATTGTTTTTTTCTCAAAAACAGTATTCATATGGGCTGGTTATGATGATAGGCAGGCAGGTATTGGTAGAAAGGAAGGAATCTATACTGAGCCGATGAAGACAAAAAGATTGATTCTGCACTTACCAACCATGTAGATCTTGGCTCGCCCGTGGTGATCTTGGTCTCGTATTTGATTAGCGGCGGCTCTGGCTTTCAGTTTTTCCGTCCCCTTCGAATCAGGCCCGACGTAGACATACAGATCACGTCCATTGTCCAGAATGAAACAGTCCCCTTTGTTCATTGACTTGACGTTTGGCTCCACCTGAGGAGCGAATTAACGGGATGAAAACATGCGAGGGAAGTCAGAACTTGTCAAATGGCTGTTTATGAGGGTGTTCCATTCTCATAGAAATACTTGTCAAATGATAACAGATGTGTGCCTCCCTCCGTTCAACAACAATTTACTTTATCAGACTCAGCTAATAATTTCCTCAATGAACTCACTCAACAACCCACCTGTTAACCCTTTCCATTATTTTGTAGACTTTTGACCAGCTCACAAGGGAAAGCAGAACCTCGAAACAATCCAATTCCTGAGCTCTTCTATTCCCCTGCTATTCCTGGCAACCTTCTTGTTGTGTATGTTTATTATAATTATTATTATTTCTATTCTGGTGAGCAATTTAGAATAATTGTTGAAACGCTCGAAGATCGTATTTCACTGACAACTGAGAATAAAAACATACGTTGCACTCGGCTTGAACGGCTGATCACTTCTTGCGACGTAGAGGTTTAATGCAAAACCAGATGTTCGTTCACTGGCTGCGCTCTACTGGATTAATATGTACATAGCACTTCTCCAACCCCAACCCCCCTTATCAGTAAGTATGTCAACTACTTCGGCTCCCTAGGAAGTGGAGTGTGGTTGAGTAAAGCATTATTTGTATGTTGTTTTTCTTGAGATGTGGCGAGGCGTTGTCGTATTTAAACTTTTTTGTCGGCTTTACATCAAAATTGATTACGTGTTTTGTTAGTTATGTACCGGGACGAACCAAACCCTTCCATCCAAAAGCAGGACAGATGTCAAGGAGCTTCTGGTCTACCAGCATCTCGCGCAGATCTACATAGAGAAGGTCAATGCTTACCTAACATCGCAGAAGCGAAAACCTACTACTCAACGGAAACCTACTGCGCGTACACCTCACAGCGACTCAAACCACCATCCTTCATCAACATCGACATCTTCCCGCGTGTCTGTCCCCGAATGACCCCTCAAAGAACGAGTCCGGGGAAACGACGCGCCTTCGAAAAGGCCTGGTGAAGACAAATCTCCATCGTCAGAGCCGCATCCCTGCCCTATCTGCGGCAAACATCATGGGGTACAAATAGTGCCCACGTTTCCTCAACTCCAGCCAGGAGGCTCGAAGAACTTACGTGGAAGTGCACAATCTATGTACGAATCGTCTGGAAATTTCACACACACTCAACAGCTGCCACTCAACGTGTGAATGCTGTCGACACAGGCATCACACCCCATGAGGCAGAACGCCGCGCTTGTTCCCAAAAGTGCAACTAACCAGTGTACGGTGGACGCAGCATCTTCTCTCAGCATTACCCCTTCTGGAACACCTGAGGGCAGGTGTCCTCTGAGGAGGAGGGAAACTCCGACTCCCCTTACTGAGAGAATCGTCTTTCGCCAAGACACGAACCGTTTCTCCGAGCCATGGATGTCGCAGCTGTGGGGGACGAAGACGTACGATCCACAGAAGATGCGTACGCCAGAGGCATTGTGAGGTGAATGTTCATTTGTATTTGTTCAATATTTCCACCTCAAGCATGAGCACCCTTTTGGAACTCTTAATTCTCTTACTCTCGCTATACCCAAGATTTGGTTCCCCTTTGTTGGGTGGACAGCAACGCCCTGAGCTGCAGCAGTCATGAGTGCCTGATGATGGCGGAGTGATGTACCGGGACGAACCAAACCCATCCATTCAGCGGAGGCTCGTCCGGGGCATTTGTGCTGACTGAGCACCTCAAATGCACCGATGCGCTCGAAACTTGGCTGCCGTCAGTTGAAACCGAGCGGTTCCCCTGTCGCCCGCGCTCGCGGTCTCTCCCACCCAGTTCCCTGTTTGTGGTAATAAAACTCCCTGTTCAAATTACCATTTGGTTGATATCGTACTAAATTCCCGACTCACCTAGTGCGATATTTCGTAAAAACCCCCCTCGTAACAGTTACCACTTCATCGTATCAACCTGTTCTATTTACTACCTAATTATTTGGAATAAACAATAATGTAGAAATCACGCGCATCACGATTAGAAAGGGAACTCAACTTTTCTTTTATTCTCTCGAGAACGTATCAACAACAGCTGATATAGATTAAGCTCACAGGAACCTACTCCTTGAGTTGTAACCCCTAAACATCTCCCCTCACCGTTTGACTGGCCTCCGGACGGTTCTTCTTGAGTAACGTCGAGTCTGCATAGATGATGACCGACGAAGATTGCCATCCAAGGCCGATTGGAATAAAAAATTATTAGCCTGAGGTACATTTGATTTGTAGAACGGAGCTTGCTTCAAATGGTTTGTCGATTCCTTCGGACAAGTCGCTTCTCTGTTTCAATCACGTACGACCTGGGTTCTTCGCAGTTCCAACTATTTTCAATTTAAATCTTCGAAGTTGAGTTTTTCGCCAAAAAATTTAGGCGTTGATGGCGTTTGTCCCGAAGTCTCCTGTTCATTAGGAGTTTACTTGGTGTGAAACCAATGGAAAGTGAAGTTCCAAGTAGGAGTCCTCGGGGCTTTTCTTCAACAACATTTTGGCAAATTTTACGGCGGGTTCTACTTCTACCATTACTTTGAAAGAAGTGAAGACTGCTCGTTTTATGAACGAAAGAAAATGCTTCAAAACTCAGATCCTAGAATGGCTTGAAATTGGGTCCCACAGTCGGTCCGGTCTGGTATCCCATAACTACTACAACAGCTGATAATAAATAATGTAGATTACACTCACAAGGAAACAATTTTTTCTTCGTGATAAACTGCTTCGTTACGAACATTCGAGCAAGAAAGTCGTCTTAGAAAGTACGTAGGTAAATCGTAACGGATTTACGAATTAAGTCTCAATTATGGGCCCAGGATATCCGACGAACTTTTAAAAGAACTGAGAAACTACGAAACGGAGTTGACAAAAGTGAATATTGGTCTTCTTCAAAGAAAGAACAGTGGAGTACTTGGAAGTTCAAGGATTCTGTTTTACTCAGCGGATGCAGAAAGAATAGATGAAGGTACCTTTAAAGCCCCTACATTGATTGAAGACAAAGCAAATGCTGAGAATGTTGCCAAGTTCAATAATGAATCAGTCTGGATTTTTGGCCTCGGAACGCCCACACCTGCCCTAACGGCTAAGTCAGTATTTCCCCAAACCCCCCTTGTTACTTGCAAAAATTCCACCTCCGTGGTTATTTCGAATGGCAACGGATTTCCCTGAAGTGGTTTTCCCATCTTTATTTTCCCTCTCCTCAATTTCATATTTCTATCCCTTAAAGAATGTGCCTGCGGTGGCTGCTTAGCTCCCTCGTAGTTGTGGGACCAGATATGGACGGCAACACTAAAAATAAAAACAATGTTGAGCAATCTGATGTTTTCTAGTCACTCAGTCAGTTTCAGTGACTCAATGGCTGCACGGGAAAAGGAAGAGTGGACTGGTGGGGGAGTTGGGGTGAAACCCACGCCTAAAGGGGTGGCACTCCTGCTACTGCTGCGCTTATCAGTGCAAGTGCAAGTACCAAAGCACAGTCCACCCCTTCCCCTCACATCGCGGAGAAGAAAAGGAGGGTAACACCCCTGTTCGATGCAAGTCAAATCAGTTCGACTCTTTTGACCTCGGAATTCCCCATTCATTGTCTCCTTTTACCCCTTTGTAACCGCAGAAATTCCACCGCCGTGATTGCGGTTATTTCTAATAGCAGCAGATTCCCCTGAAATAGGTTTTCCCTTTCTTTATTTTCCCTCTCCTCAATTTCAGATTCCTGTCTACGAGAGACAGCTCCTCTCAAACTCATTCATCTACGAATTCTCGCAAAAGTCACTCTCGTCTCCCTGTGCTCACCCAGCCATTTTTTCCGCCGTCTACTATCGGCCACAGTTTTCGCTCTCTCGCCCGATACAGTTCCCCGCCAGTTCACCCGTATTACGAGTCGTCCTCTTCGTGTCGCCCTTCTGTACTCAATTCATTGCACATTTAATACAGTCCTCCTCACGCTCACCGAGTTTCCTTTATTTCGATCTTCAACCTCGCCCTCTCGTGCACTCAGGAGGCTCCTCACTATTGTTAGGCTGTCTTTTTATTGACGATTAGTCGTCCGTGAATATCGTAATTGCCTTATAACTAATGCATTCCTTTGTCATTTTGTTAAAACATCCATTGATGGCTGACAATTCACTCTGAAAACTGTTGCATTTCTAGCGGGAGTTTGTACGATAAAGTGAACCATCTCGACAAAGGGAGCAAACCAATGGAAGCCAATTTGTTGTAACCCTTACCAACTGCACGCGAATATTTTTCTTTCCTTTGATTTGGTACAATTTCTTCTCTCCTGCGGCGTTTATGTCAACGTGGTGGAACCCGGAGGCAACACCACCAGGAACGTACCTCACTCCTGAAACGTGTCGAATAGAAAACATGATTATAATTACACTTGTAATAAATGTAAGTTATATTTTGTTAAAAGACGAGGGGCTTTTTAAAAAGAATTTTATTCTTTTACAAGAACTTAGGATCAATTTACAACAGAGGGGAGACTGGGAGGACCGACACGTACAGTATGGCAGCGAGACTAGAACACACCGAGCTGCGCGAAGGTGGGGTGCTTTATAGGTTTCCCTTAGCCGACGCAGCGGCTTTACATCTTAGTCAGCTATATTATTGTAAACAGCACAGTTTAGTACGATATAACTCCTCCCCCCCTAGTACAAAACAAATTGAAGTACATTGTGGCGTAAAATTGACAATAGTAAGATGACAAAGAATTTTGACCCCATGATAATAATATAATAATAATAACAACAATAGTAAGATGAACTAATTCCTTAAACAACAATAGTAAGATGAACTAATTCCTTAAACAACAATAGTAAGATGAACTAATTCCTTAAACAAATCATAGAACAGGATTCTCATTTGTTCAAGAATGGCTTGTTGTGATTCTCAACTTCTTCTTATGAAGGTAATATCGGAACAGTACAAAGATAAAGGAACTGATTAATAATAAATATAAGACCATCGTCCAGAAGCTCGGCAAGATTAAATCCAAAAGTTGGAATTTAGTTATTTCACGTTGTATTCTAGTGTTAAAGGGTTGCGGTAAAATAATGTCTTTCAAATCTACTTGTTTGCCTTCTGGAGCGGTAATTTGTGATTTGGATTTTATTTCGGTTACGAGTAATGGTTTTCCAGTGATACTTTTGTGAGTTGCAAACAGTGTTCTGTTTCTGTATTTTAAATTACCTTTAACAGGTTTAGCCAAATATATGCCTCGTAATGTTTTAATTTCTATGCCGGTCTCCTGAACGATTGTTACAGAGTCCCCTTCTGGGAAGACTAAAAGATATTGCCCAATTTCTGGTATTAGTTTTACTAGACTTCCCTTCCCAATATTAACTTTTACATAATCGCAACTATTTACATTGCCCGACTGGATAAAGTTCTTTTCGCATTCGAAATTCGTTTCGGTTATTAAATCAGCTGGGCATGTGAACACTTTTCCAGGATTACATTTTTCTTGGAGGCCTAATACTTCAGTGGAAGATTTTAGAAGATATTTTATTCCCGGGATGATACTGTAATATTCTTCTTCTATTTTAGAGGGAATTGGTATTAAACATTGAAGTTCGTAGTTCCTCGGATTGACGAGGGGTATATCCAAGAAATAAACAATTTCTGACTTACTAACAAAGCATTGAACTTTAATATAGTTCTGAATATCGAACAAATTTTCATTTTCAAAGTTTAATAGTCTAGGCCCATAATAGCTCGACAAACGCTTTAGTTCCTCATAAAGTTGTTCTGTACTCAGAATACTAGGGTGCAATTTTCCCACTTCGCAAAACGTTAATGAGTTTTCTATGTCTTGGAGGATCGTTAGGACAAGGCTTAACAATATTTGATAATGTTCCAATAAGTTATTCGTGTCCCTAGCGTGCGTAGATTCCCCTGTGTGGGATTGTTTAAGATCCGTTAATTCCTTTTCTAGTTGGCGGTTGTTAGAGTTAATTGTTTCTACTGTTTTATTGAAATTAGCTATTATGGCTTCATTCACTAAATACTGGGCATCAATCTGGGACTGAAGGTCCACTTGGTTTCTGGTTAAGTGTTGCAAGATCTCATCATATTTCTTTTCGTCCTCGGCGTCTAGATTACCGGTAGCGAACTTTATTATGGATCCTAGACCATCTATTAGACCTCGCTTGGTTCTCGTGTCTTTGGTGATTATTAGATTCTGCGCCTTCTGGTCTATCAATTGCAATGTGTAGTTTAATGAAGTGGTGAGCATCACCATTCTCTTCCCCGTGGACGGGTCATTAAGCACTGATTCTAACGCGGAGTAATAGTTAAATTTAATTGAGTTAACCTGTTCAAATAGTTCATTAAGCGAATAGTAGTGAGAGGTCGTGTGGTATCCTCGATTATTTTTGCAGGGCCCAATGCCGCCGAAATTATTCCTGGATTTGAGGTTATTTCTCGGATGTCTGCTCCGTTGGTGCAAACGAGTACTATGAACAGGAACAACAACATTTTCCTGGAACAATAATTAATTCAAGTACCCCTGTAAAATCTCCAAACACATTTCTTCCCTAAATTCTCTAATTTCCTCGGACTCAAAGTCTATCAGGCCTGCAGTTGTAAAGGATTTCGCGTACTTGCAAACAAAAGCACCGCAATCGTCTGAGTTAGATTGTTGCGGGACGTGTCGGAGTTGTATTTTACTCCAGGTACCGGAAGTCTCGTTGTTCTTTGTTTTGTACTCTTCCGTCAAGTATTTTTCTATTACATCCAGAATTTCGGTTCCGTCCTGGTTTAGGAGTCTAAATACAATATTCGGTTTTCTTTCATCAATATTATTACGAGTCTCCAATGGGAAGATTTGAAGACGGGGATTAATACTAGTTCTTTTTCGAAGATGTTGGTTTTTCTTGAATAATTTTTCACTCTCTCGTACCCACTGGCTACAAGGGAGACGTACAAGAATGTACTAAATGCGAAAGTTTCTGGTAGTTTCGCGTCTTTCTCTACAGTGTTCCACAATCATAGACAGATAGAAATTTATTACGTTGTCATTCAACCAATTATTAGCTTTAATGGTAATTAAGTCTTCTCTCGTTAGTTTTAGTTTGAACTTCTCGATCAAGACTTCTTCTTTACTCAGACTTTCGTTCCATGCCGTTTCAACGTTGGGTTTAACATACTTCCTAGGTCTTTTGATATTGGACAAATGTATTTTCTCTTGAGTGTTGTGGTGCCGAGGCTCAATTTCTGCCGTTTTCAAGGCTTCATTGACTGTTTTCAGGTCTTCCTTGATGTATCTGGCTTTCGTTTTTTCTTTTATTTGTTTATTTTTGACAAAGACTTCTTTGGGGAGTTCAGGAGTTCTTCTCGGTTTAAATTCAATTTCTCTATCGTTTTTCTTTGTTTGACTTGGTTTTATTGTGAACGGTTTCATAGATTACTTTAACTTTGTCCCGGTGTTGATTTAAGTAATTGTTCAATACGGCCTCTTCCGTGTCGACTTTGATTACCGGATCACTTTCTATGTGTCCATTGAGAATTTCAAAGGGGTGAGTTTAGTGGCGGAATGGATACTGTTATTGTAGCCTAAAACTGCGTAGCTCATCTTGTCTCGAATGTTGTCTTTCTTGAATTCATCCCGATTGTTTAATAAGCGACAATGTTCTATTAAGGTGGAGTGTAAGCGTTCAATGACTCCATTTGACTCGGGATGTTGTGAGCTTATGAAATGAATCTTAATTTTGTACAGGTTTAACAAGTCCTTCACAAGTGAGCTTTTAAATTCGGCACCATTGTCCGCAATTATTACCTTTGGAGTTCCGTGATGACAAAAGAATTGGATCAACTTTTTCACGACTTCCAAGCTGTTAGACGAGCTAACAGAGTATGCTTGTGCATATCTTGAGAAGGCGTCAATGATTGTGAGAAACTTCGAGCCCTCAATAGTCAATTTGTCTATGTGCAAAATTTCAAGAGGTTTAGCCGGGTAGGTGTGATATTATATTTTGGCCTTAATGGGCATCGTTCGTATTTGCATGTTTGGCAAAGCTCGCAATTGTTGATGTATTGTTGGATGGATTTCTTTAAGTTAGGCCAAAAATATTTACGTTTGAGTTTTTCGTACGTTTCCTCGATCCCCCGGTGATTTGTCTCTCCTTGGTGATACCGATGGATTAATTCATATCTCTCCGATTCTTCAATCACGTCAGTTAATAGTTTCGGGCACCTTATTAAGTTTATTTGTAGGTGTTTGAAATTCTTGAATACTATCCTACAGAATTCCTCGTAAAAATCCGGAACGAAATGTATCAAATGCCTCGTTTTAGGGGCCACATATGATTTCACAAAATTTATTATTTCCTCTTCCATATGTTTTCGTTTATTTCTGCCGTTATTCTGATTTTGGTTTCGAAAAATTTTTCGATTTTTGGTTTACTGGGCGTTCCGTTTACCTTACTCAGAATTATCTGATTCTTTCCGTGATTCAACGGACTTTCGGAGGTCGGGATTGTAGCACCTTCGTTCCCTAATGCATTTGAGTGTATTGTAATGTTTGAGCTATTGGAGTTAGTTGGGACCGTGCTATCTCCTAAAAACGCGATCATTGATTGATTGTCCGTATTTGCGTCAATATCGGTTCCCAGCACCATTTTGATTTCTTCCGGGTCTTGGATAAAGTTTTCCGTTTTAATTTCCTTCAAATCTTTGGTTGTTTCATTATTATTTAGTTCTACTCTGGACAACGCATCTGCGTTCATATTTTTCTTTCCTTTCTTGTAACAAATTTCGAAATTAAACGCTGCTAAATTTTCCCTCCACCTAAAAAGTTTGGAACTAGGATTTTTAATCGAGTCCAACCATTGAAGTGGTTTATGGTCAGTGAATATTTGGAATTTTCTTCCGAACAAATACGGCTTGAAGTATTCTGTAGCCCAATGGATAGCTAAGCACTCTTTTTCGATGGTTGAATACCGTTTCTCGGTTTCGTTCAACGTGCGGCTAGCAAAGGCTATTGGCAAATCGCCCCCGTTCCTATTTTGGCTCAAAACAGCTCCCAAGGCTACGTTACTAGCATCCGTGGTTAAATTAAAAGGCTTGTCAAATTCAGGGTATTGAAGTATGGGGTCGTTCATCGAAAGGTTTTTACAGGTTTCAAATGCTTCAACAAAATCTGGATCGTTTATGTTAATCTTTACGTTTTTCTTCAATCTAGAGGTTAGAGGTTTAGACAGGTGGGCCAGGTTATTGATGAATTTACGGTAATATCCCAGGAGGCCTAAGAAGCTCTTGATTTCGGTCGCAGTTTTGGGGATTGGGTAATTTTTTATGGCCTCAACCTTCTTCGGATCAGGCTTGACTCCTTCAGGTGTTACTAAATGCCCTAAGTAGTGTACCTCCTTACACAAGAAATTCGTCTTGTCGGTTTGGACCTTCAGGTTTGCTTTCCTCAATCTTTCGAAAACTCTCCTAAGGCTTTGGATGTGTTCTTGCAAACTGGTGGAGTAAACGAGTATGTCATCTAAGAAGACAGTGCATATTTCGTTTTGTATGCCTCGTAGGACGTTATCCATCATTCTCTGGAATGTTGGTGGGGCATTTTTGAGGCCAAAAGGCATTCGCAAGAATTCCCAGTGCCCACTTTCAGTGGAGAAAGCCGGTTTTTCGATGCTGTCCGGGTGCATCTCGATTTGGTGAAAACCCGACTTTAGATCGATAGTGGAGAAGTATTGGCAACGACCGAATTTATCTAACAAGGAGGAAATGTCTGGTAGAGGATACTTATCGTCTACCGTTTTGGCATTTAGTCCGCGGAAATCGATAACCAACCTAAACTTTTGTTTGCCCGAGTTGTCAGGTTTCTTTCCTACGACCCACACAGGACTATTCCAGGGTGAAAAACTGGGACGAATGATTTTTTGTCTTTCCATCTCCTCTATTTGCCTTTTTACTTCCTGTCGGTAAACCTCCGGATACCTGTAATTCCTAGAGTAAACGGGTACCTCGTCCGTTGTTCGTATGAAATGTTTTACCCCATTAGTGAATGACAAATTTTCCTCACCGGTTTGGAATATATCTTTAAATTCGTACATTAATTTAGTTATAGCTTCCTTTTCCATTTGGTTCATGTGACTCATTTCGATCTTACTTGGGTCGAATTTAATTTTCTCGCAATCGTAATAGTTATAATTACTTTCATAAGTTCTTTCTTCCAGGGGCTCTACTTGAATCGTGTTGAGGTTTATAATTTCTTTTTCAAGGCCCGTGTTAATTATTCCCACGTATGCGTAGTTATTTTCAATTTTCACAATACTTTCAGGGATTTCGATTTGGTTCTGTTTGTTATAATGGACTATCCCTTCTCCGTTTTTATATTCTTTACTGGTAATTTTGCCCTAGTGAACATTCTTGGTTCTAATTCGACACTTGTTTCAGTTTTAGTTATTACCTTTTTCTCGTTATTAGCTTTACAGCTTTTGTTTTCAATCATTATTTTCCTCTTTTCAATCTTTTAATTCTGTGGCCATATTCCCTGGCTCATTAATAATTTTACTACATCCGTTCCCACTAATTATTTTTTCTTTTCAATTTGTTTTGATCCTGTGGCCATATTCCCTGGCAAATTTGATTTTTCCTCAATTTTATTGTGACTGCCCTCTAGGTAGTACAAAGGCAAAGTGGTGTGGGGTAAACGGAAAAGATTATTCTCCAGATCGATTGTTGCCTTCAAATATTTTAGATGGTCCATTCCAATCAACATGTCGAATTGGTCGTGAAATTTGAAGATTTTGAAAGGCAGCACCAAGTTCGGAATTTCAAAGAGCTTCCAACACGGTATTTTTGTGGAATACCGTTCACAGGATATTCCATGTGCCGTACGTATTTCAAATGGGTCTTCCCTGATATTTTCGGAAAATCTTTCGTTGGCTACTTCAGGGTTCACGAAGGAACCCATCGAACCACAATCTATAAACAGTTTCAGGCCTGATGTCGGAGAAATTAAGTAAGGAGGCTATTCGTTTTCTGATTCAAGTGCATCAGACTAAATTGTGGGCATCTTCCTTGCTTTCGCCGTCTCCTAAAAAGGTTGCTCCGGCTCGGATTCGTTTGAGTACGACTTTAGTTTACTATCCGTTTCAACGTAGTTATAATTGGGTCTCGTTGTTTGCCATGACATGTGCGAATCATTACGTGGCTGCTTAAAATTCGACTGTCCACTAGGTGGTTGCGGGGTTCTTTGAGCCTGATATTGAGGCTGAAAGTTTCCTACCGCGGAATGGAATTCTCGCATTATTTCCTGGGCGACGGAAATAATTAGAGCGTCCGTAGTCGTAATTAGGATTTCTGGGATTTGGTTGCCACGACGATTTTCCCGTATAAGGAGTCTTTACACTGCTCATTTGCTTGGACATTTCCGATATTTGGAAATCGTTTGTCATCATTGAGAGCGCCTGTCCCAATGAATCCGGTTGTCGATTCCTCAGAAAACTACCCATTGGGTCCTTTAAATGGAGGAGTAAAACCCTTAAGGCTAACTTTTCATAGTGTCTAATGAGTGTAGTGGATTCGCCTTCGTCGTGATTTTGCAAATAGGCAGTTATGTTATTTAATTTTTTGAATGTTTTCAAAGAACTTGAATGAAGTTTCCCCATCTTTCTGCTTTAACTGAGTCAGTTCTATGTTAAGGGTGAGAGCGTCTTTTTATTCGTGTATGTCTCTAGTAACGCCTGTTTTACATTCCCGAAAGACTCTAAATTTTTCGATAGGATTAAATCGGCGGCGGGTCCCTGTATTTTGGATATGACTGCAGCCAGTAGCATTTCGTTTTGGAACCCATCTGGGTCCTGTTCGTCGAAATATCTGTCGAACAAGCGTTCGCAGACGTGTAAAAACCTCTGTAGCAGCTCGGGCTCGCCCTTGAATACCGGGATTAGATCGAGGTATTCTCTGGGGACTCTAGTGATCATCTGCTCCCTCGTATTGTTGAGGTGTAAGGATTGCATCCTACTTTGCAGAGACTCGATTATCGCTTGCTGGCTTTGCACTTGCTGCAACAGGATTTCCTGAGAAACTTGTGCTTGGGATTGGGCCATGATTGGTTCGTCAGTTTCAATTATGGGACCTAAGGATCGGAGTTTGTAATGAACGTATATTATAATTGATTTAGGAATTTTGGCGTTAATGCGTCCCTAGTTTCTCAATTATAATATTGAAAAATGTTATTATTTAGAATTTACTTCGTAGTGTGCAGGTTATTATTTAGAGCGGAGAATTCAACAAACGTTGGCGTGAGTTTATCAGAAAGGAAGTTGACTCACAGTTTCCTCATGTAGTCGGCTTCTGCAGGAGTGCTGACTTGTGAGAAGATTAGCGACGGAGATTTCCTGACGTCGAAGGGTTTTGCTGGATGAGCAAAACTTGAGGATGCGTAGTAGTAAGTTGAGGTCGACGTCGAAGGTCGGCGATGAAATGAGTTGTCCCTTTAACTCTGGATGAAAGCGAGCTGACCAATTAGCTCGGAAATTTTTCTTCAACCTGTGTGAACAAAAAGTGGAAAATAATTATTGAAAGGCGATGTTATGCCACCGTCGAAGAACCGTCTTTCAGGATTTCTTAATTTTTTTTGACGGGGTGTCTTATCTGCGCTGGTTTTCGGTCGGTCTGTCAACGTTGTCTTCCCTTCTTCGTAGGTTCCCGAATTCAGGCTCCGATCTTGGATATGCGGTCGAAGATGAAAGCACTGCTTGGTTCGATATGCGCTCGAAAATTCGGGTCCGGAACGACTGCGCCAGTTATATTTTGTTAAAAGACGAGGGGCTTTTTAAAAAGAATTTTATTCTTTTACAAGAACTTAGGATCAATTTACAACAGAGGGGAGACTGGGAGGACCGACACGTACAGTATGGCAGCGAGACTAGAACACACCGAGCTGCGCGAAGGTGGGGTGCTTTATAGGTTTCCCTTAGCCGACGCAGCGGCTTTACATCTTAGTCAGCTATATTATTGTAAACAGCACAGTTTAGTACGATATAACTTGTATGCAATATTTTACGCCCAGAGTAAGAACGAAAACTAATAAACGCCCGCTCAACACCATCTGTCTGTAAAAACCTTGAAACGTACAGTGCTAACTTTGATTATATTCACCTGGTTTGAAAAAGGACAAAAACTGCGAAGACTCGTGCGCTTGAACCTCTCGATGTTGAACGGGCCCTCCGCCCAATCCGTCGTCAAGTTCGACGGCGAGAATAGCCGCAGCTCCAGATTCATCCTGAGGCATAGGTATTGAATTGAAACCTGAGCAAAACAGCGATAATGACATCATGCCGGGTAATTCTAATCACTCACTTGAGACGTCTTGCTTCCCAACCAGTAGTATATGTCCCAACTCAGGCCTTTCTTGGACTTGTCTTCTTTTGTCTGTAAAATTGAAAAACAATTGACTCATTCAGTTCTGGGACCGTTCATTTTCCTGACTTATATTGGGTGAGTAGTGTATTTTTGTGGGAAAACCAGGGGGGGAAACGTCTCTACCAATTTCCGTTTTTTTTCTTTTCTTTTCCGAGGGCATACTGGACAGTCCCTTTGTCACTGCGGCCACGCACGGGCCTATATGAGGCGATGCCAGTGGGCGCTGCTTTCCTGTGTCGCCCATTGAGCCACCAGACGATTCAGGTTACTTTTCGTCATACCTTCGTAGGGTTCAGGCCCGATGGGTAGGGATTCCATACCCCTTTTCGCAAGGCAGTCAGCCTTTTCGTTGCCCTCATGTTCCCTATGAGCTGGCACCCAGATAAGGAAGAGCCTATTGTAGGCACCGAGCCGCTTCCTTACTCTAAGGGCAAGGGAAGTATAGTAATCGTGTCAAAGAAAAGTTGGGTTTTCTTCAGATTCTCAGATTTATTAGTTCTATAGAATATAAAAAACCTAATTTCGACGCGTGCTCCCTGTGTGTAGTACGATTTTCACCAAACTCACAGGATGTTTTTGAATAGTTAATACCTATATATTGTTCTCAATAAATGTTCCTATGTATCCATTCTAGGAGCCAAAACAAAGTCAAAGGGAGACGGGAAATGGTCCCACTTGTGGCCACGGCTTAAATCACTGTTCTCTCAGCTTCGGCTGATGCCCTACAGCAGTGATTCCCAAAGTGGTATATATCGACCCCTAGGGGCCTATGACAACCTGCAAGGGGTCTACGTCAGCGAAACAAAATTTGGGAGTCCAAGAAATGAAAATTGGAGTCCACGATAGTGGATCTCAACACATACACTGATAGTACCTATTTACTTACATCATACTATCTTATAATACCAAGACATATACATTATTTATTCAAGTACCTATGAAGTAAAAAATTTATTATACATGTTTATAAAATTGTGTAAGTTGTAGGATGTTGGTATTCGCTTTGTGGTCGCAATACATTTTGAACTTGTAAAAATCTGAGAGTCGCCGTCGTAGTTGCAGTCTCAGAGCTTCGCTACCTTGCACTGACTTGTTCAATTCGTCACCTTATAAATACGAATGCGGGACAATTCTGGCTGCAAAACAACATACCCGTTACTTATCCCGTATTATGGAATATAGCGAGGAAATTTTTAATTTCCTTTCCATCGTCATACCTAGTGAAAAGGGGGTTCAGCGCTGTTACCAATCTCCTAACGAAAATATCAGGAGCGTTACAACACACAACTTTCCTTAGTTCTGCAACAATTCATTTTGTACATGCCTTATTCTATTTAATCAATTCATTTATCACTCAGTTAATTTGAACTTGGTCAAACAACCGTGGCAAAAACGCTTTTCGTCGAAAATTTTGATAATTTATTGTGCTGCTCTCGTCATTTTCCCACAAATGGGAATTTTATGGTATAATTATCGTATTAAGAGCTATGTATATAAAAAATTTAATCAAAATCGTTAGAGCCGTTTTTGAGAAAAAAAATTTGGTGTTTTGATCACTATGATAACTATAGTTAACTTTCGGTGGATTTTGCCCATACCCTTATTTTTGCGTCCCAGGGTAACCCGTAGGCTAGACATCAAGTTTACGCTGATTTGCTACGGTTGTTTTCTCTAAAAACAGCGCTAAAATCGATTTCGTCGAAAATTTTTATAATTTATTGTCCTGCTCTCGTCATTTTCCCATAAATGGGAATTTTATGGTATAATCGCCATATTGGGAGCTACCAATATAAAATATTTAATCAAAATCGTTAGTGCCGTTTTTGAGAAAAAAAATATTTAGTGTTTTGATCACTATGATAACTATATTAAAGCAATAGGGTTATGTCCGCCAGAAGGCAAATTATTAAAGTTTACGTATCTGTTAGGTGAGTCCGTCTCCTCTGGCTGGTGTGTTGCTGGTGGCAAGCGCTTTCGATGTAAAGACATCATCGTCTGGCCGTTAAGTCAGTACTGGAGTCAGTCAGTTGGTCGTGGTCTTTATATATGAAAGGAAGGTAAAACGGGATGATGGAGGGTCGGGGAAGGGGCGGGGAAGGGTCGGGGAGAGGAGGTCATGTACCTCGGGGAAAACCACTAAGGTGAATGGAACGTCTTGAATGATCTGTCAATTGTGGAATTTCCGTCTTTTTTGTGTGGGGTGGTCTGTAAATCCGTCAGTTGGTTGTTTTCGTTTGTGTAATGTTTTGAGTGGTGTGAATATGGTGTCGCATTTTGTGTTGATTTGTTCATTTATGATCTGTCCATTGAGGTTTTTTTGTTTGTAAATTTCCATGTTTTCTAATATGTTCAGTTTTCGTCCTTTGTGTTGTTTGTGTAGTAAGGTGGTACAGTCCTGTATTTTGGTAGGTTCATGTCCAGTTGTTTTGAGATGGTTAGCAAAGTTTGAATCGTCTTTGTTCCTATTAAGAACACTTTCTAAGTTTGAGCTGAATTGGTACAGTGGTTTTCTCTAAAAATCGTTCACAGACACACACACAGACCATTTTACCAAATTGTGTTTTTCAGCCGATTACATAACTTTCCTTTCTACTTCGTAGAGCCAAGGAAAGTAAAAACTGAAAGGGGCTATTGAGGACTAAATCACAACACGTATTTATGAATACCCGTTGTTTTATAGGCAAGTGTTGAGCGTTATTTCTGGCTCCATGTTAATTAACAATGCTCAAAAGAAAATGACAAAAACCAGCGCATTTTAGTGTATTGTGTTAACGTCAAAGCTAAGGCGAAGCAAAAAATGCGCTTACGGACAGCACGATGTACGAGTCCCCTTCGTGAAATTTGCCGTAGTCACCGGTAGGCACAGGAACTGGTTCGAAACTCTGAAATCAAGATAAACGAAATTATTACGTTTTCAATACCAAAATTAGCATCTACTTGTTATTCGTCGATTTAGGGCAAAATTGTACTGAGAGGAGCGCTTTGACGTGAGGATATTACGTCCTTCTCAGGCGCCTACAAAGTCATGACAGGAGGAATTTAGTCGTATTTGTTGGATGGCCTGTTAACTACAACAAAAATCCCCCTATAAATCTCGCTCGTATGGTACTATCATTCTCATAAATCATCCGTTCACTGATTTGCCTTACAGAGGGAAATGTTAAGGGCGATGAGGCGAAAGCCTCAGGGCTATTCTAGCGATCTTCTCTTTCGAGAGGCTAAGGAGGTACTACCACGATAATCCGTCTATTGTCAGGAGATCAAACGACCATCTTCACTTACTGCGTAACCAAGTTAATCCCATAGTGAACATATCCCTCAACTCAAGAAGCCCGCAGTACCTAATATATTTAGTTTATAATTCCGCACCAGTCGATTTTGCTACCCCTACCCAATTTACCCGCTCTACCGCGGATCCTGGGAATTTGGAGAGCATCCCCAACAGCGCTTACATTTCCCCTCTTTCAATCTCGATCGCCTGCTTGATTTCCTTTCTTTAGGGAAGCCTCGGTTAATTTAAATTGAGAGCTGGGGGTGGTTTTTTGTTTTGTTTTTTGTAGAGCAACTCTGATCGGTCGGCACATTACTCATTATATAATTCAACCATTTGTATTCATTATTTTGCGATTTTCTTCACATTTCATGACCCACACACTTCACTGGTGGCCGCAGGTATCGAGGACAACAGCGAACATTTTTAGATCTTCGACGACTTCCTACAGATCTTGCGTACCTCGTGAGACTCAAGGTGGTACAAGCACTCGTCGCCCATAACCTTAGTTACGGGTTGGCGGCGTCGTGTGACCTCAGTGGTGGGCAAATGGTAGCTTTTCAGAGAGCACAGAACGCTCTAGTACGATTTGTATACAGGTTAAAGTTGGACGAGCACTTTACGCCATACTATAGAAGATTGGGGTGAAGATCAAGCAGAAAATCAAATACGCTGTCGCTGTGCTCCTATTTAAGAGCTTGAAATAGAGAAAATGTCCCAACATTGCCGAAAACATCGCATTTCTCCACACAATACGCCAACGTGAGACACGATATGGAATAATTCAAATACCCCGCCGTCGAACCGCAATGTGACTAAAAAATTAGTTTCACATGTTGTTGATGAGTACGTTATGGCTTGTGTGCCGAAAAAAATCCAAACAAAAAAACAGTCAATGTGGAAATCGTGTATTGTTTGTATTCCAGGGAGAATGGAAGAAAGATCCTAATGACCCCAATTCTCCCTGTCTTTAAATAAATCATTCCTCTCTCTCTTTCTCTCTACGCTCAATTATTGTTATCCCTGTCTTTAAATAAATCATTCCTCTCTCTCTTTCTCTCTACGCTCAATTATTGTTAGTGCATAAGCAGAAGGCGCTACCACTTTCTACTGTTAAGTTCAAACGAGTAAGTAACAGATTGGATTAGTACGTAAAGCCACAAAATGCGTTGAATGTACGTTGGGCTGAGGAAAGTTATGTGGTGCGTAAAACAGGTTTAGCGTGCTCGTTTCTTACTCTTTATGTGACGGAAAGTAAAATACGACGAACTACAAATCAGTCGCGTCTAAAGTATCGCACGACAAAATTTTCAAATTGTACGTAAAAACTCACTTGTATCCTCCAAATTTCAAGGCCCTGTTTTCGGCCCGCTTCTTTGAAAGCCGGATGGACGACGGTTTTGGCGATGGAGGCTCCTTCGGCCATACAGACGAAGCAGAGAGCTGCTAATGCCAGCAGCATGGGCGGCAGACCAGAGTTGAAGTTCCGGCTCATTTTCGCTTATTTGCGGCCTTTTTTAAAACCTGCGGAAAAAAAGGGGGGAATGAAAAAAAAGGGGCTCGTGTCGCGTGGAGGTTCTATGGAAGAGGGCGCGGGGCGTTTGAACGGTTTTGCCTTTTGAATTGTCACAAATTGAGGAGTCGTATTCGACACGGCGCATTGTGTCTAGGTCCGCTCAATTATCGCTGTAGAGAGGAAAGGAAATGAGACGAGAAGATTGGCGATTACGAGTTCAACCGGTTTGTTACGTGTTTCTTGAGCTCTTCGATTATCAACCGAATTTTTCCTCTCGTTTGCCGCTCTCCAAAGAAAGCGTTTAATTCTCGACCAGGAGAATTAATTTTCAAACGTTTTAACAGCCAGTCAACGCCCCACATCTCCCGGGGCACTTCTGCTGTCAAATCCCGCTCCTACAAAACGCCAATGATTTGGAAAAGTTGCCAAGTTAATTCCTCGCGACACGTTTCGTGTACAATTTCACTTCAGCCCGACATGAGGAATTTTAGTCGAGATTCTTAAAATCTTAAAAAATCGACCCCGAGAAAAATATTCTGGTGAAAGTTGAGATCATGTAAAATTGGTAGAAAACACAAAACGTAGGAACGTTGACTAAAAATTGTTGCGAAATCGAGTAAATATGTTTGGTATGGCGCATTACGCCACTTTCACACGCTTTCAATGTAAAGACATCATCGTATGAACTGACTTAACGGCCAGACGATGATGTCTTCACATCGAAAGCACTCGCCCACAGTATCTCACCAGCCAGAGGAGATGGACTCACCTAACAGGAACGTTAACTTCAGTAATTTGCCTACCGCCCGATCTAACCCAATTGCTTTAAGACTTGATCGTGTTAGCTAGTAGCACTGCAGCACACAACTCTAATCTTGGTATTGTCAGAGTCTTAAGAGGGGCAAATTGAATTTTTTTTTTTGAGGATAGGTCATCAAAAGATGCCCAGAGATAAATCTCAGCACAATAACCCCGCTCAGATGCATCACAAAAACATACCAAATCGTAAGTTTGAGAATTGATAGCGAGTGCTCGAGGAGGTTCTCGGATGATTCATCACCTGGAGCTGTATCGTTATTCTCTATCTCAGATACAGCACGTCTCATTGAACGCTTTTGGGCAATAGAGGAGGCAGTAGAAAAAACCTTCCATGTCCCCTGAGAAGAAGGAATGTGAGGACCAGTTCATTAAACATCACAGATCGTATCACTTGTCCTGTGTTTTGATCTACCTCGCTATACCTATCGTTTTTCTTTTTTTACACCACCAACTATACCACTAATATACACATCTTCAACATCAAAATCATCCGCAGATTTAGAAAAAGCTCTTGAGTTATTCGTCGATGAAAGAAGTACATCATTTAACCAAGCAGCATTTTATTTTATTAATTTATATATATTATTAGGATATTGTTCGTTCATTTTTTATTTATTTTCTGTTCGATTATATTTTCTGTTCGATTATATTTTCTCCATTACAAAAGCCGTATTTTTCAAATTTTTTTTAACACTTTCCTGTATAGCGACATATTAGAATTAGCTCCCTGCTCATCAGAACAAGGCTTTAATAGCTCGACCACTTATTATGTTTTTTTGTTTTTTTTTTATTTGTCGGGATTATTGTAAGAAGTTCCAGTATGTTCATGTTCACGAGTATGTTTTTATTTACGATGAGGATATAACCTGTAATGGCTCTTCCAGGGTCAAAGTAAGAGAGGACTTTATAGCCCTATTCCTACCCTGGTGATTAAATAAATTCAAATTCTCTCTCTTTCTCTCTCTCTCCCCACAGTTAGTCATTCCTCGTACAGGCAGTTAACATTTTCAGTGCTGATACGTGGCTATTGGACGCGGTCCCCAAATCTTATTTGGTGGAAACATATAATTCGTAAACTTGAACTTACTTCAACGTAAATCCGGTTGAATAGCTCGAGCGACGAATTTTTTTTTTTTTTTTTGCTTTCTCGATTCTAACTATTGTCTCGACTGGGCTGAAGTTAGCTACATATTCACAATCGAAACTTTGCCCACTTGCCCTGAAGTCAGGGATGGTCGCAGCGGTTGACACAAAACATTTAGAATCAGAAGAGGAAATGTCTAGATGTCTATCAAAAACCCTGCAAATTATTACACAATGGTTTATTATTCTCATGAACAGCTTGACCTAGTATTAGTGCTCCCCCATCCCATTCGATTCAGCATCAAATACTAGTAAACCATACGAAACATGTCCTGGCTACAATGGAACTACGGAAACAAAACGTCTGATGATTTTGCCCCGTCGGGCGCTTCGAGCGAACCCGTTGCGAGGCGAAAGGGGAGTTGAGCCGCCCACCCGGCTGCGCTGCGAGGCGAGGACGAGGCGGGTTGTTTTTTATTGAGACGGGCGGAAGGGAGGGAGTTCAAACGACAAAACGTTGACTTCCGCTGTAGTTCCCGCGTTGTACTGCGTTTCGTTATTTTTTTTAACTGTTTTTTGCCCATTACAACCACGGGCTTCGTCCGATTGGATTGCCGAGATGGCGGGCTCAACTAGATACCAAATGGGATTTTTGTGCGAAAGAACGCATTTTTTAGACCGCGTTAAAGACACAAAACGGCCCGGACAGGGGACGGGAGATGGCGGACGGACATTGCAACTTTGGAATCTCCAAGTCTTGAAACGTAAAGTATCAAATTTTGAGGGGGGGTTGTAAAAAATTTTTCATGACTGAAAACATAGGGTTATTATTCAGAATGAATAATAAACCAATATTATTCAGAATGAATAATAAACCAAAAGCGTTAAATAGTCCTCAACATACCGTAATGTTGAGGCAAGTTCCTCCGATGACCACTTCCTGACAACCCCTACAGCACATTGTCTGGGAGCATGGTTGCTCGGTAATACTATACTATCTTTATAACTCCATCGGGGAATCGGGTTATAGATTTTTCTCTTTCAGAAGATTCCGCTAATTTTTTAACAACTCCCATCTTGATAGCAACTAGATCTTCTGATTTTATTCTTCTCGCATATTTCCAGCCTCTGGATCTTCTCTTTTTTAATAACACTTTTGGTTTTGGAATGGACATTTTTGTGAAGGTACATTTTGTCAGGTTGATCACGAATGAGCACTTCTGGAGCAGCAAAGATCCCTTTTTAACCGAAGCTCAGTCGTTCTTTGGCAAATGAATAGCTGTTCCCTAGAATTGAAAACGATCGGTGCGATATTTTTATATTACGTTCTTCATACTGTATGGTTTGTGTCGAGGTGGTCACCGCGCATCTTCCCTTAGGGCTGCCCTTACTTAAAGTTGCCTAAAAGCGAGTTCCCCCTTTGGTCGAGGTAGGAAAGATTTTTGATTAATAACATTTATTAATTTTCAACCTGTTTCTTTTCCTACTTTTTACCCTACGCCACATACCCCCCAAAGGGCTACGTGACAATTGGTAGCAGAGCGTTACTACGATCCTACGTACTCACACTTCCGCAGACACATTCAGTTCAAGTTTTTTAGTACTCAGCATGTCTGTTGTACGCCCAAAGTGGTCAAACTGACAAGTTGACAAACTTCTTCCGTTTCTTATTCCACCCGCCTTGGAACCCGTGAAACACGAATCCTTAAATTGCTTACAATGGTTTTCAACCACACCGCTCGTAAAGTGGTTTTCAGAAACCAAGCAAGTCCGTAGCGGAGCATATTAGCTGGCTAATTTTGAAATATCGAAAATCTGAAAATTCCCATCTGAACATTCCTCTCCTGATTATCAATACGTTTCATATTCATGTTTTGGACCATCCGTGACTTCAGTGCAAATGGTCAAAGTTTCGATTGTGAATACGTAGCTAACTTCAGCCCAGTTTGTCTCGGGGCCGTTGGACCTTAGAGTGATATGTCTGTACGATTGAGCCGCGTTACCCTATTTTGAATTTTGCGGAAAGTCCGGCTAATTTGCCGTGTAGTTAGTGCCCTGCGGCCCTAATCGCACTGCATATCTAAGTAAATCAGTCTCTCTCCTAAATTGTTGAATTTTAAAACCCCATCTATTTCTACGAAGCTTTCACTTTTATGACAATCGTGCGTGAAAGAAACACGAGAAATCGAGAAGAAAATGCTGCAAATTCCAGCTCATGTAACTTCATTATTTGAAAGATGCTTCGTTGTACAGGGAACTGAGATATGCAATTATTTCCAACTGGATCTACGGAAAAGAAAATAATTTATTGAAGAATATTGAATTTATTGAAAATTTGATAACCAAGTGATTAACTCTTTCTAGTTAGTCAATTTTTAATTGATTCTAACAATTACTGATACCCCAACATGACTGTAAGGAGAATTATCAATTGTAATTTATATATCCAGGGAGGGTGGGAGAGAGGGCGACTCGGCCCTAACCTTTCCCTGATGGTTAAATAAATACGATCAATCTCTCTCGTGAATGTATTGCAGTAATCACAAGAAAATAGTTCAGACTTGAAAGTTCAAAGGACGAAGCCCATATTTTGTTAATGTTCCGAACGTGTACCTGTTTACGACGTCAGCTTTGTTTACCTCGAGACACCCACGAAGACGCCGTCGAAGCAACTGAATGTGGAACAAGAAGCACAAGGACTAGGAAATGTTGCGATTCCGATTCGACTCGTGGAGGGGCAAATGAGTCAGGGCGTACCTCCTTGTTGAACGACTCGAACTGAAAGAACTCCGAGGTCAAGTCGCGTCAAGATCCTCTTTATAAGGATGAGAATAATTATCTTCATCTTCCTCCTACTTCTGCGATTATCTCCGAAGACCTCCCGTTTATTCTGAGATGCGTGTAATCTTTCGAGCGATAGGTGGGTTTGCTTCAGATGTAAAAACGTCGAAACAAACTCGATTCTTCGAAGTGATTAATAGCGACAATCACGCGAAAAATATCATCTATCGCTCGACTATGTCACGACCTTTGTTGTTTAATCATTTATAGGTGATTTGTGGGACTTCCAAAATATTGTTTTTGTTTTAATTTCTCCGGAGTTACAACGAACACGCTGTGAAAAAATATCTCGTGCGTAGCATCACACAATTTTCCGCCACCCTCGTAAATTCGACGACCTGCTACATACACGGGGGCTGTATCTCCGTTCAACGCATTTCTACAGGAACATTTATAGAGAACAAAATGTAGGTATTGGTTAGTTGAGAGTACTACATGAGTTTGCTCGAAATCGTTAGTGGTTTTTGAGAACATTGGAAAAACCGATAAATTAATATTCGACAAATCTCGTTTTCCGAGCTATCATGGCTTATAGACCGTTCAGCGGATAGATACAGATGTAATTACAGGGAACGAAATGTGGGTATAGTATTCTAAAAGATGTTCCATAAGATTGATGAATTCCAGTGACGCAGTTACTCGGGAAATTACAAAAATGTTCAAAAAAACATTTGTGTCGACACATTTTCACTTTAATCTCTGCTCAATGGACTGTCAGAGAAACATTTATTCAGAACAATATGTAGATATTAACTATTTAAAAGCATTCTGTGACTTTGGTGACAATCGTTGAACCCGTTTTGCCAAAAAGCGTAAAAAACCTATCGACCGCCCACCGCTCACCGAATTTTCATGAAGGTATGTGTATGAAGAAGAAAAGTTGGGTGCTAACTAGAAGAAGGTAATTTCGAAGTTTAAGGTACGCGAAGTTCGATGATAACTATAGTTAACTTTCGGTGGATTTTGCTCATACCCTTATTTTGGCGTCCCATGATGACCTGCGAGCGAAATATAAAGTTTGAGCTGATTTGATACGGTCGTTTTGTCTAAAAATCGTTCATAAACACACACAGACCATTTTCCCAAATAGTGTTTTTTCGGACTCGGGAGGGTCTGAAGCGTAAAGATCTGAAGAAAACACAAAAAAAAATTTCAGCCGATTACGTACCTTTCCTCTACTTTGTAGAGCCAAGGAAAGTAAAAATTGGCATTGAAGTGTAACTTCTCAAACTTTGACGAAGCCATTCGCGACCAGATAGTTTGTGGAATAGCTGACCAAGGAACACGCGAGGAGTTATTTCGTACAGAAAGATTTACGTACGCTAGTGCACTCTCGATAGCAGAATACTACACGGGTAAAGGAGACAACTCCTAAAAGTTCGTCCATGACCACTGAAAGTTCCGCTCTGAGAACACCTTGCGCTCAAATCCTCGATTTCAACTGCGCCGTCGTTCTACGCTCGAACACAACCTTCACAACTTTGCTTCCAAGATGCTTCCAGAAAAAAAAACCGGAGGTAAAATGCTACTGCTGTGGATTGTCAAATCACTTTGCACGCCACTGTTCCCAAAATTGGGAAACCTGTAGATCGTCCGGAGACAAAGGACCCCTGGACATCATGCGCTGCCGCATAAGTCATCACAGTCGCTAGTAAACCATCTTTCGTTAATGTACGGCTTACTCACGGTTTTTTGCTATGGTCAACCAAACAACATGCTAGAGAGTAAGGTTTTAAGTATGTTTGGTGCAAGGATGAGACATCGGGGTTGATGGTATCTTCGAACGAACTCGTAAAAATTGAAGTGCAATCCAAGTTTTCAGGTATCGTCTTTCAGCGTTTTAATTCGGGAAACAAAAACGCTGGCAGATCTACTGCGTCGTTTGGATTTTTCTACGTTTATTTATATTATAATACTCCTGAATCATTTCTCGCTCCTGTACATGAATATCAGAGAATATAACAGGAACTTATTCGTTTGATCTAATCGTTTTTAGTGAGGCATGGCTGGATAGTTTTTTTTGCTTTACACATGATTTGGGTAATCGCAGGTGTAATTCGAAGCCGCAGAATTCGATTTCGCACTATTTGCACCTTTCTGATGTGAGAGGTTACAACCGAAGATCAAATTACGCACCTGTATCTCCGCACCGGTCTAATAAGTAGCGAATACATTTTTACAACGAAGTTATTTCTCAGAATTGGGCTCCAGTCGTCGGGGAAATTCATAGTGTCGTCCATCTCTCAGAAAAGAGACGATATCGACGTCCACGGCGACCTCTCAAAGGGGCCCCTTTTAATCTCAATCGATCTCCCCGTAATCTCATAATTTCTCTTCTGTGAGTCGACTCTTTCAACGGGAAATCCTCCGAGATTTCAAACTGCGACTCCCTTCGTATTTTATAAACAAAAAAAACCGTGTTTCGCCTCCGCAGAAATAATTTAAATCCCCAACGAATTCGACACGTGACGAAAGTCTTCGTTTCAAACTACTCAAAATTTTGCTTCAATTTGACGAGTTTGGTCTAAATTCGAAGGTAAAATGTGAATTTGGCGGTTGCTGGAAGAATTTCTTCGAAGCGGACTCGATCGTCGGTTCACAGAAGACACGTTTAGTAAGGTCTTATGTAGACTATTGGCCCGACTGACTATACCTCCAGCGCAGGTCCTGCTGAGCTGAATAGGAAAACAACATATTGGGACGTCCTTAAAGAGAATTTGAAGGGTCACAATTTGAACGTTCCCCGCTAACTATAGAGGAGCTTCAACACTTGAGTATTGAGCGGTGGAGAATAGGCAGTTGAGTGGAAATGTATTGTACAATATTACGCGCTATATAACGTGTCCACAGCATTTAAACACAATTCTCAAACATTTTAAAACGCTTTCCCACGGTTTTCTCACCTTAAAGAAATGTAAATAAGATTTTTACTTTATGGCTCAATCGCTTCTACTCAGTTACTAATGAATTTCACTCCGTCAAGACATCATTTGTAACAACTCCCCACTTTACCTTCCGCTACACAACGAGCGAAGAAAGTATTGTGACCGTATAACAAAAAAGTTGGGTTTTCTTCAGGTTTTGAGGCCTACCGAATCAAAAACACAACTTCCGTGGGTGGTCAGTGTGTGTGTGAGGCTGGGAGCTCAGTGTCCCGACTCCCCACGTTCTCAGGCGAGGGTGCACTGGGCTTCAGCGCGCATCCATGGATTTCACGCCTACAGATGTACAGTTTGAGTTGTTCAATCTTACTTCAGTGTCAATATGGACTATCGACAACTTGCAATCATGTGATAGAATGGGTCCATTTAGAATCGTCCAGCCTCCAGTGCAATCGCCACGTGAAAACCTTACTTTTTCGGAAGTTCATCAACCAACATTTGAAGATGGAATTACCTCGTGGGAGCGTTCCTATTTCTGGAGGTTGAAGGATGTCTCGTTAGATGGAGTCGACCGAATTAATTGGAATTTTGAGCTAGGAACTGCCACACTTGCCCCTTACGGGAAGCCCTTGTTTTGGGCCTTCCCTGAACATCGAGCCCGCCGATATCCCTCAAGGTGTGGAAAGGTCCAGCCTGCCTCTCATTTATTCCGAGGGGGCTCGTTTTACCTTTTCTGGAATCCAGACATCCCACAACCATTTCCTCACAAGTCACCCCCTCGCATTCGAAGCTCCACACAGCCCAACTCAAATCGTTCCTACAAGGCCCTCAGCACAAACCCTTGCTCTCAGCTTTTCATGACCATAACCCAAAATTTGTGTCCCAGCAATGTACATTGTCCCAAACGCAACCATCTTCTCTACACCCCAATTTGTGTCTTCTAGTTTTTTATTCTTCCTGTTTCTCTCCTTTTACAATTTCAATTCCCTCATAAGCTCCAATGCCCTCATGTCTCTCACATCCTATTTCTCTGGTAGCCTACCATCTTGCCATAAACTTGCATAAGACGACACTCTCGCTTCCTAATCCGGTGTCCTGTGTTTTCTGCACTTTCCAAAATATCCTCTTCCCCCTTCCAACCACTCATTTCGTTTCCTCTCCACAATACACTGTTCTTCCAAGACTCATTTGCCTCCCAGTTCTCGTGATACACTCACCTATCAGCGGTCGTGTTACTCACAACTCTTCTCTCACACTCCTCACACTCACCACGTTCGTTTACTCCTGTCCATAACACAATCCATCCCGTCACATGATTGCAACTTGCAGATAATCCAAATTGACGCTGATCCGTGAAAGCAACTGTCTAAATAGTGGGCAGCACGTTAGTGAGCAACCTTCAAAGATGGAATTGGCACATAGGCGGGTTGCTATTTTTTGAGCTTGGGTGATAGCTCGTTAGATGAAGTCAACTCATGCCCTGGCACACTCAAGTGGACTGAATCAAGCGCTATGATGCGATCTGCAACCAGGTTGCTGGTGCATTGTCAACTGAGGGCTGAGAAGTAGAGAGGGAGTGGCACTACTTGGATGTTTCTGGAGAAGGACCGAGGCTTGGCCACGTCGCCATTGGTCCCAACCAGTCAGCAGTAACCCTGGATGTCGAGGTAGTATCTGGAGGATGGGAAATTCGTGACTGTCGCGTGTCTTGAAGATCGTTGGAAGCTACAGAAAACGGAGGGTCATGCGGCAAATATGATGCAGACCCGGCAGGACCTAGACCTGATGGTTGCGAGGATGAATGAAGTTGAAAATCGGGAGGAAATTGGTGTCCGGAATAACGAACTCTGCGAAGTAGCTTTGAGGGGCGAGAGCACTCTTTTTTTTTCTTTTCCGAGGGCGTGTGGGACAAGTCCCATTGTCACTGGGGCCACGTATGGGCCTATTGTGACACTAACCCTTCCTTAGTAAGAAGCGTCGTACATACCCGCCCCCTTTATGAAGCCGAGTATGTCCTTCACCGCAGATTCCGCTATGATTTGGGGCTCAATAATCCCCTGGGCAAAATATCCAAAGCGTTTGACTGCTAAGGCAGGGGACTCACATAGGATGTGCTCCGACGTCTCGTCCTCCTCACCACAGAGTCTGCATTCCACCGCCTCTGAGATGCCCATCTTGTTGACGTGATAACTGAGTGGGCAGTGTCCGGTGAGGAAGCTAATCAAGATCCTCAGATCCCTCCTGGAGACTGTCAGCATCGCCTTTGCCCTTGGACCAGAAGGCGTAACAAGCTGCTTGAGCGCATGAAGGCATTCCCATGCCAGCCTGGACCTGAAGCTATAGGCTGCAATGGCCTTTAATGTGGCCTGGCACCGAGAATATGCCCTTGAGCCCTTTAGACAAGATCTCTTCCGCGCAGATCTTTATAACTAGAATTTCAGCTTGGAATATCGTGGCGTACTCTCCCAGCGGCTTAGCCAGACTGTAGTTGGGCCCAACAATGCCCAGTCCAGCTCTGCCTCCCATGACTGAACCATCGGTGTACCACCACAGGGCACCCACCTCGGTCCGGAACATCTCCTGCTCCCATCGTTCCCGCGAGTGGATGCTTACCCTGAATGGCAGCCGAAAGTTCTTTCGCTCTGACATGCCGTCGGTAGCAAGGACTACTGCCTCTTCCAGTTTGAACTGTCTAGTTGTTCTTTGGAGGCTTGCCTTAACCCTGTCTGCAAAAGCCTTACTGCTCCCAGGTAAGCAGTCCTCTGAATATGTATATGGAGAGGTGAGATGTCTAAAAGGACTTCCATTGCAGCAGTAGGGCACGTATTCATTGCCCCAGAGCACTCCTTTAGATGGTAGGGAACTTTTGGTCCCAGTGAGACATCTCCCGTACACTTTTTGGGGAAACGACTTTTGAAAAATTAACCAAACTACACATAACGTCTTTAAATAGTTAATACCTATATATTTTTCTCTATAAATGTTCCTCTAACAGCTCATTGAACGGAAATAGAAACCAAAATGTGTCAACAAAAAAAATTTTTAACATTTTCATAATTTCCGGAGTAACTTGATCAATCTAACGGAGTCTCTTCCAGCAGCCTATACCCATATTTTGTTCTGTGCAACTATTTCTGTACCTACCCATTTAACGGAAAGCTCCTTTAAGCAAGATTTGTCTAACATGAAGTTATCGTTTTTTTTTTCAATTTTCTCATTTCAATCAAACTTACGGAGTACTCTCAACCGTCTAGTACGTAAATGTTTCCACATAAATGCGTTGAACGATAATACAGCGCCATGTAGCAGGTCGAGGGTGCGGAAAGTTGTGCGTTGCTGTTCAGTTCTTCGAAAGGCCACTGCAAGATTCCCCTAACAATTTGTACTTAGGCGTCGTCATTGTAAATTACACCACAAAACCAGATTTGTCGGGTGTTCAAGAATTGGATCGCTGTCAACTCATTAGAGAACGCTGTTCAGCATTTCTAGTTGGAGTAACGAGCGTTTAACTCCAAGAACGGAAGACGCCTAACTTGAAGATCGGCGACGTAGTCGTCGTCAAGACCTCAATTCGAGGCCTAGTCATTGACCTGTGATCCTCGTGATTGAGGTGCATCCTGACAAGGGCAAGTCGGAGTCGCGACCGCCAAAATCCAGTTTTGACTCTCAATTCTCCTCAGTCGACCTCATTCCCTTCCCTTTTTCTCATTAGTGATCCACACACTCGGTTATTTTTGTTAACATTTTATGTACGAGCAGCTCCAAATGAAGAGGCAGTACCATGAAGGGAAGAGCTAACTACCACACATCAGCTGAGCCGCACTGCGCAACTTTAGCTCAGTACTCAGTTCATTTGAAACATCATTTCACGGCAGCAGAAAGCATTACGCTTACAGTTCCGAAATTTATTGTGCTGCTCGTCCTCGTTCCCGGGCCGTTATTGAGCAATTGGTACACAGCCAATTGATGAGGCTGTAGACCCTATTTTTTAAATAAGGGTAATAATAACTTATAACGAGGGAAGAGAGCGTGTGATTGTTGTGAGCTGTGGTTGTCTCTTGTCGAGAGGCTGGTAGGGTAGTCTTCATAGATTACTGCTGCTCGACGACGCGGGCGGAATTAGCTGCGTTTATTGACCTCCAAACGTTTCCCCCAAGCACCACAACATCATTGTTTCCCCCTTTAGTTTGTACCTAGGAGAAGTCCCGCTCCTCAATTATTTCCAAGCGACACCAACAGATTTCCCCCTTCCCCGAACTTCCAAAATATCGTTTTCCCATCCCTCTTTTTACTTTTCTCTCCTAAACAGACAACTTCTTTCATTTATCTCAGCTCTTGCGAACGACAGTCCTCTCCCAGTTCCCCAACTTATTCGACTCTCATATCTCGTGACCCACTCATCTCTCAGCTCGCTACTCTCTCTCTTTATGACAACTTCGAATTCATGACATCGAGAGACACCCGGAGTAGGAATAAACTGCTGGTCATTCCTAAGCACAGAGCGACGATGCTGGCACGATCCGTTCTCGTGCAGGGGTCAATGCTATATAATGACAATGTTGGCGAGTTTGACTTCACGAAAAATGTTGTGTTGAAAAAGAATTTCAAAGAAAAATTGTTAAAGGGATATGAATAAGTTGTCGAAGTGATGTCCCATGCTCTCGTTGCACTCCTTATGTCCTGTTGACTTGAATTCTATGTTAACTTTTTTAGTAAATTATTTGGTGTTGAGTTAGTTTATGCGATGGATCTCTCTCTCTCTCTCTCTCTCTCTCTCTCTCTCTCTCTCTCTCTCTCTCTCTCTAGTAAATGTAGTGCAACGAGTAGTATATAAATGTATATACAGATTGTTATGATTGTAAATGCATATTTAGAGGATGATTGTGAAACCTGTAGCCTGGGAGAATGGAAGAGAGGGCCCCATGGCCCTAATTCCCCTACGTGGTTAAATAAAATCTCTCTCTCTCTCTCTCTCTCTCTCTCTCTTCTCTCTCTCTCTCTCTCTCTCTCTTGACAGAGATCACATCGATAATGTTATAATGTGTGTGTTGAATATTTTCGGTTTAATGTGTCTGTAATGATAAGATCCAATATACAGAAGGGGAGGTATATCCCAGTACGTGCCCTTCTCAAATGTGCATCTGTGAGTATGGGACGAATAACGAATGTAATTTATTACAATATGAACTTTTTTCTAACATTTGTGTGACGCGATATACTCGTAGTTATGAGGCGTTTTTGGAACAGTGGAACCATGTTGTACAACAATGTACTGTGTTTAATTTAAAAATATTAATTGATTAATTACGCTGAGGATATGAAGAATTGTCTTGAATTTGAATTGTAACCAGGGGAAGTGGAAGAGAGAGGTCCCTAACTCCCTTAGGTAGGTAAATAAATAATCAATCAATCTCTCTCCTCTTAGTTTTCCACGCAACCAGTTAACACGTATTTCCCCTTGTTCGTGTTTATATACTCCACTCAAACATATCACTATTCTGTCAAGTGTAATACAGTCCTCACTCACGCTCACCACGTTCATTCACTTCTCAATTCAAGCTCCCTTATTCATGGGCCCAACAACCGCCACCACCCGACTGCATAGGGGATGTTGGGTGCATGACAGGGTGAGAGTTGAAGATCAAAAGTAAATGAAACTTGGTGAGCGCGAAGGAGATAGCGAGATGTAACTGGGCTGAATGAATTTTGGAAGGAGCTTTCTCTTGTGGAGAGGAATTTGAAATTGAGGAGAGGGAAAATAAAGAAAGGAAACCCCTACTTCAGGGGAATCCAATTCCGTTACACATAACTGCAATCATTGAGGAGGAATTTCAGCAGGTAAAAGGAGACAATAAAGGTCAAAAGACTCGAACTGATTTGACTTGCATCGAACTGGGGCGTTACCCTCCTCTTCTTCTTCGCGATGTGAGGGGAAGGGGTTTTCTTGTGTTGTTCCCTTGGGCGCTTGGTACTTGCACTTGCACTGATCAGCGCAGCAGTAGCAGGAGTGCCACCCCTTTAGGTGTGGGTTTCACCCCAACTCCCCCACCAGTCCTCTCTTCCTTTTCCCGTGCAGCCATTGAGTCAATGACTGACTGAATATCATCGGATTGCTCAACATTGTTTTTATTTTTAGTGTTGCTGTCCATATCAGGTCCCACGACTACGAGGGAGCTAAACAGCCACTGCAGGCATCTGTACCGTTCAGCCTAGGCACGGGCGCCCTTGACTTGGGGATGTTCCTATCCTCGTTGGCTTACTCAGTCATAAGTGATCGTTTCCTAGGGAACACTGTGTGGAAGTCAAGATTGGTTCCCCCCCCCCCATTTTCGTTTTTCAGAATTCCCCAAAATGGTTCGCCGTCAATTTCGACAGTTTTTCGTACATTCTTACTAATTCGTCTTCATTTATTAAATCCCCGTTCAAGGAGCTCAATTTGTCATCAACACGCAAAGCGGAGACTGACTAAACTTTGGTAGAACTTATTATCAATAATTGCGGAGAAAGAAGATAAATAATAAACGCGTCTTATTTCAGGCAAATGAGACACTGATTCTCGAAATTTAGAAGTTCTGAAACGATGACGTTACAAGGAGACGCGGCTAAAACGGGCTCTTGCCAGAAAAACGCCTGGTGTAAGTTGCTTCAGTTTAGTATTGCGTTTACGGTGCACCTATTGGTAAGTTATTGACGCTGTATTTTTTGTAAGCTGTGTAGATTTAAAAATGAATCCATTTTTTTAAAGTATACGTCCTACAGCGTTAATGCGCGAAATGAAAAGTTGCAACTGCCCGACTGAAACAAAAAATTATAAATTTCTTCAGTTTTTTGCATTTTAAGGGTTAAACAGCGAAATGTCAAACAATTCAATCGCGATTGGGATAACACGGCTGAACTGAATGATAAAACAATAAACAAATAATTAAGACAATATGACTCCAAAAAAGACGATCCAAAAACACAAAACACACAGACTTTGACAAGACATCCTCCCAAAGGAAGGCATACAAATCGCATTACGTACGGACAACACACTTAGAACCAAACTAACTGCAAAGACTGAAAAGACCGACCCTCTCAACCAAATTGGGGTATATAAAATAACTTGTACTTGTAAAAACGCCTAAATATGACAAACAGGAAGAGAAATACTGACCATCTGGTTTACCAAATATCTATTCAGAACACATTACATCTCTAAGTAGAAACAAAGACGACTCAAACTTTGCCAACCACCTCAAGACAACTGGACACGAACCTACCAAAATACAGGACTACGTAAACAATACGAAGGACGAAAACTGAACATATTAGAAAACACAGAATTCTATAAACAAAAAACTTCTATGGACAGATCATAAATGAACAAATCAACACAAAATGTGACAGCATATTCACACCACTCAAGACACTACACAAACGAAAACAATCAACTGACGGATTTACAGACCATCCTATACATAAAAGACTTAGAATTGACAACCGACAGACTATTCAAGACGTTCCTTTCCCTTCACCTCCAGCGGGTTTCCCCAGAGGTGCACGACCTCCTTCCTTTCCCCTTCTCCTTCCCCAACGCTCCTGTCTATATAAAGACTGACTGACTCTAGTATTGACTTAATGGGCAGACAATGATGTCTTTACATCGAAAGCGCTCGCCCACAGCACAGTATCTCACCAGCCAGAGAAGACATACTCACCTAAAAGGTATGTTAACATAGTGAATGATATGTAGCCTGCAAAACGCCATGGAACGCCAAAATAAAGCAAAATCGGCACAAAACTAACTACAGTTACCATAGTGATCAAAACCCCACCTTTTTTTAAAAAAGAGCAACGATTTTGATCAAAGTCGTTGAATGAACAATGTCCTATGATTTAAAAAAACCTATTAAAATTATCATCCGTGGGAAAATGACGAAAGGAGCACAATAAATTACGACGAATATTAATTTTATCGCGCTTCGTTTCTCACAAATCCCGCTTCTGATTAAAAAAAACTATCGTGATGGTTGTCTATTAAGTTACCTACGCAACCTTAACAACGATTAAACGTTCAATTACGGTTACAAAATAATTAAGAGGCGTTCCACGAAATGTCGGAACTCTATCATGACTTTTATGACTACATTTTGTACTACGTTTTAAGCATCTACGAAGGTCGTGAGATAAGTTAACCCGAAACCTTAACACATTCGACCCGAACCTACTTTTACCTGTTCTACCCCAGGACCGGAGTTGAAAAATAACATTTCGTCGCTTTAACACCACAAAATGTTGTTACATGTAAGGCTTATCATTAATTCTTAAAATTCTAAATTGGACGCCGATCGGCGGCCTCACGTCTTTGGGTTCAAGGAGGCAAAACAGCTTATTTACATAAAGAACGGAATGTGGGTATGGGTGGCTGAAAGGAACTGTGTAAGCATCATCTAGTGAAGCAGTTACCCCAGAATTTACAGAAATATTCGTTCTGACCTTCCCCGTCCCAATCCTTCTATTTCTAGAGATGGCGTAGGGTAGTATGGGCGTCCTCTCCATTCCCCTACTTATTATTTATTTAGGTTTTCCTTTTTCGGCAACCTTTAAAAAAATATATCTGGTGCGACGCATCCTACAACTTTCCTGGCTTCAAGTGCATTCTGCGATTCTCTTGACTCTAGCAATTATTAAAATCTGTTTTATCGTGTTAACGAATATAACACCGTTCTACGAGACAGCGGGAAGCGTTTATTGTTCAGGAATTTATTTTGCTGCTCCTACTTGTCCCACGACCATTATTGAGTAATCATTTCACAAGTGATTCAAGAGACTGTCCAAGCGATATTTTTTAGTAAGATTACCTTTAACGTTTTGCAATAATTGGGGAAAAAACTGTGAAAATTGTAGAAAATGAAACGGTGGGGGTTAAATTCTGGCATTTTTGGAGTAGCTCCTACATATTTAATAACTTAGCTCTACGTCAATTCACTCGGGTACTCAATTCATTTATCGCTCAGTTAATTTGAACTTGGTCAAACAACGCTTTACGGCAGCAAGAAGCGGTAGCGCTTACAGTTCCGGAATTTTAGGGCTGCTCGCACTCGTTCGGGAATGAGTACGAGCAGCACAATAAATAGTTGGGGGACGAAAATGTACCAAAAACTAGGGGTTTTCGCATTTTTCTCGAAACAACTGTAACGATTTTGATTAAACCTTCAACTTGTCAGTACCCAACTTTTCTTCTCTATAAATATCTAAAAAAGCAAAAATAGGTTTTTTACGGTTTTCGGCTAAACAGCTGCAATGATTGTCACCAAACTCAGAGAATGTTTTTAAATAGTTAATATCTATATATTGTTCTCAATAAATGTCCCTCTGACAGTGCGTTGAACAGAGATAAAAATCAAAATGTGGTAAAAATAATGTTTTTTTGAACATTTTTGTAATTCCCCGAGTAACTGCTCCACAGGTTTTCATCAATCTTATGGAGTGCCTTCTAGCCTACATTTTTTTCTCCGTAATTATTTCTGTATTTATAAGTTGAATAGAGATAACCATGAGAACTCGAAAAACCCGGCAAATTATTACACAATGGTTTATTATTCTCATGAACAGCTTGACCTAGTATTACTGCTCCGAGACCCATCCCATTCGATTCAGCATCGAATACTAGGAAACCATACGAAACATGACCTGACTACAATGGAACTACGGAAACTAAATATTCCCCCGGCGCCTGGCGCCCGTAAACGTCTGATCCGATGGAGGGGTGGGAACCCTCGCTCGGCAATTGGCCTTGAAAACGACGAAACACGGCTTATTTGCGATTATACTGCGTTTCGTTAATTTTTTTAACCATTTTTTCCCCATAACAACCATGGGCTTCGTCCGATCGGATTGCGAGATGGCGAGCACAACTAGATACCAAATGGAATTTTTGTGCGAAAGAACGAATTTTTTAGACCACGTTAAAGGCACAAAACGGACATTGCAGTTTTGGAGTCCCCGTGTCTTGAAACGTGAAGTATTTAATTTTGAGGGGGAGTCGTAAAAAATGTGTCGTGACCGAAAACATAGGGTTATTATTCAGAATGAATAATAAACCAAAACGGGATTTGTCAAATATTAATTTATCAGTTTTCCAATTTTCTCAAAACCGGGTACAACGATTTCGATTGAACTTACGGAGTACTCTCAACTAACTAGTGCCTACATTTTATTCTCTATAAATGTTCCTGTAGAAATGCGTTGAACGAAGATATATTGGCTCCCGTGTATGTCGAATTTACGGGGGTTGTGGATAGTTGTGCGTTGCTAGGCCCCAGACATTTTTCGATTCACCATGCCTTGAAACGTAACTTTTTCGCACGACTACCACACTTGTTTATGTAGCGCGAAGTTACCCAAAATTCAAAACGCCGCTCCCTTCGAATATCCGGGATTTAAATAAATTTGACGTCAGTCGAACAGGTTTTGGAAGAGCAAAGGACGGAATTGGACGTTTTGAAGACCAAATACGAAAATTTGCAAAGAGAATGGGACAATCAACAGGAGCATTTGGGTCGACTTCAAGGAGAAGCGTTCAAATTGCGGAATCAATTGCAAACTCAGTCTTCGTATTGCGCCTCTCTCGGAGCGATTATGGGGAATTTGGTTTGGAAAGCGTCGAGACTTCAACCGGTGGTTGAGCTACTCCTGACCACTGTGAGTAATCAACGAGGATATTTTACTGGTTTTAGATACGTTAAGTGAATGAGACGATTATGTAGCGGCAGTTTTACGTTAAACCCTTACCAGCAGGGCATTGTGATGCTCTCTAGACTCAGTGCTGCATCGAGCTTCAACTGGGACTGAATAACTAAGACGATCTCCTTTAGTTATGAAATTGCTTCGAGAATTGAATAGATAGCCGTTGACGTGTGACGCAATCGTCTACTTCCACTAAATTTGAATTACAGTGTTGGTTTGTTTTCGACAAGAATAACTTATAGAACACAGAGAGGGAACACCTTATATAGGTGAGTGCGTCTCCTCTGGCTGGCGAGATACTGTGGGCAAGCACTTTCGATGTAAAGACATCATCGTCTGGCCGTTAAGTCAGTACTGAAGTCAGTCAGTTGGTTGTGGTCTTTATATATAGAGAGAAAGGCAAACGGGATGGTGGAGTGCCATGGAAGTAGGGGAAGGGAGGAGGTCATGCACCTCTGGGGAAACCCGCTAGAGGTGAAGGGAGAAGAATGTAAGGGCAGTTTTTGTATGTCCTAAATAGTCTGTCAGTTGTCGATTCTAAGTCATTTTTGTATAGAGTGGAATGTAAATCTGTCAGTTGGTTGTTTCGTCGTTAGTGCTCCCTCCCTCCCGTCTCATCAAAACCACCCGCCCCCTCGACTCGCAACATCGTGCCAATTGCTTACTGGCGCCCGTAAGCGCCTGGAATATTTAGTTTTTGTCGTTTCGTTGTAGTCAGGTAATGTTTCGTATGGTTTATTAGTATTTTTCAATGCTGAATCGAATGGGATGGGTTTCGGAGCTGTAATACTATGTCAAGCTGTTCATGAGAATAATAAACAGTTGTATATTAATTTGCAGTGTTTTTTAATCATAGGACACTGTTCATTCAACGAACTCGTTCAAAGTCGTGGCTCTATTTGGACAAAAAGTTGGGGTTTTGATCACTCTGGTAGCTATAGTTAGTTTTGTGCCGATTTATCTTTATTTTGGCGTTCCATGGCGCTTTTCAGGGTACATATCATTCACTATGTTAATGTACCTTTTAGGTGAGTCCGTCTAGTCGAGCTGGTGAGATATTGTGGGCAAGCACTTTCGATGTAAAGACATCATTGTCTGCCCATTAAGTCAGTACTAGAGTCAGTCAGTCTTTATATAGACAGATAAACGGGATGGTGGAGCGTTGGGGAAGGAGAAGGGGAAAGGAAGGAGGTCGTGCACCTCTGGGGAAACCCGCTGGAGGTGAAGGGAAAGGAACGTCTTAAATAGTCTGTACATTGTTGATTCTAAGTCTTTTCTGTTTATGATGGTCTCTAAATCCGTCAGTTGATTGATTTCGTTTGTGTAGTGTCTTGAGTGGTGAGAATATGGTGTCGCATTTCGTGTTGATTTGTTCATTTATGATCAGTCCATTGAAGTTTTTGTTTATAAATGTCCATGCTTTCTAATATGTTCGGTTTTCATCCTTTGTATTGTTTACGTAGTAAGATGGTGCAGTCCTGTATTTCGGTAGGTTCACGTCCAGTTGGCTAAGTGGTGGCTAAGAGGTGGTTGGCTAAGTTTGAGTTGTCTTTGCCCACATTTTGGTTGTTCTCTCCCCACCCCATTCGCCCTTTCAGTGTTCAACGTTGAGTACGTTGTTGGTACAAGGGGGTTGAATTTAATGTTTTCAAAAAGCGATTTATTAACTTTATACAATTTTAAGTCAACACGGACAGCGTTACTTTTGCAAGAGACGGGACAGAAATGAAGCTTCTGATCAAAGTTGGAAGGGGTTTGTATCGTTTCCCGTATTATTGGTTTCCGCGACGAAGCTGGCGTTCGAGGAGACAAGGGGGTCTATTGTTCATAATTCGTTAACTTACGTGAATCTACAAAACGTGTCGTCCGACGTATTAGAGGCAACAGCTAAGACATGAAATCGAGGTCTGGCAACCATTTTGTGTGCTACTTTCCTCGGCCCTAGTCTCTTAATTATCCACTGAGTGAAAATTGATTGAATTAGTTGTTAAAGGGACACACATCTCGATCATGCTCGTAGAGCCGAGGAAAGTTTTACGACGTTTCTTCTAATAATCAACTATCGATTTCGTCCGCAGAACAAACTGGCCGAATTTTTTTGTCTGGTGAGCAGCACTTTAGTTTCATTCATGGAAACGTACAGTCGGGAAGTTCCCGACGTCAAATGCGACGAAACTCAATTCATACTGTCGATGGGAGGGATCGTCGCTAATTTGGCCGCAGTTCCCGAAGGACGACAATACATCGTGTCCGACTATAACGGAAAAGAACTTATCGAACAAATCATCAAGCTTTTGCCGACGATTCCGGTCATTTCTGGAGACCCTTTGAAAAGGTGAGGAAATGAATTAGGGCGTTCTTTAATCGAGTATGATGTTCTTTAGAAGCTAAGTTTGGGATTTCCAGACAGACTACGGGTTTCAGAAAAATGATCGTTTTGTCGTTGTACTGATTCTTCGACCACAACCTGTTCGAGACTTTGGCGCATGCACCTTGTCAGACTGCAAAACCATTTGTTCATCAGCGCGGTAGAACATACGACCTACCCACGAAGGAGTCAGTTACTGGACGTTCAGTACATTTCTGTGTGAGGGAGTCAGGTGCCACGTATAAATGATCGTGAAGTCGATCTCAAGTGTTCGTAAATAAACACACTTCAACATCAAAGAAAACTCTTTTAGGAAGCTAGGCACGGACCTGGGAGACAACTAGGACTGCGACTTAAGACCGCAATGCTCATCCCAAATAAAGGACAGACAAAGTTAAAAAAAAGTGTAACGTATAAAATTTTCGAAAATCAGCCAGCTGTTCCTAGTAAAATGCTGTAAATTATTACATAACGGAGCATCAATAAATTATAAAACATTTTGATGATTTCAGCGTAGCGTTTTCCTTACAAATCCTTTTGACAACACACAAGCGTTCTGACTAAAACGGTGTTGGTTGTCCAATAGTTCAATAACGGTTATGTAATAATTCAGGGTCTCCTTCTTCCGTCTTTCGAACTACTGGCCCAAATGGAATAACTTTTTCACGGTTTTTCATCGTAATGAAGTAGAAACACGAAAGTTCCCAACACAACAATCGTTTATATGATGCCGTAAATTACCTATAACCCATTCCGGAACGTTAAGCACTACGAGCTTCCAAATAGAGCTTTAGAAGTTAAATTCTACCAACTTCATACGAGCTGTTGGGTCAGTTGCTAGTGAACCGCTCAATTCATTTTGAGTATTAGAATATAATTTTGCTTTATCGTTCTCTCGCACAGAATAACTGATCCCCCCCCCCCATCCTATTCAATCCAAGATCGTCAAATACTATAAAACGATACGAAACGACGACAGAACGAAAATTGACTTTTTGACATTTTATGTCTTTACTTTGCTACATAAACTCGAAAACGTAACGCGGGATATGTAACGGAGAAGCGTCACGAAATATATTGTGTTGGGTTAGGCGCATGGTAACGTCTGTAAGAAAATCTAACGCTTGGTAACATCACACTTTTAATAACCTCAGTGACTAAGTGATGATGTCAATTGCAATTGACGCGGCCATTATATCGAAACCATCAACGAGCATAATCAAACGTAGTTATTGCAAAAAACAAAAATAAAAGACATGAGATGTTCCTAGTGGTTGCGTACTTGTACGAAAGCTGTACCCACCGTTTGTGTAAAGGTTTCTTTCGCGCCCGTTTTAATGTAAAATTAATAAAAATTTGACCAAAATGTCTGTATAATCCGTCGAGAGTGAAGAATCACTTATATCGTTTATTTACATCTTTTTAAAAATTTAAATCGTTTATATAGGTATCGCCAGGCCACAATAACGACTCTTTAAAGTAGTTTGTTTTCTCTAAAACCCTGAAGGATATTGATTACATTTTTAGTATCAAGTAGAAGAATCGGAATGGCAGTCCAATAAACTGACCATACGATGAGGGTTTATTGAGCTCGTCATATAATTAGTTCATAGCAACCCCAGAAATTTTGGAATTGTAACCATCGTTTTATTTTCGGAATCGTTTTAAGCAATTTTGATCAAACTTGGACGGACTCTCTACAAACTAATTTCTAACTTTTGTTCTCTGCAAACATCAATAAAAATAGGGCGAGTGATGGTATTTAGGCAATTTGGGTGGTTGGGCTGAGACAAGAGGCAGTGCAGGAAATGAGTTCAGGCCAGGGAGAAACTATAACTTTCGCTATGTTGTTCCGCGAGTTCCTTCAAGTAGTCGAATTTACCTCACTATTCAGACGCAGCTCTACACCCCTGAGACCTGTCCTACTCGACTACATCGAAAAATACCTGGGGAACGATACCAAACACGACGTAATTTCAATAAAACTGCCAACATTTGGTTGTTGACTAATTTTAAATACCATTTTTGCCCAGAACAAACATGGTTTTCGTTCAATCGGATTGCTGAGTAGACAGAAACAACTAGGGCTGGTTAGGGATGGTTAATGGCTTCTTTAGACCGCGGTTAAGACAAACTATGGAGCGCAATGACCTACGGATTTTGAAAGCAAAAAGTCCACCGGAGCTGAGGGAACAGTGGCATAAGTCATGTATCTCCCCCTGGAGCGGACTTGTTAGGGAGCTCGCTTAGATTTCCCGGCTGTATCGCTGGTGCTCATTGCCTCACCCACTGGGTTCGGAGGTGGGAGGATCGAACCTGAGTTCACTGGTCCTATCTCTGCCTGGTGAGGACAGCCTCATACTGTACCCCCCAACATTGAAGGGTCACATTATAAGAGTAGGATGTGGGGGTGGAGGAGTTGCAAAAAAGCTTTTTCTGACTGAAACAGATGTATTATTCAAGATGGTTAATAAATCATCACCAATAAATGATAAACAGCTTATGGGAATCTGGCAGGAAAATACTGAGCGTATTCTTGGCAGTATTTATATTCAATTCCACTTGGTAGTCATTTACCTCAATCTCTTTCAGTTCCTTAGTTAATATAGCCTTACAGTAAGTGACTCAGACAGAATTGTATTCCACTTGCTCGTCATCAGAGGCCACAGGCTTGTCCAACGTATTAATCGATTCAAAATTTTCATAATGCTCCCATATTTTCCGATTTATGAGTAGTTTTCTATTTTTCACGCCCAGCTCTGCGATTGGGGGTTAACTGTACAGTTTTTCTTCTTATTACAGAATCCTATTGATGGTGCTGTACAACATCAGCATCAACCAAACTGGAATAGTTTTGATTCAAGACCAGAAACCACTACTTGTCGCAGTGTCCAACATCATCGTGAGTGAGCACACTCCCGAACTCAAAGTCCTCGCGTTGCGGCTTCTCGAGTCCATCACGTTTGAAATCCCCAACGGCCACGTTCTTCTCAAAATACAACAATTCGTAAGTGAACGCCTCCTTTTTAAGCACAAAACGCACAAAACACTACAAAAAATCGGTTTAACAAATCTGATCAGAAGCTGCGAATCTAACTGTAGTCTTCACCTTACAGCATGGAAGAGTGAACTGTAGGGCTTGTTTGTACTGAGAAACTGGGTGTAGAAAGTCTTGAAAGAGTGGGAAAGCACACAGGTGTAGCGACCTTAAAACGTCTCAACCTGCTGTTCCAGACCAGTGGGGAGGTATGTTGCATCTAGGCCTCATAGGTGGCCCATGACAACACCTCGGTAGCCTTGCCATCCTGACTTTGGTCATACCTCATGGCATGTGCAGCCTGGACCTCAAGTCGGCGTCAGGTTTTTTGATGGCTTTGATGGAGATTCCTCGCCTTTTCTTGTTTATTTTTGTTTCTCCAGTCAGGGGTCGCATGCAGTCCGTCGGGCTAAGTACTCTTCCCTCTCTTCTTATACCATGGGGTTTTACCATTATCGTCTGATCCCAGCAGATTGTGGGGGTTAATTACCCATCTTGCCCATCTCCTTGATATCACTAACATGCCTACATGTAACATGTGTTACACAAATACTTATACACGAACATATAAATACTTCCACACTACAGGAGGAGTACTAGGGTATCTGCCCCCTGCTTATTGACTATTCTACTGCGTGGTAGGAGGAGGACGAGTACTCTTTATTCCTCCCCATCCCCCACTACTCCTATTCTATTCCTAATCGCTCTATCCCAGCTATATCCCACCTAACCTGAACACACAAATCTACAAACTCTATACCTATCTAGCTCCCACCCATATTACATTGCCTCGCCATCGGTTCCACTTTTCAGCAACGCCTCACAACTGGAGTGAAAGCTCTAGTCGATGACCAGACGTGATTTATATTTATTTTGATTAAGCAGAGAACAGATGCCTGGTCCACCAAGCACCCTGTTGATTATACGCTCACAAAGCCATTTCTAGGCAAACAAGACCTACCTTAATCGAAGCACTGATTGCACGTTAACCGAATAACTCGTGCTAACAGTCACATAAGTCGGCCTTAGAATGACGGCCATGAAATACGTACCAGTGGCTCAATAAACTCTGGAGTTTTAATTTGTCAAGTTGTTGATAAAATTGCATTGGCCAGACCACAGGGTTTACTAGTACAGCTCACGGTAACAGTTGAGGCCTAGCAACAATAGCGTTCACGAGTACAGCTCACGATAACCGTTCACTGTAACAGCTCATGGTAACAGTTTAGGCCGTTTGACCAAAGAACGCGTGAAATGCAACCAATGTCGCCACCCCAAATGTAAACAAGTACGCTAAATTTAAAATAGCACTCACCTGTGTTTTTAGGCGTCCGAAAATTGAAGGCAGTCGGCCGTTTTGATGGGTTCAGTGAGGAAAACACTAAGCGGAGGTGGCAAAAAATACACAAAAAACACAATTGAATAAAACAGAAAGAACGCCTTGGCGGTAATTCGAAAACTGAAGGTTAAAACGCGTTTTAATTTATGTTCATTCCGACCGTTTGATTGCAAAGTGCTAAGTTCCAAGGTTCATTTCGGTGAATGCGCTAGTCGGGGACCAGTTGAGAAGGAACAGCGAACGAGTGAACTGCACTCGTGAACCACAGAGGCCAACGCAATTCAGCCAAGTTTTACAAGTTTATACGAAACGAGAGAAAAATATATGAAATTATCAGTGTAATGTGGGAGGAGGCGTCGAGGAAAGATGTGTGACGCGTCCAGCCACAGTTATTTGGTTTAGTTTAAGACTTGAAATTCGTAATACGCGCATTTTTTTAGTGAAATGAAATCGCAATTTTTCTGTCAGCCGTTTACATAACTTTCCTTCTTAGTACATAGGGCCAAGGGAAGTAAAAATGGTCGATTGAAGGGTCCTCCAAAAAGAAATGGCCTATTTCTATCTGAACCGCACAAAATGATTCAGATTCATTGTACCTTCGTCTAGTATTTATGTAACATTTGACTCCCACTGTAGTCTGCAGCTCCCTAGCACTTCCAAACCCCTCGTAACAAAGGGTGACAGCAGTGAGATGGCATTGTTGATCTGTAGGTTTAACACAATTCCTTGGAGTAACAATGCTGATGCAGAGGCAGCTCAGCAAGCTTGTTGGCTACATCCATCAAACGGCTTTGCAATGACCTATTCTTAGGATGGACCAATCTCAAATAGCATCCTTAAAGCAGTCAATGCAGGAGTTAACTCGTGGATCATTTACCCACACCACCTCCCACCTAACCCTTTCTTAGTACTTCCTGCTGAGTAACTTCTTCTCCATAACCCCAACAGGGTATCTGCCACAACTGCACCTCCATTTCAAGCTTCCAGGACAGGAAAAGAGCACCTACAAGTACCCCAGGAGGGCTTTGATAGCCCTCAGTGTGATTGGTCTCCCCTCCCAACTCTGCTTGATTCCCTTACTCCCCCTTACTAGTTCCAACCAACCAGTGTTACATATATAGGGTTAGAGCAATTGCTGTAATCACGCCACTTTCCTTACACTAATGTTCGACATTTTTCTCATCCATCCAATCACCCTATCCTTTTAATTACAACGTCAATAAAATGACGTTATCCGACTGTTCGATGACTGCGATTTGGGTAAACAAAATCGTCAGCCGTTTTTAAGAAAACAGTTTGGAGTTTTCATTAATTCTGTTCTTAATTGGAAGATTATTTTATTTCATTTCTTTGTTTCGTATCGTATCAAGACTCATCGTCTCATCTGCTGCCTTCAAACTTTGACTACAGACAACTAATTATAGATCATTTACCAGCCCAGACCAAGGACACGACTTGCCAAGACCAAGTAAGCAGGTGAACTAACAGAAGCAAGGGGTAGAATTTCTTTCTTCGTCTCTCCACCAAAAATCTTCACTTCATCCGTTAACTCTCTCCTCGTCTCGTCTCTGGGGTCATCAGCATCCCGTTCTGACTTTATCCTGTAGTGTCGTGTTTCGTGAATCCTATAATCCTGACCCTAAATCGCAGGGCGAACAATCAGACATCCACCCTTCAAAGCTGCGTCACCCTTTCGTTTTGGTTTTGTCTGGCCAGAACGTTTTATTTTATCTTCATAATTTTTCATTTCACGCAGGAGCAATTTTCATTTTCTTTTCATATAGCCTGGTTTAATAAACCTGTTAATTTAACACGAGGGAAAAGGATTTTCTGTTGAGATCCCTCCTTTGCGTTAACAAATACAACTGCAGTTAGTTTTGAACAGATTTTGCTGATAAACTTTTTTTCCAGTCCAAATCCAAGTAGATGTGGGTTAACTGTTCTCTCTGTATTGCGTTCACACACAGACTATTTTCTCAAATGTGTTTTTTCAGACATCGGAAAGTAATCCAACATTTCTGAACCCCTCGTAACAATTGTTAAGCCCCTCGCCTAACTCATACAAATTTCCTCTTATTTCCAGATACCGAGAGACAAACTGGAACTCCTGAAAGACTCGACAGACGCTCAAGTGAGGCAACATTGCGTCAACATATTGGCCAATATGAAGAAAGCCGACATCGCCCTCGGTAAAGTACCTCTGGGGAGCAGTCAAAACGTTTCGTACATCCCTAAAGAAGAATGTCTGCTGGTCGACAAGTCTGAAAGATAAAAGTTGACAAAAGTGCGTTTTACGTTGTACGAGAACAGGAATTAAATATAACACGTCGAACTTATTCGCTATTTATTTAGTCAAGGCACTGATCAGTCTCACGAGGAGGAGCATGACCTTGTGCCCCTTGGAGATTCAATACATCATTAACGAATGGACTTACATGTCACTAGGCAATGTGATAGAGTTCTGTTGTTAGCTCACAATATTCCGTTAAAAAAATAAATCCCTACAAACAACAAGTAAGAAAGAAGCACAGAGGGCGGGGCAGCAGGTAAGAAGCCAAATCCACTAATTCCATCCTCTCGGAGTTCTGTTCACTAAGTCAGCCCTAGCCCATTGCTGGATTTGTGTCAAGAGGACAGCGAGAGAACGAACTGCCTGGAATGCTGTCAGAGTGTGGCATACCAAACGAATCATGTAGCAAGATATTCAACTACCCAGATGAGTACCCAATTGGTGGATGTGTGATGGTCAAATAAAGCACCTGCGTACAGGTTAGGATATTGCACCTTTCAGCGTATGCAAAGAGGCGTTAAGGACGTTTATAATAAATAGAAAGGATATAAGAAAAAAAAGAGATTAAAGCGATTAATACAATTTCTCCGGTCCAGGCACGAACGAACAAATAGCTGGTTTAAAATGTTAACAAACTAATGTTCCAACCAGTTTTTAACGGTGTCGAGGTGACGTCAGTGCCACGTAGGGAACAGAAATATTTAAAGGGGAACCGGGATCGGGAAGAAAATAAATGCGGAGCGCACAGAAAAACAGGTCACAAAACGGGAATAATAATAAGGTTACTCCAATAATAGTAAACCGAAAAGGAGGGGAAATGATAACATAAACAATTTGATAGCGCTGCTTCCCATTGTGGTTGGAGATGAGGCTTTAAGTGAGTTCCATTTAGTAATCTCAGGACCAACACACAAGACAAAACGTAGCCTTCTGACGATGGAGAGGAAGGGCTGTAGGCAAATGGTGGGAATCATCGTGGGTACACAGCCAAATGAACAAACCCGTAGATGTTATGGGTATAAGCGACACCCCTGGGTGCAGGTGATGCGGTACAGACGAGGAGACTCCCTACCATGTCGTACCATGAAAGGGAGAGATTATCGGTCTTAGTTACAACCTTCGATACCTAGCAACTGCCACCAATGGGACTTAAGGACGGTGCTTGTTCAGACCTTAGTCCGATAATCTTGGTTCGGCTTGGCAGCAGTCGCTTGGCGATACCGCCCCTCTTTATTTTTAACTCCTCAGCCTCCCATCGCGTTTTCCTTCTTCTCTGGTGCTCCGGCGAATGACATTCAGACACATCTCTCTCAGCTCGTAATTAATTTGCATACCGAAATATGAAGACGGTCCATTTTTTTCGATTGCTCGGACAAGTGGCGCCAGAGTGTGAAAACCAATTTGGTTCATCAGATTGTCGTTTGGTCAGACTTTACAATCGCCTGGAACTTCAAGTAAGCCCAACGCTCCTTCCCTTCGTCCCTTCCCTCAGAATCCCTTCTCTCTCCATCCTATCGGTTTACCCACCACAGAAAAAAAAAATAATAATTTTTCGTACAGTCCACTCTAAAACTAAATACAACAGTGCTCAACCCAAATGAAGGACAATTAGAGCTAAAAAGTCATTTTTTTGGGCCTGCAAATTTTCTGAAAAACAGTTCCAACAATTTCGACGAAAACCTATTATATAATCCCATTATTTTCCAATAAGTTATTGTAATGACTGACTCCTATTAAAGGCACCGGGTGATCGTGGTCTAGTGGTTAAGACTTTGGTTCATAATTCTCAACGTAAGTCGAGGGTTGTGGATCGGAGCTCCGCGCGATATGCCGTGATTTTTGCCTGTCAGCAGCTCTTCAAGAAGCATCTCCAAACTACCTCAGTACATTACCTTCACGACGGTAGTTCAATAACAGTTATAAAGTAATCAAGGATTGCCTGTGGAATCACTCAATGAAGGTAGTGGCATAAATAGGAGCAACCCAATAAATTCAGGAACCTATTGATACGAAGATGAAAGTTCCGATTTGAAAGCAATAAAAACGGCTGAATGCAAATGGTGCGGAGAAAGTTGCGAGGTGCGTCGCCCCACATATTTTTCACGTTCCAAGTTGCAAGCGCACAGACAACATATTCCATTTTGAGCATTTTCTTAAACGTATGGTTTTGTCCAGCCTCACTCGACAGTCATCGTACATCAATCGACTAGGTGCCTGTTAGATGCAGCATTAATGACGCCACTGGACAGGTTGGACGTCCACTAGTTGGTTCATAGCCAAAGGCCAGGGTTAACATTTTGTATTACAAGCTGTTGAACCTATAGACGATTTCTCATCATTCCGAGCTGTGATCTGGTCAAGAGCGACCTTTCGAAATACTTTAAACGGGGGTTTGTTTAACGCCTCCCTACAACACATTCTATTCAGTCCCAACTTAGCGTGACTGTTGCTAAATTCGTGTAAAAATTCCTAAAAACCTGTTGCCCCTCCCGCCGTTGCGCATAAACATCTTTAAAGCAACCCGCACAACGACTTCCTTTACTTTCACACAGTTTCACTGTAACTCTGACTTAAATAACAATAAAAATGATCACGATCAAAACCAGTTGTAGAGAAGCCAAGTCGAATTTCATTCAATGTTTCAGCAGATTTCGTTGTTGATTTTTCCTTGAAGGAGCGGATGAGACATATTCCGACGAGTCCGTTAGTGATGTCAGGCTGCCATAGCCCTCTTGGTTGCGCAAATTATTTTTTGCTGAAGAACGCCCTCCTGAAGCCTGCGCACATTAAAAAAAAGAAGTTATAATATGTCTGTGTGAGAGTGTGTGCTTTACTTAACAACTACTTTATGTACATATAAAACGGGGGGCAAAGCTCATCTGCCAACAGAACTCCACTGTCTGTAAAGAGCTAATTCCATCGGTCAGTCGACTTGACACAAAGCTACGTGACACCCTAAATTTATGAATTCCCTGCCAATTATGAACGTTATCGACATGATCGACACAAAGTTGCGAGAGGCGAACCCACATCATGTCGCCCTGTGGCGAAGACTTGCATCAAGGAACCCGCCCCCTTAGGTAAATAGGCTCTTCATCGCAGCTTGTCTTCGTAACTGCCCTCTATGCATCACACAACTCTCTTCAGTCCTACGTACATTGAACAACTTATCGTGACGTTAACTACTAATTACATTTATTTTTCAATCAATTCGTAGGAACTGGGTAAATACGAGGGACGTCCCAAAAGTAAGTTCCGATCATTTGTAAATCCGTGGGACAATGCCGTAGGGAAAAAATTCCAATGGGGATACTTCGTGTTACATCTGGTGGCAACACTGAATTTTTCTTGTTACTATCAATTGTTGCGGCTTATCAGCACCAGTGTAAACATGGCTGCTACATTGAAAAACCCGTCAAATTGTGAAATCTGTTCGGTGATCCGTTTTTTAGTTTTTGAGAATGTTTCTGTGCCCGAAATTCACCGCAGACTCTCTTCAGCGTATGGAGAAGGGGTCATGAGCATCGAAATGGTCCGTAAGTGGAAGGGAAGTTTCCTGGAAGGGCGGGAAAGTGTGCATGATGAACAGCGAAGTGGGCGCCCTTCCACTTCTCGTGGAGAGGACGCAGTTTCTGCAGTTCGCAAGCTTTTGGAGGAAGATGCGCGCTTTATTCTAAGTGATATTGTCGAGAAAGTGCACATCAAACATCAATTGATTCGTTCTTCAGTACACCGAATCATTAGTGTTCACCAAAGTTGATTTCAACTCCTTCGTTGAGTCTTTCACGTTTTCGGCAAAGGTCACTTCCGTCAGTCGAGCAAGTGCTGCATGAATCACACCCAAGCCCGATCCATCATGACACGGGTTTGTAAGGCCATCATTACGTCACCCATTACCGAATCTCATCGTTCTTTTTTTTTCTCGTCATTCGCCTTCTACAACTTGCACCATGTCCACCTCGCTTGTCCTCGCGTTATTCTACCTCCAGGAGGCCACGCTTTTGAAGACGGGTAAAATACCTTTGGCACATTGCCTGGTACCAGCGGATAAAGGTATTGTGCTCAATATATAAGCTATTCACGTCACGTCCGCAAGTCACCATCTCGCTCACCTTTTCGTCCGCGACGTCACGACACACCACAAACATTCATTTTTATTTTCCGATTACGTTGCCTTGTTTAATTTTAAAAGAAGTGATTTCATTTATTTTTGTATTGCCTTAAGTTATACCTTCGGTGGGCCCACACAATATCATTGGTTTTGCTTTGTAAAAATACAGTCCACACAACACACGTTGAGAAGTTTACTTGGGCGTATCGCTCGTCCAATCCTAGATCAACAATTAGGGAAGATCTCAAGTTCTCAAAAGTGTGTGCAAGGTGGGTGCCTCGCCTCTTGACCAAAAATCACCCAACATTTGCTTGGAACATTTGATTGGGATGTTTTCCCCCACCCCCCAAACTCTCCAGACCTTGCACCGAGTGACTTTTTCCTTTTCCCCCTCCTCAAAGTCCACCTGGGCAGAAGAAAGTTCCGTACGAACGCTGAACTCGAAGCCGCGGTCTCGGAATTCTTCAAACAAAATGACGCAGAATGGTACGACAAGGGGTTACGTAAACTGGCACCACGGTACCAACAATGCATCGATCGGAATGGCGACTACGTCGAAAAATAAAGTAGATCCGTACCTTTAAGAATAATTTTTTTTCCAAATTGGTAGAGTTTTCGATTTTTCCCAGCACTTCGGAACTTACTTTTGGGACGTCCCTCGCATATATACCATTTTCAAATCAAATTAAACTTTGTGGCGTAAAAGTTTGGAATTGACCGGGAGGAAGCTGTTTCTGGGAGAAGCTCCTGCAATCTAGCAGACAAACTTCATACTACAAGTGGCTCAGCTCAAACGCTATATCATTTATTTCCTTTCCAAAAACAAGAAGAATTTTTTTTTTTAGAACAGAAAAAAAAGGTGTAGAAAAGAGAACTAAAATATCTGGTGCGTTGCAACACCAGAACTTTCTTTAGCTCTACGTCAATTCACTTCGTACATTGCTTTTTCTACTTACTCAATTCATTTGAACTTGGTCAAACATCACTTCACCGCGGCAGGGAGCCGTAGCACCCAAAGTTTCGGAATATATTGTGCTGCTCGTACTCATTCCCGGACCATTATTGAGCAATTAGTACACAGATAATTAATGAGGCTGTAAACACGATTTTTTTAAAAAGGATAGCAATCACTTTTGCAGAGTTATCGGGTAAAAACTTATTAAACTGGTAGTAAGCGAAACAGCGATAGTTGAAATTCCGGAATTTCTGGAGTCACCCCCTTATAACTTCTGAGCGTTTCACCTTATATGTAGTAGATTTGACTACTACGCCATTTCTTGTTTTTTTTTTTAACATTCTAGTAACATTTCAGCAGAGTTTATAAGAAAAAAATCGCGCTAAAATCCATTTTCGTCGAAAATTTCGGTAATAATAAATTATTATTGTGCTGCTCTCGTCATTTTCCCACAAATGGGAATTTTACGGTGTTGTCTTAGCGGGAGCTGTTCATATAAAAAATTTAATCAAAATCATTTGAGCCGTTTTTGAGAAAAATATATTTGGTGTTTTGATCACTATGATAACTATAGTTAACTTTCGGTGGATTTAGCTCATACCCTTATTTTGGCGCCCCATGGTAACCCGCGGGCTAGATATTTAAGTTTTATCTAAAAATCGTTCACAGACCATTTTCCCAAATAGTGTTTTACGGACTCAGTTGAGTCTGAAACGTAAATATCTTAAGAAAACTAAAAAACGTTTTTTCAGCCGATTACATAACTTTCCTGTCTACTTTGTAGAGCCAAGGAAAGTAAAAATGAAAGCGCCCATATTTCGGCAGCAGTCTGTCAAGGAGCCTGCTCTCCTTTTGTCGTCTCAAATACCTTATTTTTTTGTTCATTTCGTCGCTGCCGAATGAGGAATTCTACGAAGAACAAAAAAACTCGTGAAGAACCTGTATTGTAGTACCGGTATATAGTCCATGGATTTCAGCTCTGAGGATTTATGAGTAACGATGAAATATTATTTCGAGGTTCATTTATTTTGCAGTTCGAGGAGTCCCATCGATGATTTACCCTTTTGCTTTTGCTCGGTTTCGTCTTGCAACCTACCCTCAACTGAGAAGGTGGCTAGCTTTAAGTTACGTATTTTGAGTTTCATTATTTTTCTGTGTATTCAAATTTGATGCTTGACCTGTAGACCGACGCGGTACGCCAAGATGAGGGCGTGAACCAAATCTGCCGCGAAACTATAGCTCTCATTGTGACCGAAACGCCCAAATTTCGTTTTCCTCGAAACCGGTTTTAATGATTTTGAATTAGGGTTTTGTATGGGCAACTGCCCAAGGAGTTCATTTGATACACGTCAACTGTTCGCGTACCATTTTTGTTGTCTTGTTTTTCGTGCCAAGCGTTACACATTCAATTTACAAACTTGTTTGACGCAAGCGGCTTTCTTTTCGTAATAATTTCAATCGCTAAGCTTCAACAAAAATAACGTTCCTTCGGCTTTCCAAGGTAAATGTGTGTATTTTTGCATCTGATTCCTAGGGCACTTTGCAGAGATATTTTCATTGTTGAAGAAAGCGGAATGTTTACAAATAGGAGCTCCTAGGCTACGAAAGTGCATTTATTACTTTATTTTGCCCTTCCCGTTAATTTTACTCAAAATCGTACAACTTTTTCCAAATCAAATTGTTCACGAGCGGCAAATTATTTTCATCTTCTATTTTTGTTTGTTTTGTTTTTAACCGAGTGCCTATCACGGGTAACTTTGCCTGTCGCGCATCACGGAGCAGAGCCCATGACGCCAAGCGAGGAAGAGATGAAGACTAGTGACAACTTGTTTTTCGGATGTGCTGACATTTACTGGGTCATCAGTATCCCATTGGTTTACTTCGTGCCTTCAAGTAATAGTACGACTGCATCAAACCGTTCTCGTCATCATCTTCGCGTCAGTTGGGATATAGTGACTTACCATTCTGCCAACGCGTCTCCCAAAGTGCATCAGGGGCGTCCAACACCTGCAGCTGCGAGATCTCGTGCCCTTGATCATTACGGTCAGACAGACACTGTTTAATTTTCTTTTTCTCGTTGGACTTTCTACAGCCATTTCCGCCGAATAATTTTACTTTATTTCGTTTACATCTTAGAAGAAGTTCGTTGTTTTTTTATTTTTTATACATTTTTTTTTTCAAATTATATTGGAGAGTTACAACAAAATTTGTGGTCTGGGGTAGTTGGTATTGAGACCTCAAATCATCCTCTGGTTCATAAACATGCGGCCTTCCATAGTATGATCAATAGGGCACTGTCTATACCAATGAACAGTCAAAATTTATTAAAAGAAAAATCAGTCATTAAAAGCATAGCAGCGAGTAATGGATATGGAGGAGAGCTCATCGACTTTATTTGGAATAGGGTTCTTAGGAAAAAAAGAGGGATGGTAGAGGAGAAAAAATGGATAGAAATACCTTACTATGGGAAAATTTCGGATAAACTTGGCAAAATTCTATCATCTAGAGGTTTCAAAGTAGGTTTTAGAAATAAAAATAGTCTTAAAGCTTTATTGGGTTCTGTTAAGGATAAAATTAACGTCCAGGATAAAAGTGGGGTCTATAAACTAAAATGTTCATGTGGACTTGAGTATTGTGGTCAAACTGGTAGGAAATTTAGGGGACGAATAAAAGAGCATGAAAAGGATTTTAGGAATAACAAAGGTGATTCTGCGTTTGCAAGTCATCTGAGTGAATCCATTCATGACTTTAGTTTTGATTTAACAAATAAGCAGTATATGGAATTTCTTCACTTTTGCCCAAAAGGAGGTATGTTAGATGTTCTGGAAAAGTTCGAAATTATTAAAAGTGATAGGTGTGGGAAGTCTCTAAATGAGGTAATCCCTCAAAACATTTCACTACTAATAGGTTCATTTTTACAATAGCTTGGGTTTTCCCTCCACCATTGTCTTGAGTTGATTGACATCGGGTTTTTCCGATGTTACTGCTCTGGTTTCCCCTGCCCCACCCCCTTCTCTGAGCCAATAGGATTCAATATCTCCGTTCACCTAACTATATAAGATGTTCTTTCTATGAGGTACCTTCGATTCATGTTTGTTACTGATGATGACCTAACCGTCGAAATCGATTTAACAATTGTGCTCATTATTTCTGTGGAAATATAGACAATTTATTGCTAATTCTGTTTTTTAATCAATTTCATTATTTCTCGTTATTATATTTACTTCGATTCACTTCCATTATTTCGTTACTCCCCATTATCCAAGTATTTACTGTACTTTCGTATCCCTGAGTGCTGACTGTGACTGACTGGAGTTCGCACTGCTCACTGCAATTCGTTGGCTAATTTTAACGAAAGGATTAATCTGATTAGCAAAAAGTTCAATTTGGTTTGGAAAAGGATTCGCTTGACTTGGAAATGCTATAACTTCCCGTTTTATGCCGCGACCTTCGTCGACAAAACGTAACAGTACAGGTAATCGATGGGGCTGCCAACTCAATTTTTCTGGGGAAGGTTTGTGCGCACAGTGGGGAAAACACCGAGAAAAGAAGTCTATAAAATGACTTCAACTTGAATTTCGGAATTTCTGCTGTTGCTCCTAGCTATTTCCCGATCATGCAACTTTCCTCAGCCCTACGCGCATTCAACGATATACTAGCTGTATTAAAAATGGTAAGTATGCTGCTTCAGTATGTAGTAGAGTCACATTAGTTTACTCACCGATGGGGTTGAGCTTACAGGGAGATGAACGGGTTTTTCATTGGCAATCCTTTCAAGCATATCCACCTACGAAGCACAAATAAAAATACACGCTTTAATTTCCCTTTTCTCAACAAAACTCACACATAAATTTCAAACAGAGCTCTAATACCTCCGGAAATATAGGAACAACTACCCCGAACCCAGAACTGCAGGTTGTCATACAGGGTGAGCCATAACAACTGGTGCAGTTTCAAAGGGCGATTTAAAAAAAAACGGTGCAACTTAGAAGATTACGGTTTGTTTTATTGAACGCCATACATCACCCCATTTCGGTAGATCAAGTCGTGAAAATTACATCAGGAAGGTGGGCGCCCTCAGCAGCGACGCACTGATGTAGGCGATTCCTGAAATTTTCAGCCCTCCTCTGGCACATTTCGATGGGAATTGCGGCGATTTCTTCCCTGATTCGAATCTTGAGGTCTTCCAGAGTGTGAGGTCGATGTTGGAACACCTTTTCCTTCAAGTAGCCCCACAGGAAAAAAATCACCCGCACTCAAATCTGGCGATCTTGCCGGCCACCCCAAGTCACCCCTGAGAGAGACGAGGCGTGCGGGGAACATCTGCCGCAGTTTCACCATTGAGATTTGCGCTGTGTGGGCCGTAGCCCCACCTTGCTGAAACCAAATATCCCCCAGATCCTCTTCTTCAGCTAACTGGTTCAATTCGGGTTCAAAAAATCTTTCCAGCATGAAAAGATAACGCTGAGCATTGACAGTAACAGTCCTTCCATCCTCCTCGAAAAAATAAGGCCCAATCACCCCAAATTTTGAAATGGCACACCAGACAGTGACTTTCGGGGAGTGGAGAGGTCTCTCGTGAATTTGTCCTGGGTTGCGGTCACACCAATAGCGGAAATTTTGTTTATTAACCGCTCCAGAGAGATTGAAGTGGGCTTCGTCCGAACTGAAAAAAGTGGACGTTGGTGGGATGCGTTTTATCATCTCTTGGCATCGATTCAAGCGGTTTTGGTAGTCTGGAGGTGACAATTCCTGAACAATCATAATCTTGTACGGATGGAATGACAAGTCCATGTGCAAAATCCTCCTTAGTGAGGTGTTAGAGATGTTCAGTGCTACTGCGTGCCTCCGAGCAGAGCGCCGAGGCGACTGTTCCACTGCTGCTCTCACTCGAGCCAAATTTTCAGGTGTTCTTGCGTTTCTTGGTCTTTCTGCACCTCTACGCCTTACTGTGGAACCAGTTTCTTCCAATGCTTGAACCCAACGTGCGATAACATTGCGGTGAGGGACGGGATCACGACGTGGGATGTTGTAACGCAGTTGGAAGGCCCGCTGGGTGACGATGAACAAACGGCCACTTTCAAAAAACGTGCGAATGATGAAACCTCGTTGCTCTCCGCTCCAAACCATTCTAACGACTGAAAACGGGACCACTGCCCGGGCACAATGAGACCCCTCCCAGGTTGTTAACCCCACTGCAAGGCATGCAGCACCCCTTCGAAACTGCACCATTTGTTATGGCTCACCCTGTACTTAGCTACTCTCCCCGTGGAGAGTTGTCGCCCTTGTATCACCACGTGGAGGCATGGCTGCCATCTGAGAGGAGTTCTTAATCTGATTTCCCGCCTGATCTGTTTATTTGGGTGAAAGCAGCCACGTTTTTTGCTTTCATTGTCATAACCTTCTATGCAAACTGAGCAAAACAGTTAAAGGTTTGCTTAGCGATGGTCAAAGCTGGAAGGTTTGGCTGCTCTCTCCCAACATCTGTCGCTCACTGTTGTAGGAACTACGGGGGAGCAGCACGTGGTTTCTTGTTTCCTCTGCACTGGAGGCCCAAGATGTGCATGACGGAGAGTATTTGAGAGGAAAGAAGTAGATTCAGGTGAGGTGTCAGTTCGTGGGTATCCAAAGGAAATGGTGAACTGCACCGATAAGTTTCATAATGAACTTGGCAAGTTGGGTGTCTCTCCTTAAATAGGAGGTACATTTTCTTAATATTCAACTCGCCAGGTTAGTAATGTTTCCTGGAATATTTCAAGCCTGGAGAGACTACACCCAGGCTTGGAGACCTGGAGTTGGACTTTTACGACCTCTGAAACTTTTATTGTGGCCAAATATCAGCCGTCTAGCTCTGTCACGTTTCCAGTATGGCGAAGAATAATTCCCTCTTCTACCTCAAAAAGCAGCCCCCGTAAGATCAATCCAGCTGTTTTGTCCATCGTGAGAGAGTAGCAAATTGAAGTGGAGTAAAATATTATTCCTTTCCAGTGCTGTAGTGATTTCAAAACACTTGAAGCGCTTACAATTGCACGGGTCACCCATTTAGGAGGGTCGATAACTTCATCTGCTTACCCAATTCGATCATTCGCTCGGTTTTTCCCTCTTCTTGGAGTCGGGTTGGTGGTCGACAGATTCAGGTCTGTTTCCTTATCAGAATGACTGTTCTATTGAATTCAGACCTGCAGAGGTACGTTGTTCGTTTGCCAGTCTCCCCGTAGGGTATTGCCCATGTTATACATCACAGAAGTCTGTCCTCCTGATCTAACTTTACTACTGACGCCTCAACGAATATGAAACAAACGGCTCCTCGCTGTCAATGACAAACTATTGCTTTAATTGATCAAATCCTTCCTTCCCGTCGCCGTTACTAATCTCGATTCCTCTGAATTTCACAATCATTTCACAGGAGAAATTTCATCGTTTCCTTCCTCATTCTTCTGTTTTAGTCAACCCAACAACCACCAACAGACTCTGCATGAAGCTGCAAACAGAATTCCATCTCAAATTGTAGCTTCTTTCTCCCGGACAGTGGCAATTGGGAAACGCACCTGCCGCCTAGGGTGAAAAGCAGCGAAAGTGAAACCCCAAGCATTCCGTGAAGATGACCACTGATGGAGAAGAGGTGACATTATACAGCGAAATCAAGTCTTAATTCACCTTCACGTAAGTTCGAGTATTTTAGTACATCACGCTGAAATAAATACATTTCCCCAGAAGTTTACTAGGTATTTCCATGTGATAGAAAATAAGACCACCCCAGTTTTCAAAAGTTATCTCACTGACAATATGTTTGCGTCGGTGCATTAAAAAAACTGCATGAATAAAATTCCCATTTCAGTTCACAGAGATTATCCCATTGGTGTACGAGCGAACAAAAAATTTACTCACCAGGTCTTTCTCTCTTTGAGGATCCTGAGCAGTAACTTTTTGAATCAACGCCCTCTAAAAAAACAGAAGTACACATATTTGTATTATTTCATGTTTTGTCACATTTTGACGTGTATATATTAACAAAATGTTAAATTGGTTTTAAAACTAAAAACATTCTACGCCAATTGAGCCATCAAAGATGGTTTTCATCAATTTTTCGAATCAGTGACGTACCCGCGACACTGAGAAAACGTTTTGGAACGCTCCCACGACTTGGCGCCTTCTGATTATCTGCTTACCACTCTGAAGATGCGCCTTGCGGAAAAAAAACATTTTCGGCCGACTAGGAGTTGAACGAGAGAATGGTTCCCTAATATCGTTGACATGTTAGAAGCGAAAATAGTGGTAGGAAACCTCTACACCGCTCAAAGTGAAAGAGCACTGGCTGAAGGTGGCGAGAGGCAGACGGTTAGGCATATCCTATTCAATCTGTCCAATATGCACAGCAAAGAGAGACAATACATAGACATCTGAGTGAAGCTGGGATGGAAATTCGAGAGATGAAGGACTACGTGAGGTCCCTCACAGCATTGGTGATAACAGCACTGTAGGATAGCATAAAAATAACGAAGGGGACGGAAAACCAGGATGAGCGGCAGATGAGTTCCTGAATAGTGAGTGGAAGCCTGGGAGACCTCCCCTGAGGCTTACTGGGGTCCTTCCGAACCTCAAGGAAGGCCCAAAATTCGAACTGTCTCGTTCTGGGATGAGAAAAAGCCATAAGTGCCATCAAAAGATGGAGCCTTAAGGGTTTTTTTTAATCCAAACGTGGTACCAGATGAATGCACAGCCCGCGGCCTTGCTCCAGTAGCATTATGGGTTAGGGTAAAGTAGGTAGAATGGAGAAATCCAATTCCTACCCAGGGCAAGGCCTGAAAAAGCTGGAAAATGCGCTTGCTCTGTGGACATCAAGGTGGTCGTGGGGTTGCTAGGAGGCAGCTCGCCCATCCCAATTCATTTCTTACCAGCGGGGTTTGAGGGAGGTGGGGGCCACCCAGTCAGTACTCCCCCAGACATCCTAAAATACAGGATCGTAACTGTCATACCATGTAATAGACATAGTTGCGATCCTGTCAAGTTTTTATAGGGACATAGCAGACAGTACCCCTCTCATAAGTCCCTGGTATAGATGTTACTATCTAGTTCATTACCGAATGAACGTAAAATCTACATATGCGAGTAATTAGAGCATGTTCAATAATTTTTATGAAAGAACAGCCATAACGAACTTTATTGGCTTAAAAAAATGGAAGGCAAAAATTGTGCTGAAATCGAGTATCAAGGCTGTGACGTCACACATGGATATTCGCTAGTTAGAACCGCCTCTTATCTAAGCCTTTCATGTGCCCCTTCCCTGAATGTTTACTCAAAATATAATAAAATTCCTCTCTATGACGCAAAAACGGGGTGATAGTTGTTCAACTACTATACAAATAAACCGCCAACACAATTTATGTGTTGTAATGGTTCGTGGCGGACTGCAGGAGGCAGCAACGCTGAACGCCACCCATGCAGCCTGCCGCTGTTTATATTAGCAGCGGAGCCACGCTTCTTCATCAGAACGGCTACCGACTTTGCAGACGAATCGTCCCCTATTCCTAAGCCAGTGAATCGGTTCTTAAACGTCCCTTTAAATTGTATGAAGTAAGGTAAGCGATCAGAGCTTGGTGTTTCATTTTCCCCATTGTCCCTTTATTGTTATTAATACAATCCAAGCATAGGTTATTTATTTCATTTTAAAAGGAGTTCATTTCATTTAGAGTTTTTTCTGATTAAATTCAAGTGGGTCTTAATCGCCTTATAATGTCATTTCCCAGTACTTTCTCGAGAGCCATTATTTTATTTATTTCATCAAGTGAGTATAATTGAGTTTATTTAATTTGTTCTTTTCTTTTGGGCCCAGACACGAGTTTCACGCGTGTTCTGTACACGGGTGAATTGTGAGACAATTCCCCAACTAAGTTACAGTGCTTACACAAAGCAGAGAATTTTGTAATTAGCATCCACAGAACGAATCGTTATTACCACTAGCGCTCTGAATCATCAGTGGGACGTTTTCCAAGTACTCTTTTGACACCCGTGCAGTGCAAGTTTACTCTGTTTACAGCGTCTCGATTTTCATTAAAATATTTCTACAGTTGTGTTATTACGCAAAAAAATAACTGGGATTTTTTATATAAATACAATTTTTTGCCAAGTCTGGAAAGTTTGAGTATTCTTACTTTCTGTACAGCGCTCGCATTTAGGTATTAGCTATTTGCACCAAACACGCTGGGAGTTTGGTGAAAATCGTTGAAGCCATTTTGCCTAAAAGTAAAAAAAACTATTTTTCCTCCGCAGGCCTTTATCTCCGTTTACCGAATGTCCGTGGTTCAGAGCCGCTTTAGAAGAAAAACGCAAAAAAACCCTGCTTCTTCGTAAATATTCCCATCAATGGAAATCGCTTATAACCTTGCTTTGGGGTCGTCAAAAAACAAACAATTCTAAAAAAGAACCAGCTTGATAGGTTCAGTCGTTCTCCCGTAAATTGAACTACAGGCACACAAACTCGGGCTGCGCTCCAAAATTAGGTTTTGTGTATTCAGTGGGCCTCCAAACGTAAATATCTGTAGAAAGCTGAACTTTTTTGACACAATTGCAATACTTGTCTAGCGCTTCGAGTTATGGATAACAAAAATTGGTGGCTAGAACGTACTTTGGGCTGAGGAAAGTTATTTGATACGTTGATTTCTGTTTACTCTCTCGTTCGCTCGAAGTTCAAACACGCATATACCACAATTATGACTTAATTTTACGAGTAATGTACGTACAACAAACAAAAGCCACTCACCACAAGTTGACGGCATGTAGGGTCCCGAAGTATTTCAATAGTAAGCGTTTTCAGGAATGACAACTGCAAAACAAATATGGATTATTTTCTCAGGATAATTTAACATAAGCAACGAATCTCGAAAACGAAAGCTTTCAACACTACGTTTGCGACGTCACGTTTTTAGGTCGACTCTTCAAAAATAAACCACGTGAAGTAGTCACAAGAAGGAATTCAGTGGTCTCAGTTAGTTGAAAGGAAACGATCAGGAGGTGGTTTAGTCAGCTACTAATAAAGTGCTTTACATGTAGCCCCCCCAATTCATAAACCAGTAAGTCAAGCGCTGGTACATTTGGGCTCACTTGAAATTCGAAAGTTGGTTGGCAGGTACTGTAAGCAATATCTAAACTAAAGCGTCAGGTCGTTCTTTTTGGACTAGGAGGGAGGGTCTGCTCCTGGTGACCCCATGAATTTACTCCTGGGCATAGAGAGCCAACCCGGAACTGTTAAGCACTTTGCATTAGGGCGGCCCTGTCGCTTCTTTGCAATGGCAGCTTTTATTCCTCGTCCTCTTCGCTCTCACGAGAATCTCGCAGCATGTCGTCAATCTCGTACTACCCAGCAGTTTAGGAGGTTCAGGAGCATGTCTTCATGTTTTCATTCTTCATCCCAGTGAGATATTGGCCTCGAATCAGCAAGCTCCATTCTCTTCTGGCAGAGAACCCTGCCCTAGCAAATTGATCAATGAACCTCAAGTTGGAATGGACGAGTGCATCTGTCATGAGTTGGCCGATTATGTCTTCTACCTTTGAATTGCCTGCATGCCCGCCTTTGTCACGAGAAGATGGTATGGGAAGCATTATCTGTTTACGCTAAAGAATCTCGGCTGTGACGTCAGAGTTGCTGTTCTGCCTGGTGGCCCCATTAAAACCTCCTAATGCTTTCAACCCCAACAACTCGCCACTCACACGAACCCATTGACCAGTCTCATTGCCATTCTCATAGCTGCCTCAACTCTTCAGTCTTTGGATCTGAAGATTTCTCTGGATACTCTTCCCAACACGAAATTTCTGGACAAGGAATAGCGGAAAACAAGAAGTAAGGCGTGGTCAGATCATTTTTGTTTTACTTTCTTTTCATTCTCAGTAATTTATTTCACCTCGAGTTTTGTATTTAAACGAGAACATCACTTATCAAGTTTTTTTTCTGGTGTACAGAGCTCTTAGTTGAATTTCCTTTTTTTCTGTCCCACTATCCTTCATACCACTGGATATATGTAAATACAGACAACTTCACCTTTAATTTTGTCGTTTATTTCTCTCACTGCATTTCTGACATTTTTCAGATGTTTCTTTCATGAACCAGCATTAAATTCAGCACAGCTCAGGCACGATCTGCACAATTCACACCACATCATCGACCATTGTCCTGGAGTGCAGGCAATTTAGGCTTGCTGATTAGCAAACTCACTCAGTACAGATACGCGCTAAATGCTTCACATCCTGTTACGAACTTGGTGAGGTGGAAATTCGCCTCGCCACGGACCAAGTGCTGGAATCAACTGGATGGTCCGCTGCCCCATCAGAGCTGTGCCCCCACTCGTCCTGCCACCTCCCCGGGGCCACTGTCCATCCTCTCTTCTGATGGCCATACTCTGGTCGCCCTCTTGATGGGAACAGCTCAGGTAGATTGGGATAGCACTCTCCACCATCAATACTGCCTCCCGAGAAACTTTACGGTTACAGATAGAGCAATGAACTGGAATAACCAGTTTTCCTGAAGAGCCAGTTTGTTTAACGAAAAACGATAAGAAAATAACCCATCGATGACAGTTTTGCCAAAATCAATAGAAGGCTGAACTGTACAGGAATCATCACGCGACGCAATAGTGATGGTGTAAGCAGAAGCTAAAGCACATGAATTCACATTGGATATCGAAACTTCAGACAGAAAGTTATTGACTACAAAACTTGACGAGACGGTAGGATTGAGGGATAGAATTAGTGTTAGTGACTGTACTGGTATTGCCTTCAACTCTTCAGAACTGATAGATATCTGGGGGAGGGCTATCACTAGTACAGGAGCTGACTGGACCCCTAAGATCGGCTTCCATTCTCTTTTAACGGCTATTTGGAGCCACCACAGCTCCAACAGTGCGGCGGAGGACAGTATTTCTTAACTCACCACTCTTGAAGGGACGGATTTTCACATGAGATATGGTGTACAGGTGATGTCTTTCCTTGGCCCCTTTTGTCGCCAGTCTCATATTTACTGTGATATGACCTCTGTGACAAAATCAATTAAATCCTTAAAGGTTGGTATGCAGTATGACAAATGTTTCTTTTCAAAGGCTCCTCTAGTTCCCATGTCTGGATGATTTAAAGCCGACTGCACTTTGACGAAATCCAATTGATTGGATGAATTTATTAACGAACTGAATTCCTGAATACGAAGAACTACGAAGTGGTCGAAATTCTAAAATGTTATTGAGAAAATGAGTCGCGTATTTCCTTTTGTTGGGGGCTGCAGATTCAAAGCCTCAAACGCTACACAGGGGGCTTTATTAATTTATTAGTAGTCTTATGGGCTTCATTGAGGGTCGTGTCATTAGGAGCTACCAGTACTACAAATTTAATCAAAATTGTTAGAGCCGTTTTTGAGAACAAAAAACACTCGATGTTTTGATCACTATGATAACTATAGTTAGTTTTGGGCGGTTTTATCCTTATTTTGGCGTCACTAGGTAACCTGCAGGCTGGACAGATAAGTTTGAGCTAATTGGTTCAGCCATTTTTGCTCAAAAGCGTTCGCAGACACATAAAAACACGCGCACCACTTTCCCAAATAGGGTTTTTCAGATTCTGTAGGGTCTGGTCTCGAAGATATGTAGGGAAATAAATTTAAAAATTTCAGCCGATTACATAACTTTCTACTTAGTAGAGCCAAGGAAAGTAAAACTACTGCAGTGAGTCGTCGCTTTCGAGCGGTTATAACTGGCCAGATCATCTTTGGTTATCAATAACCGCGGAGGCGGTGACCTTTATTTTTTAAATGTTAAAACATCAAAAGTCGCACTCACCGTAATATCGACGATTTCCTTGGTGTTGCCACTAGTAAGAGCGATACCTAGATCCGTCTAGAAAATAAAATATTATGTACATGACTGTCATTAAAGCATGAGGCTCCAAACAATACTCGACCTGTTAGTATATAAAACGAAGAACGCGTTGATGAATTAATCTTGTATTCAAACAATAACTCTTGAAAGAGTTCCCTTAACATAATTTGCGCACGCTCAATTCGTTAGACGTTCAAATAATTGCACCTCCCCAAAAGCTGAGTTCGCAAATAAATGCTAACATTGTCGGCACACGTTACAGTTATGTTTATATCTTTCATTATTATATTCTCAATTTATTTTGTCAATTACTAATAATGTAATTTATAGTAATTCATCCTGAAATCATCGGTTGCAGTAAAACCCAAAATACGAATCACGCGGCCCTACCCCCTACCCCCTCCCCTAGGCACAATTGGACACTACGTTTCAAGGAATGTGAATACAATAGGCACCTAATATGAAGTCAGAATATTTAACACATTTAGAGACCTCAGCCCAGCCAGGCACCTGCGCTTTGAGAGTAGCCTAATCGTCGGACATAATAAAGTTTCTTAACCTTCGTCGTAAAGACTTCTGCCGACCACCTGGAGGGTCCAGTTATTTCGTCGATAGGTGCCTGCTCCAACTAAGTCTTCTCTCAAGACCCAGCGTCAACATCGGGACCTCCCCCTGCCACCTGGATTATTCACAGCCCAGAAGGGCACTTCGAAATTGGACGTCAACCGTATCGAGTTCTACAAAGATCAGGCCGGGTACCCCACACTCATCCTATCTATAACTGCACGTTGAGAACTCCTCCCACCATCGGGCTCAACTCAACATGAACACTGCTCGCTTGTAATGAGATTGTTTTTCGAGAACACGACCCGTGAGAACTTTTCCGCCTTTCGGTTCTTCCTCACGGTTGTGGCCTAGATCCAACTAATTTAGGGGATTCCAGATGAACTGAGAAGTTGAGCCACCAAGCGGGCCAACATTTTTTCTAATATAAAATACCGTTCCAGTTCGTATTTTGTTTCCGAATTTCCCCCAGCTCCCAGGATCCCCCGCGACTGGCCTAATTTTCGAGAGGGCTGGAGACCTACTTTTGTACCATCCCCCTAGACCAGTGATGTCACAGCGAATTTGAACTGGAACAGCGGAAATTCTGCGAATATTCGATACTTTGAGAACAGATTCAAAATTGAACTTATTACTTCAAACATCACAATTGACATCAAAAGTTGTCTTAGAAATCGGATTCAAACTTGTATTTCTACATGCAGCTCATGGAGGAGTAATTAATTACATGGCTTAATGGCATTAAAAACTCACCAGATGGTCCTTGGCAGCAGATTGGATGAGGTTAATGAGCTGCCCCTATAAAAGAAATGCGATGTCCTCACTTATTTGTTTCCTTCCTTCCACGTTATGTTCCAGTTCAACATATTATGTATTATCAAGTTAGCTCAGCTTTAGAACCCCAATCACATTTGGAAATGGGAAAGCACGAGGTTATTTCGGAATTTAGTTCTAAACTAAACGACGAGGAACTCTTATGTGCAAAGGAAGGGTAGATCAACTGCTACTGGCATTGAACTCGGTGAATGGGTCAGTTAGTTTCGGCTTAATCAACCAACAAGCACAGCGTTAACCAAGCAAGTCCAACTAAAAGCTCCCACGACTATGGCAATTGGGTTCTCCGAAGTGTAATTTGAGCTACTAACAAATATGCGTAATGTGAGTTGAATGATAGGCCGGCATTCATAGTCAAGTTTGTTACCATATCAAAATTACTGTTCTTTAACACTGATAAGAGTTAATTTATCCGAGCGAGAGCCTGGAAAGTCACTCAGGATCCACCGAACCCAGACCCCTGGAATATGGCAGGTTGTCCTTAAGCCGGTCTCCAAGTGGAGAGCTTTTGCACGTGTGTTACCACGCAGAGGTATGACCCTGGGAAATTTCTACCATCTGAGGTAATTTTTATTTACTAAAGTTAACGTACCTGTTAGGTGAGTCCGTCACCTCTGGCTGGTGAGATACTGTGTGGGTAGGAGACAGAATCACCTAATAGGTACGTTGACTTTAGTAATTTGCCTGCTGGCGTGTGCTGACTGACTCCTATTGATGGAAAGCGGTTGATCGTGGTCTAGTGGTCAAGACAGTTGATTGATAATTCTCGAATTAAGTCGAGGCCAACTAGTGGTCGAATTTCTTCATTCCAAGAAAAAGAAGAGGCCCACAGAGAAAAATTAAAAAATTAAGAGAGAAAATAATGAGACGAGTTCAGGTCTGGGATTTGCTGACTCTGTGAAAGTTCGAAGGGCACGAAGGGAAATAAAATGGGCAACGCACCTACTACAATGCCAAAGAAAAGACTTTCCTTGTAGCCCCTTCGTTTCTCGAATCAAAGATCGGATTTTCCAGGGATTCGCTAAACTCTCATAAATTCTTTCCTTAAAAGAGTCCGCTCCAGGAGCAGCGGTTAACAGACAAGGGGGGAGATGTGCTGACTGACTCCTATTGAAGGAAAGCGGTTGATCGTGGTCTAGTGGTTAAGACAGTTGATTCATAATTCTCGACTTAAGTCGAGCATTGTGGATCAACGCTCCGACGCAATTGCCGTAATTTTTGCCTGAGTCAGCAGCTCTTCAAAGTATCTCCAAACTTCCACCTCAGTACAGGCGGATCTAACCCAATTGCTTTAATACCTAACTTTTATTTGTTATAACCTTCTGGGGGAAACGAGCGAAACGGTTATACACTTGCTTAGTAACAGTCTAAGCTCGAACCTTTGGCTTCTCTTTCAACAATCGTCGCTCATTTTTGTAGGAACTACAGTGGAGCAGCAAGTTTCCTCCAAACTGGAAGTGTAAGGCCTGCAGGCTGGACAGTGATTGAAAGAAAAGAAGTGGAACCACTCATTGAAGTTGCAATGTCGCATAACCCACTTTCTCTTGACATGTCCACAAATGTTGGGGAAAAACGTGTTTATGTCACGTCCCTTTGATGAGGATCCTCCATCTTGCTCGCCATGCGTCCCATGCGTCTTCCTTGACAAGTTTTGTTCAGTGGTAAGACCTCTTTTCCATGCACTTAATGGCCAAGCCAACGAGCAGCTTTGATTGACTGTGAGTTTGCTAACCCCGTCGTTACTCGCACAAACGGCTGAACAATGAAGAGCTTGATTGTGAGAATGCTAACAGAGAAGTGCTTGGATGAGGCTGACTGAGACGACACCGTTCTCATTAAAACATATCTGGATATAATGGGAATGGTAGACTATCGACCTTTGAGAGGATGCCGCGTTTGGTAGGGTTTGCCAGTATGAGGTCGATTTTACAATGGAAAACATCATATGTCAGGTCCCAGCAGATCCCCAACACTTCTGTGGTCATTTGTGAAGTGAACACTGTTAGTTGAGGTAACATTTGAGAGGAGACTTGGAGAAGAACTAGCCCATTTCCTGAGCTCGAATTCAGATAATAACAGAAGAGCCTGCGCATCAGAACTAGAGCCGGAAATAATGTCATCGACGCGGCGAGGGGAAATCTATGAGTTTTGTCATTGTGCAATGAACGGCTTGTCGTGACGCCGAAGGTGACTACTGAGCTGCCACTCAGTGATTGAGTCTGAAGGGGGAAAACCATAGAAAACCCAGGAACAGTTGACCTTGAGAGTGCAAAAGAATAACACGATACATTTGCCTGATGTCACAAGTGAGGGCTATCCGGTGTGTTCGAAATTTGGAAATTATTGATGAAATGCCTCATTGTAGTTTGAGACTAACGAGGAGAGCACCATTGAGACTATCACGAGCGAAGTCCCAATCTGAACAATTAAAGACGACCCATAATGTGAGATTTTTGGGAGGACCTTACATACTCCTGAGTGCATCATAAAATAATCAAGAGAAGCGGTGGCTTAGATCATGTGACCTCGTTGAACGTAGTCTTAGAGACATGAACGATACAATTGCATCACGGTAACACTCATCACAAGTGTCCTTGTTAATTGCTCGTAATGAGGCGAACAGGTGGAGCAGCATGTGGTTTCTTTATAACTACCCATTTTCCTTCGTATAAGTGAATAACAGAGACAAAATTGCTGGATGTACGCCTGTTGAGAAGTTGTGAGACCCGTCGCACGTTATGCGTTTAGTAATGCCCTCGTCACAAGAGGTCAAGCTCATCAAGCGGTTGTAGCCGTTGTTCGAACTTATCTCTCTAGGACTCTTGGGTTCCCGAAGGATCTATGGCGAACCCACCAGAGCTTTCAATTGCTCATTTTTCTTCGAAGCACTACAAGCAGATATAGCCGGGGCGCAAGATGTGCAGGATGGTGTCTTTGTCTCATCAAGTAGTCTGGCTCAACCCTCTTTCTCACAAGACGTTCACAGATGTTGGAGAAAGCTTGTTTGCGTCACATCTCGTTGAGGAAGATTTCCATCTCGCTTCCCATTTTTCTAATGCCCACTCATCATCGTGCATGTTTTCATGTAGACATCTCCACGAAGTTCAGCCAGAGCGGGGGAACTCCTGTTTCACTCAACACTTGTCAACCACAGAATCAACAGCCAAGTAAACTGGTAACTGACCAGTGCTCGCTTGAAGTGCTCCTGTCGATACTGTATTGCAGGCCTTGGTGATCCACAGAAAAGCAGCACTAGCATTGCCAATCACGCTTTCGTAGATGGCCTTGCACATGAGGATCGTGTCACGATAATGTACTTCCTAAGTGAGGCAAACCTAGCAATAGTAGCGCCTTTGAGGGCCTGGAGGAGTCGGCTGAAACACCGCCTTTCACCTGTATTGACTCCCAATTACTTGGCTTGCTTCTCAAGGAGTAGCCACTGTGGCCACCAAACGTATTGACGGTTGTCTATTTAATTTTCCCTTTAAGAGGATGAGCTAAGCTTTACCCTCTGCCACCTGCAGGGCACCATTCCAGTGCACTTGATGGGGTTTTCCTCGATTTGGTAGATCAGCACAGTAAGGTCGTCCAGATAGATATACGGCTCGCACTCAGTCCCCATCTGACTCTTTAGAAGACCTTGGAAGAAGGCAATCCAAAGTGCTAGCCCAAGGACTGAGCCCTGTGGGCACCACCCCTTCTCTATCGTATACCACACTGAGAAACTTTTGCATTCGATCGTAGCAGTTCAATTTGTTAGATAACTTTATACGAGCAAGTATAGGTTACGAGGAATGACCTTTGAGCTCATTGAAGAGTGGCTACCAAAGGCTGTCAAACGCTCCACTGCTCTCAATGTGAACTGCCGCCACGAACTATTGGACAAATACATCAACGCTCAGACTGAGCATCAGCTGGCTGCTTCAGAGAGTTGCAGAATGGATACAGCTACAAGTTGCGGACAGGTCTTCATATGTTAAGGTGCTACGATGGGAATTTCGTGACCTCAACACATAGGGCTGGCTTGGAGGACCACAGTAAAATACCGAGAAATTATATGTGAAACAGGTGGTGAAAGAAGGGAAAGCTTGGTGAGAAATAACAATGAGGAAAATAATTCGAAATTAAAGGGGTTTGTATTAAAATAAGAAATTCTGCTATGAAAATTAAAATACAAAAAAAGGCTCGAGCAAAGAAATAAATAAATGAATTTGATTTTCGTTGGGGCCCTTGATGAGGTGATGAGGTGATGAGGTGGATGAAAATACGGTGAATGTGGCGACGTGATGTATGAGGAAAATTGGAAAGATCTTACCGATGTTCGGAAGTAACGGAGATGATGAAGGGAAGAGATGGGACAAAAGTGAAGCGACACGTAAAAAAGGTGTTAGATGGATCGCGTCTTAAAGAGATGGATGGAACGCGGTTGCACTGCAGTAGACATGGAAACGCACTGATCGCATGAGCAGCTCAGCTCAGTAGGTGGAGGAAAGTTGGTGGGGTGATGCCAGTTTTCGTGTGTCTTGATGGGATTAGGTGAGCAAAGTTTTCTGGGCCACGTTTGTTTGCTGCTCCTTTCGGTTGTTGGTCAAAGGAGCAGCAGGGTCAGTGATGAGGAGAGCGCAGAGTTCGAGGGCCTCAGAAATTTTTTGCCCCAATATTAAACAAAATGACTCTTCTTAAATACTCTTACAAGAGCTCTCTCTGTTGCTAGCATGCAACAGAACCCAGACCTGTGGAAGTAAGCAGGTTGTCACTTAGCCACTCTCCCATGTGTTACCACACAGAGGTAAGTACCTTGCGTATTTATTGGGAGTGTATTCTTCAAGCGAATGATGCCTCCTTAGAAGGATTCGACCAGGATGATGTAAAATACCACAAACGAGAAAAATCAGCGTGAAACTTCCTACTGGCAGTTATTTATTGGCTCGAAATAAATAAAACTACTCACCACAACATCAAGGATTGACTGATTCTCCAAGTCGACATCAGTTACAGTTTTCTTCTTTTCTGCCTAGAAAACAAATATTATCAACACAAATATATGAATTCGACTGATATGATCCTTTCAATGCATCCCCAGATTCCTATCTGAGGGTTCAGGAATTGTCAATATGAGAAGAAAATAAAAACCATGAATGAATGGCTTGATTCCATTACATGGCCAAAACCCCTTGAAGGTGGGCTGGACCTATGCATTGTGTCCAGATCAGTCGGGCACTACAGCCAACTACAATGGTGATGCAGGAAATGGGAGCGTTGGAAAAACTGTCACCAAAGCCCCAATAAGGTGCTTTGGTGTTATTATTAACACTACACTGAACTATTGGGGACACATCAAGACTGCAAAGGCGCTCCTTGACGCGGCAAACACATCAAGGCTCGAACTGAGCATCTGTTAACGCCGGAGGTAGTTGTCAGTATCTAATAATAATAATGTAGACGTAAGAAGTGTGTGGACTTCTGAACGATTACCAAAACGTGTCTGGATTGCACGTGCCTACCCCTTCTTCTTCATTAAGTCGTTCCAACGCTCAACTGCCCTCGCCTTCACTCCAACGTTGTTCGCCTTTTCATTCACCCGCACGCGTGCTTCTCACATTCTGGTAATAGCTGGGTCATCAGTATCCCACTATTATCCTCTATTGCAATTTTGGAATCAGCGATCTGCATCACTCCATCTGCAGCACCCCATACGCTGCTACACCTTCGTCTGACCGGCTAGCTCGCCTGAATCGCTTTCCTCCACCTTCCCAACGTCTCAGCAACAACGGTCAGATGAAACTTTATTTTTATCCCAATTATACCTTACGAACATTTCTTCTACTCAAATTATAACTTAGATTAGTTTCACTTAAATTATTATTAGTATAGTAGGAGCTCCTCATTTCATTTCCCTGTATATACTTGTTACAAATCTTTTATTATAAACCTTTTCATTTTTTCGTTTACCACTTGGGTAATTGGTTGCCAAATTAAATGAAAACCCTTCCTCTGTGGTTCAAACATATTGGTAGCAGAGCGTGGTTTGGTTCTTTATACTGTCAATATTGTTATTTTTTCAATCTAGATTAATTGTTTAGTGGTATTCATATTGTTTTGCGAACACCATACGCAAGTGAATTAAACTTTTCATCGAAATCGCTAATTTCGTAATTTGCAAATTAGGTTGGCAACACCTTTCGGCTCTTTCCTCGAGCGAAAGGTGAGACAATAACAAATATCAATTTGTGGCGTCAAAGAACTTAAGTTTAACTGGCTCCGTAATACCGCCTCACCAATATTGTCCTAGATATTGACCTAGTGTTTACTACTTCGTTGTCTCCTTTCTTGAAATAACATTTCTTTTCAATTCCCGTTACCTTTCCTCGATGCTATGGAGAGTTCGAAAAGAAATATTGCAAAATTAAGACGCATAATGACTTCTGCAAAATCAGAAGTTTCTGGAATTTCGGCTTGTGCGAAAAACCCCAAACGGGATAAGGACAAACACCTACCCATGTTGGAGGGTATGTATCCATCCCTTGAAAATTATTATGGTAGGTATGAGGACTCGTACGATGAACTTGCTGTAATGTCTGAAGATACTGAAGGGCTTGTTTTTCCGACTGAAGAAGAGGTCAACGAAAGGTCCGCTATGCGTAATGCTTACTACAAAATTCAAATTATTTTTAAATTTTTAACCAAACCTGTTCCTTCTCATGATAGCTCCTTTAAATCAAATGAAACTACTATCATCCATGATAATCACTCTTCGCATCTTCCAGAAATTAAACTCGTTTCCTTTGATGGCGAAATTCTAAATTGGCCTAAGTTCCGGGACGTGTTTGTTTCCATTGTCAATGGTGACAAGATGCTGTCTAACACGAAAAGATTTCATCATTTGCTTACGAGTCTGTCGGGCCCAGCACTTTCGCTGGTCAGTAAATTTCAAATTACTGACAACAACTATCCATTAGCGTGGGAAGCATTGTGAAAGACCTATGATAAACAAAGGCTTCTTGCAACCGCTTACTTGAATTGAGTCTTGTCATTTTCTCCAATTCAAGGGAAGCCTTCAATCAACTCGTTGAAATCTTTTATGACACACGTCTGCGATAGCATCTCATCCTTCGAACTCCTCAAGATAAACAATGAGTCGAAGTTTATACTGTTTCATTTGGCATACAGACTTTTAGATCAGACTACTAGGGATCAGTTCCAGAACTCCCACCGAGACACGGAGTATCCAACATTCGAACAATTATTCAAGTTTGTTAAGGATCGACGCTTTTCAATGCAGCTTTCTGCGGGAGCCAATCTTGGTTTGATGCGCCCGTTCAAAACGCGAAGCAAAGTTCTCTGAGTACCAAAGAGAATAGGAAAAATGCCTTGAGATCCTTCCCAAGGACTAGTTTGGTTTCACAAGAAGCAAAAAATAGCTCTAAGCGGCAACCCAACTCTTATTCTTCAACACCGTGCATCATTTGCCATGAAAATTCACATGGGCTGGTGAGTTGCAGGAAGGAGACACTCCTGCACGCGACTTGTAATGAGCAAGGTACAGGTTACGAGCTGGCTGTATAGGGTGTCAAACACTTCTCAATTCCTCACACACAATTGTTCAAAGGGATGTTTTGATTGGAAGAAGAAACGAGAGGGAGGTGGCTTGCCACTCATATCACCCAGTTTGCCTGAGCAGAGAGATCACGGCGAGGTAAATATTTACCTCACCCACCCCCTGATAAGGCAAAGATAAAATGGAAGCGGATTCCAAATCTGTACATCGATAAAGTAAAACTTACCAGGATAAGTTACTTCAATGTCGTTTACATGATCGTATGAGAATTTTGTGAATAAATACACGAAAACGAATTTTCAGTGGGCTTAATGAAGCTATAAGATGGCCTCACACCAACGCCACCAATACAGCCTCCCAAAGGGTTCTCATTGACAAAATTGAGCAAAATGGGTGAACGCAAGCCAAGCTCAGTGCTACCTGTCTTTTTTTACCAACTGACAGCAGATGGTTCAGCTGCCAGTATAACTCCAGACATTTCTGAGCTTCTTCATTCCTTGAGGATTCTGTGAGTCACAACTCGAGCGAATGAAACTAAGTTGTGAACAACACGAGCAAGAAGAAAGCCGAAATGAGACGACTTAGAGTGCATAAGCGAGCGCACTCTCTCGCTTGCATGCTATTTGTGCTATCTGACCTAATGGGGGCAGCTCTACAGAACCCAAATAAAACTGTCTTAGTGCCATTCACGAGGCAAATACAACTTCGGGGCTGCAACCACCGTAAGTAAATGGGTAGTTCAGCTCAGTGAGCAGGTCAAGCATCTGATTGTGATGGAAAGCGCACATCAGATATACGAGGAAGAAGGAGACAACCCTGTAAATGCTCAGAACGACTTGCTGGTTTTGTGAGGCCATTGTGAGAAGAATCATCTCACGTAGGTCGATTGGTGGCATAAAGCTGTCATCAGAAAGATTTTTAGCAGCCACGCGTAAGTACGAAGGCTGGTGTTGCCAACAAGGCGAGAAAAATTCTCGTTCAGCCAATAATTACGTTTTAATATCATCTGTGTTTGTGTCATCAGCTGTTTTGAGGCGATGAGCAGCGCCGCGAGAAAATAAAAGAGTTGAGTTTTGAGATCGGAGATGAAAAGGTGTTCTTTATTTTACGTTTTTTCCTCTCGCGCTCCCTGGAAGATGACGCAGAGCTCGATCTACTGTCGGAAGACGGCAAAGAATATCTGCGCCGTTTCTTCTTTTGGGATTTATGCCCTTTCTTTTTCTTCTCCTCGGCTGACGAGCTATTTTGTGAGGACTAGGAGTGACGCTTTCCCCCACAGCTAGAACGCTTACTAATATCAAGAGCGATGAAAACCACAGCTCCAGGACATATTTGGTGGCACACAGATTGACTAGGTTTGGAATAGCGAAGGTGCCACAGGCGAGTATTGAGTCAGGAAAACTTTTACGGAGCTCAGCATGATCCATGACATGATACTATGGCACTAGCCCAGGTACGAGTTCGACATGAAATACAAAGATCAATCAGAAAGCCTATGGAGCACCCAAAGTCGTCGGTTGCAGCATTCAAATGGCATTAACATCAATACAGATGGATCGACCTTGGAGGGTACGTAAGACGTATATTGATTGCCCCAAGTCCCGCTCAACCTGCTCGGACCATCATGACCATGTATGATGAAGGGTATAGCAATAAAACTATCAATATAATGACTGAGTCAAGCGTGTTGCAAGGCGCTGAAGAACTACACAACGTTAAAACTGGTGAAGGACTGCAGGATGCGGCTCAACCCTTTTGCAAACTCTATTAGAGTTAATGTCTACTGGATTTCTGAGAATGAAGGGATCACTGGAAATAACAGGGCGGACCATCTGGCCAGACTAGGTTCGTCTATAGTACCTACACTGGGGCATGTCTGTCGAGAAGACTGTGAGAAAATATCCCAGGAGAAGGCATCACCGTCTGGAACGCTCAAAGAGTGAGGCACTTCAAAAGCATTACCTCAAGGCCCAACGACGAGATAGACTGCAAAATGAACCGACACGTCGTGGCATGAATCAGCGTTTCCTTTCCGCATGTGCCGCTACTACCGAGAGATGCGAGCAACTAGTCATTCTGCTTCATTCATCATAATTGGTCCGAAGAAGACATTCATCGTAAGTCGTAGTCCACACCAGCATGTCACATCTTCAATTAAATCTCCATTATTCCATTCCCATAGCTAAACTCACTTCTTATTCTGGCCAATGTAATGTTTTTCAGCTCAAGCCCCCCCCCCCCCCATCTGAAGTTTTGCTTCTTGATTGCTCAATTGCGACGTTTCTTTTAAATTTTGGGAAGTTTTTTCTTTTAATTTGCCGTTATATTAGTTTATTTGTACGATCCCCTGGGGAGGTTTAGTTTTTAGTTTCAATTGCATATATTTTTGTTTTCCCTCGTTATAAAGTTCTTTCTTTTTTTTTTGTCCAATACAAGCTGAAGTTCTTATTGCGTTTTATTTCGTTTCCTTTCGTGAGTTTGCTATTATTTATTTATTTTGTGATCGTGGGTTCATCCCCACGTGAGTGGTACAGGTTTGAAATAGAATATGCACGCTATGGGCATAGTCAACACCCCTCGGTGCAGGTTGTGTGGTACAGATGAGGGAACTCCTCCTGGCCCAGTGCCAGAGACTTGAAAGGGAGCGATTATTGGTCTTTCGTACTTCTCCAAGGGTAAACATTTAAGAGTCTTGCAGGAAATACCTGGCCTAGACCTGTGAGACACTAGAGCTGACACAATAGGACTTAAGGCCTCAGCGCTCATCCCAAATAAGTGATAAAAAAAAGGTAGGGTACACATTTGAGTCATGCAGTGCTAACCAACCACTTACATAAATGTTACTCTTCTTGAGAGAAGTATCCTCACTGCGCGCGTTTTTTCGAGAATTCTTCAGGTAATCGTTTGTCGAGTTCTCAATGTACGAACACGCCTTGGGGGTTTCAAGCAAATTCTGTAACGACTTGCAATCGTAGCCCCACTCGACTTTCGCAAAAGCCGCGCTCAAATGCCGTTTGAAATCTTCTTGCTCCTTAGGCGTCAAATCGTTGATCAAAATAGAGTAAACTGACTTCACTTCGCCTAGACCAGACATCGTGTATGACAATAGTGCACCCGCTGCAGCACCTACAACGTCAAATAGAACAGGGTCAATGGTTGAATGAGAATCCACATTGCGAACCATGCTGTCGTATACTGTACGCTTCCCCACCACCACCCCTAACCAGATTACCCTTTCGGGGTTGCTGGTCAAAGGGGTTTGAGAGGGCTGCAAGGAATATAAATAGTGAACGAGCAGAGGACATAATGATTACTACAATTAGTATTGTTATTCCACCATAACATGCCGCACTCTTTTTACTGACTTAACGAATGATTTGATACTCTACCCAACCTCAAGGAGTGCAACTGCCCTAAACTACACAAACAGTAAAGGCGTCTAAAAATAAAAAATTGCGAGGATTGAAATTGACCTGTACATAACGTAGAGACTCACCTATAGGTAATCCTATGCCGGGAAGCATCACAGCTCCTATTCCGCTGCCTACAGTGGTTAAAGTTGTCGCAAGCACATTGTATTTTACATGCACTACCATGGACTCTTTCTTGGAGAGGATAACTGCAGCTGCGTACAAATCTTCACCAGAAATCTGGGAGACGAACTTATAGGCCTTGTATGCTAACGGTATATCTGGAAATGTAAATAAGACAGTTCATACGTAATACTGACACGTAAAAAAAGGGAGAGGGACAAACTCAAATATCTGGTGGGGCTTAAAATTAAAACACGTTTATCATTCTGTGTCTACGAAATTGGTAGAACTCAGCTCAATGTTTTACATAGAAAATGGCTCAAGATTTCAGAATTTATTGGGTTGCCCATATTCATGACACAGGTTTCATTGAAAACCCGTAGCGCACGTAATTTCTACCGCTGTCAAAAGAAAATAGTTTCAAAACCGTAATTTCGAGGGATGTTTTAATGTATAACTCTCTCTTGTTCGGCTCAGCTCAAGCCTCAGCAGCTCAGGTTAGTCAGCCCTTAACAACCTAGGGCCTTTGAAATGGTAGCTGGGCCGAACAACCCATCAAACGGCTTCTCCTGCCGACGCGAGGCTCAATGTTTATTTCCGAAGTCGACAGCGGATTTTCCCAAATATTCCTTTCCCGCTACTCACTTTACCACCTTCCCCTAAGACTCCAACGCACAGCACTTCCCACACAACTCAAAAACGCACATCCCTCACTCCCCGGAACCCAGTTCACCTGTTCAGAGACCCCCGTGTGTTGGGTCAATTCTTCCTCACTCACACCCCTTTTGGCTGCTGAATATCGCAGTGTGTAAATACAGCCCTCTCTCACGCTCATAAAATTAATCAATTTATTCCTCAAACTGTACTAACACAATTATTTGGGAACTCTGATATCGCAAACAGATGGTACAAAGAAAGAAATTGATTTTTGTCGACATTTTCGATAATTTACTATGCAGTACTCGTAATTTGTCGGTGGATAAAAATAATGTATTATTGCTGAAGGGTTTGGACCTGCCAGCACACAAGAACAATAATGTTGATAAAATGTGTTGACCATTTTTACAGTTTTTCATAGTTCAACATTTAGTCGAGCAATTCAATTGAAATTTTGGGTGAACCTAAGCAGCCAGTGACAACAGTTCGGCTACGAGTAGCACATTATTATAGCCTCATCAATCAGTGTCCTCACCACCCTGACTCCACCTTTCAACAGAGGTCCAATCCTAATGTCCGGGCCATGACACCACTTGTAGTGTTAAGGCTTTGATAATTCGGAGCTGTAACTTGTTAGTTACAACTGCTATCGTTGGCTGCCTAGTGCTAGAGTTATTCAAAATTCGAATTGAATCACTTGACTATCGAATGAACTACAGAATCACTCTGTCAATTTGCCTTTGTGACCCACAGGCTCCCATATTTGCCTCATGCCCAACTGCCTCCTCCGACTTAACGCTCCCCTCCAAACTCTCACAGGCTGTCCTCGGGGAACTGTTCGCTGAAATGGGGGAGAGCCAAAAAACCACGTACTTCCCAGAGTTCTCGCAGAGCACGTCGCCAGTTACCTATGGGACGAGGCAAAACTCCTACACTTCAGTCCCACAATGATTGACAACAAAGTAGCTATCCCTTTACCTCTCTGTGGTTATGCCTATCTACACGTCTTATTTCAAGATAAAAATTATGGAAAATGGGAAACCCATAAGATGGTGGATGTTAAAGTTAACGTACCTGTTAGGTGAGTCCGTCTCCTCTGACTGTGGGCGAGCGCTTTCGATATAAAGATGCCCACAGTATCTCACCAGCCAGAGGAGACGGACTCACCTAACAGGTACGTTAACTTTAGTATTTGCCTACTGGCGGACACAACCCAATGGTGGATGTTCTCTTCAATGTAGGTCCATAGTTGATGAAAGTGCCCAAACATTGATTCATTAATTCATGAACAAACTGCAGTGGTTTGTAAATATCGTCATCTGAAGCTCAAGATTTCAGAGAAATCGCTACTTTTCTATAATACCCGCAGTATGTTGAGTCTTTTATATTTAATTCTTTTGTTGGCTTTCCTATCACGCCTCGCTCCCCTCCACTCTACACATCTTTTTTTTAGTTTTCTACCCTTATGGTCTCTGTGTTTTGGGTCCCATATCACAGGCTCAGAGTGATAGGCCTCTAAAAAGCCTAACGAGTTGTTGCGAAAAACAATTGTGATCACCCATACTTTATTAATGAACATAAATAAAGTGAATAAATACTGGAAGCTAATGTTTTCGAATTGATAGAACTATATGTAAATTGGGAATGCACAGGTAAGTAGAGGCATTGGCGCTTCGTGATCCTTTTACTCAGGGTACAAAAACTGCTAACTGAGCAAAGTCGGAGGACGACCGCTTCCACACCCTCATTCCTTGGAGTGTGGCAAAGTTGGTCAGAGCGAGGCGAGAACAACATGGGAGGTCTGAGGAACCTCTCCACATTCTTCCTCTTCAATCTACTCCGCTGGAGTTTGGAGGGGTCTTCAGCTAGCATTTTCTCATGGATAGGCAAATTAACACGTTCAATTCGTCGATTGAATGTTGAAGGTGCGTAAATGTGGTGGATTAGTGTAAAAGGATGACGGTTTCGTCTCAGACTAATATGACATCCTGAATGTAGGGAATGGAAGAACGATTCACAAGATGGGTTTGAATAGAGGTGTCCAATGGATCCCTCAACATTTGGACGCGTATTTTGAGAAGTTAGCCTTCAGTTTATCGATCACATTTATATTCATGTCGCATTTGTTTACACTCATCAGTAGCATTGACTCAATTTCGCTTGTTCATATTCCTTTAAGCTACCCTCTAGCCTCTGGAAGTAGCCAACGATAACAGTTGTAACCATCAGCAATCAAGTAACAGGTGTCAGGGTCCACACATATAGGCGAACTTGAGCTGAGTACATTATGGGGACAGCGAGAATCAAACCAGCTGACCCTGGTTCAATTTTCGACCTGACATTCCTCCTCCTATAAACCCGGGGGAATGGGGACAGACATAAGAGTTCGTTCCGTTGGATGCAAAAAGGGTAAGTACATCCGTTGGCGTTGTCTCTGACGCCCAACCGTTCTAGAATTGGGTTATAGAATATACTTTTGACACGAATAACACTCGTTGGTCCAAGATAATCGGTTACTAATGAAGATGAACCAACAGCTGGCCTCTAGATCAAGAATCGATGTCAGTACCAAAATCTATACCGCCAACCACGAAATCACATTACAAGAAGAATATGTGAATAAAAATTCAGGTAAAAATGCAGCGTATGGCTGTGACGTTAGAGGCTTCGTTTCGAATTGCCTCTCTACTAGAGTCGGAGTACTGAATTTTCTGGAATTTCTAAAACTGTTCATTCATCGTTTCGTCAATTACTAGTTAATAGCTTTACAGCCAAAAGAAACCACAAAATTAGAAGTAATACGAGAACAGAGCGCTTACAATTGACTGCCATATCGGAATTCACAGGAGCGCTACAGCTGGTCGTTACTCTTCAACCTTTCGCGAGTCTCAAGATGAGCGCAATAACTACGACGAAAATAACAAATAAATGGAAATAGCCAAAAGCTGCGAATGTACAATCACGAAACTGAGCTACGAAAGACTGTGAAGTAACAAACCAGCTTTGTACTCGAACGAAAGTCTCCAGCTCCTCCTATGTACTCGTCACGTTAGGAACAACTCACCGTTCCGCCAAATCCCCTCATTTACGACGTGACGAAACGGTTTGATAGTGCGATCGTGCCTATTTCGATCGTCGCCTCATTATTTTACCAACTCGCATTTAATCGAGTTTTCTACCAGCGTGACCGACAAAAGTCAGGAATACGCTAAAAAAAACTTTGAGCCAAATTCATCCAAAGTTGCCGGAGAACGGCTCTGAGCGCTTTCAAAAGTACCCGGAACGGAAAAGTAACTGACGTAGCAGATACAGCTCCGTCGATGGGCGTAAGCCAAAATACGTGATACACATAGTTGTTAAGGCTTATCATCAAATCTATAGCAGCCATAATCGATTAACGAGGTTTAAGAAAATTCGATTATTTATATCATAGAGAAGAATTACTGTAATTTTAATTTTGGGATCAAGATGGTGAAAAAATGAAAATATCCCTGGGGGCGTACACAACATATCCAAGCGAACAACTTGCCATTAATTTCTGTTTGAAAGAACTGATAAATGGCTGGTGCTGTGCATCACACAAGTTTCCTCAACCCCAGCTGCGTACAATTATTTTCGAGGGTTGTGGAATTAAAGGGGAAACACTGAGAAACAAGTTAATAAAAAATACGGCCAGGTTGTAACTGGTTATTTGTATTACCAACAAACTTGTACAGTGTATGCAACGTATGGAACAAACGGTTTTTGGCACTAGTGCCATATTATTGGAAGAATCAGCAGCAACTCGTTTGTTAAAGGCACGAAAAGAAAAACCGAACCATTCGAAGTGCACAGAGGGAATAGAATGCATGTGTACCAGTACCAGCTGTACGATAGAATTTGTATCGCGGAGGAAACAACGAAGGTACCAATGTGCGAGATTTGTACTGAAAAAAAACCTTAGACCACTTTTAATCGAAATTTGCAATAATTTATTGTGCTGCTCATGTCATTTCCTGATGAATAGGTTTTATAGAACTAACGTTAGATTAGGTGCTGTCCACCCGATAACTTTAATCAGTCATCAGGAAGCTAAAGAATTAAGAAAGTGTGCTGACTGACTCCTATCAAAGGCAAGCGGTTCATCGTGGTCTTGCGGTAAGATGGTTGATTCATAATTCTCGACGTAAGTTGAGGGTTGTGGATCGAATCTCCGGCGCGATTGCTGTAATTTTTGCCTTAGTCAGCAGCTCTTCAAAAGCATCTCCAAATTTCCTTCCCCCCCGTAACAAAAGCAAAGGGGCCCGATGGGTTCCCTGAAGTACCGGTGGTTGGGTATATGGAGGAATAGTTGGGCTTGATAAGGATCAGCTGAGAACGTCTAGTAGCTCAAAAATTGGTCAGCGAGGAGACAAAAAATGGCGAGAGATTTCATTTTACTTAGAAGAAAGGAACTGGAGGGTTTTTAAAAAATTTTATGGAATGTAGGAGGGACAGTCTGCTTCTCATGAATTTATTCCAGCATGTAAAGACCCGACCTGGAAACTGTAAGCTACATTGCATCAGATAGCCCTATAACAAGCTGCCCTTTTTAGTCAGCTTGAGGCATTACCTACTCGCATTGAACTCACTGCAAACCAGAGCCTACTCATCCACTGCTCTCGTGGTATCCTCTAGCTCCCCCAAAGACTTCAATCAGGTTTCCAGGTGTAAGTTAGACACTTGACAATGTATGGGCTTCTCACATACATAGCTGTGGCCTATACCTTGCTCAGTCAGGTGGACATGACTTGGCCAGGCCAGCCAGATAGCAGCAGTACCCAGTGAGCTCCCTGGTTATAGTGCTCCTGCCAGAAAAGAGCTTGTGGCATTGTGCCCTGGAGTAGGTTGTCCTAGACGCTGCTGACCACCAGAAGCTTCGGTCGGGTTTCAACTGGGGCAAAAGCGACTGAAACACAATCTAACTGGGGAAATTTTGTGGATCGAACTGGGGCAGTTTTAATCGGTAACTTCGTCGTGATGGTAGAATTGTCCTGTCGTCTTCACAGGGATGCCTCGTCACACGCATTACAATGCCCGATCTTGGTGAGGTACTCCTCAATGTCGTTATCCTCCAAATATGTGGTCCAGCATTCCGTTACAAACTGTAACTGGTTTTTCACTTCAGCTTGCCCGGCATTCATTGAGCCTAATGAAAGATTTATTGTGATTATTAGAACATGTCGTCTGATGATTCGCAATCACCTAATTATCGTATTTATTTATTATTCATTATTATCATATTTATCTTTTCGAATGCTTCTTATTTTGAGAGCCGATTCCGTCCAAATGTCTTGCAGCGCCGAAATTACCATGTGGATGTTGGGAATAAAATTGTTTATTGTAGTCCAGATGAAATCGCTCGGCCCCATTCGTTGTCCTGAGGCTGGAAGTTGGAGGGGCTGCTGCCCAAATGGTAGGTGGAAACGAACAGTCATCTTCTATGTAGTTCGTTGATACGTAATAGCTGAAGTCGTTTCCCTCCACAGGAGCATTCATCATCAGGTTGTGAAGGTGTGAAATTCCAGGTTGTTCGTCTGTGAGGATCGCAATTCAGCACGTATAAGCTTATTTGGCTTCGTATGTAACTCTTCAACAGCTTTCTGTTTCAGCGACGAACATACTTTCTGCCGTTCTACTGCACTCTCAAGCGGCGGTGGGTGATCGGGTTCATTCTTCATAGACAAAACCTTTGATGCATTGGAATCCGTGCACAGCCGTCCTTCATTTTCCGAAACTCCGTAAATTTATGTCCTTCAACCATAATAACCATTTTTCCTAGTTGTGATAGAAACGTCCCGTCAATAGCCTGAAAACTTCGTGAACACTGAGAAAAACAGTAGGAACGACAGATAACGAGTATAATCTAATCGTCGCATTATGACTGTGATCTTTGCCCCAGTTCGATTGCCTTCTCTTTGTCAACACGGCCCCAGTTCCGCTGTCTCTTCCAGGCTCCCCGAAGCTTCATCCCCTGTGAAGCCTCTTGGATCTTATTAGCAAATGTTTTCAGGCCTGCAGTCTGGTGACCCAACTCAAACAGAAGATTTCCCAGAGGAGTTCTTCCAATAGCCCTAACCTCTGCCCCACATACGCCTTGGCAAATGTGTCACTGGCTTGAAAACACTTGCATAAGTGTGCTTCCCTGTCTTAAGGTCTTAAGCCATCTTTGGAGTGGGACTGCCCTTCTCATCCACCTGGCTCTTAATCTCTTTGGCTGATTTCCCTTTCCCTAGGGCTGGAGTGCCTGCTCAAGAAGCGAAGGGCTCGAATTAGACCTCCAACCATTTGTCTCTTCGCCTTTCTTCTTCCTTTAGATGAAGAAGAGCTGGCCACTCACCATTTTTCCTCAGCCTCCAAAAAAGGGTTAGCTCCTGTAAGGTTGATGGAACTGACTCCAAAATCACCAGTATTTAGATATACCCTAAATTACTCACTTCCCTGGAGGATGCTGGTTTTGGGGCAAAGCATGCAAATTTTCATGGAACGTAGGACGGACAGTCTGCTTCTCTCATGGATTTATTCCAGCATGTAAAGACCCAACCTGGAAACTGTAAGCTACATTGCATCAGATAAAAGGCTGCCCTTATTAGCATTGTGCCCTGGCAGAGGTTGCTCTAGATACTGCAGACCACCAGAAGCTTCATCCCCTGTGAGGCCTCTTGGATCTTAACAGCAATTTTTTTCAGGTCTGCAGCCTGGTGACCCAACTCAAACAGAAGATTGCCCATAGGTTCTTCCAATAGCCCTAACCTCTGCACCACAAATGCTGTACGCCTTGGCAAATGTGTCACTGGCTTGAAAACACTTGCATAAGTGTGCTTCCCTGTTTTAAGCCATCTTTGAAGTAGGACTGCCCTTCTCATCCACCTGGCTCTTAATCTCTTTGGCTGATTTCCCTTTCCCGAGGGCTGGAGTGCCTGCTCAAGAAGCAGGGTGCTCAAATCAGACCTCCAACCATTTGCCTTTCTTCTTCCTTTAGACGAAGAAGAGCTGGCCACTCGCCATTTTTCCTCAGCCTCCAAAGAAGGGTTAGCTCCTGTAAGGTTGATGGAACTGACTCCAAAAGCACCAGTATTCAGATATACCCTAAATTACTCACTTCCCTGGAGGATGCTGGTTTTGGGGCAAAGCATGCTACTGTCCTTGACGGTCTCTGCAGTTTCCAGAGCCCTTTCACCACTCTCACAGTCCCTGAAACTTTCTTCAGCACTTGCAAGATTTTCAGGAAAGAGTAGGGCATGCCTAGCCTCCTCTATGTTAGAAGCTGCCAATTCTCCCCCCACCCCCACCCCTGCCACAACTTATCTGCCTCATTTCCCCTTCTGCAGAAATGGATGTCTCCAGGGTGCCAGGGCTTTGAGACTTTACAGTTCTCTACATGCTGTTTGGTTTAATCCAATTCACGCCAGGGCTGAGACAGCAGAGAAATCACTGTACCGTGCCTCTCAAGTATCCTCCCTGCCCTTGGGAGGATTTCTCCAAACTCCTGGCAGCAGTCATTCTCTCCTTAGACAACCTGGGAAAATAGCTAGTTTTTCAGGAGGACCCAAGTCACAAAATGAAGGGGGGGGGGGAGGATTGACTTCTGCGTATTGAGAACCAAGCTGGAACAGCACATAGCAATAGGTTGTCCCTCACTCCTCTCTTCTTTCTTGTCCCCTCCACCTTCACAAGAATCTTCCAGCCATTCTCATACTGCCCAGCAGTTTGAGAGGTTCAGGAGCAGTGTTTCTTTCATGTCTTCATTCTTCGTGTTTCTCTGAATTAGCACGCTCCATTCTAAAGTTAACGTACCTGTTAGGTGAGTCCATCACCTCTGGCTCATGGGATGCTGTGGGCAAGCGCTTTCGATGTTAAGTCAGTCAGTTAGTTGAGGTATTTAGATATGACAGTTTCTCACCAGCCAGAGGAGACAGACTCACCTAACAGGTACATTAACTTAAGTAATTTGCCTACTGGCGGACCTAACCCAATTACTTTAAGCTCCACCCTCTCTGCCCCTTGACATCCCCTCAGAATGCACCATGGAGCGGACAAATGCCTCTGGGGTAAGCTGTCAGACTGTGTTCCCACTGTGCATGGCCAGTCTGCCCACCTTTGGCATGAGAAGCATCATCCACCATTGCCCAGCAGTGCAGGCAATGCAGTTTGGGCCAGTAGTCTTTCCAATTTGGTGCAGATACGCCCCAAGTGCTCCATGTCCTGTGTGAAAATCCCACGGAATCAGCCGCCAGGCCCGCCACTCATTTTGACATCCCTTCTTCCTCTCATCTGGTGGTCATACTCTGGTAGTGTGGATTGGAATAACACTCGCCGCCACCAGTGCTGCTTCTGGTAGGCAATGCTCAGCGCATCAGCCCACACCACTGCTCCACATAAGAGGATGGACTGACAACGCTCATAGGTACCTTATAGGAAGGGGTGGGGGGATGAAGAGTAGACACGCGTTCATACTGAGTCATATATTCGCGCATACCATACAATTAATTTAGACGATTCTTCAACATCGCGTTAATTTTGAATTCAAAAAGAGCACACCACCAAAACCTAATTATATTTGGCCGATACAAATTAGTGTAATGTAATTTTTACGTCAAACGTATTTGCAACGTTATTGTCGATCGTATGAAGTGATTATGAAGAAGATTAAATACGATAATACGGAGGCCGTCGTTTGTCTTTGATTTCGACAATCCGCCGGTGGATTGTCGAATATTTCACTAGAAAGGGACGAACGTCGTCATTTGAAACGAGCGACGAGTTGACGGTTTGCGTCGGCGATTTCGAACGCTTGACTTCTGACGGACTCGGCGCACTTTTCCAACTCGGCGCATTCGATTTGAAGCCGAGCGGTGCTCGTGTTGAGGCGGTACATGGTCGAGCGAACGGCTTCGTCCGAGGTCTTTTGGGGGAAGATGGCGGTCAATTCGGCGACGGCGACTCGGATCCTTTCGGCGCAAGGAACGTAAACGAATTTCGACTCGGGGGGACGAACGGCGGCCCAAAGCTCTTGAACCCGCTTCGTGACGACAGTCGTTCTCCGGACGACCTCTTCGGCGAGGGGCATCACGTTGTTTTGAACTCTGAGGGAGTCGCGGGCCTCGTACATCGACACCGGTCGAGGGGAACCGGGCAACGAGCCGGAGCCGGGCACCGTCCGGAGCTCCATAACCGGATCCGGCTCCGACCCGCTCCCCACGGACACTTTCAACGACCTCCTCAATTTTTCGTTTTCCGCGTTCATCTCTTCGACCCTTTTGTTCAACCGTTGAAGTTGCGTCGACAATTGAGACTCGCGAACTTGGGCTTGTCGAAGTTTGTCCCGCAGCTCTCGCTCGACAACCGACTCAGACTTGGCCGAGCGGCTTTTCGCGGGTTGAATCGTCGTCGTTAGGGGCAAACCCCGGGAATTTTGTGCGACCATTATCGCCAATTGTTCGGCCGTCGCGTAGTCGTCGTCTGAAGCGACGCTGTCGTAAAGCGGCTCGTCGTCTGCTCCGTTTTTCGTCGTTTTGACCGCTTGTCGCCGATTGGCGTCTTGAAGGACGTTGAGGCACAAAGCGGAAAACTCTTGAGCGGACAATCGGGCCAATTTTTGCCTCCCTTGGTTCCTGAGGGCAGACAAATCGGGGTTGACGGGAAGGAAAGGGACCGTGGAATATTCCAAAGAGGCTCCGCTCGAGAGCCATATCGTTTCAGTTTCTCTTCGGTCGACTTCGTCGAAAACGTCCGTGACGATATCTTCGAATTGGGCGCTGGAAAGTTGCGAAAGGCGATTGCGGCCGATTTCAGCGACGACGGGGGCGACCAGACAATCCCGCTCGTCCGGAAGGATGAAATGTTGAGCGGCCGAATGGTCGGGGCGGAGCCGAGTGAGGAAGTAAATGAGCCGATCGGTCACGGCGTATAACATTTCGGTGATTCGTATTTGGATTTCACGGTGCCCCGCCAATCGGGCGACGTGCATCGGTGAATTGCCGTTGGCGTCTTTGGCCGTCGGGTCCGCCCCGTGAACGAACAACAATTCGATTTGAGACAACTGACCGGCTTTGGCGGCGACGTGGAGAGCTCTCGTGCCTTTGTCCGGGTGAAGGAAGTTAGGGTCGGCGCCCTGAGCGAGGAGCCGTAGACTCGTTTCGAGGTTGGACGTCCGGACGGACGAATGGAGTTGAAGATTCAGCTCGTCCTCAGGAACCGAGCTCCGTAACACGAATTGAAGCTCTTTGTGTTTGGCGCGAATGAAATCCGCTTTGTTCGGGTGAAGGGGATCTTTGGGCGTCGGCTTTCGTCGAGATTTGAACTCGTGAAGGGAGTGTTCCCAAAGGCTGTTTACTCCTCCGTTGTTGAGAGTGTGAACCATTTTCAATTGAGAGATGCTCCAATGGCTCTTCTTCAACGACTTGACTTGAGAAATGTGGCGTCCGAGGCTCCGGTGGATGCTGCAGCACTCGTCGCAGACGAGGAGACCGCGATTGACGAGGGCCCAGGGCGGGTCCAAAGAGCCGCAATCCGCGCAAATGTCCGCGTGTTTGATCAATTTGGTCGTCATCGCGGGCGGCGACTTTCGTCGAATACGATCGAAATCGACTCCGACCTCGAAACAAACGCGACCGCGACCTCACTTTTGTGACTAATAAAGTAATCGGGTCGACCGACAACAAATCGAAAAGACGTCAGTTCGACCTCGACTTGAAATCAAACTAAACGACAGGTTATACAGCCCTCGGAAGGTTACCTTCTTCTTCTTCACTCTTTCGATCTACACATAAAAGGAATAGATGAACCATTCATTTAACCTGGCACTAAACCTAAGAACTTGAAGTACAAATACCGTTTCATCCCTTCAATGCCTGCAGTAAAACCTACGCTGCGCTTTTTTAGACTCAGTAGGCCTCGGAACGTAAAGATCTGAAGAAAGCCTAAATTTTTTTTTTTGGCACGATTACTATACACTTTCCTTCCCTTTGGGTAGTAGAAAGTAAAAAGGGGGGCAATCAGGCGCGGCTGCCGAGCAGTAAATAAACAAAATAATAAATTGAACAAAAATTAAACTAAACTATCTTGAACACTGTGCGCCAGATAATGCCATTTTACCGCTTCCTGTGGGGTTATAAGGGACCGACATGGAAGTGGCCACCAAGCGTGAAGAAACCCTGCAGCTCCTTTGATATGGACGAGGTTCCTCGGTCATTGTGCACGTAGAAAGGTAAACCAAAAGTGGTGAAAAGACTAGTCAGGCAGTCAATTACAGTTGAAGAGTTCATGTTGGGACAAGGATAGGCAAAAGGATGTTCTTGAATAGTTAATACCTACTGTTAGTGTTTGGAGGTCCTTAGCAGGGACACCCCGCATCGGCGCTTCCATTGCATCAGGGGTGGAGGGACCAGCCTCTCCTTCCTCACACCTAGGACTAACTACTACCACGTTTTGTCGTGGGTTTTAGGGGGTGGGGGGGAGGAGTTTGGTAAGGGGTGGAGGCATGGGCAGGGCGCTGCCCTCAGCCTGCACATCATGCCTTTTTCTTCTTCCTCCTGTGCTTCCTGGCCCTGGCAGGCTGCCATTCCGCCTCCTCTTCATGAGGGAGGGAGGAGGGCTCAGTAAGGCTACTGCTGCATATGAGGGTCCGGCTGTACTCATCTGGCTGGGTGGAGCTCCCAGTGCTTGGGGGGCTAGCGGCACTGGCTGCCAAGCAATTGCCCTACGCAGCTCTTCCCTCACGATAGTCGCCACTGTTTCCTACAGGGGGGTTAGTGCCAGGTGGCGACTTGCTTTGAAGGCCAGCTTCGAGGTTTTGAAGAGGCAGCTAGTGACGAGGTCACGCATTGCTCTCGTCGCGTTGACCCTCATTCGCGCCAGCTGGCTGTGGATAATTTGTACAATAAGCACAAATTTGGTCCATATCCGACAGATAAGAGTCCATAGGTTGCCCGGGCTACTAGGGGGGAAAGGGGGAGATGAAGGCAGTTTGCCTGGTTCTTTCCACCCTTGTTGTTTGGACAAGTAGGTTGCTCATCGTCCGAAGAGGGAGTGGTCAAGCTTGGCAAGCCTGAGGAAAAGGCGCAGGTGGCGTTTTTATTACCTGCAGATGTTTTAACTGACTTTGTCATGTTATTTTTACTAATTGGGAGGGATTAAAGAAGCAGACTGATGTAGTGTACCCTTGTGAGTTCATTTGTTGTGTGTGTGTTTGTGGTATGAGCGAGAGGTGCTCGAAGCCGTGTCCTGGAAGCTCCCCCTCAGGCATATTGATTCTAGCCCCTTTCGCTGGTCCATTGAGGGTCAAAGGGAGGCCCCCACATGCGCTGCAGCTTTTATGGCCACGCAGAGGATACGTCAGGAGAATTCTGTTCCCCCTCCTGCGGGGGGTGTGTTCTGCGATCCCAGCTCAAGGTAGGGGGTTCACAGTGTGTCATGTACGTGGAAGAAGTGTAAGTTGTGTCCCTTTAAGTCTGGCTCACACAACACGCAGGAAATACAGCAGCGGTATTCTGGACCCCTGACTGCAGGGTCAATCAAACTACAGACACACACACACGGACCATGCCCCGAAATTAGGTTTATTAGACTCAGTAGGCCTCAAAACGTTAAGATCTGAAGGAAACCCAAATTTTTTTGTTGAAGCGATTACTATACTTTCCTTTCCCTTTGGGTAGCGGAAAGTAAAAAACCCTGCAAATGATTACACAACGGTTTATTATTCTCATGAACAGCTTGACCTAGTATTACTGCTCAGAGACCGATTCCATTCGATTCAGCATCGAAAAATACTAGTAAACCATACGAAACATGACCTGACTACAATGGAACTATAGAAACTAAATATTCCCCTGGCGCCAGGCGCCTGAAACGTCTGTAGGCATTTATGATCCGATGTAGGGGTGTGCGGAGGAAGTGGCCCTAACCTTCCTCCGCCCCGTCGGGAAAAAAGTCGGGGAAATTGGGACAGGGACTTCCAGCGAACCCTCGGCAATTGGCACGACAAAGCGAGTCGAGCGGGCGGGTGGCTTTGATGAGACGGGAGGGAGGGAGTACAAACGACGAAACTCTAATAATTACTGTAATTTTCCTATACGCAGTTGTACACGTCTGATACTCATTCCATTCGACCCAGGATGTAGAAATACCTTGAAAACGATACGAAACACGGCTTATTTGCGATTATAGTGCGTTTCGTGAATTTTTTAAACCATTTTTTGTTCATAACAACCATGGGCTTTGTCCGATCGGATTGCCAAGATGGCGGGCACAACTAGATATCAAATGAGATTTTTGTGCAAAAGAACGGATTTTTTAGACCACGTTAAAGGTACAAAATGGCCCGGACGGCGGACGGACATTGCAAATTTGGAATCTCCATGTCTTGAAACGTAAAGTATCAAATTTTGAGGGGGATTGTACAAAATTGTTCGTGACCGAAAACATAAGGTTCATTCAGAATGAATAATAAACCAAAAAGGAGCAATATTCCATTGCCATTCAGACTAAAACTAAAGAAAACACAAGATTCGACGCATCACACAACTTTCCTTAGCTCTACATAAATTCACTGTTTTTCATAGCTTCTAATGCTAATTCAATTCATTTAAAATTGTCAAACAACACTTCACAGTTGTAGAAAGTAATAGTACAAGTAGTTCTGTACAAGTAGAGACTGTAAACACGATTTTTTTCAGAGAATTATCGGGTAAAAATTGTGAGAAGGTAAGTCAAACAGTGGGGGGGGGGGGAATTCCAGAAATCTGGATTAGCTCCCTTGCATCATGTGAGCGTTATCAAAAGCTCCTCGTACAGGCACTTGATAGGACTACCACGCTTACTTTTCAGAAGATTCTAATAACATTTGAGCGGAGTGTTACACGAAAAAAAAAAAAACTGCGCTAAAATCGATTTTCGTCAAATTGTTTCATAACTTATCACAACCAACTGCGAGTAAATAATTATAATTCAACTCAAACCTACACCAGGAAATAAGGTGGGAGGTATTTTGGGACCTTAGTAGAGCTCCGTGCGGTGAGATTGAGACCTAGCGATCTGTACGGACGAAATGAGAGATTCGAGGTATCTAGCTAAAAAGGCGTGTTCCTCTTGACGGTTGGCACACCTGTAACGAACGCACGCGCAATTAGTCGAGAATGAAACATTGCCAAAACGCATACACGGTCGCAATACTAGCTATCAGAAATAAGTACGACCATCTTCAAAATTAAAATGACGACCAAAACGAGGAACTTACTCCGTAGCCACGCCTTTGACCTCTTCCTCAAGTGCTAAAAAAGTGGAGAACCTCGACAGGAACTTTTTGGCTTCCCTCAGTTTTTCCATATCTTCCGCTTTCAGGAGGCCTTTTTTCAAATTTACGTTGAGTTTCGCTGATTTAAAAAAAAAAGAAAAAAAAAGAAAAGTGCAGCGAATTAACATGATTAATATTTGAAAAGACTAAGTCACATATAACTTCTCTTCTGCCCGCCGACATAATGACCATTTTTGGTACTGGCGCTCATTCGGAGAGTAATTTATCACAGTTTTACATCATTTTAGTTGCCTTCGGCTTTCCCAAGGCAAAGTAAAACGAAGAAAACTGTAGAATCGGTTGCTTGGAGTTTTTTTCCCCCGGGGGCATGTGGGACAAGGTCCCTTTGTCACTGCAGCCACACGTGGGCATATTCAGGCCATACCACGCCTTAGTAGAAGGCGTCGTACATACCCACCCCCTTTATGAAGCCAAGTATGTCCTTCACCGCAGATTCCGCTATGATTTGGGGTTCAATGGTCCCCTGAGCGAAGTATTCAATGCGTTTAACTGCCAAGGCAGGGCATTCATATCCTCACTGCAAGGTCTGCATTCCACCGCCTCTGAGATGCCCATCTTGTTGAGGTGATACCTGAGTGGGGAGTGTCTGGTGAGGAAGCTAATCAAGACCCTCAGATCCCTCCTGGAGAGTGTCAGCATCGCCTTTGTCCTCGGACCAGAAGGCGTAACAAGCCTTTTCGATTGTCTAAGTCGTGGCTGGCGATGCCAATGGGGGCTATTTTCCTGTATCTCCCATTGGGCCACCTAACGGTTCAGGTGACTTTTAGTCATACCTACATGAGGTTCAGGACCAATGGGTAGGCTTTCTGTGCCCTTCTTCGCAAGGTGGTCAGCCTTTTCATTGCCCTCATGCCCCCTGTGAGCCAGCACCTAGATGAGGGAAAGCCTATTGTGGGCGCCGAGCTGCTTGAGCGCATGAAGGCATTCCCATGCCAGCCTGGACCTGAAGCTATAGGCTACAATGGCCTTTAATGCAGCCTGGCTGTCAGAGAATATGTAGATCCACTTACCCTTGAGTCCTTTAGACAGGATCTCTTCCGCACAGATCTTTATAGCTAGGATTTCAGGTTGGAATATCGTGGCATACTCTCCCAGCGGCTTAGTCTGACTGTAGTTAGGCCCAACAATGCCCAGTCCAGCTCTGCCTCCCATGACTGAACCATCGGTGTACCACCGCAGGGCGCCCATCTTGGTCCGGAACGTCTCCTGCTCCCATCGTTCCCGCGAGTGGATACTGACCCTGAATGGCAGCCGAAAGTTCTTCCGCTGCGGCATAACGTCAGTGGCAAGGACTACTGCCTCTTCCAGTTTGAACTGTCTAGTTGTTCTTTGGAGGCTTGCCTTAACCCTGGTGGAGATGTTCCCTGTCTGCAAAAGCCTTACTGCTCCCAGGTAAGCAGTCCTCTGAATATGTATCTGGAGAGGTGAGATGTCTAAAAGGACTTCCATTGCAGCAGTAGAGCTTCCAATATTAACACGATTAATATTTGAAAAGACAAAGTCACATAAACTTCTCTTCTGCCCGCCGACATATTAACCGTTTTGGGTACTGGCGCTCATTTGGACCGTAATTTACCACAGTTTTACATCATTTTAGTTGCCTTTTGACTTTCCCAAGGCAAAGTACAATGAAGAAAGTTGTAGAATCGGTTGCTTGGTGTTTTGCCTTTGCCCAGGGCAAATGGTACAAACATATCATAGTGTTATTTGCACCTGTTTTTAAAAAAATGTGGTGTTTTAGTCACTACGATAACTAGTTCGTTTCAGGCCGATTTCGAGCCGTTATTTTCGCGTCCGACGTTGATTGGCATACTAAATATCTAACTTGGTAATGACATTTGCACTCAAACGCGTTCACAGACACACATTATTTTCTTAAATTTGAACTCTGCCTTTAAAACGGAGAGATTTGAAGAGAAGTTTCTTTGCCAATTGTGTAGGCCTAAAGAAATCAAATATGTGGTGCGTTGCAACATACAACTTTCCTTAGTTCTACGTTAATTCACTCGTGTTCACGGCTCTTTCTACTCACTCAATTCATTTGAACTTGGTCAAACAACTTTCACAACTGCAGAAAGCGGTAGCACTTATTTATTGAATTTATTGTGCTGCTCGTATTCATTCCCAAACCATTATTGAACAATTGGTACATAGAGAATTAATGAGGCTGTAAACACGATTTTTACTTTCCTTGCTCTATGAAGTAGAAAGGAAAGTTATGTAATCAGCTGAAATTTTTTTTTTTTTGAGTTCTCTTCAGATCTTTACGTTTCAGACCCTCCTGAGTCCGAAAAACACTATTTGGGAAAATGGTCTGTGTGTATGTGTGTCTGTGAACGATTTTTAGAGAAAACCGCCGCACCAAATCAGCTCAAACTTCATATCTCGCCCGCAAGTTACCATGGGACGCCAAAATAAGGGTATGAAAAAATCCACCGAAATTTACCTATAGTTATCATAGTGATCAAAACACCAAATTTTTTTTTCTCAAAAACGGCTCTAACGATTTTGATTACATTTTTTATATTGGTAGCTCTCAATAAGACAATTATAGCTTCAAATTCCCATCTATGGGAAAATGACGAGAGCAGCACAATAAATTACCAAAACTTTCGACGAAATCGATTTTAGCGCGGTTTTTAGAGAAACCCACCGTACCAAATTAGCTGAAACTTGATGTCTAGCCTATAGGTTACCATGGGACGCAAAAATAAGGGTATGGGCAAAATCCACCGAAAGTTAACTATAGTTATCATAGTGATCAAAACACCAAATTTTTTTCTCAAAAACGGCTCTAACGATTTTGATTACATTTTTTATATTGATAGCTCTCAATAAGGCAATGATACAATAAAATTCACTTTCGGGGGAAAATGACAAGAGCAGCACAATAAATTATCAAAATTTTCGACTAAAAGCGTTTATAGCGCAGGTTTTCCCTTATAAACTCCGCTGGAATGTTACTAGAATGTTAAAAAAAATTGGTATTGTAGTCCAATCCAATATCTAAAGGGTGAGTGTTTAAAAACGCTCATGAGATACATGGGGGTTGCTCCAGAAATTCCTGCATTTCAACTTCTGCCGTTTCGCTTACTACCAGTTCTAAACGTTGTTACCCAATAACTCTGCAAAAGTAATTACTATCCTTCTTCAAAAAATTCTTGTTTACAGCCCCATTAATTCTCTGTGTACCAATAGCTCAATAATGGTCCTGCAATGAGTACGAGCAACACAATAAAATCTGGGACTGTAAGCGCTCCGCTTCCTGCTGCCGTGAAGTGTTGTTTGACTAAGTTCAAATTGACTGAGTGATAAATGAATTGATTAAATAGAACTAGCCATGTACAAAGTGAATTGTTGTAGAGCTAAGGAAAGTTGTGTGTTGCAGCGCACCAGAACTTTTTGGAGAGGATAGTAATCACTTTTGCAGAGTTATCGGGTAAAAACTGCGTGAAACGGCGGTAGTTGAAATTCCGGAATTTCTGGAGTCACCCCTCATGAGTGTTTTTAACCGCTCACCCTATAGGTATTGGATTTGACTACTACACCTTTTTTTTAAACATTCTAGTAACATTTCAGCGGAGTTTATAACGAAAAAACCGAGCCAAAATCGATGTTCACCGAAAATGCGGGTAATTTATTGTGGTGCTCTCGTCATTTTCCCCCGAATGGGAATTTTATGGTATAGTTGTCTTATTGAGAGCTATCAATATAAAAAATTTAATCAAAATCAAACGGAGCCGTTTTTGAGAAAAAAAATTTGGTGTTTTGATCACTATGATAACTATAATTAACTTTCGGTGGATTTGGCTCATTCCCTTATTTTGGCGTCCCACGGTAACCTGCAGGCTAGATATCAAATTTGAGCTGATTTTGTACGGTCGTTCGTGTTAACGCGAAAAAGGAAGACAACTTTTATTGCTCCCTTCCTCGGCGTCGTATGAAAACCCCCGGTACACTAGTTGGCCGTTCCTTGGCTATTGCCCCGCTCTTTTTTGACACAACGCGTTCAGCCGCTCAATTGTCAAGCTGCCGTTTCATTCGTTTTCCGCTTTCAGTTGTCACAGGAGCATCATTCTGTCGACTCCTCGCTACAAGAATCACCGACTTCTCGCTACATCGATTGCCGGCTTCACTACATGGTCAGACGTTCCTCATTCTAATTCCTCGAGGACACCAGTTTTAATGTTTTCCCAATTGTGCCTACTCATAATTTCCGCTTTTCTCTAATTTGTACATATTACACGATTTTAGTTTGTCACTGGCGTAATTGGTTTTTAATAGTGAAAACCCCGCCTCTTAGTCAACTAACACGTTCTTTCTTCATTGTAGAGCCGAGGAAAGTAAAAATGGTACGATGGTGTAAAAACTGAATAAATATCCCTGTGGAAGTAGACCACTTCTTTTCAAATTCCTATTTCATAGTGGTCATCAGATTGCAGCAAAACGTTTTTAATTTCATACACCTAGTAGGTTTCTTATCACACTGATGAACTATGTGACATTTGCAGCTACTGGCCAGGCGACTAGAACGTTAACACGAACGAGGAGCGAAGTTTGATTTATGATGTGGAAAACGAAGAAGTACAGCCAGATGATTCGTTATAGTCGAAGGGGTAGTTAATAAGACTTTAAGGAAGTTAGCGGAATATAAGTTCAACGCTCAAAAACTATAAATTAAGTACTTACTAAATGACATAGAAACATCTTTGAGGATCATCGGAATTTTTTGGTCCTTGAAGGAGTTCAGTATTGCGGTGTCAACATCTGAAAGTAGATACCATTTAGTTATAATTAAAGTTGAAGAAGGAAAGAAAAAAAGCTCAGATATCCTGCAGAGCTTGGTAAAGACTCGTTTGATGCGGCAATATTCAGTCTCAATGAGCTACTATTTTGCTCCTACTTACGTCACTATTATAAGCAATTTATAGGTCTGTCAACGAGATTATTTAAAAATGGAAATGTTTAGGATTTAAAAGAAGGGAAAGTCAATGGAGCATTAGCCGATAGTTTGAATTCCGGAATTTCTGTAATTGCTCCTGATTATTCAACGAAAATAAAGAAATAACTGCACTAAACCCATTGAGAGGCTCCGAAAGGGCAACAAACGACTGAAAAATCAACTTGTTTCTTGACCAGCACAAGCCTCCCCCGGCACTCCACACACCAGTACCTTAGCCACAACTCGACCCAAATGCTTCATCCTCATCTTCTGGGCACGCTGGTACTTCGCCAGATTCATTCTTTTAGCAGCCATGCGATGTACTTGCAAGGCACAGACCCGATAATCACCACGCCTATCCTGTTCCCAACTCAAGGAGAAATGGAGCGCAGGTACGATGTCGGCTACAGAAACCTGTGACAGGCCTGTGGCTATTTTCGGAGATTTGACCCACCGCAAGAGGCCAACATTCAGGCTCCGAGTTCAGGGCTTTAATTGCTCATGCACCTGACCACTCAGACTATTTTTTCAAATGGCGTTTTTCACACTCAGACCAACCACTCTGGAAGCGTGGAAAACGTTAAAAAGAACACGATTTCAGGCACATTTAAATTGTTATCTCTGTTCAATGGATGGAAATCCAGATGCGCTCCTAGGTAGTGGGTGGAGGCATGGGGGCTTTCTGTCGCAGCTTACTGGGACCCTTCCAAACCCCAGGGAGGCAAGCAAGTCCAAACTGTATCACCCTGGGATGAGGAAAAGAATTCGAATTGTTAAGAGGGGGATATGGAGATGTTTAAGGATCCGCTGACTCGAGCAAAACTTACTGCGATCGCGAGGAGCTCTGACCCAATAAACTGACATTCGTCAGGAGCGTTGAGGATACGCTCCTTGTGGAGTACCATTGCCTGGGGTACACACATAGAGGTATAACCCTGGGGAATCCTTTCATTGGGAAATGCGCCACTTCTAATACTCGCAAAATATAGCATTTTAATTAAACGTAAACTCAAAGAACACCTTTTCACCCCGAATCTCTTTTATTTTTTATCGGTCGCTCATCTCATCAAAACAGCTGACTAAAACATAATTGGCGGAATGTGAATTTGTTTCGCCTTGGCAACATCCTGTACCATCTGGGAGGAGGTCGTAATGTTATTTCCCACTGGAACTATTTGCTTCAGTGGAAATTTTCTTTTGTTTCACTCATTAGACAAGTAAATGGGCAACCCAATGGATGCAGACTCGTAGGCCTTGGTGATCCACAGGATAGCTCTCTGGGATAGGGCCAGTACTCTGCTTTGATTCACTGTGAAATTGCTACCGCAGACAACGGAGCAGTAGCAATGAGGTGCTCAGGCAACTCAGAAGGAGCCTTAGGCTCGCTTCACAAACGCGATAATGCTGAGGTCTTTTCCTTTTTTTGTTTTATTATTTATTTCATCGGTGATCAACAGTGACTTATCTAGCTCTTCACTTCAGAAAAAGGCCCCAGACTCAACCCGTGACGGACTGTAGGCAATTGCGTCTCTACCAACGCCCCCCGGCCCCTGAGGAGGGGCGGCTCTTATGGCAACCAAACTCACGGCTTTACCAGTGCTCGATCTGCTAACGAGCTGGACCACAATAGCTCAAGTTCCAGCATGTTTCATTTTCGTTATAAATTGGGACATAGGATCGTCAGAATTCCACCCCTGTTCAAAAACTGTCTCCATCGCAGTCGCCAACATATAACTTGGAGTTGTGTTCTACATTGTCTACCACCACTCCATCTTCGAACACTGTTTTCATCCTTCTCGAACCACCATGAGGACTGTGATCGCGTGTGCTACAGATGAAAACGGTGAGACGATTTTATTTCCATAGTGTAGAAGTTAACTTTATTTTACAGTTTCTCATCTAGCAATTAATTTTTTTGTTCGTTCCTTTTTCAAGTATTTAGGTCATTTTTTTCATTCTTCTCTCTCTCTCTCTGCTTGTTATTATCGCACACGCATAAAGCACTTCCTAGACTGGGTTAATTGTGCATCTTTTTTACTCACCTCCACTCAGTCGAACATGAGGATTGCGTCACCCTAACACACACCCCCAAGTGGCCTAGCTAATTGAATGAGGCAAACCTTGATAGGGTAGTGGCTTTGAGGGACTGTAAATGTGTTGGGTAGCGGTAAGTAAAAAAAAAACAGAACCAGCTCGATTGAAGCTGCCATTCTCCCTAAATTGAACTAAAGAACAAGCGCTACAATCAGGTCTTTTTGAGTCAACAATAATCAGGTCTATGAGCTCGTCACAAAAATTAAATAGAACCACGCACCGCAATAATAATAATAAATTTTGTATCTACACGTAATTTCTATTAATTTTCTAATATAACCCATCATAATTAATTATATTCTACACTTTTATTTCTATTAATAATTTTCTATCTATCATAATTTCTGTTAATGTTGTATCTGCATTTAAAATTAATTTATAATTAATTTTGTGTCTATTTAATAAGTAATTTGAATATATTTTGTTCAACCGTTTGCTCTCATTTTTACAATATGATACAATTTTCCCAAATGGTGTTTTATCGACTTGGTGAATCGATTTCTTTTCATTGGGTGAACTAAAGGCAGTTTAAAAAAAACTGTGCATACTTGAACGTTGACTTAAAGACGACAATTTTTTGTCCATCTCGTCTAAGCGGAGAAGAAGAGTTAGAATGTGACACGCTTCATTCAACGCCTCAACAGCTCTTTTCTCCTCGTCGACGGCCTTCTTTACAGCATCGAGCTTTGCCTAAGGGAAACAAACGATAACAAAATTGATTGCAAAATGAAAAACAGTTGAAAAAACTTGTTATTGAAAGGTTTATTCGTTGGATGTTCGTAAAGATAAATAACTATGCCATTATTTTTATCTGATCTCACTATAACAGGCCAAAAACGTCGCAAAACCCCCTCTATTAGTTTGCTGTTTGTGACACTGCAACTCCTTTTTTTCTTGGTTTGTGCTCAACGCTTGTGCTCATTGCAGGCGGTTACCGCATCATTCATCGTCTGGGACATTAGCATTAATCGGTTAATTGAACTTGGCTTCATACCTCGACGTACAATTATTATCAGCATCATCCGCTGGAATCTTCTCACTACCGGCAAAACGCTCAGAAGTTTCATTTTATTTACCCCGAGTTAATCGCGAGGACATTATAAATTTATTTTAGCCGTTTTCATTTCAAACATTCAAGCTTTTTTTACATTCCATACCTCTACGAAATATAAAGGAAAGTTGTGTAATTGGCTGATGAAACAAATGTGAGTTTTCTTTACATCTTCGCATTTCAAGGGCTATTGAATAAATAAACAACAACAAAAACTTTTTTGGCAAAATAATAATGCTTTGACGCGGCTATTTCATTTATTTAATTTGAGTATAGTAAAATCTAGTTCTGTTCTTTCCAAGTGGTATATGTACGTTACGTTGGCAAATTCAATTGTTTTCTCCGTGTCACCCCACTTCGTCTCCTGGGCAGGAAGATCGTATGCAGCTTCAGAACTGTGAGTGCACCTTTTTATTAATTTGCCTACACATTTGTTTAAATTTTATTTTTCAATTTGAATTCAGCGCCCAGATTAGAACTCCTTCAAAACAGCCTTAGAGGAACTGCAGCCTGGGAAATTTGATATTTAGCGTACTGGTCACTGTGGAACGGCAAAATAAAGGTAAGAACAAAATTGGTTCAAAACTAACTGTAGTAATTATGGTGGTTAAAACATCAAAATGTTTCCCCTTCAAAAACGACTAAAACGACGTTGATTAAACTAATTTGTGGGCAGTTCTAAATAGTCACGACAGTACCATAAAATGATAAAATCAGCACAATAAATGATTAAAAAAAAAAAATTTAATTTATCGCAGTTTTCCCCATAAATATGGCTCAAAATATTAGGTGCGTTTCCTTAGCTCTACATAAATTCACTGGTTTTCGTGGCTTTTGGTATTCATCAAATTTATCACTCTTTCAACATGGTAAAGCACCACTTCGTGGCGGCAGCGCTTCCAGTTTTCGGAATTTATTGCACAGCTCATACTCATGGTCTGACCATTATTGAGCAATTGATACACAGAGAATCAATGAAGCAGTAAACCGATCGTTTCCAGAAGGATAATAATCAATTTTCCACAGTTAATCGGTAAAAACGTTGAGAAATGGTAGTAAGTGAAACAACGGCCGTTGAAATTTCGGAATTTCTAAGGTAGTTCCCATATATCTTATGAGAGTTATTAAACAGTACCACATAGATTTTTCTGACGACTCAACTACTTTCTGAGCGAAGTTTATAAGGAAAATATCTGGTGCGTAGCAACACACAACTTTCCTTAGCTCTACGTCAATTCACTCATGTTCATAGCTTTTTCTACTTTCTCATTCATCACTCAGTTCATTTGAACTTGGTCAAATATCACTACACGGCGGCAGAAAGCGCTGAGTTCCAGAATTAATTGTGCTGCTCGTACTCACTCCCAGACCATTATTGAGCAATTAGTACACGTAGATATAATGAAGCCGTGCACATGATTTTTTTGAATAGGGTAACAATCACTATTCCAGAATTATCGGGTAAGAATCGTGAGAAATAGTAGTAAGCGAAACGGCAATAATTAAAATTCCGGAATTTCTAGAGTGACCCCGATGTATCTTATGAGCGTTTCAAAACGCTCATCCTATAGGTATTGAATAGAACTACCACATCAATTTTTTCGTTGAAGATTCTAGTAACATATCAGCGGAGTTTATGAGGAAAAAACCGCACAAAAATCTATTGTTATCGAAAATATTGGTAATTTATTGTGCTGCTCTCGTCATTTTTCCACAAATGGGAATTTTATGGTATAGCCACCTTGTCAAGTGCTGCCCATTCGAAAAATTTAATTAAAATCGTTAGGGCCGTTTTTGAGAAACAAAATAATTGGTGTTTTGATCACTATGATAACTATAGTTAACTTTCGGTGCATTTTGCTCATACCCTTATTTTGGCGTCCCATGGTGACCTGCGGGCTAGATATCAAGTTTGAGATGATTTAGTTCAGCCGTTTTCTCTCAATCACATACACAAACCAATTTCCCAAATAGTGTTTTTTCGGACTCAGGGGGGTCTGAAACCTAAAGATCTGAAGAGAACTCAAAATAACTTCCCTTTCTACTTCGTAGAGCCAATGCTTATAAAGGGTGGCAGCCCATTCAGTTACCTATACGATGAAAGTTTAACAATAACGCTCATGAGATATTTAGGAGTAACCAGAATTCAAACACTGTCATATTTACTACCATTTCTCACAGTTTTTACCCCATTATTCCAAAACAGTAAACACGATCCTCCTGGAAAAAAGAAGTTTTTACAGTCTCACGAATCACCCGTGCGCTGATTTCTCAAAAACGATTGTGGTATAAATAGGAGCGAATCAATAAATTGTGGAGCTTAACTTGAGCGCTGCCACATTCCACGTTCAACTATGTTCTTAAAAACTTGAAGAAATAAAGAAAGCTAAAGTGATATAAACGTGGGACTGAGGAAAGTTGCATGACGCGTCGCGCCGCATATTCACAAATTATACGACTTGTAATTTCGTTTGAGTCTTGAGTAATTGGTTTCCGTGTAACACTGTATGGATTAGAAAAGTAAAAAGACAATCTCTCGGTAGCCTAACGAACAATACTTATGTGAATGAGTTAATTATAAGCGTAAACTTACATCTTGTTCTCTCCTGAGTTTCTCCGCCGTTTCCTCGATTTCGGTAGCCTCCGCAAGATTCAAAACAGCGTACATTTCAGCCAGCACCCTTTCTCTGGAACATTTCTGAAACAATTTTTTAAACTTGTAGGCTACTAATTTACGCGTTTGAGGCGGATGACCTAAGACCTCCTTAGCATCAAATAGGCTTCATCATAGTGCTGTACAGCAAAAGCTTGTTTTTAATGCTGAGATTATCGTTCGCAAGGAGTAGTTTTAGATGGCTGATTCTATGGCGGACTTGGGTATTGATGTGATTTTTCCATGTGAGTCGTTGGTCCAAAGTCATACCCAAGTACTGGGCGTGCGCTTTCATCTCAAGAGCAGACAGGTGTGTTTCCTTATTTGATTACTGGTCCTAAACCCTCGACGAGGGTTATATCAGTCATGGAAGTTGCTGTTTCGCTACTGCGCAAGAGGCCGGCCGAACTCAGACCTGCGGAGGTACAGCAGGTATTTGGTCGTTAGCCAATCTCATGAGTGGTTGAGTCCATTTCAACAGGCCAGTAGTTCAATCAATGCCATCGTTGTCAATCTTTTGGATACTCATGTTGACGCCAACGGATATCGCCAGAGTTGTTAGACCTCAAGGTCTCCAATCCCCAACAACGTGCAACTCGCACAAATTCGTTGGCCACAGCCCCAGCCTCCATTGCGCCTACAATCGGCAACGTGAGCTGTACCTCAACCGTTCTCATTCTATCTAATTCATGGTCTCTGGATCTGAAGGCTTCTCAGGATAACCAAAATTACTGGACATTTTGTGCCATTCAACCCTGACACTCTCGGTATATCACTTCCCATGTGGGGCTCGATTCCTCTTAAACACTTTGTTCGTATTCCTCCAAGAACACCCGAAAGTGAGGAGAAGACAAACAGGGCCTCCTTCAGCTTCATTCGTCTCCTACCAGAAGTCCTGGTCAGAATATTCAGTCTTGATTTTCTTTAGTTCCTGAATAATCTATTTTACCCCATATTCGACCTTTAACGACAGCATTATTCCTTTTTTTCTTTAAGTTTGTCTGTACAGAGCTCTTAGCCACCTTTTCTTTAGCGTCTATGATACCACTACGCATTTGTATAAATACAGTCCACTTTTACCTTTAATTTTGCCGTTTGTTTTTCTCCATTAATTTCTCACATTTTTCAGGACCAGTTTTCTTTCTCTTTCTTTTTTTTAACTCAAAAAATTATTGTAATAAACGAAATCAAATACTACTTACTAGACCACTAGTGTTCTCAATGACGACAGACCTTACTTTCTTGTCTTCACCTGAAGAAACGCTCACTGCAACAAAAATGAGAACACAATTGGTTGTAAATAAAACGCTAGAGGTTTGAAGTGAAGTCAAAATCCTCAAATATATTTATTCCACCCGCCTGGAGCTGAGTGAATCGAAATTGAGGTCATTGAACAAAAGAATCTTGGCCATTCTGACAGTTAGTGTAGGTAGTGTTGAAATTGTGGGGGGTTGTAATGAATTCTAATTGGAAAACAGACGATTGATTCGTCACGAGCGAAGAACAATAAATTAATCAATGAAAGCTGTGAATTGTGTACCAATGAGCCTAAAGCATGGTGTATTAGTTAATGTAACAGCATGATAATTTTAGTAAATATCTGGCACGACACACCACACAACTCATTCCAACGAACGTAGGACGATTTTCGTGGGTTTGGCTCCCAATCCAACTTTTTTTCCCCCAATAAACCTGAACATGGTCAAACATAACATAACCGTTTACGTGTAGTGTAACGAGTTATTTTTCAAGTGAGTTTCGGCGCCTGGAACAGACTCAGGGTGAATGGTTGGAACAGTACCTTCCAAAGGAGATAACCGGATGGTAGGTTTAAGAGAGGTTGAGGAGGCAGTTGCTTCTCTCTCCCTGGGCGAGTTTTAGTTTTGGTCTCTTCCGCATGTTCCTGCTTCCCAAATTCGTTCCAACACCCCTTTTTCACGTTTTGATTCCCGTTTTTGGGGCTCTTCTGGAGAGCTTCAGGTTCGAACAAAGAATGAAGATAGCCAGTTGCAAGTTTCGTTTAGTTTCTTCTATTTAACAAAAAATGTTTTGCATGCCATAAGTAGGGTAGAAAGACGTTTAATTTAATTCTTATTTGCTCAACTATCGTATTTGAGTCAGTAATTGGAAATTTATTAAATTTCGCTAAAATCTGACAAATGCTACCAAACTATAGTTCAGCTTCCTTATAAAAATGACTGTTCCTTCACACTCCTAAGGAAGTTACATCAGTTGAAAGTACTGGAGGTCGCAGTTTCACAAGCTCAGCATCCACTGAACCCGTATTGTCATTTAGCTAGTCTCCCAGTAGAGAGCTGTTGCCCTCGTGTTACCACATCATCAAATTGTTTACATCATTAGTACAATCATAGGTAACAGCTAAAGGCAATACCTGCTTGGGTTGTAGAAATGAGGCTCACGTTGGCCGCTGACACTGAAGAACAGTCTAATGGCGGCACTGAGGAACCTTCATTAGTGGGTGTTGACGACCTGCAGAAGGATGAGCTGTGAAGCCAGACGTTGATTTTAGTACACTTTTGGTAACAGGGTATTACAATGTTACTTAGTCCCGTGAGGACATGTTAAACAAACAGTCTGAGATTGAAACAGCCCACCTCCTGCGTCATGCATATTATGGAAATACCAAACGACTGCTGCTACACAGGTCTTACAGTTAGCATATGACTAACCATTAGTTATGGCCTTACACCAGCAATACCTAGGTTTGACACAATATCAGATTCAATGTAGCCTTCAACCCTAACCCAAAAACCAGAGCTCGAATGCACAGTTGGCTAAAACCCCAGCATTGAATTTACATTCAAAAATATTACGTACGCCACATCACTCAATTCAGCAATTTTCGTCACTCCGTTTTCCATTCAACTTATTCAAAAATGAAAAAACTTAACCCAACGATCCGTTTAAAAACTGGAAATTCTCAAGGTTCCAGAATTTATTGGGTTGCTCCTCTTCAACTTCATCGAGTAACCATTGCATAGGTAATTTATGAGACTTTTTTGGAGACGTCAATGTTCATAGTTCTGGAATTATAGGGGAAACTGTGAACAAGATTTTGTCAAAGATACGACTATAGTTGGAATACCGAAAGTTTGTAGAATGCCCTAATTATTTCATAACCTACAAGACTACCAACAAATTTTATTTTTAGAAGGCTAATGTCTTATAAACGGCCCTTCTAAGGAAAAATCCAAACGAATAACGATTTTCGCAAACAGTATTGATAATTTATTGAATCCTCCTTGAAGTCCTTGCTAATAACTAAAAACTTATCGTAATATTGTGTCATTTGGAACCGTCCACACACAAATTTTAATCAAAATCTTTATAGCCGTTTGCGAGAAACAAAGTGGTGATTTGATTACTGTGATAACTATAATTAGTTTCCAAAATAAGGACGAAACATATAATATTCTCAAAGGTAACTAGAACAGGGTAAGATTCTTCTCACAACAGAATCAAAGTCCTTATTTGTGAAATAAATATAGTTATCATAGAGATTAATACCAAATATCTTCTCTGAACAATATCAAAAATCTAGCACAAAAAGAATAACAAAATATCCGGCTCGTGGCAACACATAACTTTCCGCAGCTCCTGTAAATTAAACTCCAGAAATTACAAAAATGTTCTGTTACGAGGGGGTTTGGAGATGTTTCAAGGGCTGCTGACTCATACAAAAATTACTGCAATTGCGAGGAGCTCTGATTCAATAAACCAACTTTCGTCGGATTATGAACCATCATCTTAACCACTAGAGTACAATCCCGAGGGTGCCTTTTAATGGCAGTCAGTCGGTACAGTTCAAAATAACATTATTTTCGACAAATTTTCATTTCCATCTCTGCTCAATGGACTGTCAGATGTTTATTGAGGAAAAACATATAGGTGTTAACTATTTAAAAACTTTCTGTGAGTGCAGGATCAAGACAAATCCTGAAAGGCATACAACCCATTGAGCTAAACAATGCATACTTTTTCCTTGGAGTTTTCGATACAGGTTTTGGCCGTCTGGATCCAGTTGTAGTAGGTCTTTTACTCATGATCTGCAAGTAAAAAAAAACATTGCGGCTTAATACTAATTATGCATAATGATTAATAGGGCGTCACGATTCAGAAGCACAACTACACATAAAATACCATTAGAACGACATCTACTGAACACCATGCGCATACAGTCAAATCCTGAACTTTTGGGTGTGACCTCTGTGTTTAGTAACTGACTGTCCAGAACTACAACATACACGAGGAAACTGTGGAAGGAGTTTGTCGCCAACTCAGGAAATCGAGTGAAAGCCACAAATCTGGTCACATCAAGTAGTAAATATTTGGTGGAACGCATCACACAACTTTCCTCGCCCTGACGGCATTCAATGATAATGTAGTGGCTAATCTCTGGTGTGAATTCTTGAGAGCCAGTCAAGATGAATGAAAAAAACTTTCTCTAGGTCTTTTGTTGTTGTTTGTTTCTCCGAATGTTGGTATTTTAAGAAAGTAGTAGCAATTCCCGAGGTATGTTATTTTCCAAATTAATTCAGTTCAATGTTTCTTTATAATTTTCTCATAATTTACTGTTTTTTTGTTGTTTTTTTTTTACCCGAGGGCGAGTGGGACAAGTCACTGCGGCCGCATATGGGCCTATTGTGACGCTGGCCCTTTCTTAGTAGACCCGCCCCCCTTAGGAAGCCAAGTATGTCCTTCACCGCAGAGTCCGCTATGGTTTGGGGTTCAGTGGTTCCCTGACCGAAGTATTCAAAGCGTTTTGCTGCCAAGGCAGGGCACTCACATAGGATATGCTCTGCTGCCTCGTCCTCACTGCAGAGTCTGCAGTCCACTGCCTCTGAGATGCCCATCTTGTTGAGGTGATATCTGAGTGGGCAGTGCCTAGTGAGGAAACTTATCAGTACTCTCAGATCTTGTCTAGAAAGTGTCAGCATCGCCTTCGCCCTTTGACGGGAAGGCGTGACAAGCCTTTTCGCCTGTCTTAGTCGTGGCTGGCAATGCCAATGGGCGCCATTTTCTGTATCTACCATCGAGCAACTAGGCGGTTCAGGTGACTTTTCGTCAGACCCACGTGTGGTTCAGGCCCAATGGGTAGGGACTCTGTACCCCTTTTCGCGAGGCGGTCAGCCATTTCATTGCCCTCATGCCCCCTGTGAGCTGGCACCCAAATGAGGGAGAGCCTGTTACGGGCGCCGAGCTGCCCATGCCAGCTTAGACCTAAAAATATAGGCTGCGTTGACCTGTCTGAGAAAATGTAGATCCGTTTGACCTTGAGCCCTTTGTCCAGGATCACTTATGCGATCTCTTGGGTTTTGCCCATTGTTTGTGGCTGCTTATTCAGTCAGCATGCTGACCATATTCACAGCTGGCCGCAGACTTGCCCCTGGGGACAATGCCGTGGCTGCTCCACTATTCACAACCCGTGGTCACGCCTGGTTGCATGGGCATGCTCTTGGGAAGATAACCCAGAACCAGGTATAATTTACTGTAACCTAAATGCCTGCTGTGATAAACTTTGGCTCTGATGATGCTTAATAAATTAAGCGAAACGTCGGCCCCAGGGGAAGTTTTTTTTCATTCATCCTGATTGGCTCTCAAGAATTCACACCAGAGTAAACTACTACAGTCAATAACGACCCCACATCACAATTAGTGACTAATCAAATTTGTTCTTTCACTCGGTTTATGTTAACATAGGTTAGAGTTGACTGGAGCTTTTATAAATAAACTGGTAGGGGTGATCGTTATTGAGTGATCAAAACATAGGTAATTCATGGGACTGTCAACAGTTTTCTTCTGGAGAGGATCTTGAGGAGAGTCCTAGGATTATACAGGAGTTCAAAAGAGAAAATAATATTCTCCCTAGCGGCTTTACAGAGGAGACCTTTCCTGTCCTTTTTCCATTAAGACAACTTGAACAACCAATGAGGAGCTTATTGTTGATCAATAACCTTCTCACCACGTCCATAAAATACTATTTTACTTACTCAGCCCTCTACCACCCAATACCTATACAAATAGTAGCTACAAAACTGGTCAGAATTCCGTTCTTTTATTTATTAATTAATTTTATTCTCACTTGTATAGCCGCCTTAACGAAATGTATTCAGTTTTGAGTACATTCCACCCTGCGTTTGATGTCAGTATATACTCTGCTAGATTATTTATTTTCATGTTGGCTAACACTCTAAATTCGACTCCAACTTCTAAGATCAATTAACTTTTCTCTAGTGGACGCTCGAAAATATTTGCTAATACTGGTTTGCATCTATTAATTACCATACAGATGTATCAACAAGTTAAACAAGACTAAATAATTTTCTTAACTAAAACGAACTGTGTCAACCAAGTTTCATGCCATCCTGACACAAAATAGGTAGAAACAAAATTGCAATGAAGGTAAGATCAGTATTATACAGCAAGCTATCGTACAACGCGCGAAAAGCTGCACATTCCGGTTTAGAACCACCAAACATGACCATTTTCACTTCTGGTAACTTTATTTTAGGTGTACCAGCTGAAGTTACTATGGTATGTACGATAGAAGGTGATGAAACATTAGCCGACGCCGAAATTATGTCAAAATAGAATCGATCGTAATTTGAATCTAATGAAATGATCCCACCTGACCAGGGCAACTTCTGAAACAAATCAAAACACTCCTGACGTCTACGCCATAAACGTTCCCTCTTTGCTATGAGGCCTTCTTCTGGGACCTACTTTGTGAATAAAGGATTTGTAGAAAAACATGCCTGAGTTTAGTTCACTGATATGGAGGGACAGATAAGGAAGGTACATGATATATTCCGTATCAGACATTGAATTATCCCAATTATCCCAACTTGAAAAATCCCTAGTAATGAACAGCAATTAGTTAAGGGGCAGAAGGAAAGCATGTTGTGAACTTGCATTAACACGGGCATTTAAATTGATCGAAACTAACCGGTGTGCTTCTTGGACCAGCTGAACGAGACGTTCGCTACAAGTCCTTTGCTCCCATAAACTTGCTGTGGCGGCTGAGCACCAGCAAACCCCCCTCCCTTCCTATCAGAAAAAGCTAATGACACGTAATTCTGACATTTTTAGTAATATGTTCACGAGACATAAATAGCACGTTCTGAGAAAAAATTAATCCCACAACCGCTGAAGTATTTCACGAAAATCAAGGCGCGGTAAACTGAGTGAACTTGAACTACACGGGTGCCACAAGAGTATTTGGAAAACGTCCCACAGCCGTTTCACAGCGCTAGTGGTAAAAATATTCGTTTCTGATTCTAATAACAAAATTCTCTGTGTAAGCACATAAGTTTTGTTCGCGGAACAACTTATTTGCATAGTAGTTGAACAACTATCTCCCCACCTTTCCGTCATGGAAAGGAATTTTATTATATTTTGAGTAAACATTCAGAGAAGGGGCTGTGACATGAAAGGCGATAAGAGGCGGTTCTATCTAGTCAATTCTCAATCGAACTAGATAGTTACATCTAGTGACTGTATTACTGTCTGCTACGTCCCTATAAAAACTCGGCAGGATCATAACCATGCCTACTACAGGGGCTTTTCACAATAAATCTAACATCATAATGGCAGGAACATTGCCAATGAAAGGGGAAACCACTCAAGAAGTTATGGGAGGGACACAAAATGGAGACTGGTGTCACCCATACACTCGCAGCCTCAAGAACCTCATGTACAAGCCTTGAAAACGGTTTGATAGGAAAACAATAAATCAATTCCAGAGAAGCCTCAAAACAAAGATAGACTTCAGGCAAATAATAGTGCGTGGATAATAAATCCTCAATAGTAGATAATTCGGAGATAGTCTCTACACAGATCACTACAAAACCCCACAGGACAGTGCATACTGGATATCTCTATTCCTGCGTTACAATGGAAGAATCACTCCCACTAGGTACAAACATATCAATATGTCAAAGCGAACTCAATGTTGTAAACTCATGTATCAATGATGTAATAATTTCGGGAAATTGGAAAAAGTAAGGGATTATTTGTTAAAACGCACAAGTTCTCTTTTATACAAGAAGTAGTAGGTACAACAAAAGGCCAGGGGGTGAGGCGCTTACAACGCAGTGGTACACAGAGGAACATGGAACCGTAAAGAGAGAAGGGATTGCATGGATCCTATAACACAAAATACCATCCACCTATAAGTAAATCTGTCATAAAAACAAAGTAATCCAATCTGTTTTGATGAATGGGTAATTCGATCGTTAGAAGTTTCCTCATTGAGGAAACAACGTACAATGCTAGGAGACACAACTAAGGAAGAACACAGTTACCCTAAATGGATAACTGGCTACAAAGGTATCTGTGAAGTACTGCTGTGGACCAGAGCCGTTTTTCAATATCATATTATACGTTACAATATAATACGTTCAATATACGTTATTGCCTATCATTATGCAATAATTGAAAACAACGAAAAGTTGTGACATGTGGGACGATGTTGACGAAGAAATTAACAACCACGAAGCGTACCAATTTTCCAAAGCTATTTCAATTGCCAAAAAGACTCGAATTCGTGTACGGGCCCGGTAAATTCCAACATCCTTTCGAAGTAGCCAACCACACCCACAAACTGTGCGGAGATGGGCCTCAAGCGGGCACTACTTTGGTCATTGTTCCCTCACCCTTGACTGGTGCCCTACTATCTACCTCTATGGTCGTTCGTTGTGTTTTGACAGGGGGATTCGGATTTTGGAACTCGTGGGAAGAGGTTCTTGTCTCTGCCTTATATCCAAAAATAGAGCAATTTATTTTATTTTCTGTTCTTTCTTTTTCTTTTCTAATTTTTATTTCTTTAATTCTTTAAGTTTAAGTGAAGTGAAGTGAAGTGCTTTCTTGCGATTTCACCGTACGAAATACGACAAACAGATAAGTATAACCTAGAGAACACGTGGGGCTGAACAAAACATCTATTCACTTTTACTCCTACTGATTTCCATTTCTCTTCTCAATCAGCCCCACGAATAATAACCAGTGAAAAAAACCATCAGGACGAGTCAACAAGCCGCCCGGGGCGGCGGGGGCCGCGGGGCGGGGGGTAACGCCCCGGCGCCGCGGCCGTCGCTCCCGCCCCAACGGGGGCCGTCTAGAGGTGGTTCGGGAACGGGGGCTGTTTGTCCCTCCCCGGGTCCCTCAGGACTAACGGCTCGAAATAAACCAAAGTCAGGAGGGGTGCATTCATCCCTCCTTCGCAACAAACAAACAGTGGCTGAAAAGCCAAAAACAGCACCGCCATCGATCTTTTCCCCGGAAAAAATCGATGAATCAGTTAATGTACAAACTAGTGGATCAGAAACGATCCCAATGAGTTCGGGGCGCGAGAGCACCTCGGATAATAAAGAGGGTTTCACAATTGTGAAATACAAAAAAAAGATGAGTGCTAGTAGACGACTCAAAAAACTAGAGAGGCATCTAGGCTCCACCATAATCAGAATGGAGCAAGAGGCCAAACAATCCGAAGGAGAGTTAAGGACAAACCTCGAAAATCAGGTTAGGCTCCTTAAAGAAAAATTCATTAAGGACCTAGAGGAAAAAAAGAGGCAGGTCTCGCTTCAATCCAGCGACACCAGCAAAAGAAAGAGAGGATCGGAACAGTCTGTGGAAGCAGCTACCACAGACGAAAAGAGAATGGCCACAAAACGAGCAGTACAGGCGGGCAACCTAATAATGTCAACCATTTGTGGTAAACGCCAGAAAACTGCACCAGACTGCAGATTGGTAATCAAGAAAAACGACGGTGAGAAGTGGACTGACGAGGAAACCAACCAAGTCAGAAACCTCATTAAAAAAGAGACGATCCGCAAAATGAAGGATCCAGCTAACGAAAACGTAGTCATAAGTTTTGTAAATTCGGGGCTGCTGAGCGACCAAAGGTGGTTCAGCATCACTGTACATTCGGATGAGGCTGTTCAGTGGGTATTGAACCTCGTAGCCGACGCTATCACCCAACAAGGATGGTCGGCTATGAAATATGAGGACATGCCCAAGAGGTCCACAGTATGCGGTAGTGCCATTGGCATAACTGAAACAAGAGAGGAGTTGTATGACACAGTTACACTGTTCAACAAAAACCTCAATCTTAAATTAAAAGAATGGGAGTTAGTAAAATTCGAAGCAAAAGGAAATGCCACATACTTTGAATTCTCCATACCAGAAGAGGATGCAAAAGTGATAGAGGAGAAGCGACACCTTAGCATAGGTCTTTGCTTGTCCCCAGTGTACATAAAAGGCAGGAAGTGGGGCAACATGGCAGATATATGGGATGACTGCTTTGAGTTCCCTTCCCTGACAAAGAAAGTAATAGATCCCAAAACTACACCAGAGCAACCTAAGACTAAAAGAGTAGACGAGAAAGTCACACCAAAAATAGAGGGTAAGGCCACTGCAGAGAGTGACGGCACCAGTGACCAAGAGATACTGGGAGCATTGAGAATCGAGGAGGAGCAGGAAGAGGAGGGTGTGATCACCGACGAATCACTGGTGACAGTGATGGGGGAATCACCCCTCAAAGACGATAAAGAACCCCCACCAAAGCCTAGGAGTGAGGAGGGCAAGAGTGAGGGGTAAAACCAGAAGTTAAGTTACGACAAAAAAAGGGGGAAAAAAAAAAAAAAATGAAAATAGCACAAATCAACCTGAACCACTCACATGGAGCAACCGCAGACATAACTAATATGTGTGCCAACGAACAAGTAGGTATTTTCCTTATTACAGAGCCATTAAACTACAAAGGTTCAATTAAAGGACTAAACTTTGGTAACTATACGTTGATAAATCCGAATTACAATAATTGCAGAGCGTGTATCCTGATCCACAGGGTGTATACTCCACTGATGATCACGGAACTCTGCTCCAAAGACACCACGACGGTCAGACTTACAACGGAGGACACAAAAGGAAAAAGAAACAAGATCATCCTAGTCTCCCACTATGCTGAGGCACATCAACACCCAGAAGAACTGAGCTCGCTGATTACAACAGTAGCAGAACAAGCCAACAGAGACGGCGCCGGACTGTTAATAGTAACGGACTCCAACGCACACTCAAGTATGTGGGGAGGTAACACCGAGGATCAAAGAGGTAGATTGTTGGCAACATGTATTATGACTAACAACCTACAGATAGAAAATACGGGAGATACTCCTACATATCAAGCGCGAGGAGGTCAATCCTGTATAGACCTAACACTAACCAATAGTAAAATGCATGAATATATAAGAAATTGGAAAGTAGAAATCGGATCTATACTATCGGATCACAGATTGATCACATATGAAATAAATCTGGAACCAAATCGGATAAAACTAGCATACAGAAATCCCAAACACACAGACTGGGAGAAATATAGAAACGAAATAGGAAACCATGCATCAGAAATTATCGATAACCACACTTACAGTTCAACAAGCACTACAAGAGAACAAACTGAAACAGAACTATTTAACATAACAGAAATACTAACTAAGGCATATCACAAATCATGCAAACGTTCATACATAAAGGGCAAACACAAAAAGTGGTGGAAACATAGCCTACAAATACTTAGACAGAACACCAGAAGACTACACAAACGAGTGAACAGGGACAGCACAGAGGAGGAGTGGAGAGAGTACAAAACACTAAAAAACGAATATAAAAAAGAATTACGTAAACAAAAGAGAGAATGCTGGAAAGCGTTCTGCACAGACATAAACAACATAACGGAGACATCCAGAGCAATGAAAATTATAGGTACCACAACGAAGCACAAAAATATGAGTATAAGTACACTGATACGCCAAGACGGTACATATACTGAAAACCTCGAAAACAGTTTAAAATATCTAATGCAAACTCATTTTCCTGACTGCACAGTAAGTGACAGCCCAGCAGAGCTTAGCTATGAGCAGGAAACTGAACCAGTAGCGTACGAGGACAACCAATTGACATTTTTCAATAAAGAAAGTTTCGACTGGGCGACAGACTCCATGCCCCCATATAAAAAAGGAGGGCCGGATGGACTGTTCCCAGCATTAGTTAAAAAATGCGGAAACATATTAAGAGATAGAATATACCACAATCTAAAAAACATAGTACGACTAAGGTATATACCGAAGGCCCTTAGAAGGGCAAACGTCATATTCCTCCCGAAACCGGGAAAAAGTGGAACCCCAAAAGCTAAGGACTTCAGAGCGATAAACTTATGCAGTATATTTATCAAAATAATTGAGAAAATAATTGATAGGCATATCAGAGACGATGTAATGCCCACATCGCCTCTACACAGGGAACAGTATGCATATAGCGTAGGAAAATCCACGGAGGGAGCATTGCATAACCTGATCAATAGAATAGAGGAAAAAATAATAAAGAATAAAGAATTTGTTGCCGGCTGCTTCTTTGACATTCAGGGAGCCTTCGACAACATACATTTCACGGCAATCACGAGAGCTTTAAGAACAATAGGAGTAAACGAGACAGTCGTGGAATGGTGCACATCACTCCTAAATAATAGGGAAGTGGTTTGCACGGCAGGAAATGTACAATTACAGTACCATACGACAAGGGGAACACCACAAGGTGGTTGCCTCTCACCACTATTCTGGTGTTTAGTAATTGATGAATTAATTAGGGCAATAAATAATGCAGGTTTTTACTGTAATTTTTTGCAGACGACGGGGTTATCCTGGTACCACATCGAGACCCACATAAAGCATGTTCCACGGTCGGTGGCGCAATAGAGACTATAATGAGCTGGTGCCAAGCAAGGGGATTATCCATAAATTTGGAAAAAACGAACACAGTAATATTTAGCAGGAAACGTACAGACACTAATAACATAACAATGACAATAGGAAATACTAGAGTCCCTACCGTCGACAAAGTCAAATACTTAGGAGTAATCCTAGATAGGAGACTTAGACGGAAAAAAGCAGGACCTTATTACACCAAATAAACGGCATCATAGGTAAGACATGGGGAGTGAACCCAAGGATGGCCAAATGGATCCATCAAGCGGTGTTGAGACCAAGAATAGTGCATGGAGCAATTGTTTGGTGGCAGGGAGCAACCAAGAATTGCTCCCTTAACAAACTAGATAGAACAATAATGATGACTATGTCAGGTGCCTTTCACAGTACACCGACCATCGTCCTGGCGGTGATACTGGGCGTACTGCCCCTCAGATGGGAAGTTCTACAAGAAGCAATGAGGGGCGTCCTCAGATTAAAGAAAAATGACGAGTGGACACAAGTCAACTGGAGAGGACATGGAACTATCGGGAACGACCTGTCTCACTCCATAGAAACGGCGAACTACCCGATAGACGATAGAAAAACAATATACAAACTTCAGACGCACATTAATACGGAAATATGTCCAAAAGACATTTGGGAGAACAGAACACATGTAGAGGATGACTCAGATATAATATGTTACACAGACGGATCGAAGGACCAAATACATGGAAACACGGGTTTGGGTATATACATCCCTGCAATAGATTGGAAAGAATCCAGATCTCTAGGCACCAAAACAACGGTCTTCCAGAGTGAACTTTTAGCAATCAACCACTGTATTGACAAACTGATCACATCGAACACCAGCAATAAGACAATAACAATTTACACAGACAACCAATCGTCAATAAAAACGCTGGCCAATCCAATAGTTAGGAGCCTACTAGTTGAGGACACGAATAACAAGGGGAAAGAACTTGTACTCAGGGGAAATACCTTGACGGTGAAATGGATTCCGGGACACAAAGGATACAGTGGGAATGAAAGAGCGGACATACTGGCCAAAGAGGGATCGACCGATCACTTCTATGGACTAGAACCCTATACGGCGGTTACGATGGCAACAGTCAAGAAGGCCATAAATAATACCCTATGGAGTAAAGTTAACAATGACATAGACAATAATAGAGGTCTTGAATTCTCCAAGCGCACAGGGACCACGAGTTACAACAAAATAAAGACGGAATGGGCCCTAAAACTGAATAGAATACAATTAAGAAGATTAATAGGCATGTTAACTGGACACTATGCAGTCTGGAACACATTACATAGGTATAACCCAGCAATTAGGGGTGAATGCTCCTGTGGGGAAATAGAAACGGTTGAACACTTCATATGCGAATGCCCAATATGGTTTAGAACCAGAATAGAAAGACTTGGAGGACGAACCATAGATAGGGACGATATACGACGCAATGAATGGAGGAGTATCCTCAAATTTGTAGAGGGGACCGGAAGATTCCGGTACCCATTCTAGGAGCCAAAGCCGGATCCCTTATATAACTTGGGTGATGGGAAATGGGCCCATATGTGGCCACGACTAAGGTCACTGTTCCCTCGGCTTTGGCTGATGCCCTGCAGTCTCTCTCTCTCTCTTGTGTTTTGACATGGAAGTCGCATTTGATAAATGTAAAGATTTCGAAGGTGCTTCAGATTCAGCTCTTGACGATTCAATGGTGTGCTCTATAAGTAAGTTAATGATCTTATATTATTTATCGCACTAGTCAAGTGCAGGATAATGGTAACTAACCAGTTCGATTTTATTAGATGCCGAAGGGCTACTGCTGGACAGAAATTACTCGAGTACGTAATCGGTTCCAGTTTAGGGGACGACCAAGTCCATAAAGTGGTACGCAGACTAATCAAGAAATGAATCTTGAGTTAATTTTGTTGCTGGGGTCTCGACGAGCTGCGCCGCTGTCTCTCAAACAGAGTGGTATTCCATTCATGTTGGCGTTATTGGTGGCGTTATTTGATGTTCGACTCAAGTAGATCCTGGTTTGTGCATAAGAAGCGACTTGTGGTTGAGACACACTAAAAAGGCACGGTGCTTCAAGAAGTTTAGTTTCTTCTGTGCCCTAGCCTTTTACTACGGATATATTCATTGTTATCTAAATAGATTCGCATGCCTTCGTACAGTCCCCCATCGTATTCCTACATATTATAAGTAACAGCGCAAAATAACGACAGTATCAACAAAATTCCATCAGCTACTAGTTTATATCTCGTAGCCGCTACTTCCACGAATTGGCATTGTCCACCGCTACTGTTAACCCAACCGTTGGTAAAGACTGTCATCACGCCCTCGTCATTGGGATTTTAGCAATAACATCAAAATACAATTCAAGCTTAGGGCTTGAAAACCCACTGCACCGAACAAGCCATTAGGCAGTCGTAGCTGTTGAGGGCGGAATTCCCGACACATGAAAGGATAAGACGGTTTTTGAAAGTGAAGAAATTTCTTAAGAAAATGCCAAATCAGATTCCCGAATTGCACATAACAACTATGGATTTCGTCAGATCGTATTGCCGATTAGGCGGGCACAACTATTTCCCAAACGGATTTTTCGTGAGACAGATCGGATTTTTTGAATTTTTTTATATCGCGTTAAAGGTAAAATATGACCTGAATGGTGGATGGGCAATGCAGATTTGGAATTCCCATGCCTTGAACTTGAAGCGTCAAATTTTTAGTGGGGGTAGGGGGTGTAAACAACTTTTCCTGACCGAAACATTGGTGTTCTATTCAGGATGATTAATAAACCAAAATCACATTGAATGACTACTCAATATTGACTGTCCATAAGTTGGGACAACATTAAACATTCTGATTTCTTTAAGTTCTACCAAGTCCTTGCAGAAACTATGAAAATAGCTGAGCACATCTGGAGCTGTGTGATGTGTGGCATATTAAAATTACATAACAGTTAATTCTTACGTTTGATGTTTACAAGATATTCCCCACCATCCTATACCTAGCTGAACTGGCATTTATTTATTCATTTGTTTGCAGGGACGTCAGGGTCGTGCGTCAAACGGGAACTTGAAGTTGAAGAAGGTGAGTAGCTGTGTGAACACGATCACTTTTACTATCTTCCCACAGGGCCGTTCAGGGTTGTTAGAATGTTAAGTTTGTTTTAGGGTCAGCAATGAAAATGGAACCTAAATTAAACGTGAGCTCAGTAGGTGATCCTTTGAATTGCAGCAAGAGATGATGTTCCTCAGAACTTGATAGAATATCTCAACGTTTATTTGTTTATTTCGGTTGGTCCCAATGATTTTTATCAATTCGTAGTTTTTGTGACTGGAAGATCTTCACATATCTTTGTTTTGTTCTCGGTCTCTCGTTAATTTTAGTCTTTTCTGTTTCTCATCAAACAAATAAATACTCCTCGTTCTTGCAGGAGTCTCTGGAGATTGTATGAAGGAAGAATACCTCGCAGATGAAGAAGGTGAGATTAAATGGCTTTTCAGTTCAATCGTGTCATTTTTTTAACGACCGCCAGACTCCATTTGTTGTTGTTTCGCAGAACCCGAGATCACGCTGGAACCAAATTCAAACTCGGTTTCTGAAACTGATCCGCTGGATGTCAATCGAGGTGAGGGGGAGGATTGACGGAATTGATGTACATTGGCGTCGTTGCTGCACTCGTCAAACAATATGTGATTGTTGCAGGGGGGGAGATCAAGATAGAGCCCACATTGGGCGTAGCGTGTCAAGACAGTTACGAGGAAGGAGAACCGTCTGAAAACCAGCAGTGGCAGTGGGAATGTGCTCCATCAAAGGACAACACCGTTTCAAGTTAGCTTTCATTGTAACGTTTAAGGATATCAAGTTTGAACTGATTTGGTGCAGTCGTTTTCTCTAAAAATCGTTCACAGACACACACAATTTCCCAAAATAGTGTTTTTCGGACTCAGTAGCGTCTGAAGAGAACTCCTTTTTCCTCTTTTTTCCAGCTATACAATTAATGGGAAAACGTTTCAGGGGAGAAATTATACGGCTGCTCCGAATGTGACTATAAGTCATCTCTAAAGGCAAACCTCCAAAAGCATATTAGAGCTCACACAGGTACGGAATGTACGCTATGTTATTAGTTATTCGTCTTGTGCGAGCTTCAAATTATGTGACGTGTTACATTTGCGTGAGTCGCTCACTTTGGTTTTTACGTCGCAGGATTTAATTTGCAGGAGAGAAGCCGTATTCTTGCTCAGAGTGCGACTACAAAGCGGCAGAAAAATCGAGCATTTCCCGACACATGAGAGCTCACACAGGTACGGGAATTACGCTATGTTGTTAGTTATTCGTCTAGTGTGAGCTTCAAGCTATGTGGTATGTTACATTTGCGTGAGTCGCTCACTTTGGTTTTCACGTCGCAGTATTTAATTTGCAGGAGAGAAGCCGTATTCTTGCCCAGTGTGCGACTACAAAGCGGCAGAAAAATCGAGCATTTCCCGACACATGAGAGTGCACACAGGTATTTCGATTTCATTAACACCTATTCTCCTTCTGCTATAAAAAGGGTGTGGAAATTATTGTAATCGCGCAAAAGAGGAGCCAGTCTTCTAAATAGTTGGGTTCTGACTCAGAAAGCCCGGAGTTTTACAATTTACAAAACAACTAAAACTGCAAAAACTGCAAAAACAACTTTCTTAAATACTGGAAATTAACTTTATGGTAAAAAACAGAACTGTAGCTAACTGACGGACTGAAAGAAATAAAGAATGTGCGACTCAGAGAAGAATTTTGGCATTCTGGAGAATTTCAGAGCGCCAAAACATTTAATCGGCACTGGACAACTTATATGAATGTCTGAAGTATCTTATTATTTCACTTTCAGCTACCTAAAGGGTAAGGAAAACAATCGTATTGTGTGTGTCTGTTGTTTGACGTGAGGTAGAACAGCTGAACCGACTGAGGTAGACGTTGGGGGTGAGAGCCATTTGCACTTGTACTTTTCTCGAAAAGAGCTTGCAACGATTTTGGTTAAACGTCCAAATTTGTCTTCTGATTATCAGTACCTATTGTTTGTTCTGTATGGATATCTGTAGAAATCATAACGGAGATACAGGCCAATGAGCATTGACGATTTTCATGAAATCAGGTGTCTTCAACTAGCCAAACATCTGTTGGTTTATTATTCATTCTGAATAATAACCCTATGTTTTCGGTCACGAAAAATTTTTTACAACCCCCCCTCAAAATTTGATACTTTTCGTTTCAAGACATGGAGATTCCAAATCTGCAACGTCCGTCCGCCGTGCCCTATCACCCGTCTGCCGTCCGGGCCGTTTTGTGCTTTTCACGTAGTTTAAAAAATTTGTTCTTCCACACAAAAACCCCATTTGGTATCTACTTGTGGCCGCCATCTTGGCAATCCGATCGGACGAAGCCCGTGGTTGTAATGGGCAAAAAACGGTTTAAAAAATTAACGAAACTCAGTACATCGGGAGCTACAAGCGTTTCGTCGTTTGAATTCCCTCCGCCCCGCCCGTCTCTTTAAAAACCAACGCTCTCGAGGCGAGCGAGTCGGCCTCCGCTTCGCTTCCCTCCCAGCGACCGGTCTCTCCCCATTCGCCTTACTCTTCCAATTTCCCGACGTTTTCGTTTTAATACGATTCAATTTTTTTAGATTCTTTCGTTTCATTCTCATTATGTTTTTCATAGATTTTTGGTTAAATTTTGATATTAGTATTTAGCGTGCATGTTTTCATATTAAAATTCAGTTTTTTCTAGATACTTTCGTGTTTTTTTTGTTTATTTTAATATTACGATTCAGTTCTTTTCGGCCTTTTTTTGGGTTTCATTATGATATTTTTCGATGCTGAATCGAACAGGATGGGTCTCGGAGCATTAATGCTAGGTCAAGCTGATTATCCGAATAATAAACCGTTGTGTAATAATTTGCAGCGTTTTTTTATACGTTGCCGGAATGGCCAAGGTTACAGCATTACGAATTTGATCAATATCTACTAGCAGCCAACATTTTGTTCCCCACCACTACCACTACTTCTGTGACTATTGGTTGAACGGATTTTGAATACGAAGCTAGTCGTTTTCTATAATGTTCTCAAGAATGACACTAACGAATTTTATCAAATTTGCGGGGTACTTTCAGCTAAGCAGTAGCTAATATTTCGTTGTAAATAAACGATTCTGTAACCATATACGTCGCCAGTATATTTCGACATTGTAGGGGTTGTTGCGCACCAGATGCTTAGTTGAAAAAGTTAGTTTATTCATGTCGATTAGTAGAATGACGATGATATGTTGACACCGCGAAAACCCCATTATGCCTAATGCGCCAGAGTATTGACCTCACTTCATATTGAATTGCAGGAGAGAAACCGTATGCCTGCTCTGAGTGTGACTACAAGGCGTCACGAATGGCCAACCTCAGACAACACATAAGAAGCCACACAGGTACCAGCAATGCATTTTGAACGTAGATGTTGCAGGTTTTGGTTAAAAACGCAAATCCGCATTTTAGAGAAATGTTAGCACAGCAATTTTTTTGTAAATACCGTATTTTCACGCGGATGTCTGTGAGAATACCAAAGCACCAAGGCTGTTCAACCCGGAGTATCGACAATGACAAATTATGACGCGGGTTTTCCTTATCGCGATAAAGGGACAATTAGATGGACGGTTACATTTTTGATTTTCAAAGCTGTAAAATGTGTTTGAAGAAAACATTTGAATTGGCTTCGTATTGAATTGCAGGAGAGAAACCATATGCTTGCCCTGAGTGTGACTACAAGTCATCACAAAGCGCGCACCTTCAACAACACATGAGGACCCATACAGGTATAGAAAGTGACACTTTTTACACGCTTCGATCTTTTGTTTGGGTTTTACCCCACTACTTTATTTTGAATTATAGGAGAGAAACCATTCGCATGCTCTGAGTGCGACTATAGAACAGCTTATCAAGCAATGTTTCAACGGCACAGAAGGATACACACTGGTAATGTTACTTTCACCTTCCTTTGAATGCTTACTTTTTACATTTCTTAGCCTTACGAACGAATAACATGTTATTTCTTCAGCCTTTTCAAAGGCTTCTGAGTCCAAATAACACCTTTTGTGAAAATGGTCTGTGATCGCGGCTGTTGGCGCCAATCGCGCCACGAAGCGTCAATTGTGGAGGCTGTGTACAAACGCAGTCAGGAGCTTATCGCTGCCTCTAACTCTCTTTCTTCTGACCTTTTGCTGCACAACTACGATCCGACGTGATTTGACTCACCGTCACGTCCGATTACGTAGGTTAAGGGCTGGTTTATCAATTCTTTTGTTAAAACGTTGATTAGGTAGCGATCTGTTAACGATAATCATGGAGTGAAAAAATTCTTGAGCTCGGATCGCGTTCATCAATCCGCAATTGACTAATAGTTAGCTAGCGAGAGCTTTAACGCGGGGAAAAAGGGTTGCCACTACGCTCAAACGAGAATGCTTCGAACGAAGAGGCGACTTGGCGAGTTATCCTCCAAAACAATGTGTTGGAGAGTTGGTACCATGTCGACCATGGGTTGGGGCCATGTGTTGGGCCTGTCGATTTCATTATTTGACATTTTCATTCGAATACCCAAAATATCAGTTGCAGAATTGTTAAATAATATATTTGTGATCTTACTTGATACTTTTCTCTTTTTTTCCAATTCTTTTCTTATCTTTCCTTACTTCTCATTCTTTTCTTACTCCTCTACTTATTGTGTAGCTCATTTTTCGTATTGTGATTATTTTTGTTAAGTGCTCTATGCTGCATTATTAGTGCATTGCGCTGAACGTACGAGGGGACTAGAGAACTCGTGATTAGTCGAACCCAGACATTTGGACTAAGAGAATTGAAACGTAAACATTCGATGAAAGCTCTTAATTACTTTTCGAACTTGACGTAAGTTATATCATACACATAAGTAACGTGTTAGGTCGATAAAATTTAACTGTTAAAGTTATTGTTTAATGTGTTAATTTTTTATGTGCATAGTTCCAATAGCTTGCAAAATTGTCATCCATGAGAAAACGACGAGACGACATTACGTCTACGAAAAGCGATGTTAGTGTAGCCCCTTGAAAATCCCACATGCATAAAACTAGCGTTAAAAAAAATCGTGTTGGGAGGTCCAATATGCAATTTATAGGAAAAGAGAATAGTGGTCGTTAGAGGATTAGGAGCAACCAGATAAAATCCAGAATCCTAACTACCACCGTTTCATCGCCTAACCTTTTTCAGTATTTTCATTTTACTTGCAGAACAGCGAAGACGCAATTAAGGTCGTGGCATAAGTAGAGCTGACACAATTAACCCCCGGGAACCTAAAGCGTTTTACATGGGGCTGAGGACAGTTGTTACAGATCACACCAGATACCTTTCAAATTACAGCCGTATTCGTAAAAAGTAGAATTATACCTGGCCTTAAGTAGAATTATAGAATTATCCGGGCGTACCTGGTCATTCACGGTGAGAAAATACTCATTCTCTTCGTATTGAATTTTAGGAGAGAAGCCGTATTCATGCTTGGTCTGCGACTTCAAGTCAGCCCGAAAGTCACACCTTCATCAACACGTGAAGAGCCACACAGGTACGTGGACATACTTCACACCATCCTGTAAAATAAGTACAGTTGTATTGTTACATTGGCTTCACCAATTCTTCATACCTATGCCAACGCTCGAAATGTAGTATTTAAAAAAAAACTAAATATAATATATATATTATATAAATATAATATATATAACCCAATTTCTTTAATAGTATTTTAAAATTTATTAAAATACCATTATGTTGACCTCACTTTATATTGTGTTGTAGGAGAGAAACCATATGCTTGCTCTCTGTGTAACTACAAAACATCACGAAGCACGTGCCTTCAACGTCACATAAAAATCCACACAGGTAAAGTGGACATGGCGTAAAGGGTGTCTACTACTTGTTCTTTGTTTGCAAGAACGCGTCACCTTTTAAATCGAATTATAGACGAGAAACCGTTCACTTGTTCCGAGTGTGACTACAGAGCAGTTCAGAAAGAAAGCGTTATGAGGCACAGAAGAGTGCACGCAGGTAACAACTCACAACTTACTGTTACTTCGAACAACAGCTGCTGTAGTATCTTTATGGTTTTAAATTTCAATACTTGTCCCTTTTGATACAAGGTCTGTCCAAAAAGTACCGCAAGTTTTGGTGTTGCATAATAGTGGTACTCGTGTCTTTCATGCTGACAACGTCGGCTATTTTGAATGTTAAGTTCATTTTTCAAAGCAATTTTGGTTGGACGTATTTTGACATGTTTTGTATCAATTATTCAGTCAGTTATAACTGAGCAGTTCCTTCGTCGTCCTGTCGCCTGCCCTCGCATTCGCTCCCACCCAGTTCCCAGTTTGTGGCAGTTAAGTCTTGTCTGAAAGTACAGAGCGAATAAAACTCTCCATTCCAACTTCAAGGTTTTAATCTATAATGTTTAAAGTTGAGACAAGGAAAAATTGCACTCTGGGCATTGCATAGTGCTTGTTGTTTTTACAATATCGCACTTAAATACAATGTCACACTTGAGCTGCCATTTCTTCAACAAAAAAAACTATCCACAAATACGGATATCACAGAACGCTCGTATTTACATTAAAAAGTTACCGTAACGATGCCCCATCAGGTTGACCAGCGCCACAAAGACGTATTCTTGACCATGTGGTTGTGACTTATATGCGTGTGAATTTCAGCCAATGAGAAGGACAATGGTTGACCAGTTGGGTTCATTATATGACCATATCACACTTATGAGAAAATACTTGATCTTCCATTTGTATAAACACTTATATAACAAAACTAAGGTAATGGGATTTAGTAGTACAATCCTTAGCCTTTCGAAGTAAGAAGAAAAGTTGTGTAATCAGCTGGAAAACAATTTGAGTTTTGTTTACATCTTCAGGTTTAAGGCTGCTGAGTCTGGAAAACACCATTTGAGATGATTGATGATTAAGAGAAAAGGGCGAGAGGTACCGAAATAAGGATATGAACAAAATCGGTGCAAACCTAACTATACTTGTCATGATCAAAATACCAAATACGTTTTTCCTAAAAAAGTTTCTTACGATTTTGGTTATGTTTTGTGTGGCAGTTTCAAATAACGTAACGATACTGTAAAATTTTCATCCATGGGCAAATAGCAAGAGCAGCACAATAAATTATCAAACATTTCAACATAGGTATGTAAAGCTTCTGAGCCTGAAAACACCATTTGAGAAAGCAGTTTGTGAAGGGAATGTTTATTTGTAGTTCTTAATTCAACACTCCCACCACAAACATGTAAACGTTTGGAACTTTTATCAAAATTCTCTTGCTCTCTGCTCAAGATTAGGTTCCCCCTTGTTGGTTGCAGTACACAGCAAGAAACTACAGGGCGCATGAGTACCTGAGGACAGGCACTTCATCAAGGGCGGAGTGATGTACCAGGACGAACCAAACTCTTCCATTCAGTACACGCTCGTCCGGGGCATTTGTGCTGACTGAGCACCGAATAAAACTCCTTGTTCCAATTACTATTCGGGCAAGTTTTACCACCACAAACAGGGAACTGGGTGGGAGCAAACGCAAGTGCGGCCTAGTCTGCATAAATGCCCCAGAATGGGAGCAGAGTTTGGTTCGTCACGGTACAATGACCCACAAATGGATCAAAGACTATCAAATTTCGTGTGAACTGCATTCTGAATGTTGACTGTGACATATGGTAAAGTTGAAGATGAGCAGGTTGTATGCAACATTTATCGGTGATACAGAAAGCCAGGAAGATGCAAATGCGAGCCTGTTCCCATTCACCAGAACCTAGAGAGGGGATGATCCGGTGGCTGTACACTGCGGTGGTTGGGCCTGTAGTCACCTATGGACCTATGGTCTGGTGGGCTAGGGTGGAAAACAAAACCGTGCAGCTGCAGCTGAATAAACTGCAGCGTAGGGCGTGTCTGGCCATTACAGGTTGTATAACAACATGCCCTACTGCTGCAGTGGAGGTCTTGCTAGATTTAGCTCCAGATACATGTTAAAAGGATGGCGTTCCTCCAGGCTGTGCGTATGTTGGAGGTGGGGGAGGAGGAGTTCCTGCCACTTGATCCTTGACAAGGTGAAGGAGGAGGGGCCCAAACTGCATGTGGTAAACTCAATGCCCGCGAGGTTCAACTTCGTGTTACTCTTTCGGATACTCACATGAGCGATCCAGGTGAGAAGGGGGAGTCCCCACTTTCGAAGCTGGGGCCCTGGTACTCGGTGCAGGGTGGCCTAGCAGGGGCAGGCATGTTTAGGCCGAGAATCAGAGCGGCGATCCCATTGGGGTCGCTGGTCATGGTGTTCCAGGCGGAGGTGGCTGCGGTGACGGTTTGCGTGCAGCGGCTGCTGCCGAGGGGACTGAAGCGGCAGAGAATCTACATCATGGTGGACAGTCAGGCCACTCTCAAGGTCTTAGCCTCATACTGTCTTACATCGCGGCAGTTTTGGGAGTGACTGACTGAACTGAAGGCCATGGTAGAGGAGAACAGTGTGACACTTTGTTGGGTGCCAGGGCATCAGGGTATAGAGGGAAACAAACGGGAGATGGGTTGGCAAAGAAGGGATCAGCACAGATCCCTATTGGCCCTGAGCCCTCTGGGACTACCAGGAGCCACCTATGTAGAGAGGTTGGCAAATGGGAGGATAAGTGCAGGGCTACCCGGCCTTAGACAGTCAAAACTCTTCATCCGACTCTCCAGAGGGAGGATCAAGGAGGTACTTGCACTGGGGAGGAAGGATATGAGGATCATATGTGGCCTGTTCACAGGTCACTGTCCGCTGAGGTACCACCTTGCAAATATTGGCAAGTGCGAGGTACAGGTATGCTGGTTCTGGGAGGTGGGGCTAGAGACGGTGGAGCTCACAAAAATGATTGATGATTTAAAATGATTTTAATGCATTGTATCGAATTGTAGGGGAAAAGCTGTAAGCCTGCTGTTTAGAAGACTTCTTCGTGCACAGGTGGACACAAATTATCTCAGACGTCTGGAAAGAAGGGGAAATTCTTTTTTCTAAAATGATTGTTACTTTACCATTCTAATCGTCAATCGCTTGTAGCGTGCGAGTACATAAAATAATTTGAACAGTGGACAATTAGTAATTGGAGTTAATAAAATCAGGTTGATGCATTGAATGATGTGTTTTAACGGCGTTATAGCAAACTAAATAGTATTAAAGAAATTGGGTTATGTCTGCCAGTAGGCAAATTACTAAAGTTAACGTACCTGTTAGGTGAGTCCGTCTCCTCTGGCTTGTGAGTTACTGTGGGCAAGCGCTTTCGATGTAAAGACATCATCGTCTGGCCGTACTGACTTAACGGCCAGACGATGATGTCTTTACATCGAAAGCGCTTGCCCACAGTAACTCACAAGCCAGAGGAGACGGACTCACCTAACAGGTACGTTAACTTTAGTAAACTAAATAGTATTGCAAACTATTGTCAGGACAAAGTCCCCCCCCCCCCCACGCTATGAATTCTGATTGCGTAGATAATAGATACCTGCTACATCGGGGTTTTTCGATCTTTAGAACTTTAGAAACTGGAGGATTCTCAGGAGAAGATTTTGTTCAGCCGACTCCGTAAGTTGCATTATTACTTCCTAGGGCTTGAGACAGTTTTTAAAAATGCTACAAATTAGTACTCAACGGTGTATTATTCTCTTGCACAGCTTGATGGTGGCTGATTCAATGCAATGTCGAAAAAAATTTAGAATACAACGCGGCTGTTTCCTGCCTATTCAGTGTGATGGAGTCTCACACTTCAAAGACCCATCTCACTCGTTTCAGGATCTAAAAATATTAGTAAACATGACCTGTGTTGCGAATTGAACTGGTAGTAGTAGTAGGTTGGTGGGAGCAATAGTCGATGGGTAAATAACACGTTACGAACAAGAAAAACTTGACAAAAAACACGAGAAAATCACGAGAGCCAATAGCACAGTGGGAGAATGATAACACGAAAAACAGCTGTTGATAACAACGAGAAGCGAAATAGAGTACGCAGAAAGCAGCAAAACGACGATAGCAATGGCGACAAAATTGTGACTGACATTGACTGCCAGGCAGCACTCCATATTGGGTGCTCCTCTGATGGTTGTGTACACCGCCCACCCAAAAGGGTTACTTTTGTGTCCCAGCTAAAGTTTCAATGGAAGTAGTGGTAGGAGTCTGCTGAAGGTGCAGGCAGGAGTTTAGCAAGCTTGGCGACAGACTGAGTAGATGTCCAGACCTGTGCAGATCGAGAAATGCCGTCAGTGCCAGGGACGAGCTCTTTCACTCCCGAGAATGGACAATCCAAAGTTGGGAATTTCTGGCTGAGGATGACCACTACATCACCAATGGACAGGGGTTCACAGTGTCGAGTCCACTTCATCCATACAATAAGGATCTGTAGGTTCTGTGATTTCCAGCCATGCCAAAATTCCTGGATTGCACCTGGAACCAGTTGCCAGTGTGAGAGATGAGAAACAGGAACATCCATTAGGGACGGTTGGGGAGAGAAGAATAAGGGTTCCCCAATGAGGAAGTAGCCTCGCGTCAGGTGCGTCAAGGATCCTTCAGGGTCCCTGTGACGGCTATTGAGGATGCCTTCAATTCTCGACATCTCCCCCAAACTTTAATGAGCGGTTGGTAGTTACATGCAGGAGATGGCGTTTGGCTGACTTTATTGCAGCCTCTCACAGGCCACCCATCCTTTTCCAGGACGGTTCATTGGTTTTTTCCGTTTCTGGAAAAACAATAGTTTGGCGAGATGCAAAAAGACCCTGCTCCGACAGCTACTGAGCTGACAACTTACGCACATTACGTTGACTTCGACGGAAACGCGAAGGAGTGTTTGCGCAACTACAACAAATTAAAGGCTCCACGGGGGCTGAGAGCAACGAGACAAGTTTAGCTAGATGTGCCAACCTGGAAAACATTATGAAGCAATGTGACAACTTCTAGAATTAAATTTTGGAAGCCCATATTGACGCTGCGCATGCAGATCAATTACAGTACGACCTGAAGACAGATAGTCACGTACAACCTGATTGAAAATTGATATTTGGGAGTTTAATAATGGTCAAAACGTAATATTACGAAGTTCAAATTGCTATCGTTTCATCGGCTAAATTTTTACTTTCCTTGGCTCTGCAAAGTATAAAGGAAAGTTAAGTAATCAGCTGACAAAAACTACACTATTTGGGAATATGGCCTCTGTTTGTGTGTGTGTGTGTGTGTGTCAGTCAGGTCATCTGAGGGCTGGAAAGTGGAGAGAGAGCTGCACTACTGGGTTGTCTCTGGAGAAGGACTGAGTCCTGAAATTGTGGCCATTGGTCCCCACCAGTCTGCAGTGATCCTGGATGTCCAGGTAGTCTCTGGCAGCCGGGATCTTGCGCTGACTTGGTAAGCCAAGAAGTGTCAGGAGCTTGTGGAGTAGAGGCAGGTAAGCACTGACCGTGTCCTGACGTGGTGTGTGGTGCAAGAAAAGTGCTGATGAGATGCGTCGCCTGGGTGTGTCAGCAGGCGTTCTTGAAGGTATCACCACCCGCATGTTGCTCAAGTCGTACCATAACTGGTGGTCGTTCTATCGTGGAACATCCTCTTACTCTTACCCTTCTTTCCTTCCCCACCACAATCCTTCTTTCCCTAAAGCCAGCTCAAACTTGATATCAAGTTTAAATTTGAAGTTTTCACAACAGGTTCATTATTTCAGGATTTTCATTACCCAATGGTTTACTCGTATTATTCTCTTGCACAACTTGACGCAGTCTCACACCTCCGGGACCCATACATTTCGATTCTGAATCGACAAATACCGATAAACAACGCGACACATGACCATACTACAACAAAAATTGACATTTTCCTGCGACGCTGGGCAATTGGCATGGCGTGAACTGGCGGGTGGTTGCAAATAAGCGCAGGCCCAGGAGAAACGATAACTTTCACTGTAATGTCGCTATTTTTATCTCTGTTCAATGGACTGTCAGAGGAACATTTATTGAGACCAATATGTAGGTAGTAACTATTCGAAAACATCTTGAAAGTTAGGTGATTTTCGTTGAAGCTGTTATGCCATAAAGTGTACTAAACCTATTTTTGCTTCATAGACCTACATCTCTGTTCACCGTATTTTCACGGAGATATGTATACAGAAGAAAAGTTAGGTATTGATTAGTAGAAGATAATTTGAAAGTTTAATTAAAATCGTTTGTGCCGTTTTCGAGAAAAATGCGAAAAACCCTAAATTTCGGTACATTTTTTCTTCCCCACCCCCCTTCCCATCGGCCGAAATCGTCCATAACCTTATCTTGGTGTCTACAATAAATAACAAACCGAACAAAAATATAACCAGCTTAATCGGTTCAGTCGTTCTCCCATAAATCGAACTACAGACACACACGGACCACGCGCCAAAATTAGGTATTTTAGACTCAGTAGGTCTCAAAACGTAAAGATCTGAAGAAAACTCTTTCGAAATTTTTTTTGACACGATTACAATACTTTCCTTTTCCTTTGGGGTAGCAGAAAGTAAAAACAGGATTATCCAATCTGTTTTGATGATTGGGTAATTCGATCGTTAAAAGTTTCCTCATTGAGGAAACAAAGTACAATCCTAGGAAACTCAATCAAGGAGGAACACAGTTACCCTAAATGGATAACTGGGCACGAAGGTTATGCAGGGAATCAGAGAGTGGATGAACTGGCCAAAGCTGGATCCGTGAAATACTTCTGCAGGCCAAAGCCGTTTTTGCCTATCACTATACAACAATTGAGAACCTCGAAAAGCTGGGAAATGTGAGACGATGTTAGCGAAAAAATCAACAACAACGAAGCGTACCAATTTTCCAAAGCTACTTCAATTGCCAAAAAAACTCGAATTCTTGTTTTAGGCCTGGTAAATTCCAACGTCCTTTCGAAGTAGCCAACCAGACTCCCACAAACTATGCGGAGATGGGCCTCAAGAGGGCACTACTTTGGTCATTGTTCCCTCGCCATTGACTGGTGCCCTACCATCTTCTTATATGATCGTTCATTGTGTTTTGACACAAAACGCTGGCCAATCCAATAGTTAGGAGCCTACTAGTTGAGAAGAGCCAAAGAGGGGTCGACCGATCACTTCTATGGACCAGAACCCTATACGGCAGTTACGATGGCATCAGTCAAGAAGGCCACAAATAACACCCTATGGAGTAGAGTTAACAATGACATAGACAATAACAGAGGTCTTGAATTCTCCAAGCGCACAGGGACCACGAGTTACAACAAAATAAAGACGGAATGGGCCCTAAAACTAAATAGAATACAATTAAGAAGATTAATAGGCATGTTAACTGGACACTATGCAGTCTGGAACACATTACATAGGTATAACCCAACAATTAGGGCTGAATGTTCCTGTGGGGGAATAGAAACGGTTGAACATTTCATATGTGAATGCCCAATATGGTTTAGAACCAGAATAGAAAGACTTGGAGGACGAACCATAGATAGGGACGATATACGACGCAATGAATGGAGGAGCATACTCAAATATGTGGAGGGAACCCGGTACCCGTTCTACGAGCCAAAGCCGGATCCCTTATACAACTTGGATGATGGGAAATGGGCCCATATGTGGCCACGACTCAGGTCGCTGTTCCCTCGGCTTTGGCTGATGCTCTGCAGTCACTCTCTCTCTCTTGTGTTTTGACATGGAAGTCGTATTTGATAAATGTAAAGATTTCGAAGGTGCTTCAGATTCTGCTCTTGACGATTCAGTCGTGTGCTCGATAAGTAAGTTGATGATCGTATATTATTTATCGCATTAGTCAAGTGCAGGTTAACGGTAACTAGCCAGTTCGATTTTATGAGATGCCGAAGGGCTACTCCTGGACTGAAATTACTCAAGTACGGAATCGGATCCAGTTTAGGGGGCGACGAAGCCCATAAAGTGGTACACAGACTAATCACGAAATGAATCTTTTGTTAATTTTGTTGCTGGGGTCTGCGCAGAACAAGACTCTGGACGAGCTGCGCCGCTGTCTCTCAAACAGAGTGGTATTCCATTAATTAAATTGACGTTACTGGTGGCGTTGATTTGATGTTCGACTCGAGTAGATCCTGGTTTGTGCATAAGAAGCGACTTGTGGTTGAGACACACTAAAAAGGCACGGTGCTTCAAGAAGTTTAGTTTCTTCTGTGCCCTAGCCTTTTACAACGGATATATTCACTGTTATCTAAATAGATTCGCATGCTACACATTGTAAGAAACAACGCAAAATAACGACAGTATCGACAAAAACCCTGCAAATTATTACACAACGGTTTATTATTTGGATGAACAGCTTGACCTAGCATTAATGCTCCGAGACCCATCCCGTTCGATTCAGCATCGAAAAATATCAAAATAAAACCCAAAAAAAGGTCGAAAAAGAACTGAATCGTAATATTAAAATAAACAAAAAAAGAAAGTATCTAGAAAAAACTGAATTTTAATATGAAAACACGCACACTAAATATTAATATCAACAAAATGTAACCAAAAATCTACGATAAAAACAAAATGAGAATGAAACAAAAGAATCTAAAAAAATTGAATCGTATTAAAACCAAAAAAATGAAACGAACGAACTATTAAATAAATAAACCAAAAATAAACGAATAATGTAAAGTTCAATCGAAGATAACAGATATTTTGCTAACGGAAATAGTTGAGAAGGAGCGAAACAGTCATTCGTGGAGGTGAAGACGAGAACAAGGCAATCGGACGATAAAGAGACAAATCGTAGAGCGGGCCGGGCGGGAGTGTTGCGTTGCGACGCGAGGGGGCGGCATTGCCGGATGAGGAGGCGAGCGATTTCGTTGAGATGGGTGGGAGTTCAAACGACTTCCGTTGTGTTCCCGTGTAGTACTGCGTTTCGTTAATTTTTTTAACCGTTTTTTGCCCATAACAACCATGGGCTTCGTCCGATCGGATTGTCGAGATGGCGGGCACAACTAGATACCAAATTGGATTTTTGTGCGAAAGAACGAATTTTTTGGACCACGTTAAAGGCACAAAACGGCCCGGATGGCGGATGGACATTGCAAATTTGGAATCTCTATGTCTTGAAACGTAAAGTATCAAATTTTGAGGGGGAGTTGTAAAAAATTTTTCGTGACCGAAAACATAGGGTTATTATTCAGAATGAATAATAAACCAAAATTCACATTCCATCAGTTACTAGTTTATATCGCGTAGCCGCTACTTTCACGAATTGGCATTGTCCACCGCTACTGTTAACCCAACCGTTGGTAAAGACTGTCATCACGCCCTCGTCATTGGGATTTTAGCAATAACATCAAAATACAATTCAAGCTCAGTGCTTGAAAACCCCCTGCACCGAACAAGCCATTAGGCAGTCGTAGCTGTTGTGGGCGGAATTCCCGACTCATGAAAGGACCAGACGATTTTTGAAAGTGAAGAAATTTCTTAAGAAAATGCCAATTCAGATTCCTGAATTCGAGAAAAATTGCAAGTCCGAGTTAAGAAAAATGAGAAAGAGACAGTTGTTGGCAGCTATGGAGCAGTGCAATCAATACTCGTAAATTTCGTAGTTTTTTCCTCATAAATCCAGCTCGTGTGATACTAGCCCACTGACAAAAACGCTGCGAATTGTTACACAACGGTTTATTATTCTTTTTCATAACATGACTGCACAGCTCAATGCAATTTCACACCTCTGGGACCCACCCCATTTGATTCAGCATCGAAAAAACTGGCAAAGGATACGAAACATGACCTGACATTAATCGAACAACGAAAATTGACATTTTCTGGGCGACGTTAGACAATTGGCGGGAAATGAGTGCGGTCTGGGGAGAAACAATAACTTTCGCTGTATTGCTCAGAGAGTTCCTTCAAGTAGTTAAATTTGTATTACTATATTTACTATGATTTCACTGTTTTCCATCTAGACGCAGTCCTACACCTCTGAGACCTCCTTATTCGTGTCATCCCCACAGCATTAAAAAATCAAAAAGAAAAAAGGAAACGACACCAAACACCACAACACACCAAACACACCAAATGTGATAAAACTACCACATGTCTGTTTGGCTAATTTTAAAAACTTTCTTGCCTATTTCAACCATTGATTTTGTCTGATTAGGTTGCCGAGTAGGCGGACACAACCAGATTCCAAATGGAATTTTCGAGCGAAAGATCTTTATGTTTTACTTTGCTACATAAATTCGAAAATGTAACTCCGGAGATGTTACGGAGAAGGGTCACAAAATTTTTTAACCCGAGTTGCATCTACATCCCCTGTGGCCTAATGGAGAAGGCATCATTCTCCTGAACCGGGGATTTTGGGTTCGAGTCTAACCAGGGATACGATTATTTTTTTGACATTTTATGTCTTTACTTTGCTACATAAACTCGAAAATATAATGCGGGAAACGCAAGAAATTTGTGTTGGGTTAAGTGCATGGTAACGTCTGTACAAAATCTAACGCTTGGTAACATCACACTTTTAATAACCTCAGTGACTAAGTGATGATGTCAATTGCAATTGACGCAATTGACATTATATTGTATATAATTATATCGAAACCATCAACGAGCACAATCAAACGTAGTTTACAACAGATTTTTTAAAGAAAAAGACATAAAATGTCCCTCATGGTTGCGTACTTGTACGAAAGCTGTACCCACCGTTTGTGTTAGTGTTTGGTTAAATATTTCTGGGTTTTTAAGTAGATTTTGTTGAAGCTTGCTTATAGATAGGTATGGAAATATGGTAAAAGATGTTGGTTTTTACAAAATTGAATGTAGAAAATTAATTCAAATGAGTAAATAGTAATTGGCTCACATATGTATTCCCTGTTATTTACATGAGTTGAGTAATATCTTACACAACGCCAGATCGAGTTTTTGCTAAGTGATGTGCAAAACATTCGTGTCGTCCTAACTGACTGACGAAGTGTTGAAGCGTATTGGGTGGAAATAGCGAGAAATGGGTTCCTGTTGCGAGCCTCAAGCACCTGTTGACAGCGTCAATCGCCTTTCAATTCCATCTCTGGATTTACCGCTGTAGGCGTTTGACCACGTTAAAATAAAAATATGGCGTGAATGGCCAAGGCAGATTTGGAATCCCCATGCCTCGAACTTGAAGCGTCAAATTTTTAGAGGGCATGGGGGGTGTAAACAACTTTCCCCTTTCTTTCGTTGTTTTATTCAGAATGAATAATAAACCAAAATCACGTTGAAGCTCTCAGTATGCAATGGCTACTCAACATTGACCGCCCATAAGTTGGGACAACATTAAACATTCTGATTTATTTAAGTTCAACCAAGTTCTTGCAGAAGCGATGAAAATAGCTGAGCACATCTGGAGCTGTGTGATGTGTAGCATTTTAAAATTAATCAACAGTTAATTCTTACGTTTGACGTTTGCAAGATATTAACCACCACCACACAACATCCTATACCTAGCTGAACTGGCATTTATTTATTCTTTTGTTTGCAGGGACCTCAGGGTCGTGCGTCAAACAGGAAGTTGAAGAAGGTGAGTAGCTGTGTGAACACGAGTACTTTTACTACCTTCCCATGGGGCCGTTCAGAGTTGTCAGAATGTTGAGTTTGTTTTAGGGTCAGCGATAAAAGTGGAACCTAAATTAAACGTGAGCTCAGTAGGTGATCCTTTGAATTGCAGCAGGAGATGATGTTCCTCAGAACTTGATAGAATATCCCAACGTTTATTTGTTTATTTAGTCTCGAGTCCAGTCTTCAAAAAAGATCAAAACTGACGAAAATTGTCGTGGCTGAATTACATTGACTAGACCTTAGGGCTAACGAGTGAACATTAGTTCCTTCTCAACTGTTCCCTGGCGCCTAATAAACCTAAATCAAAGCTCTTTTTAGCAACATCAAATACGTTTTCAACCTTTCGTTCTTAAGTTGCTGCCAAGTGTTCACTTTACTTTTTGTACAAGCCACGAATGCAAGGAGAATCTCAAGTTCTACGCTGTATGGATGTCAAATTTGATCCCTTACAAGTATTTATGTGCTTCTTGCATTTCAAAGACCCTGATGATGGGCTGGAGGACGCCATAACGGGGGTGTGAGGGGTTAGAGGTGCATTTGATGGTTATTTCTTCGATTATGTTTGGTGGCGGCAGAACACATAGCCAAATATTAATGTAGCCTTCTTGGGAGCAATAAAACCGGACTACTCTCCTCAATTTTCGGACGCCTAGATACACAAGTGGGTGCTACTTTTAATAAACGTATCTGTTTACGTTTGGGGTGACTACATAATTTCGTTGCATTTCACATTCTGTGATTTATTCGATTTTGCTCGTTGCCACAGTTTAGATTGGTCCAACACCTTCAACTGTTACTATGAGCGTTATAGTGAACGAAAATTGTGAACTGTACTCGTGAGCCCTATCGTCTGGACAATGCAATTGTACCATTGTCACTTTCACGCGGGATCTGTTCAAGATTTTGACACTTAAGCCGTCAAAACTGAGTTTGTTAGTCTTCACAGTTATGATGTACTTGGATTTGAAGCAATTCCTTGGGACCCAAGTTAGTCACATGATGTACAACCATTTTGGGTTTGGGTTGAGAAAAATTACTTCGATCTCTGCATTAGATCGAACCAACCGATCCGTGCCACGGCGCTGTACGACAATTGCTGCCTATCTCCATTTTCCTCTCGACTTCGACACCTTTTGTTTCGATTATTTCGAAATTATTCTTAGTACCGACCTAATTCTATTGGCCATGTTCGTTAATCATAGATATGGGAAAGTTCACGAAATTCGTTTTGGCATTTTCAACAATCGTAAATATCATTAGTTTCACGTTTTACTTTTTGCTACCCTCAGGGTAAAAAATGTATTTTGGTCGTTTTAACGTGTTCTAAAACATCCTTTCTTTCGCTCAAAAATCCCTTTTGGTTGGATCTAGTGGTGCCTTCTGCTTGGCAATTCGATCAGAGAGAATCCAACGTAGTATTAGTTGAAGGAATAATGTTGTGTAAGTTATCTTCTCTGCTCTCATTTCGTCTCACTGCCTCCCACCTCACTCTAACCACTCGCCAGTTCATGCCAATAGCCTGGTGTCGCCTAGAAAAAGTCGATTTTCGTCATTCGTATCGTTTACTAGTATATTTCGCTAGGATGGGTCTCGGAGGTGTTGTACAAACATTGTCGTTATTCAAATTGCTGACATTCCCACGTTATATTCATAATATCTTTCGACGTTGGATTGAATAGGGTAGATCCCAATCGTGATGTGCAAGAGAATAATAAACCATTGTGTAGCGTAATAATTTGCAGCGTTTTATTGCAATTACGTAATGTTCGCTATCATTTACTAGGTATTTTTCATTTCTGAGTATAATAGGATGGATCTCAGAGATGTAGGACTGCGTCTAGATAGAAAACAGTGAATCTTTATATGTGTAGTCTGAAAATTCAGTTAGCTTCGGGTAAAAAGCGAAAAAAACTGTTTTTTTTATACTTTTAAGAAAAATGGTCCCAATGATTTTTGTGTCATAGTTTTTGTGACTGGAAGATATTCACATATCTTTGTTTTGTTCTCGGTCTCTCGTTAATTTTAGTCTTTTATGTTTCTCATCAATTAAATAAATAATCCTCGTTCTTGCAGAAGTCTCTGGGGATTGCATGAAGGAAGAATACCTCGCAGATGAAGAAGGTGAGATTAAATGGCTTTTCAGTTCAATCGCGTCATTCTTTTTAACGACCGCCAGACTTCATTTGTTGTATTTTCGCAGAACCCGAGATCGCGCTGGAACCAAACTCAAACTCAGTTTCTGAAACCGATCCGCTGGATGTCAATCGAGGTGAGGGGTGGGGCTTGACGAATTGATGTACATTGGCGTCGTTGCTGCACTCGTCAAACTATATGTGATTGTTGCAGAGAGGGAGATCAAGATAGAGCCCACGTTGAGCGTAGCGTGTCAAGACAGTTACGACGAAGGAGAAGCGTCTGGAAACCAGCAGTGGCAGTGGGAATGTGCTCCGTCGAAGGACAACACCGTTCCAAGTTAGCTTTCATTTTAACGTTGCTGCTATTATGGAATCCAGTCTTATAAGCAGTTTACTCAGCAGATGTACAACAATAGAAAAGCTAATCCCATCATCACCTCAAATTGCCCCCTTAAGTATTATTTGATAACCAGCTACTGAATGACTCTGCCTAGGGAATGCCTCTTCTCGTATATTATATTTAATGTAGCTTCACAAGTTAACGACGGGACAGGGAGCTGAATATGTAGAAACCCTCGTTCACTTCGCAAAACCTTATAGTAACCTAGAATCAGTGTTGACTGTCTGGGAGATCCAAAATGCTTAACCATATTTGCGATAGCGTCACACAATTGTTGTATATACTATACAGGTACAAGTTAGTAGAAAGCATTCTGTGATTTTGATCAAACTCAGTCGATTTTGACCAAATCAGAAAAAGCTGTCCTTAAATGTGTACTATTACAACTTGACCACACTGACTAGCATTTGTTGCGTAAAACTCAATAAGGTGATGTTGGCACGTCTTGAGTTTTTATATCTGAAGAACAGTTGCAAGTATTGACTATTTCAACACGCCCTGACAGTGTGATGTAAATTATTAAAGCAATTTTTAAAGTTACGTATATCCTCTTGACTACCATCGGGACGCAGGTGTTCCAGCAAAGTGCCATGGTGAAACAAACTCTTCTGCTTCGATTTAAGTTTGTCATGTAAAGTTAGCTCTACGTCAATTCACTTGTGTACATGGCTTTACATACTCAATTCATTTGACTTGGTCAAACAACACTTCACGACAGCCAAAAGCGGTAGTGCTTACAGTTCGTAGAATTATCGTGCTGCTCGTACTCATTCCAGGACCATTATTGAGCAATTGGTACACAGATAATTAATGAGGCTGTAAACACGATTTTTTGAAGAGTATAATAATCACTTTTGCAAAGTTATTGGGTAAAAACGTTTAGAACTGGAAGTAAGCGAAACAGCGGTAGTTGAAATTCCGAAATTTCTTGACTGACGCCCATATAGGCATTTGAAAACGCTCACCCTATAGGTATTGGATTGGACTACCACACCAATAGTTAAAAAAAAACATTCTAGTAACATTTCAGAGGAGTTTATAAGCAAAACCCCACGCTAAAATCGATTTTCGTCGAAAATTGTAATAATTTATTGAGCTGCTCTCGTCTTTGTTCCACCAATGGGAATTTAACAGCGTTGTCTTAGTGAAGCTGTTCATATAAAAAATGTAATCAAAATCGTTTGAGCCGTTTTTGAGAACAAAAAATGTGGAATGTGATCACTATGATAACTATAGTTAACTTTCGGTGGATCTTGCTCCAGGCCCTTATTTTGGTATCCCATGGGGTACCCTACAGGCAGGATATCAAGTTTCAACTGATTTGGTGCGGTCGTTTTCTCTAAAAATCGTTCACAGACACACACCATTTTCCAAAATAGGGTTTTTCGGACTCAGTAAGGTCTGAAGAGAACTCCTTTTGACATTTTATGTCTTTACTTTGCTATATAAACTCGAAAATGTAACGCGGGATGTGTAACTCTGTTCAAAACAAAAGTGTCTTATATCAATTTGTGTCTACATTTTCTCTTTTTTCTCCAGCTGATTACGTAACTTTCCTTTCTACTTTGTAGAGCCAAGGTAAGTATAAAGGCCTCAATGTGAGCCCTAGATCGTGGAGATTTCTCTTTCAAGGATTTTTTATCATTTTGGTGGTAATGTGCCATTTCGTGGATGTGGATTACGCGATGGGATTGAGTAGCTAAGTCAGGTGATAACGAATAAATGCCAGGCGGCCTCGGGTTCTTTCTGTTCACAGTTGAGTTTCGTGGGAGTGAAATTTTAGTTCCAAGAAATGAAATAAATATATACCCCCCACTGTCCCTCTACACACCAATTTCGTGATATACCCACATTTTCCGAATTTATGCAAAATGATTCCTGTTCAATTTCTGAGAAAACCCTGTTTATTTTGACGATAGACAGAGGGGTCGCTGGATGGTCACCTGACGCTAGTGGGGGCGCTGGAAAGGATCGCCTCTCCCTCTCCCTTTCCTCTTCAATTCTCCTCTCCCTCTGAATGTTCTTTTTCATCCAATTTTTTGGCTCATTCTGATCCAACTTTCTTCAGAAACAAGAGCCGTTTTATACCCCTTCCTTTTCACCCCTTTTTCAATGTGAAAAGTGCAACAGATTCGGTTAGCTTGTCAACAAAACCCATCTGTGTATTCTTACGAACAACTGTGGCTTTTCTTAAAAGCGTTGGCGCCAATCGAAGAGCTAGGGAAACTTGGGTGAGTCCTATTTCATTCCTCATTCCATATATATTTTTACAGGTGCTCCCCGGTTGAGGGTGATCCGTCCAGCGATCAGAATCACACGGGTAGTATCGAATTTCCCATTACAAGGGGAATTCTAGTCTAACTACCCACCCTCGTGATTATTGTTATTTCGGGGTACATGGTGATATAGTTCACCTAGCTACTTGAGCACAAAAAAGGGGGATTTTCCCCGAACAACTTAACAATCCCATTAATTGTATAGCTGTTAAGCGTTAGTTTACTTGATTATTTACTAGAATGTCTATCGATTTTTCAGGGGAGAAATTATACGGCTGCTCCGAATGTGACTACAAGTCATCTCTAAAGGCGAACGTCCAAAAGCATATTAGAGTTCACACAGGTACGGAAATTACGCTATGTTATTAGTTATTCGTCTTGTGTGAGCTTCAAATTATGTGACATGTTACATTTGCGTGAAGTTATAGTCGCTCACTTTGGTTTTTACGTCGCAGCATTTAATTTGCAGGAGAGAAGCCGTATTCTTGCCCGGTGTGCGACTACAAAGCGGCAGAAAAGTCGAGCATTCCCCGGCACATGAGAGTGCACACAGGTATGTCGATTTCATTAACACCTATTCTCCTTGCGCTATAAGAAGGGTGGGGAAATTATTGTAATCGCGCCAAAGAAGAGCCAGTCTTCTAAAAGGTACATAGGGTTCTGACCCTGAATGCATGAAGTTCCACAATCTACACGAAAAAAATACAAAATTCTGAAGTCCTGGTTTTGGAATAAGCTTTAGGGTCAAAAACAGAAATGTGGCTAACTGAGAGACGAAAAGAAAAAAGAATATTCAACTCAGTGGAGAATTTCGGCATTTTCTACAGAGCACCAAGACATTTAATCAGCGCTGGTTGTTTGTTAGGGGCAGTAAAAGTAAAATAAAAGCCTCCTAACCTGCTTTGCTCCTAACTATATTTACATAAAATTTAATAAATGCAAAATGAATTCAGTTTCTTGTAACATAAGATTGCAAATAAAAATGAATGAAAATTAAGCATATCGTCCGACCTTCTAAGGGAGGAATTGTGGCAGTCTGTGGCTGTATATGGGGCCCACCTTTCGTTGGCGATAAGATGCATAGTTGGTGTTGTATACGTTGGTATTGGGACAACCTGCCAAGAGAAAATTTCAAGCTTGTAGAAAAAAAAGAAATGTTCAGACTGTGTTGAGTGGGCAGACGAATACTGAGGGATGGCGTCTGTGGTAGACCTCTGGTCGCTGCTGACTTGTTCTTCACCACACCACCATCACCATAACTTCGCCATATTTTACTTGTTACTTTTTAATACGAAATGAAGAAGGATAGTAATTACTTTTCCAGAGTTATTGGGTAAAGCTTTTAGAATTGGTAGTAAGCGAAACGACGGTAGTTGAAACTCAGGAATTTCTGGAGTGAGCCCCATGTATCTCATGAGCGTTTTTAAATACTCAGCCTATAGGTATTGGGTTGGACTACAATACTAATTTTTTTTATCATTCTACAAACATTCCAGCGGAATTTATTAGGAAAAAACCGCGCTAAAAACGCTTTTCGTCGAAAATTTCGATAATTTATTGTGCTGCTCTCGTCATTTTCTCACGAATGGAAATTCTATGGTATAATTGCCTTATTGAGAGCCATCAATAGAAAAAATTTAATCAAAATCGTTAGAGCCGTTTTGGGGTGAAACAAAGAAGATATATATTTCATTGAATTCACTCCTTTTCATGGTCTTTGTACATTTAAAATAATTATATAACGGGGTATTACATAATGAACATTAAATAATTGGCATAATCGTACAGCTGTCGTTATTTCTAATTTCAACATGGCGCCAGAGCCAACGGTGTCGGGCATATCGATAACCTGACCTCGGTCGTGATATATTGATATATTGCCTTATCAGAGGCAGCAGTCCCTATTCTTTGCTTTTACCCAGTTTTGAGAAAAAAAGTTGGTGTTTTGATCACTATGATAACTATAGTTAACTTTCGGTGGATTTTTTTCATACCCTTATTTTGGGGTCCCATGGTAACCTGCGGTCTAGATATCAAGTTTGAGCTGATTTGATACGATCGTTTTCTCTAAAAATCGTTCACAGACCATTTTCCCAAATAGTGTTTTTCGGACTCAGGAGGGTCTGAAACGTAAAGATCTGAAGAAAACTCAAAAAAACTTTTTTCCGATTACATAACGTTCCTTTCTACTTTGTAGAGCCAAGGAAAGTAAAAAGAAAATATATTTGAACAAAATAAATAAATATCACTCGTTTATATAGGCAGGAGGAGGCCCATTAATTGTGGAGGCCCTGTTCTACCAGGAGAGCCTAAACACTGACAACTTACATGAATTTCTGAATTATCTTATTATTTCACTTTTACTCACCCAAAGGGTAAGGAAAACAATCGTGTTGTGTGTCTGTTGTTTGACTTGTGGAAGCACGGTTGAACCATTTGAGGTGTAAGTTGGGGGTGAGAGCCATTTCTACTTGTAGCTTATTCGAAAAGGGCTGTTAACGATTTTGGTTAAACTTGCAAATTAAATCAATCTTCTACTAATCAGTACTGACGTTTGTTCTGTATAGATATCTCTGTAAAAATCGGTGAACGGAGATACAGGCCAATGAGCTGATGAGCTCTGATTTTCATGAAATCAGATAGTGTCTTCAACTAGGCGATATCTATATGTTTTTCTCCGTAAATGTTCCTCTGACTGTCTGTTGAACGCATATCATAACCAAAATGCGCCAAACATCAGTTTTTTTTGGATTGCCGAAATGAAGCACCCTGCACCACATTTTATCAATTTGACGGAGTGTCAACTACCAGCACACATTTTGTTCCCCACCACTACTGCTACTACTTCTGTGACTATTGATTGAACGGATGTAGAATACGAAGTTTGTCGTTTTTTATAATTTCCACAAGAAGGGCACTAGCGAATTTGATCAAATTTGCGAGGTAATTTGGGCAAGTGGTAGCTAATATTTCGTTCTAAATAAACGTTTCTGTAACCAGATATATCGCCAGTATACTTCGACATTGCAGGGGTTGTTGTGCACCAGATGTTTAGTTGAAAAAGTTAGTTTATTCATGTCAATTAGTAAAGTGACGATCATATGTTGACCCTGCGAAACCCCATTATCCCTAATGCGCCAGAGTATTGACCTCACTTCATATTGAATTGCAGGAGAGAAACCGTATGCCTGCACTGAGTGTGACTACAAGGCGTCCCGAATGGCCAACCTCAGACAACACATTAGAAGCCACACAGGTACCAGCAATGCATTTTGAACGTAGATGGTGCAGGTTTTGGTTAAAAACGCAAATCCGCATTTTAGAGAAATGTTAGCACAGCACTTTTTTCGTGAATACCGTATTTTCACGTGGATGTCTTCGAGAACGTACCAAAGCACCGAGGCTGTTCAAACAGGAGTATCAACAATGACAAATTATGACGCAGGTTTTCCTTATCACGATAAAGCGACAATTAGATTAGAACAGTTACATTTTTGATTTTCAAAACTGTAAATTGTGTTTGATGAAAGCATTTGAATTGACTTCGTATTGAATTGCAGGAGAGAAACCATATGCTTGCCCTGAGTGTGACTACAAGTCATCGCAAAGCGCATGCCTCCAACAACACATGAGGACCCACACAGGTATAGAAAGGGACACTTTTTACCCGCTTCGATCTTTTGTTATGGTTGTACCCCACTTTATTTTGAATTATAGGAGAGAAACCATTCGCGTGCTCCGAGTGCGACTATAGAACAGCTTATCAAGCGACGTTTCGACGCCACAAAAGGATACACACTGGTAATGTTACTTTCACCTTCCTTTGAATGCTTACTTTTTACTTTCCGCTACAAATTAAAAGGAAAGTATAGCAATCGTGTCAAAAAAAAAGTTGGGTTTTCTTCACGTTTTGAGGCCTACTGAGTCTAAAAAACCTAATTTCGGCGTGTGGTCCGTGTGTGTGTGTGTGTGTCTGTAGTTCGATTTGCAGGAGAACGACTGATCCGATTGAGCTGGTTCTTTTTTGTTTTGTTCGTTATTTTTTGTGGACACCAAAATAAGGTTATGGGCGATTTCGGCCGATGGCAAGAGGTAGGAGGGGGGGGGGGGACAAAAATGTTCCAAAAACTAGGGGTTTTCGTATTTTTTTCGACGGCTTTAACGATTTTGATTAAAGTTTCAATTATCTTCTACTAATCAATACCAATCTTTTCTTCTCTACACATATCTCCATGAAAATACGGTGAACGGAGATATTGATCTATGAGGCAAAAATACGTTTTTTACGCTTTGTGGCAAAACAGCTTAACGATTCTCACCAAAGTTTCAAGATGTTTTTGAATAGTTAATACCTACATATTGTTCTCAATAAATGTTCCTCTGACAGTCCATTGAACAGAGATAAAAATCAAAATGTGCCAAAAATGACGTTTTTTTCGAACATTTTCGTAAATTCTGGGGTAACTGTTCCACCAGATTTGATCAATTCAAATTGAAATTGCAGAACAGCGAAGACGCAATTAAGGCAAGGCCGTGGCATAAGCAGAGCTGACACAATTAACCCCCGTGAACCTAAAGCATTTTACATGGGGCTGAGGACAGTTGTTACAGATCAAACCAGATACCTAACAGATTGCAGCTGTATTCGTAAAAAGTAGAATTATGTAGGATCCGGGCGTAGTTGGTCATTGACGGTGAAAAAATACTCATTCTCTTCGAATTGAATTTTAGGAGAGAAGCCGTATTCATGCTTGGTCTGCGACTTCAAGTCAGCCCGAAAGTCACACCTCCATCAACACGTGAAGAGCCACACAGGTACGTGGACATACTTCACACCATCCTGTAAAATAAGTACAGTTGTATTGTTACATTGACTTCACCAATTCTTCATACTTACGTCAATGCTCAAAGTGTACTATTTTACAATTTTATTAAAATACCATTACGTTTTGAAACATTGACCTCACTTTATATTGTGTTGTAGGAGAGAAACCATACGCTTGCTCTCTGTGTAACTACAAAACATCACGAAGCACGTGCCTTCAACGTCACATAAAAATCCACACAGGTAAAGTGGACATGGCGTAAAGGGTGTCTACTACTTGTTCTTTGTTTGCAATAACGCGTCACCTTTTAAATCGAATTATAGGCGAGAAACCGTTCACGTGTTCCGAGTGTGACTACAGAGCAGTTCAGAAAGAAAGCGTTATGAGGCACAGAAGGGTGCACGCAGGTAACAACTCACAACTTACCGTTACTTTGACCAACTGCTACTGTAGTATCTTTATGGTTTTAAATTTCAATACTTGTCCCTTTTGATACAAGGTCTGTCCAAAAAGTACTGCAATTGTTGGTGTTGCGTAATAGTGGTACTCGTGTCTTTCATGCTGACGTGGCGAAGTTCATTTTCAAGCAATTCTGGTTAGATGTATTTTGACATGTTTTCTATCAATTATTATTCTATACTGGAACGAACGAAGCTCTATCATACAGCTCGAGCTGACTGAGCACCTCAATCGGGCATTCGCTTGAAACATCGCTGTCGCCAATTACAACCGAGCAGTTCCTTTGTCGCCCTGTTGCCTGCCCTCGCATTTGCTCCCATCCAGTTCCCTGTTTGTGGCGGTTAAGACTTGTCTGAAAGTAGTTAGCGAATAAAACTCTCCATTCCAACTACATTCGGTTGATATCGTACTTACTCCCAGACTCACAATGTGCTACATCACTATTTAATTATTAAATTCGCGCACAAGTGGTCGAACTTTCACTGCATTAGTTCGCGATGCTGGCCACACAGATAAACTTGAAGGTTCTTCTAGTGCAATGGGAAGTTTTGATCCCTGGCCTTCAATTTCTGCTGCGACTTGCTCTCTCGCCCGTCATTATGTTCGAACAGTAGAACACAGCTTTGTGTTCAATCGACGATGGTTGCTTCGAGGAAAGCAGGACGAATGTAGAGAAGCTCGTCTATCAAGATCTCACTTACATTTACCTCATCGCAGCAGCGCACACCTCACGACAAGTGAGTCCCCCAACCTTCCTCAACATGTCTGTCCCCAAACGACCTCTTGAACGAGTCTGGGGAAATCACGTGGTTTTGAAAAGGTTTGGTGATGACAGACCTCCACTGTCAGATCCACATCGCTGCTGTCAACACAGTGTCAATTCGGACAAGTTGTACCTCCACAAACAGGGAACTGGGTGGGAGCAAACGCGACCATGGCCTAGTCTGCACAAATGTCCCGGAATGGAAGCAGAGTTTGGTTCGTCCCGGTACAATTACTCAAAAATGGATCAAAGACTATAAAATTTTGTGTGAACTGCATTCTGAATGTTGACTGTGACAAATGATAAAGTTAGAAATGAGTAGGCTGTATGCAACATTTATCAGTGATACAGAGAGCCAGTAAGATGCAAATGACGAGGAGCGCATCAACAACCATGAACACATTGATGAAATGAAGAATAATCCCATCTATTGGCTCGTACCATTACATTTTTACCAACGATGCGGGTGTGAGATGAGTCGCCAAAATCATTGTTGCTTGTGCGTGCATTTTTGGGCAAAAATAACAATAATGTTGCATCAGCCACCATATCGCCTCGACCTGGCTTGCTGTACTTTTTCCTGCTCCAAAGCTGGAGGACCATGAAAAACTGCCACGATTGCGGCAATCAAGATGATTTCGAAATAGGAGCTGAAACTCACAAAAATGATATTTTCAAGTTCCTCTAGAATTGGGAAAAGACGTTGGCATAGACGTATTATGTCCGAGGGGAACAAAATATATATTAACCAAACAATATATTTATTACTTTTTGACAAAATTCGTGATGCTTTTTGTACAGACCTTGTCAAAATGTTATAGAATTGTGGAAGTAGCGTTAGGTTTCCAGAGACAACGCCATTTTTAATGCATTGTATCGAATTGTAGGGGAAAAGCTGTAAGCCTGCTGTTTGGAAGACTTCTTCGTGCACAGGTGGACTCAAATGATCTCAAACGACAGGAAAGAAGGGAAAATTCTTTTTTCGAAAATGATTGTTACTTTACCATTCTAAGCAATAATCGCTTGTAGCGTGCGAGTGCATAGAATAATTTGAACTGTGGACAATTAGTAATTGCAGTTAATAAAATCAGGTTGATGCATTGGATGATGGGTTTTAACGGCATTATAGCAAACTAAATTGTAGTGGAAACGATTGTCAAGATGAACCCCCACCCCCTCTCCCACTCAATGAATTCTGATTGCGTAGATAATAGATACCTGCTACATCGGGGTTTTTTGGTCTTTAGAACTTTAGAAACTGGAGGATTCTCAGGAGAAGATTTTGTTCAGCCAACTCCGTTGCATTATTACTTCCTAGGGCTTGAGAAAGTTTTTAAAATGCTACAAATTATTACACAACGGTTTATTAATCTCTAATGCAACGTCGGAAAATATCAAGAATACAACACGGCTGTTTGTTGCTTAATCAGTGTGATGGAGTCTCACACTTCCGAGACTCATCCCACTCGTTTCAGGATCTAAAAATATTGGTAAATGTGACCTGTGTTGCGAATCGAACTGGTAGTAGTGGTACTGTAGGTTGGTGGGAGCAATATTCGATGGGCAGGCTTAGAAGGAATTTAATGACGCGGTAAATAACACATTACAAAAAAGAAAAACAGGAAAAAATCACGAGAGCCAATAGCACAGCAGGAGAATGATAACACGAAAAACAGCTGTTGATAACAACGAGAAGCGAAATAGAGTGCGCTGAAAGCAGCACAACGACAATAGCAATGGCGACGAAATGGTGACTGACATCGACTGCTCTCCATATTGGGTGCTCCTCTGATAGTCCTGTACACTGCCCACCCAAAAGGGTTACTTTTGTGTCCCAGCTAAAGTTTCGATGGAAGTAGTGGTAGGAGTCTGCTGAAGGTGCAGTCAGGATTGGCGACAAGCCGTAGTTGAGTGCGAGTAGATGTCCTTACCTGTGCAGACCGAGAAATGTCAGTGCCAGGGACGAGCTCTTCCACTTGCACGAATGGGCAATCCAGAGGAAGGAATTTCTAGCTGAGGATGACCACTACATCACCAATGAACAAGGGTTTGTGGTGTCGAGTCCACTTCTTCCATACAATAAGGAGTCTGTAGGTTCTGTGATTTCCAGCCATGCAAAAATTCCAGGATTGCACCTGGAACCGGTTGCCAGAGTAAGAAACAGGAACATCCTTTAGTCACGGTTGGGGAGAGAAGAATAAGGGTTCCCCAATGAGGAAGTAGCCTCGCGTCAGGGGCATCAAGGATCCTTCAGGGTCCCCGTGACGGCTATTGAGGATGCCTTCTATTCTGATCAAAAAGGTTGACATCTCCACCAAACGTTAATGAGCGGTTGGCAGTTACATGTTGGAGATGGCGTTTGGCTGACTTTATTGCTGCCTCCCACAGGCCACCCATCCTTTTCTGGGACGGTTCATTGGTTTTTTCCGTTTCTGGAAAAGCACTAGTTTGACGAGACGCAAAAAGGCCAGTAGGTAACATCAGGGTTGCAGCATTGACCGTGTCCTGGCGTGGTGTGTGGCGCAAGAAAAGTGCTGAGGAGATGCATCGCCTGAGTATGTCAGCAGGCGTTCTCCAAGGTATCACCACCCACGTGTTGCTCGGGTCGTACCATAACTGATATTCGTTCTATCGTGGAACATCCTCTTACTCTTATCCTTCTTTCCTTCCCCACCCCAATCCTTCTATCACTAGAGCCGGCGTAGGGTAGTCTGGGCGCCCTCCCCATTCCCTTACTTTTATTTATTTAGTTTCTCCTTTTTTCGTTGCCACCGTCGAAAGAAAAAGAAAAAAAAGTGTATGCGAGTCTGTGAACGATTTTGAGAGAAAACAATCGTAGCTCAAACTTGATATCTAGTTCAAACATGACATTTTCACAGTTTGTACGCTGTAAGTCCGAAATAAACGCTGCAGATCATTGCCCAACGGTTATTATTCTCTTGCACATCTTGAGGATTCACACCTCTGGGACTCATACATTTCGATTCTGCATCGACAAATACCAATAAACGACACGGCACATGACCATACTACAACAAAAATTGACATTTTCTAGGCGACGCTGGGCAATTGGCACGGCGTGAACTGACGGGTGGTTGCAAATAAGCGCAGGACCGGGAGATACGATAACTTTCACTATAGTGTCGCACGAGTTCCTTCAAGTGATTTGTTACTATTTTCAATCTAAACGCAGTCGTGCACAGTGATTACACATTCCATTCCACTAAGCGTCAAAAAACGCCTAAGAAACGATGCCAAACACGAAGCAAATGCTGTTTGGCTATTTATTAAAACCATTTCTTGCTCGTAACAGCCATGAATTTTGTCCGAACGGATTGCCAAGCAGACGGGGGCAACAAAATCCCAAATGGGATTTTTTAGACAGCGTTAAAGGCAATGGACGGACATTTCAGGTTTGGAACGTATCCCTGGTAACGTGTTACATTTTGAGGGGGGGGGGGCATTGGTGTATTATCCAGAGTGAACGATAAACTAAAATACCAACCTGAAGAGATGTTGCTCCTTTCAAGGCGATGAAACTTCTTTGGAAAGAAACATATTGCGCGATTGTTACAAACCTATTAAGAAACAGACCAGTAACGTGCGACTGGCTTTAGCTTCAAAAGGCGAAAGTAACTAGAGTCCGCTTATTAAAAACAGGATATCGAGGAGCGGGTTCCATTTCGGTCGAGAGAAAGTGGAAAGAAAAAAAAAAATCCGAGGAGCCGGTAGAATTTGAAACTGGTCGAGAACCTGTTGAAGAAGATTCTGAATAATAAATGAGCCGCTCGTTCAACAACAGGTGCAAGGAAGCAACACGACGAATGTGCGTTTATTTGGAGACGTGACCGCGGGAACTTGCTGTCCCCTTAAAAGAAACTGCAATTGTGTCATTCAATGGCGAAACGTCCAGTGTTATTTTGCAAGTGACTCACTCGAGTGCATCCGATGGCACCCTACTACACCCTACATAAATTGCTTTGATCCCGTTTAGACTCGATTAACAGTACCTCCTGAACTAATTTGACTTTTACTTGCAGCTGTTGCAGTTGGAGTACTCGTACTTTATGCTCCTAACCATTTTCAGCTTCGGCAGAGGTTAATGCGGCCACTACTCAATTACTATAAACAATAATTTGGTCAAATCTGGATCATTGAGGGTTGAGTATCAACGGGATGTACGGTTACGGGGCCGTTCACGTTTACACGACCGGGAGAATGCTTTGTATGAACAGGAAAAATCGGGAGCGGTACGAGAAAATGAGAGCTGAGCGAGAAATAATAAAAACCGAAATTGTGAGGTTACAACTTATACAACCAAGGAACTTTAACAAGAAGGGAGAATTATCGTGTTTAATAAAAGTTGTTCAATACACTAACGTGTTTGTAAAAGTGTGCCTTTAAATCCACCCGCGTAAGCAAGGTTGGGGTTTCTAACACGGCGATATGACGTGATTTGACGGTTTATATTGTCTAAAACTGCTCAAAACACATTTTACGCTAACAACTTGGGTTAAATCCCAGAACAGTGGCCGCGGGTACATTTGCGTGGTGTTTCGGTTCGCGATTCGGAACGTTTACTAGCGTCACTGATACTGGTGAGCCTAACAGTAGTGGTAAGAGTTGAGTAAACGGGAAGAATATATACGATGGAGTGTGCGCAAAACTGAGACACTGCAAACAAACAGTGCGGGCCTGTTGCAACAAACATTGACTACCATAAACATTTTTTAAAACATCATTCACCTTTCAAGGTACGTATCCGAACTTTGGGGTGGACAGGCTGCTTTAACGGTCTCGAATAATTGCGTCATAATGTTGGCCGGCTGATGTTATATATAAATATGAATCTAAGGAACCAGCCTTTTCACACAATTTCATCCATGCACCACATTCAAGACACGCATACTCGTCAGAGATGACCCGACAGATATGTTTCCTTATTTGATGACTGTTCCTGAACCCTCGACGAGGGTTATATCAGTCATGGAAGTTGCAGTTTCGGCCGGCCTCTGCAGCATCCACCGAACTGAGACCTGCAGAGGTACGGCAGGTATTTGGTCGTTAGCCAGTCCCCCGGTAGAGAGCTGTTGCCTGTGTGTTACCGCGCGGAGGTGACCACCTGAAGGAATCCCATACCGCCTGGGAGGAGTTCTTAATCTGGTTTCCCACCTGATCTAACTATTCACGTGGGTGGCAAGTTTCAAAAGGACAGCTCAAAACTTTGACCACGCTTCTCAGCCATCACCTTCTTCGCGAACTTTGCAAAATGGTTTAGGCTTGCTTTGTAGCAGTCAATGCTACGAAGTTCGTTTGCCCTCCCAACAACCGTCGCTCACTGTTGTAGAAACTCCAGTGAAGCAGCACATGGTTTCTTGTTTCCTCCGCACTGGAGGCGCAAGACGCGCATGACAGAGGGTCTTTGAGAGAAAAGAAGTGGAGCCGCGCATTGAAGACACCATGTCCCGTGAGGAATTGGCTCGTCCAGTCGTCTGGCTCAACCCATTTTCTAGAAAGACGTTCACGGATGTAGGGGAAGAACTCATACGTGTCACGTCCTTTAGACGAGGATTCCCATCTCGCTTGCCATTTCTCTAACGCCCATTGTCGACGGCGGCAAGTTTCTGTTCTGTGGTGAGATCCGCACGGAGTTCAGCCCAAAGCGGGGGAAGCTCCCGTTTCACTCTCCACTTGTCAACCATGCTCTCAACGGCCAGGTCAACTGGTAACTGACCAGTGATCACCTGGAGTGCTTCTGTTGATACAGTCTTGTAGGCCTTGGTGATCCGTAGGAGCGCAGCTCTCTGGGATTAGGCCAATACTCTCTTTTGATTGATAGTGTCACGGTACACTCATACACCAATCCACAACACTTCGCAAGCCTTTTTCTCCGAATCGATGAATCAAAGTCGTATTAATTTGATTGACCACGGCTAGCCGAATTATAACAAACAAATAAACGCGAAGAGGGCAGTGCCCACAAAAGCAGAAGCCAGATGGACGGGCGTGAAAAAAAAAAAAAAAAGGATACGCAACCAATGAATACGGAAAGAAATGGTTACCCCATGCGGAGGTGGCAACTCGACAACTCAAGGACGATAATTCGTTTACAACGGAAAATTGACGAAGTGTAGGGTTCATGCAATGATTCCATAGTTCAACGGGTCGTATTTTGAAGAATACTCGTGCTAGACAGTTGCCAGTGATAGAAGTTGTAACTAGCACCAGTATCAGTGACGTTAGTAAACGTCACGAATCGCGAACCAAAGAACCAGGCAAATGTACTCGAGGCCATTGTTTTGGGATTCAACCACAACGTGTTTTAACAACGATCGTAATACTTTTGTTCGCAATACAATTTAAATGCATACTTCTTGAAGTCGTCGGAGCGCTCTCATATCCATGTGAGGCGCAGGGTGAGATAACGATAACCTAACATATTAGATTATCAGGGTCTCGTTCACCAAAACGCCGCTGATCGTGATCCAACTGATCAGGGCTAGATAAGTTGATCTAGGCTAGTCATTTTCGCGCCCACCACGCTAGCCGAGATCACTATGGGATGCGGTTAGCATAGACGTAATTACGCTGCGATTAAGCCATATCGAGAAGGCAGTGGACTCATGAGGTTTCAATAAAGTAAAGAAATTGGACGTTTGTTCAACATCTTGTCCCGTAAACAAGTGTCATGTAAACGTAAACGGCCGCGAAACCGTGTATCCCGTAGATGCTCAATGCTCAATAATCTGGATTTGACCAAATTGTCTTACACCAAAGTGGCCGCATTAACCTCTGCCGAAGCTGAATTTTGTGAGGAGCTTAAAGTGAAAATACGCGTACTACAACTGCAAGAGCTGCAGGAGTAAGCCAAATCAGTCCGGGAAAATGCTTTGTGCGTGTAGGAAAAATCGGAAGCGCTACAAGAAAATGAGAACTGAGCTAGAAATAATAAAAACCCAAATTATGAGGTTACCACTTTTGCAAGCAAGGAACTTTAACAAAGAAGGGAGAATTGTCGTGTTTAATATACTAATGTTGGTGTAAAAGCGTGGTATTATTTAACATTTCCTACTTATCTGCTACTAAATCCACCCAGGTAAGCCGTTTGTGTTTTCTAACACGGCAATATGACGACTGGTTTTTTCAGAAACTGCTCAGCACGTATTTTACGCAAACAACAACTTGTTTTCGACGATCGTAATACTTTTGTTCGCAACAGAATTTAAATTCATACTTCTAGAAGTCGTCGGACCTTGCTCATAGCCATTTGAGGCGCCGGGTGAGATGACGATAACCCAACATATTAGATTATCATCGTAGTGGAATAGCAACTGAAATAACTGAGCACTAGTAAACAGGATCTTTGTTTATCATCATTATTCCAAAATATACGTAAATTATTCACAATAATAGAAGCGAATACTCGGCAGTGCGAGGTAATGGCGGACAAATATCAGAACATGATAAAGAAAGATAAGAGCTAACCGGGCCAAAATGCACAATTTTTGGGGGTTAGCGCTTGATCAGGGCTAGAGCTTAACCCAGTCTGGTGAATACCGTTTTTGTGGCGGGAGCAGGTTAGGTGCTGTTAATCGTCTCTAAACGAGATCAACGCAGTTGGTGAATACGGCCCTCATTGTAGTGGAAAAGCATCTAGAATAACTGCGCACTTGTAAACATGCATTGCATTTTTTTATTATTATTATTAATCCAAAACATATGTAAATTATTCACAATAATAGAAGAGAATACTCGACCGAGCACAGTAATGGCTAACAAATATAAGGGCTAACCTGACCTAACCGCCCAATTTTTTGGGTTTAACGCTTGATCAGAGCTAGAGCCCACCCAATCTGGTGAAACCCGTTTTCGCGGCAGGAGGCAGTTAGGCACTGTTAATCGACTTTAAACGGGATCAACACACTTTGTGAAAACTTTACTGTAACCTCACTCCACTGCCTTCTCGATATGGCTTGGGACCGTTTTCACCAACTGCTTTGATCCCATTAGACTCGATTAACAGTGCCTAACCGCCTCCCGCCGCGAAAACGGGTTTCGCCAGATAGGGTTAAGCTCTAGCTCTGATTAAGCGTTAACCCCAAAAAATTGGGAGTTAGGCCAGGTTAGCTCTTATCTTATATTTGTTAGCCATTACTGTGCTCTGCCGACGTCCAATTTCCTTTTTTTACTGTAACGTCATTAGTCCACTGCCTTCTAGATGTGGCATAATTGCAACGTAATCACGGTTATTTAAGGTATTAAAGTAATTGGTTAGTTCCGCCAGTTGATATATATAACCAAAGGGAACGTACCTGTTTGGTGAGTCCGTCTCCTCTGACTGTGGGCAAACGCTTTCGATATAAAGATGGCCAGACGATGAAGTCTTTACATCGAAAGCGCTCGCCCACAGTATCTCACCAGCCAGAGGAGACGGACTCACCTAACAGGTACGTTCACTTTAGAAACAGGTTAATCTTGATTTACTTCTCAAGCCGTGATCAGTTGGATGAAACAGCCCTTAAAAGGTTTTGAAATGTCTGTCCGATAATTTTCGCACGCATCATCTTGGAAGTAAATTTATTTGGTGCTCGCACCCTTATTTTGGCGTCCCACCTGCAAGCTAGATATCAAGTTTGAGCTCGTTTTCGCTCAACACGACACTTGAGCCATCTTCACATTATTGCTTTTCGTACTCTGAAGAGAACTCAAAAAAAAATCAGCCGATTACTTAACTTTCCTTTTTACTTCGTTGAGCCTAGGAAAGTAAAAAGTTCGACAAGTCATTTTTGTGTAGTTGTTTCCTGGTATTGAAGTTCTCAACAAAATCAAGGTGGTATTTCAATAGCAGACCAGCAAAGGCATTAAATAATCAGAAGCGACCACAGACATTAAAGAATTCAAGGTTGAATTACGTTCTACGCAGTTTTTCTCTATAATTTTAGAATTGTTAATACGAAGTTTCTTATAAAAATCGCGTTGAGTGCCCCATCAATTACCTATTCGTTGGTTTATAAATGAAAGTCGTTGGAAAGTAATTGAACGAAGGTTGGCACAAGAATAATTTTGTCATTGCCGTTTGAGGGCCGCCCTATTATGTTTCTACTAGAGTGAAGGGCTGAGGAAAGTTGTGCCATGTGTCGTCGTACCAAATATGAAGGAATTGGAATTAGATTATTACGACGAGCCAGAAATAGAATGATGAATGACGAATGGCCACTTGCTCCAGTATTGTCCCACAACTACTTGGAAATGAGGCTACTCACACTCCATTTCCTACCCCCCACAGCTGCGGCAGTATGCTGAGTCTTCTTCACACAGCCACAGCACTGTCTGTCTGCACGACGCGACTGAACATGTTATCCAGGCTTCTGTTCTTTCGTTTCAAGAAAGGCGATGTCGACATCAACTGCAATCATGCTGCCCTTCCTGCCCACAACTCGGTTCCCTAATATCGGCGTTATTGCACCGTTCGAAGTTTGGATTCAACGAGTACTCGAATCGGAGGCTGAAATTTACGAGGCTCCTCCGAACGGAAGGTTAAACAGGGTTGAATAGCCTTTGGGAAGGTGGGATGGATATCGAACGTCAAGACACCAAGTTCAATGACACGGAGGCGATGAACGAGACGAACTGCCCAGCGGTGATTATAACGTCCAACGACTGAATAACTTGACCGCGTCTATAAATTAAAGATCAACCGAATCCCATTCGGACCCGAAGCCTTCGAAATCAGATGTGAATTGTTGGAGGGGAATCGCGTTGCGATCGTTGAGGCCGGTGGTGTCCCCAGGCCAGTATCTCGCTCTTCCAGTTTGGCGGTTCTGAGAAGTCAATTACGTGTGGTGACTCATTTAGACCGCTTGGGATTTCTGTGATTTGAAATCTAAAATTTTTACTAACCCAACTGTTTTGCAATTTATGAGTATGTGCAAATTGGCCTGAGTGGTTTTCGTGAAAAACTACAGTGAACTCTGGGAAGCGCATGCAGTTAGGACTAGGGCGACGGTGTAGCTGGGTGCTACCACCTGACTCTACGCATGTTCTTGAAACATCGAAGGGGCACCCTGCCATGCAGCTTGGGGTAGGTCTGTTTCCTTATCAAATGGCTGTTCCTGAACCCTCGAAGAGGGTTATATCAGTTCACTGTCATGGAAGTTTCGCTATAAGAGGCTGGCCAGTTGCGCAGCATCCACGGAACCCAGGCCTGTGTACGGCAGGTATTTTGTAGTTCGTTAGTTCGCTTCCGGTGTAAAGCTATTGCTCATGTTATACCCCGCCGAGGTCTGTTCACCTGAGGAGTTCTTAACCTGGTTTCTCAACTTATCTAACCATGCCTAAAACACTCGTCCAAGTCCTTTCTCCGTGTAACTTCAAGCTTCAATCTGTCTAGCAGTTCACTGCTGAGGCGGACATACACAATTTTCTCTTTACTTTCCTTGATATCCTTGATTAGTGCGGAGTAATTAGAACAAAAGCCCCGAACGACCAGTCAGGTTCGTCACGGTACAAATACATCGATTTGTGATGCGGCGACGACCTTTTAGTTTGGCACACTCTGTCCAGATCCTTGGTTTGACAGATATCTACTGTTACTACCTCCCCGTGAGCTACCAACCCCAAATCTGACAAAATAAGAGCGTGGTCGTCCGCGAATAGGCGCTTGACGGGACGCGGTCTTCCCAACTGGTTCGGTCTGGCGGGTACGTAAGCGCCCGACGGGCGTTGAATAATGTAAGTCAATCAACGGAGCCTTCTCACCACAACACAGACACTGTCCTCAGTTAATGACCTTGGCACGAACTTAACCCAAATTTGAGAACGAAACTCGGTCAACAACTATCAACTTGGGGCGGCCTTCGCTCGTTGTCCTGCGACCTCCGCTCGATTCCTCACCTCATCAAATCGCTCGACCCGGAGACTCGTTGTTAATTTGGTTGATTAAATGTGTGGCAGTTCGGGAGATCGTTAACTGGGAATCTCGGTTTCTGTCAAAAATCTATCTGCCCAAAAGCGGAACCTTCCAGTGTGTTCTAGCTCTGAGCGTCTGAAGCCCACAGTCATTTTGGTTCAACTTCAAAGCACCACTATAGTCCACTAATTTAAACTGCAACGAACTAACTATGTCTCCTAATCAACAAATATGCACTGCGATGCGTCAGATGTACACCAGAAATTTGCATCACTCTGGCAACAAATTCAACCTGTACCGTTCTCTATTTAATATGAATGAGGTAATTCTTAACATTTTTCGTTAAGCACGTACATGCACATAAACGAAACATGACTATTTCCACTTACATCCCTCATTGTTTCCTACGTTCTACGAGTTACATGCGACATAAATATCACAAATAAACCTCTACTTTTTCCAAAATTTGAGCCCCGATGATAGTTATTAATTAATAGTAATTAACTCATCTTAGACCACTTCTCAAAATCTGCATGTGTTTTTGCTTCATATCAATGTACACGCGTGCAAACATGAGGAAAGGCAAAGAAGGAAACTGCGATGCGTTCTAAAAACGTTTTATTAATTAATTTCATGATAGTAATATAAACAAAGTTCATTAGTTGTGAAGTCTGATAGAATACCTGAAAACGAATCGAAGCAAATAAGCCTTCTTTCAGCGAAGACTACTTCTACTTCTACTTCTAAGACTACTTCTGCGCCAAATTAATGAAATGGACGAAACGAACAAATGAATTCTCGGAAAGGAAATTAAAAGTGATGACGCGTATCCTTGGTGACGAAGCGATCACACGTGCTTTTATAAAACTGGAGTTTTACCTGACGTTCTATAGCAGTTATATCAAAGATACGGCCACCGGGCTGAATCAATAAGGCTTGAGATCGCAATGTGTTACAAGAAAGAAGAATCGCGTTATTTAGTGAATCACTGGGTTAGTAATTTTAGAAGGACGTTTTGTATCACGTGACCCTATTCAAGCGTTTGTGTTAGAAAAAGACAACACAATCAATTATGACAATGACTGGTGGGTTGATTGTGCTGTTTTGGTAGATATGAATAAACGTTTGACATATCTGAATGTACAGTTACAGGGTAAACATCAGATCGTCACTAAAATGTGTAATGGTTTGCAGCAGACTGCCAAAGGTGGCAACACTGTTGCTGCCACCCGTGCAGTTCACCGCTGTTTATATTAGCGGAGGAGCCACATTTTTTTATATAATGGCTACCGACTTCACTGACGAATCTTTCCTTTTTTTTAAGCCAGTATTTAAAGTCCCTTTATATTGTGTGAAGTAAGGTAAGCGATCAGAGCTTGGTGTTTCATTTTCCCCATTGTCCCTTTATTGTCATTTACTACAATCTGAGCATAGGTTATTTGTTTCATTCTAAAAGGAGTTCATTTCATTTCTATTTTTTCCTGATTAAATTCAAGTGGGTCCTATTTGTTTTATAATTTCATTTCCCAGTACTTTCCTGAGAGGCATTTTTTTTTTTTTCATCAAGTGAGTATATTTAATTTGTTCGTTTCTTTTGGGCCCGGACACGACTTTCACTCGTGTTCAGTACGCGGGTAATTTGTAAAAGAATTCCCCAAGTACGTCACAAATGTATTCGTATATTCAAGCCTTTGTAACAATCCTTTGGATAATTTCCCTCATTTAAAATCATTTGGCGCAGTGAACCAAAACAAATTTGATCGCAAAATCTGATCACGGAATTCAACAAACCTTTGGTGGCTTTCACAAAATGAATGAAATCGAATTCCCAATTTTCAACAGGTCGTTGAATTTAGATGATTCACAGGAACCAGTTTATTTGCAAATGAAGTTGATAGACCTTCAATCGGACGGTATTCTGGAAGAACATTTAAATAGGTTTACACTCTTACGTTTTATACACACTATTTTAAGATTTTGGTTTCTTTTCACTTGGTATTGACTCGTAGAAACCCCTTTGAAAGTTTAAAGTTTCCCCCCCTCAAACGTCTTCAACGATGGAATCAACCAAAAAACGAGCTTAAAAGGTTCAACCATCATCTCACACATCCAACTACAAACACCTCCACGCACAACCAAAAACAAACCATATAAATAAAGATTGAAGAAATGAGGGTGACGCGGATAGGAGGACTGTGAGGGGAAAGGGAGAATAACAGGTAGTTCCAAAAGCCTGGAGGATTCCTACCAGCTTCATTTATGTGAGCAGGTGTTTTCCGCCATGAACATTGCCCAAGACTGCGGCCCCCAAAACATCTCCAAGCAATTCTTAAAATAATCACTAAAAATATGACACCTTTCATCAATGAGCTTGGCAAAAACAATAGAAGTCGGGTATCGGGATCCTCCAGCTCAGGAATCATGTTTTTTATTTTCCTTGGCTCTACGTAGTAGAAAGGAAAGTTATGTGTGCGTTAAAAAAAAATGAGATGGTGGCACCTAAAATAGGGAACTAAATATATAGTAATTAAGGAAATGGGGAGGATTCCAGACAACCCTTCGGGCTGGAAGGATTGGTGGAGTGGGAGGGAAAAAATCAGGATTAGAGGATGCTCCACGATGGAACGACGTACGATATATGAGATAATGCCTGCTAACACATCCAGCTGATGAATCTCCTCAGCCCATTTCTTCTACCACACGCTGTGCTGGGACACAGTCAAAGCTGCCACCCCGATGTTACTTGCCTCCGCTTCACGAGCTTCCAACATCACCATACGAAGATCCATCCTGTCGTAATCGCTACTTTTGGCTTGTGAAGTTAGATCAAGAACACAACTGCCAGCACATCCAGGATCACTGGAAACTGGTTGGGACCAACAGCGACAATGTCACACCTTATCCTTTTCCAGAGACAACCTGGTAGTGCCAATACCTCTTCAATTCGAAGTGTTCAGATGTGAATGCAATCAGCTTGCTCGCAGACTGTGTCATAACGCTCGACACGGCTCCCATGAGTACACACTCTCACGGACCAAAACCCCCCAGCGAGTAAAACTGGCACAAAAGCGATCACAGCCTCTTGTAGACCTCGTCGCTGTGGGCAGGGACGCCACATGAATGAAGGTAATCCCTTCCATGGATTTCCTTTGATGCCTATACTCCACCCACGCCGAAGAATTGAGGGAGTCGAGGCACTGCCTGAGTTCCTGTCCATCAGCAACCGAGGACTCCAAAGGCTTACTGGGCTTAGGGGCAGATGTAGTCGTCCAGTCACACCCCGCAGCAGATCCTACACGAATCCAAGGCCAGCCACAGTGCATTGACACTGTAAGGGAGGGCTAGCTAAGGACGCAGAGTGCATTGGTTCATTTCTAGTAAAAAATAAAAAATCTATTTTCGTCGAAAGGTTTAGTAATTTATTGTGCTGCTCTTGCCATTTTTCCACAGATGGAACTTTCATGGTATAATTACGTCATTAAGAGCTGACTACATAAAACATTTAATAAAAATCGTTCGAGCCGCTTTTGAGAAAAAAAAAATTTGGTGTTTTATTCACTATGAGTTGTCACATGTAGTGTCACACGGTGATCAGACTTGGGTTGATTTGTTCAATCGCTTTCACAGATACACAGATCATTTTCCCAAATAGCGTTTTCGAACTCAGTAAAAAACAAAACTATTGGAATTGGACACTCGTCTCGTTTGTTATTCCAACACCTTACTCATCACCATTGGCAACGAATTTATTTATGCCAGCTGGATCTTCAATTCGTCTCCAAAAATGTCGATAAAATGGTGTCGTGTCGTTCATCTCGTTCATTAATGTTTTTCCTTTTTGCATTCTGTTTTAAATACAAATTTACTACTTTAAAACAGTGATCAAATTTCAATAGGTTATGGGCCCAGCTTGTTCCACAATTCAACAACTGTGAATCTGTAAGTATTAGTATTAGTGCCATGAATTCTTACAGAATTGAACCACTGAAGCGGAATAATTTTGATACGTGGAAGTTGCAAGCACAAGCACTTCTCATACGTTCTGGCTTATAGGGACTACGTTTCGGGTACAAAACAAAGACCGGAAAACGAAAGTGGGGATGGCATAAATACTGCAGACTGGGACAAAAATGACTTGAACGCTCGATCGGAATTAATTCTGATAATTTCGCCATCAGAATTAAAACAAATAAAAAACTGCCAAACATCGAAGCAAGTTTGGGATACCCTGACGAACATCTATCAAAGTAAGGGACCTGCCCGGAAGTCTACTTTATTGAAATTCCTCATCCTTCACAAAATGAATGACAGGAAGATATTCGCGACCATTTGAATAAATTTTGTGACACCGTCGACAAACTTGCAGAAATGGACATCAACATTGATAATGATTTGTTGAGCATAATGATGTTGTACTCTCTTCCACCATCATTTGAGAACTTCAGGATTGCTATCGAATCGCGTGATGAACTCCCGTCAACAGAAAATTTGAAAATAAAAATAATGGAGGAATATGAAGCGCGAAACAAGAACAATCAAATAGCTGAGGGAGCATTTTTCGGAAAACGATTCAACAATCAACGACGTAAAAACAACAGCAACAAAAATCAGTCACCTGAATTAAAATCAAAGTGCGATACTTGCTCGAAATTTGGACGTATGACAAAGGACTGTTGGTACAAAAAAACGGGGAAGAAAAATGAAACGACATTCAAGGTGGAACAGTGTTTATCCTCTAATACACAAACTAAGGATAATTCATGGTGCCTTGACAGTGGTTGTACTTCCCACATGTGCTCTGCCTTGTCGAACTTCGAAACATTGGACAAACTAAAATCATCGGGTGAATTGAAACTTGCTTCTAAAGAGGCAACCACCCTGATAGACGGCACAGGAACTGTCACACTAAATTTAAAGAAAAACCAATGCTCTAACGTTCATTTGCCAGAAACTCTTTACGTTCCAAATTTGACTACGAATCTCTTGTCAGTAGGAAAAATCACCGACAAGGGATACAATGTAATTTTCAAAAAGTCAATCGCTCAAGTTGTAGATCAACGGGGAGACATCATCGTTGATGCTAAACTAGCAGAAAATGGACTTTACTATTTAAAAACTGTCGATTCATCATCTTCAAAAGCCGAAACATCAAATTTTATAGTCGACAGCAAAATCATGAATTGGCACAAAAAGTTGGGCCATCTAAACGAAGCCAACATGAAACTCGAGCGAAAAGAACACTCCTTGATGGATTAAATTTTAATCCCTATGCAACATTGGGAGACTGTGAAACGTGTATACAAGGAAAGTTCACAAGAGTTCAATATACCTCCAGCGAACAAACGAAAAATCTCGAACTCCTCGAAATCGTACACTCAGATGTATGGGGACCATTTCGAACCCCTTCACCAGGTGGAGCTCGATATTTTGTCTCATTCATCGACGAATATTCTAGATATTCAATGATTTATTTCATGAAGAACAAAAACGAAGTTATTGAACATTTTAAAACATACAAAATCTCGTCGAAAACATGACAGGCAAGAAAATTAAATACCTGCAAAGTGATAATGGCAGAGCCGAATATTGTAACAAAATTTTTGGCGAGTTTCTCAGGCAATCTGGCATCCAACGGAGGTTATCGGCGCCAGGAACACCCGAACAAAATGGACTTGCAGAGCGAAATCGCACACTACTGGACCACGCTAGGTGTTTACTTCTTGAAGCAAAATTACCTGTAATATTTTGGGCTGAAGCAATAAACACGGCAAACTACTTGCTCAACCGCTCCCCATCACGATCCATAGATGGAGACGCGCCTTTCCACAAATGGACAGGGCGTATCCCTTCCGCTCGACACTTCAAAATTTTTGGAGCAAAAGCTTTTGTGCACAACAAAACCGTAAACAAGAGCAAATTCTCTCCCAGAGCGATCGATGGAATTTTTATGGGCTACTCAGAGATCTCAAAAGCGTACAGAGTATGGATACCGGATCAACAAAAAATCGTTATAAGTAGGGATGTTAAAGTTTTGAACGAAATTGATAACGCCTCTGCCAATAACATCAATACTCTAGAGCTCCTGAGCGAAAATATCGATGAAGACAGTGACATCGAGATAATTTCTAATAAAACTTTATCAAGTGATGAAGAAACCAGCAGTAGAATCTACCAGCAACCAGCCTCTGAAATTGAAGAATCCGAAGAAGAAGAAACAAATGCAGACATTGAAGAGTCAATGACTACGGAAAGACCTACCAATAATGATGATGGAGAAACAAGACCTCAACGAAACAAAACCCGACCTAATTGGTTTTCAGACTATTATACATCCTTTCTTTCTGAGAATGGCGATTTCTTATCTGAAAATGCCCCTGAATGGAATGAAGCAATAACCCAAGAAATTAAGTCCCACTTAAAATATGGAACATGGGTTATCGTGGATAAGAAACCAGAACACAAATCAATTACCTACAAGTTTGTTCTCAAAGACAAACATAATTCAGATGGTACTTTAGAGCGAAAGAAAGCACGTCTTGTAGCTTGCGGATACACTCAGCGGCTGAACGTCGATTATTCGGAAACGTTCGCACCAGTTACAAAAATGAGTTCCATTCGCATGCTCCTTGGTGTTGCTATCGAAGAAAATCTCCAAGTCACGCAAATGGACGTATCCACAGCATACCTCAATGCTGAACTTGAAGAAGAGATCTATATGGAAAAACCTGCCTGCCTTGAAAAATTTTTGGTAAACATAATTCTTCAAGAGAGTTCAAATGAAAATTCGGAACTTTTGGCCAAGGCGAAACAAATGTTATCAGACATGAAAAAGGGGAGTAAAGAAAAAGTTTGTCTTTTGAAAAGAGCTCTCTACGGTCTGAAACAGGCGGGGCGGCAATGGTTTAAGAAACTAGACGACATCTTGAAGTTAATAGGTTTCAAACCGTCCAACGCTGACCCCTGCGTATATATCCTGACCAAGAATAATGAAAAAATTATCATTTCAGTCTACGTTGACGATATCGTTGTCGCTTTTACAAGTACAACGTTCGCAACAAACACACTAAACGTGTGTATCAAGGGTGAGAGTAATGCGAAAAGAAAACGATTAGACTCGACATAAGAAGACTTGAAGGCTTGAAGCCAAACTAAATTAATCGTGGTAAGATAACTGGGATACAGAAATAGAAGTAACATGAAAAATGAAATACGCATTTCACTAATAGTGCGGAGCTCCGCTCCAACCCCCTTCCAATCACAGCCTTGTTGAATTCACTATGGGTGTATTGGCTAGGCGTATTGAGAGAAGGAGATAGATCTTTGTAGTAAGTGTGGATTTCAGAGTAGTACATACTTTTCTGAAACAAGGACTATTACATTCAGGCTCAACGCAAAACAAGTGGGAAGATGAATTGATCATTACGTTAGGTCTTCCGTCGAAGGACCGACTAAAAGCTGGGAAACGTAAGACTTTTGGGGCAGTCGAATGAAAGTTCGATGGAAAAACGCGTGTCAAGCATTACTTTTAAAATTTGTTAAGAATGGTCTGATGCATCGCTCCACGTCCTGTCAACTGAAGATTGTGAAGCTCATTCTTAACACCCCCAACCTCAGTGAACTCTGTATCACTATCACCAACAAACAAAAAAACTACGAAGTCTCTCGCCTCATTTCTTAATCGCAAGGTCGAACATTTTTCCATCATTTTCGGTCCCAGGCCTCGCTCTGTTTAAACCCACTTTAGACGACCAGTTGAAACTGTTATTTGAAACCCGTTGAGTGGGCAGTTTAGAGAAGAAACCACGTCTTTTGAGCGGCAAAAGTCGACTCGAACCTGACAAGATACGATCGTGAAGGGATTTATTTTTCTCCTCCGGCGAAGCCCTCAGCCTTGAGGCACCTCAGGTTCATTAACGACTGACCTCGGATTCAAGCCTGCTGGAGAATCGTTATTTGCCAACCAGAGGTTGCTGCGGGGGAACTGGCGGTGTTGTGGATGGTGAAGATGGGGGGGTTCGTCATTAATCAGACCTGGCAAAAGCGTGACATTGCGTGATATGAAGCCAATGAGCGATGACGAGGGAACGATGAGGGAATTTGTCGGTAGCTGTCCATAAGTTACGTAATTACCGCTGGGGACCTTAAGTCGGCTTCGTGCAGCGGAGGGGGTTGAAGTTCGCGCAGCCAAGAGGTATATCAATTACCCGAGTAATGCGCTCGTGGACGCGATGAAAGAAACAGGGACGTCGGATTAGAGCTAATTTCCGCAGCAAGACTGAGATTTTGGAATCCTCTGCATTTTGGAGGGTTCATGCCTCGCGCAAAGATTTATGCAAAATACGGACGAGATTACACAAGTTCTCTGACTGACCCTAACTAGGGATGAACACCGCGGCCTAATGACCAGGCTCCTAAGGAATGCCAGGTATTTTCTTTGATGTCCACCATTTGGAAAAGTAGCACCGAAGACCAGAAATCGCTCCCCCTCTCAGGTCTCCAGCGTTAGGTGTTAACATTTTAGGCGAGAACTTGTTAGGAAAAGGTGAGGTGGACTGTTTGAACATTGAACATTGACCGAAGCAGGTTGTATCGCCTTCCACCTCCCCAAGCCAAACTCGCCTAAACTTTATGTTCGTCTCTGCCATCGTCGGTCAGCAGTATCCTCACGTGCATTATCCATCTAACATTTGGGTTCTCAGTATCCGATAACCCAGATCTGTGGTTAAGTTAAGCCAGAACTGCTCTACTTCTTCCTTTTACCAGACGAACTAAGAGCCTGAAGGGCGATTCACTCAACGACGGCCATTCTGCCCATCGTCACCCACCAACATCATCAGAAATTCCGTTTCCGGTTCTTTGTTCTCCAGAGAACTATCGTTTTGTTTCCGTTTTCTTCTAACGCGGAATGTTTCATTAATTTTCAATCAAATTCGGTTAATTTCGTATATCAACTCTAGAAGACGCACCTTAATATCACCAATTTCGTTATATTATATCATATTTTTATCAATTATAATTTCTCATTGTTATTTTCATACTCGGAGTTAGTTATTTATTGTTCACGCTACCTCCGCGAACTAGCGAACCAACACTAGGATAGGGCGTGGTAGGAAGTCTCCTCATCTCTGCCACACCAGGGCTGTCCTCTAGTCCCCCGGATGCATTCTCCTGGCATATTCGCCCATAGTCCTCTTGACTAGTGACGGCGGAGTCCCACAGTGTCGTATAGGTACTGTAGACGAACCAAGTCTAGCCAGATAACCCGCCCTCTCATTTCCAATGATCCAGGAATCCAACAGACGTTTGCTCTATTCGTGTTTGCAACGGAGTTATACAGCATCCCTCACCAGTTTTGACGTTGTGCAGTAATTCTTCAGAGCCTTACAAGACGCTTTAATATCAGTCGTTATGTCGATAGCAGGGGGCTATTTATAATATGCAGCTAAACTGGAAAATGTAAATAAACATTTTTAAAAAACGGGTTTTTGTGATGGAGAAAATATAATCGAACAGAAAATAAAATAAACGAATAATATATATAAATTAATAAAATAAAATGTTGCTTTGGAGATGACTTGGTTGAAGAAATGGAGATAAACGGAAGTAGGAGAATGTTCATAAATAAATTTGGTAGATGGCGTAGTTGGTGGTGGTAGAAAAGAAAACTGTAGGTATAGAGGTATAAATCGGAGATAAGTGATACGATGATAACAAAAAAAGGACGTTCCCACTCTGGTTTTCGTCACTGGCGGACGAGTCTAGGAGATTGATGGGACTACAAAACCACATCCTGCGACAAATTGTTCAGTAATAAAAATAATAAAAGAAAAAAACGGATAAAACAAAACATTTTTCTTGATCTATGAAAATAAAATACTAATTTTTTCTAATTCACCACTTTATGTGTGATCCTATCCAAAATGAGAACAGCCACGCCAAGCCTTCTTCATGCATTACGATAGCATTAGTGAAGGAAGCAACTCAACTTGTGCGTCTACTTGCAAACACGGAAGACAGTTGTTTAGTTATAGAAATATATGAGTTTGCAGTCTGGAATTTCAGAGGTTCTTGATTATCATACGATTGTTATTAAACTTTCATGGAATAGCCAGTGTTCAGTGCAGGCCGAATTGGCTGGGTCTTTGACCTCTAAAATGTCCGCACTAAACCCAACGGGGACCCACTAGCCCTAACGGCAAAGCCTTCTGTTCTCAAGCCCTTGTTTACCTACGGAAAGTCCACCTCTTTAGTTATTTCCGATTGACGAGGGATTTCCCCTTCTTCAGAGCTGTCCCATATATTCCTTTCCCCTCCCCTCAATTTACATTCCTCTCCACAATAGACAGTTCCTCCCAAACTCATTCATCTACGAGCTCTCACGGAATACAGTCGTCTCCCAGTTCACCCAACATACACTAGTTTCACCCCTTGCCCGACATCTAATTTGGATTTCTCATTCCTTCCCCGTACAACCAGTTTCACGCTTTCAGAGCCCACCTGTTCGTGTTTCTATACGTACACTCAAACTGACACCGCTATTGTGTCAAGTGAAATACAGTCTTCACTCACACTCACCACATCCATTTATTTCTCAGCTCCCCCATTCGTGCGCCCAACAGCCAGTTTATTGGATTAGCCTGATTTCATCTCGAACGTTCAGTAATCGACTGAACAACGAATTTAGAATTTTCTTCATATCTTTATGTTTCAAGAGCTACTTACTGAGTCCAAAAAATACCATTTGGGAAAATGGTTTGCGTATGTGTGTGTTTTTTAAAAGCAATACTTAGTGATTAATAATCGGTTTTGGTGCAGTTTTCTAATCACAAATCCCGCTTATGTGGTATTCGTATGCCCAGAAAAGTGAAGATGGTTTTAGAATTAAGAGCCTATACGTTCCAAGATAGTTAGCAGCAACCCAAGAGATATCAAATCTGAGCCGATTTTATCACGAAGGACGGAGAAGGACCATTTCAAGTCAAATCTAGTGTTTCGGGCTGTTTTCGGCTCTGACACGTTAAGATCGAAAGAAAACTTTCTGGTAGACTCCTTTTTACTTTCCTTGCTCTACGAAGTAGAAAGGAAAGTTATGTAATCGGCTGAAAAAAAATTTTGAGTTCTCTTCAGATCTTTACGTTTCAGACCCCCCTGAGTCCGAAAAACACTATTTGGGAAAATGGTCTGTGTGTCTGTGTGTGTGTATGTGTGTCTGTGAACGATTTTTAGAGAAAACCACCGTACCAAATCAGCTCAAACTTCATATCTCGCTCGAAAGTCACCATGGGACGCCAAAATAAGGGTTTGAACAAAATCCACCGAAAGTTAACTATAGTTATCATAGTGATCAAAACACCAAATATTTTTTTTCTCAAAAACGGCTCTAACGATTTTTTTTCGTTCCATTACACACAGTGTGCTACCAGAAATAAAGAAAGGCGAAGTTGGACTCCTCTGAAACCTCCAGGAACTCGAAATACCCCTTGCTTCCTCTCCCATTCAAATGTTGATACTGTAAACTCTAATGAAGGCGTGAAGAGGTTAGATTTGGGAGCTTACGTGTGTGAGCAGGCCTGCTCTTAAGCGCTTGTCGCATTAATGCAGACATATAGCTACGTAAATGGGGTACATTGATACTCGTCAGTCATATATAACCGATAGAACGTGCAAGTCAAGGTTAATTCTGGTTTATTTTTTGCAGTGGCTCCAAGAGCCTGTTGCGTGCGTTCAAGTTACCACTTTGCGAGTTTTTCCTTCTCGGGCCGTAAACTCACTTGCACTTCGAACGCTCCGTTCGGTAGATGCAACTTTCATTTGAGGTTGAAAGCGAAGGTAGTTGAACTCATTTGATGAAAGTGAGATGGAACAACTGGCGCATTACGCGGCTCGCCATCCTTTTCGCTCGTTAACGAAAATAATAATAACGTCATCGATCTCACGGCATCATTTTCTTAATCGATGGAAACCGTCGCTCTTTTTCGGCTGGAGCGACGAGCTGAAGGGTCCAGCCAGGAAGCTTCGGGTCGGGCGACGGGAAAAGGGCCACTAGTGAAAATTGATGCGTTGGTGGAATCTATGGGAACCGAACTAAAGAATGGTGTGCGCGAGAAACATATTCCAGTAACAACTTGGCCCTACGTTTACACGAGGAGAAGTGGAAGTATTAAGTTCAGAATAGTTCCTAATCCCCCGGGATATACGGCGCAGTTGAACTAGGTCCAGGAGAAACAAGCTGAACATTTTATGAATTATAATTATGTGATAGGGTATAAGAGTTGAGAATTATGTGATTGGCTCCATAAGAGGGAAACCTTCCAACCTCCAAAGATAGCAATCATCGTGTGGGCAATTCCACGTTTGAACGTAGTAATTATACATTTATAATATTAGGTGCGTGGCAGCACACAACTTTCCACGGCTCCCCACAATTGAACGTTACCTGAAAACAACCCAATAAGTTTGATCAACATCGTTGAAGTTGTTTTCTGAAAAAAATATCTAGTGCGTTGCAACACACAACTTTCCTTAGCTCTACGCCAATTCGCTTTCTATATGGCTTTGTCTACTAAATCAATTCATTTACCACTCATTTCATTTGAACTTGGTCAAACAACACTTTACAGCAGCATGAAGCGGCAGCGCTTGCAGTTCCAGAATTTATTGTGCTGCTCGAACTCATTCCAGGACCATTATTGAGCAATTGGTACACAGATAATTAATGAGGCTGTAAACACGATTTTTTAAAAAAGGATAGTAATCACTTTTGCAGAGTTATTGGAAAATAACTGTTAGAACTGGTAGTAAGCGAAACGGCAGTAGTTGAAATACAGGAATTTCTGGAGTAACCCCCATGTATCTCATGAGCGTTTTTTTTTTTTTTTACCCGAGGGCGTGTGGGACAAGTCCCTTTGTCACTGCGGCCACATATGGGCCTATTGTGACACTGGCCCTTTCTTAGTAGAAGGCGTCGTACATACCCGCCCCCCTTAGGAAGCCGAGTATGTCCTTCACCGCAGAATCCGCTACGGTTTGGGGTTCAGTGGTCCCCTGACCGAAGTATTCAAAGCGTTTTGCTGCCAGAGCAGGGCATTCACATAGGATATGCTCTGCTGTCTCATCCTCCTCACCGCAGAGTCTGCATTCCACCGCCTCTGAGATGCCCATCTTGTTGAGGTGATATCTGAGTGGGCAGTGCCCGGTGAGGAAGCTTATCAGTACTCTCAGATCTTGTCTGGAGAGTGTCAGCATCGCCTTAGCCCTTTGACAGGAAGGCGTGACAAGCCTTTTTGCCTGTCGTAGTCGTGGCTGGCGATGCCAATGGGCGCCATTTTCCTGTATCTCCCATCGAGCAACCAGACGGTTTAGGTGACTTTTCGTCAATCGCACGTGTGGCTCAGGCCCGATGGGTAGGGTTTCTGTACCCCTTTTCGCAAGGCGGTCAGCCTTTTCATTGCCCTCATGCCCCTTGTGAGCCGGCACCCAAATGAGGGAGAGCCTGTTACGGGCGCCGAGCTGCTTGAGCGCATGGAGGCATTCCCATGACAGCTTAGACCTAAAACTATAGGCTGCAATGGCCTTTAGGGCGGCCTGGCTGTCTGAGAAAATGTAGATCCGCTTGCCCTTGAGTCCTTTGTTCAGGATCTCTTCTGCGCAGATCTTTATGGCTAGGATTTCCGCTTGAAATATCGTGGTGTACTCCCCCAGCGGCTTTGCAAGACTGTAGTTAGGCCCTACAATGCCCAGCCCTGCTCGGCCTTCCTTAACTGAACCATCGGTATACCACTGCAGTGCGCCCACCTCGGTCCGGAATGTCTCCTTCTCCCACCGTTCCCGTGAGTGAACGCTGACGCTAAATGGCAGCCGAAAATTCTTCTGCTCTGGCATGACGTCAGTAGCAAGGACTGCTGCCTCTTCTATCTCAAACTGTTTGGTTGTTCTGTGGAGGCTCGCCTTAGCCCTGGTGGAAATTTTCCCTGTCTGCAAAAGCCTTGCCGCCCCCAGGTAGGCGGTCCTCTGGATGTGTATATGTAGAGGTGAGATGTTCAGAAGGACTTCCATTGCAGCAGTAGGGCATGTACCCATGGCCCCTGTGATAGCAAGACACGCCTGCCGCTGCAGTTGTTGGAGTTTTCCTTGTACTGCCAGCCGGCGTGTCGCCTTCCACCACACCGTGGAGGCATACGTAATGCGGGGCCTTATTATCCCCTTAAAGAGCCACTCCATCATTTTTGGAGTTATGCCCCAGGATTTGCTGCACAGCCTCCTACAAACCCAAAGGGCTGTAGTTGCCTTATGCAGCGCATATCTCACATGCGAGTTCCATGTGAGCTGCTGGTCCAGTATCACCCCGAGGTATTTCACCTCCTTCATTATCTGGAGCCTTGCTCCTTGCATTATGGGTGGTACTATATCAAGGTTTCTTCGTCTAGTGAAGGAAACCGTGGTGGTCTTGGACGGATTTATAAAAAGTCCTTCCTTGGTGCACCATCTTTGGATGATATCTATAGCTCCTTGCATCCTTTCAGACACCGTGGAGGCAAATTTGCCTCTTACCAGAACTACAAGGTCATCCGCGTATGCGACCACTTCGTAGCCTTCAAGCTGCAGTGTTTCCAGCAGCTCGTCGGCCACCAGTAGCCACAGGAGGGGTGAGAGTACCCCCCCTTGGGGGCAGCCTCGTGTGGGAACCACTGTGATACTGTCTTCCCCTAGCCGGGCCGTGATTTCCCTACTCCTAAGCATGGACATAGTCCATTTCACGGCCTGGGGTTCTATTCCCCTCTGTGCTGCTCTTGCTTCCATGGAGCCGAAGGAGGTGTTATCAAAGGCACCCCCCCACATCCATGAAGCAGCACAATGCCACCTCCCTTGTCTGAAGGGCCTCGTCAACCAATGAGACCAGCTCGATAAGAGCGGTCTCAGCTGACCTGCCCCTCAGATAGGCATGCTGTGCCCTCGAGAGGGGCTTAGTTTCAAGAATTTCCTTGAAGACCAGATCCATGATCATTTCCATTGCCTTCAGGAGAAAGGAGGAGAGGCTTATGGGTCTCTGTGATTTTGCAGTCGAGGAGTCACTGCTTGCTTTAGGCAAAAACACAAGCCTCGTCCCTCTCCATGAATAAGGCACATGGGCCAGTAGAAAGCTGGCTTTGAAAGTCTTAACCAGTAGGGAAGTAGAGCCCCAAGCCCTGCTGAAGCAAGGCCGGAACACCCCATCCCCCAGGGGACTTATAGGGCTTGAAAGAATTTACCGCCCATTTGACCCTTTCGTGGGTGAAGGTGCGATTCGCGTACCCAGGAGCCTGCGCGGGTGCGGACGTTCCCTGCTTCGCTCCTGGGGTGGGGCGGTAGCCCTTCGCCAATGATGGTGCACCCCGGAAAGTGGGCGTTCACCAACACCTCCAGGGTTTCCCTCGCATCCTTCGTAAACGTTCCGTCCGTCTTCCTGATTAGGCCTACTTCTTGAGGTTTGTCCATGGAGAGCGCTTTCTGCAGCCTTGAGGCTCCAGAGACACTTGCTATGCCGCTGCAGAAATCCCTCCAGGACTTCCTCTTTGCTCTTCTAATGGCCTTACTGTAGCATGTAAGGGATTGCCGGTAGGCCTCCCAATCCCCTGTTCTTTTAGCCCTGTTGAAGAGCCTCCTCGTTGAGGACCTTAGCTTCCCTAACTCCTCATTCCACCATCGGGCCTCACCGTTGGTCATGTGGGTACGGGATGGGCAATTGTCCTCATAGGAGCGAATAATCGCCCCTTGCATAAGGCTGGCCATAGTGTCCAGGTCTTCCACTGAGTGGATTTCCCTGTCCATACCTCCCAGTTCTGAGAAGAGCTGGGTTTGGTAAAGTGGCCAGTCTGTGTTTTTGGGAATACGAAAAGTTTCCCGTACTTGGGAACCGAATCCCAGACTGAACAGAATAATCCTGTGATCAGACAGTGATGGTTCGTCCAGTACTCGCCAGTCTTTGATTCTGCTGGCTATGAAACGGCTGGAGATGGTGAGGTCAAGCACCTCTTCCCTTGTCCTTGTGACGAAAGTGGGGTATTGCCCCTGTTAAGGATCTCCAGTTCATGCCCTGCAAGATAGTCCAGGAGGCACTCCCCTCTAAAGTTGGTGTCCATGCTCCCCCAGACAACGTTATGAGCGTTTGCGTCACAGCCAATTATGAGTTGAAGTTGGTGGCTTTTACAATAACTTACCAATCTTCTTACCTCTTCCGGTGGGGCATTCGCGTCGTGTGGGAAATAGGCAGATGCCAACACTGTCCTGACTGCTCCCTCTGACGAATTCTCCCCTACCATGATAGCTGTAACATCTCTAGAGATAAAGTTAGGCATGACAGTGTACTTAACATTACGTTTAATCACAATTGCCGCACGGCATCGATCACTATCTTTATCATACACTACCTTACCTGACTGTGTTGGAAGGCCACGGATTTTCCTGTCCCAGGCCCAGGGTTCCTGGACTAGGGCCACATCGCACCTCCTCTTGTCTAGGTTCCTGTTGAGCACGGCCGTGGCTGCCTGTGACCGGTGCAGGTTGACTTGGAGGAGGTGGAGCGTGGGCGGGGTCATCGACCCCTCCGGCCACTCCTCTTACCAGGCCTTGACGGCCTGTTATAAGAGGAGCGACCTCCCCACTGCTGTCTTCGTCCAGCTGGAGACAATGCTCCTGGTTGCGGTGAGGCAATGGCCTCTCCAGATGTCGTTGTATTTTCATCAACGAACATCTGATCGTCGAGGTCTGGCGTGGAACACAGCAGATCCTCTTCAATCTTTGAGGCGATTTCTTCCTCTTGGTTTCCATTGTTATTTCTCTTGGTATCCATATAGGTCCCACGAGCAGCTAGGGAAACAAACAGTCGCCTGAGACAGAGCCCCGCATGCCTCAGGAAGGCTACTTGAAACTGGGGGTCGCCCGGTGCCCAGAGTCCGCATACTAGAGACCAAGCTCCCCCTTGGCCACGCATCCTTGGCGTACGCTGTTCCACCGTGGATTGGGTTTTGTCCTTGTTTGCGGCTGCTTATTCGGTCCGCGTGCTGACTGATAAGGTCAGCACGCCGACCTTATTCGCGGCTGGCCACAGCAAGCCCTAGGGCAGTGCCGTGGTCGTTCCACTATCCACAGCCTGTGGACGCGCCTGGTAGCATGGACGTGCTCCTGGGAAGAGAACCCAGAACCAGGCATGAGCGTTTTTTAAACACTCACCCATTAGGTATTGAATTAGACTACAATACCAATTTTTTTTTAACATTCTACAAAAATTCCTGCGGAATTTATAAGGAAAAACTGCGCAAAAAACGCTTTTCGTCGAAACTTTTGATAATTTATTGTGCTGCTCTCGTCATTTTCCCACAAATGGGAATTTTATGGTATAATTATCTTATTAAGAGCTATCTATATAAAAAATTTAATTAAAATCGTTAGAGCCGTTTTTGAGAAAAAAATTGGTGTTTTGATCACAATAATAACTATAGTTCACTTGCGGTGGATTTTGCCCATACCCTTATTTTTGCGTCCCATGGTAACCTGTAGGCTAGACATCAAGTTTCAACTGATTTGGTACGGTTGTTTTCTCTAGAAACCGCGCTAAAATCAATTTCGTCGAAAATTTTGATAATTTATTGTGCTGCTCTCGTCATTTTCCCACAAATGGGAATTTTATGGTATAATTTTCATATTAAGAGCTACCAATAATAAAAATGTAATCAAAATCGTTAGAGCGGTTTTTGAGAAAAAAAATTTGTTGTTTTGATCACTATGATAACTATAGTTAACTTTCGGTGGATTTTGTTAATACCCTTATTTTGGCGTCCCATGGTAACCTGCGAGCGAGATATCAAGTTTGAGCTGATTTGGTACGGTGGTTTTCTCTAAAAATCGTATACAGACACACACACACAGACACACAGACCATTTTCCCAAATACTGTTTTTCGGACTCAGGAGGGTCTGAAACGTAAAGATCTGAAGAAAACTCAAAATTTTTTTTTTCAGCCGATTACATAACTTTCCTTTCTACTTCGTAGAGCCAAGGAAAGTAAAAACAGACAAACGATCATTTAGTGTCCGCCAAATCTCATTTTGGCCTCATCTCTTGCCAATGGTGAACAGGAAGCACACAGTCGGTCGGCTCAGAGGCATTCGTCCGCACTATTTTGAATTTCTATGAAAACTGGGGGTTCATTGTTGAATTTTCCGGGGCAGTGCTTAGCTAAAAGAGGATGGGGCTTGTCGATTCGGGGCCAGTATCTCGCAGGGATGAAGAATGAAGACGTGGAGGAAAGACTGCTCAACCTCCCAAACTTGTGGGCTGTATAGGACGATGTATGCATGGCGACTCGCTGCAATATTCTCATGAGAGTGAAGAAAGAAGAGCTGCCGTGGCGTCGGGAGACGTGAGGGCCACGTTTTATAGTTCCTACTTTAATCCTAGAGACCCCATTGTAGTCTTTGGGGGAGCCAGACTAGAGACAGAGGTCTAGAGGACACCATGAGAACATTGGGGGCAGGCAGGGAGCAGAGAACCGACCACAAGCACATCAATCAAGGCTTAGTAGGCAGCGTTCTGCGATGGAAAGTGCTGTATGATCAAACAGCCAGTGATCTCCAATATATATATAATCTAGAATCACCACACTCCAATCTCCAAGATGACGAATTAAGTCGAAAGTCCGTGAAGGAAAGACCGCTCCGCAGTGGGCAGTGTACAGAAATGTTTGTTTTCGTTCAACAGATGATCACAGAACTAGTTATGGAGCGATCCTTCGTCTCTTCAAATTATAAATATCTACTTGGTCGATTACGAAATCAACGCGGAAATAGCGAAAAATGCTGGTTTAGATTTGTAGTCATTGAAGCGAATGTCCGAGAAAACCTTGTCGAAGGAGAATTTTCTGCAGTCCCTCCGCTTTTCTTCTGTCGTCTCGTTGCACTCTCAACTTTCTCCGAATCCAGAAGGACAAAACAAAACAAAAAAAACAAGCGTCAATAAATTGATTAGTTCCTCCGCTCGACGATTGGCGGACGTTTGCCCTCCTTTTCAGAGCTTTTCCAGGCGTCAGTCGGAAATGAGAATCCAGTCAAATGTAAGAGGAAAACGAGAAAACGGGCAGAGAAGGGGCAGGATGGAGGATTTGTGCTCCACCAGACGAACAGTACATTAGTCCAAGGTGACAAGGTCTTCTTTATTATAAAAAATAGTCCTTTTTCAAAGTAATCGAAGTAATTGTTACAAATTGATGAGCCGCACTCGTTCATTACGCGTATTTTGGTACGTAATTCCAAGATGACACGAGAACCAGATGAATTCCACCCATTAGCTTTCCCTGCGCACGATATTGTGGCAAAGTTTGATCAACATCTACGGAATAACCTGAGCTCTCACCTGCTACTTATGCGTTCGTTTGGTACAAAGAGAGGCAATGGGTTGATAGAACTTAAATACTTCAACTGACACTCCAAGGGAAACTAAACGGAAACTAAAAGTGAGGAGGAACTCAAAGGTAAGATATACATAAGTAAAGTCTGTCAGATGAAGTAGCAGATTGCAATTGGCGGACAGTCCCATCAGATATCTCGCAAAATACGTTTCAGAAGCTAATGAGGCCGGAATACCATCTCACGCTCCTGAACTCGTTCACCGCACATCCTGAGATACAAATGCATAGTTCGGTAAGAGGGCCTTTTTGCCGTGCAGTTCTGAAGTCCTGTATTTCCTGACATCTACTGCAGTCAAGCCGTTTCAAGAAATGAAGTACCTACCGATTGTTGAAGCTACAACTAAACGCTACACATCAAGTTCACAACTATTCCAATTGTTGCCATTTATTTATCCTTTGATCCAACTAGATAGGTAACCAACCATGTTGGATCATCTCAGAAAGGAAATTATAAAAGAGGAATACAGTTCAGTCATTAGGTTTACCAAAAAAATAATCTTTGTTTTTCAAATAATGGTTAAAGGACGTACATCTTCGACCAAACTCGAGTTCCTTGTGCTGGCGAGGGTGAAGAACGGCAGCAACTGCCACAGATGTGATGCAAAGCATCATACAAATGTCCTTAACCCCTATGTCACAATCCAGGGACATGTCAACTCCGTTTAAATTTCAGCTCAAATGTTCAAAATTTTCCAGTTTCGCCATTCTACAACTTTCGATATATATTTTATTATATTGCGAATGTTGCACCTTTAACGCTTATTAAAACTAGGCGGTTTAATACGCGTATCAACGTTTGAACACGCACTCTTACATCCCTCGTCGGTTATTTCGTTCATTTCCACCATTAGTGGCGACCCTGCCAGAATATCACCCTGCGCACATCGTTAAAGATCTATTTTTTCACTGAGTTCATGTCAAACTGGCAGCGCCTGAAGTTACGATATTTGTTGCGCTGCTGCTATTTATTCCGCGACCTTCATTGAAACTCTAACGTGTAGGTAGTTGATGGGACTGTCAACAAGACTATTTAATGCAGTTCTGGAATCGTAGGCGAAACGCTGCGAGTACAAAACGGCGTTTTATTTGCCTTCCGAAATTTTCGAAGTTGCTCCTGATTATCTTATGACCGTAAACTTTTATAAAATAGGTTATAGGCCCAATAGGCCTTGCCTTATTGGGCTACTAGCACCATTTTTTGTGAGAAAGCTAAGAAAGTCGATTGTTTGGTCACACTTTTTGATAACTCGTGCTGCTCTCGTCATTATAACTGAAAATTACTGTCATTTGGAATTGTTTACAGAGAGCAGTGAACTATTTCCTTTCATCAGATCTTTTTATTTATTTTCCTACATTCAACTTTCAATCGTTGGAGCTTAATCGCAAGTTGAGTCATTCTTAAAATTATCTGATGTTGAAGTGCAGTGTCTCACCTGAGAGAAGACATATGCACAGTGCATCAGCTTACCAGAAGATGAGGGACCTCACCTCCGCCACTCTACTTTGAAGTACGCAGCTTTTTTCACATCTTTCCTTGTTCTACCGCTCGCCGTTTGTTTTTCACCTTCCCCTGTCCTATAGATGTATAGAGGCTCGTTTGGAACTAGGTGTACGACAACAGCACCTTTAAACTGAGCTGACACTACAACCTTCGCCCAGCCAATCCTATCATGTGGTACCTAGAATTCAGCTTCCTCGGTCCCAGGTAAGGGGGAGAATTTCATTTGCGCATCACGTCTCTAACCTTCGAAGAACAATTGTACATTACCAGTGCGTGTTAACATATTTAATTGACGTTGCTCATATTGTTTCTGCCGGCTAAACGGTTCGAACGAGGCTTCTTCCAAGTTGAATGAGACTAGCAGTGTGTTACAAAGCCGAGTCAAAATATTCGATGTACAGTTACTGGTTCGAAGACCATTTAGTGATAATAGGTTTAATGTAAATTAAACAAAATAAGAAATAAAGATATCACTTTGTACTCGTAACAAAAATATCGTTTCACGACACGACGCAAAACCCAACAGAAGCGAAGCGAGAAGGGATGGGGGCCGAGGCAAGGCTGAGACACCATTGGGAACTAAATCCACCTGAACATTTGTTAATTGGCTACTAGGGCGCGCCACACATTCCATGTGAAACCAAAGCGATCAACAAACATCCAGGGTAAACTATTCGAACGAGCAAATAGTACACTCCAAAGCCAAGTGTTACGAGGTAGTTTGGATGCTTTTCAAGAGCTGCTGACTCAGGCAAAAATTACAACAACCTCGCGGAGCTCTGATCCATTATTGCCCGACTTTCGTTGGGAATATGAGCCATTGTCTTAATCACTAGACCACGCCCGGGGTCTTTAATAGGAGTCAGTCAGCACAAAAGTGCAAGCCAACGAATTTGATTGGACCAAAATTCGGACGTATCAAGCAGTTAACTCCCGTTTCAGATTAACGCAAAACCAAGAACTACTCAGACGAAAAATTGTATGGGGTTTGATTTAAAAAGATACCTGCTGAGACGTGCAACTTTCCTCAGCCTTCAAACACTCCGCGATTTTAATGGGTTTAGCTACTAATTCAACCAAATCTCACTCAGTTCATCTGAGCTCGGTGAAACATAACTTGACAACCGACGTAGCAACTGGTAGCGCTCATACATCCGGAATTTACTGAACCGCTGCTACTTATTCCACGAACTCAGCGAAAATCTGTTGGTAATCAAAACGTCAGTTCGAAATGCGGAATTTCTGTGGCTGCTGTTGAGTATCGAACGATCGTTACCGTCTATATCATCAACTTATAGGCAGCTTTCACGACCCCGCTTTTCGTGGAGATATTAGTTAATTTGTTGTGCTGCTTTCCTCATTTTGGCCCAAATAAAGAGTTGTATGTTTCCGTCTCGTTATTCGCAACTGCGAACAATTTGATGATAATGTTTTTACTTTCCGCTACCCGAAGGGAAGGAAAGTATAGTAATCGGCCCAAAAAAAAAAATTGGGTTTTCTTCAGATCTTTACGTTTCAGACCCTACTGAGTCTAAAAAACCTAATTTCGGAGCGAGGTCCGTGTGTGTGTGTGTGTCTGTCTGTAGTTCGATTTGCGGGAGAACGGCTGATCCGATTGAGCTGGTTCTTTTTTTGTTTTGTTCGTTATTTTTTGTAGACACCAAAATAAGGTTATGGACGATTTCGGCCGATGGGAAGGGGGGCGGGGGACGAAAATGTACCAAAAACTAGGGTTTTTCGCATTTTTCTCGAAAACGGCTCTAATGATTTTGATTAAACTTTCAAATTATCTTCTCCCAATCAATATCTAACTTTTATTCTCCATACATATCTCCATGAAAATACGGTGAACGGAGATATGGGCCCCTGAAGCAAAAATAGGTTTTTTACGCTTTTTGGCAAAACAGCTTCAGCGATTTTCACCAAACTCACAGGATGTTTTCGAATAGTTAATACCTACATATTCTTTCCAATAAATGTTCCTGTGACGGTCCATTGAACAGAGATAAAAATCAAAATGTGTCGAAAATAACGTTTTTTCTAACATTTCCGTAAATTCCAGGGTAACTTTTTCACCAGATGTGATAAATCTTAATGGAGTGTTTTTTAGTCACCCATACCAGCATTTCGTTCTGTATAATTATTTCTCTATATATATGTTGAACGGAGATATTAGCCAAGTTAACTCAGAAAAGGAGATTTGTCGAATATTAATTTATCGGTATTCCAATTGTCTCAAAAACGGCTCTAACGATTTCGATCAAACTTACGAAGAACTCTCAACTAACTAGTCTCTCCATTTCGTTCCCCATAAATGTTCCTGTAAAAATTCGTTGAACGAAGATATAGCGCCCGCCTATGTAGATGGTGTTTGAACTTAAAGGGGTGGCGGAAAGTTGTGTGTTGCTACGCACCAAATATTTTTAAATGATAACTGTAGTTAATTTTGGACTGATATTCATATTTTTGTTTTTGGGACCCCATCGGGAATAAATAACTAAACACCAAATTTGAGCCGATTCGGTTCAGATCTTCGGCTGTTCTCTCTCAATCGCGTTCACAAATAACACTCGCGTACATCCATTTTCTCAGTAGACCTTGAAAACGTATAGATCTGCAAAACACCAAAGTGTTCCGAGCTGATTACATAACTTAAATAAATAAAACCTGCGATAAAGTAAAAAAAAAAAAAATCTTCGTTCAACGCATTTCTACGTGAACATTTATGGGGAACGAAATGGAGAGACTAGTTAGTTGAGAGTTCTTCGTAAGTTCGATCGAAATCGTGACAGCCGTTTTTGAGAAAATTGGAATACCGATGAATTAATATAAGACAAATCTCCTTTTCAGAGTTAACTTCGCTTTTATGTCCGTTCAACATATATATACACACATAATTACGGAGAACGAAATGTGAGTATGGGTGACTAACACACACTCAGTAAGATTGATCAAATCTGGTGAAGCAGTTAGTTACCTTGGAATTTACGGCAACGTTAAAAAAACAACGTTATTTTCGATACATTTTGATTTTTATCTCTGTTCAATGGACTGTCAGAGGAGCATTTATTGAGAACAATATATTGGTATTAACTATTCAAAAACATCCTGTGAGTTTGGTGAAAATCGGTGAAGCCATTTGGCGAAAAAGCGTAAAAAACGTATTTTTGCTTCCTAGACTTATATCTCCGTTCCCTGTATTTCCATGGAGATATGTATCGAGAAAAAAGTTTTGTACTAACTAGTAGAAGATAATTTTAAAGTTTAATCAAAATTGTTAAAGCCGTTTCAGATAAAAACGCAAAAACCCCTAGTTTTTGGTACATTCTATGGACCGAAATCGCCCGTAACCTTATTTTGGTGTATTTTTACTTTCCGCTACCCGAAGGGAAGGAAAGTATAGTAATCGGCCCAAAAAAAAAGTTGGGTTTTCTTCAGATCTTTACGTTTCAGACCCTACTGAGTCTAAAAAACCTAATTTCGGAGAGAGGTCCGTGTGTATGTCTGTGTGTATGTCTGTGTGTATGTCTGTGTGTATGTCTGTGTGTGTGTGTGTCTGTAGTTCGATTTGCGGGAGAACGGCTGATCCGATTGAGCTGGTTCTTTTTTGTTTTGTTCGTTATTTTTGTAGACACCAAAATAAGGTTATGGACGATTTCGGCCGATGGGAAGGGGGTGGGGACGAAAATGTACCAAAAACTAGGGTTTTTCGCATTTTTCTCAAAAACAGGCTCTAACGATTTTGATTAAACTTTCAAATTATCTCCTACCAATCAATATCTAACTTTTTCTTCTCTATACATATCTCCATGAAAATACGGTGAACGGAGATATGGGCCCTGAAGCAAAAATAGGGTTTTTACCCTTTTTGGCAAAAACGGCTTCAGCGATTTCCACCAAACTCACAGGATGTTTTTAAATAGTTTATACCTACATATTGTTCTCAATAAATGTTCCTCTGACACTCCATTGAACAGAGATAAAAATGAAAATGTGTCGAAAATAACGTTTTTCGAACATTTCCGTAAATTCCAGGGTAACTTCTGACCAGATGTGATAAATTCTAATGGAGTGTCTTTTAGTCACCCATACCAACATTTCATTCTCTATAATTATTTCTGTATATATATGTTGAACGGAGATATAAGCCAAGTTAACTCAGAAAAGGAGATTTGTCGAATATTGATTTATCGGAATTCCAATTTTCTCAAAAACGGCTCTAACGATTTCGATCAAACTTTCGGAGTACTTTCAACTAACGAGTCCCTACATTTAGTTCTGAATAAATGTTTCTGTAGAAATGCGTTGAACGAAGATATAGCACCCGCATATGTAGTTGGTGTTCGAACTTAAAGGGGTGGCGGAAAGTTGTGTGTTGCTACGCACCAGATATTTTTATTTTAAAGCTCGCTGTAAATGGGAAATGGGGAAGGCGCCCAGACTACCCTACGCCGGCTCTAGGGATAGAAAGAAAGGTAAGAGGATGTTTCACGATAGAACGACCACCAGTTAAGGTGCGACCCGAGCAACACGCGGGTGGTGACACACTCAGCCGACGCATCTGCTCAGCACTTTTCTTGCACCACACACCACACGAGGACACGGTCAATGTTGCAACCCTGGTGTTACCGGCCTCCACTCCACGAGTTTCTGATAGCGCCATACGAAGATCCGTCCTCACACACACACGGACCACGCTCCGAAATTAGGTTATTTATATTCAGTAAGCCTCAAAACGTAAAGATTTGAAGAAAACCCAACTTTGACACGATTACAATACTTTCCTTTCCCTTCGGGTAGCGGAAAGTAAAAAGGTAAAAACTGGCTCTGCACGACGATCTGCATAAAACAACGACTGAGCTCGCTTTATATGGTGAACGTTAGGGCAGTCACAATGATACGTGAGAGACGAGTTAAGAGTTCGTTCGGTTGGAACAGTATAGGCTCGTAAGGAAAGACTTCATGTTCGCCGGAGGTTCTGAGGAGTTGTCTTTCGGCCGTCGAAAGGGCGGAGGAGTTCTCAGAGGGTCCCGCTTCAAGGCCGGCGGCTCCTCCTTATAAGGTCAACGCGTTACACCGTGCATTCGCTTTTCAAGCGGATTCGCCTTGTACTTGAGACATTGGCCCACTTCAGTTGACTCGGTGACCCAGTCGCGAATTAAACCCCGGGATTTTGGAAGCATTCCACGGCTGTTTGGTCGTCAACGGACAAATCGCGACGCACAAAAAAAAAGAGCTACTAATCTTAATCCTCTCACTAATAATAATCCGCTCACCCTCCAAAAATTCGAAACTCTTCGAAAGTCATTCTCGTTCATCAGAGAGAAATGTGCCGAGTGTTGTCGGCTGTTTGGACTCATTCCACAATAACAAGCCTCATCGCAATAACTTCAAGGAGTCGAGGTCGAACTAGTATTTTGACTATCGAGCTGTCCTGACGTAACTGTACACTTGAACCTCTTCATGAGTCCCGTTGGCAAGAAATGTGGGACGAACGATTCTATTATAGGGAAGCTGTGTATTACCAAACACAAACACCACGCAGGATATATCATTAATTTGTACATTATTTCGACTGTGGAGGGACACCCGCGCTTGTCATTACACGACCTTTACTTTCATTAGTCATACGAAGAAGAAAGGAAAATTGTGTGTACTGAGGGGAGGGTTTGGAGATGTTTGAAAAGCCACTGACTCAGGCAAAAATTACTGTGATTGCGAGCTCCTCCGATCCATTGCCCAACTTTCGTCGGTATTATGAACCACCGTCTTTAACCACTAGTGCCTTTAATGGGAGTCAGTCGGTACACTGAGCGAGAAAACAGTATGCAGAAAAACTTAGAACCTGAGAGCGTCACAGCACCAATTACTAGAGATGTCAATCTCTACTGAAGGTAGAAATGCAGTCAGGTGAGTCGCAGCCTAGGAGTGATTCACTTGAGCGGATGTCACCCCAATCTGCAGCAGGAATAAGAAAACAAGGGGGATGGGGTATTGGCAGCTTCCATAGCGGAGGCCAGGGAGAAGGCATGCTTTATCCTTTTCCAGGTAATTACACCTACTGCTGGACGAGGAAGGGAAAAGCATCTCGCAGGCATTGAATGTGGTAAAAGGCCTCGGGAATGTAAGACTTGAAGAAAACTCAACTTTTCGTTTCAGCTTTCAGAGCCATTTTGGTTTAATATTCATCTGAATAATAACCCTATGTTTTCGGTCACGAAAAATGTTTTACAACCCCCCCTCAAAATTTGATACTTTACGTTTCAAGAGATGGAGATTCCAAATTTGCAATGTCCGTCCCCCGTCCGCCGTCCGCCATCCGGGCCGTTTTGTGCCTTTAACGTGGTCCAAAAAATTCGTTCTTTCGCACAAAAATCCAATTTGGTATCTAGTTGAGCCCGCCGTCTCGGCAATCCGATCGGACGAAGCCCATGGTTGTTATGGGCAAAAAACGGTTAAAAAAATTAATGAAACGCAGTACAACGCGGGAACACAACGGAAGTTGTTTGAACTCCCACCTCTCCCGCCCATCTCAACGAAATCGCTCGCTCTGCTCAACTGGCAACGCCGCCCCCTCGCCTCTCAATGCACGCCCGCCCGCTCAACGATTTGTCTCTTTATCGTCCGATTGCCTTGTTCTCGTCTTCACCTCCACAAATGACTGTTTCGCTCCTCCTCAACTATTTCCGTTAGCAAAATATCTGTTATCTTCGATTGAACTTTTCATTATTCGTTTATTTATTTAATAGTTCGTTCGTTTCATTTTTTTGGGTTTAATACGATTCAATTATTTTAGATTCTTTCGTTTCATTCTCATTTTGGTTTTTTTCGTAGTTTTTTGGTTACATTTTGATATTAATATTTAGCGTGCGTGTATTCATATTAAAATTCAGTTTTTTCTAGATACTTTCGTTTTTTTGTTTATTTTAATATTACGATTCAGTTCTTTTCGACCTTTTTTTGGGTTTCGTTTTGATATTTTTCGAGGCTGAATCGAACGGGATGGGTCTCGGAGCATTAATGCTAGGTCAAGCTGTTTATCCGAATAATAAACCGTTGTGTAATAATTTGCAGGGTTTTTACCTCCATTTTCAATTTGACAGGCCAGTAGTTAGGTTCATGGCACTTCTGGGTTGAATGACATAATCCCTCCCTCCTCCTCACCATCAAAGCTGATATCACCCCCCCCCCCCGCGTAACATATGATATGACGTTAGACCCCTCTCAGTCCGCATAATCCTTGTGACATCATACCCCCTCCAACCATGTAACTTCTGAGAGTATCTCCCCCTTCCACACCAACTACAGCTGATATGGTATCCCCCCCAGTCTACATCATCAGGTGCTGTCATGCCCCCCCCCCTCCCATTGGGGGAACTTCTGAGTGGACCAACCCCCCTAATGTGACATCCTGCCCCCAACCCTTCTCAGAGTTGATCCTCTTAGAAGTTGCACCATTGGTGGGGGCATGAAATCACATGATGATGTAGAGGGGGAGGGGGGTTCCATATCAGCTGTAGTCGATGTGGAAGGTGGAAGGGAGGTGTTGTGGGGGTGGGGAGGTACTCTCAGAAGTTACACAGTTGGAAGGGGTATGACGTCATATGATGATGTGGACTGAGAGAGAGAGAGAGAGGGCGAGGGGGGGCGTCATATCAGCTGGGGGATGAGGAGGAGGAGGAGGAGGAGGAGGGGGATTACGTCACTCATCCCAGAAGTGCCATGAACCTAACTACTGGCCTGTCAAATTGAAAATGGCGGTAAAAATGGCTCTGAAAACTGAAACGAAAAGTTGAGTTTTCTTCAGGTCTTAATATTCCCGAGGCTCCTGAGCCTGAAAAAAAAACACCGTCTGTAAACGAAACTGCGAGAGAACGGCTAGGCCAAATCAGCTCACATTTGATATTTGCCCTGCACGTCAACATGGGACTCCACAATACGTGTAACAGCACAAAAAGTCCTAAACAGCAGTTACCGTATTGACCAAAACACTATTTTCCCCCCTCAAAAACGGTTTTAACGACTTTGCAATAAACAGTTCCAAATGCCATAAAATTCCCATGAGTGGACGAATAACTAGAGCAGCGCAATAAATTATCAAGCATTTCGACAAAAATTGATTTTTGTCCAGTTTTTTCCGTATAAACGCTCCTCTTGTGATACTATCGTTCCAAAAAATTACACACATTTACAGTAAAACTTTAGCAATGATTGTAAGATAATTAGGAACCACCGTCCGCGCTATAATTTGGGAATTCAAACTGCTGTCGTTTCATTGGCTAAATCTTCTTTCAGAGGTTTTGCGCTATAACTCCAGAACAATAAACGCTGGTCGTCCGTACAAAAAAAAATCACGTTGACAGTACACGCTGGCACTCAGTGAAGGTCGTGGCGTAAGTAGAAGCAACGGATCGGTGCGTAGATTTGATCGGAAGGTAGTGATAAAGCTTGTCGAACGTGCTTTAGGCTGAGGAAAGTTAGAGTAATACGACTCATGTGATATTTTGTGGGGGTTTTCAGCAAATATTTATGTTTCAATGGCTCAAGAGTCTGAAATAAGCCCCCTCGCAATCACTTCCACGTCTGTTCAGGGCCTGTTGTCAAACAAGGTAAGTTTTGATTATGAATATTAGCTAACTTAAGCCCAGTTTCCAGAGAAGCTCAGGGGTAGTTGATGGTGAGATTGTTAGAGAGTTAAGTAACGGAAAGAAAACAAACCTAGACCTGGCAATGCCTCACGAACGAAGCATAAGACTTCTCTTCGCTATCCAAGGGCCTTCGATTCCGAAGTTCGCAGGTCGAAATATGTTTCTCGGAAGATCCGTTTAAGTTTAAATTAAGGTCGTCGTTTCTCCTACTCTGAAAACGGCTCGTGTTTTCTTTGGCAATAAACGCGGACGTCGGAGACTCCGCAGGAGAGAAGGAAAACTCCCTCGGCCTCGCTCGGAAGTGCTGCGCAAGAAGAGAACTAGTGGCAAGATCAGTAGGCCACAAATGGGCCCTGACACGAATTCGTGTGTCGTCCCCCCCTCCTGAGGGCCCTCCCCAACTTGGAGGTTTCCCCGCTCGGCGGGTTCTATTCATCAACTTAGTCATCGGTGCTTGAATTCCACCGGCAGGCGATAGTGTGATGTCACTAATCAGAGCTCCACCCGGTACAATCTCTGTCAAGGGCTCTCTGCGTATTTCGTCTCGTAGGAATACGGTCAATGTCGACGCAATCCCTCTCGAGCTACAGTCAAAAGGATGCTTTGCCCATTCCAAGGACTCGTTGGCAAATTTAATTTGTCGATTCACTGCTTCAAGCCGATTCATATTTCAAAAGGCGAAACTACTTAAGAGTGACGTGTGAAATGACAACATTTTTCATCTGGAATCCGAAGCATAATAATTGGCCGAGAATGAAAGTTGAGCGTCGCTGGAATTTTACGTATTAGGATCTCCTGAGCGAAAAAAGCGCAATGTTATCCAAGTTGCCAACGCCAAACAATTAACTTGAGAAACTGAAGCCCTTTAATCTGATTCGTTGATCAAAATGGTAGTGTATGATGACATTTACGATCCGATATACAGGGTGTGTGGAGGGAGTACCAGCCTCATCGGCTCTAACCTCCCTCCACCCCACCGGGCAAAAAGGAAAAGGGGAAGTTGGGAGAGGGACTACCTCCAGCGAACCCATGACCACTGCGATATCTGCCAGATCCCATAAATGGGTACTAGGGATCGTCGGGTTTCCCCGTCTCACCCTAGATGCCAGCAGAGCATCCACCTTGCGTGGACCTTCCCATGGTGCACCGGCTTACACCGCGGGCTGTGCACCCCCGCAGTACCATTTTGGGAAAAATATCCCTTGAGGCTAGAATGGTTGCTAGCCCGCCCAGACATAAGTCCAGACTTATGGCTTTGGGGGCCTTGGGGGGGTTGGACTTGCCCCCCCTTGCTGAAGGACCCCAGGACCCTGGTACGCTAGGGCCCACCCCCCGACCAGCCGCACCCAACAGGTGGAAGGGGGGAGAACTGGCCCCGCAACCCAGTTTTCCGTCCTCTGGGGGGTTTGGATTCCCTCCTAACCCCCACTCCCTCCAATCCCACCTTCGCCCCACCTATCGCCCATATACAGTCATTCATTCCCAGATCATTCACTCATTTTATTTCCATTCTTACAACAACCACACGCCAAAGATGCATACCTTCCCTCACAGCCCAACCCCCGCTAGAACACCCAGGGGCCAACTGCCGGTCCAGCGTTCCGCCGCCGGGCCGCCCCCCCCCCCCGGACCCACGAAGCGGGTGCTGTAGAAGCCTCTGTAGAACCTTTTTCTTTTCTTCTTCCTAATCAAAGCGGACATTTTCCTCCCCTCTAGCAGCGCCCGCGCCGCCCACGTCCAGGCGACAACGCCCCACCCCGGCTACAGTACCATTTACTCCACTCGCACATCCTCACACACTTACTCTCCTCCAAGTCCACTTTCCCTCTTTCCATACATACCACCACATTCATCCGTTTCTGTAGTTCCCCCCTCGAAACCCTCTCTATATAATTCCCCCATGGGTATCCCCGTTTCCTCCAACCCCTCCACATACTTAACCCATGCCGGGCAATCCCCACTCGCCGGTGAATGCTTCCTCCAACCCTCAAGCCTAATCCTTTTACACTGCGCACACCTTACAGTTGCCGAACCCCTATTGCACTCCCCAGCAGTGTGACCCTCCTCCCCACATCGTTCGCAAGTAGGGTCCCTTTCCCTGCATTTGTCCTCCATGTGCCCGTACCTCAAGCACCTACTACACATCACAAGCACCATCCTACTAACCCTAAACTCCCCCACTTTAGTACTTCCCTTCTTTGGTGACCTCCTTGGCCCCCTTATAGCAACCTTCTTGCCTAAACCCACCTCCGTCGAGTCGTCATCCCTTTTTCGTTTTCCCTCCGCTATCTCAAGTTCCACCCCCAATGACATTGCTCCCTCATGAACCAGCCCCGGTACCTCTGCCCCGCTCCCAGTTTCTCCAACCCTCCCATAACTTTTGGCCTGCACCCTCCGCTGCAGGGCCACCCTCAGGGCTGGACACTCGTCCGCTCCTGCTGGGCGAGAGTCCTCTTGGCCGGCCCAATTGCAATTAATGCATTTCCGTACCCCCCCCCCCCCTTTATGCAGTCCCTAGTCTCATGCCCATCCCCGGTACAATTTCCACAACCTGGCCCGAACCTACAAAATTTTGCCGGGTGCCCGAACCTCTGACAACGGAAACACCTTGTCACCCCCACGTAGTCCGCCACCCTACAAGTGTCCCATCCCACTGCCACATACCCCTGCTGTATTAGCTCCTTCCTAATTTCCGGGCCCACTTCAACAATCCAAATGGATGTTGCCCACCCCCTCCTTCCCCCTTTAAATTTCGGCACAAACCCCTTCCTAAATTCCTCCCAACCCATCCCACCATTTTTCCCCCTGAAATTTTGGCGGAAGACATGTTCCGCCACCCCCTCCCCCGTCATGTCCACCGGGACCCCATAAACCTGGACTTCAGGCCTCCTTTCCCTCGGGTCCAGTGTATGATGACAGCGTAATGTTTGTCATTTTTGAGACAGTCACAAAAAAAAAAAAAAAACGCCGGGTCGAAAAACGTGATTTACAAAGAAAACAAATATCAGGTGCGCCGCATCACCTCTACGTCAATTCGCGTACGTTTACGACTTTATCTAAGTACTCAATGTATTTATCACTCAGTTCATTTGAACTTGGCCAAACATCACTTCAAAGCGACACAAAGTGGTAGCGATACGGTTCCGGAATTTATTGGGCTGCTCGTACTCATTCCCGGACCATTATTGAGCAATTGATACACAGAGAATTGGTGACGCTGTAAACACGATTTTTTTGAAAAAGATGATAATCAATTTTCCAGAGTTATCGGGTAAACACTTTTAGAAATTATAGCAAGTGAAACTGCGGTTGTTGAAACTCCGGAATTTCTACAGTGATCCCTATATATCTTATGAACATTTTTAAACGCTCATCGTGTAGGTATTTGATTGGATTACCACGCCAATTTTTTTTGGATTCTCGTAAAATTTCAGCGGATTTTATAAGAAACAAACTGCGCTAAAATCGATTTTCGACGAAAAGTTTGGTAATTTCTTGTGCTGCTCTCGTCGTTTTCTCACGGGTGGGAGTTTTACGGTATTGTCATTTCATCGGGAACTGTTTACATAAAAAATTTAATGAAAATCGTTATAGCCGTTTTTGAGAAAACGAAAATTTGGTGTTTCGATCAATATGATAACTATTGTTAGATTTGGCTAATACTCTTATTTTGGCGTCCCATGGTGACCTGGGGGCTAGATATCACGTTTGAGCTGGTTTAATTTAATAATGTTGTATTTGAAGGATGAATTACATATAGAAACCTCCGTTAATACTTATTATGCCACGTTCTGCAAGCAAATAGGTGCCTTATCGTACGAAAAGTTTGATGGGAGAGGGAGCCGCCCCAAAGATTGTTGCCGAAGGACGTGGAGGGGGGCCTGACATTGTTGCTGTTGGTTTGACCTCTTTACACGCAGTCCCAGGAGTACAGCTCTCACCAGCCAAGACTGAATCCGAGTAAATCAAATGCGCGGTACTGACCGCGTCCTGATATGATGTTTGGTTTGGAGAACACTGTCCTCCTGTTTGGCGAACCTAGTAAATCGTGTTTGGTGCGACGCACTAATGCACTTTATTCAACCTAACGTACGATTTCCGTCGCTCTAGCAACTAATCCAAGCATTTCATAATTAACGTTCCGGATTTTATTGAGTTGCTTCTACTTTGTCGCCATCTCTACAAAGTATGGCTCGATTTGTTTTGGTAATGTTCGAGTTTATTGTTCGCGTGTTATTAGGAAAATAATTAAAAATGAATTGAAACTAGAAATTTCCGAAGGTAGAAGAGTATACTATGAATTCCGGAATTTTGTGGGATGCCCCTTATTGTAAATCATTTTACAACCGTTGTTAAAGTACCATCGTGCAGGTAACTTATTAACCCCAGCAACCCCCGTAAATTTGGCGTAATGCGAGCCGTGTACATTAGTTCAATTCATGTACCCGAGCCGAATGCAGGAACTAGTTAGCTCAAAGCACCCAATAAGTTTGATGAACATCATTAAAGCCGTATTCGACAAAAAAAAACAGTTTCTACCGCCGCTAATGGATAGTCACAGAAATATAGTAGTGAAAAACAAAACGGTGTACAAGTTACTAGAAGACATTCCACCAAGTTGATCAAATTCGGTTAAGCCGAAATACGGGAAAAACTAACTATAGTTATTATAGGATTTTGCTGCAGCGCTCTAGCTTTTCTCCAAGGATTCAAGGCCACGACTGCCAGGAAGGTGCTCTGCTCCGAACAAAGTTTGGGCAGGCAGTGGGACTTCTAATGTCACGCAACCACGACCCGAGGCGTCACACCCAGGATTCAGCTAATTATTGGGCTCGTTGATGAATAGAATTTAATCGCAAGAGGTAGGCTGGAGCTTAGCGAGAGGGGGAGAGACCTTGTGGGCGATACTCCGCACTAGGCCACGACCAAAGCGATTCCAATGGCAGCTCGTTCGGCCTCAGCGTTTATTGCTCGAATTGGTGTCAAGTTTAGCTTCGGAGATCGCGCGGGGGCTCTACGTCTCGTCACCGACGGGGATTCGACGGTTTCCAGCCTTGAAACGAGACTTCGGTCTGGAGCCCGGGGGGGAGCTGAGTCTTTTCCCGCTCTCAGAGGAACCCTATCGTCGTCAGTCCTGGGCTCTCCGTGAACTTGGTACCACTTTTTAAGGACCGGCCGGTGGAGTCTCCTTGGTTGAAAACCTCGCCCTCATTCTCGCCAGGGCGCGAACTACGTGGTAAAGGTTGCTGGGTCGACTCTCACTCTGTCGTGAAAGGCCTCTCCCGCACAAAACATATTGATAAGCAACGCACGCAGGGACGTCCCCTTCTCTGTCATGAAAAACTTCACGACAATCACCTGAAGTCGAGACTTAAATAATTTGAGGTTTTGGGCTGATCCAGAGAAATGAAAGTTTTGTTTCGCTATAATGTAATTCGTATCTTCCCTTACATAACCCACAACCAATATTGCATAACAAATCCATCGGCGAATCATAGGACTTTGCTATTGACAATAACACATTGTTGGAGAAGGTGTGTTCTCGAATTGTGGGGAAAACACATTAACAAAAATAAGTGAGTGAAAATTCTGTAGCATTGTTGTATCAGTGTCAACTGTTTGTGCAAAACATGTAGTCAAAATCGTTATAGGCGTTTTTGTGAAAAAACATTTTGGTGTTTTTGACAGATTCAAACTGAAAATAAATACTGAAAATAGCGTAAATATAATAATTTAACGTAATTGCGTTCAACCTCCCCTATCGAAATTTAACATTTAGGAGGTTCGTTGCTCAATTCGACCCAAATAAGTGTAGAACTAAATGATGAGCACACAAATCTCTCACATATTTCAATGGAACGGTGGCACCTAAAAAAAGAAAATAAATAAATAATAGCGAAAAGACATGGAGAGGACGCCTAGACTGCCCAACGCCGGCTCGAAGGATAGAACGATTGAGAGGGGAGAAAAAATCAGGATAAGGGTCCACGGTAGAACAACCACCAGGTCAGATTGGCCCCGAGCAGCATGTGGGTGGTGATGCTTTGGAGCATACCTGCTGACATATCCAGGCCGACGCTTCTCCTCTGCAATTTTCCTTCACCACACACCACGCCAGGACATGGACAAAGCTGCAACCCTAATGGTACCTGCCTCCTGTTCATGAGCTTCCTACACTGCCATACGAAGATCCGTTCTGTCATATTTGTGCCACCACGGCTGCCTGACATAAAGGATCACTGCAGGTTAGTCGGGACAAACGTCGTCAATGTCAGTCCTCAGTTGTTACGTGGAGACACCTCGGCAGTGCTGCTCCACTTCCCAGCCTTCTGATGACAATGCCCCAGGAACCTGCTTGGGCACTGTGCCATGACGCATGACGTGGCTCCTATGAGTACGCAGACACACATGCACTACATGATTCAGCAACTCAAACTGGCACGACAGCGATCACGGCCTCTTGTACATCTCATTGCTGTTGGCTGGGACGCCACACGAATGTGGTGAAAGGGCCAGTAATCCCTTCCATGGATGGATGCCCTCTGAGGCCTACTTCACCCTGCCTGAGTTCCCGACCATCAAGCAAACCATGCAATGGTGTACCTGGTTCCAGACCACGTCATGATGCCAGCTCCTATGAGTAGGCAGATACATCTGACGGTGTCCATCCACAACATTACAGTCCCAGCCTCTTGTACACCTCGTCACTGTACGAATTGACGCCACATGGATGGCGTGAATGTGCTTGTAATCCCTTCCATTGATGCCCTTCACTCACGCAAAAGAGTAGGGGGAGTCGGGTCACTGCCTGGGTTCGAGTTCGTCAATCAAACCATGCAGAACAGCGGCGAAGGGTTACTTTGGTGAGGGGAACATGGATTCGCCCTGTCCTACCACCACTGTTGATTCTGAACGGATCCACGACCAGCGTGTGCGACATCCCAGCCAGATGGCTGCAAAGCAAGCAGGTGCTTACAGCGCAAGAACAGAATAGTGGTAGAGAGATATGGAACACCAAATCCACCGGATCGAACTGAAGCGTGAATGTCCTGACATGGGACGCTATGCGAGAGACCTAGCCAAGCACGCACAGCAGAGTGCTCCATTCTATCGAGACTTCCTCCTAGCCCTCGGACCATCAACCTCCCAAAAACCAGTTCGTAGGTCAGCTTTGGGAGCAAGTACGTCCGTAGGAGGTGCAGCTTGTCCTGTGGATTCAGTAGAGCTTCGGTAACTTTCCCAAGATAATTCCTCAAGCTTTCCAGCCAATTAGGTTGCACCGAAAAGCTCTATCCCATGGTACCGCGTCATTAGTAGAACGCCTTTAGCCAGGCCCGGGCACATGCACGTACACCTGAATAAGATATTTAAACTACACTTTATTACACGATTGGAATACTATTCTTGCCCTTCGAGCAGCGGATATCGAACTAGAAGTCCTCGAGTCAATCTGGACCCGCGGAGACCAGGAGCTATAATGCTCAATCGATTGTGGTGCCCAATGATTTCAAAACGACACCCTAAGAAGTGCTGTTAACGTGTCATGGTATTTTCGAAACGAACGACTTCATCGTGAGCTCAAAATCGACGCCGTCAATGGTGTCATCAAGCTATGAGCCGTGAGTCAAGTTCAACGAGGATGCTGCCCAACTCCTTGACCCCGGTGAAATCACCGAGCCGCTTAAACTTACCAAACCATTCGCGTTGTGAAACTCCCATAAAAAGAGATTGTGCTAGAATGAACTGAGAAATGTGTAAGTTTTGAATTTTTGTTGTAGCACACAAAGAACTGTAGCAACTTCATGAGAATAACGTTGTTCGCTATAAATTGTAAACGGTCAGAGTGGGGAAAAACTTACCCACTGCCATTCCCTCTGTAGTGCAATCCACGAAGATCGTATCCGAATAGAACAAAACAAAAATCATGAAATTCGGTTGAGAACTATGAAACATATATATGTACTTCTCACGAATGACCAACTTTTACGCGTGGGTAATAAATTCATCGCATTCACTTCTGTCATACTAGCCAAGATTAATTAGAGGAGTGACCTCCTGAGCAGTCATGATTCCTGTTTTGTTCTATTTACATTTGGGTCACATCGACGAACCAACCTCCGAAAGCGTTGAATTACATTAGGAGAGGAGTGGATGGGGTTGAATAACGCGAAGTTATGACTCAATGACGCAATTGGCGAGAGATTTGAATGATTCTTCTTCCTTGTTAGTTTCAGCTTCTCGTATAGTTGCACCAAACCAAAATCATCTCAGGAGTTATAAGGGCGGGAAAGGGGAAGGTCTTTATCTATTGTTTTTAGGGACGTAGGAGTGGGGGTTTGCTCCAAGTGGCCCCACGAATTGTTTTTGTCGACCCAAAGGGTTGAGTGCTAAATGTTCCAAGTATGAGAACCAACCTGGGATCATTTAGCACATTGCAGGAGGTTGGTCTTCACGCCTCCCTCCTCTCTACCTTCGTGAGAATATTGTAGCGTACCGCCATTCCCACACCTCCTGCTATACTGCCCACCAGTTTGGAAGGTTGAGGAGCGGTCTTTCCTATCAGGCTTAATTCTTCATCCCTACGAGAAACTGGCCCTAAATCAGCAAGCACCATCCTCTTCTGGCTGAGCACTGTCCGTTCGAATAGACCAAATTGAGTAATGCACCTCCAGTTCCCTCGAGGTGCAACATGGAGCAGATGAATGCCTCTGGCATGAGCTGGCCGACTGTGGCTTCCACCGTGCACAGCCAATCCCCCTTTGGGACGACAAGATGGCAACGGAAGCATCACCCACCATTCACCTGCAGTGAGCAATTCTTGTTTGGTGTAGGTACGCCCCAAACCCTTCGACCCGAGCAAACAATGTTCGCATTGTGCACCTCCTCTGCACTGCTGCCATCCTCTTCCTATGGGTGAGAAATGCACTATGCATCAGCTCACACCTCCCCTCCACATAATAAGATGAAAAGTATAACGCTCATAAGCTACTGCTTCATGCCTGCCTGGGGCCCTCTGGTGTTGGCATGTAACTGAGGTAGCTTTATCTGCTGTTGGCCGGATGTGGAAACCAAATGACAACATGGAACCTACGATTACACCCAAATATCCACACGAATGGGGAGTAGAGCCGCGTCGTCACAAGGACTGGCTCTGTCTTCTGCAGGGCGTGGGACAGCCCATGAGCTACCATCCACTCCCTCACCCGTCGCTCCTTCTCGTTGGTGTGAGGGGGGGGGGCGACTGGGGTTACGTTATTCAACCTCATTTACTCCTTCCCTCGTAATGAAGTTCAACACATTCCGCCGCATTTTGGTCGACAGACCCAAATGTGAATAGAACAAAATACTCATGTCAATCGCTTAAGAATAAGAGTATTCAAAAATCGTTTTTATTTTCCTTAGCACGAAGCATGCCGGAAAGTTACATTTACCGGCTTTCACAGAAGGGAGGTTAGCGTTGTGTGATGCTTCGTGCCTAATATTTATTTTTGTCGACCCAAAGGGTTGAGTCCTAAATGTTCCAAGTATGAGGGATTATCGCATTTCTTTGAAATAGTCCTGATCTACTTGTCCGTTGTGTGAGATGCCTGTGGGGTCTCACAGTCTGGCGAGCGATGTCAGGGTTCGTGCCTATAGCGTGCCATTCGTGGAATGCCAACTTTTCGGTAGTCTCGTCAAGCAACCAGGCACTGACCACCTGAAGACTCCAGCTTCCACAGAGCGCCGGAGTAGGGAACCTAAATCAGTTCCTAGAAGATCGGGCTTCCAATTTACCACTCGTACTTCTTGGCCACAGATTCTGAATGATTCCGGAATTTGCCATGAGCAGATGTTTTTGAGGACTCCTCGTACCATACCAAAACCCCTGCCTTGCTACAGCGCCGCCTGAGCCACGTCAACCCGGAAGTGTACAACAAAACATGGTTCCGGCTCGTTGGGCAGCCACAAGCTTACATGTCTGTTCACAGAAGTTTTACGAAGATCTTCACGATAATAACAACGAGCTTTAAACTCAGGAGGGTCTGAAACGTAAAGATCTGAAAAAACTCAAAAATTATTTTTCAGCCGATTACATAACTTTCCTTTCTACTTTGTAGAGCCAAGGAAAGTAAAAATCCGTAGAGCGGTTTTTGATAAAAATGTGAAACCCCGTCGTTTACAGTTAAACCTCTCCCTTCCCTGTGGGAATCGCTCTCCAGAAACAGCTCTTTCGCACGTTTTTAGGAGTTTATCTCCGTTGAATAGACTTAAAGCGTTTATACAAACAACATATAGGTATGTGACTAGTTGAGGACACCATGTGGATCGAAATAGCTATAACCGTTTCAGTGAAAAATCGATAAAAGAGTTTTTGCCATTTAAGTATATATCGTAGCTCTCCATATTTTTACAAACGTTTATTGAGCACGAATGTTACGTATTGTTAGGCTTTTAAATACCGTCGTCGTTAAATTAGTTGGATTGCTTAGGCCGGGATAGTTTTTCACATTGTTTTATCACAGGCCCAGAAGATGGCGGACGACGGCGACGGAGAGGAAGGGCGGTGACATGAGAGAAGCCTGTCGTCCTTAGATCCGCAGGGTGAGGTAATACCCTCCTGGAGGCCTTGGCAGCTTGACGAAGAAGGGGCGGCTATTGAAGTAGTGGCAAGATCACTAGGACACCTCAACGGAACCCTGACATAGATTTCTAGCTTCCCTCCACCGCAATACATATCCACCTCCATCCATCGCTTAATTGCCTTCTGTTCGGCGTCATATGGGGCGCGATTGTGAAGATCACAATGAGGGAACGATTGTCAATAGCCGAAGGATTCGACGATCCTTCAATTTGCAGGACCTCTCATCTTCTTTACGGTTACCACACGTTTGATGATCCGTGCGTTTGGTGTCGGAGTCGTTTGTCCGTTATTGGGCTGACTGTTAGCTCCTAGACTTCTCGAAACGTCGTTTTTCACCACTGAACCATTAGCAAAAAATCATTACCATCATTAGTTCAGTGACTAGGTGTCGCAGTGTAACGGGAGATGTACATGTAAAGTGGTAGGGAATGAAAACTGCTGACAGCAGCGGAACACCTGTTAAACGAACTATGATCACAAATAAACCACCCATAAGTTGTGGATATATTCAGTACAAGAGAGACACACGAAGAGCAACTCGTAAATACCAAGTACAGTAAAAGTACTTGAGCAGAGTTAAGTGAACATAAGAAAATGGTAGAAATGACACAAGCCGTTATAACCAGTGACACAGTAACCTAGCGGATATGCACTAGTGTCTTGTAGTCGGCAAAGAATGTCAATGAAGCTGTGCTGATTACATTGCGGATCTTCAGAGCCGCCAGCCTCCCTGTGTGTGACCAGTCACTCCCATCCTACACCGTATTAATCTTGTATGCAGAGGTTTGAGCGTAGTGCGGAGAAGGGCACAGGCCTGCACGCTCTTTAAAGACAATGAAAAAAACATTTCTCCAAGAAGCATCCGTCGAGGTGTAAATCGAATCGTGCAAGTCAAGATCATCCCTTCCCTCTGGATTCAACACCAAGCAAAAGAGCCGCTCGTCCTTCGTTTTATATTCGGTTCTCTTTATGCCGATCCGTTCGAGGTTTCGGTGACACGAGATACTGTCTTCCTCTTATATTCCGAGTGAGCTTGACCTTGCTCATCCCCGACCAGGCAGAAATAGAGATTGTTGTAAAAAAAGGTTCCAGAAGTCCATCTGCGACATAACCCGTTGGTCGGACGCCAATTTCGTTTCCTCAGCAGATTTATGATGCGCCGTCAGGCGATCATCTGGGATAAAAAGGATCGCACCAGTCGTTTTTCGCCATCTCACTTCTCGTATTGTCTATCAACGTGGTAGAGCTTTCAACGCATTTTCATGCACATTTTACGTTTGTAGTTTGAAGCACTGAATGTTCTTTGTTAATGTTTTAAAACAGCTGTGGTTGACCTACCTACCAATAATAGGAAGAGTAGCAACAAATGTCAGCTATGCATCTTATACACTGGAACGATAACCCTACGAGGCCGTTACTGCTCCTGGACGTTGAGAATAGTTTGTGGGAGAGGGGGAGGGGGAAGCAAAGCGCAAGGTTTGTTGCGCAAAGTAGTAAACAAACAGTTAACCTGCCAACAAAGAAACACACAAGGTGGATGTTGGAAGAAACACCAATTCCTGTGAGGGTTCCTGGTAAGTGGTGGCGGTTGTCGGGGGAGGGAACTAAGAAACTCGAGTTCGATAGTGAGGTGGCCCCCTGGATGTGACTGCAGAATGAATGTGCACAATGAATAGGGGAGGATTAGAGCCACATTGGGGTCGCCACAGTGTTCCAGTGACAGTCTGTGGGCAGCGGTTGCTGCAGAGGGGTCTGAAGCGGCAGATTCACATTTATAGTGGACAGTCAGGCCCCTCTCAAAGCCTTAGCCTCGTATTGTCTTACGTTGCGGCTGGTCTGGGAGTGTCTGACTGGGCTGAAGGCTCGGGATGAGTACAACAGAGTAACACTGTGTTGGGTGCCGGGTCGTGAGAGAATGGAGGGAAACAAGATGGGCTGGCGATGAAACGATCGCCACAAATACCTGTCAGGTTTGAGCCCTTTGTTGGGACCACCAGGAGTCACCTATGCAGAGAGGTTGGCAAATGGAAAGACAGGTGCCCAGCTGCCTATTGGCAGGGGGTGCCTGCTCTTAGACAGTCAAAACCAAGGAGGTACTCGCACTGGGGAGGAAGGATATAAGGCCTGTATATAGGTCACTGTCTGCTGAGGCACCACCTTGCAAACATTGGCAAAGGTGAGGCACAGGTATGGGGGCTCACGGACTCCAACATCTACCTTTTTTATGAGGAAAATACTGAATAAAGATAGCCAATGAAACGACTGCTTGGTAGGCCGAATTGGCTTGGTCTTTGACCTCTAAAATGTTCCCATTAGCCCTAATGGAAAGTCATTGTTTCCTCAAATACTTTCGTCCTCAACCCTTTTGTATGTACCTGTGGAAAACCCAGCTCCTCAGTCTTTTCCAAATGACAATGAATTTTCCCTGTCCTGGACTTTCCCATCTATCCTTCCCACCCCTCAATTTTAGATTCCTCTTCTCAACAGATAGCTCCTTCCAAGTCAGTCTGCCTTCAGCTCTCGCGATACAGTCGTCTACCAGTTCTCCCAACTATTCTACCTCAGCTCATGCTACTCACAAGTGGACTTTCCTTTCAGGGCAAGGCTTCATTCAGCTTGTCCAGTCCATTGTTATGCACAACTTTGCACACAGTCTGTGTGCCCTCAGTGACATGACTGGCGAGCAGATTAACATGCTCCAGAGGGCCCAGAATGCCGTAGTTCGTTTCATGTGTCCGTTTCACCAACTGAAATGGGATGACTATGTCAACCCTACATCCTCAAGCTTGGATAGCTGAAGATCGAGGAGCAGCTGCAGTTGCACATTGGAACGATGCTGTTCAGGACTCTTGCGTCTTTGTCGTCACAGTACCTTGCGGAGAAGTTTGCGTTCCTGGAGAATTGTGAACAGCACCACACTCGAAGGCGTCTCATACAAATCCCCCTCCACCGAACAACCATATTCAACAGATCATTCACAGCCACAGCCATCCGCATCTATAACAACAATCCTGACTCTTTCAGACTAGAACAAAACGTGAGAGCATTTAAAAATACATTTTCAATTTTACTGTTGCAGAAGTACAGTATGGGCGCCTTGCAAACAGGTATGAGACGTGAAAGCCAAAGGGTAAAAAAAGAAAAAGATGTGCAATGTGCTTGTATTGAGAAGTTTTTGATTTTTTCTTTTTTATCGTTTTGTACGTTTATGTTTCGTTTGTTCCGTTGTTTTTATTAATATGAAGCAATCATTTTATGTATACAACTACTGCCAGAAGTGTATAAAAAGGTGAATGCTTCCAGGGACTGTGGAACAGAGGGCCCTATGGCCCCCTAACTGCCCCTGGTTAATCAATCAATTTAATCTCTCTCTTCGCTTAGTATCTCACAACCAGTTTCACATGTATTGGGAGTCCCTTGTTCGCGTTTGTGTACTCATACTCAACCGGATATCGCTATTCTGTCAAGTGTAATACAGTCCTCACTCACACTCACCACGTTAATTTCTTTTGTAGTTTCAAGCACCCCCATTCTCGCGCCCAACAAACACAATACTTTGAATTCCAGATTTCTTAGGGTAGCTTTTCTCCATTCGAATTAATTGGGGTTTTTGACCTCAGAATGCCCCCACGTGCCCTAACGGCCGAGTCATTGTTTTCGCGGATTTCTTTGAAGCGGTTTTCCCATCTTTCTTTTCCCACTTCTCATTTTCAGATTCCTCTCCACAACAGACCGCTCCTCCCTACCTCTTTCACCTACGAATTCTCGCGAAAGCCACGCGTCCCACGGTACTCACACAGACAAATATTCCTCCATCACCTCTCGGCGCAGTCACAGCTCGCTTTCTCCTTCTGATATAGTTTCCTGCGCAGTTCACGCGTGTTCCGAGTCGTACCCTTGTGTCACCCTTTTATACTCTCACACAATTCGATACTCATTGCTCATATGATACAGTCCTCCTCACGCTCACTGAGATTATTTTTATTCCGTTCTTCGACTCCCCCTCTTGTGCGCCCAACCCCATTATTAAACTCTTACAGTATGCAAAACTCATTGCACTCCCATTACGTTTTTCGTGAGAACGCCAGTTTAATATGAGTTGGATTTATAAGGAAACACTGCACCAAAATCGCTTTTCGTCTAAATTTTGGTTTATTATTCATTCTGAATAATAACCCTATGTTTTCAGTCACAAACAATTTTTTGCAACCCCCCCTCAAAATTTGATACTTTACGTTTCAAGACATGGGGATTCCAAATCTGCAATGTCCGTCCCCCGTCTGCCGTCCCGAGTCCCCCGTCTGCAGCCCGGGCCATTTTGTGCCTTTAACATGGTCTAAAGAATCAGATCTTCCGCACAAAAATCCCAATTGGTATCTAGTTGTGCCTGCCATCTCATCAATCCGATCGGACGAAGCCCATGGTTGTTATGAACAAAAAATGGTTTAAAAAATTCACGAAACACAGTATAATCGCAAATAAGCCGTGTTTCGTATCGTTTTCAAGGTATTTCTACATCCTGGGTCGAATGAAATGAGTATCAGACGTGTACAACTGCGTATAGGGAAATTACAGTAATTATTAGAGTCAACTAATTGAAAGAACTCGCAGGAACTACAGTGGAAGTCAACGTTTCTTCATTTGTACTCCCTCCCTCCCGTCTCATCAAAACCACCCGCCCGCTCGCCTCGCCTCGCAACACCCGCTCGACTCGCCACGTCATGCCAATCGCCGAGGGTTTGCTGGAAGTCCCCGTCCCAATTTCCCTGACTCTTTTTGCCCGATGGGGCGGAGGAAGGTAAGGGCCACTTCCTCTGCACACCCCTACATCGGATCACGAATGCCTACAGACGTTTACGGGCGCCTGACGCTGGGTGAATATTTAGTTTCCGTAGTTCCATTGTCGTCAGGTCATGTTCCGTATGGTTTACAAGTATTTTTCGATGCTGAATCGAATGGAATGGGTCTCGGAGCAGAAATACTAGGTCAAGCTGTTCATGAGAATAATAAACCGTTGTGTAATAATTTGCAGGGTTTTTTAAATAGTAAGTTGAGTTGCTCTAGTCGTTTGCCCACAGTTACGTCATATAGGATTGTCTGCAGAAAAACGCTACGACGAAATTTTTTCCTCGGTTTTTGATAACTATAACTATAGCTAGTTTACAGTCGGTTTTGCTCATACCCTCATTTTGGCGTCCTATGTTGATCTTCAGGTTGGATATCAATATGACCTGATTTAGTTCAGTCGTTCCCTCGCGATCCCCGAGATGCACAATTTATTCTCCTTCTTTTGTGCTCTTTGTGAATCTAAGGAAAACAAAAACTCCGAATAAGACGGAGCGGGCGATCACCATTTTATATCAACTTTTGAGCAGTAGGCCGACTAACATGAGCTGCTCGTAAGGAAAACGATTCGCGGTTAATGCTGTCGAGACTATGGTACACCGAGTCCATCCTTGGGGCTTTTCGGAGGCAGTACGAGAGGAAAAGCGGGAGAAACCGCGGGGAATTAATGAAGCTTGAAAAGTGGGTCGCCGCGAGAACTTGTTGCTGGTGACAGTCAAAACCGAGCGTCGGCTTCGAACCAAGTTTAAAAATCTGGAAAATAGCTTGCACGTACGAACTTTCTTGTTTCTTGACGAGAAGGGCAATTCCACGTCGTGAGAACGAAGCTGCGATGAGCGAATAGTGTTGGGGAGTTCCAAAACACACATAATCACCCTCCCCAAAACTAATGTGAGGGTAATGTCCGGATGATTTCTCTCATGCAGGCTCCGCTCTTCACCCCGACGCCTCTCCCGTAATGTTAACCAGCTCGCCTCCGGCTGTAATAACAGCAATTCCTCCTTCTGCTTGCAGTCCACATTCAAATCCTGGTTGTTCAAGGCCTTTCCCCTGCTTCCACAACAGCCTGAGCACTCTGTTTGGTTTTGCATGGGAACTCTATTGACTTGAGTGTGCGTGACAGATGCATACATTTATATTCCTTTATAGTTGGTTCCATTCCCCTGTTGAGCCGGATCTCCACAGTGCGACGCAGGCGAACCCCGTGATTGGATTTATAACACCATCTTGAGACTCTCCTTGATCATTTCGGCATCACATAACTTCACCTGCTCTGGAAGCTCTCGTCTCCTCATAATTACTTATAACCCAATTTACTAGGGCCTTACGAGACCTTACATAGGCCTCCTCACTCTGAATTATCTTTTTAGAATGTAATATCGATCTGGTTGAGAGAGTATATCTCGCCTAACGCTGTTCAACTGGCCTATAAACTTGGTAAAGTGCTTTGTGACGTGACTAACCTGCTGTTCGTCATTCAAATTTTCCGGTCACCTTATCTTCTTTCTCATGGACTGCAAGGACGCTTTCGCCTTAACAGTGACGCGCCTTCCGGCCCACCTGGCATCGGTCATACCTCATGGCATGTTCATGCTGGATCTCTAGGTGGCACCAGGTTTTTGGATGGCTGAGACGGAGTTTTCGGACCTTATTTATTTTTAATTTTTTCGGGCAGGGGTGTAGAATTGGCACACAGCACATCGTGCTAGGTACTCAGCTCCCTCTTCTTATATCATGGAGTTTTCCCTTCTGTGCCAGATCCAAGTGAGTTGTCGGGGTTCGCATACACAACACTAATACACAAAAACGCAGACAGACACATACATTCACTCCAAATTACTTACATTTATTCTTTATAATTTACATTCACACCACAGGGGGAGTGCTAGGATATTCCTCACCTTGTTAAGCACTTACAAACTGCTGAACGATGAGAGGAGGGCGAGTACTTTTAAATTCCTTCTCCTCCCTCCATACCTACACTATTCCTAACCTAAATCACAGCCCTTACCTCGCCTAACTAACTAAACTCAACTACTCCTATCTGCTTGCCTCCCACCCAACCTAACCAGCTTAAGGCTGTACATCCCAACCGTACTCCATATAGTAGTCTTTGATAGCCACGATGCTACTTTTCCTCACGTCACGGTTTGATATAGTGACCAATGATCCGCCAACGGCTGTTTTCAACAATCAAGCAGACGCTACTGGATTCTTCAACTATTCTTACGCCGTTGCTGATATATTTATATAGTTGGGAGTATATTTATTGTGGCTGACTAGGAACAGCGAGGAAAATGCTTGTCGATGCATCAGATTCCAGGGAAGAGGGTCGAACAGTCGACAGGTCGGAGGCCACTTTGCCGTTGGAGGGTCCTTGAATGTTAAGGCCACAACTCCCTCCCCGTCCCAATGTGCTGCACCTCAATACCATAAACCGTAGTAGTCGATACCATCTCTTCTTGCAATTTAAACCTCTTAAAAACCTTTGCGACTTTTCCTCGCATTTATCCTGCAGTAATCTCGAGCTCCCTCGGACCAGCACGACCCCCTGGGAGAAGATTTATTTCGACCGAGCAACGTCGTTTTGAATCTGACGTCTTCCTCAAACCGGGCGGGTTTTGTCGTATTCCCAAGGCCTTGAGAATGAAAATGAGTCATCTGAAAAGAGGTGGTTTGTACTTCATGGACTGAGGAAGGTGCTCTGAGTCAACTCATGACCTTTACGTCATCGCTTTTCTAATTTAAAATTATTCCGTTCGAAAAGAACGCAAAAGCCTCAAGGCAACAGAAATGAGGAGTAGTAGTTCTTTTGGTGCCATTCGATTTGAAGTTCACCAGAAGGGCTGACTTGTAGGAAGCGCTAGGGGACAAATTCAGGGTCGACGGTCATGTCTTGCGAGTGCTGAGCAGTTTTCTGTCCCTTGGAAGCTTTGCTGAAACGGAAGAATCGCGACTGGAGATCGCACAAGGCCCAGACTATGTGGAACACCTTGTACAACAGGCCAAGGGTGTATTCGTTGTTTGAAACGCCCTCAATGTTGCCACCATCAGCCAAAACCCTCAAGACTGGACGTTGTCTGGGACGATTACCAAATAGACGAACGGGATGGGCCTAGCGTTACAGGAGACTGAAATACCCACACTCATAGGTTCGTGCCCAACATTGGGGCAGAGTGAGTATGTCTGATACTTGATACCCAGCTGAGTCACTGGCCTTTCCAGCCTAACCTGAGTTGATATAATAAATGGTACAAGCAGCGCTCAGCAGCACGTCAGCACGAACTTTGAAGACCTCTCCTATCCCCTATCAAGACGTCATTGCAATTCCCCCGACTATACCCATGGCATACAAGTGTTTGTTCATTTTGGAATGTCCCATGATGATTCCCACAATCTTCATTAAGTCTTTCCTCTCCATCATGAGAAGGCTACGTCTTATCTCGTGTGTTGGTCCTGATATAAAGCGTTTAGACCGCCTCACTCCGCAGCGTTCCAGACAGTCTGCTGCATTCTCCTGGCGTATTCTTTCAGAGTCCTTTTGACTAGTGACCGAGATGTCCCCCAGTCGGGATGTGGTCATATAAGTACCGTAGAAGAAGCGTGCCTCGCCATATGGTCCGCCGTCTAATTTCTATTTGGGAATGCTTGGGAATCCAATAAACGTTAACTCTATTAGAGTTAGCTCAAGAGTTGTGCAGCGTCCTGCACTCTAGTTTGGACGTTGTGCAGTAGTTCTTCACGGCCTTGCACGACGCTTGATTGCTATACCCTTTATCATGCGTTATGACGGCCCCAAAGACGATAGCGTAAATCTCTGCTTGAAAAACCGTTGGAGTGGCACCCAGGGCAATGTGCGTCCCACTCCTCCCAGAGCCAGAAGGCTCCCCCCTCCTGGGTTTCAGACCCATCTGTCTAGATATTGATACCATTAGAAGGCCGAAATCGACTACTTTAGCTGTTCCTTAGGTTTCCTTCTGGTTGCACTTTGTACTTCCAGTCGAACTCGTACCTGGGCACCATCATGTTAGATATCATGCTGAGCTCCGTAAAGGTTTCCAACTTCCTGAATATTGACAGATGCCAATGACTAGCCAGAGGCACCTTAGCTTTCCCAAGCCCAGGTATTGCTTAAGATCTACAGAATGCGCTAAAAATCTAAAAACCGGAATTTTTACGATCCTGTACCCTTCACAACGTCAACTCCGGGAAGACTTTGGGCCAACACGTTTTCCAACTTTCCTCGCCACCAAATGAATATTGAATGCAAAATAAGTACTAAAACTGTAATTTTTATAGAATTTAATAAAATGGAACATTTTTTGAACGGTCAAATTCTTTGGGCCCGCTTTTGAGAGATAAGTAGCGATCTTTTGATAACCGGACAGACAAACTGTTAAAACTGACGTTGCTGAAACTCTTATTTTGGCTTTCCTTGTAGACCCACATGTTAGCTAACATGATATTGTCGTTCTCTCTCAATTGTGTTTACAGCCACCCTCAGACCGTATCCTTAAGTGGTGATTCTCGGGCTCAAGAGTTATTAAAATGCTAAGAGTTGCTGGAAAAGAAGGAAGTTTTCAGCCGATGACATAACTTTCATAAGGCTAAGGGACTGTTATAGAAGAGATATCGATAAAACGGATCTCCTAATACTATTTGGTTCATTCCGAGGGATGGTTCCGTTTTTGTGACATTAATTTCAAGGTAGAGAAAAGAACAGGAGACCGTTTCCACAAAGCATCTCTTTGGACAGAATTTAGAAGAATTGTTGCAGGAGCAGTAGCTTTTAGGAATAGGCAAGATCTGTACATCAACTACACTCACTCCGCAACTACGTGGTTACTCTATTGGCGAATGGTCTCAACCAGCTTAGAATAGTACAGCATATAATGTTTTAGGCCTTGTGCGTCGACTCCGTTTGAGTTGATTCAACGCACAATACGACGGATTTTCTTTGCATCTCGCGGAAGTTGGGCGAAGGACACAACGCAGTTTGTCGAAAGGGCGAAAATTACCTGTTGCGACGGCCTTTATGAAACTAGTCTGACCGCCAAAAACAAGGTCGCACTTACTTGAAGGCTTGAGAACAGGCTCTCGAGATTTTAACGAACATCGAAGTCCCACGAGTTCTAGACGTTTCTAGAGCAGGAACAAACATGGAGTTGATTTTTCGATGACCTTCTTCGTTGGACTGGCGGATTTGCAAGTCTAATCTGAAAAGTGCGAAAAGTGAGTTATGTCGCCAACAAGTAACAAGTAACAGTAAGTAACTTTTGTTATCTGTTAATATCTCTGTGAAATTCAGGTGAAAGAAGTTTGTTTTTTTTTACTTTTTGGAAATAACGGCTCAAGCGGTTTTCTTCAAACACACAAATTTTCTTAACTAGTTAATACTTATATATTGTTCTTCTAGTCTTCTAGCAACCTATGCCCACGTTTTCTTCCCTACAACCATTTCTGTGACTATCTGTTAAGAGTACATGTGATCGGACCCCGTAAACTAAGTTTTGTTTTCTCTCATGGAAAAACGAAGGGCGATCAACCTACTCCGAAAACGATCAATGAAATGGTTCTCCGAACAAGACGAGACCGGAAGAGTGGTAAGTAGCTTGTAAAGTTAGGCAGTGTGTTGTCGAAAACCTGTCTACGAGTTCGGTTCTCACCACCTTAGTTCCGAAACGTTGTAACTTCTTCACAGTTACAATTCATCAACAGCCTGTTTCTCTGTAATGAGCACACGCGATGTCTGAATCAATGGTGAGAACAATCCGTTCGTAATGGTTAGCTCCACCATAAGGTACCCGACGTGTCGAAATTTCTAATGTAGAAAAGGCTCAAGACCTATGAGTCGAACAACACTTGTCCCAACGCGTGTGTGCTACTCGAGAATTTTCAAAGGAGATGACTTTTTCAAACTGATCGTGTGTGAGAACGACACACTTAGGTTTGTTGCACTCTTGAAACAAACAGACAATCGTGCAATGGAAGCACACCCCTTCTACGCACACACAACTTTTCTTAGGTCGACATAATTTCACTGGTTTTCATGGCTTCTGCTACTAATTCAATTCATTTCGGTAGCACTTACAGTTCCAGGATTTATTGTTCTCCTCGTACTCATGCCCTGGCCGCTATTGAGCAATTGTTATATAGAGACTGTAAACGTGATTTTGGTTTATTATTCATTCTGAATAATAACCCTATGTTTTCGGTCAGGAAAATTTTTGTACAACTCCCTCCCTCAAAATTTGATACTTTACGTTTCAAGACATGGGGATTCCAAATCTGCAATGTCCATCCGTCGTCTGCTGTCCTCCATCCCCCATCCGCCGTTTTCTGTCCCCCGTCCACCGTCCTCCATCCCCCGGCGTTGTCTAAAAAATCAGTTCTTTCGCACAAAAATCCCATTTGGTATCTAGTTGTGCCCACCATCTCGGCAATCCGATCGGACGAAGCCCATGGTTGTTATGGACAAAAAATGGTTTAAAAAATTCACAAAACGCAGTATAATCGCAAATACGCCGTTTTTCGTATCGTTTTCAAGGTATTTTTACATCCTGGGTTGAATGGAATGAGTATCAGACTTGTACAACTGCGTATAGGGAAATTACAGTATTAAAGTTTACGTATCTGTTAGGTGAGTCCGTCTCCTCTGGCTGGTGTGTTGCTGGTGGCAAGCGCTTTCGATGTAAAGACATCATCGTCTGGCCGTTAAGTCAGTACTACTTAAGGAGTACTGACTTAACTTTAATAATTTGCCTTCTGGCGGACATAACCCTATTGCTTTAATACCTGAAATTACAGTAATTATAGTGAGCCAATGTCAACTAATAGAAAGAACTTGCGGGAACTACAGCAGAAGTAAACGTTTTGTCGTTAATACTCCCTCCTTCCCTCCAGTCTCATCAAAACCACCCGCCCGCTGGACTCGCAACGCCGTGCCAATTGCCGAGGGTTCACTCAGTTCGAGGTTCCCCGTCCCAATTTCCCTAACTCTTTTTGCCAGACAGGGCGAAGGAAGGATAGGGTCACTTCCTCCGCACACCCCTACATCGGATCATAAATGCCTACAGGCGCTTACGCGTGCCTGGCGCCGAGGGAATATTTAGTTTCCATAGTTCCATTGTAGTCAGGTCGTGTTTTGTATGGTTTACTAGTATTTTTCGATGCTGAATCGAATGTAATGGGTCTCGGAGCAGTAATACTAGGGCAAGCTGTTCATGAGAATAATAAACCGTTGTGTAATCATTTGCAGGGTTTTTTGGAGAAGGATAATAATCGCTTTCCCACAGTCATTGAGTAAAAACAAGTGAAACGGAGTCGTACCTATACGTTATGTTTTGCACGTTTACATTCGGGATGAAGACATGGCGAATCACTTAAAACACGCATATTCCGGACGAAAGTAGTTTTAATTATAACTTTGAGGGCAAAGCTGCCTAGGAAACTCAAACTAAGCCTACTCTCCCCTCGACAGCACTGAAAACAGTAGGTTTCAAAACTGAATAACTGCAGGTATGTAAACTAAATACGAAAGCATGACAATTAGGCATGTAACGAACGACGAGTACTACCCGAAGGTGAGGAGCCCTTCGACTGGCACTCCCCCCTTTCTCTCATTAGTTAGAAAGTACACCGTGAGGGGCAAATAAAATAAAATGAACAACAAGATGCAGTTTCAGTAGATAGGGGAGTTGGTGGTGAACAGAATCATCATTCCATTACATATATACCTTATGAGCGTTATTAAAGTCTCATCGTATTGGTACTACGGTTCTAACTTAGAGTTGAGTAATTTATTGTGTCGCTCTCGTCATTTTCCCACGAATGGGAATTTTATGGTATCGTTGTGTTATTTAAATCTGTCCATACAAATAATTTAATCAAAATCGTTACAGCCGTTTTTGAGAAAAAAAATTTAGTGTTTTGATCACTAGGTATGATAACCATAGTTATGGGCGGATTTTGTTCATACCCATGGTAACCTGTGGGCTGAATATCAGCTAGAGATACAACTTCGTAAAAACCCCGAAGGCATGAGGCAACAAAGAACACAATGGCGTCCATTTTTTGGGACCAAAAAGGGGGGGATCTCCTCGTCAAATAGTTGCCTCAGGGGGAAACAACAAATGCGGTCAGGAATTGTGAAACCATAATTAAGCCAAACCAAAGTCGAAAAGACGAGGACTGTTGACGAAAAGTCGATTTGGCCAGTGCGCTATTCCTTTTCATATGCGAGGCAAGTGCTTGTCCAGAGAAGGTTCTTGAAAGTGATGCGTGGTAAGTCCAGAACTTTGCCCAGTGATAGACAACTCTTCTGAAAGGGTCTAGTCCTTTTTACTTCCCGTTGAGTTCAAAAAACTAGTATCGGTGCGTGCTCCGTGTGTGTACGTGTCTGTAGTTCGATTTGCGCAAGAATGGCTGGACCGATAGCGCCGGTTCTTTTTTTGTAGACATCAAAATAAGGTTATAGGCGATTTGGGTAGATGGAGGGCGGAGGACGAAAATGTACCAAAAACTAGGATTTTTCGAATTTTTCTCAGAAGCAGCTTTAACAGTTTTGAGTAACTTTCAAATTATCCTCTAATAGCTAGTACAAAACTTTTCTTCAGGATACATATCCCCATGAAAATACGGTAAACGGAGAAGCAAAAATAGGGTTTTTGGCAAAACGGCATCAACGATTGTCACCAAACTCACAGGATGTTTTCAAATAGTTAATTCCTATATATTGTTCTCGATAAATGTTGCTATGTCAGTTCATTGAACAGAGATAAAAATCAAAATGTGTCGAAAATACCGTTTTTTCGAACATTTCCGTAAATTCCAGGGTAACTGCTTCACCAAATGTGATAAATCTTACAGAGTGTCTTATAGCCATCCGTACCCGCATTTTGTTCTATGTAATTATTTCTGTATGTATCTGTTGAACGGAGATCTAAGTTAACTCAGAAAAGGAGATTTGTCTTATATTAATTTATCGGTATTCCAATTTTCTTAAAAACGGCTCAAACGAAGGACTCTCAACTAACTAGTCCCTACATTTTGTTTTCTATTCATGTTACTGTAGAAATGCGTTGAATGAAGATATAGCGCCCGCATGTGTAGCCGGTGTTCGAACTTACGGAGGTGGCGGAAAGTTAGGCGTTGGGGGACACCAGATATTTTATCAACAAACCCTGATATGGTCCGTAATGCTTACATTCATTCCTACTCCATTAGTTTCTAACTCCGTATAACTACTACTTATATAACTAAGTTTTATTAAGTTATAAAAATATATGTTTATAACTACTTATAAATATCTTAGCTAAGAAAAGTTTCATCTTAAGAAATATATTGTATTCACAAACGCACCTTAAAAAAATTTCAGATAAGAAATATCTTAAGAAAACTTTTTTTTCTTTTGTTTTTTAAAATAAATAGTCAACTTTATTATTTAAAGAATATTACAGTTGGTCTTATATAGGATTATAGTAAGGCTGAGCCTTAACTGATATGGTACACGAGATTAGGTATGATCCAGCAATCGCCCTACAACTATAGTTTAACATTAATTAATAATCAGGATTGGTAATAAGTTGCAATAAACAATTAGGATACGAAAGACTAGGAATTAGAAAATTTATATATACTATAGGTTTTTTTTCACTGAATCAGGTCGAGTGTAATTAATATGTCCTGTGGTCGTTTTTTCTTAATCCGTCTTTCGGGTTTAAGTGGCGGTGGACGTTCAGTGATTCCCTGATGACTTAAGAAACTACTGTGAGATTCAAATCAGAATGGAGAACGGAGTTTCGAACAAACCACAGGGCTCCGGTTATTAACCGCAATACTCTATTTTGTATTGTTTGCACCTTTTGAACATTGGTTTCGGCTGCAGAGCCCCGTAGCCCACAAGCATACTGCCAGATGGGTCTGATTAACATAATATACAGCAACCGTTTAGTAAGGAGTGGCAGGGCTGAATGATTGGTTATTAGAAATTTGAGCTGCTGTATTCTGTTTCGGCATCTGGTAACCAAGCCTTGGATGTGGTGCGCCCAGGTAAGCTTTGAATCGAGAATGACCCCCAGGTATCTGATTCGATCCGAGTCTTGTTGGAGTTCATGGATACTGAATGTTGCTTTCTGCTACTTCTAACGATTGGGAACTGCAAACGGCCGCAACATCATCTTCAAACTGGCGTATAGTTATCCCTGGAGGCGTGGGAGAGTTACTTGCATATATAAAGTATAGGAAAGGCCCCAGGACACTGCCCTGCTTCCACATCTTACTGTAAAGGTTCGTTGCGACAGATGTGATAGAATCACCCTGTAGTAAGTATCCGGGAGATGCAGTTTTATCATGAATGCCAATTGCCGAAGGAGCTAATATTAAAACATGCCGATATAATGGAAAATAAAAAATCGGATGCTGTGACTGCTGCAGAAAAGTGGGAGGAGATTGCTGAAGAATATGCATAATGTTTGCATGGAAGTAAGTAGTCATTTATTGTAATCAAATTGACCTGGGTAGGTAACGATTCCTTGCCGCTCGGAAAACAACAACATGTTTTTGAGCATTGTAAAAAATGGCTGACCCTAAACGTTTTTTTCACTTTTCTAGTACTCGAAGTAGGTACGTAAAATCCATCTGCGGCAAATTTGTCAATTAATATTCACTAAACAAATATCAGGTGCGCCGCATCACACAACCTGGCCAAACATCACTTCACGGCAGAAGAAAGCGGTAGCGCATACAGTTGCGGAATTTATTGGGCTGCTCTTACTCGTTCCCGGGCTATTCTCGAGCAATGATGCACAGAGAATTGACGAGGCTGTAAACACAATACTTTTTTTTCCTTCCTGCGCGGCTTATTTTTGCAAGGTTAACCAGGTATTTTAAGAAGCATTTTTGTTGAATTAATATCCAGCATGCACTATAGTCTGTTTTGCTGGTCTGCCACCTCATATGTGAGGAGAATAGCGTTTCTTAAAATTGACTGTTTTGACGAGCTGGAGTCAAAACAAGCTACCCTTGGAGTGAAATGTCGAGAAAACGGAATTAGTGATTTTCCAACCCCTGGTTTGGAGTGATAACCTATTTATTGCACTAGTTGCTTTATGGTGAACTCGGTTCAGCATTTCGAGGAACTTTATTATTGCCAGATTACAATTAAATGATTTCACAGTCTCAAATTGGCCTCCGCCCACCGACCTGTAAGCCTCCGCTTTATTTGAGACCGACCCGGTGACTCGCAGAATCAAATAGAACCGATTTTCAAGGCCCGCGTTTCAAATTTAACCTCCGTTTGACGGCTTGCAAACCTCTCCACTATTATTTCAACTTAATGGACTTCGACCTCGCGAACCGGCTTTTTATTTTGGATTTAAACGTCGCCTATTGGTGGGGGGCAGGGGGAGAGAAAAACAAAAAAATCTCTTCCCCGGCGAGTTGTCTTTGTCTGGTCGCGAATGTGATAGAAATCCGCGGACTATTAATAGGTTGAGGTTGTAGTCTCTTTATTTACTAGTTCCTCCGTGTCCTTGATCCTTCCTTAATCGCGCGAAATGCCCGGTATAGGCGAGCGGTTGCGGCAAAGGCCGCCCGGTCTGGTCCTATGAAATGCATAATGCAAAAAGTCAGAGACCAAACTAGAAGTGGCTGAAGCGCTCAATGACACCCGAGAAGTTGGGAAAATCGAGGAATGATTTAGCCGTTGTTGAAGAGACAAAGAAGGTCGGTCTCAAAAGCGCACCGTCTGCCGCTACTTGAAAAAGATCCCCGTCAGCCAAATTTAGTGGTCTTCGCGCCAACCTTAACAGTTGGGAACCGACTGAGTGTTTAATCTATACGTATTTAACCGAAACGCTGTAACACTTGTCCTCCCATAAGCGGTTTCCTAGAGCTCCTTGAACATTGACAAGAACGAGTATCTGACCTTTCCCCCGTCAACCAGAGTGGGGATAGAAAACTACTTCATGCGCGAATAGAGCGACCTCAGTTGGCCGACTTGAATGCCCACGTATAATCTTGCAAAAATATTAAACAAATATACTGAGCTACGGAGCAATCAACTTTCCACACAACAATCCAATTTGTTTTCCATTCGCTTTATGAACCTGCTGGAACTTGACGTTTTTTGTAGCAGCTGGTAGTGGATTCAGGACTTTATTGGGTTGCCCTACCTTATTGAGTAACCAGTATGCGTGGCTTATAGGATTGTCGACACCATTATTACTCTCCGCTACCCGGAGGTGACAGTAGTTTCATTTTATTTATTTATTTATTAACGATACGGGCACTCGCCCAATAACAAGAGAGAATAAAGAAACGTAATATAAATAATTGCACAAAAAGTGGGGGGTTGAGTCTTTGTGACATCCCTTAAATCTACCATATGACAGCAGTATATCAACGTCCTTGTCAGGATGTTTATTAGTAAATAAATAATACTTGTTCAGGCAGTTACACCATTTATGATATCCACTTAATTACAGTCAGAAGTGTTATATTTTATTTCGTTTTGACGTGAGTGACGTCAGCACACCAGCCATCACCAGCTCCACGCGCCATTTTCTCCCATTCCAATTCCGACTGCCACATGCACGTTAAAACTGCTTATATTAGGTACTCATTGCCATTTCCACACTTGCAGTTAAATTCATCATTAACGCGCATTTATCCTTCTCTTCGGGTCGCAGTACCCCGCAAGTTCTGTAATCAACGTCTACCAGCGTCATATTTGGACGACATACTTAGGAAACGTCTAACAGCGCCGTACCTGGATATACATCCTGTGGCCTATTGGACAAAGTAGAAGCACGAACGTTAAACGTGGATCGAAGAAAACTCGTGCCAAGTACCAAATTATTTTTACTTTTGCTTCAGACTTTTTAACGAGACGTTACTTTTACTTTCTATTTGTGTTATATGAGCTCAACGATACATTTATTTCCATCATTTCTTGGTATTAAACATTTTGTGTGCAAAACCTGGTTGGATAACTATTCACCACTTTGTCACAACAATTTTCTGGCAACGGAAAATAAGTTCGTGGTATAGATAATTTGTGGGAGCAAGGGGGAGATACTAAAAGTGTTGTATAAAAAAGGACATTAAAGTCGATCAAGTTAACAAGACTGGGACAATCCACGGAAACAGCATAGAAACAAAAGGTGTGCCCTACAACGACGCAATTCGCGCTGTGGCTGAACTTTTCCCTGTCTTTTCCCATCTTATGTGAAATTTCTCGAGCAAATCTACGTTGAGCACCCTCGATTCGCCACACAGTGGATAATGGAGGCCTACTCCAAGGCCGACAATACGAAGGCTTTGTACAAGATAGAGCAGGAATATTATTAAAATCACTAGTGTGGCGCTTAATGAATCCAATGCTTCTCATAGCCTTACCATCTCTGGAAGGAGTGGGATGCACATTGCCCAAGGCCCCACTCCAACGGGTTTTCAAGGAGTGATCTATGCTATTATCGCTGGGGAAATCTTAGTGCATGAGAAAGGCTGTAGCAACTGAACTATCAACAAATTGACTGATAGTGTTGGATGAGAGTCTTGCTTGGAAGGCCCAGGTGATCGCTTTGGCGAAGAAAATCAGGAAATTTGTTCACATATTCCATACCATCCGTAACTACTTCTCGAAGAGCACTCTCATTTTATAGTACAAAGCCTTAGTACAGTCAGTACTTGGTTTTGGCGTTCTCTGGTGGGGTAATGCTTACAGTAGCGTGCTGGAACCAATTAATGTACTGCAAAGAGCTATTTTGAAGGTACTTCTAAAAAAACCCCAGAGGTTCCCTAGTGCTGAGCTGTTTGACGAGGCCAAAGTTTTTACTATGAAGCAGCTCTATATAAAGCACGCTCTGCTTTACTTCCAGAAACATCCTGAAATATTGGATACCAACAAGCCGAACTCATCTGAACAGAGTACCTGTGCAGTGAGATTAACAACCCAAGCAGTGACACCCATCCCACCTAGCCGCTTAATATCTACGTCTCGCCACCTGTATCACAACCTGCCATACATCTTGCGGACTGTATCGAGCTCTCTGGCCCACCCTCATTCCGTCAGCAGAATGGTTTACAAAAAGTCAGTCTTCTCGTACCTCATTGCTGTCACTCCCTCGGAATGTGATGCCATGATGTGCAGTATTTATACTGTTTGATAAATTATTACTTTTTTTTACATATCATATTATTTTTCTGTTTTTCTTTGAAGAATAGTAGGTTTAAGCATATTATTTCTCTGTTTTTCTTTTTAGCATAGTAGGTAGGTATATAGTAACTAGTTGTTTATGAAAAATCTTAGGTCAATATTTGAGGAACTAAATGTTATAAATTAATATAGAATAAGAAGTAATTCACTACTGCAACTCCCCCCCTTGGCACGGATCAATGATTCATGAGGGGGGTAGTTTCCATGACAGGACAGGAATTAATATTGATTTTCTCTTTGTGTTTTTTTTCGCTGTTTTGTTTTCCTTATATATGTAAATACTTCGGAAATATATATCATTATTCAGATAGTCAAGCGTCGTGCAAGGCGCTGATGAGTTACTGCACAACGTCAAAATTGGTGAAAGAGTGCATAAGAGGATCATTGGAAATGAGAGGGCGGACCAGCTGATGATCAGACGCGGTTCGTCTACGTACCTATTGGGCAACCCCCCCCCCCCTTGTGGGATTTCTCTGTCACTAGAAGACTGCATCAGACAATCTGGAATGCTGCAGGAGTAAGGCACTCCAAACGCTTTGTCTCAGAGCAATCAAGCGTAGTGAGACACAACCTTCAGAGGATGGAGAGGACTTAGGACAGATTGTTGGACCATCACGGGGCACTGCAGAATTAACAAACACGTGCATGTTATGGGTATAGTCGACACCCCTCGGTGCAGGTGGTGTGGCACGGATGAGGAGACTCCCCACCATGTCCTGGCCCAGTGCCGGAGGCTTGTGAGAGAGCGACTTTTGGTCTTTGGTACCACTTCTCCCAGAGTGGATACCAACGAAAACTCTTGCAGAAACTACCTGGCTTTCCTTGGGCATTGACCAGTAAGACATTAGGACTGGCACAATAGGTCATCTGGCCGCGGTGCATATCCCACTTGTGGGACAGTCAGAAGGCTATATAACATTACCATAGACTGAATTATGAGAATTAAAGGATAATTTTGACTCTAGCAAGATCCCTAGATCTCTGACAGTACTGCAACGTAGAAATTAAGAGGCGAGGGTGAGTGAAAAAATGAAACTGTAGAGCATTTTGCAATATTCATGTTTGAGTGTGCTCTGGGCCTGCCTTTTGACATTGGGCACAGCTGGGTCTGAGAAATTGTGCATTGTGATTTGCGTAACCGGACACAAAGAAAAGGGTGACAGGGGAGTTTAAAGAATTTATTAACTATTCCTTGTTGGTTGAAGGCTCGATTGGGGAAACATATAAATGAAAATAAATAGTTTGGTACTTGTACAAAACCAAACTCGTAATCACGAGTAGCGAACGTCGAGAGAGCGCGCAAGATTGATAAAATCCGTTCCGGTGTCTTCCTGATGGACGTTCGGGAGTTGCTGTCCAACACGTTCGAAAGGTGGGGAAATTCAAAACGTGAGGAGGTGATAGGGATATAAGACGCCGTAAAGGATGCAGAAAAAACGGGTTTAACGAGTTCGATTAACAAAAACAGCGCACACGAGGTCGCAAAAAAGATGATGATGATAGAAGAATAAAAGAATAATAACAATAATGGGAAAGGTTACAACCTCATTCCCTCCAGTGGTCGGCAGCAGCTACTGCTGGGAACAACGCCGATGGTCAGGTTAGAAATCTAATTGAAATCTATAAATTTAACAAACGGTGTAGAAAACAAAGAACAACATAAATTAAATAATAATAATAAATAAATGAAACACAACAACAATAGTGTGCTGGAGTTTGTGTTCGGCTGCTGACATAACTGTTGAGAGTTGATAACAGCGAAGAGTAAACGTTAAGTGTGATGTCAAGCAGGACGGTCTGGTTCGGCTGTATGCTTGCTGGTAGTTGGCGATTTGAGTTCCAAACAATTCAAATACAAATTATTATTACAACACCAGATATAAAGGTAGTTAAGAGAATCCTGAAGAGATAATAAATCAGGAGCAGAGCGAACAACTAAAAGTTTTTCAGATCGTCTGCAAAGATGAGGGAGCCAACGGGGGTTACAAGATGAAGAGATGTCGTCCATGAATATAAAAGTAAAAGTAATGGTTTATTGAGCAATCAAACGTCCCAGCTCTGACCGCTGCTTATATATAAGACCATTTCGTCTAGTTTGCGGAAAAGATTATTGCTGAAAAACGTGGGCTTGTTCTCTACCAATGACATTCGCCCCCTAAGTAAACAGTTAAATGGAGTGGACGACCAGATTAAGCTCCAACGTACGGGATTCCGTAGGGTCACACCTTTGGGTAGAAGTACCGGGAGACTCGCTAAATGACACTACCTGCCGTTACTCCACATATTAGAGTTCGGTAGTTGTTAAGGGAGTGCCCGTGCAGCTCAACAACGCCAAGCAACGCACCCCTCAGACAAACCACCTGCACTAGGGCATACTGACCTGGAAGATCGCACACACTATGAGTCCTAATGGTGGAATGTCGGTTGGCAACCCCAGTTTTCCACAGATCCCTACTTTCAGCCTTTGAAGATCCTCCCAAACAAATGGTTAGAGTGAAAACGTGGCTCCAAGCTACAGTCGCTAGCTCATGAGGATCTTATGAAGTGTTTGAGGAGTTAAACAAATTCCAAAAAGACTACATAATTTGAAAGTGCCGGAAGTCAGTGCCAATGAAATGTAGACTGTGACTGTTTTTTTTTTGTTTTTTTTTTGGCAATGGACTAAAGTTTCAAAGATCTGAGTTTGAAATGTGAAGTTTGGCTTCTGAGTCTTCAATACAACTCGATAAACCTGGAAATGAAAGATGCACCCGTCGGTCCAATTTCGGTTTATCAGTTAAGAAGCAAAGACGATCTGTCGTCAAACTGACGGACACTATAGAATCCCGAAGAAACCAGATCACGCGCCTTCAAACCAACTGTTAGTGTGGAAGCACCAATCAAGGTACATCCCTGCCGCCGAAATTTCGTCCAACCCTCACCTGCCCGACGCCCACCGCAACTGCAGTGTATTAACTGATAAAGTATGGAACCTTATCATCGCAATGAGTGTATGAAGCGCTTAGACCTTTTAATGGATGGCAAGATTCCTGTCTGAGGGTTCAGGAACAGTCAATATGACAAGAAAACACTCCTGCACCTGGGGTATGGCAAAAAATACGGCTCTCTGCTGCGATAGTGCAAAGGAGCACTCTGATCCCTTTTCTAGGGAAACTCAGAGGAGTGGAGGAAGCCCTGGAGACATAATGTTGGTAGAGAAATCGCTCGTACTAAGGTGGTACCAGTCTATTAATTCTTCTTTTACTCTGGTAGTGCAGTTTGGGACTGCCTTCGTCAACGCCCTTACAATTTGTCTGTTTCTGAGGTGTGCGAGAGGAAGGTTACATAAAGGCCTGTGCTAACACAAGCTCTTAAAGCAGTACACGATTTAAACCAGACGAGTTCAAATTCGGGGTAAGGTCAGCCGTGAGGGCATGGAAGAAAGCTGCAGGGACCATCGTGTCGTAAATCAAGTAGTTATCTGTGTGTTGTGTGTGTTCACATACATTACTAGTAGGTTGGCTCATAATATAACAATACGTATGTAGTAAGTCGAGGTGTGAGTCCAGATGGCTCCGCAGTTCTTCTCGATAGAATGCGTAGGAGGAGGATAAAGTATGAGCTCTCCGTCAACTTGACCAAGGTCTTCCTTTAAAAAAACCCCCAAACTGTAAGAATTCAGATTTTAGACGAGAGATTTTTTGAAGCGTCGGATGCCTAGAGGGACATCAAAGGATTCTGAGGGCGTGAGTCGGGAAGCCGAGCTGCAAAAGACACGGTCGAGTGATCCGCAAGTGACTTCCCCGCATCTGATCTACATTTCACGGGGAACCCCTGAAGTTGTTGGGGGGGCTAAGAGTCGTGAAGAAGGCAGAGAAAGTTGGCGACACTGCAAAATAAATCATAGGCAAAAGGGAAAGGCCTTTCCTCCTTCGTGATCCCGACCGAGAGCTCCGCTACGAAATAAAAGGTTTCGGCGTTCCAACGATGGGATTCGTCGTGCTCAACATGCACCACTTACTTTGCTTAAAGGGAGTTAGTTGTATTTGACTTCGAAGCCTGGTACACTTGATTATCACCGATGTGCCACATTGCGAGGGACCTGAGGCGAACATGAGCGACTTTGCCTCAAGCTCTGGGTCCTTGTCGAGGGGTGCACCACGAGCATGGAACACGAAGCTTCGTGCTTTGAACTGCCAATCTACACCGAGTTCTCAAGAAACCGTTGGATCAACAGAAATCTCACTGTGCAAATAATTATGAAAATGTCTAATTACGCGCAACATTTTGGGGCTTCAGCTCAATTGATGAAAGTTTTTTAATCTGTTTCGTTACGCTTACATTGAAAACTGTGTAAGTTTCCATGTGTACAGCTGTTCCACATTGATTTTCAAGCTTCTTAGTCGTTGAAAAAAACCTTTTAGCATCTTCAAGTCTTTTCGTAGGCACATGAAGGGTAAATTTCCAAGATGACTAGTCATATTGATGTCGATGCAGTACACGTAACGTCAAGGTATGAATAATAACATTTTCGCAGAACAACATGCAAGCATATAAATGAGGAAAGTTGCTCCTGTTTCTATACGATAGGAAACAATAAACCCCTCTCATTCATCACTGTAACCTCAGATATTGGTGACCTACGAGCAACATCACAAATTCCTGGATGTCTCTCACTCTCACATAAAGCGGATGACATCGTTTGGATCTGCTACAGTTCTGTGTGAGCGTGAGTGAGGACTGTATTGCACTTGACAGAATAGCGATATCAGTTTGAGGAGGGAGAGAGAGAGAGAGAGAGAGAGAGAGAGCGAGAGAGAGAGAGAGAGGGGAAGAGAGAGAGAGAGAGAGAGAGAGAGAGAGAGAGAGAGAGAGAGAGAGAGAGAGAGAGAGAGAGAGAGAGAGAGAGAGAGAGAGAGAGAGAGAGAGAGAGAGAGAGAGAGAGAGAGAGAGAGAGAGAGAGAGAGAGAGAGAGAGAGAGAGAGAGAGAGAGAGAGAGAGAGAGAGAGAGAGAGAAAGAGAGAGGGGGGGAAGAGAGAGAGAGAGAAAGAGACTGATTGACTGACTGACTGAAGAATTTTATATAACAATCACGGTTTCTGGTTGTCATAACAACGTGAATAAAATAAAAAATTATCTTCTAACATTATGATAAATCTCCTGTTGTACTTCCACAGGGAAGTCACCAGCCATACGTCTGAGCTGTTAAATGGACTTGAAAACAGAGTTGCATACATGCGTAATGTGAGCATCCCAGGAAAGTATACTCTGCACTAGCACTCCCAGGTTTTTCGCCACAGCTACAACCTCAAGATCCACTCCCCCCAGCATCAGCTTCGGCATTGTACGCAGGTCAACCTTTGCCAATTCCTTCGAATATCCCAGCACCATCACCTTCGTTTTAGCGTTATTCCTCGCATGCCATGGGACTGCGACCACCTGCTGAGTTCCTCGAGGTGTCTATTCAAAGCCGCTATTGAATTTTGGATATCTTCAACCATACATGATCGTTACATTTGCAGATCTTCAGGGTATAGCGTATAACCCGTCCCTGGTTGGAATCTGCTCGGTAAAGACCTCAGATACAGCGTGAAAAAGACCGCTGAGAGCACAGAACCCTGTGGCGAGCCAAGTTCTGCCTCCTTCCAAGATGACAACGTGTTGTTAATACCCTTAACGCTTTGTTTTCTGCCTGATAAATATGACTTGAACCACCTTACCACTTCATTCGACACTCCCAGAGACATCAGGATTGCAACCAGTATATCTCTCTTCAACATGTCGAAGGCTGCAGAGAAATCAACCAACACCAGAGAGAGAGAGAGAGAGAGTTGTGAGTAGCACGGGACTTGAGAGAACCGGAATACGACTGTCATTTGCGAGTGCTGATGATGAACTGACTTGGAAGGAGCTGTCTATTGAGAAGAGAAAAGCAATGGAAGGGTAGCGCTGGAAAAAGATAGTTTTTGGAAAGCCCAGAAAGGGGGGAAATCCATTGTCAATTGATAATAACAACTGACATGTGGACTTTCCATAGGTAAACAAAGGGGTTGGTGCTCCGGGGAACAATTCCGTTATTCCTAGTAAATCCTGTTGAGGCAAGTGCGAACATTTGGGAGGTCAAAGACCCAGCTAATTCGGCCTGTTGAACAGATGGAGTTGCTCAAAAGTTTCGGAATGGGGGATTCTGATCAAGTTTCATCTCCCATCGAAGTCAACTTAAAATTTCACGATGAAATTCCCACGCCAGATGAAATTCATTCATATTCCGTGTCAATCGTGAATAGGTTCATTGTTATATTTAGCGATTAGTACTAGCCCAGATATCACCTTTTCTGTTAATTTTATGAGCCAATTGAATAGCAAGTACACAGAAGCGCACTGGAAAGCAGCAAAGCGAGTTTTACGATATTTGAAAGGTACTGCTGATATGAAGTTGACATTTCCGAAAATAAATCAGCCTTTGGTTGGTTTTGTGAATACCGACTGGGGAAATAGCTCAGTTGATTGCAGATCTTACACGGGGATGGCTGGTGTAGCGATTACATGAGAAACTAAGAAACAAAGGACAACGGCGACTTCCAGTACAGAAGCTGAGTACTTGAGCCTCACCGAGGGCGTAAATGAAGCTGAATCTGCGGAGATTGCTAGAAAATCTTAGATATCCGTTACTGGGAACGCCGACCGTCAAGAATGACAACCAAGGAGCATGAAAACCTTGCAATGGATGATGCTCATCACAACCGGATTTGTCGAGCGTCCATCCGCAAAGCTACGAAGAACAAGTTGGTGGACTACATGTCAACTGTTAGAATGCCCGCTGACATACTGACCGGAGCAACTCCCCGTGAGAAGCTGAGTGTTCAGAGGCACTGAGATTGCAAGCACATTTTGTTTAATTGAAATTATATTCATTCTCAGATTTGTAAGAGCATAATAAACCGTTGTGTAATAATTTGTAGCATTTTTGCTTCATCTCCGTTCAACAAATGTTCGCAGAGTTATTCGTGAAGAATGAAATTTAAGCGTTGATTGATAGAAGATAAGTTGAACGCTCAAGCGTGATTAAAATGCGAAAAACCGTCGTTCTTTTTTGGTACACATACTTTCGCGTCTTCAAGAAATCACGAACAAAAAAAAAAAGGATCAGTTCAATCGATTTGATCGTTTTCCCGCAGTTCTTACTGCACACACAGCCCACGCCCGAAATGTTTTCTTTTATTGCCTCAAAACGGAAATGCTGATGAACCTTTTTTTGCACCACCACAACCTTCCCTAACCTTTCGGATCCTGTAAAGCACATGAGAGTTGCGTGATGTTCTAAGTCTTAAAAGCGCGCTGACAATAATTGACCATTTAATCAAGAGTAAAAGCCAACTGTTGAGCGCAAGGATGGAGTTACACCCATTGTGATTAGAATGAATGTGAACTAATGTGAATAGGGCTGGAAGCTGAGGGCGTCGATGAGCAATTCCTGAAGAATGATCCAGGTGAGTTGGTGATGATTGGAGGCTGAGATTAAAAAATAAAAAGTTGAGCTACTGAGCACGTTGAATGATCGGTTAAAGAAAGACTTGCGTAGCAAATAAGCATATTAACAACTATTATGTATTTGTGTGGTCTGCACGAAGCGTGAAAGCACTGAAGTATGAAGCAGTCAGTGACTGAGTCGTCATAAAATAAACCTGTCAAAAAAAAAAGGAGAAACCTTCAAAACGCGTACCATTCCCGGCTTGAGTTACGACCCAATCCTCAATAATTGTTCCGTTTCACGGTTTGCTAGTAAATAGAACGAATTGCGAGGAGGGGGGAAGGGGGGTATTCGCGAGTTCTCGCGTTCGAGGTTTCCGGGAATTCGGCGGTTCGCAGGAGCTCAAGTGGTCGCCCTTGAAAAGAAAGTGAGCCTGAGCCAGAGCCAGGGCCAGAACCTAGAGCTTGAGTTGAGGTTGAGCTCCGATGAGATGTAGGTCAGATTGTTATCTCCGCCGAATATCGCGAAAATTATTAGCGCCGCAACCAGAGCGGAAACACCTTTTGGAGCTTGAGGATTCTTCAAAGAAAAACCAGGAGAACCGAAATGAGCCGAACGGCCAAGCGCTTCTGAGGGGTCCGCTCCGACGAATTTGAGCTACATTTTTTAAAAGGGAGAGTGACGGTCCAAAGAGAAAATACGGCCAAAAAGCAATAATTTTTTTAGGAAGGAGGTCAAGTGATGGACGCCTTTTGGACTTCTCAATATGCAAGCCAGTTTACAGCGTCATACTCATAACCAAATGTCCTCTAATTCAAGGCTGATCACGATTTAGCTCCAGGGCGTTTGGAACAAGGACGAATCTCCGATCAGCAGTTCTGAGCGAACACACACAATTTCGTGGATCCCACGACTCTTCCGATCCGCGAATTTCCGTTTCTCGACATTCAACGAATTGGACGTGATTACTTTCCATTATCCAATTTGTTGCATCCTATTAAGCTTAGGGAATAGAAGGAACTATTTTAGTGCCAATTTTGAGCCCGCTTGCTCACTCTTATCGAATGGTATCGAGTGCAGTGATGGATGTGTCCCCACAAACTGCAACGTTTAGGATTTTGGTACAAGAATTTATCCAAATCTTGCACTTAAAATTGTTTAATATACTCCATTAATACACAAATTCAATGAACTTGAATAATTTCAATTTCTGAGACCACGTTTTAATGGACTGTTCGTCCTCCTTCTTTTAACCGCTGCTGTTCAGCTCGAATCATAGGATTTAACTCTCTCTGTTCTGCTAATATCCTCAATTTTGCTCAGTTCTACAATTACATACCCTTGTTGGCCAATCACTTCTCTCTTGTGCTGAACTGTACCATTATTATCATTCGGGTTCTCTCGTTTCATTCCTCCATCAGTTTAAATGAAGTAATTTCTCTCCTGATGGACGTGGTTCTCTTCAATCAGTATCAGTTTTTTTACCTCGGAGTTCCCCCACCTGCCCTAACTGGATTCCCTGGCCCTTAACAGCTAAGTCGTTGTTTCCCCGAAGACCTTCCTACCTGCGGGAATTCCACCTCTGCGGTTATTTCTAACACATTCCGAAATATCATTTCCTCCCCTACTTTACGCATTCCTATCTACAACAGACAGCTCCTCCCAAATTCATTCACCTACGAACTCTTGCTCCTCTATCAATGCTCAGCCCAGTTATAGCTCGCTCTCTCCTTCTGATACATTTTCCCACCGGCATATTACGCGTCATCCTCTTGTGTCCCTCTTTTGTACACAAACTCTACTCAATTCATTGCACATTTAATACCGTCCTCCTCACGCTCACCGAGTTTCTTTTATTTCGATCTTCAGCCCTCTCGTGCGCCCAACACTGGGTACTTAACACATAGTACCTTTTGGAAATCTGAGTAATTGAAATCGAACAAAAATATAGACCCTCTTGAGTTTAATGATATAGCAAAGAGTAACACTTGAGTTAGATGAAAGGAAAAACAGCAGCCAATGAATGGGACGCAGACAATTAACAGTCAATCCAATAAACGCCTTCCTCGCAACATCTGATTCACTTAATATTCGAAAAACCGTGCACAATTAGCTCTTTAACTGTTGGCCTTTACTTAAGGGGATTTGTAAATTCCATAATAAGTTCAGGACATTTAGTCAAACAAAATGTATTTAATAAGAAAAGAATTAGGAACAGAACGAACTGAATGACAAGAGAACGAGTTACAGGCTGAAGGATTTTGAAGATTTCTTGGTTATCCGACAGGTTACAACGAAACTGATAGGTTATAATAATTAGCATGGATACAAAAATGTCTTGGAGCACAACTGGCGAAACTTGGTACGAGTGAACCGGATGTTCCTCTTGGAGCGCTGGTGTCGCATATCGTCTCTCCACAGTACTCCCCCCCCAGTGTTAACGTATTGATTCCAGATATTTGGCAGGGAACCGAACTTTACGTCCACTTCTAGAAGTGGATGGCAATGGGTGGTTGTGGTCTGGTCGCTCAACTCCAAGGTGTGGTACTGGTTTGGAGCTGGTGGAAGCCTCACTGGGTTGTACAGGAGATGGCAAAGTATGTGGAGGAGATGTATCGGTTGGTGCAAGTAGGTAAGCTGGTTTCACACGATCAATGCTTACAGTTTGTTCACCACGAGGAGTGTCAATCTTGAATAACTTGTCTGTTCTCGAGATCACTTGATAGGGGCCATCATATGTCAGCTGTAAGGGACGGCGAACTGCATCGTGTCGCACGAAGACATGGGTCGTAGTTTCCAGGTCATGGTGGACATATATCGCCTTGTTGGAATGATGTTTGAATGGAATCGGTCGAATTGAATTAACATGGTCACGAAGTGTCTGCATCAATGTTGGAACATCAGAAACCTCTGTGGGTGCGTCCTCCGTGAAATCAATGGGTAGTGTAAGGGGCTCACCATAGATCAGCTCAGCAGGGGTAACATTGAGTTCTGGAATGATGTAGGAACGGAGTCCAAGCAAAACTGTTGGGAGCTTGGGATACCAATCTTCGTTTAATTGGGCCTTTAGTGCACACTTGAGTACTCTGTGCCACCGCTCAATAGCACCATTGGCAGCAGGGTGGTAAGCAGTTGTTTTAATGTGGTCTATACCCAGGAGCTTGGTTAGACTATCAAAAAGCTGACACTCGAATTGTCTGCCACGATCAGTTGATATTCGGCGAGGGATGCCAAACCGTGAGATCCAGCAGTGCAAAAGAGCAGAAGCAACGGATTCAGCGGATATATCGACGAGAGGAATAGCTTCAGGCCATCGAGAAAATCGATCAATAATCGTGAGTAGGTACCGGAATCCCTGGGAAACTTGTAGCGGACCAACAATATCTAAATTGATATGGCTGAATCGCCTCTCAGCAACAGGATAGGACCCAATAGCGCTTGAGGTATGTCGCCAGGTTTTTGCACGTTGACAACCTATACAGGTTTTAGCCCAGAGTGCGACGTCACGTTTTAATGACGGCCAGCAGAATCTGTTTCGCACTAAATTCACTGTTGCTGTAATGCCAGGATGGGCCAGGTTGTGAAGAGATTCAAAAATAATGCGTCGAAAAGAGGAGGGTATAAATGGTCTGAGCTTTCCTGTAGAAGACTCACAAACTAGAGCACCACCATCTTCAAGGGTCATATTTTGGAAGCGCAAAGAAGTTGAATCAGAATTGCTTAGGCAACGAAGTTCTTCATCTGTAGCTTGAGCCATGGCAATTTCCTTAAAAGAGATGGTAGTTGGGACAACAATGGAGGCTATCCGAGAACAAATATCAGCAGGAATATTGGCGGCTCCAGGGACATGGCGAATATCAGTCGTGAACTGGCTTATATAATCTAAATGGCGCAGTTGGCGAGGAGATGCCTTATCGGATCGTTGTTGAAATGCATAGATCAAAGGTTTATGGTCAGTATATATGGTAAAACGGCGACCTTCCAGCATGTGACGAAAGTATTTGACAGACATATATGCAGCTAAAAGTTCCCTGTCATACGTGCTATAAGCTTTCTGAGCAGGACTGAGTTTCTTGGAAAAAAATCCCAAGGGTTCGGTTGTTGAATTTCGCAGTTGTTGGAGGGAGGCTCCAACTCCATAGTCAGATGCATCCACCATGAGGATTAAGGGTAAGTCACAAGCAGGATGAGCCAGTAGAGTAGCATTTGACAATTCTGTCTTGAGTTGAGTAAATGCTTGTTGGGTCTCAGGTGACCATTCTAGAGGGCGACGATCATGTTTCTTTGGGGAACCACACAAATCAAAAAGTGGCTGTTGAAACATTGCAGCTCGTGGTAATGATCTGCGATAAAAATTAACTAACCCTAGGAAACGTCTGAGCTCTTCTACTGTGGATGGAGTGGGAAAATCAAGAATGGTCTTGACTCTGTCTGGAAGTGGTGTTATCCCTGCTGATGAAATGTGATAACCTAAAAAGGATACCTCAGCAACTCCAAATTCGCACTTGGAAATGTTTATGCACAAACCATGGTCATTGAGACAGGAAAACAATTGATTTAGATGTGTAATATGTTCATCTGCCGAGGAAGAAGCAATTAATAGATCGTCAATATAGGAATAAACAAAAGGCAGGTGGCGTATAATTGTATGAAGATAGCGCTGAAATGACTGGGCAGCATTCTTGAGTCCGAAAGGGAGCCGCAGCCATTCAAAAAGCCCAAACGGGGTAATCACCGCCGTTTTTGGTATGTCCGCCTCAGCCACTGGTACATGATGGAATGCCCTTACAAGGTCAACCTTTGAAAATATGGTCTTCCCTTCTAATTGGGAATTGAAATCCTGAAGGTGTGGAATAGGGTAGCGGTCAGGGACAGTGACTGCATTTAAAGCCCTGTAATCCCCACAAGGACGCCAGGATCCATCCTTCTTCTGAACCAGGTGGAGAGGGCTAGCCCAAGCACTCTGAGAAGGGCGACAGATTCCCATCTCCATCATATGTTGGAATTCCAGCTGTGCCTGTGCTAATTTGTCAGGTGGAAGTCTACGAGGGCGTGCTGAAATAGGTGGTCCATTGGTCACAATAACATGAGCATAATCACCAGCTGACCTTGAAAATGCAGGGTTTCCTTTCAAGAGATTAGGAAAAGTCTGTAATAAGGAGGCGAATTTATGACCAGGGTCAATTACATGAATAGATGGCGGACCACTGGTGTCTTTTGCAGAGCCAGGCTGTGAAAAACCTGTGGTTGTGTCAATCAGACGTTGGTTACGTATGTCAACCAAAAGACCAAAATTACCCAAAAAGTCTGCTCCAATAATTGGACAGCTAACCTCCGCGACAATGAACGGCCAACAGAATCTTCGGCGCAATCCCAGGTCGATGTTAATGAGGACTTCACCAAATGTTGCTATATGAGAACCATTTGCAGCAAAAAGGTTGTGTTTGGAACTTTGACGGCGTTGTGAAGAGTCATGCGGAATCACTGAAATGTCAGCCCCACTATCAATCAAAAATTTTCTATTGGAATTTTGATCATGAACGAAAAGGCGACAAGATTGTTTGCCCGCACTCTCACTGGTCGCAACTTGAGAGAGGGCTAATTGTTTTCCGAGTCCGATTTGTAGCCACAAGGTATGATGCACCTCACAGCCTTGTCCCCCCACTTTTTATGGTAAGGGCATATTTTTGGGTGACCGTTGTCATTAGAATGAGAAAAATTAAGTCGACTATTATCCTTTGGCTGAGTGAAACGCGGTTTGGAGGAAGAACGTGATCGGGAACGCTCTTGTTTACTGAGATTCACTAGAACGTCGATTTGGTTACTCAATTTCTCAATTTGTGACTTAAGGCACGACAATCGGTCCTGAGGAGTACTAGAAACGGTGCAGGCAGACTCTTGACTTAATTCTGATACAGATCTTGAAAATTGATGGGGTGAAAATTCCAAAATTTTGTCAGCCATAGTTGCCAAATTGTCTAATGTGTCAGTACTGGTGGCTAAGATCGCACGTACGTTACCGGGTAGTCGTTGGAGAAACATAGTGCGAAGAAATTCGTCTTGCACCTGGGTTCCTGCAAGTGAACGCATTTCCCTCAGAAACTGTGAAGGTTTTCTGTCCCCCAAATCAAGTTCAGTTAACAATTTGTTAACTTTGAGGCCATCGGAAATCTCAAATTCGGTCTGTAACCGGGTCATTAAATCAGTATAAGGCGTTCTGGATAGAGGTTTGGAGAGAAAATCGGAAATTAGTTCTGCAACATCGGAATCCAAACTAGCTAAAACGTAGTTGAACTTGGTAATTTCACTAGTAACAGGCGAGTTGGCGAACTGGGCATCTACTTGCATCCTCCAAATTTTAACATTTCGCCGCCAAAGGGGCGGGATTTTAAAGCTGACTCTAGCAACCTGAAAGGGTGCATTGTCCGATCCTCCGTCACCGATCTTCCTGTCGTCTTCAGCCATGACAAATAAGTAATTCAAAAGAAATAACTTACAATAAGCGTAGAAACGAGGAGCTCGGTTGGAATGAGAAAATTTTACGTGCAGAGGACGATATCTCAAAACTGCAGCTGTTCGGTTGACAGGGATGATTGAGTAGCACGTGGTATTTTTTCGGTTTTTTTTTTGCTAAGAAAAAGGGCACTGTGTTTACACGGGGTCACCACTTTAACTGTTGGCCTTTACTTAAGGGGATTTGTAAATTCCATAATAAGTTCAGGACATTTAGTCAAACAAAATGTATTTAATAAGAAAAGAATTAGGAACAGAACGAACTGAATGACAAGAGAACGAGTTACAGGCTGAAGGATTTTGAAGATTTCTTGGTTATCCGACAGGTTACAACGAAACTGATAGGTTATAATAATTAGCATGGATACAAAAATGTCTTGGAGCACAACTGGCGAAACTTGGTACGAGTGAACCGGATGTTCCTCTTGGAGCGCTGGTGTCGCATATCGTCTCTCCACAGCTCTAACCTGAGAGGAATACTGGACAGGGGCTTTATTACACAAGAAAGAAATCGAATGAATCAATACGACTGTCTTTCCATTCAACAATCTGAATAATGCCCCCACTCTTCTCAGCAATCAAACTTGGGCGTCTCGATTGCTCACTGTAAACAGATGGACGTTTTATCACATTACGTGTTTTCCGGCCAACAATAGCTCAGCTTCGATTGAAACCAGAAAAATCATCAACTGCTCTCTCAACAACAGATTGCCGTTGCTAAGACGGTGCTAAACACCTACACCGATTTCTGGATCCTTGCTCCCTTGCTTCTTATGCAGGCCAGAGCGAGCTCTAATGCCAAATGATACTGCACTGATCAGGCTACTGGAGATCGAAAACTAACAATTTAGTTACGCTGCAGGAAGAATTGAAATTGGAATTGACGCGGCCTCAGGAGCTGGGGTGACAATATAAACTCCTCATGTTAGACTCTGATGTTTGTATAACCACAGGTTCATACCCAAGTCCTCGAATACAGTACGTACCGTATTCCGAAATCAATTCACAAGCCCCTTCTTATATCTTCCAGGGTTCACTACCCTCCCCCAACATCACTGAAACTGTTGTTCTTATGTAGGGCGCAGATGAAGAAAAATTCGCGTGCTTCCTTGGTGGTAATAAGTGCCCCAACCCAAGTCTAAGTGCAACAAGTCCCGCCAGTTTATACCCCCTTCACGCCTGACCTGCAATTGAAGGGATGCCGTGCCGAACGTCCGGGACCTCTCGAATATTTTTTCAACTCGAAGCGCGGACCACCTTATCGTTTGTTTTGACGAAAACGAAACTAGGAAATGCAGGAAGAGCGATAATGTTGTCGCGGAAATGAAAAACGAAAGCGCGAAATAAAAACGACTCAAACCCGTCGTCAACTCCGAGTTTCAAGATAACAGACCATCAACTTCTTCCTCATTTTCTTAATGTGCTTCATAACATAGCGATGAAAAGTTGAGTTATTTAAAAGGAAGTGTTTAGGAGAATTCAGCTTTAATATTCGTTTATTTCCGCGTGAGTCACATCTCGAACTGCTCTCAGGAAAAAGCTCATTCGGACCATTTCAACGATAAACACCAAGTTTAAAACATTGTTTGGGTGTTCTGAGATCGACGCAGATAATTGGGAGCTACAGCTTTACTCTCAGGATTTCCGCTGGCCTGAGCCCCAAATTATAAAATTTAAAATTCGTCTTTTCGGCTGAGGAAAGTAAAAAATCTATTGGCCACGGAAAATTTGAGACGTGCAAGGCCACGCCGTTTGGAATGGAAAAAACTTTTGTGGAAAAGTTAGGTCTTTATTGAAAAATAACATTTTGGGGCGGAAAAATCTGAAATAGACAAGTCCCAATTTGATTTGAGAAATTCTTAGTTTGTAGTGCGAAAAACCTCAAACTCCCAATTTGAAGTGGGATATTTTCAATAACTTCGGAAAAGCCTTCATTTGACGAGGGAAAAACATGTAAGGTGCGACGCATCAAACTATCCTTAGCTTTGCGCCAATCAAGCTGCTGAATCAATTTCTTTTTCGCTCAGTTCATTTGCACGAGGTCAAAGTCCCGGAATGTATTGTTCTTCTCGTACTCATGCTCCTTATTAGGCTGTGGACTCCTCGTATAGGTACGTGATTGGACTACCACGTCAATTATTCTAAAGATTCTACTACCGATTGAACGAAGTTTTTACGAAAAAACTGAGCTAAAGTCCATTTTGTTAAAATGTTGTTAATTTATTGTGCTGCTCTTGTCATATTCTCGCAAATGAGAATTTTGTGGTATCACCGTATTATGTGGAGCTGCTGATATAAGCAACTTAATTAAAATCGTTACAGCCGTTTGTCAGAAAACAAGTTTTGATAACTCACTATGATAACTATATTTTGAGCAGATTTGGTTTATACCCTTATTTTGGCGTCTGCAACGCGGGCTGGGTATGTAGTTTTGTAGTGATTTGGTTCAGCTGTTTTTGCCGAATCACGTTCACATGCACACAGACCATTTTCTCAAATAGGACGCATTAGGATATGAAACGTAAATCTGATTACGTAACTTTCCTTTCTACTTCGTTTTAAACAAAAGCGGCTACTTAGAAACGGAACAATTTTTAATTTATAGTTCGGTTGCCTAATTTTCAATTCGTTTTGTGAAAATCGAAATTTAAAGATATGAAACAGAAAAAATGGTAATTTCCCCCTTTGAAAAGGATAAGTTTAATACGAAATTAACACTCCTTCATTCGAGATGGGAAAGCCTCAAAATGCTTAATTTATTATTGAACGAACTAAATTTGAATGCCATTTTGATTCAGGAAATTTTCGATGCGTAATAAATTACTATTTGAACTCCAAAACATGCGTCTAACACAAAAAAATTTTTCGTGACCGAAAACATAAGGTTATTAGTTATATAGGTCAGAATGAATAATAAACCAAAAACCTGAAATCAAGGATCATGTTTAATTTGTAATTAAATAATAAGCTATACTTCAAAATTGAGAATCTTCATGAAATAAAAAAATGTTAAATTATGTTAAGTGGTGGGAAATGATAGTTTTGTGGTGAAAACAATCTCAAATTAAAATAGAAATATCTCGATTTCAATTGAAAGTGCTTCAATTCGTTTTAGAAAGTCTCTGGTTTACATTAAAAAATTCTTACTTTGTTATGAAAAAATCTCAATTCCAAGCTGAAGAAGAAGAAATCCGTTATTATCTTCGTACCTTCGTACCATTTTCATAGCAAATTTCACAATATTTACATTTAAACGAGCAAAAGCATTTTGAGTGCGAAAAATGTAGCTCAGAAATTAGTTAAAACAAAAGCAGTTCGAGTTTTCAAACTCTTTGCACAAAATTTATTAACATGTTTCATGTTCCAGTTTGAAGAAATCCTTGGGCGACCCGTACTGGGCAATTCTGTTATTACTCCTTTCTCCGATCCGAAAAGCGGCGTCACGTATGGGGCGCCAGTCAGTCACTACTCGGTCACCTTCTTGGCAATTAGAAGTCACGTATAGTAAATTTTGTATTAATAAAGTACGTCCGAAAACGGGTGTCGCGGGTGTTCCTATGAGGGTGATAGTAGGTTCCTATGAATTTGTGTGTGTGTGTGACTGCCGTTTGACAATCACACCAAGTCCTTCCAGTTTCCCCCTGGCGGGACTTCTGTAGGCCATCGTTTCGCTCGGTTTATTAAGAATCTTCAAGATAAAACATCACAGCGGGTAAGTAGTTAAACATGAGCTAAGCGATAAGTAACATATAGTATTGGATTCCATTTTTGTCGAACACATACCTAGGGGAAATGTTATTGATTGCTTAAAATGATAACATCGTTGTTTTCTTAGTTTTTTACAACTTTTGGCTGTTCCTTATGTGCATCGCAGCCCAAAGTCCCAATGTCTCGCAGGTCCACGTCTAGCTTCCTACAGAATACCAGGTATTTCCTGCATGAATAGATGTTTACTCGAGAAGAAGTAAAACGACAGACCAAAAATCGCTTCATTTTCCAAAGTTTTCGGCTTTGGAGCAGGACACGGTAGGGAGTTTCCTCGCCTGTACCGAGCCACCTGCACCGAGAGGTGTTGGTTATACCCGTAACGTAGGAAAGTTTAATTTTCCAGTGACTCGTGATGATTTCTACTATCTTCCTTAAGTCGTTCATTTCCATCATCAGTAGGCAACATCTGTTGAGCGGAGATATAAGCTGTGAGAGCTCGGAAAACGAGATACGTCGAGATTTATCGTTTTTCCTATTTTCTCAATAACGGCTCTAATGATTCCTACATTTTGTTCTGCATAAACGTTGACGTAGAAATTGCGTTGTACGAACATACAGTGCCCTGGAAACGAACGGGCTGATGGGTTGGCAGAGAAGGGATCGGCGCAGATCCCTATAGGCCCTGAGTCCTTTGTTGGGACTACCAGGAGCCACCTACGTAGAGAGGTTGGCAAATGGGAGGATAGGTGCAGGGCTGGTCGGCCTCAGACAGTCAAAACTCTTCATCCGACTCTCCAAAGGGAGGGCCAAGGAGGTGCTTGCACAGGAGAGAAAGGATATGAGGATAATATGTGTCCTGTTCACAGGTCACTGTCCGCTGAGGTACCACCTTGTAAATATTGGCAAGTGGGAGGTACAGGTATGCAGGTTCGGCGAGGTGGCGCTAGAGACGGCTGAGCATGTGTTGTGCGTATGCAATGGACTCACGGCATCGCCCCGTTTGTTTGGAGGCCCTTTCTTTAGCCAGTAGAGGAGGCGAATGCAGAACTTGTGGATATCCTCCGCTTTGTGCGGGGGTGGTGGGGATGTATAGGTGATGTCACACCAAGTGACACCAGTGCCGTGGGGCCTTGGGGTGGTGCAGGGGGGGGGGCATGATATGAAGACCATGGACGCCCTTACAATAGGCCCGATTGTGGCTGTAGTGAGGGTATCGCCTGCATCCACCGTTTAAAAAAAACCTGTAGTCGGGGGTCTAGAATGCCAAAAGGCAGTCCCTTAAAGACTCTACCATTGCAAAGTTTGCTTCACTGCGAGCAATTAGTAAAGCCACTTCGTGTGTTACCATGACACTTTCCTCATGTACAAGGCCATCTACCAAGGCGTAGCAAACTAAGTCAATCAAAGTAGAGTATTGGCACAATCCCAGGGAGCTGCGCTCCTACGGATCACCAAAGCCTATAAGACTGTATCAACAGAAGCACTCCACTTGATCACTGGTAAGTTACCAGTTGACTCGGCCGTTGAGTGCATGGTTGACAGATGGGGAATGAAATGGGAGCTTCCTGCACTCAGGGCTGAACTCCGTGCAGATCTCACCACAGAACAGGAAGTCGCTGCCATAGACGAATGTTAGAAAAATGGCAACCGACATGGGAATCCTCGTCAAAGGGACATGAAACGTATGAATTCTTCCCCAACATCCGTGAACGTCTAGGAAGAAAATGGGTTGAGTCAGACCACTGAACGAGCTAGTTCTTTACGGGACATGGCGACTTCAATGCACAGTTCCACTTCTTTTCTCTCAGACTCTCCATCACGCATGTCTTGGTTGTTGGGACGGCAGACCAACTTAGCAGCATTGACTGCTACAAAGCAAGCCTGCAACCGTTTCGCCGAGTTCACGAAGAAGGTGGTGGCTTAGAAACGTGTCACAGTTGATCTGTCCCTTTAAAACTTGCCACCCAAGTAAATAGTTAGATCAGGTGAGAAACCAGATTAAGAACTCCTCCCAGATGGCACAGGATTCCTCAGGAGGTCAGCCCTGCGCAGTAACACTACATTGCACCTATCGGCGCTTAACGCGCTAGTTCATCCATCTGAATCCATTTGAATGCTTCAAAAACAAAGTACATAACGATTGGCCATGCTCACGATCCTGAGGTTGAGCACTATAATTTAGTCATTCACACTTGTAGGTTGCTGCTGTCCCAATGTTGAACGGGTTGAGTCTTATAAATATTTGGGTGTAGTGATTGACAGTAGATTATCGTGGAAGGAGCATATAGATTATTTGTACCGTAGGTTGAAGAAATTTGTTTACATATTTTACTCAGCACGATCTATTTTTCCAAGTGATAAGTTAAACCTCATGTAGCTTGCCATTTTTCAGTCACTACTTCAATTTGTAGTGATAGCTTGGGGAGGAACGAATGTATCTCACAACGGTTGATTATTTTACAAAAGGCAGTATTGAAACTGTATCTTAAGAAGCCAAGGCGATACTCTACAGAGCAACTGTTCCCATGTGCTAAGGTGTTCTCACTTTGTCAAATCTAAGTGAAGGTCGCATTAATGTTCTTTCACAAAAATCATAATTTTATGCATCCAGTGAACTTCATCGGTCAATATGAAACCAAATTCAGGTTTAGGGGCAATGTGGTGAATATGCGTCTTCGTGTCGTGCTTTTTAACCGTAGTCTCCTCTACATAATCTTGAATCTTGTAAACAAAATAACTACGAAGATGAGATTCCCTGGAAATTTCAGCAGAATTCGATATAAGATACTAGTGTTTACTTGGCTGATTACTACTGACCGGACAGACTTTGTCGAGGATTTTTTAATTAGTCAATATGTGTACAGGTGAGGTATTATGCTTTTCTTTGTTTAGCGTTGGCAAGCGTATTTGGGATAAGGAGTAAATTTAATTATTTTGAACTTAATATGGAGGTAGATAATTGACTCTTGGTGGCAGCACGGGCTATGCCTACAGCCACCAATATATTGACTGCAATTCAACGTTTTGGTTTATTATTCATTCAGAATAATAACCCTGTTTTCGGTCACGAAAAATTATTTACAACCCCCCCTCAAAATTTGATACTTTGTTTCAAGACTTGGAGATTCCAATTTTGCAATGTCCGTCCGCCATCCGCCGTCCGCCGTCCGGGCCGTTTTGTGCCTTTAACGTGGTCTAAAAAATTCGTTTTTCGCACAAAAATCCGATTTGGTATCTAGTTGTGCCCGTCATCTCGGCAATCTGATCGGACGAAGCCCGTGGTTGTAATGGGCAAAAAACGGTTAAAAAAATTAACGAAACGCAGTACAGCGCGGGACTACTGCAGAAGTCAACGTTTCGTCGTTTGAACTCCCTCCCTCCCACCCGTCTCAATAAAAAACGGCGGCAACGCTGCAGGGCAGGCGGCTCAACTCCCCTTTCGCCTCGCAACGGCGCCCCCGTTCCAATTTCCCCGTCGACCGGGCAAAATCATCAGATGTTTTGTTTCCGTAGTTCCATTGTAGCCAGGACAAGTTTCGTATGGTTTACTAGTATTCGATGCTGAATACTGGGGGAGCACTAATACTAGGTCAAGCTGTTCATGAGAATAATAAACCATTGTGTAATAATTTGCAGCGTTTTTTTCTTTTTCTTCTGTCATATTTATACATCAATAAATTTCATTTCATTTCATCCGTTTTTACTATAATCGTACGCGTTTTCTGGCAACTAACTACGTCATCTCCATCTACCCATGCTCCTCTATCCAATAACACCCCACACGACATAATCAGGTCACTGGAAAATAGAAATTCACAGCTGCTCCTCCATTGTTTACCTTTGGCGCAGAACGTGCTCATTTCTGCTACTTATTTTTCGTACCTCCGCTGTTGGGGCTGGCCTCCTGCATATTAGCAAAACCGCAACATCTATGACTAATATCGAGAGTTTGGGACTAGTCATTAAATAAGGAAGGAGACTTGCAATTATATACAGCTGGTCGTGCAATTTACGGGAGTTTCGGAAAGTTGTGTGTTGCTACGCACCAAGTATTTTACGAAGCGAACTAAAGCGGGCGGGCTATATTTTCAATTTGAAATATCTCGTCGTTCTGGGAAATTATCAAACCGATAAGTTTGTTTACTGTCTTTCCTAGGGGTTGACGTAACTCCCCAGATCCGACAATATGGTTGAGTAATTCATGTTTTGACACCAGGGCTTCTCACCAAACTCGTGTGTCGCTTGTGGTCTTTAAGAGCAAATTTCTCCATATTTTGGTCCTCCTTTCGTACCTCTCGATTGACAAAAACCTAGTATTACCGACTCGCCGAACGTCCTCTCAACGGCCCACGGGCAACTCCTTCGGTTTCGAAGCCAACGCCTGAAAAGCTGGTATCCACCAATGAAAGCGTGGGTGAACTTACTACTTTCACCCCTTGGCGCTTTTGTTGCACTTTCACTGCTCGGTCGTTTCTAGCGTCGCTCGCTGCGGTTGCGCTACGCCGCGTTCAGTTTCAGTTAACCGCAGAAATAACTCCGTCCGAAAAACATTAGGTGCGGAAAGATCGAACTACTTTCTGCGATCGGGAGCTTAGTTGGACTATCGAATCTTATCTATAGTGATCGAGTTTTCGAGAATTTTGGGGCTTATTCTCAAACATCGTGTGACATTAGAGAAAGCACTATAATGCACCGTGCCGATAACCGCTCACCCAAATTCTTTCATTAAATTCTGCCATTTAGTTTTATAGGTTTTTGGTAATGTCTGTGATTCTACTTCTGGTCGACAAAATAAAAGTATTGAGTGCTGGAAACGAGAGACGTTAGAGAGCGATAATAAAACGGTTGTCTAATTACACTAAATTTGAGTTACAGTGTTACATCGATTTTGACGGTCAGTTACTGAACCGTCAAAACTGGACTAACATTTTAACTCAAATTTAGTGCAAATAGGCAATCGTCCTTTCTTCGTTTTATTATTGAAATGTTTTTCCACAACTTCGTCGCGAGTGATTTAGTTCGGCTTATAGTGCGATTTAGAACCAAAATCCAGTTCATGGCGTACCCAAACGACTCCTGGATTTTGAATACAGCATTTGTGCAAATACAGGGTGTTTTTAACTTCGTGTAACAAAAACGATTCGGTAAAAGTAGACTGAAAATGAAGTAGAACCGTTCAACTTCCCCTTTCTATATCAATCGTTCGCTGAAATATGGTGTTTTATTTTTATTTATTTTTGAGATAACTGTTCGTCCGCTTTAAAACGACGTTTTACAACTTTTGACATTTTCGGATTCCTCATTCAATGAGGAATAAGCCTATAAGCCCCGCGCACATTGTGAAGGATATAACCTCTATTTCCGTCAGCTCTCCTTGCGAGGCTTTGAGCTTCTTATTTTCTTTCTGATTCTTAACGCGCCCTGTGACGTATCAATCGAGCCTCGCCTTTATCAGCCAGCGATTTAAAATTCAGTTTTTTCCTCCCTCGCTTGAATATTGTTGGATAAAGGTGAGCAAACCCTTGTTTATTAACCCCCGATATTGTCTTTTATAACGATTCCAGCGAATTAGGTTACTTTGATTAAATATTGAAAGAAGTTCGATTCATTTATCCATTTCATTTCTACTTATCCGATTAAATTCAAAGTGGGTCTTATTGCGTTCTTCGTATCATTTCCTTATTTTCTCCTCAAGAAGACTTATTTATTTGATATGTGAGGTGAGTTCAGTGAGTTCTTGTCATATTAAATATATTTGGCCCAGACACGAACAGCTGTAGTACAAAACCACTAGAAACATCATAACATTCATAATCAAAATCGCACACCTTTCTCGCTGATAAAGAAAATTTCAGGAGCCCTCGAGTCGATCGAATTATACTCACAATAAGATGTTTAGTATGGCCACGTGTGTTACTGAGACAACTGCCCCGTTGTGTAGGATAGCAAACTCCTCAGTTAATCAAGAGAAGAGTATTGGCCAATCCCAGAGAGCTGCGCTCCTACGGATCGCCAAGGCCTTTAAGACAGTATTGACCGAAGCATTCCAGGTGATCACTGGTCAGTTACCAGTTGATTCGGCCGTTGAGTGCATGGTTGACAGATGGGGAGTGAAATGGGAGCTTCCACCCCTCTGGGCTGAACTTCATGCGGATCTCTCCACTCTACGAAAACTTGATGCCATTGATGAATGGACATTAAAGAAATGGCAAACGAGATAGGAATCCTTCTCAAAGAGACGTGACACGTACAAGTTTTCCCCACTGTGTTGTGTTCCATGTTATCAGGGAATAGAGGGAAACGAACGGGCTGATGGGCTGGCAAAGAAGGGAGCGGCGCAAATCCCTGTCGGCCCTGAGCCCTTTTTTGGGACCACCTGGAGCCAGGAGGAGAGGATGAACTGGGAGAATAGGTGCAGGGCTGCCCATTGGCAGGGGATGTCTGGGCTTAGACAGTCAAAACTTTTCATCTGACTCTTCAAAGGAAGAGCCAAGGAGATGCTCGCACTGGGGAGGAGTCGGCAGAGCGTGTGTTTAGCAGAACCGCACTGTCGTGTGCTTAGGAGGCCTTGCTCTTCTGCTGGCAGAGTGGCGAGAGTAGAACTTGCGGAGGTCCTTTGCATTGTGCGGGGGTTGTGGGGGCGTATCAGTGACTTCGCACTTAGTGAATAGGCCCTTAGAGTTTGTGGCATCCACCGTTTAACTAAACAACCGTTTTCCCAACATACGTGAACGTTTTGGGAGGAAGTAGGCTGAGCCAGACCACTAGACGAGCCAGTTCCTTACAGGGCTTCAATGCGCGGCTCCACTTCTTTTCTCTCGAAGACCCTCTATCCTGCACGTCTTGCGCCTCTAGTGTGGAGGAATCAAGAAACCACGTGCACAGTTTCAGTGAGCGACGGTTGTTGGAAGAGCAGCCAAACTTACGACCAAGCCTGTAACCATTTCGCCCAGATTGAGCAAAAGGTTATGGTAAAGAAACGTCACGGTTGATTTGTTCCTTTGAAACTTGCCATCCAAGTAAATAGATCTGGTAGGAAACCAGATTAAGAACTTCTCTCAGATACAAATTATTGCATTCAGTAGGAGTGGAAGGAGCTCAATTGTGAATGAGTGGAAGGGCGAATCGCTCACCAGGCCTTAGGTGGTGACTAAGTGAGGGGGCTCCAAAAGAGTAGGAAGGCACCTTGAGCTCCAGAGAAAGTAAGCGAGGCATTGACTGATTGAATAACGACTCATTTTGTTCGAGATGTTGACCCAGTTTCGAGGAGGAGCCCCAAAATGTGGGTCAATGTTGATATAACTTGCACAACGTCAAACGCTAATGTGGGCCTGAATGATACGTCGCGACGCCACGAGCGAATAGGCGTCAACTGGACGGAAACTCATCTGTAGTCAACTTGCACAGTGCGAGTTTCTGATATGTAATTAAAATTTTGTGTAATTTGAACAGTCACAGTGAATTTGCTACAGTTGGAAATGGTTTGGTTTGTAGCGCCGATTTCAGTGATGGTGAAATTCGTCTTTCAGCAAAGTACGAGTAAACAAACGCGTGAAAATGCAAATAATATAAATGAACGCAAACTTGATTCGGGAAAAGCAAGTGAATATATTCTACATATTACAGAACCACGTAGGTCTGTATTGTAAACCGAAATAAATAAAGAAACAAGAATGCCGGTACACTGTCAACCAACAGTCCATCGAATAAACACCTTAAGCACTTATTTGTTTATCAGTTCCATTGATGGGAAAGTTCCATTGATCCATGGGGTTGGGGCGAAAATGTAATAAATACGAGGATTTATAATTTTTTCCAAAATGGCTTTAACGATTTTGATTGAACTTGAATGTGCCAGCTACTAATCAAAAGAGCACTACTTTTATCCACAACTCTATGTGAATATACGATGAACGAAGTATCAAATCTACAAAGCAAAAAGGAGGATTATTTTTTGCTTTTTGCACAAAACGGCATTAACGATTAGGATCAAACACGCCGTGTTTTTTTTTAAGTAGTACCCGTATTTTGTCTCTTTCCGTAAATGTTCCTCTGACATTCTGCTGAATCAAGATGTGCTTAAAACCCCTGTTTTTACATTCCTTGGCTTTGAGAAGTAGAAAGGAAAGTTATGTAACCGGCTGAACAATAAATGTTGAGTTCTTCTCGGATCTTTACGTTTCAGTCCGAAAGATACTATTCCTGATTGACAAGTAGTATGTGTATGTGTGTGTGTCTGAGTCCGTGAACGCGAGTTAGAGAACATGGAACGAAATCAGCTCAAACTTGATATCCGTCCCGCAAGTGACCATGAGGCGCCAAAACATGTGTATGTTATCTAATTATAGTTATCATGGTGATCAAACACCAAATTTTTTTCCTCAAAAACGGCTCAAACGATTTTAATTAAAATGCTTCTATGGACAGCTCCAAATGATGCGACAATGCCATAAAATTCTCATTTGCGGCAAAATGACTAGAGCAGCACAATAAATTACCAAATATTTCGACGAATATAGATTTTAGCGCAGTTTCCGCTCCGCTCAAAAAGGAAGTAGAACCTTCTGAAAATTGAGGGGGTAGTCCAATCATGTGCCTGTATGGAGAGCGTTTGATAACGCCCATGACATATATATAGGGACTACTCCGGAAATTGCGGAAATTCAACTACCCGATAACTCTGTGATATGATAAGTGATTATTATCCTTCTCAAAAAAATCGAATCTACAGCCTCGTCAATATTTCTTGTGCCAATCGCTCATTGATGGTCAAATCATGCGTATGAGTAGCCCAATATATTCCGGAACTGTGAGCCCTACAAAATGGGGAAACGAGCCAGGCCTGGCTTGACCTACTGGCTCGTTGTCCATCGAGGGACGCGTGCCTCTACGCTGCAGCAGTCATCTACTGCTGGCAGCTGAGGAACTGCGCTGCGCTTGCGCTAGAGCAAGGATGCAAGAGTGGACTCACTCGTCCTAGCCTCATCTAGTGGGGGGCACCATGGTCCCAGGCCCTTCCACCGGTTCGCCCACGCCTGTGCGAAGACGTGGAACTGGTGGACCTCCGCCTTGCTGGAGAGGAACTGCCCTCCTCTTGCCTCAGGAAACCGAGCGCGCTCTCTGGCACTGCAATAAAGGTGGCAGGCGAAGAGCACGTGAGATGCGCTCTCCGCAGCAGTCGCTGAAGGAGCAGAGCCTAAAGAAATGCAGCCAGTCGTTGAAGGCTCCATGGCCGGAGAGCAGCTGCACTCTCGCAAAGGACGGCTGCCACCAGTCCATCTGCAACCTCCCCTCGGTGAAGGGGAGTATGCTGTGGAGGTACCGCGCAGTGGGACCCACGTCCCATCGCACCTCCCACCAGTTAATGAGTGCCTCTTGAGCGTAGGCGAGTCTCCTGCGGATTCATCCTGTTGTAGCGAGGGGTTGGAGGGCCTGGAATGGCTCGTGGTACTCTGCTACGTAGTCCCGTTTTATGTGGGACTGGAGCACCGCTAGGTCGAGGACTAGGTCCAGGGGTGGAATGCCTGCGACAATCTGAAGGGCCCTGAAGTGGTGCAGTATGCCGGCAGGATAGCACTACCACTTTCTGTACCTCCTGAAGTTATGTTTGACAAGTTCATGTTAAATGAGTGAAAAATAAATCGAATTAGTAGAATAAGTCGTGAAAACCAGTGAATTTATGGGGAGCTAAGGACAGTGGTGTGATGTGGCGCGCCTGATATTTTAAAATTGTTTTCCAACTCTTCACAGTAAATTCCTATCTCGATTTAATCAGCACAGTGTCTTCTAGCAACCTACATTTCGTTACTCTCAACCATTTCTGTAACCACCTGTTGAACAGAGAAAATTACCTTTGCCGAATTTATCTCATTTTCTTTATATCGACTCTCACTATTTTGATCAACTTACAGTGCATCTTTCGGCAGACTACCTACACTTTGTTAAGCGTCTTGGGCCTTGAACAGCGCCGGTTTTGTATCGTCGAATTTTCAAGTGGACGAGGAAAATTGTGCGAAGCTTCGCACAAGATGTGTTCACGTTTCCTCTTCCAACTTGGCCGATCGAGCAATTAAAAGAGAGAAGCGGCTTTTCGAGGTCGCAGCGAAACTCAAGAGCTGGCGGAGGGCGACGTGACTCCGGGGACCCACGCGGCGTCGGAGGGGCAGCTCCAGCGAAGGAGCGAGGGGCGAATATATTTTTTTGACTCTGACCCACTTGCCAGTGAGTCAGTGGGTCAATGTCGAGACTCAGTCCCACTCGAGTTGACGGCAGAGCTGAGGACCCGCTGTGTACGTCTTATCGCCGATAATTTCCCGTCCGTCTCTTATCGCTGCTTTTATCACCAGACACTCGACGGAACTTGCGGGAAAAAGAATGTGTTGCAACGCATCGCATAACTTTCCCCAAGCCCACTTACATACTGCTCGTCTCCCAACTGTCCCTACTAACCTGGCATAACATAAAACCCGGTAGTGATTGACGTTCCAGAATTTATTAGGTCGCCACTAATTATGTCACGACCTTTATTAGATAACCAGCGTGTCGATAATTCATGGATCTATCGACACAATTTTTTTTGGAACGAATCGCATTTGCCGTTTGGGAATTATACGGGCAGCACTGCGGAAAAAGTTATTGAAAATCGCAGTGGGTTCCCAATTATCCCATACCCACCACTAATCTGCCATTGCGTAGTAATAATAAACTTATTGGTATGTTCCTTGGGTGCTAATGTGCTGTGGATGACGTCTTTCGAAAAATGCGTTTTTGGACGTTAATCAAAAGAACCGAATCTCTGGATATAGTTGTAGAGAATTGACCCGAGTAGACGTAGGTGGTTAGTATATGAATTTTACACTGCTGGAATCAAATTATTAAATAAAAAGTAACTGCTGCATTTCGCGTATACAATAATAAATATGTTGTGCGCTGCAACACACAACTTTCCATAGCTCAACATCAATTTACTTGTGTGTGGGGTGTTGGGCGTTTTTAAACGCTCTCCCTACAGATATTTGATTAGACTAGTACACCAATTTTTCCTAACATTCTAGTAACATTATGCGGAGTTTATAAGGAATATATCGCGATAAAATCGATTTCGTCGAAAATGTTGGTAATTTATTGTGCTGCTCTCGTCACTTTCTCACAAATGGGAATATCATAGCGTAGTTCCTTTATTGAGAGCTATCAATATAAATAAAAAATTTAATCAAAATTGTTAGAGCCGTTTTTGAGAAAAAAATTGGTGTTTTGATCACAATGATAACTATGGTTAGCTTTCGGTTGATTTTGCTCATACCCTTATTTTGGCGTCCCATGGTAATCTACGGGCTAGATATCAAGTTTGAGGTGATTTGATTCGTTCATTTTCGCTAAAAATCGTGCACAGACCATTTTTCCAAATAGTGTTTTTCGGACCCTACTCGGGAACCGAACAGAATCTGAAGAGAACTAAATTTTTTTTCAGCTGATTACACAACTTCCCTTTCTACTTTGTAGAGCCAAAGAAAGTAATGAAAGAAAATCGAAAGTATTTGGTTCGAAGCGTGTCAATTCAACATGCTACGTAGAGGGGCACTGTGTCTTCGACCAATGCAGTTTCACGAAAACATTTATACAGAACAAAATGGAAGAGAGTAGTTGAGAGTATCCCGTACGTTTGATTGAACCCATTTTAAGAAAGTGTTACAAAACAGTAATTTAATGTTACCGAGCTATCATGGGTTATATAACCGTTGAACATATAGATACGTGGAGGACGAAATGTGGGCACAGGTTTCTTCAAGAGGATCTGTCAGCTTGACCAAATGTAGTCAAGCGGTTACTGTGGAAATTTCGAAAACGTCAATGAACACATTTTTAACCCCTTTTCGTTGTTCAATGGACTCTCAGGAGTACGTTTATGGAGACATAGTTGGAGAAACGATGCGAGTTTGATGACGATTGTTGTTGTTTACCCTAAACATTTTAAAACGCCGCAAATTAGTATACAACGGTTTATTATTTCTTTCTACAGCTTTTAGCAGCCTCACACCTCCGAGACTCATCTCATTTTCATCGAAAAATAGGTCTTCTAGGCGACACTACGCAATTTGTACGGCGTGATGCGACAGGTGGTTGGCCGGAAATTAGCCCAGGGTGGGGAGAGTCGACAATTTTTGCTATATTGTTCCGCGAGTACCTTCAAGTGGTAGAATTTGCCTCGTTATATTGACTGTGATTTCGCTGTGTTCCATTCAGACGCTTCTGAGACCACTCCTATTCGTCTCGGCGTCGAAAGCAAACAACACGATACTAAACACCATTATAAATGTGATAAAACTGCCAAAATTCCGGTTTTGGTTTCGTCCGACCGCCTTGCTTAGTAGACGAGCACTTCTAGATCCCAACCGAAGTTTCGCTCGTAAAAATGTATTCTTTAGACGACGTTGAAGGCAAAACCGCGAACGAAAAAGGCAGATTTATGAACGTTCTTCATGAAACGGAGCGTCAATTTTGAGGTAGATTGTCCAAAAAATTTCCAGATCGAAAACGTAGTAATTTTTTTAAGACAAGACAATTACAACAGTCATATTCCTTATTGCGGGATTGAATGAATTGAACACACTGCATAATTGAGTTAAGCTGCTTTTGACACTGGGATATTCGTGGATCATTCTATTTCTGGAGGGATGAACTGCGAAATGTGCCGAGGACGTTCGAGGAGGGTCGGGAAGTGAGGAATGGAGCGAATCTTCCGACAGCAAGTGGGTTTAGGTGGCGTGAATGTCTCCATGCACCGAAGCCTGGTCGTCGCAGGTGTCGCAGTCTCTATATATAGTTGAATTTCGTACGAATGGAGGGGCATGAACGATGTTACGTTGAAGTAAGCTATTTCGTTGGCTTTCTAGTCACTTAAATTGTAAGTTGGAACAAGTGTCCCATACCGGAAGAACATACTCCTAAACAGGACGGATGGGGGATTTGTATCGTGGAAGTTCCTAAGAAAGGTGTACGTTACGGCTTTAGATTTAGTTGTATTGGTATTCAAGCGCCATTTGGCCACTGTCTCAACTTTTCTATGTATATTTGCAGGACTTGTGCAGCCTCTGCGGGGTCTTTACGGCTTACAGCGTAGAACAGATCATCGGCTTATAAACCAGAGAAGTCAGGGGACTTCATTCTGTATATTTACGGAGAATGCGAAAAGATTTTGAGGGAGACGAGGTTTTATTTTATTAAGAAGACCTGCGTGCCAGACCCGATCGAAAGTTTGTTCAGTATCGAAAAACGTAGTTTTACATACTTCCTTTGAGTGGGAAGCGTTCTTGATATAATAATGCAGCAAACCCGCTTCTTGGGAGAAATTGTTAATAATTCCGAAATTAAATTTTCGATTCAGTAGTATTTTTCCACGCTATTCCACTGTTTTTCTTGGGAGAGTACATGGCGCGACACACATTATTCTCAGTCCACGATTCTAATCTCTGAGGTTGAGGCTATTCTCGACGTCGACACTCATTTCACAATGCAAAAGTGACGTACTGCGGCACTCTACACTCTCGAAACTGGCGTCACTCTGCAAATAAGAATGCAAGTATTGAGGTCGACCAACTCCAGTGGTTTAAGTAGTTAAAGTCGTAGAAATTATCTGGCTGATGAAATCGATGACAGCTGTAACAGTCCAGCCAGCGGGAGTTTTTCTAAGTCACATCCTAGTGAAGTAAATTTACAAATTTAGACTTAGTCCACAACTACCTGTAAAACTTGATATTTCGCATCATAGAACAACTGCTCATAGAATAACATAAGGATGAACACGTAGGTATTAAAACCTTTAATTTCAATGCAAAAAATATCTGGTGCGTCGCAACACACAACCTTCCTTAGCTCAACGTCAATTCACTCGGGTATATGACTTTTTACTTTCCTTGCTCTACGAAGTAGAAAGGAAAGTTATGTAATCGGCTGAAAAACAAATTTTGAGTTTTCTTCAGATCTTTACGTTTCAGACCCTCCTGAGTCCGAAAAACACTATTTGGGAAAATGGTCTGTGTGTGTGTGTGTCTGTGAACGATTTTTAGAGAAAACGACCGCACCAAATCAGCTCAAACTTCATATCTCGCCCGCAAGTCACCATGGGACGCCAAAATAAGGGTTTGAACAAAATCCACCGAAAGTTAACTATAGTTATCATAGTGATCAAAACACCAAATATTTTTTTTCTCAAGAACGGCGATTTTGAATAAATTTTTTATATTGATCAATAAGGCAACTATACCATAAAATTCCCATTTGTGGGAAAATGACGAGAGCAGCACAATAAATTACCAAAATTTTCGACGAAATCGATTTTAGCGTGGTTTATAGATAAAACAACCGTACCAAATCAGCTGAAACTTGATTTCTAGCCTACAGGTTACCATGGGACGCCAAATTAAGTGTATGGGCAAAATCCACTGAAAGTTAACTATAGTTAGCATAGTGATCAAAACACCAAATTTTGTTTCTCAAAAATGGCTCTAACGATTTTGATTAAATTTTTTATGTTGATAGCTCTCAATAAGGCAATGATACCATAAAATTCCCATATGTGGGAAAATGACGAGAGCAGCACAATAAATTATCAAAATTTTCGACCAAAAGCGTTTTTAGCGCAGTTTTTTCCTTATAAAGTCCGCTGGAATGTTAGTAGAATGCTAAAAAAAATTGGTATTGTAGTCCAATTCAATACCTAAAGTGTGAGCGTTTAAAATTGCTCATGAGATACATGGGGGTTACTCCAGAAATTTCTGAATTTCAACTACTGCCGTTTTGCTTAATACCAGTTCTAAAAGTGTTTACCCAATAACTCTGCAACAGTAATTACTATCCTTCTTCATAAAATTCGTGTTTACAGCCTCATTAATGATCTGTGTACCGATTGCTCAATATGGGTCCTGCAATGAGTACGAGCAGCACAATAAAATCTGGAACTGTAAGCGCTACCGCTTTCTGCTGCCGTAAAGCGTTATTTGACCAAGTTCAAATTAACTGAGTGATAAATGAATTGATTAAATCGAATTGGCCATGTACAAAGTGAATTGACGTAGAGCTAAGGAAAGTTGTGTGTTGCAACGCACCAGATATTTTTCTACTCACTCAATTCATTTATCACTCAGTTCATTTGAACTTGGTCAAATAATACTTCACGGCAGCAGAAAGCGGTAGCGCTTACAGTTCCGAAATTTATTGCGCTGCTCGTACTTATTTCCGTACCATTATTGAACAACAGGTACACAGAGAATTAATGAGGCTGCCAACATAGGTATAGTTGCCTAATTGGGAGCTACCAATATAAAAAATTTAATAAAAATCGTTAGAGCCGTTTTTGGAAAAAAAAATATTTGGTGGATTGATCACTATGATAACTTAGCTTTCGGTGGATTGTGCTCATACCCTGATTTTGGCGTCTCATGGTAACCTGCGGGCTAGATATCAAGTTAGAGCTGATTTGGTAAGGTCGTTTTCACCGACATCGTTCACCGACACACACAGACCATTTGTGTTTTTTGGACTGGAATGGTAGGGTCTGAAACTTTACGTTCTGAAGAAAACTCAAAATTTTGTTTTTAGCCGATTACATAACTTTCCCTTCTACTTTGTAGAGCCAAGGTAAGTAACGAGTCATCATTAGATTCCATGAAATATGTTCGTGTCCTAATGTTGACACGCCGTCTACATTTGATGAAATTTGATTGAAATAATTTGGTATACTCGTAATATTTTCATTCAGCTAAGTGAAGTCTTAGGTAGACATTCCCTGTTCCCAATGTTGACAAACAGTTCATAAAGCTGACTTGATCTTTTCGGGGGTACCCACCCGGTTTCCTTTGTTTGGATTATCGAAGAAAATTATTTCTCGCCTGTCAAAAATGTTATTTTCAAGTTGACCAAGGTCAGTATAAAACATGGAAATTTCAGTTCACTGTTAAAATTCTTGTTAGTTTTACCTATATGTCGACATATTTCGTTCTCTGTCGTTCTTCAAGTACATAAGTAATAAAACAGAACTCGTTCTAATGGGTTGTACCTAATTGTACGTTTATTACTTTTGACTTCCTTAATTCAATTAAATTTTACTTCATATGTTTCTTAGCCGCTTTTTTCCATTTCCTACCTTCGGCAATTCAGGAAAAGAGGGGGTGTACAACGTTTAGGTGCCAACATTAGGACCTGCAAGTGTCGGCATTTCTGAGAGGAAATGTGTCAACATTTGGACAAACTCATGATAATCAACGAAGGTATTTCCGGGCATTTAGTATGAGCGAACTGTTCTCACAGTTCACAGTAAGTGGATTCAACAGATTTGTCTTCCTAGTAGTGTCCACAATTGGTGCTTTTCTTCAAGTCTAACTGATTTTTTATTCGGTTTATATTGCCTTTACGTGGAAAGTGTTGCCACTTAATGTTCCGGATTTTATTGACTCGCTCCTACTTATGTCCCAATATTTATTCAGTGATAAAGTTATAGATGGTTCGATGAGAGAGCTGAAACGACCTCTTCCTATTGGTTCACAGTTCCGTCGGTTTTGTCGAAGTAGGGAATCTTTCGCGGAGTTTTGGGCAACTTAAACGCATTTCCCAGAGTAAACAATAAATTCGAACTATGAACACTCAACCTGAACGAGGTGGTCATGTTGAAGAGCCTCAACAACCAATATTGAGCAGGAAAATTCGCGATTTCTTTGCATGATCCTCAAATGGTATCATACCATAAACCATAAACGATGACACAGCTCAAAGATATTTTAACACTCTGCACGATTGGTATTTATACAATTATGTCCTTGATATATTTAGTTATGAGCTATTGATATATTTCACGAAGGAAAAGTGTGGTGAAGTTGAATGATGGTTTCATAATTTTGGTCTGCTCCAGAAATATCTCTCATCGTTCGTTTTGCGTGGGTTTACGACGCGTTGTTGCTGTTCAATGACGACGATAACCGCGAAATGGTGCAATTCGAGAATCGGCCGTTTTATCTGGAGGCCTTGACATCGAGCGGGGCCCAGAAGTAGGTTAATGGCGCTCTGTTCGACGACGGCCTGCTGTAGATTCGTTTCCCCGTCGGTCAAGTTGTAGGAGGAATCTAAATTTATTGCGTAACAGCTTTTTCGAGGGAGTACTCTCTTTTCGGGGTCCCAAAATGTGATCGTCTTCCACAGGGTCGACCCAGTTGGGGGTTCCGTGGGATGCCTATGGAGCTGCACGCTCTTTTTTTTTTAACCTCCACGAACGCCCTTGGTCGGTTCGATTAAAAAAAAATGAGAGAGCGTGAGACAAACAAACGTGACCCTAAGATTCCCTCGAGTGCTCGAATTCAATAAAATACCTGTGCAAGCAGATTTTGACATGAGCACGAACTGTGATGTCTATTTAACCTGTGTGAGTGACGGGAATGTCCCAGAACTCACCACTAGTCAGTTGTCCAAGCAGAATGCCGCGTGGAAAATCCTTTCATTTTTATCCCGTTCTCCAGTTGTCCGTGTAGAAGGATTCAGCTCAATCGGTCCAGCACACACACATACCTCTACCCGAAATCAGGTTTTTTCGATTCAGCATGTCCAAAACGTAATGGATCGATGATAAATCAAAATTTTGTAGATGACCATTACGTTCCTTATTATTTGAGTACGGAAAGTAAAAATAAATACTAGGTTTTATACAGAAATGACACCCTATTCAATTGGTTTTACACTGCAGTCAATTACTTCTATTGTAACTTGGCTTCTGTTCCGTTTCATTCCTTCGTCTCCATTACGCTCGGTAACAGTTTTAGGAGTCAATCGGAATTCCTTTTATCCCACGCCCTATTTTACACATATCGTCCTTTACGCCGAACCCCATTCTAAATCCTGTCTTTCCGAAGACAAGGTATTCAGTGCAAAGAGCTTGATGATAAATTTCCGTCAGCGTCTTATCCAGTTTTCTGCCTTTAATCTGTAAACGAGAGAACTATTTGTAACCTGTCAATAACACAACCCAAGTCGTGCTTGTGCGTTCTCGCAGTAAAACGTTTTACCCCTCTTTTCCAAATATCTAGAGCTCAGAAGTTGGGGGTGGGCAACTCGAATAGATTCGGGATCTAATGGGAAGTGAGAGGACAGGTAACCGGCACGCAGCAGCACCGCGTGGCAGTAATCACGTGCCCTTCGCTACCTTCACTCTCGTGCTCTCAATCTAACTCCACTCCCTCTTTCCTTTCTATTCCTGCCTTCCTCCGGACTTCCAACTCGAATCGATACTTTCTTTGACTTTTCGAGTACTTCCATAATTTTCTTCTTTTTTTTTCAATTTTGCGAGGGAAAAGGTCAACGAGAAGTGGAACAGTTGCCGATGGCCGAGCGAAAATCTCTTGACGGGGCCGTAGGTTCAATTAGGGGGCCATTGAGGAAGAGGAATCGAAGAGAGCAAACGATACGAACCTCGCTAAATGAAGGATCAGGAGGATCTTGTCGTTCAACACACGGATTTCATTGCTCTACCAACTAATCACATATATTTTCACTCAACTGATTCGAACCTTCAAGAACCTACATAACTTTTCTTATGGAAACTGCTAATGCTTGAGGTTCTTGATTTAGCTGCCCGTACGTACGCCACGACATTTATTGAGTAACCAACGTGTAGGCCTATTGTAGAATTATCAGACTACCAACAATAATCCTCTCAAATGAACAAGATTTATAAAGAAATATCTTACACACGCACCACACAACTTTCCTTAGCTCCACGAAGATTCAACGATTTTCTAGGTTTAACTAATCCGATCTATTTTCCACTCAATTCATCTAATCTCGGTTAAACATATGTTCGCGCCAATACGCCAATATGGTTAAAACAAACCAAAAAAAAGGTCGTACGAGGGAAAATTGAATATAGATGATTAAAATTACTAAAATTATGCCAAAATAAAACTGCTTCTAATTGATCAAAATAAAACCCAATCAAAATGAAAACCTAAAGGAGCCCCGTTACAAGAAAAAATAGTAATTTCACTTAAAATGAGAGAGAGAGAGAGGAGTTGAAAACTAAGGAAACGGCGTAAAGAAATGCCTGAAGACATAAAAAGGAACTGTCTGAATTTCTGAATGACGAGGGACGATACGCGTCTGACTCGAAAACATCGCCTGGGCACCGACCAAACGAAAATCAAAACGTTCTCCGAACGTAGGTCAAACACAGAAATGATGACTGTGTGGGTGAGCTCATCCTAAGTACACTGCAAAATTTTTATAGAAAAATATGGCAAGTTGAGAGGCTACCCAGGAATAAGCAGACTCTAGGCGTCGAACGCAACGCGACTGATTTTTACGCCCCTGGATCCGGCAGGTGACTCACTCTGGCTACAATAATGCCTGTGACTTGTCGTTACAAGGGGCAGGTCTTTCTCCTTCTTTTTTCTTTCTTTTTTTATTCGTCTTCTCCCATCTTTTCCTTTTGTTGCGCCGACACACCGCCCACCTAAATTTGACAGAAATGCAGCAGGCGAATGAGTTTGGAGACAGGACAAACAAACTGTGAATTAGCAGTTTTGACAGTCACAACTCGGGTGATGTGGTCAGCACCTGGGTGAGTGGCCAACACACTAGCCGTGGGCTATGACTGGACTGGTGCTTCGCCTTTAAGAAGGACATAGACTCCAACTTCTAAATTTGGAATACTTCTCGACCACTTGGGCCGTCCTGGCATAGCGTGGAGATATTCCATACGCCATATTTGCCAAAATTTGCCGGTCATTATCTGCACCAAACGGTCTTCCAATTAGGAAATGCTCTGGTGAAAGGGAATCCGTCTCTTCTGGGCTGCTCGACAAAGGACACTAAGGCCTAGAAGTCAGTATTGCTTCGGTTTTAGAAAATAATGTACTAATCTTCTCAAAGGTTAGCGGAGAGTCTCCGGAGATTTTCCGGACAACTGTCTTGGTGGATTTGACACCTTCTTCCCACAAGCCGTCACAACGTTTTACGTGGAATGTAGTGGCGCTTAAAGTTCCGAAATTTTGCGAGGTGCTTTTACTTACGTCACAAACGTTATTGAGCAATCAGTGTACGCCGCGTTTTATGATGTTGTCCACATGATTTTTCTGGCAAGATCGAGTCCACCGTTTTAGAATTAACAAGCAAAACCAGCGAGAAATGGCAGTACGTGGTACGGCGGTGGTGGGGATTTGGGAATTTCTGTGGTTGTCAATAATTATCTTGTGAACGCTATTAAACCGTCGTCGCATAGATAGTTTATTGTACTAACACCCTGATTTTTCTTAGAATACTAATATCACATGAGTGGGATTTATCAGGTAAAACTGTCTAAAATACGCACCCCGTTTTCCCAAATTGTGTTTTCCAGACTCAGCCGCCCTTGAAAAGTAAAGATGTGAAGCAAAGTCAACGTTTTCAGCAGATTGAAACTTTCCTTTCTACATAAGGCGCTAAAATAAGGGCATGAGCAAAATCACAACATCATCATAATTATCGTAGAGATTCACAAATTAAATATTTTGTTTTCAAAACTGCTCTACCGGTTTTGATTAAATTATTTGTGTGAACAGCCTCGAATAATATACCATAAAATGTTCTTCCTTGGACAGCACAATAAATTACGACATATTTCGACAGATTTCGCTTATTTTCGCGCAGTTTTTTCATCAATCAATCAGACACTAGCACCTTTATAAAAATTATAATGATAATCCAATAGGCTATCTGTACGATGCAAAGTTAATAACGCTGACTCACGGAAAACATCAGAAATTCCGGAATTTTGACTGACGTCGTTTTTTTGACTAAATTGTTTCGCATTTTCCTTTCAAAATCAAAACTGTACCTGCTTACCTAGAGACAAAAAACCATATTGACAGCCCCATCAATCATCTGTACTTCAGGTTTTCAATGAAGATCGTAACATAAGTAGCAGCAGCCCGACAAAGTACGAAACGCAAAGTACTAGCAGTCTCTCACATACTCTGAGTGAAAACATGTTAAACACCAGATTTTTTTCACGGTTGCAATGCCTCTCTTACCCTTGGGGTAGCGAAAAGTATAGATAATATTTAGGTAATAACGCGTTATTACTTTTTTTAACGCATCATCATAAGTTTCCTACGATAATTAAAACTTCAGTTTCTTAAAATAGAAAATAATCCAAAAGCGTAAGTAGATTAAAATATTTATGTGCAACGACCCAACGGCTTCGGGGGATGAATAAAATAAGAAATTATTAACTAAATGAACAATCGTCACACTACTGTCGCAACGTGTGCGAGCACGCAGGATCTGGCAACAGTAAGAGCAAGTTACTAAGCAAAGAACAGCAGGAGCCAAGTACTTTCGCGTTGAACTTCAAGAGAATAAAATGCTGAACCTAGGTGATAGGCCACTAGCAATTTATTCATTAGGTGGGTAGAGGTAATGAAGAAATAGATCACATGACTCAAAATGCCCTCGCTAGAACGCGCGTTTCTTCGTATTGGCTTCAAAATCGCAATAAACTACTCGTCTAGCGGTCGTTACAAATACGAATAGTGATCCTCGGCGTCTTCTTACCTCCTATTACGATAGTCTCTAAGGGATGTCACGCAACTCTCAAAGGCATCGATCAAACCTGCAACCTCCTGGTGTGCTGCCAAAGTAGAAAAATAAAAATATTTCAATAACCAAATCATGCATTGGTAAAACAGGGCAATTGGAAAAAATCGTGGTTTAAAGCCCACTATGGGACTACAACAGCTTCCCCCGCGCAAGTCATCGCTCTGCGCAGGTTTCACGGCTCTACCAACTTCCTTCGCATCGGATTACAACCGAATCGAACGAAACGGTTACGAAGCAGGCCGTTTTGTCACGACGAGAGCCCTCGCTTAGCAGTTTCGCGCCGTTCTAGAGAAGTCGGCTCAAAACTCTTGAGAAGGAAGCGACTTACGTTGCAGCGGCGAGTGCAACGACTTCCCAAAGTGAAAGTCCTTTCCGTCTCTTTCGCTCGGTAATTGCATTTTCACTTTCCGGCCCGCACTTGTCATTAGGAAGATGATGAAGATGAGAGGGCGACGGACGAGATGAGACGAAACGAGACGAGATGAGATGGGATGAGATGAGACGTGATGAGGCTCATCCAAAACGTTCGATTTCCTTCGACAAGCCCTCGAGATGACTCCAATCTGCATCAGACCCGATTCTGACTTACAACTTTCTTGAAACTCATTAGTAGGCATATTATGCTGGTTATAGCGCAGGGTCTCGTAGGAATTACTTACCAGAGAGGAGACGGAATTCGAACGGCGAACAGGGCCTCGTGGAGGTAACCTGGCAGGCACAATAACCTGAACGAAACCTCCCCTTTTACCTGCTGCTAGAAAGGTAATGACGCAGTATAATGACGTCATGCAAACTCTGAAGCTGAAGCACGCTCAACGTCGCATTGCTATGACGCACTGCCCCCAGCAATAATGAAATACCTACTCTCATTCATCAAGCAAACAAATCCCGAAATACCACTGATAGGACTTCAAACGCGGTTCATCACACAACTTTTCTCACGCCTTAAGTTCTGGAATTATTGTCCTGCGTTCACTTAGTCTAATCGTCTGACGTCGCCAAATGAAAAGTGTAGAAAAACCAGGTGCAAATGTCAGGTTTTGTGGATTAAACGATTATTTAGATCTGAAGCAGTGATTTCTCGCCAAATTCGGGGAAACGCCTATTGACAATACCGCACGAGCGTGTAGATACAATACTCACAATATTTTGCATAAAGATACGCCAAAAAGAGAAAATAGGTTGGTCACAAAACAAGTAATTCATGTTCTTGGGAAAGATGAGACAATGATTCGGTCGAAATAAACATTGAAACAAGGAGGTTACCTTCGAGGGCTCTCAGAAGCTCAGTTTGTCACGATTACTATACTTTCCTTTCGCTTTGGGATAAAACCACAGTTTCAACACATTTTCGAACGGGGGAGTGTCGTAGCGCGCGCAAAAGAAACCTTTACACAAACGGTGGGTACAGCTTTCTTACAAGTACGCAACCACTGGGGGCATTTTATGTCTTTTATTTTTGTTTTCATGCAATGATAACTACGTTTGATTGTGCTCGTTGATGGTTTCGATATAATGGCCGCGTCAATTGCAATTGACATTATTACTTAGTCACTGAGGTTATTAAAACGTGTGATGTTACCAAGCGTTCGATTTTGTAACAGACGTTACCATGCATCTAACCCAACACAAATTTCGCGTCGCTTCTCCGTTACATATCCCGCGTTACATTTTCGATTTTATGTAGCAAAGTAAAGACATAAAATGTCAAAAGAATGTATTTTATTCAACGCCGAATTCAACCTAAACATAAACATGACAACTGTTGGCTCGTAGCCAACTCCCAACGTCCCTCCCCCTCTTTTCCTTTGAATGCCATTATCACGTCTGAATGAACAACCTGCCATTTGCATGGCAAGGCTGAACACCGTCCGTATGCTTTTTCAAAATCACAGGTGGCTCTGAACAGTCCCTCACACAGTCCAGGCATACCACATCGCTAGCAAAGATCAAAAGTGCTTCTTGTCTCCATAGCACGCCTCCCAGTCTCGTCTACCACGACCTTTCTTACTGTATTACAATCAACCGGTGGTTCGAGGACCTCGCAATATGTCAAAAGTTCCGGCGGCCGCGCGGTAGATTCTGCCGCATAGTTCAATCGTGTCTCGGCCCATCATCTAATTGCAAATGTGCAAGAACGAAGTAATGTGTCGCCGAGCACCCGTCATTGTTTGCAATTATTTTCGCGCTCAATAGCCGCCCATCTTTGCCAGAACATTTTATGGTCGCCAAGCGATAAAAACTGGCGCTGCGTGGAGAGAAAGGACCGTTATGGGCGCCTTCGTGCAAATGAAGCTCTCCTCCAAGCTTTCACCCGAAGGACAGTATCGATACCTTCACTTTCCGCTGGGTTATTTTTCAACGAGCCGTCCCGTAACTTGAAACAACTCAGTTGTTTCCGCGATAAAATGAAAGCCGGAAAACTTGAAGAATTCGGAGTGCAACTTAAACCAGCGCCGAGAACTTCCAATTAGAGAGGCGCACGTTTTGAATCTTTGCTCGCTGTTACTGCGTTTTTTTCTGCAGAATGTTTCTTTACTTACTGGACCTAACGACGGTATGGAGGAGAGGTTCTAGTTGAAAAACTCGATTTGAAACTACAGCCGTCGTGGGGGATCGTATTAAAAAATTAGGACTGGAACCAATTCCACTCTACCTATCTGCTCACATCCAAATTTACTCGATCGGCGCACGGTGTGATCCAATTGTATGCCAATGTAAATTTGAAGGTTGTCCACATATAACTTGAATTCACTGTGCACAGCGGGGGAAAGAGAAAGAGAGAACGTGAGAAGGTGGATGGGGGGGGGGAGAGAAAGATTAAGATTAACGACTTTATAGTCGTTATTGGCAGAATGGACTAACGTTTTTCTACTAACCATTTTTACGGCGTTCCACAAATTATTCAATTCACACAGTGTAAACATCTACGAACATTTCAAAAAAATTCTTCTTGACAGTCCCCTACACGTTGATGTTTGAATGAAAGCCATGGCATAAGTAGTGGCAGCCCGATAAATTTTTAAAAGTTAAACACTATTAATGCTGTAGAACGTTGACTCAAGTCACACCAGATAATTTTGGCATTTTAAGTTTATTATAGGGCAAAAGGATTACTGAGAGCTTTCAATCTTGTAAAAATGGGCTTTTCAGGTTCATTTAAACAATTATCGTGATTACATCAAGCTAAAATTAACTCAATTCTGAATAGTAATATTAGCTCAGGATGGCGGATGTAAGACTGGAACGCATGAGGGATCTCCTTTTCAGTAAACCGTTCAACAGAAAATTTTCCAGATCGACATGGCAGAAATTGCACGCAAATTTGAGATCTGTTTGGATGTGGCGCGTATCTCGAAAGGAAACTGATTCTATAGAAATATTCCACAGGATGTGTGTTTTCAGGGTCTAGATCGATGCAGAATCTCCAGGATTCAATCTGCCTACATTCTCTGGATTCTACTGAGGGCGAGCAAGGAGCGTGTGGTGGGGCTCCGATTGAACATCCAAGTTCTTGGTGTATGATGAATAATTCACTGAAATCATTTACACAAGTCTCAAAAGCTTTTTAACCTTTAATTAGAATTTCAGTCTTTGAATTATCTCCAAGACAACAGCGAAGGAGCCATTTCCCCTCCGCCGAGTCTCTTCTCACTGGAAAGAAAGCGAAGAGATTTTTGCCCTCCCATCCGGAACTTGGACCTGCTAAAGCTGAAGAGTGAACGTGGAAGCCAGAGGGAGAGGAGAAGGTTGAGTTGCCAAGGAATGAAACCAGCTACACGAAGTCAAGTTTTCCCTTCGTTGGAGGTTGGCGCAGTTGGGTTATGAGTGGACTTTCTCCTTCAACGTCGATTCGCCGTAGCCGGTTGTTATAAGCCTCTTTGGAGTCCAGTGATTCAACGCAGATTTGCTTCGGGATAACCGCCGATTCTTTCGTTTCTCTCCTCCAGCCAGCGAAGACATACTGAGCCATTTTCGCTCGAGGTGACGCGTCATTGGAGTTGATAGTTACTGATAATATTTGGTCTTTTGATCACTATGATGACTATAGTTAGTTTTCGATCGATTTTCTTCACAACGTTATTTTGAAGTTCCAGTTTGATCTGATTTGCTAACTCGAGATGATTTAGGTTAGCGGTTCTCTCCCAATGGAAAATATTTGGTCTTTTGATCACTATGATGACTATAGTTAGTTTTCGATCGATTTTCTTCACAACGCTAATTTGAAGTTCCAGTTTGATCTGATTTGCAAACTCGAGATGATTTAGGTTAGCCGTTCTCTCTCAATGGAAGTTCAGACAAGCTCCTTATTCTTGAAAGCCTCCGAGAAAGAGGCCCACAGAAAAATCCAACAAAACGAAGATGAAAGGAGTGCTACCACCCTATACCAGTTCTAGGGGAAAATTATTGGAAAAAGGGAAGAAAAGAAGAATAATAAGAAGTTCTTTGACGCTCTTTGTTCGACGGTTGAGAATTACTTTTGATGTCTTGTACGTCGAAGGAAACTCCTGAGATGCCAAAAACACAATGTGTTCACAATGTAAAGACTCAGCGAGCAGAACATCAATAGATTAGGCAGAATTCCATCAGTCCTTTACAGGCGTCAAAGCTGCACATCAATAACCTTGCAAACTGAAAGCTCCAGGAACATAACGCGCAGTGTTGGAGACTTTGGTGAAAAACATGCAAGAGATTGTCAGCAGTAGAGCAACGAAGGAGAGGATTTGATTGTTGATGGCGTTTGACAGACGAACTCTGTGACATTTGACTGGTAAACGGGAGGTACAAGCTCTTATCAGAACGTTAAGTCAGCAGCACATGTATGAGAATCAGAAGCCAATCTGCCTACAACCTCACTGAACAACTCCCCGCACAACTCATCCCGAGGAAGGAATTGGCAAAACGGTGGGGACTTGTCCGGGGCTATCGCCTGCAGACGAAACGCGTTGAAAGATTGCTTTTTCTCATAGCATAACGGGCAGGTTTGACTAAATAGAGTATAGAAAGTACATCGGAGGGAAATTGTATCCCGTTTGCAAACCTCCTCGCCATAACTTTTGATTAAAGATGCTCGTATTTGTTGAATCACGCTAAACGAACCTGTTTTCTCTTACCGCACTCGGAAAAAGGAAGGGCCCGTAAATCGCGGTTCCAACAGAGACAACAGGTGAGGTTTTTACGTGAAGGCCTCAAGAAATCTCTGAGGGGAATTTCGAGCTGCAACTTCGACGGATATTCCAAACCGTTGAGGTCGAACAAAGAGCGGGGTGCGCTATGCATTCACTTCCTGGGGAGCAGCTTGCAGACGGCGGTGCAAGGACGTGGCACGCCAACTGCATCTCATAGACAAGGCTCGTCTACTATTCCAACTGAAAACATTCATGGAGTTAAAAAGAGAAAACACGCCGTTCTGCTACTAGGAAAATGTTTATGAATTGTACCCCAAGAAATATCCATAAGATGTTCGGAACATAATTTATGATAATTTATCAGTATGCCCAATAGTGTTTCCCTACTTGGACGAAGTAGAAAATAATGATCTGTAATACGTTTTTTCATATCTTGACATTACACACTGGGTTATTTCTTGCACCGTTTGACGCAGCCTCACACCTCTGAGACCCGTCCGATTCGATTCGACATCGAAAAATACTAGTAGACGATACGAATCATGACCTGACTACAACGAAAAAGTGAAAATTGACGTTTTCTAGGCGCAGCGAGGCAGTCCAAGTCAAACTGACAAGTGGTTAGAGTGAAGCAGGAGGGAGCTCGAGAAATGAGCTTAGACCAGGGATAAACGATAACTTTCGCTATATTAGCTATGACTTCATTGTGTTCCATCAGTCCTACACTTCTGTGATTCGTCTTATTCGACTCGGCATCGAAACCTATGAAACGATTCCAAACACAATGTAATTGAAATAAGACTGCTAAAACTTCGTTTTTGGCTAATTTCTTAAACCATTTTTCGCCCATAACTACGTCTGTAAAAATCCATACTGGTTCTTCCCTCGGAAAAAAAATCCCAGGTTTTTCATTGTTGTTGGGATTTTTGGATCAGATTCTTGCTCATTCACTAGAAAACCCCTTCTGCACCACTTCTCACACCCGTTGATGTCTTCATTCCCTTAAGGTCATTCAGTTCGGTCCTATCCTCAGTCCAAGTCCATCTGTACCGTCTGAATCATTGTAGGCAGCCTAGCAATTGTAGAGTAGTGGGAAATACGAAGGTTCATAATCCAACCAAAGTTGGCTATTGGCTCGGAGCTCGTGGTCGCTGTAATTTTTGTTTGAGTCAGCGGCTTCCCTAACATTTCCACCCCCCAACGCTCTCGGAACGCGTCTACAACATCCAATTTTATATACTTCCTCCATTCCACAGTTCACGTTATCATCTGCAATCAAACTGCCCACTCTTGAACTTCTACGCATCTTCCATTTTTGATACACGAAGGTGGAGCCATTGTTTTTTGATCAACCGTGCAGGATTATTGATGACAGTTTGAGGCAATATGACAAACACCTTCTCAAGTTTTATTTATTTTGGTTGATTTTAGGATAATTAAAAAGTTTTTAGTGCATGGGAGTAATAGAGGGGAGGGTCGTGACGATTTTCCCTGGAACAGACATACATGCATCGCCATTGTGATGAGCTGGCAAGGTTTGTTAGTCTTATGCGTCTGTCATAGCAGTTCAAGAGTCCTCGGAGTGGAGCCCATCTGAATTGGTGCCGGATTTGATTGAAAGTGGATGAGAGGGTTATGATGCCCCATTACTCATGGAACGCAGAGAGGAATACTTTAGAAATTCTAAAATTGTCCTGTCGATCTGGAGAACGCTACGATAGCCTGTATAGTGATTATTCTCAATCATAAGGCTGTGCAAGTAAAAATGGTAACGTATATTTCAGGTCATATTCTCTAAAAGTGAAAAGAGGATTTTGTCAGCCCCCATTTCTTCTTGCTCTTCCACTTGGCCGAATTGGGCTATTCCGCGCTCTTTTCCGAAGACCCTGCGCCAATTCGATTTGTTACGGAATAATGTCACGAAAGCATAGCATCATAACAATGATTCTCGTAAAAACGTCTTCGCCTAGCCGCTTCCCTTTTCTCCCTTCCACTTCTACACCTGTTTGTCCGGTTTTTCTTTGAACGAAGGACAACATTTCGGATCTTATCGGCTTTAGAAAGGCAAAAGGTTTAACTTTTGCCAACGCTATTAGAGCTCTTCGGAATAAATAGACCGGCGTCATTAAATGACGATTGTCAGGCACCAAGTACTCGAAAAGGAAATGACGTGGATCTCGTCCTTAATGGGTCGGCGCTGGGACCAATAAATATGTTTTTCCAAGAAGTCGGACGGTTTCTAGTAATTCACCTCAGAAAAGAGCCATAATTCAAGGGCGTAGTTTGCTGGTTGTCGTTTGCTCTCATCGCTTTAGCACTTTTTCTTACGTTCTTTTTTTCCAAGACATTACGACGTGCTAAAGACAACATTTCTCCTAAAAATGCTACGGCCTCTCCGAAGACAGACTTGAGCTGGAAACTAGAGCGTCGTAAATTCACACATAACTACGTCCCGTTGCTGTATTGAGTTAAAAAAATAAAGAATATGAAGTGTTATAGGGTTGTCCTATGGAAATGCAATAGTGAAAATTGCTCAGTGATAACAATAATAAAGAGTAATAACAATAGTCGCGACATTGAATTATGATAAGAACTCAAGAAGAACAGAAAAAGTGGCTAGAACTTCTGACAATGGCGCGAATGAGGGACATGATCTCATATCCAGGTGGAAAAAGCTCGCGGGCATCAGAAGAACCGAGTGCTACGTCTAATAGGGCGTTGGAGTCACAAGAGTATTGCGAACGGAATAAAGTCGGTTTGGAAGGGTGTTATCGGCCGTGGTGAAAGATTTGGAGACTGTCAGAATAGAAAAATCGGTCCGCGTATGTTCTCCTTTGAACGGACGCTATGTGCTTAAGGCTGAGTGCCGCGTCGGGACTGTTTCATGTTAATCTATTGAAAAATTGATTTTCTGGCTTTTCCTTTATATGTAGATACGTTGGGTGGAGGGAAGGGGTGGGGAGTCAGTCAATAATGACATATTCATCGGCGACGTTTCGAAATGTTGGTCCCCCACACAATTATGTCCTACAGTATTACAAAATGCTACAAATTAATACATGACGGTTTATTACTATCTTGCACTGATACAGGGACCAATATTATACGCTAAAACGTCGAAAATACTAAGAATGTAACACACACTCTAAACTATCCGGATGAGTACCTAATTTGTTGTGACGCCATGGGTCAGAAGTGTCAATGGACGTTTATAATAAATATAGGGGTAGAAATACGGAAAATATGATATTATAGCGATTGATAGAGTTTCTCCGGTCCAGACACAACACGAACAAATAGTTAGCTTGAAATGGTGAAAAATTAACTGCTGAGCACACGAAAAACACGAGGTCGGGAACGATCTCAAAACGAGAATAATAAAGAAGGTAACAACAATAAAGGTCAAAACGAAAAAGGATGGCAAATGATAACGAATGTAAACAGTTTGATTGCGCTGCTCCTAGTTGTGTTTAGATCTGGTACATCAACAATCCGGAAAACGACAACTCATATGCAATCGACAATGTTTGCAAAGCACTTCAGCATCTTAAAATACCAGTAAACGATACGAAATACGACCGCTACTACGGAACTGCGTAAATCGACGTTTTGTTGACGACTCTAAGCAATTGGCACGAACTGGCGAGTGGTTGGAGTGAGGCGGGAGGCAGAGAGAGGAAATGAGCGCAGGCCAAGAGGAAAATATAACTTTCGCCAGGTTGTCCCGCGAGTTTCTTCAACTAGTAGAATTCGCCTCACTATATTTGCTGTCATATCACTGTTTTCCATCTTGACGCAATCCAGCATCTCTGATACCCGCCCAATTAGCCTCGGCATCAAAAATTACCTAGGAAACGATACAGATGGCAACCATGGTTTTCCGGATTCCCAAGCTGGCGGGTACACTTAGCTCCCAAATGGGATTTTTGTACCAAAGAACGGATTGTTCAGACCACGTTAAATACAAAACATAACTTGGACGGGGGGAACGGTCATTGCAGATTTGAGATCCCCATGCCTTGAAACGTAGAGCGAAAAAAATTTAGCAGCTGTGTTATTCAGAATGGATAACAAACCAAAAAAACCTACTCCATCAGAAACTTCTGGTCAATCAGAACTCAATTATGCGGAAACTACTTGTAACTAATAAATTAACTTATCATCTTTAGTTTTAGAGAGAAGTGCACGAAGATTGTTACTATTTTTCAAAGTGACTTGTTATTTTCAGTTTTTAACGTTTTACACCTAATTTTTCTGACAGGTTTTGTTTACGTACGGTGTCTCCCCTCCCAGTGACTTTCGTGAATGTAAATGAAGTGCCCTGTGGGTTTGTTGCGGGAGTTCGCAAATAAGTTTATGGGGGTAATTATTTATAAGGAGGGGGTGCACAATTTAATTTTCTGTTTCTGTAACATATGCGGGAGAGGTCAGTTTTAGAGCTCGATTTATCTTTCTTTTGGCCGCGTTCATTTTTTTACGAGATACGGGCAATGGCTGTTATAATTCGTTTGCGTCATTATTGGCTGAACCCCGACAAACATACTCATTTCCATCAGGTCTGAATTGATGAGAGCCTTTACAACAACTGGTCGAATTTTGAGTCAGGTTTCATAAATTCAACGCGTGATCGCTCAACGAGAACGTAAACCCTTGTACTAAACAGCAGCAGAGTTCGTCATCTCAATACATTGGCCGAACCGCGTCTGAAATAAAAAGGGCGTTTAGCTTTAATTAGGTGTTCGACGAATGAATCTCCCGCTTATAAGCCCTCACTTTCATCTTCAAGACACTTTCGTTTTTGCGTCCGCTTTCCCGTCTGCTCGTCTCATTCGGAGCTCACGTTTTCAAAGCGTCGTTTTTCTAGCTTTTTTTCGAATACGTTTTAAATGATGCCATAGAAACTTGGAATCGATGTGAGAAACGACGTAGAAACGTACTACGGATATTACCATCACTCTAAAATTCGAGACCAGCTGCTTTTTCCAGTAGGTTCAAATTGGATTGAGTGCCATTTAAATTGAGCCATTACAACACATGGAGCATCAAGCCCGTAAGACGAGGCGGCATAATGGAAACCATTGACTAGGAAACATAATCGTCGACTTTATAGGACACGCCACTGAGGACATGCCAGCAGTTTTGTGTTAAGAGAGAACCATCAGATATGGTGTGTTGGAATGTCAAGCCCAATCTTTATCGTAAGTTTCAGTGGTTTTAAGATTTCCTCGAGGCCACAACCTGTGAAATCAATTTTTCGTTCCTGACGGACTGTCTATCGTGTTTTGGCATGATATGTTCATTCTGAATTACAATCATCCCTCGTTGCCCACATATTTTTACTTTCGCTACCCAAAGGATAATTAATGTATTTTAATAGAGCAAACAAAACATATATCTTGGGTCTTGATAAAATTCAAATCGTTAGCGTCTCCGTTCTTGGTAACCCTCCCCAGGTGGAATTTGCTCAAAAAATCACAAACGACGAAACAAAAAAAGAATCTTCATAATCGGTCCCGCAGTTCCCCCGCAAATTGCGCTACAGACACCTACATTTGGTGAGAAAACCTACGTTTTGTTCCACAATTAACACTTCCACAGAAATGCGTAGAGCGATGATACGATGCTCGTACACACGAGGTGTGTTAGAAAAGTAACGATAGTGATTTTGTACTAACTGAAGTTTTAATTTTGTTTTCAAACAATTGTGTTGTGCTATTCAAAGTAGTTCCCGTAGGCAGCCATACACTGCTGGAATCGTTCGCGCTCTTGGTATCAACTGTTACCGCTTTTTATTAGGCGGTTGTGAATTTTCTCCATAGCTCTAAAATGACTAGCTTTCAGGTACGCATTTGTATTACTTGGAAAGGAAAAAGTAGCAAGGATTGTCACATTCCTTCGTCACGTGTTCACCGACCGTGTAGTTGTATAATTCACATAAATTTTCATGGTTGGTTGTCAGCGTGTTTTGTGAGTTCAGAGGCTTGTTTTGCGAGGATTATGTGCGGCGTTTTGCTCTTGGAACTGTTAACTGTCAGCAAACATCGAAAAATATGCAAAAGTCGCACACGAGCGTCGGCAAGTTCGTTCTCCTGCACTACGTAACGTTATTACTCATCTTTTAGTTGTCCCCTTCTCTAAAAAGGAGCTCCCTTCGTTTCGTCAAGCCGGCCTTTGCAGTACCGTTAGAAGGGTAAGAAGACGAAGTGGTCCACACCGAAGCAAAAACTTCCTCCCTTTCTCTTTCTTTCCTCTAACCCGGTTACTCTCGGAGCCGGGAAGACTCGACAATTAGAAGCCTCGGCACTTTCGGTAAAAAGACAAACCGAGTGGAGTTGGGGTCGGTCGGAGGCCGCTGGGAAGTGGGGAAGGCCCTCTTTGAACTGCCGAGGTTTTGCGGTGTCGAACGAAAGTACGAATTGCGATTTGTAGAGCGTGTCCGATACAGAAACGAAAAAGACCACGACGATTGAAAGACTCGGAGACTTGACAACGGGACTTGGTTTCCTAAGCTACGCTCACGCGGCCTTCCTGAGAAATATTTGGTACTACGCATCCTCAGCCCCGCTCACATTCGGCGATTTTTACCCGATTTCATTCATTTCATAACTCTATTAACTCAACGTTCCGTACAGAAATTCATAGTGAGTTTATTGAGCTGCTCCTACTTATGTGCTAGTTACCTGAGAACACCCAATAAATTTGATCAAATTCGTTAGAGCCGTATTTTGAGGAAATTAGAAATTGTCGGGTTAATCAAATTCAGTATTCATTTACCGCGACATTTCGAAAAATGTTTTAAAAGCACCAATTTTGACTAGACTACCCAGTGAACATTTATGGCGACTAACATGTAGGTATTGAACAGATGAAGACACTTTGTATGTCAAGGAATTTTTCCAAAAACTGTTTTAGCAATATTTCTCCGTTCGCTGAACGTTTACAGAAATAACTCAAGGAGAATGAAAGTGAGTATTAACTCGGAGAACATAAGTTGATCAAACTAATTTAATGAGTTTTCGAGAAAACGTGTAATTCTCCCATTTATTTTAATAATACTTTTTTGAATAATTTAATTTAAGTTTTTTCTGATTCGTAATTTAATGCAAAAACACGTCACAAGTCGTCCCAAAAATCTCCATACACCGTATGATAAGAGTAACAACTTTAAGGACACTCCATCACCTTGTTGCTGACGCATATTCTCTGCTCCGCCTAAAATCTTGATTAATAGGCGGGAAGCCAACAGACCAGATTTGATGTTCTGCAGGCAACGCCTCCGCAATGAGCCGTCGCACACTTTCAGTTTTTTTCTTAATTACCCACCGCAACTCTTGTTTGTAATTATCGTTTGTTTCAAATCGTTTTTCTTCAGCGATCCCACGAAGAAAGTTGTTCCGAAGGAGTCACTTTTCATTTCTGTACATCAACCCCAACCGCTCTTTCTGAAGCATCTTTGTATGATAATCTCGTTGGAAGCGTCCACTTTCCACGCATCCCACCTCGTCACATCGCGCAATTAGGGCAATTAGCGTTTTATCACGAGAGGAGCCACGGAACTCGCGCGGCTCACAGATGACTCTTCTGGGAACTTGGTGCGAATACAGCCTCTTCCAAAGTCTGACGATTAAGGGTGTGACCAAGAAGACGTCCATATTCTCCAAACCTCAGTTGCTGTAGTACTTGGTTTAAGTTTAAAAGGAGTCATTCCATCGGATCCAGAGCCGCCACTTCGAAAGGACGAATCTCGGCCCTGGTCCTTTCACGAAAGCTAAGCGAGCTTCAGACAGCAGTGAAGTTTCGACAGAGAACCCACTGTTTCTAATTCCCAAACCCAACCAAGTTCACATCTTCTCACCTTGATTCGGTTTTCCCGTTAGGCCCAACAGGGAAACGTGGGAGTTAGTAAATCGCACGAAGCGAAACGCCCTTCATGAAGAATTTTCCTCGGAGCTCATCGCGTGGAATCGCGTCTTTCATGGCATTGAAAGTGTTGACATTGCTTCCGATTTCAATGTCGGCCGTCGCCTTTGAAAATCTAAACATTTTGATGGAATTCAACTGGTAACGTCGGTTGACTCGTTGGACGTGGAACAACCTCGTTTGGTTTCCAAGAGGAAGACGAAGAAGTTGCGTTGGCATTGTAGAAGTTGAAGGAGGTTGTAGGCCTGACTAGCATAATACGCCAACACTTAAATCGCGACAACGGCTGTTCATACAAACGTCAATACATTAACAAGCAGCCTATTTCTGAAACACTTTGAAGTAGAGGGGTCAGGCACAAAACCACCGTAAAATGAAATACAAAGGGAGTTAAAAGAACGCAGTTAGTTACAAATAGAAAGGGAAATCACAGACTCATTGAGGCTTTACGAACGAGATGACAGAGATACCAGCACGTTTAGAAGCAAGCGAAGAACAGAGAACGGGAATGTGAGTTTACCGTTCTAGGAGTTTACAGTTACAGTTATACGGAATACCCGGTGAACATATCTTGTGCAACGCATCAACCAACGTTCCTCAGCCCCATTTGTATTCAGCGTTTTTTATAGTTCTAGCAACTAATAAAATATGCTTTTCACACAGTTACTATACCCATAAGGTGTGTTACGTTGCTTAAAGTTCTACTAAGATACTGGTTAACGTTATTGGGTTGCAATTATGCCACGACCATACCTTAGAAACCAACGCATATGTGAGACTGACAACACGATTTTAATGAAAAGTATCGTGTTTGCTGTTTTGAAATTAACGGGTGAAAACTGTCAGGGGTGGTAGTAAATGAAATGGTCGTATTTATCTTATGAGTGATATACGCTTGCCGTATAGGTAGTTTATTGAACTAAAGTAGCATTCTAACTTAATTTATTGTACTGGGCTCATCATTTTCCCTATGATGAAAAACTGTATGTTACTGTCGTGTCCTTAAGAATGTTGATGAGACGGTTAGAACTCTCATCAACATCACGACCGCGTATCACAATTTTTACCGAACGGTTCAACTAATTGAGTTCATTCTTGTGGTTTTACCTACTATTTATTCCAAGTCCAAAGATGAGGTTCACTCCGCAATGGGTGTATCGAATTTAAATCCTTAACGTTGTTGGATCTCGAACGTTTTGGGAAGGATTCGATAGGGCCCAAACGATTCCGCAAATCGCAGAATGTTTTTACTTCGATTTATATCCAACGCCGCCTACTTCTAAAGCCTAAAGTCTACGACCACTGAACGTTACTGAATATTGTAATATTAACCAGCGAAATACCTGTGAACGTATTCTCGGAGCATCACAGTTCCGTATTTACTTTTCTTCGTTTCAATCGTTTAACCAAGAGAAATATCTTAACCGACGACGAAAGAATGCGAAATAACCTTGAATTGCGATAATACTGCACAAAATTCGAACTTCCATATCGAATGGAACTAGACAACTGATTAATAACGTACGAATGAAAAAACAGCTCACCGTGAAGAAGAGGAAGTTAGTCATGGAGGAGAGACAGCGAGCAAATCCTTGATAGTGATTTAGTATCGATATTTTAGATCATAATCGATTTTACTGTAGTCTCGATAGTTCTGGAAGGCTCTTTTCAGACGATTAAAAAAACTTGAGTAGTCCTAACCGCCCTTCTGCCAAACAATAGAAACCCCCAAAATCTAAAAAGGTATAGAAGAGCTGGTACTCATATAGTGGTATATAGTAATGATATGAACTAACGAAACAGTGAACCTATTTTAAGGTAGATCACGCTTTCAACTGAGAGACCTATTGCTCCCACTTGGCAAAGAAAAACGAAATTATGAGATTTCAATGTGACTATCAGACATTTATAACCCTACTCTCATTTGTGAGCAAAAGTACTCATTGAGAGTTTAGTTGCGATATTTTTTATTTATTTCTTAATTTGTTAAGAGCAAGGCCAATATAAATAACTGGTCTACTTTGTAGAAATCGTGAGCTGAGACAACTGTGGAGGGATCATCCACAACTCAATACCACTATTGACATGGAATGTTCGGTTTTTAGTTTCCTTGGCTGTACGAAGTAGAAAGGAAAGAAGAATCTTTACATTTCAAAACCTTATTGATTCCGAAAAACACCATTGAACGCAATTGAGAGGAAGTGGCTCAACCAAATCTGCTCAAACTTCATATCTGGCCCGCAGATCACCATAGGACGTCAAAAGAAGGGTATGGGCAAAATCTCATCTCTTTTTTTCTAAAAACCTGCTCTAATTTGATTCAATCTCTTATATAGGCAGCTCCAAATGAGACAACAGTACCATAAAATTCTCATTAGTGGGGAAATTACTACAATAGCACAATAGATTACTAAACATTACGATTTTTGCGAAGTTTTTTCCTTACTAACTCCGCTTAAATTCGGAAAATTCTGGCGGTAGTTGAATCAGGTAACGCTCATAAGACCCTCCAGGAACTCTGGAATTTCATCCACGTGCAATCATTTCTAAACGTTTTTACCCAATAACTCTAGAGGAGTGATCGTTATCCTTCTAAAAAAATAGCCACAGCCTCAGCAATTCTCTGTTGTACCAATCGCTCAAAGATAGCCAGGGCATGAGTACAAGATGCACAAGAAAGTCCAGAAATGTCTGCGCTACCGCATTCTGCCACCGCGAAGTGGTGTTTCCCCTTAAGCTCAAATGAACTGCGCCAAATATGAAAGTCGTGTGACTTTTAGTTTGGAGCGGAGACGCCTAAAACCGGTGCCGAAGGCGGTCCTTTGCGAGCAGCGGTAAAACAACCATCTTCAGCCTATGACGGCAGTCTGGAGCGAAATTATGCGGCCAGATTCTCATGAAACTAAGCGATTTCCAGTTTTTGTTGTTACTTCCTTCGTTTCGATTTCTCCTCAGTTCGGAGGAGTGGGCGAGGGAGGAAGAACGCGCATATTTTTAGTCGACGAAGTGAGCTATTCAGAGTGGGCATGAAAGATGTAATGCGTGAGCTATTAAACGACGGGCTCGGCTTAGTTTGTGCCGGGTAAAGCCTTAAAATAACGCCTAAATTGTTGTCAACGATTGTCCCACTTGGTTGAGTTCCAACTTCAACTGCGAACGACCATGAAAATAGCTGCTGCTCCCGCACTCGCATAAATTCCAGGCTTCTAAGCGCGCACGCACTTATACTCTGGACGCTCGAAAAAGGCAATATGAAATGCTCCACGAAAACGTGCTGTGAAACTGATGCGACGCACCACACAACTTGCCTCAGCTCCACGAGCGTTCAGCGATGTCATCACTCTAGTAACTTCGCAAAAGAAAGTTATTAAATTCTCACCACATAGATATCCTACTACCACTCTAATTTTTGTGGGAAGGCCAGTTCAAGCGTACGAGCGGGACTTATGAGGAAAAAATAGCTGTACTGTCAGGTTATGTGTAGCTGTCCATACAAAAATGTAATCAAAATCGTTAGTGCCGTTTTTGAGAAAAAAATATTTGATGTTTTTATCACTATGATAACTATAGTTAGTTTTGATCCGATTTCTCTCATATCTTTACTTAGCGTTCCACGGTGATCGGCAGGCGAAATATGAAATTAGTAACGAAGTTTTTCTTCAACCCCAGAAATTCCGGAATTCCGACGACCGCCAGTTGAGTTATTATGCCGAGTGTTACTTCCCCAGCTTCTTTTCAACCGCACCTATGGCAGGGAGAAGTTTTAGCTACTGCAATGATCGTCAACACAGGGTTTTGGGGCATTATCAGCCAACAGTGTGAGAGAGAGAACGTACGAATGACAACTTTATTGGTACGTAAGGTCTCTATTCCCCCCACACGCTGCTGTCTTCTTTAAGATTTCCGGGTAAAATGAAAGAACAGGGACCGCTTCCTCTGATAAGGCAACATATCGATATATCACGACCGAGGTCAGGTTATCGATATGCCCGACATCGTAGGCTCTGGCGCCATGTTTGAAATTAGAAATAACGACAGCTGTACGATTATGCCAATTATTTAATGCTCATTATGTAATAACCCGTTATGTAATTATTTTAAATGTACAAAGACTGTGAAAAGGAGTTAATTCAATGAAATTAAGAATGGGTATATGAAATAAATATGAGATAACTAACGGATTGGCGAAAACGTACATTTAACAAAAGTTGGAACAATGTTATACTGTACTTACAGGTTCTAAGAAGTCCCTGACGAAGAACTGCTGGATGCTTCCGCTCCTCCACTGTTCACTCGGTACACCTGTACCACATCCTTCAGAAATGCCCTCGTTAGATCGTCATCAAATAAATATGTTAAACCTGGTAAACTCCAAAAAAAGGCTCAGTGGGGAAAACAAAGACCAATCAAGTCCTGATTAATTAAATTTGGAAACTCAATAGGCCCGGGACCTCGTTGCTTTTGGTTTATTATTCATTCTGAAATTTTTTTACAACCCACCCTCAAAATCTGATACTTTATGTTTCAAGACATGGGGATTGTTAGATGTGGCGCTTACGGGCGCCTGGAATATATAGTTTTCGTTGTTCAGTTGTAGTCATGTCATGTTTCGAACCTGTATTTTTCGATGCTGAATGGAATGGGATGGGTTTCGGAGCTGTCAGACTCTGTCAAGCTGTTCAAAAGAATAATAAACCGTTGTGTAATAATTTTCCAAGTCTCGTACTCGCGTTTTGAGAATTAATCAACCGAATATTAAATTCGTGAATCTTATTCTAGCCCGAATGACCCTCACATTCTTTAAAAAAAACGCCCGGAGTCCACTTGGAACCAGTTCGAAATTGTGGACTTCCGTTTAACTCCTTCGCCTTGAAGGTGACCGACGGCCTTGATCGTGTTGTTTGATTCTGAGACTTTTGATTAGTCGATCTAATTAATTGCGAATGCCTGCAGTCAAAATTGACCCAGTCAGCGAGGGGAACTGAGCGACTTAGCGCGAGACGAGGGGGAAGTGGAGGTGTCGACTCCCGCCTTCCTTGAGCTCCTTCTCTGTACAAACCGCTCCCCCACCGCACGGCGTCTTCCCCTCCTGCTCTCTCGCGCCGTTTTCACTTCAGTCAGCGTTTTGCTGCCTTCCAGTGTTGTGCGCGTTTCGCGTTCCCCCTTTTTTTCATTCCCGTTCATTTTCGTTGTATATTTTTCGTCAACAATTTTTTACGTAACTTAACGTCAAGTTTTTGCACGCTTTTCGGGTGCCGGGCGATTTAAGTCAAATTTCCGACGTTTGACTCGTACGAAAGAACATAAATAAATAATCCGGTCGCGTTTTATTTTGACCGTCACTTTTTTTTTTAAAATCAACTGAAAGTGCTTTATTTCGACGACAGTGACAGAAAGTGACAACTGCTGGTGTTCCTTTTTTGTGGATACTTTCCCCCTCCTACATTTTTGGATATAACTGGGTTTTTCGTTGAACCAGACATCACAAAAGCCGACAGGTAAGTCGTACCGATTTACAAAAATAGTTTTGTGAATGAAAACTTGGACAGTTTCATTCTGAACGAATTATTTAATAAGTCAACAATCGACTCATTTCAAGCCGCAAATCGCACCACGCGTTTGTCATAAGAAAATATTTTTCTTAATTATATCATTAGTTATTTAGCTGCTCTTTAATAACTAATACGAGTACGTATGTCTTAGTGCTAAAATTACTACTCGTTCAAGAGAAAAAATAAAGATCAAAACCCCACATTGCGCACAGCCAAAATTAAATCACTCTTATAGTAATATTTATTTTAAAACGTCGAACATCTATTGTAGCGTGCGAATATGTTGAGCTACGAATATGAATAGTTCTCTACTATTTGTTTTAGATTGTTTTTGGGACAACCTCTACAAAATATTTTTGTTTTGAAACATTATGTTGTTGTTTACCGATAAACCCGCTCCGGTTTGCTAGTACTACGAATACGTTCGGCGAATTGTGACATCGAAACTTTTTACGTACGTCAAAGTAGATGTACTTGCTCACTTCGGGAATTCAGTGAAATATATATTTGACTAAAACGCCAGGTACGGCGTATCACATAACTTCCCTCTATTCCCCTGCCACCACGCCAGCTTGCTTAGTATAGGTTGGAAAAAATTATTGTGTGAGTTGTAATTAAATCATAATGCCCGCATTTTATTTTCTGGTCTAGTTTTACGAAGTGTTTAGAACCGATTGATAGACGACGCCTCGTCATTTCAATTAAAAATCGGTCCTGCAATTTCCTTGAAACGAAAAAATCTAAACTTTCGAAACAATGGCAATACAAAATTTGTGGCTTGTGACAAATATCGTCTAGTTAAAAACGAGTTGAGGCCTTGACTCAAATCATTGAAGCTAAAAATTCATAAACACAAACTTTTTCTCCGGTGATGTGCGCCTTCGCACGATTTTTGTTTTTTAAAGATAAGCATATTTTGATGAAAATACCGGTACTAATTAATTCCCTTTTCAATTTCATGCTATCTGTTTCACCGGTTTCTGAGAAAATTTGAAATCATTCGCCAAATAAATAATGAATGCTCGGTAGTTTGCCACCATGAGTCAAAAGCGAAGTTTTTCAATTGACGGAGCCAACAACCAAGAATTTGTTTTACCATGTGATGAAAACTCAACACTTTTTCGGCTTGTTCTCCTTCAGTACATAGGGGAAAACGTAATGTAGTACATAAAAAATAGTAATACCTACTAAAATAATAACAAAATGTTAGGGGTTTTGTCTGCCATTGCACTTTTGAATACTAATTAAATAACTCTGTGTTTCAAAATTTATTCTTTTGGCCAATAAAAAGAAGAAAATATATTCTTTTTTTATTCCGATAATTTGAAGCGTAAAAACAATTAATAGCCGTTCTTAAAGTTCATAATTTCGTGTAGTCAAGTTAAGTCAGGCCTTTCACGAAGAATTGATACATAATTGTTTGGACAACGTTGGAAGATTATCAAACTTGGCCAATAACAACTTTTAAAAATAAAGTAAGTAATTGAAGCGCAATTTTTGACGAAAATACGAGCGAATGGACTGTGGAGCCCGCATTAAAACTGCATTAAACGTTAGGGCATGTGTACCGTAAAACGGATACAGGTTCAGGCGTTTGTTGCCCAGATATCAAATGGAATGAGTGATTTAGAACTCTTACCTCCTCTAGGTAGTTGCCAACTTCAGGTCTGTGAACGCTTCACACGCACTGTGAGCTGTCGACAATCAACGATTACGTGTAAAGACTAGCCACCATTTCGTCAATTTGGTATGAAAGTAGACAATCGGTAACTAATTAGCGAATCACTTTCTTTCATAGTTTCAATTTCAATTCTACAGATTTCTTACCTTTCGGAGTCCGCGAGTTTGCGTGTTACAGTTGGGCACAGTTACTGATGAACTTTCTCTTTCTGGAAATGCGAAAAACGCAAAACTCAATCACTTATAATTATTACCTACATTAACACTATGTTTATTGTTATTCCGGATTAACAAAATTTAATTTCGTACATTTTACATGTAAAATACGAACTGGTGCAAAAAAACTTCACTTCATCTGACGAAATAGTTCAAATCGTATTTTAGTTAGAAAAGATGTATTGTACTATTACGTACTATTCTACATCGTGTTTAAACTGGTTTTAAATAGAAGTTGGAACATGGACGAGAGTTCAGTTTTGAACGAATCGACGCAAAATTATTTAGCGATTACAGTCCAAATATTCCTAACGAGATTCATTCATTGAGAAACAACGCCCCCTCCTCCCACCCCAACACGTCAAATTTAAAGGTGGCAGTTGTGATCAGGTCACTCTCATCGTGTTTACCTTTTCCCCGGCAGTAAAAGTATTGAGAGTAACCGAAGAGAAGAGAGATTATGAATGATAATTGGACTGAAAAACAATAATTCCAAATACAAACAAATGATAAATTACTGTGAGAATCACGCCTTTAGTTTAAGAGCACCAGCTGTATTTATTTCACCTTCTGGAGTTGCCATCCACAATTTATTGCCATCTTTAAAAACGTTTGGCAGCTTCTGAAACTAGAAGATGGACCACCAACACCTGTTAAGGGGAAGGAGAATGTCAGCAAGCGTTGTAAATATGATCGAAATCAGTGTGATAATTTCGAATGTTACGACTGAAACCCATAAAACGCACAGGCAAAATTGAATTTGGGATCTGTGACAAAGAAATTTTTAACTGGCTTCTCACACGAAGCAAACTTAATGATGATAAATTCCAATAATTCGGTTCAGTCGTTTGACCTACAAATTGCCTGATATGACGAACCCAGTGCATTTATACGCACAAAAGCGTTAATGAGTGTGATGGCTCACAATGCGTACTTCGGTAGTGGACAGACAACCACCTGTGTGAATGTAGCTGGTTGCGGATGAAGATATCACGAAACCATCGGATGTTCAAATAGTGTAAATTGAATTCAAATTCAGTGAACTGTTAAACATACTGCCCAAATGATTTCGTGGGGATCTTGGAGTGACTCAGTTAGTCATTTAGTGGTGGTTGTGGACTAACGCAGTCAAACTATAAATAAACTTTAGAAGCAGAGCGGATAACGTACAAGTTATTGTAATTATGTACATTTGGAGATATGTTTGTCCGACCGAGGATTCGGGAGGGAATCTGAAATGTATTTAGCTCCTATAAACGTCCGGGTAAAGTTAGTAAAACGGAGTTACGATGATTGCTTCCGTTAAATTTGAGTTGCAATGTTAGATCGACTCCGACGGTTAGGTCATCAGCAACAAGAACGCAACTGACTACGTTTTATTATTGAAATGGGAGTCCACAACTAGGTCGCGAGTTCGTATGGATTATGTACTAAAACTGACGCTCGTGTCGAATATGACTGTGAGGAAGTGGAAAACCTGTGTACCGGTTCTCTTTACCTCCTGATGCTATACAGTCTCACGTTTCAGAGCCTGGCTTTAGTAGAACCAAAATTCTCAATTTTATAAAGATAGAACAGGCTTTAATTTTCTCCGGATAAACTTAGATTTGTTGATTACCTTTTCTGCAGCACCTACGAATAGAAATAAAGCTTAATTAAAGTAAAAGGTATCATTTAAACCGTGTAACAAACCCCGTCCTCCAGTTTCAACTTACGTAGTACATTAGTAACTGAGAAGTATCATGTTATTACTATCTCGCTGAAAATATTGTGCTCTAGTCTGAGTGGCTCTCAGTTTTGAGTAAAATAGACACGGTTTCACTAATACAACGTAGCAGCCAGATAGCAGTGTACGTAAAGTACGCCAACAATTTGTACAGTACCATTGCCTCGAACGTCGTTACATGTCTAATACTCCCAAAGCGTCAAGTCTGGAAAACTACTCTTATACGCGGTGAGTTCCAGTTGTCGAAGAGTTACGAGAATCCTCAAAATAGAGAACGTTGAGAGATGCCTTAATCAGATATATTACCTTTCGTTACTGCGAATGCCTTTAATACGGGTTGAGTTCCACTCGAATAGCTGCGAGCTACGCAAATAAGTTTCAGTCGTTTGTCCATCAAGTTGATGCAGCTTCAGCCGGCGGCCATTTTACAGGAAGTGATTCGACCGAATAGACGCTCGTATTTCTTCCCGAAGATTTACTACAACTCGGAAGGTTTTCGCTTGCATACCTTCCGGATGCGGCAGTTCCAGTAGGAACTGGCGATTAGAGTTGTTGGTCACTGTTGTAAATCAAATCTTGTTTACACACTATCAAGTATTCTCGTCATGGCAACTATGCCACACTTCTGTCTATCATTAATATCGTTTAAATGCTGACAGCCTGATCCATTTTCGAAGTGGTATGTTATATTTGTTGTTTCCTTCGTTCGTTGTACGAGCGTCTCGTACGAAGCGTTCACAAAGAGATCTTGGTCGATTACTAGATCGCATATCTAAGGTAAATAGGGGAAAATCCATGGTATAGCTCTGAAATTACGCACAATTATGTCTAAACTTTTTTTACATCTAAAATCGTCACAAACCATAAATGTGTTTTTCTGCTGTTTAAATTGACACATCATAGTATTCAAGAGGTGCGTGATGACAATCACATTATTTCAGTGATATAATAATAAAATGCGGACAATAAGATATAATTTTGTTCTTGTTATGTTATGTATTAAGTTACGTAAATGGCTAACGTAATTTTCAAAGGATTGACCATTGATTAGCGCAAATAACTCATATTTTGTCCTAGCACAAATGACTGAGAATGGATGGACCAAATCAGCTAGCAAAACAACACGGAACGACAAAATAAGGTTATAAACAAAATAGGTCCAACACTAGCTATCATAGTGACCCCCCCCCCCCCCCGGCTTTAACGATGTTGATTAAATGTTGGGGCAGTTGCGAACAACTGAAGGGTAACATAAAATTTTCGTTTTTAGGAAAATAACGACAGCAGCACAGTAAATATCAAAACCTTTAGTGCATTTAGTGCCAATAAATAGGGTTCATATGTGTAATACGTTCTTAAAAAATTCGCTTGGTACATTTTTTCTTCAGCCGATTACGTAGAGCCAAACAAAGTAAAAAAGGTGCTTTTCTGCTACTACAAAAAATTGCCGAATGTGGGCCTCAACGTATTGGTTACGTGGGGTGGGGCCAGGGAAGTTGTGTAATGCACCGTATTTGATTTCCAACATTCCCTTTGAACCTTTCTGTTGACTCAAATAGAACCTATTAGTAGTTAGAATGGTATATTTTTTCATAACTCATGATGAGCGAGATTAAGTAAATTTCTCGCAAGTTAACTATTTACAATTACATGGTTCTGATCCCTCAACAAAAACTACACTGTGTGACGGAACGAATAAGCGTTTTGGAAAATTCCGTGATGATAGTATCTTAAATTGGCTTCAAAAAGCCTTCGTAATGAACCCAATGATGAAGAGGGGTAACGGGAAATTGTGATTATTAATTGCGTATATTCTGCGACTTTATTATGTTGAGCCACGTGACTACCGTTCAGCTACACTCGGCGTTTAAAACATTCCTCTTACCTGTTGATGATTGATATTGTAATCATTCAATGAAATTCTTAGTCTTTTGCTGAATTATATATGAATTTGAGACCATTACGAGGGGAGTTAACAGTTGCTGCTATAGGACTAGAAAACTTGTTTTTTGTGCTATACGAATGAATTCCCTTTTATAAATACGGAGGAACCGCACCATTATTTGTATAGAGTACCTTTTTAATCTTTACGAAGATTTAATAAGTCGTGTGTTGTTCAAACTGTGACCATTTGCGGCCTACCGAATCGAAAGAAAAAAATTTTGGCACTTTTTTCGCGCATCTGCCTGTATTTAGATTTGGAGAAAACGGCAGACCTAATTGGGCTCTTTATTTGTTATAAAGAGTTTATTTGTTATTTGTTGTTTATTTGTTTGTTGTTGTGTAAAACTAAAGCTAAAACAACTTTTCCACGTCAGAAAGGACGCAAGAGACCAAAATGTACCACAAATGAGGTGTTTTCACTTTTTTTCTCAAGTACAGTTTTAAAGATTGTGATTAAACATTCGAGTTATTCTCTATTACTTTGTATCTAACTGTTGTTCTCTATTAATATATGAGTGAAAATTAGTTGAAAAGACATAGCAACCAGAATGTGCCTAAAATCTTCTTTTTTTTAAATTTTAGAAATTTCCACAGTAACCGCATGACAGAACTTGATGACTTGATTGAGATTGTCTTGTAGCAGCATTTTGTCCCCCCCCCCCCCACATCAACTTCTGTGACTATTTATTGTACGGGTAAAAAAGGTGTTGTAGAAAGTGTTGAAGTTCAAGTTAATTTAATGCACATTTGTATCAATTGAGACTAGAATATTGTAGTAAATGTGGATTGTAAAGAGTGAGAGAATCTCACTCATATAACAGTGAGCTTCCGGGGTTAGTACCATACTTCAGATAAAACAAATAAGTGCCTCAGTTTCACAACTTGGAAGGAATAGTGAAGGAAGAAGAGTAATAAAAGCCTTGCGATGAGGGGAAGGACGTTTAAATGGCGCTTTCAATCGGGTCACTGGAGGTGGCAAGGCAAACTAAGACGTCCCTGGGCCACCTGAAAAGACCTTGTGGGATAATCGTCTCCCTCTCTCTTCTGCGGTCTTGTCGAGGGGCTGAAACGAACCGCTGACTGTTTTATTTTTTGTTTAGAACGACGTTTTCCTAATAAAAATAAAAACCACGCTTAAACCGCTGAATTGTGAGCAAAACAAGGTGCCTTTTTAATCGAAAGGGTTCGAAATTTTAAAGGTTGCTGCACAATATCATGGGCTTTTCTGAAATGAACTTTGAACAGTTACATAACATACTCGGTTGGCGTTCCAAAGAGTACCACTTTCACGCTAAGCTCATAGACAACGGTATTAACCTACATTCCACCTCGAAGGTGATTTCAATCATTCTGAGCGTCACTACAAAAGACAAACTTAATTACCTTGTGGGTCTGCACCTTCATTTTTCTTAGTTTTACGAACGTTCTTCTGGTGAGGAGCCTCAGAGTCCTAAACACGAATTAGCGTGGTGTTGAAAACTGAGGTACTGGTAGATAGATGATTCGTAAGTTCAATCAAAATTCGTAGTATCGTAAATGTGAAAAGAAAGCACATTTTGATGCGGCATTTCTTCGGTGGAAATGGTGTTCTGTAGAAATGTACTGTTCTACCGCCAATCTGAACTAAGACACTCACACGGTGAGACTAAGTCTGACTGGAAAGTAAAAATGAGCTGACAAAACTGTGTACCTGAGGGCACTGCGAATCATTCATAGTTGAATCGTATTACGTACAAGGTGTTAAAGGTGGTTGTTATGGCTTCTTGGAATCTCTGTAGCCCCTTTTAATCGAACCCTTGTAGTCTCAATTCGCTACGAACCCTCCTGTTTTGACAGATGTCAAATGCAGTAGTTACGGCAACAGCAATCGTTATTTGCTGACGCCATAGTTTCGATCTGGTTTTACACGTAATGCTACTCAACCCATCAGGAAAGAGGGCTTCCAGTCTTGCCAACTTTAGCACAGAGTGAGTACCATTTCCATGTTAGCGTTTCATTACATTGATCAGCGTGAAGCAAATCCAAGAAACCAGACCTGTTGAGTTGAAATGAATTATAATACATTTTAAAATGCGAATATTTTGTTGAGAAAGTCGCACGTCGTTGATGCAAAAAGGAAAAGTATAAAATAGCGGGACTTCAGAGATAAAATGAGTTGCTCGCCGTTTCAAACTAATTACTTGGCCGGACCCTCGCCCCCCTTCTTTGCCCATACCTCCAAAGTTTATGCCCGTTAAAACTTCGTCCGGTCGGAAACTTTCACTGCAGTTCCGTTCAAAGAAAAGCGCAAGTTCTTCCTGAAGCGAAGAAATAGAAAGTGCATTTCACCGCTGGTTTTAAGGATTGAAGTCTCATTCCGATCGAGCGCGTTAAAATGTCGTTTCTCAAGGAAAAACTTTTGAGGGGAAAATGAGCGGTGAAAAGGGGAAGACCGGAACCGAAAGTATAAAAATGTCTGGTTTGTAGTATAACACAACATTTTGCCCAGGAGGGGTTTTGCTCAGCGGTAGACCTTCAGTATTAAATTTATTCTTCAACCTTCTTGACAATTCAAACGCATTCTACTTAGGGGCAGGACTAGGTACGTCAGCAGAAGCCTTGATGGTGCCAGACATGCCAAAAGTGTTGCTGAGAATATAAATGTCTACTTGACCGCTAAATCAGCCTTTTCTAGGGGTGAAAATGAAAGGCGTGTTTATGCGATTCTACATCCAAAAACATACTCGTACTCTTACAAAAAATGTAAATAAAACCAACGGTACCTAACTGATAAAATAGTACCACAGCTTGGATGACACAGGACTGCTAACAGTACTAAAGGTTCAGCACTGAACACCCCAGTGCCCCATACGTTTAGTGGTTGACCATTGATAGACTGGCGCACTCACTTTTTTCCCCCCATGGTATCGGCCTCTAGTCCTGCAATCCTTAGCCAAGCAAACCTGTTCTTCTGATTTCCATATGAAAACTAATAAATAAAAACCTAACCGAAACCAGTACAACACGTCATAACTATTACTTGATCAATGTAAACTACATTGCCGGAATTTCCATTAATGAACATCAAGTACCTATTACTAAACGGCAACGCTAACTAACTTCATCGAAAAGAGAAACAGTAATAAATATTATGAGCAGGCCTAATATAATGAAGTTTCCAAGAAAGGAAGTGGTCACTTTTCTATCAAAGACGAAACGATTGCTTTTTCAAGTCAATTTCGGTTGATGCTTTTGATCGCGAGAAATCAAAGTGAGTTATCCGTATGAAATTACCTTCATCGCGAGAAGGTTTCTTCATTTACTAAGACCTCCTATGACGTCATTTACTGTACTTAACTGTACAGAGATGGAATTTCTGGTTGCCTTTTTATGCGTCGCACAAATTACGGTTGTTAACCAAACATCTAAGAGTATTATTGTTAAAATTTACCTACGTAGATCGTCGTATTTCCCGAGAGGTTAATGATACCTGAAAACCCTCCGTTCCATAAAATGCGGGGTGAAACAACCCGAAATAACGTTCTTCGTATCACTTCTCATTGATTTCTCGATCGTTCGTTCTGTCCTCGGCGATAACCCTTCACATCAGTCTCCGCGTAGAATACCGACGAGCTCGAACGACGTTAAAAATGCTATAAATTGAAACGCATGCTTCATTCTACGATTCAGACAGACAAGCAAGTGAAGTCGAATTGGCTTTACAGCTCATCGAAAGTTGTGGTCGTCGACACTGGAAATTTCGTGGTATAAAGACAAACTCATCCAGATCTGAACTGCCTTTTCACTCGTTTATTTACGTTTTCTCCTAGCTTCAAATATCGTTTTGATTGGTTATTCAACTAATTCGAAACAGGATTGAGTTCGCCCAAGAATATTAGAGTTGTAAAAGCGACTTGAAATCACGTCAAAGTAATATTCCCCTATCTCTTCTCGCTGGTTCCAACTGTTATAACCTCGGTCGTAACCCCTCAAACTTTCCGATCAAAACACCGAAACTTGAGAAGTATTAAGCGGTTTAGATTTATGTGCAAGTCAAACTCAAAGACTGTTGGAATTTTCCCGCGGATTACAAAAGGTATACCTTATACTTCTTGCACTCACTAATCGCAGATATTTCAATTGAATTTCCCTTCTTGTCTCACCAGCCGCACGGAGTTTCAGGGTTATCTGACGATTCCGCCAATCTTGTTTTTCTTTATAACTTCTTGCATTATGAACACTATATAAACTTAACATACCGTACGTGAAGTAATCTAAACTTAACCGTTAAAGTAATACCATTGCTGCTATTCAATAGTTTTATAACTTTACGAATGAACCTGGTGCAACGCGTAGAATATTATTTCGTACTGTCATTCCTGACGGTGTAACTTTTTAAACAAATCTAACTTTGAGTTCTTCAGAGTGACAAGCTGCAATTCTTTTTTCGCTACTGATCTGAATTACCTTCAAAAAAATTATTATGTACAATATAATTGGTTACGCCCGAAAACATGGTCATGGGCTACTTTCATTGGTTGTAAGTGGGCTGGTGGGGTGAGGGGGCGTAGCGCAGTTACTGTTACCTACCTATATTCTTGTTTCTGAAATGATGTTCGTAAAAACACCGAACGAGATTCAGTGTGTAGATAGGGATATAGAACTTGGAATTAGTACGTTTTTTGCAAAAACCGCTGTAGCGATTTAGATTGAAATCACCGTGTACCGTCAACTAGACAACGTCTCAGGAAATACTTCTCTTACTAAGTGAAGGTACAACCTAAAAGCTACACAAAATTGTGTTTTCCCAACGTTTTCACAGGGATGGCTGAGACAATCTTTAAATTAGCGGATCGATGTGACATGTGGAGCGCGTCCGTCTTCACTGGCTGGTGATTTATTGACGACGAGCACTTTCGACTCAACTTGTACGTTTACTTTGACTATACTCCTACTGGCGGCCTCGATCCAAAATGCGCTTTACCTTGTGGATTGTCCTTGATCAATAGAAATCTATATTTTGCTTCCCACAACTATTCCTCTCCGTCGATTGAACTCAGTTATAAATAAAAGTACATCATGTTTTTCGAATTTCTCAAAAATATATTAGGATTAAATCACACGCCAGTTTATTTGGTTCTTCACGACGTTTTCAGTAGAGTTGTACTGTGTTACAGCGCTTGCATATATTACATATTATGTAATTTCATCGCAGACTAAGATAGTTATGTGATGCGTCATACCAGTTATTTTAGCTACGGTTCACCTTCAAAAAACTTTATTGTGATCTCAACTGTCCAACATTGTGCGTCACTGAAAAGTTACTTTACAAAAGCTGATATTTATAATACCGCTTTGATTTCTAAATGTAAATGATCGAATGAATCGATCTAAAAATTGTTGCGTCGATATAAATTCTGTAGCACCGTAAATTCGTGGAAAAATCTCGTTTTGTTTTCTTTTTTATCATCTTCGTTTTGAGAGTGAAATCGGTTCTTTTCTTAAAGCGTTACTGAAAGAATATCAGGTATTCACTTCTTGTAACACGGGAGGCGAAAGGCGAGCGGAGTTAGCTAGAAATCAACGGGAAGTAATGCGCTTCCCATTTCTTCTCGATGGATCCCCGGGTTAAAGCACTTCTGCCTCTTGGTAGAATCGGCATTAGTCGCGAGTAACAAGGCAGGTTAGTATTACTTAGCGGGACTTAATCGATACTTAAAATGTGGATTTTCGACGAAATCCAAAGGCTTTCTCGATGAATTTGAATACAGATGGATTATAAACCATTGAGAGAATTGATAACATTTGATGATCAGTTACGATGTCCGTTATGAATGCGCAGTTGCGATGGTCTCGACGAAGGTACACATTCGTAACGCGTTTTTAAATCTTATTGTTTGTATTGACCGAATCATTTAAGTTGAGTAATCGCAAATAGAACAACTTTATTTTATTCCACCTCGAAAAAAAGTGGGAGGTTACATATGTTTATCCGCTGCTACCAGGTTATCTTCATTAGGCTCTTGTTAAGAAATCTCCAATTGCGATCGGACAGGTATGAAGCTATATTTGAAAATCGTTGACGAAATTCTACATACAATGAAGTAACCAATGAAACATAACAAAGCCTTCCGCGCAATTGCCCACTTTTCAAACAGATACAGGCTACGTCTGCTCCTGTACTCAAAAATCAACGTTTGAAAAAATTGATATGTATGTGTGTGTGTGAACGCGATTGAAAGAAAATGGATTAACCAAATCAGATCGAAATTGATATTTAGCCTTCATATCAACATGGATCGCCAAAATAAGCTTATGGCATACGTGTTCATGTGTGGGAAATGTGTCGAGAGCTGTTTAATAAATTATCAAACAAATCGAGGAAAATCGATTTTAGGTTAGTTTTTTCATACAAGTTCCTGCCATGCGACACTTGTGTTTAAAAAAAAACCGAACCGGACCGAAACAGTGGTAGCTTAATGTCGGTTACAAAATTATTAGCGATACTATTAAATTCGGGTATTCGAAGTATTTCCGTTTCTTCGACTAAATTTTTATTTCAAACTCCAGAGCTATAAACGTGCATGTTTCATAAAACGTAATCTTGACAGTCTTATTACTTAATCATCGGTACCATTGATGTCGTAATCCCAAACCCAAATTATTTCTTCTACTACCAATTTGGATATGGAAAGTTGAACTAAGTAAGTTAATATATAGTGATTGAAAAGCAGATTGTACTAGTTGCCTAGAGTATAAATAGCTTAATACTCGTGGGGCTGTGAAAGTTGCGTAGTGCGTCGTACCAGATATTTTTAGTTGTCAATTTCGTCCTGTTGACTTCAAACGGAAGCAATATTTCGCGCAAACCCAACGTTTTTGGCATTTCAGACTCGTTCAAAAGTCTTGGCCAGAGCGGAGCAACGCGAATGAATTCGAGAAGGGGGAATTGGGGTCGCGGGAGCCGCTGACGGGGGACGCCGCGGGAGAAAGCAAAACGAGGCGAAAGTGAGCACAAGATCAGTAGGTCAGGGGAAAGTGAAACTTTTTTTTTCCAAAAATACTTTTAGTTCCAAAATGAAAAACTCGTTTCCGACAATAAAAAACCTGATGTTAACGAGCTTGTCACCTGGATATTGGGCCAGCAGAACCGAGCCTGACTGCAGGGAATCCCATAATACTGTGCAGTTTGTTTGCAATTTTTACTCAGTACAGAAAACAGATACAGTCAGCACCTTTCAATTTAACACCTGTACTTGAAAGCTAATCTATCCCATTTTCGGAAGTGCTCGTAGTTATGCTGTTCGTGCACGTTTCCTGGATCCCAGGTGCACCCTATACGCTCTACTCCACCCTGCGTGTTACGTTTATGGCGTACCTTCAAACAAATCCATTTTAGTACGTATGTGTTGTTAGATCCCTCCTACCTGACTGGTAATCATCAAAAATTTCTCCAAACCCACAATAAAAAGGATGTATTTACGTGATTCATTAATCAAATTGTAGTTTACACTGCGTATTTACCTGTGCAGAGGAGTTCATTCTGGGGCATTTCCCTAAGTAGATTTCACGCGCATGACGGTTTTTTCTTTTTCGTATGCATCCATATTGTACACAGCTCCCCCAAACCGCACAGGATTCTATAGTTTCAGCCAAGTACACTGCTTTAATTAATAGAAGTACATTGTTAGTATTTCTACTTATTTTTGACACATACATAATATCCATATCGTCGCGTACCTTGTAAATTACCCAAGTATTTTTGACGGAAATACGACCTCACGCAAATATGTCATCAAGATGCTAGTGGCGGATAGTTAGGCCCGCCAAACCTTGAAGACGTGTGCAGACTGGCATGAAGTAATTCAAACAGATCTGATATGCCAACTGATTAGAAATTTGTGAATAACATTGGTTTTGGCACTTGTGTTAGAAAGTTGATATCGGTGTCCCGATGTAGGTATTAGCATCAATATCGGTTGATTAATACCAATTTCTTTACACTGATGTTTATCGAGATTAATCGATCTGTTGGTTGAAGATGGGGTTTTTATTTTTACAATTTTCTGATTTCAAAAAGCATCAGCTCACTGCCAATAGATTATCATAGAAGAAATACTTCACGTATTTTATAAACATTAATATCACATGAATCCCAAAAGTGGTTATTTATTGAGTTTAAAGGTGCTCACAAAAATGATGCACGCTGTGGAACGACAAGCCCTTTGTAAAGCGTTAATAGTTAATAAGACTCCTAGAGCGTTATTTTACGTTTAATTATCTTCGGCCAACAAAATGTTGCTCTGGAACACTGGGGGGAAAGCGTAAAAAATAAGTGAAAAACAAATTTGATTTGCTACAAATATGAAAATCGTCAAATGTACCCAGGGCCGAAAAAGGTTGTGTGATGCGTCGCACCAGATATTTTAAATTTAAAATGAGCTGCGCCCGTATCGTTCAGATCCTGGACACGCCCTAGTCAATCGCGTCAAAGGCGGAAAATGCAGAGCTTTGCAAAGTGGTCCTGATGACGAAATCAACCTCGAAGCCCCGTGTCACAAGGTCATGCGTTGAGGTTGACATTGCTCCGAATGAAATCACACTTAGCGTCATCTTGACGACGGAATGTCGACTTTACATGACAGCCCACGTACGAAACAAAACCCCGAAACAATTGGCTTTGATATTTTTACAAACCCGATCGTTCAATACTCGCGAGTGACCTAATTTAAAAAAAAGATTGAAAGATTTTGAGAATCAAAGATGATGACGCAGACGCAAAGGTGTGCAGATGTCTCGGAGCGACAAAAGGCCTTGAGCTCGAAGGTTGCTGACGAGTGAAAACCGAGCGGCCAAATGATACTTTACAATAAAACTCACGCTCTCCGCCGATTGCCAAACTCCATCCTCCGAAGGGTCCGAGGCAGAATGAAATTACCAACTTCAGCAAACAAACAAGTTAAAATCACAAAAGGCTCGAGTTACGTCAAACTTTACCTCCCCCTGTCGAGTGGATGCGTTTGCCTCCGCGCGCGCTGTAAACCGGATCACCGGTGGTTTTCCGACACTCTCGAAGCAAATTGAAGCTGCATGGTAGCGTGAGGAGTAAGTAGAAAGTACCAGCAGAGTGTAAATGAACAGAATATACAAAACCGATCTATGCTCCCCTGCACACCCTGATACCTAACACCCAGCAGGTGGGGTGTCTACATTTTGAAAAAAGTCTGTTACTTGAAAGGGGCTTCCGAATACTTATGCGCCCTGTGCAGGCGTTGTAATTTCGCTGATTTCAATCTAAAACCAGCACTACACCTCTGAGACCCGTCCTATTCGGCGTCCTATGCAATAAGTCTGCCAAAAGTTTGTTTTCGGCTAATTTTTTTAGACCATTTTTTCCCCTATACCAACCATGGGTTTCATTTGATCGAACTGCCGAACCCCAAAGGGATTTTTGGTCGAAAAAAAAGGATTTTTCACGCTACGTGAAGGCAAAATATGGCGCGGACGGCGGGCGGACATTGCAGATTTGGAACCTTCATGCCTTGAAACGTAAAATGTCAAATTTTGTGATGGGGGAATAAACCAACAGGGCAAGTTTACTCTATCCTGCCTTCCCCCGAGCAGGTCACGTCGTGTAAATAAATGAGCCGGAAGAGCAATCCATTTAAGAGATCCCTTGGGAAATAGTCGTTGAATGGTTATATGAACTAATTAGTTGTAGGTGACATTAGATTGTGGACAAGTGCATTGTGACTGGTGAGTATGAAAAGAGGAGGGCGTTGCATAATGTCTCAAATTCGTGTCTGAACTAAAAATAATTACTTTTTCCTTGACGTTAATAAAAATAGGGTTTAATTCACTTTGATACAACCCAATCAGATGAAAATCTTATTATGACTTATTTTTATTTTTATTTTAGTCTCTTAAATTGAACTGAGCGGTGTATCACTCTGTGGGCTCTAAAACCCAATCTTTTGAGCCATATCAGGCACTTCCCAAGCGCTAAAGAAAACAATCTCGTTCCACTATCAACGTACGTTTACTTATTTACGAGGTTACCACCAGATGAACGTTATTCCATCTCGGCAGCCGTGTCGGCGCCCAAGTAGAAATAATGAGACTCCGCCGTTAATTGCCCCAGAGAGTGAGGTCTTTAGAAAAAAAAGCTCTATTCGCTTGCCAAAAACGTTTTTAAAATCCTACTTAGTGTGTCGTTGAACTCAACTTTTCTGGCGGCCTATTGCGAACCGAAAAAAATGAGCTATGGAGTGTTGGCGGGCGGTGGGGAATGAGTGAAGAGTAGGGGGTTGTTTAAAAATATTCGCTTTCATCCGCACTTTTCTTTTCACTTGTTTCCTCTCATTCGGTTCGGCTTATCAAAACGTGTCTGTCGTTATCCCTCAATAATGAACCCTTTGAGATTTTTGTTCTTCGGGTGACTTCAGATGAGTGAACTTGTTTATGGTTGCCATTGAAAAAATTGAGAAACGAGCGAACGGTTTCGGTACACAATAATTTTAAAAAGCAATCGAAAAGAGCCCTAAAAGATTTTTAAAGATTTCTGATGAACTGTTGTGTTATTTATTATAATTATTATTCTGGTGAAGAATTTAGAATAAATGTTGAAACGTTCGAATGCCATACTTTACTGAAAATAAAAGATACGTTGCGCTCGGCTAGAACGGCTGATCACTTCTTGTCACGTGGAGGTTTAACGCAAAACCATACGTTCGTTCACTGGCTGCCCTCTACTGGATTAATATGTACATAGCAGTCGCTCCCCGGAAGTATTTTAGAGTTGAAGAGAAGGAGTTCAGTACATTAACAAAGTATTGTTAATGCTATTATTTATAAACAATTGCTAGCAGGAAAAAAAAAGTATTACCAGATTGGCAGACAAATTACAAGTGGAGATTCCTAGAAGGATGACAACAGCAGGTCTTAGAAGTTTCGACTATTGAGGCAAAACTATTTTCAATGATCAAAAGTTTGTAGACCAGGTACCGTTAATTAGCTTGAAGAGGTTCAAATTAGAATGAAAAAGAAACATTAGTTAATTTAAGGTAAAAAAAAAAACTTGAGGAATTTTCTGATTAAGGTATGGAAACTTTGTTTACATTAAGGAAGCGATCTTATATTTGGTTTTCTTTAGGGTTTTTGTGTTTTTTTTTTAACTTCTACTCCAACCCCTACACAAGTTCTCTTAGAGGGGTTGTAGCATTTAGGTATAATTTATAAACGAGTGTAAGTGTATAATTTTTGTCAATAAAAGCCTTTAAATTAAAAAAAATTAAAAAAATTGTGGAATCATTTGGAGAACGCTTGATATTGATGTGAGAAAAAGTATATGAACTCCGTGTTGCCGAGCAATCAGTGAACCTATCATCATGTTCCACCTCCTTTGTGCGTTGGAAAGAGCTATCATCGTCCTCGTTACCGTCTTGGTAGTAGATGTAGTAGCTAGAGGTAGTGCTGAAGGTGACAATTGATGGTTGTGCCTTGCCGCAGATCCACGCCGCGACGTATCTGCAGTCCAATTAGTTTTCATGAGCTGATTTTGCGTGCCTTTTCAGAAGATACCCATTCTCGAGCTCGACCTGGTAGTGCGAATAGCCAAACTTCCGAATAATTTTGGCAATTTTCCACATGTTTTTGTTGTTCGAGTACCATCGTGCTTGAACTGGGTCGCCAGGCCGAAATTCTCGAGTTGGGGGTCAATCAAATGTCACTTGTTTCTTCTGTTTATGTCGAACGGGTTTGAACGCATCCAGTTGATAACGGATGTTTCTATTCAAGTAGAGTTCTGCTGGTGTCTTTACGTTTTGGAGCGGCGTGGCTCTATACCTGAACAAGATCTCTCGAACTGAGTAGTTTTTAGTCATGCAGGTCAATTTTGATTTTAAGGTCTGGATCTAACGCTCGGCCAATCCGTTCGTTGCTGGAGTGTTAATGGATATTGAAATCCTTTGCGTAGTAGGAAGGAAAATTATGCAATCAGCTAAAAAAATTTTTTAGTTTTCTTCAGATCTTTAATTTTAAGAAATCCGACCCGAATAAACGCTATTTGAGATGGTATGTGCGTCTGTAAACGAGATTGAGAGGAAACGGCTGGACAAAATTTCTCGTAAATTTGTTATATAGCTTGAAGATCACTGTCAACTATAGTTATAATAATGATAAAAACAACAAATGTTTTTCATTTTCAAAAATGGGTCTGATGATTTTGATTAATTTTCGGGTGTGGCGCAGTTCTACGTAACATTAATTTTATTATTAAAGTAAAATGGCGCTGAGGGTATTCGTGTACGCGTTCCACCGGGTGTTTTATATCGATTTCGAAAACTACGTACTGAGGTCGCATAGTCTAACATTGATATATTCAACGTGTTGGAAGTAGCGATATTTGGTCTCTGAACCTCTGAATTACCCAATACCAGATGGAGCATTCGCGCACTCCAAATCCTCCTTCGTCTTAACATCCCAACCACCCAAGAACGTATTTCTGGTCATAAAAGTAGTCACTGACGCGGCCAATGAAATCGCGCGCCTAGCACTTCGCTCGCTAACTCGCCCATTAACTTAATTGGACGAATTGCCGCAGCTGCGGATCATACGAGAGTTATATTCCATTCGAATTCCATTCGGCCAGGTAATTTATTTTCACGACGCCCAGGTGGTCTGAACGCGTCCTTCTTTGTTCTTTTGTTGCAGTTCCTGACCTAGAGCTGACGTTATTGGGCGCCTACGGTCTCATAAGACTTGTCCGCCCATTGAAGCGGATTTTATTCTCGTTCAAAACGATCCACTAGAATAATAGGCGACGCCATCAATTTCTCAACGTTGAACGTTGCATCTGGCGTCTTTGGTTTATTTGGGAAGACTTTGAAGAGATTGTTAATAGCTATCGCACCCTTCAGGGCAAAATTGCTGAACACGAAGGTTGATATTTTTGGAAGTTGTGTGGTTAGAGCCAACAAGCCCTATATCACTTAGTTGTAAGTTGTAGATAATTCAAATTAAAGACTGCCGAATGAAACTGACAGCAACATTTAAAGAAGGATATTGTAGAGAAAAGGGTTTAGGAGGTTCTACTCAACGCTTCTCCCTATTCTGTATCATCCACATCTTTCACTAAGATTTTTACAATTCTATGAAAGGGCTTTGTACAAAAAAAAACAAAAAAACTGCGCTCAAATGGATCCTTCTAGAAACATTTAATAATTTATTGTGGCACTCTCTTCATTTCCCAAGAATCAAAATTTCTGCTTACCGCTCCGAACGCCAATGTCGTGTGACTGAGAGTTATGAGGAAAACCCCGCACTAAAATAGCAATGTTGACTAATAACATCCTTTTTTTATTTTAGAAAAGTCGACATTATTGATAGTTTATTGGGGTGTTCTCGCTCTGTGATCTATTCTCCCACGGATAAAATCTTGCATTGTTCCCACGTCCTCCCAATGGATCGGAACAAAACATGTATTTAAAATCGCCGAGGGTGTTTTTGAGAAACAAGAATGGGTTTTTTTGATCACCTTGATAACTATAGGCAGTTTGGAATCGATTTCGCGCCGTCCTATCTTGATCTGCAGGTTTTCAGATGATTTTTCTCAAACGGTGTATTTTTGTGCGCTCGAATGACTTCGAAACGGAAAAACCTGAGGAAAACTCACTTTTTCAGCCAATGGTCTAAGGAAAGTAAAAATTAAAAATGACGATATAAATTTTCTTCGTGGCACTTCGATGGAGCGTCGGAGAAAGTGAGGAAGGGACGTGGACGTTCAGATACCTTTTCACAGTCAGACGGACAGCATCTTAAACCCCCTTCTTTCCCCTCCTCGTTCCGTCACAATTTCTTTTCTGAATCATTCATGAGGAGCAGCCTTATCCTTCGTGATTGATGAGCCTGGCGAACGAGTCTGACGTTCGTATGGGTTCAATGAAGAAGCATCAGGGTTCTAGCGAATGCCGTACGACTCCCGGTTTCAGATCAAACATAGGAACTCCGTTTCTCATTATCTTCAACTTTCGAAAGGCTATTGAAATCCAGCCAATACTTTCTACTATTACCTTTTTCGCGCGATAAAGGAGTTTTAATTGAACGCTAGTGACGGCTTCCTGTTAACGTTTTTGGGCGCTCATTTAGGGAGTTTTCAGTGGAAACGCTCGAACGCAAGGTTTCGTCACTTCGTATCGGCATATAGCGCGGGGATAATGACTTACAATCGTGAGTGCCACGCCCTTCCAGTGGTGTACACTTGAGCGCTTGATCCTATGGTCCTGAATTTTTATTTTTAATCTACTCGTGCACATCTTGGGTATATCCTTGAAAACAGCTCATAATTTCTGATTTAGTCCGAAGTCAAAAGCGATGACGGACACAAGACATTAATTTTTTTAAATTCTCCGTTTCGATCCTCTTTCAGTCCAAACCTGACAAACCCCAATAAGGTTATGTGTGTGAATATATCTTGTAAGCGAAGCCTGGACGTAGCCCCAAACGATTTTTATGATTCTTCTCTGGTACGATTCACTTCTCAGTTTTTTATCCAACACATGCCAGGAATATCAAAATTCTATTCACGTGGGGGAGGGAGGGGGGAAAACGGCAAAATAAGGCTAACTTTCTTATCCTTAAATATATCTCACGATTCTTCATTTATTTTGTTCGAATTTGGGTTAAATTGAACATCGAATTTCTGCATTGTTGAACTTCCTCGTTGGAGGGGGTAATAGACTTCACTATGTTTTTTACATTCCTCAGCAATATGGATTAGGAAGGAAAATGACGTTTCAACGGCTGTCGAGTGAGTCTCGGAACGCGATTGTCATAGAACAGCGGAATCGGCTCAAATTTCATATTCAGCCTACATGTCACCAATAAACGCCAAAATAAGGGGAGGAGCGGAATCAGTGCAAAATCATCTGCAGTTATTATAGTGATCAAAACACTACATACGTTTTTACTCAGAAATAGAGTCGACAATATTTGTATAGACTGTTTCAAAATACACGGTAGTACCATAAAATTGTCATTCATGGGAAAATGACCAGAGCGGCACTATAAATTGTGAAAAATGTCGAAGACAACCAATTTTAGCGTAGTTTTTTCCTCGAGACTCTCGCATTCTCAGAAAAATTCGAGTGGTAGTCCAATAAGCTACGTATATGGTGAACATTTAATAATGTCCATTAGATAATTAGGAGCTACCCCAATTATTCCGTAATTCGAATCACTGTCGTTTCACTTACCTACATTTTCCGCAGCTTTTATCTAATAATTTCTCATCTCCGGAACCGAACCTTAAATCCATCCATCCATCAATTATATATGCGTCGGTTTTCTATGTAGGTGGATACGTATGAAGAGCTCAATGACGTTTGGAACGTCCAATGATTCCGTCTCTCCAATGTCTGAATGCGATGTCGTGAATTCCACCTGGTTCATACAAAACTGAGTGAAAAGTTGAAGTGAAGAGTTGAACCGCCGATCCTACGTGAGGCCGAGGAAAGTTGTGCGATGCGTCGCATCAAACGGGGGTTTTTCATATCGAGTTCTGCGGATGGTGAAAAGTGAAGCGGATGGACCGCCAAGAGGTCGCACAATAAAAGAAGCCGCCAGGCCGCAACTCTTAATACGAAATCTTGCGTAACGTTATAGAAGCAAGTGGACAATTCAGCTTCGGCCCCACAACACCTCGGCTCGACGAGGAAGGAGAGGGACTTTCACCTTTGAGCAGTTGGCTGAACTGGGGTGAAAGCTGCGGCACTTTCCCTGAACCGTTAAAGCGATGGTCGAGAACTAGCCAGAAGTGATCCAAAGGCAACGGCACTTCGCCAAGTTCCTTATCTAACCGGATCATCCGAGACGAACGACCTTTGCTCGATTAACATGCATATGTGGTCGTTTGCTCTCAGAGCTGCTTGGCGTTCCAGCAATATTTATGGCTCCGTTCGCATTTTATACTTGGAACAATCTTGAGCCCATACTCTAACAACAGGTAAACGAAGTGCATTAAAATGTGTTCAGGCGCATCGCACAACTTTCCTCAGCACCCCGTTCATTCAGCCATTCTTATCGCCCAATCCGCTTTGAGCTGCTTTTGTATCAACCTGGTACCACGTAACTTTCTGCATAGAAACTGTTAGCCCTTAGCGTCTGATTTGACCCAACCAGCGACTCTCTCAATTTCGTTCACTGCTTTTTTACATCTTTTTTTTAAATTTCAATTCTGCGTCTCCGTTGGCAAAAAATAATGTGAAAACACTGCAAATTATTACAAAACGGTTTATTATTCTCCGTTTGACGGAGTCTGGCAGCTTCGAGACTCATCCCATTCGATTCAGCATCGAAAAATACCAGTACAACATACGAAACATGACCTGACAACGACGAAAACTAAATATTCCAGGCGCTCATTAGCCCCAGTAGACAATTGGCACGACGTTGCGAGTCAAGCTGGCGGGTGGTTCTGATGAATTGGGAGGGAGGGAGTACAAACGATGAAACGATTAGTTTCGCTGTAGTTATTGTCCCCCGAGTTCTTTCGATTAATAGACTTTGCCGCAGTATAATTACAGTAATTTCACTATACGCAGTTGTACACGTCTGATACTAATTCCATTCGACCCAGAATCTAAAAATACCTCGAAAACGATACCAAACACGGCGTATTTGCGTAAATTGCGTTTCTTCCGATCGGATTGCCGAGCAGGCGGGCACAAATAGATACCAAATGGGATTTACGGGCGTTGCAGAGTTAGAATCCCGATGTCTTGAAACGTAAACTATCAAATTTTGAGGGGGGGGGGGTGGTACACAAATGTTGAATGCAGCTGTAAAAATATCTGGTGCGTAGCAACACACTACTTTCCGCCACCCCTTTAAGCTCGAACACCACCTACATAGGCGGGCGCTATATCTTCGTTCAACGCATTTTTACAGGAACATTTATGGAAAACAAAATGTAGGGACTAGTTAGCTGAGAGTACTCCGAAAGTTTGATCGAAATCGTTAGAGCCGTTTTTGAGAAAATTGGAATACCGATAAATTAATATTCGACAAATCTCCTTTTCTGAGTTAACTTGGCTTATATCTCTGTTCAACATATATATACAGAAATAATTATAGAGAACGAAATGTTGGTATGGGTGACTAGAAGATACTTCATTAGGATATATCACATCTGGTGAAAAAGTTACCCTGGAATTTACGGAAATGTTAGAAAAACGTTATTTTCGACACATTTTGCTTTTTATCTCTGTTCAATGGACCGTCACAGGAACATTTATTGAGAAGAATATGTAGGTATCAACTATTTGAAAACATCCTGTGAGTTTGGTGAAAATCGCTGAAGCCGTTTTGCCAAAAAGCGTAAAAACATATTTTTGCTTCAAGGGCCCATATCTCCGTTCACCGTATTTTCATGGAGATATGTATAGAGAAGAAAAGTTAGGTATTGATTAGGAGAAGATAATTTGAAAGTTTGATCAAAATCGTTAGAGCCGTTTTCGAGAAAAATGCGAAAAACCCTAGTTTTTGGTACATTTTCGTCCCCCTCCCCCCCTTACCATCGGTCGAAATCGTCCATAACCTTATTTTGGTGTCTACAAAAAATAACGAACAAAACAAAAAAAGAACCAGCTCAATCGGATCAGCCGTTCTCCCGCAAATCGAACTACAGACACACACACAGACATACACACAGACATACACACGGACCTCTCTCCGAAATTAGGTTTTTTAGACTCAGAAGGGTCTGAAACGTAAAGATCTGAAGAAAACCCAACTTTTTTTTTTGGGCCGATTACTATACTTTCCTTCCCTTCGGGTAGCGGAAAGTAAAAATTGAATAATAAACCAAAAGTTAGTGGAATTTTGTAGGAGAAACATTTCGTTTTGGGAAAATACGAGCGGAATCCTGAGCCAAAGTAAGGTTTACTAAAGTCAAGTACAGTTCTTACCGTAATTTTATGACAGTTCATAATTGTTTATTACTACAGAATGTTCCAGGACTGTTCACACATAAAATTTGATCGAACCATAGACAAATATGCGATAATTGGAGCATCAAGACTATAATTAGTTTAAGACTACAGTTAGTTTTGAAACGATTTTGCGCGTACCCTTAATTTGGCTCGTGCCGAGCTGCAGGCTGGTTGTACTCGTAAAGTTTGAGCTGATTTATTTCACCTCAATTTGGATTAGTTCCCAAATTGTGTTTTTTTTTCACTTAGAAGAGACTTAAACTTGGTGATCTGAACAAAACTTTTAAAAAAATGTCATTCGATAAGCAGTTAAGGTTATTAATGTGAGTTAATTAATCCCACTAGGTTACCGTTCAATTGACACTTGGCGAAGCCATTATTTTACCTAAGTTCCACTGTGTCACCGAGCACCTGCGCGTATGAATTTCCCGAGGTGAGAGGGATTTTGATTCGTGATGGAGCTTGTTCACGGGTTGCACCTTCGCTGGGTGGTAAAACGTAAAGGAGAACCATCAGGAAGGCATTAACCTTAGTTCTTACTACCTTCTGTACCAGCTCGATAGGCCGTCATCTGACAGCGGCAACTTCAAACAGGGCAGTTCTACGAATAATGAAGCGCGTTAGTATCTACATTTAGCGAGAACATCTCTACTTTCTGCAGTTTTTTAAAGGATATTATTGCGGGCAAGTCTGAGATAATGCTAACCTCTTCGAACTCTCCCGTATCATCTTTTCTCGGAGGTACCAGTAAATAAACCACACGTGCTATGGGCGAATTAACGGGACCTTCTAAACGTCAACGGTAACACTTTCACCCCTCGTGATACAAGACGCTTCCATGAATACCAGCAGAGAGTCGTCAAGTGTGGTATGCGTTCTTTCACACACAGACACATTCAAAGTCACCCGTATACACGGGGATCATTCTCAATAATACACAATAAATAACTTTCGGACAGGAAAATGTCCCTCCGTCATCCAGACCATAACTTGGTCAAAAAAATCCATTTGGGGTGTAGGGGCCTACTCAGCATTCAGATCGTACAAAATCCATGGGGGTTACGGGCAAAAAATGGTTATAAAAACGAAACTATTGCAATTACGCGTGTTTGGTATCGTTCTCTAGTTATTTTTCGACGCTGTGCTCGATTAGGACGGGCCTCCGAGGTGTACGGTTGCGTTTAAATGGAAAGCCGTGAAATCACAGTAAATGTAGTAAGGCAAATTCTACTACTTTAGGAAACTCGCGAGAAAGTTGTGGTTTCTCCCGGCCTGCGCTCATTTCCCACACAGCCTCCCATCTCACTCCAACTACGGTTCCATGAGTCACGTAATGCCAATTGCCTAGCTTCGCTTAGAAAAGTTTTCATTGTAGTCAGGTCATGTTTCGTATTACTTACTAGTATTTTACGACGCCGAATCGTGTATGATGGGTCTCGGAGGTGTGACACTGCGTCGAGCTGGATAATTAAGAAATTATTGAGAATACTGATTGAAACATTGTCATTCGGCCAAGTTCGTCGGTTACTGAATCGATTGCGTCAAGTCTGAGGTGTAGCTCTACTTAACCATAAAGTTCGCTGGGATTGGGGTATGCCGTGTGATGTACCATAGCACATAGTTTCGACGATTTTTCCCCCCGGATCCCCCGATTTCTTTCAGACGCGTTGTTAAGATTTTCTCTTCTGTTCTAAGTAGGTTCCACTGTAACAAGACACTCAGAAAACGGGCAGATAAAAACCCCTCCGATTCAGGACATCTCTCAATTTATTTACAAAACAAGAACAACGTTAACATTAAAACAATCCAAGTATCAAAAAATCACTCGTAAATCCTCACACTAATTCGACATTACGCTAATACGGAAACGAGCACAACGTGTTCCCCTTTGAGGAGCATTTTCACAACGTGCCGCTCGCATCGTTCGCACTTTGTGTTAACTGATGTGATCTTGATCGGTACGGGGGCCATTCGATTCTTTCCTGGGTCGCTCGGTATTTCGAATTGTGCACCACCTGAAATGAAATTGTGTAATTACGATTACTTGTTATTATTTGATGAGTTGAGAGAGAGAGAAGAGAATGAAAGAATGAATACAATGTTTATTCAGTCGTCAGGGACAACTTAGGGACAATGCGGACTTCTCTTCCATTCCCCTTAAACGTGGCGTCGTTTTTTCAAATCTTCTAACTTCGGTCTTAACTTATTTACTTAAACAATAAACGTTACACCAAAAAAGGAAATAAATTAAACACTTTCTTCCATCTCCATGAGTAGTTTGGTAATAACATTTTTAAATATTTTCCATTAACACTTTTTGGTTCATGTCGAACATCCCAACGTTGAATTGAAGAGAAAGAGAGAGTGACAGAATTAATTCGAACAATTCATTACAGACAGAAAAATCGTTTCTTTGAACGCTGTCTCAGTTTATTGGTTACATCTCAATTTTCGTATTATTTCCACTGGGAATTGAGAAACCTCGCGTTTTCTTACAATCTAAAAATGTGTATTCCCTCTTTGCTTTGTAAATTCAACAATTAGCTTATAAGCTGCTGGCTCGTCAAATGTGACACATTTTGTCGGAAGTTCCATTCCGACTTAAATGGCAGTAAGGCCTTCCCTCGACTGACAGCACAATCAAATCACTCGTTCAGCGTGAGAAAAAAACTGCTGATCGTAGCGTTCGTTTGAAATAATATATTAATCTATTTAATTATTCGTGATTATCTAGTCTTCGTACAAACATCCGCTCATTGATAGTTCCAACCGCATTTGCTGTATCGCCTTGGAATCTCTTCGCAACCAACGAAGGAATAACTTTAGGACGAGATCCGAGAAAACCTGAAAACAATGAACAATCGCCCGGATTGTGGGACAAGGTTGAGGCGGCACTGAAGGGCCTCCCGGAGCTGCTTTTGTTTTATCGGTGCAGCTAGGCAGCGTAAAAATAAAGCCGTCGAGACAGACAAAAATGTAAATGGGGGAACGGCCTCCGAGATCGGTGGAATTTGATATTGTTTTGACGATGAAGGAGGACTTTTTATACGCGGGAATGATGGTCTGACACAACTCTTAAGTTATGACAGTTCACAGGCTACTTGTTGAAACGCAGCCTGGATTAGGTACAGTCTGCTCAATCCAGGACTGTAACTACGTTTCTACCAAAATTTCCTGATAACGAGTTGATTTTTAGATGTTGGATATTTGTGAGAACGACAAATTTTCGATTCGTGATCTAGAAAATCCCTAGTTCAGTCCCTAGTTAGTTGATTTCACTTATTTTTCCGAATCCTCCCCATAACTACAGTTCATTCGAGACGCTATTCTTCAGGGGCGTAATTGTTATTGAATCGACGATGTTTTCAGTCAACGCGTTCCAGAATAAAATAGAAGGGGAAGCTCTGCTCTGAGGACTAGCTTTGTTTGGAGGTTGAGTCGGAATAGAAGGTTGAAACCTTGGTGTTGGATCAAGGACTCGTAAAAGTGGGATCGAGGGATCTCGTGTCGTGATCGCTACGAAGGCTTTTTTAGATCCTTCAACGGGAGATCGCTTACGCGAGAAAACCCCGCTTGAAAATTTTCTCGCTTAAAAATATATTTTGATTTACGAATTTAATAGTACGGAAACGCGAGTTATTTTTAGAGCTCGCATTCAACAGCTTTCGTGAGTTTTTCAAAGACTGAAGTACGTTAACTTTGATTCGAGCTACCAGTTCATTTCACGGCCGTTAGATAACATTATTTGTTTTGATAACGAGCCGGTGAATGACAAAATGTTGACATATATAGGTACGATTACGTACTTTTTAAACACATTGCGTCAAGGTTTCAACGCTACAAGGTCGGGCGGGTACAATTTCAATTCTAACTAGAGGCAATTGAGCCCAAACCCTGAAGAAAGATAAGCGACGCGCCTGTTACATGTTTTCAGGCTGACTGAATCGAAAAAATAACGTTTTTCTGCGAGCTCGCGTGTTTAAATTACGTCATTTGATACGTTCATATGGACTTGCAAAACATAACTTACGTTCCACGTAGACACTGATAGCGGCTAAAGTTCCAGAATATATCGAGCTGCTACTACGTTGATCAAGAACCTTTATTGACCGATCCGCGTGATTTTATTAAGGAAGGTTCGTTTATTGAGTTGACATTTTGGGATTTCTGAGGTTGCTGTCGATGGCCATCATTATACCCTTCTATCGCAATATTGTGGAGATTCGTGATACTTAGTTTCGATAACTTATCGTGCTGCCCTCCTCATTTTTCCCTACAAATGAAAATTTTACAGTACAGTCGTGGCGTTTGGAATAATACATACAAAAAATCGTTGACGCCGTTTTTGAGAAAAACGAAATTTGGTGTTTTGATGATAACTATAGTTAGTTTTGTACCGGTTTATTTCAGCCTGTTCTTTCTTAGCGCTCACAGACTCGAACACACATACCGTTTTCGCAAGTGGAGTTCCTCAGAAGTCTTTAAAACGTGAAGGTTTGGAGAAAACTTCCTTTCTTATTCTTGAGCTGATTTCGTAACTGACCTTCCTACTTCGTAGGGCTAAGGGAAGTAAAAACGTTTGCCTTGTTACTCGTGCACCTTCATATAACAACGAAAAGTTTTCTTTGATTATCGTGCACACCCTAACCAGTAATCTAAAAAATTATTTTTATTTAGCCGATCGCATAATTTTCCTTCTTACTCCGTATGGCTAAAGAAAGTAAAAACCCCCAACAAAATAAAAGTGGACAAATATTTTCGTAGGTTGTTCTCAGTCATTTAGGGAAGGTTACAATGCTCCCGGTATTTTTGTAACTAAGCACGATAGAGAGCCGGGAGAGATGATCTCCGGATTCTCACAGATCTTGAAGGTGGTTTGGAAGTAAGTTGTGCGACCTCCCGCTCGCCTTACCGCTCTGAGGTTGTGAGAGTGAAATGCTCCTGAATAGTTCGCGCTCGCGTGGCTCGATACCGTGTTTCACTTTCTGCGGGGAAGATGATTTTTTTGTTGTTGTTAACTTTCTATTTCTCACAGCGTCGAGTTCTTTCCACGCTGAATGGTGCCGTTCGAAATCGCGAAAAAAAAAGAATTGGGTATGGTTCTGGAGCTCGAATGTGCCGCTAATTGAACGCGCGGATGTTTCTTATAATTTGGGAGAGTTGAACATACCTTCGAAATGAGTTCGATCGCGTTACTCGTTAAGAGCCGTCTGATGTAATCTCCCCGTCAATGACTGATTTCTTCGTGCCTTGTGTCTTGAATTTGCAGAGGAGGCGTAAGAGATCTTTCGTGATTTCAAATTGGTGAGGTGGGGCTATAGGTAATTAGACATGCTTACCTTGCAGCGTGCAACACAAATACCGTCGGGTGATGTTCAATGAACTACACTTTCGTTAGCAGCATTGGAAGTGTTTGACGTCGATGGGTATTTCGTTTTAACTAAACGCCAAAAACCTTTTTTTATTATTTGTACCTTCGAAGCTATCGTTGAAAGAAATGGGATAGATCGTAATGCCGTTTCATCTTCTGCGGTATTTGAGGTTCATCTGCTTGTGTAGCTATACGCCCAATTATGGAGTGACCGCTAAGATGAAGTGCATCATCTCTCCACTATGGGGCAGTGGCCACCCAACAATGAAGCATCTGCCAATCAACAATGGAGCAGTCCCATAATGAGACCCGGGTCCTTTAACAACCCGGTTCCGAAGTAGCAAACCATCACCAAAATGGAGCACCTACTAGACCCTAGTGAAGCAGGAGCAGTTGCCGATCCATCGCAAAGCACTGGTTCCCCACAATGGAGTGTTTGCCTGTTAATAACCAACTCTTCGCAAAAAAGTCAACATCAGTGGAGCGGTCGTTAGCTAATGATAGGGCACTTGCCACTCCAAAATGAAGCAGTGGCCAGCCTGGGGAGAGCTATCGCCATTTGTCTTCCTATACTTTATTAGTTGCTCCCCCATAATGGACAGAAGACAATCCATAGAGGAACACAACCAAGCTCAACTAGGACTGCTCTCTTCGAGGAGCGTGACAGTAGCCTGCGACAAGTCGATTTGCACTTACACTCTTTTGAGGCTCAGCAAAAAAAGGCCACTGCGTCCGCACATCATCGTTAAAAGCTTCTTGTCGGCCATACGCGAAACTTTCTCCGACTTTCTTCGCCAAAACTTGGCTTGTTTCGTCGCTAGTTATCCTTTCTCCAATCTGATTCAGCCTCGAGCACGTCTGAAGGCGTGTTTCGTATTAACAGTTGACGAAGAAGCGTCAGAGTCTACTGGGTCATAGAGTAAATATCAGAGAAATCAGGAAGAGGCCGGGGAAGTATCGGCCTGATGGTAATGGAGGGATCGAAGCCTTGAAAGGTTCTGACGGCCAACTAGACGAGGCCTACGATACTCGACACGCAGTTAAGCCGAGCTAAGACCTTCGTTTTAAACTCCCCTCTTCATTCGTCAAGGATCAACTCTTCAGTCGGCCGACTGCATGTTTTCTCACTCCTCCCTCTCTCCGACAATCAATCTCGTGGCCGCTCGAATATTTGAAATCACATATTGAGCTACTGATTCCATTAATAGGCCTCCCAATGTGTATTCGTCGTCTCTGGGTCGGAGATTACTCTGAAGCCGAAGGCTCAATTGTTATCAACGAGCCCATGAGATCAGTTGATTTGTTCTCCTGTCTGATCGATTTTCTGATGTCTTTTTACGTTCCTTCACTCCACGAATGAAAATTATGCTATCGGCTGATTTTGTTTTGTTTCCTTCATACCTTTATTATTACAAATAAATTCGTGCTTTTATCTTCCAAAATAAAGTTATGAGCACGAAGGAACCAATACTAACTACAGTTATCATAATGGTAAAAACACCTGTTGTTAGATATTTGTTAACCTACATTATGAACTGCGCTTTACTTTCATTGCAAATGTACTGTATTGTCTGAGTATGCAAACGCCTAATTGACTATGGTTTTTGTTTCAGGTGAGTGTTCACATTCTGTTCGCTGAATGAATGGTGAGTCTATGAAGATTATTTAAGCAGATAATAGGATAAGAACACTTGAATACATTGTGTGAGTACTAATATTTTACTCGGCCATATCCAGCTTCTTATACAAGTCCACGTATCTCCTGCATGGACCTTCTTTGGTGTTTATCTCTGGAGTGTTATGAAATAGAAATTTTTGAGCGTTTGGCACAGGGACAAATCCTGACGGAGAGCCTCGTTGGCTGCCCTTGGGCCTGTTGCAGTGACCCATCATGATTTCCACTGACTGCCTTAGGTGCTTCCTAATCATCAGCAGAAAATTAGGGCCTACATTATTCATTGGCCCGACAATACAACACGTAGAGTACTTCATCCTAGTAGTATTAGCTGGTGGGGATAGTGGAACTTATTCACCTCAGTTTCCAATAATCTATTGAGTCAGTGGTGTTAATTGAGTTTATTATCCAGATTTCAAACTGTCCTACAAAAGGTTGAGTTGGGATCTGAGTTATTTTAGGAGTCTGGGGCAGGTAAAGGGGTATTTAAATGAAAACATTCCGAATCCAAGCTTACGTAGTCTTTCAACCACTTCAAGAAGTTTTTTATTTCATTCTCAAATGCTGTTAGATCGCCCACTTGAGTTTTGCCTTTTACACCGTTGTGAGCGAATTTCTTACTTTTCTGCTGGAGTTGCTGGGACACACAGCCGCCTCCTGTGAAAACGGTCATAACCAATACCGATCACCGCATCTGGAACGACTAGAGCTTTTGGGCGATATTGCCAGCCGTTCTGCAAACTTCACCAATAGACAAGAAAATACCAAACGCCTCCCTAGCTCCCCACACTACTTCTTCTCTATGGCTACCGTCCTACAATTCGGTCCCAAGTTATTCTTCTGCTTATTCGATTTTCGTCTGTTTGTTTCGGACAAGCTGGAAAAATATTCTTCCGAAATACCGCGTATTAGGGAAGGAGCTCCCGGTATCGGTATAAAAGCGAGGAGACTGAAAACGTGAAACGAGAGTTCTGTTTTATCGGAGGGAAGGGATGTCAAAACAGTTGTTTCAGCGACTGGAATTGAATGCGGTTGAGTAGAATACCCTGTCAAAGTAAATATAGTTCTCTGGGGGAGGAGAAAAAAGTAGAGGAAAGATGGAATGGGTACCCTTGACCCACTAGCCCCGCATTTCGTCAAGGTTGGTTGGATAATACTTTTCGCTGTTATAAGGAATTACTTTTATCAACTTCAACGAGGAACCGCTGTGCTCGTATTATTCATGATGCGAAAATCTTCCACCACATTTTTCTAATAATCGTTACGACCTTAATAATCACCGCAATGCAGCACGATCAGAATAATCATGAAACACTACTAACTGGTTTTACTAGAATTCTTACCGGAAAATGGGAAAAATAGCAAAATGGACTGGAGGAGTAAACTCCTTTGAGGAGGTCTTGCGGATCTACACGGGAATCGTTAGACGTGTGGTCTCCTGTGGTCAGGCGGAAAGAAGACAGTGCAGTAGCAGCTGAGCAGGGTGCAGCGCAGGGTCCACAGCTGTGACAGATTGAATGCATACGACTCCCAAAGCTGCGCTAGAGGTCGTAGTGGGCCTTGCACCTCTCTACGTACACGTGGTGAGGCATGTCTACTTCCATGCAACTACACCGTGGAACTAGGCTTTGTCAGGCGAGGTAGAAGGGCCCCACACGATTCAGAGCAGAAGTTTATGTGCCTAGGATTTATCCAGCAATACCGTTAGCTGCGCTGGCAATAGTTTTCCAGACTGAGCCCTGTGCAGGAGGTTGAAACGGAAAACAGACAGTCAGGCTCTACTTAAGGCCCTTCTTATACTATTTATTCACATCCAAAGTTACAACTCCCTGAACTACGTGATTTATAATGCTGTCTACCCCACTTTTTGTTTGTTCGTGTTTATAGTTCTGGAATTACAGGCCAAACAGACCATTTCATCTGGGCTGGTTTAGGAATGCCTGACTGGGCAGAAGATCTGGCTAGGGAGAAAATTTTAACCTTGGGTTGGGTGCTGGGTCACGACAGACTGATCCTGGCGGAACCCGAACTCTTCTTAGCGAACACCGAGAGGAGGTTAGCAAGTTGGAAAAGCGCAGAGCTGCCTATTGGCAGGATACACCTGGTTACAGGCAGTCGACGTTATTTATTCCATTCCACAGAGGGCCATCAAGTGAGGTCCTCAGTCTGCAGAGAAACAGAAAGTGTATACGAATGGTACGTGGCCTGTTCACGGGACACCGTCCAATAAGGTACCACCTGGCCAAGATTGATCAATCAGGGTACAGGGATGAAGATTTTGAGTCAGTTGAGTACTGACTGTGTGCTTGTAAGGCGCTGGTTGTATTGCGTTTCATGCGAAAATGGTGGGGACGTCACATCAGGGAACACCAGCTTCTTGGAACTTGAGAGTGAAACGGGGAGGATATGAAGATCTTATCGTCACACATAGCTGATCAAAGATCGTTATCACACGTGGTTTGTGTATTTCAATGGCTATCTTTGAATTAAGTGCCAACTGTCAAACTGTTAGCGCTGATGTTGGAGAGCAAAGTAAAATGTACGGCGGTAGAAAAATTGAAATTGAAAATATCTGGTGCGTAGCAACGTATTTCCACAACCCCCGTGAATTCGACGACCTGCTACATCTCCGTTCAACACAGATACAGAAATAATCCCGGATAGGTATAGGTTGCTAAAAGACACTCCGTGAGTTTGATCGAATACAGTGAAGCATTCACTATGGAAGTTATGAAAATGTTCAAAAAATCATTATTTTCGACGCATTGCACTTTTGCCTTTTAGGCCTATATCTCCGTTCAACGTATTTTCATGAAGATATTTAAAAAAGAAGAAATGTTTCGTATTAAAATCGTTACAGTCGTTTTGAGAAAAATGCGAAAAGCCCTAGTTTTTGATACATTTTTGCCCCCCCCCCCCCGCTTTCCCATTGACCAAAAAATTTGACCGTTCTCCCGCAAATCGAATTACAGTCACACACACGGACCACGCGCCCCAATTAGGTTTTTTAGATTCAGTAGACCTCAAAGCTCAACTTTATTTCTTGACACGATTACAATACTTTCCTTGCGCTTTGAGTAGCGGAAAGTAAAAACAGTTTTCTTCAGATCCTGTCGTTTTGAAGCTTTTGCATGAAAAAACCTAATTTCAGCGTGTGCGTTTCGTTTAATTTGCGAGAGAACAGCTGGTTATATTGAGCTGTTTCTTCTGATGTTTTGTTCGTGATTTTATCCGTCTGTGAAGTGATATTTTTATGGGATTCGAGTCCATTCGAAGAATGGAGCTCAAAAATCAATTACAGCACACGTATCTCATGACGCAATTCATACAAGGCCTTTGATAGTTTCTCCATTTAATGCGTTTAACATTCATTACTTTATTCCCTCCTAACGTACGACCATTATAACCAAGGCCGTTCCGAAAACGCAAGAATAATCGCTAAAAATTCTGGTATGCGGTTGTAAATGATACTCGAAGAGCCATACGACCAAATGTTAAGGTACTGGAGGCCTGTTCTCTGACTGCTGATAAATTGAACAAGAAGAAGAAGGAAAAAAGTGTTTATTGGATAGTAAAGTACTTTGATGACTGTGGCAGTAACGAGCAGTCCACTACGTCAGTTGTAGTAACTCCCATAATTCCGAATAAATGAGGCAGTTAAAGAAAACTCCACAGCTCCAGCAAAACACGTTATTTTCCAAGTTCAACGAGTTTCAAACCCACGACAAAACAGCTAGTGTTTCAGTCAGGAGTTGTCTCCCTCTTAATGCGTCCTCTTCTGCACAGTCCAGAACTACTACCACTTTGCTATTGAGCGAACACCGGGAAACGATGCAAAAAAAAGCGTTCTAGCGCAAAACAACCCAGGTCTGCATAGAACTAGGGAGGCGAATTGAGATTACCCGATTTCACGTCAATTAAAGGTTCCCAGAAGTCAGCTACTCTAGAGTACTCTACTTGGCTACGTTTCATTAAACTATGTTGAACAGTACTTAGCCCCCCCCCCTTCACCAGTTCACTACAATGACGCTTTTCTGCCACATTTCGCTCTATGTTCAGGGGCAATACCCTCAGTTACTGTGTTCCACGCGATACTGAACTTACGTTCTCCTTTCTACTTTTCGTGTACTCGCTTCTGTCGTCAACTCCGACTGCATTTATGAATTCTTCCTCGTCTCTCTTGCACTGATCATTGCCACTAACGCTCAAATCATCGCAGTAAATATCACTTTAACAAAGTTATGTGGAAAGCCTGTCTGTGGTGAGAATCCACTTTCGTTATCGTATAAGCAATTGAATTGAGCTGCGACGCCGATAGTGAGGACAGAGATAATAATCAAATGGAGATAACATATTCGATTTTATAGGGTTATTCGAACCACAAGATGTTAATTAAAGTACTAGGGTGGTAACGTAACAAAAATATCTGGTGCACCGCGGTGTTTTCGGGCTGAAAGAACTGAAGATACCTCTTTTTTTAGCATACCTTTCTTTCCTACTTCGTACGGCTAAAGAAGTAAAAAGGAGTTTGTCCTGTGAATCGCGATTATATCTCTCACACTGAATTTCATATTATTGACCACTTGAAAGTAATGTGTATTAAATTCTTAAATAATGATAAAGACATGAATGGGATATTAATTGTTACTCAGGCGCCTTAAAATAACCACGAACACTTTTTCGCTCATCGTAATTTACGATGCTTTGCCCGAAAATAAAATTTTCACTTCTCTGATCGTTCGAGATTAAGTTGGTATTTACGACCATCGTTATTGAGGTAGAACGGTATTGGATAATGTAGGCACTTCCAGTAGCTCACTTAATTCATTCCTAATGTTCGGCTATTACGGCTGGAGAGAACTTTAAATAAGACGAGAGATTGGACATTTTTAGCGGACAAATTAATCTTCTTTAATTAGACGGCAGTAATGACTAGAATGATGGATTGATTTTGAAGAATAGCAGAGTACGTAGCTCTTTGTTTTATTGCTTCAGCGCAATAACATTGTTCGGCTCAAGAGACTACAAGCGGTAAAGACTACAATTGATTGACGAGCAAGACATTTTGATGAAAAGATCACATGACTACCACGATAGAGTTCTGATTGGACAGTCACTAGATAGAGCTCTGATTCAGCAGCCAATAAAGCTAGTCCACGCGACCCAGTGGGTCTCTGGATATGTGAACTGGTCTTAGGACGAGAGCGGAGAGCCGTTGAACTGTACAAGACACTGAATGTGGACTGACTTAGTTTTGAGCGGTGAGTAGAAATGCTCAAAAGAAAAGTGGCGAGGAAGAATGGAGAACAGAAATACCGAGGGCAAAAGCCGTTATTTCCCTGGAAATTATTTGTAAAGCCTTTTGTTAGTGGGAGAGGATAATTGAACTCCATGAGGTACGGAAAAACCTGCGCCGAGGGGCTTTCCTGTTAGGGCTAAGCACCATGACTTGGTTCAGCCTGGTCGGAGCTGAACAATCACGTCAAAAAGCCTTATTCTCTTGTTACTGTAAATTCGTATTGTAAATTAAATTAATCAACAGAACAGCACAGGCAATGAACGAGTTATTTCGAAAGATTAACATCGACTACAGCACCAAATAGTGGCAAGAGTACCATTAGGTCGCAGGTCCGCGAAAACCCGCCATAAAATATATTAATCCCACATTTGGTAGTAAATAAACAAGAAAAACCCTTTTGAGAGACGTTCTCACCCGTTAGCCTGTAACTAGAACTTTTATATTCAGGATGACAGCGTTGTAGAGGTACACAACCGCCAGTTTCAGACAAAAGTAAACTGCTCGACCACATAACAAACGTGTGATATCTAACACAACAGAACACTTGAAGAGAAGAATTGCACGGCTGTCTGCCACTCAAGAATTTCTGAACCAACCGGATCGTAACACCCATTTAACCGCCAATATATCAAAATTGTCAAAAATGCTCAAATCTCGCATTAATGCAACGTTTGGGGTACTTGTTCGGGGACAGTTAAAGTTCTGCATTCGGGGATGTCTGTGAGAGTTCCGACTGGGTAGACCCCGCAGTTTAAAAACGAAGGAAGGGATGGGGATTACTACCCTCCAGCGACTCCACGACCACCACGATGTCCGTAGAGCAAGCGCATTTCCCAGCGTTGTCAGGCCTTGCCCTGGGTAGGAGTTGGATTGCTCCGTTCTACCTACCTTGCCCTCCGGAGGCAGCCACCTGTCGTGCACCGGGGCAAGGCCGCGGCTGTGCATTCCCGAGGTACCATTTTGGGTCAAACAACCCTTGAGGCCAGAATGGTCACAGGTCGGCCCCATCATTCGATTGCACTTACAGCTTTACCTCATTCCAGGGAGATACAGTTTGGACTTGCTGACCTTTCTGGGGATTGGAAGGGCCCCAGTAAGCTGCGACAGAAGGCCACCAAGCTACCCAGGGGACAAAAATTACTTTGTGCGTTCATGGAAAACTCAGTAAATGGTTGAGAGGGCGTTTATCCTGCTCCTTCAGCGTCCACTCATAATTTTGGGATTTCCTAGAACAGTAATTACGACCATTCTTTCTCTCTCCGCCAAACTGCCCAATTGCAACAATATTTCCCCACCCCTCTCACTCTACCCTTCCCACGTCTTAAATATGATTCTTTTCTCATTCCTCTCTCAGCAACCGGCCCTTTTATTAGGCCAATAAAAGGCTTAGGCTGCTTCTATATTCAGATCAGATCAGTTACACAGTTACTCGTTTTATTGATTCTCTTTTCTACCTAATTTGTTCAAACCAGTCTAATGAATGAATTAATGAAATTGTGTTAGATTGTTCTTGTTGCATTGAGTAAAAAGTGGTGGTGTGGTACATTCCACAAAATACGCATTTATCGCTCCCCAGTTTCATAAGTAGGTTCTGCTTAGAAATCTTAAAAATAGTTGCTGAGCTCTGGAACAGTTAACTTTCACTTTCAATTTTTCTAAAAAAACTAAGTATATCTTTATTTTAATGTCATATCTCATTTTTTGAGTTCATATTAGTGAGATTTACAAGAGAAACTAGAGTAGATTTTTGTAGAAAAAGCCAATTTATTGTGCTACTGTCGCTAGTGAACTTAAATCGTCGACGTTCAAAGTTTGAAAAAAAGTGTATAATGAAACAATCGTGGAAATTATGACTTTAGCACGCGACTGGAAATAGTGTGATTGTGATCCCAACGGAAACATGGGGACGCATATATTTATCAGTGTCCCAGTTACGTTTTTCCGTTAAACGGGAGTACAAACTGTGATCTCATTCAACCTTGCCACTCCTGACACAGTAACACTAATCGATGACCTAATACCGGCAGTTTCTTGGTGGGTTTGTAAAGAAGGATAATTAGGCCAACGAAAACCCCGCGATTATGTCGATTCATTTTTCCCCTCGATTGTCGCTCAACGACTCGTTTTTATCTGTTTTTGTTATTTTCCGCCTCTTGAGACGAAAAAAAGAGTCTCGAAGCGATTTCAAAATGAATTGCAATTGCAACGAGGTGCATCAGGTTCAAAGGCTTACGTATTTACTTTCGTTTTATCCGTCAAAATGTTTGAATTGTGCCAGCTCTAAACGGCTCAGCTGATCGACGTCAAGACACAATGGGCGCAAAGTGGTTCTCAACAGTCACTTATTATTATCGCTGTGTTCTAGTTGGAAATGTTGTACTTCTTCCTACGTTCAATGTTCTCACGCTTACAGCTTGGCGCCAATGAGAAGCGTTGCGCACGCAGTAGCCACATTAGGCGCACCTCATGGTTGTCCGAGCTACTTGTAACCGTTTCATTCTAAATAATACACCTATGTTTTCGGTCGGTAACGTTTTTTTACAACCCCCCTCAAAAATTGGAACTTTACGTTTCAAGACATCGGGATTCCCTCCCAATCTGCAACGTCCGTCCGCCGGCCGTTCTTTCCCACAAAAATCCCATTTAGTATCTAGTTGTGCCCGCCTGCTCAGTAATCCGATCGGACGAAGCCCAAGTTTGTTGTGGGCAAAAAATGGTTTAAAAAATTATAGTTAATTATTGCAGTTTTATCTCAAATACGCATGCTGGGCCGAATGGAACAATTTTGAGAGGTCTACGACTGCGTCTAAACGGAAAATTGTGATATCACGGTAATTATAGTGAGCAACAACTCGCGGGACAATAACTACAGCGAAAGTGATCGTTTCAATGTTTGTACCCCCTCCCTCCCGTCTCATCAAAACCACCAGCCCGCTCGACTTCCCACGCCGTGCAAATTGCCTACAGGTGCCCGTAAGCGCCTGGAATATTTAGTTTTCGTCGTTTCGTTGTAGTCAGGTCATGTTTTACAACAAAACTCAACATTTCTTTTCAACCGGTTAGACAACTCCGTTGTGTGATTTCCGATTACAGAAGACCCCAAACAATCTTTCCTTTTTGGGGGGCTGAAGTGAGTAAAATAGAATAAAGTTATGGAAGAAAATGACGCGAATGCACAAGTTTCGGTGGGGATGATAGTTGTGTGATTGCCTCGTGGATCGTTTGTCCCCCAAGCCCGGGTCGTAAACTCGTGTAAGATCATAATCGGATACCCCGGACGCCCTCGCCGTCCACACGATTTCCCTCTGCCCACCTGTGTCTTCTGCCCAAGCCCCTTCTCCGGGTCAACGGCCGGCCTTGCCGCCCCTCTCCAACATAGCCGGTTCAGAATCAACTGCCAGTGCCTTCGAAGAGGCGGCGACTGCCCCTTAGCCACGAGTCAACCGCACAACTTACCTGCCACACTCCCAAATTTGATCGAATCGTTGATTTTGTTACTCACCACTCGACTGACGGCGAACCTGCTTTTTCAAGTTCCTATTACAAAACTGGTATCGGCGTTTTGACTAGTCAGAACACTGCTGATTTGTGTTGTCAATAGCGTTAGTGGTCAGGGGCTAGCGTTTGCCCAACTGAAACCGAAGGTTAGAGGGATGACTGTGTTCTTCTACCTTTCTATCGCTATACGTGGTGAACAGCAGAGAAGGTTAGCAAGGAGAGAGGAGACCCTATAAGTATTCTCGTCTGTTCTGGGTGTACCTTTTTTGGTGAGTTTGCTCCTAGTGGCCTGATGACTTTACGTTTCCCCTTGTTGACGTACCAACGGGCCTGTTTCCTTATCAAAAGAGCCATTACCAACCATGAACCATTGTGCACATTGCATCAAGTCTCACGCCTCTCTGACATGGTATTTCTTTTTCTTTGTCCTCTTCACCCACACGAGAACCCTGCAACATGCTGCTATGTGTATACATACTCCTCCCACGCCGCCTGGAAGTTTGGGAAGTGCAAGATTGGACTCTACTCCGTCTCTTCGTTCTTCATCTTTGCAGGATATTGGTCTGGGAGCAGTATGCTCCATCCTCTTCTTATACAAATCCACCAGCAGAATATATTGTTCTGATACGCAACCTCTCACCATCTATTAGTCTGACTCAGTAGTATCCGTCTGGGTTAGTTTTTTCAGAATTCAACTTGGTGAGCAGAAGCGTCTCTGTGATGTGCTTCTCCACCAGCCTGTCCACCTTTGGCATGAGAAGATGGCATGGTAAGCCTCATCCACTGTGGCCTTGCAGTGCAGGCAGTTTGGGCTCGAAGTTTTGTCAGTGCAGTGCAGGTACTCCTTAATGCTCCATGTTCTGAGAAGAGCAGGATGAGGTAGAAATCCACCTCCCCATGTTTTGGTTGAGCCACAATCCACAAGTGGTGGAGTAAGCTGCCAGGAGGTGACCCCACATGAGCTGCACAACTTACTTCTTCCCGCCTCTCAAGAGCCATAGTTTCGCTCCTTTTCTCGTGGTAGCCATACTTGGTTTGTTACCTTGATGAGTACAGCTCCTCCCTCTCGATTGCCAAGAGGTAGATCGGGATGACAACCGGCCTACCACCAACGCGGCCTATTGAGAATTGCGACACGCACCAGTAATGCGACGGGCCATGCTTCGCCCTGTGCATGGACAACGGTCATGAGCACACGGATGGTAGTCACCATTCGGCCTCTTGAGACTGTTTTTGGGATGCCATACATTGGATTCTTACAACAACGTCCTTTCAAAACAGCAATAACTTCAACGTCCTTTCTCTTCGTGATGTAGTTGAATTCTTCGTTCTTAGATCTCAGGGCATCTAGGCGTTCATGCGTGCTCTTGTCTTCCAATTGAAAAGTTGTTCAAGATCGCATTGAGCAGGCACACTAGCAACTACCTCGGTTTCCCCATAAATAGTTCCCTGAGAGAAGCAGTTACACTCAGCTATTATCCCCATTTGGATACTTGAAGCACGAGTCTTCCATAAGACGTATGGTGACCGTCTGGTTTTGTTTGTCACGGCGAGATTTCGAAACACTAATGAAGATTCCCTTGTACTATTCTACTGTGCATCTCTACTACTACAATCTTCGCAAACACCCGGAAATAGTGTCAACGTGGACAACTAGTTAGTCGTAAGTAGGTGACTAGGAAGAAGGAAGATCTAGACGATATCAACCGATTCCCCCTCGAGGAGAACGTGATCGGTCGGATAACTGGGATTTAACAGGCCGAAGGAGGAAGTTGAATGGTGCAGCGCAGCTCTTCCACCTGGCCCTGGAAAGAAGCCCTCAGGGGGACACCCCTTCTGCTACCATATCTCTTAGGTCTTGGGCCTATCGGCCTTGTCTTCCCACAATTTCCACTCCCTTGCCAATATAACACAGGAAACCCGGAGACTAAAACGGTGGTTTCAGTTTTTCTTTCCATACCCTCCGCAACAGCTCAGCCACCTGCCACTCAGACTTCACTTCCTAATAAACATCTGCCACCCCCCTTTTGTTTCCTTCCTTTCCAAGACGCCGAGAAACCTCGGGATGAATGAATCACGTGACGGAGCTGTCCTTCACGTTTTTCACTCAATACCTTCGTCAATAATGAAAGATTTATTGACGACATTGAGTATGCATCGGGCAATCACATCTTTATATTTAGTTGATGAATATTGAAATGCAGTATTAAAAGAGGGGCTCATTTAAAATGATTAAAACACAGAAAATAACAAATAAGTAGGTTTTGCTTTTCATATAAACAAGTTTGTTATTTCCCGCAACACAATTTGTGTATTAAGTATTGAAATAACTAAAAATTAAGTTTTCATTAGTGCATGAAGTTTTGGGGCCCACGAGTTCTGTGTGTAGTATACAGTTGTGAGGAAACGGCTGAGCTCTCAATTTTAATAAATTTCAGAACCCTAAGAGCCCGCAGTGTCCATTCAGAACGTTGAACAACTTTCTACCAAGTTCATACATAACAAATGGAAAACGAATTTCAGCAATTGCTAGAGGGATCAAAATATAGCTAATAGTGCGTGAGGACGAGGAAAGTATTGTGTTGGGTTGCATCAAATGCTTATAGTTTCCTAAAAGCGGCTATATTCATTTAGATCAAACTCACAGGGTACTTTCAGCTACATGTCAATTTACGAGTCTCCACATTTCATACTCCGTTAACATTTTCGTTTTCGCTGTCAGTATGCATTCGAAATAATAGGCTGGAAACTGGTATTTTTCGTATCTAAATATTTTTCCATTGACATCTGATTGGTTTTCCTCGGTTAAGTAATCAAGGTGAAGAAAAGTTATCTGTCAATTGAAGTACCCCATGACTTCATAGGTATTTAGTTATTTAGTTCATTTGGGCACGTACTAGCTCTTAATTACATTTTTAAAATCCGGTCTTCTCTTTTGTTACGAAAATTATTTAAAGGGCCAACTAGAACGATCGAGACTAAATTAAGGAAATAGAAGATGATATAAAAGATCGATACTAGAGCACTGTGAAGGATTCGCTCGCGATCTCTCCCCCGTGACTAACTTTCTCCACTTCACGGTGCGCCGCTTATTCACTCGCATATTAATAATCAGTAGTCTAGTTTTATCAGTTACGGAAGTACGCGTTTCGCGCAATATTTTAGCAATCCAACATTACGCCGCTAAGGTGAAGGTAACTCTCGGTGAAGCGATTGAGAAGATGACGGAAAGTAAACACGATTGCCCCGTGGATGTATTCACAGGTTGATTCGTATTACAACGAACTTGGAAAACGTTACATGATGCTGTTTAGTACCTACTTACACGTTTGTTGACGAAATCGGTGGCAGTGCCTGTACGTCGGGGTACTAATCGTTTGAGAGGGGCTCCCAGAACGTTCGGTATACGTCTATAACCTTATATTAGCACAATAACGAAGTGCAACGATGCCTGGTACACGTCGCACAACTACCCTCAACATCTGAAACATTCGAGACCCGAACTGTATCTTTGTTCTACTCAATTCATCAGGAACGCTGGAGAACCAAATGTAGTCGCTAGTTAATTAGCTGAACGTACTGTGCGAGTTTGATCAAAATCATTGCGGCTAGTTTTTGATAATGTATGAAAAGAAACTTGTTACGCTTGGATCCTTGGACAAAACTATGTACAGTGGATGTTTACTGAAAAAGTCGGAAATGGCAAACTGTGCGAATAGATTGCAAGAAGAATTTCCGTCCAAATGACCAGTTTGGACTTTACTGCGGACATTTGGAAAAACATGTTTTTTGGGGCATTTTGGTGTCGTTATCTTCGTTCAAAGGGCAGTTAGAGAAGAATTCGTATAAAATTGTGTAGTTGAAGACACACCACAATTTAATGTGAATTGTTACTTTATTCTGCAACAGGTCGAATAAAAGCTCTTCCCCAACGTCATAGGCCTATATTTCAGGTACATCTTCATAGGATGTTTTTAGTACTCTTTAGGTACTGGTACTCTTTAAATACTTTGTCAGTCTAATCCAAATCATTTTTCGAGAAAAATATGAAAACCCTTAACATCATGTTAGCGCTTGGAATAAATATCCAATAGAACAATAAGAACGCCAACTGTTCGGTTGTAAGCAAAGGTTTCTAATTGTTCTCTCCCATCAACGTTCAAAATGACCCGACAGCACTAAACAGATTTCTTCATTAGTGAGGAAATAACGAGAGCAGCCCAATAAGTAACCAACAATTTCGTAGACAATCAATTTTAGCTCCGATTTTAATTACAAATCCTACATATAAGTAGAAGCAACCGAATAAATTGCTTAACTTTCACTTTTTGTAAGTTCTGCCGACTTCGTATTAACTGAAAGAAAAATAGATTTTGCTAGTTGCTAAATCGCGTATTATGAGCATTTCGGCGTTGATTCCGGGAATGGAATGAAACGGAAATGTGCTCATCAGGAGGGTTGTGTGTGATGAATGTTATTTGGTCAGTTGTCGTGCTCTCATTAAAGGTGATTACTCTACGACGAATGACACACGAGTGGAGGTCGATTTGGCCCAACTGACGGGGCGGCACTTCACAGGGGTTTCGTGAAGAAGTTGAGAATAAATTAAAACTCTTGAACATGCGGCACTACTTGTTAATATTTGTGAACGTAACAATTGTGCCCAAGACCATGTTGATCCACGAAGTAGATTCTGCTTGGCGTCTACGGTCTAGTTGTAATACGGTTTTCTGATAATGCACAGTCTCGCAGCGTTCCAACAGCTTGGCAACTTGTTCATTTGCTCGCAATATTTAGTCACCTAACTCTGACTCGATTCAAACGCTCTTGGCAAACAATAGAGCGATGAACATGACTGTCGACGCTCCCGCGTACCATGGGATAAGTTCACTTAGCGTTTAACGTGACGAAAAATAATTCTCGAAGGACCTAAAGGAGTTGAATTTTTAAAAAAAGTGTTTTTTTAACAGAACAATTCTGGGAACTTGTAGGGAACAGTTTATATCGCCGGCAGGAGGTCACGTACCTGCTGAAAGCGGCTAATCGACGTTTCGGATGCCTCTCCAGCAACCTTCGTTATCTTGGAAAACGTATAGCTGACGCGTTGTTTCGACTTTCGGGAGTCACTGACATTGCCAGCCCTCGTCTTTCATCTCATTAAGGGAAAACAATAGGGTTATCTTCAGAATTCAATGGAACGTACCAAAGGTTCTACGACCGCGGGTAGATTCCAAAAAAAAAAAAAAGGTCCACCGTTGTAATTGAACACGTTTTTCCTTTTGACGTCAGCAATCTAATGCGTTAACCTACTTATAACTTTAAAATCAAGCACGCCGTGCATCGAACGGAAACGTCATTTCACACGTTCGTCTTGCCACCCAGAGTTTGTACAAACCACGTTAATCTGGTGGATAATTATATGGTGATAGTTGTTATGTTATTTAATATTACGCTTTATCAGTCATCATTGCAATTTCAAAATATGCCGATTGGTTCGCCACGCTCTTGACGCTGTTGATGTCGTGATTTGTTTGTCGCACGGTTGATGAGTGTTCTATACTGTGATGCAGTGTCAGAGCAGAGTTTAGTTTACAAATTCCTCTCGTACAAGAGGAATTCTCAGTATCATTTCTTCAGTCGTCCTTTAAAAATATGAGAGTGGCTTCATGAATTTGTGGTTGTTCAATTTTTAGTTTCTATGCCGATAGGGCCATTTGCCTTTTTACTACTCGAAGCTCTAAGTAGCCAATCCGACAAATATTGGTCGATAATTTTAGCTGGTCAGTGTTTCGATCGCGTTTATCAAATACGCCCTTAAGCAAATCGGATTTTTTCTAAACATGAGAATCCTGCGGGGTAACGCGGCAACACAGCGCGCAATCCGTGGCACCGTGTTGGACATTGGTACGACCCCACTCATTTTCATCAAAAAATGAGTTTTACTTAATTGAAGCTGATTTTTATGAAGGAGCCCGAAATTGATTTTCTCCCAATATGAAAGTCCATGATTGGACATTAAGTACAAATATCTGGTGCGTTGCAACACACAACTTTCTTTAGCTCTACGTCAATTCACTTTGTACATGGCTAATTCTATTTAATCGATTCATTTATCACTCAGTTTCTTTGAACTTGGTCCAACAACACTTCACAGCAGCAGGAAGCGGTAGGGCTCACAGTTCTGGAATTTATTGTGCTGCTTGTACTCATTGCAGGACCATTATTGAGCGATTGGTACACAGCTAATCAATGAGGCTGTAAACACAAATTTTTTGAAGAAGGATAGTAATTACTTTTGCAGAGTTATTGGGTAATACCTGTTAGAACTGGTAGTAAGCGAAACAGCGGTCTCATGAGCGGTTTTAAACACCTCACCCTCTGGGTATTGAATTGGACTACAATACCAATTTTCTTTAACATTCTACCAACATTCCAGCGGAGTTTATAAGAAAAAAAATCCGCGCTAAAAACGCTTTTCGTCGAAAATTTTGATAATTTATTGTGCTGCTCTCGTCATTTTCCTACGAATGGGAATTTTATGGAATAATTGCCTTATCAAAAGAAATCAATATAAAAAATTTAATCAAAATCGTTAGATCCGTTTTGGAGAAAAAAATTTGGTGTTTTAATCACTATGCTAACTATAGTTAACTTTCTGTGGATTTTGTTCATACCCTTATTTTTCGTCCGATAGTAACCTGTACGCTGGAGGTCAAAATTGAGGTGATTTGGCTCGGTCGTTTTCTCTAAAAACCACTCTAAAATCGATTACGTCGAAAGTTTTGGTAATTTATTGTGCTGCTCTCGTCATTCCCATAGATGGGAATTTTATGGTATAGTTGCCTTATTGGGATTTATCAATATAAAAAATTTAATCAAAATCGTTACACCCGTTTTTGAGAAAAAAAATATTTGGTGTTTTGATCACTATGATAACTATAGTTAACTTTCGGTGGATTTTGCTCATACCCTTACATTGGCGTCCCATTGTGACCAGCGGGCGAGATATGAAGTTTGAGCTGATTTGATACGGTGGTTTTCTCTAAAAATCGTTCACAGACACACTTTAGTGACACACACACACAGACTATTTTCCCCAATAGTGTTTTTCGGACTCAGGAGGGTTTGAAACGTAAAGATCTGAAGAAAACTCAAAATTTTTTTTTCAGCCGATTACATAACTTTCCTTTCTACTTCGTAGAGCCAAGGAAAGTAAAAAGCAGTGCGTTTCACAAATTGGTACGTAATAGGTACACCTGGGGCATTGTTGTAATCGAAACTGAATTTGTTGAATTGTAAAAAAAAAAACAATTTGAATCGTTCCGTCGGACGACTGAAATATGGTTTCGGAGTCGATGTCATCGAGCACTTCAGAAAACTCTATTTTTGTACAGACTGGATAGGGAAACAAGAACATTTGCCTCAGATTGAAATCAGAATCGATTGCGTAACTCTCCACAACTTGAACACAACATTAATGACGGGAACAGAATCGGAGAGTCGAAATATGATACGGCTCCCACCTACTCGGACTTGAACTGTGGTGTTTCATTTTAACTGGACATCAATCGAAGGAGGAGAGGAGATTTGGTTCAATCATTAATCGGCTGGCAAACGACATTGATGAACCTGCCCTGCGTCCCTCTGTCTCAGCTCTCTTAAAACATCCTCATCTTAATTTGAAACGCCAAGTGCTGCATAACCTTGTGGTTTGTTCCCTATTTTGTTTCTCCGCCTTTTCAGTCTCGAAAACATTAATTGTGCTCGCTGTCGGAAGATTTCCGAGACCTTTTCGTGGCCCAGGGTTAGAGGAAGACCTTGTACCCGCAGAACTTCGGGTCACGTTCTCGACAAAGCACGGTTCTGAGCCGATCCGCTTAAAAGTCTCGTTGAAAGTAATGAGCCCATCCTTAGTTTGGATCATCAGATGAGATTACTGTCGGATTTCGAATACTGAGATCTTGGAATATTGAAACTTGGGACTACTCTTCGGCTAATCAGTACCTAACTTTTGTTCTCTTTGAATGTCTCCACAAAAATTCCGTGAAAAAATATAGGCAGCGAAATGAGGTTTTTGTTAACTTTTGGAAACTAACAATTTTAATTAAACTTATGGGGTGCTTTCGGCTAACCAGTGCCTACATTTTTTGAAGTCCGTAGAAATGCGTTGAACGACAACATAGCGCTCGTTTAGCATGTAGCAGACGGTCGAGTTTTCGCGGGTGGAGAGAAGTTGTGTTCCTACGCGTCAGGTCGTATCTTAATCCATCCATTTGCTTCATCTTCCTTTTCGCAACCTTTTTTATTTTCCTACCAATACTCTGTCTTTATCAATCGAACGTCTATTTGAATTTTATTGTATCTATACTTGTGCGTATAGCACCCCTGAAATTTATAATACACATTATTTTGAAACATTCTTCTCTCTTTTAAATGTGTTTTCTACCAATTTGTTCTTCACTCTCAAGCATGTAGAAACAATGTTGCGCATGGGAAAGGGACCCATATTAGCTCGTCTAGAACTACGAACTTAGTGGTTGGAAGACTTGAATTGTATTTCATACGGCGCACCAAAACCTCTCAATACCAACTTTGTGGCTTCTAATAAAACACCAACCCAATCAATGTCGTTAAATCACCAAAAACGTCATATTCTTCTTTCAATTTCGGCTGCAGAATTTCAAAATCTTTTTATTAGAAGCCCCAGAGCTGAGGGAACAGAAATATTCGTGACTTTAATTTTGTCTACACTGGACAGTTAAGGATTCGAATGGGTCTGAGATGAGCGGAGACTTGGGGCAGCGACCCCCAGGGGCACGATGGGTTGTCCCCATTATCTGTAAGAGCAATTAGGAGATATTCAGCTCCAGCGGTTATTCGGTATTGTCCAAGACCTCCGTTAGATTCGCCTTTCAAGTTTTCATTCCTCAAAGAACTTTCTCAACCCCATCCGCCAATCCCTCGACGCGACGATTTACCGAAACGTCGAAAATAGTAAACCCCATTAATCGCGTGAATGCGTCAAACTTGAAAAGGAGTTAACCACCACAGAGTTCGATCCACTCGATCAAAAAGAGACTTGACGAATTGGGTTTTGATCTCACAATTTCGATTTAGTTTGACATTGGAGGGCTTCGCGGCCTTGAAACAGTCGAGATCTTTCGTTCCGGTTCCCTCATAAGGCTAATTGATCGATGTGGGACATATCGGAGGCTCGTGTTTTTATGAGATGCTCGGCCTTGTGCTCCAAAAATGAGCTTTGAAAGGGTAACTCAAGGAAGTTGTAGATAGCGGAGTTGCCGTTTGTTATCGTCAAGGTTCGATCCTAATGACGTTACGTTATGAGGCGTAGAATGAGGTAAAGATGTCCAAGATCTAGTGGTTTTCACGAACACTGCATAAGGTAATATCTAGCTGACTTATATTTTTTCAAGTATAGCATTTCGTTTCTCAGCAGTATAAGAGCGCACAGTACTTAACCCTAAGAGTAAGGGACAACCGAGGTCAGGAAAGTTATTTCGGGAACTACCAATATTCTGAAACAATTTCAGAGAATAAATGGTTTCATGAAACAGGCAGTTGCAGCGAAACCCCTTCATTTCTATCTGTACAATAGTATCAGTGGCAGGAAAACTAAAAGTAAAGAAGTTTCGCCAAAACTGAGGCGTTTATACAAAATGATGATAGTGGAAAGTACCACCAATCGCTGTACCTTAATTTGTTGTTAAATAGCGCTGGAACTCGAGTTTGCTGGCCTTAGGAGACAAAGAGTCCGTTTAACTGCCCACAATGGGTCTCATTAAAATATAATTATATTCGAATCAAATGATGTTTGATACAGAAGCTCCAAACGATTCTCCCAACTGCTCCAATATTTACTATTGTAAATTAACAGCAAACTTTTGATTAGCTGTTGATTTGGATGGTGGGGCGTCGTTTCCAGTTGTAGGGCTCGTGCGTTCAGTAGACAGTCGGCACTCTCAACTTCGAAAATTGCTGAGAACGCTGGAGGTGAGTTGACATTCTGCTTTAGATTTTTCGTGAAGTTCTAGGATAAATTGTTTTGTTAAACGCACGGTAGTAGTAAATCAATGAGACTAATGTTTCTTCCTTCCATTGATGGTTTGTAACGGCGTGTTGTGCACGTTTCATTAAAAAAAATAACCCCAGGTGTAGTAAAATGATGCAATCAGAAGGTCGGAAATGGCCAATTCCTCTTTAAATGTTCACACAATAGACCGCCAAACGCTCGAACCTTAAATAACCAATAAAAATGAGTTCGGCGTAACATTTTAATCGCTTAAAAAAATCAACCGGGCATTTTCACATTTCGTGGCAACTGCGTGATCACTGTGTGGACATAGTAACTTTAAATGTACACAGTTCCTCGTTGCTCATTCTAATTCCGTCGTTTAACGTACGAAATTGAACTATGAGGACTGACTGAATTAAATTGTTTAAACGACTGGAGATCATTCAGGGAATATTCAGACTCTTTCATACACGGCTCCATGAACATACAAAACAATTTGTACAATTTTGAAGATCTGCAGGTGCAGGTTTTTGATTTATTGCTCGGAGCACAAGTATGTATATTTACACTGGAAAGTAGCGTCACGTTCATATCTGCACTTTTTGTCAACTAAAATCAAAAAAGGAAATTAATTAAAGCGGTCGACGAGTAATTAATTGATGAGGTGTTCGGCAGTGGAAGCTGTAGAACGTTACGTCGAAAAGTCCGTGTGTACCCCGCTGAAAGGGTCAACGGCCTCTCTGCGCGATAATCCCTTATCTCGACGCCCCAGTCGCTGGCTACCGGTTACGCCTTCGCTCCCACGATGCAAATATGTCATTTTCGTTGTTGCTCACAACAAGATGGTACTTGAAAACACTCCGAATTCGTCTTGAGACATTTGCCTTGGCCCACGTGGTAGTTACTCTGGGACATGAGTGATCACATCTGCCATAACTGAATTTGAGAAATATTTAGGGTGATAATAATCAAGTGGCTGCACAGTTATTTATTATAATCACCTCATAATAAATTGTGACGTAAGAAGAAATTATTTTTCAATTGCCATATATTTCTATAAAATTGCGCCCTGACTTCAGTAGAATCGTGACTTTCAGGTATTTCTCGTATTTCTAAGCGAAGGTGCACGTGCAGTTTCCAATTTCAGGTTCTTCGTCACGAATTCGATCCCGCAGGTTGGATGGAAACATACCGGAAGTACCGTCGAACTGGTTGAGGTTCGCCTTGAAGATGAGAGGAAAGTGTAGCGCCTCGTTACGTGATGCACTTTCCATTGCTCTTGAGCCCGGGCATCCAGGGAGCGACGACGGATGCACTTCCTGGGCGAATGCCCGACCTTGCGCTTCGTCGGCTCTTATTCTTCGATCGTGATAGCCGCCGTTTCGCTTTTATCCGGATTATATCAAAGTGCAGTGCTCGAGTTTTTTTTTTGTGTACAAGCGCGATTTCGACGTGAGGAATGGCACTTGTTTCTCTTAATTGGCGAAACCAGCGGGCAGAACGTTGTGACTATGACTCACTTGTCAATTAAAGGGCAGTTGATCACGCCAACTCTTTCGAGCGCTTCAGACGTTCCCGTCTACAACTATTTAGTCACTGCATGGTCACTTAGAGTCGGTCGATTGAGGTCGAAATGCTTACCGGCTACCCTAGAGGAAGTGATTACAACAAAACATCATCAAGGAAGAATATTTTGTCCCATTGTTCCCCAAATTGACATTGCGGTCCTCCAGCCATCTTCCACGTTGAGTACAGTATTCAATAATAAGGTTCATTGCCTTTTTAATCACAGTTGACTCAATCGAGCATTTAGTCACAGTTACTCAAGTTAAAAGTTGACCGCAGAAAACTATTTTTTTTGTCAGCGATTACATAACTGTCTCTTCCACTACACAGGCCTAAGGAAAGTAAACAGAATGCGAACTATTAATGGCTCTGTGTCGTTGCGGAAGAAAGTGATATTGACGGGATTCTACTGATAACAGTCACCCGCTTGTGTTCATGTCAGACGTATGAGTTGAGGGGTTCTTTCAAGCGACCACTTCTCACAAAATGGTCAGCAGTGTTGGCGATTAGAATAGGTCCCAATCCATCCCACCACTCTCATGAACTATGAACGGGATTAGATCCTAGCCTCCTCTAACTTTTCAGGTACAGGTGCCGTTTCGGTTGATTTATTTATACCTGCCCTCCAGGTACAAGCATGCTATCCCTCACAATATCAATACGCCGAGCCCAATCATACGTTTATAGCTCTCAACTACACTTACCGAGTGGGATAGTCTTCTTCTTCTTTCTCCTCGTCCAAACTTCGGTCGCATCTTCGATAGTCATGTTCCAAATTTTATCAAAAGCGGTGACGTAACCGGTGACATAACCGCGAATTGACCCGGCCGCCCTCGTTACAATCTAGTAAAAAAATACACACTCATTAGTTATAATCAGCATTGTTATAAGTGGTTTTTAAAGCTAAGTGGGTTCAACTATATAACATTTTGTGTGAACACGGTACATAATACGTAAATCGTTCACAAATACAAATCTTACTTCTGAGTGGTAAATTCGTAAATTATAGCCCCACCATTGACAAATCTCTACTGATTCCCATCATTCACTTGTGTTCGAAAAGCTGAAGCCGAGTTGCCCAGAAGTTTACTGTACTCAAACTCAATTGGACTTCACAAGCTCTCGAGCTATTTCAACCTGAGGCCTTTGTTCTGAAGCTGCGGGAAACTCCAAACATCCTGTCAACGTTTTTTCGCTTATGCCCCCCCCCTCCCAAATTTGGGCTTTTCCTCACCATCTTCCCGCATCACACTCCACCTCATTACGGGCACTCAACCCTCTCGCCTTTGATTACCCCAGTTCACCTAACCAGAGACGCCCTGTGACACGGAAACTCTGGCTCTTTCATACTTTACCGTGAACTCAATCTCTATCCTGCCTCATTGTCATTAACATTGTAATAGTACACTCTTCTCATTCGTTGACTTATGCATTGTTGGTACTGCATTTCATTTTTCTCCCTCAGGAGAAGGAATTTTTTGACTCCACACGTTGTCAGAGTGTGTTAAGCACCACGTTGGGCCAATGTAACTGAGAATGTATTACGTTCTACCACAGATTATAAATACATAAATTGTCTGCTCAACCCCAGTCATTCGCTGGGCAACTAATGGAAAAATAATCGAGTACAATGACAGAAAGAACGAGAGAAACTAAAAATTATTTCCGAAATACCCGCTGTAATTTCCTCCCGAATTCATCAACTTCTAAAAAAATCTAAATTAATTTATCACGTTTTTTATTATGTCAAATTATTTCTGAAATGGAACTCCACTTTTGTATAATAATGCTTTTTTTTTTTTTTTTAAATTTTTCTAAATGAAATCTCCCAAACAGAAAGGGGCCATTACCCTGCAACGAAAGACACCAGTATCCATCTTCTTTTGGGAAAAACTTTTGCTCGACTCCAACCATTCGTTCGGGAATTCAGCAATAAATCAACCACCCTCCATCATTTATCATCCCTTTTTTGGTGGTTTCCTCAGAGTGCTCTTTTTCGTTCGCTTTTCCTCCTCCTGCGCTCCAGAGCAGGTTTTCAGTGCCGGTTATTGTAGATCTGTGCGGCTTTAAATCGCGGCCTTAAATGCTTATCAATCGTTCAAACATTGATTATAGCGCTTTACGCACGCGATTGGTCTATTATTACGTTCAACAGATGTAATTTGTGTAATACCAATAGAAAATCTGGCGATTGATCTATAACGTATGGCAAAGCACTACAGCAGAGTATTTCTTTATTACCGATTCAAAGCAGGTCTGATTTCTCTCGTAGTGACCGTTCCTGTACCCTCAAACAGGGAAATTCTACGCAACACTCGCCCGGACGATTTCTCTATTACTAATTCAACACTGACCTCACAATGGCGAACGCTCAATTACTGAGCTCAATCAGGGACTGTATTACTCATGTGACACATGCCTTGTACGCACGATTTCAATGATTGTACCTCTATTAATAGTCGCGATTGCTCATAATTACTATTCCTGATCCGTCTTACTTTCCTCGGCTCTAATGTTATGTAATCGGCCGATTTTTTTTTTTTTTTTTTGAGTTCTCTTCAGATCTTTACGTTTCAAGGGCTTCCGACTCCCAAAAATTCCATTTCGAACACGTTTGAGAGAAAACTGCAGAACCAAATCGACTCCAAGTAGCCAGCAGGTCACTGCGGTATGTCAAAGTATGGATACTAGCAAAATCTTCCCAAAACTAACTGTAGTTATGACGATCAAAACACCAATTTTCCTCCCTAAAAAACTGTTTAACGATTTTTGTTAAATTTTGTGTGCGCGCACCTCCAAATAACCCGACAGTACCTTAACATTCTCTTTCGTGTAAAAATGACGGGAGCAGAACAATAAAGCATCAAAAATGTCTAAGTAAACCGATTTAGAGCAGTTTTTTCTCTCTTATAAATTTCGTTCGACTTATGCTTGGGTTCTTATAAACATTGGGGTGGTTTTTCAATAAAATACCTATACAATAAGGTTTTAATAAGGCTCATAAAATAATTAGGGGAAATTCCAGAAATTTCAGAATTCTGACCACCGTCGGCTCTTTTACTACCCTTTCCTCCCGTTCTTATACGATAATTCTAAAACTGTGAACGCAAAATCAGTCTCGTAAATGTTCTGCGCATTGATTGTTCAGTAATTGTCGTTGTACAAGTAGGAGCGGCACAATAAATTCCGGAATCCCAAGAGCCTTCCAGTTTCTATGTAGAACGTTATCGCACTCTGAATGAAAAATATATTTGATTGAAGGCTAAGGAAAGTTGTGTGATGCTTCGTACCATATATTCCTATTACATATCCAGTTAAAGACTGTTATAAGACGATTCACTACTCAATAATTTAAGTCATTTCCACGAAGCTAGTGACAGACGTGGTAGCGATGTTATTGATCGACTCACCGCCTAATTGAAACTTGTTGACCATCAATGAGACCATAATTTAACTTAGACTTTTCGCACAGCTTTGTTCAAATTTACGTTAAATCCTTACTTCGGGAATTGATTGAATACAAGAGTACCGTGCGTCACTGTAACGGCCAGAAGTAGTGATTATTCCAACGGAAGACCTTTATCTCTTCCCAATGGTCAAGCGTCATAATATCCCCAAAATGAAATATCCTAAACTCATCCTTCACTTACCTTAACTTTGACCTTCCTTTCCATACAGTCGCGTAAAACTTGCATTGGCCCGGTGATTTCTCTCATCCACTTCATGACGTTTTGATACGTATCTGCGGGAAAACAATAAACTTCAGATATGGCACCCGGTGATACAGAAATTGCATCTCTCATCCTCAACAAGCACGTAAACGAAAAAAAAAGAGAAACAGGAACTATAAATTGTTCGAATGTGGACGTTGGGGGAGGACTGCGAGGCGATAGTGAGGTCAGTGATCTCTGAGTGGATGCTAGATAGTCAGATAGCGAGCTTTGTTGTTTTTTTTATCTTTCAAATAAGACACCAGCGAAGTAGTGGACGCGTTTGATTGACTGTTTACATCTCAAAGCTCAATCGAGTTAGCGATCTAAATTAACACGGCGGAGGTGGATTCGGTATTCTGCATGAAGCACTATGAAATGGCACTGTTATTCATTGGGTGATTAATGAAGTACGTTCGTAGAGCGGAATATCGCATACTTAATCTCGCATTAAAAATGACAAAATAACCAATACAAACCGAAGGCTTTACAAATAAATTAGTTTATTTAAACTATACAGCCAAATAACATTATATTAATCATCTAGTTCATCGACCGACAACAACATGAATAAATAGCCCTTGTAAGTTTTGGCTTATCAAATCCAAATTTGAAAATAACGCAATATTACTAAAGTTAACGTATCTGTTAGGTGAGTCCGTCTCCTCTGGCTGGTGAGATACTGAATTAACGGCCAGACGATGATGTCTTTACATCGAAAGCACTCGCCCACAGTATCTCACCAGCCAGAGGAGACGGACTCACCTAATAGGCATGTTAACTTTTGTAATTTGCCTACTGGCGGATCTAACCCAATTTCTTTAATAACGCAACATTAATTCGTTATACATAGGAGCACTGAATTATCACTCAGCGCATACCTTTGCAACCTTTCAATTCTCCAGTAGCCCTTGATCGGGGGAGCGCTCTGAGACAGATTTGCCTTCCACTTCAGGATCTTCGCAGTTACGCATTCAGCTTGTTATTTAGTGGAAAGGACAAGAAGGAAGAAGTGTGAAAAAGATGATTAGCTTTTATCTCTTTTGTGAGTCACTTTCCACAATTCCTCCACGAATCAAAATATACAGAAACATGTATACATACTAAAATGTAGGTACTACTTACCTAAAAGCATCTCATAAGTTAGAGAAAACTATAATTCAACTTTCGATAAATCTCATTCTACGATTTATCTCCGTTCAACGGATACGCACAGAAATAGTTGTGGTGTACAAAATGTGGCTATGGGTTGATAGAAGACACTCCGTCAGGTCGATCTAATTCAGCTACGCATCTAAAAACGGTTAAATAAACGCGATTTTTTCAAAAATCGTTGAAGTCGTGAAGTAAAAAAATAGTCCTTTTGCTCCCCATCCACGCAATTTTGACAAAAATATTACCCTCAACAAAAATTGGGTACTAATTATGGGAAGTCAGTTTGAAAATTCAATGAAAAAATCGAAAACCCCTATTTTTCCTTTTTTATTGCTCTCCCAATCGCTCATAACCTGATTTTGTTCCCAAACCTCCTCAAAAAGTTCAGCCGTTCTCCGAGCAAATTGGTTTTTGGATCCCGTAGGATTCAAAACTTATAGATTTGAAGAAAACTCGACGTTTTTTCGTGTTACGCGATTGCAATAGTTTCCTTAGCCTCAAGGGAAGTGACAAGTAAACGCGAAGGCGCTACTTTTGTCGGGAAGTTCTTCAAATTTCACCTACGTTGTAGCAGAAACGCGTGCGGGCCCATTGTAGGATTATCAGTCAGGACTGGGCCTTAGGAATTGATGCCCGAAGTCAATCAGTACTCTCAGTACAGCCTCTTGAGGGGCTTCTCCGACGGCTGAATTAAAAGCAGTTACCTGTGGCTCAGTTGGAACGATCATCTATCCATTTCCATCTATCAATTTAGGTCTCCCACATAGTTCCCGGGGTTTTCAGAAACTGGTTGTACCTTCAGAGGCTGCGAATAAACATGTTATTCCCGTCCTTGGAGGAAGGAGAAAAAAAAAATTGCGTTCGTCGAAGACTGCGAAATCTGGTTGTAAACAGCTTTCACCGGGCGCTCAAGTGATATTCGTCTTTTTCCGCGGGAAAGCAAAGAAGGGGTCCCCAGAGCGCTCCTCTGGTCATATCTAATCGTCAGCTCCCAAAAGTGAGCCAGATAAATATTACACAACATTCGGAATCCGCTGACAAAAGCTGTAACGGGATTAGTCGGATGACTCCAAAACTGTGGAGTGAATGACGTTCTAGTATATTTGAATGTAATCTGAATTGCAAATAAATAATAATTATTTAGATGAATACTGCCTTCCACTAGACGTTCTTGACTGTGGTTGAGAAAGGTCGCGACGAAATTAGGGAAGGCCGCACTTGCTCTTGTTCCGTAACGTCGCCCAAAACTGTCCACAACAAGTGGCTTTATGGTGATGAGTGCGGATCGGGCAAACGTACTTCGGCAGATGTAAGAATCGCGTTGTAGGGTCAGTTGATGGATGCGTTAAAATGGCGTTTTAATATGCCGTTTTATAATGGGGTAAAGGGTTCCATGGGGCAGACTTTTAAGTACAACCAGCGGATGCTTGTGTCAGCTCTCTTCCCTAACCTGTGCCTTGTTGTACTAAATTATTGAACATCCGACAACCGTTCTTAAAAACCCTATTCCTCCTTCATTTCTCAAAACAGAGCACACCTCGTGCGATGCCTTAACCCCCTCGAATCAGCTGCTAATCCACTTTATTTTTTCCTCAGTTGTAACTTGTAGAACATGACTTCTTAAAGTAATAAAAAATTTATCGGGTTGTTCACGCTCCTAGATATAGGAGTAGTGCACATGCTAAGGCTTAACTACCGTCGGAGACATATCAGACATCGAGCAGCAGGATGGTTAACGATAACTAGAGATATTACCCCAGAATAGCCTGACAGTTGATACTATAAGACAAAAATTGCACAATAAATTTTTCTCCGGTCACGCCCAAATGAGCCACATGAACCATATGACCTCCCAATTGCTAGAGTAAGGTGGGGAAATGGGATCCCCTTACGAGGAACTAAAGACAAAGCGGCGAATAACAATAATACAGTCATTGACTCATTCCGTCGCAAATTTTACTAGTTTTGACAAAACTATTGATATTTTTGGTAGTTTTGTAGCAATATGCCCATAAATTAGATTCCAAAGTATCTAGGACTAGTGTTATTCATCTGTGAAGAAAAATGCGACAAAAACTCGTGTAATTTGTTGTATCCTCCATCGCAGAACATGAATGTATCGCTTAAAAAATAAATATTCCTTTATAATTGTGTGGGAGACGATGGTTGTAGAAGGTGTTGAGGTCTCCTGTTCTATTTCATGAAGAAGGAAGGCTGGCTTTAGCCGATCAATGGAAACAATTTGGTCCCCGTGTGGTGTTGAGAGTGAGAAAACTTGGACTCGGAATGGTCCATCGTAAGTGGGTTTTAAGAGTTTTCTGGTTGCATCATCAAACGCGTCTGGAGGTGTAGCCAGATCCTGGTGTACAAACCCAGTCCTTGCAGTCTTGTGGAGAAATGAAGGCGGGCGTAGGCGTCGGTTGTGCTCTGAGTGCGACGAGTGTGAGTATGTATGTAGCGGTTGAGGGTTGCTCCCACAGGTAGGCGTTTGGCTTCACCATAGAGCAGCTCTGCAGGAGTCCTGTCGCAGTCAGGAATGAGGTAGGAGCGCAGTCTGAGGAGGATGGTTGGTAGTTGAGAAACCCACTCATCTGTCAACTGAGCATTCAACGCTCCTTTCATTCTCCACCATGGCGCCATTTGCAGCCGGGTGATACCCAGACTTTCAGTGAGGCAGGTGAACAGGCGGGAATCAAACTGACGTTCACAGTCAGCGGTGATTCACCGTGGAATGCCGTAACGGGAGATCCAGGTGGAAACCAAGCCCTGAGCTACTGTCTTGGATTGTCAATGCTTCTGTCCAACGAGAGAAGCGGTCGATGATTGTGAAGAGGAACGAAAGCCTTGCACAACTGATAAGCGGCCAACGATATCGACACTAATACGTACGAATCGGGCTGCAGAGCACAAGCGGTGTGTTGTCCAGCCTTAACTGGTTTTACCCGTAGTGCCTCTCTTCAGCAGTGGCCAGCAATAATGCGTCTGCACCAGTTTTACCGACGCTTTGACTCCTGGATGTGCAAGGGAGTGGATGGCATCAAAGATGTGACGACGGAGCCTTTCTGGGACAAACGAAAGAAGTTGGCCAGTTGGATGTGCCACTTCTTCATTCACCGTCACATTCTGCAGTGCCAGCTTTGAACTTGTTGACGCTCTGAGCTGTTGCAGTTTGCCGCCGGTTTCCATTGATCGGCTAAAGCCAGCCTTCCTTCTTCATGAAACAGAACAAGTGACTCCAAACAACTCCTTCTACAAACATCTACATTCAGCCTCGCCCCCATCAAATCCCATCGCAGTCACCCGTAGTGGAAGACACGAGCATTTTCCGAACAAATACCGTTGACACTGAGAGTGGAGTGCTGTAGGGGCTTTTTAACCCTACAGTCACACCAGCTGATACAGCTTTTGGATGTTAGAAGTGGCGTGTCTTTTTACTCATCTTTTAAATCTGCTGGAAATCTTTTTGTTTGCACTTTTACCCAATTTGATCCGTCTTACTCTGCCCGCGTTTAATATTTAAAATACTATTTCCAAACCGAAACTTCCAGCATTCGTCCCTGTCATTACCTATAATTGAACACCGAAGAGAAAGACAAATAAAAAGAACGCCTTTGCCGACATTTGTGGTTTACTTGTGAGCATCTAAAAAACTTCTTTTTTTAACCTTGGCATTGACACTTGGGAATGAGAACACCGTTTCGTATTCCAAAATTGGAAGCGATATCTTGTGTATTGCGCGTGGATGTCACAATCCCACGCAAAAAGCATCTCCGAAAACGTTAACCGTTCAATGTAACACGCATTGTGACGTTATTTCTGATCCTATAATCTAAAACCGCTTGTCAATCGATATAAAAATGCTAACGAGGCATAATGAATGGAAAATCTTTCGAACTGAATATGCTACTTTAACTTGAGGAGCGGAGGCAAAACCGTGTGTCTATTGTTTAAACTGCTGTCGAAAAATGTTTGAAATTGGTCACCGTGGCTGCTAAAATAACTACGTGCCAAACAGATTTCGAGCAGAGTGAGCAGTTTTCTGAAAACCTTCAAGCATGGCACCCCCCCCCCCCACTCACCACCTGTTGGCGCTTATTTCGGGAGATTGAGCTACCTGGTCCATGTCGTTAACAAACAGGGTAATTTTAACCCAACAGTTCACGTGAGCACATTTAGTTTAATAATCTGAGTAGTTCAATTTGTGGACTTGGATACTAGAGGTAATGGAGACTATTGGAACGTGGAACTCGAGGAAGGTTGTAATTTGAAACACGGCCGTCATGGACCTCGTTTTCAAAACCATTGTTTTCTAATTAGCCGACTATTTATCGGGAAATGCGAAGCCGACGTTCTTCGCGGTTGTCGGCCTTTGCGCCGTTAATGATAACCTTTTTGTACTGAGAACGACAATTTAGAAACGAATTAATGTAAACGCAATCGATTATCGGGCGTGAAATTAATTTGTGACCATCCGCGAGTTTGAAATTCGCGCGTGTTTACGTTGGAAAAAAAGGAACAATTAACCAGTTGGGGTCGTTCGCCTGAAAAGCCAACCACCTCAGCCGCGGGTCACCTGAGATAATATTCAGTCGGATAAAATAGTCGTCAAGATAACAGGGCGAAGGCTTCTTCAGATTTTGATGCCTTTCCTTTCGAAGTGGCAGTTAAAATAAATAAACGCTGCCGAGAGTTCAACGAGTTCAAATCCTGTGAACTAAGGCTTTCCTGTGGGGCAGGTGACACGGTCTTTTTACGAGCTTCCATAATATTGTTGCCTTCGTCTTGCCGGAGTTGATGCACAGGGGGATAGTGGAGTGGCCCGTTCTCTGTGAAGGTCCGTGAGCATTTTATTAAGTGCAGCCCTAATTCAAAATTGGTGAAGTGGGAGAGGAGAGCCAAACGCTGGCAATAATCTATCCACTGAGATCAGACTAGTGGTCATGTTTCATCGCACCCAAGCTTATAAGAATTGCTTGTCTGCCGATTGAAAAAGCTTGTCTGACTGCAGAGCCCAACTCACATGTAGTGACAAGGATCCTCCCCACCTATGGTACAGTTTTGAAGTCGAATGTGTACTAGGTATACGTGGTTCGCAGCTAGTTCCTTGCTGTACAGGTGTCACAGTCAACTGCTTCTTCCATTACTTTCGAATTATACTATTCTGAGTCAACGAATGTTTCGATGTCATGTCACTTACGATGGAGGGGCCCTGACAAAGAGGTGACCAATTTATGGAAGTGGTCTAAGTAGCAAAGTCGTCTTACGAAAATTGAGAACCTCCTGGGACACTGAAGAAGCTGTTCACAACATGCCATACCCATCACCTATAAACGGCGTTACACAGATCCACCACTCACGTTTCTAGATGACACCATGCCAAATTGTCCGATCAGTTCGGTATTTAAGAGTGATCCTAGATAGACATCTTACATTCGATGACCACATTTCTGTATTGGTGCATCGATTACGGCCTCTTCTACAAAAGCCCCCTACTTCCCTGCATAATTAAGCACTTAGGTACACTTCACTTATCCAACCAATAAGGACTTACGTCATGGCTGTCTGAGGAGCGATGTTTGAGCAACATCAAAACGTAACCCTGCATAAGCATGTCATCCACACACCTCCATTTGTTCGCAACTTTACCATCTATAATGACCTCTCACTGGAAACCCCTACGGCCCTTTTATATCGCATCATGTCCACATTCATTACGCACAACCTCCACCTCCCCAATCATCTGGTCCAAGGAGGCTTCGCATCAATGTACGTCCCCGCCATATTTTAAATATTGCGGGAATGAAAACCAGCTTCAATGTCAATAATCACTGGTATCACCTTGTGCTGAGCTGAGTGCGTTACCAACAGTGTATTTATAAAGACTTCCTTATTTGCTCACGTCAGAGGGATCGGCTCATACGGTCCAATTCGTACGCGCTCTTTGCAAAGCTGTGGGACCCTACAGAAACAAATGGATCTTCCTAGAGAAATCTCAAAGTGATCGTAATAGTTGTTTTCGTAGTACAACAATAGAAAGACGATTATCTTTGATTGCGTAATCCCTCCAATTCGTCCGACGCCCAAAGAAGGCGAAAACCCGAGATCCGTTTACCGTCGACATCTTTTGTCAACATCTTCAAAACCCCCAAAACCCGCCAACTCCAAACGCCTTGAAAGGGCCTGCTAGATTTCCCCCGGGCCGACAGAATGAATGCTTTTCCGACTAAAACTAAAAGTGAGACGAAAAACGTCGAACGAGTGAAAGTTGAGAGGGAGCAATACCTCCGCGACTTTCCAACAAGAAAACTCTGCAGAGACCCGAGAGGATGCGTTTTTATTTTTGGAAGCTTTCTCGACGGAATTGTGTTTCTTTGTAACGCTGCACGCAATTCTTCCTTCTGTTCTGCAGTACAATGCCATCAAGGCGCTCATTGTTCACATCGGACTTGAACCTTATCGAAGTGTTTCAGTTATTTCGTTACTTTGCCATTCAACAATAATTGCTTCCTTAATAATAAACTTCCCATACATCCCACGTCTATCAGCTCATGGTGTTTTTCGAACTCACTTGAAAGGTCCCAACAAGGCCAATAAAAGTAAAGTCGAACACGGGCGATTCTTCGAAACTGTTCCTCCTCGTGGGCGTCGGAATCACTAAAAAAGTGTACAAAATTAGCTAACAGTTCGATAAAGACTGTCAATGAGCTGTATGCGTGCCAGCACTAGACGTTCGATTTCAATTCGAGCTGCTCCAATGGGAATGTGATCAAAATGAGAGTTACACGATTTTGAGACGCTCTGAGGTTCAACGAATGAGTTCGTGGTTTGTTAACGCAGTCTGTTGATAGTTTGGCACTTAACAGCAACAACGTACGAAAATCTCCAACCCACCCCCCTCCCCCATCGCCGGTAAAGTCTCATCATCTCTTGGTTCGTCGTAGCATGCAGCCGTTTCCTTTTTATTCCGAGGTAGGGCTCAGGCAAAACTGAGCTCTCGGGTTATTGATTCCTCAATGTCAATGTCCGACCTGCATTTTTGCCCCTTCAAGTTCGTAGACCTGCGAAGGTGAAAGTGAGAGCAACGACCAGGCCGATCGATCAAAATCCGCGCTACAACAGTCCCACGTCGGAGAGGTTAAAAAAGAAATAATAAAAAATTATCACTTATACGAACGGGCCTTCGTTTGTTAGGCAAATGAATAACGAAATGTATATTGATTCGTCATTGGCTGATTGAATGAATTAACTCGTTGACAGGTTGAGAGTTGTGATGAAATTAGTCTTCCTAACGATACCGAATGTCGAGGTTATATTCTTCGGGGAGTTAGAGTTGGAGCGAACGATAATATTCAGAAATTAATTAGACTCGGGAGGACAGCTGCGTACACATGTTACCTCACAAAAGCGGAAATTTTGGTCACGATCTGCACAGCCGACGCAATGCTAGTCTGTGGCCGATTATGTGTATTTTGGAAAGAGAGATGTCTCTCACTTGATCTATGTCTGCTACGACTTACTACTATACTCTCGACAATCTAACAATTTTCATTCACGAATTTCGAGGTAATTTTCGATTCTCGATTGCTATTCTCCGCTCACGCGGCAAGGTCTGTTCAACAGCTGTGGGAGCATGGGGCCACACCTGGGATTTCAACGACGTCGGCTCTGGTGACGCTATGCGACTCGATTGTGTGGTTCCCGTTCTATATAAATGCGCCTACTCGCGTTGAGCAGGTGCAACGTAGATTTCTCCAATTTATCGCATTCAAAATGAGGATGAATCCGGGGGATACTCGCTTCCAAACACCAGGGAGATCAGCAAGTCCAATGTGTATCACCCTGGGATGAGGAAAAGCCCTAAGTGCAGTAGAATGACCTGTGATCATTCTGGCCTTAAGGGTTGTTTGACTCAAAATGGTGCCACGGGAATGCACAGCCCGCATTATGGGTTAGTACCACGACAGATGGCAGCCTCCGCAGGGCACGGTAGATAGAACGGAGCAATCCACCTCATACCCCGTGGAAGCGCTGGCAATGTTGGAAAATGCGCTTGCTCTGCGGACATTGTGGTGGTCGTGGAGTCGCTGGTGGGTAGTAATCCCATCCCTTCCTTCGTTTTTTAACTGCGGGGTCTGAGGGAGGTAGAGGCCTTCCGGTCGGAACTCCCTCAGTCATCGTCTTCGTTATGTTACCGACTGCATTTCCTCGTTCAAACTGCTCAATAGCTCGATTGACCGTCCTGCTGTTTTGCAACTTATTAATTTCCACACCCCATAATACTAAACTAGGTCAAACTACCATCTCAAAGTTCAAACCATCTCTTCAACAACTCAAGCGCCATGGATCGCTCAATTCGGAATTTTTTTTATTCCAAGGTCTTCACCCCTTCTCTGGGCAAACACTAAAACAACCAAAGGATTTTGTGTTCAACCGAAATTAAACTTGTTGCTCTTTCACCCTAATGTCCACAGTTGCCCAAGGTATTAGATATACATACGTAATGATGTGTGCACGAGTCACTGTTAATTCGAATTTATAATATAATTGGTCCGTGTATGTCTAAATAAATAAACCAGTGAAAATAAATGTCAAACCGAGGTTCATCAGAATCTGTTCGTTAAATAAGTCACTCTCGTCGACATTGTATTATTTAATAAACACGTTTTTCATCTACTTCCTCTTCTCAGCTTAACAACAGATCGATATGTGACTTGCAACCAACGACACTTTGAGGTGTCGCCTGGTTTGATTGTCGCGCTCCTAATGAGGAGGGGTATTGTATTCCAGTCGCCGTTTGCTGGACTATTTGAGTTGCCGTTTGGTTCGTTCGAGTTTGTTGTTGGTTGGTTCACGGAGGGCGATGGTCTTCAAACAAGGTGAGGAGCCGTCGTCGATTTGATATCGTCAGGAAATCACGTAGCGGGGAACAATTTTAACAAACAAAAAAAAGCCCATCCCTCCATACCCTCCAATCTCTTTCTTTCCCGGGTGCCAGTTTAACAAAAGAAACGGTTTTACGACCGCGTCCAACGGCAGTTGTTTAACAAATTAAAAACCATTTCCTCCTTTAAGAGTCCGAAAAGATCCCTGCGTTCCGAAAGGAGAAAAACTAATGAATTTATTTTTAGTTCCGGAGGTCTCTTTCTCTCTCATTCGCTCTCTTTTTCTCTCTCCAGGAGGTTCGTCGACCTCGCGATCTGCCCTGGCGATCCCCTGCGGGTCTCTTCAGCCTCTGACCGCAGCCGTTTTATTGCTTTTATGGTCTTCTGAATCTTATCGCTGGAGCTCTAAATTGCGAGGGATCGGACGTGACAGATGGACCTTGGAGGTTCCGGGTTTATGCTAAGGTCTCCCAACCCTCCCTCGGTCATACTCGGAAACACCTTGGAAAACATCGAGAAATAACGTGTCCTGATAATTCTCCCGCAAGAAATTTTCCAAACCCGTTGATGAATTTTTATGGATCTGCAGTCACACGCAAATCAATTTACAAAACCCAAATAAATAAGGGGGAAGAGTCACGTCGTGATAAAAAATATTTTGAGGTGTGTTGCTCGCATTATTGTTTTCGGGGATGCAAAAATATGCAGTACAGTTACTCAGGAATTCCTAACGAAAAATCTAATCACCTACGAAATCCTTATAGCGACTGATAGCTAACTTTCACTCTTAGTAAACATCTCTTTGAATGTACGGGGAGCGAAAAAATAAGCGTTAGATACAAGTTTGTTTTGCTTTTCGAAAAAAATGTTTCGGTGAAAGACTTAGACCGAGCTGGGTGGGGGAAGGGGGGTACTGTTGTCCGTAAAAGCGCCAAAAAGAGGTTTTCAGTTTACGCGACACAAGGGGTAAGTAATCGTGTCAAAAAAAGATGGATTTTCTACGGGTCTTCACGTTTTGAAGCCTACTGAATCCGAACAACCTAATTTCCACGTGTGGCCTGTGTGTGTGAGGATGTAGTACAGTTTGCGGAAGAACGATTCAACCGATTGAGCTGGTTATTTTTATCTTTGGCGCGAAGATAAGGTTATGAGCGTTCTCCATCGATAAGAAAGGATGGTGGGGAACCAAAGTGTACCAAAACGGCGTTTCTCATTTTTCACAAAAACGGCTCTAATGATTTCCATTAAACTTTTTAAATTATCTTCTACTAGTTGGTACCCAATTTTTCTACTCCATAAATATTTCCATGAATCTTGGGTGAACGGAGATTTAGGCCTACGAACCAAAAACAGGGGTTTTTTCACTTTTTGGCAAGACGGCTATAGCCAAACTCTCAGGAAATTTGTTCATACCAATATATTGTACCGAATAAATGTTCTTCTGACAGTCCATTGAACAGAAGTTTTCGTGCCGGACGTATCTGTCAGGACGCGGTAGCAGTACTTAGTTCTAGGATTGGTGACGCCCTTAATTCGAATTGCGAGGTCATAAGTTTGTTTTTCGATCTAACTAAAGTCTTTGATTCAATATTGAATAAACTGGATCAATTTGGCTCGGATGCTAATGCTAAACGCTGTTTTTTTTTCTTGTCTGACGAACAGATTCCATTTTGTTGAAATTGACGGATGTCGGAGTGAGCTTGTTCGTGTGCCGATGGGGGCTTCCCCAGGGTTCAGTCTTGGGCGCTATTTTGTTTTTAATTTATATTAATGATATTTTTCAATTGGTACTGGGGGTGGGGGCTCTTGTTGGCTTTGCGGATGACCTTGCTTTGATCATTGTGGCAGAATCTTGGACTACTCCACATAATCATGCTTCTTTTCCGGTAACAGTTGGCTTGCCCCAAAATTCATTGACTGCAAACAAATGGAAAACGTCGTCTGAAATCCCTTTCCATGCTCGATCTGGTTCTCGCTCCTTGAGACACTGTATTTGTCCTCGTATTGAACGCGTGGATTGCCATCATTATTTGGGCATGATGGTAGGTGAACATTTGAAATGACTTTTTGAGCAATTCCATCAGAAGATCTTCTTTCATCTTTTCCTTTCTTAATAAATGTCTTCCCTTATCTGCCCTGAAAATGACTTTTCATGCTTATATTTACTCTGTTCTGACCTACTGCAGTCCAGCATGGGGCGGGGTATATCAAACTGCTTTTAGATCAGTTGAGGTGGTAATAAAGTCGGTGTTACGACTTATATTTAGAACTGGATATCAACCAGACACAACTCGTCTATTATGATACCGATCCCTTACCCCAAGTATGCCTTTTATTTAACGAAGTTTTGTTATTTAGGTCCTAGGATTTTTATAGAATTACCTCCGAGCTTTTAACATATTGAACATTTTTTGTCAATTTAAATAAAGTGTTCATGAGTTTCTTTTGCAACAACATTTGAATGAAGTATTAATCTTCCTTTACTCAACTTTTTTCATTGATGCATTCTTTTTATTTATTTTTTACTTTTTTGCTATTTTCTCTTTGTCTATAATTGGTTTCTGTGTTCTACTGATCGTTGGTATGTTGTGTGCATATTTAGGTACTATTAATTTACATGACTCCTGATCTCCCGGCAATATCCATAAATTTTGGAGCTCAGAAATTGCCAAAATGTTTTTGTTCTTTATATCAAGTGGTACTGATAAATTTTTAAAAAATCACATTTCAATTATCAAATACTTTACATGTTGTATATATATAGCAAATAAGTGGCCTTCTTTAATTAAAAAAACTCCTTCGCTGGTTTTGATTAATCTATGTTTTTTTAAATATTTGTGTAATTTCCCGAATAACTGCGCCACTGGATTTCATCAATCTTACGGAGTGTCTTTTAGCAACCTGTACTCACATGTTGTTCTTCGAAATTATTTCTGTATCTATCTGTTGAACGAAGATATAAACAACGATAGCTCGGAAAACGAGGTTTCTCGAATAATAATTCGTCGGTTTTCCTATTTTCTCAAAAAGGGCTTCATGTACTCTCAGCACAGAGTACTCTCAACTGTTCCATAAATGCTTCCGTAGAAATGCGTTGAACGACGATACAGCGCCGGTATATGCGGCGGGTCGTCAAATTCACGGAGGTTGTGGAAAGTTGTATGTAGCTACGCACCAGATATTTTAAAGGGTTTCTCATTTTAAACAGTGAACGCTTAATAGGATTTGTTGGACCTGACAAACCATATTTTCTACCAATCTAGACCCAGATTTGGTTCCGGACAACTTCTGTAACTGTCTGTTGAACGTAAATACAAGCTAAAATATGTCATAAAATTAGATTCTTCGAGTGTTGGCAATTTTCTTTAAAAAAAAAAATCATTCTCTTAAGACTTTAACGAGTTTGATCAAACCGGGTGCTTTTCGGTAACTGTATCAGTGACGAAGTGATAGACCGATAACCGTAAATCAAATAAGGGGATATATCCGTTGGTTGGGTGTGGGGGAGGTTTCAGTCACGGATAGTAACTACAATTTGTTCTGCTGGGTTTTGGTTGAAGCGTGTTGAACAAGATACAGCGCGAATATTTGCGGCGACATCAGCGGCTTTGGAGGGTGGTGAGGGCGCTAGGAAAGTTGCGCGATGCTTCGCGCCAGGTGTTTTCCTCCTCTCTAAGAGGATTTGGAGACTATTGAACCAAAAGAAGGTCGCAGGGGGCGATGGACTCAATCGCAAGGCGGAAGTGTCCCGGTGAGGGATCGATGGGGAGCCGCGTATATTTAGTGAGGGTGAAAGTGAGGGGATGAGAGGGCCCCGGGGGATGGAGTAGAGCGAAGGAGGGGGATCGATGGGTCTTCAACCCCTAGGGGGATGTTCAACAGGTGGGAAAGGTCTTTGCCCTCGGTTATCTCCTTCAGCTTCAGCCGCAGTCTCTGCCTTTGACGCCCAGTCAGACCTCCAACCACCCCTACTCATTCTCGCAGCGTACTATTAACACACATCGCATCTCTCCCTCTTTTGTCTGCTGCTACAAGAAACGTACTGAATGAACCGAAGGTTCCACTTGAGAGAGGACTTCCGCGATGGAAGCATCTGCACCTCCTCCGTTTCAACATCCATTGAGCTGCCCCTACCTATTTTATGACGCTAATCTACGAAATTCGCAAACATAGAGTGAGCATTATGAAGACGAACACCCCTTTTTGGGTGTCTTTAATAACCCCCTCTTAAACAAATTATTAAAGTTAACGTACCAGTTTGGTGGGTCCGACTTCTAAGGCTGGGACGTCCACCAAACAGTAAATTACCTACTGGCAGATTTAACCCAATCACTTTAGTGCAGTGATTTATTATCTTCGTCTTAACCGCAGAAAAAACACGATACGGCTTTTAAAATAATGCTTGAGAGACAACCTCCGCCAGCCATCTATATCAAGTCCCTAGGAGTGGTCCTAATTCGATTATAAAAATTCCCGAAACTCCTAAGTGCTTAGTTGTAAAGGTGTGTCGCTGTTGTTTGAAGTAGCAAACTTTGTCAATCAAAAGAAGGTATTGGCCCAATCCCAGAGAGCTGCGCTCCTGTGGATCATCAAGGCGTATAAGACTGTATCAACACTCCAGGTCATCACTGGCCAGTTACCAGTTGATTCGGCCGTTGAGTGCATGGTTTACAGGTGGAGAGTGAAATGGGAGCTTCCTCCCCTCAGGGCTGAACTCCGTGCAGATCTCACCACAGAACAGAAACAGTCTGCCATCGATGGATGGGCGTTAGAGAAATGGCAAGCGATATGGGAATCCTCGTCAAAGGAACGTGACACGTATGACAAGACATGAGCATGACTCGTTCCCCAACATCCGTGAATGTCTTTCAATAAAATGGGTTGAGCCAGACCATTCAGCGAGTCAGTTCCTCACGGGACATGGTGACTTCAATGCGAGGCTCCACTTCTTTTCTCTCAAAGACTCTCCATTCTGCACGTCTTGTGCCTCCAGTGTGAAGGAAACAAGGAATCACGTGCTGCTCCACTGGAGTTTCTACAACAGAGAGCGACGGTTGTTGGAAGCTCAAACGAACTTATCAGCATTGACTGCTACGAAGGAAGCACCCATTTTGCAGAGTTTGCGAAGAAGGCGATGGCTTAGAAATGTGGTCACAGTTGATCTGTCCTTTTGAAACTTGCCACCCACGTGAATAGTTAGATCAGGTGGGAAACCAGATTAAGAACTCCTCCCAGGCGGTACGGGATTCCTCGGATGGTCACCTCCGCGCGGTAACACACAGGAAACAGCTCTATATTGAGATACTGACTAACGACCAAATACCTGCCGTACCTCCGCAGGTCTGAGTTCGGTATATGCTGCAGGGGCCCCTTAGCGAACCCACAACACTCATGACTGATATAACCCTCGCCGAGGGTTTAGGTACAGTCATCAAATAAGGAAACAGACCTGTCCCTCGCAAAACTCTGCAGACAACAACGCAGAAAAAAGCCACTTTTCAAGTTTGTGCAGTGCACCGAAACGTTTTTACGTTTTAAGACCTAGTTAGTCTGTGCGTCTGAACGCGATAGAGAGAAAGATCGGATCAAATGCCCAAGGGGCACCAAAATAAGGGTAGCGCAAATCGACCCAAAACTAACTACGGTTATTATAGTGATCAAAACACCACAACATTTTCCCAAAAACGGCTTAAATTGATTAAATTTTGTTTTATGGACAGCTACAAAAAAACACTACAGTACCCTTGAATTCTCAAAATGCTTAGTACTGTATAATAAATTATGACACTTATCGGAGAAAATCATTTTTGGCGCAATTTTACCCTCATAAATTCCGCTCTAATGATACTAGAATTATCAGAAAAACTAGGGCGTAGGGGGGTTAGTCTACTAAACTACCTTATACTACGCTCATAAATAATTAGTATCAACTCCGTAAATACCACAATCCATTCCACCGCAGTTTGACCCTCACAGTTTTGACCTGATGGCCTGAGTCATGAATCACCTGTGGTCGTGGCATAAGTAGAAGCACCCCAATAAATTCCGAAACTTTAAGCGCTGCCATTTTTCAGTGAAACTTGATGTAACGCCAAGTTAAATGAACTGAGGTGAAAAATTGATTGCAGTCACGAGGATCGCCGAATGCACAGAGAGCTGAGGTTGTGCGATTTACCAAGCGCCGATATTGTCTCGTGTTATTTGCGCACAGCCATTTGAATTGCACCCAAGTAAACATAGTTTTTTCGTGACGCCCCAGTTTGAGACGTTTTTCGTTTTTATGTGGTCAAGTCGAGGCATGAATATGTCCAAAGCGTATTTTGGGCATTTTGATTTTTTTTTGTCAGATCGGTACATTTTGTATTTAAAAATTGGTCTGTCTGAATCGTATGTCAGTCGCTGCTTAGCTGTGACGCCGTGTGATGGAAGTCGTTCTTCGGGCGAAACTATACAGACATACGTCCAATACGACTTGCTCCATCAAACCAACACCCAGATCCGCGTAGTTCGTAATCGAACCCTTTTAAATCGGCTGCCAAGCGCAAGCATCTCATCTAAGTGGCAAGTTTCGAGCTCGGCAGACAAAACACGGAGGTTAACGAACTTAACGAGCCTTTCGCTCGACTGAAAAAAAATCACGTTTCCCAGACGCCGTCCTTTTTTTTTTATTGCGAGAATGAAGAAAAGAAATGCGCGTTTTACGGATGTGCAGTTTGCAATACCAGTCACGATTGGTCGTTCAATTTGTCTACGGGTGCTTGTGGAGCAACTTGAAGGGGCATGCTTAAAAAGCTTTTACTTTGAACACGATTGCGAATTTCTCTAATAAATAACTCGGTTCGTGCGTGTCTTTCACGTTTTATTTGAAACGGGAAAGCGCATACTTCATATTGACGACGCTGAGAAACGACAATGTCGGCTCAAATTAAATAGTTTCGTTCCATCTAAAAAACCCTGCAAATTATTACACAATGGTTTATTATTCTCATGAACAGCTTGACCTAGTATTACTGCTCCGAGACCCATCCCATTCGATTCAGCATCGAATACTAGTAAACCATACGAAACATGACCTGACTACAATGGAACTACGGAAACGAAATATTCCCCCGGCGCCCGTAAACGTCTGTAGGCATTTATGATCCGATGGAGGGGTGTGCGGAGGAAGTGGCCTTAACCTTCCTCCTCCCTGTCGTCGGACAAAAGAGTCGGGGAAATTGGGACGGAGACTTTCCAGCGAACCCTCGCTCAGCAATTGGCAGGACGTAGCGAGTCCAAAGGGCGTTGCGAGTCGAGCAGGCCTTGAACGGCTTATTTGCGATTATACTGCGTTTCGTAAATTTTTTTAACCATTTTTTGCCCATAACAACCATGGGCTTCGTCCGATCGGATTGCTGAGATGGCGGGCACAACTAGATACCAAATGGGATTTTTGTGCGAAAGAACGAATTTTTTGGACCACGTTAAAGGCACAAAACGGCCCGGACGGTGGACGGGGGACGACGGACGGACATTGCAGATTTGGAATTCCCATGTCTTGAAACGTCAAGTATCAAATTTTGAAGGGGGGTTGTAAAAAATTTTTCGTGACCGAAAACATAGGGTTATTATTCAAAATGAATAATAAACCAAAAGTGGAATTTTCATAATTTTTGACACTTGAATCATTCTTTTATCGATAATAAGGTATCACATCTCCATCAAAGGAAGAACTAAACGATTAAACATGAAGAGTTTTCTCCTGCGACTCATCATAGCTTGCCTTTGTCCTCAATAATAAAAATACCAAAAAATACGGTGCGCAAATAATAAATATGCGGGCGCCACATCTTCGTTCAACGCATTTCAACAGGAACATTTATAGAGAACAAAATGTACGGACTAGTTAGTTGAGAGTCCGTTGGAGAAATTTTTGAGAAAATTAGAACACCAACACATAATATGCGAAGACACCCCTTTTCTTAGTTAACTTGGCTTGTATCTCCGTTCAACAGATCTATACAGAAATAATTATAGAGAACGAAATGTGAGAATGGGTGACTAAAAGATTGTTCAAATCTAATGAAGCAGTTACCCCAGAATTCACGGAAATGTTCGCATTGAAGACACCATGTTCAGTGAGGAACTGGCTTGCTCGGTGATCTGGCTCAACCCATTTGCTTGGAAGTCGAGCACGGATGTTGGGGAAGAACTCATACGTGTCACGTCCCTTTGACGAGGATTCCCATCTCACTTGCCATTTTTCTAACGCCCATTCGTCGATGGCGGCAAGTTTCTGTTCTGTGGTGAGATCCGAACAGAGTTCAGCCCAACGCGGGGGAAGCTCTCGTTTCACTCTCCACTTGTCAACCACGCCAAATCAACTGACCAGTGATCACCTGAAGTGCGTCTGTTGATACAGTCTTATAGACCTTGGTGATCCGTAGGAGCGCAGCTCTCTGGGATTGGGCCAATAATCTCTTTTGATGGACTGTTAGTTTGCTACCCCAGACAATGGGGCAGTAACCAATCACGCCTAGGTAGATGGGGTGAGGCAAACCTTGCAATGGTAGTGCCTTTAAGGGACTGTAGGTGTTGGTTGAAACCCCACCTCTCACCTATATTCACTCCTAAATGCTTGACGTGCTTTTCAAGAAGGAGCCTGTGGCCGCCAAAGCGTATTGAGCGTGGATTGTTCACTTTTCCTTTCAAGAGGATTAGCTGGGGCATCTTGACATGCTCGCACCATTGTGTGACGGTGTGGAGCACATTATGGGTTGTTTCTTCGATTTGACGGATTGACTCAGCACAGTCAAGTCATCTACATAGGCGTACGGCTCAGTCTCCAATGAGCCTCCTGAGAAGACCTTCGAAGAAGGCATTCCAGAGTGCTGGTCCAAGAAATGCCTGCATTCGATCGGAGCAGTACTGTCTATCTGGTATCTTCTGACGAGCGAGTACATGTTGCAGAAGATTCCCCTATCTTTAACCTCATTAAGGAGCGTTGGACACCAAAGGTTGTCAAACGCTCCCCTGATGGCAATCAGAACTGCTACGATGTACTTAGCCGGTACCAGCAGGAAAACACGCCGAATTTCGACAACGAAATCCTGCGTGGACCTTCCTTTGGTACACCCGTATTGCCTGCCTGTCAGGTTGCGGCCGAAGACTCCTTCGAGGGACTTCAACATCATGATAACTTATGTTTGGCCTAACATGGAAAGAATGCTGAGCGGTCTCCATGCTCGCGGGTCTGACTTATTGCGTTCGCTTCCCTTTGGAAGAGTGACAACACGCGCAGACTTCCGGGCGCTGTGGGGAACTGTCCGACCTGTAGACCTGCAGACACACACACACACGCGGACCACGTGCCATAATTAGGTTTTTTAGACTCAGTAGGCCTCAAAACGTAAAGATCTTAAGAAAACCCAAATTTGAGACGATTACAATACTTTTCTTTCCCTTTGCGAAGCGGAAAGTAAAAATTCGATCTTATGGTAAGTACGCGCCCGGTGTATCTTTCAACGAAAGTATTTAAACAGAACAAAAAATATTTATACCGGTTGGCTAAAAATATTCCATATTAACTTGTACAGTTCCCTTATTATATTATTTTATTAAAATCAAACTATTTTCCGTTTTTACAGAAAATTAGGAAAACGACCATTTAATATTGCTCCCAAACCTCATATGTTCTACCCATAGTTGAATGAATGTGTTTAGGTTGCTAGAAATACTTCATCAGCCCGATCAAATTATTGTGTTTTTGCTGTAGACGATTCGAAAGCGTTAAAACATTTTTGTGGTTATCTTCATTCAAGGAACTTTCAGGAGAATATTTATGGAGACAAATACGAAGGTATTGACTAGTTGAAGACACCCTGTGAGTTCGATGAAAATAACCATTTTATCAAAAAGTAAAAAAAATACTCTGTGACTACATGGGCCTAAATCTCCATTCGGTGAATTTTTACAGAGGTATTTCTAAAGCAAAGATTGGTTGATTGGCTAAGATTGACTGTTTCAGAAAGCGTTATCGATAAAAATGCTAAAGCCCCTCGTTTTGGGCACATTTGATTAGTTTTTTATTTTTATATTAATATTAAATCTCTGAATTTAATCGTCTCATTTGTGTTTGTAAATGGAAATTAAGGATGAAAATAACTAATTTGTGCCCCCCAGCACCCCTTTCCGTCGACAAAAGTGGCAGATACCTCATTTTCGCGCGTTAAAAAAACGAACAGAACGAACTCAATAGGAATCTGACCGCACACACACTCACCGAGATTAGGTTTTACAATTCAGTTTTTTATTACCGCACGGCTGCAACGTGTAGCAAAGAAAGGTTTAGAAAGTAAAATGAAGACGAAAAACGATCTGACGGAGGCACGTTTTGGTTTATTGTGCTTAATACGCCTATGTTTTCGATCTGGAAAACCCTAAGAATTTGATCTATTACGTTCCAAATCCGCAATGTCCGCACGTCTCCAGGCCTTACGATGCCTTTAACGTGGCATAATAAACCGTTCTTCCTCCATTCGGGATTTAGTTGTGCCCCCGCCTGCTCGGCAATCCGAAACGGACGAAACCTGTGGTTGTTATGGGCAAAATATGGTTTAGCAATACGCGTGAGGCGAATTTCACTACTTGAAAGAACTCGCGGGACAATATAGCCAAAGTTATCGGTTCTCCCTGGCCTGCGATCAGTCCGAACACCCTTCAGTTCGACCGATTGACCAGCGTCCCCTATAAAACGTCAATTTCCGCTGTTCGCTGTCACGTTTCGTATCGTTTGGTAGTATTTTTCGATCCTGAAACGGACGTGTGAGACTGCGTCAAGCTGTACAAGATAATAATAAACGTTTTTGTAACAATTTTCTGAGTTTTTGCGCTTTAGACCGCTACAAGTTCTGGAAAGCTCTGGAATTTATTAGGGTGGTGTTAATTATGCCAAAGTAATAAGTAATTGGTGGTAATTACTGGGACTGTCAACAGTTCTGATTATAAGGTATTCACTGCGTTAGTAAAAAACGTTAGTTTGAATTCTGAAATTCCAGAGGGGCCCCCTCTGAATGTTTATAAGGTCATTACTAAACTCCTATCGTACGTGGAGCTGTACTACTTTCGTTTTTTTAGAACTCTAGTGCCGTTCAAAACGTATTTTTCAGGGGAAAAGTGTATTAAAATCTCTTCTTGTCAAAATTTGTGAGCAAGAAGAGACCTACAACAAGTTGCGCCATAGGATCATAATTTTAAGGGGGTTGGGTTATATAAGGATAGGTTCCAATCGTGCTGTGAATGAGAATAATAAACCGTTATGTAATAATTTGCGACGTTTTTTTTTTTCAACGTTCGCGAGTTTTCGACAATAATCGCTAAGATGAATTTGATTGACCTGAAGAAGTGACTATTAGCAGCCTGCATTCACATTTCCAATAAACTGAAATATACATAAAAACACGTGCAGTATTTAACTTCTGAAGTTCGGAGGAATTCAATTCTTGACTGGCCTCCGTATGAACTTCTATCAGAGGCCACACACGTTACTAGTTCCTGAAATAGTAAGATTTCCTCCCATCCAGTGCTGTCATGGCTTTTTGTGCGTTCACTAATTTCAATGAGGTTAACATGTGTCATAGAATCAAACCTAGAACCTCTTGCGCCTCGTTACGTCATCAAAGAAGCTTCTCTCCTCTCGTTACGACTTGTCTCATTCTCAGGTGAGCATGTTGACAAGATATTAACATCTTGGGGAGTTGTTCGAGGCGCGCTGTTAGCAACTTGTTGTAGGTTAGCATGGCATTATAGGTGTTAGTTGTTTTGTTAGCTTTTTTTTTCATTTCCGTTAACTCATTTTTTAGTGACTGGTTCTGCCGAGAAACGTCAAAAAAATTTTGTTTTTTTAAGACGTGCTAATTATTTTCTGTAAATATTAATAAACTTATTTTCTCCACCCACCTTCACAAACATCTTTTGCAATACTTAAATGAATGAATTTACGAAGGTTCCAAATTCGCTGGTTAACTTTATTCAATGAATTAGACGAACTATTTCTGAACCAATGTCGAACCACCTAGCTCATCGAGCGTAATCTCATTCACGTCACCCAAAATTGAGAGTGAAAATGTCATCGGAACTTTTCTCGCTTTTTAAATGTTGTGTTAGTGTACCCGCATTCGAAAATGGTAAAATATTCTTTAGGGAGTGCCTTGAAACGGATTTTTGTTCACGACTGCAATAGCTGATATCTTCAGTCCTGTTGATACCTGGTTCTCATCGTATTTTGAGAGAATATCGTCGTCGAGTGAGACGTTCTTTGTACACTCTGCATGAATTGTTAACGTACGCGCGCGACTTTCCACGTTCGACGACAAACCTAATAGCCTCCGGGGTGGCCAATTCGACGTTCGAGGTCAATGGCAGGTTAAAAACGAACAGCTCCTCTCCTCTTTAAACTCCCTCGGCTGGCGTATTTTTCGACGCGGAAATCACATGTAAATAGAAAGCACGGGTTCCATCCAGTTAGGAAAACAACGTTTGAGGCCCAACTCGTCGTATACATAAATTCCGTATTAACCCTTCGAGAAAACAGATAGCACCGTTATCTCATGAATGGGGACGTCGTTCGCGGGAGTCGGCTCATCCATCGCGATGTTCGGTGCATAAGGGGATTTGCGAAACTGAACAGATTACAATTTGCGGCGACCGCTCGTTTTATATTCTGCTGGTGCCAGTAAGTTGGGTTAAATGGCAGAGTGCGACGCGTGACGTCACAACGTTCTGATTAGGCTCTAACGCATCGGGGTAAAAGTTGACAGCGATAAAAATCGGGATGAGTGGTTAGGCTGCTGTTGTTGTTAATCGCTTCGTCATGTGGCCGCCTTAAATACCCCTCGCGCTTGTTAAGGACGGCCCTCTGAAGCAAAATCAAGCAGTTTTGCGGAATTGCTCCTAGGGGATGGTGTTTCCCATCTTAAGGCTGAGTTTCGGAAGGTTACATCGACCTAATAGATGTTCAACCTCAATGTTAGTACCAGCAACATCATTTAAAAGCATTTGGTGCGACGAATCACCCAACTTTCCTCAGCCCAGCACTTTCATAGCTCTTGCAACGAAATCAGTTTCTCATTCGGTTAATATAAACTTGGTAGAAAGAAGCACAATGTTCTACATAGAAACGGTTAGTGCTTAAGAGCCTGAGATTTATTTGGTTACCCCAACTTATTTCACAACCTTCACTGAGTATTTGTATTGTTAATTGTAGACAAAACACAGTGGCTAAAATTGTACCAAACGAAAAAATGTTTAAAAAAAATGGTTTTTTTTAAAAAGAAGGGTTTTTATGTATTTGACCACCACTGAGCTTCTTGTGCACGACGACTTCGTGTTCGAATTTTTTTTTTAACTTGATAACTTCAGGAGTGGAAAACCGCCGCATCTTTTTCAACTGGGAGGTCTTTTTAACGCCCTCCCCCCACCCACACAACACCCTTCACCCTCCTCGAGCGAAATTCGACGCTAATTAAAAAAAACTTCTTCTGTTTTTCATCATTTTACGCGTAATGTCCCCAAATTTGTCCACATTTAAAAAAAATTGAAACGGCAATTTAAAAGTTGTTTTTTTCTGTTTAAAAGGGCGTTATTTAATCGTATCTTGATTATAATAATAAGTAAATAAGTTATTTACGCTCAGCAGGTTTTTTCTGAACGCAAATCGCCACAAAAAAAAACTAGTTAAATACTAGACGTTAATTTCTCTGGCTATCAGAGGTAGAAGGGCATTTAACCCCCCCCCCCCACCATATACCCAAGAGAAATCGTTTGTTACATATTGTCTTAAAAACAAAAAACTTGCTGTTTCATATGAGTTAAGAAGTCAGTTTGTAATCGTGATAAATTTGTTTATTAAAAATAGTCTTAACGTTGTTTTTATTTACCACCTGTTGGGGTCAGACTAACGCAGTGAACTGTAATTGGAGTCTGGATCTTTTCAAGTTCGAATAATCAATCAAAGTTTGCAGGAAATACAAATGAGGGACTTGACTCACCAAATGACTTCGTTTGGCTTGCTGTGCGGTACTTACCCCGGCCGGGGTGGTCGACGATGATGACGTGAGGCGAATCCTGGGAACGTTGAGGGGAGATCGTGTAGCTACGCCACGGATGTGGTATAATCCACAACAAGCGGTATTTTCGGGGGTTTGGTGGTCGTATTTGACACAACTAGAACGGTTTTTACAAAAAGCGGGTGCACAATGCGAGAGAGAGATTCACAATACAATTTTCGTCATGATAACATTTTGATAACGCGGGAGGCGGGAAATCTGTCGTCTTAGAAGAGCTGTTCCGCCTATAGCCGCTCTCTATTTCCTGCCGAAACACCACCATTTTTATTTTTGTTCCTTTCCTTAGCCCTACGCTGGTAGTAGTGAAAGTGGTGTAATCAGCGGCAAAATGTCGACTTTCTAAAAAAAACCAATCATGCGTTTCAGGTAATATTTGTGTCGTAATACGAGATCTGGCTGTGAAATAACAGAACTTATTTTGTTGTCAATGCGTTGAACGCGGGTGATGAAAAATTTGAGTCCGATTAGGTCGCGTGACACTTCCCACACTCTGAGCACGCGGGGAAAATTCCGAAATTTCGCGCCCTTAATTATTTTATAACCGCAATACCATATAATCAGAGTAGATAAGAAAAAAACTACAATTATATCAATTATCGCCCAAATTTGTGATAACTCAATGTGTTGCTGTTCGTTTTCCCGCGAATTCCGTATCGATTGTGGGCAAACCCTTATTTTCACTTCCCTTGCCTGTACGAAGTAGAAAGGGAAGTGAACGTAATCGGGTGAGAAAAAAAAATTCCGAAAAACACTATTTGGGATAATGGTTTGTGTGTCTGCGAAAGATTTTAAGAGAAAACGGCTGAACCAAGTCACTATGGGGCCCCAAAATAAGGGTATGGGTAAAATCCGCTCAAAACTAACTATAGTTGTCACACGATTAAAGTTTTTATATCAGCAGCACTTGATTAGATGACTTTACCATAAAATTCCCGTTTGTGTGAAAATGACGGGAGCAGAGCAATATATTTTCTATTTTAGCGCAGTTTTTAATTTATAAAATCCGCTGAAATGTTACTACACTTTTCAAAAATATGGATGTGGTAGTCCATTATAATACCTATAGAATGAGCGTTAAAACCCCTCTTAAGATATATGGGGGTCACTCCAGGCGTTCCGGAATTTCAGCTACCGCCGTTTCAGCTACCATTTCTAAATGTTTTTACCCAATAACTCTGGAAAAGTGATTAGTATCCTCTTCAAAAAAATCGTGTCAACAGCCTCATTAATTCCTGTGTGTACTAATCGCTCAATAATGGTCTGAAAATGAGTAGGTGCTGCACAATAAATTCCGGAACTGTGAGCGCTACCGCTTTCGGCCACAGTGAAGAGGTGTTGTACCAAGTTCAAATGAATTGAGTTAGTAGGCAAAGCCACGAACGCAAGTGAGTTAACGTAGAGCTAAGGAAAGTTGTGCGTTGCAACGCACCAGATTTTGTCGTTCCATATTGATGTCTAGACTGAATATCATATTTGAACTGATTCGGTTCTCCTGTTTTCCCTCAATCACAACCAAGCACACGTAAACACACAAACACGTGCACATGAGTGTGGCGTGATCGGCGAAAAGTGAGAGGTTACTGTTGGATACTGTGATTCCAGAGAAGGAATCTTTCGTTCTTCCATGTTATCCGTCTTTCCTGGATGGATCTAGATAAGAGGTTCAACGACGAGCTGTATGCACCTGCACCGCGGGAGTTCGATGGAACAAATTTTGTGAGCCTGTAATTACAATGGCTCCACTCATTCCACATCGTTATTGGAAACCTTGTCAGGGATTGTCGTACGAAATCCTTCGATCTCGACGCATCGTCTGACTTAACCCACATGGCTCTTTCTACACGGGAAGACTTGTTACTGATCCGAGCGTACTATGACCGCACAACAATCGATTGAAGTATCATAAAACATAGGGCCTTCACTTCGCAATAAGTCCCCGTAACGTGTTCCAATTATAATGTCATAATAGCCTATTCTTGCTGTGATTCATAAATATCAGTTACGGTTTATAACCCGTCATTTTGCCGTAAGTTGAGACTCAGAGCCTTTAATGTGTATGCCTTACGTAAGTTGTAAATTGATAACGTACTGCAAACTCTAATAGCTCATTTTGTTTCCAGGTAAGTCACACTGTGAGGCAATAACTAAAACGAACTACTCAGGTAACAGACAACGACTTTCTACGATGAATTCTACGCATTTTTTTATCCCTGCATGTTCCAACACTACGACACTTGTCTTAATTTATTTATTTTTGCACGTGTTAAGTCGTAAATGGATTTTAGATGTTTCCAAAAGCTGTCAGAATTTTTAAGAGCGCTCGTTGAAAGCATCCTGTTTAGAGCTACGGTACACTACTTTTAGTTAACGCTGACAATGTTGACTAGGAGGCGCGAGAGAGCTCAGAATAGTCACATTGCGAGAGAATACATGTCCATCCTTAGCTGTGAATGCCGATTGTGCCAAGTTCCGAAAGTATCAACAGAAACCGTTTGCATTGGGGAACACACTGTGCGACTCGGAGTTGTGACGAGCTTGGGCATTGCGATGTAACAATGCGTAGTAACACACAACGATCTGCTGGTGTATACGGGCGCTGTATCCTCTCACAACGGATTTCTACGGAGAACAATACGTACGTACTAATTAGCCTTCGAAGGAAAAGAAGTGGAGGCGCGCCCTGAAGTCGCCATGCCCTGTAAGGAAGTGGCTCGTTCAGTGGTCTGGCTCAACCCACCCTCTTCCAAGACGTTCACAGACCCCATTCATCTAATGCCAACTCATGTAGTGCGGCAAGTTTTCGTGGAGAGTGGGAGAAGCTCTCTTTTCAACCTCCTTTTTGTCCACCATACACTCAACGGGCAAGTCAATTGGTAACTGATCAGGAATCACTCGATTAATCAATGTTATAGGCCTTGGTGATCCACAGGAGTGGAGGTTGGGTCAATACTCTCCTGCGATTGACTGTGAGTTTGTTACCCCAGACTACGGGGTAGTAGCAAATCACGCCAAGGTAGATGGACTTGTACGTGAGGATTGTGTGACAGTAATACACTCCCCAAGCGGTTTTTTATTTTTTCTGTTGGGTCAGTCTACAGGGCGGCTGCTGACTGCAGGTGTATATGCAGACCCAGTAGCACAGACGTCCTTTTATCGGTCCAGGACAGGATCTTCCAGTGCTTCCTTGTGAGCTCCCGATTCTGCTTTGAAAGGAGGCCAAGGACCCTCTCATCCGGTTCACTGGAACAGCCCAGTAGCATTGCTACCGCTTTCCTAGGCTTTGGCAGGTCCTTCCCTTTCACTGCCTTTTCCCAGGGGGATGCAGCGGCCCCTTTAGCCACTGAGCCGTTTTCCCGTCCTTAAAGGTTACAGCATACCAACCGCTTTTCTTAGCAGCCGTGGTGAACCCAGGTTTCAGGGTCGACTCCTCGTCAAGAGCAAACATCGCCCCCACAATGCTGCTCTCGACTCCCTCCATCTGCTCAGCTGCAAAGAGCTCTACCAGGTAGCCCTCACTGAGAACTCCCAGCTACCACCAAGCTGCAAGAGGCTGGTATGACTTTGTGGCCTTACTGTGTGAGTGAAGCAAACATGGTCATGTTAATGCCTTTGCGGGATAGGAGATGTTGGCTGAAGCGCCACCTATATTCACTCCTATGTACTTGACTCGCTTCTCAAGAAGGAGCATGTGGCCACCAAAGCGTATTGTCGCTCATACAATAAACTCGCTGTATAGACTTTTGGAACGGTAGTTTAGTGCGATTAAAAATAAACGTTTAGCCCAATTTTATGAAGAAAAAATAAAATGGAATTTAAATTACTTCTTGAAAAAGCTCTACTCTCTGACTAGAATATTGAACAGTGGAAAACGAGGGGCTATAAACATTCAGTTAACAACACAGATTGCAACTCACTCTTTCGTAGGAATGTTTAAATTCGGGAGAATAAACTCAATAAACGCCACTGACTACTTTGAAATTAGTTGGCACGCTCGTCTCAGTTTCAGAAAGTAACCTAAAATCACCAGCCTTGAACCCCCATTGTGGTACCATGGAACTGATATATTGACATCATTCAAAGCTGATGGCTTATGCAGTGTGAAAGAACAGGAAGCTGTCACAGGCAACTCCTTGACTGTATCCCTTCCTGCACGGATTCAAGTTTGTCCTCCAGTAGCTGAGGGATCAAAATGAATGTGCTAGTTTGGTCATTCCGCAACGTGCAACGTTTTTGTTTTTAAGGAAGTTCAATTCTATGAGGTAATTTACAAAATAAATCGGATTTACGTTACGGTTTTCACAGTACGTAGTAGCCCCCAGTTAGGTATAGCTAATATTAGTGCGTACTAGCTTGCTAAGTCTGTGGGGTCGCGTAAGTCGTCTTATCCTCGGGATTGGAACCCTTCATTGCCCCAGGCCAAGGGACTGAAGTGATCGATGTTGTCTCTTCCGCGTTTAATTGCAACACATCTTCTCTTACCCCTTCGCAGTAATTGCACTCTGGTGAATTGGCCGCTTTAAGTTGGGGATCTATTTGACCACGGCTGGTTATTGCTGTTTCCTTTGAACCGTGCCCTGGAAGACACGTGCGGTTGGAGACATCTTATCGAACGACTGTCGCTCGCTCGGGTGCATTAGAACAGAACACGATTTTCTGTTGCCTCCAGTCTGGAAGTAGCCGACGTGCGAAGTAGTGAAGCTGCGCGCTAAAGTCGCTATGTACTAGAAAGAAGTGGCTCCTCCAATGATCCAGCTTGACTCATTCTCTCCTAAGACGTCTTATTTTGGGAAATTTCTCGTACATCAATACCCTTCGACGTAAATTCCCACCTCAGATTCCACTTATCCAGCACCCATTCGGCCAGCGCTTATAGTTTACTTTCAGTGAAGAAGTTCAATATTTAAAAGTTTCTTTTTCGCATTCCACTTTTACGGCCACAAGTCCACCTGCAATGGGATTACGTGCACAACAAGTGGATGCAGCTATCGCAGTGTTGACAAACAGACAAGTTATAGAGTGCTCAGGAGCGTGTCACCAATCGTTTCGAAGGCGTCATTCTCACGCCCATCCCCCTTCAAGTCCAATAACTTCATAACCATCTTCACTTTCTCGTACATGTGGCCGAAGGAAAGTGAAGAAAAAAAAAAACCCCACGCACAAAACCGGCAGTTTTTAGCGGCAATCAAAGTTGAGAAGGTGGAACGAGGCCAATTAGCTAACTGGGGCAGAGGCCCGGTCTCAAAACAACTGCGGCCGCGGGAAGGTAATAAACGTCGGAGCCCCAGCCGAAGGTGAAGCCTGGCTAAAGTAAAAGTGGCCCTTTTTTGGGCCGATAGAAAGCTTTCTCCTATTGCCTCCCCGTGCCCAGGGTAGCCACCTCCTCGAAGCTAATTGTGTACAATTAAGAAATTTCTCGCCGGCCGTTTCAGAACTGGCCACTTTTACTATTTCCGAAAGGAATAAAAGCCGGCATCCATAGACTTTTCCCGCTGGGAGACTTGGCAGCTTTCGAAAGGCAATAGCCAACTCATCGAGCGCTTTACCGCCCTTTGATTGATTCCTCGTCAAAATTGTGAATATTTTTCGATAAAAAAACGTATTTCAGGCAACACGTTCTTCAAGTCATCACGCCACAAATGTTTTTAGTGTGAACAACGTCATCAAAATGTGTTTTCATTCAAAGCGACTACGATTTTACAAACCCGTAAATGTAAGAGAATTAACAGAGAGTATTCAACGCAGGAGCAACCCCTAGGGACTGTCTAATAATGACGCAAAATTTAAATCTCAAGCTGAAACGAATTCAAAAGCGATGAGCCAATATTCTCCGTCTCGAGAGCTTTATACGGCGCTAAAAAGGAGTGTGCGTTCGAAAAAGTGCTTACTAGAGGGTCAGGATCATTTTCGAGCGGAGCAGCGGGTAGAATACCGTATTTTCTAACGAGGGGACTGTGAGCAGCATGTGCGGAACCAGCGACTGAAACGGCGTGGAGAGCCTTGTGGAACAGTATCTAAACCAGGCGTTTTGTACTGTCTTGAATGAGTTGACTGTTTCATTGCTAGGCCCATCAATCGGATAATATATATTCCACGAGGGAAGGCCCTCGGATATTAAATTAATGCCGTCCGAAGAACATGTAACACTCCTTTTTACTTTCCGCTACCGAAAAAGGAAAGGAAAGTATAGTAATCGTGTCAACAAAAAAAAATTTGGGTTTCTTCAGATCTTAACGTTTACCTACCGAGTCTAAAACACCTAATTTCGGCGCGTGGTCCGTGTGTGTGTGTGTGTGTATGTAGTTCGATTTACGGGAGAACGGCTGGTCTGATTGAGCTGGTTCTTTTTTTGTTTTGTTTGTTATTTTAGGTATACATCAAAATAACGTTATGGACAATTTCGGTCGATGGGAAGGGGGGTGGGGGGACGAAAATGTTCCAAAAACTAAGGTTTTTCGCATTTCTCTCGAAAATGGCTCAAACGATTTTGATTACACATTCTAATTATCTTCCTCTAATCAATACCTAACTTTTCTTCTGCATACATATCTCCATGAAAATACGGTGAACGGAGATATAGGCCTATGAAGCAAAAATAGGTTATTTACGCTTTTTGGCAAAACGGCTTCAATGATTATCACCAAACTTTCAAGATGTTTTCGAATAGTTAATACCTACATATTGTTTTAAATAAATGTTCCTCTGACAGTCCATTGAACAGAGATAAAAATCAATATGTGTCAAAAATAACGTTTTTTCGAAGATTTCCGTAAATTCCAGGGTAACTGCTTCACCAGACGTGATTAATCTTACAGAGTGCCTTCCAGCCACACATACCCACATTTCGTTCTGTATAATTATTTCTGTATATATTTGTTGAACGGAGATATAAACCAAGTTAACTCAGAAAAGGAGATTGGTCGAATATTAATCTATCGGTATTCCAATTTTCTCAAAAAAGGCTCTAACGATTTCGATCAAACTTACGGAGTACTCTCAGATAACTATTCCATACATTTTGTTCTCCATAAATGTTTCTGTAGAAATGCGTTGAACGAAGATATAGCGTCCGCATATGTGGTGTTCGAACTTACGGGTTCGGGCGGCGGAAAGTTGGGTGTTGCTACGCATCGCTCGTTAAACTACTATCAGCTATTGCTGGTTAAATGTTTGTTTCTCTCATTATCCAAGCAGCGTTGGGTAGCGTACAACCCAAGTGTGGGGGCGTGGTCATTGAGTCTCACACACACACACACACGCTCCCCGATAACTCACAAATTTCACTCATGAAAACCTCAAAACGGGTACTCTCCAACCGAAGTTCCGCGTTAACGCTGTCAGGAAAGACAACAAGGGCAATACGCCAGTGTTTGGTGGTTTTTTACCATCATGAAGAGTAGAATATGCTGTATAAGTAAAGTTTTACACAAAACAGGAGTATTCAGCCCACGGTGTGGGTAGAGATTCGGAGCTTTGATTATCTACACTCTTGGGAAATACCATTGACGCAGTCCTATGACTGTGTTTGTCAGTTTCAATGACGGCGATCTTTACATATGTTGAGGGCATTTGATGTTTTTTATATATGGTTCACGATTTACGATGATCGATCAATTTTTACATTTTTCTTTCTGTACAGTGCTAGTTCTTTTAGGCCCGAAAAACACAATTTGAGAGAACTGTCTGTGCGTGTGAGGGGACGGTCAACAATTTGATATTTATTCAGCACGTCACCATGATACGCTAAAATTGGTCCAATCGTAACTATAGTAATCATAATGATCAAAATACAAATTTTTTTCCACGAAAACGGCTAAAAAGATTTTGATTTAATTATCTTTATGGGCAATTCCACATAATATGACACCACCATAAAATTCTCATTAGTGGGAAAATGACGAGAGGAGCACAATAAATTATTTTAGATGTCGAAGGAAGCGCAGGTTTTTTTGTTTACCAATCCCACTCATATGATAAAACTCAAAATCAGGGTGGTAGTCTAATAAATTATATTTGCGATGAAAGTTTAATAACGTACCCAACAATTCCAAAACCGTGAACACGAACTTTTTTAACAAAAAACAATGGTGTTGAGAATCTCAATAATGATCGTGGTATGAGTAGGAGCAGCTCATTAAATTTCGGAGGATTAAGCGCTACCGCGTACAGCGCTCATACGAACTCATAGTTGCTAGTTCTGTGAACATCACTAGGTTGTTCTGCTAATACTACTAGCAATGCGGGTTCCAAGGTGATGAAAGATTATTCGTGATACTTTTTTGAAGTGCAACACATCAATCATTTCAATTATCAGTTAATTCACATTCCGAAATGAGAAAAGTTAGTTCACAGGGCCCCCAAGTTCGTGGCAACGCGCATTTTTCGCGAATAGAAACAAATTTTTTGGGGATTTCCATCCGTCAGCGGGTGTGAGCGATCGTTCGAAAGACAGAGGCGGCAGGTCGAGTAGGACGTGGTCTACAAGATGGTTAAATAGCGTTTTTCATCGCTTGGGTAAGGCGTTTAATGATGCGAAGAGATGGGAACAGTTTGTAACAAAATTGTCATTCAGTCGGAACATCAAATAAAAATGAGAGGTGTAGTGTGAGCATGAGCATGAGAGCTCGGCACGTCAGACGTTAAATGCGCCCCTCTCGCGTGGGTCTCCTCCAGGAAGGTCGCCAAATCAGTCTAAAACTGCCATAATTCTACCCTGCACAGCCTTATAGTTACAGAAGTAGAGAATGACTATCCTTTAGAAGTCCCAATCAACTAAGTTGCTACTTGAATCTCGCCTTCAAATTCATTCCACAATTGCCCTCAAATCTCCTCGTCATATCCTTTCGACGACAATCGCCCTGGCCGGCGAGATTCTCGTCGACGTCCGAACCGAAGAAAGTGGTCGTATCCAACGAGAAAGAGCCCCGTCATTTGAATGAGTTAGAAAGTGACCAGTCGAGTCCGCTGCTGCACAAGAGCTTTTTCTAGCCGTGTCGTTGACCCTAGGCATCTCCTCGGCCTATCGAGCTCTTTTCTTCGCAGTATCGTTGCACACACGTTTTCGTCGGTCGAACCATCTTCTGCTCTTCACCGCGATACGTAACCGACTTCAACACCAATTACAACTGCTCTGGGACAAATCAATTATTTTCTTTTAAACGCTCGAGTTGTCTCCGTGATTAAAATTTCCCTTCATTTATTTGATCCATTACTGTCTACGTGGGTGTGGCACATACGTTGACTAGCCATCGACAACCAACTATGGTAAATCAAAGCGCTCATTGATGATAATTATAATTAAATTTTAAATCAGATAAATATCTTGCTTGAATTTGAGTACATTCATGACACACACAAATCCTAAAAAAAAAACACTTCTGTGCATGTAAATCTACTGAGAAAATTGAGCGAATTCGTGCAAAAACAACTAGTTCAAGCTAACTAATAAACGTATGAACTTGAAGTGATTCCTGGCCTGCTCCTACTTATGCCACGACCATTGTGAGTAACGCAGTGCGTAAGTGATTCGTGAGACTGTCACCATGATTTGTTTCAGGAGGGTCGGGGGTTTTGAACTCCAAAATTTCTGAGGTTGCTGTAAATCATCTTACGACCTTACTTTGTTCTTTCTAGTACCATATGAGTGGGGTTTGACGCGGGAAAACTGCGCTAAAAACTATTTTATTCGAACAACATGGGGCGCTACGAAACAAATAAGTTGACGTAATTGCCGGGTGAAATTTTCGGTTAATAATGACTATCGAGGGCAGAAACGTCTAGGATAATTTAAGGACAGTTATTTTTTGTTGTGGCCATTTCATTCAACGTCATCACCGTGCGTCACCTTTAGGGCAGCTAACAGCTTTCTGGCGAATTCTCCACATTTTGCGACAATTCGTGTTTTTCGACGAAAACTGCACTGTCCCTACCATCCTCATTCCACAGCCCCCTTCGTTCAGCAAACAAAAGAGGCCCAAATTCTTAACGTCATTCCAGTGGCCTGTAGGGGATTCATATATTTTATTTCCAAACATTTTTTCCCCTTTATACTTTCCGGTACCCAAAGGGCAAAGAAAGTGTAGTGATCTTGTAAAAAAAAAGTTACTTTCTTCACGTTTTGAGGCCTACTAGAACCAAATAACCTAATTTCGGCTCGTGGCCCGTGGTTGAGTGTCTGTAGTTCGATTTACGGGAGAACGGCTGGACTGATTGCGCGGATGGTTCATCCTTTGTTTTGTTTGTTATTTTTTCGTAGGCGCCAAAATAAGGATATGGGTGATTTCGGTCAATCGTTAATGGAAGCGGGGGACGAAAATGTACCAAAAGCTCGCAGTTTTCTCGGAAACCGCTATAACGATTTTGATTAAACTTTTAAATTATCTTCTACTAGTTATTAATAAACTTTTCTTTTCTATACATATCTCCATGAAAATACGGTGAACAAAGATATGAAGCAAAATGGGTTGTTTTAATGCTTTTTGGCAAATGGCTTCAACGATTCTCACCAAACTCACAGGATGTTTTCGAATAGTTAATACATATATATCGTTCTCAATAAATGTTCCTCTGACAGTCCATTGAACACAGGTAAAAATCAAAATGTGTTGAAAATAATGGTTTTGTGAACATTTTTGTAATTTCCCGAGTAACTGCATCACTGGATTTTATCAATCTGACAGAGTGTCTTCTAGCAACCCATACCCACATTTTTTTCTCAGTAATTATTTGTATATCTATCTGTTGAACGGAGATATAATGAGATTTGTCATTTTTCCTATTTTCTCAAAAATGGTTCTAACGATTTGGATCAAACTCACGGAGCACTCTCAACTAACTAGTACCTAGATTTTGTTATCCATAAATGTTTCCATAGAAAAGTGTTGAACGAAGATACAGCGCTCGTATGTAAAGCAGGTAGTCGAATTTACTGGGGTTGCGTAAAATTGTGTGTTGCTACGCAGTAAATGTTCTCAGTCGCGTTACTACTGTTTGAGTAATTTTTATTATGTTCATCATGCGCCAGTTAAGCCGACAAGTGTATACGTTTTAAGTTTATTTTAGTATCATCTATTCCACAACACTCACTCAACACGACCCCTATTTATTCTTACGTTATATTTGTTGTCTCTGTTCGGCAGGCTGAATTAGCTGGGTCTTTGACCTCTAAAACGTCCGCACTAACCCTAATGGATGGTTGTTTCCCCTTTTGTTACCTATGGAACACCTCTTCAGTTATTTCCAATTCACGACGTATTTCTCTCTGTCCTGGACTTTCCCATATATCGTCTGTACCTCTCATGTTTAGATTCCTCTTCTCAGCAGACAGCTCCTTCCAAGTCAGTCGTCCTTCAGCTCTCGCGATACAGTCGTTTCCCAGTTCTCCCAATGATTCCTCTCTCAGCTTGCGCTACTCATCTCTATCTCTCTATCACACAACCAGTTTCGCATGTATTGAGAATCCCTTGTTCGCGTTTATTTACCCATACTGAACCGAATATCGCTATTCTTGAAGTGTAATACAATTCTCACTCACGCCCACGTTCATTTATTTCGCAGTTTCAAGCTCCCCCATTCGTGTGCCCAACATTCTCAATTAATGCTGCAATAATATTTTGAAGGAACAAATTTACGAACGCATCCATTTTTTCAGGATTTACTTTTTCTGTGAACTGGAACATACGAGTATTAGTTTTTCATTGAGTACGAAATAATTACGGTAATCCTTGCAAAGTTCATACAATGTTTTTCGTTTAACCGCATCTTGGACGAACCATTTCACTTTTGCAGCTCATGAATAATAAATTGCTATTAATACCGAACAAAACGATTCAAAAGTAGAACAAAAAAACTTCGTTCGGAAGGTTACACTTAAACTCAACGCTGGTCCGACGGCGAGTAAGTTAATTAACGCTAGCTAACAAACTGATAACGTTAATAAAGGTTGGAGCACCGGAAAATTTGACTAACAGCCTGTAACGTCACGTTTAACAGTGGATTAAATGTTAACAAGCGTTGGTGGAACCGGCCCTTGATGAAATGTTAAATATCATATCACAAATTAAACAGTTCAAATCACAAGAACAACGTCGTTCGAAAAATCCGCGTGAGGAGTACACAGGATCTCGAAGAATATGGTTACAACCCGAGCAAAGGAGAAAAAGTGTTTTGTTCGCTGGTCTCTCAAGGCAGTTGCAAGTTTTGAACGTAAGCTATTGTTATGATTGTAATTAAAAACTAAAAATATTGTCTCTACAATGAGGTTAATGTCTTGAAAAAATAAAATAAATTTGTTCCCGAGTGACAGTAATGCGCCGTTTGTTGCTTTCTACTGGAGAGCGGAGTGAGTCACTGTCTTCATCTAATATTACGGATATTATTTGGCTAACAATGCCAAAATAGCGCGACATTTTGGCACAGCAGCTACACGGAATGTTTTCTTATTTCCGTCATGCCCTCTTTCTCCGCAGAGCTTTTCTGGCTCTTCAACATCAAAAAGCCTAATTATTCAAATGGACTGATTGGTCTACTCGGACTACCGTTTTGTTCAACGGAGACATGTCTGTATTTCAACTAGAGCTTTTACTCGGCGAGAAACAGCGTTACGTTTAGGAGAAGGTGAAAGAAAAAAAAACACGTCTATTTCGGCTCTCCGCGAACGGCTCTATTAATAAAAAGCGTATCTGGCTACCAAAGTGCAGGGACCTTGGGGAGTTGAACATCCTTCCTGACCCCCATTCGCGATTTGAGGAGACGACACCGTCTTCCTAGGCAGATGCTCTGAATGTGAAACTGGGTGACGGGATGGATCAGGATTTCTTCCGGCTTTCAGAGTTACAATTCACGGAAACCTACTAACACAATCAGGTGGAACTTAGTGGAGCGTTATACCCCTGTAGAGGTTTCAACATTTATTGGAACTTACGCCACGACCTTCAATGCGTGGCCACCGCATAGGTATAATACTGTCCAGACGACTTATTGTTTGGGCAAAACACATAATTTCCTCAGGGCTAGTTTGGGAATGCATGACTGACTGGGCTGAAGACCGTGGCTAGGGAGAACATTTTAACCTTAGATTGACCTTAGGGTGCCATAAAGGAATAGAAAGGAAGTTGGTGTCTAACAAACTAGCGAAAGACGGATCTGCACTGATCCTGGCGGAACGTGAACCCTTCTTAGGGGCCAACAAGAGTCACTTGCATATGGTTAGCATGTGGAAGAAGTGCAGGGCTGCCAAAGGCAGTCAATTTTATTTATTAGGCTCTCCAGGGAGTGATTGAGGGAGGTCCTCAGTCTGAAAAAAGAAACTGTCCTAGATTGGTAAATCAGAGGTACAGAGCTGTGGATTCTGCGAGGTGGGGCTGGAGTTGGCAGAGCATGCACTGCAATACTTGCGAGGGGCTGGTCGTACGCGCCTTAGAGTGCTTATAATGTCTCTTCTGCAGCCAGATGAGGTTGCAGAGACGGATGAGTTTCCCTTGCGCTTTGGGCACAAATGGGAGGGTGGACATCTTCCCCAACATCTGTGAACATCTTTCATGAAAACGGGTTGAGCCTGACCACTGGACGAGCCAGTTCCTTACGGGACATGGTGACTTCAGTGCGCTGGTTCACTTCTTTCTCTCAAAGACATCATGCGCGTCTTTCGCCTCCAATGCGGAGGAAACAAGAAACTACTTGCTGCTCCACTTTAGTATCTACAACAGTGAGCGACGGTTGTTTTGAGGGCAGAAGAAGCAGGTGGTGGCAAAGAAACGTGGTTGATGATGCCACCCAAGTAAGTAGTTAGATCGGGTGGAAACCAGATTAAGAACTCCTCGCAGATTGTACGGGATTCCTCAGGTGGTCACCTCCACACAGTTACACACAGGGAACAGCTCTCTACCGGGAGACGACCAAATACCTGCCGTACCTTCACATGTATAAAACACGACCAAAATCTATTTGTGCCGACCTAGCTAGTTTTTATTCCTAGAACTTTCACAATATCGTTAGAAGGTTTTATAGGTAACGTGCCATTAAAAAATCGAATCGGGGAGATAAGTTGAGGTTGTGGGGTTCGGTGTGGCGGTAATTTGAAAATTAGAATTATGGAACACGAGAACAAATGCTTGAGGAGGAAATTCGGTATTTGTGGACAATTTAAGCTAGGAAAATAATGCCACACTGTTATTATAAGAACTCCAAAACTAACGTACTAACGACACCATTGCTAACCTATATACTGGTTTATAAATGAAGGTCGTGCATAGGCAGCAGTCCACTAAATTCTGAAACTTTAAGCGCTACCAGTGAAGTTACGTTTCACCAAGTTCATGTGAAATGGATTTGTAGATTGATTAACCCATGCGTTCAAATCAGTCTGGGTTTTTTGAACATGGAGTTCCCACACCTGCCCTAACGGAACTCCCTGGCCCTTAAAGGCAAAGTCATTGTTTCCCCAAAGATTTTCGTACCTGCAGAGTTCCACCTCCGTGGTTATTTACAACAGCAACGGATTTACCGCTTCGTCTGGGCATTCTGAAATATCATTTCCTCCCCTCCTTTTGCACATTCCTCTCGACAACAGGCAGCTCCTCCCAAAGTCATTCACCTACAAACTCTCGCGAAAGTCTTTCTATGCTCACTCAGACAGTTTCCATCAGTTCTCAGCAAAGTTACAGCTCACTCTCTCTTTCCGATACAGTTTCACGCGCCAGTTCACGCGTATTACGAGTCGTCATCTAGTGTCGCCTTTTTGTACACAACTCTACTCAATTGCTCGTATAATACAGTCCTCACCCTCACCGAGTTTCTTTTAGTTTGATCTCCAACTATCGCCCTCTCGCGCGCCCAACACCATGGTTGAGGCTAGTTATGTGATGCGTCATATTTTGAATCAGATTTTAGGTTCACTTTTCTGAAAAATTACTGCTGATTACATGCTACTTCATCCTATATGCATGAATTGATCAATCGTTTACAAATAAACCGTCAGATCAGACTTTGCTTTCCCAAAATCCTCAACTCCCTCAAAATCGCCAACAATTGTCTCAACCTCCGGGTCCAACGCTCTTCAAAGTGGGTTCGTACGTGTAAACACGTGTAGCGATTCTTCACGAAGCTCTCGGTAGCGATTAGTGTTTTAGCCACGCTCAGTCGGATGAATCGTGCGGGAATCCGAGCGTATCGCATCAACTGAGACTCCCCTTCGAAATTTCCTCTCCCGGACCTCGCAAGAATGAGTTATTCAGCAATTTGGCGTTTTCGTTGTGCTTTCAAAAGGGAAGTGGAGTATTTATATTTGAAAGTGTTGAATGGCGTCGCGGTAGTTTCTTTGATAGAACTCGTTAAGATTTAAGACTCGAACGCAGAGCACGTTCAAATCATATCGCTCGATTCAAGTATGCGGTGTATCGCTCAACTTCCCTCAACTGTGACGTAAGTGTCGTGCAGCGTGTAAATGTGAAGTATATAAACAGGCACTGTATCTTCGTTCTAAACAGCGACGTTGATAATATCCGTATCGAGAATCCCATTTTCTGTCGTATTTCGGAGTATATCGACGTCCAACTCACAATTACATAAATAGCCCTGGAGATCACTCCAGGTTGATCAAAATCTATCACATCAGCGTGTACACTGGAAAATTTAAAATGGTCTAACTGACATGATTTTTAAAACACGTTCTGTCAGAGTTACAGTTATACGTGTTAACTATTTGGCGGTGCGCTGCGTATTTGTTCTAAATCTTTGAAGCATTTTTGTAAAAAGTCAAAAAAACCTTATTTTCTAAGAACAATAAAAAATAAAATTGTCACTCTCTTTTTCACTCCAAAGATAACTCACCGAATTAACCTTTTTCCGATTCAGGGCAAAAAATGTGACACAGTTTTTGAACATGGAAACCAATCCCCCCCCCCCAACCGCCGCTACTAACTAATTACTATCCTATCCAATCTATCCCTCATTAAAAACTAGAAGTACAGGTAATTTTTTTTGACAAGCTACTATCAACATAACTTTTATGGTTCGGCGCTGAAGGTTCCGGAATTTATTAAGTTGCTCCTATTAATGCTACGACCACCGTTGAGAGAATGATTTACAGGTGATTTATGGCACTGTCAACAGGATTTTTTTGAGCTGGATCGTGGTAACTGTTTCGAAATAATCGTATAAAAACAGTGAGAAATGGTAGTAAGTGAAACGGTCGTGGTAAGTGAGCTGGGTTCGCTCCTAATGATGTTATTAAGCTCTTTATTTAACTACCACACTGAATTTCCGAGGATGAAGGGGCTCTTTGAGGAAAATTCGTTTTCTTGGACATTTTCGATCATTTATCGTGCTGCTCTTAATATTGTCGTCGTGTTATTAGGAATTTGGGCAGATTTGATTCAGCCGTTTTATCTCAACCGCGTTGGCAGACACGCACAGACCATTTTCACCAGCTGTTGTTTCTCGTATTCAGTAACCCTTGAAAAGCAAAATTCTTTTTCGTCCTATTACTTTCCTTCCTACAAGAGTTAAGGAGAGTAATCAGCAACTTCTCAATTCATTCGGGCCCCACGCGCTCAATTAGTCCGGCAACACAATGGTATTAAATGTTTAACGCGCAACGGATCACGAGTCAGCTTCAGTCGTGCGAAATAATGAACGCCTTAAGCTGAACGTTTCAATGGAACCGCGATTGCTGTGCGCAGAGAATTAATTAAAACATTTCGAATAAACATAAAAATACAATCTATTTAAAAACGTTTGTTACTTCATATTGAGCTAAACAATGAATGAGCATACAGCATTTCCGAGTAGAATTGAGCGTTTTCTCGACCGTTTTGAGAATCCGAACCAAAATGGACGCGATCCTAAAACGTTTTTGTCGTGTCATGGCATTGAAGTTTATTGCGGAGGCCGAGGGAGAACGGCCGAATTCAGTTCCTGTCGTGTGTGGCACCCGAAACTCACCAAGAACCCTTTTAATTGATTTCACGCTGTTTTTTAAGCTTTTTGACGAAACCGCTTATGTTATTCTTAATAAATGTTCCACTGACAGTCCATCGATCAAAGATAAAACTGAAAATGTGTCGAAAATAAATGTTTTAACATTATTGTAATACTACATCACTGGATTTGAACAATCTTATAGTGTCTTCTAGCAACCTATAACTACATTTTGTTTTCCGTAATTATTTGTGTATGTATCTGTTTTTTATACCGAAGTTACCCAATACGGGGTTGAAATTTGCATCACGGTCACTAGAAGCTAACCTTGTTCCGAACATTAACCTTATAAGCTTATTGGCGTGTATTGACAGGGACGACTTTCTCACTTCTGCTAACCCAACCATGAGCATTGCTTCCACTCTGCCTGTTAATATAGTGAGTCGTTCTGTTAATTGTTTCTCTTTTAAGTCGTGCTCGCGTTCGCATCTTCTCTATCACGTTGCCACAAACTGAAGAAGGTGCAACAGAGTCCTGTCGTTATTTCCAGTTGCTGCCGTTACATCGTCGACCTCACAGACGCCAGGGATCGCTGCGTTCAATATAACTGCCCCCGCCGGCTACTCCCGACAATATTTTTGAACCTAATTGGCACGAGAGACCGATAACTCAAGTAGGAACGAACCTTACATACAGATAAAGTTGAACTCAGCGGATGGCAATAGCTATTGCGTTTTAAGCCTGCCTTCATCACCGGCGGGTATATGTTGCTACCTACATTTTGTTCTACATAAATGCTTCCGTAGAAATGCGTTGAACGAAGGTACATAGCTACTATATGCGGCAGGTTGCCGAAAGTTGTGTGTTGATACGCACCAGATATTTTCTTTTACTGACGTTTCTTATAATTTTATTCCTAATTAAAAGTTTGGAGTCGCTCCAAAAAGTCTCCCTTTGGTACGAATTTCGATTTAATGTTTCGTGTGGACAGTTCTTCCAAAGACAGTGCCGTGAAAATTACGAGAGGAGCGCATTAAGTTATCTGAAATTTCGAAAAAAATTATTTTAGCGCAGTTTTTACTTTCAGCTACTTGAAGGGGAAAAGAAAGTATCGTGTCAAAAATGAAAAAATTGGGTTTTCTTCAGATCTCACGTTTTGAGGCCTACTGAAGCTAATTTCGGTGCGTGGTCCGTGTGTGGGTTTGTGTGTGTCTGTAGTTCGATTTGCGGGAGAACTGCTGAACCGATTGAGCTAGTTCGTTTTTTATTTGTTCGTTTTTTTTTGTAGACACCAAAATAAGGTTATGGGCGATTTCGGTGGTTGGGAAAGAGGGGTGGGGGACGAAAATGTACCTAAAACTAGGGTTTTTCGCAAATTGTTCTAGAAAAAGGCTGTAACGATTTTTATTAGAACTTCAACTTATCTTCTACTGGTCAGTACAAAACTTCTCTTCTCTACGCATATCTCCATGAAAGTACGGTGAACGGAGATATTGACCTATGAAGCAAAAATAGGTTTTTTACGCATTTTGATAAAAAGGCTTCAACGATTTTCACGAAACTCACAGGATGTTTTCGAATAGTTAATACCTACATATTGTTCTCAATAAATGTTCCTCTGACAGTCCAAATGAAATTGCTATATAGGGATAACGAGATGAGCTAGAGAGAAAGCGAGGCTTTTACACTGGTAACGAGCGTCCACTGAGAGACAAGGTAGAGGAAGAGTCTCAAATAAAATCACCAGTGATTTCAGATCAAATTGCATTCATATGAGTACAGATGAGAGCATGAAAGCCACTGTCTGAATGATCAGGTAGCCAGAGAATCGGTGGTACAAGGCTCAAGATAGTGGAGACAATCGTAGAACGCAAAGCGAAGGAATCGGAATGCATACCTCCTCCTATTCTGTTTAAAATATTCTTGGTTTGGGAAATTCTCAATATGACTTGGGAATGGTCCGTGAATAAATTAACAAAATCTGATAAGTGTGAGCGACTTGTTGGCGTTTTATGAAATATTTTGGTGCGCTATGGGGGGTCCTCAACATTTGATTCAACGCGCACTATTCGCTTTCTTTTCAGGTCGGCCAGCATCTTATTTGATAATTCAAATGTAAAATGCGAGGCTCGAGTATTCGCGATTTTAACCAAATTGAGCACCCAGGGCTTCTTAAAAACCAGCGTTAGGCCGTTGACACCTGAGCTGGCAAAGACCTCAGATTCTCCTGGTAACAGTCAAAGAGCGATAGCCGCTGCTTCTAAATTTACTCCCCGCTTTTAATTAAGGCCTCGAAGGTTATCGCAGTCATTTATTCCCTAAGGGATGTCCCATCGTGTGACAAAGTCTGAACCGCGAGAGCATAATTTCACGAATTATGCGCCTCTCCGGGGATCGTTATCCTCTTGTCAGTACGGGCAATTGAATTGAGTAACGAGACATGGGCCTGGGACTGGGTCAATTTTGGCTACGAGAGATTTGCTTTGCATCGTCAACCGTCTCTCATGTACTTTCAATTTCGATGTAATTTAACGAGTTGTTGGGCGTAACAGGATTCGGATTAGCGCCGAGTGGCAGAACCAATTATATTTTGATTTAATGCACTCATTTCCTTCGCATCGTAGGGATGTAGAGCTAGAGCGTGCATGCACTCCGTTGCTATTCTGGGCGCCAAACTGCGGAGACGCTCTTTTCATCGAGCCTCCGGCTTCAGAGTGAGGGAGGTCTTTCTTCACAAACATACTATCTTTACTTGAGAAATAATGGAAATATCCACTTGTGGGTACTGAAATAAAGCTGAACGCAACACGACCCTTGAGCAATGGCCAACATGATAAGTTTCACTTGATTGTTACCTTGAAAAATCCGTATGGGTCAACTCTGGATGGTCCAGTTTTTTACGTACAGCTCAGAAAACCAAAATACTGGATTAGGACAGTATGGAGCGACAATGTAGGGTATAATGGGTTATACATATCCAGAAATGCATCGTGGACCTCTTAAAACTAGAGTTGAGTGTTTCATACCTTCACCTTGGTCATTCTTTTTTGTTTTTCCTCGATTTTAGAGCTATTGAGGGTTCCACCGGCGCTATGGGACGACTAGCAGACTTTTGATTCAATATTTTAGATGTCTTGGTAGGAATAGATCTCTAATGTGAAGTTGGTCAACCCGTTCAATCCAGGAAGTCTTTTCTTGACATTTCACTCGCACTTGAATTAGGACGATTTCATTCTCCTATCGTCTGAAAGGCATCTTTGAACTCGAGTACATAATTAATCACGCTAGATTTGAGAACGCTCAGATTTTAACTCGTACTCGTTCCGTCCATCCCCGTCACAACATGATGAACCCAATCGAACGGCCTTCCGTCTGAGAATTGCGAAAAACTCAAAACCGCCGTTTCGTTTGAATGACGTCCTTCAGACGCCGCCTTCGATTGCACATCTCAATTCAGGACCTTCCTTCGCCAACATTTCGGTGAAAGTGTCGATTGGAAAAGAAGCGGATTCCTGTCGACGCTAATTGCTCGTGCGGAGGGGATTCGGACAGATTCCTCCTTCGACGGGGATGACGTTCGAAGGTCCTTGTCCGGGGATTTTGACCTACGATAGGTCTTTACGGGCTCAGGGAACGTTCGGCTATCGGTTGACCAACCAGGAACCAATTAGTTGATTCAACGCGGCTTAAGGTTGACAACCCTCCGAGCGACCACTTCGTTTTCCCCTTCCACTTCCCCCACGTTAAGTTTTTGGACGCAGCCCAAAGATTGGGAATAATTTGTCTAGGCCTGAAATAAACATCCACCGTGGCTTAAATTGTGAAGATCCTCTTACATCAACTTCACCTAATTTCCATACAACGACACGACTCGGCTTTTCACGTCATCTCCACGAGTAGTATTTGAGTAGTTACGACTCATACAAATTTCATTTTAGCTGGCCTTTTGAGTTATTGAGTTGTACTTCATTGTTAATAACGCAACTATGTTCGAGAGAAGACTAAAACGCCAAATGTTCACCTTCATCGCTTGGTGGGTCCATCTTCTCTAAGTGAGATGCTGTGGGCGAGCGCTTTTGATGTAAAGACATCATCGTCTGGCCATTAAGTCAGTTAGTTGGTCGTGTAGAAAGGTTAACAAGATGGTGTAGCGTCGTTGAAAAGGGGGGGGGGGGGGAAGGTGGTAATGCACCTCCGGGGGAAATTCGTTGGAAGTGAGGGAAAAGAATGTAAGGGTAGTATTTATGTCTTAAATTGTCTGTTGATTGTCGATTCTAAGTCTTTTTTGCATAGGGCGGTCTGTAAATCCGTCAGTTGGTTGTTTTCGTATGTGTAGTGTCTTGAGTGGTGTAAATATGTCGCATTTTATGTTGATTTCTTCGTTTATGATTTGTCCATTGAAGCTTTTATGTTTGTCGATTTCCTTGTTTCTAATGTTCAGTTTTATTCCTTGGTATTGTTGTGGTATGTAGTAAAGTGGTGCAGTCCTGTATTTTGGTAGGTTCTTGTCCAGTTGTCTTGAGGTGGTTGGCAAAATTTGGGTCATCTTTGTTCCTACTAAGAGATATAATGTGTTATGAATATATGGCCCGTATTTTTCGTCCTGTTTGGCCTATGTACGCGTTTTATTACTTTCCTTGGCTCTACAAAGTAGAAAGGAAAGTTATGTAATCGGCTGAAAAAAAAATTTTGAGTTTTCTTCAGATCTTTACGTTTTAGACCCTCCTGAGTCCGAAAAACACTATTTGGGAAAATGGTCTGTGTGTGTCACTAAAGTGTGTCTGTGAACGGCGTGTCTAGCGCGGTTTTTAGAAAAAAAACCACCGTATCAAATCAGCTCAAACTTCATATCTCTCCCGCTGGTTACAATGGGACGCCAAAATAAGGGTATGAGCAAAATCCACCGAAAGTTAACCACAGTTATCATAGTGATCAAAACACCAAATTTTTTTTTTTTCTCAAAAACGGCTCTAACGATTTTGATTAAATTTTTACTTTCCGCTACCCGAAGGGAAGGAAAGTATAGTAATCGGCCCAAAAAAAAAAGTTGGGTTTTCTTCAGATCTTTACGTTTCAGACCCTACTGAGTCTAAAAAACCTAATTTCGGAGAGAGGTCCGTGTGTATGTCTGTGTGTATGTCTGTGTGTATGTCTGTGTGTATGTCTGTGTGTATGTCTGTGTGTGTGTGTGTCTGTAGTTCGATTTGCGGGAGAACGGCTGATCCGATTGAGCTGGTTCTTTTTTTGTTTTGTTCGTTATTTTTTGTAGACACCAAAATAAGGTTATGGACGATTTCGGCCGATGGGAAGGGGGGTGGGGACGAAAATGTACCAAAAACTAGTGTTTTTCGCAAAAACGGCTCTAACGATTTTGATTAAACATTCAAATTATCTTTTACTAATCAATACCTAACTTTTCTTCTCCATACATATCTCCATGACAATACGGGGAACGGAGATATAGGCCTATGAAGCAAAAATAGGTTTTTTACGCTTTTTGGCAAAACGACTCAAGCGATTTTCACCAAACTCACAGGATGTTTTTAAATAGTTTATACCTACATATTGTTCTCAATAAATGTTCCTCTGACACTCCATTGAACAGAGATAAAAATGAAAATGTGTCGAAAATAACGTTTTTTCGAACATTTCCGTAAATTCCAGGGTAACTTCTGACCAGATGTGATAAATTCTAATGGAGTGTCTTTTAGTCACCCATACCAACATTTCATTCTCTATAATTATTTCTGTATATATATGTTGAACGGAGATATAAGCCAAGTTAACTCAGAAAAGGAGATTTGTCGAATATTGATTTATCGGAATTCCAATTTTCTCAAAAACGGCTCTAACGATTTCGATCAAACTTTCGGAGTACTTTCAACTAACGAGTCCCTACATTTAGTTCTGAATAAATGTTTCTGTAGAAATGCGTTGAACGAAGATATAGCACCCGCATATGTTGTTGGTGTTCGAACTTAAAGGGGTGGCGGAAAGTTGTGTGTTGCTACGCACCAGATATTTTATTTTAGCGCCTGTTAACGTCTGATCCGATGGTGGGGTGGGAAGAGGGCTTCCAGCGAACCCTCGCTCGGTAATTGGCAGGACGTTGCGAGTCCAAAGGGCGCTGTGAGTCGAGCAGGCCTTGAAAACGATACTAAACACGGCTTATTTGCAATTATACCGCGTTTCGTTAATTTTTTAAACCATTTTTTGCCCATAACAACCATGGGCTTCGTCCGATCGGATTGCCGAGATGGCGGGCACAACTAGATACCAAATGGGATTTTTGTGCGAAAGAACGAGTTTTTCAGACCACGTTAAAGGCACAAAACGGCCCGGACGGCGGACGGACATTGCAGATTTGGAATCCCCATGTCTTGAAACGTAAAGTATCAAATTTTGAAGGGGGGTTGTAAAAATTTTTCGTGACCGAAATCATAGGGTTATTATTCAAAATGAATAATAAACCAAAACACTATTTGGGAAAATGGTCTGTGTATGGCTGTCTGTGAACGATTTTCAGAGAAAACCACCGTACCAAATCAGCTCAAACTTCATATCTCGCCCGCAGGTTACCATGGGACGCCAAAATAAGGGTATGCACAAAGTCCACCGAAATTTAACTATAGTTATCATAGTGATCAAAACACCAAATATTTTTTTTCTCAACAACGGCTTCAACGATTTTGATTAAATTTTTTACATTGATAGCTCCCAATAAGGCAACTACACCATAAAATTCCCATCTATGGGAGAGCAGCACAATAAATTACCAACACTTTCGACCTAATCGAATTTAGAGTGGTTTTTAGAGAAAACGACCGAGCCAAATCACCTCAAATTTGATCTCCAGCCTACAGGTTACTATGGGACGCAAAAATGAGGGTATGAACCAAATCCACTGAAAGTTAACTATAGTTAGCATAGTGATTAAAACTCCAATTTTTTTTCTCCAAAACGGCTCTAACCATTTTGATTACATTTTTTATATTGATGTCTTTTGATAAGGCAATTATACCATAAAATTCCCATTCGTAGGAAAATGACGAGAGCAGCACAATAAATTATCAACATTTTCGACGAAAAGCGTTTTTAGCGCGGGTTTTTTCTTATAAACTTCGCTGGAATGTTGATAGAATGTTAAACAAAATTGGTATTGCAGTCCAATTTAATACCCAGAGGGTCCACTCATGAGATACATGGGGGTCACTCCAGAAATTCCTGAATTTCAACTACTGCCGTTTCGCTTACTACCAGTTTTAACAGTTATTACCCAATAAATCTGCAAAAGTGATTACTATCCTTCTTCAAAAAATTTGTGTTTACAGCCTCATTAATTATCTGTGTACCAATTGCTCAATAATCGTCCGGGAATGAGTACGAGCAGCACAATAAATTCCAGAACATTAGGCGCTACCGCTTGCTCCTGCCGTAAAGCGTTGTTTGACCAAGTTCAAATTAACTGAGTGATAAATGAATTGATTAAATAGAATTAGCCATGTACAAAGTGAATTGACGTAGAGCTAAGTTTTATAGACCCCACTTTGGTCGAGTAACAGCAAACAGGTACGTTAACTTTAGTAATTTACCTACTAGCGGAACTAACCCAATTACTTTCCCAAAGCAACACTAATAAGTATTTACAGAAAAGTAATAGAGTAGAATTGCGTGCATAATTTTATTCCATTATTGCGCAATGATACCGCGATTGGCGAAGGAGAAGGGTGCTTCATGAAGTCGTGAAGTCCAGAACAATTTAAGATGCTCCGGCAAAGGCGATTAGTTAAAAGCGCGAAAAAAAAAGTTGTTGGGAACTATGCCAGTTGAGATGTTGAGATACAACTTGGCAATCGATTCTTGTGTTGTGTATTCGAAGAGGAGACGAAGACATCCCGGGCAATGTTCGACTGTCTGAACTCAATAACAGCCTTAGTCCTTCGATGAGAGGATGGGAATAGCGAACCAAATTCACGTACCTGAATATTTTCTATACGACGTGGCGAAACGCACGCAAATACGAACTTTTGACGCAAATGTTATACTTTTCGAGAAATCGTCCTAATAAACTGCAGATTGAACTGCATACTCAACGAACGCTCGCTTTGTCATAAATGCCGATCATATCTGGAGGAATGCCAATGGGAAGGTGGCTCCTCTTTATACTGTAACCTTCTCTACCTAAACGCTTTCGTCCCGGAGCATCTCAGTCATGTTTCATTCAATGCTCCTTACGTAATCGTTTGTACGCTTAGCTTATTTTATTTAATTCTCGTCGCTGAATTGTTTAGACGCTCAGGTTATTTAATTTGATAATTAGACGCTCGACTTACCTCATTTAAATCTCGTAACTGGATTGTTTGGGCCCTCGGCGTACCTAATTTGATGTTTAGACGCTCAGTTTATTTAATTTAATTTTTATGTGAACCATCCCGACATTGCGGACTGTTCAGCGAGGTAGAGCCGACAGGCAAAACGCTCAGGTTCATGCGGAAGGATGATAATGATGACCTTTGGTTTTACTTCTTTTTTTTTTTTTTTAATTTACTTTAAAAAAATATTTTTCTCAAGATTATTAAATCTTTGGTGGTATCCTTTCATATCAAATCTGGCTGGACGAGTTTGACTCTTTAGAAATGCTCCGAAGTCAACGTTTTATTGCTTCGTTAATTTGAGTTCCTTGACGTTTCTGGAAAGGGTACACAACCCTAGGTCGCTGAACACGAATTTGAATAGAATTGTTCTATTACGTCACAGTTGCCACAATCTCAAAATATCTGGTGCGTAGCAACACACTACTTTCCGCCACCCATTTAAGTTCGAACACCACCTACACATGCGGGCGCTATATCTTCGTTCAACGCATTTTTACAGGAACATTTATGGAGAACAAAATGTAGGGACTAGTTAGCTGAGAGTATTCCGAAAGTTTTATCGAAATCGTTGGAGCCGTTTTTGAGAAAATACGAATGCCGATAAATTAATATTCGACAAATCTCCTTTTCTGAGTTAACGTGGCTTATATCTCCGTGCAACATATATATACAGAAATAGTTATGGAGAACAAAATGTTGGTATGGGTGACTAAAAGACACTTCATTAGGATTTATCACATCTGGTGAAAAATTACCCTGGAACTTTCGGAAATGTTCGAAAAAACGTTATTTTCAACACATTTTCATTTTTATCTCTGCTCAATGGACTTTCAGAGGAACATTTATTGAGAACAATATGTAGGTATTAACTATTCGAAAATATCCTGAGAGTTTGATGATAATCGTTGAAGTCATTTTGCCAAAAAGCTTAAAAAACCTATTTTTGCTTCATAGGTCATTATCTCCGTTCACCGTATTTTCATGGAGATATGTATAGAGAAGAAAAGTTAGGTATTGATTAGGAGAAGATAATTTGAAAGTTTAATCAAAATCGTTAGAGCCGTTTTCGAGAAAAATGCGAAAAACCCTAGTTTTTGGTACATTTTCGTCACCCCACCCCCCTTCCCATCGGCCGAAATCGTCCATAACCTTATTTTGGTGTCTACAAAAAATAACGAACAAAACAAAAAAAGAACCAGCTCAATCGGATCAGCCGTTCTCCCGCAAATCGAACTACAGACACACACACACACACAGGTCTGTTTCTTTATTTGGTGACTGTACCTAAACCCTCGACGAGGATTATATCAGTCATAGAAGTTGCGGTTTCGCTAATATGCAAGAGGCCGGCCCCTGCAGCATCCACCGAACTCAGACCTGTGGAGGTACGGCAGGTATTTGGTCTTAGCCAGTCTCACCGTAGAGAGCTGTTGCCCGTGTGTTACCGCGCGGAGGTTGACCACCTGAGGAATCCCGTACCATCTGGGAGTATTTCATAATCTGGTTTCCTACCTGATCTTACTTTTTACTTGGGTGGCAAGTTTCAAAAGGACAGATCAACTATAACCACGTTTCTTAGCCATCACCTTCTTTGCGAACTTTGCAAAATGGTCATAGGCTTCCTTTGTAGCAGTCAATGCTGCTAAGTTCGTTTGCCCTACCAACAACCGTCGCTCACTGTTGTAGAAACTACAGTGGAGCAGCACATGGTTTCTTGTTTCCTCCGCACTGGAGGCACAAGACGTGCATAATGGAGAGTCTTTCAGGGAAAGAAGTGGAGCCGCGCATTGAAGTCACCATGTCCCGTGAGGAACTGACTCGTCCAGTGGTCTGGCTCAACCCATTTTCTAGAAAGACGTTCACGGATGTTGGGGAAGAACTCATACGTATCACGTCCTTTTGACGAGGATTCCCATCTCGCTTGCCATTTCTCTAGAGCCCATTCGTCGATGGCGGCAAGTTTCTGTTCTGTGGTGAGATCCGCACGGAGTTCAGCCCAAAGCGGGGGAAGCTCCCGTTTCACTCTCCACTTGTCAATCATGCACTCGACAGCCAAATCAACTGGTAACTGACCAGTGATCACCTGGATCACACACATACACACGGACCACGCGACGAAATTAGGTTTTTTAGACTCAGTAGGGTCTGAAACGTAAAGATCTGAAGAAAACTCAAATTTTTTTTTTGGGCCGATTACTATACTTTCCTTCCCTTCGGGTAGCGGAAAGTAAAAACGGCTAAAATCGAATAAATCGACCGAAAAAAGGAGTTAAATTACATCTCTCTCCGAGCAACTTATTGTATTGTACGTTTTTGGGACAGCTTAGCTTAATTGCGGTCTCCGCTTGATGAAGTCGTGACCCTTGCACATCGTCAGTTGCCAAATTAGAAATACGGGCATTTCGACGTATGAGTAATCTTCACTTGTCATTTTGACGCTATTAAATCTGAATATTGTTCCCGACTGATCAGTAGATCCCAGTTCATTCCTTAAACAGCCCAACCTAAAATATACCCGAAAAATGTAAAAATTGACTGGATTACTCTCATTTTCCTTTACGTTTCGTATATGTACTGTTATAGTATTGATTGTACTAGACGATATGGAAAAAATAGAAATTAACAATAATGCATCATTTAATTGGTCGATTTAGCTATTTATTGAGGTTAGGGCCACTGTGACGTGATAGAACAATTCTAACCTCAAATTCGTTGTTCGGCAGGTCGAATTAGGTGTGTCTTAGACCTCCAAAATGTGCGCACTAGCCCTAATAGAAAGTCGTTGTTTCCCCAAACACCTTCATCCTCAGTCCTCGTGTTACCTATAAAAAGTTCACCTCTTCAGTTATTTCCAGTTGACTACAGATTTTCTCTGTCCTGGACTTTCCCATTTATCTTTTCCCGCCCCTCAATTTGAGATTCCTCTTTTCAACAGACAGCTTCTTCCAAGGCAGTAATACTTCAGCTCTCACGATACGGTCGTCTCCCAGTTCCCCCAACTATTCTCTCAGCCCGCGCTACTAACAGGTCTTTTTCCTTATTTGATGACTGTACCTAAACCCTCGACGAGGGTTATAACAGTCATGGAAGTTGCGGTTTCGCTGATATGCAAGAGGCCGGCCTCTGCAGCATCCATCGAACTCAGACCTGCGGAGGTACGGCAGGTATTTGGTCGTTAGCCAGTCTCCCGGTAGAGAGCTGTTGCCCGTGTGTTACCGCCTCGCGCTACTAACAATTCAACACACTCTCTCTCTCTCTCTCTCTGTCCCTCTCCCTCCACTTAGTATTTCACAACCAGTTTCACATGTATTGAGAGTCCCTTGTGCACGTTTATATTCTCGTACTCAACCTGATCCTCACTCGCGCTCAACATTCGTGTTCACCGGCCTCAAAAACATAGGGTAAACCTAGTGACATGTCCAGAACATCCCACTTTTTTGTTTGTTTGTTGGGTTGTGTTATTCATCTACCGAGTAACACCTTTCTCGCCCGTTCCAATTCATTCTAATCCACACACACAGCCTGATGGACGTGTAAGTTGCAATAGTTGAGGGAAGATTGTCAATGGTCTTTTTGACAAAATTACGAAAAATTGAAGAGAAGTTGATACACAGTACTGATCAACAATGGGAGTTAGCAAAGGCCAAGTCTTGTATTAACTGAGTCCAAGGGGTACTTAATACTTGGGAGCAGCTATACACTCAAGGGCCTGTTTTAAAGACTTACACCGTGGACTTCTAATCTCACATCAACTAAGTCAAGGCATCTACTGTGTTTTCTTCTTGATGTAACGCACTGTTTCAATTACCGGTCGTTTCATCGAGTCCGAAAACATCCTCAACTGTAACTAACGACGCTAATTAGTAATCCGCGTCATCCGACGAGGACGGAACGTAATAATCAAACTCTTGAAAGTTGAGTCACGAGATTATCTTTCCAGTCGACGAAGTAGTTTTTCGTAGAAGGAAGGTCGCTCGTAGAAGGAAGGAGTTCTCGACCTCAAGGAGAACTAGCGTCGACTCAAACGAGGACTAGATACAGGAAATGCACTCGGAGAGCCCTGAGCTGGCGAGGACGTCGGCCAACCCCGGAAATTTCGCTACGCTATTCACGAATAGAAGGAAGCAACCGGTCCTCATTTAGATACTCGGCGCTATCGTGAATTTGCGCTAACTGGCGAAAATAGCGAAGAATTAAAAATGAATAGGACGACTTATTCACTTACAGAAGAAGAAACGAAGGAAAAATAGTTACCTCAGGCAATTATATAATAATCTAATTTCACGCCAATCACGTCTTCATCAATACAATTTTCTGTAACGCTTCAAAGCGAATTAAAACATTTGACGATAGATACTACGAACAGTGTCCTCCGCTGCGTGTTTACTTTCGGACCCAGGCGTCATATTATCCAACTTAGTAGGTGGGCAGTAATCAAACCAGCAATAGGTTGACCTTTCACCCTTCAGATGGTGAGATTAGACAGAGCCCACGGCATTAGTGTACTACTTAAATATTCCGCCCTGCAACGCCAATTGAATTCGGAGCATTTCTAAAGATTTAAATATTCGTACGTCTAGAAACAGCAGATGTTGTGTTTTCTATATCTATAACCATGGGATTTTATGAACCCGTTCTCCGAGGGCCGTAGTGTACTGTGGGACATCGGACACAATCATTACTCACGTAACACGTACGTTGACTCTCCTGAAGGGTGTTGAACGGTAGTCACACGTAATACGACCTGTTTGAGCCGTTCAACTTGGATGTCTCGAAAATACAATAAGCGTGACGCAATTTCGATAAGACGTACTTTGAGCGAGCTGACAAGGACTGAGCACGAGTCATCTTCTGAGAGAGAGGGGCCCAGTATGAAACTCATAGGATTCAACATCATTCCGGCCGCATCGTAATAAGTTCTATTTCGAGATGAACTGCCGGGACGAGCCAAAAAACAACGGAGCCGTCGGCCAGTTAACAACAGTTGTTAGCGCGTCTCAGCGTATGGGATTCACAGATTTATGGCGTAACGCTCGCGGAATTACTGTCATCTCTCAATTCACGCTTTAATTGAGCTGAGAACACAAATACGAGGGAGACGACTCCGAGTTCCCTTCGAACGAATCAATTAGACTCAACCTGCGAGTCGTACTTGAGAAAACTATTTGTTTGAGCACTAACTCAGCTCGAGTCCAGTCTGTGTGAGAATAATTGACAATAGTTATCACTATTTCTGGGCGTTCGAGCTGGAATCTTGCAACCCCCGAAGATGGTTATCAGTCATTTATCTCATCATGCAGGAACCTCAGTAATGGCTTAGGATCAACCAAATCCAGACCCTACGAGGTATGGCAGGTAGCGTCATTAAGCCGGTCTTCCAGTAGAGGACTCCAGCCCTTATTTAATCATTCAGAGGCACGGCATGGGACATCTTATACCTTACTTTGAGATTTAATAGGTTCTCTCACCTGATAACTATTTACCCGGGCAGCAAGTGTCAAAAGGACAGTCCAACTGTGACGTTTTTTGGCCACAACCTTCTTCGTAAATTGATCGAAACGGTTGAAAACTTGCCCTTCCAACAACCGTAGCTGCAGTTGCAGGAACTACACAGGAGCAGCACGCGGTTTCTTGGTTGATCCGCTCTGGGCGCTCAAGACCAGATAGTCTTCAAGAAAAGAAGTGAAGCGGCGTGTTGAAATCGGCAGTGAGGCATTGAGGCTCGTCCAAGACTTTTTCGGAAGTTCTCTTTCCCTCAAATGGAACCCAAGATGAGTGAGAACAAGATGACCTCAGCTTCTTAGTGTGGCCTAACCTCTCCAGGTACCTTCTGCCGAGTGCTCTGTTACATACAGGCATGTAATTATTCTTGGCTGGGAGCAGAAAGCGGGGAGAATGTCAAAAAAAAGAGGAAAAGTGGGGAGGATAGAGGAATATTGATGAGGGAATATTGTTTACAGTGGGACTAAGCACCTACTTTCTGTCACCTGTACACACCCATCCGTTTCTTGCTGTTTGTTGCCCTCCGGGGGGTATTAGATCCCATCACTAGCTCAGTATAATCAGAAGCAATAGTCATCACGCTCAGTTACACTCATATTCATCATTTCCTAAGCCATACAGCCAACTTCCTCAGCTTTCCTTACTGCTAGAGCCTTGAAACGGTGGAGTCAATGGGCTATCATGTTACCTCACGACACCCTGCCTGATTAGCACCAAGACTTACCTTTGCAAACTTGTTGGAACAACCAGGAAATTACTCGCACTCTTCCAGCGCTTCCAAAAGCACACGCCATCGCTTCGAAAGACGCTCTCGCGAGCTAACCGAAGACTTATTTTCGGTCGATTAAACCCCCCCTCGCCGCCTTCTTATGACACATTGTAGGAATATTTTTACCCCCTCACGAAAAAGAGCATCCGAGCGATAAATCCTGTCGAAACAAGGTTGAGAAAACCATAAAAATAATATCAACGGGACAGATTTTTGGCGTCCCTCTCCTTTTCGGTGGTATTTGTCCTTGCGGCCTCATCGCCCGACAAATTTATTTCGATTTCGACGCTTTGAGACGAAGCTATTTTGGGTACGTTTCCTCGATCCAGTATTTCGAAGCGTCTGCTATTCGCGATAGATTTTGAAGGAAGAGGACTTTGAGGTACTCTTTACTGCCATATTTCACCGTAAGTCACTAACCTTGAAATGTATTTAGTGGTTTTCTACTATAGTAGTTCGTGCCTGGGCCATCGGACGAGAACTCACGAAACTCACCTCAGATATCAAATAAATAAATAACTCTTCTTGAGGAGTAATGACATTAATAACGTGATAAGACCCACTTTGAATTTAATCAATAAATAGAAATGAAAAAAAATGAATCGAACTCCTTTCATTGATTATCAAGGTAACCTAATTTGCTCGGATCGTGATTAAAGGCAATATCGGAACAAGGGGATAATAAACAGGGATTTGCTCACCTTTATCCAACAGTATTCAAGCGAGGGAGGAAAACAATGAACTTAAAATCACTGGCTGATAAGGGGAAGGCTCTTTTAATACGTCACAGGGCGTGTGAAGAATCAGAATGAAAACAGGAGCTCAATGCCTCGTGGTTAAGTCGCTCGTCCTTCCCCGCGCTTTTAGGCCACAGGGCAGGAGAGCCGGCGGAATTAGAGGCTATATCCTTCACAACTTACAAATGAAGTTTGGCTCCGAACCGGGAAATGTACGCTTTGGCTTATTGTGAGTAGTTTGAAACAGCGTGCACAGTCCAATGATGTGTGATGCTGTCGCCACGTCGTCCAGTTGCCTTGGGAAGTGCACAGATTCGATTCTCACTGGTTCGAGAAAATTTTGAGGAAAATGTAGTGCATTTAACGGCTAGCTGATGACACTTGAATACAACGGAGAAGAAATTCAACTACCCCCCTTCATGTTACGTGAAAGAGGAGATTGGAGGGCTCAAAGCACGTGCAGATTTGCGAGGAACCTGGGCCCTGTAGCTTCCATTTATGTTTCCACGATTCTTCGAGATGAAGCTCTACTTCCGTGTGGTTGGTAGCAAAGGACGACTAGATTGAATAGAATAGTGATACTCTGTTTGTATTGAAAAGCTATCTGCCATCCAACCTGTACAACGTGATCCTGGGGGTCTTCAGGGAGAGGACCGTATTCGAGCAGTATTCTCTTATTATTCTGCGCAGTACTCGAATATGGGAAATGTCTAGTGGATGGCAAGAAACTTTTCTCTATCAATTCTTTCAAACAGCGGGAGGAGGACGGGGATATGGTTCGCAACTTGCTGGCTGCCACGTCCTACCGGCATTGAACTCGATTGATGTACTGGATGTACTTGTTCCCTCAGTCAACGCCTTTCATTAGGGCGAGCTAGTAAGCCGAATACGTCAGAAATGTGTGAGGTTTAGAATTCCCAGGTCTTTCCAGGTGAAACCGAAATAACGGTGTCGCGAACAACAAACGATTAGAAGAATGTGACTAAAGACGATTGTATTTCGAGCGATTGTTTCCCCGGAGGAAACCAGACGTTCGCCGTTCACCTGACGCGCTAACAATAACATCGGAATGAAACCACCAACAGAAACGTGCGACGAGATAACACCAGTTTTTAAAAGTTTAATGTAAACTACGTTGATACGAAGAATTAAAGGGCAGACGATAATATTTCGCAGTAGGCAGTTCTGGAGTTCGTTCAACCTGACAGCAAGCGCGAAAATTCCAACAACTGTAATCAACAGTTTTCCGCGGAGGGAAATTAGAGAGCGGCCTACAGAAAGAGGCCTGTCGAGTTTTCTGACGACTGGAGCGGGATGGCGAGAGGGTTGGCAGGGTGTGGAGCGTGGGGAGGCTCTTATAATGAAAGGCTTTAGTTTGTCAGTGAAAAGGCCTCCAGGCTCCTTGAAGAATCCACGGAAATCGAAAGGCGATGGGTCGACAACCTTTTCTTGCTCCGTAATAGACTGAAGAATATTTGAGAGAAAGTTGGAGCTCAATTGACCGAATGAATTATGTTTCGTGTGAAGATTGAATTGGTCATTGAGAGATATTTTCGGGGTCGATAAAGGTTTATTTGCTTCGCGGAGGAGCCTCAGATTTCTTTTAGATGCTCTCAAACGAAACTTCTTTGATGCCGCAAGAAGAATTTTTTGCTCCTTAGGTGTATTTGATTGTACGACAGTCGACCGTTTTTATTACCTAATTAGGCGGAAAACCGAGTCTTCAAATTACCATTACGTTCATTTTAAGTTAAAAAGTGTTTTTCTATGAAATGATACTTAACTAAAAACTACTCTTGGCAGTTCTGGCCCCGGGGCCTGCTACCCATTCAAACAGTGGCCGAATAAAATTGGTACCACGAGAGCTACTGCCCGCCTGGAGCCTTTTTGAACTTGGCGCCGCCGGTCGTGAAGCCAAGGGTTTGGCTTCGTAGGGGCGGGTTTCTCTGGGAGTCCCCCAATGAGTATCCCCACCCAACAACCAAAATTTAGCACTCGACTACACTTGTCAAAGAATGTGCGGGAGCGCGTGGGGCGCACAGCTCGGAATGGCCAGCTGGCTAGAGGCCGTTGTGATCGGAAAGAACTGTACCGGCATGGTCAAAGTACAACGGCTGGGGTGCTTACTACTAACCATGAAGAAAATGTTCAAACTTCTCCCCCTTGACGTTTTTGTCAGATCGACTCAGTGACAAAAGGTTGCTGTGAGCTATTGAGGCGGCAACTATGACTACCAATAAAGTGACGGAAGAGAGCGGAGGGCTGTTGACGCGACAGTTATGACTACTGGCAGCAGACACAGATTAAGTGACATATGAGAGCTGTGAGCAGTTCATGCAGCAGCTATAATTACACATACATGGACAGAAGATAGCTATGAACAGTGACAGGGGATATCTATGGGCAGTTGGGGCGACGGTTACCACTACTGATAAAGATACTATTGTAATCAATTTCTAAAAGAAGAAAGTGGTCAAAACGACTTCAACGACGAGAAGCGTTTAAATTCTGACGCCTTATTTCCAACTGCTAAATGATCGGGGAGGAACAGACCAGTCGCACCAGGGGATTTGTCGCTCTTTATCAAGTTCCCAGTTACCAATCAATCTTCTGAATCTGATAATGCCTCAATTAATAAATGCTAGCGACTCGTTAGTGCCTTGCGCGAAGCGCACTTTGCTGGCAACATAAAGCGGAGACACGAATTCAAATGAGAAGGCAATTTATGCCATTCTGAGGGCGCACGATTCTACACCACTAACAACAGAACTCGATTTGATAGGGAGGAAAGCGTTGCCTTGAGTTGACCAAGGAAGTGACTAAAATTTAGCTATTTATCGATATAACCCGAAAGTTAGGTTGGTGTGTTATAAAAGTGGCACCTAGTTACGACCTTTTTGAAGGAATGGCCATAACACTCTGTAGGGCGCACGAATGGGGGAGGTTGAATTGAGAAATAAATGAACGTGGCGGGCGTGAGTATTTAAATGCGAACCAGGGGACTCCAAATGCATGTGAGCTGGTTGTATGGGAAACTAAGTGGAGAGAAAAGAGAGAGAGAGAGAGAGAGAGCGCGAAAGATTGATTGAAGAGGTTATTTTACCATCAGGGGAAGTTAATGCTATGCAGCCCTCTCATCCACTTCCCCTGAAGGCTCACTTCGCATGACAATAAAAAATCATGCCAAATAAATTACTTGCATTCCTACCAATCATACCTCACACATGATGCAGACACACACACACCTTTCATACCAGCTGGTTGGGAGAGAAAGAGAAAGAGAGAAAAGAGAGATTGATTGATTTTATTTAACCACCTGGGGGAATTAGAGCCATGGGGCCCTCCTCTCTTCCATTCCCCAGGCTACAGGTTTCACAATCATCCTCTAAATTTTCATTTACAATCATAACAATCTGTATATACATTTATATACTACTCGTTGCACTACATTTACGAGAGAGAGAGGGAGAGAGAGAGAGAGAGAGAGAGAGAGAGAGAGAGAGAGAGAGAGAGAGAGAGAGAGAGATTTATTGAAGACATTTATTTTACCATCAGAGGAAGTTAAGGCTATGCAGCCCTCTCATCCACTACTCCTGAAGGCTCACTTCACTAACACCTTTACCTCAACGAGTAGACGATGACAATCAAAATTCACGCCACTCTTTATATTTAAACTAAACTAAAAACAAAACTCATCAACGTTCATGCCAAATAAATTACATGAATTCGCACCTATTATACCACACACATAATGCAGACATACAACTTTCATACCAGCTGGTTGGGGTAGGTGAAAGGATCCCAGCCAGCCAAAAGCCCAACCCACCAACCGACCTCCCTCCGACCCGACCTTCAGAGTGAATGAGTCGTGAGACTTGAGAGACAGATGAGTCGGGAGAACTGGAAGACGACAGTCGTTCGCGAGAGCTAATGGATGGAACACTTAACAGGCGTTGGAAAGAGCTGCGTGTTGTAGGGAGGACTGCGAAATTGAGAGGTGGGAAAAGGATATTTTGGAAAGTCCAGAAAAGAGGGGAAATCCGTTGTCACCCAGGAATAGCTGAAGAGCTGGGCTTCCGCTGGTACAATCAAAAAGGTTAAGATCAGAAAGGTGTTTGAGGAAACAATGACTTTCTGATAGGGGCAGTGAGTACCATTATGTTCAGAGGTCAAAAGCCCAACTAAGTTCGGCCTGCACCGAACACACTCCTTTTCCAAGATGAAAAGCTTCAGAAAAAGCCAGCCGGTTTGTTGGTTACTGTTCTGGAAAGGATTGAGTACTGGCGAAGGGAAAAACTCATGAAGTAGATGAGCGTGACATAGATCGTATTAAAATCAAAATATTATTCGGTTAAAGTGATGTACTAACTGAATCTTTGGGTTTGGGAAAAGTAGAAAAGTGAAATGCACAATAACCTTGAGTGGGTAGAGAAGGTGAAATTAAATGAAAGTGAATGTGAGAAAATTGGGCTTTTCCACTAATCCGGTTTCAAGACGGGAAAACCGGCGATCATTCATCAAGGCTGAGGGGGGATCCGAATTCGTAAGAATAGTCATTTAGACGTGAGGAGTGTTAGCCGCCTCGAAGATGCAGATGATTTACGATAGTTGAGCTAATTCCACGCAGTACATTGCTATCTAGGAAGCACCAGAACAAGTGAAACTCTTAAGGACCGAGACAGGAAGACGGTCTCCGCCCCGTGTCGCGCTCGAAAAGCACCCGCATTTACCAGAAAAATGATTGCAAAAATATTTAGCGTCATCTCTAAGTATGCTCGAAGACATCGACGGACCGAGTTAACGCCCCTATACTAGTTCGTCCTATGCAGCATCGTCAGAGAACCAAACACGAAACGAATTTATTGACGAATCGTCTCGATCAATCGAAAGAGGCGTTAGCGCCAATTTTTGTTCCGTTAGCATTGTCTTTTTCAGTAAATTTAAGACATGATCAAACTCGCCGAAAATACGTCCTGAACATATCGTCATCCATCACTAATAGCGAAAATGGTCCTTCTTGGCCTCTAGTCGAATATAATTCGCTAATAGGCAATCTTTTCTTTGATGTGTAATAACATTACAAGAGTAAATCGTCATTTTCTTCTTCCTACGACAGTAACTCTATTTGTCTTTCCATTACGCTTTCCAAATTAGTGACAAAGTCAACACAAAACGCATAAATCGTAGTTTTGGCTGCAGTCTCGACTCACAGTTGATGCCGAAGAAACCGACACTTGTCTGAGTGACGCTCAGAAATCGTCAGCTGTCTTCATTTTAATCCCAAAGCGGATCCGTGAAACCACCCGAAATTACTTTGTGTGCGCATTTCCACGTGTGGTCAGTGTTCTATACGAAGAGTACTGCAAAAAAGTTAAAGTTTGCACCCGAATAAAATGGGGGCTTTAAAAAACTGGAAAAAAGTCCTAGTGTGTTCTTAAACTATCTGCCAACGCATCCTTGGGCGGAAAAAACATTTTTCCTACTCCCAAACGAAAATTGAAGAAAAAATACGTCTTTCAGGGCAAATCCTTTTTTTGGATTTCAAAAAATTCGATAAGTGTCAAGTTTTGTGGTTGACTAGGACAGACGTGAGAAATCACCTTTTTGCTTACCAAAAATTTTGCCTATTTCCAGAGCATCAAATTCCCGAATAATTCGGAGACGGTCTTCGAGAATGACGTTTTCAAAGCAGCCGCAGTCATGACTTTCACCATCAAAATTTTCATGGCATCTTTAATCCTACCTGTTTTACTTCTCTTTTTCGTTGTTGCATTCTCCTTTTGGACTTCACCTTCACGCGCGCCACTGAAATCTCTACTGCTGTCCATTTCCCTTCGAACGAAGTACCACACAATGAATTTAAACGAACAATCGTGAGGACAAGGTGAAACAGACTGTGAAGACTAATGTGGACCATAGAAAGTCAGGAAGGACATTTAAACTGCAAGCATGGGGTTCTTCCCCACAAGGGCGCGTAATGATGTTTTCACTAAAATTGACTGCATATTCTGATTCTTCACCTCAACTTCTTACAGACAGCGCTATTAACTACTTTTTGACGAAAATGTCCCCTGTGCCCTTCTTGTTATCCTTTTCTCAACTAGGGCGTGTCCGCCGGTATTTGTAGCATCATCCGTTTAGAAGTGCTTCGATACTCTCGCATGATTCGATCCGTTGGTTGCAGCAGCGAGTGAATATTTATCGTTTCCGAGGTACTGTGAACAGACCATGTCCTGAAATAACGTTTCTAAGACGTTGATTTAACTCTCAACTCAATCTCTCACCGTTAGTTTGGAATAGTTTGTTCTGGAGGTCTTCCTGCCGTCGCCCTTGAGCGAGCTCAGGCGGGCCGAACGGCGAGTCTTCTTGTCCTTCGACGGAGTCTAACATTGCATAGCATGCCCCTCCTCCTCTTCCCCTTTCTACCGTGGATTACGTGTTTCCGAAGAGACTGAGAGATGAAGCAAGAGACAACGGTAAAACTGACGGCGTTTTTCTCTTCTCTTCTCTCGCCGAGAAATTAACTGTTCGACGATCGATGAGCTGAAGAGGATCTTCGCAGTTGAAAAGCGTACTTCCCTGTGCGCTCGGACTCGATTCCTATTGCACTTTTCTGTGCAGACCGACTCCCCGAGCAGGGAGTTTTGACGTTTCGTAATAGATTTACCTCGCCTGACCGTATGACCTGCGGGAGATCAGGACCAGCGAATTACACTACGAGATTTCGTTACTATTATAATAACTGCTTTTTACTTTCCGCTGCTCTTATCTTGGGTCGCGGAAAGTATTGCAAGCGTGCCAAAAATAAAAAAGTGATGTTTTCTTCAGACCTTTAAGTTTTTGACGTCTACTGAATCCAAAAAACCTCATTTCGGCGCTTAGTTCGTGTGTGTGTGTGTGCCGGGCTTGTAATGTTGTAAATGCTCGCTGTCTTGTGGTATCCTGTTTGAGTCACTGAATAGTGTGGTGCAGGTGTGTCCGCGTACTCATGGTGGCCGTGTCAAACATCAAGGCGCTAGCAGGCAACTGGTGCATTGTTTTCCGAGTGATGAGAAGGGGATGGAGTGAGCAGCACTTACGGGTTTTCTCTGGGAATGAGCTGAGGCCTGACATCACGGACCTGAGTCTGCAGTGATCCTGGATGTTCAGGTAGTATATGGCAGCCGGGATCTTGCGCTAACTTGGCAACCCAAGAAGCCCAAATACGGCTGGACGGATCTTCGTATGGCGGTGTTGGAAGCTCGCGGAGTGGAGGCGGGTGACATCAGGGTTGCAGCATTGACCGTGTCGTGGCATGGTGTGTGGTTGGTGCAAGAAAAGTGCTGAGGAGATGCGTCGGCTGAGTGCGTCACCAGGCGTTCTCCGAGGTATCACCACCCACGTGTTGCTCAGGTCGTACCTCAACTGGTGGTCGCTATATCGTGTAACATCCTCTTATCCTTCTATCCCCATTTCCTTATTTATTATTTATTTATTTTCTCCCTTTTTGGGTGCCACCGTCCCATTTAAAAAATGAACCGACTGAGCTGGTTCTTTTTTAGTTTTGTTTGTAATTTTCGACAACGCGAACGATGGGAAAGGGGGCGAAAACAGCTCGAACGATTTTGATGAAACTTTCAGATCACCTTATACTAGTTGGCCCTAACATATCTCCGTGGAAATATGTACACCGGAACAGAGATATAGGCCTATGAAGCAAAAATAGGTTTTCAACGCTTTTCGTTTTAAATCTAATCGCCGATGCTGGTCGTTTAAAACGATCATGGATGAGGCTTACGTTGCCGAGATGGAGACACGTGGCTGGAGGTGGGGAGATATAAATGCTGACGGAATTGGTCGATTTTGCTAAGAGAAACCCTGTTTTGGACGCGAAACGAGGGCACGCGGATGACAAGTGACGGACATTCATTCGGATCTGTACGGAACGTGCCTCATTAGCAACGTCCAGCCTCGCCATTTAAAGGTTATCGTGTGAGAAGTATTGCGCGTTGAAATTCACACTGAACGACGTTTGACACTTCACACCGAGCACTTCTGGTCCTCGGTTGGTTATTTGTCATGGAATGTTCGGCCCTCGAAAACTCAAGAAATGTGAGTACTATAGGGCACATGGAAAGCCACGAGCCAATGTCAAAAGCCTCTGGCGTTTCCCTCTTTAGTTCGGCGTTGAATGTGAAAAAGTGCAGAACATACGAGAAAGGGGTGTTTAAGCCCAACAATTATTTGGTTTAACGTAAAGCGCACTTTTGACCTTACTGTGAGCCGAATAGTACTTTTGCATTTTCGCTCAATGTGTCGATTTCAGTTTTAAGTGAAAAACGGTTATTTAGTCCCACTTTGAACGCAGTGAGGTTTTTAATGTTTTTCGTTGAGCATCTCTACAATATTATTAACTATTATGCTGCTTTATTCTTCTCGTAAGCGTCGAATACGCCAATTGTTGAAAACAAAAGAGGTAACCAACGAGTAACAGCACAAACGGAGCCAACCCTCACGCAACACGGACGTGGTTTGAGGGATAGTATATCCAGACGACGAACCGAAGTAAATGCCTCATTCTCTCCTCTTGTCTCCACTCCTAGTTCGAACTTTATAGCGCTTTATTTACGAAGCTTAAACGTTAATAAGCATAAATTTTCGTACGTTAGTTCATGTCTCATACTCTTAGGAGCTATACACCCGCACGAAAGTTATTGTAAACCCGAAATAAAGCGGACGATTTCGTATTTCGTAATAGGGCTACAATACTCAAGACTACCGGCAGAACGCATTTTGAAACATTTGAGCACCCCCCCCCCCCTAAATTTTTACAAACCACTCGATTCGGCGTGGGATGTACTTGAGAATTGCAATTGTCGCAATGCGCAATGTGCGCGCGAAATTTGAAATGAATTAAGTAAAACGAAATATCGATGTTCATTCTCCATTTGTGTTAGGGAAATGATAGGAATTAAATGACTCCTTGATATAACAGAAATAAAAAATCTTAAGCTCGAACTCTCGATAGTTAACAAATAAATAATGAGGGGCTACGGGAAACTGATATTAAACGTTAAACTCAGACTGCCAGATTTCAATTCACACCTTTAAAGAACAATTCAAAGAAGGGACGGCTTTAACACTGTTGACTCAGGAGGGCTGAGTTGGAACAGCGTTCAGTACACGCATCGAGTCCAAGGTCTGCACTAAGTGATGAATTCCTTTACACTTGGATTGAAAAATAGTTCAAGAATGACACTAAAGATTCAGTTTAATCATTCAGCAACTGTCCTTTTAAGGGAAAATTAGTATGAGGGAAGTTGGCTCAAATTAATACGACTGACCCATACACACTGTTGGGCGCGCGAAGCGACGAGCTTGAAACAAAGAAATAAATAGACATGGTGAGCATGAGTGACACTTGACAAAATACCGTTATCAGCTTGAGTGTGAGTATATAAATGCGAACAAGGGGACTCTAAATACACGTGAACTGGTTGTGGGACACTAAGTGAAGGGAGGAGAGAGAGAGAGAGACGAATCGTTGGGAGAACTGGGAGACGACACTGTCGTTCGCGAGTGCTTATGGATGACTGACTTCGAAGGAGCTGTCTATTGAAGAAAGAGGGGTAGGAAAAGGTTAGTTTTTGGAAAGTCCAGGAAAGGGGTAAATCCGTTGACACCTGGAAATAACTGAGGAGCGGGATTTCTCTCAGGTACAAATAAAGGGGGTCAGTGCTCGGGGACACCATGACTTTGGGTCAAGCGCCGATGTTCAGAGATCAAAAACGACCCGGCTGCTGAACACACGGTGCTAAATAGATAATTACGAGGACTGACAAAGCCTGCTAGTCAGCACACCCTGCCCCTGGACACAAACCTGACGGATACATCAATCGAGCCAATGTCAATAGGCAATTTGATCGAGTAGAATTCAGTGATTTGCTGACCATATCCTATCCCTTTAGGATTGAAAGTCCCAAAGAACCACGTCGGAACTCCGTTGCCAGTGACAGGTATATGGTTCAGGGGTCCTAGGACGCTTTTAAGTATAGTTTGGCCCCGAAGGACTTCCCAGGGCCTGAGATGAATATAAAAATAGGATTGACGGAACTTCAGCGGTCTGGAACTTGTTTTTTTACATTGAATTCTTCTTCGTCCCCAGAATTCCCCGTCAGGCCTATTTGTTGGCCAATAAATTCTTCTGCTCTGTGGTTGGGCCGAATGACTTGCCGTTCAGTACAAAATTCGCTTTCAATTTAACGTCATCTCTACGGAGCTCCGTGTCGAGAAAATGAAGTACTGCGGGGTCGATGGCTAAAAATAAGGTCGTAAAAATACGTCGTCGAACGGGAATCTCGTGACGCAACTTTCGCCGCTGCTCAAACCAGCCTGAGGAATCCGGGATTCCGAAAGGGGAAAGTTACACAATGTTTTCAAGTAAATTGTAAACACGGGGACACGTCGACAAAACGACCGGTTACGGGATAAATGAGAAAGCACTCGGTCGTCCGGTTATCGTAATTTTCGTTTCACGTACAAAACTATAAAACTTATAAATGCGGCTTCAGTAGCAATCGGTTGGAAGAATTCTAGTTTCTACAGTCAAGTCGTCGCTTTCCAACGCGACGCTCGTCACTCAATCCTGAACTTCCGGCGACACGTTCAGATTCGGCACAGTACAACAAAGACAAACCCTAACCGTGCTATCATAAGGTGTCGGAGGTTTATACAGAGAGTCAAGGCTTGCAGCGGGTCTGTTTCCTTATTAAATGACTGTTCCCAAACCCTCGACGAGGGTTAAATCAGTCATTAAGGATTACTGTTGAAATGTCAGCAAAGTGATTGTTTCCCCCAACATCTTCTGTTCTCAAGCCCTTTTATTTACCTAAGGAAAGTCCACCTCTTCAGTTATTTCCGATTGACAACGGATTTCCCCGTTTTGAGGACTTTCCCGAATATCCTTTTCCCCTCCCCTCAATTTACATTCCTCTCCACAACATACAGCTCCTCCCAAACTCATTCATCTACCAGCTGCGATTCTGCGCATTTATCCGTGCCACTGATATTTCCGTGTACAATAGCCTGGTACATGATCTTCACACTAATAACAAATATCGGGAGGTTAGAGATGATAAATTGACAAAAATACAGACACTGTTCAATTTCGCAAATTTGGAGGTTTGGGAAAGTGCACTGACACTACAGAGGTTCATTAGAAGGAGGGAAGGAGCCATCATCCGCATGTCTCAAAGTTGTAAAAACTCTGCAAAAGATCAAAAAGGGATAAAACAAAAATTCTTGCTATTACATCCAGTTAGAAATATCTGGCACGTAGCAACACACAAATTTTTGCCAAATTTCTATTCAATGAACCGTCAGAGGAACTTCTATAGTGAACAATATAGGTATTGATTATTTAATGAGATTCTGTGAGTTGAAACATTGAAGCCGTTTTGTCAAAAAGCCCTATTTTTCCTTCATAGGCCTATATCTCCGTTCACCGTACTTTCATGGAAATATGTATAGAGAAGAAAAGTTAGGTATTGATTAGTAAAAGATAATTAGAGAATTTAATCAAAATCGTTAGAGCCATTTTCGAGAAAAATGCGAAAATCCTAGATTTTGGCACATTTCCGTCCTCCACCCCCTTTCCCATCTACCGAAATTGCCCATAACCTTATTTTGGTGTCTAACAAAAAAAAAACGAACCAGCTCAATCGGTTCTGCAGTTCTCCCGCAAATCGAACTACAAACACACACACGGAGCGACCAAGAACTTCAATTTGAGATGACTTTCGAAGCGTGTAACTTGTCAGTAAAAACAGGGGGAACTAGTGTGTAGAAACAAAAAGGAAAACGTTTAAATGGGTTACCCATCCCCATAAGCCCCTATCCAACGTATTAGTGAAACGAGTGTAGAGCCCCATAGCCCCCAGGGCTTCAGCCAGGGTTGCAGGTCTCGCTTTCATTCTTCGTGCTCTTCCGCCTCCTGCGGGGCTGCCGTTTCGATACCGTTCCTACCCCCAGTCACCTTTGCTCGAGGCTTCGTCGACTGACACGACCCCGAGGTTCGTAGAACTCTTCGGTTCGTTATGGAGGGAAAGTAAGACTTTTTTGCTTTTGTTCAAAAAGGGCACAAAGAGCGACTCGCAGTAATGGGGCCGGATCGGTGATGGCAAAGGGAAGAGTGGTTGGATGGTGGGAGTGGGGGGGGATCCTCAAAAGAGCTTCTTCCGGAGGAAGCTGCGGGTACGAGAGGACTTTCACTCGAACGTCTTCCACGAGCCGAACCTCACACTCCCTCATAACGACGACGCAGAGGTCGTCCAGCTGCCCAAAATAGTTGAATGTAAGTGGAAGAATTGAACGCACAATCAAAGAAACCCCCCAGAAGCTGCTGTTCACTGCTTGAACTATTTTGAAAGATTTTTAAATCAACTATTTTCCACTTACATTCATTGAGATTTAATAAAATTCCGTTCAAAGCTCAAAACCTCGGGTTGTCGTACTTCAGTTTAAAGGTGAGTTGAACTGAAGGTATATTGGCTGTGCAGAGTGAAATTGCGAACAAACCAGAGGGGCTCCTGGGATGCGCAGTACTTTGCGAGTTGCGAGTTGAACTCTACAGTTGGGGAATGTACTGCCATGACAACTGCCGGTATTTGGTGCATGTGCTGACGACTGCGACATCAGTTTCTTTAGTAGGAGGGGTAGGGCGACGCAACTGAGCAGGAGCTCGAGCGCTCTAAGACGTTGGCCGTTCAAGTGAGTGTGCTGTCCACCAAAAGACCGATATACATGACCTGTATGTAACCGGAAGTCCGAGTAGATCATTAGTAGAAATAGTAGATTAAAGCAGTTTGTTGGCGAAGCAGACTGTTTTTACTTTACTTGGCTCTACAAAGTAGGAAAGAAAGTTATGTAATCGGCTGAAAAAATAATTTTGAGTTTTCTTCAGATCTTCACGTTTCAGACCCTCCTGAGTCCTAAAAACCCTGCAAATTATTACACAATGGTTTATTATTCGCATGAACAGCTTGACCTAGTATTAGTGCTCCTCCATCTCATTCGATTCAGCATCGAATACTAGAAACCATACGAAACATGACCTGACTACAATGGAACTACGGATATTAAAAATATTCCCCCGGCACCAGGCGCCCGTTAACGTCTGATCCGATGGTGGGGTGGGAAGAGGGCTTCCAGCGAACCCTCGCTCGGTAATTGGCAGGACGTTGCGAGTCCAAAGGGCGCTGTGAGTCGAGCAGGCCTTGAAAACGATACTAAACACGGCTTATTTGCAATTATACTGCGTTTCGTTAATTTTTTAAACCATTTTTTGCTCATAACAACCGTGGGCTTCGTCCGATCGGATTGCCGAGATGGCGGGCACAACTAGATACCAAATGGGATTTTTGTGCGAAAGAACGAGTTTTTCAGACCACGTTAAAGGCACAAAACGGCCCGGACGGCGGACGGGCATTGCAGATTTGGAATCCCCATGTCTTGAAACGTAAAGTATCAAATTTTGAGGGGGGGTTAAAAATGTTTCGTGACCGAAAACACAGGGTTATTATTCGGAGTGAATAATAAACCAAAACAGTATTTGGGAAAATGGTCTGTGTATGGCTGTCTGTGAACGATTTTCAGAGAAAACCACCGTACCAAATCAGCTCAAACTTCATATCTCGCCCGCAGGTTACCATGGGACGCCAAAATAAGGGTTTGAACAAAATCCACCGAAATTTAACTATAGTTATCATAGTGATCAAAACCCCAAATATTTTTTTTCTCAACAACGGCTTTAACGATTTTGATTAAACTTTTTATATTGGTAGCTCTCAATAAGGCAATTATAGCATAAAATTCCCATTAGTGGGAAAATGACGAGAGCAGCACAATAAATTACCAAAACTTTCGACGAAATCGAATTTAGCGCGGTTTTTAGAGAAAAACCCGAACCAAATCAGCTGAAACTTGATATCTAGCCTACAGGTTACCATGAAACACAAAAACAAGTGTATGGGCAAAATCCACCGAAAGTTAACTATAGTTAGCATAGTGATCAAAACACCAAATTTTTACTTTCCTTGTTTTTCTCAAAAACAGCTCTAACGATTTTGATTAAATTTTGTATGTTGATAGCTCTCAATAAGGCAACTATACCATAAAATTCCCATTCGTTGGAAAATGACGAGAGCAGCACAATAAACTATCAAAGTTTTCAACGCCAAGCGTTTTTAGCGCAGTTTTTTCCTTTTAAACTCAGCTGGAATTTTTGTAGAATGTTAAAAAAAATTGGTATTGTAGTCCAATCCAATATCTAAAGGGTGAGTGTTTAAAAACGCTCATGAGATACATGGGGGTTGCTCCAGAAATTCCTGAATTTCAACTAGTGCCGTTTCGCTTACTACCGGTTCTAAATGTTTTTACCCAATAACTCTGCAAAAGTGATTACTATCCTTCTTCAAAAAATTGCTTACAGCCTCATTAAATATCTGTGTACCAATTGCTCAATAATGGTTCTGGAATGAGTACGAGCAGCACAATAAAATATGGAACTGTAAGCGCTACCGCTTCCTGCTGCCGTAAAGCGTTGTTTGACCAAGTTCAAATTAGCTGAGCGATAAATGAATTGATTAAATAGAATTAGCCATGTACAAAGTGAATTGTTGTAGAGCTAAGGAAAGTTGAGTGTTGCAACGCACCAGATATTTTTTGTGTGCATCAAGCCTCAAGTCAGGTTCAGTTTTCTTTGGTCGTTGACATAGCGCCGCATTTAACGTGTGGTTGTTACTAAGTACTTGTATGGGAAGTAGCAGGGGAGGCGCGAGTCGAGTGAACAACCTGCAATAAACTGCAAGCTATGGAGAGGCTAGCTGCTTCTCTGCTATGAATAAGAAATAACGTCGATAGGAACGCGGAATGAACGACCTAGGCACGTTGAGGAGATTTATATTTTGTCCGCATTTGAACTGTACGTCTCTCCCTAATTCTTCATACAAGCCGTTCACGATAAAACTCCTGCAAATTATTACACAACGGTTTATTATTCTTTTGAACAGCTTGTCCTACTCTGAGACCCATCCCATTCATCGAAAAATACCAGTAAACGATGCAAAATACCTAACTACTGCGAAAATTACAAATTCCAGGCGATTGTGGGTGCTTGTAGGCAATTGGCAAGACGTTGGAAGTCGAGCTGGTGGATGATTTTAATTTGACAGGAAGGGGAGAATACAAACGATGAAACGATTACTTTCGCTGTAACTATTGTCCCGAGAGTTCTTTCAATTAGTAGCCCTTGGCTCACTATAATTACTGTGATTCCACTATTTTCCGTCTAGACGCAGTCGCACACCTCTGAGATTTGTTTCAATCCACCCAGCATCTAACAATACCTGTAAAACGATACCGAACTCGGCGTATTTGTGATAAAACGGTCAAAATTCCGTTTTTGTTAATTTTTTAAATCATTTTTTGCTCACAACAACCATGGGCTTCGTCCGATTGGATTGCCGTGTAGGCGGGCACGACTAAATACCATATGGGATTTTTGTGGAAAATAACGGGTTTTGTTAAAGGGAGGACAGATATTGCAGATTTGGAACCCCGATGTCTTAACGCGTAAAGTACCAACTTTTGATTCAGAATGAATAATACACTGAAATTGGCTATAATTACGACAGTGACCGAAACGTTTAATTTCTATCATCCAAAATGGCGTTCGGACGAAATGTTTTGTTTCATCCAACGAACCGGTTCACTCAGTGTTTGTGTTAACAGGAAATCACTACGTCTGCAAATCTTTAAACAAATTAGGGGTGTCCGTTCAAGGAGGTCCTACTGTACTATTGGTGCAATATTAACGAACATCACCGAACGTTTCTCTCAGCGGCGACAAAGGGTTGGAAAAAAAAAGTGGAACGGCCAGTTCCATTAAAAGGCGACACGATTTCAGCAGAACGGTGAGGGGCATATGGCGGGGGAGTTGCAACTGGAAAGCAGAAGACACGTGGCTAACACGTGGAGGTCGACGACCTTGAGAGAGGGAGAGCCACGTGGGAGGAGAAAAAGGGCGAGAAGAGGAATCTCAAGAGTCTGCGAGTGAATTATTACCAACAGTCGCGGGGGCGTATCTTTTACGATTAAATGGAGAAAATAAGTAAATAGAGTTGTTTGAGTTGAAGAGGAAAGGGGAGGGGAGGAAGGAAATAACGAAAGGAATAAAAGTGCCGATGTCAGTAGCGGGACAATATGCGCGTTTGGGCAGAGTGAATTTAATAGTCGAGATAACCGACGAGTTGATCAGGAGCCAAGCGCACCAGGTCTAGTTGGTGGTAACTAAAAGTGTTTCGGCACGTCAAGAAGCGGTTTAACCAGTTAGTACAATTGGCAGATTTTACCATCTACAGTGCAACAGCATCCAGCACAGCTGGAGGAGCGGAGGAAATGTGTTCAACACTGCACTGCTCTCAAGCGGTTGTCATCTGGAACCACACGCAGAGCTGCTCTGTGGACTTGGTCTACTACTGCTGTAGAAGGCGGAGGAATGTTTGTCTACCTGTACCTGTGTGTACGTCAATCCGACCAACTCCGTGAAGTACGTCGGGTCCCCTCAAACAATGAAAGGGATACGCTCATGTGCCACATAACGTATTACAACACGCATTTCCCCCCAATTCTCAACAGCAGCTCATCGCCAAGAAGTGAATTCAGAACTGTGCCAGGCACGTAGTACAGAGGCCACTCAATGTGAACCCCTCCCAAGTAGAACAAGAGGCGTAAGGCCCATGTGGTCGATGGTGTGTGTAACACAGAACGTATTACTTCACTTATAGCCGGCATTATTAGTTCTTCGCCAATAGTATGAGGTTTTCTCGATTTGACAATCATTAGTGAAATATTATAAGAAGCGAGCAAACCATCGCCATTTTGTGAGGTTGCGGTTGAAAAGAGTTTTGCCACTGTCGGTTGTTGGCTAAATTTATCTTTTTGTGTACGAAAATCCTTATTACTACCATATTATATAGGTTTATAAATTGATTAAGTTAGAATACGTTAAAATAAATTAAGTGAAGAAAAAATAACACCAAAACCATGTTAACAAATGAACACATTATAAATCTTAACGTACATTATTGTATTTATAAATGTGTTGTAAGTGTTATCATTTTTCTAATTGACCACCGGGGGCCGGTAGCGCCCACTTTGGGAATCACGGCTGTATATAGCCCTGTCCCACAAGTGGGATATGCATCACGGTCAAATGACCTGTAGTGCCAGTCGTAATGTCTTATAGGTCAATGCCTAGCCTCCTGAGGAAAGCCAGGTAGTTCCTGCACGAGTTTTCGTGGGTATCCGCCCTGGGAGAAGTGGTACCAGAGACCAAAAATCGCTGTCTCTCTCTCTCTCAAGTCTCCAGCACTGGGCCAGGACATGGTAGGGAGTCTCATCACCTGTACCGAGGGGTGTCGATTATGCCCATAACATACATTTGTTTGTTCATTCTGCAGTGACCAGTTCTGATCCCAACAATCTGCATCAAGTCCTTCCTCTCCATCCTCAGAAGGTTCTGTCATATCTCACATGTTTGCTTTGAGATGAAGGGTATGGAGTGCGTCATTCCCTCAGCATTCCAGACTGTCTGATGCGTTCTTCTGGCATATTCTCCCACAGTCCTCTTGACTAGTGGCAGAGAAATCCCACAATGGGGAGGTGGCCCGATAGATAGGTTCATTCTGCAGTGACACGGCTGTAAATGATGAGGGAACTCAGAGGGACAGTTCCGATTGGGCGAGGCAAGTTGGGCGTTGCTCCGTACGCGACGAAGGGGGATCGACGTGAGAGTCCGGATCAACACGCGAACTTGATAGAGGAGTAAGAGGAGGGCGAGAGAAAGGTAAAAGGAAGAGCGATAAGAAGACGGGCGAAAGGAAACGAAGAGAAAACGGAAGGAAAAGAAGCGGAGAAAGGCGAATGGTGAGAAGGAGGAGGAGGACGAGGAGAAGGCGTCCTTGCGAGATGCGCGTAAGACCCCTCCCCCCACCCACCAAGCACCCGCAGGACACATTTCACTCTCAAGGACGGGCGATCGGGTGGCGATGAGGGGGAGCTTCCCTTCCCTCCCTGACATGACAGACCTGCCGACTCACTTCCTTATTCCGCCTCACTAGTTCAATACTTCCCCGACAGAGCGCTCCACCCCTCAAACAACTGACACAACCCCGCGAATTTTGTTCAATTTGAAATTTGTTGCACGTAACACTTTGTCCTCGATTCCAATTCAAAAATTATAATAGTCCCCGTTTCATCTAATCTGTACCATACATTTTGAAAATTTACTGTTACTCGCTTGTGAATAAATAAAAATATGTGGTGCGACGCATCACATAACTTTCTCAACCCTTACGTACATTAAGCGATTTTTACTTTCCGCCACCCAAAGGGAAAGGAAATTAGTATAATCCTGTCAGATGTTACCGTTTTGAGTGCTACTGAGTTCGAAAAACCTAATTTCGGCTCGTGGTCCGTGTCTGTAGTTCGATTTGCAGGAGAATGGCTGATCCGATTGACCTTTTTTGTTTTGTTCGTTATTTTTTGTAGACCGAAATAAGCTCATGGGCGAATTCGGTCGATGGGAAAGGGTGTGGGGGACAAAAATGTACCAAAAACTAGGGTTTTTCGAGTTTTTCTCAGAAACGGCTCTAACGATTTTGATTAAGCTCTCAAATTATCTTTTACTAATTAATACCTAAGTTTTATTTTCTATACATATCTCTATGAAAGTACGGTGAACGGACATATTGAAGCAAAAAATAGGTCTTTTACGCTTTTTCGAAAAAAGGCTTCAACTATCTTCATGAAATTCACAGGATGTTTTCGAATAGTTAATACGTATATATTGTTCTCAATAAATGTTCCTCTGACAGTCCATTGAACAAAGATAAAAATGAAAATGTGTCGAATGTAACGTTTTTTCGAACATTTCCGTAAAGTCTGGAGTAACTGCTTCACCAGATGTGATTAATCTTACAGAATGCCTTCCAGCCACCCACACCCACATTTCGTTCCATATAATTATTTCTGCATACGTGCGTTGAACGGAGATATAAGCCCAGTTAACTCGGAAAAGGAGATTTGTCGAATATTAATTTATCGGTATTCCAACTTTCTCAAAAACGGCCGTAACGTTTTCGATCAAACTTACGTAGTACTGTCAGCTAACTAGTCCCTACATTTCGTTCCTCATAAATGTCCCTGTAGAAATTTACGGGGGTGGTGGAAAGTTGCGTGTTGCTACGCACCAGATATTTGTCACACTAATCTAGTCTATTTTTCATTCACTTTATATGAACGATGTAGAGGTATTGAGTCGCCTCTACTTACGCCAGTATCGAATAACTGGTAAATAGGTAATTCATTGGGTCTGCCAACACGATTTTTCTGAGACGGGTCGGATTATACTGTGAACGCCAGTGTCATAAGAGTGGGATTTATGATAAACGGGTAGCACGACGCATCAGATAGACTTCCTGACCCCCACGCGCACTTACCAATTACCGTCACGCTAACTAACTAACGTTGTACATGGAAAATGGTGGTAAAGGCTCAGGAAGTTCTAGGGCTGCTGGTAATTATCTTAAGAGTGTTATTAAACTCTCGTCGTATAGATACTTTATTGGACTACCACAATTACAATTCTGCATTTGGGGCATGTCGTGGCCCTAACCCATAATGCACCGGCGCACGGCCGCGGGCTGTGCATTCCTGTGGTACCATTTTGGGTCAAACGCCCCTCAATGCCAGAATGGTCGCAGGCTCGTCCCATCGTTCGATGGCACTTACGGCTCTTCCTCATCCCAGTTTGGACCTGCTGACCCCCCTGGGGTTAGGACGGAACCCCTGCAAGCTGCGACAGAAGGCCCCAAAGCCTCCACCCACTACCACAATGATTTTTTTGTTGTTGTCGAAATTTGATCATTTATTGAGCAGCTCACGCAATTTTGTTGCGAATGCGACTTTTACGGTACTGTCGAATTATTTACAACTGTCCATACAAAATAATTGATCAACAACTCTAAAGCCGTTTTTGAAAAAAAAAAAAAAAAAAAAAAAAAAAAGTTGGTGGATCACTATGTGGCGATTTTGCTCATGCCATTATTTTGTCGGCTAATGGTGACCTGAAGACTAAAAATAAATTTTGAGCCGATTAGGTTCATCTGTTTTATGTAAAAAGGTCGCCACGGAGAGACCAGTATCTGAATTGATATTTTTCTGACTCACGAAACCCGTGAAACGTAAAGATCCGATGATAACGCAAAGAAAACTGTCCAGCTGGTAACGTCACTTCCCTTCCTGCTTCATGGGGCACGTTATTATTAAACTACACATCCTTCACAAACTGCACTGCCTCAAACGCTTAAAAGCCAGCAGAAACGATGTTGTGAGGTTACGTGGGCCGTTCTCCCATTCCCCTACCCTGCAGAACATGAACCGAACACACAAGAGCCCGAAAGAGCGAGCAGGTGATGCGAAGACTTGAAGGTGAAGGAGAAAGTGCTTATTGGCGCCCGTCCAATTCGTTAAAATTAGCTCCTTCAAACGCCACTAATTTGTCCGAAAAAAAATTTACTTTCAACGTCCCAAAGTTGATCGGCAGCTTCGATCGACTCTTTTTCTCTTCAGAAGACGCATTTCCAGCGAATCACGTGCACAAAACTCGCAAGTACGCGATTCATTAACGTTTTGAAGAATATTACTAGGAGAAACGTGAAGGTTTTTGGAGGTAGAAGAGCTGCTAATTGAAAATATTGGATTAAACTTTAGTTATTTGCGCCTGCTTCAAAAGTAAACTTCGATACACTGTGTTGGGCGCACGAGGGGAGCTTGAGGATCGAAATAACTATGAAACTCGGTGAGCGTGAGGAGGACTGTATTATACGGAATTGAGTTGATTTGAACTGAGATCTTGAATAGGGCGACACAAAGCTCGTACTCAGAACGCGTGAACTGGTGCAGGAAACCGTATGGGAGAGTGAGAAGTTACTAGGACGAGAGTTGGCGAAATGGTTTGGAAGTGCTCAGACGTGGAGAGGAATGTGAAATTGAGGAGAAGGAAATAAATACAGAGGGGGGGGGACCGTGGCTGTTAGAAACAAACAACCATAGCAGAGGGATTCCCGCAGGTACAAGGCGCAGGTATTGAAATAGACCTGATTCTGCACTTTGTGACGAACACACTGGAAAAGCAACTCTCGTCTGCTTCCTAATCATAATGACTGTTCATTAACACTCATCATTCACCGAACCCAGACCTGTAGAGGTACGGCAGGTTGCCGTTTAGCCAGTCTCAAAGCAGAGAGCTGCTTCCCATGCGCTATGACCCGAGGGATTTCCGCACCGCTGTTTTCACTTTTAGTCAACCGATGTCTGCTTTTAACGATTCTTACTCTATCCCCAATTTTGAAACGGGGAACTCGACTTTTGCGAAGATGAGCGAGTCTTGGCTTCGTCTCACTTTCTCACATCCATCGGTCTCATTCCTGTACTTCTATGAACTCGACTGTTGTAGCGTTTCAGCAGTTCTGGTATCGAATGTACCCATTTACGGTTGCCCTGATGACTAAATTCCATCCACATCCATCGCTTTATTTAACCTTTCAACAACGGGTGCCTCCAAGTCACTATGAGAGCTGTACAGCTTAACGATGAAGACGCTCAACAGCTTTTTCAGTTGTAAAACTCGCGTCCTTTACTTAGGAGGCAAGTTTCAAAGGTTTTTATTATAATAACCTTCGCAAACTGGGCTGAACAGTTATAAGCTAGCTGAGTAGCATTCAAAGCTGGAAGGTTTGGCTGCTTTGGCTTCTTGATTCCTCCATGGAGAGTCTTTGGGAGAAAAGAAGAGGACCTGCGCAAGGAACTCGCCCGTCCAGTGGTCTGACTCAATCCACTTCCACTTAAGACGTTCAAGAATGAGAAAAACTCGTTAATGTCACTGAACTTTCGAGTTGCACAATAACGCGTCGAACATTCCTGAAACGAAAATGTTAGATAATTTGTGTGTTGATTTCTAGTAACCCCTCCCCCCCCCTCACACTCCAGAGTATTTTGAAAATGACGTAGCAAATTATGTTCGATTAAAAGGCAGATTGATAATAAACGTAACGTCGAGATTGATCAGAAGTTTTTTGGCGCCCAGAAAACACACTCTCCTTTACTATTAGAGCCACAGCAGTCGCTCGCTAGGGCCGTGAATCGACGTGTCGTGAGTCAGCCCATTAACCATTGTGCTACGTGGTGTTACTCTTTCATCTCCCTATATTGCGACGGCCACCGCGTGATTGAAACTCACGGCCGCGTTTTAGCAAAACTAAACTGGCAATCCCCCTGTTGAGGTAGGGCTACTTTAAGCTTTCAACAGTAAACAATACCGTATTAATAGTTCAAGTCCTGATTTGCCGTACGGGCAACATGAGCGAGTAACTCGGGGCGGCCAATTTTAGGTTTGTTTTTAAATTGAAAACTTAAACCACGACAAGTCGACATCGAGGAATCACTAATGCATTCGGTTAAAAGGTTTGCTGCGTCAAGAGAAGTATGATAGGGCTTCGACATTGTCCCTAGATTTAGATATTGCCTTGCTAATATATCTGTACAGCCCTGCTTCAAACTCCTGGGCAGACAGATCACTCTATACTCTCTCAATATTTATAAACTATTCGCGTTCAACTACAACACAAAAGCGGCTGAATTACCTTGCACTTTAAGCTATTGAAAAATATTTAACTACTAAATTAGATTTTGAAGACGCAACGTTTCTGGCCAATGTAAACAACCGTATGACAGTCAAGCCTCGTTATTAACTAAAACATGTTTATTTAAATTGTGTTAATTTTTATGAATAGAACTGCAAATTGTAATCCGCTTCATAAAAAATGCCCAAGGGCCTAGACAATTACATTAATTGAATAATAGCCCTACTATTTCAGTCAGCAGTTGGTGTCGTTTTCAAGGTATAAAAAGGTATATTCTAAGGGCGCACGCACTATATTTTGGACGCTCGAAAAAGGCGATATGAAATGATCCACGAAAACGTACTGTGAAACTGATGCGACGCACCAAACAACTTGCCTCAGCTCCACGAGCGTTCAGCGATGTTATCACTCAAGCAACTACATTAAGAAAGTTATTAATTTCTCAACACATAGATATCCTACTACCTGATTTTGGTGGGAAGGCCAGTTCAAGCGTACGAGCGGGATTTATAAGGAAAATATCTGGTGCGTTGCAACTCACAACTTTCCTTAGCTCTACGTCAATTCACTTTCTATATGGCTTTGTCTACTTAATCAATTCATTTACCACTCAGTTCATTTGAACTTGTTCAAACAACATTTCACGGTAGCAAAAAGCGGTAGCGCTTACAGTTCCAGATTTTATTGTGCTGCTCGTACTCATTGCAGGACCATTATTGAGCAATTGGTACACAGAGAATTAATAAGGCTGTAAACAAGAATTTTTTGAAGAAGGATGGTAATTACTTTTGCAGAGTTATTGGGTAAAAACGTTTAGAACTGGTAGTAAGCGAAACGGCAGTAGTTAAAATTCAGGAATTTCCGGAGTGACCCCCTTGTATCTCATGAGCGTTTTTAAACACTTACCCTATAGGTATTGGATTGGACTACAACACGACTTTTTTTCAACATTCTAGTAACATTCCAGCGGGGTTTAAAACGAAAAAACCGCGGCAAAAACGCTTTTCGTCGAAAATTTTGATAATTTATTGTGCTGCTCTCGCCATTTTCCCACGAATGGAACTTTTATGGTATCATTGTCTTATTGAGAGCTATCGATATAAAAAATTTAATCAAAACCGTTAGAGCCGTTTTTGAGAAAAACAAGGAAAGTAAAAATTTGGTGTTTTGATCACTATGATAACTATAGTTAACTTTCGGTGGATTTCGTCCATAGCCTTATTTTTGTGTCGGATGGTAATCTGTAGGCTAAACATCAAGTTTCAGCTGAATTGGTACGGTTGTTTTCTCTAAAAACCGCGCTAAAATCGATTTCGTCGAAAGTTTTGGTAATTTATTGTGCTGCTCTCGTCATTTTCCCACAAATGGGAATTTTATGCTATAATTGCCTTATTGAGAGCTACCAATATAAAAAGTTTAATCAAAATCGTTAGAGCCGTTTTTGAGAAAAAAAATATTTGGTGTTTTGATCACAGTGATAACTATAATTAAATTTCGGTGGATTTTGTTCATACCCTTATTTTGGCGTCCCATGGCAACCTGCGGGCGAGATATGAAGTTTGAGCTAATTTGGTACGGTGGTTTTCTCTAAAAATCGTTCACAGACACACACAGACCATTTTCCCAAATAGCGTTTTTCGGACTTAGGGGGGTCTGAGACGTAAAGATCTGAAGAAAACTCAAAATTTTTTTTCAGCCGATTACATAACTTTCCTTTCAACTTTGTAGAGCCAAGGAAAGTAAAAATAGCTGTACTGTCAGGTTATGTGGAGCTGCCCATACAAAAATGTAATCAAAATCGTTAGTGCCGTTTTTGAGAAAAAAATATTTGATGTTTTTATCACTATGATAACTATAGTTAGTTTTGATCCGATTTCTCTCATATCTTTACTATGGCGTTCCACGGTGATCGGCAGCCGAAATATGAAATTAGAAACGAAGTTTTTCTTCAACCCCAGAAATTTCGGAATTCCGACGACCGCTAATTGAGTTATTATGCCGAGTGTTACTTCCCCAGCTTGTTGTCAACCGTACCTACGCTAGAGAGGAGTTTTAGCTACTACAGTGATCGTCAACACAGGGTTTTGGGGCATTTACAATCAACACTGTGGGGGAGAGAGAACGTACGAATGACAACTGTTTTGGTACGTAAGGCCTCTATTCGCCCCACAGGCTGCAGTCTTCTTTAAGATTTCCGCAGACACAAAACAACTCGTGGTAAACTCGAAAGAAAGGCTCAGTGGGGAAAACAACGATCAATCAAGTCCTGGAATATTTAGTTTTCGTCGTTCGGTTCTAGCCAGGTCATGTTTCATGCCGTTTACTGGTATTTTTCGATGCTGAATCGAATAGGATTGGTCTCGGAGCTGTGAGACTCAGTCAAGCTGTTCAAGAGAATAATAAACCGTTGTGTCATTTGCAGCGTTCTTAAATTATTCTCGTTATTAGTTGGTCTCATGCCCGACGCCACATAACACCAAAGGGACTTATGTAACAACTGGTAGCAGAAAAACAATTCGACCCCCCCCCCCCTTTAAAAAAAAAGCTTATGAGAGTTGATTGGACCACCACCCTGATTTTTTCTGAAAATTCAAAAACCGCATATACACAACGGTTTATGATTCTCATGAAAGGCTTAACCTAGTCTTACATCTCCGAGACCCATTCTATTCGATTCAGCATCGAAAAGTACCAGTAAACGACACGAAACATGACCTGACTACAACGGAACTACGAAAAGTAAATATTCCAGTCACCCGTCAGTTGTTAGTTCGCATTTTCACTAGTATTTTTCGATGCTGAATTGAACAGAATGGGCCTCGGAGATGCGCGACTGCGTCAAGCTGGATAGGCGGTGCTGAATAGGATACACAGGTCTCAACCATGCTGTGTAAGAGAATAATAAACCGCTGTGTAACCTATAATTTGCAACGCTTTTTAGTTCATTTTGTTGTTAGAGATTCGGTCCTATGATTGTCCGTAGTCATTGGAAGTATAATTCAATATAATACCTCGTGAACTGTGTTTGTCAGTTTCAATGAGAGTGAGGGTGAGATGTTGAAGGGACAGTTTAGTTAGTTTCCTGCCTTCAAGAACGTTTTTCATCGGATGACAGAAAAAAAGTTTTCTTCAGACAACTGTTCTAAGAGCTGCTGAGTCTGAAAATCACTATTTGAGAAAATGGTTCGCGTGCGTGAACACGATTCAGAGAGGACGGCTGTACTAAATCAGCCAAAATTCTATATTTACCCTACAGGCCACCAAGAAAACCAGCAAAATCGGTTGACAACTATAGTTGTTACGGTGATCAATACGCCTACGTCCGAAACAATTTTTATTCAGACAGATCTAGATAACGCGACAGTGCCAAAAATTCTCATTAGCAAGAAAGTAGCGAGAGGAGTATAATAAAATATTGAAAATGACATACAATTCTCATCCGGACGCATTAAATTATCAAACAACTTAGTGCAGTTTTTTTCTATATAAATCCCACTCATAGAATAGCATTCTCAGACAAACTGGAATGGTATTCCAATAAGTTAAACGATAAACGCTTAATAATGTTCATAAGACAATTAGGAGTAGCGTTAATTCCGGTATTAAAATCACCGCCGTTTCACTTACGACCATTTCTCACAGCTTTTACCCGATAATCCTGGATCAGTGATTGTTATCCTTCTCAAAAAAACCGTCTCGACATGCTCCTAAATTTTGTGTGAATCTGCTCAATGGCATGAGTACGGGCACTACACTAAACTCCATAACTTCAAGCGCTACCATCATGTATGTTATGTTTATAATGCACTGAATGAAAAATTGATTGGATTAGTAGCAAAATCAACGAAAACAGGCGAATGTACGAGGGGAAAAGGAGTAATGTTGCGTGATGCGTTGCACCGGATATAATAGCTCTAAAACGGTGGAGATGCGATGAAAAATAAAAAAAAACTATTTTCAGCCAATTACATAACTTTTCTTTCTGCTACATAGGGCCAAAGAAAGAGTTAAGAAATGAAAGCGTTGTGAATTATTATCGAGTTATAAACCAAAGTGAAATCCCACGAATTTCAAGGGTACACACGCGTTGACGATTATAATTAGCGCCAACTGCCGCACTTGAGGGTTGACAACTTGAGTGAGGACTAAGAATTCCGCTTTTAATTAATTAAAGCCGGGGACAGACCAACACTTCGTTTCTCCAGACTCGAGCGAACTCGACGAAGCGCCCCCCGCGACATCTAGCGGCTCGTGGGAAAACCTCGCGATTCGCAGAGCTACGTCGCGGCCATTGTTGAAACCAACATCTCAGTTATCTTCCAGCTCCGGGCAGCTTTCGTTCTTGCCAGTTTCGCAATCCGTCGCTCAAATTTCGCGTTATTTCCGTCAACGATCGTCAAAATGAAATCGCCGTCGATCGCAGCGACGACGAAACGGTTTGGCGTTGAAGGTAATACGAACGAATGAGCGCTGAAAGTTGGATCAATAAGCGCGCTGTTTGAGAACTGATTAGGTCCCAAGTTTTCGAACTTCGTGGAATCTAATCAAGTGCAAAGAACACTGATCGAGAGTGCAAATGAGCATAATAGTTACCTGTCAGATCTCTAGGAGGCAAATCTTCGTACGTCAATTGTTTTTCCTGTAACACCAATGACGCAGTTATTTCTCTTAAAATTGACTATTAAAAACAACCGTCCAAACGAACACAATTTACTTACCGCGCGTTTAGGGGCCAATTTTGAGGCTTTGCCGGACAAAGCGGACTCGAATTTGCTCAAATTGTCGAACGCTGGAGCCGAAGGAACTGGCAAATTGATGTTCGTAGCGTATAAAGATTCCAAAGGGTTGAAAGTGGACGATGACGGGTCGAGCGTTGATTTCGTCGATTTTGGAGAGTCATTTTTCGCAGGATCCGTCTTTTCAAACTCTTTGTGTTTAGACATGGTGCTCGCAAATTCAACGATTGAAACCAAAATTATACGTTTTCATTCATCGCGACGAGCACTTTGGAACTGAGCGTTTAGAAATGCGCTTCTAAAACGGAAATTACTCCTAATTAAAGATAAAAATAGCGAAATTGAACCAACTCGGCGATTAATTTTTTCAAAATAATCACAAGGAACTGTTATCGATAAAAGTAGTGCAGCATTCGGCCGCGAGTTGCGCTCTCGTCGCAGTCACTTGTTGCTCTTTTTCCGCCCTTTTGAATCATCCGCGTTTAAATTTTCTTTTCCGCAACAAATGAGTTATGTTCGGTAACAGGGCTCAATTATTGTTCGAATTGTTTTGCACTGTACGGCTGGTTGAAATGTTCCGAAAAATCGGGTTTTATGTCCTGGTATGGGCAACTTTTAGTGAGTGAACGCGTTCCTCGTAGCCGTTCCTTCCAGAAAGGAGCTGTTAGTTTTATTAGCTGGTTACAGTCGCGTTCCTTCTCAATGATTCCCTCAAGTTCACCTCCTAGTTGGTGTCGCGGGTTGACGTACCCGATAATTGTATTTAACTTTGTGTGATTACCGCTATTTTAAAATGCGCAATTATTGCCCAAAAATACTCTCTAGTTTGCCGAACGTCTTAATCTTGGTCTTGGACACACCATGGGCCGAAAAAAACTGCTCTTTCTTTTATAACTCTAAAATTAATTCACTGTTGACCTGACCTGAACTTCCGGAACTTGAGTTTTGTAATTAGTTGCAAATTTAATGAATTGTTTTCCCATTTCCGATTGAACTACTCTGTTTTCACTGTTAGGTCGATAACACCTTTTTATGGGTCGTTTATATCTGATGCCTGTGCGTCGTCATTTGCTCTTTGGTTGAACTTTCCTTCTGAGCTAAGGTTGACTCCCCAATATTGCGTGTAACTTGAACCTGTCAGTAGACTGAAACTCCTTTTTGTCGCCATATGCGCTGGGTCCTGTTGTTCCACGTTTTGTCTATTGTGCGTATTTGTTATTGTCGCCACTTAGTTATTAATTGCGTAAACTTGTTTCTTTTTCAGAGACTGGACGTAAGAAGGTTGCTTTCATGTGGTGGCACAAGTTCAGAAGACCTCGCAATTCCTCACGGTAACGAGGGTTGACTTCAATGTTGACCGCTCTCTATTCTCTCTTTGCACTACCCGAAGGAAAGTGTGGTGATTGTGCAAAAATAAAACTAAAGTTGTGTTTTCTTCGGATATTTACGTTCTGAGTCTTGCAGAATCGAAAACACCTCAATTCCGATGTGTTTGTAGTGTGATTGAGCTGGTGCTTTTTTGTGTAAGTAGTTATCATCTGTTGGACAGCCGTGGTGGGGGGGGGGGATTATACAACAACGAGTTTATCGAAAACAGTATTGATTAAACGATTCAATCCAGTTCTACTAATCGATAACTAACTTTCGTTGTGTATAAATATCTGGTGAAATTCGATGAACGGAGACATAGGGCTATTAAGTTAAACTATTTTGTTTTTTTACTTTTTTGGAAAAACGGCTTCAACGATTTTCACCAAACCTACAGGATGTCTTCAGCTGCCAATGCCTATTGTTGACGGACTGTTGAACAGAGAAAACCAAAATGTGTAAAAAAAACGGGGTTTTAACGTTTTTGAAATTTGCGCAGTAAATACGTGACTGAATTTGACCAATGTGAGTGTCTTCTAGCTAATTAAACTCTGTTTTGATCCCGAGAAGTATTTCTGACTATGCATTCAACGCAGGTATAAGCCAAGATGCTTGGGAAAATGAAATATAACATTAAATTATAGTTTTTCTGAGTTTGTTGAAAACGGCTGAACCCTCTAACATAATCAACTTGTACCCATATTTTGTTCCGCACAGCCAACAAACAGACACTGCTCGTAGCATATCGTGGATTGCAAAAGTTGCGTGTTGCTCCGCACCAGATATTTGTTTTCATAATTCAATGCGCCGGGTTGTTCCATTTATCCGTACGATACGAATTACGCAGTTCGTGAAAGCTGGCAAAGTCTTGAGTCCTTGGAGCTCGAATTTTAGCTCTGGCTGGTTAGGCGTGCTCTCTAACAAACGCGACAGAAGGATTTCTGCGAAGAAATAGGGTTGTTGCAACGTTGTCTTGATATTCGCTTGCGTTGTATCGCATCAAATATTTTATTGTTTTTTTTTTTCTCTCGCAGGTGTCTCCGCAAAAAGAGTTAGAGTGGCGGCAGTGAAGAGTGCGGCGTCGGCCGCATCAGCTATGCCATTCATCGATGACGACCTACTTTGGTGTCCCGATGGCGACAGTAAAATGGTCGATTTGTCCCAATGCCTCGTAAGTGTTGATTTTGATGTGCACGAAACAACCTCTGAAAATTGCCAATTGTGTAATTGATCCTCTCGACTTTCCATCGATAATTACTTTCCTTAAGGAGCGCAGTTAGCTAAGGCGTAAAGCAATCGCCAGTTGATGTGTCGTTTGATGTGAAGAAAGCTTGTCGCTCGTGACGCAACCCCATTATGTTTGCCTTATGAAATAAGTCGTTATTTTTTGTATTCAAGGGGAGGATCATTCATCGGGATGCTCCTCCTCCAAATAGTCGTTGAGAAGATCCAACTATAAATTTAACGTCCGAAATTAACTCTGATGGGCAGTTGCACCTACAACCTTGATTGAGGTAGAATGGGTTAGCTAACTCACGTAAACTAAGTAGATGTTGAAAAGTAAAGACGAGTTGAGGTGTTAACTCGTGATAGTTCACAACTAATCAATTCAAAATCATTTAAACACCCGAATTCTCACCTCCATCTCGAATTCGTAACCTTCGCACATAAAAACACCAAAATCGGTTCATTGGCTTAGCATTTTTACTTTCCTTGGCTCTACAAAGCAGAAAAGAAATTTATGTGTTCGGCTGAAAAAAAAACAATTTTGAGTTTTCTTCAGATCTTTACGTTTCAGACCCTACTGAGTCTGAAAAACACTATTTGGGAAAATGGTCTGTGTGTCTGTGAACGATTTTGAGAGAAAACGGCCGTACCCAATCAGCTCAAACTCGATAGCTAGCCTGCAGGTTACCATGGGACGACAAAATAAGGGTATGAGCAAAATCCACCGAAAGTTAACTATAGTTATAGTGATCAAAACACCAATTTTTTTTTTCTCAAATACAGATAGCTTTATATTGATAGCTCCCTGTAAGGCAATTATACCGTAAAATTCTCATTCGTGGGAAAATGGCGAGAGCAAAAAACAATTACCTGTAGTTTCGACGAAAATCGATTTTAGCGCGATTTTTTTCTTATAAACTCCGCTGAAATGTCGCTACAATGTTAAAACAAATTGGTGAAGTAGTTCAATCAAATACCTATAAGGTGAGCGTTTAAAAACGCTCATAAGATACATGGGGGTGACTCCAGAAATTCCGGAATTTCAACTACCGCCGTTTCGCTTACTACCAAGTTTTAAAAGTTTCTACCCATTAACTCTGCAAAAGTGATTACTATCCTCTTCGGAAAAAATCGTGTTTACAGCCTCATTAACTCCTGTGTGTACCAATCTCTCAATAATGCTCCGGGAATGAGTACGAGCAGCGCAATAAATTCCGGAACTGAAAGCTCTGCCGCTTCCTGCTGCTGTGAAGGGTTTTTTTGACTTGTGGATTGGCGTAGAGCTAAGAAAAGTTCAGATACTTTTAAAAAGAGTTCAGAAAAAAAGGGCTCTTGGCCCGAAAAACCGCATTTGGGAACATGATCTGTGAACGAGATCGAGAGAAAGCTGTTCAAATTGACGAAATTTAAGATTTAATGATGACCATAGGGCGCAAAATGAAGGTTTGAGCAAAATCGGTCTAAAATTAACTTAAGTTATCATGTTGATAAAAACACAACAAAATTTTGTCACAAACGACTAACGATTATAATTTCATTTTTTGTATGAGCAGTCTCAATGACAGAATAGTACCTAAAATTCTCATACGTGTAAAAATGATGAGAGCAGCGCAATATATTATTAAACATTTCGAAAAAAAACCGTTGGTGAGTAGTGTCTTAATGTATCTGGCACTATATAAATTAAATATCTGGTGTTACGCATCACACAACGTTCCTCAACCCCGCTTACGTTCAGCGATATGTATTACTGGCGCATGTGACTAGGTTCGTATTTCGTCTAGTTCGTTCAACGTTGAAATTGATAGCGCTTAAAGTTCCGGAATTTATTGAGTCGCTCTTACTTACGCTACAATCTCATTTAGTAGACTTCCAATATGAATTTTTTTGAGAAGGATGTTGTTTTTCTTTTATGAAATTAAAATGGCGGTGAATGATAGGGCGGTCGTTTGAACTACGGAAATTTCGGAGTTGCCCCTAATTATATTAATAACGTTACTAAATGTTCATCGTTCGAGTAATTCATTGAACTGTCAATTTGGCTCTATGAGCGAGAGTTATGATGAAAAAAAACGCTAAAATTGGGTTTTTGGGAAATATATGATAATTTATTGTGTCGCTCTCGTCATTTTCCTATGAATGAAAATTGTATAGTACAGTTGTGATATTTCGAGGTATTTATACGAGTTCAAACAAATTAATCGAAATCATTTTAATCATCTTTGAGAAAAAAATCGTGTTTTGATCACTTTGACTATAGTTTTTGACTGATTTTGTTCGTACTCTTATTTTCTCGTACGTTAATGATCTGCAGGCTAAAGATGATGGTTCTGCCGTTTTCTCGCCTTTGAAACGTGAAGATCTGTAGAAACACACATTACATAACTTTCCCTTCTAATTCTTATTTTTAAATATAATACAACTAAGAGAACCTGGGAAAATAGGGGCTGACGACGAATAGCGTAAATACTCCTTAAAACATATTCACGCTCCATGTTCTCGTATTCCAACTTGATGAGCTGGTTGAACTATCACTTTTAGTACGTCTCCAGCAGAAGTAACCCGAGGGATTTCAAAGTTGGTGCGGTTATAAATCGTTTAAAGAGAAAACAAACCAAACAAATCTTATAACGCACAAAACAAATAAACCTTTGAATTGTCCACACCTCCTGCCGAATGAATCCAGAAGTGATTCACAGTACACGCTGCTGTCACAATAACTGCATGTTTGCAGCGCTGACTTTTTATTTTATAATCTGAATATTGGGGCTGAAGAACAAAGGAGGACTCCTATTCAGCACACTCAATCGCCTTGGGACGACGTTGTTGGAAACTCTAAATTATAATCTTCACCGGGCAGTGTCTCATTGTGCTCAAAACTAAAACGTTTTCCGCTCGAGAAATATATGTCACGATTACTTATTGAAATTTGTCACGTTTTCAGGACACCGGAGGGGGATTGGGGGAGCTGACGCAAACTGATCTCTCGGGCCTCGTCAGCGGGATCGACGAAGATGAAGATCTCCTCAAGTCTTTCGAAGTCGAGCAGCTCCTCTTCGATTTTAACAGCGAGGAGAGGGTTTGTGTTCATTAATTCCGACAAAACGATTTACATTAATTTAATCCCAATCGTAATTCAACGGCGAATTTGCAGGTAGAAGACTTGACTTATCAGCAGTCGCATTCAACTCGTTTAGCGTCCCACCTTTTTTTTGTTCCAAAACACGTCAAACTTGTTCGTAGGCAATGAAGTTTTCTTAATCGTATTTAAAAACAAACAGTAGGACGTTGTGAGTTCACACAATTTCAATATCAAATGAGAAAGCACTTAAAATGGGAACTTTAAAATCATTAAGCTTTCGGCAAATAAAGCTTGTTAAAATCTTTAGCTCTACGAAGTAAAAAGGAAAGTTAGGTAACTGGCTAGAACTCATCCGGCATGTTTTTTGTTGACCCTTGCGTTTCAAGGCCTACTCAGTCCGAAGAACACCATTTGGGGTTGGTCCTCGTGCCAGTGTACAAAATTGAGTGAAAACCGGAATCAAATCGGCTCAAATCTTATATTTAGCCTTCAAGTCACCATGCGACGAAAAAATAAGGGTATGAGCAAAATTGTCCCGAAACTAACTATAGTTTTTTTCTTTTAAAAGTTGGCTTTAATGTTTTGGATTACATTTTTCGTATGACGTTTTTTCGTAAATGACGACACGCAATTGTATAATTCATGGGAAAGTGACGAGAGGAGCACAATAAATGATCAAAAATTTCTAAAAAGGTTTTAGCGCAGTTTTTCGTTATAAATTCTGCTCATCTTTAATACCTCATAAAAATCAGCGACAATGAAACTATACGATGAGAGTTTAATAACGTTCATTAGAGTACTACCACACTGTTTACACGATCATTTTAAACTACTTAGTATTGGTCGTGGAATAAGTAAAAGCGACTCAATGTATTCTGGAGCTTTAAGCAGTATCAGTTTCTACTTCAAACGTGAAGTCATGTTTAAGTCCAAATGAACCGAGTGAAAAATAAATTAGGTTACTATCTGTAGCTTTGAAAATCGCCGATTGTGCATGAATGTGCTGACTGACTCCTATTAAAGGCAAGCGATTGATCGTGGTCTAGTGGTTAAGACAGACGATTCATAATTATCGACTTAAGTCGAGGATTGTGGATCGAATCTCCGGCGCGATTGCCGTAATTTTTGCCTGAGTCAGCAGCTCTTCAAAGCATCTCCAAAAACACCTCAGTACATGGAGTTGAGGGGAATGGTGTGATGTGTCATACCAGATATTTGTTTACGGGAAAGCGAAGGTTTTTATCTCAGAAACATCTTTAACACTTTTACGCATTAAAATTCAGTGAAATGAGGCCTATGATGCTAAAAAGAGTTTTTTTATTTAAAAAATAAATGGCTCTAACCATTTTCAACACACTCACTGAATGTCTTCAATAGTCAATACCGATTGTTCGGCATATATGTTCCTTTGGCAGTCCAGTGGACAAGGTTAACCGAAATGTGCCCAAACATTTTGTTTTTTCAAACGTTGTTGAACTTTCCGTCGTAAAATGAAAGAACAGGGACTGCTTCCTCTGATAAGGCAATATATCGATATACCCCGACCGAGGTCAGGTTATTGATATACCCGACATCGTAGGCTCTGGCGCCATGTTTGAAATTAGAAATAACGACAGCTGCACGATTATGCCAATTATTTAATGTTCATTATGTTAAAACCCGTTATATAATTATTTTAATTGTACAAAGACTATGAAAAGGAGTTAATTCAATGAACTTAAGAATGGGTATATGAAATAAATATGAGATAACTAACGGATTGGCGAAAACTATGTCGGGCATATCGGATCTGTTTCTTTATTTCATGACTGTACCTAAACCCTCGACGAGGGTTATATCAGTCATAGAAGTTGCGGTTTCGCTAATATGCAAGAGGCCGGCCCCTGCAGCATCCACCGAACTCAGACCTGTGGAGGTACGGCAGGTATGTGGTCGTTAGCCAGTCTCACCGTAGAGAGCTGTTGCCCGTGTGTTACCGCGCGGAGGTGACCACCTGAGGAATCCCGTACCATCTGGGAGTAGTTCTTAATCTGGTTCCCTACCTGATCTTACTGTTTACTTGGGTGGCAAGTTTCAAAAGGACTGATCAACTATAACCACGTTTCTTAGCCATTACCTTCTTTGCGAACTTTGCAAAATGGTTATAGGCTTCCTTTGTAGCAGTCAAAGCTGCTAAGTTCGTTTGCCCTCTCAACAACCGTCGCTCACTGTTGTAGAAACTACAGTGGAGCAGCACATGGTTTCTTGTTTCCTCCGCACTGGAGGCACAAGACGTGCATAATGGAGAGTCTTTCAGAGAAAAGAAGTGGAGCCGCGCATTGAAGTCACCATGTCCCGTGAGGAACTGGCTCGTCCAGTGGTTTGGCTCAACCCATTTTCTAGAAAGACGTTCACGGATGTTGGGGAAGAACTCATACGTATCACGTCCCTTTGACGAGGATTCCCATCTCGCTTGCCATTTCTCTAGAGCCCATTCATCGATGGCGGCAAGTTTCTGTTCTGTGGTGAGATCCGCATACGGAGTTCAGCCCAAAGCGGGGAAGCTCCCGTTTCACTCTCACTTGTCAATCATGCACTCAACAGCCAAATCAACTGGTAACTGACCAGTGATCACCTGGAGTGCTTCCGTTGTCTGAGTCTTGTAGGCCTTGGTGATCCACAGGAGCTGCGGCTCTCTGGGATTGGGCCAATACTCTCTTTTGATTGACTGTTAGTTTGCTACCCCAGACAACAGGGCAGTAGCCAATCACACTAAATAGATGGCCTTATACATGAGGATGGTGTCGTGGTAACACACACCCCCAAGTGGCCTTAGTAATGGCGCAGTGAGGCAAACCTTGCAATGGTAGTGCCTTTAAGGGACTGGAGGTGTTGGTTGAAACCCCACCTCTCACCTATATTCACTCCTAAATACTTGACGTGCTTTCAAGAAGGAGCTGTGGCCGCCAAAGCGTATTGTGGGTGGATTATTCACTTTCCCCTTCAAGAGGAGGATTAGCTGGGTTTTTCCTCAGCCACCTGCATCTTGACGATGCTCGCACCATTGGTTGACAGTGCGGAGCACGTGGTGGGTTTTTTTCTTCAATTTGGCGGACTGACTCTGCAAAGATCAGCACAGTCAAGTCATCCACATAGGGCGTACGGCTCGCAGTCAGTCTCCATGAGTTTCCTGAGAAGACCTTCAGAAGAAGGCATTCCAGAGTGCTGGTCCTAGGACCGAGCCCTGTGGGCACCCTTCTCAATCTTTTCTCCGGACGGAGACATGCCTACTTTCGATCGTAGCAGTTCTGTCTGTCAGGTAACTTCTGACGAGCGAGTGAGTACAGGTTGCGGGATTCCCCTACCTTTGAGTTCATTAAGAGCGCTGGCCACCAAGGTTGTCAAACGCTCCTCTGATGTCAATCAGAACTGCTATGACGTCATTTAGCCGGTGCCAGCAGGAAACACGCCGAATCTCGACAATGCCATCCTGCGTGGACCTTCCTTTGGTACACCCGTATTGCCCGCCTGTGAGGTTGCGGCCAAAGACTCCTTCGAGGGACTGCAACATCAAGATTTCTAGTGTTTGCCTAATATGGAAAGAAGGCTGAGTGGTCTCCATGATCGCTGGAGTCCGACTGATTGCGGTCGCCTCCTTTTGAAGAGTGACAACGCGCAGACTTCCACTGAGTGGGGAACTGTCCGACCTGCAGACAGTCATTAAATAAATTAAGGAGACCGCTCAGCCTTCCTTAGCATATTGCTTTCTATTTTATCTGGCCCAGGAGATTTGTTGGGCTTTAAGGTCGCAAGAGCCCTGCCGAGGTCGCCTGTTGTCCACAATGGGATGTCAGGCTCGTTCGGAGGGTCCATGATCAGCTCCCTTGCTGCCCTCTGGGCTTCAGTGTCTCGAGCTAGTTGGTCATCTGGGAACGCCTTCTCAAGGAGGGTTTCCAGTGAACGTTCGATACTGCAGGCCCAGCCTGACTCATTTTGCATCGCAGCTAAGACCTGCTCTACATTTGCTTTTCCTATGGAGGACTTGTAGTGTCTGCCCCAGGGGTTCTCAGAGCTCTCCGCTTCCACAAAATTTCGCCAGCCTTGCCGTTTGGCCTGCGTTTGATGGCGCGGTGGAAGGCCTTCTTCTCTTGGATGAAGGCAGTTCGGAGTGTTGCTCTGGCATCAGGGTCACGAGTGTTTTGGTACATCCTTCTGGCTCTATTTGCACTTTGCTTGGGGATTAAGTTCCTCAGTCCACCATGGGACTTTGATCGCCCTGTGCTCTGTTGGCCAAGTACAGAGAGCCCAGCAGAGTGCAGTGCTGTGGTAAATGTGTCCACTTTGCTGTCCACCTCTTCAGGTGTGGATGCTTGCACTATTAGGTCGGTGTCTCGTGCACGCAGTTCACCTTCCAGTACCCTAAAGAATTGCGGCCAGTCAGCATTTTTGTGCGGAATCGCTTTTCACGCGTGTCTTTGCAGAGGATGTTATCATCCGTAATGGCAAAGTCAATAACCATGTGATCGCTCTGCGTGCACCTGAATGCGACTCGCCAACCCTTCAATTTGAGTAGCAGGGTGTGGGACACGGCTGTGACGTCTATACACGACCTTCCTCCCGGGCCATCATAGGTCGCCTCAGTCATGGGGTCGTTGGCAACAACCAAGTTGTACCTGGTGAGCAGCTCTATATACGCCTCGCCCGCCCCATCCAGGGTTGGGGATCCCCACAATGGTGATCTGGCGTTTGCATCAGCTGAACTACGCAGGGGTCGTCCTGATAGGCCTGCTAGAGCCCGCTCAGTGGTTCGCAAGGCTGTTGGCAACTGGTGCGCCAAATTGCCTGTAAATGATATTACAACCAGCTCAAAGCCACCGGCTCGGATGAGCCTGGCGGCCAAGTGCTGGCTGTTCAGGTGAGTGAGTGCGAGCATGTCAATGGACGGTCGATGCAGGCTACTGCTGCCTTGGCTCCCGTTCTTGCTCCAGCCACCACTCGTGCCTGCGATCCGAGACCAAGAGTTTTGGATCCTATGTACGGTTCCTGTATGGCGAGGACACTGCAGCATTTCTTGAGTGCATTTTGCAGCAACTCAGCCATAACTGGGCAACTCTTATTTGTGTTGTGCTGAAGGATTCGAACTGTTTTTGACTATTCATAATCCACTCGTGACTCCTGGAGGGCAATCGCTCGCTGACGAATGGTACAGCGTGCGTCTCGTAGAAGTGTGCGACCTGTTGGATTTTGCGTTCGACGCAATTGCTGGCACGCAGAGGGGAGCATCACGCTTGCATTCCTTACTCAGATGTGGCAAGGCGCACCAGGCGCACACAACAGGTCTTGTACAGGCCACTGCCAGGTAGCCATAGTGCTGGCATTTGTAGCACTGAGTGGGGCTTGGTACTTTCGTATGGCGCACCGCTGCCAGGCTATTTGGAGGTGCCTTGCCCTCTAGTTTTTGTACAGGCTGGGTGATACCTCAATCACCCAATCCTTCTGTCTGCCACGCTTTTTGGTGAAGAGAGGCCTGACATCCTGCGGCTGCAAGCTAACGCAGGGTTGTGCTCAACAACTTGTTGGGCCAAGTCCTCTTTGAAGGTCGGTCCGCATCGCCGCAGCAGGCGTGGGAAACGACCCAGGGGGCTGACGCTTGGAGCTTCAACTCTTCCTTTGTGGAAATGTGGCTCGTGAGTGCCTTGGCCATTTCTGGCGTTTCCACAATGGCGGCGCCACCTCCTAACGCGGTGCGGATGTTCCTGGCACTGGACACTCAGAGCTTGGAGGTCCGTAGCAGGACACCCCGCATAAGCGCTTCCATTGCGTCAGGGTTGGAGGGACCAGCCTCTCCTTCCTCATGTCCGCCTAACCACTACCACGTTTTGTCGTTGGGTTTTTAGGGGGAGTTTGGCAAGCGGTGGAGGCTTTATTTTGGTTTTATTTTTATTTTTGCCCTTGTTTTTGGGCGGAGGCATAGGCGGGCGCTGCCTCGGCCTGGCCTGCTTCCTGCTTAGTTGGGGCCTGTTTCTGCTTCCTCTGCGCTTCCTGGCCCTGGCAGTCTGCCATTCCGCCTCAGCTCCATGAGGGAGGAAGGCGCAGTAGCGGCTACTGCCGCATATGAGGGGCCTGGGGTACTACTGCCTGGCTCGTTGTTGCTCCTCGAGTTTGGGGGCTGGTGGCACTGGCTGCTGGGCAATTGCCCTACGCAGCTCTTCCTCGACGACAGCCGCCACAGTTTCCCGCAGAGAGGGGGTGGCAGGGGCGATGTCGTTGGGGGGGCATTAGCTTTTATAGCCAGCTTCGAAATTTCGAAGAGGCAACTAGTTACGAGGTCCCGCATAGGTCCTGTCGCGTTGGCCCTCATCCGTGCAATTGTGATACTTTCAGCTACGTAGTACCCACATTTTGTCACTGATAAATGTTGAACGAAAGTATATCGGATATAATCGGATTTACAAGGGCTGGGAAAAAGTGTGATGTGGACCAGATAACTAGCTATTTAGCTCCAGTCAAAGAGGCTGTTTGATACTCTCGAAGGTACTCAGAAACGTCCTCATATTTAGCAGTCATCAGACGCATAAAATAATTATGCGTGGCGGGTGGGTCCTGTGATTGAAGGGGTGCATTGCTTCGAGTTGGCTTCTAAGAGGGTATTTCACTGTACATGTGCTGTTGGGAAAAATGTGATTATTACTGGCAGTCTTGCCTCCATTGCCCAAACTTACGATATCAGAATGTACAGTCCCTTATCACTCAATACTTTCTCATGTCTTGAAGAAGCGCTGTGGTGATAAAACCATCATTTACGAGGTGCAATGTGACAGCTTTAGAGCCCCTCTGTGAGATCTTCGGTAGTGATAGCGAATGCCAGCTGATATTACCCTGTAATGATCGACTCGTGTAATATTTTAGATTTCTCAGCTGCTTGAAATGAACAGTCTGACGGGAAATTGACCAGCAGGCTCTTGAGTCTCATGGAACCTCAGAGCTATCTGTCAATGGGCAAACGTTTCGTTGATCAGTTTCACAAAGGTCGCTTTAAGGATTGTGATAGCCCTTTCATATTTAATTGCATATATTCCGTTGGGCGCAAGAGAAAAACAGTCAAAAAGAGACTTGAATTTATTGATCAATGAGACGATCGAGATACAGGGCTGTTTTGATACACTGGGTTTAAATGGGAACTTAATTAGCACGGTAGAGTTCGGATTGAGCAGCCAGTAGAACTGGTTCACACGACGCTGTGGGTCTCTAGAGCTGTTGTTAAGACGAGAGCAGCGAGCTACTGAAAACTACAGGCACTGTGAACTGTCTTGGTTTAGAGTCGTGTCTTAGGGGGGGGGGGGGGGCTGCGAGTAAGAATTCCTAAGGACTTATCCTAATTACTAATCCTCAACTGAACTCCCATCAATGAAAAAAACTCACACCTGGGGGGTTTTCCCAGTTAGGGCCGAGGGCCACGAATAATTCGGCTGAGCTGAGCAAAACAGTTTCGTTTCTTTTACGTTACAAGTTCAAATGTGCTGCACAGTGTTGAACACTTTGTCCAACTTTATGAATAATTTTAGACGTTTCATTCGTATTAGTGAGAAATGATTGGGAGTCTTTAAACTAGGCAGTGAGCCAGTGCAAATGGTTCAGCTGTGTAACACATTCAACCCGAGCCTAATTTTACCTGTTCCACCTCAGTACTGGCTAGTGGGCTTTAATGCCACAACATGTATGGAATGTTGCTAAAATGATTTATTTATCACAAATTCTTGTTAAAATTGAACGCCGATCAGCTCTGGGCTCAAGGACATTAACGTTTAGTTCGGCAAAACCTGCAGTATTCAAATAAATCCGAGAAAACGCGATTTTTCCGGAATGAAACTAGTTATATTGGTTAAATTGTATCTTTAAGAGTGTCCAAATAGATCTAAAGGCAGTTACATAACTGGCCAACCCTGACGTCAGATGAAAAGATGTAAGATCCTAAGGTTTTTAGGTAGGTTTACTGATGTGATGACTTATGTGAGATAAGTCACGGTGTTGAAAAACTCGGTGGCCTCAGCTCCTGTTCTAGCATTCCCACATCTGCAGGAACCTTTCCTAACAGGTTCCTGTAATATGTAACTGTAAGTTCAGTTCTATCCTAATAACAGGGGGGAAGAAGTAGTCATGTCTTATTTTAGCAAAACTTTGACCTAACATGAGCAACTACTACTCTACAGGGCGGAAGAGTCGTTGCCTAGAGGCATTGCAGTAGCACGATTTCAAAATAATCCACAAAGCCGGAATAAGTCAAAGGTAGCCAATAGTATTAAAGTTAACGTACCTGTTTGGTGGTTCTGTCCTCTGGCTGGTGAGATACTGTGCGCCAGCACTTTAGATGTAAAGACGGCTAGACGCTAATGCGCTTGTCCACAGTATTTCATCAGCCAGAGAAAACGGACACCAAACAGGTACATTAACTTTAGTAATTTACCTACTGGCGGAATTAACCCAATCATTCGTTCATTTTTTTTTCAATTTACCTACATAATAAGGGAATAAAAACGATTTTGAAAAGAACAATTTTTATTTTGTAAAGAGCAAAACTAAAACTTAGACGCGAGGAAGTATATAATAAGACTTTTTTTGTATAGGCTAAGACAGAACTGAAAAGACCAAGATTTGTGAATAATATGTACTAGAAATATTGTAAGCAAAGGGGTAAAAAAATGTAAACTTTGGAAAAATATACACATTGGCTTACTTGTATAAATCTACTTTTGGGCTGGTTCTGGGAAGCGCTGAGAGTTGAAATCTAAGGAGATGTGAGAAGTGCTGGGAAATGAATATTGGTAATTGGAAATACTGCAGGCGAGTGAGTGAGTGATATCAGGGAGGCAGCTACAGGCACCACCAACTGAAGCTGCGGGACCAATGGCAGTATGCCGTGGCCACTGAGGGCCCATGTCCCAACTCCCCTTTCACGAACCTGTTGGGCGGCCCGCACATCTTCCCAGCCTATTGCTGGTACCCATTGCCTCACCCCCCTGGGTGTGGAGGAGGGGGGTGCCTGGTCGGGGATCGAACCAGAGTCCGCTGGTTCTATCCCCGCCTGGCTCGGACAGCCTCGCGCCCCAACGCGCTTGGCCACCGCCCCCATACTGCAGGCGAACTCAGTGGTAATGATTATCTGATAACCCTTTTCGTAGTGAGAAGCTAATTGAGCTCCCAGGAGTTCGGAAAAAACCCGTGCCCCAATAGAGCAGGGCCACGACCAGGTTCGACCTGGTATTCATACTTTTTTTTTTGACTACTTAAAATATATTAGAAAAACCAAAGAAAGTAAGGATCACGCAATAATTATTTACCTTGATTGTAGTACATTCACTAATAGCTAAATCTAGAGGCGATTGCGCCTGAAGGTGTCTGGAAGGGTACTAAAGGATGGAGACGTAGGTCTTAAGTCAGGACTGGAAACAAGTATAATGGAACAGGGCTGTAGGGCTGCCAATCGACGACGTTTTGGGTTAACCTGTGAAGAGGCGAAGGCAATAGAGTAACCCCAGTGTAACTGTTTCCATGCTGATTGTGTGGGCAAGCTCTTTTGAAGTAATGACAGCTGTTGGTAGCAGTATCAGGACGTATTGATGATGTTGACGTGGAGTATTCACCCACATGGGTGAGATAAGGTTGTACAACGACTTAGTTAATGCACCTACTGGTGGACGTTCGCAGTGGCCACTCGGGCTGTCAATTTCACACAAATTTGTTTGATTTAACGTTAATTTTGTCTGCAGCTTCGTCGTACGTTTGCGCTTATTTATTTGTGTATTTTATGTTTTGCGGTTTAGGAGGAAAACAATAACAACCTCCTCGGTGGGAACAAAAACCAAACGCTCGCCTTTTTGCAAGAGCTGCAACGGAATCAAGCTAATAGGAAATTCACCATCGCTGCTGCCAACCCTCTATTAGCTGGTTTGTATTAATAGGCGGTAATTTATTTGTTATTTATTGCTGTGACTCGTGGCAAAAGGCGTTTGTGCTAACTCTAAGAAATTAGGCTGGTCTGCGAATGGCCTCCTTATCACCCGAGAATGCGAAATATTGTTGTATTATATTACATCCATGGTGAGCCTACCACTACTTATTTTGGTAAAATTGTGTCGTTCGGACTGTAAGATTCACAAGTGCAGTTCTGAGTAAAATAATTCACGATAACTGTTCACAGAAACAGTTGAGGGTGGCAAAATCGAATAAATAATGGGAAGGGAAATATAATGAAAGTATGTCGTCACCCAGACAGATATGTTACATTAAAAATAGCATTCACCTTTGCTTCTAAACGTCCGAGTTTGAGGATGCAATTTGCACTTTTAATCACTTTCCTGCATATTGCTTGGTAGAAGTTGATCCAGTCATTGAAGGGGTGAGCGGACGCTTTGACTTCCAAAGCAACCATGCCGCCCAGTAGACCCATCACCCAAGAAAAGGTGACAATTTCGCGTCTACCACAAACCCGTTACAACACCTCTATTCAAACTCCTCTTGCGAACCACTAATCTCAGACAATTTCGTACATTCTGGGCATAAATACTAGTCAGGGATCACACAAACATGCACGCACCTCTGTAGAACTTTACATTCGCCTCATTATCACTTGATGAATCAAATCAGTCGAAATGTGCGTGTTCAAGGCTTGTCAAAAAGTTTTGAAAAACGAAAAACGCGAAGAGAGCTGTCAGGGAGGCATTAAGCAGAGGTGACAAAATATATACCAATAAACGCGCTTGAGTAAAACTATGGGGAAATGGTGGGCAAACACCTTAGCAGCAAATTGAGAACTGTCGCTTTCAAACAGCGATCTGGTAAGGCATCTCCACGCCAATTACGTCATTTGGATTATATGGGCCAGTTTACCACGGACATTCGTCATGTTCCTGCTGATGTTTGTTCACGGATTTCCACTATTGTTGTCTCAATGATCATCTCACTACCAGACATTGCCAAAGCTCAGTGAAACTGTGAAGAACTTCGTTGTCTTCGCGATTCCAACTCGACATCCCTGTAATTTCAGGATATGACGCTTGACGATGGTAGCATTTTTGTCTGCGACTCTTCAACTGGAAAACTCAGACCGTTTGTACCCACCACTCTACGTCGCACGGTGTTCTAGGCCCTGCATAATCTGGCTCATCCAGGCGTTCCAGGATGATTCTGCTGGCCATCACTCAAACGTGATGTTGCACTTTTGGGCTAAGACGTGTATTGGTGGCCAACGTACAAAGACCTGGCAGCACACATCAAGTGCTATTGGTTCTTACTCCATTGGTGAGAGATGTGTCAGTCATATTAATCTTGACATTGTTGGACCACTCTCTGTGTCTCATGGATTCAAGTACCTACTGACAATTATAAATCGATTTTCAAGATGGTCCGAGGCAATACCTCTTGTAGAGATAACAGCTGAATCCGTTGCTTCTGCTCTACTCACCTCATGGATTTCGCCGTTCGGTATCTCTTGCTGGCTGACAATCGATCGTGGTAGACAATTTCAATGTCAGGACAGTTAGACCAAGCTCCTGAGAATTGACCATGTAAAAACAACTGTCTATCATCTAGCTGCCAATGGTGCTATCAAGCGATGGCATTGAGTTCTTAAAGCAGCTTTGAAAGCTCAACTAACTGAGGATTGATACCCTTACTTGGACTTTGTTCATATCTGATACCCGAGTTCAAAGTCACACCCGCTGAGTTGGTTTATGGTGAGCCCATTGCATTGCCAATTGACTTCATAGAAGGTACAACTTCAGCTACTCCTGATGCCCCAATGTTGGTTCTGTCGCTTCGTGGACCACGTGCGATCTTTTCAACCAGTCCCTTTCAAGTAAAACACCAACAAGGCAGTCAAAAAGCGTATTATGAAGTGACCAAACAAGGACCATTGGAGTCTGCACGGTTCATTTTGACTTTAAAATGACGGTAGAATGTGCTAGTCAAGGAACAGTTGACAGGGAATGGTGAATGAGTGAACTGTACTTGTGAACGCCACAGCCCCAACGATGCAATTCACCCTTTACTTCCATTCTTACGAAATACTACAGAAATGGTGGCTAGTATTAGTACAAAGTACAGTAAAATAGGTAATCAAATAGTCGTTCGTAAATGGTGACACTGTTCGGATGATGGCTGATAAGTTGAATGCATGCGGGATGGTGTGGAAGTTGTCAATCGTAATTCGTCTTTTTGCAGAAACTTCATCACATCAAGTGAGTCAGAGTTTCTAGTTCTCAGCAGGCTTAGTAATATTTTTGGGGTTTGTGGAAGCTCGTGTCTGAACACAATATAATAAATCAGACAAAAACCTTGAAACTCGCCTTAAATCATAAATAAACAAAATAACACACTTCTTGGGGAGAAAATAAGGAAATAAAATTAACGTAATGAGACCCAATTTGAATTTAATCGAAAAGATAGAAATGAAATGAACGAATCGAATTCCTTTTTAAGTATTAACTCAAAGTAACCTAATTGCTCGGGTCGTGATTAAAGACAATAACGGAGCAAGGGATTAATACACCATATGCTAAACTTTGTCCAACAATATTCAAACGGGGGAAAAGGCACTGTAACTGTAATATGGCTGATAATGGGAGAGACTCAATTAGCACATTACACAGGGCTTGTGAAAATCAGAATGCAAGACGCCCCTTGCAATTCTTGTCTTGGAGAGCTGAGCCTTCTCCTAGCGCTTGTCTGCCAAATGGTTGGACTGAGTGCCCAAAGGAAGGAGAGCCAGTGGTGACGAACTGGCTGTTGTAGGATCGTATTTGGGCGTTTCACTATAACAACTTCCTTCCAAGTAATGGACGTGTATTCAAGTCTGTTCCACCATATGAATAGCCCACAGGTAGGGGTGTGTATACAGATCGAAGGAGCTCTAAGTGTTGCGGAATGCGTCTGGAGGAGAAATAGGCATCATCTCGTTGCAAGCCGCGGACCCGAATTTTCCTAACCTCCCGATCGTGGCAATGCTGTCCCTCCTCTCCCTGTCCTTCGACCAAGTTCTTTTTCTCCATTCAAGTTGAATCAGCACTGCTTTAAAGAACGGCTCTGCTCGATAGGAGCGGCTCTGTGTTCCAGGTCACAGCTTAATCTGATCATGCCCATAACATCACTCCCCCTTGCGGGAAGATCAGGTGGCAATGGGGGTGGCTAGAAGTTTTCCCAAGGAAGGTCTTCGTTCTATCTTCTTGAGTGGGTTGTGAGGAGGCTTGTCTGGCAGTGGCGCAGGCAGGTGAACTTATGTCATTTTCTTACCATCGATATGGTGCTCCCTTTTTTTGTATGGTGCCTGATGATCCCACCCACCTCGTCATCGAAGATAGAAGAAGAAGAATCAACAAGTCGGCCAATAGTCGTTTTGATTTTACGCTAAAGTAGAGCGATCAGGAGCAGCAGGGTCTGTCGACAGCTCCTCATCAACCAGTCCTCATGACGCTCTTCTGGATCCACCTGCAACAACATTATAGAAATTATTTGCAAACAACTGCAATGATTCTTGCTGTATGACGTATTCGTGCGGGGTAGAGCTCATATGAAGCGCGCAGGGTTCACTTTTTTCCAATACAATAAAATCAAAAAACGAAGTTTGAACTGTCCCAGTAATGTGTGTAAAGTATACCCAAAGCCAATTTTTTCAAAGTCTCGTAGTAACTGGTCATTTTTGTGGTTTTTAAAAATATGTCTCGCAATGTGGGGACAAACTGACTATTATACGGCGGTTCAAGTAGGGACAATTCTTCTTCCTAATCCCAAGCCATAAACGCACTGGGCTTATTAAGTGAATGAGGCGTGATTTCAAACCGCAGGAACGTTGTAATATTGCCCACGGTATAAGTGACTTAGTGAAACAATATTCGAATACTCCCGGGTTTGGAAATGTAAAACACCACGCCATCACAATCGACGGTCTTGTCCGGTACTTCAGAATTGCCTTGAGCCCTTCAACCAAGAGATAGGGAGCGCTAGTGGCCTCCAACACCAGGAGTGTACTGACTGCCCCTTAATGGGGGGACCTTGGCATTTTTCCAAAAAACGGCTTTAACGCCTTGGATTAAATTGTCAAGTTATCTCCAAGTAATGATTACTCAACTTTTCTTCTTAATAAATATCTCTGTGAAAAATCAGTAAGAGGAGATGTAGGCCCATGAAGCCAATTGAAGCATTTCTTCTTACGGACTCGTGTCTTCAACTAGTCTATATTTAGTTCTCAATCCATGTTTCAATCATTTTTCAACATTTCCTCAGTAACTGAACAACAAAGAGCCTGATGTAGAAGTGTGTTCTAGCCACCTATTACCTCATTTTCGTGTCTCCAATTAGTAGTTATCGGATAAGTCAATTGAAAGGAGATGAAATTCAAAATGTGCCAAAAACCGTTTTCGCTGTTCTTGGTCCTGCGAAGTATAAAGTTATGTGATTGGCTGAAACAAAATTTTGAATTAGCTGTCGATCGTTCAAGAGCTACCGCAACAACTTTTGGGGAAATTGTGTGTCTGTGAGCGAGTAAGTTGAACCCATTCCCAATAATGGGGAAACAGTAGGCACGAACCTACTACGAAAAGTCATATTCACATGAGTATAAGGTGTGTTGTCCAAGAACCGTTTGATAATTTGAGGGGGTGCTTAGTTCTACAGCCTTTACTCCTCTCCTGCCAACAAGCGTAGGGACCTCCCCAATGAAACTGCAGCAACTCCTTGGCTTCATGGCCTGTGACACGTAGCTTGACAGCGTTGTGTCAGTGTCTGTGAGCAGAAGCCATTTCAACCGTGGAACTTTTCCTCTGCAGACTCAAGGTGCCATTTCAAGTTAGCTGCAGCTTGAGCAGCCTATGGACCTGAACGGGTCCAAGGCCAAGAGACGTTCTCCCAGCACTCACGCTTCTTTCACATGTTGTGGCGTAAACAAAAAAAAAATTAGCGACGAGAAATGATGAAGGATAGTGTCGCAGTTTCAGATGGTCTAAACTGGACCTTGATTCTACCGTTGTCGCTTATCGCTCTACCATTTAGTGCTGATCGCAACCTCACATCGGGATCGCTTGCTCAGCTCCGCCTCGATTCGTGGGTTTCTTCTTGTTTCGTCTGGCAGTCTGCGTTTAGTTCGCATGAACGACTTTCGTCCTGATTCCCTCACCACTAAGGAGTCGAGAGTTTCTTCTTCTCCTGTTCTTTTGAAGTAATTAACGTACCATTCTCGTACCAGACCCAAACTGCATCAAGATCAGAGGCAGACACTGTGCCAGGTCAACCCCAACCTCCAGAAGGGTTCTCTTAATCTCGCCCATCTCGTCCATTCACAGAAGTTTCCTTCCTTTTTTTGTTTGTAATGAGCTCAGTTAGGAGAAGAACTAGTTAACTTTTAGTTATTTATTTGTGCTGTAGCCCTGAGATTCGTTTATTTATTTATATTTATGTATATTTTATTTATTCAGGAAATTTTATTTTTATCGTGGGTTCATCCAGTTATTTGCGTTTACAGCACACTATAGCGTGGATTCTGAAGATGGGTAAAGGAGTTAGTTTGCATAAGACCTGAACTGACCACCCCTTCCAGTCAGGTGTGTGTGTCCAGTGGATAGGCCTTCACGCTTAGTAGCAACTCCTTTTGTTCCCTCGGAGACCTGCTGCTATCCGGTCTAGGACTTCCTGGACACAGAGCATCGTGGAGATGAGGTTGTCTGGACCAGTAGAGGCTAAGTTGAGAGGGCTTCTCTTTTTTATCTCTCTTGCGTCTGTTGGTGCCAGTTGTCCAAAGAAGGGGCGTGAACATTAGCTCTCAATATATTCGCATATCTGCTCCGTGCCCACCCCATGTTGACAGTTCATGAATCACCTGTGCACTGATGTATAAGTAGGAGTAACTCAATGAGAGCAGAGAATGTTCTGCTACGTTCAGCCAATTTTGTATAAACTGACTGAAAAACAAATATGATTAGTACCTGGAGTTCCAAAAAATCGCTGAGAAAAGTAGTGTGATCGCACCAGATATTTTATTATAATTTTTGACGAATTTGGATCACTGTCCTTGCCTTTGTGCTCTGCCTGAGTGCTGGGTGCTTCTTTATGTACGGCCTTTGTCTGAGTGCTGTGTTTTTATTGTAACATGTTCGTAATGATCACGACCCTCAGACACAACTCGAGTAACACATGATCAACTTATAATTTACGAATATTACTAGGTAGTAACGAGACATTTAAAATTGGTAAAATGAACTGTTATGTTATGAGGAGGGAGTAGTTTGCAAGAGGGAATCCTTCTTCATCATTTGTTCTCTGGTTGATGCTTCGGAGATGTGTGAATTAGACTCCATACAACCTCATTTCTTGATATTGCCAATACATTGCGATTTGATCAAACTGTTTGTTTCCGGTTGTAGAAAAACTCGCTGCGCCCGGCCCGCTGAGTACGAACAACCCTGCTGTTGGAAGTGGAGGTTTGGAACCGTTCACAAGGATCAAGACAGAGCCGGGAACCAGACAAGGTTTGTAAGGTTGTTATTCGTTAAGTTGTATTTAGGCGGCTCGAGGACCGCAATGTGGATTTGAGGAGTAAGAGGAGCACTTATCTACAATGTAGTTTTGTAGGCCCAGAGGTCGACGCCCTCTTGTAAAACCCACTAAGTGACTAAGTTGGTTGATGTGGTTCGTATTGGGCGTCAGGAACATGTCATCATTACCAAATTACCTCCCACACGCTGGTTCTAATCCAGAAATGTGCCTGTGTGTAGCAGTTTGGTGCAGAACCTTACATTCAACCATAATCTCGATGTGGCGTCCCAATAACATCTGCATCTTCCACTCATCAAAAGTGGGGAGTGTGGGGTTTTCGAGGGGATGAGTCGCTCAGACCAGTGTTTTTTTGTTTTTACTTTGCCATGGCGATATACATCTTTCTTCTGCAATCCCCTTCTACCAGCGTTGACTTCATGAATTCCTGCTACTTCTATTCCCAAGAACTTCATTTCGCTTCTGCATTTTTTCATTTCCACGGAATGGGACCCTTTTTTGGAGCTCACCCCTTGGTCTGTTAGACAGGTTTGAGTATCCTATCGGCAGAGCTAGTTGTATTTTTTATTAGTGTGCGATTTTCTGATATCCAAAGGAAATAGAGTCAGATCTTGACATTTTGAGAGCCGCCGAATAAAAAGAAAAAGGCCAAAAAATTGTCAGCGTACGTTTGTAGGTGTGTGAAAACGGTCCAGCACCTGCAGTCTCTCAAAGGTGCTACACTCACAAGGTTTGTCTCATTGCAAGCAATTAGCAAGGCCACTGTGACTCACCGTGACACTATCCTCATGTACAAGACTGTTTACTTGAGCGTGATTCTGCTCCGCAGTCTGTGGTAGGAAACTCACAGTCAATCAAAAGAAAGTACTGGCCCAATCCCAGAGAGCTGCAGTGTGGGGATCACCGAGGCCAACGAGGCAGCATCTACTGAATGACAACTTGCAGCGCTATTTGAATAATAATTTCAAGCGAGATGGGAATCCTCGCCAAAGGGACGTGCTTGTACCAGCCCCCCCCCCTCACCACGAGGAGAGAAAGTCTTAGGAGAAAGTCCAGACCACTGGACGAGCCAGTTAAATCACTGTCTCCATGATTTGTGTGAGTGTGTGTTTGTATGTATCGAGCCGGACTATTGGACGTTATGTAGCACTTCAACTTCTTTTCTCTCGAAGACTTTGCATCTTGCACATCTTGCGCCTCCAGTGCAGAGGAAACATGAAACCACATGCTGCTTAGACCACTGTAGTTGCTACAACACTGAGTGGCAGTTACTGGAAAACCAGCCAAAGCTTATAATTGTTCAGCCCAGTTTGTGAAGAAGGTTATAACGAAAAAAACGTGGCCAGAGGTCAACTGAGGCCCTTTGAAACTGGCCCACCCAAGTAAATAGTTAGATCAGATGGGAAACCTCATTAAGAACTCCTTCCAGATGTTACGGTATTCCCCAGGTTTGGGCAACAGCTCTCCACCAGACTGGCAAAAGACCAAAGACCTGCCGTACCTCCGTCTGGGTTTGGTGGATGCTGATGATAGCGGCGTTTGACTGATAGAACTCTCTTAATTAAACTTAAGGAACAGTCATTTTAATAAGGAAACAGACCGATTGAGCTGGTTCTTTTTGTTTTGGTTCTGTTCACGATTTTTCCATGATAAGAAAATAAGGTCATGAGCACTTTCCAGCAATTGTGAGGGTGTTGAGGGACCAACATTTCCACCCTTTTAGTCTGGATATCGAGAACCCATCAAGACACGCCAACTATTCTAACTTCGGCCCCTTGAAGTTGACATTGACCTCTTGAAACTCCTGTCAATTTTGCCTAGTGATGTTACCCTGCAACTTCTTTTCGATGTACAGAAACAAAAAAACTTGTCGAGGCCTTCTGACGATCCGTCATTCTTCTTCCTTGCTGACCCGCCCCTTCATCGTCAAGAATGTCAGGCTCTTACTAGTTTTCCCTACACCCATACTGTTGCAGCATCTTGGCTTCGACGGTGGAGCTACATGACTCTGACAATGGACTGGTTATGTGTAAATATCAGCATTCACTTCAACAGTACATTCTTGTGTCAGTTCTCATAAACGTGGTCCCCTCGGCAGTGATGAACCCTGTACAGAACCGTAATAGTTCCTATTACTTTCCTCAACTCAGAAAAAAGTTTTGAAAACCTGATCAACTCCAACACACAACTTTCTGCAACCCCAGGTGCATTTTGATCACAGCGAAAAACAAAATATTTTTGCGCTCAGTTTATATAAACCGTAGCTCAACTTTCTACATGCAAACTGGTGGAGCTTCAGGTTCCAGACTTTATTAAAGCCCCACGACTCTTATTCTAGCGACTGTCAACTAGATTGTTTTTAGAAGATTCCTCAGGCAGAATTGTGAGAAATTCTTAGGGTAGCTCCCAATTATCTTATGAACATTTATCAATACCTCATCGTATAGTTGGACCACTACGCTGATTTTTATGACAATGCTATAAAGAATACACTTCGCTAAAATCGATTTTCTTGGAAGCTGCTGTTCACTGTGGTGCCAAAATATGAATGAAATCGGACTATAATTAACGATAGTTATCACAGTGATCAAAACGCCCAACATTTTTTCCTCAAAAACGCCCATAACGATTTTTATTAATTTATTTGTACGTACGGTTTAACATGGTACGACAATTGCGAGGTGAAAGTTTGATCCGTGGAAAAAACGACTCACGCACAATAAATTGTATCAAAGGGATTGCAGTGCAGTTTTCCTTCGTACCTCTCTCTCCGATGACACTGGCGTTCAGAAAAAATGAGTGGTGGTCCAACTTGCTGCGTTTACTGTGAAAGTTAAATAACGTTCGTGAGATAGGAGATCCTCCTAAAGTCAGGAGCGACTTAATATAACGTCATTTTTACTTTCTGCAATCCCCGAGGGGCGCCGTACCTTTGTGCAACGCATTTCTACGGAAACATTTATTTGTAGGTAGTACTTAATTGGTTAAAAGTACGTCGAAAGTTTGATCGAAATTGTTTGCAGCCGTTTTTGGGGAAATCGGAAAAACGCAAATTAATATTCGACAAATCTCGTTTTCATGACTTAAATTTCCTTTCAACAGACAGATATAAAAATAGTTGCGAACTGCGAAGTGTGGGTATTGACTTATCGAAGACACTCCATAAGATTGATCAAGTCTAGTGATGTAGTTACTCTGGAGATTACGAAAATATTCAAAAAAACATTATTTTGGACACACTTTGATTTATATCTCTGTTCAATAGACTCGCAGAGGACAATGTATAAGTAATAATACGTAGGTATTAACTATTTAAAGATATCCTGTGAGTTTAGTGAAAATCGTTGAAGCCGTTTTGTGAAAACAGCGGAAGAAACATATTTTGGCTTCACATGCGGCATCTCCGTTCATTGAATTTTCATGGAGATAATTATGAAGGAAAGTTGTGTACTGACCAGTAGAAGATAATTTGAAAGTTTAATTAGAGTCGTTTGCATCCCCCCCCCCCATTTCAATCGATGGAAATCGCTCATCGCTTTATTTTCCCGTTATACAAAATATCGCCTTATTTCCCGTTCTGCCGTTCTCCCACAAATTGAACAACATCCACACGCCAGAATGAAGTTTCTTGGATTCAGTAGGCCTCAAAACGTCCGAAGAAAACTCAACGAGTTGGATTTTCTTTAGTAACTGACTTCTTTTGGTTGCGTGTGGCTGTAGTTTAATTTGAAGGGCTGAACCGTTTGAGGTAGTTCTTCCTTAGTTTTGGTCATGTTTTGATGACGCAGAAACTAGATCCATTCCAGCGATAGGAAAGGGAGGGGGTGTACCAAAAACTAAGGGTTTTCGCATTTTCCTCAATAGCGACTGTAACGATGTTGATTAAACTTTCAAATTATTTTCTACTGGTCAGTACCCAACGTTTCTTCGCCATAATTATCTTCGAGAAATAGCTTTTTTGTCTGTGTAAGTGTAACTTAAATCTACTTTACCACGGTTTAATCAAATCGGTTATTTTACGTCAAACAGAACAGAACTAAACTCTTTAATTTCTTCTAACTAGGAGTGGACGATATACATCGATGTTTTAAAAATATTCGATGTATAGTAACGATACATCGAATCAACCCATGTATTTTTAAGTTTTAAACATCGAGTATGTATCGACGTTTTTTTTCGAAGCATCGAAAAGGCAAACAATCAAACCTACCCCCCTATCTCTCTACGGTTAATAACTTTTTTTTGTCTTTTTCAATTACATTATTTAGCAATCGCAAGGTGTTTCGTCAAAAAGCGGTATCACTTGTTGAAAAGGCCGCCAATATTATAGAGGTCAGTGCAACCAACCCATAAAAAATATAAATGCAAATGGCCAACTGAATTGACCCACCGTCTCTCTCTTACTTACAGTTAGTTGCAGTAAAGCATATTATTTTAATTTTTGTATTAATTAGATACCTACTCAGCTTGATTCAGAATTCATTTTAAAATTTTCTGTGTCGTGTTAGCAATAATATTTATTAATCAAAGTGTTAAACTGAACAACACGTTATTTGTAATATTAGTATCATAATAAATTTGGAAGGATTACAAAAAACAGTTTCCAACATTGCATAATATTGCCTTTAAATATCTAACTATGGTGGGCTCATCAGTGCCATCATAGAGACTGTTTTCGCGAGCGGCGCAGGTAATACTCAACAAAGGAATATATTAAATGGTAAAAGATTGGGTAAAATTTGGTTTTTACAAAGTATAGATAAAAATTATCGGGATATATATTAAAAAGAAATGTAAAGATAAAGTAATTTAATAGATGCTTACTTTTTATTCCTAAGCCACACACATATTTTACTTATAAAAAAAAAACAATCGATGTATAGAAAACATCGATGTATTTTTTGATACATCGATATTACATCAATGCAACAATCCGATGCATTAAATCGAAAAAACATCGATGTTTTTTAAAAATGTCCTTCACTACTTCTAACAATCTCGCGTGACTCTGGTCATATGGATGTATTCAAATAGTTAATATCTATATAATGTTCTTCTTGTAGTCCATTAAACACAGACAAAAACCAAAATGTGTCGCAAATAATGTTTTTTAAACATTTTCAAGATTTCCAGAGTAACTGCTTCACTGGATTCGATCAGTCTTATAGAGCGTGTAGCAACCTATACCCACATTTTGTTCTCCATGATTATTTCTGTATCTATCTGTTGAGCGAAAATATAAGCCACGTTAGCTCGGATAATGAGATTTGTCGGTTATTTTCCAAAACGGCTCTAACGATTTCGATCAACTAATGCAGTACTCTCACCGAACTGGTACAAGATGTTTCCGTCGAAATGCATTGAACGAATACATAGCGCTCGTATGTGTAGCAGGTTATTGAATTTTCGCGGGTTCCGGAAAGTTTATTAAGGTTTATAATAACTGTAAACACAAATCTACAACGGCGCTCCATAGATTTTCATTAAAAGTCGTTCCTTGAGCAGCAGCGGTGCAATAAACTCAGGAACCTAACGCGCTACCAGTTTTTACGTTGAACGTTTAAGGAGTTTTACGTGTGAACTGAGTGAAGGCATATTGGATTAATTGCTAGAATGTGCGCGGGGCTGGAAATGAGTCGTTGACGCGTCGCACCTGATGATTTGACTTCACATTACAATGAATTATAATAGTCGACTTTGACGATAAGGCGTATAACGGTGAGTTATTTTTTGTTTCAGGTAAGAACTATTGCCGGTGTTATTCAATGAGATGCCAATTCTGGGACAATCCGTAGAATCACCATCCCCCCCCCCCCCACAATAAAATGCTATGAACGTTTCGTTGAGCGTTTACTGCGCTTAAGTTGTTTTCAGATCGTTCGGAAACGTTCGAAGAGAAATGGAAGTTGCCGTCACGATGTGACAAGTCGAGACCCCTTAGAAAAGAGTAAATTTTAGGTTTTCTTAATGGGGGAAGGTGAGTAATGATGCATGTTATAATAATTAGTTATTAATATTTACAATATACCGATTCGAGAATTTGACAAAAATTAAGAGTCAAGATTCAAATAACGGGCAGCCTGCGACGTTCCCGGCTTTCGTTTGCGCAGTAGGCAGGTCACTAAAGTGATGCAAGGAAACTGTGCGGCGCAATTTTACAATCTACCTGTGTACAAATAAGTCCATTTCCCTCAGTCACTGCATCATTTGGGTCCAATTTTGCTAAACCCTTTACTTCCATCAGCTCTACGTAGTAGGAAGGAAAGTTATGTAATCGACAGACGCCTTTTTAGGTTAATTATTCAGAATGTTTTCGGTCAGGATAATTTGTTTACACCCTTCCCCCTCCCCAAATTTGACACTGGACGTTTAGTTGTTCCCACATGCTTAGGCCATGGTTGTTATGGGCAAAAAATGGTTTACAAAATCAACACAAACGCAATTTTGGCAGTTTTATCGCAAATACGCCGTGTTAGGTATCATTAGGTGCAGTGTCGAATGGAAATATTCACTGAGGTAAGACTGGGTCTAGACCAAAAATAGTCAAATTACATTGTTTAGTGAGACAATACATTGAAAGTAATCGTTCCAACCACCGGTGAGAACGACTCGTCCTGTCGTGCCAATCGCCTATTGGCTCACACAGGCGACTGGTCATTTTCGTCGTTCCATTGTAGTCTGGTCATGTTTCATATCATTAACAATTTTCGATGCTGAGTCGTACGGGATCGGTCTGCTGTTCAAGAGAATGATAAACCGTTGTGTAATAACTTGCAGCGTTTTCGTACTAAAAGTTGTACAGAGATGAACACGAATATCAGGAACAATTATGTTGACAGATAAATTACGAAATTGCTGGATATTCAATACTCGTTGATTCGATACACTGTGATCTGAAATTTTGTCGTTGATGTGTGTGACGTACTTGGGGAATTACCCGCGGGCAGGACATGAGTGAAAGTCGTTTCAGGGCCCCAAAAACGAACCAGATAAATATACTCGAATATACTCACTTGATGTAAAATAAACAAAATAATGCCTCACGGGAAAGTACTGGGAAATGAAATTATAAACCAACTAGGACCCACTTGAATTTAATCAGGAAAAAATTGAAATGAACTCCTTTTAGAATAACCTATGCACGGATTGTAGTAAATGGGGGAATTTTAAACACCAAGCTCTGATCGCTTAACTTAATTCACGCAATATAAAAGGGACTTGAGGTACTTATTCACTGGCTTAAAAATGGGAGAAATTCGTGAGCGATGCCGGCAGCCATTCTGCCAAAAACGTGGCTCCTCCGCTTATAAATAGCGGCGAACTGCACAGGTGGCAGCCCGCCGAAAACCATGTCACTCCCCCCCCCCTCCAGACAAAAAATTTTTGATCCAAAAAAAATTTTATCGAAACCCTACGGCAGTTCAGTCCGCAGCGCACGGGAGAGACTAAAAAAAAGGAAAAAAAAGAGAAAACAAAGAAAAATAGAGAGAAACAAAGAATAGAGGGAGCGGGAAGCCTGTTGGCAGTGGCCTCGGGTAGGCAGAGGATGGGTACACTCCGGGGAGGCTGTGGATGCCAAGGCGATAGCACACCCGCTGGACACTAGAACCCCAGGAGGAGAGAGTCTCCAGGGTCTGGGTGCTTTGGGAGTCACCCCGGCATTGTCACAGCAGGGAGACGTGCGTGCTAGTGGCACCACGGCTTATGGGAGAATTCAGCCCCTGAACCGACACCCAGGATAAGGGGAAGGGGAGTAACCCCCCCCCCCCCCAGATATGCACACGTAGAGTACATACAATTACGGTCGCGAAAGTTGAATGAGATGAAACAAGTTATGCGATTCTCCGCTTCAAATGTATTTCCGAAGCTATAGGCGGGCCAGAGGGCGGTGGCACCAGGTCGGCTGGCGAACGAGACTCTTGTTGCAACTTGTCGCTGTTCTCCCCTCGGTCCTCACTTTGCCCCCCCCCCCCCCTTGTTCCTTCGCATTCCGCGTCGAACTCCCGTTGAATTCACTTCTCGCCACCTCCGAAAACATTCGATCCTCTAAATTGTCCAATAAAAATGTGAATCTTTCTACAAAGTTAGTTGAAATTTGAAGAATTGAAACTGTACTCTCGCAGCAACTAATCGCGGGTGAGTACTTTCCCTTAGGACGTTATTTAACACTAAGAACAAGACGGAAGGTTAAGTAATTGGCGGCAATTTGATGTATCTTCATCTCTAACGCGAGATTCAATGTTATTGCTTGTCAGTCAGTAATATCATCGATAACTTGTTTTATTAATGAAAATGACTCAATATACTTCAGTTTGTGTGCAGTTGTTTAAACATTCGCCCACGTAATGGTTCATTATTACGATCGTAAACTACACTTCCCGTTTCTTTATTACTTAATGGATCAAGTTTTAACTTCATCATCTTACGGGGTTTCGCCTCTTTTTGCTTATCTTAACCGTATGGAGGAGGAAAGTAATCGACTGTCAAGATTTGATTCATTCTGAATAATAACCCTACATTTTTATTTCAATCCATCGGGATTCCAAATCTGCAACGTCCATCCGTCGTCCGGCCCGTTTTATGGCCTTAACGTGGAGAGGGCACTAAGAGCGTTTGAGTTCTCTTCAGATCTTCACGTTTCAGACCCTTCTGAGTCCGAAAAACACTATTTGGGATAATGGTTGTGTGTCTGCTAACGCGATTGAGAAAAAATGGCTGCGCCAAATCAGTTCAAACTTGATATCCGGCCCACCGGTCACCATACGACGCCAAAATAAGGGTATGAGCAAAATCCACTCAAAACTAACTACAATTATCATTGTGATCAAACCACCAGATATTTTTTTTCTCAAAAACGACTCTAACAATTTTGATTAAATTTTCTGTATAGATAGCTCCTAATGAGACAACAATACCGTAAAATTCCCATTTGTGGGAAAATGACGAGAGCAACACAATAATTCACCCAACATTTCGGTGAAAATCATCCATTTTGGCGCAGGTTTCATCTTATGAACTCCGCTCAAATGTTTCTAGAACCTTCAAAAATTAAGCTACTAGTCCATTGAAATGCGTATACGATGAGCCATCAATAACGCTCATAAGATACATAGGAGCTATACTAGAAATTCCGGAATTTCAACCCTCATCTTTTCGCATACTACCATTTCTAAAAGTGTTTACCCGATAGCTCTTGAAAAGTTATTGTTATCCTTTTCAAAAATTCTTGTTTGAGCTCCGATATTTATTTTTGTACCGATCGCTCAACTTTGGTTACGAGCAGTACAGTAAATTGGGGAACTGTAAGCGCTACCGCTTTCTTTCCTCGTTAAGTGATGTTTTACCAAATTCGAGACGTATTGGGCGGAAAATAAATTGAGTTAGTAGAATAAAGCTAAGTGAATAGAGCTAAGGAAAGTTGTGTGATGCGGTGGACCTGATGTTTCGTTTTCACAAACGGCTTCATTAAATTTTTTTAATAAACAATCCCAAATAAGACGCCAGTACTTGTGTTTTAATGAGTGAAAAAATGGCGAGAGCAGCACAATAAATTATGAAATATGTCGAAGAAAACCGATTTCAAAACCACCGCCGTTTCTCTTACTTTCATTTCTCGCAGTTTTTACCCGATAAGTCCAAAATTATTAACACGAACCTCCTTAAAAAAAACCCAAGTTGACAGTTTCATGTATTGCTCTGATTGCTTAACATTGCTTGTGGCGTCATTGCGTGTGGACATCTTGTGAATAAATTCCGGAACTTCGGGCGCGAACACTTTTTCCTTAAAATATGAAGTTATGTTTTTTACCAAGTTCAAATGAACTGAGTGAAAAATAGATTGGAATTGTGAATTGAAGACATGAATGTGCGTCGGGAGGAGACAGGTCGTGTTTATATTTTGTTAATTATCGGGTAGAATATGGTTTGAATTTCGGAATCGCTGGGGTTGCTCCTAATTATTTCATGAACGTTACCAAACTATCACCGGGAGAAGGAGACGTTCCCAACTGAGGTGAGCGCCCTGCAGTGGTATACAGTGGATGGTTCGGTTATGAAAGGCAGAGCTGGACTGGGCATTGTAGGGCCCAATTACAGTCTTGCTAAGCCACTGAGAGGGTCCCACGATATTTCAAGCGAAAATCCTAATTATAAAAATCTGCGCGGAAGAGATCCTGACCAAAGGACTCAAGGGCAAACAGATCTACATATTCTCGGACAACCAGGCCGCCCTAAAGGCTATTGCAGCCTTTAGTTTTATGTTCAAGCTGGCATGGGGTCACAATAGGTCCATGCGTGGGACTTTGTCCCGTATGCCCTCGGGAGAAGAAAAAACAAACTCTCACCGGTACTTTCCGATTTTTTGAGCAGAGTGAAATTTATTTGTGAAAACTGAGCTGAATCCGATTTTCGTCTTAATTTTTGATAATTTATTGTGCTCCTTTCAACATCTTTCCACGTATGTAAATTGTGTGTTTTATTATGCGTCGAAAAACGGTAATCAAAATCGTTAGGGCGGTTTTCGATAAAAAAAATTAATGTTGTTATCACTATGGTAGCTATAGTTAGTTTTGAACCGATTTCGTTCATACCCTTACTTTGACAGCTCGTGGAGATGTGCTGGCGATGGGCAGATTTGGTTGGGCCGTTTAAATCTGAATCACACGCTAATCGTTTTCTCAAATGGTGTTTTTCGGACTCAGGAGCCTTGAAAGTGTTGGGATCTGAAGAAGTTTTTAATAAATTGTTTTTCAGACTATTAAATAAATTTCCTTTCTGCTTTGTTCTTTGGAGAGTAAAAAGAGTGACTGATATAAGAGACTGGAGAGTGGAGACTTTATTTTATTCTCCCAATGTCCCTGGACACCTTCTAAATCGTCGCTTCTTTAGCCCCGCTATTTGTAAAAAGTCGAATTACGATGAAATTTTGCCCGTGGAGGTAATTGTCCGATTGGTCAGATCTGTGCACTCTTTTGTAGAGCAAAACAGATGACAAACGGTTTCTACGAGCGGTAGATCTCAAGCCTCATGTTGAAAGTTATACGATTTCGTACAAATCTCCGCGCCTCGTTCCAAACTGACTCATTTAGTGCCTCACTGCGGTATCAAACTCATAATTTACGTTCAAAACTCGACGAAGTCGGCGGATTTAATTGCTCCCTTCGTCCCCTCTGCCGCTACAAATGAGCCGAATCCGAAGCACAGAGTTGATTTATACTCCCAGAACCGAACGGCGTGACCTCTTCTAGACACGTGGCTTTTTTTTTTTACCCTTTTTCGAAAAGTAGTCTCGAAGTGCGTCGGTGGGGAGCCGCGGGTAGTTTTTTCCAAACGGTCTTTTCCGGATGGTATTTTTTTATTTGGTTTTTGTTTTAATTTTATTTTCGAGGACGCGTTGCGCACCACATGCTCTTGACGGGAGGAGCCTTCTCCTCAAAACCTCTTCAATTACTCTTTATTCGAAGTCGAAAGGGTTGAGATATTATTCAACTTTTAAAGATCAAAGGTTGGCATATTCTTCAACTGATACTCCACAACATATTCTTCTTCATCCTCTTTTTATTTTCCTCGGTTCTACGAGGTAGCAAGGAAAGTAATTTAATCGGCTGAAAAAAAAAATTGAGTTCTCTTCATATCTACGTGTCTATGAACGTGATTGACAGAAAGCGGCTGAACCAAATCAACTCATATTTGATATCTAGCCCGCAGGTTACTATGGGGCGCCAAAATATGGTTATGTGCCAAATCCGCCGTGCGATGGTGCACAAGAGTAGTGTTTGGAGTCACATCATGACTTCTCAATGCGACCACCGAACATCATTTAATAGGAGTTCTAAGCGGCACATACCCCTTATAAAGACTAAAGGGTCGAGTTATGGGCCATCTTAAGTCTTGATTATGTACAGCCAGTTTGGATTATAACAACCAGAAACCATTTGTGTGAAATCCGTGATGAGAGATCTCTCCAGTCATAGAAGAACTGAGGACGGATCGTGGAGTATGTCAGAGTTCGCAAGAGCTCAAAAAATTGAGCACGAAAGTTCGAAAATCATATTCAGTCACCTGATTTCCCAATAGGTAATCACGCTCGTGGCATCTGCTAACTAGTGTGAAGAGCTACGCCATCGAAACACGGTGTAATCGATTTTGATTACATTTTTTGTAAAGACAGCTCCTAATGAGACAACAATGCCATAAATTACCAAACGCTACGACGAAAATCGATTTTGGCGCAGTTTTTAACTTATGAATTCCGCACAAACGTCACTAGAGTGATCAGAAAAATTTAGGTGGTGGTTACCTATACGATGAGGGTTTGATAACGCTCATACGGGTAGTAGGAGCTACTCCAGAAAATCCAGAATTCCCACAACCGCCGTTTCACTTGCTACCATTAATGTTCGTTGAACGTTGATCGCGATCATTCTCAACATAAAAAAATCACGTATACAGTCTCATAAATCTCCTGTGCACTGATTGATTATTGAAAATAAGGATATGAGCAGAATCCACCGAAAGTTAACAGTAGTTATAGCGATCAAAACAGCAAATATTTTTTTCTCAAAAACGGCTCTAACGATTTTGATTAAATTTTTTATATAGATAGCTCGTAATAAGAAAATTATACCATAAAATTCCCATTTGTGGGAAATTAATGAGAGCAGCACAATAAATTACCAAAAGACTCGACGAAAATCGATTTTGGAGCAGTTTATTCTTTATTACCTCTGCTGAAATGTCAATGTTAAAACATAAAAATGTTAAAATTTTAGTAGTAGGCCAATTTAATACCTATAGGGTGAGCGTTTAAAAATGCTCATAAGATATAAGGGAGTCATTCCAGAAATTCTGGAATTTCATCTACCGGTGTTTCGCTTACTACCAGTTTTAAACGTATTTACCCGATAACTCTGTAAAAGTTATTACTATCCTCTTCAAAAAAATCTTGTTTACAGCCTCATTCATTCTCTGTGTACCAATAGTTCAATAATGGTTCAGCAATGAGTACGAGAAGCGCAATACAATTTGGAACTGTAAGCGCTACCGCTTCCTACTGCCGTAAAGCGTTGTCCGACCAAGTTCAAATGAACTGAGTGATAAATGAATTAAGTAGAAAAAGCCATGTACATAAGTGAAAGGTGAAGGGAGTGATGGAGCGTTGGGGAAGGGGCGGGGAGAGGTCTTGTTGGTCAGTCTTGTTAGTAGTACCTTAGCCGGACTGGCTGTGTTAGGTATTAAAGACCTATTAATACCTAACACAGCCAGTCCGGCTAAGGTACTACTAACAAGACTGACCAACAAGACCTCTCCCCGCCCCTTCCCCAACGCTCCATCACTCCCTTCACCTTTCTCTTTGTATATAAAGACCACGACCAACTGACTGACTCCAGTACTGACTAAACGGCCAGACGATGATGTCTTTACATCGAAAGCGCTTGCCCACAGTAACTCACAAGCCAGAGGAGACGGACTCACCTAACAGGTACGTTAACTTTAGTATTTGCCTACTGGCGGACACAACCCAATTTCTTTAATACATAAGTGAATTGACGTACTAAGGAAAGTTGTGTGTTGCACCGCACCAGATATTTTTTTACGTTACTTAGCCCTAAGAGGTATGAAAGTAAGTAATGCTATCCGCTGGAAAAAAAAGTGTTCGTCACCTTTATTCGTATTTGAGTTCTACTATCTCGTAGTCCACAGTAGAGGGGGACAACCCAAAGACATTTCGTGCCAAAATAGGTGGACCAATCTTCACGAAATTCGGCTTTTTCTGATTTGAAGTTTGAAAATATCTGGTGCTTAGCAACACCCAACTTTCCGCCACTCACGTAAGTTCCAACACCACATATGCAGGCGCTATATCTTTATTCAACGCGTTTCTACAGAAAGATTTATGGAGAACAGAATGTAGGGAGTAGTTTGCTGAGAGTACTGCGTAAATTTGATCGAAATCGTAACAGCCTTGTTTGAGAAAATTGGAAAACTGGTAAATTAAATATTCACTAATGTCCTTTTCTGAGTTAACATGGCTTATACCTCGGTTCAACATATGTATACAGAAATAATTATACAAAACGAAATGTGGGTATGAGTGATTAAAAGACACTCTGTAAGATTGATCAAATCTGGTGAAGCGGTTACCCCAGAATTTACGTAAATGTTAGGAAAAACTTTATTTTCGACGCATTTTGATTTTTATCTCTGTTCAATGGACTGTCAGAGGAAGATTTATTGAGAACAATATGTAGGTATTAAGTATTCGAAAACATTCTGAGGGTTTGGTGAAAATCGTGGAAGCCTTTTGACCAAAAAGCGTAAAAAACCTATTTTTGCTTCATAGGCCTATATATCCGTTCGCCGTATTTTCATGGAGTTATCTACAGAGAAGAAAAGTTTTGTACTACGACAAATGGTTATAGCCGTTTTCGAGAAAAAGGCGAAAAACCCTAGTTTTTGGTACATTTTCGTCCCCCCCCCCCCCTTACCATCGACCGAAATCGCCCATGACCTTATTTTGGTGTCTACAAACGATAACGAACTAAACAAAATAAGAACCAGCTCAATCGGATCAGCCATCTTCTGCAAATCGAACTACAGACACGCACGGACCATGCGCCGAAATTAGGTTTTTTAGACTCAGTTGGCCTCAAAACGTAAATATCTGAAGAAAACCCAAATTTTTTTTTACTCTATTACTATACCTTTCTTTCCCTTTGGTCAGCGGAAAGTAAAAAATCGATTTTGTGCCTTGAACATTTTATTAATAAATGGTGAAAACAGTGAAGTGCTGAATGCGACTGAATGCCGGGTAGTAGCTCATCGTGCATCATTCGCGACTTACACGTGGAACACGGGTACGTCGAACCATTGCCAAGATTTCGGCGTGTCCGGATCTATCTTGTACTCTTCGCACCTTATTGCGATTCTAAAAAAAAAAGTCAGTGACGTTAGAGATAGTGGGAGGAAAGGAAGAATAGGTCATAAACTTCGGTGCCAAGAACCAGTTTGAACCACGTGTGTGGCTGTAGTTACATTTGTACGTGCGAAATATTGGGCCCAGAGTTATTCGTTATACTAAAATGGTACAAACATTTGGTCACTAATGTACCGTAGGCTGATATAGCCCCCTGAGGGTTCAGGGAAACAGACCTGTACCGTAACGAGTTGAAGCCCAGGCTTCTTCAGTGATGCAACAATCCTTGGGTACGCTACAGTGCTGGAGATCGTGTTTTTTTAGTGCGACTCCTGCACCCTTTAAGATGTTCAACATAAAAGCAAGGCCGTTACGTCCATACAACTTTCGTAAATAATATTATTTCATTTCGTTTAATCGGACGAAAAACAGTTTTGAGATTTGTCCAGTTTTTTACGCGTCAAGAGCCACTGAGCTCGAACTTTGGAAAAATGGTCTCAGTGTGTCACTAAACGAAATTTAGGGAAAACGGTTCTGAATAAACCGGTAAATAGGTAGCGTACTATAGTGATTGAAACGCCGAATATTCTTTAAATAAAAAACGGCTTCAACGATTTTGATTACATTTTTTGTATAGACCGTTCTAAATAACACAACAACGCCTTAAAGTGCTCATTCTTGGTAAAATTACGGGAGCAGCACAATAAATGACCAAACATTTCAAATAAAATTATTTTAGCGCAGTTTTTTCCTCATAAATACGACTTGCATTCTCAGAAAAATTAGAGTAGTCCTATAAACTGCCAAAACAATGGGCCTTTATGAAATTTATTTTGTTCGTAAGATAATTAGGAGCAGCCCCAGAAATTCCGGCGTTCCAAGCACCGCCGTTTCACTCGCTATTAATTGTCACAGCCTTTGTCTGATAAATCTGAAATAGTTCTTCGAAAACCGTGTTGCTCAGTAGTGGTCCCTCAATCACAATAAATTCTAGAACTTTAGCCGCTACGGCATTCTACGTGAAACGTGATTACCAAGCTCTCTGACTGTCCGAAAGCTTGGTTGAGTGCCGCGGCCTAATGACCTACTGTGCCTATGTCTCACTGGCCCATGCCTAGCCTCCTAAGGAGAAATTGGATTTAAACGCCGAAAGTGCTGGTTCTGGTCCAATTGGAGTGGGTGAAGAAAACCACGCCTTGTACTATAGTACGAGGTTTCCTCCCCCCCCCCCCCCCCAATCACGTTGTAGTACGTCATTTTTTATCCGCTCCACCCCGCCCATTTACCCCGTCCACCACAATTTTCATCCAATCTTACCGTAGTACGACCTTTTTTACCCCCACCCCTTCCCAGATTTCCGGAAGTTACCACATCTCCTTCGGTTTGGCCCTCCCACTAACCTGTCACGTTATAGTACAACCTTTTTACCCCCCCTCCCCCCTCCTTAAGTCTCATCCCCTACAGAAAAATCCGAGTGTTTGGATGACATAATTTGTGTGTTCCAATTACGTTATAATATGCCATTTTTACACCCCCTCCACCCACCTTCCAGCCTCCTCTCACGAGCCTCCTGGTGAGAGTATCCCCCCCCCCCTTCAAATGAAATTCCCGAGCGTTTCGATGACGTCAAAAAATTACAGTACGATTGGATGAAAATTGTGGCAGACGGGGTAAATGAGCGGGGTGGAGGGGATAAAATGAAGTACTACTACGTGTTTGGGGGGGGGGGGTCAAAAACCTCGTACAATAGTACGGGGCGTGGTTTTCTTCCCCCACTCCAATTGGGCACTTCCGGCCTTCAAACCCCATTTCTCCCCTACTTGCGTGATGCGTCTCACCAGAAATATTTCGTTCGCCCAATGGCAGTTAAATTAATAAATTCTTCGTAGACCGTATTAATGGCGCAACAGACAATCAATTAACTCGACTGTGAAGTTGATACTGCAGCTTGGTTCATGGGCCCCCATGACTTAGGTTAGAAACCAGATCGTGTATGGCCTCCATAGCCTTGTGATTTACGCCCTGAATCACCTGCGCTTCACCAGTGCCACAACCTGGCAAGTCGAACTGGCATAACTTGATTCAGTTGACGAGCCATGAAGTCAAATCTTGATAACGTTTCCCTCGTGACTTCAGATGTAATTTTAACGACAAATACATTCGTTGACCAGCTCTAGAGCTTGCGAAGAATTGAAGGCTCACAGGAAGTTGAACAGAAGTCCCAGCAATGTCGTTAAACGTCTACAACGGATTGAACCTACTCTAAGGTAGTTCTCAGACAAGTTTTGCTTCTTAGGTTCTCACAATGTAAGCTGGATGCTTCAAAAGCGCCTAAACACGACCTTCGACGGGCATTATGAAGTCGTCGTCAGGGGATCCTGAGATCTGCAGAACATTCATTATCTTCGCTAATTATTGACGCACTCCTTCACGTCTCCACTTTGAAGTGTAAAGCGGAGGAATGATGCAGAACATTTCAATTGTGCTCCTTTTCTTCAACTCACGTTGTTCTTGCATTTAAAACTTGATCCCCCCCAACCACTCGGAAATTCCTATTCTTATTCGCTTTGACGGAGTATTAATTCGAAACGAACGTTAATTTCGACTTGAAGAGACTCGAGCTCTGCGAATGTTATGAAATTCTTCTCCCGCAAGTAATATTCCGTTTGCGAGTAGCAGATTATCCTTCTAATCCTCTCGGCGCGTTCCTTTTTAATCTCGTTAAAACAGTACTTATACTTACGTGTTGAACTCTTTACATCCAGTCACTTGATGCTCCAATTTGTAACATTTGGTTCGGAGGAGGTCGAAATATATGGTGCCCATGATTTGAGAGATTTTCATGTCGTCAGTCGAATTTCTGAGGCACTTCAAAAATTGGTTGTCGCAGTCGCAGTGGAGCCTGTTGAATAAATAATTAGTTATACGAACTGGAACGCTCGCAAAATATAAAAAATTGAATTTCGGGTATAAAAATATGAAAAGTTCGTGGATTTTATTTTGTGGGGGGGGGGGGACAGATGACGTGAGTTTGAAAAATTAATTGAGAAAGTACGGGGCGAGCGTTTACTGTTTTGCTCACTCTCCCTCCTTATCTGTCTCCTCCTCTCTCTTCCCCTCCTTTGCTGTAGTTGTGCTTAGCGCCTGGAAAAACTCCAACGTGCGCAACACGCAGTTATTCGCTCTGCGACACGCCTAAACCTAGATGGACGTGTCACTGATATAACCCCCGTCGAGGGTTTAGGAACGGTCATTGGATAAGGAAACAGACCTGACTCCGTCACACAGAAAATCGAATCGCCTTAAAAAACTACAAATATAAGCTGAAATATAAACGGCTAAAGAATTCGATGACGAAATTCCACCGTTTGTTGCAATTGAATGGGAGAAATAGAATGATCCAGAACCGGAGGGTTAAAATTCTTTTCTAGCACAATGTTCGAGAACATGATATCTAATATGTTCACTTGTTTGAAATCCAGGCGATTGCCACTTATAGAAGTTTAATTTTGAACAAATTTTGACGGCAAAATACAGGGATTGAGGAGTGAAAGGTGTTGGGCGCACGAGAGGGCGAGAGATGAAGATCGAAAATGAAAAAGACTCGGTGGGCGTGAGGAAGACTGTATTAAATGCAATGAGGTGAGTAGAGTTTGTGTACACAAGGCCGACACAAGGGGAATTAACTGGCGAAGGAAACTGTATCAGAAGGAGATAGCGAACTGTATGGGCGAAGAATAGATACAGGAAAGTGTCTGAGAGGGCACAGGGAGACGAGTGTGACTTTCACGAGAGTCCGTAGCTGAATGAATTTTGGGAGGAGCTGTCTCTCGTGGAGAGGAATCTGAAATTGAGGAGAGGGAAAATAAACAAAGGAAAACCCCACTTCAGGTAAATCCGCTACTGTTAGGAATAACTGTGGAGGGAATTTCGCAGTTACAAGGGGGTAAGAGGAGACAATAACTGGGGAAGTCCGAGGTCAAAAGACTCAAACTGATTTGACTTGCGTCACACAAAGGGTATCAATTGCTTACATAAGCCTGTCTGACGTTGATATTTATTTATTTTAATTTGATTATTTGTATACAAGTAAACAATACAAAATTATTTAATATTCAGCAGACCCTCGATTTGATGCGCGGTATTTGTGTAACTCGGTATATCCGCAGAATGGTGTGTCCTAAAGGAATACCGTGATAATACGTACGAAATCCGTATACAGATGTCATATACGTTACAAAGATAGGGATTTACAATGCTTTCGTCTTTGTCGAGGCGTTCATCAGCCTTAGTGACCAAATAAAATTGGTAGAAAGAAAAATAACCGAGGATTTTCACGCCCGAGTTCGCTTTTTTTAGTCATACGTTTTGTACCTCCAGACAACCAATCATTGACCTGACTCTGCGTCTTCTCGTAGAACGTTTCGCTCCACCCTTCATCTAATTTCGGATTTATAAAAAAGAGAAACAATGCGTACTTTATATTCGGCTCCCGGTAAATCGAGAGACTACTGTATTATTTACGTAGAAAACGAAAAATTGATTGTTGGTTGATTGTGACGTTAATGGTCTGTGAGTGCGCGTGTCTGTAGTCACGATTGTGAGAAAACGGCAGAAACCAAATGTATACTGCAGGTCAACAAGGGACGCCAAAATAAATGTACGAGCGAAATTAGTCTAAAACTAACTATAGTTATCATAGTGAACAAACGCCTAATAGCTATTTTGCAGACAGTTCCAAACGATGTTGAATTATTTTGAACGTAGGATCATGATGAGAGCAGTACTGTTCGCCACAAAGCGCCACTTCAGTTTGACTCCTTTGACCTCGGATTTCATCAGTCATTGTCTCCTTCCGATACCTGCGGAAATTCCACTGCCCGTGAAGTGGGTTTTTCCCTTTCTTCATTTTTCCTCTCCCCAATTTCAGATTCCTCTCCACAAGAGAAGACTCCTTCCAAAATTCACATTCAGCTACGAACTATAGCAGGAGTCACTCGTCTCCCTGTGCCCAGCCCCCTCTCGTGTATCGTTCCGATACTTTCCCGCCAGTCCACGAATATTTCCGAGTCGCCGTTTTGTATACAAACGCTACTCATTTCATTGCATTTAATACAGTCCTCCTCACGCTCACCGAGTTCTTTCATTTTCGATCTTCAACTCTGGCCCTCTTGTGCGCCCAACAAGTACAATAAATGATAAAAAATCATTTTATTAATAAATCCTGTTCAAACTACTCAAGTACGAGCAATTCAATAAATTCAAGAACATCAAGCGCTACCAGTTTTTATATAGAAGTTACAGTTGAGGTCTTCGAACCTGTTTTGTGAGTTCGTCTTCTGGCTAGTAGATTGCTGTGGGCGAGCGCTTTCGATGTAAAGACATCATCATGTGGTCATTAAGTCAGTCAGTTAGTCGTGGTGTTTAGATATGACTCAAAGGCCAGACAATGACGTCTTTACATCGAAAGCCCTCGCCCACAGCATTCTATCACCCAGACAAGATGTACTCACCAAACAGGTAAGTTAACTTTAATAATCTACCTACTGGGTGAATTCCTAATCGCTTTAATGCGCGAATAAAGTTCTTGAACAGTGATATTTATAGTCCAATAATACTAAACCCGAACGAAAATTTGGCTGCTTTCCCAAAATCACAGCGAACCTGAGCCCGACTTGTCCGTCCTTAGGCACCAGACGACGATCACTGGAGGTTCCTTTAATAGCAATCAGGCGATATATCTCTCCTCAAACTCGTAAACCTTCAAGCCGACTTAGAGAGACAGGAAGTGGTACCTACCTTCGTTTCACAACATTGGTAGCCACCTCCAGCTCTTCACTGGCACTTCGGACTAGACAACTGGCCTCGTTTCTTTCTCCCCCTCGTATTTCCTGGCCTCTACTTTTCTTGGAATGAAGCGACTTGTTTGAGTTCGGAACTTTCTGGACCATTTTGTTTGGGGATGGGGGTGGGGGATGAAAGAGAGAGAGAGAGAGAGAGAGAGAGAGAGAGAGAGAGAGAGAGAGAGAGAGAGAGAGAGAGAGATTTCAATGTTGGAGAAGTACAGTATTTTGCGTGCAAAATTCACGGCGAGCTCTGATCCTACACCCTAATTTCCTCGGAATATGAATGCTGAGAGTGCGTTCAATGGGAATCAGAGCATACATAACTGTAATCAAACGCCAAATAGTTTTCCCCCAAAAACGACAGAAACAATTTTGATTAAATTTTTTGTGTGAACAGTGACTTAACTGTGCCTTACAATTTTCGTCAGCAGGAAATTGACTAGATCGACGCTTTTAATTATCAATAAGTTTGAGTTTTAGAGCAGTTTTCCTCATAACTGCCGCTTTTTGACCGGTAGCTTAAAAATTAAGAAAAAATATCTTTTGTTTAAATTTATTTTTACAAAAAATTTTTTTCTTTTTTTACGTACATGATGAATGGTTTAACAACGATCGTAAGATAATTAAGAGCAACGCAATAACCTATTTTGCGGTATAGTACGCTGAGGCTTCCCGTAAACTGCGTCGAGCAAAACGTTTATTTCGGTTCTCATATATGTTAGTGCTATAAATATTGAGATGTACCTGGTGTATGGGGCGTGGTTAGTGAGTCCGTGTTTAGAGCCTCCCGATTCGATGTAGTCGTCACACAAATCGTGATCCCTGCAACAGGAATCTGTCTCCGGATGGATCCCCAAATCGTTTTCGTCCGTCGCGATGCTCCCAGAGCCGCACCATTTCGTTCCTGTTCAAAAACGAAATTTTCCTCGTTAGCGTTCCCTTAGCGGCAATTTAATTCGGCGGTTCCGCGGCGTCAAAATTACCTGGGAATACCATTTTGATCAAATTATCTTCTTCTTTCACTTTGTCCTTCGCTATCCCCCATCCCACGACGGGCAAAGAGCAACGCAGAACGGCCAACGCCAACAAAGTCGCGGTCAACGTCATGATTCCACTGATGTGAGAGGCGGAGGACCGAGCGAGTGTCTTATAGTCAACTTCTGCAGTTCGTTATTAATGCAACTCCACGACTTAGCGATTACTTAAAGCCAGAAGTGAACAATAAAATTTCTATTTATCTGTCGACACTTCCTGGCGATTGCCGTGTCTAACAATAACCGTGTTTTTTTTACGTTCGAGTTAATATTCCAAATGGGTTTTTGGGCTTTCGATAAATGAAATAACGAGAAGCTTTTCCTCGCCACCTCAAGGAGGGTCTCGTCGATATAATGACGATTTCTAGTTAGTTCGTCGTGTTTTCAGCCGAGCTTCCTGCCAGTCACTTAAGAAAAACTGCGGTAAGTTGACGTAGATATAACTAGAAGAAAGAACCTCAATGTTTAGATGGTTGGTTTCGGAGTGAAATATGTACGTGTAGTTACAAAATACAGAGAGCACGCTGTTGACGAAACCTGTCGCAAAACGGGATATGGTAGAATGGAAGTAAGAGGGTGCCAGCACGTACTGGAGCTGATTCACTGAGAAATGTTAATTATAATTATCATTGCATAGAATGCTAGCACAGGGCATTATTTTGGGATTATTACACGAGGAGGTCAGATTTATCCATCCTGAAATTCGTCCGGAGAAACGCTGAACTATGTCCGCTAATTAAAACTATCGCTGTCCGCCAATTGTATTTTAGAAATATCTAGTGCGTAGCAACACACAATGCTGGCCATCTTCGCTCAACGCGTTTATGCAGAACAAAATGTACATAGCAGTTAGTTCAAAGCGCTCCGTAAGTACGCTCAAAGTCGTTAGAGCCGTTTTTGAGAAAATTGGAAAACGATAAATTAATATTCGACACATCTCTGAAAACGAGATGAAATAAAACGGATAAAAATATATAACGATTGTCTATTTCCACTAAATTTGAGTTACAGTATTAGATCGACTTCGACGGTCAAGTCATCATCAGTAACAAAAAAGCAACTGAAAGGGGAACATCATAGAGGTTCTCTCATACACAGAACGTTGGGTCGGGGTTTCCCAGTGGCGCGTACAGGATAGCGGAAAAAAGGGATAATTAATAAGGGGTTATTGTTCTAAGGTCAAACAAGGTCTCATAAAATCAACGGAGGAATGCTTTGCCTCATTTAAACACCTATCCAACCCGTTGCTTTTGATGATTTCAAATTTCTCAAGTACATCCAACATACATCCCTTGGGGCAAAAATGGAGAAATTCAATGTATTGGCTATCTGTCAGATCAAAAGAGAAGGAGTGGCTGAATTCGGTCAGGTGATTTGCAAAAGCTGAACCACCTTTGTTATCGCTATAATCCTTTTCGTGCTCCCTAATTCTTTCGTGCTCTACTGTTTTTCTTAAGAACCCTATTGTAGATAGAATTGATGAGCTCTTCACTATAACCATTGCTCGCCGCTATATTCTTAATTACTTATTTTTCATTGAATAAATTTTCCTTATTCATTGGTATAGATGATGTTCGAGTTATCATACTGAAAAGCGGCATGCTTGTGAACTCGTGGATGGTTTGATGAGTTATGAATAGTGATATCGCTTTTCGGAAAATAGCAAATCCTGCCGTTTGTTATTCACGGAGACAGAAAGATCGAGGAAATTGAGAGACAATCGTTGTATATTTTTATCCGTTTTATTTCGTGAAATGGGTTTCAACAACTTCATCGCGAGTTCGTGTCATGGTTTATATCTCCGTTCAATAAATAGATACAGAAATAATCGTTGAAAATAAAATACGGGTATAGGTTGCTAAAAGGCACTCTAAGATTGATTAAGTTACTCTATAAATTTACAAAATTTCGAAAAAACATTACTTTCGGCACATTTTCATTTTTATTTGTGTTAATGGATTGTCAGAGGAACAATTATTTGTGATATATGTTCTCAGAAAAATTAGGGTTGTATTCCATTAAAATACCAATTCGTTCAGGGTTTAATAGAGTTCATTAGATAATAAGGAGCAGCTCGGAAATTCTCGAATTCAAACCACCGGCGTTTCACCTACCACCTGTTCGACGCAAGTCAAATCAGTCTGAGACCTTCGACCTCGGAGTTCTCACACCTGCCCTAAAGGGACCTGCCTGGCCCTTAATTTCAAATTTCTCACCACAACAGACGCTCCTTCCAAATTCATTCACCTACAAACTATTGCGAAACTCTTACTCCCTGTGCTCTCTCAGACAAATTCCTCTATCATTTCTCAGCCCGGTTACACCTCGCTCTCTCTCCTTCCGATACAGTTTTCCGCCAGTTCACGCGTATTACGAGTCGCCCTTTTGTACACAAACTCTACTCAATTAATTGCACACTTAATACAGTCCTCCTCACGCTCACCGAGTTTCTTTTATTCCGATCTTCAACTCTCCGCAATAATGCCAAAACAACAAATCTGATCCTTCTCAGAAAAATCATGTTGACAATCTCAAGAATTACTCAATAACGGTCGAGGTATAAGCATCTAGATAAATTCTGGAAACTCAAGTGCCGTTCTATTGCAAACGCCCAGCTACGTTCTACCAATTTCATATAAACTGAATGAAAGGCAATATTTTATTAGTTGCTGGAGTGATACGAATTTCGGTGTGTACGTAGGGCTAAGGAGGGTTGTGTGAAATTTGTTTTTCCCAAAGACGGCTAAGCAAAGATTTTGCTTAACTAGGTCAGGTTCAAATGACGATGGTGACATAACGTTTTCGTTCCTAGGAAGGTGACAAGGGCTGTAAATATTAGTATTTCGTCAGTGCAACTGTAGTTAGTATCGTGTTGGTCCGACGGCTAAATATTAATTTGAACTACGAGTTGAATTTGAAGTCCACCAGGTGGGTACTTTTTGGGCACGTACTCGTTGGCAGCACTCCATCACAGTACGCCGCCTGGTAAGTCAGTCAGTCATGTAGTGGTCATCTCTTGTGGATGATAAAGTTTCCCAGCTGTCCATCTCTTTATAACGGCGTTTTAAAAAATTCTTTTACTTCGCCTCTCCGATGTAGGTCTATAGATGTCTAGATGTGCTTGAAGATTAGAACTGCAACTATCTTCACGGAGATGGTAGTTCCTATTACCCCCCCTCCCCTGACGTAGTGTTAAAATTTAGCATAAAATGTGCACATTAACTCGCTCTAGTTGAGCTCTTCCTTTCTTCGAAAGACTTTTTTTCTTAATTGTGCAAGTCCATTAAATATAATATTACTTATTGACATGTGTACATCAGTTTTACGTATTAATATTTACAACGGGCGGTTGCCATCGACTTTCAAGTGAACCCACAGTATTCTGGCGTGTCATTGAGACGTCCCAGGGTACAGGTCTGTCGAGATTGTGCTGGCGGTGTCGGCGTTGTAGTCTTCGGGTAGTAGGACGAGCGAGACCTCCTGCCACCAGATGGTTGGTGTGGGTGGAGCAGTTGTCCAAGAATCGTGTCATGGCGAGATAAAGTAGTTCATCGGGATATGTAACTTGAAATCAGCATAGAGAGTTGCGTTCCTCACGAATGAGGGAGTGCTATGCGTTGAAATTGGAACTTGGAGCAGGTACCCCAGACAGGCAGTGCGAGGATGGTAGAAGTGGTTGTAATTGCTTGGGCAGGATTCGAATTTTCGTCAAACGTTGGGAGACATGATGGTGATAAAGTTAAAGTTGAATGGCCGATGGTCGGTCGAATACCCGAACCTCACAAGTTCGTCGCACTAAAGTCTCCAATACGCGGTGCAGGTTATTAGGCGCGAGAGAACACAGTTTGTGCGCTCACTTGCCTAATAAAGATTTTTCTACATCCTGTTATCTTAAGACCGTCGACTTTCTGAAAGTTCGATCCCTCCACAGTCCTTCCTCCAGTGAGTTGCGCACAAAATGCACCTCGAACCTGTTCCCTTGCATTTTCGTCCTTCGCTTGTGAACGACCCGCTAGGTTTGTTTTTTAACCACTCACTGATAACCCTCCTCTCCTCCTCATTCCCCTTCAACCATATTCGTTTTTTTTCCCTTCTCCTTCATCGAAAGTCACACGTGGTGACGATCGAGGAGGGAAGCGTTGATGGACGAGCTGAAGAAAAATGACACATTCCAAGGGCGATGGCTTATTCCAGTTATAGCGGGCCACATGTTGCTTTTTGCCTTCGACAAATCCGTTCCTGCCGTCGAAGTAGCACGTTATTCCGGAACTTTCATTCAAACGTTCACTCAACGTGTCATAAAACAGAAAGTTCGAATCGAGCCAGTGCAATTCAAGTAAACTTTACTAATCGTAGTTCCCGTGGTGTCCTGAGGTAGCCTCAGGGCGTAGTTCTTATTGCAGGAGGTTGATGCGTGCTCTTTCGACATGCCGAGGATCTCGTTCTCTTGTTCTGGATACCGCCTTTCAGTATTTCACGGGTACATCGTATTTTCCACATGTTCTCTGCAGTCATTCCACAAAAGTTGCTTCACCTCCTTGAAGCATGTCTCATTAACGAGACTGGGCAAAGTCTGCCCACTAACAGAGAAATATTCGGCCCAGTTAAAGTATACTTTTTCAAGTGCGCTTGGGGCCGAGCTTCGATTGGCACCCAGGCAGAACTGTACTGTACTTGGGATGGCTATAATCTAAGGACCTTTCTCTCTCTCTCCACGTCGGCTTAAAATGATTTTTCACTCTCTCGTCCAGTCTGCCGTGGAGTATGGAATCCTAGTCTGGGGAGGAGCGTTTCCTAGTACCCTTAGTAAATTTAAAAGGTACTCCAGTAAGCTTATCTACAAAAAGCAAAATCATTCACGCGCGCCAACTGTTCATCAAAAATATGTTGACGTATTATCATCAGTGGCCCTCCCCCATTCATGTGTACCCATCCCATTTCACTTATCGTCACAATGTGATGAGCCCAAAAATTTCCTGTAGCTGCTCGATATAGTTCACATCTTACTATACGATTTTATGTGACACTTCAAGACAAAACCAGCCGGTGCAGAATTCAAAAAAACGGACTTGCACAAGGAAGTGTTTTAGCTCCCTTACTATATAATATTTACACTAACGACCAACCGCCCAGCCCCACAGTAAAACGGTTCATTTATGCAGACGACACAGCAGTCGCCGCCCAAGGATTACCTTTGGAGAGGTGGAAGACACTCTCGGACTCTACCTTGAAACCCTTGGAACATAACGACCGAAACCACCTTAAGCTTCTTCTTCTTCTTCGACGTGCCATCTCCATCAATGAAGGTTGGATATCACAGTGGCAAATCCCTCTCTGTCTTCAGCGGCTCTGATGAGCTCCTCGAAGCCCATGCCAGTCCACCGACGTACATTCCTCAGCCATGACATCTTCTTCCGTCCTTCCGTCGTTTGCCCTCGATCTTTCCCTTGACGCTGAGCTGTGCGTAACGGTATTTGTCGTTTCTCAGGATATGACCTAGGTATGCAGTTTTACGGACTTTTACAAGTTTGAATAGTTCTCGTTCTATTCCAATCCTGCGCAAGACTTCTTCGTTCGTGGTATGCGATGCCCATGGTATTTTGAGTATTCTGCGATATGTCCACATCTCGAAAGCTTCCAGCCTGTTGATTGTTTGTTGTTTTAGGGTCCATGTTTCGACTCAGTATAAGAGAGCAGACCATACATAACATTTTGAGAGTCTTAAGCGCAGGTCGAGACTGATTCGTGAGTCGCAGAGGAGCTTCAAAAGTCGTACAAAACAGTTTCTAGCTTGTTCTATTCTCGATCTAACTTCTATGTCTGGACCTAGTTTGTTGTCTATCCAGCATCCCAGGTATTGAAACTTGCCCACTTCTTCTAGTATCCTTCCATTTATTTGGATTGGTTGTGGGACATTAAGCTTAACCCGACAAAAACCCAAGTTTGTGCTTTTCATCTGAGGAACAAAGAAGCCTGGAGGAAACTTAAAATATCATGGAGGCAACAGGAGCTTGAGCACTGCAGTACGCCAAAATACCTTGGTGTTAAATTAGACCGAACACTCTCCTACAAAGCTCACTGTCATGATACACAGCTGAAAGTAACTGCTACAAACAATATAATACGGAAACTAACAGGAACAACTTGGGGAGCTCAACCTCACGTACCAAGTACATCAGCGAATACGCAGCCCCAGTCTGGAATAAGTCAGTCCATGCAAAACAAGCCGACATTGCGGTTGATGAAACAGGGAAAATCATTACAGGATGCCTTAGACCAACATCTATCGAAAACATTTACCCAATTGTAGGTATAGCTCTCCCACCTATTCGACGAACAGTTACATCTGAAATAGAGCGGGAAAAACAATCCAGTGATCCAAGACATCCTCTGTTCAATCGCCAACAACAACGAACAAGACTCAAGTCCAGGAAAGATTTTATTAAATCGACAGAACCTTTAAGCATGACTCCACAACAAAGAAGGCTAAACATGTGGCAAGAGAAATTACAGACTCCAATACTGGAACTAAAAGAAGAACCAAGCGGTGGTCCTCCCACTCGTGAGGTTTCCAGTTCAGCACTGTAGAAATGCCTACAAGCGTCTAGTTGCTGGTTAATCAGAGTGGGTCAGCTCGGCTACGAACCCCTGCTCAGAAGTGGGTACTTTTCGCCACCCACAATTTCCCTTACATCTATAAGATAGATTCGATGTAACCTGTGCATTTTCAGTATCAGGGGCAATGTACGACATTCACTTTTATATTAACTTGTTTACCTTTTACTTTAGACTTTTATACATTGGACACAACTCTTGCTTGTTACCACTGGTTCGCCTACGACGAGCAATGTTTATTTTAATTGGCGCGCTATTGTAAAACTCCTGAAGAACAAACATTTCACTCTCCTAACCCCTCTATCTCTCTCTCTCTCTCTACTAGACAATTACAGCGGCCTTGTGAAGACGGAAAGGATATTTGTATACCAAGTAGAGATGAATGCTCGGTGCAAGAGAAAATGGGAACGTGATTACGGGCGTTGACGCGAAATACCAACAAATCAAGGAATGCGAGGAAGGAAAAAAAACCTGCCGAACGTAATCAAATTTTACTCATCCAAAGCTTCTTGGGCTCCGATGATAATGCCGCTCCCTGTTCGGCTGTCAAAAAGGGAGAAGTGTTCAGAAACGTGACAGAAAGTGGGAGCTTTTTAAATTACCGAAAAATAATAACGTAGGGTGTCGACAAAATAGATTGCGGACTGCCAAACAAAACGTTAATAGTACAGTACACGGAATAAATTCGTGCTAAGGGTTTTTTCGTTATGTTGGGCATTTTTATTATTCCACAATTATGTGGTTTAATCTTATTAACTTTGTTTAGAATTAATATTAATTTTTATTATTTATTATACTACTCTTCTTATGTCGCGCTAATGTCGTTGTGTGGATGTTTATTGAGTGTCGGCCACAACAAACGAACGCCTTCACGCTGACGATCCATTCTCTCAATTAAGCTTCATCAGAGCCGAGAACATATCACATATTACTCCTGATATTGACGTGAACCGCTTCACTTGTCTTGGAAAATAGTGTTAGATCTTCAAAATAGTATCATAACGAATAGAAAAAAGGTACAAGGGGAGTAGTTGAGTTAAACGCACGCTTAGATATTAACAATTTGATAGGTGTCAAGGAAATTTGTTGAAAATTGCTCTTATAACCTCCCTTGCTACCCTAACATTGTTTGTATCTACTCATGAGTTTTGCTTAATTATTTGTCTTCAATTCTATTCTGAAGACCACTCACCATTTTCTAAAGTCAAACTGATTGTGGCGTATAGGTGACTCATATGTTTCTATCAGTTTAACTTGAGCTGTGATGTGTTGTAGCTCTGATGACGCCAATTGAGCTGCACTGACTACAAAAACATCTGCTTTACGACATAATACACCAGTCAAAAAAACTCAAGTGTATATTGCTCTGCTCTTATTATTATCATATTGCCCTAATCAAAGCGTTGCACTTATCTTACACAGCTAGGTACTATTGCACTTATTGCTAACTAATTTGAATCGAGAAAATAGTAATGGAAACACAGCGACCATCAAACAGGCACAAACAGGGATGAGAAATCGCATGATTGTATTGTACCAAGAACACCGGTTAACTCGATATTCGTAATGAGATAGGAACGAGAGAGCGAGAGTTCGGAAGGATTGTTGCTGGGAAACCTGTGTAAATTGATGAGATTGATATGAGCGCAATTGGACAGAAGGATACCGCAGTTGAAGAGGTTTGACCATAGCTGGTCTATTAGGGCTCTAGTCAATGCCAAGGTAGTAAGACAGGACTTTACATTCGGGATGACTATAAAGGAAGGGCGTGAAATGTCATTTTCGCAGAGATGGGTATTGGCGTGGTTGTTTTCCCCGGGAGTATAAAGAGGTTCAATGAACCTCTGACCATCCATTGAATACTCCGCTCGTGTACCTGAAGAAGATTAGAATATGGGCTGGCATTTCGGAAGAAGAAGAGTACGGATAGGATCTAGGAGGAGTAAAAGTGGAAGTGAAGTATAGAGATTGTGTTTTTCGTGAATGGGGATAGCAATATTAAAATAAAATATGACGAGCGAGCTGGATAACTTAAAGAACATCCACATACAATTAGATGCAGTCAAGAACAGAAAAGTGTTAGTATAAATAGAAATAAACTTGTCTCTTGCACTGATTAGTAAGCGACAGGTGGATTCAGGAAGGCGCACAGAGTAGAGGTCGCAGAGAGGAGGCTCCTTTGAGGATGCGCGTTCTCAGTTCGAAGGAATTTCTAGCTTGTCAGAGTAAGACGCCAGACGTATTCGAGATACTGTTCACCTTGTGAATGACATAAATTTCAAATTATGTAAACTGGCCGCGAAAATAGTCAGGCGACTTGAGGTTCGTCTTTGTCCAAAACTTGGCCGTGCTTCTTCTTTAACTTTATTGCCAAAGTGACATACGAATACGACATCTACGGGGATCCCAAGTATGGACTGAGCTTATACTGGAGTGGAACTGTGGGATTTGCTGAATACAACCAGCGAAAGGTAAAGATCGTAGACGAATGCACTGAGCTTCCTGGAGGAGCGAGGTGCAGTTTGATGGTAATCGGAGAAGGGGTTTTTGAAGTGCGTCCTCTTTTATTATTAATTCTCCCTCAAATTAGGCCTACATAACTTACTACAGGCTAGCCTGATTTTAGAGGCTAATATTGTGTCCTATACCAGTTGCTAAAACAGTTAATTAACAGTGACACTAATTAGGGTGATTGAAGGATATAGTATGATTTTTTTGTTTTGTAGGTTAGTGTGTCCTCTTCCTTTTGAGTCGTCGGTGTTATGGGGTTCAGGGGGGTGCGTTGGGATCAATCAGCATTTCGTTTAGGGCCTGGTATGAGACTGCTATAGTTCGTTGTACCGTTGGTATGCTCAGGTCGCGGTGAAGGGCACGGTTTTGAGTTACTTGCACCTTTTGTGTATGATTAGCCGTGGTTTAGACTCCCAAATACACGTAGGCCTGATGAGAATAAACGTAGAGGGCGTAGTATACTTAGAGGAGTTGTCGCATTCTTCGCCTTATTTTAGTGGCTGGTATCTTTCATGTCAGCGTGCTGTCTAGTTGAACACCGAGATACCGAGCATATTTGTGGGAACAACAGACCTGTCATTGAAATGAAGGGAACGAAGTTCGTTCTTCGTTTGTGAAGGGGGCCACTGTAGGCTTAGCAGGTTCCTTTGAAACTTGCCACCAAAGTAAATAGTTAGATCAGGTGAAAAGCAGATTAAGAACTCCTACCAGATTCCCCATGGCGGTAACACACGGGTAACAGCTCTCCACCGGGAGATTGGCCAAAATTACCAAACCTCCCTTACCTACACAGGTCTGGGTTTTGTGGATGCTGAGCGAGTGGCATAATAGCGAAACCGCAACCTCCGTGACAGTTGACTGATATAACCCTCTTCGAAGGTTCAGGAATAGTAATTTGATAAGGAATCAGACCTGTAGGCTTAGCAGGGTTCATAGTCGGGCCTGCAATCAGAATTTATGAGGAACATTGAGAATCATGAACCGATAGGGATATAAACGTACGCGTCGGAACACACAGGATGAGAAATGTTTTCATTTGTAGGTTAAAGCATAGTGACCGGGGCAAATGTCGCAAATAGCGGCCTAAGGGAATAGCGGCGTAAGTTTCGTATCAAACTCACTACAACAGCGATTCGAGTGGATTCCGTTTACCGTTACTTGAAATATTCAGCTGTCATTCAATTGATAGGAGTTGATTATTTCTTGACTCCGATTGAAGGTTCCACTGGATATGTGGTTCAATCACACAGTTCCGCTTCGTGGTTTTACCGAAGGGTATCAAGCTGTGAACGAAAAGTACCAAATGTTTGGCGAGTATTGTTGTATGATCTGACGAGCAGGATTCACCTCGTTGATAGGCGAGTTGGAAGGGAACGAGGATTATTGTCCGAGTCAACCGCTTTCGCAAGACGAACCGCCGGACGCGCAACATCCACGAATATCGTGGAGTCATTCGAGCAAGTTTCGAGAAGAGCACAACGCTATTAGTTAGAGCAAACGTCAACAGTCGATTGAGTAACTGAGCGTCGGAACTTGCGCAACTATAGAGTGCACGCTGGTCAACGGGGTTTGTGTATTAGGCTCATGTTTAATCAGTTTCGAACTATTCATTTCGAAAAAAAAGGGCTCTTGTTGACCGATTTATGAAACCTTCGGCGACGCCCCCCCCCTCCCCCCTCTCCTTGGGCTTTGTTGTTTGCCCAACTAGAACCTCCGCAACTTCGCAAATTGCGAAATGTCACAATAGTTCACCATCGGGACCTCACTTGTAGCCAACGTGACAACTCTCTCCCCTCGCAACCCTCTATATACCATTTGGTGCGACGCAGCACCCAACTGTCCTCAGCTCTACGTCCATTCAACGAATTTTGTGACTCTAGCAACTAGTCTTATACCTATTTAACTAAGTTTGTGTAGGCCAGCTAGAACTTGGCGATCTTCACCGAGAAACTGGTAGTTCTTAAAGTACCGCAATTATTGCATTGCTCCTACTTGCGTTACGACTTTTATTGAGTGATTAGCGTATTGGTAATTTTTGGGACTGTCAACATGATTTTACTTTCCTTAGCCATAGTTAGTTAAGAGGAAATTGGCAACCGACTAAAGTAAACAAATTCAGAGTTTCCTCAGCTTTTTGCGTTTCAAGGGCTTCTGTACCCGAAAAAGGCCATTTTGTGAAAATGGTTTGTGTGCGAGAGAACACAAATCTGCCCAAATCTAATATTTATCGTGCTAACTACACTATGATAGGGTTTGACCGAAATCGACTTTCACGCTTCACGTTGGAACTGGTAGCACTTCAAGCTGTAGTTTTGTTGCGGTGCCACTACTGGCTAAACCTTTATTGAAAATCTAGTGTGCTGGTAGTGTACATTACCGGTAGTATATTATTGAACTACGAGCACGTTTTTGTGGTAACTCCAGTGTCACATGAGCGAGATTTTGGTGAAAAAACTGCACAAAAGCCGCTTTTTGTCGAAACGTTTGATAATTTATTGTTCTGATCTCGTCGTATTTTCTTACAAATTTATTCAACTTTCCGGAACCTCGGATCTCCTAGTTTTGCTGGGCCCAGTGGACAATGTGCGTTGTTGGTGGTCATACACCTGCATTACATTTCCGGCAATATTGCCAGTAGTTATTCGTTAAACGGCGGTATTGGCAGTGGCACGGTTACATTGGTTCTTATTGAAGTGAGTTGAATGATTTCCGTCAGGAGTATTAAAGTGGCATAGAATGTAACGGTGGCACTAATCGAAATTGAAAGGGTTCCGGGTACGTAACTTGAAGAAGAATCTAGAACTTTAGAGAATGCATCATTAATAAGTAACATCATAGTATCTCTGCTGAGTGAAACTTCTTCTCGGGCCGAGCTCGTTTTGCAACCTCCCGGCGACGTTGTCCGATTTCAGTTTTCAGTTCGCGTTTACGTGGCGGATATTCGGTGTTTACGTGCGCTAAATGGTTGTACGTATGAAGAACGATGAAAGACTCGACGAAGCCGAAATCGTCGGTGGACGTCCCTGTAAAAATGTTCAGGTATTTTCCAAACATTGAACGATTTCTAATCCAATAATTCGCCCTGACGACGTTTACATTGGCGCATAAAGAGGCCCGTTTTTATGCGCTAAAAGTTGCGTATAATATTAAATTATTGGACTCTTCGGGAACGCCGCTTTGATTAAGCGGTGTGTAGTATTCCATTTATATGTAGACATTACCTGCTCATAACCAGTCTACAGAAACAAATGCTCGTTGTTTGCGGGTTTCGTTTTGTACCGATACGTTCTCGAAGGTACATACCACGAATGATCGTGTTCACGAACCAACCCCAAAGCAGTTTCTCAAACCGCCAATGTTCGGTATTATCGTATCTGAGCGTTCCCTCCACAATAGACATGTTGTTCGTGAACTATTGATCTAATCGTTCCACTGAACGAACGAACGAAACATCATCTCGTTGATTCGTGATGTCTCGTTCGCTACCTTCTCGTAGTTCGACTAAGTTTTGATCTATATCAAATAAAAACTGTTATCAGTCAATTGGAGGACAAATATCGATACTGCTAAGATGCCTCGCTATTTTACTGGCGGTCATTATTCAAAGCTGTGCATTCATTCATCCTTGTTAATTGAGGGTCGTTTGATGGATTAGAAGTGAGGTTGTTTACTTTTTTTTGGAGGTCAGCTAGTGTACCGTATAAGTTTCATCAGTGGGAAAATGACGAGAGGAGCACAACGCATTATCGAAAATTTCAACGAAAATCGAGCGTGACACAACTTTTAAATCCAGCTAATTTATGACGCAGGTGGTAAAAGCCACCTATATGATTGGAGTCTAATAGTGGTCAGAGTATGATGTATTCCTCGCTGTTTTTAAATGACGCGATGAGTTCATCCGCTCGTGTAAACGGTCATTTCTATAGCGTGTATCTTCTGAGGGAGTGTAGATTGTTAAGTACTTATTCAAGATGTTTAGGCTGCGCTCTCTTCAAAAGGGTCATTAAGTGAGTGCCCTGTGTGGAATCAGGTTGAGGCTTCACGAACAATCAGAGTCAACGAGTTCACATTTGACAGTTCCCGCTCCATCCATCTTCAGGTTTCGTAAATTTGTCGACGAGGGCGGCAGTGGTGGGAGGGTTCGCATAAAGCTCATTATGCTCCCAGCTTGTAAATCAGGTTCTTGCACAGTCTGTTGCTCAACCATCTGGCGGATTGAAGGGGCTTAAAAAAGTCCTTGAAGACTTCAGGAGACCGGCATCATCCGCCTCGATCCCGATCTCTTCCTTAGCGGGGAACAGTTCAATTCGGATGGAATCAGCCAGAGAGAGAGAGAGAGCTCCTTGCGACACTGAAGTTGAAGTCGTCACCAAACCTCGTTTCACGTCAGACATCCTTCAACTTCCATTTCCACAGCTTGATCCTGACCTCGTTTCCCTCAGGGTTCGGTCCTTTTTGTTTTCTAGTTTGACGTATTTGGGACTTCCTCGTTATTTTCGTGTTCGTGACGTCCAGCAAATTCGGAGATGGCGATTTCGGCACCTCCGTCGACCAGTTGTGATTGGCACGCTTCCGAAGTTACAGACATATAGCGTTTCAGATTTGTGGTTGGCAGAGAGAAAAAGACGGGGGATGTTACGGCCAAACGCAATATCTGCAGAGGTCGCTCCTGCGCCATCGATGTTGATTCTCCTTTACCTCATTTTGGGACTTTCTAGGTGTTCTGGCTTGAACTGACGGCAAGAATCCTGCAATGCCGCCTCATTTTCTCCTTCTCGTACCATTCACACAAAATGCACTACTGGTAGTCCTAAACTTCCAAATATCCAGGCCATATCGAGACCATTTTTACCCAGTTACCCGCGTAACAGTACACCATGCGAACCTATGTACGCTCTCCCGACGAAATAGCCCTCGTAGTTTTGTTTGTTGCTTTACTTAGCTCTACGACGTGGGAAGGAAAGTCATGTAATGTTTTCGATTAGACTTTTCGTGTGGGCACGGCCTGACAACTAAATCCATTGTGCTATATGTACGATGAAAGTTAACCTTATCTAATACCTTATCAATTCCGGAATGCAAACTACTCTGATTTCAATGACGGTTTCCACAATGTTTACCGTATAAATCCCGAACAATAATGGCTAACCTTTCCGAACGAAAGCATGTTGACAGTTGGCGGTAATAACAATAAGTTTCGTCACGATCAATTCAATAACTTCCGGGACGTTAATTGCCACATTTTTCACGCTATAAAATAGTATGTTTTATCAGGCTCTTATAATTGGAGTGAAACACGTATTTGATCGATTGCCAGAGCGGCCAAAATCGCTGAACGTACGAAGTTGTGGGATGCGTAGAACCAGATTTTTGTTCTTTCTCAAAACACGACTCGAACGATTAAATGTTTTGTTCAGTTTAATATGGCATAATGGTAATGTAACGTTTTTTTTCAGGGACGATATCAATGGCTGCTCAAAAGCATTATATAATTTCGACAAAATGCGATTGTAATGCAGTTTTTCCTTTGTAATCTCGTTCACAGGACACCAGTGCCCTAAAGGAAAAATCCGAATTTAAAAAAACTTTCTCCCATAATTCCTGGAAAGCAAACCTGAACCTTCTCAAACAAATGTTGGTGACAGTCGTATAAATTACTGGTTACTCAATATCTCCAGTGAGGTGAATAGAGGCAACCCAATAAATTCCAAAAATCGCCGGTATAAATATGCGTTCTCATCAATTTTAAAAATTATAATTAACGAATTATTTTACGAGACGCTTGTAGTTCAGGGTTTGAAGGATACAATTTCTGTGCTTGCGATGACCAGGGGTCAGTACAGGCAAGTATGAGGCGGTGGTGAGTGATTAGTGGGGAGTCGGATATTAATGGAGAGCCCCTACCAGGGCGGTTGTTAGTGACAGGGACATACCAATCTCTTGAAGGCAATGGACAGCTAACACCCCACACCCACTTCCCCTTCTCAGTTCTAGTCATCGCACAATTTGACGCCGCTCGTGAAAAACGCGTCTTCCAATTTCTGGAACGAGGCAAAATTTGTTCAACGCGATTTTTCAATCCGTTTTCTTAGTTAGTTCTTCGAATTATGTTTCGTGTAGAGCAATAAACTCTTCGGTCGTGCGACGTAAACTTCCGTTTTAAGATTTGAGAGAAGTCGGGGGGGGGGGGGGCGCGTGTTCTGCGCGTCACGTGCTGCTCAGAAGGCGAATCGAAACATGGACGCGGAGATTAGAAAGTTAACAACAGAATTGACCCCCTCGAACTCTCCAAATACATTATTTCATGAGAGAGCGAAACTTATGAGCAGCCTCCTGTGGTTCTGTGCGGTGAATAAAAGTCGAGGAAATGTCGAAAACAGCGCGACGAAGCTGTCGAAGCCTCGTGAAGTCAAACACGTGGTGTCGTGGATTTTTCATGAATATCCGGGCGAAGGCGTGGTAAGATGCAAAGACGTAACATTGTTCAACATGAGCAGGCGATGAATCAATTTGATTTTCGTTAGGAGCCAAAACCCGTCTAAATTTTGCTCCTAGTTCTGAGAATTATGCTTTAACTCCCAACAAGAACTCACAGGCTCCACGCTAAATATTTGGAAGTGCAGGAGCATCGCTTGCCGAAATTCACTTCGTAAAGGTTGTCTTTGTCAAAACAATCTAAGGCGACTCATCACAAACCTTACCTCAGCCCACGTACATTCGCCGTTTTTCAGCGCTGTAGTTCTTTATGTGTTTCACGAGTGATCAGCGTGTAAGTAATTGATATAGGAGGGAAGAGTGTCCACGTTTGAGGCTGGGGCCCTGGTATATTACACTGATCGCTCGGTGCAGGGTGGCCTGGCTGGAGCCGTCATCTTTGCGCCGAAAATTAAAGCAGCGATCCCACTGGTAGTAGAACTTGTACTGATGTGACATGCCAACATCATTCGCCCCAAGCCCACTAGTCTGCCAATTTCCCCAAATCTAGAGTTTGGGTGGTGTGGGGGCAAGAGGACGCCGACGGGAGAGACCTAGGCGCTTAAGGTTTCGGAATTTATTGAGTCACTCCTACTTGTACCTCGACCTTGATCGAAAAATAAACGGATAAGTGACTTATGAGAGTGTCATTGTTCTAAGAAGGGTTGTGCCAACTGTTATGGAACTTTAAGAAACGATAATTAGTGAAACGAAGCAGCGTTTGGAATTCCGGAATTTCTGAAGTTGCTCCTAATTATCTTGTGAGCATTATTCAATTGTTAATACTTTATCATGCTGCTCTCGTAAGTTTTCTCGTAAACGAACGTGTTATTTTGAGCTGTCCAAACAACAAATTTAATCAAAATCGTTTTCTATGATAACTATAGTTAAGTTTTGGAACTCACTTTGGCATCTCATAGAGTAACCTGCAGGCTAAATATGGCATTTGATTCACCAGAATGCAACAGCACCGGCAATCGCTCAGGAGCCATTGAACTTGTGGAGGTTCGGCAGACTGGCTAAATAGTCTCACGATGCGCTTGCCCGCGTCGGGAACTCCGGATGATGGAAGCACAGTCAGAGGTCCTGATGTGGAAGTGCCCCAGGTGGGATAGGGCCATAGAGATGTTGGCTTGCCCCTGTTTACGATTTTGTAAGTAGCTCACACGACTTTCAAGATGGACAAGTGCATAGCCAGTCACGACAACCCGCGAATTGGTACGTGGCTGTGTTTGGTCGTGGTACTAGCACATCTTGCAACCACAGGCCGATAAGACGCGTTCGATCTCCGAAATTCCGCCCTCGCCCTAAAATACGCCTAACTGCCGCCTACAATTTATCAAATTCCCTAACGTCAACTGACCAATTGCGAAGTTCAAACGTTCAAACATGAGGACGTTCCACAGGATGGGCGTGGGCCTTCCCTCCAACCACATTCCGCCATCGCAGGCGTTTCCTTCTCATCGGAGGTCAACCCTCCGGTTTTCCGCTACCGACGCTCAGTTCCCCAGGGTTCGGTCCAATGTTCGGGAAGGGGAAAAGGTCGAAAGTTCAAAAGGTTCCACCTTTTGAACGTTTTCGAGATCCGGGGGTTGGAAAAGCGCACCAACACCATCACCGCTCTTCTCCTCACCGTGTCTCCCTCTCTGTGACTACACCTAACAACTCTTTGATTCCGCTTCTTAATTTACTTTCACTCTAAGCTCTCGAAGAAAACATTTTCTTTTCTTAAACAAAGTTAGGACCGGGGGGTGGGGTGGGGGAGAGTACAACCATTTCAATTAACGGTAGAAATTCTTTTCCATTACGTCCCTTTCAAAGGTATCTAAAGAAAGAAAAAAGATACTTCGGAATAACGTTTACCTTCCTACACTCCCCCTCCTCTCACCATCATGACATGCCCTGTTTTCGTCCCAAGAAATTGTCAACTAATTTATTAATATCGAATCTGTTTTCCACTTTACAGGGGGAGTGAATTTGTTTGAAGGGTCTCAGCAGGAATTAAAAAGAGAAGAGGGGAAGAGAGAGAATGGTGGTGGCTGCGTGGAGGGCAGAGAAAGGGAGATAAAGAGAAAGGGAATTTTGAACGGTGTTTTCTGCCGAGTTGCTGTCTCTCAACGAGTTACGACTGAAATTAAAGAGAAAGTCGCGTTTTTTATTCATTTTATATTTAAAGAATAAGACACTTTTCGTCAAAATCTCCCTTCGGTTTGAACTTCACCTTCAGAGCGCAGTAATGAAATTCGATAGCTTCCACATTACGAAGATCACGCATTAGCTCCTCCTCGTAATCTTTACAACGAACTAGATATTCAAAAAAATTGTTAAGTGCCAAGACAAATCAATTTCGAGCTGCTCGTGCGGGTTCTACTGGAGGTGCGACTTCTGACAGTTCTTCCTTCATTTGGAGTTTCATTGGGCTTCTTTATTTTACCTCTTTTCTTCCTGCGGCTCTACAACTCTCTGAGTAATGCTGGAAACTTGCACTTTAAGGTCGAAATTGCGTCAAAATCTTCAAAGTAGCCTGGACGTTACGCCTTACGGGTTAGTTTGCTTCGGTAATGAAGTACGCCCTTTTACACGTTTATTTGCTTAGCCCAGCGAAGTTGGACAAAAGTCGTGCGGTCAGCTGAGGTAATTAGTTTTGATTGTTCGGCTGCGTGTTGCTGACACTAAGACTTCGAATCAAATAGGAACACCAAAATACGGGTTTGAGCCAAATCACTCGAAAACTTACTACACTGTTGTGAATTTCACCACTTAATAACTATACATTAATAATTCGCCCCTAGCCATACTGGTCCTGGTAAGATATGCTCCCGGGCATTCACTCACCGTCCCGACTGCACATCGTGTGGACCCGTCTTGCTCTTGGTTCTCAATTCCCTCCAAAAACTATTTATGTTTTCACCTTTTCTCTGGTTAGTACGTCAGTTCCGTCTCGACGAAAAGGTAGGCTCTATATCCTGAATCAAAAATCTCTTCAAGAAGTAGGTAATTCTAGATTCACCTGGGAATACAGACGTAACTTCTACGGTAGTGATTTAAAAACCAAATATTTCCTTTATCCAAAACTGCAAAACTGATTTTCATTAAACTTTTTCTTCTGACACCGCCAAATAACATGGTAATATAAAATTGTTGAGGGTAGCTCATGGTAATATAATATGGTGCAGCTTGCATCATGATAAATCCAGTTAGTAGTGGAATGATTTGCCTACACAATGATGGTCAAATAACGGCTATAAAATTACTGACATCCCACGAAATCCCGAAATTCAAATTTTAGTCTTTTGAACTTGTACAGCGTTTTCCGTGTAATTTCGGAACTGTAAGGCAGAACATTGCCAATAAAAGTTGTAAAAATAGTCTCGTATATTACCGATGAAATGATTACTCAATGAAGGTTGTGACATGAATAGGAGCAATCCCATTAATTCTGGAACCTTGAGCACAACCGGTTTTTGTATAAATACTTGTACCAGTTTAAAGTGAAAATCACTCAAGTATAAAAAAGTTGTGCTAGTTTCATATTGAAAAATAATAAGAACGTCAAAACGTATAAAAACTGGCTGGTGCGACGCATTCAGCGATTTTCATGAATTCAGCTAATAATCCAACATATTTTTCATCCCATTTGAACTAGGTAAATCTTGAGTTGGACTTGAGCAGTCGGTACTCACACCACGATGTTCATTGACGAACCACTGTATAGACAGTTAACGGGGCATTTAACGAGATTTATCTTGGAAGATGCGTTCGCAGTTGTAGAGGAACTATTGTAGGATAAAGACCGCGTAAAATGTGAGTCTGCCAACGATTCAAGTTTCAATTGTTCAGTTTCTTGCGGTTGCTAGTAATTATCTAATTATGATCATTAAACTCTCTTCAAACCAGTAGCTTGTTGGAATACCACATTGAACTCACTCATATGAGTATATAGTCGGTATGAGTTTTTTAACCTCGTAATGCCCGCATCTGCGCTAACGACAAAGTCATAGATTCTCCGAAACCTCCTTTGTTACCTGCGGAAATTCCACCTCAACGGTTATTTCTAACAGCAGTGGATTTCCCTTGAACTGGCTTTTCCATATTTCTGTTCCCACTTCTCACCTTCAGATTCCTCTCCATAACAGACAGCTCCTCCTAAACTCTTTCTCCTACAAAGTCTTGCGAAATTCGGTCGTCCCCATTTCTTCCAACGCCTTTCTCGATTCTCCCAATTCTCCTAATGGACTCTTGTTTCACCTCTCATCCCCCTACCCTCCTATGATCACCCTTATCTACTCATATCATATCGTGTTCAAGTCACCTCTCCTTTGTACATCTAAGTCTTAAAATTTGTGATATACCAACTCTTCAATTACAAGTTCGTGCTCTAAGATTCATTCAAGTCTATCCCGGTCGAAACAGTGAGATTTATCAAGAGAAAACTGCATTGAAGTCACTTGTCGAAACATTTGATACTTTTTTTACTGTTCATGGTTGTGCTACTTTGCACACATTTAACAAAACCACTACTGCGTGAGTGGTTTTAAGGATCAGCATGTTCTTGTTGAGATTGCATCCCTGCGGCTGAAGCTTTACAACGGTTGCTTTCCTCAGTCGGGTTTCCTAAACAGTTCCTTCTTGGTAACTACGCGTTCATGTACCCACACAACAAATCCTCCAGGATACATCAGTTCACGATCTTCCGGAACTCTAGGTTAGCATTAGGCATTGCCTATACAGGAGGTTTATTTGCAAGGAAGGGGGTTGAACCAACTCCCAAATACTAGTGTAACGCTCCGACGTGGCCAAAACTGAGGGTTCGGAGGAACTAACTAATAAATAGAAAATTAGGAAAGGTGCGAGGAGATAGGTGATAGAGAAGGAAGATAAGATTAGGAAAGAAGAACAGTGGAGACTAGAAAAATATATTAAAGAGTACTGAAGAGCAACCTGCTTCTTCGGTGGACGAAAATGGAGAGACCTAGGGTTTTGGATCGTCCTCTGCTGAGCAAGCACTCTCGTTTCGGCTAACTCCGTATTTGGGTCACTCGCCACCTCGAAATCGGTTCTCGAGCCGGTACCTTATCTAACTATCATTCCTCGTGCCAGTGATGTGGTTAACGGCAAGGAGGAGAAACGAAGCCTTCTCTCTAGGGGGAAATGCTGTTGCTCAGGAACAGTCCTTCCTCTCGATAGCGTCGTTCCATGGGCGTTACACTAGGAATTGTAGCAGCGAATCCCCGCAGGTAGAAGCCATCCTTCCTGGTAGCTCGTAGGCTCATCCACGCTGATGAGAATATGCTGTTGCGAGTGGAAAGGGTCTAGGGGCTTAGACAGGGCCAAAGAATCTGCTGGAGTGAGACAAGCTTATAATTTGGGTTGGATCGCGGGCTCTTGAAGGCTGAAATGACTTGAACGGTATTTTTCCTGAGCTCAGGGGACCCCAGGTAGTTTCTCAATTACAATGCGAACATTAGATGTTCCACATTTCTTAGCATTCTCCCGTTTATTGGGAAAGAAATGTCTGCCACTTCGAGAGAACTACGATGGCTTATCCTATTTTTAATTTTCTTGGCAGCATCCAGTGGAGTCCTGAGTGGAGTGTGCCTTGCTCATAACGATCACAGTCGAATTACTTTGGGGCCCTATGAAAACCCGGAAGACAGCATTGTGTAATTGAGAGAATCTCTAGAGCTAAGAAAATACTGCGATACTACTTTTCCACATCCACGATTCCTTCTGCTCCCTCATGGTCGTAAATAAGAAAGAAGTCCGATCTCGCCAAATGTTTGTAAATCGATGGATTCATTCTCAAACAAACAGTCCCTTCGCCGCTCTCTCTCATCGTGCTCAGTAAAGTACTGAGGAATTTAAACGGTTGATCTCTTCAGGGGCTTTGTTGTCTTCTCAAAATTCCCCGACCTTGCCAAATAATGTCGACTCTTCTCGACTGAGTAACAGGATGTTGCCATTCGTTAAAAAATTAATAGAAAAAAACCTATTTCCTTTCTGGCTAACCCCTGAGAGTCGGTAGAGGTTATTTCCCTCCTCCAGGTTTGTTTGCTTCTTCGTTATTAATGGTCAACAGCCTGCCGTTCTCCGAGCTCTTGCACTGGCTCTCGACGGCAATTCGATTTAAGCTCCGAGCAGCCGCTCTGTGAACTTTGAACTGCTCAGCAGGTGTTTCTGTTTTTCTTCCGAAGGGCTTAAGACCTCAATGAATGACTTCATCGATATCCTAATCCCTACCCGTGATGCGCCGCATTTCGAGTAGATTTTAGGCCGCTCTTTAACATTTCTACGGTCCATAGCCCTATGGTGTTGGAAGAAAAGTTATGTGAGCGGTTGAAAATGCATTTTTGAGTTTTCTTCAGATCTTCACGTTTGAAGGGCTTCTGAGTTTAAAAAAGGCGTTTGAGTAAGTTTTCTATGTGTCTGTGAACGCGATTGGAGCGAAATCAGTCCAAAACTAGTTGTCATAGTGATTTGGTGTAAGTAGGGGCATGTCAATCAATTCCGCAACTTTGAGCGCTACCAGTTATGAACCACACCCTCGGGTTACGACGGCAGACGCTTTCTTTCTTCCCTCTGAGGTGTTTGACTGTACCGCCTGCATTGGATCATTCGATATTCGCCATCAGGGTTGTTACTACCAATCATCGATATTAAATTCGCTCGAAGGTCGTTTCGTTCAGCCATTCTGAACTGGCGAAAGAAACGAGTCGTTAAATACAGGCAAGAGAAACTGGACAGATTAAGTAAACAACGGGGGGTCTAATTAACTCCGCGTGTTGAAAGTCTCTGAACTTCGTCGACACTAAAAACTATTTCACATAATTGCAGGTAGAGCTTGCCTTGGAGAAATTCAAGGAGTGGCTCAGGGCGGCTGGAGGGCCGAAAAACGCGAAAAGATCCGGCAAAACGCAGAACTCGACTTTCCTTAGCTCCACGCGCGCTCAGCGTTTTTTGTCGCTTTAACAACTAATAGTTTATATGAACTTGGTAGAACCTACCTCTACGTTCATCGTGGAAACTGACGGAGGGTTCCTGCGTTTGCCGCGACAGTGCGGTCGTGAATTGGAGAGGCGACTGCTAAACAGCATCAAGGAAACCGTTGTAGAGTTTAACGAAATGGCGACCAGAAACGCCATGACGAACATAACCCTTTGCAAATGCTGCTAGAGCTCATCTAAAGCGTATCTCCTGCACCCCTAGATTGTTCACCGAGGTTTCCGGTGCAACTAAGCAGATAATTGAGTGCAGCTCGAATTAACTCTCATATGTTTTATCGCACTGTTTGGTACCTCAAGTGGTTTACCCCAGGCATCCGAAAATCAGCTTACAGTGAATATGGTGGAAATTACGAGCAGAATGTGATGCCCCGTTGAAAAACTCCTCTCCCGTTCATTTCAGCGTCAGAAATGATCAACGAAGTAGCAAGATTTATTGACAGTAATAGGGAGAGGAATGAAGAGGGTCGACTTTATTTATGAATGGTGGTGCTGTGGATAACGCTTGCTGACCCACCCAGGCAACACATCCAACTTCCTCGCCGCACCACCCTGAGCCAGAAGGGACTGCAATCTTAAACATAGAATGTCTCGAGTATGGAAAAATGACCTTACTGCCCAAAATTGTTATGGTGCTTGTAATATATATCCCCACGGGTGAATTTGATCTAGTGATATTTCAAATGTGCTGTGATTAGGGGTCATGTCAGGACTGTGTGAAGTATGTTTCACAATACCCCAGCCAAAACGGTTGATGAGTTCTGATGTTAACCATGCAAAACCCCTTGAACAGCCGGCTTTATCTTTGTCTTTTGATAAGGAAATAACCTGCTGCAATTCTGATTGCTCGGGCATGATATTTTCCTTTTCGTGGCTGAATGAGGTCTGAGCAGGTTCCATTTCTCGGGTGAAGTCTTGAACAGGTTCGTGTTGTAACGGGAAGTACCAAACCCTTCGATGCAGCGGAGGCTCGTCCGGGACATTTATGCTGACTGAGCACCTCAAATGCACCGATTCGCTCGAGACTTCGCAGCCGTCAGTTGTAACTGAGCCGGTTTCCTCGTCGCCGTGTCGCCCGTGCTCGCGTTCGCTCCCACCCAGTTCCATGTTTGTGGTGGTAAAACATGTCCAAAAGTAATTCGAAAAGTAAGTGTTCGAATTTCATTCGGCATTATAATACTACTTCCCGACTCACCTAGTGCGATACCGCTTACAATATCCCCCCCGTAACAGTGTCTTCTACGGATGGTTATGATTAACAAAACGGTTTATTTGAAGCTTCAGCAAGTTGTAGTTTGTCACATTTCCACTAGGTTTGTGAAACGATTGTACGGGTTGTAACTGAAATGAAGAGTTTCTGAAACGATTAGTCGTATGAGCTTACAATTTTTGTTCTGAAACTGAAACTCTGAACCATAAACTTATTCAAGACGATCTTATACGCCGATTTTAAAAATGGGCGTATTGCTCTTCCTTTGTGGCTTCTCTTATTGACTAAGTCAACCTCCACTTCTAGACTCAAAGGGCCCGTAGAAAAGTTATGTCAGTCGTGTTTTCCGAGCTACATCGCGAGACGCCCACTACATCCAGAATGTGTTACGTTCAGCTGGTATTTAGCCGTTCTCGTGGCAACGAGACAAAAGTGTGTGCCAGCATGGGGAAGGCTGTTGCCATCATAGGGCAAGAAGGCCCTTAGCGCTCTTTATTGCGCAGAGAACTGAGATGAGACAATCTTATGGCCCACCCACACCACTATGTCTAATCTCGGATTTCCAAAATTGTGTACCTATTCGGTGAGTGTGTTGGTGACCGTAATTCTTAGCCATCCAGACGGTGATTCGGGCGAAATGGTTACAGTATTGTATCGGCGCAGTCAAAGCTGGCACGTTGTGCGGCTTACCCGTCAAACGCCACTCATTGCAATTTCTTATGCACCGTCTGACTCCCATTGTAGGCGCCCCAGGGATCGTAGTCTGGTGGTTATAGACGAGGATTCATAATCCGACAAAAGTGGGCATTGGATCGGAGCTCGTGATCATCGCTGTAATTTTTGCCATAGTCGGCGGCTCTCCAAACATCTCCAACCCCCCACCACCATCGTATCTCTTATTTCATACAGCTTCGAAGGTCTTTCAGAGAAAAGGGTTGCAATCGCGCAATGATTTCGTTGTGTTCTATAAGTAACCATTCGTACTAGCCACGCCCATCATGTTAAGGATTCCCCATCTACCCAGCAATTTATTCCGAGCCAACGCATCGCTGCTAGTTTATCCGCAAGGGTGAGTTAAATTGGATTCGGGCCAGCGGGTCATAAGCGGCTTTGTTGCATATCACATCAACTGTACCTTAACCCTCCAATAGGAATCAAATCATCCAACTGTGCAACTGCGGTTTTGGCAGAGGCACTCCGTCAGTTGCCGCTACACCCGAACTCCGCTACAGCAGACGCCCTTAAGTATTGGAGGCCACTCGTTTGGGCTATTATTTATCAATGATAATAACTCTCGTCTCTTTCCTAGTTTGGGAAGCCCTGGTCATTAAAGATGCGTCGGCTGGGGTTGTCGTGTTCCTTTAGTGTTGTACTTATCCATCGACAGAAAAACAGGAAATTCCGCATTATCGAGCTGCAATCGCCGAATCCTTCGCAGCGTTCCCCGTCATCCGTCCCACTCCCCAAAGAAGAAACCCTACGCGCTTGGAAAGGGGTCAGGAATCCGACCTTGTCGAGGTCGCTTCTCTTCCGATCCAAAACCGTTCGATACGACCAGGAGAAAGTGAAGCTTCGAGCAGGTCATTCATCCGAACGGGGGAGATAATCCAATAATGAACTGCCCTCCAGGCTGGAAGCGAAACCTTCAACCGGTTCACAGGTTGGCCGTTCCATCGGCAGATCTTGACCTCCCCTGAGATTTACGGCCGATCTAAACGCTCGGAATTGCGGTTAGAATCTTCGCTGAGAGAACGTTGTGTGTTAGTGACCGACTATCTACAATTTATAGCTTTATCATCATCAATATTTGGATTGCACAAGTAAAAGCACAATATCACACAAGTTGACACGTATTTTGAAACTGAAACCTGAGAAACTTAATTGTTTGGAAACTCAGTGAGCTGAATCGGCCCAAAACTAACTATTATCATCATACTGATCAAAACAACACGGGTTTTCTCAGAAATGGCAGTTATTTTCATCTGTGGGAGAATGATGAGAGCAGCACAATGAATTATCCAAAATTTCGAAGAAACTCGATTTTAGCGCAATTATTTCTTGTAAATCACGCTTGTTCCATGAAAGCGTTCTCCCCCTTAGGGTGTGGCATAAGTAGGAGTGACTCAATAAATTCCGGAACCTTGCGCGCTACCAGGTTCTACGTAGGACGTTCTGCCAAGTTTGTATTAACTGAATAGAACATAGATTTTATTAGTAGCGGGTGGGGGCTGAGGAAAATTGTGTGATGCGTCAGTACGCGGTATTTTGTTTGTTGTAGGTTAGTTCTATTGTCTCTCAAGCTTGTTTATTATCTTGTTTTTCGTTGAATGGGACGGATTTTTGTGGGTCTGCTTGTAGGGGCCTGTTACGTCTATGTGTGAAGTATCAATCCGAAACCGTTTTTCACATTGCATCAGGTCTGCCAATGGCTGTTCATCTTTCTTGTCCTTTTCGCCTTAGTGAGAATCCTGCAGCGTGCTACCATTTCCATACATCCTCCCATGCTGCCCTGCAGTTTGGGAGCTGTCTTTACTCCATTTCTTTATTCTTCGTCCGAGTGGCCAAGCCGTGCAAGCGCCATCCTCTCCCTGGCTGAGCGCTGCTCGGGCAAATTGAGCAATGCACCTCCAGTTTTCTTTAGAATTCAACGTGGTGAGGCCTCTGGCGTGAGTTCACCAACCCTGTGGACTAAGTCATAGCCTCAGCCCAGGCATGCGTGGTCTACAGTCGATCTGGATTGGTAGCCGTACCAGGGTTGCCCCCTTGATGGGAACGGCTGTTGCCTCTCGGCTGTCCAAAGTGGATTAGGATAGCACCGCTACCAACAACAGGCCCATGATAAGGCCTCATATGCTCTGCTGTCGTAAGTTTAGTATGCTAAACATTGTTCGGAGTGTCGGCCCACGCCTACGTCCCATAGGAGAGGGTGGAGTACACGCCCGTGACCTCTTTTTCCGTATAGTGCTGGCCTTCAAGCGGGAAAGAGCCGTTGACTTGAATTCAACGGCTTGGACTCCTCCACTAGTTTGGAAGTCCGTGGTATGCACATGGATCGGGAGGGGAGTCCATTCTGTTTGTCGTCACCGGGGCTACTTTTGTCTTCTGTAGGGCATGGAACAGCCTATGACATGTCACCAGCATAAATAATGCCAATGTTCCCTTTATTATCTGTTAGTGGCGCTTCTGTCAAAATTACTCAGAAACCTAGTATTTACTCTGTATATTCAGAATTGGAATCTAGTGTGGATAGAGGTACTAACTAGAACCTCCAACGAACCTGGTAGGATCTTCGTTTCTAATAAAGAAATTCATACATTTCTTCTTCAGGGAAATCTGTGTCCATCAGCCCCCAGTCTGAATCCATTGCGCATGTACACAGTTCTGCCTTGCGAAAAGGGGTGCAGAACCCCTACCCATCAGGCCTGAGCCTCGCTTAGGAATGACGAAAAGTCACCTGAATTGCCAAGTGACCCGATGGAAGACGCAGGAAAATTGCGCTCATTAAAGCCTCATTATGCCTTTCTGCTCATGGGCGAAGGCAATGCTAACACTCTCCAGACAGGATCTAAGAGTCATTACTGGTCTTCTCGCCAGACACTGCCCACTCAATCGCCTCAACATGGGCATCTCGGAGGTAGTCGCGTGCAGAGCACATTCAATGTGACTGCCCTGCCTTGGGGTTCACCGAACTTCAAACCACTACATAGTCTGCTGAAAACCATAATCTGTCCCATGTGTGGCCGTATTGACAAAGGGCAAACTCGAATCACTTGAAACTTGAAACGATGGAAACGGAACGTCTGGACGTTATGAACCAAACGCAATATGGCTGCGACCTAACCTCACTAACCGAGGTGTCAAATCACAACTGGAGCTTCAGATTACTGGTCTAAGATGATCAGTGACTAGCGCTTGTCAGCCATTAGATCGATAAAAGGGTCGTTGGGAGTTGGTCGGAGCTTGCAAATGACATTGATGAACGGCCCCGAATAATGCGGTAGACACAATTTTGATCTTTTCTGTTGCAATAATCCTGTACGGAATTCCAGTGTGGTTGATTAGAGGCGCGTTTTAACCAATCGATCAGATTCACTTCTCTTCTTTTGCGCACCCAAAATGAACTACTATTATCGATACTTCTTGTAAGATCATTCGCGAACTTTGAAAGATCAAGGTTGATAAATGTACTGCAACCGTTTTTTTTTTTTGTGTTAACGTCGAATGGTGAAGCTTGGTTTTGCAGCCTGACACGACAACGTTCGGTAAACGACAAAAGTGGTTTTGTTCAGAGTTCGTTTGTCCTGTAAAAGTTGGAGTGCTGGTGTGAGAGTGTGTCTGCCATCCTGTACACCAAAAAATTGTCTTTCTTCATCTCTAGACCGCCGCGGCACTTGTTTCGTCCCGTCTCTTCCACCTGTCGCGTGTTTCATGAAGGGGGCTGTCGCTCGGCTGATAGACTTCGAAAAATGAGAAGAGATAGCGTTTATTACGAGGGGAAGACCAACAGTCAAAACGCCATGTGTTGCTCACGTGTCTCATCTGGAAACGCCACTCCGCTCTCCTCTGCACCGAGAATCATGAAACCCTTTCTTCCTCGAGACCTTCGTCTTAAAGGTGATTTATCCCAATGTAAACAAATTTCGACGGACCTCTCCACTTTTTTCGTCCTCCTTCCACGGTGACTGGGGAGGTTTCTCCCTTTTTTCGGAGTCTCGAGCTTTTTTACGTCCCCTTCACCCCTTTAGCTTCGTTTTCCCCCCGCTTTTAACCGCCGGTTGAGCTTTTTTGACGGTTTGGGTTGTTGCGGCACCTCAAGACAGTTGAGACGCATTAAAAACCGGCTCATTAGCTGAGAAAACGGTGTTGCACCGGAGGAAGGAAAAAACGGCGTTGTCGTGTTATGAGGAGGTTGGAGTTAGGGAGGTTGATTCTCTTAAGGGCTTTCACGTTCACAGTCGATGCCAACTTGATTGGAGGAGGTTTCAGTTCCTCTGGTTTTTTCGTTGGATAAACCCGCAGCATGACTCACCAATGATAATCGTTTCCACGTCACTATTCGAAGTTTCAAGTGGTTGTATGAAGTCAGTCCTTGGCTGCTCACTCATGAGCTTTGTGAAGTGTCTGGAGCGCCTCACACGCTTTCCTTAGCCTAACTTGCCTGGAGCGACCAATTCAATCAACTTGTACTCAGTTCATATGAACTTGATGAAACGTAGCTTGATATTCTACGTAGAAACTGGTCCCGCGCAGTTCCAAAATTTATTAATCTGTTGCCACTCGTACCACGATCTTCATTAAAAATCAGGAGTAATGAAGCTAAATACGTATTAACGGGAACGTTAACGTCATTTTTCTAGGGAGATTCGTGGTAACAGTTCACGAGTTGTAGAGGGAGAACTACGAAAAAACGCATGCACTATGTAATTGTATTTCGTAATTTCTATGGCTGCTCCTAATTATCGAATGGACTGGCTACTAGCTTAGTGGACTGTGACCCTATTTTTTTGGAACGCTAATCAGCAAGATGTATGAGGAAAACACTCCACTAAAATCGCTTTTCTTTGATATTAGCTATTTTTGGGTTTTTGATCATTGAGATAGTGTAACGAATTGTTTTTCAAGTGCGGTTGGGCGCCTGGAACAGACCCAGGGTGAATGCTTGGAGCAGTGCCTTCCAAGGAAATAACCGGATGGGAGTTGCTTCACTCTCCATGGGCGAGTTTTTGTTTCGGTCTTTTTCATGCGTTCCTGCTTCCCGAAAAAGAGGGTTCTCGTTCCAAATCCCGTTTGCGCGTTCCGATTCCCGTTTTTGGGTTCTTCTGGAGAGCTTCAGGTTTGAACGAAGGAAGAAGATAGTTGGTTGCAAGTTTCGTTTATTTTCTTCCGTTTCTTTTTTTGGCGTGCCTTAAGTAGGGTAGAAAGGCGTTTTAATTTAATTTTTATTTTCTTAATTATCGTTCTGTTGGAGTTTTGATTGGAAGGGGAAGTTTATTTTTTGAATATTTTAATACATATACATTCTGTGATCCTTAGTTATTTCCCTTCTGTTTTTCTATTCCCAAAATAGATTTCTTTACAGCAACAATATATGTCTCTTGGTGTTGTGGGCTTCATCCCCACGAGGTGTTGAGCTCATGATTTTTATTCCGTCACAGTAGCCATAGTTAGTTTTGGGCCGCTTTTGTTCATATCCTTGTACAGGCTCAGTTCCCAAGTTTGTTGTTCTCCATTTGTGAAAATGATTTGTACCGAATCAGCTTGAATTTGATATTCAGTCTGCAGGTCAACAAGGGGCATCAAAATAAAGGTGTTTGACACAGGCCGAAGTAGTTGGGCCTTTGAGCTTGGGCCTTTTCCCAACAGATCTGAGAACAGCCCATTCAGTCGGCTTCTCCTCCAGACAAAAGGATCAAGTTGGGTTTACTTCCGAAGCGACAACGGACTTCCCAAAATATCTTTCCCTCTCCTCGATTACTCCAACACACACAGCTGTTTCCAGATATACTCGTCTTCCAGTGCTCACTACATTCCTCTTTCAACTCTCGGCCCAGTCACAGCTCTTCTCACTCTCACTCTCCGCTGCAGTTACCCACACCAGTTCACACATATTTCGATTCCCCTTGCGTCGCCCTTATATGCTCAAATGATTATTCATTTAACGTGCAATACACCCAACAAAGGCCATGAACCTAATCGGCCCCAAAATTAACGACAGTTATAGTGGTCAATACAACAAGTTTTTTTCCATGACGATTCTGTTGAATTTTGATCCTTATGAAAGTGACGAAACTAGCACAAAAGTTCGATGAAAAGCGGTTTGAGCTTTTTTTTTCGTATAAATCTCGCTCATGTGATGTTACAAGGGGGGTTTGAAGACGTTTGGTGATCTGCTGACTCAGGCAAAAATTACAGCAATCGAGTAGAGTTCTGATCCATTATTGCCCGACTTCCGTTGGAATATGAACCATTGTCTTAACCACTAGACCACGATCGCCCGGTGCCTTTAATGGGAGTCAGGCAGTATTGTGACACTAGGCGCTCCCATAAACGTCCGGGTGTAGTCCAGTAAGCAGTATGTTCGATGGGACTTTAATGGTGATCACAAGATAATCAAAAGTGACCTTAGAAATTTCAGAATTCGTGTTGTGTCGTTTCGTTGGCATAATTTACCTAGTGTTTCCTCTTCAACTAGTGAACGAACCTCCACAAAAGTTACCTATACGTCGACCTTTTAATAAAATTCGTGGCGTAAATAGCAGCAGCCTAATAAATTCAGTAACTTTAGCCGCTACCGATGTCTGGGCAGCTGTCTGGTACGTGATAGCGAACGTGGGGCTGGGGGAAGTTGGGAGATGCGTCGCAACAAATATGCAAAAGCAAAGCTGGGCTTAGAGAGAAGACGTTTGGAACTCACTTAACCTTTATTTGTCTGATAGAATGTAACGTGCAGTGGGGTCTGTGGCAATAGCAATAAGCTTTGCAGGCTGATGTCCAGCAGAACATGTTGCAAGGAGTACTTTGATGAGGTCAGAGTTCAATTTTACTGGTGACGAGAGGCTATTTTGGGGGCGGTGGAGGAGTCCCTTCCTTGATGCACTGCAGTGGTTCTCTTTATTGTCGTCCCAATGTTGAGCAGTCTGGCCCGTGTCTCAGCTGGATGTGTCAGCAATACTGCGTTCCTTGAACGTGGATAAGGGCCCAATGGGCTTCTGGTACTTGTGTTACGGTTTCGTTCACTGACGCGGTGTGTCAAATCGAGAACTATCGTCCCATTTAATAGGCAGTGCCGAAGGTGTTGGGTATGTGCATGAATGATATTTCGGATCAGGATGATACATCACACTCGTTCGTAATCATCTCGATTTTGCATTCTCAGATCTGGAATCGCTACAAAATGGTCTCCCCGCCCCTTGACGCTGAACAATACTAGTGATAGGAGAATGGCCTCTGGCACGTGCTTCTGCATGGGCTTATACAGGGGAATTATGCCTACATTTCAAGCCTGTAAGCCGTCAAATGCGATGAGCTCGTTGCTCCTAGGTTTGGACGCACTAAGTGTGCACTGTTCTCTGTGAAGATCTACAAAAAGCGTGCCTTGCTGCAGCATTACTAGTAGTTGAACGCGTAATCTATTTGTTGTTTTTCGCCGTACTTTTTGTACCGTATTATTTGTTGTTAGTTACTTGAGCTTCTGAGCCCGTAATGCTGAATCAATAAATAAACAATTAGCTTTGAGTAGTTCGTCAATTAGTAGGTCGATTTGAGTGATTAGTATTACTGTACTTTGGACGCCGAATTATTAATTTAACGCAGTCAGTGACTGCCTGCAGCCGAATGGATATTTCGTGTTCTGCGCTCAAAATACGAGCAGCTCGCGAAAATGAAGAGTTCATCTCGGTCGGGTTCATTGAGTCGTTCCGCGGAGGGAAGATCGCGAGGCGCGTAGTGAAACTGAAGGTTGTCTGTAAACTGAGGGTAATTTTAGGAACAGGAGCGTTCTCAATGTTCGTATTACTCGAAGCGGATTATAAACAAGAAGTAAACCGGAGTGGAATGTTGAAAGGGGAACAAAGAGAAAAACAAGACGCCCGAAAGGCCCAACCGGAGGAGGAAGAGTAATTTAAGTCAAATGTTGGAAACGAAAACTTGTTTTCGTGCCCCAACACCTTCGCAGCAATGTATTTCCCACCCCGCGAAATTTGCGAAACTAAGCCCTCGGCGCTTAAACAACATCTTCTGCCCAACTTGGGCCCTCGTTTCGCGGTTTTTGGTTCTGTTCTAAAACTTCCCGTCCATACCCCGTCATCCTCCAGTGGTGCATATGCCAGTAGCGGAGGGGTGTCCCAAGTTGGAAAGCTTGTTAAGCCTCATGAGTGGGGAGAGCTTTCAGAAGCGTCGGAGCTTTTCTTCCTCCGCCTTACCCCCGTTGCCCTTTTTAGCGTCCCCTGGGGGAGAGGGAAGGAGAGGAAGCTTTTTCGTTTCTCTCGTTTTTCAGTTCAGTTTCCTAATGGAGTCCCAAGATCGGAGCGCATCACTTTGTTGCCCTCGACTGTTTCAAAAGCGGCAAAAGACAACGCAACTCTGAAACAAACTTTCTTTTTTCAGCTCACGATTGTAGAACATGTTGACTATGAGGTGTGGGAAAGAGGGGGGGGGATAGGAGGGGACAACTGCAAAACAGGGTCGTTGAGATAGGGAGCCAACTCGGATGCTACTTTGTACTTTCCTTAGCCCCGCAGAGTAGGAAGGAACCTAGCGTAATGAGCTGAAAGAGTATTCTTGAGATTTTTATGTTCCAAGGACTTCTGAGTTCGAAAAATATCTTGCGCGATGAATCACACAACATACTTTGGCTCCAAGTGCATTCAGTGTTTTTCTTCACAGTCGCAACTGATCAAGTCTGTTTTTCAAACGGTTTATTGCAACGTTCTACATAAAAACTGATGGCGCTTAAAGTTCCAGAATTTATTGTGCAGCTCCTACTCCTGTCGCGACCATTATTGATCCATCATAGCACAAGAAATTTATAATACTGTCAACATGATGATGATGAATTCCAGATGCGCGGCGGATAAGCCCCTGAGTAGTGTGCGGAAGCTTGGGGGACCTCTGCCGAGGGTTACTAGGTTCCTTCCGAACCTCCAAACTGCCTTGTCCTAGGAGAAGAAGCCGTAAGCGCCATCGAAAGATGGGACGGGCCAGCGACCGTTCTGGCCTTAAGGGTTGTTATTCCCGGAAGTGGTATCTTGCGCCGGTGCATTATGGGTTAGGGCCAAGATAGGTGTCGGCCTCTGCGGGGCAAGATAGGTAGATCGGAGCAATCCAACTCCTACCCAGAGCAAGCCCTGAAAATGCTGTTTGCTCTGCGGACATTGTGGTGGTCGTGGGGTCGCTGGAGGATAGTTCTCCCATCCCAAATTTCTTTTTTCAACTACGGGGTCTTGACCACCTGGTCGGTACTGCCCCAGATATCCCCAAATGCAAAATTGTAACGTTCAACATCATTTTCTTTTGAGAAGGATTTTTTTTTTGTGATTTGGAATGACCGAGGACGAACTGTTAGAAAAGGCAGTAAGCGTGGCAGTGTTGGAAGTCCGAAATATATGGAGTAGCTCCTAAATATCTTTTGAGCGTTATTGGTACTTTATTGGAGTACCACTCGAAATTTTCTAAGAATTGAAAGTGAGCAAAAATTATGAGGGAAAACAGCGTTAAAATCAATTTTCGTTGAATGATTGGTAATTTATTGTGCTGCTCTCTTAATTATCCCACTGATACAAATTTTACGGTGTTTTTGTTGGGTGGTATAGAGTTCTTAGTTCTTAGTACGGGATAAGAAAAGCTGACTGAGATGAGCGAGGGAGACGACTGTATTGTTACACTCAGGAATGGTGAGATGTATGAGGATGAGTGCAAACGACATAGGTCTCTGGATTAGGCGAGCTGAAATATTTGTGATAGCTGAGAGTCGGGTGGCTGTAACTGGATAAGAGCCTGAGAGTACAGTGAGTGTAACTGGGAGAGGGTTGTAAGTTGCATGTCACTGTACGAGTTGGAATCCCTAATGAGACGTGGCAAGTAGAAGCTGGGGATGTGGAATGTGGGAAGGGGCTGAGGAAAACTCCACGGGGGAAACCGCAATAGGGAAAATACTTAGTCGTCTCGGGTCATAAAATTGTGTTGGCCGAAATTTAAATGTTATGTAGTCATTGACACGGGTCACTGGAATTTCAGTGTTTTGAGGCTAAATTAAAAAGCTGTGGAAAGGCCTTGAGCTTGATCTTCCATAAGGGCCAAGCACACTGAACTGATTCGGCTAGAGCTGAGCTGAACGTCGATTAATGTAGTGAGAGCCGTTATTGACGATAAAATTTATTTGGCGAATCGATCACCGTAATAACTATAGCTTGTTTTGGGTAGATTTTGCTCATACCCTTAGTCTGGCCTCCCATAGTGACCTATTGACCTAACGTTAGAGTCGATTTGCTTCAGGCGCATCGACATGTTCTCAAACACACAGACCATTTTCCCCAGTATTGTTTTTTCGGTTGTTCCGAAACCTGACCTTGAAATATAGATATCTGAAGAGAGGGGAATAAAGTCAGCTCATTACGTAACTTTAAAGGATACTTTACTTTGTCTACACAAGAAAACAAGAAGCCATGTGCTGCTTCACTGTTGCTCCCACAGCAGTGAGCGACGGTTGTTGGAAGAGCAGACGAACCTACCAGAAATGACTGCTACAAAGGAAGCTTACAACGTCCAGTTTAGGGGGAAGAAGGTCGTGGCAAAGAACCGTGGTCCCAGTTGTTCTATCCCTTAGAAACCAGATCACGAACCCTTCCCAGAGGGTACTGGGTTTCCCAGGGTCATACCTCTGGGCGGTGACAAAACCATACCCTGCCGTACTTCCACAGGTCTAGGTGCCTGATGACAGTCGAATGTTCTGGAGCAGTCATATTGACCTGCGTAAATTACCTATGACGCAACGAATGTTCGTGAAGGAAAATATTTTGGGGTCAACTGCCTTCGAAACTTGCGGATCTCTCGCTGAGATTTTGAGACCAGGCGACGCCTATAAGTCGTTGGATCCAGAGAGACAAATTGTGACTCGTGTGTGAAGGGGGTCATCTAGGCGTGGTGTTGGGGGGGTGATGTTCAAAGGGTGGAAAAGAGGCAGCTCATATTCGTGGAAATGTGGAACTCTACAATGGAGGATCCCGACGGGGGTTGGAAGGTCAAAAGGAATGTACTCGGATCCGAGGGTTTTGAATTAATTTACTCCCAACGGCGGGGGTGGGGGATGTGTTTGAGGAGATTTTCGAAGGGGTTGAGGCGCCATTTTGTCCTTGAGGGTTGTTGAACTCTCGTCATAAAAGGGGGTGGGTTTTGAATGACGGAGTCGACCGAGGATCTACGAGTTCTCCCGAGGTCGTTGAAGGTCAACTGAGCCGGGTTTAGGGTTCTCCTGCCGTTGTCGTCTATTGATCCGATGTCTTTTCACCACTTTCCCTCTTGTCTCATTCAACGGCTCCCTCGACCTTCTTTACTATTTTAAGTTTTCAACCAAAACGGTACTACTACTTTACTATTTGATACCGCCGTTCGTCAGAACTAAACTTCTAGAGTCCTGCCCGTAACTCTACATCTCAGCGAAAATCTTGACCTTTTGTAGAGTTGCACATCTCTGGTTCTGTTGGCACCGACTAGCCCTGTCGAAGTACCACAGTTTCCCCAATTAAATAATTAAACAACGGTATTATATTATTGATTCGTTAGCAGGAGGAGATCGCGTCCTGACGTCCTGCTGGGGATTTTTTCAAATATTCGGTGTGACGCATCGCACTACTTCCCTCGTCCCCACGTGCGTTCATATATTTCTATCACTCTAGTAAAACTGGAACTGAAATTGTTTTTCACGCAGTTTAACCGGCAGCCTTCATTGAGTGACCACTGCATAGACCCTTTATGAGGCTGTCAGGATGATTATTTCGGAAACGTTCGAGCTTGTAGTTCTGAAATTATAGGGAATTGTTGTTAGTGAATTTGAATTTCGAAATTCAGTGTCCGAAATAATTATCTCGTAACCGTTATTAAACCACTATTGTGCAAGTAACTAATTGAACCGCTGATTCGGTTCTTCTGAGAACGCTGCTTATCTTATGAGCGAAATTTATATGGAAAACTGCAGTAAAAATGCGGTCTGTTGAGACTGCCTTGGGTACCCCTATAAACCGACTCTAGCCTAAGAACTTGAGAGCTTACAGGAATAAATGTAATGGTTATAGTCGAGATGGCATTTGGTGCCGTGTGCGCTCAGCTACCTTCTTTCTAATGGTGGCAATTTCCAGTCTTACTAAAGGTCCTGGTGTCCTCGTCTTGAATCACGTCGACTGCTCCTTACTCCCTCATTCTGCATGTGGTCAGCACATCGGGTGGTACTGAGGCAAGATAGCTGAAACGTGTAGTGCCAGTTCGACAATAGATCAATTAAGGTATTTAATAAAATAATATTCGTTGATATTTTTCAATAAATGCAATTTTTTAATGCAAACGTCTTTCACGTTTTTACGCTTTTCTATTTGACTTGGATACCAAGGCGTTGAATTGATCGTGGGATTGATAGGGCTCGGTGATCTTCCTGTCAATATACGACAGCTACTGGTAATCGTTCGCACAATACCATTTTCGGAATTATTTGGAGCATCGACCAAATATTTAAGTAGCGCACGAAATTAATTTGGAAAATATCTGGTGCGTCGCAACACACATCTTTCCTTAGCTCTACGTCAATTCACTTTCCACATGGCTTTTTCTACTTGATCAATTTATTCATCACTCAGTTCATTTAAACAAGGTCAAACAACACTTCTCGGCAGCAGGAAGCGGTAGCACTTATAGATCCGGAATTTATTGTGCTGCTCGTACTAATTTCAGGACTATTATTGAGCAGCGATTGGAACACAGAGAATTAATAAGGCTGTAAACCGTTAGAACTGGTAGTAAGCGAAACAGCGATATTCAGGAATTTCTGGGGTGAGCCCCATGTATCTCTTGAGCGCTTTTAAACACTCACCCTATGGGTACTGGATTTTATTACTACACCAACTTTTTAAAAACATTCTAGTAACATTTCAGCGGAGTTTATAAAGAAAAAACCGTAATAAAGTGATTTATTGTGCTGCTCTCGTAATTTTCCCACGAATGGGAATTTAAAGGTATAATTGCCTTATTGAGAGCTGTCAATATAAAAAATGTAATCAAAATCGTTAGAGATGATTTTGAGAAAAAAATTGATGTTTTGATCACTATAGTTAACTTTCGGTGGATTTTGCTCATACCCTTATTTTGGCGTCCCGTGGTAACGTGCGGGCTAGAAATCAAGTTTGAGGTGATTTGGCACGCTCTACAAATCGTTGACAGACACACACACAGACCATTTTCTCAAATAGTGTTTTTCGGGCTCAACCGATTAGATAACTCTCCTTTCTACTTTGTAGAGCCAAGGAAAGTAAAAAGGTTGATTTTCGAAATAAGAACATCAGCAACTCAACATCAGCTTGGCACGTGCACAGTATGAAACTGGACTAGTACGTTGGGTACGGACTGTTGACCGAAAAACTCGTACAAAATATTAGTAAATGTTTTGCGACGCGTCACACAATGTTTTTGGCCTCTTGTGCATTAAGCGATTATCTTGACTGGCAATCGGATTTTCATTCTGCTTATAACAACGTTCTACATGACAGCGGAAGGCGCTTGTGGTTCTGGAATTGATTGTGTCGTTCCTAGTTCTGCCGCTACCATTATCGAGCAATTAGTTCACAGGTGATTTAAAGAGAGTGTCTACGTAATTATTTTTGAGAAGGGCCTTCACCTCTTTTCAATGTTTGGCAACTTATTGTGCTGCTCTCGTCATTTTCCCACGAATGAGAATTTTATAGTATTGTGGTATTTGGAGCTGTTTTTACTAAAAAATTAATCAACATCGTTTGAGCCGTGTATGAGAAAAAACATTTGGTTTATTGACCACTATGATAACTAAAGTTAGTTTTGGTTGGATTTCGCTCAAACAGTTTTCTCTCAATACACAGACCATTTTCCCAAATTTCGGACTCAGTAGACCTTAAAACGTAAGATATAAAAAAGAAATAATAAATAAATATGTATATAAGAACTAAAAAAAATCTTTTTCAGCCGGAAGCATAACTTTCCTTTCCGTAGGGCTCTCCCGTATTGGTGAGCTAGAGAGGTCCGGGTTTTGTTTACAAATGAAGTCAGTTCAGTGTCTAGTTGGCAACATATTTGCCTATATTTGAAGTATAGGTCTTAATAAATACCTTGGGCCGCTGATTTTACTGTAAATGGTTCCGAAGGAGCTTTTTCTTCAGTCTGCGGTTGTTTGGCTGATATGTTGATCACTAAAAGATTTATCACATTATTTACAGCAAGTTAGGTGAGTTAATAAAAATATAAAAAAATATATGAAACGTCTGTTTTGTTTTTGGGCTTGAATTAAACATCTACTTGTACCTGTTTTAGTTCTAACGTAGAACCTCCTGAGAAAGTTAGGGGTCTTCTCAAGGGAGGGAAATATCGACTTCTAGGAACTACGCTGGTAACGTTTATTTGAGATACCCGATGAAGATAGTAAGTTCGGAGTAAAGTTCACGTGACGCTGTGGGTCTTGGGATATTTGAACTGTGGTGAGTTCTAGAGTTGACAGGAAGTAAGGAGGTGGGAAAAGTACATGGTGAGCTATGGTGGGGGGATTGTCGGCTTTGAAAATGTTGGGAATTATCATCCAATATTTCCCAACAGTTATTGATGCGTAGGAGTGCGTGAGTGTTTACGATGTTACTACTACGCATTCATTGAACGTTTGTTCTTCAATTGAGTCTTATCTAATACAACATAGTAGATTCAAAACAATTTTCAACGGGAAATAGCAATCTTTATGTTCAGAAGGGCTCAGAATATTGAAAGAAGTTGATTGAATTGTTGGGAGTCCGCGGTCCAAGAATAAACATACTCAATTCCCAAAGCTCGACCTCAGGAAGTCCTCTCGGGTTGAGTGCACTAATAATAGTAATCTTTCGTAAGAAATTCGGCTTGACCTGAGCCGACAAGTGGTTATACTTTAACGAATAGTACGGTATAAATCTCTGATTACAAAAAAATCGTGAAGCCACCACCAACAACAAAATCTATTCCAGGTGGTAGTTTTGTCGTAAATGATCTCAGTATCGATTCTGGAGCGAGGCGTACATTAATACGTGATCAATTTTGCTTCCAAGCTCTACAAACTGATTTCTAATGTAGAACACTGACTGAGGAAAGATTCGGGTTTAGATTCGTCTTCCGTGTGGTATTTAGGTGTTTCACAGAGTTCAGTCGCTTCCTCGAAGATCGGCGATAATCCTTCAAAATCCCTCGATGATTTGATTTGTTCGTGTTTGTCTTTCGTTTCGACATTGTCGCATTTTCCGTCATTTTTGATCCCCATTTATCTCGAATCCGTGAAAGATTAACGTCTAATTGAACGCTCGAGTGAGATTTGTTCGAAACGTGATTAGAGGTTGGGGAAATTCGTACGAATTCCGAGTTTTAAAATTATCCACGCGTTTGAAGGCGTGTGGAGTGATGAACTGAAAGCAGGGGATTTCATGAAATCTACAACTGTTACCGAGTGGCCCGAATCTTCCAAGTCTGACGTGAAATTGCTGCATTGGCTATGTACAGGCGACGTACGATAACTATGATCGGCAGTTTGCGCTTTGGAACGCGCACAGTGGACTCAAAATTTAAAACTGCTCATCCAGTGAAGGTACATTTTGTCACAGGCTTTTCACTATTCGTAATGATCTTTTAAGGCGCTGTGCGAACCTGAATTGAGTGATGCTCATGTTCTGAAGTTTCATCAGAGGAAGATGGAAGAAGGAAATAGGTTTAACCGAAATTCCTCTCACCGATTTGTGGCGACGTTTTTTAGGTTCTCAAAACACTGCGCATTAGTGGATTTGTCACAGAACCCTCCTCCGGATGCTCTTCCGATACCGGATAGTGCGTTGGGTGAAAGTGGTTTAAGCCGAACCTCTGTCTGAGCCTGTTCTCCTCGTAGCCTTTCTTACTCGAACGTATCGCTCCACTTTCGAAGATCCTCCGACGGACTTCTGTTAAAGGTCTGTCGTATTGTAAAAGAGCGAGCAGGAGGGTGGCTATTCAGTGTTGGCTTTTACACTTTCCTTAGCTGCACGAAAATTCCGTAATCGGCCTCGAGTCCAAAAAACATAGTCTGAACCAAATCAGCTCAAATTTGATATTTATCCTGCAGGACAATATGTGACGCCGAAGTACGGGTTTGAACAAAATCGGTACAGAACTAACTACAGTAAATCTTAGAGACCAAGATAATGTTTGGTTTTCTTCTCAAAACCGCCCCTAATTCCATTTTTAGTGGACAGTTCCAAACGGTTCATGTAGAATGTCCATCTTTGAGGAACAAAGAGAGTAGCACTATAAGTTATCAAAGATTTCTACGATAATCGATTTTAGTTTCCGCAATCCAAATTAGTATTGCGATCGACTTGAAAAAACGAAGTTGGATTTTCTTCAGGTCTTTACGAATTTAAAAAAAAAACAAACACAAAAACCATTTTCGCCCCGTGGTCCGTGTGTCTGTGGTTCTTTTTCTTTTCGATTCGTGATTTATGGGACCAAAATGCACCAATAACGAGGATTTGTCGCATTTTTCTCGAAAATGGCTCAAACAATTTTGATAACATTTTACAATTATTTTCTACTACTCAGTAACAAAGTTGTCTTCATAGATATCTCCGTGAAAAATTCGATGAACGAAGATATAGGCCTATGATGCTAAAATAGGGGGATTACATCTTTTTTTACGCCTGCGACGATTTTCATCAAACTCTTATCTACCGGATGTCTTACGTTACCTTTATATTCTATTCAATAAATGTCCCTCATAGAGTCCCTTGAACGTAGATAACAATCAAAATGTGCCGTACGTCATGTTTATTTTTAGTTTCCAAAACTTTTCAGATTAACCGCATCCCTGAAGATGGTCAACCTGACGGAGTCTTTACCTTCACTTTGTTCTTTTTCAACTATTTCTGTATAAAACGGAAGCCATGATAACTCGACAAATTGTCGTTTTTCCCTAAAACTGCATTTCAATAATACTTACGGCTGTCGTAGTGCAGATCGTCGAGTTTGTAGCTGTTGAGGAAATTTGTGTGTTGCTGTACACCACATATTTAGAGAAAACGACCTAACTAAATCAACTAAAACTTGATATCCAGCCTGCGTGTTACCATGGGACGCCAAAATAATGGTATGAGCAAAATCCACCGAAAGTTAACTATAGTTATCATACTGATCAAAACACCTAATATTTTTTTTCTCAAAAACGGCTCTATCGATTTAGATTAAAAAGTTTTTTATTGATAGCTCTTAATACGGCTATCGTACCGTAAAATTCCCATTTGTGGGGAAATGACAAGAGCAGCACAATAAATTACCAAAGTTTTCGAAGAAAATCTATTTTAGCGCAATTTTTTCCTATAATCTCCGCTGAAATGTTACTAGTTTTCACCTGATAAAAATGTTGATAGTTCATTACATTTACCTTCAAAATGGTAGTTTAATTATGGTTATTAAATTATCATGGGCATCTCACAAGATTATGTAATTCAAACTATCGTCAATTCCTTGACCAACTTTTTTCATTGGTCTTCCCCATTAGCTCAACACATCGCCTCCGTAATCTTATAAAAACATATTATATGGTCACACATGAATATATTATATGGTGACATGAATAGGAGCAACATAATAATCCCGAAACCTTAAGCAGAAGCCGTTTCTATGTAGAACGTTGACCTTTTTAATTATCTTCTTCTTAACTTTCTGTGAATACCGCTGTGGAAATTCGGGGAACTGGCTTGTGACCTAGAAAGCAAAAACGCTGCGAATGATTACACAATGGTTTAATGCGCAGCTTAACGTAGTGTCGCACCTCCGAGACCCGTTCCAGTCATCGAAAAATACTTGTAAATTATTCGAAACATGACCTGGCTACAACGGAACGACGAAAACTACATATTCCAGGAGCTTATAGGGTTTTTGCTAGGCGACGCTAGGCTATTGGCAAAACATGACGGTGTTCGGAGTGTGACCAGAGTTAACAAATTTTCCTGACCGAAAACATGAAGGGATTCCAGAATAATTGACCAAAACAGCTTCTCCCCTTCATTTTTGTGGCTCTTACGATTTTCAAAAAACTCACACGGTCAAAATTATGTCGAAATATATCCCCGGAATTGCCTCGAGGGCATGGGGTATTTCGGGCGCCCTGTAGCACCTAACACAAAGTCGAGAAGGCTTGGCCTAGTATTGAAATGGAAAGGAGCTGCAAAATTGACCCAGAATGAATAGTTCGTTTAAATTTCGTTGTAACTGAGTTGAAGGCGGGAAGGACGAAATAGTAGTTAGTGGAATGGAACGAATTTTGATAGTCATGCCTCCCTTGCTGGATATGAAGAGAAGCTTCATAATAATGCGATTTTTTTTATTGAGATTCCTCATCGGTTGTCAATAACCGGCCGATCTCAATCAATCGTGAGTTGGGCGTGTATCAGCGCGCGCACTGGGCGTGCGTTGGGAAAGGGGGTTGGGGAAAAGCGTGTTTTCCTCTCGGGCGAGGGACCTCGGACGCTTCAAGGACGTCGGAGAGGGAAAAGAGCGAATTTCCCTTTCGCGATCGTGGGCAAAGGGGCGGGTTTCTCGGCGAGGGTTGGGAGAAAGGGGCGAGAGAGGGAAAGTCGCATAAAAGTAGGGCGCGTCGGTCTCCCTTAGCAACGGCTCTTTCCCTCCTCACCCCTCATCCGATACCTTTTTTTTTCCTCTTTGGATGGAAATTGGGTACGCAGAGGGGTGAAAGGGAGAGGGCGGTGAAAGGGGCGAGTGGAAGGCCAACATAGGTCAGGGGCGTCTAGACGGTATCGATCTCTGTCGCCCTTCCACTTTTCCACTTTCACCCCTCTGATTCAACGCGGGGGTGGAGAGAAATGGCCCAACCCCCTGAAGCAGCCTCCGCCCCCTCTGCACCAGTTGACAGTTTTTACTTTCTCCGGTTTTACCCCCCCCCCCCCCCATTCACCCTTGGTTTTCAGTGGAATACCGTGTGGCAGGAATTGTAATAAATATGTAACATCTATTGCGTTCCCTTGTTACCTCAAAGGCACCAAAAGCGTGAAATAAGACTGAACTAAACAGAAGTGGTTATTTTACGTCTTCCTGAGCAACCAGCACAGTGAAACTATAAGTAACCGCGGAAACCCATTTCAATAATCATCACACAACCTTCCTCAGCTCCACGCTGAGCGATTTCCATGCTTTCGCTACTCATCCCATGGTAAAACGAATCATTATGTCATACGTTAAAATAGTTGCTCCTCATGACACGAGCATTATTGAGTCACCATAGATGACTGTAATTGTGATTTTTTGGTCATTTTCGTAGTTCTGAAATTACAAGGAAAATTGCCGGGAGGTTAGCCACAAAAACAAAAATAGTTTGAAATCCACATGTCTTGGGCGGCTCTCGATAATTTTGTGAACCGCAATTACGCTACCATTGTGTAGATAAATTATCGAACTACCGAACAGATTTTTTCCAAGTCCAGTTTTACATTAACGGGGTAAGATGATGTCAGGAGCGCAGCAACAAACAGTTTCCCCTCAACTCAACTCATTTATTACGAATATAGAACAAGATCGTTTTGAGAAAATCAGATAAATGAACGTTCAAATCTCGGCTAATGTCTCCGTTCGACTGTTAGTCACAGTCATAGCTGTGGGGGGAAACGTGTATGAATAGATTTGTAGAAAACACTACGTCAACCTGATTAAATTCAGTCATGCATTCAGTTTGATTTTTAAAACGTTAAAAAAACACGGTTTTTGAAATGTTTTGAGTCACAATATATAGGTATTGACTAGTTGAAGACACCCTTTGAGGTTATTATGAATCGTTAAAGAACGTCTAGGGAAATACGAAAACCCTCTCGTGAGTGGGGCTCATAACCGCGTTCAAAAAATCACGAATAAACCAGTTCGATTGCTCCAGCCTCCCTTTGGCAAAATTGAACTATATACGCACCCATACACTCACGTGGACCACGCTCTAAAATTGGATTTTTCGAGTTAGTGAAGACCTTAAGAACACAGCAACAAATCCTTTTCTCTTCTATTTTTTTCCTTGGTGTGTCTCCGGTGCTCCTGTGGCCTGTATTATCGAGCTGGGAGGTGCCTTTATTTATTCCTTCATCATATGTAGCCAATTCCAGAACGGAAAGGCGAAAATGGAAAAGGTACAATGCGGGTTACATAGTGAAGTAATAGCCCGACAGAAGAGACCGACACGAAAGATGTGGCTGTGGCGGATTGTCGAAAAAGTGTAGAAGGCAACACAGGAACTAGTTGACATAATGGGAGAGTCTCGCAGTGAGCTGTGTAGCGATTGGGTATTTCACAGGTCCGGGATGTAAAAATCGTCTTACTAAACATCTCTTCTCTTCATCCGAGCGTTTGCATTGGCGATTGTAGAAGTTTAGCGGTCCAAAGTACAAAAATCTTATGGCTCGCCGAAGACGGTAACTGGGGAGGTATTGTGTCCGTTGTTTGTTCAGTATTTGATGTGGGGAGTGAGGGACACAGCACATCTGCTGAAGTCCGCTAGATGAGATTTGTTTTGGCGAAAAAAACAAAAAACCTTCAGTTTTTCTTTGTCCTCCGCCTTCCGTTTCAATTTGCGGCTTCGGATGTAAATATTGTCCTTCGAATGAAATAGGGAAAGACTGAAAGGGCGAAATGGTAGATTCCGAAGGAATCAAAAAGGAAGTCGGGCCGACGGATAACAAGAGAACCGACTCCCGGTTGGCTGGGGTCCGGAGGAAATGTGGGAAAAACAGCCCTCCTCCCACAGACTCCCCGTGAACCATGCTCTGCTCTCAGTGGAACGGGTTGTCGGAGGAGGGCTGGAGTCTTTAGTTGTCGACGGGGGAGGTCGAGGGCCTGAAAACGAGGAAACGGCGACGGAGGCTTGAAAAATTGCTCTGTTTACTCCCCCAAGATTCGGCTCCTTTTGCCCCCAAAACCCAGTAAAGTGGGAATACCCCCCCCCCTTCCACGACTTCTGCCTTATAAAGGAGAGGCGCAATTTGGGCTTTTCCCTTCGTATTATTGTCTACTCCATTTGCCAGAGGGCCGTTTGTGAGAGACCCACGAAAAGAGAGTGGAATATATTCCATCTACTGAGTGGATGGTGTGGTGGCGGGGGGGGGGGGAGATTCAAACAGAGCCTAAAACTATACGTTTATTGATTCAGTGAAGTGCAACGTACTAAGCACTATGGACAATCTTCAATTCGCTCTCAACAAGGCGAATGCTTCCACTGACATGCTTGAAACCAGATTCACCCCTCATAACATGGATTCTCCTCCTCTAACCCTCTCCAAACCTAAATCACAACATAATAAGCAAATTTTCGTCTCGCAAAGCACCCGGTGTTGACCTGCTCGTTCGGCGTCTGTTACTCAACGCCCCTCAGTCCCACCTTTCATGTATATACACATCTGCAGCTCGTATTGGGTATTTCCCGCGGGAATGAAAGCATGCCACGGTTACTATGATTCCGAAACCAGAAAAACCTGACGATCAGTTCACATCTTACAAGTTAGGCTTCTTTCCATCCTGTCTTAAATTTTTGAACTCCTCCTCCCTAATTATATGATCTACACAAGCCATCTATTTACTTGAAGCTAGTGGTTTCCTCAATGTCAGACAGTTCGGGTTTCGACGTGGAAAGATACGCAGGATGTAATTCTTGAGGTTGACGAGGAAATAGCTGGTGCCTTGGATGGAAAAGGCAAATGTATGGTTGTGTTTATGGACCTCCATAAATCCTTCGACAGTCTCCATCTTAGCAGTAGTCAAAAAAAGTAGTATCGACCCATTGTTTGTGAAATGGATTGAAAGTTGATAAGATCGTAGGTTGTTGGAGTGACACTTGTTCGTTCACTTACGGTGTTCCTCAGGGGACTGTCTTGGGGCCCTCACTGTTTCTCTACTACATTAATTCCCTTCTTGCTCCGGACATTGCTGGAAAAATGGTGTGCTTTGCAGACGACGAACTTTGGAGGAAGTTCGTTGAAGGTGGTCGTTCAATGGACAAATAAAAACAGTTTCAAGCTGAACGTTTCTAAAACACCATTTGTCTGTTTCTCCTTCGCTCGGCGGGTGCCCGTGGGGGCTGTCTCGACGACTCTTGCTCTTGTCTGGAGATCGAGCAGGTTGGCTCAGTCAAATGCTTAGGAATAGTGTTGGAGCAATGCTTCAATTGAAAGGATCATGTCTCGATCGTGTGTCGACGATTGAGAAGAATGACAGGAATCTGTTGTAAAGTTCCAGGCTTTTTAACTCTTCAAAATTTTATTATGCTTTAATTCATTCGGTTATGTCCTACGGTGTTTTCGCTTGGGGAGGTGCGAGCGGGACTACCCTGCGACCCCTCATTGTTGCTCAAATATGCATGTTTCCCCTCTTTTGAGCTGTTCAGGAAGTTTGGGGTCCCGAGTTTCGAGTCGATGTCCAAAGTAGTTACCTAAATTGAAACCCATAAGACTATATCGGCAGGTACATATGAGTTTTGTGACTCAATACTCGTGGCTCTGGGAATGGGGCCTTTTCGTTTAACCACAGCAGGTCAAAGTACATAAGCTTTTTAATTAACTCCCCCCGCAGCTTAGAGAAATTTCGTTCTTAAACCATTTCAAGGTAGCTACAAAAGAAGTAGAATATTAATATCAACTGTGTTTCATATTTTGTATGTGATTTCGTGGTGTTCCTAATTGTTCACCGCAAAGCGTCGAAGTGGTCAGAGTCTTTGACATCGGACTTCCCCGCATCATTGTCTCCGACCGTCTAATTGTCTCCAACTATTTCAATACCTGCCCCTCACCAACGGGAATCCCTCAGCTGCAGTCGGTTGTTTCTAACAGCCCCCTTTCCCAGGTTTTCCTCTTGCTTTATTTCTCTCTTCCAATTTCTTTTCCTATTGACGACAGAGCTATTCCAAAATCATTATTCTTCCAACTACCACCTCACTAACTTCTCACTCTCTCATATGGTTGCCCACGCCAGTTCACGCGTTCCGAGTACTGCCCTTGTGTCGCCCATTTGTACTCCATCTCACCTCGATTTTAAGTCAACTCAATTCCGCACGCACGTATGATACAGTCCTCCTCACGCTCATCGAGTTTCAGTTTTATTGCGATCCTCAGCTCCCCCTCTCGTGCACCCAACACTAATAGTACAATGAAGTTAAACTACTCCCCAAGCACTAGGTTTCCTCACAAGGGAAAGTAGCATTCAAATGTTTAACCATGTATTTAGAGTAACAAAGTGAATTAAAAAAGAAATAAAAAACCCTGACCAGCAATATGGTTTCCACACTTCGCTCTCCTGCCCAGTTCATCTACAACGCATCACTAACTATATAAAAAACTCATATCGTCAACGACATGCGTGCCGTGCAGCTTTTTTGATGCGGAGCAAGCTTTTGTTCGGCTTTGGCATGTCGGCCTCCTTTTCGAAATCCTTCCTAACAACTTGTATTATCTATTGAAGAGTTATTGGAGGGGAGAACGTTTGAAGTTGACGTTCAAAATGAAAGACTTACAACACGGCGAATATTGGCGGGAGTTCCCCAGGGTTCAGTTTTGGGTCCATATTTGTACTTATTCCACCGTCACTACCTGCCTTTGCTTCAAATTCCCGATTATGTTGGGATGTATGCAGATGACATAGTTTATGATGTTTCTGGGCCAGATGCTGTTCCTGTGGCGAGACTCCTACAATCTAAAATAGAAATACTTGTTGGGCAGTGGTGTACGAAACGCAGATTTGGAATCCCGATGTCTTGAAACGAAAAGTGTTTTGACCTCGGCCAACTTTCCAGTTTTTCCAGGACCTCACTGTTCCCCTTTTGAATCCGACAAGCGAGTCCTTCTAACCCTTGTACCTGAGAGTCGTCCGGCTCTAAGCGGGTGGAGTTCCCCAATTAGTTTTCCCAGGCGCCTCAAAATTCTCCACCTCTGGAAATACCGTTCCTACTGGTCAGTCTACAATAATAGAGTTGAAATTCTATTACCGCAAATCATAATAGAGCCCCCCAACTAACGAGCCTTCTTAAGTCCAGATTTCCCAAATACTTCCTGTCCGCCTCCACTGGTCACAGCCATCCCTCCACGGCGCCCCATTTGAAAACCTTCCTCAGTTCCCTAATCTGACGAATTTCCAAAGTGGTGTTTCCTCCTTTGTCCCCGCACTCAGAACTATTATAATTTACGTTACGTGTCACTGACTTCATTTCCTAACTCATCAATTACAAGTTTTGCGCTACAGTAAACCGAGATTCATTCAAGATATAGTGCAAAACTTTTCAATACCGTCACCAACTTTTCGACTTCAATACAGAAATGCCACGCCGACGTTCACATGGCGAAGCCCGAAAAAAAGCTCAACAGAATGTTAATTGCCCAGCTGCTGCAGTCTCTCGTTTATTTTCCCCCTTTTTTCGTTATATCCATCTTATTTCTTTCGCGGAAGACAAGTATAAAATTAGCGATAGACGGTTTAGATTTCGTTCAGGGAAAAGCACCCAACAACTGCATAAGCTAGGCGAAGATGTAACGGAAGCTCTTGACGAAGATTTAAAATTAACAGTTGCGTATATGGACATGTGCAAAATGTGTAATGTAATCCCTCACTACTCAATTGTTCATTCCACCAGAAAATCAGGGCTTTGTGAGAAGTTACGGTAAAAACAGCTCAGTTAGTGACCCCTGTACATTGGAATTTAGTATCCTGAAGGGACGATACTAGGTCATGTACTATTTATAACAACCAAATTACCGTTTTGGAAACACAACTCGATGCGGAACTCGTGGCCTGTGCAAACAATATGGCATTCATCACACATCCTAGCATCTGGGAAGAATCAATAAATAAAGCAGAATGTAATCTCAAATATCTGGTGCGTTCCCATACACAACTTTTCTTAGCTCTCCGTCAACTTACTTTCTACGTGGCTTTTTCTACTTACTCAATTCATTGGAACTTGGTCAAACAACGCTTCACGGCAGCAGAAAGCGGTAGCGCTTACAGTTTCGGAATTTATTGTGCTGCTCTAACTCATTTCTGGACCATTATTGAACAATTGGTACATAAAGCATTAATGAGACTGTAAACAAGATTTTGAAGTGGATAGTAATCATTAAAGTTTACGTATCTGTTAGGTGAGTCCGTCTCCTCTGGCTGGTGTGTTGCTGGTGGCAAGCGCTTTCGATGTAAAGACATCATCGTCTGGCCGTTAAGTCAGTACTGGAGTCAGTCAGTTGGTCGTGCTCTTTATATATGAAAGGCAGGTAAAACGGGATGATGGAGGGTCGGGGAGAGGAGGTCATGTACCTCAGGGGAAAACCCCTAAGGTGAATGGAACGTCTTGAATGATCTGTCAATTGTGGAATTTCCGTCTTTTTTCTGTAGGGTGGTATGTAAATCCGTCAGTTGGTTGTTTTCGTTTGTGTAATGTTTTGAGTGGTGTGAATATGGTGTCGCATTTTGTGTTGATTTGTTCATTTATGATCTGTCCATTGAAGTTTTTTTGTTTGTAAATTTCCATGTTTTCTAATATGTTCCTATTGCTTTAATACCTGGATAGTAATCACTTTTCCAGAGTTATTGGGCAAAAACTGGTAGTAAGCAAAACGGCGGTAGCTGAAATTCCGGAATTTCTTGAGTAACCCCCGTATATCTTATGAGCGTTTTTGAACGCTCACACTATAGGTATTGGATTGGACTGCTATTTTATTTAACGTTCTAGTGACATTTCAGCGGAGTTTATAAGAACAAAATCACGCTAAAATCTATTTTCGTCGAAACTTTTGATAATTTATTGTGCTGCTCTCGTCATTTTCCCACGAATGGAAATTTTATGGTATAATTGTCTTATTACGAGCTATAAATATAAAAAATTTAATCAAAATGGTTAGAGCCGTTTTGTCCTGGTAACCTGATATCAAGTTTGAGCTGATTTGGAATGGTCGTGGTCTCTTAAAATCGTTCACAGACAGACTTATATGCACGCACAAACACACCTACACACACAGACAGGCACGCACAAACACACCTACACAGACAGACAGGCACGCACAAACACACCTACACAGACAGACAGGCACACACACACACACACACACAAACCATTTTCCCAAATAGTGTTTTTCGGACTCAGTAGGGTTTGAAACGGAAAGATCTGAAGAAAACTCAAAAAAAAATTTCAGCCGATTACATAACTTTCCTTTCTACTTTGTAGAGCCAAAGAAAGTATTAAGATTAACTACACTTTTAGTGATGTAGGGGTGAAATTAAACTATAAAAAAACTAATTGTGAATTTTTCAATTAAAAAAAAAGCGCCATTGGTAAATGAGATAAAGTGTCAAAAATCTCTCCTGATCGAAAGCATAGGGTTATTATTCAAAATTAATAATAAACCAAAATGAAGTGTAGGCTGTGCGTGTGTATGTTCTAGCTGGAGTTAATTTTATAGTATAATGTTTGGTTCGGTTTGTAGTGCCTAGATGTTGTCTATTTACCTGCCCCGCTACGTCTGGCACACGTTTTGTGTAACAGGATATCGCGTACTTGTACGTTCATTGACTCGAGTTTCTATGCTGTATTATACGCTCGTCGAAGTCAAATAAACTCTGCGATAGTCGCGTGTCACTAGTTTTGCGTTAAACTCGGTCGTTCGACGGCGTCGTTTAGGGGGGGAGGGGGGGGGGACCCTCAATGAATGAAGGTCTTGGGGGTTTAGCATAACCTCGCTCTCGTTTCCCTCTCGTTGAACGGCATCCGCCCTCCGCCTTCGCTGATCAATATATTCTCCGTTCTTCGGAGCACTTTCCCTTCTTTTATTCCCGGCACACGGTTCCGTTTCTTTACAACTCGCCACACCTCTCGAGTGCGCTGAACGCGTGTAGTGAATTAATTGTCAGTTTCCCGTGAAAAAAAAAACTTGTAATGGTCTCCGACCTGATGAATGGCCTTATCTTGCAAATTAAAGATTGTACTAATTACTACCAGTCAAGTGAATGATACCGTGTCGTAAAATAGCAATGTCTTAGCATTAAACTCCTGAATAATCGAGGCAAACACCTTTGAACAACCTACGGAATGAAAACTGAATGCCATATTGCAAATTATCACACAACAGTTTATAATTCTCTTGAGCTGCATCATTGTGAATTCTCTCATTTTATAAAACGTCAAAAACTACTTATAAGATTCATAATTGGGATGAATGATTCATGTATGTTCGCATTTGTGAAGAAAATGATTAAATGCGTTCTGAGGTAGTTTGGAGATGCTTCTGAAGAGCTGCTGACTCAGCCACAAATTACAGCAATCGCGCCGAGCTCCGATCCATTATTGCCCGACTTTCATCGGGAATATGCGACCGCGATCGCCCGGTGCTTTTTATAGGAGTCAGTCAGCACATCTCCCCGCCTCACCATTAGCCGCAGCTCCTGGAGCGGACTCTTGTAATGAACGAATTTATGAGAGTGCGAATCCCCGGAAAATTCTATCTTTGATTCGAGAAACGAGGGGGCTACAAGGAAAGTATTTTCTTTAACATTGTAGTAGGCGCGTCGACCATTTTTCGCTTAGCGCTGGAACTTTCACAGCGTCAGCGAATCCCAGACCCGAGAATTCGTCTCAGTATTTCTCTCTTAATTTTTTAATTTTTCTCTCTGGCCTGTTTCTTTTCTTGGAATGAAGAAGTTCGATCGCTAGTTGGGCGTCTATGTACTGAGGTAGTTTGGAGATGCTTTTGAAGAGCTGCTGACTCAGGTAAAAATTACCGCAATCGCGCGGAGCTCCGATCCATCATTGCCCGACTTTCGTCGGGAATATGAACCATTGTCTTAACCACTAGACCGCGATCGCCCGGTGCTTTTAATAGGAGTCAGTCAGCACAAATGTTCAATAACGTTGGTTATTATTTATAATAGAAAAGTGAAATATAAGACTTGAAACTAACCCGTAAAAAAGAAATGAAAAACACAAGAACGTTCGAGTGTGAACCTAATACTAATAATTCGGCACAACTAACCGAACGAAAAGTGAGGCTGAGAACGGTAGCCCGGTAGGCGCTTGATTTTTTATCATGATGAACGTACTGACAGGGGTGTTACCAATGAAATGGGAAATCACGCAAAAATCTATGAGACACGACTCAGAAGGAACGGAGACTGGTGTCATTTACATAATTACCGCCACGGAACAATCTGGTCTAGCATCAAAAGCAGTATACCAGAGGCAAGCATGCAATCGATGACATTACAGCGATATATCACTTCCAGGGAACTCTCAATGTTAAAATAGACTCTAAGCAAATATGGGATAGGAGGTCATCAGTGGTAGACGACTCCGAAATCGTCTTCTACACAGATGGCTCTAAATATTCGACGGGTATTGCGTGAATGGGAGCATACATTCCTGCGCTAGAATGGGAGGAATCACTCAGTATATCAATGTGAACTCATCGCGATAAACTCATGTATTAGCACGCTCGTATCGAGGAACATTAGTAATACTAGTACAGTCATCCATACTGACAACCAATCTGCCGTAAAAACATTGCGTAACCTTAGTTAGAAGTTCCCTCATAGAAGAAACAAAATACAAAGTTGGGAAACTCCATACAGCTACTCTAAAATGGATGAGCATTTGGGGAATGAGAGAGCGGATGAGCTGGCCAAGGCAGGAGCCGTGGGACACATCTGTGGTCCAGAACCGTTATCTTCTATCACAATTCAACAACTGAAATAGATAATAAATGAAAAAATGCGGAATAACGTCAGAGATGAAATAAACAATCATGAGGGGTGCCAATATGCCAAAACTACAGGTATAACGAGCTATAACACGCAACGAATTGAGTTTGAGCAAAGTACGACTACTAAGAATTATTGGTATGTTATCGGGTCACTACCCGATGGGAAAGATTCTTAACAGGATCAATCCCAATATCAACGCTGCGTGCCCGTGTGGGGAAATAAAAACGGTAGATCAGATCTTTCTTAGAGAATGCCCGTTATGGTTTGGCACTAGAATTAATAAATTAGGGGAGACAATGTTACAATACTACTTCGGGAGAGATCGAGTGGAAAAAGATCCTCGAATTTGTGGAGGGAACCGGTTGATTCCATTATCCCTTTTAAAGCCAAGCCCCACAAACTCTGGGGAGATGGGAAATGGGCCTGGATGGCCACGACTTCTAGGCGCTTGATTAAACATGGACGACAGCGGTCGTGTCGTCATCTGAAGTTGTTGAACTTTACATACTAAGAATATAACATTGCTATATCAATAATCCGGGAAAAGACAACTCACGTGCGGACGACAATGTTTGTAGAGCACGTCCGAGACCCATAAAATACTAGTAAACGAGATTAAACATGACCTGATTACAACGGAACATGGTCGTTTTATAGGCGACACTAGGCAATTGGCTGGACGTGACGGGTGGTTGGAATTACTTTGCCCCGCAAGTTATTTCAAGTAGTAGAATGTCCTACACCTTCTAGACCTATCCTGAACGATTCTTCATCGAAATTACGAAGGAAACGATACCAAACCCGACGTAAATTCGAATGAAACTGCCAATAATTCGGATCCCTTCATGGAAAACGTGTGATGAATCCTGTGGCATGTTTCTTCGACCCACAAAAATCTACAAAGAGCGTGGACGCAGATGGTTGTTGTTGGTGTTAGTAAATTTAAACCGGTGAAGACATCACTCATCATCAGTGTTTTCAGCTTCTTGTTTGATTACTTCTGTACTCTCCTCTTCGTCCTTCAATCGTAGAATTACAGATAATCGATAGTCTCGAAATGAATCCTCGATAGCCTCCTTGGTTCCCAAATGGGGAAACGAGCCAGGCCTATGGTGAGTTAGGGGGTGGTGGGGGGACAGGGGGAGACCACATTTCCAGCTGGCTTCGCCTTGCCGCCCACGCTTGGGCAAATATGGCGAATCTACGCCAGGCCGGTCCACTGGAGAGGAGTGTGACTGCACTCTCAGAAGGGGGAATGTGCGCCCTAGCTCGCACGTCATCGTAGAGTGGGCAGGCAAAAAGAACGTGCGCCGCATCCTTGGTGATCTCCCCGAGTCAAAGGTGCGCCGCCAGAAGTAGAACAGGCGCTGGTTGAAGGATGGAGCCCGGATAGTAGTTGGACCACTGGAAAAGTGGGATGCCATCCATCCATCTCTAGGCGGTACTAACCGGATCGGATGAGTGTGTAGAGATGCCTCGCCTTTGGGCCTACATCCCATCGTGCCTGCCATAAATCGAGGATCGCCCCATCTGCTAGGTTAAGGCGACGCTCAGTTGAGGCCCCATGTTGGAGAGCGGACACCAATGACTCGAGGGCTCCCTGGCAGTTTTCCAGTGCTCCCCGTCGGATGGTAGTCAGCAGAGCAGCCCAGTCTAGGGCCAGGTCCAGGGGGAGAGTGCCCACAAGCACCTGCGGTGTCAGATGGGATGTGGTCTAGTACGCCGGCAGAAGAATCAAGAGAAGATCCCTCCATATGTGCGTTCTCACTGCCGATTGCGTTCCGAGGGGGCGAACAGCCGCGGCGTATAGCACAATGGGGAGGAAAACTGCACCGTAGTAAAGGCAGCAGCGACCTGACCTGGGCTGTAAGATTGGAGCCCTTGGCGCGGAGAAGGATGAGGTGCTGGGTGGGACTGCCACTGGGGGAAAAAAGGGTGCCCAGGTACTTGGCCGTTGTTCGGGGGCAAGCTCCAGTTGATCGGATTTGAGCGGAGATCCGCAAGCTGCGTCTTCTCAGAGGCCAGCTAGAGGCGTTTGCGAGCACACCAAGTAGTTACGTGATGAGGTGGAGCTTAGCCAGTGTCAAGTGGTCTGCTTCCACCTTGACCATGAGGTCGTCGAAATGAATGAATGTAAATGACGCAAAAGAACTAAAAACAAACCCCGTCTTCTTTAGTGACGTAACAAGCCACTTTGGATAGTCCACTCGTAATGGATGGTCTCGTCTTCTTTTCCTGAAAATTACCCGTTTATTTAGCGTGGGGATCGAATTAAAACTTGCTCGAGGAGGCGTGGGTCACAGTATCCCTCGTGTATTCTAAAAACTAAATTGAATCGTGTCCAATATGGGGCCAGTATACTCGTATCTGGTGCGTCTAGAGCTGAAAGAATTGCCTCCACTTCTTCATTGAAGCAAATAATGAAGCAGCAAAATCAATAAATGCAATATGTTTCTGGCCAAACGAAGCCAGGTCCCTTGTAAGTGCCTAACTTTTATTTTGTTGACCCGAGGGCACACTCGGTTAAGCCCCTTTGTCACTACAGCCGCACATTGGGCCTATCCTGGCCTAATAAATGACAAGTGTGTGTGTGTCTTTTGCTGTGGACTTCACCATGGTTTGAGATTCAGTGAATCCCTGAGAAAAATCGGCGCCTTCCCACTATGACAGGCCACTCTCGTAAGATGTGCCCTACCATTTCGTCCTCCTCGCTGCTCACTGAATTAAATTGCCTCTGATTTGCCCATCGTGTTGAGGTGATATCTAAATAGGCAGTGCCAGGTGATGAAGTGAGTACACCGTCATGTTGTGCCGATATCCGCAAAACGCGTAGTGCAAACTCTCCATGCTGGACGTCTTCAAAGGGAATGCGTGGCGATGGGTGGAGTGGGGGGAGAGGCTAACGCAGCGCAAACACGAGCGGAGGTTATTGGCACAGAGCGAAAATTACTTCGCCCTAAATAAATTACGAATAAGATCCCTTCGGTCATGCGCGACACGCAAAACTGAGCGCGCTTGGAAGCGAAGGAAGATTAAAGCAAAATATTTACAATGCTCCGCTTCTCATCTCTCGGAGCGGCAAAACCTTTCGCCGTTCTGGGAATCCGACGGCTCCATAAATTAACGGTATGACTCTTTTTTTTCCAGAGGTAGAACGATGGGTGTGGTGAATGTGGGGGAGGGGGTTGTACTTCGGTAGTGTTCCGCGACAACTAAATCCCCTCAGTGGCCAATCAAGTGAGAGCGGGAGAGAGACGAGCGAAAAATAACATAACTGCGCAAGTTTGAACGGGGGTAAAAAAAACATGGCCGTTTTGCGTTTATTGCCTGAGAATCTTCTCTTCGCATCTCTATATTGAATGGGGCGTGAGGAAATTTAAGTCTAAGTTCAACGCTCAGAATCAATTGGCGGCCGAATAAATCATAGAAATCTAATCGCTGAAATGTTTTGATATTTTTAGGTTCAAGGTAGTGTGATAACATTCCAGAGGCTTTCGACGGGCTTTTACTACTCTAAATTACTATTTGTCGTTCTAAACTGATTTTCGCGAGTCCAGAAAAGGAAAGTTTTCAGCCATGAGAACGTTATGTTTCCCAAACGAGTCATTAACTGATATATTTAGAAACGTGGATCAATTAGGGCAGTAGGATCCCTGCTTATATTATGTCACAATACTTCATAACCCACCGCGTGACAAGCTGGTCAAACTTCCAAGAGACCGTACAAAGCCAAAAAGAAAGCATAAAAAGGCTGCAAATTATTAGACAACGGTTTATTATTGTTTTGCACAGCTTGATGCAGTCACACGTCTTCTAGACCTATCTCGTTCGATTCAGCATCAAAAAATACTAGTGTATGATACGAAACACGACCTGACTGCAACGGAACAATGAAAATTGACATTTTCTAGGCGATGCTAGACAATAGACGCGACGCGACTTGTTGGAATGAGACGAGAGGGAGTGGAAACGGTGAATCGATTACTTTCACTGTAGTGTCCCACGACATCTTTCAAGTACTAGAGTTTACTACACCTCTGAGACTCCTATTCGACTCAGGAGCAACGAATACCTAGAGAACGATACCAAACACGACGTAAAACTGCCAAAATGTCGGACTCATTCGTGCATCATGTTCCTTTGTGTCTTCTTTAAATCAGTCGAGTACAATAATTTTGTTATAATAAAAACCAATTGGTACTTGTTGGGCGCACGAGAGGGGGAGCTTGAGGATCGATATAAAAATTAAACTTGGTGAGCGTGAAGAGGACTATTATACGTGCGGAATTGAGTTGAGGTGGTGTACAAATGGTCGCACTGGTAGTACTCGGAACGCGTGAACTGGCACGGGAAACTGTATCAGAAGGAGAAGGGACCAAAGTTGATAGTGGAAATGATGGAAGTGCTCAGCCGTGGAGAGGAATGAAATTGAGAAGAAGGAAAGAGGAAAAAACCCACGTCTGTTAGAAACAACTGACTGCAGCGGGGGAATTCCTGCAGGTACGAGGGGCAGGTATTGAAATAGAAGGAGACAATGACTGCAGAAGTCCGAGGTCAAAGACCTATTCGGCGTTTCGTGTCAAACAGTGCTGAAGTCGCAATCGGAAATTTTTCGTGCTTCAAAAAATGAGAGATTTACGCCCAAACTGTGTTAATTTGCTCTACGTGAAATGAACCATTAGCTACACGAGTACGTTTAGAATTACAATTTATTGCTTTTCCGTAAGACACAGCTTACACAGTCTTATTTTCGTTCATTGTACGCCCAAACCCACGTGTTGAATGCAATAGAAGGGAATGGTCCATGTTTAAGTTTTTGATTTGTATTTATTGACAAGATGTGACACATATCCACAGAAGAACGAAATAAAATAATAAGCTTAATAATCACAAATTTTGTCCACTAGCAGTTCGAGGAAATTAAACACAACAAAACCCAGAAATATTGATCCAAATAAACACTACGATAGAATAAACAAAATAAATAAATACCTCTTGAATACGTTTTATAAATGAAACATATAAGTATGGGATGTTCAATAAGGCTGGTACGATGCGTTCTGAAAACGTTTATTAACAAATTAGGAACATGAATCACATAAATAAAAATAAATGGTACACACGCATCGAACAATTAATTCGTATATATAACTAACACGGATTGACGAAAGGAGTTACGCACCTGAAAACGAATCGAAACAAACAAGCCTTTAGTTTGACGTGATCCCACAAGCTGTCTGGTTCGCGCTGAAGGTGCACGCGAGATGAAACGAAACAACACCCATGAGAGTAGTGGGCGCTCCCTTGTCAACAAGGTCTTGTCAATGCGGTGTAGTCTGAATAAACTTGTGTTATAAACACATTAATCCGCTTATAATATTATTGCCTCAAACCCTGCATACAAGAATTGCTTCTATAGTAACCAGATAGTCGGAATGTTATTTGAGAGTTGGAGCGCTATGGTGACTGAGTGAACAGACTGGGGCGGACTGAAAAGCAACAAAATGTCAAGGCGAGAGGTGAGCCAATTGTGAAAAAAGGAAGGAAGGGGGTTACAGGCCAGTACGAGTATTGTAGCAAAGTTGGTTCTGGAAAAACTATTATCTTTGTGTTTAGTTCACTTGGAATATCGGAAGTTTTCGGCAGCCTAAGACTAAACCCAGTGGTCAGATCGTGAAATCTGTTCAAATCGAAGAACCTTTGCAGAAATATAGAACAAATCAATGCTGTTATGTTGTTTCTGTACTAAACACGCGTAAAACTGTAGTTGTGTGGTAATAAAGTAGCCGTGCATGAAAGTAGTGCGTCTTCATAGCTCAGTAGGAGCAAATACCATCACGCTGGTGAATCACACGAGACTGGCAGTAGAGCAATCGGCTAATCGATCGCGCTGTTAACACATTGTCAACGTTATATTCCAACTAAATAAATTACGTAACGTGTTTGCGTTTCTTAAACAATCCGTGAGCCCCGGATCGTCCAATATTTAATTGTTTAACGTTTTTCCCGTATTTTCGTTCATGTTTCGACTTCTTTATTTACTACACGTCGTCGCGTCCTCCTAATCGGGCTGCGATAAGCTTTCTAAACCCAAGTATGTGGAGCTCGTAGGTTTTCCCTCGTTCCGGAGCTCTCAGGGTCACGCTTTTGTTATCGCTCCACATTTTTTTCCTTTTTTTTCGCTATCGGAACGAGCGAATGTTTCCGAGTGAAAACGGATCTTCGTTTTCCCTTCGGTTCGCTCTTCGATTCTCTTGGAAACTCTCGACGAATCGTTCGCATTTTTCTACTCAATTTGTGCGACAATTTTGTTAAACGTTGTAATTACTCGTTTGATGGCAGTTTTTGTTTCTCTTGTTGCAGGTGAGTGTCACTTATGCGTTCACGCGGTAAACTGCGGTAGAGCTCAGAGTTCATTGGGTAAGTTATCTTCAACTCCGATCATCGCTTCTTTAACCTCTGTAGAGCGAGGAGTAGTAAGACATCGCTAAAGTTTTCTTTAGATATTGATGCTTTCAATTGATACGATAATTAAAATTAAAATAGTCGGCGCGTGTGGGCAGGTGTGCCCTCGAAGTGTTGCCGTGTCAAGCCTCATGATCCGGTCTGCAAGCGGGTAGTGTCATGTTCTATCGTGGAACATCCTCATTGCCTTCCTTCCGCGCTCCCTTCCATTGTGTGATTAAGGAAAGAGGTGTCTGTGGACATCTGGCATAATGACGTTCAAAGTCAACCTTAGTTATCATAGTGATCAAAACACCAAATTTGTTTGCAAAAATTACTAAATTACTGCATTTTGTGTGAGAACGATCCCCAACAAGTCTTTGCAAAAAATGCGGTTTTAGTGGGTCACTAGTATGACACTGGAATTGAACAGATAGACCAAGATCTCAAGATGATAATGTAGTGACAGTTATTGTTGGATGCAATTGAGAAGGAGGCTAGTCTTGAATTAAGCGATGAATGAGACGAATGAGATAGAGGACCGTATTGATTCGCTGTGTTTAAACTGTCATTGGGTAGAGCAACAAGTAGAACTAGTGGGCCGCTAGGTTGTTGCTCAGGAGAGCATAGAGTCATCTTGAGCACAAGTGTAAAATATCTGGTGCGTAGCAACACACTACTTTCCGCCACCCCTTTAAGTTCGAACACCACCTACACATGCGGGCGCTATATCTTCGTTCAACGCATTTTTACAGGAACATTTATACGGAACAAAATGTAGGGACTAGTTAGCTGAGAGCACTCCGAAAGTTTTATCGAAATCGTTGGAGCCGTTTTTGAGAAAATACGAATACCGATAAATTAATATTCGACAAATCTCCTTTTCTGAGTTAACGTGGCTTATATCTCCGTGCAACATATATATACAGAAATAGTTATGGAGAACAAAATGTTGGTATGGGTGACTAAAAGACACTTCATTAGGATTTATCACATCTGGTGAAAAATTACCCTGGAACTTTCGGAAATGTTCGAAAAAACGTTATTTTCAACACATTTTCATTTTTATCTCTGCTCAATGGACTTTCAGAGGAACATTTATTGAGAACAATATGTAGGTATTAACTATTCGAAAATATCCTGAGAGTTTGATGATAATCGTTGAAGTCATTTTGCCAAAAGCTTAAAAACCTATTTTGCTTCATAGGTCATTATCTCCGTTCACCGTATTTTCATGGAGATATGTATAGAGAAGAAAAGTTAGGTATTGATTAGGAGAAGATAATTTGAAAGTTTAATCAAAATCGTTAGAGCCGTTTTCGAGAAAAATGCGAAAAACCCTAGTTTTTTGGTACATTTTCGTCCCCCCACCCCCTCATTCCGACGGCGGAAATCGCCCATAACCTTATTTTGGTGTCTACAAAAAATAATGAACAAAACAAAAAAAGAACCAGCTCAATCGGATCAGCCGTTCTCCCGCAAATCGAACTACAGACACACACACACACACACACATACACACACACATACACACGGACCACGCGACGAAATTAGGTTTTTTAGACTCAGTAGGGTCTGAAACGTAAAGATCTGAAGAAAACTCAAATTTTTTTTTTGGGCCGATTACTATACTTTCCTTCCCTTCGGGTAGCGGAAAGTAAAAATACGTGCCGAACAGAACTGAGCAACATACCAAGCGACTCAAATTCGGGGGCTGTTATGTTAGAGGGCCGAGGAAAGGCCCAAAAGAGCGAGTAGTGGCGTTGGAGCCAGGAGATACAAAGATGCGCAATCGTCCCGACAGCTTCCTGGGATTTTATCAGGCAATTGCCCTCAGCTTGTCTCGCCGCGTGAGGTAAACAGTTGTAAAATGATTTAAAACCCACGAAAATCCAGTTTCTCTGTAGAACCGCGAGATTCATTTAAATCGAGCGAAGAACCGCTTGAATTAGATTTTACGACACATTCGGTAAGGATTTGTCAGAAAAGAAACAACAGTTACTTACAGTTGTTGAACGTCATTACCTAAATTAGAGCGCGCCCAAGTTTCCGTAATAACTTGGAACGATTTAATTGATTTATGTCCATCAATAAAAATTATTTACCGATTTGCTAATCCGTTCTCTCTTTCGAACTTGGTTTCTTCGCCTGTTACCTTACACTTTACACCCTTCTCTTTCAAAACCCATTTCTGACTAATGCATACAAAAGCATGTCTATCCTGATTAATTTCGTATGAGCATCGGTGGAATGAAAATTGAAACCAGTACACGAATATAAAATCTCTTCTTAAGTTCTTCTATTTTGCTCCTGGCGTTCTAAATGTTATCAGGAATGGGCTCCACAAGCCATTTTCTTTCCACAGTGCTACCAAAATGCAAAAGACGGTCAAGTAATTGGGTCGCGAACAAATTTTCAATTTTCTTAAGGACTTTATGTTTTACGGAGTTCTGAGTTATCAAAATGGAAGTGCCCTGTGTGTGTGTGCTCCTCATAAGGAACGGCTGAACATGAATATTTAGCCTGCAGAGCACCGTGGGACGTCGAAATAAGGGTACGAGCAAAATCCACCCGAAACTAACTATAGTTATCCAAACATCAAATATTTTTGGCCTCGAAAAAGGCTTTAACGATTTTGATTGAATTTTTTGTGCGGGCACCTCCAAATGAGTGAAAGTACCGTAAAAGTCTCAGTCGTGGGGAAGTCAAGAGAGAATTACAGGTTACTAATACGATGAAGGTTTAATGGCGAAGATAATAATAATTAGATAATTAGGCGAAAACTTTCTGTAATTTCAATCCGCCGTTTCACTTACTACCTCTTCACAGATATTGTAACCGATAACTCCAAAACAGTAGATACTATCCTCATTGTGTTAACAGTCTCGTCTCTGCTGTGTACTGATCGCCCAATAATGGTCGTGGCATGAGTAGGAGGGCCTCAATAAATTCCGAAACCTTGAGCGCTACCCGCTTCTACGTTTTATCTAGTTCGGATGTAGTGCGTAGATGAGGAAAGTTGTTTGATGTGTTGCACTAGATATTTGTCTGTTTTCCCTGTATTTTCGTAACTGTAAATGGGAAGCTGCGTCGATACTCGTACAATAAATTACGAAACATTGAGCACTTCCAGGTAGGTTCTAACACGTTCGCATTAACTGAGTGAAAAATACGTTGGGTTAGTTGGTTGAGAGATAACAATTGTGTAATGTGGGGCGTGATTCGTCGCACCGGATATTTTGTTACCAGTTACCTTCTATTTCAAATTGAATGGTAAGCTTGTGAATTCTTTCCTCGTCTACGATACTTTGGATATCAATTTATAATTTTTTTTTACCTTCTCGTACTTCACGAGCCTTACTCCATCGCGATTCTGCCCTATGAATGAACCATTGTCCACCGAACGACGGGCGTGACGTGACGTTCGCCTAAGAAGACACCGAAGGTGTCAATTGAACGCCCCAAGCTCTCGAAAGGAGTTGAGTCATTTCTGTTCAGGGCCCCTGCGTTGAGATTTTTTTCTCTTTCTTTCCGCCGGTTTTCTCGCTCCATCTTGACACTACTCTCGGTGTCTCAATAAGGAGCCAACAGACCGTGATGTTGTTCCCTCTCGCGCGTGGACTCCGAGCAACTCTGAAGCAACACCCGGAGCGGATGATGTTGGAACGACGTTCGTCTGTTACGCGAAGAATAACCGTCTTCCAGAACGTTCCTTCGCTCCCGAATATGATCTGGTGTTACGTTCGTAACGTCCTTACGACCCGTTTGACCGCTCTAGGGAACAATGCTGGTCTAATCTAACTAGAATCATAACCGCTTAGTTAACTGTCATCGTCATGTATATATCTGCTTCTGAAAACAACCGGCCGATCCAATAAGATTAACAGCTCGTAATTATCCACATTTTAAACCCGACTGTTTGAAAACATATTGGGTGCGACGCATCACACAACGCTCCTCAGCCCACGTCCATTCAGCCGTTTTTATCACTCTGGCTACTTATCAAATCTATTTTCATTCAGTTTATAACAATATCCTACATTCCTGAACTAACTGTGCTGCTCCTAGTGAGAAGGTGATGCCCGAAACTGTAAATTTGATTTGTTTTGAGAAGGATCATTACCACTGTTTTGGAATTATCGGGTAAAAACTGTGAGAAACGGTAGTAAATGAAGCGGAAATTCGTGGAGCTGCTCCTAGTTATCTTGTGACCATTGTTAAACGTCCATCGTATAGGCAGGTTATTGGAACACTGCACCAATTTTTCTTTCTTGCGAGCGGGACTTATGAGAAAAAAGCTGCAGTTAAATCGAATTTATCGGAAATGTAAAAATAATTTACTGTGCTGCTCTCGTTATTTGCTCACGACTAAGATTTTTAAGGTACTTTTCTGTTATTTAGAACTATGTATACACGAATTTAAACGAAATCGTTAAAAACCGTTTTCGCGAAAGTTGACGTTTTGATAGCTGTGATGACTATAGTTAGTTTTGGATCGATTTGGGTTTATTATAGGCCAGTGTAATCCTTTCCTCCATTCAAGTGGCCACAGGCAATTGTGCCGTGTTGGTCCAACCTTATTTTGCTGGCGTACGATACTGCAGTCGGTTCATCAAAGGGATGGTGTTTTGACCAGGGTGGACTTCAATGAATCTCGAAGGCGGCACGAACTTGTAATTTGAAGAGTTGGGTTATCACAAGATTTGAAGATTTAGATGTACAAAGAAGAGGTGACTTCAACAGTGTATGATTGAGTGTATAAGCGTGAACAAGGGGGCTCAGAAGGTGTGAAACTGGTTGTACAGGGAAGGAAGGGGAAATCCGAATTAGATGTTGATGGGAGGTGAAACAAGTGTCTGTACGTCGGTTGGGGGACGACCATATCGCGAGGGCTGTTGGATGACTGTGTGTTGGGAGAACTGGAGACGGCCGACTTTCGCGAGAATTCATGGGTGAATGAGTTTGGGAGGAGTTGTCTGTTGTGGAGAGGAATCTGAAGGTGAGGAGTGGGAAAAGAAAGATGGGGAAGCCAGGACATGGGAAATCCATAGTCACTTGGAAATAACTGATGAGTTGGACTTTCCATTGGGAACAAAAGGGCTTGAAGACGAAGGTGTCTGGGGAAACAATGACTTTGCCATTAGAGCCAGGGGTCTGGTTAGGGCAGGTGCGGGCATTTTGAGGTCAAACCAAACCCAGGCTGATTTGGTTGTGCCGAACGTGGTTCTCTTGACCGAGCCATTGTTGCACCCGCAGTGAGTTTATTGGTTTCATAGAGGGTGGTGTTATGTTTTGGGAAATCCTTGGATGGCCTGTCATCGAAGGGCCACTCTCCCACTCAGTACGAGGATTTGAAGGGTGCTGCTGTAGCGTTAGGAGCTTGGGGTTCACAGTTCATTAAGAGCCATATGGAACTCCAGAAGTATATATGGAAGTACAGGCGGCTGATCTGGTGCATCGTCTTCTTCCTGCAACTGCGACCTGACACTCAAAATAATGAAGGTATTCAAGTTAAATCTTGGACCCGGCAACAAGAATCCACGACAAAAACACAGCTTGGTCAGCTCAAGCAGAGAGCGCGCTCTATTTCTTCGTTTTTCCCCTCTTAAAACGGAGTGGTTCTCGGGAGCATCCATGGAGCCCTCAGGCCAATCCGAGCAGTCGCTCGTGTAAGGATTTAGTTACGTAATGCACGAGGGCTCGTTGCAACTGCAGTGCACTCTAACACCTGCAGCTGGCCTTCCACAAATCCCCGAAGAACCCCATGCCTTGCCAATATAATTCTAAGTAAGCTACCCGATGTGGCAGAACTTGAAAGTGGAACGTGCCGCACTGCCGGGGCCTCATTAGTAAAAAGCTCGATCTCATTTTGATTTCTAGCCCACTAAGTTAGCTGGCAGTAAAAAAAAAAGGCAGGAGTGACGTCAAAGCTCCGGTAGTTTTGAGGTCACTTAGCGAATGGCCTACTAAAACCCTACGTCCTTCTCGTGAGGAAAAGCCCAAGACGCCCTTCGTTCCCCATTATTAAGGGTAGGCCTTCCCCCAGCCCACGACGACCTTGCCAATGGTGTTTCTTTGCCCTCGATCCGTCCGAAAGAAACCGTCACAAGGTTAAACATTTTGGGGGCGCGGTCCAATTGCTGATGGGAAAATCAATAGCTAAACGGCCGCTGCTCGAAAAAGGAGGAGCTGAACTAAACTGAACGACGGCCCTCCCGCCCCCGATGGCTCGACATTTCCTCTGCTCCGGGGAGCAACTGCACGCTCGTTCGAGGTCACGTCAGGTGATTTCCGTCATTGGCGTGTTTCCTTCGCGTCTTCGCCTTCCTCTGCAAAGTTGTACTAAAATTGACCGGATGGAACGGCGCGTTAAGCGGACGTTCGTGCAAATGCTCTTGCTGTTGGAAATCTTGGAATTCATCTGTTCCTTAAACCTATTCAAAGCGCTCGACGCTATTCTCTATATTTAGGATTATCGCGCTTCTTAGTTCTGGAGGTGTGGATTCTAGCCCATCGAATGAAGCAGCTGCAATGCAGATCCCCGCTGAACTCCTTTGACAGGAATCATGCAAGCCATTAGGGCGCGTCGTCAGTCGTTTGTGATACGCGTAATCATTCATGAGCCCTCACACCCTTCTCAGCGGAAGAACTCACTGGGTGTCTTTGACTGCTCAATACCGCTACATTGTTCTTCGTAGGTATTCCTTTGACATTCCGTTGAACCGAGATATTTACCAAAATGACCCAAAAATCGTGTTTTTACGAAGTAGGAAGGAAAGTCACGTCATCGACTGAAAAGCGATTAGAGAAATCGGCTCAAATTGTATATTTAGCGTGCACATCGCCATGGCACGACAAAGTAAGGGTATGAGCATAACAGGTTCAAAACTATAGTTATCATAGTGATCAAAACACCAAATATGTTTTTTTTTCAAAACCAGCTCTTTAAGGTTTTGATTAAACATTTCATGTAGACAGCCCCGAATACAACGGTAGTACCATACGATTCTCACTGGCTGGAAAATGACAAGGGGAGCACAATAAATTATCAATAATGTCGAAGTAAATCGATTTAAGGTCGATCCGGAGATGAAATTTACGTTAAATTATCTTCATTTTGGTTTATTATTCATTCTGAATAATACATCTATGCTCGGCAATCCGATCGGACGAAGCCCATGGTTGTGATGGGCAAAAAAATGGTTAAAAAATTAACAAAAACGGAATTTCGGCCGTTTTATCGCAAATACGCCGTGTTTGGTATCGTTTTAGATGCTGGGTCGAATGAAATAATTCTCAGAGGTGTGCGACTGCGCCTAGACGGAACATGACAATATCACGGTAATTCTAATGTGCCGAGGTCTACTAATTGGTAATTCGCGGGACAATAACTTCAACGAACGTAATCGTTTGTATTCCCCTCCTCCCGTTTCATTAAAACCACCCACGAGCTCCACTCGCAACGTCGTGCCAATTGCCTACAGGCGCCTGGAATATTTAGCTTTCGTCGTTCAGTTGTTGTCAGGTCATGTTTCGTATGGTTTGCTGGTATTTTTCGATGCTGATTTGAATGGGATCGGTGTCAGTGGTGTGAGACTACGTCAAGCTGTGTAATAATTTGCAGCGTTTTATTATCTCTGAAAAACAGCTTTGACTGAGATCACAATACTTACGGCGTGATTCCTGCTAATTGGTATCTATATTTTGTTACAAATACGTGTTTCCATGGGAATTCGCGGAACGATGGCGCAGCGCTCGTATATAAAACAAGTGGCTAAAGTTTGCGGAAAGTTGTGCGTTGCTATAGCACCGCGTCTTCCTTTTCTCAGTCGATGGAGGTTTCTACGCCTGATGGCGATTCCGGCCTCTGTAGACTTGACTGCGCTTTGTTTCGTAGACTACTTCAAAACTAAATCAAAGTCCTCGTGGTTTGTAACTATCATTATTGCGTGCGGCGACCAGTGGAAGTCTAGGCCGAAGAAGGCAGGTGGTCGCCGGCTACCGACCTGAGAATAAAGGGAGGAAGCGAGCGATAAACATCCAACCGAAGAAGAGGAAGAGGACGAAGAGAAGGAAGGCCCTTCCTCTTCTCAGAGGCCACCGAACCGGAAAAGTTGGGAAACCGTCGGACGAGAAAAAGAGCTTTCCTGCGTCGTTTCTCGAGCGCTCCAAAAGCTTGTGTTGGCGTCGAAGGGAGGAGGAGGGGTGCCAGCAACATCCAAAGGATGCCACCGGCTGAACTCGCGTGCTGACCGCTCCGTTCCGTCACAGACGTTAAACTCGCCTTCGAATTTACTCGAATGCATAATGAAGTTTGTCGTTGAGTTCCGGTTGAAATGAGGGCTAGTTATCTTCTGCGCACGCGCCACAACTTTTTTTGAGCTCATCCTTCTTAGTAGTACGGCTGCCCTAACAATTAACGCCTATTTAAGCTTGCCCAATCGCCCAATTTGAATCGTACCACTCACTACTGTTCACAAAAAGATTGGTCGTTCAGATGTCGCTAACTATCGTCCAATTTTCTTCTGTTAACTCTTAGAGAAGCCTTGCTTCGCCCAGAACAGCGTTGTTTCCTTCGTGAATATCGCCCCATTGCCACTGAGTGTGTCAAAGAGTGCGTGCTCTAAGAATTCAACGATGACGTTCAGGTCGTGTCAACACTGTTTCAGTAAGGCTTTCGATAAGCTTCCTCGTGAGATCATCTTGGCGACTCTGGAATCCCTTGGTATATACGGTTCTCTCCTTTCATGTTGAAGGCATTCGTGGTACACTCTCCACTCCCTGGGAGAGTCCTCAGGGCTTTCACCTTGGCTTCTTTCATCTCCTTTGGCTCAGTTCTTAGTGGGATGCAATATCTTAGGATGTTCTCCTCGGCCCGCAACTGCTGACTGGCTTATTTCTGGATACAATGTGAATCCTTCTCTTGCTCACTCTCCTCTTTGAAATCTGACTTGCTTCAAGTCCTTCCAGCGCCTTCTGAGCTTTTATTTTTAGTGTTTCTCTTTGTTGAGCGCACAAACAGGGGAGCTTGAAACTACGAAATAAATGAACGTGGTGGGTGAGGACTGTATTACACTTGACAGAATAGTGATATCCAGTTGAGTACGAGTATATGAACGCGCACAAGGGACTCTCAATACATGTAAAACTGGTTGTGAGATACTAAGCAGGGGGGGGGGAGAGAGAGAGAGAGAGAGATAAAGTTGAGTTGGTAGAACTAGGAGACGACTGACGTTCATGAGTGCTGAAGAATGACTGACTTGGAAGGAGCTGTCTGTTGAGTAGAGGAATCTAAAATTGAGGGGTGGGGAAAGATAGTTGGGAAAGTCCAGGACAGGGGAAATCCGTTGTCAATTGGAAATAACTGAAGAGGTGGAGGAAGTGGTTTAGGAAACAATGACTTTCCATTGGGGCTAGTGTGGACATTTTGGAGGTCAAAGATCCAGCCAATTTGGCCTGCCAAACACCCTTCCTTACGTGTTCTCAACGTTTTTACAATACTGCACTAAAATCGCTTCAGTTCGTAATTTGTGATAATTTAGTGTGCTGCTCTTGACATTTCCCAGCAACATAAAGTGTTTTGGTAATGTTGTCATTTTACTGTCATAAGAAAAAATTGAAGTATTAAAATATTTTTTTATCCGCTAATTAAGAAATGGTGAATACGATCCTTTTCAGAAAAATTAAGTTCTCATGAATCGATAATGTTTGTAAAATAACTAGAAGCAACTCAATCAAAGTTGAAACTTTACGCGCCTCCGGTTTTTACGGGAATGTAGTCGCCAAAGTGACAAAAATCTCTGAATCCACACGAAGCTGAGGAGAGTTGTACGTTGCGTCGCACCAGCTATTTTTCCCCAATGACGATGAAACTGGCGGGCGTCATACATGCTGAGTTGTCCAGCGCTTGAAATGTGGCCCTTTCTGCCGAGCCGATGTTCAATTTCTGAGAAGATGCGTTGACGACGTCTTGGCAGCAGGAAAATGGGCACTACCGAGAAAAGTTGAGAGGAGACGATCCGGTTTTCTCAGTCCTCCGGCGTCTCCGATGTCGGTCTCCTGTTATTGAAGGAAAACAAGTTTAAGCCGTTTAGGCTCATTGAGAAAGAAAGCTTTTTAAAAGAAAAACTGCGTTAAGCACCGAACTTTTAATTGAACTAAGTAAAAAAAAACGGACATTTACGACAAGCCGGATCTCATACGTGGTTTAGGATGAACTTTAGGCTGAACTGAGTGAAACTGAAGAAGGAAGTTAGTTCCTCCTCTCGGTTCTTAGGGAGCTCTGCAGATTTTTATACCTGCCAACATCAAAAACTACCAAATGTCAACGCTCCAACTTGAAGTAGGTGGAATTGATTAAGTATTTCTGCTACGCACAAACTCGAACTGCCTAACACACTCGTAGAAGCAACGGTTAAATATCTATTGCGATGCGTCAACATTCCTCAGCTAGTTAGGCGATTATTATCGCTCTAACGACTGAACGAATCAGGTTTCCATCCAGTTTATGTGAACTACCGTACGACGTTCTGCCCGAAACTTAACAAGTTTTCATTTTTGAAGTTGTCAAGATAATATTTTTTTGAAGGAATTGAAGAGAAAACATCAAAAGTTGGTCGAAGAAACGAAAATAGTTCTGGAGAGTTGTGCAAAGGCTTGTCGTTGGATTCCTTGGGCTCCTTAGCGTTGCCTGCAACATTTTTGTAGTGCGTCAGATAGATTTGAGATTTATCTACTTCTTCTGCTCAAGTTCTTACGCTTTGTTAGAGCGATTTCCTATAAGGCATGAGATTTGCAGTGAAGTGTGATTGCTTGCAGTGAAAATCTCCAGTTTCACTATGCCGGCTGGCTCCTTTCTCTTTCATCAAGTTCAAGGCCTCCTCCAAGCAAGTTAACAAGTCACAAACGTCAGAAATAAGTTACGTGTTGCAGTGCACAGGTCTCTTTCCTTATCAAATGTCTATTCATGAACTGTACTGTCATGGAGGTTCGCTATCATGCTATGCCGCGCGGAGGTCGACCACCTGAGGAATCCAGACCACCTGGGAGGAGTTCTTAATCTGGTTTCCCACCTGATCTAACTATTTAGTTAGATGGCAAGTTTCAAAGGGACTGTGACCACATTTCTTTGCCACGACTTTCTTTGGGAACGTTTATAGTTTATGCTTTGTAGCAGTCAATGCTGCTAAGTTCGTCTGCCCTCCCAACAGCCGTCGCTCAATGTTGTAGAAACCATAGTGGAGTAGCGCATGGTTTCTTGTTTCCTCCGCACTGTAGGCGTGCATGATAATGGAGAGTCTTTGAGAGAAAAGAAGAAGAGCCGTGCATTGAAGTCGCCACAACCCGTAAAGAACTGGCTCGTCCAGTAGTCTGGCTCAATCTACCTTTTCCCAAGACGTTCTAGGATGTGCCATGTTTCAGTACACCCCGTAATTATTATAACCGCTATTAAACCAGCATTGTGTCGTTTGGCTCTAACAACAGGATACTTCATAGAACGCCCACCATCATGCACGTATGGGCAAATAACTTAGTGAATTATTACACAGCGGTTTATTATTTTCTTGCACAACAGGATTGTGACCTATTCCATTCAATCCGTGTTATTAAGAATGTTTTTCCCTCTTCCATTGATGGCACTGGGAAAGCCCACACTGAGGCCACAACTGGGTCTATCCTGTGGGCGAACATGACATCCTCATATCATCCCAGTTCCATCCCCAGCTGTGGAGCTGGCGTTCCCAATACGTTCTCACCATTCTCGCACGAAACGCAAGACACTCTTGAGGTCCTCCAGCCGCAGCTGATAAACCCCAAGCGCTCTGAGGCTCACGTACGTACGCAGTACATGCTCTGCTGACTCCAGCTCCACCTCGCAGAATCTGCAATCGTGTACCTCTGACCAACCATGGCCAGATCGTAAACAGGTCACGTACCAACCTTGACTGCCATTGGCCTGGTACATCCCGCGAATAGGCCTGCACTTCTCCTCCCACTTACCAACCTTCTTGATCAAGTGGTCCCTACGAAGGTTATTAAAAAGACGCAAAACAACGTTTTTGATGTGTATCTGAGACGTCCTATTCCATTCAGCATTGAAAAATACTTGTAGACGTTACGAAACATGACCACCACAACGGGACAAAGAAAAGTGATATTTTCTGAGCGACGCTAGGCAATTGCTACGAATTAGTGGGTTAGATTGAGACGGGAGGCAGCAAGGGAAATGAGCCCAGGCTGGGAAGAAACGATAACTTCCGCTACATTCTCCCACGAGTTCCGTCAAGTTGTAAAATTCGCCTCATCGTACAGACTGTGATTTAACTGTTTTTCATCTAGTCACAGTCTACACCTCTCAGCCTCCCATTCGTTTCGGCATCGAAAAATACAAAGGAAACGATACCAAACACGACGCAAATGCTGCGGGCACAACACGACACCGAAGGGAATTTTTTTGCGAAAGAACGAACGTTCAAATCCCCATTACTTGAACTTCGCTGATATCCTTGTTTTTACCTGTCATCTTATGGCGTTCTGCATTCTAAATACGAAATTTGGTCACTACGATTTTTTAAAAAATGATCGTGTTTACTATTTTGGGAATGTCAGGTGAATTATTGCTTTGAGAAATGCTAGTAACTATAGTATGGTCGGTGCACGCAGACCACACTCACTATGTCAAATTTGTTCGTATTCAGGTAATCGATTACAAAACGTTGTGTATCCTCTCGGTTGCGAAAATTTAAAAAAATCAAGCGGAAGCGCCATCATACTTCAACGTGCAAAGCGCGTTCTGTCAACGAAGTAACCGAACCGGGGTGCTTTTGAAGAAACAGTAGAAACGGCCCTTAGCGATAAAAGGAGGAAAAAGGCTCTTCGAAGGCAGCGGGATAAACTTTCATCCTTGGCCCAGTTCCTTAAGGGGGCAGAAAAGAAGGAACCGAGCAAAACGATACGATCCCGAACGGTTCTCAAGTTCCGAGCAAAAGGGAAATAAACGCGCGTCTGGGGGCCCTGAGCGGGAGTTGGAGTGGCTTTCATAATGGGATGCTCGGGAACATAAGCCAGACACCCAAGACTAGTAGGTTCCATCTACTTCCTCTTCCGTTCTGACAACTGGAGATGAGCTCGCCCGTTGCGGAAATATTTGTTTCTGTGCACTCAACTTCGTTTAACCCTTGAAAACCTAAACGTACATTTGCTGCATTTCCACCTAAACACTAGTTGGCTGGAAGTACCCGTAAATTTGTTGAAAACCTTTAGCGCAGTCGTCTATTAGCGCAGATAGCCCCTAGCGTTTCGGAATTTATTGATTATTATCATCAGCGTGTGAGACTGTCAATGTGATTTGTCTGAGAAGAGGGTGATTGGTTAGGAGTAATCGAATAAAAACTGTGAGGACGGCAGTGATTTGAATATTGGAATTTCTCGAGATGCTCTTAATTATCTCATGAACGTTACTAAACTCTCATCGTACATTATTGGACTAGCACGCTCATTTTTCTGTCACATGAGCAGAATCTAGGAGGACCAAACTGCCCTAAACTCTATTACCTAACACAGCGGTGCAACAAATTCTTTTTCTTCAACTTGGCCGTATATTCTGAAATTGATAGACAAAAATGGGTATTTTGGTATATATAAAGTGAATGTGTTGGTAAGTGTTGAAACTGTTTACATAATCCCTAACGTAGATGTGATTGATGAGCACAGACGATCCCAACTTCTTTTACGTACAAATGAAAACACTGTCAACGAATTTTTTCGTCAATTTATTCCAAATCAAAGTACCTTCTTCCCCACTTCTCCGAAAAGTTCCCATCGCTACGTTTCCTCATGTGGGAAACGCCTGGGTAGCCCTCCATCACACTGACGCTCCATCTACCCTGATATCTGTTCTCCATGACCTTATCCAGATGGAAACGCTCACTACGCTCTTCACTGGCAGATACGTAGCTCGTGAGAATGTAGAAAGTGAACTTTCATGCTCATCAGGTTCATCGACAGTGATGGTTCGGGTCTTTTTTAGTCTCCGAAAATCTGGTAGTCACTTTTTAGATCGAATTCCAACTATATACGTGTATATCTCTCGCTGAGCACCGCGGCCTAAAGACCTATTTTGCCAGTCCCAGGGGCTCACAGGTCCATGCGTAGCCTCCTAGGGAATGCCAGGTAAGTCCTGCTAGTCTTCTTTGATGTCCACTCAGGGAGAAGTAGTGCTGAAGACCAAAAATGGCTCCCTCTCAAGTCTTCGGTACTGGGCCAGGACGTGCCACACCATCAACGCCGAGGGGAGTAAACTACGACTATAACACACGTGTTTGTTCATTTTGAAGCTAATGATCCCCACAGTCCGCTTTAGGTCCTTTCTTTTCATCCTCTGAAGGCTCCGTCTTATCTAACTCGCTGTGAGATAAAGCGTTTGGAGTGCCAGACTCCCGAAGCATTCGAGACTGTCTGATGAGCTCTCCTGGCATGTTCTCCAACAGTCCTCTTGTCTTAAAACAAAGAATTCTCACAGTGCGGAGGCGGCTCTACGGTACGCTGACGAAACTAGTTCGGCGAGATGGCCTGCCCTGCCGTTTCCAGTGGTGAGAAAGAACCCCCCCTCTATGCCCCTTTAATTACTTTTCGCCCAGGAATCCAATGCACGTCAAGTCGTGTTTGCTAAGCAGTTAAGCAGCATGCTGCACTCCCGCAACAGTTTTGATGTTGCGCAGTAATACTTCAGCGCCTTACACGACGCTCGACTATCAGTAATCATGTTAATATTTTTATTGCTGTTGCCTTTTCATGCATTACGATGCCCCTGGCAATTATAACATACATCTCTGCTTGAAAACCCGTTGGAGTGGGGCTCACTCCTCCCAGAGTAACTATCCAAGTACCTACCGAGGTATGCGACACATTAGGTATTGAAGTAATTGGGTTAGTTAGCCTACTGGCAGAGTTACTTATGTTAACGTACCTGTTTGGTGAGTCCCTCTTCTCTGGCTAGGGAGATACTGTGGGCAAGCGCTTTCCACGTAAAGACAACAGCTGTTAAGTCAGTACTAAAGTCAGTTAGTTCGTCGTGGTATTTATATAGGAAGAGAAAGGTTAACGGGATGGTGTAGCGTCGCGGAAGGGTGAGTGGAGGAGGATGAAGGTCATTCACCTCCAGGGAAATCCGTTGGAGGTGAAGGGAAAGAAAGTAATGGTCTTATGCATGTCTTAAGTAGTCCGTTGATTGTCGATTCTAAGTCCGTCAGTTGGTTGTTTTCGTTTGAGTAGTGTCTTGAGTGGTGTAAATATGGTGTCGCATTTTGTGTTGATTTGTTCATCAACACAACACGTTCAGTTTTCGTCCTTTGCATTGCATATGTAGAAAGGTGATGCAGTCCTGTATTTTGGTTGGTCCGTATCCAGTTCTCCATACTGTGATCTGCTGGGTAAGTATCAAATTCGAGCCGAGTTAGTTCTGCCGTTCGCAGACCAGTTCTCAAATGGTGTTTTCGGACTCTGAAGCCCTTGAAAGATCTGAAGAAAACTTTTTTTTCATAGTCAACAGGTTACATAACTTTTCTTTTTATTCTGTAGGGCTACAGCTTGGTGTATCACGAAATAATCACGGAGGTAGTTAGTGTATTTCCACTAATTTGAGTTAGTTAAATCGATAAGATAACGCTGATAATGATCTAACCGCCGAAATCTATCAGTATTAGTGGAAATAGACTGCCTTCGTAATACTCCGATTTGTTTCTGAATAGGCCTCCATTGCGCTGAGGTCTGAGATTGTAGTTTTAATCTGATTCCGAACTTGCAAGCTTCTCGTAATTTTCAGACGAGAACCACCTCGTTGCGCTCAACTCCATTCTCAACAAAATGATGGACTTAAACAGCGCTTGGGGTTACTGTTTGAAGTTGATTACAAAAATAGATGATTTTACTATAAGTCTTGGACTGTCGTGATGTCTACCGGGTTGTCGTCGAAGGTTTGAGTCAATAACTGTGTCGGTTGATGCCTTTACGTACGTTTTGATTGCTTCGGAGCTATCAGATGATAACGAAGGTCGTATCGGTTGGTCTGTCTTGATTTAGACGAACCCAACACGGAACGACCTTTCGACGATTTCTCAACGGTTCCCAAAGTTTTGGAATGAATCAATATTTCAGAATTCGTTGCGGATTCGTCCGCCGGCTGCTTGCCTATTACGTCCAACCGGGGGTTTGGAAAAAAAGGGGGTTTCGCGCGGTTTCTTCGCAAACCACAGACCCGCGTTATATAAGGCAAAAGAGAACTAGTGCGTGAATTGACGGCGAATGTTGTAGGATATCCCTTGTCGAATCCTTCGCTGCGGATGGTGTGACGTGCTCTGAGCAATTGAGAAACCTCCCCCTGTTCTTTTTTTTTCCTCCTCCTGTTTGCGAAACGTGTTTATACCAGTCAGTCTTTTTCTTTTCTCCTAGTCCCGGCGATTTCCTCTCTGCGCGTTGCCACACGTCAGCGTTTGTTAAGTGCGATCGCGTGACGGAGCTGTTGCAGGTATCTCGGAACGAGGGTTCGCAATGGTCAAAACAAAGGGGGATTATTCGTCCCATAAACACGATATCGAGCGAGTTTGACCTAACGAACCACACACCCCCAACGCTTGCTTCCTCATTTCCGGTTCACCCGCTTAATATCCAGTACTGTCCTGTGAACAAAGGGTCTCTTCAAAGAGCAGTTCGTGTCTCCATAAGATCTACGTATCTGAACCGTTCTGGTTACCCGCTACAAAACGAAGGACTGAAAATGACCAAACGTTGCCCTCGCGCCTTCCTTTTGTGGCAGAAGCACTCTTATGGGCACTCGATAATTTGAAAGGGAGAGGATAGTGATGACAGAGAAAGGGTAAAAGAGGCGTGGTTATCCAAGGTCTCCTCAGGCAACCTTTCTCTTCTTTTAAAGGGATTCTCCTTTTCTCCTGACATGATGCCCTCTTCTACCTCAACATTCTGCCACAACACCCATTTTCCTTTTACTTTCCTTAGCCTTACGACGTAGAAAGGAACGTTATATAACCAGCTCAAAGCTAATTATAGTTGAAATGGTTCACAACACCAGATTTTGAAAATCTAAAACGGTCCATAACGATATTGATAAAATGTTTCATGCGGACAGTTCCAAACAACTGGATGGCAACATGAAATTTTCGTTCGTTAGAAAATTATGAGAGCAGCGCAACCAATTAGGGCGCAGTGTGTTCATTATAGATCGTGCTAGTGTGCCGCTAGCGTTCCTCAGAAAATCTATATGTTAGAAATGCGACAAAAGTTTCGTAATGTCACGCAGGACAGTCAGGAGCATCTTCGGAAATCCCACAAGTCAAACTAATACCGTTTTCACACTGTGTTTTAGTAGTGTAAAAAGGGGCGAATGGCTTATCAGTAACTGACCTTCTCAACTGATAAGGGATCAGGTGTGACGTACCCCTCTCCCCCTCCCGCCCTTGACGTCAGTGCCTCCCTGAGAATCAGCTGTTCCAATGCCTTCTCGAGAGCAGTGTTGCCAACAAAACAGGTGATTATCGTCAAAGAGAAGGGATTTGAAGTTATTACTTAATTGGAACAGGGAAGGAAAGAAGGATAAGAGAATGTTCCACGATAGAACGACCACCATTTTAGATACACATACATACACTGACGGACCACGCGCTATTATTAGGTTTTTAGATTCAGTAGGTCTCCGAAACGTTAAGATCTGAAGAAAACCCAACGTTTTTTCTGACACAATTACAATACTTTCCTTCTCTCTTTGGGTAGCGGAATGTAAAAAAAGAACGTCCACTGGAGCTGACTAATTAGAGCATCCAAGTATCTTGCGAAAAGCAACAGTTAGGGTTTTTTTACCGATTACATTTCTTGTAACGCTAAGACACCCTACGGATAGGAATAAGAGTACAAGATCACAAAATTGAAGGGCGCATTGCTTTTAGAGTCATGTTTGACCATTTAAGACGTCGTGCCAGAGGTACCAGCTCAACAGCCGGTTATCCTGCTCGGCTTTGGGCTGCCATGACTTATCCGGTCTGGTGGACCACTTTTTCAACTAACGTCATTCATTGACTGTTGCTTTTACCGTTCTACGTAATGCCAGCGTCTGCACCCATAGAGTCATCCCTCTCGATGTACGAATTCACCTCATTTGCTCGGTACATGTGCCTGTGGTAAAACGAGCCACCTGATTGTATCGGGAAACAAGCTCATCGTAATTAGGGCCCTTGTCATTGCGGCAAACAACAGCGTGACACAAGACTCTTGAACGCTCTCGTTCAATCAATTAGTCAACAGCTTGGTCGGCGGAGCTTCTGTTAGCCCGCCCCCCTCATCATCTTCATCATCATCATCATCCTCCCTATCGTCACCGTCCTCTAGTCCCCAAAGTTTGCTTTCGGGGGCTGCTCAACAAGTTGTTGGAGAGGCCGAATGGATCAATAGTCTCATTAAGTTTCAACAGGTCTAAGTGACCCAGGCACCAGAAACCCGGTTAACTGACAGGAGGGCCCTTTCAACCCCGTTTTTTTTTTCTCTCTACTTTTCGGGGGCGGCTCGAAGGTTTTTATTGATTCTGGTTTCACGAAGTCCACCGCATAGCGAGTAGGGTCTAAATTACTAGAATTGGATCTAGGGCGAAGTTGAAACACGCAATCGTTCGAGGGAGGTAATTTTGGGTGGACGTTGACAGCGAAATCGTGCCGGCCTCTGTGATTGTTGAACGAAGTTGATGCCTTCATCCAACGCGCTGGAAGTCGCTGAAAAGTGGGACATTGATTGTAATGACGATACATGAAACTCCTGGAAATTACTGGCCTTTGGGGTGGCAAAGAAAAATGTCGTCGACTGAGTGAGAGTGGAATCAGAGCACGTTGTGTGTGATGGTGGAAGCCTGCGAGTTATTTGGTTTTATTGGCAGGGGGCTTGTATAATTGAAACCCTCACAGCCACTCAGAACTTAAACCCAATGGCATTTCACTGTTTGTGAGTTGCACTCATGAAAATTTCAATGCACTACTGCATTCCCAGCAGTGCGCCCCACTACCTTATTTTTCGTCGTAGTGTGGGCACATTCTCCCTTGATGTTCATCGTACGCTTTGCTTTCTGACGTGGCCTTCGTGTCCAACATGCGCAAGGGGCCGGTATCAATTCGTGACCGACCCTCATCCTCACTAGCTGTACAATATCGTTTTCGGAACTTGAGGGCAAGTTCTTTTTTCTTTTTCTTAGCGCATGCCTTCCGGCGCAGCTTAGCATCCAGAGTCATACCTTGGTATTTGGCCTCAGTGGCTTGGGGGAATAACTTTGCCGTTCAGTAGTACTGATACATAGCCACTCACTAGTTGGTGAAATCGACGTGTACAGACTTGATTGATTACAGGCCGATTGGTTCGTGGTTATCACTACCAACAGTGGCCAATGTCGTCAGGAGACGTGGCTGTGGTACTTTCTCATCCTAAAGGATGTCACTGGTGTGTGAGACGAACAAACCTGGCTCATGTACACTTCCTTGTGGAACTCCTAGCTCCTACTTTGTTGGCCTCTAAACGGGCATCGTCACATATGGCTTGAACGCTGGTATACGGTTATTTGGTGCTTATCACCTCCAAAAAGTCTGCGCTTGACTTCAAGTCATGGTTTACCCGAGCACTGACCCCCTTTGTTTGTACCTGTGGGAACTCCCGTTCCCCAGTTATTTCCAAGTGACAACGGATTCCCCCTTCTTCTGGACTTTCCCAAATATCCTTCTCTCCTCCCCCCAATTTACATTCCTCTCCACAGCAGGAAGCTCCTCTCAATCTCATTCACTCCCAATTCTCCCAATACATGGTCATCCATCAGCACTTGTGAACGACAGTCTTCTCCCAGTTCTCTCGCGCTACTCACAATTCTCTCTCTCTCTCTCTCTCTCTCTCTCTCTCTCTCTCTCTCTCTCTCTCTCTCTCTCTCTCTCTCTCTCTCACCACTTACTTTCTCACGACCAGTTCACGTGTATTTAGAATCCTTTGTTTGCGTTATATACTCACACTGAAACGCTGCTCTGTCAAGAACTCACTCACGTTCATTTATTTCTCAGTTTCAAGCTTCCCCATTCGTGCGCCCAACAACCATAGTTTGAGTCATTACATTGTCGGAGCTCAATGCACGTGGAGCACTACACCCTCGTCTGTAATCAGTGAGTGACTGTTAATTGAAAGAATGGGGTCTAACTGATTATCAGAGAACTGGGAGTGCTCAGAAGTGTAGGTCAGGGTGGGAGGAGTTGTTTATGGAGTTTGGGCACGCACCTGCACTGAGTGAGAAATTCCAGTTTGGAATATTGCTGTTGGTATGTGCCTGAAGAAGGCATTGGGCCTTGGATTAAAATCTCTGGAAGTGGTTCGTTTGTTAAAAAGAATGGTCCACGGTGCTCCTCAGAACACTTGCTTAATTTATTCTCGCTTCGTGACTCTGCAGGGCCCACAAGCGATTGTTCGATACAGGACTGTACGAGTTCAGGTAGCTGGTCTATTCACTGTCATCTCTCCTCCTGCTAAGTGGTATCTTGCGCCTTGTTTGGACTCTCGCATCAGAGCACAACCCACCGCCTCATTTTCTACATTCACTTCCACTGTTCACTCTACAAACCGTGACTTAACCCTCCCATCTAATCAATAAGGTGCCTACACCCAACACACGCTGTGGGCGCATTTACTTCAATAGCACAAACTCATATAACTGCGTCCGCTCCTTCGTAGGTTCCAATAGCCCCTCCGTCAACTGCCAGCGACTTGGACGACTGATTCTGCAACCTGCTCCAAATCACCGCGACCCAACGAATTGGGTCAGGAACGTGGTCGTGGTCTTCAAGATCGCTCTAAATCGGGCATCTGATACGATTCGACGACTTGAAGAGTTTTAAAAGCCGTTTCGTCGTCAATGCGATTAACGTTCTCAACCTCCGGCTCGTCACGGCAGTTGCTCCTCTTAACGTCCACCTGATCCAAACCTCCTTCGCAGGGCTTTTCGTCGAGTCTTTTCCATTTCCGCTTTTACGGTTCGCTGACTCACGGCGGAAACGTCACCTTCCTACGAATCTTCGGAGTCCTCTGCCGATCCGCCCCAGTTCCAGTATTTTTTTTCTTCTCTTCAATTCTGTCCCCGCAGTTGAGATTTTCTTTCAAAAACCTTCCATTTCCTGGAGCGTTCGTTTGGATTGGAGTGACAAACCATGGCGCTTGGTCGACTGGTTGAAACCCTAATCCTAGCGTTGAATCGGTACTTCACGAACATTTCCCTCCAACTAAAATATTTATGGCATCATGAACACTCTATTGACCCTTTGCTCATCGTTTTCTTTTAGAAACATCGTCAAAGTCCCGGCGTACTTTTTAATCTTGATATTTTCGTAAGGCTCAGTCATTCCAAGACCAAAGTCTTGGGAGATTATCATTTGTAATGGGGGTGTGTGTCTACAAAATAACCTCAAAATAAAACCATGTTTTGAAAAGTGGGTGATTACAATTGTAACTCATGTGAGTTTAATGACAGAAAGAAATTAAATGACCTTTAGTTCATAAAATAACAACTTGTCCAATGAAATTAAAAATAGGACGAGACACAATTAACGTGTAATCGAATAAACGCCTTCAGCAGCTCACTTTATTTATTTCTTTATATAGCTCAGTATCGATTCTTTGTGGACACATTGTGGGAACAGGATACTGCCGCTACCGCGCACTATGAAGCCAATTGAACTAGCGCAATACTTTTGCTGTCAAGCTCAGCCGCTTCAAGAATCTCTCTCTCTCTCTCTCTCTCTCTCTCTCTCTCTCTCTCTCTCTCTCTCTCTCACACACCCTCTCTCACCCTCTCTCCCTCTCTCTCTCTCTCACCATCTCTCTTCCATCTCCTCCTCCCATCGTTATCTCTCTTTTTTTCCTGGACATTAAAAAATAGATGATCCAATCGTTGCTTCACTCATGATGCCCGTATATCCATCATTATTGATGAGTCTGGTTAAAAGTTGGACATTCTTCAGCGACCATGGAGTGTGTGTTTAGTTATAGGATTCACCAATGGGACGAAGACGGGGCGTAGAGCGGGGTTCCCCGACGTACCCTAGGGAACGGTTCGTATTTAACATCAAGGTTTGATTTTTCCTCAAAACACAACTTCATTCCACGAAAAGGCCGTGTACAAGGAGTCTTCGTGTATACTGAATTTAATCGTAATTTTTTTTTAAAGTTAACGAACTTCTGAAATTATACGCTTGAAATAATAAAATTCAACAAAAATTGCGTAGCATCTTATTATGATATAGTTTATGGCAGATTCACCGCTCGAGTTGTAATTTAATTGAGGGGTGTCTTTATCAAGGAGAAAGTTAACACATAATTGTACCTGTGTTTGTTTCTGCCTTCTGCTCTGTTTTTTCTTGCCTTTCTATCTTTCACAGTAGGAATCAATTTTTTTTTTCTTCATCAATTCTACAATTGACGTCTTCCCAAATCTTGCCACGTTGTATTAATAAAACGCTATTGATTGAATCCTTCTCGTCGGGGGAGATTTAGCGGAGCTGAGGGACCTCAGGAGCTATGGCCGCAGGAAAACTGTACCCTCTGTATGTCGTTACCTTGCGTCTTCACTTGTGAATTCTATCCTTCCAACTCAAATAACACCGTCACTCCTCAACCCCCAAAACTAAGTCTCGAATGTATTTGCTTCCAGTAGTCTCATTCAGTGGCAACCTCCGCACATGGCGTGTAGCCCTTCAGGCATATTAGCACTCGCGCATTCTGATTTGAGACTACATTGCTCACTCGATTTTGCGTAGGTTTGTTCGACTTTGTAGTCCAACGAGTGCATTTTTGGCTCTTAAGGCTTGTATAAGGCGTTCACAGTTCTTAATGTGTGAGGAACAGGCACACTCGTAGAAGAAAAAGGTGTCAAAATGAGGGGGCAGGGCAGTGCAGTGTCTTCTTTTTAAAACTCTTACTCTTGAGAAAACTTTATTGGCATAAGACAATGACAACAGTAATATTCATTATTGCAGCGGGAAAGAATGAATTGAACACTCTGCATAATTGCGTTGAGCTGGTTTAACACTGGGATATTGGTGGATCAGTCTTCTGAATTGCGAAATGTACTGAGGACGTTTGAGGAGTGTCGGGAAGTGAGGAATGGAGCGAATCCTCCGGCAGCAAGTGGGTTTACGTGGCGTGAATGCTTCGAAACAAATTTCTCATGCGCTGAAACCTGGTCGTCGCAGGTGTGTCCAGAGACAAGTCTCTATATATAGTTGAATTTCGTACGAATGGAGGGGCGTGAACGGTGTTAAGTTGAAGTAGGCTATTTCGTTGGAACACGTGCCCCGTACCAGTAGAGCATACACCCAAACAGGACGGATCAGAGATTCGTATATGAGAACCTTATTTGCCAGAGAGGTATTAGGATTGTTGAGGAGTGGTTGTAATTGGTTTGTTCGATTCCTGATTCTAACAATCAAATCGGCGGTAACTATCAATTCTAGAGTAACTCCCAGATACTTGTAACTGTTTTGGGAAGAAAGAATTGAGCCATTAAAATATAACTCGGGATCGTGGAAGTTCCTAAGAACACAGCTATAGATTTGGTTGCATAGATGTATATTTGCAGGACTTGTGCAGCCTGTGCGGGGAAGTTACGGCTAATGTGAAGGCGTGTTGGCATGAAGTGTATCTGACGGTTGGTGAGGTGTTGGGTTGATGACACAAAAATGTGATGAGTTCGAAAGACGTTTTTCCTGGTTCGTTGAGTTCAATAGCCGAGTGAAGAGCAAATAGTTGGGCGGAGCGCGATGTTGTGAGCTCCAGGCGTGCGATGGGCGTCCATAACAATCCGTTGTCTTCCTCTTCCTATTCGATTTCCCTTGCGGTCGCGTCCTTGAAGACTCCCGAGGACCCGCTCGTACGTCCAACGCTTTGTTTTTACCTCCGAACCAAACTAAAAACCCCTCAATTGGAGAGTCTTTGGAGAAAAACTTGGGGGAAAAGAGTCAGAAGCGTCAAGGGAGGAAGCATTTGTCCTTGAAGGCGGCGTGGGGCCCCAGAGCCTGGCACTTGTTGCTATGGGCAGTCAGGCTTGGACTCACTTCCGCTTTGCTCCTCAACCGTCTCTCGACTTCCGGGCGCCTCACCTGACCCTCTCCTTAACGATCTAATCGTCTTCCCAGATTTTGAGCTCGCTACGAAAAATTCACTTTTTGTTCCCTAGGAGCGGACTTCTTCAGGGCGAAAGGAATAACCAAACCAGTGCAGACGCAAAGACACGCGTGAGCTTGATATTTGTGATCTCAGATTTTGAAATCCGTTACGGAACCTCGAGTCCAATGAAATGAATCAACACAAAACTAACTCGAAAAACTTAAGAACGCTGAATGATTGAAATTATGCTAACGTACGATTATATCCTTTTCAATCTAATGGATAATAGCAAAACTACGCCTCCCTTTTCATAAAATAACTAAATAAAGCTCACTTCAGTCATTTAACAAACAGAAAAGAGGATTATTAGGACTTTACACGTTAAAATTAACGTATCTGTTAGGGGAGTCTGTCTCCTCTCGCTGGTGAGATACTGTGGGCGAGCGCTTTCCACGTAAATACATCATCGTCTGATCGTCAAGTATAACTTAACGGCCAGACGATGATGTCGTTACATTACACAGTATCTTACGAGCCAGAGAAGATGGGCTCACCAAACAGGTACAGTACTGACGGAATTAACCCAATCACTTTAAGAAAACAGGGTCATTAGGACTTCACATGTTTTTCTCAATTTGTTTATAAAACTTCTACAATTGATTGCATGACACGATACTAATACAGTGCTGTTTTCTATGTTCTGATCTGAAGTATTCCTAGTTGTGGTGTTTTAGGGTTCCGTCTCATTTATTTATTATTACGAGATTGAAATTCCAATTACAAAAAATCAGCACGATCGTTGACATGAAAGATCAATTGGCAATTGAAATTCCTTTTGGTTTATTATTCATTCTGAATAATAACCCTATGTTTTCGGTCACGAAAAATTTTTTACAACCCCCCCTCAAAATTTACGTTTACGTTTCAAGACTTGGAGATTCCAAATTTGCAATGTCCGTCCGATTTGGTATCTAGTTGTGCCTGCCAACTCGGCAATCCGATCGGACGAAGCCTGTGGTTGTAATGGGCAAAAAACGGTTAAAAAAATTAACGAAACGCAGTACAACGCGGGAGCTACAGCGTTTCGTCGTTTGAACTCCCTCCCTCCCTGCCCGTCTCATTAAAAAAGCAACCGCGCTCGAGGCGAGCGAGCGCGCCTCCCGCGCACTTGCCTCCCCTTTCGCCTCGCAACGGGTTCGCTTCGAGCGCCCCTGTTCCAATTTCCCCGACGGGGCAAAATCATCAGACGTTTTGTTTCCGTAGTTTCATTGTAGCTAGGACATGTTTCGTATGGTTTACTAGTATTCGATGCTGAGTCGAATGGGATGGGGGAGCACTAATACTAGGTCAAGCTGTTCATGAGAATAATAAACCATTGTGTAATAATTTGCAGAGTTTTTATAATTTGTTTTTAATCGACATTGGACAAATAATAGTTCAATAGTTTTGGCTTCGTAACCTGTGGATCATTTTTTTTTTTCTCTAGAAACCATCCTTTTTGACCGTGAAGGGCCATTCAGCTGTTTAATGCCTCAGTGACCAACTCAATCATCTGGGATGCCTGTGGAAGATTACGCTAATAATATTTGATAATTCCTTTTAAATGGTCGGCTTCAGAAGCCCCTGCAGCCAATGGTCAGCCCACCTAACTGCCTCATTCTTACAATACTTCTTTACATCTCCCACTACACTCGTGGAGGTTTCACTTCAATACAATGCTGACTACCATTCAGTCCAACTCTCACTTATGTCGCGTATTATAGGCAACATCATCTTATTCTTCCTCTTCACACTGTCACTTTCAGACGTCAAACTGACACACTTCGCTTATGACGTGGCGTCCTGAGCAAAAAATAAATCAACTTCACCCAAACACCCCGATGTTTTACTGACGACCTGGAAAATCAGTTTTGTCCAAGTCCCCAAAATCCTACTACGGACCTCAAACTCGCGACAAAATCCCAGCCTCCAGCTCCAAAGCTATCAACACAACTGGCCATTTTTGTGGCTTCGATTCTCGTACTTTCTCCCAGTTTTACTTCATAGATCGGTAGCTGTACGCGTTGTCTCGCAGCTGTTCAAACTTGGCAGCGGCGTCGAGCGGATGTTTCCAAATCGTTTTTTTTTTTTTTTTTGGTGGTTGATTGCGTGGTTTTGGGTGGGGGGGGGGGGTTTCCAACGGGGTCAAGACTATCCGGTGTTTGCTCTCATCTTCAAATGACGGCAGGTAATAAACTGAGTCAACACTCGAGCGAGGAAGTACTCGAACTCCCGTTTCTGAACGAATTCGTCGACAGGTGGTTTTTTTAAGGCCAAACTCAAGTTTTAAACTAGAGCTCGTTACGTGTTTTTTTAAATCCGTTGCGAAAACTAAATCAATCCCGAGGAAGTGGTCCATTTCATGGGTAGTTCGGTGGAAAAAGATGATAGTTCTGACTGAAACTGTTCGGACGCAACTGGCGCCAATTTGGGACCTGAAAGTGCCACCACAGCGACTTCCAGGATCGTTTTGTTGTCATTATGCAAGGACTTTGAATTACTAACAATGATGGGTTTCGTTTCACCGCTGGAGGTGACAAGGAATTGGGCAGTGGAGAGGCATCGGCTGTATAGTCTCAAAACGCCGTCTTCAGTCGGTCTATTGACACTGTGCTGGACAAAACCGTGTGAAGATCTCCACAACGCTGGATGAACGAACAATTTCTTGGATAGTGCTCGAATAGTACGGACCGAAGCTTTTCTACAAGCTCGCGTAACTTAACGATGAGTGCCGACACATTGGAGCTTGTTCGAGTAATTCTGCAGGCAAGCGGATGGTTTTGACGTAGATGAGTTCAGTTGGAGTCATTCCACAGCTTGGCGTCGCAGTAGAATGCAATTCCAGCAGCATGAGCAGCAGGGCGGAAACCTAGTCATCTGAGAGTTGTGTTTTCAAACGCCTGAACCATCTCTCAAGAATGACATGGCCAACTATCGGACAAGACATGTATTACGAGTGAGCGTGCCAAGACGTAGCTGACGATGTCTTGTTGTTATGCATGACGTGGTTCACAATTTTTCCTCCTTTCAATTTCTGTTTCTTGAATTAACAAATTCGTTCCCTTGCGTTCAAAGCGTTCCTCCTTTATCTTCATAACCAAAGTGGTGACCCCGGCGCGATCTCGTCCAATAAATCGGTTCGAACTGTAAGAGGAATAATTGTGAACCACGTCATGCATAACAACAAAACAACATCGTCAGGTATTGTGAGGTTGGGTCTTCACAGGATTATGCGTGATTCTTCACACCTTATTCTCCCTTGCTCAATTTCAACTGTCGCCTGTAGCAGAATGAGTTCCCACCGCTGCTATCAAGCTAAAGTTTTGCATCTTTTCATTCCTATTGTTCTGAAGCTTCACATTTGTATTGTAGTGGCAATTTAAAAAAACTCTTTCCCTTGTTTAGGATGGAAACCGCAGAATGTTATTGTGCCAGCTCTAATGTCTCACTGGTCCAAGCTTAGCTTTGCTCAGTTATTTCCTGTAAGAGCCTGGAGAAGTGCCAAGTACCAAATATCGCTAAGACACGATTTTCTCTCCTATACCACACCACATGGACCAAGGGGTGTGCCCCTAACTTGAATGTTCATTTTGCAGTGATCTGGTGATGATGCCCGTTATCTGTCTTGAGTCTGTTCTCACCACCATCAGCAGGCTACGTCTTATCTTGCGTGTCGCTCCTGAAGTATAAAGCATTTGGAGTGTCTCACTCCCTTAGAGTTCCGGACAGTTTGGTGCACTGTTCTAGCATATTCTCTCACTGCCCTCTGGACTAGTGTAGCTTCGGCTTAAAATGGTCCGTGTTTATTATTGCGAGGTGATATCCCCTGTAATTTCTGTTTTATTGTTCATAATGAGACTATTTTAAAACGCGTTTGTACAGAAAAAGTTGGAACTTATGTGAAGCATAACATTGTGTTATTATTTCGTGTCTCACTCCCTTTTCCTGAACGCTGAGGCCCCACTGGCCTAATTTTAGCATCCACGAGTTCTGAATGGCTTTGATGAAACGTGGAGCTGAAGATTGCCAACGCAAAACTTCCAGTACGGTCGTCCTGATTAGTGCGTGAGAACTGTAGCAGACACTTGTGACGAGGTGCAGGTGTTCGCAATATTCCCAACATTTTATAGCAAAAATTCCTTCGTATCTCTCTTTTATCCAGAAAATGAGTTGTTAACCGAGTAAGTCGGGAAGTACTCTTCAAAAAATTCATCCTTCCAGTCCAGCGGTGTGGTAGAATCCGCCATTTTGCGTGGACAACGGCAATAATCGCGTGTTAACAAAAACATGTCCAGTTGTAATTGAGAAAATAAATTAATGTTGTAAAAATAAACAACGGCCTTGATTAACCGGGAAGAACGAAAATTTAAGCATAACGTGCTTGTGTGACAAAACGTTAATTACTTTTCTCAAAAAGTGATAATAGTAAAGCTTCTCAACTGACCCAAGGGATCTGTGAAATGACACGTCAAAAGACCGTTCCGTGAAGCAACCCTCGAGGCTTGCCTCCAAAAATATCTGGTGCGGCGCATCACACCACTTTCCTCGGCCTTTCGGCAATTTTCGCGGCTTTGGCTACTAATCCGACTTATTTTTCGCTCATTCCGCACGAACACGATGAAACAACTTGACGTTCTACGTGAAAACTGGTAGTTCTTAAAGTTCCGAATTTATTGAGCTGCTGCTACTTACGCCTTAATCGACTTATAGGTATTTGACGCAACCGTCGACGTGGTATTTCTGGAAGGTTCGCGCTTTCAGTTCGTTCAACGAATCATCGTTAGTTTGTATTCCGAGATTTCTAGTGTCGTTCTTGAATAACTCATGACCGTTATTATAGTTTCATGGTATAGGTAGTGTATTGGAGTACTCCATTAATTTTTCTAAAAAAGCTAGTGTCAAGTGAGCGGGATTTATTTGAAAAAACTGCACTAAAATCGATTCTCGTCGAAATTGTTGTTGATTTATTCGGCTCCCCTAGTCGTTTTTCCACTGATGACAATTTATTGTATCATTAAATTATTTGGAGCTATCCATAGACAAAATTTAATCCACTGATATGAGAACTATAGTTCTCGGTTAGCTTTGAACCCATATTTGCAATGTGTGAACTTTGAGTCGATTTGTTTCATCCGTTTGGTCTGTATTTATGTACAATGTACGCAGTCCGTTCTTTCAGATGGTGTTTTCGGACTCAGCAGCCCTTCAAACGTTCATAGCTCTCCTTATAATTCCGTATTGCTAAAGAATGTAAAACGGTTGCCTACAAAGTTTGTAATGCTCCTCGCATTCTCTCCATCGCCTCCAAACGCTCATAATTTCAAGTTCGGTTTCCCTAAATTTGTGATGTTGCCGTAGGATGTTTAAAGATTCATCTGGCATAAGTGTAAAGCGACGGGTTTGGACGTCGTGAAATGTGAAATAGTGGGAATGATCCATTTGACCGTGCGATAGGACGAGGGCAGCTCTAGATGTGTTGTGTTGGGACTGGTTAGGTGTGTGGTCGATAGACTGGGGTTTTTAAGGGAATCCACAACCCTCGGAGAAGTCGGCAATTTGCTGCCCCTAGACGAAGGGTTTTCCTTTAACCGCCTTCCCCCCCCCCTCCTCCTCCCTTCACGTTCCTGCATGAAAAGGGAGTTTGAAAGTAACCTTGGACCAGGTCGTGCACTCCGTCTGGCGTCGCTACTACCCGTTCGAACGACATTTCCCTTCCATCCTTCTCTAGACCACCTCCTCCTCTTTTTCCTCTTCCTTCTCGTCTTCTTCTCTCCTGCTCTCCTTTTTTTTTTCCTCTCCGTCATCTTCGTCTTTATCTCTCACGTTGCAGTCGCTACTACCCAGGCAGCCCAAGTGGCGTCCTTGTTTACGTCAACCAGTCTCACTTTTCACAGACTGCCTCTTCCTCCGCTTCGCCTTAACTACTTCTTCTCTTCCTCTTCCTCTTCGCAGATTCCTTCGTCCTACGCATAGTCTTGTCTTGGCGAGGAAAACCTTACAAATGGGGAAAGCTCGTCGAGCTGGGGGTGATGATTTGTCGCCGAAACCCTTTCGAACGTGTTGCTTATATGGATGATACTTCCCAATCTTCAGAAATACACCTTGACGCCCCTCATCGTTATTATTTATTTGCCAAATCGATTATTTTACGCAAGATGCTCTTGTACCATCCTCAACACCTTCCTGCGTAACACACACAAAATTTATTGTTATACATCGCGTATAGCACTAAACGCATCTTAAAAATTGTGTCATTTCCCTCTATAGTTTAAATAATCGGTATTTACAAAATAAATGGAGTGAATAAGTAACTTAACTGCTCGTCGGATTCCGTGATAAGCGAAATAACCGAGTTCCGAAGTTCGATGTAGCCAAAGATGTTGTTAGTGCTGCGCAGAAGTCGTCCAAAATGAACACGTTCTATAAAATACTTCGCGAACGTTTTATGTTGGGAGTGCTTGATCTGCTTCCCGAGGCGTACAAATTACACACGTAGCTTGGTCATAATAGCATTGGCTTCGAGCCGATGTTGCATGAAAGGAGCGACGAGTGTCTCTATTTGAAGGGGTATTGTGAACATCTTTATTATTGACACAGTCCCGCTCAAAATTTAATACGACTTAGGTATTCATTTCGCTTTTAGACACACATGCATGTTAGGTGAATAGAGAAATAGTTCTAAAAGGAACCGTTTAAATAATAATGCACTGCATGACAAAATAGTCTTCTTTGAAACCTTTCCCCTCGAAGATCGATTTCCAGGGTGCTCAGAGAACCGACGTAACGTCTCGCAGGTTCTCACATTTGATGTAAACTCAATAAATACAAAACTAAAACGTCATTAAACAAACAAAACATGGATACTGCGCTGTTACGTGGAACACCTAGCCGCGCTCAAGGTTCCGGAATTTATTGAGTTGCTCGTACATATACCAGGGCTGTTTTTGAGTAACCAGTGCATAAATGATTCATATGACTGTCAACGCGATTTTTCCGAGAAGGATTTTATCGTTAAAAATTGAGTGAAATGGTAGTATGTAAAACGGCGGTGGTTTCTATTCTGGAATTTCTTGGGTTGCTTCTAATTATCTTATGAGCGTTATTAAACTATCTCCGTGTAGGTGATTTGTTGTACTCCTGATCTGTAGAGAACGCTCGTGTCATATGAGAGGGATTTGTAGGGGAACTCGATAAGTCGAAACTTATCTTCCCTAACTTAAACGAATTCTGAGTGTTTATCACTGTTAATATCAATTTTGAAATTATTTGGTAGTACTGTGAGTTCTTTGCCGTATTGTTAAAGTTCGCGTTGAGTATTTTGGTAGAGCAATTGAGCAAAGAGATTTTAGGCTTTGTGAATAATAGTTATTGTCTTTCTAACAGTTAAAGTCAGATTTTATTCAACGCGTTTAAAAACCCTCCAAATTATTACACAACGGTTTATTATTCTCGTGAACAGCTTGACCTAGTATTACTGCTCCGAGACCCATTCCATTGGATTCAGCATCGAATACTAGTAAACCATACGAAACATGACCTGACTACAATGGAACTACGGAAACTAAATATTCCCCTGGCGCCAGGCGCGCGTAAACATCTGTAGGCATTTATGATCCGATGTAGAGGTGTGCGGAGGAAGTGGCCCTAACCTTCCTCCGCCCTGTCGGGCAAAAAGAGTCGGGGAAATTGGGACGGGGACTTCCAGCGAACCCTCGGCAATTGACACGACATTGCGAGTCGAGGGGGCGGGGGGCTTTGATGAGACGGGAGGGAGGGAGGAGTACTAACGTCCGAATCATTGACTTCAACTGTAGTTCCCGCGAGTTCTTGCAATTAGTTGACTGTAATAATAACGTAATTTCCCTATACGCGGTTGTACACGTCTGATACTCATTCCATTCGACCCAGGATGTATAAATACCTTGAAAACGATTCCAAACTCGGCTTATCTGCGAGTATACTGCGTTTCGTTAATTTTTTTAACCATTTTTTGTCCATAACAACCATGGGCTTCGTCCGATCGGATTGCCAAGATGGCGGGCACAACTAGATACCAAATGGGATGTGCGAAAAAACGGATTTTGTAGACCACGTTAAAGGCACAAAACGGCCTGGACGGCGGACGGACATTGCAAATTTGGAATCCCCATGTCTTGAAACGTTAAGTATCACATTTTGAGGGGGAGGGGGGGGGTTGTAAAAAAATTTTCGTGACCGAAAATATATTCAGAATGACAAATAAACCAAAACGGTACACGATTCTCCTACTGATCCAAGAAGCTTCTGAATCTTCGACACAGTCCGGCAAACCGTGATGCCGTTGCGTCGAGAACTCGAGCTCGCGAGTAGTTGCCGTCCAGTCCATTCGCCCGGGGTAGCCGCCTCGAAGGAAGTTAACAAGGCAGTCAACCTTCCGCGGAACACCTGCCGCAAAAAGGGCAAAAATCTCGACGTCTTGCATAATGCACGCGTCTGCCCGAAGAGCACCTTTTCCGCGCTCTTCGCCTTTAGTGTCTGGTTAGGTATTTGCGAGCTAAGGGCGGCCGTCGTGTCGAGTCGCAACTAGGGAATTAGAAACGGAGCCAGTAAGCGGTTCCGTAAAACTGTGAAAGCCCTAATGATCTTTCAACTGAGGACCGTGCTCGAAGACAAGTATGCGCGTTTGGAGGATAATTTTGTATTAAAAGTCCGTGCTTACACCTGAGCTGTGTGAACCGAAGGGAGACAATTCCCCGAGCTGTAGCGCCTTCATAATGACCGCCAGAGACACAACCCGACTATTCATTACTACGACCCTGACTGATTCAGTTGTCCAGAAACCAATTGCATTACAAAGCAATCTCTTCTTATGCTACCGTCGGTGCCACATGTTCCTACGTAGAAAGACAACGTCACACCTCCTTTAACAATCCAATAATTATTACATTCCTTGGGAAAACATTGGTGGGAAAACAACTTACGTAAAATGTTTCATGATTTTTCTTCAGATCGGCTCGAATTTGATATTCAGGCTACACGTCAGCAAACACGTTCCAAAACTAACTTAAAATATTGTGATCAAAACGCAAAATGCTCTTTTTTTCAAAAATGACTATAATGATTATTAGTTTTGTAGGAACTGTTAAAGATAACACGATGCCACCATAAAATTCTCATCCTCAGGAAAATGAAGAGAGAAGCGCAATAAATTATCAAAAATTTCGAAGAAAAATGATTTTAGCCAGTTTTATCTTTGGGAATCCCGTTCATATGGCAAACAAGTGTGCGAAACGACTAACTGATAAGAGTTTAATAACGACCATAATAAGGAGCAACCCTAGAAATTCTGGAAGTCCAGAACAGAATGCAGGTCCCTCTGCAAATTGTAATAATTATTACTAAATAATTATCGTAAGGTGAATATGTGCGACTAAATAAATTCCTGAACATTAAGCTCCATCAATTTCTATCCAGAACGTCGAGCTACTTTTCTCCAAGTTCATACAAACTCAATGAAAAACAGGTTTGATTAGTTTCTAGCAGACGATTTATTGTGCTCCTCTTGTTATTTTCCTACAAATGCGGATTTAGTGGTCGTGTCATTTGGAGCTGTTTGTACAAAGTCGTTGTAGCCGTTGCAATGTCCGTCCGGCGTCCGGGCCGTTTTGTCCCTTCAACGTGGTCTAAAAAATTCGTTCTTTCGCACAAGAATCCGATTTGGTATCTAGTTGTGCCCGCCATCTCGGCAATCCGATCGGACGAAGCCCGTGGTTGTAATGGGCAAAAAATGGTTAAAAAATTTAACGAAAAGCAGTACAACACGGGAACTACAGCGGAAGTCAACGTTTAATCGTTTGAACTCCCTCCCTCCCACCCGTCTCAATAAAAAACCACCCCCTTCGTCCTCGCCTCGCAACCCAACGCTCGCCCGCCCGCTCTACTCGTTGGAAGCCCCCCCCCCCCCGACTCTTTTTTTTTGCTCCCTCTAGGAAGTGCTCATGTTTTGTATATAACCTTTGGCATTACGATTTGTCCCTTTATCGTCCGATTGCCTTGTTCTCGTCTTCACCTCCACGAATGACTGTTTCACTCCGTCTCAACTATTTCCGTTTGCAAAATATCTTTATCTCCGATCCGCCGCTTTTCATTATTCGTTTATTTTTGGTTTATTTATTTAATAGTTTGTTCGTTTCATTTTTTTTGATTTTAATACGATTCAATTTTTTTAGATTCTTTCGTTTCATTCTCATTTTGGTTTTTTTCATAGATTTTTGGTTACATATTGATATTAGTATTACGTGCATGTTTTCATATTAAAATTAAGTTTTTTATAGATACTTACGTTTTTTTGTCGTTATTTTAATATTACGATTCAGTTCTTTTCGACCTTTTTTTGGGTTTCATTTTGATATTTTTCGAGGCTGAATCGAACGGGATGTGTCTCGGAGCATTAATGCTAGGTCAAGCTGTTTATCCGAATAATAAACCGTTGTGTAATAATGTGCAGGGTTTTTGAGACAAAATTGGTGTTTCGATCGCTATGAGAAGTATAGTTTTCCACCGATTTGGGCTCACAACCTTCTTAACGCATCCCATCGCGATCTACAAACGATATATGAAATTTAGGTCACTTAACTCAGTTTTTCTCTCAATCGCGTTTTCCTGACTCAGTAGCCGTTGAATGCGTCGTTGTCCCAAATTCGGAAATGCGGTACTAGGCCAGCAGCGGGCTCGTGGCCTGGAAATGCAACAAGTCTCTCAAGTTGTGCATTGCGAGATGGTCTTGTCTTCAAACTACCGACTCCGTTCTCACCTTGACACTGATCCTGTGTCCCTGAAGAGTCTGCCACATCTGTTATGACGATCGAACTTCAACACTGCCGAAACGACAATTTCTTTTCCCCCTCGAACCGCTCCAACAGGGTCAACTGAATCTTAATAAAGCTTACATCAAGTGAAAGAAGGTTATTAGTTATGTCGTACCTTGCAGCAAGCAAAGTCCGCCCAGTTGTTCAAGAAACGTTAGATTGACTGATTTCCGATGCACGAATAGAAAAAACCTTGTTGAGTATGTGAAGCTAATATAACCTCAAAGGCCAGCACAACTCCCCCAATTGACACTCACAGCGTAACAAATATGCCTATTTTGCTGAGGTATCCACAGATCTGTGAAAGGATTGGCATTCGGGTATGTACTCGTGTGAGGACACCTTCTATTTGGGAAGCGCGCCCATTTTACCTATATGCTACGCCGTATGTTTTTCTAAGCAAAGCACATGATTCAAGAAGCACACAGAAGGGAGATGCCACAAATAAAAGTCGAGAAGCAAGTCAGATTTCAACGAAGCGAAGTCAGAGGAGGGATCGAAGCTGTGTCGAGAAATAAACAGGTTAGCATTACTGTGGCGGAGGCAGAGAGGGCGGTGGAGCGTGTAATTAGTACGCAGTAATAGCTATCTCTAAATGTAACTCCTTTACGATGACGCGCAGCTAGTAGAAGATATTAGAACGCACGTTGCGAACATACACCTCTTGGAACTGCATGGAACTACCTCTGCGAGGACCTGGCTTTTCATTGGCCCGCAAAGTGCGCTTTGTGGAATGAATCATCGACTTCTCAGTAATCATGTCTCGCGGAATGATGTTTCACCTTCGTACACTTCTTCAGAGCGCAATTCTCCTGATATACACACAGTTTGTCGCTTTAATGAGATCGCCTTAATAAAACGGGATGTGAAAGGTGTCATTCATCGGTTCAGGTCTCAAGTTCAAAGCTCCCAGATCCCAACTCCCCAACGAGTTATCCGCTCATCGACGATTCCTTTCTCGAAACGACTTTTGATTCAAAGCTATGGTTCATCATGTCGTAGCAATAACCCCCCCCCCCTCCCGCAAATGCCGGATAATGAGAAGGATGTTGGAGCGATTTGAGTTTGAAATCAAACGGAGCCGCGTTTTTTAAAAGATGCAAAGGGAGTAAAGTTTCAAATTCTGATAACGAACGGCTTTTCATTCCCATCAGCTGTACGTCACGTAATGAGAAGTCTTTCGAAAGGGTTTTCCTGAGACGTATCAGAAAAGACGCTTCTCCCTCCTTCGCCGTTTTATCTTCTCAAGACTTTTTTTATGCCCGTTGCCACAACCCCCCGAAAAGAGGCACAACTTTGTTTACGTTGCCGCTGGATGGGGCGAACTCACCAAATTACTTGTTATCTGAACCCGCGTTTTGTTTCGGAGGAGGTCGTTGGAGGAACGAAGATTTTTTTTTTCTCTCTCCCCCCCCCCCTCCGTTCAGCCCTTACGCTATTGGAGGCTTCCGGAGGAGTTCATAAACATCGCAGTTTGTCACTCGGGATTAACAGTTTCCCATTTGTCCGGCGGAACTTGCGAAAATAGCTGGAGCCGAAATATCTTGAGTCTGGAGCCAGGAATCGTTGGTAGGATTTTCGTGGAGCTGGGCGCCGCCGGACGTTTGGGAGAAGGCTGTCTTGATTTCTGAAGGTTCGAACGGTTCGGTCAACAGCCTCCTTGTTCGCGGATCTTCCCTCAGCTGTGCAATTTAACTACATATCCCTCCATGTAACGCGTAGCTGACACATTGTAAAAAACTCTGCTAATTATTACACGACGGGTTATTATGACCTAGTGTTGCTGCTCCGAGACCCATACTATTCGATTCAGCTTCGAAAAATACCAGTAAACAACACGAAACATGCCCCGACTACAACGTAACGACGAAAACCAAATGTACCAGGCGCCTGTAGGCAATAGGCACGACGTTGCGAATCGAGCGGGCGGGTGGTTTTCATGAGACGGGAGTACAAACTATCAAACGATTACTTTCGCTATAGCTCTCGCGAGTTCTTTCAATTACTAGACTTTTTCTCACGATAATTACCGTAATTTCATCAGACGCACTAGTACACGTCTGATACTCATTTCATTCGATCTGAGATCGTAAAATACCTTGAACACGATACCAAGCACGGGTGTGAAACTGCCAATATTGCGTTTTTGTTAATATTTTTAACCGTTTCTTGCCCATAACAACGATGGGCTTCGTCCGATCGGATTGCCGAGATGGCGGGCACAACTAAATACCAAGTGGGATTTTTGTACGCAAGAACGGATTTTCCAGACTTCGTTATTATTCTCATACGCATCTCTGAAACCCACCTCACTCAATTCAGCATCAAAAAATATCAGTAAATGATATGGAACATGACCTGATGACGAAAATTACGTAAGGAGCGTGTAGGTGCGTGTAGGCTATTGGCATGAAGTGCGAGTCGGAGGGAGCGAGACGAGAGAAAATGCAAATGATGAAACGAGTTCTCATTAGTAGACTTTGGCTCACTGTAATACTGTGATTTCTCTGTTATCAGTACCTTTGAGAACAGTTCCATTCGACCAAGCATGTTGAAAGACATGGAAAACTACACCAAACACGACGTAGTTGCTATAAAACTGCCAAAAAACCATTTGTGCCATAATAATTTAATAATAATAATAATAAGAATAGTGTCATTCCGATCACTGAGCAGGTGGCCACGACTAGATCCCTGATGGCAGTTTTGTGCACAACGGATTGATTAAACAAAATATGGACTGGGCGGTGAATGGACATTGCAGTTTTGGAATCCCTATGCCCTGAAACGTAAAGTATCAAATTTAGAGGGGTGGGTGGGGTTGAAAAACTGATCCTGGCCGACATATAGGTGTATTATGATATATTATCGGTAAACTTTAAAAGTGCTTATCACAGTGGCTGAAGAATGCAACAACTTCCGTCCAGTTTTATCCAATTTTTGTTACGCCAAGTGCATAACACCTTCTGTTGAGGACGTGGCGATCTGCAGTTAGCTTCGAGCTGCTCTTCCCAACGCGGGGATTCCCCCTGGCTGGGGCTCCGCCTCGTCCACTGCACCTCACTTCGTCGATTCGAGGTTTCACCGAACGCACACATTCGTCGTTTAAAACAACCATCAATGACCACTGATCTGATATTTACTATTCAATTTAACGGGTTTCACCTTTCGTGGTTTACAATTGAAACATTACAACAAACGGCCAATTCTTCATAACAGAGTCGTAGCGGTTAAAAGTTGATTCGGTGCGTCGCGGATACCGTTCGCCAAACAGACCGTTTTGCACAGGGGACACTGTCTGTAAATATGATTTTTAACTGCTTTTCATTTTGTCTCGAATGGTTTCGCGTCTCATGAAACGTGTGGTTCATTTCGGCAGTTCAAAAAAACGAGAAGGTTATGATTTTATTTGGATAGTTCGTTCGATTTGGGCGCAATGTGCCATCTGAGCATTCGAACCCCATTTCTGTCCCTAATGGCTTTCAGATCCCGATCCCTATACTGCTTAGACTCGTCAGGAAAAGCCCCCCTCACCAAATGTTCAATATCCGTTGCTAGTTTAGTGGCTGATGCGTTTTTCAAGCAACGATACTTGACACAGTCAGATGGAGTGAGATCAGCTAATATTGACAACGCTGGGCCTCTTAACACACTAGCCAACTTAAATCCTAATCTGACTTCATTCCATCCATTTGCCTGTGCCGTCACTTGAGCGTGGATTTCAAACTCTTCCCAAGGTAATGTACCATCGTACGGCATCAAACTTACCTCGTACGCAACGACTGCAGCATCGTGTATCAGATCAGTGCGATTTGTTTCTTGGTCGATTGGTAGTGCAAATGGTCTTGTGCATTGCGTAACAGAGGTTTAAGCAGTGAGTTGCTCGCGAATCATCTCAAGGGTAGACTCCAGTTTAGTGATTCGTTGTTCCAATTGTAGTCTGTTGGATGAAGAAGGGCGATTCAGGTCCTCCGAGGAGCTCGGTACCGATTCCTTGTACTCATGGTTCGTACTGGTGGTATTGTAGATCTGCGTGGCATAGTTCTTGTGTGATAAGACAGTAGATGATCCCGGATGGGCCTCCAAATTGTAATAATAACATGTATTTTCGTGATAACAATGCTCAACTCAACTTGACAACATTCTCCAGCAGCGACGCCGAATCTGTGTGATCTATGGAGTCATCACAATACGATTTTTTACTGCTTTTCATTTTGTCTCGAATGGTTTCGCAAATTTCGCTTACTTGAAACGCGTGGTTCATTTCGGCAGTTCAAAAAAACGAGAGAGGTTATGATTTTATTTGGATAGTTCGTTCGATTCTGGCGCAATGTGCAATTAAACGGTTTCTTTTCAAAGACAAACTTCGTCTAGCTGCTAATACCAACCGAAATGCTATTACCACAGCTTATTTTTGTAGAAGTAGGAACAGAAATGAGGAATACAACAAGCGGATAATATATACAAACGTCTTTATTGTTGAGGCAGTACGATTATACACCGCATGAGATTTCCCCTTTCGCAGTGAAACAAATGAGCACTCGTCTATCTTCAAATTTAATATCTGGTGCGGCTCATCGCGCAACTTTCTTCAGCCCCACGTGCATTTGGTGATTATTCACTCTAGAACTCATCACATTTATTTTTCATATGGATTACAACAATTTAGGAACTGGTGGCGCTTAAGGTTCCCGAATTTATTTATTCGCTTCTGCTTATACCACAACCTTTATTGAGTTACCATAGTGTACAGGAGGTTCGTGAGACTATCATCATGCTTTGGTACACCTATGTTTTCGGTCTTTGGTTAGGAAATGGTTTTTACACCCCCCCACCCGCTTTCCCAAATTTGATACTAGGATTCAAGGGATGTTGAATCAAAAATAAAAGGAAATGCAAATTGAAAAGGGTGGACTGTATGTGAATGGGCATATGGAAATTAATTTTAATTATGAAGAGAAAATAAATGAAAGGCAGGTTACATTGAACAACGAAATAAAACAAAATGAAAGTTCTCCTGGTCTGTTGAAATGAAGGGGAGTGAGGCGCTGTTCGGCGACAATAGAACGGGTTACCTTGGTCCCTGAAATTACGGTAAGTTGGACGAACTTAGCTCCAATCCCACAAAATAGGAAACAGTGACGCTTGCGACCACAAACGGCAGACTGGTAGCGATTAGTAAGGCTAAACCTAAAGAAGATTCGAGTTGCCCGAGAGGTAGAGGAGTCTGGCTGGCCAAAGGTTTCTGGAGATACTATGTTTGACGCGTGAACTTGGGATGTGGATTCCTAATATGCAATATTCACCGTCGGGGTCATAGCCTGCCTTTAAAGCGGTCCGTTCTTTCACACAAAACTCTTTACGCTCTAGTTTACTAGTTAGTGTACGCCATTGCATACTGAATGATTTATGACAGGTGGAAATGGATGGAGAGTCGTAGAAATGAAGGCAGGATTATAAGTTTGATAAAGTGAAACAGTGTAACATATGATAATGTTCAATAAAACTAACTCAAATTGTTATTAATGTGCAACTCCAATTGACAGATTTAATTTGAAGTTACTGTGCTGCCGTTTTGTTTCGCCAAGGCCGAGGATTGCGCTGATACAAACGCACAGTTTAACATTCTGGACTGCAGTTAGGTACATAGTTCTGAAGATGAGTCAACAAATTGCAATATAACGGAGGGCTTTCGTATCGCGTTCGTAATATTTCGTCGATGAAATGTGTTCAGATTCGGGGACGTGCCATTCGAATCCCACAGACGGCGGACCTGCGCACTTGGGCTTTCGGAGCGTCGCAGTTATCTGTATTCCAACGACGGACGGTAGCAATTACTTCTCCATTCCAGCCGCATTTCATTTCGCAAGTGTTGAATAGGTTGAGAGAAGCCAAAAGACAAATTGCTGAGCAAATGAATTGAAACGACAAGACGTTGCGTTTTGAATGGGAAAACAGGGTGTTTTTTTTAAGGGAAAATAATCCCTAGGAGCGGCGGTTGTTGACGATTGTAATTTTTTGAAGGTCGGGGCGGAGTGACAACTGACGCCTGGGCCGAGTTTTTCGGTTGCAAGGCCGAGAGACGATAAGAATGCGGCTGATTTGTTTCGGGAACAAGGAAATTCGTTAGCGGAGGATCCAAAAATACTCCGCGAAGGCGTCAGCGTCTGTCAAGGAAGCTCGTTAGGCTGAATGTAACGAGATGGGCGAAACCAAAGCCGCAAGTCCGCACCTTGTTTGGGCGTTTAATGAACAATCGTGGAGGTTGCCATTGAGATCTGCTATCGCTCGTAACGTCAGCTTTATCAGAATTCTTCATTGCTCTCATTGCTGTCGGTCATTGTGCGCCTGCAATGATAACACTGCATAAAACGGGCCTGTGATTTAGATTTGAAAATGAGGTTTAAACTTTAGGTGACTGCATGATGTCCTCGTTCGTGCTAAGTTGATTCGAGGAGCTATGTCAAGGAAAGATGCTGGAGAGCCGTTAATTTGCCATTTTCCTGCTAACTCGAACAAGGAGCTCCGTCAGGAGACTGTGAAATTGGTGAAAATTTAGGAGATCGGATGCTCCATTGCAGTTCTCATTTATGCTAACCTGAACCCCAGTCAGAACCAGAACGCAGCACTAGGGACAGTTGAGCGCTGGAGGGTGGGAAATTAAGAATGCGCTACTATTATTCCTGCTAGCTTCGAAAGAAGAGCCACGTCACAAGGCAGAAATTAAAGTGACTGTAAGATCGAAGGAATGGTGAAAACCCAGCGGTCAGAACAGCTCAACCTCAGGAACTTTATTCAGGCGAGCTCCTTCGTACCAATTTGGCTCAACAATCTCAACATATGGCCAGTGCTTGTTTGTCAGAGTATGCGCATATCTCAATGTAGCTTTATACTATATGTGCTGTGGCTTGATAACTTGCCCCATTGGAATTGTTACCTTTGACAATATCTGGCCAGTGGTAACTAGTTAATACCAATCAAGATAGTGAATCGAGTGGCCTGTCCCATAATTGACCACGCAGTGTTCTGTGAGAACTGGGCAGGCTGTCAAAAAGTGTTGAATATCTTCTTGCGTCCATGTTGCAGTGAGCCGTCTTCGTGTGGCACGTGTGGACTGTTGAGTTTCAGTAAATCACTCGAAATAGAGATGCGTGTGGCTCCACACCTTCAAGGCCTGTGCATTCCACTCCTCCTTTCCATCCGCAATTCCTTGATTTTCACCTGCACCTCTTCCTGCTGTCTATAACACAGGTCTGAGCGTTTTGCTGCTTGGAGAACTGAACGATGAGCCGTACCTAACTGCAATCCTGACGGTCTTCCCCTCAAATGTGACGTCGCAAAACTGATACAGGGTGGTTTGTACTGCCTGCTGTCTCTCCCATCGTGAATTAACCTTAACCTGCTGAACAGGGTAACAGAGGTGGTCTGGCCCTTTGCTAAATCCCTCGCTCTGAGCAGCACTGCCAGACAAGGTACTTGAACTGCTGCACGCCTTCAGATCTCAACTACAGTAGCAATATCTGGACAGTTTTAGTAGCATGTTCTCATCGTTCCAGCACCTCTGGCATGTCTTCTAGTTTTTGTTCAAAGCCCTGTTGGACGAAAAGCGGTCAATTCAGGAAGCGTCACGGGGAGCTGAGTTCGTTTGGTTGAACGCGTAAGGTCTGGCTGTTGAATCTGGCCGGGTTTGTTGTCACTAAGTTCCCTTTCAATGAGCGAAGAGAAGGCGGAATCGCGAGATCAACGCTCACTCCCAAGGATATTCACTTTTCATTGTCCCCTACCTCTCTCGCTCCCTCTCTCTCTCTCACTCTTCACTCTTCTGACTGAACAACCACGCGCTGTCCACCTTTTGGAGCTCCCAGTAATTTTTTTTCGCCGTTCCGTCGCCTTTCAGGAAGTCCTTTGTTTCCTTACGTCTCCCAACGTTCATTGGGGGGCTTTGAACGAACTTCAAAGACGGACGTTTCCTTTTCCCCCTATTTCGCGTAATTGCTGAAAACTTCAAACTACCGAGAAAAACATTTAGATTCCACTCTTGCTCATTTGGCATCATTATCATTTTCTCTCCGTGTACTGTCGCTTTGATGATGAACAGAAAACAGAACAGACTTTGAACTGAATTCAAATCAGTGTCAGCGTAGTCGTGTCGTGAAAACTGGATCTCTCTGAAAATATTATAAGGAGATAATAATATTAACAAAAATACTGTTGCTAGTAGGTAACCTTGAAATGAGTCTGCCGTAGACAAAGCTGACCTTGAAAAGAGCTTTTGTAGAGTTTTCAGCGTGGAGGGGGGGGGGGCTCGTTGACGATGGGAAGACAGACCCATTCCTTCCGCGACATTGTCTTTTTAATTTTCCTCAAAGGCGCTCACAGCGCTGATGTTCACCTACGTCAAGGCTCCTTTCAACTACTCATGAGGGGCATGTAGGGCGTAGCTCATGGCAACCTGTACTGTCACCTTTACTCTATAGTCCACGAGCCGAGGACTAAAATCGTTGACCCATTAATTGAAAGTTACAAAATGTACCACAGTTGAGGGATTGGCTCGTACTTTCCGAATTCACAACTCTGCTACCCCCCATCCTTGGCCATTAAGTTGCAGAGTCAATCAAAACTCGTTCGAATTCCGATCAACTTTTGACCTATTGAGTCAATGGCTGAAACTTATGTCATACAATTAGACTGCTGAAAAGTGACGAAAAACGGGAGTCTGCTATTTCTCACGTATAGACCACCAGCTGAGAAAGTTCAAATTCGTCAAATTTAGAACCAAATTTTGACTTATTAGTTGTCATTGGGAATTCGTATGATGTATCAACAAGGAACTGAGTTGTGAAACCCGACCCTGCCACAATAATTTTGAGGGCCACGAGTTACAGACAAAAATCAAATTTGATGAAATTTTGTTTAAAAATTGACTTATGGAGTTGAAACATAATTTATATTATGAATAGGTGAAGTGGAGTACCATAAAAATTACCATGTCTGGTTTCATCGTTTTGAGGACTCTTGCAAGGAGAGGTCGCCCAAAATTGTTCAAATTTGGCTCGAAAATTGACTTATCAGACGTGAATGTGTTCTCTGAAGGACCAGGTACGAGGTGCGTTCAGGAAAAAAACGGGAATACTGTGTTCTTCGATTTTAATGGCATAGCCCGTCATGAATTCTTGCCACTAGGTCAAACGGTCTATAAGGAGTACTACCTTCAAGTTCAAGCCGTCTGCGTGAAGCAATCGAAAAAAAACCGCCCGAATTTGTGGAAAAACAATTCATGGCTTTTGCACCTGTTCACACTTCGTTGGCTGTTCGTGAATTCTTGGCCAACAACTCTTTCTCGTGATTCCGTGTGCCTTTTCCTATTTCCAAAAATAAAGAGAACCTTAAAGGGCCGTCGTTTTACAGCATATATGACATTAAAAGCACCACGGTGAAAAGAGCTAAAAGCTGTCCCAAAAATCGAGTTTCAGAAGTGTTTCGACGATTGGAAAAAGCACTGGCACAAGTGCATTATATGGAGACTATTTTGGAGGCAACGTAAAACAATATTTTTTTGGTGGTATGTGCTGTCGGAGATGAAAGGAAGGATGAGGTGAGGTTGAGAAGGGAATTTTACCTCGATCTTACAACTTTGACGCTCTGTGGTCGGTGCAGCACGTTGCGCGCCTCTTATGTAACGTTTGCCGGGATCTATTTGGCGAGCTTGGTTTGGTAGTCACACGAACGAAAAATTAAAAAATAACTTAAACTTTGCGGTCGGCATTTGCGATGACAATGATAGTAAGGAGAGTATTTCGTTCATCAAAGGTGTGTGCGCTCCAAGGCTTCTCAGAGTTCGTTCCGTACTTTAAAACGTGGCATTTTCAAAGCAGAGTCGTTGAAATAGAATTATCCAATTAAAAAAAAACTTGATAGTTGATTGCTGAAAATGACGCGAATCGCATTTACAGCCACTCTTTAAACTATTAGATAGTATCTGCTACCTTCTAAGTGGCACTATGCGAACCGTTAGACCATGTCGTGAGATTCGAGAATCAAGGTAGATGATATCTAGTTCCAGCGCACTACTTCTTAGTCAATCCTCGCTTATGTACAACCTTTAGCAACCCATACGGTATGAAAGGCCTCATGAATTGGTGTAATATCTCTTGCTATACCATCACAAATCACCGTCACATCTAAACGGAGGTTTACTTTTTAAGTGATATGTATCGTGGTGTACTGACTGACTCCTGTTAAAGGCACCGGGCGGTCGTGGTATAGTGGTTAAGACATTTGTCCATAATTCCCGACTAAGTCGGGGATTGTGGATCGGAGCTCTGGCGTGATTGCCGTAATTTTTGCCTGAGTCAGCAGCTATTCAAGAAGCACCTCCAAACTACCTCAGTACTGTAGTACCTTTTGTATAACAAAATTCCCATTAATAAATACTTCGCTTGAGGAAGAAAGGGAAGTGGTCGATGACATGGGTCTCAACTGGCGTTAAAGGTGGTGACAGAGAAGAAGTGAGGCGTGCTGAGCCATGGACTGTCACTCCCATTCAGTCAACACATTTCGCCTTTCTCATTCGCTAACCAACAACCTCTTGGCTCAGCGCTGCCCCCGCCCATTTTTCTGCTTATTTCTTTCTGTTTTGGCACTTTTATCAGAACTCCAGGTTATACCACAAATGAAAAGGCAAATTTTAGCTGGTTTTTCTGAAATGGCTGCTCGTGTATTTCCTGATGGGGCTCCTACTTAGTGTCATCATCAATGAATTATAATGGCGTATTCGCAGGATCTGACTGTAACCAGCTAAGCGAGAAAAAAAAATCACGTTCAGGCAATTATTATGTTTTATATCATCTGTTTTTGAATCATCAGGTTACTGGGGCCCTTCCTAACCCCAGGGAAGTCAGCAAACTGTCCTAAGCCTAGGATGAGGAAAAGCCGCAAGTGCCATCAAAAGGTGGTGCGGGCCTGTAACCATTCAGGCTTTAACGGTTGTTGGACCCAAAATGGTACCACAGCCCTGGTGCGCCATGGGTTAGGACTACGACAGGTGGCTGCCTCTCCGGGTTAAGTTAGGTAGAACGGAACAATCCAACTCCTACCCAGGGCAAGGCCTGACAATTTTTTTTTTTTTTTTGACCCGAGGGCGTGTGGGGCAAGTCTCTTTGTCACTGCGGCTGCATATGGGCCTATTGGGACGCTGGCCCTTGCTTAGTAGAAGGCGTCGTACATACCCGCCCCCCTTAGGAAGCCGAGTATGTCCTTCATCGCAGAGTCCGCTACGGTTTGGGGTTCAGTGGTCCCTTGACCGAAGTATTCAAAGCGGTTTGCTGCCAAGGCAGGGCATTCATATAGGATATGCTCTGCTGTCTCGTCCTTCTCACCGCAGAGTCTGCATTCCACCGCCTCTGAGATGCCCATCTTGTTGAGGTGATATCTGAGTGCGCAGTGCCCAGTGAGGAAGCTTATCAGTACTCTCAGATCTTGTCTAGAGAGTGTCAGCATTGCCTTCGCCCTTTGACAGGAAGGCGTGACAAGCCTTTTCGCCTGTCTTAGTCGTGGCTGGCGATGCCAATGGGCGCCATTTTCCTGTATCTCCCATCAAGCAACCAGACAGTTCAGGTGACTTTTCATCAGACCCACGTGTGGTTCAGGTCCGATGGGTAGGGATTCTGTACCCCTTTTTGCAAGGTGGTCAGCCTTTTCATTGTCCTCATGCCCCCTGTGAGCCGGCACCCAAATGAGGGAGAGCCTGTTACGGGCGCCGAGCTGCTTGAGCGCATGGAGGCATTCCCATGCCAGCTTAGACCTAAAACTATAGGCTGCGATGGCCTTTAAGGCGGCCTGGCAGTCTGAGAAAATGTAGATCCGCTTGCCCTTGAGCCCTTTGTTCTGCGATCTCTTGGGTTTTGCCCATTGTTTGCGGCTGCTTATTCAGTCAGCATGCTGACCTTATTCACAGCTGGCCGCAGACATGCCCGTGGGGACAATGCTGTGGCCGTTCCACTATCCACAACCCGCGGTCGCGCCTGGTAGCATTGGCATGCTCCTGGGAAGGTAATCCAGAACCAGGAAGGCCTGACAATGCTGGAAAGTGCGCTTGCTTCACGGACATCGTGGTGGTCGTGGGGTCGCTGGAGAGTAGTTCGCCCAAATCCCTAATTGCGTTGTTAAATTGCGATGTCTGAGAGGTAGGGGCCACCACGCCGGAACTCCCACAGACATCCTCGAATGCTGAACGGTAACTGTCATCAGCTGAGGCGATGAGCAGCGCCGCGAGAAAATGAAGGGTTGCGTTTTGAGATCGGAGTGAAAAAGGTGGTCTTTGATTTTTCGTTTAATTTAAAACACTATTTTGTGAAGATTAGGAGCGACGCATTTCCCCACACTGACGCCATCTCTTTTCTTTCTCACTGTTCTCAGACATAGCTCTTTATTTTGCCATTTGCGCAGTAGAGGGCTGTGAACTGAACATCCACTTATCAACCAACTTTTGGCTTCAGTGTTTTCTGAAACAGGCGTCGGAAGGTAGAGCACCGGTTAATGCAAAAGTAGTACTTAGGACCTGCTTTGTTCTTGGAATGGTGCACATACATGCCTACCTAATTGATAATTGCCCACCAACTAGATACTGCCGAGTTCCAAGCTGGTTGTCAGACGATGCTCAAAATTCTGTAGAGGTCACTACTCAATCGGCTCTTTCTGCAGCAAATATCTCAGAACACGCTACTGGTACTATTAATGCGATGTGCTCTTGTGTTTGGGCCCTCACTGACAAAAAGGTTTTGTATTGTGTTGTAACTGAGGTAGATATTGTTGGTAGTAGTTGAAGTAATGTATGGAGGCCCTTGGGAGGCACCAAGAGCGCCGTTTGTTACCCCAGTAACAAAACTCATTGGCCTGGTGAAGAAGCGGAAGTTTCTCAAGGCCTTGGCGTTCCTCCGCTGTCTGCGCCGGCGGCGGGTCGTATTAAAATGTCCTACTCTCCTTCTTCAGGTTGTGCGCATCTTTTAGCGTTGGCCACGAAGGAGGAGCCCTTTACTCGCAGCCCTCCTGTCCTGCCGCGGCTCCTCTCGGCCTTGAAAGTCCTACGGGCTCGTCGCTGACCAATCACCTGCTTTCGAGATCCAGTAGCCACCTGCTGTCGTTTTCCCACTCTCCCCGCATACCGACCTATGATCGCCCCATTTATTTGATCCCTAGTGGATTCACCTACGCGGAGGTTGGCCAGTTGAAGAACGACTGGCATTCACGAGTTGACGTGATGACAGTGAGATTCTCAAATCCACTTGTCGCTCTGCCGCGTGTTTTGGTATCTGTATTCACTGTGTAGACGCGTGAGACGAATTCCTATCTCAGGGTTATGTCATTTCATGATGACTGCACCTTAACGCCCTAACAGGGCTTTTCTGGCTCTTAAAGAGGCAATGCCAGCGATTGTTAATGTGGTGCAGATCTGGTTTCTGTTATGACGGTCCCAAGACACTCAATCACTCAGCCACCCCACTGAGATCTGTGAAAGGTGCAGCATTTGCGAGAGACTGTTACCATGGAGGCAAATTCCTTTTGGAAATTGATTTAAAGTTGACATGAAGTAGCATAGTGACCATAGTGAGATCTGTTATAGAGAGCAATGTACTATCAAGCTTCATCATAACTCATAAGCAAGATTCACCAGAAATTGCTTCACTACGTGTTGTGGCTGCTAGTAGTGCATTTAAAAAAAACTCCAATGATTTCACGTTGACCAGAAGCGTCCTGGTTACCACACCTCATCCTTGACGAGTTGCGGTTTTTGATTTGGTAGGTTTCAAGAGTTCAATTCACCAATTGTGCCTCACTTAGGTGTTTATCTTGACATTTATATCCGCAGTGACGTCTTCGAGGTCTCAATTAGCTTTAGGGTTGGTTTTACATTCGCCTGCTGCTGTTTACCTGCTGAAAGGAAGTTCCCGTAGCAATGGTCTGGTAGCAAAGTGCCCTAAGCATCTTGTCAGTGACCCTTTTCATTACCAACCCACTGCAAAGGTGCTGCTTGACTGAGAACTACATTCCAAGCTCGCTTGACTATAATTTCCTTGTTGTTCAAGTCCTGGCTCGCTGTTAGCAATCGTTCCTTCTTCGATTTCACTGTGTTCGTTACTGCGTTATGATTAAGTAAGGAACTGGAGGAAGAGTGCTGCGTCGTTTGCGTCTTCATCGAAGATCTGCGGGTGACCAAAAGACCAAAAATTACTCATTCAACGCCAATGCCAAATTCTTCCTCGTCGTACGACAGCCTCATGACAGTGTCAGTTCTGCCTGTTCATCATTACGATTGAGCAGAACAGAACGACGATCGACTATCGTCTCCAACTTCAAATTGCACAAACCAATTCACCATTTTGTTCGCGAGCCACGATTCACCTTGTCGAAGTTTATAGTTAGGATCGTCGCCTCGTCATCCTATTCTCGTCCCGTATCGTTCTTCCGTGCGTACTCCATTCGGATCTTCCTGCTTGTGAAGCCGATCAGCGCCTCCCGCCGCCCCGTCATTCGTTAGCGTTTTATTACGGTTTCCAGGAGGCCACGCTAATATTTCGTTAACTATCTTTGGCACGTCGCCCGGTATTAGCGATGCCTCGTACTGTACCAATTAGTTTCTCTCCGATTCCGACTCACGTCTATGTGCCACTCGTCGATTCTGCAACAGCTTGCCAGACCTGTAGTTCATAGTTGTTATCAGACTACACGTCGTTGTAACGTCTTACTTGTTTAGTTTATTAGTTCAGTTCTTCATGTTGATGGTATTCATCAACACCTATACAAACCACGTACCACATCTTGGGAAGTTGCCTTGGACGCATTTGTCCATCACCTCGCCCAACAATGGCAATTTTGCTTTGTTTGACTTGAAAATGGATGACGCACAACCCTCTTATAATTATATTCCGATTGCAATTAGGAAGGATTATTACGTTGTTACGCTTCACTTGATGAAAATGTCTTACTACTCAGGCGGATAACATTAATGTTGGGTTCCAGCTTCAGAATATATTAGTGCATTTAGTGAGCGTGTGGTAAAGCTTTTTGAAATGTAATTCATTTATAAATACGTCCACATTCACTATGTTTACACTCCAAGTTAATTTATAGCTGCACTAAATTGCTGATGGTCCGTTCTGTGCATAAAGCTGCTGGATTGAAGTTGAGCCCGGTCTCTGCTTTCTGTCCTCCGCTGACTCAAATTGAATTAACTAATGCTCGTATCAGTATTCCGTTTTGAGTTAGAGCGCGAGACTTGTTTAACAGCGGAGATGTGCCTCTCTGTTCCATCTCTCAGCAGACGTAATCCGGTGTTTAACCGTGAGCCTTTGATCTGCAACTTTTGAATACTTGAGAGAGGCGGATGATGGAATAAGCTTCTCTTTGAAAGGGATTTGTCTATTGTGCGCCGAAGTGACGTTTTTGAATTTATTAGAATCCACTCGGTTTCCACCTCCGGTTTCTTGTTTGTCTTTGAGCCTCGAGGCTGCTTTTTGGGGCGTGTTGAGCTCATAGCGCGGAAGGATGGAAGTAGATTTTGGGGATAGTTCGATAATAAGGTGTGTTGTCTGTGAAGTCGCTACACGCCATGTGCTATCCCCTCCTTTTCTCGCAAAGACCATCAAGCACGTCTTGCGACTCCAATGTGGAGGAAACAAGTAACTCTAACCCGTGTAAATAGTTGGATTAGGTTGGAAACCAGATTAAGAACTCCTTCCAGATGTTACGGGATTCCACAGGTAGGTCACCTTTACAACCGACCGATGCCGTACCTCCAGGATGCTGGCCTCTTCCCTATTAGCTAAGCCGCAACTTCCATGACTGATATAACCCTCGAGGGTTGAGGAACAGTCATCAAATAGAGAAACAGAACTGGGTTGAGGAGTGAGGCTGTCGTCTACGCGTCCGCTCCAGAAAAGATAGGAAATGGGCCTCATCTGATCATAGCTCATGCTGCTCTGCCCAGCTCTGACTGTGTTTATCATCATCCCTCGTTTTTTGACATTTTCGTCTGTCTTTACTTTGCCTCTTCAAATAATTCAACGTCGCGAAATGGAAAGCTACGAAAATTTCGTAAAGGTGACGCTCGTAGTGCAACATGAAATGCCTCGTTGCGTTGAGGACTTGTACGCAAGCTGATGTTACCAAAGATCAACGAGTGATTGATATTCGTTTAGAACATTCTTAGTGTGGAAAGTTCTCAATTCGACTCGAAAATGCTGTAGTTCTAGGTACCTTCTGTTTTCAATGGCACGGATTTATCTTTTAAGTAACAAATGAGGGCACGGGCGAAGGTTGGTTCGTTAAGTAAAGTGGACACCTAATTGTTTTATCTAGACAAAACAAGACGCCATCTCCCTCTTTCTCTAGAGAGAGAAAAAAATAAAGGCTATTCCGTTAAGAGTGTTTATCGAGAGAAGCCGAAAAATGATAAGGCAGTCGGACAGCCTATAAACCTACATAGAGAAGACGCCGCTAGAAAAGAACGAAATGAGTTCGATTCGGAATGTGTTGTGAAATATCGGTTTTCGTTCGTTCGCTAAGCACTCGCGCACGAATTCCTTCGAACTCCTCAACGTCTTAAATCGTCTTAATAAGTTAAATTTGTACACAATCAAAGCGCGTGCTAATTTCGGCAATACGTAAATTTTAAATGCCGAATGACCTCGAGATGAAAGACCTGAAGAGGACGAAGATATTAAATCAACTGCCATGCAATGTTTTTGTTGAATTCCCGGTTATCGAAGCAGGACGTATTCCATACCAGTTTTTAACGCTCGCTCATCCTTGGAACGCATTTGCGTGCCACGAAATACCTCTCTTGACTTGACTAGTCCCCCTCCTGATTTCGACAGCATCGACTTGTCAAATTCGTCCAAAAATCGATTCGAATTTGTCTACAGTGAACTGGAGAACGCACAAACCCGGTAAAACCCCAAAATGTTGGACCAATCGACTCTACCGACGTTAGTCTTTGTGTCACACTCCCACCCACTCGCGCGTTCTTTCTGGCGAGAAATCGAGGACGCTCTTTAGGTATTGTCGCGGAGCGTGTATTTATCGCTTAGGAAGAACTGGTGTTCCGCACTGTCAACAACATCCCTGAAATACCTGGTGATTCCTCCCTACCCACCACCGTCACGCGCTCTCTCTCTCTTTGCTTTGTATTTCCCAACAATATCAACTAGGAGTTAGATACAAGTCGTCAACTATCAGCCACTACACTGTTGACCAACGTTCTTAACGCAAAGGCGTTAATGTTTACAACGAACCTCCCCTAAAAAAAAAACGGCTGAAGTCATAAACCAACATTTAAAATGCGCGTGAAACAATCTTTATTATCCCGTTACAGAGCGTTAAATTCATTTCAACTCTTAATTATCCGAAAATACAAAAGAGGCATTTTTACTTTCCGATACCCGAAGGGAAGGAAAGTATAGTAATCGGGTCAAAAATAAAAAAATTGGGTTTTCTTCAGATCTTTACGTTTCAGACCCTGCTGAGTCTAAAAAACCTAATTTCGGCGCGTGTTCCGTGTGTGTGTGTGTGTCTGTAGTTCGATTTGCGGTAGAACGGCTGATCCGATTGAGCTGGTTCTTTTTTTGTTTTGTTCGTTATTTTTTGTAGACGCCAAAATAAGGTTATGGACGATTTCGGCCGATGGGATAGGGGAGGTGGGGGGGGGGCGAAAATTTACCAAAAACTAGGGTTTTTCGCATTTTTCTCGAAAACGGCTCTAACAATTTTGATTAAACTTTCAAATTATCTTCTCCCAATCAATACCTAACTTTTCTTCTCCATACATATCTCCATGAAAATACGGTGAACGGAGATATAGGCCCATGAAGCAAAAATAGTTTTTTTACGCTGTTTGGCAAAACGGCTTCAGCGATTTTCATCAAACTCACAGGATGTTTTCAAATAGTTAATACCTACATATTGTTCTCAATAAATGTTCCTGTGACGTTCCATTGAACAGATATAAAAATCAAAATGTGTCGAAAATAACGTTTTTTCGAACATTTCCGTAAATTCCAGGGTAACTTCTTCACCAGATGTGATAAATTCCTATGGAGTGTCTTTTAGTCACCCATACCAACATTTCGTTTTCTATAATTATTTCTGTGTATATATGTTGAACGGAGATATAAGCCAAGTTAACTCAGAGAAGGAGATTTGTCGAATATTAATTTATTGGAATTCCAATTTTCTCAGAAACGGCTCTAACGATTTCGATCAAACTTTCGGAGTACTCTCAGCTAACTAGTACGTACATCTTGTTCCCCATAAATGTTCCTGTAAAAATGCGTTGAACGAAGATATAGCGCCCGGCTTTGTAGGTGGTGTTCGAAATTACGGGGGTGGCGGAAAGTTGTGTGTTGCTACGCACCAGATTTTTTTTTCAGTGGTAAACTTGTAAATATTTCTATTACTGTTCTAGAAAAAAAGAGTCGGAAGCAAAAATACGATTACGAGTATTATGATTTTTCTATTAAGATGGAAGAATTACCAAAACTTGTCAAACATCACCAGATAATATAAATAATGTCGTTTTCGTTCATTCGTCCCATCTCTCTCTCTCTCTCTCTCTCTCTCTCTCTCTCCCTCTCCCTCTCCCTCTCCCTCTCCCTCTCTCTCTCTCTCTCTCTCTCTCTCTCTCTCTCTCTCTCTCTCTCCCTCTCCCTCTCCCTCTCCCTCTCCCTCTCTCTCTCTCTCACTCTTACCGGTAAAATTAAACGCCAACGCTGTAATGTTGTTCAAAATTCTCAAATCGGAGCACCGAGCTATTTGTGTAAGAACTTCATTTTTATGCGTGATGTTCATCGGAAGGGCACTCGCAATGCGCAACAATTATTACTAGTTCCTCTACAGAGAATAAGCATATTCAATAAACCTTCCAATGTTAGCGCAGTACGGCTGATAACGATAAACCGGCATTTTTTAACACCAGTTTCTTTCAAAGACGCTTACCGATCAGTTTTAACTCTCTGAACAATGCAAGCAAAACAGTTAGTTAACAGTTATGAAGCAGGTGTTTTTTTAATTATTAAACAGGGATATTTAGCTACTATTATTCTATTATTCTTACTTATTTAGCTACTATTATTCTTTTTCTTTTTCACGTTATAGGAGATGTGTTTTTTTTTTTTCAACGAAGATGAGAAAACTAATCAGTACCTACTCATTGATTTATTTTGTTTGTTGAAAATTGAAGAAGAATTTATGTTGTTTCCATAACTAAATAAGTATATTTGTATATAACTTGTATTTATTTGATGTATGATTGCCAGAGGATGTTTTCCGACTGTACTGTCTCATCAGGGACAAAGTAAGGGAGGACCTTATGGTCCTATTTGTGCTCTGGTGTTCTCTCTCTCTCTCTCTCTCTCTGCTCCTTAAAATATTAAAATACTCGAATTCATAAAACTTTCTCATCATTGAACCTTTCAGTGTAACACTCACAACGTCGATGTCTCATCTAAATTACAAATTTTGACCTACAATAACATTTTATCCGGCAAATCGGTTTTATAACGATAACGTCAGCCGATTTGATATGTCTAGATCTGTTAAAAGCTTTCAAAACAAATTACCAAAAATTATCGTCGACACTTTAAGCGAATTTTGGCTCACTGGTAGGTCACGTCCTGTTGCTGAGGTTTCCTTTTACTAGGTGATAGTTTCCGGTTCTTTCCATAACTGAAATAAAGAAGACCGACGTAAAAGAATGTTCGGTCTGAGGTACAACCCCGCCCTCCTAATTAATTTTGGAATACTTTCGACATTTAGGGCCCATCCAAACCCCCTAAAGCTCATTTTATCATTTTCATGATAAACACGATGTGGTATGATTTCCTGTTTGTCTTTTGTGATCATAGCAAACTTCGCTGCTCTATCATAACGGGGTTTCCATGCTCCACGATGTTCAGTACATAATTGTCCGAACGCTCTTGTAGGAATAATGTCCAACATTTCGTATTCGAGAGAATAATATTAACTTTTTGTAATTATTCATGAGATCTTGGCTCAATTATGACTGAGCGCGTGTTTATAGAACTATTATTGAATCGGTGGAAAATCTCTGAGAAAATGCGGGCTGTCAATTACGAACTAAAACAGACGAAACGTACGTCAACTCTTAATTTGCTCCAGATCCTCATTTTCTCATTAAAAGTAGCCGTTTCATTTTACATTTTTATAGCTATATGTTATATATAGCCTGATGTTTTCCTAGAGCTTGCGTAAGGTGAAAGGAAGCACCTTATGTTTCTGGTTTTGTGAATAAACGCCGATATCACATTCAAAGGAACCTCGTACAAATCCCCCCGCCTGAAGAACAATGGTTTTTAATAGATCCGTCGCAGCCACGCCAATGCCCATCGACACCAACAATTCTGATCTCTTCTTCATTCTGTTTTCACTCAAATTTGAATTTTACTTAAATTTGGTTGTATTTTTTTATTTAAGAAGTTTACACATTTTTTACTTAAATTGGAATTTTTTTCCTCTTAATTTTTGTTGTACTTACTGTCGGCAGCCTGTAAATTGTTGGATATTGTTCAACCTATGGCCCTAACTGTACCCTGGTTGACTGACTAAAGAAATTCAAACAATCACTCTTTTTCTCTTCTCTCTCTCTCTCACTTTCTCTCCCATCCTCTCACTCTTACATCCTCTCTCGCACATGTAAATGTTAACGTCAATTCTTGTTATAATTTACGTTCAAAAGCTTCAACCTTTCGCCGAAAATGGTTATATCTCCAACATTCATAATTTGAAAACACGCAATAGAGATTCTAGTTTCAACTAACCGTCACCCAGTTTTTCACGATTCCTATTCATTATAAAACAAATGAAGAGATTTCCCGAATGCACTAGTCAAATCTAGTATGTTGTGTAGTGAGGGCCTTCGCCATTACCGATAGAAAATATACCCATTAACTCCGTTCGGTATTTGTAGTAGTGCAGTGGTAGTGCGCCGTATGGACAGCTTTGAGCTCTTCCTACTTCTGTATGACAGATGGCAGCTGAGTGGCAGTAACGTTGTTTTCTAATTAAGTGTATGCACAAGTAATTTTATTGATTTCGCTGCACAAACTGACAAGTAGAATAGAAGAGTATTGATACATCTAGCATACGTCGCTTACAGATAAGAGCGTTTCGGGGTTTGCTGCATTGGGTAAATATTTCGGTCTGGAATGGACCCAACCCGAGTTCGACCACAGGGGATCCTCATTTAAAACGTTACGTAGTGAGTTTATTATAAGCTTGCTTCCCAGGCTCATTCTTAGAGATCACAATCGATGGTGCTGCGTATGTAATGATGATGAAGGATATAAAATTGTATGAATTCGATGCTCACTATTGTGTCTCAGAATAATCCTAACTAACCGAATAATCTTGTTTGCAGGTACGGAAGATGATGAGGCGTGTCAGTTTAAGCAACCATCCTCCAATACAGGTACTGAATACGCATTTTATTTTACCACGTTTATTTTTGTGAACGTTCCATAGCGTCGCACACAGTATAAATGCCTGGCCTCAGGCTTGTCTCTCTTTTTCTCATAGGAGGGCGGTTATGAAACGTTTAAAGGTTGGCTTAACTGCTCCTATGCAAAATATAGATGAAATTAATATAGGGCACAGGGAGTATATAGTTTCTTCGTGGAAATTTGGCATAGGGCGTACGGTTCAAGAATAGCGCTGGAGTGCGAGCTATTACGTGTAGTTCAGAGAAACGAACTGCGCAAAATAAATATCATCGAAGCGTGAATACAGGCGCAAAACTGGCAGTTCGTTAATCGCCCCTGGTCACTCTCGTGTTCTCCTTCAATAATGCGCCCTTCCTTTGCGAACTTCGGCGCGTACATATTAATCCGCAGTTTGCATTTTGTATGGAATTCCGAGCAAATAAAGATTAAAACGGGTGAAAAACTGAAATGAATGAAAACGTTACTAATGAAGATAATCAAGATCGAGCTTCGGTCTTCAGCAGTTCCAACGACAGCTTCAAGCCGGAAGCCGAAAGCTCGCCGATAATTATTTTAACAATGGCAACAGGGCTGGGACCACAATGCGCACTGATACCGACCAGGCGGCCAGCTATGCTGATTGAATAAAGCAGTTAGCCACCAACTTGTGAAACAATAATTTACAAGTGCTTCAGTATAGTACTCGTTCCTATGGTTTAGTAAATTTCTTGCGCTTCAATGTGTCTAACTTTCAGAATTAGTCGAGTTGAGATGATTATTGTGTTGTAACGTTTCATGCTCACTCCTACTTTGATAGATTCTAGTGTCAAACCGTTCGCTTGGTTATTTAGACCCAGGTCGTTCGACCTTCCGCTTTTTGCCGAGGCAGAAGTCGTGAAGGTGGCGTACAGACTCACCAGGCTTGGAATAGCTTAAGTTCCACTGGCGACTAACGGGCACCTGGCGATATTCAGGAATTTGGAAAGCTTCATAGAGCTCGGCATGGTCACTGATATGATAATGTCCATGTGTGAGAGGATATACAACGCCCAACCTGAAGGAAGCCTATGGAACAGCGAAAGCCGTCGGTTTCGGCCTCCTAATGGTATCAGCATTTACGCAGATGGATCGAAAACTCTGGAGAGCACGGGATCTGAGAGGGGTGAGACGTATATTGCCTTGAGCCCTGCTTCAAAACGGGTTTTAAACGAGATTTATGTCATGAGCCATAAAGCACGATGAAGGGTATAGCAATAGAACTACGACATAATGACTGAGTTTGGCGAGCCGCTGACTCAGGCGAAAATTACAGCGATCCCGAGCTCCGATTCAAGGCCCGACTTTCGTCAGGTTATGAATCTTCGTCTATTACCACTAGACTACTATCACTGGAGATGCCTACGATGGGAGTCAGGTGGTACAACCACCAGTCAACTGTTTGTAAGGCGCTGAAGAATTACTGCACAACGTCAAAACTGGCGAGGGAGTGCAGGATGGGGCTTAACGTGCATTGGATTCCTGGGCATAAAGTTATCATCCGAAACGAGAGGGTGGTCCAATTGGCCAGACTATGTTCGTCTACTGTACCTATAAGACCACCTCCCCGCCGTGGCACTTCTCTGTGTTTAGTCAAGGGGATTTTGGGAGGATATACCAGGAGAATGCATCAGACTGTCTGGAACGCTGCGAGAGTAAGGTACGAGATAAGATGGAGTCTTCTGAGGATGGAGAGGAAGGACTCATCTAGGGTTATATCATTCATTGTTAGAGGCTGGCCCCTGCAGCATCCACTGAACTCAGACCTGCGAAGGTACAGCAGGTATTTGGTCGTTAGCCAGTCTCCCGGTGGAGATCGATCGTCACAGGGCACTACAAAATGAACAAACACGCGTGTGTGGTGTAGATGAGAAGATTCCCTACCGTGTCCTGACCGAGTGCTAGATACTTGATAGGGATTTCTGGTTTTGGTACTACTAATCCCAGACAGCATCGTGGACATCGAAGAAGCAGGAAATACCTGGCATTCCTTGGTCCTGTGAGACATTAGGACTGGCACAATAGGAGTTTAGAGTACTCATCCCTATTTTGGGAGTCTGAAATCTATATATACATACCCTGACGAAACCTTTTTACCGTCATTTCTGACTTTCCTGTGATTGTTCCTCCCAACTTGACACAAACTGCATTCATGATTGGGTTTTGTCTCTTGCGATCGTCGAACAAGTATGTTTTCAATATTGACGCCCATCAAAGAGTAGAGCGTGGTGTGGCAACTAGCATTTATCTCCGTTCCCATTTCTTTTGAGCTCCTAATGATGCTTATGCGCATTTCGCTCTACTCCACGCTTACGAATAATTTTCACGCGTCGCTCAACCTCTCTTTAAAGTGCCGTGTCAGCTAGTTCAATCGACTGTCATCTCATTTTATTACTCTATTGAGTTGGAATCTTCTAAATTTCGCTAGCAAAACGCTATTTCCTCGCAAAGAAAAACAAGAATTTCGTGTAAGGGGGTAAGCGTCGGAGGAAAAAGCCGGGCGCTTGTATCGTCAATAAGCCGGCGAATGGCAAATGAGATCGGTGGAGCGAGGGCCCGCTTATTTCTATTTAAAGAGCCGAAGGGAGTGCGAGCTGGCCAAAGTTATTTCGAGCCGGAACCGCGCACTTCCTTCATTCCTTTCCTTTTTCCTCACCTGAGCGCCAAATTAAAACGTTGAGCCGATATTTTCTTCGCCAATTGAAAGGCGGAGTGCAAAACGGGAAACTATAAATAAGTTCAGTTCAGAGGATTGTGAGAGGGTTGTAGAAATGAAGCGGAAACTCATTTGAATCTGTTCGGAGCGTCAAATCGGCTCGTTGGAGTTTGGAATTGAGGGCGGAAACTAGCGACGTGATCGTTGAAATAAATTTTTATTTATTAGGCACTTCACGTAGTATAACTGGCATTATGTAGGTACCTAATGAAAATATTTTTTTAAAAGACAAATTCAGTTCATTTCTTTTGAAGAAAACGACATTTAACGTGTTCAGTGTAGACATTTGCTACGTGTCCACGGATGGCTAAGTTCTCATGCTCTTGGAGTCCGTGGAGTTTCAGAATAATTTCTGAGAGAATCACGAAAATGTCAAATGCTAACAATACGAGTACATTAATATTTTTGAAATAAGTTTCTTTTAATGCCACTGCATCTTTACAATCACGGAATTCATAGAACAATTTCAGAACAACACGTGTGCACATCTATAATAAACTTTGAAACAGTTTATTTTAGGCAGCCTTACGTTTAATCTCCCTATTTGTACCTGTACGAATATTTTCTTCATTTATTCCCGTTTGATATAAAAAAACGCACGCCTTTAGTACAAATAAATACGGAGTGCGCAGTGTTCCAAAATCTCCGTCTAACCAATTTGTACGGTATCTGGAAGGAAGTCTGAATGACCCCTAACGCGCCTATTTGACGGCATTTGCCTCCGCTACAGACGTAACTTATTCCATTGCTCCTAGTTAATAATGTGCGTTGTAAGCAACGATATCTGAGGCGTGTTTGGGGATCGTGGTTTTGTATGCGCACCGTGTAGACTTACAAATAGGGGAGTTTTTTTACTTTCCTTGGCTCTACAAAGTAGAAAGGAAAGTCAAAAACAATTTCGAGTTTTCTTCAGATCTTTACGTTTCAGACCCTCCTGAGTCCGAAAAACACTATTTGGGAAAATGGTCTGTGGGTCAGTGTGTGTGTCTGCGTGTGTTGACTGATATAACCCTCGTCGAGGGTTTAGGTACAGTCATCAAATAAGGAAACAGACCTGTGTCTGTGTGTGTATGTGTGTCTGTGAACGATTTTTAGAGAAAACCACTGATCCAAATCAGCTCAAACTTCATATCTCGCCCGCAGGTCATCATGGGACGCCAAAATAAGGGTATGAACAAAATTCACCGAAATTTAACTATAGTTATCATAGTGATCAAAATACCAAATTTTTTTTCTCAAAAACGGCTCTAACGATTTTGATTAAATTTTTTATATTGATAGCTCCCAATATGGCAACTATACCATAAAATTCCCATTTATGGGAAAATGACGAGAGCAGCCCAATAAATTACGAAAACTTTTGACGTAATCGATTTAAGAGTGGTTTTGTAGAGAAAACGACTGTACCAAATCCCCCTCAAACTTGATATCTAGCCCGCAGGTTACCATGGGACGCCAAAATAAGGGTATGAGCAAAATCCACCGAAAGTTAACTATAGTCATCATAGTGATCAAAACACAAAATTTTTTTCTCAAAAACGGCTCTAACGATTTTGATTACATTTTTTATATTGATAGCTCTCAATATGGCAATCACACCATAAAATTCCCATTCGTGGGAAAATGACGAGAGCAGCACAATAAATAATCAAAATCTTCGACGAAAAGCGTTTTTAGCGCAGTTTTTCCTTATAAACTCCGCTGGGATGTTAGTAGAAAGTTAAAGGAAATTGGTATTGTAGTCCAACCCAATACCTAAAGTTTGAGTGTTTAAAAACGCTCATGAGATAGATGGGGCTCACTTCAGAAATTCCTGAATTTCAACTACCGCCGTTTCGCTTACTGCCAGTTCTAACAGTTATTACCCAATAACTCTGCTAAAGTGATCATTATCCCTCTTCAAAAAATTCGTGTACAGCCTCATTAATTTTCTGTGTACCAATTGCTCAATAATGGCCCTATAATGAGTACGAGCAGCACAATAAATTCCGGAACTGTAAGCGCTACCGCTTCCTGCTGCTGTGACGTGTTTGACCAAGTTCAAAGGAACTGAGTGATAAATGAATTGAGTAAGTAGAATTAGCCATGTACAAAGTGAATTGTTGTAGAGCTAAGGAAAGTTGTTTGTTTGCAACGCTCCAGATATTTTACTTTTTAAAGAGGCGTTCTTAACGATTTTCATCTCACTGGGTCTCTTTCAATAGTTAATTCCTCCTTACGGTTCTCCGTAAATATTCCTCCTGTACAGAAATGCCAACCAAGTAGCGTTTTTACTGTTTGTGGAATGTCCGCAGTAAATATAACTGAATGTGATCCTCCCAACAGAGTGTTTTTCGTGGCGAACGAAACATATAGGGTGCCAGAAACCTGTTGTAAACATTGAACCGAGATATACCAAAAAAGGATTTCCTCAACTATGAATCATCGTTTTTCACATTTTTTAAAAACGGCTCCAACGAGTTTTGTACAATTCACGAGACGTGTCTAGCTATCTGGTATCCACATTTTGTTCTCTTTACATTTTTCCGCAGGAATGCATTGAATGAAGATAGAGCGCTCGTACATATAGCGGGGGTTGTGGAAAGTCGTGTGTTGCTACTCACCAGATATTTTTGAACGTTATCGAACGTATAAGTCAATCCTGACGTAGTGTCTCCTAGTAACCAGAGTCGTGCGATAACTAGTAGCCGCCCAATAAATTATGAACCGCTGAACCAAATCGGCTTGAATGTTATAATTATTCTGCAGATCCTCTTGAACGAAAGAAGAAGAGTAACAGCTATGTCGCTCCTAACTATACTTATCATAGTGATCATGACACCCAAATTGTTTCGTTCTCACAAACTGATATAGCGTTTTAGATAAAATGTCGTACAGACAGTTCCAAATGGTAAAACCTTCAAACAAATAGTTTTCGCGAAAAAATGATGAGGACTGCGCAATAAAGATGGAACAACTATAGAAATTCCGGAATACAAACTACCGGTGTTATCACTCACTAGTATTTCTCATAGTTAATAACTTAATACCTTCTCAGAAAAATCGTGTTAGTGGCATCATGAATCATCTACACACAGCTTGCTCAATAATAATAAGCAGGAGCAACTCAATTAATTTTGAAACCTTTAGCACAAAACCAATTTATTCGTAGAAAGTGGAGCTACCAAGTTTATATAAACTGTTTTTGTGAATCTTGAGGACGGTAAATACGAAATACCACTCCCATGGAAATATAAAACTAACTGCGAAAAAGATATTTACAACCAGGGATTTAATAAACTCTCGGAATATCACAAAAATGCCGGCAATACCTTAAATAAGGCGAGCCGTGGCCTAAATTAATGGAAATGAATATTGTACAAATATTTGTCCTCGAACACTGACGAACAACTGAATATAACTTTGCGTGCCATATAGGAACTAATAGACCTAACTAACCAACCTTTTCAAAATTTTACCTTACACGCCCTTCTTATGACTCACATGATCCCGGATGTGAACTGAGGGGTATTTGGATCAACTCGTAGGCACCATACAAACATATTCAGCACTGTGCATCGCGCAGCTTTCCTCAGCCGCGCGTATATTAAGATATCGTTCTTCTTGCTAGCTTGATCCATTATTTCTTAATGTCCCGGAATTGATTGAATAGCCACTGAGTGAGTTATCAGAAGCAATCCATTGATCTGTCACAATGAATTTAGGGAAGGTTAGTCTATACTTGAACTACGAGGAAGACAGAGCTAAAGCGACAATGATCCGACTTGCAGACAGCCATTAAACAAATTCAGGGGGCCGCTGGAGACTGTCCGCTCAGACTTTTTACTTTCCTTGGCTCTACGAAGTAGAAAGGAAAGTTATGTAATCGGCTGAAAAAAAAATTTGAGTTTTCTTCAGATCTTTACGTTTCAGACCCTCCTGAGTCCGAAAAACACTATTTGGGAAAATGGTCTGTGTGTCTGTGTGTGTGTGTTTATGTGAACGAATTTTAGAGAAAACCACCGTACCAAATCAGCTCAAACTTCATATCTCGCCCGCATGTTACCATGGGACGCCAAAATAGGGGTATGGACAAGATCTACCGAAAGTTAACTATAGTTATCATAGTGATCAAAACACCAAATTTTTTTTTTCTCAAAAACGGCTCTAACGATTTTGATTAAATTTTTTACATTGCTAGCTCTCAATAAGGCGACCATACCATAAAATTCCCATTTGTGGGAAAATGAATAGAGCAGCACAATAAATTACCAAAACTTTCGTCGAAATCGAATTTAGCGCGTTTTTTAGAGAAAACAACCGTACCAAATCAGCTGAAACATGATGTCTAGCCTACAGGTTACCATGGGACGCGAAAATAAGGGTATGGGAAAAATCCACCGAGTGTTAACTATAGTTATCATAGTGATCAAAACACCAAATTTTTTTCTCGAAAATCGATCTAACGATTTTGATTAAATTTTTTATATTGATAGCTCTCAATAAGGCAATTATACCATAAAATTCCCATTCGTGGGAAAATGACGAGAGCAGCACAATAAATTATCAAAATTTTTGACGAAAAGCGTTTTTAGCGCAGTTTTTTCCTTATAAACTTCGCTGAAATTTTTGTAGAATGTTAAATAAAATTGGTATTGTAGTCCAATCCAATACCTAAAGGGTGAGTGTTTAAAACCGCTCATGAGATACATAGGGCTCACTCCAGAAATTCCTGAATTTCAACTACTGCCGTTTCGCGTACTGCCAGATCTAACGGTTTTTACCCAATAACTCTGCAAAAGTAATTACTATCCTTCTTCAAAAAAGTCGTGTTTACAGCCTCATTAATTTTCTGTGTACCAATTGCTCAATAATGGCCCTGAAATGAGTATGAGCAACACAATAAATTCCAGAACTGTAAGCGCTACCGCTTTCTGCTGCCGTGAAGTGTTGTTTGACCTCAGTTCAAATGAACTGAGTGGTAAATGAATTGGGTGAGTAGAAAACCCTGCAAATTATTACACAACGGTTTATTATTCGGACAATCAGCTTGACCTAGCATTAATGCTCCGAGATCCATCCTGTCCGATTCAGCATCGAAAAATATCATAATGAAACCCAAAAAAAGGTCGAAAAGAACTGAATTGTAATATTAAAATAAACAAAAAAAACACGAAAGTATCTAGAAAAAACTGAATTTTAATATGAAAACATGCACGCTAAATACTAATATCAAAATTTAACCAAAAATCTATGAAAAAAACATAATGAGAATGAAACGAAAGAATCTAAAAAAATTGAATCGTATTAAAACGAAAACGTCGGGGAAATTGGAAGAGTAAGGCGAATGGGGAGAGACCGGTCGGTGGGAGGGAAGCGAGCGGGAGGCCGCACTCGCTCGCCTCGAGAGCGGTTGGTTTTGGTTTATTATTCATTCTGAATAATAACCCTATGTTTCGGTCAAGAAAAACTTTTTACAACCCCCCCCTCAAAATTTGATACTTTACGTTTCAAGACATGGAGATTCCAAATTTGCAATGTCCGTCCGCCGTCCCCGTCCCGCGCCCCGTCCCCGTCCCCGTCTCCGTCCGCCGTCCGCTGTCCGGGCCGTTTTGTGCCTTTAACGTGGTCTAAAAATTCGTTCTTTCGCCCAAAAATCCGATTTGGTATCTAGTTGTGCCCGCCATCTCGGCAATCCGATCGGACGAAGCCCGTGGTTGTAATGGGCAAAAAACGGTTAAAAAAATTAACGAAACGCAGTACAACGCGGGAGCTACAAGCGATTCATCTTTTGAAATCCCTCCGCCCGCCCGTCTCATTAAAACCAACGCTCTCGAGGCGAGCGAGTGCGCCTCCGCCGCTTCCCTCCCAACGACCGGTCTCTCCCCATTCGCCTTACGCTTCCAATTTCCCCGACGTTTTCGTTTTAATACGATTCAATTTTTTTAGATTCTTTCGTTTCATTCTCATTATGTTTTTTTCATAGATTTTTGGTTAAATTTTGATATTAGTATTTAGCGTGCGTGTTTTCATATTAAAATTCAGTTTTTTCTAGATACTTGCGTTTTTTTTGTTTATTTTAATATTACGATTCAGTTCTTTTCGGCCTTTTTTTGGGTTTCATTATGATATTTTTCGATGCTGAATCGAACAGGATGGGTCTCGGAGCATTAATGCTAGGTCAAGCTGATTATCCGAATAATAAACCGTTGTGTAATAATTTGCAGCGTTTTTAATGAGACGGGCGGGGCGGAGGGAATTCAAACGACGAAACGCTTGTAGCTCCCGCGTTGTACTGCGTTTCGTTAATTTTTTTAACCGTTTTTTGCCCATTACAACCATGGGCTTCGTCCGATCGGATTGCCGAGATGGCGGGCACAACTAGATACCAAATCGGATTTTTGGGCGAAAGAACGAATTTTTAGACCACGTTAAAGGCACAAAACGGCCCGGACGGCGGACGGCGGACGGGGACGGGGGACGGGGACGGGGGACGGGGACGGCGGACGGACATTGCAAATTTGGAATCTCCATGTCTTGAAACGTAAAGTATCAAATTTTGAGGGGGGGTTGTAAAAAATTTTTCGTGACCGAAAACATAGGGTTATTATTCAGAATGAATAATAAACCAAAAGCCAAATTGAAAGTGAATTGACGTAGAGCTAAGGAAAGTTGTGTGTTGCAACGCACCAGATATTTTTTTCCTGGATGTTGCTTGGCTCTGGCAGCAGGGTCACGAGTCTTCACGTATATCCTTCCAGCTCTACTAACACTTTTTTCGAGGAGATTGAGTTCGTTCGTCCACCAGGGAACAATAATCGTTTCGTTCGGGGTATCGTTTTTGTGTATCTGAAGGGGATGTTTTTGTATGCAATGACGTCAATAACCAGGTGATCACTCGACTCACTAACCCATGATTTTGAGTTTTGAAAGGTTGGAGGTTGGTTGTTGATAAAATTATTAACAACTGGAGGAAACCTGAGTGATGCTTCGCACCAGACATTTGTTGTCACATCTTGACCCTGTGTATTTGAGACCGTTCAATTTCTATTCGACCTCTCGGGGACCAGTGTCCCTTACTTTGAAGTCAAACCCCTCAAATGTGCCCTAAGGGCATTCAGGTGATGCGCTTTGTACTCGAATATGTCTCTGTTCTCAAACAATATTTTTTGTCGTAGGACGAGTCAGAATTCAGAGTCTCGGTAGGTGTTCCGACAGGTGTTTATTGATTTTGTGTTTGAGGGTAAGGCGCTGTCCGGGGCCCCAATTCAGTCGGCGGAGGAACAATGAGAACTCCCATTGCGCGCTCATCTTGATTTGAGGTGTCGAGTATCAACGAGTTGGTGCAATTCGTGACCCGCTCCTTCCTTCTTCAAAACGAAAACCTTATCTCCGCTTTTATGTTTACCTATTATCACGAGCGGCGAGTTGTTTTGGGCGGCTCGTGGCACATTGACCCATTTACGAGTCCGATTGTATCCAACGCCAGAGAGATAACATCCCCGCGACTTCGGGACGTCCCTAACGAAAGACTCTAATCGTCGTACGTGTTTTTAACCCAAAACCTTTGACTTTACTCCAAAATGTATACGTTAGGGGATGAGATTTTAGCGTACAGTTTGGTCTGGATGTTGTTTTGGTGGTAAAAGCGACGTAATTATAATAACGCGCGGAGCGCGAAATGGGACGCTCCAGTTAATTCGACGGCGCTCTTCGTTATGCGATTACCTTTCGACGAGATTATTATTTTGGAGCGATCGCGTGGGATTTCGCCATTTGTTCTGCGGAGGTGCCGATGCGCGTAATCGCCCGAAGAGCGCGTAACTTGCGTCCGAAAATCCCGCCTGGTTTCAATGGATCGATGGGAGAGAGAAACTCTTCACTCACTCACTCACACACACACACATTAACAACAAGGAGCTTGAGAAACGTGGATGTGAGAAGACAGTTGGAAGTTATGATATAGTTTTCATTGAAGAGTTATGTCACGGTTATGCGCTTCCGAACCTGGCACCTTTACCCGGTTCCATTCTTCAAAATCAAGAGCAGCGTTCGGAATGGGTCGTAATAACAGTCGTAACCGTTTTGCTAGCCCTTGGATCTGATTACGTTAAGGGGAGCGTACATTCAGAGGTATATTCGTCGAAAACGAAAGTTTCCCCGGTTTAATTCACAGTTGCACTAATAAAGAAAGGGGGATAGGGATTGATTCATCTTTAGTTTAAGCAGCCGTGCCCAAAGTCACGCTCGTCCCCACACCCTGAATAATACCGTACAACATTTGTACCATCTCGAAACAAATAACTCCACACATGTGTACATTGACTGAACACTTTCACGTCACTCACTCAAGAATATCGCAGCCAAAATTTTCTAAATTGTGACTGTTACTACCAATGATAATTGCTTGCTTCACATTCGGTCGGCGCTTTATCATATCAACTCCATGTCTCAACCGTAACGCATTTTGTACGGGACGAAAAACTGCACTGAAGCTCGTACGGTGAGGTAACCACAGGTCTGTTTCCATATTTGATGACTGTTCCTGAACCCTCGACGAGGGTTATGTCAGTCATGGAGCTTGCGGTTTCGCTAATATGCAAATGGCCCCTGTGGCAGGTAATTGGTCGTTAGCCAGTCACCCGGTAGAGTGATGTTGCCCGTGTGTGGCCGCGCCGAGATGACCACCTGAGAAATCCCAGGAGGAGGTACAGATCAACTATGACCACGTTTCTCAGCCCATCACCTTCTTCGCGAACTCTGCTAAATGGTTACAGGCCTTGTAGCAGTCAACGCTGCTAAGTTCGTTTGCCCTCTCAACAGCCGTCGCTTGTAGAAACTACGGTGGAGTAGCACGTGGTGTCTTGTTTCTTCCACACTGGAGGCGCAAGACGTGGAAAAGAAGTTGAGCCGTGCGTTCAAGTCGCCACGTCCCATGAGCAACTGGCTCGTCCAGTGGTCTGGCTCAATCCATTTTCTTGAAAGACGTTCACGGATGTTGGGGAAGAACTCATACGTGTCACGACCCGTTGACGAGGATCTCGCTTGCCAATAACCCGCATATCTACTACGACAATAATGATAAATCCAATAGTAATCGTTACGCACAACCAAATATACCTACATACTGTACAATAGCAACGTGTATTATAAAACAACTTAACGTACGTACAATATAAAATGGAAAAACATTGAATAAGTCATACAAAAAGTACTCCCGACTTCAATCAGCTTTCTCCACATCGCAAGTTCAGTTGCTCGTACCAGAAACGATCTGTTGTATGTGGATGTCGCATTTTAAATCTGGATACGTTTTTTGTTTACATTTAAAGTTCCAACACTGCCAAATTTGGATTGTGCTTAGAGGTAGGTTGTTTTGGTCAGGAAAATTTTTTACAACCCCCCCCCCCCCTCAAAATTTGATACTTTACGTTTCAAGACATGGGGATTCCAAATCTGCTATGTCCGTCCACCGTCCAGGCCGTTTTGTGCCTTTAACATGGTCTAAAAAATCCGTTCTCTCTCAAAAAAATTCCATTTGGTATCTAATTGTGCCCGCCATCTCGGCAATCTGGTCGGACGAAGCCCATGGTTGTTATGGACAAAAAATGGTTAAAAAAATTAACAAAACGCAGTATAATCGCAAATAAGCCGTGTTTCGTATCGTTTTCAAGGTATTTTTACATCCTGGGTAGAATGGAATGAGTATCGGACGTGTACAACTGCGTATAGTGAAATTACCGTAATCATAGAGAGCCAAAGTCTACTAAGTTAAAGAATTCGCGGGAACTACAGCCGAAGTCGACGTTTCGTCGTTAGTACTCCCTCCCGTCCGATCAAAACCACCCGCCCGCTCGACTCGCAATTGCCTACAGACGCTTATGGGCGCCTGGCGCCGGAGAAATATTTAGTTTCCGTAGTTCCATCGTAGTCAGGTCATGTTTCGTATGGTTTACTAGTGTTTTTCGATGCTGAATCGAATGGGATGGGTCTCGGAGCAGTAATACTAGGTCAAGCAATAATAATAAATATAGGGTCAAGGAGAATAATAAACCGTTGTGTAATAATTTGCAGTGTTTTTTAATTTTAACGTTGAACATTACAACAGGAAGCGCTTGTTTTTTCTTTTTCGATTTTCCACCATTCAAGTTCAAGAGAGAGAAAAAGGGAGATGATATTGCTTTAATTGTTCACTCGATAGAAATAGGGCTACCAGCTCTGCGCCCTCTTCTGAGGACAATAATCAACGTTTCCCAAAATTTAACAGCCCTCATAGTATACACCACATAAGGAACTCATTGGAATAATACTATATAGTTTCTCACATAGCAAAATAAAATTAAAAATTGCTCCAGTTATAAATCTCAGTATTCTTCAATTTTTCCTTTTCACGCATGTCTGTTTATGTGTATATGAGAGAGTATATACAGAGAGTGTGTACGAAGTAACTATTCCATTCACAATCAAGCTTAATAAGTGAAAATACCGATTAATAAACAAAGGAAAATACTAGGGGGCTGGCTCTCGGGATGCCGGAATTTATTGAGTTCCTCCTCGTGCCACAGCCATTATTGAATTTGTGCGAGAAGGATCGTGTTCACCGTCTTCGAATTATCGTGTAAAAAATGTGAAAAATAGTAACTGAAACTATGTTTTTGAATTTCAGGATTTCTCATTCTCGATTATTACATGAATACCATCAACCCTTCGTTTATAGATAGTTTATTGGACTAGATTTCGCTGCCAGCCGGTTTTGTAGTCCGTAAAACCGGCGCTGTGTGTCGAAATGTTGGATAATTTGTTGTGCTCCTCTCGTAATTTTCCCACTAATGTTAATTTTATGGTGAGGATTGTATAATTGATAACACAATCCAACAAACCAAAAAAAGTGGGATGTGCTGGGCTTGCCACTTTATGTTTTTGAGGTCGCTGAACATAAATTTGAGGTTAGAATTGTTCTGTCACGTCACAGTTGCCCTAACCTCAAAAAATAGTAAAAAATAGCTAAATTGACCAATTAAAACAATTAAATTATGCATTATTGTTAATTTCTTATTTTTGTATCGTTTGGCATAATCTACTCCAGCAGTACATCTACGAAAAAGTAAAGGAAGATGAGAGTCAATTTTTACATTTTTCGGGTATATTTTAGGTTGGGCTGTCTTAGGGGGTGGTTGGAGTGAGGTGGGTGGCAACGCAGGAAATGAGCGGAGGCCGGCAGGATCGATAACGTTTGCTATATTGTCCCACAGGATCCGTCAAGTAGTGGAATTGGCCTCACTGTATTTACTGTTTTCTATTAGACACCTCTGAGATCCGTCCTATTCGACTCACCATTGAAAAATACTAAGTGTAACGTTATACTTGTCAAATTTACATGGGTAGGAGGTGTACAGAAAATGTCTTGGCTCAAAACAACCTCAACCGGCCCTCAATAATCTCAATATAAACCCCTAAGAATATTTCCATAGCACGCTAAAGACGCACGGCGTTTGGGAAATGAGTGGTTTCAATGTACAAACAATCTGGCATCGAGAGAAGAGCGTGCTCAGTCTGAAGACCGAGGCGTATATCGAGTGCCCTCGAAACGAACACTATATCAGTAATTCAGTGGCCTCAATATGAACGCCGCAACAAGCGCAGAGTGACCTCAATATAAACACACCCCGAGAAATATGTGGCGCGGCGCATCGCACAACTTTCCTCGGCCCTTTGTGCATTCAGCGATTTTTCCAAGGAATCCAATACGTTCTTAACTCTGTTAATATGAACTTAGCTCCATGTTATTGACGACCGTTATTGAGGAATCAGAGACGTACGCAATTTTTGAGGCGAATGAGTTTTTCGTGGAAACGTTAATGTATAGTTTTGGAATAATAAGGACACTGTGAATTTCGTATTATGTCCGTGAATATTATTAATCGTTGCTAAATCGGTAACTAACTCTTTGGACTACTAACACGATTTGCGGTGACTTTTTTTAATCATCCCTTTTTAGAAACGAATAGGACGGGTCTCAGAGATGTAGGACAACGTCTAGATGGAAAACGGTGAAAATCACAGTAAATATAACGAGGCAAATTCTACTACTCAAAGGAACTACGGGACAATATAGCGAAAGTTGTCGTTTCTCCCCAGCCTGCGCTCGTTTCCTCTCATTACCTCCTTTCTCACTCTAACCTGCTGTTCCTGACTGGTAGGGAGGTAATAGCACCTAGGCCTCATCTGTGGCCCGTAACACCCCATCAGCGCCTGGATAGCCTTGCTCGCACGTTCACATCCTTCCTTCCTCATTCAGATTCTGTCCCTTCTGTGCCTTCTGGCACGCCCGGGAACAGCAGGCCCCCCTGCCCTCCTGGCTTTGGTCGTGCCTCATGGCATGTCCAGGCTGGACCTCGTAGCGGCGCTTTTTGGATGGCTGAAACGGAGTTTTCGGACCTCTAAGGGTAATTATTTCATTTTGATTTGTCCTTGGGAGGGGGCTGAGAATATGGCACACAGTCCATCGGGCTAGGCACTCTCCCTCCTCTGGGTTTTTGCTATCACTGCCTAGACCGCTCGTATCTTCGGGGTTGGTACTCTGTTCCTTCTTCTTGTATCATGGAGTTTTCCCATCACTGCCTGATCCTGGCGGGCTGTCAGGGTTCATTGCCCCCTCTTGCCCATCCCCATAATGCCACTGGGCATATTCCCACACATACACAACACACTAATACCCAGAAAACACACACTGGCATACATTCACTCCAAATAACCTACATTCATTTCTTATAATTCACATTCCCACCTCAGGGGGAGTACTTGGCTATTCCTCCTCCCGTTAAGCACTTACAAACTACTGATCCGCAGAAGTCACTTTAACCACCAGTCAGCACAACTCATCGCGTCGCGTCAGATGCCTAGAAAACGTAAATTTTTGTTGTTCCGTAGTAGTCAAGTCATGTTCCGTATCGTTTACTAGTATTTTTCGATTCTGAATCGAATAGAATGGGTCTCGGAGCAGTGAGAGTACGTCAAGCTGCGCTACAGAATAATGAACCATTGTGTAATAATTTTCAGAGTTTTTGAGACAATTTATTGCGCCCTTCTCGTAAGTTTGAAGCGATTTAGTTCCGTTCGTATGTTAGGTGGGTGGGAGGGGGGGGATGTAACACCGAATGCAGTAAAATCTCAATCACCAGTCTGAATATCAAATTGGAGTTGATTTGCTTCAGCCGTTTTCTCTCTTGAATGCAGTGATACGTTCCATTTATGACCTAAGGCATGACGAACACGTCACGCCATTTTTTTAGGTTGAAAATAAAGCAGCGACGCCAAATGAATATAGCTTCACTAAATTATAAATTATTAAAAATGAAGGAACCAAAATACTTGGCACCAAAATTCCATGTGCTGGGCGATATACCTGTTTGTACAAGTAGCACTAGAGCTGGTCGTAACACTAAAAATACCTCGCCACCGAAAAACTGTTCAAGGAAAAACTTGTTCTCGAGTCTTAACTATTACCACATTAATACAGGAAATTTAAATTGACCTGGGGAATGGTTTGTTTTGATAATTAGATGTTTATATATTTAATGAAAAGTGTTGTTATTCAATGACAACAATGCTAGGCATTCCTAATTGAATTAAACATTATTTAATGAATTTTATATTATACAACATATTATTTCTGTATATTTGTAAGAAAAGAGGGCCGCTTAGCCCAAAAATGTACCGATATATAAATAATCAGTCAGTGTATTGTGTTCACAGGTGTACACAGACAGACAATTTTCTCAAGCGGGGTTTTTGTAATGTTCTCGGCGAAAAAACTATTTTCTTCACACCTTTTCTTATCAAAGGTTACTAAATCCAAAAAGCGCCACTTAGAAAATGGTTTGTGTGCGTCTATGAATGCGATTGGAATGAAAACAGTAAAACTGAATCGGCTCGATGTCCTTATTTAATCGATTTGGGGACGCCAATAAGAGCTTGAGCAGAATAGGTACAAACCTGATGGTAATTGTAGAGATGAAAACGTGATATAGCCGCACCATAAATGTTTCATTCTTGGGCGAGTGCAGCACGATAAATTATGACGAATTTTGACAGAAAGCGATTTTCGTTGGTACGTTTTGAATTTTCTTTTATCGGAGAAGTAAACAGTTTTTGAGTTCTCTTCACGTTTCGGAGGCTTTAGAGTCCAAAAAACGCCATTTTCGAAAATGGTTTTATTACCTCAACTCCGCTCGTATTATTACGTGCAATCTATTATATTACCAACATCGCTTTGTACTTTGAACCTTTACTTCTCACGAAAGAGAACTGGAAATGGAATTATTTGAAAAAATAAATAACCTTAACTCAAACGTAAACATCGCCAAATGTACGTGGGGCTGAAGTAAGTTGTGTCATGAGTTGCACTAAGTTTTTTACGTTTTGTTTACAAGCGAAGCAACTTCTGGTGAATGACCGATTCGCTTTGTGCGACACGAGTTGGGCTGATTGCCTCACGTTCCGTGCCCATCGCCGTTCTTAACGAGATTTTCTCGTCGATTGTGCTCTGCAACTTTAATTGTTGAAAACCCGTCAAAACTGTCAAAGGAGAGAAAAGAACGAGAGGCTTCAGGACCAGTGTCTGTGTAATATAATCCTTGTAATGGGGCTCTTCAGAGACGAGTAACCCAAGTGGCGTTGCCTTCCTCTTCTGTGGCTCCGCGATAAGATAAGTCGGCCCGTCCTCAACCTTCTCGTTATTTACCTTCTGACGGCTTCCGGATGATCTCTCGTGCGTGTAACACTCCTCGACCCGGGAGTTTCGTATTTTGTCCCTCGTGTAGAAAATGTTGCCTTGGAAACGCGAAGGTTGATATAACCCCATTTTCTAACAATTATAGAGCGCAGAACATGATTGTTGTTCTTCATGATCAGAACAATATAAGGACAGTACTCCAAAAAAAAAACGCCTCATCAAAAAAATGTGTGTGTTTGATCGAAGCCCCACTCCAAGCATCAACGGTCATTCCCCAATTACAAAGGGCTATAATGTTAGCTACCCTTTGTGCTTGTCCTGAGATCGGCTTGGTACTCGTCCAACTACAACAGACCTGTCGTGGGATGTTTTTGTTGTTCTCACAAGAAGCTCCACTGGTTTAGTACCAGCTATCTGTTTGCGATCAAACGCTTTGGAACTTCCAACTTTGCATTTTTTGAAGGATGTTGTTCATCAGCTATGAGATTTATCTCGGGAGCAGTGCTAACCAGCTTTTAGTGTATGAAGTAGGCTCCAACTCATAAACCTGTGACTCCTGGTCTTTGTCATGGGGTTTTGTCTCGAACTCTAGGGGTTTATAAAGTTTTACTTTGTTGATTGTCTCGATTCATCAGTACTCGCGTTCCCTTGGAGTCGGGGGCACCCTAGAAGCACGTTGCTCACCAGTATTGGCTTTCAGAAGTGCAACTCGCGAGTTTGTCTGCAGGGCGTTGGCAGCTATGGCTTGTAAAGCAAGCCCTAAGAACCGATAATACACCTTTGTGGGTTAAGTTTTCATTGAAGAAAGCTCACGTTCTTGATAGTGCGCCGAGTTTTTGGCGTTGGGCTACATTTGGGTCCACATTGATTTCAGCAATGCTTGTCCCTCGGAAGAGCTGTACGTCATACTCTCCGCTTTTTGCAGTAAATCTTGGAGTTGAGTTTGAGCGCTGCTTCTGGATGAAAGAACTCTTAGAATATTTGGCCTAGTTTTCATTTGCAAAGTCGAGTAGAAGCCTGACAGGGTTCTTGTTGTGGTGCTCCTTCAAAAGCACACTCCGCATCTTCCCAAACAAGCCTCGTATTCTAATTCAATACTCAGTCTCAGTCCTTTGTTTAAGACGCCAATCTATCCTACCTTCACCCCATTGTATTCTCGTTCCAGTGCTCAACATGACCCGCACCAGCCACCGGGCATCGACCAAAGAACCGATAGGGCAGGACTGCCACCCTCACCCCCCCCCTCCCACACCCTTCGTAGCAAACAATAAAGACGGCTTCATAAAATACGACCTTTTGCCGAGTTCGCGAAAGTTTACGTTCCCCAACTGGCGATCCGTTGTGAGATAGTTCCAGCGAGGAGCTACAAATATTTGTTCGTCCAATTATATTTTGGTCGAACCCCCTCCACACGCCACCGCCACACACTCGCCACTTTCTTGACAGGTTGAATAATGACGGGGTTCTACTTCGACGGAGTTCTCAGTTCCTCAACTCACGGAATTGCGCGTCCACTAGGTCGCCAATGTCGTCAAAACATTAACGAAAAATGGCGTTTCAAAAAATGGGCGGTCGCTGTGAGGGAAAGCGCCGAATCAAAGCAAAATAAGGGTTCGAGCAAAATAGCTCCGAAACTAACTATAGTTATCATAGTATCACACCAAATTTTAACACAGCTAACGATTTTAATTCCATTTTGCGTGTGCTCAGAACAGTACATAAAATGTTCATTTTCGCTAAAATTACCAGAGCAGCCCCAAAAAATAATCAAAGATTTACGTGCAATTTTTTTTCTGTCCTCTTGTTTTTGTAACTCTAACGACGGTTATGAAATATTTAGGGGCACCACACGAAATTCGGGAATTTAAGCTATTGCCGTTTCTTCAGGTAGGTTCTTTCGTAGTGTTCCAATCCAAAATCGCACTGGACAGTCTGGTGAATTATCGGTGCAATGGTCGAACAATGAAGGTTGTGGCATGATTAATGGCGTTATTTCCTCCCTGCACCGTACAGAGTTTTTAATATATGCTGACGATCTGAAGCTCTTCATCTCCTTCCATGACTCCTCAGACTGCCACCTCCTCCAACAGAACCTGTATGCCCTCTCTCAATGGTGTGACTAGCCTTGAACCCATCTAAATGCGCAGTCATTTCTTTCCATCGTTCCCACTCTCCAGTCATCTACCCCTACTCAATCAACGGGGTAACGATTCCCCGTAGGGCTGATATTGTGGACCTTGGCGTGCATTTAGAGTCCCAGATTTCCTACTCCAACCACATAGCTGAGGTGGCGTCCCGTGGAATGAGGACGCTTGGCTTTCTGAAGCGCAATACCAGAGAGTTCTCCCAAGCACCAGCCCTCGTGACACTCTATAAGACTCTCGTGCAGCCAATTCTGGAGTACGCACCGGTGGTCTGGAGTCCTTATAACGAGTCCCATATTGGGCAAATCCACTTCCTGGCATATAAGCTCTCCATTCCTCGTGAGAATTTGAACAATGATGTATACGCTCGTCGCTTCAGCTTTATATCTCCACGTGACCGTCGCCTGTGCAAATTCCTTCATGGTCTACTGTGATTGATGCCTCTGCTCTCTTGGCCCGGGTCGGCTTTCTCGTACCTTGCCTCTCTTCCCGCTTTGTCACGCCTTTTGACCACTCAGTAGCCTTCCTCGCCAAGCAAACCTCCTCTCATCATCACCTCCCTTCATCGACATTCTTTCTTCGCCCCTCAACCTTTAGAACTCAACTGTTCCGTCACCTCTGCTGGGTACCCCTCAATAACTCATTTTTCCTACTGTGAAGCAGTGTTGACATTTTATGTCTTTACTTTGCTACATAAACTCGAAAAGTGTAACGGCCAAAAGCGTCACGAAAATTAACCTTTGAGGCCGATTGGACAAGCCAACATTTTAACGCGAGTTGCAACCGCAGTCCCTGTGGTGTAATGCATAAGGCATCGGTCTCCTAAACCGGAGGTTGTGGGTTCGAGTCCCACCAGGGTTACGATTTTTTTTGTTGTTGAAATTTTATGTCTTTACTTTGCTACATAACCTCGAAAATGTAACGCGGGATATGTAACAGAGAAGCGTCACTACATTTGCGTTGGGTTAAGTGCATGGTAATGTCTGACAAAAATGAAAAATATTTTTTGTGTTGTAGTTTTATATTTCTTTATTTAAAATAAACAAAATTATATTAAAAGAAAAAGACATAAAATGTCCCTCGTAGTTGCGTACTTGTATGAAAGCTGTGCCCCCACCGTTTTAAACCCCCACATTTTAAAGAAAAAGACATAAAATGTCCTTTGGATTCAGTAGGCTTCGAAATGTGAAGATCTGAAATTTTGATCACTATGAACTATAGTTAACTTTCGGTGGATTTTGCTCTTTGTTCATAATTTCTGTCAATATATCTTTCTTATTTGGAGGCTCAGCACACAGCTTGTCACAGGCCAAAATTGAACTGCTGGTGAGTGGTTATGTCTACTGGGTTGTATAGTCATCGTTGGTTGTTCCTTATTTCTTTATAATTCATTTAGGTACTACCTGTTTACTTTTTTTTCGTAATTGGGTTCGCCCCATGTTTTCTAAATAAATAAATAAATGAGTGCGCGCTCTACGACTAATTCCGCACCTAGGGGCGTCGGAAGAATTGGAAATTATTTCCATCGTTAAAACTCGCATTTTCGGACATTGTCAGGAGAAACTTGCCCTGGGAAGAGCTCTTCATTTTCAAGTTCTTTGTTGAGTGATTTTGTGTTCGGGGCTTTATTCAAATACAGTTTCGCAGCTAGTCGGAGAAGGATGTTATTTCGAAGTTGGGTCGTTTAGGACAGTACGTTGATTTTGACCATACTCCTAATGACAGGCGTAGTGGTGTTTGGAGTTGACAACGTCGTTTAGTGGTTATCGTAAGCATTTCCTTGCTGACCGTGTAGATCTCCTCCTCACCACTCATCGTCTTACTGGTACCTCAGACAGGCTCGAGGTTACACTAACCTTTAGCAGCGCCATTCTCTTCCATAAACTGTATACTGTACCGTCGACTCACCACCTCCCCCATACTTCTATAACATCTATCCCTACTTTCATGTTTCTTCTGACTGAAGACACTTGTGACCAAGAGGAGAGTGAACTGGAGCGGTTATGTTGAGGAAGACGTTAGTTGGGCAGTGTTCGTACTACTATAGTTTTATAAAAATCTTTGGCGTGATTTCCGCGTGTGGAATGGAACTAGGGAACTCCACGGGGACGTGTAAAGACTATGCGCCAGCCAGAGAAGACTAACCCACCAAACAGTTTAATAATTTACCTACTGGCGTAATTAACCCAATCACTCGAATACGTGGAAAGAGCTCCTTGCATCCTTGTCCCGAGTAATGGCCTCGAAGTTGCTCCTCCAAAAGTGATTGTAGGTGTTTTTTAGTTATGGGGCGGAGCTCTGTAAGTAGGTACGTTTGGGAGGCTGTGAATTCTGGGTGTTGGGCTGCCCTCGATGCGTTTCCCTTCAAGTCTTACTGCTTTGTCCTCTTTGGCGATTGAAGCTTCTACGAATGTGATCCAGAAAGATACATTTGGGCCTGACAGTGGTCTTTTGAATCTGACAGAATGAGGACTTCAACGAACTGGATGTAGAATAGACAGACGATCTATTCCGCATAATCAATTGCTGCGTTACGTGGTTTGTCTAGCCGTGGAAAGCACACCCAACCAGGCTCCGAATGGTAAATCCGTCAGTAAAATGGAGACTCTATTGGGTAGTTAGGCGAGATGTAGTTCTGGAAGGAGGAGGGAGAACGGACATGTAAAAGTAGTAGCCGATCGGGATTGTTTTAAAAAGGACTATAGGAAATCCGTACAAATGAGTCGGTCAATTCATTCGGGTTTTGGACCTAGTAGTGGTATGTTAGTGTGAATGTGACTGGTCTGCTTATTTTACTGATGAGGCTATAGACATTTAATAGTAGCCTGTCGGATAGTATCCCGCTTTGAAGGTGCAGCGGAGGTTCGCTAGTTGATTTCAGAGCCCTCAAAGCGACTCTCAGTGCCCTGTACTGGATTTGACGGCCAATCAGTAAAAGGTGCATTCCTAGTCCAGGGCGGCTCTTATGATTTAGGTAGGCCCCTCCCTACCCAATTAGCCTGAGAGAACGTTCGCGTAAGTTACGATAATCACCTAGGTTGAAGTATAAATCTTGTTTTATCAATAACTTACGCTGTATGAGTGTTACTTCTAGGAATTTAAATAGAAGTACACATTGGACTGTAAGGCTGCCTAAAGTGCCTAGGGTGCCTAAGGGTGCCTAAGGTTATTGACTGTTCAAGTAGTAAATGCCGTCTTAGAAAGAACGAACTTCTGTGCTCCATTGTTTCAATCTGCTGTTTTCTTCTTTTTTTTTGCTTTTGCTGATGAAACTTTTCTTTGTGTTTTCCTCATTGTTGAACTCGGCTCGTACCGTTTCTCGCTCAAATAGATAAATAAATAGTAGGGATTAAAAAAAGAGCCAGTTCTTATACAAAGATAGTTTCAACAATGAGGTTCGCTCCTGGTTCATTTCAACAGGTGCCTGGCGACTTCTTACACTTACACCTGCTATTCGAAATGAGCCTTTTTCATTCCGGATTAACTCATTTGCGATAATAACGGAGACGCGACGGCAGGCAGCCCGTCGTTAGGCCGCGGAACGTGAGGCTTAGACCCCTCTCCTCACTTCATCGAGTCTCCAGTCCTCAGGCCTTGGCACATATGAAGAGCGCTCACTTTCACTCCTCGGTGTTGGCAAACTCGGAGCCCGCCGTGGCCCCGTTAACTGCTCCTTCGTCTCCCCGTCATCTTCCAGTTCCTCTCTGAGCCGAAAAGGAAATTGAACTTGCCAAATTGAGTTGAACGAGAGCTCGAACGGCGATTAACTCGTCACTTCGCTCCGTCTGGACGACTCGTTGGTCTTTGGTACATCGTGTTAGGCCATTTGAGATTCTAAAAAAACGCTATCTGGAGGGCTTTGATGCGTCAAAAGACCACGTGGAGATGAGATAACCATATTGTGCAGGTAGCTCTGGAAGTTGTCGCAGTAATTCAGGAACTGCGTGACTTGGGACGTTACAGAGCGGTCCACTGCTACTTTATTGACTACTACAGTACAACCGGCCGTACACCGGTACATCCAGCCGGTTTTACAGGCCGTTGCAGTATTACTATTCACATCAGTCCCCTACTACCTTCCTGACCATTTCTGTTTGACAAATCAGTTAACTGCTCCTTAACTCAAGCTAATGTTACTCGACTGGTCCCTTTTCTATTACGTATAACATAAAATTCAGTTTCGAGTGATTTTATCTCATCTTGAAAAGCAGTTAATGTCAGCTTAAAACGCTTCCCATTTAAAAAAAATGTTTCAATCAATAAGGTTCCAAACAGTGTTCACCCTTCTTTGTAGTCTTACGAAGCCATACAAATAATTTGTTAACTTCTAAGAAATCAGCGGGTGCTGGAAGACTGAAGTATAGCGGTGGTTGTCTCCCCATTCACATTCTTGGTATTTTTTGCCGCGTCACTCTGAGCAACAGCTGTTTGAAATATCAGGCAGGGCTTAGGGAAAATTTATCAACAACGAGTTACCTAAAATTAATATTAACTCATTTTCGTGGATTTAAATAAAAAACTTATTTTTAAGCGTGTAGGAAGTTGGCAGGGGAGGGATAGATTGAGGTTGATTGATTTACTTATTGACCAGGGGAAATTAGGACCATACAGCCCTTTCTGCCATTTCCTCTGAAACTCAAACACAACAATTCCTCGTAGGTTCAACATACGAACAATATATAAAGGCTACCAAGCAGCATAATAGTTTTAGTTGGTTTTATGTTTTCGCCAAAAACTCTCATTAAGTTCATTCATTATTACAGTCACGCCAAAATAAATTACGTTCCCCCACCACTGAAAACACAAGTACACTCAGGAGCTTCAGTCGTGCGATAATATTCGAATCGTACCGATCTGAAAACAGAACACGAGCAAACGATGAGAAGGGCGAGTACTTGTATATTTCTCCCCTTCTCCAACGATACACAAACCTAACCTAAAAACATAAATCGTACGCAACAACGCTTCCACATTCCACGCAAAAATGATGAAAGTTAGTTCGCAGAGAGAATCTCGCGAGAGAGAGAGAGAGAGAGAGAGAGAGAGAGAGAGAGAGAGAGAGAGAGAGAGAGAGAGAGAGAGAGAGAGAGAGAGAGAGAGAGAGAGAGAGAGAGAGAGAGAATGAATGGCTTTATTAATATATCGGGCGAGATTTGGTCGTACTCGACCATTCTTACACCAAACCAGAAATTTCAAAATTGAACCGATAACATGCCTCAACAGTTTTCAATTCTTCATATTACTAGCTAGTTTTGCACATCTTCTCATTATTCTGTACTTTCCTTTGCTCTACGAAGTAAAAAGGAAAGTTATGTGATCGGTTTATAATAAATTGTTGAGCTCTTTTCTCATCTTTTCGTTCCCAGAGCTACTGTGTGAAAAAAATCGTCGTTCTAAACGACAGTACCAGAAAAAATTCACGCCCGTGATAAAATGACGAGTGCAACGCGATAAATTACCAATAGTTTCAAAGAAAATTTTAACGTCGAATTTCTCGTTGATTCTGTTCGCACAACATAATCAGGGTGGTAGTCTGTAAAACTTCCTACACGATGGGAGTTTAATAACGTTTCTAAAATGGATAGAAGCAACTCAACAAATTCCGGCGCTTTTAATGGTGACTACATTCGTGACGTTAAGTTTTAATTAGTTCAAACGAACTGACTGAAAAAGCCATAAAAAACGCCGGAATTTATTGAGTTGCTCCTATCTATTTTAGAACCGTTATTAAACTCTCATCGTGTAGGTAGTTTACCAGACTTTTTTTGTTTTTTAAAAATTATCTTCTCGAAATTCAGCTATACTATAATACGCGCGACCTGTCGTGTCAAGACTTTTGAGGAATTTAGTAAAGAGATAGCAAAGATTCTCTCACACGTTTCTTGAATGTAGTATGACTTTCAAGTTGTTTCAATTCTGGTGAGAGTCAGTTATGATATGCTTTTTTTTAGTATAATAATTTTGAACATGATTGCTAGCATCGAGTATTGTATTATTTCGTCAATATGCAGGATTTATTGTTTTTTAAATTTAAAGAGAGAGGCGAAAGAATTGCTGATGAATGAGAGGAGCGGGAGAGGACTGTACTGTATGACGAAAACACTGGTAGGTGGCTTAGATAATCGCGAGAGTTCAGAGTAACACGTTAGAGAGAAATGAGACTAATAAACTCTGCGAAATTAGCGGTTTTATGTATATTTCTAGATTAAGGAAGCTCTAGGGGGGTGGGGGTGGCTGGGGGCGAACTGTGGCGGCTGGGAGGGATGTAAAAGATGATTGGTTGATCGTCAAGAGAAGCTGCAGTGATTGTTTTCGAAGGATCTTCAAGGGGTAGGAATGTTGCTCTTGTGGGCAAGAGGAGAGAGTTAATGTCAGATGAGCTGGGCAATGTGACAATGGTAGGTTTAAGATGATCTCCAATTTAGTCTCAGAAGAAGCCACTTTTGAGTATGGCGTTCTGGGTTAGTCTCTGCCACGACTGGCCTTGTCAAAACGAATATTAGGCCACCTCCACTGTATTCTGGGTTGTCGTTTAGCGAAACCGAATAATATTCCTTGCGATGGAGATTTTAGTAGCATTCCAGGGTCTGGTGTTTATCGATAAAACACCTAAGCAGCTCTAAGGGACTTCTTGAATCCCGAATTCCCTCGTTCTGATGAGCCTAAGTCCTCCCAGTTTGGATTACTCGTCACTTTTCCCTCCCTGAGTCCCCTTCGTTTTCCTCCAGCATTTTTCTGTCCTAAAGTATTCACCGTTTCCGATGCTTGACGATTCCCTAGCGGCTCCCGATGATTCTGTTTAGCGCCAACTTCCACTCGAAGACATTCTGCCTCTGAAGTTTAAGAGCCATTTAAGGCGGATGGGACTTCGAACTGTGGAAGCCGCTCGGGGGAATTTCAGTAGACTTCCTCTTGTCTCGTGGGAGCCCCGCTTTCTTCTATTTAATTACTCGGAACGAGTCGGAGTAGTTTTTTTCTGGTCCTCCGCTAACGTAAAAGCGTCATCGATAAAACACGCGCTCAGGAGTGAAAGAAGTAGCGTGATTCAGCTAACAAAGGGACTTACAGGATCTTTCAATGCTCCATCAGATTCTATTATTGTAACAAAATGTCAAGACCTTTGGAGAAAGTGCTCCGGTGCACTAGGTGACGTTTTGGTGACAAGCGCTCTCAATGGGAATCCACGTTCTTTTATCTAATACGCTAATCAATCTTTAAAGGAAACTATTTGAGTATGTTCTGGGTGGCTAAAACCCCGCACAGGCTGTAGACTGAAATGAGGGAACTGGTAAATGAGACAATGACCCAATACTTGCACTTGCAACGTACAAACTGCTGGGAACTCCAACTCGGACTGACGAGTGGCGAGAACGTGTCGTGGGTGTCGGGGTGTTGGGGGTGTCTTTCCCTGGCGGATGTTCGGGAGACCGAAAGCGAGGTAATAGTTCGAACAAGAGGAGGGAAGTGGGATGCAAGACGCCGAAAAAGATGCAGAATCGGGTGTACAGATATAGTTAAAAGCACACGCGAGGCCGCGATGATGACAAATACAATGATGATAAAAAAAGGTCCTCGTTCCCTCCAGCGGTCGGTCATCAGCCGCTGCTCAAGTGGATGTTCTGATTAGCTGCCCTCCCTCACAATAAATTATTGGAACGTAATGAACAATAGTATACAAGAGTTTGTGACGGGCTATCGGCATTACTGTCGATTACCGATGTGAATATGTGGAGTGGTAGATTTAGAACGAGAAATGTTGATATGTTCAACACGATGGTCTGGTTCGGTGGTGTAATGTATCCCAATCCTCTCAGTTGGTGATTCGACTTTCCCAAATAGAAATACCTCCACAGACAATCTGTTTAATCGAGAGACCGGTTACGAATCTAAACTACATTCGAAATCTTGTGTGGTCGGAGATTGACACGACAATCTGTTCTAGATCTCTTCTGCGGTTGAATATTGACAGGAAACATAGTTTGAGATTTATTTGAAATGGAGATTGAGAGGTCGTCATGCTGATCGAAACACCAAATGTCCAATCGAACCATTCCGACTGAAGCTCTTGTGTGGACAATCACCAATGATATAACCTTATCATATAACATTGTCACTTCTGCGCAAATAACGAAAGCAGCGCAATAATTTCGGTGAAAAGCAATTTTGGCGCAGTTCTTCCATATAAACATCGATCGTGTGAACTTGCGTTCACATACAAAGCATAGTGGTTGCCATTAAACTGCGTCTTCTGTGCATGATTAATCATTTCCAGAGCAACCTGAAAAGTTCCGGAGCTCAAAGGAACTTCGTTGGTTGTTTTTTTAATTTTATTGTTAGCAGTTTTTCTTATATTTTTAGAACAAAAATCCTATCAGAAACACTCTGACATACCCATCCGTTGGTTTTTAAATTACTGTCACGGTATAAGTAGCAGCAGCTCAGTTAAAAATTAACGAAACGCAGTATAATCGCAAATAAGCCGCGTGTTTCGTATCGTTTTCAAGGTCCGCTCGACTCACAACGCCCTTTGGACTCGCAATGTCCTGCCAATTGCCGAGCGAGGGTTCGCTGGAAGCCCCCGTCCCAATTTCCCCGACTCTTTTTGCCCGACGAGGCGGAGGTAGGTTAAGGCCACTTCCTCCGCACACCCCTCCATCGGATCATAAATGCCTACAAGCGTTTACGGGCGCCTGGCGCCGGGGGAATATTTAGTTTCCGTAGTTCCATTGTGGTCAGGTCATGTTTCGTATGGTTTACTAGTATTCGATGCTGAATCGAATAGGATGGGTCTCGGAGCAGTAATAGTAGGTCAAGCTGTTCTTGAGAATAATAAACCGTTGTGTAATAATTTGCAGGGTTCTTTTTATCAAATCTGAACCCAGTGAGGCGTCCAATGTGATGAGAAATCTCAACACTTCTCCTGCTATGCAGACTCGGAGTTTTCGACTCAAGGGCCTTCCATACACAGTCAGGGCATAAGACCTTACAGCTTCTGGCTGCGGTTCTAGGAGACAGTTGACGCTATCAAAGAACAATTAGAATAAGAGCAGTTCAAAATGTCGCATCTCAATTCAACACATTGTCCCAATATAATTAGATGAGATGTTATTGATTCTGTTGACTGGGTTCTCTAGAAGCAAACAGTTGTTTCGGTGTCTCCCTCTTTTTCTTCTATTTTCGTGCTCTCGACTACCCTCTTGGGTAAGTTACATTTGGAAAAACCGAGAGGGGGGAAATGCGGTACCGGGCTAACTAATCCCTTTAACCCTTCCCAAGGAAATATAAATCCACCGCTAGTTGTACAAATGAAGACGTACGGCTTGTTCCTGGAGGGATGAACCCCGGGACGACCCCACTCGCTATCTACCGCACAACTGCCCTCTTCCTTCCCTTCTTTATTTATTTTTTTTCTTCTCCTCTTCGGTAGTTTATTTCGTTCTAACTGCCTCCCGAAGCTCGTTTGGGAATGGATTGCGCGATTACCTGAATTAGTGCCGCCTTTACGGTAGCCGAACTTGAGATATTCGACGGATCGTGGTGTTTGTGTTAAGGCCTGAGGGATCCCTTGGAGGATGTGGAGTATTACTGCACCCATCGGAGCTGTGGAAGTGCTCATATTCGTGGAAGCTTCGCTGTTGGTCCACGAACCTCTTAGGTATATTTTGGGGGTACGTTGCAAAATTTGACCCAGTGGCGATCCTGGGTTCCAGCCAGGATGGTACTAACGTGTTGCTGATGTTCGAGCGAGCATCGACGTCTCATTGGGAGAAGCCTGCCATTCATTCACAAGCAAAGCAGACTAATAAAGCGTCAACTATTCAGCCTTTGTGTGTATTGGAACTGTCATATGTGCTGAGCTTCCTCAGGCCAGCTCCCTGCACGCTTGCCAGAGTTAGACCTTGTTAGGGTGGTTTTGATATGTTACGATTAGGTTTCGCCAGTATCAAACTGTAGGGGACTCGCGATATTCTTGGCACTGGATGGAAGGGGAAGGGGGGGTTTGATTCTGCTGGAAAATGGAATTAGAATTTCCTGAAGCCCACCGATGCCCCAAGGTGCGGCTACGGTGGAGTGTTGTTGGAAAGGGGGCCAAGGCAGAAGCTCCAGAATACCTGTTACAGAGGTGGTGTAGGGCCGAAAGGGCAGGTGGACAATCAGGGCAGTTGGAATTATATCCCGCAGTGCACTAGACCATCTAGAAGTTCTCGATTTCCCCCACTGTGAGAAAAGACTGAAGAAGTTAAGCTGAAGTGTGTGCGACTGGACGGGTCTAGTCGTGTCTCAGGCTAGAAGATAACAATGTAGAAGTTGAACCAATTCTTATTAGTGGCACTTTCAGGCTCGAAGTTCTAGTTTTGGTTTATTATTCATTCTGAATAATAACCCTATGTTTTCGGTCACGAAAAATTTTTTACAACCCCCCCTCAAAATTTGATACTTTACGTTTCAAGACATGGAGATTCCAAATTTGCAATGTCCGTCCGCCGTCCCCCGTCCCCCGTCCGCCGTCCGGGCCGTTTTGTGCCTTTAACGTGGTCTAAAAAATTCGTTCTTTCGCCCAAAAATCCGACTTGGTATCTAGTTGTGCCCGCCATCTCGGCAATCCGATCGGACGAAGCCCGTGGTTGTAATGGGCAAAAACGGTTAAAAAAATTAATGAAACGCAGTACAACGCGGAGCTACAAGCGTTTCGTCGTTTGAATTCCCTCCGCCCCGCCCGTCTCTTTAAAAAACCAACCGCTCTCGAGGCGGCTCTCGCCTCCCTCCCAACGACTACGCGCTTCGCTTCGAGCGCCCCCCGTTCCAATTTCCCCGACGTTTTGGTTTTAATACGATTCAATTTTTTTAGATTCTTTCGTTTCATTCTCATTTTGGTGTTTCATCAATTTTGGTTAAATTTTGATATTAGTATTTAGCGTGCATGTTTTCATATTTAAATTCAGTTTTTTCTAGATACTTTCGTTTTTTTTGTTTATTTTAATATTACGATTCAGTTCTTTTCGACCTTTTTTGGGTTTCATTATGATATTTTTCGATGCTGAATCGAACAGGATGGATCTCGGAGCATTAATGCTAGGTCAAGCTGATTATCCGAATAATAAACCGTTGTGTAATAATTTGCAGGGTTTTCATTTGGCTAACTGGTGTTCTGGCGAACGAGGTTGGTACCATTTCTACTGAGTTGACAGGTGCTGTATGTAGCCTTCGAAGAACGTGGGCAACGAACTTGATGGAAGTAGATGCCGAAGGACCTGAAGGTATGATGAGTTGATGGGGAGATATCTGCGGGATGGGCACTTCCAGGATGTTCCGTCATCTTCTGTTTCGCACGCTCACGCTCTTATTTTGAGGCGGACGGCGCCTGCCGGTCAAAAATCGTCAACAACTCGAGTAAATTACGCCTTTTGTCAAGTTTCGTTATAAATCAGTGAACAGAGGATGGAGAGGAACTTGGTGAGCCTTCCCACGGAATAAAAACAGGAGGATCCTCTTCTCCCCCGTGCACTGATTAATATCATCGCTGATTTCCTTTCGTGTCACAGCTCAAAGCGCCCTGTGGGAACATCCAGTCTTCAAAGCGAAACGGTAGCTCTGGAGCTGCTCGGGTTCCGGAAGCCCCCCCTTTGCCGACGCTCATCGTCCTCGAGGCCCTGGAGCGAGTCCCTCGTCCAGTGCAACGTAACATAGTGCGAGTTAATTACCTCAGAAACGGCTGTGACTTCTCCCGTGAAAGGTTTGTGCGGCTCCAGAGACTAGGGAATCCCTTTGTCGTCGGTCATTGCGATCGCTGTGTTGGGACGATCGGCTGGAAGCCCAAGGCCCTGGAGCAGCAGTCAACTCAACGCAACTCCCTTCAGGCAACGCCCCGCTGTCTCCCGTTTCTCAGTGCGTTGGCCGCTGTCATCACACGATTCCTGTTTCAATTCCATCCCTTCATCGCCCTCCAGCCTCGTACAACTAATTAGCTCCTTTGTCCCCCCGACCTCTGCCCCTTTGACGTCCTCTAATTCCGTCTCATCTTCGCTTCCAACCGCCTCCCGCCGGCCTCCCGTTGATCTGATCCGACGTTACCCGCAGGAACCGAATTTCGTTTCGTGTCATCCAATTGAACGTAGCGACCTGCAGTTTCTCGTACGACAACAAAACTGAGAGCAGTAGCCATTTGAACTGTTGACCTGTCAGAGGGAGAGCAAATGACAAATTAATATGCCGCGGACAAAGGCTTAATTTATTGAACAGAGCTAAAGGAAGATAAGGGAGAGAGATCGTTCGAAAGTGCGTACGAGTGGCAGTGACTTTATGCGCTCACAGTCGCCACATCCCTGGTTTGAATTTACAGTTTATTTGTTGACTTCCTGGCTGTTTGGAGGTAGTAACCGATGCATCTACCCGGGATCCTATTTGGCATCTGCAACAGAAGGTTCAGTTCAGTACATTCAAACCTTCAACTTCAAATCTTAGTTCGTCTTCTGGGACTTTTGAATTTGTAACATTTGAGCTGATCTGAACTTCAGGGGAGAGTAGTGGCAGAAGAGGATATTGTAGCACCCTGCGCGCTATGTTGCAATCTTCTTCCCTGGCCACCTACGCCCAAAGTGTTGTCCACTCATACCGCCTTTCAATCATACTGTTCCTGTTAATTTCCCAGGGATGAGAATTTTGTAATACTATTGAGTCATTTATTAGCATCCGTACAAACAATGTAATCAAAATCATCGTAGCCATTACCGTTAGAAAAAATATCTGTCGCGACGGATCACACAACTTTCCTTCGTCCTACGTGCATTGAGCGATATTTATAACTCTAGCTCATAGTTCATTCAGCTTATTTATTGATTTATTGGTCCTAATTATCTTATGAGCGTTATTTAACATAAATAGAGGACTATCTCATCAATTTTTCTGAGAATGCTAGTATCATTTGTTACGATCACAGCCTTTTGTGCATGCTATCGCTGTAGGCTGTGACGGCTGATCCTAGGCAGTGATCCCTGAAGCCATAAGGGTCATAAGGGTTGCCAAGTCACACAGCCGAAGCTGGTCATGTGCGACATTCCAGCCAGGCGCTCATAGTGCAAGAACGGAATAGTAGCAGAGAGAGCAGAAACATGGAGTCCTTCAGTTCGAACCGAATAATGAACGTGCACAGCAGACTTCATCACGATTTAGTATCCTCTGGATAGTCAACCTCTCAATAGGTGCCGAAGAAGGCCTGGTTTCTGCAATGGCATCAATGGAGCATCTGCATTCTAAAAACAACCACCAAGGTCCACATGACTTCCAGGCAAGGAGGTTGCCCCAAAAAACTCAACCTCCAGGTATCTCCACAGGCAGGACCTGGGGGTCGCTAAAGAGAAAACTCGTATCTGCGACCTCCACACTGTAACCTCTATAGAACGTCACGAAGGAGATCATGCCACACTTCTCAGGATCCCCGCCAATTTACCGTGTAAACTTTTCTTGGGCCTTTTGCCAGCCAACCCTACGTCTTAAGGTGTTAAGGTGATTTACCCAGCGCATCAAGCGCATTATCAATCACAAGATTGAAATGTATGGCAGACAGAGGGGCCAGTTGGAACAGATGGATTAGGATGGGGAGTGTTCTGCCTCCCTGCCAAAGGCCAAGTATTGCCAAGTCTCTCGTGGGACAGTCGAACAATATTTCGGAGGCAATCGGCCAAATGGTGCTGATCTGCAAGGCCGAATAGGTTTCAGACACGCGAACCATTTCACAAATGGTGTATTAAGGTGTCAGTAGTTTCATTTGTACTACGTGGGGCTGAGGAAGATAAGTAACACTTTCAACTGCGGGATGTTGCAGGGGTCTGGCTAATCGTTGATGCACAGTTCCAGAGTTGTAGGTTCCAAAGTCCATTTTGTGTGCGAGCTCGAGTACTTCGGTAGCCACGCTCTTCCACCATTACGAGTACCAACGGTTGATGCCTGGAACAAGCCGAAACTCCGTAGGAAGCATCTGTTGTCCGAACGGTTAACATTTAAAACAGACCGAACCCAGGAAGCGGCTGTTATTTCCGCGTCGCGTTGCCTCGGAACAGGTGCATCCTCCTTGTCCATTTCGAAGTCCCCCTGTGCAGGCGGACTAGGAAGCGACGGAACTCGGTCGCTTATTGATCGCGAGGTCTGTCCCTCTGCGGAGCTCCCAATTCGGCTCTAAAAGGAGCCGATAATTAGGAAGTGACGCGACTTCCCCTCTCCACCTCCATAGTAATTTCCTTCGACGCGACGAAGGCCCTGACCTCTTTAGTTGTCGAGTTCAAACAAGACCTAGTTTTTCGACAACGGCCTCATCGTCGCAATTGCCCCAAAACGTTTTAGGTCGCCGCTTTCGGTAATAAATTTAAAACTAAATTCAGATCGACTGTCGAATCGATTCCTTGGGATTTTCGCCACCCAAAGCGTAACCCACGCGTTTCCGAAAAAAACGCCCATAGGGAAGGAAATGTGAGTACCCTGTGAGTTAGATCACAATACAGCCGTTTTGAAACATTTTTAACTTCCGAAATTTTCTGTTATATTTGTTCTTAAGGGATACAAAGATAGTTGTGGTGAACAAGTATATTTTAGTAACTCATAGTGCTTCATTACACTACAAAAAATATGAAGAAATAAACAATATTAGACCGGAAGAATCAGTTCGATTGATCTTGTGCTCTAGTCAAAAAATGAAAAAGAAAACAACATTATTCGCAAGAAAAATTTGGTAGTGTCAAGTGCGCCGCATCACACAATTTTCCTTAGCTCTACATAAATTCACTGGTTTTCATTGGTGGCGCATTTGCTACTAGTTCGAGTCGTGGTGGGTCAGTTCAAGTTGGTAACGCACCACTTTACGATAGCTGAAAGCGATAGCGCTCACAGTTCTGGAATTTGCCGTGCTGCTCTTACTCATTCTCTGAACATTATTGAGCAATTGGTACACAAATGATTGATGAGGCTGTAGACACGATTTTTTTTTGAGAAGGATAATAATCACTTTACCAGAGTCATTGGGTAAACTCTTATAGAAATGGCCCCTACATATCTTATGGGGGTTTTTTTTTAAACGCTCTTCGTATAGGTGTTTGATTGGGCTACTACTGTTAAGCTGGGTCTTTGTCCTCCAAAATGTCTGCACTAGCCCTAACGGAAAGTCATTATTTCCCCGAACACCTCCGTCCTCAAGCTCTTTTGCTACATATGAAAAGTCCACCTCTTCAGTTATATCCAATTGACAACGGGTTTCCCCCATCTATCTCTCCTGACCGCTCAATTTCAGATTTCTCTTCTTAACAGACAGCTTCTTCCAATTCAGTCATCTTTGAGCTCTTGCGATACAGTCGTCTCCCAGTTCTCTAAATGATTCACCTCTCAGCTCGAGCTACTCCCAACTCAACTCAACTCAACTCCTCTCCTCTCCACTCCCCCCCCCTCTCTCTTTCCCTCTCTCTCTCTCTCTCTCTCTCTCTCTCTCTCTCTCTCTCTCTCTCTCTCTCTCTCTCTCTTTCTCTCTCCCTCCACTTAGTATCTCACAACCTGTTTCACATGTATTGAGAGTGCGTCCCTTGTGCCTGTTTATATACTGATACTCAACCAGATCTGTCAAGTGTAATACAGTAATCACTCATGCTCACCACGTTCATTTATTTCTCAGTTTCAAGCTCCCCCATTCGTGCGCCCAACAACCACACCGAGATTCTAGTAACATTTGAAGGGAGTTTATAAGCGAAAAACTGCGGTAAAATTTATTGTGCTGCTCTCGTCATTTTCCCTGGGATGGGAATTTTATGGTATAGTTTGTTGCCACAAGCTCCTAACTATTGATTCGCTAGTAGTGTTTTTGCGTGCCATATCATTGAGTTATGGACATCTGTCCTTTTGAAACTTGCCACCCAAGTAAATAGTTAGATCAGGTAGGAAACCAGATTAAGAACTCCTCCCAGATGGTACGGGATTCCTCAGGTGGTCACCTCCGCACGGTCACACACGGGCAACAACTCTCTACTGGGAGACTGGCTAACGAACAAATACCTACCGTACCTCCACAGGTCTGAGTTCGGTGGATGCTGCAGGGGCCGGCCTCTTGCATATTAGCGAAACCGCAACTTCCATGACTGATATAACCCTCGTCGAGACGAAACCTCCACAAATAGCAACCCTTTATGTAGCTATTCCGCCTTCAGATAATGCCTACCCTGCATTTAGACGGTTGCTTTCATTCAGCAGCGCCAATTTGTACTGTTCACAACTTAAAATCATGTGACAGGGGGTTACTTGGCTCCATCTACTGGTATATCATCCAACCTCAACAAATAGCAACCCTGTGTGTATATTAGCGAAACCGCAACTTCCATGACTGATATAACCCTCGTCGAGACGAAACCTCCACAAATAGCAACCCTGTGTGTAGCTGTTCCGCCTTCAGATGTTGCCCACCCTGCATTTAGACGGTTGCTTTCATTCAGCAGCCATCTGCCAGTATATCGTTCAACCTCCAGAAATACGCTATTCGACCTTTAAATGACCTGGGGTTGGATTTCTCCATCAAGTGGGATATCGTCCGACCAAAAAAGTAAAAAGTAGCAAGGCTCTTGTGTAGCGATTCCACCGTGAACGCTTTACGTTCTTCCTTCATGAAGGTAATAAATGCGTTTAAGACTAAGTTATTAATGGCATATAGTACAGATGAATAATTGACTTCATATTGTATAATTTTGGTGGCACAAAGGCAATTTTACAGCAAACAGTTTTATACGTTTAATTATTTTCTTTGTGTTTAAGTACTCGGTAGAACCATGTTCTTTTATTCGAAAATGAACCAAGTGTTGGCACTTTTCGCACCTTTCAACTTTGTTACTACTTTATCCATGTCTGAAGCTTGATGTGAGTTACGTGATATGATTACGATTTTTGTGGTATAGTGTAAGGAAGGGCCTAAAGGTCCTAATTGTATCACATCTATTAATAGCCCCGTATTAGCAGTCACTATTCAGAAAGAGCTCGAAGCGCGAAGCTGGCGAGGAACTATTCACAGCACAAAGATGCTCTACGCACCCCTATGAACTGAAGCCTCTTAGGTCTTTTGCAGCCTCACCAGTGCCTGTTGTGTGTATTTCAAAGCGAACGAATCAGAATCAGTTGGCGCCCCAGGAGTCGGTCTGTCCTGTCCACTGCTGTCTTTGAGCAGCCGACCTTTAAAACTACTTCCAGCCGGTTTCTAATCTTGTCATTTTTGCCCGCATTCTTCGCTTTTTTCAACGTTCGATGCGTCTCTCCAAGCTCTCGAGTTGCGTAACGTTCCGTAAAACGGATTTCCCTAAACTACTGGGGTCTTTGCCCCCTTTCCAACGTGCCGACTGGATTTCCGAAGTTGTGAGGGGCGGAGTAGCGAAGAATCCCTCTTCTTTTTGGTTTCGCTTTTTTTTCGGCGATAACGCAGGAAGTAAAGCAGCTTCCCTTTCGAACTAAAACCGTGTCAAGCCTGTTAGCAGGCCGGGGAGGACCAATCTTATTTCGAGCGCAGAACGGCCGTGCGAGCGCACTACTAGGCCTTCTCCGTCACAATCTTCATCCTAACGAGTTCGCACCGGCTCAAATCGCTCTGGTCGCGAATTTTTTTTTTCCCCCTTTCTACACTTCCCCTCCTGTTTTTCCAACGTGATCTCCGCACGCAATGCGATAATCCGATTGCCGCCCGAATGTGTCCAACTGCGGACTTATTGATTGACCGCCGTCGACGTTAATTCAACTAGGAGCTCCGTTTTTCCACCCCAAAATCTAGTCTTGACTTGAGTTGGAGTAAGTCCGAATCCGTCGGTGGCACTTCAAACCGTTTTAGGAGGCCGTTGACGACAATCTTTGATGTGGCGTGCGAAGGGAAGGTTAGCCCAGAAAGATAGGCGTCATGCGAACTCTCAAATATTTATGAATTTATTATGAATACTGGCGAGCCCCGTCACACGTAGACTGTAAAGCGGGAAACGAAACTAGTGACCGAGTGGTAATATGGCGATTGTTGAAGTCGAAGTTATCTCTCCCTTCTTACGAGAAAAGGGTGAAAGAACTGAAATCTGAGTACAGTTCTATTTCAACTCGCGATTACTGTACTGGCTAGACCAAGACCCGGCTGCACGCCTTTAGTTCGACAAACTCACACACAACATACTATTCCTCAGAACATAATGGTGTAACGAAAACTCAAAATTTTCGTTTTTAGCGTATTACAGAACTTCCCTTCATACTCCGTAGGGCTGCGGAAAGTATAAATTATAGCCTCAACCGCGATAATTCGCAAACATTGTGAGGCAAATGGTAAATTGCGTAAAAACCAACTTTTGTTCGTGATGTTGTAACCCCAATAGTATCACTGGATCAGATCTCTGATAAGATAACCTCACCATCCCAAAAACGAGCAATAGTCACGTGTTTCGACACGCTCCGCACTCACTAACAATTGCCACCGATCTGTCTTCAAGATCTGGGAAGGGAGTAAGAAGCCGTGACTCTTCAACGGCGCTAGTCAAAACAGTTCTCCCAAGAATTAATTTCGCGATAGCGGAAGTCACCAAATGTGACGTGCGAGTCTGCCAAAATTAGCGAGTTTTTTTCGGATTCAAGGGCAATTTTGAGGTCGACGTGAAGAACAAAAAAATGGCTCCGTGGAAGACACGAAAAATTTGCAACAGCGAGTTTCGTAACCGCCGCAGATAACGGAATATTTGCCGTTTCTGGGATGTTTACTGTTGGGGGGGTTCTAAACTTTTTTTTGTTTTTCGGCCTAGCCCTTGAAATTCGAGCCGCTCGATAGCAAAAGGGTATCGCTCTCTTGGAACGTGCGGATAAAGTGAATTTTCTTTCTGAAAGTAGAGCGGCGTGCAGCTGGCAGACGTACCTGTAGACTGTACCACTTTCGTCCTCGACTCGCTACGATTAAGCGATTAAACAGCTCTGTGCCTCAGACAAAAAAATAATCTGCCGCAATCGCGACCTCCTCGCCCCAAAATAAACAACGTATTTTCGCGTTTATGAAAATATTGCGGATCGGCCCAAAACAACAAACATCTCGTCAAGCCGACGTTTCGGGTTAATTTATCGACATTTTTCAGGAGTATACAAATAAAAACACGAAAACTCGCAAACGATTCGGTGTGTACAAGGTATTCGCCACCGTGGATGTAAAAGCTGTCTGTTCGGAACACTCGCACATAAAAGAGAGAATCGACAATATCTGCTGCGGCGCATCACAACATTTTTCTCAGCTCCACGATATTTATCACGCAAGCGGCGAATAAAATTGGTTTTTTTTTGTTCAGTTAAACTGGTACCTCTTAAGATTTTGAAATGTATTAAGTTGCTTAACACTAACAACACGAAATCCTGGTTGATTTATTTATTTCTTAACTCCTCACCTTTAGGTATGAAATCGCCAAATTATTTTTCTCGAGCCCTGCAAATTATTACACAACGATTTATTATTTTCTTGGACAGCTTGACCTAGTCCCACACCTCTGATACCCATCCCATTCGATTCAGCGCCTGCGGGCGCCTGTAGGCAATTGGCATGCCGAGCTGGCCGTTAGTTTTAGTGAGATGGAAGGAAGATAGTACAAACGGCGAAACGATTACTTTTGCTGTAGTTATTGTCCCGTGATTCGTTTCCATTAGTAGACTGTGATGTCACTATTTTCCGTCTAGACGCAGTCGTACACCTCTCAAAATTGTTTCATTCGACACGGCATCTAAAATTACCCTGAAAACGATACTGAACACGGCGTATTTGCGATAAAACTACCGAAATTTATTTTTTGTCAATTTTTTTGCTTATAACAATTATTGACGAGCAGGCGGACACAACTAGACACGAAATGAGATATTTTTGCGAAAGAATGTGGTTTTTAGACAACGGCCGGCGGATGGACATTGCAGATTTGGAATCCCAATATGTTGAAACGCAAAGTATCAAATTTTGAAGGGGGGTTGTAACAAATTGTTCCTGACCGAAAACATAGGTGTATGATAAAGTGAAACAGTTCGATTCATTTTATTTTATTTCTATCTTTCCTTATTACATTCAATTACGTTCCTAATTTCATTTCTGTGGTTTTCTCCCCAAGAAGTGTTATTGTGTTTATTTATAATTTAAGGAGAGTTTTTGTCTGATTTATTTACATTGGGTTCAGGCACTAACTTCCACTTGCTCGTTGTGAACGGGCGATTTCGCGAATCGAACTCCTCTAAACGCGTTAAAATTAGGAAGGAAAGTTATGTTACCGGTTGACACTTTTTAAAAGTATTCTTCAGATCTGTACGTTTGAACTGAGTACCAAAAATACGATCTCGAAAAACGGGATTTCCCCTCCTTTTTTACTGCAACATGTTATGAAAATGGTCTGAGTATGCGTTTGTTCATGGAATTGAGCGAAAACCGCAGCACCAAAATCGGCTGAAATGACATTTTTACCTGGAGATCACCAAACAAGAGTAGAAACGATGAAACAATTACTTTCGCTGTAGTTATTGTCCCGCGAGTTGTTTCGATTAGTAGACTTTGGCTATTTTCCGTCTAGACGCAGTCGTACACCTCTGAGAATTGTTTCATTCGACCCGCCATTTAAAAATACCTAGCAAACGATACCAAACACGGCATATTTGCGATAATAAAACTAACTAATAAACACATGCTCAGCCGTCTCTAGCCCCACCTCGCAGTACCTGCATACCTGTACCTCCCACTTGCCAATATTTACAAGGCGGTAGCTCAGCGGACAGTGACCTATGAACAGGACACATGTGATCCTCATATCCTTCCTCCGCAGTGAAAGCACCTCCTTGGCCCTCCCTTTGGAGAGTCGGATGAAGAGTTTTGACTGTCTAAGGCCGAGCAGCCCTGCACCTATCCTCCCATTTGCCAATCACTCTATGTGGGTGGCTCCTGGTAGTCCCAACAAAGGGCTCAGGGCCAATAAGGATCTGCTCCGATCCCTTCTTTGCCCACCCATCAGCACCCATCGTTTCCCTCTATACCCTGATGCCCTGGCACCCAACACAGTGTTACACTGTTTACCTCAGCCAGGGCCTTCGGTCCAGTCAGACACTCTCACACCTGCCGCGATGTAAGACAGTATGAAAGTAGCCTGACTCATGATGTAGATCCTCTGCCGCTGCAGTCCCCTCTGCAGCAGCCGCTGCACACGAACCAGTATGGAACTGTGGTACTACTTTTATATAATTGGAACTGCCCATACGAAAAATGTAATCCAAATCATGGCATTAGTTACTTTTGAATGTATTGTGTAACGTATAGTTCACCAAAATGTTATATCATTTGAGCTGGTGCGCACAATCTAACGATTTAAATTCACGTCATCAAATTCTTATTAAGTCAGCTGTATCAGCCGGCCAATGTAATCCCAACCGAACAATGCTCATTGACGCGTTTTGCCATTGTTATGGCATTATGCAGAACTAAAAGGTTACGTTTCGTTTTAAACCTTGTACACATATCGTGAGACGAGTACGCGGGATGTTAAATAATGTTTCACAAAAGCTCTTCAAGCATAAATAACGGTAAAAATTTAACTTTTTTGAAAAGAGTCGAGAACTTTTCCTTGAGATTATTCTCACTATGGTCTTCTGTACGGCGATTAACGTGGCAAATGCGGTTCTATGAGCTCCCCACCAACACGGCAGACGGTACGATAAAACCGACTGGACTGATGCGAAGGTTCTTTAGTTGCTCGTGAGTTTCTGAAGTCGTGACAAAAGTGTATGTACCGAAATGTACAAAAAACGCATTTTCCTTCAAATTGTCTATCACGATTTTGGTTCGACGCTTAAATTACTGATCGGCGCCTGCGGCGCTAAAAGAGGTGTTCTTATTTTGTGACGTGTTTCGCGATGATTTGTGAAATCATTCTTCACGAGTGATTGGACCAATTGTAAGCGTACACAAAGACGGCGAGAGGGAGGAAGAGATAGAAAGAGATAGTGAGGACCTTGTTGATACATGTGGCAAGATTTGGTCGTACTATATCATTCATACTCCTACCGGTGTACGTCAACAGTGTCCGTACAATATCAACAGTTGTTTTGTTTTCGTCTTCTTCTTTTAAATACAAACTAATTTTCAAAAGACCTTTCTTTCATACACACTATTTTCTGGTCATATATGCCCGGTTATTTACGACGAAGGATTGTTAGAGGAGGAACTGCAAATATTGTTTCGCTCGTTTATTGAATGCTCTATGACTTTTTAGTTTTTTACGTTCCGCTACTCAAAGAGTAAAAAAAGAACGAATTGAAAAAACCCGATTTCTGCGCATGGTCTGTATTGACATTAGCAGGCGAGCGACTGGGCGGATTGGGCCGCTTCCTATCTTGTTTTCTGAGTAAGCAACTTCCATAAAAATTTTGATCCAAGTCTTCCTAGACATCTTAGCGAACGGAAATATAAACCCACGAAGTCAAAAATATTCGTTTTTCATAAAAATGACGCGACCGACTTCGATAAAATTTTCGCGATATGCGATTCCAATTTTTTCCACGGAAACGGGGAGATCATCGAGTTTATGGCGGTGGCGGAAAGTCGTGAGTTGTTGCGCAGAAGATAACTTTGTTACGTGTATAAAATTCATGCCTAACGCGAAGTACTCTCTTTTTTTTTTAGTAAAATTTACCAAGTTCTAGTCCCGAGTGAAGTGACAATTATTTAAGTCTCTCCGAACTCCAGTGAACATCGCCAACGTTGCTGCTCTCTAGGTCGAACTAGAGGTTTATTGTCAATATCCCCACAAATTGACAAATCAAACTTCACTCGCCACGCACTAATCCAATAATCATAATTAATTAGTTTTCTCATTAAATGAAATTACCTCTAAAACTGCCGTTGGCCCGGTGTCGCCCCATCTACCTCATTTTTGGCTCTCTTCCACTTATCCGGCGTTTATAAAGCAGACTTTTGGCCCGGGCAAGTGAAAACAACCGTCGCAAATTCCGCGGGAGTTCATTGCTCATTTAGCCGGTAACGTTTCTGTGCGGTTTGCCGTATTTCTAATTCGCGGTGCTGATAGTTCCCTTCTAATTCCGAATATAGAGGTAATGTACTCTGCAACCGATTGTTGCAGTGGGGGCAGGGGAGAGAGAGAGAGAATCAATATGAAAATTGGTCGTTTGTTCTCACTCGTGCCTCTACTGCTTTTACTCTCTCCGTCCCTTTATTTCGACATAACTGAAAAATGACTTCCTGATTCGTGCCAAAGTTTTTAAAAGTTTTTAAAAGTTGACTGAATATCTGGTTGGTGATAGTTGAGAAATATCAGCAGCCAAAGATTTTGTTGCCGTTCTGCTTTTATCCTACCGTCATGCTTTTTACGCAAGGTGACGTGTATGTGAGGGAATTAGAGACTGGAGCGTGGAAAGTACATAGACTAGAAGGTGAAGTTTAGCAGAGCAAGTTGACTGTGAAGAATGTAGGGGATAGAATGAGTGAGGAAGCTCAGAATGAATAGAAATATGCTTGGGATCACTACTCTTGAAATTTGCTTAGATGAAGCCTAAAATGAGTGTTGAACAACGAATTGAGGAGCTTGAACTGAGAAATTAATAAACGTGGTGATCGTGAGTGTTAAATGAGTAGTGATTTGAGTTTGAGTACATAGGTGTGACTCGTGGGGACTCGAATACACGCACTGGTTGTGCGGGAAACTAGATTGGAGAGGAAATGAGTAGAGCTGTGACTGGCCCCGAGAGTTGATAGAGGAATGACTGTTTAAAAGAGCTGTGTTGTGGAGAGGAATGTAAAATTGAGGTGTGGGAAAAGGATACTTCGGAAAGTATCTACTACCTTCCACACGTACAAACAAAAGGGTTGAGATCAGAAAGGTGTTTGCGGAAACAATGACTTTCTGAAGTGCGGAGGTTCGGAGGTCAAAAATTCAGCTAATTCGGCCAGTGCCAAACAATGAGGGAAAAAGTCTACACCAATGTATCAACTCTTACCTCTTGTTCAGGGTGGGCTGTATTAAATCGACAGGTGTGATGGTTCCCGTGGTATTTCGAGGAGTTTAAAGAAGTTTAAGGAAAACAATAAAGCGTCCTTTCTTTTCAATATGGCGTCGACTTGTTGACAGGGGAACCTTCAGGCCGATGTTCTCCTCTTCAGAGCCACTTATTATGGGGAAACAGGCTGCAATAGTCAACTCCTACAGCACAGCACCACATTTCGAACGCAGCACTAAAAATAGTGGTTTTCCCCGACCGAAATTCAGTGTTCTTTTAATGGACACGGAGAACGAGAGAGAGTACAGTGTAAATAGGGCTGGATGATGGAGGGTGGGTCGAGAGGAAGATGGGAGCAGTCCAAAACAAGACCTAAACATAAACAATCCTACCTCGAACTCCCCTAATAAAACCAAACACCATATTCTTTGAGGCAAGCTGGGTGATGACCTTCAGTAATCAAGAACAAAACATAATTCCTTGATATGAAGGTGAAAGTTTGTCGACAAAAGTTTTAAAGCGCGTGATCAAAGTGACACACTCCTTGTGGTGTCTGCAGCTCATCTTTTAAGCTTACAGGTTGTCAAGGTAGGCAACACTTTATACTTTGTGCAAGACGATGGTTGTGAGGGTGGGGGGTGGAGGTGGAGGGAATTAATATGTAAACAATCGCATGGAACATACCTTGACCTTGCACCTAGTTGACTATCATCACTGGTCGAATCAACGCACTCAACTTGGGCAACTGGGACCGCTAATCCCCTCATCGCTAAATCTGAAATGTGAGGATAAATAAAATACGTGCGAGTGGGAGAGTTTGAGATAAAATAACCAAGTCGTTGAAGAATCTGCGAATGAAGGATTTTCGGAAGTTCCCAGTGACACTCCACGTGTGTTAACATCTTTTCAACGGTTTTCATAGGCTCGTTATTTTTCGTGCTCCTGACGTCGATTTCCAACTACTATAAGCAGTTGCGTTACGCTGTGTTACTGGGATGTGGTGGGCGTTGGACTCGATCAATTTGTCATTCTCTTTTGGCTCCTTGGTCTAACCATATTTTTCTTTGTTTTGGATTCCTTAGTTTTGTCTGTGTTAATTTGAGTTTCGCTTCCGTTAGTTAAACTGCCCTTTAACCAGGTGTGCTCTCTGATTTCTGGTTGTTTAACGCCCCACATCCAAACTTTCGTTACTGTCGATTTTTTTGAGAAGTCGTCTTATTATTTATTTGTATTCAATATAGAAATGAGCTAAACACAGACATTTAATAACAATTGCGTAATGTTCCCAGACACCCCAACGAGGTTATTATTTGGTTGAATTGCAGGTAGAACTGTGTGTGCACTGGTTTTATTTAATTTATCCCTGTAGTTCAAGCGTCGTGCACGCGCTGCGAATTGCTCCAAGCAGCAATGACGTATTAAGGTTTGTCGTTTGGATAATATCCTGAAATATGCTCTCAAACGCCATAAAATCGATTTGGTCTCGCGTCAATCGCCGGCCTTTACATGTGAGACAGGATACGAAGCTGTACTCCAAATACACTATGAAATCGATTTAAATTAGAAAGTTGAATCTTCGTCATGGGGACAAAGACAATAACAACCACGAGCTAGGGAAGAGAAGACAAAAAAATAACAATACCGAACGCGTAGCGCCATTTGACTTGATAATGGCGCTCTTTCGACGGTTTTCAGGGATTTGGGGTAGTGGGACCTGCCAGGATATTCTGTGGGAGGCATTAGCATTCACGATGGAGCAATGGCACATCGGATTGTTCATATTCCATAATTCAAGACGAAATGGTAGCCCGAAGCTGTGAAACATCGCACAACTTGACTAATACTTGAACTCCGTGCAACTCATCTCAACACCAAGTTTATCTTGGGAATAAATACATAAATGATGCGAATGCTGTGTACGAAGCTGCTTCTACGAAGACTTACAACAAACTTACCTGCTAGACTGGAGTTCTGAGTGACTTGCATTTGCTAACATGATCATGTAACCCCCACGCTAGGCTGTCGTAGGGCCGTAGATATTAGCTAGCCTGGATGTCAGTTCAAACAAGAAAAGGAATAATACGATGCGAATGTTGTAGGAGAAGGATACCGAATTTTTATAAGACGTGTTTGCTCCGGCGATAAATCTCGCTCTCTAAGAGATGGATGTCGGGCCACACAGTGGAGGCCTGGAACGTACCGTGCTTCTCACTCATAACTGCTAAGGAGGAGCGACAGGAGGAAGAACGATTAAATGGTGTACTTAATATTAGTTCTATCTCAACTCGAGATGATACACCGCTAATGAATTACCGGACCAATGCCTGTGCTCTTGCTGGTCATGATTAATCACAAAACAGATGTCTCATCCCTCCTTTACCGTATTGCGATTTCGAAAATTAGATCCATGACTTGGCTTGTAAAATCTTGAGGTGAAATTTTAACTCATGCGCCAAGGCTATTATTATTTGCTGCAAATTATTACATAATGGTAATGCAGCATAATTGCGAACCTATCCTATTCAATCCAACGTCGAAATATATTAAGCGTGTATAGCATGGGTATATCAACGACCCGGAAAACAACTAGTAAACGATACGGAACATAACCTGACTACTACGGGACTACTTAAATTTATTTCTAGACGTCTTCGGGCAACTGATGGGATGGGACGGATCGAACTGACGGGTGGTAAAAGTGAGAGGAAATGAGCGCAGGGCAGGGAGAAAAGGTAACTTTCGCTACATCATCACAACTACAGCACATTCCCTCAACAAGCAGTCTCTCTATATTTACTGCAAGTTCACTGTCGTTCATCTAGACGCAGTCTTAGACCTATGAGGCCCATCCTATTAACATGTTTTGCGCGTAACAACCATGGGTTCCATCAGATCGGATCGCGGAGCAGGCGGGCACAACTAGATACTAAGTAGAATCGTTTAGACCACGTTAAAGGCAAAATGTGGCCCAGATACCGGACAAACATTGCAGATTTGGAACCTCCATGCCTCGAAACCTTAAGTGTCAAATTTGGAGGGAGGTAGTAAAAAACTAAATGAAGAATAAATTAGTATGTAATTAGCACATTTAAAGTTTGTGTAGAGTGTAGGGATAGCAGTTCAGGGGGAATAAAGCAATGTACAATTCACTGTAATTTTAGTTTTTTTTCGTACGCACTATGTCAGGTGTCTAGTGGTTTTGTATTACTATACTACGTATCTGGGTCCAATATATCAGACAAGAACTCACTAAACTCGCGAATTCCTTTCAATATTTAATCAAAGTAACCTAATTTACTCGGATCGTTATGAAAGACAATATCGGGGGAAAGGGGTTAATAAACAGGGGTTTGCTCACTCACCTTTACCAGCAATATTCAAGCGAGGGAGGAAAACACTGCACTTAACAACCCTGGCTGCTAAGGAAGTGGGGTCGCAGGGTGCGTGACGATTCGGAATGGGATTAAGTCTTGAAGTCTCGCAAATATAATTGCGCGCATTTTTCCGTGCGTGGCAGAGAGCGCCAAGAAAGGGCCCCTCTTTCAAGCCAAAAAATTATTGTTGCAAAAAAAAAAGTTTGTCCAGCCACTAGCAACTTAAAGGGCAAGACTCGGAAATCAAATAGAAACAGAAATGAAGGGGCAGGTGTACACTAATGGCAGTTCGCTTGGCGTTTCAGGGAGGGGATAAACCCTGGTGAGACTGTGGACTCCCAAGGCTAGGGCGACCACTGGACACTGGCACCCCGACATTGTCACTAGTGGGGGAAGATCGCCCTAGCACCCTTCTGGGAGGATACATTCCCTGCCCTACGCCCCCACAGTCTTTCCACCCGTCTTCGCTATCACTTTCACATTGTGTTGTGAGCTGGTTGGATCCCTAGTGCCACCTTGTAAAGCAACTTGTGATTTTAAGTGGGAATGAGTACCCTCTAAACTCTTCACCGAGATGTGAAACAGAGGAGTAGAGAATAATTGTTATAGAGCTCTGTAGTATTCAAGCTCTGGCTCGTTTTAATCAGCCAAGTCTATGAGAGCTTGAGGGATTGCAACTACCAGCTTATCTCGCCCACAGCTCAGTCATTCCTTGAGCCTTGCTCTTGTGCAACCAGGCGCTACTATTTCTAATGTTGGAGAGCCCAAGGTAATGCACGGTGAGAATGGACCTTTTCAGAGCCTGCACCCCCCAGCAATAGCCGAAAATCTTCCTAAACTACATCCTTCCTGGGCAGGATGACTTGCGCTTACAACTCCTGATTACTAGATAGGTGAATTTATTCAGCAGGTCCCCTCCAAAGTTCTCCTAGCGTGTGAACAAACCCATCAACGTACACTTTATAAAAGGTATTAATGCAGTTTCACAGTCCCTACGAAAGTGCATGCTGCTCGTAGGTTCCTTAATGTAACCTGACATAGTCCGGTTGAAGGTGGAAGATTTTCTCTGAGGATTGAAAGTATTCAATAGGTGTGAAGTAGGTCGTCAGTCAATTCTAGTGATGTTGGGAGCCGGAAGTCAGAGCGTGAACCCTGTGACTTGCACAGTAACTTCCAGTAGAGTTTTAATGAGTCTTTCTGTGCTCCATTTCAACTCCCAGACCTCCCTGCTCATCAAGGTGACAATGTTGTGACCTCCAAAATGCTGAAGCAGCAGGTGGAGGTCATTTATCCCCTAGGAAGGCCCTGCACTGTCTCGCTTTCCGTTTTTTCCTAGCCTACGTTTACCCTCGGCATCGCGTTACCAGGAATTACGTGGTGCGAAGGTGCTGGTATGATGTGAGGTTTGATATGTTCTTCCGTTGCTTGTATTAATGAACACTTGAATTCGAGTTGCAGAATGAGCTCATTTAATTGAGAATTTTCCCTCAGTCCTTTTGTGTAATGCGCTGGATAGAGTTCAAAACACATAATTTACTCCAACCCTTTAGCTTCCTCCAGTTATACCAGAATAGTGACCTTACTCGGGTGACACAGAAAGGGCTATTATCCCTGCATCAGCAGAAAGGTTCCTTGGATCTCTCATCAGCTGAGCCAGACTACCAGTTCGATTAGTTGTAATGATAGTCTAGTGCTCCCTAGTATACTCTTAATGAGCGTACCTGGTGATACGCGCGGTATGATACTTGATAGTCCTGTGTATATGTCATCTCCGCCGCTACCTTCGTCGCTCCTCATCTCGCACAATTAACCTAGTTGCCGTCTTCCGAACACAACGCGTTAACTTGTGATGAATGAGGCGGTTTACCGCGAAACTTGGCGCGCATGTATCATTTTCAGCCGGTTGTTTGTCAGAAACGCGCAGTTAGTCTGCGAAGCGCCGGTGCGAAATGGGGCGGCGTATTTTAAGACGTTCCGCCTCTGCTCCTTCATTCCGATGGAATCCCGCTAGTCACTGCTCTGAAGCTTTCTTGCCTCTCCACTTTATTTATCGGAGACACTGACCGTTTAATCGCTTCATCGCCCCCGCGATGAGCCTGAGATTTACTCCACTCTCGTCTTATTCTTCTTCGTCGGACGACAAGGATCTATCGAGAGTTGGTGCCAAATGAAGAGGAACACGCACATTGTTGCACGCGCACGGCTCTCAACAGTATCCCAAATATCAAACGGGTCCGAAGTATTCGTGAAAACAGACGCAACGATTTTTTTGGGTCCTCAGACACACGAGTATACTCACATATCATCATAGCGAAGGATGGTCTTTGTATATACTGGCGTACTAAATATCCGCCAAATTCAATAGTGTGCCCTAGAGCTGCTGTACGTAGCACATTGAGTTTGGCACATTTCTGTTGAGACTTCTGTTCGACGAACACTAGAAGAGGACGACACGTTCTTCACGTCCCTCCGTTCATGCCCATTCTACATCCTAATTACCAAATGATCCCCATTTGTACACCCAACCGAGCAAAGGGTGCGTATTTCTACATCCTACTGAGCAAAGATTGATTGTTTCCACACCCCACTGAGTATAGAGTGCTATTTTCTACCCCCCACTGATCCTAGGATGCATATTTCCACTCCCCGCTGACCCAAGAGTGCTCATTTCTGTACCCTACTTACCGAAGGATGCCCATTTCACGCTCTACTGAGTCTGTGGTGCCAATTTTTACAATCTACTGATCCTAGGGTGCACATTTCCGCTCCTTATTAGCCCGAGAGTGCTTTTTTACACCCTACTCACCGGAGGATGCTCATTTCTACACCCTGCTGAGCAAAAGGTGCTAATTTCTACGCCTGACTGAGCGAAGGGTGCTCTTTTCTTCACCCTGCTTAGGGGAGGGGGCTCATTTCTACACCCTGCTGGGCCTAAGGTGCGCATTTCCACCCCTACTGTTCCAATAATGCTTATTTTGAGACACTACTGATGAAGGGTGCCCATTTCTAAACTCTGCTGAGTCAGGGGTGCTCATTTCTTCATCCTACTTACCCAATGATCCCCATTTGTACACCCTACTGAGCCAAGGGTACCAATGTTTACGCCCCATTGAGTCAAATGTGCCCATTTCTACTCTCTACTGAGTCTTTGGTGCCAATTTTTTCAATCTAATGATCCTAGAGTGCTCATTCCCGCTCCCTATTGACCCAAAAGTGCGCATTTCCAGACTCTGCTGAGTCAGGGGTGCTCATTTGTACACCCTAATGAGCAAAGTGTGTTCATTCCCCTCTTTTCTTAACTTCATTCCTTTCCTCCGTTTTCTGATTTTTCAAAAATCTTCTCTATTCCTGCTGTCACTCCCTTCAAACGAAGCTTCTTCTCCTGAGCTAGCAAAAGTAAAATACTGACCTAATCCTCGCTCCCATTTCTCTATTTTCTACATCTTCTAGCACAGCATTAATGTCAATCCCTTAATAATTGACCATGATATTCATTTGTTCGTGTTCTACTTATTTAGTCACATCGATCAGTTAACATGAACGAAACATCACTTTTTACTTTTTTACTTCACGGAATGCATTAAACGGAGCTCCTCATCCAGAGTTAGCGTGGGGGAGAAACAGTTTGATACGAGTATACTCATGCTTGTTTTATACGTTTTCTAGCGCTGCATGAATGGGAGCTTCTCGTTAAGAGTTAGCACTAGCGGAGACGCTTTCCCGTTAAAGCTTTGCTCTTCATGTAGAGTTAGCACAAACGGAAATAGGACGTCCCATCACCCCTGGGTGCCCTGGTGCCCTAACCTGCCAAAACCCTCCTATCCCTTGAGCCATCAGGCACACGGACAGCTTTCCGACGATGATCTACAACCGTCACGATTTCTTTTCTTTATTTGTTGTAGTCGAGCCGATAAAACTCCCAAAGATTCGCCGCAAACGACGTCCACCCTGCTTTTCTGGGCCAAAATATTCGGGTCAACGACAAGCTCCACGCCCAAATAAAAACCGTACTCCTTTCTTCCCTTTCGCTCTCGCGGCGACGCGAAATATGACAATTTTACGAGAGGCTCGAAATTATTGCCACCCTTCTGCAAACACAGAGTTGGATGCAGTAAGTCTCACTCATTCAAGAGGCCTAATTGGTTGGCAGAGAGCGGAAGGGCAATGAGGGAGGGACGGATGAAAGAGGAAGATGTTGGCCGTTGTCCCAACCAGAAAGAATACACCCTCGAAAATCGGGGGCAGACGCTTATTTGGCTATCCCTCCTCCTCCTCTCCCCTCTCTTCCAAAGAGGGCACACACAGACATCTCTCAGCTCCTTTAGCACCGACTATTTTTCTTTTTCAAATCGCCGGCCGACCGGTTTTTATTTATCTTCGTCCTGTGAACTGCCGCTAAATCCGGTCGAACTTCTTGCGAAATCGAAGTCGTACGAATTCCTCGTTTTCACAATTACGACTTACGTTTAAATATCCGTAAAAATTGCATCTTGATATTATTTTATTCGAGAATCTTGATGTATAATCTGAGGCATTACATACACTGCCGAAATTGCAAATGTAGGCTGCCCATTCATCCTGAAGCCTTCGTTGGTGGGGCGAAGTGAACAATCTCAGAACTATCGTTTTAAGGGGGTTTCTGAGACTCGCAGCGTATTGTTGTTTTTCCCTCGTATGGAATTAATTGAAAGTGATCTTCGTGGGAAGTGTTCGCTAAAACTAATAAATGTTAGAGCCCCTTTCGTTAGCGAATATTCGTGAGTCGTTTCTGCCGGTTTATTAATCATGCACAGCGTGAATTATTGTAACAGTCGGTGAAGCAGATTCCGGCCTGGAACTTGAGCTACCAGTTGATCACGTATCTTGTGGTTGTCAGTCCCCATATTCACAGGATGCAGCAGCAATTTTCAGTGAAGTTGCATATCCAATGAGGGATTGTCCCGGGGCCAAGTTTAACTTGTTAAATTTGCACCGTTCATGGAGTACGTCTTTCTTGGTGGCAAAATATTTCGTAAATTCGGTTTCGTCACTGAATTTTTGGAGCACCTCAGTACTCTCAGGCAATTTATCATTCCATGGTCATTTTGTCATCTGAGAAGGTGCTATAAACTCTGACACCACGCGGTCGTAAGTGGTACACCAAGGTCGCGTTTACCTCATTGGAGTCTGTTTTCCTTTTCGCAACAGTCACATAAAAATTGAAGATCTGGAGCCGTTCAGTCCATTCACTTGTTACGAGCACGATCGGATTAAGCCGTGACCTGGAACACAGAGCCGCTCCCACAGGGCAGAGCCGTTCCTCAAAGCAGTACCACCTCGATTACCACTGGAGAAGACAAACGCGACCGAAGGACAGAGAGAGGGGAGGTCAGGAAAAGCCGGTGCGGTGAATAACGTCCTATTTCTCCTCCGGACGCCTACCACATCACGTCGCTCTTCCATCTGTCTTACAACTGCGGGCTATTTTACCTATATTTGTGGGACGGATCAGATTACACGTATACATTTGGAAGGAAGGATTGATTATTATGAGACGCCCGTATATATCCTGGAACACACTGTTCAAAATGTATTCCTTCAAAATTGAATGTTTGTCGAACAGGTGTGTCGAGGTCTATCAGAAAATTACAACCAAACGGTGGTACACAAAAATTCGCGCTAGTGACACTGGGCTAGTTGATAATCCGAAACTAATTAGTTTATCGTTTCATACCTAACACCATGATACATTAAGGTTGGTTTCGGAGACTTATAAAAAACACTGCTTCGAAGTGACCGCCACGTGACACTGAACGGGTACTTCCGACTGTTACAATTATGGTTTTTACTTTCCTTGCTCTACGAAGTAGAAAGGAAAGTTATGTAATCGGCTGAAAAAAAATTTTGAGTTCTCTTCAGATCTTTACGTTTCAGACCCCCCTGAGTCTGAAAAACACTATTTGGGAAAATGGTCTGTGAGTCTGTGTGTCTGTGTGTGTGTGTTTATGTGTGTCTGTGAACGATTTTTAGAGATAACCACCGTACCAAATCAGCTCAAACTTGATATCTAGCCGGTCACTATGGGACGCCAAAATAAGGGTATGAACAAAATCCACCGAAATTTAACTATAGTTATCATAGTGATCAAAACACCAAATATTTTTTTTCTCAAAAGCGGCTCTAACGATTTTTATTAAATTTTTTATATTCGTAGCTCCTGATAGGATAATCATACCATAGAATTCCCATTTGTGGGAAAATGACGAGAGCAGCACAATAAATTATCAAAACTTTCGACGAAATCGATTTTAGCGCGGTTTTTAGAGGAAACAACCGTACCAAATCAGCTGAAACTTGATGTCTAGCCTACGAGTTACCATGGCACGCAATAGTGAGGGTATGGGCAAAATCCATCGAAAGTTAACTATAGTCATCATAGTGATCAAAACACCAAATTTTTTTTCTCAAAAACGGCTCTAACGATTTTAATTACATTTTTTATATTGATAGCTCTCAATGAGACAATGATACTATAAAATTCTCATTCGTGGGAAAATGACGAGAGCAGCACAATAAATTATCAAAATTTTCGACCAAAAGCGTTTTTAGCGCAGTTTTTTCCTTATAAACTCCGCTGAAATTTTTGTAGAATGTTAAAAAAAATTGGTATTACAGTCCAATCCAATACCTAACGGGTGAGTGTTTAAAAACACTCATGAGATACATGGTGCTCACTCCTGAATTTCAACTACCGCCGTTTCGCTTACTACCTGTTCTAAACGTTTTTACCCAATAACTCTGCAAAAGTAATTACTATCCTTTTTTTTTTAAATCGTGTTTACAGCCTCATTAATTATCTGTGTACCAATTGCTCAATAATGGTTCTGCAATGAGTACGAGCAGCACAATAAATTCCGGAACTGTAAGCGCTACCGCTTTCTGCTGCCGTAAAGCGTTGTTTGACCAAGTTCAAATTAACTGAGTGATAAATGAATTGATTAAATAGAATTAGCCATGTACACAAGTGAATTGTTGTAGAGCTAAGGAAAGTTGTGTGTTGCAACCCACCAGATATTTTCATTTTCCATAGCCCTGCGGTCTAGACAGAAAAGTTATGTTACATTTTGACTTTTCTTCAGACCTTTACGTTACAAGGGCTTCTTAGTCCAAAAAACACCATTCAAAATGTTCTGTACCTGTCTGTGTGGCTTAAATTTGAAACTCGCCTCTCAGAAACCATTTTTAAGAGTATCAAATTGCACGGTTTTGTTAGAACTACTGCTTTCTGTTAAGGAAGAATGTGGTATTCGGTTTTTAATTCGCTTACTTCATTTCGTTGATCCATTTTTTGACAAATCATCAATCATTATGCTCTAAAGTATTCTCGTTGATTTGATAAATCGAATTTCAAGGATTTTTAATGTGTCCTTAGACATTGAAATGCAACAGTATGCTCTGCTTCTTCTGATGTAGAGGTTGCAACGAATGATAGCTTACGTAAGGTGCACTATGCGCATCCAGAAGTATTCTTTATATCCTTGGAGACGCCTGCGAAGTCGTTAACGCATCCGTAATCATAATTCGGTTTCAAATCAAAGTTTTTTATTTATTCCTTTTGACGATCGAGTGTCAGCTCTGCGTCGTCTGCATTGCTTCCTGTATTTGTGCAGACCGACGGGGTCCCTCACGACACGGAGGGGCGCCTTATGAGCATGTTTTCTGGTCTTCGCGCTGGCTCGTGATGTCTATTCTCAAATATGTGCCTTTCCACTACCACCTTCCCTTTTACATTAAACTCGCTGCCAGCCTTACAACCTTATTTTGCCATTTGACTGCTGGCTCTTCGTTTGAAGTTTGCCGTTGCATGGTGTGGAGGCGTAATACAATTTTCTACCTCATCACAGGATTACTACCTCAGAAGGATGATGGCGAGTGAAGGGGAAGATACACTCCATCTGACCTAGATATTTCGTTTAGTTGAAAATATAACGCGGATCCAAGGGGATTTTGGGTCCCTTTGTCAGTGACAAGTTATCAAATACATAGCCGACCGCTGAAATGGTCTCTCTAGAGCTCTTAACTGTTGTTCCAGTCTTACAAATCTGATCACCGCCACCTTCTGCCACAACTTTGAAACTGTTCCAGGAACTGCCATTTATTGATACTTACACGTTGGTGAAAAGAGTGATATTATGGGGCTTTTAGTCTGTTGCCAGGGTGTCATCGTTGCACTGTGGGTTTTGGGCGGTTGCAACCAAATGTCCGAACTAATTCGAGTAGCTCTTTCGGTGATCCGTTCAAAAGTTGTTGTTTTGCTGTGAACGACCTTGGCGAAATTTCAAATGTGGTTTCGTCAGGCGGCAATCGGTCATTTTCTCGCCGGTACATCGATATTCAATGTCGAACGAAAGAGAATGAGATTCGATAAAAACTCCCCTCTTGTAAGAGAAAACTTCAATCGACTTCCTGAGAGTTTGAGTGAGGAATTGCGTAGACGTGGGACGAATCCTTTGGGCACGGGAGGGGACGGAAAAGGCGTTCATAATTCGCTGGCGCTGGTCACTTTGTCACGAGCTACTTTCAAACGAAATATCCTATCGCAATCGCGAAGGGAGAGGAGCGTTGGTTCGAATGGACGGCTTCTGCTTCGCCAACGAATCCAATGAAGCAATCGATTGATGTCAAATCGCAGGTAGGTGACTGTGAGAGAGAGAGTGAGATAGAGATTTGCCGTCAGTGGAAGTTGGGGCCATGAGGGTCCTCTCTATTACTTCCCGTGACTACAAATGAGTACATTTTCGTCTGTACAATAGTCATTATTATCTTGTGCACCACATCACACAACTTCCCTCAGTCTTTGGCGCATTAAGCGATTTTCATCACTCTAGCAACTAATAAAAAGTGTTGTTCGTTCAGTTTATACGAACTGGGTAGAAACGTCGCTCAATGTTCAACATGGACACTGGTAGCGCTTCAGGTTCCGGAATTCATTGAGTCGCTCCTGCTTAGACTGTCTGATGAGGAGGTTTGTAGACTGGCGGGGAAGAGGTAAAGGCCGCAGGGCTGAGTACTCTCCCCAATTGCCTTAGGTCTTGATGAGGAGGAGGAAGGACGGGCTTAATTTATGCCAGTGAGTTAAGAGGTTTCCCCCTAGTCCTACCACCAACTGGCACCATCTAGCTCCCATAACGCATAGGATTGAGCAGAAAAAGATGGGTTAGTCTTAGCCTCTACTGGTCAAGACAACCTCGCCACCACGAGGTGCCTGCTTATCACGTTGCAGACTTCCTGTCTGCAAGGAAGCCCTTGTCCAAGTAGCTCACCATGAAGGCTTACCCACTGGGTAAAGGGAAGCGCAGTTCAGGTCACATGCAACCTGACACACGTTCCCATGTGGTTGATGAGGGCAAGTCCAATCCCCCAATACAGCTTAGGTGCATGGAGAACTGCCTGCTACCCATTCAGGTCGTTAGGCTACTCAAGCCATTGCCAACTGAAATGATACCATGGGAGGCTTCAGCCCGCGATTGCTGTCCCTGGCTGTGAAGCTGTTCCATGCTGTCTCAATGGAAAGCTTCCCATGTTCCATGTCGTGTTGGCTGTAGAGGTGTAAAGGCCACTGCGCTAGGCTGGGCACTCTCTCCAACTGACTCAGATCTTGGACCACACGATACACATCTCTGATGATACGCTACGCTATACCACACGATACACTCGCGAAGAAAACTCTTCTCACAATGTAGCCACTACTCGTCATGACAACCTCGCCTTCATGTTGTGCCTCCTGGAGACATGGTGTCTGTAAGGAGTCTGGTCCAGGTTGCTGTTCGACTCTGAAGTCCAAGACCCTGCTTGAGCCCCTGTTCACTGGACGCATGTTCCTGCAAGCGCTTTAGATCGTGCTTTGGGTGGGAAATCCCCCACGTTAGGTACCTGATTGGCAGGAGTGGCCCACATTACCTATTTGGTGTCAGCTTAATGAGCGAGTGTTGTAAGCGGAAAATGTGCTAAATTTATTATCTTTGATATTCCGTGATAATTTATTATGCCCCTTTCGTCATTTTTCCATGAAGGAGAGTTTTATGTTTCCAACGCGTTATTTGGAACTGTCCACGAAAAAACTGAAACCCAAGATGTATTTGAGAAGAAAAAAAATATAGCGTTTGATCACTATGATAACTATCGTCATTTTTGGGCTGATTTTGCACATACCCTTATATGTGCGTGTTGTTAGGCAGGCATTTGAACCAATTCGGTTCTGCCATTTTCTCTCAATGTGGGCCTCTTTCTCAAATGGTGTTTTTTGGAGCCACAAGCTCGTTATTCTATTACGTAAGTCGAAATGCAGCTTGAGTAGTGTTACATGTGCTGATTTTCCATTGATCCAGTGAGAGTTCAAGGTGCGTTCTGTTCTTGGTAATGGAATGTTTGTTCGGCAGGGCGAATTAGCTGGATATGTGACCTTCAGAATATCCACACTCGCAACTAATGGTACTCTCAACCCTTTTGTTTGTACTGTGGAAAGCCCAGCTCCTCAGTTATATCCAGGTGATAATGGATTTCCCCTCTCCTGGACTTTCCCATCTATCTTTCCTACCCCTCAATTTTAGTTTCGTCTTTTCAACAGACAGCCCCTTCCAAGTCAGTCATTCTTCAGTTCTCGCGATACAGTCGCCTCCCAGTTCTTCCAACGATTCGTCTCTCAGCTCGCGCTACTCACAACTCAACCCTATATCTCTCTCTGTCCCTCTCCCTCCACTTAGTATCTCACAACCAGTTTTACATGTATTGAGAATCCATTGTGCAAGTTTATCTATTCATACTCAACCGGGTATCGCTATTCTGTCAAGTGTAATGCGGTTCACGCTCAAGCTCACTACGTTAATTTATTTCGCAGTTTCAAGCTCCCAACGATGTTAGATTACTGCAAATAAGACGTGGCTCACTCAATGAGCATTCATTGTGAATACGTGGTGAGTCATGGAACGTTTTGGCGCAGTTACTGAACATGATTTACTCAACGATTTTACTGTGAGCTGTGTAATATTTTGGTACTTCAAATGGCACTAGGTTCAATCATACACCGTTCAAGGTGGAATGTGGAGGACTTGGATGTAGCAGATGATCTCTATTCGCTCATGAGAGTCGACGGTGATTAATGGTTCGTTTCCTGAGCTGAACAGAATGCTCCTCATTTATGCTGGCGGGCTGATACCAGAAGTGTTCTACATTTTCTGTTCTCCTGGAACTCCTAACCCTCACCAAAGTTTTGTAGATTCCAGTCTTGAAAAAGGCTCATTCTCGTAACACTAATGTTTGGAAGATAACAATAAGTCATCTCTGTAAACCTCAAGGTTCTCGGGGCACCGCTTGGGGTTTCTATGGCCCTAAGTCTGGCATCTGAGGTCTGTTAATACGCGGAGGTATAGGAACTTCCTGTATCCTGTTTTTTCCTCCACTGACTTCCCTTACTTCAATAACTTGAGCTGCTCTACGTTGTCGTATGATTGTCTCCACTGCCCTAAACCTCGTATCGCCAGTTCTCTGACTACCCAATCACTCTCGTGTGTGCTCAAATCAGTGCCGTTTGATCTCAGTTTCCTATTGAATTCATTCAGAACTCTTCATCTACCGTGTGCCTCAGTGACAGGTCACTAACCAGTGTACGCATCTTGCCAGTTCTGACTTCAACACGAAATCCCGGAGTTGCGCGGGCGAATTATACGAAGAGGCCTCGCAGTTGGTGAGAAAGTCTCTCATTCGAGGGGAATTACGTCTCTATGGATCATTCCAGTTAACATTGACAGCTACGGTAAAAAACTAAATCGAGTCAGCGGGTGAGTGGAGCGAGCGTAACGCGTTTTAGATAACGCGACGAGCGGAAAGCTGCGTGCTATGAGCGGAATATGTGTCGTGAGATCTCGAGAAAACGGGATTTTAGATCTTGGGAAACGTGTCGTGCCAAGAGCATGGGACGTACTTGAGTCTCGGGACTCATCGCTACTGAATAATCGCTTTCGTAACGCCCAATGTTGCTCCCTATCATGAAAACTTGGCATTCTTGAATTGCATCACTGACGCTCACTGCACAACACTCCTATTGGTGGGATAATGCAGTTGAACTTGAATCTCATTACCAGTAATTTAATGAAGCCGAAAAACTGATCTCATTTCTAGTGAAACCTACAGTTCTGTACATACATCAACCTCGGTCATGCGAACTCATCGCCGTGCAACAGGCGACCCAAACGCCGGTCGGAGATAGGAATCTCTGCCAAATCCCCTTCCCCACTCCCTCCACGAAAGTGAGGACATGGAAAATATTTGGTGCAACGCATCACACAACTTTCCTCGGCTTCACGCACATTTTAGCTACTAATCCAATCTCAGTCCACACGAAAACATAAAACATGATGTTTTAAGTTGGAACTTGAAGTTTCGGAATTTATTGGGCTACTGCTACTCATGGCACGACTTTCCATCATTGATAAAATAGCTGGGGCGACCAATTTCTCTGTTTTGGATGGTTCATGCCAAAGATTTTTGAATTATAGCGGAATTCACTGCGAAAAGAGTTAACATAGTTTACAAAATTACTTTATTTTCAAATCCAGAATTTCTTTGGTTGCTCCTGATCATCTTACAACCGCAATTGAATTTCCGTCGTATAAGGGGCTTATTGGACTACCACCCTGATTTGTTTGGGAACTTATAACGAAAAAAACTGCACTAACAGGCCAGTTATATTACCGCGGAGGCTTTTTACCGATATGTATATCACATTCTTCACTGTCGGCCGTGAGGTTGATTAGGAACTCGAGTTATACTCAACGAGAAACGAGCAGTCGGACCCCGGGGCTTGCGATATTTGGGAGTTTAGATGGAGTTGCTGCAAGAGGCTGCCAGTGCAATTCCCAATGTCGACCGCAGTGTCGGCAATTGCTTGGAGGAGACGAAACCGCGGCGTCTCGAAATTTTCCCTTCGTTTCCTACGGCGAAAAGAAGATGATCACACGACTTTCCTTCGCTCTAGTCGCGGGATTGTCTGCTAAACTTTTCAAAACTGATTTGAAAGACTTTACGTTCATCTCATTTGTTGAGTTAATAACACTACGAACTAGAAAGTGAAATGATGCAATCGCTTGGTAATTTTTGTTTCAGATATTAAAGTAATTGGGTTAGTTGCTAGTAGGTAAATTACTAAAGTTAACGCACCTGTTTGATGAGTCCTTCTCCTCTGGCTCCTATGGCTGGTGACATAATGTGGGCCTCACCAGTACAGCAGTCTATCTCGCCAGCCAGAGGGCGTTAACTTCAGTAATTTCTGTTTATTTGGTTTCCTTCGAAGCTTTACGTTTCAAAGGCTTTTACTCAAGGATAACACCATTTCGGAAAACGGTATGTGAGTGACTGCCATTAAATTGAAAGAACAGCCGAACCAAATCAGCTAACGTTTGATATTTAGCGTACAAATCTACATGCGACGCCAAAAATAAGTATAGTACTATATTATCAGAAGATCAAGACTACTTTAAAAAATATATATTCCCCCCAAAGCTTTTAATCGCACTTTTTGTACAACGCGTGGGTACATTTTTCATCGGTAGGAAAAATTCGAGGGGAGCACAATACATTATCAATAATTTCGACGAAAAATTTGGTCCAGTTTTATTCCTTAAACCCCCCTCTTCGTAAAAAAGTCGTGTCGATAGTCCAACAAGCTAGGAGTACACAGTACCTCAATGATGAAGGTTGAAGGATAATTAGAAACAACCCAATAAATGCTGGAATGTATACTATCATCGTTCCATTTAATTTTTCAATGTGAACCTTTCCAAAAAAATTACGTCGATACTCTCATAAATTATTTGTAGCGGTCGTGACATAAGTAGGGTACCTTCTGGAACGTTAAGCGCTACCAGTTTCTTGTTGTAGATTTTCACTTACGTATGTTTCAATTCCGAAAAATACCATTTGGGATAATGGTGTTGATGCAATTGAGATAAAACAGGTGAACCAATTCGACTAACATTTTATATTTATTTTTTATGTTTTGTATCGACAGTTCCAAATGGTGCGACACCACCATGGGATTCTTATCCCTAGGAAAATGACGAGAGCAGCACAATAAATCATCCAAGACACCGAAGAATTCTTGCACTTGCATCCTCCGAAAAATTAGGGTGGCAGTCCAAAGAGCTGCATATACGATAATAGCTTAATAACGCTCATAAGATAGGAGCAGCTCGAGAAATTCCGGAGTTCAAACCACTGCCGTTTCACTTGCAACAATTTCTCAGCCCCCCCCCCCCCCCCGATAATTTCAAAATAACGTGCAACATCCATCCACAAATCATGAGCTGTGTGAAAAATTGTTGGGGTTGACAGCTAAAACCACGAAAATCTCTGTTTGTGCGTGAGGCTGGGGCAAAATGGTGTGATGCGTCGCACCTCCTATTTCAAATCGAGTTTTGACGTCATCGATCTCGTCATTTTCTGAACCAGAATAACGCGAAATGAATTGAGCACAGGGATTGAAAAAAAGCTTTTTATGTTTGCTTCTTTTGTAGCGCGACCCTAAGACCTTAACTCGTTATCCAGGTGCTCGTCGGGATTGTGCAATATATACAGAGGGTTCCTAGTGATCAGAACCAGTCGAGGTTTGGGATTGATTATGTGACTCGGAAGTACAAATCTTGTAGAGTAATTAGCTGACCTTGCGTCAGTCTCAAGCAGAATAGAATGCTTATGAAAAAAGCAGGAGGTTCCTCGCGAAGAGCTGCCTGAGAGAGAAAGCAAGGTACTTACGGGCTATAACTTTCAAGATGGTATTCTGGACCATACAAATTTTATTGTGAGAACTCAGTGCCCCTTCCCACACAATAATGCCAGCACGGGCTGTACAAGGGGTATAGATGGGTTTTCAGGTTTTTTCGTCCTGCACTTGCCTAATATAGAAGATGCGGGTGAATTTACTAAGGTTCCGAACCACAGAATCCGCATGTTTTTTCCCCAGGAGAGCCTCCCGTCAATACTCACCCCCAGATATTTATATTCATTTACCTTCCCTTTTAAGTGTAACGTGTAAGTGTAATCTACGACTTTACCACGAATACATCAACTCGGTTATTTTACGTCAAACAGAAAAGACTCTTCAATTTTTTCCAAAATACTCCTATGACTTCCGTCATATGGAACAAGCGAATAATAATAAAAAACTGGGTGTTAGCCACATTACTCCCTCCCAAGAGTCAACGATACTGTACTGGAAAGCGGACCTGTCGGCCACTCCGAGTGGTAGTATGATGAGTTGTCGGTTCAGTAGCTGGTACGCTTGTCTGAGGGATAGAAGAAAGATGAGAAGCTGAGTACAGATCTGTAGACTCAGCCTGCACAAAAGTGAGTTTTTAAAAAATATAATGCCGAGAGAGCCAATTCTAGACGGACAAAATCATCAAGGTTTGTACGTTGCAAGAGTTGCTATCAAAATTCCTCCAATCTGGCGCCGTAATGTTAAAATTTGGAGAATGCAAGTTGATGCTCAATTTGATAAGTCTCCAGTCACGACCGATTTAACTAAATTTAACTATGTACTAGCCTCCCTTGATAGTGGCGTAGCTGAATTTATCTCAGATTTGTTGGTAAAACCTCGTTCAGCAAATCCCTATAAAGATTTAATGGACCAATCCAAATTTGGAATTTCTGAAGGACGTAAAGCAAGTAAACTCGCGGATAGAAAACTCTCGCAGTTTCTCCGGGAAATGCGTTCTTTGGCCGGCAATCAAGTTCAGGATAAAAATTATGTTCCTCCAACGTTTACCAGTCAATGTACGATCAATACTCGCGCTTCTGCTGATCCTGTGGATAACACGGCTTTAATGGCAGGTGAAATTATTGAATTAGCTCCTTCACAATAGTATTCAAGCTGTAGGCACTTCCGATACCACTAGCACGCGTCTTGATCGTTTAGAATCACGTCGTGGTCACCACTTGTGTAAGTGTAACTTAAATCTACGACTTTACCACGAAATCAACTTGGTTACTTTACGTCAAAAGAAAATACTAAACCCTTACTTTTTCCAAAAATCTCTCATGACTGTGGTCATAGGAGCAAGCGAATAATAATAATAACGTGAAGGTAGCCACACCCTAAAGAGGGACAAGCACAGAATGTTGTGAAACAGACATGTTGGTTTTGATAGCAACACTGATTGCGTGGTGCTTGAAATTGCCATAAATGCCTTTTTTATATGATTTAACCGTTCCATTTCCACCGTGAACTGCAGGCTAAATATGACTCACACACAGCCTATGGTTTTTCCCTTGTCATTGGCGAGCGAGTACTTACATTTTTAAATCGAAAATTTCACGATCCATGCACGAATGCAAACGTTCGCAAAAGTTATCTGGCCATTGTACAAGACCAAATTTAACATTATGCGAACAGCCTCCAAACAAATCTCTGCATTTCCCAACTCATAATCTCCTTTCAGTCACAGCAATTTTAATTAAACGCGAAAAAACGTAATTCGGTTAATTGTTCGCGTGAAATGCCACTAATTCTGTGTTATGAACCTCCCGAAAGTCGACTAAACCGTCCAAAAATCGGTATCTGAGCGACAGATTCGGTTCGAAACCCCGTTGGAATAATAGAAGCGATAAACGAGAAGTAGGAGCCGAAGAAATCGATATCAGAATCGTCGTCGGGTCAACGGAATGCGAAGGGCGAACTTGAGAGAAGGCGACCTTCGTAAAAAGGAGAAGCAATCACCCGCGTTTCACAATTCGGTTCACTCACCTCCATTCGCTGCCGCATTATGACGTCGCGAAACGGAAGCTCCGACCAAAATATCGGGTTCCAAGCATCGAGCAACTTTCCGACAAAAAGATAGGAGCGTAACGTTCCTAAATTTATTGGGTTGCCCGCAGCTATGTCGCGACTTTCAATGAGCACCGAGCGTGTAGGTAATTTGTTGGGTGAGAAATCACGTGTTATCTTTTTTAGAAATACTTGCTAACCCGGCAAACGTCGGTTTGCCGTATAAATGATTTCTAGTGAATATTTTGGTAGTCTAGTAAAAAATAACTAACTTCTTGTTAGTGTGTAGTGATGTGGCGCGTGATGGAAAGGGGAATGGAGATAGCCGATAGCAATTGCAAAGCCTCCACGCATTTATCTTTTGAATTCTTCACACTTTCATTATATTAACTAATAAATTTCAAATTACATCCTTATCACTAATTATGACAATTATAAAAACAACATGGGCCGTTTTCAACATGCTGAACGCAATGACTGTGGTAAGCCGTTAGACCAAACCACGATTTAAGCCAAATCGAAAAGGCACTAATGAGGTCAATTGACAATACAGCAACGTAATATGGCGTCCGTTCGACCTTTTTGAAGACATCAACTGCCCTGTAACTGCACACCCAGCCCTCAACAAATCAGATTTGGACAAATTATAATTTTAAAAAATTATTTGAAGCTGGCCGTATTAACCTCTGACGAAGATGAAACCGGCGAGGAGCTTGAAATGCACGTTTCGTGCAAAATCTGCAACAAAAAGCTAAATTAGTCCTGGAGAGTTCTTAGGTAGGACCAGATAAATTGAAAGGGGTACATTAAAATGAGAGAGCTGAGCGTAAAAAGGTAAAACCCAAAAATGGCGAGGCTACAAGTTCTACACGCTCAAGATCAAAGGAAGGGAGAATGATTATGTCTAATAATGTTATTTAAAGCTCTAACGCGCGTGTCTGTTCCTTTTAACTGCAACAAGAAGATTGTACGTGAAAATCCTGAGTGAGACTAACCTAAATCTAGCTCTCTGAGTAATAGTTTTCCTTCTAACGTGATAAAATGATTATTGTAGTCATTTTGGTGGTAGAAAGGTGAACATTTAGATTTGTATGTCATTTTTAATGCGAATCAAACAAAAATTAAAATAAACAATTTCGTACAAAAAGAGTAAGATATAGTTAACGTTATATTCTCAGACCTAGTGAATGTATGCGCAAAATTTGATACGGTCAAACCTTTTCAGAGGAGTTTTGTTACAAACACTAGAAATTTAAATGTTAGACAATGAAAACGTTGTAAAAACCCATACAATGCGACGTATCATTCAACTTTCCTCAGCCCAGCGTACATTCAGTGATTTTTACAGCTTTAGTTACTAATCCGATTTTCACTAAATTCATTTCAGCTTGGTAAAACATACTGTTGGGCGCTTGAGTTGGAGTAAAAGAAATACGGGAATGAACGTGAGTAAGGACTGCATTAACACATGGAATATAAGTTTGAATGAGTATTTGAGCGCGAACGAGGGGATCTCTGAATAGGTGAACTGGTTGCGGAGAATAAAACCAAAGAGCTTTGTGTGTTTCGGGACTGGGTCTAGAGGAGGTGAACTGAGTGGATAATTTGGAAAGTCCCACAGTGGAAATTCGTTGTCGGCCTCGGAAATAAGCTGAATGTGCAAATGGACTTTCACGGAGCTAAAAAAGCTGAACTCGATGTTCAGGGAAATCCCGAAACGAGGGCTTCTGGTTAGAGGCAAGTGCGAACGTTCTGAGCGCAGCTATTTGTTGAATTTCAACAAATTCAGCCTGCACCGAGTACATACCTTCCCACGTTACGTAGAATGTCGTAACGTGTACAGTTCCGGATTATATTGAGGTGCTCCTACTTATGCCACGACCACTAGTTTGTGCTAAGGAGTTTCATGAAACCGTCAACACGATTTTTTCGAGAAAGATCGAGGAATCGGCAGTTTGAATTCCAGAATTTCTGGTGGTGCTGATAATTATTTTATAGTTTTCAAACACTCATCGTACTGGTACTTTATTGGAGTACCCAATCGAATTAACGTTAACTTGGACGATTGATTTATATTTTTGTATTAACGTGTTTCCCTGAAATCCTCAGTCCCTCGGCCTGGGCAGTAACGATGCAGCCCTAAATTGTAGCCACCACCGCCAATCCTGCACGTTGCCGCCTAGAAAGTTTACAGACGTCTCAACAACAGTTTTTAAACTTTCTAGCGGCCAAATTGGATGTCGTTGTCGCGAAACTCTCCGCTGACGGGTCGCTGAACTCAATTTTTCCCCTTTCGCTTCAATAATTTGTTAAGGAAACCCGTTCCGCAGTTACGTCCTCAATATTTTGCCAAATCCGCGGGATTTCATTGTGTAAAACGGTTTCGGAGGCTCCTCCGCTGGCGAAGCTGATTTGGTCAAAAAAACCCTGGGCGGCTCCGGAGGGGGCTGATATTCGATGCCTGCCCTGTCCCTCTCCATTCTTATTCCTATTCCTATTCTTATTCTCCAAACTCAACTTTCGGATGGATTTCCTTCCTCGCTGAAGGGGTTCATTCACCTCTTCTGCTTTCCGCTTGCTCTTTCCTCTTTGACAAAATAAATGCCACCACAGTCGCTTTTTCTTCCTTCGTTTAAAGCGACTCGTTTTTGAGTCGCGTCGACAATCCGAACCCGCAGTGGGCATTCGAGGTAGCGTAGTCGTTGACCTGGTTCACCTGAATTCAAATGGGCGAGGTGATTGAATCGTCGGCCACCACGAATTGCACCACGCACAGCCGGACACTTCTGCAGAAAAGAGAGCGCAACAAATTATCCAAAATAATGACAAAACTAAATTTTGGGGGTTTTTCTGCATAAAAACGGCTCGTATCACGCTAGCGCGCTCACAAGAATCATATAAATAGTCCAATAAGCTACCTATGCGATGGAAGTTTAATGATTACTGTAAGCTCATTACGAGCCACTCGATAAAATCCAGAGTTGACAGTATCGTCATTTTTTTTTTTTTTACTTTCCTTGGCTCTACGAGGCAGAAAGAAAAGTCATGTAGTCGAGTGATAACCTATTTTTTAAATTTCGGCCATTTTACGTTTTGGGTGCTTCTGATTTTGCTAACACCATATGAGAAAATAGTGTGACTCCATGAACGCTCGGAGTCACATAATCATCCCTGTCCTACAGAACGCGATCTGTCCTTAATGTACATCCATGTCTTAATCGTGGCGGGAGACGTGTTAGGTGATTTGTAAGGTTAGTGAATATCGAACGTTGATTACTTTTAGGTAAGTTGTTGGCAAAGGCAAATTCAGTATTCTCGCTACATAGGGCATGGGTGGGTTTCGATAAGGTTAGTAGGATGGGAGATATTGTGGATGGTTGTTGCGCTGTGTGGGCGCCCTGGGGGGGGGGGGTGAAAGTTTTGCTTAATTTTCTCGCCAATATTTTAGGTTGACAGGGACCTCTGAAACCCCCCCCCCCCCATTAAGGAAACCCTGAGAAACGGTCCAGGGGGGTCAACTTTCAGGGATCAAGCACCCCACTCCTGTATGGCAGATGGGGCGTGTGTCTGGTGTGATGGTATGCATGTAATTAATTGCGGGGTGAATTCCCGTTTTGGTGTGGCAGAGCCTACATAACCTGCAGCGCCAACTGAACGATCCAAGTGATTATTGAACTTAGTCGTTAAGTGCATGATGAACAAGCGGAGAGCGAAAACTTGCGCTAGATAAACGGCAAGCGTGATGGGAGTCCTCGTCAAAGTTACGTGACATGTACGAGTTTTTTCAATGTCCGTGAGTGTCTTGGGAGAGAGAGGGTTGAGCCAGACCACTAGACGAGCCAGTTCCTTACTGGACAATCGTTGGCTCCATTTCTTTCTTCTCAAAGACTCTCCATACTGCACATCTTGCGCCTCCAGTGCGGGGGGAAACAAGAAACTACGTGCTGATCACTTGATATGTCCGTTTGAAACTTACCACCCAAGTCAATAGTTGGATTAGTTAGGAAACCGAATTAAGAACTCCTCTCATGATACGGATTTCCCAGGGGCATACCTCCGCCTGGTAACACATGGGCCACAGATTTGGATTCGGTGGATACTGAGCAAGTGCGAATTGATCGACGTTGACCTGTGTGGCAGAGCCTCGAATAGGCTCAAATTTCGTACGTAACATGCAGCCTAAATTAACTATAGGTATCATAATGATATATTGATGTTGTGTCATTCTCGGTCCTGAGCCGTAAAATGTAGTATCTACGATTGATCTTCGATGCTCCGCGTTCGTTCATTCATCGGCTCGCGTAGCTCCCTTTGCATTTCAGCTACAGGTTGACCGAATTCGTCAGTGAATTACGTTACCGCAGCCTATTGTTGTCACTAGGAGCAAAAAAACCTATCGTTCCGTCAAATCTCGTCCTTCGATATTTGCAACCTCCTCAGTTGGACCCACTCTGGCGAAATTTGGGCCGGTGTTGATTATTGCGATCTTTACCTATTGTTGTCGACGCAAGTTAAGAGCGATTGCCGCTCGCATCGTCGAACGAACATGAATCTTTTGGGTCGCGTGTCGTCAATTATCCGCAATCCGCTCGACAGGCAGTGGATGAGCGCATCGATTTGTAAACTATTTCGAGAACTGTAAGTTAAAATGTCAGAATAATCGCGCGATCTCCAACATTCGAAGTTTGTGTATCACCTTCGGATGTGTGGAAAATTAGATATTGTTTTAATTACGAGACTGTCATCGACCTCAAATAAAGTTGATGGAACAGGTGAGTTCGGTGCTCAGTTGTCTTGTCAAAGAGTTGTCTTTGCTCTAAGAGTTTCTACCGAAATGTGCTCTCAATTTAAAGCGCGCTGTGAGGTCTTTCATTTTTGATAAAATTTGAAAGACATTGTTTGACGTTTCAAGAATTTAATTTGCTGTATTTCAGCATATATCTCCGTTCAACGGGTAATTAAACATTCTGATCGTGCAGAACAAAATTTACAAACTCATTTTGACGTTCTGGGACGTTCCAGATACCTACAGATATTACTGTAGGCGGTTAACAGAATATACGTGGAGGATGTTGTATGTTGCTGACGTTAGGCTCATAATGAGGGCAGAGATGTGTGGCACAGTAGGACCAGAGCTGTACGTACGGAAATGCTTTCGGGTGTACTCCAGTGTGGTGTGTGGATGATGTGGCTGTTTTACGGACAACAGATGAATGGGCACTAGATAAATGGTACGCGAGATGGGAGTCCTGCACCTTCACAGGTCTGGGTTCGGTGGGAATATTGCAATGCCTCAGGTAGGAAAGAAGGGCGTTTTAAATGCTCCAAACCTGGCTGAAATGGTGCGTGACACAGAAGAAGACAACGGACAAGTACACTCATCATGCGCTCCTAGCAGTCGTTAGGGTCTGCCTCATCCTATTCTAGATCTGCCGGTTCTTACGCAACAGCAAATCCCGCTTGGAAAACATTGCAGAGTCGGCGTCAGGAACAATACTGCATTTACTAAAGTTAACGTACCTGTTAGGTGAGTCCGTCTCCTCTGGCTTGTGAGTTACTGTGGGCAAGCGCTTTCGATGTAAAGACATCATCGTCTGGCCGTTAAGTCAGACAGTTTTATAACCCAATTTCTTTAATACTGCATTTGTTCTTCCCCGAATTGCCTCCATGTGACACACTAGATGAAGCATCGAGCAGTAATTGAGCGCAGGCTGGTTGCTGGAGAGGATTTTTATGGGTGGTCGGTTCTGGGTGAGAATTGATGAGATGAAGAGGAGGTGTTTGGAGCAGGCTGAATTAGTTGAAGTCAATGGGTAGTTCTGGTTTTTGGCATTCTCCAACCACTCGAGTCCAGCTCCTTTGACTCCTGGAGCCTTTGATGATAACTGCGGGAAAGTCTGAGTTGCTCGTTCAGTCGGCTTCTCTTTCAGGCTAGCAGCTTAAGTGTATTAACGTTATTTCCGAAGCTGACCACAGTTTTCCCTTTTTTGGACTTTCCAAAATATCCACTTCCCACATCTTGGTTTACCTCTTCTCCAACTCGTTCTCTTCCCTGGCTCAACCCCAAAAACTACACTGATCTCTCAGCTCTCACGCAACTCACTCGCTCTCATTCCCCGCTTACAGTTCACCTATTCAGAGACCCCCTTGTTCGTGCTTAAATACTCATTCAAGTCCTCACTCAGGCGCTCACCATCGCTCGTTCATTCATTTATTTTATTCCAAATCAAGCTCTCGAGCGCCCAACAGGAGGTCATCCATAAGACTCATTCCCACATGATGGATACAGGAGGATATTGTCATAAGTATTGGGAATTGGAAGCTCGTATGTCATTTTTCAACGTCCTACTCATTGGCAAGACATTTATGCCAGCTGACCAATAGACTGTTTCTATTATCATACACTTTTCGTAGTTTTTCCTCCTGCTCTTACTGTTTAACAATAAATAATCATTTATTTTTACAAGTGTCTCAAGAGTCGTAGTTAATTATTTAAAATGGTTTACAGTGTGGCAGAGATAGAATAATTGTATCGTGGCGATTATCTCGTTCTAAAAATGTTTCTTCGCGTTCTATTTTAAATTCATAATTTATTCCTTAAAATGCAGTAATCAAGTACAATAATTAGTATTGACCTGAAACGTTCACTTCTAATTTGTCTCGTAATGTCTTGCTACTTGTAAATTATCGCTCATTTGACTTGTACATGAGACAGATGTGTCCTGACCTTCTGTTTTTTATTGTTTCAGGTGAGTTTTTGTGTGGGATTGCTTCTCTTTTGTCACGTGAGTAACACAACGTTTTTGTTTTGTAAAGTTGCTGCTGCTAAAAATGTAATTTGAAACTCGGGTTAAAGGGCGACAGTGACGCATATTCGTAGGCTCCTCCGCGTTTCCCTCAATTCTCGCTAAATGGAGCATCTTATTTTGCCTATGCGGCACCAATTGTTATTTTAGTCGTTTTTTCTCCCTCTTCCCCCCCCCCCCTTTTCTTTTTTTGTTTCTCCTATTTTTCTTTCCCTCTTCAATTTCTTTCTTCTTGACTTCTCGTGTGGTCGGGTTGTCAAGTCTCCAAAAAAAACCGGCTTCGATCGTTATCAGGCGTTTGGCACGATAACGGACGGGTCTAAATTTAGACGGATAAAAGGGTTGTAAAATCGAGAAAAATAAACGACTCATCTCCGACCCAGTTTTTCGCTCGGAGCATTTGATACGAGGCGAAGGCGGCCTTACTGGTTTTCGTGAATAAGAAAAGATGTCAAGTTCCAAGGCACGCGTCAGTTCCTGCTCATTTGGACGCCCATGACGGATTTGTAATTATTTGAAGTTGAAGGGGGCTGTACGTCTTCGGATGGGAGATCCTTTGTAGTTCCTTTGGAGAAGGTGGATGAGGGAAATCGTTAGTGACAGGTCGCTAAATCGTTAGGTTCATCAGCAGGAATCCGGCGTCAGTGAATAGAAGAGGCCACAGTGCAATGGGATGAGATACCAGCTGGGAGGGAGGTTGAGTATTGGTATTAAGCAAGTGAAACGGATGTGCTTCAAAGAACACTAGATCTGCCCCTTCCCGAGTTTCTCCCTCCTCCTTGACTTCGTCTTAGTGGCACTCCCAGGAGTGGAGCCTGTCATCTCATTCTGCTCCGTAACAGATATTTTTCTTCCAAGTGATGTCAGCATCTTCATCTGTTTTGGTTGAATCCCTTTGATATCGAACATATATTTGGAAAAGGAGGCTGTTGCAGGGGGTCATGAGACTATGATGACTCAACTCAACCTGCTTCGAAGTCTGCATCTGTCCATGCCATCCTAGACCAATCCATTTGTCCATGACGTCAATAAGCCATCAATATTCTGTTTTTGGTTCAACTTCTACGAATCATCGAACCAACTGATGAACTGTCGTTACTCTCACGATCCTGCTCAGCATAAGAGGAATTAATAAAACTCAGCGTGGGTCGTGTGGTCAATTAGTAAAAGTTTCGCCTGGATGAGGTTGATATTGTGCGGTTTCTGATGTTACTTCAGAGTTCGTGTAGGTTTGTGGAGCATGTAGGTGTTGTGGTAACTGAAGTTAGTGGAGCCTTGGATCATAAAGGTGATCATATTAAAACGAAGTATAGAATTCCGAATTCTTTCAATAGGAGAATGTGCTACGAACACCGTCATGAAAGAAGAATATTTCATTCAACATTTGTTTATTTATCGACATAATTGACATCAAGTTCTATACACTTTAGCCTGGACACCAGCTTTTCCGTGCTCTCTGTAAAGGATACAGTCGGAAGGAAGCCTGTAGCTCAACCTCCCTCCCTGTCTGTTTTCTTATGTAGTGATATTCGCTGAACCTTCAAACGTGAACATCAGCCACATATCCGATATTATATTTAGTTGTACATTTCGGTCAGCATTTGATGTATCAGTTCATGGCGGTGAGCCTACAGGACAGCAAGAACCAACAACATGCAACCTTCTGGCTGTGTCACACCTTATTCTGTCCAAGGGTCACTCGAGTGATTCTGGGTACGTTCTTTCATTTTGTTAGATTCCTCCAAGTTGACCTTTGTGTGTATGGAGAAATTAAACGATTTTTTCGTTTTTTTCTCCACAGACACTATACGTTAGTTCGCTCATTGCTACAAGAGACACAACTTGACGCAGTACCTGCGAAAACTGTTTCATTCCACCTCTAAAATGCCAAATATGACTTAAAACTTCGTTTCAGGGTTTAAAGCGAAGGAAACTCTCAGGCGTACGTATTTTTCGAAATGATATTTTCCGTTCGGGCGAACGCGTAGTTTTTTTTGCTGTACTGCGATAGAACCCACAAAGTGGATATTCGTTAAAAAGGATTAATCCCCACCCTCCACTTCCCTCCTGACAACAGAGTTTTCCTTTGATTTTACGGAAACCAGAATATTCGAGGAAATGAAAATTCGGTTTATAAAAACATCCTCTTCAACTTCGCGGGTCGTCGAAATTTTCGAAAAAAAACAAAAAACAACAAAAAAAATCTCTCGTCGTCGATACAAAAAAGCCTCTTGAGGATGAAACTTTTTTGAGCGTGTTTAACCGGGTCGAAACGAGAAATGTGAAGTTTTCCGGGAAATTTGCGGTGGCGGAACGAGATGAAAAAGAATCGGGAAAAGCGGCGCGAGGGGGAGAGAAGTGGGGGACTCTTTTGATCTGTGATCCGGCTCTTGGGCTTGTGATTCGTTCTTAATCTCGCCAGTTGAATCCGTTGAGCCAGTCTCTGAGGAGGGCTTTTGAATAGGGCGTTAGCGGAGGGGGTGTTTTTCTAGCCGAGATCGAGCAAGGGATTCGGTTTCCAAAAGGGTGCAAGTACAGATTGAGGTACATGCTGCCTTAGTGGGTCAGGTAGTTCTGAGAACTACCTCCAGAAATCGGCTACGAAGCTCTGCTTGTGTAGCGAAATATCAGAGATCGGCGTGTTTGACCCGCGACGCAGGACCTGGAAATTATCGCAGTGGTCTAAACCCTTTTTGTCAAAGCGCTGAAATATTATTCAGTTGGTAACGGGTTGCTATTGTTCCAGTTCTATCTCTATAGAGGAGAGGGTTTGACAGTAAGCTGAACTATACTAGAAAGCACACAGTGGTTGTTAGTACCGAGGAATACGGCAATGGAGGAGAAACGTTTGAAAATGCTTTGTACTCTAAAAGGATTTGTCTGTGGCCCAGAAATACGGGAGGAAGGTTTTGACCCCACTCTGAAATTCTCCTGAAAGATCTTTAAATTCTTCACTCACCTGGGAATATGTCAGTGGAAGAGAAAGGTTCATCAGTAAACTAAACTATTTTTAAAAGGGCGAAGTTTGCCAGTTGGCTGATATATCCTGAAGACAGTGATCAGTCTCGTCAGAGTCTTGATTGTATCCCACTGACAAACAAAGGTACGTCAGTGGTAACTACTCCACTGGTTTAGTTGTTGGATGAATGATTTAGTTTTGTTACTCCTCCCCCCATCTGAAAAAAAGAGTGGGCAGGTAGTCTACCAGTCCACCTGATCTATTCCAAGCTGGTTCAATTTCCTTATGCGGGATATCAGCAGCCTTCGATTATATACAAATTGTTCTACTCGAGGTGAGCTGCTGAAGGCGTTTATTTGATTTTTGATCGTGTCTTCGTCCTATTATCCACTCTCTTCTGTTTTTTTTTCATTCGAAGCGATTACGCTTTTACCTTTACATTCAAAGACCATTTATTTATCCATCCATTCAGCTTTAAATAATGTGTTTACAAAAATATGAAATAACGAATATTAAATATGTAATAACACGTTAATAATATGTGTAAATAACACATAACAATATAAATGATAATAATAGAAGGATCTTGGTTGTGCTCAGCTTCATCGTACACCCCTCACCACACGTTACAAATGCACACCCAGTCCTATATCTGAGAACAACGATCAAAAGCAGTACTGAAACCAGACCATAATCACTGACTACATCAACAAACCAGATATAATACACAATAACGACAAATGGACGTCTTTTATAGGTCGCACGTCATCACTACTCAACAAAGAGGTATAAATAGCACCGACTGTCGAATCCTCGACTGGTATCATACCACTATGGCCCACGCCAAAAGCGCCTACATCAAATTACCGAAGGCCACAATTAGGTCAGGAAGTTCCTTAACACAAGATTGAGGATCTCGCTCACGGCCCGACCTCATCCTAAACCCCTCGCAATAGGTTGGATTTAAAATGATAATGAAAGATAAAGCCTTATCTATAAAAAATAAAAATAAAATGTATTCGCGTGTCTTTCCAAGTATTTTCTGGGTTCGCTTCTTTCATTTCATTTTCGGCCACAATCCACTCGCACTTTGCTTGGAAATGAATTGCAGACGGTTGGCCAGGGAGCTAAAATATTTGGGGGCTGATGATGAGGCTTGTCTTTTCCACTTGGGGGGCTACTCTGAAACGCCCTGTAAGGGTGATCTTGGGTCGCAACGCCAACTTAGAATTTGAGTTCATGGCTCGTTTGTTACTTTCCTTAGCCCCGCGAAGTAGAAAGGATTTATGTAAAATTTTGAATTTTACCTCCGCCGTTCCTCGGAATACCATTTCTCACAATTTTCACCGCGTTAATACGAGAACGGTAACCACCAACCTAACCTGAAAAACCTTGTTGACAGTCTCATGAATTACGTATACACTATTTGCTCAATAATGGTCGTGGTATAAGTAGGAGAACACAATAAATTCTGAAATCTTCAGCGCCCACAGTTTTCACGTAGAACGTTGTTAATTTACAACATGAAAAACAGATTTGATTTGTTAAAGTGAAGAAATTTGTTAAATGCGAGTGGAACTGAGGGAAGTTGTGTGGTGCGTCGCAAATTTTGTTCGGTGCGTTATAAGTTCTTCATATTGCGACGTTTCGATTTTTCTGGTCGTTCGAGGCACATCCTGACGGAGTGGAAGTGTGTGTTTCTGGCGGCGTTTCTCTTGATTAGGTTATTGAAGGGGTTCAAGCTGAGGTTCTAAGTGCTCGGAACTGAACAGAAAAAGTTATTGTTAGTTATGACTGGCAGTCAGCGAGGCGACTCAATAGTCCCATTTCAATAGGTCGGTAGCCCGGGCTCAGAATAGAAATGTCCGGAGGAGCAAAGCCGTCAACAGAAAAATACGAGTCCCACTTGAGTTCGGGAGCCTGGGGCCAAAGGCCCTGCTCTGCTCGGAAGCCACCAACAAATCCTGAGTTGTCCCGCGCCGGGCGGAACGGCTCCGTCGTTGCCCCAGTTTGAGCTGAGAGCCAGCGGAGGGCGAGGAAAAGAATTCATCTCCCTCTCCCGGAGCCAAGGCCCCTGATTTATGGTCAACCAGTCGTTTTTCGTTTGATGCTTCCACTCTGACCTCAAAGAATCAGGCGAATCTCTTCTCTTCCCGTCTATTTTCGGGGGTCTAGGATCTGCCCCGAAACTCAAGTCGAGATGGACCGAAGAACCCGTGCAGACAGTGATACAGATCTTTCCATCGCTAATAGTTGACCCTTTCCATCTTGTCACTTTTTCGGGGGCGAATCGCAAAACGACGTGTTGGGCCCGGCCTGACATTTTATTTTACTTCTTTCGTATTTTACTGATAGCTTCGTTTTCTTGTCGATTGGCAGCCGACCAGACCTCCATGTGGACGTAAAACATCCCCATGACCCAGTAGACAAATCACTAGGCTGTCGTCGACTGAGGTAACGGGACTGTTCCAGATTGGAGTGGACTTCGGATGAGTTGAGCTGACACGTTCCACAGCTCCTTGTCAGAGATCGATAACTTCGAGATTAGGACACACACACACACTACTACGTATTCAGGGATATCTACCAATTGTATACAAGTAACGTATTTACCCTGCAGATCTCCGGGGCATTTCAAAATAAGGCTATTAGCCTGAGATGGAAATTAAACTACGAACGAAGAAGTGAATGAATGTAGAGACTGTATTTTGCTTAACCATCCGTTGGGTAGACACAACAGGCTCACGAGAGCGAGTTCAGGGTAACGTATGAAAGACAGAATGAGAGTCCATGAAACCCGCCAACTTAGGGGCTTTGTCGCCAGGCAGGATGAACTGTGCTGCACAAATAATACGTAGTTACCTTCTGAGGTCCGTGTCTCACGAACACTTCCCATGTCGTATTGTTTATAACTATCCTCATAAAAAGTGTAATACAAAATTGTGTTGGGGCGGACAGTTCAGCGTCGGCTCGTCATTTATTTATTTGAAACGATACGGGTCGAAGCCCAATAAGTATAACGAAATGCAATTGAAAGTTAAATGGAGACTACAGTTCCTGAAACCTAGCAACACAGTAATGACATATTCACACGCATAACTTGAAGGGTTGAAGGGATCAGCCTCCTCCCTGGCCGTTTAATCTGCGCTGACATTGGGCGAGAGGAGAGTTAATCAGGTAGGGCCACGGGCACATAGAAAGACCGGTGGGGGAACCACTGAGGATCTTCCATCGGACTCATTCGATGTCCTCCTGCAAGTGAAACCAAGAGTCCAATGAGCTTTGCCACGAATGTGGTCAATCCGTGCCTGGGATGACAATGATTCAGCAAACTTCACGTACTGTCGACTGAACCTGCAGATTCTGACTCCTAAGAGTAGGGGCTGTCTAGATCTGAGGAATGTAGTGGTCAAATACGTGTTAACGTTCAGACCCAATCTCACGCCTGACCACCAACCCGCTCAGGCAAGCCTGCAACGCAGCTGAACGACTAATATCGCTTGCACAGCTAAGAAGAGATAGCGAACCTGGCCAGACAACACCTCATGAATGTCATCAGTGAACACCGAAAACAGCAAGGGTCCGAAGTGGGATCCTTGGGGAACACAAGAGGAGGCATGAAACAGTCTGAACAGTACCCCTCCCCCTCTGACTAGCCTGTGGGTAGCCGGCGAACTATTTCAGGATAACCCCTCAAAACCTGAAGGACTCCAACTAGTTCTACAGAATAGAGCGCAAAACTCAGTCAAGTCGACTTGCAAACCCTGGTGGAAGGCGTCAAGGACGATAATATCACTAACCCCTTTATAGGGAATAGCTTCGAGTGAATATGTGTAAGAACCATTAATTTTATACGCAGTACCATTTGCAATTTCTCCATAATTTCATAATACCATGACGAGGGTTACGCGCATATTTTACAAGTTCCGAGAGTTATTTGGCAGCCGCCCAAAAGTATTCTCTCACATCGGGAACCTATTCGGTTTTTCGTATCGCATTACGACGCGTCAATCAATCGCGTATGCCATTCCGGGGTGTTGGACAGAGGAGCAGGAGTGGCTGCTATTCGAAGGAGCAATTATCGTGAGTCGGGCGATTCTATCGAACTCTCAGAAGTCACCTTGGCACAGAGAAAGATAACCCGGGCTCCGAAGCCTCCCTTTCCGCTTCTCGTTCGTTGCGTCACAGTCTTCTCTCGAGTTTATTGCCCGATTCCAAGGATTTGTCTTTACCCCCTTTCGCGGCAGTCGCGTTTTTCTATTGGTAGCGGAGCGGCTCCCCGATTCACGTCACGGGGAGAAAAACGTTCGATTATATGCAATTTTTACAATCCGCTACCCAAAGGGTAAAAAAAAGTATAATCGTGTAAAAAAAAAGGTGAGTTTTCAGCAAATCTTAACGTTATGAGGCCTGCTGAATCCAAAAACCGTGTGTCGAACGGCCACACTCCAAAGACCGATTGAGGTGGTTCTATTTTTGTTTTGGTTGTGATTATTGTAGACACTGAAATGAGGTTTTGGGGTTTCGGTAAAGGGGGGGGGGGGGCGGGGGGGGCGGGGGGGGGGGCGAAAATGTACCAAAAACTAGTAGGGTTATTATGCATTTTTCTTCAAAAAACCTATAACGATTTTGATTAGACTTTCAGATTATCCTATTCTCGTTAGCACCGAACTTTTCTTGTCCATGAATATCTCCATGAAAATACTGGTTCGTATCGCTGTGAATACCCCTAATAAATTCTATCATTTTTAATTCTTCTTCACTCCTCCAGCTCGAAAGCGTCACCTGTGCGTTAGGACAAGCTCACATCACACCGGATATTCACAACTACAATAATAATAATAATAATAATAATAATAATAATAATCAACCGGTTCCCGCTATCAAACCCACCACTCAAACTCCCGAACATGCTCCACACACAGAAATTATTCCAGCTTCAATACCTATTTAATCGCGGTCAAACTCATATAATAATCCAACTACGTCAATACCATTTCCCTATGATTAGAGAGGATTTATATATATCAAAGGGCTGTCAGAAAAAATATCTAAAACTTTGACAAAATAAAATCAGTTGTAAAACAACGCATAAAAATAAAAACATCCTGAACTACATGGTGTATTCAAATACAAAATCTGGAATTCCCACCCAAAACTGCAGCCCTATCGTGTACTTCATAGCATGGGCTATTGTCCTAAACTGTATATATTGGCAACAAAGCAACACATGATTTCCAGAATTGGGGACCACAAATCTGACGTCAACACATTCCGCACGCACTGCGTGCTGGTCGAACACTAAATCAATGACGGACATACATTTGATTTTGAGAGTACTGGGGTTCTTGACCGGGAAAGCCACCACATCAAAAGTAAAATAAAAGATATGTGAAATATTAGAACAATTTATTCAAACCTGATAAACAATTACTCTTAACTTGTTTCTCCCACCTCTTTCCTGAAAATAAGAATAATTCTGTTTTGTCATATTCTAATTTTTTGTCTGATTCCTCTTTACTCTTATCTTCGAAGAAAACCTTCCACACTAGTCCAATCTGTTTTTTACTATTGAGTTCCTACAGCCCTTGATAAATTGAGCGAAACGTCGGCCTAAAGAAGCTTTTCATTTTATCCAGACTGACTCTCGAGAATCCACACCTACTACTGCTATTTTGAACGTTTGTTCCTGTTGATAACTTAAAAAACGAGATTTGTCGAATATTAATTTATCGGTTTTGGCAGGTCGCCGAATTTACGGGGGTTGCGGAAAGTTGGGTGTTGCTACGCACCAGATATCTTTACTCAGTATTCCGATCGTGTAGAAAAAGTTAAGTTCTCTTTAGATCTTTAAGCGTCGTAACGTAAGGCGTCTGTAGTTCGATTTACGGAAGAACGTTGAGCTGGTTCTTTTTACGCAATTTTTCGAAGGCGTTAATATAATTTTTAGCAATATCCCTCGTCGGAGGAGTAACGGACCAAAACGAACCAAACATTTTATTTATTTAGAAACGGCGCACCCGATACATTTTTAAAAGTTGCTTTCCTTGGCCTCACGTGCATTCAGCGATCCTCTGCATTATAGCAACTCAGGCCTTCTGAAATTTATTTTGCTGCTCCTACTTATGCCACAAAATTATTGAGCAATCAGTTCACAGGTGATTCAAGAGGCGATATGTTTTGACAAGGATCGCGTTCACCGTCTTGAAATATTCGGGTGTAAATTGTGGGAGTGAAACGGTGGAGGCTGACGCTGGAATTTCTGGAGTAGCTCCTATTCCTCCGATGAACATTATAAAACACTGACGGTGACGTTATTGAACTACCACGTCAATTTTTCAGAAGATCCTAGTAACATTCGTGCGGGGGGTTATAAGAAAAAAACTGCGCCAAAATCGATTTTTGATCATTTATTGTGCTGCTCTCGACATTTTCCCCACAGTAGGAAATTTCATGGTATTCTTGTGTTGCGTATGGGTTGTATGCAAATAATGGGATCAAAATCTTTATAGCCGTTTTTGAGGAAAAAATTAGTGTTTTGATGTGACTATGATAACTATAATTAGTTTTGAGCGGATTTTGCTCATACCCTTATTTAAGCGTCCCATGGTAATCGGATTGATCGCTCAATCGCATTCACAAGCGCACACACAGACTATTTTCACAAATAATGTTTTTCGGGCTCAGTAGCACAACAATGTTTTTTTAATTCGATTAGATAACGTTCCTTTCTACTTCGTTCAACCAAGGAAAGTAATACTGCACAATCACAACAAGATTACTGGCTAGTTTAGGTACGCGGGATACTGCACTGAAAACTCAGTACAATTGAAACCAACTGGGGAGGAGTAAACTAACGTATTTAACGTGCTCAGAGATGATAGGAGGAAATCAGGGTTGAAAATCAAGAAAAGGTTGGCAGAAGTCTGCTTAGAGGCTGATACTATTTCAATCACGGTTGTGAGGTAATTGAGAGCAATCGGTTAAATTCTGGAATTCAAGCTCGTCGACATCCGTTCAAATTGGCCATCCAAGCAGCAAATCAACGGCCAAAATAATGGTACGAGGTAAAGTGGCCTAAAAGTACCGCGAGAAGTATTAAAGTAATCAATAAGCCAACATTTTTAAACATTTGTCTTCACTAACTGCCAGAAACCGTCACGTTGGGAAAGATCGAATCTGATGGCATAATCCCCTCCCCTTCCCTCTACATCACTTGACCATCCCCCACCTCACACGTGTGCGGTCACTTCAAAATGACGAGAGCAGCTCAACAAATTATTAAAGAAAGTGCAGTTTTTCCTCGTAATTCCCGCTCAAATGACGCACTGCACAAAATCCGAATGCGCTACGTTCACGATGAATGTTTAACGACGGACGTACGATAATCCGAAGCAACTCGGTATGATCCGGAGATCAAGCCGTTTCATTGATTACGTCGTACCACTCCAGAAAAATGAATACGAACTTAACAGGTTCACATGAACTGAGTGAAAACGGTGTGGTAAAAATCGTTGGAAGTAACGTGGGTTATTTATCCCGCTCTGACACTACGGTTAATGCTTCATCTATCATGCGGGTACTTAGTTCGCCTTAGGAAAAAACGGAGTGAGTTTCAGTTGTGACCTGTTATGCCACCCACAAATCTTATTTTAATGATCAATGAGGTATTTTGGGACGTTGGAGGGAGGTGCTGCTCCTAGTAGCTCACCGTATAGCACGTTGCATCAGGTTGCCCCTCACACCACTCTTTCAGGCACGTCCTAAATGCAGACAGAGCTGTCTGGTCCATTGCCCCTTGTGGACTGTGTTCCACTCTTCTTGCCTACTCCCGAGGGCACAGCCCTTCTTTCCTTCTTAAGCCCATACTCCAGTTGATGCCCTGCTGCGAGTCTGAATCGTGGCCTATTTAGTGATAAGTGTGTTGTTACGACAATATACTGTTGTACCTACTCAATGAACAGATTACCCGTGCAGATATTGACAAGTTTAGGTACTTGAAGCGTGACGGTCACCGAAAATTAGGTGAAAAATGCCGTTTGAAGGGCCTCTTTTATATTGAGGGCATCTTTATGTTGAGTCGAGTCATTCAGTTTAAATCCTCTTGTGATTGATCGTACTTTTCTGAAATCTCCTCAATTAACGACGTTAGGAAACAAATGTTCAATGTTTGTTCCTTTCGACTTTTTTTTTGTTGTTCTCGTTCATCAAACTTATGAAATTATCGAACCTTGTTTGTTCAACCAAAGTCGTTGAAGATGTTGGCGCCACGTTTACCTGTCGTGATCCAGGGCGGTCGTTGGCGTTATCGTTCCGCTCTTGTTTTGGCGTCCGTCCCGCTGTCTGTTCCTTCGCATATTAACCTGGTTCTTCGGGTTATCGGCGACAATTTTCGGTCGTCGTTTCGTTGTTTTTGGAACCCCGCTTCGTTAATCGTAAAGGAGCGGGACCGATGGCCTGTCGGGCAGTTCTGGAATCCGAGACGAGGGGCTGCGCTATACGGCCAACCTGTAACCCACTTGACTAAGGACAGGCACTACGTCCCAGAGCGGAAATGTCGGGTGCGACGCATCACACAGCTTTCCTAGGCCCCACGTACTTTCAGCAATTTTTACCGCTCTACCAACTGATCCAGTCTGTTCTTCAGCGAGAAACTGCTGGTCCCCACGTTCTGGAATTTATTAATTTGCTCTTACTAGTATCGTAAGTTTCATTGAGTGACCAGCGTATAGATAACCGATGATCGACGCTTGAATTCCGGATTTTGTTAAGTTGCCCCTAATTATCTAACCGTCTTTAATCATTCATCGTATTCGTAGCATGTTGGAGTGCCAACACAATGTTTGCGGTGGTGTTATTCTTACATAAGCGCGATTAATGAGAAAAAAACTGCTCTAGATTCCATTTTTGTCAAAGTTACTGAGAAATGTCCCTCTCCCGTCATTTTTCCCTGGATGAAAGTTTCGTATTACTTTAATGTTCTTAGGAGTTGTTTACACACAAAATTCAATCAAAATCAGTAAAAAATATTTGGTGTTTTGATCGCCATGATAACAATAGGTACAGTTTTGAACCAATTTTCATACTGTTATCTGTAGATTGAATATCCAATTTGCTGCACAACATTCCCCTTAGACCACAAGCAGGACGTTTTGTCAGACAGTGTTTTTGGAATTCTGAAGCCTTTAATCTGCTGAAAAACACAATGTAATCAATTTTCATCACCCTATCTATTAACTAAGAAAACCTGTTTTTCATTCATTTTAATAAATTCAGTTGAACGTCGCCCCATGGTCAACATGGGGACTGGTGGCGTCTATACATAGCGAAATTAATAAATTCCTGCGTACACCGTAATGAATATTGGGTGGGGGAGATTGTGGGGGAGTAAAAGATATGATTGAAAGAACGTGACGAGCGTGAGTGAGGACTGTATTAACACTTTGGATATGTGTTTGAACGAGTGTTTAAGCGCGAACAAGGGTCTCTGAGTAGGTGAACTGGTTGCAGGGAAGTAGAGCTGAAAACGAGAGAGCCATGCGGTGAGTAGCGTGAGGGACGAGGTTGTGTCTGGGAAGAGCTGTGAGTTGGAGAGGAGGTCACTGAGAGGTGGTAAGTGGATATTTTGGAAAGCCCAAAAAGGGAAAAACCGTTGTCAGCATCAGTAATAACGTTGATATTCATAAGTCGCTTGTCTGCTAGAGAAGCCAACTGAACAGGCACTTCGAACATTCCCCCGGCTACCTTCAAAGGCTTCAGATCAATGGAGCTGGAATGGTCCAGGACCTGGCTAGCGAATGCCCGAGACCAGGACTTCTCATTAAGGGAACTTGCGGAAGTTCTGAGCGCCTGCGCCGTACAATTGTGTAATCGATGCTCATGTTATTCGTGACGCTACTGTCAAGTTGAAGTTTCCCAGAAGAACCGTGTTTACTGTATTGGAATGATCGAGTGAACACTGTGAGAAATGGTGGCTCCAGAATCCGTGGCGATTGCTAATAATTGTGTCATTCTCAGGATAACTAATTCATGTTACGCCAAAATTAGGCTGGAAATTAAATTAATCAATCTCTGCTTTGATTTACATTAAGGCGGAGCGTTCGAGACCACATTTTTAAATGGCTCGGGCATGTGGCGAGGAGCGGATAGTTATTCACTGCTTTATCTAGGGTTTGGAGCGTTTGTAGCAAAATAGCAATGACCTTTCTCTGAATTTAATGTAAACATAGAGATGTTGGAATTGCAAATGAAGTCAAAAATTTATTTTGCGAGTTATATTTATTATTTGCAATTGAAATAAAAAAACGTAGAACTTGGATTCAAGGTGCATTAAACTACAAATTTGGTCCTAATGGAAGATGTTCTGAAAAGTCAACAGGTCGCCACTATCCCAACGCGGACCAAATCGAAATTCCTGAGACTTTGCCACGATTCCCGGCACCATGGGTGTGAGCTTGCTTGCTGTAGCGCTCTTCTCAATCTTCACAACAGACTTCCTGGTCCTCGCCTCTCCTTGCTCCACCGCCTCATTATTTCGTTTCGTCGTGAAAAATCTCTTAGCTGGAAAAATTCGAAATGCCACTGTGCAAGGGGTTTGAGGAAGATATTACTGGTCTGCTTTCGATCATGATCGGCGTTGTCTCTTCCTGAATACCATTCTACTTTCTGAGAGCATGTCAAACTCTGCTGGCTCAACGAGAGTCTCGATTTTTTCGATTTGTGCTCAGGCACGATCAGGAGGAACGTAACTTGCAGGAATTAGACTGACAACCTTTTTCACAGCTTCAACCTTCTGCACTCTCGCGGCTGTAGAGATGACCGGCTTTCAACAAGGCCAACAAGTTGACGTGGTTTCCGATGAGGGGGATCATGTATCTCAGGATTCAGAAAAGAGAAAAACCGCATTTCGAAAAATTGAGGATTTGCCCAGGTTCGCAACTAGACGACGCAACTGATGTTGATTTTTATTGATTTATTGGACTATCGCAATAATAGAATGACAGTAGCATATGAACGGATGCAGTGTAAGTGTATATCTTATTTTACTGCGAATGAGAATTTTATGGTGGTGCCGTGTGGTCCTTAACAGTCCTTACTAAAACTTAAATCAAAATCCTTAGCCATGTGTGGGAGATAATAAAAGTTGTTTTGATCACTGTGATAACTATAGTTAGTTTTGGACTGATTTTGCCCCCCTTATCGGCCTGCTGCTTGGATATCAAATTTGAGCGGATTAGTTTCAATCGTTTTCTCGCGATTGCCACCCTACATAGGCCGTTTTCTGAGATAGCGTTTTTCTTTTATATAGAAAGATCTAATTGAAACAAAACAAAAATTTTGCCAATCCTGATACTGCATAGAACTCAGAAATGTGAAAACCAGATGTTTGGTTTCCACGATGGGTTTTAGATTTTGTGGGAGGCGTCTGATGTGCGTGAGGTCAAGCTCAGCGGCGTTCGGGGCGGATAAGGCAACTAGGGCGCTTAGATAGAGTTGACTCTTTGCTCTCGACTGGTCGCCCAAGCGACACACCTGAGTTGCCGCTATGATGCAGAGCAGGGCCCCAAAAGCAAACCTTATCTCGCCAGCTCAGTGTTATCGGGCGTAACACTCCAGGGCTCGAGATGAACCAAATAGGAGGCGATGAGTCAACAATTGCTGTTGAATCAGACCGGAACTCCGGGGAGAAGGTTGTCAACAGATTGCAGGACTCGAAGGTCAACCTCTAAGCCTTCTCAGAGCGTCTCTGGTAGCTTATGTCTATCTCCTTTTCGAGCGTGACGATGACTTGCGACAATGCAGACTTCTACATTAGGCTCCCAAACCTAGTTCATTCATGGGATGAGAATCGCCCATAACTCCACCAAAAAATCACGAACAAAACTAGCAAAAGCATCTCAATCGGTTCAATCCTCGCATAACTACAGACACACACAGAACACCAGTTCTTGGATTCAGTAGGCCTCAACACGTTAAGACTCTTATTTATTTAATCTCGATACTTTCCTCACCCTTTGAGTGGTGGAAAGTGAAAAGGTAGTGAACGGTAATTAGCGCTATTAAGGCGAGATATTAGTGACGCACTGAAAAGGTTAAAACGTTTTACTATTGTAGCCAACGTTTCAAGAACAACTTGGAAAGTAGCGATGGGAATTCCAACGCGTATTTAGCTTCGAGACATTTTCCCAGGACCAATTTGGGGATAATCGCGTTAGCCGAAAAAGAAACCGTGCGTTGCACTTCTCAACCTCCCGGCTCCTTCGAGAGTGTTGTCCCCCTTTTCGGGAATTTCGCCAAAAGTCGTAAATTTGATGTTTACGAGCCCAAAATTAGATACCCCCCCCCACCCTTCGCTTGAAACCCGTTCAACACAAAACATCGCCCGCTCCGAAGGTTTTCAGATTCGAACTCGTACTTAACATTTACTGGCGGAGTCCACACGAGCGAATTAGCCTACCGTTCAAATGGAGGATGCGCAGAGATAGTTGATTTTTATGACGTAGTTCAAGATTCTCGAGACTCTGGCCGCGAAGGGGCTGGCGGTACCAGGGAATGTGAGATTTGTTGACGTTCTCGTAGGAATTTCGCAGGGTTTTGTGACCTCAATATTTTGGCTTTCAGAGGATCAGGGCTGGCATGATTCAAGGCAGGTTCGCACAACCTTGGGCACAAGCGCGCACTTATATGCTGCTCCAGACTTACCACTTGCTGGGCCAACAAATGGCATCTTTTCAAGGCCTCTCGTGCGAGAAGTGATGTGCTTCGCGGATGATTCTGCCGTAATTACGAATTCTCGTATTAACAGAAGTTCGTGGGAAGATGCAAACGACAAAGCCTTGAGAAGTCTTGCTAAACTAGATAAACGAATAAAATCTAAGAATTTAAAATTATTAAATTTTTCGGAAGATACACTTCAATACCCTTACCTGGCAGTCTTCAGCAACACCCGGGTTAGGCCAAACATTATCTAGATGAATGTGGCGAAAGATCAGAGTACAGAATAGAGCATGTGAGAGACAGAGCTCATGCAACGCGAGGGGGTCTCTGGATAGGTGAACTGGGATAGGGAGGAAGGTTGAAAACGAGGGAATGTAACTGGGTGAGAACTGAGAGTTGACTGTGGCAAGAGACTGGATGTAAGGGCTATGAAATGTGAAGAGGGATGAGGGTGAGGAAAAACATGCTCGGGAAACCGTAAGAAAGAAAATTTGTTGTCAGGTCGGGTTATAAAGTTGTGTTGGCAGTGGTTGAAATGTCAAGAAGAGTTGATTGCCAGGAACATCTGGGATTCCTGGATTGGCGGCTAAAGTTAAAAATTCAGTTAAGGCGCAGAGCTCGGGTGGGGCCAAGTGCGTTGAACTGACTCGTCTAGAGCTGAGCCAAGCATAACGTCAACACCCATTTACCGTTTTCCATAAGCGTTCCCATGGCAGTTCCTTGAAATTGATAACGAACCTGATAGGACAAGGGCGAAAAGAAGACGACCAAGGTGGGGTCTGAATGGGCAGAAGGAGGCGAAGACCACCTGACCTCACCACCAGCCCAAGATCCACTAGATATGTTTGCTGGTGGGCGGAGAAGAGCAGAAGAAAATGATCTCGTATCCCTTTGTTAGTGGCAAATCGTCGGTGATTCCTAAGTGACTGCTATGGACAACTGATAGTTCAGATATCCTTCAATTTTCACGTTTCAGGTTGATAGGAGCAACAGATTAGTTGCTCTGCAATAGGCAAAGTGTGGCGGGGCTGAAGAAATTAATGTCGTGGTCAGATACTTGTCTCACACAAAAACTGAATCGAGCCGTGACCTTATCCCACAAATCCCAAATGGGCCTAGTGTAGTTATAAATTGAGAGATGCAGTTCTGGTGAACTCGACTGATCGTGAGTAGTTAATTGTGTTTTGGAGGATACCGACATCTACAGACTTAGGGATTGTCCAGGTGGGAATGTGCAAGCCCGTTCAACGTGCGCGTGACTCTGTACATGCTGCAGAACGCACAATTAAGCGCTGTTAATGAACAATTCAAACCCAGATGCCGACAGACGACTAAAATGACTTCCCTCTCGTGACGTTTTCACTTCTCAGCCGTTCGAGCGGATTCCGTTCCTATTCGCCGTCGAAAATAAAACCCTGCGAGACTCCGAATTCGCCAGTGAGTCGGAACAAACCGTCTGAGTGAGAAGTAGCTGGTGAGGAGGAGGGAGGAGGGGGGGCTAGGTATACCCGCGAAGGGAAGGTTCGTTGAGCCGAAGGAAGAGCCATTTAGACAAAAATTATGTGGCCCATTAAGACGGGAGAGGCGGAGGCATCCAAACAAGGTTTTCCACTTGGCACGTCCAAGTCGCCGTCTGCTCTTCTTCGGTAATTGAAATAAAATCCCCCTCCGCTGCCTCATCCGCAGACCCTTTAACGACGGCGCACCTTAGTAATTCATCCGCTCCGCGCTACTTCAAGTTTGCACGTATCAATAAGTTAGTCTGCGGTCGACAACCAAAGTCTGCATGTATCTTTCCGCCGCTCCACGCGCATTTAACAATTTTTATCAACAATAAAACGATAGTAAAATCGGGGTTTCATACAGTTTACATGAACTTGGTAGAACGTAGCTCAACATTCTACGTAGATACTGAAGATTACGAGTTTTATTGAGTTCCCCTACTAATCTCACTATCATTATTGAATAAGCAGTGCATAAAGATTCATGAGGGTGGCAATACGGTTCCTACTGACGGTTTCGGGTAAAAACTTGGAAAAATGGAGGAAGTGGATCGGTTTGAACTTTTTCTTTTAAGTACATAATACGAAAATCGGAAACAGGCCGTACGATTGCCCGCCACAATTCTGGAAACTAATTTATTAATTACCCTATATAAGCAATCCTGGTTCCCTCAGCATGAAGAGGCAAGGTTCAAGTACGTTGTAACTCAAACATTTGTGAAATATAGAAAAGTCATCAAGAAAGTAATTGATCTCTCTAAAAAAATTCACCATTGCTCTTAGTTATTATTAAAAATTAATTCGCATACAGACATACCCAATGTTGAGTGCACGAGAGGGGGGAGCTTAATAGTGAAGTTAGTAAATAAAAGGGAGCTCGGTAAGCGTGAGAAAAGGACTGTATTTCACGTTAAATGAGTAGTGATTTGAGTTTAAGTATATAAGCTTGACACAAGGGGACTCTGAATACTCGTGAACTGGTTGCGCAGGAAACTAGAACAGAGAGAGTGAGTGCTGTGTCTGGCCCAAGAGCTGAGCGAGGAGTGTCTGTAGTGGCCACTGAGATACTAGTGTCGGGGTAGAGCTGTGTGTGTTGGAGAAGGAGGTAAATCGAGGGGAGAGAAGAACAGTTTGGAAAGTCCAAAAAGGGGAAGTTCCGTTGTCGCTGTGGCAGTTAAACCCGTTTTAATCCCTTTGTCTGAAGGAGAAGCCGACTGAATGGGCAGTCCTTGGACTTCCCTGCGGCAAACACAAAAAAGCGTTCGAAAAAGTTGGGCCGAATGCTGCTCAAGATCCCAACTACTTCAGCCTGTGCCGCCGAACACCCACATACAAGAGAAAACATGATTCCTTATTCCGGCCCAGGTAATACCATTTCAATTTAGTAGTAACTTTCGTAGAACTGTTCGAAGCCGAGTAGATAAACGACCTTAGCTCCCCCGGGAAACCTTTGATAATCCCAACTGAACAAGACTCATTGAAGTGTTTCTCGATTGTTGTCGTATTACGGAGAAATTCCAGCTTACGAACCTTGAACAAATACCCCGAGACGGGTACGCTGGATTTTTATTTCAATAGTGTCTCGCAAAAGCATAAAGAATGATAATACTTTGACTTTCTTTAAAAAAACTCCTTACGTGCGCTCTCGAGAACTTTTCCTGGAGATTATTCTCACTATGGCGTTCTGGGCCACCTCAACAAGGGAGACAGTACGACATAACCTAGTGCAAAGTAATTTGCCAGGGAAAAACGCTCTTAAACGTGCAAACACGTGCGTGTTCTTTCGCAGCAGCTGTGATACCTTGCCCATTTGCTTTTCCCATCTCATCAAACCCAACACACGTTTTCTGGTGCTCACTTATCTGAGTGTAATTAAAGCTCAAAATTAGATGGAGCTGCATTCAAAGCAAACGTGACGTACTGAGCTCTTAGTATTTGGACTGAACTTATTTGCATTTAACCAAGGTAACACGCTGCGTAACCCTGTGTTTCCAGTAAACAACGTTTCCCCCCAGGTTTTCCCATAAAAATACAGCGCTGTGTCGCGCGCTACTCTGCAATTTGTAGGGTTGTGCTCGAATATCATAAGACTACTATTAAACTCTCATCGTGTAGATAGCTTATTGAACCACCTCTTCCATGTTTTGAGAATGGCAGTCAGTTCAGTACTAGCGGGATTTATAAGGAAAAAATTGAGGTGAAACCGATTTCTTTTGAAATTTTCCACAATTTATCGTGCTCCTCTCGTCACTTTCCGACTTATGCGAATTTCATCGTTCTGTCGCGTTTTTGAGAACGGTCTTCTGAAGAAGTTAATAAAAAATCGTTGTTGCTGTGAGAAAATAAATTGTTGTTTAGATCTGTATGAAAATCATAGTTTTGAACCGATTTTTCTCCTATCCCTATTTGGGCGTCCCATTTCAATGTGTAGTGTAAATATAATACTTGTGTTGGGTTTTCGTAGTAAGAAGCCCTGGAAGCGTGAAAATCTGAAGAGATCGTGAAATTTTATTTTAGCCGATTAACTTATTTCCTTGCTTTATAGAGCTGAGGACAATAAAAGTTGTGCGTAGCTCTTTCAGTGCGATCAATGACCATGCATTGAGTGTATACTACTAATTTTAACTTTGTGACGCTTTTCGAGTTCATGAGCCAAAATATTAGAGGAAAAGGCGAAAATTCGTTTCGTCGTTTTAATATCTGATGCGACGAATCACGCAACTTCCTTCGGCATTTTTATCATTGTAGCGGCTAATAAACTCTGTTTTTGGTACAGTTTATATGAACTTGATACGACCTCTGCAACTGGCCACAAGGTCAAAGCACGGCACCCAGGACCCCGCCTCAACTTAGTTACATTTTGCTTTACGTGATGAGATCCAACGTGATTTATGTCCATGACTTCTCCGTTGTTTCACGTCCTTCTGTCAAACTTCGTCCCGTTTTTCGAGGGACCTCAGAATCCGTCAAAGCGCGCTCATGTTGACTTCGATCGCGTCGGTATTTGGGGAAAAATTCCAATCTCTAAAATTCGATGAATTCGGCGTTTAAATCTGTCGAGAGCTATCGCTCCGAGGGGTTTTTTTGGCCGCTTGTCCGATTCTGACGCAATTGGCGGTAAATTACCGCCCGTTTTTCCGCGACTTTTATTAGCGAATGGGGAGGTTTCGCGGTAATTTTAGCTCCAACAACTTCCTTCTCGACAGAAAAACAGTTCAAAATCTCTTTCGAACGGCTCCACGCGCGGCTCGTCTGAAAGTTGGAAACGACTATGTTGGCACCGTTGACTCACTATTGTCATGCCGGTATGCAACACTTTAGGCTATTTATGTCGCTGTCCGAGTCAGCTGACAGCTATTTTGAAAATGCGCCGAGACTCGTTTAAAACTTAATCAGAGGCTTTTTGCAGCCCCAAGAGACCGTGACGACCACGAAGCCAACTCGCAGGGATAGAGTAAAAAATCCGGGTCCAATTCATACCTTTTTTCGGTATGGTTTAAAAAAATACCAGAACAGCTGATCATCGAGGTCATAAGGACATTAGTCCAATCTTCCGTTAAGGCCAAGGGAATTTATTCTGAGCTGAGCTGAACACTCCTAATTATCTTATAAACTTTTTAATACCTCATCATATAGACTTTTTATTGGGTTTTTCTGAGAATGCTGAGATAATGTGAGAAGGATTTGTAAAAAACAAACTACGCTAAAATCAGTTTACTTGAAAATGTTTGGACGTCGTTTTCCCACTCATGAGAATTTGGAACTGTCGGTACAAAACATTTCAATCAAAATCGTTAGATTAAAATATAAATTGTTTTGATAAATATGGTTAATTTTGGACAGATTTTGTTCAAACCCTTATTATGGCGTCCCACGGTGGTTGGCAATAAACACAAATATCTGTGTTTTCTGTCAATCGCGTCAACACACACACTCAGACCGTTTTCTCAAATGATGTTCTTCATAGTCAGTAAAAACGTGAAGACCTGAAGGATAAGGGAAAAAATTGTTTTAGTCGACTACATAATTTTTCTTTCTACTCTGCAGTTCTTGGTGACTGGTATTTGTGATGTTGGAAGTCCGGGCTTCTTGGAGCCGCCGGCTGTCAATGCAGACAGGATAAATGAGATTCCGTGCCGCCGACCCAGCAGCTCCACAGCAGATCAATTGAGAGTTAGTTAGGAATCAAAAAGAGGGGCGGTGAATTGGCGTCTGCTCATTTCAGGCACCTGCGATAATCGTGAGGGGAAACGCCACTTCCAGGGGGAGAGCCGAAGGATTCGAGTTGCGACAGACCCGCCGAGCTGAAAGTGTTGTAACTTGGTCAAGGCAGTTCGCAGGGCGCAGGGCGACTAGTTGGATGGAGGAGGCTCATAAGGAAACGGCTCTTCTTAATTCTGCTCCGACCGTCACGATTCCTTTCGTTATCTCTCGTGGATGTGAGAAGGGCGTTTGACTCGTGGACGCGGCGCCTGGTCAATCCACTCGACGTCGCCGCCGCTGCGGGAGACGTGCCCGCTGGTTCCCTTCCTGCCATCAAGGACGCAGCTCCTGAAATGTCACTGCTCCTCCCGTGCTGCGTCTTTCCCGCCGATGTGCCCTATCAACACTGTTCATGTATCAAACCCTCCCTTTCAACTTGAATGTCGTTTTATTATTATGTTTTGAGGTCTCACGCGAGGGGATTTAAAAATATATTATGACCACTTTTATTTGCATTAGACACAAAATTTTGTGTAAACCGCTGAATAAAATGTGTGACCAAATCCAAGAAAAACTTTTTTTTCTCAGAACAGCACCAACGACTTGATGTTTTGATCATCATAGTCACTATAGTTAGTTTTAAACTAATTTTACTAAGTCTTATTTTGGTGTTCCATGGGGATGTGTAGTGGAGGAGGCTAAATATGAAATTTGAGCCAAAACACACAGACCCAAATGGTGTTTTCGATTTCAGACGCCCTTCAAACGTAATGAACTGAAGAACTTTCCTACTACGTACGCCTAAGGAGAGTAAAAAATTGATCAGCTGGTCCGGCCGCACATTTTATTTTTATTTAGAAGATCTTTTCTAAATTACGTCAAATAAATTATTGGTCCACTTATAGTGAGGCTTTGGAAAGTAGAAGAACCTGTTGCCAAAAGGATGACCTTTACGTTGTCCAAGGACTTCCTATCTTGCCTTTCGTTGTCTCGAAACAGAATATTTTTGACTACTTGGTGGAACGGGAGCGTCGAAGTTGTGTTCAGTTAGGTTTTGTTTATTCGGTTTATCGCGTTCAAAATTGCAGCTTGCCGTATTTAACTGACCTCCACGTTGAACAAATAATAATTGAAAGGACGTGTCAATGACAGTAACTCCCGTTCCTTCATTTTATTGGCAGTCTGTTGACAGTCCATTGACGTCAATCGGCCTCAATCGGATATATGTTGGTAAAACAACGCGGCGGTGGATTTCCAATTAATTCCAGGAGCCTCATTCAAGTCTTCGGATGAGATGAGCCCTTTGACCCCGGAATTTGATTAATTAACTTCATTCCGCTCTTCTCGTTTTGCTCCGATTGCTGTACATTTGATAGAATAACAATAAATGCCACGCTCGGCCGCTCTCCCCGTAACAAAACCAACATGCCCCCGGCTTCCCATCGCGGCTCTCACCCCATTATTTCCCCTCATTTTTGGGCTTCGATACCTTTTGCTACTCGTCGCAACTCTCAAATCGCATCGGACTCGCTCGCTCGGAAAATAAGCTTCGCGCTTCAATTTCATTCGGACGTCTTCGCGCGACTTCATTTGACTCTGAACGTTTCACGGGCGATCGGTCTCCGATTGACCTTTTCGTTATCCGCCCTCGCCAGAGTGGTTTCCTCTCATTAAAGGTCAATTCGGGCGGAAGGGTTTGAGATTAACGCTAATTTCGCGCAGGTTTTCGGGCCACATAATCCGATTATTTTGTTAAACCGAAGCGCCGTTGAGCGGTGCGTAAATATTTGTCGCTCGTTTTGATGGCGTCTGTTGAAGACTCGTGAGGTGCAATATCCCGCGGATTAATGATAATAACGACTAATTATTCCTGGTTTAGTTTCCGAATCGCCTGGTGCGTACCAAACGACGGAGAGGGTACCGGCTGATTAGATTGCGCTTTGTTGAGAGAGTGGAGTGTGTCTTAATCGCGGATGTAGGCTGTTGGATACCGAGCACTCACTGGCGATCTCGCTCGTACTATTAGCAAAAATAGGTTGGAGTCGTCGAAGACTGGTGGCAAACGGTGTGCACTGATCGTGAAAGAGGGAGTGAGTAGAGAAGCATTTTGAGGTATCTTTTTCGAACGCCCTGTTAACAGAAATGAGCAGTTCACAATTCAGCAATGAAAGTAGAAAGGAGTGGTTACAAGGGTTCAGTGCCGCTTCAAGTAGTTGATTGAAGTGCCATAGGAATAGCCATCCCGACAAGCCAGTCGAGATTCACTGCAGTAGCAAGCAAACTATAGTACTACTTGTCACAGTGTACCTGTAGGGCATTTTATCTTACCGATCATCTCCTAATTATATCTGAGTTCCTTCAACATTTCACGTACCACACTTTGTTTCAGGTATGGAATGCGACCTTGCCCCGGCGCTCGATCAAGGTAGATATCAATGGCCACATACAATTATTGTACATTTGCATAAAGTAACACCGCCTCTTTCTGAAACTGGTTACAACTGGAGTTATCAAATTATGCCACTGTACAGCGAGAGAGAGTGCCACTTGAATGCCCACATGGGAATAAGTTATTATGTCGCGCTATGTAGGGTCCCAAGTAACTAGCAGAGAGACAGGTCACATAATGTCATCAAAGTTTTCAATGGTCAGGAGATTCGAACCACAGATATTTAGCAACACGTTTTGTCACCCTAATCATTACACTATCGAGGGTGAGGCTCCTGAAAACAGTTATTGGTTTTCTTGCTCGAGGAATGCTTTTTATTCTTTGTACATAATCCTGTTACTAATAAATAAACGAACCATTTCTGTTGAGTGTAAATAATGTATTCGCATCTCCAATTCAACGATGCTGAGTTATGAAACATTGTTTTAACAAACAACCACGAGATTCCTCTCTCCTTTCATAGAACCCGCGCGTTCCATTTTCTAACCCATACCGCACATGATGTAGCTCATATCCAAATTCTTATCATCCTGTGTACCTAAGGTACCTTTACCTGCTTCATATTGTCCGTTTGTCGTTTTTTTAGATATCACAGATGAAGAGGCCTCGTCCCAACAATTTTCAAAGCTCCTTCTTAAACTTTCCACGGCTTTAGGTCAGTTTTACTCCGATATCTTTATTCCTAACCATTTTATTTGTCGATTAACTTCCCAATTGTCTTGAACTGTAACCCGCATGCTGCTCGTTTTAGCTACTCGAACTGTAGATGTAGAGGGCTTGAGCTCTTAAGTCATTTGATTGTAGATTTAGCTGTTTATAATTACTTATTGACGTCGCTTGTGGGTTATTGTACGTTTGAGTGAATTACAGTTCAAATAGGTTGGTGTTTGGGACACGGGTTGGTGTATCTAGATCAAATGTCACTGTGCAGCCAAAAGCAGGCTGATGCAACTGTCTTATGAGTGACTAATGACTCACATAAATCTCTTGTTTGTGAGTGTTGTGTCGTGAGGGATGGTCGTGTTAATTAGGAAAGAGACCTGGGGACAAAGTAAATCCCGACGTTGGTGAGTTGTAGGGCAATGCAGACGTTTCTCTCTCGTCGCTTCTAAAAATCTAGCTCATCAATCCAAACTACGCGTCCATGTCTCTTAAAGCTCTGCCTCGTTGGTTTTTAACTTCACATCTACCGAAGTGAGTATCCATTTCTCCCCAAAACATTTCATGGCTTTTCAATATCTGCTCTCACATCTCTGGCTCGTCTCTCCAACTGTTAGAGTTATCCTAACCTAAGCTTCTCGTACAGAGCTCTCCAACTGGTTCCAGCTGCCTTTGGAGGCTCTAACCGGCTTGTGGAGGGTATCCTTCAGATTAGTGACTCGTGCTAAAACTAAAACGTTAGGGAGTGTATCAAGATTGAACGGTGTTGTCAGCAACGCTCTACGAACTGTCAGATCCCGCATCACTTGACGCCGGACGTTACTGTTTCCTCTTGAGTTGTAATAGAGAAATCAACTATAGCGTCCCTGGATCGTATGTCAGGTCGTTGAATAAGAAGCGATGTTTGCAAGCTGGATCACTGCCAGAAATGATTCCTGGTCGTTTCAAAGGGGAAAAAACGCGTCTGAACGATTCATTGTAGGCATTCTACAACTCCGACTAACAAAATCACTTCGTTCCTCTCAAAAACGTTTTCCCAGATTCGAGGAACCTCTTTGTGCTCGCCGTTCCCACCGCCTCTTCCTTTCCAAACTCCAGGTAGACGACTGAGAAAGTCGGAAACGCCCTCGAAACGTCCCACAGTTCGTATCGCCCTATTTTCCCTCCTCATCCGGAAGACATCTGCTCGTCGTCGCGTCTTTTGAGGATTCGACCGAATTTCTGTAAAAGGATTAAAGCCCTGCAGGTTTTTCCGCCGCCAGGTGCTCGCCTCATTGGCCCCGTCAAAGGGTGAAAAACATCTTGGGCGAGAGCTCTTGACAAACACGCTCGTTATGTTGTCCGCAATTGGATTCAACGTCAGATTTACGTTCCGTTGTGGTTGAGGATGAGGGTTTTGGAAGTGTTTAAGCAGAAAAGTACGCTGGATCCTATTACTCGGTTCCGTCGTTCCATTAGGGAGGCGATAATTTAAGCAGGAAACCGTTCCATTCACAGCAGGTTTTCCGGTTAAGTGGCCGCCCAGCTGTTGCCACGCAAATGTCTGAGTGGTCGGCTATAATGAAATTGATTAGGAATTTGTGCGAAACCCTGCGAAGTTCGTTTGTTTTTAGATTATGATAATTGGGTGGTTCGTCTGTGGAACTCCCCACATCGGTGTCACGGCGTTTATCGGTACCGATATTTCCTACTGCCTTCTTCGCGAAATGATTCATTTTTAATAACTTTCGTTTTATGAGACAGTAACTCAATTTTATACATTAATGACGGGTAATATTGATCTGCACTAGTAGGATAGGATTACACTAGTATTACAGAAAAGGCATCAACCCTACGTCATGTGTTGGGGGCACTTTTTACTTTCCTTGGCTCTACGAAGTAGAAAGGAAAGTTATGTAATCGGCTGAAAAAATTTTTTTGAGTTCTCTTCAGATCTTTACGTTTCAGACCCCCCTGAGTCCGAAAAACACAATTTGAGAAAATGTTTTGTGTGTCTGTGAACGATTTTTAGAGAGAACCATCGTACCAAATTCACTCAAACTTGATATCTCGCCCGCAGGTTACCATGGGACGCCAAAATAAGGGTTTGAACAAAATCCACCGAAAGTTAACTATAGTTATCATAGTGATCAAAACACCAAATATTTTTTTTCTCAAAAATGGCTCTAACGATTTTGATTAAATTTTTTATTTTGATAGCTCCCAATATGGTAATTATACCGTAAAATTCTCATTCGTGAGAAAATGACGAGAGCAGCACAATAAATTACCAAAACTTTCAACGAAATACATTTTAGCGCGGTTTTTAGAGAAAACAACCGTACCAAATCAGCTGAAACTTGATGTCTAGCCTACAGATTACCATGGGACGCAATAATAAGGGTATGGGCAAAATCCACCGAAAGTTAACTATAGTTATCATAGTGATCAAAACACCAAATTTTGTTTCTCAAAAACGGCTCTAACGATTTTGATTAAACTTTTTATATTGGTAGCTCTAAATAAGGCAATTATACCATAAAATTCCCATTTGTGGAAAAATGATGAGAGCAGCACAATAATTTATCAAAATGTTTGACGAAAAGCCTTTTTAGCGCAGTTTTTTCCTTATAAACTCCGCTGGAATGTTAGTAGAATGTTTAAGAAAATTGGTATTGTAGTCCAATTCAATACCTAAAGGGTGAAAGTTTGAAAACGCTCATGAGATACATGGGGCTAACTCCATAAATTCCTGAATTTCAACTACCGCCGTTTCGCTTACTACCAGTTCTAACAGGTATTACCCAATAACTCTACAAAAGTGATTATTATCCTCTTCAAAAAATGCGTGTATACAGCCTCATTAATCCTCTGTGCACCAATTGCTCAATAATGGTCCTGCAATGAGTACGAGCAGCACAATAAATTCCAGAACTGTAGGCGCTACCGCTTCCTGCTGCTGTTTGACCAAGTTCAAAGGTACTGATTGATAAATGAATTGATTGAATCGAATTAGCCATGTACAAAGTGAATTGACGTAGAGCTAAGGAAAGATGTGTGTTGGAACGCACCAGATATTTTTTAAACGTCAAGAAACGCTCTAGTAATTATGAAAACTCACCGTTCAATAGCGAAAACTTGCTTAACGTTCCGAACTTTATTCCGTTGCTACTACGTATATTACGATCTTTAAGGAGTTACCAGTATGAGACTGTCAACGTGATTTTTTTTGAGAAGATTTATTCTTCGGAATTTATAGGATAAACGCCGCAAAAAAGTTTGTCAATGAAATGTAGTTTGACTTGTAATATTTATGGGGTCTCTCCAACTTATTTTAACGTCATTATTAAGCTTCATTCTGTAGGTAGTATGTTGGCCCTTCAGTACGCTTTTTACACGCTAGTTTACCGGAATTTATGAAGACTGCTGTACATAGAAATCGGTAGAGATTAAGCTTCCGAAATTGATTAGGTTGCCCCTATTTATCTTACGACTTTCATTGAGTAATCGTTGTGTAGGATCGGTTTTTTTTTCTCGCTCTCATACGTGAACAGTTCAAAATCATACGACATTGCCCTCAAATTCTCATTGGTGGTAAAGTAACGAGAGCAGCACAAATAAAGTAAATTATCACAACATTTGGCAACAGTTGATTTTAGTGCTGGTTACGAGGAACTCAAACGAGACTAGCATTTTCAGAAAAATGACGGTGGCTGTCCAATGAACTACCTATACAGTGTGAGTTTAATAACGCTCGTAAGATATAGAACCCCTAACCGTTCACTTGCTACCACTTCTCACAGTTTTTCACCCATAGTTCTGGAACAGTGATTATAATCGTTCCAAAAAAAATCGCGTTTGTAATCTCATTAATTCTCTGTATAGTGATTGCGTAATAATAGTCGAGGCGCAACTTGGAGCATCACAATAAATAACGGAACTATAGTGAAGTTATGTTTGACGAAGTTCAAATGAACCGTAAAGAATGAATTGAATTGGTAGCGATAGCCTTGGACAACCGTTGAAGTTACGTAGAGCTAAGGAAGGTTGTGTGATGCGTTGCACCTGATGTTTTTAAAATATGTATATACCACGAGGCGTACGAGGTATGCAAATAAAATGAGATTTTTTTTAAAAATTTATTATTCAAATATAACTACTATGCAAGATTGTCTCCTTCAAAATAGTTCCCTTGGGAAGCCACACAGTGCTGGCCCTCCCGCGCTCCTCCCAATCATCACAGCATTACTGGCACTCAGATACCTGAATAGCCTTTACCTGGCCGGTTACAGCGGTTTGGATGTTTTCTAGTGTCCCAAAAAGGGTTCCCTCTAGTTGATTTTTCATTCCAAGAAGTGGAAAAAGTGACAATGACTGAAGTCTGGCGAATTAAGAGGCTGAGGAGCTACAGGAATACTAAAGTTAACGTATCTGTTAGGTGAGTCCGTCTCCTCTGGCTGGTGAGTTACTGTGGGCAAGCGCCTTCGATGTAAGGACATCATCTTCTGGCCGTTAAGTCAGGACCCAATTGCTTTATTAGCTACAGGAATGTTTTTACTCGCCAGAAACTCGTGTATTGAGATTGCAATGTGACACAGTGTTGTTTTTGATGTTTGGTCGCTCACGAAAGACTCTTTTTCGAAGTGTTTCAAGGACTTGTTGGTAGAAGTGTCGATTAACCTTTTGGCCTTGAGGCGCAAACTCTTTGTGGGCGATTCCTCGGCTATCAAGAAAAAGAAATCAGCGTGCATTTGATCTTCGGCTTGCTCATTCCTGCTTTGGGCCTTGGCGATGTTGCAGCGTGCCACTCCGTGCCCAAGACTCGTCACCAGTAAAGACAAGTTCCAGCAAACTGAGATCTTCATTTCGATCGATACCAAAAAGTTATTTTTTCAATTTTTTATGTATTTATTTATTTGTTTCTGTAATTTTCTACGTGACCTATTCAACAGCTGTTTTTATTTACAAAAAGTTGGTGTTTTGATCACTAGCACTATAGTTAGTTTTGGACTGATTCTCTTCAAACTCTCATTTTGGACGAAATATCAAATTTGAGGCCACAGGCTCACGCAGACCATTTTCTAAAACGATGTTTGACGAATTAAGAAACCTTTGAGACCGTAATGCTTGTTTTCGGCTGGTTACGTAAATTTCTTTCTTATCACGTTGGCGAGGACATAGATAATAGGCGAGGCTCTTGTTTGACCCAGTTCGTCTGCGGAGGCGGTTTGTGAAAAAGGTAATTACTGAAAGTACGAGAAGTGATGAGTTAGAAATACGATAAAATAGCGAAAGGTGAATAACTATTTGCGCTTATAGTTGTCAGTGTGCAAGATTTTTACCGAAGGCACCCCAAGCTCAAATTTAGTGGTTTTCTAGGGGTTTTGAAGTGATGATGAGGATTGTGAGTGGGAGAACTCAATGTAGAGGAGGAGGGGTCATGAATGGAGATGGTACTCCAATGACTACTGTGCCAGACTTATCACTCTTCCTTAACTTGAAACGGTCGCTATGCAGGGAATACACTGTGCACTGCAGATGACGCATACGCGCTATTCCTCCTGTATTTGACGAAATGCGACTATTCAACTCCTAATAAACCTTGGCCCATTACTTACTTATTCTCCAGGAGGTTAAGGAAAGTTGTGTGTGCGATACTTTGCCCCAGATATTGTATCCATTCCTTATTTGTGTCCGGATATTTCTGTTTCGTGCTTTCTCTTCTGGCTTTCTCTGAAAACCAACTTCTATCCATAAAAAAAGGGACGACGAGAGATGAGCAGGTAGAGGTCAACCTCTTCAACGCCTCACTTCTTGATAGAGAGCAATCTGAAGGGCGTACGGTCAGGTAGCGGACGGCTCGAGGCTTCCGTTTGAGATCTGCGTGTTCAGGAACCAGGAAGAGACATTTTCAGAAGTATAATTTATGGCCGTTTCGCGCGTAAATTTAACGATTTTCGACGTTGACGAGTGAAACGATATTCGGTTCGTTACGAGGGTTTTTTTTTTTGGGGAAAAGAGAAGACAAATTTTGGGTTCGTCGATCACAAAAGAGCCCACCTTTTTGACTGAATCCAAAAAAAAAGTGGGAAGAATTGGGGCAGGAGAGTAAAAGGGGCAATAAACCGTGACATTTTTACTCTCCGGCTCTCCGCAGTATTTTTGCCTCGTTGCGCAACGCCAGACCCATTGAAGACAATTTCTGCGAAGGCGGCCCGAACCGAAAATACCTTTTTTCTTCTTTGTGTGCCGCCCCTCTCCGTCTCTTCCTTCCCCCGCACTCCTTGTCAGTCAAAAAGAGCTCGAAATAGCCGAAAGGAGTAAATCGGTTGGCTTATTCTTGTCCTGACGAGTTCGTAATTAGATTTATGCGGAAACAAAATAACGACGAATAACCGAATGATGTTGATGGGTCTATTTGGGAGAGCGTTGAGAGGATCTGCAGGTGAGGCTTTGGCTGTATGGAGCCTGGGAAGAAGTGGGAGGACAGAAATGAGAATTTTGGAAACACAGCATAAAGGGAAATGGAGTTCTATTTGCAACTGAGAGGGTTAAGATTGAACCGGTTCGTAACAGGAAAGTGTGTAAGGAAGGATGCGGTGTGTAGGTCCTGACAACGAAGGCACGTCCAAGGTACGACCTTGCGCATGGACGTCGGTGAGTTGTCTTAGGAGAGTTAGGCCAGACCACCATACGAGCCGGTTCCTGACCACTTTCATTCCACTTCTTTTCTGTCAAAGTCCCTCCATTCTTCACGTCTGTCGCCTCCAGGGCAGAGGAAACAAGAAACCACGTGCTGATCCACGGTAGTTCCTACAACTGTAAGCTACGATTGTTGGAAGAGCAGTCTTCCAGCTTTGAGTGCTACTAAGCAAGTTTATAACCGTTTCTCCCAGTTTGTGAAGAAGGTTATGAGAGAAACCCCCAGTTGGGTTTCTCCCTTTGAAACTTGTCATCCAAGTAAATATTTAGGGCACATGGGAAACCGTATTAAGGACTCCTCACAGATGGTATGGATACCCCAGGGTCATACCTCCGCGTCGTAACGCATTGGCAACAGCTCTTCCAGGAGTCGGGCTAAATGACCATCTGCCTTACCTCCGAGTCTGAGTTTGATGGATGCTGAGCGAGTACAACCACCATGACGTTTGACTGATGTAATTTAATAAGTAATTTTATAACGAACCAAACCTGTGGGAACCAGTGTGCACTAAACAACGTTTAACGTATGACTGACTGTCTGAAATAAATTTATTTTGATTGCTGCCGTTCGGAACGTACAGGCTGACAGGTAGGTTACTTAACTTGAGGCTCAGTAGATCGGGCATACAGACCACGACCACTCACTAAGTTCCCTCCTCAACCTAAGTGTTCAGAGCTACATTTTGTCCCGTTTTTTTGTTCTGTCATTCATTGAGCAGGAGTTCATGTTTATGGCATTCGCGTGATTGAATGTTAATTGTATCAGTTTCTGTATTTTATTTCATTCAATCCGAACAGTTAAGGTTGCTCACACATTTGCGAACGGCCATGTATTTTCTTTTCTTCGTCAAATTCAAATACCAAATGTTCAAATGTTCGTGTGATTTCTATTTGCCAGCTCTCAAAAGATCATTTTTATTTTGTGTTTTTTCAAGGTGAGTTTTTGTTTATTTGTTTAACTCATATTACTGCCTAGGGCGGGAAAATGCTCGTAAATCCCTAAATTCCCTCTTTAAAAGAACAAGATCTGTCCAACAGACTCGAATTCGAATGAAATATGTTTGTGCCCTATGCCCTGGCTGTAACTTTCTTTTGTTCCATTCGTCATTGGGTCGAATTGAGCAGCGAAACTCGGTAAAAGTGGATTTCATTACGGGCGAAAGGGAAAAGCGTGGAAATATTTTTGGTGATGTAGACTTGCTTTGATGATTCTTTTCACTTTCTTTCTTCTTCTTTATGTCGTAGGATAGGAAGGTAAGTTGTGTAATCGTCTGAAGAAAACAATAGATTTTTTACCAGATCCTGACGCTTTGAACGCTTCTGAGTCTGGAAAACACCGTTTGAGGAACATCTGAATCAAATCACCTCCCAATTTGATGCTCAGCTGCACATCAAAAAGAAACGCCATACACAGATGTTTGTTTTCTCGAAAACGGCCCTGAAGATAAGTATTTTTGCGTGGATAGTTCCAAGTCACGTAGTCGTATTGGCATTTTTCCATTTGGAGGAAATATGTGACAGCAGCTCAATAAATTATCACAATTTTAGTTAAAAAGCGCTTATTCCTCACAAATTGCGATCATGATTTTCGAACATTTTCGTTTTACTCTTACCGCGAACGCCTAATGAATTTCTATTGATAGTCTACGTCACAAAATTTATAAAAATGAACCGCTTTGACCGAAAGTCCAACAAAAATGCCAAAACGAGAGCTACGTGTCTCGGAATGTTGATTTGACTGATGGAACATTGTCCCTCGGTCTTTACTTGTTTGAAGGCTTTCAGGTGTCTGAGATATAAGGGTAGAAGGGTAGTGTAAGCTGTTCGTGATTAGCTGAAAAATTGTAACAGTTTAATGAAACGTTAGCGTGTGGACGAGATAAATAACTTGGTTCTACATAAATGTTTACTGAACCTAATGCGCGACGACAGACTGACCCCACAAAATATTCCCTTTCATCGATTCAATTTATTCATCCAGAAATGTGTGAGGATTCGGCGTTGCCTGGAGAACGAATCCGCTTATATACATAAAGTTATATTTACACTCCCAGCTTAAAAAACAAAACAAAAACGGGACCTATTTCATAAAAGTAGACACCCTGTGGCCAAAACCACGGCAACTAGTTTCGACGTGAAACTGGGAATACAACACGAGTTTGCGCAGACGCTCTTGACAATTTTCGGTCCCGGAATAGTACTGCCCCTTTGCAGCTTAGTCGACTTAGCCTCTACTGGTCAATACCTCCACGAGGTGCCTGCTGAAGGCGTGGCGAGGGTAATTGTATGTAAGTCTCGCTTGTCAGCCGAGAGCCTGTCAGCCAGGAAGTCTTTTTGAACTCTGCCGAGGCATACTGGGGTCCTGCCAAACCTCAGAGAGAGCAGGAAGTCCAGGATCTGAGATGAGGAAGTGCCGTCGAAATATGGGGCGTGCCAGCAATCATTCTGGCCTTAGGGTTGTTTGACCCAAACAGTACTGCGGGGATGCCTTGCACCAGTGCATTGTGGGTTTGGGCCACGTAGGTAGAACGGAGCAATCTAATGCCTATCCAGGGCAAGGTCTGAAAACGCTGGAAAATGCGCTTGCCTTGCAGACATTGCGGTGGTCAGCGTTGCTGGAGGGTGGCCCGACCATCCCAATTCGTTTTTAACCTGTGGGTTCTGAAGGAGACAGGGGCCACCCGATTGGTACTCCACCAGACATCCCAAGGTGCCACCCACTGGACATAACCTGTTTTAAGAGAAGCGCAGGCCACAGACACGGCGATGTAAAACGGTGTCACCCGCCATGAAGTGTCATGGGGAAAATGGAAAGCTCCCCACGTTTTATTTCTTGTTAGCACGAGAGAGGTATAAGCCTCAGGTCTCGGACCAGGCGATCTCACATCCCCTTGCACGGTGGGGGTCCCAAGAGCAAGCCCAAACATAAGCGAGTCTGAAACGCGAAAATAACTATTTAGAGCCCACGGTCTGAAATCCTATTTATGAAACGTTTTTGATCGAATGACGTCATCTCTTGGACTCAGAAAAGTCAGGGCGATAGTATATTACCTACACATTGAGATAAATATGGGCGACCTTAGAAATTGCGGAATTCAATACCATCGCTGTTACATTGAATTACTCACAGCTTTTATTCGTTAATTCGCAAGCAATAAACACGAAACCTAGTAAATCCCACAGGAGTCTTCCAAAAAATGTAGTTACACCGGTAGTTTTAAAAAGTGCTATATTTGGGGACATCCATCGAAATTCAAACGATGGAAGCGACGAGTTCGACACAAAGCTTTCGAAGGTTAACTGTTTACCGTTGTATCGGGAAATGGTGAACATGGATGTGTTCTCCTTCCGGTCCTAGTTGTGTTTGTGTTTCGTACTGATGACGGCGCGTCGTTAATCCGGACGAAGACAGTTAACTGCGAAGGAAACGTGATCCCGCACTCGGCCGCTAATTTCCTCTCGCGAGCCTATTAATCACGACGGTTTTGACACTCCGTCTCACAAAAGCTCCATCGATTAATTATAATTTGGCCGGATGATCTCCACGAGGGAAGGTGGAGGACTTCAAAAAGCTCTCACCTTTCCTAAGTCGAGTAGGTGTCAACTATCCGACCAGTCCGGAGCCCTGTAATTTCGAATTCCGCTCCAGTCCCCTTTAGGAAGAACGGTGTGTCTCTTTGTGCCTCTTTCCTCGAGTCATTAATCTTCTCGTGACCTGACTCACCTCAAAAAATCTCCGGGTTTTCTTCCGACGTTTTTTGGGCGGGGTTTACGGCGGCTTTGCGCTCCAAACGAGCGGTTTTGTAGAGATGAATTAATTTTTCGGGAGGAAATGGACTTTGACTTGTTTTTTATTTGCAACAAGTTAAAAAAAAAAATACTAGGTGCGACGCATTACATCTACATAAATTCAATGGTTTTCATGGCTATTGCTTCCAATTGCAATTTATTTTTCACTCAGTTAATTTAAACTTGGTAATACACCACTTCACTGTGGCAGAAAGCAGTAGCGCTTATAGTACAGTTCCAGAATTTATTGTACTGCTCCTACTGTTGCCCTGACCATTATTGAGCAATTGGTACACAGATAATTGATGAAGTGTAGACAGGATTTTTTTTAAAAGGATGATAGTCACCTTTCCAGCGTTATTGGGTTGTTTGGTGCAAGCCAAATTCGTTGGAATCTTGAGCTCAGAACTTCCCTGAACATAAAGTCCACCTAGTTCTGACTTCAAGCTCTTTGTCTTTAGCTATGGGAAAGTCTGGCCAGCAACTTCGGTTGTTCAGAGACAACGGATTTCCCCTTTCTGGACTTTCCAAAATATCCTTTCGTACTCCTCAATTTACTTCCTCTCCACAACCACAGCTCTTCCTGAATTTTGACTCGTCTCTCAGTTCTCAGTTCTCGTGCTACTCACAACTCTACTCACTCTCACTCTGCTCTAGTTCCACATGCAACCAGTTCACATATTCAAACCCCCCTTCACATTTAAATACTCACACTCAAAGTTATAGCGCTATTCTGTCAACGTTTAATGCAGTCCTTACTTACACTCACCACGTCCATTTAGTTCTCAACTCAAGCTCCCCTGTTCGTTCACCCAACAGTGGTCAATACGTTTTAAATGAAGTGGTTAAAGCGAGTAAGGAAAATTAAACATTGTGTCTGCCCCTCTCAGGGTTTGCCTCATTATGGGCAACTAGCAAGGCTGCTTGGGGCTACTTGCGTAGGATTCATTGGCTACTGCCCCATTGTGTGGAGTAGCAAACTCACAGTCAATCAAAAGAAAGTACTGGCCCAATCACATTATCGCTGTGCTTCTGTGGATCGTCCACGAGCCAGTTACCCATTGCGTGCATCATGGACAAGTGAAGAGGGAAAATGGAGCCTGTTCCGCTCTGGGGAAACTCCGATAGAAAAGCAACCAAGTTTATTACATTTTCGCCCAGTTTGCAAAGAAGGTTACGAAAAAACCGAACGTGGCCACAGTTGATCACTCCGTTTGAAACTTACCACCCAAGTAAATATTTATATCAGGAGTGCAACCAGATTATGAACTCCTCCCAGATGGTACAAAGTCCTCCAGTAGCTAAATGATAACCTGCTTTACATCCACAGGTCTGGGTTCAATGGATGCTGAGCGTGTGCCTGTTACTGAACCTCCACGACTTTCGTCTTAAGAAACAGTTATTGTGATGAGGAAACAAACCTGTTGTTGGAAACCTGACGACGTTCACCCGATTACAGGAACTAGAGAAAGTAGAACATGGCCCACCGCATATCTTTCCTCAGCCACAAATCCAATCTATTTTTCAGTCAGTTCGTACAAATTAGTGTTTTACGCGGAAACTGGCGTTCGAAGTTCAGGAATTTATCTGATGCGACTGTTATCATAATTGTTTTGTTGGACTAGTTCGTATTCACAATTCGGATTTACGGAAGCCCTTACGCGCTCAACAAAGCGTAGCGTGGCTGAAAGTACCCTGCGAGTTTGATTTAAGCTGTTATGGATTTATGTTTCCGTTTAACGGATGGTTACAGAAACTGTTGAGGGGGTACAAGTTGAAGGTACAGGTTGGTGCACTATTTGGATGCTCGCGTTACTTTAATGTGTAACAGTAGTTGATAATGTGGTTGGGCAGCTTCAAGCCCTGTTGACATGGCTTGTGATCAATATATTACTGTACAATACAACATCGTTCTACGGCCTTGGAATCCATACGCTCACGACAGCCCAGTCTGACCATCCGAGTCCCAAATTGTGTACTCGTTCCACCATGAACTCGCCTGTTGGGCAACGACATTCGACACTCTGGCCCGGTGGACACTGAAGACAGCGAGCCCCAGGTCCGCTGACCTACATGAGCGGATTCGGAGCTCAACGAAAACCACTTCACCCCCACCCCCACCCTCTCCGCAAGACCATTATTTCACCCTTGTCACTTCACTTTTGGGTTTCTTAGAGCGCTCGTTACGTCAACTCTCTTTTTGTCCGATAAGAAAAACCGATTTCGTCTCCTCTGGAAAACCTGGCGCGGCTCCATTTCACCTTTCCTAAACAGTCGTTAAATCCTCGTTTTGCTTCATAGACTAGTATATCTAGAACGAAAGTTATGTATTGGTTAATAGAAGACAGTTGACTTTGACAGTTTAATCAAATTAGCCACAGCCGTACAAATATGATTAATTTTCAAGAAAATGGTGAGGGCAGTGAGTTGAGTGGAATAAAGATCTGCTGAAGCTTAAAATAACACTCAGTGTAGGACAGTAGCGCGTGCACAATCTAAGCTGGAATAATTAGAGGGTCACGATGGAATAATTTGAGGGGCTCGTGGTACTTAGAGGATGCGATCCACGAAGCCCCCTTTGTTAACTGTCTCGCTGCTCGGGTTGGCAACCTATGGCATCGGCTCCACCTTATTTCGACCTTCAACTAATCACTAGTTCTGTAGCGAACCGAACGGCTGTTGACGTCCAAGAGCCTCTCAATCCTCGACGGCCCGCTCATTTCTTCTAATCCTCCCCCTCTTAAGGACATCTGGGTTTAGTTCAGTTGCTCCACCTGATTACGATACGCTTTCCCTCGTCGAGTACCTTCGATGTTCGCTCGGCGCTGCCGCGCCGGGTCGTTTCTGGTCCACAATCAGCCCCACGAGCCTGGAAGTCGTTTGGCAACAAACTCGAGCTCCCGTTGGACACGGCTCGTTGACGAGTAAACCGTCCAGCTCGCCTTTTATTTTTTAACGATACTCGAGGCTCGATGACTAAGACCTCGTGTCGAGGTTGACGTGTAAAGCAAGTGCCACTTGTGACGTCCGTCGAATTAAATTGAGTAGTTAGAGCACACTCCGTAATTGTAAACTGATATTGAACTCTTGGTGATTCCTAAGTTGCCTTCTGTGTTGCCGGAATGCGCAGATTGAGTAGTTTTCCGTTGCGCAGTAAGTAATGGATAGTTTTGCCAAATATCTTTCAAGTATGTTTGTTGGGTCCATGCGTGCATTTCTCTGAATTCAGCACATCTCCTTTTCTCCTTCCACCTTAGTTTTTGTTCAAAAAATGATAACGATGAAAATGTGGCATTTTGCTTTGAGCTACCCGAAAGATAGCACAATAGGGACGTATCGTGACCGTATCAAAAAAAGGGTGGTTTATCATATTTTGGGGCCTACTGAATCTAAATAACCTGATTTCCACGCCTGGCTCGTGTGTAGTTGAAAGTGTGAGTTCCTCTATGGAATCCTAGTCCACCAGTTATGTCTTTCCCAGTCCTCAACGGCGAAGCTCATACATGCCGTGTTAACAATTCCACTTCAGCAGTACCCGATGATCTTCGTATTTCACTCCAAAGATTGAATAAGGATCCTAAGGCTGCTGGTTCTAAACCTCCTTCTCTACATTGGGATGTCGGTACATATCGTGTACTCAAACTGTCTTTGTCCAGAAGAAAGGTGGAGAAGAGCCAGGGAACTACCGATCTATTGCAGAGTTGCATGTAGTCTTCCGGCACTTCTGAAGGGTGCTAGAATCTCGACTTCAGGCCGATATTGTTATTAGTGACGTCCAGAGGGCGTTCTGGACAGTGGATGGTACGTTGAGAATCTATATGATTGCCCAGGACTTCACCAAGGCGTTTGACACAGTAAGCCACCTGGCCTTAGCCGAGTGCAGCCGTGGTGTGGGGGTTCCTGATCGACTTGTCTGTACTGCAGGGGTGCGGATATGGTCGACTGATATAGCTCTCTCATTAGGGTTCAGGAACAGTCATGTTGATAAGGAAACAATGCATGTTGTCTAATGACGTGGCAGTAGAGCGTGGATTTTGGCGATTCTACACTCTTCAACCTTGTGATAGATACCGCGCTGGATAAGCTGCCTCAGGGTTGGTCCCAAAGGGAAGTTGGCCATCTGCACGCTGATAAGTGTTAATAGAAATCTCCGCTTTGCCGTGCGTGCTTGAGGTACATGAGCTTACATTCGCGCTCTGGTTTCATCTTGCAGTACTTCTCGGCAGAAGAGATTACCGACACTTTCTAACCGTTAGTGTGCCCTCACGGCCTACCGCGACGAGGAGTACTGGGATCGCAACGTTGTGGATCCTCGCTGCCGTGTTTGTGATGACCAGTTTGAGTCTCTGAATCGTGTGGCGCAGGTGTGTCAGCGTACTGGCGAGAGCCCCGTCAAGCTTCATGTAGGCGAAGTTCCGTTGAGCCATAGCAACGTTCATTGGCGGTACAAAATGTCCACAGGAAACACATTCGGGAAAACAGGTCTTGGCACTTTTTGTGTTGTTATCATTGGATCATTTACGGAGAGCGACGTATAAATATTGATCTGTACACTCTTCCCATCAAGCAATGTAGTGACTTGGGGGTTAATATTCATTCTTGAAAACACGACCGATTAATGGTAGGGTTGACGGTCGTTTTGTACCTATGAGTACGACGTCAAACAGCCTTCACAAAGCCCGAGTCACAAACCAAATTGCTCGATCATATGCGGGGCCCTAAAGAGCCCACCCAAGAATTATTTCCTGCGTGCTGCGTGTTTAAAGAAAATCACGAGAACAAAATCTGTTCAACTCCTCCGCTCTGCCGAAATGAAGAGATGAAAATATACTTTGTGTGGAGTTGTGACCAAAATGTGCCTATGCCGCATTATCGCACTGGCCGCTTTATCAAACTATTTGTCCGTTTTTGAGATAGTGGATTTGCTGAAACTTTAAGATTACAAAAAACACAGAGGGGGAAACGCTTTGGGGGAAAAAATGTGTTTTTTGTTGCAAAAGTTACGTTCTCCCTTCAGGTTTTGAGAGGGACGTGAGCCGCAACGTAACTAATAAAGGTTTCGCCCTAACACATTTTTTGTCCCCCCCCCCCTCGCACCATCACCACATCCCCCTTCACCTTTTCGCTCTTAACTTCCCTTCGAAAACTTCCAGTTTCAGACAAAGTAGTTTTACAAAAGCTTTCAATTCGAACCCAAATCCGCGGGGAGAGGAGCCGATGCCGAACGCATTAGCTTCCAGACAAGCGGCTGTCTGTCTGCTCCCTTTTTGAACGAACCCCCGGGAGACAAGAGAAGAAGGGAAGGGAAAAAAATGACTGAAAAGAGGTCAAGCGGCGTAAAGAATCGATACTGCGGATATTCACGGAGCGATTCTCTCGTCAGCCGAAAGAAAAAGCGGTGGCAAAAAAAAAAATCGATTCGTTTTTCAGGTAGGAAGTTGGTTTTTGTTGCAGACTGCGTGGGTTGGGAAAAGTCAGAGAAGCTGCTTTGAACCCAAACAATCGAACTTAGATCTCGTGTCAAGTCAGGTACATTGGTGGATGTGACGAACAAACGACACTTGTGCTACTCAAAGAGTTAACAATAACGAACACCATTTTAAGGACACGTGAAGATAGATCATTCATTGTCAGACCAAACAAGCCGCCAATTATGGAATAATTTAATAATCATCTTCAAGGCTATAAGTTGTTAAATATAAAGTCATCTATACGGAACTTGTAATAATTGAATTGTATTTTGTCGAAAACGTACCGCGAGAAAAAACGGCGTTGATTGCTTAAAATTGTACATCAGTTTCTGTCGACAAGTATACAGATATTGAGAGAAAATAGATCTTTTGGGTAACGATAAATAACGAGATGGGAACGGGGTAGTATTTCTCTTGAGGCTGTGGCCAGAGACAGATCAGTGAGGGGTGGCCTAGAAGGTTCAGGAGTTTATGGACCAGGGAGCTGGATGCGCTGGCAACCAGGCAGAGCTCTTTGCAGTGATGGTGTGTGTGCAGGACCTCCGGATGTATATAATATATAAACCATCGCGTCGGGATTGCCTAACTGGCCTGAAGACCTTGGCAAAGGAGGACACAATGACGCTGTGTAAGGCGCCCGGTCATACGGGAATAGAAGGGAATGAGGAGGCCGACGAACTGGCGAGAAAAGTGTATGTGCCCTTCGTACCACTAATATTCGCCGGACTGCTAGTTGAGGGTACCAATCAGCTAAAAGCATCCAAAGAATTGAGTTTGATCACAACTGTACGAGGAGTGAGAACTTTTTTCGACAAATTTTGGGTTACCCCTCCGTTCAACGGTTGAGCACTAAAATATCTGTGGGTATCAAAATGTAGGTATATGGTAATAGAAGACACTCCTGTGGGTTGATATATATTATTTTCTGGTTCTTACTATGGAAAATCAGAAAACGTCAAAATACATCTTTTTTATTTTAAATTTTATTTCCTTTTATCAGGTGAAGATTCTCGAAGAACGGTGTATAAGTATTGAAGGTACCCTGTGATATTGACTTAACTCCTTAAATACGTTCTTGTGCAAAGTAAAAATTAGTTACAACATTTTCGTGGAGATTTTTGCCGATGACATAGGGACTTCAAGATTTCCGTGTGATAAAAGTCGTTGGTGCCGCTTTTGAGGTAAATGTGAAAAACCGTAACTTTGTTAACTCTATGTTGAGTCAATGTTTTGCACAATATTGTGGAGTCAACCAACATAGCATCTAGGTTGCTCTGTTTGTTGTTTGATTTGTTTTGCTTTGTTGCCAATTAAAAAATAGGATTTCTACAAGATTCTGCAGTGATTACCGTTTACTGAATAAAACGACCAAAAAGGACTCGTATGCTCTTCCGTGTAGCTGTCGGATGCCCTCGGAGGGAGGTTCCTCGTATTGTGTATTAGATCTCAAGACCGGCTGCTGGCAAATTCTTCTGTGTTCAGAAGATCGAGAAAAAACAGCATTTTCTCTTTACCGAAGAGGACTCAAGAATGAGACTGCTAGCAAACAGTTAGGATCTTCGGAAGTTGCAAACGGGCAATTGTTTATCGCTAGGTGGCGGACAAAGTTATTAGGCAAGCTACAATTTTAAAACTTAGCCATGACAGCCCCCCTGACACTGGTGGACACTTTGGGTTTTGGAAAACGTTGGCCGAAATTTGCCAGATTTTTTTGTGGACTGGAATGACTAAAGATGTTCGGACGTGGTGGCTAACGAAACGTGTTCCGCCAAAACAAATGGTTGCGCGGGACTATTTGACAGAATGAGTGTTGATATCCTTAGACATTATCCCATGACAGAACAAGGGAACACAGGTGCGTTGTAGCGGCCACTGACTATTTCACCATGTGGCTGAGACACTGGTCTCTAGTTGATCACGTGTTTTGTCGGATTGGAGTACCTCTGTAGATACACGCGGGTGAGGGTAGGAATTTCTAGTCCAAGTACTTAAAGGAAGTGGGCACACTTCTCGGATTCCAACGTACTCGTTCTACTGCATTGTATCCACAGTCAGCAGGATTGGTTGAAAGGTTGAACTACTCACTCATCCAGCACACGCGCATGCATGCCAATAAATACCAGGACGATTGGGATATTCAAAGTCAATCGTTTCTCAAGCGTTTTGGTTCGTCCTCCTTCAAAACAAATACTATTTGACACCGCGTACGCTTCAGAGCTAACGACCAATCTAGAGTCGCGCTTCATGAGGCAAAATTGAATATGGAATACCAGAAGGAATCGTTTGATTGACAGCTCGAGCGCCCTGCATCTCGTACGTGAAGACTGGGTTTGAGTTTATCAACCAAAAAGAAAACGAGGGCTATGCATCAATTCTCCCGTTGGACTTCCTCTTGGAATGTTTTTATTTGTGTGTTTTTATTTTAAATTAGCGTTAACGCCCAATTTTCGGGGAGTTTGTGAACGGACGGACTCCGCCTTCTTCCGTCAGACCAGAGGCATCAGACCGGTCTGTGTGTCTCAACTGGTCGAAGGCCGGGCTCCGTCAAGAAAGTCAATATTGAGAAATCCCGGTCAGATGAAATTTTTTTTCTTAAGGTCCCCGACCCTCCCTCCAGTCTTGGAGATTTCCTATTGAACCTGTTTCTCCTTCGTGACTCCCTGAAGACATTCGAAGTGAGTTTTACGTCCGTTTATTGAGTGGAAAATCAGGCAGTTAATCGGCCTTTCTCTGCGAGTCAAGGACTACGAGGAGCTAAGGTGCGTTTACTAGGGCGGGGTTTTGTGTTGTTTTGGAAAAGATTTCGTTTTGTTGACGCTAAGGGCTTGAGAGGTAATCGCCGGGAGAAAGCGTTGGTTTGTCGTGACTCCGAAGGCAGTGTCCGTCCCTCTTTGTGATTTTGATGAGTTGACTGACGGGTTGAACGACATTACTTGGGCCGCCGAAAACGGTCCGGAAATGAGGCTGTTTTTAATACGATCTCGTTTGCCCTGTGATCTTATTCCTATTTCGGGGTTTCCTCGGAATCAAATCGACCCCCATTGAGCGCTAAATGCTTCCTCTCGATAACGCGACAAATTTCGGTGTCTACGTGACGTTGGCACGTTCTTCGGTTGATGAGGGGCTCATTGCATTTTTAACCGGGTTCAAAGGTCTTTCACGAATGTACAGAGTAACTTGTAACACGATGAGCTCCTTCTGATCCCTAAGAGATGCTGCTGTGCAGTTACATATGTCTTCCTCGTATGAATTTGGCATAGGCTCGATGCCGCACTCGTCAATTGAGTCCTAGCTGTCCTTTTTAACCTGCTATTAGTGCCTTGAGTTGTTCACTCAAGTCCTACTCTTGATACCACCAACTTCTTCCGAAGCACCCTTAAACTTTGCATGCTGTGCAGCCTTGCTGAAAGAAGCTTGATGAAATAGCCCTTCTGTATGGGGCTATGTGGATGCCTCACTTCTAGCTTTGGTGTGTTTGAAGGAATAACACCTCGAATGAACGGTCAAGTCTTCTTCCTCCTCTCATCAATAGTGATGCTGCTGTGCAGTTACAAATGTCTTCCTCGTATGAATTTGGCATTGGCTCGACGCCGCACTCGTCAATTGAGTGGCAGCAGTGGCCAAGGAAAACTTACAGCTTGCAGTAAGGGGTGACGTTTCAGCCAGCACCTCCAGTCCAGGCACTACCCTCGTAAGGCCACTTGGGGAGTGTGTTACCGTGACACTATCCTCACGTGCTAGGACTGACCAGTTATCTGGAGTAGCGAACTCGCGAACAATCAAAAGAATGTATAGGCCTAATCCCACAAGACAGCATGCACTGAAGCACTCCGAGTGACCACTGGCCGTACTTCCTACAATACTGAGCGATGGTTGTTGGATGAGCAGCCAAACCGTCCAGCTTTGACGGCTACTCAGCAATTTTATAACCGTATCGCCCCGTTTGCAACGAAGGTTATGATTTAAAAAATACTCGGTAACTCTAGATCCCTCGTTTTGAAACTTGCCAGTTAATAGATGATAAGGTGAGAAACCTGATTATGGACTCCTCAGATGGTACGGATTCCCCATGGGGCATACCTACGCGTGTAAACCTGGGCAACACTCTCTAACGGGGGACTGGCTAAATGGATGCTGACCTCCTTGACGTTTGACTAAGATAAATCTCGTATGAGTGTTAAAAGACAGGCTTTTTTTGATAGGGAAACAATCCTGTCCTCGTCTGCCACATATACCAATGGCCTCACGTCAACAGTTGACTCATCGTCGCAGAGCACACCAACCTCGTATTCCTGGTAGCAGGCAGACTCCTCTTTTCTGTTCCCAGTCAATCCAGAATTGTACTGAATCTCCTCTGGCTAGTCACATCCCATCCCTTTTCTTCGCACGTCTTGCCTCATTCAGGGTATAGGTTATGCGCATTCCTCGCAGCACCCTTTTCACCAATTATACTCGTATGCTCCACCATTTTAGAGTCTGGTAGGCACAAACAAGAAGGCAGTTTAATTGTGAATCACTTAAAATTATAACAACATATTACTCTACAAAACAAAAAATAGGTTTTATGTACACTTATATGTCACCATATAATTAAAGGTAACTATAACCAGGCTGTAATTACATAATTAATCACATACAGCGGATGTGTATCCTAGTAATTAAGTTTTGATTAATCCTATTGTAGCATGCGTGTAATAATCCACCTGTTAATGCTACAATCTGATTAGTTAATTAATCAACAATCCGAACAGAAGCAAAATCTCGTTGAGAAGTTTTGTTGATATCGATTCATTTGAAAGTTATATATCCGGCCATATCGCCAGGCTCATCACTAGAGTCGGACTAGATTTAGAAAAGCAGAATAACTATGGTTTATACAGAATTATTCTGTCGTTTAGAAAGCGTCTTCTCTATTTCTGAAATTTCGAAGGAAAAAGAGGTTGACAATTACAGTAATGCCTCTTACGATAGGCTGTTACGGGCAGGGATGCCTCAAAATGCGTTCCTCATCTGCTACGCCGATGGTGTCCCGCCATCATCGCTGCAAGGACCCACGAGATGGTTCACCGGACGAATCAATGAGATGGGCCTCAGCCTCGCTCTGCAAAAGACGGAGATATAGGCCCTCACTAGTAGGAGAATTCCATCTCAGGGCCTTCCGTGTTTGTGGGTGAGGTCGTGAGTACCAAGCTAGCTGCGCGCTATCTCGGTTCCATGATTGGATTGGGATCCAGGCCGCCAGAGCTAAGGGGATCCACCCCTAAGCTGAGCAGGAAGAGGTTGCTCATGTCTGTCGTAAATTTCATCCTCCTGTATGGCGCAGAGATATGGGCAGATGCTTTGCACTTCGAGAAGTACAGAACAAAAATTACAGCAGTTATGAGAATCGAGTTGGTAACGGCTAACTCAGACTGTCTCTTAGCCAGCGGTTTTTGTTGTTTCATCACCACCAGTGCATCACCTGACAGCGGAGTAAATGGAGAGGACTGTGACTGTGAGTGTAGTAGGAGGAAGAGTGCCTGCCTGGAGAGCCACAGAAAATGGACGTGGCTACTACAGCCAGAGCTAAGGAGATACAGCCATGGCTAGAGCGTCAACACAGTGAGGTGAGCTATTACTTCACCCAGAGGCTTAGCCTGTTCTGTGCGAAGGTACAAGATGTGAAGCACGCGCACACCTTCTTCTACTCCCCATTAGAGTAATAAGAGGCTGCGTATATCACACAATGTGTTGGAGAGATAGATCCTGACACAGTGGTGGCCATTATGCTCAACAGGCCAGACTGCTGGAGCGAGACTTCCGTTTTCGCTAAGCAGGTGCTCAGAGCGAAAAGATGGGAAGGTAACCAAAAGGGGGGAATACTATCCTCGCTGCCCCAACAAAGGCGTAGAGATCTAGCAAAAATGCTGGTAGGATCTCCCTCCAGCACGGCCTGACGCAATGTGAGAAACCCACTGCCTCAGGCTGGTGCTGTGCTGGAAGGGATCACCTTGATGCCGGTTCGTGCCTCGTCTCTGCTGAGTATCTTGCCGACTCAAAAAAAAAATTCGTTATTCCCCTACAAAGTACTCGTATGTTCCTTCTATAATGTGTTTACTTCCTTTGGGACGGAAAAATAAGCGTACGAAAACACCATATGGTTAGGTACCATAATATTTTCATTCGTGAGAAAATGACGAGAGTGGCGCAACACATTATCAAATATTTCGACGAAAAGCAATTTTAGTGCATTTTTTTCTTGATAAATCTCGCTAGTACGAAGGTCCTTTTTCTATAAACTACCTACTATACGATGAAAGTATAATAATGGTCATTATATAATCTAGAGCGACCACAGAAATTCCGGACTGCAAAGTAACGTGTGTTTTGTGAACTATTTTTATTTCCGCAGTGCTCCGTAATTTCCGAACTGCTGACGTCAACCTTCTCATAAAAATCAGGTTGAAAGTCCCATCAATTACCTACTCGTTGGGTTTTAAGTCAAGGTTGTGGCGTGAGTGGTAGCAGCTCGATAAATTCCGAAACGTTAAGAGCTATCGGTTAGTACGTAGGACGTTGAGTTATGTTTTACCGTGTTCATTTGACTACAACCTAACGTGAGTTGTTGTAAATAAAGAGTCGTGTGTGGAATGTGTTGCGTGTGGAAGTTCTGTAAAAGAATTTGTTAGCGCGCGGGGATGTAGAGAAAGTAAATAGCTCGTTTAATTGAGGTTACTTCATGACGAGGGGGCGGCCTTGAATTCGAACCTACACAATGAGCCAGTAGTCGAGGAATCCGAAGATAGCGCAGTCGAAAAATCTTCGCATCCTGACAACTTCATTCGTACGTAGGATTAAACTTTGTTATGAAATAATCGACACGGTCGCAATATTTTGAGCGGACAGGGAGAGAGAGAGTGATAAAACGACGACGCCTCTCGATATAAGACGATATTGTCAGCTAAACAACCAGTTTCGAACGACGAGTGAGTCAGCCTCTTATGCAAAGATGCGTGCAGGTGGCTCTGTCGAGAGGCACCGAACGGTAGATCCCGCGTCCTTTAAAGGGCAACGATTGGAATTGATAGCCGGGGACCGGAGAGGTGTATAATTATCGAAACGGTATTCAATAAAAAAGAGCGAGACGAGTTTTATTGGGTTCTAGGGGTGGGGCACGAGTAACATACGAGGATTTGGGACTGTGGCGAGATTCAGACATTTCGGGGATGACGAGACGACGCAGTGAGGGTTTGCGATGATGATCGAGGGATAAGGGAAGATGTTGGGAAATTAGCTATTTAGGAATTGCTTTTTGAAAACTGTCGGCCGAGTCACGATTTCTATCAGAATGTCAGCGCCTGTTTGGCATCTTGATGAACGACCCAGAGCTCAAACTATTAGCAACAACGTGCAACTTCATACGCATTTTAGCGAAACCCACGTGTGCGACACTGCTGATTTATTTAGGATGGAGCCACTGATGACATAATAATTCAACAACACAAAACACGATGTCGAACTGCGTGTAATGCAAGGTCTAAAATGCAGGCTGCTGTTGAAGATGGAAATACGCGACAGAAGCAAAGGTCTCCCACCCCAATCCCCTACAATCAAACTTATGAACTACATGAACAGGCCTCGGGTCGGCTCTTGTTCCAGAAATATTTAGTTCAGCGTATCGCACAACTTTCCTCACCCATGTACTTTCGTCGATACTCGCGGCATTAGCTACGAATCCAATCTATTGTGCTCTCACATCGTTTGAATATGTGAAACAACTTTACCATCGATACTCGTAAGTAGGGGAGAAATGGGCGAGCGAAACCGGAAATAGCGTTACTGGCTCAATTTGGAGTGTGGGAAGAAAACCACGCCTCGTACTATAGCGTTCGACGAATCACATTGTAGTACGTCATTTAAATCCCCTCTATCCCACGCTTTACCCCCTCTACCACAATTTTCAACCAATATTACTGTAGTACGATCTTTTTTACCTCCCCCCCATTGCCACATATCCTGGAAGTTGACCGCCTCTCCTGCCGTTTGCCCCTCCCACTAATCTGTCACGTTATAGTACGACCTTTTTTACCCCCTCTCTTTATTCTAATATGTGTGTATTATACCCCCCCCCCTCCTACCAGCCTTCTCCCACGAGCCTCCTGGGGAGTGTGCTGTAGTAGGAGTACCCCCCCACTTATTTCCGAGCTTGTGACGTCACTTTTTTTAAAAAAAAGTTCCTTCCCTGGGATTGAACGCAGCACCTCACGCACTATAGTTGAACGCTCTATCCACTAGGCCACGAATCCAAATCCAAATCCAATAAGTTTATTGACATAAAATTTACATTTAATAATAAGAATAACTAAATTACATGTTATAGGTAATTAACAATATCGGCATATGGCTGCCTCTCTTGCATAAACATAAGAGGTATATGGGTCACAGTCAGTAATTAGTATACATTTAACATAACACTATAGCTAGGAAACTTTAAAGGCGAAAACCTAGAATCTTAAGGTAGTTTGGCTTACAACTAAATATTTACACACAATCATACATCATTCACCCAATAAATACATTCGACCATTCACACAGTTTGACAATATGTACAATATTTACAATTATTTACAAGAGCGGCTCAGATCCGCCGCCCTCGCCTTGCGCTCCTCCATTGAGGTCTCCTAAGGGTGTTCAGGTTTCTTACTAGTGGGTTAGGGTGTGAGGCTAGCTTGTCTGTGTATGATTGTGTGATGCGTTTGATGTGATCTGATGTGTTCCATGTTGTGGAGTTCGTGTAGTCGTGATGTGTTTGTGCGGAAAGGGCTGTTTGTGGCGATCCGGAGGCATTTGTTCTGTGTCACTTGTAGCTTGTGTATGTTAGTGGGTGCCGCTGTGTGCCACACAGGACACGCGTATGTTATTGTGGGTCTGATGATGGCTTTGTAAATGAGGAGTTTCAATGGTGTGCTCAGTGATTGTGATGTCAGAAGGTTGTAGTATCTGCCAAGTTTCGCAAGGGCTTTTTTGTTGACCTCCTTAATGTGGTCTCCAAAGGATAGCCGTTTATCCAAATAAACCCCCAGGTACTTGACAGACTTGGAAAAGGGAATTTTGTTGCCTCGGATCGTAATGAACTGTGGTGTCTTTTGTTTGGCTGTGAAAAGGATGGCTTCAGTTTTGGCAGTATTGATCTTGACCTTCCATCTCTCCAGTTTCTGTATGACCTGATGCGCGGCATTTTGCAGTCGGCCTGTCGCTTTATTTATGGACGTACTCGACGTATAAAGCGCAAGGTCGTCTGCAAAGCCTGCTATGTGAACGTTATGGTGGTATGTTCTCAAAGGTCTCGGATATGTACAGGTTGAAGAGGATGGGAGACAAGACTGATCCCTGAGGGACGCCTGCAGGAATCAACCGCCTCGATGAAACTGAGCCATTTACCTTAACTTGAATGTGGCGATCTGTTAGGTATGAGTGGATGATTTTCGTGATGCCTAGTGAGAATTAGTATGTGTGTAGTCTATGTATGAGTCCCTCTACCCATACCGAATCAAAAGCCTTTTCAGAGTCCAGGAAAAGGAGTGCAGTTGTGTGTGCTTGGGACATGTGGTGTATGATGTGTTGTGTGACTCGACTTAGTTGGTGTGTCGTTGCGTGTTTGTGTTTGAATCCCATCTGGGAGTGTGAAATGATTAGGAGTTTGGTGATTTCCTTGTGAAGCCTGCTAAGTATCACTTTTTCGAATAACTTCGACAGTGTAGGTAGCAGGCTTATGGGGCGGTAATTTGATGGGTCCGAAGGCTGTTTGTTCGGCTTCGGTAGAGGGGTGATGGTGGCGGTTTTCCAAGGAACTGGTGGTATCAGAGGGGAAGACGAGACATCATCCTTGTGGGACATGAGTTTATATGTCGGATTTTATTGATCCCATTATTGTTGACACAAGCGTGATGGAAGGAGATGATGGGGGGGGGGATGCTCCTAGTTCTGGAATACTGTGAAAAAATTTTATTTAAGATTTGAATCCCAGGATATCTGTGGTTTCTACTGATTATCCAATGACCATTATTAAACATTCATCATATGGGTAGCTTATTAAACGACCACTCTGATTAGTTTCAGAATCCTAGTATCACATGACCGAAAATTATAATCAAATAACTGCGTCAAGGTCTTTTCGTCTAAGAGTTTGATAATTTATTGTGCTGCCCTCGTCATTTTCTAACAACTTGCAATTTGATGGTGCCCTTACATCATTTGGGTCTGTACATACAAAAAAAATTATCGAAATTGTTGTAGCGATTTTTGAGAAAAAAAATTTAGAGTTTTGATCACTTAAGTAGTGGTCTGCAGGCTGAATATCTAGTTTGAGCCCATTTGGTTCGTCAATGTTCTCTCAAATAGCTCTTGAAACATGAAGATCTGAAGATTACATACTTTTCCACTTACTCTTCACGGCTCTGTGAAGTTAAGCACCAACGCACAAAACTACGTTACCGAAATGCCGAAATAGGACGTAGAAATTAGGAGAGTAGCAAAACCCAAAAGGTTTTTCGACAATTTATTTACATTGATGTTTTATGGATTGTGGAGGTAAACCGTTCATAATTAAATGTTTTTCTAGACGCGAAAAAAGCGTTATTATCGGATCTTAACGTTTTGAAACTTCCGAGTCTAGAAAACATCGATTTTCATATTTCGTTTGATACATTTTCATACATAAAATGTTCGTTCTTGAGAGAGCTGCTCAATAACTTATCGAACATTTCGACAAAAGGACACTTAGGGCGGCAGTCCAACGAGCTACTTATACGATGGTCGTAGGATAATTGGGAGCAGCTTGATAAATTCCTGAATTCAAACCAACGTCGTTTCTTCGACATTTTTTCTCAGCGTTTCCGTAATTCCAACAATTAGTCGTAGTTGTCCTTAGTTTTTGTCAACAAGACGCGGTTATTTCCTGGTTAGTTAAAACTTTTAATTGTTCCGCTCTGGAAATAGATTAGTTTTTTGTTCTGCATGCCCCCCCCCCCCGGTTGCGTGACTGCCTAATTGCGAAGGTATTGGTCACCGGTCGGCTATTAGTCCAGAAAACGTTTTGATGAATAACGGTTCGCGACGATAGAAAATATTACGGAACCCGTTTTGGGGGGTTTATTTTCTTTTTTTATTTTAGCTCGTAGCTACTACCTATAAACTTGTAAAAAGTGGAGATGAAAGCTCGAAATACTTAACTGCCCAGTACGTTTTGAATGAAATGTTTGTTCCGGACCTTTTCGAACGAGTGACCGGTAATATTAAAGGTTTGCGAGAAAATGACGAGAGCAGTGCAACGAATTATCAAACATTTCGATGAAAAGCTATTTTAGTGCAGTTTTTTCTTGATAAATCCCGCTCGTGGTTCTCTTTCAATAAGCTACCTCCACGATGGAAGTATAATAATGGTCATTAAACGATTCAGAGCGACCACAGAAATTCCGGACTGCAAAGTAACGTGTGTTTTGCGAACTATTTTTATTTCCGCGGTGCCCCGTCATTTCCGAACTGCTGACCTCAACCTTCTCGGAAAAATCGGATTGACAGTCCCATCAATTACCTGCACGTTGGGTTTTAACTTAAGGTCGTGGTGTTAGTAGCAGCAGCTCGATAAATTCCGAAACTTTAAGCGCTAAAGAAACGTGTGGAATGCGTTGTGCGTTGGAGCTGTTTGAAAGAATTTGTGTGATTACTTCAAAATGATGTCACTTTCTTGAGAAAATTACTTATCAAACTAGAAAAAACTCATAAAAAATTGTGAGTACTTGTGAGAGGATATTTTAACGATGGTCACAGGATGATTAGGAGCGGCTCGATGAATTCAGGAACTTAAAATAATGTCGTTTCGTAGACGTTTTTCTTCAAACGACTGAGCAGTAATCTTGATGTTTTTATGAAAATTACGAGTGTGACGCATTCAATTATCATACGAAAGCGTTCTCACAAATCTCCAATTGTGTATTATAAAACAATAATGTTGTGGTACTAATAACGATAACACTTTATACGTATACAAGTACAGTGAAACATGGGCGCCCACGTCCAGCGACAGTCCCTCTTAACATTCAGCACAGCAATGTTTATGTTATTATATAAAACACATATAACATATTTATGGCATATTGACTAATAATAAATGATTGGCGTAACTAGGCGATTCCCAGGGGATTGTACTGCCCGACTCCCATTGTAGGCACCCCAGTGATCGTGGTCTAGTGGACAAGGACGAAGATTTTAAATCCGACTGAAGTCGGGAATCGTTGTAAGTTTTGCCTGAGACAGCGGCTCTCCACAAATTTCTAAACCCCTCTCTCCACAAGATCAATGATGCAGTTTTAAGCCATCGGGGGGGGGGGGGTGCTTTATAGTCGCAGCAATGGAATGCCGCAGCTTGGTGTGATGTGATGGTATCGTGCATACATTGACGACTTAATGACATCTTCCAGTTTAGGCACTTCTAGGTCGCGATGTATCCCATCATTCTTCCTGTATGACAGTATGTTTGGACAATATAGGGCCCTGCTAGCAGCTCACAAATCAAACAGATTCAAACGCACCAAAACTGAGCGCTTCTGATGATCCGTCGATGCCCCCTGGTTTGTAAGGGACAATGGTAATTTAATGTCGTTAAAATCGTGTTGATAGTCTTAAGATTTACATATGCGATGGTTACGTTACTCAGTAATAGTCATGACATCAGTAAGAAAACTCAATGTACGCACGTAGGGCTGAGGAATGTCAAATATTGTTTCTGAGTTTATTGGTAATGACCGCCAGTTCCATAGTCCGTACTACCAATGAGCCAGTAGGCCAGTTTGCAATTCCTCGTTTTATCCATTCAGGTTCTTGGGATGCCCACAACTAGTCAGCGTCCCCTCTCAATTGGGCCACTCTGTTAAATCTGTGTTGGTTTTTTTATGGCAAGACTCCTGTTCAGCACAGGCAAGAGCCAGAAAGTTACATGAAAACTGGAACGATTCCGAAACTGGCGTTAGAAAAGCATAAGAGGAACACTCCGGAGGGCGCAGGCTCTGGGGTGTGGATAAGTGGCTCTGGGAGGAGTGGGGGCAATCATAATGCATGAGAAAGGCTATAGCAACAGAACAATCAACACATTGACTGATAATCAAGCGTCTTGTAAGGCGCTGATGAACTACTGCACGACGTCAAAACTGGTGCGAGAGTGCAGGCATAACTACTTAGCAAACGCGAATAGAGTAAATGCGTGTGCTTGATCATGGGCCACTTCCCCATTGTGGGATTTCTCTGTCACTAGTCAAGAGTACTATAGGATATGCCAGAAGAATGCATCAGACAGTCTTGAATGCTGAAGGGAATAAGGCACTCCAAACGCTGGGGTCATCATGAGCAAATACATGTACGTTATGGGCATAGTCGACAGCCGCAATGCATATCCCACCTGAGGGACAGTCATAATGCTATAAGTAGCTGAAGATATAAAGGTATTCACGAGAAATATTTTGGTTAGGAGAAATATCGAGGGTTACAATCGTCATTAGAAGTGAATCATACATTCTAATGGTGGCCTAGGGAAGAAAGAAGTGACAGATTTGAAGTGAGGACTCGGGTAGTGACTGAGCGCGGGTGGCAGGGGTTTTCTAAAAGGCGAGCGCCAAAGCCCCAACAACCTTGGATAAACCTTGGTATTCATTTCGAATGGGAAGTCGGATACGATTTTCTCATTGTGTCGACTGTCACGGCTTGAAGACGGCCTGACACCTTTCTCCGTGGGATGTACGGGAGCAAGTCCAAAGCCCAGAACCCCCATGGAGATAAAGCATAGGTGCCGGTAGAACGCCTACGGTGGGGCCTGCCGTCAGTAGGCTGCTCAAGGTACAGCCATATAGAATGGGTACCACGGGGGCTTCTGCCCGTGGCTGGCAGTGTGGAGCCTTTAGGGTGGCTGTCAGTCGTGAAGCCATGGGTTTGGCCTCGTGAGGACCGTGGTTCCGTTGGAAATTCCCCCCAGAGAGCTGTGTGGTGCTGGCAGGAGAGGGGTTTAGGCCACGAGGCTAGGTACCCTCTCCTAAGCCACGGGCGCATGCCCAGCACTTGTACAAATGTCACAGCTTCCAAGTGAAGGGCGTAGGTCTGAGTTTTGCCCAGTGTTGCAGTTGCTGGAGCAAGGGGTCCGGGATGGCGACTCAAGTTATAAGCCCCCTTGTACCAATGTTTGCTGATGACAAGTTCAGCGCCATCGTATTCGGTAGGTATACATCCATTATCAGGAGTTTCAATCACCAGCACAACATTGCTTTGTATAGGAAACGGTCATGCCAGTTCCTAAGATGATTCAATTGAATTGGTTTCAGTCGGTTTTAAGTATGCGTAGTCCTCCGGTATTGTGTGGTTCGTTGGGGACAGCATGCAGTTATGCCTGATGACTAGCGTAGTCATCTCCTAACCCTGCTGAAGTGGTATTTTGGGTTGATGATATCACAAAACAGGAATCGAGAGGCGCCTTTTGCCAGTTCAGGTAGATTTGTGAATGTGCGCGCCATAGCATGTGATTGCCTGCGTCCGAGGCCGGCCAGAGAGAAATCGACACTCGGCCGCTAACGCATGTAAATGGGAAGATAATCATCGAGATTCTCAAAACGAGCGAGAAAGCGCTCATCTTCTGTCGTCAACTACGAAACGTATAGTCAGAGGGGACTCCTTGAGGTTTCCCCCCCTTCTCGTCTCATCCGTCCGTCCGAAGGGAGAGCCGAGCGATTTAATATGGAAATAGGCCGTTTTCTCATGAGCCGGCCAGGAAACCCACCGGCCGCCCGAACGGACTGTTGAAAGGCAACAAAAGCGGATTTAGGCGAAATTATGTAAATACCGACCGGTGGAAAGAAAGGAAGATAATAACTCGGAAGGGGCGAGGCGGCGAATGTCGCGGAGCATAAATCACGGGACGTGGCGAGTCGTGAGGAAATGAATCCTGCCGGCCCACTGCTGGGAGGGTTGGAGGAAAAAGATCCCTGCGCCTTATACCTGTAATTAGAAGATGAAAGAAGAAAACGGGTGATAAAAGGATCCCAAAACAGACCTCAACCCTTCGGTCTTCCTTTTTGTTTCCTCCAGTCGAGTCACCTCTTTGCCATTTCCTTTTACTCTCCACAACCCCTCTTCTTTCCGCCCAGTAGACACTTGTTCTCTGCCCTTCTTCGTCCATCTTCCTCCACCCCTCTCACCTTTCATCCAGTCACCCCGTACAACAGCTCCGTGGTCACACCTCATTAAGACCCCATTGTGGGCTCAGTCTTCTGTAAAAATTACGGCAAACAAGTCTTTTATGCCGTTGCTTGAGAAAGGGGGAAGGTTTTTTGCGTTCGGCGTAAGGCCTTTTCAAGGACGCATGCTTTGGAGAGATTCTTGACTTCGGTCAGGTGTACGGCGCAGCTCTGCTTTCTTCGGCAGTGCCAATGATTCAAATTGTGGTCAGAATTATTCATCAGCAACGTCAACGCATGGAAATTGTCTTCGAATGCCACATAGCGGACGTTTGAGTATAAATCGTCAAAAGACAGAGTTATTCGTCAAATTTCGTTTTTTGTACTTACCGTGGAAAATTTAAAAATATTGAACATGCATTTTCTGTCATATTACCGAATACAATAATTTTTTTGTAATCCCCTTTGGGCTGCCCAGTTATAAAAATACGATATACACCAAAATATAGTTAAAATGTCTGGTACGTTACAACACATACCTCCCCACAATTATTCATTACCCTTGTGGGAAGAAACCAGTTGCCCTTTAAACACCCTCATACGATTTTATAGCGTTAATTTGGTTAGAGGTAATTCACACAAAATTGAATTAAAATAAAAAATTGTTAATACTACTTCCTTTTACGCCTAAAAATGTTTTTCAAAGTGAAGAATGTAAAACTGGTACCCGAAGATGAAGCTAAAATTCGGATAATGTAAAATTAAGAGTGAAATCGCTATTTAGGCTAGTTCAATCCAACTACTCGAGGTCACTCTTCTTCTTCTTCGCGTCTGTGCGATTGTTCCTAAGGTGAGTTGTCTACTTGTTTAAAAAAGCAACTAATTTCTGTCTTTAATGACGATACCAAACGGCCTAATGGAGAGCCAAATGCAAGAGTTCGTTGACTATAGCCTGAAGTGGCTAAAGAGGAAGAAGTAAAAGTTTTGTCTGGTAATTAATAAAATGCTGTTCTCCAAGGAACCTTTTCGTATTCATCCAATAAACTGTTGTTTACGTCAGACTTCCACCGAACAGACACCCGGAATAGGTTAACATGTCGATCCACAGTAGATCGTGTCCAGTTCAAGCCACGACATTTACTATTCCCATGCATGTCGGGTCAAGTTTGCGGATCGATACCACTTGATAAAAGCTCTTCGACAAAGGGAAAAAAAAGAAATTTTATGCAAATTCAAATAAAATATTGACAACTCAGGTTATTAAGTAAATGAATAAAAAAAGTTGAGTTAATTTAATCAAATAAAAAAAGAAAGAATATAACTAACTCTATTCGGATGGTTAAGGAAATGGCACTAATGTAAAAAAACTTGAAAATGAAAAAATGAAAATGCACGCAATCCTCTGCTTGAGAAACAAACGTCCTCTGGTCCTATTAGGCATGCCAATAAAAGAAAATCTCACAACAATCAACACCAAACAAAATTCGTTAAAATGAGGATGCACTGGAATGCCGGAGGGTTTGTCCGGTGCAGAAAACAAAAAGAAATGATACGCTATCGCCGGGTTCGGGGCAAATCATTGGTTATTTTGAATGACTGATAGCTCTGGGACGCTCTCTGGCGCTAACGTTTCGTCCTGGTTCCAATATATGATTGAATGTTCCACAGATATCTGATGTATTTTAATTCATATCATAGTTTCAGGTTAGGAGTGCTGGAATTATAAAGGAACAGTTAGTCAAAAAATCGACGTTAGTTTGAATTTAAAAATTTCTGAGGTTGCTTTCAATTAACGTATGGCCATTATCAAACCACCATATATAGCTTGATGGACTGGCATTCCCTTTTTTTGTGTACGCTAGTGTCATATGAGCGAGCATTATAATTAAAAAACTGCACTATAATTTGTCACAATATTTTTGATGATTCATTTGTTCTGAAAACATTATTTTGGCGTCAATTGGAGACCTGCAGGCTGGGTTCCAAATTTGAGCCGAATTGGTTCTCTCTTAGTAGCATTCACAGACACGCTCTCCCCCCAAGACACAGACAATGTCCTGAATTCGTATTTTTCGTATTTCGGACTCACTTTTCCGCCCTTGAAACGTACGGATCTGCTGAAGAAAACCTTTTTTTTTTTTTGTAATTTTGTTTCGCCGATTATATAACTTTCCTTCCTACCTCGTAGCTCTACGAAATGTAAAACTAAAATGGCTACTTGATCCGACTAGAAAAACGAAAATTGAGCTTGGAAGGTACGAGTCCTGCCCTAGCTCGTATAATTGGACTGTTCCGCCGATGTCAGCTATTTCCGAGGTCGACGTTGTTCGGCGATAGCAAAACTAAAACTAACACTCCCGAACATATGTTCCGAAATCAAATAATCAACTGAGCAAATTGCGGAAATAGTTGAAACGAACAAAAAATATGACAATTAGAGTTTGTAGTCGATGGTACGAGCAAAAATAACTAAAGAGAAGAAAAAATTATCTCCAATTACACAACTTTCGTTTCTACTACATAGAGCTATGGAAAATGAAACTTCTTTTTGCCTTTAAGCCTGTAACTTTGCCCACCGAATTTTCACGTAAATGCTTATAGAGAACAAAAGTTAGGAATTGATTAACTGAAGATAATTTGAATAATGTAATCACAATGGTAACCATGGTGTTCGAGGAAGTTGTGAAAAACCCTCAGTTTGGCTCTTTTTATTTTCCCGCCTCCTTCTCGATGAAAATTGCTAATTTTCTCGCCGTCGGTAAACAATGAACTCAATTAGTTCAGCCGTTCTCTTGTCAAGTCAGACGAACACACAGACGACACGTCGAAATTACTCTTTTTATTCAGTAGCCCTCAAAACGTGAAAATCTGAGGGACGCTCAATTTATTATTGCACGGTTACAATACTTTACCCGCCCTAGGGATGTAAAAACATGAGAAAGCCCCCTCAAGGCCGAATTACGGCTCAGCCACAATGAAAACACACCAAGATGGTTGTACTGTTGAAGGGGGGGGGGGATATTGATTAATTAATTAGTTCATTTAGCGACCAAGGTTAGGTCATTGCCGTGTCCGCCTCCCCCAGATAATAATGTACAAAATTATATTAAGGAGAGTGAAAATAAAAAAATTGTGGTCATCATAATCGTACTAGGGAGTGAGTAGGTTAGCCCATATGTAACCATTGACTGAATTCATGGGCTGGAGCCGCTCAGACTGGATCACAGATTTTCTAGTGAGATTTAAAAAATGTTAATGGAAGCACTTCAAAAGTGTGAATTTTCAAATGTACGTAAAAACAAATCTCTTTTGTTGCACTGACTTGGATTAAAATTGTATAAACGTATAAATGCTGCTGAGGATGCTCGAAGCTAAGCTTACCGACCAGGAAAAAATTAATTTTTTGTTGGTAATTATAGTTCTGGGGTCGTAAAGACCAAGTTGAAGACGAGATATTGAGGGCATCTTCAGTCTGGAATTCACAACACGTTGGGAGAACTAAAATCTCCCCTGCTGCTATCGCGTTGGTTGATTGTATCCGCCACTGCCTTCTGCGGCGTGGCCTGGTGTTAATGTGATCGACATTTCATTGGTATGGAGCTACTGCGTTATTGACATATACCGGGTCTCGACTGAGTTCACTAGGTTCCTGTACGACAGTTGAGTTCAAGGTCTTGACACCACTTACTGGATCATTCCGCCCTGCATCAGTCCACACGCGAACACTGCAGTTCTGGATCGTAAGGGCGATCTTGACCCATTCACCCGCCTCCGCCGAACCGGAAACCCCTTCAAGTCTCCTCAATTCAACCCGAAACCGGCTCTCGCCGCGACCTAAAGCGCCTATCGAATGTCTGAACTGACGGAAGCGGGGATTTGACCGATGGGAAGGAGGTCCCCGTCAGGAGAAGAGCAGAAAACACAACTCTCTCCCGCCGTTGAACCTAAAACGAAAGTGCAGCCTGTGAATGAAAGTAAAGGAAGTGAATCAGGTAGAGCAGGCTCTTGGTCGGAGTGACCCAGATATGACGACTTGCCTTTGAGAAGGGGAACTCTTCGTAGTACAACTCTTCTCTCATCTCTCGCTCGACTCATCTCTTATTAGGTCGGCATTATCACTTCCTCCAGTCCATTCCGCCAGGTTTCACCTTCCAAACTATTTTTGACGTTTCATTTCCTCTCTTATCGTCACTCCCATTGTCACTGTCACTGCGCCCACTGATAACTAACTCGTTTCGTAACCAATCTTTTACATAAAACCTTCCTGTTACAAATCTTAACGTTCTCTTTATGACAATTTAAACCACAAAACCCCAGTTAATTCGACGAAACAACAAAATACAGTCAACTTGACAACATTCCGTCACATTTGTTCCAATTCACTATACCATTTATACGCACTGAGTGTAAAAGTAGGGAAGAAATGGTCTAATTCCGCAGAAACTTGGTGCGACGCATCACACAATCTTCCTCAGCCTCGCCTGCAGCGATTTTTATCGCTCTTTAGCAACTAATCCAATGTTTTTCACATAATTTATGAGAAAGGTTAGAAGTTGATTGAGTTTTTCCTACTTACTGAGTGACCAACATGTAAATCATTTATGGGACTCCAGTGATGTTTTTCAAAGGTTAATTGGTGCTTATCGTTCTGAGGTTATAGGGTAAGCACCATTTGAGAACATTGTGTGTGCAAGGGTGCATGTGTGTTTCGGGAAACTCACCATCTCAACTGGGTGATGGGTGGGGTGCGCAAATAAAAGTGTTACGATATCGTACTAAGTGATGAGGGGTAAGTACGACATCGACCAAATGCAATTGGAACGAGGAGTTTTTCGCAATTTCACTCGAAGAAGTTTTACCACCATCAATAGGGGGGAGGAGGGGGTACCATCCTACTACCTAAACTCCTCGAACACCTAAATGCTCTAATCCCAGACACACAATTCGGCTTCAGACCTTTTCACTGCTGCCCCATGCAGCTCCACAGTGTAGTAGACCAGATTCTAGAAACATGCGAATCACAGAAGGTGTGTTAGGGTGTCTTTCTTGACTGGAGAAATGTTTCAACAAGTCAGGTACTACAGACCTACATACATGTGCAATCGTATTTCAGGACGCACTTTCTCGGTGAGATACAAAAACGCCGCGTCCTCCTCCAAGCCAATACTGGTAGGAGTCGCCCAGGGGAGCGTCCTTGCGCCATTCCTTTATTTCGTATATGCACATGACCTGCCTCAACAGGTGAGTGCAACGCTAGCACAGTTTGCAGACGATGTGGCTTTCCTTCAGGTGGACGACTCGTTTGAGGAAGCAACCGCCAAAACCCAATCCACACTTCATACAACCAGCGAATGGTGCTCTAAATGGAGAGTCAGGATGAACTCCTCAAAGTCTGTTGTGATCCCATTCACTAAGCGAAGAGTCAACTTTCAGAATACCCTCCTCATCATCAACAACTCAATACCGCAAGACACGAACGTTCGATACCTGGGTGTCTTCGTGGACGACACGCTGACCTGGGAAACCCACATAAAGTACCTAGTCAACAAAATAAGACAGAGAATCCACCAACTGAAGCCCCTTCTACTTGATCGCTCCCCACTGAGTCTGGTAACAAAGCGGCTTCTCTACCTCTCCCCAATCCGGCCTATCTGGGAATACTCCTGTGGACTTTGGGGATCCGCTGCTGCAAACCATGCCAAAAAAAATACAGGTGACCCAAAATCGAGTCCTACGTATCATATCTGGAGCACCCTGGTACGTTCGCAATACAACTCTGCATAATGACCTGGATATACGTACCGTACAGGAAGTTATACAAAGCCAATACAGGAGACTAGAGATTAACATGGCAGAACATGAAAACTCACTGATTGCGAGCATCCCGGAGAGCGCACCAATTTCATCAACTAATCCATCTGCCTACATCGATTGTTATCTAGTTTTAGAATTGTCTGTCGTCACACATATTTATTTTGTTATCATAACTTATTGAATTTAACCTAACGCTTATCTACCTAAAACCAACATAAATAGTACTGATGTAGGACAGTCAATGCTGGTCACGTAAATTAATTATAAATTACTATAAAAAACTCTTGCTCAACTGTAATGTCAATATTGGCAATAAAGTTTCATTTAAATTGAAAAAACCGATAGGGAACTGGGTGGAAGGAACGCGAGCGTTGGCGACAGTACGACGCCTCGATGAGACGAGAGTTCCGTTTCGACTGCTGGCATCGACGTTTCGACTGAATCAGGGTGCTTCAGGTGAAAAGTTAAAGAATTGAATTCGTGCCCGTGGTCTCAAATTAACTATAGTTATCATAACATTTTCTCAAAAATGACTAACGATTTTAATTTAATTTTCTGTATGGGCAGCGTCAACGAACACTGTGTAGTGGTTTGGTGCAGGACAGGTAAACTAGGCAGATACTTCTTCTATTCCCCACTTACTGCTTGACGAATGTTTCACAAAACCAAAATTCTTCCCTTCCCCAACTCATCGCCTTCTTCAGTTCAACACCTTCGGTCATTTCATCACTGCGTATCAGCCTTCCCTGATATTATTGTAGCCTCCTCCCGCAGTTATCGTCTTCTTCTTCGTGCCAGTGCAACTGCAGTACCATAAAATTTGCTATTTTAGCGCTTTAGTCCATTAAACTCTCGTTCTCAAATAAATTAGAGTGTTCGTTCAATAAACTCGTACCTAAGCCATGATAATTCAATAACGGCTATTAAGTAATTATTGGCAATTACAATAATTTCGGAATTCAAGCTGATTAACTTTTTTCGCAGTGTTTCCCCATTAATTCCAGAATTGTTGCTACGAACCACTTCAAAAAAATCATGTTGACCCTTCTATCAATTATCTATTGGTTGTAGCATGAGTAGCTACAACTCTCAATAAGCTTCGAAGTGCAACTAGCTTCTACGTAAAACGACGAGTTGTACTAGTTCAGCTGAACTGAAAGAAGCATAAATTGCGTTAATAGCTTGAAATTTACCTGGTGTGGAGGAAAGTTGTGTGATGCGTCGCGCCGGAGTTTTGATTTTATTTCAGTTTGAAATAGTAATAGATTTAAACGGTTAATCTTGAAAAGTCCCCAATTGGTCACAAAAATGCTGCAAATTATTACACAACGGTTTATTTATTATGCACTTGTACATCTTAGTTATCCAGCTTGGCGTAGTCTCACACCTCTCGAGGCCCCCCACCCCGTTCGATTGAGGATCAAAATGTACTAGTAAACCATACGAAACGTGAATTGACATTTTCTTGGCAATTGGCACTCTTGCTATATTATCCCTCGAGTTTCTTCAAGTAGTAGAGTTTGCCTCACTATATTTACTGTGATCTCTCACTGTTTTCCATCTAGACGTATTACACCCCTGAGACCCGTCATATTAGAATCAACATCCAAAAATACCTAGGAAACGCTACCCAAGACAATAAATTTGCCAAAATTTCGTCTTTCTTTAAACAATCGTTTTTTGCCCACGGGTTTGATCGATTTGCCTAGTAGGAGGCGAAATCAGAAATGGAGTTTTGTTCAAAAAGTCGGAGAGCCGTTGGGTTTTGATCGCTTTGATCACTGTAGTTTCCTTGCACTTATTTTGGGGCCCCTTGTCAACCTGCAGGCCAAATATCAACTTGGAGCAGATACTCCAGCCTTGGCTCTTTCAATCGCGTTAACAGATCATTTCCTCAAGTAATGTTTTTCGTCTTCAGAAACGTACTTGTATTATTTCGCTTTCAGGTTAGGTATCGTGAGAGTTAAAGCGGATTGTGTGGCTCTTGGTCGGAAATTCCCTCTCCCTCAGCGAACTGACCGTTCTTCCATTGTCAATTTAGTTGCTCCTCGGTTCATCCTGCGTGTGAGTCAATCTTTGCTTCGGACGCTGGGCGCTCGATCATAAGACATTCTCGTTCACAAATTTCCTACACCTCTGTCTTGACCAGTTTTTCTTTGACTCCGGCGCCTACGGCCTTTATAGTTGTGTGCTTTATAGTGTAGTTCAGCATTCATTCATACTTACTCAAGTGGAAGGTTGTGTGAGTTGATGGAGTTGATATTTACAGTCTCAACTCAATCGAAGGTGAGCCTAAGGTGTTTAGAGATGTTTTTGTCAGTTGGCATCACTGGTAGAAGGTTTCTGCGTCGAAATCATGAGAACGTTCTTTATATCGACCGTTGTTTACAGTTTTTGACGCTAACGTTTTATTCGTATTATTCGGTTCGGCTTTATTCCTATTATTCCCCACATTCCTTTCTTTGTCTACAGTGACAAAAAGGTTTACAACCTGCGTGATTAATGCCTCTTTCTCTACACACTTCTTCCGAAGCAATATTAGCACTATTAAATCGACAAGTTTTTCAGCATCACGGATGCGCCATTTTGTTGGAGTAATCCTACTGTTCGGCGCATGCCGAATTAGCTGGGTCTTTGACCTCCACAATACCTGCTACCGCCCTTAGCAGTACTTCTGGCCCTACGGAAAGTCACTGTTTCCCCAAACACCTTTCTGTCTCAACGCTTTTGTTTGCACCTGTGGAAGTACCGTTCCCTTGTTATTTCTAAGTGACACCCGATTTCCCCTTTCCCTGGACTTTCACAACTATCTTTTCCCACCGCTCAATTTTAGATTCCTCTCCACGACACACAGCTCCTCCCAACAGTCATCTTTCAGCACTCACGAACAACAGTCGTTTACCAGTTCTTCCAACTCAACTCTATCTCTCCCTCTCCCTCCACTTAGTATCTCACAACCAGTTCACATGTATTGATAGTCTCTTGTTCGCGTTTATATACTCACACTCAAATTGATAATCCTATTCTGTTTAGTATAATACAGTCCTCACTGACGTTCGTTTATTTCTCAGTTTTAAGCTCCCCCCTTCGTGCGCCCAACACTTACACGCTCATCATGTTCGTCCCTGATTCATTCCGCTCTGAAGTAATGATACACAGTACTATAAAAAACTGAACTGAATTATTGACGTGAGTTGTTGAAAATAGGAGCAGTTAAAAAACAATATGATTCATTAATAAATATAATATTAACAATTAATACTGATTTTATTTCGCTTAAGTAAGGAGTGTTGAGATTTAATAAGGAATTCCTCAAGTGATCCCTCACTCAGCGATTATGAATACTGAAACTCTGTTGAGTGGCACACTCGGCTACGAGTACCGCCTTAGATGTTCTAAAGGCACATTCGTTGCCTGCGTGCAACCCTTTAGTGTCCCCCATAACGATGACGTAATTTCTGTTCGCGCCGGGCGACACAGCTCATAGTTAAGGAAGCTTGTGCGAAGATTTGCCTAGTTCGAGAGATTCTACTGCCGACCTTTCGGTCCGAGTTCTGCCAGCCCGAGGGCTCCTAACCCGTCCCCACGCCGTAGACGAGGGAAAGCAACCCCTAGGCCGTAAACGGCTGTCGGAGCCCACCCTCCAGCACTTAGTGAACCAGCCCAGCACGAGTCCTTCCTCATTCTGCCAGTGGGCCCCCCTTCTCGGGAGATCAGCGAGGCTCTAGCAGCCAGTGCTACCAGTTGCTAAGCAGTCGCCCTCCCACACAGCGGCCTTCTGGTATGCCTCGGTGTTCTAACATTGCCTGACTGGAGGACTGCTCAGGGTGTTAGGCCACCTACCACTTTCCTCAGCGGTGCCGACTAGCCTCCGCCTCTTTTCACCTTAGAAGTGAGTGCAATGAGGCTAAGAGGTGTCGATGGCGGGTGCAATGCTGAGGGGGAGTTGGTACCCAATCGGATATAGACTGTGCGAGGACGCTCCTCGCAAAGTCCTCCAGCGCTGGGAAGCCAGACGCAGACACGTAACGGGTCAGGTCACTTGGGAGCTCATCCCCAAACACCGTCTCTATCAGACGTGCGCGCTGACTTGTCCATCTGGAACATTCAGTGAGTACGTGTTTCGCTGTTTCATGGGCGATTCCACAGCTGCACGTCTCATCGTCACAGAGACCGAGTCGGTGGAGCTTCGCCTTGAAGTCCCCATGACCCAGCAGAAGCTGAGACACAGAAAAACCAGGGCTAACCCACCTCATTTTCAATCTGCCCTCCACAGACGGGAATAGGGCAAACGTCCAACGGCCAGTTTCAGCCTCTGCCCACATTTGCCTAGTAACGTTCTAAAGTCGCTGCCACTGTGATGAGTCGCCGTAGTTCGGTAACGCTCTTGCCAGATCGTCGGAGGATTAATAGGGGCTCGCCGATGAATTTCGTCACTTCAATAACAGCGGCCTCAATTGAGATTCGACGCTGCCTGAGTACACACAACGATGACACCTTTAGGCGCTCCATTGAGCTCTAATTAGTTGACTGACTGTTAATTACCGGAACAGAAAAATACACGGTGCAAAAGTGAGAGTAATCCGTTGGTCGAAATAACAGGAAACACAACAGGTTTGAAATAATACGCTCCGACTCTAAGCAGTGGTATTAATGAGATTTAATTGACCGCCTATTTTCCTAACGATATCGTCAATTACCGGCAGTGCAAATGTTATCCGGGCCTCTCTTCAAGGCCTATTGTTCCTGACCCCGCCCATTCCATCGCTGACATGGCAGATCCCGATAGGAAGAGGGATGGTAGCCCGAGATTAGATTCCGAACGGGATTAAACTTTTATTACCCGGCCCGCGTAACGATTTCATTTGCCGAGTTCCCGTTTGGAAAAAGAGAGAAGAACAACAGAAACGGACTAAGAATCACGTTCTCGAGCCGCGTGCAGGTTTCCCCAACTTGAAGAAACTATTTTCAAACGGCATGGAGAGCGCGGGATTCTAGTCAGAATGAAGCCGGCGACGCTGGTTTGTCACAGGTGAATGAAACCAAACTTCACTTAGTTCATGTGAGGAATGAAGTGTCGACTGCGGCTGTGAGTCAGTTCCTTGTTGTGCTGTTGGATGTTAACTACACCACTCTGAAGGTTGTAACTCGCTTAGAAACTGGTAACTCACAATGTGTGCACCAAACTCCAAATACATGAAAAAATTTGATCACGAAAAATTCTCATACAAATGTTCCTCGCGATTCAACCCAATATACCTCAATGTTCAGCTAAGTTCGGCAACTGGGCCCCTCGGTCGGACATGAAACAATCAACTCAAATTGCAATTAGTTGGTTTGTGGGACAGTTTATACTATGAAGAAAAACTCGTTTTACACCACTGACTGAATACAAAAATTGCTGGACAGGGTGAGACTTTCTGTTCACAAATTACTTGCAGCATTAACTTCTCAGTGCGTTGTGTGGACTTACCTTGTACTCCTTGTACCTTCGTTTATGTTTGCAGTCTACTTTCTTCTGGTTCTTACTCGGCGATGATTCTTTTATGACTGACGCATGTTGCTTTAACTGGAACTCGTGTTAACCGGTTTCACTCGCCGTTCTTATTAAATTAAATAAACCAGCAGTTATTATAGATAATTTTAGTATTGTGAATCCCATGGGAGTCTTTAAATGTTCGGTACGTCAAACGAGCTCCCAGGCTTTTGAACTGTTAACAAGGGCGGTTGATCGGGCTGAGTTCCTGCTCTTATTTCGTGTTCTATTCTTCAATTTAACCTACGGCTGACAACGAGTTAATTGCCAGTCGACGTTTTGCCTTATCACTTAAAACCGGTTCGTAACTTCTTTCGATGCGAAGTAAGGAGTTGACTTGAGGACAGACTAATAAGCGCGAAGAAGATATAATGTATAATTGCGGATATCGATCCCTCCGTTTGAACGATGACATCCGTGGACGTTTTTCATTATGAAAGATAATTGTGGGATTCCCATCACGGACTGCACACTACGTCCTTCAGCTCATAGCCGCTTTGACAATTCAAATCGTCGCATTATCGCGACGTCACGTCCTCTTCCTCTCCTGCCTATCAAAATTGTTTACGCTGGGTTTTTCTTTGTTACAGGCGACGCTCATTTCGCCGGTGGTTTGGACAGCAGCCTCCGTCGTCCAGGTAAGTCGTCGTGACTCTCATTCCTTATTGTCACGTAGTGCGTTCGGATTCCGGGGACGTTAATTGAAGTGTTGTTCCTGCAGGGGTAACCCAAGGAGCCGCTTTAGGGCCACCACTATTCTTACACGCCTGGTTATGACGAAGTCGTATTGAGCTGCAATCTTGTACATTCACATCCTTTGAGGAGAATAACCCGAATAATTATCTAAATTTCAACGGGGCTTTTGATAAAGTAGGTTTTTTGCCGCTTTTGCGTGCATTAGGAGTTAACACTAACTTCAGGAACGACAAACCTATTCAAAAAGAATAATTTTTTCAAAAAATATGTATTTATTTAAGTGATATTTGTTTCTATTTATTTTTTATTTGCGTTAATATCTAGTTTCCCCCTTTTAAAGTGACCCGTCTCGTATATAATACATTTATCACACTTCCCTCAATTCTCGTTGAAAAAATCATTTTTTGTGGTCTTGTTCAGCTTCTTTTATGGCTGTCTTTATCGTCTAAATTGGAGAGTTGTAAATTAGTTTGGTCAAAATCGAATGACATGAGCCATGTGATACGTTTACATCCTCACCAAACTCCCCTTGACAGTGATTTGAGGAATTTGCCAACGTTATTTCCATGTGTTTTGGATGCGCTCGGGCTTCTGGCACGCTATTCATCGTTCGCATCTTCTCATTCCTGTGTAAACATTTTGCACCCCCTATAAACGTTGCTTTGGTGTACGTTATCTTTATCATATGCTACAGTCAACATTGGGGATGCGACCGGGCGCTTGATTTCGGTTTTCGTACACAAAATTTGATACAGATTCAACCAAATTTCAGATACGTTCAACCAAATGGCCGTTAAAAATGAACTGATCATGAAAAATGGCCAAACTAGTCAGGAAAAGCTGACAAAAGCTTTACATAGCTGGTTGAAGGCCAAAATTAGTCAAAATACTTGTTGAACAGACCTCGCAGTTTACCACATTGCTACTTATACGCGAGCATCGCATGGAGCCCATTTCGGGGAACTCGATTTAGAATGCCTTGCACGTCACGGCCTTCAAGGCCTTGCCAAAATATAAGTGTCAGTGAGGTGGATTTTTTCGTTGGTATGATTTATTACAATTTAGAATCACATTTAAGGATCGGGCTAACCAACCCGTCTAGGCCTGCACCGATTTATTCACACCTTTTTGTACGTGCGGGTTCTGGATGTAGCTTGGAAGAAATGAGTGCGTTGTGTAGATTCGACGAGCAAGGTGAGGAGCTTTAGTGAGAATCTCCTTAGATCGAAAACGATCGTAAGGCTTATCGAATTGGCGTTCCCACTGGGGAAACTCCAAAGATGCAATGTAGGCCCACTCTTAAGCGCCTGCGCCAAATGTGCCACATGAGCTGTAGTAATGGCTTGTGTGAAGCGCAATCTGGTCTTGGTTGTGGGATCCTCATATTTCAGTCAGAAAGTTTAGTGAATCATTGGTTACGTTATCAATTTTCTTCCAAGTTTTTGTTTGCTCGGAGGAGGAAAATCAAACCCTTCCCTCGGCGGGAATAAAAAATTCACTGAAAGATTCCTAATCCCGATCAATCTGACGAGAAGTTAATTCGAACTCGATAACGGACGTAGTTACAAATTAGACTCTGAGTGGTCATCATGAAGATGTTCTTTCTTGAACGGCGACAAAGGTGTCCTGAAGCTGAATCCAGAAGCAGACTGCGCAAATGTGCGAGGTCTATGTCCTCCTCTCAGCTCAATTTTTTATCAAAACGAGTTGACCCTGTCTTAACTGTGAATATAGAAATAATTAATTTTAAAAAACAATTATACCAAAAATATTACACAATGATACACAACGTTCTTGACGCGTTGACCGTCGATTTGGCAAAAGTCGCCTAACAATAAAACACACTACTACAAAGCCGGGTTTCGGTTCTTTCGAAAATCTTGCTACTGGCGGTCTAATGCGTCGAAACATTCTTCGTGGGTCATCGCGCACTCATCCCATGCCTTGCAGCATCGCTTTGTTCATCACAATTTTACGGAAGGTTGAACCATGCGCAATAACGTGCATTAGAAAAATCAGGTTTTCTAACGTTTCGGACAACTTTCTTCATTTTTACTTTCGCGAAAACCTTTTCCAGGCAATAACAAACACCACGCCGAAAAAAAGAGTTGTCGACATTGGTTCAACCGTTGACACATGACGCCCTGGCCAAAGGAAATAGGTATTCATCTTGGTGTGTATAAATCTGAGCAAAAGGTATTCAGGCCTCGCGTAGATAGAAAGCAGGACTGATACATTGTTCCTATTAAAGTAACTAAACTTGTCAGAGTTCAAACTAGTCACAATCTCGCTGATTCAACCTTGCTGGTCATCGAAATCAAAAGCCGAGCATCTTCATCTCCTACAAGACGCGGAATTCAGTTCAAGAGCCTAAGGGGAAACGAAATAATATTCAATAAGGTCGCGAGGGCGGTACTCGGATCTTCGTCTTCGTCTTCCCTTTCACCCTGCACGCATGCGACAGGCGGGCAAGGGCCCCAGACTTGAATACTAAACAAAACTGACCGCCTGCCAAGGGACCCAGATTCAAGGTGGTTTGGAAACCGTTTCCATAACATGAATCAACGCATTGGGGTCACCGATTTTTATTTTTTCGTCCCTCCCTCCGCTTCCCATAAATAACCTCCTTGTTTTGCGGGTTTAACCTGTCAATTTCAATATTCTCCCTCTTCTCAACTTAGAACGAGCGAAGGAGAAGAAGAATACGACGAAGAAGAGAGGGAGGGAGAAGGAGTCGAGAGCGCCCTGATTCCTGTCTCCCAAAATAACCCCAAGTGCCGATTCCAGGCTTTTGCCCCGATTTTATTTTATGTAACGTTATCTCTCTGTTCGGCTAAGCGAAAATCCCTGCACCTGAAACTCAACGTAACCTAGAGATGACAGAAGTACTCGGCAAGCTCCAGCACAACGTCAATGCCTTCAGGAAGGGCATCCGTTGTCACGCAAACGGCTCGTGTTTAACAAACCAACTTATGCTTAAAGCTCCACTGAGAAACTCCATACAGAAATTTGCCTTTTTGAGATTTTTTCACCTTGGTGTGCACTATAGACCAAAAATGAGCACTTTATCGATTTTCTGGGTTTCCTTCCTGTCGCTACAGGTAATTCTTAGGTTTGTCTGTGAGCGTGTCGTAAAAAGGAAGGATCACCTCGATTTGGCGTTCTCATAAGCGGAAAGAGTACTGGCATTAATGACGGTGCTGCGCAAGCGACGAAATATAATATAGTTAAGCTTCCTACATAGAACTGGTAGCGCTCGAGGTTCAGGAATTTATTGAGTTGCCCTTACATCGTGAGACTGTAAACTCGATTTTTCTAAAAATGATCGGAATTGTTCGGGAAAACCTGTGTCAAATGATGGTAAGTGAAACTGTGGTTACGATTCCGGATTTCTGGGATCACTCACAACGATCTTATGAATGTGATTAAGCCGTCATCGGGTTGGTAGTTTTTCTGAAAATACTAATACCATATTGCCATGATTTATGAAAAAAAAAAACTGGGCTAAAATTGATTTTCTTCGCATGTTTTATCATTTATTGCGCTTCTCCCGTCATTTTCGCGCAGATGAAAATTATATAGTGTCACTGTATCATTTGGAACTGCTCATACAAAAAATTTAATCTAAATGATTTGAGCTGTTTTAGAGAAAAAAAATTGTTTTTGGCCTTGAGTCGATTATTCCCATCCTAGTTTTGGTGCTCCATGGCAATGTGCAGGCAAAGTATGAAATTTGAGGCGCCTTTACGTACAGATGGCTTTCTCAAATATTGTTTTTAGGGCTCAAAGCCCTTGAAGTGGATTAGATAACAATTCTTCGCAATCCTTAAGGGCAAGGAAAGTAAGTAGGCTTTAATTTCAAATATTCTATTTCAAGGGCAGGTGCTCTCGCTCCCCTATGCCCTAAGAGAACTCACGCACTGGTGCTTTCTGGCAGATCGGTGACTGAGGTGAAGGGAACAGGTTCGAATACTGGCTGAACACGTATTTATTTTCACGTACGGAAGAGTCCCGGCGGGGTTGTTGCTTCGGATAACCCGAAATTCTCTGTGTTTGGGTGATGTACATCAAGCCCCAAGGTGTGAGAGTTGAACGCACCAGTACAAAACTCCTCGTTCCGTACCATATTAATTGTGATTTGTATCTTTTGGCGCCCATAGCTTTTCAAATAATAAGTTGAAATATCTCGACGATATTTCATAAATTTGAAAAATTATTTTGTTTGTTCGATTTTGAGTTGTTTTTCCGAAGATAAACTAAAGGCCAGTTTCATTGGCAGAGCCGTGATTAGATATTTCAGTGCCACTAATTTAATTTAGCAAATTTCACGTGCCTGTTATGAAACAAAGTTGAAGTTGATTCGAAATTCATATTACGGCAGATTATGAACATATATTTACCTACTGGCGGAATTAACCTAATCACTTTAGTACGGCTGAAGACGCTAATATTAACAGGATAATCGGTCTACTCGCTACTGGTCTAAGTTTTCATTTACCGTTTGCCCCAACTTTATGGGAACTGTGTAAGAATATTCACGATTGAGCGAGTCGTATTTTAGAAAGCACGGCTCGTGAGTCTGAAGATGCCGTGCAAAGGTGCCGTTGACTCTGTTAAAAGTCAATTGGAATACGCACCGTCTTGTCACTCTTCGTTACCTAATATTTTACAGCGCGCATTACTGGGCATTAGACGGAGCCACTCCACTTGGCGATCTTATCGCGACGAAAATGTGAAAAAGATATTACCGAGGAAATCATTTTAAAAAACGCTGCAAATTATTACACAACGGTTTATTATTCGGATAATCAGCTTGACCTAGCATTAATGCTCCGAGACCCATCCTGTTCGATTCAGCATCGAAAAATATCATAATGAAACCCAAAAAAAGGTCGAAAAGAACTGAATCGGAATATTAAAATAAACAAAAAAAAACGAAAGTATCTAGAAAAAACTGAATTTTAATATGTAAACATGCACGCTAAATACTAATATCAAAATTTAACCTAAAATCTATGAAAAAACCAAAATGAGAATGAGACGAAAGAATCTATAAAATTGAATCGTATTAAAACCAAAACGTCGGGGAAATAGGAACGGGGGCGCTCGAAGGAAAGGCGAGTTGAGTTTAGCCGCCCGCCCCGCGAGGCGAGGACGGCCCGGCACCGGTTGTTTTTATTCAGACGGGACGGACGCTGTAGCTCGCGTTTTCCTGCGTTTCGTCAATTTTTTCAACCGTTTTTTGCCCCTTACAACCACTGGCTTCGTCCGATCGGATTGCCGAGCCGGCGGGCACAACTAGATACCAAATCGGAATTTTGGGCGAAAGAACGAATTTTTTAGACCACGTTAAAGGCACAAAACGGCCCGGACGGCGGACGGCGGACGGGGGACGGGGGACGGGGGACGGCGGACGGACATTGCGAATTTGGAATCTCCATGTCTTGAAACGTAAAGTATCAAATTTTGAGGGGGGGTTGTAAAAAATTTTTCGTGACCGAAAACATAGGGTTATTATTCAGAATGAATAATAAACCAAAAAACCCTGCAAATTATTACACAACGGTTTATTATTCGGATAATCAGCTTGACCTAGCATTAATGCTCCGAGATCCATCCTGTTCGATTCAGCATCGAAAAATATCATAATGAAACCCAAAAAAGGTCGAAAAGAACTAAAATCGTAATATCGTAATATTAAAATAAACAAAAAAACGAAAGTATCTAGAAAAAACTGAATTTTAATATGAAAACATGCACACTAAATACTAATATCAAAATTTAACCAAAATTGATGAAAAAAACCAAAATGAGAATGAAACGAAAGAATCTAAAAAATTGAATCGTATTAAAACCAAAACGTCGGGGAAATTGGAACGGGGGCACTCGAAGCGAAGCGCGTCGTCGTTGGGTGGCCAAAGGGGTCGTTGGGAGGGAGGCGAGAGCCGCCTCGAGAGCGGTTGGTTTTTTAAAGAGACGGGCGGGGCGGAGGGAATTCAAACGACGAAACGCTTGTAGCTCCGCGTTGTACTGCGTTTCGTTAATTTTTTTAACCGTTTTTTGCCCATTACAACCACGGGCTTCGTCCGATCGGATTGCCGAGATGGCGGGCACAACTAGATACCAAGTCGGATTTTTGGGTGAAAGAACGAATTTTTTAGACTACGTTAAAGGCACAAAACGGCCCGGACGGCGGACGGCGGACGGGGGACGGGGGACGGCGGACGGACATTGCAAATTTGGAATCTCCATGTCTTGAAACGTAAAGTATCAAATTTTGAGGGGGGGTTGTAAAAAATTTTTCGTGACCGAAAACATAGGGTTATTATTCAGAATGAATAATAAACCAAAAGCAGGAGGCGACGTGATCGCTCGGTCGTCGACACTTGACGACCTCTTTTGACCTAAAATATTTCGTTTTGAAAAGACGGGGAGGAATTCCAAAATTTTAGCTCGCTGTCCACCTTATCCGTGATGTTTTCAGGAGGCTACCCACCGCAAGACATTTATCGTGCCGAATAGTAAAAAACGAGAGACAAATTGTAGAATAACGGTTGAGTTCTAACATTTCCTGACCGGGCCCGCATGAATATGCTATTGTGTTCGGAGGTATTGAAACGGTGTGAACTAGAAGTGGGTGGATGGAGCTAGTAGTGTCTTACTACGCTCATTTCTTTTTGGAGTCTTTTACCAACTTTCCAGTTGTGATGCCAAGTTTAACCTCATCTTGACGAAGTAATATAATAGCATAACGATGAATAAATGGGGAATAGTTAGTTTAGGGCGTTGGTTTTTTCGCTGAGGAAACCCTGTGCTCGTTTTCTCTTGTTCGGCTTTGTTCCAGTTTGGTGGTGGCTGGAGATGAATTACAGGTGTCACTAGGTTTGCAGGGTGTCAGCCTCTAGTTATGGGACTCGTTGGGTGGGTTGTCCAGATCTCTGCGGAGGGTACTTAATGAGGATCACTTGTTTTGCCATCAGTAGGCGAGTGGCTTTCTTTGATTGGTTGACCGAGCTACCTTGCCCATATGTGGGGTGCCAACCAACCGCCAAGTTGCCGATAATCCGAATTGACGCGGCTGAATGAATGCAACCGTTTAAATAATGGGTGGTCAACATTTAGAAGTGGCATTGCCACACACGAAGGATGATATCTCGCTTGATGGAGCCATCCAACCCCTTGTAACGTGATTGCCTTTGGATGTTGATTAGGTAATGATTATTGTGTTGCCAATTGGTGCCTAAGTTGTGGATCCATGAGCAGCCTCGTGTCCTCTCGGTTCCACTCTTAGGTACCATGGAGCGGTGGTTACTCTGACGCGATGTCCCCACCATCTGCATATTTCTGAATGATCCGTTTTACCATTCGTAGTTCTGTTGTTTTGCCCTTTGCGGTTCATTGTCATTGCCTTTTTCCGGATGATTGGTTTTGGTGGTTGAGTAGCTTTCGCAGATTGGTAGTCGATCGTTTTCCTATTGATACCTAATCAGCTCTGTCCGTTTCTGGACAGTTCGTTTTTGTGTTTGACGGTCGATCGGCTCAGCCAATTGGTGGTTTTCACTAATTGGTGTCATCCATTGGTTGGTTTACCAACTGATGCCCATTCTGCGCATATTTCTCTATGATTGGTTTTGCGTTTGGTGGTTGATTGGCTTTTCATAACGGTTACCATATGTTTTTCCTTTTCATGCCCCACTTCTGGATAACTGATTGATTTTGCCTTTGGCTTTGCCTAGTAGTGGCCCACAGTCCATTTTGGCTTCTTTTTTCTTCGTTTCGTCAAAAGGTTTTGCCGATTTCTCGTCTGTTGTTTTGCCATCAAACCGCAATCTGAGCCGCTCCAGTATTGCACGATCCTTCGAACCCTCTTCAGGCCAATGGCACGTTACAAGGCACATGGAAGATGGAGCTAGTTGGCTCCGTTGGAGAAAGCGGTAGGGGAGTTGGCACCCTGGGAGGCCCTGAGGCAATGCCAGCGCCCCGAGGCATACCAGAAGGCCCCGCTGGTGGGCGTGGGGCAGCCTAGGAACTGCTTAGCAACTGGCAGCACGGGCTGCTAGACTACCCGCTCAATCCCCAGTGAGGGGGCCCTCTGGTAAAATGAGAAAAGACTCGGGCTGGTCTGGTTCACTAAGTGTTGGAGGGTGGGCTCCTGAAGTCGTTGGGCCAAGGAGTGGCTTTCCCTTGTCTACGACTTGAGGACGAGTTTAGAGTTCACGGACTAGCATAACTAGGATCGAGAGATCTGCGGTAGAATTTCTCACATTTTTCTCAGTTGGTTGCTAATATTACCTAGTTCCCTAGCAGTTTGAGTATTGTGTGAACCCTAAATGGGTGAATTGAGCTATTCTATCAGTTCTCAGCTCTACGCCGCTTGATAGGAATCGTTGCCTCGATTTCAGCAGAGTTGGCTACTGAGAAAAACACGAGATTCCTCGAGACGACTAACTTGAGAAGGCAATTGACTAGAGGAGGATCGTCTGTCTTTCCCCGGATCCACGCCGACCTGAGGAGGCGGAGGATTCCCGCGAAAAAAGACGACGCGCGGCGCGGAACAGGCAGAGCAAAACAAAGCAAAACATGAGGAGGAAGCGAGGTCTTAAATGACAGGAGGAATGCGGGATGACGAGTTTGAGCCCGTGAAATGGAAAACCCCCATCGCGAAGCAACTGATGCCATCGACGCTTCCTCGTTAGTTCGCAGAACTCGAGCCTCTTCGTGAATATCAAACACGCTTCCAGCTCTCTTCAATTATTGTCCTCCGACTGCAGGAGCATCTTGATGAATCTGCTGTACATCTGAACTTATTCTGGAAACAGCCTTACGAGCAGTTTGTTGAGTCTACCTCCTTCTTTCGCGCCAGTCTGGATCAGGGTAATCATGAAGGGATCGCTAAATATGAATTGAACTTCAAGTTGTCGTAATGCAACTTTTATATCCTTGTCTATTTCTGATACACTGGTTCTGCCTACTGGTAGTCGATTGCCTTTGCTATTCGCTGTCAATTTTTCCTATTGGTGTTCAATAGCCCTTGCATATTTCGGTTGATGAGTTTAAGCCTGGTGATGGTTGATAAGCTTCGGCTTATGTTGGTTTATCGGCGTTGTCAATAGGTGATTACTTTTTCTTATGTGTAGTCAATCGGTGTTGCTTTGAGGTTGATTAATTGATGTTGGTAGTCTGTTGTTGGCTTTGGCTTTGATTGTTGATAATGCAAAGAGAGAGGGTACGATCAACGGGTTGGCTACCGTCCGTTGCCACCTGTATTAGGGCTGGGTCGATGTATCGATTGACTGAGCTTGATCAATATATCCACCAGAGAGAGCAATATGCGAACTGTGTGTGTGATGCATGGGAGAGAAGGCATAATGCCCTACACGCAATAAAAGCACCGGGGTTCTTTGAAGAGCTGACTACTTATCAGCCGTTCAAAAGCACCACCGCTGTTCTAATCGATGAACATTTTGACGCCCGGCATTCACTCTTACTTATACCACAACAAGAGATAAATGTAGCAAATTAGGCGAATCCGCTTCGTAACCAGTTCGTCAAATATTCGAACGCATCCGGCGGAAACCATCTGTTTGCTAAGTGCCTCGTGGGGTCCGGTCGTCTCTTAAGCCCCGCTAATCACGGCAAACCACTTCTTTCTCAATGATTTCTGCAACGGGGCAACGACTTGAAACCTGTCTGGACGAGGCTCGACTAGTAGTTTCCCTGACGCTTCGGCGAGTCTGGCAGCTTTGAACCGTCCATTTAATGTCGATGGACCTTGTCAGGGAGATTTCAGCTTTTACCTTGAAAATGCCGCGTGCCCGGAGGCAAACTTTTAGATTCCGTTCTGGAGACGATGGCCGGAATAGCGATTTTTTGTGTTTGATTACTCGATGTCGGTCCACATTGACAATAACGTTTTCTCACCTTGCAGAGTGACTAAGTTAGTTAAATGTTGGTGGACCTCTTCAGGAAACTATTTTCAAGCTTTTACGCTCCTCCCCACATTGTTTAGGCTGGTGGTTTTAGTCCTCTTTTCCCCTGTCAGTAATACCTATTTTCTTAGTGTGGTTACATCTCTATAACCCAAAACTGCCATTACTTTTTTCTTTCCTGCTATCACTGCTTCCACAACTCATTTATGTATAGCGTATTTAAGAAAAGATAATGTTACTAATAACTATTTTCAATTATTGTTTTTGCTCTTGGCCTAAGGCAGCGGTAGCACCTGCATCTTATCTGTACTAATGAAGCGTTATCCTGACGCTTTACATTGTGATTCTGCTTGTTGCTTTTATTCGTAAAAGCGGGTCCGATTTACATCAAATTCAAAGTCGCGCGCTACTTCAGAAAACTAGTATTTACATTTTATTCTCCATGAATAAAACGTTTGGAGACGCCGGACGTAGTTACAATCTCCTCGGGATGTAACATGTAGTTGGAAGGACAATGGGACCTGTTGTTGGAGCGGGGGAATCCAGGTCCCACCTAGTAGGAATAAAACAGTTAAAATATATTTGCATTTTGAGTATTGATGGGGGGGGGGATTATAGATTCCAACTAAATAAAATGTTAATTCAGCATCTTCACAAAAACATTCATGAATCAGTTTGCCAGTGAAATGCTAATAATACCAGTACTAAACAATAATTTACACGTAAGTAGTTAAGATAAGTAATATATATGTTTGGTGCCTGAAGGGGAGAAGTGAACATCAGTAAGTCGACGACTGAAACGAGAGAGGACTGCATTAATGGCACTAGTTGATAACGCTCTGTATAGGTGAACTGGTACGATCCTGGGCAAGAGCCGAAAGCGCGTGAGAGTAACTGGGAGAGAGCGTCGAGACGAATGTTTAACTGTACGATTTGTAGCACCGAGTTCCGCGAGGATGTGGGCAGTTGAGGGATAGGGGTGGGAGAAAACTTAAGTGAGGAAGCCATAAGCGGGAGAATACATTTTTTTTTTTTTCTTTTTAAACGGTGGATGCAGGCAATACCCTCACTGCAGCCACAAACGGGCCTATTGTAAGGGCGCCCATGATACTCGGATCATGGCCCACCTGCACCACCCCCAGGCCCCACGGCACTGGTCTCACTTGGTGTGACGTCACCTATGCGCCCCCACCACCCCCGCACAAAGCGGAGGATATCCGCAAGTTCCGCATTTGCCACCTCTTCGGGCTGAAGAAAGGGCCTCCCAAACACAGAACGGCGCGATGCCGCGAGTCCATCGCATACGCACAGCACGTGCTCTGCCGTCTCTAGCCCTACCTCGCAGAACCTGCATACGTGTATTAAAGAAATTGGGTTATATCCGCCAGTAGGCAAATTACTAAAGTTAACGTACCTGTTAGGTGAGTCCGTCTCCTCTGGCCCCACAGTAACTCACAAGCCAGAGGAGACGGACTCACCTAACAGGTACGTTAACTGCATACCTGCACCTCGCACATGCCAATATTTGCAAGGTGGTACCTCAGCAGACAGTGACCTGTGAACAGGCCACATATGATCCTCATATCCTTCCTCCCCAGTGCAAGCACCTCCTTGGACCTCCCTCTGGATGAAGAGTATTGACTGTCTAAGGCCGGGCAGCCCCTGCCAATGAGCAGCCCTGCACCGGTCCTCCCATTTGCCAACCTCTCTACGTAGGTGGCTCCTGGTAGTCCCAACAAAGGGTTCAGGGCCAATAGGGATCTGCTCTGATCCCTTCTTAGCCAACCTATCAGCCCGTTCGTTTCCCTCTATACCCTGATGCCCTGGCATCCAACACAGTGTTACACTGTTGTCCTCGGCCAGGGCCTTCAGTCCAGTCAGACACTCCCACACCTGCCGCAATGTAAGACAGTATGAGGCTAAGGCCTTGAGAGTGGCCTGACTGTCCACCATGATGTAGATTCTCTGCCGCTTCAATCTCCTCTGCAGCAGCCGCTGCACACAGACCGTCACCGCAGCCACCTCTGCCTGGAACACTGTGGCCAGCGACCCCAATGGGATCGCTGCTCTGATCCTCGGCCCAAAGATGCCTGCCCCTGCAAGGCCACCCTGCACCGAGCCATCAGTGTAGTATACCAGGGCCCCAGCTTCGAAAGCGGGAGCTCCCCCTACCCACCTGGATCGCTCATGAATGAGTATCCGAAAGGGTAGCGCGAAGTTGAACCTCGCGGGCATAGAGTCTACCACATGCAGTTCAGCCCCCCCCCCCCCACCTTCACCTTGTCAAGGATCAAGTGGCAGGAACTCCTCCTCCCCCGCATGATCAGACCCAACTCCAACATTTAGCTGCAACTGCACTGTTTTGTTTTCCACCCTAGTCCACCAGACCAGGGCTCCATAGGTGACTACAGGCCTAACAACCGCAGTGTACAACCACCGGATCATCCCAGGCCTCAGCCCCCATGTCTTCCCCACCATTCTTTGAGCTGCCTACATCGCCACCGACGCCCGCTGTAAGGCTTTTTTCACGTGTGTGGCCCAAGAGAGCTTACCATCAAGAAAGACTCCCAAGTACTTGATCTCATGCTGGATCTTCACCACCTTGCCACCCAGCCTGAGTTCCCGCAGCGTAAGGCTGCGCCTTCTGGTGAATGGGATCAGGCTCGTTTTGTCTGGATTGACAAACAGCCCTTGCCCATTGCACCATGTCTGTAGGGTATTCAGTGCATGCTGCATGCATTCACTGATTACACTCGCGAATTTACCCCTGACTATAATTACCAGGTCATCCGCGTATCCTATTACCTTGTAGCCCTCCTCCTCCAGCAGCTCGAGAAGGGTATCAGCGGAATAACCAGAGGAGAGGGGAGAGCACCCCGCCCTGTGGGCATCCCCTGGTGGGCACCACAGAGAGTGTCTCCCCCCCCCCCCCACAACTCCGAGAAGACCACCCTGCTGCTCAGCATCTCGTTGGTCCAAGAGATTAGGTAAGGATCTACTCCCTTCCTACCAGCCGCAGCCGTAATTGAGGCATACGACGTATTGTCGAAAGCCCTCCCAATATCCAGAAAGCAGCACAGCGCAATCTCTCCGGATCTCAGAGTATCCTCCAGCACTGTTGCCAGTTCGTTCAGAGCAGTCTCAGTGGATCTCCCCCTCTGATAGGCATGCTGGGAACTCCGGAGAATACATTACCAGCTCCGGTTACAAATTGAAAAAAAAAGCGAATGATTGACAAGAGTAGTTTGGAATTGTCAGCAATTTCAAGACAAAAGACGCAGGTCGCTGAGCTCAGCCTCAGGGGCAATTGGATTTGTGCACAATGAACAACTCGGCTTGAGCTGTGCCAAACAATATAATTACTAACCGATAACTGATGACGATTTTTACCACTTGAAATCTAGAATAAAACAATAACACCAGTGAGAATAGGAAAAAAGGCGACATACTTGAATATAACTTGAAACGGTACTCTTAAGAAATGAATATAACGCTACATGTTTAGCGGCGAATGTGAAATTATTCACGACCGGCTTGCTCATAGGGGTCCAGTACCAATTAATCCAGTTCTGCGTGTTCTTGCGTGCATGAGCTCTCATTTATCTCCATAGACAAACGAATTGGTGACTGAAGCTAAGGGAGAGGTGATATAGGAGCCCTGAGCGTCCATTTCAAGAGCGGTGTTAAATGTGGAAGTGTTATGGAATTCATGCCAGAAGAAAGCCAGATCCAATATAGTTCCCTAAATCACCAATAAATAACTCCAGCCAGAAATTCAGTTGATAAACAAGCAATCTTGCCACTTTTCGAATCAACTATGAACCAACTCAATGTAGAAGCATAGCTCTCTGACTGTGCTAAAGTTGTACAGTTGGCGGTCGGGAAAATCTCAGTTTGGTTCAGAAGCTCTCAATTCAGCTTGTGTAAATCTAAATTCGGTTCAAAAACGCCTCGATCTTGTTCGAGACGTTCTGAATGTGCTTGAAAAGCTCTCCGTTTGTTCAGGAGGTTGTTGAATTTGTTCAAAGGATTGTATTGTTGTCAATTCGGCCCAGAAGGTTTGCCATTTGAATTGGAATGCTCTCTATTTTGGTAAAAAATTTCGCGAATAAGTGTGAGAAGCTCTCAATTCGATACATTGTTCGACACTGGGTTTGGAAATGTTACAGTTAGGGTCAAAAGATCATAATTCAGTTAAGAAACATCTCAAGTTCTTAATTTAGATTGGACAAATCAAAAGTCGGTTCAAAAACTCGTAATTTAGTTTTGGAGAACTCAGACCGTCCTGAATTTTCTTGGAAAGCTCTCAGTTCGGTTCAGAAGGCTCTTGATTTGGTTCAAAGGATTCTCTATGTGGAATATAATGTTCTCAATTCGGCTCAGAAGGTTCTACATTTGAATTGGAAACGGCCAACAGCCGTCTAATGATCTATTCACAGACCCATGCCTAACCTCTTAATGAATGCCAGGAGAGCCTACGAGAGTCTTCCTTGCTGTTCACTCCATTTCAAGTCTCTGGCGCTGGGGCAGGACGTAGTAGGGAGTGCCACACCACCTACACTGGCTGTCTCCGTAATCCTCACAGTCTGCCTTAGGTCCTTCCTCTTCATCCTCTGAAGGCTCCGTCTCATCTCGTGTTTCCCCTGAGATAAACCGTTGTGAGTGCCTCACTCCCAGAACATTTCAGATGTATTATGTAGAAGTATAAATTAATGCTTTGTTGACTTCTTCTTTTCGTTAAGATTAAGCGGAGCATCCCTCTCCACACTCCCCTGGATAGCCTTCCTTTAAAATCACATGCCCTGAACTTAGCGATTAATAATTGTGATTGCCTCGCTCGCCAAAAGTCAACCATTCGAAAAGGGCTAAGGGATTACGTTTCGTTTTGGGAGAGGAAACCGGAGGTTCTCGAACTGCGCGTCAACTGACGCTCAGCTGCCAAGGAATTGGCGGTGTAGGGCAGAAGGCGGCAGAGCGTTGAGAAAGACCGGCGGACTGCAATCGCCCAGAGATTTTGCAACGTTTCCTCTTCTGGTTCTGAAGGAACCGTATCGCTTCCCCTCCTAGTAACTACCAGCAGCTCGACCGCACGAGTTGTTGGGAAACTTCCTTTTCGGTATAAACGTTTTCCGTTCTGCTGCGACCGGCTTTTAAGTTGGAGAGGTAAGGAAAAAAGACCCCGTTTCGAATCGAGAAGCGCTCCTCTTGAATCCAACATCCACGTTACTGGTAATTGCAACTACGCTGCAGAGTCACATTTCTTACGACTCAATTCCTCCGTTTGAAAATTGTTGACTGGGAACGGGGCTGGTGGGAAAGCTGTGTACCAAAATTAGGGTTGTAAAGATTTGGATTTAATTTTCAAATTACCTTCTACCAAGCTCTTTTTTAAATTTTTATTATTTAATATATTTGCCAGTTTTTAAAAATGGTACGTAGGAGAGAGGATCTGCTCTTTGTGGCGCCATTAATTTACTCGTCGGCATTGAGAACCAAACGAGAACAGTTAAGTGAATTGCATCAGGCTGGCATTCACATTTATCGACGATGGCAGCTCTTCTTTATAGTTCTCTTCACCCTCACGAGAATCTTGCAGCGTGCCACCATTCCCGTACATACATCCCTCCATACTGCCCAATAGTTTAGAAGGTTTAGGAGCGCCTTCTTTCTTCGTGCCTGCGGTAGACGTGCCCTGGATCAGCAACCTTCATCCTCTTCTGGCTGATCACTGCTCGGGCAAATTGAGCAATGTATCCTTCAGAATTCAGCGTTGTGCAGATGAATGCCTGTCGTGTAAGACGGTCGACAGTGTCCTCCAACATGAGGAGCTTGCCCTCCTTTAGTATAGCATCATCCATCTTTGCCCTGCAGCCCGGGCAGGTTGGCCCTAAGCTCTTCTTGTCCTATCGGAAAGTGCTGGGATCAGCTGCTTGGTCCATTGCCCCTTCTGGGATTTGTACCATTCTTTGTCCCTCTTGCCTCCTTCCAAGGGTCCCAGTTCCCCTACTTTTTTTCAAGCAGCCATACTCAGGTTGCCGACTTGAAGGGTGCAGTTCTTTTTGCTCGCTTCTTATTGAGAAACAGCGCTGCCATGCGCCACTCTGCTTTGCTGCCATTTCTTTTCCTGTGGCGTAGAACACGCTGTCCCGTGGGTGTGTTACATTGGCCAACAGGCAGGAAACAGCCATGGCGTCCGTGGCAGACTTATGTGTGCTGCTTATTGGACGTGGGAACCAAAGAACTTGGCCTTGGCTTGACGTTGAACTTTGTGGAAGTAAAATACAAGTTCATCAAAGCAATACTCACTCCTTAATAAACATAAGTGACTTGTTGTTCCTCACAGTCACTCAACGTGCTACAACTCTGTCCAACGATTGAGCAAAAAAACGAGAGCGTTGTTTTACCGTGCCGATCAATTTCGACAATCTCGCTCTTATAGATTATCCGGAGAATATGAAGAGCCTACGTAATCCCCGTGAACGTGCCTTATTGGTTTCAAATCTAGAATAAGAAAAGGCGGGACATAAATAACGACGAGTGGCTCACGATAACGTGGAAACGACCTACTGAAGGTTGACACTTGAACGAGATCACGTCGAGAGAAATTTGTCCGATTCGCGAAATGAAAATCGAAGAATCAAAATGTTTTTGAAGTAGTTTAGTCACTGAATGTGAAGATGGAAACGATGGATTGACGTTTTCAGTGTCAGTGCCCTCAGGTTCACACCTCAAACGTGGACACCCTGAAAACGGCTCTTTCTACTCACCAAAAAAACGTTATTTGCACCCAACTTGGTTCAAAACGCGACGAACGTTACCTTTAGGCCCACGCTTTTCGAGCAATTCAGACGATTTGGACGAAATATCTAGCACTATGCGTCACACAACGTCGGTGGATGATCGACATGATTTTTACTTTCCTAGGATGAAATTAGTTTGAGCTCTCATACGGCTGTACCAAATCAGCTCAAACTCGATATACCCGCAAGTTAAGAAAAAAACGTGAGCAAAATCCATCCAAAAATAACTATAGTTATCATAGAGATCGAAACACTTTTTTTTCTCATAAAACGGCTCAAACGATTAGGATTAATTTTTTGTAATCTCCTAATGACTCGACAATACCATAAAATTCCCATCTGTGAGAAAATAAATTGCGAACTAGTTCGAGAAAAATCCATTTTAACGCAGTTACTTCAGATCTTCAGAAGAGTTGACGTGGTAGCCCGCTCATGTATCTATAGGGTGAACGTTTGATAGCGCCCATACGTCGGAGCCCCTCCATAAATTTCAGAATTTCAACCCCCTACCGTTCCACCTATTACCGTTTGTCACAGTTTTTACCTGTTTATTACAAAGTGAGGAGCAGACCTTGCACAAAAAATGACGTTGGCAATCCCTTGAATCGCCTGTGAACTGATTGCTGTGGTCGCGACAGAAGTAGGATCAGCACAATGAATTCCCGAACCTTGAGCGCCTCCCGCTGTCATGTAACAGTTTCTAGAGTCAAGAGAATTACTGAATCGACGTGAGGCCAAGGAAAGTTGTGTGACAAGATATTTTTTGACGAGATTCACGTTGACTAATCGGTATTTATAGAAGAGATGGATGGATAGAAGAAATGTTTGTAATTCAATTTCGGCATTTGGTGGGGCGACGATAATGAACGTCGTTCCATATGTGCGAGTATTATGAGGAAAAAACTGCGCTAAAATCGATTCCCGTCGAAATGTTTACTAATTTATCGTGTCGCTCTCGTCATTTTCCCTCAGATGAAACGCTTACATTACTATTATTTCGGGTGAATTGTCGGTACAAAATCTTCTATTAAAATCGTTGTACTTGTTTCGAAGAAGAAAAAAAATTGATGGTTTGAGCACTATAACTGTAGTTAACCGTCAATGTGGCAGCCCATTATGATCTAGTGCAAATTTGGTGGTGATCTTCGGAAGGAAGCCTTTGAAGAAGATTCGTGGGGCTAAGGAAAGTGAAAAATTGTGCTCCTTCTAGGGGTCTTCAGGGAACGTTTTCGTAAAACTAAAGCTTTCTTGTAGTTTCGTTTTAGTGTGGTGTGTTATACGTAATTTCTACCGCGTAACTCCTCCTGTGTTGCAGTTTTTCTTCGGCCAAGTGTCAACTTGAGTGTCGCGGTTGGAACCAGGACGTTTGATAGGACTGTGTTTAGGGGTCAATGTCGACGGTAGACGTCTAGGAAAAGTGAACGCACTCATTCATTGGGCTCTTCTGATTGCTTTGCAGCGAACGGAGCGAGAGTGAAAGAAACGCACTCGGACTTATTATATCCGTTCGACGTAGAAAGCGCTAGGCGGCCTATTAGTTGTCCAGACGGAAACGACGGAATTGAAAGTGGCGTGAAACGGCCGCGATGAACGAGAAGAAGAAGAAGAAGAATGAAAAAAAAAAGAACGTGTAAAAGTCGAACGCAACTCTCTCCGGCACATCCCGAAGGAATACGGCGCATCGGAACTTGTTTTCCGTCGAGCTCGCGCAAGCAAGTGCCAAAGCCGAGGCTCTACTCCAGAAACTATGTAGGACGCTACGTGAGAGCTACCGACAAGGACGTTTCCACTGAGCTCTTCCACCGTTATCCTACCGGCTACTGGTTTTTCCTTCGTCCTTTACTTTCACGCTGAACGTGAGCTAACGAGGAAAACGAAAGGACCCGAACGTGAGAGCGGATGAAGTCGGGTTTTGGTGGGGGGGCATGTGAAGCCAGTCAACAACGCCACTGGGAGGTCCACGTGAGCCGAAACCCACGACATATCCAGGCCATTGCCTCCCTAGGAACTTGAATCTGCGTCACTGCTTGTTATGCTCATTGGTGAGAGCTGGAAGCAATAGGCAAGAAAGGGCAGCCTATATATGGATCGTGCAATGGATGGTAGGGCTGGCTGACTTGGTGATAGAAGCGTCACTGCTTGTTATGCTCATTGGTGAGAGCTGGAAGCAATTGGCAAGAAAGGGCGGCCTATCTATGGAAATTGGAAATAGAAGCATTACTGCTAGTTATGTGGCAGGGAGCCTGAAGCAATAGGCAAGAAAGGGCGGCCTATTTATGGATCATGCGATGGATGGTAGGGCTGGCTTGGAAATAGAACCTGATGGGTGTTTGCGTCACTGTTTCAACCCTTGCGAGCTTCTATAACCCCAGTGGCGGTTGCATTTTATTGTGTGCACGCCCTGATATCCTATCTAATGTTAAGTTCTACTTGAGCCTACACTCCGTCGTTCTTCTTAGTGTTCGTGACATCCATCGCCGTTGTCATGGCAGCACACTGCCTATTTATCGTCCCATCGCGATTCAACAAATCCCCGCCTAAACATCCTTGAAATTGCCAATTGAGCATATTGACCCACTCGTCTGACATTACGGTGTTTGCGCTCACAGACAGACTTTGACGTAGAAAGGTTTTGTGTGAAATGCGAACCGTCGACTGGATCCAAATGACGCTAAATAAAAACACAATTATTGACACAAATGGGGTATTTGTCTGTAAGCGTTTTGAAGGCCAAAAGAATTTAATTAGCTCGTTTCCTCATTTCTATCCTCAGGAGGAGGATTTGAAAACTTGTTTGGTTTGGGGGGTTTGGGCGGGGGCCTGGCTGGAAGGCGGGGCTTCAGGAACGTACTACCGTCATTAGATGCCCGGGTGAATAGCAACTTTGTGCCCTTATGGCCCAGGGATGAGCTGGTCGTAGCACTGATTGTCCACCATGGCTCACTGCATTGTATTTCTCCTCCAAACCGTAGGGTTGATGCATCGCGCCGATTGATGGGAAGATGCAGCCCATTCATAGAGTCGTTGATGTCTTGACTGGGGTGCTGCTCACTATCCAGTAAAGGTACAAGATGTCCTTCCGCCTCTTTTCAATTTAAGTCCGCATAATTATATAATACTTATGTTATGTATTGTAAGAGGTTCTAAGGACCTGGTCCAAAAAAACCTGCACCTCTTCAACAGTTCACAGTAGGAGCGCCCTTTGAGAGGATGGGAATCGACATTTTGGGTCCTTTCCCTACCAGTAAACGTGGGAACCGATACGTTATAGTAGCCGTAGACTATTTCTCAAAGTCGCCAGAAGGGATTTGTGTACCGAATCAAGAAGCATCCACTGTTGCTTCAGCTCTTGTGGAGCAGTCGTATAGGAATACCTTCGAAAAGCCACACTGACCAAGGACGGAATTTCGAGTCCAATTAGTGCAACAAGTGTCGGATCTTCTAGGGGTACATCGGATGTTCTGGACTGCACTCCATCCACAATCAGCAGGGCTCGTGGAACGCATGAACACATTTGGCAATATTTGTGAATAAATGTCAAAATGACTGGGATACAAAGGTACCGTTGTTCTTATTGGCGTACAGATCAGCTCCCAATCATACGACTGCTTTTTCACCAGCTCAGCTCGTGTATGGAAAAGATTTGCGATTACCGACTTGGTCCGCCCAGCTGCGATGGAAACTGTCTCAAGAACGGAATACGCCTTTGCAAAACTTGAAGAAGTTCGTGAGTTCGCGAAAGAAGAGGCTGCCCTAAAAATGCGCTCGCAGAAAGAGGTTCACGATCGACGGGCACAGACACCGACTTTCAAAGAAGGCGATTGGGTATGGGTGTTCGATCCCAAACGGAAGAAAGGTGTTTGTCCAAAGCTTCAGCCACTGTGGACAGGACCCTGGGTCATTGACAAACGACTCAACGAAGTATTGTTCGATGTAAAGTTGGGAAACACGAAACGACGTTTACATGCGAATCGCATAGCCAAGGCGGACGTCAGGCCTAGTAGTCATGGAGGGGGTAATGTGGGGTAACTAACCCACCGGTGTTTACCGTTGTTATGGTTTGAAAAGCGAAAATTAATAGATTATCATTGTTAATAAAAATTCGCATCGATCAATATTGTTACAATATTATTTGTAGTACATATATGTGAAACGATTGAGATTCCACTTTTACGGAATTGACTCTCTCCCCAAATCATCAGTTATTTTGAGCTTCCTCCTTGTCCTCAGAAGAGCTATTCCTTTCTCAATTATCCATTTACAAGAGACGAAAGTAGTCGTTTTGTCTGTTCCATGCGTGGTTTAGACTGTGATTTCAAATGCAGAAGCGAAACTAAACAACGCGCCAAAAACATCGATAATAAAGCGCTTTTGCTGGAGGATAACAGCGTAATGTTCCATATGTCCTGGAGTTTGAGTGTTTCGCATCGACTTTCTTCACTTCTTGCCGACTTCAAGGAGGCTCGCGGGCTGTGTGATTTCCCCTCCTGGTTTCATCTTAGAGCCGGTACAGTGGGAAAATGTGAACAATCGATGCACTGGCAGGTGTCAGGGGCAGCAGAAAGGGCTTTGCGCCTCCTACGCCCGTGTCGTTTCAAGCTTCCTGGACTGAACACCCAGAGCCCTCGTATAGTTGAGGAGAGAATCGTCTTTGGTAAAGGTTCGCCATTTATAAATTAAGAGTGTCAGAAAGAGTTCTGTACGATGTCATCTAGAGGCGTTGTAAAACGTGCGTCTTGTTGATAAAAGTGACGCACAATTCTCATCTTTTCCTTCAGTCCTAATTGCCGATTCCGAAACACATTGAACCACCTAAATCTCCAACTTCAATCTGCAAATCCTCCGGTTTTCCTCTAAAACGTTGGACTCTTAATCCCGGAAATTCGAAGGATCAACCTCTAAAATAAAACGAGTTGTCTGCCAAAGAAAAAAAAAAGAATCTGCAGCGCTAATCGCTTCCTCGACCTCCTGAAATCTTTGGCCATTTCCAATCGATGACTGTTATCGGCGTTTGGGAGGGAAACTTGACCGTGAAACGAGGCTCTCCAGCCGGCGAAAAACAATGAGATAAGAAGAAAACGAGGAGCGTCTGAGCGGCGAAATGGAGGCAAAAAATTAACAATTAATAAACATTTAATCTGCTTTGAAGAGGAAGTGACGGGCGACCAGTTGCGCGAAACTGCGATTAGCGAATTTTAGGCGAAGACGTCAAGGAGCTCTTCACGTTTATTTCTCTCTTTCTGTATCTGCCACTGTCACTTTTTTTTCCTCTCCAACAGCTAGTGCAAGTGCGTACGTGTTAGCTAACACCAATCGAAACTAACCAAAGCTCATTTAGCTCCTCATAGTAGAGCGTGAAAAGCATTCTGGCCTTGAGAAGTGAAAAGCACCAACTCCCTCTCCATCTGCTGTATTATAAGTATACCCGAGGAAGCGCATGTCCTCCGAGGAAGCTCATGTCCTCTGGTCCCCTGCAGCTGGTATTTCTTAGTGCAACGTCCTCCGCCACTCCCCCTCCCGATCTACATCCTTGGAGAGGTTTACCAGGCTCTCTGAAGCGTGCCCCAGACAGCCCCTCGCAAGTTCACAAGCTTCTCCCAGACTGTCCCCATTTCGCAGAATCTGCAACTTTGCACCTGTGTCTTACCAACCTTGGCTGGATGGAACCTTACTGGATCACCACGTACCATGCACATGCTGCCTTCAACCAAGCACTTCCCACTAGTTTACACCAGCGGTTTTTGGTGGTCTCCGCAAAAGGTTCAGGTCCTACCTGGGTTAGTGCAGACTGATCCATCGCTAGTTCGTCGGCTACTTCATCCCTTTCTATTCCCTGATGGCCTAGCACGGAGTCGAGGTATTCTTCTTCAATTCAGCCAGGCATTTCCTAACCAACCTGAATGGCACAATGAGGCTTGAGAAGAGCTCGACTGTCCAACGAAATATGAATTCTCTCTTCCTTCCAGCCTCCTTTGCAGAAGGTGCACACCCACAACTCACCCACAAGACTTGTCCCTGAACACTGTTTCCAGCACCCTCAACCCCTGGCCCTCAATCTCCCAATATGATGATTCAGAATGAGTAATGTGTGCAAAAGAGTGTGTCAAAGACCATCGCGAGATCATTCTTAGATCACTCAAACCATTTGTGCTAATTTTCAACTCCTTGCCACATTGGAAGGTGTATCATGCCTAATGATAGACATAATCGCAATATTATAAAAACAGGGAATACACGTAAGGTAGCATACAGCTTCAGGGAGCTGAGCATTTGGCGTCTACCTCGGCTATCTTCCTGTGCGATAACGATCATTTTACTTGTTGCTGTATGATTCATATTGGCCCCTACACCGTGCGTGGGTAATGTTCTGTTGAATCTACGACGATCCTCACTGGCCGATGTGCTCAACCTAGAAAGCGTTCCTCTTCTCACCTCTTTACTTTTGTTCTTTGCTAGCCTTGGCATTCCTGACAATTCGCATCCATAATGTTCGCACAATCGTCCTGTAGCCTGTTTCATTGTTTACACAGATCGTGTCACTCAACGTCAACATCCTGTTGTTGCTGTGGTGTTGAAGTTGTTTGCTCATGACGCCGGGCGTTTCACTGTCAAATCAATTGGCCCCTTTGTTCGACAGTGCGTCACTCTCTAGGACTCAATTGCTTCGCTAGGTGGACGTTTTGACAGTCCTGCCGATAGGTCAAGCTACGGCTCGTTCTGGTTTTGGTTTTGGAACGACCTGTTGTCGAGGAAGGAGTCGCAAGGCCGTTGGAGAAATCTATAAATACGACTACGGAAAGTGGTGTATCTCTCGTCGTTTCATTTGAATAGAAATGGAAGAGGGCGCCTATTGTTTCCTCCGCTGCTCTGCTCGTTACAACTGGGGCATCTGCCAAGACAAAGTGAAATGTTTCCTCTCTTGGAACGAGGGGAACCTGCTTCCGACCAACGAATATCGGCCTAGCCTGCTCGCGGATCACTTTCTTTTCGACAGTTGACCTCAGACAGCTCCTTCCCGTCTTCCTGGAGGACTTTCTTTTGATTCTGAATCTTCCATCTTCTTGCGGTGAAAGCTTACCTTCTTCTTCTTCCTCTTTCATTCATCTCCCCTTTCGGTTTCCCTTTTCCTCCTCAAAAACGTTGAGGGCTCCTGGCCCTGACCTCAATAGCCGACCTCTCAGTTTAGCCTTGAGGCCTTAGATATTTTTAAGGATGGAGGGGGGATGCTGCTTTGTGTATGTGAGGGTGTAGCGCAATATGAGAAATGGAACCATTGCAATGAGTGGCCAATAGTACGGGAAGTGACCAGTTTTGGCGCTTGCCCTAAAAAAGATTTCCGAAAGAACCACTTCAATGAAACCTTCTGTATGTCATGAAAACATGCCACCAGGGGGCTAATAGTGTTGCCTTCTTCTTCGGCTCACATTGTAGGATGCTAAAACTATCACATACCCATGCTTTGACTACTTGCCCAAAAGAATCCTCCACTTGCTCCTCTCACAACTCCCACCCATTCACGATTGTAACACATGTTCATTATCAAGAACTACCGCGGCTATGAATGGCGCTTGGAAAAGTAGATGAAGCATGGTGATGGGACCATTTTATTTTTTTATTCGTTTGCTCAAAGAATAAACTCAATAAACACCACCGATTAAACTATTGAATTGTACGCATACATTGTGATAATTACATTGACGTGATTTGTGTTACCAAATGAGCTTTAGAAGGTGATATTGTAGCAATATTTTCATCCTCTCTCTTTTCTAATGAAAGCATTTAGGGGCCAGGCCCAGTCTCACAAAGGAGGTTTCATTGAGTTAGGTGAAAGGTTATTTTCATCGTTTTTTGTCTTCTCCCTCTACTGCGTGTAAAGGTTACTAGAAATACCAGCCGTTCGGAACCGAGTGAGGTAGAATGGACCAAGTACCTCACGCAGTTCCTACCAGGACATGAAACAGTTAGGGCTTATTGCACCAAACCCGAAAGGCTGCAAACCCAATTTTCCTGCACTGGTGGATGATGCTTCCCATGCCAGGGGTGGGCAGGCTGGCGGCGCCCAGTGGAAAACACTGTTGCTCGTCCGCTCAGCCGCATGTGTCTGAATGCATGCCGCATTCAGAGGAAAGCTGGAGGTGCGTACCTCAATTTACCAGAGTAATGCTCAGCCAGAAGAGGCTGGAGCTTGCTGAATGGGGCCAGTATCTCGCTGGGACCAAAAATGAAGACACGGAAGAAAGACTACTCCTGAACCCCCCAAACGGCTGGGCAGTATGGGAGGATGTATGGGAACGGCGGCGCGCTGCAAGATCCTGTGAGGGGGAGGAGAACAAGAAAGAAGAGGTGCCATTGCAGAGAGATGTGATGGCCAACCTGATGCAATGTGCTAAACCGGTTCTGGGTTGGTTCTAGACACGCAGAAGTAAATTCATCGGGTCACTAGGAGCAGGCCCTCCTTCCTCGAAATATTGCTCAAAGCATTGCTGCAAAAGCAGACTTTGTTAACATTTGAGCAAAGCTCCTGGAAGAGCATTAAGTCTGAGGTGCTTTTACCTTAGCTCTCCTTCCATAGTTTCTTCCTTTCGAGTTTGTTACTAGTAGACTAGGCGAGGTGCATCTTCTCTGAGTGTGCCTCATGGAGGAGCTAATTCAAAGATTCCCGTTGACTCAGCAAATGATAGACTAGCAATGTGTGGGTTTAACACTTCGCCCCCTTTATCATATTTAGTTGTTCCTTCACTCAATATGAACCTTTCAACACATTCCGCAGGTTACGTACACGTCACGCTCAGCTCGAGGGCCACCGATATCCATAAAATTAACGCTTATTGTTACAGTTTGAGTACCCTGCGGACGCCATTGTACCACATTCTAAAATGAGCATTTTAACCATTAAGATACAACGTTGCTCTCGACCACGAATGATTCCAATAAACCAGAATCAACCTGAATTGCTAACGACGAAGCTGGACAGGGCGAATCTGGGCAATTAGCTTTATCTACAGTTCTGCAGAGGAGAGTTTGGGCAGAGTGGTCCTCCGTCAGCTGTGTGAGTTGATTACATTACGCACCATCCCGATGCCGCTATCGAGATGTCATTTTGACAATTTCAATTGTCTTCTTGGGTGGATTCTATCCCTTTCCTCCCCTGTACGAACTCTATCTGATGACATGTTCAGTTACTGATACGTTCTGCGCAGAAGCTGCCCTAACTCATTCTAGTTCCGCTTCTGGTCGTGTTGTCTTGGTTACTTCTCGTGCTCTTCCACGTGGGTTGTATGGGGTGGGGTGGGGGGGGGGTGATTGTCGATTAGTTCTATCGGAACGAAAAGATCGGAAGAACCGAGGGAACCGTTAGGCCCATTAAATGTGTTGCATCATTCGAAATGAAATCGGCGGAAATCCGACCTATCGGGTTAATAATAATGTTAATCGCTTTTCTCGTCCCCCGGAATCGCCCGAACCTCGCGAATTCTTTCGTTTTCTTAATGACCGGTTTACCGAAAGACGGACTTTTGATGCGCCATAATTACGAGGAGTCTGATCGCATGATGACGGGGGGGGGGGGCGTTTGGAGCGACAGCAACACATTTTGTGAGCCCCGACCGAACGTCGCATCGACAGACATTGGCTTTTGCTTCGTCAGTCGTTCTAAATAATACGGTTTGTTAGTTGCACTGCATTTACGTCATTGGTGTTGTTTCCTACGTATTTTTTTATGCTGAGTCGAACAAGGCAGACCTCAGAGGCGTCTAGATGGACGACAGCGAATACAGCGTTTACAAATTTACTTCGACCGTTTACACATATATTCAAACTTGTGACAAATGTATGTTATTTAACCTTTTTACTTTTCTTGGCTCTACAAAGTAGAAAGGAAAGTTATGTAATCGGCTGAAAAAAAAATTTTTTGAGTTTTCTTCAGATCTTTACGTTTCAGACCCTCCTGAGTCCGAAAAACACTATTTGGGAAAATGGTCTGTGTGTGTGTGTCTGTGAACGATTTTTAGAGAAAACCACCGTACCAAATCAGCTCAAACATGATATCTCGCCAGCAGGCCTCCATGGGACGCCAAAATAAGGGTTTGGACTAAATCCACCGAAAGTTAACTATAGTTATCATAGTGATCAAAACACCAAATTTTTTTTTCTCAAAACGGCTCTAACGATTTTGATTAAATTTTTTATATTGATAACTCTCAATAAGGCAACAATTCCATAAAATCCACATTTGTGGAAAAATGACGAGAGCAACACAATAAATAACCAAAACTTTCGACGAAATCGAATTTAGCGCGGTTTTTAGAGAAAACAACCGTACCAAATCAGCTGAAACTTGATGTCTAGCATGCAGGTTACCATGGAACGCAAAAATAAGGGTATGGGCAAAATCCACCGAAAGTTAACTATAGTTATCACAGTAATCAAAACACCAAATTTTTTCTCAAAAACGGCTCTAACGATTTTGATTAAATTTTTTATATTGGTAGCTCTCAATATGGCAACTATACCATAAAAAAGTTTTTTTCCTTATAAACTCCGTTGGAATGTTACTAGAATGTTAAAAAAAATTGGTGTAGTAGTCGAATCCAATACTTATACGGTAAGCGTTTAAAAGCACTGATAAGATATATGAGAGTCACTCCAGAAATTCCGGAATTTCAGCTATTGCCGTTTCGCTTACTACCAGTTCGAAAAGTTTTTACCCAATAACTCTGCAAAAGTAATTACTATCCTTCTTCAAAACATTTGTGTTTACAGCCTCGTTAATTATCTGTGTACCAATTGCTTAATAATGGTCCTGCAATGAGTACGAGCAGCACAATAAAATCTGGAACCTGCTGCCGTAAAGCGTTGTTCGACCAAGTTCAAATTAACTGAGTGATAAATGAATTGATTAAATAGAGTTAGCCATGACGAAGTGAATTGTTGTAGAGCTAAGGAAAGTTGTGTGTTGCAACGCACCAGATATTTGCAAATATATTTAAACCTTTTCCAAATGTACATATTTAAGCCGTTACCTACCCCAAGGTTGAACATCAGTAGAGTTTGCGTGAGTACCTACTGGTCTTTATGACAAGCGAACACAAAATTAACCAAGTTGTCGGGCAGTAGTACGAACATGTTCATCACATTATTCGCGCAGTCTTGAGGTGTAATTGAACACGCTTCTCTTAATTACTTCCATAAGACGATGTTCTCCTTGGCTGACGTTGGAAAAAAACATGCTCAACAGGGAGAATAGGGTGGCTAATTCTTGAGGGTCATTTGAGGAGAATCCGCGAATGATGAAACGGTTAACGTTGAATTTGTGCGCTGTCCACGATCAACAGGTCGCCGTGGGAGTCCTCTTCAAGTTTCAATTCTAGTTCTTTTTAAAGTTCACAAAATGAAGGGTCCAGGGAAAAAACCGACTGTCACTTATTCTTAAAAATCTGGTGCGTAGCAACACACAACTTTCCGCCACCCCCGTAATTTCGAACACCAGCTATATCTTCGTTCAACGCATTTTTACAGGAACATTTATGGGGAACAAAATGTAGGGACCAGTTAGCTGAGAGTACTCCGAATGTTTGATCGAAATCGTTAGAGCCGTTTTTGAGACAATTGGAATACCGATAAATGAATATTCGACAAATCTCCTTTTCTGAGTTAATTTGGCTTATAGCTCCGTTCAACATATATATACAGAAATAATTATAGAGAACGAAATGTGGGGATGGGTGACTAAAAGACACTACAATAGGATTTATGACATCTGGTGAATAAGTTACCCTGGAATTTACGGAAATGTTCGAAAAAACGTTATTTTCGACACATTTTGATTTTTATCTCTGTTCAATGGACCATCACAGGAACATTTATTGAGAAGAATATGTAGGTATTAACTATTTGAAAACATCCTGTGAGTTTGGTGAAAATCGCTGAAGCCGTTTTGCCAAAAAGCGTAAAAAACCTATTTTTGCTTCATGGGCCCATATCTCCGTTCACCGTATTTTCATGGAGATATGTATGGAGAAGAAAAGTTAGATATTGATCAGTAGAAGATAATTTGAAAGTTTAATCAAAATCGTTAGAGCCGTTTTCGAGAAAAATGCGAAAACCCCTAGTTTTTGGTGCATTTTCGTCCCCCCACCCCCCTTCCCACCATCCGAAATCGTCCATAACCTTATTTTGGTGTCTAAAAAAAATAACGAACAAAACAAAAAAAGAACCAGCTCAATCGGATCAGCCGTTCTCCCGCAAATCGAACTACAGACACACACATACACACACACACGGACCACGCGCCGAAATCAGGTTTTTTAGACTCAGTAGGCCTCAAAACGTAAAGATCTGAAGAAAACCCAAATTTTTTTTGGGCCGATTACTATACTTTCCTTCCCTTCGGGTAGCGGAAAGTAAAAACGAGAAAACTCGTTTTGAAAGTTTGAAACGTGATTGTGTTTGACTAGATGCAAATAAAAAATTGAAATAAGTCTTATTATGCACTAAAACATTTATTTACGTGTTCTACAAAATGTTGACGCTATTATTATACTACTTACTTGTTAACAAATTCAAAAACTGAGCAACTCCCCCAAAAAAGGGAAGGGTCGTAGCAAACGACATTACGATGTTTTTCTTTGAACATGGTGTACATTTTTTGATGCACAAATCCTCGGGCAAATAGATTTTTTTCGAATCTTTCAAACTGTAATGGCTTTGTTGGCCTCTGAAACTTTTTATGTGAGCATAAATCAAACCTGTAGTGTTCTTGTCGAGCTTCCTGCGGGGAGAAGAGTGTTTACCTCTTTTGTCTGTTGGGGTGTCCCTGTGAGTTTCAAATTCTGCTTTATGTAAATTATTTTACTGTTGATGATACCATGGATTGAGCAAAATGCTTTTGCACAAACAGGTACATCTACTGCTTTATCTGAGCGGACAATTCTGACTCGGTAAGCATAACTGGCTTGGCGTGGTCTTCTATTGGTAACGGCAAGAACAGTAATCAGTCCACTTAAGTAACTATTCTGTTCGTTTGTTGAGAAAAGATCATTGGAACTTACGGATTATCTCCATTCTCTCATCATGAGTTATTTCCTCAAAACATTTGAACCTCGTGCAGTTACACGGTGGTCCCATTTCGTTAGTCGCAATCCTCAACTTTTTAGCGACATCATGTACCCGGCCCGTACGTTTTATTTTCTTCGCCTCCACTCTACTACACTGGGCTAAATCCCAGAATAGTGTACGCGAGTACATTTGTCCGGTTCTTCGGTTCGCGATTCGGAACGTTTAGTAGCGTCACTGATACTTTCTAGCGCTAGTACTCTTCAAAATATGACTTAGATCGTTCGACTAACCCTTGAACTATGGAATCATTCCGCGAATCCCACCCTTCGGCAAATTTACGTTGCAAACGAAATATCGTCCTTCTGTTGGCGAGTTGCCGCCACCGTATGCGTTCTTCCTCCTTCGTCGTTCGTTACGTATCCGATTTTTTTCGCGCCCGTCCGGCTTCAGTGCTTTCCCCACTGCCCTCTACGCGTTTATTTTTTTGATCTTTTTCGACCAGCCATGGATAGGCGAATCAATACGACTTTGATTCATCAATTTAGAGAAAAAGGCCCGAGGAGTGTTGTGGATTGGTGTATGAGTTACGGTTTTATCTCTGACAAGTATGAATGCGGTGGATGGACGAAATTATGTCGAACGATTTAAGTCATATGTTGAAGAATACTAGCGCTAGAAAGTTGCGACAACCTCACGAAGGCTTTCTTCGAGGCGATAAAACGAGCCTATCCTCCGCAAAGTTCGGATACGTAAATTGAGAGGTGAGTGATTTTTATTTATTTTTGCGGTCGTCAATGTGTGTTCTGTTGCACTACGCGAGTGATATTTATTATTGTTGTGGTCATTAATGTCTGTTGCATTAGACGCGCACTGTTTGTCCACGTTGGCTCAGTTTTGCGCGCTTTCCTTTGTTTACATTCACTTTTACGACAAAAGTTCGCTCAACTCTTACCACTACCGTTACGTTCACCAGTATCAGTGACACTACTAAACGTTCCGAATCGCGAACCGAAGAACCGGACAAATGTACCCGCGTACACTATTCTGGGATTTTACCCTACACTGTTCTTCAACACTGTCGGAACCACTAGTAGACATTTTAACAGTTATTTATAAAAAATAAACACAGAATTATTTCGAGGAACTGGAAGAAAACAATACAGAACTGATAAGAAATGTTGTGAATCACAGAGGGAAGGTGGTGGGGACCACGTTTTGCGCTGTTGGGGGTTCGGTCAGGGAACAGTCACATCGTCGGTTCTTTCCCTGGACGAGAAGACGTCGTCGGTTCATTCCCTGTACACCAAAAACTCCAAGCCTTATAACTTCCGAGTACATCGGGTTTTCCTCTTTTTCTATTTACTAAAACGAAGAGCATCATTTTCTGAGTTCAACGATATAAAAAACTCGATTTGTGAAGAAAAGTGACTCAGTCGACTTTTTCCCTGGAACCTTCAAATAAGAAATTATTTTGAAGCGTGTCAGTTCCATATTTATTGACTGCGACAATGAGGGAAGTGTTTCGTCTTCCGACAGTGTAAATAGTCACAACAGCACTTCTACCTGTTCTTGAACGTGCTTGAGATCTCCGCATGTGGAGATTGAATCTGCTTTGAAGACTTTCGTCAATAAATATGATTTTTTTCCCAGTTTGTGGGTGCTGACTAATTGAAAATGGCGGTATACGTCATGCAAAGTATTGTTCTGTCATTATTCAGGCGATCCAGTAAGATCCCTTTCATTAGGCTTCTCGAGCATTCCCCGGCACGTTTTCAATCAGCGACTCAATTATTTGAAAGGTGTCGGAAGTTAGTAGCGTTAACCTTTTCCCTCTTTTATAATTTTACTCCTGCCCTTCTTAAGTGGCGCTGGTAAAACCCCCACTGGGCCTATTGTATGGGCGATCATGTCGGCGCGCAAAACGCAAGACGACCAGGAGGTCCATCCCTGCGACTGTGCTGGTTCTTTTTACTTTCCGCTACCCAAAGGGAAGGAAAGTATAGTAATCGGCCCAAAAAAAAAATTTGGGTTTTCTTCAGATCTTTACGTTTTGAGGCCTACTGAGTCTAAAAAACCTAATTTCGTCGCGTGGTCCGTGTGTGTGTATGTGTGTGTGTGTCTGGAGTTCGATTTGCAGGAGAACGGCTGATCCGATTGAGCTGGTTCTTTTTTGTTTTGTTCGTTATTTTTTGTAGACACCAAAATAAGGTTATGGACGATTTCGGCCGATGGGAAGGGGGGTGGGGGGACGAAAATGTACCAAAAACTAGGGTTTTTCGCATTTTTCTCGAAAACGGCTCTAACGATTTTGATTAAACTTTTAAATTATCTTCTCCTAATCAATACCTAACTTTTCTTCTCTATACATATCTCCATGAAAATACGGTGAACGGAGATATGGGCCCATGAAGCAAAAATAGGTTTTTTACGCTTTTTGGCAAAACGGCTTCAGCGATTTTCACCAAACTCACAGGATGTTTTCAAATAGTTAATACCTACATATTCCTCTCAATAAATGTTCCTGTGACGGTCCATTGAACAGAGATAAAAATCAAAATGTGTCGAAAATAACGTTTTTTCGAACATTTCCGTAAATTCCAGGGTAATTTTTTCACCAGATGTGATAAATTCTAATGGAGTGTCTTTTAGTCACCCATACCAACATTTCGTTCTCTATAATTATTTCTGTATATATATGTTGAACGGAGATATAAGCCACGTTAACTCAGAAAAGGAGATTTGTCGAATATTAATTTATCAGTATTCCAGTTTTCTCAAAAACGGCTCTAACGATTTCGATCAAACTTTCGGAGTACTCTCAGCCAACTAGTTCCTACATTTTGTTCCGTATAAATGTTCCTGTAAAAATGCGTTGAACGAAGATATAGCGCCCGCCTATGTAGGTGGTGTTCGAACTTAAACGGGTGGCGGAAAGTTGTGTGTTGCTACGCACCAGATATTTTTGTTCTGGTAGGGGGTCCTAAAATGAAAACCGACCAAAAACGAGAGTTGTTCGCATTTTGTTGTCGATTTGTCGCACCACACACGACGCCAGGACGCGGTCCTCCACTCCACGAGCTTTCGACACTGCCATACGACTGACACACACGTTTTTCGGATTTAGAAGGGTCTGAAGAAATATTTTTAAAAAAAATTTCACCCGATTACATTCACTTTGTAGAGCCAAGGAACGTAAAAAGTTGTTATCGATTATTCTTGTTAACTGCCAGTTACCATAAGTAGTTAGCTGCTCTTTCAGTAATATACTAGTTAGTAGTTACGTGGTGGAGCTGCTAGCAGTAATGAATGTAGTTATACTGCCCATCACTGGCACTGCTACTCGGCAGTTATTACTGACGTTAACTTATTACCGAGGATGACGTTGTTTCTGCCGGTGAGTCGAGGAAACGGACGGGTTTCTTACGAATTCGGGTCAAAGTTGATTACCCACTTTCGAGGCGGCGGCCCACAAATATCTCCCCCCCCCCCCACAACACGTCGATGACCCACTTCCTCCTCGTTCCGTCGGAAAACCCGCCGTTTTCAAATCGGAAGTCACGATTCGCGCGCGCGCGCCCTTCCGCGACTCGACGAACCGGAAAAACTCTCATCCTCTCCGCGCCGAGGTGCGTTGATCTTTCGAAACCGCCAAACTTCAAAACAAACCTTCGACGACGTTAAAGCGACTGACGGAACAGACGCGCCGGGACGGACACCGCGTTTCCCGAATATCGACCTTCGTTTTGCGCTCACTCGGAGAGGGTTCGACAACCGACGACGCTCTCCGAAGGCGCGAAAATGAACAAATAAAGGACGACGGGGTAACGCCCGAAACTAAACCGGAATCGGAAGTCGTCGTTTCGTGAACGTCACGAACGGAAGGAACAAAGAAAACTAACGCGACTGACGGACAAGAGCGTCACGTACAGAGCGGAACCTCACACCCGTTCGACTCAAATTCGACCTTCGATTTAAATCTCGTCGCCGCCACCAAATTCCGGAAGCGGATTTCACGAACTTTTCACTTTCCGAGACCCAAAGGATGAGAAAAGTATAGTGATCGCGTCAAAAAAAAATTTGGTGTTTTGATCACTATGATAACTATAGTTAACTTTCGGTGGATTTTGTTCAAACCCTTATTTTGGCGTTCCATGGTCACCTGCGGGCGAGATATCAAGTTTGAGCTGATTTGGTACGGTGGTTTTCTCTAAAAATCGTTCACAGACACACACACAGACCATTTTCCCAAATAGTGTTTTTCGGACTCAGGAGGGTCTGAAACGTAAAGATCTGAAGAAAACTCAATTTTTTTTTTTTTCAGCCGATTACATAACTTTCCTTTCTACTTCGTAGAGCCAAGGAAAGTAAAAAAGTTCGATCTCTACTGAGTCCGAAAAACCTCATGGTCCGTCGGTGTGCGTGTGTTTTTATAGAAAACGACCGAACCAAATCAGCTCAAACTTGATATCTAGCCATGGGACGCCAAAATAAGTGACGCAAAATTCACCGAAAGATAACTATAGTTATCATAGTGATCAAAACACCAAATAATTTTTGTCTCTAAAACGCCACTAGCGATTTTGATTAAATTTTTTATATGGACAGCTCTTAATAAGACAATACCTTTACATTCCCACTTGTGGGAAAATGATGAGAGTAGCACAATAAATTAACGATTTTAGCGCGATTTTTTACTTTCCGCTACCTAAACGAAAAGGAAAGTATTGTAATCGTGTAAAAAAAAGTCGGGTTTTTTCAGATCTTTACGTGTTGAGGCTTACTGAGTCTAGCAAACCTAATTTCGGGGCGTGATCCGTGTGTGTGTGTGTGTGTCTGTAGTTCGATTTGCGGGAGAGCGGCTGATCCGATTGAGCTTGTTCTTTTGTTGGTTATTTTTTTTAGACACCAAACTAAGGTTATGGACGATTTTGGCTGAAGGGAAGGGGGGTGGGGACGAAAACGTACCAAAAACTAGGGTTTTTGCATCTTTCTCAAAAACGGCTGTAACGATTTTGATTAAACTTTCAAATTATCTTCTACTAATGAATCCCTAACTTTTCTTCTGCATACGTATCTCCATGAAAATAGAACGGAGATATAAGCCTATGAAGCAAAAATAGGTTTTTTACGCTTTTGGCAAAACGGCTTCAGCGATTTTTACGAAACTCTCAAGATGTTTTCGAATAGTTAATACCTACATATTGTTCCCAATACATGTTCTTCTGACAGTCCATTGAACAGAAATAAAAATAAAAATGTGTCGAAAATAACGTTTTTTCGAACATTTCCGTAAATTCTGTGGTAACTGTTGCACCAGATGTGATCAATCTTACTGAGTGTGTTTTGGTCACCCATACCCATATTTCGTTCTCCGTAACTATTTCTGTATATATATGTTAATCGGAGATACAAGCCAAGTTAACTCAGAAAATGAGATTTGTCGAATATTAATTTATCGGTATTCCACTTTTCTCAAAAACTGCTTCGACAATTTCGATCAAACTCACAAATGACTCTCGACTAACTTGTCCCTACATTTTGTTCTGCATAAATGTTCCTGTAAAAATGCGTTGAACGAAGATATAGCGCCCGCATATGTAGGTGGTGTTCGAAGTTAAGGGGATTGCGGAAAGATGTGTGTTGCTACGCACCTCTCGTTTTTGTTTTGTACGTTATTTTTTGCAGACACCATAATAAGGTTAACGACGGGAAAGGAGGGGTATGTACCGAAAACTAGGGTTTTTCGCATTTTTTTCGAAAACGGCTCTAACGATTTTGATTAAGCTTTCAACTTATCTTGTACTAGTCAGTACAAAACTTTTCCTTGAAAATACGGTCTAATTGCTCAATAATGGTACGGGAATGAGTACGAGCGGAACTATAAAAACCGGAACTTTGAGCGCTGCCGCTTTTTGCCGCAACTTTGACTAAGTTCGAATGAACTGTGTGATAAACGAATTGAGTAAGTACATATGTGAATTGGCGTGGAGTTAAGGAAAGTTGTGTGTTGCAACGCACCAGATATTTTGTTTTTTATTTGTTGAGGGCAAGACAAGGCAAGAGGGACGAAAATGTAACAAAAACTTGGTTTTTCGCATTTTTCTCAAAAATGACATTAACGATTTTCATTAAACTTTCAGATTATCTGCTACTTATTAGTACAAAACGTTTCTTCGTAAATATCTCGATGAGAATACGATGAACGGAGATATAGGCCTAAAAAGCAAAATGTTTACGATTTTCGGCAAAACGGCTTCAACGATGTTCACCAAAATCACAGCATGTTATTAAATAGTTAATACCTATATATTGTTGTCAATAAATGTCCCTATGTGAGGCCATTGAACAGAAATATAAATGAGGTAGTGTCGAAAATAATGTTTTTTTTTAACATTGTGATTTCCCGAGTAACCGCCTCAGTGGATTTCAACATTCTTTTCGGAGTTCTGTATAAATATTTCCGTATAAATGCGTTGAACGAAGATACGGATCCTGTGTATACGACCGGTCGTCGAATTTACAGGGGTCGCGGAAATTTTTGTGTTGCTTCGCACCAGATAATTTTTAAAAAAATTTGATTTATCATTGCAACTGAAAAAATATCCGTTTTTGGTTAATAGCCCTATATCACCGTTCACCTTGGTTTCACGGAAATCTTTATAGAGAAGAAAAGTTTGATACTCACTAGTAAAAGATGATCTAAAAGTTTAATCAAAATCGTTACAGCTATTGAGAAAAATGCGAAAAATTCATGTTTTTGGTACATTTTCGTCCCCTTCGACTGAAATCGCCCATAACCTGATTCGCGCGTCTTCAAAAAATGACAAACAAAACAAAACGAGCGGCGCGTAGCAACACACAACTTTCCGCCACCCCCGTAAGTTCCAACACCAGCTACATATGCGGGCGCTATATCTTCATTCAACGCATTTCTACAGAAACGTTTATAGAGAACAAAATGTAGGGGCTAGTTAGCTGAGAGCACTCCGTAAGTTTGAACGAAATCGTGAGAGCCGTTTTTGAGAAAATTGGAATACCGATAAATTAATATTCGACAAATGCCCTTTTCTGAGTTAACTTGGCTTATATCTTCGTTCATCATATATATACAGAAATAATTATGGAGAACGAAATGTTGGTATGGGTGACTAGAAGACACTCTGTAAGATTGATCACATCTGGTGATGTAGTTACCCAGGAGTTTGCAGAAATATTCGAAAAAACGTTGTTTTCGTCACAATTTGATTTTTATTTCTGTTCAATGGACTGTCAGTGGAACATTTATTGAGAACAAGACGTAGGTATTAACTATTCGAACACATCCTGAGAGTTTGGTGAATACCTTTGAAGCTGTTTTGCCAAAAAGCGTAAAAAACCTATTTTTGCTTCATAGACTCCCTTCACCGTATTTTCATGGAGATATGTTTGGGGAAGAAAAGTTAGGTATTGATTAGTAGAAGATAATTTGAAAGCTTAATCAAAATCGTTATAGCAGTTTTCGAGAAAAATGCGAAAAACCCTAGTTTTTGATACATTTTCGTTCGCCTTGGGCCCAAATAACCTTATTTTGGTGTCCACAAAAAATAACAAACAAAACAAAAAAAGAACCAGCTCAGACGGTGCAGTTGTTCTCCCGCAAGTCGAGCTACACACGGACCACGCGCCGAAATTAGGTTTTTATGATACCCTACTTTTGTTGCGATTGCTAAACCAATGTTTCTGAATGCCTAGTAGCATTTGAGCGGAGTTCGACCGAAATCGTCTTTCGTCGAAATGTTTGGTAATTAATTCTGCTGCTCACGTCATTTCCCGACTAATGAGAGCTTCGTGGTAATGTCAAGTCATTCGTCGCTGTCTTTGCAAACATTTAATCATAATCGTTAGAGCGGTTTTTGAGAGAAAAAAAAAAGAAAAAAACTTCAGTGTTTTGATCACTAAGATCGCTATAGTCAGTTTGAGAGGGAAGATTTTGCTGTTATTTTGGCGTTCCGTGGTAACCTGCGAGCGCGGTATCAAGTTTGAGTTGATTCGGATTATCGCTCAATCGCTTTTGCCCACACACGTCCCGTTTCCCCAAATAACGTTTCGGATCCAGTAACCCTTAAAGTGTAAATCATTTTACAGCAGTGGCTTAACCGAAGATGGCGAATTTCATTTTAGCGGACGAGAGCGTTTAGGGCCGATTAGTCAGCGTTAACTGAAGCAGAGTTAGTTTTAAGGAGAACGAATTCATGGACATTCGAATGGAACAGCAAAATGTTATGACACGTGTGTAAGACAACACTTTGTTTTAACAACAACAATATTTACACTACTGTGGCGCTTTACGATGTAGACAAGGGCGTCATGCGACTGTCACTTTCAACACAGGCGTGTAAGTGGTTACAGCAGGACAGATCAATGTGTTGTGTGTGTGAAAGGGGGGGGGGGTTGTCCTAAGTGACAATTGTGAGCCCTTCGAATAGAAAGTAAATTTTCTAGGAAAGTGATTTGGGTTAAACGTGTCACAACTGGACGGGTTGGTTCTGAGGGGGGGGGGGGGTGTCGATTAGTTCCGGTGCCCCCTTCGAAACAGTAAAAGTGTTTGCAAACTCGATGAAAATGAAAAAGGTCTCTCTTCGGGTCAATTCTCGACGCGACAAAGAAACAAACGACAAAACGACCTTAACGTCCGGTTTTTATTAGCCCCTCGTCCGTTTGGTGGTTGTGACTGGCAAGGGGTGGTGTTGGGGGGACCGTTCCAAACGCCAAACGCGTCGTAAATTACGCACGAAAAGTAGGTGCCCCATATTTTCACTCTCGTCGTCCGAGAGGACGCTACCGCCTCGCTCTTTCACTGCGGACTCACTCCTCCTCCTCACTAGAGACAGACCCCCGGCGTAACAGGTTCCGTTTTTCCCTTTTTCGAACTCCGCTAATGCGCTTTCTCGGTGCACGAGGAAAAACGGGTTTTTCTACGGCGGAGAGAGTCGTCGAAATGACGTCGAAAGGGTTGAGGATGTGGTGCGTATGGGGAGGGGGGGGGAGGGAAGGGTTGAGATCGTCGTACGAAAGGGGTCGTAAAAATGTCGAACGTTACGGTCCCGCAAGGACCGTATTGTCGAGTTGACCGTTAGGAACCCCGTCCCGTCCGTCGTTTTCACTTTCTCAACGATCGAGCGACTTAATAAAAATCGTGACGGAGGGATGTATCGGTACATTGCCCAATCCAAAATATATGGCAGAGTACATACGTAACTAAAACTGTCTCACAGGACCATGCCAAGCCAGGTATTTCTTGCAAGTCTTCTGTGATGTTTACCAAAGATCAAATATCTGGTGCGTTGCAACACACAACTTTCCTTAGCTCTACGTCAATTCACTTTTTACATGGCTAATTCATTTATCACTCAATTAATTGAACTTGGTCAAACAACGCTTTACGGCAGCAGGAAGCGGTAGCGCTTACAGTTCCGGAATTTATTGTGCTGCTCGTACTCATTCCAGAACCATTACTGAACTTGGTACACAGATAATTAATGAGGCTGTAAACACAAATGTTTTGAAGAAGGATAGTAATTATTTTTGCAGAGTTATTGGGTAAAAACGTTTAGAACTGGTAGTAAGCGAAACGGCGGTAGTTGATAATCAGGAATTTCTCGAGTGATCCCCATGTATCTCATGAGCGGTTTTAAACACTCACCCTCTAGGTATTGGATTGGATTACAATACCAATTTTTTTAAACATTCCAGCAGAGTTTAGAAGGAAAAACCGCGTTAAAACGTTTTTCGTCGACAATTTTGATAATTTATTGTGCTGCTCTCGTCATTTTTCCACGAATGGGAATTTCATGGTATAGTTGCCATATTGAGAGGTACCAATATAAAAAATTTAATCAAAATCGTTTGAGCCATTTTCAAGAAAAAAATATTTGGTGTTTTGATCACTATGATAACTATAGTTAACTTTCGGTGGATTTTGCTCACATCCTTATTTTGGCGTCCCATTGTAACCTGCGGTCGAGATATGAAGTTTGAGCTGATTTGGTACGGTGGTTTTCTCTACAAATCGTTCACAGAGCACACACACACAGACCATTTTCCCAAATAGTGTTTTTCGGACTCGGGAGGGTCTGAAACGTAAAGATCTGAAGAAAACTCAAATTTTTTCAGCCGATTACATAACTTTCCTTTCTACTTTGTAGAGCCAAGGAAAGTGAAAACCCTGCAAATTATTACACAATGGTTTATTATTCTCATGAACAGCTTGACCTAGTATTACTGCTCTGAGACCCATCCCATTCAATTCAGCATCGAATACTACTAAACCATACGAAACATGACGTGACTACAATGGAACTATGGAAACTAAATATTCCCCCGGCGCCAGGCGCCCGTAATCGTCTGTAGGCAAAAAGAGTCGGGGAAATTGGGATGGGGGCTTCCAGCGAACCCATTGTGAGTCGAAAGGGCATTGCGAGTGATTGAGTTTAATATGACAGGAGGGAGGGAGGGAGGGAGTTCTAACGACTAAACGTTGACTTCCGCTGTAGTTCCCGCGTTATACTGCGTTTCGTTAATTTTTTTAACCATTTTCAGCCCATAACAACCATGAGCTTCATCCGATCGGATTGCCGAGATGGCGGGCACAACTAGATACCAAATGGGATTTTTGTGCGAAAGAACGAATTTTTTAGACCACGTTAAAGGCCCGGACAGCGGGCGGCGGATGGACATTGCAAATTTGGAATCTACGTGTCTTGAAACGTAAAGTATCAAATTTTGAGGGGAGGGGGTTGTAAAACATTTTTCGTGACCGAAAACATAGGGTTATTATTCAGAATGAATAATAAACCAAAAATCGCTCCCTTTCAAGTCTCTGGGCCAGGACGTCATAGGGAGTATCCTCCTCTGCAACACACGACCTTTAGTACTTTTTGCTGTGTCCTCACATGAGCCTGTAAGACGGAACAAGGTGACATCAGTGCACGGCTCCACTTTTCAGGTCTCAAAACACTCTTCATCCGGCACGTTGTGCGCCTCTTAGTCCAGGAGCCGAGGGCTAAAAACGTTGACCGTTGAGTTGAAAGTTGGTTACTATTTTTTCTGATAGTTCCCTCAATGTTTGGTAACACCCCGCAAGTCTGCTCTCTCAGAAGTATGGACTAAGAAAATGGCGGCTCATCAAAAAAGTCAAAATTTGTCAAAATTTGACTTATCTCCGTTACATCTCCCGCGTGACGTTTTTCAAGTTTATGTAGCAAAGCAAAGACATAAAATGACAAAAATGAAAATATGTCGGAAATTATGATTTTTTTAAACAGTTGTGAAGAAACTCGCATATGCTGCAACAGAAATATTCAGTAGGCCTCAGAACGTAGAGATCTGAAGAAAACGGTCCAGAAAAGTACGAGCCGACGCCGGTTAATACAATTACGTACCCGTCACGAAATATTTGTGTTGGATAAGCTTGTAACGTATGTTACAAAATGTAACGCTTGGTAACATCACAAGTTTTAATAACCTCAGTGACAAAAGGATGATGTCAATTGTAAACGGCTCCAACGATTTTGATTAAACTTCCAAAGTATACTGGTTAGGACAAAACTTTTCTCCACTATGAAAATACGGTGAACGGAGATACAAGCCTAAGGAGCAAAAATAGTGTTTTACGCTTTTTGGCAAAATGGTTCCAACGATTTTCATCAAACTCACAGAATGTTTTTAAATAGTTAATACGTATACATTGTTAAGGGTAAATGTTCATCTGACAGTTCATTGAACAGAAATGAAAATGAAAATATGTCGAAAATAATGGTTTTTTGAACTGTTGTATACTTTCCCGAGTAATTGAGTCACTGGATTTAAGCAATCTTATGAAATTTTTTTTAGCAACCTATACCCATATTTTGTTCTCCGGGATAATGTCAGTAGCTATCTGTTGAACGGAGATATAAGCCGCAATAGCTCGAAAACGAGGTTTCTCGAATAATAATTTATTAGGTTTCCAATTATATAAAAAACGGCTATGACGATTAAAATCAAACTTACCAAGTACCCTCAACTAAGTAGTACCTACATTTTGTTCTCCATAAATGTTCCCGTCAAACCGCGTTAAACGAAGATAAAGCGCCCGTATATGTAGCAGGTCGTCGTATTTACGGGGCCGCGTAAAGTTGTGTGTGTTACCACGCACCAGTTATTTTATGAACGTGTTTTGTTAAAATCAGGAATAAAATGTTGTAATGCATATTATATGCGAACTAATGGGTTTTACTTCCCATCCACTAAAGGCATACAGGAATATGAGGCGATTAGTTAATATTCTTTTTATGAGCCATGGAGACAGAATATACTTCAAATATATAATGAGTAATTTTAGCCCAGAAGTAGTCTGCTGTATGAACACAACATTTTGAAGGTAGCAGATACTATTTACTGTTTACTGAGTTGCTGTAGATGCGATTCACGTCATTTCAGCTGTCAACTATTCAGTTTTTTTGTTGTTTTTTTAATACTGGACAATTCTATTTCAGCGACTCTGCTTTGAAATTGCCACGTTTTTGAGGTGGCAGATAACATTTTATAGTAAAGCTGATGGATGTGGAACTCATTCACGTCGTTTGCAACTATCTACTAATAAGTCAATTTTTGAGCCTTCAAATTCATCAAATTTTGATGTCGTCTGCTCGAAAGAGTCCTCAAAATGAGGAAAGCAGACTAGGTAATTCTTAAAGTACTTCACTTCACCTACTTGTAACATAAATTTCAAGTTTCAACTCCGTAGGTCATTTTTGGACCAAATTTTCGTCAAATTTTGACCTCGCCTGCACGAAAGAGTCCTCAAAATGAGGAAAGCAGACTAGGTATTTCTTAAAGTACTCCACTTCACCTACTCGTAAACTAAATTTCAAGTTTCAACTCCGTTGGTCATTTTTTGACCAAATTTTCGTCAAATTTTGATCTCGTCTGCACGAAAGAGTCCTCAAATTGAGGAAAGCAGACTCGGGTTTTTCGACTCAGTGACTTGATGCGAATCCACCATACAAATTTCCAATGTCAACTAATAAGTCAAAATTCGACGAATTTTGATTGGCTCTGCAATTTAATGGCCAAGCATAGGAGGTAGCAGAGGTGTGAATTGGGAAAGTACAAGCCAATTCCTCAACTGTGGTAAATATTGTAACTATCAACTAATAAGTCAAATTTTGACAAATTTTGACTTTTTTGATGAGCCGCCATTTTCTTAGTCCATACTTCTGAGAGAGCAGACTTGCGGGGTGTTACCAAACATTGAGGGAACTATCAGAAAAAATAGTAACCAACTTTCAACTCAACGGTCAACGTTTTTAGCCCTCGGCTCCCGGACTACTAGTGCGATGGAAACAAGAAACCACGCCCTTGCTCCGCTGTTCAGTGAGCGACGGTTGTTGGAAGAGCAGCAATGCCGTGGTCACAGTTGATCTGTCCCTTTGAAACTTGACACCCAATAGTTAGATCAGGCGGGAAACTAGATTATGAACTCCTTCCCCCCAGATGGTATGGGGTCCACCAAGAGACTATCAAAATGGCCAAACCTGCGATAACTCCGCAGGTCTGGGTTCAATAGATGCTGAGCGAGTGGCCGAGCTCTTGCGCCTTAGCGAAACCACAACCAACCAACAGTCGTTTTGCCGATGAAACAGACCTGTACGGACAACAGAACTGCTCACGTGGTCAACAGAGGTTCTAGGCAATATTGAAATACCTCAGGTAGGAAGGAAGGGCGCTTTGAATGCTCCAGACCTGGCTAAATTGGTGCGTGAAGCAAAAGATCGGACAACCCACTAGTACTCGCATCATGCGCGCCCAGGGGTCGTTGGAGGTGGTCTCCCCAACCTGAAGAAGATGCTGCACTTGTTCTTCCCGAAATCCCTCCGGATGGCGCACTAGATGAAGCCGCTGGCTGGCCCTAGTATGGGTGGTAGACAGGCAGTTTATGGGTGTTTGGGTTAGTGTTTAGGGTAGGTATCAACCTGTGATAGTAGGATAGGCATAGCATAGGATTGATGGGTTGGAGGGGAGGAATAAAGAGTACTCGCCCTCCTCCCACCATTTAGTCTGATAAGATATAAACAGGGGGCGCAATATCCAGTACTCCTCCTGCGGTATGAATGTAGGTTATTCGGAGCGTATGTATGTGTGAATGTTTGTATCATGTGTATTCTAAATGTTTAGACGGGGATGTGCTAGAGGGGCATTAATCCCTGAATATCCGCCAGGATTAGACAATGATGGGAAAAATCACGAAGTCACAAGAAGAGGGAGCAGAATATCTAGCCCGAGGGACTGTGCGCCGATATCCCCACCCCTGCTCGGAGAAACTAAAATAAATAAGAAAAGAGCAAACAATCTTCGTCCCAGCCATCCAAAATCCTGACGCCTGGACATTCCAAGAGGTATGACGAAAGTCAGAAGGGCAGAGGGACCTGCTGTTTCCCAGGCGTGCCAGAAGGCACGTCACTGTAAAGGTCAAGGATTTCTTTACAGTCAAAGAGAGCAATGGGGTGACCGGAAAACCTAAATGATAAAATACGGATGAGGCCACTGAGGTGCTGATGGGTTGTTATGGGCCACGTACGAGGCCTAGATCCAACCGCCTCCCTCCCGGTCTGGAACAGCATGCTGGCTGCAGGAGACGTTTTCTTCGTGTAGTGGTTCTGGGTGAGAAATGGTTGGAAGAAGAGGAGTTTATCTGGAAGGACGCAGTCCGATAGTGCGCACCTCATTCCCCCAGGAGGCTGAAGAGGATATCGTCATTAGTATTGGAATTGGACGCTCGTCTGTCATCTTTCAACGTCCACGTTGGCACCACATCCAGCTGGGATCTCCAAAATCCACGGTGTAATCGTGTCTCGGCGGTTATCTCGGTCTAAAAACGTTTCTTCGCGTTTCTATTTCAAATGCATAATTTATTCCTTAAAATACTGTAATCAAATGGAAATATCTGGTGCGTAGCAACACTCAACTTTCCGCCACCCGTTTAAGTTCGAACACCAGCTACATAGGCGGGCGCTATATCTTCGTTCAACGCATTTCTACAGGAACATTTATAGAGAACAAAATGTACGTACTAGTTAGCTGAGAGTACTCCGCAAGTTTGTTCGAAATCGTTAGATCAGTTTTTGAGAAAATTGGAATTCCGATAAATTAATATTCGACAAATCTCCTTTTCTGAGTTAAGTTGGCTTATATCTCCGTTCAACATATATATACAGAAATAACTATAGAGAACGAAATGTTGGTATGGGTGACTAAAAGACACTTCATTAGAATTTATCACATCTGGTGAAAAAGTTACCCTGGAATTTACGGAAATGTTAGAAAAAACGTTATTTTCGACACATTTTCATTTTCATCTCTGTTCAATGGACCGTCACAGGAACATTTATTGGAAAGAATATGTAGGTATTAACTATTCGAAAACATCCTGTGAGTTTGGTGAAAATCGCTGAAGCCGTTTTGCCAAAAAGCGTAAAAAACCTATTTTTGCTTCAGGGGCCCATCTCCGTTCACCGTATTTTCATGGAGATATGTATGGAGTAGAAAAGTTAGGTATTGATTAGTAGAAGATAATTTGAAAGTTTAATCAAAATCGTTAGAGCCGTTTTCGAGAAAAATGCGAAAAACCCTAGTTTTTGGTACATTTTCGTCCCCCACCCCCCTTCCCATCGGCCGAAATCGTCCATAACCTTATTTTGGTGTCTAAAAAAAATAACGAACAAAACAAAAAAAGAACCAGCTCAATCGGATCAGCCGTTCTCCCGCAAATCGAACTACAGACACACACATACACACGGACCACGCGCCGAAATTAGGTTTTTTAGACTCAGTAGGGTCTGAAACGTAAAGATCTGAAGAAAACCCAAATTTTTTTTTTTGGGCCGATTACTATACTTTCCTTCTCTTCGGGTAGCGGAAAGTAATAAATAGTATTGGCTCGAGTCTCACGATGTCTTTCTACTTGTAAATTACCGCTCATTTGACTTGTTCACGAGACCGACGTGTCCTGACCTGTTTTTTTATTGTTTCAGGTGAGTTTTTGCTCGGAATTTCATCTTTTTCGTCACGTGAGTAACACACGGTTTATGTTTTGAAAGTTGCTCCTGCTTTAAATGCAATTTGAAACTCGGGTTAATGGATGACAGTGACGCCCCTGTATCTTCCCCAAGTCCTTCCTTTTTGTCATCAGAAGGTCGTGTGATGAAGCGTTCCTGACTCCCTGATGCATTCTCCTAACGTATTCTCTCGCAGTCCTCTTAACTAGTGACGAAGATATCCGTCCACGGGGAAGTTGGCGTGAAGGTACTGCAGACGAACCAAGTCTGGCCAAGATAGTCCGCCCTCTCATTTCCAGTGATTCCCTTACGCCGAGGAATCCAATAAACGTTAACTGTGTTAGAGTCTACGTTGGAGTTGAGCCGCATCCTGAACTCCCTCGCCAGCTCCTCAGCGCCATGCAACACGCTCTACTGTCAGTCATTTCGTATCATGTTCGACAGAGTATTAATAAAAACTTGCGTGAGACGCATTTCATGTTCATTCAGCTGTTCAGGATTTAGCGTTTAATCCTATAATTTTTCACTTGCGTATGAAATTGTGGAACATAACTTCACTTTTTAGGGCTTGAAGTTTCGGAATTGATTGCAGTGCTAATATTGATGGTACGGCCATAATGATCAATCATGGCTGCACAGGTGATTCGCGAGACTGTCAACATCAATTTATCTATAGTCATAAATTAATTGTTAATTTATCGGGTTACTCTTAATTAGTTCATTTATTGAGTGTACCTTGATTCGATTTATTAGTATTTCTTTTATTTGGGACTTAAGAGGGAGGGTCTGCTCCTATTGGCCCCGTGAATGTATTGAGAACCTACCTGTTACCGTTTAGTGCGTTGCATCCACGATGGCAGCTTTCTTTCTCGTTCACTTCACCCTCACGTCAATCCCATACATCCTCTCATAATAACCAGAAGTTTGGCAGAGTGGTCCCCTCTCTCTTCCACGTCAGTGAGAGATACACGTGAAAATGAACTGTGCCTCCACTCACCCACCTTGCACATAACGTCATTTTCCCTGGAGGGAACCGCCTCGATGAACTGTGCCTTCCCTTATCTAAACCATAGGCGAGGGGAGGCACAGCATGATGACGTCACATGCTGCGCTAAAAACCGCGTATTATGTCTACTTGGGGGAGCTCAGGAGCTGTTTTTCCTCCCTGTTTTCAATCTTCATTCCTGCGAGATTCTGGCCCTGGATCAGCAAGCTCCTGCCTTTTCTGAGTGAGCACCGCTCTGGCGAATAGTGCTATACGCCACCAGTTTTCCTCGGAAATCAACGGAGAAGGGACGAATGGTCCTGGCATGACCTGGGGGACTGTAAGATGGCATCATCCACGTTGTGCTCTGCAGTTCTAGGGGTTTGGGTGGCGCAGGTAAGCCCTAAATGCTCCTGTGGACCTCACTATGGTATTGCCTGAGCCATGGACCAAGCGCTGGAATCAGCTGCATCTGGGCTGCGTTCTATTTCCGCTCTGCTGCCATCGGCTTCTTGTCGTAGACGATGCTCAGTGTATCAGCCCACACCTCTGGTTCATATGAGAGGATGGAGTGCACAATGTCCATAAGCACCCGCCTCGAGCTTGCCCGTGCCCCTCTTGCGTTGGCCATCGAACACAAGCTTTATCTGCTGCCAGCCGGGTGTGGAAGCTGAACAACAATATCGTCACGACGACTACGCGCAAATATCGAACTGCTTTTCTCGTTTGTAGCTCCGCGGCCTCCACACAAATGGGGACTAGCTCTGTCTTCTGCAGGGCAGGGACAGCGCATGAGCTCCCGTCGAATTACCAGCGAGTGCGGCCAATGCGCCACGTCCTCCGCATACCCACCAGGATCACAGGCTGTACACCACAAATAGCTTCTTATTACCTGCAGCGTGCTCAAGGGTCTGGAAACCTGCAGCGAGCTCGAATTTCCCCTGCGTTTTGAAACGAGGACGATCTCGCCCACCTCCAGCATCTAGGGAATGTACGTGCTAGGAGTGTTATAGGCCCTTACGAAGAGTTCTTGACCTTTCCGTCATGAATTCCGCCAAAACCCTCTTCATTTGCGAGCCTTTCTGAACTCTTCAGTAAACGGGGGAATACTGAGAGGCTCTAAATACCTATCCTTCCATTGTCGTTTGTTCATCAGGTTGCTCCTATTGTTTTCCTATTAATAGAGTGGGTAAGTAATTAAACGAAAACGTTGAGCCGACGTATTTAATCTTTCAGACATCATGATTCGCGATAATAAATTCAAATGATACAGTGGTATTAATTTATTTATCCTCTGTTTACGTTCCAGAGTGTAATTTATGTATTGGGTTAATCCTACTTCTAATTGTTTCAACTAATTAAGTTTAGCGTCATTTTCCCCCAATAAACTCCGCTCAAATATTACTAGGATCTTCAGAAAAATATCTGGTGCGTTGCAACACACAACTTTCCTTAGCTCTACAACAATTCACTTTGTACATGGCTAATTCTATTTAATCAATTCATTTATCACTCAGTTAATTTGAACTTGGTCAAACAACGCTTTACGGCAGCAGGAAGCGGTAGCGCTTACAGTTCCAGATTTTATTGTGCTGCTCATACTCATTGCAGGACCCATATTGAGCAATCGGTACAGAGATAATCAATGAGGCTGTAGACACGAATTTTTTGAAGTGGATAGTAATCACTTTTGTGGAGTTATTGGGTAATAACCGTTAGAACTGGTAGTAAGCGAAACGGGCGTAGTTGAAATTCAGGAATTTCTGGAGTGAGCCCCATGTATCTCATGATCGTTTTCAAACACCCACCCTTTAGGTATTGGATTGGACTACAATACCTTTTTTTTTTAGCATTCTACTAACATTCCAGCGGAGTTTATAAAGGAAAAACTGCGCTAAAAACGCTTTTGGTCGAACATTTTGATAATTTATTGTGCTGCTCTCATCATTTTCCCACAAATGGGAATTTTATGGTATCATTGTCTTATTGAGAGCTATCAATATAAAAAATTTAATCAAAATCGTTAGAGCCGTTTTTGAGAAAAAAAATATTTGGTGTTTTGATCACTATGATAACTATAGTTAAATTTCGGTGGATTTTGTTCATACCCTCATTTTAGCGTCCCATGATGACCTGCCGGCGAGATATGAAGTTTGAGCTGATTTGGTACGGTGGTTTTTTCTAAAAATCGTTCACAGACACACACACAGACCATTTTCCCAAATAGTGTTTTTCGGACTCAGGAGGGTCTGAAACGTAAAGATCTGAAGAAAACTCAAAATTTTTTTTTCAGCCGATTACACAACTTTCCTTTCTACTTCGTAGAGCAAGGAAAGTAAAAACATATGTCCCCCTCATTAATTCTCTGTGCACCAATCGCTCAAAAATGGTGGGGGAATGAGTACGAGCAGCACAATAAATTCCGAATCAGCAAGCTCTACCGCTTTACGCCGCCGTGAACTGAGTAAGTAGAACAAGTGAATTGACGTAGAGGTAAGGAAAGTTGTGTAATGCGGCGCACCTGATATGTTTGGTAAGCCTTTTTGAGGATCTCTCATTTTTTTACTTTCCGCTACCCGAAGGGAATCGTGTCAAAAAAAAATTGGGTTTTCTTCAGATCTTTACGTTTTGAGGCCTACTGAGTCTAAAAAACCTAATTTCGGCGCGTAGTCCGTGTGTGTCTGTAGTTCGATTTGGGGGAGAACGGCTGATCCGATTGAGCTGGTTCTTTTTTTGTTTTGTTTGTTATTTTTTGTAGACACAAAAATATGGTTATGGCCGATAGGAAGGGGGTGGGGGGACAAAAATGTACCAAAAAATAGAGTTTTTCGCATTTTTCTTCAGAACAGCTAACGATTTTTATTAAATTTTCAAATTATCTTCTACTAATCAATGCCTAACTTTTCTTCTGCATACGTATCTCCATGAAAATACGGTGAACGTAGATAAAGACCTATGAAGCAAAAATAGGTTTTCTTCATGAAATTCACAGGATGTTTTCGAATAGTTAATACCTACATATTGTTCTTAATAAATGCTCCTGTGACGGTCCATTGAACAGAGATAAAAATCAAAATGTGTCGAAAATAACGTTTTTTCGAACATTTCCGTAAATCCCAGGGTAACTACTTCACCAGATGTGATAAATCTTATGGAGTGACTTCTAGCATTCTAAACCCACATTTTGTTCCCGGCAACTATCTCTGTGTTCATCTGTTGAACGGAGATATAAGCCAAGTTTAACTCAGAAAAGGATATTTTTCGAATATTAATTTATCGGTATTCCAATTTTCTCTAACACGGCTCAGACGATTTCGATCAAACTTACGGAATTAAAGAAATTGGGTTATATCCGCCAGTAGGCAAATTACTAAAGTTAACGTACCTGTTAGGTGAGTCCGTCAGAGGAGACGGACTCACCTAACAGGTACGTTAACTTTAGTAAACTTACGGAATACTCTCAACTAACTAGTCCCTACAGTTAGTTCTCCATAAATGTTTCTGTAGAAATGCTTTGAATGAAGATATAGCGCCCGCATATGTGGCTGGTGTTCGAACTTACGGGGGTGGTGGAAAGTTGTGTGTTGCTACGCACCGCTCGTTCTAGTTATAAATATAGCCTAAGTTACTGTAATGTAGCATAACGACGAAAGAATGTCTGAAATCGGTCCAGTAGTTTTAAGTTTGTTCGTTACTTACACAAGTACAAATCTTTCCTCGACATAATATAGAAAGATACTAATTCTCTGGATATGTACCTAATAATGTGCAGATTTATAAATGAAATCACCATCTCTCTCTCTCTCTCTCTCTCTCTCTCTCTCTCTCTCTCTCTCTCTCTCTCTCTCTCTCTCTCTCTCTCTCTCTCTCTCTCACACACTGTCCCTCTCTCTCTCCACTTAGTATCTCACAACCACTTGCAAATGTATTGAGAGTCTCTTGTGAGTGTTTATATACTCATACTCAACCGGCTATTGCTATTCTGTCAAGTGTAATACAATCCTCACTCACGCTCACCATGTTCATTTATTTCGCAGTTTCAAGCTCCCCCATTCGTGCGCACAACAATGATATCTGTGATAATTCATAAATTTCTAATATCTATTTTATTTTAGTGTGCTGCTCTCGACATTTTCCTGCACACACAAATATTTATATTGCCGTTAAGTCATTTGGATTTGACCACTCAACCAATCTAATCCAAATCGTTAGATAATAATGGCAAGTTCATTACAACTACATCGTCCATTCACATACCCAAGAGTTTCTGTTCCTGTATTTTATTTTGACTATCTTCTTTGTACTCCAAAATATCAAAATTCGTAAAAAACTAGTTTACCTTGAGACTTGATCATTCGAAAACTTTTTGCTATAGTTGGGATTGCTAGGTTTACTCTCTATCATAATGTATATTTCTTTGCTTAATCTGAAAGATTTGAGAAGTACAAAAGGAAGTTTTCGTAGGATCTCGGCATTTTGTGGAGTTGACAGCCAGAATACCAAATATTAGTCTGCGATTTTTGTGTGTTGTTCAAAGTGGTGTGTGTGCTCCATGCCAATGTTAATGAAGATATTGGGCAAAAGTTTCTTTAGTCTTTAATGGTTAAAAGAAACCCACGAACCCTTAGTCGTTACTATTTCTCAGTCAGGCCGTTGAGGATGTTATGAAACTAGAGTTTTGATGTGTTGTACTAATCCGTATCTAAATTTTGGTTAATGCACGACTTTTTCTTTAAATGCACGCTAATGGGGGTATAAGCTAAAACATGCCAGAAAATGTGCCTTTGAAAGTTATAAAGTGGATTTTATGTTTTTCGATATTGGCTCGAACAAATTGGTGTGCTTTATTCTCTGCAAACATCTATGTACAGAAGAGTTACGGGCACATATAGTGTAGAGCACTGCTGAATTTACAAGGGATGGGAAAAGGGTTGCAGCAACGCATAAAACGTCATTGAAGTAACGAATCGTCTGCTGATGGGAGAGACGATAAAATAAAGCCGAACATGAATCGCCAACTTTTTTGGGCTGAGCTTCTTCTCATTACCACCAGTAGCGCTAAAAAAGACCGACATTCTGGAAGCACAGTTAAACACGTCCGACTGAATTACGTGTTTGCCTGTTTAAAGGGCTGAGCTTTCCCAAGTCGTGGTAATTTCTGAAGCCATAACTCGAATCAATCACGAAACGTAAGTTTTATTTGTAAACATGAATTTAATTTCTGTCGCTGACAATGACTTTAGAAGTTTTACAATCGGTGGATGCAAGAGGTTCATATTAGCGTAAAAAAGCGCTTAAGTTGTTCTTTGCTGTTCTAAAATGTTTTCTAGGGAAAACGTTGAGATTTTTCTATTGCTTAGTCACTTGTGTGTGTTGACAACAATATACTTTTTTGCCGTTGTGTGCTTCAAAATAGACTCAATTAAATTGCGCCAAGCGTTGCTAAACAAAAACCAAGTTACACACAACAGGCTCGTAAGTAAAACCTAATTTAACCGACCCGTAAAATTATGGCTTCAGTTCTCTCCGATTGAATCGCACCAAAATATAATGTATATAACGAAACAGGTTTCGGTTTTCACGCCACCGTCACAACACACGAAGAATGGTGCAGTGTAAATCGTTCTCTTGTGAGAGTTAACAACAAAACATGAAGAAAACTGCTCAATGGACAAAGTTTGCTTCTGATTGCGAAAAGTGAAGGGAAACAACGGGCAGCGATCGCTTTCAATACACCAATCCCGTTTACCGAAATTTTAAATTATTCCTGATGAAATGGCTTGCGTTCAACTATAGTTTCGCCCTTCACAATTAAACTATTGCCACCAAATCACACCAGAAGCGTTTAAAAAAGAAGGCTGCAATGTAATAGAGATTAATTCCCAGCTGCTAGTGTTTTCGAGATATTCCGGAGACAATATTTCAGATTTCAATTGAAAATAGCGTGTCTAAAAACGCGCAGTTCATTCGTGAAGACGTAGAACTGAAATCGTTTCGAATAATAACGCACCAGTTTGAGAACATAATCGTTTGGGACGAATTAACTCAATCGTGACATTGAATCGTTGAATAGAAGGTAGGAGTTTACTAAAATGATTGATCAGTAAAATCCCTGAACACAATTGGATACCGAATCGTGGTGCTCTCTCTCTCTCTCTCTCTCTCTCTCTCTCTCTCTCTCTCTCTCTCTCTCTCCGAATTTAACGTGTTTAGAAATAAAAATCGAACACTTCACGACAATTGTCGAAAGGCCTCGACAATCGACCGTCCTCTTCTCATAATTGGCGAACGGATGGGGTGGGGGGGAGGGGGGCTCTCGGATTGCCGCAGTGAGGTAGGACGTGTACGGAAAACACGACGGCCGTTTTTTTACGGTCTTTCGCCGTCGTACGGTCGCGTCGTTTCGCGGCGGCGGCTCGATGGTGGGGGGAGGAGGAGCCCGAAAAGAAAAAAAAAAAAGAAAAAATGGGGAAAGGAAGCCCCGAGAACGGCCCCCCCGTTCGCCCCGCCCGGTCGAAACTTCCCGAGCCTCCACGAGCTCCGCCGAACTCCCGCGAGTGAGTCAGTGGGACAAGCGGTGTAAGTCAGTTGGCTTGTAGAGCCCGCCCAGTGGACGTGCGTTCGACTTTAGACACATCGCGCCCTTTTGTTCTCCTCCCTTCCCCCCGCTCCCTCACGATCTTCGGTACTTATTTTTTTTTTTTTAGTTTTTCGTTTTTTTATAGTGACGTAAATTTACGTTGTTTTTTTACTGTTCGAAATCCGCGTATTCGGCCAAAAGCGAGTGAATTTCGACCAAAAAAAAACAAACTTCCGGCGCTTCGGTGTCTGCTTTTCCGGATGTGAAATTTCGACTTTTTCCCTCCCTAATACACCCCCCCCCCCTTCCCGGCATATCGTCATTTCCGGGACAAAAAATAACGAAAACACGGCGGTTCCGTTTTTTTGGTCGCAAATGAAAAAGTTTCGCTTCAGTTCGTCGAACTTCGAGCGGCGATGAAACAATAAGTGTTTGTATTTTGGTGCGTAATTGTGTTCGATTTTTGCGAAGAGGCGACGACAACACGACACTTCCGTCGGAACTTGAAAAGAAAAAAAAAAAAAAGAAAGAAGGAAAAATAAAAGGCGACAAGAAAAAAGGAAATCGGAGACGATGGAGGTCGAATGCGCGCCTTTGGATTTGAGCGCGACGTCTCGTCTCAAGTACGAGTACTGCACGTCGGACTCTGACGACTCTGACGCCCAGGGCGGCCCTCAGGACCCCCACTGCAAAGCCTACAAAAAATCCCTCATGAAACGATACCGTAAGTCGTGCTTTTTCAATTTTACGTTTTTATTTAGTGCGTAAACAATCGTCGTAAATGCGTCCTAGGAAAAAAAACCGGCGAATTTGGACCAATTTAGACTTGTCAATGTGCTTTTTCGTCGACCGGCGAATTTGACTGAGGTTTTGGCGTTCAGAGACACGCACAGGCCATTTACTCAACTGTTTCGGCCTGAAAAGCCTTTAAAACGTAAAGGTTTCAAAACTAAAAACAAAACACGGCCTTTTACGTCAATTTTTGCTTTCCTTCTACGTAGTACGAAGTTATATAATCGGCCGAAAAAATAATATGTGCGTCCACTTAAGATCTTTACGTTTCAAGGAATTGTGAGTCCAAAAAACGCCGTTTGGGAAAATGGTCTGTGTGCAACCACGCCAAATCTGTCCAAGTTATATATTTAGGCCAATGGTCAATACGGGACTTGAAAATGACCAAAACAAATCATGTTTTGTTATCACAGTGATCAAAACGCCAATTTTTATGCTCGTAAATTTGAACTGTTTGAACACGACGGCGCCATGAAATCGAGAGCAGAGCAATAAATTAACGAAAATTTCGACAAAAATTCAATTTAACCCCTTTTTTCTTACCAAATACGCACAAACAGTGTTTAACCGTCTCCAAAAAAAATACTGCTCGTACATCGGCAGTTACTCCAGAAATTCCGAAATTCGAACCTCGGCCGTTTCGCCCTTAATATTTCTCGCAGTTTTTACCCAATAATTCCGAAATTGTGTCTTTTTGACGATCGCATAAGTCACCGGCGCGCGGATTGATGAATAATGCGCGTGGCACGGTGGAGGGGGGGGGGCACGTATAGTAAAGCGCTGGTTGTGAAAAATGGATCGGATTAGTAGCCAAACCCTTTGAAAACCGGCGAATGTACTTGAGAAAAGGCTGACTGAGGAAGGTTGTGTGATATTTCCTAGGGTTCGTTTCGATTCGAGTCGTTTAACGTCGAATTATCGCTCGACTAACGAAGTTTGGATTTGACGTGTCGACGACCTCGACGAATTAGGCCACTTTCGTTGAAACGTCGTCCCGGGGGGGCCCTTTTCACGATACTTTCGAATTCGGCCAAGTTTCGAGTCTGTCGAGCCGTCCGGCGAATTTAACGAAAACCGACGTTTAACTATTTTTCGAGCGAATCCCCTTTCGGACAAATAGCGGCTCGGCCGTTAAGCGAAATTTGACGAAGTATAATTCGTTTCTAATCGCGAATTATCGCTCGACTAACGAAGTTCGACTTGACCTCGACGAACGTCGACCCAAAAATGTTTCATGTTGTGTCGATAGCACGTCGTTAAAAAAATACCTAAAACCGAACTGAGGCTAAATTAAGAAACATTCTTTCCTCGGCCCCACGTACGTTCTAGACTCGCGCGTAAGAAAAACCCGGTAGTTGCCATATTTATCGATCTGCTCCAACTTATGCCACAGCCCGCGCTAAAAAACAAACTTAGAGGTGATTATTATTATCCGCATTCACAAGTTCATTAGTCAATTTATTGAGAGCCTTTTCTGTTTATTAATAATCCGTGGTAACATGAGGTTTATTTGATTATTAAACGAATAAGTTCGTGAAGTGGTTTTGCCGACCTCCTCTCCAAGTTTCCTACTTACACAGGGGTGCTCGCATTAATATTTATTTTATTTTAAAATAAACGCTATTTGAAAAAGGAATTTGGTGATACTGTCAGTTTCGCGGTTGTGGTTTCGGAATAATACACACTGAGAAAATGACGAACAGTTGAGTTGTGTGGTAGTTCCAGATTATTAAATGCTCATCGTGCAGGGTTATTGGACTACCGCTCTCGATGTTTTGGGGAAGTCTCATAACAGCGACAAATATAATAAAAATAATTTCTGGTGCTTTTTGTCGAAATTTTAAACAATTTATCGCGCTGCCCTCGTCATTTTCCGAAGGATGTGTTTGGTACTGTTATGCCACGTGGAGCTGTCTATACGAATTGTAATTCAAATAATCAAAAATAAAACGCGCATAATAATAAAGAGATCATTTGTGCGCGGAGTCTCAAAATGTGTGGACGCTTATGTACAAGTTTCGCGGTAAAATGACCAGAGCGGCTCAATAAATCATGAAGCATTTCGACAACAGCAATTTCAGTGCAATTTTTTATCGTAAATTTCGCTCCAATGTCCGATAGATCACTGTAGCATTTTCACAGCGAATAAAAAATAATTAGGAGCCAACCGGAAAAAGGGTTATTTTTGTTACATTCGTACGATTCAAATTGATCATCGATTGAAGTTATGTACTCGTAAATACTTCGCGGCAAAGATCCATAGTCGACATAACCTACTTAAAGCCACGATAGTACGAAATACAAAGTAAATACCATGAATAACCACTGCACGACGGAGTGCGAATAAAAGTTTCAACTAATAACGGGGTGCAAGATATTAACGAATTACCCGTCGTGCTCGTCGTTCGGGGCCCCTACTCACGTTATTTTTTCAAAAGGTTACTGTTTTAGAGGGAAAACGCCGAGAAAAAAAAATAATCCAAGAAACGAGAGTTTGGGCCCCGGCACTTCTTGGAGCGCTAATAATTGTTTTACGACAGTGTCGTATAGTTAGGTCATTGGCTGAGCGCTATGAGTTGTTAAGTTATGAGCGGCACTTACCATGAAAACACTTTACTTGTTGTCAATTTTTGCCCAAATTTTCGATAATTTATTTTGGCTCTCTCTTCAATCATCAAAATCACGAAAATAACTTCGACATTTGTTTAACCCTGGTTGTTTGGAACTAACCGCGCCCCAAGTTTTATACATAATAGTGTTTATTTTATGACAAACAAACACTTTCTAGCATTCTTGCAACTGTTCCTTTTTTGCTTTCCTTGGCGTTTTTCATAAAATGCGTTGTGTGAACAAAAAAGAAGAGAGAAAACGGATATGCCAAAATCGGGTTAAATTTTGAAATCAGCCCCGGTTCTTGACCTCGGAATTTCCACCCTTGCCCAAAGGCACTCGCCAACGGCAAACTCATTGTTTCTTTTTACATCGTCATACCGGCGGGAATGCCGCGGTCAGCTCAATCCTAACTCGTTCACATAACGCAGTCATCCTCATCCTCACGCTCGCGGAGTTTCTTTATTTCGATTGCAACATAAGGGTTTGAGCTGCGCCAGACCAAAACTGACCATAGTTATCATAGTGATCAAAATACTAAATTTTTATTTTCTAACGGCGACGACGGTTTTGATTGAATTTCGTGTACGAACAGCTCAAAGCCACGCGACATCTTGGTAATTCTTGCTCAAATGAGGGTAGCATTAAGTTCAATTAACTACCTATACGGCGTGAGTTCAATGACACTCATAAGGAAAAAATTCCGAAAATCCTGATAGTACTGTTTGTTAGTCGTGCAGATAGTCGTGAAACACTGTGCACTACTCGACGGTTTCACGAATCGCCTGTGCACTGACGGCTAATGGTCGTAACATGAGGAGGAGGGGCGCAATAAATTTCGTAGCTTTGAGCAGTCCTACGAATAATTCAACGAAAAGACAATTTCCAACCTTGACCTTTAGGAACCGAACTAAATGATTATTTCAAAATGTCGAATTACCTCGAACGCGTATATTGTCGATCGGCGAATTGAAATTTGTTGACTTTGTTGGAGTTCGGCAAGTTATTGGCAGTTTGACCTTTCGCGGATGACGAGGAGGAGGATGACCCGTTTAGGTCGTCTCCGCCCTTGTTGACCTCGTTACCTCAGTCCGGGGATCGGAATCGTTAGTCTTGGACGTTGTCGTAAACGCGATTTTTCGATACGCAGTTAGAGGAGGAAAAATGGCTTCGAAAAAAAAGGGAGAATGGAGTCTCTTTAATTGTCTGATTTTCGTTTTCGTTGCGGCGACTCCTTTTCAGACGCCCTCGTTTTCGCTTTCTTCGTCCACGTTTTCTCTTCTTTCGGCCTCTCCTGTTCTCTCATATCTTCGGTAGTCGATTCTCGTTTGTCTCTTTTATTTACCCGGCCGGTACCTCACTCTTCGATATTTTATTTATTTAAATAATTCTTCGGAAACATACGGAAAGACTAAAAACGAAATTAAAACTATAAACCAGAAATTACACCTCGAATCTAGATGAAATGGCCCATAAAAAAGTCCAAATGAAGATTCGTTAATATTCAGAAAATATTTTTTCTAACAGGAAAAAAGGGAAAGTTACTTAAATTTTGTTCAAGCTCAAAGTGGTAAAAAATCACCTAAAGGATGCTCAAGTGTGACGTATCGCTGAAAGGCATTATTGTACAGAAGACAAAAAAGAAGCATATAAACTGTACGAAATAAACAAAATAACAATAGTGTGAAAATGAAACAAAATAAGTCACTCTTGGGTGCACAGGAGGAGTCGAAATTGAGGAGAGGGAAAATAAAGAAGGAAAAACCCACGTCAGGGTGGAATTTCTGCAGGTACTAAGGGAAAGTATAGAAATATAAGGAGACAATGATTGAGGAAGCCCGAGAACAAAGACTGATTCGGTGCTTTGCGTCGAACAGCCACTGAACGGCAGAAATGAGAAATAAAGCACAACAAAAATGCCAATTTCAGCGTTCGTAAAAACTGCAAAAAGCTTAGATTGAGGTAGTCGAATCAAAATTAAATCAAATTATTCGGGGTAAGAGTAAGAGAATGATATTGTAGCGGGGACGAAGGAATTAATTGCTCATTTCAGTACGTCGTAAAACTGAGAAACTGTAGTCGAGGTAGTCGAGAACCCATCCCCTAGTAGTCACCTTTCTTAAAGTTATATCTATGTTGGCGCGCAAAAAAAAAACTGTTAACCCCATATCAGACAAACATTGCGGAGAGAGTTGAATTGACGTAGGCAATGAAAATTCATTGTGGCCACGCGTTCAGCCTTGTAAGGCGATGAAGAACTGGGAAACTTGACAGTCCTCAAATTATAATCGGCCATAATAAGGTAACACTCGGAAAAACACGGTCCAGCAGGTATTTAAACGAAAATGTATTCAGCAATGGCGATCTGAAGATGAATTCGATATGACGTAAATCTCCTGCTAACAGCAACAATTTTGGCAACGTGCAAATTGTCCTGGGCCCAAGAAAGGGCCGAGAACAGGCGTGAAAGTCGGCGCATTTCCAAAAATTGAACAACCGTCGGAGTGGCCGAATGAACGTTCAGCGAAATCTTCATCGTGTTTGTGACGGAGTCCTGAAAGGTGTTTGTGACAACACTCCAGCAATCACCCCAACAACTTCGATGTCTCTGCCCGCGCTTCAAGTTGTTGCCGTTCAACCGAAATCGTACTTTTCGCGCGCGCGTTTGTCGTTCAAGACAAAAAGGAGGAAACAAATTCCAGATTAGCGACGTGGGACAGGCTCCGGGGGCGGACAATGGCGTGGGAAGAGGAAACGAAAAAGACCCTAACGATGGGAACGAAATAAGGAAATGAGCTGTCTGCGCGAAAACAATTCGGAATTTTCGTCGTCTTTGAAAACCAAATTCGGCGACGGGCCCGGCGGATTTTTTTGTTTTGTTTTGTCGAAATTTGCCGAAAGGAAATCCGTTTTCCGTTGACGTCAATCGTTGCGCCATGCCATCGCGACAGTCGTTCGGTGTTTGGGCCGTGTGCCCTACTGCAATTGACGGCCTGTTGTGGCCGATCGTGCTGCTTGCCACACTTAAGGCTGTGACAGGTTGAACAGATTCGTTCAAAAATGTCGAATAGATCAGGTTGTGTGTAATTTGTTCAACTCACGCTAAATATTTAATAGAGCCCTAATTACGCCTCCTCGAGGAATGTAACGCGTGCATAATTTGTTTCATCTGACTAAGTGAACGCTTTCATTTATTTGACCAACACAGAGTAAAGAAAAAATAAATAACCTGAATAAATCGAATGAAACAGATCTCTGAGTGATAATTGTAATAAGAAAACGCTTAAACGATCAATTTCGAAGGCTCATCCGGTCAGATATTGGTCTCATTAAGGGAGTACCACTTAGTTATCGTTCGGCTAAAATTAGTTATGTATCTCAAACTCTTGCGTTGGACTCGTTCTCCCCATCACAGGCATCACCCGTTAATGGAACTGATTTTTCGTAATTCATTCGTTAAAATCACTTCGTCGTATCATTTGAAAGTAAACCCTGTGCCTTAAGAGCAGTTGACGGTTTTGTTTGATTTTCGAAATTCGCGCGCAGTTCAATTATCGTTCGTGTTTTGACGGAGGATATTGCTCAAAAGCGTTAAATTTTGAGTGCGAAGAATTATTGTTCGCTGTAATATTCGTGTGTAACGTAATGTAGAGGATGCTTCATGCGTTCACAAGGGAAATATACTAATTGAAATCCTGGGAACAAGAATGAATTACAGTGCGTGCCCGAAAAACGTGGGCAGTGGTGGTTTTAGTGAACGTAGGCCAATTGCTAATATTTGTGGATTTCTTGGAATGTGATCGAGGCAGGTTCAAGCCACTCTGGTCAGTACTCCCCAAATCATCATTCCAGAGCCAACCAGTGCAGCTTGACCCTTCTACTGGATGGCTAGTTCGTGCCTCTCAGCGCCTTCCATTCACGTACGAGCGAAATATAATTGAAAAATAACGGGCAACGTTTTATTATTGGCGGAGCGGTGAAAAATGAGGAGACGGAACGTTGGAATTTCGAAGGCTTTAAAAATAGAGCTGGATGGCGAGGGGTGGGGGATGGGGACGGTTGTATTAATAGGGTCTCTCTACGAGAGAAAATAACGGATTTTTTCGTTGATCCGATTCGGAAAACCGAACTCATTTTCGAAGTTTGACTCACTTTGTCATGTTTGAAGAGGATTACGGCGCGTCATTTTCTGCACCCAATCCTCGGCGTGGATAGTAGAGCCTTATTTTGTCAAATATCCTTCCCTGCCCCGCGCACGCGTAATCCACATTGAACCATCGCACAAGATCTCTAACTCAACCCTCAAACCCACGACCAACTCAAAAATCCCCGTTGTCCCCGAGCTCAACTGCAGATGTTGGATTCCGAATGCATTTTCTTCAGCTTTTCTACGCTTCAACGGTTTGCTCAGAGGCAACCTAAGTAACGAGCTGAGGAATCCAACACCTCAACTAAAAGAGACGTTAAACCGCGCTTATCTTCACCAATCACCACTACAGTGCCAACCTTGTCACTCCGCTTATCTTCATTTTTTTCCCCCATAAAAGGTACTGGTGGTTCGAATGACTGATAGTTCGATGAAGTTAATTAAGCGATTACGCGAATCGTAACTTCTAAACTACCTACTTGCGTTCGTTACGTCGAACGGTATCAAAAGTGTCGTTAAGTTCACTTTGTAACGAGGGGTTGAACGAGCAACAGTTAACAAAGTGTTTTTAATGCGAAAGATACTTCGCTTTCTTCATCAGCTGAGACCATCAGATCGATTTTTGTTATTGTCATAAGGCAAAATGAAATGAACTTATTTAGATTTTTTTGGACGGTGGGAACGGAGAGAATAGAAGTTAAGCCATGCTTCAACTACCATCATCATTATTAATAAATAATAAAATTAAAGTAATGATTTCGTGTGTGTTAAATGACGGGGAAGTGTCAAACAACTTTCCGCCACCTTTTTACACTCGACGATCCGCGCTACAAGGACACGATAACTTCTTTCTCCCCGTATTTTTTCGCAGACGTTTAAAGATAACGAAATGTTGGCTGCAATACCCCAGAAGTTAGTGCTATCTCGAGGGAGCCTTTTTTTAAAAATTTAAAATAAGACACGTTTTGCGATTTTGATTTTAGTACGAGGTACAAGGAAAGTTTATTCAAAATCGTCGCTTTCCGACGAAAAATGCCGGACACGCTTATGTTTGTGACATATTGTTAAAGTATTGCGGCGAATTTTGAGCCACGCCAGCTTAAGATGCTGCAAAAGGGTGAAAAGTATTTATTGATTGGTAAAGTTTTATTTAGAAAATTAATAAAATGGGATGATTTGGTCGTAGACCGTCCAAATGCCTCGCTTGAGAATTAATTGTTCGCCACAAAAATGTTTTTTTGCGCAAGTAAGTTGGTTTAGATGATTTCGGGGTGAACGCGGAAGATTGTGTTTTTGGTGGAAGTGACTTTCTTCTTCTTTCGACCTTGTCGCTTCTTCACTTCAACGCAGAGAACCTCTTTCCTGAGGTCCTTCACGCCATTGAAAAGAAAAAAAAAAACAACCGAGGAAACTTTCTTCCCGTTAGAAAAATCTGGACCACTTGCTTCGCAGCCTCCTTTTTCTCCTCCTCCTCCGTCGTCACTTCTCCTCTCATCTTCATTTTCTCTCTTCTACGCTTCATTTTCACTTTCCTACTCCTTTCGGCCTCATGATTCCGCTCCGACTTGACTTCGCCCCAATTACAAAATTATAATAGTAGGGTTTCCCCTTCGACGCATTAACCTACCTTCCACGCCTCTGCTCGCTTTCTTTCTCCTCCGCCACTCTTTTTTGAAACCTTCCTCCACACAACCTCGAGGGACACGCCGAACGGCCATCCAGGCCTCGGAATATTATGAATTAATTTTCCCTTTTGAATCTCTTCAGTTCTCAAATTTAATTAAACGAGAAAGCCACCCTGGTGGCGATGAGGTAGGAGAGGGGGAGGGGGTTTGTCAGTGACTTCTCTGGACGAAATGAGATCGTCGACGCGCAGAATCCTCCTGGTTGACGCTTTCCCCTGAATTACCCTCTTAACTACGCAAATCGCTGCGCTAGTCTGTGAATTACAAAACGCTCGTTATTATTGTGTGTGAGGGGGGGGGGGGGCTCTACCGAATCAATTTCTGAACTCCTACGTGAAAATTACTTTAACGATGTTAATAGACTTTAGCGCGTAGATACTCGCTAACTACTTCTAATCATAAATGAATAAGACGAGCGAGGACAAACCTTGAAAAAGCGTAGTAAAGCCAATAAATATAAACTGTAACATAATGAAAAAATATATAACTCTCGCAAAATAGTGAATAATATAAATAGCTTAATGAGAAATAAAGAAAATATTAAATACTGAAAATTAAATAAAATATAAAATAATGAAACAGCAAAATATAAAATAATGTTAAATATACGAAGGAATGAAATAATAAATCGTATAAACATACATTACATACGGAGAAATAAAAATGATAAATAAACGTATAACTAACACTTAAATATAAATACACATAAAATAATGAGAAATACCCGTAAAAAAAATATTAAAATTTAAAAAATGAGAAGTAAAATATTAAATATAATGTAAACAGTAATATCCAAAAATGTAAAACAAGTGGGATTTGAAAAAATGATGCCCTTGAATGAAAATGATTTTTTTAAAATATAAAACTGTACTATGAAAAGTGGCGAATTGTACCCGATATGATAATTGAGGTTTTTTCAAAAGTCGAAGAAAAGCATCTACATGTAAGAATTTAAATGGTACCCAAAAGGTAAATGTTGAACTTCTTTTAGGAAAAGGAGAAAATCCTGTTTGCAGTTAGAAAATAGTTAAACGTGACTCAGGCAGTTGTTGAACTTCGCTTGAGGAAATGACTTGGATTACCATTCACGATTGAGTGGGAGTTCGAAGACAGTTGGACTGAAAAAGTTGATGAGTTAGTTCTTAAATTTTGAACAAAGTTGAAGAACTCTCGGAATGTTTTAAGGCGATTAATGAAACGCTGAAGTTTGAATTGGGTTACGAAAAGGTTGTATTTATTTCTTGGGGAATTAGCGAAAAGTTTTTGTTGCGAACTTTGGAGAAGTTGTACGAATTTTCGGTTTATCCGAATGCCGTGCACTTCGAGTGTGTAACTCTGTGTTTGAAAAACCCCTCGAATGAGTCCGTAATAATATCTGTTCTTCGCCCTTCGAATTGACCTGTTGCGCGTTTGGACCTTTTGACAATTTCGTCCCTCCGTCCCTTTTTACAATGTTACAATTACGAGAACCTGCCGCTTCATTTTCGCGTTGAGGACGTCCCGTGTAAGAAGGCGAAGGATTTTCATCCTCGACGAGTTCCTTTGTGCCGTCTTCATTCGTTCGAAGGTTAGTGGAGGTCGTTTAACTCCATTCGTGTCCTTCAAATGCAGTGTCCTCTCCCTCAGACGGTTCGACAACATCGTCACTAAACAAGTTGCATCTCCTTCTCAGCATTTCGCTCAGTTGACGCTCAATTTGTTTCTGTTTAATCGCTTTTTGTTTATCTGTTTTTTTATAAAATAACCCGTTCTTTTTTTTTGCCGCTCGTCAACTTATTGTTTGGGATTTTTTTTCCTTCTGTCGAGAATTCCCTGATGTATACCTACTTTGAACTTTTCAGTTATTTTCAATTCAAAAGTAGTCAATCCTTCAATTTGACGTAAGAAGGCCCCAAGACACCGGTCCAGTGGCTGGCAATAGCATCTACATCATGGGTTTAAATTATCTCATTCTATCAGTACATTACCTACATAACGTATTTAGTACAATTAAAAAAATAAATAACCCTTAGCCTTTCGTAATTTTCTAGCTAATTTTAAACGTTACATCGCTAAAAGCGACTTACACGGTTTTAAACTAACCAACAAGTCGACGTTTATTAGCCAATACACAAATTTAGTTCTCCATAAATTGTTCCGTAAAATCCCTTCGAACGAGAGTCCGAAGTCCTCAGTCGGTTTTGGTATTGCGATACTGGCTTCAACTATGGTAGAAACTTGCGGGAATTTTTGCTCGTTAATAGTTGAATATTTTTATTTATACGATTCAGGTTAACTGTAATTGTTTGACTGAAAATATTTTTCGTTGGAACCTCCGTTCATGAACCGACGGCAAAGATATTGGGCATTTGGTGCGTTTTTTTGCGAATCGTTGACATTTTTCAAAATCGGCGTTTAAAATTTCGAACGAACTTGAACGTTTTTTAAAATGACATTTATTTGTGCGTGAGTAGTAACTAAACGGGCGTGCTTAGTTTGAGCTTTATTCTGCCAAGGAAACTCTCTACTACGCTCGTGCAATTAGGTTTTTAATCAATTTACAGTCTCAAATTCAGGTTCTAAGGTGTCCCCTGCGTTTTTTCGTCGTATATTTCTTTTGAACGTCACTACTACATTTGAGAGGGCATGATTGTGTTCCGAGCAGAGATATACACTTATGTCGAACTCCAAACCCTCGCCATCGCTCTCTTGAGCCTTTCATACGCTTTGTTATTATCACTCTTCTCTTTAAGACTAATAACTCTCGTGTGTACATATAAATACTGTTTTAGTGTGAGAAAGGAAGAAGGGGGGGGGGGGAGATTACACTAAAAACTAATTTCTTCAACGAGACAGATACTCCTTTCTGAAGTAATGCACATTTATTTGGACGATTATGGATTAACATCGGTCGCTAGTTGCCTGTTCTGATCGCGACATCGTGCTGAAAGCTCAACAGCTTGTCAACCATTTAAAAGTGTCCTCCCTCTCTCGTTAATATTATTTATAATACCGAACGCGTATTTCCTCGATACCACTCTACGCGATTCATTCGTATATTTGAATGCTTCAAATTGGGAGATTTTATCCTTTGATGTGTCACAATGAGAGTAATTGCAGTCACTACTTGTTGAGGTGGTTAGGTACAATGTTTTCTGCGCTACACACGCCTAAATATTTCTGTTGTGGAACATGTCTCGAATTCACCCAACTTATGAATTTCGTTTTGACACTCTTGAAAGCAGGGGGTTGTCTGTGTCTGAAAGTATTATCACGAAGATGAGAGTTCGGCCCTTGAATTGACTGGAAGGCGCATCAGGTGTACTTCCGATTGTAGGAAATGGTGGGTTTCACCGTCACATTACAAAACCATTGGTTTCCTCTTGGAGGAAAACCTCCGCCACGACCTAATCTCCATGCAGCCCAATCAGATCTCTCCCATTGTGTTGTCCCCGCGAAATGAAATTCCTTTATGAGGCTCCGAGCAGGAGGAGCCCAATAATTGGAAAGTAGGTCAGGAGGAGGCTCGGAGGTTTGAGGGTTCAGGTAGTCCCCGGTCTGTTGAGAGGAGCTCCAGGTCTCCGTGGGAAAACTTAGACGTCTGCTGGGAGGTTTACAAGGGTCTCGCAGCTGAAAAAAAAATTCTCGTTAAATCCTCCTCCGCTCTTTTCATCCGTCGCTTTTCTTCACCTGCGTCTTGTATTACGAACCCTACGGTACTTCGTGTTCGTTTCCGCTCGAAAATGATTTGTTTTTCCTCCGTGTTATGACCGACAGTTTGAGGGAACGTTTCCATTTCTTGCCAAACTTCCAACCTGGTGATTCTGGACCTGTAGGAAATAATCAATTTTAAGGAGGGCATCAGTGTCAAGGTCGAGGCTCGAAGAGATCGTGAAGAACTTCTGACTTGGAATCGTGTGAAAAGCTCTCTTGAGTCGTCCGAAACGAATGTTTACATTGGCAGGACGTTGCTCTCGAAGCTTTTGTCAACGCTGACTATTTATGATGAGTTGGTCGTTGTAACATTCACAACACAACTGTTCCGGCCGCTTTGACAAAAACCTTCGCATGTTGGCCGTAATAAAGATGAGATCGTTTGTACTCGGAAGTCTCGACATACTTCGTCACACTGTAGGACTACCGGAGACTGAAATAGTAGTATCCTTGGCAGGGAATAGTCTACGCCCAAGACCCGTGTAGAACTTGATGTACTTCTTAAATATGATCCCCTCTGCTCATACTAATCTTGAGGTTCTTTTAAGGAGCGGGCAGTATTCGAAACATATTTGGAGAATCGACTGTTCTACTAGACGTCTAGTAAAACCGCCAGTTACCTTCATCGGCAAATGTCTAGTTGAAACGCCTTCAGTCGTTACGTTGCCGTTAGGTCTCTTGCGGTTGAAACTGTTTCTTTCCAAAAGTCCTTCGTGTAACTGGTATATACATTGTTTTTGGCTCATGGACTGGAAGTAGGGTCTAACCGTTTGCAATGCAGTGCAGTGGAATTCTGGGGGGAGTGTCGAGAGTCCAGGATTTAGTGACTTGTTTTCCTGTCAGATTTTCCTATCGATAGGTAGCTGGATAAAGCATGTACGATGCGGACAAGGTTATTTGTACTTGCAAGCAGCCTTGAGACTCGCATGAGTAAAGCTAAGTTCGGACTATAAATAGCATGTAAACGTGAATAGAGTCTACTGTCTTGAACTGTAAGCGAATGTAATACAATCTGGCCTGGAAATTGCCATGAGTTCCTTTGGAGTGTTCTTCCTTGCGTGCATAGTGTGTTGAGATCTAATTCGTCGCAGGATTTTATGAGGACTATTCATATCGCAACAGTGCCTTGCGAGGCGCCCAAAGTGTAAAGGCTCAGTAAAGGTTTTTCATGAATTGTGTCAGGTCGATGTTGAATTGCCGGTGCTCTAATGGAATTGAAGACTTTCTCCACACCCCACACCGTACATCGCAGTTAGTTATGCAGGGCATACGAGACAATCGGTACGTGCCCTCCGGAGTCTGTGATGCTTTCATGAAAAGGCGCCGCGCGTTGAATCCGAATTCCGTCGCCTCGTCAAAACGACGATTCTCCCAGACGACCTTTCCAACGTCCTCTTGTCCCTTGAACCAGTCGGTCACAAAATGGGCTCGAGTGACCCCGGAACTATTCAGCGACGACGAGGCGATAAAGCTCTCCCTCCATTGCACATCGCTCGTCTGGATCCCGGAAACCGGAAGTCCGTCAACTTTTGTCCTCTCGCCCGTTCGATTTCCCTGCATCTGCGGTCAACTTCGTTATCTCCGCGAAGGTCGTCCGCCGTCCGCATTATCGTCGGTTGGTCGGTCGACGTTTGACCAAATGTTGACAAGAAGAAGACTGTAGTGTAAACGAAGGCACGGGGGACTGAGGTTGAGATTATTATACGAAGGGATTGACGAATCTCAAACGATTTCCCGTTTATCGGGAAGACTTTTTCCGTATTAGCGAAGAAAGTCGAGCTCGAGTCGGAAACCCATTAAAAGCGCGTTATTGCTCTTGTTTTGATTCGTTCTGAGAACGGGGAGTTTCTACGGCGAGAGTTTTTGTTGTTAGAAAAGTCCGAAAATACAGATGGACGATCTTTAAACTGTAGTTTCCACGGTTTGAAGCATTTCACTGCCGTCACTCACCAGCACTCTGGGGGTTTCCTACGTAGTGTCGGCACACGCCCCTGGAACACATTTCCTTGCGGTCTCTGGCTGGTTGTGCGGGCATGTCCCACGACAATCGAAGCCGATCTCAATGGTAGATTAGATTCTCTTCTCACTGCTCTCAAAAACCTTCAAAGGTCGCCAACGGTTTTTTGCCTCTGGACTGCGGTTGGAAATTGAATGACGAAGAAACGAAAATTCTAGCCGCTCTTCACTTTGTCCTTTTCGGCCTTTTGTTGCTCGAACGGCGAGAGACAATCTTGTGAAACGGGAGGCAGAGATTGAGACGGAGTAATGGGAAGCTGGGAAGATCGAGAATATCCGTCCTCTTGATGCTGCGGAAGAGGTCGAGGGTCTCATGTAGATTTTTCGTCTGGAAATCAAAGGAGATACCTTTCGGGAGGAGGAGCCCTTCGTCGGCCCACACAAAAACTAGTTGTAAAAGCCCCTCCACCGCGCTCTCCTTTGCTTTCTCTCCCTATCCTTGACCTAGTGAGCCCTTAAAGATCCCGTTAGCCCTTCGTTTCCAACGCCTCTTCGTCTTACCGCTCATCTTCCTGTATACCTGTTCCCAGCATCTCGTCTACCTGAACCCCTTTCCCACCTCCGTTCGCCGTCGCCCCATCATCCTGTTATTTTCTTAAACTGGTACTTACCCACCCCCTCCCATCCATCTATAACAACGTTCTCCCTTGTTTATACCTGATTGTAGACCACGTATCACGCACACGTTTTGTACTTAACTCGGATTGAACACTTCACACCTCTTGACATTTAAAACTCTACGGTGATGCCTTGACACTAACGGAGCTTATTAGTTTGATCTGAAAGCATACTTCGCGTACTTCATTATTTAAATGAGAACTACAGGGTGTTCCGAGGTCACAATGTGCTCATTTGGACGTCTGGGGTGTGGACTGCGTGTAAATATTGAAGGGTTGGTCCTGAGATAAACCTTATTATTGGCCTTGTTGTCAAACTATATCACATTAGCAACTTAAGGTTATGGTGAGATCAGACTAATGGTGTCAGAAGTGTTCGATGTCGCGAGAATGTAATCATCGCCGTAATGGGACGTAGTGGTGTTGCATGCCTATCAGTACGTTTCTGAGCTCTAAATGGAGATTGGAATTCATCCTCATTCGGCGTTTCAAAGTAATGAAGTAATTGATTATTTCCAACCCTCCTCTACCAGTCGAGCTATTCTTGGACGTCTTGATTTGGTCAAATAGCAGTCCTGGTCAGTTCTGCCGAATCCTCTAATGTCAAGATCCCAAATCTTATAGATTCGTCGTTGTATTTGCCCACTTTGTCTGAAACCCTCCGCTCGTCCGTTGGGTAATTTTCAGGCGACTAGCTGAATTAAGTATCGTTCCAATTATCGTTGCTTCGTGAGCCGAATAAAACCTGAAATCTTACGAACCTGATTTACACACCAACGGCTTCATTTAACGATTCAAGTTCGAGCGCCTGGCGACACGATCCTGTTTCTATTTCGAGGAGTTTGTTTGAGCGTTTCTCTCGTCAATTAAATCAATTAACCGGGAGAGAGGAAGCGCGTGGGATGATGGAGATGCACTGCAGTGGTAGGGGGGGGGGAGATAGAGGACGCTAATCAATTCCGCCGCATCAGCTCAGGACGCCCTGCAAGCTCCTGTAGTCATGACGACCTCTTTCCAGAATGCATCCCATTTACCTGTTTTATCGACTCACTCCGAACGTTTAATGTTAATTGTTATTTCGATTCAAAAAGGCGAGCGAGAGAAACGCTCCCCGAGCGAAAACGGCATCGGGTGATGTTGACGCTCCTCAGCGAATTCCCGAAGACGCCTCGCTTCTCATAACAACGTCAGCGGCAGGCGCTTCGGAGTTCGTAGGGTGTGAACGACCCGATGGAGCGATCGAGTAACGAAAACAGACCCCTGAACGTGAATGAATGATGAAAACTGGTGTGTCTGCGGTAGAGTGGCCGTACAGCTGAGGCAGCATTGCGCTTTTTGTTCGCGTGTTCAATCGTTCGCCCTGAAGTGACAGGAAAGTAGCCAGGGATATGGGATTACAAGTACATCTCTAACTCAGGTATGATTGAGATGATTAGTGCGGGTCGCAGCATAATCCACACGCGCGAACTGCTGAGCTTTGAAGCCTTGTGATCTCGACTTCTCTGTTCAGTATGGCCACTAAAAAGGGGTTTTTGCTTCCTTGGAGTAATTTCGTGGCTGTTTCATTATATGCGCGTCGATACTGCCTCTCAATGTTGTCGCTGCAGGCTCTTCGGGTATTTATGTGAGGGTCATCTATCAGATCCCCACATTGTGCTCGGTATCTCATTTTCAGGCGATATGCCGACAGTACAAAAAATGAATACATTTTGGTTTGTAGACTCGTGTCGAACTCCCTCCATACTGTATTACTTCAAAACCCCCATCAAATAGAGAGTGGAAAGAGGAGGCATATGCTATTAAGTCATAACGTCACGGAATGCCCATTTCCTTAACTGACTGCTGATTTCACATTAATATGAGCAGTACAATGGCCATTAGGGAAAGTCGTATAAAAATTGAATCGTCGGTCGTAAATTCTCAACGTGAAGGGGTCATTTCTTCTCAATGCTCATTAAACGTTGCGTAAGTGAAAGGATGTTGAACCGAACTAACCTTTCCCAAGGTCACGGTCCGTCTCCGATCATCCGTTTCAACGTCCCTACTCTCGCCATCTGAAGCTCTATAAAGATTCGACAGAGCATGATTCTGGGAACCGGCGGCAGCTATGAATCCCTTGCGTACGGACGGAAAGGCGGCAAAGGTCGCTGCGGCTACAGGTTGTACAATTAACCGGTCGGTACCTCCTGCGCGCGCATCCTCGTGACGTCGCTGGGGGCGGCTCTGCGCTCGATATAAGTGAGAGTGGGTAAGTTCTAAAGAGAGAGAGAAGAAAAAAAACACATCCCCCTTCCTGTGCTGAACTTGGCGATTTTCTCCAACCCCCCCCCCCCTACTTAATTCTGCCGCCTACTACCGGAAGTGTACGATTCCATTGATCCTCGAGCTTCGAAATACAGTTTACTAGGCCAAACTGGAAACTAGCCCGGGTATCGACATCCGTACGAAACAGGTGGGACTTTCACTATCCTGGGAATTCGGTTGTGCGGGGATTCGTTGATTTTGGGAAGGAGGGGTTCGACCTTTTGGAGTTGCGGAAGTTGACTTTAGAGCCCGACCCCGGAAACCGACTTGTGACCTAATCGATATGACCTCGGCCGCCCTCCGCAGCATCAATCGTCTTGTCCACGCTCTTCCGGTTCTCGTCCTACGACGGAAATAGATGTGAAACTACCGTTTCGCTGCATTGCCGCGTCCATATTGTTCACTATAACCACTATATATTGTAATGCACGTCCGATTTGACCCCAATGTGCCAAACTGTCCGCTCGCATTAGATTTTGAAACCGTCAGCAAACTGGCCAAGGTTGTCAGGACCTAACCAAATACTCGGGGTTCCCCGTCAGTGATGGCACCAAGCCACGAGGCTTCTTGTTTTCCCAGATCCTACTCGTGAGAGCAAATCGCGTGTCTACACTTGTCTGCACCTGTCCTGAAGTATCCGTTCTCGCCCCGGGGGGGAGTTAAAGCACACGAAATGAGGGAAAGGGGAATCTAGGGCGAGTTGCAATTGTTCCTAAAGCTCTTGGCCCATTTTAATTGGCACCAATAAAAATCGCGGGCGAGTGGGGCCTTGGCGAGTTAACTGCGGTTAATAAAGACGGACATCGGGGCGACAAATCATGGCTGGATGAGGGATCGAGGCGAGAGACTCGTTCGCTTCCATGAGATGCCTCATATTCTGCCCTGACGCTGGTGATATAAGACACTGAAGTCAATCTGTCGGATTTGCAATAGGAGGGGTTCAGAGATGTATTTGTAGTTGGCTCGAGCAGGCAATTTGAAGATGGTGTCCTTACACTGTCTGATCCTTCACGAATTTGAAGGTGTCCTTACACTGTCTGATCCTTCACGAATTTGAAGGTGCCCTCACAAGACTGTTTCTACACTGCGACCTAATTCAATGAGTATTTTGTGAACTTGAGGTTGGTGGCAGAACGAAATACTGCGGGAGATTTGGAGGACAATCGTGTATTGGAGAATTAGGAGACCTGCTTCCTTTAGGGATGGAGGTGAAGAGAGACACAGGTGGTTTTGGTTGGAGGTTCTTGTCTGAAAGTGAGAAGAAAACTCCCGATTTGGCTTATTCTGTGTTTGGGCTACTCGCCTCATCGAATTGGTTCATGAGTTGGTGCAGTATCCAACTTTCTCACAGCACATAGCAGTAGCCTTCTCTCTATTGGAAGAAGCAGTTGCTCTTAACAGTCCCTCAGGGTAAATTGAACGAGTCTTCCCATAGCTAGGCCAGCATGAGCACGGTCACGCCTGGTTCGAGTAGAGTTCAACCCTGAAGATGGAAAGTCGTTTATTATGATTTCTACACGATTTTGATACGAGAGTACTGAATTCATTGCAATGTTGCTGGCTTACAAAAAAAATTAACCACTAGACTGAAGGGGTCTGGCAATACTCCTCAATGTCTCAGCGCAATTCACATCCGACTCGGAATTTTTCAAAATCACTGCAGGGAAAATATTGAAGATCGAGGGGAAAAGGTTCCTCCCAAAACACCCTTAAGGTTTGAAGAGGGTGGCATAAATATTCATCTTGCACTCGAACGGACTGGAGTAAAAACTATTCTTAAGGCGCAACTAGCGGCAAAGGGTTCATTTAAGGGTTGCTCCTGAATGTAGGGCACCTCCGTCGCCCATGTGTTCCTATGATAATTGGGCTTACAGACGGCTGCGGCATATGGCGAGGGCAACCCGTATGTTAATGGCACGTAATCACGGCAGGAGGTTCTTACCAACCAACTGCTTTTTTTTCTCTCTTCAAACTGTATTTTCCTTTCTCCTACCTTCTTTTTTTTGGTCGTCTTTCTGGAGTTACGAAGGACCGAACAACGGAACAGTTCTGTACCGTCAGGTGTCGAGACTCCTAAGGCCAAGAAGGATAGGAGAGGGAGGGAAAAAAAGGGATATTTTGTAACAAGTGGGTCAGTGGGGCGCAACTGTGCCGTTTCTCTTCGACTGGTGAAGTTTAGTGGGAATCCGAGCTGAGCTGCGGCATCTCCTGCGGACTGGGAGATACAGAGAAAGTGCCGGGCAGGAAATGCAACTTGGCGGCGATGAGAGAAACCGACAAAAAAAAACTTTCCACGTTCCGTCGCTTCAGAGCGCCACTGGTCGCGGCTACTTATTAAAAGAAAGTAGGCTTCCGAAGTAAAAGTTTCTCTGACGAGGATTGTCGAAGATCGACGATTCAAAAGACCGGTTGTCGACTAGACTCGACTAGACAGGGCTTTCTCATCGCACGCGCATCCTCACAAGCCCTGGAAGGTTGCATTCTGTAATGCTTCACCGAAATATCTGCTGCCAAGCACCACGCTGGCGTCAACGTTTAAAAAACCAACTTCCACCTTAGTGCTTCAGACTAAGTTCATGAGGAATGAGTTGGAGGCTTAACCAAACCAATTAGGCAGCTTCGACCTATAAATTGCTGTCTGGAAGGCTTTCAGGCCATTATAATATGACTGTCCCTTCAATTATCGAGAGCTGCCACGCGCCAGTTCCTATTGGTAATGCCAGCAAATAGATGGGACTGGGAGCGAGGAAATTTGAATAAACTGCTGCCGATGGCGTCTCATTTGGTGTACTTTGAATGGGGGCAGAAGTAGTGGCGAGCACCAAAATGTAGGTTTCTAGAAGAAACTCTTTCATGTCGATCTAATTCGAAGTGGCATTTATTAAAGGAACGACCAAAAACACAAAAAAGTGCGTTTTAGCTCATGTTTTATCTCGTTTCACGTCACTCGCTCACTTATACGTCTGAAGGGCTTCTGTCCGATTGGTAATCAGTAGTGGCACTGCGTAAAATGATTAGTGCAACAGTACGACACAACCAACATGTCAATGTGGTAATTGACACAATCGTCTCGTTACGGTGGCAGAACGTACTGAGAACAGGTACCGCATAGCACTCAACGTAGCAGGCTATTGACTCTTCAAATCGACTCAATGGCGAAGGGCTACCGGCGACGTTTCTTATTGGGCCCCAGATCCGGCGCGGAGGACCATAAAATCGCGAAGCGTGGAGTTGAGCAACTGGAAGAGGAGGAGGTTGGCTGAGTCTGTCGGGAACCGGAAGGCCTGTGGAGGGAGAAGCGTTGAGCAACTTGCAAGTTCGGCTGAGCCACACGAAGTCAACACAACAAAAAAAAAAAAAAAGAGGAATCTCTTGAATCTTGTCGAATGGGGAATGGAAGGTTTCGTCGTCGGTCGGTCGGTCGGGGCAAACTGCGGCTTGCACAACAACTACGTCCTCGCCAAGGATCCCTTTTGGAAGAGATTGCAGAACCGTTCCTCTCGCTTTTTTTTCGGTGGTACGCCAACACGAAAAACGTCCCGCGATTGCGGATCTCGACAAGTTTTTCGAAGTAAATTTCGGAGGTTGCCACACTCGGACATATCCAATTCGCAATTTTACCACCGCGGGGTTGTCAAATGCTTTCAAGTCGTATTCTAAATTGAAAGTATAGTGAAGCGTCGACACGCGTTAGAAAAGTTACCTTTAACTATTGAAGCTCACTACATCAATTTACCTCAGTCCTCTGGTTTCCCTTGACTGAGCACTCCATTGATTATCCTAGAAATTGAGCTGTTGAAACCTCTCAACTCTCTCTTATGCCACTCTATTGGTTTTCTTGGTCTCTCTATTTCTTTATTTCAATATGGTGTAGACTATTTAGATAATTTAGTACACACTCCGTTTCGTTAAGTTGTGTAGTGATCAAGCCATCGGTTTCCTTAAACAATTGACCGTTAACTCATTTGGTTTCCCTTTATTATTGAGTGGCCTCGCCATTGCTTTTGATAAACAATTAAACGAGAGCGATTGCCTTAATAATTTGAATTGTCTCTGCATGTATTTTTCTTAACAACTGAGTTACCATTTACAGTGAATAATACATTCAGAAATTGTAATTCTGAATGTTCAAATGGGTAAAAATATAAGGAAAAAAAGCACAATGAATGGGCGGTGAGGTAGTTGGGGGTGCATTTTGGTTTGTGGATCGAGATCTGTTAATTAGTTGAAAGCCTGTCTTTCAAGCTTCGAATGGTTTTGAGTGGAACTTCTTTCGCCTCAGCACGAGAGGTTCGCAGACCCAGTTCTGAGTCCCTCATTCACGCTCAAGTGACGACCAGGTCCAGAGAGGTGTGAACGACGACGGCGAAGATCTCTTGATTAATGACGCGTCTTGGGAGTTGTAAACTCGTTGTTTTCATAGTTGAATGTGCGACCATCAATCAATCGGCGATGCCTGGTGGTGTCTGGCGGGGTAAACCTCGGTCATCTTTAAGAAAGCGAGAGCCCTCTTCGTCCCTTCAACAGCCTTGTTTTTCCGATTCGTCTCGCTTTCCTACACCCTCGAATTTCATTGTCAAAAACATCGTCGCGCGCGCGCGTCTTGCGTTATTTACGACGTTCCCTCCGCCCTTTTTCGTTTCCACAAGTCTCAGTAGTTTTACGACCCGACCGGCCTCAAGGACGACGTAAACAAACTTACTGACCTACTTTCACGCCCCGACGGAGCGAAATGATAAATGTTTCCTCTCCTGGTCGGCATCCGAGAGGCCGCGCCTTGAGGCTCAACCTGCGCCGATTGGATACGCGGCTCCTCCTCTGAAGAAAACTGTATAAAAGTGACAACTCCCCCTTGAGACGAATCGTACCGTTTTCCCTTTCGCGGAGCCGCCCAAATGTTGTGACTTTGAGAGGCCTTTTGAAGCAGCAGGCAGTTGAACGGTTTCGGCGTTAAGGATATAACAGCCCAATTGCTCGGAAACTTAGAGGTCCAGAGGAAAAGGTTGCTGCCTTTTTAAAGTTCCAAAGAAACAACCACAACAACTCCGAATTTTAGAACCTACCGAGCTTAATTATCAGTAGAGTAAAATTTGGATGGTGAGCCAGACACCACCTTTACTCCTTGTGAATGTAAAACACAGAATTGTACCAGGAATATTTTCCAAAACATTACATCTCCCGAATGACGGGAGTTTCAAATACAAAAACATTTGTAGATTTCCATAGTTATGCATTGAAGGATCTTCCTCGTCTCATTTGGGTCCCACCACAAGTTGTATCAGACTGCACGGGTGTCTGGGACGTGAACCCTGAGACTCACTTTGAAATGTTCTTTCCAGTGAAGTTTCCCTGAAGCGCTTTACTATGTTTGATTCGCTCTGTGGCGGGCCAGGTAGTGCAGTGTCATCAACACTGGAGATACGGAACTGGCCCTGAGGAGCATCCGCTGAAATTAGTTTGTCGCGTTATTCACCCAAATATAAAATGCTTTGTTCATTTAGGAACATTTGTTTCGTCGCCCGCAGCCTCTTTACTAGAGAAGTTAATTTTGACAGTGTTCTAAACCTTGAGTCAAGTCGCAGACTTCAGCGAAACTACCCTAAGTGTACAGCACGTGCTTTTTTTTTTAAAAGCCGGCCTATCAGTAAGCTATTATAGCATTTGATTGTCGACCCAAATGGTATAATTCGCCCCCCAATAATTTCCATGATAACTTCCCTTTTGTTTTGTCGTTGGCTGAGCACTGGACAGGCTTTCGCTTCCTATATAAAGACCACCACCTACTAACTGACTTTAGTACTGACCAGACCAGACGATTAAGTCTTTACGCTCGACCACAGTATCTCTCATTAGCCGAACATACTCATGTGTTCTAAATACGTTTTTGAGTTAGTCAACTGCAGCGTTGTCATAATGGAATTGAACGTGCGAGTATTTTTGAATAAAGTGTGCAATGGCTCCTGTTGGCGTGTATGTCACGCGATGCTGAGAGATTGGGCTACGATTAGTGTTTGGGATGGGACTAGTCAATTTCAGCGTGTTTTTTGCCCTTGGACGTGTACACGTAGTTCTTAAGGTGCTATTTTCATGGTTTTCTTCACAATCGTACACATATATTCCATTTGCCTTTCCCTCGTTACGTTCGTCACAATTTAACGCTAGAACATTCAGTACAGGGTAATTAAGAGTTGTTCCCTCCGAAGGCCCAGAATGAGCGTGTTATTTAGCACCCCCTCAATTCCTCAGGCCGTGCCTGGGCCCTTCCGTTCGTTGACGTCACCCTGTTGTGTATTTGTACGCCCTGGATTTAGACTCCATTACAGGGAAACCCGCCCTTGAATTTCACTCGAGCGTTCCCGTCCTCAAAAGAACAAAAATGCCCCTCATCGCCCTCTTCTTCTTCGCTCTGATTCACTCGCGTCCTTTTTGAGGGCGACTTGCGCAATGTTCGAGTCCCATTGTTCGCCAACTTATACAACCTGTGGCGCCGTAAGGTTGTTCCCGCCCTTCTCCCAGGGAAGCCCAGGGGTGGACTCCATATCCTCCCTTATATTCTCTTTGAAAAGGCCTACATTTCGTGACGACCGCATTCTCCTCTGCGCTCCAGTTCGCCCGGTTACATCAATAGTTTTATCGTCCGGCTGTTCTCTTGACCTATATATCGAAGACTGCACCTTTTTTTATACCTCAGCCGTAAATTATATTCGATTGTATTGAACCGTATCAAGATAAGTTCACTTGCAATTCTGTTGGCTCTAATGAGTCACTTTCGCGCTTCAGAAGTAGTTACCTACAACTTCGAGACGACGATTACGCTATTTTACGATCCTTGGTCCGCCATTGAGTCGATTCAAATCAATCGAAACTTACTCCAACTACTCTCTGTCAAGTTCACTTCACGCTAATCCTATTGAATCCCATAAACCCAATCCTAGTAAGGGAATCAACGGTGGTTTATACGTTTTCATCCCACAAAAACCAATTCACATTTAATATTCATTCGGTAGCAGTTCGCCGATGCAGTAATTACGATGAAAAGTTGATGAAAACCATTTCGATGATTAACACAACCAGCTGCAGAGAAATTGGAAAGTGTGTGTTATACTGTATGGTTGATTAGGCCAGCGAGACAGTAGCATTAATATTAGGCCTTACACTAATTCGACGCTGACGTTTTAACTCGAATGAAAGTGAAAATAAAAGTTATTTCTGTCAAAGGACTTGTTTTTAGTTAATTCACTACAATTTTGATGTGGCTAAAGTGCAGTAGAATGGCAAGTGTAGTAGAGTAGGTTAGGCTCATGATGTGCATTGTTGTGTTGGTATTTTAAAACAAGTTACCTCAGCCAAACTGTTAAGATGGTATTAATTTGGTTAAATTTTATAGTAAAGAGGCTAGCTTACCTATTAATCAACATAAGCTTCATCAATGTCATACAAATTGTCGTGCACATCGGAAAGCGGTATATTTGTTGGTAACCTACAGCTAATCATTGGTAGGCTAGTATAACTCATAACTCATACTCGAATACAAATAAAATCAAATAAAATTACCCCATGCAATCTAGTGACATGATGGTAGTTTTCAAGTCAAGCAGCACCACTGTAGCACAAACGCCAAACTTCGATTCATTTGTTTTTCCTCCAGCCTCCACTACTTCACAAGTTTATAACATATCATGCATATGTCTAGTTCTGTTGAGGAGTGATGAGATGTTTAAGCGGCTGCTAGCAATCCAGATGCTAAATTTGACGTTTTCAAACTGATAGTAAATGAAACGACAAAATGGGGGTCTGTTTATTGACATGTTTCTAGCTGATACGGTTAGGTAGGGCAATGGAAACATATTTGTTGAGTGAGCCCCCCTCATCCGATAACTGTAAGATTTCTTATGTTGCAATATAAACAATAAGCTCTTCAAAATGTCTTGAGTTTGAAAGTTTCGCTTTTGGTTCGAAAAACTACGTACGGGTAACCCACCACCAGTACACAGGAAGCCAGTCATTATTAATATTGACTCACGAGTCCAGTGCAATTTGCAGGAGCTTGTATTGTGTTATATTTTGTACTGTCGTCTTGAAGTTAAATACATTTGAAAAGCTGTGTGATTCCTCGATTTTCATTTACTAAGGAAGTTTTTGAATTTCCGTTTATTTCCGTCGCTGAGAGCGTTGGCTTGATTCCGCGCTGCCTGCTATCGGGGCCGTCGCCGAGCCGCCTGACTAGGCCAAGGAAACGATAATACACACGTTCGGATTTCGTCACTTCTTGTTGAGAAGGGGGAGGGGGGGGGGAGCTCACTGACTTTCTCCCCCACTTCCCCACTCCGCGGCGCCAGTCACTGGCATTTCCTCTCTCAGACCTACTTCTGCTTCAGAGAGGCCCCTCCGCCCGCCTACTTCGTCGTTGAAAAACCACCTGCAGCTCTTGCCAGCTGTTTCTGGTCGTATTTCGGACGAATTTCCACAAAACTGTGTTACATCAGATTCTTGGCCGGAGATGCAGCAGGCAATGGCGAAACGAAATAGCCAGTCGGGAACGTTTATTTATGTCCACTCGACTGTGCAGTCTCAGCTGGGATGTGCAGTGGCCTGGAAGGATCAGCAAAACTGAACTTGTGTCCGTAACTGGCTCAGTAGGGCTGCGTGTTCTCGAATGAACGATTTAACGAGGTTTTCCTTTGGAAAAGAGGACCTAAGTAGAGTGAGTAAGTGAAGCACAATTGTGTTTGGTATTGCATCGTCCAGACCAAACTGAAATCCTTCTGCTAGGTTTGTAGCTCACTTTGATCTTGCTCACTGTTGACTGCTCAAATGTTGCGGATTGAGATCAGCCCACTAGGTCTGATGTTAAACTCCCAGCTATGCTCAGCCACTAACTGGCCCGTAGAATTCACCTCCTTCATTGGCTTCCTATTTCGACAGAAGATAATTTCGGAGTCACTTCACTCATTGAATCCGTACCTTGATGGAATCTATTCGGACCAACTCGAAAAATAACTCCTCTTGAAAGCCAATTAAATCTTCTTACTGTCCAGGATTGAGAATTGTGTGGATTTGCCTCACGCTCAATGAGGCGAGTATTTAAACGATTATATTCGCAGCCAATGATTCACGTAAGACATGGCAAAAGTGCGTTTCTGGTACAGTGCAAAATACGTTGTGAGTAAAAAATGCGGACATTCGTCTCAAATTTCGTACTGAAATTCTTGTTCCTGGTCGTAAACGCGAACGTACTGTTGTACTGGCTAGTCAAATGGCTAGATTTCTGACCTCGTACCCTTTTAACCATTCACAAATCGACTTAACGAACAGGTCGAGCTCCTTGTTTGCTCCCGAGCGTCGAAAACGCGTTAAAAACGTATTTGAAGCCCCCCTTCCCCCCCGAACCGGGGTTATATTGGCCTAAATGAGTGAAAAAACAGGATGCAATCTAACAACGCGAATATTTCCACTTATTAAGACGAAGAACCGCACCGGAATTAGGTACAGTTCATAATGAGGCCGTTAATGAGCAGAAGGAACGGGCGTTGTTGTTCCGGCTCGATTTCCGAGCCGTAGAGATCCTCTTTGGACCAGTTTGCGATAAACTATCCTCAATATTTGGGCCAATTGACAATTTGAAAAAGACGAACTGTATAGTCTGAATTCTAGAAATCACATTTTGTATTTTTCTTACTTTCTTTAATGTAAAAACTCTAATTCGGTTTACTTATTGTGTTACTGGTCACCTGCCCGTTTATATATAAAAAAGTTAGAACAGGAGAATTTTTTGTCGAGACACCATAGTCAGAATGGAGCTGTTGGTTTTGAAATATGCCGCTCATGGTTTTTATAAGTAGTATCGTAAACCCGCCATGCTTCGTGAGAAGGACATGAGGCATGGCGCCTCTTGAGCTTGACCAGTCTCAATTCGGAGCGCCGACGACCAATTTCATCCTACTCTCCGATTCACTTCCTCGTCCAATTGCCTAAAAAAACAAAAAAAGCGGACAAAGAATTACCGGCTTGAAATTGAAGATCTCGACGAATTGGTGGAACGAGGTCAGGCCTATTACGACTCTCATTTCGAACCAGTCCTTCCCTCAGAAACGCGTCACGTAATTTTTCGAAGAGTTTCCAACTTCTTGGACGATTGTCTCGAAAAATTTCCCACAGTTTTGAGAGTGGGGGAGGGGGTCGTGGGTTACGGATAAACAGGAAGGAAGCAATGAAGGCTAATTTGTCACGTAGCGAAAATTTCAGTTGCAACGGAGAGCCCTCAAACTGACGTAAATGTCCGAGTTTGTGTGCGGGTTGAATGTTAGGCTGCATTGGGGGGGGGTCTCGAGCAAACGATCCGTGTGGGCCTGTGAACACTAGTGCCTGAAAAAATTGCCTCAAATGTCAACATTGGCTCCAAACTAGTTATGATATTGTTCAAAAACATCTTCTTTTTCGTCAAAACCGGCTCTACGATTTTGATTGAATTTAATAGACACTTCCAAATGATACTAACAGCACAGTAGATTTCTCATCCACGTGAAAATCACGAAAGCAGTACAATAAAATATCTAACATTTCGAAAATTGATTTGATCGCAGTTTTTAAATTAAAAATCTCGCTCGTATGGTGCTAGTGTGCTCAGGAAAATCAGAGTGGCAGCTCAATAAATTACCCATACAATCAAATTTTAATAACGATCATAGGATAAGAAGGAGGAACCATACAAATTCCATAATGCAAACTACCCACTCACTATCTACCATTTTTGACAGTTTTGACTCGTATCATTCCATAACGGTAAACGCGCTGCTTCTCAGACAAATCTGTTTGACAGTTTTATGAATCGCCTATCCACCGATTACTCAATAACGGTCGCGGTGGACGTAGAAGCAACTCAATAAATTGTGAAACCAGCGGGCACCCGGTTTCTACGTAGAACGTTGAGCTAAGTTTGTGTAAAACGACGTAGTTAGGAGTTACGGTAAAAGTCGTTGACTGGACTTGGGGCTGCGTCGTCCCAGATATTTTTAGAACAATTTGGGAGTACCTGAGTTCGGGAAAGGGGTTTAGGATAAGACGGGGAAACAGGAAGTTGAACTGATCTGTTTATGGTTTGGAGCGTTGACGTTATCACCTGGTAATTGTTGCTAACAAATACGCTATTTTGTTGATAATTGCTAGTAAACAACCATGACGGCGCTCTTTCCAAGTTTATCCACTGCATGATCGAAACAGTGTGATCAAACCGTGAGGTATTCACTCATATTAGTTCCCGTCAATTAATTTTTAACTCGAAAATGTTCAAGTCGCACTGTAAGTCCAAAGCGTTCAGAGTTCTGGAAATGTGTGAACGTACGGGATGTACTTCTGCAGTACCATTTTAAGTAGCGAACTCATTATGCTGGGTTTACTAAAACCAAACAAAAATAAATAAAACTTGAAAAGTCAGTTCTTGTTTCTAATTTTTTGATCTTATTGCTTGAGTGTAGTAACTTCCTCAGAAATGAAAATTATATGGTAACTCGCGATATTTTTCACGGACGCACTGGTAAGCAAGGGTTAATTGAATTGAGCCGTTTTAAGCTGGTTGTAGAGCTTTCCGAATACGAGCTAAAGTGAAAAAGGAGCTTAGTATGACTTGGCAATATTGGTTCACTAGTAGTAACCAAGTTACGTAAATACCAAAAACTGTGGTGTCTCGTCGCGACATATTTACGTAGAGAAAATAACCGTATCAACTTTCAGAGGGAGGGGAGAGTGACCAAAAAAAGTGACCCTTTTCGAAACGCATCGCTTGAAAAGTGTTTACATTCGCATCTGCCATAGGGAACTCCCCTCTTATCCCCACCAAGTATAATTACGCGGATTTTTATGAGTGATTAATGTTTAGATAGCGATTTCTCCCTTCGATTGTCCCGAAATCGAAACCAGCGGAGGCACAAAAGTCAAAAAACGGAGCTCTCTCTCTTTCTCTCCCTCTCTTGTCGAGTTCCTCGCAAAAACTCCGGTAGGGGAGTTAGGGGCTTTTTTTCTTCTTTTTGTGCGGTTCGGTTCGTGTCTTCCTGTGTCATTTCCTAGCCTCCGGGTAGCAAAATGCGGGGTTGACGAAAATAGCCCTGAGAGACTCAAAAGTACCGTACGGAGGTCCCCTCTCTCAGAGAGACCGCAAAAGAAGATCCTCTTTCTGTTCTCGGGTAGAGGGGTCAGTAAAAACTTCCCGAATGCACCGAAGTGATCCTATTTCCTACCCGGAAAGCAAATAACTCAAAGTTGTGTATCTTGCGGCGGTTTAGCAGAGCGTTTTGTGGTCAAAAATGATTCGAAATGAGTTGACGGAATACGTTCTTGAATTTGCTCATCATAGTTATACTGCGTGCTCTGCTAAAACTCATCTTGGGTTCCCCTGGGCGGACCCGGCGTCTCTACGCCCCGAAGACCTCTCTCTTCTTACGTTTCATCGTCATCAAAAGCAAAGTGGCCCATACTAGATTGTGATTTTCAAAGGGATCTCTTAAAATAAGGAAGAAAGATGCAGCTATGGTATAAAGGCAATAAAATATAGTATTATATACCTACAGTAATAACTAAAAGGACCAGAAAGGAAGCCAAAGTGATAAAAATTCAAAAAAGCCACCCTCGAGGGACGTTGAGCTTTTCTCGCCCTTTAAAATCGGCGTCTCTTCAACTGTGAAAACTAGAACTACGCCATTTCTTTTTTTTTCATTGTTTGGTGCTCTGAAAACAAGATATAGTGATGGCGAAAATAATAACATGAATATGCTAGAACAACCGTAAAATACCTATATATTAATTTTATGCGTTCATAATAGCGATAGCGTGCTGTAGTAACGGTATTTGGGATACTGTGATGACAGCAATAGAATTTACAATTTAAAATGAAGTGCTCATAAAATTACAAATAAATGAAATGAAGAATGCGAATAATAAACGCACAAATAATATTAAGAAGAGCATGAACGGAAGATAACAGTTGCAAATGGGTACCGAAATAAAATGAAAAATATGTGAACTAAGACGATAAGGTGAGTTGTGGAGCCTTTCACTTGGTGGTCAGGGTAGGAATGAGCGACGGCGTATAGTCAACACTCAAAGGGCTAAATAGGCTCAAGGGGTAGTGCCCGACTGACGGAAGACGAAGTTCATGGTAGTCCCCAGCAGCCAAGGGAGCTTGTAGACCTGCGCTTTGACCACAGCTCAAATAGTTGTAGACCAGATTATGCTCGAGGGGAAGCTACATTAGCCTCCACCGGTCACTTTGATCAAATTTGAGTCCTGAGTAGTACTTCAGCAGTATACTGAAACGAAATAAGTATAATTAATTACACAAGGAAAAAAATGACGTGTAACAGGTGTCTTTCTCGGTTGTGCCGTCAATTGGTAGGGTCTTGTTGCTTAACAATATATACAGTTTAGAAATGATAAAATAAGGGTATGCAATTATTTCATGAAATAGTGAGTTAATTAATATTTAAATTATTACTATTGTTAAAATACTGACCATTAAAACCAATGAAATGTAAAACTTTGTATTAGCTCGTTTTTGTTGTTTCAACTTCCAAACCTAATCACGCAGTCGTAATAATAATGACTTGAATGAATGAAGAGAATATTAAGGCGTAATGCGTACGATTAATGAGGAGAAAGAGCACGAATAATAATTAAATAAGTTTCGGACACAGCTAGTTTTGTCATTAGTTATGAAACCCGTAAATACGTTGGCCGTGGGGCCCGTAAGTCTGGCAATTACTTTGCTCCCATTTTCGTTGCGATTGAAATCGAAGGTACGGCCGATTGGTCGTGTGACGTTGTCATACGGTAACTACGATTCTGGGAGACCGTTCGAAGGTGATCTTGCTTCTCTCACGAAGTCTTCAAAGATCGGGGCAACCACCTTTTGGCGGCGTCTACTCTGACAAAACCAGAACCCCGGCAGCTACCTGCTCGCCTTGGCACGGATTCTCTTTTTAACTTTTGCTGCACCTTCGGGTTCTCCGATGGAGGGGTAACCTCCTTGTCGTCCCTTCCCCTAACAAAATCCACCTTACTCCTTCGGCTCCAGGCTCTTCGATGGATTGTGTCCTTTTGTTAAGAGTGAAAATCCGCAAAGAGGCTCCGAAACCGCCACCCACGGAGAGTCTTGTGGAAGCGCTGGTTTTTGCCCGAATCTTCTTCTCCCTTGGAAGAATCTTCTTTTTTTTACCTTCTCGAAGAGAGGCTTTAGGGTCCTCTCATTTCCTGGGGTCGTTTCTCATCTTTTCTACACTCACTTTTCGACGACGTCAAAGATTTCGTTGTGAGAGATTCCGCGCGTCATTCGACTGACGCCCTTGGAAAACCTGTTTGTACGCGCGAAGACACGATAATTCGTCATTTGTAGATGAGGTCGATGGTTAACGATGGACTAATTGAATATTTTCTGTTGTTTCAGTGGACACGGCTGTCGTTCCTGCCAATGGTCAAGGTTACATCAAACGAGAACCCCAAGACCATAAGGCTTTGCTCCACGGGATCCTCAGTCATCAACCCCATGCAGCCGCACTTTTAGCCTCCTACACCGCCTCCAACACTGGTAAGTCAACAAAATATTAAAACGTTTGTAAACCAGAGACGTAATCTCAATTGCCTGGCTAATTCCACATGACGAATGTTTAATTACGGCGGTCTGCTGCCAACGTGTAACTTGAGCGCAAATCCCACGTTCCGAAATCCGTTCCCTGGCGAGTGGAAACTTATGCAAAAATACCGAGAATGGGCTCAAATTCATAAAAAAAAATATAACACTTATACATTATGGCAAAAAGTAGCTCCTTGCTCACAAAATTAAAATCTAATGTCTCTGATTAATGATTTGATTTGAAATCACCAGAATAGAATACAACACATTGACACAACGCCTTCATTAGCTCACCTTTGGATTTATAAGGGCGGGAATTGAAGTGACCAATAGTGGCCCTCGAGAGGAGCTGTGGTAGCCCTCTCCTTGCACAATTATGCTCCTACTTCCGATGAACTTGAAGAAAGAGCGACGCATTATCGTAAATGGCTCATATTTGAACTTTTCGATTTTTGGAAGACTTTTTTTGAAAGAATGCCATTGGTAAACACCAACGTTAGGTCTGTGCAGTCCAAAGGGTCTCCTAATCTTAGTTCTTTCCTAGTCACCACTCATCTTAGTGTGCCTTCCATTCAGGTATTTTACACCACAACACATTCCATTCTATTGCGATAGTACGGCTTATGTTGCATACTACTTTTATATTATTTCTGTAGGGTGATGTATTAGGAATCACTAGCACTGGAAGCAATTATGCGGTAATGACGATTCTCGTTTAGCACCTTGACGACAAAAATGTCCAAAGAGTCGATCGAATTACCTTTAAAATACAACTGTTCTCGTTGCTTTTAACTGCAAACGTTAGAGATTGTTCCAGAGATCAAAACTTCGTATATTTTCTACGTGAGACTGTGTACGCATTTGGATTTGAATTTTCGTGTAGCTGTACTTCTCGTAAATTGTTGCGCTACGCGTCAAAGATCTGCCTACTAGACCAAAACAATTCGAATTTCGTGCACACCTTTTAAATCGCGTCAAACGACGCTCTAACTGTCAATAATTGATCTAGCTGTGATGAATATTCTGTCTAGCCGAGTGGAAACGTGGACTATCTCATTTGTAGCTCCCACAAATAATTGCCCACTCCTTTTAGCTATTTTACTTTTTCTATATTTTTCTCCTTTAACGGATATAATTTAGAAATGATGAAATAAGTAGATAAAAGTACTTCACTGAACATCAAATTAATTAATATTTAAAATACATGTGACGGTCGATATCTGAAGTGTGGTGATACTAGTAAATAAATTATCGAATCATTGGTAATAGCTAGATTCACAAATAATTCGCTCGTGATTCGTTACGTGGTTTGCTATCGTTTGCTCTTGAATTCATAGTTAATGAATTAGTTGCTCTTGAATTCATAGTTTGCTGTCTTTTGGTAGCTCATAAATCGAATAAAATTAGTTCCTCCCACTTTTTTCCGCGTACTAGTTCATCATTTGAAATATAACGAACAGACGAGAGCGTTATTCTGTTTCATTTTGTTTTATACGTTAATTGCACCCCTAGCCGTCCACTCCTTCCATTGTGTCATGTTCGAGATTCAAAAATGAAAATATATTAATGTAGGTTTTGTCGTTCTTCGCCGCCGATGTAATTCAGGGGGTCTTCATAGCCGCAACGCAACGTCCTAATAATTAAACCTTTGAATCCATCAAAATCACTGTGCAAATGACGGCGAATTGGTCTGCGACTGACTTTTAATTTTAATGTGACAGATCGAGAGTCATTCGGTTGAATGAGGTTTTGATTGAATTCGTGCAATTATTCCTTTCGGTTGACGAAAGCTACTGGACGGAATTTCGCAGTTCTGAAAATTTTCCTTTTAAATCCAATTACGGCGGTGTTTTTCGAAATACTTTCGTATTTTTTTAATTTATTAACTTTTTAAATAAAACCGTAGCAGTTCAAATTTAAGGCGTCATGAATCAGTAAAACGTAAGGGGGGTTATTTTGGTGAGTTCGTACTTTCGCGTTGTTTTTGACACGTTCAGCAGCCTTAAACCTAACAAACCACAATTTTAACCTAACGGAGTGCAATTGAGGTTCAATTATAACCGCTGTTTTTCGGCGAGTTTGGATCATTCGAGCTCGCTGACCGTTTTGGCAGCTGGACGATGCAGGAAAGTTTCGTGTATCTTGCAGTTGGTAGAGCGTTCCATAAATTTTGAAAAGAAGTAAAGTTTGGGTAGTTCTAAACCATATTCAGGCGTCGGAAATGTTATCCAATTTGAACCGGAGGAAAGTTTGGGTGATTTCGAGGTGTGGTAAGGTTTGATTTAGTCACTTCGTCGTGAAGAAATATCTCGACCATTTTATAACGTCTTGGTTGTTTTGTGATGCCCTGAGTTTCGGTCATTTCGTGAAATTTGAATCGTTTCCCGTGTAATGATGCGAAAAGATTCGGCCCTTATTTACCACAACGAACTTGAGCTATTTTATAATGGATCAGTATTCGCAATGTAATCACGTGGGGTTTTGATCGTTTTGCGACGTTATGCCTTTTTTCCTTTTTGTTATGATCAGGACATTCTACGACATTGGGAAACTGTTATGTAGGTTGCTTAAGTTGCCGGATATTCATTTCCTAGATTCGTATCATTTTGTCACGTGTTTTGTGATCTAGGGAAGTTCTGGCCACGTCAGAAAGTTGCTGTGGGATAAATTCCCTTAATTGAATACTCTCAAGTTTAAAACGTGAAGTAAGTTAATTTGACTTATCGCTGAAAGTCGAATCAACCGGTAATGTCTCGGCAATTTCAATTTGGAAATAACGACATTCTATAGTACCGATTTATTATTCAGCTTTCCAAGCAAAGGTTGTGAGTACTTATAGTTGGGGTGATTTTGAAATTAAAGAACGTTTGGGTTTTACGGTTGGCGTAGCGCGTGATGTTTTAGTATTTTGTTTGCGGTCACGATCATTCAGTTATTTTAAAAAACCATACCGTAGGTCTTTCTCATTTGATGATGTGGGAGTTTTTCGACTACGTCGCAGCGGAGAAAGTTTTGCTTCATTTTGCGACGTGAAAAACTATTTTTAGGGGTCATTGCTTCGATGCTCGAACTCACTCGAAATGTCCAAAATTGAGATTTTTTGGCCTCAGGCAAGTAATGGGCCTATTATGTAGGCAAAAAGAAATGAAAAATGAGCAGTAATCGCTGCAATCTGACGCTTTCTTGGACGCTCAAGTAGCAACTATTCTTTCATGAATTGTTATTTTGAAAACAATCTGTTTCAATTGCTCGAATGTTGACCAGATGAACATGTCAAAATAATCATAAATTGGCGTAAATTGCTGACAACGATATAAAAATAAAGTGGTCGTTTGAGAGAGGAATTATTGATACTGACATTACATACGACTACAAAATCACCAATTGTCACTTATAATGGCAAGAACCGAATAAATGAAAATAGATATATCTATAGAAACCCCAGAAACAAAATCAAACTTATTCAACAAAAAATGTTGAAATTTCTTTAAAATAAAAACAAAATTAATTGATAAGGGTGGGAATATGTAAAACCTTTTAAGATACCAAAATACGAATAGAAATAATGAGTCGCGAGGTTTCTGTCTTTTTTAAAATTTAAACAACTGCGTTTCAATGCTCTCAAGGAGAGATAATGCAATTTAGCAGGACGCTATAGCAACGTTCGTACTTAAGTTTGACCTTAAAAGAAGTCGTTCGAGGATGTGCTTCTGAACAAATCAAATAAGACGTTAAGTTTGGCGAGAGCTGGTCGTGCTTCACTGAATACCCCTAGAATTTTTTTCGGAAGATGTTTCATCGGCGCACGCCAATATAACGTAACCCCATCCCTCTTAAAACCCTTAAAACTTCAAAAATCCCCCTCCTCCGTCATCTAGAAGGGGTTGAAAAGGCTAATGGAAGCCGGCTGCGCGAACCTTCCCCCAGTCGAACCGAAAAAGGTGCCAAAAACTAGAGATTTCGACTCAAAAAGGGTTGAAGGACCAGGTGGAAAGAAGAGGCGAACACTTGCCGATTCTCCCTCTTTCCCCTTTAGCCCGGAGGGCAGATGTTGCCAGGTTTGTGGAAACCACTTTGCCGACCTTTTGTCTGTTGACTTTGCAACGCGCCGCAATAACAGCTAACTTGGTATTGTCCGCGTACGCCTAGAAACCCAACCAAGAAACAAAAAACCCTTCGGTGAAGTGCAACCCGTTCCATCTGCTCTCGAGAACCTTTAAAACCCTTTCTTTCTTTTGATTCTATCGGATGATTCGGATCTTCAACGTTGACACGGGTCGACCTACATCTTGACGTCAAGTTGCGTCTAACACGAATCCCCGATGTAACGTATCAATATCGACAAGGGGATTTATTCCGTAATTTATTGCGTCGCTGCAGCTGTTGCTTCACACGCCATTTATTATACCGGTGCCGCTATGCCGCCCCTTTCTTTTCTGTTTTTTCCTAAAAATTGGATTTTTTTTTTTTGTGCAAAAGAGGGTGAAAAAACGAAAAAAATATAGGGGAAGTTTTTTTTGGCAATTTGGAGAGAAATGGGATTTATGTTCGAAAGCCACGTCGAAACGGAGGTCACAACAATGACATCGCCAAAGGCAGGAGTCGAGGGGCTTCCACAGCACAATTTCCAACCTTTTGTCGCGTTAACCCTCCCCTTCCATCGGAAAACTGGCGTTTAATTAAACGAAGGGGTTAACACCAACGACGGGGATTAAGTTAAGGCCGACGTTCCTCCACATTTCTGGAAACCCTTTTCTTTTTTTTTCTTTTGGGCGTCGGCCTCCGTTGTCCCTCCGTCGCAACAATAATAACAGCTGCGGGGCGAGAGGGTTGTGCCCGTGTCTTGCCGACACATGCGGCAAGGGTTGCGTTGTCGTCCCATTGTGGAAAATGGGATGCCGCCGCCGATTGCACAATTCGTAAGGAGCATCTGCTTCCCTCGAAATCCCCAAAAGTTGCATCTGTTTGGTCCGTGCTTTTCCCGAAAAAGGGGTTTTTCGGACAAAGGCGCGAACGCGCGCGCGTTGCGGACAGACGTCTGAAGGGAATTCGGTAAACACCATTTGGTTTAAGGCTCGACTTGTCAACAACGCGGCTCTAGTCGGAAGCAGTTGTGACATAACAACTTCAGCTGACCGATTATTGAGAATCGGACAAACAAGTCGAAATACATTCACGTTTTGAAACGACGAGAGAACAACTTCATGTTCGTCTACTATAACCGCACAGATTTGACGTTATCCGAAAGCCTAGCGATCAAATAAGATGATATTTTTGGGAATTTTGGGACAGTCACGCAGGAACCCTAAAAAGGCCTGACGATTATTTTGGAAAGCTGAAAGTGCTCAACCAAGATAAATTATCCCACTCGATGGAAATATCCTTCCATCCATTATGGGAAGGGAACAAGAGCAGAAATATATGAGAAATACTGTTTTCCAAAAATGAACGCTTCATCGGGCTGAGAAACTGATTATCTAGTTTCTAAATTTCTAAAGTCTCTGAAGCATTGTGTTCATGGACATTTCGGGCTATATTCTCATTATCTTAAAGAGCTTTTTTCCCCCTGCTCACATTTAAATTAATTAATCGAAATGTACAAACTGTATGCACTGGGGTCAATGTGAGGCTGAGGATGGGAACTAGGGTTTCCTCATACAGCACGAGCTTTTGCTCATTATGGAAAATATATTTAAGACTTCAGAAATTAAAATGTACTAGTGCGAGAAGTAATTGTTAGGTTTTTTACAGACTGTCTTATGAAAATGTTGTAAATTGAACAAATTACGAGTTTCACAACTGGCAACTTGGATGGGCTCTTGGATGTTCGGAAGTTGGTTGTTATGAGTTTGTCGTGCGCGATAACTTTCGATAAGTGAAACGCCTTCGGCAGCTCCCCTTTGAAATTAACTGGTCGCCAAAAATAGGCCGGATACTTTATGTACAGGGGCGCAATAAAAAATACAGCACTCACCACTCCCAATGGTGTGCTGGCTGCATGTCTACTACCAAGAAGAATCGGTAGTGGTCTTGCCAGTCATCGTTTACATTTATGACTAAGATTTCCTCACTAAGCGCCGCTTTCTGACGTGATAATTACATGTTGAGGGTCTACGTGTGATGATTTAAAGGTATTTAAGAGTGCAGTGCTGCTGTATGGTGCGTCGATTTGAAGATCAATTCATAAATATCAGCTATCTGTTGAGATCTCCATAACAAAAACTGTATTCATATATTTATTTCCATTTGTTAGTTTTGAACGATTCTCAGCGGATAGTCGGAGAAAGAAACTGTTGTATTCTGACGGTTTGTTTCAATGCTAACTGGTTTACGGTTCCTTCTCGTACCATTAGCTCCACACATTCTAAACCTCTCAAAAGGCTGGAGGTCAGTGGGAGTTCAGGGAGCGGAGGACCGGTTTTTTTTTCGTCCCTCCAATCTCCGAAGGGGATGAAAATGACCACTGGAATCTTCGAAGCTCATCCCTCCGTATTTTTAGATCCAGTTGAATTTAAAAAAAAACCCTCCGGCAGGTTGGGAAAGGTTCGGACGGACTGGTCACTGCGACCTCGGCAAAGGGTTAGTCTTGACCTCCGGAAGAAGAGCTCAGGAGTGGACGGTGTCCGTTCGATTCCCACAACCCTCAAAGGTCAACTCCTTTATTTCGCGTTTCGGACACCGCCCTTAAAATCCTCCTAGAAGATGAAGAAGATTTAATAAAAAAAAGGGTTGACCGGTCGAGAATAATTTCCCGATCTAACGCCCTTTTTAGCGCTTTCCTTTTTCGTATTTGTCTGGCCGACCCTCGTTTCTGACCTCTTCGCCTTCGTTATGAAATTCGTTGAGGATCCGACACGGAGTATCGCAACTAGCCTTTTGTTGTCGACTGACCATCCCCCGTCTTATTCTTTTCATTAGCCGTAGGAAATCCGTTGCCGAGCTGGACATTTCTCAATATAAAAAAAAGTCGACTTGGTCTCTATTTCTTATAAGCTTTGATATTTCTGAATACAGCACAAAAATATATTCTCTACATTACGCCAAATCAAAATCATAACATTCCGATAGTATTCACCCAACCATAATTTACGTACGACAAAAAGCACGCATGTATTGCGCATGAAGATGGGTTTATGAAAAAACACCAACGTACGCTTTGAAGAACTGAAAGTACATGTTCGCTCCTCTGCTATAAAAGAGTGTCTTTCTGGTAACATGAAACGTCAATGTATTGGACGAACACATCGCTATGTAGAACCAAGACACAATAATGCGCCATTATTAATGAAATCAATATCGTTGCATTAACTATTGAATTCGACTTTGGTGCAGGCGCATTAAAGTTCACTAAATAAAGTGATCGGCACCTACAACGAAGAAGTGTTAACCAATTTAGAAAAACCTCAAAGTATTGCAATTCGCCTAAATTTGTTAGTTGGTTTAGACTCGTAGAAAGAATGATTTGTGGGATTATTGCGCACCAACTTTAAAGGAGAAAACTGCTTTTTTTTGTGGGTCACGCGTGGCTCCAACTGAGAGCTATTGCATACTACTATGAAAGGAAAGGTCAGAAGTAGGTTTCGATGACGGCATTTGTAAAGACGTGCTGTAGTACCGGTTGATTATTTCGGCCAAATTTTTGCAATGAGGTGTTTTTTTGTTTTTTTTTCACTCAGTCTCGTTTCGAGTTTCTGTTCTCAGTCGTCCCGGTCAATCAGGTGTCAGTCACAAAGCGTCTCTCTTCAGTTATCGAATCGACAATCCAGTTCAGTCAATTGGGACGAACGGAATCGAGTTGAGGCGACCGAGATGAGACCTTGAAGAAGCGCTTTACGTAACCTCCGGCCTCCGTCTTTCCCAACTATTTCCTCCTACGATTCCGTGACGTCAATTTCCTGGCAAAACTTCGGCGCCGCGTATGTGAACTAAGTACTTTGCGACTTGAAGCGATTCTCTCAGTCGTACGTCTTTGTCTTCGGATTTAACGACTTCCTCCTTCGATCTCGTCGCCGATTCAAAGCGCCTTACGAAACATTTTGTTTCCTTTCGTATTTTCAATTCAAACTCTGATTAGTCGGAAGCCTTAGAGATTGATTGCAGTACGCACGACTTAGAATTCGATGGTTCTTTGAGGGTGCGTCTCTTGAGCCAGAAACAAATTTAGTGAACAATTCCTCGGAACTCACGACGTAGCCCCATCGGCTGTATCTGGTGAGCTTTTTTCCGCAATTTTAAGAGTTACGTGCACTAAAACCACACATGACGCCCGCACACACCTTTGGAATCAACTGGACTTGCAGCTTTATTCTTCAAAACGGGGCAGGTTTATTGCTTTCTAATTCTGGAGCTAACGAAGAACTTGTGGTGTCGGTGCTCGGTCAGCCGGTTAGATAAGAAATTGCCCAGATTGAGCAGAATCCGAGTCGAAGAGCCTAAGCCTGAGCCTAAGAGTTCAGGATGCGTCCAGATTTTGGACATTCTTCTTCAGTACAGACAAATCATTCAAGTCTTTTTTTTTACCACCGGTTGTCCGTTGCCCCCCACAACTGACCGTCATTCGAGCTAACGGTCAGTTTTCCTAAGGTCGCATCAGTTTCAAGAAGGTCCGTTGATAGGTCAGCAGGTCATGAGATAGGATTAGAAAGAAGCTCCGCTCTCTTTATTCTTGTTTTCGGTTCGTCTTCGTTCAAGTCGTCCTAATACAATAGGCTAAGGGCTGAGCCCAGGCAGTGGACAGCGGTCAAGCGACAGGCTCTGGAACGGACCTCCCCATCGGAGGCCTCGACGAGGGTCATTAATCTACCACCACGCGGTTCGCAACCTGTTCGGATCTTCTACCCTTTCAATTCATTGTGTCCCAAACCCTTTGAAGGATCTGACGAAGAAAAGGAGGCCCCACCCTTCTCTGGTTGGCGCGTAAGGGAAGGTTTAAAAAAAAAAAGTGAAGGGTTGCATTCACCACTTTGGGCTCAGCCTTTTGATGCCCACTCTTAAGTCTAATGAGCCGTGGGTTTTGAAGCCCCTTGTTTTTGAACGCGGTCTAAGTTTTGACTGTTTTGATTCGGCAGCTACCAACTCGCGCTGCATCACTTTGAGGGTACGAATCTACTCGTTTCGTCGAATTCGGTTCATTCAGCTGAGAGATAGGCGGCAGTACTATTGAATACTGCTTGTGAAATTACTAGAGAAGAAACAATTAGTATAATAAGAGCGGCGGTGAAGGAGCGTGAGAATAGTGACAGTTGGGATCATAACAAAGAGGGCCCGCATAGTCGCTTCAACTTCCTCCTAGCGACATCTAAAGAAACGAACTTACAGCTTGTCAAAGCACAGTTTACGACTTAAGACCCATAAGGGCTCTCAACGAGAGGCAAAATCCTGGTAGTAGTAGTAGTTGACTTCTGTGCTCCCATTGTAGAGCTTATATGAACAGCCTTGGTGGCGTAGAAGACAGCCTGCGTTCATAATTCCTGATTATTGGATTCATAATGCGAGTCTGAGGATCTCGATGGAAAAAAATCACAATTTGTGTAAAGAAAAGATCCACGTCAGTCTACAACACTGGAGTGCATTGCAGCAGAAATAGTATTTTGTTGGGAGGAGGGTAGAAGTTGGAACAGTGGGTTTCAAACAGCTCAAAGAAAGATTACTTTCGTTAATTCCTCATAATGAAGAACACCTAAACGATGCAGAAGGTATGATAGTCTGTTCTGTGACTTAACATTTTATACAGAAATTCAGTCTTGTTCGTCATTTATTGGGGTTGTTGTTAGTGACGTCGTGACCTTTCATTAAGCCATGAGTGTCCAGGTAATTAATGGAACTGTCAATACAATCTTTTTGGGAAGGTTCTTTTTTATCTTTTGCTAGTCAAAGGAACGATAATTGTACGAATTTCAGAATATCTTAATTATTATAAACCGTTAACGAACTACCATTGTACTAATAACTTTGTTTTACTACGGACGAATTTTTTGAAAGCGTCATGTGAGCGGAATTAGAGCGGAAAAACAGCACTAAAAGTGATTTTATTGAGATGCTCGTGTAATTTTCCTACAGATGAAAATAGTTTTCTCATTATGAAACGTGCAGCTGTCCAAGCAAGATCAATAACGTTGAAGCGGTTTTGAAGAAAAATATTTGGTATTGTGATCACTATGATGACTATAGTTAGTTTCGGGCCGATTTCGCTCAAACCCTTGTTGATCTGCTGGAGTTTGAAATGTCGCAATCGATGTCACGAACACGTAGTTCTCAATGTTAAGTTGAGATTTTGTTTTTCAGACTAGAAAAAAAAGTGTTCTGTCGATTACATGACTTTTGTTCCTTCATTTAAGCAAAGAGGTGTAAAAATTATTGATTAACTTGATGTTCGATTATAATCGTTAAGTCATGGATACAAATTAATTAAATTAAAATACAAGTTACAGTTCTTAGTTTTGTTGCTGTGGCGCGGGTGGGTGCATACTCAAAGCACCTTACTCAGCCCTCGGAATGTTTTGAATTTCACACTCCGGCTTCAGAGGATCGTGCCGTTTCCCGATGGTCTGGTGTAATTCCGCAGTCTCGTTTCCCGGTACACGGTCAATTATTTTCTTGCGGTAGGTGGATGTACCGGGGATGTCCTAAATTTAAACCGAAAAGGATGTATGGATGGAAGATGAACTCGATTCGCCGACTCCAGGAGACCCTTCCAAAGCTCAAACCGGACCGCGTCAAAAGGATCTCCGGAAAATGATAATTCGAACGTGGAAAAAAAGAGAACGGGTCGTAAAAGCCTCCTTCCTGGTCTTCCTTCCAGACTCTTTCCAGACCCCCCCTTGTTTTTCTTGCTACTCCCACAATTCTGATTTAGATGTCCGGTCCTCTTTTTTCCCCCTTTCTGTATAGGAAGGCGTTTTTAAGGACGTGCGGAAGCTGGACGCCGTTGCGGAACTGGTTTCCTGCCGCTACCGCCAACCTCTGGGTTCTTCCATTGTCATCTCCAACGTCTGCAGGAGCCTCTTCAATTGAAGGAGGAACATACTTTTTGTCGGCCATCGTTTAAATGTACGTTGGCGGATAACATTAAAAAAAAGGCATTTCCTGTTCGAGTTTCAGACTTGGAAGCCCCAAAGTTCGTCGTACTGCGTTTATGCGTTGGTTAGTTGCCGCTCTAAAGCTGAGGCTTTTGGTTTGCCGCTCCTAATCGGTAACGCTCGATTGCCGAAGCAATTAGAGCAAATTTACGAGCGATTTGCATATGATTGCCATTCACGTCGATGTGGTTTAACTCATTGCAGCGTTTCGCGATTTCCGCCGGTTGCGCTGTCCTTCAAGTTGCACTCCGTCACTCGGAACTTGAAAACTTCTTCAATTCCGCGTGTTAAATATTCAAGATTCAACGGAGGATTTATTGTGGAATGCAAATAATTTAAAACGAACGACGTACATTCGTGAGGAAAACGGGATTTTGCAAGAGTCGTACAATCAGTCTCATTAGGAGAGCCTCAATCGCCTCGTCCAGATTATCCAATCAATTTTCTTCCGAATTCTTCGAATCTCAATCGCTGAGTCAATTCTGACTTTGCCTCCTCGTAAAATATGGCGCTTGGAATCGCGTTACTCGTATAAATGATGATTCCCTTTCCACACCTCCACCGTGTCGAAACAGTGATGCAGAGGGTTGTTCTTGTGTTCGAGTGGACCATCAGTCCTGGTGTGAAGATCTGAGGCTAGTTGGGCTCATATGAGGCAGGAGGCGGGACCCAGCCACGTCACTCTCGAGGTAATTACCAGAGAACCCACTGCTTGTCTTCAATCTGGGGTTTTTTTTGTGGAAGATTGTTTTTGAAGTAGTTTATTTCAACTCAATCAATTTCATCTTGGTGTCTCACTGATCGTCACAGAAGCCTCCCGCAGTGCGTAACAGGGTGACCACAGGCTTATACAACTCGCATGTTGACTTTGACAGTTTACCAGCGTACGTAGAGACGAAAATTCAAAGAAATAAAAGTGACAAAGTTGTTTATATGTGGCATTTCTGAATTTTGTCCACATGAACAAGAATCCATCTAATTTCAGCCCCAAAATGGGAAATTCGAAGATTGGCATTCTTTTTATTTGTGTTTTGTAACGTTTCTGGGGTTTAGCTTTGACGAAGGCAAGAATCCAACCAATTCCAGCCCTGAAATGAACGATTCTAACCTTTAGGTTCTATGATTCGGAGTGTAACAGACGATCACGAGAGTATTCCCTTTTTCCCTCACCAGTTAGGTAACGACTGCGCCCACCTCGCACTGAAAAAATCAACACTCCACCGTTTCGACGTTCCTCGTGTTTTATTTGCCGCTCACCCGGAGGGCCCCGCGCAATTTCAATTAATTGCTTATTTAAAGTATTGTTGTTATTTCCCCGAGAAGGCGTTCCGTCGGTTTGGCCGCAACATGTTTCGCCCTCAGGCAGAGAGAAAATTGAGTTCTGGGGCTTCGGGGATGGAAAGAAAATAGCGAACGGCGAATATTTCCCGGTCTGTCACTATGTGGAAATCGCGGGAGGGGGAGAGAGAGAATAACAGCAATTGTTTTCATGTAGTTTCGTCGCGTTAATTGAGCAACTTTGTTTTCGGCTGGTTGATTGAATTTTAGGTCTAATTTTCGTTTTAGCGAAAAAATCCTTCCTCGTTACTGCGTGGGTAACCGCAAACAGAGACTGATTGATTGAGGCGAATAAAGGAATTTTGTTATCTGAGAAGCCCCGTGGTGAGTCTGTCAGACCCTGCAGATTTTCTGCCTGTGCAGAATCGTATGGATGCTTTGCCTGTAACAAAATGTTCAGTGTGAGGAGCTCTGAAAGCACCAACCCAGCAGCAGAATTTACATCGTGACTTGGTTATACTACAAAGACCTACAAGCGAACCACCACTCTTTGCGGACAGAGTTTTGATCCATTTTACTGTGTAGGACGTTACTTACAGATCTAGAATTTACGTTTGTGTGAGAGTATGTCCCTAACGCACGCGCACTACAAGTATTTCGTACACAAAAGCTTTAATGATCGTGTACCTCTACTCTCCTACTGAAGGCACCTATGAAACCGTAGTTCAGTGGTTAAGGACGAAGAACTGTATGTGTTTTCTATTCGGAGGAAACTCGCGGTAATTTTTGCCTCGTAAGTCTGCAGTTTTTGAGTAGTGCAGTCCCCCCTTGACAAAACAAGGTTAGAAATGGGATATCGTATAGGGTGCTGCTTATATTGACGAAAATTGGTTTTGAATTTCGCCAGAAAACAGTTTTTTGTCCTCAATCGCTGGGCTGCATCTCAGCTAGTGCTAACAGTACCTATTGGGGAAAAAAAGAAGTTAACCATACGGAGCGCATATTGCTGTACACCCTCATTATCAAAGTAATGCACAGACCTAAAGTTTGAAGGCAGAAGAATAAAATGCAAGTCGCTAGACTGAGACTCAACTCACCCGACTGCCCTTTTCACTTCTAGTCCGTCCAATTTGTTGCCAGATTTGCTTCAGAGACTACCTGGTCATTCAGGAAAGACATGCACCAAACCAAGGGAAGAGTATATTGGATTTAGAGCACACACACTCTCCCTCTTCGGCGTCCGGCGAAAACAATGCCTTTGCTCTATTCGGGAGCAAATATGACGGAGGCCTGGCCGTTAGGACCAAACAAGAGCACGGATTTACGATTAACGTGACAATTATGGGTTCGGTTCCCACTGCTGCAAAAGCCCGCTATGTTAATGACAAGATACGTGAATGGTGCGGACGAACTTTACGATCTTTTTGTGCGGTAATTGCTTCCGACTAGTCCCTTGAACAAATAAACAATAACTTAAAAGTCAGACGAAAGGAGGGGAAAGATAGAGGAGCCTTCCTTCACACACATTTTTTTGGAAGATCCTTTCCGCTAGGGTCTGACCAAAACAAACAATCGGGGCGAGGCGGGCAAGGGGGCTCGGCGACAAAAGAGCCCTATCGGCCAAGGGAGAAAGCACCTTGCACAAAGCATCTCCTTGTCCCGTCTTCAGAAACAACCCTCTAATTCCATTCTCCGGGGGGGCTTCCTATAACTCCGTCCGTCAGTTTCTCGTCAGCTTCTCGTCATTGAATAATTGGCTAGGGCCCGAAGCGATGACTTCATATTAATCCTCGTTGACAGCCCCTTTTTGTTCCTGGGAAGGTCCCTTTTCAACGTCCTCCTCGGTCCGTTATGGACTTCTGGACCCTGGACGCAGACCGCTCATTAATCACCGGGTTGATACTGTTCTAAAAACTAGTTGAGCCGTTGAGAACCCAAAAGTGGGCGAGAAAAGTGCGACAATTTGCGTTTTGGAGGCGGCAGGCCGTTTCTCATCATTTTGCGAGTGGCATCAGTCTTGGGGCGTATTCGCTAACCTCTCAGGTGAACGTAGAAATATAAACTGCCAACAGTAAATGGAGCTGCAATACTTTGTCCTACAATGATTACATTTCCTCAACATTGCCCGGAGGGTATTCAGCTGTGCTTGCGCTAATTCAACTTTTTTGTTTGTTTTTGCATTTCCAGGTTCTCTGCCGCCAAGCCCCGCAGACTCCGGCGTCTCGGACGTGGACTCCTCGAGCAGTGGCCACACATCCAATGACGAGCTCCGCGCCAGACTCGCACCCCCTCACCCTTACTACCCCCACTCAACCACCACAGGTAACCGCCAAATGAACGGCACCCTCCTCGGTAAGATACAACTCTTTCGCCTTCTCAGTATGTCAAATCGTCTATTGTTATCGGGAAAGTCGCCTGCCAAAAAAACAAATGTCTTTAATTTTGTTATTAGCGTCTTGCTCCGTATCGAGTTAAACCTGGAACCTGCCCGAAGCCACAGTGTGTGGATTTAAGCGCGCTCCTTGGTTCTTGATAAGTGACTGGTTGAAAGCCCAGCAAAACCAATTGGGCAACTTAAAGTTGTGTACAATTCGGTCAAAGTTGCAGTTGAAATGTTGGGTACCTGGTCTAACACTCAGGTCGGAGATCCCCTGATTCAATAGCGTGCCAGCTCGTTGTGAAAACCGTATCTCTGATTTTGTCAGTATAAAGGTGTTTGGCGTGACATACCTTTAGGAGAATACCTACGGGACACTTACTGCATGTTGAACAAGCTTCAATTTATTGACCTTTTTTTGTACCGTTATCCAACTTGAACGTTCAAGTAAGTGCAAACTTCTAATTGGAACTCGTTCGTCCGACACTGTTCATCGACCCGTTCCAAGGACGTCGTCGGCGCCACTCTTCTAAATCCCCTTTTGTCAAAATAGCTTCGACCGATGGAACGAATGATGACGGCAGGTGGGCCCATGTCGGGCGACACCTGTTTCTGGCACAAAGTCACTCATTTGACGACATGTTCTACCGTTTGAAGTTGCATTTTTTTGTTCAATTGGCCTGTTTCCAATTTCAGTGCCATCGAAGAAGGCTGTTTCGTTGCGAATCACCGAATGCCATTTGTTCAATCCTACTCACCCATTTCTCCCGATTCCCACTGCACATAAGTCCACAGCGTCCATAGTGTCGCTTTATTTTCGATAAAGTTCCAGAAAGTGCTTGATAATTTTATTTATTCATCAATACGTTCACTTCAAAGTTTTTAATTTCTTCGCATTTACGATTCGATTTATGTGTGGGGGCTCTCCTTTCCAAATCCTCTTTTCTTTTTGTAAAAATTAACAGTTTGTCGCAATTTGTGGCGGCCACACCATCGGGAATGTAAGTTGCATTTTTCCCATTTTCACTTTATAGGTTCATCCTCATTTCACACTACTCGCTAGTAGAGTCGAGAAATGAGTCATTAAAAAAAAAATACATTTGTATGTTTGTACATAACTCATTTGGCGATTTTCACTTTTTTTTGGTGCGTCTTAAGTGAAGCTGAAGCTTATTGGTGCTTAAATACAAATTATTGGTACATTTTCTCGAACTTTTGTAAATTTTAAGATACCCGCGTAACGCTAACTTAACATTAAACGACAACAGGCAGACTCGGTAACGGACATGGAAATACAAGAAGGAGTGGGTGGTTTCTTGCTGTCAATATGTTAATGAGCTCGAAAGTGGGTTTTGTAAAATGAAAATTAACGTTTTTCCGGGGGGGCGATTTTGTTTCCGTTTTGCAGTCAATTCATGCCGAAGATCGCCCGACGCTGCGTCCGCGTCTTCGACGACGGCCATGGGCTCCCTGTACCCGACAGCCCACTTCCTCTCCCCGTACTACCACCAGCCTCAGCCGTACACCAACCGAACCAGTGAGTAATTTTTTTGTTAATTTTTATTGCTCGCTGCATCTGACTGTTGTACTGGTAGTGAGGGCACCGGCTTGGTCAGAGCTTTTGGTCTCAAATGGAGTGTGTAATGTTTCGCTGACTATTCCAACTTGCTCAGTATGAGCAGCCTCATAAATTGTCTTTACAGTCTTCCATTAGAAATTGAGGACGAATACCGTATAACGCTATACGTAGAACTTCAGGGGGCTGTGGCTCTTGTACTCGTACGCTTTTTACTTTATAAAAGTTGAGTTGAATCCCATCAACTGAAAATTTTCTTATCCTTATCTTATTCTTATCGCTCAGTACGGCTGAAGAAAGCTGCGCGGCTTTCCTTGAGTTATTTGTCAGTATTCGAAGGGCCTGAAAAACGTCGGTGTTGGGGAGTGCCTGTTGTTTAGCTGTTTATTCCACATTTGTTCCACAAATTATCCGGAAGAATGAGTTGACGGTCGATCGATGTGACAGCTCCTCCGCCAGCATTACTTGACTGGTTTCTCGTGTAAACGTCTGCCATGAAGCTTTCTTTGATTTAATCTTGTGCCAGGGTAGTCAATGCTTCAATCTTGGTAGCTTGAAGGTGATTATCGTCCATGTCCAGCCTGTTGCGGGCTCCGCAGTGTTGTCTTGGTCAGCTTCACCCGTGAACTAGGTTCAGTAGGTGTCTCACTGTGCAGTTGTGAAATAACGCACAAATGACACTGCGCGTGTAGTTTGAGAACGCAAGGCCTCCGGATCAGCTCGAACGAGCCCCGATCGGTTCCGCTTGATAAGGGAAGGAAGTCCAATTTGCATACCGAGCAAAAAAAGTCTTCTGGATGTTTAGACGGGTCTCCGGCGGAAGAGATACATTCGAAATAGTCTCTTCTCTTTGATGGCTACACGCGTCTAAAACGAAACGAGACACCTGCCAAGTGGACTTGAAGAATCTCAAGACGGGCGAGGGACCAACTACGAGGCTGAGCAGAGGACGGACGAACCCACAGAGTCTGACTCTTGCTATAAACTCTTTAACCTTCAAGGGCGCTGTTTTCACTATCCGGGTGTCTATTTCCGGACTTTTCCGCTCTCATCTATCGACTCCCTCTACCGTTTTTGGGTCAGTTTTGGCACCGAAGCCAGAGCTCTACGGCAAAAATTTCAACGTGTGTCTCAGGTCTCGGGCTGAAAAGGAGCCACCGCAGATAACTCCCCTCGCCCTCCTACTTCTTTTTTACGTTATTTTTCTCTCCTACGGCATAGCTTTATTCTTACTCAATAGTTGGCCCCGACTCTTCAGGATGAGCTAAATTTGTGTTGACGAGGTCGTATTTACACGTCTTACGAACTGACGGATAATAAATGATGTAGCGCGTGCTATATGCATGCCCCGGTCATTATGCGCTGAAGTGAGTCGCCTAAACGTCCTGGAAAGCGTGGAATCAAATGTTGAACAATGATGCCCTGCAGGGGTTGACTAAAGTCCATGAATGATAGGTTTAAATCAGGAGTACCGGCTGGTTGTACAGGGCTGGGAAAAGGTTCTGTGAGTTTCTTCCGAACTGCCCCACTACACAGACTAACAGGACCCTGGCCAGTTCCATTGATCAAAATTTCAACATGGTGGAGTTGCGATGGAAGAAAGGCCAACGTCCTGAAAGGCTCAGAGTAGAAAACCATAATTGGCTGTGATGGACGACATTGAATGGCGATTGATACAAACATCTGGAGCTCAACTTCACACAACTTTCTTTAGCCCCACGTGCATTCACCGATTATGATTTTAGCAACAGATTTGTACGTACATGGTAAAACGTAGCTTAGCTCGGCTTTCTACATAAAAACTGGCAGACCTTAAGGTTCCAGAATTTATTTGGTTGCCCCTATTCATAGTTTTGAAATTACACAGAAAACACTGTGAAAAAAGGTAGAAACATTGACAACAGTTTGGATTCCAACATTTCCTGAGAGGCCTCTATTTATTTTATTCAACTGTTCATCTGTTGATCTGCAGGGTAAATATCAAATAGTGTTTGTTGGGCTCAGAAGCCCTTGAATTTGTGATCTGAAGAAGACGCAAGCATTAGTCCCTTTACATGAACTTCCTTTCCTACTTTGTAGAGCTATGGAGATGTAAATGTTGATCAAAGAGATCTCAAACCGGGTTGCTTTTGGAAGAGGGCTTGTTGCCTCTGCACATTGCCCTTATTTCCAATGTCTGATAAGTTTTACAAAATTGGTTGTGGCACGAGCCTGGTAAATTTGGGCTCGTAAAACCGCCATGCGTAGAATTAGTTAGCTCGAACGTATTCCATTCCGTCAAACCCATATTGTTCTGTTATTCGAAAGAGCCGTTCCATAAGTTGAACCGGGACGTGCTGAGAATCTCGTCAAGTCGCTCCAAAGCGGTCGGGCGGAAGTAGGCGAAGCATTCGCTCGTTTTTATCGTCGGAGGCTCCGCGAGATTTGTCTTTTTGGAGATGTTCTCCAGCGGCGCGAAGTTATGTAAGACGAGAACAGGGTGCTGGGAGAGGGGCTAGTAGAGGGGGGTGTTGAAACAATGCAAGTGTTTGAGTGTTGGAGACTAACGCCCTAGTCAAGGACACGCCAAGCGGAGGCTCTCCCCCCCTCTTCCAGACGCCGCCTGCGAGTTCCCTCTCCGCCAATATAAACTCGACGAGTAAACACTCTCCGTTTCGTTGAAAGGAAGACGCTTCACTTCGCCATCTCAACCCTCTTCGCTCTTTTAATCATTTAATCGGAGGAATTGACTCCGGGAGAGTCGTGAGAGGTTGCTGCTGTCCCGGGAGATCCTGGAGCTTTCTAGCTTGTCAGTGAACCCCTCGTCATACCACAAGACATTCAAATGTTTGAAGAGGCTGGAATGTCAAACTCCGCCAAACCGATAAGATTTGGCAGTTGTCACCAAACTCGACGTGTTGAGAGAGAACTCCGACCAACAAAACGAGCCCCAGTTGCAGTGAGTGGCTCTTAGGTGCAAAATACGAGCTGATGGCCATTTTTTACAGTACGGGTTCATATAAGAGGACTTTCGGATGGAAGCCTTGATTGGATTTATGATAGTTAAATGATGACAGGAACTCAGGTGTGAAAGGGATTCGGAATCTCTAGTGCGAGCAAAAAGTGAAACTGGTCGAAATGCGTCTGTGACCTGGGGATCTCGAGCTTCCAAATCCCAGACCGTTCCATGACGCACTTCTACTCGTAATTGCGAGAACGAGCTGTCTCCTCACTCGGTGCTTTCACCTGGATGTCTTGGAGAAGGTCTTATAGCCCTGAGATTCGCGAATTCGTCCCAAAATGTAATTGAGGCGATCAATGGATCAATGGTTGGACTCACAACTTGTATAGGAGGCCGATAGCGCCTATCGTCAATGCGATTCAAAGCACTACAGAAGTAGCTAAATATTACTTTCCGTCATTTACTTGCCACAGCTCAACCTCTGAAGCTACACTCACAACACTGTTGTTGTGTGCAGCGTTTGAATGGTAACGAGAAAACAAAGCGCGCTCTTCAGAAATCAAGTGGGCACTTCATTGTGTTCTGCTGTTTGATCTCTGATCCCCCTTGGCGCGCAATGTGAGGGCCCATTCGTCCGCAGAAGGGAACTTGGTCGACGTTTCCAGGACATTCCAAACTGTGCTGTTTTAATTGTGTGACACTTCATCACGCTTGTCAAGAACTCAACTTGTCCATTACCAGGCTTAACGAAGAGCACAGCAGAAGATGACTGGCTCAGTCACGCCAAGTCAGAATATTTCGAATTATGGAACCTTTGTATCGATGTGCGAAGCTCTCACGTACCCCCTTGAAGATATTTTCCCCTCCATCAGCACGAATTTCCAAAGCACCGTCCGAATGAGCAGTGCACATTCGCAAAGATCTTTCAAATTCTCAACTCTAAACCAAATGATAATTTTAACAACCTGAATCACCTCTTCGGTGTCCCCCTTCACGACTCCAACGGCTCCTTTGAGAGAATGGAGTTCTTCGCGTTTTGCGCAGGAACATTGTACAAAACCCCCTTTCCCGCCTCCGTTCTTAAAGTCTCGCTTTAGCGAATTCACGGGAACGAAACCAGAACAATTTCCTTTCGACGATATCGCGCTTTGTCACGCGTGCAAAACGACTCCGATTGTTTGTCGTTTTGTCGAGGCTCGTGGGGCTCGAGGCTCCTTAATCGACTGATATCCGAGGACAAGCGGTCTCTCACACACTTTTCCGTTTTTTTTTTTAAATGAAAGCGTTTTTCAGTATTGCGTGAAAACGTTTACATTTTGTGTGGAAAACAATTTATGGAGGGTCCTTTCTTTTTCTATAAAAGAACAGTCGCCGAATTGTGTTATTTTTTGTTATTAATTACATTATTTCGTGTTCGATACGTTTTTCACTATTTATCCCAGGTACAAGGCTTCAGTCCACAAAATAATTTTTTGCCGTGTTATTCTTTTTATTTTAAAAAAAGGAACACTTTTATCTGCGTTCCTGGGGCCAAAAGGTAAATTATCACTTCAAGTGGCGAAGATGATGAAATAACTGAAGTTGTACAGTGTCCTCACATTCTTGAATGGAGAAATTTTGACTTCAAAAAGGGGGGGGGGTATCAGAAAGTACCTGAATTTAACTTTATCGTAGACTCCATATAGTATAACTCCACACGCTGCCTATAAAGGTGTTCTGAGTCGCCCCGACGAGCTGGAAAGGAAAATTCTGAGGGCTAAAGACGTCAGCAGCTCTTCTGCAACCCTGTCGTTAGGACGCTCGCTTTGTCTAGTATTGCGATTGATTGCCTTTTGAATGATTGGTCCTCCAATCCTTCGAGCTGTTGAAGCGATTCGTAACTTATCTGCCGTACATAACCCGAACCCAATTAAAAATAAAAGTCGAGGCTCGGAGCGACAGTAGGGGATTGTCGAGAAGACAAGACGGGACAGGACGGGCAGGACAGGTCGGCATTAACTCCGAGGAAGCGACTCGTCTTCCACTCTTCCCTCATCATCCCGTCGTCGTCCGTGCACAAAAATCTCGCCAGCTCCGTGGGGGCGCGACCATTCGAGTTGGCCGAGGTCCCAGAAAAGTCGGCTCTCCCACTCGACTAGCCCCGGTTTCCCCACTGTCAAGGCCGCCGCAGTCAACCAGCCGGGATCCCTCCCCGGGACAAGGAAGATGCCTCTGAGGCACTCGCCACTCAACCTCTCAATATTCCGCGTCCGGTCGTTCAAAATCCATCGTCACTATCGCTGTGCCGACTGAATTGAATCCTAATTGTTAAATCACGTTGTACCGGTGACAAAGAAATCCTTACTAATTAATAAGAACGTGAAATACCTCTAAAACCCTGCGCTCAGTGAGAGTTCTTGTGGTTTCCCCAAGATATTGCAGTCTTCACACGAACCTTATGGTGTCATATGCAGAAGAGAAGGAGATTCAATGAGAACCGCTGTCCATATAAAACAAAAAGACCAAGCGTTTGACACTTGTAGTTCTCTAGCCCTGATCCCGTCAGGAGAACCACGTGTTATATACACGAATTGAGGCCGAGTGTGGCCTGATTTTTTGAGGGGAGCTCTCCAAGTCACTCGAAGGACCGCTGAATGAAAAGGTGAATTGGTGTCTAAATGGGACAACTACACTGCAACTCCTTGTCAGCTTTTTTTTCGCACTTGTAGTTAACAAATCGAAGCATTTTGAGCTTTCAGGGCGATCAAATGATCAAGAACTCGCCTTCAGCGACCAACCTGGCTAATTAAAGGGTTCACGTTGTGTTTGAAAGGGCAGTTCCTCAGGCCACGGGCTAAAAGGAGAAATTGTCAAGATGATGTGACTCCTGTGTGGTATTTTCATTTTGATTAACTCCTGACGACTCTTTGAATATCGCCTGGTTCTTCGTGCATTAATAGATTCGAATAAAATAAAAACTCTGAGATTCAGAGATAAGATTTGTCTGGATTTTATACATTTTGTAGGAATTCAAAACGCGTTCGATAAAACTAGTACGTAACGAGCACGATGTAAATTCATACTGCTTGAAGGCTGTGAGTGGGACAGAACAAAATGATGCGTTCCTTGGTCTTACTCCTCATCGTGTGACTCGCAGATATTCGTGTCAGTCAACCCTCCCCTTCGTAGGTTGCTTTTAGTTATAGTACGTTACTCTCAACATCGGCTCATTTGAGGGCTTGGAGCGCGCGCCGCACTCAACCCAACTTTGACGCCTTTTAAACGATGAAATGACGCCTTTGGCGTTTCATTTTGATCCGTTTACCAAATTGCGTGGGTTTTTCTAGACCTCTGGAGAGGGAACGATCTACGCGGCATTAGGACAATCTCAGTGCTTCATCTGCCTGGTGGGCTCCTGGTTCAAGAGCCTCGTTTTCAAACAAAAAAAAAAACTCCAACGGCCAGGAAATCGTTGACTCGCTCTCATCCGGCGGACCATCCATAACCCGTCCCAGACGGCGGGAATTCCTTCCTTCTCCTCGATCTGCCCAATATCCCTCTTCTCCTCAACCCACAAAGGGACTAATAAAGAGGCTTGGGGCAGAAAAGGCAAGGCCGTGCCTCCCCTCCTTCCACAGCCTCTTCCTGGTCAATGCACGCTGAGTCCGCCATCTTTCCCTCGTCCAAGGACATAGCCGCCCACTCGTACGAGCATCCTCTTTTGCCAAACGCTATTTTATCCCTCTGCGGCCTGGACTCGACCTCTCCTCCTCCCAACTTCCTCCTGTTGCTCGTTTAGAGCCTGTTTGAAGAGCATTTCCGGCTAGGGACGTCAATTTTTGCTTCCCCCTCGGAGCTCAGAAGCGAAATTGCGGAGCCCGCGACGCTTTTTGCCGGTCTTATCCTCTGAAAATCCGTCTCAATCTTCGAGAGCGGTCGGTTTAGTTGCAACCCGATTGCGGTCGCGGTCTGGAAGGTCTCGAAACCCTCCACGATTTCATTGTGTCATCGTGAGTTGAGGAAGGCAAGGAAATTGTCGCAGGGCGAGAAACAGGTCGGAACGAAGAGTCCGCAAGAAAGCGCCTGATAGCGCGAAGAAGGCCGCAATTTCCTCCCTTGGCCCACAAAAATCGTGTGTTAACCGATTACAGAACTTTTTCCCTCTTGCAGCTCGAAAACCTCTGTTTATAATTAAACATTCGGCGTTAGTTTGATTTTGACGATAATTGCACTAATCGTCTTACTGTTCTTCGAGAACGAACTACTTGTGTTGAAACGTTAATCCGGTTCTGGTGGGGCGGGCGAGGCGTATATAGAGCTGCTCACCAGGTACAACTTGGTTGTTGCCAACGACCCCATGACTGAGGCGACCTATGATGGCCCGGGAGGAAGGTCGTGTATAGACGTCACAGCCGTGTCCCACACCCTGCTACTCAAATTGAAGGGTTGGCGAGTCGTACCAGGTGCAACGCAGAGCGATCACATGGTTATTGACTTTGCCATTACGGATGATAACATCCTCTGCAAAGACACGCGTGAAAAGCGATTCCGCACAAAAAATGCTGACTGGCCGCAATTCTTTAGGGTACTGGAAGGTGAAATGCGTACTGTGGACATTGACCTAATAGTGCAAACTGCCACACCTGAAGAGGTGGACAGCAAAGTGGACATATTTACCACAGCACTGCACTCTGCTGGGCTCTCTGTACTTGGCCAACAGAAGCACAGGGCGATCAAAGTCCCATGGTGGACTGAGGAACTTAATCCCCTCAAGCAAAGTGCAAATAGAGCCAGAAGGATGTACCAAAACACTCGTGACCCTGATGCCAGGGCAACACTCCGAACTGCCTTCATCCAAGAGAAGAAGGCTTCCACCGCGCCATCAAACGAGCCAAACGGCAAGGCTGGCGAAATTTTGTGGAAGCGGAGAGCTCTGAGAACCCCTGGGGCAGACACTACAAGTCCTCCATAGGAAAAGCAAATGTAGAGCAGGTCTTAGCTGCGATGCAAAATGAGTCAGGCTGGGCCTGCAGTATCGAACGTTCACTGAAACCTCCTTGAGAAGGCGTTCCCAGATGACCAACTAGCTCGAGACACTGAAGCCCAGAGGGCAGCAAGGAGCTGATCATGGACCCTCCGAACGAGCCCGACATCCCATTGTGGACAACAGGCGACCTCGGCAGGGCTCTTGCGACCTTAAAGCCCAACAAATCTCCTGGGCCAGATAAAATAGAAAGCAATATGCTAAGGAAGGCTGAGCGGACAATCTCCAGCGGTCTCCTTAATTTATTTAATGACTGTCTGCAGGTCGGACAGTTCCCCACCAGTGGAAGTCTGCGCGCGTTGTCACTCTTCAAAGGAGGCGACCGCAATCAGTCGGACCCGCGATCATGGAGACCACTCAGCCTTCTTTCCATATTAGGCAAAACACTAGAAATCTTGATGTTGCAGTCCCTCGAAGGAGTCTTTGGCCGCAAACCTCACAGGCAGGCAATACGCGGTGTACCAAAGGAAGGTCCACGCAGGATGTCATTGTCGAGATTCGGCGTGTTTCTGCTGGCACCGGCTAAGTACGTCGTAGCAGTTCTGATTGACATCAGAGGAGCGTTTGACAACCTTTGGTGGCCAGCGCCCTTAATGAACTCAAAGGTAGGGAATCCTGCAACCTGTACTCGCTCGTCAGAAGTTACCTGACAGACAGAACTGCTACGATCGAAAGTAGGCATGTCTCCGTCCGAGAAAGATTGAGAAGGGGTGCCTACAGGGCTCGGTCCTAGACCAGCACTCTGGAATGCCTTCTTCGAAGGTCTTCAGGAAACTCATGGAGACTGACTGCGAGCCAGACGCCTATGTGGATGACTTGACTGTGCTGATCTTTGCAGAGTCAGTCCGCCAAATTGAAGAAAAAAACCCACCACGTGCTCCGCACTGTCAACCAATGGTGCGAGCACGTCAAGATGCAGGTGGCTGAGGAAAACCCAGCTAATCCTCTTGAAGGGGAAAGTGAATAATCCACCCACAATACGCTTTGGCGGCCACAGGCTCCTTTCTTGAAAAGCACGTCAAGTATTTAGGAGTGAATATAGGTGAGAGGTGGGGTTTCAAACCAACACCTCCAGTCCCCAAAGGCACTACCATTGCAAGGTTTGCCTCACTGGCGCCATTACTAAGGTTACTTGGGGTGTGTGTTACCACGACACCATCCTCATGTATAAGGCCATCTATTTAGGTGTGATTGGCTACTGCCCTGTTGTCTGGGGTAGCAAACCAACAGTCAATCAAAAGAGAGTATTGGCCCAATCCCAGAGAGCCGCGCTCCTGTGGATCACCAAGGCCTACAAGACTGTATCAACGGAAGCACTCCAGGTGATCACTGGTCAGTTACCAGTTGATTTGGCTGTTGAGTGCATGATTGACAAGTGGAGAGTGAAATGGGAGCTTTCTCGCTTTGGGCTGAACTCCGTGCGGATCTCACCACAGAACAGAAACTTGCCGCCATCGATGAATGGGGCTCTAGAGAAATGGCAAGCGAGATGGGAATCCTCGTCAAAGGGACGTGATACGTATGAGTTCTTCCCCAACATCCGTGAACGTCTTTCAAGAAAAAGGGTTGAACCAGACCACTGGACGAGCCAGTTCCTCACGGGACATGGTGACTTCAATGCGCGGCTCCACTTTATTTTCTCTGAAAGACTCTCCATTATGCACGTCTTGCGCCTCCAGTGGGGAGGAAACAAGAAACCGTGTGCTGCTCCACTGTAGTTTCTACAACAGTGAGCGACGGTTGTTGGGAGGGCAAACGAACTTAGCAGCATTCACTGCTTCAAAGGAAGCCTATAACCATTTTGCAAAGTTCGCAAAGAAGGTAATGGCTAAGAAACGTGGTTATAGTTGATCAGTCCTTTTGAAACTTGCCACCCAAGTAAACAGTAAGATCAGGTAGGGAACCAGATTAAGAACTACTCCCAGATGGTACGGGATTCCTCAGGTGGTCACCTCCGCGCGGTAACACACGGGCAACAGCTCTCTACGGTGAGACTGGCTAACGACCACATACCTGCCGTACCTCCACAGGTCTGAGTTCGGTGGATGCTGCAGGGGCCGGCCTCTTGCATATTAGCGAAACCGCAACTTCTATGACTGATATAACCCTCGTCGAGGGTTTAGGTACAGTCATGAAATAAAGAAACAGATCGGTTCTGGTGGGAATTGGTAGAACTGAGCTCAACTGGTGACGCTTAAGGTTCCAGAGTTTATCGCTCTCAATCTCGTTTACTGACACAAACCGTTTTTCCGAACGATATCTAGGTCTAGGAAAAAATTAATTTACAGCCTAACTTTCCTTTTTACTCCGTAGGGCTGAGGCAAGTAGACATTTTTTGAAGTGTGGCCCACTGTAGCTCAACCCTTGGGAAGTAGTTTTCTATTTAGCGTCGGATTGGAGCGAGATTGTTAACTTTAGAGACGTGCGAGGGTCGAAGTAAGTGAATTCGTTATCGGGAGTTTGGGGATAACAAGGCGCCGAATGCACTAACAAGCCCTTAGTCGGTCGTAAAAGTTACAGCGAGCTGCATCTAAGAAGTGAGCAGTTTAAGAAAAGAGCGGAACATTTGAGAGAGGCGAGTACGTCGCGCTATAACATCCAATTTTCAAAATTAATACTAGCGAAAGAAACGAACGCTGCTATGAGCCGGAAGTTCCCAGTTTATTAAATAACCTTCTAACGTTTTTGAAATGTAAGAAAATTACGTACGTGGATCTGTGCAAAGTCTAGACGCAATTTCGTCAGAATAAAGGCATCGTCACTGTAGAGGCAGTCCCCCCCCGTGAGTGTGAGAGAAGCGAAAAACACAAACTCGATGAGACGAGCTAGAAACTTACAGTTGGCAGAGACATGCTACCTTTTGGAGCTCTAACTGATATTTTCTTGCGTGGAAATGCCTGAGCCTCGGCTGATACTCGTGTTGCCAGTCGCTTAATAGTGCTAATCAGCAATATCCCATTCTTTAACGCTGCCTTTTACTGTGTATCTCCCCATTCTCCTCTCAATTTCCTCTTTTTATGCACAAATATTTGATTCGCGTTATCGAACCACAGAAATTCTTGCTCCTTCCCACCTTTTTTTGTTGAGGTGTTAAACCTTCGCGCTCACATAAAAATTTCTTCTCTCTGTCCCTTCAATTTTGATTAAATGACTCGTTTCTTGTCGTCCTCTCATTTGATTTTGTGCTGAACAATGTCATCGTTGATCAAATAAATTCTAAAATACTAACGTAAATTTGCGTAAGGTTATAAATTAAGCTTTGTTCAAAAGTGAGAGAGTGAATCGTGATTTTTGATGGGCAGAAATGCGAACTAAGAGAAATTGTGACTTTTGTCGAGGGAATACTGCTTTCGGCCGTTAATCCATCATTAGTACCACTAGACTTTATTTTTCAGACCAACAAGAGTGGAGATGGAGAATATAATTTATCCTCTTAGATTTTGTCTCTTCTGGTGGTGGTTTACACAATTTCTCCGCGAACCGCAGGCGATGTTTTACTCTTTTTTAAATCTATTAGGCGTGTGCAATCTGTTATGTGCACTACAGAGTACTGAAAGTGAATTGCGGAAGGAGCTTAGGATGTTGCGAAATCTGTTCTAAATGAGCTACTGCGTAGAAGGTGGTGGTGCGTGGACTGTTCATTCGATTCATCGATGATTTGGCTACCAGAGCTCATCTAGTGTTTTGTGGCGGACATCGAGTGAGGAGGCAGTTAAAGGTGACAAGTAGTTTGGTCGACAGGAAACCAAATTGAGAGTTGTGAATTGAGTTCACACTTATTTGGCGTGTGGAAGGCCTACACTTGCTCACTGTGCAGCGATTACCAATCCCCTCCCCCTGGGGCCAGAGCGGGAAATGGGGCATTCTACGAGCCAGTTCGTGACGAGTTGATCTGAATGCCCGATTCCGCGTTTTGTCTTTACGACAGGATTATTCAGATTCGTTGCGGGATCGAAGGTTAATTAGGAGGATTGCCCACGTTGACTGCTACGGAGAGGGATTCTCCCCATTTCTTGACTGGTCGTCATCTATTCGGGTTAGATGCCTCAGAATGGCGTTCAGCATGCTCAAAAATTGAATGCAGGCGCTTGTTGTGGCGGAACAGCTGCCACAAAACCAACTAAAATACCCCATTCCGCAGTTTTCGAGTATATGGTTGAATAATTGAGTGTTGGTGAGTTTAAACGGTGGCTGGGACTGATCACTTTGTGGGAAAACCCTATAGTTTGCTCTAGCGTAGTCGTTTCTACAAAATAATGATGTGACGTGAAATATCACAACGAATGAGTACTTTAGTGTGATAAGGGTCTTCACTTTGTATGTAGTTGTCATTCAGCTGCTTCCATTGCGATCCCAGTGTCGCCAAACGTACCGTTAAGCGAAGAACAATTCGGCCAATAGTTTAAGAAAGTCGAGTCGTTTTCTAGCTCCAGAAAATCGCGATTTTACGTGCGACTTTGTCCAATGTATTCATTCGAAACCTCGTCGTAATTTATTCTCCCGGCTGTAAGGGGCGGTCCTCCTCACCATTTCCTACGACGGCATTTGCGCTCTCGCTGGCTGTCGTTCTCCCCCCAGTGGTCTTGCCCGGGGACGAGTTTATTCGAACATCTGCGAAAGGGTTCCAGAATCGAGGTTAAGGGTCAACGGGGTGGCTCCAACGGCGCTGTGCAGGACGAGGTCCGACCCTGGGACACCCATGTTCACCCTTCGCTGGCTCCAGTCCAAAATCTCCCCTGCGTAACTGACAATTGGCCCTTCTCTTGAAACGAAAAAAAAAGGAAAAAGGTTTTTGAAACTTGAAAGCCGCCAGTCGAAATGTTGGAAATGACATAAAATAAAGCGCTTGTTAATTTAGAAAATATTTTCAAAAATTACGCATTTTAGGTTCCCCGTACCCCCATGCTAGTAGGGATATACTTTTATTAAAGTTTACGTATCTGTTAGGTGAGTCCGTCTCCTCTGGCTGGTGTGTTGCTGGATGTATGTTGTTGGATATACTTTTCTTGAGGCCCTCGTTCCACCCAAGGCACAATTCCATTAAGTAGAACATAATTCAGTCCCAAATGGAACCTCCTTCATATTGCAGAACAAATTGTTTACCTACAAAAGACCGGGGTCTGTTTGGCCTGCTCTAAGTTCACAAAGTGACAATTGCGCAATTGTGCAATTCAGTACTTAATAGATTTCACCGCCTGATCTTCAGTTCGCCTTCCTAGAATTACGTGATGGTTCCATCGCCGTGGGAAAGCAGATAATTATTATTATTTATTCTGCGTTTATTAAAGGTTGAAATACCTCAGCTCTTCTGCACGATATTTTAAAGATTAGAATGAGTTAGAGATGTAAAATATTAGAACAGTTAGCGATGTGAAAGATTGAGGCCTACAGAATGTATTGATGAATCGGCAGGACAAAAAATAAGCTCTGCACAACAGAATCAGTGCTATGAAGCTATGAAGGATAGAATCGTCTAAAACTGTCGGCAGAAAACAGGGAAGAAGACCCCTTGGAAGACAAGGATGAATAAGCAATATCAAAGACTGGGCACCATTCCCAAGTTCCAATGCTCTTGTTCAATTCATTCGCTACCAGCTAACCAGTTGTTAGTTTAAGGGGACAAGGCTGTATCTTTTTTGACGAATTGAGTCTTCGAAGGTAAAAGTGCGCTTTTGAGGAGTCGATGCTGATTGCCAAGGTAATTTGAAGCGCGGCAGCTAGCATCAGACGTGATTATATTCAAGAAAGTTCGACTGCAATTTCGTTTGATGGTGTGTTGGAGGATGGCCGCTTTCGGGGTTCGTGATGCATTGCGTTGTCAGAGATTACGTTCACATCATTCCGTCTCGTCAAATTCTACATATGAAGCCTTTCTTTCCTTTCTGCACTTCGCATTATCTCCTGACCTGCCCCATTCGAGCCTACGTCAGTTTTTGGCGCGCTGGTTTGTCAAATCGACCGACTTGCAGCCCTTCAACAAGAGTCTCCTTGTAAGTCAAAGTAGCGGGGTCTATTTTAAACGCCCCCAATTAAAGAAAATACCTTCCCTTCCCTACCCCGCTCCCTCTGTACCATCACTCATGGTAGAAATATTCCCGATAGCCGTCGTTCTCTTTGAACGCTCCCGAGAACCCATTTTTCAAACTTCGTGCGTCACGTTATTGGCCGACACGTCCGGGGAGGACGGCAATTATTTCTACCTACGATCCGTTTGCCCGCCAAAAAATCAAAATATAGGCCCGTTTCCTCCCCCCGGACCTGCCTCAACAACTTTCATTTCGGACGATTGCAGCAGCCGCTCAAGGGAAGAGTCAGGGGGGGGGGAATACCCGGGTCCGCGATCTGCAAGTTGGAGCGAGGCCCAGGAGTATTTCGCGAGAGGAGGTCGTTTGTTTTTATGCTGCTCTGCTGAAAAATGAGCTGCTTTGTTCCCAACTGTCGATCCAAAATGAGCGTCGTTTGGATCAAGTTTGAAATACTTTTGCCAAGTAGGTGCTACAACAGCTTCCTAGCTTCTATGTCAGCCCTGGTTCGTACGGATCTCCCACAGACTCACTAGTTTCTTTCAGTATATTTTATATTGTCGCTCTTTTAATATATTCCGATCTGTAGTATCCTTGTCTTTTACAAAGCCCGAAATTTGAGAGTTTACGAGTTTGTATGATGACTTAGATGTACGAATGTTCTAGGAAATGAATGTTGGGACAGTGAAGACGTCCAACAGGTTCTCTTCAATTTTTTTCCATTAGACCGTGACATTTACTCCCGACCCCACTTCCTCGCCGCGGCCCCTTTTGGGTTGCAACTCGATCCCTCTTCAACGCTCCCGTGCAATGCGGGATAGCATCCGGACCAACTACGGTACCAAGTCAGACGCGACCCGCGCAACATGAAGGGCCAAAGAGCCGAGCCGACCCCTTTCGTGTTATCAGTGATAACTTATCACTACCTATTTCACCTTGCGCTGCCTCTAAATGATGATCTGATGTCTGGTGTTCTCGGGTTTCTTATTTAGTTAAATCGTTGGGAACGTTTGTACAATACGCTCTCCTTTAACTCCTTCATTTTTACGCTCTTGCCCGAACGTGCTCGGTTGATTGGACCATCAGTATTGAAACAGTATTGACGATCAAGGTGTTGCACAATGTTCTCATAATATTTTTGTTTACATACCAGAGCGGCGTTTTCCAACCTTTTTTGTGCCACGTCTCACTTTTAACATTTCTCAATTTATTTTGCCCCTCACAAAAAATTTGAAGAAAAAAAAATGTACGTAAGAAACATAAACGACATTAAATTCTCCTGTCTTGACAGGCCAGCTAGGAAACTTTTTCGTTAACTCGTACAATTAGGTATTAAGTGGATTTTTATTTTATTTTTAGGACCCCAACTGATAGTTAGCTATTTGCTATCCGTTTTTTTTACCAACCGAGTAATTGAGGGCTTTTCGAGTCGTTCGAAGTCTCGCTGGTGAAACGAGGCGGTTTTGGACGTTCGCCATATTCGCACATATTTGCACGAGCGCTAGGCCGCATTTTGAGATAAAATGATCTTGTTGTTGATTTGCCTCGCTCTAAACAAAAATGGCGTCATAAGGTCAAATTAAACTGCTTTCGGTCTCGTTCATTGCTTTGAGTTAGTCGTGAAGGAAAACAGTGCGGACGCCCGCCGTTTTTCCTCATCTTTTTTATTTATTTGCATTTTTTGTTTTTTAAAAATGTTCTCGTCTTAATTTCTTTATTTACTTTTTGTTTCTCCTCGAGTCGTTTTTTTCTGTTTGTTCCAAGAGACAAGGTTATGGGTTATGGGGCGATCGATGGAATCCCGCAACAGGGGCGAAGTGAAGACCTTGCCTTCCCCCTCCCCCCTCCCCTAACCTATTACCCTCACCAGTCCTTCATACTCCCCTGCGGTGGAGATCGAAAGGTGAACAACCGGCCTTCGTCTATAGCGCCTGGGGGAGTGGGGAACTTCCCACAAAAGCGCCAAGCGTTGCAAAACGGATAGTGACACCTTCCTCCGCCCCTCCCTTGTCGGTAATTGTCGTCAAAATGCAAATATGCAACGTTGGTTTCCCTTCGTTAGAAACAATCGAATTGTCCTTGCGGGAGGATTTTGTTTTTTCCTGGTCGCTTCGGAGGGGACAATAATAAGCTAATTGCAGGGCGCGACGGAGAGAAGTCGTCATTAATTAATATTCGGCGGAACAGCGACTTTGTTTTTCGCGTTATAACGGATTACTTTAAATAACGCGTCGCATTGTTGTACGCAATCCCAGCTAAGAGAAAACATCGGTTCATCACAACATGTCTGCTGGCTGTCTACCACCATTGTACCAGTATTTACTCTTTCATTTCGCTTTTCCCCTACAAAATATGAAATCTCTACAACTAATTAAAAAAAATTAAATTAATTGTAAAAAAACTGCGATGAGCGTTGATGAACACTTGAAAATGTTCGCACGCCAAGGATCCCTGCAATACTGACTGAACCGCGTATACGTTGTCAAATCGAGCTAGTTATTTTTTGTAGGTCTCAAACATAAGATCGTGAGCAGTGTCTACTGACTGGAAGGTGGAGGTAGAACTACAATGTACCAACGACGATGGTTTTTCGCGATTCGATTTTGTATGAACTTTTTATTGACCACTTCCTAGTTTTTATTCTTCATAAAAATATCTCCGTGAAAATTCGTTCTCTATGACGGAACTAGAGTTGTTTTTTTACTTTTTTGAAAGGCGGTAATTGCCTTCATACGCGTTCATTAGCCTGTCCTTATTTGCGCAGGTTCTTAATTTAATGTTCAACCCACTCAAACGCCCCTTACATCTCCTTTAACGTTCCAGTGAGGAAGGAAAGTTGTATATACGACTGAACAGAAAATGTTTGAATTCTCTTCGGGTCTTTACGTCTCAAGGGCTTTTGAGCCCGACAAACACCATTTGAGCAATTGGTCTGTGTGTCTGTGAACACGATAGAGAGAAAACGGACATTTCTCACCGTTTTTAGCTAATAATCCCAAAACCTTCTTCTTTAAAAAAACGTGTTGAAAGTGTGATACAATTCTTGTGCAGAACCAGGACAAGAAATAAATTCCAGGACATTAACGGCCACCAGTTTTTGTGTTGAACGTTATTTATATTCACGTGGGACTAAGGAAAGTTGTGTGATGCGTCTTTTTCCTTGGCGTCGGCTTTCTCGGAAATTTTTTTTGTGTTTCTAAAAATCGGCACTTATTCGGTACGTCCCGATTTAGTATCATTCAGGCCGTTCCCCCGCCTTGCTGCCCACAGCTGATTTTGGGATATATTATTGACTCTGTCGGTTTTACCGAATGTCAATGTTTCTGAGCTGACGGCAAACGTAGTTGCTGTATTCGTAGCAATTTCTGGGAAATCGCTTGTGTGAAGAGCGTGCAGAAGTGGGACAAGTATCTAAAGTTAACGTACCTGTTAGGCGGGTCCGTCTCCTCTGGCTGTTTAGATAGTGTGGTACTGAGTACTTGACGGCCAGACGATGATGTCTTTACATCGAAAGCGCTCGCCCACAGTATCTCAACAGCCAGAGGAGACGGACTCGCCTAACAGGTACGTTAACTTTACTAATTTGCCTACTGGCGGATCTAACCCAATTGCTTTAATGCCTGGGACAAGTATAAATGTGTATAAATTTATATAAAAAGATCAAACTTGCTTCACAGCAGCTAATGACTTTGTAGAGTTATGTTTGCAATTATCTTCTGTCGAATGTCGTGAATTACAACCTTTTTGTTTGTCGTTGCAGTGACAGAAGGTTATGGAGGGAGCAACGGTGGGGGTGGAGGGGGCGGAGGTGGTGGTGGCCCCGGCTACATGGCACCTCCACAGAGCTACTTCGCCCCTCCACCTGCCCCCTCACCACCACGCGCCTCCGTCATCCAGGCAGCAGCGTCCAGCTCCTACGACGACACGCTCGGCTACATTTTCGACCTCGGCTTCCAACACAGGATCAAAAAGAAGGTGAAACGCTCGCGAAGCGGAGACTCGCCCACGACAGTCGGCCCCAAGAGGAAAAGCAGAGAAGGTAAATTGCTTTGTTACGTTCATACCAGTAGAAGCGTGTCAGCGTGCAGTTGTCCATCGCTTTTTAAAAAAAGGGAAGTATCCACTGACAAAGCTGCATGATTTTAATCTCGGTCGCGCCATCTGCATTTTTCATTGTACATACACGTCTTTTTTGTTGCCCCTTAAAAAAACAGTTGGAGGATGTCGACTAAAACGTTTTATTTGCAGGGTCAACCACCTACCTGTGGGAATTCCTCCTTAAACTCCTCCAAGACCGAGATTACTGCCCGAGGTACATCAAGTGGACCAACAGGGAAAAAGGCGTGTTCAAACTCGTTGACTCCAAAGCCGTCTCGAGGCTATGGGGCCTCCACAAGAACAAACCTGACATGAACTACGAGACGATGGGAAGAGCTTTGAGGTAATTGTAGTTAATTTTGTATAATGTGAAGCCAAAACTGAATAGGTACTGTTGAGGGCGTTCAAAAGCATAAGAAGACTGTGCCAACTGATATTGTCGGACTAGTTTGGGAGTCTTTCAAGTTTCGATGGAATTGCTGACTGGGTCCTTCCTAATTGACAACTAAATCAGCCACTGCTGGTGATACACGTTCACCTACAAGAAAATTTGACGTTTATAATAACCTGGATTCCACATAATTCCACAAAAAGGAGGTTTTCATTCATTTTAGTCTACAAAATGGTTTACCTCCACTCACCTAGTGCTACGAAAAAGGGCTCCAATGTTGACTGTAGTCTCACACAACATGTCCTCAGTTTTTCATTACTTCTGCAATATACTGACTTCAGTCCTACCAAAGAAGGGAATTACGTTCATTTTCTCGGACTGCACGCTTTCCCACATTTACTGCATTCCTGAGTACTTGTTAAAACAAACTTTTCTCTACAAAAATATTTTACACTGCAAAAAGAACTGGGTTTTGATCCTTCAAAGAGGTTACATTCCTTTCGCCTCAATTTTCGTTCGTTCTTTTCAACCCTAATAAAAATATCTCATGCCTGCGAATAATTTGCAGTGTATCTTCGTTCAACGCATTTATACGCAAAATTTCAGAGAAAACAATGTGTAGGTAATAGTTAGTCGAGATTCCCCTTGAGTTTGATTAAAATCGTCATACCCGTTTTTGAGCGAATCAGCAAAGCAATAATTTAATGCGCGATAAACCTCAATTCTCCGATTTATCTTAGATTACCTCTCCGTTGAATGAATAATTACGGAAAATGGTCGGGAAGAACAAAATTCGGGTAAAGGCCGCTAAAATAAATTCTGTCAGGTTTGTGTGAGAGGAACGTTTATGTAGGACAATATTTGAAAGCGTGTGTTTAATAAAAATGGTTTCGTCTTTTTTTTCCAAAAAGTTAAAATAACTTATTTTCTTTGTATAGCCCTACATCTCGGTTCACCTTATATTCGCTGGGATATTTATGTAGGAGAAACGTTTGGTACTGATTAGTAGAAGATAATTTGAAAATTTAAGCAAAATCCTTGGAGCCATTTTCGAGAAAAATCCCCCTAGCTTTTGGCACATTTTACCACTTTACCCCCCCCCCCCCGTTCAATAGATGGAAATCGTCAATAACTTCATTTCTGTGCCTTGAAAATAATATCTGGGCAGTAGCCCACACACACAACTTTCCGCCGGACCGCACGCAGAAATAAGGTTGTTTTGATTCAGGCGTCAAAACGTTAAGGCCTAAAGAAAACCCTACTGTTTTTATTTGACACAATTGCAACACTTTCCTTTAGAGTGGTTTCTCAAGTACATTCCTCAATCGCCTCAACTAAACTGTAATGTTTTTACGCCCCCGGTTTCTTGCATCATAAATCATCTTTAAATTCACCTCAACTTTACGAGATTTCTGTTTTAAGTGACTCTGTGAGTAATTAATTGGTTGCTCTTTTGAATTCACTTCGACGTTGCGAGATTTTCCTTAGGTCTGGCTGTAGCCTCGAATGTTGGTTGTAGAGTTACAGAACTATAGTGCACGGGTGATGCAGGACATTCGAATTGCCTCGCACTGGATGATTTCAATTTGACTTCAGGCTTTTTGCCTCCAAAACGTTTATCGTTGCCTTGGCTGCTCTTAGGTCCTGGCTGCCATTAAATTGTATGGCTTCTCGAATTCCCAAAAGTGAGCCGGCTCTGAACGTTGAGAAGTAGTTTCAGTCTTGCTCCTCAACTTCGATCGATTGAATTGATTTAAACTCTGCGCGAGGTTAAATAGTATGAAGTTGACGTTTTCCCTTTTCTTCATGACGACCTCCACAGTCTTTGGAGCTCCGCCAATTCCACCGAGATTCTCCCCAACGAGACCCCAAGCCTCCGTACATTTTCGAAGTAGTCGAGACCTATTCAGTTGGCTGAAATTAATTCATTATTTGAGTTTTGAGAGTTTGACAATTTTGTATTAATTATGTTTTTGTGATATCAGGTATTACTACCAACGAGGGATCTTGGCCAAAGTTGACGGTCAACGCCTCGTCTACCAATTTGTCGACGTACCTAAAGACATCATCGAAATTGACTGCAGCGGCGCGTGAGGAAGCTTTCGCATCTCTTCCCCTCTCCCCTCTCTCTCTCCCCTCCCCCCAACGAACCGAGTCAACGTTACCATTTCAAATTAGGGAATTAAATATTAATTGAGGAATAAACCGTCAAAAAAATATTCGTTAAGTAAAAAATAAATTGTTTCCGCGTTCTTACCTCCCTCATCCCTCCCTCTCCCTCTTTTTGGTCGTTTAACCCCGCCAAAAAAAGAGGGCGAGTTGGGGAAGAAAAAGGGAAGGGACGCTCGTAAATGTAAGTTGTTACGGGGGTTTGTTACCCAGTTGAGAATTGACTAGAAAAACGGTGGCGCTTTTTTTCTCGAATATTTTTCAAACAAAATAAATATAAACAATATGATGTCTTTTGTGGTCTCCGCTCAATGTTTTTTCGTACTTTTTAAACAACAAAATAAACGTAAACAAACAAAAAAATCAAACAAAAAAAGTTTTTTCCGAAACTTCGTCTCGTCGGTGTTGATATTTTCTCTTTGGCCAATGCGCACCCAGAAGATGTATCTTTCAAAAATATGTGTGTCTTTTTAGAAAAGTTTAATAACCCCTCTTCGTCCTCATAACGTTTTTTTTTTTAAATGAATTTTCCACAAAAAAATCTAAGAAGCTTTTTTCTCTCAAATATTTGAATTAATCGTTAGGTCCCCTCCACTTCGTGATTCCCTCCCTACCCTCGGCCATTTCTGAATTCCGATCAATATTGTGTATGTATATCGAACAAAGCTCACATTTCAGCGGCTATTATATTCGTAGCGCTTCCTCCCCTTCTTTTCAAAGGGGCGAGGAGGGAGCGCTTAAGTGTTTACTAAGTGTCTTTTTGCCAACGAATCGACTTTCAATAGTTCAAATAATTAGTTTAAACGATTTTTCGAAGGGGGACAAATTGATGTTATTATTTTTGTATTTTTAAAAATACCGAAGGCGATTTAGTGGAAGCTCTTCGGTTTCAATTTAGTGAAATTGTGCTTCACCTTTTTTTCCGGTATTTAGCAAGCTGCTTGGGTCATTTTGGACCGAAAGGAGTGATATATTTTCAACGTCAATTGGTTTTTGAAACAAAAAAAAGTATGGTGAACGTTTTGTGTGCGAAGTACAGAAATGGGCGAAAATTGGTGGTAAGGCTCAGTATCGTTAACACTGGTGGTTTATGACCAGCCAACGAGTGAACCCATGGCGTAGTTCCCCCCTTATACTGGTGGCAGTTGATAAACCCGCTGCAGCCTCAGATGGGCCTATTGTGTGGCATCCATGTTCAGCCGCATGTCGTAGCCTTCAGATTCCGTAGAGCTGGTGTACCCTGATGTGGCATTCTCCACGGAAATGCAAGAGAGCTTTTGAGGTCCATCCCTACAGCCTCTTCTGACTGCAGCAGAGGCATCCCAAGTACACAATACATGCTCTGCAGATTCCAGCCCCACATCGCAGCCAGGTGGTACCTTAGTGGACAACGTCCCAGGCCACATACCATCCGTATACATTCTCCAAACAGATCGCTCTCTGGAGAGCCTAATAAATAACTGACTACCTTTGGCCAAGCACTTCCCGCCAATGGGCAGTCTTGCGCTTCTCTTCCCACTTGCCTCCATATTCAAGTGGCCCTACGAAAGCCTCAGCTCCCATCATATTCCGCTTCCCTTCTTCAGTTAATTGAAAGTGGTCCAGCTCCATCCTGAAACAGTCTAAAAACAGCTCGGCGCACTGGTAGTCACTGCTCTCCTCAATATCGAAGCGTGTATTTTCAAAATCTGAAAAGAACTAAGTGCTGGGAGCGTTTTGCCCTCCTCGTTCTTTCCTTCCATGTCCGATCTACGTTGCGAACCAAGTCCAAGCAGCTCAGTCAATATGTAGCACTGGACGCCCCAGTGACACTCATAAAATATTCGTTTCCAAAGGACCTTACATCGCTACCTTACAATAACTGTACCTCGTGCACGATTTGAACCAAACTTTTTTTTTTTCATTGGAAAAAGGTGAAGCACTCCAGCCGAAAAAAAGAGCTCACTCTTTCAACTTTCACTTCATAAAAAAAAATCCTTCTAAAACCATTTTTGTTCGAAAAATTAGCGAAATGACGTCGTCTAAACAAATTGTCAAGTCTATACGTCGTTTTAACTCACTGCCACTATTTTTAACGTACAGTTTGTTGTTGATGTCATACGCTCTTTTCGTGTTAGCACAACGTTATACGTCGATAGCTTCTTGTTTTTTCCGCGCGCGCGTTTTTTAAATTTTCTGAAATCAATTTGCTCATTACATTAAACAAAAAACACACTCACACACGCAAAAACGTAGTTCGCTCGACAAAAAGTCGAAGGGCGACGAATTTTTGTTAAACTAAACGCTGTAATGTGTGAAAATTTCGAAAAGTAGAGTTAATAAAAAATTGAAGCTTGTTAGTTAATTGTGATATTTGAGCTCATTCAAAAACCGAATGGAAGATTGATTTTCGGCTTTTGTGTAACGTTCGGAATTACGAAAAATTGCGGTCCACGAAACGGCGCCTCGTTGTTTTTTTTTCTTCTATTTCTCGCAATAAACGACTTTTTTACGTACATTTTCTTAATTTTTGGCTCATTTGAAGGATTCTTTTTGGTAAAAGCAATAAATTCGGACAATACGTCAAATTGGTTTTTCTTCTTCGTTCAAATTCAGGCGCCATTTCGTAGACTTTTTTTTTTATTGTTCAATTTTTGTACGATAAAACGCAGTGGTTTCCAGGAGGGAAATGCCTTTTGTGAAGGTAAAGACGAAAAAGTTGTAACTTTTTTCTTATTTTTTTGCGCAATTTTGTACTGATTTTGAGTGCAGCCTGTGTAGAGGCAGTTTTTTAAAAACGTTTATCGAGGTCGAGGGAACCAAAGTGTCATAGACACGAATATCTTTGAGACCTGAATACTCGAAAGTCGCAACGTCAAAATAAAATAATAAAATAATGAACATTCAAGTTGACAAGCACCGTAGGACAACACAACAGTCTAAATACAAAGTGAATGGAAAATATCAGCTGATTTCGCCATTTTTAAGCCGGAGAGCAAGCCGGTACTCAACACACCAGGCGTCTGAATCAGTGCTACCATCACGTTAAATTCGACAAATCCCACCTTGCCACCGTAAAACGAAAGAAAAGTAGTCTGTATAAACCTACACAATGCCGATTTACGCTCTTCACTCTCCACGATACTGAAACCAATGATAACAAAAAATTGCCTTCGAGCGAAACCAAACAAACGAAAAGTTAGCCACAAAGTTGCGCTTAAAAAAACCAATCACAATCAACCATCTCAAGGAACAACCAACCTAAATCGCCACTCGCTGCGTGTGAAAAGGGGAAACAATACAAACAATGTGATCTCAATGAAATAAGTTACGGAAAAAAAAGAAGGTTGGTAACGCACCACCGGCAAACCACTGCCTTTTCGAGACCAATTCTCAATTTATGTGAAAAGTAATTGTTTATTAATTTCGTTTATTTGTCGACGTTGTATATAATATAAATATATTTGAAGGAGCCTACCATGACCAGGAGTAAGCGATTGTTGTACTTTATTCTAAGCATAATAATTTTTGAAAAAAAAAATTAAAAACAAAAAAAAATTAACTTATTTATTCTGTTTCTTTAATTTTGTCTTTATTTCTTGCGTTTCGTAAATATTGCGGTTTAAGAGTCTATTCCTTAACAAAAAATTATATATATATATTGAAGAGATTTTATATGTAGAGTGTATAAAGAGATATGTATTTGATAAATTGATTTTTGTATAATGTACTTAAATTGTGTTTACCATACTTTAAGTTTTTCTTTCGTATTTCTCGATTTGTAAGGACGTCGTATTTTTATTCCCAATTTTATTTATTTACTCAGTCTAAGTTTTGCTCGCTCTCAATTTTATTTTCTATTTTTTGGTCCCAGTGTATCAATTTTTGTGAACAATAATGCAAGTTCTATCGTTTTCGAAACTACACACAAAAAAAAAAGAAAGAAGTCTATTAAATGTAACGGGCGCTCGACGCGTTCGTTCATAACTTGAGAGTACAAAGTGATTTTTTTTTGTTTCGTCGAAATATTTACCGTAAAAAATGTTCTATTTTTTTCTCCGTTACAAAACGAGAAAGTAGGCAGTTCGAAAACGAAGAGCGTGTTGAGAAGTCTCCCTCCCGCGAAAAGTGTTAGAGCGAGGAGGGGGGCACAAAAAGCTTGTTTTGAAATTAGATGTACGTTTCGAGGTAGCGTCGATGAATTTGTTTTTTGTTTTTCTTTTTTTGGGCTCCGGTCTGCTTCGAGAGATGCGACTTTGACACGATATCTATATTTTAAAAATATATGCGTATATTTATATAAATTTTGGTTTCGTTTTCTTTTTCATTTTTCTTTTGTTGTTTTGTTCGTAATTGATTAAATCAGCGCGCGGATTGAGCGTTGCTCGGAATGCAGGGGAGGGGGGGGGTCGTGTGGTTGGTTTGCGTGAATGAAAGAAGGGGAATGTTAAATCCTAACAAATTTAACGTTTATTGGTTTCTTATACAGGGGGTCGTTTCATAGAGAAAACGCAAATGGAGGGTGCTAATGATGGCGTGAATTACTTCTCCAAGAGAATTACTTCTACCATTAACAGTGCGGAAGACTACCCCAAGACCAAAAGTATTTACCCGCGTGAATGTGCTAAGAGCTCAAAACGATACCACACTATTTCCTTAAGACCCTCTGTGAATCAGAACTGTCTGGGAGGAAGAACTTTTAGTCGAGCGAATACTCGAGAGTGCAAACAGGGGTCACCTCCTACACCTGGAGTGGTCTGGTAGAGTTCAGAGCTACGACTGAATCCGAAGAACACACTGAAGTGGGATTTCCTGCTGCAACTTATTGGCTAGTATAAGCAATAATTTGGGCTTTTAAGCTGACGTTGATGTTGTTTATCCGCTTTTAATTCACTTCGCTAGTGGTTTCTAAAGTTTCCAAGGTGATCAGTCGGCTGTATTGTCCAAAAAGTGATATAGTTGTCTTGACTTCCTTCGTCTACATTTAGTTTTGCGCTGTCTGGCATAACGGAATAATGTTCTACTAAACATACCAACGATTTTTACTCCATCGCTCAACATGTTGACTTTTTTGTCAACAAGGTGTGCTAACTCTGTCTAGTAGTGAACGGTACAACCCCCAAAAATATGAAACGCCTGCGGCTATTAATTTCAAATTGGGAGGCGCCTTGGCATCCCTTAGTTCCTTATATTTTTAAGGTGCAGTACTAACGATCACCTTTGGGGGCAGATTGGGGAAGGGAGGAGAGAGACGAACGGGAAGATCGCTGCGTCCGAGCAAATGACCCTTTTTCAGAGTCCATTTTATAGGTTATTTGTTAGTCACTTGGCCCGTATATAGCATCGATGTACCCCATGCTCAGTCAGGTTAACTTGGTTGGGCCACCCAGGTATGCAGTGCTGAGTGAGCTCATCCTTGAACCGGTGGGCTCCATGGTTATGATGCAGCTTGCTCATGAGCAGCAGGTTAACCTCCCTGTCTCCCACTGAAACTGTTGGAGAAGACCCTGCTCCATTGTGCTGTGGTAGAGGTTGCCCCGGAGGAAGCGAGCCATCATAGGCCACGGCAACTAGCCCCCACCCTCCCCATCAGGCAACACTAAACACCCTACAACTTCAACTATTAAGGGATGAATACTTGCTGTGTGCCATTTGAGGGAGAAAACACAACACTCACTGGATCCCCATTTGAATCAGAAAACCACCTGTTCCTGTGCCTGTCGTTCCCCATTAGTTTAAGTAGGTTAGTTCCCTGTATTATCACAAAGTTGGGCTAAGGAACAGGTTCAGATACCCCTCTTCACTAAAGCAACTCTTAACAAGTTCATCGCCAACGAGGGGGTGTTTATTGTTCATGCACATAGCGATTTTGCTACCAAGTAACACAAGTTTTTTTTTTAAATTTGAACTCGCCCTTCCACAATTGGCCTGTCTATTGATCCATTTCTCTCTGCTAGATTCAAACTGGCATTTCTGTCATCACTATCAGTGCCTGAATGTTGCTCAACAAAGTTCCTTTCTGTTCAGCTTTACAATCTCATTCAAGTTCTTGGTTTTCCGATTTCCCAAAATGTCCACATTCCAATCGGGCAAGGCTGGAGAATGGAATACTCAAGTTCAGTTTGTGCGCTTGAAGCTCATTTCTTGAGGCCTTAGTATGCTGTTAAGAAAGACATTCCAACTGAAGCGCGTCCAAGCAGTTAAAAAACGCATACTGCCCGATGCTTTGCTCATTTAGGTGTTGAGAGAACAGTCACGGACAGGCTGGACAAGCCTGCGTCAACAAGCGGAATTTCGTTGTCGTTTGACGCTATTCTGTTGTCTCTAGAAGAGGCAGGAGGAATTAAAACATACTACTCGCACGTATTTTGATCTCACCTGGAAAGTTTGAAGATTATAGTGGTGGCCACTACGAACCACCTGAGCTGTGTTTAGATGGCGTAGTAGAATTGTATGTGTCCGCTTAATATTAAGAAATACCTTTGTGTACACAGCAATTCCCAGTAGAGACAACTCAAAACTCAGAGCTCAGAATTAATCAGAAAGCCTCTGCTCACTATGAGGATTAGCTAGGCCTTCGAGTTTTGGTGAAAACAGTTGTTGAGGGAGAACAAAATTCGCTTCTGTGGAACTCGGCAATATCTCTCATTTTGGCCCAAAGTCACCAATGAAGTTGTGCTTTGTGAGAACCGTCATTCTCGATGAATTAATGTGAGTTCATTCCCATATCAATATTGGATTAATGGATATTCATTAAGGAGCGGAGTCTGTATTGCAATGAAATGTTTAAAATCCTTAGTTACGTGATATAACTATCAACATAATGACTGATAGTCAATACTCGAGCAGCTTGCAAGGCACTGAAGGAACTAATGCCTCAGCTGTTGAGGGGGTGCAGGATACTCTTATAAAGTTAACGACTACTGGATTCCTGGGTATAGAAAGATCACTGGAAATGAGAGTACAAACCATCTGGCCAGACTCGATTCATCTACTGTTACTATACGGCCACTTCCCCTTTGTGGGGGAAACTCCAAACTAATCAGAGTGCATGAGAGCTTGGAGAATGAATCAGACTGCGACGCTGCAGGGATGAGGCACCCCAAACGCTTTATCTCAGGACCAACACACGAGATAAGACATTGCCTTCTTATGATGGAAAGGAAGGACTTGAAGCGGATAATGAGAATCATCAACGGACATTACAAAATTAACTAACACGCGTATGTTACGGGTATAATTGACACCCCTCGAAGTGGTGTGGTACAGATGAGGAAACTCCGTATAATGTCCTGGTCCAATGCCAGATCTGAAAGGGAGCGATTTTTGATCTGTGGTACAACTTGCCCATAGTAGGCATGGACTGCAGGCTGCAGTGTTTATCCCAAACAAGCCATAGTTATTTAAATATAATAGTTACGTGGTATACAAAAGGGAGTATGGCTTTAGTACAACCTATTTAAAACTATAAAATACTTCATCAAACTTATCGCATCGCAGACAGCAAGATGTCTTTTGTCTATAGTCTTCAAAACAAATAGTCAGATCTATTGTTTCTCATAGTGACCATTCCAGAACTGCTGTACAGGTATTTTGGATCATTAAACAGGATTATATCAGTCAAAGAACAAATACCTACAAGTTGAGCACTTAAAACACGATTTGCAGTGTTGTGTGGGCTATACTTGAGAAAAATGATCAGAAACCCCCACATGAATTTATAAGACAGTACCAGAATATCTCCTTTTCGACGTGTTGGTGTCTTTCAAGATTTGTCTGTGCTGGAGGGTAGGAAAGTAGGATGAATGCAGTGAGCCACCCGAAGCTGTGGGAACATCAGGATAAGTCATCGCCAGCTGAGGAGAGGATCTAGAGCAGGCCCATTAGGAAGCAAAGTCCAGTTTCTCAGCTGTATCTCTGGTACCTATTGTCTCACTCTCCCTGGGTTTGTATGATAGAGGATGCCCAGGCAGATGTTGTATCCTGCTACAAACAACCACTCCTTTTCCCAGTTAACACCGCTGTCAACAAGGTGCTGCAAAGAGCCTAACGAGCCTGCGTATGAGGATCTTTGAATGGTTCAGAACCCTTAGGGGGGGCACTTCATCTACAAACCCTGCTGTGAAACACTATTCACTACAATTGCCAATTTGAAGAATAAACGCTGTGTCGCCTGGCTCCCATTATAGGCACCCCAGTGATCATAGTCTAGCGGTCAAAGACGAAAAGACATAATATGAAGAAACTCAGGGTATCGGTTCAGAGCTCGAGATCGCTGCAATTTTTACCTGAGTCAGCGGATCTCAACATTTCTAAACCCCTCGTAACAACACTAGATACACAAATAAAGACCTGTTTATATATAAATGTAACACCTGACAAAAAAATGTACTCTTCTTCAAAAATAACTTAGAACTCATCCATTTGTGAAACAACATTTTTGGTTATTATTTTTACTTGTTCACTTGTTACAAAAGTTTTACTCAATTTTTTGTTCCTCAGTGAGAATTCCTTGTTTTAAATGCTAATGAAAAGTGAGAATCTGAAGAAAACGTTAGCTGAATTACGAGCAATTTTATTTACAAGGTAACAAACCCATTTTATTTCTTCTGTGGCTAACTTTTGCTTTTAGTGAAAACAAATCAAGTTTCCCATTTATTCATTTATTCACGTTCAAGTTGTCAAAATCGCGTCGCAACTGATGAATTGGGAATATTGATGAAAAAGTAACAAATTGGCTGGTTTCCATCAATGCGAGAGCCTAGAAGTTTTGTATTTAATAACACTGGTTTTCAGGCAGTTTTGTGATTGGTTTTATGATTTATCGATTACGAGGGTTATGTTGTTCGCGTAGAGTAATGAGCAGCTACTCGAAATGGTATATGCAGATCGATATAAAAAGACAGGATAAAACATCGTGAGTAATAAGATACATCAGGAAGATACATCTCCCTTCCCCCTCTTCATAAGTTCAGTCTTTAGAGGGCCTGGATAATACAATACACCCAGATCAAGTGGTTCAGGTACACCCTGGAAATGTTTTTTTGTTTTTGTTTTTTGAGACCTAGGATTTTTTGGTCGGCTTCTAGTGGCCATTGAGTGATATTGAGGACCAACCCAGAACCATTTAGGACACCGTGATGGCAGCTCTACTTTCTTGTCGACTTCACCCTCACAAGAATCTTACAGCCTGCCGCTATTCTCATACATCCACCCATACTACCCCGTGGTTTGGTAAGTTAAGGAGCAGTCTTCCTCCATGTCTTCAGGAACAGCAAGCTCCATCCACTTCTCAAGGGCGATAGCATTAAATCCCCACAAACCAGGACCAGCTCCTTCACTTGCTCCTCTATGGAAACCTCTTGTTCCTCCAAGGTTCCCTCAAAGACCAAAATTGGGTCTTTAGGAGTAAGAGAGACAATAAAAACGTAAGATCATCACCCTTCTACCATACATAGCCAGGGCCTACCCCGTGCCTATTCGTGCAGACCTGACTTGGCTGGGCCACTGAGAAAGCAGCAGTGCGCAGGTCGTCTTTGAAACCATGGGCTCTGTGGTTATGGTGCTACTCACTCACTCATGAGCAGGCGACTAATTTCCTTCTTTCACTGAATTAGCTGCAGAAGATCGCTAGTTGAGCTCATCCTGGAGGATGCAAACCTTCATCGGCCACTGCACTTCCCCCTCCAGGCAGCTGGAACTCTCTGCTGAGAGCAGAGCATACATCTTATGTGCCCTGTACTTGTGAGGTCGTTCCCTACTGCAGTAGCAGAGAGGAGCACGGTCAGCTCGCAGTCAGAATCCTGATGTCGAGGCATCTGAAGCAACTCAGCACATCCATCCTAGGTTGGACCCCACAGCTGATCAATCCAATGCTTACTGTGCCCTTCCTCAAGAGGAGAGCAGCTGCCTTCTAGTCTATTTTGACTATGGCTCTTCATTGCTTCTTCGTATTAGTCTTTCTCAGTCCTGCTGCAGAGATGCCAGGATATGCTGCATGGTCATTGCGCTGTCAACACCCCTAATCTTAATAGATGCCTGAAGGACGGGAGTCCTGACTGTACCATGATCAGCAAAGACCTCCTGGATCTTATCAGAAAACCTTTTTGGGTCTGCAGTCTGTCGGGCCAACTCGATCATAACATCGCCCTTAACAGGTCTCCTAATAACCCTAACCTCTGTACCATCCCCTTTTGGGCTGAACTTTGCCTGCACATTCTGCAGATTTGGCGAATAAGATCCCTGGTTTGATGATAATGGTGTCTGTGGGTCTCCTTATCCTGAGCCATCTTTCATGGAGGCTGCTATTCTCACCCACCAGGCTATTTCTCCTTCTGGCCGATTGTTCATTCCCAGAATCATTCTCCTTATTCTTCTGCAGCTGAAGTGTTGGCTCTGGAAGCGAGTGCTCTGATCAGACCTCCAAGAGCCTGTCTTCGGGCCCTTCTAGTTTTTATTCTGTAAGGGCTATAGTAGATATAGCATAGTTTATATCGAGTAAGAACTACGTACAATCTAGGGGCCACTCTTTCCACCATCTCCCCTTCTTCTTCTCAGTGTACTGAAAACTCATGACATCCTTGAAGCCAACTTTCTTCTTTTTCCTGATGACGTTGTGTATCCTCCCTGCTCTTCAATATCATATTCACGAAATTGCGGATGGTCGACTCGCTTTGAAATCAGTTGGCCCATTAATAGGGGAGGACTCGCATTGCCAACTCTCTTCTCATCAAATGTTCTGCTGGGATGTTGCCAGAAGGACCAGAGATGGATCTCCATAACCCATGTCTTTGTTCTTGCAGAGAATCTTCTTCAGAGTTTAGACTGACCGTTTGGCTTCCCCGTATCATTGGGAGTATAAAGGGCTGACCCTAACACTTTTGAAATCATAATCCACAGTAAACGTTGTCCAATCGTTGGTTGTCTATTGAGAGCCAGAGCCCGTTGCTACTGTATTAAAGAAATTGGGTTGTGTCCGCCAGTAGGCAAATACTAAAGTTAACGTACCTGTTAGGTGAGTCCGTCTCCTCTGGCTTGTGAGTTACTGTGGGCAAGCGCTTTCGATGTAACTCACAAGCCAGAGGAGACGGACTCACCTAACAGGTACGTTAACTTTAGTATTTGCCTACTGGCGGACACAACCCAATTTCTTTAATACCTAACACAACCAGTCCGGCTAAGGTACTACTAACAAGACTGACCAACAAGACCTCTCCCCGCCCCTTCCCCAACGCTCCATCACTCCCTTCACCTTTCTCTTTGTATATAAAGACCACGACCAACTGACTGACTCCAGTACTGACTAAACGGCCAGACGATGATGTCTTTACATCGAAAGCGCTTGCCCACAGTAACTCACAAGCCAGAGGAGACGGACTCACCTAACAGGTACGTTAACTTCCGTTGCTACTGATTCCAGAAATCCAAATTGAGTGAAGTAAGTCTTCGTCATTTTGATCAAATCTGTTGTGGACGAAGTCGACATTGAGAGAAATAACTAGACCCGATAGTATGATTAACCAGCTGATTGTACAGCAAACACTCGTAAAATAATAATACTGAATTCTGATTAGTTGTGAGGACGCTGATTGCACTGCCAGGGAGGTCTGCAGTTGGGTGCGTGGGTACAGTTAAAGGTTTTTTGACAAGAAGTTTCAAAATTGGCCACCACCAATTGGTAATTCACTTTCAGGGAGTTTTGCAGAAGTCAACACTGATTGCCACAAAGGTTTTGCTCGTTTCCTATTCGAATTTTTATTTATTGGTTATATTTATGGTAGAACTCAGGTTTCGCACTGTTGATTAATTTATCAGCCACACTGCGAAGCGATTAAGGCATTAATAAAACTACAGCGTAATGTATGGTCATCAATTATTCAACAACACTTCTAAACGCAGTAACACTGCTGTTTCATGCTCAGATCAATTCCTTGGAAATGCTGTCCTATTGTCCAATGCTGATAAACTTATCAACAGAATGCTGTCATTCCGGTAAATTAATCTGGTACTGCTGTAGTTTTTCATTTTTTATGTCAATTTTTCAACCTCTTTTGTATCAACTAATTCTGAACACTACTGTGTGTCTCTACTATTTGATCTCACGTCTAACGCTACCGTCGCATGCTGTATTTTTTTTTTTTTTTTTTTTTTTACAGCCGTTCTAAAGACTTTTGATATTATAGTCATTTCGCATCTCTCGACTCGCCTCGAACGTCCCCTCCTCCCTGCACACCATTAGCAATATCATCACTTTCCTAAACCTCAACACCGCTTCACCAACCGTAACCTCACGATGTTTTAGCGAACCCCCCCCCCCACAATGAGTAAACACATTATAAAATACATTTATACTCAAACTACGCGTATTACTGCCAATTATTAAACGTGGCCTCATTTTAAGTAAACGAAATTGAAGAAGAAAAACTAAAAAAGAGTAGGCATTAAATCAGGGAAAATTAGACGAGCGGTTTTTTTTGTTTTTTTTCGTTTATCGACTACGTAGATTTTGACGAAAATAGACGAAACAATTTATTTATTTAAAATAAAAAATTTAAATTAAAAAAAGTAACGAACGCTGTGAAAAGCCTTGAAGGACTTCGGTCGGTACATGAGACTGATTTTGGATGAGAACTTAGAATTTTGAATTAGTGTTTAAAAAAACAAAAAAAAACGAAATTGGCGAAAGTGAAAGAAAAAAAACGAATTTTGATTCGGGAAAGTGGAAGTGAAAAGTGTTTAGCTCGAACAATTTTTTCTTTAATAAAAAAACACGAATTTGTCTTATTCTTCTGAACTTCGTCTAATATTTCCCCCTCTCTCCTCCTCTCCGTCGACGAAAAACCTTTTCGCGCTTGTTGACGCGTAAATTTACTAAATTAACGAATTTTGACTTTTGCGCAACTTATAGCCATTTTACTCGTAGTTGGCCGTTTTGATGTCGTTTTCGTTGTTGTTCCGCCCTCCTTCAATTTTCTCGTTCCGAATTCGTTTTGTAAAATGGTGAAAACGAACTTCATCGATGTTTTTTTAAAATTTGTTTCGTCATTCTCTACGGACAAACTTCTTCTAACGTATCGCTGTGTCTTTATTCCTTCAAAAATGTCTTCTTATCGCGTTGTTGTTCGTCTTTAAACAAAAACATTTCTTACTGTCTTTAAACGTTACGTATTTACTATTAAAAAAAAAGTCTGCTTCTAACAAACTTAATTTGTTCCGTTTCAAAGATGAAAAACAACCAAAAAACTGATGAGTACCTTGAAAACAAAAGAAACAAATTGTAGTTTGTTGAGTAGCTAACAAAACAACAAAAAAATTGTCAAAGTTGGTGATATTTTTTCATATAAGAGAGACTACGAATATTTGTTGTAAATACTATTTTTTTGAAAGATGGGATTCGCATTTAAATAAAATATTTAAAACGATACAAAAAAAAATTTTATGAAACAAATTTATAAGTGTTTTTTTCAAACTCTCAAAAAAGATGTTGTTCTCGAATTCAGATTTACTTGTAATATTATAAACGAAGACGTTTGTTCAATGGTTCTTTTCGAATATTGCATTAATAAAGTAAATTGAAAAAAAAAATTGGCGCTATTGTTTGATTTCCTAGGTACCCTGTTTCATGGCAATTGATGAATTGGGAACACCGTTGCGAGCTTTTGTATTGTCGTACGAATTGGGTGAGTGTATTGATGTACTGATGAGCTTGTATTGGTGACTAACGGGCTACTTGACTAATTGAGATGGTTTGAAGAGCAAATTACTGGAGCACTAGGGAGTCAAGTCGTCAACTATTTTATCATTTGCTAATAGGTAGCATCTATGAGGCTCATACCTGACGCCACTAGAAATGAGACTTTCGCACCCAAGGCTGATGTTTGGTCAAGTGATTCAGTTGTGAAAGCGACAACCCAATTACACTTTGGTATTCGCTCAGGTGAAGTACCTTATTCTGACCCGTTCTGTCAGCCATGTGACCAATTTATTAGTACGATGGGGAATGTCGCCGTATCTTTCAGGTAGGATGTATCATAAGACCAGCACAGGAGTAGAGTTCATTAGTTGAACCGCCTCTACTTTTTGTATTAACTTCCTTTTTGCAATGGCAAAGGAAGCCAGGGCAGGGAGGCCTTTTGGGGGGCCTTTTTTTTGTGGGGCTCATGGTTCAACTCGCTGCACAACCCCCTTGAAATTAGGTGGTGGCCCCCGAAGGTGTCAATCCATTTTTAAATTCGGAGTAAGAGAACAGCTGAATTTGTGCTACATTGAGGTTTTGTAGCACCTTGGGCTTAATTACCAAAAAGGGTCACGCTAGGAGGGAATGAAATGATGTCATAAAATAAATATATAAGAAACTTGGGCCTCACTCCTTTATCTTGAAGCGAATATAACTGATTAAAGGTAGTCATCGTATTGGAACGAGATTGCACAAATAAACGCGCGTACTTTATTGTGTTGGGACCTTGACCCAGAGAAGTTCAGCCGAAGCTGAGAGAACAGCAGCATAGGCCTTGGACAACGGAGGCCCATTTTCCCCCTCCCTTGGAACAGACCCCTTACGGAGCTCGCTTCAGTCTCCCGAGCAGTAATGTTGGTAACTTAACAGATTGCTGCTTCAAACACGCGAGACGATTTTAATCAGGTTATGCATTTCTTTACTAAACGCTTATCTACATTTTGAAAGCTTTTAGACCTTTCTTTCTGTAATATATGATCGCCATGTGATTTACGGATGATACACTAGGAAAGGACTAGCCCCCTCAATCCAAATAGCCTCTAATCAGCAGTTGACTATTCCCGCTTGGCGATACTGCTATGAAGCCTGGGCTCTCAAAGTCGTACCATACCACACTTCCTTTTTAACTGTGATTCATTTTCCACCTTCTAGGAGAAGTGTTGCTGAAGGTGAGGAAGATGAAGTTCAAGGACAGCACCTATCTTTGCTCTATAGGGATCACCACTCACAAGGCACTCGGGGAGAACGACTAGCTCTTTTCCTGAGCTGCCCCTAAAGTGCGTCATACCACCTGAACTACATGAGAAAAGAAGTTGGCTATTCCTACTTAACTAGTCTGCTGTGAAGCCATTAATACACAGAGTTGGAGTTAGATGAAAACGGATTTTTTTAGTCGAGCTCCATGTGGACTTAAGGTTAGTTGCTTATCTCGTCCAGGCTCTGAAAAACAGCCAGTGCCCTACCTAATGCACCACTAAATAATGGACAGTTTTGCAAATGAAACCGTGAACAGAAAGCAGCCTGAGACTGCCTGGCGTTCATTCGTGTGGTTATTGCTAGTTGTTTATTCTTTTAAGCGTATTTTCTAGCTCTGTACGTCACAATATAGCGAGCTAATTTACGCTTATAAGTTAAACTACATGACTCTAGCTGCAGGGCCATTGGCTATTCAAAACAGAATTGATATTTGTCATGGTTCTTGCAGGAGGACAACACATCTCTGTGAAGTAACAATGCTAACAATACCGCACAAATTAAAAAGCCATAAATAAATAATGATATCACTGACAGTTGCTGGAAGAAGCGACAAATAAGTGAAACTATTGTCAAGAAAAAGGTCACGATCGACAAAATGCAAGCTTTCAAGCAGGCTATAGTTTGACCAGTCGTCATTCTCCTCTATTTTCGTTTTGCCTTATGACAATTGCCCCACGCTATTTACTCAACACCTCGCCCCAGTACAGTTGAGTGAGTTATACGTTTTATTTACTTATCGGCAACACCCTCGTGTTCCCATATTTTTGTACTGATCAGATGGAAACACTTGTAGTCGCATTTTTGGGTTTTGTCTTATTTATCAATCAACAGTATTACCACCCCTCACAGTATTATCACTGCATGAGTTCATAAGTAATGCTGGTAAGTTATATGTTACAGTTGAATCAAAAGACAACTTTGTCAAGTTTTGCATTTATTTTCAGTTTATTGCCAAACTACATTTCTTAAAATAGTGGCAACACTGTGTAGTGTATTGTTTGATTGGCATCACTTTTCAATGCCACCTAATTTTCAGATCTATCTGACGCTAGTAAGTCCTAAAAGAAATAAACACTGAGGGAAATGTATCCAAATAAAAATTAATTGCCCGGGACCTTCTCTAACTCAGTTTTCATCTCTGGTGATGCAAAGATAAGTATTTTGTTAAAGACATATTGACAGAGTATTCAATTTTATCTTATTTCTCAACCAACGAGCTCTACTGCTTCGTGTTTAGTTGATTGTGATTTTATTGGCAACACTGATGGGTGAGTAGTGTCATATAGCGTAGTCAACAGGTAATTTGGTTCTGTAATAACATTTTGGTTTATTGCTATTGCCAGCCAATTTTACCTTTATTCTGAACCAACTGACAACACTTTTCAGTACCATATTATGTATGGACTAACAGACGAAATTGATGAGGTTGATTAGGTTAAGTACTTTTTGTAGACCTTGCAATGCTTCAGTATCCTATTTATTACTGGCTTATCTGTAAACCTATTGAGTTACCCTGTACTTGTGAGGACTGTCTCAGCAGAGGCTGGATGTGGTTTTGTGCAGGAATGCTAGGGATGTCACATCAGGGAATACCCGTTATATTGGACCTAGAGATGGAACTGAGAGGACTAGATTGTTCATAGGGACATCTATGGCTGTTGTAGAGAATCATTGACCACGTTCATCTGAGTCATTGTATATTTAATTGTAAGTCTGATGAGAACTGAATTCTGATACAGATTGATTCCAGATCGCTCATGAAGGACTTGCACAACCTAAAGGAGAGAGAATGCCATCATCTTCAATTGCTGAACCCAAGGTTGCCAGTAAAGCAAGTTACCTTAGACAGCACCTGTTCAAGATGAATTGGCACATTCAGAGCTCCATTGAATAAATCACTCCACTGAATCAGGTGAAGCATCTCTGTACACTCCAAATAATTATGGACAGCATTCCTTCACAGCGCGTATAACTGACAGTACAATGACGCAGCTAGTAATGTTTTTTCTCTGACTGAGGCTGACACGCTCAGTCCATCGTGGAATCCCTGCAGTGTTACAACTCATGCTTAGCAACTTGGAAGAACAGGAACTTCAGAAACTAAGATTCTTTCCAGGAGGTTGGAGTAGAGCTTGTTTCGGATTTGATTGCCACCAGGTTTTTAAAAGAAAAGGACGGATTAACATTTTCTTGATGATTCCCCCTCCTCAACAGCAGTCAACCTTTTATGGAACACTACTCTAATCAGTTGAATAGGTTCTCAGGTCTACTCTGGTTAACTTACAAGGCTCAAATGTGGAAAAGTGCTCGTATGAAGTTACTGCTATTGGGTACCGGGGGATGAGTTAGGGCTTTGTAACTCAGAGCAGATCCAGCATTCCTCGAGCAAAGCTGACTAATGGTGAATGTCAGTGGCCCGAAGAAAAACAGAAGGAAGCTGCTGTTTTGTACCATTAACTCCGCCCTCTCAAAGTGTGTGGGCAGGCTGTTGTTGGAGAATTACAGGCTAAATGTGTAACAGAAGTTCAAGAGGAACGTATCACAATGTAAATGTTGGAAAACATCCCAAGCTACAAGAAGCAAGATAATGGTAGCCAAACTGACCCAATGATGACTTACAGCCAAAAATGAAAGCACCGCGAAGTAAAATATGAAACGTTACTGTTCATTAGGAATAGGCACATGATACCTCTGACGCAAAAATATAACAAGTGCGAGGGATGCTAGTTTGGGGTACAAGCAGCACCTTACACACAACTGGAAAGCTGCTACTTCCCGTGTGATATTAGTCATGAAGCTTCTTCATTGTAGGTGTTTCTGAAATTACTGCAATGGATGGGAGCTATGGAAGACCACAGGAGTAGTCAGCGTCAAAGACAGTGAAAATAGCATGTGCCAGCTTTACATTCAAGACGAAAATGTCATAAGAACCAAACCAGAGTGGACAGCATTATCTACTGTGCAGTACTAACATGAACGAGTCACCTGGGAGAGAAAAATCTTCAATAGGCACGAGTACACGTAGGTAGACTATGTTTTGGCTAGCCACCTATTCTTCCCCTCTCTACTGAAGACTGATGGCCCCCAGTTCTGTCACCAGAATTTCAGGCCACCCGAATAAGTGAGGAAGTTCACTCTTTCATTGCAATAAGCTCTTATGATCACGAGGAAACTGTAAAATGGGGTGGAAAAGTACTTTTATTTTCCAGGCTGTGTAACGAATAGTTGATGTGACATACAGTTCAGCCTGAACAGGAAGAATTAATTTACAGGAAGGGGACGAACAATCAAGTTCTTTCGAAGACTGGAGAGTGAAAGAGCAAAACAAAAAACATAAGCGTGGGCTGATGGCTGTAGGCTTTCCTCTACCCCTAGGCTAAGAACGATGGATGAGTTGACAAAGGGAAGCGGACGTAAACAGCCTGGCTGTAGGCATGAGGACGATGTGACCTCAAAGATGAGTGTCTAGATCTTACAAGTAAAGGAAGAAGAGCAAACCAAATGGCGTATTGTAGTATCAATCCCATTTCCAGCACAGAGGACGGATGTTACAACCAGAACACTACTTGGCAACGCTGAAGGGAGTCTACATTTCTCGACAGGGTTGTGTATTTTCCTTCCTTTCTTATCTATCTAGCTCAAATTATAGTATGGAGCTCCTTGCATTGGTCCACTAAGTGAGTTCTCATAAAAATGTCAAACTAAATAAGGCTTCAGTCCCCATATCATGCCTTCTCAGCACTTCTGGCTTTTTGGGGGTAACAGGTTTGTCTTTATCAGAATGACTGTTCCCCAACACTCACAAGAGAGTTATATCAATCCAAGTCACGGGGGTTGCAGTTTCGCAAACATGCAAGAGCGTGACACTCGGCTGGTCATTTAGCCAGTCCTTGAGAATGTTGTGGCGGCTTGCCACCATTACCTACCCTACAAAAGGCGCCTCACCACATAGTCATCCCGACAGAGGGTGCTAGCCGTGAGCCACAAACGACTCCTGGAGGGGATAGCAGGTGGCCAACCAGAGAGGACGACTCCCTCCAAGAGTACGTATATAAGGGCCTGCCTGCACGGACAAACGGCATTCTTTCTTTCATTCTTTCACCGATCTCTTCTTCTGACAACAACCAGCCACCATCAAAGGCGCCAGGGGGGACGACGAGTCCGCCCTCTCGCATCTGAAGAAGAAGGAGCGACGACTCAACCGAGCCCTCGCCGTGAGGAGCTACTGCTCAACTGAGCCCTTCAAACTACGCTTCGACGCCTGAGGAACTCGTCCCTCGTCCGCTGCTCAACCGAGCCTTCCGACTCAACCGAGTCCCTCATCTCGCGTCTGAGGGAGAAGCAGCGACGACTCAACCGAGTCCCTCGCCGTGAGGAGCTACTGCTCAACCGAGCCCTTCGACCTACGCAACGACGCCCAAGAAACCCGTTCTTCGCCTCACACTCTCTCAACCAGCAGACAGGACCTACACACACAACAACAATATTTCATCGGCCCTTTTTAAGGCCACACAAGCACTTGAAAAGGGGACCCCGACAAATGTGTTTCCACTCGGAGGTATGACTCTGGGGAGTTGCCACCTGGAAGGAGGTTCTGGCTCCCCACCTGAGCTAACTATTGACTTGGGTGGCAAGTTTTAAAGAAAGAGATCAACCGTGGGCAGTTTTTTGCCATAACCTTCTTCGCAAACTGGGTGAAATGGATATAAGATTGCTTATTAGCAGTCAAAACAGGTTTGGCTGTTATCTCAACAACCCTTTCTCACTGTTGTAAGAACTATAGCGAAGCAGCACATGGTTTCTTGTTTCCTCCAAACAGAGGCTCAATGCACCGAAGTTGTGATGTCCCATAAGGAACTGACTCGTTCAGTGGTCTGACTCTCCTCGCTTTCTCCTAAGATGTTCACAGATGTTGGAAAAACTCGTAATCGTCACATCCCTTTGACGAAGGTTCCCATTTCATTCGCCATTCACCTAATGCCCGTTCATCTAGTGCTGCAAGTTGTTGTTCAGTGAAGATGTCTATATGGGGCTCAGCCATGAGTGAGGGAAGGTCCCTTTTCACTCTCAACTTGTCCACCACACACACTCAATAGCCAAGTCATCGAGTAAGTGGCCAGTGATCACTTGGAGTGCTATCTTGTAGGACTTGGGGATCCACAGGATTTGACTGGCACTCTCCTTTGATTGATTGTGAGGTTGCTACCCCAGGAAATGGGGCCACAGCCAATCTGGATTGTGTCTTTTGTCGGTCAACAGCAACGAAGGGCTGAAACAACAGCGTTTACTGCCACAGAGTGAGATCCATGAAATCCAAAGCTTCCTAAGATTAATGTGGTTAGTGTTCAGCTAGAATTAGCCAGCCAAAGGCACATTTAATCTCAATTTGTTGGGCTACCTGATAAAACCTATGCTGAATTGCAATCCTATAACTCAAGAGCCTTCCAGGCATTATGAACAAGCTGCATCACTTTAGCTCTCAAAGGTTAACTTAGCACTCAGGGATGGTCCGTATTTTACTCCTGAGTGCAAGTAGAAAATACCTGAGAGAGTAAGTACACTTTAATAAACTTGTGGTAAGGCAATTCAGACCACATTAATAGTCAGAGGGGTGTTCTTAAGGTTGTTTATGTTTAAAACAATTCCGTGGTGGACGAGGGGAGTTCTACTGCCTGACAGACACTCCAAATGGGAGCATTTTCATGATGATCTCTTTAAGTAGTTATACTTTTTTTATTGCTGAGACTAGTTTGCATTCAAAAACTGTCATTCGGAAGAACTAGAACAGTTCAATGTTGAGGGGGGGCAGATTCATTTAACGTTTTTCTCTTTTTTCCAGGTTCTGTGTCGCTGTGGAGGTTTCTTCTTTTGCTTCTTAACGACCGAAATTTCTGCCCACGCTACATCAAATGGTTGGATCAGAGGGAAGGCGTTTTCAAATTAATGGACACGAAAGGGGTGGCCAAATTGTGGGGGATGCAGAAGAACATACCGGATATGAACTACGACACTATGAGTCGCTCTCTCAGGTAAACTTGGGCTTTCGAAACTTAATAGAGGTTTAAATGGCAATGAGCTTTTTCACTTGTCGTGGCTGGCTGTACCAGGAGGCAATTTTGTTCAGTTTCCCACCAGCCAGGTTAATTCACTCTTTGTCGCTCCTACGTGTGGCTCTGGCCCAACGGCTGTGCTCCTTTTTGCAATGCCATCAGCCTTTTCATTACTCTCCCCGTCATCATTTGGAGTCTCACTCCTTGCATGATGTGAGGTTGTGCATAGGAGTTTAGTGAAAGAGGCTGTAGTGGTCTTAGTTGAGTTAATATGTAGCCCTTTGGATGATTTCCACAGCTCCTTGTGTCCGTTGTGATACTGTGGTGGCAAAATTTGTCGCTTTCATGCTGCAGTGTTTCCAGCAGCTCGTTCACTACTAGTAGCCATAGGTTCGGAGAAAACACTCCCCTTCGTGGTCAGCCTCGAGTGGGAATCACTGTGATGCCATACTCCCTTCACTGAGCCGTGATTTATCTACTCATAGACCATTTCACAGACTCGTTATATACCCTTATTTGTTGCTCTTGCTAGAAGGGATTTGAAGAACATGTTGCCAAAGGCGCCTCCCAAGTCTATGAAGCAGCACCACCTTGTATACAAAGGCTGTGTCAATCTCCCACGTCAGCTCCATAAGTGCAGTTTTGGTCGACTTGCCCTTTCAATAGGGGTTGGGTCTAAAGTGTGGCTTTATAGATCATATCTATAATCTTTTCCGTGGCCAGAGGAGAGAGGAGGAATGGTTTGAGGTCTCTAGAATTGTGCCAGTTGAGTAATCTCATACACGACAAAGTGTAAAGTGAGAGTCTCGAAACACAAGCCTCATCTTCCTCCGTGGGTAACGCTCATGGCCTAATGAGACGCTTCTCTGAATGTCCTAATCAGTTGGGCCCCTAGACCCCGCCGAATCAGAGCTGGGAAGCCCCCATCTCCTCTGGAAACTTGTAGGGGTTGAAGGAATTTCTGTCCATTTAACCTTTTCAGAAGTGACGATGCAATTTGCATATCTCAGTGAAAGACGGTTTGGGCAAGAGCAGCCTTTTCATCAAACACCTCCCGAGTTTCCCTCCCATCTTCTGTGAAACCACCGTCTGTCTTTCCAACGGACTCTAGTTTTTAGTCCGTGGAAAGTGCTCTCAACAGCCTGAAGGCTCCAGTTGCACTTGATATGTTACTGCAGAAATTCTTTCAGGATTCTCCTGCACTCTTCTGATGGTCTTACTATGCATGTTCAGGGTTGTCCCGTAGGCTTCCCAGTCCCTCGTTCTTTTGTCCTTAGTGAAGAGTTTGGTCCTCGCTGAAGACCTGAGTGTTCCCAACTCCTCAATCCACCAGCACGCCTCGCCAATGGTTTAGTGATTACAGGTTGTGGAGTTGTCTTCACAGCGCTCAAAACACCGAATATATATATATATATATTTTTTTAATGTTAATGCTGCGTGCAGGCTGCTCGAAATGACACGTGAACATAAAATGTTCATTTGTGGGAAAATAAATCAAACTCACTGGCTTCTCCTTATAAATCAAATTTTAATTTTAATAACTGCTTACGAGTATTTTAATGTATTGTACCCTTTCGGTTCTCTTTATTATGTTCTGCGCCCCACACATAAAATACTACCCGCACATCACACTCTACGTTTGTCTCTACCGCAGGTACTACTACAAACGAGGGATCCTCACCAAAGTCAGAGGACAAATGAAAGTGTACAAATTTCAAAATTTGGTTAAAACCCCCGTTTTGAAAGAGCGGCTCAACAACCGGCTGGTGGCCGAAGGAGAAGCCTAGCACTTGAGACTCAACTACAACGACTTAATTCATCGACTCATCACGTGATATTTATCTTTTAAACAAATTTTTTTTTTTGTCGCATCACAAATATATTTTATGAAGTTATTTTGTCAAAAAGAAGCTAAATATTTTTTTTTAGAAAAAATTGTATTTTTGTATTTGTACATCGAGGGTTCTATATACCGAGGGCTTTTGTAAGTTTAACAAAAACACAAGTTACCTGTTCCTTTAATCTGTTAAGTTTGTGTTCGTCGCTTAATTGTTTTACGGTTCATTAAAATATGTTATATTTGTTCTTGTACGCTCTTTTGTAAGATACATTTTGATTTGCGAAATTTCGACGACTTCGAGAAATGTACGACTAAATTTGCTACTTCTCTGACCAAGAGGTGGGAGTCAGTCATGCATTGTTTGAAGTCGTACGGTTTAGTCGAAGTTCATGGTGAACGCCTTATACTTAGTTGACTGTTATAAATTATTATTCGTCTGATTGATGTCGTTATGTAATGGACTGTTCTAAATTATTGGTGGAGGGTGAAAAGGAAGCTTCCCCTGCTCTGGGCCAAACCCTGTTTTGAACGAAATGTTGCTGCACTAGAGGGCATGAGTGACACGTACAAGTTTTTTCTTGGGAGAAAGTGGATTGAGAAGGCCAGTTCCTTATGGAACATGGGGCCTTCCATGCGCCGTTTTACTTCTTTTCAGTCAAAGACTCTCCATCTTGGAAACAAGACACCACATGCTGCTCCACTATAGTTCGTACAACAGTGAAAGACAATTGTTGGAAGAGCTTTGACTACTAATAAAGATGGTACGGATTCCCCAGGGCCATAGCTCCATGTAGAAGCACATGGGCAACAGCTCTCCACCAGGGGACCAACTAAATGACAACCTGCCACACCTCCACAAGTCTGGGTGTGGTGGATGCTGAGCAAGAACCCCGGGCCATGGCACGATATCGTAACTACAACCTGTGTGACTTTCGACTATTTTATGAGTGTTAAGGAACAGTCATTTCGATAAGGAAACAGGCCTGTTCTAAATTATTGGCTTTCATAAAACATTGAGTACGTCGGGGTTGTGGTAACAGTTGTCTTAGTAGGACGTTGTAGCTGGTCATCATTCTCCAGTTTGCCATGAGTTATCAAACTCAAAGTGCCTGGATGTAATGTACTCTGATACCCAGGGAAGTGTGAAAAGTCGTTAATCCAATAAAACCCCTTGTCTCGAACCAAGCAAAATCAGGAAATAGACTTCTGAATATTCATAGCAACACAGCGTTAACATAACTAGAGGGCACCCTTCATTCAGTCCCCTCATCATTTCTTCTCCCCTTTCTCAGTTGATTGACGTATTTCCTGTGTCTTTTATCGTTTACACTGTGTGACATCAACCCATTCTTCTCTAGGGCGTGGCCTGGTGACCAGTCCTTTCCACTTGGCGATAGCACCTATACTTATTCTCCCACTATGAACTTGTGCAACTCCTTCCCTTCGCATTTTGCCTGTTGTAGTATTGATTTTTCTTAGTTTCTTATAACACACAGTTTTAAGAGATCAAGCTCTGTTTTCAGCCTACGCCCGAGTAGCAGCTCCCCTGGTGCTTGACGTGTTGTTGCATGAGATCAAGGAATCTCTCATGCTGTTGAGCCCGATTTCCTTATTTAAACTGTAATCTTCCCAAGAAGGTGCGTATTGCTCGTTCTGTAAGACTATTCGAACGAGGGTAGTGAGAAGTGGGTAAAGATTGATCGATAGTCCTGCGGGGAGTGATTCAAAATCGAGGGAAGCAAACTGAGGTTCATTGACCAGACAGCCCAAATCTTGTGAAAATGTCTTTCAGAGCCATAATGGTAGCTTCGCCATCCATACAACCTCCATTCACTTCGTAGATGCATCCACAACTACTAAATATGTAATTCCATGGAATGGACCTGTGAAATCCCACAGGGGACGAGAGCATGGTTGAGAAGCAACGTCCTACGAAAAAATAGGAGTTTCTTCTAGCTAAGGTCTTGAACAATTGGCACTTGTGGCCTCTCAATCTCACCATCTATATTGGGTTCGAGCTATGGCCTTCATAGGTATCACTCCAGGGTGCCCTAAATACAGCATTTCCAAAAATGAGTTTCTCGCACGTCCCTGAGTTGGGAGACAAGCGAGCGGGAGGCGCGCTCGCTCGCCTCGAGCGCGGTTGCTTTTTTAATGAGACGGGTGGGAGGGAGGGAGTTCAAGCGACGAAACGCTGTAGCTCCCGCGTTCTACTGCGTTTCGTTAACTTTTTTAAACCGTTTTTCTCCCATTACAACCACGGGCTTCGTCCGATCGGATTGCCGAGATGGCGGGCACAACTAGATACCAAATCGGATTTTTGGGCGAAAGAACGAATTTTTTTACTCTTCCATTCCGTAGAGGAATTTTCTTTTCCATTGAATATTCGTCTCGTTTCTCAAAAAAGAAATGTTTTTGAAGCCCAACTATTGGGGACGCTATCAACCACCTACTGATCCCAGCATTGGACGTTATTTGCATGCCTAACCACCTTATGGCAGGACGCAGTGACAAGAGCGTCTTCAAGACGTAAAGTTATCAAGTGAGCTAAATGTGTCTTCTTCTCGCTGTTAGATTTCGCTCTGCACTGGATTGGTAGTCTAGAGGGCGTGTTAGGCAGTAATGTTGTCTTTTACTGGTCTGTACTATATGGGGTAACTAAATGATCTTAATACTCTGTGAATGATCTTAATACTTACTTCAGAATTCTCTGATAAAATGTGTCACCGAGGTCTGTGGTCGGTCTTAGTCTTATCTCTCTTCCAAAAAGATACTGATGAAACCGATTTACAACAGCAAAATGCTTCTTCTAAGACTGCGTAAAAGTATTGAGACAAACCCTGTCGGTCGCGTTCCATCTGGAAAACTACTCTCAAACCAATTTGTCGTCCAAGTAATGATGCTGGCACGGATGGTGAAGCATGTGTTCAAAGCAGCGTAATCTTGGGTTATGTGAATAATCCAGAAAAAAACCTGCAAATTATTACACAATGGTTTATTATTCTCATGAACAGCTTGACCTAGTATTAGTGCTCCCCCATCCCATTCGACTCAGCATCGAATACTAGTAAACCATACAAAACATGTCCTGGCTACAATGGAACTACGGAAACAAAACGTCTGATGATTTTGCCCCGTCGGGGAAATTGGAAGGGGGGCGCTCGAAGCGAACCCACCCGTTCCGAGGCGAAAGGGGAGTTGGGAGGCAAGCGAGCGGGAGGCGCGCTCGCTCGCCTCGAGCGTGGTTGCTTTTTTAATGAGACGGGCGGGAGCGAGGGAGTTCAAACGACGAAACGCTGTAGCTCCCGCGTTGTACTGCGTTTCATTAATTTTTTTAACCGTTTTTTGCCCATTACAACCACAGGCTTCGTCCGATCGGATTGCCGAGATTCAGAATGAATAATAAACCAACAAGGTTTTGCTTGAAATTAAGCCGAACGGAAGAATAACTAGAGACCTTTAAAGGGTTTCTGATGCTTGTGGTAGTTTATTAAGCTCTTTAGGGTTTCTGCGTTCAGTCAAAAGGATCCCTCGTGAGAACTGAGAGTTAACTTTCTTCACCAAGTAGGGAACTTAAGTAATCAGATCAACACGTTTCCAAGGCTTTTGTGACCGGAAATTATCATTTGAGAAAATGGCCTGTGGCTCCTGTTCATTTTCTTTTGGTCTCGTTTGGTACATTAATCCTTCTGAATAATACACGTATGATTTCAGTCGGGACAATTTTTACTATTAATTGCCGTCTGTTGTAGTCAGGTCATGTTTCGTATGGTTTACTTGTATTTTTCGATGTTGAAGCGCTCTACAAATATCGTCGTTTGTGCATGAGCTGTCGTTTCCTGGATTGTTGATATAGCCATGTTAAATTCTTGGTATTTTTCGACGTTTGATGAAACACGCGCGGGTCTCTATCACGCTGTGCAAGATAATAATAAACCGTCGTGTATAATTTGCATGTTTTCAACTTAGTAGTCTTGTATTATACAGAAACGACTACGAGTTGTAGTTATACGTTAGTTTTTCGAATGAAGATCGTTAAGTAACCGCAGTAGCAGCAACTCAATAACCTCCGTATCTAGAAGCGCTACCAATTTCTATGGGGAAGTTCGTACTGAGTGAAAATTATAATTAGAGTTTGTACGTGGGGGTGAGGACTTTTGTGTGATACATATGTTTAATATGGAGCTATGTGGTTTATTTTTAGATTTTAGAACACAGTGGCGTTACTGGTTCCATGAAACACACTTGCTCCACCACAACACGCTATACCATTTCAATTGCGCTCATCAAATGTCTAAAAACGTCAGTTCTGTTGCTCAAATAGAGTAATTGTTTTATTTATCGCGTATGGGGCAGTACACACATTCAAAAGTAAGTCCCGGAGGGTGCGCTCCTCCGCGACACTTCAGATTTCTTTTCAACTTGGCAAATTGTCAATAATAACTATGAAGTTGAGATTAACGCGTCGTATGTTTAGACGGGAGCCATTTCAAATGGGCAGTGCACGCTTACTAGTTGGGCGACCTCTTTGGGAGTGAAGGCATCAGGTTCCTTCTAGCCTGATGTTTGTTTCGCTAGCATCTCTCCCTAAAACTAAAGACTCTAACTAGAACTTGCACTGGGATGTAACTTATTAGCCAGCTCTCAAGCTCTCAAGTGAAGATCTGTTCAGTGCTATTCATTAATAAGTGATTCTATTGAACTAGTACCAAACCCAAATTTAGTGTTTACAGCCCATCAACCCACTATATGTCCTCACCGCATGTGTAGACCTACAGGCGAAAGATCACACGATAAGTTCTACTTTAATTCTTTCATCCTTTTCTACCTTTAAAACAAAGCGTCAACTTTCAAAGTTTTGCCTTCAGATTTGTTCGTATTTTTCAGGGCGAATCAACAAGCGACGAGCAGTGTTCGACAAGTGTAACAAGTTCACACGAGGCTTGTCGTAGTGGAGTAGGTCTTATTGATGTGCAATCGTTGCAATAATACTTGAGAATGTAAATATAATTGATCAGAAACGTCGGTTATTTATTACAACCTGTTTCCCAGCGAATTTACACACAAAACGAAACTATCGAAATCTGCGTAGAAAAAAATCTGCTCGTTGCATTTGTCAAGCTGCACAAAATGCAGTGCAAGCAAAATCTGCACTAAAAACAAAATTATCGTTGGCCTTTCAAAAGTCTACTAAGCACTGGCGTCTAATACCATCATAAATGAAGGCGCGATATGGAAATGGAGTATTGTGAATTAAATTCGGGTTGGCTACTCAATAAGGATGGTAGAACCCCCACGGATGGACTTGAGCTGGCTCCTGTTAATTCACAGACCTTAGCAACGGGTTTCTGTTTAAGACGTTTAAGTCTACTGAGTTAAAAACAGGCGGAAGGATCGAAACGTAACGAGAGCCCACGAGAGTGAGGCGAGTTGCCTGTCTTCAAAAATGTAAGGCTCTACCGAGATATTCTTTAGTGCAACTGACAACAAAGCGCCTACCAGTGTTTGAAGTAGGCAACCCACCACACTGGAGCAGGCTCTTGTTTAGTTTCAATCCATCAGCCTGGTCTTAACTCAGTAGACGTTTTATACGGTAGCTATTTGCTAAGGTGCCCTCTTAAACCCTACTGCTATGCAAAGGATTCAAGAGCCTTGGATCCGCTTGACATTGGCCAGTCCACTTAGTATTATCATCGCCTACTATCACAAATAATGGCTCTCCATAGAAATCTAATATCCCCCCCCTCCCAATGAACGCATGCTGATTAGTCAATTAAGGACTGTAGCAGATAAGCCATTTTAATCTGACTTGTGGAGAGGCAGTTGCACCCAGGCCTCATACGGGGCCCATAACAACCCATCAGCACCTCGTTAGCCATGCGCCTGTGTTCTCGTCCTTCCTCATTCAGGATTTCCAGTCACCCCTTTTCTTTCTCTTTGGCTTCAAGGATGCTTTCGCATTCCTGGCTACAGTTATACCTCATGCAATGCCCAGGCTGATGTTCACCTGATCATGCTTCTGTTTACGTACAATCTATTAATTCAGTAACCTTACGGCTGAAGGAACAGGAGATTGAAACTCATCAGGGGTCTGCTCGAGTGAAGCAAGTTGGCCCTCTTCTAAGCAAACTACAAAGATGATCAGTATTGCAATTGAAAACTAATCGCGCACGATTTTCGACATAGGCAACCAGCCACACTTGAGCAGGCTCTTGTTTCGTTTCAATCTCCCGTTCCTTCAGCCTCTTTTTAACCCAATAGACCCATAACGTTTACACAGAAACTATTTGCTAAGGTACCCCGCTGAAGCGATGGGTACTCAATAAAGGGCGGTATACAACCTGACGTGTTCACCTGACCAGGCGTCTATTAATTCAGAAACCTTGGTAACGAGTTCCTGAAAGAAAGTTATGTTCCGCTACGTTAAGTTAAGGAATACGATATTGAAACTCAACAGGAGCGTATTTGAGTGTGGCGAGTTGCCTGTCTTAAAATATCTGGTGCGTTGCAACACACAACTTTCCTTAGCTCTAATTCACTTAGTACATGGCTAATTCTATTTAATCGATTCATTTATCACAGTTCCGGAATTTATTGTGCTGCTCGTACTCATTGCAGGACCATTATTGAGCAATTGGTACACAGATAATTAATGAGGCTGTAAACACGATTTTTTGAAAAAAGGATAGTAATCACTTTTGCAGAGTTATTGAGTAACAACTTATAGAACTGGTAGTAAGCGAAGCGGCGGTAGTTGAAATTCAGGAATTTCTGGAGTGAGCCCCATGTATCTCATGTGCGTTTTTAAACACTCACCCTTTAGGTATTGGATTGGACTACAATACCAATTTTTCTACAACATTCTACAAGAATTCCAGCGGAGTTTATGAGGAAAAAACTGCGCGAAAAACGCTTTTGGTCGAAAATTTTGATAATTTATTGTGCTGCTCTCGTCATTTTCCCACAAATGGGAATTTTATGGTATCATTGCCTTATTGAGAGCTATCAACATAAAAAATGTAATTAAAATCGTTAGAGCCGTCTTTGAGAAAAAAAATATTTGGTGTTTTGATCACTATGATAACTATAGTTAACTTTCGGTGGATTTTGTTCAAACATTTATTTTGGCGTTCCATGGTAACCTGCAGGCGAGATATCAAGTTTGAGCTGATTTGGTACGGTGGTTTTCTCTAAAAACTGCCCTAAAATCTATTTCGTTGAAAGTTTTGGTAATTTATTGTGCTGCTCTCGTAATTTTCCCACAAATGGGAATTTCATGGTATAATTGCCTTATTGAGAGCTATCAATTATAAACAATTTAATCAAAATCGTTAGAGCCGTTTTTGAGAAAAAAAATATTTGGTGTTTTCATCACTATGATAACTATAGTTAGCTTTCGGTGGATTTTGTTCAAACCCTTATTTTGGCGTCCCATGGTGACTTGCGGGCGAGATATCAAGTTTGAGCTGATTTGGTACGGTGGTTCTCTCTAAAAATCGTTCACGTACACACAGACCATTTTCCCAAATAGTATTTTTCGGACTCAGGAGGGTCTGAAACGTAAAGATCTGAAGAGAACTCAAAATTTTTTTTCAGCCGATTACATAACTTTCCTTTCTACTTCGTAGAGCAAGGAAAGTAAAAATGTGAGGCTCTACCGAGATATTCTTTAGTGTAACTGACAACCAAGCACCCACAAGTTTTGAAGTGGGCAACCCGTCACACTCAAACAGGCTCCTGTTCAGTTTCAATCCCCTGTTACTTCAGCCTCTTCTTGACTCAGTAGAATGTAATGTCTAACACAGTGGTAGGCACGATCTCTCAAATGGTGTTTTATGGGCTGAAGAACCTTGGAAACACAACGATACCAATAAACCGAGAAAGCGAAATGTACGTTTGCCATTCACCAGCCCACTCAGCATTACCTTCGCCTACCATCACATACGTTGGCTCGCCGTAGAAACTGGGTTGGCCGTAGAAACTACTCCCTGATGATGGTTAAAGGATGGTGGAGCACACGCCACATTCTTTCAATCTCCAGTTAATTCGGCAACCTTAGAAACGTTACGATCCTAGTGTGTCGAAAAGAGGCCTAATTAACAGCAGATTGAAACTAAGCAAGAACTTGATCGAGTGTGGCGAGTTGCCTGCCTTCAAATGTGAGGCGTGCTACAAATATAATCTGTAGTACAAGTGGTAACAAAGTAGGAAATTTTAGTTTCAATCTTCTGTACCTTCAGCATGTTTCAACTCAGCCCATCAAATTTCTTTTGTTGCTCATACAGTTGTTGGTTTCTAACTCAATGTCTATTCTATCAACCTCTTGTCTGAAAAAAGGGTTCCTATTTGCGCAGAAGAGCTCTGCAAGCCATACTAGTCACCTAGGAACTGTTGGAAAGCGTTTTCTAAACTTTCACATCAAACCTTCTTTTTTCCTTGCTCTACGAAGTAGAAAGGAAAGTTATGTAATCGGCTGAAAAAAAAATTTTGGGTTCTCTTCAGATCTTTACGTTTCAGACCCCCCCCCCCCCTAGTCCGAAAAACACTATTTGGGAAAATGGTCTGTGTGTGTGTATATGAACGATTTTTAGAGAAAACCACCGTACCAAATCAGCTCAAACTTGATATCTAGCCCGCAGGCCTCCATGGGACGCCAAAATAAGGGTTTGAACAAAATCCACGGAAAGTTAATCATAGTTATCATAGTGATCAAAACACCAAATATTTTTTTTCTTGAAAATGGCTCAAACGATTTTGAATAAATTTTTTATATTCGTAGCTCTCAATATGGCAACTATACCATGAAATTCCCATTCGTGGAAAAATGACGAGAGCAGCACAATAAATTATCAAAATTGTCAACGAAAAACTTTTTTAGCGCGGGCTTTCTTTATAAACTCTGCTGGAATGTTTAAAAAATTGGTATTGTAATCCAATCCAATATCTATAGGGTGAGTGTTTAAAAACGCACATGAGATACATGGGGCTCACTCCAGAAATTCCTGAGTTTCAACTACCGCCGTTTCGCTTAATACCAGTTCTAAAAGTTGTTACCCTATAACTCTGCAAAAGTAATTAGTATCCTTCTTCAAAAAATTTGTGTTTTACAGCCTCATTTATTATCTGTGTACCAATCGCTCAATAATGGTCCTGCAATGAGTACGAGCAGCACAATAAAATCTGGAACTGTAAGCGCTACCGCTTCCTGCTGCCGTAAAGCGTTGCTTGACCAAGTTCAAATTAACTGAGTGATAAATGAATCGATTAAATAGAATTAGCCATGTACTAAGTGAATTAGAGCTAAGGAAAGTTGTGTGTTGCAACGCACCAGATATTTTCCAATAATTCAGGCAACAAAACTCAACCATGAGCTTCACAGAATGCCTCAAGTGGACAGCCATAGCGATGGATGCTAAGCCTAACTACAACTTAGTTAACCCCCAGTCACCAAGTACACGCTTATAAACAACATGGTATATGGTTCAACTCTCTTGAGCTTTTAAATGTGAAAATGCAAAGTTGAAAGGCATGTTCTGAGCGAAGTCATTTCCCTCTGAGGTCCTTCAGCTTCGGATGGCCGCAAACGCAAGACCCAAACGCTTAGACATGATCAACGAAGTTTGACAATGTCCGGCAGTGTTCACCCAGTTCGTACAAAGAGGTCAAGAAAACGTCAACAAAACGAGCTCGCAGAACGATGAAGTGAGAATCGAAAAGAAACGTTGACCAATTCAAGTTGAGACTGACAAGATCTCGGGCGCAATTATGTTTCATAGGTATGTAACTGAATGAATAGGCATTATGAGTAATTAAGTACAGTTACGTAAAGTTACATGGCTCACAAGTAACGTCGAGAGGTGAGTTTCAATAGAAGCCATTCAGTTTTGGTTCACTCGACTTCTTCACTCTTCTGCACTGAGTATATCTTCAATTGGAAAACACAATCAGAGCTTTTATTATACTTTAGTAGAAAACGATACGCGCATTTCCGGATGTAAAGAGCTCATCAAAACACTGTACACCTCAAGGCTCTGTCATGGGGCCTGTTTTGTTTCAACTTCACACCAGCTACCTAATTCTGTTGAACACTAAAGCTAAATATAATTGCTTTCGCAGAAGAATTCGTTTTGAAAAATTTGCTCAGGCGACCAAAGCTCTACATTTTTTACTTTCAGCGACCCTGAGCATAGTAATTGTGTCAATAAAAAAAGTTGGGTTTTCTTCAGATCTCAATCTCAATAAATGTTCCTCTTACAATCCATTTAGCAGAGACAACAATGACAACGTGAAAATGACAGAGATAAAAACCAAAATGTGTCGAAAATAATGTTTTTTTTAACATTTTTGTAATTTCCCGAGAAACTGCGTCACTGGATGTGATCAATCTTATGGAGTGTCTTCTAACAACCTATACTCACATTTCATTCTCCACAACTATTTCTGTATCTGTCTGTTGAACAGATATATAAACCATGTTAGCTCAGAAAACGAGATTTTTCGAACATGAATGTACCAGTTTTTTCGATTTTCTCAAGAATGGCTCGAACTTACAGATTACTCTCACCCAACTAGTACCTAAATTTTGTTCTCTATTAATGTTCCTGTATAAATGCGTTGAACGAAGACATAGCGCCAGTAGGTGTAGCAGGCAGTCGAATTTACGGACGGTGCTACGCACTAGATTATTTTTTTTTCTAATATCGGCTCTGACGATAATTGTGTTTGTGTTGGAAAATAATGAGAGCAGCACTATAAATTATACAAAATTTCGACAAAATATATTTTAGTGCGTTATTACTTTCCTTGGCTTTAGCTAGTAAAAAGGTAAGTTACGTAATTTTTCTAATAAATATGGCTCATATAAAGCGTATCGTAATAAGTTGTGTTGGAAGTCCAATGTAGTCTAAACAACGATAGCTCCATGACGGTTATAAAATGATTAAGTACATCCAACAAAATTCAAACTATTACCGTTTTTGTCTAAATTATTTCACTGTGTTCACCACATAATGACTAAATTATGAACACGTTTCATTAAAAAAAACGCCGCAAATTATTACACAACGGTTTATTATTCTCTTGAACAGCTCCGAGACCCATTCCATTCGATTCAGCATAAAAAAATACTAGAAAACCATGCGAAACATGACCTGACTACAATAAAACTACGGAAACTAAATATTTCCCCTGGCGCCAGGCTCCCGAAAGCGTCTGTAGGCATATATGATGCGATGTAGGGGTATGCGGAGGAAGTGGCCCTATCCTTTCTCCGCCCTATCGGGCAAAAAGAGTCGGGAAATTGGGACAGGGAACCTCGAACCGAGCGAACCCTCAGCAATTGGCACGACGTTGCGATTCGAGCGGGCGGGTGGTTTTGTTGAGACGGGTGGGAGGGAGGGAGTACTAACGACGAAACGTTTATTTCCGCTGTAGTTCCCGCAAGTTTTTTCAATTCGTTGACATTGGCTCACTATAATTACTGTAATTTCCCTATACGCAGTTGTACACGTCTGATACTCATTCCATTTAACCCAGGATGTAAAAATACCTTGAAAACGATACGAAACACGGCGTATTTGCTATTACTGCGTTTTGTGAATTTTTTAAACCATTTTTTGTCCATAACAACCATGGGCTTCGTCTGATCGGATTGCCGAGATGGCGGGCACAACTAGATACCAAATGGAATTTTTTTGCGAAATAAGGGATTTTTTAGACCACGCTAAAGGCACTAAACGGCCTGGACAGTGGGCAGCGGACGGGGTCGGCGGACAGACATTGCAGATTTGGAATCCCCATGTCTTGAAACATAAAGTATCAAATTTTGTCGGGGGGTTGTAAAAAATGTTTCCTGACCGAAAACAGGGTTATTATTCAAAATGAATAATAAACCAAAAACGCAGCAAATTATTACACAACGGTTTATTATTCTCTTGAACAGCTTGACGTAGTCTCACACCTCTGAGAACCATCCCATTCGATTCAGCATCGAAAAATACCGGTGAACCATATGAAGAATGACCTGACTACTACGGAACGACGAAAATTACACATTCCAGGCGTCCGTAGTAGAATTAGGCTCACTATAATCACCGTATTTCACTGTTTTCGATCTAGATGCAATCGTACACCTGTGAGACCCATTCCATTCGACTCATCGTCTAAAAGTACCTTGAAAACGGTACGGCGGTTAATTTTGTTTAACCATTTTTTGCCCATAACAACCATGGGCTTCGTCCGATGGAATTTCCGAGGAGGCGGGCTCAACTAGATACCTAGTGGGATTTTTTAGTCCACGTTAAGGGCCCGGACGGCGGCGGACATAGCAGATTTGGAGTCCCGACGCTTTGAAACGTTTAAATGCGTTATGACGTCGAAAGAATTATTATTCAGAATACCTCTCGAGTGTCATAATTGCGCAATTGTCACTCGTTGAAGATCCTGACATAAATCGTGACAACGCAATAAATTTCAGAATCTTGAGCGCTACCAGTTTCTGGATAAAAACGTTGAGGAACCGCCACTCTGAAAGGAAACAGAAGATTCGCCGGCAGTTTGGGCTATTGGCAACTTATAAAATGGGGGTGGGTTGTTTAACGCGTACTGTGGGAAGCTGGTCTAAATATTCCTTGTGTGAATCCTCTGCCTTGTAACTTCCGCATCATTCAGCTGTATGTAATGACCTATATTGAAGAATGTTGTCAATACAGTTTTTGTTGTTGGATTCTAGGCTTCATCAAGCGCTGAGGTTTTCAGCGGTCGCTGGATCAGTGGCTCACGTAGCTTGGCACAACTTAGTCTCCGTCTTTTGGCTCAGTGGAAGATCGATGTTTCCCACTCTGACGGACAATGACGTAGTGGTGTGCGATAGGAGATGGTGGAACCAGGTCTGAAAATGTACAGTCAGCATTAGAAATTGAATACATCTATGTAATCAAAAGCATAATCGTGATCTATTCAAATTCAATTGTAATTTTCAATATTTTCACTGACCCTGAGTCTGCGTTTTGATGGTGATTTATCTGTCTCATGTCAGGAGTCCACTCCAACGCCCTCCGCTGATTCCCAGTCGGTTGGCGGCAAAATCTATGGGATGATAAGTGACATATGGATTCTAACAAACTGCTCCGCATCATTCTTAATCCAGAACATCTAATTCGTGCAGTGATCAGGAGAAGCCTACATCACAACATCCCCGTCACTAGTGACCTTAACAACCATTAAGGCCTCTTTTCTTTTTCTTTTCCCATGCAGTTACGTTATTTAACCTTTTGGAAAAAAGAGATCTCCGCGTTCCAACATTTGAGAAAAAGGTATGTGTGGCGGTTGAGAGAAAATAGCTGAACCAATCCATCTCAAATTTTATATCCGACCTGCACATCAACGTGAGACTTTGAAATGAGGGTTTCAGTAAAATCGGTCCAAAACTAACTCTAGTTATCATAGTGACCAAAAAACAAAATTTTTACTAAAATGTTTGTGTGAACAGTTCTAACAACATAACGGTAACTGACAATTTTCGTTTGTTGAAGAATGACGAGAGCAACTGAATAAATGTTGATAAGTATACAAAAATTGTGTTTTTACACAGTTTTTCACATAAATTCTGCTCATGTGAAACTGAACAGTATGCTGCTAATAATTATAAATACGCGCTTGTACAGCAGTACTCACCCCTCTGAAACTCACCCCATTCGATTCAGCATCGAAAAGTACCAGTAAACCACACGAAACATGACCTGTAGGCAATCGGCATGACTGAGGCACAACAACCGTGGGCTTCGTCCGATCGGGTTGCCGAGCAGGCAGGCACAACTAGATACCAAATGGGATTTCTGTACGAAAGAACGGATTTTTTTGATCACGTTAAAGGCACAAAACGGCCCAGACAGCGGAAGGACATCGCAGATTTGAAACCCCGATGTCTTGAAACGTGAAGTATCAAAATAATTTGTAACAAAATTTCTGACCGAAAACATAGGGTTATTATTCAGAATCTACACATATTTTTAGTGCGCCTGACAGTTTAAAGGTAGACAACCCGCAGCTGATATTATTATCGTATACGGTTATTATCGTCTGTTTACATTCCCCGTGCTTCGTTTTTAGATTCAAAAGGGCGACATCGTCGTGGCGGAAAACGACACTGACTCTCAATCGCTCGTTTGCAAAAGGGTGATCGCTGAGTCGGGAGATCAAGTGTTGGTCAAGAGCGGGTTTGTCACCGTTCCAGAAGGTCACGTCTGGTTGGAGGGCGACAATGCTAACGAATCCTACGACTCAAGGTGAGCCCCTGCAACTACTTACCCCTCATTAATCAATATTCTATGAATTCCTTCTTCTTCGCGCGTGTTAAGCGCGTTAATAACTATCCGTGAAATCCCACGCACCGCGCATCTCTAATTCGTTTGATCGCATTCTGATAAAACGGATGCGACTTGTCTCAGGTTTTATGGGCCGATTCCGTTGGAACGTCTACGTGGGAGAATCGTGATGAGGATTTGGCCATTGCAGAGCATTCAACTCTTTCGGCGGCCCTGACGAAGGTCAGCTGTACGTATATTTGGACCGTCTACTTTCTTGGCAGGCGAACCAAAAGTAATTAAGACCTACAGAGGAAATAAATGACTTTCAACTCTCTCGTTTTTTCCTATTTTAACACCATACTAGGAGTTTTGTGGCGTATAGAGGAGTGAGATGGTCTCTTTGCAAGCCATCGCAAAGATCTCGAAGAACCCTGGCCAACACACTCAGCCAACACGTCTCAGCACTTTTTCACAGGTAATGCTGCAACCTTGAAGTTATCTGTCTCCATTACTCTACGAGGTTCTAACAACGCCATGCGAAGATCCACCCAGTCGTATTTGTGCAAGATCACGGCTTTCAAATACTACATGGACATCCAGGATCACGGCGAACTGTTTGAGACCATCCGTGACCAATCCTGGGAGCACACTTGCACCACACGGTTCAGCGACTGAAACTGGTTAACTCAGGCATGACATGCTACCACCCTGTATGTGGCCAGTTGACAGGAACTGCCTGATCATGATACACAGTTGCAGATTCTAAGAGGCAGAGTTAGTGTCAGCAGAGCATGTAATGCGTACTTGTGGCTGCTGCACTGCCCCTGTTATTTTACTCGTCTTTTTCGACAAATTGATTACTCATGTTGAGTCTTTACAGGCGGTACAACCGAACACAGGCTTTTCAGGGAGGTACATCTGTCAAAAGGGTCCTTCATCCCTACACCCCTGCTCGGGTGGTGGCAACAACGTGGAAGTTGCGAGTCAGTTGAGTCGGGATTACAAAGCCGTTACCTGAAGAGATGTCTTCCTGGTCTTGTGTTCGCCAGTGTTCAGTGTAGTGACTGACAATTTACTTGTTGATTTATTGCGAATACTACCGAGGCATTGTGCGTATGCAGTGCGTGCTTCGCATTTTTAAATCGGCTTTAACTCTTGAATGGTCAACCGATATTCCGCCTTCATCCCCCTCAATCTCGGTGCCAGCAGTTTTCAATGAACTTGGGTTCGAAGAAGGTGAGCTTCTTGACAGTAAATACTCCTGTTTCACCGGGGTTAGGTAAAATACTTGTGAGGGACTGGCTGTGCTGGCGGCGCAAAGTGCTTAGGATGCTTCTGCTGTGGCCGGATGAGGTTGCAGAACGGGGCAGTATAGAATTTTGTGCAAGAATAGTGGGAACTTATTGGGGATGTCGCCTCGGGGAACCACAGCCACATGGGACCGAGAGGACATGAGGCTGCTCATGGCCACACAATTTTTCTCGGTTGCCACTTACATAGAAAATATCTGGTGCGTTGCAACACACAACTTTCCTAAGCTCTACGTCAATTTACTCATTTAATTTGAACTTGGTCAAACAACGCTTTACGGCGGCAGGAAGCGGTAACTCTTACAGTTCCGGAATTTATTGTGCTGCTCATACTCATTATAGGACCATTATTGAGCAATTGGTACACAGAAAATTAATGTAAAATTAATTAATAAACACGAATTTTTCGAAGAAGGATAATAATCACTTTTGCAGAGTTATTAGGTAATAACTGTTAGAACTGGTAGTAAGCGAAACGGCGGTAGTTGAAATTCCGGAATGTCTGGAGAGCGCCCCATGTATCTCATGAGCGTTTTTAAACACTCACCCTATAGGTATTAGATTGGATTACAATACCAATTTTTTTAAACATTCTAGTAACATGCCAGCAGAGTTTATACGGAAAAACCGCGCTAAAAACGCTTTTCGTCGACAATTTTGATAATTTATTGTGCTGCTCTCGTCATTTTCCCACAAATGGGAATTTTATGCTATAATTGTCTCATTGAGAGGTATCAACATTAAAAATTTAATCAAAATCGTTAGAGCCGTTTTTGAGAAAAAAAAATATTTGGTGTTTTGATCACTGTGATAACTATAGTTAGCTTTCGGTGGATTTTGTTCATACCCTTATTTTGGCGTCCCATGGTAACCTGTAGGCTAGACATCAAGTTTCAGCTGATTTGGTACGGTTGTTTTATCTAGAAATCGTTCACAGGCACACACAGACCATTTTCCCAAATAGTATTTTTCGGACTCAGGAGGGTCTGATACGTAAAGATTTGAAGAAAACTCAAAATTTTTTTTTCAGCCGATTACACAACTTTCCTTTCTACTTCGTAGAGCCAAGGAAAGTAAAAATCCAAAAACAGGTATGACAGCGAGTCAGACCTTTGAAATTTAATGATCTGGAGGAAACTCAATTTCTCTTTTTGGCCAGATTACGTAACGTTTATTTATACTCCGTAGGGGTGACAAAAGTAAAAATGGTACTATAAAGGACGGAAAGTGCGTTAATGATGCGAAATGAGTTTATTATAAACCAGTGAATATTAAATTGAATTAAAATATCGAGCGGGTAGGCAGATGGTCTATAAGGCCTAAAAATGAACCCTTTTGTTTGATAGTAAACTCAAAGTTTGATTTGTGATATTTTCCCTTCAAAACTCAGCTAGTAAGCGGCTCGTTATCTGTTTTGATAAACGCAAAACTACTCCTAATTAAAATCTACAATAACCGTTAGTCACCGATTACCTATTCGGAGTTTTAACTTGAGTATTAATCCCCCCCCCACAAATCTCCCAATTTTCAAACGAACTCTTTCGTGCACTCCTTCCACAGCCAGTTAATAGACTTTTGATGCAAGTGGCGCTATGCGAGGATAGTGGCGATTAGTCTTAGTTCTATGCACTGTGCTTTGTACACTTCAGGGCTGCTGGAAATCAACTCGCCAAACGCTCTCGAGAGTGCACTCTCAATTTCCTCCGCGAGTGCATAATTGGCTTCATTATTTGGAGGAATATTAGAAGTAATGATAACAAAGTATCGGAAAAAACGAGGAACTTTGTACTTTTCGGTTATGTAGAGTGGGGCTCCTAATAAATTCAACCAAGTGGTCATATTGATAAAGTTATCCCTGCATTCGTTAATAATTAACATTCTATGATGAGATTGAAGTAAATGTAACGCCCATGGTGCAGAACAGCAACCAAAATCGCCGCAATCACGCAACAATAAGTTAACGAGGGAATTTTAGTAGATTAAACCAGCAAACTATGAGTCGACAGTTATGTCATTATAGTCATTATAACTCCAGTTTTAATTCTTAGTTCCTATGTAAACCTGAATTGGGTCTCTAGAAACCATGAAACAGCTCCTCAATTTCTGTAGCTATCTTTTTGAACTGGAGGATTTTCAAATTCCAAAACTTTCAGCGATTTTAAATAAAATTCCCGCCCGTAAATCGATCAAAATCAGCAATCAAGGTCGTCTTGCGGAGTAGGTCTCGAGTGCTCTTCTTGTAGACCGACCCAGGAAAATGACGGTGGGCAGCAAACCAGAGCAAAGACGCTCAGATTTCGAAGATGTTTGGAAGAACTTGCCGCGGAAAGTGCATTTGTTTTATCTGTCGCAACCGAAACATCAGGCGATCAGACCTTATCCAGATCCTGACGTTTTCGTAAGTGATGGCCGTTTTGTAGGTGGGTTAAGTGCTTTGAGTTCTGTAAGTAACATGGGCGAGAATTCTGTATCGGAGTCAAGTTTCGAAATGCAAACCAAATCAGTAATATTTGTAAGAAAGCCGATTGAATGAATTATACGGAACTGTAAACCCATTCTAGTTTAATAAAATGAATAAATTGAATAGCCCCTCGTTCGTAAAGCTCCGACTTGAATGAAACAACAATAACAATTATCAGCCATTGAAATAAACTAATAGAAAACAGAATGGATAACAAGCAAAAAGGGATAAAACATAGTCTTTGAACGCTTGGCATTGTGATGCCATTTCTGAAGGAAAGGAGGTAGTTGCTTTAATACATTAAGGAGCCATACGAATACGTCTGTAGTTCTGCCAACTGCTTTCAGTGGCAGATTGGCGGTGGCATCGGCATTGCGATTGAGCCGAACACCGAGAGCTGCAACCGCAATAAAACTAAAATAGTATAAACAGCTCTCTCCTTCCAAGGAGGAAAGTTGTAGAATTTAATGTGGAATTACTGTGGTGTCATGTGAAGTCCACGACTTGAGTTGCAAGAAACGTGACTAATGTGGCTAATGTTTACGTTAACGAGTCTTTTTTTTTAAGAAAAAAGCTAGTGCGCCAAAATGTAGAGCTTTCCGCGTGTTTGAGAAATGTTGAACAATTACCATCATGATTGATGTACTTTCAATTTAACAAAATTATTTTCAAACGCTTTTCAAGTGTCAAAAAAAAAAAATTCTCAGGAGTTTTGGTCACTCGTCACGATGCTCTGGAATTCAATTGGGGTTATTGTATACTGTTCGGCTCAGATCTGGTCGAATTAGCTCGTGTTCACACCTCCTTTCCAAGGTGTTCGCCTCACTGTCACCCCCCTCTGTTGGGCATTTCTGCTAGCCGCCCTCCAGACCAGACTCAATCAACCAAGTCATTCCACAACTGGAACCCGTAGTGGTCAGTAGATCTCTGCTCAACTCCTAACACCAGTTCGCATATCTAAAGGTCCACTGTGTTGCGTGAAGTAGTTCTTCTATCAAGTGATCTTTCCATCAGAACTGTATCGAGCTAATCAAGTGACCATTTACAACCCAGTGTATCAATACAGTCCTCTATTTCGTTCGTCAATCAATTCAAGTCTTTATTGCGCTCTCTCTCTCTCTCTCTCTCTCTCTCTCTCTCTCTCTCTCTCTCTCTCTCTCGCCATCTCCCTCTTATCTCTCTCTCTCTCTCTCTCGCCATCTCCATCTTATCTCTCTCTCTCTCTCTCTCTCTCTCTCTCTCTCTCCCCCCATCTCTCTCTCTCTCTCCATCTCTCTCTCTCTCTCCATCTCTCCGGGGGAAACTTCGGAAAATCGAGGGGTTTGGAAATGTTTGGAGAGCCGCTGACTCAGACAAAAATTACAGCAATCACGACCTTCGATCCCTTGCCCAACTTTCGTCAGATTATGAATCTTCGACTGTAACCACTTGACTACGATCACTGGGGTGTGTACAATGGGAGTCAAGCAGTACATCTCCCTCTTCATTTGTTACGAGGGCTTCGGAAATATTTGGAGAACCCCTGACTCAGATAAAAATTACAGCGATTACGTGCTCCGATCCAATGCCCAACTTTCGTTAGATTATGAGTATATTATTATCAATATAAAACTATGTTACTTCTGTTTCGTTAAAAATATAAACGGTTTCTTTCAATTATTCACGAGGTTCTGGATAACCCACATGGTACAAATATGCAGACCAATTTGCAATTAAACTGACTGCTCGCGAGTCAAAGCGATAAACCAGAAAACAATTCAAAGGAGATAATTTTTAAAATATTTTCAAGCGATTCCATTACTTAAAGGGAAGAAAAGTAAAAGTTGAAAGTGAAAAATTACTTAATAGGTAGACATTAAGGCTTGACGCCTATAAAGTGTTTCCCCTTTCTCAGTTTTGCTTTCTTTACCCTACGAAGTAGAAAGGAATGCTATGTAACTGACGGGCAATTTTTCTTTTTCTTTTTAGTTTTCTTCAGATCATTACATTTCTAAAGCTTCCAAAAATCGTTTTAAGAACGGTATTAGGGCGTTTGTCTGTGAACGCGATTCAGAGAGAATGGTCAAGTTCTGAGTTCTACCAGGTATCATATAGATTGAATGGAAAACAAACTGGGCTGATTGGTAAAGAGATGAAAGAGGCCGAACGTATGTTACGCGGAGCACGTTAAAGTTGTGTGGTACGAAAGTCGCACTGGATCTTTTTGACTGCGGCTGTTTCGTACGATCGCGTGCCTGCAGTACAAAAGACGCGTTCAGAGGGGCAATTTTCCGGCGTTTGACAGATTACGACCAAGGGTTGACAAAAGGTAGCCTTGTTTGAGCAGCCGCTCCTATTCATCTTCTTGAGACGAGCGTCTTTTCAACGGCGTCTTTGTTTCCCAGGGAGAGAGAAAAAAGGGAGCCTTATGTTCTTTCCGGTTTCCCGCTGTGAAGGAAGTATGTGAGACTGTGAGGGACAAGAATGGGGATACTTTTTGCTTTGAGGCCCGTTGTTGCAAGGAATCACGAATTAGTGTGAATGTGTGGGGAAGAGAGACTAATACGAGTGAGGCGTAATGAAAAGGGGACATCCAGCAGATACTGCGACTTCCCCGTCATTTAAGATAGAAGGCCATTACAAAGACGATGTGTGTATGGAACGTGGCTACAGCACCCTAGAGCTACTGCCGGTGACAAGTGCTGAGAGGAGATAATCTATGCGCCCTTTGCTGCCTCTATTCATCATTGCTAGGCGGTACCACCTTGGGAACTGTATATTGATCAGGTAGGTAGGATTTGCAAGGCGCCTAAACAACGCAGACCCGGTCTTCGAACGGGAAAAGGAAAATAAATCAGGTTGCAGCATTGACCGTGATTGCAATGCGAAAATATGGCCAACGTTCTACTCATCTTTATTTTTGGCTCTTTGGCCTTCTGAGTAGCGGAAAGTAAAAAGTTGAAGTACACTTAGACGCCTACAGATTGAATCGAATAAAACAAGTTTGGCGCGTGCTCTGCAGACACGTGAAGGTGAACTACTGCACCGACGAAGCTCGTTCTTCTGTTTTGACTCATATTTTTTGGTCTTTGAAATGCCAAAATTAGAGTTGAAGCAAAATCGGTCCTAAACCGACTATAGTTATCACAATGATCAAAACACCCAACTTTTTCTTTTTTTTCAAAAACGGCTCTAATGGTTTTGATAACTTTTTTTATACAGCCCCAAATTATGGAAGAATACGATTTTTTTCGTTTTTCCACATAAACCTCACTCGTATGACGTTCTCAAAAAAAGCATAGTAGTCCAATATACGATGAAAATTTAACAACGGTCGTAATTAGAAGCGACAAAATAAATTCCAAAACTTTAAATACGAATATTCTACAAAAAATCATGTTGACAGTCCTATTAGTTATCAATAAAAGCCGTGTAATTAGTTGCAGCAGACTATCAAATTCTGAAACTTCAATTGAGACCAGTTTTTACGTAAAACGTGAAGTTATTTTATCAAGTTTTTATGACTCGAGTGAAAAATAGATTGGGTTAGTAGCTCTAGATCTGTCTTTTGTTTTGCGTATTTGTTTAGCTGTTTACCTGCGTTGAGTAGTTTGTAACGTGAGTACGCATTTGGTTGCAAATTAGTTTTAAATTGTGACCGCGATTCGACAAACGGCTTCTATATCGGATTCTCCACATGCAGAGGAATGCGAGGGCAGCGGACGACGGGTGAGCGGGTGTGGCTGGCAGCTCATAACCAACTGTCGTGTCGTAATCATAGGGCAGTCGACGTAGAAAGCGACCTCTGAAGAGTTGTGCTCCTAGATCGAGCTAGCAGAAAGTTGCGTAGGATACAAAACGACGAAATTTCGACTCTGGGACTCTCCCATGGAGCAGGACGTTGCCTTCGGTTTCTGGACCAGGAAAATTGTGTGACTCCATCCAGACGAAGCGAAAGCAGCGAGAGAAAAAAGAAACTTGAAGCACTTTTTTGCTCGCACCAATTTCCTCTTATAAATTACTCCTCATTCTAACATGCTAATGTTGTCAGTGAGAAAGCTCTCGGTGATGAGGCGCATCGCACAACTCTCCTCAGCCCCACGTAAATCCAACGATTTTTATCGCTGTATCAACTAATCCAATCTGCCTTTCAATCAGTTTACATATGGAGCTGTCCCTTTCGACCTTTGAAGTAATAGTAATAATTACACTGTAGATAGTTTTTGTCAACGTAATTTTTTTTAGAAATTTTGCGTTGATAGTTCTGAAATTATAGGGAAACGTCGAAAACTTAGGAACAGCTAGCGCCTGACGTTCAGGAATTTATTGGATCGTCCCTACTTGTGTCATGATATTCATTGAATGAGTGACTTATAGATAATTTATGGAACTGTCGAAATTATTTTTGTGATAGAGTTCGTGTTTAGCGTTTTGTAATTACAGGGAGAACGCTGTGAGTCGGGGAGAGATGTGAGCATTTCGAACTCCGCAATTTCGTGTTATTCCTAATTAATTTATAACTGACATTAAACAACCGTCGCGTAAGGAACTCATTGGATTACTAACACGGTTTTTGTTGCCGTTCTTGTTACTGATGACCTTACGGACGTCATAAACGTCTAAATCCATTTAACATTGTAACTCAAATTTAGTGGAAATAGCCAGTTCGCCCTAACTCCGCTTTATTATTAAACTGGGATTCGACAACTTCATCGCGAGCATTTCGTATCAAATTTGAGCTAATTTGGTTGAGCCGTTGTATCTGAATTGTGTTCACACACACGCAGACCGTTAAGATAACAAGAGCACTAAAAAAATGATCAGTCGGTTACATAACACATTATTTCCTACTTCAGCCATCACCATTTTGTGTGGAGGCCACCTGTAACTTCCTCACTTCAACGCGGTTCTACGTTAAATCACCTAAAAATCCAATTAACACTACCATCAGTTTTAATCAGAGCATTGATGAAATGTGAATTTACTCTCATCAGCCCCTTCGATCTTAAATCAGCTCGTAACTATTACCAAAGTATTTGTACCACAAATAAAAATTCGTGCGCTCTTCTATTTACTATAGTTGACGCGTTAAGGTTTCGCAATGTCCAAGTTATTCCGATGGGAATAATTTATCGCGTGAGCGTCCAAGATCTCGTGAGCCGATATTTTGAGTAAATCAGCACCGGATGGTCTTGAACTAGTTCCCGGCCGTTGATCTGTTTATTTCAAATGCTGATCGTTTCCAAGTCGAGCCTCCATCACTCCGTTCTTCACAAACGTGATAATTAGAAGAGATTAAGAAGACGGCAGATCGTACGTCTCATGTGAAACTCGCGTACATAAAAGCAAGCTTTCCATGATAAGCACGTGTGCAGCAGCTCTTCGATCGGGTTTGCCTCTCGGAAAATCAGACCTCACATTCTTATCTATGTGAGCGAACTTGAGCGGGTTCAATCTGGAACGACGTTTCCTCGAGAAGAAAAATAAGGGCTAGTGTTAGGACCCTTACCTCTTCGTAGTATATTTACACGATATGCTCCTTACAGGTGCAATAGACTGCTCAGGGCTATGCGCCGATGACTCGATTCATGCAGCGGGAGAGGCAGGCTCTTCTATCGGCGATTGAAAGTTAACCCTGCCAAGTCCACAATAGTCGCATTTACAAGCAAAATTACACCCAACATCCTGTGACGTACTTGAACATCTAGATGGCATCAGCTACATCTCATAAGTATTTTGGGGTAATTATCGACAAACATCCCGAAAAAGCGCCTCACAAATCGGACTTCCGAAATCAAAAACTTGTTTAGACAACCTCGCCTCATCTCTAGACAAGAACATCCTGATATACCGGGTTTTCATCCGGTAATGATTGGCCGTGAAATCGAGCGTCGAAATAATACGCCTCAGCGACACGTGGTTCATGCTTTCTCCTTCGTACGTACCATTTATACCAACTTCAACCTCAGTACTCCGTTCGAACATCTCACAGAACTTAGGCCATCGCGACACTACAGCTAAACAGAGAGTTTTGCTCTTCTTACAAACCATCGCCTCGTAACTTCACGCGACATCCTTGATTACCTGGAGGTAAATACGTTCAGTGTTACCGCCACTCAATCTGCTTTCCCCCCAAGTGCGTGGAAATAGAAAACAACGCGTGACTAAGGTATAACAACGAATTAATTCAACGTTCAATACGTGTATTACCCGCGTTGTAAAGAGATCTGTCTAAACAATCACCATTAGCTTTCAATGCACAATTGTGGCCGAAAAAGAAGAATGAAGAGGATTGGCTCCTAATAAATTCGCAAAGGTGCTAATTATATTTACAGGCGGTTTTTTTTTCTTTGAACGCGTTTCTACAGAAACATACATTTTTGGCACGAGTTGGATGAAAGTCGTAAATGGTTGTATTTGATCGAAATCGCTTGGGCCTTTTTTGGGGAAATCGGGAAAACGAACATTCAAAATTCATTTTCCGATGAGGGTCAATATGTATATATTGACTAATTGAAGGCGCCCGTGAGTTTAATGAAAATCGTTGGATACGTTTTCCCCAAAACGTTTAAGAAACTTAAATTCCTCTTCACCCAAGTAGTTTACTCACTCGAAAGAGCCGTTCTAAGCTGTACTACAATTTCCCACTGTTACACGACCCATTTTGAAAGGTCCCCTCTACACCGATCAGATCTAATCTTCAGACCTGAAACTACATGGCCCCTCTGGAAATATATCTGAGGCGTAGTTCGTCTAGCAAAACGTCTATTGCAGCAACGGGAACTGCTACGAAAAAGTCGCTCCAATTTGACATCGAGCACGCGGGGCTCTAAAAAAATAAGGAACTCCTTAACTCTATTGATTAATTTGTGATGCCAGAACAACTCTGCCAAGGCCAACGACTAAGTTATCTAAAGGCCTCTGCGACTATCGGATCTCAAACGTGCCTATCGCAGCTGTCACTCGTTATTTTCCTTGGCCCGATTTATCAAAAAGAAAAAGCCGCCTAGAGAGATGGTCGTAACTATTTGTTCACGCTCTCCACGTTAAAAGCAGTTGGCCACTCTTTTTCGGTTAATCACCTAATATATTTTTCAGTACTAATTACAACACGCTCGCAATTGATACGAGAGGTTTCTTTGAAAATGCAGTGCCAATGATGGGTGGGGGGGGGGGGGTACAGAAAGCAGCAGATTGAAAGATCAGTAAGGGGGGTGAAGAATGAAGCGTAAAGATGGCGCCGGGACGTGGATGGGTAGTAGCAACAAACTAAGCAGTGGATCATGTAATTTGTAGGGGAAAAGGTCAGTATGGCGAGAATTCAGCTCGGGGACGTGCAAGACAACCTAAGCAAGGAGATAGGAAGCATCATGCCAGCCCTAGATGTAACCAAGTAGGAAGGCCATGTGTGTGATGATGCAGCAACCAGCGTGCTTCGAGAGAAATATGGGGTAACCAGGGGATGTCGGAACATGCGATTGTAAGTGAAGAAAGGCTCGATGTAAAACGGGCTCCAGATGACTATGTGGCGAACACCGAATTCGTTTATGTTGCCATCGTGATTGTATATACGATTGTATTTACGTGTAATTATTTCAGTCTCTTATCAACCACCAAACTAGACACGTGGATATTCTTCTGGAATAAAGTCAACTTTATTTGCCGTTATTGAGACTCCTCATTGGTGACCCTGACGTGATGTACTGCTGCTGCGTGGATTGGTTCGAGCACGATGTTTTGATAATTGGGTGCAGCTGCTTCGTCGTTGAGTTGTTGGTTTTGCTGCTGCGCCAGTTGATCACTAAGTTGCTGGATTTCTCTTTTTGGCTGCCCTCAAATAGTCACTTCCGATAGAGGATCCCAATTCACATCGTTTCTTTTCCATGCTTTCAAGGACAATTTCGGAACTAAGCACAAGCTCACTACCAGCTGGCACCCCGCCGCCAACGGGCGAGTCGAATGCCTCCACCGGCCCTTGAAAGCTGCTATCATGGCCCACGCAAACACTAAGTGGATCGAAGCACTTCCACTGGTTCTTCTCGGCATTCGCTCTGCTTTCAAAGCCGACATACTCATCCTCAGCCGAGCTCGTCTACGGCGAACCTCTTAGACTTCCTGGCGAGTTTTTCTCGGCCAACACTACTAGCTCTGTAGACATACCAACATTCCTCGCCACTTTACGCGAATACATGAGGCGACTGAGGCCAACACCAACATCCAGACATGTAAACCGTGGGTCTTTTATTTACAAAGAACTAGACCACTGTACTCACGCATTTTTACGGGAAGGACCAGAGAGACGATCCCTTCAGCCAACTTACACAGGGTCATACGAAATCATTGACCGCGACAACAAAACAATAACTTTAAGAATCAACAATAAACCGGACAAAGTCACGATCGACAGGGTTAAACCGGCTTTCTTTTGGAATGAGCATGAAACACCGACATCATCACTAAAAAATACGCCTCATGAACAACCAGCAACTACAACGAGTTCCAGAGATCTACCAGCATCATCATCATCAAAGCCGGAAACCACGACCCGTTCTGGTAGAAAGGTCCGATTTGCCGACCGTTTTCAACCCTGACCACGTCGACTCGTGATTGTATATACTTACGTGTAATTATTTCAGTCTCTTATCAACCACCAAACTAGACACGTGGATATTCTTCTGGAATAAAGTCAACTTTATTTTCGGTTATTGAAACTCCTCAACTACCCGTGTTCAAAAATGCGAAGAACGAGTGCTTGATATAAAAAGGGTTGTCAGGGCCGAAAGATAAGTGAACTCCCTGGCATTTCTTTCCAGAAATCCGAGGGAACGCAGAGCACGAGTGGAAATATGAGCAATATGGTCGATGAGGGTAAGCTGGGTGCAAAAGTATTCCGAGGACCTTTACTACAAAGAGATGGGTGAGGGGTGAGTTATTGATAGAATATGGGTAGAGTACATCTGCACGGGAGTGATGCAACGACGTTATCACACATTTTGCTGGGTCGAGAGAAAGGCACATTTTCCTCCGGCAGACCAGTGCAGTGAGTTGAGGGTATCCTGCAGGAGGGTTTGAATTTGGCGTAGAGTCAAGGCTGTGCAGACGCCATTGAACACGGGGGACAATTAGGGGCCAAAGTAGGAGCCATGTTGGATACTGGGCGAGGTGATAAGAAAGCAGAGGGCCCAGAATATACATTATGTCGGACTGTCAAGTCCCCACTAAGGTACCCCCTAGCCAATATTGGCAAGTCAGAGGTACAGAATTGCAGATTCTTGAGGTGGAGCTGGAGACAGCAGAGCATATACTGTGCACGTGTGAGGGGCGGGGTGCAGCAGGGGATGGACCTCAAGGTTGTCGTGCGTTTTGTGCTAGCTAGAATGGTGGGGACATATTGTGGACGCCGCATCAGAGAACACCAGCTCTACAGGAGCTGGGGCTGGAACTGGGAGAACATGAGGGGGCTCATGCTCGCCCACAGAATAGGCCCAGTTGTGACCACAGTGGGGGCTTTCCTGGTGCCACTAAGGAGAATTACAACAAAAAAAGCGTAGGGACCACCAGCCTGCGATCTACAAGATAGTTGCAGACCCACTCCAATAGGGAGTCAAAAACACCATACGGTTGGAGGGTGCTAAGAATAGTAGGGCGGAGGAGGTCGGTGAAAATTGCTCGTAATCTTTATTTTTTAAATCACATAAAACGAAAAAAGGACTGACTCAATTGGTTCAGCCGTTCTCTTGAAAATCCAACTACCGACACAGATCAAGCGTGGAAATGAGGATTTCTGGATCCAGTAGACCTCAAAACGTAAAGATCTGAAGAAAACACGACCTTCGGATAGCGAAAGTGAAAATCTCCAATGGTCTTCGTTCATTGCTTATTTTAGTTGTTTCCTCCTTCGCGAATTAAATGCAGCTTTTACTGGTCACGAAGCAGAACGTGCAAAGGCTATCGAACCGCTCACGTAATCGTTCGCGAATTCCTCAACGATCGCTCTGATCTATACAATTCGCGACCGTTACGTAACTCCGTTCCCCGGAGTCGTCGCGGAACAGGTTTGCGGTGCAACCGTCCGAAACTATCAAACATATTTTATTGAAGAACTGAGGGAAATTGAAAAACACTTGCGGTAACTGTCATCTAATGGGGTTGCTTTCCGAGGGTTCCGGGCGGGAATGAAAGCAGCGGAATTTTGGATTATCCTTAAATTATTTTATTTATACTTGCACGAGCTAGAAGCCCACATAACGACAAATTACGTATGCAGTGACATTGCAGACTATGATACAAATATTTATAAATAATAGCATACTACGCCCAACGAGAGGAAACGCGTTTGAATAATGAAACACACCTACAAGACAACAAACAGTCCAGGGTAAGCCTGAATAGAGCCCCGTCAAACACCACAAGGAAAGGGAATAAATATCGACTTCAATCTCTCCGCACCTTCGATTCAGCGATGTTTGTGCCCTATGCAGGGGGATTGTTTAATTAGTTATTAGTAAAAAGATGTCAAATTTCGGGAGGTACTCGTACCTAAAGGCATGGAAACTAATCTGTATAAGAATCACGGGATTCAATAGTCTGCAGAGAAAATTGGCACCTGAGGTGGTACGGCGCTCTTCGTGCAATGGACACTTGAGTCCTGTTATCTATACTTCCTCCTACGAAGTGTGACCAATTTATGTCGAAGAGCAACGTAAGCGTGGCAAATTGAATCGTATTAAAACCAAAACGTCGGGGAAATTGGAATGGGGGCGCTCGAAGCGAAAGGCGAAAGGGGAGGCGTCGTTGGGAGGCAAGCGAGCCTCGAGCGTGGTTGTTTTTTTAATGAGACGGGTGGGAGGGAGGAAGTTCAAACGACAAAACTCTGTAGCTCCCGCGTTGTACTGCGTTTCGTTAATTTTTTTAACCGTTTTTTGCCCATTACAACTACGGGCTTCGTCCAATCGGATTGCCGAGATGGCGGGCACAACTAGATACCAAATCGGATTTTTGGGCGAAAGAACGAATTTTTTAGACCACGTTAAAGGCACAAAACGGCCCGGACGGCGGTCGGGGGACGGGGGACGGCGGACGGACATTGCAAATTTGGAATCTCCATGTCTTGAAACGTAAAGTATTAAATTTTGAGGGGGGGTTGTAAAAAATTTTTCGTGACCGAAAACATAGGGTTATTATTCAGAATGAATAATAAACCAAAAAGGGTGAAAAGGAAACAATTCACACAAAACACCAAAAACAGGACGAGAAGGAAGAGATTTCAATGTAGAGAGCAAACAAGCGGAGAGATCAATGTTACACCCTGAGATGAGCAGGTTAGCAGTACAGGGGAAGTGGCAGAGTGAATAGTGGAGCTTGCAATGGGTTGTAGGGAACGTCGCATCAAAAAAATCTTGTATTCTCACAATGAGGCATTCTAAGGCGCATTTCCTAAGGTTCGCGGGTTCCTCTACTTTTTTAGTCTCGAGCAATACCTGTAAATCACCCTTTTTTCCAGAGTCCAATCGGTCCAAGTCAGAAGGTACACGGTATTTCCTTGAGCCTTTCAACGATCTCGTATTGATCTGATGCCAATCCCCGAAGCTAGATGCAGGTCTCGTGCGCTCTCAAAAGGGCTTTCAACGATGCAGCGGGATTTCCGCAACCCCCACCCCTCCATTTACCGCTAGCTCCCTCTTTACCCTGAGCCCAATCTCCCTAGCCCATCATTCTGCTGAGTCGCATGCGTTTTCAGATACAAACCCGTAAAAGTCGATTAAGATCATCAAACTCAGACCCTTTTTGAAGGCTACGGGCTGCGTTGATTCGCTCAACTCGATCAATTGCACTGGCGTAGAAGAAAAACCATGTCGTTGAGAAATAATCAAGAACTGATTGGAAGAGGATGGTGTGTCTCTGCCAACACCGCTTACTTCAATGTGATCGTCGTGGCCTGGCGCTTTAGACCTCTAATATATGAGCCAAACTCTTACTGACACTCGTGAAACACATCGACGTCTGGTTACAGCACCAACGAATGTTCAGAACTCTCAACTCTACACTTTCAGGTCTGCAAACAACAGAAGTGAGAGCTCACTCGGAAATATGGTGACTACATCGTCCAGCAAGATCGAAAAACCCTGCAAATTATTACACAATGGTTTATTATTCTCATGAACAGCTAGACCTAGTATTACTGCTCCGAGACCCATCCCATTCAATTCAACATCGAATACTAGTAAACCATACGAAACATGACCTGACTACAACGGAACTATGGAAACTGGGCTTCCAGCAAACCCGTTGCGAGGCGAGCAGGCGGGTGGTTTTAATGAGACAGGAGGGAGGGAGGAAGTACTAACGATGAAACGTTCACTTCCGCTGTAGTTCCCGCGTTATACTGTGTTTCATTAATTTTTTAAACCATTTTTTGCCCATAACAACCATGGGCTTCACCCGATCGGATTGCCGAGATGGCGGGCACAACTAGATACCAAATGGGATTTTTGAGCGAAAGAACGAATTTTTAGACCACGTTAAAGGCACAAAACGGCCCGGACGGCGGACGGGGGATGCGGTCCGGGGGACGGGGGAAGGCGGACGGCGGACGGTGGACGGACATTGCAAATTTGGAATCTCCATGTCTTGAAACGTAAAGTATCAAATTTTGACGGGTGGGGGGGGGGGGTTGTAAAAAATTTTTTGTGACCGAAAACATAGGGTTATTATTCAGAATGAATATGAATAATAAACCAAAACGCTCAGCGATACAGAGTTATGATGGATACCATATTTAACAAAATTTTGGGACGTGTGGGACATTAGAAGTCGATTTCAGAACTAACACCTTCATTGAGTGAAGAGGTAACGAAGGGCACCTTCAACCTCACTGGGACTACGATTGTACCGCCTTACATGCTTCGTGTCCACGACTATCTTCTCATGTTTGAAGTAGATAAACATGTAGGATTTTGAGGCGATACGACTATATATCAGTTTCGAACCCACACAGCCTTGTTAACATTTTCGCAGACACCCGTGACAAAACGACCCTTTGACATGAGCTCCCTCAGACCACCTCGTACGCCTATTGAGATTACAGAATAATTTAACTAATCTCATTCGTTAGACATTTAGCAAATACGCTAATCATTTCTGCTCGAAGGACAGTTGTAAATTAGCTGGAACCACGGGGGTTTTGAGTGACCGTCTCCCAGCGTCGACAGACAGTCATCATTTTATGATTAAAATTCAACTTATGATACGGCAGCTATTGTTATTCACGTCGCTAGCACAATAATTACAAAAATGAATTCAGCGGGTTTAAACTGAAGGCCAGCTTTGTATTGTGAAATGTACAAAAGGGCAGGTGATCCCAAGTTGTGTTGAAGAAGTGAACATAGTTACTTCCAATTTTCTCGATGAAATTCGTCGCAATATTTAATTCAAGTACATAAATGCAAAGTGAAAGATTACTAAAGTTTATGCTGACGCCAATACATTAAATAACAAACGAGAAAGGGTGAAGGGGTATTGACGGTATTACGATATATCAAAGTATTGGTGACGCACTGAAGAAAATGCCAACAAACCCTGACTCTAGTGCAACCAGGGCTTTAGAATACCATCACTGAATATCTTTTCTACCCTAATCACAACACTCCTGCTCTCGGGCCCTCATGTCCTGAATCAAAAACAGTTTACATCAATCGGAAAAGCGATAAGGAATTCACTTGGTGAGAGTGTATCCCATAACGGGGATCATTCACTTCACAGACGCTTTTATAAAATGACTAATTAATTGTTATCTTGATGACTAGGTACTGACGTCCACAACAACAAATAACTGTACCGATTAGGACTTTTGGAATAACAAACTTGTGAGGCTCTCAATTTCTGACGAACGTTTACACTCAATTGGCGTGACAACTGACAGATTAACGAGACGTATGGCTTCTTGGAAACTAATAACGACTGAAACAAATAGATTACAAAAGGTAGAACACGCCAGTGAATTCCACGAGAGCGATAACGTTAATGCCTCCGACAGTGTAATAAATTTGTGTTCGTCTAATCTGTTAGGAGTTACGATAAATCGTTTTTCACGACGGTTTTAGGTTGAGGTGCCGCGTCCGATAACGAAAGCCGCTCTGAACTACAACCCCACGGATAGAATCAATTTGATGAGCGCTCCTGTCAAGTCCAAAATGACGCCGAAGTATCAAAAACCGTAAGTTGAACGAATTGACGTGAAATTGGCGAGTGTATTGTGGAAATTGGCGTATTTGGTCAAGCTTGTAATTTTTGTACAGAGTAGCGAAAGAAAATGTGGTGGAGCCAGCGGCTCTCCTGGCTGTGGCAACTCCTCGTCTCATAGAACTCGCTAAGCCTGTGACGAGGGACGTCAGGTTAGTTCATTATGATTTATTTGTATCCATAGATATTTATGGAAATTGGTCATATGGTTCCACAGGTGGGAGATCTCCGTTCGAAACAGTTTGTCGTAAGGCGTACTCCCAAGACCACCTGGCACCTCTAGCGACAGACACATTTTACTGTCCTTCTCTGTTCGACGATGCCCGCCCGCTGTAGTGTAGGTAGTCTCATGTGCCAGTTGGACAAGATTATAACTTAGTAGTTGGAGGGGGGGGGGGCGGCTTAATTTCCTGCCTTCACTTTATGTTCTCACTTGGGACCCGAGATCAACAAGCTCCATCCTCTTCTGAATGAGAGCCACGCTACCTACTACGTACAGTCGAATGTTCATTTGACAGAAGGATCATTTGGCCCTTATCGGGCGCACAACAATGAAGACAAGAGTCCAAGGACGTGTCGACCCTCTCATCTGCAAATATCGGCCCTGATGAGACGTAGGATCGCGTCGCACCTGAGTCGGATTGCTTCGTCACTAAGTCAGTTCCCGACGCATTGTCAACCACAAGGGAACAGCTTTCGGCATCTCCTTTCTACAATTTTCCACACGAAGAAAATTGCATATTCGGGTGCATTCCCAAATATTCTTTCGCGAATTCATTTCGATTTCGGTGGTTTTGGACTTGAAGAACTGCTGTCCCGTCTCCGCAGCTCTCCGACTTTAACCGGCCGTAACGCGCTCCACCGCAGAACTGGTCGGGACTATTTTAGATTTAATTTCATATTTTAGCAAGAGACAATTTCTTCCCCCAATTTTCGATGTTAATTTCTTTTAAATATGCTAATCCAATTAGAAGTTTGCGTTGATTTTTGCTTAACCCCTTACGATAGAACACTACCAACTGGGGGAGGCACCTTCAGATTACAACGTGACGAGAATGTCTTAAGCTTGTCTTCTCTATGAGTGCCCTGTATACCCTATTTGTCCTCATACTGAGTAGGTATGCAAGATTGCCTGCCACCCATGATACACTCAAAGCACACCATGTACGTTAAGGGCCCTCTGCACTACTCCTTATTGGCTTTTTCTGTCCATTGGGACAAAGAAAGGTATGGCGCTTGCAGCTGTCCAACGCGCATGACTAAGGAATTTCAGCGTCTCCACCATTGGAGGAATCATGCAACTGACCCATCCATGCCTTGACATCCACTTTAACATTGACCATTCGCTGCATTCTCCTGTGCGCTGTTGTCAGGAACAATTCTGTCTCCCCCACTTCCTCTGACTCAAGATCACACTACAGCACTTCTTGAATCTTTCATCATTGCTCGATCCAACGGATAGGAGTTCTGACCAAACCAAGGTAATTCGAGGGCATTCTTGATCTGCCTCAGCAGCTTCCACTCTGTCAGTTAAAGTGTGATTTTTATGCTACTATATCAAAGACTAGCAGCTAAAAACTCGAGCAAATGTGGGAATGAATAACATATGCTTATGGCTCAACTCCCAATCTCTCACCATAAACGTGAATAAGTCAAAATACTTATTGTTTTCCCGTGCCAGAAACAAGGACTCTCATCCTTACAACCTGAAATTGCACTTCTGTAATTCAGAGTACATGGCATGTGGGTGCTCGGAAATAGAGAGAGTTAGAAGCGCACAGTACCTAGGGTTAGTGTTGGACGAGAGTCTTGATTGGAAGGCCCAGGTGATCGCTTTGGCGAAGAAAATCAGGAAATTTGTTCACATATTCCATACCATCCGTAACTACTTCTCGAAGAGCACTCTCATTTTATTGTACAAAGCCTTAGTACAGTCAGTACTTGGTTTTGGCGTTCTCTGGTGGGGTAATGCTTACAGTAGCGTGCTGGAACCAGTAAATGTACTGCAAAGAGCTATTTTGAAGGTACTTCTAAAAAAACCCCGGAGGTTCCCTAGTGCTGAGCTGTTTGACGAGGCCAAAGTTTTTACTATGAAGCAGCTCTATATAAAGCACGCTCTGCTTTACTTCCAGAAGCATCCTGAAATATTGGATCAACAAGCCGAACTCATCTGAACAGAGTACCCGTGCAGTGAGATTAACAACCCAAGCAGTGATACCTATCCCACCTAGCCGCTTAATATCTACGTCTCGCCACCTGTATCACAACCTGCCATACATCTTGCGGACCGTATCGAGCCCACCCTCATTCCGTCAGCAGAATGGTTTACAAAAAGTCAGTCTTCTCGTACCTCATTGCTGCCACTCCCTCGGAATGTGATGCCATGATGTGCAGTATTTATACTGTTTGATAAATTATTACTTTTTTTTTACATATCATATTATTTTTCTGTTTTTCTTTTAAGCATAGTAGGTAGGTATATAGTAACTAGTTGTTTATGAATAATCTTAGGTCAATATTTGAGGAACTAAATGTTATATATTAATATACAATAAGAAGTAATTCACTACTGCAACTCCCCCCCCCCCTTGGCACGGATCAATGATCCATGAGGGGGGTAGTTTCCATGACAGGACAGGAATTAATATTGATTTTCTCTTTGTGTTTTTTTTTCGCTGTTTTGTTTTCCTTACCTTATATATATATATATATAAATATTTCGGAAATATATATCATTATTCATTCATATTCATTGAGATGCTCACAGAGGGCTTCCCAGTGGTTTTGAGTATGGTACGACTGTAAGGGGGAAAATTCGATAGCCACTAAAAACCGAAACGGGTTTTCACAAATGAAGTGGCACGCGAAGGCAGACATTAGTTTGGGCCATACTAAACGAGAGGGAACGTCCCAATTTGCGTCACTGATATATCAGGCTAACCCGAATAGGTGTTTAACAGCAGTTTCACTGTCAAATGCAGCCTGTCGTGATCTCAACTGAATCTCCTAAACAAGTACAGCTCCAATCTACGCTCTATTTGCGTTTTTAAGCGGACCATTGTTTTCGACGAAACTCTCTTCTCCGCCGCACAATAATTAGTTAAAGAGGATATTTTCATTTTCGCTCAGCGCCTGCGTCATTTCTACAATCAATTATCTCCGGTTCGAGGGCAGTCAGCAAGTTAACGTTTGCCAGGCGAAGTAGGACGATGACGGCGTTGCGCGCCTTGAGGCTTAGAAATGCTGAGTGTTGAGTGACAAGGACGAGCCTCTCGACCAATTCCCGTTCATTGGAGCACTCGTCAATCATGAATCTTCCCGGTTTATTGGTTCAATTCGTTGACTTCCTCCTCCTCTTCGTCTTTCGTCGTCGTCTGTTCCACAATCTCGCTCCGAGTCTCACGAATATTGACTTTAATTAAATCCCGTTTCGGCGAAGACGTCGTTCGTCGTCCAATTGGTGGAATAGTTGGTTGGCTGTCACTGGAAGGGAAAGGGCAGGGGCACGTCAAGGTATTTGCTGCACAGATTGAACTGCAGTATTTGGGTCATTTCTGGAGTTCACGTTGAGTAGCTCTTCTTCAATTTTCAACAGGCGGACACAACCAACGCCTTAACCCTCTCTGGGTCCTTGTAATGCACTTATCCGCTCGTAACAAGCCCAGATGGATTTTTGAAATTTGGAATTCTTAGCGAATTTTGTAAATAAAGTAATCGCATTAGTGACTAAAAAGTGAGAGCGAGAATTATTAAAAAATGTTTGCACGATCATTCCTTTACGAATACTAGGTTAACGTTTCATGTTTATCTAAATTATTCGGATATATGTGTCCGTACACTCGACGGTTTACGATATGACTAAGTCAGGGAGTAAACGATGAACCTCAAGACCAATCAGTTCAGCCGTCCTCTCACAACTTTGGCTGTATACAAAAAAGTCATAATTGGAATGATATTCTACAAAGCTACGATTCAATTCTCCGGTTAACCTAATCACAGGTGCACTTCAAATCGTCCTCGAAAAGGACTATCGACGTCCAATGGATGAGAATCCATTCTTGTGAAAATGCCCCTGCCTTGCCGCTTGCGTGCCCCTCTATTGACCGTGTTCAATCTGCATGATACTGAAGGATAGTGGTCGACGAATACTTGAAGTGGAATAAGAGATTACGTCACTCGTTTGTAAAACCAGGAAGTTTATTCATCGTATCTTTTACCGTAGTTGTCGACTAATACAACAATTGCGGTCAACAAGACCTTAGTCCAGAGCGGGGTTGGGTTTTGGAATCCTCGTTTGGAGCTCTGCCTTACTACGTACTCTCTTACTGTTCTACAAAAAACTACTTTGAAAATAACGGCCCGTAAACCCTGTCAATTGTTTTCGGAGAACTGTTTTACATTAGTCTTTCCAGTCTTTTTCAACTAACCATTCATTTCAATTCACCCCTTATCTCAAGTCTACACGTTGTTTCTGCCCTGAGCGCCCTGACTCTTTAAAATTTTCCCGTGCCTTCGAACATTTTGCTCGCCCTGCAGCTCAACGTTGATCAGGAGAGCTGATATCTGGCTGTGAGAAGCATTTACATTTAGAAGCGTGTCGTTTATTTATTTAGTTTTTTTGTGTGTATCTACCCTCCCCTACACATACGTTCATCATATATTTAACCTAGTGCAATGTTATATTTGAGCACTACACCGCTCAGGTGCCGTCTCTTGGTGCTAGGATATTTCCTGCAACATGACTACTAACAACGCCAACAGTGAGGCGTAACTTGATTTTTTTGTATTTGTAAAGCTTATGGCATTATTGTAAAAGGGGTGAGTTATGAATAAATTCATTCATTAAAAATTGAAGTTATTGTAATCTAATCAAAAAAGGTATTTTGCGAAGTTTGGAAATACTTCTGCGCCAAAATATGTTTCTTCAGGTTTTCTCGCCTAAACGATTCCTTTCTGTATGTATGTCTACTGACGTAGGGGACGGAAAAGGGAAACTAGAAAGGCGACAAAAACACGAAAATTCGCAAAGCGTACAGAAACACTTCAGTTGGATATTAAAGAAATTGGGTTATGTCCGCCAGTAGGCAAATTACTAAAGTTAACGTACCTGTTAGTGAGTCCGTCTCCTCTGGCTTGTGAGTTACTGTGGGCAAGCGCTTTCGATGTAAAGACATCATCGTCTGGCCGTTAAGTCAGTACTGGAGTCAGTCAGTTGGTCGTGGTCTTTATATACAAAGAGAAAGGTGAAAGGGGTGATGGAGCGTCGGGGAAGGGGCGGGGAGAGGTCTTGTTGGTCAGTCTTGTTAGTAGTACCTTAGCCGGACTGGCTGTGTTAGGTATTAAAGAAATTGGGTTACGTCCGCCAGTAGGCAAATTACTAAAGTTAACGTACCTGTTAGTGAGTTCAGTTGGAGAGCCGTAGTTCGACTGAAGACGCATTGCCTCAACTTTTTCGATTCTCTCATTAGCATCGGCATAAAAATAGGACCACGCCATGGAGCTATATTCCAAAACCGAGCGCTCTGACTCAATACTTCTAAATTAGCTACCTCCATTATTCAGCGTAGGGAAAAAGCCAGGATCAAAATTGGTAGGAGCGGCGGAACCACATTTCTTCTGGCTCTCTCTCAAATAAATATCTGGTGCGTTGCAACACACAACTTTCCTTAGCTCTACGTCAACCCACTCGGGTACATGGCTTTATTTATTCCGGAATTAATTGTGCTGCTCGTACTCATTCCAGGACCATTATTGAGCAATTCGTTCCCAGATAATTAATGAGACTGTAAACACGAATTTTTTGAAGAAGGATAGTAAATACTTTTGCAGAGTTATTGAGTAACAACTTATAGAACTGGTAGTAAGCGAAGCGGCGGTAGTTGAAATTCAGGAATTTCTGGAGTGAGCCCCATGTATTTCATGAGCGTTTTTAAGCACTCACCTTTTAGGTACTGAATCGGACTACAATACCAATTTTTTTTGACTTTCTACTAACATTCCAGCGAAGTTTGAAAGGAAAAAACTGCGCTAAAACCGATTTCGTCGAAAGTTTTGGTAATTTATTGTGCTGCTCTCGTCATTTTCCCACGAATGGGAATTTTATGGTGTGATTGCCATATTGAGAGCTAACAATATAAAAAATTTAATCAAAATCGTTAGAGCCGTTTGTGAGAAAAAAATTTTGTGTTTTGATCACTATGATCACTATAGTTAACTTTCGGTGGATTTTGCTCATACCCTTATTTTGGCGTCTCATGATAACCTGCGGGCGAGAAATGAAGTTTGAGCTGATTTGGATCGGTGGTTTTCTCTAAAAATCGTTCACAGACACACATACACACACACACACACAGACCAAAAAGTGTTTTTCGGACTCAGGAGGGTCAAAACTCAAAAAAAAATTTCAGCCGATTGCATAACTTTCCTTTCTACTTCGTAGAGCCAAGGAAAGTAAAAACACCTTCTGCTATTGTTCCTCGTTCCACACTTTCCACAGGCCTGGGTTCTCCGGACCGAAGACTGGCCCGCATGAATTTTCACAATTTCGGCTGTACACAAGTAACATACGCTTCTCGACTTTTTGCGGTAGTCTTTCCCTCATATTTACGGAGGGGTTTAACTGGAGCGTCCCAGATTAGCTTCTTCGCTGCTTGGCCCACCAATGCCTACCGCGGAGTTCAAATCAGGTTATCACAACCAGCTTTGACACCGCCCGGCTCATTTAGGTCCAGTTTTTCAGCTCGATCACAACCTGAGGCTGGAAAGTTGGTAATAGATTGCGTTGTATATTGGGACATAAAGTCAGGAATGACACTGTTTCTCCCTTCTCCTTACTTTTACGTGTACTCAAGTTTTGAAATAGTTTTTACTTTCTTTGGTCCTACAAAGCAAAAAGAAAAGTTATGTAATCGGCTGAAATTTTTTTGTTTATAGTTTTGTTTTTTTTTACCTTTGTGAGCGAGTTGAGAGAAAAAGGCTGGAAAATCACGTTAGAAGCTGAAATCTCATTATGCGCTTGGAGAATATCGACAGCGATTTTGTGCCAGGCCCTCTGAGTTCCTTACAGTCCAATCGCCACCGTGTACTGACGAGTTTCATTAATGAACCCGGACCTTGAATCAACATTCTATTTGTTTTACTTTTGCAACTCAGTGCAACAGCAGCCCTGAGAAACGAATTATAGATCTGACTGAGCATCACCAGTTCAATCTGATCTGCAGACCAGGCCGAAGTAAAATCGCTGTACTGCATCTTTAATGACGTACTCAAAAACAAATAGAACCAAACATTAACAAATGTATTTAAGTTAACGTACCTGTTTGGTGGGTAGACTTTAGTAATTTACCTACTGGCGGAATTGACTCAATTACTTTAATTAGCAAATTTGTTTTTGAGCAGGATCGCTATCGGGTAAAAACTTTGTCATGTTATTCGTAGCCGTCCAAATAAAATCTAGTTGCGACTAGTCACTTACAATGTCATTATGTTCAATGTCAATCAATCCTTTTTATTTTCCTTGGCTCTACGAAGTAGAAAGGAAAGTTATGTAATCGGCTGAAAAAAAAATTTTGAGTTTTCTTCAGATCTTTACGTTTCAGACCCCCCTGAGTCTGAAAAACACTATTTGGGAAAATGGTCTGTGTGTGTGTGTGTGTGTGTATGTGTGTCTGTGAACAATTTTTAGAGAAAACCACCGTACCAAATCAGCTCAAACTTCATATCTCGCCCGCAGATTACCATGGGACGCCAAAATAAGGGTATGAACAAAATCCATCGAATTTTAACTATAGTTATCATAGTGATCAAAACACCAAATATTTTTTTAATCAAAAACGGCTCTAACGATTTTGAAGAAATTTTTTATATTGGTAGCTCCCAATATGAGTAGTATACCATGAAATTCCCATATACGGGAAAATGACGAGAGCAACACGATAAATTACCAAAACTTTCGACGAAATCGATTTTAGCGCGGTTTTTAGAGAAAACAACCGTACCAAATCAGCTGTAAAATGATGTCTAGCCTACAGGTTACCATGAGACGCCAAAATAAGGGTATGGGCAAAATCCACCGAAATTTAACTATAGTTATCAAAGTGATCAAAATACCAAATTTTTTTTGGTCAAAAACGGCTCTAACGATTTTGATAAAATTTTTTATATAGATAGCTCTCAATAAGACAATTATACCATGAAATTTCCATTCGTGGGAAAATTACGAGAGCAGCACAATAAATTATCAAAATTTTCGACGAAAAGCGTTTTTAGCGCAGTTTTTTCCTTATAAATTTTTGTGGAATGTTGAAAAAAATTGGTATTGTTGTCCAATCTAATACCTAAAGGGTGAGTGTTTAAAAACGCTCATGAGATACATGGGGCTCACTCCAGAAATTCAAGAATTTCAACTACTGCCGTTTCGCTTACTACCAGTTCTAAAAGTTTTTACCCAACAACTCTGCAAAAGTAATACTATCCTTCTTCAAAAAATTCTTGTTTACAGCCCCATTAATTCTCTGTGTACCAATTGCTCAATAATGGTCCAGAAATGAGTACGAGCAGCACAATAAAATCTGGAACTGTAAGCGCTACCGCTTGCTGCTGCCGTAAAGCGTTGTTTGACCAAGATTCAAATTAACTAAGTGATAAATGAATTGATTAAATAGAATTAGCCATGTACAAAGTGAATTGTTGTAGAGCTAAGGAAAGTTGTGTGTTGCAACGCACCAGATATTTACTCATAAACTCGTTAAAACATTCCACACTAGTCCAATCTGTTATTTACTATTAAGGTTTGTTTGTTTTGTTTGTTTTCTTTTTTCTCCGGATGTTATTACTTTAAGAAACTATTTGCAATTTCCTGAGGTGTTTTTCAACATTAATTCAGTTCAATGTGTCTCTGTAAGTTCCTTATAATTGGCTGTAACTTAGTGACTGCTGTGATATCCCATAGCCCTGATGATGCTTAATAAATTAAACGAAACGTCGGCCTACAGAACGCTTTTCATTCATCCTGACTGGCTCTCAAGAATCCACACGAGAATAAAAACTAGTGATGGCTGCTTCATTTTGAATAACCTTCGCCGCTAACAAACTTTGTCACGTGGAAGGTTATACGTAGAATACAGTGTTGTTTACAAACCGAACACGGAAACTGATGAATCTGCTGAATTCATCAAAGTCGTAATCGTTTTTGAATGTTCTTTACTGACTTTAAATTAATGAGCATTTACTAATTGTCGCAGACGACCAGTAAAACATGTGTGGACCTCCAACGGCTGGCTGACACTACTCAGGCGGTTAGCCCCTTTACGAGCACATTACTTGAAAAACACGTCATTTGATGTGATATTTTTGTTGTTTACTAGTAGCTTGAAAAGTCTGTGTTAGCTGTGCTTTCTGGAATTCTCGTTCATGTAACGATGAAAACTTCCCTATCACACTCTTCCACCTGAGACCAACTTTGTCATGATAGTTGCTTAATTCACACTCGTTTCGGAGACAATACCCTCAGTTCAACTCTTCTCGTTTCTCTTCTTGCGCATGTTAACTCTGTTCTGAGTACCTACCATTTCGCTCTAATTTACTTTTACGAGTTTTTGTTGATCATTGAACTTCTCCCTCGAGTGCTGACTTCCTCAACCCTTCACCTACAGCGAGACAAGAGACGTCGAGCAACTGCTTTAATTGATCAAGTCATGCTCAGTTATGACCTTTGCTACAGAACTTGCCTTCATGTTCTCAATTTCTTATGGAGTCACACACAAAACGCTAACACCCTGAGTTTGTAAATAAGCCCGTCTCATCATTTCCCCCGCCTCCATTTTTACTGTAATTCCGCTCTAATTTTTCGACAGCTCGAAGAAAAAGTCGGCGAAAAAGAAGACGAAAAAAGTTAAGAAATCGAAAAAGTCGAAAATGTCGCAAGAGCAAAGGGAAGCGTGGATCGTAAAGAATGCGGCGCCCAAAAAATGGCCGCCTCCTCAACATGCCCATCCGCGCAAGTTGAGATTCGTCGTCCACGGAAACAAGAAAATCATAATTAAGGAAAAAAGGGTAAATACTGGAGGACTCAAAACATACAGGCGTTTAGGGATAATTGACTGGTTTTCCACATCTGCCCAAATGTTATGAGTTATCCCTCGTATAGGTAATTTATTTGACTACCACTCTGATTTCTTTGAGAATGCTGTCGTATGAGAGCTTTTAAATAAAATATCTGGAGCGGCGCATCACACACGCAGTTTAACGTGCCTGTGCCGCGCATAATCCCATTTCCGAAGGTTAACGAAAATGCTTCCCACCAAATATGTTATTACTCGTAGATGATGATAAGATTTGAACGCCGCGTGTAATGCCTCGTGCTTTCCTCCTGTTTTTCGTTCACTCGACAGTAACAAAATATCTCACGCTCGAGTCGTTTTTTTGATTCCCCTCAGGGTCGTTCTCTTCACTCGTGAACATCCGATTTTGCCATTCAGCAGATTTGTGGAGCTCATTGGAATGACGCCGACCAGCTCAACGGCCGCTCTTTTACAGACGACTCGAAAAGACGAGTGTTATGACTCGACGAAAAGCGGGTCGGCAACGAGACAAGTTTTATTACTCTCCGTCACGTAATATTCAGATTACGATCCCGAGACAACCTTGACATACCATACCCCTTAACCCTCGAAACGAAATGACGCTGATCATCTGAATCGCGGGATTAGGATGGAAAGACCGTTTGTATACAACCAAACGCTTAAATGTTGTAAACGAAAGATCAATAAACCTTTCGTTAAACGTAAAAACCTTCAATAGTTCATTAGTGCCGTTCTGAATTTAATCAATCTGACGGAGTGGATTTTAGAAACCTTTACTTACGTTCTATTCCCGACCACTATTTCTGTATCTATTCTTTGTACGAGGACATAAGCCAATATACCGAAAAATGAGATTTGCCGAGCACTTAGAATTTCGCAACAAGTTTACTTTGTTTCCCATCAGATTTGTACTTAATTCTTAACAATCTTTACTTGGTTTCCTGAAAAGTTTGTACATATTTTTACTTTCGGATACCCGAAGGAAAGGAAAGTATAGTAATCGGCCCAAAAAAAAAATTTGGGTTTTCTTCAGATCTTTACGTTTCAGACCCTACTGAGTCTAAAAAAATTAATTTCGGCGCGTGGTCCGCGTGTGTGTGTCTGTAGTTCGATTTGCGGGAGAACGGCTGATCCGATTGAGCTGGTTCTTTTTTTGTTTTGTTCGTTATTTTTTGTAGACACCAAAATAAGGTTATGGACGATTTCGGCCAATAGGATGGGGGGGTGGGGGATGAAAATGTACCAAAAACTAGGGTTTTTCGCATTTTTCTCGAAAACCGCTCTAACGATTTTGATCAAACTTTCAAATTATCTTTTACTGATTAATACCTAACTTTTCTTTTCCGTACATATCTCCATGAAAATACGGTCAACGGAGATATGGGCCCCTGAAGCAAAAATAGGTTTTTTACGCTTTTGGGCAAAACGGCTTGAGCGATTTTCACCTAACTCACAGGATGTTATCAAATAGTCAATACCTACATATTCTTCTCAATAAATGTTCCCGTGACGGTCCATTGAACAGAGATAAAAATCAAAATGTGTCGAAAATAACGTTTTTTCGAACGTTGCCGTAAATTCCAGGGTAACTTCTTCACCAGATGTGATACATTTCTATGGTGAGTCTTTTAGTCACCCATACCAACATTTCGTTCTCTATAATTATTTCTGTATATATATATGTTGAACGGACATATAAGCCATGTTAACTCAGAAAAGGAGATTTGTCGAATATTAATTTATCGGTATTCCAATTTTCTCAAAAACGGCTCCAACGATTTCGATCAAACTTTCGTAGTACTCTCAGCTAACTAGTCCCTACATTTTGTTTTCCATAAATGTTCCTGTAAAAATGCGTTGAACGAAGATATAGCGCCCGCCTATGTAGGTGGTGTTCGAACTTCAAGGGGTGGCGGAAAGTTGTGTGATGCTACGCACCAGATATTTTTAATTATTCACTGTGCTCAATTTATGAACAACTTTTCAACAATCCCAACACATTTTACTTGATTACCCAACAGATTTTATTTGATTGATGAAGAATAGAAAATTTACCTATTGTCACTACCACTCCCTTCAATTTTCACTCAAGCTTCCATCGATGTTTACGTGAATTTCTAACAACCCGGCTAATTAAAATCTTAATTGTTCAACCGCCGAATCAACTGTCTAATGACGCCCAATGCTGTCGTCTGGAGTTGTTAGCCAGTAAATAACAGCTACATTTTATCTGGTAATAGTAATAATTACCTCAGGTAACCGGAGGTCGCAGATGCATAAGTTGAGTGCATTGGGAACTTCAAATCAAGCTTCAACGAGGCGTAATTTCCACGTGAGCTGTGATGCTAAGCTGTAAATTAATACTAATTATAAAAGTAGTAAAGTAAAACAGAGTAATTGATCAAAAATGTATAATATATTCAGTGCGACGCATTATACAACCTTACTTGCCCTCAAGAACATTCAACTATTTTGTTGACCCTATTGTGACGATGTCTCATACCTAATAAAAGACATCGTACATACCCTTTCGAGAACCTGAGTATGTCTTTCGCCGCAGATTCTGCTCTGGTTTGGGGTTCAATGAGGCCTCGGAGAAAAGTGTTTGAAACGCCTGGCTGCTGGACAGGGCACTCGCATTTGCTCTACCGTTTCGTCCTCCTCACTGCACAATTGCATTCAACTGCTTATGATTTTCCCCTACTGTTGAAGTGATATCTAAGTAACCAAAGGTCTAAGGCTTTAACTACTAATCAGAACTATTCTCGACTCACTTCTTATGAACTTGGCAAAACGTGTTAAGTTGAAACTGGCAGCGCTTAAAGTTCCCGAGTTTAGTGCTCTGCTGCCCTTCCTGCTGCGACTTTTATGGTGATTGGTGTCTCCACAAGATATTTTGTTGAGAAGCTTCGAGTTCAGAGTTTCGGAAACACCTAATGGAATTAGCCAAAAACCGGCGTTTTTGCTAAAGATTATCTTAAGAAAACTATCTCAGTCCCACGGTGTAGAACAATGAACTAGTACTGGGGCCTTTTGAAGAACTCCGATGTCACATGCGAGAGGTTTGTAGGAAAAAATTAAAATTTTTTTTCGTAGAAATTTTTGATAATTTATCGTGATGCTCTTGTAACTTTCACGCGAATCAAAATTTTTTCGTTTATTATCGTTTAACACTCCTTTTTATTGCTATGGCTATGGAAAATAAAAGTAATTTAGTGCTATCACAATGACTTTCATTAATAAGAAGCTTGAAAATTGATAATTGATGTTGAGTTCATACAGCACAGTTGTGTGATATCTGTAATTACTTACGACGTTGCAACCCCTTTTCAGAGATTCACTTTGCCCAAGAGGCCACAGCTGACAATTTCAAAAGCAGACCTCTTCACCAGATGTGTTGAGCTGTCGATTCCGGCGCGTAGGCGCGAAAAATTTCGATGGACCGTAGAAAGAGACGATTTTTTCGTAAGTTGACTAAAACAAAAATTCATGTGTGAGAAAATATGTTGGTTGTTTAAGTAATCACCAAAGCTATACAGATCACTCCCACCTAATAGTTGCCATTAGTAAACATTTTGAAGTAAATAGCTCTTAATGATTACTGCTTCGCGATTAGTGGATCGCTATTCACATCTTAGTGAGTTAGGTATTCTTGTTTTCCGTGCGTACATGGAAAAATTAAAAAATTAAAAAGTTGTAAAAGTTTTTTTTTCCACGAAGACTGTTTCTCTAGAACCGCATAAACCTGTATAAATTACTCCGCCTTACACGTACTGCCAAACAGCACCCAAACCTTAGTGCCAAACGCAAGGAATGTGAGCAGCCGTAATGGAATCGATAGTGCAGGTCTAAATGAGGACTTCTCTCAACCTCTTTTTCGACGATTACGTAATTCATTGTCTTAGATGAACCGTCCCAAACCCATTGGTAAAGTGAAGGTCAAGAACATGAGAGACGTTACATCATTTCACGTGAGGATAAGAAGTATTCACCCTGAAACACTCTAAACCACTAAAATCGACCGACGTTAGAAATTTCGACGGAGTTCAAACGTCCCGTGACCCGAATCACGTGAAAGTGTGAAGTGAAGTGAACTGTTAGTTACTCTTACGTCACACTATTGCCGAGGTTTATCCGAAATACATATCAAGCCTGAGACGTGCCGACGTTATGAAGGGATTTTCTACTAAACTTACCCAGGCTGTAATAATGAGACCAGGAGGTACTTTAATAACCTAACCTTGTAAAGCATCATGTTTCGTGCAAAGCGCTCTTTCAACAGGAACGGAGGGAGAAGAAGATCACAAGTCCAGTTAGCGACGTCATTAAAAACCTTGCCCTGCCAAAACGAATTCCATCTGAAGCTCTTCTAGACCTCAAGTACAAACCGTTCAAAATCAAAAAGGGAGCTTTGCGCTACAAAGGTAAGTTGTAACGAATTGGCCTAGCCGCTAAGTTATCTTATCATGAAATCCCAACAGCTACGATACCGAGATATTAATTGAATCGATTTATTTGACCACCTGGGGCAATCAAAAACTGTTGCTCGGGTCGTTAATCCCCCAGTGACAAGTTCAAGTAGGAAAAGCCAATATGAACCTCCCCACAAATAATAATAACACGTCTCTCTTTACGGTTCACTTCAGCTGGAGAAACAATTTGAGTTTGGCCCGAACGGTCATTTTTACTTTCTGCTACACGAAGACAAAATAATACTAATCAACCGGTAAACAAATTTAAATTTCCTTCAGAACTACTTAACCGAAAAAAACGTAACTACGGTACGCGGTCTGTAGTCAGATTTGTAGGAAAATGGCTGACCTACTGAGCCTGTTCTCTTGATTTATTATACACTGTGAATACAATACACTTGTTTTCGGTCCGTAAAATGATTTACACCCCCCCCCTCTTCAAATTTAACAATTTCCGACCGCCGTCCAGGCCCGATTTTGCCTAGTTGCGTCCATCTACTCGGTAATCTGATTGGACGAAACCCGTGGGTTTTAAGGACGAAAAATGGTTTAAAAAATTAGCAGAAGTATTCGTGTTTGGTATATCGCCTCGTAGGTATTTTTCATTCTCAGGCGAATACGACTGGTCTCGGAGGTGTAGGACTGCTTTTAGACGGAAAAAAGTGAAATTGCAATATAATGAAGAAAATTATACTTCTTGAAGGTACTCGCGCGACAATATAACAAAAGTTCAAAAGTTATCGTTTCTCCCCAGTCTACCCTCATTACCCCCAGTTGTTTGCAGCGATTTTTGTTAGAGGCGCGTTTGAAGTTATGACCACCTTCCATGAATGGCCGGGGGGGGGGGGGGGGGTGAAATTCATTTAGAGCCTAGTGGTCTTAGGTTATGAGTCGTATTTTCGCATTTCCCTCCAAAACAAGTTAACGATTTCGGTTAGAACTTATTTTCTGCTAATCAAGAACTGTGAACGGTGAACATAGATATAGACCTCAGAGTTTTTTTTTTAATTTTGTTGAAAAACTAATTGCATCCAAATGTGCCAAAGTGAGCCTTTTTTTAATGCTTTAAAATTGTCAAAAATAGAAGACGGATTGAATTATCCTTTCTTAATCACTGAAAAGATTAAACAACAATTCCCGCCTCTCTCGCTCTGCCTGTCACTAACCTCGTTTGCTTGTTTTACACTCTCATCCAATTACTCTCCCATTACCAATAGTTTCAACTCCTCTTCAACGTTCAAAGACGATGCCACCCCAGTTAATGCAGCCGTTAGAGAGCACTTAGCGCAGTTTCTCCCTCATATACTCCGTCTATATCCTTACCACTGTTCTGATAAAAGTAAGTAGTTTTCAATAGTTCCAATAAGTTACACACACCATTTTTTAAAATATTTTTTTCAAGACGGTGGATGCAGGTGATACCCTCACTGCAGCCACAAACGGGCCTATTGTAAGGGTGTTCATGATCCTCACGGCACTTGTCGCACTTGGTGTGAGGTCACCTATGCGCACCCACCACCCATAAAGCGGAAGATATCCGCAAGTTCTGCATTCACCACCTCTTCTGGCTGGAGAAAGGGCCTCCCACACACAACGGCGCGATGCCACGAATCCATAGCATACGCTCGGCACATGCTCTGATGTCTCTAGCCCTACCTTGCAGAACCTGCAAATCTGTACCTCGCACTTGCCAATATTTGCAAGGTGGTACCTCAGCGGACAGTGACCTGTGACAGGCCACATTCGATCCTCTTATTCTTCCTCCCCAGTGCAAGCACCTCCTTGGCCCAGCCTCTGGAGAGTCGGATGAAGAGTTTTGACTGTCTAAGGCCGGGGAGCACCTGCCAACCCTTCAGCCCGTACGTTTCCCTCTATACCCTGATGCCCTGGCACCCAACACAGTGACAGGAACTCCTCATCCCCCATATGATCAGAACCAACTCCAACATACGCACAGCCTGGAGGAACGCAATGCTTTTAACATGTATGTGGAGTGGAGCTAAATCTAGCAAGACCTCCAGTGCTGCCGTAGGGCTTGTTGTCATACAGCCTGTAATGGCCAGACACGCCCTACACTGCAGTTTATTCTACTACAATTGCACTGTTTTATTTTCTACCCTAGTCCACCAGATTAGGGCTCCATAGGTGACTACAGGCCTAACAACCGCAGTGTACAGCCACTGGATCATCCCAGGCCTCAGCTCCCATGGCTTCCCCACCATTCTCTGAGCTGCCCACATCACCACCAGCTACTTAATATAAAAGTGTACGGTTACAAAATAATAAGGAACATCAGGGAAGATTCCGGAATTCAAATTATTGTAGTTTCTCCTAAAATGCGAGCCTTCCAACAAAAACACGTTAACAGAGCCTTGAATTACGGCCAAGTCAGGAGCCACCAATAAATTACGGAACGTCAAGCACCACTAGTGTGCATTGTAGAACGTATAGTTCTACCGAGTTGTTATCAACTAAGTGAAGAACAGACAGCATTAGGTGCTAGAATTACAAAAATGGCTGAGTGTACTTTGGGCAGTGGGAAATGTTGAGGCACCAGGTATTTAAGAAAATAACTTGTTAGTGAGTAAGGATCTCATTAAAAAAAGACAATATTTTCGACCGAAGTTGATGCTTCTTTTTTCTTCCGACAATGATGTATGACAATAGATATGCACGTAATAATTTCAGGACCAATTAATAATTAGTGACAGATTTAGCTTTTGTGCTGCGGCGAAAATAATCGATCGAATGGAATTGGGGTGTATGGAGTTACAAAATTCAGAAGGAACACTAAGGCTTTTCCCTAAATGCAGACTAATACCCTCGCTTGTCCCTAAACTTGATGACTACGATAAGCGTATTATTCACTGAGTTAGATCTACTAATTGCACGTCCCTGTAATACGCCCATGTTCTACTCTAGGTCCACTTCGTCCAGGGATACACTTGTTAACGGATTTCGATTGGAGGGCACTTGTCGTTCGAGTGTCTTGCAGTTGTGTCACCTTTACAGGCGCCGCTCCAATAATATTTATTTATAACTAGAGAGGTAAAAAAATGGACGGCCGTGACGGCCGCGTAGAGTTGAGGTGAACCAGGTGGCTCTTTAATTGGTTGTTTACGTCGAATACTTCGGCGTAATAAGAAGGTGATGATGATAATGATGAAGGTATTGCAACATTGACACATTCTCTCGTAACTGCGACGAAGACGATGACGTTAATTTACTTCGTCGTGTTTGCATACAACGCAATTGAAACGTTTAGACCGGATATTTGAGGTTGATCGTCCGAATCAAGGAGCTGGACAACGTCCTTCTTGATGTCTTGCTGGCTGATAACATCATTGACAGATCCCACTTCCAGCTCGTAGAGTAATTTGTAATTTGAGTTGAATAATGTTGATGTATTTCGAACGGTTCTTTCAATTTACGAAACTGATAAATTTTCCTGATATAATTACAAGCTCAAATTATTACTTACCGTAGCTATACGAAGCCAACGATCTTTATGTTAGTGCGAGTCTGAGAAAAAGGCATCTTTGACTGTTGAGAACTGTTGGTGTTTTGCTCATCGGGGCTCCTACTCCCAGGGCTGAGCTGAGCTCTCCTGCTCAAACCTAATCCCTAATACTGGAGAGCCAGCGGCTTTCGAAAAATCCATGAGGCGCTACAGAAAGCTTCGAAGCCTGCCCAAACAGATCCCCCACCTATCACGTACACAACTCATTTCCTATCGACGAATGACAGCTTCATTTTCCATTATACACGAGGAATAAAACAGAGACAGTTGCTTATTATTCAGCCAAATTTACAACGAAGGCCACTGTCGTGATACAATGGAGTTCCTGACTCGAGAAGCCAAACCTCTGACGCACTACCCCCGTCAGTCATCTCTTTCGTCTCTTCCAAACCGCTTTTTCCAACTCTCTCAAGCAATCACGGGGGCTTACACGTCCGATACGTCCAATCATCAAGTGGGGTTTCCTGTAAGATTCGCCTTGACACCTTGCTCCTCAGTCTGTTCATCCTGACTGCCCCAGTCTGTGCAACACTGCCACCAATAATTATCTCTCCCCCCTCCTCTCTCTCTCTCTCTCTCTCTCTCTCTCTCTCTCTCTCTCTCTCTCTCTCTCTCTCTCTCTCTCTCAGTCTCTCTTTTCGGCGCGGTACGAAATATGAGGTGTAGGCGGATGGCTTACAGTTGTACAGATCGTGCAGGGTTGATGAGATCACCGAAACCGTCGAAGTATTGAATAAATATTTCGAGAACCTAGATAAACGGGCGACGATGAACGAAATGTGCGCGCGGAATGGCTATCAATAAGAGGAAGACATAAGGTATACTACTAGGGTACACGAAACTTGAACAGTTTGAAAGGTAAGATCATACCGCCGTTGTTGCTGAGCGAAGTAAGATGGGAAATGGTCCATGAGACAGCCAATTTGGGCATAATTACACAAAACACTCTGCGTTGGGAAAGCCAAGTCCCAAAAGTGTGCAATCCCTTTTTCAGAAGCCTTGTATAAGTTACGGAGGTTGGCTGGGGATTTCCCAAAACAAGTGAGGAAGCATTTGGTCGACTCCCTCATATTTCGTTTCTTTGATTATGCTGCCGTTGCGTGCTGCGACCTAAGAGGTGAGGACATGCCCAGAATGCGGCAGTGCCCTTTGTTGCCAGGGTACGGCTCACCGAGCATGACACGCGAGCGGTGCAGATTGCTAGGATGGCTGACGATGGCAGAGAGAAAAAAAGGTAGCACTGGCTGCGATGATGTTTAAAGCGATGAAATACAGGCGCCCTGAGTACCTGCACAAAAAATTCAGATTTACGTCGCTGGTGCATAATAGGGGCACTATGAATGCCAGAACTTCGATGCAGCTTCCATCTCGTAAGACCGCAGTTTACGCAGGGTCGTTCTTGGTGCAGGTACAACCGAGATGCGGATCTAATTGACCTGAAGTTGAACGCTCAGCGCTTTCAAAGGAAATGTATAGGAACAAGGGATCACATCGAAAGTGTTATAATGTGTGTATTGAAAGTTTTAGGTTTATTCTGTGCCTGCAGTGATAAAATCCAATATGGAGAAGGAGAGGAATATCCCAGTACTCGCACTTCTCAAATGTGCGTCTAAGTGTTAGTTTAAGTGATCGCTGGTGTAAAAGGCGTGTGTATGGGGCGAATGATTACGGTATGAACTTTTTTTTTATGTCTAACTTTTGTGTGATGTGTATGTACTCGTAGTAATGAGACAAACGCCAAATTCTTGTGTGTGTGAGCGAGTCAAGAGTTTTGTCGAGCCACGAAATGAACTATCGTTCCTTGAAGTTGTTGAAGTTGAGGTCAGGCAGAGGTGAGGGTAAGTATATCCTGACACGGAGTTTACGAAATTGGATAATCTTGCCGATGTAAAGGCTTTGGATTGATCTATTGTGAATCATACCTTAATAGGGGATGTTGGGGGTCTCAACGAAGTGATTACCAGCCTCTAAAACAAACACTGCTCAGTTGCTGAGATCACATCTTCCCTTGTCCATTGATCACTAGTGTGATTAGGGAGATGATGAGGGAGAGCGATGTGGAATATAGACAATTCGTTAAGGCAAAGGACTGGGAAAGCCACAATAAATACTAGAAACTTCGGAATAAAGCGTTACAAAGGATTCGGAATGGGAAAGTGATAATCCAGAATTTTATAGAACGTATAAGCTAACAGAGAGTTCTGCAAGATACGTGAAGACACAATGGCCTAGCGGCCTCAGATATGATCGACAGCGTTATTCAAACTCTCCCGTACAGCATACTCATATCCGAATATTAGAAAACGATCGAAAACAACAAACGTAAACATTCTATCCACATTAATTTGCTCTTGTGCGATTAATTAATGTCGTCTCTATACACGCTAATCGTTGCTAATTTTCTTTCGCTTTACCAGCTACGGATAGAATCATAACTCTCGCCAAACCGATGGAAAAAAGGGAAAAGAAAGTCAGCGACGTCAAGGAAAATCCGTTCGGAGTCGTCAAAAGAGCATTAAAGGCCATATGCACCAAACGCGTGGCCGAATTAGCGCAGCCCATCAGACGTGAGTAGGGACGAGGACCGGAAGGCATCATTTTCTGAGATACCTCGGAAACCCGCAGATAATTGTTTGATTAAACTGTGTGGTCGTTTTTAATATCAACCCGTTTCCGTTAGTTCTGATCTACATATTTCACATTATTTGACGCCCTTTTGCAATAAGCTTTGTGGAAGAAAAATAGAAATGCCGAACCAAATCAGTGGAAAACTGTGCCAGTCCTAATGTCTCCCAGGCCCGTGCTACCTAAGGAATACCAGGTTTCTGAAAGATTCTTTGATTTTTACCTTCGGGGAAGTACCAAAGACCAAAAATTACTCCCTGTCGAGTCTCTGGCAGTGGGCCAGGACATGTTAGGGAGTCTCTTCATATGTACCACACCGTCGGCACCAAGGGGTGTCGCTTACACCCATAACATACGTGTGTTAGGTCATTTTGCAGTTGTCCCATGATGATTCCCACTACCTGCCTTAAGTCCTTCCTCTCCATCGTCTTATCTCGCGTTTGGAGAGCGTTTCCCAGACAGTCTGATGCGTTCTCCTGGCATATTATTGTGGGGAAAACTGAAAATAAGAGAAGGGAGAAGTGTTGTGTGGTTACTACATTAGTCATATGACATTGCATTGTTGTTGTATGGTAACTAAGGAGAAGGAGAAGAGTTTCGAGTTGGATTTGTTCCGTAAGACTTCTTGTCTGATTATTAAAATCAAGTATTCCTTCTTCCTTGTCCGAGTTCATTACATTTGGTGTCAGAAGTGGGATGAATGATCTGTACGTACCAGGAGTTCATGGCCATTATCCAACCCATTATGGTTGAATGAGCGAATTGCTTCAACTGCCCCCAACAGCTCCTTTCTTGTTACGCAATAGTTCCGCTCAGCACGTGACAGACAACGACTAAAGTAAGCAACCACGCGTTCTTTCCCTTGTTGCATCCGTGACAGTACAGCTCCAAGAGCAACATCCATCATGGTAGTCTCAGGATGTTATCTGGTTCGACGATCCCAGTGTTTGGGAAGACCCAACTTTGCCTTAAGTTGATGGATGGTCAGCCCAGATTACATACATGCATCGTTGCAGATATCGGGAAACCCTGTATTCTTGGTATGGATTTTACGAAGGCTCATGATTGTGTCATTGATGTGGGAAAAGATATCGTTAAGTTCGGGGCAGAAGCTATCCTATACAATTGTCATCCTACTGTTCGCTGTCAATAAACTAATCCTGCAGAGGGTGATGTGGATGTTAATCGAACTCCAGACTTATCGGATGTGCTGCAAACGAAATGTGATTCGTTACTTTCGCGGCTCTCTCAACGTCAGCTTCACTAGTTCGAAACACTCTTGAAGCGAAACGAAGACGTTTTTCCTGAACACCCATCACAGTTCTCTATCCAGCAACGAGCTATTGATACTATGGTTAACGATGTGTTGGCATCTGGAGTGGTTGAAGAGTCTTCAAGTCCATGGGTAAGCCCGGTGGTTATGGTAAGAAAAAAAACTGGAGATTGGAGGTTCTGTGTTGACTATAGAAAGCTTAATGCTGTAACAGTCAAGGATTCTCACCCATTACCACGAATTGACGAGACGCTGCAGAGCTTGGATGGAAGCAAGTGGTTTACCATTCTCGATCTCCAGAGTGGTTATTGGCAAGTACCGCTCCATCCTGATGATCGCAATAAAACGGCGTTCTGCACCAATTAGGGCCTGTGGCACTTCACTGTAATGCTTTTTGGTCTAACAAATGCTCCGGCTACGTTTCAAAGAATCATGAGAGTGTTCTTTAAGCCGTTATTCGAGAAGGGCGTCGTGGAAGTGTATTCGGACGACTTTCTTCTACACACATCGACATTTGAGGAACACCTGAAGTATTTACAAGAACTTTTCTGTATTTTACGAAGTGCAGGGCTCACCTTGAATAGCAAGAAATGTGAGTTTCTTCAGGAAGATGCCATGTACCTCGGACATTTAGTCACCAGAAATGGTATCGTGGTAGACCCTAAGAAAGTCGAGGTTGTGCAAGAATGGCCCATTCCTCAAACCACCAAGGAAGTTAGAACATTCACAGGTTTTTGTTCCTATTATCGATCTTTTATTCCTCGGTTTTCAGGGCGAAATCCAAAACTTCAGTGTTCGTGGGATGGACGGTTCACAATTATCAAAAGGCTCAACGATGTAGTTTTCCGACTTCGCAGTTCCCGAGGTGCGCTGAAAGTGGTGCATGCAGACAGATTAACGCAGTACTGTGGGGAAAACAAGAGAAATAAGAGAAGGGAGAAGGGTTGTGTGGTTACTACATTAGTCATATGACATTGCATTGTTGTTGTATGGAAACTAAGGAGAAGGAGAAGAGTTTCGAGTTGGATTTGTTCCGTAAGACTTCTTGTCTGATTATTAAAACCAAGTATTCATTCTTCCTTGTCCGAGTTCATTACATTATACCACTGACCTATTGAATAATGCGAGAATACCCCACAATGGGGAAGTGGCCCTGTAGGTCCAGTAGACGAACCGAGTGTGTCCAGACAGTCTGCTCTCTCATTTCCAGGGATCCCTTTATGCCCAGGTATCCAGTAGACATTAGTTCTATTAGATTTTGCTAAAGAATTGATCCAGCACTCCCTCACCAGTGTTGACGTTGTGTAGTAGTTCTTCAGCGCCCTGCAGTGCCTTCATGAACATAGCCAGGTGCCCAATATTAGCAATTCCAACCCTAGTTACCCTGTAAGCCTTTGTACTTTAGCTAGGCGAACACATCGGCAGGACCCTATTTTAGGCCTTAAGCCCCATGTTCTCCCATACGTTCCTTGACACGTCCACAGGCCCATTGTCACTTGCTTGGTGCTCTTTTCAAGTTAGTTATCGATCCAGAATCACACCCAGATACTTGACGTGCTCACGGAGCTGAACTACTGGACCCATTTCTTCCTGTGGTCACAGTCTTGATAGTAATCTTGGTCTACTGAATGGCAATATGACTGTCTTAGCTGGATTGATGGACCCCATCTCCCTGAACCATGTGCAAATCATCCACAAAGTCAGATAGCCCTCTTTGCACTCTGCCCTGAAAGTACAGCAATATCATCAGCATATCCTTGAGTATAATCCCAGCCGCATTCAATCTCGCAAGAAGAGACCATCACCAGGTTCCGTAGAAACGGTGATAGGACCCCACCCTTTCCTCGCCCTCAGCGAGAAGCTTTCTGGCGAGGCCTTCATTTCTTCACTGTTCAACACAGCGACAGCCCACCTTATTACATTCCTATTGACAATGGTGGTTAATGCCATTTCAATGCAGCGTGTGGAGGTGTTGTCAAAGGCCCCTGTGAGTCCAAAAAACAATTTCGGGCGAATGGGGCATGATACCCTTCGCACGAGCTGAGTGAAATATCGGGTACGACGCATAACATTACTTTTCTCGTTTCACGTACGTTCAAGCTATTAATCCAGCCTGTTTTTCACAATGGGAGTTTAAAAATGGTCCTTAAATAGTCCGCAGCAACCACGGAAATTCCTGAACTCTCGTCGTTTTGTTGGCTCATTTTTTCGCAGCCGTTCTCCTATAATTCCACAACTGTGAACACGAACCTTCCCATTAATAGTCCCATCGATTTGCAGTAGTTTTTCAATAAAGGTGGTGGCATAAGTAGCAGCAGTACAATAAATTCTCGGACTTCAAGAGCCGTCACTTTCAACGTTGAACGTCAAGTTATGTACTAATGTATACACTGTGAACTGAACGAAAATATATTGGAATCGCCGAATGTATAGTGCGGCTGTGGAAAGTTGTGATGGGTTGCACCGGACGTCTTCAGAATGATTCGTATTAGCGAATTATGGGAGGAAACACCGGGAAAGAAAAAGTTAATCAACAAAACGACATTAGTTTGAATTTCAGCGTTTCTGAAGTTGTATCTGATTACCTACTGATCATTGCTAAATGCCTATGGTACATATAGGGCTGCTCATTTTCTCAAAGATGGAAATTTTATAGTACATTTGGAAAGGACCATACGAAAAATTGCATCAAAACCGTTTGAGCTGTTCGTGAAGAAAAGAAAGGTTTTTTTTTCTCATTACGATAACTATAGTTAGTTTTAGACCTATTCTTTTCATACCCTCGGTTTGGGGTACCATACCATGATAATCTGCAGGCAAAATGTCAAACTTTAGCCTGTTTTCTCTCAAGAGAAGAAGTGAGATGTGTTTGATGTTTTGCCACGATCATAGTAAAGATAATCACGATGGATATACGAAAAATCGATAGAAATTTGTTTTACGTCGCTACCGCATAAATTGTCCCTGTGGGAGAGATGTGAATGAGTTCTAGAACATCAGAGTTGGAATATTGTGTTCGTATTTGGCTGTTTATCGGAAGTGGTCAAAGTCGTCTTCATTGTGAATGTAACTGTTTGTGTGCGTGAGGTGGATGTTTTGTTGTTGTTTGGTTTATAAAAGAGGTACAATTCGCGTCTTTCCGGCCGACATTAGAATAAACATAATGAGTCCTAATGAAGGCGGATAGTGAACCTCAACCTTGAAAAACTACGCTCACGAATTACAGATTGTTTACCTATTCGATGGTTGTTCTGTTTAATGTTTGATATTTGGAGAGGGAAAGGACGCAAATTGCCAGCTAGCTCCAAGCGCCGATGAGGAAAACGAGTATAGCACAGCCAGAAATCTTCGACAGTAAACAAGTCGGGAAGTGGAACGCAAATCCTCGATGGCAACTTTTCAAGGTTTGGGACGACTCGACTCGGATAATTACACCTGTCAGATCAACCTTTCCCTGTTTAAGTGGGTAGTGTTTTTCTTCCTCGCGGATGAGCGTAGAAGACGAAGACGGGACGTGGAGATGGGCAGATTACGTGGCAGCAGATTACGTGGCCTTTAATTGCGGAAATACTCTCAAACGACAAAAGCGATCGAAGTCTCGTTTAGTAGTTTAGTCTCGGGGAGTACGAAAACAAGATCAAATCAGCTTTTCTCGGCATATCCTGCTGCGAATCAATCGGTGCATCTCAGAATCGCAATAATGGCTGTCCAGAAAGCGCTTTCCAACGTTAGGCGATCATGAAGTACCTCCGAAAATTCGATGGTCCGCAACACACACGGGCGCTGTATTTTCGTTTCGCGCATTTCTACGGAAAAATATACGAAGACAATATTGTAAAGACTTGTTAGCTGAAAGTGTTATAAAAATGTGAACAAAACCGTTGGAGCCGTTCTTGAGAAAATTTAGCGAAAAGCGATTATTCACTCGTAATGTTCTGCAAATCTAAGTGTTCGGCAGAGGCTGAAGTAGTTGGGCCTTGAGCTTGGGACTTTTCCCAGGTGCGTTCGGCCCAACAGTGTCGTGTGGTGCCACGGGGAAGTCTGAGAACAGCCTGTTCAGTCAGCGTCTCCTCCAGACAAAGGGATTAAGTTCGGTTTAACTTCCAACGACAACGGATATCCTTCCTTCCCACGATTTACCTCCTTCTCCAACAAGCACAGCTCTTCCGAGATGTACTCGTCTCCTAGTGCTCACACATTCCTCTATCAACTCTCGGGCCAGACACAGCTCTCATTCTCTTCTTCCAATACAGTTTCCCGTGCCAGTTCACGCGTTTTCCGATTCCTTTCTGTTCGACGGATGGATACAGAAATAGTCGTGGAAAACGAAATAAAGCTTTGGATTCATAGAAAACATGCGATTTGGATTCAGTTACTCTGGAAATGTTATACCATAGTCTTTAAAAAATCCCCATGTTCAACACATTTTGTAATACATAGGTATTGGCTAGCGGAAAACATTCTGTGAGTTTAGTGAACATTTTTTAAGCCAGTTTTTCAAACAAAGTTTAACCCCGTGTTTTTGCTTGGAAGGCCGGCATTCCCCGTTACCGTTAAATCAAAATCGTTCGAGCATTTTTGGAGACAAAAGGCGAAAACCCCCTTCATTTTTTGTACAATTGGTACGCCACACTTCTACTCAACAATAAAAACGGCTAGTGACTGTATCTTTGAGCCTTTAAAAATGAAGAACGAGCTTGATTGGTATTGCTAATTCTTCAACAGGCACACCCTCAGGCCGTGCAACGAAATTAGGGTGTTTTCGATTCAGTAGGCTCTTAAAACGTGGAGAGCTGAAGAAAACTCGAAGACCTTCATTGCGTATTTGTAAAAAACGTCAATTCAATCAAGGAAAGCTAAAGAGGTAGAACTTCAAAAAAATTTTAAGTGCTCCCCTCCCCCCTTACATTTATCTTCATTGAGTAGGGAAACTGGAAATTTTCTAGGGTCCTTCTACTAGATTTACCGAGTCCTTGGCCATACGTCACGCTTCTTGACGACCATCCCCATTTCGACATCCATACGTTCTCAGAAATCAAACTTTTTAACACGCTCGTCACTCCGACTAAGCTTTGGCAACGGCTTATTGTCAACTTGTGGGCCATTGTCGAGCGATCGACTGGTCGAGATTTAGCGATGCGCTAACCTCTGCCCTGATACGAATCGAGGCTTTTTATGAAGTCTCTCGGCATATTAACGACGTTCAGAGGGAAGAGGGAGATATAATGAGGAGAGGGCGCGTAGGTCGCATCTGGCGGCCCTGAGGCGTGAGCAAAAATAGTGTGTTAGAACGATGGTAAAAATAGAGGCTGATCGCAGGGGACGAACAAGAGGAATCAGTCATTCGAATCACGATTCAAAAGTTCGGAATAAATTGTATTTATTTGTTATCACGAATTACGTGACCTACAGAAAAGCAATTGTTCGCTCAATAGCCGAACAACACGCCACACATCCACTAACTCTAAATTAAACAAGCGTCAGCTTTTAAATAAAAAATAAAGGGAAATGAAGAAAAAAAATCTGGTGTGACGCACAACTTTCCTTGGCCTCACGTACATTCAGTGATTCTCTTGCCTCTAGCATCTGATCAAATCTATTTTTCATTATGTTTATAATAACGTGACAGCGGAACATTACTGAGCGGTCGGTTCACAGAGAATCAATGAGGCTGTAAAGATGATGTTTTGAGAAGGATAGCGTTCACCGTTTTGGGGTATTCGGGTAAAAACTTTGAGAAATGGTAGTAGGCGAAATGATGGAGGTTGAAATTCTTGAATTTCTGGAGTAGCTTCTAAATATCTTAGTACAGGTACTTGATTGGACTATCATACCCATTTTTCTTAATTTATTGTGTTGCTCTCGTTCTTTTCCCACAAATGAGTATTTTGTGGTATTGTTGTGTTGTTAAGAACCGTCGTGTTAATGAAAATCGTCAGAGCCGTTTTTAAGAGAAAAAATATCAAGTGTTCTGATCACTATGATAAGGCTGATGAGGCTTTTGGGCGGATTATGCTCATAAACGTATTTGGGCGTCCGTTGGTAACATGCGGGCAAGATATCAAGTTTGAGCTGATTTGGTTCAGCTGTTTTGGTTCAAATCGCGTTCACATGTAAAGACACAAAGTATCGGTAAAGGCGCTCCAAGTGATCACTGGTCAGTTACCAGTTCACTTAGCTCGTGAAATAGTGGAAGTGAAAAGGGAGCTTCCCCCACTCTAGGCTGAACTCCGCATTGCCCTCCCTATTGAGCGAAAACTTGCCGCATTAGGTAAATGGCAAGCGAGATGGGAATCATTCTCTAAGGGGAGTGACACGCACGAGTTTTCCCCAACATCCGTGAACACCTTAGGAAAAATTGGGTTAACCTGGGCCGCTGGACGAGCTAGTTCCTCACGGAACATGGCGACTTCAATGCGCTCCACTTCTATTCACTCAAAAACTCTCGATCCTGTACGTCTTGCTCATCCAGTGCGAAAGAAACAAGAAACCATCACCTCTACTTCAACAATGAGCGACGGTTGTTGGAAGAGTAAGCCTATAACCGTGCAAACAAGGTCATGGCAAAGAAACGTCACAGTTGGTCTGTCACTTTGAAACTTGCCACCGAAGTAAATAGTTAGATCAAATGGGAAACCAGTTTAAGAACTCCTCCCCGATGATACAGGATTCCCCAGGTGGACATACTTCGTGCAGTTGAACATGAAAAAACCCTGCAAATTATTACACAATGGTTTATTATTCTCATGAACAGCTTGACCTAGTATTAGTGCTCCCCCATCCCATTCGATTCAGCATCGAATACTAGTTAACCATACGAAACATGTCCTGGCTACAATGAAATACGGAAACAAAACGTCTGATGATTTTACCCCGCTGTCGGGGAAATTGGAACGGGGGCGCTCGAAGCGATTAATTTTTTTAACCGTTTTTTGCCCAGTACAACCACGGGCTTCGTCCGATCGGATTGCCGAGATGGCGGGCACAACTAGATACCAAATCGGATTTTTGGGCGAAAGAACGAATTTTTTAGACCACGATAAAGGCACAAAACGGCCTGGACGGCGGACGGACATTGCAAATTTGGAATCTCCAAGTCTTGAAACGTAAAGTATCAAATTTTGAGGGGGGGTTGTAAAAAATTTTTCGTGACCGAAAACATAGGGTTATTATTCATTCTGCCGTACCTCCACAGGTCTGGGCTCAGTGGATGGCCAGCAGGCACCTTGCATGACAGTAAACTAGTGTAACTCTCTCCGAGGTTTCAGGAACAGTAATTCTCACAAGGAAACAGATCTGTGTGCCTGTAGTTCGATTTGTGGAGAAACGGCTGAACTGATTGAGCTGGTTCTTTTATTGTTCATGATTATTTGTAGACGCGAAAATAAGGTCACGGGAGATTTCTATCGATGGGAAAGGGGTATATAACAGGTAGGGGTATAGGGTTTTTCGCATTTTTCTCAAAAACGGCTTGAACGGTTTTGATTAAACTTTCAAATTATCTTCTACTGGTTAGTACAAAACTTGGTGAAGACGCTAGGCAGTTTGTCAAATTGTGTTTTTCATACTCTGTAGGCCTAGAAACGCGATGATCAGAAAAAAGCTCAATTTTTTTTCTGTAGATTTTGTTACTTGCATTCTGGCTTCGTGTAGGGCATGGCAAAAGAAACAGAGATTGGCAGTTTCATAAAGTACTGATTAGGTAAGTAGGAGACAGTACAGTAATGTATATGTAGGAGGAAAGAAATCAATTCCTTGAACGCTAGTATGGAGGTGAAGACTCTTATCCTTGAAAGTTCAACTTATCTCTACAAAATCTACATCAAGGCAACTCAGCCCTACATTTAGGTAATTTACCGTTCGTTACATGCGCTAGATTAAAGTAACTTATCTCTAAATTAAGTCAAACTATCTTTACTAGCTTAACTTTAAGGTAATTCAGCTCTTGTGACGTGAACTAAAAGATAAAAGAACCATTCGATATCTCGGTTAGGGGTTGTCGCTTTGTTGTGTACTTCTGTATTGGATCAGTGCGTTCCTGTTCTGTCTCCTCAGTCCTCACTATGCATGCATCTTCCGTTCCCCTCCATGGCTCAACAATTTCTTCGGGCGTTTCCATGTAAGTTGAGGTCCCACAGTTATCTGCACTAGCAAACTGACAAGCCACTCTCCTATTTACGAACTTCAGTAAATTGAGGTCAGAGGCACCAACACACTACGTCGGATCACATGCAGAAGGATTTTCTGTTTTTACTTTCCGCTACGCAGAGGGAAAGGAAAGTATTGTAATCGCGTCAAAAAATAAATTTGGGTTTTCTTCAGATCTTTACGTTTTGAGGCTTAGTGAGTCTAAAAAACCTAATTTCGGCGCGTGGTCCGTGTGTGTCTGTCTATACTTCGATTTGCGGGAGAACGGCTGAACCGATTGAGCTGGTTCTTTTTTTCGTTTTGTTCGTTATTTTTTGCAGACACCAAAATAAGGTTATGAGCGATTAGAGTTGATGGGAAATGGGGGGGAGGGAGGACGCAAGTTTACCAAAAGCTAGGGGTTTTCGCATTTTTCTCGAAAACGGCTTTAACGATTCTTATTAAACTTTCATAATATCTTCTACTAGTTAGTACAAAACTTTTCTTCTCTCCATGACACGGAGATATAGGCATATGAAGGAAAAATTGTTTTTTTACGCTTTTTGGCAAAATAGGTTTTTTACGCTTTTTGGCAAAATAGGTTTTTTACGCTTTTTGGCAAAACCGCTCCAACAATTTTCACCAAACTCTCAGGATGTCTTCGAATAGTTAATACCTATATATCCTTCTCAATAAATGTTCCTCTGACAGTCCACTGAACAAAGATAAAAATCAAAATGCGTCTAAAATAACGTTTTTTCGAACAATTTCCGTACATTCTGGGGTAGTTAATGTGATGAACCTTACAGAGTGTTCTTCTCCATAAATATCTCCATGAAAATTCGGTGAGCGGATGCATAGGCCTATGAAGCACAAGTAGGCTCTTCATGCTTTTTGGCAAAAAAATTATTCAACAATTTTGACCAAACTCACAGGATGTTTTGAAATAGTCATACTTATATTGATCTCAATAAATGTTCCTCTTACAGTCCAGTGAACAGAGATAAAAATCAGAATGTGTCGAAAATAATGTTGTTTTGTTACATTTTCGTAATTTTCAGAGTAACTGTTGCACTAGATTTGAACAATCTTGCCGAGTGTCTTTTAGCGATCTTTACCCACATTTTGTTCTTCATAATTATTTCTGTACCTATCTGTTGAACGGAGATATAAGCCATGATAGCTTGGAATACGGGATTTGTCGAATATTATTTGACCGTTTTGGTTTATTATTCATTCTGAATAATAACCCTATGTTTTCGGTCACGAAAAATTTTTTACAACCCCCCCTCAAAATTTGATACTTTACGTTTCAAGACTTGGAGATTCCAAATTTGCAATGTCCGTCTGCCGTCTGGGCCGTTTTGTGCCTTTAACGTGGTCTAAAAAATTAGTTCTTTCGCCCAAAAATCCGATTTGGTATCTAGTTGTACCCGTCATCTCGGCAATCCGATCGAACGAAGCCCGTGGTTGTAATGGGCAAAAAACGGTTAAAAAAAATTAACGAAACGCAGTACAACGCGGGAGCTACAGCGTATCGTCGTTTGAACTCCCTCCCTCCCACCCGTCTCATTAAAAAAGCAACCGCGCTCGAGGCGAGCGAGCGCGCCTCCTGCTCGCCTCCCAACGACGCCGCCACTCAACTCCCCTTTCGCCTTTCGCTTCGAGCGCCCCCGTTCCAATTTCCCCGATGTTTTGGTTTTAATACGATTCAATTTTTTTAGATTCTTTCGTTTCATTCTCATTTTGGTTTTTTTCATAGATTTTTGGTTAAATTTTGATATTAGTATTTAGCGTGCATGTTTTCATATTAAAATTCAGTTTTTTCTAGATACTTTCGTTTTTTTGTTTATTTTAATATTACGATTCAGTTCTTTTCGACCTTTTTTTGGGTTTCATTATGATATTTTTCGATGCTGAATCGAACAGGATGGGTCTCGGAGCATTAATGCTAGGTCAAGCTGATTATCCGAATAATAAACCGTTGTGTAATAATTTGAAGGTTTTTCAATTTTCTCAAAAACAGCCCGACGGATTTCAATCGAACTTACGGAGTTCTTTCAACTAACTAGTACCTACATATTGTTCTCCATCAACGTGTTCGTAGAAATGCGTTGAACGAAGGTGTAACCGTATATATAGCAGGTCGTCGAACCAACTATTTCGTTATTATTTTTAAGCGTGTTTCAGTATTCCAAATAATTCCTGGAAAGCGGTGGTTTAGATATAATTATGGAATTGAATATTATGGAACAGATTGTCGGGCTATTTCCAGTTGGAAATGGCGGTTTCTGGAAAGATTTCGGTTGTTTTCCCGACGTTCGTTAAAACTTCCCCAACTCTTAATCGACAACTAATTAGAAGAAGAGTTTCCACTCCTCGGACTTTCCCGTTGGGTTTTACATCACGAGAAACCGCGCAATCGCTACGTTTTTATCGCTCAGGAATTTGCCTTTTCCTCGACGAGACGAGAAGAATCACCTGACTCGCCGTTCTCCTGGCCGGGTTATCGCCCCTCGAAAGCCGGCTTTTTCCCCGTCGTCGGGGGGGATCAGGCCACTTGGACTCGAAGGCCCCCGCCAGTCCCCCCCAGAGGGCATGTTGAGTCAGACGCTCGGCGTGATCTACATTTTTCGGTTTTCCCTCTCTCCGCGGACAATTGTGTCGAAAAATATCAACGAAAACGCGAACGAGGAAATCCGTCAAAACAATTTGAAGAGGTTAAAACAAATCTAATCTTTAAATTGAGTTACTGCCCTCACAGATGAGTTCCCCACAATTAAACTCTATCTCTTGACTAGGTCAGTTGATTTATTTGTTATTAGCGGGTTGTTTACATACAACCAGAGTTAAAGAGCCCTGAACCTCAGAGAACACTCTGCTGATATAACAGCGTGCTGTTATTAAAAATATTTGGTACTAACTACAGTTAGTTTTGAGTCGATTTCGCTCATACATAATTTTGACGTTCCATAGTACTACAACCAAAATATAAAATTTGATTTGTATTAATTTTTACTATCAATCGCGTTCACTGACACATTCATTTTCTAGGCTCGGTAGGCCCAGCCCATAGCTTCCTAGAGCTAAAGAAAATAATTGCCAAAAATCTGGCACGACCCATCACACAACTTTCCTCAGCCCAACGTGCATTCAGCGATTTTCATGGCTTCAGCTGTTAATCAAATATATTTTTCGCTCATTAATTTGAACTTGGTACAACATTACTTATATAGAACGTGGAAAGGTGGTGGGCGCTTAAAGTTCCGGAATTTATTGATGTGCCCCTACTCATGCGACGAGCATTAATGAGCAATCAGTTAGGTGTATAACAACGTTCTATATAACGAGCGGTGCGTAGCAACACACAACTTTCTGCCATCCTTTTAAGTTCGAACACCAGTTACATATGCGGATGCTATATCTTCATTCAACGCATTTATACAGAAACGTTTATCCAAAACAAAATGTAGGTACTAGTTAGCTGAGAGTACTACGTAAGTTTGATCGAAATCTCCCATAGCCTTTTTTTGGTGTCTGCAAAAAATAACGAACTAAACGAAAAAAAGAACCAGCTCAATCGGATCAGCCGTTCTCCCGCAAATCGAAGTGCCGAAATTAGGTTTTTTAGACTCACTAAGCCTCAAAACGTAAAGATCTGAAGAAAACCCTTTTTTTTTTTTTTTGACACGATTTCCCTTTGGGGTAGTGTAAAAACTGGTGGCTCTTAAGATTCCGGAATTTATTGTTCTGCTCCTCCTCACGCTGCGACTATAATTCAGCAATTAGTAGACAGTGAGTGTACGAGACTTTCAACATGATTTTGATTACGAAAAGGATAGGACCGTAGAAACTCGGAAATTTCTCTGTTCGCTCCAAACTATAATCATCATAGTGATTAAAATGCCAAACTTTTTTCCCGAAAACGGGTCTGGACAGGATTTGTTGCCAATCTGTTGATTTACAGGGACTGTCTGGATCCCCTAGGCGATGAGAAAGCCCTGAGGTACGTGTACGGGGGGGTCCACTTATGCGTGGGTGGGCTCGAGGCCAGCTGGCAGTTTTCGCCCTCTCCCACAGGTGGGAAGAGTGTGTTGAGTGAGTGGATGTGGTACGAATGTAATTTATTGTGTACGTAGGTTAGTGCGCGCCAGGGTAAGCATTTATGTAATTTATTGGGTGTGATTGGGGGATGGGACAGGGGTTGCCCCAGGGGACGGAAAACTGGCTGGGGGCTTGTGAATGGGCAAGTCCAAACCCCCAAGGCGGAGGTCCCCGAAGCCGCAAGTCTGGGCGGGCTAGCAACCATTCTAGCCTCAAGGGATATTTTTCCCAAACTGGTACTGCGAGGTGCACTGAAAGCTGGTGCACCGAGGGTTAAGGTCCACGCATGGTGGATGCCTCTACTGGACGGTAGGGTAAAGGCTGAGCAATTCACCGATCCCTGAGCAACCCAGCAATGGAGCCCTGCAGATATCGCAACAGTTTAGGGTTCGCTGGAAGCAGTCCCTGTTCCGATCCCCTTTGCCTCTGCACACCCCACATATTGGAACGTACATGTATGGGCAGCGCTAAATAACAATAGTACCATAAAACTCAAAATACAGAACCAAATCACACAGACCTTTTTCCAAAATAGAGTTTTTTCAACTCTGTAGGGTCTGGAACGTAAAAATCTGAAGAGAGCTCAAACAAATGTTTTACAGCCGATTACGTAACTTTCATTTCTACTTCGGAGAGACAACGGCAGTAAAAATGCCGTGTTCGGGTTAACGACTTTTATTACCTGCGCATCCTCGCAATCGAATGATTCAGCAATTAACCGACGAATGACCGATCGATCGAGAGAATCATCCGATTCAGCTCGAAAACCTCGTTACGAGTTCTCAAGGACTTGAAGCGGTCGGGGGACGCGGACGCGGACGTGGACCAATCGGGCGGCCGCTGGGATCACGCCACCCGCCGTTGGGGCCGCGTCACTCGCCGTCGCCCGATTCCCCGCGCTCCGCCTAAAAATATCCGGTTGATGGTGCAATTTCCGAGTCGACGGGCAAAAACTTCGAGTGGCAACAAATTGAGTGTTCAGTGGGTTATTAACTTCGAAGTTCGACAAAGTGTTACCTGCCAAGGGCGTTCTTTTCGCTGAGAAAGGCGCGGAAAATTTGAAACGCTCCGTTCATTATTTACTTGCACGGCTAGACGCAGTCTCACACCTCTCAGACACGTGTCATTCGATTCGACATCGAAAAATATCAATAAACGATACGAATCATGGCCTGACTACGACGAAACTAGGCAATTGGCAAGGGACAAGTCGAACTGAAGGGTCAGGCGGGCGGAAAACACACTCATTGATTTATTGACAAGATGTGACACATGCACAGAAGAACGAAATAAAACATTAAATTTAAAATAATCGCGAATCATGTCCACGAGCACGTAAGTTCCAAGCGTTGCTGGTGGAGTTGCAAGTTGTAATCCACGAAAAAAAGACAAAAACAAAAATACAACAAAATCCAGAAATATTTACCTAAATAAACACTACATGTACGTTCCGATATATGGGGTGTGTGGATGTAGTACTGGCCTCACTGCCCCAACCTACCTCCGCCCCATCGGACAAAAAGAGGGGAAAGGGACAGGGACTACTTCCAGCGACCCCTCGACTACTGCGATATCTGCAAGATCCCATTAATCGGTACTAGGGATTGGCAGATACTCCGCCTTTACCTTAACTTCCTGCAGAGGCATCCACCTGGTGTGGACCTTCCCATAGTGCACCCGCTTGTGCCATAGGCTGTGTACTCCTGCAGTACCATTTCGGGATAAATATTGCTTGAGGCTAGAATGGTCACCAACCCGCCCAGACCTGCGGCTTCGGGGACCTCCACCGGCCGCGCCCAGCAGCCAAACAGTGGCCCCCCCCCCCCCCACATGCCAGTTTTCCGTCCATTGGGTAGAGGTGACTAGCAACCCTAGTCCCTCCCCTCACAGTCACCACCCACTCCAACCCCCAGGCACCCATAATACCACCCATTCCCAATAAATTAAATACCCGCTTTACCTTGCATACACTAACCTAAGATTCGCTCACACAATACATTACTTTCAAACACCGCATTCACACCTGCCACGGGGGGGGGGGGGGCGACAACCCCCAGCTGGCCTCGAGCCCACCCGTGCATAAATGGTCCCCTGCGACCCGTAGTTCAGAGCTTTCTAACGCCCGGGGAATAAACACTACAACAGAATAAACAAAATCTGAATGCTAATCCCTCTTGAAGGATAATACATTTTTACAATTGGATACATTAATCCGCCTATAATATAACCACCTCAAACCCTGCACTTCAGAATTTCTTCTATAGAATTGAGTATGGCATTTTGGAAGGCAAATATTAGAAGAGTGCCCCGACCTCGCGTGAAAACGATAACTTTCGCTATTTTCGCTATTGTCCCGCGAGTTCCTTCTAGTAGTCGAATTTGCCTCACTACATTTACTGTGATTTTACCGTTTATCATCTCGACTAAGTCCTACATCTCTTGATAACCGTCCTAATCGACTCAGCATTGAAAAGAACTAGTAAAGGACACGAAACAAAAATTGAAACTTCCTAGGCGACACTAGGCAAATATCATGATGTGATGAGTCGAACTGACAGGTGGTTCGAATGAGTAGGGAGGCAGTGGAAGAAATGGAGGCCGGGGAGAAACTATAACTTTCGCTATTTTCTCGCAAGATCCTTCAAGTAGCAGAATTTGCCTCATCATATTTACTGCTACCGCGACTGCAGCACGAAGGATTTATGACACTGCCACAACGATTTTTTTTTTTGTTGAGAATGATAGGATTCACCGTTTTAGAATTATTGGTTAAAAACTTTGAGAAATGGTAGTGTTGGGCAGAAGTATGGGGGAGCTTAAAACTGAGAAATAAGTTAACGTGGTGAGAGTGAGTGAGGGAGAGGGACAGAGAGAGTGAGTGAGTGAGAGAGTGAGTGAGAGAGGCTGTCTGTTGAGAAGAGGAATCTGAAATTGAGGGGTGGGGAAAGTCCAGGACAGGGGAAATTCGTTGTCAATTGAAAATAACTGAAGAGAGGAGGAATTTCCATAATTAACAAAAGGGCTTGAAGACGAAGACGTTTGGGGAAACAACGACATTCCGTGAGGGCTAGTGCGGACATTTTGGAGGTCAAAGACCCAGCTAATTCGGCCTGCTGAACGAGTTGTAAAGAAACGGTGGTCGTGGTTGAATTATTTATTTATTATTTTTTAAGCTCTTATCGTGAAGGTAATTGATTGAACTACCTCCGGACTAGTATGAAAATTCTAGTATTATTTGAACGGAATTGGTAAGGAAAAAACTGCTTCAAAAAATTAAATAAATAGTGTGCAGCTCTCTTCATTTTCCCATAGGGGAGAATTTTATGTGTTATTTGGAACTTTCCATACAAAATTTAATTCAGAATCGTTATAGCTGTTTTAGGGAAGAAATATATAACTATTGTTAGGTTTGGGGCCGATTTTACGTATATCCTTATATTGGCGCCTCATAGTGACCTACAGGATAAATATCAAGATGAGTTGATTTGGGTAGCCGTTTCTCTCAATCGCTTTCACAGATTCCCTAAAGGGAGAAATTGATAAATAAAATGAAGTTCAGAGGGGGGGATACCTCCCAGAACCCCTCCTGACATACCTGTTGTCCCATCTCTTCATCACGTTTCTTACACCACACGCCAGAATGCAGTCATGATGTTACCAGCCTCAGCTGCCAGATACTACCTGGACATCCTGCACCACTGCAGATTGGTCGACGACCAATGACCGCGTTGTCAGGCCTCAGTCCTTCTCGAGTGACAACCCGGTAGCGCGACTCTCTCTTCATTTCCCAGCCTTCGGGTGACAATGCACCAGCAACCTGCTTGCTGACTGCACCATGACGTATACACAGGCACGACGGAGAGCATCCTGGTCTCTTGCACACCTCATCGCTGTACGGCGTGTAAGTGCCAGTAATCCTTTCCATGAATGCACTCTGAAGCCCACTCGACCCACGCAAAAGAGAAGGGAGAGTGGGGTACAGTGCCTGAATTCCCGTGTGTCAACCAAACCATGCAGAGCAGTCGCAAAACTTCCAAGGCTTACTGGGCTTAGGGGCAGGTAGAGTCGCCATGTCACATCACCCCAGCTGATCCTGAACGAATCCAAGAGCCGCAGCAAGTGCGACATCCCAGCCAGATGCCTGCAAAGCAAGCAGGCGCTTGCGTCGCAAAAATGGAGAAATAGAACCACGGAGAGTCCCCCTAAGCGAACCGGAGCTTGAATGTTCACACGTGAGACCCTATGTGGGAGGCCTAGCCAAGCACACAAGAGCACACCATTCTATCCAGACTTATTAGCCTTCTGACGGTCAAGCTCCCAAAAACCAGTAGGTCAGCTTTGGGAGCAAGTTCATCTGAAGAAGGCGCTGTGGCTTCAGAGGACTGCACATACATACAAACCATTTTCCCCAATAAGTGTTCCATTGGATTCAAAAGCCCTAGAACTGAGTTTGACTGCGTACAGCCTAGAAAAGTATAAACCCGAAAGTACCACATCATTTAAGGCCTATTCCCCCGTTGATCTGAAGAGCCAAAGGTATCTCATCATTTACGATTCGGTTATATCCTCTGTGGCGCTAAGAAAAGTACACAGAAGTGAAATGAAACACCTCTTCAATTTATTTCTATAAACTTGGTCGCTTAGTATGAAACAACTTTGATTAGTAGCCAGAATGTACTTGGGGCTGAGTAAATTTATGTCATGCGTCGCACCTGACCTGACTTCCGTTCATTAATTTATATTTGTTGTAAAATGGGAGGGACGACCTGCGGCCGACGATCCCATTCCGAGATACCTGAAGCGGCTGGCAGACATCTCAGTAGGTGGGTCAGATGAGGTGTTCGGGAATGTGGATGTCACAGGAGATTAAGCCCAGGTAGAGGCCCCAAGCCAGTCAGAGGCTCTGGAATGAGGCTCTCATTTGCTAGTCCTCCGCAAGCAAACAACGAGGTCTCGACGAAGAGGCAAATATTTCAACAAGTCGTAAGTGGTAAATAGATCAATAGAAGGTCGTTAGCGATCAAACTGGTTTCCTTCTGAAACTACGCAGTTATTCAATTCTTCTTCTATGAAGGCATTAAATCACTGCGACGTTCAAATAGGACGGAGGGGTTAGGGGGAGGGGGGGCTTCACCACACTCACATTTTCACAAGTCTCGTGCGACGCCGTGCTTTGTTGATCTCTGAAACCATATTGAGGCCCAACGAGTTTTGCAGGATCTGCAAGATCAACAAAGCGCGGGAAAGAAGCGCTTGTACACCCCTGAGGGCCCGAGATTCTAGGAAAGGAGAGCCGACGGCAATAGGGGCTATATCCTTCACAAAGGTTAAGACGAAAAGCAGTGAAACTCGGACGACTGGACCTTGCAGTTGATGAATCGCCAAAGACACTTTAGTACATCCATTATTGATTTATTTATGATAACAGGATTGAAATCAAATTACGAATAATAACCTTAACATTGGGCTGTCTCAGGGGACAGTTTTGGGGCCAATTTGGTCCTGAGCATCCTGGGCCTTTGGATACTCGATCATCCGCTTCACCAGTGATACAACAATTGTTTTCAAGGGTTTGAGTTGGTAGGAGACATTCAATAAAGCAAACAGGACATGAATGTCGTTAAATTGTGGTTGGACCTTAATGGTCTCATTCGGAATTGGAGGAAAACTAACTTTTCGAATGCTTACAGCAGCCTACGCGCAATCAAATGACGTTCACGATGACTGATGCTTGGAATTGAGGGTAAGAAATGTTTACTAAAGTTAATGTACCTGTTAGGTGAGTCCGTCTCCTCTGGCTGGTGAGTTACTGTGGGCAAGCGCTTTTGATGTAAAGACATCATCGTCTGGCCGTTAAGTCAGTACTGGAGTCAGTCAGTTGGTCGTGGTCTTTATATACGAAGAGAAAGGTAAACGGGATGATGGAGCATTGGGGTAGGGGCGGGGGGAGGAGGTCATATACCTCAGGGGGAAACCCCCTAGAGGTGAATGGAACGTCTTGAATGATCTGTCAATTGTGGAATTTACGTCTTTTTTGTATAGGGTGGTATGTAAATCCGTCAGTTGGTTGTTTTCGTTTGTGTCCCATCATCCTGTTTACTTTTCTCTTTGTATATAAAGACCACGACCAACTGACTGACTCCAGTACTGACTTAACGGCCAGACGATGATGTCTTTACATCAAAAGCGCTTGCCCCCAGTAACTCACCAGCCAGAGGAGACGGACTCACCTAACAGGTACGTTAACTTTAGTCATTTGCTTACTGGCGGATCTAACCCAATTGCTTTAATACCTAAGAAATTTTTGTCCACGCCCAGCGATAAGTGACATCTACATGACTTAGAATAGGGGGATCGTTCTCAGACAGTAAGCTCCATATTCTTTTGGCTGACCACTACCCAGGCACATTGAGGAAATCCACCGCCAGTTTCCTTCCAAATTGAATGCCTTTGGTGTGAGCTGGGTGACTGTGTCCTCCAGCCACCTTTGGCACGTGAAGACGGCATGGGAAGCATCATCCCCCCCATCTTCAATTATTAAAGAATCAATAAAGCTAGACGCTTGTCGCAACTCCAGGACTGTCATGGGCCCACAGCAGGGCTGTCTGAATGAGGAGCAGACTTTGAAGAAGAAAATCTGTTCTGAAGAAACCAAGAAAACAAACCCGCGCCTCTCCTCATTTCCTCAGCGCTCCACGACTACTTGGATCTGAACCCTCACCTCCATTTTGCAATTATCTGCTCCCAGTGGCTCCATGAATTTACTTCTGCGCATTTAGAGACCCCTTCTGGAACTGTTTAGCACATAGCATCAAGTTGGATGTCATATTTCTGCGATGTAGCTCTTCTTTCTTGTCCTCTTCACCCTCTCGAGAATCTTGCAGCATGCCACCATTCTCCTTACATCCTCCAGCAGTTAAGGAGGTTCAAGAGCAGTCTTTCTCCTGTGTATTCATTTTTCATCCCTAATCAGCAAGCTCCATCCTTTCCTACCTGGGCACGTTGAGCAATGCACCGCTAGTTACCTTCCGAATTCAACGTGAATGCTTCTGGTGTGAGCCAGTCAACCGTCTCTACCGTACTCCGCCACCCTGCCTACGAGAAGCATAATCCACCATTGCTCTGGGCTTGCAGCTTTACCAATTTGGTGAAGGTACGTCCTAAGTCTTTGCTAGCGTCCTCCTCCATTGGGCGCTCGGCTTGACCAGAGTATGCGTGCCTGTGGCGGCCATTTACATTCTGATTCCCCGATAAATGCTCCACGTCCCGTCAGGAACAGGGTACGGTAGGAATCCACCTCACCGTGCTATGAACCAACTGCTGAAATCAAGGTTTAGAACGTTGATATATGTGTGTTCGTCAAATCAGAGTGTTCCGCAGTCCTACACCTCTGAGCCCCATCATATTATACATCGAAAAATACCTAGTAAACCATAATGAACATGACGTAATTGCAATAACACGCTGCAAATTATTACACAATGTTCATGATTTGATTGAAACGTCAAAGAATACTAAAAATATAACATGGCGATATCAACAATCCAGAAAGCAATAACTCTGATGCAACAAACGACTATCTTTGTAGAACACCTTCGAGACCCATCCTAATCAATTCATCATCGAAAAGTACTAATAAACGATACCAAACACGATGTGAATGCATATAACTGCTAAAATTTCGTTTAGGCTTATTAGTTTAACCGTTTTTTTGCCCCATAACAAACATTAACCCTGAGAAGGTGGAGACAACTAGATACCAAATGGAATATTAATTACTGCATTGCGGTATTAATACGTACGTAATACTGCATGGTACGGTATTAAATGTTAAAGTTGATAACACCTATTTTAACGAAATAATAAATAATAATAGTAAGGGACGTCATGCGATGAGTATGAGGAGAACGATGAAAAGTGGGGCAGTGAAACGGGCGGGTCCTCCAGCGCGACATTTGGCGCAGCTCGGGGCGCCGGCTAATTAGCGGTAAGATTTTGCGGCGCAAGATGCGACAATTTGGCGGCGATCGTGCGACAGTTAGGCGCCGCCCCCGCCCAACCGCCTCAGCGCCCCTTTGAACGCCCGAAACGAGGAACTGCACGATTTAAGAGGCGAAGCGAAGCGGGAGACGTCCTCGAAAGCTCTCCCTCCGTCCTCCGCCCCTTCACCTTCTGCCGGCACCGCGTCATTCCGTCCCACTCCCCGCCGACTCAACGCCTCACGAAGAAACCTCACGTGATGCCTCTCGACCAATGAAAAAGCGAGGTGTGTCTCCCGATCCCCTTCTGAATAAAGACTCATCACGCTCCCGGCCCCCGTCAACCGCTCATTCGTTCTTTGACGGAACTCGCGTACTGTGCGCTCCTTCGCGCTCTCGAACTTCGCGTTTACTTTTCTTTTGGTGTCAACTTATCAAGCGCAATTTAACGAGTACACGAAATCCGCGCGCGATTATATCACACCGCTCTGTTTCGATGGGCGGCCTTCGTTTCTATTTGATCGCTTGTTTCGCTTTATTTACCGTCGCGTCGGCTTCAATCGACGATAGTTTACGCACCTTCAAGTGCGCCAACGGTAATCACGTACAACAACTTTGGCTTTGCGACGGAGAGGACGACTGCGGAGACAATTCGGACGAAACTCATCCGCAATGTTCGTCGACGGGGACCTGCGGCCCCAACCAATTTGCCTGTAAAGACAACGGAAGGTGTATTCCGTTGTCGATGAAATGCGACAGAGAGCCGGACTGCGGGGATAATTCGGACGAAGAAGAAAGTATGTGCCCGCAGGCGGATTGTTCCCCGGGACAGTTCCGGTGCGGCAATGGAATGTGCGTGATTCAAGCCTGGGTCTGCGACGGTAAGCCCGACTGTACCGACGGACTCGACGAGGCCTCGTGCACTCGACAGTGTACAGAAAACGAATTCGTGTGCGGAGACGGCAGTTGCGTCGACAAATCTTGGCGTTGCGACGGAGACAACGACTGCCCCAAAGGCGAAGACGAAAAAGGCTGCTCATCCGCTCAACTCTGTCCCGATCATTTGTGCTCCGACGGTAATTGCATCCCGAAGAGATTCCTCTGCGACGGCGACTTCGATTGCGCCGACCGCTCGGACGAAGCCAACTGCACCTCCTCTCAAATGTCCCACGGCCTCAAAATATGTCACGACAACCAATTCGAATGTTCCGACAGAAAAACGTGCATTCACGAGTCTTGGCTCTGCGATCACGAATGGGACTGCCCCGACGGTGCGGACGAAAGCCCGCGATATTGCTCCAGCTCGAATTCCTGCCCGAAAGAAATGTTTCAGTGCGCGAATAAACAGTGCGTTCCGGAAACCGCCCGGTGCGACGGAACTAACGATTGTCACGACGCTAGCGACGAAACTAACTGCAGCGCCAAATTAAATTGCGCTCCCCACGAAATCGACTGCGGCTCCGGTTTGTGTTTGTCGGCGGACAAAGCCTGCGACGGAGTCAAGGAATGTCCCAACGGAGCGGACGAAAGCTCGTTGTGCGGAGTGAACGAATGCTCTGTGCATAAAGGTGGGTGCGACCATGTATGCGTCGACGACCCAATCGGGTTCCACTGCGAGTGTCACGAAGGGTACAAGCTCGACAACACGACCTGCGTCGACGTCAACGAATGCGAAACACACTACGGTGCTTGCTCTCAATTGTGCGTCAATTCCGAGGGCTCTTTCGCCTGCTCGTGTCGTCAAGGGTTTTCCAAAGACCCGGAGGACCCGACGAGATGCAAAGCGGACGTCAGAAACGCTGTTTTGTTGTACACAAAAAGGGAGGATATTCGAAAGTTGAATTTGGATGAAGATTTGAACGCGTCGTCGACGATCGTCGTCAAAAACACTACTTTGTCTGTTGGTTTGGATTTTGTTTACGAAACGCAAGAAATTTATTGGAGCGATACTTTGGACGCGGCGATTTACAAATCCGACGTTGACGGTTTGACTGCGAGGAAGAAAGTTGTTGACGTCGTCGAAGTCGAAGGTTTGGCCGTCGATTGGGTCCACGGTAACGTCTACTGGACGGACACCGGTAAAAAGACTATAGAAACGTCCACTTTGAGCGGATCGTCGAGGAAAACGGTGTTTTCGAAGGATTTGGACGAGCCGCGAGCGATCGTCGTCGATCCAATCGACGGTTGGATGTACTGGACGGACTGGGGAAAACACGCCCGGATCGAAAGGTCTGGAATGGACGGAACGAACCGTCACGTCGTCGTCTCACAAACGATACGCTGGCCGAACGCTCTGACGCTCGACAGAGACGCGGGACGACTGTACTGGGCCGACGCCAAACTCAGGGCGATTTACTCGGCCAACGTCGACGGCTCGGATCGTCGTTTAGTTCTCCAGTCGACGGAATTTCTCTACCACCCTTATTCCGTCGGAGTGTTCGACGATCTCGTTTACTGGACGGATTGGTCGACGGGAGCGATTCACAAGGCGGACAAATTCGATGGACGACGGATGTCGACTTTGAAGGGGGAGCCGCGGACGTTGCAGAGCCCTATGGTCCTACAGGTGTATCACCCTTACAAGCAGCCGCGAGGAGAGAACCGTTGTCCGGCTGCCGCCTGCTCTCACCTCTGTCTCGTCTCTCCCAAAGTAAGTCCTGCTCAACTTCTTAGTCTGCTCGACATACATTTTTTTATTTGTTACTGTCACTGTAAGTGTGTCGTGAGGAAGTGGGAAGTAAGGGAGAGAAGTAAGATGAAGGAAAGGGGTTGAGGAAAAATCCTACTGGGGAAACTACAAGTTGTCAGCTCGGGTCAAAAAATTATGTTAGCAGGGTTTGACACGTCGAAGTTGATTTGACAGGGAGCTCTAGGATTGAGGGAAAGCCCAGGGGGACTAAACTCATTTGGCTGGAGCTGAGCCGAACAATGCTCTTATTTTGTAACAAATTTTTCCCAAAAACTATTCCCCTATTCAAGCATAAGGTGTGCTGTGAGGAGTTATTCGATTCTATTACTATAGCTACGGACATTTGCAGGATACAAACTACAATACGTTACTAAACTGAATTGAGATCTCGCGAGTAAAACTTCAGAAATAGAACAAATTATTGAATATAATCATTTAAAGCGGCAAGCTCCCACAAATCTATCTGGTGCGACGCGTGACACAACTATCCTCAGCCCCAAGGACATTCCTGCGTATGTTTCACTCAGTTCATTTGGATATTTAAAAACACAAGTTGACATTTTACGTAGAATATGGTGGCGGATAATGTTTTTGGAATTTATTATGCTGCTCCTGCTTATGCCATGGCCGTTACTGAGAAATCAGCGCGCAGGAGATTTATGAGTCTCTTCACATGATTTTTTTTAGAAGACTCGTGTGATCAGTTTTGGAATTATCGGGTAAAAACTGTGAAAAAGGGTAATAATATGGTTGGAATACAGGAATTTCTGGGGTTTATTGGACGACTACCTTTTGCTGACGATTATAGTATCATTTGAGAAGAAGTTATATGCAAAAATGTCGGACTTACAATCAGGATGATACATTTGGTTGACTATCGTCTAAAAGCAAGAGAGAAGAGAAATGACAGAGACAAAGCATAAATAGGCAAGAGCGATGTGGACTGTTATGATATCTTCAAAATATATTCAGGAGTGACCTGAGAGCAACAGAGCGAGAGTTCAGCAGCACATGCAGGACTCGAAAGTTTGTCTCTGGAAACAGTGCAAATTGCTGACAGGACTGAACAGTAACTTTGAAAGTACAGTTGATAACAGACAAGCTATTACGAGACTAATTTACTTAATTCACTGCCTATAGGTAGTTCATTCGATGGCTACCCTAATTTTCAGGCTAATTACCTATGAATATTGTCTACTGTCGTTTCTTGCTATGTTCTACTTGGTATAGTATAAATAAATCCGTCATTTCTAATATGCTCGTTCTTAATTACAGTTGCGAGTAAATGGGACCTCGTCTGTCACCTGTGCCTGCCCCGATGACATGTCTCTCAACGAAGATGGTCGAACATGTCGCATCCCGCCTACTCCTCTTCCTAAACTGCCTCAGCTCCATCACACTTCACGACCATCGAGCCCTCCGATCTACATCGACTTCGATCCTCCGAAAGTCCCTTCGCTGAGCGAACAGGCAGGTGAAATCAATTGGCTCCTCGTTCTTGTTATCATTTTAGCCGGCTCCTTCTTGACTACTTTCATTCTCGTTTCTGTCTGCGCCTGCGCCTACCGGGTCTACCTCAAAGGGAATTTCAAAATTATGAGGTTCGACAACCCGATATACCATAAAACTCCTACGCAAGACCCGTTGTGTACTGTTGAGTCTACAGAGCCTTCAGCGCCCGGAACGCCGGAGGAAGAGGCTCGAAGGCCGTTTTGTACTGTATGAGAACGGTCAACCCGGGGGAACAGTGTTGCAACCTGCAGCCTGCACCTTTGGAGAAAGTACTGAAAATCCCTCCTTCCCCCTCTCCAAAGCCCCCTTCCCCTCTCCCCTAACATCGTCCATTTAAGTAAGTATTTAATTGCGCAATATAATTTATTTATTATTTATAGCGTCGAAGCTTTTAGTGCCATTTTGTTTTGTTAGCGTTGTTTTTATTATGCTATAAAATGTTTATTGCCGGTGAACTATAAGCACAACGGTCAATGTTTCCTAAGTCTCGACTGATAGATCCGTCCATTGTTAGACTCTTAAGTTTTAAACTCTCGTCTTCCATCGAACATCTCTCAATATTCAACGTAAAAGCCACACGTTGCGATAATTCGTTAAATTGTTGTCGTGGGCTCGTAGATATTGCAGGAGCCTGAGAACATTCCTCGTATTATATATCTCATTTGGTCGAGTTCACCTTATCAAAATAAGCCGGTTGGATCGTATTTATTGTTGTTAACGAATTGGTATTTATTCGATTTTGTTATTTACGTTGTCGTCAATGTAAAATTTGTACTTTATTTTAAACCCGTTTTTTCAAACGAATATGCGCTTTAGTTGTCTGTTGTTTTTTAGAAGGGTGGTTTGCATGTAGTGGCACCATGAATTGGCGTCCGAGTATTGAAAGCACTGTATCAGGTTGGCCTCCTCACTTCTGAGCAATGGCAGTTCTTTATCCTTGCTCTCTGCATTCACCTGAGAATCCTACGATGTACCACCATTTCCTCAACATCCTCCCATGCAGCCAGAGGTTCCTGTAGATTAGCGTCTCTGTGTGAGTTGTCCAACTGCATCCCCCTCTGTGGACATCCTTGAGTATTCCTGCATTATGAGGACATACAATGGAAATCCTTGTGCTGAAATCAAGTGCACAATTCACTGCCCCGTTTGGGCTGCATCCCACTCCCCTTTGCATCTTTAGGGTCCCTAACCAGCCCTAAATCGTCCCAAAGGGTCACTAATCCAGCTGCTAAGTTGCAAACAGAAACCATAACTAAAATTAGAATTTTCAGCATTGTAAAACCATTCATCATTGGTCTAATACCTTTCAGTCTTGTACACAACCTCAAGTAACTACAGCGCAGTATACGTTATCTGTTACGATAGTTGAATGCAACATCATTGATTAGAATGAAATATGTTAAACTATTATTCTGAGCCATAGTGTGTGTTGATACTTATAATGCTTTTATATTTCAATCAAAATCTGCTCAAAATTTCACTCCGAAGAGAACACATTTTCTCTTAGGAAATCAGTAATTTTAAAATGCATCTCTTAAGGTAATCGTAGGTGTGTCTAAAAGTTGACATTGGGGTGACTATTGGATTAGTTCAAAGAGGGAGGTAAATTCTGAATTTAGCAAGTTAAATGAGTGTTGACTTCGATGTAAACTTAACGTGCAGTGCACATGAGAGAAGGAATGGTATGGTCCAATGAGTGCAATCTTGAAAACATTTTTTGTCCAAGGTGATCAACATAATATGCAATGTTGGTTTAGTCGTTGATGTGGATTTGCTGCTCTAGTCATTTTTTTGGATCACTGACAAAAATTCACAGAACATGAAGTTTGTGAGGGACTCGTCAGGTCACCACACACATCTCACCATTCTGCACTCTCATTGCAACTGAATTATACCTTTAATATCCTACGCGAGCACAAGCCAGAAAATTCTCACGTTCTATATTCTCTAATGAACGAGCCAATAGACACCTCACTGAAGGGCTATAAATCTACGTAACCTTAATGCCGACTTCTACTTAAACGAGCTCCATAAACAAACAAAAAAATCAAAACGTGCCTACTCTACATTTTGTGATAAGTCTGAAATTCGAATTTTCTTGTGCGATGTATTGACATTTTAGTGTGTGAGGCCGTTTTCCGGTTATTTTTGTTTCTAAGTCTGTGTGCTAGTCCACTTGAGTATTGCATATTTCTTAAACATTATTTCGCTGTATTGCCGATGATATAAAGTCCTCCTCCTTCATACTCAAGGGTTTACCCATTTAATGAATTCGTCGCTAGGATTGCTGTATTTTTGTAATTTGTATCGTACACAAGTTGCCCAAGTGAGAAATCGAACTGTTCTATCATGCAAGGAACATAATTCAAATTAGTTACCTCTTATCGTTGTAGTTAAGCACTATATGTGCTCCTTTCACGCCTACTTGCTGAAAAACTACATTTAATATCCGTTGGTTGTACCAAAAAAACGATGGATCGAATTATAAATGTATTTTTCCATCGAGTTCAATGTATGTCGGAAAGAAGGTATCTGATGTCTTCTGAATGGTTCTTATTTCTGTTCGTAGTTCGATTTCTCATTTCGGCGACTCAATCGTATTTATTGCTATCTACCAATATAAATCGAACGTTATTTAATTTTTTAGTAATTGGTCGTTGATAAGAACTGAATTATTGTCTTTTCGTATTTATTTTTAATGAGCAACAAGTCATAACCCGAAATCAAACCTCATATTGTTGTTTTTTCTAGTTTGTTGAAATGTTTCTAAAAGGAGTACCACTAGTTTGATAAGAGCGTTGTACCTACTGCTACTCCAAATAGTGTTTTAACTCGAATCAATTTTTTACTTCTAAAATAAAGAGCGTGTTTAAACGAGACATTTCGTTGTTCATGAATTTGCCCTACCTTTGTTGTAGGATCTGAAACCTGCAAAAAGTGGAAAATTAATGAGGCATTTGACACTGAGCCCTAGAATGTGGTTCAGTTTACACTTTAGTTAAGGAAACAGAGTGTTCCCTTAATGTTTGAGACTAAATCGCTGTTGAGGATATGATCACCATTTCTACTCGATGAAATACTCTCATTCTACACACAGTCTACATCCATAACCTTGTTGCCATACAGAATTAAAACATGTTTGATGCAAAGCATTTCAACACGACTTTCCTCAACACCTGAAAACGTTGAGACAGATACCAAATATTGCCACTAGTTAGCTGAAAGTACTGTGCGAATTTGACCAAAATCGTTTGAGCCATTTTTGGGAAAGCGTGAAAAACGAGCCTTTTATTCTTGGTGAATCTCATTTTCTGCTATATTTTGGTTCATATATCTGTTCAGTGGATGGCTGCTGAAGTGAGCAAAATGTTAGACTAGATTGCTAGAAGTAATTCCGTCAAGTTGGTCAAATTCAGTTTGGAATTGACTGAAAAATTCGCCAACATAACACTTTTTTCTTGGAACATTCTGGATGTCACCTCCATTCTAGAGATATTCAGGGACACTCTACAGTTAGACCTGAATTTGCTAGGTTAAGTTGTTTCTGCTAAAGGTTGAGAAAACCTTCTGGTTTCTTAACCCTTAATTTCTACTCCCAGCATCTTCACAGGATGTTTATTTTTTGTTTTTTAGTGCATTCAAAAGTAATTTTTTTAAAAGTTGGTACAATGTGCCAATTATGCGGTTGTCCCATTAATCAAAACCACGAAGGTGCAGGTCTGAAGCAAGTGCTTGGAAATTAAAAGTCCGATTAGAGCTCTTATTTCTTTCAGCCAAGATCTTCCAATTTTCAAACGAGAAGGTCAATTGAATGTACACGTAGGTAAGAGGAAAGTCAGTAACTACAGAAGGCCATGTGAATCCTCAGTAATACAATACCGCATCAAAGATTGAGAAAAGGAAATCATGGACAAAAAGAACAAATTTGTATTAAATTATTTACATGTGAACCCACTAATTCATTTAATAACATAATTATAAGAAATCAAGGTTTACAGGTCTGGGGTTCTTTGAGTGGTTTTTATAATTACTGACAAGATAAAATGGGCTAAATAATTCATTTCTATTGTGTAAGATACTGTACCGGAGTATACTATACCATCGACATCTTCCTGTGTGTTTGCCCCTAAACGAGTCCAGGGAAACCACGCACCTTCGAAAAGGCCTCGTGACAAAACTCCATTGCCAGAGCCACATCCCTGCCCTATCAGTGGCAAACATCCTGAGGTATAACATCCAGGAGGCTCGAGGAACCTACATGGAAGTGCACAATCTGTGTACAAATTGTCTGTCAACCTCACACATACTCAAGAGCTGCCACTGAACACACACGTGTGAAGCTGTGAACGCAGGCATCACACTCTGCTACATCCCATCAGCCAGAGCACCGTGCTTGTTCACAAAAGTGCAACTAAACCAGTGCACGGTAGTCGCAGCATCTTAGCTCAGAACTACCACTTCTGGAACACCTGAGCGCAAGTGCCCTCTGAGGAGGAGGGAAACTCCGACTTCCTTACTGAGAGAATCTTCTTTCGCCAAGACATGAATCTATTCTCTGAACCATGGATGTCACAGCTGTGTGGAACGAAGACGTACAATCAACAGAAGATATGTACACCAGAGACATTGTGAGGTAAATGTTTATTTGTATTAGTTATTTCACTACTCCCACTACAAACATGGCCATCCTTATGGAATCAAAATTCTCTCTCTCTCTGCTCAAGATTGGGTTCCCCTTTCTGGATGGACAGCAACGCCCTGATTGCAGTACATGGCAAGAAACTGCAGTGCTCATGAGTCCCTGAGGACAGGCACTTGATCAAGGGCAGAGTGATGTACTGGGACGAACCAAACCCTTCCATTCAGCGTTTCGGATATTTGTGCTGACTGGGCACCTCAAATGCATCGATTCGCTCGAGACTTCACTGCTGTCAGTTGAAACCGAGCAGGTCTCCCGTCACCTGCGCTCACTCCCACCCAGTTCCCGGTTTGTGTTGGTAAAACTTCCTCGAGTGTAATTGAGAATAAAACTCTGTGTTCCAATTGCATTCAGTTGATATCGTACTTACTCACGAATTAGTACGATATCACTAGTACGTAACTATTACAATACAGAGCATACCTCACGATTAACCAACACAGGCTCTTTAGGACGGCATATGCACAGTTTGAGAACATTCAGCAAATCATGAGCTGTCAGAAGCCGAGAATTGTGCTTTGAGGATTGTCCCAGAAGAAACTTTACCAATGACATCCTTGAGAAGCAGATGGTGGGGAACACCATGGGGCATTGCAAAGTGAACTAACACACGTATGTTATGGGCATAGTTGACAACCCTCGGTGTAGGTGTAGTACACATGAGGAAACGCCCTATCACGTCCTGGGCCAGTGTCAGAGACTTGAAGGGAGCGACTTTTGGTCTTTGGTACCACTTCTCCAGGGTTGGATATCAAAGAAGGCTTTCAGGAGGTACCCGGCATTCCTCACAAAGCTAGGCACGAACCTATGATATAACACCCGCACCTGACAAGACTCATCTCACAACTTTCTTCTGCTCCACGTGCGTTGAAAGTTTTTCTTCCTTCTACTGTGAGTACTACTTCACGAGTTGGTCAACACGAATTAAATTGATTCGGTCGTTACAGATGAGCCGCACTTTCTTCCAAGATGAAGCGAAACAGCTAGTGGCCAAGTTTCGTAGGGTTGACATATTCACAACCACTGTAGGTTTATAAATGAAAACGAGGTCCAGGAAGATTGAGGCAGGCTGTCAACCATTCTATTCCATCCTTGAGCTGTTCATCACCTGGCTACTACCCAGAAACACGAAATTGAGGCTATCTACACACGGAAATGATATGGCTTTAAGGCTTGGACCACGCTGACCTACAAATGACACGAGAAAGCGTTCAAAAGAAAGCAGAATTTGCAGCGCAAGTAAATTGAAGAGATCAATGAGAGCATAATACCAGGATGTTGTTAGGTTCTCAACAGCTGGGGTGGGCACGAGGACTGTACGGGAAGAAGAGAGGTTGGACATGATTAGAACAAGGACTCAGTGGATTAACGAGATGCTGTCAGATGTGAGTCGCTGAAACTAACCAGTAAATTACACGATGTAGAAGGAAGCCTACAGACCGTCTCAAATGACTAACACCTTCCTTCGTCCCTTTACACACTTCATCCTACTCAAACCGCAACACTTAACTTTTTAAAGTAAAATTCGAGTGTCAGAGATTCTACAAATCTTTAAACTTTCTACACAAGTTTCCCTTTTGTAGTTGGTTGGCACCAGACATTTCAAACGCCTTGAGTTCCGTCGCTGGAAGGACGAAAATTTCATAAAGTTACAAATATCCCTGCAGTATCGCTGGGGGATTGGAATTAAACCCTCGTTAGCTGTCCCAAGTGGGATGGTGAATTCTAGACAGGAGCCTCTCCCAGTTGACAGTTCGAACGAAATTCGAGGCCACTAAACTGGGGTGCATCTGCAACAGAAAGCTGACCTGTCAGGATTTGTTAATATTGATAATTACGATAAAAAATATTAGAATGGCTACCTTCAATGTTAAAGCTAAATCCATCAAGGTAATGGGAGCCAGAGTTTCAGCGTCTGATTCTCTCGTGACTAATTCAAAAACTGAATTTTGTTCCGCAAACTCTCTCGACGGCCTTGGATTTGGAGCTAGGTGACCTCCTTGAGTTTTGTCGACTCGCAACCTGAAAATATACAAAAGTAAAGTAACGAACCATTTTTCTAAGCTCAACTTATCAGTCTGTCCTATCATAAGTCGAAGTGTAAGTGTGAAAAAGCTCACTGTGGTGCAAAGACAGGGACTTCTTGAAAGACAGGCAGTCTTTGTGTCTCGTAAGTGTAACTACAAACGCACACTGTGGGCCTAAATTTTTCTTAATTGGAGTTTTTTGATTCAGTAGATCTCAAAACGTTAAGATTTGAAGAAAATACAACTTTTTCACACGATTAAAATATTTCTCTCACCCTTGGAGTAACAGAAAGTCAAAAGCTGACAGAAAAAATGTTGTCTCTGGTTATTTAATGCTACAAGTCTTGACACATAAGAGAACAATCACAACTGTGAAAAGCGCTGTATTTCGAAAACATAAGAGCAAAAAATTGATCAACCGATACAAAAATAGCGATAAAGAAAATATTTAAAGTGACACAGCAGTAAGAGAAGAAAAAAAAATGAACAAAAGTTAATGTTTTTGACCAGTAGCTAGGAAATAATCTTTAAATACAATTCGATTCAACAGTAAAAGGCCAATTTGAACGGAAAATAGGTGCTACGTACCAACTAGGTCGCTTAATTTACAGACATCAATTCTAAGACAGAGTGATCTATTGGAAAGCAGGACCATCAAAATTCAATACTCCACAAACTCCAAGGTCAAACAAAATGTCACTTACGGGTGAAAATAGTCGTTCTTCCCTCGTGACACATTTCTTAGCCAAGGATTGAGCTGAGCAGAACCGATTCCACATACGAACTTGTTGTACTTCACCTTGAAGCCTTTTCTTCGACAAATGATCGACGTTAGGATGTTTTTGATAAAAAACTGTAAAATAGTGTAATTTAGGGTACGAACATTTCATTGGCACATATAAGTAGACGTAAACTATAATCAGCCACGTCGACCACGTTCTATCAGCTACATGAACCATCAGTTCACTAAGGACGGGAGAGGTGGTTGTATACACTTTCCTGGGTGCTCTGAACTAACTAGTACCTACATTTTTTCTCCATAAATGGTTCCAAAAAAACATATTGAACGAGGTATATACACCTCACTTTTGTAATCATCCATATCACTTACTTGTGTGGCAATGCACAGATATTCCGCCGATTCAGGGGAGACTTCTTCCAAATCGAGCTCATAAGCTCCGAAATAAATCCTCTCAAGCATCATGTTTGGGGACAGAAGAGCTCCTTCTTTTATCATGAGTGGTGGTTGATCTTTGAATGCTTGACTTCTGTCTCCCTATAAGAAACAAAAATGTAGAGTTGATGTCGATAGTTACAATTTAAACGGGAATAACATTTCTGTATTGAATGTTCACTGTATGTTTTCATTTCGTCCGCGAGTTCCATAAACAATCCCAAATAGTGATCAGGGTGAGCTGCACAATTATCATTCTACAACGTGCGCCACTTCGCTTCCATATTGGGACTGTATGTGTTAACATAATTAGCTACGAGCTACTGAAGGAGGAATTCGCCTCTCTGCTGTTTACGGTATCAGTGTGCCAACAGTTCAACTAAGATAAAAATTAATGTCGCCCTATAGGCAGGATTTCACGAAAATTACTCCCTTCTAGCGCTGTTGAGTATTGTCAAAATGGGGACATTTCGCCTCTGGGTTCGCATTCTGAAGGAAGTGGGAGAAATATGGGGTCGACGAGTTCTAAAAGTGGTTCGTAATATTGTGTGAACCCAAGCGCATGATAACTCAAAGTTTCAAGAGTTGAATTTTGTACAAGCCGTCCATACACCACTGAGCGATTTATGTCAACTCTTTTCCTCGGGAGGTTGGAGCCAAGATGAGAAAATAAGGGTAGGCTAATGGTAAGAAAATGCTTAGAAGAGGCAGAGAGGAACAGCCCTTTTCCCCCTGCCATTCTGACTCTCGTGCCAAGTACTGTTAGCTGTCGTGCGAGCAGAACGATCTAGTTTTTTTGTATAAAACTGTATTGTTTTGTGGTGGCCAGAGGCCCGCCTTTTCGGTTTATTCATTCTAAACAATACACATACGTTTTCTTTAACAATCACCCCTCAAATTTTGAAACTTTACGTTCCAAATCTGTGTGTGCGTATATAACATGATCTAAAAAACCGGTTCTTTCTCTAAAAAATCTCAGTTGGTATCTACTTGAGCCCGCCTGCTCGGCAATCTGATCAGACGAAGCCCATGGTTGTTAGGGGCAAAAAATGATTTTAAAAATTGACACAAACGCAATATTGTATTGAAGAGTTGCGTTCTTGTTACTCATGATGGCTTATCTAGCATTGTCACTTAAATTTAGTGGAAATAGACAATCTTTCTTTCTCCGTTTTATTTTATTTTTTTATTGCCGAATCGAATGGTCTCGGGGGCGTGGGACTACGTCAGGCTGTGCATGAGAATAATAAACCTTTGCGTAATAATTTACAGCACTTTTTTCAGAGGGCAGAGGCTTGCAACAATTGCTAACCAAAGACTGGCCTCTAACCAACCTTCTGTTCGCTTCCTTTACCTAAGTGCTTTTTCAGAGTTTCTGCGCTTTTTGTTTAAACATGAGTTTTGATGAAATTTTATGATTTTCCAACCTCCTTAAAACCAATCTTTTAGAACCTTTACATTGAATAGTAAAATAACGAAGTCAAACTGTCACAAAGCATTCATTTTACTTTAACTAGAGGTCGACACTTTAATCAATAGCATTTAATTTTTGCGTTGAAAACTTAATTTGATTTTTTTCAGCTAATTTATTTTCTTAATAAAAAAAAAGGAATAAATTGGTTTCCACTGGTGTTCCCACTGCACACAACGATAAACACGTCACGATCTTACCACATTAAGACACTTTGAACACACCTGAAATGCAGGATGATAGTTCGAGGCAGTTGGGCTACTCTGATGATAGCTGTCTTGTTCAGAGGATGTGGGGATTTGTGTCCGGTCTACTCGAGACATTCGAGGAATTTTAGAAGCCTCTGGGGAGAAATAACCTTGCTGCTCGCCAGATGTTTGCCATTTTTCCACATTCTGTAAAAGATTGATAAAACATGTGACAGTTTTTAATGCGTTGAATTTTTTCTTGGGCTTCGAACATGCCTCTGATGGAAGGCTAGCCTTTTAAGTTGCCGTTAAAAAAAGGTGGAGAGAGGAATTGGAGGTGAAGTTATTTATATTAACATAAATAGTATTAGATTCGTTAAAATATTGCAATTTGCCAAGAATCCAGAGAGAAAATCGGATCTATCTTCATCTCACTCATCAGAACTTACGTGCAGTTGTTCCCTTTCGTACGTTGCAGCCGAAATCGGTGTGAGACAAGAGCGCACTAACATCTTGATGTACTCGTTGTGCAAAGAAAGCTCTGCAGCAGACAAAAATCCCGCGAGAGATTGCTGCAATTCGCTCTTGTGCATTTGCTAACACAAAAATAACGACACTTTGACAGAAAATTTATAAAAAAGTTTAGTAAATAGCAACGTAGAGGGCAGAAAAGAGATAATGAGATACCACTGTAGTGAAAGATATGATTGTGTTACCTTCATTGAGAACCATCGCGATACACGTTTCGCGTACCTGAAACCAAAATAGAATCACTGACTCGTGGCAATGCACAAATTCAACCAATTTATTCTACAATAGGGACAATTCTTGCGTCAGATGTTCAGTTTTAAAGACTGGTGATTTTCTTAGCTTGTGCCCCGATTCGTGGATGCAAAAACGATGCAAAAATTAGGCATGTAGCCTTCTCTACCTAGTGGAAGCTCAGTCTCGATTTTTATTAGCTCCCGAATAGTCATAATGTTCAATTCCGAATGATCAAATATGGAATATTTCTGCGTATTCTACTGAAAGCATTTTGCGGTTTATGATTTAGTCCCCCATACCGTAGGACTTAAACAGCCGCTATATTCTAGGAGGGGTATTGCTTGGAACTATCGTCAAGGGTCGGCATCTAAAAGATAGGATCGTGAGTTCTTAACCGAAGGGAGTACACGTAAATATAGAAATACAGACCTGAATAAACATCCAACAGTTATAACGATTGGTTCATAAAAGATCTAATCATAACAAAACGCGAAATGGGCCAAGGGAAAGTTATTGTACGAACGTCACGTATAATACTGCTGATCACAATACTTACTCGGATTTCCGGACCCCTAAACTCTCCTGCAATTTCCTCTTCAGAGCTTCGGTCCTCACCGACTCTGCCATTGCCGCCCTATTTATCTGATTCAACTGGTAAAAGCATCAAATCACGCCGTCAACCCTTATATTAAACAAAAAACGGTAAGTCAAAGTGGTCTCGGACTGCGCGGGTGTCCTAAAACACTCACCGGTGACCTGCAGGAACAGCTGGGTATCAGTTCCAGTTCGCAGCTCCAGGTGACAGTTCGTTCACATTCCCCTCGAGACTCGCGCGATATGCCGTCGGCTAATAATAGCAGTGACTGGTACCTGTGATACGGGTAATGGAGCTGGAACGGATATCAAAAACATCGGGCACAATCTCTACTCTCTTTAAACACCCGTGCAGTCGAAGTGTTGCTGTATCGAACCCGCCGCCATGAAGAAAATATTACATATTTTCGGAAGACAAACTTACCTTAAGTAAGACTACGCACAATGTCTCGGTGTCCTGCCACCTTGGGCAATGTCTATGCAGACTTTGTAATTAACTTCGGCAAAACTTATTGAAATCTTAGAATGCAAACTTCCTAGTACTTGTACTATGCAGTGTGAAGTCAAAATGTACTGATATCAAGTGTTATTCACATCTAACGGCCACACATGTGTGATGAAGCATGATCGTTTTATCATCAGTTAGCCTCGAAACGCAATGAACTGAAGAAGACGTTTTTTACACGTCACAATGTTTTTCCTACCCTTTCAGTAAGGGAAAGGAAGGGGTCTTATTTCTGAGATTCATAAAGTTCCATTGTACAAAACACTGGGATCTAGAGAAATTATGTGTGGTGGGCACATTTAGTGGCAATGGCATTCGGGTGACCTCATTGCTCAGTACCCACAATAGCATTCTCTACATGGCTGTTCAACTGGCTTTGTATGGATCAAGCGTGGTGTGCTTCCATAGTTGTTTGAACTCCTAGTAGCCTGTGTGATTTTGTATTATCTTCATGTTGTACATTTTGAGAATGTGTAATTGGCAAAATCGTTTACAGATATACTGCTCTACGTGCAGGAATCTCGTACCACCAGAAGGTGTTCTTACACTGCTCCGCTGTAAGTATAAATTTCATTTGCTTTGGCAGTTTGTTGCCAGGAAAAACTGTCACTTCTCTAGGTATACGTTTCACTCTAGTTATTACACTTTATCAGGAGTATAAAGATCACCACAGGGTTAATATTGATAAGTATATGTGCATTATCAGTAAATAAATTACTTTTGAGTCATTAGAAAATAGTGGTTGTACCTAAATAAGGTATCATAATAGAGAAATCCTTAATTAAATGACGCTTAAAAAGTTGAAGCCGAATACACAGGCTGGACTAACAAGTAGACAGAACAAATTGATAGGGTAGTATGGGAGGTACTATAAATATAAATAAACCCAGTGGAAAAATGGAGAAGCATGGAGAACGAGAGATTTACTGTCACTACTTTTCTTTGCTTGGTGCTCAACTTTCTTTTGTGGTTAACGTCAGGAATTTCAAACTATCATACTTTTACGAAGGGTTGGAAATATGAGGAAATTACAGTCTGTCTTCATTTGTGGTAGTAATGGGCATTCTAGCATTTGAGTGATTCATGTGTTTGGTGGCAGTTGAGAAGTGTCATTGTTGTTCCATTAATTTAAAAAATTGTGAGTTTTTTTAGCTCTGAGAAGCATAGTGCTCTGTAGTAGGGGTGTATTAAGCTACATCAGAGTTTCACTACAGTGTCTAGAATCTAGCCTGATATTACGATTTCGATGTGCGGTGTGTAGACTTGAATTGCCACCGTTTTCCTGATTGAACCTTCTTAATTTCTGCCCCATACGTTACAGCCTTTGTCAAATGATTCAGAAGACGCTTTGAAAACAAGGCAGGCCCAACTAATGGCGAGAGGTTTGCCCAAGAAAAAACCGATACCTGGAGTGAATCATATTGTGCTCGTTGTATCGAGTAAAGGAGGTGTTGGGAAATCAACGTCTGCCGGTAAGATCTACAAGGAATCAAGCGCTTGGTGGTAATTTTGATAAAAGCTGTTACATCCCTTTTTTCGGGTGTTTGCAGTGAACTTGGCAACGGCTCTTGCTGTCGAAAAGTCTTACAAAGTGGGGCTTCTTGACGCTGACGTTTTTGGACCATCCGTACCATTGATGATGAACTTAAGTTCCATGTCTCCTGAAGTGAACAAAGGTTAGTTTTGTCTGTTACTAAAGAGGTCCAAACGGCCATATTCAGTCAAAACAATTAAACTCGCCCCTGGGGGATAATGGGAAGTACAGCCCTGGAGTCATTGTGAGTTTCAAGTTATTTTGTAACTCTGCGCAGTTTTTCATTCAACACAATTTTTAATTGGTGTGAGGTTTATATTTATCAGTATATTTTATTAGGGCTACGCTCCTGGATCGTTTATCGTGTTTAAATGCAATTCATTAGCGCCAAACACGTCAGAGTTGTTTGCTATGCACTGACAGTTTACAGCCATACCCAAAAATCTATTTAACGGCTTGTAGAACGCCGATTAGAAACTTCTAAGTCCATTTATAAAGGAGGTGTAATCACCATGTCAGCTGATCTCAAACTGGAAAATTCGTCTCATTTGTTTCTTTTTTTTCGCTCTGTCACGACTCATTTTGTGACAAGGGGATTGCAGTGCGGGAGAGCAGCTGTAAATCCGCCCTCTCAGCTGTTTGCAATCCCTTTGCTACAAGATGGTGCCAGGGGGTGCACTAATACGTATTGTAATGTGCTTGTTTTATTGTTCACTCCAAAATCTTAACATCTCTTTGTGAGTTCCACCCAACAAATCGAAGTGTATTCAAGTTTAGTGTGCTGTTTTACAGAGAACAAGATGATACCTCTTGAAAATTATGACGTCAAATGGTAAGTGGACACCTTATACTTCTAGTACTATCTCGTTCCCGTGCTGACATCAAGCACCAATGATATTTCCTTTTCAAGTATATGTATAATGTATGTAATGTATCCACGATGGGGTCAATTCCTGCATTGAAACTCCTATGATTTGTTTGATGGATGTTAGCATGTCCATAGGGTTTCTGGTCAACGAGACGTCTTCCGTAGTCTGGCGAGGGCTCATGGTGATGAAAGCACTAGAACAAATGACACGACAGGTTGACTGGAGCGATATCGATTGTCTAGTTGTGGATACCCCACCAGGTACGGGTGATACATTGCTGACACTCGTACAGACTCTGCCCATAACAGGTAAAGAATTTTATTTCATTGTTATTTTCCGCTACCACAAGGGTAAGGAAAGTATTACAATCGTGTAAAATAGTTGTTTACTTCAAACCATAACGTTGCAAGTTGGTAATCGAAAAAAACCTAATTTTGGTGTGCAGTTAGGTTTGAGGGAGACGGCTGGGATTTGAGTTGGTACTTTTTTCGGTTTGTTCGTGATTTTTGGAAGATGTGAAGGCGTAATGAGCAACTCCCATCCATAGCAAGGGGGATGGCAGACCAAAATGTACCTGACCTAGGGGTTTTAATCATTTTAACGAGAACGACATTAACGATTTTGGTTAAACTTTGAAATTATCTTCTACTATAAGTTCACTGTAAATATCTCTGTGAAAATTCAGTGAACGGAGATATTTGGCAAACAGAAAGTTTTTTTTTTTACCTTTTCGAATTTTCGAATGACACATCATTTACAGCATATCATTGAATCTACGGGGATTGAGGAAAGTTGTGTGTTAGTTTTCTCTAGATATTTTTCTCAATAGCTTTATTCATTTATGTTGTTTACTATGGTGTATATTTTTCAGCATGACTCGCGATTTATTAAAGCGTACTAATTCAAAATAATTGCAGGTATGTACGTTTTAAAAAACATAGTGGGTGACTTGCCATAAACCACCTTGTATTTCCAGATAGCACCTCGGGATTTTTACTAGGGATCTCCCTCTTTTCTCTGGAAAACTGTGGCACCACCAACTTCCCCTGAAAACTGTGAGCCCTCCAACCTGAAAGAGTCACCTGGAAACGGGAATAAAATAACAGGATAGAGTAATTGAAACGGGACTCATAACGTGAAAAACTTCCTCTCTGCTAGGGAATACTGCGATATTCACTGTCATCGCGAGAAACAGGGGGAACTCAATCAGAAATATAATAGTGCAGTAGCTTCACAAGTTGGAAATAGTCCACAGTGAGCGACAGGAACGGCTTTCCCCTTAGAGGGGCGGGAACACACATTAGTATGAGAAAAAGGGCTACAAACGTGAGCAGTTCGAAGTGAGATGGGCGGCGGTGCAGGAAATGGAGGCTAGGGACAATTACTTTCGCTACATTGTCCCAAAGTTCATTATTGGCTAATTTTGTAATCCATTTTTTGGTCATTATAACCAGGCCAGTTGGATGGGTTTTGTCCGATCAGATTGCAGAGTAGAGTAAGGCAGGCACAACTACATCCTGAATGAAGGTTTTGTTCGAACGAGCGGATTTTTTAAGCCACATTAATGGCAAAATGTGACCTGGACGGCGGACAGACAGTGCATATTTGGAATCCTCACACTTTGAAACGTAAAGTGTCAAATTTGTAGGGGGCGCTGTAAAAAACTTTTCTTGATCGTAAACGTATGTGTATGAGAATGAATAATAAACAAAAAATAGGCCCACTTTAGCGAAGTCTTGTCATACTTTTTCATGTTTCAGGGGTGGTGCTTGTTACGACGCCCGAAAAATTGGCAGTCCAAGTTGCCCGACGAGGAGGCACAACTTTACAGAAGCTGGACATCCCAATAATTGGCATTGTTTCCAACATGAACTCTGTTGTCTGCCATAAATGTCAGACTGACATACCGTTGTTTGGACGGGAAACTAAGTTGCTCGCTGATGAGTTAGGTGAGATGGTCGTTTGATGTCGATTATTGGAGTGAGGAGGTATGTTTCTCTTGAAATCCAGGTAAGTCAATTGGATGGGTTTCGTCCGATCATGTTGTAGAGTGCTGGGTCCCAAATGAAGTTTTTACGCAAAAGAACGGATTTTTTACACCACGTTAAGTGCAAAATACGGCCTGGAGGCGTGTAAGGCTGACAGACAGTGCAGATTTGGAAACGTTGTGTCAAATTTTTAGAGGCTAGATTGTTTCGGTTAAATTTCTTGTACAGACAGCTCTAAATAACACGACAATACCATAAAATTCTCATCCATGGGAAAATTACGGGAGCAGCAGAATAAATTACCAAATATTTGGACGGTCTACGAATTGCTCAATAATGGTCAGGGCATAAGTATGAGTCGCACAATAAATTCCGGAACTGTAAGTTCTACCGCTTCCTGCCATTGTGAAATGGTTTTGTACCTAGTTCAAATGAATTGAGTGAAAAACAAATTGAATTAGTAGCAAAAGCCACGAAAACCAGTGAAGCTCGTAGAGCTAATGAAAGTGTGATGCGGCCCACCTGATATTTTTTTATTGGTAGCGGCTGCCTACACGCAGGTTCTATTTTTTTGGGCCCTTATCACCATGAATGCACTTTCCTACTAAGTCTGGTCCTGGACCTCCTGCTCCAGGCGTGGTCTAAGCACAGTGAACCCTTTCTCCTGTTCTGTTACACCAATAACCATCTAGACTTTAACTTAAGTAAACCTATCTCTCAGCTAACTGAATTCAAATAAAAATTTGTATAGCCTAAAATTATTGTGCAATTAAAGTTTAACTGCATTAAACCTCTCCAGTTATGCATACGAAAAGTCAGAGAGCGACAAATAATGCTGACTACGTTAACAGAAGAAATTAACTTCACCACTTTTGTAACAAGAGTTCGTCGTAGCGAAATATTCGTCAGTTTTATTTTCAAAATTAAACAATTCACTTAATTCAATTCGCAGCTAAATAGCCAAAAAGAAGCGGATACGCTTTGACTCTAATTTATTTATGTTTGTTTCCAGGTGTTCCGATTTTGGCGGATATACCGTTCTTTTACGATGGCAGTGAAGGCAAGTTCAAGCCAGCGGTGATAGGAAATCCCAACGGTCAATGGGTGAGGCATCTATCTTTTCTTGTACACAGTGGCTGCTGGTAGGTGTGTGAGAGAGGGATGCGCTTCAATTATTGGCTGGGCGATTAAACATCTGTATTGTGAGAATCAAAGTTGATTACATGAGATATGGTTCTGAGAGATCTGTGGTCCCAAATACGTACAATGTTGGTTTATGACGCTATTTCATACCCAGATGAGTTGTCACAACTGGGACTCCACACAACCCAGTGCTGAACTAGGAGCTGCTTCATTGACAACGTATCTCGGGTAACTGATGCAACTCTGTGACCTGTTACGACACTTTTTTACTTTCCTTCGCACTGAGAAAAAAGAAAGAAACTTACATAATCCGCCGAAAATTTTTTTTCTTCTGATCTTAACGATTTAACAGACCATGAACGCGATAGAGAGAAAACGGCTGAATCAAATTTGATATTTAGTCATCGCTCCAGCTCTCCATTTCCTTCTTTTTTTATGATATGTTGAAAAAACACAACTAATCAAGTTTAAACCCGACCAACCAAATAGAAATAAAACAAGACCTGGGCTGTAAAAAGTAATTGCCTGCAACACTCTCGCTCTACCTCCACTTCCCAATTTTGATCACATCAGAGCTCTAAAGTTGATTTGTAAGTGTTCGGAAGTTGAAAATTAAATACGGATGAAAGAATTAGACGTGACTATTAGACGAGCAAGAGAGGGCTGTACTGTACGAAAAACCATGTTTGGCTGGTGTTATATACTTATTTGGGTTAGAGAGCTCTGGGTTTCAGCAAGTGGCAGCGTGGGCTGCCTGAAAAAAAGACCGCTACCTTCGTTTTTGCAGTGTTACAAATCGTACCTAGTGTGGGAGGAGAGTATGGACGATAATGACCGAATGTAATTGGAACACAGAGTTTTATTCGCAATTACAGTTAAAAGGGTTACCACCAACAGGGATGACAGCTCGGCAAGATGGCAGTTTCGTTAAGACTGCCAACACTGAAGTTTCGAGTCAATCGGGACTTTTAAGGTGCCTAGTCAATACACATGCCCTGGACGTGCCTTCACCAACTCGAAGAATTCACTCTGCCCTTCATGAACTGCCTGTCCTCAGTTACTCGTGAACACTGCAGTTTCCTGCCGTGTAATGCAATCAGAGTCCTACTGTCAACCCACCAAAATGGAGCCTTGGAGAATTTTTATTAAAAATAAAAAACAATTCACAATATTGTCTCTTACAGACACATGTTCGACTCTCAGTGTTCAGAGAGTCCATTCATCTTTTGTTGAACCGCGATGTTCTCAGTACAGGGTGTCTAAGCTTCCTTCTAAGCTGATTTGCGTTTTGGTTTCCTGGCCTTCGCCACTAACGTTGTCATTTATCGTAGTACGATTGCTGAAGAAGCCCAAGCAGTGAATATATAGTCCCACTCTAGTCGAGCAAAAGGTGACCCTACAGAGAGTAGCGTGAAGAACGCGTCCTTCGCATTCAGAAATAGCCATAAGCGGACGTCATTTTGAAAAGTTCGTCGAAACGTAGGAGTTATGAAAGGGCTGTACTAGAATCCTAATCCTAATCTGGAAACGTGTCAGACTCACAGAAAACGTTGAGTTTTGTCTCTGTGTTATCAATTACGCATCACAAACTGCTTAGAAGTTTTGATACATCTGGCGTAAGGGAAGTCTACGACATTTCATTTTGTTGGCTAGATAGTCATACATAAATGATGAGAGTTATAAGTAACATGTAAGAGAATGATAGTCAATGAGCACCACCTTAGTCTAGATAGGGGAACTGGTAGTTGGATGAATGATTTAAACTGTGACGAGAGGTGACTGAGGAACATTGGAATGTCGAGACAAATGGTGAGAGAAAACCCTAATGTATGATCAAGAAAGTTCATAAGTGGGAAAGTATGTCGGTGGCTCTGTAAATATTATCTTATTGTATCGATATTGGAGTTGACTGTCAAGGATCAGGTGGAGTCTTCTTGACTCTAAGATTAAAGGATTTGTGAAAACCAAGCAGTCAGTGCAGATACTTCGTTCAAATCTGAGCAACGACCTCAGGGAAATACGTAAGAACGAACTAAAAAAAAAAATCAAATTTCTGCTTGAACAAAACAGTAAGGTGAGCATGATGAAAAAACCGACGAAGAGTGTGAGGTAGGGGTAAACCTCATGAGCTCAACAGCTGGTGGGGCAAAAGCACATCCGTGGGGTGTGAAGTATCATGATTCAAGGCTCTTCCATGACCCTTTCAAAACAGAACTGCGACTACTGAAATATAATTCCTGCATACAGAAATGAGTTCATCATTTGAATTGTTTAGTGAACCTTTACGATGTGCCACTGATGTCATTAAGGACGTTGCCCTTTTCAGTTCTAATGATGTTAATTTTTTATTGCAGGCTAACAAATATTTGGGCATTGCCAAGCAAGTTAAAGACTTTATTAAGAAGGTTTAGTTCCAAATGTTAACTGTCATCTACAGTGAGCTGTTTACCTGTAAGTTTGTTATTAAAAAAACAAAATTTAGTTCATTACGCTTTTTATTTTGTTTAATCTGAGGCAGCAGGGCTTTTTTGGTGTGGCTGTGACGATGTCTTTAACTTGGAACAAGATGTTGTACATTCAATCCCTCTCAGGAAGCCGAGCACGACCTTATTCTAGTAGTGTTATGGGCTTCATTGAGCTCCAGAGAAAATTCGTTAAAGCGGTTAGCTGCTAAGGGATTGCCGCAAAAATTATCTTAATGGCGTTTGTGGAAGGGTTGAAATCCTTTTGTCGGCGATCAGCTGAGGCTTCCTCTCTATCGAGAATTCATTGCAGTGCCAGTTTGGCTGTGGCGTTTAGGCTCTTTTGCATGTTGTCAGACGGGTTTTTTAAATCAAGACCGAGTTGCCCCAGAGTGCCTAGCCATTCGACTCAGGATGGTGTGCTCACTATGCAATCGTTATGACCGGGAAGATACCTTTCACTTCCTTTGCGTTCGTGCAATCCTGGCTGGGTACAAATATGTTGCCTTCATTCAGAGCACTTTGACGCTGGGATGTCCTACGTTTCCTGTCCTATTGCCTGGCTTGACACTACCGCTCAATGCTTGTGCGAGAATTTCACTTCCAGGTATAGTGTTACTTGTCTCTTACCCTTAGTTATTACTAACAAGCGAATCTTTTTTTATTCTTTTTCTCTTAAACTGTACTGGCAGATGGTTTAAATTTAACTATGGGTTAGTTTACTTTTAATGAGATGTATTCATTCTTTTTTTTCTTGGTTTTATTAAATAGACCATCTATCATGTAGATGGGATTTGTAAACCGGATTGTTCAAATATTGTTTTCTTACTGCAACATCAGCTCTTCAACCATGGCAACTTAACTAAAATCACTAACATCGACATGACAAGCATTAAGGGTGTATCAGTGGTTAATGAGAATCGTCTGGTGTGTCAGCCAGTAAAGATGAAATAGTGAGCACCAACCTGAACTTGCTACTCTGTGCGAGATTTACTAGGAAGTTCGAAGCAACAATGGGAAGAATAGAGGTAGAGGACACGTATGTCAAAATAAAATTGTTATTTATAAGTTTTTTCAGCTTCCTTCTTCATAGCTTCGAAAAGAACGTTGAGTGGAGCATCAGTTCGAACAGCCAGCGGATCAAAGTGTGTCTTGCTTGCTCTGTAACCCAACAACCTCAAATGATCAATGACTTTTGTAGTTTTGGCGTGCTGTGCAATGTCAGGATGATGTTTGTGGAGATTGTAATAAAACGGCGGAGTGTGAGGCAAATCCATTTTGGGTCTCTTGGCTTCTGTTTCTTTTTCTTTCGAAGGGCATCTGAAATGGGATGTAAACGCTGTAGAACTAATTACTTAAAAGCTCCAATTAGAGCTGAGTTCGAAACATTGGCTAGGAAACCTCAAACAAGATCAAATGTTCTTACCTGGCTTCTTCTATCATGTTCTTCAAAGCGAAAATCACTCCAGAATCACCAGACTCATTGAGCCGTATGGCACCCTCAAGGAAATCAGCGTCAAATATATCTCCAGCCCACAACGGACCAAGTTCTTGAGACGTCTCACCCGGAGCACCTCCCGAGCAATGACAATTCAGCTTCACCGTTTTACTGTCTACAAAACGAAACGCAAAATTACACTATTTCAACCAGCACAGCACTGAGCTTCACAAAAATATATCAATAAGGCACTACCTATAGGGAACCCTACGTGAGAAGGGTAAAATGCTCTTTCTTCGCAGGCCATGCAATGTTTGAGAGATTTCAGCAACATCAGGGCATCATTGGCGACTGTAGGTCCTTTTCGAGATATGACCGCAATAGTTAGAGTGTTCTTGTACACTGTGCAGCAGAGGGGCTGCACAGCTTTGTTGTACCTTGTAGCTGTCCTGGAATCAAGCGAAACAACAAATGCAAATAAGAAGGAAAGTTATGCAACTAGCTGAGTTATTTTTTTCTGTTTTAAGTTTTTCTGGCTTTTAGTCTGAAAAATGCCGCAAGGGAAATTGCGGGAGCATGAACTTGATTTAGAGAACTGAACCATATAAGAGCTGAACAACAAAATAAGGGCGACATCGACAAAGAGTTGATTGAAGGCTACAGGTTACTGTTAAGCGATATGGCAAACCTCTCCAAGGCAGAGGTCCCTGAAGCCATAAACCTGGATGCAAGTCTGGGCAGGCTAGCGACCATTCTATTCTTAAAAGATATTTTTCCCGAAATGTGGGGGTGCATAGCCCGCGGCAGTCATGCCGGTGCACCAAGCGTTAGTTAGGTCCACGTTAGGTGGATGCCTCTACAGGAAACTAGGGCAAAGGCGGAGCAACCCACTGATCCCTGAGACACCCAGTGATAGGGTCCCGCAGGGGTCGAGGGTTCGCTGGTAGCAGTCCCGGTCCCTTTCAGTGAAAAATTAGGAAAGTAGCTGCTTTTAGCCGAGGTTTGGTTAATTACACCTATGTTTTCAGACAGGAAACATTTTTTACAATCCCCTCCCCCCACGCTGGGCATGAGGCATGGGAATTGCCAATTTCCGCCGTCCACGCCGTATTTTGCCTATAAAGGGGTACCAAAAATCCGTTTTTTAGCATAAAGGGGGCAGCACATAACCAAGGAGCCCACCGGTTCAAGAATGACCAGAACACTGTTGTTATCTGAGTGCCCCGACTCAGCTAGGAGAGGGTGGAGCTTCCTGAACTGGGGCCAGTATCTCATGGGAATGAAGAATGAAGACAAGACAGCTCCTGAACCTACCGAACTGCTGGAAGGAATTGTGAAGCCTACTTACCTAGTCAAGGCAGCGATGAACAACCGAATCCCAAGCTCACTCGCATAATGTGTCCTCACAATGCGACCTCCATATCTCCGTAGAGCAACATCATTCGTTCCACCGTGTAGACAACTGTCATCTTTCGTCGTAAATATTATGATACCATTGCGAGCAATATTTCGAAAAACTGCGTCGAAATAAATTGAGGCCTCTACCGTACAATCAATGTATCTGTAATTTAAAAGGTTTAAGTATAAAACAGGCAGCAAAGTATGCAGTACATTATATCTAAAAATGTTGAGCGAGTGAAGTCGTCGATGTACACTTGATGGAGATCCATTTGGAGCTCACACGCACAATGCTGTAGCAACAGCAGCATGTTCTTCGCGCAGTGATTAATATGGATAGGATAACCTCTCCTTCCAGTCCAATTGAAAAAAACGCGTTTGGGACTGACTGGAGAGACCCTGGAACCATTCCTTCAGAACACTTGCCAGGCATGAAATAACTGTATAACAAGGATTTTAGTTAAGTCCTCTCAATGTCCATAGCATGTCATTGTCGAAAATTCAAACTGCTTGACTATAGCAGGCACCTCAGGTGCATTTCACAGGGGTTATAACGACAGGAGTGGGGTGTACGCTACAAAACTATTGAATGACAGTGGACCAAAATAGTTACCTAGAATAAGTTTTTGTTCTGGACAGTGAAGATGAATCGTAAGACAACCTGATAATGAGAGGTTACCAGCAACTTGAATAGAAATTACTGGCTTTGCTTTTTACTTCGTCAAGCTGCAAGTGAATCTTACGCAACATATGCTGGCGAATTGCCAGAATTAGAAGCTGCTGCCGAACGAACAGAAATATACAGAAATGTGAACCATCACTGAGAGCTTGTATATATTGAAGGCGCGCGACAACTTATACATTTCACCACCACCCATTCATCATTTTTATCCGGAAAATTTAAGGTCAAATATATTTGATTTATCATCATCATTCCAGCACACAATAATTTTCCTACTTTTCAATCGTATTGGTTCCATGTTCCGCCTGTTGCATTCTTGCACGAACCTGACCATCTCGATGAATATAATAATACAGTCTCCTAACTAAAAACCATTGACTCTGTTCACCAATATGCTTAAACTTACTGTGAATCTCCCCGCTTTACAATGGCCATTTCATAAAATTGTCAACAGAGCGAAAACACGGAAATACAAAACACAGATAGTACAGTGAATTTACCAAAATTAGCGTGTCAGCAGATGAAACTAACGTACACGAAATTGTATCCTCTTTCGTGCAGAACTATGCACGGGTCCTTAGCCAGCACTGTGGCGGTTAAATCGTTTTTTGCAAAATTTTGTTTCACGATTTCCTCAGCATTTTGACTATTGACGACAACGTCGACGTCGTTGCCAGCGTGTTTTTTCCACAGCAGCGCGTTGACGCCTGATCCACCCAGAAGGTCGAGGCAGTGAACTGGTTTACATTTTGATTCGCCACTAGCAACGTAGGTTTTCAATACGTAGAGAACTAAGGACCTGAAAATGTGTATAATAAACGTGTTTATTTAAATAATTTGATGTTTTCACAGAACATTTAACGTCAAAGGGAAAAGATAATAATAATATCTGTCAAGACTGAGTCAGATAGACCAAAAGAGAACGATACAGCCGTTGGCCAGCTATACAGGACCCAGGATGGTGCTGAACGAGAAAATGCCTACTGATCGGGACCAACACCCCAGCACTGGGTTTTCGGGCATAGCAAGCATGCAATATACATTGTATATGTTTTTTATTTACTTACAGAAAAACCCCATTAACCGTAATTACGTAGTCTCCTTAATGTGCGAATGGAGTTACCTGACGAATGAGTGGTTTTTATCGTAGCAGATGGGATTTTTGCGTTCGCCGGTCGAAGAGTCGCAAGCGAAGAACTCCACGCCATTTTCATGTATCCAAGAACCTTTAATCCCTTCGACAGTCATCTTGGAATCAGGATCCGGAAAATTTCGATTATGGAGAATCACTAAATGAAATGCATCATTCACTACCCAACAGCTCGCAGTCGACCACGCTGAGGTTGTCACTCTTATCTCTGTTGTTGTTGTTGTTGTGGTAAATTGTACTCCAACCTGAGGTTATAACACATTTAACGTCGGTTACAATGTCCCCTTCTGTGCCGTCTACTTTCTGTGTACGTTTTACCAATATTATCGTCTTTAATAATGTCATTTGGGAAGTGACGTCTTAAACAGTCCGTTAAAGGTAAAATTACATCAGTCTGGCAACAAATGAATTAACAGCTTTATCATTAATTAGGATCCCTGTGTCGCTTCGTTCGATACATTTAAATTTCGACTCAGCTGAAAAAGCTGTTAACCGGTTCTGCTTTTCTTTTCAGAATCAGTTTTTATGCTCCCATTTCGTTATCAAATTTCAAAATATTCACAAATTTGGTGGAAAAAACAGTTGATTTAGTCAATGAGTTTTTTAATTTTGATGTTTGTAAGTTTGGACCTCAAGAAATTCAAGATGAAGCATTCCCAGGATTTGACGTTGGATTGTGCTCATGTGTACTGTCGCATAGAGGTATTGTTTTCCTGGATTCATTTTTTGAGATACATAGCCATTGTTGAGTAACTTGTGCTACCAGTGATTTTGGATTTTGTGTATCTGGTACAAAATGGAAAACAGGAATGAATTATGAAGATATGAATGTCCTAAGGCCACTGTGTTGTCTGAGGCTAAAGAAACCATTAAGGTAGTGGAGGATGGTTACTACACCACTATGACCTGGGTTGATCATTTTATAAACAGAAAACTGTCAACCACAGGTTGTTGTGTAATGAGCGTGTGTGTCCTTGCATAGCGTACTGTACTTTTTTGTTTGTTATTTATGAATATTTATTTGTACACTCTACTTCCACTATCCTGAAAGCATAACAATAAATTGTCAAAAAGTTCAACAAAATTCAATTTGAGTACAGCTTTTTCCTCATATAAATACCACTCATATGCTACTTGTGAACCAAAAAATAATCAAGTTAGTATTGCAATTAGTTACCTGCACAATGAGAGTTTAATCATGATTATAAAATAGTAAGGAGCAACCCAGGAATTAGTGGAACCCACTTTTTTCTCTGCATTCACCCTACAGTACGTAAAATGAGTGAGTACTACGCCTTTCTACATATAATGTTAGGTTTTACAAAGCTCGTATAGACTAAGTGAAAAAGTGGTTGAATTATTTGGATAGAATTATTTGAACATGCAAGTGCCTGAGGAAAGTTATGTGTTGCATTGCAGATATTTTGTCATGTATTTTTCTCTCCATATATCGTATATTCGTCTCAAGTATTATAATAAATTAATGAGTCTTGATCAGATCGTTGAATTACTTGGTATTTTTCAAGCAGTAAACGAAATTACGTATGAGTCTGGTCTACCTGCAAGATATGTTCTCCTTTGTGTGTTTGTTGTTGGGGGGGGGGGTTACCAGTCTGAGCGGCTCGTAGAACCGTTCCGCCGAGCTCAGCTTCGATCAGTTCCGATTCCGTGCAGCTGCTCCTTTTCAGAACTTAGTTCCGCTAATAACTTGCTCCTAGTCCTTAAACGATAAACTGCTGTACAATCCGTGTGTGTTTTGTTTATGAAATTGAATTTCGCTCAATTGCGAAGTAGTGATTATTCTTCATTATGACAAAAGTTGTGAGCATTTTCTGGGGAAATAATTTGTTCATTCTTTGTTGTCAGCAATGACGCATTCTCCTACTCCCAAACCAAAACCTATCCCCTGAGTTTGTTAGTAAATATTGCTCAGGTTATTGGGACCTTGTTTGCCCCAGTTATTTCCCAGTCGATACCAATTTCTCCCGGCTACTACTTAGCTCTCGGAACTCTACTCTTAGTGAAAAATGTGCCATAATTCGTTTCCGCTTTCTCGTTGATCGATGTTAATTTCGGTGAAGTGAAGTGAAAGTGAGATCAGTATGGTGCACACTCGAGCGTTCGTCTGAATTAAACAGCGTGGTGTTGCAATGTTTTTGGAACTATGGCCTTATATGACAACAAGCATTATCTATTGTCGCATATATGGAACTCATTTATATCGTCGGATGATTCAGGTAGAATTTCCTTGTAATTTGATTGAGTTGGTCGTTTTCAAGGGGCAACTTTCGCGCGGGGCGGCAGGTTACGTTGAACGATTTCTAATTGTCATTAGAACGATTTAGAGAGGGATGTGTTGTGAAATTCGACGGAATTATACCTTAATTAGGCCCATTTCGGTTACATTGGCGCATAATGTGTTGTAACGAAGTTGTGGTGAAATGTAGGACGAAACTTTCACTGATTTTAGCCGTCTAATTGAGTTAATTCGTTTAAATTCAATTAATTCGTCTCGAATCGAGTGTATTTTAGCATAATCTCCAATTATTGAATGTAACTGAATGAATAGTTATGATCTGAGTTTTGAGTGGTTGATGATGGTGTCGGGAAGGCGCCCATGCGGTCGATGCCCCCGTCGAACGGGTGTAGGCTCAGTCCAGACGGCGTTGAGGTAGTCATCGCGCTCTCCGCGCCGGTTTCATGGCCGTTCGACGAGCAATTTTTTCTTTTTTTTATAGGCACTAACATTCCTCGTCATGTGGGGCATCCGGTGGCTAATTGGACCCCTGCGAGGTTCTGTTGAACGTTCAAAGGGCGTGGTAACCGATCAAAACTGAAAGCAAGTGAGTATGACGTAGTGGTGAGTGGTACCTGTTTTACGTCAAATGGAGGGATAGCGATTAAATTGCGAATCGCGAAGCTTCGTGGTGTACTGAAGACAGGGCTGACAGATTTTGACCCTAGCTTCGTTGTTTGTGGTACTCAAACCGACTATGAGTCATTTTTCTCCATTACCCGACGTTTTTTCGCATAGATAGCAACTGACATTTGGTATATTGTAGTTCCGGACAAAACACCATTTTGTTATTTATAAAACTATAGCGTTCCTTTTTTACAGGCCTTGCTCAATGTGGCATTCCCTTGCCATTAAGCCTTAACCGTTCCTAGCGCCAACCAAAAGTCACTTGAGCCGGTACATGACTTGATTGGAGGCGTAGGAAAAAAGGCTAAGGCATCTCTAACAGCTTATTATGCCTTCATGTTCAGGGGGCAAACTTCTGCTTACTTAGATGGTAGGAGAATTGCAAATCCTCACCAGTCTCTTCACGGGGCACTGACCTCTTCAGTATCATCCAAATAAAATCAGCATGTCACTAGAAGTGTGCGCGTGAAATGGTAGAACACATCTTCTGTGACTGCACCCTGTCAAGCCTTCAGGTGCTGTCTCAGTCACAACAGTGGACATACACTGCTCCTTAAAACAAGCTGGTATGTACAACACATTCTATTGTTCAAGGGATACCATTACAATTGACTGAGCTTGTAGCACTGCTGAGTTATGACATTAAAACTGGAAATGACCCTGAAGCCAGTACACCAGTGAGTGGAGGAAAAGGGGAGACAACAAAAGCAGCACTAACCACTCACATTACAACTAGGGTTGATCGTACGTTTGATGTTATCATGGAGTGTAGATGCACTCTGTGGGATGCTTGGGGGTGAAAGGGTCATTCTGATTTGCGATGTTACCTCTGAGTTTTCCAGTGAGGATGACTGTTTTAATATACTCCCTGTTTTCCTTCTGTTATGTTGTAATTTTTCGTGAATCCTTAATTTCAGTGAGGTTGGTTATGGGAAAAGGTATAGATGCTATAGAGTAAAAACCATTATTATCAGTTATCTTCAATAACTAAATACCCATGCGTTTCACACGAACCATGTTGGGCAATGAAGCGCTCTGCTCTGCCTTTGAATGTGTCTGAACTGGCCAGAGGAGATTCAAGTTGATGTGAAAGGGGAGCAAGTCCCCCAATGGGTTATCACGCTTTAGTGGGAGCTCAATTACCTTAATGGGGTGGGGCAGTAAACCAATGTGTTTTCTGATACTTTTACGAAGGACTCCCTGAATCTCAAGCATGTATTCCAGGCATAGCGCTTATTAGGCAATATGATCTCTCGATTTGTGTTCTTCATATGCTCCAGTCTAACGAGCTTCCCTCAATTGTTGGGTGTGTGAGCTATTCCAAGTGTATAAAAGAAGATCCAAATCTCTGAGACTTTACAGCGGTGATAGCTTATGAATGTTTCAAGACGAACTAGTTGAGACGCCTGCAAAAACTAGACCTCCACACCTGTAGGATGGAACACCTTTATAACTGAAATTGACACATTCCCTGTAATAGAAGATGAATGGAAGGCCCTCCAATACTGAGCGATCTTTGAAATTATATCGGCTGTTTTTTCAGGCCACAACTTGTGCATTAGGTTTTTTATTTCATCGACTAAACCGACTTTTTTTTCCAGGAATGTGTGAAGTGGTGATGACGTGTGACAATGTCGCTCGTCAGATTTCCTTTGGCAAATACGACTGTTACCCAAACGTTGTTGAAGAGGAAGAAGAAGACGCTATTCTTGCCCAATCTTTCGACCTTAATTCAGGTATATATTCGGCAACATGAACGCGAGCCCAAACAGGGTGAGGTGTGAGCGCCATTAGATTATTATTGCTATCAATTGTTATTGGTTGACGAAAATGGACTACATACTGGAGTGACCAACCTAAACCCTTCTTCAATATTGGCGGAACATCTCTCTTGTTGTTTTTTGCTCTTCCCTTAATAACATCTGACAATGGCCAACGTCCAACAAAGTACCTTGACCTGAGGGGACCACAAGGAACGTGAAAGTAAAAAGAAATCCCCATGGTGAATTAAAGCAAGACACCAGGTTCAATTGTGTCCTCCCGGTGAAAACTTTTAACAGACTGGAAAAACTAACGAATGATGCAACTGTTTTACTTATTTGCACAGTTTTACTCTGAAATAAACATGGAAAAAAGGAAAAGTTGTAAGGGAATCAATAAACCAATCAAGCGTCTCAATTGATTTTGATTACTTGCTTAGTGTGAGAAGGTGAGTACAGTGAGGGATCCTAAAGTACCTGCGCAATGTTCTCCAAAGGTTGTGACGTGAATAGTGGCAACCCAATAAATTCCAGAACCTTTAGGCAGGACGCGTTTTTATATAAATTTATGTATAACTAAGTTGAGCGTGTACTAAGTTCTTAGTTGTTAGGATGATAAAAATCGCTGACTGTACGTGGGATTGTGGAAAAAAGAGAAAATGTGTGCCGTGTCTCACCAGTGTCTTTTGTCGACTGGAAGGACGCAGCAAAAGCGGGTTCATCTACGAGGTAGGGTCAAAAAGTTCCCGGAATTGGTTATTAAAAATATTTATAACATTCTTACATTATTTCCCTTCAAAATACTCTCCTCCTGCATCTACACATTTATTCCACCGTTCATATAATTGTTGGAAACACTCTTGAAAGCCGTTTTTTGAAAGTTCCTTCAGCCGCTCCGTCCCATTTTCAATCACCTCTGACGAATCAGCAAAACGATGTCCCTTCAATGCCATTTTTAACCTTGGAAACAGGTAGAAATCTGGTGGTGCGAGATCGGAAGAATATGGAGGATGTTCCAGAGTGTTAACATAATTCTTGGCAAGGTATTGTTTCACCATTAGGGATCGATGTGCTGGGGCATTGTCGTGCAACAAAAACCAGTCATTCTCTGCCCATTTTTCAGGTCGTTTTCGTCGAATTGCATCTCGTAGCCGTTTTAAGATCTCTGTGTACAATTCTTTATTTACTGTTCTCCCTTCAGGAATAAATTCATAATGAATCACTCAACATTGTCGTCTGTAGTGGAAGTGGCAGGCCGCCCAGTCCGAACGTCATCTTCAATTGTTGTGCGACCGTCGCGAAAACGCTTATGCCACTCGTAAACTGCTGTTTTCTTCATCGCAGAATTTCCGTATGCTTTTGTTAGCATCTCAAGAGTCTCCGAGGGTGATTTCTCCAGCAACACACATAATTTAATATTGCCACGCTGCTCTAATGACGACATTGCACAATCTGACGAAAGAAAGAAACTACGATCTACAATATTAAACAACGAACGCACGGAACCAACTACAACTGCCTGCTAACCTCAAAAGCACATTCACTACGAGTTATGCCAACCTCACAAACAAAAATTTCCCTTTCAGCTAACAAATACTTGACTGTAAGCGACCATTCCGGGAACTTTTTGACCCTACCTCGTATATGCTCAAATTACTTACTCTGTAGTTAACGATTGTTCTTAATATTGGACGTCTGGTTCATTTGCAGATTTACAATTTGGTCTACGACGGCCTAAAGGACGTTTAGAGAGGTCATCGAGTGTAACGGGGAAGAAGAAATCTACTCTGAAAAATATTAAATGGTCGAATCCTATGCGGATACTTTCAAGTAAGACATTGAAATGTGTACTGTTTGTTGTATTTTTTCACGATTGAAGGGTCAGTTTGCAACAAATGCAACCGTGTTTTAAAATTATCATGGTTTTTCTAATCAGAGATTTAAAATTCTAATTTGTTCACGAGTTATGTAAAAAAGTATTGTCTGGGCAGTAGGGTTTGTGGGTACAGTTTATGGCAGAAGGGTTCTTGATACAGTTGATGCCTTTTGACCAAATGTAAGCAGAGATCCTTTGATGGTCAGGGCTCCTCAATGAGCTTAAAGGTCGGGGAATTCCTGTCTGAAGAACGATAGAGAAGAGGTGCTCACAGGTCTCTGCCCTTGGACCAGCACTTTGTAATGCCTTCTTCAAAGGTCTTCTCAGGAGCATTCGTGACTGAGGATAAAACATAGCTCATCTTCTTAAAGGGAAAATTAAATAGCCAACTGTCACTCAGTCTTGGCTGCTACAGGCTCCTCCTTGAGAAGAAAGTCAAGTACTTAGGAATCAATATAGGTGAGAAGTAGTGTTTCACCCAACACCTCCAGTCCCTCAAAGGCACTACCCTTGGCTTATTACGTACAACTAGCAAGGCTACTTACCATGACACTATTTTCATTTATAAGGCCATTCTGTGGTAGCAAACTCAACAGCTGATCAAAGGAGAGTTCTGGCCCAATCCCTCAGAGCTACACTCTTGTGGATCACCAAAGCCTACATGACATCATTTACGAAAGTACTCTAAATGATCACTGGCCAGTTATCCATTGACTTGGCAGGGAGTGCAAGGCGAACTAGTAGAATCTCTCGTCTGAATTCCTTGTAGATCTCTTTTCGAAATGAAAACTTGCCAACACAGATGAAAAGCAACGAGATAGGGATCCTCATGAAAGGCACTTGACACATATGAGTTCCTCAATGTCTGTGAACGTCTTTGGAGAAAGTGGGTTGAGCTTAGCTGAAGGTTGAGCCAGTTCCTCATGGGGACGCATGGGGCATGGAGACTTCAATGCACTCCTCCACTTCTTTTCCCTCAAAGAATCTCCATCCTGACGTCTTGGGTCTCCAGAGTGGAGGAAATAGCAAGCCTTGTGCTCTGTAGTCCCACCACAGTGAGTGACGGTTGTTGGAAGTGCAGCAAACCTTCCAGCTTTAACCTCAGTAAGCTTATAACCATTCACCCAGTTTGCGAACAAGGGTGTTATAAAAAAAAACGTGGCCACAGTTCATCTCTTGTTTTGAACCCCCTTCCCCCTCTCTCCCTTAACTAAATAGTTAGATCAGGCGAGAAACCGTATTAAGAACTCGTCTCAGGTGGTATGGGATTCTACAGGGTCATACCTTCTCGTGGTGACACGTGTGCAAGAGCTCTCTACTGGGAGACTGTCTAAATGGCAACCTGCCATACCTCTATAGATCTAGGTTTGGTAAATGCTGGTTGGTATGCTCTTGCACAATAGAGAAACCACAACCTCCATGACTTGCAACTGATATTACTGAACTGTCAATTTGATAAGTAAACAGATCTGAGAGGGAGAGTGTCAGAATGAAGTTGAGTAGTCAGTGGAGTGCGTTTCTCCAAGGCTGTTCAATGTGCGGAATCTACCATCTCTTTTGAACTTGTTCCAAACTGTGTAGATGCGAGTGCGTTGCTATTGTTAATCAAACGTTCTCAATAATGACCGTACGGTTTTGGAAGCCTGGAAGGTAGCCCTGACTGATTTGTCTGGGGTTGATAATTTTTTTTAACGCCTGCTGTAGCTCCCAGGCAAGTAAACGAAAAACCAATAAAACCGCTACGAAACGGTTTCTGTCTGACACACAACTGCTTTCCGTTTCAGATGACGAAGTTGACGCATATTTTCCTCACCGAGACGTCAGTTTGGCTCGAAAAGAAAATCTCGGAAGAAGAGTTTCCCTCTTGACAGAGCTACTCACCAAATTCCCCAATCAGCCTGACAACCCTTTTAAAGACTACGCCAAACTCGATGGCAATGTAAGGCTCCCATAATTAAAGAAATTGGGTTATATCCGCCAGTAGGCAAATTACTAAAGTTAACGTACCTGTTAGGTGAGTCCGTCTCCTCTGGCTTGTGAGTTACTGTGGGCAAGCGCTTTCGATGTAAAGACATCATCGTCTGGCCGTTAAGTCAGTACTCAAGTACTCAAGTACTGACTTAACGGCCAGACGATGATGTCTTTACATCGAAAGCGCTTGCCCACAGTAACTCACAAGCCAGAGGAGACGGACTCACCTAACAGGTACGCTCCCATAATTGTTATCCGTTGTAATTCGGAAATGTACAGCGGTTTATGTTCATTCGTCTTTCTGATTCCAGGCACAGGTTGATGTTCCTATTAAAAAATATAGAATCTACGTCACAATGCTTCCAGAAATGTTGCAAAAATTTCCCGTGGAAGTTACTATAATAGCGTCAGCAAAAGTTAGTGACCTGATTGGTCTTATATGCTGGAAGTGCTCTATGGAGTTCACTGATGTTCCTCTTAAGTAAGTATGTACCTGTTACTATTGGATTTTTGCTCGTAGACTCATTATGTAGTTCTTGCTGCACGTTTAGTAGGTGCTGGTAGCTGAGAAATTCTCTTTTTCGGAAAAGTAGATTGGATTAGTTACTAGAGCGATAAAAATTGCCGAAGGCTCGTGGGAGGAACGTTGTGTAATGCGTGTTTACGACTCATTTGACTTCAGAATCTTCAGTTGCACAATTACAATACTTCTGTGGGGCAGCGGAACGTAAAAATGGCAAAAAACTCAAAAGCTACTACACTGACCCAGATTGCCTCAGGTGTAGCTGTTGCAGTTGCATGCTCAACCAATTCCACGCCATCTGGAGGACCTTTTGGTCCATACTTACTTCTATCGCGCAGTTGGCCAGTAGACTTCAGTAAAATAATTTGTCTGTTCAGTCAACTTGACCCTGTGTTTCCAGTAAGAGATGCGTTTGGCCCTCGGCTTGTTTCAGGCTTCCACTGAGGCCCGTCAAAGCTAAACGTGCATTGTTTAAACAAGTAACTGTATCTGCTTCAGTTGACTCCAATATTTGTTCTTCCCTATAGGCGCAAACATGATCAGCAATTATAATAAAGCATGTCTCAGAATATACATCAGGTGGGAGAACCAACTTCATAACATCAACTCCCCCATGCCACTAATTACTAATAATTTAATTCATGTATGGAGAGGATGATGAAAAATCCGTTTTATCGATCTCTACTCTGCGGAGATTGTTGGCACGATTCTGTGAGGATGAGGGTTGTTGTCGACTAGGAAGAGGTTTTTGTTGTAAATTTCTGCCTTCAGTGACAGGTAAGAAACTACAAGATTCACGTTTAACGTTCTTATTAATAGCCAGCTTGCGTGGGCTGATACTCTGAACAGTGGCTACTACATGAAGCTGATGTCAGGGGTGCAGAGAAAGTGTATTTTCTGAGAGGAAGTGTTGGTGGTAGCGGGTGTCATCCCAATCCCTCTTCTGGTAGCCAAATGAAAAGAGCTGTCCCCATCAAGGGAGAAACCAGAGTATGGCTACCAGAAGAAAAGAAGGAGAGCTGACCCTTGGAACGAGTGGGGTGCAGCCCAGAATAAGTGGTGGATCGGGCAGCTCATAACAACCATGGTGAGGTGGATTTCTACCTTACCCAGTTCTTCATGGGACATGGAGAATTTAGGGAGTACCTGCACTCAATTGGTAAGGGTGGAAACCCAAACTGCCTGCACTGCAGGGCAATGATGGCTTCCCACGCCATCTTAATGTGCTAGAGGTGTTTAGGCTGGAGGAGAGTCAGCTGGTCCTGTTGCCCAGGCAGTGCTCAGCTAGAAGAGGATGGAGCTTGCTGAGCAGTATCTCGCAGGGATGAAGAAAGAAGACATGGGAGAAAGACTGCTCTTCATCCATCCAAATTGCTGGGCAGCTTAATTTAATTATTGTAAATTTCCCCAATCACACTTTGAGCATTTAAATAAAACTGATTCCACCTCAAAGTTTGTAAGTCAAGTTCTGTTTTAATTTGTCTCATTTATTTCCATTTTATCATACATATTAAAACCAGCGTAATTTAATGTATTTATCGTTCTTTTAAATCGCTGTTGAAAAAATAATTTAACAACCGATTTTTGGTGTGTGAACAGAGATAGCGTTGATAACTACAGCCTCTTCATAGCGGAAGATGATGGGGATGTAGATTGGGATTTCCCATGCCTCGACACGAGAGAAGTCATCGGCAAATTCGGTTTTTCGTACCTCGCTATCGTTGATAAAGAATCGGTACCTCATTTTCCCGATGAATCCTATCCACCGCCTTTGTAAGTAGTTTACTTCATTATTTCGTATTAGTCGATATTATTGTTGAAACGATGTAAAACACTTTTCTCTTGTGTTGGCAGCATGGAAAGGCCACGACCCTCCACTGAACCCTCTAGTTCTGCGAGAGGTACGTTTTTCCCAATATTTTACTGTTAGGGCAATTATTTTTTAAATTGTTTTGAAACCCCTCAGAGGAGGGAACTGTTTGTTGATTCTTCATCACACCGGGGAACTGGGGAAGCAGAATTGGACTGTGAAGAAGAGGAAATTGTACTTACGCACCATGTCCGTAGGTTTGAATGACTGGCGTGTGCAAAACGACACCATTGGTTAAATATCAGGTTTGACGCATCACAAAACTTTCCACACCTCTGTGTGTCCCATGTAGCGGTTTTAGTTTCACTGGGGATCGATTCTATGTTATTACGTTCCTTAGCCTTATGGAGTAACCATAATAACATTTTTCGTTAGGCACCCACCAGCTATCTCAGCCTCCCAGAGCCCCACCTACTCAGACTGATGGTTGTGGAACAAAATGTTTTCCGAGTCTTTTTACACTATTAAAGGCTGTTTTCACCAAAACAGGGCTAAACATGATCCATCTGACGACGGCTAAATAAGTAAATCAAGGCTAGCCTGTTTCGTTCCCACCACACTAGCTGAGATCACTAAGGGATGCAGTTAGGATAGCCAAGATTACGCTGCGATTAAGCAGTTACAGTAAAGTAATGGGATTGGACGTCTGTTCAGCATCCAGTCCTGTATACAAGTGTCGTGTAAACGTAAACGTTGACAGATTTGACCAAATTATTGTTTCTAATAATTGTCGGAAGCCAAAGTAGCCGCATTAACCTCTGCCAAAGCTGAAACTGTTGAGGAGCACAAAGTGCCAGTATGCATACTCCACCTGCAAGAGCTACAGGAAAAAACCAAATTAGTGCGGTAGAATGCTTTGTGTGAATAGGGAAAATCGGAAGTGGTACAAGAAAATGAGAGCTGAATAAGAAATAATAAAGACCGAAATTGTGAGGTTAAACTTTTACGAGCAAGGAACTTTAACAAGGAAGGGAGAATTATCTTGTTTAATAAAAGTTGTATAATACACTCACTTCTGTGTAAAAGTGTGTTATTGTTCAACATTGCCTCCCTATCTTCTTTTAAATCTGCCCAGGAAAGCCATTTGCGTTTGAGTGTTCTTATGGCGATATAACGAGTTTTTTCTCAAACTGCTCAACACACATATTACTTGACGAACAACTTGTAATTGAATGTATTTACAATCGTAATACTTTTGTTCGCAGCAGGATTTAAATAATTATCTTGAAGTCGTTAGAACGCTCTCATATCCGCCTGATCACCAGGTGTGATGACTATAACCTAACATTAGATCATCATCGTAGAGGAAAAGCAACTGCAATAACTGCGCACTTGTAAACAGCACCTTCGTTTATTATTATTATTATTCCAAAACATATGTAAATTATTCACAATAATAGAAGAGAATACTCTATGAAGCCCGGTAATGGCGGACAAATATCAGGATAGGATAAAGAAAGATAAGAACTAACTGCCCACTTTTTTGGGGTTAGCGCTTGATCAGCTAACACAATGTAGTGAAACCCGTTTTTGTGGTGGGAGGCAGTTAGGCACTGTTAATCGAGTACCAACGGGTGAAAACGGCCCTAAATAAGTGTTTAAACAATCATTATTGGGGGTAGAATGGACAGCATAATAAAAGAGGTTGAATTTGACCATTAAATATACTAATACGGTACCAGTACCATCAATTTGAACTGTTATTATTGAAACTATATAAACCAATGTGAAAAGGTGGCCAATGCGAAGACAACAAAGTGCAATTTCAAAATTTAGGTAATAAATTAATAGGAATGATTGGGTTTGACCACGGTTTCTACGATTTCGAATTTACCTTGGACCCCAAGTTGACGAACTGCTCTAGACAAAATTGAGGATTCTCGAAGGCGAAGGTAATGGAAATGAACGGTGAAGAATGGAAATGTGCACGAAAATAATTATCCACTCAAACCGTAGATATCAGATAGTGAGGAAAAAGGCAAACTTGAGAAAATCCAAAATATCAGGTGTGTACCAACATACAATTTTCTGCAAACCCCGTAAATTCGACAACTTGCGGTATATTTCAGTGCATTTCTACAGAAACATTTATAGAGAGCAAGGTACTAGTTGGTTGAGAGTACCTTGTAAGTTTGATCGAAATTGTTTTAGCCTTTTTTGAGAAAATCGATAAACCGATAAATAAATCGTCGACAAATCTCGTTTTCTGAGCTGCCATGATTTATATCTCCACTCAGCACATAGATACAGAAATATTTGCAGAGGACAAAGTATGGGTATAGGTTGCTAGTAGACACTACGTAAGATTGATCAAATCTAGTGAAGCTGTTCATCTGTAAATAACGAAAATGTTCAAAAAAAATTATTTTTTATTGTTAAGTGGACAATTTATTGATAGCAATATGTAGGTACAAAACCCCCTAATTTTGAGTACATTTTGGTCTCTCAACCCTCCTTTTCTATCGATGGAAATAGCTCATGACCTTATTTTCCCGCCATAAAAAGTCACGAACTAACCTAAAAAAGAACCAGCTCAATGGATTCAGGTGTTCTCTCACAAATTGAACTACAGCCCTACACGTACATACACGGATCATGCATTGAAATTAGCTTTTTTATTCAGTAGGCTCAAAACGTTAATATCTGAAGAAAATCCAACTTTTCTTACACAATCGCAATACTTTCCATCCTTTGGGTAGCTGAAAGTAAAAACAGGTCGCATACAAGGTGAGAGCGAGGGCTGGAAAGGGAGAGGAGCGAACACATGGAGAAGGGGGAGAGAAAAAGCGTGAAAACCGTCTACCATGAAGCAGCCCCTTCCTCCACATTTGTATCGAACAATGAATAATAAAGCAATTTTATGTCAAAAGTATCGCTCAGCAGGTCAGAATATAGCAGCTTCTGTCTGGCGTTGCTGTTCTTTTGTCGGAAGAATCACACTAGCTGTCAACTTCCACAACAGTGTAGTTTTGGAGGAGTTTGCCGTGAAACAAAAGACAGTCTTTTTGTGGCCATACACGATCGAACATTACTCCTAGTACCACATGTAATATCAAATCAATGGAGCGCATACAGACCTCTGGCACAGGACCCGAACTGAACCACTCCCTTGATATTGCTGATGATGGCACGAAGCGATTGGTGGGACTCTAATTGAAAAGCCTCAAAAATAATTATAGAATACAAACCATTCTAGTTTTCTCCAGATCTTTACATTTGAAAAAAAAATGTAGCTCGGAAAATGATGTGTGTAGGCGAATGCACGCGATTGAGAGGGAATCCCTAAACTAAATTCGGCTCAACTTTCATATTTAAACTGCAGATCACCAATAACAGAACAGAATAAAGCGATATATGCTTGTACTAGAATGGGGTTCCTGTCGCGCGCATAACCGTCTCCAAGCTCAATTTAAATTCGATGATACACTGTATCTTTGTTCAACGCATTTCTACGGTAATGTACATAGAAAACAGATTGTATGACTGTTTTAATTTTCGGCAAATCTCATTTTCGGATGTATTGTGATTTGTGGATGGGTGAATGGTTGCAGAAATAGCAGGGGAGTGCAAAATGTGGGGGGATATAGGTTGCTAGACAACTCCCTGTCAGTTTGATCAAATTAAATTTGGAATTTACTGTAAAAAAAACGAACATTAAACAAAACACATTTTTTGGCGCACCGAGGTTGGTATTTCCATTCAGTGCCCTGTTAGAGGAACATTTGTGGACTAGTTGAAGCTTTTATTTTGCTTACACACCTGTTTTGAAACACTAAAGAAGGCTTTTGAAGGAGTCGCTACTCGCCAAACATTTTAGGCCATTGGAAACTTTCTTAACTTTCGTGTCATCTTGAATGTTTTCGTTCTTATGGCCTCCAAGACGTAAACGAAGTCAGAGGGAGACAATACTTTTCAAGTTATTCAAGCGCATTTTCTTTTTACCTCTCGAACTATACAAAAACTCTCCTCAAGGAGTCACCCCGTTGCAGTAGATGTCAGTTTCCCACTTTTGGCTGAGCCAGTGTGTAAGAGTTGGTCAAATCAGCGTTTGCCACTTATGTTGCCACGTTCGTTCTCCATTACTGTTTTACCTATGCTATCGAGTAAATCAATGTTTTATTGTGTTTCAGAGCAACAAAGACTCGAAGAAGATATGAAAAAATTCAGGGGGCAGATGAACGTACTGGAAGCTCCTCGATTCCAGTCGTTTAGTGTTCACCTACTCAATAAAATTCGAGTGAGAACTGAAGTATACTTAGGTAAGAAACGGCTCTAGTATTATTTGAAATACAGGTAAACGTATATTGTACTTTTTAGAATCCAGCACCAGAGTTAATTTCAACAGTGAATAACACCGCATTGCCTCTTATATTGTACAGTCCTCGATGAGAGGATGACGAGGTGATCCCCCGTTTTGTTCATGGGCTCCTCCGTAAATCCCACCAATTCCCATTGACTCATGTGACTGAATCTTTCTGTTGGGGAAATCGCAATGTTTTGTCAGTTTTTTAAACTATCACTCACGTCCAATTTCATTTCAATTGGCCTGACCACACATTCTGACAACAATATGTTGCGTTACGAGGGGATGTGCCGATTTGTGATTGAAAATTTCAACTAGTGAAGTTCGCCAGGTTATTTAGCAGGGAACTGCGTGTTAACCAAATCATTTATGAATTCGTGTACCTTTGATCAAAGGAACAGTAAAATTTGACATTTTACGTTACAAGTGCCAAATCTGCTGTCTGTCTGAGCCATATTTTGCCTTTAACGTGGTCTAAAAAATACAGTCTTTCGCTGTACCTCCACAGGTCTGGGTTCGATGCATAGTGCGCTCTTGCACAATAGTGAAACCGCAACCTCCATGACTTTCGATTGATATAACTCACGTAAGAGAGTTAAGGAACAGTCATTTTGATAAGCGTGCTCCACGATGTCAAGCTCATTGAATTAATAGCCAAGCTCAGTATATCCCCAGCACGCATACTTTACTTATAATATCCGCAGCGAAATAGTGAAAATAAAATAGAAATTGAAAAAAAAGGATATTTCCACAAAAGTTTAAAGTTGTAAACTGGTCTAAGTTTTTACACCATCATCAGTGCATATAAAATAAGTAAGATGCAGTGTACGTTGTGCCTAACACAAGTATATATATAGTGGTCATATTTGTCAGAAAAGTGAACGTGAATGCCTTACTTTTGGCACCTGGACTTTCAACTATCGCTCTTTCTTTTCCTCCTATCTTCATTTCAATACTGCATGGGGAATTCACACTCGTACTACGTCAACCTCTTACACCTTTCCAAAAATTGCCTTCACCCTTTCAAGCTCGTGAATTATATTAGCCTGTAAACGTCACACAGACTAATAGAACTGAACATTGCTGCACAACCAATTGCTGCCAGTACTATTTCGTCAATGTATTGGTTTATTTTCATTTTTAGAAATCTCCGGCGAAAAAGTGGAAATTGTTCCCGTCATCCAACCTCATTTATCTAGCGCGCGAATGATCAGTGTGAAATTGTGGAGCCGACAGCAAGCCGAAACATACTTGATCGAAGACGTCGTCGCTTGTGATTTGCTTGATCGCCGTTCGAACCATCGCTCTACTTTTAAGTGAGTTGCGTATTAATTACTGTGTCGCCTAAAGCAGCATAACTGTAGTCATTTTGAATTGGCACCCCTTAACTAAAAGCTAAATGGTCACTCGCTTGACACCTGGAAAGAAAAATGTTCATGTTGTACCTTCATATTTTTGTTACAGGCTCGTTCATTGGAAATGCACTCGCGAGGGAAACAGTGAGGAGGCGGGTAAGTTTAAGACTAAAGACTTTGAGTCAGACACGAGCATCGCTATAGAAATCGTCAATAAAGTGAACCATATCTTAGAATGTAGGCAGAGCACTAGGCGTCAAGAATATATCGCCCTTAGAGAAAGAAAATCGCACCGAAGGAAAAGTTTCCTCTCCCCAAGATGATCTTACGTTGTATACTTGGTTAGCCTCCAACTTATTTAGTCTGATATAGTGTTCTTCTAAAATGGACGTGCATTTATTTATTTTTTATTTATTTAAATTTTAAATTTTTCGTTTTTGAAATGGAAAATGTACTCGTTTTGCTCATGACAGCTTCGTCGCCCTCGCTGGGATATTGTTTTAACCCCTTGTTCCCAAAAGATTGTTATTTATTTGAAAACTGAAAAAAAAGATGTAGAAGGAAATAAAATCGGATGGCTCAGTTTCGTTCGAAAGATGAAGAGTGTTTATTTTGAAAAAGATACAATTTTATTATGAATGTGGCAATAATAGCGTTAGTTATTAAATTTGACCAGTATGAAGTTCGTCAAAATAAAAATATCAGGTGCAAAGCACTGCACAACGTTCACACTTCTAGACACTGGGATGCCCCTTTATCACTTTGATAACTATTGTTGATATTGTAACGTTTGGGCTCGATCCCCAAATTATTGTTTTTGGCTGACGTGGCCAATCACTTCCAACTGACCTGTACGAAATAAGTTTCCTCGTGTCAAAGGGGGCCTTTTTTTCGACGAATTGATTGCAAAGGTACCAGAAACATCACCCTCAATAACTTGAGAGGAAACCCCTTTGCTTTTTTTTCAACTTTTATACATAAATAAAAAATAACAGGTATAATATACATCTCCGTCACCATGCTTGGCATCTTTCCAAAGAAGTGAGATGATCAGTAGTTCTAAAGTCAAAAATAGTTCTTGTTGGGTGCATGAGAGGGGGAGCTTGAGGATCGGAATAAAAATGAAACTCAGTGAGCGTGAGGAGGACTGTATTATACGTGCAGAAATGAGTTGAGTTAGATTTCAGCTGAGATCGTGAACAAAAGGGCGACACAAGTACTCGGAACACGTGAACTGGCGCGGGAAACTGTATGGGAAGTGAGAAGTTACTAGCACAAGAGTAGGAAGTGCTCAGTCATGGAGAGGAATGTGAAATTGAGGAGAAGGAAATAAAGATAGGGGGGAAACCCCACGGCTGTTAGAAACAACCAACCTCAGCGGGGGGGGGGGTTCCTGCAGGTACGAGGGGCAGGTATTGAAATAGAAGGAGACAATGACTGGGGAAGTCCGAGGTCTAAGACTCGAACCGATTCGGCGCTTTGTGTCGAACAGTTCTTGTAATCCTTTGGGCTAAGTTTGTTGACCAATAAAATTGAGTGCATGAGTGAATGAATGAACAATTGGCACAAAATTTACGTTCTGTCAGAGGAGCATATCAAGGCCCTTCTCGTTCTTATCTCAATATTGCTCATTTTTACATCCATATGTATGCGTTGAAGTGTGTGAGGGCTACAATGTAGGGAAACAGTATCCAGTCAGCTCATTAATTAAACAGAAAAGGAGTCAAAGTTATAGAGACGTGTCTCACGCCCAGTTGAACTGACTCATTAGCTCCTCCCGATAGGATCAGGTACCGTTGCAAAATCTGGCAAGGGGACTAACAGTTGACGTTATTAGGCACATTTAAAATGGCAGTATCTTAATGCCAGGGTGGCCTTTATTCGCTTTGCTGAACTCTCCTAATAAATGTGTATCTTCTGGGACATGTAAGTTGCAGAGCGAGTGGTTATCACTTATAGTGTCTCGGAAATACAGGGCGTGAGTACGAAAATTCAGTCTACGAAGGTCCCCCTCTTGCGTGCACATCTCAGAACAAATGTGGAGGCACTCTGCTTGTCAGCCTTGGGCTCGATGGATCGAGCCAGTAAATCCTGTCCTACAATCCACATGCCCACCCGAGGGATCTTGCCTTTTCCTGAAGCCGCTTCAAGTCATCCCTCTAAGGGCTCTCTAATCGTGGAGTCATGCAAGTCATCCTATCTCCTGTCGTATCTGTACCAAAATAGCTGCATAATGGTCTCCTTAAAAACCACCAACTGAGCGCGTAGTCATAATTTGATCACGAAAATTCGTTAAAATCTAGGGACAGGCAAACGTATTAGGTGGCAGAGTGGGGACATTCATTTTTTAAACTCAATTTTTCTTCCATTCTGGAGATGTCTGTGTCACGTTTTTCCGAATTTTCGTTGGAAATTAAGTAATCTCTGTAATGTTAACAGAGCGAAGTGCGAATCTCGGCTCGTGGTAATCTATCAAAAAGGTTAGGATGGGTGTACATGTCATAAGATGGAACTTGGCAGGCAATCGTTCTTAGTCGTTTTTTCCAACTCGTCTACGTCGATATTTCAATTTACAATCGGTTCAACAAGAAAAATCATTTTAGGCAAATTTTAAATGATACCAACTGTGATTCTTTAGCTTCATCCTGTGACTGAATGAGAGCGATTTGTAATAGTTTCTTTGCTCTCTCTCTATCTCTCTACTGCCACACCATTGCTTCCATTAGTGTAAATAACGCACACACCTTTTACATTAACTCATCCTAGTATCAATAAAGTTAACGTATCTGTGAGGTGAGTCCGTCTCCTCTGGCTGGTGAGTTGCTGTGGGCAAGTGCTTTCGATGTAAAGACATCATCGTCTGGCCATTAAGTCAGTACTCTAGACACAATTTCGGTCTAACCCAATTGATTTAATACCATCCTAGTATCATTAGGGACAGTTGCTTGGTGGTTGATTTTCGTGTGTGGAAAGTACCCCAGAAAACGAGCCAAAGAGTTTTTTTAAATGAGGGAAATCTTTATCATTCTAACAGCAGTAGCACACAAAGCAAAGCCTTCAGAGATTCTAAAAGCCTTTCATTACAAGATTCCAGAAAGATCAAAGCAGGTCACCACTAACTTAGTCTTTGCCTGCCAGATCACTAGATGTGTTTTTGATTTGCTGTGTAGTCTTATCAGTTAACGTTGCAGCCGCTTCTTTTTTGACTCGTGACGGCTTTTCAAAGCCAAGTATTTTTCAATTCGCCGAACGTATGGATTTCTGCCTTTGGTTGTCGAGGGGCCTCTGAATTCGACTCTGTGAAACCAGATGAGCGCACTCGTTTTCCAAAGATGCGGGAGACGGAATGACTTCAGAATCCCCCTGTCCTAGGTTTTCAAGAATTTCTTCTATTTATCTTCACTATCATGTCGGGTCGTCAATTTGTAAACGTAGCTGTAGTAATTCGAAGTATAAATAATTGGAATTAATAATGCGAAAGCCTTTCCACAAATGAAAACCCGAAAGTCCGGGTTTAATCATCAATTCAACAGACCCAACTAGTCATTAGTAGCAACTAAAAAATTGAGTCGAGCCATAAGACCAACGTTTCTGGTAAATTTATTATCCATTTTCGGGGCTGTACAAACAAAACGAACTATAAATCTCAAATGACAACGCATGGTCGTATATACTAGCCACTTACCTTGCAAATTGTTGATGAAGGACTGTTTTACCTATATTCCTACGTCTCAATCGAGAACGAACATTTCAGTTGCTCACTCCCCTGTCGACTTTCCGCTCACTATACTTTCGGTTTCTTCCGTAAAATAACTGCAGAAATCCCATCACTGCCATTTGCGATGAAAACTCGCGCTTTATTTGCACAGAATGAAGGAAATGACTCTGTTGGCGTCAAAATCGAAAAATAAATTAGGAATTTATTTGTTTTACTTATTAGTTATCTTCACTGCTTTCTGAAGTAACTTAGGCAAGTAGTGAGAATAAGCTAAATGAATCAACGTAACAAAATGATGTTTGCGGCGTAACGCGTCGTTCTCAACTGACCCATAACCACTATCGCCCCATGGAAGAAATGAGCTGGTTAAAAAAAAGTGACTAGGGAAAATGAAAAGAAACGCACTGGAAGCACAAGAAATGGCCTGTATTTGACTGCATTGAATGTTGACGAAGTAATAGCGCTAAATGAATTGGCATCACTGGATAAATAAAAACTAAAGGTATTAGGTCAATGTCATAAGAAGACCGATCGTATATAAAACCTATCATATTCAATCCAAAATATTTAGAGCTGTATCAACAATCCAGGAAATGACAACCATTTCCGATATATGGTACGAAACATGGCCTAACTACAACTAAACAACAAAAAGTGACATTTTTATAACGATGCTAGGCGATTGGCACAATGTGACGAGTTGAACTGAGACGGAAGGCGGTGTGGGAAGTGATTTTACTGTTTTCCACATAGACACAGTCCTACACCTATGAGATCCGTTCAACTCAGCATCGAAAAATACCCATACACAATGTATTTGCAATAAAACTGTCAAAATTTCGTGTTGGACTAATTTTTTGCCAATAACAACCATGGGTTTTCGTCCGATTTGATTGCTGTGTCCAAGTGTAATTTTTGTGGTGAAGATCGGGGTTTCGGCTATGTTAAAGGCAAAATATGGCCTGAGCGGCGGGCAGACATTGATACAGTTAGTAAAACAATTTTCTCGATCGAGAGCATGGGTATATTATTGATGGTACTGGATGCCGTTCTGAGAAACCTTCTCCCAGGCTAGAGGATTTAGGGACTTCACGTTGGAGAGAAAATAACCCCGGTGATGAACTTGGCGGAAGGTTGGGAAAAGAATCACAGTTGGTTTGTTGCTGCCTAGTAACTCCCTTTGAATGGTGAGATGATGTGACAGTCCAATCAATGTTAATTTGCTCCCAGCTGTGAAACTGGTTTTGGCAAGGCGTAAGGCTATTTGCTCTAATATAAATCCTCAATCTGGGCCTCCACTACAGAACCAAGACAGTATTCAAATTATAGTTGAGATCATGTAATTAGGACTAGCGGTCTGGGGACAAAGCTGCAGCAGGAAGAGGTGGGCCATCTACCTCTGGGAGTCCACTTCATGGTGAATGGGTTCTATGCGTAAAAATTCATACCAGTTAGTTTAAATACTTATCACTCTTCTACTTTCGAACCTGAAACTTGGTCTTGATTTGATTGTGTGTTGTTCGTTATTGTTGCTGTTGTTGTCTTGGTTAAACAAATATTTTGTCACCTTGTTTTTGACGAGTTCAAAACTCAATGGAGGTTCAATCGAGGCAAACATTAAAATGGTGTTGAGTCGGGTTGTGGACTTTGGCACAGTTGTAGACTAAGCCAATGGTGAACCGAATTATTTATTATAGGGGTGCGCTGGACTATTAGGTGTGAACGTAGTCATCGTCTTGTTGATAAAACTGAGGGCACCCGTGAAACTATATTTTGCTTTGCTGTATGTGCTGAGTTATATCCTTTCAAAACACTGTGACTGTATGATCACGAGCTCTCCTTCATGAAATAGACTGGTTTGATATTTCCCCCATTTTAGCGGTATTGATGACTTCTTTCGACCATCATTCAACCCATCATCGGGCTTTAACTAACCATTATTGATGCGTGTAGTTGCATAATTATATTTTCCTCCGTAAATATACCTTTGGCAATCTTTTGAATGAAGTTACAATATTGAGAGAAATACTTGGTGTATGACATTACCGTACTTGACTAACTGCTTAAGTTATGTGTAACGTCTTTGGTATTCCCATTGTTGCGATGTTGCTAACCTTTCTACATATAACGGAGAATGGGTCTGCTTATGTCGAAAAACAAAAATATCGATTTCAACAGCTCAATAATGAAATTATAATTAGAACTTGCAGTAGAAATGATTTTTAAAAAACCTCGGAAATCCCTTAAGGCGGTAGAATAAATACAGTAGAATAACTCAATTAAATGTAAATTTAAAATTGCGATCTAAAAATGTGCAGGGAGAATATGCGACTCACTTACTAGACCAATAGCTAAGTACCTGGCTCTCGAAGTATTCTGTAATCTTGAAAGGCAGTGGAATCGCAAACAAAAGCGATTTTAAAATGAGTACTGCACGTAGTATGTAGTTGTTAATGAAGCTCGAAGCAGAGTGTCGACGACTCGTTAATTTTGAATGGACGTTTTGGGGTACAGCAGCTGAAGAATCTTGATCTGCCTTTGATGATTGGTGAGTTGATATTGACGTGGGACCGAAGTGAATGAAAATAATGACTTTTTAAAACTAAAACAAAACAATAAAATACAATACGTTCTTTTGGCACCAACTAACGCTACCAAATTAGCCCATTTTGTATGAAACAAAAAGAAACATGTCAAAAGGGTAAGAAAACGCCAAGTACGGACAATGCTTTATAAAGACAGTCAAGGCAGCTGCCACTTAAAACAGCCAGTGCAACAGAAGTGAAGAGCAGTTTTCCATCAACGAGCCAGCTGATAGATAACTCAAACCAATATCTGTACTGTTAACCACATTTTGAAGCAGGAGTTAAGATGTCGATCTGTCATTTTTTACAGAAGGCACGCAATGTTAAAATCATGAGAAAAAAAGAATATGTAGTGGTAGAATTTTTAATCTATAGCTCCTGTTAATACGCCTGACAGTTACTCGGTAGGAAGTTGGGGAATGTTCACCTATTAAATGAAAGGGGGTAGCAACAATGTTGCAGGATTGCGTCGCACATCCCTCCACCCTTTCTGACATCTTTCTAAATGCGTATAAAGTTATATATATAGTGTGACGAGTCAGATGACAGGTTGAAGGGAGCCATTCAGGCAATGGGTGCTTTCTTTTTAATCACTCTCTTCAAACCATGACTCTTGACCGTTCCTGTGCTGGGCGATTCGTTTGTTGTCTATCCCAACAAGCCAAGCAGACAGAGTCATAAATCGTCCGCTTCTTTTCATTTTCTCAATTTTCTTTGCCCAGTGGCTTCGTCATTTTTATCAGTTTATTCTTTATTTATTTACAATGAATGGGAGCAAGCCTAGTAATCAATCATATAATAGTTGCCTGGACACCGTTGTGAGAATGTGTGAGATACTGCACTGAAAGGGTGCAGAGGGTCGGGAAAAAAGGAACTGAAAAAACCTCAGTATGATGGGAGTTTGGGCATGGGACTTGCAGGTCAACTTAAGCAAGAAGGCAGGGAGCATCAGTGTGAGAGAAGACTACGGAAGAAGACCTTGCAGGCCAGCAGGCCTCAAGAGACATTGTGTGGGGGAGAGTGACAACTAATCAATATCGGAACAGGCGATTCCTATTTTGACGCCCATATAGCGAAGGAAGATTCAATACACTCGCTCGACGTGACATCCATAAAACTGGCTTCTGATGATGGAGACATATATGAGAATAGGAAGAATGAGTGTAGGAATGATGAAGGGAATTCAGGGTAGGAAAAGTTGCGCAAGAGGAAATATGAGCAATATGGCCCAGCTGCTGCCAGAAATATAAACAATAAGGTTAGCTGGGTGTCCAAAATTATTCGAAGGTCCTCTGCTATAGAGATGGGTGAGTTGTAGATAAAGCAGGTGTGGAGCACCGCAGCGATGGAAAGAAGTTATTCCTCATTTTACTTGACTATGGCAGATCAGTTTGCAATTGGAGTCGAGGATATCTTACAGAAGGGCACAGTCAGCATCAGCCTGAATTTAAGTGAAGACCTCGACATTGTCGGTGTACGTGAGGAAATTGACCTGGCTCAAGTTAGTACGAACATTGTTGGAAAGCCCTGTGGTCCACACCAGACTGAGTGGCAAGGGTGCTGCGAGGGCACCACCTGACTTCACCACTACCCTTCGATCCACCAGGTAGTCGTGGACTCACTCCAACAGAGCCAAAAGCACCAAGCTACGAGAGCACTGAGGATGGTAGGGTGGGGGAGCGTGTTGAAGGCCCTTGAAAAGTTGGTCATCACACCTGTGACTCCCTATTTATGGCCTGTAGAGTGTAGGGCATCAGGTTGGTAGCTATGGAGTGGGCAGACTTGAAGCAGTGGAGGTTGTGTAGTATGTGGTGAGAAAACTTGGATGTGAGTGGGGCAATGATAAGTTTCCCCTAGATCCTTGGGGCTCATGGAAAGAGAACAGATGGGGTGGTAATCGCGAACGTCCAACGTCTTGAATACCTGGGTGCTATATGACGACCCAAGGAACCATCCTGTTAATATCTTTCGTTTATTTTATTCTCCCCAAAAGGCATTTATTTTAGTTCCTGTCCTCCTGTGTCAGCACATTGTGAATCTCTTTATCCACACATGGGGTTTTCAAATCACAAAATTATAATTCCGACAAGCACTGAACCACGCATAACTAAAATATTTTTAAGCTGAAATCTTGTGGTCAACTTTCCAGGATGTAGGCCAGAGAGGCTCCTAGTCCAGCCTATCTGACTGTTGACTGAGTCAACAAGATGTGAACTTCAATGGCATCTGTTTAGAGGATTTGGTACATCATGCTCCATAAGCTTCATCAGGGGAATCAATGGCTTAGTCTCAACTGATGCTTGCCTTTATCGCTATGTCCTTGTAGAAGCTCAATGGTATATCATTTCAGTCCTTGTCACCATTTCACTTGCCAATACTCCATTAAGCGTACAACTTGCGCGAAATGAATTTGATTTTTGTTCCCTCCTGTTAGTCGCTGAAATTCGATGGTCATTCCTCAAATGAATTGCTCATCTCCTTATGTTTTTATTTCGCTCGCCAAACGTGACGTGCATCAAAACTCGACTAACGTTGCCTATGGATGTCAAGGAGAGTGGAAACGAGCTGTAGCTAGTCAAACGAAAGAAGCTTTCATGTCCGCCAATAAAACACGATTTTGACTCATTTTTTAATATGAAGATTTGTATTTTTCCCTTACACCTTGTCGCCTCGACTATACCTCTGATCTGTCTGATGCTGAGTATTTGGCAGAAGTTTTGAGCTTGGTTGCTAATTGTAGAAATAACCCAAAGACTATTAAAGGCCGATTTCTCAAACATTTTTAACTATAGTTGACAATACGTATGCAATTGCCGCTCGTTAAGTAACAAGAATTAACTGTATTCAAAATAACGTAAGATAGGGGCTACATAAAAGAAGTGTACGTTTTTACTTACTCAATAGAAACGTAATCGTGTAAATTTTTTGTTAGTCTTCTTTCTATGGTCACGATTTAGAGAAAATGGCAAAACCGAATCAGTCCAAACTTGATATTTAGTTTGGAGATCAACATAAGGGTATGAGCAAAACCTGCCTAAAACTAACTACAGTTGTAGTAATCAAAACACCAAGTATGTATATTTTAACACAAAGGCTGTTGTGATTTTGACGAAATTTTTTGTATGGGCATCTTCAAGCGACACAGTACTATTACATTTTCAGCTGTGGGAAAATGAAGGGAGCATTGTTGCCATGAGCTGAAATTGAATGCAGAAAGAAATCTTGTGGATTCTGAGGAACTAGTGGCCTTTATATTAAAAAGTACCTTTTTTCTTATACTTGAATTACAGCACATAAATTACAAGTATTTACAAGTTTAAATCTCACGGGCTAAAACACTTAAATCACGAACCATCAGTGTCCATTTCTTCTTCGCTGTAACTGTCGATTCTGAGCTTTCGCTTGGCAGTGAAATAATTTTTGTGTTCGTAGCTCCGAGAATTTGAAAGAAGTGAAGTGAGAAGAGGCGACGCTTTGATTGTCTGAAACGAAATGAGCTCTCCTCCAGTCTGAGCCGGAAGCGTCATACTAGCTCGAAGTTTGACGACCAATGTGGTTGGACAGCGAATAATGCCTCTTCGAACGGAGGGCTTGAAGTTGAGTAAATCGAATCCTACACCCGCGGCAGAGTCGCCGAAAAAGGTTTTCAAATTGTCGAGTAGGAGGCTTTTGAGGGTGATGGCATCGAGTGGCTCGACTTCAGGGTTTTGGCCAGCTAAAGAGTACACGAAGTCGATGTAATAATAGTGAGACGACGTGTTCACTTTTGTCTTCCCTTTCATCGGTACAGTTGATGGCTGTTTCATCTGCAGCGCCTTCATGAAAATCTGGTGTACAGTGCAACTACAATTGTGAAATCGCAGGTTAGTTATTATGCTCAATTACTCTGAGAATTTATCAAGTTAGGTAGTTTTAAGTCAAGTTATAGGAGATGGTGTCCATGGAATGCGGAAAAGGAGGTATTTTAATTATTAATAACTCGATTAATAACTGGAATGGGCCATTACAAGGAATCCCCCGCTGGGGACCAACTTGAGCACAGCCCAGATCTACATTTGTCATAGTAAGATACCTTTTCTAAGTCCTAAGCTCACTACACACCCCTTTGATGGCTGCAAGGCACTTGTCACTCCACACGACGAATAAAACGTCAACATTTCTGGTAGGGTAGATTCATGATCTCTCGTAGCATCAAATGATGATGTTTGTAACATGCAGCAATAAATAATGGGAATACAGAACAAACCGAAATAAAATATATGGTGCGACCCAACATAAAACTTCCCTCAGCCCCACGTGTATTCTCTTTAGCCACTAATACAATCTATTTTTCATCCAGTTAATAGAAACTTTCCCTCAGTAGAACTTGAACGTTCCGGAATTTATTAGGTTGCTCCTACTTATGTTTCATTCAGTGATCAATATACTGGTAATTAGCAGGAAGGTTAAATTGATTTTTACTTTCCTTGGCTTTACGAAGTAGAAAGAAAAGGTATGTAATACGCCGACAAAAAAATTGAGTTCTTTTCGGGTCTCCACGTTTTAAAGGTTTTGAGTCCGAAAAACACCATAAGGGTGAAAACACGTCTGAGAGAATACAGCTGAACCACATCTCGTGTTCGATATTAAGCAAAGTACCGGTATGAAGGAAATCGGCCCAAAACTCACTATAGTTACCATAGTGATCAAAACTACAAACATTTCTTTTTTTCATAGGCGGCTGTAATGATTTTGATTAAATTTTTGAATGGGCGTCCAAATCGCACAACCGTACTATAAAATTCTCATCCGTGGAAAACTGATGAGAGCAGCACGATAAATAATCAAAATTGGAGATGAAAAACGATGTTAGCGCAGTTTTTCCGAGTATATTCTCCTCAAATGATACTAAACTTTTTAATAAAATCAAGATGGTAGTTCAATATATTATCTATACGATGAGAGCTTTATAACGTATCAACCTTACCCTTCTCTGTTTATCACGCCTTATCCGTATCTGACTTCGCGGGGAGGACCCGTTGCAATTTTGTTTCGTCACATCCCCGAGTTGCTATGCTCTAACTAGGCAGATTTGGGGATACATTAACATTCCATCGATATTGTTATACTTGTCAACAACCACTCTTCTGCGCGTACACTGGAAACGATTCGGAGACAGTTGAGGCGATGCTACCTTCATTCAATTCATGACGTTAGAAACAATGTGTTCATTCGTCCAGATTTTTTATTCGCACAACTACAACACTCACGTTTGTAACAACAACTCACCGTAACGGTTCAGGATCGCATAAGCTGCTCCCGCTCCGTTCATTGACTAGGCCAGTTCCCGCAGTTACTTCGCTTGCTTAGAGTTTACACGTTTCCCAACGCAACCAGTAACATCATTCTCTAGCTCGCACAAATACTTCTGAAAGGCAAACTCACAGTGATCAATCTGGATGAGGTATTTTCTGTCTAAATATTTGATGCCAAAATCGAATGATAGGGGATATGTGGGAAACTAAATGCTGGCTCACGTTTTATGGAGTCCGTTTCGTTTCCACTCATCGCGTTCTTTTATCGAAGGGAACTCGTGACAAGTTGCACAAATGATTGGGGTTTGCGTAATAACGAAGTTTTCATGATGTATATGACATCATGAATTGGGTGTGTGTGTGTGAAAACTTAAAATGTTTGTCGCTTTAATATTAAGTGTGGGTTATAGTTTTGTTAGTGGCTGCAAGTTAGACGAAGAATCTTCCCAATTGTCGATTAGCTTCCATTATGTTTCCCCCATACAGTCATCGCAATATGGCGAGTTGGTGTTATTTTATGCCCTAAGCTCGGATCGCCCTTCGTCGAGTTCACCACAATTTTCAATACAGTTGAGACTATTTCTTATCGTCCCAGTGTATTTTCTTCAATTTTAAAAGTTGTGAAGACTGCGGGTGTTATTAACTTTTGAATTTGCTCCGCGACGCCCATTGAAGTGCAGTTCTCTGGCTCGGACTATTCGCCGCTGTGCGTTAACGTAGGCTACCGAGTCCGCTGCATTGCACCTCGTTCATCCGGAGGGCTTTGTTGAAAGAGGTTAGTACTTCTTCGTATTAAAAATGTCAAATTACTTCGACTAACTGTACGACTTTATTGTACGTTTGATTCGGTAGTACGTTTGTTGCTGGATGAGAGAAAGGCTCTATCGTGAAGATACGGTTCGAGTTTTACTCCCAGAAAATCGATGCCGACTAGTACGGGCCTTTCCCTTGATTGTTTTTCTTCTATTTGTACCTCCGTGTTTTCATACGTGTACCTTTCGCCGTTGTATTTCATAGTCAGTATATTATTAACACTACGAACTGAGAGAATTGTCGACCTGTAATTAAATCCGTGTTGCCACCTGTTCTGTTCATGGTTCGGTTCTTTTGGCCGGGGAAAATGCTGGCTGTGACGGGACAGTTCTAGTGACAGTGAATTCAGTTCATCAGGTTGAAAGTTCTGTACCTATTTCCAAGTTGTCGGTCAATCCCCAAGACTACGATTCTGTTTGGATAATACTAAGAGAGTTGCAAATATATACGCGGAATAACCAGTCTAACTTATACTTCGTCAGTTTTTTTTCACAATTCCGTTCGAAGTTCGTGTTTCTTTTTGTTCTTTGTAACAAAAGTTTACCTCAATTGAATTTAGCTATCCAAGTGTTCCAATAGAGTTCTTGTCTCTTTCCAATATTACAAAGATGGATGTTTGTCGTGCTTAAATCGCAGTATTCGTCGGGCGATTTGGTAGGGGGGCTTTATTATTATTATAGATAGATTATTTTAGATTACTTTATTAGATTATAGATTATTACTATTAATTGGCCGTCCTCAGCTTCTTATAGAAACCTAGCTAGAAATTTGTTCATGGGATTATCACTGTCTAGTCTTGCACTGCACCAGGACGTGGGTATTCTTTCAATTGATTAACGCCTACATATTATGGGTATGAGTTTTTGTTAATTTTGCGGTGCCCAGTCTCGATCTCCACTAGACGTCCGCACTAGTTGAGGTTTTACCTGATTTCTCGGCACTGGCAGCTGATGATGCACAGGGTGGCGTTTAACCCTTTTTTGCGGCAAAAATCGGCTAAAATACGTCCAATGTGATTTATATAATTATTCCTAAATGGGATGAACTGCAAAGAAAAAGTTCAAGACTACCTACTCAAAGTGGATAATGGAAAATTATTCGAAATTTATTTTTATTTTTTATTTTTATTGATTGTTAAACTATATTTTAAAGTACAAGTGACGGGAAATACGTCCGACATAAATAAGAGTAGTTCCCACGCAGATTATTCTGTTGCATTTTTTGCGCATTGTTTTCGCTTCTTGTTTTTTTAGATAAGTGCACATCTTTTCTGGAAAACGTACCGTCCTGTGTCTCTTCCTGTAATAGCAAATTCCAATGTACGTTTTAGAAGTTGTAAGGATTTCATCGATCACTGGAAGAAGGAATTTTACCATAGTTTGCCAATATGATCAAGTCCTCACAGTCTCCCTTCGAAGCACAAGGTCATCTAACAATTGGGTCTCACAATTTCGTTGGTTAAGTAGCTAAGCCTTTGGCTCAGCGACATCAACACAGTGAACGTCCACCGTTTTAGGCTCCTCCGTAGTTCAAATGCTAAGAAGCTATACAAAAGTGAGCTACAATGATTAAACACGAAATAGACTCACCCTTCCTCTCTCACAAAAGTTCTTCGAAAAGATCGAGTTAACACAGTTCTCCATGCAGCCATTCTAATATGAGCTCACGGTTTCTAGATACTTGATTAAACCGGAGACACGATGTTTGTGCTACAAAGTACTCCAAGTTGAAGATTTACAATGTACAAAAAAGATGTTATGCGTTTTAATTTAATAGCAGCGAGGCAAAACTTGCTTTTTGACGTCACTCCAAAATCAAAATATGTTCGTAACAACTCAAAAGCTATTAGTTTGGTATAAAAACAGCAACTAACCCTTGGCAAAGTACCTTTGAATGTAGGTACCTGTATAGATGACTGGTGTTTGGAGCTCCTTGTAATATGGTCAAGGGTCAAAGGAGTTAATGTACATTTGGAAAGTTTGGATTTGGAGAAAACTTGAAAATTGTTCTTCAGATGATCGTTTCAAATTCTGATGGCTGGAATCACCTTATAACATCAGGCATTTGGATTCTTTCATAATTTTTTTTGGGGTAGGTAAATTGTAATTGGAGATGCCATAAAACGAAGTTGTAATGTCTCTGATTTGTTGTATGAGTAAAGGATCAGACTGCTGAATTCCCACATTGATTGGAAATGGAGTCCAAAAACTGGCAAGGGTTATGACCTTTGATAATGTCTGTTTTTCTCCTGGAGTTACCTGGTATCGTAGTTCTTTATCAAGTCTTGAGATATATTGGTGACATCACTGTTTCTAAATCACAGTTCGACGTCCTGCTTGCTGTCAAATTGAGGCAGCTTTTCATCTCCCAGGGAAATGAATGTTTCCTGAAGTCACGTTCGTTTGAAATATTTTGGCCACTAGGCTCTCCTTATTTCCCCCTCTGGAAACTCTCTCTTCCTTTCAATCTGTCGCTATCTTTTCCTTGGTGTGAGCCCACCTAGAACTCTCTGAGGAAGCTACTACTTAACTGATTGTTACGTTGAAAATCGTAAGAATTTGCAATAATTTCTGTTTTTTCCTCACCAGCTTCCTCGCTATTTCGCATGAACAGCTTTTGATAAATGTGTATTTATATTAACATGGGGATTGAGGAAGCGATACCGACTGTTCAAGCACTTGTGGGCACTTGCAAACTTGGGATATCATTTTGAAGCCTCGTTACGTCAGAAATGGATTACTCAGTGATTTCTTCACTCTGACGGGAAATTACTCAGTGACAACTACCTCTCGATGGTGGAGGTTTGTGGGGCAATTTGGCTGGAGAGCTCGAATGAAATGTAGTGTGGTTCTAGGTGGTTCTCTAGCAGTGCAGATTGGTCCTTCTTCGTGTTGAATTCAGAGCTCATTTTTTTGCTTATGACGATTGAAATATGCCCTATTCGTCTAGTGGGTTAGCAAGGTCAGACAACAGGGAAAACAAGAATCCCTTGGCTGGCTTGTGGAATGACACCCCAGTTCTTATTCTGGGGTAACTACGAGTGACCATGCCTTTTCAAACATGTTTAACAGGCAACATAGGAGTTGGCTACATTTCACTTGGCGCCGGTTAACCTACTTTTTCCAATTGGTGAGTTTCGAAGGCCATTGAGTGAGGGAATGTGCACCAGAGATGATGGGTAAATATACACTCGTTTTACCTATCTATGTGACAGATCCAATCCATCCATTGAAAAAATAACTGATTTTTTTCTTCTGAAAAGTATTTATTTATTAAATGTTTTGTCCCCTTCAAACTAATTTTCCTGGGACACGCATTTACGTCAACGGTTTTCTCAATCGTCGAAGCACTTCGAAAAATCATCTTGTGATCTTGTTCAGTTCTTTCTTCAATGTCGCCTTTATCACCTCAATCCTGGCGTTATATCGTCCTTTCACGAGCCTCTTAAGTTTTGGGTGAATAAATGAATTTCGTGGTGACCCGTTTTATAGCCAAATCGTTAGTGAAAATCGTCCAATCGATATTTTCAGTTTGTCAGCAACTTCTCTAACGATTCGACGATTGGCGAATATAATTTTCTTCGCTTCATCTATGTTTCAATGCAGCAGTGTTTTCTAAAGGAGAAAAGCGACTAGTGGTTTGGTTTCTTCTGACCATGGCACAGATTGAGTGGCTGAATCGATTGTGTCAATGATATTGTGTTCCCCAGAGGAGGTACCGGGGAGATGATGGTGGGTGAAGGTTAGATTGCACAGAGGTGAAATAGCGCTTAACAAGTTTAAGTTCAATCTAGTCAATATTGACCTTACACAAAATAAATAACTCCACCAAATAACAGATATATTAACGTGTCCACTGCTTGAAAGAGGTAAGTGGGTTTGGTGTAGCTTACAGACAAACATGTTTCATATTGAGATCATGAAGCAACAATACGAAATTCATTGAACCATCTACTGAAGATTAAAGCGCAGCAAGAAAGGAGACCTCGCTCAAGCCCCCCTCATTGTCAAAAAATTGCCGTTCTTGCGCTGTGGAAGTAAGGAAAAAATGAAGCCTTTTGAAGTCGTCCAAAGGTCCATCAAAGTTTCCAAATGTATTTTACGGCACTGTTTTTCTTCCCCTCTTTCGATTTCTTCCAAAAGTTGGGAACGCAAATTAGTTTAGTAACTGAACATTACTCATGGAACAAGTCTGAAAACACTTTCACACTATTTAAATGTTGATGGCCAACTGAAAGTAAGCATGGTTATTTGCAAAGAATTCTTCGTTAACCTACGGGAGTAGTAAAAACTTCACATGTACTTAAAATGCTGAAAAAACCTAAAACTCGTTTGTTTTGAGGACACTGATATCACACGTATAAACCAAGCTTTCAGTTTCAATCGATAACAGGAAATTTAGCGATGTGAGCTAAAGTAACCATTGAATCTTTTTTGGAGATCTGCCCTGGTTGTAAAACCTCGCATAATGGCGCTGTAGCATACTGCTTCTTGCCTCAAACTGATACAGTTCAGGTATAACGGTTGGAGAGTGTATGGGGCTTGACGAAGATTGAAGTCTCAATGAATTTCACCGATCCAGAGGGCAGAATGATTCCCTTAAGAAGAAAACCAGCTTCGTTATGCGCCTTATCATTACTCAAGATGTGTATGCTCACCATGTTAACAACATGAATTTGTCTCCACCTTAAAACGAAGCCGTATGGTTTTCAGTGATGATAATGGCTAGTGACACAGTTTGAATAATGGAAAAAGTGATACCCGTTGTGATTAACGGTGAACCACGACTTATTGATGAGACGGAGCTCAGGAACATCTGTGCCCTTGAAAATATCCCTTACGACGACGACGACGAGCTGCCGCTTCTTGCTCCCATCCACGATAGTATAAACAAGGATCCTCTGCTATCGGCCACTAAAGAAGTGCAAGTGATCGACCAATCTCCATCTTTGTCGTAAGTGTGATTGCTTGCATATTGGCTTGCTTCTGCTCTGCTTTCTTTCGTTGACTTCTTTCTGTGATTTATTTTATGACTGTCTAAAATAAAGGCGCTTTAATAAAAAATTTTCGCATTCTCTGTATTTTGCATCATATTTTTGTGTGTTGTTTACACATTTTGAGCTTATTTTGTTACCCGAATACATTGACCAAATCTGAGTGTATGCCATTAGAACAGTTTGTTATTGATTGAAATAGTTATGAGTTTGACAAGTTCTTATCTCCTATATCAATTTGATTGGCGAAAATTCTAAAACATGGGCTTTGTTGATAGAGAGAAAGAAAGAAAAGAGAGAGAGAGAGAAATGTATTTGTCAAAGAAGTAACTAGAAAGTTGCTATCATAATATATACTTAGTGAATGTGATCTGTAGGTATTGCCTGTACTGATGAGCTGGAGCCACTCAGGCTAGGTCACAGATTTCAGAAAAGGAGTCAGAAATGATGTGATAATACGTGTAAGGTGCAAATTGAATGGCAAATCTTCAAACGAACGTTAAAAAAAGAAGAAAAAAACCAAACACATCTGTTTTGTCGGACTGACACCTGGAGTGTGTAAATATATTTAGCGGATAGTACATTGTGGATTTGACTAATATCTAACTTTGTTTTCGTCGTTGTAGTTCCAATCCCAACAAGCCGTTTGCTAGATAGTGTGTGGCAAGAGGAAACAAATAATCTGTGGAAAGACTGATGTATCAAAATATGAACCACCTCCCCAGTTTTCATGCTGATGATACTTACCTCGCTGAAGGTGCGGAGGCTTCACAAAAACGCTGAGTTTATACCACCAGATTCTCGAGTTTCGTAGACTGTAGATCGAGTGATAATTGAACAGCGAGAGTGGTGGGAAGGGTTACAGGAAAGCTCATTGAGAAAGTTTGTGGGTGGGAAAGTATCGTCAGCTCCAAAACTACTGATCTTTGTGTTCGACCTTGAGTTTCTTCATATTACATAGTGCTCAGTCTTCCTGTATGACATGTCCACGTTGCCAGTTTCTTACTCTCAGCTCTGCTCAAGTCCTCGCTCAAAACTCAGTTGAATTTAGAACTCCCTTCAATTTCAGTTTCTCTTGTTTGGGGTTTGTGTCCAAAGAACTTGAAAATGTTATTTCGGCTCATTGCATAACTTTCCTTTCTACTTGGTAAAACCAAGGAAAGCAAAAATGGGATCCTATTTAGTTAGAGAACATTGCAATAAACGCACTCAAATTATTTTCGTATTTGTCAATTAACCGAAAATTGAAATCCAAGTTGAAGTAGTGATGTCACCTAATCAATAGTCATTGAAGTGCGCATATCAAGCTGAGTAAGTTGAACCTCGCGTTGAATCGTCTAGTGATTGTCAATTCACTATCTTCGTGTCTGTTTTGATCGTCTCACCTGCATCGTTTTCCAAGCCATTCAATGATTTAAGGAATAAGCTTATGAAAAAGGAGATTGCCCCCTGGCTGCAGACATGAGCTAACCTCCCCACCATTGGCTAAACAGATTATTGGAGCTGCACTTATTGGTAAAATATATAGGGCAAGAGAAGGGGCAAAACAACTCAGGGAGGAAAATCGTCATTCTCAAGGGCTATATCCTGAGAGTGTTCAGGGGCTGGCTGTTGACGCAAATGTTGGTTTACTACCTCCAAGACTGCAACTGCCTGGCAAACAAGAAGGAAGAATGTACTTAGAGCAATAGCTAAGCTGCAGTGAGATTGTTCATTTATATACGCCTGAGAATGCAGTTACATGTCAGAACTGTCGAAGATTGGCTTGTAGCTAATGATGTCACACATTCAGCACAGTTCTCAGTTCTTTGATCCCCCCCCCCCCCCATGGATCAAATTTGTGAAATATTGCAAGAAATACATTCGAAAAAAGTTAAGAGCTGTTGAAAAAGTTAATGTGCTCCTTTCCTGATGAATAAATGGATCTGTTCTGTTCTTTTCATTTGAGGTATTCACGTCCAACATTGAAGCACATTTGGTTTTGAGCTACTTCTATTCTTCAACGATTCTCCCCTATGTAGACAGCTTTCTGCTCTGACTTGATAGAACCCTACCTACCCTGTATTTTGAACTGAAAATTCGTATATGCTGTGTACAGATGTCAGGGCACACAGTACCATTTTGGCAGTTTATGGGCAGTAATTCAAAAACCAGCAGCGTGTAGTTTGTTGAAAGTTCAGAAAGCATCTTTTGAGGTATTCGCACGTTATTGTCGGTGTTTTTGTCATAGCATTATATTCAATAAATGGTATCTGCAGTTGAGTAATTTATTCCGTCTTCTTCGCCTTATTACTTGGGGATTTGCAAACAGGAGCTTTGAGTATGTGTCTGGGAACTGGGAGCATGGGATGTTCACAAAAGGCTATTACAACTACATGATGTAATAGGGAGTTCCTGAGAGGGTTTAGAAATTACTCAGCCATTTCTGTCTCAAACTTCCATGACAGGTAGACAGTGCGCTATTATTATGCGTTAATGGCTTAGTATCACTAAACTGTTACAACCTGTTATCTACCACACTTCACAAACAGCAGGCCAAGCAGTATGTACTGAGAAATTTCAACCAGCATGAGCACAGATAGGCAATGGTTTGGTGAGCCTCTATTAATTCTCTGCAAAAGTAGAGAGATTGCAGGAAGTATTTCTGGTCAATAAGTTTAATATGACAGTTATGAAATAGTGGGTTGACGTACTGATTGCAATAGGTGGGATTTGAGAGTGTGTCAGAGGGTGGAAGCAGGTTACATGCGTTTGAGGAGGATTGTTGAATTCATTGTTCAAATGGAAAGATGGCTGACGTATAGCGAGCGGGTTGACAGTATTGCCACCAAAACTCGATAAAAAATGAACCTGATCTTGTAAATGCATGGTAAATATTTGTCAACAGATATTATGTGATATCTGAGATTGAGTTGTCTAGTCTAGTGGTGCATTCTCAGTAGTTGTCAAATCCTACAACAGGGGTAAACTCTAGGCCCAAATTGACGAAGTTGTGCGTGTAGAAATAAATTTGAGCACTGTCATGTAACATTGGACTCGACTCCGCTATAATAACTTGTCAGCCCAATCTCAGCTATAGTACTTCTCTGTATCACTATTGCCAAGCTATTTCGGACCTTCTGGCTAATTGAAAACTGGCAGCGTTAGTAGGTGTGTCCTTCACTGCTCCAATGATTCAGTGTAGCGTCATTGTGCTCCTGTGTTGTGTTGTGTTGCCAGCTTGCTTATGCTTGTGTGAAAGCAGTAAAGTATTGAATAGCAGACCTGACCCATTATTGGCCAGAAGCGACTCGGCTGCGTTTTAGTTATAGGGGCAGCAGGTACAAGCTCACAGAGAGAGGAACATCCTCCACAGCCCCTCTGCCACACAAGCAGGCTTAGGATTACTCTTCCAGATCACCAACGCCTACAAGGCTGTCGACTTGTGCACAAGTGATAATCGTCCAGGTACAGGTACAAGGGCAACAGGTTTCTCCCCTTTTGTAGGTGGGGTGCAAGTCTTCGGGATACCTCCACATATTAGAAATTTCTGAGGATTTCAGTCTCAAGATGTTTATTCAGAACCACATCACTCGTGAATCATGACTCTGGTGATCTTTCCCTTGGTAGTTCAGTTAGTCCATCTAGAAAAAGGTGGGTTTCTCAGAACTCACACCGACTGCATCAAAAGCCTCACTGCAGATCCTGTCCTGGTGCTTCGTTATTTCAGAGTTAGCGAATTATGTGATAGTAGCTTTGGTTGTATGGGAGACGAACGAAGGTAATCAGCAGAACTCAGGTTACTTCTCGGATTGGCCATACACATTGGGTTACCATGCTGACTGTCCTGGCGTAGAACTGGCCACTCAAGAAGACGTTTTGCAGCATTATCACTCTGCTTGCATCTCAACTGATGGTGTGTTATAGTACTTCCTTCACCCTTTCGTGCCTCGAAGGCTTTGCCTTACGTTACGTATCTAGTGCACTGAACTGTTCACCCTACCTGCAAAATAGACTTCCATGCATGATGTGGTTCCTCCCTGTTTATCGTAGAACGTGGAATACTTCGCATAGTAAGTCGTTATTGTGCGTAGATTTCAAGATATTCTCGTTTTTGTTCTAGTTCACTGATCGTCGATTCTCAAGGCTTGACATTACTACAACCTGGTGATCTGATCGCTGTTCCTATTTCACAAAACCTCTCTGCTGGTAAGTTTCATTTTGAGTTTTTCACCCAGTTTTTGCTATTTAAACTGCATTTGGTTTAGTTAAATATTACGTGCCATCTTCCAGGCGGTGGCGATACGTTTCTACTGACCGAATCTGGACAGATAGAACTTGTCTCTAGCTCGAGTGATGTAATTTTTTCTACCGAAGCACAGGAAGAAGATCAATTTCAGGTTGGTTCCTTGTAGTATGTTGGGGTTACTTTTGAACCAGAAAACTGACAAATAACAGACATTTCTAGATTGGACTCACCCTGTTAATACTTAATACAGAGTAATAAAATTCGCAGAAAGGTCTTGAGTAGAGTTTCGCGCATTGGCAGCCCACAGTGAGAGGAAAAAACGCTGCAAATTATTACACAATGGTTTATTATTCTCTTGCACATTTCGACGTAGTCTCACACCTTCAAGACCCATCCTATTCCTTTTCGACGGGTGGTTGAAGTGAGATGAGACGTAGTCCAAATGATGATATTGCTTTCACTGGATTTCCCCGAGAGTTCTTTCAAGTAGTAGACTTTGGCTCATTATAATTACTGTGACTGCACTGTTTTGGGTCTAGACGCCTTCATCCGCCTCCGAGGCTAGTTCCACCAGACCCATCATCGAAAAATATCCAGAAAACAATACGTAATTGCGATAAAACTGCCAAAATTTCGGTTTTGTTAATTTTTTGCCCATAACAATCATGTGTTCCGTCCTTCGTTCGATCGGATTGCCAAGCAGGAGGGCAGAATGGGATAACAAATGGGATTTTTGTGTGGAAGACCGGATTTTTTAGACCACATTGACGGACATTACAGATTGGGAATCCTGATGCTTTGAAACATGAAGTGTCAAATTTTGCGGAAAGGGGTGGAAAGTTGTGAAAAAAATGTGTGTGAATAATAAACTAAAATAGGTGGGGACGGCATCAGAAAGGTAAGTGCCGTGGAGGGTATTGTAACAGAAAATGCAGCTTAGGTCGCATCGTAAATTCGGAAAAAATATTTTCGACGTCTGTGTGAATGTTAGTTTCTATAGACATGTCAGATCAAAAATTATTAATGTTATTATTATTAAAATTATTATTTATTATTATTAAATTATTATCACATTTTCTTTTGTAAATTACAAACTGAATGCAATTAACCTCGCAGTAGGGAGAAGGTTCGGTTTTCGAAGTTTCTCAGGAAGTGCTCTAAGGTATTTGATCAAACTTTCAGGTAAATACTTGTAGCGTTCAAGTGAAAACGCGCTAACCGAAGATGCAGTGTTTGAATCTATAGTGCGTGGAGTTAACAAGGGTTGAGGACTATTGTGAGATGTTTAAATATGGTTACGAATTTCGGTGTTTGTTACTGCTGAATAGCCTTGGTCAGCTCGAATGGTAGTTTGGTAGTTCTCATTCGGCAGATATTTGCTTTAGTCTTGAGCTACTCATGTGTGTGTTGTATCTGTTTTCAGAATTTAACCGAGATGATTAAAATCGTCGCTCCTGGCGGTCCACAGGAAGACCTACTAGTTGCCAATGAGTAAGTACACATTTGCTGATGTTAGCGATAGTTCTTGAGATGTTTATGGTTTGACAACTTGTATAGCAATCGTGTGAAAAAAGTACCAAAATGTGCCAAACATGGGGGTTTTCATATTTTTCTCGAAAACGGCTTTAACGATTTTCGTTATACTTTGTCCTTTGAATTTGCAAACTAAATTAAACCCTTGACAACTAGAATTTTCGTGAATTATACATTTTCAAGCACATGCATTTTGTGTTGCTCAAATCGTCGCTTTTCCTGTTCCCCCGTTTGTTATACCAATAGTTATTCCTTCCAGCCTATATTTAATATTTCAATATAGTGTCAAGATACGCTAATGACATACTTTCTCCTTCGAGCGTTCCAATCAGCAATACTCCCTGTACTATTTGAATCACTGTCAGTCTTCATAACGATGAAGTTATTCACAAAACAAAAAAAAACCTAAAAACCTACGAACCCTGATTTGACGAAAGTGAGGATTGAATGAAGAGGTATTGCTTTGGGAAGTCCATTCACCCCAAGCCCCCTGATCGTGTTTAGTGCAGAGGATCAATTTTATGAAAAGTTTATTTGTAATTACGAAAGGTTTAATTATAATCGTGAAAGGGTTAATTCAGTTTGAACTTGAACCTGACAGAGTCTCTTCTAGCAACCTAAACAGCTCAATAGGTTTATGCGTCAAAATATATTGGAAAATGAGATTTACTGAAGATAAAATGATCTTTTTTTCCTCAAAAACGGTTCTTACGATTTTGATCAAACTTTCAACCAATACCTACATTTTGTTTCCGACAAATGCTTCCATTGTCTTGAAAGTTAATAAAGCGCTAGTGTGTGTAGATCGTCAAATTTACGGGGCTTACAGAAATTTGTGCGTTGCTACCCACCAAACTTTTTTTTTAAACAAAAATTCTGTGTTTCAGGAGCAGGGTCATTGAAAACGCCGAAGAATTGCCGCTACAATCTGAATTCATACCTACCAAGGGTTTCCAGAGCTTACATGGAGGAAAAATCCTTTTGAATCCAAAGTGAGCTGAAAATCCTTTTCGATTGAAGTCGCATGTGATTATAAAAAGTAACCCCTAACTCGTTCCAATCGACCCTTACCAATGCAAGGCCCTAATGCTAGCTGGATGATTGCCAAATTGATCTTTTCTGTTGACTGCGTTGATTCACACGCAGTACCATTTATTCTATAAACGCTGGTATGTGTACGGACGAGAATGATGTGCGGTGTGGGATGATTTGTTTTGAGGAAGAACTAGCAGATTAATAGACCTTCTACGGTTGGCTGGCTGTTCGGTTAATGTGTCTTTAGGCTTTGTTAACATGATCTTTTACAAATGAAACAGTTCAGGATATACTTTATGTGTGCAGGTTTGACTTCTTGGTACTTCTACTTAGGAACACAGGTAATGGTTGAGTAGTTGTGCTTAGTTTTCTTCAGCCTGACCTGAGATAATTGTGACTCAGCCAGTGGAAGGGGAATCGTGAAAATGTCACACCTCAGCAAATACATTGGACATTTTTTAGTTACTGATGCCCCTTTTAAGGCATTTGAGAACTGACAGTCTGCTGTTTGTTGGGGTGATCAGAGGTGGGCAGAACCTATCCAACCCATTCCGTCGTGTTTACTTTCCTTGGTCTGTATCAGTCAGACCAACATCAAAACTACAATTTTTTTCCATTTCGATGACCTAAGGATTTCGCATTTCAATTTTCAATTTTGGTTGTGTGGTCAGCTCCAAATAACTGAATGGGAATGTAAAATGTGCATTCGTGGAAAAATGGTGGAAGATGAATCTGATTAGTGAAGTTTTTCGTGTGTAAATCCCGTTTGTATCATTGTAGTGTTCTAAAAAAAAAATCGTGTTAGCTGAATACGAGGTCTGATAGAAAAAGTTCCAGGAATTGCTGCGCGCCTTCACATTAACGGAGAGGGTTGCTTTGGTGCTCAAGTTTTCAGCGTGAACCTTACCAAATAACCTCCTTTTTGTTTTATTCCTCTAACCTTTCCCAGTTTCCCAAGTTCGTTCCACGACTGATGACAGTGGATCAGAAGGCAAATGGGGGTTTGTCAAGAGCTTTTGGAAATGGCCAACTCCAATGGAAACTTCATGAAAACCATCATCACATGTGACGAGACACAGGTTTACAGCTATGGCGCGGAAACCAAGATTCAATCATCTCAGTGGAAGTCGAAAACCTCCCCATGACCCAAAAAAGCTCGCCAAGTGAGGTCGAGTGTCAAAGTTACGCTCACTGTTTTCTTTGATGTAAAGGGCGTTGTTTACCACGAATTTCTCCCACAAGGTGAAACAATTAATCGTTTTCGTTACTTTCAAACCCTGCGCAATTTGTGCCTAAAGATTCGGCCGAAGAGGCCGAAATTGTGCGCAACACGAGAGTGGTTTTCCACCAACCCAACGCGCCCTGTTACACCACGCTCCTCATTCGCGAATGTTTGGCCAAAAACTCCATGAAAACCCTTCCCTTCCTTCCTTTTGGCTGTTCCCCAAACTCAAATACCCTATGAAAGGACATTTCAGGCGATACAAGAGATCAAGCAAAAAACGCAGGAGCAGCTATACAGCATCCTAGGAGATGAGTTTTGTGCGGTGATGGAAATACCGCTGGGAGAAGAGTTTGCGTAGCCAAGGGGATAATTTTGAAAATTATAAAGATAATTTAATAAAGCGTTTTTGAGATAGTCCTGGAACTTTTTGATCAGACCTCGTAAGATGCCTACTCAATGGTAGTTTATCAACTGTTATGAACTAATAGCAGGCTTCCCACGAAATTCCAGTATTCTAACTATCATCGTTTGAAACTTTTTTTTTAAAGGAGGAAAACGACCCAGCCAAATAGGTTCAAATTTGATGTTAAGCCTGCAGATCTTCATAGGATGCCACAAAAAAGCTACGAGCAAAATTAGCCCAAAACCTAACTATAGTTATCATAGTTTTTTTTTCTTCAAAAACAGCTGAACAGTTTCAAGTGGCAGGAAACTACGATAACATTTTCATCCATAGGCAAATGACTAGAGCAGCACGATAAATATCAACAGTATCGAAGAAAAGATTTTAGCGCAGTTTTCTCCTTAGAAATCTCGCTTGTATATCAGCGTTCTGAAAAAGAAAAAAAATTAGGCTGGTAGTCCAATGCACTACCTATTCCTTGAGTGTTTAATAACGTTCATAACATAATTAGGCGGAACGACCAAAAATGCCATAGCGCAAACCACTGCCGTTTCGTTTACCAACATGTCTCACAGTTTGTACCCGATAATTCTAAAACAGTAAACACTCTTAGAAAGGTCGTGTCAGGAGGTTAATGAATCACCTATACACTAATTTGTCAATAATTATTGAGACATGGCTTGGAGCAAATCAATGAATTTCTGTAGCTAAAGAGCCCTAAGTTTCTACGTTAAACTGTTGAAAAATATATTGAGTTAGTAGCTAAAGTACGAAAATCGCTGAATGTGCATGGGAGTGTGTAAAGTTGTGTGAAGCGCAAATGAATTGAGGGTTCCTTCGGGAAGTGGTGAGGGAGTTTTGAAAGATTTGGAGATGTGTGCTGCTCAAGACCCTTAGCTGAACGAACCTATCGAGAAATTACTGAACAACACAACAACTTCCTTGAACTCAACAACTCTTCTTATCTTAGAAGAAACAATCAATTGGATTTTGTAACAGCTCAGAGCTGGCCGATTGTAGGTTGTACCAAGTTCAAGCTAGCTACGTAAATTAGTTTACTGTTTGGGAAGAATCACAAATATTTACATCGGGTTGATTACCAAGTTATCTGTCTTGTCGTTTTAATGATTTTGACGGTTCTTAGCCTGCCGCTCGTTATTCCCCCTGGGAGCAAAGAGAACAGATAGAATAATCGATCAATGAAATCCGTCATTTATTGGAATTATTGTTATTACCTATGAAATAGAAAAAGCTCGTACTGTAATGACTTCACGGTTCCATAATTTAAATCGTTCCATAATTTAAAGCTGTCCAAAATATAATCTGTTTGAAACGAGTAGTAACTGTGTAAAAGAGATTTAGGATTAATCAGTCTTACATTTCAAGCAGTAAATCGAAAACAATTAAGAGCGGCTTAACCGACAATACTTATTCTCTTTTGTTTGTTTTATTCATTATTTTTCGAGGCGCCACAATGAAGTTACGAACACATTCAGTCATACGTGGGAAGGTTACGAAAAATGAGGGGTTTTTGCATTTTTCTCGAAGACGGAATTAATTGATTGGACCTGCTGTATCAAATTTTTATTCTTCATAAAAATCTCAGTGAACATGCAGACCGCAAAAAGAGGTTTTGTTAATTTTGGGGTTTTGACCTAACTCGCAGTGTCTCTCATCGTGCCATTTAAATATTGTTCTACTCATGCGATGAATGAATAAAGATCTGTGTTATTATTTGGATTGAGAGGATTAAGCAGATCTGGCTTGAGAAGTTATCGAGAATAATACTATTTTTTTGGTAACTTAGGCCAAACAACGAATACTAGAACGAGGTAAAATCAAAATGAAGCATTTGTTATTGTCTCTGCTGTCTTTTAAAAAACCATGAAATGTGCCGAGCGTATTTTTAATATTTCCACATTTTCCGTGGTAAATGATTCACCTGACTTGATCGAGCTGATGGGCTGTATTTTAACTATCTAATTTCACATTTTGTCCACACATTTTATTTCTTACGCCGAAGAGCCAAAATTCCTTAAAACGGAATTCTTTGAATGTTAGATATACGTCATGTATCTCTATTCAGATATATCATATTTTCTCAAAAACTGCAGTAACGACTTTGATCTAACTCACTCAGCCAACTAGTTAATCCATTTTGTTCTTCTTAAGTGTTTCAGTAGAAACATTCAGCGTTTGTGTATATAGCTTATCGAATTTGCTGGGGGTAGTGGAAACTGATTGATGCTCGCAGTAGATGTTTACGGTTAATAAAGAGTGATGTTTACGTTTGACACAAGTTCATTATTCGGTTTTTGAAGCTTGTATCAATCGAGGCAGTTTTCTCTTCATTCGTGTAAAAAAAAGGTTGAGTTTTCTTCAGATCTTCCAAAATAAATCTAAAATACCTAATGCTTAATAAAAATATAATTTTCCATATGGGCCCTGTCTGTGGCGAAGAATGGATGTCAATATCGACGATTATCTTCTTTACTTGCTGTCATTGTGATGTAATAATATCTCCGGCCGAAAATCCTTAAATAAATCCGCTATGGTATCCGAGTAATGTGGTACTTTTTTGGCGCACTTTCAAAAAGTCTGTCTCTGTCTGGTCCGTTAATAGGGATCTTAAATCTGCTGGGAAGGTTGCAGTTATTGCTTTGTAGGAAAATAATTTTTGGGTCGCAGCGGTTCTGAGGTTAGGAACCACGTACGGAAAGCAAGTGAAGGCAACGTGAACTCGTTACTTTTCAGTAATTGGTCTCTCAACGTTAGTAGTTTGAGCTCTCTGAATAAGGAAGCTGAATGGGCTCTGCTCCATGGCTTACCGATAACAGGCTTGAAGTATTAATGTGAAATTTCCACTCAGCTAACGAAATAAGCATACGTGCTGTTATATAGTTATGTCGACTGCACTAGGGCACAGTAAACACGACTCAAAAGGACCGTTTTGACTAGTTTACGGAGGAAAGGAAAAACATGAACACACTTTCTCAATTGACTTGAGAGCGCATCAACCTGTTTATCCCTCTTGAGGAGGCTATCAATCACAATACCCAAGTACCTCGGTAGAACAACCCAACGTGGGACACTTGCAGTTGGAGCTTATTATTGGTTGAGCTTATTTCCCACTAGCCATTCGCCAACCAGCCTCATCCCATGTTCCATCAACACAAATGTCTCCTGCCATGTATCACCACTGTAACTCATAGCTGTGTCGTCAGCAAACATCACCGCCTCCTTAACTGCTGCTGCTCCTGATTAAAAAACTGTTTACCATATAAAATATAGAGCACCGTGCCTTGTGGAATACCGTAACCCTCAGTACCGAGCAGATCCCCTAGTACACCTTGAAATCTTGACCTCTGTTGACTCCTTTGCAAGTAGCTTTGAAACCGATGTAATGCCACCCTCTCAAAGCCAGTTTCTCTTAGCTTCAAAAATAACATTTTATGCGAAATTGAATGAAAACACTTAGCCAAATCTAATGTTACGAAGGGGGTTTGGGGATCCACTGGACTCAGGAAAAAATTACAACGATCGGAGCTCCACACGATCCGGGATTATGAACCATCTTCTTTAACCACTAGACCACGATCGCCTGGTGCCTTTAATGGGAGTCAGGCGGTGGGATCGCCAGATATAAAAATGAAACAATTAAGAGAGAAATAATAAGACGAATTCTCAGGTCGGAGATTCGCTGACGCCCTTTCCTTGTCGCCCCCTCGTTCCCCCGAATCTTTGATCAGATTTTCTGGGGATTCTCTCAAAACTCCGTTCATCAAAGTCGTCCGCTCCGGGAGCAGTGGCTAATGGTGTGGGGGGAGATGTACCGCCTGACTCCCATTAAAGGCACCCTCGCGATCGTGGTCTAGTGGTTAAAGACGATGGTTCCTAAACCTGACGAATGTCGGGCAAAAATGGATCAGTGCTCCGCGCGAAAGTTGTAATTTTTGCCTCAGTCAGTGGCTTCCTTTAAACATCTCCAAACTCCCCTCGTAATACTAAAAGTACTGCGACCGGTTTTTTGCCTTTTTCCTATAAATGGAAAGCTCCTTTGCAAGTAGTTTTGCAAAGCTACCTTGAAGTCAGCAATGGCATCTTCTGTACTCTTGTGTGATCGAAATCCTAACTGCCTTCTATTCAGAATAGGGTTCTTCAATATGTATTTTACTAACTCCTGCTTTATGCATCTTTCAACTATCTTCGCGATAACTGTAAGCAATGATATGGGACGGTATTTATTAACGACTGAGGGGTTTCCACCTTTGAAGAGAGGGGAGATAATTTCCTATTCTAATTCTTCAGTGAAGATTCCCGTTGCCAAACTCAAATTAATCAATTTATTCAGCAGCTTCATTATGTGATCTCTATCTTTCTTTATAATTACCGCGCTCTTACTCATTTTGGTTCTTACTCTTACTTATACTCATAATTACTCATGGCGCCACCTTTTAATAGCTCTATGATTTGGAGCCAAATTTCGTGGCCAATTTTATTCCACCCTGATAGGAAATCTGGGGGAGTGCATCAGACCACTCCTTTTCAACGTTTTCAAAATGCTAATTAAAAATGCTACTTTTAAGATCGCTCAAACAAAAACCGTTCGCTATAAGTTCCCTTACATGGGGCTTAACACTCTTTTCCCCGATAATTTCGTTAATAACTTACCATGTTTTGGTGGGGCAACCTTCGATAAGTAAGCAAAAATAATTAATTTCTGCACTTGGTCTGTGTGTGTTTGTGTGAAGTTTTGTAAAAGAACGGTTGTACCGAATTGGTTCTTGTTTTGTTTTGTTCGAGATTTTTCCAAGGCCCGAAAAATGAGGTCACGAGCGATTTTCATGGATGTGAAGAGGAGGTAGAGACCATAACGTACCGAAAACGAGGGTTTTGCCTTTTCCTCAACAACGGCTCTAACGATTTTCATTAAACTTACAAATTATATTCTGTATAGTGTTCTTATAAGTCCCTCTGACGTACATTGAACAGAGATAGCTAACAAAATGTGTCGAAAGGAGTGTTTTTTAAAAAGGTTTTCGGAATTTTCACACAAACTGCATTACTAAATTTGATTAATCTGATTGAGGGTTAACCCACAATTTGTTCTTCACAGCTATTTATGTTGTTTACTCCTTGATAATTTGGGAAACGAGATTTATCGTACATTTATTTCTCGTTTTTCCGATTTTTGCAAAAAAGGCTCTTGCTAGTTCAATGAAACGTACGGGGTACCTACAGTTTGTTCTCCATAAATGTTTCCGTTGGAATGAGTTAATAGAAGATATTGCGCCCATATAACAGTCAGTCGTTGAATTTACTGGAGGCTGGGGAAAGTTGTCAGTTGCTATGCATCAGATATTTATATTTACCTTGCAAGTGTCGTGGTCGGAGACCACTTAGCTGCTGAACTTTGAGACGAGGGGAACTGGCAGTCCCCAAGAGACTGTTTCGGGCTAAACCAATTAGTGAAGGAACCCTAGGAAGAGATCAAAGGCTTCCTCCGTACATTGCTAGTTACTACACAACTTATCGATAGCGTTAGCAGGTTTTTGTAGGCTACAGTGTTTGAATAAGATTTGAAAAGCTCTTCTACATCTCTTCCCTATCTTCAATTAAATTTAAAAATCAGATGTGCCATCAATTTAGACGTTCAACTTCTTCAATTTCGTATCCACTAAACTGTACTCAATTAGCCCCCAGTTTAATCTGCACATAAAAAGAGGCGATGTTTGCACCATTACCCAAGTTAGTCAAGGTTCATTCAGGATTAAAGATTCAGCTCGAAAAGTGCTCCACTAAGCATCTCGGAATTGAACCCAGGGGTTCCACACCCTTAAACCAGCATGAAACCATTATGCTCATTAGCATGTATAGTGATTATGTTCACCTCTATCATTTCCATGGTTCACTGCGCTTATCTCAATCCTCGTGGGCCCTTGGACAGTAAAAATCTGGGTTCAATAATAAAACGGAGTTAGGATGATTACCTATTTCCACTGAATTTGAGTTACAATGTTGGATCGATTTTGACTATTAGGTCAACGTCAGTAACATGAACGCGACTAAATAGTTCATAGATATTGAAATGTTCTAGTGGTTTATAGTATTGTGGGCAAACAGGGGGGGGGGGGTGAATTAATTTTCAATTTTTATCTAATTTATCGATTAACCAATTTTCTCAAAAACGGCTCTAACAATCTCGATCAAATTTACGGGGTACTCTCAACTACCTACTACCTACATTCTGTTCTATATTAATGTTTCTGGAGAAATTCGTGCGAGGGATTCATTTGTATAATCAAACATGTAGTAGGCATAGTATTATACAGTTATGAGTGTCCTCACCAAATGGCATTTTTACGTTACTTGACCATCTTGATGCTCTCATAATTATGGCGCAGGGCAATCCAGTATCTGGTAGGAAAGTTGTGCGAATCTTCACACCAGATATTTTTGTTTTTGTAGTTAGAGATCATATTTAGATTTACATGTTCATTCAGTGATATATCTGGTTTGGGTTTTCATGTTAACAGTAGCAAACAAGAGGAGATATGTGAGTTTCTGTTTCGATACAGAGATCAAACTCGACGCGTGATTGTTCCTCTGCCACCCAACCAGTTTGATTTGGAAGAAGTTACTGCTCAGGTGAATTTCCCTCGATGATCATTGTTATATTGAAGACCTCTCTCTCTCTCTTATTAGGTGACACGCCCTGAGGCAGGTCACTGCATGTTAATTCTATAATTTGCTTTCAAGGATGCGCTTATCGACACGTGAGAGCGTGTTTGTGGTGTTTGGTGGGTAAATGATGTGCTCCCGCTCAGGACTATCTTGACGTTCCCCTAAGGATGTAGGGACTCAATGCTGAATGGAGCATACGCTTTATTCTTAGGTTCATAGGACAGCAGTTACACTCAAAGAACCAACTTCCCATTAATCACATTAATTGTTTGCTTATGTCTCCAACATTTTAACTAGTGTAACAAATGATGTTAGAAGTAAACGCCGTCCAGACTTGCAGAGTAGCCCGAGGATGGAGAATGTGGAGAGGTTCCTTGGCCCTCTCTGTTTTGACTCTGGAGGGGGTGTAAAATACTGCAATTTGCTTCTTCTCTTCTTTGTGATATCTGGGAATGAAGTTGGAAAACTCTACTTTCACTTCCTTCTCTTCTACTGCCCTTGTACATTCTCAAGATTTGTTCTGGTAAGAGTTCCAAAGCGTAGATGAACTCTTCCAAAACACCCAATGCACTGGTTGTTCAAGAATCCAGTAAAGTACAGTGTCAGTTGTGAGTTTTTGCGAAAACGTTTGACACAGCGCTCACTTTTGAAGGCAGGTGGAACAGCGGACATGGTGTTCGTGCGTCAAACGTTTCATTTTTGTACTAGAGGGATTTAAACTCTTGAGCTCCAGTGAATGCATGCTGGCGTCTAGAACCTAAATTTGAACCGAATGGAAAAACAGGAAAGGGAAGTGGTAAACTGTGAAAACCACTTGAACTAATTGGTGAATAATGGCTGTGGAAAATCATCAAGAATAATGCACTCACCAAACGTAGAGGAAGTGACAGCGGCCACAGCAAGGATACCTGCTTGTGGTGTAGTGTACTTAAAAATGTATCAACAGGTATGAAAGTTTACGAAGGCAAACGTACTAACGGAAACTAATTAAAAAACATGGAGACTTCACTTCGGTCAAACTACAGAAAATTACAAATGCAGAATGCGCCAAGCAGTTTCATGCAGGGGCTCGAGCAGTTCTGAACGTCAGAAGACAGTGAAGAGCCTCCTTACTTCTCACTCCTACAGGTGGCAGCTCCTCCTGGACGTGGCCTTGTCTTAAACCCGTGAGGTTATGGGGCTGGGTTGTGGACTACTAGATCAGAATGATTCTATGAAGCATTTGGCTAAACACGGTTCTGTTCTGATAACTTCCCATATTCAGAATGTGGTCCTGTCCCCAACTGGCTGAGGAATCAGCTAAACAAACCTTCGAATTGACTTGAGGGATAAATTTGCTCGACTCCACGCCCTTTTTGCTATGCCATTTGTCGCTTACTAACAAAGGGGCGCAGTATGGGCAGCACAGCTGTTAAGTGTTAAGAACTGCATATAATTAACTCTGATGAACTCACATTTGTCATTTTATTAAATTTATGTATTTGTTTTTGGAAGATCCACCAGCTTGCTATTCCTCTACCAACACCATTTCGTTATTTTCATTTGATTACTGGAAGCCACTGAACTCTCTGATAAGTACATGTAATATATGTATATAATAAGGCTCTTCATGTTTATGCTGCCCTGTGTGTATAGCCGGTACACCCTCCTTCACTAAGTGCCTAAACGGTCCTTTCTCGAGGTTCACATTGCAATCTAATTTTCAGCAGAACCTTCCAGTCTTCCTTGTATTGAGGTATTTAGACTGGTAACAGTTGATCAACATCTAGTCTACTGTAAAACTACCCAGGCTGTGACTGGGAGTTGCAGTTTGCAGTCTCACTAGGATGTTATTACAATGGTTTCCTGCTGGTTACTGCTCACTAAAATGCTGCCAGTACTGCCCCTCACACTAGGAGGGGTTTGCTTCAATAGGGACAGCTGGGAACATGATACTCCTGGCGTTAGTTATACTAAATGCATATTCTGGGTAAACAGCTGGAGTTACTTTGTACACAGCTTCCTTCCTCTTATAACATGAGCTATGCTGAGGCGGAAGGAGACTCTTCCTAACCCCTTCGCTTGAGGGCTCGGTATGGGGACACTTGACTATTGCACTGCTTATTAATGTATAAATTATTCTCTAATACTCATGAGGCACACTACTTTCTTCTTCCGTAGATCTCTTTGAGTGCTTCCTTGTCACAACTAAATTGGCTGTAGTGTCCTTTGGAACGCCTATTAGTTATTTTCAGTATTTATATAATCTTCAGCCAAGCATAAATTTTTGTTGTATATTTTATTTTGTACTGGGCTCGCCGGTGATGAATTACAAAATGAAAGTACCGTGTACATCATTCATGGCTGTTAATCCTTTCAATGCGAATGATGTATGACATCATGGTTACTTTCGCCAATCAGGAGGTTTAGCGTGTGACATCCCAAAGTTTGCAAGCAGTCAGCAACATTGAATCGATTTTTGAGGTTCTAATTATTTTCATTAGTTTACCAAGGACTCAACATAAATGCCGTTTTCCGCTTGACTCGTCTACACCCCACATTAAAGGGCTGTTCGAAGTGGATGTATTTCTACTGGCATATGTCGCTGGTTCAGGTGATTTTCGAGGAGTGTAAGGAGGTTCAAGGAAAGGAATGAAGGTCCTATGGCGGCGACTCGTTGACAGGTGGGCCCCCAGCTCGATGTTTTCCTCTTCCAGCTGATTATTATGATCACGAGCCACGTTGTCGTGGTTAATTGGAGGCAGCACGTCACAGATTCCAAAATACATCACAGTTCTTAAAAGGGGAGAAAAAAGAGGGGAACACGAGGTGATCGAGCAAAGTTTGGAATACGAATGAATTAAGGAGGGGGTTAGGCAGGAGAGGAGAACAGGATAAGACACTGATCGAAACAACCCCGCCCCACTCAAACCAATCTCGAACAAGCGCTATGTTCAAATTTCGTGTGTTGACTGTTCTCGTGAGAGGAGTTGGATGAGTTATGCCCACCTGGAAGTGAGTGGTTCTAGTATTGTTTGTGGTACCCTTCCGCTGAAGCTCCATTTCAGGGTTGAAGTGGTATCTAAAACTGGTTGTACGAAGATACGTTATACGGGTTTGTTTTTGCCACTGAATTGTGTAATGTATTTCCTTGTGCATTATTGGGCTTACCCGTGTTAAATTAAAAATAAATAAATAGCGAGCACCCACAACAGAAACTAAACCAATCACAATTAACATGATTGGAGAATGAGAGGGAAACAGGAGAAGAGGAAGTTCCAAAATACAATTGTCACCAGTTTAGATAAGTATCGATGATGCTGTGGAGAATTCATGACATGTATAATCGATGCATCTGTTGGACACTTCCCTGGCTTCCAAAACTGCCATATGAAACCTCGAAGTGCATTTTTGTTTCTTTACTCGACCGATGCAGGCGTAATCCTTAGCTCAAATACATACAAGGTCAAAACATCGCACTGGTCGTGGCTGGAGTAGGTGAGAGAGAGAGTTCAGGGTAATATGTTGAAGAGAGTCTGTCTGTGACACAGGCTTTTCATAGTGGAACTGGCATTGAGATGGATGATTTGAGCTCTTAGCAAGTTAGAAGGACTGAGAATGAACTATCAGATGGTAGGGGCAGGAATGATTAATGGCTGGTCTATAGGTAGGAAGGTGCAGAGAGACGCTTCGGAGGTCATATTGGAATTTTTCAGGGGTTGGGAGCGTCACTGGTGATGGTACAGGAGAGGAGGAGATGAGAAGAGGGTTAAGTTTGGTGACCTAGGACATTTACACCCATGATTGTCAGAGTCGTGAAAAACGGCTTGAAAGAAAGGTGGTTGGGGGTGGGGTGGAAGGGGATTCACAAATGACTGACAGTGGTTGGGCAGTGAGCTTTGGTGGCTCATTCTTGGGAAACTCTGGGGTGTCAGAGACACAATGCTCGCTCTTGGCAATTTTTGGCTAGAAGCCCCAACAGGAAGGTTATGCCGAGATTCTGGGTGGTCAATAATGGTTGGCAGGTCGAAACCCTAATATCCCTAGCCTTCTCATTCGCGCCTCAGCTGTCGTCCAAGAGGCATCTTCCCTAAAGTAGTATGGCAACAATCTACTTTTGCTAAGGCAACTTGTACCTATATTGTGCTCAGCTCCTTCAGTCAATGCATGCGAGTAGTTGAAGATTCGGAACTGATTGGGTTATTCTAGTTATTAACAGACACATTGCTAATCCATTTCCATCATAAGTTTCTGAGTTACGCCTATTTGATACTTTGCCCATCGTTCTGCCTCTTGCTTATTTTACTGGATTTTACCGGAATTGATTGTAACCTTCTTCTCAGTTCCAATGTGCAACTGATTTGTCAAGTCTTAGCAAACTAAAGCTTTGCTATTTGCGTAAATATTCTCATACTGTCAGATGTAGTTATAAGAGCATTATGGTGTTTCTAGACGAGAAGAGTGCTTCTAGATAGCAGCCTACCTTTCGTTGGGGCTATTCGCGAGAGGAAAGTCGTTTCAACTCCCGACCAAATGTAAGTTGTGGTTTGTGATTTTTAGTGACTACTTACGTAATGTAAGGGTGAGCGAATGGGCTTTGATTGTTTTCACGTTGAGCTACAACGCTGAGGCTTCTTGGCTTTTTGGAAGGAGTGCATCTGTGTTCAGGCCTAACACGTGGCAAGAAGTGTGGATTACCTTACTATTCTGAGTGGTAGATGAGTTCATGAGCATCTTATAACTCGTTCGCTGCTCAAAACGCGTCCGACGTGTCAATCCTGGGTATTTGAGTCTGTGCTCATCACTCACCAGTTGTTGGAGGGGTTCTGTATTGTGTAAGGGTTATTTTCTCCAAAACAGCACTGATCGTGATCCAATTGACTCCCACCATGCTAGGTGAGATCACTGTGGTGTACTGACTGACCCTATTAAAGGCACCGGGCGATCGTGGTCTAGTGGTTAAGACATTGGTTCACAATTCTCGACGGAAGTCAGGAATTGTGGACCAGAGCTCCAAGCGATTGCTGTTAATTTTTGCCTAAGTCTCTGGCTCTTCAAACATCTCCAAACTTACCTCAGTACAGTGGAATGCGATAAGGATAGCCGTGATTAAACCATATCGAAAAGACAGTGGAGTAATGAGAAATTAGGTTATAGTAAAGTAAGGTAATGTTGTGTGGGTTCAACAAACCATCCCGTAAACGAGTGTAAACTTAGATGCCCTACACTTAACATTCCCACCAGTTTGACCAAATTGTTATTTCTGAAAATTGTCAGGCCTCATTAACCTGTTGCGAAACTGAAACTGGTGAGCAGAATAAAGTGCTAATACGCATACTCCAACTGCAAGAGCTGCTGGAAAAAGTCAAATTATTCCGGAAGAATGTGTTGTGTGAACAGGGAAAATCGAAAGTGGTACAAGAACATTAGAGCTGAGCAAGAAATAATAAAAACCGAAATTGTGAAGTTAAAACTTTTACAAGCAAATAGCTTTAACAAGGAAGGAAGAATGATCGTGTTTAATAAAAGTTGTTTAATACACTAACGTGAGTGCGTGCTATTATTTAACATTTCCTACCTATCTGATTTTAAATTCCCGCTAGTAAGCCATTTGTGGCCATTGTTTTCTAACACAGCGATAGAGTTTTTTCAAAAACTGCTCAACACACATTTTACGCGAACAACAACTTATTTTCGACGGTCGTAATACTTTAGTTCGCAATCATACATCTTGAAGTCGTCAGAACGCTCTCCTACCCAACTGGGGCGCCGGGTGAGATGGTAACCTTACATATTATATTATCATCGTAGTGGAAGAGCAACTGCAAGAACTGCGCACTCGTAAACAGCACCGTTGTTTATTATTATTATTATTATTATTATAAAACATATGTAAATTATTCAGAACAATAGACGAGAATGGTCGGCGGAGCACGGTATTGGGCTAGAGCTTGACCCAATTTGATGAAACCCGTTTTTGCGTCGTGAGGCGGTTACGTACTGTTAATCGAGTCTAAACGGAATTAACGCAGTCGGTGAAAATGGCCCTAAAATGATCTCAGGTATAAACGATTGTTTACCTGGAAGGGCAGTCGGCTCGATCTTTATTCTGAGCGAGGTGGAAGGTTTAAATATCCAACCGAAGTCGGAGATTACTTGGGGGAACCCCAGTCCAAAGTTCATTCATAGTGGCACATATGCGATGTGTTTTGCACCTTTTAGTTAGTTCGTGGCCGTCATGGCGTCCCTGTTAGTTTACCAAGGTTATTCTAAAACATCTCATCTCTTCATAATATTATTGTTCACGTTCGTTTATATTCATCTCAGACGCCTTCAGCATGTTTTTTTGCCGATTTTTCTACGTGTTTTGTGTCTTATTTACGATCAATATGGTACTAGTTTTGGTTTATTATTCATTCTGAATAATACGCCAGTGTTTACGGTCGGGAAAGTTTTCTACGAGTCTCGGAGGTGTGAGACTACGTCAAGCTGTGGGAGAGAATAGTAAACCATTGTGTAATAATTTGTAGCGTTTTTTCTGTAACCCTAAATCGCAATTGTTTGTGATGAACCCAATTCGTCATCATGAGAAGATTCAACTGATCGGTCAATAGGTTAAAATGTGATTCACAGTGCTCATCACACCCTGGCGCATGCAGTCCTGATTAGTGACGGAGAGGGGTCAGCACGGCTCATTCGCCCAACCAAAAAATAACTGTCTACCAATATAAAAGCTAGACGCATATCTTATCTGTGAGATGATCACAATAACCATCCCAATGCCAAGAACGCTAGCGTTGGAGCTGTGTAATGGGTGTGTAAACCCCTGTGCCTCCCCTCATTTCTTTAGCACTTTCTTACTACTTTGATGTGAATTCTCACCTCCTCCAATTTGTAATTATTGTCTCTTGGGAGGAGGGCGGTAGGGTAGAAGGGAGGAGGGGGTTGGAGACCTCTTTACCCTCTCGAGAATCTTGCAGTATGCTACCATTCCACGTACATCCCCCATGTCTTAATTTTTCATCCCTGCGAGATACTGGCCTTGGGTAAGTTCCATCCTCTTCTGGCTGAGCACTGCCCGGGCAAATTTAGCAATGCACCTCCAGTTTTCTTTGGAATTCAACGTAGTGCGGGTGAATGCTTCTGGTGTGAGCTCGCTGACCATGTCCTCCACTGTCTGCCTTGAGCCTACTACATGGGAAGCCAGCAGTGCAGGTAGTTAGTGTTTCCACTAGCCTTACTAGTTTGGTGCTCCAGTTACTGGTTTGCCCTATATGCTTCATGTCCCATGAGGAACTGGGTTAGAGAGAAATCCACCTCGCTGTAGCACTGCTTGAGCCATGGACCAAGTGCTGGAATCAGCTGCCTGATACAGGCTGAGGTCCAATCGTCTTCCCATGGGTGACAGTTCTCTTTTTCTTCTAGTAGCCGTAGTTGGGTTGACCCCTTGTCGGGTACAGATTTTTCTGCTTGGCTGCCTGCATTAGGATCACACCAGCTACAACCAATGCCTCTTGAGAAACTGTGCAGTAAGAACAAGCAATGCAGAGGGCGCACTTGCTCTGCACTATTGCCATCTGCTTCGTGTGATAAGAAATGCCCAGTATATCACCCACACCTCTGCCCCATATAAGAGGATGAAGCTTATAATGCTCCTAAGCACCCACCTCATGCTTTCTCGTGACCCTGTCATGTTGGTCATCAGATGGGAAAGAGCTGTTGTGTATTGCTGCAGCTTTACCTTCTGCTTGCTGGATTTGGAAGTCAAACAATGGTGCTCAAATATTGAACTGCTTCCCTTGTTTATCTCCTTGGCCTCCTCATGCATGGGGAAGTGTCTCCATTCTTCGCATCATCACCAGCTCTTCCGCTGGTTGAGGGAGTACCAGCGAGCTCCCATCTACTCCCTCCTTCACACCAACCATACACTCCAAGGGGTGTGGTTACCATGTTGTATCGTCATAAGGGCCTCAACTACTTTTTGCATTGCTCCAAGTACTTTGTTCTGAAACCTGGACAGGTGGACAGGTCACCTGGGGGCTCTCAAAAAGCGTGGCAGTAGCATCATCTCCAGCCCCTTCCCTGCAGTATCCAACATGAACAGCTTTGCCTTTCAGAATGCAGAGTCTTGCTGCATCATTTTGATAAATAACTCAATGACATGACGGGATTTAATATGCTCGTGAGTCATTGAACAATATTTGACAAATGACTCTGGGGGAAAAGAGTATTTTTGAGTGTGAAACCAGCATGGTGTGTGTGAGATAGTGCAATTAGACAGGCTCATAGAAATTAGGGTAGAGTTGACCTAATTATCAGTCAGATGACTAGGAGAGTTGTGGTTTGTGATAAGTTTAGGCAAAATAGTTCCCTTTCGTTTTTGCATAGCGATGGGTAAAAATATTACCACCTAGTCCTACTTCTCCCAAAATTTGTAGTGTTGAATAATTGGGGATATGTATGTGATATAATGAATTATACAATGTTTATTGCTTGCTGATTTTTTTTTTACCTTTATAGAATTTCGTTGGATGTTGGAGCTCTTCGCTCAATGGGGGCAGTGGAATCGAAGTTACTAGTTGAAAAACAAGATGCGTCTGTTGTATCTCGAGATGGTAAAGACGTACCATTCGCGAGTCAAACAGGGAATCCGACTCAGCAAACGATTCTCGTCTCGAGGCCAACCTCGGGTCCCTTGTCATCCCCCATTCTTTCGTCTTCTTCTTCACCATTGATAACTGTCAGATCTCCCCTTGCGACTCAAGGTGCAACGCTTGTTATGTCTCAATCGCCTTTAATTATGAGTCCGCAGGCCACCCTAGTCGTCAATCAGCCGACATTGGGAACAAACCAGATTGGCTCCCTCATCCAAGTGGTGACACCTGTTAACAATGAAAATATTATTCTACAAAACGTCGTTCCTAAGGCTGTTTCTAAGCAAACAGAGACTGTCAAACCTGCTAAAGAGATCCCAAATTCTAATGGGGTTGATGAGAACGCCTCAGTTGCCAAACCAGCGAATGACCAACCAGTGAGTTATTTTCTTTTTTCATATTTTATAAGCCTAATAGTTGTGACATAGTGTTGATGTAATGAAGTAGCGAATCTTCTCCCTCCATTTGATTAAGTACCACTAAGACTGCTTCATATTAGCGCATTTTGAGTTGCATAAGTATATTAGCTTTGATATTGATTAGTAGAGAAAAAATTCCAGCCATTCACGATCTGACCTGTTGGACAGACTGAAATGGCGCTCGTCCATTGACGCTTTTACAAAGGTTTCAGTGAAGCCTTGTGGTGATAAACTTGTTCCTGCGACTTGGGGGTTATATGCCAAATGTTCTCTATTTCATTGTAAAGAAACGAATTCGTGTTTTTTTCTAACTGAAAGTAGGGTCGCGACACTGTCTAATTACTTTCCCTAGGTCTGCGTGGTAGGAAAGAAAGTTATGTAATCGGCTGACTTTTTTTTAGTTTTCTTCTGATCTTTACGTGTCAAAGGTTATTTAGTACAAAAATTAAAAACCCTTGGCAAAACGGTGTGTGCCGCTGTATCTGCATCATCGTGAGACGATTAAATATGCGTACGAGAATAACTGCCCCATAATGGTTAATACTCCAAAAAATTGTTTTCCTCAAAGACGGCTTTAACTATTTGTTGCGGGCGTCTACAATTAACAACACATTGCCATGGAATTTAAATTCGTAGGAAAATGTTGAGAGCAGCTCAATCCATTATAGACAAAGTTCATCAATTTCTCAATAATGGTCGTCATGAGTAGGAGCAACTCAATAAATTCCTGTTAAACTGTAAGCGATACCACTTTTTTGAAAATTTGCTTGGTGGCTCGGGGAAAGCCCCCATTGGGGCCCCAACTGGGACTATTGTGTGGAAATGGGGATTTGTGGACGAGCATGAGCCCTGTGGAGCTAGTATTCTCTGATTTAGCATCCAGAATACGTCCCCACCATTCTCGCACAAAACTCGAAGACGATCTTGAGGTCCATCCCCGCAACCTCCTCTGGCCGCAGCTGATGAACCCCAAGCACTCTGAGGTGTGCCGCAGCCAGCCCCTTCTCTGCACAGTACATGCTCCTCTGTCTCCAGCTGCACCTCGCAGAATCTGCAATTCTGTACCTCTGACTAGCCAATCTTGGCCAGGTGGTACCGTAGTGGACAGTGACCTGTAAACAGGCCACATACCATCCGCATACTATCTCTCTCCAGGCTGAGGATCTCTCTCATTTGCTGTCTAGAGAGTCTGACAAACAACCTTGACTGCCTTTGGCCAGGTGCTTCCTGCCAACAGGCTGCCCTACACTTCTCCTCCCACTTACCAACCTCCCTGATGAAGTGGCCCTTGGTGGTCCCTACGAAGGGCTCAGAACTACTGCATACATGCATGGTGCAACGGGAAGTTATGGTTATATATAAAAAATGAAAATACATGGGATTAGTAGATAAAGCCACGAAAATAGCTCAATGCCTGAAGGGCTGAGGAAAGTTGTGTGACGCGTCGCAATTGAAGGTTTTAGTGTTTTTTTATCCTGTGTATACTCGTCTAAGAGAAGCTTTTGTGTAGCTTCTTGAATGGTCCTATTCGCACAGGAAGCATTGTTGGTGTCCCACATTTTCACTCGTTGTAAACTTCAATTAATTCATTCAAATCGAGGTTGTCCATGGTGCTTCAATAAACTCGAAGAACCAGAAGAAAAACGCTTCTTAAAAAACTACTGACGCTAATTCTTTAACGAGGGAACTGGAAGTGGTCCAACACAGCTCGATTTAGGAGGGGAGCTCCGCTGTAGGACCGGACCGACTGGGTCGTCTCTCGAGACTTGAAGGATTCCAACACCCCCACTCACAGATCTTCGTAGGGCCTACAGATCAGACTGAGAATGGCTGGCTTTAGATCTGTTTGTTAGTCGATCTTCTCAGTCGTTAGGGGAGACACAACTGAAACATTAACATGTAAAGAGAACTCAGAACAATACGATTTGATTTGGTTCCTCAGCTGTCTGACATTCGCTCTTGTATTATTGTTTCCTTGTGACAAACGATCGAGCCTGAGAGTGAACGTTTGGCTGAGTGAGTGAGGATGATGATAGAGGATATGGATATGTTCGTCTGCCTCAACCATGCAGCGTATATCTGAATATTATTCCTCCTACAGCGATTAAGTGTGCAGTTTTCGAATTTCCCACGGTAAACGCCAACTGAATTTGATCAACTTACTATTTCTATAGGAATCGGTTGAATGATGACGTTGTTTCTGTGTGTGTGGCTTATCGAATTAATGGAGGGAAGGGGGAAGTTGTGTGATATTTCTCATCAGATATGTATTGTGGAGGTTTACTCCTATTGGCTTGAAATTAACGTGTGAGCGTAATTAACTTTTGTGTTACCGCCTTAATGTGGGGCTTCAAATTACCTAATGTGCTAACATTTTTAAAAATTTTCCTCAGACCATTACATGTTCATGTGTCGTTGCTGTTATTACATTTACTATCCGTTTTCTATTGATTATGTTTTATACGCATTTCAGGATCTGTCTGAAATCATTCACGCCTTTTGTGAAGTATGCGGCCATAATTCAAAGGACCTGAAAGTGTGTCAGAAATGCCGCCGCCCTCTTCCTGTGGACGCCAAAACAGTCACTATGAAGATGTTGATCCCTCAAAGTTCTTTGCACAAACCGTTGGAGGCAAGTTGTAAAGTCTGCGTTGGTGAATTTAGTTTCAAGTTTCTTTAAGTTTGCTGCAAATTGTGGGGTTGTGAGTTAAAGGGCTAGTGTGGTTTTTGCACGTGCTGGGAGTTGCCGGGAGACACTACGGCTCGGACTTGCGTGAAAATGGGGGTCCGAAGTAGATGAAGCTATTGAGGGACTTCAAACTGTGCGTTTAAAACAAACTGGAATAGTGTAGAACGAATTTCGCTTTTTGTGTGATAGCTGAAATTTGGGCCAATAATGGGGTTGAATTTGATTTTTGGAAATCACCATTTGGCTACAAAATTTTCGTTTGATGTTTGAATGTTCTCAAATTGAGTTAAGATCTTCTACGCTGTACTTCATTGACTGGGCCAGCATTCCAGTTCCAGCCATGCATCAGCATGCCCTTTCTATATCAAAATGACTGTTCCTTAACACTCGTTAAAGAGTTGTATCAGTCGAGAGCATGGGCATTCGTTCTGCATCCACCCTAAGTCCATTGGACTTATCAATTTATTTGTTGAAAATTCTAGTGACATTTGAGCGGAGTTTATAAGGACAACACTGTGCTAAACTCGATTTTCGTAGAAAGATTTGCTAATTCATCGAGGAGCTCGCGTTTTCCTACAGATGAGAATTTTATGATACTGCTGTCGTGTTATTTTGAACAGTGTGTAATAATGGCGTATTAACGAATTATATTTATCTTGAGTACATCCGAGAGAGGGTATTGTGTGATCTGTTCGGTAAGCTTTCCGCATTCTTCGTCAGAAAACGCCGTTATTTTTTAAATGATAAACGTAAGTGCTTTTCGAGGGCGACTGGTGGTTACCATTTTGTCTTTAAATGCACGCACGAACTGGCGACTATACTTGCTCCAATGGCAAGTGACGCTAGTGGTCTCCAGTCTTGGTGGCAGGGTTGACCACGTTGTGAGGGTTAATCATTTTCTGGTTAGTGCTCTCTGTCGCTACTGTTCAGTGCAGGTTGTTACTGTGCGTACTTCTACCAGGAATACCGTGCCAGTATAAAAAATCGATTAGAAATGTAGGTAAAGTGGTGGTAGGGTGGAGTACACAGTCGGCCTTTTAAAAGTATTGCGATCCTGTAAAAAAAGTGGTCCCAGGACCAACGTGCCCAGTGGTGAGTCAATACAGCCGTAATTAATTCATTGATAGTGCTTCTGTGGGAAGGTTGTGGTTGAGGAAGCCTGCTAATGGAGTGCAACGGTTTATGTCATCAGTTAGGCTTAGTATCCAGCATCGTTCCATCTACACTCCTGTGCCATGTCCATATACATCACAGTAAGCGAGAAAAACGAATTAATGTCTTTCGACTGTGAGAGTGAAGGGATCGCTTGGTGCCAAAGACTCTTCTTAAGCAATTAGGTTTGAATGTGAACTTTTAAAGTGTATTTCAATAAGATAGAACTGCTGCTAATCATGTGATAAGATATTAACGTGTGAATTGGGTTTGGGCTTCATAATGAATACAATTGCCGTTTCAGGATCAATACCAGTATGTCTACACCGTTCGTTGCGAGGCATGCAATCGCACCTCTTTGGACTTAAAAATTTGTAATTTCTGCAAGAATCAAATACCTGAGGGGGCCACTCCAATTCTCTTGAAAGTGAAATTTACCCAGGACTCTAAAGATCATTCGGTACTTGAGAGTTATATTATTCACCTTAACACTCCCCTATTTGAGCGCTATCCTTCTTCGCTTCTTAACTGCTACCTTTTTCAATCTTTGTGACATCAGGGAGTTTAATTGTGGACGTTGCTAGTTCTTTTCTGCATGTACAGTAGAAATTGCTGTTGAAATTAGAAATTAAGTTGGTAATCTCGAGCTCGACTCTCCAGCATTCGACACAGAATTGTGAACCACATTGGCTCAGTATCTGAATGTGTTGGTGGTTCAGTGGATGAATAAAATGAAAGGTTAAACCTCCACCTCTCGATCCAAACGATTGTAGGTACACTTTTGCCGTGAATCCCCTTCCAAATGTTCTGTATGAGTAATGTGTTCTTCCACAGTGTCCTGTTTTATCTTCACTGGTTCAGGTAGCTCTGAAAGTTTCTGGTGTGCCTGCCCAGTGAGATATCGCGCATTTCTGGTCTTCTCATCAGCGCTTGCACGCCTGATGCATTCTTAGTTCAGGGAACAGCTTTTGGCGTTCTGTGGTCATCTGGTCTTTGTGTAAGTGATCCTCCATGATGGTTGGCTCTGAGACTGTGCAGTAGTCACAAGCCACCCCTAGGACTCCTCTTGGTTGTGCTTCCTGCAGTCGATACTGCTGCGCAATAACAGCACCTCACCTCACCTCTAGGCAGTACAGCAGAAGTGTTGTCTTTCGAACAGTTTGGTACTACTGTCGTCTTTTCAGTCTGAAGCAGTGCTATTTGGTCATCCTCCTGCTTCATAGCTATTGCAAGACAATCTGGTTGCAATTTTTCGCACCCCACTGATAATTTCTGCAGGCAAATGACCTGAAGAGATGCTGCTTGTGAGAAGTGTGTAGGTTGTGGTGAAATTTATCCAGGTAGTTTGACTGCAAGTTAGTTATGATTTGGGCTTAGCATGGCGTGGGATGCATGGTGTTTGATCGTGCCAAAACGAAACCTCAGAAGTCTGATGAGCGAGCATATAATGAGATCAACTAAGCCTTTGTAGTGTAGTTTTTCCATAGATCACAAACTGTTGTTGTTCCTACAGTCAGTAACAGTACTTCGAGCCTTATCCTGTATCATAGCGATTACGTGACAAAGAATTTCAGGCGGTGGTTGCTGTGGTTACTGACCTAAGTAAAGTTTATGTCGTGAGCCACTAATTATCCGTAGAGCAGTTGAGCTGGGGTTCAATCAGCTTATCCTCTTGCCAGCTTTGAAGAGTACTGTGTCTGTCTTACGCTTTGATCTGGCGCATTTTCCTTCTTAATTAAAAAATGCCACACCTTGCGCTCTGCCAGGTGATGCACTGGGATGATTGGGAGATGGTCCTGCATCTGCAGGATATTCTCAAAGCACTCAACGTTGCACTGGGACCCCTTATGCTTCTAGAATTCCAGTCTTCCTGCCCAGAACATGAAATACGATGAGGTCCTGTTGCTGGGCTTAGGCCCACAGATCAGTTGCTATCCACTGCAGTAGCTTTCCTGGAAGTGTCAAATGTCCTTTCAGTGACTGCTTGGGATTACCACCTGTTCACCGTTTAGTGAACGGTTCTGGGGCACCTCCTCGTTTGCTCTCCGTGTACATTATAGTAATGCTGAAATGACTCATTCATTGAAAATTTCTTGAGACGATGTCCCCCAGCATGACCTTAATTCCCTTCACAAAGGCTTCTCATGAAATTATGATGAGTAGGCGTTTTGATTTCCAGCAGAGACACAAAGACGATTCCTTACAAGTATTCCAAGAAACAGAGTTATGGTGGCTGATATTCCTCATGGGTTGTCCCAAATTAAGACTATTTTTCCCCTTTTAGCTTTTCTGAGTTTGTTAGGCCATGTTGTTCACCAGCCATCTTCACGGTTGTCTTTGAGGTTTTAAGAAAAGTTACAGCCTAGTAAAGAACTTTCCTGTTTGTTGATGCCTTAGGTGTTAGCTAGATTTGTTTCATATTCTGTATTCGTGGCCAATATCCTGGATGGAGAGTGATTGTTGTGGGGTTTGAAACACAACCAATGCAGCTTTCCTCTTGGCATTCATGACTTTGGCTATTATTGTCACCCTTCCATCATGTAAGGTGAACCATTTCACGGAAAAACACTTACAGACTCTTCAGGCATCATGACTAATTACTACACTTTTGCATGCTTGGCGTCGGCTTAGGCTCATAATTTTCGTATTTGTAATGTTTTGTACTGCATGGCATATGACTTATTTATATTAAAGATATGGTGACACAACTCTAACGCAGGGCTCGTTTTTGGGAGGGGATATGGCTATTTCAGGAAGCTTCCCATAGAAAGGCTGTGCCATGTCGCCTCTATAGTTTTGTTTGGCCAGACCTTTCTCAATCATTATTTAGGGCTCTCCCAAGACGTTCACGAATGTTGGGTGTCCCTTTGACGAGAACACCCATCTTGCTGGCCAGTTATCTAAGCCCATTCATCTAGCACGACCAGTTTTCCCCAGTCCAGAGCGAGGAAAGCTCCCTTTTCACTTGCACTTCTCCAGTCAATGGGTAACTGACCGGTGATCGCTTGGATTCATTCAGTGAATGCTGTCCTGTAGGCCTTGGTGATCCACATGAGCGCAAATAACGGGGCAATAGCCAATCACACCTAAGTAAGTGGTTGCTAATTGCTCATAATGGAGCGAACGTTGTGAGAGAAGTGCCTTTGAGTGACTGGAGGGGTTGTCTGAAAGACCACCTCACACCTGTATTGACTCCCAACGTCAGCTATTTAGGAGGATTAGCTGGGTTTTTGCACATCCACTTGCAGCTTGACGTGATCGCACCATTGGGTGATGGTTTGGAGCACTTGATGGGGTTTTGCCTCGATTTGATCGATCGACTGTGCATGGATCAGCACAATCAGGTCGTCCACATGGCTTGAAGTTGGTGGTTGAGGCTTCTGAGAAGAACTTCAACTAAGACGATCCAAAGTGCTGGTCTGAGGACGGAGCTCTGTGGGCACCTCTTTCTTTTTCGTTCTCTAGACGTACATATGTCACCATTGACATGCAGCGAACTGCTACAAATAGAACTTATTTGTCAGGTAACTTCTGATGAGCAAGTACAGGTTACTGGTGATACTCTGACTTTAAGACCTCATTCTTCAAATTGACAGCAGTTCCAGTCACATGGTCATACTATCATCACCTACGTACAGAACTGACACGTTCTGTTATAATGAGCTGAATGAGTCATCTTGGGCGTTCCATTCACCAGTGCATAATTATCGCAGCGTTGTTTAGCTTGAATATCTGTGATTTCGCACTGTGTGTGGGCACTTTTGTGCTTGTTGAATAGTTCGGAGGCTCTGCCAAATTATTTGATGGCTGACGCTTGGCAGATGCTCTAGGCCCTCTTTCCAGAGTGAGCGGCCTCAGATTCGTTGCCTGATTTACATAAATTGATAATTAATGTTTCACAAGTGCGAGAAAATTCGAATCAGACACTGAGATGTTTCTGTGTTGAAGCTTTTTTTGGATAGAAACATAATGGTTGCATGCGGTGAAACGCATTTAGCGACAACCATTTTAGTAGAACTGAAGTTTTGGTTTTGGCGAAATGGCCCTAGGTTTGTGAAGGTTTCAGTTGTAGGAGTTGTAACGGAAATAAAGCTCTTCTACAAGAAATTTATTCAATTCAGTTGCAAAACAGTTCTAATTAAATCGTTTTGGAATATTAGCTCACCTCTAGTGAGGTTAATGATGTGAGTTGACTTGCTACTCTAATGCATCATATCTGTGCTGTATTCGGACCCAAATAGTAATAGGTGGCCTGAGCCAAGGTATCTAAACTGGGCCTGTGCATACTTGAAGTACCTCGGCATTTTCCTTCAGAATGTCCAAGATAAATCTCAAGAGTGGTCAAGAATGTCTAAGCCCACTGTCTCAACTCTGGAGAACTTCGATAGCCTCTCCTCCCCTTTCCCCCTCCTCGTGCATGATCAACGACAGTTCTGGCACTTGCCAATGGTGGAAAGGTAGCCATCATAATTAATATGGCGATTTCTACATCTCAACTCAATTATTCTTCAGTAGTGCACGATCTGTTGTTTAATGCATGGTAGTTTCCTCTTATGTTGGATTTGGCCGCAGTTAACTCGTTACTCTCGTACTGAATAGAATTCCGTTTTTCAGAAATCTGATTCGACCAAAAAGCGTAGATGCCAAAGGAAGAAGAAAGTGGAAGAACCAGGTGACGACTTACCTACACGTTTTTTTAAGTAAAGTTTGTATTTGTGTGGAGGTGATTGCAGAGCTGTTGTGAAGGTGATGACACTTCACTGTGGGCATTTGGAATTGATGGCAGGGCTATCTCATTGCTTCGCCCGTTTGACTCCCTGAATTGCACTTTATGCCAGCTTCAAATGGCAATTCTGTGCTCTATTCAGTGTTTCTATGGACAATTTCTAGCTCTGTAGACTTTTCTCTTTTTCCCGCCTTTTCAGTAACCTAAATGCAGTGGAAAAATGAAAACTGTGGGAACCCTAGTGTAAAATGATGGGGAAGGGGTAATGTAAGAAGAACCAGTTATACATCGTCCTAATAGAAGGCTAACGATTTGATAGCGAGAGAAAAATAACTAGATGAATATTTTAGTTGGGGTACCTCTTAGAGAACGAAACAGAATAAATTTAAGAAAAGGAACACCAGAGTAATGATTGAAAATATGTAACGAAATGAATTAGTTAATCGGAGCTTAGAGTTCAGTTGTTGGAGAATGAAGACGAGGCAGAGATGCTTTAGAAAACTGGAGGAAGAGTGAAAGTAGGGTTCAGATTGTAACAAATTGTATGTAACAGGCCAAAGCAGTTGGCAGATGGGAAGGAATGCTTTCCAAATTATACGACTGTCAGAACCTCGGGTCGATACATCTGAGAGTGTGTTGCGAAGAAAGCAGAAGTAGATGGCTTCGAAGCAAACTAACTGGTATCACTGATGTTGTTCGCCGCTGGTCCACGGGTACCTATGATGATATGTTAAACTATCTCAAGTATTCAATTATAATAAAAGTAATAAATCGAACAAACAGAGCTCTGACGTGAACACTGAGAGTAGGGCTGTATGAACGAGGATGAAGCCCCCCAAAAAACCGCTGTTGTATTTACGTATCTGGTGTGGCTAAGGCACACAGAGTTCGCATAAAGAAAATCGAGAGTTACATAAGTGACGAGGGATGTTATTAAAAGTGCTTCTAAACATAGGATATTCAGTATAACGACAAAGACAAAGGTTCATATTCTAAGGATACTTGGAGTATGAGATCAGAGCTCGGGATCGCTTTCATTTTTCCCTCAGTTCTCAGATCCCAACATTTCCAATCCCTTCGAAGTTCTACACTCCAACACTCTCCTTCATTCCAAGAAAACGAAGAGCACCTGAGAGAAAGAAAATTTAAAAATATTGAAGAGAAAATAATAAGGCAAATTCTTCAGTCTGAGATTCCCTGATTTGGTGTGAAGTTCCGCGTGTACTACAGTATGAAGGAAAATGAGGGCTGGTTAGGAGTTTGATTAGGTTCTTCGAATCTTTGATCTCCCTTTCCTTAGTTGTCAAAGAGGAATATTCATATTCTGAGGAAACTTGAGTACAGGATCCAAGCTCAGAATCGCGGTAATATTTCCCTGAGTCGTCCCAACATTTCCAATCCCAGCGTAACACAGTCAAGTCTTCCATTTAGTGAACTTGGTAAAAAGTAGTTCAATGTCCTACGTAGGAACTGGTAGTGCATAACGTTAGAAATGCCATGACCTTTATTGAGTAGATTGCCAACATGTTTTTTCTAAGAAGCTACTTGTTTGCTAATCTAGAAATATTGAATAAGAATTGTTTGAGAAATGACTGTTGATAGGGTTTTGGGAAATAATATTATTGAGTTTATTGAACCCTGATTTTCTGAGAACGTACATGCAGGATTTATAAAGAAAAACCCTACAAATTATTACACAACGGTTTATTATTCGGATAATCAGCTTGACCTAGCATTAATGCTCTGAGACCCATCCTGTTCGATTCAGCGTCGAAAAATATCATAATGAAACCCAAAAAAAAGGTCGAAAAGAACTGAATCGTAATATCAAAATAAACAAAAAAAAACGAAAGTATCTAGAAAAAACTGATTTTTAATATGAAAACATGCACGCTAAATACTAATATCTATGAAAAAACCAAAATGAGAATGAAACGAAAGAATCTAAAAAAAATTGAATCGTATTAAAACCAAAACGTCGGGGAAATTGGAACGGGGGCGCTCGAAGCGAAAGGCGAAAGGGGAGTTGAGTGGCATCGTCGTTGGGAGGCAAGCGAGCCTCGAGCGCGGTTACTTTTTTAATGAGTCGGGCGGGAGGGAGGGAGTTCAAACGACAAAACGCTGTAGCTCCCGCGTTGTACTGCGTTTCGTTAATTTTTTTAACCGTTTTTTGCCCATTACAACCACGGGCTTCGTCCGATCGGATTGCCGAGATGGCGGGCACAACTAGATACCAAATCGGATTTTTGGGCGAAAGAACGAATTTTTTAGACCACGTTAAAGGCACAAAACGGCCCAGACGGCGGACGGACATTGCAAATTAGGAATCTCCATGTCTTGAAACGTAAAGTATCAAATTTTGAGGGGGGTTGTAAAACATTTTTCATGACCGAAAACATAGGGTTATTATTCAGAATGAATACTAAACCAAAACTGCACAAAAACAACGTTCCTTTAAAATTTTCGAAAGTGTTTATGATGTACTCGTTCATGTCCCCCGGGTGAGAATTTTCATCCACAAGATTCAATTTAATTGGCGTCGCATGGTAATGTGCTGAATAACAAAATCGGGACTGATTTGGTTCTGCCGTTTTCTCTCACATAGACCAATTCCTCAAATAAAGAAAATTTGAAGAAATCTGAAAAAAAAAAAAAAAACCTTCAGCCTTTCTTACACTGTCAGGATTGGTAGTGAAAAGTAGGGTTGTGGTGAAATGTTGGATTGCAGAAATGGGCTGAAATCCTTAGGTACTCCATCTCAAGCATGTACTGTAAACACCTTCAATGGCGTATGTTTGGACGAATGTGATCTTTGTGATTTATTCCTCGAATTTCGACTTACTGGTTGTCTCAACTACATTTTTTTTTCAGTTACTCTCTCCCTCTTATCATCTGACGAAGAAGAAGGCGGAAATACGGAACAGAAGCGATTAAAATTACCGGTCGTTGTTGACAAAGAGCCTGTGGTCACTAACGAAACGACGGCGCCTTTTGGGCACATTAGGATAGAAGGTGCCGTGTTCAAAAATAATCAACCGAATTAATTATTTTGAGCTGGTTTGACTATCCTGGTATGTATTTTGTAGGCGGAGGTCTGGATTTAGCGGACATAATTACCTCTCCGGATGTTGAACGAGCGTTGCTTCAATGTCGAACTGTGAGGATAGGCTCGTACAAAACTGTGCCAGAAGGCAAAGTGGCCATAACGGAATTTGGCTTGTACATCAAGGTTCCTTCTATCGATACTAAAGGTATGTTATCTCCTTTCTTGTTTCTTCTTGAAATATACGAGTATTCTTACAATAGTTGACTCAATATAACTTCCTGACAACGTTAATCAACTTCAATTTTCTATTCTAATTTTGTCAGTTTTTAAATGCTAAAGTAGCGAGAGCTAAATATTATTAATGAGAGGTCAAAGCTAACGAACAAAGGGGGGATAGAGTGAGAAGTATTGCCTGGAACAAGGGAGTTCACTGATTGTCAAACATTCTTTTCCCAGCTATAATAGCAGAATAGAGTAAGAATTGGTTGGGGGCAGAGCTTCCAGAGTCGTGTGTATGTGGTAGGATGAGTGATTTGAAGAATCAATGAAATGAGGTAGGTTTAAGAATATAAAATAAGCGATGGGAAGTTTTGGTTGAAACTGACAACTTTCCTAGCTTTTTACGAACTGAGATAAATGAAGGCTGTAATGAGCAATTACCAAGGTGCGGGACGACTCTGTAGACATATAGTTTCACACAATTTCTCTCCAAGTTTAACACTATTTAATTTGGTAATTTCGCGCAATCGGATAGCGTATAAATATCTTGACAAGTTTCACAGCGTTAAATTAGGTAATTCCGCTCTGCTAATGACTTTAAATCGTGAAATGGCATATTCGGCGTTTAAAATAATAATTGTGTGTATGACTTTTTTCTTTTTTTTACAGAAATGGTCACAGTAAAAATTTTCAAAAATGAAATTATTAAAATTCTTGCCAATTTCGGGAAAACGATACCCGTACTATTTTACTACATCACAGCAGTGGGCGCAGAAAAAATAAGGCGAATGTTGGGAATGACCTCGCAAAGTCAATCGAGGGCACCTTACTTCGATCCAACTAGCTCAGGTATGTTGGGTTTGATAAATGTTTTTGTTTAGGAGATTTTAAGATTTAAGATATTTGAACAGGAGATCATAAACAGTAAGGAGGTAGCTACTATTTTAGTTCATTCAACATCCGATAAATAGCGAGGGCTCGTCCGAATTGCATATTTCCAAGTTCAGATCGTTGAAAGCCGAGCGCGACATAACTTTAAACTACTCGCAAAATCAGTTTCTGAGCTGAACTTTTTGGGAATCGCTGGGGCGATCTGTTTTTCGATTACTTACAAATGTTGTACGTGAATGGAAAGCAACCACACGACACAGATTCAACGGTGTTCGAAATTCGCAACAGTTACTGTTATCATATTATGTGAGGGAGAACGCATACCGAAACATAACGATAACTTTTGAATGTAATGGGAATTCAGAGTATTATCCGCAATTACAGCATGGATTAACTTCTATTCGCAGGGAACTGAGAGGGAGCAATATCATTCCTCTGTAACACATTGTGTTTCGAGGCATGGGGGGTTCCAAATCAGCGATGCCCAGGCTGTATTTTACCTTTGTGTAGTAAAAAATCCGTTCTTTTGCACAAAACTAGAGGTCCGATCCTGCTCAGTAATCCGATCAGACGAAACCCGTGGTTGTTATGGGCGCTAAATGGTTAAACAATTGGTTGTGTTGCCGGAAATTTGTCGTGTTTGGTATCGTTACCTAGGTGTTTTCGACGTTGAATCAAATAGGGCGGTCCTCAGAGGTGTAGGACTGCGTATAGAGGGAAATCAGTGTGGTGCCCCCTTACACAGTATAACCAATTTAATAAACTCCTATCAGAGGTCAACTAGAGGCGATTGACATAACTCCCTTAAATGGCCACTTCACTCGTTTTTAACTGTTCACTATAAACGAGACGTTCTCTGTGTGTTCACTTGCTATTCCTAGTTGGTTTTGACTAGTTTTTTTTGTCATAATAATTTCCGTGACCAGTGGAGAAGCTAAGTCGAAACCAAATCAAGCGTTTGTAGCACCTTAACCTGGGCATGGTTGCCTTTCCGAAGGTTGGCTCGTGATAACTCGTGATGTGCATATTAAGTTGCACCTTCGAGACAGCTCTCAGCATACGATACGCGTCGTAATAGATGTTAGTACCTAAGACCACTTTATCTTGGTGTAAGAGTTGTACACATAATCGACTCAGAATCGATGCACTGTTCAGCATGTGATAAAGATACATCATACCATTTTCACATTTACCGGATTCCACGGGGTATTTCGTGCACACAACATTTTATGAGGCAAACGCCAAACCATCTATGTGGAGCCGGAACACAGTGAAATCGCAGTAAATATGGCGAGGGCGGGTTTATCAATGTGATTTGTAGGCGAATAAAGGTCGAATAAGTCAAACCTTCGAGTAACTCCGTATGGCCTATTTGTTTACATGCGGTAAAAAATTTTTTGTAAAGCAATCATCAAGGATTGTTCGATTCTGACGACCCGACTCGAATTTTCTCGCCTTTTAGTTTGCTGTACTCAGAGACATTTTTCGAGGGTGTGCATCCCATGTAATCACCCTTGAGTTTTCGTGAACCACGCCCGACGCATCCGTGAACTTCCATTCCCGACTTGTGTGATTTCACCAATATATCTTTCGTCACCTTCACATCAGGTTCACAGCATGCCAGAAGTTGAATTTCCGATGAAGAGACTATTATTTTTATTCCTTCGATTAATGCCAGATTATCCTTTCATTGTTAATTGATTTTAATTATTTTCTATACAATATTTTGCATTCAATTCAGACATTCTCAAGCATGCACGTTGGCGTAACACTGTTCATCAATTCACTTTGACGGTCGGCTAGTGATTGATACTCCTGCTATTTCCACTCACTGAATATCGTTGACCAATGGCTGAAATTCAACGTTTTAACTGTAAAAATGTTAAACTGGCCCTAAGGCTACTACTTGAAGAAACTCGCTGGGCAGTCTCAGAGGTGCGAGACTGCATCAAGCCTTAGGAAGCGCCTGTGTCGTGTTTTGGCCATCAATCAACCTGCTCTTCTTCTGGACGCTGCTGTTGACTGGAAATGAAAGGGTTCTCAGACGTGGAGGCTTGTGTGTGCTTGGTTAGCGAGGTGCAGAATTTGGATCACCTTCTTTTCCGCCGTGGGCACTATGTTGATGATCGAGTATGACTAGCGAGAAAATGTATCCTGCAATGTGCTCAGTGGCAGTGTACCTATGTGGGCACTACTGTTACAGCTCATGGAAGAGTTCCTTGAGTCTACGTTTGTGACGTTACTGTTGAATTAGTTTGTGTTATGTATGTGTAGTATAAACGATAGCTTAGTACACAAATAACAATTATATTATAAAACTGTAATTATTTAATATTTAGAATGATTATTTGTAGAATGTAATGTGGCCTGTAGTCTTTTTTGGGAGCAGGCTGGTTATTTTTTCAATAAATCTGTTTAAAAAAACAATTGTGGCAGGTACGATACGATAATACTTTTTTCGCCGAAGAAACAGGATCGTGAAATGTCTCTTCTTTTACCACTCTCAATACTTTGAATTGGAACCTTTTCTCAATAGTTCTGTACACATCCACACTACAAGCGCCTAGGAACGGGAAAACTTATAATTGTTACTAGTGGCTCAGTTGAGCTACATACCTACGCCTAATTTTAATTTAAAACAAATTCTCTGATTGGATGTTGTTTACACACTAAATTGTATTTTACATTTGGCGATTTTTTTCCCACAGTGGAGAAGCATAAGCGAATCACTCTTCTTCCTGAGAAAATTTCAGAAGAAACTAGATTGTTTTTGAAGACCACGTACGATTCACAGTGTCTCTTAGAAATTTTATCGACCGATGAAGCGAATTCAATTCTTGTACGAGCAGCACCTTCCAGCGACGCAACAGTTGATGTAAGTTTTACGCGATGAACTAAGACCTAATAAAACCTCTAGGTTAACGATCGCCCGCTCAGTTAGAGGCAGTTGTTACTTTCCTTGGCTCTACGAAGCATCGGAAGAGAAAAATTTTTTTGAGTGATTGCCAATTTGTGAATGAAGGTTTGACAAGTTTAGAGTTCATGTTTTCGAAAACTCCTGACGTACACGGTGTTTTAAATTGTGTTTTAGCAACAAGGTCAGGGGCAGGTTCGAGGTAAAGAAAACTTCATGCCGTCCCCAAACAATGCTGCACCGGCTTCTTCAGGAGGAGCTCCTGCGTCGACTCCAGGACGGGATCCACCTATTCAAGCGTGCGTATTATTTAAAAAAATAATTTTCGCTAGTGTACTCGTACATTAGAGTAACTGTCAATCAAGAGAGCGATTGATTTTTTTGTGGTACGATTTCGTCTGTGCTTAAGGTTTTGTGACGTTGTTAGGCAAACACTGGGGATGAACCCTCTGCTACAAAATACGAAATAATAGACAACTTCAAACGGAAAAGAGAAATTATATTACAATAGCACAAATAAATTATTTAAAACTAACTCTAGCTCTACACAAAAAAAAAAGAAGAGAATCACAAAAACCAATGAAGAGTAAACTTATGAGCTTATTACAAAAGAGAAACCAACAAAATAAAGACTTCTCCAAGAACGAAGGGCCCAATGGTTCCTCCAATGGTTTGAGGATGGCCTTGTCTTCTTGCTGGCGTCTAGCTGCTTCAAATTATGGGGTAACAGAAACGGAAATCAATAAATCCTTAGCAAAAGTTGCGGTGTTGACAAACAAGGGGGCCAGATAGCAGAAAATTGGTTGTAGAGATACTCGGGAAGCAGTTGAGAAAAGCGACCTTCGTTAGGCACACGAGACGACAAATGGAAGTTCGAGGCAGAGAATTGTAGAAGGCAAAGTATAATGAACTGAGCCTGTCGCTAATCTATCCCAGTGGAAGCTGAGATGGGCTAAAGAGATGAGAAGGTGAGAAGACTAATAGGGTGGTGCTTTGTTGACGAAGCCAACAGGATTATTTCGAGTCAGTTGTTTCACTTCAAAGGGATTTGTTTCCCTTTCGTATCGGAACCTTGCTCATCGGAACGTTGCTGATTGCTTATAGGCCTTTCCAACTCTAGGAGGTAGCCTGAGGAGCGAAAATGTGGAGAAGTTTCTCGCCCCTCCCCATTCATTCTCGCCTCACTCCGTTCAAACTCGCTTCTTGTCGAGGAGCGAGAATGTGGAAGGGTCTTCGTTCAGCCTCTCCTCGCTCTGCCTGACATCGCTCAAGAGCAGTCAGGTATGAGTAAATGGATCACTAGGAGCCGATGCAAGAGACTCTCCATCTGGTCATTTCATGATGGATGCATGTGTTTTTGCCTTGTCCAACTTTGGCGATCATGCTCCATGAGGATGCTTCAGGAGAGTGCGGTTGCACATTCTTTGCTTGCTCCACTTTGGCAAACAGGCACTCCGAGGATACTCCACGAAAGTCTGGAGGGGGCGTTTGAACATGGGGTGGGGTGGGGGGGTATGTAAATATGTATGTAGGTCACTAGAAACAACATCCTCGAAGCAATGACTGACTGGTCTTTCACATTGTAGAAACTTGAGTAGATGTAAATCAAATACTCACTCTTAATTTTTTGTTACAGGATTATGGTATATCCCCCTCCTCCGGCCAAAGGCGGAATTTCGATCAACACAGAGGACTACGGTTGTCTCGGTGAAGATCAATTTTTGAACGACGTAATAATCGATTTTTATTTGAAGTGAGTTGTTACTAATTATTCGCCTTTTCAATGCGTCACAATCCGTTTTCGAAGGGATGTATTGTGACTAAACCCCTATTTCGTTGCGAAACTTCAGAAAAGGGTCCTACCGAAGGTGGGCCACTTTCATATTAAACCTGGCCTCTGTACTAATTATCATTTGTTAAGCGTGAATTTTGACTTGAGCCACGGCCTATTAAAGGTGTTTATTCCATCCCATGGGCTTGTTCTCTGGACAAACCGAAAGGCCACCTCCAGTTCTGCTCCTGTGCATGATGGTAGGAAGGTATAGGTATAGTTACCACCTGGCAACCACCATGCACATTTGGGAAAAGAAAAATTAATTAGGCCATAAAAAACTTTTACCTAACGAAAATGAGAATTGAAGTTAACGTACTGAAGTACGTTAACTCAGTACTGAAGTCAGTTAGTCATGGTCTTAGTATAGAAAGAGAAAAGTGAACGGGATGGCATTGTGGTGGGGGTATTCACTTGATGTTTAATGAGATCATAGACTATATTTCGCTAACCGCATTCCACATTGTTTTCCCAGGTACTTCTTAATGACTCAGTTGACTCCGGAGGAGCAGCACAGGACACACATCTTTTCGTCATTTTTTTACAAGCGACTCACAACCAAAATACCCCCTCGACCCGACGATAAACACTCGCCGGCTGAGAGGCGGCACAATCGAGTTCGCAGTTGGACAAAACACGTCGACTTGTTCTCGAAGGATTTCATCATCATTCCCATTAACGAAAAGTGAGTTGTAGTTTCATTTTTAATACTCGGAAGATGTTATGTGGTTGTTGACTCAAAACCTGTTCTGGAAACATGTATGATTGAAGAGCCTAGGACTGACAGGTTCTGGTGGGTGCTGTGACACCGACAGAGTTCTGTCACTGGCGTTCCTTTACCTCTTTTCTTGCCCCTTTGAGCCCAGTATTCCTTTTTCTCACCAACCTTATTTCGTCATCCTTCTGTGCCCATCCATTTCTGGAACGTCAGATCTGCCCAGTCAATGTGTGGCTGTTCAGATACGTTAAACTTCAGATGAGTCCCTCATTCCCCCCCCCCCCCCTGAATGGTTCTTTTAAACTGCAGGTGAACGAAGGTGAAGAGGTGATGGACACTGTTACACAGCGAGAACAGGAATTGAAATTATTTTACAAAATGAAAACATCACGTTAATACGCGAAATCTGGCACATTTTGTAGAACAGAATGAGTTAGGCACGGGGGGATTGCTAACGTAAACGAAATTAGTCAGATGTAAAAGGGTCATTAACGTACAGACATCAGAGCTCAATTTTCGCCACTCGTTCTGATTTGGAGCTCCCTTGACATCTCATCACATGTTTACTGACTGCCTGTCTTCTCATTCTAGTAATACGTGTACGTATTTGTGTTCATGCAGGCCTCTTTTTTTCGTAGCCACTCAGTACTTCCGTTCTATTCAACACATCCGGTTGTAGTGGTCAATAGATGTGCTAACTTTAAGTAGTTACTAATAATACGAGATTAAAACAGGAATAATGCGGGAACGGGAGTCAAATTTCAGGTTACTTGTACGTGTTGCGTGTACCAGTTGCTAAAACAGTTCATTTTATGACTAATGCTCTACGTGTATTCAACGTTGTACATAAGTTAATGAACGTTTCGTTTCAGTTCCCATTGGTTCCTCGGCGTGATTTGCTTTCCTGGGCTTACGCAAGCAGTTAAAATGAGCGATGGCAAGCCAGTTCCTAACCCATCTAAGAGAAAAGGTAAGAGACCTAACACAAAAGTATTTTATCCTTTTTGTTGACTCTAAACCCTTTGTAAAAAGGCTGTAACTTCAACTTTGTAATAAACGAGGGATTTAATTATTCATCGTAAATACGTACGAGCCGAAGGGTTGAGAAAAAAATTGAGATTCGTAGAAACACATTTAGTAATAAATTATGATAATAATAGTACTAATTATACTACAGAAAATACAAGAAGGCAAAAGTCACACAGAGTGTAGGGGTGTGTTCAGGGAGGAAAGAAAATGTCAAGAGAGGATAAAACATGAAAAGTAGGGTGAGGGACCAAAATGTACAAAAATATTTGGTGCGTTGCAACACACAACTTTCCTTAGCTCTACAACAATTCACTTTGTACATGGCTAATTCTATTTAATCAATTCATCTATCACTCAGTTAATTTGAACTTGGTCAAACAACGCTTTACGGCAGCAGCAAGCGGTAGCGCTTACAGTTCCAGATTTTATTGTGCTGCTCGTACTCATTTCAGGACCAAGCAATTAGTGCACAGAGAATTAATGGGGCTGTAAACAAGAATTTTTTGAAGAAGGATAGTAATTACTTTTGCAGAGTTATTGGGTAAAAACTTTTAGAACTGGTAGTAAGCGAAACGCCAGTAGATGAAATTCTTGAATTTCTGGAGTGAGCCTCATGTATCTCATGAGCGTTTTTAAACACTCACCCTTTAGGTATTAGATTGGACTACAATACCAATTTTTTTTAACATTCTACAAAAATTCCAACGGACTTTATAAGGAAAAAACTGCGCTAAAAACGCTTTTCGTCGAAAATTTTGATAATTTATTGTGCTGCTCTCGTCATTTTCCCACGAATGGAAATTTCACGATATAATTGTCTTATTGAGAGCTATCTATATACAAAATTTAATCAAAATCGTTAGAGCCGTTTTTGACAAAACATTTGGTATTTCGATCACTATGATAACTATAGTTAAATTTCGGGGGATTTTGCCCATACCCTTATTTTGGCGTCTCATGGTAACCTGTAGGCTAGACATCATTGTACAGCTGTTTTGGTATGGTTGTTTTCTCTAAAAACCGCGCTAAAATCGATTTCGTCGAAAGTTTTGGTAATTTATTGTGCTGCTCTCGTCCCCTATATGGGAATTTTATGGTATAGTTGACATATTAGGAGCTATCAATATAAAAAATTTAATCAAAATCGTTAGAGCCGTTTTTGAGAAAAAAAATATTTGGTGTTTTGATCACTATGACTATGATGATAACTATAGTTAAATTTCGGTGGATTTTGTTCATACCCTTATTTTGACGTCCCATGGTAACCTGCAGGCGAGATATGAAGTTTGAGCTGATTTGGTACGGTGGTTTTCTCTAAAAATCGTTCACAGACACACATACACACACAGACCGTTTTCCCAAATAGTGTTTTTCGGACTCAGGAGGGTCTGAAACGTAAAGATCTGAAGAGAACTCAAATTTTTTTTTTCAGCCGATTATATAACTTTCCTTTCTACTTCGTAGAGCCAAGGAAAGTAAAAAGACGGTTTATTGAATTTTTCTCGAACATGGCTTCTTCGGGAGTTATCTTCTACCAATCAATATCTAACTTTTGTACTCCACAAATATTTCTGTACCAAACAAAAGAGGCTCATTGTTTACTTTTTTGAGTGAAAACAGCGTGAAACTCAGTGCGTCAATGTTTATATTTTGTTCTCCGTGAATGCACCTGTGCTGGTCCGTTAAATAACGTCCAAAATATTACAATATTAGCGTTTTATAAACATTTTCGAAATTTACCAGATATTGTAGTTAAGAAAATATGCCTAGAAGCCCCGTTAACTGTCTGTGTGCTTCGTGGGGGATTTCCCTATGAGTGCTGCTATACACTTAGTTTGAGTGTGAAATACTGAAATGTTGGGCGCACGAGAGGGCGAGAGTTGACGATCGAAAATAAAAGAACTCTGTGAGCGTGAGGAGGACGGTATTAAATGCAATGAAGTGAGTAGCCTTTGTGTACAAAAGGGCGACACAGAAGGACGAATCGGAAATATGCGTGAACTGGGGGAAACTGTCGGAACCAGAAAGCGAGCTGTAACTGGGCACAGGGAGACGAGTGACTTCCGCAATAGTTCGTATCTGAATGAGTCTTTTGGAAGGAGGTGTCTCTTGTGGAGAGGAGTGGGAAAAAGATGAGAATGTCCAGGCGAAGGGGAAACTCATCGTCAATTGCAATTAACTCAAACGGTGGAATTTTCACACGTAACAAAAAGGCTGAGGACGAAGTTGGCGAAAATAATGACTTTGCCGTTGAGAGTCCCGTTAGAGCAGGTACGGAAATTCCGAGGTCAAAAAATCTGGACTGATTCGGTGCTTTGGGTCGAACAGGCATTGTTCCATTCCCTCGGGCACTAACCACAGTTGAACATACCGTTCTCTTTTACCAATGTGTTAATTATTTTGCGTTACAGCCGGAGGAGTTCCACAAATGATTGGCGGTACGACGATCACAAGGGTCAACCAAGAGCCTCTCACAATCACTCTCGAGCCCGACGAAGAAGATCGAGATGAAGCTGAAGCGTCAGACAATGATTTGGAACCTAACAGCAGCGAAGAGGTTGGTATTTATTCATTCTACAGTCAAGGGAATTTGAATCTTTCTCGTGTTCTGTCAAATTTATGTTTCTAGGACGAACTAATAATTCGAATGTCGATCGTTTCAGGAACCAGAAGAAGAAACTGAAGAAGGCAGCGAGCTGCTAGATGATGCAACTCACCCAGCGCCGAAACCTAAAATGAAGAAGGAGCCTCTCGAACCAATAAAACAGTAAGAATGACTGGACTATTTGGCAAAACACGATTGATTACTGCAATTCTTATAAAATATCGGTTTTCTCATGCACTTTTATTGTTCCTCGTAGGATTGCAGCCCTTCATGGAATAAAAATGTAACGTTGGAAAATTTAATGCTAACTCGGTGTTGGAATGTTGCTAGACTTTCCTTGCAATGGGGCATGTAACTTGAACGGGTTGATGTCAATGTTTGGGGCTTCTCAACTTGGAGACATTCTACGTCCAAACTGTTTGTGAATTGTACTCAAGTTAAGCTTGATGGTTGGAGTTAGCTTTGTTTAGTCGGGGCTCGACAGCCACAAAACTTCCTGAGAGTCTCATACTGGCCCTTGGAAACTACGCTAAGCCCGTTCCCTCTGAACTAGCTCGTCTTCCGGTCCCTCCCTCCTGAAACCTTAAAATATCCCCCCTCTCCTTTTCAACTTGTCACGCCCGGCTTTCTATTCCTAAAACGACACTACCTGCATCTTAATGAATTCTTGCACTCTCTTGGTATTGCCCCGCATTGTACTTCGTTCAATTTAGCGAACTATCACAGAAAATAGGATTATTGCCGTTAGAACAAGGCATTTCAGTGGAATCTCAAGGAATCCAGTGAGAATTCTCGAAAAACTTAGGCACTAACGTTTGTTTTATGACATTTCTTGAGTTTATCAAACAGTGGGTGATGACATTTTTTGTCTATGTGTACATAAACTGACGTACTTGCGCGTTGAAAGGTTTTGGGAATCGGTGTTCTCATTCTGTGAACTTCCTCTCAATTTTCCCATTTTCTCAATTCAAACTACACAATGGAAGTCAAATACAAACAAATTAAACTTTTTTTAAAAATACAATTTATTGACACAACGTACAAATTAAAAAAAAAATGTTTTTAGTCAATATTCCTGTGACCTGTCAGGCGTACAATTACTCAATATAACCGTCATTGGCTTCAATTACCTCCTCCAGCCTTGTCCTGAAGCGCCCGCTCGTACATTAGCGAATGCTGCTTCGATAGTGGCGTGTCGAGATGCAACATTAGGGTGCTGCAACTTGTTAGTAACCCATGTATCAACGGTGAACATTTTTTCATCACCAAAAAATGTGATTTGCCCCGCTGCTTCATTTTTGAAAGAACTTGGTAGCAGGTTGCAGCGAGCAGGTCTGTTTCCTTATTTGATGACTGTTCCTAAACCCTCGAAGATGTGCAAGAGGCCGGCCCCTGCAGCTTCCACTGAACTCCGACCTGTGGCAGGTTTTTGGTCTTTACCATCTGGGAGGAGTTCTTGATTTGGTTTCCCGCCTGATCTAACTATTTACTTGCGTGGCAAGTTTCAAAAGGCCACGTTTCTTAGCCTTCACCTTCTTCGCAAACTCTGCAAAATAGTTATAGGCTTGCTTTGTAGCAGTCAATACTGCTAAGTTCGTCTGCCCTCCCATCAACTGTCGCCCACGGTTGTAGAATCTACAGTGGAGCAGCTCACGGTTTCTTGTTTCCTCCGCACTGGAGGCATAAGACACGCAGGATGGAGGGTGTTTGAGAGAGACATGTCCCATGAGGCACTGGCTTGTCCAGTGGTCTGGCTTCTTGAAAGACACTGTTGGATGTTGGGAACAACCCATACACGTTCTGACCGACCCTTTGATGAGGGTTCCGTTTTGTGGTGGAACCGCACAGAGTTCAGCCCAAAGTGGGGGAAGCTCCCATTTCACTCTCCACTTGTAAATCATGCACTTTACCGCTAGGTCAACTGGTAACTAACCAGTGATAACCTGGAGTGCTTCTGTCTTCTGTCGATACAGTCTTACAGGAGTGCTGCTCTCTGGGATTAGCCCAATACTCTCTTTTGACTGTTATTTGCTATCCCAGACAACGGAGGAGTATCCAATCATGCCAAGATACATGGCCTTGTGCCTCAGTAATTGCACAGTGAGGCAAACGTTGCAATGGTAGTGTCTTTAAGGGACTGAAGGCATAACTGAAACCCCACCTCTCTCCTAAATACTTGACGTGCTTTTCAAGGAAGATGCTATGGTCTCTAGAGCGTATTGAGTGTTGATTATTTACTTTTCCTTTCAAGAGGTTTATCAGGGTTTTTTCCTCAGCAACCTGCGCCTTGACATGCTCGCACCATTAAGTTGCAGTGAGCAATCCGCTTTGTTCTGGCAACCTCTAACAGCACCTTTATTATGTGAGACTTGTAATGTAGGTCCTCGTCTGCCTATTTCCACCACGATTGTCCAGTGTCCTCAAAAATCAACTTCTGACCCCTTTCCACGTCCATCAGAGTTCGAGATACCCGTTCCCTCGTATGGGAACTTTTTGCCAAGTTAGTGGAACCTTCCTTGGACTTTTCCGAAGCATTGTATTTCGCCACATCATTAACAGTCGATCTCAGGTTGGGTAGCTGAAGAATCAAATGATCAGCAAAGGCTTTCAATAAAATAACTCTCTCATTGTACTCGGGACATTTCGGCTGCAACTTCTGGAGGTGGCTTCCCTGCTTCTCAGCAGCAGGGGGCAGTCAGGAGGTTCGGAGGTGGAGGTTCACTCAGGGGTGGGTCAACTGGAGACGTGGTTTGGAGGCATTATAGCCTCCCCCACCTGCTACTCAGGCGAGGGTGTTGGACATCCCCTCCCTCCCCCTTACATTAGAAAAGTCGTGATAACCCCTCCCTAACAGGGTTACATCATGAAGCTCCTTGAGCGCACAATGTGCTGGTAGGCGACTACTCGCCTGGTGCGTTTCCCCCATTAGGAAATTCCTTGGAACCTGTACTCGACAAATAGAGTAGATTGGATGCAGACATGTCTCAGTTTGGCGATTCGTAGAGGGGTGTCTGCAGGGCTAGATAATCGTCCCAGCACTCTGGAACGCCATCTTTGAAGGTCTTTTCTGGAGCCTCGTGGAGACTGATTGCAAGCCATACGCCTAAGTGAATCTCTCACCAAATCTAGACAAAAACTCATCAAGTGCTCAAAACCGTCACTGAATGGTGCGAGCACGTCAAGTTGCTGGTCGTTGAGGAAAAACCTCAGTTCATCCTCTCGAAGGGAAAATTAAATAGCCAACCATCAATATGGCAAGCAAGGTCAAGTATTTGAGAGGCAATATAGGTGGGGGTGTGGCCACTTGGGGCATATGTTAATGTGGCACAATCCTTGCGTACAAGGCCATTTACTTAGGCGTAATTGGCTACTGCCTGGTTGTCTGGGGTAGCAAAATCAATAGTGAATTAAAGGAAATTACTGGCCCAATCCGAGAGCAGTGGTCTCATTCATACTCCTCAGTATGGCTCCTGTATCTTCATTTGAAGGCATATCTGACAACCTCCATATTTGTGTTTGTTTGTAATGAGTGTATTTCACTTGTACTGGATATGAAATCTGTCATAGTGACCTTCAACTTCTCTATCAATCTTCACAATATTTAGACATTCTGTGTGCCTCTGGGGAGTCACTGGATGTCATATGTTCTTACACCCAATCAGTGTATTCTGCTACCCTTTGTGCTACATTGCATCCAACCCAATATATGTGGTCTCTATATATATGGTGTATATTTTTGACCCTATTTCAATGTCTTCTCCAGGCCGTGCATTCTAATCTTCGACTCCCTGGCCGGGGCCAGCCGTTCTAAAGTTTGTGCCACCCTTCGTGAGTATCTACAGGTCGAATATGACGTGCGGCATCGTAATACGAAAGGGAAACGAGAAATTAACAAACACACGATGAGAGCCTCAGTCGTTAAAGTTCCTCAACAAACCAATTACACTGACTGCGGACTCTACGTTCTTCAGTACACTGAAGCGTTTTTCCAGGTAAAACCCTTATAAGTATTCTTGTTATCTCTCTGTCCAGACAGTCAATCAAAACTTGAAAATGTTCCCGTGGTTCTTTCAAAGCACCTGCAGGGGAGTTCCTCCCCCCTTCACTATTCTGCAAAGACCTGTGTCTTTTATTTATCATTCTGGTAATCATTCCCACCCTGGAGGTCATCTGCACTGAGCATCGACCCCTTTCAGGAATTTTTCACCCACTTTTCTCTTTCTGCAATGACACCTCTTGAAACCTGTGATGCTGTACTCATTGCCAGAGCTCTCTGAAGTTAGCCTTCGGGAGGACCTCGAAAACTGCTCTTGCAAGGTTGTGCTAACTGGATGGCAACCTAATTGCTTACTGTACCCGTTGCGGATTTCTACATACTGTTAGATTGCACTACAAAAAAAAGGTTGGTCCGGAAGGGGTTATATTCAACAACAACAAACTTCAACAATAACTCAACAAATCAAAGCAAGTCCGAATTACGAATGGGAATTTTGTTGTCAAGGGAAACATTTCTTGTTGTGACGCTACCACCTTTGTTACTAGGTTCCTCACACTTCTCCCCCTCCCTTCCACAGAATGGCGTTAACCGGTCAATGTGAACCACTTTACAGGCTGACTTCTTGCCCCAACGCTGTTTGATACGAATTACGACGTCATTTAGCTTCTTTAATATTTCGTAAGGCCCTTCCCAAGGGCACATCAGCTTCGGGTTGCGGCCTCGTATCCGACGTGGGTTGTGAAGCCACACTAAGTCTCCGACGTTAATAGTGTTCACCCGGGAACTTCGGTCGTATCTCCTCTTCATGTCATCAGCCCTTAGCTGCAGTGATTCACGGGCTTGAGTATGGGCTTCAACGATCCTGCGGCGAAGGGTAGCAGCGTACTCTTGTATCTCTCTTTCTTCTGGTGGCCTCCCAAAAAGTAGCTCTAAAGGTAATGTGAGCTCTCGGCCAAACATGAGGTAAGCTGGAGAATACCCTGTTGTTGCATGCTCTGAAGCTCGATAGGCTAATAATGCGACTGGCAGTTGTTGATCCCAATCTTTTTGGTGGTCAGATATCATTTTAGCAAGCCACTCATAAAGCGTCCGATGCATCCGTTCAACTTGACCATCGCTCTGAGGTCGCAAAGGTGTTGTCTTCGTCTGATGTATTCCAAGTTGTTTCAAAACTTCCTTTATTAACTCTGATTGGAAGTTTCGACCTTGGTCAGAGTGCAGCTCTCTTGGGATACCATATCGGGAAATCACATGATGCAGTAAGGCGTGAGCCACTGTTTCGGCTTTCTGATTTGGGATTGGTATAGCTTCAGGCCACTTTGTGAAGTAATCGACGACAGTGAGGATGTAGCGGTTGCCATCGTCTCACAGGTAGAGGACCTACTACGTCAATTCCAACTCTCTGAAAAGGACTTCCAGAGATGTATTGACGCATTGGTGCACGCCCTCGTTGTCCTCCACCATGACGCTTCCCACACACATCACAACTTCTACACCATTCTTTGACGTCGCGGTGTAGGCCTACCCAATAGGCAGATCGTCGCAGTTGTGCCACCATTCGTCGGTCTCCTATGTGTGCAGGGCCATGTGCATGATGCATCAATGTATTCCTTATGCTTCTTGGGGCAATGAACTGGTCTCGAATCAGATGACCATTCGAGCTTTCCCATTTTCGATACAAGACCCCTTCTACCAGTCGTAATGAGTCAAACATGGCCCAAAGAGCCTTGATTTCAGTGTCCTTACCTGCTACTTGTTCCCAGTCAGGTCGTTTGCCTTCACGCACCCAAGCCATTATAAGAGACAGTTGAGGGTCTGCTTCCTGTTCAGCCTGAATATCTTCAATCGTGTTGTGGCCTTCATAACTCAATGTCCGGACTGCTAGAAGATCACTTTGAATAGAAGTTTTGGGATGTCTCATTATTGATTTTTCCATCTCGTGCGCTTCCCGTCTGTCACAGTATAAACATCCAGCATCAGCACAGGGTCGTCTCGAGAGAGCGTCTGCATTTCCATGTTGCAAACCTGGTCGGTATTGGATTTCAAGATTGTAAGGGCTCAAACGGTCAATCCAACGAGCCATCTGACCATCTTGATTCTTGAACCGAAGCATCCATGTGAGGGAGGCATGATCAGTCCTCACTATTAAAGGACCCATTTCTAAGCCATATGAGTCGAAGAATTTTAAGGCTTCGACGACAGCTAGTAGCTCTTTTCGAGTAACGCAGTAGTTGCGTTGTGCTCAAGAGAGGCATTTGCTGAAGTAAGCGATAACTACTTCTTTTCCACCTTGCTCTTGTGAAAGAACTGCTCCAATGGAGACATCACTGGCATCTGTGTCAAGTATGAACGACTTGCTTGATTGGACGTGACCCAGTATAGGGGCATTCAGCAGACATTCCTTGAGTCTGTCAAAGGCGACTTGACAAGCTGGCGTCCACCCCAACCTGGGAAGATTTTCTGCTCGGTAAAGCGGCTTCATTATTTCAGCCAAGTGGGGAACAAACTGCCGGTAGTAAGAACACAGCCCTACAAAAGACCGAAGTTCTGTGGTCGTCTTAGGGACTGGCCAGTTTACAATTGTGTCCACCTTCTTTGGGTCTGTCCTGATTCCTTCAGGGGTTACCAGATGCCCAAGATAGGTCACTGTTTCCCGGAAGAATTCACACTTTTTAGAGTTCAGTTTGAGTTTGGCTTCCCGCAATTTTTGAAAAACAGCTTCTATAAACTTCAATTGGTCTTCGAAGGTTGTGGTGTGGATCAGTACGTCGTCGAGATAAACTTGCACAACATTCTGTGCAATAAAGTCGTGTAACAGCTGTCGCATCACTCGTTGGAAAGTTGCTGGCGCATTGGTGAGCCCAAACGGCATCACTGTAAATTCCCACAAACCGTTCCGTGTACAAAATGCCGATATTTCTTGAGCTTCTTTGGCCAGGGGAATCTGCCAGTATCCTGCTTGGAGATCTAGTGTGCTGAACCAACGACTTCCTTCTAATGTGTGCAGGGTGTCTCCTATATGTGGTAACGGGTGTGCGTCCTTGATTGTTACGTCATTCACTCTTCTGTAGTCTATGCAGAAACGCCAATCTCCGGTTTTCTTTGGAATTAAAACCACTGGACTCGCCCATGGACTCCTTGACTCCCTTATCACCCCTTGTTTTCTCATTTTTGTCAGCTCTTCTATGATCTTTTCCTTAGCAGGGCATGTTCGTCTGGGAGGCTGTTTGATCGGACGGTGACCATCGACATCAATTGTGTGCTCTCCCAGAGTACAGCATCCTAAGTCGTCGTTGGTAGCTGCAAAAACATCTGAGTACCGCTGCAACAGCTTACGAAACGTGTCCAGCTGAATAGCGTTCACCCTTTCCGCAGATTTTTCAATCAAGGCCATTAAATGTTTCGGGAGAGGATCAGTATGATCTAGGTTTGCTTGATCACAATAGAAGGTGCTATTAGCCTCCCTCATAAGTAGCTTCTTCCCATCCATATCCAACGTTTTAGAACCCACGTCTATTACACAGCGTTTCTTCTTTAGAAAGTCCATACCGACGATACATTCACCTTCAATTGGAGCCACTACGGCGTCCACCATTATGGGCTGAACTCCATTTCCAATGCTCAATTGAACGGTTACTTTGCCAACAATTGGCACAGTGTCGCCAGTAGCTGTGCGGAGTAGTGCTTTTGGTTCTACTTTCCTGATTTTTAGACCAGAGCGAGCAATAAGCTGTGGGCTTACAAACGTGTCTGACGCTCCTGTGTCGATGATGCAAATACAAGGAAAAGAATCTAAGCGGCCTTCAATCGTAAGAGCTGCACCACCTCCAATGCGGTACAACACTACACCATTTGACATGGGGCTATGCATCGGCTTCAAACTTGCCCCCATCAGTTTGGCCGATTCCCGTTTCCCGCACTTTTCTGACGTTTAGGCGACACTTTCTTTCTCGTTTGAAGGTGTTGTCCTTTCCTCCAAGTCGGACAGTCTTTCAAAACGTGTCCTGATTGATCGCAACGCCAACAAACTACTGTTTTGTGTTCCTTGTTGATTAATTGCATTGCTCGTAATTGAACTTGGGAGTGAGCATTAGACATCAGGGTTTCAACGGCCTCTAAACGTAACGCTACGGTCAGAGCTTCTTGCATCGATCTAGGCCAAGCTGTGAACAATTTTTCTTTGAGCCCAGGATCTCGAAGACCATGAATGAAACGGAAAGTAAGGAGCTCTTCTACAGCCTTCTCTCTTGACATTCTTGGCCACGCTTTGCTTCCTATCTCCTTTATTTCTCGATGGTATTCACTTACGCTCTCTGTGTCCTGTTGTATACGGCTGTGAAGCAAGGCCATATGCAGTTCCGTGTGGTTTTTGGTACCATAGCGAGCGTCCAAAGCTGCGACTAGGTTGGTGTAGGTGATTGGCGAAGTCACTTCTTTCAAGGTTGTGAGTGCAGGCCCAGTGAGTGCTGCTCCAAGCTCAACCATTTTTGTCGTGTCACTCCAACAGTTCTTTTGAGCTACGAGTTCAAACTGGCATAAGTACGCATCCCAGTCTGTCCTACCATCAAAAGTGTTAGGCTTAGTCTCTTTACTTACCTTACTAAGACTCGTGGGGAGGGAACTGGCTGTCTGTGAAGGCATCCTCTGTTGTTGTTGAATGGGGTAATCTCGTATTTCCGAGTTTCTCAGTAGGTTCCTGATATCATGGAGTATCTCGTCCCTGACATTCTGAACTTGTTCAGAAATAAAATGTTGGACATCGGACGGTATAGTAGAAGTGGATGCGGAGTGGAGTGTTTCGAATGTTGGAACACATTCTGTTATGCACCCGACATCACAAAGTTCCGTAACACTTGTTCTTCGATTAACTCTGTTTCTTCTTTCCGTATTGCTTGAGTATTCCCGTCCTGAGCGTGTACACATAATGTATCCCACTTCTGACACCAGTGTTAGATTGCACTACAAAAAAAAGGTTGGTCCGGAAGGGGTTATATTCAACAACAACAAACTTCAACAATAACTCAACAAATCAAAGCAAGTCCGAATTACGAATGGGAATTTTGTTGTCAAGGGAAACATTTCTTGTTGTGACGCTACCACCTTTGTTACTAGGTTCCTCACAATACTCTTCTTCTGCTACGAAATTCAATTAGGCGTTGAACCTGGCCTGAGCGTAAAGAGGTGGAAGGGGTCTTCATTCTTAGCTCTGCTGCCCTTGGGGATCAGCACTACACAGGCAGTGATTGCACCTAATTGCAACACTCATCATACCAGCATTCTGAGTACCTGATGCCAAGAGTTACAAAATTGAGTCATCACATCCTGCTGGTTATTCAATCAGCTGAAAAAAAGGGTTCTTCTCAGTTTCCTTCAGATCTTTGCATTTTGAAGGGTCCCGAGTCCGAAAAACGTCACCATTTGTAGTATTCGACTTGTGGAAATAGTCTGTGGTCAGGATTGAGAGTAAACGTCAGAAAAAAATCTCAGTTATCATATCACCCCCCCCTCTAAAATTCCTCTTACGATTTTGGTCCTGTGTTTTGTGAGGGCAGTTCGAGATGATGTAACTCTATGATGAAAAATTCATCTGAGGGAAAATGACGATGCAGTATAGACGAGAAATCATGTCCTGGTCGTGTGCCAGAGCCTTGAACTGGAGCAATTTTAGGTCTCTTTGTTACAACTTTTTCAAGGGTTAACATCGAAGAAGACTTTCAGGAAATACCTGGCATTCCTTAGGAAGCTAGGCACGGACGTGTGAGACGTTAGTACTGGTACTGTTGGCTGTTTTTGCAGGTTCAACTAGTCCAATGTTATAGGTTTTTTTTAATGAGGAATTTGTTCCAGCAGCCTCTTAAAATGTTTTGTTCTGTTGCAGAGTCCAATAACAGACTACCGAATGCCAATTAAACAGTTGATTGATTGGTTCGACACGAGCATCGTTAGCAAGAAAAGGTACCAAATCCAACAACTGCTTCATAAATTAATGGAAGAACAAAACGTGGACACATCCCGGTTGAATCTCCCCGTTTTAAATTTACACCCTGAAGGAACGGGGAAACTGTACCTCGAGGAAGATGACGAGGAGGAGGAAGATTTGGGGGAAGAAATGGACATCGATGAATTCGAAGAAATGGAAGAAGACGACGAAATGATGGGCGAAGAAGAGGAAGAGGATCTTTCAGAGTTCCACAGGGTTGCCACCAATGCCGCCAATAACTCAGTCATGAGTGGCCCCTCTTTGACCGGCCCTCAAACCGAAGATCTTCGGGCTCGCCTTCAAAGAAAAGACCTCACCATAAGCTCCAGCATTCCTCCTTCAATCTCCATTTCCTCTTCGACGTCCGTAACTCCGACGCCTAGTCCCTCGAAACCTCCGACGGGCTCTCTGACACTCTCCCCCTCGCAAAGCACCCTCCCTCAGTCGATCACCGTTCGTAAAGTATTTTCCACCCCTGAATCCCCTTCGTCGTCCTCCAAATCCTCCTCGTCGTCCTCCCAAACCTCTCACGGAGGACGAAAATTAGAAGCCATTTCGATCACGTCGACGACTGGCGGTAAACGCAAAGTCGTAGCGACGACGTTGAAAGACGTTCGTAACCCTCGTCTTCAACAATCACCGCAACCGCCGTCGTCGACTTCCACCCGATCCGTCGAAATGAAGAAGATGTAAAACTGTTCCTTCGTGATGAAATACTAACCCACCTTCCTCCTCCCCCCCCCCCACAATATCTTCTCCCACTACTTGTTAAGCTGCTACAGCTGCTAAGTTCCAATTTGTGAAACGTTTCCCGCTTTTCTCCCCTCGTTCTGGTTTACTGTGAACTGCGCCACATTACTCACTAGTTAACAAAACATAGGTATAATCATTACATTGTACATATTTATATCCTAATGTCCAATTGATGTTGGTTTTTGTTTTTTACGTGTTACTTGTCTTGTATATAGTTATTTCTGTATTGTCCCACGTTTCTTTTATTTTGATTAACAAGTGGATCTGATGTCATGGAGCAAAACTAATGTAGCCTGATTTTTGAGTCATTTCCATTTGTATTAGGGAATTTAAACGTTATTTGACGATTTATTATCTACATAGCTATAGAAATAGGTACACACACACACAATAAACGCAACTTGGCGCGACAGTTGAGTTATCAATGTTTTAATTTTGAATGAAAGACAAGAAAAATAAAGCGAATAAGTTGAAAATGGTGGTATGACCTCTGTTGGGACGTTTTTTACTTTCCTTAAATTTGTAAGAGCTAAGGAAATTCAGAGGTCTGTGACTAGATTGGGGTATAGGGAACGATTTGAGAGTTGGTATCGGCCACATTCAAGCCACTGTCTAAGACCAATCTAAGAAAGGGAATGTATTTAAACCTTGGGGGAACTGTAGCTTTGGAGATGAATTAGAGTCAAGCTTCAACAAATCTCCTAGTCAGACGATTTCCGTTTGCTTTGGATTCTGTGTAACGCCACTTGCTGCTAATTCTCTAACTGCCCATGTGCGTGATCTTTGATTGTTGTCGTAGGGCATGCAAGACTGTCAAAAAACGTGTTACTCTTTATGCGTGGCACCCTCCCGAGCTAAAGACAGGCGAAGTGAAGGGCGTTACCTTGGCCAATTATGTCGAGGCACCAAGTCAAGTACCAAGTACCTATTTCTGGCCAGTCGCGTCACTTCGAAATATGAAATAAAACTTGCCACCAGCACTCCATAGGAAAGGTGCAAAGGTTGCAAATAACGTGCTCATCGTCCCAGATCGTTGCATATTGCGCTTCACTGGTTGATACAGCTACTGTCACTTGAAGCTTGGTAAGCCGTCACTTTTAATGAACCCTTAGAATGAATTTACGTTGATTTTATTGGGGTCACTAGCGCCTTTTTTTTCATTCCACGTGCTGCTTCTCTCTGTAGTCAACTCCTCTCGACTATGTTTTCCGTCACACACCTAATTTGTAATAGTTTCTTCTCAATTCGTTAGTTTCGTGAATTTCAGAACAAGGTGTGTTGGCTTCTCTAATTTGTCCCAAGCATGTGGCAGTCCATCTTCTCCCTGGCCAGGGAAACTCGTCAGGAGCGGTATGGTGAACACTGCACCTTTCCTAGCCTTACAAACAATTTATTTGTTGGCTAAACACGATTGATACAGTTTAGTTTAGTCAATCGGTGAGTGCTCAAATGGATAAATATGATTTCAGAATCGTTTCGTTTTTACGCTAAGTTAGGTATCTTATTATGTGTGGAACGTCGAGCGAAGTTTAACAGAGTTCGTTGATACTGAATGAAAAAGTTGGATCAGTCGTGAGTGACAAAATTCGCTGGATGCACTCAAGTGTGAGGAAAGCTGTGTGGTGTGTTAAACGCCTCAGTCGCTTGCTTGGCAGTGACAGTGTTACTTTATGTGTAGATCAGTTTAATGTTTATATTGTTCGACATAGCAGTTAATTGAAAACAGTCTATCTTGTGAGCTCGGGGGATTTTTCTTTCAGGGCCTGCTGATCCAGCTTGGTGGGCTAGCAGTTGTGCTTAGGTCTCTTTTGTAGCCTATGACAACCCTGCAGCATCCCAGTGGCCTTGCTTGTGCATTACTTTTTCCTCATTTAGCGTTGTTTGGTCTACCCTCTTCCTTTCCAAGACTGCAATTACGCTTTCGCCTTGGAAGTGGCCTTCCAACGTACCTGGGAGCAGCTGACCCTCCTGGCATTAGTCATACCTCACGGTATGTTCAGGCTGGACCTTGTGGCAGAGTTTTCTGATTCTTTATTTTTCTTTTCCCATTAGGGCATGCACGGATGTGGTGGTACACAGTTCGTTGGACTAGGAGCTCTTCCCCCTCTAAACGTACCTTGGAGTTTTCCAATGTCTGTCTGAACTATACAGATCGTCGGGCGTGTACCTAACGATCCCGTGGGGAGAGACAACAATCATACTACTAACTTGGGGGAAGGAGGAGTCTTCTCGTTGATTGGGAAGTCATAAAGGATTTGGCTGTGGTTTGTTTGTTGCCATAATATGATCATTCTTGATGTTGAGCTCGACAGATGCGGTTCATCTTGTGATTAAGTGCCATGAAATAGTAGTGGCTGGAAGAAATGGCGACCCACCAAGATGGGGAGAAGAACCCAGGTTCGACCCACGCATGTTTGATGGTAGCTAAACTTGAGAGGCATACATTGCGCAGTTCGAAATTATTTCCGGTAGACAGGACTGGAGAGAAGCTCAAAACCTAATAGCTCTGTTTGCCAGAATTTTGAAGCAAAAAAAAAACCTTGCAAAATGGCGACCAATCAGTACTGGAGCAGTAGCTTCATCTCAGCTGGATACTCTTCTAACGCATGTAAGGTGATCCAAACCTGTGTCATTGCTACCATGATACGCGTCGTCCTTGTGAACTACACGTTCCACCAAGTGGTTGGCAATCCTCAAATACGTGGCACCTTCGATTGCAATTCCACGAATCTGTCGAGCTCAACACCGAGAATGCGAAACCTTATGACTTTCCTTTCAACGAGAAGACGTATTACCATCAACAATACATACAACGTACGAGTATATGCACTAACACATTCATCCCATATAAATTATACTCACACTCCAGGGGGAGTTCCAGAATATTCAGCCCCCTGCTCTCTTGGAGGACTTGTCAGCCCTTGGATTGTGTTCAAGTGCATTCTGTTTGTTTTAATAAAAAGAGCCAATGTTGGCATTACAGTTACAACAGGCGAGACGTAAATAGAACAGCCCAGCTGGATTCATGCGTAACTTGTTTAAGGTGGACATTGGATGTCCAATACTAGTCGCCGAAGCCACTAAATAATTTACAGTAATAAATAGATACAGTCGAATTGTGATATGTTGAATAAATAATTAACACAAGGTAGGATTGCTGAAGGGTGTAGTATGATTTTGTTTTGTAGTTAGTCGATCAGGAAATGTGTAGCCTCTTCGTTTTGAGTCTTCTGCGCTCTGGTGGTGGCTGCAACGTAACTTTGTTCCGTATTTTTGATAGAAAGTAATAACTAGGCCATCGGCTGTTACAATCCTTTCTGGGGTAAGCCTTGAAATGTAAACTTGAGACAGTCAATCGGAAGTTCAATATAATTTTTGATTCCATCGTTGATTCTTGAGCTTCGATATTTCATGATGACTTAGCTTCCGATGGTGTTCACCACCACGATGATGTAGGTAGCCGTCATCTCAATGAACTACACAAAATGAAAAACGGTCAATAAATTCCAACTTCTCGTGTTCAGCATGACTTTACAAAGCGTCAATGTCAACCTCTGCAGAAGGTTTCAGATAAATGCGATCTGAATTTGGTCACATCTGGCCGCAAAGGCGAGAGGGTGTGGGTGAAATTGAGGTGTCCCTGACAAAGGTTAATGTGATTGGATCTGTCAGCTGTAGGGTCTGCCCAAGGTGGCTGAGATGCTTCCAATGCCTACTGGGCAGCTAACTGTGATACTCCTCTCGGCTACTACTGCAGTAACCGACCCGTGAGGTGCATGCTGTGCTCTGAGCATGGCTCAAGGATGAGCTGGGTGGCCCTGCCGAGTCATGTCTGTCTGACTGAGCATGGGGAGGACCGAGGTTACGTATGGGCGTGTCTACCTTATTCCTGAGATGTCGAAGGACCAGAGTTCAGTCTTACCTAACAGAAACATATAATTTGTTCAATTGATGGTACCTGTGAAAGGTTTCTAGAGATCCATCATTCTTTCAGTAGCTATTCACGTTTTACTTCTTTACTTGCCACTACTCAACGGGCAAGGAAAGCTCTGCAATCCAGTAAAAATAATTGAGTTTTCTTTGTCTCTACGTCCTCCAGAATCGAAAAATCCTAATTTCAGCGCTCGCGCTTCAGGTTTAAATTAATTTGTGGAGAACTGTGCGGCCAATTGAGCTGGTTGATTTTTTGCGTGCGCGTAATGAGGTTATTCCTTCGACTGGTGGTGGTAAGTTACAAAATATCAGGCGCGCCACATCACACAACTTTCCATAAATTCATTGGATTGCTTGTGGTACTATTAAATTTACTTTTCACTCAGTTCATTTGAACTTGGTAATACGCCACTTCACTGTGACTGAAAATGGTAGCGCTTACAAGTCTGGAATTTATTGTGCCGCTCGTACTCGTGCTGTGATCAATAATGAGATCTTGGTACATAACCGATCGTTGAAGCTATAAACGCGATTGATTTGAGACGCAAAAGCAGAACCGGTGGATTCTGAGGCTGTATTCTTTAAAACCTATGTCACTACTAGTTACGACTTAGATACTTGGTATCTATATCATACAAACTCAATTTAAAACGGCGGTAGAAATCGCTTAATACCTGTGGGGCAGAGACAAGTTACGTGATGCGTCGTAACAGATCGATTCAGCATCGAAAAATACCAGTAAACCATACGCAACATGACCTGAATACAGTGGTACGAAGAAAACTTAAATATTCCAGGCGCATGTTGGCAATTGGTACGACGGGGCGAGTTATGGCAGGTGGTTTTAATGAGACCGTGGGGGGGGGGGGGTACAAACGATTACTTTCAGGTAGTTATTGCCCCGCGAGTTCTTTCAATTAGTACACAGCATCTTAAATTACCTTGAAAACGATACCTTAACACGGCTTGTTTGCGATAAAACTGCCAAAATTGCGTTTTTGTTAATTTTTTACATCATTTTCTGCCCATACCTACCGTAGGTTCTTTTTTTGTTTTGTTTGTTAATTTTTGTAGACACCAAAATAAGGTTATGGACGATTTCGGCCTATTGGAGGGGGGGGGGGATATCCCAAAACTAGGGTATTACGCATTTTTCTCGAAAACGGCTCTAACGATTGATTAAACTTTCAAATTATCTTCTACTAATCAATACCTAACTTTTCTTCTGTATACATATCTCCATGAAAATACGGTGAACGGAGATATAGGCCTATGAAGCAAAAATAGGTTTTTTACGCTTTTAGGCAAAACGACGTCAACGATTTTCACCAAACTCTCAGGATGTTTTCACATAGTTAATACCTACATATTGTTCTCAATAAATGTTCCTCTGACAGTCCATTGAACAGAGATAAAAGTCAAAATGTTTCGAAGCTAACGTTTTTTTCGAACATTTCCGTAAATTCCAGGGTAACTTCTTCACCAGATGTGATAAATCCTAATGGAGTGTCTTTAAGTCACCCATACCAACATTTCGTTCTGTATAATTATTTCTCTTTATGTATGTTGAACGGAGATATAAGCCAAGTTAACTCAGAAAAGGAGATTAGTGGAATATTAATTTAACGGTATTCCAATTTTCTAGAAAAACGGCACTAACGATCGGAACTAACTTACGGAGTACTCTCAGCTAACTTGTCCCTACATTTTGTTCTCCATAAATGTTTCTGTAGAAATGCGTTGAACGAAGATATAGCACCAGCATATGTGGGTCTTTGAAATTACGGGGGTGGCGGAAAGTTGTGTGTTGCTACGCTCCACTCGTTCAGTTTGTGTCTTGTAACGTTAGGGATCAAATTTAGAGCGGAGGTTGTAAACAAATTTTCTTAACCGAAAACATGGGTGTATCATTCAGAATGAAGAGGTTTTCGATTAAACGTTCCAATTATCTTGAAGTACACATAGATTTATGGCAATCGAAATGTGGTAAACTAAATCTGCCTGTGCAATTGTAGTGGTGGTTAGTTGAGGAATAGGTAAACTCGGCAGAAATTTGTTTATTCTCCTATGGCTTGCCCTCCCTAACTCATGACCTCTTTGTTCCGTTCAACAACCTCGATCATTTTCAGTCCACGTATCAGCCTTCCCTGATATGATTCCTGAGACTCCTCCTGTGGTCACCATCTTCTTCGTCCTTGCTGATCAGCACACAATGGCAGTCTCGAAAGATAAAGATTCAGAATGTGAAGAAATGAATGATGACTTACCGTTGTGTAAGAGTTTAAGCCTAAATCGAACATCGCGAAGGCTGAAAGGGACACTCTGCAAAGGTGAAGCTGCTCTATACACGCGTCCACCTGAAAATAAAAGGTTATGATTCGTATTTCGTCTGAGGGTTGGCGTTGCCGTTTAAAGTTGTAAATTATTTACCAGGTCTTTGGATTCTGCAGGAAGCAGTTTGTAGCTGTGAAATTTGAAGTTTAACATCGTCTCCAACGACTCGCCGCTCTGAAAATGGGTTGCCAGAAATGAGTCGGAAATGTGAACTGGACGACTAAATATGCACGAAGCATTTAAACGCTTGCAGGACAAGACTGGTTCGTAGCTTCGAATTCTTTTGGTGACACATGTAAGTCGTGGTACTGAAAGAAGGTATGGTTAGCCACGTGGTGCAAAGTGGCTGACCGATGACACAATCACGTCGTTTTGACTAATGGTTTATTATTAATTCAGAATAATACACCTATGTTTTCGTCCCCCCTCCCCCGTTCCAAATCGGGCACTACGCTTCAAGGCATGGGGATTCCAAAACTGCAATGTCCGTCCGCTGTACTAGGTCTTAGGCAGGGCCTAAATAACCCGCCCTTTCGTGGCTAATCCATTTGGGATCTAGTTATGTCTGCCCATTCGGCAATCCGATCGGACGAAACTCATGGCTGTTATGAGCAAAGAATGCTTTAAACGATTAGCCAAAAACAAAACTTTGAAGTTTCATTGCAATTACGTCGCGTTCGGTATCGTTTCCTAAGTTTTTTTTATGCTGAGTCAAATATCTGGTACGTTGCAACACACAACTTTCCTCAGCTCTACAACAATTCACTCGGGTACATGGCTAATTCTATTTAATCAATTCATTTATCACTCAGTTAATTTGAACTTGGTCAAACAACGCTTTACGGCAGCAGGAAGCGGTAGCGCTTACAGTTCCAGATTTCATTGTGCTGCTCGCACTCATTTCAGGACCATTATTGAGCAATTAGTACACAGATAATTAATGAGGCTGTAAACACAAATTTTTTGAAGAAGGATAGTAATTACTCTAGCAGAGTTATTGGGTAAAAACGTTTAGAACTGGTAGTAAGCGAAACGGCAGTAGTTGATATTCATGAATTTCTGGAGTGACCCCCATGTATCTCATGAGCGTTTTTAAACACTCACCCTTTAGGTATTGGATTGGACTACAATACCAATGTTTTTTAACATTCTACAAAAATTAGAGCGGAGTTTAATAGGAAAATATCTGGTGCGTAGCAACACACTACTTTCCGCCACCCCTTTAAGTTCGAACACCACCTACACATGCGGGCGCTATATCTTCGTTCAACGCATTTTTACAGGAACATTTATACGGAACAAAATGTAGGGACTAGTTAGCTGAGAGCACTCCGAAAGTTTTATCGAAATCGTTGGAGCCGTTTTTGAGAAAATACGAATACCGATAAATTAATATTCGACAAATCTCCTTTTCTGAGTTAACGTGGCTTATATCTCCGTGCAACATATATATACAGAAATAGTTATGGAGAACAAAATGTTGGTATGGGTGACTAAAAGACACTTCATTAGGATTTATCACATCTGGTGAAAAATTACCCTGGAACTTTCGGAAATGTTCGAAAAAACGTTATTTTCAACACATTTTCATTTTTATCTCTGCTCAATGGACTTTCAGAGGAACATTTATTGAGAACAATATGTAGGTATTAACTATTCGAAAATATCCTGAGAGTTTGATGATAATCGTTGAAGTCATTTTGCCAAAAGCTTAAAAACCTATTTTTGCTTCATAGGTCATTATCTCCGTTCACCGTATTTTCATGGAGATATGTATAGAGAAGAAAAGTTAGGTATTGATTAGGAGAAGATAATTTGAAAGTTTAATCAAAATCGTTAGAGCCGTTTTCGAGAAAAATGCGAAAAACCCTAGTTTTTGGTACATTTTCGTCCCCCCCCCCTTCCCATCGGCCGAAATCGTCCGTAACCTTATTTTGGTGTCTACAAAAAATAACGAACAAAACAAAAAAAGAACCAGCTCAATCGGATCAGCCGTTCTCCCGCAAATCGAACTACAGACACACACACACACACACACACACATACACACACACACACATACACACGGACCACGCGACGAAATTAGGTTTTTTAGACTCAGTAGGGTCTGAAACGTAAAGATCTGAAGAAAACTCAAATTTTTTTTTTGGGCCGATTACTATACTTTCCTTCCCTTCGGGTAGCGGAAAGTAAAAACCGCAGTAAAAACGCTTTTCGTCGAAAATTTTGATAATTTATTGTGCTGCTCTCGTCATTTTATGGTATAATTATCCTATTGAGCTACCAATATAACAAATTTAATCAAAATCGTTAGAGCCGTTTTTGAGAAAAAGTTTGGTGTTTTGATCACTATGATAACTATAGTTATCTTTCGGTGGATTTTGCCCATACCCTTATTTTTGCGTCCCATGGTAACCTGTAGGCTAGACATCAAGTTTCAGCTGATTTGGTACGGTTGTTTTCTCTAAAAACCGCGCTAAAATGTATTTCGTTGAAAGTTTTGGTAATTTATTGTGCTGCTCTCGTCATTTTCTCACAAATGAGAATTTTACGGTATAGTTACCATATTGGGAGCTATCAATATAAAAAATTTAATCAAAATCGTTAGAGCCATTTTTGAGAAAAAAAATATTTGGTGTTTTGATCACTATGATAACTATAGTTAACTTTCGGTGGATTTTGTTCATACCCTTATTTTGGCGTCCCATAGTGACCTGTGAGCGAGATATGAAGTTTGAGCTAATTTGGTACGGTGGTTTTCTCTAAAAATCGTTCACAGACACACATACACACACACACACACACAGACCATTTTCCCAAATAGCGTTTTTCGGACTCAGGAGGTTCTGAAACGTAAAGATCTGAAGAAAACTCAAAAAAAATTTTCAGCCGATTACATAACTTTCCTTTCTACTTCGTAGAGCCAAGGAAAGTAAAAAGGGCGCGCCTCAGAGATGCAAAACGTTTTCTAGATAGACAACAGTGAAATCACAGTAAATACAGTGGGTGAATTCGACTGCTTGAAGGAACTCGTGGGCGATATGCCAAAAGTTATCGTTTCTCCCCTGCCTGGGCCTATTTCTCGCACTGCTTCTCTTCCCACGCCTTCCATCCGTCAACTCACAGCGTGCCAAATGCCTAGGTTCGCCCTGAAAATGTCAATTTTCGTGGTTCCGTTGTCGTTAGCTCACGCGTCTTCTGACTGTCCCCCAATTGGGATGTGCACCGCGGCCAGATCACCTATTGTGCCAGTACTGATGTCTTGCAGGTCCTGAAAGAGTTTTCGTTGGTATCCTGGGCGAACTGGTGTCAAAGGCAAAAAGTCGCTCCCTCTCAAGTCTCCGGCACTGGGCCAGGACATGGTAGGGAGTCTCCTCATCCGTGCCACGCCACCTACATCGAGGGGTGTTGCAGTGCCCGGTTATGATCCGCCTTGAGTCCTTCTTCTCCATTCTCAGAAGGTTGTGTCTAATCTCGCTTGATTGCTCCGAGACAAAACGTTTACAGTGTCTTTTTTCCAGCAGCATCCCAGACTGTCTGATGCAGTCTTCTGGCGTGTTCTCTCACAGTCCTCTGGCCAGATGGTCCGCCCTCTCATTTCCAATGATCCCCTTGTGTCCAGGAATCCAATACACATTAACTCTATTCGTACTTGCTGGGGAGTCAAGCCACATCTTGCACTCTCGCACTAGTTTAGACGTTGTGCAGTAATTCATCAGCGCCTTGCACGACGCTTGACTATCAGTTAATATGTTGACAGTTCTGTTGCTACAGCCTTTCTCATGCATTAAGATTGCCCCGGCAATAATAGCACAAATCTCTGCTTGAAAAACCGTTGGAGTGAGGCCTAGGGCAATGTGCGTCCCACTCCTACGCGTTCGTTTAACTTTCTTTTCTACTTTTTTCGATCTGCCTAGGATAGTCTAGATGCGATAGACTTTGATCCATCGATTAAGTATTAAAGACTCACATAGTGGACTGGATTGGTGTATGGGTGTTGGATGCAGCTCAAACATGTCCCTTGTCCTGAATGCAACTTGAGAGGTGAGCAATAAGAGTTGCATAAGGAGCGCACTTTTTTTTACAGCGATTGAATTTCTTGCGCATCATTGTTTTCATTCATTTTTACGACGAAATTTGGCTCAATTGTTAGCACTACTGTTAAGTTCGCTATACCACTGTTGAGTAACCGTTTCAATTCGGAACCAACCTTCTTCTGCGCCATCCTTGTATCACGAAAGACGTCTCCACAGGTGTTGTGGCTTGCTGAACTGTTTGATATGTTCATTGCTGGAACGAGCGAATATTCGCAACGTGCCAATTATCGAGGGATTTCGGAACGACCAAAGCAAATCTGTAAAATGACTCGCCTTATTAGTGAGTCGAGTGCCGGACCAACAGGTGAAGAGAAATCGGCCAGAAGTTGTAAGGACGAAAAGCAGAGCTGGAACGACACGAATGATCGAATCGTCGGCGTTATTCCACTCGTAGTTTCTGACATCTTGGACGATGTCGATGATGAGATAAATACTTCGAACCAGACAGCACGAAGATATGAGAAGGTAGTCGAGCATGTAGCAGATGTTGAGCCTCGATATCAACCTTCAAATAAACGAAAAGCGTTTAGAACAATTTTTGAAATGGACTAACAATTCCAATGTTAACCTTCGTGTTACCAATAGCCTTGACACATCTTCGATCACGATTTTCCTTGACTTTTTTCAACAGATTAGAATGTTTTCCCACGAAAATGCGCAATTTTAGCTTTTTGAGATGCCAGACTGACTGACTGGCCATGACTCTGGGCCAACACAGTCGCTCCAATGATTAATAAACCCAAAAAGGCGTTTCTTTGCCGTGAAAATTGCACTATGCACTGCAATATGTGGCGTGACGCATCACACAAATTTCCTCAGGCCTACATATATTTTATGTACTGATCCAATCTTTGTTTCACTCACTGTATACGCTGGGCTCAGTCCAGATAAACGTGGAGCGGGTAATGCGACCCTCGCTTTGGAAAAGACAGAGCTAGTCCTGGTGAAGACGCGAAGAATGGTGACTTCCTTCCCATTCGTGTTAGAACAGTGCTGCAGTTCGATATTTGAGAGTTATGGTGGATACCAAGTTGTCGTTTGGTTTCACACCCGGCAAGCAGGAGATAAAGCTGCCAAAGTAACAACGGCTCTTTCTCGCTTGATGGCCAACACCACAGGGCTGCGAGCTAGCACAAGACGGGTGCTTATGAGCGTTGTACAGTCTATCCTTACTTGTAGGGCGGAGATTTGGGCTAGTATGCTGAGCATTGCCTACCACAGGAAGCGGATAGCAGTGGTGGAGCAGATGTGAGCTCACGCATTGCTTGTTAGTCCTACACAGTCTCTCAGGAGACAGTGCTAGTGGTGGCGAGTGTTATCCCAATCCATCTTCTGGCAGCCGAGCAGATGGAGCTGTACCCCTCAAGAGAGCAACCAGAGTACGGCCAGCAGAAGAGAAGAAGTGACCCTTGGAAGGTGGCAAGATGACCAGGCGGCTGATTCTAGCACGTGGTCCATGACCCAGGCGACGCCAACGCGAGCTGGGTCTACTTCATTCTGTTCCTAACAGGGCGTAGAGCATTTACGGCTTGCTTGCACAGATTGGAAAGGCTGCTACAATCTTCTCGTGCAAACTGGCAGCGCTCAGTGGAAGACACAGTTGGTTAGCTCACGCCAGAGACATTCTTCCGCTCCATTCTGCATTCAGAGGAAAGATGGAGGTGCATTGTTCAATTTGCCAGGGCAGTGCTCAGCCAGAAGAGGATGAAGCTTGCTGATCAGTATATCGCAGGGATCAAGAATGAAGACATGGTAGGCAGACCACTCCTGAACCTCCCAAACTGCTGGGCAGTATGGGATGATGTATTGGATTGCCAGCACGCTGCAAGGTTCTCGTGAGGGTGAAGAGAACAAGAAAGAAGAGCTGCCATCTCGGAGAGACGTGAGGGCCAACCTGCGGTTCATTCTCAATACACAGGGGTAAATTTGTGGGGCCACTAGGAGCAGACCCTTTCTCCTGCGTCCCCCCCCCCCCCTCAGAATTTATTACGCAGCTACTACTTATGCCACAACCTTCCCTGTGAATTCAACCTGTAGGTAATTAATAGAGCAGCCAACACGATTTCCCACGAAACACTGCGATAAAAGTTAGTAAAAAAAACTACGTTACGGAATTCCGGAATTTTTGAGGTTGCTTGTGGTTATTTCGTGACTGTTATTAAACTCCCGTCGTATATACACCTCATTGGCCGACCATACTATTTTTTGGGGAACGGTACTATCATGAAAGAGATTTACGAGGAGCTGATCATTTACCAAACCCAACTTTCTAAAAAAGAACGTGCATTTGAATCGTAGCTGTAGACTTCTTTAACTACGGGAACGTCAGATGAATTAGGGCGAGAAATCCCATGAAATTGGCCAACAACCACTTTCGTCTTTTCCTGTAGTACGTTCTCAGGATCACGTCACTCAGGTGAGGATTGTGTCAGGTCCTAATTCACAATAGACTTGATTCTGTTTATTCTGGATGCAGTGGGCACTCTGGGGATCGTTACAGTCCAGAAGTATCCGAGTCTCACGATTACCTGGCTTATTGGCAATGGCTGCCAAGGAGTGATGGACAAAAACGTACCTTGCTGAGTCCCTCTGAGCCTTCATTGTTCTTCGAATCGTCTGATTAACAGTCTTCGCAGTCATTTTCACCAGTAATACGTCGATATCGGCAAATCTTTGGGCTACTGCCAAGGCGGACAAAGCAATGCCAATCTCCGTGATGACTAGAGTTAACCCACATACGCCGCACAGTTGTAGAATCTGATTGTTGTGAATCACTAGGCTGAAACAGGAGGTACAGAAACAGCGAAATGGTCTGTCAAGCATTCTGGTACATTGCAAAGTATGAACGTCTTACTAATACACAGACGAGGCGACGCTCAGAGGAATCAGAAGTAGGTTGAGGCGACATGTTTTCGCGAAATTCACGAAATAGCCCTCGAGCTCTGCGTCCAACTTTTGTCTCTCCCGGTGGGTCAAAAGGTGGTTGATTCTCGAAGCAAGAGAAACGAGTAGGAGGAAGTAATTGTGAATTGTCAATAGTACCGCATTGTCGTCTGAATGGTCAATGGCTACCGAATAGCCTGCGAACACTGTGAGGATGACGAAGGCGGCACTGGTCCATAAACTTCCATCATTCAGCGCTGCGAACAAATTACAAATGAATTTGCAAAGGAGAGCTGTACAGTTTCATGATAGATGAGTGATGGGACGAAGCGACTAGTAGCTAACAACGCTAGGGGGCCTGGGGTCTGCAGCGAAGAGTGAGACGATTGACGGGTGGCAGAGACACGTAGGAGGACACTGGGCAGAGAGGAATCACAGTGAGGAAATGGGAAAGAAAGAGGAACCCAGTCACTGTGGACAATGCGGAGCATGTTTTTTTCGAATGTCTCAGGAGTGCTGAGCCCCACCATAGCATGAGGCAGTGAAGGAGCTCCGGTTATCCACTGGCGTAGGTAAGATGCTGGAGAGCGAAGAGAATGATTCGTCTGAACCTTGAATAGAGGAGGAATATCGAATGAGGAGCAGCATCCAGCTTCCTGGACACAAATAGGAAAGCCCTGATACACTAGGCGCTATGGCTCCACCGTGAAGTTACGTTGCAGAAGCGATGTGAGGGGGGCAGTCCGCCATACGGCGTAAAGTAATAATAATAACAATAAACCTAGTTAAGCGCAGAACACTACCGCAACTCAAACAGCCATCACGATGCCCATTATCGTACACGCAAAGATGTTTCTGTGCGTAGTTGGGTAGCTGGCATGTTAGAAAGAAAGCCTTCAACTCCCTAAATTGAGCTGAGGGTGGTGCTTCCCACAAACGCTGCTCAGCCTTAAACCGTGGCCAACAGCTTGGGATCCGCTCAGGTCTGGAAGCGACATGGCACGAAATCAGTCTTACTTCAAGAGTTGACATGCAACGTACGTAAAAATTGAAACCCCAACGTATAGATAATTGTTGAGATGATTTTTGCAGAGTGATTAGGGTCAACAGTTGTGGAATCGTAAGGGAAGAACTGCGAAAACAGCTGACAAAAACTGACGTGTTTGGATTCCAGGGCTCCTGAAGTTGCGTCTTATGACCTTGCAATGAACGTCAACCGTCACTTTATTGCACTACCACTCCGACGTTTTTGAGAACGGTAGTCCAATATGAACGAGATTTATCATGAAAAAACTGCTCTAAAATAGCATTTTGTCGAACTTCGTCATAATTTATTGTGCCGCTCTCGTCATTTTCTCACACGTAGAAATTATAGTTCTGTTATATCACTTGTGGCTACTCGTACAAGAAATTTAATTGAAATCGTAGAAGTCGTTTTTGAGGTGTTTTATGCGCCCCATACAGACCTGCTGGCTAAATAACAAATAACCCTCTCTATCACGTTAACAGACACACAGAGGCCATTTTCTCGAATGTTATTGTACGGGCTTAGTACAGTAAAAAAGCTGTGCCTGGGAAACACACTGATGTGAAAGACACTTAGGAACCTACGGTGGTGCTTGGCAGAGCGAATGATCTTCCAGCTTTTCAAACCCATCAAATACTGGGCGCAATGCACGAAAGAGATCACCCACGAAGAAGCAGTTTTCATGGTGTGACTCTAGGCAACGACTGCAGCGGTTTAACTTTTCGCTTTTTGTGATTGGAAGATAATGTGCGAAGTAATACTGATCGCTATGTTGCATGTGTCAACTTATTGATCCATGAGTCGCATTGTCTAATCAACTAATGGTCCAATCCACCAGTGCCGTTCTGTCTTTTAAAGAGGAAGTGGTGTATTAAAATTGCCTATTATCTGTATCATCATTTGATTTATTAATGATAGTTTGAAAAGCGTCTTGCCGCTAGATGGACGAAGAAGAATCTCTTCTTTTGGCCACAGTTGTATGCTTGTGCGCCAAACAATGAAGACCCAAACGGAAGTGGGTGAAACAATGGTTTCTCAACAGAAGACAGCACACACACGTAAATTTACTTCAAGAGCTGCGATTAGAACCATCTGACTGGAGAAATTACTTGCAAATGAATGAAGGGGCCTACTTTCAATTACTCCATTTGGTTACACCAATGATTAAAAAAGAAGACACCGTTATGAGACAGTGCATTACTCCCCATGAGAGGCTCGCTGCTACATTACGATTTCTGGCAACTGGGATGAATTTTGAGGAGCTGAAATCTGGGTGACTCGTTATCCACAAGCAGCTATGTTCCTTGTATAAATCAATTACGAAAATTACGAAATCCTTGTTGGAAACACGAAAAAAAGGATATTGGGGAAAGAACTGACAGATTAAACACAGGGCAAAAGGCGATAAGTGAGTTGTTCGATTTTGAATCACAGGAAAGTGCCCGGTTTCCCCACTCACGTTTGTTCCATCGCGCCATGTGTCCGTATTGCCGGGTGTTTTCCCATTCACGAGCAGTTGGAGTGATGGTGTTTTGGCGCGGCGCAATGGCTTTAGGACTGGTTGGAATTCCATCACGTCCCGTCACTCCACTCCATACCCGACGAGTTTCGCCATTCACGTCGTTCCATTGGCGCGCTACCTCGCCATTTGGTTTGTTGGAACGATCGTCAGTGGCCAGCTTTAAGAGTCTCGAACCAGCAACGTGTCTATACAGCGTGATGTTTGGCGAACGTTCTACTGTAACTTTTTCACAGGGAAACATCGAAATTACCTGTCCCTGGTGGAAAGGCGAAGTAATCCCATGTACTGTCAAGTCTCGTGAAACAGATGTTCTGTTATAGTTGAAAAGAAAGGAGTCGTTGCTCAGGCGGCAGTCATCCCTTGCCACTCTACCTCACTCCCGACCACCTCTCTAAACGTTTGACTGTCTACTACAAGCTCGTCAACTACGCCTGCCCTCCTCCGCGCCAGAATCAGCCTCTTCATACCTGGCATTACTTACGTGCGCCTGACAGTACCTTAACCTCACCTTCCACCCATTGCCCATTTGCACTCCAGACCGTTCATAATTGTCTGAGGCTCCACCTGGTCGATTCAGCAGAGCCCCCCAAGAATAGATAGTTGCCTGGACTAACTGAACTGTCGTGTTCAGAGTACGAAGGCATAACCAACGATTCCATCAGCCACGTTACTCTGCATTTCTATGCAGTTGCGTTTTTGTTTCTGTTCAATTCTCGATTTGTGCCTGTTTCCGTGGAGACTGCAAGCTTTACAATACAAATTACAGTTTAATTCGTACTTATTCTACATTTAACGTTGATTTAACATATTTCAATCTCATTGGACAAGTAAATCAAAGGAAGCTCTATGTTCATGGAGTTCAAGAAGATAATTACGTTCTGTAGGTGGTTTTTGATCATGTCAGTTCGGTTCAGGCCGAATTAGTTCGATGCTCGAGATCGTAATAGGAAGTCCTGAGCTCGGGTCTTCTCCCAGAGCATTAGAGTCCAGCTCTTTCTCCTTCGACTCACTGAAAAATCCGAACCTGTTCAATCGTCTTCTCCTTCCGACACAGGACTTAAGGTTTTTCCAAAGCCGAAAACGCGAATTTTCCCTATTTGGACTTTCCAAAATATTCACTTCTCACTCCACCTTAGATTCCAACGACCTGTTTTCCCCAAACCCAACCCAAAAACGGACATTTGTCACTCAGCTCTGGGGCTATTCAGTAGCTCTCCACTCTCGTCCTAACACCAGCTCACATGTGTCTTGTGAACTAGCTTTACTGGCTGCTCGCTCAGAGCCATATCAAGTTCGAACAGAGCCCTACCGTGCTTTTCAAGGAACCTGACCTCCGGGTACAGTTCTCAGTCTCGTTCGTCTCATTGGTCAATCAATTCAAGTTTTTATTGCTCTCTCATTCTCTTGCACCCAACGATGTCCTTAATCGTAAAGCCACCCATCAGGACGAGCTCGTAGCTAACCAATATATGCACAAATAAAAGGTAGGTACTTAATTTTCGCTCTTCGCTCGAACAAGGGCGTAACGAACCGTCAGTCTGTCATGACGCAGTCATCTGAGACTTGGTTTGGTGATAAAGAGCGGCACTGGAGGTTGCCTCTGGAGTCTGTTGGTCAGGACCAGTCTGCAGTGATCCTGGATGTCCTGATAGCACCTGGAAGCCGACAAGACGGATCTTCGTACAGCTGTGTCAGAAGCTCGGTTAACACATCAGAGTTGCACCATTTCCGGGTCCTGGCGCGACGTGTAGTACAAGAAAAGTGCTGAGGAGATCCTTCGCCTGGCGTTTCTCGAGAGTTTCCTTGGGCTGTGGTCGTCTTTAAACTGGTGGTCGTTCTATCTCGGAACTTCCACCATCCCCTCCTAATTCTTCCATCCCTAGAGCCTAGAGGCGTAGTGCAGCCCCCCCCCCCTTTTCTATAATTATTATTTATTTAGTTACCTTTTTTGAGTGTCCCCATCCCATTTACAGCGAGCTTCGCTGAAAAAAGTGTGGTTTTACGAACTCGATTGGAGAACACGGCTGAACAAAATTTTACGTTTAGATCGCAGGTTGCTGTGAGACGCCAATTAAGATTACGCACAAAATCGGCCCAAAATTGGCTGTAGTTGTACTAGTATTTCATAGACTGCTCTAACGGTTGACACAACCCTTCTCAAAAAATCATGTTTACAGCCTCGTAAATTTCCTTTGCTCGATAATGGTCGTGACATAAGTAGGAGCAGCACAATAAATTCCGGAATGTTGAGCACCACCAGTTTTTACGTAGGATGTTGTTATAAACGTAGTGACAAATATATTTAACTAATAGTTAACGTCACAAAAATCGCTGAATGCACGTGTGACTAAGGAAAGTTGTGTGATGCGTCGCGCCAGATATTTTTCACGATGTTTACCTAATAACTCGAGGACAACAGGCACGAACCTTCATAAAACATTGACAGCCCCATAAATTAAACTGGCCATTTCGTCAGCAGTCATAAAGCTCTTGACGTGGGTTGCGTCAAAGCGGCAACTATAACTTCCATCATGCTCGCGATCCTCTCGTCATTTTCCTGCGATTAGAACTTTTCTATTATAGTTCAATTCTTCGAGTTTTCAGAAAAAATTGAATCAAAATAGTTACAACGGTTTTTGAGAAAATTTGAGCGTTTTCATCAGTTTCAGACCGACTTTGTTCATATTTTGTCGTCGCATAGTGATTTAGGCCAATTTTTAGCCTATTTGGGGTTTTCTCTCAATTACCTTTAGTGACCCACACAGACATTTTATTTAAGGATAAGTTTCGAAAATTGAGTCCATTTAACTTTGCTTTCTACTTTGTCGGGCTAAGGAAACTAAGAATTCCTCGATGCGCAGCTTAAATTCTGGCGAGTCCCTTTCGTAGGGCTGCGAGCGGCTCTTCCCGCCTCTTGCAAACTAATCATGACGCTCAGTACGTCACTTCTTCAGAAAGATTACTGTTGCACGGTTGTACTAAATGTGTAACTGTAATTTGTTGTAAATTGTCGAGGAGTAATAGGAAGAAAACGGAGACGGCGGAGAGAATCAGGTAAGTGGCCAAGTGAAGTCCGCAGGAACGAAGTTATTGGGTTGTGAAGGCGGAGAGCAGGTGTTTTTTTTTGTTTTGTTTTTTTGAAAGAGTTGAGCTCCTTGACGAGGAACGGCAGGTCTGCAGGCAGGATGGAGCGCCAGCCGAGCGAGAAGAGGCCCGTGCCGTCCACCGGCAGACATATCGCTACCATTCAACAAGACTGTTGTACTTCCGAGGAACAATCTCAATGGAACAAGAAGGATATCCGCTGAAAAGGATTCAGAGCAAACGGCTCTCAACTTGACTCTTTTCTTATCTGAATGGAGTCGCCCAGGAAGCGGGGAATTACGTTTGTGCCGCGTGGCGACCTCACATGAAGCTCCTCTTCCAACGTTCGATTTCACGTCTACGACGAATATTATACATCAGAGATCCATGCACCCCTCACAACTAATAAAAACTGAAAAGTTTGTAATCTTGCCAGACAAAAAACTGATGCCCACATTAGTAATTTGGTCACGCGTCCGTAAATTACGATATATTTATGCACCATTACGGGCCTGTATGAATAAAAACACGTTAAGATCAGTCTATTTCGCTTTGGCGCAATCTATTCTGCTGTGTGGAATCGTTGGCGGGGGATTGGTGCGGGAGACTGAAACGAACACGACGTCCTGGCTGGCTGCGGGAACGCAGGCTGTGAGGGTAGTGCGCTGATTGAGAAAGGCTGGCTTAACGTGGCCCAGGCTCACTCGTATTTCTACTCGAAGATAAGATCCGGCGTTCCCTGGAGCTTCCCTACAATGGACCCTATCCTGTCCATCACAGGGATGAGAAGACAAGAAAGTCATCAAGAAACACTTCAGCATGGAAGCTCACAATCTGCCCTCCATTCATAAGAAGAGTAGCGACATCTCACCTGTCGACAAAGGCTTCAAAGTATTATGGAAGCGTGGGAAGGCTGCTCACAAACCAGGCGCTTGCTACGTCATCCACACGATCAGTCTGGTGCAACAAATACTGCAATGACCTCACTAAGGCTGCCCTGAGGAAGTCCAACGACAGTGAAGAAATCCTGGCCAAAAAAATCTGAGTGAGTGTAAAATCTTCAGTTCAAATAAAAAAATAAATTAAAAATGTTTATTGTTAACAAGAACGACTAGATTGTAGGAGTGAACGATATACATAGAAGTTTAAAAAATACTCGATGTATAGTAACGATGCATCGAATCAAACCGATGTATTGTTAAGTTTTAAACATCGAGTATACATCGATGTTTTTTTCGAAGCATCGAAAAGGCAAACGATCAAACCTACCCTCCTCTCTTTTTACTTTCCTTGGCTCTACGAAGTAGAAAGGAAAGTTATGTAATCGGCTGAAAATTTTTTTTTGAGTTTTCTTCTGATCTTTACGTTTCAGAACCTCCTGAGTCCGAAAAACACTACTTGGGAAAATGGCCTGTGTGTGTCTGTGAACGATTTTTAGAAAGAACCACCGTACCAAATCCCCTCAAACTTGATGTCTAGCCTACAGGTTACCATGGGACGCAAAGATAAGGGTATGGGCAAAATCCACCGAAAGTTAACTATAGTTATCATAGTGATCAAAACACCAAATTTTTTCTCAAAAACGGTTCTAACGATTTTGATTTAATTTTTTATATAGATAGCTCTTAATAAGATAATTATACCATAAAATTCCCATTTGTGGGAAAATGACGAGAGCAGCACAATAAATTATCAAAATTTTCGACGAAAAGTGTTTTTGCCACGGTTTTTTCCTTTTACACTCCGCTGGAATGTTACTGGAATGTTAAAAAAAAGTCGTGTTATAGTCCAATCCAATACCTATAGGGTGAGTGTTTAAAAACGCTCCAAAGATACAAGGGGCTCACTCCAGAAATTCCTGAATTTCAACTACCGCCGTTTCGCTTACTGCCAGTTCTAAAAGTTTTTACCCAATAACTCTGCAAAAGTAATTACTATCCTTCTTCAAAAAATTTTTGTTTACAGCCTCATTAATTTTCTGTATACCAATTGCTCAGTAATGGTCCTGCAATGAGTACGAGCAGCACAATAAATTCCATAACTGTAGGCGCTACAGCTTCCTGCTGCTGTGACGTGTTGCTTGACCAAGTTCAAAGGAACTGAGTGATAAATGAATTGATTAAATAGAATTAGCCACGTACAAAGTGAATTGACGTAGAGCTAAGGAAAGTTGTGTGTTGCAACGCACCAGATATTTTTTGTCTTTTTCAATTACATAATTTAGCACTCGCAAGGTGTTTCGTCAAAAACCGGCATCACTAGTTGAAAAAGCCGCCAATATTATAGAGGTCAGTGCAACCAACACAAAATATAAATGCAAATGGCCGACTGAATTGACCCGCCGTCTCTCTTTTACTTACAGTTAGTTGCAGTCTCTGGCTTCAAAAAGTATATTATTTTAATTTTTGTATTAATTAGATACCTACTCAGCTTGATTCAGAATTCATTTTAAAATTTTCTGGGCCGTGTTAGCAATAATATTTATTAATCAAAGTGTTAAACTGAACAACACGTTATTTGTAATATTAATATCATAATAAATTTGGAAGGATTACAAAATACAGTTTCCACCATTGCATAAAATTGCCGTTAAATATTTAACAATGGTGGGCACATCAGTGCCATCAGAGAGACTGTTTTCACGAGCGGCGCAGGTAATACTCAACAAAGGAATATTTTAAATGGTAAACTTGGGTAAAATTTGGTTTTTACAAAGTACAGATAAAAATTATCGATATATATGTTAAAAATAAATGTGATTGTAATACAGTTATTTTAATAGATGCTTGCTTTTTATTTCTAAACCATTTACATATTTAACTTATAGAAAAACAATCGATACATTTTTCGGTACATCGATATTCCATCGATGTTTGTTTAAAATGCCCATCACTACTAGATAGAAAAACCCTGCAAATTATTACCCAATGGTTTATTATTCTCATGAACAGCTTGACCAAGTATTACTGCTCCCCCATCCCATTCGATTCAGCATCGAATACTAGTAAACCAAACAAAACATGACCTGACTACAATGGAACTATGGAAACAAAACGTCAGATGATTTTGCCCCGTTGGGTCGGAGAAATTGGAACGGGGGCGCTTCGAGCGAACCCGTTGTGAGTCGAAAGGGGAGTTGAGTGGCGGCGTCGTTGGGAGGCGAGCGAGCGGGGGTGGTTTTTTAATGAGACGGGCGGGGAGGGAGGGAGTACAAATGACGAAACGTTGACTTCCGCTGTAGTTCCCACGTTGTACTGCGTTTCGTTAATTATTTTAACCGTTTTTTGCCCATAACAATCATGGGCTTCGTCTGATCGGATTGCCGAGATGGCGGGCACAACTTAGATACCAAACGGGATTTTTGTGCGAAAGAATGAATTTTTTAGACCACGTTAAAGGCACAAAATGGCCCAGACGGCGGACGGACATTGCAAATTAGGAATCTCCATGTCTTGAAACGTAAAGTATCAAATTTTGAGGGGGGGGGGGGATTATAAAAAATTTTTCGTGACCGAAAACATAGGGTTATTATTCAGAATGAATAACAAACCAAAAGGGTAAGAAGAAAGAGACGATCTATCAGTCAGCTGACAACCATGCCGTTTTCAGCCATGGCTTGAAAGTCGTGTAGTAGCCACAGAATGAAGTCAGCGAAGCAAGTACTGTGTACCTGTGAAGTGCTGGCTGAGGCGCGGGATGCAGGGATGGACGCATTGGGGACGTCACAGCAGGAATACAAGCTTCATAGGAACTGAGAGGACTGAGAGGACATCTGAGGCCTCCGTGGTGTTTTCTCTGTTGACACCAGTATGTACAAAATAAGAGAGGTAGAAGTAAAAAGATCTCAAGTTAGTTCTGCAGAATGAGAAAGTGAACTTTTGATGGGTTCATTAATGAATTTTAGACCGCCATACTTTCGTTTTTACGTTCTTCGTTGTTATTTTTGGTCCATCCTTTATGTACACTACGAGAGTACCCCACTTCTGATCACAATTGTGTGAGTTCAAGAAACTCAATTCACCTTTTCAAAAATATGCCCCCCCCCCCCACTATTTTCCTTGTTTTTGGCTTGTCACGCGCTCTCACCCAAACAACTCCATTGAAAACCCCTTTAACCGCCTTTCTTTCTCGAATAAATAACGTCGCGACGAGGCGCCAAAAACCAGAGATCACCGACCGTCCAGTTTGGTACAACAGGTGGTCAGACGGCTCAGCCATAAAATGTTCGTGGTTCTCCCGATTTTTTTTTTCTCTCTCTCACTCTCCTCCCCAACCCTCTTCCCACGCCCCTTGCCCTTTCGAGACTTCTACAAAGAAAAAAAAGTCATACGTCGAGCACGTGGCGTACACGTGTTGTCTTGTCCCAGTTATAGGCGGTGTCTCCATGACAACAACGATGTAACAAGCACCCGACGCCAGAGAGGAGCTTCCGAGAGAAGTCTCTTTTGTCCCACGATTCATGAGACCCCCTGGAGACGAAGAGTTGAACTCCGCAGGGCGTTGCTTCACAGAGAATCTCCTCTCGTACTATTTATATAAATTGGGTCTGGCCTCCTGAGTTGAACTTGAGTAATAGCTGTCATCGCATTACTTACCTCAGCCCGCTTAAATGCATTAGTACAACTGCGAGAAGGGACCCTCCGTCACTCAACATGCGACAAAATTCTACACATTCCATACCCAAAATACAACCAAAAATGTCACATCAACTCATGTCCAATTTTCCTTCTTTATGAAGATACCGCACAATTTGTATTACTTTCCACTACACGAGTCGTAATAATTGTGAGACAGATCTTTTCAAACTAAAACTGTTTTAAACAAGTATGAGGTGCGGCGCATTAAACAACCTTCCTTAGCCGCTCGCACATTCCACGATTATCACAGCTATAGCAAGTAACCCAATATTCTCTTCACTCACTTTATGTGAACGTATAGCGAGAAATTAGTAGTGCTCAACGTTTCGGATTTATTGGGCTGCTGCTAGTGCCACGACCTTCATAAGGAAACCGGCGTATAGGCAACTGATGGGGCTGTCGACACCTTTTTACTTTCCGCTACCCCAAAAGAAAAGAAAAGTATAGCAATCGTGTCAAAAAAAAAAAAAATTGGTTTTTCTTTGGACCTTTACGTTTTGAGGCCTACGGAGTCTAAAAACCCTAATTGCGGCGCGTGGTCCGTGTGTGTGTGTGTGTGTCTGTAGTTCGATTTACGGGGGAACGGCTGAACCGATCTCTTTTTGTTTTGTTTGTTATTTTTTGTAGACACCAAAATAAGGTTATGGGTGTTTTCGGCCGATGGAAAAGGGGGTGGAGGTGGGGGACGAAAATGTACCAAAACCAGACGCGTTTTTCGCATTTTACTCGAAAACGGCTCTAACGATTTTGATTAAACTTTCCAATTATTTTCTAATAACTAATACCTAACTTTTCTTCTGTATACATATCTCCATGAAAATACGGGGAACGGAGATATAGGCCTATGAAGCAAAAATAGGTTACGCTTTTCGTCAAAACGGTTTCAACGATTATCACCAAAATTTCAAATGTTTTCGATTGGTTAATACCTACATATTGTTCTCAATAAATGTTTCTCTGACCGTCCATTGAACAAAGATAAAAATGAAAATGTGTCGAAAATAACATTTTTTCGAACATTTCCGTAAATTCCATGGTAACTTCTCCACGAAATGTGATAAATTCTAATGGAGTGTCTTTTAGTCACCAATATCCACATTTCGTTCTCTATAATTATTTCTGTATATATATGTTGAACGGAGATATAAGCCATGTTAACTCAGAAAAGAAAATTTGTCAAATATTAACTTATCGGTATTCCAATTTTCTCAAAAACGGCTCTAACGATTTCGATCAGACTTACGGAGTACTCTCAACTAACTTGTCCCTACATTTTGTTTTCCATAAACGTTCCTGTAGAAATGCGTTGAACGAAGATATAGTGCCCGCATATGTAGGTGGTGTTCGAACATACAGGGATTGCGGGAAGTTGGGTGTTGCTACGCACCGCTCGTTTGAGCATAGAACATGATTTACCGTTCAGAGGAACTGCCAAAAAGGGTCCACCTGGGAGGGAACGAAATCGTTTTCAATGACTTTGTTAGTCATAAGTAAGTGACCAATAGGTACGTTAAATTTAAGAACGTTATTGAGTCACAAAATAGGTACGAGTATTGTGGTGACTAGATCACTATTATAATTCCTTGCCGTATTCCCTAATATGACACGTTCCGGCGTCGAAGTTATAAAACTACAGTCTGTTTCTTTCCTCGATCAATTGCGAGCATTATTTAATAGATTATAGTTAGTTAGAGATATTTTAGGCGCTTCCACAAATGACTTCGATACGCATCATATTTATCAGGCTTCAATTACACGTTGAAATTCAAAAAGGGCATCGAAAACAAAAACGTATACTGTTTATCGAATTTGTGTTCAAGTGATTATGTCAAGCCATAAGATCACGTTCACCTGTATCAAACTCGAAACTGATAAAGATCCAGAGCTTTCAAAGATCAAGCACAGCCTTCTAACGAGCTTCAATCATTCTAAGTTAACCCTGGTTGAAGGAATTCTCTTCCGAGGAGATCCTGTCTCTGTTCTAGCCATGTTCAGGTCAAGGATCTTCATTTAGGGATGACCTAAATGAAACAGCTTACTCGCCGTTAAGTCTACTGGACAAATATACATAAGGATATTAAACGGCTTGTACCAAAAGCCCCTATTCATCCCTGGGATCCTCCGATACAAAATTGTGAACGAGTACATATGGATTACGCTGGACGTTTTCAAGGCTTCAACTTCCTCGTGTGCATCGATGCCAGGGCGGAAGTCAAAATACTCAAAGATGCTCCATCCAGCAACACAATCGTCCTGCTAGAACAGATTTTTGCTAGCCATGGCTACCCGAACGTTGTGTTATCCGACAATGCCACAAATTTTTTTTAGCGATGCGTTTCACGCCAACTGCAGAGATAGAGGAATATTCTAAAAGTTCATTGCATCGGGACATCCTGCCACAAATGGATTAGCCGAACGTTCAGTGCAAACCCTCAAGAGTCGTGTAAACGCTGCCTCTACCGATAACGCTTCCATCCAAGAAAAGGTTCAAAATATCCTGATACGATACTGGGCAACCCTCACTGCTTGTTTAGAACTCTAAACAATAAGTAGTATTTTAAATTACTAGTGCGCGAGTGTTGTCATCGGAACATTTGGTGCTCTCTCGGTCGACCTCTGAGTCTGAGCGCTCTTGTCGCTACAAGCTCTCTGCTCCAACCTCGATGAAGCCCGTTCCAGCACCGGCCAGTCTATTTGGTCAGGACGTTCCCTTTATTTTATCCTAAATTAATTTCTAAATACTAAGTCATTTGTTCAAACTTTTTTCGTTAATATACTTCTATTATTTTGTCTGAGAAGGGAAAATAGGTTTCATTTTTTCTTTTCGTGTGTTTCAACCCTTTCTCAAGCTCAGTACAACAATCACCCGCCGAACTTTAACTACAGCGCAAACTGAGGATCCGAATGGACGCCATATTCCCTCATCGACCTAAAGCTTCAGAACGCACAGACACGCCTGCCCGCTCTTTTCAGGAGGGAGAGTCGTGGCAGTTTGGCCACAGCTGGGGACAAGACATTACTTGGTAGTTCTAGATGAATCAGGACGGCTCCTAAAATGTCGTATAGATCAATTGCGCTCCACCTTCGTACCTAAACCAAAAACCGTCAATTTTGGACCAACTCAAAGTTTCAACATTTCAATGATGCTTCAACCTCCAGCTCTTCGTAGTGCCACTCAAGAAGCTCCCGTTATAGTGTTATATTGGTTCAAGTGGGGGAGTTTCAAAATAAGTGGCGGAGATTGTGGTGACTTCACATTTTTTTGAGAATCAGCTGTCCATGAGGTCAGTGTATTGTAATTCCTTATTTCCTCATATGACACGTGTTCCTGCGTCGAATTTATAAAACTACAGTCTTTATCTTTCCTCAATCAATCCACCTACATGACCCTTCCATCCCTTCCCTCCACCCTCCCATAGCTGTGAACAGTTGGAGAACTCACAGGAGATTTAAATGAACAGAACCTTCACATAATAATGAAGGTGTTGTTAAACCTTCACGATTAAAGTATCGAATGCGTCACAAGTTCATAAATAAATAAACGAAAGGCACCAGCTACTGCGTATATAGTAAATTGCCTAAATTCACAAACGAACAGGAGGCTCCTCGAATATGGCGGATTGCCTACTTTCAATAGTCCGGAGTACTTCTGATACGATCCAAATAATTCGGCATCTTTTCCCCTCAGTGCTCTGGTAGATCGTCCTGTAGGTTTGATCGTCGAGGCAGTTTGAACGTTTGAGGCACACTGTAGAAATGAACTAAATAATTCAGCATCTTTTTCACTTAGTGCACATAGCAGATCGTCTTGATTGGCAGCAGAATGTAGGAGAAATTGAAAACAAATTGGATCTTTCTCGAGAGTGGCGAGTCGCCTGCTTTACATTCCGAATATGAACCTCATCATTCGGCCTCTTTAGAACTTGGTCTTGGTGAGTTGCATATTTTTAGCTGGAGATTGAAAATTACCAGGGGCCCCCCAAGAAATTATGTGGTGGGTTGCCTAATCTCATGATTGAAGGATTCTCAAAGAAATACGTTGTAAGTTTACATAATTAAATAAGTGTAAGGCGCAGGTTAGTACACGCGTAGTGAATTGCCTATCTCAGGATTGAAAACTCGTTACTGAAATGTGTTCACGATCGAATACCTTCTCATGGTAACCATCATCAGGTAATTTAAAGGTTTCCATTTCTACAGCGAGGCGTCACTTGTAACTTCCAGTTCGTTTTCAACTCCTGTTACTTCTGCGATGTAGTAAGACTAGCTGGTTTACCAATGTCATTTGCAGGCCTGAACTCCCGATATTTCCACTCACGAAATATCGTTGGCCGATGGCTGCAAATTCAACATTGACACTGGAGAATTGATAAACCGGCCAAAAGTGAAATAGAAGCCAAATTAGTCGGAGAATGAAAACAAATAAGAGCCTTCTCGAGCGTGGCCCTTTCTGATATGAACTCTGAAAATACGCCTCAGACATTGACTATAATCACATTGTAACATCTCCCACGCATCGTATATAAATATGAGTGTCTCCAGCAATAATGTTTTTGTCGTTGTATCGAATAAATAAATTTGAGTTCAATCAATAGCAAAACTGTACAGACGAAGAAGTTGTGCGATGCCTCGCGACTAAAGTCAAGTAGTCGGGGAAACGCTCGTCGAATGAACAGTTAAATGCTGGTTCACAATCTCGAGAAAGAAGAAGAAAAAACAAGAGACGGAGGCCGCGTTTGCGTGCGCTGTCCAACGTCGCGTGACTGCGTAGGAGGCCTCCGAATCACAGTTACCTCAGGTCATTCGAGAGTCTACAGAAACGCCGCGGACTTTTATTATTGCCGGCATCGCCAAGTTCAGGCGTCGACCAACGAAAAAAGTTAATAAACAGCGCGAAATGAAGGTTTCGTGACAACTAAGATGTTGAATTGCGGCTGAAGCGTAGAATGAAATGTCAATAAAATTATGGCGACTGGAGGTTGTCGCCTCGATGGGCCTGAAGAAACTTGTGGTCCTGGTATTCCTACACGTTGTTCCCACGCAGGCATTAGACTAGACGCTGGCAGGTTCTGGAAGGTCAAGTTTGCCAGACAATGCGAAGCTACTCGCAAGGTTTTATCTGCCTCGCAGTCCTCCATCACGAAACGCCTAAAGAATGATGTTCACGCAAAACTATTAGCAGTAACGTCTTACAAGTTCAACTACGATAACTACGAAGGTTGAAGTCGATGGTCAGTAGCACCTACTTAACGACCTCCAGCTTGCTTCAGAGTCAGGTTACACTCTCTGGGGTATACCAGCTCGCCGTCCACTTCTTGAAAAGCCTGAAGAAATTTTTTGTGTTCCTGGAATTGACAACTAGTATAACCCCGTTGAATACGCTCCTAATGAATACATTTTGACAGAACAAACTTAACCCTTCCGGATTAATTAAGCCGACATTGATCTGCAATAAATTTGGCAATAAGGTTCGAAGCAGTATCAATAAAGCCGCCAGTGAGGTAAATGCGAATAACTTCCATTTCAAGTACAGTTTGGTCAACTCCCCTTTTCTGACGTTCTGAAAAAAAAAAGAATGAGGCGGATTTGCTAGGCGGTTCTACCCCCGCAGACCACCGGACATACACACCACGCGCATAAATTAGGTTTTTACTTTCCTTGGCCCCGTGCGAAGCATCGCGAACGACTGTCGTGGTTTAACATCATAAATCTCGCCCATATGACAACAGTTTTCTTAAAAAAAAAACGGGATGGCAGTCTAGTAAAGTGCCTATAATGGTCATAGGACGATCGGGGAGAACTCTTGTACGCTTTTCCACAAATGCCGGCAACATGCATATTCCAGTTAAGTGTGCTGGTCATCAGGACACCCAGGTTCTTGAAAGAATCGACTACTTCCACTATTTCATTGCCAATATGAACCGATGGGGTGTAAGTATGATGGATCTGATATAGCAACCTGGAATTGCCCGGATAAGGTCCTCATTAATCATCTACACTGCTCTCCCTACCTCCTCCACCCTACAGGTCAGTTATAGTTGTATGTCATCCGCATACATTCTGTAAGAGCAGTGCTGCAACACAGCAGTGTATCTATAAACACTGAAAATATCAGCTCAGACCCTTGGGGGCTCCCTATGTCAACGCTCTTCCACGACGACAATGAACTTTCAGGAGCTTTCGTACAGCGTGACCTACCCGACAGGTAGGATGTAAACCAGCATGCCGCTTTTTGAGACAGACCAATCGATTTTAAGATAGCCAGAAGAAGATCGTGTCTCAACAAGTCGAACGCCCTACTGAAATCGATACCCACGAAAACTGTGACTCGTGGCTCATCCATCCTGACGTCCTCTAGTACCCGAATCAAAGCCGTTTCAGTGCTGTAGGTTCTCTTATAGGCTGATTGGAGATCCCTAATACAGCCATGGTCTAGCACGAACTGGTTAAGCGCCTCTTATACTATTTTATAAAAAACTTTTCCAGGAGCGCAGAGTATGTTTATCCCCTGGAACCCTGGAGTGTGTGAGGGGGGGGGGGGGGAGAGAGAGAGTGAGTTTTATTTAACCAACCAGGGAGGATTAGGGCCGTAAGGCCCTCTCTTACATAATCCCTGGCAAACAATATTGGTTACAAGTGCGGTGTACAGAGAAAAAAACAAGAAAAAAAATAAACATAAATAAATCACTTCTGGATTGTTCTTTTTCTACGACTTCTGAGTGCTATTCCATGCTTTTCTACTCTTCGCATTCCTCTAAAAGCGCGTTCTTGCAAATGCTCTTGAAAGACGCAACGCTCACGGAGGTGTCAAATAAGTCTGGGTTCTTATTAAAAATTCGTACAGCTGTGGCAGTGAATGATTTAAAGAAGATGGTGAGGGATTTGAATTAGGCCATGTCGTGTCTCATGTTGGTGAATTGTGTGGAGAAATGCAAATTTTTCGGCGATATAGGGAGGGATGCGGGGGTTCCGGAATTTTAAGCTCTTAAATAGGAGCAGAGCAACAGCGTATTTGATTTTTTGTTGGATCTTCAGCCAGCCTAAACTTTTATAGTACGGTGTAACGTGTTCGTCCAACTTTAGCCTGTAAACAAATCGTACTAAGGCATTTTGCGCTCTCTGGATAGCCATTAGTTGCTCGCCATTGAGGTCACACAACGCCGCCAACCCATAACTGAGGTGCTTGTACTACCTTGAGCCTTACATGGTACGGGAATTCTGCAGCGAGTCGTCGAAGTTGGTACAACGATCCAAAAATTTTCGCCATTGTCTTCGATATCTGTGGTCACCAGGAGTGTCCCAGGGGGTTATAGTGATTCCAAGGTTTCTAAGTTCGGTACTGTATGGCAGGTCCTGGTTGCTTATGTGGACAGAAGGGATCTCTCTAAGGTTGATCCTAGAAGTCTAGTGTACCCACACAGCATGGCTTTGCATTTCTGGGGGTTAACTGACATCCCATGATTGCTACACCAGACTGTTAATGGTTCAAGCTCTCGATTTAATACCTGCACCAGCTCGACGATACGTGAAACCTCTCCAGACAGATAAACCTGCAAGTCGTCTACATATAACATGTATCTGCTCTTTTTAAAAACCTTGGACACCGTATTTATTGTAAGCGTGAAGAGTAGCGCAGAGAGAACAGAACCTTGGGGTACTCCCGTCTGGATATCATGACTAGTGGATAGTGTCCCGTCTGGTCGTTTGACGCTCTGTGTGCGCCGACAAAGGTACGAAGCAAACCATTCGAGCAGAGTGCCAGATACCCATACAGGGCCAAGGATTGCTACTAGCAGATCGTGCCGGACTCTATTGAATGCCCGTGAGAAGTCAATCATGACGAGCACCGTTACTCTCCGATCATCCATGCCTTGCCCTTGGATGAGGGCAGTCTCAGTGCTGTGACCAGTGCGGTATGCTGACTGTATTAGATCAATGACATTGAGAGAGAGAGAGAGAGAGAGAGAGAGAGAGAGAGAGAGAGAGAGAGAGAGAGAGAGAGAGAGAGACGAATGAGTTGGGAGAACTGGGAAGCTGATTCGTTCGTGAGTGCTGATTGATGACTGACTGATGGGAGAAGCTGTGTGTAGTGTAGAGGAATCTAAAGTTTAGGGGTGGGAAAGATGGATGGGAAAGCCCAGGACAGGGGAAATCCGTCGTTCCATGAAAATAACTGAGGAGCTGGGTTTTCCACAGGTACTAACAAAAGGGTTGAGATAGAAAGGTGTTGGAGGAAACAATGACTTTCCGTTAGGGCAAGTGCGGACATTTCTCAGATCAAAGACCCACCTAATTCGGCCTCCCGAACAGCCACTATTGCCGACATGAGCCGCCAATAAAAGTGTAGTAGTAAACCCAGTGGCGGGTTTGCCCAAGCCCTGACAAAAATTCAGTAATAAACAAGAAATAACTCAAAGTACGTAAATATTTTAAAGTCTCCCGTACATTATGGTGTGCCGCACTGCACCGCATCGTATAACAATAATCTTCCAAAGTCGATTTTGTTCTTTTGATAAATAAAATATAGATGTAATGTGAAGTAAACATTTTGTTCATACAATAAGTGATTTAGGAAGAATTTTTTTATACGCGCGATCCTTGAAAACTCTAGCTCGTGTGGCTTCCAGTTTTGTTGAGTCGCAGCTTCTTCCGTCCTTACTCGCTCTCTATCGACCTGAACGACAAAAAGCTTCTATAGGGAGTAGACATGTGTCGAGTAGGTGCAGGTCTATGTTTAATAAAATTGTACTGTGCGTATAGCGAGTGCAGTGAGCCTACTTACTACATGCCCTGGGGCTTAGGGCGGCCAAGACTGCAAATCCGCCACTGAGTTAACCTCCGAACCATCTCCAATTATTTAATCCTATTCACAGCCTCAATATTTCTCCCTCTCTCACAGAACCACGATCTTTGACCTAGCCGCTCTAACTGGCCCGATTATGTTTTGCCCGAAGGTTCGCGGCGTCGCGGTCTTCCAAGGTAGTTGACTGCTCGAGAGACAACCCGCGTGGGAATTGACAGCTACTGCCGCATTTCTGTTATCCCACGTTGTTTAACCCGTCATAACAAATTGCAGAGCCGACCTCGTCGTGGGAGACAAATCAAAAGGGCGGAGGATTGTCACCTCAGTCGACTCGTCGGAGGCTCCGGGGCGGAGCGCTTCGGTGCGCTTGGTGATCACTGTTATAAAAGTGGAGGCTCCCGCGGGGCTTCTTGAGAGAAAAAGGAAGATATTAACTTGGTAATGTGAATACACCAGGCGAAGGAGGAGAGCTTCCGGTCAGAGCAAGGCCAGTCGGATACGGTACCTGATCACCATCAAGGCCAAGGAACTGATTAGAGCTCAAGAAGAGGCGTCTTCAACGGCAAACCCTTCCAAATCGAATAAACCTCCTTAAAACTTTGAGTTGGATTACCTGGAGTGTTAGAAATTCGCTCAGCCTGGTATGACGCGTTGAAGCAACTTCACCTGGTATTTCAATTTCCCTCTGGTTCACCGGCTAATGCCACCATGAAAAATGCAGATAAGACAGCGTATCGCTCAACAAATAACGGAAAGGTTTTGGACCAGAACAGAAAGGATTGAACCCATTCAAGAACTTTCTCACGACATTTATGTGGATCATAACTTTTTCTATGTCATTTCCTGAATGTCTGACTGTCTCCGTCATTGTTACACAAAAGATTCATTTTCTTGAAATCCCCCTGGCATTTGATTTTTTTTTCCCCTGAAGGGTTTGGGGTATCAAGGGATCTACTGGTGCGCTCTCTGCTCCAGAGTTCCTCAGGGGTCTCGCCTTGCCCTCCTTCTATTCATCGCCCTCAACCTCAAGAAATGCTCTACCTCTGCTTAAGATCCAGCTTTCTTTCATAGCTTGATATTGCCCGTGCTTCCCTATGTAGTAAGCGTTTGATGTCGAGGTATAGGTGAAATGAAAATTCGGGTTCATGAAACCAGTCGTGGATTCCGCCGACTGAATGTGAACTGAGATGCTATACCAGATTGATTCGAAATCGCACTAACACTGTCACAGTTGAAACGGCGTTTCGAACGAAGTTTTGAACGACAATAAAATAGAAACGGCCGCGAACTGCCCGAGGGGATGATTAATAATCTGTGCGGTCGGGTGTCCTGGCGTCGGAATTTTGAACATCCTTGATCCGCGGGCGGTAAATGGAAGACACGGATATCCGTAATAAGAAAAGAAAACAATAAACAGAACTCCAAGAACCGCAAATTTCAAATGAGTTGGTTCGAACAATAAGCATGTCTCGAGTTTCTCATTCAGAACGTTGGAAAGTCGATACAAATTGCGTAAAAAACCATTTCCAAGATTCCGCAATTGATATGAGGATTTTTGGATCCTCTTGGGTATTTTGTCAGCCTGGGAGGATTCAATATGCCGGGAGGTATTCCAACCAGCTACACGACTAAGTTTGATAATTGTCATAGGATAATCAGGAGCAACCGCAGAAACTCCGGGATTCAAACTAACGTCGCTTCATTGACTTCTTTTCAGCACTGCGTGCCCCTCGTAAAAGTAAACAGAAACCTTTCACAAAAAAACAGGACAGACTGGTTAATAACTATCTATACGCTGGTTAATCAATAAAAGTTGTGATATTAATAGTGGCAACCCCCAAAAAACTCCGTACGTTTAACGCTGCCAGGTTTAATATTAAAGTAGAGCAGTTCTGCCATGTTGATATCAGCTGAAAGGGAAACCATTACGGATTAGTCGCTGGAGTGCTAACATGCTTAGAATGCACGTAGGGCTGAGGAAATTTGAGTAATGTGGCGCGCCATGTATTTCGTATAGTAAAAGTGTCGAGATATATTGTTAGGGACGCCATCGCTGCCAATGTTTTCGTTCCGATAGCTTCATTTTCTACGAAAGTCCGGCAAAAAAAAAGAAACTGAACAGGAAGAACCCCTGAGGTTGAACGAGCGCCTTTTGGGAAGCGGTTGTTAGCTGTTGGAGGTAGGGAGCCGCATATGGATATGAGATACCGGAAGGCGGAAGATTGCGCACGTGCCTCGTGTTTAACGCAGGTGACGAAGGACACGTGGACGTATTTCCGTTTCCCTCGGGTTTTGCGGATGGACCCGGAACAAGAGCGTCTGTCGGATTTGAGCCCCCATGTCAAGAGGTTCCGGAAGAAACAAAGCCACTTTCCTGCGCGGCTCCCGCGTCACGGGTGGGCCCGATGAATAGTCAGAGTTTGGAACATCCCTCAATCGGACCTACGAACTGCCCATCCACGAATTTATCGCGGGAGGGGGGGTTTTTTTCTCGGCTACCCTCCGATTCTTCAATCTTCACCTGCTTCCGGAATTCGGAGGGACATAACATATAACTAAAGCGAGCACTTTGTGTTTCTCAGTGTCCCAAAAACCTAGTGAGTAGTTTTGGATACTAAATGGATTGGGTTAGTCCCGATAGTAGGAGTATGGTCAAAATTAACAAAATTTTTGTTTTAGGACGTCCCTCTGGACGAGATTAAGTTTCGCCAGACTAGATTCAAGGGGGCATCGGAAGGGCTTAGTGTGTTTTTGTAGAATCCTCCATGGCTGGTGCCCTGGCCGCATGGCTCGATCTTCACTATGGCAGCACCTTAGTGAGAGGGCGCATAGGATGTAATAGAGTATGCCTCTAACTGTGTTACGTAAGTATAAAATGAGGCATACTGCGTACTAGTAACTAACCTACTCAACTGATAAAAAATTAGCTGGGGCGTACCCCCACCCTCACCCCTCTCGCTATATTAGAAAGTAGTGTTGCCTACAAACCAGGTGATTAGCGTCTCAGAGAAGGTATGTAAATGGTCCACAGATGTTCAAAGGTCTCTCAGAGAGCAGTGTTGCCAATGTAATCAGCATTAGAGTATCTCATTTGGCCTGACACTGAACCCTTTCTCCGCCATTAAATAACAACGCATACGGCTGCATTGCGTGGCCACTACACCTCAGCAGCATCAAGGTCTGGTGAAATTAACATAAACATTTTCGCAAGATATCAACGTGACATCTCGAGGAAGAGGACACAGACAAATATCCGGGAATTCAACGGTAAAAACAAATCCCACATAAACACATTAAACGTAAACTAATTTTTCAAACAAATTTCGAAAACTCTCGTGAATTGTGAAAATCTCATCATGTCAGGAAAACGGAGTTAGACGCGCTCCAAAGAAAAACAAGGGCATATAACGAGAAAAGTCACACCAAACCATGCATGAAGAGGCCTGACCTACCATACTGAGGGGGTGGGAGAGGTCTGACAATGAAGATCTCTTTTTTTAATCCTAGGGCACTTGGGGCAGACCTAGTCGCTTTGTCACTGCGGCCACCACAGACCCCTCCCCTTACTTTATTAGAGACGACGTGCACACCAGCTCCTTTCAGAAAGCTCAGTATGACTTCCGCTGTCGTTTGGTGTTCGATGAAAGTTGAAACGTTTGAAGCGCTTGGCTGCCAAGACAGGGCAGTCACATACGATGTGCTTTGCCGTTTCGTCATCTTCTCTGCTCAATCTGCACTCAACTACCTCTGAAATGCCCATCTCGTTGAGGTAATAGTTCAGTGACCATTGAGGAAGCTAAAAAGGACTCTTAGAGCTTGTCTGGAGAGCTTAAGTATTGCCATTGAACAGGAATGAGCAATGAGCCTTTTCTGCTTGTCTTAGTCGTGACTGGCGGTGCCGACGGGCGTGATTTTCCTGTGATTTCGTGGGCCCCCTGCCGATTTAGTTGGCTTTTCGTAACTCCTATGTGGGGCTCAGACGTGCTGTGCCTCTATGAGCCTGCACCAAAATAAGGGAAAGCCTATTATGGACACTGAGTCGTTTGAGCGCCTGATCCTGAGCCTATAAGACAGCCTGACTGTCCGAGAATATCCGCTAGATCCCTAGAATTTGAAGATGAAAGCAAAAATATAATTGAATCGATGAGAATAAAAACAGTACAAGTCCATTTTTGACGATTTTTGAAAAATGGCTTTTTGTAGGTTGTAGATTTACGCATTGAGTACGAGAACAGTATGCTAACAACACTCGGTAAGCTTGAACAGAGCCCAAATGAAAATGATTGAAGGAAAAAACAGTACGAGTCCATGGACTTATACTGTTCTTGCTCTCAACACGTAGGTACTCGGGGGTAGTATTCTTCGCTCTGTTGTTTACTGCTCCTCAGTCACGAATAAGAGTTTGTTAAAGCGTCATATTGTAAACTGTGAGTAATGTTAGTATAGTGTTCTCTTTCGCAAAAATGAGTGATAGTGATAAATCCACCGACGATTCTTCTGATGGACAAATAGGCAAGAAACGGAAAGCTAATCCATCGTCTTGGAAAGCCAATAAAATGAAAATTGCTCGACGGGAAGGTAAGCCTTATGTTAATAGTAAAGGCAATTTAGTGGGAGGTAAAGCTACCGGACCTGATTGTAAATACAGGCGCCTTTGTATGACTCCATTTTCTGACGAGAAAAAAATTATTTTGTCTAGATTGTATGATGGGAAGCCGAAAAATGAAATGGACTCTTATTTACTTGGTCTCATTGAGATGAAGCCTATTATTCGACGTCGTTCAAGAAATGAATCAGATGCAAAACCGAAGTGTGCTAATTTCTCCTATTTCGCAATGCGTGGGAATTCAAGGGTGATTGTTTGTAAGCAAGCATTCATGTCTCTGCATGCTGTATCTCACATTCAGGTCCAGCGATTAACAACCCTACTCCTTCTTGGCAAATCTCCGAAAGATGGTAGGGGTTTACACAACAATAGGCCTAGTGCAATAAAACCTGAAGTTATTGCATTGATGAAGCAGCATATAGAATCTTTCCCTACAAAGAAGTCGCATTACTTTTCTAAAAGTGTTGAATATGTACCAAGTACTCTCAATGTAAAAGCCATGGATGCACTTTTTTTTTATCAAAGAACATCCCAATTTAAACGGAGTCATTAAATACGAGTTTTACTTGAATTATTTCGATAACAACTTCCGAATGAGATTTGGTAGACCCCAAGTGGACGTTTGCTCTCAGTGTGAGGAATTGACCACGAAATTGAAAGACCAGAACCTCAACGCTGTAGCTAAAAGAGCTTATGCTAGTGCATAAACGTCGAGCTAACAAGTTTTATAAAAAAACTCAAGGAAGTTGAAGAGACATATAAAAATCGAGCGGAAGTGTCTGCATTTTGTTTCGATTTCATGCAGAATTTGCCGTTACCACGCATTCCGGTTCAGGAGGTATTTTATTACCGGCAGTTATGGGTGAACGTATTTGAGATTCACAACATTAAAGATGGCTCAGGGAATTTGTACGTTTATCATGAAGGGCAAGGACACAAAGGTCCTAATGAAGTTTCTTCTTTTCTCATTGATTATATAACTAATAACATTCCAGATACCATCAAGGAATTGCACTTGTTTTCAGTTTCTTGCCCAGGGCAAAACCGGAATCATACTCTTGTAAGATTTTTAATGGGACTAGTGGCAACTTCCGGACGCTTCGACAAGGTGTACCACTATTTTCCTATGCGTGGTCACTCCCATGTCACTTACCATGTGACCGGGATTTTGGAGTTGTAAAACGGCACATTAAAAAGAAGGACCGTGTATACCTCCCACAACAATATGAGGAAATGATCGAACACAGCAAAAAGAAAATACCTCATTTCTCTGTAAAACCTGTTTTACAGTTTGTATCGAGTTCAAAGCGTGGTGGCCATCCGTTTACAAGAAAACACCAAAATCGATAAGTGGATCCAAAAAACCTTTTGCAATTTCCGAGTACAGGGAATTTGTTTATGACGCCTCCATGCCTGGGTGTGTCAAAACATACGACTTCATCGATGGACTCTCCTCTTCAACCTTCAAACTCGTGAAAACAGGGCTTCACAAGATCTTCCTTCTCAAATAGCTTATGATGGACCCATCGCAATAAATTCCAAAAAGATCGCAGATGTTGTTAAACTTATGAAATACATTACTCATCCTTACCTAGAGTTCTACCAGAGTATCCAAGAATGGAAAACTACCTAACGATAAGAAAATGAAGAAAACGAGTTGCTTTTTGTGTCTTACATTAACCTTAGTTGATAACCAGAGTAATTACGTTATATTTGAGTTTATTTACCGTTACATTGCACTGAAATAAAGCAATTTTTCCACTTTAATTTTGTTGAGAAAAAAAAAACAGTACAAGTCCAGTCATTTATTTGTTAACCTTCTATCCACATAAGTTATTTTTTCCTTAGAAAATGTAGGTGGCAATGTTGGTAGGACCTGAAAGTATAATATCTGATAAATTGATCAATCCTGAAACACACTGAGAGTGATTCATACAAGAACCAAACCTTTGACAGCTGATATCTCGAGAAGCTGATTGGGGACATGTACTGTTGTCATTCTCACTGATTCAATTATAAAGCCCGGATTGGTAATGGAAGAAAAGTCAAAGCAATAACACGCCTTTCGGTAGCCTTCGGACGATTTGACAAAACTCCATATTTATGTCACACTCGAAGCAGAGCGGAAACAGAATGAAAGGCGCTAAATTGGCGTTTAGCCTCAGACGTTCGACTCCTCGTCTCTTGACAGGGTGGAAATTGATAGACTGCCCTAACAACTGCCCTATAACAGGTTGGAGCCCTCAACTTTCAGCAATCGGTAATACATATTTGTTGACCGCAAATGCAGGCCGTTGGGCACTCAATGAGCTTCCCGTGTTCACAACTAACTGAAGTAATGGCATCTGACTGAGGGCAGTTCCCTTCAGGTATTTGTCGAGCAAGTTATTCTAACCTTTTCAAAATCAAAGGACGTCAGGCAGATGTCCTGGAACCACTTAACGTCCCCCATTAAACAAAGCGTTCTCCACTCCAGAGGTAGCATCGTCATACCCAAGTACAAGTTGATTGCTTGAGTTCCGCTCGTCTTGCCCGTAGCCGTAGCGCCATGCATTCTCGAGGATTCCGCTCTTTTCACGGGGTTCAACCTCAAGTTGATTAGCCGCCGGTACAAAAGGGCTGCTTCGGTACGCGTCTCAATTATTTTCAAGTTAATATGAAATACGGTTCAAAAGCTTATCCGCTTCCAAGAACGTAAAACTCTTGACGTGAAATATGTCCAAAAATATTTACAGCGTTGCCGCCTCCGAGAGACAAGCAATAAGCCACGGCGGATTTCGAGCGTAGTTTAAATTTACGGAAAAACAAAAAGGTGGCCGCCTCTGTAATTATAGTGGCAAGAGTTCTTTATTGCTATTGGTCTTTGGCGGAGAGACCTTTCGGTTCTTGATGAGGCTTGAAGGTCTGCGTATCTGCCAACGACGGCTGAAGGGCTCTCCCTCACATGACTGGTTAGTCTACGTGTTGGCGGTTTATTCAACTCCTGACTCGAGCTAATAGTCCGCACTAATATTAGTAATACATCTGTTTTGATATTTGCGGCATTTATATAAATGTCAAAATGTCAATATCCCCGTTGCTAAGCATAACACAACTTTCCTCAGTCCCTCGTACGTTCAGCTGTTTTCATTGTTCTACCGACTAATTAAATCTGCTTCTGGCTCAGTTGAGATGATCGTGGTAGAAAATGATGCTCTACAAAAAAACTGGTTGTGTTAACTTTTTGGAACGATTTCCGATGTTCCTGGCTATACAGCACTGTTCCAGGAAAAGAAACAACGGCATATGGTTACCCTGGACGTTCCTTTTGACCCCTAAGCCACCAGGCCTTGGTCAGTTGTTCCTGTTATGAGCAGCCTGTACCACAGATGTGTTCGAAGGGAGAAGGGTGTCTGTGGGGTTCGCCAGGGATGACTGACTGATGATCTTTTGTCTTGATATTTATCTTTAATTCGCGACACGGTGACTGGTCTTGTGTTTTGACAATCTTTGCAAATTCATTATCTGTAATCTCTTGTATTCAAGAACTGGTGACAAGTTTACTAGCTTGTGTTTTTTCAATCTTCACCAACTGACGTTAAAATACTAATTTTGGGTCTTGAGAGTTACCTCGAATTCGTGACAGTGATTGATACCAAAGTGATTACGTCAGATAGGTCAGACCTGCCCTCATACACTAGTTGCCTGGGTTCGTTTGAGAGTGCCTTGCTGACTTCAAGACGTGAAGAAAAGCATGACATAACTGAGTCTCTTTGTGCATTGTCAATCCTTATAAACTCTTGACAAATTGATTGATCATCTCAGATTTAGGACGTTACTGTTCGCGTGTCTTCATGTTCTTCGTGAAATCAAGTGATTTCAGTAATCTTCACAGTAGCGACTGATGGAATCGGTAATTGGCTGAATCTCGTGATAAAGCGATTGATCTCTAGTTCTGTTGGGAACACGTCGTCCCACCCCACATGGGCTGTAATGTTATGTCGAGCTCGTAGCCCGTATTTCAAACATATTCGCCTATTTCGCTCTGTACTTATATTTTTTGAGTTGTCTTAAAGTTTCTAGTAGCTCGAACGGCTTCAGTCAACTCCCAGGGACGATCTCGTTGCAGCGGTAAATGCCGAAGTCGTGAACCCTTGGGTATCATATTACGAATGATGTTTAAAGGTTTCTCCAGGCTCGTTGCCAAGACTATAACAACTAGCAGCACTTTCAAGCAGGACTCTTTTGACTGGGCTTGATTGGAGTCTGGCAAGTGCGGCAAGTGTGCCCCCTGTAACCGTGGAGTAGAGCGGAGGGGGAGGGGGGTTAGCTCTGCTCATGACGCGAGCGCCAGAGTAATGAATTAGGCTTTCAAGGGACGGCCTCACCGTCGTCGGCGGGGTACCAGATGATTACTCGGCTTTTTAGTGGGTCCCCGCCGTCAGAAAAACCCGTGGGAACTCGTCGGCTGGGGGCTCGTTGGGCCGCGGCGCACGTGGGCCACCTCAGCGTGGATCGTGCCCCCAGGATCTTCGGGTGACGTTTTTTGGCGCATCTGGTTAAAGGGTTTTGGCGGGCCATCTGCTTCTCTTCGCGCAATCTTCGTTTCCTTTGGCGAGGATCGCTTCTCGCCAATTAACTGAGGGAGAGAAAGAGCACGGCATCTTTACAAAGTCACAATGCCACTTTCCACTAAATTGGAGGGTCCTAAGGTAATAAGCTCGATTTCAAAAGACAACAAATTCGTCTGACGTATACTTTTCTTTTATCTCTACGCGGTAGGAAGGAAAGTTATGTAATCGCTTGTTTTCTATTGAATGTTCTCCAAATCTTGAGATAAAACTTGTTATCCGTAGCCCATACCTGTCGTTACCTCAGAAATCCTGTTCACACGACATATTGTGAGAAATATCGACACAATATTTCTACGAAGATTGATCGTTGACTAACAAAAACATATCTGGTGCGCGGCAACACGCAACTTTCCGCAACCTCCGTATACTCGACGATCTGCTATATAGGGTGGCTGTATCTTCGTTAAACGCATGTCTACGTAAATATTTACGGAGAACAAAATGTAAGTATTGGTTAGTTGAGGGTACCTCGTAAGTTTGATCGAAATTGTTAGAGCCGATGCCTCGTCACTCGCTGATGTCTCGCCAAGGTTACACATGCACATGTTGCAGTACACAAATGGCGTTAAATATATCTACAAAGCTTCATGACACGACTTCACGTGATAAAAATGGCAAAGGGTGCTATTACAGAAGTTTGATCCTTCGAGAACTTGTACAACTGTGAACAGGACCGTGTCAAGAAGAGCAGAAGCCGTTCAATCAATACCGCTCAAAGTTACAAAAAACGGCTTATCGCATTATGCAAAACCGGCGGAGTTAATCTTGAAAACAGTTTCGTAACGAGGTTTTGCTATTCGGTCCAATCGGCTGGTGGAAGTGGAGCGCCGTCGAGAAGCAAGTGACGCCTATTGTCTTCTCGCCGGTGAAAAAGTCGGGACAAAGGCTAAAATCGCCACACTCGAGGGGAGCCAGGGTCTGGTCTGAGAGTTGAGTGTAAGGTAACACGGCACGGCCCATAAGCACACATCCGAACCAGTACCGTAACGGCCAATGTCCTCTGTTACCTTCTTCCTCTTGCTCTTCGGCCCGTCCTCCTCTTTTAGCTACTTCAACAACTTCCTTAAAATCTTCCATTCAAACCTCACTCCTCTTACCGGACCCTTTTAATTCAAAGAGGACCATTTTTACTTTCCTCGGCTCCACGAAATTGTGAACTGACTCACAAAATGAAAGAATCTAGTCCAAAAGGATGCACAGGTGCAATCGTGCATGCGCTTTTTCCAAAATGGTTCATGAGGGACTCACCTGATGTACGGTATGTTGGCAGGAACGTGATATTTGGAACCCGGATCGAAGTCATTCTCCGACCGTAGTACCGGTGGTTTGATGCCGCCGTACTTTACGCTGAAACGTGAGAAATTTGGAAATGTTTGTATTGGAAATGCCTTAAAAAATATCTGGTGCGTTGCAACACACAACTTTCCTTAGCTCTACGTCAATTCACTTTGTACATGGCTAAATTTAATCAATTCATTTATCACTCAGTTCATTTGAACTTGGTCAAACAACGCTTTACGGCAGCAGAAAGCGGTAGCGCTTACAGTTCCGGAATTTATTGTGCTGCTCGTACTCATCGCAGGACCATTATTGAGCAATTGGTATACAGATAATTAATGAGGCTGTAAACACGATTTTTTTAAAAAAATCATAGTAATCACTTTTGCAGAGTTATTGGAAAATAACTGTTAGAACTGGTAGTAAGCGAAACGGCAGTAGTTGAAATTCAGGAATTTCTGGAGTGAGCCCCATGTATCTCATGAGCGTTTTTAAACACTCACCCTTTAGGTATTGGATTGGACTACAATACCAATTTTTTTAAACATTCTACAAGAATTCCATCGGAGTTTATAAGGAAAAAACTGCGCGAAAAACGCTTTTGGTCGAAAATTTTGATAATTTATTGTGCTGCTCTCGTCATTTTCTCACGGATGAGAATTTTATAGTATCATTGCCTTATTGAGAGCTATCAATATAAAAAATGTAATTAAAATCGTTAGAGCCATTTTTGAGAAAAAAAATTTGGTGTTTTGATCACTATGATGACTATAGTTAACTTTCGATGGATTTTGTTCATACCCTTATTTTGGCGTCCCATAGTGACTTCCGGGCTAGATATCAAGTTTGAGCTGATTTGGTACGGTGGTTTTCTCTAAAAATCGTTCACAGACAAACTTTAGTGACACACACACACACACACAGACCATTTTCCCAAATAGTGTTTTTCGGACTCAGGGGGGTCTGAAACATAAAGATCTGAAGAGAACTCAAAATTTTTTTTTCAGCCGATTACGTAACTTTCCTTTCTACTTCGTAGAGCAAGGAAAGTAAAAATCCTACGGCAACTACATTGAAAAAAGATGTGTTGGTTCACTTGCAACCGTAGAGAATAATTAAATTCACATTAACACGTTGAAGGCTCTTGATTTTTCGGCAATACGTCTAATGTCAACAACATCGCGCAGAACACACAATTAAATTATACTGCACTGTAGGGTATAACCGTACTCTGCAATTCAAAGAATAACTGGAAAAATATCAAAAAATGGAAAACAAGTTGTTAGGGGCACGTTCAAAAAAATAAATTTCGATACAGGGACTGTATACATATAATATGAAAGCAACAACAAATAACGAAAAAAAGTTGATTATCAAATTTTAAAAATAATAATTAAAATTCAATTGACTTATAAATCCCGATAATATTGGCGTTCTCTGAAAAATTGTGGTGGTAGTTCAATATATTATCCATACGGTGATGGTTTAATAACTTCCATAAGATAATTGGGAGCAACTCCCTGGAATTTCAGAAATAAAACCACCACCGTTTTATTTACTACCACTTCTCACAGCTTCTACTTTCCGCTACACGAAGAGAAAGAAAAGTATTGTAAGTGTCAAAAAAAAAGGTTTTATCCAGATCTTTACATTTTGAGGCGTACTGAATCTAAAATACCTCATTTCGGTGCATAGTCCGCGCGCGTGTGTGTGCAAAAAAACCGGGAGAACGGCTAAACTAATTGGGCTGGTTCTTTTTTTTCGTTTTGTTTGTTATTTTGTGTAGACGCCAAAATAAGGTTATGGGCGATTTCGGTCGATAGGAAAGGGGGATGGGGGACGAAAATGTACCAAAAACTACGGCTTTTCGTATTTTTCTCAAAAACGGCTGTAACGATTTTTATTAAACATTCAAATTATCTTTACTAGTTAGTACAAAACTTTTGTTCTGTACACATATCTCAATGAAAATACGGTGAACGGAGCTGTAGGTCTATGAAGCAAAAATAGGGTTTTTACGCTTTTTGGAAAAACGGTTCGAACGATTTTCACCAAACTCACAGGATTTTTTCAAATAGTTAATACCTATATGTTGTTCTAAATAAACGTTCCTCTGACAGTCCATTGAACAGAGATAAAAATCAAAATGTGTCAGAAATAATGTTTTTTTCGAATATTTCCGTTAATTCTGACGTAACAGCTGCACCAAATTTGATCAATCTTACAGAGTGTCTTTAAGCCACACATACCCACATTTTGTTCTCCGTAATTATTTCTGTACATATATGTTGCACGGAGATATAAGCCAAGTTTAATCAGAAAAGGAGATTTGTCTTATTAATTTAACGGCATTCCAATTTTCTCCAAACCGACTGAAACGATTTCGATCAAAGTTACGGAGGACACTCAACTAACTAGTACCTACATTTTGTACTACATAAATGTTCCTGTAGAAAGGAGTTGAACGAAGATATAGCGCCCGCATATGTAGCAGGTGTTCGAATTTACGGGGGTGGCGGAAAGTTGGGTTCTGCTACGCACCAGATATTTATCTGATAATTCCTAACCAGTTAACCCGATTCTTAACAGAAAATTTGAGTCGGCAGTCTCGTAAATCAACTGTCAACTGATTGCTCAATAACCGTCGTGGTAGTAGGGGAAACTCGATAAATTCCGAAATGCAATGAGAACTTGCATCGAGACCTAAGACCTATTGCGCCAGTAGGTCCATGCCTAGCCTCCTAGGGAATGCCTGGTGATTCCTGCAAGAGACGTGGAGAATTAGCACCATAGACCAGAAATCTGGGCCAGGACGTGGTTAGGAGTTTCCTAATCTATGTCACAAAAGGGTGTCGACTATGCCCACAACATACGTGTGTTTGTTTCTTTTGCAGTGCCTCGTGATGATCCCCACAATCAGCCTTAGGTCCTTCCTGTGTATCATCAAAAGGCTGTGTCTCATCTCGCGTGTTTGCCCAGAGATACAGCGTCTGGAGTGCCTCGCTCCAGCATTCCAGACTGCCTGATGCATTCTCCTGGCATATTCTCCTCTTGACTAGTTACAGATGAGCCCAGTAGGAACTGTAGACGAACCGAGTCTGGATAGATGGTCCGCCTTCTCATTTCCAATGATCTCTTTACGCCTGGGAATCAAATACAGGTTATTTCTATTCGTGTTTGCCAAGGAGTTAAGCCACATCTCCCACTCCAGCTCCAGTTTTGACATTCTGCAGTAGTCCTTCAGCGCCTTACACGACGCTTGAATATCAGTCAGTGATAGATTTATTGCTATAGCGAATCTCTGGTTGAAACCCCGTTGGAGTACAGGACCCAGGGCAATGTACGTCCCACTCCTCCCTGAGCAACTTATCCACACCCCAGAGCCATTAGGAAGCCGAAACCGACGACTTTGCACGTTGTATGTGTTCCATCATGTCAGCGACCATACCAAGCTTCGTGAAGGTTTCAAAGTTTCTGAATATTGAGAAATGCCCATCAATCGCCTGTGGCAACTTAGCTATTCCAAGCCAGGTGAGTATATACGCCACCTTCATAGCACAAATACATCAAGGGGAAGAAGGCCGAATATTTTCTCTATGGTACTCGTGGGTGTGGGTTTTTCACGGTACGTTCTACTGAGTTCTTGTAAAGTGAACGAAAAACATCAGTTGTTAACGTGATAAAAATCGTCAAATGTACGTCAGACCGAGGAAAGTTGTGTGATGCGTCACACTAGATATTTGCATCGATAATTCCATATTTTGTAGTTTCGTTGAGGTCGAAGGGTTCTAATTTGTTCCCCAAGTGAAGCGGAATACGAGTTCTCTCGACCGTGAAAAAAACGAAATTATCGCGTTACGGTCGTAATTGGGGCTAATTATAGCATTTGGTACACCAAAACGCGTTGTGGGAGAGACACCCTAAACTTGTCACCTCCGATACTCATATCAATCGAGCAACAATGAAGTCCTCAACGAACCGGTCGTTGCCCTCCGATTCGGCAGATTTTGGGCGACTTTCGCACGGTAAACGGCCGAAATTATTTTCTTTTTTTCCGCGAAGTTCATAAAAATGGTTTCCGTTTAGATGTTGGGAGAAGATAATTCGTAATTTTGGAAGAGTTCAAAGTGGCAACTCGAGAAACATTACAACGGGAGAACGGTTGTGTAACTTTAAACTGGTTGCCGTAAAAAAAAAAAATGAAAGAGGATCCCAAAATATGCCGATATTCCCAGAATTAGTTGGCCGTCAATCCTCGTGTTGGGATGTCCGGTTTCACTCATTATAAACGCCTCATTAAGCTCTTTTACTTATTTTCTTTACTTACACGTTGCTATTATTACTAAGAGTTATCGCCTCCTTCAGTCAACTTTCTCAAACCGTCAAACCTGGTAGACAGCTTTATTTGTATTTGCGTAGTACACTCAAAATCGTTCACAGTTTACTTACAGGATAGTTCAAGTTACATTACTGTTTAAGCGCTCATCGTAATTAAAGCCCGCATAAATAGGCAAAATTTATTTATTTCGTTTTGTTTTATTTATTTATTTTATAATAATAATCACCTGTGATGTAGTTGTGTGTCCTTGAACCGAAGCAATTAGCCGCGATTACTCCGCCATTCCCACATTTAACTGCCCACGCGACACGGTTTACTGTGTTTTCCACGTTTTTAATCGCTTGAATAGTCTCCTGGCAGGTTGTTCAAAGTTATATGTTCCTTGCCGGAGTCTTGAAGGCAGCTTCCTCTCGAAACTCTTCGGGGGCCATGTTTGGAAGAGGATTCAGAAGAATCAAGTCGTTTGGGAATCGGAACTTCCAGAGCGGCTTATCAATTCACAACGCCCCGTGGCCTCTGAAATACATTAGACGACTGCAACAATTTCTACTTCAGAAAGCCTGACGGTTTTATTCATTTTTTATTTTTATTTTCCAACTTAATTCCAACTCTTCTCTCAAAGGGAACCACTACCTAACGATTACCTAGTTTAACATTTATTGAGAATACTGCTTGTGCGTCTGCGAACGCAATTAAGACAGTACGGATTAACTAAATCTGCTCAAATGTGATATTTAGCCAGCAGATTAACGCCCGACGAAAAAATAAGGCCGCCAGCCAATTTGGTTCTAAACTAGTTATGTCTAAACACACCACATGTTTTATTTCTCACAAACAAGCTACTCAGATTTTAACTAACTTTTTTGGTGTTTACAGTCCCAAATGACATAACGATAATAAAACATTTTCGCTTCTGAGAAAAAGAGAAGTTGTTGACGAAAAGCGATTTAAGTGCAGTTTTTTGTTGTAAATTCAGCTCGTATGAGAATAGCGTTCTGAAAAACGTAGTCCAACAAGCTAATTATACGATGGGCGTTTAATAATAGTTATATGATAATCAGCAGTAGCTTCGAAAATTCTGGAATTTAAACTACTTTTTTACGTATATCATTAAGAATTGTAAACCTTGTGATTCTGGAGTGGCGTAAATAGCAGCGATATAATTGATTCCGGAACGTTCAGCATGAAAAGTTTGTGTTTTATCGAATTCATACCAACTGTGCGATAAACAGATTGCGCGAGTTGTTGAAGAGAATGAAAATGCTGACGACGTTTCCAGAGATTCGAACGTTTCCTCTCTGGCGGTCCAAATGATTCTTATAATGATTTGTATCAAGCAGATAATCCACCATATATAAGGTGTTTTTAGTTTCCTATGGACGTATTGTTCAGCTTTTTGGCATTTTGAAGGTTATGACTATTATAAAACAAGCCTGTTCCGTTATGAAAATGGCAGTTACTTAGCACTGATTGAGAGTTATATTAGTCGAAACTCACGGAGATTTCATTATTAGGCAAGAACTTGGGTATTCGCTCAACTTTCACCGAACCCTGAGGCATTTGTACCATCTGGGAGGAGTTCTTAATCTGGTTTCCCACTGATCTAACTATTCGCTTGGGCGGCAAGTTTCAAATGGGGAGATCAACTGCTACCCCGTTTTGTAAACAACAAACAGGGTGAAACGGTTATAAGCTTGCTTTGAAGCTGTCAATGCTGGTAAGCTTGCCTGCTCTTCCACTATATGCCGTGGTGTTGCAGATGCAGAAGTTTATAGGCCAGGGATCCGAACAGCGATACCACTGGGTGCACTTGCTACAGGTTCCCAAGCAAAGCTCTTCACTGTGACAGTGTGCGTGCAGCACCCCCTGCCTAGGGGCCTGAAGCGGAAGAGAATATACATTATGTCGGACAGTCAGGTTGCAGTTAAGGCTCTAGCTTCCATCATGTCGGGGCCAGTTTGGGAATGCCTGACTGGCCTGAGGACCTTGAAAAAGGAAAACACATTAAAACTGTGTTGGGGGTCAGGTCAACCAGGAATAGAAGGGAACGAGGAGGCCGACAAACTGGTGAGGAAAGGATGTTTGCTTCTCCCGGTGGGACTTGAGATTGGTAAGTGGAAGGAGAAGTGCAGGGCTGCCTATTGGCGAGATGTTCCTAGCCAAAGGCAGTCAAGGCTGTTTATCAGACTCTCCAGATAGCGAGCGAGAGACATCCTCAGCCTGGAGAGAGATAGTATACAGATGGTATGTGGCCTGTTTACAAGTCACTGCCCACTATGGTAAGTCAGAGGTACAGAATTGCAGATTCTGTGAGGTGGAGCTGGAGTCAGCGGAGCATGCACTGTGTTGGTGTGAGGGGCTGGGTGCAGCGCGCCTCAGAGTGCTTGGGGTTCATCAAATACAGCTGGAGAAGGAGCTGGGGGTGGAACTGGGAGGAAATGTGGGGGCTCATGCTCACCCACACAACAGACACCGCCAAAAACCCCGTGGTTTCTAGTTTCCTTTGCACTGGAGGCGCAAATCGTGCAGGATGAAGATTCTTTGAGAGAAAAGCAGCAAAGCCACGCATTGAAGTCATCATGTCCCGTAAGAAACTGCAGGGAGGGGGTGCTGCACACACACTGTCACAGCGAAGAGCTTTGCTTGGGAACCTGTAGCCAGTGCACCCAGTGGTGTCGCTGTTCGGATCTCTGGCCTGTCTGGCTCAACCCACTTTCTTCTAGAACGTTCACGGATGTTGGGAAAAAAAACTCATACGTGTCGCATCCCATCGATGAGAATCCATCTCCCTTGCCATTTATCTAATTTCCAGCCATCCAGGGGGACGGGTTTCCATTCAGTGGAGAGGTCGATAAGGATCCATGCTCCGTGATCACTCACTTGGAGTGCTTCAGGGGATGAGACTGACATAACTGTCCCCGAGGGTTCAGGAACAGTCATTTTGATAAGGAAACACACGTGTCTCAGTGGATGAGGTTGTGTATGCCGTGGTGGTCCACAGGAGCGCGGCTAACTCTTAACCGGTACTCTTCTTTAGCTGACTGAGAGTTTCCTACCCCAGACAACGGACCAGTAGCCAATAACACCTAAGTAAATGGCCTTGTACATGAGAATTGTGTCACGCCCCAAGAGACCTTGCACATTGTTCAAATCTGTTCTATTGCTGTTCCACTAGGGCTCACCCCACATGAATCAGAGCTTTTAGTTTTAGCAGTCAGATTGCTCGTACTAGAAGATTGGGGTTGGGAAAGGGGCAGCACTTCCGGGCTTGTTGAATTACTTTTGTTGTTACTATGTTGAACATAACACCCGAATCAAGTGAGTGGATTGATAGTATTTTTGCACAATTACAACGTTGAGGTGTAACTCATGTTGAATTCGGGAGTTAATATAGTGCTGACATGACCTGTGGTATCACAACTTGGGGCACATGGGAAATTTTTTGTGCAAGGTAACCATCACACGTCACACACGATGTGGCGGGTGGAGGTGAAGGGGATTAATTGGCAGTCAACTCTGACAGTCTTCAAATGTCAGTTGCGCAACGGGCCCGCAGAATTTAGAATCAACGCATTCGCTGGACGGCCCTCAAATATTTCCTCATTTTTTCCCATCTGCGTAGCACCACCACCTGCCCTTCCAGTCGACGGACCGTTGCGAATCTCTCCTTCGGAAATCCAAACTTCAAGGACTCGGTAGCGACGACGACGGCTGAGTTGGTTGGGTCAAACCAAATTGTAGTCGGGTCAACCAAATTAAAGCGACGCGTCGGGTATTGACAAAGATGTCAAAATGGGCTACAATTAAACGAGAAACGCGTCTCTGGAACCTCTGGAAAAGTGATTATTAACCTTCTAGAAAAAATCGTGAGTACAGCCTCATTTATTCTCTGGGTACGATTTGCTCAATAATGGTCAGAACCTGAAGGCGAGCAGCACAATAATTTATGGAACTGTAAGTTTCACCGCGAAGTGGTGTTTTACCTAGTTCAAATGAAATGAGTGAAAAATACATTAAATTAGTAGTAAAAGCAATTTATGTAGAGCTACGGAAAGTTGCGTGATGCGGCGCACCGGTTATTGTTGAATTCAGTACTTCAAAAACTTTAAAATCTAAAGAAAACTTAACTTTTTTTCACACGATTGCAGTAAATTCCTGGTTCTTCGTGTAGCGGAAAGTAAAATTGTCTACATTTGGAGAGCGATTGAGAAATAGTTGAGAAGTTGACAAAAAAATGTACTTCAACGCGCAAAATCCGTTCGCGATCGGTTATCTGATTTCCGAGGAACACCTATCGATCAGCTATCGTATAGTTCGACTTGTCTCTCGTGAAAGAGGAAACGAGGGAGCAGCTGCTCACTTCATTCGTGTGCTTCTTTCCTGTTGGTTTCAGGAGCTTCAAACGTCCGCTCTGCCGAACCCCACGTGGAATTGATTCACTCCAAGAGCGCGAAGGGATGTGGTTTAGCTGTCAGGCTGCACCGAGCTTCCATTTCGAGATCACCTTGCGCCGAGCTAACCGCCAAGTGTCTGGCTCCTCCCTTTCATCCTACCACCGCTGATAACCCCGCGCAAAGCCATTGAAAATCCCAGTGCGTAACCACCTTGTGTCTAGTCGGCTTTTGATTTAACAACGTCTCTGAAGAGTTTTAGCTGTGTCAATCCAGAACGAAGTTTATTTTATTATATTAATTATTATTTATTTATTTTAAGTTTATAATACCAACATTTCCAACATTTATTATTAGTTACATTTAAATGAGAATATTTATAATTCAAATAATTGTTCGCTTATGGAGAAGGAGATATTGAAGTATGAATGATGGAAAACATCATAAAGCAAATGAGAGTGGAATGGACTGCATTCAAAGTAGAACACAATGTGAGACGAATGCTAAGGGGAGGTAGGAATGAGAAGGAGTTCAGAATCACAACCTACACTTAGAGGTGACAGGGGGATTGGCGAACTTACTATTCAGGAAGTAATGAGAAACAAGGTTAGTCTTACAATGATCAGAGAGGGAGAGAGGGATAGAGTGAGATAGGGGGAGAGACGATGGAGAGATTCGGAGAGGGAGTGATTGGGAGAGGGAGAGTTGAAGGATTAGGGCTATGCTGCCCTCTATTCCATTCTCCCTGGCTGCCTTTCAATACAACACTTCCTCATGCATTCTGCTCAAATTATTTTTGAATAACTCTTGATATTGGTGGTACTAATTCAAGTCATGACCTATACAAAAAGAAATAAGCTTATCACATACATAACAATACTTCAAAAATATCTCCCTTCCCCCACCTGGCCGCCAGCATCAGTTGTTATATCAGTCTACTATCGTGGAGGTTGCAGTTTCGCTATCAGGCATGAGGCTGGCCACTCGCTCAGCATCCACCGAACCCAGGCCTATGGAGATACGGCAGGTAAAGAGCTGTTGCCCGTATTATCATTAATTAAATTACTGAAACGATAATTCCTGAATAATTACTGAAAGTCGATCAAACGATTTCTCAAAGGAGAATAACGTTCATTAGCCACGAACGATAGCTACTCGCCAATTGAACACTTTGGAGCGTTGTATGCGCAATATTTTAAAGAAAGAGAACTCCATTCCGACGTCTGGACCACTTGGACGTGCAGAATTCCAACTGACAGATTTTCTGAACCCAGGGAAGTTTAAATGACAGAAATAGGGAACAGGTAATAGGAAATGCTGAAGAGCAGCCAGAGAATGTTTCATGTTTTAGAATGTTAGCTGTATGCTCTAAGCATCAGAAGTGGTCCAGGGTCATGAAGAGTCGAGTTTTTTGTTTTGTTTTCAGGCTGCTAATGAACAGTTTTCATTCGAAGCAATATTAAGGGGGAGGGATGTACTTAAAATGCGGGGTTTTCCCATTTTTCTTCAAAAATTTCACATCCATCTGTGTTTGAATAAAATGAACAGAGGATATGGTCCTAAGAAGAAATACGACGTTTCTTTATAGTTTCTGCTAAAACTGCTGTTAATCGAATGGTACAAACTTACTGTCTTCAACGAGTCAATGTGCACTGTTCTTCAAGAATATTCCCCAGAACCCCCGTGATGTGCCAGAGTTTTTTTAAATTTTCACAATGTCCTCCTGCAACCTATACTCACATTTTTACATCGACGATTGCCTCTGTAACCATCTATTGAATGGAGTTGTAAGTCAAAATACGCTAGAGAATGAGATTATTCAAATATTAACATTTCGTTTTTCCACAAACGTCTTCGAAATCCACCACTTTCGACACACTTTCCGTATGAGAGGAGTTCCTAAACTGGTTTCCCACCTGATCTTACTATTTGGTTGGGTGGCAAGTTTCAATGGAGGAGATCAAAGTGATCTTGTTTTTTTTTGTCATAACCTTTTTTGCAAACTGCGTGGCACAATTATAAGCTTGCTTTGTAGCAGTCAATGCTGGCAAGCGTGTCTGCTCTTCCAACAACTGTGGTTCACAGTTGCAGGAACTGCAGTGGAGCAGCGCGTGGTTTCTAGTTTCCTCAGCACTGGAGGCTCAACACGTGCAGGATGGAGAGTCTTTGAGAAAAAGAAGTGGAGCCACGTATTGAAATCATCATGTCACGAAGGAACTGGACTGTCCAGTGGTCTGGCTCAACCCACTTTCTAATAAAACGTTCACAGAGTTCGGCCCAGGGTGGGGGAAGCTCCCTTTTCACTCTCCACTCGTCCACCGTCCACTCATTGGCCAAGTCAACTGATAACTGACCAGTGATCACCTGGGGTTTTTTCTGCTGATGCAGTCTTATTGGGGCTGGACTGTAATTCTCTTTTGATTAACTGTCAGACCACAGACAACGTGGCAGCAGCTAATGAAGCCTAGATAGATGGGCTTGTGCATTAGGATAGTGTCCCAGTAACACACTTCCCATGTGGTCTTACTGATTGCACGCAGTGAGGTCGAACTTGCGATGGTAGTGCCTTTGAGGGACTGGAATGAATGAATGATTTATTTAAAGACCAGGGAGAATTAAGCCCATTAGACCCTATCTTCCATTCTCCCTGGAAAACAAGCAGTACAGCATTTTCTCAGCTTTTCCGGCTCATAAATAAATTTCAATAATTTTCTCATATAAACATAATCATAGTGTACTCGCTAACAATTTGCAAAATAACTACTAATTAGTCACATTCATACCAGATATAATACCTTCACGCAAAATAAATTACTTTCTCTCCAAATAAATAAATAACAGTCAAAGTTTCTACCCAGTCACACTCCTTTCACACCATTCTCCCTCCTACCTCCTCTGGACTCCAGGTGCAGAGCGTTGAACAGAGGAGGTCCTGAGACGGCTTCTAAAAAGAAAGGCAAAACAACTCATGGTAACATTTAAATAAAATAATAACTCGATCCATTCATCACTCATTTCATTTGAACTTGGTAAAACAACACTTCTAGCGGTACCGCTAACAGTTCTAGAATTTATTACGCTGCTCTTACTTATTCACGGACCATTATTGAGTAATTGGTACACAGAGAATTAATGAGGCTGTAAATACGATTTTTTTGAAGAGAATAGTAATCACTTTTGAACATTTAGAAAAAAGAAAACAATTCAGGAACAACTTAGAAAAATAAAATCACTGAGCCTAATCCTGTACATCTGTTTTTAATCGTAACTGGAAACAATTCCCTATATTGATTCTACAAACGTGCTCCTTAACGGCGAACGATCGGTTATATAAACGCGTTCTGTGTGACGGTCTCCCACATTCCTTGTGATTTTTGAATGCACATCTCGCTCGTAGACAAAACTCCTAGTCAAGTATTCTGGTTTCCTGAATTTCAACGCTGAAAACCATAAGAGCAATTGCCAGTATTTTCTTTTTTTTGGTGAACCAGCCCATATAACAAGTTCATCAACACGAACTCTAAAAATGAAGCGACTGGCTGCTGTTGCATAATCTCAGATCTGGAAGATCAGCGATTGCACAAGTTACTCCCGTACTCGTGGGGTGAGGGTGGGGGGGGGGAGAGAGAAAAAGGGCGAGAGACAGATAGCGAAAAAGTCAAAATGTCTTCGAAGCGTTTGCGAAAATTCGCTCATCAGAAAGGTTGCCATTTTACGCTTATGCCACCACACGCGTGGGTTTGAAATTAAGGCGTCTTAATGTGTGAGAACCTGCTGTTAAAATTGTAACGGCTCCCCGGCCGCAGTTATGGACAGTAAACTCTTGCCAGCACCGGCCGTTAGAGCTCGTAACGGCGTAAAAAGATTATTTCGGCGTTTACAACTTGGTTCCTGTCGGCGTTTGCTTTACGTGTCATCTCTTTTCTCTTTGCTAAACGCAACAATCATCAAGGAAGAACGTTAAAACGTGTTTTTTCGTCGACTCGGAGAAGATAGATCCTCATCTACAGGATGTGGAATTAAGGCAACTAACAATGACTTCGGCGCCTGTAAAACGTGAAAGCGGTTCGCTTGCTACTTGTGAGGAAAACTGAGGAGCTGTATCGTGCATTGCCAGTGTCACGAATGCCAGGAGTTATATACCTGCTGAAAATCGCTTAACGTTCAATTAAAATTAGAATAAATGATGTTGGTTGAGTCTGATGAGTACACGCGTTTGGCTGGATGAAAAGCTTCGAAATTTGGACTTACCAGCATTTTCCCTCTCAAAATATAATGTACGGCTAGGGATGAAAAATGTCCCTCGGCGCCACACCCACCTCTACCGAAATTGCCTCCGAGTGCAAAAGGTTATTGTGCGGCGGCAGAGATGCGCTCTATTCAACAATCCCGCGCTGGCTGCTCTAGTTTGACCAGCTGAACGAAGATGGGCTTTCCCACGGCCTAGAAGCGTGGCAGGCGGCCCATATCAAAAAAACTTCCCAAAACTGCACCTTAGGCCGCCTACAGAATCCAGCCTTTTTGGTCGGTCACTTGTTCCGCACAATGGGCGTCGTTGGTTGCAGTCACCTGGCTCTGGCGACACCTGTCATTTGGCTACCTGAACCTCGCTCGACACCTTTAGCGCGCGGGTGGGTCTAAAACAGCATCCTGAAGGGAATTAAGGGGCGAAAGTAGCGGCTGCTCCCGCGAATCAAAATTCTCAAGATCAGAGCCGCGTACATGCCGTGCATTTCGTGACGATTTCAACATTTATCTCTAAACGATTCTTACAATTTTCGGGCCTTTTTTACTTTCCGCTACCCGAAGGGAAGGAAAGTATAGTAATCGGCCCAAAAAAAAAATTTGAGTTTTCTTCAGATCTTTACGTTTCAGACCCTACTGAGTCTAAAAAACCTAATTTCGTCGCGTGGTCCGTGTGTATGTGTGTGTGTATGTGTGTGTGTGTGTGTGTCTGTAGTTCGATTTGCGGGAGAACGGCTGATCCGATTGAGCTGGTTCTTTTTTTGTTTTGTTCGTTATTTTTTGTAGACACCAAAATAAGGTTATGGACGATTTCGGCCGATGGGAAGGGGGGGTGGGGGACGAAAATGTACCAAAAACTAGGGTTTTTCGCATTTTTCTCGAAAACGGCTCTAACGATTTTGATTAAACTTTCAAATTATCTTCTCCCACTTAATACCTAACTTTTCTTCTCCATACATATTTCCATGAAAATACGGTGAACGGAGATATAGGCCTATGAAGGAAAAACAGGTTTTTTACGCTTTTTGGCAAAACGACTTCAGCGATTTTTACCAAACTCACAGGGTGTTTTCAAATAGTTAATACCTACATATTGTTCTCAATAAATGTTCTTGTGACGGTTCATTGAACAGAGATAAAAATTAAAATGTGTCAAAAATAACGTTTTTTCGAACATTTTCGTAAATTCCAGGGTAACTTTTTCACCAGATGTGATAAATCCTAATGGAATGTCTTTTGGTTACCCATACCAACATTTCGTTCTCCATAATTATTTCTGTATATATATGTTGAACGGAGATATAAGCCAAGTTAACTGAGAAAAGGAGATTCGTCGAACATTAATTGATCGGTATTTCAATTTTCTCAAAAACGGCTCTAACGATTTCGATCAAACTTTCGGAGTACTCTCAGCTAACTAGTCCCTACATTTTGTTCTCTATAAATGTTCCTGTAAAAATGCGTTGAACGAAGATATAGCGCCCGTCTATGTAGGTGGTGTTCGAAATTACGGGGGTGGCGGAAAGTTGTGTGTTGCTACGCACCAGATATTTTAACAATGGAAGGAAAATTGTGCCAACGGCTGAAAAGTATCGACGAACACCTAATTTAGCGCAATTTATTCTTATATATATCTCATCAAACGCCAATACTTTTGAACGTCGTGGCATTAGAAGCTTGAGCCTAATAAGTCCAGGGAATTTAAGCGCTCCTGGTTTATACGTAGAACATTATCAGGCAGCTACACCATTTATATTTTATTCCGTTTTAGTTGCATTTAGAAACATTTCCTATTATTTCTGCATCATCAGCTCAATGCGCCATTCCAACCACCGTCGTCGTACCGCGTGCCTCGTTAAATTGGTTATTTTTTCCCTTTTGTGTTCTGCAAGCCAACCTGGGACATGCAGTCAGGTCGAAGTATACCGAAAGGCGCTACCTACCTAGACAACGTCTCCTTTCATCATTATACGAACAACTATACAGGCCTATTGCACAGCAAGTGGAAGCATACACTTTAAGCGTCGCGCTTCAAGAGCTTTGTTACATATTTTGTACTTTTTCCGAAATTTTTCATACGCAGTTGTTTTTTACCTTTTATTAATATTTTTATACCTGAGCTCAACAATTAGTTTTTTTTCTAATTTTCGTTATCTTGTTAAACTTTAGTGTACAAAATTGGGCTTTCGATAAATATTTCAACCTTTCTGCCACAATACGTTAAGTTATCTTTTTACTAGATTGAGTTACACTAGAGTTTTCCCTTCTTTCATTCAATTTCCAGAAATTGATTTTATGTTATCCTATTAACTCTCGTCTGATGTTATTTAAAAAAGGTCTACTTGCCACGCATTTGTAATATATGTAAGATTGGTCGTTACGAGATGAGTTTTGACCTAGTTTTTTTAACGACTACAACTCAACAATTTCCTCGTCTCTTTTCAAAATGATTTTCACAATTTGGTCTTTTTAAACTATTTCAGCAGGTCTTATAAGTTTTAGCCTGCTTTAAAAAAAATTTATAGTCACTGTTAATCATTTCAGTAGTTCAATCGATGATCTCAAAAATTGCCTGACTACAACTACGGTTTTCAACGATTGCGTTTGATATCGTATGAATTTTTCAACGATTTTAGCAAGTTTTTAATTTTTATGGAAAATCTAAACGTCTTTTCGTCCTTGTTAACGGTTTCAATAATTCAACCTCTCCGTCATTTTTGAAAGGATCTCAACAATATTCTCGTTAGTTTTACTATTATAACAGTTTAACGTAATTTTACCTTATTTTTTAAAACAGTTTCAACATTTTTGCGTAATTTTTAAAAAATGTAACAGTTTTCGAGTCATTTAACCACTTCTTCGTAATTTTTAACGATTACAACAAGTTTTTTGTCGGCTTCCAATGATCATTTCAGTCGTTCAACCGATTCTTCGGCATTTTCTGCACGATTTCCACATTTTGTAGTCATTAAACCGCTTTCTCGTCATTTTTTGAGCGCTCTGTACAATTGACACTGTTTTAACAATGTAACGTGTTTGTTTTTTATTTATCTCTTTTGACATTGTCAACATCTGTTTGGTCACTTTTTTTTGTTACTTTACTTTTTCAAAATTTTGTGGTGATATTAGATTATTCAACAATCCAATATTTTTTAGCACCTTGACCATTTCTACGATATCCCAATAGTTTTCTCGCCATCCCTTAACGAGTTCAACAATTTTTTCTCAATTTTATCTTTGGTTCGGCAATAATTTAATAGTTCTTGAGAAAAAAAGTGACAAACGCGGCGAGAAATTCGTTCATTAGTTCTTCTGCCGTTCTCTTTAAAGCTGCTGAATCTTGATCTTGTTCAGTGACGTTGTGAGTAGGAGAAGACTACTTTGACAGCTCCGGAAGATTTGCTATCCCCCAACCACCGCATTCCCCTCCGTCACTTCCCCCTCTCACCATAGAAGCATTGTGGCGGTATGAAAAATGTTAGGAATTGTGTCAAAGTGGTTGCTAATTTGATGATAGCGCGGCAATTCCACAGCCGCTACTATATTTTACTCTAGTACGCGAAATAGCTCAATACTCCAACCTCACGAGTGCACGATTTTCCGACGATCTACGGGACTCTTCAAGAATTACTCTAGGACTTCTCTTCGCAACTGTGGACGTGGTGAGTAGACCGGAGAATTTGAGTCCATGTAAATCTACGCTAGTCAGCTTCACCAACTCCCTACTGTTCCTGACTGGTGAGAGTACCAACCATGCTGCTGACGGGGTTTGGTTCTTTTTTGTTCGGGGTGGTGGTGGGGTGGGGAGTCGGGCGAGACTGAGTGCGTAGTTAATGAATGACACTGAGCCGCAATGACAGTTTAAGCTCAATCTTACTGTACCTACTACAGAACCGCTGATGTGACTTTTTCATAAAAATTTTCTGCGATCGAATACAGTACTTCTCATACTCTAGTCAGCCACTCTGTTCACTAGGCGACGAATGAATATTTATAGAGCAATGAAATAAAAGAATGGCAAGAGAGGCATCCATGACGTCAGCCTTATGGGACACGACGGTAGAGGCGAGTTAGTTTCACAGTATAATGCAATTGCAGTTGCAGGGCTTTCACTTGGAATGTGTCACTCCCATGGATGAGGCAGGGGATTGGGGTGAATACTCTTACTGTACCTTAGCTTCCAACAGGAGGCTTTTGAGAGAAGGCTGGAAGGAAGAGGAAACATAGAAGTAAAGAGGAGGGTGGTTTTAGCGTGGGGTGGGGGTAGAATGACAAAATTTAACGTGATTGGTAAATGGGTGAGGTATAAGGCTACTGGGTAGAGACTATGGGAGGAGAAGAGGGCGGTGAGAGTGGTAAAGCTGCTATACTACAGTACGGTTAATTAATAACTGTGGAGAGGGAATAACAAATGTCGAGCAATACCCCGGAATAGGTAAGGGGAGTAGCCAAAAACCTCGTACTATATAAAAATGGACTCCGTCTCAAGCAACTCCAGAACAATCACTCAAAGGTTTTAACACACTTGAAACGGGAACTGTACATTAACTAGACCGATCTGGCTAAGCTTTTGTCAAATCTAGGGCTGCGCGTTAAGCTGCCAAGTAAAACAGTATGTGAAAAATAGTACTATATACCACGACCTAAAGGTCCCATGTGTAGCAGAAGCGATTAGTAATTCATACTGCAAGTTGAATTCCGCTATGGTGAAAAACGAAAACCAGACCATTTCCAGCACTCAAAGCCGCCACATCTGACCTCCGAAGACAATTGCCGTTTCACAATGCAGCGAAATTGTAGCAAAATGGAGTCAGAGATGCCAATGTGTGCTTTTAGTGAAGGTCTCATTCCCCCTCCCCGTCATAGCAATAACCTTAGGCAGAGCTCATTATAATCCTCGTAGTAAAACGTCCGAGAGCAGACCCGTGTCAACTGCAACGTGCTCTTTCGAAGCATCTGTTGAGCTAATAATACTCCGCAAGATGCGCAGCGTCATATCAAGACGACAATATTCCGTCCCTCTTCCTGGAGCTGCCCTTTTTTTTGAACGGATTTTAAGATGAAATCTAGATCCACCTTCTTACCGTATGTCGAAAGGGGTAACTAGGTCTGCTCCATATTTTACACGACGAGAGGCAGCGTCGCAGCTGCGTAATGCCATGCGCGCAGGTTGGCGCCTCATCAGGAAGAAGCGTCAGGCTTCTTTTTTTTTTGGAGAGGGGTCCTTTCAAGTGGAAGTGAGATATGAAGCAACTGGCACAAGCTGCATCGAGGGACTGCCGTGATATCGATCGTCACGCAGGACTTGAATGACCTCGTTGGCATCGTTGCAGTATATTGTGGATTCAAATGTAGTTTTACGGTTGGATGGTAACCTTAACTTGGACACTTCATAAAGAGATGAACATAGTCGAGAGCAGGCGCGAGCAGCAAATCTCATCATCCAGAAATAACGAAGCGGCGTCGATTCGTAATCGCAATCATGCGATCACCAACATGCCCTTCTGAGCGATCCGACTTGTTGTCTCTTAACAGGAATGTTGAGTTCGCAGGGAAGAAAAAGTCGTCGGATTATTGAGTCCACAGGACAACAAAGAGGGAGTCCTGGATGACATTGGTCCCTGGTAGGCATTCACCGGGCCACTGTCTGGCTGGGCAGTAGGCGATTATAAAAGGTTGAGGAGCGCTATGGATAGGCGCGTTGAAGAAGGACTGGTTGAACGAGGCTCGCGATGAGTCTGTTAGCGGTGAAAGACCCGTGTCGACCCGAATTTCCGTGGACGTTCGTGTAGGTCACGCTCTGCCAGCGGTAGAATAGAATAATTCCTAGAAGAATTTGTGTCACATTTCATGCACGATACGCATTTTTATTTGATCGTCCCGGCTCTATGAACTCTAGCGCATCCTGTCAAATCCAAAAATCACCTTCTACTTCGCAACTCAAAGGGGAAGTATTGCAATCGGTAAATACGAAAGTTTAGATATCAGATCTTGAGGCCTCCACAATAGGAAAACCCTGATTTTGACGCCTGATATGTGAGGGGATTTGTGTTTATAGACAGATCTGTTGGCCGGCGTAAGAACCGATTGAGCACGTCCTTTTTTTTGTTTTGTTCATTTTTTCTTGGAATTGATAGAAACTTGGAAGGATATGGCATACGTGTATACGAGTCTACGCTTCACTCACTGTTTTGGAATGATGACAAGGCCCTGTCGGGAACTGGAAGTGTTCTCTGAACAATGTCCAATGCAGCAAGTCCTCTGGTCATAATGTTAGGACACTGCAGTATCTTAGCGATGGGAGCAGTACCTCATACAAAGGTACTTCTTAAAATACCGGATAATGCTCCAGTCACCGCTGATTTAAATTATCTGTGTATGTTATTCCTGAATTAAAAGTGTCTGTTAGGTTGGTGCAAAAGAGTGAGAGAGAGAGAGAGAGAGAGGAGAGAGAGGAGAGAGAGAGAGAGAGAGAGAGAGAGAGAGAGAGAGAGAGAGAGAGAGAGAGAGAGAGACAGAAGAAAAAACAATTAACGGCAACGAACAAGTTTTAAGAAGTGGACAACAGCAAATTGGAGAGTATTATCGAAATATTGATTAACTAGGAATGAGTGAGTGAGAGTTCAGAATCGTATGTAGAAGTTCCACTGAGTTTGCCTTTGTAAATAGCGTGGACTATTGACGAGACTGAACTGTAATGGACGAAAGTTCGGAATGGGCCGACTGATACTACGTTGATCGCAGAGCAAAAAGAGAGATGAGAATTGCGTGGAAGGTTTCCTTAGGGGACTCAAATAACAGTTATACGGCTCAGAGGAACTCCATCGGCAAGAAAGAAGTCACAAGTTGACATAAATGTAAAGAAAGGGTTGATTTTTCAGTGTTGGGGAAAAAATCGATCTTAGCGTTATTACTTTCCTTGGCTCTACGAAGTAGAAAGGAAAGTTATGTAATCGGCTGAAAAAATTTTTTTTGAGTTTTCTTTACGTTTCAGACTCTCCTGAGGCCGAAAAACACTATTTGGGAAAATGGTCTGTGTGTATGTGTGTCAACGATTTTTAGAGAAAACCACCGTACCAAATCAGCTCAAACTTGATATCTCGTTCGCAGGTTACCATGGAACGCCAAAATAAGGGTTTGAACAAAATCCACCGAAAGTTAACTATAGTTATCATATTGATCAAAACACCAAATATTTTTTTTCTCAAAAATGGCTCGAACGATTTTGATTAACTTTTTTATATTGATAGCTCTCAATATGGCAATTATACCATAAAATTCCCATTTGTGGGAAAATGACGGGAGCAGCACAATAAATTACCAAAACTTTCGACTAAAATCGATTTTAGCGCAGTTTTTAGAGAAAACGACCGTACCAAATCAGCTGAAACTGGATGTCCAGCCTACAGGTTACCATGGGACGCAAAAATAAGGGTATGGGCAAAATCCATCGAAATTTAACTATAGTTATCATAGTGATCAAAACACCACATTTTTTTTCTCAAAAACAGCTCTAACGATTTTGATTAAATTTTTTATATAGATAGCTCTCAACAAGGCAATTATACCATAACATTCTCATTCGTGGGAAAATGACGAGAGCAGCACACTAAATTATCAAAATTTTCGACGAAAAGCGTTTTTAGCGCAGTTTTTTCCTTATAAACTCCGCTGGAATGTTAGTCTAATGTTTAAAAAAAATTGGTATTGTAGTCCAATCCAATACCTAAAGGTTGAGTGTTTAAAAACGCTCATGATGTACATGGGGCTCACTCCAGAAATTCCTGAATTTCAACTACCGCCGTTTCGCTTAATACCAGTTCTAACAGGTATTACCCAATAACTCTGCAAAATTACTATCCTCCTTCAAAAAATTTGTGTTTACAGCCTCATTAATTTTCTGTATCCAATTGCTCAATAATGATCCTGAAATGAGTACGAGCAGCACAATAAATTCCATAACTGTAGGCGCTACAGCTTCCTGCTGCTGTGACGTGTTGTTTGACCAAGATCAAAAGAACTGAGTGATAAATGAATCGATTAATTAGAATTAGCCATGTACAAAGCGAATTGACGTAGAGCTAAGGAAAGTTGTGTGTTGCAACGCACCAGATATTTTCCTCATAAATCGCGCTCAAAAAACATCACGGAGATAGCCCAAGCGTTCATAAGATAATTAGGAGCAACCCCCAGAAATCCCAGAACTCAAACTACACTTTCGCTTACTAGCATTTCTCACAGTTTTACTCAATAAACACCATCCTTTTCAGAGAAATCAAGTTGACAGTTGGTAGAGTGATAGAAACCGATGCCCGTGGGGCTGATGAAAGGTATGTGATGCGTGGCAAGTCTGTTTCCTCATTTGATGGCTGTTCCTAAACTCTCAGCTATTTATAACTCATGTCATTGCAATATCATCCTACCAGTATCCTCTTCTTGAGGTTCCATTGCGGTGTCTTTTGTTCCCTTTCGCTGAATCATGGATTCGTTCTTGCACTCGTGAACCTTGTTCGCCGGCACCTTACGTAAAAAACGGAACCTTCTGCACGTGGACAGCGTCTGGTCGCCCTTACCTACCGTGCCTCAGCTTCGAGAAGACGAAGGCTTTCGGATCTCTACTCTCGTTTGGGCCCTACGAGCTTCACACGGCATTTGGGCCAACAGTCCAGATCCTAATTCTATTTATGAACTAATTAGAGGAGATTTCACGGGTGCGTGTTGTTTATCGCGACCGCCGGAGAGCATTTCTTTTGAGAAGATCAAGTCGTAAAATGGCAGATACGTGGCGTGAGAGGAGGAAAAGTTGGAAGTCGCCGGATTCTTGTTAACGGTGAAGCCGAGCACCGGCGGCTCAATTAACTAGAGCGGAAAGGCCGTTTTCACTATCGCACATTATTATTTCGCCTAATTATTGTTCTGAGAACCGAATAACAGGCTAATCAACTGTCTTAGGCTTTCGCTGAATGAGCCCCGCGAAAATCCGCCGGATGTGGATTCAACTTTTGGTTCGGGCAATTTCTACGAGTAAACGCAATTTTACGCGTCTTGTGTGAGTTATCAGGAGGGTTGAAAGACTCACGTGTCGAATTGTGCAATAATTAAGTATGTGGCGGAACATCTAATAAAATCCCTGTCCCATCAAGCACGAAACTAAACTGCAATATGTTTTCTGTAAACTATGCCAATACCTTAAATTTGATGCAACCTAATAGAAAGTATCTGGTGCGACGCATTACACCATTTTTCTCACCACCACGTTCATTCAACAATTTTCATGGCTTAGGCTGCTAATTTATGTATATTTTACGCGTCTGAGGTTGTTATTACAAGCTATTCCATGTTTCGTCAAGAGGGAGGCAGTTCAAGTTTCAACTGTAACTTCCGAAAATGAGGTTAATTTATGCAACGAAATGCAGATGGGTCGGCGGCGGGGGCGTCATATGCAGTTGAAGAGGCCTCAAGGGTCATTAAGCAAGTGCTATAGGCCAACCGTCCCAACCGTCAGCATCTGTCCTTCCCTCGGCCAACCCCTGCGCCTACTCTCAACCCCTTTCCTTCCAACAAATGGCCCTTATTTTACTACTTCGGCCCTTCTTCTCATCATTATGTAAGATTACCGACGGCTTGATATCTCCTGCTGCGCCGACGGGGCCTTGCTCGTTTTTTCCTTCCCCTTGTCTTCATTTTCCCCGTCTTTGGCAGTCGGAAGGGTTAATTCATTTGTACTAACGCGGCGGCCGACTGTTGCCGTCTCCTCGGAAAGCAACTGGCAACCGCCGTTTCTTATTTGGGCCACCACTTGAAAGATTCGGGTTGAAGGACAATTTTTAATTTTCTTACTCCGACGAAGTAGGAAGAAAATTTATGTGTTTATGTTATTGGCGTAATTAAACTCGCTAGTACTAAAGGAAAGTATTGCAGTCGTGTCAAGAAAAGTGGTATTTTCTTCAGCTCTATTCGTTTTTTACTATTTTTGGCAAAACGGATTTAAACGGTCACTAAACTCTCAGGAGGTTTTCAAATAATTAATACGTATAGATTGTTCTCAATAAATGTTTCCTCTTACAGTTCGTTGAACAGGAATAAAAACCAAAATGCGTCGAAAATAGTTTTTTTAAACATTTTCATAATTTCCACGAGTAACGGTTTCACTAGACTCGATCAATCTTCTTCCAGTCTTCTAGCAACCTATACCCCCATTTTTGTTCTTCACAACTATTTTTGTATCTATCCGTTGAACGATGTAAAACTTGATAGCTGCTACTTTCTCAATAACGGCTCTAAAGGCTCCCATCCACGGTCCTCGATGGAATAGTTTGATAGTAGTGCAAACTATTTTGAGTAAGATCGGTCCGGATCGAAATATTTTGCGCAAACGACCATTGTTTGATTACCTGTTTGACCGTGGATGGTAGTATTGTGCAGACTTCGGATCAGTCTTCGCCTTTTCCCCTTCGTGAACTGACGCCTTTTCGGCTCTTCCTCGAATTCAGTAAATTTTTTAAAATGATTCTTTTAGTTTCATTTTTGTGTTTAGCCGTTTCCAAGTTCCATGATGTTTCAGTTCAAGAAGAAAGTTACTTTCGATTTTTTTTCCGTTTACTTTTTCAGAATATGACGACAAAAGAAGGATGTTGAAAACGAAACTGATGCTTGCATAACGGGTTGCACCGCGTATAGGCTCACGTTGGTGCAAACAAGCATTTGCAGAAACACTGAATTTGCACAAATATGTTTGACCGTGGATGGTGGCCTTCACCCAGAGCTCTCAACTAACCTGCGCCTACATTGTGTTCTGTATAAATGAACCCGTTTTTTGAAAGATTTGGAAAAATGCAAAAAACTGACCCTTGTAGTCAATACGACCAAAACATCAAATTTTTGTTTATGTTCGAATACAACTAAATACTCTACAATTTTTCAGAAATTTCATGACATTTTAAGGTTGGCCACGAATTGATTACGCCTTCATAAAATTGGCGATGCTCTTGTGGATCAAGCTACATTCCACAATGTGAGCTACATCGGAACTTTTACCGTAGGAATCTTCTTTTCTACCGGGAGAGTAGGAACGTGAGTTGTGGGTTTTTTCAGGGCGAACGAGTGATCCATTAATTTCCGGGAAAGCCCCCACCCATCCTGGTTTGGACGAGACAAAAATGAACTGACTTAATCCGGAGATGTTCATCATATGACGATCATTTCTGGGTTTCGCCGCCGTTCCGGAAGACACATTGGTTTTATAGTAGAAGTCTTCTTTTGATGAGAGACAAATCACAATCGCGCGGAAGAAAACTACGCCCTCTCACTGGGAAAAATTGAACGATTTTGTCGAATCGTTTTGTTTCAGTGATAACAAGGAGAACATTTTGTGTGGAGTGATTTTTATTTCGCATTGTAGCCCTTGAAATTCAATGGTTCAACCGAGTTAGCAAGTTTTCTTTTGAAAGGGGTTATGTGGCGGACGTAGTCCTTTTCGAAAAACGTTAGAAATTTCGCCCCGATTTTTCTCCTGTAAGCGTCCCGTAGGCTCCTTTCGACCGTAATCGATGCAACTATCTATGGAGACCCAGAAAAGAGAAAAAAAGTGAGAATAGCCCAAGCTGACACATAAAAAAACCTTTAAAAATATCTGGTGCGTTGCAACACACAACTTTCCTTAGCTCTACGTCAATTCGCTTGTGTACATGGCTTTTTCTACTTACTCAATTCATTTGAACTTGTTCAGTCAACACTTAACGGTAGCAGAAAGCGGTTGCTCTTACAGTTACGGAATTTATTGTGCAGATCGTACTCATTCCCGGACCATTATTGAGCAATTGGTACACAGAGAATTAATGAGGCTGTAATCACGATTTTTTGAAGAAGGATAATCACTATTGCAGTGTTATTGGGTAAAAACCTTTAGAACTGGTAGTAAGCCAAACGGTGGTAGTTGAAATTCCGGAATTTCTAGAGCGAGCCCTATGCATTTTACGAGCGATTTTAAACGCTCACCCTATAGTTAGAGATTGGACTACAACACCAATTTTTTGTAACATTCTAGTAATGTTTTAGCGCAGTTTATAAGGAAAAAAAAATTTATTGTGCTGCTCTTGTCCCACAAATGGAAATTTTATGGTACGGTTGTCTTGTTACGATCTATCAATATAACAAATTTAATCAAAATCGTTAGAGCAATTTTTGAGAAAAAAAAGTTGGTGTTTAGATCACTATGATACCTATAGTCAACTTTCAGTGGATTTTGCTCATACCCTTATTTTGGCGTTCCACGGTAACCTGTAGGCTAGATATCATGTTTGAGCTTATTTGGAAGACCATTTTCCCAAATAGTGTTTTTCTGACTCAATAGGGTCTGAAACGTAAAGATCTGTAGAAAACACAAAATTTCTTCTTCAGTCAATCACCTAAGTTTCCTTTCTATTTTGTAGAGCCAAGGAAAGTAAAAATGGGTTCAATGTTGTTACAGCGCCCATATATACAGCAGGTCGACTAATTGTCGCGGAGAATTGTGAGTTGCTGCGCAGTTTTGTGAGAAAAATCAACCCACGGGTTTCTGGTAGACACGATGTACTCAAGTGACAAAGAATGAGTAGAGAGGATGAAAATATATTCAATTGAAAATATCTGTGGCACAACAACATCCCCCAGCGCTACAATCAAGGATTTTTATCAGCCTTTTATCAGCAATCTGTCGTTCGTCCAGTTTGTATGAGTGGAAGAAGTTGGGAACTGGCGGCACTTAACACCCCGAATTTTATTGAATTACTCACGCCACTAAGTTCGTTGAGGAAACAATTTACAAGTGATCTACGAGACTATCAACACAATTGAGAAGATTCCCGTTTAATACGTAAAATGGTGGTGGTCTGAGTTCTGGAATTTCTGACGAATTCTGGTGTGGATTGTTGAGAGTCAGTCACAATAAATCAAACAGACTCTGTAGGCTGAGGTTTTGCTCAGTTTATTGACCATCTTCAGGACTTATTCTCCATATAACGATTGTAAAACTTGAAAGAAAGAGAACGAATTCTACTGTGATAATGTGGTTTGCTGGAAAATCTCCTCAACGTCGTATAAATGGAGATGCGGAGATATTGACGGTTGAAATTGACTCCGTATAACGATTGTACAACTTGGAAAAATATAAATTTCTGAAGATGCTAACAAAATTGAGAGAAGCGTCACCCAAGAGAAGCAGTTTCTCTTATTGCAGCCGATTCTCATGAATTCACAACAGAGTTTAGTTCGAAACATTGGATAATTTATTGTGCTGGCCCAAACGAGAATTTCGTGATACTTGTGTTTTATCTTAAATAATACGGAAATTAACAGGAACAACTTGGGGTACTACGTACATCAGCATTGTCTCTCTCTGCAGCAGCCAATCTGTCGATGCAAAACAAGTCGACATAGCGGTTAATGAAACGGGAGAATCATTACAGAATGCCTTAGAAAAACTCGAATTATTATTTTTCTACCGATGACGTAATTGTTTTCCTACTCCGCACGGCTAAGGAATACACAAACAATAAAAACCGCGCATAACGCGCGTCCTCCGCAGTTGTTAAGTTAATTTACGCGTTGTTTTTATCAGCAGTTCCCAGGTCACGTTTTTTAGTTCCCCTTCGACTAAAAGATGATATAGGAAGCTCTGGATACAGCTGGCGTTACGTTCTTAAGAAAGTCCAGTTGATTAATAAGCCTTTGGAAGGCATCAGCTTGCATGCCTCTTGACAGCGTTAGTTCCTCCCTTCCATTAATTGGGCATCAATCAAAACCTTCCGTCTGGCTTCTGGCCTGGACTGTTTTTTTCGAAGGTTTCGCTTTCCTCAGGTGTCGAAAGCCGGTCAGTAAAGAAAAAAAATCTCCTCCAATGAGTCGGATTCAGGGTGTTCGTATTTCGGGATTCAGGACAAATCGGACTGGAAGGTTAATCACAACGTTTCTCAGCCGATTTCAACTAATTCATTCTGTTTTTCGCTCCGTTTGAACCTGAAAGAACTCAAGGTTCCGTTCAAAAAATGGTCAAGGCCCTGGAATTGCCTGACACTGAAAAGAGTTAGCCAAAGAAACTATAATTTGAATCCTGGGATTTATTATGTCCCCAATCATGTTATCACTGTATTAGTAACTTATTGGACCACCAACACGATTTTTTGAGAACTCCATGTAAATTTATATCTGCGGGATGTGTAGTGGCAAAACTGCACCAAAGCGACATTAGTTTGATGATTTATTGAGTCACTCCCGTCATCTTTCCACGAATGACAATTTCATAGCATCATTATGTTATTTGGGACGGCCCGCATAAGAAAGTTCCTCCCAACCGTCAAAACTGTGTTTGAGAAAAATAATGTACGGTGTATTGATCACTATGAAAACCATATGTAATTTTGGACCGATTCAATTCATACTCTTACTTTGGCGTACCATCGTGTCGTGCAGGTTGAATATCGAATTTGATCTTATTAGGGTTTCGCAATTCCTCTTTTGCGGTTGGCGTTCTTTCGGATTCACAATCCATACTTGATCCAGTTTCCACAAACCCTATTGTTGGGAATAGGCGTGGCTGCTACAGACGAAATCCCGTCGGTCTCACCGCCGATAGTTGTTGAACAAGAATGAATTTGTCTTTGTGGTCGAAGAAACAGTATTGACACGACGTTACCCTTACGTTGAGCCTTCGGATACCTCGCTCCAATAATGGGGTTGCGACGCATCGGCTTTGTGGAATTCCATGTCGACATATCTAGAGCTCCTACGCGAATGAACGGTAGGATCTGACTGTTATTCGCAGCTCGTAACCCTTCAAACCTCCCCGCCGTTATATAAATTGGCTGTAACTTCCTCAATTACCGGGAGCACTGAGACGTAGCGGAGAGCTAATCCGAGGGAGCTGGAATCAGAATCCAGATTTGCACAATGGGAAGGGATAACGGAGATGCAAATATTATTGACTAATCGAACGCTGGATGCGACTGAGGAAACAAATTAATTCAGTGTTGCATAGTTATCTCGAATGTTAAAAACTGCAACTAAGTTTGTAGAGGTTAGCACGCGACCTGGACGTGCAGTTTCCTATTTCAGAGAGCACCGAAGGCTTTATGCAGGTACGACCGGCGTATTTCTGCATTGAATACGATCGTGGCAGGAGAACACACACTGTGGCTGTCGTGGACTGAAAAATTACCGGTTTTGTGTGCACTGAACCCCCAGCTTTCAAGTTTCGCGTTTCAAGCACCGAACCTATTTTCTTTTTCGATCGGTTTGCGCGAGCAAGGGTTGCTATTTTTGGAAGCCTAACGGTTTCCTAACAGATAGAGCGAACAAACTCCGTTGCTGGAAGAAGTTTACCTAGTGGGTAGTATGCAGGCGGCCATTTAAACGCAGACTTATCACACAAGAGATCTGTTATTTTTGGAAGTTGGAGGGGTGCCCACAAGAAGTCCTTGCCACATGACTTGAATTGTGTAAATAACCCACAAAGACGTTGCAGGAAGAAACCAAGCCTTTGTGTTTTTTTCCTCTTCCTTGATTGTACTGGAAAACTCACACTGTGGCCATAACTGGGCCTATTGTGTGGGTGTACATGAGCCCCCTCATGTCCTCCCAATTCCACCCCCAGCTCCTGTGGTGTTTTCTGAAGAGGCGTCTCCAACATCTAGCACGAAACCCAAGGCAACCTTGAGGGCCTTCACCTTCCCTGGCTGCAGCTGATGAACCCCAAGCGCTCTGAGGCGCAATACAGCCAGCCCCTCACACGTACACAGTACATGCTCCGCTAGCTCCTGCTCCACCTAGCAGAGTCTGTACCTGTGGCTTACCAATCATGGCCAGGTGTTACATTAGTGGACTGTGCCTGGCCACAAGCCATCCGTATACTATCTCTCTCCATACTGAGGATCTCTCTTGTTCACTCCCTGGAGAGTCTGACAAACAGCTTTGACTGCCTTTCGCCTGGCACATCCCGCCAATAGGCAGCCCGGAACTTCTCCTCCCCACTTACCAACCTCCTTGATCAAGTGGCTCTTGGTAGTCTCTACGAATGGCTCAGGTACAACTGGGAGAACCGCAGATTCTTTCTTTGCCAGTTTGTCGGCCTCCTCGTTCCCTTCTATACCTGTATGACTTGGCACGTGATGGTATAGGACGTCAGAGCCTTGACTGTCCGACATAATGTATATACTTTTGCGAACTCTGCTTGGAAAACTGTAGCCAGCACACCCAGTTGTGTTGCTGTCTCGATCCATGGCCCCTAAAATCCTGTGCCAACCGTCACTGATATGTCTGTAAAATATACCAGGGCCACAGTCTTAAGAGGGGGGCCACCCTCTTCCCATCTGGATCTTACATGGATTCGTACACCGAAGGCAAGCTCGAAGTTAAACTTCATCGGTATCGAGTTCCTGATACAGAGCTCCTGCAAGCCCCGCCCGTTACGCCATCTTTGTACAGTGTTCATAGGGAAACTGGATCCGCTTGCCAGTCGCACTCGTGACTTTTCCCTTCGTAATTATGATTACCAAGTCATCCGCGTATGCTATTGCACTCATTTTATTCACGAAAATTAATGTCTTCGCTCTTTTTCCAATTCCTATTGAACCTTTCCAAAACTCAATTCAACATTTAACCATTCGAATAAAACATTCGTTTTACTTTTATAATTATTACTACATTCAATTATTTTATTTATTAATAACATATAATCGGTGATAAAATTATTTGTTAATTATGGTATTACGTGAATAAAGTTACTCTGTGTTTTTAAAACAAGCGTCACAGACAGAATCGTAATCCGTACCTGATCAATGTTGCGTAAAACTACGTATTGACTCTTTGAGTGATGAATGAGCAACGCAGTGAAATATCCTCGCGTTTAGAGTTGAAAGGACGAGCTCATTTCTTCGGGAAGACTCACATAAAGAGGCGAGTCCTGGGCTCTCACGTCAGATAAGTTGTAAGTGCACGCCCGGAGGGCCTGGTTCACCTCAGGGTCTGTGGACTGTGCCACCGTGTGCCTCTTTTTTTCCTTTCTGCTTCAGGACTCAGATAAGCCGGTGGGGAATTATCTTATCTCTTTCGAGCTCTTCTCGTCCCGTAACATGAGGCATCATCCTTACAGCCTAAATAATTACGTGGTGCTGCTTTAGCTACTTAAGAAGCGGAGATGGGGATGAAACCGAGCAGACTCGGAGAATAGAAATGAACAGTTAGTTAATGCTTCCTATTAACCGTAAAATGTTTGGTTTTGCAGATTACGCTGCAGTTGTGTTCTGTGAGAGCGCTGAGAACGATACAAACAACAAATGAGAAGCTTTCGTATACCAAATTTCGGATGGATTCACACTTTCCTAAATACTGATATGTTTTTCCCCTCAAATAAAATTAAAGTGGTTGATTTTCAAGTCAAGTTTCTTAACTTTGAATGTTCTCAGTCAGTGCCCACCTCAGCTATATGGCCTTCCGACCAGAATTATTTGTGTTGTTGGGACAATTAGAAGGTCAGGGAAGTCGATAAACGCCCTGGGGGTGGACCAGTGGACATTGCTCATAGCATGGAGCATTGTACAGATAGCATATCACTCCAAGGCGGGACTGTGTGAAACAGATAGGGCGCACTGTTGTATGAGCCCATACCTGGGACACGGCCATGACCGTCATGGGAGAATTCAAGTACAGATTTGAAGAACGTATGGCCAGTTTAGTCGCTACACTCGCACTCCCTAGGCGCCAAAGGCGACACCTGTGGCGTCCGACTAAACCCCTCGCTCCGTTACATTTAGTAACAACAGAGCGTGTCCTAATGGAACATAGACGCCCTCGTCGAATCGAACCAACATGTGCAGAAGAAGGCGCAAACCTATAAATTCCACCGCCTCCCGGGATCCATCTTACACAAGAGGATCGTTTCGCAGTCACACGCCATTGAGTCAATCTCCCCGCCGACATGACATCTGTCGGGATGAAAGGGGTTGTTGGAAAGGCCCGTTTTGTCAACCCTTTGCCTTTGAAGCTCCTTCGAGTGCGGAGAATCTCTCAAAAGGATGACATTCGACCTCGTTACGCTCCAACAGGTTCGCAGATAATCGGATTTCGTCCGTCAGTTGTCACACTCATCCCACAGTTTGGCAATTTGAATCGAAAAAATTACGTTCTTTCGTCAAAAATTGTTACAAAGCTTCGTCGGCAGCTGGACGTATCGAGAGCAAATCTACGGAGGGGTTCTCAATTGATGGAATTCGTTACTATCATTTTTCATAGCCTAGTTCTTCATCAAAGTTCTATCAACTTTACTCTCCCATCGACAGGGGACATGTGAGTCTTTTCTAGAGTTACAGATAATGATACGGTCCAATTTATACAAAAATGCGTATTTTTAATTTCTCTAACCCACAGGAAAGTAAACATATTATAATCAAAAAAGTAAAAATAACGTTATCATTGACAGTTTTTTAGAGCGGGTAATGAGACCAGGCCAGGCAGAAACGATAACTTTCGCTGTATTGTTCCTTTAGTAGTAAAATTTGCCTCACTATGTTTACTGTGATTTTCCTCTGTGACCTTTTCTTTATATTCGACTCAGCATCGAAAGATACGGAAATGTAATAAAACTACCAATGTTTCGTTTTTGGCTAATTTTAATAAACCATTTATTGCCCATAACAACCAAGGTGTTCGTCCAATCGGATTGCCGAGTTCAAATGTGCAAAGGAAGGTGAATTTCAGACTACGTTAAAAGCAAAATGTGGCCTGGACGGCAGGCAGGCATTGCAGATTTGTAATTCGCATGCCTTGAAACTTAAGGATCGCGATAGGTATGAAGGGTTGTACAACTGCGTGAGGTGTACGAGTGCGTCAAGATCCAAAACAGTGCACAGTCTAATACTTGAAAGAACTCGCGGGACAATTGATCAAATATCGTTTCTCCTTGGCGTGCGCTCACTCCCCACGTTGCCTCCCATCTCACTCCAATCACTCCGTCAGCTCGACTTGTTGCATCGTGCAAATATGCGAATTTTCGTTGTAGTCAGGTCATGTTTCGCATATTTTACTACTATTTTTCGATGCTGAGTTGAATAAGACGTGTTCAAGAGATCTCGAACTGCGCCAAACAGGAAAATACCAATTTGTATAAAATTTATGAATGTCTCATAAAATTAAAAAGTCAGTTTTACAATACCGTTGTCCAGTCGCTGCTCGTTTATGCTTTGCCGGTGTGAGACTCTGCCTACAGATCTAATATTCAACAGGTTTTAGTTACGCAAAAGACTCTAATTTTAATGGGTAAGAAAAAACCTACCCTACGAATCTGTTATTCCATGAATTCGGAGTAGTGGACGTTTCCAAGCTTATTGACAAAACTACCCAGATTTTCACCCAGAAAAAATATTTAGAAAATTGGGTTGAGGTTGTCCATAAATTCTGTACAATCTGCTTTCACATGGTCTGCTTTTAGTAGAGAAACTACCCATGAATATATTTTTTTAAATAATTCAGGATTTATTTGGTTTACTATGAGGGTTTTTTATTTATATTTTAGGTTTTATTTATGTTTTTTCTGTTTTTTTTTGTAAATTTTTATACTCGTAATACTTCTAATCGTTTTTAATATGGAATTAATGGAACCTAAGGCAGAAGATGACGCTCCAGTTCCCAGTTCAAGATTTATCTTTCAGGGAGCTGCTGTATTTTCGGTCATTGGGTCATTGGGTCGCTGGATTGAATAGGATAGGTCCCAATCATGCTGTGCAAGAGAATAGTAAACCGCCTTTGTAACGTTCAGATAATTTTGATTCACAGCATCGTATCTCAATCGAGCTTTCCGTGTTTCTCGCCAGAGCTGGTTTTCAGGGCTTTTTCCCTTTTGTATATTGTAGGATGAAGGCGAACAAACCCAAGGGGTTATTCGTCCCTTGTTCCCTTATTGTCTTTAATTGCGATCCGAGCTATTAGGTTATGTTGATTTATAATTAAAACCCTGCAAATTATCACACAACGGTTTATTATTCTCTTGAACAGCTTGACCTAGTGTCACACCTCCGAGACCCATCCCATTCGATTCAGCATCGAAAAATACCAGTAAATCATATAAAACATGACCTGACTACAACGGAAAGGAGAAAAAATGTAGGCAAAATTGGCACGACGTTGCGAGTAGAGCTGACACTTTTAGTGAGACGGAAGGGAGAGAGTACAAACTAACGATTACTTTTGCTGTAGTTGTTTGAATTAGTAGACTTTGGATCTCTATAATTACTGTGATGTCACTATTTTCCGTCTAGACGCAGTCGTACACCACTCAAAAATGTTTCATTCGACTCAGCATCTAAAATCACCTCGAAAACGATATCGAACACGGCGTATTTGCGATAAAACTACCGAAATTTCTTTTTTGTCTACTTTTTTTTGCTTAGAACAACCATGGGCTTCATACAATCGTATTGACGAGCAGGCGGGCACAACTAGACACCAAGTGGGATATTTTTGCGAAAGAACGGGGTTTTTAGACAACGTTAATGGCACAAAACGGCTCGGACGGCGGACGGACATTGCAGATTTGGAATCCCGATGTCTTGATACGTGGAGTATCAAATTTTGAAGGGGAGTTGTAACAAATTGTTCCTGACCGGAAACATAGGTGCATAATAAACCGAAAAGGAGTTCGATTCATTTCATTTCCATCTTTCTCTATTAAATTCAATTACATTCCTAATTTCATTTCCGTGGTTTTCTCCCCAAGAAGTGTTATTGTTTTTATTTATAATTTAAGGAGAGTTTTTGATTTTTATATGATTTATTTACGTTGGGTTCAGGCACTAACTCCCACTTGCTCGTTGTGGACGGGCGGTTTTAAATTGAACTCCTCTAAAAGCGTTACAAGTAGGTAGGAAAGTTACGTTACCGGTTGACAAATGATGTTGATAAATGTTATGAAAATGGTCTGAGTGTGCGCCTGTTTGTTCATGCAATTGAGCGAAAACCGCAGCACCAAAATCGGCTGAAATGACATATTTAGCCTGCAGATCATCAAACAATGGTACCTGCACAATCTGTTTCAAGCTTACTACAGTTACCATCGCGATCAAAACCCCACAGTGTTTTCTTTTCAATAACCGACGCTGTCGATTAAACGTTTTGTATGGCCAGTGCGAAATAATATGACATTACCATGAAATTCTCGTTATTGGGAAAATGAAGAGAGGAGCTTTATAAAAGATGCTAAGAAAAATCAGGGTACTGGTCCAATAAGCTATACCTATACTTTGCGAGTTTGGTAGTGCTAGTATATATATAATTCCAACCTCAACCTTCTCATTACGTGAAGTTATATTTTACCCCGTTGTAATGAGCAGTGAAAGGCAGAATGGATGAAAGTAGTGGCATAGTCACCAGCCAGTTAATATGTAGAATGTTAAATTCGACCAGGTTTGTATCAAGTGAAGGTTGGTAAAGAGAAGAAAAAAAATCGCTGATGTGCGCGAGGAGTCGTCCCGGTAGCTTTCAGTTGTACCGCTCTCTTTCCACGACGTTTTCCTCGATTTCCTTACGAAAGTTAATTTTGGTAAATATCGAGATTGAAGGACGAGGAGTCGTGGCCTCCAAGACCTACTTGTACATTTTCTCTCCCGTCGCGGCCGTCCCTCCCTGAGCAGATGCAGTGACGTCGGGGGAACCGCGAGCTACAGGTGCACTCCACCTGCCTCTCCGCTGCCAGATGTAAAGATTCTTCATTTTGAAAAAAATAAAAATAAAATAAAATCGATTCCCCGCATGAAAAACGCTCGGACTTGCGACTCCGTTCGTCTAAAACGAGTTTTTCGTACATTTTTTGGAAATCTGTCGTCCTTCGACCGTCTCGCGGATGAAGGCTGCAAACCTGCAGAAACCTCATTCAGGTTCCACTCGTCACATTTCTTTCTTGCCGTTCGACCTTAACGTCGCCCTACTAATCAAAACATCAATTTTTCTCTTTTTTTTCTCAGTGGATGGTACATTCGCGTGACTTCGTAATCATCGCGTTGATAATTTTCGATAGTGACCTAGGAAACCAAATCACTCTTATTTTTATTTTTGTTCATTCGTGGTGCCATACGGATACGAATGCAAAATACGTATAAATACATGCACAATTCAGAGAAGAATGTTGCATATTGTAGGACACGTTCCCGCGCTATTAAATTGTTATCACTGTCTTCAGTTTCTTCACAATCCTACTGAGGTACCGTGCGAAGGACTAGAAAATATCCAATTCTCAATTTCCTACTCAATATCAACGCTCTTGACGGTATCTTCACTACTTCCAAGGTTAATCAACCCCGAGAACACCAAACTCTTATATTTAACCTTGCTCATTTGGGAATTCTTCAGTTTAGCGAGGGAGGAATTATAAAACTGGTGGATCGTTAGCTTCTAGTAACTATCTTTGAACGTTTTTGGGAATTTACAACTTTCTTGTCCACCGCAAAACGTGTTGTCTATGGATGCAGTTTGCGATATGATTTCTTGGTGCTTATGATAATAAAATAATAAGGTTGTTACAAGAGAGGGATATCGAAGCGGGTTGTCCGTGATGACAAATTTTACTTGGCAACCTATTTATCTTTTGAAGTATAGACGGGTGTGCCTCTTCCCACGCTGCAGTGTCGATTTTACTGACGAACGATAAATGAGAAATCGGTGGACGAATATTACAAAATAATCCGAGGAGTTTTCACATTCGTGAATGAAGATAGTCAATTTGTTTTGCCCAATTCAAGTTGCTATCTCTAACTACTCCTAAGTACTTGAATGAAGACACCTCTTCATATTTTGGGCATGCACAATCCCCATTGGAATTACTTGAGAGTATGACAAGTTCGAATTCAGGAGGACGCTTCACTCTATTCCCAAGGCTGGCACGTAACGTTTCTAGATTATGTGCGTTTGCTGAATAGGATGACGTAGTTCAAATTTGAGTTTGAAAATGTCTAAAACTAAAAAAGCCGTGAACTCGTGCTCTTTTAATGTTTCAGCATACAAAAATATATATGTTAAGCCTTGCCGAGCTTCCATTTAAGACCGAATCCACCAACATTCATCTCATAAGGGTGGTAAGGTTGTGTAGACGACGTGAGGAGTAGGGGAACAGGAGGAGGCGAGAGCTGACCTAGTTTACCTATGAACGGAAGAGATGTCGAAAATACAAGCTGTTGTATATTCGTGTGAGTATAATGTCCCAAAAAGAAATTGTGGAAGAGACGATTAAGTGCATGTGTACATAGGCGAAGCTCGGTGCTGGTTGGGGTTCTCTTCTTATTCTACCCTTTTTGGTAAATGTTCACTAGATGGGGGTGGGGAGGGTTGGTGGCAGTAGCTGTCAACAACAGTCAATCAAAAGAAAGGCCCAATCTCAGAGAGACCTATAAGACAAGATCCGCTGGAGCACTCCAAGTGGCCAAGTCACCCATTCAGTACATGGTGGACGAGTGGAGAGTGAAGAGGGGGCTTCCCCTGCTCTGGGCCGAACTCCACTAACAAAAACTTGCTGCGATAGATGAATGTCGCATTGGACAGTGGTGAACGAGATGGGAATCCTCGTCAAAGGGATGTGACACCTACGTTCCCAACATACGTGAATCTTTTTGGAGAAAGGAGGTTGAGGGGGATTACTCGGTGAGCCAGTTCCTTACGAGATACGGCGATTTCAATGTGCGAATCTGCCGGTCTTGTGCTTCCAGTGTGGAGGAAACAAAGAAGTCAGTTGCTGCTCCACTGCGAAGGGTAGACAAACCTTCCAGGTTTGACTACTACCGCAAAAAACGTGGGCACAGTTGATCTTTCCCTTTCAAACTTGTAACCCAAGTAAATGGTTAGATCGGGCAGGAAACCAGATCATGAACTCCTCTCAAACGAGATAGATTTTCCAGAGTCATACTTCCACGTGGTAACACTGCTCTCTACTGGGAGACTGGCTAAATACCAATCTGCCATACCGCCACAGGTAGATGTTCACACGCTAGATAATCTGCAACCTCCATGACCTTCGCCCGACATACATGTAACTTTCTTATGAGTGTCAAGCAATAGATATTTTGATAAGGATACTGACCTGTTCATGGGATGTTTCGGAGTTTAACTAATTAATTGCGGACGATAGATACAGTTATTCCCATGCGTTGTTCTAAAAATTCCCGCAATTCAAACTATCATGTATTTGGCTAACTTTTTTTTGCAGTGTTTCCTCTGTAATTCCGGAATTACGTTAAGGAAAGTCTGGAAAGTCTTTTCAACGAAGGCCTAGGCATAAATGGCAGCAGCAAAATAAAGGCAAGTTTATGTAAACTGTACGAAACCCGTCGTTTCGGCAAAGATTTCTGTACTGACGTGGAGCTGAAGGAAGTTGTGTGATGCGCATGCTCGATTCCTCTACATTTTTAATCCCTTTTTAAGCTATTTTCTCTCAATTTCCTCAACACGCTTTTACCCCAATTGGCCAAGTTTGCAATATAATTCACGATAGCTAGAAATGTTCGAGGTTCGCTCCCTCCCTCAATTTGCTGTGGCTGTATCCCTGCTCATCGCAGAATAGAAAGCAGAAGATCACGAAACCCTAACCTTCCACAACCGCAAATTTGACCCCCTTGGAAGGCTCGTATTGTCCTGGGCGGCCTGTGGCAAGACGAGTTGAAGCTCCGCGGGACTTTCATATTATTAATCTGGAGGAAGGAGGACGAGCCGAGAGGTCGTCCGGCATCCTATTCTTCCAAGTGGCAATAAATCAAAACGAGAAGCCTCTTGTCCGCTGGCTCTAGCCCGTTGTCTGCACCGCAGGGCTCGTGACTCCTCGCCCAATAAGTCGTAACCCTTTTTCCCAACCCCAGTCTCCAGGCTTATTTGTCAAATCTTCCGGCGCATGTTTGACGAAGTCGTTTCGCGTTCCGCGGGCATCACGAAGCAATATAACCAAAAGGGGATAATCGTTTCCCTCTCACGATCTTAATCCGAACAGATGCCTCCATTCCGGCGTCGTCTCTTCGGCACAACCCATAACCGTTCGCACTTTTTATTTCCATTGTGCTTCATCGCGCACTTCTTTCTCTTTAATCTTCGGTCTACGCGTTTTTGTGGGAACGATTACCTTAAAACAAAAGTGTAGGAAGGACAGAAGTTAATGTGGGTGTGCTTGTGAAACGAAATGAGAGAAAACGGCTGGACAAAATTGGCTCAAATTCCACATTCAGCCTGGAAATCACAATGGAACGCAAAAAGAGGGGTATGAGAAAATTGGTCTAACACTAACTATAGTTATCATAGTGATTGTAATACTAAATATTTATTCTTCCAAAATGTCTCCAACGATTTTGAATACCGGCACGTACCGTAAAATTATCCTCCGTAGAAAAATGACGGAAGCAACACAATAAATTATAAAACTCGTCGATGAAAATCAATTTTAGCGCAGTTTTGTTTTTATGAATTCCTCTCAAACTGGTGGTATTTGAATTTACATACTCCATAGAAGCGTAATAACGCTCATAGTTGAAAGGAAGTACGCAAAACTACATTTTTCGACACTGAGTGAGCTTTCGATCGAGGCTGGCACGCAAATCCTCTTAGAAATATCTGGTGCGTCGCAACACACAACTTTCCTTAGCTCTACAACAATTCACTTTGTACATGGCTATTTCTATTTAATCAATTCATTTATCACTCAGTTAATTTGAACTTGGTCAAATAACGCTTTACGGCAGCAGGAAGCGGTAGCGCTTACAGTTCCAGATTTTATTGTGCTGCTCGTACTCATTCCAGGACCATTATTGAACAATTGTTACACAGATAATTAATGAGGCTGTAAACACGATTTTTTAAAAAAAGGATAGTAATCACTTTTGCAGAGCTATTGGAAAATAACTGTTAGAACTGGTAGTAAGCGAAACGGCAGTAGTTGGAATTCAGGAATTTCTGGAGTGTGCCCCATGTATCTCATGAGCGTTTTTAAACATTCACCCTCTAGGTATATGATTGGACTACAATACCGAATTTTTAACATTCTAGCGGAGTTTATAAGGAAAAACTGCGCGAAAGACGCTTTGGTCGAAAATTTTGATAATTTATTGTGCTGCTTTCGTCATTTTCCCACAAGTGGGAATTTTATAGTAAAATTATCTTATTAGGAGCTACCAATATAAAAAATTTAATCAAAATCGTTAGAGCCGTTTTTGAGAAAAAAAATTTGGTGTTTTGATCACTGTGATGACTATAGTTAACTTTCAGTGGATTTTGCCCATACCCTCACTATTGCGTCCCATGGTAACTTGTTGGCTAGACATCAAGTTTCAGCTGATTTGGTACGGTGGTTTTCTCTAAAAACTGCGCTAAAATAGATTTTGTCGAAAGTTTAGGTAATTTATTGTGCTGCTCTCGTCATTTTCCCACAAATGGGAATTTTATGGTATAATTGCCTTATTGAGAGCTATCAATATTCGAAATTTAATCAAAATCGTTAGAGCCGTTTTTGAGAAAAAAAATATTTGGTGTTTTGATCACTATGATAACTATAGTTAACTTTCGGTGGATTTTGTTCAAACCCTTATTTTGGCGTCCCATGGTGACCTGCGGGCGAGATATCAAGTTTGAGCTGATTTGGTACGGTGGTTTTCTCTAAAAATCGTTCACAGACACACATACACACAGACACACACACACACACACACACACAGACACACAGACCATTTTCCCAAATAGTGTTTTTCGGACTCAGGGGGGTCTGAAACGTAAAGATCTGAAGAGAACTCAAAATTTTTTTTTCAGCCGATTACATAACTTTCCTTTCTACTTCGTAGAGCAAGGAAAGTAAAAAAAACACATAATCTCTTCATCATATTAGCCAGTCCTGTACAGGGCCACCAAGGTCCTTACCAAACTGAATGCTTTTGCTGACACGCTTGAAACCAGATTCACCCCTCATAACATGGATTCTCCTTCCCTGGAGCAACAAGATGCTACTGCTTTACCCTCACCTGCTATCTCCTTCCCTCCAAACCTAACGCACATCATAATACGAGTAACACAAATCTTCGTCTCGCAGAGCACCCGGTGTTAACTGCTGGTTCGGTGTTGACCTGCTCTGTTACTCAACGCCCTACGTAAACGTCTGTTCCGACCTTTCACGCATATACACATCTGCAGCTCGTATTGGGTATTTCCCGCAGAAATGGAATCATGCCTGTACGCCCAAAACTGGCGACTCCGTGTGCTGGTGTTGCTCAGCAATGATCCGCTCACTCCTGGCGGGTTGGACAAATTATTACTTCGTCACAGCGTATCGACTCTATACAGTCCACCTCCAAATCATCGCTAAGATTCAATGCGGGGGCACAAGCAGGCGAACGAAATGTGCGGTCGGACAAGGCTTCGAACGCTAACTGAACATTACCGCTAATGCTCATGTTCAGATTAGAGCCCGACAGTTCATTCGCTTGATCTTGAAACATTGAACCAGCGTTGTTCCCATCGGCCACAGTTACTATGATTCCGAAACCAGAAAAACCTGAAGATCAGGCCGATCAGCTTTCATTCCATCCTGGCAAAAATTTTTCAACGCCTTCTCCTCCCTAATTATATGATCTACACAAGCCATCTGATTCCCGACCAGCAATTTGGGTTCTGTACTTTGCTCTCCTGCCCACTTCAGCTATAACGCATCACTAACTATGTGTAGCAGTTCACCTCCCTACCTACGTCAAGATTATCAGTGCGATCTTCTTGCGTCGCACCCTGTCGGGCGGAGGGGGAAGGGTCCACCCTCTCAACGCCAGGGCAGTTTACGGCAAGAGTCCGGACGGGGAGCTTCGCCATCTTGACGTGCTACTTTTCCGTTTACTAAATCTAATTCTTCAGTTGTCATTAAAACTAATTTCTTCAATTGTGTCTTTGTCATGCATCGGGAATTCGAGGGCGGCGAGATAAGTGAAGGAGATCACCCGAACCATCCTGACTCGGCTGCAACATCAGAAGTGGGATCTCCCCGACGTCCCAGGCGTCATCGTCCGTCATCAAGTAGTGATCGCGACAGGTATGATGATGACGATGGTTTTTCGTCGATTTCGTTCTCGTTCTCAAGAAGATGATTCGTGGAGGGATTTTGCTCGAGAGCAAATGAAAACCATGCAACAATTTTTGGTGCATGCGGAGAGAACCAAACGAAATGAGAGGACCGAGAGGCGGAACTGCAGAAAGGTGGCAAACTGCTATTATCGTTGGGAAGAGCTCTGAAGGGTGCTGCCGCCCAGTGGCTACCTCAAAGTGTTCTCATTCCACTGGGTCGGGGCGACCAAGACAAGTCAATCTTCGAGAGACAGTCGCCACACTCTTCCAATTGGCCATCATCGAGATCAACGACTGGATCCCCCAGGCCGGATGTCTCCTGCTACAACTGCAAGCGCCCAGGGCATTTCTCCTCCAGATGTCCGTTGAAGACCTCATTGAAGAAAGGCGAACCAGCAGCCACTAGTTCACAGGATAAGTGAGTCGGCTTTTGCCAAGTCAATCCCATGGGCTAGCTCGATCATAAGGGTGAGCGTTTTTGTTACCAATTTGAGAGTGCTCTCTCTGGGGACTAAGTCTAGATTCTAAATTTGAGGGCACACGATTTGGAAACTCAGTAACGTTGCATGGATTACGTGAATCCACAGTGTCATGTACGAGTCAAGTACATTATTCTGTCATTATTGATGGGTTTCCATTGGAAATTTTGTTACATCTTGGCTACTTATGTTTCTTATTTGAGTTGACTTTTATGCACCTAGTGTTGAGCTGTCAAGAATGATCACACAGTGAATGTTTTAATCTTAACCTCACGAAGTCAGTCAGTGTTAGGATGCTTGGGATGCAGTTATGGTGGGGAGTCTCAAACTGGATGTTTCACGTAGGCATGGTGTCAGTCTCGAGTGTTCGCTCAGTATGCGGTTAACTCGAGCAGTTGCTCAGGATGGGTTTTCCTCGAGCAGGATGTGCACTCAGAGGGGCTGGTCACCTGCCTCAGTAATTGATGCTTTTGTCCATTGGGAACCACACATCCTCATCCATGGCATCCAGTGCTGCCTATGTCTGTTGTGAGCGTGTTTTTTTACGGTCATGAATGACAATGGGTCGTTTTGCCCAGTGGTCTGACAGGCCAGCAGGAGTGTGCATGTTCAGTCAATTTGATCAGTTTTCTGGGTTGAGGTTGTCTCCACATCCCTCCCCAGAGTTTGAGCTTGATTTGCTCTTTGCCTTTGTGCATTCACTTCCCTTAGTGGTTTTTGGTGAGAACCGACCACACCCGTTTCTGTTGAGTTGTTCTAGTTGCTGCCGTTGAGGACGACATTCCTCAGGATGGCTGTGTAGCAGTTCGCCTCCCTACCTACGTCAAGATTATCAGTGCGATCTTCTTGCGTCGCACCCTGTCGGACGAAGGGGGAAGGGTCCACCCTCTCCAACGCCAGGGCAGTTTACAGCAAGAGTCTGGATGGAGCTTCACCATCTTGACGTGCTACTTTTCCGTTTACTAAATCTAATTCATCAGTTGTCATTAAAACTAGTTTCTTCAATTGTGTCTTTGTCATGCATCGGGAATTCGAGGACGGCGTGATAAGTGAAGGAGATCACCCGAACCATCCTGACTCGGCTGCAACATATATAAAAAACTCATATCATCAGCGACATGTGTGCTGTGCTCATTTTTTTAATGAGGAGCAAGGCTTTGGCATGCCGGCCTCCTTTTCAAAATCAGACCATACCTTCCTAACAACTTGTACTTTCTTTTGCAAAGTTATCTGGGGGGGAGAACGTGAAGTTAACATTCAAAATGAAAGATCCACAATGCAGCGGATACCTGCAGGAGTTCCCCAGGATTCAGTTCTGGGTCTATATTTGTACTTATTCCACAGGCACTTATGCCTATGCTTCAACACCCGATTTTTCTGGGATGTATGCAGATGGTATAGTTTATGCTGTTTCTGGGCCGGGTGCTATTCCTGTGGCGAGACTCCTACAATCTAAATACTTATAGAAATACTTAGGCAGTGGTGTACACAAATTAACCCTCTGAAATCATATGCCATGAAATGAAACGGCACAGAACCACCACTCACGTTTCTAGGTGACACCGTGCCAAATGTACGATCTTTTCGGGATCTAGGAGTGATCCTAGATAGATATCATACATTCGAGGACCATATTTCTCGTGTATTCAGCTTACGGTCGCTTCAGCAAAATCTCACTACTTCCCTGCACAATAATGTATGTATGTACATTTCACTTATCCGACCAATATGGACTTACGCCATCGCTGTCTGGGGCACTTGTTCGCCGTAGCAACGCCGAATATTGATCAACATCAAAACGCAACCTACATAGGCATATCATCCACACACCTCCATTTGTACGCAACTTGAACATCTATAATGACTTCTCACTGGAAGTGAGCCCTTTTACATCGCATCATGTCCACATTCAGTACGCACAACCTCCACCACCCCAATCATCTGGTCCAAGAAGGCTTCGCGAGACCATTGCATCAACGCCTAGTACGTCCCCGCCATATTTTAAATATTGCAGGAATGTAGACCAGCTTCAATGTTAATAATCACTGGTATCACCTTGTACCGAGTTTAATGCGCGACTAACAGTTTTAGGAAAACAGTGAGTCCCACCACGCTTAACAAGCTACTTTCTCCATCAATATACAGAATGGATTCTCTTCACTTCGACCTATAGAAGCGTTTGTCCCGCAAGGCAGCATTCTACGTGCGTATCTTTATACTATCTTCGGCCACGGTATTCCCCACCCTGAACGCCCTAACATCTCTGGTTTGTACGGCGATAATCTGGTCTACTGTAAGCCACAAAGCCCCCGCAGAGACTGCACACGTCCTACAAATATACATAGAAAAGTTGGGTCAATCGTGTACCAAATCTATAGCCGTATCGTACGCCTTTATTATGAACTTCCACGGTCCCGACATATATTTTAATAGCACAGTTCTTTCTTCTCACGTCTCCAAGTACCTAGAGGTTACTCTAGTCCGTCGCCTTACTTAACACAATTACATTTCTGGTTTGTTTGTTAGAACCTGGAATAGAACAAACCAGTTAAAACCACTCCTCAACAATCCTTATACCTCTCTGGCAAATAAAGTTCTCATATACAAATCCTGTTTGGGTGTATGCTTTTCCTGAATGAGGTAAATCACAATTTAAGCAGCTAGAAAGCCAACAAATAGCCTACTGCAACGTAACATCGTTCATGCCCTTCCAGGGCACAACACAAATGTGTACGAAGACATTTGTTACGACCCATTTGAGCCACCTACGCCAACTTGCGCCGGAGGATTCGCTCTATCCTTCACTCCCCGACTGAAACGCCTAATTTTAATTTACAGCACATCCCTCCAGAAATACACTGACCCACCGGTGTAACTAATTACCAATTATCTTGAACATCCCAGTGTCATTGTTGAATTATTCAGTGTGTACAATTCATTCTTTCACCGCAATAACGAATATTACTGTTGTAATTGTCTTATGTCAATAAAGCAGTTGGGGGCAACTACCTCTGTTTCTATTACTACCATTTAGTATAACACAATCCGGTCTCCGGTTTCTATAAAGAAAGGAATTATAAACTGAATGAGAAACAGATTGTATTAGTAGCTAAAGCCATAAAAATCGCTGAATGCACCTGGGGCTAAGGAAAGTTGTGTGTTGCGCCACACATTTCCATCAGTTAAATGAAGTCAGCTAATCTAAAGAAACGCTTCAGTGTCCTTGCAGGTTGGCACGGTACTCTTTACAGTGAAGGTTAATGCCATCGCAAAAGAGAATTGTGTATTGTAAATAAATAATACCTAATTCCGTCAGTCGATGGAATGCTCGGCACACTTAGGTATCATGTAGACCAGGCCAATCCAGGTGCGCAAGACCAGCATATTGTATGAGAATTTTGCACCGCTTTGTGAACTGTATTGGCAACTCTACAAGCTCTTCAATGTACCATAACCGCTAATATGCCTCATGTTCTTCCGTCTGGTCTTCAAGTATGAGCGCTTCAATTTTTTGGAGCTCATGATGTTGAATCTTTTCCAGGAACGAGAAGGAATTAGAAGATAAGCGGTTTTTACTATACTTTACTATCACAGAGAGATTTTTTATGGCTTGAGTATACCCACTTTCAACTGATTTTATATTATATTTTCTTTTACTTTCTGTTCGCGCATTTACTGCACTTTCTTCATTTTGTTGCTTTTAAAAAATCTTCTTCCTCACAGTTTTGTGTTCTGGAAGGCTGCATGATTTCTCACCAGATATCTACGACACGAAGGACAGCGCCATCCTCGTTTTGGAATGTGAATCACAGGCAAACGATGCGTAATTCATCGACTCAGAGAACCGCGTCAGAAGGAAAATGCAGAATCATGATCAGACCCTGAACCTGACCCTCATTAGAAGGAACGGCTCGTTTCTATTTGGGTAAGGCGGAGCTGAACATATTCGTTAGCAACAATGATGTTCTGGAATCTTCCAGTCGTATTTTTTGTGTCTCAATCGTGATCGTCGAACGACCGCTCACTCGGGGGACAAGCTATCGGAAATTGAGGAAGGAACCGGTCGCTATACGAATGTCGACACTTCAGATCTTCAACGTCTTAAGATTCAAATTGTTGGAGCCAAAATAGAAGTTATCGTCCGAGTTACAGGGACACTGATGAAAGGTAGTACAATGGGAGTCGCGCATTTTTTGCCAAAAAATGAAGCTTTTTGGTGTTTTTCGGACCTAATAACCCTTGAAATGCTGAACTCTATTGCAACAAAAATTCTTTTCTACTTTGCAGAGCCGAAGAAAGTAAAAAAGGCAGGATAATAATAATAATAATAATAATAATAATAATAATAATAATAATAATAATTAAATAACCACCAATTTATTTCCCCTTAAAAATATTGCAAATTATTACACGTTTTATTATTCTCTTGCACATGATTGCGACCTAACCTATTGAATCCAGCATACCAAAATATTAAGAATGTAACATGACCACAGCAACATGACAACGGGACCACGAAAATTGACGTTTCCGAGCGTCACTACGCAATTGACACGTTGTGCTCAGACGAACTGACGGAGAGAAGGGGGAAACGAGCGCAGGCAGGGGAGAAACGAGGACTTTCGTCACTTTGCAACGAAACTTCCTTCAATTAGTAGAACGTGCCTCACAATATTGACTGTGATTGCCCTGTTTTCAATCTGAAGGCAGTCCTACACCTCTGAGACCCGCCCTGTTCGACTCAGTATCTAAAAATACCCAATAAACGGTACCAAACACGACGCGATTGCAATAAAAATGCCTAAGCTTCGTTTTTGGATAATTTTTTAAACCATTTTAAGACCGTAACAACCATGGGTTTCGTCTAATCGGATTGCCGAGTAGGTGGACACAAGTAGACCTCAAATGGAATTATTGCGCGAAAGGACGGATGTTGTGAACCACGTTACAGGTAAAATATGGGCTGGACGGCGGACGAACATTGCAGATTTGGAATCCTCATGCCTCGTCAGATTTTGATAACATTTTTTTCGGGTTTCTCTTTTCTTTTGATTAAAACTCGAAATAACACATCATTTATTACGAAAACTTGGTCTGTGGGAAATGACATGAACTGCACAATAAATCATCAAAAATGTCAACTAAAAGCGATTTTGTTGCAGTTTTTCATCATACGTGTCGCTAGCATAACACAATCGTTCCAAATAAATGAGAGTGGTAGTCTAAAAGCAGCCTATACGCTAAAAGCGCAACAATGTTCGTGAAATGTTCAAGAATTCTGGAACCCAAGCTAACGTCGTTTTGACTCCTTTTGTCGAACTGTTACCCCCATTACTCCTTAGTCCAAGCTCAAATCTTTCTAACAAAAATCATGAAGACTGCCTCATCAGTTACCTGTACGTGATCTTTTTCAAATTAAGATCGTGACGCAGTTAAGAACACCTCAACTAATTCCAGGACGTTAGGTGGTATTAGTTCAGTGCCAGAACGTAAAGTTGTGTTTTACCAAGTTCATATGGACTGATTAACACCTAATTTTAACTGTTTAGTTGAATAGAAGAGCAAAGAAAATGTGAGTTTAGAGCTTATCAAATCAAATACGAACAATATTATTTTCGTAAGGCGAAATCAATTTGGTACTTTCCTTGGCTCTACGAAGCAGAAAGGAAAGTTATTCAATTCGCTGAAAAAAGTCGAGTTCTCTTCAGGTCTTCGTCTTCTTCGTTCTACTGAGTCCCAACAACACTGGGAAAATACAACAATACTGAACTAAATCGGTTCAAACTTGATAACTAGCCCGCAGGTCATCATGGGACGCCAAAATTAGGGTACGAGCGAAATCCGCTTAAAATCAACTATAGTTATCGTAGTGATAAACACACTGCATATTTTTTTAATCGAGACCGGCTCTAACGATTTTGATTAAATGTTATGTATGGACAGAACCGGATGACACGATAATACCATAAAATTCCCATTCTTGGAAAAATGACGAGAGTAGCACAATAAAGTAGCGAACATTTCGACGAAAATTTTAGCGCTGTTTTTTCTTTATAAACCCCGCTCAAATGTTATGTTCAGGAAAATTGAGACGGTAGCCCAATCAAGTACCTGTAGGATTAGTGTTGGGTTACGCTCATGAGGTATAGAGGAGCAACTCCAAATATTCCAGAATTTCAACTGTATAATTCTGAAACGGTGAACGCGATCTTTTTCAACAAAATCACTTGGGTAGCCTCTTGAACCAGCTGTAATTTGTTCCAGAACCATGAACACCTCCCGCTGACACGTAGGACGTTGTTACATAACAGAATGAAAGACAGATTTGTTTGCTTGAGTCAAGAGAACCGCTGAATGCACGTGAGGCGACGGAAAGTTGTGTGATGCCTCGCACGAGGTTTTTTCTAAAATGAACAATTGAGCAATCCGTGCAACGTTTTAGTTGAGAATTGAACAGGGGCCGAGAGGAAGTTTCGTCAAAAAACGGATTTTCGCTCGCGCGTGAATTTCGCGTAAAACATTTTTTGCGAGCCGCCAGCGGGCAGTACCCTTAATAAATTAACAAATAACCGTTGACCTATTTGATATTTAGGCCGCTGATGACGCCAATAAATAAATTTCAACGGGGCGGACGACAAATGTCCGGGTTCGGACGAAATCCTGAGAGTGGCCCGCATCAAAGGCGTTACCCGCATGCGCATGACTTCCAGGTGCCTCCGACGATTCCGTTGGTCTTGCGTCACCGTTCGAATGAAACCAGAGAATTAAAATCGTTATGAAAAAAAACAAACAAACGAAGTATGTCTTTGAAAAATGAACAAGATTAACCTGATTCATATATCAGGTTAATATGATAATCATATATAATGCGGGCAAGGGCTATAAAAATTCTGCTAAACTCGTTCTGAATGATGGTGTCTTCCTTAACATAATATAAATCTCTCTTCTTGTAAATTTTTTACATATGTGGCTACCATCCAATTATTATTATTATTGTTCGCTCGTATTAGTCTTTTCTGTTTAACGTAAAATAACCGAGTTGATTTATTCGTGGTAAAGTCGTAGATTTAAGTTACACTTACACAGATATAACTGAAATGTGTGAGCCTTGAAAAATCCAATCCACCCGTGAGAGAGAGCATTGGACCTAATTTTAACCAGAAAGGTATCTCGATGTGTGAGTTAACACCCGACCATTTTTTACCTCATCAAAAAATGCCGCTGTCTTAACTCAAAAATTATTATTAAATAGAACAGTACGTAATTATAATTGCTCCGTATCGCACGCCATTCTAAGCGCCACGTACGTTCTAAAAAATATATTTTTCACTGAGTTCATGCGAACTAGTAGATATTTATTGGGCTGCTGCTACTTACGCCACGACCTTAATTGAAACTGTTGCGACTCATCACACACCTTTCCTTAGCTCTACGTAAATTCACTGGTTTTCATGGCTTCAATTCATTTGAAATTGGTCACACATAACTTCACAAAAAAATGAATGCGCTCACAATTGCGGAGTTTATTGGGCTGCTCCTGACCGTTATTGAGCAATCAGTAAACAGAGAGTTGAGTAGTCTGTAAGCACGATTTTTTTAGAGAAGTTTAATTATCACTGTTCCAGAATTATGGGGTAAAAACTTGTAGAAATGGTAATCAGTGAAACGACAGTAGGCCCTACACGATTATACCCCGCAAGTGTTATCAAATGCTCATCATGAAGGTACTTGATTGGACTTCCTCGCCAATCTTTCTGAAGATCCTAGTAACATTTCAGCGGAGTTTATTAGATTAAAACTGTGGAAATGTTGAGTAATATATATTTATGAGTAATATATTATTATTTAATCGGCTGGGCCTTTGACCTCCAAAATGTCCACACTAGCCCCAACGTAAAGACATTGTTTTCCCAAACACCTTCGTTCACAAGCCCTTTTGTTACTTATGGAAAGTTCCTTCCGTTATTTCCAATTGACAACGGATTTCCCCCTGTCCTGGACGTTCCCCACTATCTTTTCCCATCCATCAATTTTAAATTCCTCTTCACAACAGACAGCTCCTTAGAAGCCAATCATCTTTCAGCTCTCACGATACAGTCGTCTCCCAGTTCCCCCAACGATTTGTCTCTCAGCTCGCACTAGAAGAAGAAGAAGATATCAGGGAGGCAGCTGCAGACCAAAGGACCCGCCAGAGCTGCTGGGACCAAAGGCATTTTGCCGTGTCCACGAACGGGCCCATGTCCCAACTCCCCTACGAGCCCATTGGGGCCCATTGGTTTAGTGCTCCAGCCGCTGCTGGTACACATTGCCTCACCACCCTGGGTTTGGAGGAGGGGGGTGCCCAGTCGAGGATTGAACCAGAGTCTGCTCGGACCTACTACGCATCAACACGCTTGGCAGCTCGCACTACTCCCAACTCACCCTTATCTCTCCCTCTCTCTCTCTCTCTCTCTCTCTCTCTCTCTCTCTCTCGCTCGCTCTCTCTCTCTCTCTCTCTCTCTATCTTTCTCTCTCTCCCTCTGTCCCCATCCCTCCATTTAGTATCTCACAACCAGTTTCACATGTATTGAGAGTCCTTTGTGCGCGTTAAATACTCATACTGAACCGGATATCGCTATTCTCTCAAGTGTAATACAATCCTCACCCAACCCACGATCACCACATTAATTTATTTCTCAGTTTCAAGTTCAAGAGCTTCTCTCGCTATTTTGGATATGTATAGGTATTTTTTGATCTGTACAAAAAATGTAATCAAAATCGTTACTGACATTTTTCGGGGAAAATTGTTGATTTTGCCGTCATCAACGACAGGACGACGAGACGAGAGGTGTTGAGTATTCGGATGTTACAATAATGCGAACCAAGTTATTACAAAAATGAAACCATCAACGGAGGAACACTTCGTGGAATTGTGTGAATGAGGGGATGTGAGCTCGTGAAACTTCATGTTATTTGAATTCCAGAACTTCGGATATTCTTCGTGATTATTTTATTACCTGCCGTATCGGTAGCTAATTTGGATTTACTATCTTAATTTTTTGAAAACGCTACTATTGTGTCAGTGATATTTATAAGCAAATACTACACAAAAGTTGATTTGTCGAAGCTTTTGCTACTGTACTGTGTAACACCAATCGAGCCAAAGTAAATTTGGTAATTGATTTCAAGCAATTTGCCTCGTCAATTGTTTTTACTTTGCCTGTAAGGTGGTCTAAAATGTCCATTCTGTCGCACGGAAATTACATTTGGGATCTAGTTGGGAATCCGATGGGACAAAACTCATGATTGCTATGGGATAAAAAATGAGCTAAAAGCGAAACTTTGGCTGTTACGATGCGTTGTGTTCGGTATTTTTCGATCTTGCATCGAATAGGACGGGTCTCAGAGGTCTATGACTGCTTGTATACGGAAAATGGTGAAATAAAAGTGTATATGATGAGGCGAATGCTGAAAAACGAACTAAAGAACCCGCTGGACGCGTCGCCTGGAAAACGTTAGTTTCCGTCATAGTCAGGTCATGTTTCGTGTCGTTTACAAGTATTTTTCGATGCTGAATCGAACGGTATAGGTCTTGGAGGTGGAAGACTGCGTCAAGCTGTTCAATCATGCTTTGCAAGAGAATGTTAAACCGTTGTGTAATTATTTACAGCGTTTTTTCCAATTAACTCGGTCTTTCTGTGGTTTCGTGATCCCCAACAAAAAAATATCTGGTGCGTAGCAACACACAACTTTCCGCCACCCCGTAAGTTCCAACACCAGCTACATATGCGGGTGCTATATCTTCGTTCAACGAATATCTACCGAAACATTTATGCAGAACTAAATGTAGTGACTAGTTAGCTGATAGTACTCCGAAAGTTTGATTGAAATCGTTAGAGCCGTTTTTGAGAAAATTGGAATACCGATAAATTAATATTCGACAAATCTCCTTTTCTGAGTTAACTTGGTTTATATCTCCGTTCAACATATATACAGAAATAATTATAGAGAACGAAATGTTGGTGTGGGTGACTATAAGTCACTCCAGTAGGATTTATCACATCTGGTGAAGCAGTTACCCTGGAATTTACGGAAATGTTCGAAAAAACGTTAGCTTCGAAACATTTTGACTTTTATCTCTGTTCAATGGACTGTCAGAGGATCATTTATTGAGAACTATATCTAGGTATTTACTATTTGAAAACATCCTGTGAGTTTGGTGAAAACAGCTGCAGCCGTTTTGCCAAAAAGCGTAAAAAGCCTATTTTTGCTTCAGGGGCCCATATCTCCGTTCACCGTATTTTCATTGAGATATGTATGGAGAAGAAAAGTTAGGTATTGATTAGTAGAAGATAATTTGAAAGTTTAATCAAAATCGTTAGAGCCGTTTTTGAGCAAAATGCGAAAAACCCTAGTTTTTGGTACATTTTCGTCCCCAACCCCCCTTTCCATCGGTCGAAATCGTCCATAACCTTATTTTGGTGTCTACAAACAGTAACGAACAAAACAAAAAAAGAACCAGCTCAATCGGATCAGCCGTTCTCCCGCAAATCGAACTACACACACGCGGACCACGCGCCGAAATTAGGTTTTTTAGACTCAGTAGGGCTCAAAACGTAAAGATCTGAAGAAAACCCAATTTTTTTTTACCCGATTACTATACTTTCCTTCCCTTCGGGTAGCGGAAAGTAATAGGCAATTCTGTGTTACTAAATTAACAACCTTTGTTGGCATTTACTGCTCTTTCGGAGGATGAAAAATCGTTTTGGTTGAAATTTCAATTTTTTCACTCAATTCAAATTTAGAACTTGACCAGTTTTGAGATTCAGAGTTTTAGTAAGACCAGTTGTTTAGTAATTAACAATAAACCTTATTATTGGAAAAATGAAAATTATGCTTTAGCTTCATGACGAGGGAACATTGGACATGGATAGGGATATTGTTGTTGTATTTTGGTTGTAGAATGTGCTGGAAAAGTCGTACGTTAATGGAGTCCCACATTTTTATTTATTTGAAAAAATTCGTGTATCATGACGGTACTTCTGTTGTGTGTGTCAATGGACTCTTAAAAGAGCTTCTGAAGTGCTGCCACCCTCACAATATGGATGGAGAGAGGCGCCCCCCACCTCACTTCTATCTCACCAACATCAAATTGAGACGAAGCAAAAACGCTTTACGTAAAACGGAGGAACCCGCTCAAGTTCGTTTACGAGTTGACGAAGTCGTCTTTCGACGTCTCGAAAAACGCAGTTTCATAACTTAATAGTCGATTCCCGTCAGAGAGCGAGTGGCAAGTCAGATGATGCGGGCCACCTGTCCGACCAGCCTACCATTCCCGCTAGTTCCCAGCATTTATTTAAATACGAGTACAGATGGTCCCGACTTGGAGCCCTCATATTCATCCTCTCGTTTCCCGTTATTTCGACACCTGACGACGGTCCGAGCAAACATCCGCTGCGTTCCTTAATTGTGTCATCTCGCGGAGTGAGTTACGTCATTTCGTGTGTGTGTGTGTGTCCCACTGTTCGTTTTCTTTTTCAGTGGGGAATTTGACGGGCAAAAAGATAATGTTTGACGGCCCCGGTAGGTCATAAAAAATTAGGCCTACAGTGCCCAGTCCTGGATTCAGTACTACTATCAGCACGATTACTTTCGAAACATTAAGCGCGATCAGTTTCTACGTAGAACGTCAAGGTTAACGTTTTGTACACGTTTGTATGAAATGAGTCAATAATAGATTGGATTTGATGTCAAAGCAACGAAAATAGCTGTGTGTGGTGTCCTGCGTCGCACCAAATATTGTTTTATTTAACGTTAACGGTATCATCTTACGACTCGTAGAGTGCAGAAGGCATTGGCATGAGCACCAAGTAGAAGAGCGTTCTCAGAAATGACATACATACACAATTGTTCCCGGTAAGTGTCAAAGGGTTAATCCCATTTATCTGCCTCAAACCACAACTTGTCCGGCTTAACTCGAAACACGTGAGAACGGCCGTTGGAAGAATTTGACATACGTTAGACACGGCAGACAGTCCTGGTGAAGAGGTCGCGATAAGGTATTCCCCCCGTGCAGCCCCAACTCTCCTGGTTTATCTTTAGTATCGTAGTCTCTTTGTCCGCCTCGGTCCTCCCTCTGAATATCAATCGCCTCTTCTTTTCCCTTCACCGTCTTCCCTGGCCACAATTCTCAGAAGGGAGCACATTCCTCGCGCTCCTTATTCCCAATATTCTCACGGCCCTGGGTACTTCCCAAGTCCGCCACCTCTTACGTTTAACGTCGTCTCCTCTTCTCACTGGGGAGCTTCCTGATTTCGGCCCGTTGGTCCTCCGGAAACCGACGGCCCGAGCCTGACTCTGGATCTCGGCCAACGTCCTTGAGCTGACCATCAACTTCGTGAATAATTTCCTCCGCGGTGGATATCCACGAAGAGGGAATTACGGGAACTCAAGAGGGAAGGAATGAGGTACATTCGGTGAATATGTAAAGAGCAAACTATGACGCCTCGAGAATCTAAAACATATTGACAGGTCCAGCGATACCATCCTAAAGGCTTTGCTGGTGTACGGACCTCTACGCAATATACTACTGTCTGCCTTCTTCACAAAGTTTAGAGACAAGGGAATCCAAGTCCTGCAGTCGTGAGGTAACCTGCCTACACGCTCTTTCTGACTTTTATTACGAAATAATCGGTAAACAACGGTCACAGCTAACTCATAGGTGTCTTCAACTTCTAACACCTATATATCGCATAGTCTCACAGCCCATTGCACTAAATATATAACCCAAAATGTGTCCAAAAACGTGTTGTAAAAATGTCCTCATTAAATCCTAATCTGGACCCGCTTGGGTGTCAAAAATAACGGTGTTCACATGAGATGACATTGCTAAACGGTTTACATTTTTTATGGGACATTGTAACTAACTGTTGGAACATTTTTCAAAATAAATGATAATCCCACCACGAATAGTAGCAACAATGTTTTGAATTTCCTTCACGCGGCGCAGACTAGCGTAACACTGGACTAATCGTCGTTTGAACGTTATTGCTAGGAAGGTTGAATAGACGAAGTGTTAACGCGAAAAAGAAAGATATTATTGCTTCCCTCCTCGGCGTTGTTTGAAAACCCCTGCACTTATTAAAGCCACTGCACTTATATTTTGGTACAACGGGTTCAGCGGCTCAACTGTTCTCAGATAAGCTGCCACTTCATTCGTTGTTTCCTGGTCCATCAGCATCCCACCTGGCGTTGTACAGCTCCAGCTATCACACGTGCATCAATCGGCTAATTCTCGCTAAACGAGTGAAACGGTCAGACCCCTCATTTTCTGATTTCAGGGGGATCTTAGTTCTTTCCCATTTCTGTTGTTCAAGTTTGTTGTTGTTTACTTTTACTTAAAAGGAGCCCCTGGACAGCCCGCCCTGGAAGAGAATGCCCTGCCTGGAATCATGCTTGCTGGGATTCAAATTTCGTACAAATTATACCACTTTTTGTTTGTAACTTGGGTTTGTGGAGACAACACCGAAGAGCAGAGCTTCAGAATCGAACCATTTCGAAACTATTCAGGAACGTTTCCTTCTCATCTGGACAAGCTTGGAAATGCATGAGCAGAGGTGTAGACTACGTGGAATGAAGTTAAGAATGAGGAGATGAAACATGAGAAGGGAGCTGGAAAGGAACGCCTCGAGTACAACTCACAAAAATGTGTAATCATCTACAGTTAATATTATACAAAAGCAGGGTTGACTGAAGCTGTAGACATGCTGTAAGTTACCATGCGGGGATTTGTAGATGAGCCTTAAGCCAGCGCGATATCCGAGGGAGTTGGAGACGATTAACCCTCACGAATTGCTTCTAAAAAGTACAAGTGACTTATACATAATTTTTTTATCTCATGACGTTCACCGGAGATTTAAATTAAAGATTAAAATTAGATTAAAAGTTCATTTTTTCAATTTTGTCACGAACAAGCCTAAAGATCACGATTTACGTGACAGACGGAATCATATTGTTACTCACAAACCCCGTCCGGTGATTGGCACGAGTACCTTTCAAAAAAATTCAAATAGAAAGTCGGGATAAATTAATTTTCCACTGTAAAATAAAATGTAGATGAGTTTCAGTTTAGATCAGTTCAGTTCGATAATTGTACCAACCTAAGCCAACCTCAGCTTAACCACCGAAAGCGGTATACGTTTTTTATTAAACTCTATATTTCTATAATTATTAAAATGACTTTCCATAATCTCTTCGCGAGTGATATATGTTACAACGTAAAAACAGAAGGAGCACGGAAGTTTGCCATGGTCAACGGAGCCTACTTTTTGTGTGGAGGAAGTATAATGACTTTCTTGAACGATTTTGACACAGTACCAGTCCGGAGAATTAGTAAAAATCGTAAGTTCACACCAGCTGTTGGGTGCTCGAGAGAGGGACCTGTAGTTGAGAAATAAATGAACGTGGTGGTGAATGAGGACTGTATTTCTCTGACAGAATAGAGCGTGAACAAGGGGGCTCCTATACGTGAACTGGTTACGCAGGGAAGAAGAGTGGAGAGCTGTAAAAACGAGTGTCTATCGCGAGAACTGAGAGACGAATGTCTTTGGGAAGAGTTGTGTGTGTTAGTTCAGAAGTAAATTGAGTGGCGGGCAGGGGATATTTTGGAAAGTTCGTATCTGTTGTCGCTTCGACAATTAAACTCAACTTAAGCCCTATGTCTGGGGGAGAAGCCGACTGCATGGGAAGTTCAGACTTTACTGCGACTAACATCAAAAGGCTCCAGGTCTGAAATAGTTAGATAGAATGCTCTCAAAGGCCCAAGCTCAACACCAGCTTACTCGCGGAATTCACATGTGGCGCTGTCAACGTATTACAAATAGGGTTTGAGCTAACCAGTAACTACGTTTTATGCTGCATTTTATTAAAGGGAAATGTCGGCACTGTGGCCGATGGTGGGAGCACATGCGGGGGGGATTCAAACTTTACATTCAAAAGTTCAACGACAGCACACGCAATATTCCGAAGACACGACGAGGAAATGCGTTTCCTCGACGTGAATCGCTGTCTGGCAGCCTTTAAAAAAGTTTTGACAAACGGCTTTCTCGGCGATAAATCGATGTCTAGCTGCCGTGCACCAGCCGCATTTGCCCTATGAATGGAAAACGATGGAGTTCAACGACGATGTCATCGATTGAAGACAATTGCTCGGCTCAGCAGCGGTCTAGTTACCGTACCAATCTCTGCTTCCTTCGCCCATTTCTCGCGAACCGACGTGCTCTCTTGAAACGCCCATTAACCTCCGTCACGCAATGGATCGCTCCGCTCTTCAAAAACCTTCCCCCTGATATCGCAGTCGGAGGAGCCCTGAGTCGTTTTGAATCTTGGAACCGGTGGAACAAACTTAATTTGATGATGCGTCTGTTTCGAACTTTTATGATCTAATGGGATATCATCCAACTCCAAGAAGTAGCAACTCTTCTATGTAGCACTTGCACTTTTAGATCTTGCCCACCCACACATAATCAACTACTTAAATGGTTGCTTCATTCAGCAGCGTCTACGTGGACTATTGGCAACCGACAATTATGTGCCAGGGTGTTGGTTGGCTCAATCAGTGGGATAACGTTCAACTTCCTAACATAGCAACTCTCCTGTGTGGCGATTCCATCTTACCTTAAATGCTTTTACAGCCTCTCCCGGAGTAGCACGAGGAGCGAGAACATGAAGAGGTTCCTCGGCCCTTCATGTTCGTGTACTCGCCTCACTCCATCCAACTTTGCTACACTACGGGGAGCGAGAATGTGGAAGGGGTTGCTCGGCGTTCCTCGTTCGTCCTCTCCCAGCTTCGCCTGGCATCACTCGAAAGCAGTTTTTGTATCACGAGGGACAAATGCACGAGACTTACCCCTCCAGGATACTTCGCGAGAAAGTGGATGGGGGTGTTCTCACTTCGTCCTACATTGACGAAAGTGCTCTACGAGTATGCTCCAGGAGACTGTGCACGCTTGTTTTTTGCTTGCCCCACTTCACAGTACAGGCATTGCAATTATAATCACCCATATTTAGGGGGCTTCTTTCATTCAGCAGCGCCATTCTCGACAATTGGCAACTAACAATCATGTTACATTGGGTTGGTTGGCTTCATCTAGCGGGAGCACAACCAAAAATAGCATCCCTCGTGAGTGGATGCCACCTTTAAATGTTTAAGCGTCGGTTTTGTCGGCATTGTATAATTTATTGCGCTGCTCTCGCTATTTTGCTAATGGTGAAAATTTCACACTACCATTATACGATTTGGAGCTATGAGTTAGGGAGAAAAATGTTTTTGCTGCATTGGTCACTAATATAACTATGATTAGTTTTGAATTGCTTTTCCCCATACCCACACACCCGTGTTGATTTTGTTCAGCCATTTTCAGGTCTGTTTCCATGGGCTTCAGTCTACTATCACGGGGGGGTTCACTATCATGCGGGAGACCGGCCCCTGCAGCACCCACCGGACCTAGACCTGCAGAGGCACAGCTGGTATTTGGACGTTAGCCGTTCTCCCAGGGGAGAGCTGTTGCCTGTGTTGCCCGCGCGGAGGTCTGACCACCTGAGGAGTCCCGTACCATCTGGGACGAGTTCTTAATCTGGTTCCCCACCTGATCTAAATATTTACTTGGCTGGTCTTTTTCGTGAAGTCGGCCAAACGGTTATAGGCTTGTTTTGTAGCTGTCTGCTGGTAGGTTTGTCTGCTCTTCCGATAACCGTCGAGCACTGTTGTAGAAACTAAAGTGGAGTAGCACATAGTTTCTTGTTTCCTACGCACTGGAGGCCCAAGGCGTGCAAGATGGAGAGTCTTTGAGAGGAGAGAAGTGGAGCCACGCATTGAACCCGCCTTGTTCCATTAAGAACTATCTCGTCCAGTGGTTTGGCTCAACCTATTTTCTCCTAAGACGTTCAAGGATGTTGAGGAAAAACTCGTACGTGCCTCGTCCGTTTGACGAAGATTCGGTCTCACTTGCCATGTATCTAACGCCCATTCATTCATCAATGGCGGTACGTTTTCACGTGGAAGAGAGATACGCAGTGAGGGAAGCCCGTTTCACTCTTCACTTGTCAATCATGCACTCAACAGCCAGGTCAACTGGTAACTGACCAGTGATCACTAGGAGTGTTTCTGTCGATACTGTCTTATATGCCTTGGTGATCCACCGGCGTGCAGCTCTCTGGGATTGGACCAATACTCTTTTGATTAAGTCAATCGTTCTCACTCGACCACGACCACTGTCACACACACTGGCAGGCGATGGGTCGCCTCAAACAGACGCTCATTTCCACCGCTGGTACGAACTAGTTTCTCTTGAACCCGCACAATACGTCCGTTGTTTTCCACTTATCCCGCCGACCTTGGCCTCGGAGACGTTTAATTACCGCTCCTTCCATCCAAATGCACCGCCGAACTGGAACTTCTCGTCCGATGAGGGTTCGCCCGTATCGCTCTCGAGAGCTTCAATTTTCTACCGTTAATTGATACCAGTCGTTAAAAGTGCAGCAAGAGGTTGTCTGGGCGAAGGAGGAGGAGGAGGAAGAGAGAGACAAAAAAGGAGACTTCAGTCGATTTAGTCAATCCCTCCAACCAATTATCCAGTGCATCTGCTCCCTACTACGTTTCACGGACATGACGCCCGTTCGCCATGTTTGATGCGTCTTGTCCAGTAGCGAAAAAGCAGAAATGTGAAAATATTTAGTTTTTATCCGTTGCGGTGCATCACATGACTTAAGTCAGCCTTTCGGCGATTCTAATCGCTATTGCTACTAATCTACTGTTTGAGCTAATATTCCAGACGTTATTGCGTTCGCACGACCTTTATTGATCGGTCAGCCATAGCCAGCGGTACAAGAGGGTGTCAACACGATTTTTTTGAAACCTCTTTTGTGGTTTGTATTCCTAAATTTCTGGGGGTGCTCCTAACTACCTAATTAACAATCATAAACCCTCAGGTGGTTTATTGAACTAGCACCTTTTTATGATATCTCTGAGCAGAATTAATATAGAAGAAAACTGCTGTAAAATCGATTTGCTTCGACATTTTAAATAATTTCTTGAGCTGCTCTTGTTATTTTACCGCGAACGAAAATTTTATATGACTTTCCTCAGCCTCACGTACATTTAGCGATTTTTATCGCTCTAGAAACTGTTACTGCGTATTGGCTCGGGTTACAAGCTGTATTGATACCAAACCGAAGCTTTCTAACCCGGAGACACGAGCAACTTCAAAACCACCTTTTAATTCTTTCAATATTTTGGGCACTCAGACACAAATATTGGTATCTCCAGAGCCGACAACATTCCGACGTTTAAGCGTTCGATGGGGGTTTTGTTAAATGTTATACTCCCCAGGAAGCGAACAAGAGATGTCTGGGGAGTTTTCTCATTTGCATCATATCTATATAGAAAACAAAAAGGAAAAAGGTAGCTTAATGAACTATCTCCATGCTTTTTGACAGAAAGAAGCTAGGAGCTGAAATGTTCGATCATTTTTTCCACCCACGATACGTTTATAGCGCAGTATAGCCGTGTCATTTGGACCGCATACCAGAAAAATGTAATAAAAATATGAGAGAAACGTTTGGCGTTGTGATCACTATAGTAACTATAGTTTGAACCGATTTTGTTTCATACCCGCATTAAGGCGCCTTGTGCTGCAGGCTGAATATAGAATTTTACCTGATGTGAAACGTTCTTTCTCCATGGTGGACACGCAGACCGTTTTCTCAAATGGTATTTTTCTATGCTCAGAAGACTGAAACGTGAAGAGCTGATGGGAACTCAAAACATTTTTTTTAGCTCATCACATAACTTCCTTTCTGACTTCGTAGGGGCGAGGAAAGTAAAAAGTAGACTCCAAGAAAATCAAGTCTGTTTCAACGTCGAGGGAGCTGAAGGTTCTTCGGATCTCGACAGAAAGAGTTTAATTGTAATGAGGACTGTCCGGTACAATCGGGATTTTTTTTTCTGGTTGTGGTTGCCTCTCAGTGAAGACCTCCGGGAGACACAGGCCCGTGAAGAATCGCCGTAGATTGCGTCGAGGGAACAATACGAGCCCGTCCTCATATTGTCACTCGAGTTGTCCAAATTAAACTTAATGATTCCGATGGTCGGAAGAGGCCCTCAGACACGCTACAATTATTCTCACACTTGAGAGGAAACGCAGGAACGTTTCTTGGAAATTCGGCTCATCGTTGGGAAGTGAGTGGAGACCATATCCGCCTGTTTTTACGGCGAGAGTCAACTTGTGCTCAACGACAACCGGCAACTACTGTTTGAATTCGGATTATGTTGTACGAGTTCGAGCTTATCGCGTCTGTTTTCACAAAAGTTCAAGTTTGGGGTAGATACAATTTTCCTGGGAAGGTTGTTGTTCACAGTTGCGATAAAGTTTGTCAACGAAACGTTATTTTAAATTCATGAATTTATTCAGTTGCTCCCGACTATCTAATGATCTTTACTAACCATTATCAGACTACCACGCTGATGTTTTTAGCACACGAAAGGATCAGGTGAACGAAAAGAGAAAACACTGTTACGAAATCGCTTTTTGATAAATTATTGCGCTTTTTGCGTCGTGTTCCCGCAGATGAAAATTATGTGGTACTCCCGCGTTATTTTTAAATGTCGATCAAAAAATATGATCAAAATTGTTGGAGACATTTTCAAGAATAAATGTTAAGTGTTCTGATCATTCTGATAACCATAGTTTTAAACCGACTTTGTTCATGCCCTCATTTTGTGGTTACATGCTAGTTTGTACTCATAATAGTTAACATCAGCCAATTTCGTACAGCCGTTCTATATGCTGGGCAGCACGTCTTCTCATACCAGTAGCACTAGAGCTGGTATTAACACGTTAGAAATACCTCGACACCGAACTGAGAAAATGAGTAATTCATTTATTGTCACAGCCAGTAGGATCGTCAATGAGAACCGGGAGTTGTTCCGGGGACAGACAAATGTTAGGTGTATGACAAAACTGTTCAAGGAAAAATTGGTTCTCCAGACAAGTTAATTATTATCATATTTAATCGAAAGTATTTAGTATCGGAAATTTCAACTGACCAGCGAAATTGTTTCTTTTGTTTTGATAACTTACTGTTTAAAAATTTGATGAAAATTTGATAGATGACATTTATTTAAATTGTGGGATACTGAATTTTGTTTTTCATAAAGTTTTCTGTATGTTTGGAAGAGTGGGCCGCTTAGGCCCAAAAATGTACAGATAAATAAATAAATCAATCAGTCAGTCAATCAATCGCTCCCATTTCCGCAAATGGTGTATTTCGGCGTATTAATGAGAAGGTAAACTGGGAAAAATATCAGGTGCGTAGCATCACACAAGTTTCCTTAGCCCTGGTTCAATTCACTTGTGTTCATGGCGTTTTCTACTTTTTCACTCAGTTCATTTGAACTTGGTAAAACATCATTTCACGGTGTCAGACAGCGGTAGAACTTACAATTCTAGAATTTATTGAGCTGCCCTTACTCCTGCCCTGGCCATTATTGCGCAATTGGTACACAGAAAATTAATGGAGCAATACACACGATTTTTTTTAAAAGGAAAAATAGTTTTGAAGATTCTTGTAACATTTGAGCGGAGCTGATAAGGGAAAAACTGCGCTAAAATTTTCGTTGAAATGTTTGGTAATTTATTGTGCTGCTGTCATCATTTACCAACAAATGAGTATTTCATGGCATTGTCGTGTTATTTTGAGCTGTCCATACAAGACATTTAATCAAAATCGTTATAGCCGTTTTTGAGAAAAAAAATTTGGTGTTTTGATCACATTGATAACTGTAGTTAGTTTGGCGTTGATTTTACTTTATATATTGACGTCCCACGGTGACCTACTGGCTAGATGTCAAGAAGTTTGAGCTGATTTGGTTCAGCCAAAGAAGTAAAAATTATCAATCGATTCTTCCGTCTTATTGCGTAGAGCGAAGGAATGTACGAAAGTTTAGTTTTATTTTACGTGATGAATACAGTTCATTTTCGACCGGATTTGTTAAAATCAAACTGTGGTGTTTTTTGTCATTTGAAGAATGCGAAACTTGAACAAATTTAGTTCCTCACAAGTGACTCGGTGTTGATCGCGGAGGAAGTTGTGCGATGAACGAAAAGGGTTGAAAATTTGCCTTTTTCCTTCGCTGCGGATAAAATTTCGTTTTAGGATAATCTCTACTTCAAGGAGTAGAGGATGGGAAAAATTCTGGGAGTATCCAGATATTTTTGTCATCAATTGATCATGACATAAGGTTCCAGTTTCCCCGGATTCTTATACTATTTCGTCAGCACTGGTTTGGGAATGCCTGACTAGACATAAAGAAGAAGGGAATCAGGAGGCCAAATGGCGAGAGACGGATTACACTGATCCCAGAGGGGCCTGAAATCTCGGTAGGGACCACCAAGGTGAAGGGCCCATTGGCTGGACGTGCCTGTTCACAAGACGTCGAGGTTGTTTATTAGACTCCCCAGAGGGAAGTGAAAGAGGTCATCACTCTGGAGAGAGAAATTATATGAATGGTATGTGGCCAGTTCGCAGGGCACTGCCCATTAAGGTACCACTCGGCCAAGATTTGAAAGTCGCAGATACAAAGCTGCAGCTTCGGTGACGCAGGGTTGAAGCGTGTACTGTGTAATTGTGAGGGGCTAGCTGCGGGGTGGCTGTGGTGAGACTGGATGACGTTACTGGGGTTGACCTCAAGGCTGCCTTGCGCTTCGTCTTGGGAACATCGCATCAGGGAACACCAGCTCCATGGAACCTGAGGGTGGAACCGAGGGGACGTGAGGCTGCTTATGGACGCCACACAACTGGCCCCGCTGCAGTGGCGGGTGTCACGGTTGTCACCAGTATAGGAGGAGCTAAAAAAGAAAAAAAGGAAGCTCCCTGTTGGTGTGTGTGAAGTCTATAATAGTCACAATTATCGCTGATCTTCCACTCCAGAGATCAAGGAAGACGCTGCTCCTAAGTAGAAGGTCACAGTAAAAGTGAGGAACTGACGCAGCTTTCGCGTTAACAGAGAATTAATGAGGCAATAAAACGCGTAATAATCAACAATTTATAAAGGAATGTGCGGCCTTTAAAGTTTCTCTGTACAGGCACCTTCGCCGATCTCTGCGACTTCACACCAAAACGTGGAGATAATAAGCCGGTTAGCAGTAAGCTCAAACCGCGTCGTTGGAAAGTGAAGGCTGTTGAGCCGTGATACTGGAAAAAAACGAAAAAAAAGAACGGCCTCTGAGGCTATCGCCATTAAAGAAGGCCGAGTTTTTCAAGATTGGGAGGGAGGCAGATGTCCTGCATCAGCAGATGTCTCAGCACCTGCTGCCTGCTGGACCATTTCCAAAATCTGAGGGCATTCTCTCGTCCATGACAAGAGCACCAGCCATAGAGATGTCGCTTGATACAGTTGAGCGCTTGTACCATCCCTTCAAGTGCAGTTGAGCCACGAGCGCGAGGTTGTTGAATTTTTCGAGGGGTTCAGTGTGAGTTACCTGTTCCAGAACGAAAAGACGTAAGCGGCAAGTAGCCGTGGCACGTTGTGGTCTCGCACGCACATCGTCATGAACTACTCAAATTTGTAGTGAACCTAAAATCATATGCTTAGCCTGAGCTTTTATTAATTACAATGCTTTCTTTACCCTGTACGTCTCTGAATGTAACAATGTATGCCTCAGCCGCAGGCCCTCAACTTATCTACTTCTATTAGCACCTTCGCTCACATCATTTGTACATTTAGACTGTCTGACGAGCTGATATCAGAAGGTTATAAACTGTTCCAGCTCAGTCTTCATTGTCGCCCTCATCAACGTCCTCGTCCGACTAATAAGGTCGAGCTCGCATAAAATATCTTTTTATGTGATATAGCATCTATAAATAGCATATTTAGATTCTAATACGAAGAATCCTAATTAATTCGTGTCTTAACTTTCAGTTTCATGGACGACGGTTAATTCAGTCGTTGGAACATCCGTCGCGTACGACGTGCACCTGTTCCTGTCTGAGATATATTTTTCCTAAGATAATAACGATAAAAAGGGCTTTCGTTTATTGATCTCACGTCCAGCCTTCGAGCCAATTGGTGGTCTTAGACAAACTCAGTTTCTAACTTGAAACTACATTAATTAGTTTTTTTTTCGGTCGACAAGGTGCATCCTCTTTGGCACCTGCTTCTCTACAATATTTGACGACCTTTGGGGCAGCGTTGAGAAATAAGGCTGAGTCGCATTGGGGCGCGTCTGAATGGAAAGTGTCATTTTAGTGGAGCATGCAACAGCTTCCCAATGTGTTTACATTGAAAGTTAGGGATCGCAGTTGAGGCCAGGATTAAAGACTGCCTGACACCCTTCTCCATGGGAAGTGCGGGGGCAAGTCCAATCCCTGTAATCCTCATGGAGATGAAGCGTAGGTGCCGGTAGAACGTTTTTAGCAATTCCGGCACTGGGGCCTGCCACCCATTCAGGTCCGTAGGCTGCTCAAGTTGCAGCCAAATAGAATGGAGGCGTCCCCCGGTGGCTGGCGGCGTGGAGCCCTTTTAGGGCGAGATGCCACCGGCTGTGAATCCATGGGTTGGCTTTGTGGGGGCAGTGGTTTCGCTGGAAATTCCCCTAGAGAGCTGTTTGGTGCTGGCAGGAGAGGGGTTGAGGCCACCAAGCTAGGTAACCTCTCCAAGGCCACGGGTATATGCCCAAAACTCATGCAAATGTGTTTACATTGACACATAGCGGGTGAATGTCCAGAGCTCCCTCCCAGCCTGCCGCCAACTCTGGGCTATCTAGCTTCAAATAACACAGAAGATAAAGAAGTTGAGATGGGATGGGAAACCTAGTCGACTTAGCCACTACTGGTCAAGACAACCTCCCCTCCACAAGGTGCCCACTGGAAGCGTAGCGAGAGCAGCTTCATGTAAGTTTCGCTTTACACGTTGGACAGGGAAACTGTGTCGGTAAGGAAGTCCTTATTCGTGTAGCGACAGGTCTCTGAGGTGAAGGCCTACCCATTGGGCTCAGCTACCTGACAAGTTCAATCCTCTGAATCCATGTGTGAATCAAGCGTAGTTGCTGGGGGAACGCCTTTTGGCAACTCCTGCAGTGGGGCCTGCCACCCATTCAGGTACTTGAGCTGCTCTTATCTATTTAAAGCTTCTTTATGCCGTCCAGGAAACGGGCGAAGACCTTGTGTACTGTGGGTATGTGAGTACAACACTTGGTTGGGATGGACTTGCACTTAATAGCTCTTTTACTGCAACAAGTAACGCCCAGGATCTGCCATTATCACCCCAGCCAGGCTCAACGAGAAGGCATAGATTATCTTAGAACAGGTCATGTGGCACTATACCTCACATTCCATTCCCTAAGACTGATATAGTTGCTTTCACATGAAGAAAAATAAATAAATTTTGAAGTGAAAAAGAGTAGCTACAGCGGCGGGAGCAAGGTGAGAAAACGATGTACAAACCAGCCCTCACATTTTAATCTCGACACCAAGGAGGGGGGGGGGTGCACACTTAACGCTCTACTTCTGAAGTACTGAAGCAGAAATGATGAAACCACAGCCTAACAGAAGATACACACACACTGATGTTCATTGCAAACTACGTCCCATTATACAGGACGGAAGTGAGAACAGTCTGAAAAGAAGAGTTAAAAAGTAGACGATTGGTTTGCGAATGAACTGCACCTACAGAACAGTCACTACGCTGCCTTTGTCAAGTGCCAGGTCATCCTAATGCCATAGCTGGCTGGAAATGACTAGAGAGTAAATATGAAAAAGACGAAGAAGAACAAGAACCTGCAGACTGCTTCATGAGAGTCAAGAGCAATGAGCCTGGCCAGGAATGTCGACACAGTGAGATAAACTCCCACCACGCAGACCTCAGCGATGGTCTCTACCATGGGTATATATTTCTATATGAGTATGGTATCGGGCACAAGGTGCATCTAATGCAATATCAAAGAACACGATGCAGAGTACATATCCTTTGTTTGCTCATGCTAGTAAGAGATGAATGTCATACTCGCTGACTGTTCAGGAAATGTGGAGTCTGACACATGAGCTACCACTGCCAAGACAGCAGGAGGATGATCTCAGTCTTCACCTAGCAGGTGCTCTGATTCTAAAAACTGAAAGAAGCAGCAGCAGGGGCCAGGATCAATCAGAACTCATGGCTACAAATGAGCAAAGCAACTGCCGATATTCACAGCTACAGGAAGTTGTCTTCAAAGACTTCAGAGACCGAACAAACCATAGAAGGAACCTAAGCTCCCCAAAAGGGAAAGATTCATTGAGTGCACTGCCACTGAGTATCTCCAGGTGGTTCTGCTTATTACTGCAATAAGCAGCCCCAATTATTTAGCGTAGTGAAAATGAGAGGTTGACTCATGTTGAGGGCCCAACGACTGCAGTGGCAATGGCTTCAACCTTCGTTTGCAAACAATTCACTGCTCAGGTTACAAGTACAGGGATGTCAAATGGGTGAGCGTGCGCTCTGTGTTGTATCCAACACGGGGCATGGTAAATGTTGATTCCGTACATCGAAAGTCTCCCCCCAAATAGAAGACTAATTTTGTATGAGTAGTGTTTACCAACAACGAACTGAATCAATGTTTTCGAGCCATTCGTGTTTCTACGTTCACTCTCATCACAAACACGGAGGGGAAGAGTTAGCAAGGACGTGGCTCCGCATTCAAGGTGTTTTGATTGCTCCAGAAGTCTCTCAGTCGGGGGTTAATTAATGAAAAGGGCTCCACCGTGGAAATGCAATGAGCCTCCTCCTTTTCGGCAGCTGGCTTCCCACGGAGCTTATCTCGTCCTCAGGTAACATTCAGGGTGAAGGGTTAGAAGACATCTGGGCGATGATAAACGAAGGGGGATGAGATATCAACCAGGATTTCAAGGTTAACTCCTTTCTTTTGACAAAGAAACCCCTCAGATTAGAAAATAATATGCAACGAGGTCACAGCTTTTATTCTTCAGCGGCGCTGCTCGAATTTGACAAAAGACGTTTGCTTTCGAAAGGGTCGAAGCCTCAACCTGCTGCTCATGACCCCACGAAGAAATTAAATTAGAATCTGGCGGGAATTACGTGATGGGAACCTGAATCTGTTAGTGCGAGAAAGAAAGAGAGGGACAGTGATTTATTGATTATGCCTTTATTTATTCTCCAGGGTGCGATTAGGGATGTGCCAGTGTCCTACAGGAGATTTCATCATTCACTAAAGCGTAACTTCAGGATTCATCTGAAACTAGGTCGTGAACTTGGGTTACAAAGGTCATATCAAGACAGCGAACGGTCTGTGATGATGGTTCGTCACGGATCACTCAGCCATTCAGTCCTGTCATCAGATATTGCAGTTCCTTGGTGTGTACTACAAAGTGAGCGCTGCAGTTAACAAAACAAAGCAGGCACTAATCCTAGCAGATTGAGTGAAAGAATATGACAATTTTGATTAGCTGTCCAAATAGATGCCATGTCGCCACTGGAAATGAAAATTTTATTGACGTTTCCTCGATCCGGCTGCGACATCCAGGGTGATGATTGGGTCAACTTGTGGTGTTAAGGTCCTTCCTCCTCAGAGAACGTATGTAGGAGAAACGCAATAAATCCATGAACACCAAACACAGCCCCGTTCTTCTCGCTATAGAACGTCGAGTTGAGGCTCTAGCCTAACAGGAGAGGTTCTAACAGGCTCACCTGAGTAAAAAAATATGTTGGATTCTTCGTTATTGCGGAGAGTCGTGTGACGCGTCGTACCAGATATCGTTAGTTGTACCTGCTCCCCACTCTTAGCGGACGCGGTCCCATTCCATCTGGCACTCATTGGAACCCGCTCTGCTCCGCGACATAACATTTGACGACCATTTAACAACCTCATATGAGGAGGAATGTAAATGACGTGGCAAACCTTCTCAATGATAACCGTTTCGATAGCCTTAGAGCTTGAGCCGACTTAACGTGATTTACGTGCAAATTAATTAGAACGAGAAAGTCGACTAATTGAGCGCGTGAAAGAAGTCTGATTGGTCTATTTGCCCTTTTTTACCGGCCTGGGAACAAAACGAAGGCCTCTGCGCAAGTGCAGTTGCCGCTTTTCTCTAAGCATCTGAGAACTTCTGTGCGGTTCAATTGCTTTTGACCGCATTTGGCGGTTACCGTCTTTATCTACATCTTCGACTCGGAGCCAAAGCCCATCTCCATCTCCGGTCTCAGCACCGAGTTCTGTATGTGAAACAATTCAACCGAATCCGAACGAGCGGTGGTGTTTTCCCGCTTCGCTTAATGACTTACTGCGGACTAACGCGTTCAAATCGATCGACATTTGCTCGGCGATTAGTCCATTTGTACGGCGAAACTCTTGTACTAACGCGTTTCTACTCCCATTGCGAAAAGACCGATGTGTAGCGATTTTAAATACTAATGAAGATCCTCTAGGCGTGTAATGCGTTTACTCTAACATCGATGTATTCAGTCAGGAGTGTGAACTGTTCTCCGAGCTTACGTCGCTTATGAATTGAAAGAACTATTTTTATGGTAATTACAAATCTGTCTCACTCGTTTTAGCAACCAGTCCCCTTTTGATTTTCTTTAGCACTACGAAGTAGGAAGGAAAGTTATTTGCATTTTTTTCTCAGTTTTCTTCAGAGAACATTGGGGAAAATGGTCTGTGCGTGTCTGAAAATGGAGTTGGAGAAAAACGGCTAAATGACAGGGTGTGGGCTGCGAGTAGAAATGCACATTTTGGTAACCCCGAAAGGTTAAACCCGTTTTCGGCTCTGGAAATAATTCTTAAAGCATTTTGTTAGTAGGAGAGGCTAATTGAACTCCCATGTGGTAAGTAAAAAACACGCGCCCGGGGGCCGGTGGAAAATAAATAACCAACTCCGAGCATGAAAATAACAATGAGGAATTATAATTGATAAAAATATAATATGTAACGAAATTGGAGAAATTAAGATGTGTCTTTGATGGGCGAGGTTTTGAACGAGCGATACGGAACACTTCCCAACAGGTGATGAGTGGACTGTATTTGTAAAAGCCAAAGCGCATAATATCGTGTGGGACCACCGAAAGAATACATTAAGGAAATATTAAAATAAACAAAATCGATTGTTCTAAATATAAATAAGAAGTGCAGTCTGAAATAAATGGTGGATGAAGATGGTTTGGCGTGACGTTGCGGACGAGAAGACGATTGAGGCGGTGACAGGCGGACGCGACGAAAATAAATTAAATATTTAGCACAATACTTTGCGCCAAAGGTACTTAACTGATCTTCACTAGCGTGACCTCCTCGAGGTATAATAACGCGGGGAAGAGCGAGGTGGACAAGGCAACACAAGAAGGACACGAGCTGGAAAAGGTGAATGACGAGAAAATGTTGAAAAAGACGAGATTCGGCAATGATGTGACGTAATGATGGTGACTACAAAACAGTGTCATGATGAATCGAGCTTGGGTAGTGAAACATGAAGAGAGTTGATGTACAAAATTAATTGAATTTAATTGAAAATAAATGAAATAGTCCACGTTAGAAAAAGAAAGGAAACAAAACGATAGTTATTTTGGAGAACAAAGGAACGGAAACGGAATTTCTGACCGTGATGTTGGTGGTGGTTGGTGGTCGTCGTTGAGTGAGTCATCCTTCTGGTTCTTGGTTCGTTCAGTAGAAGGAAGAAGTAGTGCAGTTCTGGCTTAACTTAACCACGGATATAGGACACTGCGGACCCAAACTGTTAAATATTTGGATTCTGCTGACGCGACGATGGCAGAGACGAACATGAAGAGGCGGCGAGTTTAGACTTAAGGATGTGGAAGGCGATGCAACCTGCTTCTGTCCAGCGATGCACACACAAGCCTAGTGGTTAAATAGTTCACCCCGCCTTTTTCCTAACGAGATCCTGGCTAAGGTGTTAACAGCTAGGGTCTTTCCAGTTAGGGCCAAGGGCAATGAACTAATTTGGCCAGAGCTGAGCGGAACAAGCACTATGAATTCGCGAAAGTTTTGACGAACATTTATTTCAGTGCATTTTTTCTTATAAATCTCGTTAGTGTTATTTAGACTGGTAAATCCAATAACTGCAAAGCCTAATTACAGTCGTGAAATAATCAGGAGCAACCTGAGAAATTACAGAATTCAAACTAATGTGGTTCTTTTACTTTTTCCACAGTCCCTATGATTCCAGAACTATTTGACACCAACTATCCCCATAAGAATTGTGTTGACCGTCATTGATTATCTGTTCGTCGGTTTTTTAAAATGATTGCGGTGTCATAAGTAGCTGGAGCCCAATAAATTCAGTTCTCCAAGGGAGACTAGTTTCTACGTTAAGAGTGAAAATATTTATTTCAGAAGCGACATTGATCGAACTGAAAGAGTATATTTACTCACAATTTGTGCCCACTCAATGACCTGTTGAATGGAACTGTAAGTAAAACGAAACAAAATCATTTCTGCAAGAACGCGTTGAGTACGATATAACTTCTGTACACGGCGAATCCACATAAGTAACTCTACTTCCAATGACCCCTCCAAACACCGCGATATCTTCAGGGTGGAAGCCCATGGATAGGGGTCAGAATGCTCCTTTACCCTAACACCCTGCAGAGCCAGCCGCCTGTGTGGCTCTACACATAGTGCATTGGTGTAAAGCCGTGGTACCATCGTTCCATTTTATATCTCTTCAGGCTAGAATGGTTGTTTCTCCGTACAGACCCAGATCTAACCTCTCGCCTTTGGCTACCTTCAGCAAAGGAATTAAGTTCAAACCCCTCCAAGGGCCATACATCGGATAACCAGGCCCCTGGTAAGCATGGCGCCCAGCAATGAGCCCGAAGTATGGACTCTGTACCAAGTTTCCCATCCACTTGACCTTTGGGATCCCCTCGCACCCTGCACGAACAAACCCATCCAACCAACCTAGCACCACTCTCATACGCTAACCTACAACTTCATGCACACTATTAATTACCCCTATACGCCCCCTTTTTTACGCACACTCCGTTCACGCCACCAACACCAAGAGTCGGCCGCTATTCCTTCTCTTTTCCTGCCGACATTAATGGGAAAAAATCAGAAAAACGTTTGTTACTCTAATTATCATTCGAGATAAATCAACCCAGACGAGTTGGATGGTGCTCGAAGGAACTGCTCAGCCAAGGAAAGGTGTGTGCTCCTTCGCACCTGATGTGCGTTATCTTTTAATCAGTTTCGATAATCAACTAATAGCCATAATTAAGCTCGAAATGGTCATCTGTCAAAATTAAAATTTCGAGCATCAATTTTAAAAATCCCCCCCACCCATCCACCGAGTCCATTCAGCCGATGAGCCCTGAACAAGTAGATGGAAGTCTCCACGAAACTATATTCCGTAGGGAATTATTTTTCACCACGACTTATAACTTAATTTTCTCAGTTCTCTCCATAATTTTCGTTAATCTCCAATTAATATTTATAGAAACTGCCGAGGCAACAGGTGAAGGGGGAAAGAGGGATTGGCCATTTCGTGTTGGGAAGACGACTCTCTCCCTCCCCTAACACTAATTGAGGGCTAATGAGAGGCGCGAAGGTGGGGGCTTCCAGGACGGATATCGATGGTCCAATTAGTGGGGTGGGTTTATCTTCATTGAAAATCGAGAACTCGGGTTACGCGAGAGAGAGAGAGAGAGAGAGAGAGAGAGAGTGAGAGAGAGATATGCGTTTTTAAACGCCAAACCAGACGATGTTATCGAAATTCCGTGGTAGGGGCGAAGAAGGGGAGAGGTAGGGTGGGGTGGCACCTTTATTTGATTAAATATGGTGAGAAGGATTTTCCTAGAGGTGGGGGGGGGGAGATCTATTTTTGAGATGTTGAGGTAGTCGATAATTTGTGAAGCCTGGCGACAAACCACCTGCTAACATCGGAGAAGCCGGAAGACGGCCCATCCAGCGAACCAGGAAGTCGATTGTCGAATTAACATTCTGGTTCCTATTTTAGATGAGCCGTCACAAAAAATAATTATGTACGTTTTTCCGACATTTTCTTGATTTAAAAATCGGTACAGGTCCTTGTCAACCATAGATTGCAGTTTAGGTTAATATGGGATGGTAGATCAGGTGGTGTTGTTGTGGGGAGGGGGGGAGAGAGAACCTTTGCACGGAGGGAAGGTGCTACGCTGCTAGTGCTGGCAGCCGGAAATTAGGACCGTAAGTCTCTTTCTACCATTTTCCCTGGAATGAACATGCAACAGGTCTGTTTCCTTATTTGATGATTGTTCCTAAACCCTCGACGAGGGCTATATTAATCAGAATGAACATGTAACATCTTATGCTACACAGCCTCTGAGTCTTATATCTTTATCACTCAAGTAACAAATTTCTTCAATTCCCATTCATACCTCTATAAATTACACTCATACAAAAAAAGGAGGGACGGAGAGTGAGAGAGAGAGAGTGAGAGTGAGAGTGAGAGAGAGAGAGAGAGAGAGAGAGAGAGAGAGAGAGAGAGAGAGAGAGAGAGATTGGTGAAGGAGGTAGGGGTGCTTACCACATTTCAACCACATGGGCCACGATTGCCAGTACAGAAAATCGCGGAGAAAACTCGCCAGTTCCCCAATGCCACAGTTCCTGAACAACCATAATAAGACCAACCTTGTGGGAAGACTGCCAACTGCTTTGAGTTCGGGTATTTCTAAGTTCTAGGTGATGCGGGACCATCTTTGGCTAAAATTGTAGTAATGAGTAAAATCAACATTGGACCAATGGTTCCGTGATGTTCTTTTTACATTCCTTGGCTCTACAAAGTAGAAAGGGAAGTTATGTAATCGGCTGAAAAAAAAATTTTGAGTTCTCTCCAGATCTTTACGTTTCAGACCCCCCTGAGCCCGAAAAACACTATTTGGGAAAATGGTCTGTGTGTCCGTGTGTCTGTGTGTCTGTGAACGATTTTTAGAGAGAACCATCGTGCCAAATCCACTCAAACTTGATATCTCGCCCGCAGGTTATCATGGGACGCCAAAATAAGGGTATGAACAAAATCCACCGAAAGTTAACTATAGTTATCATAGTGATCAAAACACCAAATTTTTTTTCTCAAAAACGGCTATAACGATTTTAATTAAACTTTTTATATTGATAGCTCTCAATAAGGCAATTATACCATGAAATTCCCATTTGTGGGAAAATGACGAGAGCAGCACAATAAAATATCAAACTTTTCGACCAAAAGCGTTTTTAGCGCAGTTTTTTCCTTATAAACTCCGCTGGAATTCTTGTAGAATGTAAAAAAAAAAGAAAAAAAAAGGCATTGTAGTCCAATCCAATACCTAAAGGGTGAGTGTTTAAAAACGCTCATGAGATACGTGGGGGTCACTCCAGAAATTCCTGAATTTCAACTACTGCCGTTTCGCTTACTTCCAGTTCTAACAGTTATTACCCAATAGCTCTGCAAAAGTAATTACTATCCTTCTTCAAAAAATTCGTGTTTACAGCCTCATTAATTATCTGTGTACCGATTGCTCAATATTGGTCCTGCAATGAGTACGAGCAGCACAATAAAATCGGGAACTGTAAACGCTACCGCTTCCTGCTGCCGTAAAGCGTTGTTTGACCAAGTTCAGATTAACTGAGTGATAAATAAATCGATTAAATAGAATTAGCCATGTACAAAGTGAATTGTTGTACAGCTAAGGAAAGTTGTGTGTTGCAACGCACCAGATATTTTTGTATTACGTACGTCAGCTCAGCGGGGAAACGATCTGTACTACTTGTACTTCCTTACTGAGTAGCAAGAGGCTCTTCTTATGAATCTGAGTAGAGTCATAAGGTTTTTCCAAATTGGAGTATTCCCGAGCCAGAACCTGTATTGCAGAATTAGATGTTTTTGTGCCTTCCTTTTGAACGTTATCGAGTGTAATGGTGGCGAGAATGCCCAAAACATTAAAATATAAGTTCCTTAGGTGAACCCCTTGAAACTTATCCAGGCGTAAACATTTTTCAAAAACTCTCATTCAAATTTCAATGAGACGATCGCTACGGAACACGTTTTCCACAAAAATCTGCTAACGAAATTGAAAGAACGAAAAATCGGTGAACTTAAAAAACTTGAACGTTCGAATTAGTTCTGGGAACGTCGGAGCTCAAGGGATGTCGTTTAAACGTCAGGGGGACACGGTCTGAAAGTCAGGTAATGTTCCGTTCCACGACATGTGATCGATGGAAGAAGAGTAAAGTTTTTCCGTAGGGTGGCCGTGAGCATGTGAAAGAGTCGTCGCACCCCTCGTGTGGGAACTGCGGTAGGATCCTCAGGAAGCGGAAGCCGTCGGCTCATCGCCGCTGGACATTTTGTACGAAGGTGTGGCATCGAGAAAGCGAAAACGTGCTGTCACGGATTCCCTTGGGAGCGACAGAGCTGCTTCTGTAGGGGTTTGGGAGTCTTGCGGCCCGAGTTGGGTCGAATTTAAGCGAGTGCCACATGTTGGAATGAAGTTGTTTTGATTTTTGGAAACGAAATAAAATCGTGACAGTACTATCGAGCAAATGGGCACTTGGGACCAATTATCTGGAAATAGCGAAACGCTGCATGCGAAGCACTGCCCAAAGGTTGAGACTAGGGTGGAGTTGCAGACCCACAGTTTCCTAAAGCAGCCAGGAAGATTACTCAATACTTGGACAGTACCAAACGTAGATCAACCAGCAAATGCGCGTCGGTCAAAAACACTTCAAGTCAATATTTGGTACATAGGACGTTCAGTTTGGTTGTTCTCCTAAGTTGAATCACAACTCTCGTGCAAGGCCGTCAAAACCCATTGTACATCACTACGCCTGCATTTTGCGACTACATTGGCAACTGACCGCAATTTCGAACAAGTTTTAGAACGTCGTTGTTCGGAGATTCAATTTCCTTTCGTGTCGACGCTCAACCTCAATTCGATATCTTCAGTCGAGTAAAGTTGCTAGAAGTTGAATAATACCTCCTGTTTCCTCATTTCCCAACGCCGTCTGTCACAAAGTTTATGCGACTTCGGGGACAGTCGGAAATGTAGTGACAGACAATTCAGTGTAGCTACTCTTCAAGTTGGACTATCGTGAATGTCTCTTGCCCGTTCTCAGAGTCGTATCAATGGTTTCTAGGTTGACTGTCGTGAAACGCGACAGTAGGTAAACTTTCGCTTCTGAACTTTAGATAGATACTAAAATTGTTTAACGTTCCCGGGGTTTTTGGGTCGCTCCTACTTATGTTACACTTTATATTAAGTAACCAGTGATTACGAAATTAATGTTCATCGTTTTGGTAATACGTTAAAATACCACAGAAAAATTAAAAGTGAAAATAAAATTTTAAAATGTTCAATAATTTTTATAAAAACTATTTATTGGGTTTATGAAATTCTCCTCTATCTGAAACTCACTACAGTAAGGTGAAGAGTAAGCCAACGAATGAGAAGAGAGACAGAGTACTGTATTATTACACTGCTAATGACACTGGTTTGCAGCGATAAAAAATAAAAAGTTAGGCCGCACAATAATTAAAATTTAGAGAGCCCTCGACCAACTCGCGAATGAGAGGAGGGGGGGGGTTCAAAGAAGAAAGTTAAAGAAAAAATCGTCCTTGTCGGAAATTTCCACCCAAAAAGGAATAAATTTAATTTCTTTCAAAATTGCAATAAATATACTAAGATCGGAGTGGCCGGCCTTTAATTTAAGAAAACAAAAATGATAAATTCTACTAGTCAAAAAAAAAAATCTAAGATGAATTAAAGTAAAATTAGGTCTTCGGGGACTCCAACAGTGTAGAGGTGGTAAATCTTCTTCTAAACTTTTGTTTATTTATTTAACGTTATCTATCACACCTGATGTGCAAAGTCAGAGATTGTACCTAGCCTTGGACGAGGTACCTCCTGGTACGATTCGTGTCGACTGTGGGGGGCTGGGGAAAAGATACAGTATTATTGTTCTGACTATGCTCCCAAAATTGAAATATCTCTTTGAGGAAAGACGAACGATCCGCATGCCAAGGCCAAGAAGGCCGATTCTTCGATCATCTAAGTCGCGGCGACAGGGGAGGCTGCTCAGCAAGAGCTGGAGAAATGGCATGAGTGAAGTGGTTGAAGAAAATGCCACAGGGAAAACGCAACAGAGAAAATGCGTTGTTGGTTGAGGTCATAACATTGTGTTAGCAGGGCTCTGGGATTGGTGGCTCTGAGCTCTGGATTTTCAGTTAGGATCAAGGCTACTGAGACAAGCACTATCATTGTTGAAGCAATTGGGTTAAATCCGCCAGTTGGGAAATTACTAAAGTTAGGTGAGTCCATCTCCTCTGGCTGGTGAGATACTGTGGGCAAGTGGTTTCGATGTAAAGACATCATCGTCTGGCAGTAAGTCAGTCCGTTGGTCGTGGTCTTTATATACGAAGAGAAAAGTTAACGGGTTGGAAACCCATTAGAGGTGAAGGGAAAGAAACGTCTTAAATAGTCTCTCCGTTGTGTGGTGTGAATATGATGTCGCATTTTGTGTTGATTTGTTCGTTTATGATCTGTCCATTGAAGTTTTTTTGTTTATAGATTTCCATGTTTTCTAATATGTTCAGTTTTCGTCCTTTGTATTGTTTATGTAGTAAGGGGGAGCAGTCCTGTATTTTGGTAGGTTCATGTCCAGTTGTCTTGAGGTAGTTGGCAAAGTTTGAATCGTCTTTGTTCCTACTAAGAGATTTAATGTGTTCTGAATATCTGGTCCGTATTTTTCGTCCTGTCAGTCCTATGTATGCGTTTTTGCAAGTACAGGTTATTTTATATACCCCGCTTTGGTCGAGTGGGTCTGTCTTTTCAGTCTTTGCAGTTAGTTTGATTCTAAGTGTGTTGTCCGTACGTAATGCGATTTATGTGCCTTCCTCTTGATCGTCTTTTTTAGAGTCATATTGTCTTAATGATTTGTTTATTGTTTTCTTTGTAACCGTTATTTTCTGCGATAGTATTGATAGTATCAAGTTCTTTCTTGTAATTTTGTTCGGATAGTGGGATAGTTTTTAGTCTCCGTATCATGTGTCTGAATGCACTTAATTTATGTTGTTGTGGGTCGTTTGATGTATAGTGTATCGTCGTGTCAGTAGCAGTAGGTTTTCTAAAAATGTCGTACTCTAGTTCGTTGTTCAACCTTGTGATTTTTAGGCCCAAGTAATTAAGAGTTTTATTTTCTTCTTTTGTGGATATTGTTTAAGTAATTTTAATACATCGTCAGTGTTATCACGGCTTAATACGTAGATAATATTATCTACGTATCTGGCTTGTTCCATATATATGTTTTCAAAAATTTATCTGATTTGAAAAAAATTATTGGCAGACTCATCTGGTTACCTTACAAGTTGCCTTTTAGATTCACCACTAGAAGTCAGAATTTTTTCTCGTACAATGGAATGAAGCTGTTTAATAGTCTTCCAAAGGAATTAAAGATGCTAAATGATTTAGCAGGGTTTAAGCAGCGCATCAAAGAGTACGTCAGATGATTCTCCTTTTTAACTTTTTTCTGATTTTTTATGAACTATCATATAATTCAGTATATTGTACTATATAGGTTTGTGATTTGAACCTATTAATCTGTAGCTAGAAAGTTATAACGACTCCTCCCCTCAGCACAAGTTTTTACTTATCGAGGGGGTAACTCATTATGTAGTATTTGTGTTATCTTTTTTTGCAATCTTCTTGAATAAATGCAAAATTTAAAAAAATATGGACGAGGTAGGATTTGCCATACCTAATCCATCTTTTGGCTTGTGGAAGTAGTTTTGTCCGAGTGTCAGTTTGATGAGGTTGGTAACATTTCTTGTAGTTGTCGTGTCTATTTGTCTTAGTTTGGTTTGTAGTATGCCAAGGGTTTCTTTTATTGGTATGGAGGGATATACGCTTTTTATATCAAATGATGCGAGTCTAGTGTTTGGAGTTATAGTTTCGTCTTTTAATATAGTGGCGAGTTGTTCTGTGTTGCGTATTGTATATCTGTTCGGTAATGTATTGGTACTTTTTAGAATTCTAGAGGAGACGGACTCACCTAACAGGTACGTTAACTTTAGTACTATTGTTAAAAAATAGCATTTGTTAATTCCTTAATTTTGAAATATTTTTGTAAAAATGATTTCTTTTATAAAATGTGACTACTTTTTAGAAATAATTTAAAAGTGATTGAACTTGTCGTTATGGAATCCATACGACAATGTAGTATTGAGAATTGTAGCAAAATTCTTCGGGAGTAGAACAAGATCTGATAGGAAACGAAGTTGTAAAGTGGTGAGTGGGAAAGGAGGCCTCATTGGTAGTTTCCTTTTCGAAACTACCAAGGGGAAAGTGTAGGAAACATGCAAAAGAAAAGTTTAATCGTCTTCATATTCTGAATCGAAAAAACCTAATTTCGGCGCATGGTGTGTGTAGTTCGATTTGAGAGAAAACAGCTTGACCGTTTGAGGCCCTTTTGTTTCGTTCATGATTTTATTACCGCGACTCAAGGTAAGGGTAAAGAATGTACGATGATCGAGTCAAAAAAAAGTTGAGTTTCAAATGATTTTCATAGAACTCAAAGCCAATCCATTGGAAAATGACAGTTTTTCTGGTTATGATTTTGATCAAAGTTATGGAGTACTTCTTGTTATCTAGTTACTAGATGAGTTCGCCATACACGTTAGCATAGAAATGTGTTGTTTGTATGTAAGTTGTGCGCTACGGACATTTTACTGTGTAATTGACATGAAAAGTTCAATGTTGACATTTTTGTACGTTCAGCTTCTCTATGATTGTGTCCGTTGGTAGTTCAAATGCCACCAATAACAACTCCTAAGAACACAATTCAAGGCCTGTCGTCCTATCAGGAAACAGAGCGTACTGAAATGATAATCGAGGGGTGGAGTGTTTTCTCACCTACGATCAGCCAAAAGGGGGAGTCCATCCTCGATAGTTAAGCCTTTAGGTCCAGGCACAACTGTTTATTGTGGTTAACACGCGCAGCAGCTGAACGACCTCTCACCTGGGTCCACTTATCTATCAGTGATTTGTTCGGGTAAACATCAACCTAAGAACAGAGCCCTGCCTCCTCTTCAGAGGCCTGTCATCTGATAACGACTATCCAATATATGAGTTCCATCTTCCTCAGGGATGAGGCCTCTATGGACGGCCAGATGCGGTTTTTTTAACCTCCCTTCGGAGAAAATTTACTCCTAGCAGCTGCCCTTTTCCCCGTCGCGACGGTACCGACCTTCTCTTCCAGTCTCAGCATCTCCTGCCACCATCCGCCGTCCGCAGTCTCTTATCTCTCGCCGTAAAAATATGAAACCAGTTTTTACTTGGGTCGGATAATTGCCGAGGCCTCGCTCATCAGTGATACGGCCAATTATTTCCTCTTTTTTTTTCCTCGCATCGCCGCGTAATTCTCGTATGCCGAGTTCTACATGTTCTTAGTCGTAATGAATAACTTCTCCGCAGTTGAACTGAGGGGTAGCGTGTGAAACTTCGAGTTAGTAAATTATTTGAGGTTACGATAAAAAGTGTACAGATGCTGCAGGTGATGAAACCGTATTTACGCGATAGTCGGTCTTTTCGAAATTCAAACTTGACGTCTGAGGAGGGCCCATGATGGTGCTGTGTGTCGTCAAACACAATGAAACCGTTCCCCCTGTACATTCAGAGGTCTACCTAGTAAAGATCTGAAGAAAACTCAATATATTTTAATAAATGCAGACAGATTAAAGTAACAATATTCTCTGATGAAGGCCAAACAAGAACTGAATTATATTTTAAAATGTAAACATTAACAATCTAACTAGTTAACAACTTTGCGGGTCACCTGATATTCATTACATTTACCCCCCTCTGTTCGTTAAGTGGCTTGATCTTCGTTCTCTTCAAAAAAGGGAGCTAGCTGATCAATATGGACTACTCGTCTAGAACCGCGAGGTACAGCTATCCTAATCACAACGTCGGTTATAATCTTCAGACTTGCAAGGGCCTGCCCAGGGCGATTGCAATTTAGGATTCAATCCTACTCTACGTCGAGGCCAATAGTACCGCACTCTATCACCTGGTTGAAACTTGGGGTTATCGCTAGCTTTGGCGCCATAACGCCTTTTGTTGTTCACTGTAGCTTTTTGTATTTCTTAGCCAACTGGTGAACGGCTTGCAACTTTTGTTGTAGCTCTTGTGCATAGCCTGGCCTTGCCTCACTAGGAGTTGCCCCCACAAGCAAGTTTACAGGTAGGGTTAGGCTTCTACCTAGATTTAATTCAGCTGGGGAGAAACTTGTTGACGCATGCTCCGATGCTCGATAGGCCAGCAAGATGCAAGGAAGCCAGCGACCCCAATCTCTCTGGTTGTCAGAAACAACTTTGGCCAAAAGGTTCCACAAAGTTTTGTTGAATCGCTCAACAAGACCGTTGCTTTGCGAGCGAAGAGGAGTTGTACGTGTTTTTCGAATGCAGAGCAAATCCATCACGTTTTGAAAAACAGCACCTTCAAAACATCTTCGTTGATCGTAGTGTACTTCGCGAGGAATGCTAAATCGTGAAACGACAGTCTCTACCAGGTGGGGAAGACTTCGGGCCACTTGGTGAAGTGGCCTACTGCAACGACGATATATCTATTGCCTTCATTGGTGACTGCAAGGGGACCTACAATGTCAACAGACAACCTTTCAAAAGGAGCACTTACAGTCTGCATTTGCACGGGAGCTCGTTTTTTCGTGCGTTTATCTCCTCGACGACCATAAACGTTGCACAAAGCACAAAACTTCTTCACTGTCCTTTTGCAATCCTGGCCAGTAGTAATGTTTTCTAATTTCTGCCAGAGTTCTTCGGAATCCAAAATGACCGAAGTTGTGAGCAATTTCTAGCATCTCTCCAGTATCAGTTTCTGCAACCTCGATCCACAAAGTCGTTCTCCTTTTTTTACCCAACCACGAACTTGTGCATGTACTGGGTCAGACAACTTATTTTTTCCCCCTTTCTTTTTACTTTCCTTTGCCCTAAGAAGTTTTCTTCAGATATTTACGTTTTAAGGGTACCTGAGCCCGAAAACATCATTTGAGAAAACGGTCTGCGTGTTGGTGATCGCGATAAAGGGAAAACGACCCATTTAAGCTGCAAACACCATGGGACGGCAAGTAAGGGTATGAGGAACGACGTTCTGAAACTATATTGGGCTGAATGGCATCTGGCACAAATATTTGATGCAAATCATGATCAATGTGCCATGAAGTCCACATGCCTGGGAGATTCCTACCGGCTCCTTTTTCAACCAATCCCCGTCGCTAACGGGTTGGCATGGGGTCGTTTTAGGCCCATTCCTCCTACATCGAACATCACGCGTAATCTTCGCGTTCACTAAACGGCCTGAAGCGGCATCCATCGCTAACCAAGGTGCTCAAACAATAGCTTCTGCGGTGATAAATTTGTCAGTAATCACGGAGTCCCAGATTTATACTGACCAGGGCAGAAATTATTATTCCGCGCTAATTGCTGAAGTCAATGAGCTCCTTGGAGCAAAACGAACAAGAACTTCACCCGCGGTTGGTTGAAAGACTAAAACCAAATATTGGATGACGTTCGTTTCTGAAAACGTGGATGATTGGGATGCGAAGCTGCCCCTGTTCTTATTGGCCAGTCAATCTGCTCCACACGGGACTGCTAGACTATCGCCAGCACAGCTTGTCTTTGGAAGAGATCTTGACCTGCCTGATTCCCTCGCACAGTAACCAGCAGTTGAGTAGGGTATCACCACTCCTTACGCACTTCGTCTCAAGAAAGATCTGGAAAGAACTCTTCGTAAGGCGGATGAGGCGGTCATATTTGCGAACTAGACGCAAAACTCCGTAACTTCAATCCCATTGGGTAAGGTTTGGAAGGAAATTATGTGCTCTTTTATTATTGGGAAGAAAAAGACGACGGACTATACGCACAGATTAGACCTCGACGTTTCGAGCAAGACCAGCATCACGTTGAAACTTCCGCAAGAGAAGGGGAGTAGTACGGCACAGCTACCTCACCCTTGAGAATGCTGGACACCTCTAAATTCTGCGGGACGACACACCCGAGGATTTTTGGTTGTTCGTTTCGTTTGTGTGTTGTGTTGAGTAAACTATCAGGTCTCGTTAAATTATTGCAAAATATAGTTTTGCAAGTAAAAACAATTATCAAAATCTGTTAACGATAGCTAAAATATCAAGTGTCGTGCCCTTTCTTTCAATCCCCTGCGTGTTACGAATTTATGGCCCAGGTGTGGTGCAAAAGTCGACGAAGGTTCGAAGGAATAAACTAAAATTCGAAATTACGAAGAACACATGCCATCGTTATAATTGAATAATAAACGTTGGCCTGACTCAATAAATATATATAACACGCGACCGCCTGTTCCCAATTTATGAGTCGACTAATTGGTATATCACAGGTGGCGATAGCGCGCTGGTCACCTACTAATTCGTTGAGCTCTCAAATCAAACGTTCGGTTGTGTCTGTGGGGGGCCACTGGAATCGGTGTCGAGGGCGAACAGAACGTGACGTAAAATTGATACGCCCTATAAGGTTTTCATTCAACGGAAAGAGCTGCCGTAATCCTAAGCGACGAATAGAAAAGTCCGATTGAGATGTAACTTTTCTACTTCTGCGACACAAAAGGCCGAGAAGGAGCGCGAGCGAGCGAGTGAGCTAAAGCCGCGACAGCTGCTCAAATCCGCTTTAGCGTGAAGTTTAAACGCGGAAAACCTTTAGAATCTGGACGCGAGTTTTGTATGGAACTGTCGAGGTTGCAATGCAGCCATTAACACCTTGCTAAGCTCGAAAGCTCTTAGTATGTTTATAAAGGTGGATAGTTCAAACTGACTGCTGAATGAAACGGGTTATTGGAGGGAGGGGGGAGGGCATTTAAAGGTGGTACTGGTTGGGGAATTAGAAGTCAACCAACCCCAGTCACATGGTTTTAAGTTGTCAATTGGCGCTGGGAATGAAACACTTGTCTAGTCTAGTGGCCTATTCTCGTTTAGCGACTATTCGAAAATAACATCTCTCGTGTGTAGCGATTCCACCTTTATAAATATACTGAGAGCTTTGGAGCTTAGCAAGGTGTTAATGACCGCACTACAACCTCGACAGTTCCATACACCTCTTTGTTTAAGTTGGAAAAGCGTACTTAACGCTCAAGCCCAGTCACAGCTGGTGCGAGGTCCACTTCTATTTCTTTCGTATGTTCTGGATGCACTTTAAAAAGAAGAGATGTGTTCCGCTCAGTTCACTTACGATCTTCAAAATGAAGAAATCATTCAACCTAGCAGAAGTTGAACTCCAACCATCAGTAAACCAGGGGAGTATTACGAAAAATGAAGGACCAAGCAGTCCTACTCTAGTACTTTATTGATGAACAACTCCCTTTTGGTTGTATAATACGCTATCCCAGCCTTCAGATGGTGATCAACAGACCGAATTACATATTTAGTCGGTAGAGCTTGTCCGGGCTACGATCTCTACTTCTACATAGGGCAGCATTACACTGGTAAAATTCGTGTTACTTAAAACCGAGTCCTTCCATAAATCACTGACGCACCATGGTATGTTAAGAACGCTACTTTCCACAGAGATCAGAATTCCAAAGCTGATGAGGCCGCTCTTGAATATCTCAAGAGCATTATTAAGATGCGATCGTACAGGCAGCTTATTACTAGCAGACTGATGAAAAATGATACTAAAGAGACAATTTATTGAGCACCTCCCGTTATTTTTCCACGACCGAAAAATGTTGTAATCCAGGCATATCATTTAGAAATATGCAAAAAAGTTAATCAAGATCTTTGTAGCCGTTTTAGAGAAAACAATGTTTATAGTTTTCAATCGATTTTGCTCATATTCTTGTTTTGGCACTCCATAGTGATCTACTGACTTTCAGCCACAGATCCACACAACCGTTTTAGCCCTAGAACCGAAAAAGGTAAAGAAAACTCAAAACTTGTTCTCATTCGATAGGTAAGTTTCCTTCTTACTCCGGAGAGCTAAGGAAAGTAAAACATATAAAATGTAGACGGGATAGTTATTTGAAGAGCACCTGAGTGCCTTGTAATCCTTATAAGAGACCCTCGTTGTTAGCTCGAATAATACAGTCCAACAGGAATCTAAGTGAGAAAAAAATATATTAGGCGTGACGTTCCACACAACTTTCCTTAGCTCTCCATCAGTTCACTGGATCCATCATTCAATTTATTATTCACTCGGTTTATTCAAACTTGGTAAAACACCACTTCACGGTGGCTTAGTGCAGTATAGCTAACAGTTCCGGTTTATTGTGTTGCCCTTACTACTGCCCTGACTATTACTGAGTAATCGGTACACAGAGGATCGATGAGATAAGAAGGATAATAACCACTTTCCCAGAGTTATCGGGTAAAAACGTTTAGAAATGGTAGTAAGTGAAACGGCGCTGGTTGAAAATCGGGAATTTCAGGAATTATTAAAACGTTATTAAAAACCCTGCAAATTATTACACAATGGTTTATTATTCTCATGAACAGCTTGATTACTGCTCCGAGACACATCCTATTCAATTCAGCATCGAATACTAGTAAACCATCCGAAACATGACCTGACTACAATAGAACTACGGAAACAAAACGTCCGATGATTTTGCCCCGTCGGGTCGGGGAAATTGGAACGGGGGCGCTTCGAGCGAACCCGTTGCGAGGCGAAAGGGGAGTTGAGCGGTTGAGCGGGCGGGCGGCGTTGCGAGGCGAGGACGTTTTTTATTGAGACGGGAGGGATGGAAGGACTTCAAACGACGAAACGTTGACTTCGGCTGTAGTTCCCACGTTGTACTGGGTTTCGTTAATTTTTTTAACCATTTTTTGCCCATTACTACCACGGGCTTCGTCCGATCGGATTGCCGAGATGGCGGGCACAACTAGATACCAAATGGGATTTTTGTGCGAAAGAACGAATTTTTTAGACCACGTTAAAGGCACAAAACGGCCCGAACGGCGGACGGCGGACGGACATTGCAAATTTGGAATCTCTCTTCTTGAAACGTAAAGTATCAAATTTTGAGGGGGGGTTGTAAAAAATGTTTCGTGGCCGAAAACATAGGGTTATTATTTATAATGAATAATAAACCAAAACTCGTCTTTAGGTACTTGGTTGGGCTACCACCTGAATCTTTCTGAAGATTCTAGTAACATTTCAGCGGAGTTTATAAGGAAAAATGCGCTAAAATCGATTTTCATCGTAGAGCTTGGTAATTTATTGTGCTGCTTTCGTCATTTTCCGACAAATGGGAGTTTTATCGTACGGTTTCGTTATTGAGAGCTGCCTGCATAACTTTAGTCGAATACGTTAGAGCCATTTTGGAGAAAAAAGATATTTCGTGTTGTGATCACTATGATAACTATAGTTAGTTTTGAGTGGATTTCGCTCATACCCTTATTTTGGCGCCCCATGGTAATACGCAGGCTAAATATCAAGTTTGAGCTGATTTGGTTGGGCTGTTTTCTCTCAATTGTGTTCACATACTCACACACCATTTCCCCAAATAGTGTTTTCGATGGTCTGAAATGTAAAGATGAGTTATATGATATTTTTTTGTAGTCGATTACGTAACTTACCGTTCTACTTCGTAGAGCTAAGGAAAATGAAAACTCCGTAAGTTACTACAAAATGGTTTATTATTCCCTTTCACGACATGATTGGGACGTATAGTTTCCATCCAACTTCGAAAAATATTAAGAATATAACACCCATTTCCATTTGATGTTTCGCGCGTCGTTAACGTTTTGTGAAGATGCAAACTCTTTTTGTCGAATAAGCGCGAAGAGGTCGGTACCGAAATTATACGACAGTCGTGATACGCCAGGAGCGGATGGCAGATGTGCTTCTTCTCAGCTTCCCAGCTGGCTTTTTCGTCTAGCTTCGTAACGCAACCACGGGCTTCCCCTTTTTCTTCATTCAATCCTTAAGGTGGAAAAATCGGAACGGAAGCCCATATGGTCGTGTGGGAACTTCCGCGGCGGGAAAGGTTTTTACGTTCGATTGCGACTTCGTGATCGACAGGTTTTCGAAACCTGCTGAGGATCCTTTAAATAGGAAATCGCGTTAAGTCAACGTTCACGCGTTGAAACACTCAGTCTGGGGTGTAACAAAATAGTAATTTTGCGGGAATGACTTCAACTCCGGACGTGGCGAAGGAAATACGAACAAACTACTCGTTGTAAAGCTCTTCACGTTAGTTCACATGTACACTGATCTGAAAAAAAACAAAGTTTTCGCTCTAAACAAATTTTTCAAAGTTTCTTATTTTCGGGCGTGCGGAATTCGAGTAAAACCCTGCAAATTATTACACAATGGTTTATTATTCTCATGAACAGCTTGACCTAGTATTACTGCTCCCCCCATCCCATTCGATTCAGCATCGAATACTAACTAGTAAACCATACGAAACATGACCTGACTACAATAGAACTACGGAAACAAAACGTCCGATGATTTTGCCCCGTCGGGTCGGGGAAATTGGAACGGGGGCGCTTCGAGCGAACCCGTTGCGAGGCGAAAGGGGAGTTGAGCGGTTGAGCGGGCGGGCGGCGTTGCGAGGCGAGGACGTTTTTTATTGAGACGGGAGGGATGGAAGGACTTCAAACGACGAAACGTTGACTTCGGCTGTAGTTCCCACGTTGTACTGGGTTTCGTTAATTTTTTTAACCATTTTTTGCCCATTACTACCACGGGCTTCGTCCGATCGGATTGCCGAGATGGCGGGCACAACTAGATACCAAATGGGATTTTTGTGCGAAAGAACGAATTTTTTAGACCACGTTAAAGGCACAAAACGGCCCGAACGGCGGACGGGGGACGGAGGCGGAGTTAGCGGACGGACATTGCAAATTTGGAATCTCTAAGTCTTGAAATGTAAAGTATCAAATTTTGAGGGGGGGTTGTAAAAAATTTTTCGTGACCGAAAACATAGGGTTATTATTTATAATGAATAATAAACCAAAAACCTGCCCAAAAAAGGTTATCTTCATTGAACAAAACTACATTATTTTAGGTTTTTGAGAGAATGGAGGTGGTTTACCGTATATCTATTCTATTTCCAGTAAAATAATATGCAAAATATTAGAGTAATTAACCCTGAACATTAAATAACGTGTATACCACTTTCTTTAGCCCTTCGAAGTAAGAAGTTGAGGTTGGATAGATGAGGTTTTTGAGTTTTTTGAACGATTAAAGGCTTCTGAGTTCGAAACATTGAAGACGAACGTCAAAAAAAATTAGGTTGGAAGCCCAATAAACTGCCTATACGATAAACATTTAACATGGTCATAAGATAATCGAGAGCAGCCTCAGATATGGCTAAAAGAAGAAAAGGAAGAGGGCTGTGGCTATGAAGTTTGCAAGACCAGTAGGACGCATCTAAGAAGGGGCCATGAACCAGGTAGCTGATTCCAGCACTTGGCCCATGGCTTGGGCAGCAGAAGGGCGTGTTTCAACCTTACCAGTTCCTCCCAGTGGAGAATATAGCGTGTAGCTACTAATCGATAAAGGAACAAGCTGAAACTCTTGGGGGAGTTCTGACCAGGTGGCCGCCACCTCTCTCACACCCTGTAGTTTAAAACCAAGAAGGGATGGGATGGTCGCTCTCCAGCGACCCCTTGACCACCACGATGTCTGCAGAGCAAGCGCATATTCCAGCATTGTCAGGCCTTGCTCTGGGTAGGAGTTGGATTGCTCCGTTCTATCTACCGTGAGGACGCATCCACCTGACATGGCCCAAACCCATAATGGTGCAAGGCTGTGCATTCCCGTATTACCATTTTGGGTCAAACAACCCTTAACGTCCCAGGCCTGCCCAATCTTCCGATGGCACTTACGGCTCATCCCAGGGTGAGACAGGTTGGACTTGCTGGTCACCCTGGGGTTTAGAAGGCACCCACTGCTCAGGTAGGTGCCCAACCGCCGCACATCCGGTCCCCCCCCCTTCACCAAAATTATTCTACGACTACAATTTCATTATTTACATCCAACTACTTCTTGTGCCGAAGATGGCGACACTAAAGGCATTCAACACTGCATTCGACATGGGCCGCCAGAAGAAGATGGAGCTTGCTGACCAGGGGCCACTATGTCGAAAGGATGAAGAATTAAAACATGGTAACATCGCTCCTGCTCTGCAGTGTGGGAGGATGTATGTGAATGGCGGCACGCTGCAAGATTCTTGTGACAGAACGAGAAAGAAACAATGTGCTGAACGGTTCTGGGTTGGTTCTCAATGCGCAGGAAATGCATGGAGCGATTAGGAGTAAGCAGACCCTCCGTCCTATGTTCCAGTTCTAGTAGTAGCAACTCAATCGATTCCACAACCTCGCTACCAATTACTATGTGTGACGTTAAGTTGGAGAAAAATATATTTTAATAGCAGCTAGAGTGTACGTTTGACTGAGGAACATAGTGTGATGCGTCGAACTAAATAGTTTTAATTGTCAATCGCACACAAGTTCCTCTTGCTAAGCACAACAAACGCTTCCCTATCAGTAACGTTTTTTCTCGTTTAACAAGTGACGTATCCTTTGTGAAGCTATTTTCCTAAAGCGTACTTTTTTTAAATTTCACCTCACTTGAGTCGATTGCCACAATGTGCGTGTACACACAACCCGCACGCGTTCCGTTGCTCGTAATTATCGTCATATGCCATTTAAAAGCCTGTAGGATGAACGGCCGACGAAAAAAAAAGAACCAGTGAAAGTCGTCCGAAAAGTATTTTTTGGTCTTTTTTCTGGGCCAGTCTCTCTGACTCTCAGACGAGTCATCACCTGTCGTTATTGACAAGTAGCAGGTGCCGTCGCCGGTCCCGAATTGCGAGCCTCGAAAAGGCGTGTGTGCGCCGAGTGGGGGAACAGATTATGCATTTCGCGTCGTCCAGAAATGCACCCAGTTTTTTTAGAATGCACCTGCATCGGCTCTTCCGCGAGGAGCAGATAGCGGTTTTGTCCGCTCTAATTATTGGGCCGATAAGGCTTCGATAATTGGAAGAGGATATCCTCCGCGAGGGGACTTTAATGGATTTGATGGGGTAAGTGGTTTGGCATGAAAAGCGCGAAGTTCGATTGTTTCGTTGTCACTGATGAGCCGATGAAATTGATGAGGTCTGCACGAGAAAGAGAAATATCTTATTAAGTAATTAACTCGATGAAAATTATGTACGCGAAACATTTAATAACAACTTCCTCGAATACGAACGTGCCTTTATACGCTTTATCGTTCATCTACTGATCTCCGTAAAACGATACAAAATTGACTACATTAGTCTCTCTCTTAACTGGCTCCGTCTCAACAGCCTGACGCACTAAACGGCCACCCTTTTTACATTCCCAACCCCTACGGAATAAGGTACGTATTCCAAAATGATATTGTTCTCTGGTTTTCTTCAAATCTTAACGAATCAAACGATTTATAGTCCGAAAAACACAATTCCGGAAAGTGGGCTGTGTGCCTGTGAACCAGATTGAGAGAAAACAGCTGAACCAAATCACGTCAAACATTATATCTACCCTGCAGGTTACTATCCGACACCACAATAAGGGTATGAGCAAAATCCGCTTAAAACTAGTGCGACCAAAACACCAAATTTTTTTTTTCTTACAAATGACTTTAACGGCATTGCCTAATTTTTTTATGTAGACAGTTCTCAATAAGAAAACCAGAAGGTAAAATTTTCATTTGTAGGAAAATGACGAAAGGAGCACAATAAATTACGAAAACGTTCGACGAAAATCGATTTTAACGCATTTTTCCTTATAAACTCCGCTGAAAGGTTACTAGGATCTTCAAAGCGATTCAGATGATATCCAACCAAATACCTATACGTTGAGTCTTTAATAATGCCGATAAGATATATAGGAGCTGCTCTAGAAATTCTGGAATTTCAACTACCGCCGTTTCACTTACTACCATTTCCTAAAGTTATTACTCGATAACTCTGAAAAAGTTATTATTATACCCGTATTTACAGCCCCATTAATTCTGTGTGTACCAATTGCTCAATAATGATCCAAGCATGAGTGCGAGCAGCACAATAAATCCCGGAAATGTTAGCGCTACCACTTTCGGCCGCTGTGAAATGACGTTTTGCCATATTCAAATGAATTTAGTGACAAGATAAAGAGCTAAGATAAGTTGTGTGATGCGGTTCACTTGATATTTTTTCTTAAAATGCCTCTAACTGTGTTGTATGGGTCTCAATAAACATAAGAGTGTGCAGGATTCTTGGTTGTGGAAAAAAGACGGGAGAAGCACTTCAAGTCAACACAAATTTGGAAAAAAAAGGTTTTATTGCAATGTTTTCGTTATAAATTTCGTATATACGATACTAGCGACCCCCAAAAAATCAGGGCGATAACCCAATAAGCTGCCTATACAACGAAAGTTTAATCCCGGTCATCGGATAGTCAGGAGCAACCATAAAATTTCTGAAATTGACCACTTTTTCTCAGTTTTTCCCTAATCCCAGAACTGTTCATAGCAAAATGATGTTGACAGTCTCATCAATTTCCTATACGTTGGTTTTTAAATGAAGGTTGTGGCGTAAGTAATAGGAGCTCCATAAATCCTGCCCCACCTGTTTCTACGTGGACGTGTTAAATTTTCTTCGTGAACCGAGTGAAAAAACGCTAAAAGTTATTACGCAACGTTTACTGTTCTCTCGTACAACATTATTGGAGCATATCGTATTCAGTCTATCAACGAAAAATATTAAGAATATAACATGGCTGTATCGATTGCCCGTGAAACGACAACACGTTTGTAACACATGTGAAGCCTGATTGTTACAAGATAGGAAGGGATGAACATGACAGAATGCAATTAGTTGCTGAACGGTAGAGGGCTGTAATTTTCGGGAATACATAGATTTATAAGACGATCACATAAATACACTTGAGACGGTGGAGCAAGTTCAGAGTAAACTCACGGAAGCGGAAATGCGACACTTTTTAGTGAGCGAATACACGAGAATAAATTCGATAGAGATTCGGGTTAGTCGAATTGACGTAGCGCACTTATTATAGACGAGAGATCTATTTAATCATTCAATCGGCATGAATCAATGGAGTAACCCGAGGAACGGAAAGTCCCTTAACTTCAGCTGGTAAACTGACCAGCCTAAGCCCGAGCGTTGGGCCGACCTATGTAAAGTTTTCTGACATTTCAATCAATAACTCCGTAAATTTTCCGTCTCACAATTACGAGAGCCATTCCGCTCGATTCAGAATAAAATTGTAATTGTAAGCGATACGAAACATGAGGCCATTGGCAATACGTGACGAGTCGAATTAGCGGGTCGTAGGAGTGAAACGAGAAGCTAAGGACCTAGGAAGCAATACCAAACACAACGTAATTGTAATAAATCTCCCACAATGTCGTTTTTGGCCAAGTTTTTAAACCATTTCTTTTGCCCATTCCATACGTTTCGCCCGATTGGATCGTCGAGTAAAGGGGCACAACTAGATCTCAAATGGAATTTTCACGGGAAAGAACAGATTTTTTAGATTTCGGTAAAGGCAGAATATGGCGGCTAGATACTGCAACTTTGGAACTCCCAGCCCTTGAAACGTGATACGTCAGAACAATGAGCAGGAACTGTTCAAAAACTAAAAAATTCATGTTGACAGTCTAATAAATTATCTACACACTGGTTACCAAAGGTTGAGAGATAAGCAGGGGCAACTTAAGTTACGTTTTACTAAGTTCACATGAACTTGATGAAAAATAGATTGTATAATTAGCTAAAGAAATAAAAATGTACGTTTGGAAGGCTAGGAAAAGAATTTGTATTTATTTGTAACAGGTTAGTACATTGCAACATGTTTTGGTAGTGTTGGAAGTAAAAGGCTGGTATTGGAGGAGAAATCAACAAGTAGTTGTTTATATAAACTTGAGCACATGGCGGAAAAGAGAGAGAATCAGTGCGCGAGGACGCCAGGTGAAGAAGAGGTGCCTGGGGAGCACCTGGGACAGATGCCTCTGCAGCTAGTCGCTTGTTGCTCCGGCTCTCGCTCCTCGACTCCCGAGCGACTCGATTCTCCCAAAACCCTCCTCCACCTGGCAACCGAAGGATTCAGTAACAAGTTGGCACAGTTTTCAACAGATGAATCTCTTCTCAATGCCGATTTCTGAAGGAATACGGCAGATGGAAGGTGAGTTAAAAAGCGGAAAAACGCCTGTTGCTTTCGCGTGCTCAAAGGGTCAAGGTGCGGCCTTCTATCGAGCCGGAGGTTTTTCCTTGTCGTAGAATCGGGTTTTTGAAGAGGTTTATGCAGTTGCTCTACCGGGCCGGGCACATGCTCGTTAATAACCATCTTTTCGGCCAATGGGCGGCACCTTGCGGGGCAGATGGTTTTTGGGGAGCCTGTTGCTAGCAGTCGAAGCCTACGACTGTTTTAATGGGATTGGAAACCTTGCAAACGTCCTACAAGCTGCAAAATGAGCAGGTTGAAGAGTTCAAGTTAGAGTTGACTAGGAACAAAACAAACGTGGCATCTGTTGCTGCCCGACTCCACACCTTGAGCTCATACGTACCCCCTACATGAACGCGTTGTCTTAAGCAAATAACAGGTGCGACGCATCAAACAACGTTCCTCAGTACCACGTACACTCTCGCTAGTGATGCGATCTATATTTTTCACTCAGTTCACAACAACTTTTGAAACATTACGATCTCTGTCGAACCTGGTATAGCTTAAAATTGTGGAATTGATTAACCTGCAGTTACGTGCGCACTACTATCACACTATCTACATATAAAATTAATAATTAGCCGAAAGAAAGCTTTAGGAAGAACCAAAACACCAAGAACATTATCGAAATCAAGTGTTCTGGAGCAAATTGAAAGCCAAAATTACCGTGGGTTGGGAAAGTATCACAATATCAGTTTACCACATGCCAAATTTGATTGTAGTAGCCCTGAGTGATGGTCTAGGTGGATAAAGAAATTTTGAATGGTTTCGACTTGCCTCCCAATTTTACTTGAAATCGAACCGACAGATAAGTATGCTGTTATATGCCTCTGGGAGAAGAAGGCGAGTGTTTAGTTTTCGACACTGGATTCAGGAGATGATGAAGTGAAATTTGGGGAAAGAGAGGGAGAGAGGGAGAGAGAGAGAGAGAGAGAGAGAGAGAGAGAGAGAGAGAGAGAGAGAGAGAGAGAAAGGAAGGAAATTGATTCCTTATAAAGACGAAACTGTACTTGGTACATCAAATAAATATTAACAGAATAATATTGCTCGTCGTAGGTAGACCAGTCACGGTAATTCACGTTAATACGATGTACATTTCACAAAGTGTATATGAATCGCAAGCCTAAGTTCCAATTAATATTAAAATAAAGACTAAACACTCTACAAATAAACACTCTGCAGAAGTGATTCATTGTCATGGTAGTCCACTACAATTAACCAAGTAATCGAAACACCATCTCTCTCTTCGACGTGCCATCTCCATCAATGAAGGTTGGATATCACAGTGGCAAATCCCTCTCTGTCTTCAGCAGCTCTGATGAGCTCCTCGAAGCCCATGCCAGTCCACCGACGTACATTCCTCAGCCATGACATCTTCTTGCGTCCTAGGCCCCGCTTGCCCTCGATCTTTCCACCTAGGTATGCAGTTTTACGGACTTTTACAAGTTTGAATAGTTCTCGTTCTATTCCAATCCTACGCAAGACTTCTTCGTTCGTGGTATGCGATGCCCATGGTATTTTGAGTATTCTGCGATATGTCCACATCTCGAAAGCTTCCAGCCTGTTGATTGTTTGTGTTTTTAGGGTCCATGTTTCGACTCCGTACAAGAGAGCAGACCATACATAACATTTTGAGAGTCTTAAACGCAGGTCGAGACTGATTCGTGAGTCGCAGAGGAGCTTCCTGAGTCGTACAAAACAGTTTATGGCTTGTTCTATTCTCGATCTAACTTCTATGTCTGGATCTAGTTTGTTGTCTATCCAGCATCTCAGGTATTGAAACTTGCCCACTTCTTCTAGTATCCTTTCATTTATTTGGATTGGTTGTGGGACATTTTTTGACTTTTTGATTATCATTACCTTGGTTTTCTTCGCATTTACTTTCATACCAAACTCTTCGCAGGTATTGCTTACGCTGTTGAGCACAACAGCGAAACACCATAAAGTCTCATAATAGGAGGAAGGCGGTAGATAATTATGTGAAGTAAGTCTCACAATCGATTGCGAGAGGGTTTAGTAGCGGCAATTTTAAGATTACCGAAAATTTGCAGTAATATAAAAGGGTTTGGGTAAATATAGCGGTTGGGGAATAATGGTGAACCGAACCAACTCTCTTCGATTTAGGAAAGGCTCGTCCGGGGATTTGTGCCGACTGGGGACCTCAAATGCCCCGTTTCCCATAAAACTTCAGTGTTGTCAGTCGTAACCGAGCGGTTGTCTCATCGAGGCGTCGCCCTGACATCCGCGCTCGCGTTCGCTCCCACCCAGTTTCCCGTTTGTGTAACTTCTCTGAAAGTAATTTGGGAATAAAACTCCTTGTTCCTATCACTATTCCGTGGATATTGTACTCACTCCCCGACTCACTTAGCGCGATATCGCTATTCCTTTACAACAGTTACATAAGAGTAGCTAAATCAGCAGAAGGTGGAAAAGTTTGGCTTCGTTGTAAAGAAGTTTGCTTTGTATAAATAACATCATTGGTTTTGCGGTTACTTTTCGTGAAATATGAAGGACCAGCCATTTTATGGATGTGCCAAAAATACAAGTAGCTTGAGAGTGTGAACTCACCTTGAGGGCTGTTCGTACACCGTCGGAGCGTATTTATCATGGTAAGTGCTGTCGGAGGTGGAAGGGCGGATGATGTGAGGATCAGAAGGATTTGATGGGAAGGGAATTTTACCTCGATTTTATGATTTTGACGCTCTGTGGTCGATGCTGCGGTGAGATTAAGACAAACACGTAGCGCATCTCTCGAGTGACGTTTGCCGGGTTTTACTTGGTGAGCTGTCAGCTTAGTTTGACAGTTATATGCGAAGGAAACTACCTTTACATAACGCAGAAAAACAAAACGAAAAAGAAAGGAGAACGATGCGGTCGGCGTTTGCGATAGCAATGATAGTAATTGGCGGGTAATTTTTCTTTTATATTAGAGGTGGGTGCGTTCCAGTACAAGCTTCCCAGAGTTCGTTCCGATAAAATTAAGTAGGCACTACCAATCATTTTAAGGGTACATTTATGAGGGGGGATTAATTTTGACAAAGTACTAGGGAACGAAACCCCCCCCCCCCTCCACCACTCGAACGCACACACGAGAATACAATATTACAGGGCTGATTGAACTAATGATTATAAACGAGTTTTAGACTATCTTCTGAGAGTAAATTTCTTATATTATATAATATGGAGTAGAATTTTATGGAGTAAAATAATATGGAGTAGAAGCAAGAATGAATGGTGAAAGCGTAAAACACTTTTATTACCGTGGAGCACATATTTCGTTTTTGAAGCATTTAATGTGAAGTGTCTGGATTTCAATGTTCGACGATGGGTAACATATTTGTATTGCTTATATTACTATATACAGATTTAATAGGACCGATTTGGGCATACGCAATTACTTTGTGATGCCGTGACCCGCATTTATCGCAACTATTCCGCCCATACCGGTGGCAGAAGGACTCCGGCACATCCTCGACACATTAGCGACCCTAGGTCATCTCAATGATACACTGAGGCCACAGTAGGAACATCTACCAGAACACTGCCGGCACCAGCCAGTAGTACCAAGCAGTTCTAAAACTGCTGTAATCCAGTTATAAAAATTCTGAATACTCTGTAAAACAAATTAAGAAAAAAGGGATATTACACATAACAGACTTACAAAATGCGTTGAATGAAGGTTAAAGAAAAACGCTGCAAATTATTACACAACGGTTTATTATTCGGATAATCAGCTTGACCTAGCATTAATGCTCCGAGACCCATCCTGTTCGATTCAGCATCGAAAAATATCATAATGAAACCCAAAAAAGGCCGAAAAGAACTGAATCGTAATATTAAAATAAACAAAAAAAAAATGAAACGAACGAACTATTAATAAATAAACCAAAAATAAGCGAATAATGAAAAGTTCAATCGAAGATAACAGATATTTTGCTACCGTTGAGACGGAGAGAAAGAGTCATTCGTGGAGGTGAAGACGAGAACAAGGCAATCGGACGATAAAGAGACAAATCGTAGTGCCAAAGGTTATATACGAAACACGAGCGCTTCCTAGGGAAGACAAAAAAAAAAAACCCCGGCGCTAATTGGGCGAACGCTGTGAGTCGAGTGGAAAGGGGTGGCGGGCGGCGGTGGTGCCGGACCAGTGACGATGGCTTTTGATGGGCGGGAGCGAGGACTTCAAAGACGTAACGCGTTATACTGCGTTTCGTTAATTTTTAACCGTTTTTGCCCATTACAACCACGGGCTTCGTCCGATCGGATTGCGGAGATGGCGGGCACAACTAGATACCAAATCGGATTTTTGGGCGAAAGAACGAATTTTTAGACCACGTTAAAGGCACAAAACGGCCCGGACGGCGGACGGACGGGGACGGGGACGGGGACGGGGACGGGGGACGGGGAGGGCGGACGGACATTGCAAATTTGGAATCTCCATGTCATGAAACGTAAAGTATCAAATTTTGAGGGGGGGTTGTAAAAAATTTTTCGTGACCGAAAACATAGGGTTATTATTCAGAATGAATAATAAACCAAAACGGATAATGCAGAGTTAGTTACTACTGTAGTACGAACGCCTTTGCTACCAGTTATGTTAACATGGGATCAAATGTGTTATGGACGGCTCATGTGTTTTGTGCCGCACAAGACATTATAATCACTATAGTTAGTTCTGGGCTGATTTCCTCCTGACGCTGCTGTAAGGCTGTGAGCCAAATGGATCAAAACTTAACACCAACTTTTTGTACCAAAAACGGCTATTAAAAAAATAAAAAATGACGAGAATAGCTCAAGTAGTTGTGCAACATTTCAACACAAATAGTGCAGTTTTTTCTCTTAAATCCAGCCCAGAGGATACTTGCGTTTTCATTAAAACCATACCAGGAGTGCAGTACGACCACGTTGGCGATCTGAACCAAAACGTTGCTTCTTCTGTCCTTCGTACGTCTGGGGGAAGTACAAAAAACGTTAAATGTTACAATCCCCCCGTCGTACGACAACTTCTGTTCCTTGCTATCCTGAGTAGGTTGAACTGAAGACGTTGGATGGCGTTTTCATTGTTCAAAACTCCGAGAAATACAAAGGGAAGTATCAACAAGTCGTAGGACTAAGCTCGTGCTCCTTTTGGGAAGTTTTTCACGGAAGACCTCTCTTCAAAAACGGGACAAGGTCTTTGGAGAGTCGGAGCGTGCAGTGGGGGGAGCGTAAGGAAAAGCGAAGGATTTTTGAAAGAATCTGTTGTAAAGGAAGAAGCAGTTGGGAGCCTTCGATGGAAAGGCGAAGAAGTCGAAGAGAATAGGACCGGGGGGGAGAGCCAGGTGTATGGAGGGGAAGCGTGCCTGGTGCCCTCTTAGGTAAATCCCTGTTTGGCAGCTGGTGGGCTCTCTGGAGGGAGCAGATGTGAAGACCCAGTCGCGTGCCTAGAGAGCCCATTTAAAGAGGCAAACAAGTGACCCATCTGCCGCGCGAAGTTGACACCTGTCAAAAATCCTGTCCCAGTCGACCGGGAACGCGCATCTCTCTCGTCAAGTAGGAGAAACCAACGCCAACAACTTGTTACCCCTTTCGTTGTCGTCACCTTTGCGGGGACGAGCCACAAAGTTGAAGTCGATCGGAAATAACACGTCAACTTCGGCGGTTTTGGGAGACTCCAAACCAAATTACTCCGTTCACAATTTCGACGATTTCGTGGTTTAGGGGAGCGAGGAGACTGTTAACGCCACCCTAGAAGCAAACAAGTGGTTTACAATTTACTCATCGATGTGGTTTCTTGAAAACTCTCTTCCCTTACATCCATTACGAAACCACAAGTACGCTGTACCATCACACAACCTTTCTCAGGCCGACGTACACTTAGCAATTCATCTAATCTGAACTTCATTCATTCTATGTACCTGGTAGAAACTACCTGGGCAGCAGGACCCTGTTACTCCCGAATGTGGTTTTCTCTCACATGTTTTTTTAGCGGTTTCCTTTAATATAATAAATAGTACCAGTTCATTCACCATTCCTGTTTCTTACTCTTTACCTATACATCCTAACATCCAGAAATCACTGCTTTGTAAAAAAGTATTGGCTCTTTTTTCAATTGGTACTGATAGATAAACATAAGGTGCGATGCATCGCACAACTTTCCTTGGCTCTAAGTCAAATCACAGGTATATGTGGCTTTTGTTGTTAATTCAATTTATTTTTCACTCAGTTCATTTGAACTTAGTAACAGGGCCACGACCGTTATTGAGCAATTAATACACAGACAATTAATGAGACCGTGAACACGATTATTCGAAAAGGGTAATGATCACCGTCCCAGAATAATCGGCTAAACACTGTGTGAAATGGGAGTAAGGAGAGGTGTGAAGGAGAGGTTGTTGAAATTGCGGAATTTGAGGAGTAACTCGTATATTTCTTATGAGCGTTATTAAATGCTCATCGCATAGGTACTTTGTAGAGTCTGCGACCATATGGGCGAGTATTATGAGGAAATAACTGCGCTAAAATCGATTTTCGTCGAAGCGTTTGGTGATTTATTGTGCTTTTCCACAAATATAAATTTCATGGTGTTGTTTTGACATTTGGAGCTTCCCGTACGAAAAATTTGATAGCCTTTTTTGAGAAAACAAATATTTAGTGTTTTGAGCGCTATGGTAACTGTAGTCAGTTGTGGATGGATTTCGCTTTTTATTTTGGTATTGCATGGCCACTCTTCTTTACTTTCCTTGGCTCTACGAAGTAGAAAGGAAAGTTATGTAATCGGCTGAAAATTTTTTTTTGAGTTTTCTTCAGATCTTTACGTTTCAGACCATCCTGAGTCCGAAAAACACTATTTGGGAAAATGGTCTGTGTGTCACTAAACTGTGTCTGTGAACGATTTTTAGAGAAAACCACCGTATCAAATCAGCTCAAACTTGATATCTCCCCCACTGGTCACAATGGGACGCCAAAATAAGGGTATGAGCAAAATCCACCGAAAGTTAACTATAGTTATCATAGTGATTAAAACTCTAACGATTTTGATTAATTTTTTTATATTGATATCTTTCGATAAGGCAATTATACCATAAAATTCCCATTCGTAGGAAAATGACGAGAGCAGCACAATAAATAATCAAAATTTTCGACGTAAAGCGTTTTTAGCGCGGTTTTTTTCTTATAAACTCCGCTGGAATGTTGGTAGAATGTTAAAGAAAATTGGTATTGTAGTCCAATTCAATACCCAGAGGGTGAGGTGTTTAAAACCGCTCATGAGATAGATGGGGCTCACTCCAGAAATTCCTGAATTTCAACTACCGCTTACTACCAGTTCTAACAGTTATTACCCAATAACTCTGCAAAAGTGATTACTATCCTTCTTCAAAAAATTCGTGTTTACAGGCTCATTAATTATCTGTGTACCAATTGCTCAATAATCGTCCGAGAATGAGTACGAGCAGCACAATAAATTCCAGAACATTAGGCGCTACCGCTTCCAGCTGCTGTGAAGTGTTGTGTGGCCAAGTTCAAAGGAACTGACTGATAAATGAATTGATTAAATAGAACTAGCCATGTACAAAGTGAATTGACGTAGAGCTAAGGAAAGTTGTGTGTTGCAACGCACCGGATATTTCTTTAAAGCTCACGGTAAATGGGCAATTGAAGAAGAAACCAAGTAAATGATAATAAAAGAAATGAGAGGGGCGCCCAGATTATCCAACGCCAGCTCTAGGGATAGAAGGATTGAGAAGGGGAAGGAAAGACGATAAAATGAAGTTCCATACAGCAACCATGAGTGGTGGTTACACCTTGTAGAACGCCCACTGACACTCTCAGCCGAAAGCATCTCCTCAGCACTTTTCTTTCACCACACCAGGATACGGTAAATGCTGTCAATCTGATGTTACCTGCCTCCACTCCACGAGCTTCCGGCATCGCCATACGGAGATCCGTTCTATCTTCGCACACGCACAGACCACGAGACCGAGATGAGTTCTCTCGATTATGTAGGGCTCAAAGCGTAAGAGAAATTTCAAGGAATGCATTCTGAATAATTTGTTGCGGTCAAACATTTTTTTACAATCCCCTCCTCAAAATTGAGACGGGAGGCAGTGCGAGAGGTGAGTGCTGGCTGGGGGAAACGATAGCTTCCCTTATTTCGTCCTGCAGTTCCTTCAAGCACTAGAATTTGCCTCTCTTTATTTATAGCAAAAGTTCTCCATCTACACGCAGTAAACCGCCTCTAAACCCCGTTCTATTCGACTCAGCATCGAAAAAGGCCAAGGAAAATGCCAATGGCTAATTTTTTAATACCTTTTTTTCCTGTAACAACCATAGTTTTACTCCCGGGAAGAACTTGATTCCACATGAAACTTTTGTCCGATGACCGCATTTTATATACCACATTAAAGGCAAATGACTATATGGCTTCGATAGAAATATAGCGAGGCGAATTCTACTACTTGAAGGAACTCACAGCCTGTGCTGATTTCCCGCCTTGCTTCCCATCTAACCCCAACCATCAGCCAGTTCGACTCCTCACATAACCAATTGCCTAGCGCTAGCTATAAAACTCCATTTTCGTTGTTCCATTTGTGAAGGATATAGCCTCTATTTCCGTCAGCTGCCCTTCCTTGGCGCTGTCTGCCATGCGCGGAAAAAGGCGGGAAGTATGATAAATTAATTTGTGAATTTGAGCCCCTCATTCTCATTCTGATTATTCATGGCCCTGTGACGTATCAATCGAGCCTCTTCCTTATCAACCAGAGATTTTAAGTTCATTGTTTTCCTTCCTCGCTTAAATATTGTTGAATAAAGATGAGCAAACCCCTATTTATTAACCCCCTAGCCACGATATTGCCTTTCATAACGATCTGAGCAAATTAGGTTACTTTAACAAGTACCATAGAAAAATCACAATAATACTTTGACAGTGACTACAGCAAAAGTAATCGTTTCATCGTTTGTACTCCTTCTCCCCTGTTCTATGCAAATCAGTCTGGGTTTTTTTCCTCGGAGTTCCCTCACCTGCCCTAACGTGACTCCTTCGCTCTTAATGGCAAAGTCATTGTTTCCCTAAAGACTTTCGTACCTGTGGAATTGCACCTCCATGGTTATTTACAACGACGACAGATTTCCCGCTTCATCTGGGCATTCCGAAATATCATTTCCTCCCCTCCTTTTCACATTCCTCTCCACAACAGACAGCTCCTCCCCAATTCTTTCACCACGAACTCTCGCTAAAGTCACTTGTCTCCTTACACTATTCTCTCTCCATACAGTTCGCAATCTCCTTTGAATAAAGTTTCACGTGCCAGTTCACCCATATTACGAATCATCCCCTAGTGTCGCCCTTTTGTACACAAACTCTACTCACTTCATTGTACATAATACAGTCCACCTCACGATCACCGAGTTTCTTTTATTTCGATCTTCAACTCTCGCCCTCTCGTGTGCCCAGCACCCATCAAAACCACCTGCCAGCTGGACTCGCAACATCGTGCCAATTGCCACAGGCGCCTGGAATTTGTAATTTTCGTCGTTTCGCAGTAGTTAGGTATTTCGTATTGTTTACTGGTATTGTTTATGCTGAATCCAATGGGATGGGCCTTGGAAGCTGTTCAAGAAAATAATAAACCGTCGCGTAATAATTTGCAGGGTTTTTGATATGGTTGCTGTAGAAAATGGACTATACTCAGTACTTTCTACTCAATATGTGTTTGGAAGTTTTTGTCCTAGAATTTGCGAATTTCTGCCGTTAAATTAACACAACTTTGAATTGTCGTTGTGCTTCATCGTGGGTACAATGGCTCAACAGACAGAGGACTCGGTTTTCCTTACAAGTGTTATGTGTGGAATAGCCATATCTCACTAAGTGAGTCTGGGTCCACAGAGTTTTATTCGCGAATTACTGTCGGGGAAGATTTACCATGACAAACAGGGAACTAGGGGCGACGCCTCGATGAGACAACCGCTCGGTTAGGGACAGACCTACTGACGACACTGAAGTTTGGAGCGAATCTGGCCATTTGAGGTACCTTCTCAGCACAAATGCCTCAGACCAGCCCTCGCTAAATCGAAGAGTTCATTTCGTCAGGTACACGAGCATCGCATTGGAACAGAATCAAAATGTGTCCATCAATGTAGTGGGACGCCAATATTCCATAAAACGCCGAGGTAATTGTAGTATCAGTGCTAACCTTAAGGGCAGCAGTTTTGAGCGCTCTACAAACGATTTATACTTTTCAATTCCCTGAGTGCTGATGCAGTATCCTCGAAAATGGAGAAGATGAGACACTGAACTGGAGGCGGGTCGTTATTTAGAAGTTATAAAAATGTAAATGAAAAAAATGAGGAAAAAGAGTGATAACGGAAAGAGGGAGTCAGTATATGTCAGCGGAACCTGGTGACATACTGGTGACAGTGACGGAATTCTTTTCTCCAGATCAGGACTTGAACGTGCTCACGGGCTCATGAGGGGCATGGTTAAGGAACAAATCGTGTTCATGAGTGACGTACAGGTAGGATCCTCAGGCTTCGTATGAACTCACCCATAGAATCGAATCCCCCACGAAAAAAAAAAAAATCCCCTTGTCGACTCTCAGCTACTGCCGGGTCCCTTCGACTTTGTTTACTGTGAAAATCGAGTTTCATAGCCTCGTTCCCTCCGAAAGAAAAGCCTCCCGCAGTACAGCGAAGAGTTGAAATTTCACACTGTTGTGATCTCCGAGTCTTATTTATTAGTTCGACCCCCTAACGAGCTCTTTTGAACTCGCGTAATACCTTTTTTTCCTTTTCCTTTCAAAAAGCTACGAAGGACTGTCATACGAGGAAAATTCAAAGGGAGATTCGGAGGCTCAGCGCCCTCCTCGTAATATAAGACGCGTCGTCATTCTTCAACGATTACGGATTTAAACCCGCAGCTCCCCGCGTTGAACTCACTTCACTCCCACGTATCTTAACTTCACTTTTTTCCCCCCAGAAATCTTTCAGTTTGAGGGGAACTAAACAAGAGGGTGATCCAGTCGAGTCAACCAGTCAATAGCCGTCAGTTTTTTGATGCCATGTTCCGTGTATTATTGTCTCTTTGTCTTCTTCAAAACACGTTTTTTTGCGCGTTGTCCGTGGCGTTTCTCCGGTGACTATCGCAGACAATTGAACGCAGCATACGCTTCTGAAGAGATTATTTACGTTCAATAATCAGAATTGACTTTGTATTTTGTAGCTGTAGGTGTAATAAACGCTGGCCGTTTTAAAACGAATGTAAATGCAGGAAGGAAAGTTATGTTAAAGTTTGTTTTAGATTTTTACATATCAAGGGCTTTAGAGTCCGGAAAACATTGATCGGTCATCGATTCGTCATCATTAGTTTTAGAAGTATCTGATGGCGTCAGGGCTCGATCAAGGGCTTCTTTGATTTATTGTAGGAGGAAGGACGCAGAGGGCGTTTTGACTCGTTCCCAGCTTCTGGAGGAAGATTTAAATTCCTACAAAGCAAGGAAGACAGCATTTGACGAGGCTTTTAATGGAAGGAGTTATCTATGAACGCGCTAAATTCAATTCAATTAACCGGACAAATGGGGGGATCCTTTGAACGGGTTATTACTGACGCAGCCTGACGGAAGAACGAAGAATGGAAAGCTTCGGCCGAGGATTATGATATCAAAACATTACGAGCAGTCCTTTATACCACCTATCAACCAAACCGCGAGTGCCCCTACTAACGAGACGGGTGATTCAAAGACAAGTCAACCACCTGAAATTTCGTGAATTGGACGAACATTATCATGCAGAGCAAGAAGAATACTAAAATCAACGTCATCGGCAAAATCAGCAAGTAGATTGGTTCCACAGTATTCATCCCAGATCTAAAAGAAGGAGAGGTGGTGGAAACTGTGGCACCTAGATCATAAGCAGATTGTGGAGTTCACCGTCGCAACCAAACTATGCTTCAGCCAATATCTACTGTAGCATGTCCAGGTTCTACTACCTCGACTACTTCATATGGGAGTGTTCGGCCTGGTCTTTGACCTCCAGAATATCCGCACTCGCATCTAACGGTACTCTCAACCCTTTTGTTTGTACCTGTGGAAAGCCCAGCTCCTCAGTTATTTCCAAGTGAGAACAGATTTCCCCTATCCTGGACTTTCCCATCAACCTTTTTCCACCCCTCAATTTTAAATTCCTCTCCACAACAGACAGCCCCTCCCATTCACCTACAAGTTCTCACGAAAGTTGGTCGTCTCCCGTTTCTCCCAATACTCAATCATCCTTCAGCTCTCGTGATACTGTCATCTCCCAGTTCTCCCAATGATTCGTATCTCAGTTCACCCTACTCCCAACTCAACCATATCTCTCTCTCTGTCACTTTTCCTCCACTTAGTATCTCACAACCAGTTTCACGTGTATTGAGAGTCCCTTGTACTCATACTCAAGTACTCGCTATTCTGTCAAGTGTAATACAGTCTTCTCTCACGCTCACCACGTTCATTTATTTCGAAGTTTCAAACTACCCCATTCCTGCGCCCAACAGGAAGCTCCAAAGAAGAAGGGTGAGGGAGATGTGGCACGCGTATGCCACCCAAGCAGTCAGCGGGTTAATCTGTCTTATTATTACTCTCAATGTTTCATCCGATCGTTTTTAATGTTCACCTCAATATACAATTTCGAGTAACTTAGGTCATGATTCTACAATGAAGACAATGAAGTTGAGCACCGAGTGAATAGTACATAGAGTTTCGTTATCTTCTGTCGTTCTCATGAATGGATTCTGGGGCCTGCCAATGAAAATAGTTGTTGTGGACTTCGAGTATAGAACCCTTGCTTGTGCGTGTTAGTTACGAGATAGAAGCAAGTAAAATTCAATATTTCTTTTTGGGACAGACTTTCCGTTGAAGAACAACAGCTAATATAGTTATTGTGATGGACCTGGAGCCAGCGTACTGCCTGACTCCCATTGGAGGCACTCCGGTTATCGTAGTCTAGTGGTTATAGACGAAGATTCATAATCCGACGAAAGTTGGGCATTGAATCGTGTAATTTTTGCCTGCGTCAGCAGCCCTCCAAACATACTGGCAGACGGTGATCTATAGATGCAATGTCGGTACCTGGAACTGTTAAACATAAAGACGAACAAACCCGAACATTATTGACAGAAAAATTAGCTATCACAGGTTTTGTTGAAACTGCAACTGATAGAAATCTCCCATTCAAATAATTTTCTCGAACGAAACAGCACGTGTTGATGACAGAATCAACATCCAGTCATTCAAGAAAGCAAGTACGTGATCAAGGAATAAAATCTGAAAAAAGCGCAGGAAACCCAACTCAAATAAGAAAACGTTGACCCACCTGAAACTACTGCGCATGAACAAACCTAAACTAACACATAAGATACTCATAAATTAGAAGAGTTTTCGAGCAGAATATGAAACTGTGGGTAAACTGAACAAGTTTGACCAATGAAATTACTAGACATACGGAGTTGAGCTAAATAAGGCTGTCGCCCCACATACATACACAAAACTGGCTGACTGGTTAACATTGGGGCGTAAATTTCCCGATCTGAGACCCATCCAACTCTGGTCTCTCCTGATTGCGGGCTCCTCTGCTCCTTCAGCTCACAATAGAAAGGGGCAGCAGACAAGTATGGCCTTGAAAACTTTGTACACCCAATACCCATGCACGCCAAAGCAGGCATCACTCCACTGACTTTCATCCTATGGAGCAGCTCATGAGACCAGTGCTGTTCTACATCTCCCGCAGTTTCTCTACGTTCGGTCCGATTCCATGCAACGCGATCTATCAAACTTTTCCACGCGTCGCCACTCTTAGTGCTTCACCCCAATCTCCCCCTCTATCATCATCTGCTGCTTCCAACCACTTTCCACAGGTAAGATTATTCCAATTTTGTTCTGCACCTCACACCGTCACATTCGCAGTCTTTTTCATCAACAACTCATCACCTCATCGAGGGCCCCAACGAAAGTTAAATTTATTTATTTATTACTTTGCTCGAGCTTTCCTTGTATATACATTTCCTTAAGAGAAACCTTATTTTAACATACACATTTTCATTATTTCAATTTCGAGTTACTCTCCTTATGGTTCTTCTCTCTTTCAGCTTCCCCGTCTTTCAACTTTTTAATCACATTTAATTTATCGGTATTTCTACCTGTTAGGTGTCACTGGGAAACACGAAGCTTTCATTTCCGTACACCTTGACACAAACGGTACTCGAACATTTGTACTTTTGAAAAAATGACATTTTTTGGGACGATAATTAAAAAACTGCCTATAACAAATACAAACAAATAAAATTTGAAGTGTCGAGTTTTATGTAAAATAATAGTGAAAATATAGTTCGGTTTATTGTCGTCCTTTTTGTGACTCCTGAGGCAGAAACTTTCTGGGCTCTGAGAGCCGCGAATGATTGTTTGAATACGGCTCCTGCTGTGCAGTAGTGTCCCCGTTTCGGGGGATGCTGCCCTAATGAGGCATGGTGGAGTAGTCTCAAAAAGTAAGAGCACGTCGTCGTCAGCCCAATACGCGGTCTTCCCTTCCGCCGATATAAATCACTAACGATGACTGGCCTAGCGAGAGATAAATCAGACAGAATGACACGGCACTGGGCCGCTGTCGTGGGAAAATGTAATTGTCCCAAGAGTCAGCGGAGAGTTGAGTGCGAGAGGTTGGCGAGGAGCCTGACTATTTTACCCTAAACCTCATCGTTGTCAACTACTGCGACGTAATGGGAGGTCATAACAATCCATGTGGGAGCATTTGAATGCCCGTAGATGGCAAACATTGGGCCGACAAAGGGTGGAACCGATTTCCCTAGAGCCGTTTGTTATGAGGTGGGTTCTCGAGAGGTTTATGATTCAACCGTCGGTGGAGGAGAAAATTCATCACGGAGGATCCAGGTGGTCTTCGATGCGTTCCGCTGGCATGCTATCCCATATGAGATACTTTCTAAGGCTTGGAATATGTGTTTAAAAGTGTATCCAGAAGCTCTGAAGACCAGTGGCTTCCTGTGCTAACATATGAATGAATGAACGTGTTTATTCACAGAATAAACGAATGGTGCGCGTGATTACGGTTTGGATCGTAACCCATCAGCGGAAGTTCCCTCTTCCATACGACACACTTAATTATTTTAATTTCCTTCTACTCATGCATGATACTCATTAATATCTTCATGCACCAACCGTTCACGCAAGACAGGAAAGGTCGATGGACGAGCGGTCAGAGACGTTCGTGACCAGTTCGGCGCCTATAATTTAATTCTAATACCAAGTCTCCCGGAAATAAGAGCAGAGTCTAGGCCATTCGATGCCGTTTAGCCAGCAATTCACTAAGGCAAACCTTTCGAAAAGTTCTGGCTCTGTACGTTAGCAAGAATCCGACATTCAGTCAAGCAAAGTTCAATCGTTCTGTCGACAGGAAGGCTGCAACGGGCGCTGAGATGAATCCTATCGCGGATCAACGGCTGCTAGAGCTGTAATCTACTTCTAGGTCGAGATACAGAAGGCGAAATAGTGCGGAGCTTTCCATCTCACGAATATAACCATCGACGCTTATGGCCTGTCAGCACATTCATCGCCAGTTCCATAAGATTGAATGCATTGGTGGTTCATTGTCGTTTTAGTTCAGTATCTTGTTGACGGAGTCATTAGGCTCGAACCCTCTTGCAAAGTAATTTAATTTAGCCTCGAAGCCGTAAAGACGGCAGATCTCCTTCTGCTTCATCTCGTCGTACACAGTATAATTGTGTGCATTAATTGGATTCGCTTGAGATTGCCCTTCACCTTCTCCGCCTCCTCTTCGGCTGGGTAGCTTCAGAACTCTGCTCAACAGCAAACTGTAGTCAGAGCAGTCAGTGGTAAAATGGGAATGATACGCACACAATCAAGACCTAATCTAATAAACGCCACGGTCCGGTAATTTTTTCCGTTTAACCAGTCAGACTGTGGAGAAAATGCAACTCTGGACGATTGGGTTTGGAACAGAATTCAGGATAGAATCTAAACAAAACAAACCCCCACAGCTACCGTCCAATAAGTCTTCTTCCCTTCCTTGCCAAGATCTTTGAGAAACTATTCCTGCCCGAAGTGGTCCACCATCTTGACCCTCACATACCAGCCACGCAATTCGGCTTCTGGAACTCCCACTCTTGCCTACATCAAATGCATCGTTTGGTTGACAAGATATCGGACTCCTTCAAACGAAAAGAAACCTGCATAGGACTCTTTGCTGACACGGAAAAGGCTTTCGATCGGGTCTGGCACACTGGATTACTGTACAAACTGAAAAATGCTCTCCCTGACACTTATTACCACGTTCTGCTCTCGTATTTCACGAACCGCTCATACACTGTGAGGTACCATGAGGCCATGTCCCGTTCGCCGCATATCTGTGCAGGTGTTCCCCAAGGAAGTGTGCTGGGTCCGCTATTGTATCTATTCTATGCTGGCGACATACCCACCCCTCCAGCAATGACCACTGCGCAGTTCGCGGACGACACACCAAGAGGAGAGAGAGCGGGTTTGGAAATGGAGGAGCTTGCATTCGACCTGAATGAGTGGGCACTAAGATGGAAAATGAAACCAAACCCCCCAAAAGTCCTGCATCGTGGCATTCACTTATCTACGTTTATAAGACGAGCCGAAACTGAGCATTAGCGGCAAAGTCATACCGCCCGTAACGCATGTTCGGTACCTGGTAGTGGTGCTGAATAAACGCCTGACGTTCGACTCGCACGTTACATCTATCCTCAAAAGATGCCGTCATCGTCACTTCTAGGAATGCTATCCCCACTGTCACTTGATACAAAGCGCTTGATATACCTAATGCTCATTAGACCAATTAGGGAATACGGCAGCCATGTATGGGGGGGGTCAAACTCGCAGGCGAAACAGGTCCAAACTTTCCAAAACCGCGCATTAAGACTCATTACTAACGCTCAGTGGTATATCAGGAATACCCACATATCCACAAGGACTTGGAACTCCCAACTGTCCACGAAGTTCTGCAGGCTTCTTACTCTCGTTTCCACCAACGACTCCACAACCATCCAAACCCCCTAACAGCTGGCATACTTGATACAGTTCCACCAGACCGTCAAACTCGCAGACTGAAACGCAAACGACACACCGATCTTCTCCTCACGACAAACGGCAACTTAGCGCAGCATCCCAATAAAATCATCCCTTCAACACACCTAATTATGCAAAAGTCAATAATTTATCAATTCAATCAGCAATAACGCAAACAATACATCATTTATGTAAACTAATTTATTATATTACTATGTTATTAACTACCATACTTACAATGAGAGAAAGTCTTTGGGCTTGAACTCCCTAACATGTGTCATGTTACTGTTATGTACCAGTGTATTCCAAACTATAATGCAATTATGCAATAAAGTTGTTTAAAACACAAAACAAAAAAATCTAGAAATGGGCACGAGAGCTCTTTCGTGGTAGGTAGGTGACAGACATCCGTCATGACACGATTGACACCGTCAATTGTGTATGATAATGTGGCTACTGAGGGCGAGTGGTAGAAGGAAATGATCGCGCAATTAGCTGGATTGAGACAGGCGCCTTTGCACCACACAGAGAAGCATAGAGGAAGAGAGAGAGAGAGAGAGAGAGAGAGAGAGAGAGAGAGAGAGAGAGAGAGAGAGAGACCTACCACGTTTGGAAGGATATTTTTTTTTTTTTTTAATGCATTTATTGAACAATACTTATTTACACATTTACAACTTTAAATGATCAATATGCTACGCAGCCCTTTGGGTAATACCCGCGCTGGGCTGCGGAATACCTTCGGGTCAATATCCTTGTTGTATTAACAAAATGAAATACAAATTATAGAGTAAACAGCTTATAAATTAATTACAATTTATAATATAAATAGCACGTGGCATAAATTATCAACACTGAAAGTAATAGTCCTTTAATTTACTTTTGAACTTATCTAGTGTCACCTTTGTTGCTATAAATTCTTTAGGTAGTTTATTATATAAGCAGACCCCTTTGGATAAATAAAACCTCTGAGCCGCAGCAGTATTTAGGCGCGGCGGTATTAACGTAATTTGTTCAACACTTCTCGTTTGAGAGAGAACTCTTTTTATCTTCCCCTGGATAAACATTTTGTGCGTGTAAATTATCGTGGTCTTTTCAATTAAATTTTCCACTTTCATTACTTCGAATATTTTAAATAATTCGTCGGAAGGGAATCTCCTAGATTTTTTAAGGAGGATTTTAATCAACAATTTTTGGGTGATTGTAAACTGTTGAATTTTATTTTTATGTGCAGTACCCCAACCCACAATTCCATAAATAATCAAAGATTGTATTAAAGCAAAATAAAATTGTCTCTTAAATTTTTGCGACATAAAATTTCTGACTTCCCGGCAGATAGGCATGAGTCTCCGAGCTTATTGTTCAAATTATTAATGTGTGGGTCCCATTTTAAGCATTGATCAATAGTTACTCCTAGGTACTTAGTTTGGGCAACTTGAGCAATAGAGGGGCAAGCGCAATTTTCTGCACAGTTTGTCTGTGCATGACAAACAATTTGCCCAATAGCTGGTATTTGATTTGTTGACCATGAAAACGCCATGAAATTTGTTTTAGCAAAATTTAGCATAAGGCTCTTTGATGACAACCAGTTGTTTACCACCGACATATTACTCGATGTTTTTGAAATCACCTCATCCCAAGAATTTCCTATCACTATCATGGCAGAGTCATCTGCAAAACACACCATGTCCCCCTGCATATCACAACGGAGTAACCCAGCGATATATGTGATGAAATAAATCGGAGCTAGTACTGTTCCTTGGGGAATTGAGTAGGTGAAGGTTCTTGCATCACTCCTGTGATTATCTATTTTAACTTTTTGTTCACGGTTAGACAAATAGCTGGCAGTCCATTCGATAAATGATGGATCGAATTTCAGATCTGAGAGTGTCTCCAGAAGGCCCATGTGAGGAATAGTGTCGAAGGCCTTGGTCATGTCCTTAAACACCACCAAAACCCTCTGACCATTATCCAAGGCTAAGTTTACTTTCTCAAGCAAAAACATTAAGGCATCAAGCGTGCTTCTTCCTGATTGAAATCCATATTGATGCATAGGAATAATATTTTTTTCTTCCAAAAAACTAGTAAAGTAAATTTTGAGGGCTTTTTCTATTATCTTTGCAAAATTAGATAATAGTGATATAGGTCTATAGTTGTTTATATCCTTTGGGTCCCCGGATTTAAATAGTGGTATGATGATGGCTATATCCTCTATTGCTGTCGGCTCTCCTTCCTTGGCTCTCTCTGCAATGCGCGGAAAAAGGCGGGAAGGCCTCGATTACTTTGCGAGGCTTTGAGCTCTGTACTGACTTAACGGCCAGACGATGATGTCTTTACATCGAAAGCGCTTGCCCACAGTAACTCACAAGCCAGAGGAGACGGACTCACCTAACAGGTACGTTAACTTTAGCTTTGAGCTCCTTATTCTCATTCTGATTCTTCACACCCCCTCGACGTATCAAGCGAGTATCTTCCTTATCAGCCAGAGATTTTAAGTTCAGCGTTTTCTTCCCTCGCTTGAATAGCATTGGATAAAGGTGAGCAAACACCGTTTATTAACCCCCTTGCCCTAATGTTGTCTTTCATAACGATCCAGCAAATTAGATTACTTTGATTAAATGTTGAAATGAGTTCGATTTCATTTCTATTCGTTAGATTAAATTCAAAGTGGGTCTTTTTGCGTTCTTAGGTTCTGTTATTAACTCAAATCGCCAATTCCGATTTTTCATGCAGCCAAACCAGACCATCCCTCTAACCATTAATTAACAGCACTCCTTCCTATTTCACATACACCACACCACACTTTCCCGATACCACTACTTAATGTTTACTTTTCCATAATCAGTTATCAACAGTTATGTCAACAGAACAGCAGAAATCCAGCACACTATTGTTCTTAAATCTGACCAACAGCGCTGTTTCCAGAGCAACTACCGCCCACCACTGGAGGGAACGAGGTTGTAACCTCTTCCGTTTTTATTATAATATTTTCTTCTATCAGTATTCATCATCAACTATCATCAACTTTCTTTTTGCGACCTCGTGTGTGCCGTTTCCTTTTTGTTCACCGAACTTAATTTACCGTTTGGTTGCAACGTTTACGGAATCTCGCCACTCATTCGGACGTGTTGGACAGCGACTCCCGACTATCTTCAGGGAAGACACCGGAACGGGTTTGAACGATTTTGCGCGCTCTCTCGGCGTTCCCCAAATCGTGATTCCGAGCTGGATTTAAACGGGTACCATATCACTTTTTTTCATTTTGTGTTTCTCCAACCGGTAATTGTGAATAAACTCTTTTAAATTCCCCTGTCGCCCTTGGTAGTTGTATCCGGTAGTTCAAATCAAAATTCACCACTTCTTACACCCGTCACATGTTAGTTTCTGTAGCTGGTAAGCTTTGCGGGGTTATTGCCAATGTTAAACGGCAGGCCAAGAGCATACTCAAACAGTTTCATTTCCTTATTCTCTCCTCAAGAAGAGTTATTTATTTATTTGATTTCTTGTCCTATTAAGTATATTGGGCCCAGGCACGAACTATTGTAATACAAAATCACCAGACCCATCACGAAATAGGCAAGAAGACACTTAGTAGCAAGCGTCGAAGGGCCACTACTATTGATGACCACGTTTTATAGTCGCTCGTAGATTTATTCGCAAATTAGACAAGCAGTTAAGGATAGGCCAGAACAATAAAGGTAATGATTTCCATTTTGCTCGCTATCTACAACCACTAAGTTACCTTCAAGGCTGTTCAGTGTTCAGCCCACGACTGAACTAAGTTGTGCCTCGCTCGTTCACTTCATGCAAACCTCCAATTTTCTCGGGGACAGGTCAATAGGAGGGTGAGTGTCTGAATCAAGGAGGACATTGGGAGCTGTGACCGCAATGGAGCTGCAGCCTTGACTTGAAGCTGTGCCTCGTGATACTTTGACTGAATTTAGTAAATAGAACAGAAGCCACGTTAATAAAGGGAGTGGATATACACGTTAAGAGGATGGATGCATGCTGCTTTACAACCTGTTACTTTCCACGTAGGCAGGACTGGAACCTCAACCATTTCTGCATAGTGCAACGAAAGGTGAAATTGCAGGGGGCAACGACAACTTGGAGTTTGCAATGCGTTTGTTGATGAGTGACTAATGATGTAACTGCAGGTGATTCATATTGCACCAAATAATTGGCGAATTTAATTCTCATCCCGTTCGCTCGCAACAAAGGACGGCAACCGTGAGAACACAGAACAAGGCCAACTACTATCCAACATCAAACTGGAGGACATTAATAACTTCGATTCACTCCAGAGATTGTCGTAACCCGTTCACATCGCGTTTCCTCCAGTAATATTTTCTCCGTCTGGAGAGAGAATTGAGTTGATGGAGTTGTTACAGATTGCTCCGGGATCCTGTCGATGATTTATGACCCGTTTGAACGCCATTGTCAAGTTCACAACGAGCGCCGACTGCCGTCCAAGTGGCGATGGATGGTTTAATGGGTTCGTCTCCCACGATGATGACTTCCACGGAACTGTTGTTCTGAGGCTGACGACTTTCGATGTTCAAGGTCGCCTCTGTTGAATGATTCATAAGAAATTGGGCGGTCGTTGAGGACTAGAACCGCAATAATGGGCACCTGTTTTATCGAATTGCGCCAAACCCCCTGATTCAATTTCAACTAGCTGAGCTCAGCCGTACTAAGATCAGGGCAACATTGCCAACCGAGAACTAAGGGCTGGCGTTTCTTGGGTACTTGAAATCCTCAAGAGACCCTCTATGGTCAGGAGATGCAGCCCCCGTCATCACAGGCTGGACTTGGGATACAGAAATATGCGAAGGATCACCAAAAAATGGACTAGGTAGCTCCTGGTATATTTTTAGTGGCCGTTTTCGAGATAAGTTATGTTTCGGAATTTATTGCGGTGCTCCTACTCATGCCACGACCATTATTGAGCACAACGCAGGTGATTCGTGAGACATTCAACTCGGAGTATGACTCGTAAATAGAATAGCCGGCCGGATGTCTTAATCCAAGCGCTGAGAAACGCCTTCTGTATGTCAGTATGGCATGGCACGTCATATGGCCTCGCTTCCCACCCCGGGACGTTACGTTCTTGAGGCTTTTGTTCAATTCGGTATACTTCCCATATTTTAGTTTTGCAGAAGGTGGAAATAGTCGCTGATAGTGGTGAAGAGATGAGTCAAGAATGGCAACTATTGGACCAATGCTCTCTTTGGTTAGGTACCATCGGGATATGTAGCTCTTCAACCTAACGCAGGGATGGCGGTATCATAGAGGCTGTTTGTTACCGAAGGTTTGCACCTTTCCTTTTCCTCCCTCTTTCTTCGTCATGCCGGAGACAACGTTGTCATAACGTTCACTTCTAACTAACCGTCTGCTGGCAATTAGCCGCCGATGAGAAAGTTTCCTCAGGTCGCTCCCCGACAGCTACCTTTTTCTAATCGATTCGTTTCGCATTATCTGGAAAAACAGACGGCTCAAACAACACCGGCGCCCCACATCCCATTGAGGACCAGTGCGACCAGTGCGACCAGTTTATTGGGATTGTCGCTCACGAGTCCCGGGCGGGAGTTTCTTTTCCGCGGGATCTCATACCTTCGACGAGACGAAAGAAAAACTCCATTACAAATATCGATAAACGGCAGACTTTGCGATGATAGGTCTGGTGCCGTTGCAGGAGCCTGGGACACTTTTTATGTCCCACTGATGTCAAACACCGGCGGTTCAATTGAGAATTTTGTTCTGCATTTAGTTAAATAGTCGTGAACTTACTCCAGCAAAGGTAATACTAATCGCCTTCGTATCTAAATTTGGAACGGCGAGCTGCTTTAAGCCTTCCAACCGAAATGGGAAGGTCGCTGTCCTTAATGCTCGGGGTGGGGGAGAGTTTTCGGTGGTCGAAAGGGTTTACAGAAAGCAAAGTAAGGAAGAGCTAAGGCTAAGGGGAGGGGGTGAGCAGGGCAGGAGTGCTCATATAATGGTGGGGGATACAGCGGCCGAATACTGAGTAGCCACTCCCTGGGTTCCATTATGGGTGAATGAGTGACTGTATGTATTTATTGTCAGAATGGTCGGGGTGAGGACAGTTTTGCCTGGTTGGGTCTGATGAGCGAAGGGATCGTAGTTCAGGTTCACTCCCTACGCCCAGACTCAAGAGCCCGTGTAAGGAAGAAGATTAAGTGAAGCCAGAACGCCTCTTCACAAGTACCTTCACTGGAGCTTACCACCCATGAGGTCTTAAGGTTGCTGAAGCTGCAGCCAACCAAAATGGCACCTTGGGAGGCTTCTGCCCATGCTGTCTTCGACCAAAGGCTCATCGTGCGCCAAAGTTAAATTTGTGGGGGTCGTGGTTCCACTAGAAAATCACTTTTAATTCACTGTTGGTTTTCATGGAGGGAAGGTTCAAATGTTAACAGGATCTACAGAGAAATTGAAGTAGTCCACTCAAGTTATCAAACGCTCCTATACAGATAACCCTGAAATTCCAACCCCCACGATTTCACTTATCGCCCTTTCTCAGTTTAGACCCAATAACTCTGAAACGGTGACAGCGATCCTTCTTCAAAAAATCACAATTGCAACCTCTTGAATCGCCTAGAATTTAATTGACCAATAAGTGTCGAGGCACAAGTAGGAGCACCACAATAAATTCCAGAACCGTCATTTAGAACGGTTATAAACAGAATGAAAAACAGATTTGAACAACTGCAAGAGTCAAGAGAACCGCTAAAAGCACACGAGGCCAAGAAAAGTTGGGAACCGAAGGTTTAAACTAACTTTTAGTGATCAGGGACCCATTTTTCTCAAAAACGTCTCTAAAGAATATAATTAACATTTTTATTTGTTATTATTTTTTAGTTTCGCGACCCAAAGGTTAATGCTCTAGTTCGCTTAGCGAGAGAACGATTGAACTGGTTGTTTTTTGTTTCGTAGACGCGAAAATAAGGTTTAGGGCGATTTCCATCGATGGGAATGTGGGTGGAGGGCGAAAATGTACCAAAAACTTGGGTTTTACGCATTTTTCTCAAAAATGACTCAAACGATTTTGATTAAACTTTCAAATCATCTTTTATTAATTAATACCTAGCAGTTCTTCTCCATAAATATTTCCATGAAAATTGGAGGAACGGAGATAAAGGCCTAAACAACCAAAATAGGTTCTTAATTTTTGAAAAAACGGCCACACACGATTTTCACCACTCATAGATACCTAAGTATTGCTCTCAATAAATGTTCCTTTGACATTCCATCGGACAGATGTAAAAATGAAAATGTGTCGAAAATTGTGTTTTTGAACATTCTTGTAATTTAACGAATAACTGCGTCACTGGATTTGATTCTTTCTTTTATTCTTCTAGCACCTCCTTTTACCCCACAACTATTTCTGTATCCTTCTGCCGAACGAAAAAGCCATGATAGCTCGGAAAATGACATTTGTCGAATGTTAATTTACCGGTTTGGCCATTATCTGAAAAACGGTTAAAACGATTTCCATCAAATTCACGGAGTACTCTCAACGATATAATACCTGAATTTTGTTATTGATGAATCATTCTGGTGGAAATGCGTTGAACGAAAAGATAGCGCCCGTGTAGACGAATTTACGGGGGTTGCGGAATGTTGTGTAGGGAGCGCAATACTTTCCAATAAGCGAGATTTATCGGGAAATAATTACCCGAAATCGCTTTCCACTGAATTTTTGTTAATTTGCCAGGAGGCACTCTTCTCACGCAAAGATGAAACGAAAATTTTGAATAATATTTCTACTGTCTGGTGCTAATCATACGAATTTAGTCAAAATCGTTAGAGCTGTGGAAAAACATTACCGGTACCAGATGTGCTTGAATTTAGGGTACTTTCAGGTAAGTATGGACTGTATTCTGTTCTCCAAAAGCGTCTCTGTGGAGATGTGTAGATACGGCGCTTGTTATGTTGCGTAGGGTGATCCGTCGAACTAGATATTTTTATACTTTGTTACTAGCTGACCCGACAGACTTCGTCCTGTCAAAAAGATTTGTAATGTGGCAGTTTTTGTGCCTACGTATTTTAAAAAATTCTCCTGAACAGAACCGTCACCCTGGTGATAGGGCGTTGTGAATAAAAAATAATTAAATAAAACATATATAAGGATTTAAAAGTAAGTAATCGCTTTATTGTTAATCATGTGAATCATAATTATTATTATTATCATTGTAGTGCTTTATGGTATACGATGTTTTTGTTTGATTACCTGGCGCATAGATAAACAAATCTGATGGTTTTCCAACACGGGAACAGGCAACATACAATTGACCATGTGAGAAACATGGGTTTTCTAGATTAATACAACAAACACTTAATGATTGCCCCTGGGACTTGTTTATAGTCATAGCAAAAGCAAGCCGCACTGGAAACTGTAGTCGTTTAAACTCAAATGGCACATCAGTCGCAATCATTGGGATGCGCGGTATGAGAACATCTTCTCCTTTATACTTTCTTTTGAGTATAGTTGCATCACACTGTTTAGTAATTTTTTTATCGCTAACCGTGTACCGTTGCAAAGACGCGGTTGGTTGATATTTCGCAACATTATAACCACCGATCCAACCTTTAATTGAAGATTGTGAGGTGGCAATCCTGGCAAATCCAGCGAGTTTAAAAATTCCGGTGGATAGTTGACTACATCATCTTGATTAGTAGCCGAATCAACTGATTTATATATCCTCAATTCGCCTGTAATTTGTTCTTGAATTTTGAAATTTAATTCATTTACATCTATGTTTTTTGCAGCCAGTATAGCTCGTTCGCTCAACCAATCATGGTTTCTGTAATTTTGAGAAACATCTGGAAACACCTTCTGAATAAGTTCATCTTTTGATCGAGTTAACTGACAAAAACTTTGAGGAAAGTTAATGCAGCCAGTCAACATGTCTATAGGAAATTTGCCATTACCAATGTCAATAAGTTGTTTGGAGAATATGTTTCCAGATTGGTCATTTTGCAACTCGACACGCATATTCTTGCTTAAATGAAGTACTTTGACATGTTTCCACAAATTGGAGGACTTTAGACATGCATTGAGTTCATCAGCTGGCATTGATCGTGGAATCACTGGCAATGTTTGACGAAAAAAGAACAGAACCGAACCGTCGAATTCTCCTGAACAGAACCGTCACCCTGGTGATAGGGTCAAAAAGAAGAAAAGAAAATTACGAAGGTATCAATTTCACTTTACCATTTGCGCAACACAATCCGTTGGCTTCGTTTTTGTTTTATTTGTAATTGTTTCCGATATTAATGTCCGTGGATATCGTTTTGAACATTTACCATCCATCATACACGGTGAATTTTGATTAAGAGTTCCACAGGGACCATGTATCATGTCATAAATAATCTTTAAAGGCATCTTTTCCCGAACTACATTTGTTGCCCCAAATGAAGTCATTTGAAAGCAATTGTTATACCATAGCAACAATAAAGCTCAAATTGACTACGTTTTAGTTACAAATCATTTGTATGGGAAAAAGAAAATGGCTATTTTTAGGGTTTTTACAGCAATAATTCTAATTTTTCTCGCCGTAAAAACCATCCTTGAACTTCAACGAACATTTTAAAAAAAGATTTGGCCAAATTGGTCCAGGCGTTGTTGAGTTATGCGCTTACCAACACATTTTGCCATTCATTTTTATATTATAGAAGATTTAGGGGCAGGGGTCCTCAAATTAGCAGATCAGCGGGAGTCGACCATTTGTTGATTGCAGTCCTCGTCGCGAGTCCTGCATCTCTCGTCGGGACTCCCAACGAAATAAAAACGTTGATCGTCTGTCACAACATTCATTCTGATCGAACAAAAGCGTGAAGGGCTTAAGAAAGAAACGGACTCGCCTGGAAAGGAACGTCAAAGTCAGGTATCGTCATTCCGTCGCGGACGGAGACAATAATTTTCCCCTTCGGCCAAGTGGGTGGGTCGCGATGGTAAATTATCGCCGGTGAGCAGATGGAAGGGAAGCCGGCTTTTGTCGCCGCTCTGTAGGTCGTCATCCGCTGATGCCATTCAAGGGAAAATCTTCTGGGATCTTCTTTGGAGATGAGCGGTACAACTCGTTCCGTCCTTCTCGCCGCGCTTCTCTTTGACTGATTGCAAGAGATGATTCCGCCAACTGTTGCTCTGCTCTTGAGTCGTCACACGAGGGCCCGGTATCGCTTTCCTAAGGCGCATGTTTGACTGGGAGTACGGCGAACCGTGAAACGGGCGAAAAGAAGCGATTAACGAAAAGATGTTCAAACGAAAAGTAAATCATTTTTGTTTCGAGCGACGGCGTATTGTGGACGTGAAAAATTAGTAGTTGTTCTCTCCCTTCTTAGAGTGCCTAAGGATTTTGACATCCAACGAGTTTGCCCCCAATGTGTTTTTGAAATGAATCCAAATTTTCACTTAGTAGGTGGGAACCTGAAATGTAAGTGCTAGTTAGGGGAACGCAACCCATACGTTCGATCCACATCATAAAAACGATAATTTAACGTTCGGCAATTCTCATTTTCCGATATATCTAATCTCATAACTCTGCTGAATACTCCACCTTTTCCAGACGAAATAAGGTTTTTCCGATTTAGTCCGACTGAAAACGTAAAGGTCTGAAGCCAGCTCAACATTTCATTCGCACATTATGCAATACTTTCCTTGCCCTTAGGGTACCGGTAAAGTAAAACACGCTGAAATTGTTACATGGCGGTTTATTATCCTCTTGCACAGCGCGATTGCACAGTTTGACGCAGTCCCACACCTCTCAGACCCATACCTTTCCATTCAGCATCGAAAAGCGCTAGTAAAACTCACAAGCAATGCTTAAATATTCAAGAACTATGGACGATGTTAAATTTGGTAACGGTCGCAGGCCGTAAACAAATTTTACAGCTAATTTCTGAATGTGCCGTATACAAATTGTACTGATAATGTCCCAAAACATGCTTTTTGTACTCCTCTTAAAATCCGAGTTTTGAAGCGTACGACTTTATCACAATAAAACTACTTTAACTCCCTTAATTTACTGGAAAATCTAATCTGGTTACACCTTTGGAAAGCGCGCAAGATTACCTATCTCCATATTCTGTTGAATCGGCAAAACGGTAGACAAATGAACGACACTTTTCTCAAATGGTATTTTTCGGGACTTAAGAACGTCCAAATACGATGAAAACTTCCCCACTTCATGCGGCCGTGCAGCGATAAAAGTCGCCGGATGTACGCGGGCAGAGGAAAGTTTTGCTACGCGTTCTGCAATTTTTCCAATCACAAATTGGTTCGAATCGACGGGTTTAGAATGGCTGAAATGGCCGTCCTGACCGAGTTGTCGTTATAAGTCGAGCACGTTCCACTGGTGCCGCTATCGCGAGAAGAAACTTACAATGGGCCTCTCTCAGGTCTCTCGGACAATCCCCCCGGTTGTTGATAGTTATCGACATATAGGCGTTTTCTTTTATTGACATTTGGTAGATATTTCCAACCAAAGAACCATCTGTCCCGTCCGTGCCGCAGCCGCCTGCCGCTGGCTAATACCATTCGACCATTCTCGAGACACGGTTTTCAATATTGAAGGCAATTTTTCGACAGCTTCCAACTTCGCCAGCGTTTGACCGATCGAGTTAGTTTTAGGAAAGATTGGGTACCCGATTTGGGGAGACCACTCCATCGCGGAAATCAAATTAGATTTTGCTCGCATTCGCCAACTTGACGAACTGTATTTTAGGCAGCTCTTCTTGCGATCCAACTACAATAGAATCAACCACAATCCACAAAAAATATTTCCATTCGCAGTTTTTCCAGACTTAGAGACGGTAACGACAGGTTAACGCAACAGGATGTAGTGTTCCTCGTTGCTCAACCTCATTCGAACTCTCTCAGTGGATTCTGAGTTTGAAAAGTTTTAAAGACAAGGATTTCATTCCCCTATCATTACAGAAATGTAGACATGATCCACTCCAAAAAACCTTGTCAACAGTCCGGTACGTGAGTAGCTAAGATGTACCTTGGCCTGAAGAAAGTGTTGTAATGCGTCACAGCTGGTCTTCTAATTACTGCATTATTGTTAGAGTAGGCAGAGGTATATGCTTGCGGATCATCCATGAACAGTATGTACACCACACAGTGCTATCCTGACACGGCAGTAATTGTACTGAATCAAGCTCTAAAAAATAGAAGAAAAACCCGAACCTGGCGTGATAAAGGCAGGCTTATTAAGACAAACCACAAAATCTATTGCCATTTACTAAGTTCAACTTTATAATGCATATAAGGTTCGTTCCTACGTGGGCTATCGGTCCCTAGTGCTAAACTAAGGTTCAAAAATATTATCAGGAGTAGCCAGCGCGGCGTTGAATGCAGCGATCTCTGGCGGCTGTGAGGTCGACGATGCAACAGCAACTGGAAGTAGCGACAGGACTTCGTTGGGCGTTGTTGCTTCTTCTTCAATTTGTCGAAACGTGTTAGCACGACTTAGAAGAAGAGGAAAATGTAAGGTAGCACGACTCAATGTGTGAACAAACAGAGTGAAGGCACTTAATAATAATATGCGAAGTGAAATCAAAAGAAACCTACTCTCAGTCTCATTAAGGGGGGATATCTTGACGGAGGAGGCTAATTGGGTTGGGAAAAGTGAGAGAGTCGTCCGGTTGTTAACAATCGTATTAATTCACGCCAATAAGCTGATGAGGTAAATGTTCGTAACGTGGATGGCTTCTAGTGGTTGAAAATGACTGGAACTTGGTTTGTGAGTTTGAAGACGTGTGTGACGCGAATTCCAACCTCGAAATGAAAATATATGAGAGAGAACGGCAGAACTAATTCCGGCGAAATTTGATATTTAGCTAGGCAATTAGTAGTAGGAAAGTGGGGGTCGAAGGCCAAAAATGACAGCTCTGTCCGCATCCAAAGTGGGGAAAGGACTTCCCCTCCCCTCACAATGCACCAGCCTCCTCTCAAATTACGTCAATTGCACAATATTATTACATTTCCACCCTTAGGTCTGTTTGAATTTATCATTTAGCTTGTAGCGAGCAGTTGCCATGCATTACCTTACGCAGGTATTGCCTTGGGAGATTTGTACTATGTAGGAAAAGTTCATGATCTGGTTACACGTTTGATCTAACACTTGGCAAGTTTCCAAAATAGATCAACTGTTGTCATGTTATTTTGTCATTCCGTCATTCGCGAACCAGACGGAATCGTTATAAGCTTGCTTAGTAGCAGTCAAAGCCGGGAGGTTCACTGTTGCAGGAAGTACAGTCGAGCAGCACTGGGAGGCCCAAGACGTGCAGAATGGAGAGTCTTCGAGAGTTGTCGATGTCGCCATGTTCCTTAAGGAGCTGGCTCGTCCAGTGATCTCGCTCAACCCACTTTCCCCAAAATAATTTCACGAACGTTGGCGAAAAACACGTATCATGTCCCTCAGCCACCTGTATTGTTACTGTTGTTTGACAGTTAGGAGCACTTGATGGGTTTTTTTCTACCTCTCTACGTTACCAACATCGCTTACACCATTACCAACCTTCTTTCTCTCTTCCATCCTCGGGTGGTGGTGGGAGCTGATGTCCTATAATAGGAATACTTCCACCACTCCTCTAGAGTTCAGACGACCGATGACGCCAAAATATCTTTATAATTTATCAGCAACATCAATCTCAAGCAGACTGTAACTGTGATAATTATCATAACATTGTAGGGACCACAGTCACAAAAGCTGATAGTAGTTAGAAGTGACGTGTTTTTTTCCCTTCGGCCGTGTTCAGGCAGCTACACCACTTACGGTATCCACTGATAGTATCCAATCAGAAGTGTTATATTTTATTTCTTTTTGATGTGAATGACGTCAAGACACCAGCCATCACCAGCTCCATACGCCATTTTTATTCCCATTCCCAATTCTACCTATCTGCGTACCACCACGTGCACGTTAAAACTGCTTATATTAGTCATTCATTGCCATTTCCTCACTTTTCATAATTGCAAATTTCATAATTATAAAAAAGAGAAAGAGAGAGATTAGAAATTTTTTGGGGTCGCAGTATCCCGCAAGTCATGTACTCAACGTATACCAGCGTCATACCTGGACGACATACTCAGGAAACGTCTACCAGCACCATACAGCCGAAGGACAATTGGACAAAGAAGAATCACGAACATTAAACATCGCTCGAAGAAAACTTGTGCCAAGTACCAGATTATTTTTCCTTTCGCTTCAGACTTTTCACGAGCAGTAACTTTATTTTCTATTCATGTTTATGAGCTCAACGATTAATTTATTTCCAACAGTTTTTTGTATTAAACATTTTGTGTGCAAAATCTGGTTGGATAACCATTCACCACTTTGTCACAACAGGCCGAAAATCTTTTTCTTTCCCTTTGACCAAATTCGAACCTTTTTTTATAGTCTGTCCGCGTTAAGGGTTTAAGTATAATTTCCACGCCAAAACGTCCAGCATCCATCTCTGTCATTACCTAAAACATCATCACACACTAAAAGAAATAAACAGCTATAACCAACAAATTTCGAGTGTGGACAAGAACTAGGAGGAGATTGACGAGAGCAGCTCAATAAATTATCGGACAGTTCGATGAAAATTTATCAATGTGGAAAAGTGTAATTACAGTTCACTTTTGTATTTATAAATTCAAAATACACGACTGCCGTGAATGACGTTTATTAGATAATTAGGTCCCCCCCCCCTCCGTCAACAACAAAATTTCGGAATTTCAACAACTCTCGTTTTTATTTATTATTATTATTTAAACTATTTCCCTGTGAGTGTGAATGCCTCTGTTATGGAGAAGAACTGAGCTATCGGGCTATTTAATTTACTAATTTATAATACATTGACACAAGATTATTATTACAGGTCTTGGTTATTAATGAAAAAGGATTATAAAAATATATTAATTTGAAGAGAGTGATCAAATAATACATTTTTTAAATTCGAAGCGAACCAATATACTCTTTTATTCCCTTCCACCTATAGATATTTTGAGCCGCAGTTGTGCGACATTGATGTAGTGCCATGTGCAAGTCCGACAGTTGAAAAGCGAGCCGGAGCCAGATGCTGCGGGACATTGAAAGAGCCTTCTTTCGAGATCTGTTCAATTGAACTTGATAAAATTAAATTGGGTCGGTTCATGATCATTTGTTGTATAAAGGAAAGATATGAGCTAGGTAGCTGCTATTAGTAATTATCCTAATAATGGCTTTTTGCGTCAGAATTATCGATTTCAGTGTCGCATCACAAGCACTCCCCCAGGCAGTCTGGGCATAAAAAATTATTGACAGGAGTAAATCGTTCTAAGAAGTGATCTGGATAGCACCGATCGCCATCTGGCAAAAACATAAGTACTTACGTAGATTTTTATTAACATGTACCACCTGCTTCCTCCATTTCAGCCTAAGTTCAAAAATAATACTTAAAATCAGAGCTTTGGCCAATTTTAGAGCATGCCATGCGTAGAGACGAATCGCTATCTATTTTATGAACAAGGATGTCGGGCATGGGTAGAGAAATGGCTAGTGTACCGTTTTTTTTTCAAATTGAGAGGTAACTTATTAGCAATAAGCCATGAATTCTCGACCTGAAGACTTCTTCCAACCAGGGCACAAATAGCTTCCCATTTTTCACTGCTACAAAAATGGACTTCTCCCCTGGGAAATCCAAGTGCCCTAATTCATTGACGGACATGAAAAAACAGGACGCAGTACCTTCAGCACAGTTTCTCGTAGGATGTTCTTAGTTTGTATAGCAGAAAACTGATTAAGTTAACTGGTAGTGCGATGCGAACGCACGTTTGGCTTACGACAGAACTGTGATACGTCCCAACCAGATATTGTGTTTGAGGTCAAAGCAGTCGGGTGCGGTTTCTTGTGCCGTGTTTCGCTTACTATTACCATCCTCCCACAAACAATCGCAATCGCACCCACGCGTCATATTTGCCCTTAAAATCGAACATGGAAATGGAGGCTTGTCGTCACATTATAAGACGTAATCAAGTCGTAGGTTGATCGAGTTTTGAAATGTCTCCCCCTTCATTATCTCCCTGAAAGGCTTAAACGAGAAGCCGTTTGAGGATATCGGCAGCGATCTACGATGAGATCGACGAAACGCTTTTTTCGTCTATCGGAGCCTAAACGCCGTATCTGCTTTGAGGACTTTTTGGGAATTTAATGGCGGCGCTTCAACAGTTCATCTCGTAACACGCAATATGGGCCAGTAACTGGTCTGGATCTTTTCGAAGACCCCGACAAAAATCGAGGCTGAATGATGGTAAAACGGTGCAGTTGTGCTGGATAAAGGGCACGTGGTATGGGAGGAAATCATGTAAATGAGGAAACTGGAACGTGCTGCAACGCTCCAAGAACCTGTGCCATCGCAAAGCTACCCTGCGACCTGAGAGTAACGATCAACAGCTTCATAGAAGCCAATGGCAAGACCTACGACTCCATTCGTTGGCGACAAGTATAAAGAATTATTTCACCACCCAAAAAAAAAACGCTCGTGGTTACGAAGCGGCCATAGCAAAACTACCCTGTACCTTGATAAAGTCGACACAAGCCTTATTTCACGAAGAATCATGTGGTTCTGGAATGAATGCCTACGAAGTAGCTAGGGAGCAACTCTTCAGCTCACACCAACAGAAATATGAGCGGGCTTTCAACTTAAATACCCTACTGACACAACATGAGAGAGCCATTAACGCCTTTAGATTTAAAAAATGTATTTTTCCCAAGGTACCTCACGCTTTAATTGAATTTCAGAGCTCTCCACTTAGAATCAGTTCTGCTGTATGTTCGTATTTCGAAGCCAAAAAAAAAAAAAATACTGGACTGTCATCTGTTAATAACACTCATTAGATATTCCTATTTACTATATAGGAACTCCAACGATTCAGGGATTTTACCGCCGTTGTTTCACTTACAACTATTCCCAAAAGATTTTACCAGGTCATTCTGGAAAAGCGACTCCTCCTTCTCAAAAAAAAATCATGTCTACAGCCTCATCAATTTTCTGTGTGCCGATTGTTCAATAATGGTCAGAGCGTGAGAATGAGCAGCACAATAAATTCCGGAGCTGTAAGGGCTACCGATGTTTTACCAAGTTCAAATCAACTGAGTGAAAAATAAATTGAATTGGTCGCAAAAACCACGAAAACCAGTGAATTTGTGCAGAGTACAGGAAAGTTGTGTGATGTGGCGCACTATGTGGAGAGAAAGCCACTATGTTTGCAGAGTTCATAGACTCTCGTTCTCTCTTACGTGTTACCATAAACTCTCATTGTTTTCTTCACTCCTAATGTAATTTCTTTGTCCGCACCCAGCGAAATTTACAAGCAAATTTGAATCTAAACTGACTATTTCCATTGTGATCAAACAACAGTCCCCCCCCCCCACCCAAGAGCGATACTACTGATTATCATTAAGTGTTTTTGTGTGAACGGGTTCAAACAACTTGATGGTGATACAAATATCTCCTGCGACGCATCTCAAAACCTCGATGTGTCCTCAATGGTTATTCACTGTGGCATTGATACAATCTCTTAACTCTATTTTCTTGAACATAGAATTTAGCAGTGTTCAACGTTCCTGAATTGATTGGGTTGCTACTTATGTTTCGATCTTTATTGAATAGCCGAAGATGATTTATTAGCTCCATAGGTGAGTTCTGTGACTGTCAACATTATTTTTTAGTCACTCAAGTTATTGTAAGGCGACACAATAAATCGAGGAACGTTGAGCAGTAGAAAGGAGGAAAAGTAGAAGGAAAGTAGAAAGGAAAGTTATTTAATCGGACGAAAAATAAAATTTAGGTTCTCTCAGACCATACTGAGTCCGAAAACACTTTGGGAAAACGGTTTGTGCGTATGTGAACGCGATTATGAAAAAACTGCCCAACCAAATCAGCTCAAACTTGATATCCAGCCCGCACATCACCATGGGACCCCAAAATAAGGGTATGAACAACATTCGTCCAATAATAGCTACATTTATCATAGTCGTCAGAACACCATATTTTGTTTCTCAAAATTGGCTTCAACGATTTTGATTACATTTTTTATATGGACAGCTCTAAATGAGGCAACTATACCATAAAATTCCCATTCGTGGGAAAATTACGTGAGCACCACAATAAATTATCACAATTTTCGACGAAATTCCGTTTTAGCGCAGTTTTTCCTTATAAACTTCGCTGAAATGTTACTAGAATGTTAAAAATTATTGGTGTAGTAGTCCAATCCAATACCTATACGGCGAGTGCTTAAAAACGCTCATAAGATACATGGGGCTCACTCCAGAAATTCCTGAATTTCAACTACTGCCGTTTCTAAACGTTTTTACCCAATAGCTCTGCAAAAGTGATTACTATCCTCTTCAAAAAAATCGTGTTTACAGGCTCATCAATTCTCCGTGTACCGATTGCTCCATAACCGTCAGGGAATGAAAACGAGTTCCCCAATAAATTCCAGAACTGTGAGCGCTACCGCTTTCAGCCGCTGTGAAGTGTTGTTTGACCAAGTGAAAGGAACTGAGTGATAGATAAATTGAGTAACTAGATATAGCCGTGAACACAAGAGGATTGACGTAGAGCTGAGGAAAGTTGGGTGATGCGGCGCACCTGAAATTTTGTTATTCATTCGTATAAGCTGAGAGAAAAACAGGATTCGTTGGTTGAGCGATAAAAACCGCGAGTGTACGAGATGCTGAGTAAAGTTGCGTGATGCGTGGCACAACTTTTTTCCCCCTTTTTTTTTAAGGGGCTCTCCTCATCTTCCCAAAGATCATCGGGCGAAATGAGCTCCCGTACGTTGACAATGGATAACGAGCGTTTTTGCCTGGAGAACACCTTTTTTGTCCTTTTCCGCCACAGAGCCCCTCAACCTCTGACACAAAGATTCAGAGATACCTGTTTTATATCTTCACCCGCCTCGAGTTCAATGAAAGGAGACCTTCGTCAGAAGTGGCAGCTACGACGTAACCCTGGAGTTTCTTGCGGTTTCTCAACGTCTATAGACAGTCTGACCTTTCCCTTTTGTAGGGCGATACCTAGTCCTTTGCGAGGAGAGAAACCCTCTTGCCACGAGTTGTCTGCCACGGGGGTTACGACTGTTAACCTCCACAGTTTGGTGGAAGACTACGCCTTCTGACGATCATAGTTTGCTTACGTCGTTTCAAGGAGCGTGTTTACAGTAACTGCTGAATAATATTGAAACACTACATCAATATTTAATTATAAAGAGATCCCTTCGCCAAATTTTCAACGTCCTCCGCATGGTTGGACTAAGACTAACTGCATTCTGACTTCTCTCAAAAGACGTAGGACGAGGACCAGATCCGTCTGAGGCAATTCGTTCTAAGCCTGACGAAGCGCAATTTGTAGTGGCGACTTTTCGGGTAACGTCTTGCAGCAGAAGAAGATTCGACGACGGCAGTTAGACGCCCAGCCAGTCGCGGCTAATGGCCAGGTGATTAGGGAGATACTTACGGGGAGAGGGAATGAAGCTTTTCAAAAGACACGCGAGCCGCGGCTTGTAAGTCTCGGTTTTGGATTAGAGCGCCCCGCCAGGGCCAGGGCAATCAACAAGTTGGTGCAGAGTCATCCGAGGTAACCAATGGGGCCTTCATCATCGGGCCTTATGAGGACATTGTCTATCTTCGGCTGCTGGTTCGTCTTGAGGTTCCTGGGGCGCACACTAAGGACTTCATTAGCCACAAAAACCACGAGACGCCTCCTTACTTTACTTTCCTTTATGTAAGGGTTGACGATTTTTTTCCTTTAGCTTTTTTCATATCTTTACATTTCAACGTCCTCCTAGTAAAAAAAAGAAAAAATCGTTTAGGTAAATTGTTTGTGGTGTATGTAGGTTCAATCTAGAGTACTACTACACTAGAAGGGAATCGACTTCTGGCTGGTCTTGGAATGGTTCAAGGAGCGGACCTCTTAAACCCAATGGGCCAACTCTGCATGGTTCAGTTAATGGAAGGGGACTTCTGAGTTATTCTACTCTTCAACGTTGACAGAGTAGGGTTCAGAGTGCGCCCAAGGGAGAGAACACCGCGACTTCCCAGCTGTTTCCTGGACACAACTGATGAAGAGATTGGCATTACAATGTTATGAAAGCTCGCTGTCATTCCTGTGGTAGCCAGTTTGAGCAGATGAATCATGGAAGAGTCAAGAGCAAGGGCCTGTTCTGAGTTGTCTCTGAAAAAGACACCATCGTCCAGATCAGCCTATCGTGACCCTGGACGTCCAGGTGGTATCTTGATGCAGCAATCTGCACTGACTTAGCAAACCAAGAAGAGCAAATGTGACAGGATGGATGTCAGAAGGACATCGAGGTTGCAAGAGAAAATAGAAAGACTACGTTCGCCTACCACACCTACAGGGCAACTGTCTCATTGTGGGACATCTGAGTTGCTAGTCCAAAAGGCATTTAAAGAATACTGACCTAGTGCTAGAACTTGACAGGAATTAGTTCCTTGGTGGCACTGGGAAAATTGGGCCACAACTGGGTCTATTCTGTAGGCGAACATGAGCCTCATGTCCTCCCAGTTCCTCCCCTAACTCCCATGGAGCTGGCGTTCTTTGGTGTGGCGTCCCCAATACAAAACGGAAGACAACCTGGACGTCCATCGCTGCAACCTCCTCTGGCTCCAGCTGATGAACCCCAAGCACTCTGAGGTGCACTGCAGAAAGCTCCTCACACATGCACCGTACGACCTCGAAATTATCAATCTTAGCTAGGTGGTACCTTAGTGAACAGTGACCTGTAAACAGGCCACACTAGTCGTATACTATCTCTCTCCAGGCTGAGGATCTCTCTCGTTCGCTCCCTGGAAAGTCTGATAAGCAGCACTTGGCAGCCCTGCACTTCTCCTCCCACGTGCCAACCGTATTGAAATTTCTGGTCTTTAGAACAACTTCTTTTATGAGTAAATATCAAAGAGGACTCTTTCAGGGCATACCTAGCATTTCTTAGAAAGCTAGGCATGGAATTATGAGGTACTTGAACTGGCAGAATACGACCTTCGGCCTTATCTGTAAAGGGGCAGTCAGAGTTCAATCATAATAATAGCAAGCCAAGAAGAGGAGGCAGAAAATGACAGGGTTGCCAGAGAAAACGGGAAAACTATTCAACTAATCATCAACTAATTATAGTAACCACGATGAACCCCCCCACCCACTTTTGTTCTCGCAAAACCGAATCTAACGGTTTTGATTAAATTATTCTGGTAAGCAGTTCCCAGCTGCTTGAAAGTAATTTAAAATTGTCATCAGTGAGAAAATAAGCAGCAGCACAATAAATTATGGAAACTTTCGGCAAAAATTGATTTTGAACCAGGTTTTGAATTAATTAATTTAATTTAATATCTTACGTTACAAGACATCGGAATTCCAAATCTGCCGTGCGTCTTCCAGGTCGTATTTTTTACTTTATTATTACTTTTACGTCTTCTAAAAAATCTTTCTTTTCGCAAAAAAATTTTATTCGAAATCTCGTTACGCCCATCTACTCGTCAATTAGATCGGACGAATGGTTGTTATGGGCAAAAAATTGGTAAACAACGAAATTGGCTGTTTTATTGCAATTACCTCGAGTCTTAAAGGAGCAGTCTACATTGAAAACAGTTAAATCATAGTAAATGTACTGCGGCATTTTTTACTGCTTGAACAAATTCGCGGGGCAATATTGCGAAAGTTATCGTTCTTCTCTGCCCTGCCCTCATTGGCCCTCAATGCTTCCCTTCTCACTCCAACCACTCGACGCTTAGAAAATGTCAATATTTCTTGTTCCGTAGGTTGACATGTATTTTTCGATGCTGAATCTAACGGGATGTGGATCTTGGGAGTATTGTAGTTTTCCGAATTATTGATATAGCCACGTTATATTTTTAATATTTTTCGACCTTCGATTGAATATGATAAGTGCCAATCATGCTGTGCAAGAAAATAATAAAACGTTTGTTTGATAATTTGCAGCAAAACCAAATAAATTCGAGGCGTATGACGCAGAATCCGCGTTGGAAAAGAACAGTACTGGTTGTAAAATAATGTAGTACAGCCACAATTTCGAAATTTAAACCAGTGTTGCCCTTCTAATAACTTTTTTGCAATACTTGAACCATGAACACGAACATTCACGACAAAAAAAAAGCAATCGAGTTGACCACAATTTCTACAAGTTCTTGGATGTCAAGCGCTAGCAGCTTCTACATAGAGCGCCAAGTTATGCTCGACCTGAATAATATGCTGAGTGAAAATGACTTTAGACTAATCGCTAAAACTACAAAAATATGCTTAGTGCGCGTGTGAATGGGGAATGTTATGCGATGCGTTGCACCAAACATTTTCTAGGCGCTTCAAATAAACGACCGAGAACTTTCTTCACGAAGTCTTTACGTGTAGGATCGAGACGCCTTATGAGCGTGCCTAAGAGTACGAAAAAAAAAAATTCAAGTAACGCTAGATGAGCACTGGCGAAACCTGGAGACTTCGACGCCGATATTCTTAGCAGAAAGGGAACCGCTTAGCACGTCATTGAACTTCAAATTGCCCGTTAATTCGTCATTTCGCAAATGAAGGGCCGCCGCTAGCTCGGGGGACGTTATTATTAGGCGCTAACGGCCTCGCAAATATTTTCTAATGGCCTCGCTATTGCGTGAGAAACAATCAAAAGTGGCGACATCAAAGTCGCCAAACTTTCGCTCGAATTAACGGAAAGTCCTGATCTCGCCCGAAGTTAAAAGATTTATTTTTGAAACGATTTGAACGTGCGCAGTTTAAAGGTTGAATCGATTCACCCAATCGGTAGATGTTTTTCTGATGTTATCTTCAGAATGCATAGCGTAATAACGAAATAGTATTTCGATTAGAACATCCTGTCCAAGCGGCACTCAAAGTCGTGGCAATCAGCATCAGCCATTCACCGACTCGTTAAATCTTTACCGTGCATATTAAATAATTAACTAATTCAAAGCAAACTTCGTGAAATTTATTGGGAAGTGTTCTGGGAATGCTCCCTGAATTGATGAGTGATTCACGGGTCAACTAAACTGATTCCTGCCAACTTGGAAATAATTCTGATCCCGATGGATGTAATTCCTAACAAAGTATTGATGACTGAATGCCCAATGTAGCTTCCTCCGACGAGAGTGGTGATAGTTGAAGTATATCACAGCTGCATAGTGAAGATTAACGTGAATTATTGTGATGAAAGAAGACGAAGAATGACATTCTTAGGAAAGAAGAGCAGAAATTGAATTGAATTAATGAAGATGTTGCAAAGAAAGAAACAATCGCGTGACCATGAAACAAGAAGGAAATATGAAACTGTACAGAAGTTGTTACACCTTCTATTGTGGAGGCAGCTTCGTCGTCGCGGGTACCTGGGCATGGCTATATATCTGTAAACTGAACAGTACAGAATAATTGGGAAGAGAACTGTTTGGCTCAGCCCAAAAACCAAATACTGGTACGACAGTTTGACAGCTGTCCTGGGAACGAGACGCTAAAACTGCTTGACCCTTGCCAACCAGCCCCTTTCTTCCCTCCCAACAAGCTGGTTTTTTCGAAGTGCCTGCTCCAGTTTTTTATTTATTTATTATCAGGAAGGAAAAAGGGAACAACGAAAACCGAAAAGAAAGCTAATCAAAACAGTCACACATGGTAGAAGTGAAACTTTAACGTGCAAAACCGAATCGCAACGGACAAGTGGAAAAATAACGGCTAAGTGGAAAAACGCATCGATTCGACTAGTACATTAACAATCTGCCTGTAAAACTTCGAGTAAAAATTTTTTTGCGATGCGTTTTTCCACTTAGCCGTTATTTTTCCACTTGTCCGTTATTTTTCCACTTGTCCGTTGTGATTCGTTTTTCCACTTGTCCGTTGCGATTCGTTTTTCCACTTGCCCGTTGCGATTCGGTTTTGCACGTTAAAGTTTCACTTCTACCATGTGTGACTGTCACACATTTGTATTTCTTTACTCACAGGTTTACTGCAAATTATGAATTGGTTAGGATAGGTAAATTGTAATGAATGCATTTTTTATGTTATTTAAACATATTATATTGTATTAAACAAGAAAAGATATTTCAATCCGGGAAAAATCCGGGGAAAAAAACAACCATAGTCTACTGTACAATTAAACATTTACAAAAGAACATTAGGAAATGCATATTTTTCGTCATTAATCAGTATTTGGCTCATCTGCGTTATAATCAATAAAACAAACAATCGGCTTATGGTAACTAAAATAAGATATAAAAATTGTAATGAATGCATTTTTTATATTATTTAAACATATTTTATTTTATTAAACAAGAAAACATAATTCAATCCGGGGGAAAAAAAATCTAGGTCACTGATGTATGTTGGTTGATATTTCCGTTCAATGGACAGCCACAGAAATAGTTGCGGGTAACAAAATGACAGTATATGTTACTTGAATACGGCCGGTTGATCACATTCAGACTCAGACTTGTTTTATTGTTCAAACAAAGAATAGTTCTAGGAAAAAAAGATACTAACGGCACGCGGTATTCCCAGGCGGTCACCCATTTAAGTACAAACCGCCCGACGTTGCTTAACTAAGGTGATGGGACGATAACCGGTGTGTTCAACGTCGTCTTCTCGTCGTTCAACGACGTTGCGTAATAAGGAGACCAGACTACTAAGCATACTCCAAGTGGACCAGCGCATTGTACAGGAGAGTGATGGCGTCAACATTGTTGAAGTCCCTTGTATGCTGCTTGAGGAAACCCAATGCACGCATCCCACGGCTTTAGATGCAGTCAATGTGCCCATTCATCGAAAGACGGCGGTCAAGAAGCAGACCAAAGTCCGTGAATGACGTCTTCCAAACGAGGGAACTCCAAGCAAGAGAGTAATCAAAGACTAGAGGCAGCGCTTACCTTGAGAAGACCATGGCTGCACATTTGCTGTGGTTGAGACGCAAGCTGCAAGTAAGGCAACACTCCTCAAACCTAAACAAGCAGGCCTGAAGGGACTCACAGTCAGCAACCGAGTTAACTCTCTTATAGAACTTACAGTCGTCAGCAGATACGAGGCAGTAAGCATCAAGAGCGACTGAAGTGATGGTGTTAATGAGCAGAAGGAAGAGGAATGGTCCAATATGGGAGCCCTGAGGGGGCACTGGAGCACGCAGGGAATGGCGAGGAAGTAGAACCCCTCTACTATAAGCCGTCAATCACGAAGATATTCTCGATCAAGGCACCATGCAACCCCTGAGAATGAAGCAATGCGATGAGATACTTGTGAGAAACTCTATTGAAGGCCTTCGAAATCTGTCGAGATTACATCTACCTGACCACCCTCCAAAAAGCATAGTAGAGTTTTAGTCGCAAGACTTCGAGCCGCCAACGTCCTTCCCTTTGGTCACATAAGTTCAACAGTCCAGTGGGTTTTCCACTTGTCAACACCATGTTGCGTGGACTGTAATTCAGTCTCTTCCATATTACGCTAAAATGAACTCACTCATGATTTTCTAGTGTGTATTAATCTAACCAATGTTTTCCCGTACTTTATTTGCCTTCCTTTCTTGCAACAATCGAGAACCAATACGCTATAATAATTCAAATTACTACAAAAACAGATCATCAGGTACGTACGTCTGCTAAATGGACGATGTAACGTTTCTCCCAGACTTATATTAACTTATTTCAGATTGGGTAAGAGGCAAGAGTTGAGGGTAAGAGCTTCGGAGTTAGAACGCGCATAGTAACTGAGCAGAGCGTCTGAAAACAACTGAAGAATGGTTGCAATCGATGGTTTGCATCTTAGAGTCAACAATTTCTTGTTTGAGCCAGTTTGCAACAAATATACTTGAATGACTACACCTGAGACACAGGCATAGCACACGTTCAATCAACAGCGTCCGTTCATGGAAGAAATACTTCGAAGCCTAGAAATTAAAACAGTAGACTCATATTATTGCTGATGATTCTGATAACCTGGTCGGAGGACAAAACCTTTGGAGATCCAGGGGGAGATTGATCCAAAGCATGAGCGCCACACTACTAGTTGATTAAGGGCACAGACTCTTGGTTTTTTCCTTGATTTTGTTTACCATTCGATTTTATTGTCTCAATCATATTTGCTTGGTGCAATCAAGGTATCCTGGACTCAGAGTAGCTTCACGTGTGTCCTGTGTTCACTTAACTGTTCAGACATTCTGACTTCGACTCAAAAGTATCCAACGAATGAAGCTGCGAAGGAAAGAAAACATGACAAGTAATGTGATGGAATAATCTCTTCCTCGATCTTACATTCCGTTGACAAAATTGGAAATTCTTGATGTCGCCAGGAGCTGCTGAAGCACCGGTTGACAATTCTCTCAGAATGAAGTTGAAAGGTAACCTTCTGGTTACAATTGTTTCAAAGTTGCCAAAAAAAAGAGCTGCAACAAAGACGTCATGAAGCTGTCAGTCTGTTGAAAATTTTGACGCATTGGCGTCGGATTTGGTCGGCGAGCTAAATAAAAATTGTAACGGCCCACGTCGTTCTCATTCTTCCGCACGTTGGTTTACAATTCAAGTGATTGAAGAGACAGACGAAGAAAAAAGGCAAGTCTTTCAGCTCTGATTACTCGCAGAAGCCTGTTGGAAGGAACGTTATCCTACAAAAGCTTCTGGAACCTTCCAGGGCACGGTTTCTCGACAAAGACTCCGAGAGCCCTCAGAGGAGAGCACAATGAGGGGAAAAGACGTTGGGTTCTCGGCACAATCGCCGAATTTTCTTCTGAGCGAAAGAGGGAGAAATATTTGTGAAGAAAAACGACCGATCGTCAACGCCGAAACTCAATTAAAGCTGTATTGTGGTTTTTGTGCATGAAGGAGGCAAGCATTAAAGTGAGAAATGCCGATCGCTAGGAGATCGAACCATTTACTACCTTCCTGTAAAAATAAATGTGACTAATGCTGATAAATAGTATACGGGCCTCCACGTCAACGTTACGTGTTGTAACCCCTATACAGAAATCAATATTGAGAACAAAAAGGAAACCCTTGAACATTTCATAAAATTAAACCTTTTAATGCCGCCTGAGTTTTTGCATTAAAGTTAAATCAAGTCAGCTCTTGAGGTTTTCAATGAGAACTGAAAGTGTTTTATGTACAATAATAATAACCCATACCCCACCTTTTAAGCTTTAAAGATACACCCACGTATATCTATCTCAGCGTGCCATTCGTAAGTCCCCAGCCAACTTTTCTCGCCTCGACACAAGAAGAAAGCATTAACACGGCTGGATGCCACTGCAAGGTAATATCTGCGTCAACCGACAAGGAACTCTCTTCATCTTAATACGGTCTAAATACCCCAGATAGGTACCTAAATAGCTATTAGAATTACCTCTTCAATTTTCCGTTATCAATGAAAATCCTGAATCTGATGGGGAACTGCACAAATAAGGAGAGCACAAGAAGATGGCCCTGAAACACAGTATTTGAAAAGGGCTACTTCGGAGAACGAATGGTGCAAGAATTGAGTTTTTCGGAAGTACAAACATGAATTGGTTCCAGAAAGAGGATTGTTAATGGAAGGTAGAAGACTTTTCACGCGTCACGAGGAAGGACATTTTAAACCAAATTTATGAGGGAAATTTAGGTTGTCGAATGTCGTCGAAGGGCACAGGAATCAGTATGGTTGGCAGGCTGTACAACTGACGTGAAAGGGATAGTGGAACCGTTAATCATGTCGGGAACATCACCAGAACAGAAAAGAACCCCTTATTACTAAAGATTTGCCAAATGAACCTTGTAGTGTCTTGGTAGCTGACTTGATGAAAAATGCAATGTTACTATTCACGTTGGTTCGAGTTGAAACACTTATGTCCGGAACTATCAGCGGGAAGATGGCAAATATTTTTGCTCGACCTACGAAAATCCGCACAGATGGCGGCACTCGGTGCACTGCAGAACAGTTGCTGCAATTTGCATAAGAGTAGTGTTTCTTGCAGCAATAACAAGCAGCCATCATTTCCTACAGTCAAACGGGAAACTTTGCGAATTCACACAAAAATTTGTTGAAAAATGAAGATCCCAATCTTGGTCTGTTGTTTCCGGTAGAGTAACTTTATGGACGAAAACTAAGATCATCTCTCCTATCTATCAACAATTACCGGCGATTAAATGAATTGGGATTTCAAGAAAAAGATTTAGCCTTAAAAACAGGACAAAAATTAACATAATAACAAAAGAGGGGTCAGAGCATTGCCAGAATTAAAAGAAGGAGATCGAGTGTGGGAGAAAGATTTGAAACGCGACGGGAAAATGAGTCAAGTGGTACGAAAGAAGCATTTGGCACAGAAACTCGCTCTTTCTGCTTCAGGTGAACCAAATAATGCTCCAAATAACGTCGAAGACCAGGAAATGTTCGCACAGTGGCGTAGAAGCCAACGAAATATGGCCAAGCCAGTTTACTGTAGCAATGACATTTTAAAATTTTATTTTGCCCCGAAGTGGAGATATAGTGTAGGCTATGTCTACAGTCGTTATTATGAATACGTGTTGACTCGGGTGAAATATACGTTGGCCTGACATTTATCTTCTTACCATTAGCTATCCCTGACCACAGAAAAGAATGTCCTATGGTTGAGGGATAAATTCTGCAAGGGGTTAGCAATTTGTGAATGCAGCTTGAAACGAAATAAAGCTTCGAGTCGAGCTATTCGGCAGAGCCATACTCTTCAACTGAAGTTATTAAAAATGCAGGAAAATGGTTTATTCTCAAGACACTCAAGACTGGGCTGAAGTGAGTGACATTCGTAATCTAAAGTTTGACCACTCGCCTTGAAGTACTGAATGGTCACACACACGAATTCAAAACCAAATTGGAATCAGGAGAACATGATCTAAGTCGACATTTAATTGGTTATTCAAAATTTGGTCAAATTAAAATTAGGTCACCGATGAAATAAGTCGAAACCTTCGGAAAAAACGCTGAAAATTATTATACAACGGTTTATTATTCTTTTGCGCCACTTGACGAAGTCTCGCACTTCCAAGACCAATCAGCATAGAAAAATACCAGTAAGCGATACAAAATACTCGCTATATTATAGACAAATCGTAAACCAATGACACAAATAAAAATAGTCAGGTCAATTACAACAGCTGATCCAATGATTTAACTGACACTATGACGGTGACGAGTCGAGCTGACGGGTCGTTGGAGTGAGACGTGAGGCAGCCCGGGAATGAGCGCAGGCTAGGGAGAATCGATGACTTTTGCTGTATTTTCCAGCGAGTTCTTTCAAGGAGTGACTGTTTTCGATCTCGACGCAGTCATATACGACCCAGCAAGGGAAAATAGCAAGAAAAAGTTTCCAAACGTGACGTAATTGCGATAAAACTGGCATGATTTCCTTATAGTAAATTTTTTATATCATATATATCATGAGAGCTTACTGACATTCATACGATAACCCATAATAATCCACAAGTTCCATGTCCAAACCAATGCCTACTATTACAGTTTTTATCCGATGATTCAAAAATCGTAAACGTGGACCTTTTTACAAAAACCGTAATCACCTGTGCACTAACTAACTAAATTAAGTAACTCAGTAAATTATGGAACTGCAATCAGAACAGAGTAAAATATCTGGTGCGTTGCAACACACAACTTTTCTTAGCTCTACGTCAATCCACTTTGTACATGGCTAATTCTATTTAATCAATTCATTTATCATTCAGTTCATTTGAACTTGGTAGCGCTTACAGTTCCAGATTTTATTATGCTGCTCGTACTCATCGCAGGACCTTCATTGAGCAATTGGTACAAAGAGAATTAATGAGGCTGTAAACACAAATTTTTTGAAGAAGGATAGTAATTACTTTTGCAGAGTTATTGGGTAAAAACGTTTAGAACTGGTAGTAAGCGAAACGGCGGTGGTTGAAACTCAGGAATTTCTGGAGTAACTCCCACGTATCTCATGAGCGTTTTTAAACACTCACCCTTTAGGTATGGGATTGGACTACGATACCAATTTTTTAAAAACATTCTACTAACATTCCAGCGGAGTTTATAAGGAAAAAACTACGCTAAAAACGCTTCTCGTCGAAAATTTTGATAATTTATTGTGCTGCTCTCGTCATTTTCCCCCGAATGGGAATTTTATGGTATCATTGCCTTATTGAGAGCTATCAACATAAAACATTTAATCAAAATCGTTAGAGCCGTTTTTGAGAAAAAAATTTGGTGTTATGATCACTATGATAACTATAGTTAACTTTCGGTGGATTTTGCCCATACCCTTATTTTTGCGTCCCATGGTAACCTGTAGGCTAGACATCAAGTTTCAGCTGATTTGGTACGGTGGTTTTCTCTAAAAACCGCGCTAAATTCGATTTCGTCGAAAGTTTTGGTAATTCGAAAGTTTGGTTTTGGTGTGCTGCTCTCGTCATTTTCCCACAAATGGGAGTTTTATGGTATAGTTGTCATATTGGGAGCTATCAATATAAAAAAATTAAACAAAATCGTTAAAGCCGTTTTTGAGAAAAAAATATTTGGTGTTTTGATCACTATGATAACTATAGTTAAATTTCGGTTGATTTTGTTCATACCCTTATTTTGGCGTCCCATGATGACCTACGGGCGAGATATGAAGTTTGAGCTGATTTGGTTCGGTGGTTTTCTCTAAAAATCGTTCACAGACACACATACACACACAGACCATTTTCCCAAATAGTGTTTTTCGGACTCAGGAGGGTCTGAAACGTAAAGATCTGAAGAAAACTCAAAATTTTTTTTCCGGCCGATTACATAACTTTCCTTTCTACTTCGTAGAGCCAAGGAAAATAAAAATAGGTTGTATTTGTAGCTAAAGCCAAGAAAATCGCTGAACGTAGGGCTGAGGAAGGTGTGTGATGCACCGCAACAGGTAACTGTTATGCGCTTGGTTTTCAAGAAGATTACGTCTTCTCAATCAAGCAATGCAGAAGTACTGCTGTGGTCGTACTGCTCAGTCTGTCGCCTAGACTTTCGCTGTACAACGACCCAAGTTACCGCGGTAGGAGAACGTTCAGGCTTATACGTCGATCTCTAGTTTGCGCGGTTCGTGGAGATCTCCTCCATGAGACTAAACATATTCACAATGCCACCGTTGGAGTCTCCTAACGCTTCTCCGCCCTCGGACGATGAATCTTCCTGTCTCTTCAAAGGAAAAAGAGAAAGAACGAGATCTCCCCATTTGAGATTCATATTCCTTTGTGCGTACGTCAACCTTTAACTTGTCACCGCGCCATTAGATTTCATCCCCACACTTCAGATAAGAAGTGGCGGACCGGGGTCCTCTTCATTCTCTTCTTCCCATTCATGAATACAAATATTATTTTTCCCCCTTCAGAGTGAAACTTAAGTTGAGGGTTTCGTGCTGAATAATGTATTTGCGACGTTTTCCCCTCATTTCCACCACCCATTTCTTCTCTTCAAGAGTCACGAGCACGTTCGTTGGCTGCCTGTTGCTTTTCAGCGGCTTGCTCGAGAAAAACACGGGAGAGGAGAAGCCGGCGGTTTTGAGCTGGACGGATTCCAAGGGGGTTCGAAATAGTCGATGAGTTGGACTAGGATAATCGTGAACCGTAATCTCGAAAATTACCATTCAGGTCACACTAAAGTGGAGCCTGTACAAAATATCAGGAATCACACCAATCTCCTCAGCTCCACCAACATCCAACGATTTTCATGGCTTTGGCTACTGTTCCTATCTATTTTTCACTCACTTCATGCCTCACCGAGTTCGTAAATTGAGATTGGATGTTAGAAAAAGTAGAGAAGAAATGCATAAATCAGACAAATTAGCTTCCATACAAAAGATTTGGGATAATCCAATCCATCAATCATGTTATTTATATGAATGTGGCTCATGTGAAAGTAGGATTTGGTTTCAATTCCTTCTCATTTGCCCTTGGGCTAACATCTGCTTGGGTGAAATGGTCAATGATTTGCAGCAAACCACACAAATGCGACTGATGAAAACTGGTAAACAATCCGCCACTAACGTAAGACCCTCGCTAGGATACTTCCCAAGTCTTCTACTACGTTTATATCCGTTGTCCATACGATTTATGGCGCTCAGGATGTGCTCTCCGAGAAGGTTTTCTCAACCTCTAGCGGATGACAGATCGCAAGGACTGCAGGTATCAAACGCGGCAAAGTCTTAACCAGATTGGAGCTCTTGAACACTTGTATTCTAGAGTGTCAAATATACAGGCTCGAAATTTGAGGTAAATATCACCAGACCTGTGAATGTTACATTGTAGTAAAGAAGTTTAATATACAGGTTTACTCTCTAACAAATTCAGAATGCTGCATATCAGAGGGATCATTGTAGTAATAACATTGTGAGATACCGTTAGAAGCTTCAGCATAACGGGTAACTGTGCATCTGACAAAGAGGGTTTGACCTGAATCAGGACACCACGAACACACATGTACTTGTTTGTGGTACCAACAGGCGCTAACGTGAAAGGACTGCGTTGAAAAGACACCTAGGTTCTCCTCCCAATAACTATACCCCGGATCCGCCTGAATTAGTTGGCTGGAAACTGTGCCTCCGCCGATGTCGAGACGTCACCGACCTGAAAAGGAATAAATGCAGGAACGGAAAACAAGGAAATCCAGGGACTCACCTTCTTCCACGTGGCGGACGCTTTTCCCCGGCCGGGAAACACTGGCCTTAGCAGCGGGAACCACTTCGTCGCGTCAGAAAGAAACGTAGCGGAAGCTCCACTTCCAAGTCACAAAAGGAGATTATGAGTATGCGCAATTAAAACATAAAAATCTCCGTCTGGATGGAAAGTAGAAGGTGACAGGAAGGGTCAGGGTCTTGAGAGGTTAAGTGGCCTCCATGGCGGGGAAGAAGACGTCAAGGTCCGGCTTACGTTTCCCACCGACTGTAACTACAATCGCCATAAATGGGAACATCATAGCATGTGACACATTTAGCTCAATTATTTAACCACGTTTACGATACAGGCGAATATCCTGAAGACTGGTTAAGATCAACCTTTATACCTTTTCCTAAGAAGAAAAATGCAAAATACTGCAATGAATACAGACTTATCAGTTTGATGCCTCACGTGCTAAAGATGTTTCTTAAAATTATACATGCCAGAATATACAGAAAATGCGAAGAGGTAGTGGGTAAATCGCAATTCGGTTTTAGGGAAGGACTTGGAACCCGAGAGGCATTGGTTAGTATTCAAGTATTAGTCCAGAACTGTAAAGACGTTCAAAAAGATGTATTCTTATGCTTTATCGATTATGAGAAAGCTTTTGATATGGTTAAACATGATAAGCTAATAGAAATTCTTGAGTCTATGGGAATAGACGACAAAGAAATTCGTTGCATAAAAAATTTGTACTGGCAACAAACTGCCCATGTAAGCATCGATGGTTGTATAACTGAAGAGGTATCTATCTCACGAGGAGTCAGACAGGGGTGTATTTTATCACCCTTGTCATTCAATATATATTCGGAAGGAATATTTCAAGATTCGATAAATGACAGTAATCAAGGTATTAAAGTAAACGGAGTACGTGTCAACAGTATAAGATATGCAGACGACACCACTCTTATTGCCGACAGCTCAAAAGGTTTACTAGAATTGATAAACAAAGTTAATGAATGTAGCGAAGAGTTTGGCTTGCGAATCAATAGAGAAAAAACCAAGTATATGATAGTAAGCAGAAAAAATAAATATGTCAATACAAATTTATTAGTTAATAACTCTCCTATTGAAAGAGTACAAAGTTATAAATACCTCGGATGTCATATTAATGACAGCTGGGATTGTTCAAAGGAAGTGAAGTGCCGCATCGAAATAGCACGTTATACTTTTCTGAAGTATAGAAAGATATTTAACTGTCATGAGCTCAATATGAGAACAAACATGCACTTTTTGAAGTGTTATGTTTGGTCAACTCTGTTATACGCTATGGAAAGTTGGACTTTGAAAATAGCGGACCTTAAGAAACTCGAATCATTTGAATTATGGCTCTTTCGAAGAATACTTAAAATACCATGGACGGACCAACGAGGAAGTTTTAAGATGAATGCAATGTGAGCGAGAATTGTTAGCAACTGTAAAGAAGAGAAAAACGGCCTACTTGGGCCACATTATGCGAAATAAGAAATACGAACTAGTGCAGCTAATTGTACAAGGAAAAAAAGAAGGCAGAAGAGGCATCGGCCGGAAGCAACTATCGTGGCTACACAACATTCGGCATTGGACTGGAATAAGTAATATTGGGAACCTCTTAGAGGTGGCTAGAGACAGAGAAATGTTCACGAATATAGTCAAAAACTTATAATTTTGTGCAATACTTATATATTTATATTTGTTATAGCAATTATTTTTAATTTTGTGAGTAATGTTATATGATCACCAATATTCGTAGTCGAATTGATAAATAAAGAAGAAGATAGCATGTGATCGAGTACGACAAGGCCGGTTCTGTGTTAGCCTATTCGTAAAATTCCATCATGTAAAATTCCAACTTGTAACAGACCGAGTTGGAGGCACAATATGGTCTGCATGGCACCACGGCCTGGTCTCACTCCAACCACCTGTCAGTTCGACTCGAGACGTCCTTCTGTAGCCTAGTGTCTCATAGAAAATGTCACTTTCCGTTGTACCTTTGTAGTTAGACCAAATTTCGTGTAGTTCACTAGTAATTTTCGATGCTGCATCGAATCCGATGAGTCTCGGAGGTGACGGATTGGGTCAAGCAGTGGAGCTGTGTTGTGCAAGAGGGTAATAAACCGTTGTCCAATAATTTGCATCGTTTATTTGTCAATGTTTCAAACCACTACCGAGAAATTTAAAAAAAACCGTCGTAAAATAACCTTAGTGTACTATTTAAATATTCGTGCCTTTGGTCGGCCCATCAAAACCGTGTGCATTGTGTGCACGGGTCGAAAAATCAGATGTACCGGGACGAATCGACCTCGTCCATTCAGCAGAGGCTCGTCCGAGGTATTTGTGCTGACTGGGCACCTCAGATGCCTCGATTCGCTCAAAGCTTTGCTGTCGTCAGTCGTAACTGAGCGGTTGTCTCATCGAGGCGTCGCCCTGACGCCTGCGCTCACGTATGCTCCCACCCAGTTCCCTGGTTGAGGTTGTAAAACTTCTTCGAGTGTAATTGGGAATAAAACTCTCTGTTCCAATTGCATCGGTTAATATCGAACTCACTCCTCGACTCACATAGTGGGATATCGCTACATAAACGTAACATACATTCCCAACAAGTGGTCGAACTTCATAAATCCCGACGCCAAAATATTCAAGATTGAAAGGCTAAACCTCATCAATACCCTAATGGACAACACATCTGATGGTGAGGCTCTTCTGTTAATTCAATATCCCAATACTCAGAAATTCATACTGAGAATGGCAGTTCCGCAAACGACTTTCAACCTCCTATCTCATTCCACGCCTCAACCAGATAGCCTGCAACTTAGAGAAGCGCAGAACGTTTCAAGAGCGAACCCTCAATGTGTCAGGTCCAAAACATTTCTCTATATCTTTCCACGTTCTCTCAAACAACGAGTCCGGGGAATCAAGTCGGTTAAAAAGTACCCACTTTTCCTTAAATCCAGCCTGGATGTTCGAGGAACGTCCGTGGAAATGCACAATCCTGACTGGGCATCTCGAATGCCCCGGTTTGCTCGAACCTTCGCTGTCGTCAGTCGTCTCTGAGTGGTTGTCTCATCAAGTCGTCGCCCTGACGCCCGCACTCGCATTCGTTCCGACCCAGTTCCCTGTTCGTGGTGGTTTAACTTCTCCAAAAGCAATTCACGAATCAAGCTCACTCCTTGTTCCAGTTACTACTGTGTGGACATTGTACTTACTCCCAGACTCACATTGTGCGAGATCGCTATTTAAACGTAACACAATCGTCGGGCTGTTAAAGTGTTGACTTCTATGGCGCCTTTAACTATAGACGAAGGGGAAAGCTCATGTTAGTAATGTAGGATTAGGCCAACCTCGAATTACTCAATTTCTCAGATGCTGTACTGCCACTCTGCGTTCGAGTCTCTGACTAATTTATGCGTGATTTCCTGTTATCGCTCTTTTTGTATGTCCCACGATAATAAACACATTATTAGCTCCTTTAATGAATCTCAGTCTACCGCTGTCAAACTATGTAGATCAGATAAGTACCACAGATTTTCACAACATGGTCTCCGGAAGACCTTGATAGCGCAATCGATTTGGCCACTGTTCCACTGTGTTTACCGAATTTGTGAAGATTCTTGGGTAAATTCAGGAAGGAAGATTGGGATCCCGATTCGAGGGTGGGAATCAGATTAGGGTCGTTACGGGGTTGTAAAAAGGGTTTGGCGTTTCAGAAAAGTGTTGCAACTCAGTAGGTCCAGTTGAGATGGCGAGATTACGTCTATCTCGATTAGGACGAGCTCCGGGGAACCGGTAAGTGCTAATGGATGAAAAGTGACTGACGTGTTACGACTCTCAGGCTCTTGAAGCATCTTATCGGCATCTCTCGGCTCGCGAGCTCCTTTTAGAGGTTTGGAAAACTTGAAACAATCGAATAAAATTTCCCATCAAAGTCGCCTCGAGGAGAAAACCGAAGCCGGTCGGTTTCTCACGGGGGTCTGGGGACGGGTCCGGGGGCCTGGGGATGTGATTCCTGGAGGACGACGTGCGCGAGTTTATCTATGGCAAATTAAACGTTGGAGAACTTACGCGGTTGTTAGCACGGGGCTGCGCGGGGCTTCGGCGTTTTTTTTTACATTTCTGCGCGGATTGCGACGTTAATTGTGGACGGCTTTCTCGCTCATTGCCGCCTGCTTCTTCTGTTGAGCAAAATGTGCGGATTCCAGGAGTTTCAATGGAAACGGGAAGCCCGCTTTTTTCTCACTCGAATCACTTCCTGCAGCATTACATAGATATTTTGCAGTCTTCGATCGCCTTGGACCACCCACCATCACGTTCTTTACCTACCGTTTGAATTCTCAACGATGTCCAACATTGTAATGAGGAACCGAGAAACGTTGAGCAATCGCAACGCTGGAACAGTTGAGATGTTGCCTGTGTGTTCCCCATGGGCAAGGAGTCCGCGAAAAACGCTACAAAGTCTCATAAGCGATGCCCAGCCCTCATTTCTCAAACGAATAAACTATTTATAAGGAGTTTAGTCCCGTTCACTAGATAATTAGGAGCAACCTCATAAATTCTGGAATCTTAACTACCGTCTCTCACAGTTTTACCCGATAAACACTAAGCACGATCCTTTTCAGAAAAATCTGGTTCACGATCTCATAAATCACCTTTGCAGTGGTAAGTCAATAATAAGCAAGTGGCATAGGTAGGAGCTCAACAAATTTTAATCACTACACAACATTCCCAGCTCCACGTACATTTCGCGACGTCCGTGGCTCTAGTTACTTATTCAATATATTTTTCGGTGCATCGGAACTTGGTTTTACGTACAAAGGTGGAATTTCTTGAGCTGCTGCAACTTATCAATTTATTTTGTATTCTTGGTGAAAAACGTTGGTCTATCTGATGATCAAACTTCAGCAGTAGGTGTTTAGTTTAATGAATTGAAAATTAGGATGACAACGTTGTTTGAAGGTACTTGAAAGAAAACATTTTTTCGTTGGCTCATTCACATATTAAGTGCAGAGCAAAGACTTACCTTTGATGCCGATGACTAGAAGTTACGGTGAAGAAAGTCTATACTTACCTGCAACAAAAGACAAATTCGATGTCAATGTGTATGAAGGTTCCATAAAATAAGATAAAGTAAAGGTGTCGGCTATTTTTGTAGGCAACTACACGTTTAACACTTATCGTGTGTCGTCGCAGCTTGATATTCGGTCAACCTCTTACGGCAACGTTCGCCCCAGCTTTTGCCTGTTTCCTGACAACCAAATCCACCTTATAGAAATTATATATTCCACCTTATAGGCCTGAAATAACGCAACACAAGCATGTTTATCGAGTTGGTTAGTTCTTTCAAATATCTGGTGCGACGAATCACGCACCTTTTACCAACTCCACGCACATTCAGCTCTTCAATTTATTTTTCACTCAGTTCATTTGAACTTTACGTTTTGGTTTATTATTCATTCTAAATAATAATCGTACGGTCAGAAAAAATAGTTAACACCCCCCCCCCCCCCCCATAAAAATTTGACACTTTACGTTTCACGGCATTGGGATTCCAAATCTGCAATGTCCGCCTGCCGTCCGGAACTAAAAAATCCGCTCTTTCGCACAAAAATCCAATTTGGTATCTAGTTGTGCCCGGTTTCCACGCTTGTTATGGGCAAAAAAAGGCGAAAAACGCAATTTTGGCAGTTGTATCGCAAATACACTGTGTTCGGTATCGTTTTGTAGGTATTTTTAGATGCTTGGTCGAATGGAACGACTGCGTCTAGGCCAAGACAGTCAAATCACAGTAATTATAGTGAACCCAAGTCTGCTAAATGAAAGGACTCGCGGAACGATAACTACAGTAAAAGTAATTGTTTCACCCTTCAGCTCAACTCGTCACGTCGTGTTGATTGTCTACAGGCACCTAATTTTAATTTTCGTCGTTCCACTGTAGTCAGGTCATGTTCCGTGTGGTTTACTGGTATTTTTCGATGCTGAATGCGAATAGGATGGGTTTCGAAGGTGTGAGACTAGTCCAAGCTGTGCAATCGAATAATGAACCGTTGTGTAATAATTTGCACGTTTTTATTTTGTTCGTGATTTTTCGTAGACGCGAACTTAAGGTTATGAGCGGTAGGGGAACAAAAATGTTCGTAAAACTAGGGTTTTTCGCATTTTGGTGGAAAACGGCTATGAGGATATTGATCAAACTTTCAAATTCTCTTCTACTAGTTGATACTGAACTCTTCTTTTTCGTAAATATCTCCATGAAAATACGGTGAACGGTGATATATGTCAAAAAGCAAAAATAGGGTTTTGCGAAAAACGCGTTCTATGATTTTCACCAAACTTAAAGAATGTTTTTTTACTAGTTCATACCTATATATTGTGTTCAATAAACGTTCCTCTGACAGCCCATTGAACAGGGGTAAAAATGAAAATGTCTCAAAAATAATGTTTTTATTTTTATTTTTTCGAACATTTTCGTTATTTCCGTTATTTTTCGTTATCAGTAACTGCTTCACCACATGTGATCAATCTGAAAGTGTTTCTTTGAGTAATCTATACCCACATTTTGTTCTCAGTAATTATTTCAATATATAAGTCATAATAACTCGGAAAAGTAGGTTTGTCGCATATTAATTTTCTGTTTTTCCCATTTTCTCAAAAACGACTATAACGATTTTGACCAAACCCACAAAGCGCTCTCAACAAACTGCTACCCAATTTACTCTCAGTAAATGATTTCGTAGATATGCGTCGAAGGAAGATCGGTCGTATATACGGCAGAATTAGTGGCGGTGGTGGAAAGGCACCAGATATTTTAAATTTGATCCGGCCCGCCTACATATTCTGATTTTAATACCCGAAAGCGGGTTGTTGGGGTTGGTCGAGAAACTAGGATATTTAGCGATCTGTACGCCATCAAATGGGGCGTCATTGTCATATCCGCGTTACTCATTTCTCAACCTTCGAAGAGCGTAAATACCTAGTACGAGATTAGTTTTGGGCGAAACTATGGAAACGCTTCCCCCTTCCTCCGCGCGTCTTTCACCCTCTCACTCTCATCACAGCGACGTCCCTGGCCACTTCGAGGCGCTCATGATGAAGACATCGGAGAACAGCAGGCAAGAAGGGAGGCAGCTGCGAAGTGAATAATACTTCAGTTGACGGAAACCTCGATGTTGTTTTGAAGGGAAAGGCGAAATGTGGATATAAAGAGAAAGAACGTTTCCTTCTGAGGCCTTTGAGCGATTGGGTGTCAACTGAAAAGACACGAGGTCTTTTCCAATAAAGAAGCTCGACGTCTCGTCATGTGGTTGCCGTAAGCGGTATTTTTAAAATGTCGCGTAGACTTTTCGGAAGGTTCCACGTGAAAAACGGAAGGCGGGCGAGGGAAAAAGCTACAGAGCCTCACCTTCGGCTTTTTAGGGCCCAACGAGGCGGCGAAACCATCGAAAATAGACGATTGGTGGCTGTTAGGAAAACATTAGTCAGAGGCGTCAACCCCCCAAAACATTTTCTCTTTTTCTTTTTTTTTTTTTGAGCTTCGGGCGTCGAGGAAGTTGACGAATTTTACTCATTGGAGTGAGTGCGACTAGGGCACAAGTTTTATCTGATACACATGTTAAGAACGTTTTGTACATCAATAAATTCGACGATGTCTGTCAACTAGTCCAGAAGAAAATGAGAAAAGCGCTGAGAGCACATTTTCGGTGTTAAAAGTTTCCCAAAGGCCCCCCTAAGATGAATTTTTTATCTTCCTCACCCCTGTAAGGTAGAACTGATGCTGTAAGGGTACTAGCAAGATCGGTTCAAAATTAACCATATTTATCACAGTGAAACTTCACTTTTATTCTCATGAAGCTTCCCGAACGATTTTGTTTAAATTGTTTGCGTACGCGAGTCCTATAAAGGGAAAATGATGAGTATATCCGTGGGAAAATGATGATAGAAGCACTATAAATTACTACATTTTCGAAGGAAGTCAATTCTATCCTGAACTACGCACCATATGGATTTAGGTATCGTAGGGTAGTTGATTATGCCCTGTTTGCCTGACTGTGGCATTGTATAGAATAAGAAACGATAAATTGAAAGGAATGGTCACGTTCTTGGATGTTATCAAGTCCTTGAATTCTATGGCGAGAGAATTCTATGGACGTTGAGGGTGGTCGGAATTGTGAGCGAGAGGTTAAGTGAGGGACGTACCGTATGGAGTCATTCAGGGGAGCGCACTCGACCCAGTTTTTACTTTCCGCTAACCCAAAGGGAAAGGAAAGTATAGTAATCGTGTAAATTTGGGTTTTCTTCAGGTCTTTACGTTTTGAGGCCCACTGAGTCTAAAAAACCTAATTTCGGCGGGTGGACTTAGTGTATGTGTGTGTGTGTGTGTAGTTCGATTTGCGGGAGAACGGCTGATCCGATTGAGTTGGTTCTTTTCTTGTTTTGTTCGTTAATTTTTGTAGACGCCAAAATAAGGTTATGGGCGATTTCGGCCGATGGAAACGAGGGGGGGGGGACAAAAATGTACCAAAAACTAGGGTTTTTTGAATTTTTCTTGAAAACGGCTCTAACGATTTTGATTAAACTTTCAAATTATCTTCTACTAATCAATACCTAACTTTTGTTCCCCATGCATATGTCCATGACAATACGGTGAACGGAGATATAAGCCTATGAAGCAAAATAGGTTTTTTACGCTTTTTGGCAAAACGGCTTCATCGATTATCAAGATGTTTTTGAATAGTTAATACCTACATATTGTTCTCAATAATGTTCCTCTGACAGTCCATTGAACAGAGATCAAAATCAAAATGTGTCGAAAATAACGTTTTTTCGAAAATTTCCGTAAATTACAGGGTAACTTCTTCACCAGATGTGATAAATCCTAATGGAGTGTCTTTAAGTCACCCATACCAACATTTCGTTCTGTATAATTATTTCTCTTTATGTATGTTTAACGGAGATATAAGCCAAGTTAACTCAGAAAAGGAGATTGATTTGTCGAATATTAATTTATCGGTATTCCAATTTTCTCAAAAACAGCTCCAAACAATTTCGATCTAACTTACGGAGTACTCTCAGCTAACTAGTCCCTACATTTTGTTCTGTAAAGATGTTTCTGTACAAATGCGTTGAACGAACATTTAGCGCCCGCATATGTAGCTGGTGTTCGAACTTACGGGGGTGGCGGAAAGTTGGGTGTTGCTACGCACCGCTCATATATCTTATATACGCCAATGCATTACCGTGAGTCTCACTGGGAGGAAGGGTTTTCCTGTTTGCGCATTGTTGAAGGGCCGAATTGATGCAGTGCGTACGAGCGTATGTTGTTGACTAAACTTCGAAAATGGACGGCCGAAACGCCGAAGGTACCGTAGTCAAAGTTGACGAAAGGATGAACCGTCCACGCGAATTCGAACCTGCACATAATTTGAATGTAACATGCACTCACATAATTTGAGTGTGATTGGGGGTGTGCAGGCGCAAAAAAATGAAGCGACGTCGTCCTACAAGAATTTGGGGGCTGTTATAGATAGCAACCTGAGCTGGGCAGAACGTGTTGATTATCTTTACACTCGTCTGATAAAATCATTATTTCATCAACATATGATTGTGCCCACTTACTTCTATCACGGTGGGAGAGATCTGAGGAGCCCTGACTGGAACACACTCACCTATTTTGAACGAAATACCCGCCAATTACTATCATTGTCATCGCAAACGCCGACTGTATCGTTCTCTTTTTTCCGTTCACTATATTTACAGTTATTTTTTAATTTTTCCTCCGTGTGACTATTAAACCAAGCTGACAGCTCGCCAAATTAGTCCTGGCAAACGTTACTTGAGAGACACGAAACGTGCCCCGCTACATTGACCAGAGAGCGTCAACGTCGTAAAATCGAGGTAAAATTCCCTTCTCATGAAATCCTTTCATCTCCGACAGCACATACCACGATAAATAGGCACCGACGGCGTATGAACAGCCCTCAAGGTGATTCCATACGTAGTTTCGCTACTCGCATATAATAATTTCGTCGGACAGGCTGAAACTCGTCTACTCTTCCCTAGTACAAGCGGTACTGCAGTATGGGATTGTAGTATTAGGAGGGGGGGGAGTTATCCCAACATACTTGAAAAAATAAATAGGTTGCAGAGAAAAATGATATAAGTCATCTACGGCAAGCAACTTCGATATCCGTCACTGGCCATTCACCATTAGGCGTTGTTCCTTAAGAACTTCATCATTAACACTAAGATATCATCGCACGGTCATGTCTGCATCCATATGCAACACGTTATGGGGTGGAAACAAAATTTAAATCCCAAAACAAATTTAAGGATAATTACGAGAAGCTCACATGATTTACCTGGTTCATAATTTTGCGCCTTTAGAACCCCATAATTAGCAGGGAAAAGGTTGGTATTCTCGTGGTTGATGCGCTGCAAATGAGGATATAATTGCGAGCGGTTATACTAGATAGGCAATCAAGAATATGATGTAACTTCCTCTTCCATGGCAAGATACCACAGTTGGGTTCTGGTGGGACTGAGAACTGATAGTGAGGGGACTTGTGGGTAACTAGGATAGCGACTCCAGTGCGGCGAGCTGTGCCTAGTACCGTGCAATACTATTCACTATGTTTTAAATTGCTTAGTTTTTAGCACCCCAGTGAGTAGAAGCGCATTGTATCGGTATCATGAATAAACTCTCCCTCTCTCTGTCGTTTAAATAAATCAATAAATCACCAGCTTGTGACGCGCGAACAACTGAACAACCCGTTCCCGCGCCGCCAGAGCCAGTGGCAGGGAAAATCCACGGCTTTTAACGCAGCTACTTCTTTGATCACTTAAGCGCGCATTTACAGCTCCCACAATTCGTTTACAGGCCACTTTCAATTTGGTCATCTCGACATTAACATCCGTCTTAACGAATCACAAAGGCTCGAATAAATGAGTCTAATTGGAAGCAACCTGTTCCACTCGCTTTTCCCACTTAAATGGAAATCTCTTCCATCTTCGGCGAACAGGAAGGAAGACCGGGATTTGCATTCTGGAACGCGAAAATCTCCGCTCAACTAACAAGAAAGTCCTGGGACTAGAAGCATCTGATTCGCAAGTTAAGTGACTTGCCGGGTCAAAGCATCCCCCCCCCCCGTCACCCTTACCGCCACCACCATCACTTTGTCGTCTGCACCAGGATCTGTCACCGAGCACAGCATCGTAACCATTTGACATTTCATCCTCCCGCGGCCATCTGGAATAGGCAGTTAGAAAGTCGCCTACGATCTCAAGAAGAAGACGTTCTTACGTCGTAAACTCCTCCTCCACCCCTCCACGTTTTTTCTCTCCATATTTCCACTATAAGTCTTGTTCGTCTTGTCGACTCCTTATAATTTATAGCAACCGACTCTGACTGTGGAATGTTCCGTCAACTCCTTCACAATTTGCTGCCGTCGAAAAGAAGAAGGTTAACTGTCTCGTCCGATTCTGCGCGCAGAATTAAAGATTCGCATACCTGACAATGGAAATGTTGCAATCTTCTCGTCCGACCGTCGAGGCCGCAATTTCAAACTATGCGCCGCTGTGTCGCTCCTTTCAGAGGCCTCGAGCCTGAGCAGCTTCGACAGTCAAACGCCGTCATGCAATTTTTTGGTTTTTGACGCGTTTGTACACTTTTACGTTCCTCGTTTTCACATAGCGTGTCGTATTAGATCTACGCATTATCGCTCAACAAGGCACCCTGGAGAGGTCAACGTTACTGTCTACACGAAAAAGTGTCGATATTACAAGAACATCACAAAAAATAAGCAACGCTAAGACTTGTCAATAAGATCAAATGTTGCAAATATCATGAAGTTTTGGCCAACACGATGAATCACAGTTCGTATGATAAAATATCTGATGCATAGCAACACACAACTCCCGTACATTTGCCAAGCGTGTAATCACAAGATGGAGACAGCTGAGAGCTGGAGAAAGCAGCGGTGGAGCACTTGGTGATGCTCAGGCCCATTGTTTTGAAATCACATCAGACTTCCTATGCATCCAAGTAGCTGTCCTTCCTTACGTGCAGATCGTCAGGAAAGAACCTCACCGGCAAAACACCTTAGAAATGTCATAAAGACCAAAAAGAGCCAGGGCTTAAAGTGGAACCCGATAGGAGGCATGAAACACCCTGGACCCTTCTGACTCTCACTCGGTGGAATCTATCCTGCATACATCTGGCAAACCATTTCATGCTAACCTCGCGAAGCCCGAAGAACTTCGACGGTCTGCGAAATCCGTGTAAACGCAGTCGCTCCTCAAATATGACCAGATTGGAGACAGTGGACCTACCATTGTGAAACCCGTGCTGGTTCGGCGAGGATAACATAGGGGAGAAGCACCACAATCCGCCTGAACCACAATCTTCTTCAGAACCTGCGCGATAAATTACACAAATCAAATGGAGTGCGCATGAAACCTTCCAGCAGGGAGGCACCGAGGCCAGAATAGCGACGTGAGCGTGACGTCACAGCAGTATCTGGGGCATCTCGGCTGATCCCGTGCTATTGAGATACTGTGGGCGAGCGCTTTTGATGTAAAGACATCATAATCTGGCCGTTAAGTCATGTCATGTTAAGATGTCTTTACATGGAAAGCGCTCGCCCACAGTATCTCACGAGCCAGAGGAGACCGACTCACCTAACAGGTACGTTAACTTTAGTAATTTGTCTACTAGCGAACCTAGTTGCTTCAAGATCTCATCACAGTGGACATCAATCTCGCTCAGCTAGAATGTTGACAGGCGATAACCACCGTCAAGAACATTGCCACAGCTTGGTGAAAGACAACCCGATAAGAAGTATCATGAATTGTATCTCCTTTCAACGAATGTGTACAGAAATAGTTGTGGAGAGCGAAACGTGGGTGTACATTTTAGAATTTGTATATTTAGCACGATTGGTATAGCCGTTCTCCCGGCGGGCGCCCAGACTATCTTACGCAGGGGGGGGTCTAGGTCTGGGTCTAGGGATAATGATTGGGAGGGCCAACGAAAGATGGACGAAGGGAGGTTGCGAGGTAGAACGACCCCACACAGGTGGTGATACTGCAGAGAACGCCTGTGGACACACTGAGGCAGTCCTTATCATTTTTCTCGCACCAGAACACGGTCGAAGTTACAACTTTGATGTACCTGCCTCTACTCCACGATCTTCTGACTCCACCAAACGAAGATCCGTCCTGTCATATCGACGCCTCTTCGCTTGCCACGTTAGATACTACCTGTACGTCCAGGATCATCATCCAACGGCGACCTTCTTCAGAGACAGCAATGATTCAGCGACCATGGTTATCACAAGCACGACATCCAGCGACTCAGCTCTCATTCTTCCTAACAGCTCTAGGCTGCGCTTGTGATTGATTTTTCTTTGCGCAGGTGTTATCAGTTTCTTTGGGGTTTCTTTTGTAATTGGGCTTGTCCTGTATTCTGATAAATAAATAAATACTTTCAACCCTCCCAGCTGCGGGTGTACTGGCACCGTCATTGCCCCGCTCGGCACTGCTTGACTCAGCCATAAGATGTTTGATTGGTACCATTTCATTGCTTTAGAGATGCCCTTTCCAACCGTACATCTCTGTATTTCGATTTTGCTTTTCGACTCGCATAGGCCGACGTTATATATTTTTTGATATTAATTCTTCAATGCTAAATGGAAATCTTGACACGCATCTTGACATCTTGCTTCCTCCTCCGCCACCGCGCGATTTGTTACCGTGTTTGTGTGTGTCCTTACCGAAATAAATTTTTAGATTTTTTAGTTATCTAGTGATGTAATTGACACTTGTGTTTGAACGATATGCAGCTGCATCACTAAACTGTATCCTCCGATTTCGTCATCATTCGTTTTATTTGTTTAATTGTACCCATACTAATTTTAAAAACGTATTCACGTCAAAAAGGAAGCGCAGGCGGTCGGTACGGCTAAATCCCTCCATGCTGTCCCTCTGCAGGTCACTTGAGAAGTGGATCATGGCTGTTTCGTCAAGTGGAACCCGCTCGCTGGCTCCCATTCAATTAAACGTCCACGCCGCGCTGCTGGAGGGACTTCATGAACTGGATATTGTTTCCTAATACGTACAAATTTAGAAAACTGGCTCACATATCGCGAAACCAACAAAAAAAAGGTCGGGTATTACGAACGTTAGCTTCGGTTTGATCGAACGGTCATTTCCAACCGCCACCAGTTTTACTTCCTGCAGGTGATTGTGTTGTCACTCTGAATGGATTGAGATGATATATTAGGATCGAGAGGGAGGATAAAAGAGCGTGGTGAAGTTTTGGAACACGATGGATCTTTCTGGTTCAGTCGACGAGTGGCTCAAAGGTTACTGCGTCAACGGGAAATAAGATCTAGTCTGAAAACAACTTTGGCCAAAAGCATACAGTATACTAGTGTAAGTGTTTCATTGAGACATTAGGAATCCAAACCTGCCATGTACATCCACCGTACCGGCCAATTTTTGCCTTTAACGTAGCCTAACAAAGCCGTTCATTCGCATAAAAGTTCATTTGAGATCTAGATATGCTATGGCATGCTCGGCAATCCGATAGGACAAACCCCATAGTTGTTGTGGCAAAAAACGGTTTACAAAACTAGCGAAAAACGATATTTTAGCACCATTGCCTTTACGTTGTGTTTGGTATAGTTTCTTAGGTATCTTTTGATGCTGAGATGAGTATCTGAGGTGTTGGACTGTGTCTGGATGGACAACGGTGAAATAACAGTGAATATATTGAGATGTATTCCAGTAATTGAAGGAACTCCAAGGACAATGTAGCGAAAGTTATCTTTTCTCCCTGGCCTGCACTCATTTCCTCTCACTGCTTCCCGCCTCACACCAACCACCTGCCAGTTCGATTTGTCCTGACGTGTCATTTGCCTAGAATATGTCAATATTGGTACGCCTGTTATAGTCAGGTCATGTTTGGTATCGTTCACTGGCTTTTTCGAAGCTGAAGTGAATGGGATGAATCTTGGAGGTGCAAGACTACATCAAGTTGTGCAAGAGAGTAATATACTGTTGTGTAATAATGTGTGGCGTTCTTACTTCCACCGTGCATCTAATTGCATTGTATATTTAACGTTTAATTAGCGTTTGACGTCAAATAATTCAAGATGCATTGATTCAATTGAGCTAACAAAAAATTTATATTTTCTCGAAGAAACCATCCAGCGGATAACAACACACCCATACATTCCTCCCATACATCCAACTATCCGCAGTATGTAGCAAAAGCAGATTTACCTTCGTTCAACGCACTTTTGACGGACCATTTATGGAAAGCGAAACGCAGGTGCTAGTTGGTTTAGAGTACTTCATACGTTTGACTTAAATCATTGGAGCCCTTCTTAGGAAAACCGGAAGAAGGATCATTTAATGTTCCGCAAATCTCATTTTCCGATCTGTCTAGGCTTAATGTCCGTTTAACTGAAACATAAATAATAAACGGTTATGATTGTGGAATGCAAATTCGGGTATAGGTTGTTGAAAGATGTTCTGGCAGATTGATGAAATTTAGTTAAGCATTTGAAACGTACTTAGAAACGTTAAAAACACGAGTTTTGGCACCTTTCGGTATCTGTGCTCTACAAATTGTCGGAGGAACATTTATGCAGAGCAATATTCAGGTGTTGATTAGTTGAAGACACCCTGTGAGTTTGATAGAAATCGTTGAAACCGTTTTTAAAAACGTCAAACATCTTCGTTTTGGTTTATTATTCATTCTAAATAATAACACTGTTTTCGGTCACGAACAATTTTTTACAACCCCCCCCCCCCTCAAAATTTGATACTTTACGTTTCAAGACATGGGAATTCCAACTTTGAAATGGCTGTCCGCTGTCCGCCGTCCGCCCTCACCCGTCCTCCGTCCACTGTCCGCCGTTTTGTGCCGTGGTCTAAAAAAATTCGTTCTTTCGCACAAAAATCCCATTTGGTATCTAGTTGTGCCCGCCATCTCGGCAATCCGATCGGACGAAGCCCATGGTTGTTATGGGCAAAAAATGGTTAACAAAATTAACGAAACGCAGTATAATAGCAAATAAGCCGTGTTTCGTATAGTTTTCAAGGCCCGCTCGACTCGCAACGTCCTGCCGATTGCCGATCGAGGGTTCGCTGGAAGCCCCGTCCCAATTTCCCCGACTCTTTTTGCCCAACGGAATATTTAGTTTCTGTAGTTTCATTGTAGTCAGGTCATGTTTCGCATGGTTTACTAGTATTCGATGCTGAATCGAATGGGATGGGTCTCAGAGCAGTAATACTAGGTCAAGCTGTTCATGAGAATAATAAACCATTGTGTAATAATTTGCAGGGTTTTTCTCCAAAGCCTCGCCATAAGGCAGTTGATTATTAACAAAACGTAATAAACTGAAGAAACCTCAACTTTTGTTACACATTCGTGTGCGCTTATGTGAATTAACTGACTGCTGGTCCGTCAAATCGAGGCGAAAAACTCACCACGTGATCCAAACTCTCTCCTAGTGGTGCTAGCACGTCAAGCTGCAGGTGACTGAACAAAAACCTTTGTTAATCCTCATATAGGGAAACGTAAATAGGCAACTAACAATACGATTTTGTGGCCGCAGGCTACTTCTTGAGAAGCAATTCGAGTACTGAGGAGTCAATATAGGTGAGAGGTGGTGTTTCAGCCAACACCTCCAGTCCCTTAAAGACACTACCATCGCACGGTTTGCCTCGCTGTATGCAATTAGTAAGACGTGACGATCCTCATGTACGATGCCATCTACCTAGGCGTGATTGGCTTCTGCCATGTTGTGTGGGGTTGTACTCGGACAGTTAATCAGGAGAGAGTACTGGCCCAATCCCAGAGAGCTGTGCTCATGTGTGCCAACGAAGCCTATGGGACAGTATTTACTGAATGACGCCAAGTTGTCACTAGTCAGTTACCTGTTGACTCGGCCGTTGAGAGCACGGTGAATGAATGGATAGTGAAATGGGCCGAACTTCAGGCAGATGTCTCTCCTCAACGAAAACGTGCTACGATAGATGAATGGGCATTAGACAAATGACATGCGAGATGAGAATTCTCGTGAAAGGGATGTTACAAGTTTCTTCCCAACATCCGCGAACGTCTTGGGTTGAGCCAGACCACTGGATGAGCCAGTTTCTTACAGGGCATGGCGACTCCAATTCACAGTTCCACTTCTTTCCCTACCAAGACTCCCATCTTGCACGTCCTGCCTTCTAGTTTGGAGGAAGCAAGACACCGCATGCTGCTCCACTATAATTCCTGCAACAGTGAGCCACAGTAGCTGGCACAGCAGCCAAACCTACCAGATTGCTGCTACTAGGCAAGCCGATATCCGTTTCGCCCAGTTGCGACGAGGGAGGGTTGTGGGCAAAGAAAAGGAGTCACAGCTGATCTGCTCTTTCGAAACTACCCACCCAAGTACTCGTACATGGTTGTATCAGGTGGGCTACTAGATTAAGAACACCTCCCAGATGGTACGGGATTCCCCAGGGTCATACCTTGCATAGCTTGCCACCGAGAAACTGGCCTGTACCTCCGCAGGTCTGTGTTTGGTGGATGCTGAATGAGTGGCCAAGCTCTTGCATGATAGCGAAACCGATACTTCATGATAGACGACTCATATAACTCTCTCATCAGGGTTTAGGAACAGTCATACTGATAAGGAAACGGACCTGTGTTACACGTTTGCAGAACTTCCCTTACGCGTTGGGTAACGGCACGTGAAACATTTTGACATTCTCATAAATTATCTACGCACTAGATCCTCAATAAAGGCACCTTAATCCCTCACAGCTTCCATACAAAACGTTTGTCTGCCGAGTTTACAGTTTGATAAAAACTAGTTGATTATTTGGCAACGAGACAGAAATGCGAGTGAGGCCATCGAAAGCAGCACAGGTTGACTTCTTCCGAAAACTGTTCCTAAACACATCTACAGGAATCTACAGTCTACATGGGAGTGAAGCCCTGCCCGTTCTGATTACGAGGGTACGCCGTGCCCAGGTTCTGCAGGGGCTCACTGTTTCAGTCGTCAAAGTGTTTAATGTCTGCGATCATCAACTTGGACGTTTCAAAGTGGCGACGTCGACTCGACAGATGTTCCATAAGTTCATTAACTTCAATCAAAACCCGGTTACCCGGAAGGGGCTTACGCGTTATGCTCCCCGTCCTTTTCAGGAAAATATTAATGGTTTCCTTGAAGCCCCTGCGTCGAATATGGTCAATATAAAGGACTTTTTTTCTTCTTCTCTCTCTCTCTCTTCTACTTCGTCTTTTTCTTGCATTAGCAGGACGTCGACTTGTGAGAAGAGAAACAAAAAAAAAAAAAAGGAGAAAAAGAAATCCTTCAACGCGGCCGCTGATCAGAAGAGAGTGCGGCGGTTTGTCACACGTCGTTTAATTCACTGATTAAGCGCCCGTTAGCTCAGTCGAAGAGCTCTTCCAAGGAGCAATTAGCGCTCGCCGGATTGTGCAATGGAACTCTCGACGTAATCTTTGCTTATATACGAAAATAGTAACTTGCAAAGTGGGTACAAGACTTAAAAATCCTGCGTAGGCCGATCGTTGACCTTTTCGAGAAAACAGTAATTTCCGATTGATTGGAAGGACTGCTGGGAGGGGTGGCGGGGAAGAAGACTCAAGTGAACGTAACTGATTCTTTCTGTGGTGTATGATATTTTCAACTGCCTGAATGGAGCTACAAGTAGTTCACGGTCGCGAGATAAAGAATAAGGTTTTGTGACGTTGGCCACATACTCGTAACGGGGTATCGTAATTTTGTTGCGCTAATTACGATAAATATTCCGAATATTTGGTAGCTGAAGACTGTAATCCGATGAAAATGACAGTAAAGAAATTACACCCCCTAGGTATAGCGAACAAAATAAAATTAAAACAGAAACTGAAAATAAACAAACAATTTTACTTTAAATGCGGCTGAAGCCCTCAACTCTGCGGGATAAGAAAGAAAGATAAGTAACCCGCTAACGGCCAAGTCTTAGGAATTCAAAAAATGCGGTCTGTGTGTGCGTGATTGACACCTTTGTCAGGCAAACGTACTCCCAAAGCTAATCAATGGGTTGTTTATGGTACATTGACTGTCAGGAGGCAAATAAGTCTTAATATAATGTCCCGCTACGCTGTTCATATTCCCCCCTCCCCTCACGTAGCTTCGGATTTTATTTTTGTTGTTCTCATTCAAAACTTCTTTCTATGTAATCCTTAAAAATATCAGCAAGGAGTGCTACACTCCGGCGAACCCGAGTAAATGGCGATTTCCCTCGAAGTTGAAATAATTTGGTTCCATACTCACAGTGTAATGCGTTCAGTTTGTTAGAGGTACTAATGATGGCTATATCGCCGAACCCCCGTTCCCCCTCTCAATGGGTGATTTTAAACCATTATGGGAAGTGGAGTGAAAGCGGCACTATCGAGTTGTCTCTAGAGGCCAAGCAGACCTGTGGATTAAATCTCAACAAAGTACTCACCCAGTGATTACCAGTAGATGAGAAAGGGAGCTTAGGCCGTCCCGAGCATCATCTACCACCGCTTTAGGGTGGAAAAATACCGTGGTTCCGGACAAATAACTATTTATTATCGTTGTCAGAGGTTTTCAACACAAACACTGCAACCTCAGTTGAGATCCCTCAGGGATCAGTCCTGTCTCCCATACTCTTCAATCTGTACATTTCCGAGACCTTTGAGCACTTACCACCTCACGTTCACATAGCAGGCTTTGCGAACGACCTGGCGCTTTATACGTCGAGTACGTCCATAAATAAAGCGACCGGCCGACTGCAAAATCCCGCGCACCAGGTCATACAGAAACTGGAGAGATGGAAGGTCAGGATCAATACTGCCAAAACTGAAGCCATCCTTTTTACAGCCAAACACAAGACACCACAGTTCATTACGAGCCGAGGATTATCAGACCCACAATAACATACGCGTGTCCTGTCTGGCATCCACGAACATGCACAAGCTACAAGTAACACAGACCAAATGCCTCCGGATCGCCACAAACAGCCCTTTCCGCACAAACACATCACGACTACACGAACTCCACAACATGGAACACATATCAGATCACATCACACAATCATACACAGACAAACTTGCCACACACCCCAACCCACTAGTAAGAAACCTCATCACCCTTAGGAGACCTCAATGGAGGAGTGCAAGGGGAAGGCGGCGGATCTGAGCCACTCTTGTAAATATGGTATATAATCTGTGTTAATGGGCGAATGTATTTAATGGGTGTGTTGGGTGCAAGAATGGGGGAGTTGGGGATTGCAATAAAAATGAAACTCGGTGAGCGTGAGGAGGACTGTATTATACGTGCGTGTGGAAATGAGTGAGATTGAAATTGAGGTGTGATGGAGTAAACTGGGCGAAATATGGGCAGTACTCGGAACGCGTGAACTGGTGCGGGCAACTATATGAGAAAGTGAGAAGTTACTGGGGTGATAGTTGGAAGCAGAATGATTTTGGAAGAGCTCTGTCATCGATAGGAAAATGAAATTGGGAGAAAGAAATAAAGAAAGGGGAAAACCTAGAGAAGGGGGCTGGGGGCCCGCAGCTAAGGGATTCCCGCAGGTGAGGGTCAGGTATTGAAATGGTTGGAGACAATTAGGCGGTCGAAGACAATGACGCGGGGAAGTCCGAGGTCAAAGACTCTGACAACTTTGACGCTTTGCGTTGAACAGGGTGAATGAAGAGTGATTATGTGTTAATATTTAGTTGTAAGCAAAACTAACTTAAGATTCTAGGTTTTTGCCATTAAAGTTTCCTAGTTATTGTATTATGTTACATATCTAATTATTCCAGGACTGAGACCCACATACCCACTATGTATTCGCAAGAGAGGCAGCCATATGCCGATATTGTTAAATAGCTATAATATGTAATTTAATTATCATTATTATTAAATGTAAATATTTTGATAATAAACTATTTGTATTTGGATTTGAATTTGGTCTTGCCCACTGGTAATGTTCCATCTTATGGATCTGGAGGAGCACAGATCGAAGCCAGTCAATCGTCAAAGAATTTTTGTGCTATCACTAAGTACATTGATGTGCCAGCTCCTACATGAATTTTTGAGTTGATGTGTGTGAGTTTGTTGGGGGGGGGGGGGATTTATGCTTAACTTAACGCTGTGCTTGGTTAATAAATTGAAATGTCTGTGGAAGTGGTACCATCCACCCACCAACTTACACAAGGTATGCACACCGTCTGAGTCCTGCACACTTTTCCTTGACGAAACGGCATCTGACAACTGGGCCAGGATCTCTGGAAGAAAGGCCAACAGTAAAGGTAATCTACAAGCAAGAACACAAACAACGGAAGATTGGAGAGGCGAAAAGTCAGAGATTTTCGTCAACGACATAGTGAAACATTTGAACCTGTCGTCACACTCAGTTCCTTGAGATTCTTACTTGGAATAAGTTCAGAAGAGAATTTTAAACTGACACAGTTTCACGTTACAACTCTGCATTTGAACGGTCTATTGGGCGAAAAAGACTTTACGCAAACACCACGTTTTCAGAAAATCACGTTGGAAAGAAATCAGAATTCCAGCCCGACAATGTACAAAAAGGCAAACAAAACGTTGGAATCTCAGGGAAATACCTAATCTTGACAGTGTGTCAGTTGAAAGGACACATGCTGGAGCAGAGCTGAAAACTGGATGAAACGCTGCAGAAAGCCCATTCATTCTGAGTAATAGTCACCGTACATGTTGCTGCCCTCATTATTGGAATACAAGACTGAAATAGTATCAACAGGATGATCAGAAATAATATGGCTTATCCAGTCTTGTGCTCGTCTTATTAGGAAGTTCGAAACCGGAGGTCGCTGGCGGATTTAGCGGATTTCCGACTTCTGGGAGGTCGTTGGAACCCCTAGATTCGCGAACGTCTTCATTATCGCCTGCGGCTGAGATTGAAGCAGACGTCCGGAAAATCTTCGACATAATTGCCCGAGATCCAGTTGAAAGCTCCGACCTAACGCGAGGAAATGACGAAGACAAATAGCCAATATTTTATTAGACCGGAGCGGAGTTCGGATGAGCTTATCCCATTTCGATCTTTCCCTCAGTTATTTCGGGGAGGGAGGAAAGGGTCCTTGAATATAATTTGAAGAGCGTTTCCCAGGGGATTTCAGACTTATTGGGACGAACAGGAGGGAGCTCCTGGGAAGACGGCGTTAATTGAAGGAGCAGCCGTTGACCTGACGACCGGAAGAGCTGAAGTCTGTTAACCGGCCCTGGAAGCAGATCCAGATAGGATAACCTGCCGTCCCGGTCGAGTAGAATTTTTACCTCGACTCATTTCAAAACGCCTGGCGACAAGACGATTGCGACAAATCGCGGAGAGACGGACGGGTCTATAGTCGAGAGCTGACTGATCGTTAGATTTACCGCCCTGGCAATTTTATCCCACGAGATTCACCTAAACGTTTACGTTGGGATTCAACTCAAGTAAATCCTCATACCACAACTAGGTTACAAAGCGAGCAATTAAAGAATCAGTTAATCAAAGACCGAGGCATGGCGCAGAAAGTTGCTTCATCGCTCGTTGGCACCAATAGTGCCATTGTGTTACAAAGAACTAGTTGGTGCCTCAGTTCCACGTACATTCAGCGAGTCATTCACAAATCCAGACTGTCGTTTGCTCAGTTTACGACCAGGTAGAACGTTGATACAACTACGTTGCACATAACAAACAGCATTTCCCGAATTTATTGGTTTGCTCCTACTTATATCGCTACCTTGACAAAATAGCTAGAGCATGGCTAATTTAAAGGACGGTCAACACGCTTGGGGAAGGGAAGTACGTTTTTGCCCTTTTAGGGTTAATTTATAGTACGAATACTTTATTTATAGTACTCGTAGAATAGCGATATCGCACTAAGTGCGTCAAGGAGTGAGCACAATTTCCACTGAGTAGTAATCGGAACGAGGAGTTTTATTCACGAATTACCTTCAAAAGAAGTTTTACCACCACTAACAGAGAACTAGGGGGAAGCAAACGACAGGGTGACGCCTCCATGAGACAACCGTTCAGTTATGACTGACGACACTGAAGTTTTAAGCGAATTGGGGCATTTGAGGGGCCTAGTCAGCACAAATGCTTTGGACGAGCCTTCGCTAAATGGAAGAGTTCAGTTCTCCCAGTACAGTAATAACTCTATGTTTGGCAGGTATGGTCTTAGACCTCCAGAATTTCTGGACTCACACCTAACGGTACTCTCAACCCTTTTGTTTGTATCTGTGGAATGCCCAACTCGTCAGTTATGTCCATCGACAACGGTTTTCCCCTTTTCTATTTTCCAGAACGTCCTTCCCTACCTCGATTTATCCCCTTCTCCAACACACGTCACTATTCCCTAATACACTCGTCTCATTCCTCTATTTACTCTCGCGCCAGACACAGCTCTCACTCTCTCCTTCAAATACAGTTTCCTGTGCCTGTTCACGCGTATTCCGACTCGTCCCCTTGTATCGCCCTAATACACTCAAATCAATATTCACTGCACGTATAATACAGTCCTCCACTCACGCTCACCGAGTTCTCTTTTATTTAGTTCTTAAACTCCCCCTCTCGAGCGCCCAACACCCTAGATTGATCGAGTAGTTTGAATTCTGCATAAAACATACTAAATGTCTGCTATGCGTGTCGCTTATTGAACTTTTGGAGGTCACGCGCGAAAATCAGTAATTATTCAGGTTTACGAATAGCATTAAGCATGATTTGAAACACACCACACCGAGGAAATAAAGAGCCGAACAATGCAGCATGTGGCAGCGTCAGGAAAGGCTATGTTGCCAAGGTCCCCGTTGGATTTGAGGAACGCGCAGAGGCGTTTTCGTTATCGTAAACGATCTTATTCAGTTTCCGTACGATCTAGGACTCTTGTTAACGAGGAGACTTCCGCGCGCTACAGAAATATAATACGCCGCGTCGCATCAAGAATGGGAAACCTCGGAAGATGCGTTTCGTTTATGAATGTAAACGAGGTGGTTCTGTATTCAAAGAGCGGATTTAACTGGCGCACTTATCGTCGGATTTGTGTGATCTTTTATTCAAAAGGAAGCGCGGATTCTTTTGTCGAACGAGGGAAACTGAGCGCTTCCCACCCTTAACGCCGTTTGATTCAGTTCATCCCCTGCGGAGGTTACGAAAATATCCAGTTTTAAGGGATGAAGTGGCGCTCAAGAGGGGTGCCTTTTTTTTAACCCCCGTGGGCAATGGGGGGGGAGTCAACTGGTGATGAAGCTTTGAATAGTTTTCACGGGAAGGTAATCCGTCTTGTTTTTTTTGGTCGACTTGCAAAGGGCTCTCGACTCCGTCGAAGAATTAATGCTCCCATTATTGCTGTTTCTCATACCCTTTTCCATCTCAATCTCGCCATCCTCGTCCTTATTTGGGCGACGTCTGAAGACTAGGAAATAATTGAGTTCAGAGGGAGGTCGCTCCGAGATCGGCTTTCTATTTGTTATTGCTGGGTTCTCTTCGAAGCGATTGGCAGGCAAACCCTTTTCCTCGATCCGTCTTGTTAGCGTCATTTTTCCAGCGGACGATTCAATTATGGGGAGGAACCCCGGAGGAGCGCTTTAACTGCCCATATTTCAACTCTTGGGGCGCCATAATTCTATTTGCGGTCGGGCCCCGTGTTTTAGCTCCGCGAGACGTCTCAATACGAAGGACGACTCGAACGACGTCCATCATTTCTGTCTATAATCACTTCGAATGTTGACAGCGTCGACTGCACCGTTCTAATCTCATCGGCCCAGTCCTGCCACCTGGAGATGTAATTTCCTAAACTACAGCAAACACACCGTGGGATTGAGTGTTCATTGCTACTCGTCGCTAAACAGTGGAAAGCCCCACACCTGAAGCATCACAATACTTCATCGCCACAAATTTTTCGATATACTTCTCACTCGCTTTATATGATAGATACTTTCATGTTCTGCCTCGAAACTGGCGTCTTCATTTGGCTTCTGCTACCTTCATTTAAAAAAAAGTGGATCGAACTGTCAACGTGTTTCTTCTGAAGTAGTTCACATTGCGGGATTTTACTGCAATGAAAAAATTGTCAAAAAGACCTTGAAATTCATCGGCTGCTGAGCTTGTTGGTTTTCTCGTGAGCATGATTACTTGCGGCAATGCAAAATATTCATGAATGAAAAATGTGGAGAGAGGCGAAATAAATTGTGCGTGTGAGTAAATTTCGTCCAAATTAATTTGACTGAATTTTCTTTCGGATAAATCCCTCTCGTATGGTCTTGGCGTTCTGAAAGAACCGTGTTAGTATTTCAATACGTTACACACGCAATGATAGTTTAATAACTATAACTATTAAAGTAAACCATTAGTCAAGCCTTAGAAGCTTTAGAATCCGAGCTAAGGTCGTTTCTCGACTACGTTTTTACTTTTCTTGGCTCTACGAAGTAGGAAGGAAAGTTACGTAATCGACTGGATAATAATTTCAGTACTTTTCACATCTTTGCATTACAGGGCTTACTAAGTCTGAAGACAGTTTCGACAGAAGCACTCCAAGTGGTCACTGGTTCCAGTTGACTTGACCATTGAGTGCATGGTTGACAAGTCGAAGGGGTGAAATAGGAGCTTCCTCCACTCAGCATTGAACGAAACTTGCCGTCATCGATGGATGGACGTAAGAGAGATGGCAAGCGACCCTACAAGCAGACCCTACACTACACGCTCACCAATTTGGAGGCATTCCGGGTCGCAACACTGAGGACGCAATCCGCTGTCTTCGCGAAAAATCCCAGGCAAGCCCCCATCGCGTAGTAATGGCCCTCTTCTTCGACGTCAAAGGTGCCTTTGACACAGTGTGGTGGCCGGCCGTCCTTTGCTCCATGCGCAATCTCTCTCTGCCTCCCAATATCTACCAACTCTTCGTAAGCTTCTTCCAGGACAGGGCTGCCTCCACTGGGATGGGAGCGCAGCGCGCACGCCTCACAATCACGGCTGGCTGCCCCCAAGGTGCAGTGCTCTCCACAATACTGTGGACGGCACTCCTAGACCCCCTTCTACATCTACTACAGGCCAGAGGCTATACCCCGGTGGCCTATGTGGACGACCTCATGGTCATGGTCGAGGCAGATCACTTTGCACTGGCTAAACTTCACCTAAGACGTGTCTTTCGCCTCGTGACTGCCTGGTGCAGCCGCAAGCGCCTTCAGCTCGCAAATGAGAAGACGCAGCTCGTAGTGCTTCGCTCCGACCTTCACTTGCCCCTTCATCAACTGGAGTTGGCCCCGGAACCAGCGTGACCCCCACAAACACGGCCAAATACTTGGGCATCATCTTTTCCCCAAAAGGCAGCCCCACCAAACACCTGGCCCTCCTCCATGCCAAGTGCTCGGAACTCACTGGCCAGGTCAGGTCCTTGTGTGGACCCACGTGGGGGGCCTCACTGCACGCCCGCTACGCCTATTACCAGGCAGTTTTTCTACCAATCGTCCTTTATGCCGCGGCGGTTTGGTGGATTGCCCCCTCAGAGCGTGATCGGCAGCGAGCACGTACCATGCAGAGAGACGTCCTCCTCGCCACACTACCGGCCTATCGAACGACGTCCCACCTGGCCCTACAGGTACTCGCGGGAACCCCCCCCCCCCCTCCCCTGGATCTTGCCCTGGACCTGGCTGTATTACGGTCAATACGGTCAAGCATCCGCCGCGGATCGCTCACCAACTATCGAGGCAAGTATGAGGCGCTGGTCCCGACGCTACTACTGGAGAACTCCCCTGAGCGCCAGCTTGAGCTCGCACAGGAGACCATCCTGGACACATGGCAGGAACGATGGGACGAAGGCCCAACAGCCCGACACCTCTACGCCATCATCCCCTCCATCCGAGGCCGCCTGGGAATGAAAGGATGGCACCCCTCCTTCCCCGCTGTCCAATTGCTGTCTGGGCACGGGGCTTTTAACCAGCGCCTCTCCTTTTTCAAACGTCGCACATTTGAGGAGGGGACATCAGTGAGGACGCAGCACATGTGATGTACGAATGCCCCCTCTATGAAGACGTGGGGGCCAGGACATGTATTCCCCCCCCCCGAGAGAACACAGATGCGCTCCTCTCCACTAGCTCAGCGAGGCGACGATTCGCCACATTCGCCCAGGCCTGGGCAGCACGGCAGCAGCGTCTGGAAGCATGGTTCCCCACTGTCGCACGCGATGCAGCCCACTCGGATACTCCCCCCCCCCCGCACGCAAACTAAGGCCACCTCCGCCAGAACTTGAGGATGTGCCCACAGATCTAGAGGCAGTCTCAAAAGACTGACCCCCGTTACCAATGAGCCGGTAGGCCAAAGCTGGCCTGGCTCATTTCCCCATTGGGCAAGCGATATGGGAATCTTCGTCAAAGGGACGCGGCACGTAAGAGTTTTTCGCCATTTCGACATTTGTAAATATCTTCAGGGAAAGTGGGTAGAACCACTGGACGAGCCAGATCCTAACGGAACAAGGCAACTTCAATGCGTGGCACAGCTTTTTCCCTCAAAGACTCTCCGCCCTGCACGTCTTGAGCCTCCAGTGCTCAACAACAAACAGGAAACAAGAAACTACGTATTGCTCCAATATTGTTCCTACAACAGCGAGAGGCTTACCAGCATTGACTTTTCGCTCAGTTTACGAAGGAGAAACGTCGTCACAGCAGATCTGTCCCTTTGAAACTCGCCAGCCATGTAAATAGTTAGATCACGTTAGGAACCAGATGAATTACTTCTCCCAGGTGGTCGTACCTACGCGGGGTAATGCAGGGGCAACAGCTCTCTATCGGCAGACTGACCATACACCTGCTGTACCTCCACAGGTCTGGTTACTCTGGTTACGGTGGATAGATCGCCTGGGAATAAAAGGGTGGCACTCATCCTTCCCCGCAGTCCAACTTCTTTCCGGGCGCTTTCAACCAGCGTTTCTTTTTCAAGCGCCGTACCTTCAACCTCTGCGTGTGTTGGGAAGAGATCCCCGAGGGTGCATCTCACGTTCTTTTTGAGTGCACCCTCTACGAGCACGCGCGCATCAGAGCGCCAATCCCTCCTACTGGGAGTTCAGCCGCGCTTCTTTCCAGTAGGTCGGCCCGGCGAAGACCGCCTCTTTTGCCCAGGCATGGGCAGCCAGGCGGCGCCTGCTGGAATCGTGGTCTCCACCTGGGATGGCTAGCCCTACCCCCTCCTATTAGCTCCCCTTGCCGCACAAGGTGCTACACTCCATCCAGAGCACACCTCCCAGTGCTGGAATCTGCAGTGCTGCGTCCGTTAGGCCAGGGGGATTCTAAATAACTCGATCCCCCCCCCATCGCACCAACGAGCCGGTAGGTCAAAACTGGCCTGGCTCATTAACCCATTAGGGTACAGTGGATGCTGAGCGAGTGACCGGACTCTCGTATGGTAGCAAAAGCGCAACCTCCACGACAGTATACTAACACAACTCTCTCTGAGAGTTCAGGAAACACACCTGTGCATGTCTTTGCACGCGATTGAGAGAAAACGGCCCAACCAATTAAGCCCGCAGGTCACTATGACGCGCCAACATAAGGGTATGAACAAAATCCACCCAAAACTAACTATAGTTATCATGGTGATCAATACACAAAATATTGTTTTTCTGAAAAACCGTTATAACGTTTTTAATCAAATTTTTTGTGTAGACAGCGCCTTATGAGATAACTATACTGTCAAATTCTCATCTGTAGGAAACTGACGAGAGCAGCAATTTTTTCCTTATAAACTCCGCTCAAGTGTTACTAGGATCTTCAGAAAAACTGACGTGGTAGTCCAATCAAGTATGTATACAATGAGCGTTTGATAATTTTCATAAAATATATAGGAGCTGCTCCAGAAATTCCACAATTTCATCCCTCACCGTTTACCTTGTCCCATTTTTCACAGTTTTCACCCGATTACTTCAAAACGGCGAACGCAACCCTTTTCAAATAAATCACGTAGGCAGTCTTTTAAATTACTAGGGAACTGTTTGCCCAATAATGGTCGTTGAACAAGTAGGAGGAGCACAATAAATTACGGAACAATAAACGCGCCCCGTTGTCATCTACAACGTCGTTATCAATCGCTGAACGCACGTGAGGCCGTTAAAAGATCCCTCGCACCAAAATGTTCTAAGAGTGTTTTTCCTATAATTCCAGAACTGCGAACGCGGACCTTACCCAGAGAAATGGATACTTATCGATACGCTGATCGAGGCAAAATAAATCAGCGCAAGCGACCTAATAAATTCCGGAAAAGTTAATCATCAATTTTTGAGTGGAAAGTCAGTCTATCAACTTTGCATTAACTGAGTGAAAATTTCCAATAAGTTGTGACCAAATGCCTCTTTCAACCAGAGATTTTGGGAAAATCGTAAGCAAACCCAATACTTGTCAATACTTCATTAGGAAATGCCATCGGCTTAGAGATTTCTTCAGACATTTTAAGGGCTTTTGAGAACTTGATCTGTTTATGGGCTAAACCGAATCGGCTCAAATGGGATTAGCCTGCTGGTCGCCAAAGGACGCCAAAATGAGGGTATGAGCGACATCGATTCAAAACCATCATTATGAATACACCAATTTTTTCACAATAAGAGTCAAACCAATTTTGGTTGAAGTTTTTGTAAAGACGGCTATAATTAACAACAACAGTACATTAAACTAGTCAATTGCGGAAAATCGATGAGAGCGACACAATAAATTATCAAACATTCGTTTTCAGTGAAGGTTTTTCCTTATAAATTCCGCTCATACGATACTAGCATTAGGGCGGTAATCAAGTAAAATATCTCACGGTGAAGGTTTAATAACGTTCACGAACAGCTTTCAAAATTCTGGAGCTCAAACCGACGACGTCTCACTTACTCTCATTTATCTACTGTTTCAAAATACTAAACACTATTCTTCTCAAAAACACTGACCACTCAGTAATGGGCATAAGTAGGAGGTACTCAACAAATGCTGGAACCTCAAGCTCCACCAGTTCTACTTAGAATGTTGAGCAAAGTTGACATAAAATAAAACAGTTTTGATTAGTTGCCAGAGTGACGAAAAGGGTGCCGAGGAAAGTGGTGTGATGCGTCGCACCAAATATTTGTCTAACTTCCTTTCGAGGCCCTTCCTAATTCATTTTGCAATATAACTTAATACTTTTTGTGAACGGTCACTTCATTTTGTGAGAAAACGAGGTTTTATTATTCGGTCACTGTGCCTTGAACAGAATCAATGTTACAAATGGGTTGTTGATACGAAGGGCAGGTGCAGGTGCAGGTGCGGAGCACGTACGTCAACCCTGAGATTAAAATTCTTTTACTCCTGACTCGCGAAATGTCCCTCAATCGCAATCCGAATTCAATGCCGAACTTGAATTTAAAACTGGTTGCGCCGAACCTTGAAAAAACTCTCTGCTCGTACTCTCCGTAACCGTAAAAACGGGAAAGAGACGAGAAAACAAAAAAAAAACAACCATTACCTGCCTCAACATTCAGACGGCTAGGGATCTCGCCAAGGCGGGTCCCAGGGCCATCCCCTCGAGCTTGATCCACCTGGATCTGTTATAATTACCGGGTTTTCTGTACCATTCGACCCCATCCGTCGGTGATATGTTGTGGTTAATTACCCGTTTTTGAATGGCACTTAAACGCCGTCTTGATGCCCGGCGGTAGAAAATGAGGGGGAGAAAACTCTTCTTTTGGGAGAATCCCCCCCACGCCCACGATGTGTAATTGCGGAGCGGAGCGTCTGAATCTAAGGTACTGGAACATCAGGCGCCACAGAAGCTTTGGAATGTATGGACTAAGGCATCTCTCTAGTCCGAAATTCGCGAGAATTATTGTCAACCAGTCCAATCTGAAGGGCATTAAATGATTTAGTGATAATCGGGCGATTCATTGGGCTACTATTCATCTATTTTCGAAAAGTTAGGCTTCCGTCTACCTTTTGCTTTCTTTTCACCACAAACCAGTTTTGGTCAAGTTCAAGATATAATGAGTCATTTATGTACGACTATTATTACTTGATGCAGTCAAGAGAAGAGAAAGAGAGGTCACTTCGGCGCTAACCTGTCTCTGGTTGATTAAACACATCCGTCTCATCTCATCATTCTCTCTCTATCTCTCTCTCTCTGGATGAGTAGGCTGGGGTGAGGTACCTAGTGATTTTATTTTTTAAGTTGTTTCCGAATTGGATTTTATTGATTTATATGTTACTGTGAGTCTCAGGACCTCCACTGTCCAACGCTCTGCATGTCGAGCCCAGAGGAAGTCCGTAGAAGGGTGAGCTCGAGGCTGGCTGGGGTTTGTTTTCCCAGGGAGAATGGAAGAGAGGGCCTAATGGTCCTAATTCTCCCTGGTCGTTTAATCAATAAATCATTCATTCTATTGATCTCTCTCTCTCTCTCTCTCTCTCTCTCTCTCTCTTTTTCATTTTCCCTTATATTACAAGAAATCGTTTCATTTGACTGTTGATTTGTTTGTTTTTTTTTAGCTACACTTCTGTTATTTTTTTGTAAACTGTTTTTGTTTTAAAAGATAACTTACAGTGGTTAATATTCTTTTTGTTTTACTACTAAGTTTCTACTAATAATTACCGGATAGATGTAAGAGAGGACCTCATGGTCCTAATCTCATTCTGTTTTTGTAAATAAACGCCATCATTCATTCATTCTCTCTCTCTCTCTCTCTCTCTCTCTCTCTCTCTCTCTCTCTCTCCCTTTCTCTCTCTCTCTCTCTCTCTCTCTCTCTCTCTCTCTCTCTCTCTCTCTTTCTCTCTCTTTCTCTCTCTTTCTCTCTCTCTCTCTCTCTCTTTCACTCTCTCTCTCTCTCTCTCTCTCTCTCTCTCTCTCTCTCTCTCTCTCTCTCTCACGAGTTGCTAAGTGGTGCGTATCGCATGGTATGCAAATTAACCTGCGAAAAACCAAGGCAATGGTATTGGGATATCCAAAAATGCTCAATAAAGCAAAGACTTTAGGAATCCGAAACATCACCCACAACGATACCCCTCTTGAATATGTCGAGTCTGCAAATATCTTGGGAACCTCAATTGACGAAACATTATCTTGGGATCTTCAAACCACGTCTATCTGCAATAAGGCCTTCCGCAGCATCTACCAACTTCGACGAATTGCCATGGATTTTCCCACATACGTGCGCAAACAATTAGTGCAAACCCTAATAATGCCACACTTTGATTACGCTACCTCCGCGCTATGTGATCTCAAGAGCTGCGAAATCAGTCGTCTGCAGAAAGCACAAAATGCGGCACTCCGACTCGCTTTGAGACTGCGTCCCGATGAGCATGTAACCCCACACTACCGACGCCTTGGATGGTTAAAAATTAAGGAGAGGAAATTGCTTCAGATAGCTGCAACACTATTTAAAAACTTAAAAACTAAAAAACCACTGTACGTCTATAACAAATTTCAGTTTTTCAACCAAAGAGACACTCGATCAAAAAACAAACTTTTAAAAATTCCCGCGTACCGTTCCTCGACATATTCAAGATCCTTTGTGGTACAGGCATCCAAATTGTATAATGATCACATCCATATGTTTGACTTAAGTAAAAAGGTAGACTCTTTCAAAGAAAAATTTAAAGAAATGTTAATTGAGGAATATTGAAGAATTTATAAGTATTGTAAAGTTATATGTAGAAGAAAATTATTTTACTTTAATTTGTTAATGAACGCAACTGATTAATATTTGTGAAATTGTTCAGGGATGGTGGAAGAGAGGGCCTAATGGCCCTAATCATCCCTGATTGTTAAATAAAAGATTTCAATCAATCTCTCTCTCTCTCTCTCTCTCTCTCTCTCTCTCTCTCTCTATTGATCTCTCTTGATGAATTAAATGACCATTTTTGTGAGATTAATGTGCTGAACGCGCCTGTCGATGTCTTCGAATATTATGATCGAATTTCTACGCAGAACTCAGAAGTTGAGCTCTACTCGTTCGAGGAAATTAGAATAGACACTGTCGATCGATCATTGAGAAGAATCACGTCTAAAGCGGTCGGACACGATCAAATTTCGGTCGATTCTCTTAAAATGATTTTTCCGGTGGTAGGAGAGGTCATTACACACATATTTAACTTTTCAATTGAACACAATGAGTACCCAAATGAGTGGAAGAAATCGATTATTGCCCATCCCCAAAGTGTCTGATCCTCGAGCTCTTAAAGAGCATCGCCCCATCAACACATTGTGTGTCTTGGGTAAAATGTTGGATCGAGCAGTGTACGAACCATTGAGCCGGTATTGTAGTCAGTATGATGTCCTCGATGAATTTCAATCCGGGTACAAGAAAGGTTTTAGCAGCAAACGTGCACTGACGCGTGCTGTTGATGATGTGCGGAAGGGTATCGATGATAGAAAGGTCACTGTGCTCATTATGTTTGATTTGATTAGAGCGTTCGAATCGGTTAGGCATAATTTGTTGCTTGCAACTCTTCACGGTCATAGGATGGGTGGGGAAGTGGTGCGGTGGTTTGGCTCTTACCTGAATGGTAGGAAGCAACAAGTTCGTGCACCGGACGGGCAACTATCCAATTGGCGAAAAATAGTGGTTGGTGTTCCGTAAGGCTCCGTCCTGTTGGCTCTCTGCTTCATCATGTATATAAATAAAATAGTTAGGGTATTGGGAGCGCACAGTGACATAAAGTATGTATGCAGATGACCTACAAGTTTATGCGTCGGCCTACCCCGCAAATCTTAACGCTTTAGTTGCCAAATTGAATACGGAGATTTCCAAATTGGTGAAGTGGTGCGTAAAGCATAATCTTAAGATGAACCCAACAAAGTGTAAAGCTATGATTTTGGGGAGCTCACGCATGATTAAATTAACTAATCTTGATGAGGTTTGCCAAATACAAGTAGACGGGGCCGTGCTTGACTACCAGAGTAAAATAAAAGATCTGGGGGTTATGATAACCAAAAATTTGTTCTGGGATGCACAAATTAGTAACACACGGAACGCCTCCTTCAAAGCTTTGCACCAGTTGAAGACGTTCGCCTACCATTTTCCTCAATATGTGAAAGTTAGTTCGTTCAAGCACTGATACTGCCTTATTTCGAGTATTGTTCCTATTTATGTACTGTTATGCTAGAGTTGAATAAGGATGACCTGCAAAGAGCCTTAAATGCAGCAATACGTTTCATTTGTGACCTAATGTATGATGAACACGTCACGCCATTTTTTAGGCAACTAGGTTGGTTGAAAATAAAGCAGCAACGCCAATTGAACATAGCCTCACTTACCTATAAATTACTGAAAACAAAGAGACCAAAGTACTTGGCATCAGAATTCCATATGCTGCGCAGTACTTCTTCTCATACTAGTAGCACTAGAGCTGGTATTATCACGCTAGAAATTCCTCGACACCGAACTGAGAAAATGAGTAAATCATTTATTGTCACAGCCAGTAGGATCGTCAATGAGAACCGGGAGTTGTTTCGGGAACAGAAAAATAAGTGCATGAGAAAACTGTTCAAGGAAAAACTTGTTCTCCAGTCTAGTTAATAACTATCATATTTAATAGAAAGTGTTTAGTATCGGAAATTACAATTGACCTGCGAAATTGTTTCTTTCGTTTTGATAACTTGCTGTTTAAATATTTGATGACAATTTAATAGACGACATTTATTTAAATTGTAGATACTGAATTTTGTTTTTCATAAAGTTTTCTGTACGTTTGTAAGAGTGGGCCACTTAGGCCCAAAAATGTACAGATAGATAAATAAATCAGTCAGTCCCTATTGATCTCTCTCTCTCTCTCTCTCTCTCTCTCTCTCTCTCCCTCTCTTTCATCTGAATGAAATTAGTGAGAAAAATACGCGCGAGTAAAAGGTTTATGAGATTTATTGCGAACGCTTCTAGCCAGGACCTGGGACTCGCCAAAGACCAAGGAAGCGGAATGGTGACCGATCTACATTTTGCAGGATTCACCCCTAATCCACGCTTGCCTAGGCGTCTTATAATCTTGTATAGGTGTTTGATACGTACGTCATTCGTAAAGGCTAATGCACCTACACGGACACTGGGGGTGAGATTCAAGTCTGCTCCTTGAGGCACCTTACTCAGCGCAGTATCAACACAATATTGAAGAGTATAAGAGACAGGGTGGCCGCCTGCTGAACGCCAGGCCTTCTGGGTGCGTCCCTCCGACCTATGCTGGTGACACACCCCCGCGGTACAATGCTTACATAGTCAGCGACATTCAGGATCCCCCACATCACACAGGAAATCAGCCAAGGTTTGACGTGTCAAAAGCTTTGACGACTTCCATCGCAATCATATGTAATTGCTTCTTTCTCTTCCAGGCCAGAGATAGCACTCTTTGTAGAGTCGTGAGGTGCTCGGCAGTACTACCCACCGGCGCCATGCCCCCTGGATGTCACCAATGATACCAGCCACCTGAAGTCGAGACGCCAACTCTTTTTGAAAGGGGTTGAAGACCCATATCTAGGTAAGTATGTGCACGTTCTTGAGGACTGGAGAACACCACCCTGGAGCCAAAGCATTCTACAGATTCCACCACCACCAAAGAAGATTCTGGGACCACCAAAGATTCCCAAGAGAGAGCAGGGGGCACCGCACTCTAATGTGACTGGAAGAACTAATGAAAGGCTCCCGAAAAGTCACAAACTCCTGAAGAGTGGGATCGACTTTTCTGTGCCCTGCACCCTCCAGTTATTCTGCCCCAACTCGACATTAATACCACTCCTCAACTTCTGGCACGCTGTTACTCCACCCGCCTCATTCTTTTAGGTGCCCTACGACCGCGTGCAGGGGGCAGATTCGATAAACCGTTGTGCTGCGCCCTACGCTGGTCCACAGAAACGTCATGACCAGGAACAGCCAGCCCTCTTTTCAGACTCTGCAGGTGAGTATTCTCATAACCATTCACTTACCTCCCCTGCTCAGCAAGCCTCAGAACTGCATTCCTCAAAAGGGAAAGGAAATCTGGCCATTGTGTAAGGACTGCTGACCCACGTCTGCAATGGGAGAACACACACACACTCTGACAGTAGGTTTTTGAATTTGGTAGAGTTCATACCTTAAAGCTCTGAAGAAAACTCGACTTATTTGTATGATAGCACTCGTGTCTCTTACTGTGTTGGCAGCAGAAAGTATTACGGCTCCAACCATCTGTGTTTCTACCTCGCTCATGCCCGATGCTAAGTTGCCAACAAAATGCACCACACTTAGTGCCAAACCAATGCACTCGACTCTATTTCAAATATTTGTCCTTGAGTCCACCATTTTGCGATTCTAAAAATAAGTTTACCAGCACAGACATACGAACTGGTGCCCTAAGCACAGGTATGTGCAGGTAACGCTCCGGGAGAACACCTTCACTAGCTCAACATGTAGTAGTGCGAACTGTAGGTATAATGGTATACCCTTCCAAGATCCTCACGTTCTGAGCACCACCAATTTCTGTTCAGAGTGCTAGCTAACTTTACGTGACGCCTTTCAATGGCTCATTGAGTGCTGGTTTTGGTAGCACGCCAGAACTGGCGACAATAACTTCTGTAGACAACTTAACAAGTGAATTCGACGAATGATCCTGATCAGTCGGTCGAGTCTCACGACGCGACCGTTTCAGGAATCGGGAATCGTGAATTACCGACGAAAACCGTCAACTTTCTCAAGATTCCTTTCAGCCGGCAATTAATTTAATCGACTGCTCGTTGTGTTTTTTCTCCATGTTTTCAAATTGAGCTCGAGCCTCTTCCCCAAAACGGAATCAACTGACCATCACGAAGTTGGAGGGTGCAACGGCGATGAATTACAACGAGAGAATGATTCAGAGTTGACGGGTTCACGAGACAGGATGCGTCCTCGGGTAATTACATCGTGAATATCGTGATCTTCGGGTCGTGGACTCACCGTTTCTGGATGCACCTTATCCCAAAGAACGTCTTCAAAATGTACAAAATGCGGAGTCAGGGAGGTAAAACGTTAACGTGTTTAGTATTCAGAAGAAGCGGAAGATGTTTTTATGAGTACAGCCGCCCAGACGTACAGAATCACGTAGTTGTAGGAGGAGCCTCACGTCGTGAGAATGTGCGCACTGCGATCCGAATATTCATCGAGAGGGTGACTCATGGATTTGAAAATTTGAGGCGGTCAAAGCCCAGTTACAGCACTCAACGAGGGATAGTCATAGACTTTCATTTAATTTGGGCATACGTGGGACAATCGACGGATTTAAACCTCGAATCATTTTGTACTTTCGTGCTCTTGTAGTTAGGTTGAAATAGATCGAGTGTTGGAATCAGCTATTTGTTCCACTGCCCCTTTTGGGCTGCGTTTCATTCGCCTTGCCGCCTCTGAACAGTGCTCAGTTTCCCCCTTTTTGCTCTCAGTTGTATAGAGGTGCATCGGGATAACATACTCTACCACTAATACTGGCTCTTGAGGAAACGTTCGGCACGAGCAAGCCACGTGAAGGGCACGCCTCTTCTGCACAGTTGGCATCCGTCTCCTGTGGTGTGTGAGTGGACAACAAGTAAACCCCTCTTGTGTGGACCATTAAACAGGAAAGGGCTGTTGTTGCTCTACAGGAAGATATCCTGCTAGCTGAATGTGAAAACCGAACGTCAACCCGGTATTCACATCACACCCAGATATCGGACTGCTTCCTTCGTTTGGATCCCTGCAGTCCCCACAAGGTTGAGAGGGGTGTCCATCTTTCCTGTCACTAGTGATGGAAATAGATTTATACGCATATGGGACCGAGGAAAGTTGTGGGGTGTGTGGGACCAGATAAGTTTTATCATTGTTTCAGTGCTGTCCGCCTACTGTGAAACATGTGATCTGACATTATCTTAGTCGATAGCGCCTGCGGAATTGAAATGGTGAGTGACTCAGTATGGTGACTGAGAGTGGAAGCTGCCGGTCAAACGGACAATCCCAGGTTGACGCGAAGAAAGAACCCACTTCATTCTATCAATTTATGATTGGCAAGTCGACGTTAATGCGGTCACTTGACTGCGTCGCGCCGCTCTCCCCTTTGTCCATTCAATCAGCCGAAGGGTTGGCGACCGAGCAAAACCATTCATTAGCATCACAATGGAAAAGCTGAGTTAAAATGAGCGCAATTACTATTATGTTGTAAAATTTCCCTCCTCTCAGGAGCTCCTTGGATATGTCGTGTGGTTGCAATGGGGCTTACTGACCGTGAAACAGCGAACAAAGCCCTCGCTAACGAAGGATTGTTCAGAAGATTTTTGTGTCAAATGAAGGGCACGCGTCCAAACAAGCCGCTGCTTCATTTTAGTCTCGTAATTTGAAATAATGGGGACTTTTTTTATGCTAGAGTTCATTAATCGTATGTCAGTAGGGGGTCAAACTGGTCTCAATCGACTAAAAGGGCCATTTGGAGATGGAGAAGAACGCTGTGAGCAGTACCTGCATTTAAGTGAGGCTCGTTAGCTTATTTGCTTCCTGCGGCCGTTCCATAGACCCAAGGAGACTTCCCTGAGGTACTCCACCTCTTGATGATGCACCGACATGACCCAACAACAATTGTTTAAATGCCGTGTCAAAATATCTGGTGCGTTGCAACACACAACTTTCCTTAGCTCCACGTCAACTCACTTTGTACATGGCTAATTCTATTTAATCAATTCATTTATCACTCAGTTCCTTTGAACTTGGTCAAACAACACGTCACAGCAGCAGGAAGCTGTAACGCCTACAGTTATGGAATTTATTGTGCTGCTCGTACTCATTTCAGGACCATTATTGAGCAATTGGTACACAGCTAATTAATGAGGCTGTAAACATGGGTTTTTTGAAGGAGGATAGTAATCACTTTTGCGGAGTTATTGGGTAATAACTGTTAGAACTGGTATTAAGCGAAACGGCGGTAGTTGAAATTCAGGAATTTCTGGAGTGAGCCCCATCTATCTCATGAGCGTTTTTAAACACTCACCATATAGGTATTGGATTGGACAACAGTACCCATTTTCTTTAACATTCTACCAACATTCCAGTGGAGTTTAAAAGGAAAAAACCACGGCAAAAACGCTTTTCGTCGAAACTTTTGATAATTTATTGTGCTGCTCTCGTCATTTTCCCACAGATGGGAATTTTATAGTATAGTTGCCTTATTGAGAGCTATCTATATAAAAAATGTAATCAAAATCGTTAGAGCCGTTTTTGAGAAAAAAAATTTGGTGTTTTGATCACAATGATAATTATAGTTAACTTTCCCATGGTAACCTGCGGGCGAGATATCAAGTTTGAGCTTATTTGATACGGTGGCTTTCTCTAAAAATCGTTCACAGACACACACATACACACAGACCATTTTCCCAAATAGTGTTTTTCGGACTCAGGAGGGTCCGAAACGTAAAGATCTGAAGAAAACTAAAAAAAAATTTTTTCAGCCGAGAACACAACTTTCCTTTCTACTTCGTAGAGCCAAGGAAAGTAAAAAGAGGAGCGACAAGGCAAGGGCGCCTCCTTTTCTATAACGACATTGTAGTGGGCACGTCGTCACCACTTCTCCTCTTCCTCCATAATCTTCACTTCATGATGCTCAAACAAAAAATCCATTCATTCGCACGAGAAGTTCATTTTGGATTTAGCTGTGCCCGCCTGCTTCGCAATCATACAGGACGACTCCCATGGTTATGGGCAAATAATGGTTTAAAAAATAAGCCAAAAACGAAATTATGGCAGTTCACTTGCACTGCATTTATGTCGCCCTTGGTATCATTTCCTAGTACTTCTGATACTGAGTCGAATACGACAGTTCTCAGAGATACAGGACAGCGTTTAGATGGACAACAGTGAAATAAAAAGTAAACATAGTAAGGTGAATTATAATTGTTGAAGGAACTCGCACAACAATGTTGCTTAGGTTATATGTTATTCCAGGCCTGCGCACATTTCTCGCGCTGCCCACAGCCTAACTCCAACCACCTGTCAGTTCGACTCGTCGCTCCTTGCTAACAGCCAAGCTCAGCCTTTGTGGTTCGCTTACTAGTACGCGCTGATGATACCGTATTGTATGCTGATACTCACGCCACGGTTATACAGGACAACATCAACAACCTCAACTGTGCTTGGACAAATAACATAACCAGATCACTGAGACATTTATGGAGTTCGACTCAGCCACCTCTAATTTGACTGGGTGGAAACTGTAATGGCTAGCTAGCAATGGCAACCTAAAGGCGGTTTCGCACATCACCTCGCCGATGGATGTCGGCGAGCTTTCAAAAAGATCGGCTCCCTTTGTTTCAATGGGCCAATTCAAACAGGCATCGCAGACGTCGCAGATGTTGGTGAAGTCCGGCCGAGGTCGCCGAACGCTGAAACAGCGTTCGTTTGGAAAACGTCGGCCGACGTTTATCGAGGCGCGTGCGTAGTTAGCGAGCTTCACAGGTATGACAACCTTGCAACTGCCTCCATTCTGTCGAGAAGATGACTGAAGGAGTAAACGAGGGGTGGTATCACTGCTCCCCCCACATTTCGTCAGCCGACGCTTCTGCTGCTGTTTGAAATGTCACGTCTGCGAGCAGATTAAATACCCACCGTCGGCTTCATCCGTCGCCGACGCCGGCGAGGTGATGTGTGAAACCGCCTTAATGCCTGAGCTTCTGACGCTCATTGAACAACTGAAATGACTTCAGAAGGTTTCCAGCCCACTTCCCAGTAACCTGAGCCTCCTGTTCGACTCTTCAACGAAAGCTCTACAGGTATTACAGAGTAGCAAAAGTGACTATACGCACCACATCTGATGACGTCACTGCTCCCTCTGCTTCACGCCATAATGTCATTCCAGCTGTTCAGGCTCCACGCCCTCTCAATGTTTGAGGAAACCCCTACATTCACGGGGATGAATACATGATCTGCTTATGCTAATTTATACTGCCTCCTGAATGTAAAAGACTGACAAAGCTGCACCTCTGGTACACTGGCTATTTGTCAGAATTCACGCCCGTTCTCGACCTCAACTAGCTCCAGATGAATGGGAACTCGTCACACTACACAAGAGCTACTTCACATTCCCGACAACAAATGTACAAATTCGTTGATAACCACTGGGTAAATTCTGTACACGGCCTTGTTAACTTTACTGTAAACTGTCCTTCTCAGGCACTCCACACACTATCGAGGAGGGTGGGAATCTCCTTCAACTTCAAGATTGCCCTATTGCCCTGACCTCGTCATTACCCAGCACAATACTATTCAGCTGAAGCCTTCAAACTGTTCCAGGTTCTATCTGACCCTCTACTCTCATTGCTTGTGAACTAAACCTCCCCCCCCCCCACACCAAACATTTAAGTATTTGCTTTACAGGCTATCGGGCTGAACGGATCTAGTGGAATTACGTCACTGTTTATTCAAGGAAGTGGCCTTATTAGAAACTTCAAGCAGAGCATTATTATTGCCATTGCCATCATAATGCATGATGAAGCCAAGAGCAATAAAACTATCGACATAATGATTGATAGTCAAGTGTCTCGCAAGGTTTTCAACAATTATTGCTCAACGACAAAATTGGTGTGCCTCAACTCATTAGCTATCTCTGATGGAGTTCACCTTTATAGGATTCCTGGGGATAAAAGGATCACTGGAAGTGAAAGAGCGGACCTTCTGGCCGGGCTTCTGGTTCGTCTACAGGACCAATAGGGCAACTTCCTCACTGCAGGACATCTCCCTCACTGGTTTCAGACAATCTGGAATGCAGCGGGAGTGAAGTAGCGCAATGAGTAAGACATAGCCTTCTGATGACTGAGAGGGAGGACTTAAGGCGGATAATGGAGATCGTCGAGGGACACAGCAAAATGAACCAACTCATCTATGTTATGGGTATAGTCGGCTCAGTGTCGGAGACTGGAGGGAGAGCGATTTATGGTCTTTGGTACAAATACCCTCAGAATGGACATCAAATAAGACTTTGGAGGTTTCTTAGCAGGCAAGGCAACGACATGTGAGACACTAGGACTAGCACAATAGATCTTAATGCCGCGGAGCTTATCCCAAATGTTCCGAGTTCCGGTCTATTTGTTCTTTAATTTCGGGGCAACCAGTGAGTTCCGCGATTTTCTCCGAATTCCGTACTAAAAGGAAATCAAAATCCACTGCATGCCGAGCTGGGCATAGGCAAAATACGGGAATGGTTATTGTGTGATTAACTACATGACTTTCCGACTAACAAAGAAAGCCCAACCCGAGAAATTTCTATTAGGGGTTCACAAATCCACACTTAGCCTTCACGCCGCAGCACCTGCCCACAACTGCCCAAGGTCACATTACGTATCTAGGAGTTAGGAGTAACCTGAATGAAATAGGAGTTTCAAATCGCTGAAACAAACAGAATACTTCGAAAAACGGTATGTGTTTCTGCTAAATTAAGGAATAATCCACACGGGATTGTAAGGATTGCTTACTAGTCAGTTAAGAACCTACTGCACTGCGTACTCGTGCGGAATGAAGGTTACAACAGTTAAACTCAATTAATGGGGCTGTAAACAAGAATTTTTTGAAGAAGGGTAGTAATTACTTTTGCAGAGTTATTGGGTAAAAACTTTTAGAACTGGTAGTAAGTGAAACGGCAGTAGTTGAAATTCTTGAATTTCTGGAGTCACCCCCATGTATCTCATGAGCGTTTTTAAACACTCACCCTTTAGGTATTAGATTGGACTACAATACAAATTTTTTTTAACATTCTACAAAAATTCCAGCGGAGTTTATAAGGAAAAACTGCGCTAAAAACGCTTTTCGTCGAACATTTAGATAATTTATTGTGCTGCTCTCGTCATTTTCCCACGAATGGAAATTTCATGGTATAATTGTCTAATTGAGAGCTATTTATATAAAAAATTTAATCAAAATCGTTAGAGCCTTATTTGACAAAAAAAAATTTGGTATTTTGATCACTATGATAACTATAGTTAAATTTCGGTGGATTTTGCCCATACCCTTATTTTGGCGTCTCATGGTAACCTGTAGGCTAGACATCAAGTTTCAGCTGATTTGGTACGGTTGTGTTCTCTAAAAACCGCGCTAAAATCGATTTCGTCGAAAGTTTTGGTAATTTATTCTGCTGCTCTCGTCGTTTTCCCGTATATGGGAATTTCATGGTATAGTTGACATATTAGGAGCTATCAACATAGAAAATTTAATCAAAATTGTTACAGCCGTTTTTGAGAAAAAAAATATTTGGTGTTTTGATCACTATGATAACTATAGTTAAATTTCGATGGATTTTGTTCATACCCTTATTTTGGCGTCCTATGAAGACCTTTGAGCAAGATATGAAGTTTGAGTTAATTTGGTACGGTGGGTTTCTCTAAAAATCGTTCACAGGCACACATACACACAGACCATTTTCCCAAATAGTGTTTTTCGGACTCAGGAGGGTCTGAAACGTAAAGATCTGAAGAAAACTCAAAATTTTACTCAAAAGTAAAAACCCCTCATGACAACACAGGAAATAGTTCTTCGGATTATTGCTAATGCATATTGTAGAATACCGTCAATCCAAATTTTTAGAAAGTTCGCCATCCTTTACATAAGTTGGCGTTAAACAGTTAATTAGTGAGCAGTATTTTCATGGTGTTCACACCAGGCTTGAAGAGCGATAAAAACTACGTAAAACACGTGGACGTTGGGAGTATCTTATTTTTCGCAATACGTTATTATTACAGAATACTTTACCGCCCCTACGTTGTAACAGGAACCGAATTCACAAGATCATTTCAGTAATTAGACTCGGACGACTGTCGTTTTATGAAAAATCACCTGGACTTTCATCATTTTGCCCGAGAACCCTTCAATTGTCAGTTCAATCCTCTAGTTTCACACTGGCACGTAGTTCAGTACTGGTTTACTGTCCAATTTGCGAACCTGGAGTTCATTCCACCGCTGGAATTCGTCGAGCAAAAACTGAAGGCCGTCAATTTCGTATTTTCAAACGGAAAAATCCGGAGGAACGATTAGAGCTCCGACGGCCCGGTCGTGGCTCGTGCCAACGGAAATCGCCACTCGTTAAGCGGACTGACGGTGGTAAGGGAGGGGAAAAAAGCGAAAATTTGTTTCCAGTAACAGCTTCTTGAGTTGGGAAGTGAGTCTAATTGCGGAGGTTTATCAATAAAGAGCACTTTGGAGGAGCCGTCGTGTGGAGAGATAAAGAAAGAGTGGGGCAGGAAACGGACCGGCGGAGGAAGACAAAAAAAACCGCTCAGCAAGCTTCCTCGGAGATGCCACGCGAAAGGCCACTTAACATTTTTCTGGTTGAGACTCGAGTAGAGTGACAGAAGGCTTCAGTCCCAAAATACCCTTTTGGCGTCCAATGGTGATCCGAAATTTACGAAATTTAAGCCAATGAGTTTGGCCGTTTTATGGTTAGAGACGAACGAACAAGTTTTTCCTAATCGTGTTTTTAGACTCAGATGCCCTTGAAACGCAAAGATCAGACGCGAACTTTATTTTTCAGCCGACTACAGCAACTTCCGTCCTACCTTGCAGGTCTAAGGAAAGTATGAAACCATTTTCTGTTATTTTTGTACGTGTTGGGAAGAAAATAAAAATTGCTGTTTGTAGCTCGAGAGCGTAATTGGTGCATCCCGCCCGAAACGAAACGACACGTCATCTGACGGGACTCGAGAATGCTGTTGACCAGGAACGCAGGCAGCACCACCGTTAAAATCTCGACAGTTTTACTTTATACCATAATTTCCTAGACGATCTCAAGCGCTTGGTCTCAGAGACAGTTCCCACGAGCCGCAACCTCCTGCTACAACCCGGCGATGATTCGGCAGTTTACCCCCGCGAGGTTCCAGCAAACTCTGGAGCGGAGTGACTCCGCAAGAAAACTTGAAAGCCGACGGCGATTCCGCGGGAGAAGGGCGAATTGTGAAAAGCCCCATTAAATTGGAGACGTAAGACAAGTTGTAAGCTCTAGACTTAACAACGCCGTAATTATGATAACGTCCTTCTCGGGATGATGTACGCGAGGCTCTAAATGACGGCTTGACGGTTGTTATATTTGCGGAAATTCCCGACGCGTAATTGTCGTCAGAGCCGTGTCCTGCGGCTCCGAGCTGCGGGGCATCGGCGAACCGTTGGCAACTGGAGTTTGAAATTGAAATCGACGGGTTAGGAAGAGTCACTCATGTGGTTCCCCTTCGAAAAAGTTCCATTTCGAGCGTGCGTGGAAGCCACTCCGTTCGTTTCGACTGAGAGTACAACGCTTCATCTACAGCCGCATTCATTCACAATGGACAAGGGAGCAGGGTACACTCAAAACAGAAGACGAGTTTTGAGTGCACAACCCAAACCGGACAAGTGACATATGCCCAAAACGAACTCAGCAAATTATACTCAAACTGGAGGAAGCTGTGTGCACCCGAAATGAATGAAGTAGCGTACGCTCCCAAAATGTACAAAGTGACATATAACCAATATGAAAGCAGGCCTTTGCACCTAAAACTGGCAGAGTGGCGAGTACACCAATACTTGATGGAATGCAGTAAACCACATGATTGCGGGCATTTATACCCAAAATGGAAGGAGTGGACGCTCAATATAAACCAAGAGACGTACGTCCAGCACTGAGGTACGCTCTTTCAAATCTCAGGAAGTAGCGAACATTGCTGCGTAACGTTGCAGGAATAGCGTAGGATTATTCGGCACATGGAAATCGCCTAATGAAGGTGAAGGCGTCAATCCATAAACCCATCCAGCTCATGCTCTTAGAGAGGAAATTAAATAGCCAGTTAAATGGCTTCTTCACAACTTAGGCGTCAATGTAGGCGAGCAGTAGCGGAGGGGGCGAACTCCTCCAGCCCCTCAATGGAAGTACCCTCGCAACGTTGCCTCATTAGAGATATTAGCAAAACACTCGGAGTTTAACACGGTCCTCATGTACAAGGCTATGTACTTAGGGGTGATTGGCTACTGCCGCATTGTCTGGGGTAGGAAACTCACAATCAATCAAAAGTACATGCCCAATCTCAGAAAGCAGTGCTTCTGTGAATCACCAAGGATTACAAGACAACATTCACTGAAACGCCGAAGAATGAGCATTAGGTAAATAGCAAGCGATGTGGGAATCCTCGTCAATTAAATGTGACACGTACGACTTTTCCCAACATCCGTCAACGTCTTAGGAGAAGGTGGGTTGAACCAGACCATGGGACGAGCCAGTTCTTTATGGAACATGGCGCCTTCAATGCGCAGCTCCGCTTCTTGTCTCTCAAAAACTCTCCATTCTGCACGTCTTCGCCCTCAGTGTGGAGGAAATAACCATGTGCTGCTTCACTGTAGTTGCTACAACAGCGAGCGACAGTGTTTGGAAGATCAGCCAAACCTTCTAGCATTGCTTGCTACACAGAATGACCGTTTTTAAAAGAAGGACTAAAAAACGAAGCCACAGAGGATCTCCCTCGAAAGTTGCCGCTCAAGTAAATAGTTAGATCGGGCAGAAAACGAGATTAAGAACTCGGGACATCTCTCCGTGTGGTAACACATCGGCAACAGCTCGCCACTCGAACAACCTGACGTACTTCCACAGGTCTGGGTTCGGCGGATGCTGAGCGAGTGCTAAACCTCAACCTCCAAGGCTTTGAGCTGATATAACTGTTATGGGTGTTGAGGACCAGACGTTTTGATAAGGAAGCCTGAAGGTAGAGATGAGGAAAGTTGTAAATAGCGTCTTCTGGTGAAATTCCACCCCCCCCCTCCCAATCCCACCATGAACCGTAAAAGAGCGCCGTACAATAAAGCAGCTTGTTTCTTTAAGAGCTGCACAGTTATATCGCAAAACTGGCAGTTTAAAAGTCCCTAAATCAAATCTAATTAAATCTAAATACTATTCACCTTTTCCCCCACCCCTTTCTATTAGCCTCGTCTTCGGCCTTCGGCATCAAAAGCCCCCCCCCCTCACCCCAGAGCTCTGCCACCCTGTTATTTATCTACTTAAATCGACTGAGCTTTGCAAGGGATGGCATTCAGAAGCTCAGAAAGAGGGGACCACACATCCTAAAGACCCTTTCAAGAGGGGTAGATTCAGATTTATAGCGTGTTAAAACTCTCGGGGGGGACAAAAGCTTCCGAGCTCCTCACATTTTCACTTTCCACGCTAAATGGGTTCGTGGCGTCGAAGAAAAGGACGAGCCGAACGCTTAAGATAAACTGTCAACACATTTCCCTCTTTCGAATGATCGCGTCTAACGGACAAACTTATTGTCATACGAAAATCCTTTTCGGAAACGGCGAAAAACGAATGTTGCAGAAGCCGCTAAAATATTGGATGCGTCATGGAAGTGTTTTATCTTTCGCCATCTTCAATGTCTTCCAACCTTCATGCTCTTTGTCACTTTTAGGTTGATTTTTACTTTCCTCGGCTCTACGAAGTGGAAAAGAACGTTATGTGAGCGGCTGAGAAAAAAAATCTCTTTTCAGATCTTTACATTTCAGAGCCTACTGACTCGGAAAAACACGAAGAAAAGGGTTGAGAGCTCGCTAGATCAGCTCAAACTTTGTACCAAGCTCACTGATCACCATGGTCCTAAGGGTATGAGCGAAATCCACCCAAAACTAATTACAGTTATCAGTGATCAAAACATTAACTTTTTTTTCTCAAAAATGGCTGTAACGATTTTTATTAAATTTTTTATATGGACAGCACCTGATGAGGTGACAATACCGTGAAACTCTTATTGGTGGGAAAATGACGAGAGCAGCACAATAAATTACCGAACAGTTCGACGAAAATTGCTTTTAGCGCAGTTTTTTCCTTGTAAACTCCGCTCAAACGTTACTAGAATCTTCAAGAAATTGATAAGTATGCCGAATCGGATACCTATACGATGAATGATTAATAACGCTCACAAGATGTACGGCTACACCAGAAATTCCAGAATTTCCACCCCCGCCGTTTCGATTAATACCCCGATTAATTACCCGATAACTGTGGAAAAGTGATGGTTATCATTTTCGAAATAATCGTTATTTCTCTGTGCCCTAATTGCTCAATAATTGTCATTACGAGCAGCACAATAAATTCCGGAACGGTAAGCTCTACCGCTTTCTGCCTCCGTGAAGTGATGTTTTACCTAGTTTAAATGGTTTGGTAAACGAGCGGTGAGTTGCAACACCCAACTTTCCGCCACCCCCGTAAGTTCAAACACCAGCTACATATGCGGGCGCTATATCTTTCTTCAACTCATTTCTACAGAAACATCTATACAGAACAAAATGTAGCGACTAGTTAGCTGAGAGCACTCCGTAAGTTTGATCGAAATCGTGGGAGCCGTTTTTGAGAAAAGTGGAATACCGTTAAATTAATATTCGACAAACCTCCTCTTCTGTGTTAACTTGGCTTATATCTCCGTTCAACAGATGGATACAGAGATAGTTGCGGGGAACAAAATGTGGGTTTAGAATGCTAGAAGACACTAAGACACATAAGATTTATCACATCTGGTGAAGAAGTTACCCTGGAATTTACGGAATTGTTCGTAAAAACGTTATTTTCGACACATTTTGATTTTTATCTCTGTTCAATGGACGGTCACAGAAACATTTATTGAGAACAATATGTAGGTATCAACTATTTGAACAAAACATCCTGTGAGTTTGGTGAAAATCGCTGAAGCCGTTTGGCCAAAAAGAGGAAAAAACAAATTTTTGCTTCATAGGCCTATATCTCCGTACACCGTATTTTCATGAAGATATGTACGGAGAAGAAAAGTTAGGTATTACTTGGTAGAAGATAATGTGAAATTTTAATCAAAACCATTCGAGTCGTTTTTGAGAAAAACGCGAAAAACCCTTGTTTTTGGTACGTTTTCGTCCCCCCTCCCCCCTTCCCATCAACCGAAATCGCCCATAACCTCATTTGGGAGTCTACAAAAAATGAAGAACAAAACAAAAAAAGAACCAGCTCACTCGGACCAGCCGTTCTCCCGCAAATCGAACTACAGACACACACACACGGACCACGCGCCGAAATTAGGTTTTTTAGACTCATTATTCCTCAAAACGTTAAGATCTGACAAAAACCCAAGTTATTTTTGACACGATTACTATACTTTCCGCTATCCCAAAGGGAAAGGAAAGTATAGTAATAATAAAGTAGTAAAAATAAAGTGAGTTAGTAGAAAAAGCCATGAATGCTAGTGACTTGACATAGACCCAAGGAAAGTTAAGTGATGTGGGGCTACTGACACATTTTTTTCTTTCGTATTTGAAAGCCTTTAAATATTGCGGAACCACTGAGGTGTTTCTTCTGCACCCAGCTTCGTACATAAGAAAAAAACTATGTTGATAAACTTGCAGCCAAGTTGGGCAAGCATTTTAGAGGTCGCTCAAGCATGATTTTTAGGTATTAAAGAAATTGGGTTATGTCCGCCAGTAGGCATATTACTTAAGTTAACGTACCTGTTAGGTGAGTCCGTCTCCTCTGGCTTGTGATGCTTTTTGATGCTGATGATTTTTAGATGCGTGTTTTTTCCTCTCGAAGCATTGAATAAAAATATCAGGTGCGACGCATCACATAGTATTGGGGAGACAGTAAGCACGATAATAATCACTATTTCAGAATTATCAGGCTAAACTGTGAGCAACAGTAGAAGTAAAACGGTGGTGGTCGAAGTTCCGGAATTTATAGAGTAGCTTCTACATAACTTATGAGCGTTATTAAATCGTAAGAGTGGTTTTTGAGAAAAAAAATTAGTGTTTACATTACTATCATAGCTATAGTAAATTTTGGGTGGATTTTGCTCATATTCATATTTTAACGTCCCATGGTAACCTGCATGGTAGATGTAAAGTTCGAACTGATTTGGTTCATCCGTTTTCGCTCAACCGCGTTCACAGACACACATAAACGCACACGGGTCTGTTGGTTTATTATTCATTCTGAATAATAACCCTATGTTTTCGCCGAACTTTGGTCACGAAAAATTTTTTACAACCCCCCCTCAAAATTTGATACTTTACGTTTCAAGACGTGGAGATTCCAAATTTGCAATGTCCGTCCTCCGTCCCCCATCCGCCGTCCGGGCCGTTTTGTGCCTTTAACGTGGTCTAAAAAATTCGTTCTTTCGCCCAAAAATCCGATTTGGTATCTAGTTGTGCCAGCCATCTCGGCAATCCGATCGGACGAAGCCCGTGGTTGTAATGGGCAAAAAACGGTTAAAAAAATTAACGAAACGCAGGACAACGCGGGAGCTACAGCGTTTTGTCGTTTGAACTCCCTCCCTCCTGCCCGTCTCATCAAAAAAGCAACCGCGCTCGAGGCTCGCTTGCCTCCCAATGACGCCTCAACTCCCCTTTCGCTTCGAGCGCCCCCGTTCCAATTTCCCCGACGTTTTGGTTTTAATACGAAACAATTTTTTTAGACTCTTTCGTTTCATTCTCATTTTGGTTTTTTTCATAGATTTTTGGTTAAATTTTGATATTAGTATTTAGCGTGCATGTTTTCATATTAAAATTCAGTTTTTTCTAGATACTTTCGTTTTTTTTTGTTTTTTTTTAATATTACGATTTAGTTCTTTTCGACCTTTTTTTGGGTTTCATTATGATATTATTCGATGCTGAATCGAACAGGATGGGTCTCGGAGCATTAATGCTAGGTCAAGCTGATCATCCGAATAATAATTAATGAAATTGTGTAATAATTTGCAGGGTTTTTCTTGTTAATATGACTGATCCTTAACCCCCACGAGAGAGTTACATCAGATGACTGTCATTGAACTCCCACGCAGGAGCCCGGGAAATCGCTCAACATCCACTCTACCCGACGTCACACCGGCAAAACGCATCTTGTTTGCACCCTAAGTTAAAAAGCGTTCGATGACTTGGAGGCCTTCACTTAAGTAAGTACGTTCTCTAGCTTAATGATGGCTATGAATTCCGCCAGTACAGATCGCACAAAAATCGATTTTGTTGAAATTCTTTACACTTAATTGGGCGGCACGGGTCATTTTGCAACGCGCGAACATCTTGCCCTACGGGCAGTTGTTTCGAACGTACCGTAAAAAAAAAGTTCCTTCGCGTTAAACCCGTTTCTGCGAAAAAAATATTGGCACGACGCATTACGCAACTTTCCTTAGACCTCGAAATAACGAACGTCGCTGTAATTCGAAATTGACGCGACCAATTCGACAACTTCAAATGCGTCACCTCTCAAAACTACATAGCTCTAAAAACTTCAATTGTCACAATAAAAATAAGACGTAACAAAAAAGGGGTGAGGATATAAAAGAGCGCGTGCGCATTTACAGCAGCTGCCGACGACCCTTGAAACCTGTTGAATCGAACGAAGGAACATATACATGACAAAAGAGGGTTCGACCGGACATGCAGAGCTTTTTTATATCTCTCAGGAAACGTCCCATTCACCCTTTCAAAATGGGAATTGGTTGGAGGGGGGGGGGGTTGAAGAGAAAAAAATTATTTAAGCGAGTAACCAGGTGAGGAGGAACATCTTGTTGAATCATAAGCAAATGAAAGGTGAGGAGGGGATTTTTTCGGGGGTAGGAAATGAGAGAACAAATGATGCACGAGGTTCGGACAGGACTAAATTAATTTTGTATTCATTTATTAGCTGTACTGTCGTGTACTCGAAGGGGGTTACAAATTCAAGGCCCATCAAACCATTATCTCGTTACTTCATGCTCATTTCTATGGAGGGCTCCATTTAATTACTTAAGAAGCCTAATATGAACCTAAAGTTTGCTCAGGTAATGTACAATCTGCAATTAAGTAGTGAGTTTAGCTGGTTAGTTCTGCTGAGCAGGTGGTTGAGCAAGAAAGAGCTATGTGAGTGTTGATCTGATATGACACCCAGATATTTGTAGGGATGACATGAGTCAGGAGTATAGTGGTTGGGAGCAGCAAGGAACTGTCAATACATGTGAAACTGGTTGTCAGATTCCAAATGGAGGGAGTTTCGGAGTAGCACGAGCTGAGAGACGAATCGTAGGGAGAACTGGGAGACGACTGTAGTGCGATAGCTGAAGGATGACTGTCTTGGAAGGAGCTCTCTGTTGAGAAGAGGAATCTAAAATTGAGGGGTGGGAAAGATAGATAGGAAAGTCCATGACCGGGGAAATCTGTTGTCACTCGGAAACAACTGAGCAGGTTTCCCCAGGTACAAACGAAAGGGCGGAGAGTACTGTTGGGTGCGAGCACGGACGTTCCAGAGGTCAAAGACCCAGCTATTTCAGTTTGCAGAACAGTGGTGGAATTTTTCTGGTTGGTCTGTTATATGTATAGGTTATAGGTAATGGTGCATGATTTAAATGGAATTATTCTTATTCGCCATTTATCGCAATATTCCAAATACGGTCAGGATTTGCTGCAGGATATCTGTGGCCATGGCAGGGTCCGGTCTTTAGCATGCAGTGCTGAGGAATGAGGAGAGTAAATGAGGCCCATCTGCCCTATACTTACAGTCCTCCTATGGTCCTCGTAGTTGATGATTCCCCTTGTACTGTCACGCCCAGATAAATAAGAAGCCAGGGGCGAGTAAAGGTTGTTGGGAAAGTGTGGCTAATTTTTTTTGCTAGGTGCAGTCAAACACTATTTCAGCAAGCAGTGTGACAAACCCTTTTTTGTGGAAGGTACTTTCGACTTTTGATGCAGTGAAGCGCTGTAACTGGAGAGAACGGGAGTGTTCTTTTTTGAAACCAAACTGCTTGTTTGAGATAAGATGGGAAGTACACCGATGAAGGCATTATCAGGCGTCCCAGTAGTTTGGGCAGGATCGGCAGTAAGCTAATGGGACGGAATTGTCTAGTTTAAGGGTCATACACACTGAGGCATGTTTCAAAACTGTGGGCGGTGAAGAGATTCACCAAATGAGCGAATAATTGTCTTGGTTCATTACACACAATGATGTCAGTGCTGGGAGCTTTACGACCTGAGGATTGATTAACTGCCTGTTTGACGGTTTTATGTGAGAAACGAGGCTGCAGAAACCCTTCGCTTCGCTCTGTTCCCTCTGACTATGTAGCCAAAAGTGTGAAGTGCTGTTTGGATAGATCGGCAAATAAAGCAGCCTTTTTACTTTGAAAACAAACCCATATTGTCCCAATTGCTAATGGAGGGGGTGGTGCCTTCGTTGTTTTAGTTAGGATCTTGGTAGATCTGAAGAATGAGCATTCTTCACAGCTCAGTGATAACAATTTTGTACCTTTGACCTTCATCTCGACTTTGAGAACGTTGTCTACTATAGTCGGCTTTCCTAGGGGGCTTTCGGCCGAACCTTGTTTGCGGGCCAGCCAAATGTCGTTTACAGAACTCGTGGCGGGGTGATTGTGTGTGTGATGTGGTCGACGGCAATCTCAATATCAGCAGGTGAATGATACAAGGTACTAATTGGAGTTCGTTGGTGATGTGGGTACGGTGAATGGCCCAATACATTGGGTGGCGAAGAAGAGTAACTGGTGAACTGCAGTATATCGGTACAAGTCGTGATGAACGCATGTAGATGTAACTCTAGAATTAACACCCATCGATTCAAAGAGGCATTTAATTCAGTAGCTCCAACCAAAATGTGTTTGTAGGTTTCGTTCATTTGGCGTGACGAGTTCGTGGGAGGACACGCCGCATCTGTTTGGTGTTGCGTTGCGTTTCGGAAGAAGTGGGAGAGGGGCAGGTGCGCGGTGTCGAAAAGAAGCAAAGGAGCGTGCTACGGAGTAAATCTGGCCTGCAACAGTTGGTTCCGCACGACCAGGTGCCGCCTTGAGCAACCGACCAAACACATGTCCTCCTATACCTTGAACAATTGAAACCAATTAATGGAGTTGGTGTATTTTCCATCTGTTTCCAGCCTCAATTCAGCATCTGTGATATTAAATCACACCTTGCGCACACCCTAAACTAAAACGCTCTCATTAAAGACTCTATCGACTTAATCGTTTTGCCGATAAATTAACGAAAACGGGAGACGCGAGCCAGTCACAAAATTGACGACTCGTCCTTGTCGTTCTCCAAACGTCGGCTCGAGAACCAGAAGCAAATTGGGCGGTCGATAACGAACCGGTTAATCTTCGGCGCCTGCCGTTTCCTACTGACATAGAACGCCATGTCCAGCCAGAAAAACATTGCTGCGACGCGGCTAACGGCTTTCCTCAGCCTCCACATTACGTAATTTTCGTAAATTTTTTTAAAAGAATGTTGTGTGTGTTTTAAACACTACTCACGCCTATCGCTCAACGATGAGTTTATGTCGAGCTGTACTAATTATGTACAATTGCAGTTAAAATTTGAATGTTTGTCGACAGAAGAAATACTCAAAATAAACTCCGAAATGTTCAGAACAAGTCACAGTTAACTGAGTTTACATCCTCCATACTAGATTTGATTGAAACACGGAAACGCTACTGGCCACGGCAGCCCATGCGCTACTCTAGTTCGACTTGTCGGAAAACGGCTCGGCCGATTGAGCTGGTTCTTCTTTTTTGTAGAAGCGACAATGAGTTTGTGGGCAATACTCACGTTATGTGCCCTGATAAAATTTCTGTGACTATGCTTCGAATCGAGATATAAGCAAGATTTACCTCAGCTTAGAAGAAATGAGATTTGGCGAACGTTGGATTTTCTCAAAAACGGCTGTATCTATTGCGATTAAACTTATGCAGTGCTTTCAGCTAAATAGTTCCTAAATTTTGTTCTAGATACAGCACTACGTTAATTACGTTCGTGCCACCCGTCAGGTATTTCCAAAAAGTTCCAAAACGCAGCAAATTATAACGCAAATGTTTATTATTATCTACCACAGTACGGTTATCTATCTTGGTGCAGTCTCGCACCATCGACGAATGAAATGAAATGAATACGAAACATGAGATGACTACAATGGGACAACTGAAATTGAACTTTTCTCGGCTATGCTAGGCAATTCTGCCGACACGACGAGTCGAACTGATGGTTGTTTGGAGTGCGAGGGGAGGCAGAGCCGGAAATGCACGCAGGCCAGTGAGAAACGATAACTCAGGCAATATTGTCCCTTGAGTTCCTTCATGTAGTAGAGTCTGCTTCACTTTATTTAATGTTTCTCATCGCAGTAATACGCGTCTGAGATTCCTCCTATTCGACACTGCCTCGAAAAATACAACCAAGGGCTTTGTCTGATCATATTGCCGAGCAGGCAGGCACAACAACATCTCAAACGAAATTTTTGCGCGAAAGAATTGATTTTATATTTGGATATCATCAGATGAAGATTATGCAGGGAGGAATGAAGGTGTGACGTGCCTACAATGCGAAAGAATCCTTGTCTCCCCTCCTATTTGACTCGGCAGTACAACTTCGATATAGCTACGCGTTCTTCGAATCTTCGATCGAATTTCCCGGAAATTCGTTCTAATCCTTAAACTCCTCAAACTGCGTTCATTCAACTCGTCCGCTTCAGGAGCAGAAGGGTCACGGGGAAGATGTACCGCTTGACTTCCATCGTAGACACCCCAGTAATCAATGACGAAGATACGTATTACGAGTAAACTCGGGATATATGATCAGTGCTCGGGATGGCTGTAATTTTTGCCTGAGCCAGCGGATCCCAATGTAGAATCCCCTAGCAACAGATCTCATTAAAGGCAAACTTTTGCCTGGACGGCGGACGGACGTTGTAGATTTGAATTGTTCATGCCTTGGAACGTATTGTCAAATTTGGTCGGGAAGTAGTAAAAACATTTTCCTGAGCAAAAAGGGATTATTCAGAAAACCTCATTTTGACTATGGCATTAACTGTATCGTCATTTACCAAATTTTCAGAGATATTTAGGTTGAGGTTATTGCGCATGGAGGCCGCTTGAGTAAAAAAAGCATGCCAAAGTGGGACTCGCCCAGTTGACATTTTATCCACCAAAGTTCTTCAATGAAATACCAAAAGCAAAAAAAGCGGCTTTTTCAATTTAATAAAATTGACAAAAAAACCCCACCGTCTAATTAGCGAGAACAACTGCATTAATTTCATCCCGCGGTCATTCCCTCACCTGCCCAAGTCGCGTAAAGATTACGAAAACTGTTGACTAAACCGCGGATTCGTCCAAGCTGGTACCCTCATAACCGCTTTTGGCGACCTTATTTAACACTCGGCACAATAAAGGACGCGAGGACCGCGCCGAAAGGAACGAAAAAAAGTCGACGGAATCAAAGGCTATCGATACGGGCGGTGATGGAACTGGACAAGGGCCCTAACGCGATTGACGACACGAGACGGGACCGCATACATTCGTGAAGATCGTCCCGACGGGATGAATTATTGAATTATCCTTCGCTGGGGACGACGTTATGAATTTCGATCAACTTCGATCAACGCCAGACCGATGGCTCCGTTAGGTGGATGTTGACATAATCGTGTGGATGTTGTCTTGACGCAATATTCACAAACACGTTTCATGTTGCAAATAATCTGGTTTTGCGCAATGCGCCGTTTATTAATACGCGTTGAAATGACTGCGGATAATTCTGACAACGAAATAGAATACAAAATAAAATAATTGAACTATTCTGACTTACTCATAGAATAACGATACTTATTTGCTTGAAGCCCAAGCCGAACGAACGAACGATAATTTATTTTACAATTTGATTGTGCTCCTAAAGACGCAAAAACACCTGAAAATTAAATATGTGATGATATAAACGTATGATAATAACAACTGGGTTTAACAATTAGTATAATAACATAATAAATATTTATTGCGGTACACACGCACACAAATAATTTTCAAACGGTGTATTTTGAACTCAAAAGCACTTGAAACGTAAAGGTCTGCAGAAAACTGAACAAAAAATGTCAGCAGATTACATTTCTTTCCTTTCTACTTCGTAGAGCTAAGTAAAGTGAAAAGATTAAAGCCACGAGGATTTGTTTGGAGGAACTTAAAAAAGGCGAGAGAACTAGGGGCTTGATATCTAGAATGGGCTGATGACTTCATGAGGCCGTCGTGAGACCAACCATCTTATATCAGTGGCACAGACCTGTACTGCCTGATTCCCATTGGAGGCATCCCAGCGATCATAGTCCAGTGGTTATAGACGAAGATTCATAATTCGACGAAAGATGGACTTTGGGCTGGTGAATAAATGGTGTCAACTATCAAAAATCCGTTCATTGAAGTCGTCCACTCCAGGAGCAGTGGTTAATGATGAGGGGGGGGGGGATGTACCACCTCGCTCGCATTATAGGTACCCCAGTGGTCATAGTCTAGTTATAGTTATAGACGAAGAGTTATAATCTGACGAAACTTGGGGATTGGATCGGAGATCGTGATCGGTGCAATTCTTGCCTGTCAGCGGCTCTCCAAACTTTTTCACCTCGAAAAAGAGCTGCCAACCGAGAGAACTGTAGCAGCCTGGCCAAAGTGCAACGGCTGGAGGGGGGGGGGGCTTAGTAATAGCGAGGGTAATGAAAAGACGCCTACCAGTCAGTACAATGTTTGACCTCCTTCCCCTTCATATATTCATATATTTTTCCGAGGCAAAGGCTATGAAGGTGGCGTACAGACTTACCAGGTTTGGAATATCTAAGGTGCCACAGGCGAGTAACGGGCGTATGGCTGTATTCAGGCACTTTGAAACCTTCATGGCAGCTCGGCACGGTCAAGCTAGTGTTTGATGCTTGGCGACGAGTCGCGCTGTTGTTAAAGGGTAGTTGACTGTTCGATCACGAATTGTGAAGATATTTGTCAATCATTTGTCTTGGGGGGGGGGGGGGTATTGAGCAAGAGTGGATATGTGTTTACGTGTGAAATGTACGAAGATTTCACGAATTTAAAAAACAAAAGTCACAGTGAAGAATCGGGGCAGTGGTAACTTCAACAATTCAGGGGGTGGGGGCTTTTTTTCGGTGTGCGGTTTGGAACCAAAATATTTTTTCGCTTTTTCGACTAATTTTCTTAAGAAAAGATAGAACTAGGGTGAACGGAGGGGTAAGGGGTAATGGATGCCACCCGGTGGAGGAGAGACAAACAATTTGTTTGTTTCTGACCATCTTTCTTACAATTGGTGTCAGAAGTGGGATTCCATGTCCCTTGGCCGCATTCCACCTCACAGTGAGCAGCGCGTTTTGCGTAGTGGTCGTGTATTATCCTCCCTAGATTCCTATAATAACCAGATTGAGGTTGATCAGGATTAGGAAGAAGAGTTGACACCCGAAGAAGAGCCACAGACGCACTCACAACACTTACTTTCGGACTTTGAGGAAACCACCATCATAACACAGATAAACGAACATTTGGCGCAGTTTAAACAGAGCTTAATAAACGAGTTGGAGGTGTGAGATGTTCTGCGACTCGTCCATGAGTTTATGGCCAAAGCTCAGTCTCCCCCAACAACTTCATTCATCTCTTCTCAATCATTAAAGAAGTGTTCAAGGAAAGTGGCACTGGGTCAACTGAGCTGCGCTCTTATCTCGTTCAAATCGAGACTATTTCTAGTGCAAATCGGTGGGAGGTTCCAATGACGTCACATGAACTCTCTTGAGCTTTATCGGGGCCAGCTATAACACTTCTTAGTGACGTCAGTCCTCCCAGAACATGGGACCAGTCGCGCTAGCAGTAGTCTCGAATTGAACGAGATAAGATTGCTAAGGCACCACAGGCACTTTGAAACCTTCATGAAGCTCAACATGGTCACTGACATGCCCAGGTTCCAGTTCGACAGTAAACACAAAGTGCAACCACAAAAAAGCCAATGAAATAGCGAAAGTCGCCGATTTCGGCCTCCTAATGGTATCAACACAGATGGATCTAAAACCCTGTTGAGCACCCCTTAGTGGAACCGAAGGAACATCACTTTCACTGTAGGGAATGTGTGAATTTTCTTGTAAAACTAATTGATATTGGAAATGACGGAACACAGAACGGTTTGTTTGCCCGAATTCGGTCATCGCTCGCTTACTGATTAACTGTTGTTGTTATTCACGTGCGCTCCAAAGCGAAGATCACGAGCGAGAGGTGATGCAACGTAATTCTGAAACCTAACAAAATCACAAGAATCCACGCCTTCTGAGAAGACGCTCGGGTGCCCTCTGAACCATTTGCGAACCGAGAGATTATTGAGATTAAAACCAACTGTTCGTCTTCAGCGGTGAGCATCTGCGTCCGCTAGCAACAAGTTCTCATTCTCCGAGAACCGATGTGCTGTACCTGCCCCACCCTGAATCGTTTCCTCTTCGGTTTTGAAAAACCTGGCTTGAGACGTGCACCTTAAACACCTGGGTGGGTTGACGTGGGAGGAGGGAGTTGTTTTAAAGCAGGTACGTAGAACAAATGTGTTGTGCGACGCATCACATAACTTTTCTCAGTTCCGCGTGGCAATAGCTAAACGTCCAATGCATTTTTCGGTCAGTTGGTAAAACAAAAACATCGCGTTTTACGAAGAAAGCTGCAGCGCAGATCCAGATTTTATTGTAGTGTTCCTACTTCTGCCGCGACAATTATTGAGCAACCAGTGCACAGGCGAATCATGAGACAGTTCGCGTGTTTGGAATTATCTGGTAAAAACTGTGAAAAATGGGAATAAGTCCTGGAACTTCTTGGGTTGCTGTTATTTATCGTACCAGCGTTATTATATTCCCCACGCATAGCTTATCGGTTGATACTTGGTGACGTCACAAAAGCTGGCTTAGATCAGTACACCTCCAGATCCGTCCGTCATGCTGCCTGTTGGAAATTACGTGCGTGGGAAAGGTATACCAATCCGATTGCTACCCGCAACTGGAGGTCACACAGACTCGTTTACCCCCATTGTTTCCAAACACCCCCTCCCCATCCGTTCGCGCGTTGAGTGGTGGGGGCTTGAAATGGTTATGATTGATGAAAGGAGGTGGTGGGATTTTTCCCGAAACAATGTGGGTAGAGGCTAGAAATCTGATACATGTACCTCTTCCATGCACGTAATTTCCAATATGCAGCTAGACCAAGGGTAATGTTCATATTTATGGATCCTGAGGTGCGCCCATTGAAGCTAGGCAGTGGTAGAATAATTTTTGAGTACATCAACGAGGGATCAGCTTATACGAGTTGACAAAGGAATGATGAAGGATTTGGGTACTTGGTTGGTGGGTAGGAACGAGATGGACCTACCTAGATGTAAAGGGGTGTTGAGGTAGGGTACCTTCCTACGAGGAAAACTTCCGAACAAAATATTTTACAGTTTATTGTGACTATCTCATCGATAATAATTTTATGGTGGTATGTTATTTGAAACTGTCCACACAGAACGTCATTAGAATCGTTTTTGTGAAGGACATTAAATTTTGATCACTAAGATAACTATAGTCAATTTAAAGCCAATTTGGTTCATATTCACGTTGGCGTCCTATTACGACCTGTAGAATGAATATAAATTTAAGCCGAATCGGTTCTGCTGTTTTCTCTCAATCGTTTTTCGAACTCAAATGTCCTTAACACTTCGAGAACTGAAGTAAAATCAAAATTTTTAATCAGCTCTCACTCTCTTACTACGTAGGGCCGAGGAAACTAAAAATATATGTAAATCGAGTTACAAGGGGAGGTGTGAGAATTTCGCGCAGGAGGAAAAGCGACGCTGGGAGACTAATACTCAGGGACGCACTATGACTCGTGCTATTTAGCTTCCGTTACACCGCGACTTTCTTCCAGGCCCTTCAATTTCCTTGTTACACTTTGAACGGGTGTCAGGCAAAATACGCCACCATATATTTTTTTTTCAGATTTTCTCAAAAATGTTCGATTAAACTTCGAGGGCGTGTTTAACATATTGTGTTGTACGTACTTTTTTGGGAGAAATTGCCAAACGAAGGTACATCCATCATATTGACGAGTAAAGCACCAGATTTGTTTTTACGTTTTTGGGAGTCAGAACTATGGGGGACGAAGCAGCAGATGCAGTGACTAAATGTTCCTGTCCATAGGAACACCCCTACAAACTTCCTTCGTTTTGTTCCTCTTTAAATCAACCAAAAATGAACACCAGCCCACAACTACGACATCCAGGAAGTTCTCCCAAAAAATGTTCCCGAGTGGGACAATAAAAATGTAGGCGGTGGGGGCGAATGGCTGAATGGATTTCTAGCCCATTGTTTCCCAAGGACTCGAAAGGAAGCCCTTTTAGCAGGAGCTTATTTACTGTCAAGAGCCTTTTTGGATGGAGGGGGAGAAAAAAAAACAGAGAAGCGGAGCTACAGATCGCGTAAAAACGAATCGGAGGAGCGAAATGAGATGTGTGTACCTCGTGGGACATGGGACAGAAGCAGTGGGTTGGCAGGTAAGGGACAGCTGTGGGAGAAAAAGAACCCTTTACCGTTAGCATCCACGTGCCCTGCGCTGGGTTCCATCTGGGAAGGAAGCACAGCTCAAGTGACGGAACGGAAGCTCCGCAGGTCTGGGGGCCTCTGCCTTCGAGAATCGAATCCTGACGTACTTGTTGATCACATCTGCATGTTGGAAGAGCCACCGGCTGCTCTCCGTAAGGAAAATCCCCTTCTTTGTTCTCCCAAACGCCATGTGAGGGTGCAGCTTGAAGCTTAACCTTCTCGTTCTCCACCTTTTTTCCAACAAACTAGGAGTTTTTTGAGAACACGGAAGCCTATGTAAAGAGAGCTGGATGGTCAGCTCTTTCAAACTGAATAGATCAACTGTTCGATGAAAAAAAAAAAGGCTTTCCGAATGGTCGCTCCGGGGACATCTGCTGAAGGCGACGCTAATTGAAGCTGAATTTTTGGCACTACTGAATTATCGACCAACCGCACGAGAAAAACAAAAACTATCCATTTTCTCGATGTAACACAAGCGTTTAGCAAGGGTTAATACCACGTTCGCCTAAATCACAAACCCAGAAAAACTTCCAGTGGATTATGCAAAGGTTGTAGAGTTGTTCTTATCCAATTGAAATCTTCGGCTCTACTACAGTTACGCACGATTTAATCAAAGCTAAAGTTCCACACGTTTGCCTGTCCCGTACACACTCTTCCAGAACGAGAAGAGAAGGTCGCCGCCGTTTGCTACTATAACACTCTGAACTACAATAATAAAACAAAGCCACAAAAAACATCTTCAAAACTATTAAAGCCAGGAATCAAAACGAATGAGGCTAAATCTGCGCATGTTAGGGATGGGTGGGATGCCAACTGCTCCGAAACGGATGTGGAAAATAAATGGTTTCGTGCAACTATGTTGAATAAGTCCACAGGTTGGTTCGGAGTGCTAAGCTTTATTTTTTCTGGAAAGCCGACCACCAGAAGGGTTGCGATAAACTAGAACTGAGGTCGTTTCGACCAAAGTAAACGTACAATTGTGATGAATTGGGGGCGTTTGAGTGCAACCACCACTTGTAGTGTTTTTATAAGTACAAGTGAACCCTCGCTTTAGTCATAACCCGTCCCTAGTGCTCGTTCATTTCACCGATTGGCTATTTACCTGTTCACTCGAACTACAAATTGATCTCCGAAGATTATGACTCTGGATGCTAAGCTGATCTGGAAGGACCACTCCAAAAGAAATAAGAACTTGTTTTTAGCCTCAACCCGCCCTACGATCAAGTAATCATGCAGTTGGGTTTGTGAAGGGCAGTTGTAAGGCTGCACCAAATAAAGTTACGGTGACGTGATACAGCGCTCCCAAAGCAGTGACTGCAACGACTACTACTTCTAATTTTTAGAGCCAAGGGAAGTAAAACTTAATTGTTCAGCCAGACATATAGCGAACCGGATTAGACATGAAAAATATACTGGGAAGAAGAAAAACGGAAAGAAGGAAAAATCATGAAGTATGTAACGAAAAACAAAAAAATAAAATGAAGGCATAGGAAGAAAGGAAAAAGATGAATAAAAAAAAACTGGGAAAAATGAAGAAGAAAAGGAAAAAATTGGGGAAGGAGAGGGCGAAGGAAGAGGGAAAGAAGTGGAAGGATAAGATGAAAAAAAAAAGAGTGAAGAAGGAGAAGAAAGGAAAATGGTTAGAAAAACCGCAGGAGTAAGAAAAAGAATGAAGAAGGAAGGGAAAATTTGAGAAAAAGAACACCTGTGTCACAATATAGGAAGAAGGAGGAGAGTGTGAAGAAAGAGAAGAATAAGTAAAGGGTGAAGATGCAGAAGGGCTGAAGAAGGAGAACAAAGTAGAGAAAGTGTAGAAGAAAATGCAGAGAAAGAAAGAGAAGAATAAAGTGGATGAGAATAAAGATAATTTTTTCCTGGCATGTTGATCCCAAAGTGAATTCTTTCTTGACCTGGATGATCCTCCACGACTGGGTGAGTAGGTCGAACAACCTGTGCATGCCATGTCAAGCAATCTCGAAACTCCCCTTCACTAGTCTGCCCCCACACCTATTCCACCAGGATGAGGATAGTTGTGCGGTAGTTCACCACGCGCGTCTACCATTTTGCTCCAATCCCCACTGTAGGGTATAGCAATACCACCTTCTGGGTTACTTATCTCCTATACTCTCCAGCAAGATCTATAACTTGTCTGTTCATTCCCCTGCACCACTACCACTACTTTGCCGGTTCATACTAAATGCTGATGATTGCTTCGGCCTTGGCGTCGATTTGAGTGTCAGGTTCATCCTGGATCATCTGACTCAGAGCATGCCCACTCCATCAGGTAACCTGGCCTCATTGTAGTCCAGTTAATGTTGAATCACCCCACCATTTGTTTATTGGTAGGCTCAAAGTGGATCTTCAGCAAGTTCAAAGGTCAAAAGTAGGCTAGAAGTAATTTTCATTTAATAAACAATATGATTCAAATAATGGAACATTGAAGTTTACGTGGATAACCACTTCGTCAATAGTTTGTCGATTTCATTTCTGGCAGCTATCAGTTGCTTGGAGTCGTCGGACGACGGCGGATCCGTGTCGTCACAATGTGAACCTCCCTGAATCAAGATGGTAGGAGATTCGGGGTTGTTCGAAGAATTCATCCCGAGAACGTGCCAGGGATCCCCAGTACCGTGGACGAACACCACTCGGTCGACTTTTATGTTCAACGCTCCATACTTCACGTTGGTTCTAGCGATCCCAGAGCGAAGACGATTCTGGTCAAAATCCTCACCGAAACTGTCTTTGCATTGATCGATATAATATTGGAGGTTGAACGCTGAGCCGAACATGTCGTTGTTGGAGCCGGATGTTTGGAAAAAACCAAATTCGGTGCACGTTTGGTACATCCATTGACGACCTCCTGAGGAGGTGGAATACGAGGTGTTTTTCAAGTCTTGAATGTAGGAAAAGTACGTGGCGTCGATGCATTGAGGGACGATGGAAGCCATGCTACCCACAGCAGCGTACCGGTCTATCAATGAGCCCAATGTTTTGTCATTCATCACACTGCACAACTTGTCGACCTTGAGGTCGGAATTTTTATTGTACTGCACAGGTATCGCGATGTTGCCTGCAAGGCGGACCTTCAAAGTTGACACTTCGTTCTTATTCGTCATATCAATCGGCGAACACAATTTAAACTTCTTAGCTATCGTTTCTGCCCCTTTGCTGGTTTCTAGCATCTGGTTTACTTGAAGTGCTGCCAAGTGGGCGTTTTGGGCGCACGATTTGAAAGAGTCTAGCACTTTCTTCACGACTTGGAGGTACCCTTTGAAGTTCTCCTGGGCCAAAAGTGGAGCAGAGGATGAGACAGCGGCGTGGATGAGGTGGGGGTACCTCATTCTAGTCCAGGCCACCAAAGAGCCGGCGTAACTGCCTCCGAACAAGACCCATTTATTGTTTTTCAAATTAAATTTGTCATTCATACCTGTTATGAACGAGGCAATGTCTCCCAATGCCTGCTCGCTGCTCAAATAACGGAGATTCTCCACCGATAAGTTCTCAGTCGGTTGGCTTTTGCCGTAAAACCGATGCTCGAGCTGGAAACACAAAGCGTGGTGTTTCTCGGCGTAAGACATCATGGCGCTGCCGAACAACGAGTCTGCAGGTGCTTCGCCTTCGCCTCCGATTGTCAAAAATACCGGGTCTGACGTGCCAGGTCGAAACCAGGCGTTGGAGTACTGGTACCTTTGCCACCAAGTCTGTGGATTGGTCGGATCCGAATGGTCTAACATTTGCTTGAACCATTTGTCGCTCGTTGTATCGAAGAAGTTCGTATTAACGGAATGCACTTTATGACGCCTTCTCATCAGAAATCCAGACAAATGAGCTGAAGCTAGTTGCCCTAACGAGAACAAGAGTATTGTCAACGCGAGCTTCATCGTTAGCTCTGCTCTAGACACTGAGAGTACACCGGAACACTCGCTGATTCCCCTAATGCGAAATGCACTTGTAGTTCCTTATCAAACCCTCAACCCAAATCACTAACGAGAGCGTTTCATTGCCAATGTTTCGTCAAAAGACGTTTCGTGAATAGAAACCACTCGAAAAAACTATGTCATCAGGCTGCGTTAATAGCTTCGACGAATCGGTGACTCATCTTGAACGAATTTGTAATCATCACTGTTCTTAGCCCAAAAAAGGCCTTCGTAAAGTGGTGAAACGGCAAACGAGGAAGTAATGGCAGTAACGCCCCATCAAATTGACTTAAGCCTTCAGTACACAAGTCTCTTTAATATTTGATATTATATTCCATTGCGTGATAAATTTCCTCTTTTTTCGCAAAAACGGCTTTTTAATTGAATTTTTGTCTCATCAGCTCCAGACGGCGTTACTGTAATTTGGCACGTCGACCAGTAGAAGATGACAACAGCAAAGGCGCTCAATAAACGGGCAAAGGTATCGGCCCAGGTTGGTGCACTTTTTACTTTAACGAAATGTGAAACGAAAATGTTCTGCGAGTGAGTGTGCACCCTTATTGTGGAACTCAGGCCGTGTGCCAACTCCGAATACTTTTCGTCATGGGAGGAATGGGCTTTAAAGGGCATTCGTTGAAGATATTAGAGTGATTGGGTTAATTCCGCCACGATGTAAATGATTAAAGTTAACGTACCTGTTTGGTGGGTCCGTCTTCTCTGGCTGGTGAGATCCTGTGGGTGAGCGCTTTCGGTCTAAAGACATCATCGTCTGGCCGACGTCAGTACCCACTTCACAGCCAGCCGATGATGATTGAAAGCCCTCGCCCAAAGTATCGCACCAGCCACAGAAGACGGACCCACCAAACAGGTACGTTGACTTTAGTCCGTTGGAGAGATTGATCACAAATTCTCGCGTGGTACAAGAGGCCGAGATAGTTGGGGATGGTCGTTGCCGTGCTTGTGGTAAGCAGTTTGAGCCACTAAACCATGCAGTGCAGGTGTGTCGGGGGTTTGAAGCGTCATAATGCGGAACAAGCAGATTGTTGGTACGTTGCAAATGAGACGCCACGCACTTCTGGGACTGATTGTTGGTCTCTACCACTCTGCGCTGATCCTTCATGTCCTGGTTGTATTTGGCAGCTGGTATGTTGTGCTCACATGGCAAGCCACGAAGCACAAACATGACGGGACGAATCTTGGTATAGCGGTGTCAAGGGCAAGTAATCATCAGGTGCGTCGATTGAGTCAGGTCATGTTTCGTATCGTTTACTAGTATTTTTCGATGCTGAACCGGAAGGGATGGGTCTCTGAGGTGCTATACAAACATTGCAGTTGGCCGGAATGATGATTTTCGATGCAAAGCAAATCAGTCTGTGTTTTTTTGACCTCGGAATGCCCCCACCTGCCCTTATGGAAGCCGTTGCCTCCTCTTACCTCCTTGATACCTCGGAAAATCCACCTCCGTGGTTGTTGGCTCTGAATCGTCTCCCTGTGCTCACTCATCTATTTCTGATACAGTTCCAGTGCCAGCTCACGCATATTACGAGTCGTCTCCTTGTTTTGCCCTTTGTGCACAAACTCTGCTAAATTCATCGCACATAATACAGTCCTCCTCACACTCACCGAATTTCCTTTAGTTTGATCTTCAGCTCTCGCCCTCTTGTGTTCCCAACATATGATATAGCCAAAGTTTCAAACTTCCCGCCTTCTTCATTCTCCTTCACGCCAATTTTTGTTCATTTCATTTCACTCACCGCAACGTGGTCATTTTCTTATGAGGCCCGCTAGCGATGGTTTATTACCACCCTTTTTCACGGATTTCCATCCCCCTGGAGTTGAACATCCTTTATTCTCCAAGTACGTGTTATTTTTTTTTTTAAATCTATTGCTTCCAGTCCTTCATATTTGTTCCCCTGGATCCGACTGTGAAGTGGTATCTTCATTCACTGGAAAAATGTTACTCACATATTCATATTTTCTTCCATGCTTCTTCATCCTCCTGCATTTATTTCTCGGATTACCGTCCGAAGAAATTTACAGTTCACAATCGCTTACTTTCTTTTCAATTAATCCTATATTCTTAATACTTTGCGACGTTGGATTGAATAGTATAGGTACCAATCATGCTGTGCAAGACAATAATGAATTTTTGTTTAATAACTTGCAGTGTTTTTCTTCTCACTTTTTTACTCCTTTCACACTCCTAGTCATTGCTTAACTTTTGGCTTTTCATTTTCATTTGATCCATCTACGTTTTGAGCCCATACCCTATTCTATTCGTAGCATTATGCCACGTCTACCTTCTATGTTATCGCTTGCTACCTCGCTTAACAATCATTTTTCCTTCTACCGCAGTAATTTTTTCTTTCTACTTAAATTTCTTCATTGTAACACCATTTTTTTATTGATATGTTGTTCGTTTTTTCCTATTTTGTCACATACTTTTCAGCCCTATTTTCATAACTTTCTCACACGCCCACATTTTTTTTCGTTTTCCTTTCTCCCTTATTTTTAAATTTTCTTCCTCCAAGGCTAATTTTGATTACTGACTATACTTTTAACTCCACTTTTAAACACATAATTCTTGAATTTTTTTTCATTGCTTTGTGTCTCACGTGTCTTTTTTCCTCTTCTTCTATTAGTTTAATCGTAGTGTTTGTCGATTTTCTTCATTTTATTTTCAGATTTTACTTTCATTTATTTACCCATTTTGCATGTTTTTATTTAGTATTTTATTACGTATTACATATTTTATTACTTTTCTCCCTTTAGCTTTTATTTCGTTTTTCTTTCCTCCTCATTACTTCATTTTCTAAATAAATAATCGGTTATACCCTCATCCCGCCGCTTTCAAATTTATCGAGAGCAGTTCATTTTCTGATCTCCAACACGGCGCCAGTTTCGAATTTTCTCGCTATTTTGACGGGATTTTCTGGGCATACGCGCATCCTCTCGGCGCCTGCTGATCGCCCTCGTTTCCTCCGAGATCAGCTGCTTCCGAACCGACAGATTGGTTTTCGGAGCCAACTGTTGAGGGCAGAACGTTGCAGCTGGTGCTTGCAACAAGTTTCAGAACTATACCTGCCTCTCATTTCCCACTGGTTCCGCCCCATCCTCAATGGGAAGCAACAGGGTGCTCTGATTTCCTGTGAAGGGTTTGTTCGAAAACTCCGCGCCTCACCTGCTTCCGAAGCTGTTTATACTGACAGTGGAGAGCATCTAATGAGATGTTGCGGGGCGGTAGTTATAGGTCGATATGAATGAAATCGCGTTTATTGAAAGCTTCGATTTAGTGCGGAAGAAACCTGACTCAATAAGAAAAAAAAACAGTTACTGCCAGATGCTATTATCATTGAAGTCCCATTGAACGCGGAATCGTGAAGCTTATCGAAGTTTCTCAGGTGTAGCGTAGTGAGTCAGCGTTTAATGCAAAAATGCATGTTTGGGCTACAGAGAATAAAAAAATACATAATGATTGAATGGCATGAGTAAAACACCAACGCCTACGGGATGTAACTTTAATAATGGTGAAAAGATAGCAGATAAAAAGTAGCAGCAACCTCAGAATTACAACGACCTTAGTGTACACAATTCTAACGCAGTGTTTCCCTATAATTTCGGACATATGTTCACAAACATTCTGAAAAAAGTGTTGGCAGTCCAATCAATTGCCTGTATGTTAATTTTTCAATCAAAGCTCAATAAAATCATAAAATGGTATAATTTTTACCACTTCCTGCGTTGAGCGTTATGCTATATTTTGAATTCTTATGGATTGAGTAACAAATGTCTGGCGCGCAGCGTCACACACATTTTCTCAGCGCTACACAAATTCGCCGTTGTCCTGGTTTTTGCTACGAATTCAATTTATTTTTCATTCCGTTCACTTAAACTTGGTAAAACACCATTTCATGGAGACATAAAGTGGTGCTTACAGTTCCGGAATTTATTAGCTACTCTCGCTCATGCTTTGACCATTATTGAGCAACTGGTAGACGGAGGATTGATGATGCTGAAGACTCGATTTTTTTGGGAAGGATAACAATAAGTTTTTTAGGGTTATTGGATGAACAATATTAGAAATGGTAGTGGTGGTTGAAACTCCGGAATTACTGCGGTAAAATCGATTTTTGTTGATACGTTCGGTAATTTATTGTGCTGCTTTCGTCATTTTCTCAAAAATGAGAATTTTATGATATTGCCGTGTTATGTGAAACTGTCTATACAAGAAATTTAATCAAAGCATTAAAAGCAGTTTTTGAGAAAAAAAAAATGTAGCGTCTTGATCATTATGATAACAATTTTTAGTTTTAGGCAGTTTTTAGGCCCGTACCCTTATTTTGACGTCTCGTGGCGATCTGCGGGCTAGATATCAAGTTTGAGATGATTTGGTTTAGCCGTTTTCTCCTAGTCGTGTTCACATACACACTTTCTTTTCGAGCTCGTCGTAAATGGGACGGTAGTACCCAAAAAGAAACTAAATGTATAATAATTAAGGGAATGAAGAGGGCGTACGGACTACCCACGCCTGTACGGATAGAATGACCACCAGTTTAGACACAACCCAAGCGACGTGCGGGTGGTGATACATCGGAGAACGCCTGTTGACTCCCCCAACAGACGCATCTCCTGGACACGGTCCATGCTCCTCTATCCTGATGTTACCTGCTTCCACTCCAAGGGCTCCTGACACCGCCATACTGCCATATTTACGCCTCTTGGTTTGCAAGGTTCTGTCTGGCTGATATAACCTGAACATCTAGGATCACTGCAGACTGGTTGGAACCAACGGCGACGATGTCAGGGCTCAGTGCTTCTCCACAGGCGACCCGGTAGGACCGCTCTCTCTTCATTTCACTTGCTTGCACACTGCTCCATACGGTTAGTTTAATAAATAACGAGTATGAGGTAAATTGATCGTTCTGGTTAGAATTGGGTGGATTGTAAAGTGAGTTTTTTTTCTTTCCGAGGGCATGCGGGACAAGTCCGTTTGTCACTGTGGCCAAGCATGGGAGTATTGTGACACTTCTTAGTAAAAGGTGTCGTACATACCCACCCCCCTTAGGAAGCCGAGTATGTCCTTCACCGCAGATTCTGCTATGGTTTGGGGTTCAATAGACTCCTGAGCGAAGTATTCAAAGCGTTTGACTGCCAAGGTAGGGCATTCACATAGGATGTGCTCTGCCGTCTCGTCCTCAAACTGCCGCAAAGTCGGCATTCCACCGCCTCTGAGATGCCAATCTTGTTGAAGTGATATCTGAGTGGGAAGTGTCCGATGAGGAAGCCAATCAAGAGACTCTCAGATCTCGTCTAGAGAGTGTCAGCATCGCCTTTGCCCTTAGACAGGAAGGCATAACAAGCGTTTTCGCTGTCTTAATCGTGGCTGGCGATGCCAATGGGCGCCATTTTCCTGTGTCTCCAATCGAGCCACCAGACGATTGTGGCGACTCTTCGTCATCCCTACGTAGGGTTCAGGCCCGATGGGTAGGGATTCTGTACTCCTTTTCGCAAGGCAGTTAGCCTTTTCGTTGCCCTCATACCCCCTGTGAGCCAGCACTCAGATGAGGGAAAGCTTATTACGGGCGCCGAACTGCTTGAGCGCATGAAGGCATTCCCATGCCAGCTTGGACCTAAAACTATAGGCTGCCCGAGAATATGTAGATCCGCTTGCCCTTTGGTCAGGATCTCTTCCGCTCAGATCTTTATAGCTAGGATTCCCGCTTGAAATATCGTGGAACGTGAGTTTATTTAATTACTGCAAGTGGGAGCTCAAAACACACATACTTTTGCAATTGATTCGCCAATTGACTAATATTCTGCAAGTGAGTGCTGAATGCTTTCTATCCCCAACCCCTCATGCATGTAATACTTCTCCTACACGTGAAGTAGAAAAAAAAACACAGAAACAGGTCCGTGATCTGAGGTTTCCTTGGGTTGTGGAAGGAGCCGGTCCTTGAAGCGAGGGGTTGGTTAGCCAGGTTCCATTTTCCCATCGGTAATCACATTTATCAATCTGCATTCTATGGGGAGGGTTTGGTGGGTTACCGCAACCACACATTAACTACAAGAGGTAATTGTGCTCCGCGGCCATATGGTGAACTTGACCTAATTCCTCGCCGAGTAATTAAGCATATCCCATAAGATCTCAGAAGTAGAAACACTACGTGCATTGTCTCGCTTCCTCAGTCCAGATGGTTTGAACAAAAAGGTCTCACGGCGCGCGTCAATTTTTTTTTTATTCGCTCTGAACTCAAAATTGGTTTGACGACACCGTAGTTTAAACTGTTTTCCGCGAGCGCGCATTTTCGAAAGAAAAAAAAATGGCTCCGAGTAATTGCCGGTTGTTTTTCCCCGTTCTCAAGAGTCGAGTGACAGCGGTCAAAAAGAGGAGAGCGGTTCGTGATCGCGCGCCGTCAATGGCGATAACAGTTGTTAGAAACCGGACAAGATAACTAAGCGACAATTTGCCAATGGCAAAGCCTGCGATTACAAAGCAAGACCGTCAGCTTGAGCTCGAACGATCCACATGGCGTCCTTCGCCGTCTCCTCGGTGGAAAAAAAACGTGAAGGCGTCAGTTGGCAAGATTTCGCCTTTCCTGAGGTAAATCCAACCTGAGTTTCCATCGGGTGAGAAAAGGGCAACGGCAAGTGAAGAGTCCACGAGTGGCTGGGGCGTTCCTCTCATGATCAATCGAACTGTTCTATCAGCCAGAGGCACGTCCTACCAATCAATCGAAGTTTAGTATTTATTTTTTATATTCATTCAACAAAGTAGATCAACTGATGCACACTGTGCAATGAATGTCATTTACTCCCACAAACCGTCGTTGGCTGAGGTGAGAGAGCCGCTTACGGCTTTTTCACGTTCAGCACTTTTTTATTTGAAAGCATGGCCCAATAAAAAGTTGGCACGTCCTATATTTGCATCTCATACTTGATTTTCATGCGCCACTTGAAAATACTGTGAGCGGAGATGCGGGAAGCAAACAGTTGATACTCACTCCTAAGTTTGTGGTTTGTACTCTACGTGCGGCTGTGATGTACGGACTGCTGCGGAGGTAGAGCAGGCAACGGTCATAATTAACGTAGCTATAAAAGAAGCCTATGAGGCGAGGTGCAAGTCGAATAGGGATGTTCCACGAAAAGGCTCTTTAATAGATCATATAAAGCTGGTGATTGGGATGGTCCTCACAGAATATAATAAGTCTCTGAGGAGTATCCTGTCAGAGCTTCTGGGGAGGCGTGGCTGACTTGCAAAAGGTTTTCACTAACGAATACAGGCCAATCGTAGGTGTGATACAAAAGGCACGTGGAGCGTACACTGGGAGCAGTAGAGAGACGCTGGAGGAACTGGTGGCGGTTCACTTTTCAGGATCCCTCAGCATGCAGAGCAACCCCCGCCAGAATGAAAGGGAAAAGGGGAAAGGGGGGATGAACATTTATTAAAAATTAGGGGTTCTCGTACTTTTCCCAGAAACGGCTCAAACGATTTTCATTAAACTTTCAAATTATTTCCTATTAGTTACTAAAACCACTTTTTCTTCTCTTTAGATATTTCCCCAAAAATACGGTGAACGGACATATATGCCTCAGAAACAAGAATTAATTTTTATGCACAACGGTTTCAAACGATTTTCCCCACACTCACTGAATGTTTTTAAATGATCAATACCTATACATCGTTTTCAATAAATGTTCCTCTGACAAACCATTGAACAGAGATGAAATTGAAAATGCGTCGAAAATAATGATTTTTTAAACATTTTCATAACTTCCATAGTAACAGCTTCACTGTATTCGATCAAACTCACAGTGTGTCTTTCGTTAGCAACCTATGCCTACTTGTGTATCCCGTGATAATTTCTGTATTTACGCGATGAACGGAGATATACGCCACGATAGCTTGGAAAACAAGATTTCTAGAAAAACAATTTATCGGTTTGCAGGTTATCGAAAAATGGCTGTAACGATTTCGATCAAACTCACAGAGTACTCTCAAGTAACTAGTACCTACATTTTGTTCAAACTAACGGTTCCTGTAGGAATGCGTTGAACGAAGATATAGCGCCCGTATATGTAGCAGCTGGTCGAATTTACTGGGGTTGTGGAAAGTTACGTGTTGCTTCGCACCAGATATTTCTTTTTTGCCTCCACCTTTTCCTGTCCATTCGTGATTTGCGTGTTTTTTGGTTTATTAGTCATTCTGAATAATAACCCTATGTTTTCGGTCGGCAAAATTTTTTTACAATGTCTTCTCAAAATTTGATACTTAACGTTTAAAGACATCGGGATTCTACATCTCCAATGTCCGTCGCCGTCCGGCCGCTTTGAGCCTTTAACGAGTGTTTAAGTATCTATCTTTGCCCACCTGCTCGGCAATCCGATCGAACGAAGCCTATGATTGTTATGGGCAAAAAAACGTCAAAAAATTAACAAAACCGCAATTTTAGGCAGTTTTATCGCAAATGCGCCGTGTTGGGTATCGTTTTCAAGAATTTTTAGATCCTGGGTCGAATGGAATGAGTATCAGGCGTGTACAACTGCGTACAGTGAAATTACAATAATTATAGTGAGCCAAAGTCTACTAATTGAAACAACTCGCGGGACAATAATTACAGCGAAAGTAATCGTTTCATAATTTGTACTCCCTCCCTCCCATCTCATCAAAACCACCCGCCCGTCGTGCCAATTGCCTACAGGCGCTTACGGGCATCTTGGATATTTAGTTTTCGTCGTTTTGTTGTAGTCAGGTCATGTTTCGTGTGGTTTACTGGTATTTTTCGACGCCGAATCGAATGTGATGGGTCTCGGAGCTGTTCAAGAGTTTTATGTGCATCTTTCTGCTGTTCATTGCTTTCTTCTCTTCTTTTACTGTGCTTCTTAAATAATATTTTCAAATCTTTTGTTCTTGTAATACAAAAATCTCTTTCGCAACATTTTTGATTTTTTTTTAACTTGCCTCGCGATTCCTCTCGTAAATATAATGTGACGTGGGCCATCGCGTGCTGATAGTTTTTAATCAAAACCTAGACCTTTAAGCGGAGATTCACGTCCGAAAAAAAAACCTGTTGAAGTCGTAGCAGATGGGCGGAACCATCTGTACTCTCCGCGGTTCATCTGTCGCGAGCTTCCCCTCAAAACTTTACGACGGCTCTTGCAGGAGGCTCAAGGGAGAGAATGAGAGCTTCCGGTTGAATCTGAGCCACCAAACCAACCACTTCCCCTCGTTATTTCACCTTCCATATCCCGGACTCTATTGAAACTCTTCGATGATATCCTTTGGAACTTCCTATTTACGTCCTCCCCTTCGAAGAAATGAACCTGACGGGGTACATCTGGAATATACCACCGATTTATTCTCCTCGCCCCGCCGAGCCCTGACGAAAAAATAATTAAACCGATTTACGCAGGTGTTTGCGGCTGCACAGGTTCTGGGAGGGGGATTCCCTTCCCTTCCTCAAAACCGCACCGCTTTCTCGAATTGGGGTGAAATGGACTGGAATGATTTTTGATCTTGGGCTCAGGTGGTCGGGCCTGAACCTGTTTTTGTCCCGAAAATGGTAACTACTTGTCTCAGTGGTCACTGAACGAGATATGAATTGAAACTCCCTCCACCTCACCCACATAAATGAATATCGTAAAAATTGTGATACAGCTTCGGCAGCTTGAAACATAACATATCTGGTGCGACGGTAAAAGCTCCAATTGTTGACATTAGAGTACAAATCATTGAATTCGTTCAACGCAAGTTTTCAAGAAAATAAAACGAGTAGGTGGTTACTGTGAAGTGCTCTGGGATTTCATGTGAATCTGCGTTGCGTGCACAGAAAGACAGGAGTCAGGTAACTGGATGTGGGTCTTAGGGCCATCCTGGATGTTGAGGGCGGCCTTTGACAGTACATCCATGCGTAGCAAATTGCAATGGTCAGATTTAATGTCAATAGGAATGCAATAAGGTGGATCTTTGCTGTTTTGAGTAGCAGAGACATTCGTATCTCGCTAGGGAACTGCTCGCATAAGGCTAGGACTGTGAGGGGGATGCCCTCAGGGAGGTGTCTTGTCTCCGCTCCCTTGGAATCTGGTAATGGGCTCCCTTCTTGGGATACAGAATGCTGCAGGGTTCTACTCCCAAGCGTATGCTGATGATGTTATATGCCAACTGTAAGAGCCGAATGTCAATATTGATGTCAGAAGATGTCAACTTAGTTCCACAACTTAGAATGAAGTGTCTCGGTATACTAAGGTAAGAGAAGTAAAACATTCGAATATTTTCACTGCTTCCATCCCTCCTGGCCAAAGTGGGAACGATAGCCCCTTCATTGCAGTAACAATGATGAGGCTCGTTGCGCAACTAAATCAAAATCGCCCGAGAAATGCGGCCTAAAGATACTTTCAATACCTAATCACCCACGTACACGCATTTATCACGGATTCCGCTTTGAGTTTTCTTCATCGATTCCGCAACGGCGAACAATTTATTGACGAAGCTTCGCCGATGTGGCCTAACCTCAAGAAGAGGCGTGGTGTGAGAATGTGCGTAATTAGGTGTCAAGAAATATCGTAACCGACACTTTCTTTCTTCGGATTCAGGTTGCAACTAATTAGCCCGCGAAACGTTTAAATTCCGCCGACTAAGTAGAGCTCAACGCCTGAAGGTGGAAAGAACGCAAGTGTTGCAAGTAGAAACAATAATTACCTTCCTGCATCTGTTCCCCTGCGGCAAGCCGGAAATTGGCGGGATTCTTTGAAAATTCCGCGAGACCCCGTCCACAACAAGAGTCTCTAGACAAAACACCAATTACTTTTGCCACGCATACGATTCTCAAGTTGGAAAATCGTGGATTAAATTGTTGACGAAATCAGTTCAAAATGCTACCAGTTAAAAAATTAAACAATTTTTATTTATTTTTTAAATTAGGGCGTTGAATGAACGAGGGAGAAAAATGATCTAACTTCCTCACGATTATTTGAATTTGTCATTTGTTTTAAAAACGAATGAACATAGTTTTGGAGTGGAGATACCGTTGTGAGTACCAAATAAAAATATGTTACAAAATGCAGCAGGAGCTTTATTGAAAAATGTATTATCAATTTCGGAATGCAGTAAGAAATGCTGATTATACAGTAAAAACAATGACGAAATTTATTTATAGAATCGTGTTGCAGTTGTTCGGGAGTCAACCAAAACTGAACGCAACTTGCTGAAAAATCAGTAAAACTTGTTCGAAAACTGTTTAATACTTCTTGGGAAATGTTATAGTTCTTGAAAAGATGTCTGCAATTTTTTTTTTCTGACCTGAGGGCGTGTGGGACAAGTCCCTTTGTCACTGCGGCCGCATATGGGCCTATTGTGACGCTGGCCCTTTCTTAGTAGAAGGCGTCCAACATACCCGCCCCCCTTAGGAAGCCGAGTATGTCCTTCACCGCAGAGTCCGCTACAGTTTGGGGTTCAGCGGTCCCCTGACCGAAGTATTCAAAGCGGTTTGCTGCCAAGGCAGGGCATTCACATAGGATATGCTCTGCCGTCTCATCCTCCTCGCCACACAGTCTGCACTCCACTGCCTCTGAGATGCCCATTTTGCTGAGGTGGTATCTGAGTGGCCAGTGCCCGGTGAGGAAGCTTATCAGTACTCTCAGATCTTGTCTAGAGAGTGTCAGCATCGCCTTCGCCCTTTGACAGGAAGGCGTGACAAGCCTTTTCGCCTGTCTTAGTCGTGGCTGGCGATGCCAATGGGCGCCATTTTCCTGTATCTCCCATCGAGCAACCAGACGGTTCAGGTGACTTTTCGTCAGACCCACGTGTGGTTCAGGCCCGATGGGTAGGGATTCTGTACCCCTTTTCGCGAGGCGGTCAGCCTTTTCATTGCCCTCATGCCCCCTGTGAGCCGGCACCCAAATGAGGGAGAGCCTGTTACGGGCGCCGAGCTGCTTGAGCGCATGGAGGCATTCCCATGCCAGCTTAGACCTAAAACTATAGGCTGCGATGGCCTTTAAGGCTGTCTGAGAAAATGTAGATCCGCTTGCCCTTGAATCCTTTGTTCAGGATCTCTTCTGCAATCTCTTGGGTTTTGCCCATTGTTCGCGGCTGCTTATTCAGTCAGTATGCTGACCTTATTCACAGCTCGCCGCAGACATGCCCCTCGGGACAATGCCGTGGCCGTTCCACTATCCACAACCCGTGGTCGCGCCTGGTAGCATGGGCATGCTCCTGGGAATATAACCCAGAACCAGGATGTCTGCAATTAAATACATTTATTTACTTAAAAACTGAGGAACTCAATATCTTTTATAAATTATCTGGTGTGTAGCAACACCAGCCCCCCCCCGCTACCCCAGTAAATTCGCATCGCCACACACACACGCACGGACCACGCGCCGAAATTAGTTTTTTTACACTCAGGAGGCGTCAAAACGTAAATATCTGAAGAGAACCCAACTTTTTTTTACACGTTTGCAGTACTGTCCTTTCTCTTCGGGTAGCGGAAAGTAATAATGCACAGTATACGCCGACAGCATCGAATAAGAAATTCGCTGGAGAACAGCTGGTCTATTATGTATATATGTTTTAGGTTTCAAGGCATCAGGATTCCAAATATCCGTATTTGACGTTAATGTGGTCTAAAAAATCCGTTTTTTCGCACAATTTCATTCAGCATCTAGTTATGCCCACCCACTCGGCACTACGGTAGGACGAAGCAGTGAAAAATGGTTTAAAAAATTAGACGAAAACGAAATTTTGGCAGTTTCATTACATTGACGTCCTGTTAGGTATCGTTCCCCAAGTACTTTTTGATATTGAGTCGAATATGACGGGTTTCAGAGATTCAGGACTGCATCCAGATCGGCAATTAGTAAATAGTGAGTGGAATTCTAGTAGTTGAAGGAACTCGGAGTGAAAATAGAACGAAAGTTATCGTTTCCCCCTCAGGCTGTGCTGATGTCCTACATTGCCTCCCGTCTCACTCCAACCACCTGCCATTTCGACTCATCATCATGTGCCATTTGCCTAGCGTCAGAAAATGCCCACATCCGTCGTTCCATTGTAGCCAGGTCGTGAATATAGCCAAAGTTATATTTTCTGCCCGGCCTGCGCTCTTTTTTCGCACAGCCTTTCTTCTCACTTCAACCACCCGTCACTTCGGTTGTGCCAATTGCTGAATAAACGTCACTTTTTGTAGTTTCGTAAATGGTTTACTTGTTTATCCGACGCAGAACCGAATGGAATGGGTCTCGGAACTGCTCTGAAAACATAAGAGTTGTTTCCTGGATTGCGTATTTCCCATATTAAATTCTTAACAATTTTCGACGTTGGATTGAATAGCATATGTCACAGTCATGTTTTGCAACAGAATCGTTGTGTAATAATTTGCGGCTGGTTTGACGTTGTGGTTGCTTATGGGCCCCATTAATTTATTTTCATGTTTCACAATATGAAAATATCATCACATAGGGCTGCCAGATTCGAGTAATGATGGGACTGTTTTGCATAGCAAAGGGGTAAAAATGAGTAAGGTGTAAGGACCGTCGAAAGTTAACGTACCTGTTTGGTGAGTCCACCTTCTCTCACTGGTGAGATATTGTGGGCGAGCGCTTTCGATGTAAAAACATCATCGTCTGGCCGTTAAGTCAGTACTAAAGGTAGTTAGTTGGTCATGGTCTTTATATAGGAAGAGAAAGGTTAACAAGATGGTGTAGTGTAGGGGAAAGGGAGGGATGAGGAAGAAGGTCATGCACCCCCTGGGAAATCCGTTGGAAGTAAACGGAAGGAATGTAAGGGCAGTTATGTATGTCATAAATAGTCTGTTGATTGTCGATTTCAAGTCTTTTTTGTATAGGATGGTCTGTAAATCCATCCCCGTCTATTGGTTGTTTTCGTTTCGGATAGTCGAAGATAACCGAATCTTGTCGGATATTATTTTCACACATACTCTCTCTCATCTCTCAATCCTTACAAAAACGTGATGTAAAGAAGAAAATGGAATGGCACTCAGAAGTCATAGAAAAAGAAGTGATGTTGTGTTTATCTGTTTTTTTCTGAATGCTCCACAAGATGTTTTAATTTACGACACGTACCCTATTTTTCCAGGGATGTTGCAAGAGAGCCCTAATCCTCCCTGGTTGTTTAAATATAACACATCAGTCAATCTCTCAGTGCAGCGATCTTCAAAGGGTTCACTTCTATCTATCAGGGTGTCAAAGGGCCTGGTGGAGCAATGTCAGGGAATCTATCTGTTCGAGTAGGCGTTCTGCAGCGTTCTGTTCTCTCTACTTTGTTATAGCAATGCTATTTGCCGTTTGTTTGACGTCATACATGTTGTAAGCTGGTGACCTACCAGCGGTAGTAATGGGTCAACTTTTAGTATCGAACGTGTGCTGAATGTTGACATTAACTGCCGAGAAATCAGGCACACAATGTAGGTTATGAATCTTGGGATAATGATGAACCACACTTTGTCCTGGTGGCGTCTAGTGACAAGCGTTTTTGGAAAAGTCCATGGAGTCTAATTCCAGTTCTGACGGCTTGCAATAGATTTTCTATTCACTGGCCAACTTCAACTTGTACAATCACTCTTTCAAAATGCTCTAAATAGGTTCGCGTTTCGCTTAAAACGAGGACAGCGTGTCACAACATTTTTAGTTTAGGCCGACTGGAAATCTCGCGAAAAATCAAACTTCTTGCAGCCACACAAGCTTTCAAATGATTGACATTTCAATCTTCATCATTCCTTGCTGATCAGTTTGCTTTTCAAACTTCGATTCTCGGACCATCACGCCAGAAATAGTCTTATTCCGGTTTCACGTCACTATAAGTCACTTCACGCTCTTTCAACGCCTCAGCTCAACTCAGAGTTCATAATAATGATCCAGATCTTTTTGTTATTACAAAACCAGTTATATGAAAAATAGAAATAGAAAAAAGAAAAATATAGAAAAATACTTTCAAGTCGATAGGGCCTTATGGACCTCATAAAATCGTTCAACTCTCTCTCGATTTCAAATGGCAAATCTCATTTTCTGAAGAACCAGGGTTTCGGTCAGCAGAGAGTCACAGATAATGATGCGTGTAACAAAATGCGGGTACAGGTTTGTTGACAGAGCTAGGAGATTGACGAAAATTTAATTAGGTACTTACCGAGGAATATTGGAACATGTTGGTTGTTATCGCCGCTCAACTAATTGTCAGAAAATTATTAACGGGGAGCAATATAGAGGTAGTGAATAGTTGAGCACAATTTGTGACTATTCCAAGTAATAAAGTCGTCCCCCCCCCTCCACTCATTCTGCACGCTGACCTTGGAGGTCTACGAATTTTGCTTCGTTTCCCATCGCGTTTAACTCATATTTCCTACAGTTCCAAATGCTACTACCGGGTATCGTTACAGTTGTCACATTTATTAGTTTTGACAAAATACACGCCGAAGGCTTTCGACCGTCGAGTCGTAAGTTCAATAGGTTCTCTCCCTCGTAATTTCTCATTTTCCCCTTCGGGAGCCTCGTAATCCGATTAGAATTCATCGATATTTCCTGAATGATTCAGCGTTGGTTGCCCGCAACACTTTGTCAGGCTTAGGCTTTTTCCCTTTGGTTGATTGAGCCGTTATGGAGCTTTATGAGAGGAAGACTAATCCGCTCCCTGCCGCTCTTTATTTGAGAATCCCATCCCAAAGGGAGCAACGGTCGTTTGATGTACGTCCGTTGAATTCTGCTTCTATTGAAAATAGTACGATTCAGCGCATGTAACAGATGTATATGCGCATGACAGTTTTTTTATAATTGCCTGAGTCATTTGACGGAAGGAAGGAAGTAACGAGTTGAAAATTAAATTTCGAGTTTTCTTCTGATCTTCGCCGTTCCGAGGTTTTCAAAGAGCAAGATCACGAATTGTCATTTATAAATACCAATTAACGTCTGACACATCCAACGAGTGTCTCGGTGTGATCGACTCGACTGCTACTAAGCAAGCCTATTGCCGTTTAGCCTAGTTTGCGAAGGCCGTGAAAAAGAAACACGTAATTACAGTTGATCTGTCTCTTCGAAACTAGCCACCCAAGTAAATAGTTAGAACAGGTGGGAAAGCACTTGATGGTACAGGATTTCTCAGGGGTCATACCTCCGCGCGTTAACACAAACAGCTCTCCCTCAGGAGAGCTGGCGAAATTACCAAGCCTGCCGTACTTCCGCAGGTCTGGGTTCGCTGGATGCTGAGCGAGTGGTCGGGCTCTTGCATGTTGGAGGAACCCTAACCTTCATGATGGTCGACTGATATTACTCTCTCCGAGGGTTCAGGAAAAGTCATATTGATAAGGATACTGTGCCTTAGTGTGATCTTCAACCGTCTGTGGTCGACTTTCGAAGACACTCAACTTCTTACCAGGTGGAGAACTGGTTCTCGTTAAAGTCATTAAACGACAGCCAAAACCTTTCTGTAGAGAATAAAATGGTGAAGTGCAGTACTTTCTTAATAGCCAACATAAACGTACGCACACCCTCTCAATTCAAACGAATCGTACTTTTCGAAGGAATGTGATATGCACTGTGGTTTGATTGTTTTAGAATTAATTATGTGAACCAAAGATCATTATTTGAAATTGCAACTATTGGGCTCAGCTCCAGCCGAGTTCCTCCGAAGTTTGTTGTGCTCAAAATTCAATTGGACTTCCCACTCTCGAGCCCTCTGACCTGAGGCCGAAAACAGTGACTTAAGGCCTTTGTTCTGAAGCTCCAGGAAACTCCAAAATACCCCCCTCAATTTTTCTCTTCCTTCAACCTCCACTTACGCTTCCCTCAATGGGTTTTCCCTCAGCTCCTTCCATCAGCCCACTTTCCAGCCCTTACTTTCTACATTATTTGTTTACATGTGTGATAGGGGTTTACATGTGTGAGAACTGTTGAACTAAATTGCTTTAAATTTCATATTTAGCCTGCAGATCCCCTCAGGGGGCCAAAATAAAGGTATGAGCCAAATCAGCCCATACCATTATTATAGTGAACAGGATACAAACTTTTTATTTCTCATTGAATTCTCAAAAATGGCACAAACGACTTTAATTACATTTTCTGAGCAAACAGCTCCAAATACCACGACGTGTCGTGAAACTCGCATTCATCTCACGACAGCTGTTCAGTCAATTATCAAAAGTGGCGAAAACGATTTTCGAATTTGGAAATCGAATCATAACAGTTATGTGATATTATTGTTCTCGAGAAAAACACGGCCTGTGTGGTGTGAGTTTAACAACTTTCATAAGATAATCAGGAGCAACCACAGAAATGTCGAAATTCAAAACAAATACTCAACAACCGATTCTCGAAAATTATGTTGACATGTGTAAGACGAGTGGTCCGAGAACCCTTGGCGGTTGGTAAGGGTGCGTAGCCCAGGGCCTTTACTCCTTTCCTGCCAATACACTAATTTACGCGAGGGACTCTCCACGGTAACCACGACCTCCATGAATCCAATCCAGGTGGAGGCTCTACCGTCATTCCATCCAAGTTAGCTGTGGCTTGAGCATCCTAAGGCCCTAAATGAGTGGCGGACCTGGGTGCTGGAATTGTTAGAAGTCTTACTCTTCTTTCACACATGGATTCCGAGTATTGAGCTTATCCCCATATGAGAACAGGAGCCAGGCCGCCCAAATACCCTGAGCAAGGGTTCCTAACCCAGGGGCTTTACGCGCTTCACACCTTCGTTCCTGGTTCCCAATTGCACGCTTCCTTTTCTTCTTTTAGTGTTAATAAACGCGATGGGGAGATCGATTTCCCTGGTCGACAGGACCTCGTCAGTAACGTGTCATCAACATGTCTCCAGCAGGCACCCCGTGAAGGTGAGATGTCTCGACCAGTACAGGCAAGGTCAAGAGCGGGGTGTCCTCAATATATTCGCGTATCTGGTCTTTTGCCCTCCAAAAATCACGTTGACAGTTTCATGAATTGCCCGGGCACCGATTGTTCATAAATGGTCGTCATGTAAGTGGGAGCTCTTCAATAAATTCCGAAACTTTAAGCGCTACCACTTTCTACATAAAATGTGACGTTTTTTCACCAAGTTTAAATGAAGAGTGAAAAATAGATTGAATTAGTAGATATTTAAGCCATGATAATCGCAGAATGTTTGCGTGGTGCGTGACATCAGATATTTTACGTTTAATAATTAGAACAACAGAAGGTGTTCCGTTTTGTGTTGTTTTAGTCTACTCAGAGGCCCCTGCTCACTCATGTACTTCACAGCAGGCTCATTAAATTCATAGAAACTCCAGTTATCTTTTCAACGAACTAGGTCGGGGAAATAACTTGCCAATTAGCGACGTTACCCCAATTTTTGCAGCTGCAGGGGCTAATCAAACGGAGACACTCACATGCTTTTTCTTCGCCACAAGCGGAAATGAGTTTGAACTTCGAGCAAACAAGAATGACGTGACCGGGAAGTGGGCTTTCGCATGGAAAACTAAGTTTGGTAGGTTGTCTGATTGGGGACTTGCAAGCCCGCGATCGAACTACCTAATTGACATTCAGCACGCTAACCCAACGAACATCGTCTTCAATCAACAAGTTCGATCATGGGATAATATCTAGGACGTAGCATCAAACAACTTTTCTTAACCGCTGTAGCTACGGTCTGTATAAAAAGTATTTCGAATATTGGGAGGTTTCCTAGAAGTATTTATAGACCTATGCCAACGTTGCCTGAACCTCGAGGCACTAGGAAGTATTATTTTATCTTCTCCTTTATCGCCTCAACTATGACACCGTGTCGTCCTTTCATGGCCTTCTTCGGTTTTATGGAGAGGAAAACCCCACAGGGATATGCGGTTGCTGCAGCATCACTATAGTGTTGCTTTCAGCACGTCAAAGTGCAGGTGGCTGAGGAATAAACCGAGCACATCCTCTTGAAGGGGAAATTAAATAGCCACCCGTCGATACTTCTAGGCGGACACAGTCTTCTTCAGGAGAAGCAAGTCAAGTACTTAGGAGCCAATAGAGGTGGCGTTTCAGGCTAGTTAGTAAGTGTGTTACCGTCACACTATCCCCATTTCATTTACTTGGCGTGATGGACTGCTGCTACGTCGTGTGAGGAAGCAGACTCGCAGTCAATCAAAGAAGAGTACTTGCCCAATCGTAGAGAGCTGCCTTCCTGTGTATCACCAAGGCCTACAAGACAGCATCCACTGGAGCACTCCAAGTGATCACTGGCCACTTACCTGTTGAATTGGCCATGGACAAGTACAGAGTGAAAAAGGAGCTTCCTGTACTCTGGCCGAACTTTGTGTGGACCTCTCCATTGAACGAAAACTTGCCACTCTAGCTGATTAGATAAATGGCAAGCGAGATGGGAATCTTCGTCAAAGGAATGTGACACAAATTAGTTTTTTTCCAACATCCGTGAACGTCTTAGGAGAAAGGGGTCGTGAGCTGGACCACTAGACGAGCCTGTTCTTTACAGCACATGGCGACTTCTTTTTTCTCAAAGCTCTCCATGCATGGGTACAAGAAACTACGTGCTGTTCTATCAGCTCCTACAACAGTCAGCGATGATCGTGGGAAGGGCAGGTATGACCACCTTTGACTGCTACTAAGCATGCTTATAACCATCTGGACACCTGATCTCTTGCTGTGAAACTTGCCACCTATGTAAATAGTTAGATCAGTTAGGAATTCAGAAAGGAACTACTCCTAAATGGTTTCCTCAGTATCATACCTCTGCGTGGTAATCCAAAGGCAACAACTCTCTACTCGGGAACTGGTCACATGACAACCTGCTATACCTTCAGGCCTGGATTCCGAGGATGCTGAGCGCAGAAGACAAGCCAAAACACTCCGACCAAAATAGCTGTGTGGCGCGATTTGGGCAAAGTTGAAGCCATTTTCGATTAAGTTTGAAGATCACGCCAAATTTAATTTTCAGATTCATCTCCGCTTGTCATTGTTCACCGAATAGTTACTGGAGGTGTCAGTCCCACGTGGGCGTTGCATCATTCTTCATTTAGCTGTTATTATCGCAGAAGCAACTAATCCAAATTGTTTTTCGTGCAGTTTATAAGAACTTTAAATCGTAACGTTCTACGTAGAAATACCGGCTTAATGTTCTGGAATTTATTGAGCAGCTCCCACGACCTTTATTCAATAATCATTGCCCACATGATGTATGCGTCGGACTACACTTTTTTTTTTCTCGGAAATTTCGTGTCTATTGTTCTAGCATTAGAGGCAAAATTCAGCGAAAAAAGTTAGTTTGAATTCTCGAATTTATTGGGTTGCTTCTAGTTATGCCATCGTGTAAGTTTGGCCTCCATTGCCACCTCATTTTTCGCCACTTATTAGAAAACCCGCATTTTGTTCTTCGTAACTATCCGGTGAACTGTGTAAGGCGAGATTTTGTTGTCCCACCATGAACGTGATGAACGAAGACACAACGTGTATTTCCGTGCATGATACATCGATGGTGAGGGGTGATTTGTATAATCTATTTTCAGTTTCCAAATTAGTTTGCCCAGAAATTTTGTGGTATATCAAAATTCGTGGTGTGAGAGGGTACAAAGGTAAGTAACGTAAAGATATATTTTCGCTGTTGTCGACCGATTTTGATAATTTTTTGTTTGCTTGGCAGCGATGTATTGTAAAAGGATGTCAGGATTAGGCAAAGATGCGTAAACTATTAAGATGAAAAGAGAGTTCCATAGAACGGAAATAGCGAATGGTTGGAGAGTCGTAGTGTAGTGCAATTCAGAAGGAACATAAAGCAGGATCCTACGTTGAGTGCCCTGATGTAAACTTGGTGATTGAGTCCGATCAGGAGGTAGTGTTCTAAGTAGTGGTCTGTACACCATCCACTGAGGGAGTAAGAGATGTCCCTGTATCGCACGCTGTACTTACGATGCCCTTTAAATCCTACGCGGATCCTTAAAATTGTGCCAATAAAAATCGATCCAGAAAAAACCATATGCCCCAAATTTGGTTTCTACAACCCCCACAAAACGAATCGGATACGTTACCACAATCGAGAGGCACGAGGTAACGCGAGGAATAGGAGTAAACTATTGTGAGGGCGATGGGAAATGATGGTTGAAAAGGGAGATTCGGCTATTGAGACTGGAACAGGAGCCTGGCTCTGGCGGAAGACTTGAAGAGTTGGGCAAGGAGCGTCGTCAAATGGGTCGAGCTATGGGTGAAGTGGTGAAGGGGAGTCAAGAAGAGACCTTCCCTTGTGACGATGAAAAGCTTTTGAGTAAAAAAGACGGATCGGGTTCCGTCGTAGGCTCTCGGCAAAGATCGGGTCGCGTGGCAGCCTCGTGTCTCCCTAGCCCTTCCTTTTTTGCGACCATAACCTCGTGCGTTGTCCGTTCCTTTCGGAACTGTGACGTCCCAACGTTCCATTTTAAACAATTTTCTTCAAGCATCCAATACTACAGTTGACTAACTTCTTTCACAGCGTTTTTTCTATAATTCCAGAACAGTTTGCCCAAGCCTTCACGGAAAACTCATGTTAACTGCAAATGCCCTGGATACTCAATGCAGGTCGTAGGATAAGTAGATAATACAATTAATTAATTTGAACAGTACTATTATCTTCGTAGAGAGCAGTTCAGGAGGTTAGGGGCAATTCAACCAAGTTATTATGAGTGAAAAATAAAATTGGATTAGTCACAAGAGCGTGGGGATGAGAAATATTTTGTGATGCGTCACACAACATATTCTTTCAACCGATTGTACAACTTTTCGTAGTGCTAAGTAAAGCTAAAAGTTACTTCAACGAAATTTTATTCTCGCCATGATTCTAAGGTCGCTCGGCAATAGGGGGATGCTCCGTTCAACAGGTAATACTGCCGTGCGGAAAAAGCTACACTGGGGGGACACAGATGCACGGAATCGCATTGTACGTGACGTCTCGTATACAATGAGCGTCGTGAAAAAAAGCAACCCCCTCCGTTTCGTGGGTCTTTGAAGAGAAACTTCCCTCTGAGCCTGGGGCATCCCCCAGATCCCCGCCAAATCTTGAAGCTCTGTCCCCCTTCACTGTTGTGCATTCAAAGCCGAACGGAGCAGCTGGCGAAGATCCAGAGGGTCGGAGTACGAGAAAAAGGTACAATACCTGACGGCTCCAACCTGCGTACGTATTTGCATCCAAAACTCCCACTCCGTCAACGCCAATCAATTACGACCAGTCTAAATCAATTTATAAGGAACACCATTTCTACTTGTTATATGAATTATTATAGGTGTGAGTCAGTATGAGTGTATGGTGCAGATACTTCCGCAGGATTTTAATTTTAACCCCGAGAAATTGTACTGAGGTAGTTTGGAGATGCTTTCTGAAGAGCTGCTGACTCAGGCAAAAATTACGGCACCCGCGCCGGAGCTCCGATCCACAATCCTCGACTTACGTCGAGAATTATGAACCAATGTCTTAACCACTAGACCACGATCGTCTGGTGCCTTTAATAGGAGTCAGTCAGTACAAAATAGGAAAAAGTTATGTAACTTGTGACGTACTTGGAGAATTGTCTCACAATTCACCCGTGTACACAACGCACGTGAAAGTCGTGTCTGGGCCCAAAAGAAAAGAACAAATTAAATACACTCAATTATACTCACTTGATGAAATAAATAAATAATGCCTCTCAAGAAGATAATGGAATATGAAATTATAAACCAATTAAGACCCACTTGAATTTGATCAGGAAAAAGTCGAAATGAAATGAACTCCTTTTAGAATGAAATAAATAACTTATGCTCGGATTGTATTAATGACAGTAAAGGGACAATGGGGAAAATGAAACACCGTGCTCTGATCGCTTACCTTACTTCACACAATATAAGGGGACGTTTAAATACTGATTCACTGGCTTAGGAAAAGGGGGCGATTCGTCCGCTAAGTCGGTAGCTGTTCTGATGTAAAAACGTGGCTCAACCGCTAGTATAAACAGCGGCAAACTGCATGGGTGGCGGCCAGTGTTGCCACCTCCTGCAGTCCGCCGCAAACCATTACAAACTCGCTGACAATATTTATTTGTTCGAGCGCATTACCATGGGACTCCAAAGTAAGATTATGAGAAAAATCAGTACAAAATGAACTATAGTGGTGGTCAAATGCCAAATTTTTGATTATAAAAAACCTCTTTAGCGACTTTGATAGAATTTCTTGTATGGACTGTGTCAAATAACAGGACGGTAACGTTAAGTTTTCATTAGTGGAAAAATTACGGTAGCAACATTATGAAATTTTCAAAAACATTGGCAGGAATTGGTTTTAGTGCACTCTCTTCTTGATAAATCCTGCTCACGTGGTAGTGTTTTTTCAAAACCTCTCTGGGTGCGAGAGAGAGAGAGAGAGAGAGAGAGAGAGAGAGAGAGAGGGAGAGATGAACATTAAATTCCAATATACGTGTATGTAGCCAGTGCTCTTAAACTTGAGCACGTTGAAGAGCATGGCCGCTATTGTCAACCCCCTCCTCTCAGTCATCTTCGGTCACCCCAATTTCTTGTACCTCTGGGTTACGTTCTCACGAATCTTTGCAACCTGCACATTTGCATTCCACTAACATCACAATATGCAGTAGTTGCGTAGTCAAAACGAAGGTCTGGACCAGCTGTTGTCACACCTCCGCTCGCAATGCGCCTCAGCTGGCAAAGAGTCCCATTCCTATAAACTCAGGTCACTTGAGACTCCCAAGAAAGAGCTTCTTGTAACAACATCCCAAGGCTCATTGCTTGACCAACGATGTTCAGATGTTCTCCATCAATAACCAGCCTAGGAACTGCTCGCACGCCCATTCCCGACAAGAAACTATGTTCTAGCTTGTGTTTTGGTCTTATTCGCTGTCATGCCATGGACCCAAGATTTCTATTTAAAACTTGTACTGTGGCTGGAATCTCATCGGTAGTACACGAGCGATAGATTTGAAGGCTGTCAACATACAGCTCGTACTTCGCTCCTTATTGAAAACGTCCTAGCAACGATCTCAAGTAAAGCGTGAAAAAGCAGGCGACACCACTGACCCTTGGGGTAGGCTCATTACTGTGTCCCCCCACAACGACATGGCTCTACCCAAACCCTCCACTGCCTGCTCCTTCGTGCCAGATGCAACGCCAACCACCTTTCCTTATCACCTTACGTGTCCAGAGAACGAGAGTGAGAGACAGAGAAACCCGTGCTAACTTAGTGACTTTGTCTCCAGATAGGGGGAACTGTACTAAACGAAAGAAGGGAGCTATATTGGAGTGGAGTACGGACTTTCAAGTCAGAAACAGGGGGAAGGTTGGGGAATAACTAACAGTAGTGGATATTGGGGAAGGAAAAGAATATTGGCCAACCCACAGGAGGGGAAGTGCGGGAAGGAGCTTCTGACGTTGTATTTGGAAGATTGTCATGGGGAAAGAGTGCTGCTGATGAAAGCAGGAGAAGCTGGAAGGATGGTGAAGTCTGAAACCAGGAATTGAGCTGCCCTTCGGGGGATCAATTTAAAAGCAGACCGGCGATTATTTCAGAGAGTCGGGGCAAAGCAGCTTCGCAGTCTGGAGTTGATAACGGATGGCTAATACGGCTAACAGGTCTGGTAGTTTTTAAGTTGTTACATACAAATATTTTCTCTTCATAATATTAGTGTGGAAGAACGACATACCTGACCAACGTCGTTAAGCATTTGCGTCTCCAGATACGCGGCATCAATTGATAATTAATTACTCTGAGTTATTGAAGCGTTCTCGGCCCAATTTTTTGACATTTTATGTCTTACTTTGCTACATAAACTCGAAAATGTAACGCCGGAGATGTAACAAAGAAGCGTCACAAAATTTTTTACCCGAGTTGCAAGCCACAGCCCCTGTGGCCTAGTGGACAAGGCATCGATCTCCTAAACCAGGGATTATGGGTTCGAGTCCCACCAGGGTTACGATTACTATTTTGACATTTTATGTCTTTACTTTGCTACATAAACTCGAAAATGTAACGCGGGAGATGTAACGTCGGAGTTTTACGCGGAATATGTAACGGAGAAGCGTCACGAAATATCGAATGGTTGAAGTGTAACGCTTGGTAACGTCTGTTACAAAATCTAACGCTTGGTAACATCACACGTTTTAATAACCTCAGTGACCAAGTGATGATGTCAATTGCAATTGACGCGGCCATTATATCTAAACCATCAACGAGCACAATCAAACGTAGATATCATTGCATTTAAAAAAACAAAAATAAAAGACAAAATGTTCCTAGTGGTTGCGTACTTGTACGAAAGCGGTACCCACCGTTTGTGTGAAGTTGATTTAGACGCAGCCGTTCATTGAGGTTCGGTCTAGAGGCACCTGGGACGAAGCAACACTTTACTCCCGAAAACTACATAATCTACAACTCTCTGCTGTGCGTCTGGATACTCCCACAGCTTCCGTTATCAGCGTTTCTCTACAATATTATGCACACATAAACCCCCCCTCTTGAATCACTCTATCTATTTTAAAATACCACTTCGAAATCTATTGCGTAGCTTTAAAGATTTACAGTCATAGGTACAGACAGCGACAGTGACTTAGTTTCATACTATGAGTAATGATATAGGCCACCTAGCTTGTTTGGAACAGCTCAACAAAATTTATGGCAATTGACCAAACTAATTCACCCTCAACAAAGTTGTGGAAACCCATTACGATTACAAAACGGAGTTAGAACGGTTGTATATTTTCACTTAAGGTGAGTAACGTTATATAGATTTCGAGGATTAGATAATCTGTAGCAAAAGCGCAACTGTCAACCATTTGAGTTAAAATCGTAATAAGGCGTTTTAAATTGATTTTTAGTAGTGCAAACTGTACTTACACGTCATAGCCGATAAATTCTTTATTATGTTTTTTAAAATATATTTGACGCGACCTAAGTTATGGATTTTCTAAACAACGAGATTTCGTTGGAGCCCCCCGATTAGACGGCCTTTTTAGTCACTAGAAAACAATACCGCTTTCACAGCTGACACGACCACGTTGAGCCTCTTTTCCAAATCTCACCTTTCTTGGCTAGTTCATAGTCTTGGTACAATACCCGTTCATTTAGGTGCATGCCGGAACCATCGTCTGTTTACTGCAAACCTATCAGTAACAACTGCGTTTAAGCAACGTTTCTTTCGGGATCAAACAGATCGTTCGTTGGAAGTTGTCCTCCCTTCCCTAAACTGGGCCAGAAGTGATCAGTGCTCTGGTACGACGAAACGAAAAACCCCACGACTTAGATGTTTCCCACTCGGGTAAAACGGTGAGGTCACTTCCAGCCCGTAGGGTTTGCCAACCTCTTCGAGGCGAAACTCCAATTGTCGCTTCCATTTCATGACTACCGATCAATCCATCTCGATTACGTGGCCGAGAGCCTTGCACAACATCCAGCCTTCCCCTACTACCTGTTGCATTGTTATTTTTTCCGCTCCAGCAGAAAACCCGTTAAGCCACTTGGCAAAGAGTCGAGAGAATGAATCCGCTCTTAAACACACTCCTCCACCCAAAGGAGAAGAAAGAGGCGTAATAAGTTAAATATCTACCCCCATATCTTCGTTCAAAGCATATCTACCGGAATATTTATGGAGAAGAAAATGTAGGTACGAGTTTGCTGAGAGTACTCCGTGAATTTGAATGAAATCTTTATAGCCGTTTTTCGGGAAATTGCAAAACCGGTAAATTAACATTCGACAAATGTCGTTTTCCGAGCTATCTTCGTTCAGCAGATGGATACAGAAATACTCGTAGTTGTGGTGCAAAAGGGGGTGCTAGAAGACACTTCGTAATCGTTGGTGTCGTTTTTGAGAAAATTGAAGAAAAAAAATTAATATTTGACAAATCTCATTTTCCGAGGCATCATGGCTTATATTCGAGGTTCAACAAGCAGATTCATAAGTAGTTGTGGAGAACAAAATGTGGTAATAGGTTGCTCTAGAAGACACTCCATAAGATTGAGGAAATCTACGGACTTGGAAAATTACAAAAATGTCCAAAATGATTTTTGACACATTTTGATTTTAATTTCTGTACAATGGGCTGCCAGAGGAATATTTATTGAAAACAATATATAGGTGTTAACTAGTTGAAAACATTCTGTGAGTTTGGTGACAATCGTTCCAGCAGTTTGGCCAAAAAACGTGAATAAACCTTTTTTTGGCTATATCTCGGTTCACCGCATTTTCGTGGAGATCTGTATAGAAAAGAAAAGTTTTGAGGTAATGATGAGAAGATAATTTGAAACTTTAACCAAAAGCGTTAGAGCCATTTTCGGGAAAAATGTGATAAAAAACCCCACTCTCCTTTCCCATGGACCGAAATCGCCCGTAACCTTATTTTCGCGTCTACAATAAATAACAAACAAAACAAAAAAAGAAACAGCTCACACAAATCAGGTTTTTCGGACTGAGTAGGCCTCAAAACCTGAAGTTCTAAAGAAACCCCCAACTTAATTTTTTAACGCGATTACAATACTTTCTTTATACCACTAATGCGGAAACACTATGACTCGGGGCGTGCCTAAATTAGACGTTCCCATTACCGAGCGCACGAGAGTGATCACAGCTACCACTCACGCTATACGGACGAGTGGAAGGCTAACAGCGCGCTTAGCACCGAGGGTTGTGTACCTTCGAGACAAGTAAACCAATCAGAAAATGTTATCGGCCCACTTAGTGAAGCTGGCTGACCATAGAATCCTTATAACGTAAATGCAGGTATATGGAGCCAAGGGGATGGTTGATCGAAGACTTCAACGCTTTTTTGGAGGATTTGAAGCAAACAAATGATGATGACGTTCATTTTTGGGCAGGAAGGTAAGATTGCCCTCTTCCCACGGCCACTTTGTTCAGCTAGTTATCGCATACTTCGTCCAGCCAACCCACAGACATCGAAATTGATCTAGGAACTACAACCTAAGTGTGCCCGATCAACAGCACGTACCTTGAAATCTTGCCACACTGCGCCGTGGAGGAGCTGCAACTCCGATGTCCGAAATCGAACTCGCTCTGATTGATTCCATCTCAAAATATGAATTAGGGGGTTTCAACTTGATTGGCTCAAACACAAAAGGAAAAATTGGAAAACCGATTAACTAATATTCGACAAATCTCATTTTCCGAGCTATCATGGCTTATATCTTTGTTCAGCAGATGGATACAGAAATAATTGTGGTTCCAAAGAGAGTGCTGAAAGACACTCCATAATCGTTCGTGTTGTTTTTGAGAAAATTAGTATTCGACAAATCTCGTTTTCCGAGGTATTATGGGTTATATCTCCGTTCAACTAATAGACATAGTCGGGCAATAATGGATCAGAGCTCCGCGCGATTGCTGTAATTTTTGCCTTAGTCAGCGGATCCCCAACGTCTCCAACAACCCTCGTAACAACTATTTAAAAACATTCTGTGAGTTTGGTGAAAATCGTTGAGGCCTTTTTGGCCAAAAATCGTGAAGAACCTATTTTGGCTTTTTAGGCCTATATCTCCGGTCCTCCAATTTTCTTGGAAATATGTTGGGTATTGACTAGTAAGGTAATTTTAATGTACAATCAAAATCGTTAGAGCTCTTTTCTAGAAAAGTACCAAAACCCTAGTTTTAGGTTCATTTCGGTCCCCAATACCCCTTTCCCATCAATCGCCCATAACTTCATTCTCGCGCCTACAAAAAATCATGAACAAAACGAAAAAACCAGCTCAAATTAAACAACAGGCACCCACACAAACACGGAGATTAGGGGTTTTGGGCTCAGCAGGCCTTGAAACGTAAAGATCTGAATTAAACCAAACTTTTTTGGATACTGTGTACGATGTTGAAGCTGAACTATTAAGTAGTAAGACAAACGGACTTGAAGAAACTGTATATAACGACTGTAATGACAAACAATTATGTGAGCGAATGTTTGCGTCTCTCACGTGTCATTTGCATACAAAAACACGATATCGATCTTTTAGGCATTAACGAGTTCCGAGTATACCGTTTATGAGGCTCATAATTTCGGTCAACGGCATAACTTTTCTGCTTTAATCTTAGAGATAAGACTCCAACTCAATAGGGAATAAGTTAATATAATAGAAATAAATAAGGTTAACGGAAAGAGGGACCGGTAACAACAAAGAAATTGTGGTTCAAAAAGCAACTCTCTACCAATTTTCTATGATCCCATTTACTTTTCGTAGTCTTTCGGAGTAAGAAGGGATGTTATATAATCGGCTGAAAGGTTTCTTTCAGATCTTAATATTTCAAAGGCTCGTGAGCTGTATAATATCATTTGACAAAATTTGTGTCTGTCTCTTTTTAAATTTCGTAAAAAATATTGCTTATTGATGTCTGTTCCTTTTGTGATTACTGCCTTCGTGTCTGTTGAATTACACGTTTATTTTGCTTTATAAGGTAAGCAAAATATTAACATTAAGTATAGTTAATTAGAAAATGAACTAAATTAAACTCCACTAGTGGACAAAGCAGTTTGGGCCATCTCTATTCTTCTGACTCCTTCATTGAACTCGAACAGCGTCTGCAAGGAGTTGGAACGGAAAATCATCGGGGATTGTTATAGGAATTTTGTAGGTGACGCCAGTTTGTTCTTAGGGTCCTGAGCAAAGCAGGATGCAGAAAATAATGGTTAATGCATTTGTGCGCAAACGCATTCAATTTCTTATCTGCTCGAGATCGCAAATGGACTATTCAGATTTGTCTTAGGATTATTCGTGAGAAACTCGGTTCACGAACACGCAATCCTTAGTCTCTCGTTCAGCGTCTTAATTTTCCCTTTTCCCCGTCGAACGGTCAACTGAAGACCCGCAAAGAGGGCTCCAGGGCTTCCCCATCCCTTGTGCGTCATTCCCTCAATCAGCCCGACTTTCACCGACCCTGTTTTATTACGACGTAGGCACATTCCCTTGACCGATCATTTCATTGATTGACAAGACTGGGTTGAATCCTCTGCAGCTCGTTGCGGGGCGTCAGGCTCACCAAAACAGATCGGAATTTTAATTTTACGAAACAAATATCTAGAGGTATCGCACAACTTTCCTCATCACATCAATGATACCCTTTTCATACGGACGCTGCAGTGTCGTTCAACACAATTGTTTTTCGATAGCAATGTTGGCTGATGGTACCCCGTGAATTCGGTCATAATGGCCAGAGCTGTTTTTGAGAAAATTAGTAAAAGGAACTTTAGTTATTCAACGTTAATGTTTTGTTTACCTCGGTAAAGCGAATGGTCAGAGAAATACTTGCGCATACAATGTGGCTACAAGTTACTAAGAAGACCCCGTCCGGTTGATTAAATTAACATCAAAATGGTTTTAAAAAAAAGCATTTTGGCTTTTATCTCGGTGTTTAGGACTGACAGAGGAAAATTTATGTATGAAAGAATACAAGTATTGATTTGTTAAAGGAATAAAATAAAAAGTCTCAATTTTGGTACATTTTGGTTTCCCCATCTTCCCTTTCTGTCGATGGAAGCTGCGCACAGCATCATTTTTGCGCCATATGGCAAGATCAAACACCAACCCTACTTTTTGTGGTGAGAGGGGAGGTTACGCAGTGCAATAGCGTAGTTATGATCTCCTTGTCGAACTGCCCGGAGGCATCAGAACCGTTACATATAGCGCAACACGTCAGCACCACTCTGACTCCGGTTCACTGCACAACTCTCCACAACACTGCACTCGAGCGACCTTCAACCAAGATAGTAGCTTACCAAGAAACGTCTATAGACGACAGACGGTACAGAAACCGGGTAGATGACACATCACAGGTTGCTTGCCCAAGTTCACAGCGCCCAAACACTCCACTCTGACCCCTGTTAGCCATTAGTCAAACAACTGTTTCTTGGAAATCACTATGAATCTCGCAACTGCCTTACGCGTGGACATGTTTTTTGACTGTCGTTCTAAAACAATTGGCCATGGGTTTTTTCTTTGTTTTAAACGACTAATGTGAGCGTTTGGTGAAACCTCCCGGTGGCTCGACTTCCGTTGATAACGGACTGAGACGCAGTGGACTAGGCGGAGAGAAACGAATGTCTGACACAGAGACATCAAGCATGGGAATCGAATCTGTGTGGACGCTAGTTGGTATGAGGTACAATTTCAAAATTAATTTAATTAATATAAGGCTCCTCAGCCATCTTGTTGACCTCTTGAGCGATTTTGAACCCTTCCAAGATTAACCTAGACTCTCCAGGAGTCTTCGAATCTCCTGTATTTCAAGACGCAACTGCTGGCGGAACTACTTGTATGCAAATTAACTCAAGAAGAATCAAACGCACAATGGGCAGTTGACGCTATTATCTAAGCCTGAGTTATCGATGCATAGAGAATTAGTCCGACGCGAACTTCCTCCGAACTATCAAATATTGATCTATAGGAGTCCCGTAGTGCGTGTACTACTTGTAACCCCTTCAGCCCCACGTCAAGACCTCCAGTTATTTATTGCTCCTGAAACGACTTCAGAACCAAGTCTCGTAGGATCAATTTTCAATGGCTCGAAAGGATATGCCGATTGTCGTGGCAGGTCAAGTCTTCTAACGATCAACTCTCATCAGGGTGCCGTCAATTGTTGAAATTTGGACTATTAACATTTTTTCTCGAAACACAGGCTTAACTTAGAAGCCAACAAAGCTGTCTAGACGTTTTGTCCGCAAATAAACCGCCCCTCACTCGGCTATTTATAGGGCAGGGAGACTCGATAGCGCCGCCTGGCGCATCCTTGGCCTTTCCGACACTCAATAAGACGCGGTGACAACAAGGAATCGCAGTTATTTCCATTGAAACTCAGCTGTTTAAAGGCTCCAATCGTGTAATTTATTCAACCTCGTTCAGTGAACTCAATCAGCAACGTTCTACTATTATACATAGCCGGTGCACGACGTTCAACAATTTAATGACTAATTAGCTTCAGCGAAAGTGTACCATGTAGGAGACCAGCCATTTCGATCCAAATATAGGCGTTTATCCTCACAACCTCCCACATCATTAGTAGCTCTTCAGCCTCTCAACCATTTTCAGTGTGGGATGATTAATGTACAATTCTAAAAGGAGTTTTCATTATTTTTCACTTGAGAGTTTCATACGAGTTTAGGGAACTACTGAAGTTAACGTATCTGTTTGGCGAGTCTGTCTTCTCTGGCTGGTGAGACACTGTGGGCGAGCGCTTTTGATGTGAAGACATCATCGTCTGGTCGTTAAGTCAGTACTAAAGACAGTTAGTTGGTTGTGGTCTTTACATAGGAAGAGAAAGGTTAACGGGATGGTGTTGCGTCGTGGAGAGGGGGTGGGGGGAAGGAGGAAGAAGGTCATACACCTCCTGAGAAATCCGTTGGAAGCGAAGGGAAGGAATGTAAGGGCAGTTTTGTATGTCATAAATAGTCTGTTGATTGTCGATTCTAAGTCAGTCCATGAGTCCTACATACACAATACAATCGGAAACTTAACAAATTAGAAAAACATGGAAATCTATAAACAAAAAAACTTCAATGGACAGATCGTAAATGAACAAATCAACAAAAAATGTGACTGTTGTCACACCTTACAATTATTTTTTGTTTTAATTTTATACGATTTTTATCATTTCCACTGTACCAGGACTACGTTATTTTTTATTTTATGTTATATTAAATCAACGGGCAAAGGGATGAAATACCAGGCTGGTCCAGAAGGCACAGGCAGGGCATGGGAGGCATTGCCCAGCTCAGCAGAGGACAAGCCATTCAACCATATTCTCTCTAATTGGTTACCACCTCCATCTATTAATTATTCGCGGATCCGTGATTTCAAACCTTGGAAGCCCATAATATCTGGCATCCGGATTGTTTCCTAAATATTGGTATTGCAGAATTCAGTGGATCATTACTGCTCGGCAACCGACGAATATACTGGGAGATTCCGCGGCGTGCTCGTAGTTTCTTCATCACCGATCCCATCTACGTGGCTATCCACCAAAATTGTGGTCATCGAAGTTTCGTTGACATCGTCGTGTACCAGCAGGTTGGATTAATTTAGTTAATTTTGATGTGGGACAATTTACTTAGGAGTTTGTTTTCTTTTCAATCTATTACTTTAAGTTTATATTGCTTTGTTTTCATATTATATTTCTTAAGGCTGAACGGTATGCTTCTTTACCAATAAAGCCCGTATAGGCCGTAACAGCGACACCATATTTACTCAACCAAAGACAGTACACAAACGAAAACAACCAACTGAAGGATTTCCAGAACATCCTATACAAAAGAAGACTTAGGATCGACAATCAACAGACTATTTAAGACATACATAACTGCCCTTACATTCTTTTCCCTTCACTTCCAACGGAGTTCACAGGAGGTGCATGACCTCCTTCCTCTTCCCTCCAACCCTTTATCCTGACACAACACCATCCCGTTAACCTTTCTCTTCCTATATAGAGACCACAACCAGCTGTCTTAAGTACTGACTTAACGGCCAGACGATGATGTCTTTACATCGAAAGCGCTCGCCCACAGTATCTCCCCAGCCAGGGCAGACGGACTCACCAAACAGGTACGTTAAGTTTTGTAGTTTGGAAAAACTATTCGTGTTTATTTTAAGATTTTATCGTGTGTTACACGGCTAAGTAAACGCTTAACTGGCGAAGCCTGTGTTTTCAATAAAAGATAATGTGGATCCAAGCCTTGAATCGCCTCAAACATCAGGGTTGGTGGTGGCTTTCAGAATCACACAGGCACAGGCTTCTTTGTGGGCAGTGCGTTGAAGGATGAGAAATCATTATGCAACTGCTGAGAAACATGCATGCTGAACGACCTTGGGGCTTCTTTGGAGGATCCTTCGACGTGGTTCGTTGAATTTAGTTCTCACACGCTCTCCATCATCTTGTAGCTATCACATCGCCGATAAGGAGTTTTCATTAAACCGTTTTTTTGGTTCAACCTCCTTTAAAATCCTCAATTCAGCCAATTTCCCCGTTCCAGTTCAAACTATGGCGCTCAAGACGCCGACAGTTATATAAATGGCCTTGCTGACAAAGGTAATTGATACATCTCAAAGCTGAGAGTTTCCCCCAGTCGTGGATTCAGCGGGGGTTTTCTTCCCATTCAGCGGCACTTCAATTGCCGGTTGAGAACGACTCGGTGGATTCCAAGGTTTCAGCCAAGTTTACCTATTAGCTACGGACATTATAGATAAGACCAGTTGATTCTTCAACTGAACAGGACGGCGTTATCGTCGTCATTCTTCACGGCCAATCGTTCTCGCTCATCTTGATTCAATGCCGTCCAGCTTTTATAGCGGAGGGGGTCTTGAAGAAACGAGTACAGACGGCATTTACGGATTCCAGAAGCCACAAGAAAATGTAACAAACTGATTACAGCCAACAATTCAACGAAGAACGTGTGGTGCGATGCATCTTACAACTTACCCTACCGCTGTCGGCGATTTTAAAAGCACTACCAACTAATCAATTCTGTTTTGTCATTCAGGGCTTGTGAACTCGGGAGAACGTAACGTTCAATATAGATACTGCTACTGCTTAACGTTCTGGAATTGATAGCGTCCCCCCCCCCCTCCAACTAAGTACTCCACAGTGGATTTCGAAAATCTTGAGTATGACCAAATTGCTAACAGAGTTCGTCTAGAACCGTTCTATATATCGAATGAGTCACGTTTTTCAGTATAATACAGAATATGTTTTGTTTCCACGCTATTTATACTTCTCTTGATTCCACGAAGTTAAGTAGTTGCGAAATAGGTCGAAAAAATTGAGTTCTCCTCAGATCGTTTCGTTATAAGGCCTACCAAAAAATACTATTTGGGAAAATGGTCTGTGAGTGTGTGTGTCTGTGAACGTGGTTGTGAGAAAACGGCAGAGCCAAATCATATGAAACTTGATAACAGACCCAAGGCGTCAAAATAAGGGTTATGAGCAAAAGCGGGCCAAAATTAATTATAGTAATCATTATGATCAAAACTTTTCTAAAAAAACGGCTATAACGATTTTGATTACATTTTTTGTATAGACAGCTCCGAATGACACAATACCACAGTTCTCGTTTGTGGAAAATGACGAGAGCAAGACAATAAATTACCAAACATTCCGACGAAAATCGATTTCAACAGTCATTATACTCGTTCCCAATAAAATCGTTTTTAGAGTCTCGTCAATTCTCTGAGTAGTGCTCGTTCAATAATGGTCGTGTCACAACTAGGAGCACCACAATAAGTCTGGAACTGCAAGTAAACAGTACGTGTCACTTTCCACCTCTGTGAAGTAACATTTGGTCACGTTCAAATGAACTGAGTAAAAAAGGAACTGAATTAGTATCAAAAGTCATGAAAACAACTGAATTTACGAAGAACTAACGACAGTTGTATGATGCGTCGCACCTGATGTTCATTGTGTTATAATATTTACAAGTATTTGTCGAAAAGGGCTCCAACGATTTAAATTTGTTTGGTTTGCTGCTTTCACGAGGTGATATTTTGAAAGGAGCTCTTGAATTAATCAGTCAGTAACTGACAGATTGGTGTTGAGAATGTTGACATTAGATTTGAGAGTTCTTTTTTTTTGAATGGGCGAAAAATCAGGTTTATGGGTTTCTCGTCATTGTTCTCAGGAAGCCCCAAAATCATTTCCGTCGCCCACCTTTCGGATTCTCCTCAAATTATCTTCGCAACGGTTCTCGGCGGCAAATATGACGAAAGTCAACGGCGTAATAACCAGAGTTCAAGGTCCCCTTCGTCCAATTCAATTTCTTCACGATCCTATAAATTTTCCAACTCTTTGTTCCAACTTCATCGAAGGACACTACCTCTGATGACCCAATCTGATTCCTTAAACCAGTTTGAAGAACGCTGAGTGCAAGTTAAAACGGCTTCCCAGAGCCGAGGGACTCAACGGAACGCATTTGGAATTCAAATGCCGTTCCCGATCGCTTAAATGCTATAACGAGGAAGAGTCCGAGCAATTGACGCGGCGGAAATATAAATGAGCGCGTAATATAATACACAAGCAATAATAAATGTTCCTCGGCATCGGGAAAAGCATTTTTAAGTTAATGGTATTTTAAATTTCCAGTTATCATTATCTAGCGGTGGTGAGGGGGGGGGGTGCGATGTGAAAAGAATACGGAAGGCACTTCGAGCCCTCGTTAAAAGATGAACTCAATCATAAAAACAACGAATAATTTATACCGCCGACGGTTTTTCCGCTTGTAATGGCGAAAGAACTAAGGTCGAACGTATCTCACGGAGATATATTAAGAAACTCGCTTACATACATCGGCACATGTTTCTAATTCTGTCGAGTGACATGTTGCCTGACATGTACGAACAAGGTGAAGAATATTTTCGCATTCTCAGGATGATGTACGCACAAGAAGATCTTGGGGGCCCAGTGCAACACGTATGCTGGGGCTAACTAAAGAATCGTACGTTAACTCCAACCCAGGGTACCTTGTTACAGGCTTAGTAATTACCGTTTTAACGATTGGCCATTCAAAATATGCGGAAGAAGCTTGAATTACACTAAACCTATCAACGCAATCTAATCTGCTGCTCAACGCTTAAAAACCATGCTGTGCAGAAACTGAGAAAATTGGGTGATTACGGGTAAAAACCAACTGTTAGGCCACTTTTATACTAAACGAGTAGAAGAATAAATGATTCTTAGAAAAAACTGAATGAAGCGCCGATGGATTGGGCGAGAATACTACACAGTTCAAAAAACCGGGCCAGAAAACACAGGAAGAGGCACAACCCAATGAGTAATTCCCCCCCCCCCCTCTCTTCTCTTTCTCTCTCAGTTTTCAAACTGTTAACACCTCTTTCTCGTGCTCCGTGTTTTTCGAAGTTTTCGGTAGTTTCCTGACCGTTGTGGATTTCAAATTTTAGTGCTTTTTGCTTCGTAGGTAGTGCTTTATATTGTGCAGCAAGAACTGTTTCACTACGATTAACTTTAACTGTTTACTGTGCGTTTTTAGTTGTCAATCTTCTGAACTTTTATTGAAAAGTAAACGTGGCATAGGAGAGGTGAGCTGCCTTTTTGCGCAAAGGTTCTTTTGTATGACAAGCATTGCCCACTTATTAAGATCAGACCTAAACATGCCCCAGCCCCCTGGATAGATGATGACATTCGTGGTTTGATGAAGGAAAGGGACGCAGCATATAAGAAGTATGTAAAGTTGAGGACTAGAGAGCTACATAATACGTATAAGAAGCTGAGAAACCGAGTTAAACAGGTTCTTCGGAACGCTAGGATTAGACACTACAATGACTTATTCAATTCCAATCGTAAGCCAGGCGAGTTCTGGAAGATTATCCGTTCGTGCGGCGTGCAGTCTAGGCAATCGGGAGGTAACTTGACTGGAATATCTCTGGAACAGTTAAATGAGCAGTTCTGTGGAAAAGAGGACGGGTATGATTCCACAGAAATAATAAGAAAGTATTTGAGCAGGATGTCGGAAAGGGAAAAGTTTCGTATACCAGAGATTCGTGAGGAAGTGGTGAGGCAATATCTGTTGGCCAGCAAGTTTCATTCAGTTGGAGCAGATCGCATTGCTGTGGACATTCTTCAGATGTTGGTGGAAGTCATTCTTCCGGTGCTAACGCACATCTATAATTACTCACTGTCCACAGCATGCTATCCTCGAATATGGAAGCGGGCGATAATACGACCATTAGAGAAAGTTAAATGTCCAAAAACGGTTAAAGACTTTAGGGCGATTTCATTGTTGTGTGCCATGGGGAAAATACTTGACAAAATAGTATTCTCGGAACTGGTTGCATACGTGGAAAAACAACAGATTTTGGATCCTTATCAGTCAGGCTATCGGACAGGGTATAGTACAGACACTGCCTTGATAAGGGTATTGGATGATGTTCGGGCAGCCATGGATAAACGGCAAATCACTATACTAGTGCTGGTGGATTTTTCAGCTGCGTTTGACATGCTCAGGAGAGATGTCATGATCGCCATTTTTAAGGCGGTAGGGACTTCCGATCAGATGGTGTCATGGTTCTCGTCGTATTTAAGCGATCGGCAGCAGTGTGTTAAGGGACCGGATGGTACAATGACCGCATGGAGAGACACATATCTAGGCACTCCGCAAGGGTCAACTCTGTCGGCCTTATTGTTTATAATATACTCGTATCTTGCTTCGCTCCCAAGCTTGTTTTCGGCTGCAACTAAATACATGTTTTATGCAGATGTATCAATCGTGTAGGGTAGAGGATATTGGACCGGCGATAGACAGCCTTAACTCGGATCTCCAGGCTCTAACTGGTTGGTGTAAAGAGCACGGAATGCAATTAAATAAGGCTAAAACAAAGGTTATGTACCTTGGGAACCCTAAAATTCTGGCCCGATTCGACAGTAGCCTGCAGCCAGGTGTATGCCTCGAGGAAACCGCCCTAGAATCCGTAGAGGATGTGAGGAATTTGGGGATCGTAGTTCAGAATGTACTATTCTGGGATCTGCAGGTTACGTACATGTGTAAGGGGGTGTTTTCAGGCGTCTACCGGTTGCGTAGGATTGCATTTGACTTCCCGACGCGAGTTCGACAGCAGCTTGTGCAATCGCTGATCTTCCCGATCTTAGATTATGCGACAGTGTCCATGTGTGATTTGAATGGTGAGCACATCAGAAGACTCCAGAAAGCGCAAAACGCAGCAGTTCGCTTTATTTTTAGACTTCGTGTTGATGAACATGCCACACCTGTTTATAGGCGGATGGGCTGGCTCACCATAAAAGAAAAGAAAAAGCTGGCCATCGCTGTAATGATTTTCAAAATATTGAAATTCAGGAAACCAGAATACCTGAGTAGGAGTTTTGTCTATATGAGAGATGTGCATTCAAAGATCACAAGGAACGTGGGAGATTTGTTGCAGATTCCGTTGCATAGAACCTGTTTATATAACCGATCGTTTGCCGTTCAAGGAGCACGTTTGTACAATGAATATAGGGAATTGTTTGATTTACGACTAAAAACAGAGGTATTCAGAGACAAGTTTCGGAAACACCTACTCGCCCAAAATGATGTTGATGGAGAAGTGTTATAAATGTTAAATGTACTTTGTTGTTAGCTTTCCTCAGTATTGCAATTGTCTAGTGATGGTATTTGTAGTTTTCCTAAGTATTAAGTTTTTGTATGTATAGTGTGTAAAGGCCTTAGACTAAGAAGGGGAGGAATATTGAGTACTCACTCTTCTTACCATCTAAGATTATGTCTGTGTTTCAGCGTACTGTATGAAAGGACAGGCGAGTGAGTGGGTGGCCCCGGCCAGTTCGGGGAGGCGGTGATAGGATTAGGCTGGGGCTCAGTGATTTTATTTTATTTTTTTTTTAAATGTTGTTTCCGAATTGTTTTATTTTTTATTGATTGATATGTTACTATGAGTTGTTTTGCCTTTCTATTAATTTTTAGGGACCGTCTCAGGACCTCCGCTGTACAACGCTCTGCATGTCGAGTTCAGAGCAGGTCCGTAGGAGGGTGGGCTCGAGGCTGGCTGGGGTTTTTCACCCACCTGAACCAGCTGGTGTGAATGGTGTATGACTGTGAGTGTTAGTTATTTATTTGGAGTGAAAGCAATTTATTTTGCCCGAATGCAATTTATCTGGTATGAATGTGTTAATGAATTAGCGGTTGTTTCGCACATTGTAAGCGAATCTGCGAGCACACAACATATGTTTATAAGAAAATAATGTTTATATGAGCAAAAAGCTGAGAAAATGTAGTTATGTTTGTTTTCCAGGGAGAATGGAAGAGAGGGCCTAATGGCACTAATTCTCCCTGGTTGTTAAATAAACCATTCATTCTCTCCGTCTCTCTCTCTCTCTCTCTCTCTCTCTCTCTCTGTCTCTCTCTCTCTCTCTCTCTCTCTCTCTCTCTCTGTCTCTCTCTCTCTCTCTCTCTCTGTCTCTCTCTCTCTTTCTTTCTCTTTGTTGGTAGATAAGACCAACTTCCCTGATATGGCTTCCTGCCCAGATCGCCTGTGAGACGAATGTCGGATACTCGGCGGTTTCTGCGCGGTCTCCATTCCCAGGACTCCTCCGTAACAGCACCTTGCCTTGCTATATCTCCGTGCCTTTCGAATCAGATCCCAAATCGTGGATATTCCGGGTCCCCTACCATCTGATACTGACGAACCCTTACTGGATCCGTAACACTGGGCCCCCATTCTGTGGTGTTATACTGGCGAACTGTCATCGGATCCGTAGTAGAAGAGCGAAAAGGAAACTCGTTTTAATTGAGTTGAAAACTGCAGAATTAAGTAAATAGAGTTGGCATTGAATAAGGACTGCTGGAAATGATTACGTTGTAAGAAGTATTGCGTGTTCTTCTGGTGCATTTAACACAATGCTCTCACGATCCCTTTACTGAAATATTGGTCCTCCTTAATGGTCCCGTTCGTTCGATAGCTCCCGGACGACCCAAGTGGGCATTTAATGCACCATCCTACCCCTCACCCTCAAAAACCCCACAGGTTTTTATGTTACAGAAGTACCGAGAAAAATACTCAGTTTCACGAACGTTTTGGTTCATTAATCTCTCTTCGGTTTTCGTTCTTATTTGGGTTTGGGTGATGCTTTATTGTTGTTTGACATGAAGGAGGTGCTTGTCCTAGGTTACACTCCATTTGGTCACAGGTTTGTGATTTTGTTCGCAAGTGCTCTCGGGTGCAGCAGATAGTTGACTTTCCTAGGCTCCACGTAGTTAAAAGGAACCGACAGAGGATTTTTTTTGAGTTCTCTTCGGATTGTTTACTTTCAAAGGCTTCTGATTCTGAGACCGAAAAACACTATTTGGTTGAATAGACGTTACGATAAGGGTATGGGCGAAATAGGTTAAAATTTAGCTATAGTTATCGTAATTTATACATTTATTTATTTAAAGTTCCTCCTGACAAGACCATATTACGACCAGTGATCAAAACTTCACTTTTACATTTTTACATTTTATGGCGGGAGATCCTCCACTAATACAATACCATAAAATTCTCATCTGTGGGAAAATGGCAAAAGTAGTTAAATAAATTTCAACAAAATTGCACTATTCCGTTCTATTTGATTTGAAGAGGCTAATGCACGTGAGGTCAAGGAAAGTTGTGTGATGCTTCCCACCAGATATTCCTTTGATAAAATATGTTATCGTTGTATGGGGTTGTTAGTGAGCCTTCGCTTCGATCTGCGCAAGTCGAGAAAATGCCCTAAGAAAAAACTATCAATATCGTCATCGGAAATTTGATGTGCTAGACGTTGGGCAGCTAGTCTTTCATCTTACGCGCCTTCCAAGTTGGAATTCTGGCTGAACATAAATACTGTATCGAGCATACACGAAACTGTAGTCCTATTAAATGTTGAGTGTTGCTAATATAATGAAACTTCATGGTTTTCTCTGCTCGCCGACTTAACTCAGCGGTAGGTTGAGTATTTTAGGACATTTTTAAGGGAATATTCTGCGGTGGATTAACAGTTTGGTTTATAGAGTTTTACGGTTCGATGTGACTGTGTGTTCTCAAGTAGTCACTTTAGTAGCGCAAACAGTACGAGGTAGAATTATTACACTGTACTTGTAGTGATCAGCTCCATCACAAGTTTGTGTGAAGTTATTTGGTTAGTGGGCTGAAGGACCTTTCAAGTTTCTGTTTGGTTCGTTAATCTACTTCAATTGGTAATTTTTTCTCCTTCTGTCAATAAACAAATAAATGAGTGGAACTCCGTCGGGCGAGAGCGGCGCGTTCGAAATAAGGGTGGTTTCGGCGGTCTAAACCTCCCCCCTGGTCGGCATCTCTACCTGGTGACGACGAAACGAAACATTCGGCTAGTTCCGTCGGCTTCCGTCAACAGCCGACGCAGCGCTAGTTGTCGGGAGTTGTCAAGCGGCCGGCCGACCCACCAGCTCCAACCCCCAACACGCTGTTCACGTCAGTCTTCAGTTGGATCTCCTGCGTCGAGCCCGTCTCTCGGTCCGCATTCATATACTTCGTTTCAAACCTCCGCATCTTCGGATATTACGAGAACTGTGCTGTGATTTTTTTTTTCTCTGGTTTTTAAATGTTCGTCCTCCCGAAATATTTCCCTTAAAAGTGGATTTATGACGTAGTTCACGAAAAGCGACTCAACGCAATTTTTGTTTTTTTTATTTTTTATTTTAAATTTCGTTACCGGGACGATTTCGCCTTCAAGTCGGAAAATACCAACGAATTTTTGGCGTTTCGGGCGACTCGAGGACGGTTTAACGACACAAACCGCGGTGAAATGCGCGAGGGCTCGTGAAATACGAAATTGCGGCCCTTTCGGCACCCCTTTGCGGAAAAAAGATCGAGTTTTTTTCTTTGTGTGAAGTGCGCGATTTGTGGTGACAGTGCCCAATTTCGAGGAGCCATGAATGGATTTGGGATTACGCTGGTTCTGGCTACGATAACATCTTATCTTCCGACTATGGTGAGTTCGAATGACGTTTCTATATTGAGCTGTTAGGGTCGACGATAGGAGTACAAAATTACGATTCCAACGTGGGAGAGGGGTGTTGTAGTGTTGATAGACGGGAACGAGAACTGAGGTCTTCGTTGACAGGTTCCGACTAGGCAGAGTCGGCCTTATTGTTTACCTTGTTTGATACCTTTTCATCGTCATTACCGCAAACGTCGGATTCGGGCGGTTTAAAGTGATAAGACGCGAATGCGATGGAAGTCGCGTCGAAGAAGAGCTTGTACGGAAAAATGGATCCTTCCTTTCCGAGAGGCCGGTGGTCACGGGGAACACAACACCTGCCTTCCCAGCTCTACATCTGTCCCAAGAACCCCGTCCATTTCTTTTTACTCAAACTAACTGGAAGCTGGAACTCCTTCGAGATATTTCAAATGTAAAATCCCAAAGTTCGCCTTTTGTTATCGCGAATCGAATCTTATCTAATTTGCGACCAAGTAGTAATGCGCGAGTATCGCTTCCCGATGACACCTCTTCCGACGCCACTCCGTGTTTCTCTATTTCCTCCGTATTTTGGGTAACGCGCGGGTGAAATTTAATGTTTTTTAACGCTGTAATGGGCGAATTCTCGTTATTATTACAAAAAACGTCTTTCATTAGGAGACAATTCAACTTTTTGTTAACAGTTTCCAAACTAGCGCCCAATCACTCAAGAAACCCTACTTCCAATGTCGCCTACCACGAAAACCCTGACTCAATAAAATTGAAACCATATCAGAATCAGAAATTAACACTTCCCTCGGTGAAAATACACCTATGTCGGGTCAACGCATTTATAGGTACAAGTTCATCGAAAATTGAAAGTAGGTTTTCTCTAGTACACGCTTCCGTCGTATCTTCTGGGTTCAATTTTGCGCTCATTGTTTGAACCATTGAGTAAACTTAGAGAAAAAAAACCGGTTTCTCCGACCAAAAAAAATTGTGTCTAGTTAGAGCACAATAAAATTGACGTGTGACACACGCCCTTGACATTTAAGCAAAATCCTCGTCTTATAAAAAATAAAGCAAATTCCCACTGGAAATTTCGTACTTCGTTAATTTTTTCTCTTAGCGGTGATTACGCCCCAAGTAAAAATCGGTTCAGTCCTTTGATGCCAAATTCCGTAGTAACTGCCGGGTTTGATCAACAAGCGTTAAAACGGAAAATCGGAACTCTTTCTTTAACACGTTTGTTACGAACGTAAGATTTGTCGAGGGTTAAATATAAGTGTGCTAGTTGTTTAGCAACTTTTAAATTTTTACAACAATACTTTGTGATGATTAGTGTGTTTTTGTTAAGTAAAATACTTGAAAATTTCTGTGGCGCAAAAAAATAAAATAGGGAACCACTAAATTCATCTATTAACTCAATCATCATTATATTGAAATTTAGTGTTAGTCAACTTCCAATTTAGTAATTGATTTTTAGCCTTTCCGGTACATACCACGACAAAATAATTTTAAAACGCCTTAGTATAATTTTTTTTAATGATCAACTCGCGATCGTGTTTTAGTGTCAATATTTTGGGCCTGTATGACCCATCAAAACAAAACAGCGTCGTAGTTTTGACTTTGTTTTTTTTCTATCTATTTGTGCACGTTCGGTTTTTGAAAATATTGTGTGGGAACTTGTACAGTTTTTGCATGTTTAGGGACGAACTCAAGAAAGAACCGCAGTTCAACAAAGTTGTCGGATAGAAATATTTTTGGGCGAATTTCATAATGTGCTTTCGTTTACAGTTCATTAGTTGATTTTTGTTCGTGGGATTTCGTTTGTGGTAAAACTTTAAAATTCGTGAATACTTGCAAAGTTGGTAGATTTTGGTAATTAGGAGAGAAATTTGCTCGGGGCTACGCTCATCAGTTATGATTCAGATTTGTTCGTCGAGAGAAATTTCGTGAAGGTACTTTTCAATAGCTCCCTTTCGACGTGAGTAAATTTTGTCATTTAGGTTTTCGAGGAAACATTTGACTAAAGACAGTAGCTACAATAAAAGTCCTCGTCCCAGGTCTAATGTCATACGCAACAGGATTGTACTGTTTAATTTTCACCAAAATCAACCAGAAATTGCCTGCAGATACTGATCAAAAGATTTTTTTTTTTTTTCAACGTTGTGTAGCTATTTTGGTCATATTTTTCGTATAACGAGCTCTTGAAATTGTTGACGCGGCTCTCACAAAAAATTCAGTTTCTGAACAAAAATATTTTCATCAATTTGAGTAGACACGAATATCTTCAAAACTATTGTCATTAGAGTGTTTGTGGTACTTGAGAGACTTCATTTATTTATTCCATTGAATATTTTTCCTCGCTGTAGTTGGGCATAAAATCGACACACATGCATTGGACAATCTGAAGTGTGCGATTTCGGGCTGTTCTAAACACGATTTCGTTTACGGGACTACTGTACCTTCTCTTCAACCAACTAAAGGCTGATAGAATTTTTCCAATTATTACATCAACCTTTCCTAGATAGTCTCAACCACTGTTAAGAACTATCCTAATTTCATGCGAATCTCATGTCTATCAATGGGTGAACTTCAGGGGGGTGTTTGGTCACGGTCTTTGCAGTATGTTTTTACACCACATTTTTTATTCTCAATCAGTGAGAATGTGTAAAAATTGAACTCTTATTTGAATTTCCTTTTGACGGAGAAGTTGTTTAAAACTATTTCGTAATAATTAATATGGTATGCTCTTTTATTATACTACATTAATCAACTGATGATTTAATTGGCATAGAATTATTTATTATTCATTAGTTATTGAGTCATAATTGAATGTTTAATACTCGTTGTTTAAATAGTTTTGGAAAGTTCTTTTATTGCTACATTTATATAATTTCGCCGCAAGTGCGCTCGCGTTAATAATTTGTTCTGTGTCCTATCGATATAGAAACTCAATCCTTTTCATTCTGAAAATTTTGTCTTTACACTGTTCTGCTCGTGGAACATTAACTCTGCAGGCGTTGAAAAAAATAAAATTATAACAATCGTAGTGAATCGTATGTGGGGGTTTCCATTACACTCTGGACTTGAGCGTCTAATTCCCTCAAAAAAACCCCGACTTAATGTGACGTTACTTTCGAAATACCGTTGATACCAAACTCTATCGATAATCCGCTTTGACACCCCGTCGCGTTCGAACCGTTGTTTCTTCAACATACGGACAGTTTTGACGTGAGCTCGTACAACTCGCTTCGGAGAGTGGGAGTTTTTTTTTTTTTTGTTAAAGGCATCTTCGGGAGATAATTGTTTTCTGGACGAACGGAAATTTCTCGTTTTTTGGTCGGAGGGATAACTTTGATGGAGGATCGGGAACAGGTATGAATATGTATAAGGGGGAAATATCGTTGGCCTGTTGACTCGAGGAATAAGACATGAATGAAGTGTGACGCGTTGAAAAGTTGTAGCTCTAAGCGTCCGGAGACTCTTGGAGTTATTAGTTGTTTTAATAATACGGAACATTTACGAAATGTTGCGAATACGAAGAATGGCAAAAATATTTGAATCACTAATTTATACTCAAAATTTTGTTCTTAAAAACATACATCGCACTAAATTGATATCAAGTTATCATATATTTCAACAGTAGAATGACAATGATATATCCGAACCTGGAACTATTTTTTTTGTACCTGAAAAACGCTCAAAAATATGAAACATTTTGGTCATTTTTTCATCTCATCAAAATTGAACGCTTGTTGTGCTGGTTACAGTGCTTTTTTGGATCGCGTAATCAGTTAGTTGGAAAGTACATGGTGCAAATTGTCTTGTTGCGAGTTGTAGTCGAGTTATATTTCTTTTTTGGATGTACAACGCGCACGAACTTGGAATCTGGTTGTTTATATTATTAAAAGTGACACGACGGTAAATGGAAAAAGTCCAGAGACGAAATCATTGCAGTTGAGCAGGAAGACTGAATTGAATTCAAATTGCGAACGTCTTGAAGCTAAGAGCGAGGGATGGGTTGCGAACCGATGGAGAAGCAAGTTGAACCTGGAATGCCTCCAGGGAATCGAGGAACACGTCTGTGAGCCAGTGGAGGGGAACTGTGTGGAAGTTTTTCAGTGGGATAAGAATACAGTAAATTTCGTCAACTGCCCTAGCTGTCGTTCAAAACGTTTCATTCTGTGCAATTTTACATATTTAAAACTTAATTTAAGGGGTTCATTCGCGATGACTCAGAAATTCCGGCCGTTTCGCTCTGCCTTCGGAGGCCTGTTCTTACAGGATCATCATAAACTGGGGCGTTGACGTTTCTAAGGAAAGGGCCGTGTCGGCCCGAAAACGTTGTTTTTCCCAGTCTAGAAGAGCTGCACAAACGCCAGATGTTGCAGTACTCTCAATCATTTTACGGCGCTTTAACGGGAAACCCCGTCGATGTGTCGGGATTTGCCAGGACAAATTTTTCTCTTCCCCCCTGACGCACGTGCGTTGGAACGTGACGGATTTTTACGACTTTTACCGACAGATAAGTCTTCTTCATTTGTGTACGGGGGTGGGGGGGCTTTTTTTATTTTCCCACGAAAAGGAAGGAGGAAAGTCTTCGGATCGGCCTGAGAAAAGGGCAGATAAGAAAACCCAGCTCTTTTTGAAGAGTTTTCGACAATGGAGGGCCCAAGCTGAGGAGGCTCGAGGACCAGATGTGCTCGTCGTTTTGAATGTCAAAAGGAGTAAACCACATGGGCAGGCGGAGGTTGACGGGTCGCAATAGCCTGAGAGGATTATCGTCAGTTTCCCTCTTGAAAAGACACCACCACTAACGTAATAATCTACTCTACGTAGTTTTTCTCAACGCATTTAAGACTTAGTTAATAGAAATACTCTACTTTTATTATTCCTCCGTTGTTTACTATAAATTTTATTGTATTTAATACTTAATTTTAAAAGTACTATAAATTACTTCAATTGCCATCGTGTTCTTCCCTATTCTCCAAAACCACGGTTTATTCGTGGCTGGGTTCAGATGAGTTCACAACGTTCCTTAACAACATTTCTACTTAGTACGAATATTATTGCTAATTTAATTTTAAGTATTGAAATACTGTTCATTCATTTTAGTTTTTTTTTATTCCACACGTTACGTAGGTCATTTTAAGTTTGTCAAATTTTTCGTTTTATCAGAATATTTTTTTTTCTTCCAAGTCTACACGAAAAAAAAAAAAAAAAAAAACAAATTAAATTGAATACGAGCATTTCGTATTTTATGTACAATTTTTTCGTTACATGGTTATTTTTAAATATTGAACTTAGTTGCGTATTTGGGGCAGTATTCGAATTAAATTTTACGTGCGTCTATTTTCCTCCAAAAACTTCGTAATTTCGAGTACATGACCGAAACACGAAAATGAAATAAAAATATACGTGTTGCGTCATATTGTTAATGATCAAATGTGTCTGTAATTTACTGTTGAGTATTTGCCGTTACTGCAAATAAAATTTTGTTATTATCATAATATTCTACTGCTCTTGTGTCTCCAGAGCTGGTTTAATGCTGAGCCTGCTTTTAAAAAAATCGGTTTTCGACAAAAATCGTTTTCTACGCGGCTTTTTTAATTGTAGACAACAATGGCTTTTTACCGTTTTGATCTCAGTATAGAGAATTTTATCTATCTATCATTTATCTATCAGTCGTGGATCGATCCAAACGTTAGACATGGGGTTTTGCGCTAAAAATTCGATATTTATTTTGTCCTAAATATTACGCAGTGTGCAGGAAAGCTAAAATTCTTTTCGAAACCTCTCATGATAGAAACATTCGATATCCGTTACCCTGTAGCAACTGTGCGTTGTTACTCTCTGAAACATGTTTACACCATCCAAAGAGTCGTTTTATCCAATTTAGCAATAAATAAGCAAAAATTGTTGGGATCCTTAACGTTTTTTATTCCATACATTTCGAAGTTTTTAGTCGACCCTTCCTAGTTTTATTACTTCATTTTTACTTATCTTTATCCACGTTGTAGAATAAGGCGCTCGTAAAAAATCCCTTTGGGCTTATCAGATTGTGAGTCGTGGTACTCAACTTCCACTTGAGGTGTCAATATTATGAGTATGTGTAGCAACTATTGTTAAATAATCAAAATGATCTCAATGTTCCGGACCTAGACCGACAGTTTAAAATTAACACTATCAAATTTGTCTTTCGACGAAGTTGCTCAACCAAAAGCATAATTTTTCATCCTTGTTCCAATTGTGAGTTTTTAACGCCTTCAATTCGGAGTCATCAGGCGTAAAAGGTGCAATTGAGTCGTTCGTCGAAGGACGGACTGCTCTGCAACGTATCCCGTCGGCCTTTTTATTGCCCGATATGGGACGAGACTATTTCGCTCTTTACGGTCATCCTCGTGACCAGGGTAGTGTTTTTTCTTTCTTTCTTTACCTTATCGGTTAATTTTTTTGTTGTTATAACTCAATCTGCGTTGTCTCGACGCGAGGGTGGCAGATTGAAAGAGGAAGTGAACATTGTTAACGACGATCTTAAGTTACCCGGCTCGTCCGAGGTAATTGTATACAGGTGATTGCGGGCTTAAGGGTTTACTTTGTGGCTCTTGAGGTCGGTTTGGTGCTTGAAGAGGGGTCGGTTACTTGGTTATTAGTTACGACTAAATTGCTTTTAAAAATGAGTTAAAAGATTAGTATTATTTATTATTAATTAACTACTTGCTAGTTAGCTTAAATTATAGTATTTTATTATTGTAACTTGATTTGCGCACTAATTTAGCTTTTAATAAATATGCATATACTTCGATTGATACATTGCGGACTCTTCAGACAATACTTTGAATTAATCCTTATTTTATTACATTGTGATCCATTCGTGTTCCTTACGCGATAATTTGATTACTCTGATTGGGAACAACGTGAAAACCACCGGAAATCCAAGGGTTCCCATTGGCCGTGAATTTTATTCCAAACAACAGGTTTAGAGTTTGGCGAAATGGTGGGATTTACTGTTCGAACCGTTGGAATTTTATTTTAATAAGATTTTTCATTAAGTTTTAACTGGAATTGCGGTTGTTGTGTTGCTCACGGTGACGCAATTCTACATTTTTTGTTACTGTTTTGGTCGGGCTTGTGTACATTATAGTTTTCTCAATAACTAACTTCTCTTGGAAATTGGAATATATGTTCGAGCCATTCAGTCGCCATATTCTCTTTGCGAATTGTTAGGGATATCGTATGGCTCAATGTGTGAAGTTGCACGACAGGGGAACACTACGATATATGTGTTTAATTAAAGAGCGTTTCTCGAGGTATTTTCCACTGAAAAACCTCATCAACGGTTTAATTGCTTTGATGACCCCAACGACGCGAAATGACTTGTCGTGCCATTAGGTAATTCACCCTTTCGTGCCCCTTTCTTCCCTTAATCAATAATTCAACAACTCGAGGGTTAACTTCGCAGACTGCAGCTTGTTGCGTTGATTCGGTCTAAAATTTAATTGGTGATTTGACAAACTCGACGATTTGTCGCGTTTTCATCACCGAACCCGCGTAAATAGGCGATTACCGGTTCAAAACAACTCATCGTTCACGTTTGACAGGTTTTCTCCTTTCATTTCTACCATCTCCCTGCCCTACTCACAGAGAAACGATCGATCCAGTTCGTATTTCAAATCGCTTCGAGACAAATCGGCTTCGGATTTCATATCTCGAATCGAAAACCGGGCAACCTGGTTCGACGTTGCTTTTTTTTTGTTCTCTTTACTCACTGTGTTATTATCGGAGCCTTCTGCGCCCTTTGGAGTTCCCCTTCGATAGTAAGGCCTGCGAAGGCCCTTGGGCCTGTAAATAATTAGGACGGAATTTCGGGGAGGAGTAAAGAGAACAGTTGTAGCGTTTTTGTGAAGCGGATTCTTTTTCGCAGCTCCGAGGATTCGTAGTTACAAAAATACCTGAACTTCTTTCTGGAGGGTTCTACACTGATGATTCACTTAGTACCTGTGTAATTCGAGGTCCATTCCTTTCAGGGTCATCCCCGGCGTTGAAATATACAACTGCCGTAATGCCCTGATTTCTCGATTTCGGTTTAAGTACGAATTTGGAGAAACACAACCAACTAATGATCGACGCACTTTTTACTTCTTTACAAACTACGTAGCGAATAATGTTTGTGTTTATTTTGGCTTTCATCTCCTTTCGACCCGTGGATCTCCTTTTGTAGTTTTGCATCTTAGCCCTACATTTCTACCTTGTTTTTACAGAAAATGTACGTGTTGAATGCATTAAAAACGCGGCAAACTCAATCAACATCGTTTTATCTTTGAAGAGCTTTCCAAAACAAGCCCTCCCAATTTTTTACAAGTATACCTCGATTTTTCTTACGTTTTGGCTCTTCCTAAAAAAAAGATCAACAAAACGAGAATGAAATCTAGCTGCTCGGGTTCTTGACTTAAAGGTTTGAACTCATTTTAATTATTTGTTTAAAACGTATTTTATTCAACACATTTGGCTCTAAAATGCCCGCAAGAGGAAATTCGGGAGTAAGGGGTAGGCCGAAGGGTGGTCAAAGAACCCCTGGAACGGCTTAGCGAACGTGGCGTAAATCCTGGTCACATCGCTTTTTGCTGTAAATATTTGAATTTCGAGAAAAACATTAATTATCGTATAACGTGCCCTATGATAAATATTTTGTGAAAGAAGGAGGAAATATAAGAAATAACCCCTGTGCGAGGTGTTTGTCAAATTATACGTATTTCGGTGTAACCTGTGACGTTGCGATATTGTCTCCTCAGATGAATGGGGTGAGTTTGATGCGATATTTACAATGTATTGAGGTTGCTCCTTCATGCATTATTTATGCCCGTTTGAGCGATTTATTGGCCGGTTTTAACGTTCATCGTTCAAATATTGCATCACAGAAAAAATAACTACACCTTTCACGAGGAGGGTTTCCCTCTCATTTGCGACTCACCGCCTACCATTGTATTGACACCGCCCTGATTTCCACTCTCAGGTGTTTTGACACAGTTTTTTGCGTCCTCCTCCGCCTCCTCAAAACCAGGTTTTTTTTCCGGGGAGGGACTCTTTGGACCTCACCCCTCGTTCCAAACGTCAATTCGCCTGTTTTTTTTTTGTCTTCTTCTGCTCTCCTTGATTTTCATTCCCCCGTGGATCCTCGTCAACCGTCAAATTACACCCACGCAGATCGTTTCGACATTTTGAAAAGGCTTCATTAGCGTCAATTTCGGCGAGGCCTTCAAAGCTGTTCAAGGTGTTTAGGGGGTCCCGACAGTAAAGTCGAATTAAATTGTTTTTAAACTAACAAAATTCTCGTTTGCATTTATGTGCTGCGCATCCCACAACCTCCCATGTCCTCCCACATAAATTCATTAATTTTTCTCTCCCTACAGATCGTTTTGCACTAAAATAACTACAAGCAAACGCGCTGTTAAAAGGGTTGTATTGTGTTGTCATAATATAACCGCTGAAGTGAGGAGAAGAGAACTGAACATTCCATTGAAAACCCAGAAGAATCAAGGGTGAATGTGAAAAGCGAGAGAGGGCTGTATTGTTTGAAAAAAAAACACGCTGGTTTTATAGATAATCACTTGGGGATTGCGATGGAGAGAGAGAGAGAGAGAGAGAGAGAGAGAGAGAGAGAGAGAGAGAGAGAGAGAGAGAGAGAGAGAGAGAGAGAGAGAGAGAGAGCGAGAGAGAGAGAGAGAGAGAGAGAGAGCGAGAGAGAGAGAGAGAGAGAGAGAGAGAGAGAGAGAGAGAGAGAGAGAGAGAGAGAGAGAGAGAGAGAGAGAGAGAGAGAGAGAGAGAGAGAGAGAGAGAGAGAGAGAGAGAGAGAGAGAGAGAGAGAGAGAGAGAGAGAGAGAGAGAGAGAGAGAGAGTTGTAAGGAAGTGATCGGCTCTGGAAATACTAATTCTTGAGTACATGATTAACTCCGGCAGCAGTTGTAAGATCAAATGGTCAGAGCAGGATAACTCCATTCAAACTGAGGGCATTGACCACCTTGGTGTCAATTTGACTCGAGCTGCGCTGAACAATTGCCTTTCCTCAACGATTGTTGTGTAGGTAGTTTATTTGACGAATCTGCTCTAGTTTTTTTTGCAAATGTCCCCAACTGTAAAGCTGCATTTATTTAATAAAACAGCATGCTGCCAAAAATAAGTTTGGGACTAAGCACACAAAAATAATCCAATGACAAAATTGATTAGGGCGTTGCTTACTGCGACGATTTTCAGCAATCGATTAAAGAAAGTGTTTGAGAGGTGTAAATTAATCTATTGAGCGGAAAAGAACTGTATTAACCGGTAATTTTGAAAACAAATCCGGCGAGAGTGGGAGAAGGGTAACATTTACGTAGAAATGTGGGATTGCCTAAGGTAGAAGTGGCACTTAGGAGGCAGAACGATATCCTTCGCAGAGGCTCAACGAAATATTCATAAACCATTGGTCAACGTATTCAATTAATTTTATTAAGCGAGTACGTTGAATTTGAGCAATTTTTGGCCAGCAGTAGCTAATTCTTGTCGTTCTCTCACTCACCGTGGCAATTTGGTTGGCCCTGACTGGTTATAACAGATCTCAGGCATTTCCTAATTCGGTTAGGCGTGTTGACTCAAAGATCCTGCATAATTTTCGGCAGTTGCCGTAATCGGCGTCGATGGTCAGAAAGCGGAGGCTACTTCGTGTTTTGGGCGTTTGGGAGCCCCTTGGAAATCAATCGTACCGTAATTTTGTCTTCGTAGTTGATTCGCGTACTGTCGAAAAATTGATAAATTATCGGGTAATTGACCCCAGATCGTGACTGTTTATCGCAGTCTTTCATTATTTTGTAAATTGACTAAAAACGCGTTCTTGAATCGATCATAGTACGTAACTTTTGACTCTTCCGTTTGTAGAATTTATTATTACAATTTTCGTTTGTTTCATGTTGCAGATCGATTGTTCCGGGGTGTTTGAGCTGAAAATCTTGGGCCTTGAAAACGCGTTGGGACGGGACTCGACGGGCGAGTGTTGCACGGCCCAGGAGCCTGCTCCTCCCCCAGGAAGCTCTTGTCCCGCTCCCTGTCCAGCTCGAATCCGGGCATGCCTCAAAGAATATCAAGCCCAAGTGGACACGACGAGCCCTTGCACCTTCGGCGACTTCGTGACACCGGTTTTGGGCTCGAACTCCATCAAACTTGCCCCGAACGGTCACCTCATCTCTTTCCCATTCGACTTCACTTGGACGGTAAGTTCTCAAAAATGTCTTACGCATTAAAAAAAACACAGATATTCTACACTACTCGATGCAGGTTGTAATCCGAAGCTTTTGGTTTGCACAAACAAAGAAGTTCGGGAAATTAATAAATAACGTAACAGTGGGAGAACGGACAGGAATGAAACTACGGTTCACACGGTTCACGGTAGTGAGAGCTATAGTGCCACGTCTAAACTTACGTTGACGAGAAACGCTATGCTCAGTGCTTTTTGAGAAAATTCTGCCACACTAAGTTAATGAAATGTGGCAATTAATGCGCATTCGATAAAACCCCGAATGTTTATTCATCAACCAATACGTATATACCTTAAATGCTCTCAATTTTACGGGCTTTAATTATTTTCTGTAACGCTTTCTTAGTTCGTAATTACTTGTGTTCGGAGAGTGGAACATTCATTCTGCAGTTTTTGGCTTTAAAGCAAAACCCCCGTTTCCTTGATTCAGATTAACCACCGGAGCGAAAGCCCAAAAAAACGACTAACTTTCGCCGCGTTTTCCAGTAAGTAAACTACAGGGGGGATTCTCATTAGGGCGACGAGACGAGCAACTGTAGGCGTTTTCCCAACCAGGACGAGATAGGATCTCATGAATTTGCATTAGCTCTGAAGACGCTGTAATTATTTAAGGAAAGAGGCACGAGTGACTTGGAAGTTGGTTTGGAGGGGGATCCAAAATCCGTAAGAATCATTAACCCGAGGTGCGCAACGTCTGTCGCATCCCTCGGAAATGTTCCATTAGTTAGTCGGTAAAAATTCCTCCCCGGCAGTCGACAGACGTAATTCGAGGCGTCGGAAACTGACGACACGCCGGGAACGGAACAATTAGCCGAGCCGGTAATTGGCGTCGCTACAGTTGCAGATGCTCGGGGAGCGGAGTCGGAAACGGCATTTAGGCATTTTTACCTTTTTTCCGCATGCCGCAGGACTTCAAAATATCGGGTTAACGAGCGTTCAATAGCAGGTCCGCATGTTGGGCAGCTCGAGCGTGATGTTGAATAATGTATCGGAATGAACAAGAAAAAATAAAGAAGCCACTTAGAGGTTGTCCAAAACATACAACAGCGGCGCGCCGTATAATTTTCCACGGTTTAGCGGGCAGTGGAAAACCTCCGCTGGTGCTCGCTATGACGGTTCGGCTCTAATTCCAACACAAGAAAATTTAAAGCGACAGTTTACACCTTTCGTTATGAAAACAATACACTGGCATTGACCGCACTATTCCATGTTTGCTGATGTTGATATCCAACTAGCCTCTCCGTTTACACCTCTTCTTATAACGACATTTTTGTGCACAGTGTTCCATCACCCTTTAACGTCATCACGCAGGCTTTTAGATAATCAAGTGCAACCTCAGCAATTCCGGAATTCAATCTAACGTCGTTTTCTTGGCTAAATTTGTTCGAGGTTATCGCAAACACCAACCTGCTCAAAAAAATCATGTCGACAGTCCCATCAATAACCATAAAAATCGCAGGATGCTCGTGAAGCTGAGGAAGATTAATTAGGGTGCTATTTTGACGTCAAGGGTTACTATTCACATTCAGGCGTTCACATTCTGAGTACTAATTTCGAATGGTAATTGTCTCTTTTCCTCTTTCGTACTTCTGATCGAGGTAACGGAATCGCGCTCAGTCCCATTTGCCATGGCCGTTTGCCCGAACAGTGCTTCTAATCTGTCAAAAACGAGTCAAGAGATTTAGCGAACTGACGGAAGAAATAGGTGAACGGACTCGAAATTGGCACCCGGCGCCAAAAATCCTCTCGATGTTTCACTGTCAGGGAACCTGTCAAATATATTCCCCCCCCCCTCCCGCCAACGACTGTTCTGAAGCCGCGAAGAAAGAAAGCTCTGGAGAACCAAATCCTGTTCTCTGCGAGGCCTCCTTCGCTTTAATTTCGAATTAGCGGGCTTTTTAATTTCCCCAAGAGACGGGAGCTCCCAGGGTAAGGCTTCTTTTTTTTTCAAGAGGTGACGTAATTTGTGGGAATAACAAATCCATTGTCTTCGCCTTTAGATCGTACTGGAAATTGTCGTAAATAACGGAAGCTCTCCCTCATAACCGGCCTTTTCTTGAGCGGATGCGGACAACTCAGGTGAGATAACGTCTGATTCATGAGACTCCAAAAATCCTTCAAAATTATCCGTCTTCCTGTTGAAAATCCCGAAAATTAAATGCTAAATTATCCAAAACGCCTCGTCCTGTTACCTCATATTTTGCTACTTAAAAATTGTTTATATGTTCAGAAGAATTGAAAATAGTTTACTACTATTTCAAGACGAGCCTACAGCACGAAATAGGATAACTCATGTTGTTTATTCCACTTTTCGCTCGAGGTTATGAATGAAAATGAGCTGAAAGGGATGGTTATTGTCGGTGTGGGGACGACAGCATAGGACGGTAATATCGACGGTACAAGTTTGGCACCAAATTCAACCAGAGGTTGAACGCACGACATGAAGTGATCATTACAGCAGGGGAACGATCATGAGTACCAGGGCTTGCAAATTTGTCAGGGGTGTCAGAATGGGAATGCTTTTGGATTTCGAAATGGCGGTTCTCCGCATTGTTACTAGATCACTAATGAAACGATTGGTATTGAGCTAAACCATGGTCAACTCCACTGTTCCCTCATAACATTTACGATTTGAATGCGAAGCCTCATAATCCAAACTGATACTGAATCCCCACACTACGTTCATTCACGATACCAATATCAAACATTTAGAGCGAAAATATATTTTTGAATGTTCAAGCCAACTCAAAAAAACTGAATTCGTTAGAAATTCTGATCCCTACCTATCTCTTGATATTTAGAATAAAATGAAATATCCAGACGTTGAATGATATCTGGTGCGATGCGCCACGCAATTTTCCTCAGCTCCTCGTACATTCTTCGGTTTTCGTCGCTCTATTAATCCAATCCGTTTTCCGCTCATTTATACTAACAATACTGGCCCACTGGCTAATTGTGTGAAGTTGCCCCTACTTACGTCACGATCTTGGTTGAATGACCATAAGACTGTCCCAAATTTTTTCAATCAACGTTCGTATTCGCTCTTCGTAAGTTTTCGGCGCTAGTTAGGTTTCCAGCATTTTTGGGACGCTTCTAAAACCTTCTAAAACCATTTTTGGGATAACAGATTAGGTTTGATCGGTTTACTGTAGTTTTTTTCGATCGATTTTACTCGTAGTATTATTTTAGCATCCCGCGTTGATCTGATCGTTCAAAATTACGGTTGATGTGGTTCGATCGTTTTCTGATCGAAAGAGATTTTGGTTCAGCGCAGTAAATTGAATTGTGGTGCCCCGACATCGCAGAGTTTCTCGATTACGTCATTAGTTTATAGTTTGGGTTTGAAGGTGCCCTGAGATGTTGAATTTGTATTTCAGAATAAAGATGTGTACAGGACGTTGTGTGCACACCTCCTGATAGTTTGTAGCTGTCGAAGGCGTTGACACTCGTCGTGGTTGCGACATTATGCGGCCGGCACTTGTTTAATTGCTGGGTTGGCAGAGGGCAGTTATTAAGCCCTTGGGGGTGATATAGCTCTGTCCACATTAGTGGCCTATTGTTGAGTGGTGGCGGTGGAAACGATCCCCCAAATGGTTTCATACTGACGATCCCCCTATCCCAAGATGAAACAAGTGGTTTCTCCGTAGGGAGCCGAGGGTGGGAGCTTGGGGAGTTCATGAACAAAAGATGCCCCTCTTCAATGTTAATTCGTCTCTCAGAGGATTAGCTCCTATTGTTTACAAGTGGTCTGGAGAGGTCTGCGAAGAGACAATGCTTCCAAACGACAGATGACCCTGTCCCCAAGTGACCAAGCCCATCTGTCATTTTTACCCTCTCCCTGGAAACTCTTTCCCGCCCTTGTTCTCATTATTGCGTTATTTATTCGACAAACATTTGCCCTCGTAAACCATTAAATATCTTCGTGGCTTCAGAGCGTCGTAACCGAAGCCCTTTCTCGTTCGAACCCACTTGTGATGCTCCAAAAATATCGCCCCACCTTACAGTCACTGTTATGTTATTATTTTCGTGGGGGGAACTTTTCGGGTGATCTGGCCCGAGTCCCAGTTATAGATCTCCCCCGCTCCTTCACCTCAAATGTGCTGCCCTTCATAAATCCTGACTCGGTTGGTTGTGAGCCACCGACCTTCTGAGGTGCAAGTTGCTTCTCAGTTTTGAACCCTCCGAGATAAACACCTCCTAGTTTTATTGATTTTCGTGGTTTATTCGCGACACGCGTATTTCTGTTTTCTCGACTCTTCAAAGTGGTCTTCGCTCGAAAGCTTTCATTCGATTTCGAGCGGATCGTAAATTGTTCATTTCTCCGTCGCCTAAACACACGAAAAAATACTGCCGGCTCGAAGTGAAAACGCCGACAACTTCCTTTTTTCTTGAAAGATGAAAAACTATGTTGATTCGGCATTCATCGGTTAGATCGTGAGCTAGTCTACCAGGAATTCGCTCTTTATGACCTCGCCGATTGATTATGCCAAAAATGTTTCGTGGGATTTGTGGAAAAAACGTTGAAGACGATGAGGCCCTGCGAAGTGACTTATTTAACGAAGCAGGCAAATAATCGAATAATAATCGTGGCGTCGATTATGATTAATTACATCTTGCTATATAAACATGCTGACTCCTGCCAATATCTTCTGGCACGTTTTATATCCATGCACATTTAAAAACTTGGATGTCAGTCGTTGATATTGTGGGGTCGGATTTGAGCTACTTTTCGGTAAATGAGCGGCACTGGGAACATCCTGCAGATTATTTTTATACGCACAGTTGAATACTAAGAGGAAAATTATCACCACTTCGTTTTGAGGAACTCTTCATCTTATTGCACATTTGTGCTTCGTAGAGTCCGAATTTCCTGAACAGAAATGAGCCCCGCTTCTTCACCATGAGCTTGTGTGGTTATGCTGATATTTTGATGAATCGGCAGCCTGTTCTGAGTCATAATACTCAGCCCTCCCCCACATTACCTATTTTCTTCCCCCTCCACAGCTTCTCCTTCACTTTTTTTTCATTCCAGCCCGTTGGCTTTTTGTGAACAGGCCCTTTGGACGTCTAACTTGGCGCGTTCGCGTTCTTTCACTAACGTCTCCTCCCGTAAATCAGATCACTTTTGTCGAAGATGGCTCTGCCATAAACCTCTCCGCTCCTTAGGAACGTTCGCTACTGTGTCGACACCTACTTCACTCCCATAATTCACTTTCCGATCCGTTCAGGCTCCTACCGCATCGAATCCGTAAGGCTAGTGACACTGAAGCTTTCGACGATGGCGGACGAGCGGGGATTGACAGGTTCGGCAGAAGCGAGGGGATCTTTGGAAAATGCGCCTTCGGGGCAATCCAGGGCGTTCAAACCGACTACACGGCCCCTGAAGAAACGCTCTACCTGCATATCACCGTCCGGCAATTAAAAGTTAAAAGACCTTGAAAAAAAAAGAAATCTTTTCTGTGCGATCCCAATGCCTTTACAATGCAAGCTACAATTATTTTAGACGTTTTAGACGTTACTTTTTTCCTCCTATAGCTCAAAAGTAAAGTCCTTAGGGGATTATTCGGGAACAATTAAAAGCCCTTTGCGGGGGAAACGCTCTGTAATTTTATCGGGTATCCACGCTCCGGGTAGTAGAAATTACACCATTTCGGGGCTTGAAACGAAAATTTATCGTTTGAGTCACATTCGGGGGAAAAAAGTCGGGGCGAGCGTATTGTGTGGGAAATTTCTGAAGACGGAGATTACGGGATCAATTGGTGGTTTCGAGATGATCGAGGCTGAGCCCGGCAAATGCTAATGGGCTCGCTATTCAGGGGAAATTCACTTGCTAAACCGTGAATTTCGAAATCCTTTTTTCGTCAATTCTTTTACCGCTTATTGTGCTTTTCTCCGTTTTTTTGTATAAATGCAGCGTTAATAAATTAAGGCTCATTGGTCGTACATTGCAGAATGGCTCGGTATTTTTCACAATGCATCTTATGACGGCAACCTTCGACATTTGTGATTTAATTCGTCAAACAAATCAGAAATAACTCAATTTTTGTACTGATCTTTGACGATCCACGTATTTGTCGGCAAGGCTCTCCTTTCAGTTTTATGTTTTATTTGAGCTTCATTTTACCACTTTTCCTCTTTAATTGTTGGATTATAACGACTTTCGCGTGCTTCTTCTTTTATTTGTTGGTTGGCAAATCGTTTAACTTCCTGATAAAGTAACAATATTGCCCCACGCCGCAATTTTCACCCAGGAGGAACGCCCGTTCCAAAAATACGTGTTCCCGACAGGTCCGGCCCAATATGATTCTCGAAGACCCCGCCTGCCAAGTGGAAGTCAAGCGTTCGCCTGTGAGAACCCGCGACTCGCTTGCGCGCCCTTGTAACGGTGCTTCGTCGACAACCGGTCCCTCATTCATACGCAACTGTCTATCAATTAGCTCGCGGACCTCCCGTTTTTCCCACACATCCACTTTTTATCATTCCAGTTTTTTTGTTGTTGCTGTTGTTGTTGTCTTCGCAGTCAGTTTTCAGTTTTGATGACCGTTTTTTTTTTTTTTTTTTGCAGAACACTTTTTCCCTGATAGTCGAAGCCTGGCATTCGACCAATGGGACGGCTGTGTTATCAGGTAAGCGCAAAACTTTCATTTCTTATGGGTTACACTATCGATCGCAGTGATTCGAAAGATTATTGCTCTTTGATGTGTTATTTTTCATTTGTAGAGTATTTTAACGCTTAGTTAGGCTCGATTGCTAATTCACGTTAAAGTTTGTTAGTTTTAGTTCACAGCAGCGTGTCACTTCTCGTTTTTAATGTAACTCTTGGTTGACAATAAATACGCATTACTTGTTTACTGCATAAAATAGTTGAGAATAAATTATTTAGACACAGCAGACATAAAATACCAAATAAATAATTAATAAAAATTAGAGAGTTATGTAAGTATGTTTTGCTACTCCTAGTCGTGGGATGTTGCAGAGTTTGAGAGGCGAAGGCGCTGTGAATTTTCTTAGATACCTGTACCCATCATTCTAAGTTATTAAAGATTATTTCCTGAATCTCTCCTATCAGTTGGCCCTCTAGGTCGGGTTTCTCTTACGTCCAGATACGCGATGACGGAGGCCTCACAAAATCTTAAAGGCCGGTGGAAAATGCGATAAGTGACGAGAGCGGAGCGCCGTTCCCACGTGTGACCCACCGAATATGTTCCCAGAGAGATAGACGGTGCACATCGCCGAATACAAATCAGGTTCGAGGGAGGAATACCCGAGGAACCCTCCCAATGGGTGAAAGATAGTCATCTTGTTCCAAGGGGGGGATTTTGAGCATTTGTATTCAGGCAGTCATGGGCTCGACTCCGTGCTCTACCAATTACCTTCCGAGAGTTCTCGACCAATAAAGTCGTCTCTCGGGCTATTTAATACGAAAAAAAGAACCCGAGCTGTGGAAGGGGGAAGAACCAAGAATCTCAACATCCGGTGGTCAGCAGAGGGTGGATGTCGATGACAGGACCGAGGGCTGTCCGAAGTCTCTCAATCCGGGAATATCAGCCGCAACGCGAATATTTTCACAATGTTCACGACGGGTTCATTTTGACATTTCCAAAACTGAGTTGCGGATTCGACGCATTTCTAAAAGGGGCAACCGACAACGTGATGAGGAAAAGTGCAACGAGGCTCTCCAAGAGTGGAATTGCCTCCTCATTCAGCTGGCCTTTGGAACAACTTCAGCGATCGGAACGGATCGTCAAATAAAAGGGCACCGGGCACCATCTCCTGGTGTCCCGCTTTTTTTCTCTTTTTTTTGAAAAGTTCCTAGCCAAGATATGAAAGCGAGTGGGTCGGTGAGTGAAAAGCAATATTTGGTAAACCATTTTTTTCGCACTTTCGCTTCTGGATGACCTACGAGAACTTGAGGTTTATGTGTCGCTCCTCAGTGAATAATTCAGAATTGCGCCAAGCTGCTCTTTAAAAAGTTGGTGTACCCACCCAATTGGTAGTGGTCAAGGTAGCGCTTGCTTATGAGAAAGTCAAGTACAAGAAACCAACATTTTGTCAACGCTAGGCCACAAATAAGTATGGGAAGAATGATACAATGATACCGGTTTTCTGATAGTTGATGCAGTGCCAATTGAGGTACTCACCGCTTGTTGGAAAATACGTTGTCAGTTCAGGGACTATTAATCCTTGTGTTCTCCTGAATCAGAATGCTAAAAGAAAGAAGTTAATTGACAGGAGTAGTTCGGCGTTTCTCTCGGCTTCAACAACAAGCAGTCTCTGGGAATGTGTTATGGTCGAGGATAGTGATCATTCGTACCAATTTAGCTTGAGCTGAACTGAAGGCATATAATTAGATATATATATATATATAGTGCTCGGAGTATTAGGTGGATTTAATATTGAGCTGGAAGTGGCATAAGGAGACTGTGGGCATGTAGGTATTCAATCTGTCGGAGGCGTTAGAAAGTTCCTGATGTATCAATAAGCGCCTAAAGGCTAGTTACTTACAGAAAGCTCAGCGTGATAGACGTTTATGTTCACTTTAGTCGTTTTTTCCTTTCTGGTCTGTGCCGGCCTACACAACCTCTCACATCGTGGGCCTTCCTTCAGAATGACTGGGGTTGAACTTGCCCGGACGGTGGATTCTCAGGTTCGGTCTTGCTTATCTTGTCTCGTTTTGGGTTTCTAAATTTATTCCCCATTTTGTAGTTAATTGAAAATATAATCTTCTCAGAAGAAGAGCCTGAGCTTTCAAGTGAAGACGTGATGAGAGTATTAATCGCCTCAAGATCTAATCTCTTTCCAAGTTAGGTTATTTCAAGTCTCGATAGCGTCTTTCTCGTTTTGCCTCGAAAATGATGTTTTAGACGGTTTCGCAGTTGCCCAGGGTTCGGTTTCGGTGTAATAGTCGTGTTGGAAGGTTCTGAACAGGTGGTTGGTGGGTGTTTCGTTCTCCAGGCTTTTAGTTTGAAAGTAATTGAAGCCTCTTCCTCCCTCTCATTGGAGTTGTGTATAAAATATCAGGCTTTGGGACCTCGACGATGGTCTTAGTCGCTTGTTCCGAAAGGTCGTGATGTACAGTCACTCCCCGGATCTTCCCACTAATCCCGTGCAAGTCGGTTCATTTCGAGTCCTTGTCCAAGGACTCGGTTTCAATGTTCTCCCCACACGGGCACACACACGCCCCTCTTCTTTCCAACCACGACACGTACTATTCCCAACCTTTTCCCCCTCCTCCGTCATTCTCTCCAGGCTCCTAATCAATTGAAGCCAAGCTCTTGCCACCAGAAACCAAACAAAGTACCTTTTTATCTTCTTTTTCCCTCCTTCGAGCTCGATTGGAATCCGAGCGCAGTTTGAAAGCTTGAGTAGCTCCGAAGAGTCCTGAAGCCAAGGGAGAGAGGGAACACACCGGCGGCGGCGAAGGGATTCGTGGGAAAAAGACCGATAACTTGGCCCCGTGCATACCTCCGTGCTTCTCTGTCGGGGTTCTTCTCTAGTTCACTTCTATTAGACGCTACTTCGGGGTCTTCTTCTTCAATCTTTAATTTAACATTCTTTTCGATACTCGGGGCCTCCAATCAAATCTAATTATACTCCTCGGTGGTGTCCGATTTTCGCCTTAGACTCCCACACGTATCACCCCTTCCCTTCATGCCTCTACTTTAAATATCGCCCCTCAGGTTCAACGCTTCCTTTTACTTTTGTTTTTTCGCCTGTATTAGAAATAACCACTAAATACAGAATCCACCATAGAGATACTTTGCGATGTTGTCGATCCAATCCAAACTCCACCAGTGGAGTCAAGTCTTGGCCGATTTCAGCAGTCATATCAATGCAATTTGAAGCGTGCAAATCCTCTCTTGATAGGTTTCTTCTATTAAATCCCGAGTGCAGAGCTCTTTTCGTTGGATTATTCCCTTCACAACCACTTCCGCGCACACGAAAGTAATTTCAATATGCTTCTCTCGGGAAAAAAATGTAAGAAGCGAGTCTTCAACCATCTCACCAGAAGCTCTACCGTATAACCTGTCGCACAATGTTTTACCAGTTCTCCCCCCTCGGCCCGAAATAACACCACTTGCCTTCACCTCGACACCTCACTACACGCTACTGACTGTCCATATTTCCTTATCTAAGGTGAAGCAGGGGCAATCCGTTTGAGTGAGCCTCATAACACCACCACTCACCATCCACATCCAGTCCATTTACGGTTCCTTCCGATCATTAAACAATCGTACTCGTAACAACAGCGCAATGATAGGAGGCTCTTTGTGGAACCGCCGTGCGCCATTGTACATCCTACACGCTGAATAGGGCTCACTTTATTACTTTAGAAGACTCAGGACCTGGAACCTCACTCATGCCCACATTTATGATTTTCTTGTGTGATTTCGTTCTTGGAACGAAGAAAAATGACGTGTGAGAGGTGTGCTTTTCGCTGGATATTATGAAGTGTCGATAATCAATCACGATTGACTGGCTCGTGTCAATATCCGAGGGTCTGATGTTGGTTTTTCGTTCCGGCAATAAGAACTGGTTTTGTCGACGGTCATCAAAATTCTCCCCGAGTCGGCGGATTACCGGTCATTTTCTGATTGAATTAATTTGTTAGTAAAACATTTGAGTAAGAGATTGTTAATTGCCGTATTATAGATATTATCTTCTCGAGTGTTTACTCAATTCCCCATAAAATTTAAAGAGAGCCTTTCACTCTGGGATTATCTTCTCGAGGATTCAACTTCATTTAGCGTTGGTATTTCGTTTGGACTGGGAGTCTTTAACTCTTAGCCGCTTTACCGGAGCTAATCTTTATTTTTCGCCGGGTTGCTTTGATAATTGGCTCGGAGCTAAGTTTCCCACGGGATTTTTGTCGTTTTTATTTTTTAGTTTCTTTTTTTCCCTTCCTCCTTCCCCTCAGTCCTTCTCCTTTCGACCCCTTCGCGGATCGTAATTATCGTCCCAGTGCGACCTGCCTCGGTTCACGAGAAATGCAAAGCCTCCCCGGAGCCGCGACAATTTGTTCTGCTGTTGCATTTCTCGATTCATTTCGCTACCGTTGAAGGGGGAGAGAAATATTCCTATCTCATGAGGTCGAAACCTTCCGGACGGTAATTATCTTGAGTTATTTTGATGTATGTGTGAACCAGATGAGGAATTTTTTCTCGTCAATCGATTTTTTGTTACATATTCAATGATTCTTTTCTGCTTAAACAGGATTTCTAGGTTTTGTAGCTACATACATCGCTCGTTTTTTAGGGAATGGGTTAAATTACATTTAATTACAATTTCAAAACCCTAACTGATATTTTCGTAATTGCGGAATCCACCGCAAATTTCAATCACAAAATGTTTTTTAAAATATTTTTCCCAGTCTGATGAAAAATGTCGTTATTCACCACTTAAATAAACCCCAGCGATAGTATAACTCTTTAAGTACGAATTTTTCTTTACATCTTAGCGCTCAATTTCCTCTGTACCTCTTTTGGAAATTGGGCATTTTGCGTGCTTGTGGTAAATATAAACGCCTGTGGGAGTTCGATTGAATTGAGTTAAAAGACTCACTCGATTTGCCACGCTGGCGAAACATATATAATTAAAATACGTTGAAATGTGTTGCATACTCAGCGTTCTAGATTTAGCGTTGATGAATTATTTATATTATTAAAATATAAATGTTCAGATTTAATTACTGAGGGGGAAAAATGAATATACTGAAGAACGCGAAGGACTTGCAGCGAAGCTTGACAAATACTCTGCGCGGGTTTCATGTCCTTTCCTTATTTCATCCTACCTTCGGTTCATATTATCATTACAGTAATACATAAGTACTACTAATTGTTGAAGAGTACTGACTGTGAAGTTGGGATTTGGGATGTAACTGCAGTTTGTGAACTTATTAACGAGAGCCATGTTCCTTTTAATAGTTTACGATCACGGGATTTCATTGTTCATTATTCAATACCGTTCTATTGTATCGTTTCAGGAAGCAAGCGTCTAATCACGAGGGTCGCGTCTCAAAGGTTCCTCGAAGTTGGTTCCGATTGGACGCCCGGAGCGACTGACGGTGCCCTGCAATTCGAGTACAGAGTCACCTGCAAGCCCCATTACTACGGAGTTGGGTGCGAAACTGTCTGCCGACCTCGCGATGACAACTTCGGGCACTACACCTGTACCGACACTGGAGCCAGGGTGTGCACCGAAGGCTGGCAAGGGGATTACTGTTCAGAACGTAAGTCTATTTTTGTGCCTCTCTAAAAGATAAGTCTTTTTCATAAATGAAAAATTGGTCTGCACCGGTTCAGTACTTCGCTTTTCATGTCGGATCTGTGACTGTCCCATACCTTCCTAATTCTCTACAATTAATTCGAAAAACTAAAACTATTCATCTGTCAGACAGACGACACCCTCAACCTCCTCACTTTTTTTTACTGATTAAACCCCCGTTGCTTGGCTACTTCTTAGGGAGTCCTCCCGAATAAATTACTCTTTTTTTCCGCTCCCCTTTGGAGGATTCGATTCTGAGTCGCGTTGAGGATTGATAGCCGGTTGGAGAGAAGAGCCAGGTTTAATCGGTCGACTTGTGTGGAAGGGTATGGGGAGAAGGAAAAGGCTCGGTGTGACGGGAGGGGGTTGATATAGATAAGATTTTGAAAAACTACGGCACAAAAAGTGACAGGTGATACATCCGAATTTAACCTGGAGAATAGGGGGTCCTTGCTTCTCTTATCCTAACGAGCCGAGACTCCCCTTCAAGATCCAGGTAGCCTGTTTCCCATGCTCTAATCGCGGTCACAGATTTATTTGACGGCCAGTAGTCACTTCTCAACACTTTCAACCTCACCACCGGCCTCCGTGAATGCATAATTCATATTTTTCGCCTAAGACTAATTTTCAGGCATCAATACTAGGCGCTACTCATTTTTATTGAGAGAAAAGAGAGGACTTTCGTCCGTAGTTGGTAAAACTGTTGGTCCTCTGGGCCGAATAAAATTTAAATACCAAAGATGAGAGAAAGAGTGAGAAGTGGTTGTTATTTATGCGTGTTGTCAGGGCGTTATAATGAGAAAAAACCCTATTGTCCTCTTTTACTGTACCAACCTTATTAGTAAGTACTTGCGGACCTCATGTGCTCCCAGTTAGTACAACTCCTTCCCACTAACGTCAGTTCGATGGGTGCTGTATTAGCCACTCGAGCTATTAACCTAAAGACGACTTCAACTCTTCTGATAGGCAAGGACCAAGTCTTCAAAACGGCGGTCAGCCGACGCTTTGCGGTCACATCGGCTGTCGTAGAAGGGAAATGGTCGAACCGCAAGCATTTTCTTCCCTTTGACCGCCGACCGGGCTACCAATTGTACTGAGGTTTTATTTTCGGCGGGAATCGAGTACGAGATGTGAAATAGTTCGACTCAACTCTGCCGAGCACGGTGACGACCGCGTCGACTCGTGACAACGAACTTGAAGGACGGCAATGTCTTCAATTTGGAAGTCTCTACACCGAACGGTTACAACGCTCAATTAAATTCTGACCTGTGGTGGTCGATCGCTCTTACATTGACCGCTCCCATCAAACTAACTCATATTAATTTTAAAACGCGACATTTATTTGGCCATCAGAATCAAACCGACATTTACTTGCACCAGTGAAACTAATTGTTCGCGTTCATCTCATCCGTCTGACTAAAATCCAGCCTCGGAGGATCAATAAAGTTTGATGAATAAAAAATATTGTTTATATGAGATTGTAGGACAGTTAATAAATAATTTATCTGATTCAAGTTTAATTAATAATGAATGTGTATTACATTTGAAAGCAAGTTACACATATATTTTAAATTCAACGTTTATTTATACATCAGAATCATTATTCAAACACCTAAAATTTATTACTTGCTAGTTCAATGGGTAGATGTGGCCTAAAGAGCATTGAATGACTGGATGTGTTTGATGGTTGAATAATAATGGCTATCCATCCAGTTATGCGATGCTCGTGAGAATAATCGTTAACTTTAAAACCATTAACCCTTAATGGGCTTCTAATCTTTGATGAGTCCCTCTCGTTCCAGTCATAGGCAAAATCCGGCCAGGGAGAACCACCATTGCTCAAAGTGGTCACGTTTGAATTGACCATCAGTTGCAATAAATTGTGGAAGGCTTTTTAAGAGTGTGAGGAGAGTTAATCGTTGCTGTGTAAGCCTAATGAATAAATTTCCCTACATGCTTGTTTATCATCACGCTGTTGTTGGACTCGATTTATTTAATTCGCCAAAATTTAAAAAAAAAGTCATATCTTTGGAGGACTTAGCGAGGCATCGCCTCTCTTTAGGTGTCTGGATATTGTCATCGGGTTTTCAAATCCTGCCCGCTTCGGGTTCTGAAATAAAACAAGTCGTTATCAATTTATTTTTGGCCTCATTTGCAAATTTCCACCGGAACTTTAGGATTGTCACGGTTGATGGTCTTCACATTAATTTGTGTGGAAACCAGTCGAAAACGAAGTTCTGCGTGAGATTCGTTTTGCTTCGGGTTCAGTTCGGCTGGCAATGACTAACAAGAAGAGGATGGTGGAGAAAAAAAAAAAGTCTTTTTTGAAGTGGTCAGGATTTAGGTTGTTGTTTTGAGAAGAGAGCGACGGAACCAAAAGGAGGGTAGTGCAGCTGACGGTAGGTAGCTATGCGCAGGCTGTCCGCGTACGGGCTCTTTCCCACGCTAGACGGGGCCAAGCTCCTTCCCTCTCCTTCAGAGCCCCATGCCATCCCTCCTGCACTCCCTCTTACCTTCACCAGTCACCTCTCTCCCTCCTGCCCATCAGCCTCGTCCTTAGTTCTCGCGACTCCTTTAGAAAAGAGACTGTAGACCTGCTCACTTTCTTCCTAACAAATCTCATCCTATATCCTTACACCATTCATCTGGACGTTGCCGTTGATGGGGCGGGTGGGGGTGGGGCGGAGGGAAGAGGAGTATGGACCGGAAGGAGAAAGACTGGTTGCCTGGTGACCGTGGAAGGGAGGGGGCGGGAGGATGGGGTTCTTCCTGGGCTGCGCAGCCTCTTTCATCAGCTCTGATTGGGTTTCATACTCCGTTTTTTTTATTGAAGAGCGGACGAAGACGACGACACAATGACGTAACGCGAATCCGGGGTCCCTAGACGTCCGAACAATTCTAGGATTTTTATACTACGATTACATTTGAACACGGATATTTCTATGAGTCTAGGCCCTTCTTGTAGAACCTTTGTCCATTTAGGTGGGAGGACCGAAGGTACAACGACTAAATAAATGTAAATAAATTCCAGTTCATGTATCACTTTAAAAAATTAAAACGACAAAATGTCAACGCGAGCGTTTCCACGTCGACGTAAATAACTACACTCACTCTAAATTGATGCCCTCACCCGCTCATTGACAACTCACCCCGATGAAAAATCAAACTCCCTCTCCATTGAAATAACCCGCGCGTCAAACCGTGTTGAAATGATTTGGTACGCTATAGATCCGATGCTAATGAGGGAATTCGCAATTAGAGCGATATATCGTTCCAACGTCAAAGCAGACTGTATCGATTAACTAGTTCAGAGAGACCAGTAGAAGCTCACCTTGCTCTCGTTGGGAAAACACCTCCCTGTACGGCAAAGTATTTCTCGCGCATTTCCTGGTCGCCCTATTATGTTAATTTTTTTGTGTCACTTGTCCTGGGCCGAGCAAGTGCGCCCGGAATCGAACGTTGAGGTAAACCCCTGAAAAACTATTTTTAAATTTGAAAAACGAAAATTAATATTTGTTGTTGACCGCAGTTTACGTACGTTTGGGTTTGCTTAGTGGGCTCAATAAAGCTCCGGTGGTAAATAAGTTGTAATTCGATTCTCATCTTCTCAGAATACTGTGTAACAACACACAGTTCTGGTGATGTTTGTCGGCTTTTTGAAGGTCCATTTAAAAATTTTTATTTTATTCAAACTATTTATAATTTTATTTATTGTTGAACCACGAAAGACTTCGATGAAACTTCCTGAGCAATAAATTTATTCATCACCTTCAGGGCTACTAAATGCATACTAGGTTGATATAAGTCTGAGGGGTAAACCTCGGACACGTATAAAATACGATGATCAAATAAAATGAGAGATAACATCAAACGTAAATTATATTTCCTCACAATATCCCCGTAGAAAATTTAATTGGAATCAAATTAAAACTCCTGAAAGTATACCAAATCGTTTTATTCGACGTTTTGGTTTGTCTGTGTAGTGATTTTATAGAGCCGTGTGAACTCGCTCGTTGGTTCGGTATTTGCGGATGTCGATGCGAATAATTACCTGAATATTAGCTCCATTCATCCGAGCCTTACCGTGCAAAGCGTTGTGAAAGCGTGACATAACGCCCTGAAAACCCCTTTTGAAGGCTCATGTTTGACATTAAAAGTTGCTCGCGTCGCTCACAACTACCCGGAGCGTTGTTCGGAATCGAATGACTCGTTTTGAAAAGACGTGGGAAAGAGAGATTCCGAGAAATGATATTCGAGCGGAGTTATTAACGTTATAATAATCTTCTTGGGAATCAGGGCGTCGTTAGTGACTCGACCCAATGAAAGGGAGCACGCACGATAATTTAGCAAATAATATACAACTCGGTCCGTTTACCGTCGGACGCCAGAAATGCGCTTGTAAATGCGTTTGGCGCGTTGAGATTTCATTTAAGCGATGACAAAGAGTTCGACGATATTGTGTATCCTTCCTCAGCTTTGCCTGATTATATGACGTACCTGTCAGGTACCAGCTCTACATTACGTTCTTATCTGTCAGGCACTTGATATTTGCCAAGGATTTTACCGTACTTTTATCCCCCCTCCCCGCCCTTTCCAGAACAACTATTCATCTTAAGCGCACTCTGATCAACTTGTTAATTAAAAAACCACGCTTTCAATTGAGTTCAAAATTTATGATCGATTTGGTTTTGTTACAGCCAAGTGCCTTCCTGGATGCGACAGCCAACACGGACACTGCAGCCAACCGAACGAATGCCTGTAAGTATTTTTAGGTTATTGTTTATTTATTTGAAATCGTGCAAGATTGGTGACGTAACAAAATGACAGCCCCTTTCTATCTCACTCGCTCGCTCTCTCTCTATTGCTCTCTTAGTCTCTCGAACATTTCTGTGTTAAGTCTGAACCCAAAATATTTATGAACCGAATGGGTCGAATGCAGTCATCGATCACCGCGTCGAAGGACCATGAAATCGAGGAAAACTCATCTCGGCTCTGCGTCGTAATTTTTGGGTAAACTCGTTACAAAACGATTAAATTTTACGACGACGTCTTAACGAGTTTCAGCAAAATTAACTACCGCAATATCCACCCCGCGCAATTCCCAACGCCAACATAATAACCGTATCTCCTGTGATATACCGCTTTTGATTAAACGCCAGGAAATCTCAAACTCATCTCCTCTTTTTTTTTTTGTGTGTGTGATCGCCCTTCGCTAAGCAAAACGCTCCACTTTCATGTTAATTCGAAAACGAAAAAGGAATTAGGAGGAAGAAAAGAAACCTCGGGCCAACGCGCCCGTTAGCCGGAAAAAAGAGAATAATTAAAAAGTTAATACGTTCTCTTCTAATTAAAAAGCGCGAAAGGGATCGGGAGAGTGAAGATGAAAATGTGGGCGCAACCTCATAAAAGTTTGAGAACATTCGAGCTCCGTTTTCCCAGACCTCGAAACAACAGTTCGGAACCACTTTTACTCAGGAAATATGACTGTTGGAGCACGGGGGCGATTACTGGGCGGAGCCCGTCTAGCGATCAATCAGAGGGACGCTCGGGCTTTTGATGGAAAGAACCTAGTCGATTGACGGAGGAAGGAATCGAGAACACATGTCTGCAGTTAGGTTGAAATTGGGCTCCCGATAATCCTAAACAGCTCGGAACTGCCCAAAACATTCGTGGCGTGGTTTTGCGTAAGAAGCTTCTTCAATCATAATTTTATAAGAAATAGCACTCGTGACACAACCAAATTAGGTGAGTCCGGGGCCTGGTGGCCGTAAATTTGTGGATTAGCTAATTGCAGCTTGGTTGAATCTTTACCCCTCCCTATCTAGTTATTCCCTGTCAACTTGGAGGTTGGTACCTCGTTATCGACAAGTTGACATCGTTCGTCTGGGAAAATTGTCAAGGAGCAACCGCATCATCCGCCGCCGTCTGTTTACAAAACTGTGGATCATCAAGAAGCCCGGATATAATTAGCCGTCTGTGTGATAAAAACGAGAAGAGCTCTTTTTGGTGGAAGGAGAGCGCCCTTAATGGCGCCCCATTGTCATCCAGTTTCTTCCACAATGGACCGAACAAAAACGCCACCTAGTTAAAGAGAGCTGGATGGGAACGACGAGGGCGGCAAGTTTCTCGAACATTTCATTAGAACTCAAATCCTGATGGGTGACTGAAGTCTGTGTCACGATCCTCTTTTCAGAGCTAGTTTTTTCTCTCCCCCCCCCTGCACTTCTCTTCCTCAGCGTCTTCAGAGTCGTTTAATTGAGAGATGGTTCATTGCTGTCCTCCACCTCCCTCGGGACTTGGAGCGGTTTTTTTTCTTCCATAAACTGTCGTTTATTAGTCGCCTTGTTCTGTCAGAGTTTCCCTCATTTTCTATGGAAACACTGAGGCCTTTCTGGGTTGTTCCACGTCCTCACTAGTCCAAACTAAATCAATAAGAATATGTGCCCTTCAATTGACCGACCGGTGCTTCTTTGTCAATTTTACTAAAGTTGAATTGAATTTGATTGAAATACAAAAAGCGCTGTTCTATTTATCACGATCATACAACTACGATCCACTACGTCTTTCTTAAAGCCATTTTGGGTAACTGTTCCATTTAGGTGGTGTACTTCCTTACTGATTACGCCCACAGTGAGCGGTGAAAGACTATCACATAGCAGTGATCAGGGCCAATAATGAATTTACTCCATCCTGATCCGTAAACTTATGCTAGTTTCTTAAGATGGACTTGGTCCCCTTTCCCCCATGTCATCGTATATTGCTCTCGAAAAGAAGTAGGAAATGGAGACGAATCGGAGGAAGAAGAGTCTGCGACAAAAACAAAGACCCTAAACGAAGGGGGTCTTCGAGGGCTCGGAACGGAAACGGGAGACGTAGCAAAACAAAAAAAAGGTGTTCCGGTGTGCGGTGTTAAGTGTAGACACAGGAGTATGCGCAGGAGGTGGACGCATGGAAAGTAGATGGAGGGAAGGAAGGAGCGAGAGGCAGGGAGAGCCGAGAAAAGAGAGGAGAGATAAAGGAGGACACGAAGAAGAAGGAGAAGGAATGACAAGAGGGAAGACGCAAGAAAGAAGGCGAGGTTAGGCTGTTCTCACGAGTGAAGGAGCCTTGAAAAGGGAAGGGAGGAACTCTCCCTGGAACTGCCAAGCGAAGCCTCTGCCCCGCCAATTGAATTCGAATCTTGAAAGGGAAATCAGCCTCAACCTCCTCGTAATATCGAATAATTAACCTGAACGACAGGAGATGACAAGAACGTGGTCTGACTGGAGCTTGATTTGCCTAAATGAATTCAAAACTGGGGAAACAAGTTTTGGTGGGCCCAATTAAATGCACAACGGCTTCGACGAACGTATTAACTCCATTTGCGTGCTGTTATTTTCAGTAGGAACAACACTCCACCTCATCCGTCAACAGGATCCTTCAGGAGCAATCATCTAGTCCTTCGAGGACGTTGGGTAGGAAACCAACCTGATCTTTCGATCGAGAACTAGGGAACACATAAAACTCATTTACTTAACTCATTTACTTGCCCACAGAATTGCATTTGTGCTTCTTGGGTTGCTCATTGGAAGGGCTTAATTCAATGCGTTCTGGTCAAACTTGGATCATAGTAGTTTCAAGTATTCCCCAAAATTCCCAGCAAATTTCTGTTTAGTATGCTAAACCCTTAGAAGTGCCTTACAATAATTTTTCTGATGCATTCACGTTATGTTGTTAAATATGGTTAAAGTCGACACAACTCAACACGTCCATGTCTAATTCATGGAATTTTCTAGTTCGATGCTATTTCCGGAATTCCTCCTCTGGTTTTCTAAATCAGCGAAACCAAAACTTCAGGTTAGCCCTAGTTTGCTGGAAGGATACCTAAATGGAGAGTATGTGGACATCCTGAAGCTGTGCTGGTATAAATTTGTCATGTTTGGAATACGTGCCACCGGGGGCAATCATGCCAGGGACGTTGGGTAGGAAACCCACCTGATCATTCGATCGAGATTCGGAAACGACCACTTGCTGGGCTCCGTGGCGTGATCTCCGAGGCGCCCGTTCGGTGGGAGGAGAGGCTATTGTCATCTAAACTAGTGGGCCCCCTCAAAAGGACCCTCCTCTTCATCATCGTCCTCTTCCTCGTTTTTCTTCCTAATAATAAGCCCGTCTCTTCGCGTTAATTCCCCGCGGTCGGTCTCCAAGTCGGAAGATAAGTGGAAACCGCGTCGTATCTGTCTGTCCTGTGTCTGACGACCTCCAGCGAGTGTCAATGACCTGTATCCTGCTGGGAATGTTTGCTTAGGAAACCACCTTGCACGATCAGTTATTGATGTGTGGTTATCCAATCTCAACGGGCGTTCACAAAATTAATCAATTTGTCGTATTATTTGTTTCAGGTGTTACAGCGGTTGGAAGGGCACTTTGTGCAATGAATGCGAGAGGTACCCAGGCTGCTTACACGGAACCTGCAAGAAATCCTGGGACTGCCTCTGCGACGAAGGTTGGGGTGGCTTGTTTTGCAATCAAGATCTCAATTATTGCACCAATCACCATCCTTGCCGGCACGGTGGCACCTGCTTTAATACGGGACAAGGTTCCTACACATGCGCCTGCGCTCCAGGCTACACTGGAACCGACTGCGAAGTCAAAATTGATGGCTGCTCTCACAAACCCTGCCTGAATGGCGCCACATGCTTGGTAAATATTTCGTTTATTATTGTCATCAATTTTCTGGAGGTTTTGGCGTGGTGACGGCAATCCACCATCGTTCAGACTTACCAGCCCTTTGGGGGGTGTACAATATCCAGTACAATTTGGCCTTTATTTGGCTTTCGACCAATAATTAATATATTTTCTTCGTTTTGTGTTGCAGGACGAAGGTAGTGGTGGCTACAGATGCGATTGCCCCACTGGCTGGCAGGGAACTCATTGTGAAGTCTCTGCCGTTACCTGTGGCGACTTCCCTTGTCAAAACGCAGGAACCTGCGAAGACACTAACTCTGGCTTCAAGTGCACCTGCATGCCCGGTTTTTCTGGCCACGACTGCTCTGAAGAGGTTGATTTGTGCCAATGTGAAAATGGAGCAACCTGCACATCTGACGGCTCGTGCATTTGCCCAACTGGCTACGCTGGCACTCACTGTCAATTGAATATCGACGACTGCGCTCACTCGTCCTGTCAGAATGGAGCGACGTGCATCGATGGAATCAACACGTTCAAGTGCCAATGCGTCCCCGGTTACGTCGGACATTTGTGTCAAGATGAAGTGGACTATTGCATAGCAAAACCTTGCGCCAACGGAGGTACATGCTCCAAGCATGTCAACGACTACAAGTGCGCATGCAAACCTGGTTTCACTGGTAAAGACTGTTCAATCGACATTGACGACTGTCAATCCTCACCCTGCAAGAATGGGGGCAAGTGCGTAGATCGAGTCAATGGCTTCTTATGCACGTGCACCCACGGGTTCATCGGGCCAACATGCTCTGACGAGCCCGGTCAAGCGGGCAACATTTCCAAACACGTTCTGCCTAGGGACGACTCTGGACTCAGCGCAGAGCACATTGTGGTCATCGCTACGCTTTCAGTATCCGTGCCCCTCATTGTCATCGTCGCTGCTGTAGTCGTCGTCTGTATGAAGCAACGAAGAGCGATGGAAAGGAGAAAAGCCGACGACGAAGCTCGACGGCAAAACGAACAAAATTCTGTGTCGTCGGCGGTTGTCAGTAAACGAACCGACGCTCACATGATCAAAAACACTTGGTCGACGCCAATGGGCAAAAAAGTCGAAGAGGTGTCAGAAAATTGGGGCCCAGTTTACACGCTGCACCGGACGAGGTCTCAAAAACAGCTCAATACTGAGCTGGGGAGGCATCGGAGTTCCAAAGATCTAGCAACGGAGCTTCCGACGACCAAGCGGATGAGCCTTATGTCTCTGGACTCGAGTCATCCGCCGCCTTCAGTCCATTGCAACTCCAGGTAATAACTCTTGTTCATTCACCTTTATTTATTGTAGCAGATCAACTATTTGTGTAGGATATTAGAAAAATAATTTGTATCTCACGATTCCCGTTGAGAGCTGTTTCTTCGACTCCGCCTTTCGTTTACCATCCCCCAGACGGTTCAATTCTCCTACTCGGGTATTGTTTTTGCTGAGCACAGCCAATGAGTGTCAGCGAGCTCCCTCCTTCACATCGCCCGTCCTTGTTCCGTCGGTCGGATCTACCAACCAACAGCCTCAATCTTGCTCTCTGTCCATAGTTGAGCGTAGAGCGGTGGAGTCCCTCCCGGCCCAAGGCCTTCCCCTTTCGAATCTCAGGTGTCCTTTTCATTGTCTCCCACGTCCCACGCGACACTACAATTACGTCTTCTTTGTACATTCGCCGAGTCTGTGATTTCATCAACGTTTGAATTATAAACTATATCAAATTTTTCCGAAAACAAAATTTTACAAATGTCGGAATTATTTGTGGCTGGAGAGAAAGAGATTCCTGCTTATACGAGGGGAGTGTTGAGGTTTAAGTATATCGGCGGGATTAATTGGTCGTCAAATCAGTGTTGTACTGAGTCGGGAGGGATATTTGTGTCCCACGTCAGTTCTGTACCTTGACTGCAAATTGCCTCATATTTCATATTTAGACAGCAGTACGCCAAAATATGGGCATGCGCAAAATCAGCAAGTATAATTAATTATCATAGTGATCAAAACACAATTTTTTTCATCAAAAATGACTATAACGACAGCTACAACGTATTTTACGAATATCCAAATGATATAACCGTACTATAAAATTGATATCCGGGGGAAAATGACTAGATGCGGCACAATAAATGATTTTAGCACAGTGTCTTCCTCATAACTCTCGCTAATATGATCATTGTGTGCTCAGAAAAATCATGAGGGAAGTCCAATAAATTATAACCCTCATAAGATGACTTGGAGCAAACCCAGAAATTCCAAACTGACTTACAAATATTCCTCACAGCTTTTACCCGATATTTCTGAAACAATAAACACGATCCTTCTCAAAAACATCGTGGCAGTAGGGGCGCCTCAATAAATTCCTGAACTTTAAGATTCCGTGGAAATCTGAATGTACATGGGGCTACGTGATGTGTCGTACGTGTTTCCCCTTTTGTTACAACGCGTGTGGTGTAGTTCTAATCGTAAAGTTACGTTTGTTTTTCATTGTCAACTAACTGATGATTAACCCCCCCCCCTTTTTTTGTCTTTGTTACAGCTGTAGCGACATGTCTACCAGCGGAGCGGCAAGCGTAGGGGCAGGCAAGAGGTTGACGGACCCGCGAAGGAGCAGCCCGCTCGACGCCCTCAAACCGTCGCCAGTCTTCGTTATAGGAGACCACCACAGGCCTTAGCCCCCTAACCCCTTTTTCGTCCCTGCCCCCCCCCCCAATCCCCCCCCCCCCTTCGACTGACTAATTATTTAAATTATCGAATTTTGAACTTTAAATTCAACTAAGAAGAAAAAAAACACAATTTTTTTTTCTCGTGTTTCAAACGCGCAATGTTTGAATTTACATGTGTGTGATATATATATATATTTTTTCGTTTCGTGTGCATGTGAGGCGTTTAAATGTGAGAGAAAAAGAAAAAAGTCTATTGATGGCCTTTTCGATGGAATTGTGAATTATATTTAATGTCGAATTGTGATCTGAATTTTTTTTGTCGTCGCTATCGAACTAAGTCAAAAATTTAAATAACAAAAGTTTGTATTTAAAAAAAATTCTCAAAAATAAAACGAAACGGACGAAAGGTGTTTCCCGGAACTGACTGGCGGCCAGCGACTTACATTAAAATAAAATATTGTATCATATATCGCTGACCTTGACACTGTGGGACTCCTTTTTAATTATTGAAGAAAAAAATCGTATTATTAATGTAATTACGTTTGTACTATATCGCATTAAAAATATCGAAGAGAAAAAAAATTGATTGTAATTTTTTTTGTCTTGTGGAGGATTATGGTGACCTCCCATGGAGGTATACAGTTCCTGTTGTTGTTGTTACTTCGCTAAGTCAAAGTGGGTGAGTGATCTCATTAGTTTTGTGCCCCCCCCCCCCTCTACCCCTCTCCCGAACTGTTCGTATTTCCCACCCCCTCTTTTCCACACAATTCTCATCAGTATGTACTTACTTTGTACGTAAACCTCGTTTTTGTCGCTTCATTTCTCCAAATACAACAAATTTTTCTCTTTTTGGGGGCGGCGCTCCCACGATTCAGTTTTCACTCGGCGATTAAATTTAATTTAATGCGAATATTTAAACTAATAAAATTGAAAAAAAAAAAGTGTGATAACTGAACCCTGGGGCCCTTCCAAACTGAAAAAAACGACTAATGGTAACCATAAATTTGACCTAACAAATATCTACCGAATTCTCTTGTTTTGTTTTTTTCGTTCCGATCGAATTGACTTTTGTTTTCATCCATACTTTAAGACTCTCGCTCTCATGTGTTCAGCACTATTTATTAATTAATTATACATATAAAATATACCGACTTGTACATTTCGTCTTTCGTGCTTTACACATGGAACGCGACGAAATCGATTGAATACGATAAAAGTAAATACAAGAAAAAAAAGTAACGAAATAAATCGTTTCCCTGAACCTCACTCACTAAATTATTATATTTTGTACGATATTGTATATTTACATTGTGTAAATAATTTACATTTGTCGATAGTTGTTCACTTAATTTAGTTTAATAAATATTGTCAATACTTGACTATTTTCAAATTACGTTTGCGTTGAACGTTATTCGTCTCCTTTTTAACTTTTTGGTAAAATGACGTGTGTGAGATTTGGGAACAGAGACCAGGGTGAAGGAGCCGGGTCGCCCACTATTGGGAAGTTTGTGTGGAGGAAGCGTAATAGTCAAGGGAAATCTTTTTGCCGACGCTCAGGAACTTGAGGAGTAGGGCCCTGGCTCTGATGGATCATTGAACTGCCTCCATACGATAGAAAGTACGGTCACAAAAGACAGACAATTCAACTTTTTCAAAAATAAATAACACAATCGGCATAATCGTTGCACGCTTACAAGAACAACCTGTTCTCTTTCACCTATTTTCTAAAAAGCGTTTTTTTTTTTCACCCTGGGAGGACGGAAATGCTCGAGTGAGTAGATCCTCGTGAGTAGATCTGAGCCTGCTAGTTGGTATGAGAAAGTGACTGCAAACCGTACTACCTATGATTGTAGAGATCACTCAGCATGCTTTTTATAGTAGGCAAAACGTTGGAGATCTAGTTGTTGCTGCCTTTCAAGAAATCTTTGACAGAAACCTCACAGTATGAGCTAACTAGTAGAAGCTGTCCTTGTTGCTATCATAGAAGCGTTTTACAACCAACGTTGGCCATAAATGAGCTTAAATATCGGCAAATTCCCGTTCAACCTTTACTACTGCATCATCGGATTTCTCACATATCGGATGGCCACTGTGAAATGCAGTCGCGTCATTCAAAAAACTATCGAGAAGAAATGCTCCCAGCTAGCAATCCTCAGACTTGTTCAGAGACCTCGTGGACTGACTTGGACCCGAAGACGTACATTGAACGCCTGAGCGTGCCGATCCGTGAGCAGTCAGTTACTAGCAGCTCTGGATGAATAGAAAGCGAGGTGAGAGTTCTTACTGATTGTTTAATATTTGCCAAACCTGAGTAGTTCACTGGACACGCTGTTAATAGGCCTCGTGCATTACGTAGTGAAAAGAAGAAACGAGTCGGTTGTTGAAAATAAACGAAAACGTACGAAATAACTCCCAACATTGGCCGAGATTTGATAAGAAAGAAGTGCCCAAGAGAGACGACAAAAATTTGGCGACACACTGAGAATAGAAAGAGTTTGAGAGATTTGAAACCATCTACAGAACCGGGGAACTCATTCAAAGGAGCTTCAAGATTTCAAAAAGAAGGAAGAAGAGTGTGAAGCTCCCAAGTACGGCATGTCTAAACATGAGGGCGATTACTCGGGAATGCTGAGGGTTGAGAGGAGGTTGACCGACGACAGTCGGTTTGGAATTTCCGTCTGTGCGACATCAAGGGAAACTACCGAAGTCCTCGCAAGGAGAGGTGTACGCTGGATGCTTTAGCACGTAATTCACAGCCCAAACGGGTAAATCGCAGTTAACAACTTGCCAACGATCTGTAGTACTTGGCGTGCGTCATCTGCGAGCATGACTGGTACAACCCATTCGATTGTTCGTTAGATTCCTATTTGGGGGTTCAGGAACTGTCGCTATGTAAGAGAACGAGGCAACTAACTATCTGAGAGAAAACATTAGGAGAGTGCAAAAAGACTCTTGCACGAGGACGATGACATTAAGCTTCGACTAAACAATTTTCTTGCAAAGCGGCAGAACTGGCAGTTACAATTATTAAAAGAGGAGTGGCGTCTTAGAGGCTTTCAAGGAAGGAGCATTTCGGCTTAACCTCGTCGTATAGCTACATCATCTAATATTGAGGGTATTTCAGCGCTACAATGCAATTTCAGCGACAAACCTGGAAGATGAGCAACGCAACCCGCACCCTATCGATTCTAGCATGTCTGGAAGGATTCACCAAGATTCATCAGCAGTTGCTAACATTCCTTAACTTTCCTGAACCACGAAACAAGTGTTTGCTTGTTCCCTTTAAAAAACCCTGCAAATTATTACACAATGGCTTATTATCCTCATGAACAGCTTGACCTAGTATTAGTGCTCCGAGACCCATCCCATTCAATTCAGCATTGAATACTAGTAAACCATACGAAGCATGACTTGGCTACAATGGAACTACGGAAACTAAATATTCCCCCGGCGCCAGGCACTCATTAACGTCTGTAGGCATTTATGATCCGATGGAGGGGTGTGCGGAGGAAGTGGCCCTGGGACGGGAGCTTCCAGCAAACCCGTTGCAAGTCGAAAGGGCGTTCGAGTCGAGCAGGCGGGTGATTGAGTTTGGTATGACGGGAGGGAGGGAGTACTAACGACGAAACGTTGACTTCTGCTATAGTTCCTGCGTTATACTGCATTTCGTTAATTTTTTTAACCATTTTTTGCCCATAACAACCATGGGCTTCGTCCGATCGGATTGCCGAAATGGCGGGCACAACTAGATACCAAATGGGGTTTTTGTGCGAAAGAACGAATTTTTTAGACCACGTTAAAGGCACAAAACGACCTGGACGGGGGACGGACATTGCAAATTTGGAATCTCCATGTCTTGAAACGTAAAGTATCAAATTTTGAGGGGGGGGAGGGGTTGTAAAAAATTTTTCGTGACCGACAACATAGGGTAGAATGAATAATAAACCAAAACGAAGGGCCCTCTAAGGGAGTAGGGTTCCTTCAAGACAGAGAGAGCTGGGAAAAGTAAAAATGCTTCTTAGTTAGCGAGGATCATCCCTAGTCACTACTAGTGAAATTTCGTGGAAGCACAATATCCCTGTACAGCGTCGAAAAAGTGGGATATTCGCCAGTACGCCTGATAACATTCACTATGAGTCAGGTAGGGAGTTAAAAATTGGCAAAGTAGGCTTAGTTTGCCAAATAACGGTAGGTACTCACAATTGGATTTTGAAAATATCAAAATTAATAGCTGCAAAATGCTGTGAAATATGCGCTGCACAAGGCAACTACAGGAGGCTATGCAGAAAATCTTGGGGCATAACTCAAAAAATAATGGAATGGCTCTATAAGGGGATTATAAGACCACGCATCACGTGGAGGAAGGCGACAGGCCGGCTGACGGTACAGGGAAAATTCCAACAACTGCAGCGACAGGCGTGTCTTACTATTACAGGGGCAATGGGTACCTACCCTACTGCTGCAATGGAAGTCCTTTTGTTTTATCTGAGGTTTTATCTCACCTCTTCATATACACATTCAGAGGACTGTTTGCCTGGAAGCGGCAAGGCTTTTGCAGACAGGAAATATCACTACCAGGGCCAAGGCGAGCCTCCAAGGAATAACTAGACAGTTTAAGCTAGAAGAGGCCGCAGTCCTTGCTACTGACGTTGCTACAGAGCGGAGAAACTTTCGGCTGCCCTTCAGTGTTAGCGTCCACTCACGGGAACGATGGGAGAAGGAGACGTTCCAGACTGAGGTGGGCGCCCTGCAGTGGTATACCAATGGTTCGGTTATGAAAGGCAGAGCTGGACTGGGCATTGTAGGGCCCAACTACAGTCTCGCCAAACCGCTGGGAGAGTACGCCGTGATATTTCAAGCGGAAATCCTAGCAATAAAGATCTGCACGTTAGAGATCCTGACTAAAGAACTCAAGGGCAAGCGGATCTACATATTATCGGACAGCCAGGCCACCTTAAAGGCTATTGCAGCCTATAGTTTTAGTTCCAAGATGTCATGGGAATGCCTTCACGCGCTCAAGCAACTCGGCGCCCCTAATAGGCTTTCCCTCATCTGGGTGCCGGCTCACAGGGGGCATAAGGGCAACGAAAAGGCTGACTGCCTTGCTAAAAGGCCCATCGGGCCTGAACCATACGTGAATATGACGAAGAGTCACCTGAATCGTTTGTTGGCTCAATGGGAGATACAGGAAAATAGCGCCCATTGGCATCGCCAGCCACGATTAAGACAAGCGAAAAGGCTCGTTATGCCTTCCTGTCAAAGGGCAAAGGCGATGCTGACACTCTCTAGGCAGGATCTTAGAGTTCTGTCAAGCTTCCTCACTCAGATACCTCAGGCGGTGGAATGCAGACTTTGCGGCGAAGAGGACGAGACGGCAGGGCATATCCTATGTGAATGCCCTGCCTTGCCAGTCAAACGCTTCGAATATTTCGCCCAGGGGACCATTGAACCCCAAATCACAGCGGAATCTGCGGCGAAGGACATAATCTGTTTCCTGAGGGGGGCGGGTATGTACGACGCCCACTAAGAAAGGGTTAGTGTGACAATATGTGGCCGCAGTGACAAAGGGACTTGTCCCGCATGTCCTCATGAGAAGAAAAAAAAGGCTCACATGGTCAACAACTCATGTATGATGATCTATTTCGGAAAAGTTTTCTAATAACGAATTGAACGGAAACACTTTGAGGTTGAATCGTTCAGGGGCAATCGCTATTTTCAAGTTTTTAAAAAATTCCCTTAACAATTTTCGAATATCACGGTGAACCTAATATGCCTACTTATTGGCTTAGTTGTGTATTTGGTATACTCTGAGGTTGGTTCTGAAATTATCAATGAAAATTGGCTCGTCAGGTACTAATCGTAAGGCTCGACCAAATGCCAGTGTTGTTTGGTTCATCTGGCGTGTTTTCTGAAATTGGAAGAGGCGGCACTGCTGCAACTCAGACTCTCTCACCTTGGACCACTTAAAAGACTCGCCAAGACCTGACTTACCAGGCAAAGTCCGATTAATTAGCTCTTGTCTCCTCTCCACGAACTGGAATAGCTCTTCTCCAGGCTATTTCTTCGCCTGCCGCGTAGTTATGTAAAGCCGCGGAATATTTTACCGGTCGCTAAAGGTCGATTGCCCAACGATGCGCGAACGCTCGCGTCCGCATTGCCGTCAAATAAATCAGAGTTCGGAAGAGGGCAAAAGGATTAGTCACCGGCTCGCAGACAAAAGGATGTTTCTAGCGAAGGGGGGAAATAGATGAAATTCGTGCCCGGGCGTCTGAGGGTTTCGTTGTCCTTGGCAGGTTGTCCTCGAGGGGCTTCGTAGGAGGGTCAGTGAGACCGAACTGACTCCTGGGCCTGCCGTTTATGAATTAGCCCATGTCTGAGGCGGCCTAAATGGTTGATGGATCGCACCTTGTGACCAAAAGTTACTATTATATAATGGGGGGTGAACTCACGAAAATGAACTACTTGTTATAACCAAGTAGGTACGAGATAACGCAAAACCTGTATACATATAAACGACAATCTCAACGTAGAGGGTAGGATGAGGTTTGGGCAGTTTGTAAGTTCTAAAATATTATTGGGGTACTCGTCTAGTGCCCGATGATATACAGTACTTACAGTTCCGGCGGCCGTGGAAGTTATAAGATAAGAAATTATTCGAGATATGATAAACCTCTTTGCAAATTCTGTCTTTACGATTAGGTAGGGCTGTACAGATCGGAATTCCGAGGAATAAAGGGAAGGAAAAACCTTCAGAAATGGCGGTACGTACAGCGTTCTCCACGTTGGCAGTTGGGAACATGAATTCGATAGCTGAAGCTGAGCAACGAAAAATTTTCTTTTGAGTTTCGATGCAACTTCTCCCATGAACGACGATTTTATGGGAGTGGTTTAAATGTCCGAATGCCTACCGGTACGATAATGATGGGGTCTTTTGGGACGACGGGACCGATGCAGACCGGACAATGCTGAAGTGATGATGAAGAGGACAGCAATATGCAAACAGATCCCCTAAGACGGTGGAAATACGAAAGGCGTATCGTATGCTGACTATAGCAAACAGGCTAATTTGCCGAATTAATTGGGAGGTGAACGAAAACTAAAGGCTCCCATACACTATGCGATTGCCTGCAGGCCGACGCCTCAACAACCGATCGTAAGACCAATATCCGAGTTCCATACACTAGCAGTCAACCGCCTGCAGGTGGCCGTACTGAACTGCAGATGATAGCCTGAAGATAGCACACACTACAGTCCGGTACCTGCAGGCGGACTGTCGGTCAATGAAACAGGACTGCAGGAGATCCCCAGATTTTCACCATGCTCCGTCGGAAACGTTGCGCTATGTTTATTTTGAGATTTCATTGTGCTAGCAGCGTGTGCTCTTCATAATTTTCTGAGGAAGGTAGCAAAGCGTTGTACATGCCATCGAATTCACTTGATGTAGAAGATATTGATAGTGGGGAAGTTATTCGAGGGAATAGGGTGCAAGATCAGCTGGTCGGTCTACGACAGGGATATAAAGACAAGTTTTGTGTGAAAATGCAAAAGACAATTGTGATAATTACAAGAACTATTTTGTTGGAGAAGGTGCAGTTTCCTGGCTAAACAAATTTGTCACCAATTAGGGTGGGAGGGTGAAATATTATACTGTGAAAATTTGTTTGTACTGTTGATATAAATTAGAAGATAAAAAAAAAATAAATTAAAGGAATGGAATAAAATTAACTTACGAGTTGTGATTCCTCACCCCCAATCGTCGCTCTAGTTTCTTCATGGTCGGCTGTAAACAATAGCAAGTCGAAATACCACAGTGACGGGGTGTATGCGTCATCTCCCGATGAGCCCGACTTTTGCTGTTTTACTTTCTTCAACTCTATAAGGAACGCACATCTCAAGTTATTAATTTTTTTTTCACTGTGTCAATGGTGGCTGACGGCACAGTTTTTTTTATAGAACTTCGACAACTCACCATACGCCTCAAATCGCGATCTTTTATTAGGGTAGGCATCGTCCTTGACAGGGGTAGGCCCGATATAATTCAGTAAATGCGGAAATGAAAGGAGGTTTCCCGTCCATCATTCCTCGTCAGCCAGGCTGGTGAATGATCTCACGAAAATTATCTCACGCAAAACTGATGGAAACGGTGACAACAGATCGTTTGCCTGCAGGCTAACTGACAGTGTGTGGTGGGGCCTGCCCGGCGACTACACACCTTCAGTCCGGGCGAAGTGCAGTCCATTATCTTCTGATCAACTGATAAATGTGTAGGCAATCCCGATCTACGGAAAAAAATATTACTCAGCAAACCGAATAATGTCCATATCTTGATTTACAGTCATCACCGCCTGTTTCATCAGCGATAGTGTAAGCCGTCACTGAAGAGTATCATTGAACTTTCTCACGTAATATGAACCAATGAAGTACTCGCGAATACATCCTCAAGATCATCATAGTTTCGAAAACTGAGGACGACATTCTTAACTGCATTTTCAATTGCTAAAATGCCGCTCAAAACGCTAAGTTCCGTTGTCGATCAAAGTAGCGGACTGATTATCACCGTACACAGAAATAAACGGCGAACAGTGAAGTGGAGGTTGTTAGTCAATGAGTATATTTAGCTGGCTACCTTAATAATGAGTTTTCGGACGTCTTTTAATCTTAAATGTCTAAAATACCGCACAAATCACGAATTTCCTTATTAGTATCCGATAAAACTCGCCAAGTTAGGAGGAAGGTAGTGAATGAGTAGATATTGCTCGTGATTGCTCTTAATAGTGATTCGGTCTACAACATTCTGGAAAGGACCCCTCCCGAACAACTCCACAAATCGAAACGTTCCTGCGTCGATTTATACTCACCGACGCCTGATTTATCACCGAAATGTAAATAAGCACCAAACATTAACTACACTAAATAGTGTGATTTAATGATCAACGAAATACCTGTGAATACGCCTTCGGATCACGATTTACCATTATTCGCTTTTCTTCGTCTCAATCTCGTCACAGTGAAAAATATCGACAACCGACGAAGGTATTCTCAAAACGCGAATTTCCGTATCCGTATCCGAAACCAAGCGAATTTCTCTACTACTCAATTTAACCATAATTGTCCGTAATCATTAAGGTTACGGATGAAATGATTATTTTTATACGTAGGAATAAGAGTGCGTTGCACAGTACGAGATATGACAGGATTTGATCTTGGTTCTTCCTATCTCCCTCAAAGTTTCTAAATGTTTTTTACCACGTCTTCCACAAATAACGATATCGTCCAACAAAACTTCAACTTTTGGAAAAACTTCCGTTTCTGCATCAACCTTCCAAAACTGCCAGGGCCTCGTGAAGTTTTAGAGCACAATTTCGTAAATTTTAAATAACATATGAGTTGATGTTATAGGGGAACTTTTGAGTATGTGTCTCTTGAGCCACCAATCAATTAATATATCATTATCGGGTTCTGTAAAGGATTGGTCAGTGACTTAGATCAAGATATGGGAACCTAACTGAGTAGCTATGCTTCTTTTTTTCTGAGAGAATTGTGTGCGTTCAATAACAAAGAAACATTCTGCTCCACTGTAGCTCATGCAGTTTGTGAGTTGTAGAACGAAGGGTAAGCCCTGAAAAACGTTCTCCCTACTAGTCTTGCCATGAAAGTGTTTAAGTAGAAAAATCTGAAATAAAGCACGAAGTGGAAGGTAAGGGTTTCCTCTACAACCTTCCGACGCGTTAGTACGTACGAGCTTCTGTTGCGTTATGGTGAAAAGAAAACGAGAGCGATTCTCTGAGAAGCCGCCTAAAAACTTCGGATTTGCTTCATGTCATGACATTTTAAAAACGGCGAACAGGAATTTGAAGTTCTCCGAGGATTAAAAGCGTGAATCACCCTTCAGGAGGAACCCGTGGGACCTTCTGAATGGAGATTGCCCATTTTGTGAGGTCTCCCACTCCCCTCCATCATCTGCACAATCTCGAATCTTTCGAGGGCCAGAGATTCGAAAAGAAACGCCTCGGCAGCTCGAGGAACATGCTCAGACATGCGCGGCAGTTAATTATTTGCGAGCTCCGGGGGAAGGGAGCAGCCGTGAGAAAGTCGTGCGCTCTTGGGGTTTTTCACGAGCTCCGTAATATGTCGTCGGGCCTCCAGCGAATTTCAAGGACGTCCAAACCCCGAATATCTGTCGGCATTAAGCGGCGTTTCAGTTGGAGGGAAGAGGGTGAAGGGGTAGTGAGAATTCATTGAGTCCAGTGGTCAATGTCTGTAAGTAGCTGGGAATATCGGGTTTGGGAATTTTAATCAGACAAGACGGCCAGCCTGAGTGATTCCAGGGGTGCTTAGGAGCTGTCATGCAACCCTGATATATATAATGATGCTTTAGTGCATACTCGACTGCAGAAGCCCGAAATGACTCCCACAATTCTTTGAAATCCAAAGACTGGGCTTGCCTCCTGTTGACCAGCAATGCGACTGTCTCATTAATACTCGTAATAAACTACATCCGAGCATTAACGAACTTTCCCATCCATCTACGGAAAAATAGCAACTATTGCAGCGGTAGACGACGCTTGGTTTATGTTATTCGACTGGGACTCTGGATAGGTGAGAGGTGGAGGCTAATGAAAGGCCTGAATATTAGTCCATTCTTCCGAGAGGTCGAGAGACTACCTGATGTAAAGCATGTTGGAAGTATATTATACCAGGTGAGGAGATCTTCAGTAGCAGACGCTCATTCACGTCTTCCGCCAGTGGTAATGAGAATGCCGGGAAAGGGAGTAAAAATATTTTTTTTAAACAAACAAATCCTGTTAGCGACTGCGTGAACATGATTCAGAGTGAGAGAGAGACGTTTATTTTGTTGCAACAGGGCTAAACATATGGAGCGTAACAATTGCATTCTCAATGCAGTTTCTTGACGACTATGCGTTGAATCGGAGCTCCTAGGTCGTCGCAGTTGGTCAGCTGAGAAGGTTGATTGGTTCTGATTAGATCATTTCGTCCTGCAGCTACTGCAGACAGCATGTTTCAAGTTAGAAACGTTACACGTCGAACGTTGACCGATTTTGACGTTGGTCTTCCAATATTTCAAAAGTGACATCAAGCCCTCGCCAGAAAAATGGCGGTTCCGCCTGTTTCTCGTCGGTTGGAGCAACCTCTTTGGCGGTTAATCTCACGGGAAAAGCTCCGTTAAAATAGCAGTAATGAATCGCCAAAGAGAACTTCATGCATATAATATTCGAGTATGAAAAGCCAAATGTCGTGACTTGACGATGAGTCACGACGCAGCCAGGTACCAAACGCTTGACTCGAAGTATTTACACTCACACCGATTACAACGAAATCCGTCTTTTCCTCATTTCGCGTCGACGTGGGTGGTGCAGTCTGGTACATCTGGCGCTCTACGGTTCAAGTCCCTCGCTCTAAATATAACGCGTTAAGTAGAAATCCTTTTGTACGCCTTCGTCCGACCAATGAACTCAAATTTCGCGTCGAAGGGTTTCAATGTGTCCTCCGGAGTACACGAGCTGTTTAGATCGAAAGAAGGACGAATGAGCACGATAGAACGCCCACCAGTTGAGATGTGAGCTGCCGCGAGCGGGCGGTGGTGCCACGCAGAACTAATTGTGGCCCACGCAGGCCATAATTACTAAAGTACTTGCATTTCATACTGCAATCGTGATTTTATCTGCTTCTACTCAATGGCAACTGACACCTCAAGACGAGTATACCACGTTAGACAAGTGAGCCTCTAGTGGTTCTGATGACTCGTCAAACGCCAAAGCCTTTTGGAGCTTCATTAGACACGGAAACTTCTTACCTGTTTTCCACTACCCATGAGCTTTCGCTACACCTCTGTCGTCACTCCCCAGTTAATCGCCGACCTTCTTCAGTCTATCCAGTCAAAACTAGATGCTTCTACGCCCTCCCTTGATCTGGTTGCCGTTGATACACTCTTACTCTGCCTGCTTGGTGTTAATTCTGGCTAATGAGGTTGTCTCTACGATAGCCCGTCCCGGTTATTACTTCAGGCGGGTGTCTCCAACCTTGCTCGTTCACTCGCCGCACTCTTCAACTCATCGCTTCCTTCAGGCTGCTGACCTGGTGATTGGAGGTACTTCTTCAACGCTCCAGCTCCCCCTTGTTGGAAAGTTGCTAACTCTTGTCCAATTTCTTTCTAGTCAATGATCCCCAAAGTAGTTGAGAAGCTAGTAGTGAACCTGCTCTCCCCACGTATCGCCGAGGTACAGTACGGTATTGGTTGTGGTGGCTTCTCCATCACTAACCTATTTTATTTCCTGCTCAAGTGTTCAATGGTAGTGTACCGGGATGAACCAAATCCTTCGATTCAGCGGAGGCTCGTCCAGGGGAGCATTTATGCTGACTGGGCACCTCAAATGCCCCGATTCGCTCGAGACTTCGCTGCCATCAGTTGTAACCGAGCTGGTTCCCTCGTCGCCGTGTCGTCCACGCTCGCGTTCGCTCCTACTCAGATCCTTGTCTGTGGTGGTAAAACTTCCACGAATGTAATTGAGAACAAAACTCTGTTCAAATTGCATTCGGCGTGACATCGTACTAACTCCCCAACACTCTTAGTGCGATATCGCTTTAAATATTATCCCCCCCCCCTGTAACAATAGCATTGATTTGATGTTATCAACACTGATTGCCATATAGCTCTTTACATTTTGATTGTTCTGGAATTGCTTCGCATTGGGCTTTCTCTTTACATGGTTCATATAGCAACGTTCATCCTCAATAGGAATTTGTGGTGAACTCTCTGCTACAATATCGCATCTTCTGGTGTTTCTTTGGGATATCACCTCGGCCATTCTCTTCGATATCGCTATCAACACGAAAGGGTTTGCCTCTATAGAAATAAACATACATCCATCCGCGATAAAACAGCCTTTTGGCACCATTCATATTAACCTAGGTATATCGAGCTGTCAAAGAAAATATGTTTCACAATTATTATTTCACTATTTTAGTAAACGAATGTCGTATTTAACTCATTCGTGCAACCACAACAATACGTGGAAGGGTGCAACTAGTATACATATAAATACGGACGTATCCACAAATCAAATTCTAGCGAAATTAATAATAATAATCAATTTTTAGGCCATCGGGACACTTTCTTGTTTTGTACGAGCCGAGCATGAAAATATGTTAGTACAGCGCAGGAATGTACAGCATGTGGATGTTAGTTGAGTACGTGCGACCTCAAAATAATTCCATCTGCCGAGAACACGATGCCCTGAACTTGGTGTGGCTGAAACAGCCGCCCGCCTGCTAGTGAGTGCAAATCGCGAATTTTCGGACAAGAAAACGCACTTAAGAGAGCCTAATTTGAACGGTCAAAAATGCTAGAGCCGTCAGAGAAAATAACCACCACCCCCCACTTCAAAAGTCCCCTTACACATCAACGAGGCGGTGCATCAGCTCAGCGGTGGCATGTGGCTTCACACAGAACGATAGATAAATATCCATTCCGTAGTATAAAAAAAAGAAGAGTGTATGAGGCAGACAGATGGGAAGGGAATTGAAAGATGGCCAACCGAAGAGTCGTCTAGGAGCCGATGACGCTGAAGGGGGGTCCGTTTGTAATGGGAGCATCAATCAACCTGCCCGTGTCATCGATGCTGAAAAAAAAAAACACGGACGTCCTTCTTTCAGACAAGGGCCAGGGAGGGAAAAATGGAGCTATGCAATTCTTTATCGGGATGGACGGGCCTAGTAATGCGGAGCTATTATGACTGCCCCCTGGGAACAGCTAAAAGATGATCGCTCTCATAAGTCTATTGTGATCTCCTGTTTCTGGGAGGGTAATTACGCGGCGTGCAATGGACTGAGACATATTTGAATGCGTTATATATATTCCGAGGGTCGTTTGATATTTAGGAGGAAGACGCTCTCATATTTCGAGGGCGTCGTCGTTTAAAAGGCGCAATATAAGCATCGTACGTGTGCGTTTCGGGCTTTCAAAGGCTCATAAAGCAACTATTTTGGAAGCGGCTGAAGGGAAATCACGCGACACCAACTCACCTTGGCCTGTTCAGCAATTTATTCCACTCCAATTCAATCTGCCTTTCACTCAGTTAGTACAAACTCGATATTAGTGTTTATTTTCAAACAACCAAACAGTTCAGAAATTAGTGGATGGCTGATTGGCTAGGTCAACGTGCAGTTCATTCTTGGAACTGTCCATTTTGATTTTGAAGGTTCGTGCAGAGTGTTTTGGAAGAAACGCAGTGAAAATAATTTTCCTCCACCCCCGTGAATTTGACGATCTGCTTTACGTACGAGCGCCGTATTTTCATTTGATATATTTCTACAGAAATTTATGTGCAGAGAAGGCACTAGGTAACACCAAACACCTCAGAGTTTGATCTTGAGTAAACTAGAAAACGATCATCTCATTTTCTGATGTATCTTGAGTTACATTTCACAAAAATAGAGATTCTTCTTGGTTTACCGAAGTCTCACAAAGATGTTTACGAAGAAAGTTAGGTAGTGATTAGTGGAAGGTAATTTGAAAGTCTGATTTTGAGCAAAACGCGGGGTATTTTTCAATAAATCCCGCTCTTTTAATACTGGCATTGTCCAATGAATCATCTATGCGATGAGGGAGTTCTCTAAAGTTGTATTTCAGTCGGTTTATAAAAATTTAAATGAACGTAGCTCAACGGACTCAACGTTTAATAACGTTCTTAAGATAAATAGGAGCAAATAAAAAAATCACGGAGTCTTAAGCCACCATTTTCTGTAGAACAGGGCAACACTGTCTCTTTCCCCTGTTAAGCGTGTGATTTTGCAGTTTTTTTTTATAACTCTGGCAGTCCTTTATTTGGGATGAGCACCATGGCCAGGCCAGTTGTGCCAGTCCTAATGTCTCATACGTCCTATGGAATACCGGGCACTGCCCGTCTTAAGAGAACCTGTACCATAGACCAAAAGTCACTCACTTTCAAGAGTCGGGCACTGGGCAAGGACGTGATACGGAGTTTCCTCATCTGCACCACGCCATGATGGGTGTCAACTATGCTCATAACATACAGATCTGTTCATTTTGCAGTGTCTCGGAACGATTCACGCTATCTACCTCAGGTCCTTCCTCTGCGTTTTCAGAAGGCTACGCCTTTGGAGAGCCTCACTCATGCAGCATTCCAGAGTCTAGTGGGTTCTTCTGGCATATTCTCTCACTGTTCGCTTGAAGAGTGATGAAGATTTTCCACAAGTGGGAGTACAGTAGACAAACCGAGTCTAGCCAGATGGTCCGCCCTCTCATTCCCAGAGATCCCTTAACGCCCAGGAATCCAATAACTTCATTAGAGCTGAGCAGTCTTCTCCACTCAGTCACGAGTTATGGCGTTGTGTAGTTGTCCTTCAGCACCTAACGAAACCATCAGTCATTATGTTGATAGTTTCATTGCTATCCCCATTATCATGCATTATGACGGCCGTGTTAGCATAAATCTCTGCTTGAAACCCCGTTGGAGTGGGGCCCAAGGCTATGTACGTCCCATAACTCGTACCCTCCAGGGTTTTAAATCCATCAGCGTTGACGTAGATACAATTAGGTGGCCGAAATCGTCGACTTTCGCTGTTCCACAGGCTTTCCTCTGTTTGCACATTGTATTTGATATCGAACTCATAGAAGGGCACTATCATGTCAGTAACTATGGATCTCCGCGAGGTTTCCACATTCCTGCATGTAGATCTCACCCCGTGAAATAGACAGTAGCCCCCTGAATAGTGCTGTATAATAGACAGTAGCAGTTAAATAGTGACGAAGATTCTCCATGAAGTCGGAGTGGCCCTATAAGTACAGTAGACAAACCGAGTCTAGCCAGATGGTCCGCCCTCTCATTTCCAGAGATCCTCTATGCCCAGGAATCCAATAAACGTTAGATTTTGCTGAAGAGTTGAGCACTCCCCCGTTCCTGCATTCCCTCACATTTTTTCACGTTGAGTAGTTGTTTTCCAGCGCCTTGCGAAGCGCTTGATCATCAGTCATTGTGTGCTGTGTGTGTTGTATTTTATTGCTAGCCCCTGTTCCATGCATTATGACGCCATGGTAGCATAAATCTCTCCTACTCTTACCTGAGCTACTAATCCAATCCCCAGAGCCCGTACCCACCAGAGTTTTAGATCCACCTTTCTTGACATAGATACAATTCGAAGGCCGAAATCCCACCGGTTGCACTTTTTATCTTCGGTAGAACTCGTACCTAGGACCATCATGTTGTTGATCATGCCGAGCTTCATCAACGTTTCAATGGACATTGCCAGGTGCCCATTACTAGCCTGTGGCACCTTAGCTAATCCATGTGTATTTATTGAAATTTGAAAACTGTTTTAAAGTAATAAATTTGTATTTACAACAGAAAAAAGGAAAACATTTAAGAACGAGATTTTTGTATGTTTTAAAATGTTCAATAACTTCGTTTTTGTTCTTCATGAAATAAATCAATGAATATCTTGAATATTCGTCGATGAATGAGACAAAGCATCGTGCTCCACCTGGTGAAAGGGTTCGAAATGGTCCCCGTACATCTGAGCGTACGATTTCGAGGTGTTCGAGATTTTTCGTTTGTTCGCTGGAGGTATATTGAATTCTTGTGAACTTTCCTTGCACACACGTTTTACAGTATCCAACCTGGCAGAGGGATTAAAATTTAATCCATCAAGGAGTTTTCTTTTCGCTGCGAGTTTCATGTTGACTTCGTTTAGATGACCCAACTTTTTGTACCAATTCATGATTTTCGACTATAAAATTTGATGTTTCGCCTTTTGAATATGATGAATCGATAGTTGTTAATAGTAAAGTCCATTTTCTGCTCGTTTAACATCAACGATGATGTATCCCCGTTGATCGGTCGGTGATTTTTCCTAATGACAAGAGATTCGTTGTCAAATTTGGAATTTAAAGAGTTTCTGGCAAATCTTCCTTTAAATTTAGGGTGACAGTTCCTGTGCCGTCCATCAGAGTGGTTGCCTCTTTAGAAGCAAGTTTCAATTCACCCGATGATTTTAGTTTGCCCAATGTTTCGAAGTTCGACAAGGCAGAGCACAGAGAGATGTGGGAAGTACAACCGCTGTCAAGGCGGTTCCACCTTGAATGTCGTTTCTTTTTTCTTCCCCGTTTTCTTATACCAACAGTCCTTTGTCATACGCCCAAATTTCGAGCAAGTATCGCACTTCGGTTTTAATTCAGGTGACTGATTGTTGTTGCTGTTGTTCTTTCGTCGTTGATTGTTGAATCGTTTGCCGAAAAATGCTCACTCAGCTAATGAATTGTTCTTGTTTCGCGCTTCATATTCCTCCATTATTTTTATTTTCAAATTTTCTGTTGATGGGAGTTCATCACGCGATTTGATAGCAATCCTGAAGTTCTCAAATGATGGTGGAAGAGAGTACATCATTATGCTCAACAAATCATTATTAATAATGATGTCCATTTCTGCAAGTTTGTCGACGGTGTCACAAAATTTATCTGAATAGTCGCGAATATCTTCCTGTTTATTCGTTTTATGAAGGATGAGGAGTTTCGATAAAGTAGTCTTCCGGGCAGGTCCCTTACTTTGGTAGATGTTCGTCAGGGTATCCAATCGATGTTTGGCAGTTTTTTATTTGTTTTAATTCGGATGGTGAAATTGTCAGAATTAATTTCAATCGAGCGTTTAAGTCAGTTTTGTCCCAGTCTTCAGTATTTATGCCACCCCCACTATCGTTTTCCGGATTTCGTTTAGTACCTGAAACGTAATCCCATAAACACGTATGAGAAGCGCTTGTGCTTGCAACTTCCACGTATCAACATTGTTCCGCTTCAGTGGTTCAATTCTACATGAATTCATGGCACTAATACTAATACTTACAGATTCACAGTTGTTGAATTGTGGCCTGGGCCTTGACCTATTGAAATTTGATCACTGTTTTAAAGTAATAAATTTGTATTTAAAACAGAATGCAAAAAGGAAAACATTTAAGAACGAGATAAACGACACGACGCCATTTTACCGAGATTTTTGGAGACGAATTGAAGAAGATCCAGCTGACATAAATAAATGCGTTGCCGATGGTGATGAGAAAGTGTCCAATTCCAATAGTATTCAGTCCGTAGGCCAACTTCATACTCTCTGCCTTTACAAATACATCAAGCCGAAGAAGTTCAAACATCCTCTCCATAGTATTGGTGTGGTTTTCATCACCGCTTTGAATGAGCTAATGTCTCTGATGGCAGCTCTGGCCACCCGTAGGTTACAATCTGCCCGGATTTTTGCAGCTATCCCGCGAAAATAGTGACATAACTCGTGCGGTGTGACATCCGTCAAAAGCTTCCCTCCCGTTTGACGTAATCAACTTCCAAACTCGTGAGAAATTTCTAAACGACGGATAACATCTTGACGCACTTGGGATTGCCGTCGTCGAAGAGCTTCCCCTTAGTCTTCCGCCACTTGGGATTAGTTAGATGCTCTTTTCTGGGTCGAGAAGAAAGTAAGTTCGCCTTTCCTCCCATTTTCCCCTTTCGCTCGTTTGTGGTTACCAACTGTTGCACGTAGAACCGACTCTATTAAATTGGGTTAAAAGGGGTAAACAGTTTTAACGGGACTCCCAAACGAATTTGACTGAGTTTCACGGCATTTTGGGAAGCTCGTCTTTAAGTTTTCATTACTATTGTTATTTAGATTATTATGGAATGCACTGCATGTTAGAGCGACGCATCACAGAACTTGACACCCTCTTCCTCTCTCTCTCTCGCTCGAAATTGTTTCTTTTGTTTTGATAATTCACTGTTTAAATATTTGATGAAAACTTGACAGACGACATTTATTTAAATTTTAAGATTCTGAATTTTTTTTTTTCATGTTTTTTTCTCTCTCTCGTTCTCTCTCTCTCAACATGCAGCAGAAGTATATACGCAGATGATCTCGTCATTTACTTAACCTGCAAACCAGAAGATCTCATTGACGCGGTATAGATGGTCAACGAAGATTTGAAAAATCTGTCGGCTTGGTTCACTAAGCACGGCCTAATTCTGAACCCTAAAAAATGATGCAGCATGATAATAGGACATGCCAGGCTACGCGCAAAACTTCCTCTGAGCGATTTACCAAATTTGATGATAAACGTCAACAAAATACAATATGTTACACATAGTAAATGTTTAGGAATCGTGCTACAAAATGATCTATCGTGGACTTCACAGACAGACATTATAGTAGGGAAAGTGCACTCACTGCTTTATGCATTAAAAAATCTGCTGATGTGTAAATCCATCAATGTAAAAAAATTATTGTTTAGAACCTTAGTTATGCCTTATTTTATGTACAGTGTATCGGTTATGTGCGGTCTCAACACAATCCGTTGTGTCAAGATGCAGAGAGCCTCAAATAGTTCCATCAGATATATTTTAAATCTGAAATACGATGATAAAATTCGTGATAAATTTAAAAAACAACAAATTCTCAAAATTAATGAATTAATACAATACTCTACGCTAGCAATCACATTCAAAATTACTACAACTAAACAACCACCATATCTCGCGCGACAATATTTGATATTTTCACAAATTCATAATTTAGAAACCAGAAACAAGTTCTTAAATTACCGTTTACCCCAATGCCATACCACTGCCTATAGATCATCATTCATCTCACAAAGCATATCATAGTACAATGGACTCTCATCAGAACTAAAACAACTAAAAAGTCATACAACTTTCAAGAAACGTGTGAGAGAATCTTTGCTATCCCTTCAATAAATTCCTCTAAACTCTCTAAAATCATGACACGACAGGCTATTTAAATTATGTGTATTGTAGTATATCTGAAATTTGTTCGAGAAGAAAATAATATTTAAAAAAATAATAATAATAAAAATAAATAAATGAAAAAAAAAACCGATTAAATAATGAAACGGAGATGTTGTTGTTGTAGTAGAAAACTAGTTAATAAGAAGGAGAAACGAAAACTGTTGACGCGTTTGTATTTATCATCTTAAATTTTAAAATTTCTGGTTAGGTGTAAGAATGGTCGTGTACGACCAAATCTCGCCAGATGTATCAATAAAGCCGTCATTCATTCATTCATTCTCCCTCTCTCCCCCAATCACCCATTAGCGCATTCGGGGATTTCCGAGGGTTAAGTTACTAACCGAAATATTTCAACTCAATTCATATGAATTCTACGTAGGAAGTGGTAGCGCTAATTGAATGAACGAATGAAATGTTTTGTTGTATAAATCCGAAGATATTACAAGAGTTGATGTAGCTTCAGAAGATAGGTATATGCATACAAACTTAATTCGAACGGTAGGATGTATAAATACAACAGTACCCTATGTAAGTATTCTCAACAAGAAAAAAAAGTAAATTGTAACATCCAGTTAAAAAGAAAATTGCCATTTTCGAGTCGTCAGGAAAGAAACCCCTCATTTACAATAATTGCTCTTTGCCTGATGGCTGTATATAGAAAAGAATACAGCTTCTTCCAGTCGTGTTCCAGTATAGGGCCTGTCGATCGTTTAGGGATTTTTCGTTAAGCCACCGTTCTCTTTCTGCTTCAAAAACTGCGCATTGCTTAAAGAAATGGTGAAAGCTGTCTGTTGCTCCTGGTATGTTGCAAATCTCGCATGGACGCTCGCTGACAAAAGTAACACGCACCTTTCTGAAAGATAATGATGCTTTTTCAAACCATAAAGCTCTAATTCGGGCAATAATCCTTTTCATGGCTAGGGATGACTTCGAGTGAAGGAAATAGGACTCATCAAAGGTCAGGTGCTTGAAATAGGTATTAAAGAAATTGGGTTATATCCGCCAGTAGGCAAATTACTAAAGTTAACGTACCTGTTAGGTGAGTCCGTCTCCTCTGGCTTGTGAGTAACTCACAAGCCAGAGGAGACGGACTCACCTAACAGGTACGTTAACTTGAAATAGGTGTTGAAATTCGATATTGAGACCTGTTCTTCAACGCTGGTGAACAACTGAAGACCTATACCTTCCAATTTGTTGGGTAGCTTTTGTTTGAAGTGTGACACGTTTTCCAATAAGTCCTCAATGTTGAAATCCGCCGCCAATTTACGCAGCTGGCTGAGCCAGTCACTTTTAAGATAGCTAACAGGGGTGCTTCCGAGCTCTTTCAAACGAGCAATGCACCGTTTTGGGTATCGAGTGTCCTCCATAGTTGCCAGCTTGTAACACCATGTAAGTGCCCTACTTCAGTGTGCCAATTTCCCGTTTTATATAAGCATCCGGAGTATTCCTTGGGAAGTGGAGGATGTTTTTATTGGAGCGTGATTGAAGTTTCTCTAAGCAGTCGGTATAAAAAATTGCCCATACTTCAGCGCCATAGAGCGCCGAAGATGCACTGAGTGCTTCAAGTAAACGGTTCCAAACCTTTGGAGAGTTTGGACGGGAGTGGCTAATAATTTGAAGTGCACAACCAGCTGCAGCGAGGCCCTTCTTGAGAGCCGCCTCTGTTTGCAGCCTGAAACGTCCTGTGCTGCTGAAAGTTATTCCCAAGTAATTAAAACTATTCCCGACCTTCATTTCTTGACCCGCGCAGTGGAATTCATATGACGATAACCTTCTAAAGATAACCATCTAAGATTTGTCAGAGTTTACTTTTAATTTGTTAGTTTCGCAGTATTCATCTGGAAGACACAAAGTTTTCTTTATTCCTCAGTATGCAACTCATGTATTGTTGAACAGAACTAAACCATCTGCATAGAAAAGATCCAAATGGGCACCGGTTATCTATTTCTTCTCAGGAGGGCTTCAAAGTCTGCCACAAACAAGGAAAAGAGGACCGGTGAGAGAACGTCATCTTGCAAAATACTCTCATGTATAATTTTTTCGTATAATGCCTCCCTGACTGAATTGAGAAGCGAGCACTGAACCCCATGTTCAAAAGTTTTCTCCAGAGAATATCATGCTGGATTGTGTCAAAACAAGGTGAAAAGTCCACAAAGGCTGAAAAAAGGCACCGACTCAATCTGGTATTTATACTAATCAGACAGTGTAAGGTAAAAATGTGGTCCATACATCCTTTCTTTTTTCGAAACCCGATTTTTCTGGAATCAGTTCGTGTTTTTCGGAGTATGCCAGCAGGCGTTTCAGGAGGATCTGGTTGAAAAATTTTAGAATGGGGCAGTGCTAATTTATATCCCGAATTTATCATTGCTGCTACGATCTTATGGAAAATATTTTGTGCAATGCAACTTTCATCCGCCCTACTTGTACCGAGGCCACTGCGGGATGTAAAAATAAGGGTAAGAGGAAAACCGGTTCTAAACTCTATAACCGGTTCTATAGTTATCACAGTGATCAAAACAAAACTTTTTATTTCGCTGGGCTCTACGAAGTAGAAAGGAAAGTTACGTAATCGGCTGAAAAAGAATTTAAGTTCTCTTCTGGTCTTTACGTTTTAAGGCTTTTTAAGTTCGTAAACACACAATTTGGAAATATTATGTGTACGCGTGCCTACGGCAGACGACAGAACAAAATCAGCTCGAACTTGATACGTAGCGAACGAATTGCCACGTACGCCAACATGAGCGTGAGGAAAATCCGCTTAAAACTATAGTCCAAACAGGAAATGTTTTTTAAAACAAAAATGGTTCTAACGATTTTGATTAAATGTCTTATATAGACAGCTTCAACAATAATGAAAAACTCCCATTAGTGGAAAAATGTCAAGAGCAGCTCAATAAATTACCAAACATTTCGACGAAAATCGATTTCAGCGCTGTTTCTTCGTTAAAAACTTCGCTTTATACAATTTTCAGAAAACGTAACGAGTATACAGTGGATATACTGTGATACTTTGATAATGCTCGTTATGTATATAGGAACTACTCCAGAACTTGCGGCATTTCAACCACCGCCGTTTCACTTAAAGTTTTGCCCGATAAATCTGAAACACAATTTTATTATCCGTGCTCAAAAAACTCCGTTCAAAGCCTCATTAGTTCTACCAATTGCTCAATAATGGCGAGAGCATAGGAATGAGGAGAACAATAAATTCCGCCACTGTGAAGTTCAAATGAATTGAATTAGAACAAAACCAGCGAGTTGGCGCAATGCTAAGGACAGTTGTGTGCCGCGTTGCACCTGATGTTTTCCTCAAGAACGGCTCTAACGATAATGATCAAATTTCTTGTATCGACAGCTCCGTTGAACGAGGTAGTGCCGTAAAATAATCATTCGTGGGAATAGGACGCGAGAAGCTCAATAAATGATCATAATTCTGGCAGGACTAAGGAAAGCAAACTCTATTTTTTAGGAAGTTAGTTGAGCTTAATTGTTGTGGCATTATAGGGGAAGAATGGCGAAAGAAGTTGTGAATGCTCGGTGTTTAATTTACCGGTGTTGAGGAACGTTGTGTTATGCTTCGCACGAGACTATATCTCTATGCACTGGGTGTGACGGCAAATAAAATCAGTTCCCCCCATTCTTGTGGGCGTTACAAATTTCTCGTGTCCGACATCCCCAAGTGCAGAACGGTGAACTAGAAAAAGCGAGAACGCATTGAAACGCATCGGGGAGCCGCGAAGGCTGTCGTAAAGCCATCTTTAGACCCAAATGGACACCTTCGGAAAAACGGATATGCGGCCGGGTGATACAAAGAGGCTGAGCTCGTTCGAACAGTTTGTTTGAAAGGTGCCAAGGCTAATAATCCTTTTTTGACGGGACTCGAGACAAGCTCTAGGCGGCCTATACATTTATACCTAACAAGAGCTGTATATATTCGAGAAACGGTCGAAAGGAGGGGAAACTCCGTCGTAACAAGGGGGATACAAACTCCTTCTAGTTGCGCGCACAAGAGGCTCAATGGAGCGGCACTTCTCATGAGTTAAAACCGAGATCGAGAAAACCCCTTCGGGGGAAGATTGGCAGGAGTGTCAACTCCTCCGCAGCCAATTACCAACCTCTTCCTTCCCAGTGACTTCCCCCTTATTTGTTACTCTCGACACCGGAGACGAACGGCATTTTCTCTTGTCTGACGCCTTGAACGTTGGTTTAGTAGTCGTCACAACGTCCTGCAGGTCGTCTTTAACAAGATGAGGACTTCCCCGAGCGATGAATTCAGTGGGTTGAGTCGCTAGAGATTTCATCCATGTGAAAACCTCTGAGCTTTAATGAATTTTCAACCGCCCTCGATCATCCTTTCTACTACCTTCGACTCCACCAGGTTGAAACAGACGATCAGATGTGGTCAGCACACGGCTTTTCTCGATGGCTGAGGCGAGATGCTCCATATCACTTGTAGAAATATCTGGCGGGGTGCACAATTACACCTTAGGCAGATCTTATTAGGAAAAGGTGAGGTGAAATATTCGGACATTGGACTTTTTATACATCGCGGAGCAGAAGCAGGTTGCATCGTCGTCCACCTCCCCAAGTCTCAACTCGCCGCCTCTTCATGTTCGCCTGTACTGTCTGGTCATCAGTATCCTCACGTGCGCACTGTCTACTAATTGACAATTTTTGGTTCCTCAGTATCCCATAACCCAGATCTGTGGTTACCAATTCAGAGCTGCTCTACTTCTACCACCACCAAAACGATCCACTAGACGACGACCACTCTACTCATCGTCACCCACCAACATCACGGTCAGAAATTCTGTTTCCGTTTCTTTGTTTTCCAGAAGAACTATCGTTTGTTTTCTTTTTTTTTTCTAACGCGGACTATTTAATTTATTTTTCAATTAAATTGGATTAATTTGGTACCAAGAAGACGCATCTTAATTTCAAGAATTTCTTTACATTATTTCATATTTTTATCAATTATAATTTTTCATTGTTACATTTCATTTTTCGGAGTTAGTAGTTTATTTTCCACGCTAACACTGCGAACTAGCAAACCAACAGTGCATCACATAAATTTCCCTGTCCCCACGTGTTTTTGTAAATGGAAATTTAGTTTTTGGGCTCAGTCCATACCTTAATCTTGATTAAATCCTCAGCATCCAAATCCATCTTCCTCTTTCAACCTGTACACTTCACATTTGGATTGAAGCTCATTAAGGAATGCCGTATATGTAACCTGTTCACAGGTCACTGTCCGCTGATGTACCACCTTGCAAATATTGGCAAGTGCGAGGTACAGGTATGGAGGTTCTGGGAGGTAGGGCGAGACGGCAGAGCATGTGCTGTGCGTATGCGATGGACTCGCGGCATCCCGCCGTTCTGTGTTTGGGAGGCCCTTTATTCAGCCCGAAGAGGTGGCAAATGCCGATCTTGCCGCTTTGTGCGTGGGTGGTGGGGGCGCATAGGTGACGTCACACCAAGTGAGACCAGTGCCGTGGGGCCTGGGGGCGGTGCAGGTGGGCCATGATCCGAGTATCATGGACGCCCTTACAATAGGCCCGTTTGTGGCTGCAGTGAGGGTATTTCCTGCATCCACCGTTTTCAAAAAAAAAAGGAATGCCGTGCAATCGTGTAAGCAAGCAATTTGGAGAGTGTTGCAGATTTTATATAGCATATTTTTTATTTGCAAATTAGTTTCTATGCTTAACTTGTTTATTATTTTATTAAAATATTTTATAGCATTATATTTGTACTTAATAGATTTAGGTGGGAATCCAGGCATCATACAATCATTGTTAGGTGGGAAAGAGAAAGAGATGGTATTAAATGAAGTTAATAGAGGACTGTGTTAGTTACGTCACAAGAGAGTTACTTAAGACTTTAAGTCGAAATTATGTGAGCACAGGTAGGAGGTGAATAAGAGTTACTCTGTTCAGGGGCGGACACTAGGAAGTGCGTTATCGGTTCCTGACATCCTAATCCTTGTGTTCTGTTGGTCTTGAAATATTGCAAGAAGGAAGTTGGTTGGTACGGTTAGCAGATAGTTTTCCACGGCTCCGAGATCAGCGTACTGAGGAGTTCAGAAACTACATTTGGGTTGAGGACAGTAAGCTCTTAAGTATTGGTACACATTTGAATTGCATATGAGCTGCTGCTGCTGTAAATACAGTTCCAAGCTCTGGTGAGTTGCGTGCACAGTAGTGAGAACATTGAGCCCAAATAGGCTATGAGGAGAAGAGCGATCGATTGGTCGGTAACAAATATTTGGCACATGCGTAGGCTGCTCGCATACCTTGAAGATGAGTGAGAAGATTCTTCTCGCCCTCGGAGGGACCAGGCCGTTCCAACGGAGCAGAGCGGGCCGGAGAAGATCGTGAACGCCCTGGCAACGGCGGCGGTGGATGGCTCAGAGATCAACCGATCGACACGAAGATTCAAATAGCGACGAGAAATTTACGAAGCAAACGGTGGCCCGGCGGTGAGGTGGCGGTGCCGCGTAATATTTTGTGGCCGGTGCGGCGCGCTGCTGCCTGGACCCCGAACACTTGTTACGTAAAATAATAGCTGCGCTGAGGGGAGGCTCAAAACTCGTTACTGATAGACGTTGAGGCATGAAATCTCGTAAAATATATCGTCGATTCTCCGCGGGGTGCCGGCCGATGATTTACGAATATCCACCGACTCCTTGCTGGTCCCTTCCTTCGTTACCGGCCCTTTTTCGAGGCAAATGAGCTCTTTTCCCAAACTCATGCTCCTCTCCCCCACCCTCCCCTTTTTTGGGGGCAGTTGGTCAGTTTTCACGAAGTCACGCAGGGGGTACGCGTCTGTACAGTACTCAGCAGTTCCTAGTGATAATACTTTAACCTGTTCGTAAAGCTACACAATCATGTGGGTCTCCTCGGGCCAAGTCAGGGGGTTTCCTAAATCATCCCAGACCCAAGCAGGCTTACGAATTTGATTTGCATACTTTACATTGCTTCATTTGAAGAAAAACTTACAGGAGTAATGTTCTTTATGAGGAAATTAGGTGATGCTTGGAAGAATTTAAGGAACACGTCATGGAATGTAAGGCGACAATCCAGAGTAACTCTCAGAAAGAGCTGTACTGTTACGTGAAATGCTGGGAGCTTGGAATTCCTAACACCACTTGATGCACAACACACCTAATTAAATGGTTAGGTGTGCTTTCAAAGTGAGGACGTTTCTTACATTATTGTGCCCACAACTTCATGATTCTTGACACTAGCTTCATTGATTCCAATACCGATCTGCGTCTACGCGTTCTTTTAGTCAAGGCTTGTGCGAAAAAGCACATCTTCCATTTCTTGAGACTTTTTAACAAAACCCGCTGCCTAAAGGTATACGTATCACCGTTTTTCTGGACTGTTGATGAGGTGAGCACCTGAAGGCGTTTATTCGATTGTCTGTTGATTGTGAGTGTCCAATTGTTACTGACTTTTCTTTTCACTTCAATCTGAGCATCAGATATTTAGTGTGCAAGAAGTTTAATGTCCTCCCACACAGGTGGATACTATAGTATAGTTACTAGCTTTCCAAAAAGCCCTTTTTTCAAAATTTCAACAGGAAGAGTACGACCCCCAAAAATTAGCATTGTGAAGTGCTTCTTGGTGATCTTTACTGCTGTTTTGGGAGGGATTAATATTGTAAGCAATATCGAACTAAGAGAGTTGCGGAGTTAGTACCATTTTAAGCCGAATGCAATTGGAACAGAGTTTTATTCTCAATTACAGTTGGGGAAGTTTACCACCACAGACAGGGAACTGAGTGGGAGTGAACGCAAGCGCGGACAACACGGAGACGAGGGAACCGGCTTGGTTACAACTGACGGCAGCAAAGTCTCGAGCGAATCGAGGCATTTGAGGTGCCCAGTCAGCATAAATGCCCCGGACGAGCCTCTTCTCGAATCGAAGGGTTTGGTTCCTCCAGGTTCACTGCTTACAGCATATACCAAATCATCTACATATAGACCAAAGCAACCTGAGGAGTCCACAAGAGACATTTGAAGTAGTTTTTTCCTTATAAAACTCCCCACGTGGTACTAGCATTCTCGCCAAAACTCGAGGAACAGTTGATTCATTGAGCAACCTGTACGTACGCCATACGAAACGCTGGAGACACCCAATAATGGGGATCTCTGGACAATTGCTTGGAGAAGAGCTGAGTTTTGGAGTAACTTTATGAGTTTTTGGGCCATAAGGAGGTGGAAAACATAAAGGGTGAGAAGTGAGGTGAGCGAAGCGGGATATAGGAAAACCCAAATGTGGGAAAATATATTGTCTGTATTTATTATTGTTGTATATCGTATCTTCATGACTCATCTATGTAATGGTTACCAAACGAAGGTCGAGACATATGTAGGGGCAACTGAGTAAAGCCCTAAAACATAAACAAGACCAGTTTCACGTGGAGCGAAGTTCTATCTGGATAAACTGAGAGAAAAACGATAGCATTAGTGGCATGAGTAATAAAGATCGCCAAATGCACTTGAGTGAAGGTTGTGTGATGCGTAGCACCACACACATTACGCTTATACGCTGCATCCACCAGAAAGCCGAATGTCTAACTGTCCAATGAAGACGAAACCGCGAGATTACAAATTTCCTCGTTTTATTTGACCAAGAGAAAGTGTCAGGAGGATAAACGTAGACATTTTTTTTAACGCTATTCACACCTCAAAGCTGAAAGCTGTCCCACCGCTAACTCATTCCGGGAAACCTGTTGGCAGGCGCTTTTATTGGGAACTGAGGCGAAAGAGGTGAATGAATATTGTTCGACCTAGACAGACAGTTTTTGGCACGTCTCTTTCGAATTCCCGTCTATCTCTTATTATATTGTCTGCCTAACCTACTTACGCTGCCAAACCTTACTCTCACCAGACAGCTTCTAGTTTTATTTTTATTTTCCGCCCTCCCCACTCATGCCGATATGAAACGAGGAAGTAAACAGTTCGACCGGTTTTTTGAAACGTCTTTAGGGCAGAGCGTAGAAATCCTTCGGTAGCGACGGCACAAATAATATTTAATATACTTTGAAACGCGAACAATAATAACGTTTTTAGAAGTGTTGCGTCACAGCGTCAAAACTGCGCTTTTGTATTAAAATCGTTCGCATTGTGTTGGGCTTTACATCTCTTTCTCTTTCATATCTTCGGGCACGCTACAGACGTAGCTTAATTTTATATTTGAGAGAAAACGGCTCAAGCTCAAAATTGACATTCATCCAGCAGATCAACGTGATAATAGGGTTAACAGCAAAATCTGTTCAAACCTAACTGGGGTGTCATCATAGTAATCAAAACATCAAATTTGTTGTGTTATGAAAACGTCCCCGATTCCGATTGAATTTTTTGTGTGAACAGGTCCAAGTACCGAGACGTTAATGGATAATATTCGCTTGCAGCAAATTGGGAAGAGCACAATAAATTACCAAGCAGTTCGATGGTCGTTCATCTCATTTACTCAATGCTTATGTCATGCTCATGCGAAATTGGACTGTCACCTCATATACACTTTTACGTACTCATTTACTAGCATTTTCACAAATTTTTTACTTGCTAATTCCAAAGCAGCAAAAATCAACATTCTCAAAAAAATCGTGTTGACAGTTTCACGAATCAACTTGCACTGATTGATCAGTAAAGGACATGGCATAAGTGGGAGCAACTTAATAAATACCGTTGCGTTGAGCGCTACCAGCAGCAGTATAGAAGATGAGAGTTTGATAAAATATATAGGGACTACTCCAGAAATTCTGTAACTTACACCACTGTTCATTTATCGTCATTTCTAAATGTTTTACCCGATAAATCTCGAAAAATGATTACTATATTTCTCAACAAAAAAATCCTGTTTACAGCATCATTTATTGTCCGCGTACCAGTTGCTGGAGTAATGGCCAGGGTACGAGTATGTGCAGAACAATAAATTCGGAGCTGCAGGGGCCGAGAGTTTTACCAGGTTGAAATGAACCGACTGAAAAGTGAATTGGATTAGTAGTAAAAGCCGCGAAAACCAGTGAATTCACGTAGAGCTAAGGAAAGATAATGTGATGTTTTGAAAAGCGTCTTGGAAAGTTTGGTGCCAAGAAGTAATTTTGACCAGTGAAATCCGAAGAACGGGTTTCTCAAAATGTGCGTATACTAGGAAATGTAGCTGAAATCCTTAAAACCCACGTTACTCCTTCAACTACGTTGTCTCGTTCGTTCACCCAGTGCGCGTCGCTCATTTTCCGATATATTCTCTTATTTCGCAGTAAAATATTATATCTGATCCAATTAGGCGGAAATATTGGCGGTTCTTCAGTTTAAATTTCCACTCTCTTCAATCCCGAGCTCCGAGATCCGAAGCTGATATATTCAACCGGAACGGCGTAAAAATTACGCGACTTGGGTCTCGCCCTCCCAACAAACAGGTTCACCTGAAAGGTTTCGCTCTGACGACCGTCCCGTGGGAAATCCTGGGAATTATTCCCTTCGGGAGACTCCAAAAAGACGCGTCGGGACGATTTGGTCGTTCAACTTCTGAGAGTTGCGGGGAAAAACGAGCTTCTGAGGCGCCCAAGTTCCGCGGAGATCCGCCTTTTTTGAAAAAAAAACAAAAATAGGAGGGGGGGGCACCACACTCTTTGCCAATCCGCGGATGCCTCTTTAAAACCCATTCGTACCTCCCCCCTCCACAATAACTAATCGTCACTTATCACCCCTTCATGGTTCCCTTTATTAAAAAAATTATACGGCGTATTTCTTCTCTAAATTTAATGATTTGGTACAAACAAAACGTATAAACAGAAGGCAAGTAAATGACAGAAAACAACACCACATACTCACGCGAAGAGAATGATATTACTTCTGGATACCATTAAAATGATCCAAACTTTTCAGAATAAAGTGCTAAGGAGTATAGTCATTGCCCACTGGTACATTCGTAACGACGACCTTCATCGAGACCTTAGAATGGAAAGTAATTAAGCAGCATGCAATCGAACACGAACAGCGATTTCATGCGCACATAAACCCTGAAGCGCTCCACTTCCTAAACAACAGCAACGTCATCCGACGGCTTGATAGGACAAAACCCTTGGACCTCGTGACGTCATGTGATTAGTGGCTCAGTGAATGGTTGCTATCCAGAGTATAGCCATTGGGCTATCAAACCTTCAAACTGCTAATAAATGTATGAAACCAAATTAACTTGATGGGCCTATAATGTTCAGTTGATGTTATTGATATCATTCTTGTAATAAATATAATTACAAAAATAATACAAATAAATCTACCGTGGGAAAAGAAGTAGAAAAAGTTTGTAGACAAAATGAAACGAAGTAAAAGATTCCTTCTGCATTACAAAACTAAACAATACCGACATAGTTTTTCAAACCGTCTGTCAGGGCGTCAGCAGGTTATACTAGGAAAATACGAAAAGAAAAAAGAACCTACCGTGAAAACAAAATACAATAAAATAAAAGGAAATTAAAAATTAAATTCATGTACCAACGCAGAGCGATATCTCCAGGCTATTTTTCTAAAAGCCACCCGTTGAGGCCATCCACCACCATCCAACAAAGCCACAGCCTCATTCCGTGAAAGGACAGGTTTATTAAAAACTTCAATCCTAACTTCTCCAAGTACTGGGCAAGTGCACAGAAAGTGGTGCAAGTCTTCCCTCTCATGCCTGTTGCACAAAACACACTCCTCGTTGTGGTTAGTGTTATACGGCATTGCATTGAGATGTAGCAGTTCTCCCTTCAACTTAAAAATCCACCTCGCCGAGAAAATATCCATCACTGGCTCACTGACCAAGCTCTCGGCATTGAAGCGGGTGTCAAGCTCCCTATATAGTGAGAACTTCTCCGAGTCCATAGCCCTCTGCCAGAACCACTGCTTTTTGTACTCCCTAAACCCTTCAAGGATGTCAGCTGCATGAAGCCGGATAGATTCAAAGGACCAGGAATCCAACCCATCTATGACACCCAATCCAGTGGCGAGGCGGCCAAGATGCCCAGCCCATGACACTCTGCTTCTCATCACTTCCCTGGCAATTATTTTAGGGAGACGTGCGTCCGGGAGACAAGATACTTTCCTAAAGTACTTTAGATGGGATTCAAGAGTAAAAGATGATATGGTGTCCACTTCTGTCTCCGGATGTAAAATGTAATTCGGGGAAATCCTCGGCAACTGGAACAGCTTTCGAATATACATCAGCTGCACTCCCTCCGCCTTTGCATACTCCTGAAATCCCCAGCATGGTGAAGCATAGCACAGGATAGCCCGGATCGTAGCGTTGAACACCTCCGATTTTGCCTTTAGTGGTACAGCAGGATTGGCAAATAATCTTCCCCAAACATTATTGAGGGCAAATTTTGGCAGATTGGGCCTTCCGCTCTACGTGCCTGGTGAAGGAAAGACGGTGGTGAGTTCAACTCCCAAATACTGGTAGCTACTCACGATCTCAATTGATTCACCACCAAAGTTCCAGTGGAAAACCATTAAATTCGACTTTGCTAGATTATCCATAAGTCCCTACTTACTGCAGTAACTCACCAAAACATCAATATTCACCTGCAGCTCACCAGGGTCATCCGCTATCACCACCAAATCATCTGCGTACCTGAGAACTTGTATCACTAGTCCGCTAACCTCTATACCATGTTGCAGCTCTTCTACCAAGTCGTTAAGAAAACAGGGAATAAAGTGGGGGAGAGAGGACAGCCCTGTCTCAATCCACTCTTGACATCAAAGAACTCTGTTCTACCAGCCTCGGTCGACACTGCAGCTGATACTCCCGAATAAAGGTTCCTCAGAACTGTTACGAACTTACTGGAAACTTGCAGAGCAAGCAGCTTGTAGAAAAAATATCCACGGTTAACTGTAAATCTACAGTATGTCCTGTGGCTCAAGGGTGTCGTTCAAAAGAAAATTCTGCTTCCTCACCACAGTGAAAGTGACAGTGTGTGTCTGAGGATTGAGAGAAAACGGCTGAACCAAATCATCTCAAAGTTGATATCTAGTCTACAGGTCACCAAGGTACGCCGAAATAAGCGTACGAGCAAAATCTGCCAAAAAGTTTCTATAGTCATTACGGTGATGAAAATACCTTTTTTTTCTCAAAAACGACCGCAACGGTTTTGATTTTTTTTTTTTTTTAACGGAAGTTCCAAATGATTCAACAATACCATGAAATTCCAATTCGTGGAAAAATGACGAGTTTTTTCCTTATAAATTGCGCTCAAGTGTTATTAGAGTCTTCAGAAAAATTCGGGTGGCAGTCCGACCAAGTAGCTATACAGATGAGTCTTCAATAACTTTCATTAGGTCTTGAAATTCCGGAATTTCAACCATCGCCTTTTACCTTACTACCAGTTTTCAACATTTTTACCCCGGTTATGTATTTGGTAACTTATCTCAGCCTCAATGCATTTTATCCACTAATTCAACACGTTCTTCATTCACTCGACAGGAACGTGAATTACGTTATTACTGAAATTAAATATTATAGTTACTGTAAATAACGGTTTTGTTAACCGTTACCCACATTTTGTGGGCTAGGTTGGCGTTTAACGCTCTGGAACTATTGAGAAAGCTATAAAAAAATTACGACGACAGTAGTTTGAATTTTGGAGTTTTCTTGGTCATCCCTATGTATTTTATTACCTTTAAGCCCCCATCATGCTTCTGCATGGCTTAGTCGGCTACCAAAATAAGCGAGAAAATTTGTTGAATTAAAGAGACTAAAGAATGTAAAACTGGGGTGGAAAATTAGACATAAGTTACATTTCTAATCTGTGGGGCTAAGGAGAGTAAAAAATAGCCTTGCGGTGATTCTCAAAGGGTTGCTCCTTCTGGTTGATCTTTGGCTCGTTTCAGGTCCCCATGTCGCCCTAATGCACCACCAGGTCGTAACATGTGTGCGCAGACTCGCTCTTTATATCTAGTTACTCCCGACACAATTCCCTTGTGCTGAATTGCAAAATAAAACGCCTAAGGGTAGCGGTTCATTGTTAGCGCCACAAAGAAACTGAGCTGAGAATGAGACCAAAACAGGAGTTTCCGCGGGGCGGAATCGGAGGGTTCAGCTGCCGGAGGCTCGTGCTCTGGATGATAACTCCTCCCGTGGATTGTTGAACAAACCAGATGATGAAAGTGCAGCAAACCTAACGAGAGCCTTTCCAGGCACGCGACGGGCAATCAACCGTTAACGTCAATGGCTTTTTCATTAACCCGTACGAAATTCGGGCAGTATATTTCCGCTCGAAAGGTCCCAAATTGGCGGCATGTGGCACCTGAGCTCACGCCCCATTGCGCCTCAGTGCACTCAACTTCTCTCTCGCGATATCATTTAATTTTTCGCCCTCTTACTTCAGCCCATTATCGCGGAGGCTCCGCTTTTTTTTGTCTTCCTCCTTGAATTGCTTCCCTCAGACGACAGACAACCAAAGAAACAGATGCTGCCCGCTCTCTCTACTTATCTCCCGATTCTTCTTACCTGCTTCCTCCTGTCCTCACCAATTTGGAATTGGCCGCAACTGGTCTTGGAAAATTAACCAAAAAGTAACTGGGGCCCGGAGAAAAACGTTTTTATTATTTCAATTAGGCCTTCTCCGAATTTATTGGGATCTAATGAAAGGCACCTGTTGAATTCGTTGTTGCACTCGGCCGAACTTCGAGATAGCCCTTTTTTCCTCTCTTGTCTGCTCCTCCTTCCAGTTCCTGCTCCCGAGTTTCTTCTCATTAAATCGCAATTTTTTTGGGGGGAGAGCGTGTGCCCGTGGAACAAGCCGAAGTGGAACGATCGAGTGAAGACATATTGCTGAGTAATCGCCAGGCCTTAGGACAATTTTACTGTGAACTGTTGTTTCACTTCTCGCCATTCCCTGAAGTGAACAGTCCATGGATAAAGTATACGACGTGTGATATGGCCGAATAACAATTTTTGTCACCATGCGAGTTGCAATTTCAACAATTTGCAATTCTTTCCCGGAAATTCAACCAAATGTTAACCTCGTCGTTTAGAATTTGGGAATGCTAAGTAACGGCATGGGTCTTTTCAGGCAGAGAAGAAAGGCGCCACACCACCAACATGTCAGAGAGTCGATACAGACGAAGTTTAACTTCAAGCTTCCCTTCGTGGTACGAATCCATGGATGATCCAGATGGAAAGGGGGTGGTCCCTCTCTTGAGCCGGGGGAGCATGATATATTATAGAGCCGTATCAGTGAGGAGTGGGCTAGCAAGTTGCAGAAGTTTACGGGCCAGGGATTCGGACGATACCATTGAGTGCACTGGCTACAGTTTTCCAACCAGAGCTCTTCCCTGTGACAGTATGCATGAAGGACCTCCTGCGTAGGAGCCTGAACCAGATAACCGGACAGTCAGGCTACAATGAAGGCCGTGGTTTCCTATACCATCACGTCAGGGCTGGCTTGGGAATGTCTAGCTGGCCTGAAGACTTTGGCAAAGGAAAACACATTAAGGCTGTGTTGGGTGCCAGGTCATACAGGAATAGAAGAGAACGAGCCGAGAAACTGGCGAGGAAAGGATCTGTGCTTCTCCCGGTGGGACCAAAGCCCTTTGTAAGGAACACCAAGAGCCACTTGACCAAGGAGGTTGGTAACTGAGAGAAGAAGTGCAGGGATGCCAATTGGCGGGATGTGCCTGGAGAAAGGTGGTCAAGGCTATTTCCAGGGAGTGAACAAGAGAGATCCTCTGTCTGGAGAGAGTTACCTATTACAGGTCACTGTCCACTAAGATACCACCTGGTCAATATTGATAGGTCAGAGGTAAAGGATTGCAGATTCTGCGAGGTGGAGCTGGAGTCAGAGGATGTACTGGTGTACAAGCGAGGGGCTGGCTGCAGAGTGTCTCAGAGTGCTTGGGGTTCATCAGCTGCGACCAGAGGAGGTTGCAGGGATGGACCTCAAGATTGCCTTGCTTTTGTGCGAGAATGGTGGGGATGTATTGGGTGCGCCGCATCAGAGAACACAAGCTCCACAGGAGCAGGAGGTGGAACTGGGAGGACATGTGGAGGCTCATGTTCGCCAACACAAACGGCCCAGTTGTGGCCGCAGTGTGCGTTTTTCCAGTGTCATCAAGAGAAACGGAGGAAAAAAGGTAACGGCATCAGTACTTGGCCTCTTATGAGCACCATTGAAAATCAATTCAGTAGCCCCACGAACGAGGAGATTCTCAAAAGAAGCCGAACGTATATTGTAGTAGTAGAGCCCATATTTCTAGTCTGTGAGCCAAGTTTCGTCACTTAGGAATCTTCCGTTCGGTGTTTGTGATTTTTTTGCCTTCTGCTCGGAAAAACTGGCACAGAAACTCTTGACATGCTTGAACGGCAAGGGTCGCACTATTGGAAAAACTGTTTGAGTGGCATCCCCGTTTGGAAAAAATGGTAAGATGCCAATTGACGATAAACCTCGCTCTGGCTGGCCATCCACGGTCCGAACAGATGAAAATGTTTAAAAAAAAGTAACAAAATCGACAGCAGATATCGAAGAAATTGTGGAGCTATCTGGAATGACTGGAAGTTCAGTTCAGGGAATTTTCACAGAAGATTCGGGGATGAAAAGGGTGGCTGCCAAATTCGTGCCTCGACTGCTGGTTGCTGAACAAGCAACACTATCACATTCTTTTTTCTCATTTTAGTTCGAATTATACCACCGTATATGGTTTAATTTAAAAAACTACCCTTCTTCACTCATCCTACATTTCTTTCCACTTTCAAGCATCGGGGTTTTCACTTGAGAACCAATGACGATTCATTTCAAAGTGGTAATATGCATTGATGTTTGACGTAAAATAGTGCCAAATAGATATGTTCGGCCTTGGAGTTTCAAAACACACAGAACGCCATCTCAAAACATGACAGCTGCATTTCATTTGAGGATTTCGACGCACAATTGCGTATTCAGCGATGATCCGAGATTTCCGTGCTTAAAGTTGTGTCACCATAGAAAGACCGTCGTAGATGGCTAGCCTTGACGCGATTTTTTGGCCGTAATTCCTCCCCATTCAAATTATCCCGAGCAGATTTATGGTCATTAGTCTCAGGATATTAGATAACCGAGCAATTTCCCCTTTGTGGAGGCTGCCAAAAGCCCGGGCATCGGTCGACATTAGCGACGGTTGAGAGAAACAAAAAAAAAAAAGTCAGGAGGAGGCGAAGACTCTTGAGGTCGAACTGAAAAGGGAGAAGATGAACTGGACAATCGAATGAACGAAAGGCATCAGCTGAATGCCCAGGTGACGTCAGTTGGAGGAATCGTAGAAGCAGGCACGTCTGAAGGTTCCCAGCAGGGGCCGGCACGTACCACTCGTCCTCTAATCCAGCGTAACCCCCTGCCAGAGCCTACTGTGGGAACCTCCTCCTTAAACCTTTTTATACAACTGTTGAATTGGATTTCTGGGGACACTTTCAATTCTTTGGGTTTCTCACCGCTCGCTGAAATAGTCGTTTATATTCGGGGTTCGAGTCGTGCGCATCCAATTGAGACCGGCGATTTCAAGAATATCTTCAATTAGAGGCAACGAGTGAGAGCGAGGAAACAAAGGCTTGTTACTTGACGGTGGTCAATGATCTAGACCATTTATCGAAACACGCAAGACGAAGGTTTAAGAGCAGGAAAATATTTCAAATTCAAAGCGCTACCGTATTGGCGAACTAATGTGTCTTTCTACGATGGTAACCTACAAATGCACTAGGTCTGGAGACGTGCGTGTTTCGTGTGTTGAGGATGACTGGCCATCGTTCTGTACGGTGTTTGCCAACTCAAGACGCGTCGAGCATTTCTGTAGATCAACACCAACAGCATAGTTACCATACCTCGAGCGTCCAGCAGTTCAAGGAGTGTTTCTCAGCTCTGTTACACAGGGGTAATGCCGTGTGGAGTTGTTTCGGGGGTCATCCGTGTGCAAAATCGGTTTGAAACTGACTATCCTCGTAGTAATTGTAGTGATCAAAACACCAATTTTTGTTTTCTCTCACAAATGCCACTAAAGATTTTAAATAAAGTTTTTTATGAACAGAAGTCTCACTATAAAATTTTTCTTCTTGTAAAAATGACAAGATTGGCATGGTTTCGACCTGAACCGATGTTTAAGTGCAGTTATTTCAACAAAAATCGCGGCAATATGACATTCGCGTTTTAATAAAAATCAAAGTGCTAGTCCAATAAACTGTCCATGCGATGGGAGTTTAATTCTGGTCATCCTCAGAAATTCAGGAATCGAAATGTCGTCCGTTTTCGGCCAATTTTTTACCTGTGTAATTCCCGAACTCTAAATGTTGACAGTCTCGCCAATTACTTTGAATGAAGGTAGAACTATACATTCTGGAACTTGAACCGCTACCTGCTTCTATGTAGAAAGTTAAGTTATGATTTACAAGGTCAAGTGAATTGAGTGAAAAATAGATTAGATTAGTCGGTAGAGGAACGAAAATAACTGAATTTATGGCTGCGAGAAAGCTGTGTGATGGGGGATTACTGTGGTGGGGGGAGATCTCACTCTGCGAAAGGGAGAGTAGCACATATTACATATAGCACTCTGACTGTCCCAAAATTGAGATGAGTACTGTGGCAAATGCACCTATCGTGCCAGCCCACATGTCTCACCTGTTTTGACCGGGGTAGACTAGAAAAAGCTACAGAGACGGGTTTTAGCGTAGCACGAACTTGTAATGTGAAGAGTTGGGATATCACAAGATTTGAAGAGTTAAATGTACAAAGAAGAAGTGACCAGAACAATATATGAGTTGAGTCTACAAGCTCGAACAAGGGGGGCTCTGAAGGCGTGAAACTGGTTGTACGAGGGAGGAAGGATAAATCCGAAGTAGATGTCGATGAGAGGCGAAACGAGTGTTAGTTGTAGAACTGGGAGACGACAGACTTTGCGAAAACTCGACAGTGAATCAATTTGGGAGGATCTGTCTGTTGTGGAGAGGAATGTAAATTGTGGGAAAAGGATTTTTGGGAAAGTCCTGAAGAAGGGGAAACCCGTTGTCAATTGGCAATAACTGGAAAGGTGGACTTTCCATAGGTAAACAAAAACGAAGGCGTTCGGAGAAACAGTGACTTTGCCGACAGGGCAAGTGCGGATATTTGAAGGCCAAAGACCCACCTGATTCGGCGTGCACCAAACAGGTTCATACCTAGCCCCCTAATGAATACCTGGTATTTCCGGCAAGAGCCTTCTTTTATGTCCACTCTAGGAGAAGTATTACCAAAGACCAGAAATCGCTACCTCTTGAGTCTCCAGCACTCGGCCAGGACGTGTTAGGAGGCCTCCACATCAGTACCTCACCACATATACCAAGGGGTGTTAACTATGCCCTTAACATACGTGTGTTTGTTCATCTTACAGTGCCCCGTGTTGACCTCCACAATCTGCCTTCGGTCCATCCATCCTCAATCTTATCTGGTGTGTAGGTTCTGTGGCGAAGCATTCGGAGCGCCTGCTCCCGCATCATTCCAGAGTCTCTTCTTGACTCGTCATTCTTGACTAGATGAACCGAGTATGGCGAAGAGGTCCGCCCTCTCATTTCCAGTGATCCCTTTACGCCCAGAATCCAATAACTCCATTAGAGCTGAGCAGTCTTCTCCATTCGGCGACTAGTTATGACGTTGTGTAGTTGTTCTTCAGCACCTAACGAGACCACCAATCATTATGTTGATAGTTTCATTGCTATCCCCATTATCATGCATTATGACGGTCATGTTAGCATAAATCACTGCTTGAAACCCCGTTGGAGTGAGGCCCACTCCTCCCATAGCCACTTATCCACTCCCCAGTGCTCGTACCCTCCAGGGTTTGAAATCCATCAGCGTTGACGTAGATACAATTACAAGGTCGAATTGACGACTTTCGCTGTTCCATAGCCTTTCTTCTGTTTGCGGGCACCACGACTATGGACCATTCCTGAATATGGATCTCACCCTGTGAAAGAGAGAGTAGCACCCAACAACTGAACCATACAAATGTATACTAAAGTGATGGGGAGGGCGCTGAGACTACTCTATCCCAGCTGTATGTAGGGGGGACGGAAGAAGGGTGAGCGACACGAACGCCTACCAGGGCTGAGGACCTTATGAACGCCATTGGCCGCTATTGAGAATTTCTCCATGCAGAACCCTCCAAAAGGTAAAGTAATCTGATGTGAAATACTATTTCAGGAATCATTGTTGAGGACAGTAAAGACATGTCTATAAGTAATAACTTTTTTTACTTTGTGTAGCGTAAAAGTCCAACTAGTTCTTAAATTACATTACTCGCACGAGAACAAAAATAACCACTTCCGCACAAGACAAAATCCCATGCAGACTCGGCCGGAAGCCACACACACTGATAATAAGAATAATACTTCACATAGGGCATCATGTGCTCAGTACAAGCATATCGTTTGCAAGGGTGTTACGTGTGCAGGTATTCATCAGCTGGTATTCCCATGATGTTAAAATGCACATTATACATGGAAGCTAATCGTCTTCCTTTAGAAACGAATTGAAATCTGCTGGGATCATTATAAGCGAAACATTTAATGATAAATTACCACTGTGCACGTAACGGAATCAGCTGAATCTAATCTGGAAGAGTAAAGGAAAACAGTTTAGCTCGACAGAGCAGGGCAGTTATCGTGTTTTCAATGCCCTTCCACTTGTTGAGTGTTGCCACAGTGAATGGAGTGACGAGTGAACTGCTACAGCCAGGAGGATGCCACTGAGGGAAATACGTTCTGTAGAGGCATTCTGCGCGGTTGAGAGGCTGTTTACAATTCCTTCTTACGACATGAAGTAAGTCTTCGAGTGCATTTTATTGTACGAGGAAGTGGCCAAGGACGTATCTCGTCGCGTTGAGAAATGAATTGGCTATTTATTAAGTTGAGGATTAAGGATATTACTTAAGACGGGCGTAAAAACGATTTCTTCCGAGTGAATGATGCCTTCCCGTCAGCGCAATATCCCTCATAGTTGATTGAGGGCCTGCCTACCAAGGCATTCCATCGCCGATTGCCTCCTTTTGTTTGAGCTGGGGCTCGTCGGAAGGCTCGGCCATTTTTATGCGCTACACGTCTCCATTTCGTCGTACCCGCGATTCATGACCATTATTTCATGTTACATCCTGGCACTGATCGGGGGAGAATGCGCAAGATTCGATTATTGCGTTCCATAGTTAACGGGGTCTTCAATTTTTTTTTTTTTAGATACTCGTAAATCGTTCAAAAGCTTCAGGAGGAGTGCTGTGCTTGGCTGCTTCGAAACGAGATCCGCGATGACTGAAGAACGAAATATCGTTGTCTTTTGACATTTACATGCGAATACGACGGTGCTCGCTAGATATTTTTGAAAGGTTTTTATTTTTAAAACAAAAATGAACCAGTTAGTGAATTGACTGGTGTCAGTCAGTTACCACTTGACTTGGCCATTGAGTGCGCGGTGGACGGATGCTTCTCACACTCAGTGCTCTACTCTGCATCCCCCCCCCCCTGAAAACTTGCCGCTCTAGATGTATGGGAACTGGATACATGCCGAGCAAGACGGATTTTCTCGTCAAAGGGTAAGTACGAGTTTTTTTCCCAACATCTCACAACGTGTTAGGAGCAAGTGGAGCCAGACCACAGGACGAGTCAGTCCTTACGAGGCATGGCGATTTCAATCCGCGGCTCTACTTGTTTTCTCAGAACTCTCCATCGCGCACTTCTTCCAGTGTGGAGGAAGCAAGGAAACAAGTGCTACTCCACTGTAGTTTCTACAACAGTGAGCGACGGTTGTTGGAAGAGCAGCCAAACCTACCAGCATTGACAGCTACTAGGCAAGTTTATAACCGTTTCGCCCAATTCAGGACGAACATGGCAACGAAACCTGGTTACATTTGAGTAGATAGTTACGTCAAGTGGGAAACCAGATTAACAACTTCTCTCACATGGTACTGACTCCCCATGAGCATACCTACGCGTGGTAACAGCTCTCCACCGGTAAAATTTCAACTTTGCTGTACCTGTAGGTCTCTTTGACATGCCATTAATATAAATCTCTCATGAGGGTTCAGGAACAGTCATATTGATAAAGAAGACCTATCTGTGAACGTGATTAAGAGAAAGCAGCTTAAACTTGATGTCTAGCCCGCAAGCTACCATAGGACACCAAAAATAAAGGTATCAAAATCCATCAAAAACTAACTATAGTTATCATATTGATCAAAACACTAAATTTTTTTTTCAAAAACGATTTTAATAAAACTTTTTGTGTTGGCAGCTCAAGGGGCACGACAGTATGATAATATTCTCAATAGAAGGAAAATGACTAGAGCAGCACGATAAATTATTTCAGAACAACGAACGCGATCCTTCTCAAAAACAGTCTCTTGAACCACTCGGAAAGTGATTGCTCAATAATGGTCGTGGCAAAAGTAGGAGCGGCACAATAAATTCCAGAACCACAAGCGCCTCTCGCTGTCATGTTTCGATCAAACAGATTCCACTAGTTGCAACCGCTGAGTGCAGTAAGGCCAAGAAAGTTGAGTGATGCGTCGCACCAGATATTTTTGTACTCGGAAGACTTAGAAACCTGAAGATGTGAAAAAAATTATTTCAATTTGAAGCTCATGGCAATGAACTGCAATTGAATATTGAAAGCACTGGACGCCACGTATATTCATCATGGTCATCACAGCAAACAGCTGCGCAACCCTTGTTTAACCATAAAGACCACAACAACAACAAAATCGCGTCGAGGACTAATGGAACGAGTAACGAAAGTGCAATAAATTTCAGAATATCAAGTTACCAGCTTCTACGTAAAAACATCAAAGTTCTACCTGGTTCGCTGTGAACTGAGTGAAAAAACTGATTGGTTGGCAACAACCCGCGTTCATTTCGTGTTAAATTGGGAAGTTGGTGAAACCGATTGGATAGTGTAGATACAACGGAAGTTCAATATTTATTAGTCGGAGGATTTCAATCTCTCGCTGCTTCGAAACGAGTTTCACGAAGAATGAAATGACGACGTTGCCTTTTGGTACTTTTTAACGGCGGCTTCGGGGGAAGTAATGATCCGAAGCTTCGAAGTCTGACTAAACGAAAATCGATCAGCCGTTGAATGGCAATCAAACGCCGTTCTCAGGTCGACGAATTTTACGCCCTTTCAAAGCGGGTAACTAATAAATGACCGTCCGAGGAGGTTTGTTGTAATTAGGCGGCTGTGGGTTAAGCAATTAAGTCTCCATTGAAGCGAAAGCTCTTCGGGATCACCTTTTCATTCTCACAACGGCCGATTATGTTGGAAACTGCCGATGACAGGTTTCATGCTCTTTATGTTTCTGAAAGGCAATAACGCTAAAAGACTTCATCATCTCGTTTAACGGGCAAAAAGAAACTCCTTTATTTGAGAGAATTGGGTTTTAGTGCTGGAGGATAGTTGGACATTGTGTCACGTGATGCAACTTGTGCCACGTAATCTTTTTATTGGGGCGCTCAAATTCGGAATAATTTCCAGGAGTTTCACATCGGTCAAAGTGGACTACTCTCATAGCGGGATTTGAAGAAGCCTGGTGCGGCTTTCTGTCAACTTCCCTCATCCAACTTACATTCAAGAACTAGTAGCTTAACGTAGGACAGGCAAAAGTTACTTCCCGCGATCCGTGTAGCTTCTATGGTTGGCTATGTGTTCAACGCTGGAGTATTAATGTTAAAGTAGGTAAGCGTCATTGATCTTGAAATCGAAGATCTCCCTAATCACGCAGGTTCTCCAGAGAGCGTTGCCTCCAGTGATCCGTCGCACGCCAATGACGACCTTCAGCTTAATTTCGCTCAGTTAGGGAGCCATTATAGTCGTGTCAGTAATGTGTTAGCCTTTGGCCTTTCTGAACCACGAATTTCTGCTGATTCATACCTGGCTAAATATGGTGCCTATTTTGGGATGTGGGGGGGGGGAGTACCAACCTTGGTGGCCCCCACCTCCCGCAGACCCGGCAGGTTAAAAATAAAATTTGGATGGGAACTAGGGGGGGCCAGAGACCCCATGACCACCAGATATCCACAGGGCAAGCGCATTTCTGGCCCTGCCCTCGGTAGGAATAGGATTGCTCCATTCTACCTACCTTGCCTTAGGAGGTAGCCACCTCTCGTGGCCCTAACCCATAATGCACCAGCGCAAGGACGCTGCATTCCCATGATACCATGTTTGGGTCAAACAACCTTTAAGGCCAGAATGGTCACAGCATTCGACTTGCTGACCTCTCTGGGGTTTGGAATGACCCCAGTAAGCAGCGACTGAAGGCCTGGGGTCCTATCCGCCGAGCATCCGGCAGGCGGATGTCATTTAGCTTAAAAATGAATGTCTCCTTAATTACGTAGGTTCTCTCGTGAGCATTACCTCCAATAATTCGTACCACGCCAATGACGACATTCAGCTCAATTTCGCTCAGTTAGATTATTTACAGCCGAACGTGGTTAGCATTAAAAAGGAAGTAGGTAGTCGACAGTCATCGTTGCCGCGCCAGTAATGTCTTGGTCTTTGACCTTCCTGATTAATTTGTCAAGAAGCCAATACTGCAGTTATCCGCAGTCAACGTCTGTCTCTCTCACCTGTTCTGACGTTGCTTAACGTGAGTATTCTTCTATGTAGCATTCGCTGTGATGATGGACCTCGGTTCTTGAAGATCACGATTGACTCTTCTGACCTAGCTACTCGAGTTCGCGTCACCAGTTCTCATCCTCTTCATATAAAACTCTCATGCAACTAGGGTACCTGTCTAATGTTCGCAAGAGTCTGACGGAGCGTCTCGTGATGAGCACAACCTCACAAAATTTTTCAGTGGGTTTTAAGTATCGTCAGCATACCAGCCAGGCACCATCCCACCACTTAATGTGTTTGCGGGCAACTTTGCCTTACTACCGTTGCAAATGCGTTCCAAACTACTGTTCTCGTCACCCTCTTCGCCGATTAATTACCTCTGCGACGCTAAACTTCCACTTCAAGACCACGCTCACTTCTTCACCTGCTCTAAAATCAGATAAGCCATCTCAGATGGGTTTTAGTGTTTTTGTTCAATATTCCTACTTCTTTTCTTCTTCCTCGTTCGTTGCATTTTTGCCTAACTATCTTTCGTCTAAAACACGTGAAACTCTTCTCTTTATTTACTCTTATGTTCAACCGTTCTTATAATAAAGTAAAAGAAATAAAACGCCAACGGGCAACAGAATGTGAATACAAATTATCTGCGACTATTTCATTTGTTGAATCGAAATGGTTCTAGCCGTTTCTGAGAATATTTGGAAAGTTATTTTCTCACGTATCTTGTTTATGTCTCAGTTCAATGTAGTCACAGGATAAGCGGCAGTGAGTTTCGATTGCTACAAAGCACGCCAACAGAGTGAAACAATTAAACCGTCTTCTGAAGCTCTAAATGAGAACGACATAGCTACAAGCTTCAGGAAAGAAGTGTAATCCGCAAATCAGTGCATCTAAAAACATCTCTTTTACAACAACTTTTCTCAACCCCCACGTACACTAGGAGATTTTGGTCGAATTCACTTACTACACATCTGCGAGCAAGCTTAAGACTTAAGTTAGGGAGTAGTATCGAATTAGATTAACCTTTGTGTATTTTTTGTATTTTAAATTACCATGAGACATATAACGATTAATTCCTGTTGGTACTCCAAATAATTCGGTGCTCTAAATGTGCACTAACACGTCAAAACCGCTAGAAACTAGTTCATGAGGCCTGGAACAAGGGGATTTACAGCAGTGACTGTTCCCTAGGGTTCGGTGCGATACCACTGTGCATCGAATGGTTCTCTTTTCACCTCAGAATTCCATTTACAAGTCCATTTTTCTATCTATTTTCTTCGAAATCCCTTTCAAGGACTCCTAAAAAGGCCGTCTCGAAGTTCAGAAGTTCGGGGAACTAGCAGCTGGAACACTCCATACCTGTAGACAGTAATTACGTGAAACTTTAGGTTTTCATATCAAGATGAATGGAAGCAGGAAAGCGTAGCTCTTCATTAGTCATGAGCTCTAGGCCTGTCAAAGGGGACTAATGTGGACCAAAGGGGAGGATATTAAATGAAGACTTCAGTAGGTGTGGAAATCGAGAATCGAATCAATCGGGCATTTACAAATGAGACGAAGGGTGGAGAGGTAACGGTTCGTTTTGAAAAAAGCTATTATACCCATTAGTTTTCACGCAGGGACGAAGGGTTCCGTGTGCAGTCGCCGATTGTTTTTATCTCCATAGCTGTGTTCGTACTAATTACCTTATTTTCGCGCCTTCAGAAATCACGAACAGAACAAAGAAAAGAACTAGCACAAACGGTCCAGTCGTTCTACTGGAAATTGATCTACAGAGCTTCCGCCAAATTTGGCTGTACGTCTCAATACGTGATCTGGAGAAAACTTTCTTCTTATATTTTCCATGCCCTTCGAATAGTAAGAACATAATTTTGGCATCTAGGGGGCTGGTCTTGGATTCGTTCAGGATCGGCTGTGACGTCCATATGCTCTTAAGGCCATTTATCATTCGGAGTTTGTTTCAGTCCTCGATGTTTTGGTTGATGGACGGGAACTCAGGAAGTGTCTCGACTCACCCTATTCTTCGGTGTGGGCGGAATGGGTTTCAGAGGGCACCCGTCAAAGAGATTACAGACACTTAAACGCCGTAGGCTTGTGATGCACGCTGTTGGGGGTCTTCAAGCGTGTCTTGCGATGGGAAAGGGTGGTTCTCCCATTCTTGCTTAACTTTGTATAGAGCTCTTCACTGAACGAAAACTTGCTGCACTAGATGAAAGGGCATTAGACAAATGGCGTGGTAGAATGGAATACTCGCTGAAGACACTAGGGACACTAGGGCGAGCCAGTTCCGACTTCAATGCAAGGCTCTACTTGTTTTCTTTCAAAGACTCTCCATAACACACAGCTTACGCTGCCAGTGTCGAGGAGGCAAGAAACCACAAGCTGCTTCACTGTAGATCCTACAACAATGAGCGATGGTTGTTGGATGAGCAACCAACCCTCCAGCTTTGGCTGCTACTCAGGAATCTTATAACCGTTTCACACAGTTTGGGCGGGAAACCAAATTATGAACTCTTCCCGCATGATACTCATTCCCCATGAGCATACTTCTGCGTGGTGATACATGAGCAACAGCTCCCTACTGCGAGACTGGCGCAACTAACCTGCCACACCTCAACAGGTCTGGGTTTCGTGGATGTTTCACAATTTTATGTTAGTAAAACCGCCTCTTTCGATTGATATAACTTTCTTGTGAGTACTCAGGAACAGCCATTTTGATTGGAAAACAGATCTATGTCTGCGTACACATGGGAGCCATGTCATGATGTAGTCTGCGAGCAGGTCGTCTCTGCAGCACTACTGGGTCGTCTCTGGAGAAGGACCAAGACCTGACTTCGTCGCCATTAGCTTTGACCAGTCTGCAATGATCCTGGATGCTACGTGGCAGCTTTCACCATGTCGTGGCAAGAAAGGAGCTGTGGAGATGCATCGGCTGGGAGCAGGCGATCTTCGAAGTACCATCACCCGCGTGTTACTCGTGTCATATATGAAATGGTGATCGTATCGTGGAACATCCTTTTGTCCTTCCTCCCTTCCCACATCCTATGCGTCTATCCCTAAAGCCGTAGGGTAGTCTGGGCGCCCTCCTTATTTCGTTAATTTTTATTTATTTAGCTTCCTGGTTTCGGTACCACCGTTCCATTTACTGTGAGCTGACGCGGGGTTTATTCCAAACGCGTTTCATGAAGGTATTCTCCTGCCGCTCCGGGTGTACCCGCACGATTAGCTCTCAAGCGGAGCCGTAATTGATGGACCTTAAGCGGACTCCGAAAATTCGTGAATTTCCCCCTTTCAAGGGACGAGAGCGGTGGTTAAAATAAAAGCTGCAGATGCCTGGAGGCTGGTGATATATTGGAAATGCAGCAGATGTGTGCCAGGCAAAGGGCAGCTGCTGATGTGCATCTTGAGCGTCGGAAGAGGTCGAGAGACTCGAATCGCGTGAGTTAATTATCAACGCGTCCACCTGAGGGTCCGAGCAGCGCTATTAACACGAAATTGTCATTTGCTCTGTCGTTGCTCCCTCGTGAGAAACCCGATGCTCAAAGATAGAAGCGTGAACGCGTGACGTAGGTTACATTTCTCAAATAACTTTTACTGAATTATTCGTATTAAAATAAATAAAATTAGGAAAGTGCATGAACAGTCTTTTACACAATTAAAAATAACTCAAATTATTCAAAAAATGACGCCAAAATGAAAACACCATCGAAATTGCCCCAAAACTAACCACAATTATCATAGTAACTAAAACACCTAATTTTTTTTCCTCAAAAGCAGCTTTAACGATTTTGAACACATCCATTCTATGATGAACAGTTGCAAATAACGTAATGATGCCTTAGCATTCTAATTTGCGGGAAAAATGACGAGAGTGTCGCTATTAATGTAAAATAATCGAAGCGCAGTTTTTTCCTCGCAATTAAAATAGGCTAGCTGTGCGACGAGAGGTTAATCACACTCATAAGATAATTAGGAAAAATCAGAGAAATTCGATATTCAAACTAACGTAGATTTATTTATTAACTTCTTTCGTCGTATTTCCCCAATAATTCCAGAACTCTCAACACAAACTTCTCTATTACGTCTTTAACTGTTTGGATCGAATTTTTGTCAGAGCAGTTGTGAATGAGATGACGGTACACTTAAATTTTTATTAGAGAAAAAATGAAGAGACACGGTGTCACGCAGCCCCTTGAGGTTACGTGATATTGGGGAGAGGTACATCATGGTGGACAGTCAGGCTACTCTCAAGGTCTTAGCCTCATACTGTCTCACATTGCAGCAGGTGTGGGAGCGTCTGACTGGACTGAAGGCCCTGGACGAGGACAACAGTATAACAACTGTGTTGGGTGCCATGGTATCAGGGTATAGAGAAAAACGAACAGGCTGATGGGTTGGCAAAGAAGGGGTCGGCGCATCCTGTCGGCCCTGAGCCCTTTGTTGGGACTACCACAAGCCACCAACGTAGAGAGGTTGGCAAATGGGAGGAAAAGTGCAGGGGCTGCCCGGCCTTAGACAGTCAAAACTCTTCATCCGACTCCAGAGGGAGGGCCAAGGAGGTGCTTGCACTAGGGAGGAAGGATATGAGGATCATATGTGGCCTGTTCATAGGTCACCACCTTGCAAATATTGGCAAGTGCGAGGTGTGTGTACTATGGACTCGCTGCATCGAGCCGTCGTGTTTTTTGGAGGCCCTTTCTTCAGCCAGAAGAGGAGGTAAATGCGGAACTTGCGGATGTCCTCCGCTTTGAGCGGGGGGGGGGGCATATGTTACGTCACACCAGGTGAGACCAATGCCGTGGGGTCTGGGGATGGTGCATGGACGCCCTTACAATAAGCCCGTTTGTCGCTGCAGTAAGGGTATTGCTGCATCCACCATTTAAAAAAAACCCTGAAAATATTACACAACGGTTTATTATTCGGATAAACAGCTTGACCTAGCATTAATGCTCCGAGACCCATCCCGTTCGATTCAGCATCGAAAAATATCAAAATGAAACTCAAAAAAAGGTCGAAAAGAGCTGAATCGTAACATTAAAATAAACAAAAAAAACGAAAATATCTAGAAAAAACTGAATTTTAATATGAAAACATGCACGCTAAATATTAATATCAAAATGTAACCAAAAATCTATGAAAAAAAACAAAATGAGAATGAAATGAAAGAATCTAAAAAAATTGAATTGTATTAAAACCAAAAAAAATGAAACGAACGAACTATTGAATAAATAAACCAAAAATAAACTAATAATGAAAAGTTCAATCGAAGATAACAGATATTTTGCTAACGGAAATAGTTAAGACGGAGCCAAACAGTCATTTGTGGAGGTGAAGACGAGAACAAGGCAATGGGACGATAAAGAGACAAATCGTAATGCCAAAGGTTAAATACGAAACACGAGCGCTTCCTAGAGGAAGAAAAAAAAATTGGGCGAACCCGTTGCGTTGCCAGTAAGCAGGCGAGCGATTTCGTTGTGACGGGCGGGAGGGAGGGAGTTCAAACGACGAAACGTTGACTTCCACTGTAGTTCCCGCGTTGTACTGCGTTTCGTTAATTTTTTTAACCGTTTTTTGCCCATAACAATCATGGGCTTCGTCCGATCGGATTGCCGAGATGGTGGGGACAACTAGATACCAAATTGGATTTTTGTGCAAAAGAACGAATTTTCTGGACCACGTTAAAGGCACAAAACGGCCCGGACGGCGGACGCGAGACAGCGGATGGCGAACGGACATTGCAAATTTGGAATCTCCATGTCATGAAACGTAAAGTATCAAATTTTGAGGGGGGGTTGTAAAAAATCTTTCGTGACCGAAAACATAGGGTTATTATTCAGAATGAATAATAAACCAAAAGGGTAGAGGTAGGAAAAAACTATTGATATTATTGTTATTGAGAAATGACTGTTCTACCTCAAAAAATGGGGGGAACCTCGCTACCTTTGATTGGTAAATAAAATGCAGCCTTGATTGGATCAAACGGATACCGCACAATGATGAAGAACAGAAACGGAACAAATATACGCGTCTTTAGATACTTAGGAGCAACCCCAAACATCGTGAGCTCAATGATACAGACACAGCATCAAGTGCGAGTGAACGTGGTCTTGAGCGGCGATGGCCTTGATATTAAATAAGTCTATGTCATAGTCAGCACGGAGGAGGTTCGCAGTACGAGGGATGGGATAGGGAAGGAAATACTTCGTCGGAGGGAAGGGGACTAAGAAAAGTTCACGGGTGTGAGTGCTCTAGCAGGTAAGCATGGCCAAGAGGTCAGGAGTGTCGATCCGACCCGACGAAACTCCATGGAAGAACACCAATTCACAGGCGAGACGACGAGCAGAGGGTGTCATAGTCTAGTTGGTCACAGGAGACATCAACCTTGTAAGCTAGGTAATGCAGGAACTCGCGGTGGATGTGGTCCAGTGAGTCGACGTGACTCCACACCACAGATGTGTGTGCAACACCGGGGTGAAGGAGATTACAGTAGAATAGGTAAATATCTGGGACATCAGAGAATTCATTAGTACGCCGCTTCAAGAATGGCCCACGTAGGCAGCTGAGCAACGTGAAGAAGACAAGAAGCCTGTCAAAGTGCCGACTGGTGGGACGTCAGGAGTGGCCAATGTAGTAGGAATGGAAGCACGGATCATGGGGTGACTAGGTGACAACAGCCGATGTTGAAGGCAAGCACCACTGAGCGAAGGCATCGAGGCGAGCCTGGTGAGCAGTCGGGTATGGACGTCCTTGCCTCATCTGCACTTACACGGTAAATAACCAGTACGAAGAGAAGGGGGCCTGAGTGTGATCCTTGCACGGAGGTAGCAAAGAACGAAGCCAAGGCGGCAAGAGAAGAGGTGTGGACAGAGGAAGTGCCGAACTCACGATCCAAGACAAAAGAGAGCCAAATGCACAAGGTACGAAGGCAATTGAAATGGTTAATTAATACATGTGGTGAGTAGGAGCTACGCAATCAATTGCAGAACGTTCATTTACACTGACAGACTGAATGTACGTGGCGCTACGACAAATTGTACGACGCGTTGCATTAGTGTTGTTTCTCATCGTTACGAGGTACAGGGCCAAATCTCCCTGCGGCTTAGCACACAATTCACCAGGCTGCGTAGTCCTTGACCGACGCGAAAGTTATCCAGACATTTGTAATACCCATCAACTTTCCTCTCAGTGGGATCCGACCAAATCGTATGTGAAACGAGTGGCTGAGAGTCGAAATGGAATGCCGAACATTACGCCTAATGGCCGTCCGATGCCAACAACCTAATTGCGGCTTATCCAACAACTCAGCCGCTTCAGGAGGATTAATCCTAGTATTTACTGCGCTGCAGGAAAGTTTACGGGAGTAACGAAGCTTTTAGCGCTTGTCGGTCAATAGCATCGCATCGTCAAAATATCGAGAAATCGTGAGAAGTACTACTCATTGACGTAACTTCGTTTTGTAATTAACTGGAGAAAGGTGAAGCCGGCTGTTACGTTCAGCATTATTGTCTGCTTATGCAGTAAATGGGGGATGTTACTTAGAGGATCATCCATCATTGCTTGCGTTCCCCTTTTAACGAGTTTTTTGACATCGGCGCACAATGAGATCAGCTGACTTGAACGATTACTGTTCATCGTAACGTTCAGTTTCCTTGGCTCTACGAAGTAGGAAAGTTGAGTTATTGACTACCACTTTTTCGAAATTTTTTTCATCTCTTTACGTTAACTTACGCGTGGTTTGCCAGGATAATGCATCAGACCGTCTGGAATGCTGCGGGAGTGAGGCACAGCAAACGTTGTATCCCAGGCAAATACAAGAGGTAAGACGTAGCCTTCTGATGATGGAGAGGAAGGACTTAGGCAGATAGTGGGGATCATGACGGGACATTGCAAACGAGTGTATGTTATGGGCATAGTCGACACCCCTCGGTGCAGGAGGTGTGGCACAAACAAGTGCGCGGGTTTTGGTCTTTGCTGATGGTTCTCGAAGGGTAGACATCAAAGAAGACTCTTACAGTAAATACGGAAGGTAGACCTGTGAGACATTGGGACAATAGGACTTAGGGCAGCAGTGCTCATCCCAAACATGGGGGAGTCAGAGTTATATACATATACGGGTTTCTGGGTTCGAAAAACACCATTTGAGGAAGTCTACCGAGAAAAATCTAACTCCCTGATTCAGCAAATGTTCGTCCAGGGCCTTTGTGATCACATTGCACCGCCAACTCCGCGATTTACTTGTTACTTCAGTGTCATCAGTCTGAACAAAGCCACTGTCTCGAGGTGTTCTATGTCGCCGCCCCTTGCGCTGCTTCCAACCTGCTCCGTTTGTGGTAGTAAATCTTCTCCAGATTGAAATGGGGAATAACACTCAGTATTCTACTTACAGTCGGTAGAACATCAGTGTCGTTAATTCTCTCCCTCACTTCATACGGTAACATAACGTTGGCACTCAAACTTGTTTCACAAGTAACACACAAGCCTGAAGGCTCCATAGACATGCCTGGAAGTGCCCCCTTTCTCCTAGTGGGATAGAAGATGCAACGGAGGCTTCCTTAACCGTGGTCTGCACCCAGTGCCAGGACTCCACTGTAGCAACACCTTGGCACAGCTTTGGAGCTTTACGACTAGCGCTGATTAAGGAGCAAGACAGCGCTCAACTTAATATTATTTCATATGTATCCATTTAATATTGCCGATCACACAGAGGGTGTGCGTCCTTGCTCATACCGCACAGTTTTTTAGGCATGTCATGTTAGGCATTTAAGCAATGCTGGTGGTAGTGTGTGTTTTCCCGATCCCCTTTCTGGCAGCCAAGTGGAAAGAGCTGTGCCCCCATCAAGAAGGCAACTGGAGGAAAAGAAAGAGGGATTTGGCAGGTAGCAAGACGAGTGGGGCATAGCCCAGAAGAAGCGATGAATCAGACATCTGATTGCAGCACTTGATCGCGAAATTATTAGGTGGATTTCTTTCTCACCGAGTTATTCACAGGAGATGGAGCATTGAGGGGCGACCCACACTGTGTTGGTAAGGCTGCAAGCTCAGACTGCAAAAACGGCGATGGTGGATGATGCTTGCCATGCCATCTCGTGCTGAAGGTGGGTAGAGTGGCGGTGAAAGGTAGAGGAGACTATGGGCCCATGCACCACGTTGAATTCCAATGGAAACTTTAGTCACATATCTCAATTTGAGCTTCGGCTGAACAGGATGAAGTTTGCCGATCTGGCGCTAGCGTCTCTCAAGGATGAAGAATGATGACGTGGAGGAGAAAAGACCGCTCCTCAACTTTCCCAGCTACTGGGCTGTTAAGGAGAATGTATGGGAACGGCCACGCGGTGCAAGATTCTCATGAGGACGAAGAAGACATAAAAGAAGAGCGGCCATCGCAAAGAGGCGTGGGGGCCAATCTGATTCAATGTGCTCAATAGTTCCTGGTTCAGTAGATTTCAGTTGTACCATATCCTCACTATTGGATATTGACAGTCCCCCACAGTCTGGTAACGACGAACCGTCACTAGATCCATAACAACACTGGTCCTCCGCACTTAACTGACCCTGGACAACCCTCGGTGGATCGGTAATAGCAGTTTCCCCTTATAAATCTCGCTAGCATGGTACTGTCTCTCAAAAAATCAGATCAGAGTGGTGGTCCAATACGGTACCTACATGACGGTCGTTCAGGAATAGCCATGAATAATTCTGAAATTCAAACTAACGACCTTTGACTAACTTCTCGCAGATTCCCTTATAATTTCAACAGAGAAGACACAGTCCTACCAATTGACTATACGCTGATTTTTTGAAGATTATGTGATTTATGTAGCAGCAGCACAATTAATTACAGAATTGTAAGCATAACCACGGATGGTTCACCGTGGTCGTTGGTTGTGCGTTTATGGCAACTGTGTGAAAAATGTGTCGAAGTAGTATTGTTTAATATTGGGGCGAAAATTTCGGAGGCCCTCGAACTCTGCGCTCTTCGCATTACTGACCCCGCTGCTCCATTGACCAACAACAGGAAGGAGCAGCAAACAAACGTGGCCCTGAAAACTTTGCTCATCTAATCCCATCAAGACACACCAAAACTGGCATCACCCCACCAACTTTCCTCCGCCTACTGAGCTGCTCATGCGATCAGTGCGTTTCCACATCTACTGCAGTACAACCGCGTTCCATCCAACTCTATAAGACGCGATCCACCAAACACCTTTTTTACGTGTCGCTTCACTTTTGTCTCATCTCTTCCCTTCATCATCTCCGTCACTTCCGAACATCGGTAAGATCGTTCCAATTTTCTTCCACACATCACGTCGCCACATTCACCGTATTTTCATCCACCTCGTCACCTCATCAAGGGCCCCAACGAAAATCAAATTCATTTATTAATTTCTTTGCTCGAGCCTTCTTTGTATTTTCATTTTCTTAGCAGAATTTCTTATTTTAATACAAACCCCTTTAATTTCGAATTATTTTCCTCATTGTTTCTTTTCACCAAGCTTTCCCTTCTTACACCATTTGTTTCGCTAATAATTTCTCGGTATTTTACCGTGGTCCTCCAAGCCAGCCCCATGTTTTGAGGTCACGATATTCCCATCGTAGCACCTTAACAAGTACTACAGGGTTCGAGGGGTTGAGGAAAGTAGTGTGACCCACCACACCAGATGTTTACCTACACCTGCCTGTGCTTGCAGGATATTAAATAATGATCAATCGATCGATCAATCCTGTGGTGCAAATACCTTTCCTTCGCATCTACTCTTGTTCTCGCACGAGGTGGACTCGAATCTTATTTTAATGCAATCCATTTCCCACGAGTACGAGTTTCCTTTCGTTCTCATTCAACTTTTCTTGTGTACTGAACATATGGCGATGAGCAAGTTTTGGTGAGTTGACGGTCAACCCACCGATCGAAATGATTTACAGCTCCTCAACTCTGAAGATGAAGAACTACATAGTGGACCATCGCGCAGTTTGTTGACTCGGTCCTCGCGCATGTTGACTTCACGTAACTTGACGCGTTGGAAGCTGCATTCGCTCCGGAGCTTTCGAGCAGATGGCTATACGTCACACGTTTCATTCGAGCAAATATTTGAGATGACCGTCAGCGGACAAACAAAGTTTGGACACTTTTGGCCGTAAGCCGTTAAAGCCGTTGATTTGATTACCGTTCATTCGATATTTTCTGGGCTGAAACACGAACGAATGTGTATTTATGTGTGACGGAGGTTTTTTTTTATCTGGGTACATTTACGGACTTGATCGCTGCGTAAAACAAGAAGAGAGAGGCTGTATTCCAGGGGTCGTAGTGCGCCACATTGTGCGTGTGTTGAAGGTCTTTCAGCGTTAAGGCTGGGTAGCATTATTGTTCTTATTCCCTGTAGTGGTTATGACGCGATAGCAGCGCCCACAGTGCAACTTGGCCTTCTATCTATTTTCATGGAAGACGATCCCACAAAACCCGTTCTCTGAAGAATGCTTCGTTTTAACGTGTTTGCCAGCTCCTGACGAGACGACAATACCGTAAATTTCCAATATGTAGCGCAGTTTCTTCCATATTAGCTTCGCTTAAATGTTATTAGACCTTCAATAAAATTGATGTGGTAGTTCAATCGGTTACATATATGATGAATGTTCAATAATGCTCATATTATATTACATTCCGGAATTTCAAGCACCACTCAAGCATAAACTCGCCTCTAGCGTCTCACAAGGATGATGTCACGTCTGTCGCTCTTACACCACAAGTTCACATTATTCTTCAACGATAACGTTGGTGGTCTAGTGGATACAGTGCTAAACTATAGTACGTGAAGTGCTGCGTTCAATCCCAGGGAAGGAACTTTTTCTAAAAAGTGACGTCATCCAAACGCTCAGGAATTTCAGTTGGAAGGAGGGGTGACTACTCCTACAATGGTACACTCACCAGGATGCTAGTGGGAGGAGGCCAGAAGGCGCAGAGCGGGGTGTGTAAAAATGACGTGTTCTAACGTAATTGGTACAAAAGTGATGTCATTCAAACACTCGGATTTTTCTGTTTGGAGGGGGGGGGGGGGTACCCCTACTATTATCCGTTAGTGGGACGAGACTAGAAGGGGGGGGATGTACAATAAGGTGGTTTTCTTCCCACATTCCTATTGAGCCAAAACTGGCACTTCCGGCTTTCAAACCCCATCTCTCCCCTACTGGGGTGCTCCTGATATTTTCGATATTTTTCGTCCTGCCATGGATAGGCAAATTAATACGACTTTGATTTATCTAGGAGCAGAAAAATGATTGTGTTGTTGATTGGTGTATTGAGTGTCGGTTTCCTCACAGGCAAATATGCATGGCCTGAATGTGGTGCGTGGATGAAATTGTACGAAAAGGGTGGTTTCTTAGATGATTTTGAATGAAAGCCTTGATTGGGTGGTCACAACTCGATACGTGCAATTCGATGGAGTCGTGGGTCAGCTCCTACACCGTTCAACCTTTGGGAGCCAGCACTCCTTTGTAACTTATACTTGTTTCTCAAAAGTTACTGGACAGGTAGAACTGCTACGATCAAAATAAGCTTCTGAGAAGGGGTGCCCACAGGGATCAGCCCTCGGACCAGCACTCTGGAACGCCTTCTTCAAAGGTCTTCTCAGGATTCTCACTGACTGTGAGTTTAATGCCTATGTGGATGATTTGACTGAGTTGACCCGTGCAGAGTCGATCCACCAAATCGAGGCAAAAACTCACCACGTGCTCCAAACTGTCACCCAGTGGTGTGAGCACATCAAGCTGCAGGTGGCTGAACAAGAACCCCTGTTAATCCTCTTAAAGGGAAACGCAAATGTACAACCAACAATACGATTCAGTGGCCACAGCCTACTTCTTGAGAAGCAAGTCCGGTACTCGAAAGTCAATGTAGGTGACAGGTGGGGGTTCAGCCAACACCTTCAGTCCCACAAAGGCACTACCATCGCAAGTTTTGCCTCATTCGTCAAAACTGGTGCAAGAGTGCTGGATGTGGCTTAACTCCCTAGCAAGTGCGAACAGAGTTAAAGTGTTTGGATTCCAGGACACAAGGGGATCATTGGAAATGAGAGGGCGGACCATCTGCCCAGCTGCGGTTCGTCTACAGTACCTATTGGGCCACCGCCCCATTGTGGGATTCTCTGTCACTAGTAAAAAGGACTGTGAGAGAACACGCCAGAAGACTACATCAGACAATCTGGAACGCTGCAGGAGTAAGACACTCCAAACGCTTTATCTCAGAGCAATCAAGTGAGATAAGACACACCCTTCTGAAGGTGAAGAGGAAGGACTTAAGACAGATTGTTGGGATCATTACCGGGCGCTGCAGACTGAACAAACTCATGTATTTTATGGGTATAGTCGACACCCCTTGATGCAGGTGGTGTGGCTCGGATGAGGAGACTCCCTGCCATGTCCTGGCCCAGTGCTGAAGACTTGAGAGGGAGCGACTTTTGGTCTTTGGCATCACTTCTCCCAGGATGGATACCAACGAGGACTCTTTCAGGAACTACCCGGCTTTCCTCAGAAAGCTAGGCATTGACCTGTAAGACATTAGGACTGGCACAATAGGTCATCAAGCCGGGGTGCATATCCCACCATTGGGACAGTCAGAAGACTATATATTTGCCTCATTACGAGCAATCAGTAACAGTGTGTGACGATCCTCTTGTACAAGGCTATGTACGTAAGCGTGATTGGCTACTAACTCGTTGTCTAGGGTAGCAAACTCTCAGTCAATCAAAAGAGAGTATTGGCCCAATCCCAGAGAGCTGGTCAGTTACCAGCTGATTTGGCAGTTGGTCGCATGGTTGACAAGTGGAAGGTGAAAGGGAGCTCTCTCCATTCTGAGCTGAGCCCCGTGAGGATCTCTACCGATCAAAAACTTGCCGCCATTGATAAATCAAACCTAGCAGCATTGACTGCAACAAAGCAAGCCTGTAACTGTTCCGCTGGTTTCGAGTTTGGACTTTCTTAAGCCTTTCTTAGCCCCGTACATTCAGCGATTGGCGTGGCTTTGACTACTATTCCAATCCATCCTACATTGGGCTCATGATCGGTTGTGGCTCATCATCCCGAATACTCTCATTAGGAACAGGGAGAGTCTGCACTGATTGATTGACGTAGATGTCTCATGGGCTGTAATTGAGCAAATATAAACAACACCGCCAGAACTTCACATTTTTGCGCAGGAGACCAGCTTTTGATGAGGAAATACGAATGAGCGGCGTGGCGTGGCGTTTTTGAGCGTTAAGCCTGATAGACCTTGAGGAAGTACAAGAATCCATGGACAGACGGGTGTTCGACGAGCACTCTCTTTTATTCCTTCTTCAGCAACTCGCCGTCTTCTCTGAGAGCGGGATGGAGCTACAAAAGTGACTCATTCATTTCTGGGTTGCCTGAAGGAAGCCGAAGTTGCCCATCCACGTGTCTCTAGGAGGTTAAAGACCTTTCCAATTGTCATCCGTCTCACAACCTCCCAAAACTGAGTTTGCGAAGATCCGCAATCTCTAGTTCCTTCACTTGTTTCCACATCCCGTTCAATTTCCACTCGATTTCCTTCCAATTTCCTTCTGACCGAGCCGAGAGATGCGCCTCACATGATGCAGCTTCCTGCACATAATTGAGAGCTGCCATAAAAGCCTGAGAGAGAATGAGGGAGGAGCCTAAGAAGGAAATTAAGTGTCACACAATGAAAGGAAGATTATAGGACTTGGCAGAGGCTCATTTCTGCGACGTCGCCGCTTTGACTCCATACTATTATTTATCGAGGTCAACGTAACAATATTGTCTGTAAACGAAGCAGTAAACGGGCGACTCCTTCGGAGACGATTAATGGTGCAGATTCACGAGTGGACAGCCGCATTCCGACGATGGTCCCTCCAGAGCCGGTCGTCTCACGACGGGCCCCCCTTTAGCCTTTTTGCTCGCTCGGGCCCCGCATTCCCTCTCTGTGGATTAGTATTCGTGTGCCGTCTGCAGTGTAGGCGGAACCGTCTTTATATATGACAAATAATAACCAGTCAGGTGAATGGAGTATTTATATTGGGCTCGTGATGTGGCTACGAACGAACGAGCGTTTTAATTATACGCGCTCGAGGAAGTTGCGGCGATGATGGGAGTTGGAAGAAGGAGGTTCATTTCGCTCATCTTCCGATAGTCAGCCGGATCCTAAGCCCGAACTAACAGATTCTCACGCCCTGGCTATCATAACAATCCAGTTCTGTACGGGCGACTTACATGGAACTATATTTGAAATATTCAATGCACACGTTTGATGCAACTTCAGGGTGCACACAGCCTCTTGCCCCGGCACTCTCATGCTGTCACTGGAACAGTATGTTTACCGCGGAACTTGCCATCTTCGTAGAGCGGCAGTTTTTTCAGTGACACTAAGGATTTACTTTGAATGCACAAAATGCTGGTTTGTTGTACATTTATTATAGCAGTCTTTTTACTGTGACGCATCACGACAGTCTTGTTTGATTACCCCACAATATACTTCTTGCAGTGGCACTGTAACAGTCATTTTAGCGCAGTGTAGAGGCAGTATTTCTGGAATCACTTCCATTTATCGCCCACACTCGCCGGCCTTGCATTCACAATCGACAGTGTCGCCTTTCCACACAACATACTTCTGACCTTGGCATCCTCCTTGATCATTTCCTATCCTTACCTGACCACATAGCCCAGGTGTCGTCTCGTGGTATGAGTACTGCTCCAGGACTGGTCTACTTGAACAAGTCGGTGGTTCAACCCAACCTTGAGTACGGGTCTCTGGTCTGGTGCTCCCACTCCGAGTGTCACATTGTGCAGGTTGAGCGTGTCTTCAGAGCACATCTGCGCTACCTGGCTTTTAAACTATCCATCACCAAGGAAGAGGTCAACTACGAAGCCTCCTCTCTGCTCTCCTCTTGTGATCGAAGCCTATGCGCTTATACGTCTATTGCTTGACGGATCGATGTTACGGATCTCTTGGTTGATGTGTGCTGGCATGCACTTTGAAATGTGTTGCACTAACCAGTACCCTTCTCCATCACCAATCATCCATATGGCCGCCTCTTTAGCTGTATCCCTGGTTAAGAGGCCAATAACGAAGGGCTATTCCGGCGCTCTTCTCTGCTCTCCTCTCGTGATCGACGCCTATGCAGTGACATCTGCTATGCGTATGGACTACTCTCTGTACAGATCGATGCACATCGCCATGTCTCCCATTCTATGTCCCTTCTCCGTCACTAATAGCCTATAGCTACCCCCACTCCCCACTGCCGACTGCCGTGTTTGCAGAAAAACCAACCTTCTCATCTCATTCCGTCCTGCCTTGGTCCTGGTGTTTGTCTTTGATGACATATAATTACATTTCGTTCGGCCACAACTGCTTCTGTAACCACCAGATATTCTGAGAGTCTTTTTACTGTGACACTGGCAGAGTTGTTAGGTGACTGTGATCGTTTTAGTGTTAAATGCGGTTCTGATAGGCCTTCGTTGTAGAAGGAGCTACAACACACCCCAGTATTGAACCAGCTTGAGCCTATTGTTAACCAATGGACGATGTATTGTTGTGGAATGAAGCCCCCTCCATCGTCCGCAAAGCCGTAATCGGTGATGGTGCAAACTGACGAGCCCAGGAGCCGCGTATTTAACTACAACTCAAATAACTTCAGCGATCTCGTAAAACGGTCCAGATTCAGAAAATTGAAAGTTTCCCCTTAGTCGAAAGCAAACCTCAGGTAAAACCCGAAGGAAACCCATTAAAGGCAAGTGACGGGGGCAACGGACGTTTCCTCGCAACAGCGTCAGCCTCCTGTCGAATAAACCCAGTAATTTCCTCTTTGTTTATGTTCTGTCGTCATAATGCACATCTTCCCGAAAGATGATTTTTTGTGAAGGCGTTCGCCGGTGGGTTTCATCAGAAACTCCGTTCAATTGCTCGCTTCTTGAGTTGGACGGTTGAAGGCCGAAAAAAAACCGAACTTCCAACGACTTTAACGGGCGGCTACCAGTTAAAGTGACTGCAGGCAATTCGACAGAACATTATTTTGCCTCGTCATCAAGTTTGACTTTCGGCATTTTGCGGGGTTTGAATTCAACTTGGAAGGCTTGAGTACCCAAACGAGCAGAACAAGCTCTCGAAAATCCCAAACTCCGATGTTCCTGGAAGACCATTCTCGCTCAGTAACATGACTAACTGAACGCCACCATTGTTCTTGTCTTGTCCTTGATAACGTACTTTTAGCGAATTTTCATTTTGATGGTCAGTTTTCAGTTCGAGTTGGAAATTCGAAACATTTTTTTTCCACAAAATCCGTCTCACGCATTTTATGATGAAGCCTCAGTACGCACGTTTTGAAGTATAATTAGGAGTAGTCCCTTGCAATTTCAAAAAGCCATGACCAAACGAAACTTGGGCTTTTGTAGAACCAGTTGCTGAAAGAAAAGGTTGTAAGTGGATTTTCTGTGCCAAACGCAATCCGGATAGAGATATTGTATTGTACTATTGTATAAAGCTCGACTAATAGCCAGAAATGTGGGGTAGACTATAATGAAACCTTTAGCTCTGTTGAGCATTACGTTCGATTCGTTGCATTCTGTCGATTGAGGCTTTTGAACATTTAACCACAAAACAGCATTTCTTTACAGGGACTTGAAAGAGGAAATATTCGCGAAGCAACCCGAGGGGTGTGATGTTAAGACGGGTCGCGTTTGCTAATTACAGAGAAGTTTGTACGGGTTGAAACAGGCCCCAAGGTGTTAGAAGGATAAGCTCGTGTCGCGATTGAAGGAAATGAATTTTGTAGAGAACGAAAGCGACTGCTATGAAGGCGAAATTGAACTAACTATTTTTACGTTGACGATGGGCTAGTAGCTGCTACAAGCAATAGTCTTACAGCTTCCCTTCTTGCTGATCTTGGAGAGGCTTTTCAATCAACAGTTACGAACTCCGCCCACTATCAAGCGTTTCAAATTACCGGTTGAATCACAGTTCAGTTTTTGTACGACAGCAGGAGTACGCAAAATGAATTTTGAAAAAGCTCACCATGGAAGATTGCATTGCCGTTTCAACGCCCTTGGAACCTGGTCGGAATCTTTATGAGGGACATTCTAAGCAAATTAAAGTGCCTTATAGTGAAGCTTGATGTATTGACGATTGTATACCAGACATTTGCTTCGCACTGAACGTATTGAATCAATTCCGTCAGAACCCTACCAGCGTACACTGGAATGCTGTAAAACGCATTGTTAGGTACTTTTGTATAAAAATGAGTCACAAGGGTCGTCACGAGTCATCAAGCTCAAACAGGCGAACACATTGATTGGGCATTACGATACTGATTTTGCCGGAAACGACAAAGTCCACAACAGGATGTACTTTCTTTTTTGCTAGTGGAACAATTTCAAAGGGCTCAATGAAGCAAAGATGTGTCAGTGTGTCTACAACAGAGTCTGAATATCTATTTAACCGCCTAGAATCCAATAGGAACTCCGCTGAGTGTAGGAGTAGGAAACCCTCCTCCCCACCCACACCACCCTCACTCAATAGAAACGACTCTTAACCGCTTTCAGGTGTCTTGATAATCATACGGGCTACACGGAGAAATTTGAAAATGTTCACTCCATAATTCCTGGTATTCCTCGACGATCGTTGAAAAGGAGGGCCTGAACTGGGTTTCATCCAGATTACCCAATATATAATAATACTTCGAAAGACGTAAATTTTTTACGGAATCACTCTCGTAAGACACACAATACACAAATAACCCATCAAATGGACAGGCGAGCCTCATCGTGATATTTCGAAATTCCGAAGAATATTTAAAACAACACAATAATTATAAAATCTTCAGAAGTTTGAGCTATTGATTCGAGGGGGAAAATGAAAGAACCGAAAACACTAATTATGAGAATGAAATAATTATCGTTTAGCTTAGGGCTTGAAACCATCGTCAAAAGTTTGTCGGCCCATGATTGGCATATCACGAAGGGTTAAGAAAATGGGGCTTGTGAATTACAATACGAGTTACTCTGATTAGGAACTTAGGAGACGGGTTGCTGCTCCCGTCTGCCTGAGTGGGTCTCCATCCAATTCCGCAGAAGCACACGCACCACCAGGTCAGACCTATACAATATTTGCGGTCAATTGCTGGCAGACACCACGTCCCGTTTCCCAATCACCAATTGTGATGCTGTCTCCCCGGGGAAAGCGACCGCAAGTCCGCCTGTTAGTAATCAAAGGGCTTCAGTCCAAAATAGGACACATGAGGCAGTTGGAAGTGCAACGAGAGTTGCGCGATTCTGCGAGGTGGAGCTGGAGACAGCAGAGCATGTACACGTGTTAGGGGCTGGCTGCAGCAAGCCTCAGAGTGCTTAGTGCTCAACTGGCGGCGCCGCATCAGGGAACACCAGCCCACAGGAGCTGGGGGTGGAACTGGGACGATATGAGCGGGATCGTGCTCCCCTACACAATAGGCCCAATTCTCCTATTATTAAAAAAAAAAATCTGCATTTTAGAAACTACGCCATTTTATTCTCTGCCCTTAATCCAGATTCCAGGACCATTGGCAAAAAATAGAAATCCCCGCGGCTAGACACCTCTGGGATTGAATTTATGTACATTAAAACACGACGGATCCGAGTGTGCTACCCTGAATCACCTCATAATTAAGGGCACTGGGGTACAAATTGATGACGATCTGAGAGATTCAAGCGTTGTAATAAGAGGTTCCCATCAATAGGCTCGAAACACCTTGATAAGTCTAGGCAAGTCAATATCTTCCCGTTGCCTACGTTGCCCTCTGCAGTCATCAAACAAACCGAAAAGCGCACCTTCAACACCTCGCCCTTGCCGAAACTCGTATTGAGTTTGATTATTCAATGTCTCTAGGAACGACTGAAGATTTAACTTGACGATTTTTCAATAATCTTGGAAAAAACGATAAGCATCGACATTGGTCGATAGTTTCCAGGGTCAGAGTTATCGCCTACTTTAGATAATGGTATAATTTTTGCGACTTTAAATACTCTAGGGAACGTTAAAGTTCTCACACAGAGGTTTAACAGATGAAGCATGAGGTCTTAGAGATGAGAAAGGTACTTTTTTTAATCAAATTAACCGACCTGGAGACGAGTTTTGCCCCATTTTGCCAATAATATCGTACAAGTCAGTTACATTAAATGAGTTTGAAAATGTGCGATTCCGTGACCAGGCAAATCATTCACAAACTGTTATTGAATCTTAACTTTCTGGGCTAAATTTGCACCTACAGCGACGAAATAAGAATTTAAAGAGTTGGAGGTTAGCTGATTCCAGAGGGGCTGGTTTTAGATAGATTGTGAGCTAATGGACGTGTAGCTTCAGGTTGGTTACTATTTAGCATGTCATTAAGAACGCGTCATTCATTCCTGGGTGCCCCCTCAGCCTCTAAAAATCTTTTATCGTAACATCCTGTTTTGGCCACTTTTACGACCCCCTTTAATACATTGCAGAATTTCCTGTAATAGGTCCGCAGTTTCAAGTTGAAAGGCAGAGCTCTAACTTTGTTTACGAGTTTTAGGCGTTTCCTAACCGCAGTAGGAGCACCCTCTATAATCCAACGAGTAATCTTATGCACTTTTCTTTGCGATGGGCCCTGGTGAGAAGAACTTGGTTCTGTCGAGGGCGTGAAGTCTCAAGTTCCCTTTTCAGGTTTTAGTCCTTGTTTTAGAGTTGTTTGATTGAGTAGCACTTCTCCCATCAAATGGGAATGTTGAATTTGGACTTCTGGGAACTTCCACATATCCAAAACTGAACGCTAAGATGATCTCTTCGATTACACTGCGAATTGACCACATTGCCTCAGGCCTAAGCTTGCCTAGAAATCTGTAGCTGCGCATTAAAATAATCATTGCAAAGGGAATCCTGTGATTTGGATGTTAGGTTACAGTTCCATATTCAGCGTTACTTGTGAAAGAACCTTCTTTCGTCTCATTGCAAGAACAAGCTCCAAGTTCGAGCTACACTTAGGAATTAGTTATAAGAAAAACGTCTCTTGAGCCACAGTGCTTTAGATCCCGATGCCTGGATGCTCATTTAATCGAAAAGCAAACGTTCACCACTACGGTACACGCGTAAATCAACTGTCGAGAGCACAGAATGCCTCTTCCAGTGCACAGCATGAAGAACCTTTAGTCTTGGGTATGGACAGGCCTGCAAATCTTGAGACACACATTGAATCACACCAATCAACGCTCAAGTATCGAACTTCACGTCTCTGGGAAGGAAATGAGTAGTTCTGTTTGGTACTTTGGTGAGCGCATATGTCTAGTTTCTCACTCCCAGCTTCTCACAGAGTTGACCCCCCAGGGTTTTCTTTTGCCGCGTCCTCGCGTCGTTTTTACGACTCCTCAGATCGTTTCCGCCAGAACTTAAAAAGTGATCAAACGACTTTCTTCGGTCCTCTCAAAAATCGGAGTCCAACTTTTAAATCTTCGGTGAAACCGAAGGGCCCCCTAATTGGAAAAGAGGGGAAATAAATCTCCAGGACTCTTGAGACAAAAGACGTCTCTGGCTTTTACAACGCCGTATTTCCGGGCAGAGTCTATTCCTGGGTGGATATTTTTGTTTGGGTTGGTACACAAAGAGGAATCGCGTCCATTGAACGTTTCGACGTTGAGTTTGAAACTGTTATTTATTGTTGTAGTAAATTTCGACTTGGTAAACGCCATCCAGGGGTGTCTTGATTAAAAAAAAAAGAGCTCGAATTCATCGGCAACAAGACGAGACTCGCAGGACAGATTTCCTTAGAGATGTGAAAACATAAACCGATGGACATAATAAACACGACCGCGACCTCATGTCATCAACTGGCCAATTCGTTGAATTCGTACGTAATTGCGGATTCCATGGCTAATCTTGAAATGATACAAGGCGAAGGTGGCAGTTCCATAATAGGTTCTTCATGTCTCCATAACGTCATGGTCTCATCTGGGAGGTCAATCCGAGTAACTGCCCACGTTCACAACTGTGCAATCCCCCACGTGCTACTGTGGTGACTCTAGATGAAACTCTCTATTTATGACCTGTAAAAATTACTCAGCAACGATAGCGGGTGTTTTGGACTTTGCCAGCAGACACCTCGTCAACCCCTTGGATTTCCTGCGAATGCTTCAGTATTCCTGTTTATCATACCATGTGCACCTAAGGATGTGTGCATTCGTCAACATAACTAATTTAAACATTTGAAGAGATGTGTTGTTTTTTCGTAAAAATTAAAAAATAATCTTAACAAGTGCTGAAGGTGAAATGCAACAGGTTCTTATCACGTGCAACGCAAAATATGAACAATCGAAGGGTTTCGTTTTGCAATGTGATTCGAAGGGTGGTCGTCCTCCTCGTGCCACACAAGGCTCCTGGTATTTTTGGCTGGCGACAAGGTTTTACCTCTAGCGTGAAGAGCTAGCCTTCTTGGACCTGTGAGACATTGGGAATGGCACAAAAGGTCATCAGACCGCGATGTCTAACCCAGCATTGGGACAGTCAGTGGTCTATATATATAATCTTCTTGTTCGTTTTCACTGACACGCATTACCAACAACAAAAATATCTGGTGCAACGCATCACTCCACTTTTCTCAGTCCTACGTGCATTCAACGGTTTTTTTTCTCACTCTATCAACTAATAAAACCAGCTTGAATAATACGCCCACATTTTCGGTCAGGTACTTTTTTTTACTACCTCTCCCTCCCTGTCTTAAAGGTTGACACCACGTTTAAAGGCATAGGGATTCCAAATTTGTAATATCCGCCGTCCGCTGTCAAATTTTTTTTAAAAATCCGTCGTACAAAATTCCATTTGAGATCTAGAAGTACCCGCCTACTCGGCAATCCGATGGGGCGAAACATTATGAGCTGAAAACACAATTTTGGTGGTTTCATCGCAATCACGTTGTGTTTAGTATCGTTTTTCAAGCATTTTTCGGTGATGAGTCGAATGAAACGAGTCTCACAGGCGTAAGACTTGATGGGAAACAGTAAAATGACAGTGAGATAAATTGTACAACTTTTACAATGAATTCGGGGACAATGTAGCGAAAGTTATCGTTTCTGCGCTCAATTCCCCCACTACCTCCCGACTTGTCACTCGTACCAATTGCCTACAGGCACCTTGAATATGTATTTTTCGTCGTTCCATTGAAGTCAGGTTGTGTTTCGTATCGTTTACTGATCATTTTCGATGCTGAATCGAACGAGATGATTCTCGAAGGTGTGAGACTTCGTCGAGCTGTGTAATGGTGCTATGCAAGAGAATAATGAACCGTTGCGCAGCTTTATATTCAGTTTATAACGACGTTCTATGTAGATACAGGGTTTCGAACAAGATTTAGGAATTTATTGAGTAGCTTCTACTCATCACACGACTATTGTTGAGCAATCAGCCCCACTGGGGATTTATGAGTTTCAACGTTTTTTTTTTTGAGAAGGCCCGCGTTTCTGATTTGGAATTATCGGGTACAAACAGTGCGAAATGTTAGCTAATGTAACGGTTTCGGTCGGAATTCCTGAATTCTTGGGGTCGCTCTTAATTATTTTACTAATGAAGTTTGTTTATTGAACTCCCTAAGAAGGCTAATACCGTTAAAGCGGAATCAATGAAAAAGAAACGGAGCTAAAATAGTCGTTTCTTTTAAATGATAATTTATTGTGCTGTTCCAGTCATTTTTCCACCGATCAGAATTTTATGGTAGTGTCGCGTTTCTCGGAGCTGTCCATACAAAAAAGTGAATCAAAATCGTTGGGGTCTTTTCTGAGAAGAGAAATTTGGTGTTTTTCGTAACAGTAGTTAGTTTTGAGGCGACATTACTCACACTTTTATTTTGATCTCCCATAATGATCTGCAGGCCTCATGTGGATTTTCCGACGTGCGAAATAAAAGTTACTTAAGCGGTCTTCCTATTTGTTCCTAGTTGTTCTAAATTGCCAAATAAGTATATTATTAAGTCTTGAGGTTCTGAGCGTATTGAGTTAGAGCAAAATGAGAGTGAAACGGTCGAAAAAAACCCAATGGGAGAGAGCAAAGGTGAGGCACGTGTTGGTCGGTTATCTCTTTAACGAAATGCTAACGAAATCGAATCAGTTTCCGGCGCAGGCGGCACTTTCTCGAGTGATCCCCAGCACTAACCAATTCTACATACATTGTAGATGTGCGCGTCAATGGATTCCCTACTCCTGCGCTTATGGGAGACTTGCCAGCATCTCGTCGTTTTTTGCAGTTAGACCTTTCTTGGTGACTGGTGCAGATTTTTCCGGACCATTTTTATACAGAGAGAGGCTTCTGGAATGAAATCTGCTTCTCGTGAGGTATACTTATGTATTTTCCTGTGTATGTCATCCAGAGTAGTTCATCTGGAAGTAACGACAGACTTGTCGGTTGAAGGTTTTTTAGATGCGTTTGACCGCTTTATCAACAGAAGAGGCCTCCCAAAAGAACTGATATCCGACCAAGGTACTAATGTTAGAGGCAGTGCAAGGTATATCAAGGAGGTTGTTGAGTGGCTTGCAAATGGTAGTACTCAGTCTAGGCACATCTTTCAAACTGCGCACATGAATCCCCATCATCACCCTATTTTGGTGGCGGCTGGGAGGTATCAAGGATCTCCTGTACAAGGCATTCGGAGATTAACCCTATATTTTACTGGAGTTAATGACTATTTTCACCAAACTAGAAGGCATTCTAAATGCACGCCCCCTCCAACCAATTTTGAGTAACCCTGAGGATCCAGAAGCACTCACACCACGACACCTTTTGATCGGCCAGCCCATCATCGCCCTTCCTGAACTGGATCTTACAAATATTCCTGAGAACCCGCTCAACCGCTGGAAGCTCATTCGCCAGCACATTCAACATTTCTGGGACAGTTGGAAGGATGAGTACATCAGCACTCTTCAAGTACGACAGAAGTGGGATAAGAGAAATCTTAATGTTACGGTCGGCGACTTCGTTCTTTTGCGGGAAGACAATGCTTCCCCAACCGTTTGGACACCAACTAGAATATTGGCAGTCTATCCAGGTTGTGATGGTGTTGTCCGAGTTGTTACTTTGAAGTAGCTCGCAGCACCTTCAAACGACCAGCTGCCAAACTGGTACCGCTGCGCCTAAGTTCCATTCATGCCTAATGCCTCAGGAGGGAGGTATGTTTCAATTTACCATCATTTTCTACACTTCTTCACTTTTATGCTATTTTTCATTTCTTTGTCACTAACAAGTCAACCCTGCGTCATGCTCAAACGACAGAATCGATTTATATTCCATTATCTTATCACCACTATCAAAACTATTATTATCAACATCTATCATCTTGTTTGTTTTTCCACCTCTTTTGAACCTTTCGACTGTGCATTATTTTTCATTCGTTCCTCTTGGTTTGTGTGATAGATTAAAAGTATACATTCGTATCGGCATCATCTATCAACAAAACATCTAAAGTAGACATCATCCCAGCGACGTTGGGGATAAGATTAACGTTTTATTTTCTATTTTTTCATAATTATCGTCAATAAAGTAAGTGATTGATTCAATTGGTTTAGTCAAAGGTGGCCACGACAATGCGCTTTGAAAATGTAAATATGTGTAAAGTTTTGGATGAATGTCAAGGCTTTGGCTTTGGCGCGCAACATTTCAAGATGAAAACCCGAAGAGAATGGCGCACGCCTAGCAGCAGATAAGGGGTATGGTTGCGCAAATTGTTTGCACTGTTTCAATTTACATCGACGACGGCTCCTTTCTCCGACGGCGGTTTCTTCTGCTGGGATCCCCCCCCCCCCCACCATCATCACAACCCTTATTTCTTGAGGGCGACCAATCACAAAGGACAACCATATCGGAGTCGTTTCATAAGCATCGTCAATATTCTACTCTCCGCGAGTTAACATCCACGTCAAATGAATTTACGCAAATCCATTGATTGTGCGCGTTTGTTATTTTGCCCAAACTCGTCACAATAGTGTTCTAAACCGTTGCATTTTTGTTAGCAATCTGCTCGATTTGAAATTCCCTCCTTTGTCCACTTATTCCGTTTTTACTTTCCACTTTTGTTCCTGCGAGTGTCCTGTGAGACTGTGGTGTCCTTCAAATTTCAAGTGGTGAATCTAAATGTCAGAGATGACATAATTCAGCCCTTTCTATGTCAAATAAAGTAAGGCGTGCTTTTAATAGTTCATTTGGATTTTCCCAAGAGAGCAGTTTCACAAATAATTGGGAATAACCCACGTCGCTCTTTTAGGTTACTACCTGTGAAGAGTGCCGCACACTCTTGACTACAGCTCTACCGACATCACTTACGCACTAATCCGTGCCCTTATCCAAGTCGGAGCTTTGAACGTAAATCCTTCGCAGTTGTGACATTGGTCTTTGTTATTTTCTTTGGGTTCTCAAATCGCAGATCCCCTTCACGAGGGAAGGTTTTCCCGAGACGAGCGACCAACGACCTTCACCTACAAAAGACCAACGTCCTAAAACACGCTCAACTTTTCGGGTTTTCGGGTAAACTTAGGACTTTCCGTGTGATCAGTGAGTTCAGTGCCACTCAGGTGCAGGGTTAACATTTTGCTTCCGCCAAAACGGCCCTAATGATTTTGACTAAATTTCCTGTATGAACTTCCGACTGAAATTTACCATAAAATTGTCTTGTGAGAAAACGCGAGCAGCATATGAAGTTATCAAGAATGGCGAGCAATAGCAAATCACTTGCAAAAAGTTTTTTTTTATAAATCTCTCATTTATGACATAAGGCAGTTCAATAAGCTACTTGTACATAAGATGTTCAATGACCACAATAAAATAATCAGGAGTAACCTCCAGAGTTCAAACTGACGTCGTTCTTACGAACTTCTTTCGTACAGTTGCATCTATAGTGCCAGAACCATCAACACGAACTATTCCGTGAAAATAGTGTTTGCAGTTCCATTTCTTTCTTGCGCTTAACGCATCGTGTTGTTCATTAACTTTATTTGTTATCTCCCTTAGTTCCACTCTCTTTTTGTTTCTTCTTCGTAGTTCATTTCATGTTTCTTTTTCCCTGTTAACACCTTGTTGTTCTTTTGTTGTTTATTTCTTAGTTCTTCATTCTCCTCGTTTACATCTTGTTTTACGTCTCATTACATCTTTTCCGTGTTCCTCGTTTACTTTTAGTTATTTTCCTTCTACATTACATCTACCGTATTTCATATTCCTCGTTTCCTTTGCCTCTTTTCCTTTATAATTTAAACTTCCTCCTTCTTGTACTTTTTGGTTATTCCGCTACTTCGTTTGTTTCTTCTTCTTCTCATTTGCTTCTAGTTTTTCTTTGTTACTTCCCTTTATATCTTGTTTCTCCTTAATTCACTTCTCGATTATAACAATTATTTTACTTTGTGCTTATTTTTTGTTACGTCTTCTACTTTTTCGCGTATTTGATTCTTCTTGTACTTCTAATTTTTTCTTGAGCTTTCACATTTCTTTCTTCTAATTCTGTTACTTCTAGTGTCTTCTTCTTTTTATTTTCCTTGGCTCTACGAATGAAAGTTATGTAATCGGCTGAAAAAAAAATTTTGAGTTTTCTTCAGATTTATATGTTTCAGACCCTACTGAGTCTGGAAAACACCATTTGGAAAAATTATCTGTGAACACGATAAAAAAAATTAGATAAAATCAGCTCAAATTTGATTTCTAGCACGCAGGTCATCATGGTACGCTAAAATGAGGCTATGAGCAAAAACGATTTTGATTAAATTTCCTCTATAGACAGTTTCAGATGGCACAACAATACCGTAAAATTCTCATTTGTGGGAGAATGACGAGAGCAGCACAATCAATTACCTGACGTTTTAACGAGAATCGATTTTACCGCAGAATGTTACGAGAATCTTCAAAAAAATTCAAATGGTAGTCCAATCAAGTACCTATACAATGAGTTTTTAATAATGATCGTGAGATGTATACGGGCTACTTCAGAAAGTCCGGAGTTTCACTTACTACTTGTGTTCTGACTGACTCCTATTAAAGGACCGGGTGATCGTGGTCTAGTGGATAAAGGCAGTTGATTCATAATTCTCGACGTAAGTCGAGGATTGGGGATCGAAGCTCCGGCGCGATTGCCGTAATTTTGGGGATCTTGCAACTGCGCCGAAACCTAGCACAACTGCACTTCATAGCAACTGCGCCGGAGGTAGAGACAATAGCAAGTGTGCCGTCATACTTTACGGTTTCTATTTCCACTCTATACACTCAAAATTTTATTACGTTGATACAGAAATGATGCAGGTAGGTACGTACGTTTCATCAGCACTTTTCACGCAGTTTTTTGTCACTTTTTTTCATAATGTCTGGCCACTGTTTGGAGGAATGATTTTCCATCAATCTTTCCTTCTCGATATTCAATTATTAGTTGCTGAATCATTTTCTTCTGTTTTTTGAACGCCCCTGTGTCCGGCTTGGGCACATTCGAGCCATTCATTATGAGGAAGGTGTCCGTTTGCATTCGTTTCAAGGCATTGAGAAACACGAAAATGTTAGGATGAGGATGGGAAAACTGGCCATTGAATTTCGAGTGGAACGATTCACAACTGTTTGTGGTTCTTTCCGAAGAAATTTCTGCTGCAGCCCATAACTCAGGAGGAAACTTAGCTTGAACACCAACGTAGTTATCGATGATGTATTCCGCGTACTTTCCAACCCGTGTATCATCTGGCAACGACGTCATACAATGTTCCAAAAATGCAGCACCGACCTCACTTGGATCCAAGAACGGTATACCGAAAACGAGACGAAGCCAATTTCGAATATCCCCCTTTGCTCTGTATGGTTTGGTTAGCCCGAGTGCTTGGATTTTTCTCCACCGAGATTGTGACAAATGGAATCGACATCCCACAATTCGGGAATCTGGGAAAGCAGTTCTCACTACGACGTGAATTCCTTCTTCAAAATCAGCCACCACACAATCCGGCTGCAGCCTCAATTGCAGCTCCTGGCATTTTTGTTGAGCAAGATTTAGCAACTTAGTGTAGGTCTCAGCTTTTTTATCGGGTAAAAGCGCAAAGACAAGTGGTATGTAGTGATTGTTTCTACAAACATGGATAGTGAACATCTGTGCAAAATGTTTGGCACAATATGAGAAAGTTCCGTCCACAAATATAGTGGAAGATGTACAGAGTTCTTTCCAGTTCCTTTCAAACGGAAACGCGACTATTTTTGACTTTCTATCAAAAATTTGTAGGAATGATTCTTCTCCAATTTTTGCCTGAGTGAGCAGCTCTTCAAAAAGCATCTCCAAACTTCCTCAGTACACTTGAAGAAATCTTAGCTTTTTACCCAATAACTCTAGAAAAGTGATTATTATCCTGACCAAAAGGGGCATGAGTGGGAGCAGCTTAATAAATTCCGGAACTGTAAGCAGTACCGCCATCTGCCACCGTGAAGCGGTGTTTTACCACGTTGAAATGAACCGAGTGATTGATAAATTGAATTAGTAGCAAAAGCTATGAAAACGAGTGAATGTATGAAGAGCTAAGTAAATTTGTGTGATCTGGAGGGCCTGATATTTTCTTTCAGCGCCCTTCTTTTCGAGAAATTTTCGTCCGTTGGGGAAAGGTTTAAAGCAGCACATTAAATTGTCGAAAGTTCCGACAAAAATATATTTTGAAATATCTGCTCTGTTCAAGTGTGAAGTGCTTGTTTTATTTCGTTACGACTGAAGAAGGTGTTCTTACAAGAGTAAAGCGCTTTGCTAATTAGTTTTCACAACAGTATCTAAATATGTCCTCCTGACTATGACTTCAGTCTCTCTTTTCTGTTCGCAGTTTGTACATTTCTTCGGTGTTATCGGAATTAATTGAAGTGTAATCGACTGCAGAGTCGAGCCATTAGCGCCTGACTATCTCGAGCAAGTATTCAAGTTATTTAATTAGTAAAAGGCTACTCGATGACAGCGACAATCGTAAATAAATCCTTGACCTGTGTCTGGAAGTGATCGTTACTAATAAGAAAATCCTAATATAGTTATCATAATGTCCGTCCATTAGGCGAGCGGACGACTGAAAGTGATTATTTGACTGGCTTTTAACGATTATTGCCTTCTGTTTGATTTTCTCTTGAACCAATTATGAAGTTTTCGTTCGGCCGCTTCGGATAAGTCAGATCGTTTGTACGACGGTGTGAAAAACGTTTGTACTTCGATTTTGTTAGGAAACGAGCGATTTAGCGTTGTGAGCGCGTGTTTGATTGTTTCAATTCATGCGATTGCGGGTCCTGGCTTTATAAATTGTACGAAAATATCTGGTGCGTTGCAACACACAACTTTCCTTAGCTCTACAAGCTTCACTTTGTAAATGGCTAATTCTATTTAATCAATGCATTTATCACTTAGTTAATTTGAACTTCGTCAAACAACGGTTTAAGGCAGCAGGAAGCGGTAGTGCTTACAGTTCCGAAATTTATTGTGCTGCTCGTACTCATTTCAGGGCCATTATTGAGCAATTGGTACACAGATAATTAATGAGGCTGTAAACACAAATTTTTTGAAGAATTATAGTAATTACTTTTGCAGAGTTATTGGGTAAACACCTTTAGAACTGGCAGTAAGCGAAATGACAGTAGTTGAAATTCAGGAATTTCTGGAGTAACGTCTCAACGTCTTAACGAGTAAGTCTTAAACACTCACCCTTCAGGTATTAGATTGGACTACAATACCAATTTTTTTCAACATTCAACAAAAATTCCAGCGGAGTTTATAAGGAAAAAAAACTGCGCTAAAAACGCATTTCGTCGAAAAGTTTGGTAATTTATTGTGCTGCTCTAGTCATTTTCCCACAAATGGGAATTTTATGGTTTGATTGCCTTATTGAGAGCTATCAATATACAAAATTTAATCAAAATCGTTAGAGCGGTTTTTGAGAAAAAAAATTTGGTGTTTTGATCACTATGATAACTATAGTTAACTTTCGGTGGATTCTGCCCATACCCTCATTTTTGCGTCCCATGGTAACCTGTAGGCTAGACATCAAGTTTCAGCTAATTTGATATGGTGGTTTTCTCTAAAAGCTGCGCTAAAATCGATTTTGTCGAAAGTTTTGGTAATTTATTGTGCTGCTCTCGTCATTTTTCCACAAATGGGAATTTTATGGTATGATTGCCATATTAAGAGCTATCAATATAAAAAATTTAATCAAAATCGTTACAGCCGTTTTTGAGGAAAAAAAGATTTGGTGTTTTGATCACTATGATAACTATAGTTAAATTTCGGTGGATTTTGTTCAAACCCATTTTGGCGTCCCATGGTGACTTGCGGACGAAATATCAAGTTTGAACTGATTTGGTACGATGGTTTTCTCTAAAAATCGTTCACAGACACACAGACATACGGACCATTTTCCCAAATAGTGTTTTTCAAACTCAGGAGAGTCTGAAACGTAAAGATCTGAAGAAAACTCAAAATTTTTTTTTCAGCCGACTACATAACTTTCTTTCCTACTTCGTAGAGCCAAGGAAAGTAAAAAGTCAGTAGGGTGAACACCGTTCTGCTTACAATGTATTTCCTTAGTAAGCATCGAATATTTAAATCGATGGTTAAAGTCTATGGACGATTGATTTCATCTTCGACAAACTTAGATAAAAGACGCATCACAACTTTCCTCAGCCCCGCGTAAATTATCGCTATTAATACGATCTATTTTTCGTTCAATTATGAACTTGAATTGAAACATGTAGCGCGAAATGTTCCGAAATTTATTTCGCTGCAGCTACTTGTGCCACGCCTTCCTTGTAAATATCAACGTATGGGACTCTACATGATCCCTACGACAGTTCATCCGCGTAAAATGTTAGTTATAAAAATCGACGTTAGTTAGAATACCAGATATTCTTGAGGTAACTAAACTCACATAGTATAGATACTTTACTGGACTACCACCCTGTATCGTATGAGCGTGGTTATGATGAAAGCATTCCACTAAATCCGATTTTCTTCGAAAGTGTCGTCGCTTTCCTTCGTAGTTTTAAAAAGATAGCTAAGTGAACGGTGGTTTCAATTCTGAGGATGCTCCAGACTATTATACGGCCATTACTAAACGTTCATCGTATATGAAGCTCATTTTTGTTTTGTTGAGACATTAAGCAGCGCGTATTGGGGCTCAGTTGGAAAAAAAGAGATCCGAGTTCACGAATGTTGGCCACCAGTCTATTGTGGCACGGATGACAACAATTGTTATAACTACCTGTCGACGTCTGGTTCGCAACAAGCCCCTCCAAGAACTCTCCTCATAATGGGCTGAGGTAATGTCCCGACGAGCAATTAGTCCAACCAGGAGGATTAGAACGAGCCCCCCCGAAGATTAACTTAATGCTGTCCGTTGTCGCGTGCGGAAACCCCCGTCTCTTCGCCGTTCTCAAACTTTCCGTTTTGGCACGCGCCTTCTCAAAATAAACTTTTCGTTTCGAGAGCCCGACCCTTCACCGATAAGTGAATTCGAATTGTCGGCAATTAACGTCGACGCGTCGGTCTTTCACTCGAGAAGTGCGTTCCGTGGAAAAGGTGAAAAACACACCGCAGAAATACGCGTCGCAAATTAAAAAAAAAAATGTTGAGGGATCTCTGAATGAGGTGGATTGTTCGCGGGAAAATGACGAGAGGGACACAATAAATTATGAAAGTATCTGGTGCGTAGCAACACACAACTCTCATAAATTCGATACCAAGAGCATTGGTAGGAAACAGTGATGCAGTGGTTTCAAAGCAGTTAGCCAGTTCATTCGAATCACTAAGTAACACTCATAAGAAGGCATGTTGATAAGAAAACAGAACTGTGGTTGGTATTGTCAGTATTGTGCATGATTACGGCTACTCCGGCTGTAAAAAAGGCCTTGGAAGCAAAAAAAAGAAAAAAACCTTCAATATTTGAGAGGTCATTTTGTCAAGGTCCAGACAAACAGTTTGCAATCGAAATAGTACGCTCCCACGTAGCAATCGGTCCACTTGTATCTGCAAAATTACTTCTTTTCGGAAAGGAAATTGGAAGATTGGTGTTAGATATTGGCGCTATTAAGGCGCTACCTAAGGCAGAGAGACAAGTAAAGTTACCAAACAATGAGAAAGACTCAACGCGAAGGTCGGAGCGAGTGCCCGTTGCATAAAGGACGCCAGAAACGCGCCGAATCCGCGAAGGTGATGCGATCTCGAGACTAGTAAATATCCAGAAGAATGGAAATCTCAGATTTATCCCAGAGCTGTACGTAATCCGAGGGACTTTTCAATGACTGCGAGTCTCTCTGATGACGGGTTTCTTTCGTTGGGCGTCAACGCCTATTGCCAATTAGGATAAAAGTACCGATTGTTGACACTTTTTATTTCAAATGCAAAAATAAGGCAGTGAAGCACTCTATACTCTCGAAACTGGCGTCACTCTGCGCACTGTTTTTGAGTCCCATCCTAGTGAGGCTAGTTTACAAATGTAAAATAAAAATTTCTCATCGTCTGCTCTAAATGCACGTTTAGATCTTTAATTTCAATGCACAAATGTAGTAGTTTAGTGACGTGTCATCATTAGGTTCCGTGAAATATGTTTGTGCCCGGATACGCTGTTAATATTTGAGAAAACTGTTGATTGAGTTACAAATGTGACATTTGGATTGAAATAATTTCGTAGAACATCGAGGATCCTTTCAGCTGAACGCAGAAACCGCCGGTTCCCAATGTTGACATTCGGTTCGTAAAGTTGTCATATAACTCGATCTTTTCGTTTTTATACCCACCCTGCCACCTTTTCAATACTGCTACAGGTATTAAAAACTGCTGTCAAAAACGCTATTCGCGCGTTGACCACGCCTTGTCTAGAACAGGGATATTTCAGTTCTTCGACGAGATCCTTGTTATTCTATAAGTTGTCGTCCTGCTTACATGCAGAAATCTTCCGTTCTCTGTCGTTTTACTAAAATCCATACGGCAGAGCTCGTTCTAACTTGTTTTGCCTAATTGCACGTTTATTGAAGCCTTTCTTAATTCATTTAAATTTTACCTAATACCGTCCTAAGCCACTTTTCCATTTCACACCTTAGATAATTAGGTAAGTAAGCAGGGTATATACGAAGTATAAGTGTCAACATTAGGACCTGCAAGTGTCAATAATAGCAATTTCTGAGTAAAAATGTGTCAACATTTGGAACAAAAATCCACTTCTGGAAAAACTCATTTATGATAATCAACAAAGGTATTTTGGAGAATCTAACACGAGAAAACTGTTCGCTAGAAGCTTACAATTTATAGTAATTACCAAGAAGTGTTAATTTCTCGGATGCTTGCGTTCGAAGTAGATTGAACTGATTTGTATCACTAATAGTGTCCACAATTGGTGCTTTTCCCCTACACAATGACCAGAATGCAGTGGATAACTGCTTTCTTGCATGTTATGGGCATAGTCGACACCCCTCGGTGTAGGTGATGTGGCGCACATGAGGGGACTTCGTATGACCTCCTGGCCAAGTGCCAGAGGTTTGAAAGGGATAGGTGGTCTTTGGTGCTACTTCTCCAAGGGTGGACGTCAAAGAAGACTCCTCCAGGAATTCTTTAGAAGGCTAGGCATAGACCTGTGAGACAATAGGACTGGCATACACAAGAGACCCAGAGAGCTATAATAATACCATCTGTTAATAGCAATCGTAGATATTATTAATAGTATTGTTGTATCATCTGAGGCTACCATCCTACATCTATCCGTTGAACCGATGTATAAGCCATGATGGCTTGAAAAATGAGTTTTGTCAAACAGTAAATGACCGTTTTCAGATTTTCCGAAACTAACGGTTTACCCGTTTTATTTTTGTATAAATGTTTCAGTTGAAATGCGTTGAACGAAAATACAGCGCAGGTTTGAAGGGAAAAGTTGTGTGTTGCTGCGCACCAATTTTTTGTTTTTACACTAAACGTTACTTGCTGCACGGGTTTTTAGTTTGGTATGGATTCCGGCTTAACTCGCAATTACGAGCTGTTTCGTGCTTTGGACATCCTAGTAACTCGCGCTAGGGAGTTTATTCGTGAAACGAACGTTCAAAACGGAGAAACAGGAGGGTAAAGTTTCTTGAGGTCCATCGCTCCAACCTCCTCTGATCGCAGCTGATGAAACCCAAGCAGCACTGAGGCACTCTGCAGCCCCTCGTTTGTACACCAGTACACCACTGACTCCATGCACCATGCTCCACTGACTCCAGCTCCGCCTCGCAGAATCTGCAATCCTGTACCTCTGACCAACCACGTCTTGGCCAGGTGGTATTTTAGTTGACAGTGACCCGTAACAGGTCGCAGACCATCCGTAACTATCTCTCTCCAGGCTGACGATCTCTTTCGTTAGCTGCCTGGAGAGTCTGACAAACAACCTTGACTGCCTTTGTCCAGGCACATCCTGCCGATAGGCAGCCCTGCACTCCCCCCCCCCCACTTACCAACTTCCTTGGTCAAGTGGCTCTTGGTGTTCCTTACAAAGATCTCTGGTCCCACCGGGAGAAGCACGGATCCTTTCCTCGCCAGTTGGTCGGCCTCCTCGTTCTCTTCTATTCCTGTATGACCTGGCACCCAACACAGGCGCACTGCAGAAACATCCCCCCCTCCCACAAACATATACTGTACATGCTCCGCTGACTCCAGCTCAGCCTCGCAGAATCTGCGATTCTGTACCTCTGACCAACCAATCTTCGACAGGTGGCACCTTATTGGGCCAGACCTGTGACGACCTTTAACCTCCGGAACTATCTCCCTAGATCTCTTGTTCGCTCCTTGTAAAGTCTAATGAACAACCTTGACTGCCATTGCCCAGGCACGCCCCGCCAATAGGCAGCCCTCCCATTTACACAACCTTCTTGATCAAATGGCTCTTAGTGGACGGGCTCTGGTCCCACTGGGAAAAGCGCAGATTCTTTCCTCCCCAGTTTGTCAGCCTCCTCACTCCCTTCTGTCCTTGTAATACCTGACTTCCAACACAATGTTAATGTGTTTTCCTGTTATCTGCAGTTGAGTAAACTGCAGCCCAGGGCCTACTAGGCTCTGCCATCACCTCTCCACATACATGTAGCTCTCTACAGGCGTATGCTGGAACTGTGTCTTGTCAGGAGGGAAGAAGGGCGTCGCATGTCATGGACTCAGTACAGACGAAATCCATGGGAGATCCAGATGGGAAGGGGGTGGTCCCGCTTTCGAAACTAGGGTCATGATGTGTTATACGAGTACATTCAGATCAGTGAGGGGTAGCCTAGCAGGTGCAGAAGTTTAAGGGCCCGGTATCCAGACCGCGATACTGCTGGGTGCGCTGGCTACTGTTTTCCAAGCAGAGCTCTTCACTGTGACGGAGGGGCTGAAGCACAAAAGAATATACATTATTCCTAACAGTCAGGCAGCACTTCGTAACGGTTACTTGTAGGATATATTAAAAATTCGCCTTTACACTCCCTTTGGATCATTCGGTTTGGTGTGTGAACACTTGCCAACCATTTTATCAAATGATGTTTTTCCGACTCAGTAGTCTTTAAAACTTCAATGCCAGAAGAAAACTATAAACGTGGGGTAAGGAAAGTAAAACGAACCCCTTAAGAGAAGCTGTCTGCAAGCGAACACCTTGGCCTTTCTATAAAGGGAAATCTTTAGGACAAACCAACCATCACTGCCAGACTAAAGCGTCGACAGCACCAGACGAAGATAAACCAATTTTAACCGCTTCTTCGACAGCGCGGTGCAACTATGGGCTTCGGTGCCAGTTAAGTAGTTAAAGTTTAGTTGCGGTGACACGTTCACGTGTGTAAGAGCCAAATTAAAAAAACAGTGTACGACAACTTGAAGTTCTCTCTTGATCCGATTCAATTGAATTTTCCATCAACTCTCCTCGAGGCCTTCGTTCCCAGCGGCGGCTCAGTTCAAAGGGATAGATCCGCGATTAAAACCGTCCCGGCGCCTTCGTTCCATAAACGGCTCCTGTTCTCCAAGTAGATATCAATGGCTCGTCGTAGATGCAACCGATTACAAAGGCTCCAGTTCTGTTCCAAATTACCAAGACCGGGAGTCTTCGTCGCACGGGCCGACGGACCTCAATGGTACTGCCGGTTCGTCACGTGGGCCCTCGTTTTGATCCCGTATCTGATCATTTCCAGTCCCGCTCCATTTTTGTGTGGATCTGAACGTCAAATCGTTCCGAATTGACTAGGGAGGTCTAATAGTTACTTTCAGCGACCCGAAGTGGAGTTTCTGCCAGATCAAAGATTGCTGACTCCAAAATCCTGATGTCGACTTGTGATCAGTGCTTGTATGTAATTCTTTGTAACTGTTATTAAAATATTGGCACTATTCTGCATGAATAATGAGAATGGGTTATCCCGGGTCTGGATGGCTAACTGCTTTGATACCACAGCAGAGACTGTTTCCTACCAATACGAAACTGTCGGCGGTGCTACGCGTCAGAAACATTTCCTCAGCCTCCCATGTGTTCAGCTACTCCAATCGAACCAATTTTTGAGCCGTTTTTGGTGAACTAGGTCAAAATTTTACGTACAAACTAGTAGGATTAAACTTTCTGAGTTTATTGAGCCGCTGCTACTTATCGAAGAACCGCTGTATAGGCATTTAACGAAAATGGCAACATCATTCGTTCTGCAGGGGTTGTATTAACTATTTTGGAATTATCTGGTAACAACTGGGATAATTGGTAGTAAGTGAAACGTCAGTAGTTTCTGGGGTCGCTTTAAATGCGTAATGCCACGTTGGGTGCCGGAATTTATTGACCTGCCGCTCATTATGTCGCGACCTCCTTTAAAGAGTCCCCGTGTAGGTAACTAATGAGACTGCTATTGCCATTATTCTGGGGTGGTTTCTGTTCACAGTTGTGGAATTAGAGGAGCGAACAAAATGATTCGACAAATCGATGTTAGTTTAAATAATTTGACATTTTTGTGGTTTCTCCGGGCTATGTAATTGCCATCATCGAACCTTCGTTCCTAGCGGACAGTTTAAGAAAAAATTTCTCTTCGGATCTTTACGTCAGAAGGTCCAGCCAGTCACAAGTGATCCTTGATGTCCAGGTAGTAGCTGGAAGTCAGCTTCTTGCGCTCACTTGGCAAGTCGGCGGTGTTGGAGGCTCGTAGAGTAAAGGCACATGAAGTCTGGTTTGCAGCATTGACCGCATTGATAGTGGTTTTCGAGCTCAGTAGCTCTTGATACCCGAAGTTCTGAAGAGAACTCTATTTTTCACTACGTAGAGAGCCAAGGAGAGTAAAACAGGTCGCATTTGAGTAGCAGAAAGTAAAATTGTATGGTTTTACGTTCCAACTAAATTTCGCTGTGACTGTACATGCAACATGCAACTGGTTCGACTGATAAACTCAAACGCGGAGAGGATGTAAATTTTCGGATCCTTCCACGTTTAAAAGCCTTCAACCGGAGAATCTGTTGTTTCGATTTCGATCGATTCGCAGTTTGGCGTATAAATAGTCTACCGATGAGACGGGCGATAGGACGGAAATCGTTCCCACAGAACGCCGACGACACGGTGAGAACAAGCGACTTCTCGTTGATTTCCTCATTTCGTTCAGCATGGGAAGTCGGTGGTCGCTCCGGAAATGATGTTTGCCTATGGAATTCTTCCCCGCGAAAGATCAAAGGTATTCGTTGATTCCATTACGCCGTTCTGAACTGTTGTTATTCAAATTGTCGATGCCTCAAGCGGCAGTTTTCAAGTTGAGTAAATAACCCAAGTTTTCTTTCGAACGGATATTGAATCGGATGTTAGGTTGCGCGATGGTAGTGTCGTGGGAGGATGTCGTTTTTCGGTGACGTCACCTGTCATCGTCAGACCCGGCCTAGATTCTGTTGATTAGGGTTCCGTTGTGTTGAGTGTTTCAAAAACCTGTGGTGTCGGCTCTACTTGCTGAACCATCTGGTACATATTCTTTGCTCAGCTCAGACCAACCTACTTACGTAATACATCACAGAATTGCTTCAAATACCTACAACAGTAGGTTTCCAGTTCCAGTTTTTCACGCGATCGAAGACCTTCGAGAAATCCTGAAGCAGCGTTTCATTATTTTTGGGTCTGCCCCTGATTGGAAATGATGTGGACGCCTCTGGCGTGAGGTAGCCAACAGTGCCCCCCATTGTGCTCTGCCACTCTGCCCACTTTAGGCACGAGAAGATGGCATGGCACACATCATTACTAGCGCAGGCCGTTTGGGCTTGCAGGCTTACCAAGACGGTGTAGGTACGCCCCTAAATGCTCCATCTCTCAAGAAGAAGTGGATGAGGCAGAAATCCATATCATGTTGCACCGCCCAAGCCCTGGCCCACTGGTCTGGCTACCTATCAAGGGTCACAGCCCTATTACTTTTTTTCTAGTTGCCATACTCTGGTTGCCCTCTTGATAGAAAGCTCTTCCAACTCAGCTGTCAGGAGGTGGATTGAGATAACACTCACTATCATTACCACTGCCGACTGACTAATGGTGGGAATGAATGCCTTTGGTGTATCCTAAATAATGCGTAACGCTAGCCTGCACAAGAAGTTGACTTTCATCCATGATTGGTCGGCAGTGCTGGCAGTTTGGCTTCCAGCCTTACCTGTTCAGTGCAGTTCGGTAGCAAACTAACGGTCAATCAAAAGAGAGTATTGGCCCAATCCCAGAGAGCCGCACTCCTGTGGGCCAACAAGGCCTACAAGACTGTATCAACAGAAGCACTGGTGATCACTGGTCAGCTACTAGTTGATATGGCCGTTGAGTGCACGGTTGACAAGTGGAGGGTGAAACGGGAGCTTCCCCCGCTTTGGGATCTCACCACAGAACAGAAACTTGCCGCCATCGATGAATGGGCGCTATACAAATGGCAAGCGAGATGGGAATCCTCGTCAATGGGACGTGATACGTATGAGTTCTTCCCGAACATCTGTGAACGTCTCTCAAGAAATTGGGTTGAGCCAGACCACCGGACGAGCCAATTCCTCACGAGACATGGTGAGTAGGATATAGTGGAGGCAGTGGGGACAATGGGCCATTAATCATTCACGGGGTTGTTATCGCGGGGCGATATAGGAAAGGTCAGCGAGTTGATCTTTGAAGATTGCACGAAGTATTTTCTGAGGAGGTCGAGGCAATCACGTAGCTTAGCTCGCGCTGTTTCCTTCTCCACGTGTCATGGGGGAGCGTAAGTGCGAAGAGACGAGGCAATCGCGGAGCTTACTTCACGCTTGTCACTTCAGCCTTCTTTTCGGCTTGAGGTAGTAGCCTAAGTGATTAGAGACGAGGCAATCGCGGAGCTTACTTCACGCTCGTCACTTCCGCCTCCTTCTCCGCTTCTCGTAGGAGCCTATGTGCTTAGAGACGAGGCAATCGCGGAGCTTACTTCATGCTCGTCACTTCCGCCTCCTTCTTCGCTTGTCGTACAAAATGCGTGGCTCCACTTCTTTTCTCTGAAAGACTCCCCCTCATGCACGTCTTGTGCCTCCAGTGCGGAGGAAACAAGAAACGACGTGCTGCTCCACTGTAATTTCTACAACATTGAGCGATGGTTGTTGGGAGGGCAAACAAACTTAGCAGCATTGCCTTTAACCATTTTGCAGAGTTCGCGAAGAAGGTGATGGCTAAGAAACGTGGGCGATCCGTCCTTTTCAAACTTGCCACTCAAGTACAAGTTAGATCAGGTGGGAAACCAGATTAAGAACTCCTCCCCGACAGTACGGGATTCCTCAGGTGGTCACCTCCATGCGGACACACGGGCAACAGCTCTCTACCAGGAGACTGGCTAACGACCAAATACCTGCCGTACCTCTGCAGGTCTTACCTCTTGCATATTAGCTAAACCGCAACTTCCATGACTGATATAACCCTTGTCGAGGGTTTGGCAACTGTCATTAAATAAGGAAACAGACCTGTGTGTGTGTCTGTGCACGATTTTTAGAGAAACCCACCGTACCTGTTCAGTGCAGATACGCCATAAATACATCATGTCCTGTTAGGAACTGGGTGAGGTAGGAATCGACCATGGTGTCGCCATAGCCATCCACCAAGTGCTGCAATCCGCTGCCTGGGCCACAGTCCCTTTCACGGTCACGTTCCACTCGTCTTCTCCATACGGGAGTCCATGCATCTGGTAGGAGTCCTTATCTGGCCTCCCCCATGAAAACTATTTACATGGGTGGAAAGTTTCCAAGGAAGAAATCAACTGAGGCCACGTATTTTGTCATAACCTTATACGCTACGTTAGCTGCAGTCAACCCCCCCTCCCCCGTTGTCGGAGGAACGGAACTACTGGGCACGAGGTTTCTAGGTATCTCTGCACTGGAAGCGCACAATGATGTTGGGAAACAACTCTTGTCACGAATCCCCATCTCTCTTGCCATTTATCTAATGGTATTCATCCAGTGCGGCAAGTGGACTGGAGTGTCAGCCACTCCCAACGGTGCGATGAAAATCAGAGGAGGTGCACTCGCTGCCATCCACTTCCTGTGGAATGTCCTCAAACCCATATAATAGGAAGGGGAGGAGAATGCTCATAAGCAACTTGAGCACCATTCCTTGATTTATGCAAGGTTCCTCGTAGTACCAGCAACACATTGATTTGTTTTCTCTCACCAAAATGGTGGATTGATTCGAAAAATCGGTTAAACATTAATAAGAAGTTTAGGGAAGAAAAATTAATTTAAAAAGTTTGGTAAGTAAACGTTGAAGTTGATTGTGGTTAGGATGATGGTAGAGAGGGCTTAATGGCCCTAATTGTCCCTTTTTGATAAATCTCTCACTGTCTCCCTCAAGCACATGCGTCATGAGTATTTAAATTCACGTTTTTATGTAGCCTGAAAGTAAAACGTGTTTTCTCGGGGGCACCCTCCTAATCTAGTTTCCGTGTGAAGTTGATTGAACAAATATTCGTCAGCGACGCTGCTGCTTTCCGTCGTGAGCGGATGAAGCGAAACATTATCTTTGTTGACGTTATCGCTCCTCGACGTTCCTTCTGTCACAAGAATCCTATCTCCGGTCTTGTGAAGAGCGGGCTTTTTGAAATGTCCGATTTCTGTGACAGTTCGTAGGTTTTCACGCTTCAACAAACTCCCAAGTTGGGAGATAATAGTTTGAGAGTCCCCGCCTGTCCACCTAAGTCGAGTTTCATTCAATCTTCTTCCGGCGGCTCTCGTACGCCATATTTCAGTTCACTCAGTCATTTCAGACATTTAGAGAACACTTCTTTTGTTTTTTTCTTAAGACGAGACGGCATATTGCACTAATTATTGTATAAATATGCTTCTTTTCAGCTTCCCAGTTAGCTTTTTCGTCTAGCCTCGTAACGCTTTAGTTCTCTATTAGCAAAATCTTAAAGGTAGAACGGTTGCCCCAAAAAAGACTAGTTGCGCCATCATTTGAAAAAGGTCCAAATATGAAATAGATAAATTTCCTTAACTTTGTATGTATCTGAAATTTTTGAAAAACGTCTGAGGGACGTCGGAGGGAGGGCCTGTTCCTATTGGCCCCATGAATTTACTCCTGCGTACTGAGAACCAACTCAAAACCGTCCAGCACATTGCATAAGGCTTCCCATACACCTCGACAGTTTTGGGAAGTTTCAGGAGCGGCATTTCCTCTGTGTCTACATTCGTGGTCCTTGGACCTGGCGCAAGGTCCACCCTCTTCTGGCTGGAAAAGTGAGCAATGCAGCTCCAGTTTTCCTCTGAATGCAGCATGGTGCAAGCGAATACCTCTAGCTGGACCACTGTGTCTTCCCCCGTGGGCTGCCAGCTTGCCAACCTGTGGCATGCGAAGCATCATCGACCATTGCTCTGTAGTTTGGGCTTGCAGCCTTTCCAATCCGGTGTAGGTACGCCCTGAATGCTGATTGTGGTGACGCCCGAGCCCTGGATTAGCTGCCTGGTGCAATTTCCCATTCCAGGCTGTGTCCCACTCTTCTTGCCACATCCCAAGGGTCGCATCTCTTCTTTTTCTCTTATGGTGGACATACTCCGATTGTTCTGCAACCATTTTAAGCAAGTTATCAAGGTACTGAACGACATGCTAATGCTAGGAGCTTTGTGCTGTTTATCAGGTTGAGGTAGCTTGCTGCGGGTTTGCTGTTTACCTCCAACCATCTACTGCGAGGGGGATGACTACGTAAGTCCTTTAGAGTGACTATCACAACCCTGTGCAAATCGAAGACCTCCCTTGTCAACTGCTGTTATTTCCCTCGACACGGGCTGTCCCTAAATAACGTATAGTCGTGATTGTTCTTGTTTTAGTGGCTATCACTAGCTTCCTAGCTCAAAACGTGAGCACACGCTTGAGTCACTGTGAACAGGTTCGTGGAATAACATTCTCTGCTGCATCACCATCTGCGTCATGTTCTAATTGTTACATAAATGTTAGTTTGAGCTGGTAGCAGTTTCCCAGCGTGGAATAAGCTTCATAAATAAAGATGAGGAATGAAACGTTGGAACTCCTCTGACATTATTTATTGCGTCTCTTCAATTTTGATGCGAGGAAGCGCCTAGTAAACCGCACAACACGAAACTGGATGTAAGCCGCGAGAATAACCGATTATTCCGGTGTCTGTTTACTCTGCTCACGGAGAGAAGGATACGACACAACCTCAATCATTAGCGCGGGGCAGAGGAAAAACCCGTCTTCAATTAATCAACGGTAGCAGGCTTCGTGATCTGAGGAAAATCGTGGCGGATACGAAAGTTGCAGAGTATTTGGATCGGAGCCAATTCGTGAACGCTAAATGCGGCATCTTGCGTTAATTATTCCTTGTAACTTAGGGATTCTCTTCTGTCGAACTGTCGAGGGAGGATTTCCAGAATGAGATCATCTTATCAAATAACCTCCTTCGTGACTGCTCAATCGCAATTAAAAGATAATCCAACTTAAAATTCAACTGGTCCTGTGACCAGATCTGGAGAGTAGAGCAGTGGAACCTTTTAGTCAACCGGCTCGTGGTTGTTGACAAATTAGCGGCTCGCAGATGACCCTGTGGAGGAGCCAGAAAGGTACGATCTTCAGTACACTGAGAATAGGGTCGCTGGGGAATCGACACTGGACGAATTAAATGGCTTTGAATACATGCGATGGTTGGTGCTTAAGGCTCTTCAGGATCTTCCCCAATCGTTCGATAATGTTAGAAAATGAAGTGATGGCAGTCCCCAAGACGTTACAGCCGGATTTTACGATTTCCGTCAAATCCGATCTGCCTCATAACACAACCTCCCGGTGATTCGCCGTTTCATCGAAGAGCCTAACGGTAGTTTTCAGGAATTTCGAAGGGCGTCCCCGGCACTTGGCTGGAATTGCTCTCAACACTCTCCCGGTAGAGCACCCGAAGGAAACCGCTCACCCACGAGGATGACGATCGCAAAAATTTCCAAACGACCTACCGAAACGAGCTCTTCGAGAGGAGCGGGCGCTACGACGAAAAGGAGCTTCTTTAAGCTTTCCCTAGTCCAGCCATTAGCGGTTTTTCTGATTATTCATCGTCCGACCGTAAAAATTGTACGTAATCGCCGCTAAGGAAGCGCAATTGTCAGAATTGAGGGGTAATTGAGATGTTTGCTTCGTAAAAGGAGGAGAAAACTTGAGGATGAGAGTCGTTACGTCGCGAAGCTGTCAGGCATTTCACCGCCGTATAAGGAGGGATTTTGAGCAATTTTCGCACCGTGCAAGCTACAACTGCCGCTGAAGGAGAAATGTTTGCGGGCAATTCAATCAACTGTCTGATGAATTCCGTTTTTTTTGCATTTATCAATTTGCATAATAGCAACAATAAACATAATAATTGATTATTTTAACTTATTCATCGACCAATTAGAGCCACACAGTTACACTTCTTCCTACAGTTGTCGTAACTAAACTCATTGCAATATTTAATTATACATAATAATTGTAGCACCCCCTGCCAGGGAATAACACTCACACAAAATCATACCTTACACACTAGCTGGTTGGGGTGGGGCGAGCCCTAATCCCTACCCTCCAACAGACTTCCCTCAGAAGCGATGTTCAGAGGGTGTTTCAGGCGGAAGCCCTGAGACTGCCACAGAAACGATTATAATGGCAATAAACTCAATAAAAACTGCGAAATAAAAAAATAAAATTTATCTTAAAAACAGCAACTTGAAAGTCAAAACCAGCAAACGGCCCTGCATTTCCGGGACTGACTGAGGCCACCCTCTTATCTGCTCACATTCACTCGACTATACACACATACTTACTGCCTCAAGCATTAGAGAAGGATGAGTACTCGGTTATTCCTTCCCTTCCTGGGGAAAGAAAGAATTATATTAAAGTTGTTTTCTTTACAAACTTAAATAATTCCTATGTATATTAGCCTTCATTAGCAAATGCGACTTCACGATTAGTACAACTCGTGCTGATTGTAGCAGTCGCTTCAGTAAGCGTTAAAAGAAAAATTAATATATATATATATATATATCAAATTAATGAATCCATTGAGTAATGGGTTGACTGCGATAGTTCCTATATTATCCAACGTTAGATTGCGCATTGTGTTTTTAGATGCTTTGGTAGCTCATTAAAATTTACTACACTTTGTAAGTTACACAGGATTTACTTTCATGAGTTATTAGCACACAATCCAGAGGAGGATCCACACCGTGTATCTGACTCTTTAAATAATTGAGTTGTTTTAAACCACCCGGCACGTAGACTTGGCACGTTGTGCCGATTGCCTACAGGCGCCTATACAAGTCAATTTTCGTCTTTCCTCGGTAGCCAGGTCCTGTTTTGAATGGTTTACTGGTGTTTTTCGACGCTGAATCGAATGAAGTGGGTTTCGGAAGTGTGAGGCTACGTTTTTACTTGAATGATAGTTTTTATATGTTTGTTTGTCCGTTAATGTAATATAAAAGTAAGTAGGAACAAAGACGATTCAAACTTTGCCAACCACCTCAAACTTCAAACTTTGCCTACCAAACAACAGGACTGCACCATCTTACTACATAAACAATACAGAGGACGAAAATAGAACATATTAGAAAACATGGAAATTTATTTTTAAAAAACTTCAATGGACAGATCATTAATTAACAAATCAGCACAAAATGCGACACCATATTCATACCACTCAAAACACTACACAAACGAAAACAACCAACTGACGGGTTTACAGACCACCTTATACAAAAAAGACGTAGATTCCACAATTGACAGATGATTCAAGACGTTCCATTCGCCTCTAAGGGGTTTTCCCCCGGAGGTACATGACCTACTCCCCCCGCCCTTCCACGACGCTCAATCATCATCCCGTTTACCTTTTTACTTTCCTTGGCTCTACAGAGGAAAATTATGTAATCGGGTGAAAAAAAATTTTGAGTTTTCTTCAGATCTTTACGTTTCAGACCCTCCTAAGTCCAATTACACTATTTGGGAAAATGGTCTGTGTGTCTGTGTGTCTGTGAACGATTTTTAGAGAAAACCGCCTTATCAAATCAGCTCAAACTTCATATCTCGCCCGACGCCAAAATCAGGGTATGAACAAAATCCACCGAAATTTAACTATAGTTATCATGTTGATCAAAACACCAATTTTTTTTTCTCAAAAATGGCTCTAACGATTTTAATTAAATTTTTTATATAGATAGCTCTCAATAAGACAATTATACCATGAAATTTCCATTCGTGGAAAAATGACGAGAGGAGCACAATACATTATCAAAATTTTCGACGAAAACCGTTTTTAGCGCAGTTTTTTCCTCATAAACTCCGCTGGAATTTTTGTAGAATGTTAAAAAAAATTGGTATTGTAGTCCAATCTAATACCTAAAGAGTGAGTGTTTAAAACGCTCATGAGATACATGGGGGTCACTCCAGAAATTCCTGAATTTCAACTACTGCAGTTCTAAACGTTTTTACCCAATAACTCTGCAAAAGTAATTACTATCGTTCTTCAAAAAATTTCTGTTTACAGCCTTATTAATTATCAGTGTACCAGTTGCTCAATAATGGTCCTGAAATGAGTACGAGCAGCACAATAAAATCTGGAACTGTAAGCGTTACCGCTCCCTGCTGCCGTAAAGCGTTGTTTGACCAAGTTCAAATTAACTGAGTGATAATTGATTAAATGGAATTAGCCATGTACAAAGTGAATTGTTGTAGAGCTAAGGAAAGTTGTGTGTTGCAACGCACCAGATATTTCTTCGTATATAAAGACCACGACCAACTGACTTAATGGCCAGACGATGATGTCTTTACATCGAAAGCGGTTACAGGTACGTTAACTTTACTAAAAGTAATCGTTCGGCTCTGGCCAAATTAGTTGCAATCTTGATGTCGGAACTCCCGCACATGCCCCTAACGGAAAGATCCACAAAGATTGAGTCTAGCCCTTCCTAGCGTGTAGCCATGCAAATGTTCAGCCTACCCGTTCAGTTATTTCCTAAGCTGAAAACCGTTTTCTCCTTTTTGCACTTTCCCCCTTCTCCAACTTTCTCAGCACATTCAAAACTCGACGAAAACAGACATTCATCTCTCAGCTCTCGGGCCACTCACCGCTTTACTCACTATTTCTCCATTCTAGTTGCCCCCACAACCAGTTCACATGTTCAGAGCCTCCCCATATCGCGCTTATATACTCATACACAAACTACCATCCTTCAGTCTTGTACTATCGTTCTAACCAAGTGACCGTGTAATCAAATCTTTATCATGTTCACCAAGTGTATCAATGCAGTCCTGTATCTCTTTCGATTCGTGTGTCTATTTCTCTCTTTTTCTCGTGCCTCCAACAGTAATTAAATGAGCATTTCATATTGGCAAGCGACTGTAGCACATTCGTGACTATTTTTCAGCATTCAGCATTACGACAAACGTCGCACGAAAATATGAAATATAGTTTTGAGGCCTATGGATAAACAAACGTAAAATACAGCTCCACGTCAATCCGCTTGCGTTTATGGCTTATTCTACTGACTCAATTTATTTTTCACTCAGCTCATTTGAAACATCACTTCACGGCGGCAGAAAGCGGTAGTGTTTACAGGTCGAGGGCACTTACTTTGCTGTTCGTACTCGTCCCTGGACCGTTACTGAGCGATTGGTGCACAGAGAACTAATGAGTTCGTGAACTTGATAAAGATAATAATCACTTTTTCAGAGTTACCGAGTAAAAACGTTTAGAAATGGTAGTAAGTGAGGCGGCGGTGGTTGCCATTCCGGAATGTCTGGACTAGCCCCTGCATGTGTTATGAATATTTTTAAAAACTCATCGTATAGGTACTTGGTTGGAGTACCAGTTACATTTTTTTGAAGAACCTAATAACATTTGAGCGGAGCTTATAAGGAAAAAATAAGCTAAACTCGATTTTCGACGAAATGTTTGAAGTAGTCTAGCCATTTTCACACAAATTGGAATTTTATGGAAAATTCTCATCAGGAGCTGTCTATGTAAAAAATTTGATCGGAAACGTTATAGTCGTTTTTGAGAAAAGCAATATTTGGTGTTTTGATTACTATTATAACTATAGTGAGTTTTAGGTGGATTTTGCTCATACTTTTATTTTTACGTCCCATGGTGACATGTGAGCTAGATATCAAGATGGGGCTGATTTGGTTCAGCCGTTCTCTCGAAAAATTGTTCACAGATACACGCAGACCATTTTCTGAAATAATGTTTTTCGGACTCTCTAGCGTTCGAAACGTAACGATCTGATGAGAACTCAAAATATATTTTTCAGCCGATCACATAACTTTCCTGTTTACTTCGTAGAGCCAAGAATAGTAAAAACGGTTAAAACGTATCACGATGACCATTTAGCCCAACTGGGGGAGGTACTCCGTGAGCGGTGACGCTGAGTAAGACCACGTGTTGGACCCTATACAGTAACGTGCCGACAGAATTACAGTAATGACACGTAATCCACGGATACCAAGTTACGCCGTGTTTTGTATAGTGTAATGGCATTTTTCAACGCTGAATCGAATAGGACGGGTCTCGAAGGTGCTATGTCAACATTGTCGTTTCCCGGTTTGTCGATGAAGTCGAGTTGTATTCTCAATATTTTCTGACGTCGGAGTTAATGGGATAGGTCATAATAATGCTGTGCAAGAGTAATAAACCGATAATAATTTGCAGCGGTTATTTTTTTTGTCCGCCATTAAAGAACTTTCGGCTGCCATTCAGGGTAAGTATCCACTCGCGGGAACGATGGGAGCAGGAGACGTTCCGGACCGAGGTGGGCGCCCTGCAGTGGTACACCAATGGTTCAGTCATGGGAGGCAGAGCTGGACTGGGCATTGTTGGGCCCAACAACAGCTTGGCTAAGCCGCTGGGAGAGTACGCTACGATTTTCCAAGCTGAAATCCTAGCTATAAAGATCTGCGCGGAAGAGATCCTGTCTAAGGGACTCAAGGGCAAGCAGAACTACATATTCTCGGACAGCCAGGCCGCATTAAAGGCCATCGCAGCCTATAGTTTTAGATCCAGGCTGGCATGGGAATGCCTTCATGCGCTCAAGCAGCTCAGCGCCCACACTAAGCTTTCCCTCATCTGGGTGCCGGCTCACAAGGGGCATGAGGGCAATGAAAAGGCTGACCACCTTGCGAAGAAGGGCACAGAAGCCCTACCCATTGGGCCTGAACCTCACGTAGGTATGACCAAAAGTCAACTGAACCGTTAGGTGGCTCAATAGGAGACACAGGAAAATAGCGCCCATTGGCATAGCCAGCCACGACAATCAAAAAGGCTTGTTACGCCTTCTGGTCAAAGGGCAAAGGCGATGCTGACACTCTCCAGGAGGGATCTAAGGGTCTTGATTAGCTTCCTCACCGGACACTGCCCACTCAGGTATCACCTCAACAAGATGGGCATCTCAGAGGCGGTGGAATGCAGACTCTGTGGTGAGGAGGACGAGACAGCGGAGCACATCCTATGTGAGTGCCCTGCTTTAGCAGTCAAACGCTTTGGATACTTTGCCCAGGGGATTATTGAGCCCTATATCTTAGCGAGAGCTGCGGTGAAGGACATACTCGGCTTCATAAAGGGGGAGGGTATGTACGACGCCTTTTACTAAGGAAGGGCTAGTGTCACAATAGGCCCACACGTGGCCGCAGTGACAAAGGGACTTGTCCCATACGCCCTCGGAAAAGAAAAAAAAAATCGATGGGTACATACTTCTTTACAATTTATGCGTCATGAGTTTAATATTTATTTTACGTATCAGCTCTTCCCCAACACCACAGACTTGGCCTACGGTTGAGAACAATTATTCACAAACTATCTAGCATTCTTTCTTTTTCACGTCTTAAAATGAAGTTTTCGTCTAAAAAAGGTCTCTCTCTCTCTCTCTCTCTCTCTCTCTCTCTCTCTCTCTCTCTCTCTCTCTCTCTCTCTCTCTCTCTCTCTCTCTCTCTCTCTCTCTCTCTCTCTCTCTATCTATCTATCTCTCTCTCTATCTATCTCTATCACTATCTCTTACTGGCGAATCGCACATTGAGCCAGTTACCCGCTCGACCTAGCGCCAGCAACCTGAAAAGAGCTCTCAATTGTCGGTACAGCTCTATCTACAGCTCGCCAAACGTGGAAACCAAACTATCAACGGTTACAATGGTGGACAGGGGAACGGCATTTCAAAAATCAACATATTTGAGAAAAACCTTCCCCTTGCTCCTTCAAAAATCATTACGTGGCGGTTCAGATCGGGAAGACTGAAGTTGATTCTGCGTTAAATTATCGTAGAGCTTAAAGACAATGTTTCTTGTAAATTCCGAACTTAATGGAACATGTTTTTGGTCGAGATCTTCAATCCAGATGCTAAGTGCTTTTTCAGTTTGTGTTCAGAGCCACTTCGCGACCAGTGCACGTTACCTTTAATGCACAATCGCCAGCCCTAATCAACCGAGCATCTAATTTCTACATTCTTACTTCTCACGCCCCACAAAGTAGGCTCATTTACACTACGCCCACTTGCAAGTCTATCCAATAACTTAATTTTTATCAGTGAGGGATAGCAAGTAACGTTTTTGTTTAGCCAGTGTCCACTTTATCTACAGCCTTGCCCTTGTTTGAATTAGAGTTCTGATTGTGGTTAGACATGACGTTCGATGAGAACTCTACTCTTTCGAAGTTCCAAAACCAAAACATGCTCTCTCAACTCGCCGATACGAAGTCGAAGGGCGCGGTTAACGCGGGAGGCTATTTATCGAACCGCGGATACGAAATTCGCGGATAACGAGAGATTACTGTATTGGCGTTTCTCATTTCAACATTTGAAAAAATGGTTAGGTAGTTCAGGTAACTAACATCAGACTTCTTGTTGGTTTCGAGCTCTTTTTCAAATTTGTTTGATTAGTAGCTTAAAACATGGACGCGTTGATAACGGTTGTAAAAGCAGGGATAATATAGAATGGACATAAAACGTTGACACATTTAGTATTAAGAAACATTGAGCGTGAAACTTTGTGTTTTACGAAGATCAAACCGCAGAATGCACGTGGGGCTGAGGAGACTTGTGTGGGGCTTCGCACTTGGTATTTACAACCGGTTTACACGAGAGAAAAATCGTTTCAATCCCTCGTTTCCAGCGCAGCCCAGGACGTTCCTCTCATCGAAATAATCGAACTTCGGCAAATTTGAAAGGTTCGACGACTCTCTTTGATTCCAAACGACGAATTGAGCCGGGCGACAATCCTCAAATGTGACCGACCCGGCTTCCTGGAGCTCGACGGTCCCCACGACCCTGGAGTTTGCCCGAGCAAGTTTTGGTAATTCTCTTTCATCAGCTGCTTCCTGCCACATTTTGTTTCTAGCGCTCTCAATTAAATGGAGCTCGAAAAACGTCAAGGACTTCCCGAACATTCCGTTAGTTTCGAACGTATTGTTCTTAATTCCGTCTCCGCGTTCAATCGCCTCGTCCGAGGGGTTTGTTCTCAGCTCGGGACCAGTAAAATGTGCCTTGGCAGATGAAACATTTCTTAGAAAGCTCTTGAAACCTGGCTATCGCCAACAAGTGAATTGTTACCACGACATTTGTTCCTCTCTTCTGGCGATATCGAGTATAGTCGTTTAGAACGTTTGGAATTTGTGTGTTGGTTTCGTAATTTGTGTAAAAAATTAACATTTTTGTGAAATCTCGTGTAACTCATTGAGAAGTCGTTGAACCCACAAGTCATTGGTCGAGTGGAAATTGCTTGAAAATTAATTTTTTGTTTCAGGTCCATGGCCCCTGCCTCAAGAGAGGGGCCTCTTTCCATCTGGATTTGTACCCTAAAGGGGAGCTCGATGTGTACCCTTACACGCCCCTCAGCACGATAAGACTCAGTTCCAGCATACGTGCCGCCTGTGAGTAGGCAAACATGAATTTGGAGAAGTGCAAGACCCAACAGGACCTCTCTCGCAGCCATGGGCTCACTCAACTGCACTTGCGCAGTCATCTTCCCTGTCCATCAAACCAGGGCACTAAAGGTCCATGTCCATCCTTGGGTGCAGTCCTCAAGGTTCGTAACTTTCATACCAAGACAGAAGTACGACGCGATAAAGTGGCCACAAATAACCAGGATTAAGATTCAATTGAGCTATTTAAACAGGCTTTAGGGTTTCGATTGAGTTTTTCCCCGTTGCTAATAGAACCTAAAACATCTAATATTTGAAACAATAGCTCCGTGTTGGCAACAGCGGAATTCCTAACGCTCCCATAGCCGCAGCCGCGAATAAATATTCAGAAGGGATTTTAAAGAAGTACGAACTTCGAGATAATGGACCCGAGCTACAGGTGGAACGGTGAAGAGAGTGAGAAAGGCCCGTCGAAGCCTGTTGGCGGAATTGTATTCCCTTCCCCGTCGCCCCAGGCTCGCAGGGCTGGTAGGGGAGTACCATTGAGAAGGAGCTTGACAGGAGGGCCGGAGGAAGCGCTGGCGGGGTTCACTGCCGGTCAGGGGGAAACAGGTTGTTCGCTCGCTTTAACGTTGTGACATTTTACGAAGCAGCAAAAAACAAAACGAAAACAAGAAAAAAAAATCGGTGGAGGGAAAAGAACGAGGGAGGGGAAAAGGGAGCGAAAAAGAAGGAAATACTTGGAGGACTTCGAGTGTATTCTGGATTCCCTGTTGGCGAGCATCCCGACCTGATGAAATGGAGAGGCGACGTACGAGATCCCAGAGGTACTGCTAACAAAAAAAAAAGCGATGGTTACCACGAATGCAACCGCCTCACCAAAGGTCAAGGGGAAGATCTGGTTCCTTAAGTTCAAGTTTATTCATTCCCCTTTTCTTTTTTTTCAAATTTTTCCTTTCAACTTGCTGCCGAGTGAACCGGCAAAAACCCTCTCAATGTTTTTGTACCTTTTTGAATTTTGTGCGCGACGAGCCTTCGAAGTTAGTTTCCGAGATGGAATCTTCGACTCTATAATCATCCACTCCCCTCATTAATTGAACGCTTCATACTTGTCTGAAATGAACAACCGACGCAATGATTAGCTCAATCGCCAAATGACTTGAATCATCGCCATCAATGTCTCAAGTTGCAAGAAAATCGTGGGAATGTCTAATCCTTCGAAGGAGCTTTTCAAAGAGAATGCCTTACAAGTCAAGAACGTCCTTTAAAAACCAAATATTATGCCTCAACGAACTAACCCGATCGGTTTTCATTCTCTCGCATTATTTGAGATTTTGTTTACCACCAAAACGAAACGATATGCTGTTATACAGTGGAAAATACATAAAACAACAGCAGTACGTTACAGAGCGAACCCTCAGGTCCATGTATCAATAAAAAACATCAGGTACACAGTTTTCCTTAGCTCTACGTCAATTCACTTAGCACTAGTAACTCAATTTATTTTCCACTAAGTTCATTTGAATTTCGTAAAACATCTTTTCACGGCGGGAAAAAGCGATAGCGCTTGAAGTTCCGGAATTTATTGTGCTGCTTCGGCGATCGAAGAACAGTTAATCTGGGTCCGTCATATATTTGCCGAATTTAGCTTGAAAATGACAAAATGTCAATGTGTGCCATGTTTGATGTTCAAGTTTCGATTTCCGTGGCAGGCGTCGGTACTGATCCCATGAAACCAGAGAGTGACCAAGTGGTATGCGGGTTAAAATACGTTCATTGGGTTTCGCCCATACTGGAAGGGTAGTGCTATGGATCTCGCGGTTCTTGGCAGGTCCTTGGCGACCTGTGTTGATTCAAATCCCAGTTAAAGCGAGTTCGCGTGTCTTGTCTAACTCTTATTCGGTTTGTCATCGCTTAACCTGTACATGAACACTTATCAGCCTGTTTTTCCGTAACATTCTGTCCGACATTGTAACAATCCCAAGATACCGCACCACATTGGAACATAACTATTACGTTTGTCAGTCTATCATGATAACAAACACTTTCTCCTCTGGTTTAAGCAACAACCAGTTCTTCTAAAAATATTGATTTTACTTTCCATGGTTCTGCGAAGTAGAAAGGAATGTTTTTTTTGAGTTCTCTTCAGATCTTCATGTTTCAGACTCTACTGATTCCGAAAAACACTATTTGGGGAAATGTTCTGTGTGTTTGTGAGTGTGATTCAGAGAACAAGATTCAACCAAATTAGGTCAAACTTGATATGTAGCTTGCGTGTATCCATAGGTGGCCAAAATAAGGGTATAAGCAAAATTCGCTCCAAACTAACTATACTATGATCAAAATACCAAATTATTTTTTCTCAGAAACAGCTCAATCCATTTTGATTGAATTTTTCGTATGGAAAGCTCCTAATGAGATGGAAATACCATGAATTTCCCATTTGTGACAGAAAGTGACGAGTGTACCACAATAAATTACCAAACATTTCGATAAAAATGATTTTAGCGCAGCTTTTCCTTATGAACTTCGCTTAGGAAGTAGGATAATCTTCAAAAAATCTATATGATGTATGTTTAATAATACCCATAGCGTATATATGGGCTACTCCAGAAATTCCGGAATTTCAACTGCCGCGTTTTCATTAATTATCATTTCCAAACGTTTTTACCGGTTAACTCTGGAGAAGTGATTATTGTCCTTTTTAAAAAAAATCGTGTCTGTAGCCTCATCAATTTTGTGTGTAGCAATTGCTCAGTAATCGTCAAAGCATGAGTTCGAGCTGCACAATAAATTCCGGAACTGTACGCGCTACCACTTCCTACAACCTTACTGAGTTCAAATCAGCTGGGTGAAAAATAAATTCAATCAGTAGCAAAAGCCATAAAAACCAGTGAATTTACGAGGAACTGAGGAAAGTCGTGTGATTTTCACTTTTTTACGTCGTTTTCCTTATAACTCTACAATAATAAACTCGGATATCTTAAATATAAATCGTGTTGACCGCCTGATGTGTTATCCGTTCAATGACCACTCAATTTATGTCTTGAGTAAATATTGGTAACGAAATACATTTCAACAAGTTAAGAGCGACGTTGCTAAATAGAACATTTAGTTTTTTCGCTGGTGGAGCGAGGAAAACACGTCAAATGAAAATGAGGCTGAGGATTGTTGTGTCATGCGTTGCTTCACATGTTTACTTACTCTCAGTACAACACTACAAGTCGTTTTCCAAGGTTTTCCTTCGGACACGTAATTTTTTAAATGTAAAAGATACACCATTGTGAAGCGTGTGTAATAATTTAATTATGTATAATGACGTACAATGATAATGGAGTTTATATAAAGGGGTTAAAGTTACCAGGGGGCTCCCTCAATCTAGTTTTTATCCGAGCTATTTGATTTATGCTCCCCCTCCTTCCCGAGGCGTTGAAAACAGAAGCCAACGTGAATATAAAATCAGGCAACGGATGAGTAATAATAGGAATGATACCCTCTTCTGAGCGATATGGGAACAAATTGGTCGCCTCAAGCGAGTCGGAGGGACGGAGCTCGTCGAGGACCAGCCGAGGGCCGAGTCCCGCTCTATGGCTCAGGCTCCCGTCTGCCCTCGAGGGGGCCCCCTTCGCTCCAGATCACATACATTATATTGGAGCCATGCGAGGTTGAAGCTAAACTGTAATAACTGTCAGGGGCATCTAAGGTAATAGATATATCAGGTCATATTTCCCTGGCGAGCTGTTTTTATACGTGTGGACGAGAACGCTACCGTAACCAACGACTGTCCACCGCTTGATTTACTTCTGAGATTTCTTAGCCTTTCATCATCACAGAAGCTACGTGTCTAACGGGAACAGAGAAACCGACGTGTCACGAATTCCGCACGCGAGTTCTCATTATCGCCTTCAAAGGCTACGCAAAACGAAAATTGCGGATTTTCGGAAGATCTGACTGACTAACTTGGCACTATGTCCTGCCCAATATTCCGGAACGGCTTTGGAAAATAAATGGTATAATCAAACCACTATGTTGAATAAGTTTCGTGTAGAGTAGAATGAGACGCTGTACCACAATTACAACTTCTTTCATCAACAATTTCACAAACCTGGAGGCAGTTGGACAAATTAAAGCTGAGGGCGTTCAGACGAAACAAAGGCGTTCCTCATCGAAACAGCTTCAAATACGTAGTGTCGTTAATTAGGTCCACCCCTACGATAGACTAAATTAGTTTTGCTAGACCAAAGGCGCCATTGGGGACAGATTGACTAATGTAGAGAGGAGGTCACCGAGTTCAGCCGATGTTAGATGCACAGAAAGTGAATTTGAATAAGGCGAAGTTTCAGTTAATAAATGATACAAGCTTGGAAGGACTGTATTGATAGGAAATAAACTGTTTAGTTAAGCATTCAGATTCAGAGCTCACAAACAAGGACTGAGTGAAAGAGAGAGAGAAAGCGTGTCACTGTACGAGCTCTAGGGAGGGCTGGTCGTAAGGAGGTGGCAAAATTATGGAGTGTGAACGGATATAAGAGAAGAGGGGATACGGGAAAACCATCGAATGCTGAAAAGCACATCGTGTGGTAGGGCACAATCCTTGCGATTGGTAAGGCTCAGAATACTACTCAATCAGCCCCAGGCCCCAACTTTTGCCTAGGAAAGTCCGACCAACGAACAACGATATCGCAAAACTTGAGCTGAGCCTCAACCAATGATCACTCGTCACTCACCCGTAGAAGCAGTCCTACAGAGCAGGCCGTTTACTAGGGAGCAGACTGCTGGGATTCAGTTGGGATGTCAACCCCCCGCGTCAATCGCAGTAGGCCAATGTGGAGACTGTCACCTGTATTTGCGCGAATTGTTTTCATCAATTGTGTAAAATTTATATAGAGTTGTGTTTGTCAAACTTGTCTCTGATCATCACTAGCTCGCAATTTCTGCCAATAATTTCTGTGGTTATAGAATATAATAAAAAAGACATTAAATAATTGAAAATTACAGAAATGAAAGTGTAATTATAACTTGTTACAGCGTTTTTAAATGTAAAATGTTGATAATTTATGTCATATTTTTTGATAAATCTAATGAAAAGATGAACAACATGATGGCGTTCGACTGCAAGTCTCGTTTTCAATTAATTATCCGAAAAAACCTTGCACCGCTTCCGAACTTCGGCTCTCGGCAATACACTGTTTCCATTGGCCGCAGTTTGTCGATTATCTGGGTTGTACTGCGCTCAAGTCATCCCGCAACATTGGGAATTACCACTCATTCCTAAACCAAGCAAAGAAGACAAAGTTTACTACAACCAGCGCAATCGTCAATATGTCGCGTCTTCAGTATTGCCAAATGGAAAACTAAGAAATCGGTTTCACTACTTCATCCGCGCACCTCGTAAAGATCGATTCTCCGCTATCTCTCAAATATTATTTCAGATACGGAATTTTCACGTTTTATTGTGCCAACAAAAGCGTACAGTTATTTTGATTCTCACGAGGATTAAAATCAGATAAGCAGATCGATTTATCGACAAATCGTGTGAAAGATTAACTCCAATGGGGAAAACACGAACAGTGACGACTCGTCGATGCGGAGGACCGATTTGCGGAGGTCTAACGACTGCGTTGGTGATTCGATTGTCGTTTCCTCATTTCGAAAAACTATCTTCTTTACTTAATCGATAATTTCTTCGTAGACGAATCACGATGAATTAGCCCAGACGTCTCAATACGCGCTCTGCATTCCGCGAGGGTTTTCTCAAGAAGGAAATCTAGGAAAGGCTTGATTGACAGCATCGTGATCCTGAACGCGTTAATTACGAGCGGGAAGTATAGCCCGAACATCGATTTCCTTTGAAGTACTTTATAATTGATTCGTTTTTCCACAGGTGATGTTTTTACTGTACTATTGCGGTTTTTTGAACTGTCAGCATATAAAATGTAAACAAAATCGTTGGAGGAAAAGACATTTTGTGTTTTTATCACTATAATAACTATAGTTAGTTTGGAATCCACTTTATTCATGAAACCCTTATTTTGACGTCCCATGGTAGTTTGCACACTTGATATCAAATTTGTGTCGATTTTTCCAGCCGTTTTATCTCTGGCGCACACAAATCTGAAACCTGCTGACTTTCTTCATCTATTTTTCATTTGATTTCGTAACTTTTCTTTCTACTAACAAGTCGGTACCCGACCCTGTGGGTCGCAGGTCGAGCTCAAAATTTATAGTATTTTATTTTTATTTTCTCCCGCCCAAAACTGGAAGAAGGCGAAGTATCTCATTTCCATGCGCCTTGGGAACCCAAATACCGGATAATCAGTTGTTTCAGCTTAAATTATTGTTTCAAATTCCTCGAAAAGATTGATATCGTTTCAAACGATGAAACAAATCAGAAAAAAAGAATGGTCAAATTCCATGTTTTCTGCAGTTTTCTAGACCATTCCGTACTCCAACATTCAATTCAGTCGCGTAAATGTTCAGTAGGGCGAGAAAGATTTAAAAAAGGGAGGGTTTAAAAAAAAGTGCAACAAGTGCCTTTGCAATAAGAATATTCTGTAGATCAAATATTCGTGTCAAAAACAACGTGCAAAATATGAATGTATTTTAGAATGAATGATCACTTAAGAAGTTTCCGTTCGGTTTAGCGACTGGTGTTTTGTGTGCTCGTCGTTTTTTGCAATGTCTGATTCTCGTTAACAACGCGCAGCCATGCAGTTCTGCTTTTTGCTCGTGAAAACTGGCACAGAAACTCTTGAAATGTGTTTGAGTAGTTTTCCCGTTTTAAAAATGGCGAAATGTCAACCGCGCTCTGGTCGCGCGTCCACCGCCCGAACCGAGAAAAATGTTGAAATAATTCACGAAATCACCCCGAAAGATAGACGACGGACTATTAAAAAAATTGTGGAGCCGTCTGGAGTGACTTGGATTTCGGTTCAGCGACAAGGTTTAGGGACGAATTCGGGCATCGACTGCTGGGCAAAAACAAACGCAAATTTTTGACCAAAAATGGCATGGCCCTTGTGTCCCATTCCCCTTACTCACCCGATCTTGCGCCCTGCGACTTTGTTTATTTCCCAGAATGAAAGGAAAGCGTTCTGCCGACATTAACGACGGAGGTTCTGGCATCTCAGAAGACGAATCTAAAAAATGATCCCAGGAATATAATAAAAGCGGAGAGTACTTTGAAGGAGATTGAAGATTTTTTGTTTAAAAATTAAATCCGCGAATTAAAAAAAACAAGTTCGGTTTCTTTTGGGTACCCCATCGTACTAACAATTCTACTCTAGATACAAATGATATATTTATAACTATATCTTGAAGCAGTAATGTCCTCACGTCGATTTAAGCTACAATAACTGATCCTCCAGCGTATCGTTTCCCAGAGGCATGGGGATGAGACACTCACGTATTCTAAATTTTGAGCCCCATCCGTAACCCGCAGGAGGTCTATACTTGTAAGTTGGGTTAGTTGTAAACTTTACGAAACGTGACCTAATTACGACAAAAATTACCGTAATTTAATCCGCCTGTGAGTGCTTAAAGGCAACTGGGCTGAAGGGTGGTCGGAGTGAGAGGATAAGCAGCGTTAGGTACGAGAGTATTCTAGGGAGAAACGATTATCCCGCGAGTTCTTGCAATTAGTGTACTTTGGTTCACTATATTTGCTGTATTCAATGTTCATTTAAAATCAAGTTGCACTTTTCGCACATTTTTCTAGCATTTTTTTACAAACGTACGTCTTCCTTGTTTTGGAGAAGATATTATCCAATGGTCCTTCTCATCGTAACGGAGAGTGTCTAAAGATCTCTTCAAAAGCTCTTTCGAACTTCCACCGGAAGAAGGGGGTTCCATATTTCTTCAAATACGTTTCTACTATCTGCCGTCGAAACCCAAGGTGGTCAAGAGGAAGGCTGCCTGTATTTCGTCTATGTAGTTGCCATGCCTTTTGCACGGCAACATCAATGCAGTAAATAAAGATGGGCCACCACCATTTTTACTTTCCTTGTTTTGAACGAATTGCAATTCTATATTCTGCAATATTTTGATCCATAAGATCAACACCACTCATCGATTTACTATAACATTGAATGGTTTTCGGCTGAGGTACCAGAATTTGTTTCTTTTCATTATGGGACCATCGGTGACATCAGTGCAGAATTCGAATGCGCCTCTTTCCTTCGTCAGTATCATTACTAATAATTTTCACACCATCCACCCGTCTTATCCTTGCTTCGGCTGGTGCAGTCAGCTGCCTCCCGGAGAGATTATTGTGAGTGCCACCAACATCTTCGTCTCCACTGTCTTCCTCGGTGTCATTCCCATCATCTGGGGGTGCGATGAAGATATCAGCTTCAATGAACTCTTCATCATCCAGTATAGCAAGAAGTTCCTCAGCAGTCCAAACTCTGAAAAAATTATGTATAAACTGATGATAGGTAAAAAATAAATAAATAGTAAATAAATAAAATAAAAAATGAAAAAAATCACGAAGAACAACCTTTTTTGTGCGAAATATTTATTGTTATGATGCTGTCACGAGAAGTAAGCCCTCTATCTGAGGTGATTCATTCAAGTATTCCTAAGTCCTGGTGTTCCCATTTGTGCACAAAACTCATATTCGCCTCATAAATGAGTGATAAACGTGATGATTGAGTTGAATCGTACTAGATAGTAAGTATCTACTATATAAAAGGTGATAAATGAAGAAAGAAATGATTATGTACAAAAAATAACGAAAATAAACTTACTTTTTCGATGACATGTCTGATGGAAAAAATGACGATATTTCTAGACAGGCACTAAACGCACTAGATTGATGTAAGAATCGCAACTGAGGGTGATCACACTTCCATGAGATGTTGTCTTGAAGATAGAAAGAGGGCCGAGTTCTAAGTTCATTGTTATTCCGTAGAAGTTGAAACAACCCCAAACAAGTCGGATGATCCCAAATGGGAACTCCGGGCAAAAATGGGCTAAACGCAGTTGTACACCTCTGAAACTCGTTTCATTGGACCCAGCATCGAAAAATGCCTAGATAACGATATGGAACACAACGTAATCGCAATAAACGTGAAAGAGACTTTGTTTCTTGAGCCGAAAATAAACGTTTGAACACAACACCCTTCCCTCAAAAGAAGGTAACATGTTACTGCAGGGTTTCCCACCAAATAAACTGTAAACAAGTTGTTAATGCGAAGCGTATAGGTAAATTCTTGTCCATTTACGTTGATGTTAGCCTCGAAGATGACTACAACAAACTCCTCTCTATTTCACGCCTCTGGCATGTCACATGTAGAATGGAAGAGTGCTGCCCCGAGGGAATGAAATGGGTTCTACTTATTTCTACAACGGGTCGTGCAACAATTTATATCTGCAGCAAAGAGGAAATTTTATGGTGATTTTGTAAAATCGTTCAACCTTGTACAAATGTTATCGTCAAGAACAGAGACTGGAGACTTACCTAGTTCTGCTGATTGGGAGCACTATTTCTCATTTTTTAGACTAGAGAGATTTTTTTAAAACTTTCTTGACTTGATTGAACTAGCTATGAAAATTCGCTCACAAAAGAAAACGAGCGGTTCTACTTTCGTATGTGTGTACCACCATAGTCAGCCGCACCCTCGTGTCCGTCGACCTACAACGAGAATTACAGCAGGAGGCCCAGTACAATGAATTACCTCGCCGTTCTCCACTTTTGCCCAAGAAACTCCAACGCAACTGCAATTTGCTTTCCAAGTACGAGATCACAATCTAAAGGGCTTTTGCGCTCTTATAAAGTAACTCAAACGCAGTTGGGCCGTTGAAACGCTGAAACGTCGTTTTGTAAATTGCGGTAATGAAAGGGTTTAAGTGGAAACGCGTACGTTGCGAATGAGTCAAAAATGATGCATCGAGCCTCCGCAAAACTGGCTCAGCGCACTGGAAACGCTAATTACGTATGCGGCGCTCAAGTGCCGCTATTAATCAGTTTTCTCTCCTTTGATTTTCATAACTCTTATTGATCTGGTCGAGAGATAATTGCCGAGAAGGACGCGCAGTTTGCTCCGTCGCCGTCGGTACGAGCGTCCAATTAAATTGGCGGAATTGTTTATCCGCATTAGTCTGAAGTCGTGGGAAAAGCCGGTGGATATTATCACTCATATTCACTGCCACTTCATGATTCCTTTTTGCGGACTCGGGTTCATGAAATGAATCGCTTCTAGGAAGCATTTGCGTCAGTTCCCGCTTATACTTTTCGTTCTGGACGAGGAACATGAAACAATTACGTGCAAAAACACGAACGAAAAACGCTGGAAATTATTACACAACGGTGTATTATTCTCTTCCACAACTTGACGTAATCTCAAACCTCTGAGACCCATCCCATTCGACTCAGCATCGAATAATACCAGTAAACGATGGGTAACATGATCTGATTAACCGAACAACGAAACTATTCCAGGCGCCTGTAGGCAAACGATGAAACGATTACTTTCGCTGTATTGTCCCGCGAGTTCGTTCAATTATTACACTTTGACTAACTACAATTACTGTTATTGCACTGTTGTCAGTCTACACGCAGCAGTACAGCCCTGTGGCGTTCTATTCAAGCGAGAATCGCAAAATACCTAGCAAATGATACCAAGCACGGCTTAATCGCGATGCAACTGCGAAAAATTGCGTTTTTGTCTATTATTTACCATTTTGTGTTCATAAAAGAAGCACTACATTTTGTGTTGTAAAATATAACTGTATTATTCAGAACAAACCTGCACAAACTTCGCGTTCTCCCTGCAAAAGTACGTGTAACGTGCAGGTTTATGCCAAATAGTTTCAAAATTAACTGCAGTTTTAGCGATAAAAATGCTGATAAATTTTCTTCTCAAAAATGCCACACATGATGTGGATTAAATTTTTCAAATTAATAGTTTCACAAGACTCTACTGCACTAAAAAATTGTCATCGAGAAAATGGTGCGAGCAATACGATAAATCAAAAATGGTCTGTTCAATATGAAAGACAACCTATAAAAATGTGACAGGGGGTGAAAGTTTTCATCCAGTGGGATACTTTCCAACTACTCTAATAGAATCCCAGCAATCCACTCTCTTGTAGATCATCTGGCCTACAAGACTGAGACTACTGATATGTGACAAGTGATCACTAGCTAGTTACCTGTTGAATTGGTCAGTAAGTGTGTAGTGATCAGTGAAAAAGTAACTTTCCTGGTGATGAGGTGTTCGGCTCAGCTCCAGCCGTATAGGTATGAAATATCACTCTCCTCCACCCAAATGGACTTTTCAAGGTCGACCTGATGCCATTTGAGTAGGAACTATGGGAAACTCCAGATCAACGTGTCAATACTCAGAGCCCTACCAAAGAAACGAATATTTCCAGAGCTGACACTGCACATTCCCACAGTACAGCGTTCGGTGGCCTTTCTTGTATCTTTTTCCTTATCTCACTTCTCAACCCTCGCTTTGCCACCCCTTTGATACCTGCCTGGAATAGAACTAATGTAGTGACTTTTTCTCCTCCTGTTCTCGACCATGCTCAAACCAATTCAACTATCCGGATATGTATAGTGTTCCATGCCTTAGAATCCAGCTTGTGACTTTTGTTGGTCTTTCACATTAACGAGGAGTAGCTGAATGACACCCCAATGGTGTGTGGGTGTTGGGTACAAGAGATAATGAACGCAGTGACAGCAATGGATTAGACAGAAAGACACCTGGCTAGAGTAACAAGCTGGATTTTAAAAGTTAATCTGTTGTAATCTAACCAGTCAATGTTTTTTCCCACAATACTCAGAACTCTCCCGCGGATCTCTTGGTATTATCTGAACCACAAGGTTCAAGGTCAAGGTTTGTTTCTGCCTAATACATTGCTCTCTCACTCGTTCATGTGTTGGATTTCATCTCTCCTATCTCCCAACGCCCACACACCGTTAGGGTTTCATTGAGCAGCATCAATCGGCAAGGTCGACAACCTACAACTATGTCACTGGGGGGTTATAGGTACTCATTAGTTTTCCTGCATTCCCTTTCTTTTATATCACTTCCTCACTTCCAACTTTCCAAAAATATTAACTCTAGCGTGCTTAAAATTCCACCTTCAATTGTCGAGTGTGCAAACTGTGTGAAAAATTGAGTGTGATAGTTGCTAGAGCGTTGCAGGTATAATAATCACTAGGGACTAAGTCGTGTCACCATATTATTGTGCTGGTGGTTCTTTTGTAGGTAAATTTGACTGTTTTTCAACTTACATAGTGGAACCATGTGACTTGGGTGTAATGAACAGGGGAGTCCTTTCAATTGAAGACGAACGGGTAGGGGTAGTTCTCGGCATACTGGCTGACGCACTCACGTTCACTTGTCCTCAAACTTGGCATTCGGCTCCGCTCAGGCCTAATTAGTTTGATACTTTTGCCTGCCAACTGAGCGTTCAAGTCCAGCTCTTTGTGACGGGAATCTTTGAAATGGTTAGAATGGGAGTTAAATCCAAACTAGTCATTCAATAGGGTTCACGTGCCGACAAAGGACTTACGGTTCATTTCCCAAGCCGACAACGGATTTTCTCTTCTTGGATTTTTCGAACTAAGCACTTCCCACCACTATTCCTCTCCTCTTCCCAGACCTGACTTAAAAACGCACATTCGTCACTCAGCTCTTGCACTATTCTCTTTCCCACTACCCAGTTCACCTATTCAGAGACTCCTTTGCGTCGCGTGAATTCTTACTCAATCACATCTATTATTTGCTACAAAGTGTATAACGCTCACCACGTTAATCCATTCTTCAAGCCCCCCCTCTTGTGCACCCAACACTTCGCTATCGCGTTATACAAAGATCTGTTACTCCAGTCCAGTCCAGTATAACGTTAATATGTTTGACAATGACCTCCTGGGGCACCCAATTGATTAAACGCCCAGGTAATTGTTTCTCACGCACCGAGTCAGATCGAATTAAAGACCGGACGTTCTCCAGAAATGAAACCCAAACAGCCGCCGGGATAGCGGTACTTTCCGAAATCGAAGGGGGTGCCTTCCAACTCAACAACATGGATAAGGTGCATCTCTCCTGCCAAAAATCCTCTTTCTTCCTCTTTTTAAATCCGTAAAAAAAGCCCTTACCGACGACGTAAAACCCAATCTCGAACCGGTTTTCCGCCTGCGATCAAGTGTAAAACGATACCCGTTGACAGGTACCGGGCCCAGTCCTGGATATCTCCATAATAAACACTTCATCATCTTCCTTTCGCATTAGGGATACACGTTTTCACATGTCACAACTCCCTCGCTTTTTAATTAATTCTTCGGGCATACAAGCCGCTATTTTAATCCGCCGGTAGGTGTAGCGTGGGCGAGTTGAGGCGAGTTGGAGCGAGCTGAGGCGATTTTTTCCTTCTCAGTTTTGCCCGAAGAAACGACCCAACTGCGTCTACTTGTGAATATTTATTCCTCCGTTTAATAATTCGAGGGATGTTAGAATTGAACTGAGTCGTATTTCATTATCAACGCTCCGAGACGTTGGTCGTGATTATTGCGTTAATCCTTGGCACTTACCTTCGGTGATTTAATGCGCTGGGTGTTGTACATGCAAGAGGTACAAGTTCGAGTTGAAGAAGTTTTCCGCGGATAGCGCAGCCGGTGGACACGATTGTGCTAAATTAGTAGAGCTACACTCGACCAAATGTTCGTCAGTACATATTTTGTTGGATTTTTGAATTTTCGTGGATCCTGTTGCGATCAAAGGAACGGGTGAGGCGAATCACACAAAATTCATCAACCCCACGCGCATTAAGATATTTTTATCCCTTTAGCAGCTAATTAAATGTGTTGTTCAATGCAAGCGCTTAATGTTCTGGCATTTACTGCGCCCGTGTTGCTTCTACCAGGACCTCCATTGAAACATCATCGTATGTGTAATTTATGGGACTGTCAACACGATTTTTTTTGAAGAGGTTCGCGATTATAGTTTTGAAATTACAGGGGAAACGCATGAAAAAAGAGAGAAAGCAAACATATTTTTCAGAATTCCCGAGTTGGTTGTAAAAATGATGAAATGTAGGCGGAGATGAAACAGTCTTCTTCAACTGAAACTCCTCTCACTCTTATGAAACGAAGAGGTCAGTTTTCTATCGTGCAGAAGGGCGGAAAAACAGGCAAGTAGCAATCAAAAGGGAGGAGATCTCTCCTAGTTTCTCGGACTATCTCTCCCCTGTCGATAATAATTGGCTCATTCATACGAATCTCTTCTGCTCTGCGGACGTTCCCGAGGCGAGTTTCTTGACGTCTGAATGCGCACGACTCCGAGCATCCAGAACATTATTCACCTCGATTCCTTCCCGTCTCTTCAACATTATTCGTCGGCTTCTGAACTTCGAATGGACGTCGGCTTTTGCCGCCCTCCTCCTCGTCTTAGCGCCTGTACAAGGGGAAAAAGCATCTAACAAACTGGAGGTCATCTTCAAGACCTCCTGCATCCTTTCTAGGCTCATTGGCGTTGCTTCCTCCGCACGAGGGACGCCCTTATAGAATTGATCTACGGCGGTGGAGAAGAGGCGGAAAATCCAAACAAATCGGCGGTTGACTGCTCTAGCGCCAATTTGGCTGTGTCCCAAACCCAAAACGTGGCCGTAGGCTTCTGAGGGCGTGTGAGGAGAAGATCTGTCATTGCTAGCCACTTATCATAACGTTGCGGATCCTCGCCATTGTGCCTGTTTGAATCGCAGAACCACGTGGCGTCCCAGTAAATAATGACAACCACTGGGCTACGCTGCCTGCTGAAAAATACGTACTGGGAAGTAAATTAGCCAGATTGGTAGGCACGTGCACAATCCATACACAACCCCCTACCCCTCCCCATTCAACTCATTTCAAGCTCAGAGATAGGGGAGGAGAGGCACTCGAAGTTGAGCATGAGGCTTGGAAGTTTTGGTGCTTGGTTGATAAGTAGGAGGAGATAAGGAAGCACTGGGATTGGTGAGGGAGGAACTTATCTAAGTCCTTTGTGCAGCAAGCGATTGCCTTGATGAGACCTCGTATTGCTGTTCGGCAAATCAAGTTGTACTGTCGTTTTCCTAAGGAATTCGAATATGTATCACCGAAAGAGGAGCGGTTAACAGGAGGTCGAGCAGTTAAATGCCATTCTCACTATTCACAACCGTTTTTCACGACTCTCGTTCTATTCCACTAAGATTAGGGGTCACTTTGAGGAAAGGATCTCCGGAATGAACTGGGTTGAAGTTAGCTACATATTTACCATATTTACAATCGAAAATATGACCATTTGCCCTGAAGTCAGGGATGGTCGCAGTGATTGACACAACACATATTTAGAATCAGGAGAGTAATATCTACCTGGGTCTTTGTTCATTTTATCAAAATTTGGCCTAGTTCAAAATTGGCCACCTATGACTTTGACCGTTTGCCCTGAAGTCATGGATGGTCCAAAACATGAGTACGAAACATATTTTGAATCAGGACAGGAATATCTAGATAATGACAGGAATAATAATATTTTGCAAAACTGCAAAAGGTAGATATTACTCTCCTGATTCTAAATATGTTTTGTGTCAATCGCTGCGACCATCCCTGACTTCAGGGCAAACGGTCAACCTTTCGATTGTAAATATGTAGCTAAATTCAGCCCAGCCGAAATGATAGTTTCAATCACACGAGAAATAATGGAGGGGATCAATATTTCTCTTTTTTTCAACCCAAACTCCTTCTGAAGAGGGTGGAGTCCGATTTCCAACAGAACCAATTGAGCACGTTTCTTATTTTATTTTGTTCGTTACTTTTTTTGATGTCGTAAAAAATAAGGTTTCCCCGGAAGGGTGGTAGTGGGAAGTCAAGATCTGTGACAGAAGAGTTTGAACGCATTAAACTCGGTCCCTACTTCTTCTACTCGTCGGCACTCATTTTCGTTCCTCACAAATATGCGGAAATACGGAAATATATGCTTTAAAAGGAAAAACAGTCATTTTTACTTTCCGCTACCCGAAGGGAAGGAAAGTATAGTAATCGGCCCAAAAAAAAAAATTTGGGTTTTCTTCAGATCTTTACGTTTCAGACCCTACTGAGTCTAAAAAACCTAATTACGGAGAGAGGTCCGTGTGTGTGTCTGTAGTTCGATTTGCGGGAGAACGGCTGATCCAATTGAGCTGGCTCGTTTTTTGTTTTGTTCGTTATTTTTTGTAGACACCAAAATAAGGTTATGGACGATTTCGGCCGATAGGAAGGGGGGGGGGGGCGAAAATGTACCAAAAACTAGGGTTTTTCGCATTTTTCTCGAAAACGGCTCTAACGATTTTGATTAAACTTTCAAATTATCTTCTCCTAATCAATACCTACCTTTTTTCCATTTACACATCTCCATGAAAATACGGTGAACGGAGATATAGGCCTATGAAGCAAAAATAGGTTTTTTACGCTTTTTGGAAAAACGACTCAAGCGATTTTCACCAAACTCACAGGGTGTTTTCAAATAGTTAATACCTACATATTGTTCTCCATAAATGTTCCTCTGACAGTCCATTGAACAGAGATAAAAATCAAATTGTGTCGAAAATAACGTTTTTTCTAACATTTCCGTAAATTCCAGGGTAACTTTTTCACCAGATGTGATAAATCCTAATGGAGTGTCTTTACGCCACCCATAGCCACATTTCGTTCTCCATAATTATTCCGGTATATATATGTTGAACGGAGATATAAGCCAAGTTAACTCAGAAAAGGAGATTTGTCGAATATTAATTTATCGGTATTCCAATTTTCTCAAAAACGGCTCTAACGATTTCGATCAAACTTTCGGAGTACTCTCAGCTAACTAGTCCCTACATTTTGGTCTCCATACATGTTCCTGTAAAAATTCGTTGAACGAAGATATAGCGCCCGCCTATGTAGGTGGTGTTCGAACTTAAAGGGGTGGCGGAAAGTTGTGTGTTGCTACGCACCAGATATTTAAAAACATTTTTTGGAAAAACTGCTTCAACAATTTAGTTCAAGATCTTTGGGAGTATTTAAAGGAGCCCTCACACTATCAAGCGGTTTGATCCAAATGCTCGACCCTCCGATTGACGGGAGCTTCCAGTGAACTTGGATCAAACCTTCAACCTTCTGGTCAAAACTCTCTTGACCCTCCATCAGTTCGCTGTTTGATTTTTTGTTGCGGTGCTGAATGGTTTCAAATACGGATTTGGGCTTCCTTGCCTCAACACCCTGAAGCAGAAAAAAACGACGGTGGGCTAAGGAGTGGTACAAAATCTGAGAAACCGCTTCACTCATGAACATCTACAGTCCGTTTGACTCGAAACTATAGGGCTACAGAAACCTTTTTGCGAATGGACAATGAAAGTGTTGATTATTTGCTGGAGTTAGTACGCCCCGAAATTGAGAAAAAGTGTACAAGAATGCGTTATGCGGTTCCTGCAAGTAAGTGATGTCGCGTTGAGGTAACTATCATCTGGCATGGATTTAGAGGACCTGAAATTCACGTGCGCCGTTGCTCCTCAGCTGAAGTTTGTTCTGAGAACCTCACAATTTTCTGTAATTAATTTTTACTCTTCACTTTCCACAATTTTGGATAATCACGTTACGAATCTATCAGTAAACCTACGAACTCCCGCTTTGACTTTTCCGGAAGCGTGGCAGATATGACTTCCACCGAGTCGCTGATGCTATGCTTGATGAAAATTGCACTACACCATCAACTACGCATGGTACAATCGATTGACTCACGCTTTTGCGAAAGCCGCTTGATGTGTAGGGTCCGCTTAACGGGTTAACACGTTGTTCGGTTTATCTAAGGACTCTAGCAGTCCGGAGGGTCCAACCAAATGCCTCAAAATCAAGTTGTTTTTGAACGTATTCAGCTTTTCGCAGTTGTTTGAACTTACTCTCGTTTTCAACTCAGTCCGGTGTGTTATCCATTATTTTATCCGGTTCCTTATCACCCCCAGCAACACAACCCAGAGGAGCAGACTGAAGCTGAGTAGCGATCATAGTCGAGAATTACTAATTTATTTCGATCCCAACATCACTTATTATCAGTTATTGATCTCATCTAGTGAAACGTCTAAACAGCATCTAATAAAGACACCTGAAGCCAACGCCATCGTATCATCTCATCTTATTTTATTTCATTTTTTCTTCTAAAGAAAACAGTGAGACGGTCGTTAATTGGCTCAATCGAATGACCCCAAGTTGATCGCGAAAACAAGGAAATGAGCATGCACAACCTGACCGAATTTCGTTCTCGACAGCTATTCATGGACGTGGAATCGGAAAGCTGGTTCCGCACTTGCAATGTTTCTCAGCAACGGGTGTAACTTTGATTGTATTTATGTACTATTTTCTTTTATATTTTGTCCTACATACATGTTTTCGTAGAAATGCTGCGAATGAAGATACATCGCAAGTGTTTAATGCCGTATTTGTGTGAAGGTTCGCACCAGACGTTTTCTTCGTTTTGTCCATTTCAATACATTGGAAGAGTCCAGTGTTCCGTGCAGTGGCTTAAACGCTCATGTCCCAGAAACTCCAATTATTAACTACTGAGCATCGTTTCGGCGCTTGTTCACTAACTAAAAACTCAATGATAGCAGATGTTTTCAGTGCACTTTTCAATTTAGCGAACGTTCATATTATTAACAATTGAATCGTCGGAAAGGGTCCAAAAATGACTAACGGCCGGCATGTCGGAGCCGAGAAAATTGAAGTTCAGCAATTGATCTCCCGCTGAGCTGAAGCCGGTGAAATAGTTACGGAGCTGCTTTGGGGCGGCGTTGCAAAAGTGTATTAAAGACGAGCACGATTTCCGCTAGGTAATAGAGAAACCCTCAGATCCGTTAGCCGCCTCATGACCTTATCTCCTCTCACTGCTCTCCGCAGTCCGATCCCTGGAACCAGACCGAAATTCGAAGTAAAAACGCCCCTTTCCATCGCTTCGCCCCCGATCACGACTCGAGGGGGTCAACGAGGACCCGCCTATTACCCGCGAAATGAAACCAACCGAAATCGAAAACGAAAACCCTAAAAGACTTTCCATTCTTCAAGGACTGGCCGGAGGTTTTGGTCGGTTCCGTTGTGGGAAGAAATCAAGAGTTCAGAGCTCTTGTGAGTTGAAATAGTGAGAGCAACAGGTTGTGCAAAGTGTTAGTTTAATACTATCTGACAGTAGTTGACCGATGGGCGGATTTTCCCTGGTTCAAGATTGCGTTGGCGTGTCTGGGATGAACATTTGAAGACGCCGGTGGGAATCAAGGAGTACGAGCGGTGGCAGCAACCTTCATTTTCTTAAGCGCAAAAACGCCAAACGGCTTTCATTCTCACATGTACGTCAACGGTATGCAATAAACTCGTCCAGCGGTCAATCTGAGGTAAATAAGCGCCTCCTTTCTTTGCCCTGGAATAAGTTCAACCGGACACTAAAATTCAATCGCTGCTCCTATTTTGCCGCAGTCGTTGAGTTTAACGGCCGTTGATGGGGTCGTTTTTAAGTCGAATGCCGTTCGAGCGGTCGACCTTGTCGAGGGAGTTGAGAAGTCACCTATACAAAAAGTGACGCAAGGACCACCTTGAGTCTTCGAGGCGCCTTCGATTGCATCCTGCACTGTGTTCTCGGCAAGAGGAAGAAACTTCTTTCAGTTCTGCAAAAGGCAGTTCTGTTTTGGAATCTCATGTCATAGAATTGCAGGGTTGGGCATTACGAGCTGATTCTGATTGTCCTGTTCAATTTTGCCCCTCACCTGAGATCCGCGATGCCGCTAGTAAATAATTTCAACAAATGATTACTGAATCCTTCAATACTTTTTACTAAATCTGTCAGGCACATCACGACTTCTTAATACAATACTCTCAATTTAACACAATTGAACTGGCTCACAAATGAATTTACTACACACCGAGGTAAAAATTTGTTGGAGCTGCACAGTCAAGTTTCCGGTTGTGCGCCACTGGATGGAAATAAATGTGGTCGAGCTTACACGCAATTGGTGGGGGGCAGCGCTCACGATTATAATTACCACCTGACGACTTCTTATGTACGTATCCACCTGGACATGCTTTTAATGTTCAAGACCACACGGCACGCTGTCATGTTTTCAATAAATGAAATTCTTTCATTCCTTGATGTGCTTAACTATTTTTTAAAATGGATGGAGTACAGGAATCCGTTATCATGTATTCACAACCAAAGATAACTTTCTGATTGTATAAACCGACTTTTTCGTTCCTCAAAAATACACTGTTTTTCGTCGTTTGGTTGACAAACTACAAAATACTTAGATGGTTTTTTTTACTGAGTTCCTGTAGTGAACCAAACGCGTCTAAATTTTACTTCGGCACATTAGTCCATTAGACTTTGTTGGTTAAAACAATATAAACGCGCAATTTTCGAAAGTTGAAACAATAATTGTCCAGCAGCGTCTGTTGTCTGTCGTGAAGCCGTCCGGCGAGTTCATGAAGACCGCTGGAGCCAATGAAAATGAAAAGAGAGGCTGAAAAACCGTCAATCCAGAGGAATAAAGTAAGAAAAGAGAAAGAGAGATCGGTCGAAAAAAAAAATCCGTAGCAAAGAGGCCTCAACCGTTGTATGTGAGGAAATCGGAGTATTGCGCGGAGCGACGGTGCTTCAAGTTGAAAGACGACTCCGTGCTCGGCATTTGTGATCTCGAGAGTTGAGAAGAAAGAAAAAAGACTGGAACCCCATAATCTACGAGAATTAAAAGAAAAAAACGACGAATCCCTGCGTTTTTGATGCGTTTTCGTTACCACACGAGGAGACACAAAGTACGTTTTTTTTAAAGTTCCGACATGACCTAAAATTGATGAACAAAAAAGAGCAAGTTAATGCGGTCGAAGGTTCTGAAGCGAGCAACCTTCGGTAACACGACTCTCTTTGGCCTCGCCAGCAATTGAACTGTTCAAGTGGAGTATCTTGAAGGTTGTGCTTTCTGAGATCGTGGGCTGTGGAATAAGCTAAGTCCTCATGTCAGTACTAGCTCCATGAAAAAACCTTTTGGCTAATTGTGGAATATTAACCCCCGAGACCGGCTTTGTTCAATTCAACATCGAAAAATATCGGTAAACGATACGAAACATGACCTGACTACTATGGAGGGACTAAAATGACATATTCCAGGCGCCCATAAGCAATTGACACGACGTGACGAGTCGAGCTGATGGGTGGATGGACTGAGACGAGAGCGAGTGTAAACGATGAAACGAGTACTTTCGCTGTATTGATCTTTGGCTCACTATAATTACTGTGGTATCGCCGTTTACACCTTTGAGACTGTCCCCCACAGACAGAACTGCTACGATCGAAAGCAGACATATCTCCGTTCAGAGAAAGATTGAGAAGGGGTGCCCACAGGGCTCGGTCCTTGGACCCGCACTCTAGGATGCCTTCTTCGAAGGCCTTCTCAGGAAATCATGGAGACTGACTGCGCGTCATACGCCTATGTGGATGACTTGACTGTGCTGATCTTTGCAGAGTCAGTCCGCCAAATCGAAGAAAAAACCCAACACGTGCTCCGCACCGTCACCCAATGGCGCGAGCATGTCAAGATGCAGGTGGCTGAGGAAAAAAACCCAGCTAATCCTCTTGAAAGGGAAAGTGAATAATCCACCCACAATACGCTTTGGCGGCCACAGGCCCCTTCTTGAAAAGCACGTCAAGTATTCAGGAGTGAATATAGGTGAGAGGTGGGGTTTCAACCAACACCTCCAGTCCCTTAAAGGCACTACCATTGCAAGGTTTGCCTCACTGCTTGAAACTACGAAGGCCACTGTGGTGTGTGTTACCATGACACTATGCTCATGTATAAGGCCGCCTATCTAGGCGTGAATGGCTGGGGTAGCAAACTAACAGTCAATCATAAGAGATTATTGGCCCAATCCCAGAGAGCTGCGCTCCAGTGGATCACCAAGGTCAACAAGACTGTATCAACAGAAGCACTCCAGGTGATCCCTGGTCAGTTACCAGTTGATTCGGCCATTGAGTGCATGGTTGACAAGTGGAGAGTGAAACGGGAGCTTCCCCCGCTTTGGGCTGAACTCCGTGTGGATCTCACCACAGAACAAAAACTTGCCGCAATCGACGAAAGGGCGCTAGAGGGTAAGCGAGATGGGAATCCTCGTCAAAGGGACGTGACACGTATGAGTTCTTACCCAACATCCGTGAACGTCTTTCATGAAAATGGGTTGAGCCAGACCACTGAACGAGCCAGTTCCTCATGGGACATGGTGACTTCAACGCGCGGCTCCACTTCTTTTCTCTCAAAGACTCTCCGTCATGCACGTCTTTTGCAGAGGAAACAAGAAACCACGTGCTACTTCACTGTAGTTTCTACAACAGTGAGCGATGGTTGTTGGGAGGGCAAACGAACTTGGCAGCATTGACTGCTACAAAGCAAGCCACCACCCATTTTGCAGAGTTCGCGAAGAAGGTGATGGATAAGAAACGTGGTTATAGTTGATCTGTCCTTTTGAAAATTGCCACACAAGTTCATAGTTAGATCAGGTGGGAAACCAGATTGAGAACTCCTCTCCGACGGTACGGGATTCCTCAGGTGGTCACCTCCGCGCGGTAACACACGGGCAACAGCTCTCTACCGGGAGACTGGCTAGCGACCAAACACCTGCCGTACCTCCACAGGTCTGAGTTCGGTGGATGCTGCAGAGGCCGGCCTCTTGCATATTAGCGAAACCGAAGCTTCCATGACTGATATAACTCTCGTTGAGGGTTTAGGTACAGTCATCAAATAAGGAAACATACCTATCCCATTCGACCCCGCATTTGGAATCCTGATGTCTTAAACGTAATGTATCAAACTTTGAAAGGAGGTTGTAAAAACATTTTGCTGGTCAAAAACATAGGTGTATTATTCAGAGTTAACGTTTCGTCAGTGTCCATAATCGGGCATTTCTTTACTGTTGGGTTAGGATATATACCGCTTATGAGAATGGTAGGGGGATGAAATGAACCCTGCCCCTCTGCGCCGCTAAATTCATCCAAAAACGTAATATTCCAAAACCGCGGTGGCTCAGTGACAACATTTGGTAATGATAAGAAGAAACTGTGAAGGTTATTAAACACATTTTTAACAAATCCATTTCAAAACGAAGGAACGCAGGAATAACCCTTTCCAGGAGGGGTGTGAAGTATCTCAGGTCGTCGTGGAGTGTTGCTGAGGGTTTTGAGGGCGCCTAATCCCATGACCAGTCACGGTCTACTATCGCTGGGTCCCACGTAAAACTACGGAGCCTATCCCCATTAATGCGCTCCTTTGATCTGTGAATTGTGTTTTAACTAATTCGGTACATTTTTCTCAACTTCTCCCATCAACAGAAGTCTGCAACAGTGCTTTTAAGTAAAATGTTATTTTGGTTTATTATTCATTCTGAATAATAACCCTATGTTTTCGGTCACAAAAAATTTTCTACAACCTCCCCGCAAAATTTGATACTTTACGTTTCAAGACTTGGAGATTCCAAATTTGCAATGTCCGTCCGCCGTCCGCCGTCCGCCCTCCGGGCCGTTTTGTGCCTTTAACGTGGTTTAAAAAATTCGTTTTTTCACACAAAAATCCGATTTGGTATCTAGTTGGCAATCCGATCGGACGAAGCCCGATTGATTGGGATATTGATTGGGTTGTAATGGGCAAAAAATGGTTAAAAAAATTAACGAAACGCAGTACAACGCGGGAACTACAGCGGAAGTCAACGTTTCGTCGTTTGAAGTCCCTCCCTCCTGTCTCAATAAAAAACCACCCGCCTCGTCCTCGCCTCGCAACGGTTTCGCTCGAAGCGCCCCCGTCATCAATCAAATCATCAGACGTTTTGTTTCTGTAGTTCCATTGTAGCCAGGACATGTTTCGTATGGTTTACTAGTATTCGATGCTGTATCGAATGGGATGGGGGAGCACTAATACTAGGTCAAGCTGTTCATGAGAATAATAAACCATTGTGTAATAATTTGCAGGGTTTTTGGTTATATCAAATGGGAATTTCATGAATAAATGCGTTAAAAAACAAACGGTTCCAGCTATGGAACTGTGAAAGTAAGACGATAATAACGCTTCACTCTCTATGTTGTTGTACCTTGGAATGAGTGTTGTGTGACGCCAATAGTCAAGGGCTTCTGGAAATATCTTATTTCTTCACACACTTCCTACTCAACTCCTAACCACCGTCTACCATTACTGAAGTTCTATTTTCTGGTCTCTCCACCAGAGCGCCCCATCAACTCTGGAACAAACTTTAACTGTCGCGTGCGCCTTTGAACTCTCCCTCCCTCGTTCCTATCTCACAGTGAATGTAAAATATATCAATGTTTCGATAAAATAGAGTTCTCTTCCACCTCGTATAACACTCATGGCAAATTTCGTCGCCACTATAGCGAGCATATGATAAAGAAATGAGCACAAACTTACCAGGAAAAGTTGTTTAAATAAATACACCTTCAAACGAAGGGAACCGAAAAATGGCGTTTGGGGCTTATCTTCCTCATCTTCCAGTATTCCTCCCATTGAAGGGACACAGGAATAAACCCTTGGCAGGAGGGGATGGGGTGCTTGCTAGGTCATCACTGAGTGTTGGGTACCATCTGCATGTAGTTTCTGCCTTATAAGAGCGACCAGATGACAATTCCGGTCGAGTTCAGTACTCCTGGTCTTCTTGACTGTGCTGGGTGGACTTTCCCGCTTCAACCGCACCAGCAACAATTTACCATTGCAGGGGTTTAATAGTACTAACCAATTTATAATCACAACTACGACGGCAATGCGTTACAGCACCTTGCGAACAACCGCATAGTTTCATCTCCTGGTTCGCCAAGGACTGCTATTACGGCGAGCGAGACACCGTTCATGATATTGTCTCTAAATTATCAACGGCGAGGCAGTCGCTTTGATGAGCAAGTTGAAGGCGTGACTAAGTCTTTTAGATTCAACTTTATTGGTACGAAATTGGTAGTTGCGCGGAACTGCTGCATCACGTTATGAACCTGAACGCTCGTCTCGGAGGCTCCTAACAGGCTCAATATCCGGAACCTCGTCTTCTTCAAGGCCTGCGATAATAATTATTTAAAAAAAGCCCTTGGACTGAATGAAATTTACTGGTAGATCGTTGACCACGAGTTTGATGAGCCATTTGCTTCGATGGCTGCCGATTAAACTCATTTATGCGTTTCAACATCATGAATGAAGCTGTTCAATTTCGAAGTGTCGAGCGTCTAGTTGACGTCAAAAACTCCCTTATAGCTCTATTCTCTTGGTAGGTGACTCTGTTTTGGAAGTCGCCCAAAACGGCTGAATAGTCACCGGAAGAAGGGAGACGGCTTTTATTTTAAAGTCATTCCAGGCGGAGTCGAGAGACCTCGTCTAGAGGCCCACGTAGGTCAGTGGTTTTGTTTTCATTTGGACGTTTCAACAACAACTTGACTGATCGATTGCCCTCCACTTTGCAGTATGATTGCAACCGTCCACGAGGAGTAGGACCGCTATTTAGTACAAATAATTGGCTAAACAAAGTTTGAGTTATGTTTCACTCTTCAGTGTCATGACTGTTATAGAAAACAGTCTGCGAATGTCAGATACTCAGGAAATGAAGCACAACCATTTTCTCGCTTCACAAAGTTCATAAACATTGGGATCGATAGCTGTGAAAATTGCTGATTGTAAACGGGGCTGTCACAAGATATTCTTCTGCTCGACGCGAAATTTGTACAAACTCGTACAGAAGACCCGCCCTCTAAAAATTTTAAGGGCTTGGTGAGTTTATGAGCGTTGTGTTTTACTTCAGTCGAAACAGGCTCGAAAAATGTTTGTTTACTTTTTTCTTAAGCTTCTTCGGTAAGAGGCGATTGTGCGTGTGTGAGTGCGTCGTGGGTTACGAGCAGCTTTAAAGCTCCAAAACGGGGAACAGAGGCTGTGTGTACGTGCGTGTGTCGCTCTCTCAAGAAGCCGAAGCCCTTGAGATCACGAGACACTGAATTAGGCCAGATGCTGAAGACCCCGGAATATTTCGGCGGTCGCTCCCAAACCCCTTCAACTCCTCACCTTACCCTCTTCCCTCCCGGCCCATTAGATTTTGTCAAGTGGTGTAAGGAACGGCCAGATCGTCGGTTGAACGGTCCATAAAACTGAAATCGTAGTTGAACGACGACGAGTTTCGAGACACTGAACGCTTTCGGGAATAGTCTTATTTTGGTGACTCGCGTCTCATTACGAGAAAATACCACAAAGCGGCGATAATTTAGGGCAATTAACTTGTGAACGAATAAGCTTTGTTTCTGATGAGTGCATGAGCTTGGAATAAAAGACAGGAAGAATGTATTGGATCAGGTGGTGGACTCACTGACAGGCCACGCGTATAAACATTCGTCATGTCGAAAATAAAATAATAGCAAAACAGAATGTTTACTGTAGAGACACGCAATCGCTAAGTGGAATCTAAATTTACAGGATGATTTGTTTAATTGTAGTTTGAAAGATACCGAACTTGCCCTCCAATAATCAAGAGATTCCTGATTAAGCAATCAACATTCTCGAGTCGTTACATCATTTCAACTATGAAGTTATTGACCGTCGTTAGTCAAGCGGACCTATTCAAATATCGACTTCGAAAAAAGAACTCAACGGCCGCGGCTGGTTCTCGGCAGGCGGAGAAAAATCTTTCATGGATCTGCAGCCTCCTGAGTCAATGAAGTGTAGCAGGAGATTAAGAGGGCGGTAGAGCCTGGTGGGTTCGGGGTCGAGTTTTTGGTCTTGGTCGTGGGAACGCAGGAGAAGGCCCGTGCGCGAAGCACCCACAAATTACCCAGACCCCGCTCCAACCTCCATACACCACCTTCCCAACCTACCTAACTACTACTTAACTATTTCACGTTTTTTTCCTCTCCCCTTCTCGCTCGCTCCTTTTCTTTCCGAAGCAAAAGGATTGTTGGGGAAGTCATTATGTTTGATTGTCGGTGTTAGCCGCAAGTTTCATTAAGGTGTGTTGTGTGGAGTACTACGTCCAGAAAGGGGACGAGAGCTCACGTACAGTGTATCACTTCTCTTAAAACACCCCCCACCCCTCTCGACAACCCTGTGCTCCAGCTCCCTCGTCTTTCGCTTTCCTGTAATTTGGGCAATTAGGGAGGGATGGGTCTTCCCTCACAAACTATTACTAAAAAGCGATTTGAAGAGCCCTTCGATGGAGGACCGAAACGTGCATTTATCCCTGAGAGTACAGTAATAAAAGAGTCGGGAGCAGTAATGTGGGATATTAAAGACTACCATAAGGTTCTGGGCAGAGGAATACGTCACCGCTAATTATTACATAATGAATAGCCCGAGACAGTAAAATCACGTTTTCCTTTTCATGCTGGTTCTCCTCAAATTGGAGAAGTTCACACCTTAATCAACCAAATTTTATTGTTTAAATGAAAAATCAATGAACGAAACTTCATACAGAACGTGCACAATGTGAATAGCGTTACTTCTGAAATGTACATAGAAGTGATCATACAAATATCACCTGAGAAGAACGTGGAGGAGAAAATAGAGCTGTGTTACTGAAAAGGAATAAAGCAATTTTTCCGATAGTTGAGCGGTTTGATGCTTCATGTTCAGAACACCCCATCGATAACCAGCCCAGTCTCGAATTCTTGAATGACAGCGACATTCCCCACATCTCTCTTGAGCTGTTCTTCCCAACATGTTGCACCTCCCCCTCCCCCCCTTTACTTCTATCAAGCCCAATCTATTTCAATCCTATCCGTATATATAGTGATTCAATTTGTACTGAGGTGCTGACATGGTCGATGTAGCCTGTCACTGAATTTCACCATCAGATTTGAATGGCTCTAGAAGCCAGTACAGAAAAGAATAATTCAATGAATGGAACGAGCGAGAAAGAAGACTGTATTGTTACACTGGTTAATTGAAAGAGTGGTTGAGAGACAAAGTTAGTGCAATTTGAGAGCTGAGAGAGAGAGTGTCGCTGTTGTGTTCCAGGGTAGACTGACGTCAGGAGGTAGCAAAATAAAGGAGTGATAACTAAGATGAGGGAAGGGTGTGAGGAAAAATCGGTCAGAACAGGACGTAAACTTCAAGTTCGAAAATACGTTGTCGGCTCTGGAAATAATCATCAATCAGTGTCTGCAGGGATCGGAATAATAAAGGACAGAAGTTAATTATTTTTTGTTGGTTGTTTCATGAGAACTCCAATAAACAGCTGTTGAGCCACAAATATCGAATCCAGAAGATCTGCTCCACTTACTCCCTAACCTGAGATTCGGTAGATCTGGACCGATGCAAAGTACTAAAATCTGCGGGCTCCTCTACGGATATAAATCAACTTCCTGTAGACGGAAAAGTACTAACATGGATGTCCCACTTTCAGGCATTGGAAATTTAAAAAAAAAACACCTTGTCATTGACATTTTGGAGGAGATCACACACTTATATTAAAACATTGGGAGTAAAATGGCCTTGGATTAGTGCACTCAACACGTCGATGTCGCAACTTCATAAATAAAAGACGTTCATTTGCGCATTTCCTCTACCGTTCAGCAAAACATTATTTCTGGGAATATTTTTTAAAGTTACGCATGAATCGATATACAAATGTTAATATGACACCAGGGAGAAATATTTGCAAAAATGCCATGCAGTATGCCAGAGGAAGTAACCTCGAGGAAAGAGGAGGGAACTCTCCCTCACCCCTGAAGCCAAGGGCGGAGCTAAGGGCCTACCTGGAAAACCCCCACTAGCCCCTTGGATTGGTCGGGTTGACATGACTGCATTAAAGCGCCGTGATGGAGAAGACTTTCACTAAAAACAAGAAGAAGCCTAATACCTCTGCGCACTTTATGACTCTTTATTTATTATTACTGCTAAATTATTTTATTATTAAGTAACGAACTCCACTCCATCGGGGAGGTCGAAACCAAATCAAGCGTTTCGTATGCTCCTTGTCCCGGGTATTGCAGTTGTCCTTCTGTGTCGATCTACGTGAAAAAATATTCAGGATAGCGCGTGATAAAGTATGATAGCTCGTGATGCGTGCATTAGGTTACGCCTCCGAGATAACTCCCATCGTACGAGGCGCGGCATAAAAGATGACACTGCCTAAGACACCACACTTTATCTTGGCCTAAGGGTTGCACGTTTAATCTAACATAGAAATGGTGCACACTTCATGTGCGATGAGAGTGTCTTGTATTCGTAGCATTTAGCCGATCCCACGTGGTATTTTGCACACGACAGACAGAACATTCCACGTTTCTTGTTGATAAGGTGAAGGAATGACAAAAAGTCTAGAACGAAAACTGGCGAGAGTTCTATGGTAGACTGCTGTGAGGACGTGATAAGAAAGAGAGAGAAGAGGGTGAGGAAACGGTTTAAATTTCCCCCTTACTGGGTAAACCGTCTGAATGGGCAATCGTCTGCACTGTTATGGATATAGTTCGGGCGTCACGCAATAATATATCCTTCCTTCAAATAATAGTTGTATTCCAGGTCCGTTCCAAGTAATATGTACAGTGCAGCCCAAAGAGAAGAGAACGAGAAGCGAAGAGACAAGTAGATCGGAAGGCGTCCAGAAGCGAATTGTCTGTCGTCTCATCAGGGAAACCAACAGACCAAGAGCTCCTAGTGCGCAAATCCTATGCGGGAGAATTGCGTCCAGTTTTGCCAAAAGCTTTGCGGTCTAATGCCCATTCCTCACCAAAAGCATGCCACAGAGGACAACACAACACACTGAAAATGGTCCGGGCCAAATACAACTGGCCCAACATGAAGAGTGATGTCTAATACGTGAGATCTCGCCTCTTTAATGATCATAGGAGACAGAAAGCTGACCCTTGGAGAATTTAGGGAACCGAAAGAGGTGTTTGAGGCCCTGTCCATAAACATTGCTGGTCCCTTCCCTTAACTTAATAAACATCCTAGATTTATTCTTGAGATTCGTTTAGTTCGATCCTTTAAAAACACAGGCTGTGGAGGAAACGACACAAAAACTCATCTGCCATGTATCACGTTTTGGCTTTTGTGCTCGCTTACTCTCAGATCAGGGTAGGAACTTAACGTCAGATCTCATTCGTCATCTTGTGAATTCTTCCAAATTGAGAAGATCAACACTATAGCCTACCATCCTGCTAGCAATAGGCGATGCGTCCCAAGGCATTTTGTTAAAGATTCACAATATGACGAGAATGACAAGCTCCCAAGACCAGAGCTTGTCTTCAACTCTCAACCTCATTCCCACCGTACAAGGGGTTTTGGCATACCAACGCCACTACCCGCTAGAGAGAAATTCTTGCTTGTACACATCGAGGACTTAAGGGAAACGCTCTGCCACTCGTGGGATGCTGTGGCTCCGATGCAGGTCCACGCTACTGAAAAGATGAGACGACAGACAATTCGCTTCTGGACGCCTTCCGATCTAATTGTCTCTTCGCTTCTCGTCCTATTCTCTTTGGGCTGCCCTGTACATATTACTTGGAACGGACCTGGAATATAACTATTATTTGAAGGAAGGATTTATTATTGCGTGACGCCCGAACTATATCCATTACATTGGCACCCAACGTGGGTATAGTAAGTAGCACGGATTAGTTTCAGGACCTGAATTTGGCCACTTCTGCGTCAAGAATAAGTCCTTAAGGGACTACATGCCAAATTTCAAGTCTCAACCAAGCTTCCCAAAATACGTCACATTTTTTGTGTGTGAATTTTGGCATGGCTCCCAACTGTAGGACACGGTCATCCCAAAAAATGCTCTCGAAACAATTGAAGAAATGAAATGAGTGACAATTGCCGAAACTTCATTGAAATTAGTCACCTGGGTCGTCAAGATAATTTAGGGCCAAATATATTTTGAATAGATTGAATAGTTTTCTGAACTCCCTGAAGGATTTTATTGCCCGAAGGACGGTGTTTCCTCACATTGCCCAATTTGAGCCCAGTCAATTTTGATCATTGACACAACTCAACTCGTGAATTAAAATCTCTACTCTTAAAAACTTAAAAGACGTCTCAAATGCGCCTGAAGTTAATTGACATGTGAGTACGAAACATTCGACATAGCAGCTAGGGGGGAGTTATACTTTGGCACGATCCTAATAACTGTTATGTAGCCAATACTAATATACAATTAATATTAATTACTGCGTCAATTGGTATTTAATATCGAAAGATGCTCCTCAACAGTCAAGTTTCCTTAGTTTGGCAGAATATAACGGAAGAACGAAGTTCGGCAAATGAGGTGGTGAAGTTTCAGGGACCGGTGAACGATAAAGACGACCCAATTGCAAGCCCCAAGCGAGGCAAACGGAAAAAAAGGCGCCGTGGCAGTGCGTTTGGGAAGAGGAGGAATGAGGATGGCAAAGGCATTTCCGAAGGAGTAGCGACCGGGATGCGGGTGAATGGGAGAAGTCAAGGTGGAAGGAATGGGAAGAGGGCGAAGAGCGGTGAAGAGGATGGGACTCCTGCTCCTCCACCGCCAGAGCCTTGGAACCGGTTCATCCAGTCTAGTGCACAGCATATCGTGACATGACCTATACACCCTCTCTTTAAATACTTGGGCTACGTCATCCTCCTCCTTCAGGAACTGTGAGAACTCCTCAGCCGTGCGCTCCCCTCCATCGCCGCTATTTCCTTTCCGCTTCTCATTCCCTCGATCGCCACCATCATCCGCTCTTCTTCGTTACTTTTAAGACGTCTTCAGCAATATTCTTCACTTCGGAAAACAACTGAGGCATATCCGTCTTGGGTGAATCATTCGACTGATTCAACTTGCGACCTTGTTGCTCTTTGTGGCTCATTCTACCAGCTCATCCATTCCGCCTGATGACTAGATATTCATTTAGCTCCATCACGATTCTTGAGAACTATATATCTTCATTTTTACAGTCACCTCACTTGGCACTTGGGCTCGAGATCTATTTTGAGCATTGTCTCACATTGCCGGAACACTGGGATAAACAGCGCGAAGAGGGGCATGCATTTCAGCAAGTAGAAAATAGTTGTAAGCACAGCTTCCAAATCAGGTCGTTTAGGAGAGTCCATTCTTAACAGTCATACCATCCCGCTATGTTGGATTCTCGATTTGACCTTGTGCAGCTTGGCAGTGGCCGTATTGATTCCTGTTTTTCACTCCAATTTCAGCGTGTGATGAGTTTCTCACTTGGTAGCCGATGTATCGAATTCAGTCAAAGATGATCTATCGACTTCACCAAGCCAGGGGGCAACGATTTCTAGGCAACAAAAAAGCTTCTTCTTTCATTCACAAACTAGCCCCAGAAACTGTCCATAGCATCCTGAGATCATGTTTGTGTCTTCAAGACTTGTGAAATTCGACGCTAAGCTCATTCACTGCAACTAACTCCATGGCGACTGACTCAGTAGCTTGCGACTATAACACATACATTTGATATTCTCTCTCCCATATTCAACTGATAAAACACATCTCAAGATATCTGTGAGAGTACTGTGGAACAGGATCTTAACCGATATGTGAAGCCTCAAGATGTGTGGCAGGAAGGAAGTTGCCTGATATGTTTAGCATTGCGCCAAAAATCGAATTCAAAATTTGATGTTGGGATTGCCTAGGTGACCAATAGTTCCAAGTAGCCTGGAACAATTTTCCTCAACCCTTCTTAAAATTCCAACCAATAGTGCCATGTACTTGTCACTTCTGCCATTCTCAATCAAGCGACACTCATAGAATTGGTGATATTCGTCGTTCCTCTTACGATTCAATCTATAAGTTTGCAACCCCTTTGCCCAATTCGCACTAATTTTGGGGACAATATCCTCATGTATAGCAAAGCAGTTCATACCAAGCTCGCGGGCTATCAGTAAGAAATGTTCCTCATACGTGAGAATAGTGTTTGTGCCACTCAAGATGGTGGAAGAACGTGTATGCGAAGGTACGACCAAACTTTCTTTTTTCCTCTTTTCTCTGACCTGCCACCATAGCCCTGCTGTGGAACAGTGTCGATGGGCTCTGTACGCATTTCGTTCCAGCCCGATCAATTGTGAAAGGTTAATAATCAACGCGCAATATTCACAGATCTGAACAAAGTTCCAACAAAGCGGTTTAGATTTTCAGTTGAGAATGAAAACTACCCGAAACAATCCATGCTGTTCAGCTGATCCAGACCGTGATGGCATTTGAGCAGTCGTCTTGAGAAGTATGACTCATCAATTGCCTCAACAACAGAAGACAGTGTCAGGGAGGCAAGTGGTTTTCAAACTTGCTTCAACCCCAGCAGCGTTCAAATAAAGTCAAGTTCTCCGCTGACACGAACTGTTTGACTAATATTTGTCCGTCGACCACACAATTCCCTAACCGGACCGCCACTCAACGGCTACGCGCAGGCTCTTTCAGTCGTCATCTCGCTCTTGTTTACTGCCACCTTTTTTATTCCGCCTTTTTGTCCGACCGATCGACTCAAGAGGCTCGGACTTGTTTTGGAACGGAACGAGAACCGAAAATTCGAAAACCGTCGGTCGTCAGGGCTATTGGGAACCAGACACGTTGAGACTTCGATTGTGGTAATTAGATAATCAGTGCCGACTACCAAAATTTAAACTAACCTTTCGTTGGCTTACATTTGTTTCCAGTATTTACTCCCATAATTCCAGAACGATCAACACGAACTTTCTCAGAAAAATTATGTTAACTGTGTGTTGGTTAACTTCGCGCTGGATTTTGAATGAAGGTCGTGGCATGAGTAGCAGCAGCTTGATACATTCCCGAGCTTCGAGCGCCACTAGTGTCAACGTAGGTAATGTCACACAAGTTCATATCAATTGAGTGAAAGTTTGCATTGAATTATGGGGTTGAGGAATGTTTTCTGATGCGTACCACTAGATATTCACTTTCACTCTAACCCTTAATATGACGATTAATAAGCGCGGTCACTCGTGATTTAACCTATCCTTCAACTCGCTCATGAGCCGTACAGGTGCAACGAGCCGAATGTGCCCTCTACACAATCCGTTGCACGTCGTGCACTGCCAATCTAAACTTAATCTTGATTGGACCCCACGACCTCCGGGCGGCTAATTCCGTCTCTGGGAACTTGACGTAAATCTCGGAACCAGCGTCGAAGTTTCAATTTAATTGAAAAAGGTGGGACGACGGTGGTTCGTGGTCTAGAACTGCATTTTTATTCGCGGTTCGTGGGACGGCCAGACCTCATTACTGACCTCCCGTTGTTCACGAAATAGGTTTCAATAAAAGTCGCTCAGCAGAAAGGAAACAATATTGCTGATAGGAGGCAAAGATGGAGGGAGCCATCCCTTTCTCCCGAGACACAGCGGGAACTTGAGCTGCCATAAATAATGTCCACCGAGTGGATCGGCAGGTTTCCGCCGAACGGAAAGGAAGCGGGCACGACGCGAATCTCACTCTCAATAGTGGTGCACATCGCCACAAGGTGTACGAACACGTTGCGAGCCTAATGCAAGAAATATGGCTTATGCGTGGGTGGGGACGCAAATGGCTAGGCCGTCCAGCTAATAACGGTAGTTACTTCCTTGGTATTTATTCAATCTGGTACAGTAATCGTTACATCGTCCTTTGTGCAGTCACCATCCTCTGAAGATCCCCTGAGATCAGTCTCATCACCACAGTTGTTCCAAGGTTGAACTTCCGTCGAACACAGCAAGAGGAAAATTGTATTTCCCACAAAAAACACTGCTGCGGATGCCAAGAAAACCGTTTGCCATTCAGATTCACTGGTCTGGAATAGACACAAATAGTTACGTAGTTGTTAATAAAAAAACAAAAAAACAGTCTATGTATTGAGCGGGTTCGCCTTCTTGTAAGAGGTCTACTTCAGGAGCAGTATTATTTCACTCTGAAACCGCTCGTTCAAATCACACCACCCGCAGCTTCGTCATTCAGTATTTCGTAGCGTCTCACAATAAATTCCTACGGTTTTATCTACTTTGCTTTGTAAAATCCAAAAATAATACCTACCTCGTCTGTCGTAATCTCGGTCGCCCACACCGGCGCGAAAATAGACGACAGATTCGACAATCCGTTAGTGATTCCCATCAAAAGTCCCGCCAAGTTGGGAGACAAATCCGCGTGGTTGGAAAAAAATCCGGTGACGTGCGCGCCGTCGGCGGTTGTCGCTAATGTCAGGAGAGTTACCGCTCCTGTTGCGTTCGTTTCCAGAACTGAGAGCAATAGAAGGGCAATTGCTGGTCCGTACATTGCTGGAAAAACGGAGAAAATTGTAGGTATTGGTTATTCGAATTAACTTGCTGCAAACACCTGCGGACACCGAGAGAAGAGTACAAGGAATACTCAATAATCAATGCTGGTGAGGAAATCTACTGCCTCAATACGCCACTGTGTGATGTTTATCTAGAGAATGATGATGGAATGCCGTTAGGCGATTCGGGGGACATCCGCAAGTAGAATGCATTGAAAAAAAAAGTGTTGCGAATGACGTTCTAGAGTTTGGGAAGACACACTATGCATGTGCCGATGTATGTTGAATCGGTAATGTTGAATTCCTCCTACTTCCTCTGTTGCGAGTGTGTTGCTGGCCAAGATGAGTGTGTGAGAGAGTATACAATACACAGAGACAATAGACTCACCTACTGTGTTCCAGAATTTTCTGTTAAAATTATGGCTGACTCGAGCTGATAGTGTGTCAGCTAAAGACGAAAAAGTTAAGACTCCCAGCAGCATACCAATATATGGAAGAGAAGATAGAAGCCCATTCTGTGAACATGCATCGTAAAAATGCCCTTTAAAATTTACATACAGGTTATGTACTGTTATGAACTATAATAGTACCGAAGGTGTAAAACATTGTAATGGAGGTGTGTTATCCATTGTACAACAGTTACCGTAGACTGCGTACCATGTTGAAACTCGGTGAGCTCATGGAGGACTGTAATATACGTGCTGCATTGAGTCGAGTTGAAATTGAGCTGACATGGTGTACAAATGGGCGACACAAGGGTAGTACTCGGAACGCGTGAACTGGCACGGGCAACCGTATGAGAGAGCGAGAAGTTACTGGGGTGATAGTTGGGAGCAGAATCTTTGGAAGTTCTCTGTTGTCGATAGGAAAATGGAATTAGGGGGAAAGAAATAAAGAAAGGGGAAAACCGGGGAAAGGAGGCTGTTAGAACCAACCAACCACAGCTGAGGGATTCCCCACGGGAGAGGAGCAGGTATTGAAATAGTCGGAGACAATGACGCGGAGAAGCCCGAGGTCAATGACTCGAACCAATTTGGCGCTTTGCATCGAACACTGGTATTAGATCACCTCAGCTGTACTACTCATATTACCATGTGTCACTTCAGTAGCTATCTACCAATGTTCGTTTTATTGCCATCAGAGCGCCCTCCTTCAAAACTTTTAACTACACCTTGGGATTTGAACTCATAACCTCTAGAATTACAGCCAAGCAGCAAGGCCAGTACACTATCAGTGAGGTGGCCTCTAACAACCCATTCTGTGCTGAAGACTGTAATTTTTCCATGATTAATATAGGTATACGGGAGATAATTAAATGCTGATTCAAATATTTCTTACCTCACTCAAATTAAAACCATAAACGCCATGAATGTACATAGGAGTCAGAGATAGCAAAGTTACATATCCCCAACTGTGACAGATGTGAACAAGTGTTAGAGCTATTACTGGTATTGACGTAATTACTGATTTCCACGGCACATTTAGTATCTGGAAAAAAATGAGAACGTGTTGTGAGATCAAGGGCAGTCATGGATCTACGTAAATCAAGAACAGGAATTTCAGGCGGATCGTACAGTCGCTTGGACTACAAAGCTCATTTATGGCAGCAATGACGAGTATTATTCCGAACTTACTCCGGCAGACTTAGCTTTGAGATTCGTTAGTATGTATTGTCGCTCGCCTTCGGAAATAGACGGGTGAGTCTTCGGGGAATCAGCTCCGAAAATGTAAAAAATGAAACCCCATATAATGGAGGCTCCTCCTGTAACCGTAAATGTTTATATCAGGTTCAATTATGGGGTACATGAGATTCATAAAGTTAGTTTACAAACTAGGTAACATAATTCAGCCTAAAGTAAGAATATAAATACCAGAAACGTAGAAAATGGATGGCCATCCTCCAATGGCGGTTGCGAGCTCGCCAGACATGGACAACATTATTATGGTTCCCAACTGCATCCCTGAAATACGAGTCAATCACTCCATTTCTAGGTCGGATACACGTACGCCATCGTTGGCTTTTATCCAAAATGTTTAGCAGTCGCCAGCTCATCAAGTCTGCATTATTATTGATATGTTCTGTAGTGTTGCAGTATCTATGGCAAATACATTTTAATGCCTTGGGTTTTGACTAAGAGAACTGCCTTCTCAGATGCGACGTTCTTGGGGAAATTCATGTGTATCTCACAAGCCGCAATGAAAGCGCCAACTCTTAACGAAGAGTTGATGAGTTTTAACGTGTCGACTTCGATACTTATCAACTCTTTGCTGTGAGTTGGGGCCTCCACTGTGGAACGCTTCTCGAAAAATGCCGCATCCGAGTCTCGGTAGTTCTCTGAGTCAGCATCTGCCGTTAATATGAATAAGCGCCTACAATAGCAACGGGATAAGCGCCGACACGTGGTTTTTAAGTGTAATAATATTTCATATAGCAAAACTCACCTGAGTAAACCCAAGCAAATTGCCCTCTTTCTTGAAGCGGCGCCCAGTTTGATAAATGTGTATTTATCCCAGGCATGACACACCCCTGCAATCACAGAAATTTAATATTTTCAAGCCCAGTAAGATTCACATGTTGTCTTTTGATACAAATGAGGAGGATGGCAAATCTCATGGAGGATTATTCCCAGCAGGATATTTGATCAATGGATCTGAAGGATTGACGTGAAACAGCATGTATGAGTTATAGGAGAGCAGTACCACCTCAACGAGAGCACTTACATCCTCATCATAATATACCTGAACCCGATTCCATCAAGCGCAGAATATTAACGTGCGAACTTCCCTTACATTTGTGATGCGTTTTACGACACCCGTGCACCATCAACGCACAACTCAAACGCGAAATGAACGAACTCAACGTCAAACAACAATTAACTCACTTGGAAAACGCCAACGAGAACTCGCAATGTGCAGACGGCCCACGTTCCCGACGTTTTTATCGCGGCAATGGGCAATATCATTGTGAACAGCCCACATACGACTCCACCGACGATCGACAAAATTTTCGTAGATCCGTATTTGTCCGACATTATTCCGAACGGAGGGCCGGACACCAAATAGCCGTAGTAAAACATTCCTGATATGACGCCTTTGTCACTAGTCGTGTAATCGAGTATCTGCAACAGTTCAACTATTATTTTACACTAAAAACGGTTAAAGCATGAACACTTTATATACAGTTGATGGAAAGTGTCTAGTGCGAGGCATCGCCAAAATTTCATCGATTTTTATCGCTCAAGCTACTAATGAAATCTGTTCTTCATTCAGATCACTTGGTAGAACGTGGCTGAAAGTTCTACAGAAACTTCTGACACTTAAGGTTCCGGAATTCATTCGGCTGCTCCTACTCATGATCGTTATTGAATAATCAATGAAGAAGTGATTTTTGAGACTGTCAATACGATTTTTTCTGGAAACGGTCGCGTTTACTGTTCGACGCAAAGCGCCAAAGCTGTCCAGGTTTTTGACCTCGGAATTTCCGCTCCTGCCCAACAGGTCGCACCTTTGGCAAGGTCATTGTTTCTCCAAAAGGTCGTCGCACATACGGAAATCCCACTAGCGTGAATATTTCCAACGGTGGTTTTTTCCACCTTTCCTCTCTCCTCCCTTTTCAGATTCCTCTCCACGACTGAGCACTTCCAAATCATTCCGCTTCCAACTCTGGTCCTAGTAAGTAACGTCTCGCTCTCCTGTACGGTTTCACGTGCCAGTACATGCGTTCCGAGTACCAGACTTGTGTCACCCTATTGTTCACAACCTCAGCGCAAATCTAATTCAACTCAATTCCGCACGTAGAATGAAGTCCTCCTCATGCTCACCGAGCTGTATTTTTATTTCAATCCTCAGACTCCCCCTCTCGTGCGCCCAACGTTTACTATTCTGGAATTAATGGCTAAAAACTGAGTGCAACGGCAGGGGATTGAATACTGGAATTTCTGGGGTTGCTCATAATTATCTCATGCACGTTATTAAAACTTACACTGTCACATCATTGTCAGCCTATTGAAATACCACTCTTAGAGTGAGTGCATCCTTTTACGAAAAAGTGCACTATAGCGCTATAACCGATATCCTTGATAATTTATTGTGCTTGGTTTTCTTCAGATCTTTACGTTTGAGGCCTACTGAGTCTAAAAAGCCTAATTTCCACGCTTGACTGTGTGTATGTGTTGTGTGTGTCTGTAGTTCGATTTGCGGGAGAACGGCTGAACCTATTGAGCGGGTTCTTTTTTTTTTTGTTATTTTTTGTAAACACCAAATTAAGGTTGTGGGCGATTTCGGTCGATCGGAATGGGGGATGGGGGACGAAAATGTACCAAAAACTAGGGGTTTTCGCATTTTCCTCGATAATGGCTATAACGATTTTGATTAAACTTTCAAATTATCTTTTACTAGTTAGTACACAACTTTTCTTCTCACACCACACATCTCCATGAAAATACGGTGAACGGAGATATAGGCCTATGAAGCAAAAATAGGTTTTTTTAACGCTTTTTGGCAAAACGGCTTCAAACGATTTTCATCAAACTCACAGGATGTTTTTGAATAGTTAATTCCAACATATTGTTCTCAATAAAGGTTTCTATGACGTCCATAAAACAAAGATAAAAATCAAAATGTGTCGAAAATACTGTTTTTTTTCTCGAACATTTCCGTAAATTCTGGGGGAAATTGCTTCACCAAATGAGATCAATGTTACAGAGTGTCCCATACACATTTCATTGTCCGTAATTATTTCTGTATATTTATATGTTGAACGGAGATATAAGCCAAGTTATCTCCGAAAAGGAGATTTGTCGAATATTAATTTATCGGTATTCCAATTTTCTCAGAAACGCCTCGAACGATTTCGAAAAAACTACGAAACACTCTCAACTAACTAGTCCTTACATTTTGTTCTCCATAAATATTCCTGTAGAAATGCGTTGAACGAAGACATAGCGCCCGCATATGTAGCGGGTGTTAGAACTTACTGGGTTGGCGGAATGTTGGGTGTTGCTACGCACCAGATATTTCTTCCGTGCTGTTTTTATTGCTGTGTTATCTTGAACTGTCCTCATAAAAGATTTAATCGAAATTGTTTGAGAAGGTTTTGAGAAAAAAAATATTCGGTGTTGTCATCACTGTGATAAATTCAGTCAGTTTTGTACCGATGTTGCTCGTAGCCACATTTTGGCGTTCCATAGTCACGTTCAGGCTAAATACGACGGTAGATGTAATTCATGCGGTTTTCGCCACGGGTAGGTAGGGAATATTCACTGAAATGGCGTGTTACGGACTCGGAATTCCTTAACAATTCAAATGATTTGAAGGACGCTAAAAGAAAATATTAGGTGCGCTACTTCACAGAACTTTCTTTGACTCCACGTAAATTCACTGGATTTCATGGCTGTTGCTACTAATTCAATTTATTTCACCACTTGGTACAACGTAACTTCACGTTGGCAGAAAGTGGTAGCGCTTGCAGTTCCGGAATTTATTGTCCTGCTCGTACTAATGCTCTGACCATTATTCAGCAGTTAGTACACCGACAGTTGATGAGGCTGTAGACACGACTTTTTTGAAAAGATAATAATAACTTTTCCCGAGTTATCAAAACCTTTGGAAATGGTAGTAAGTGAAAAAGCGGCGGTTGAAATTCCGGAGTTTCTGGAGTCGTCCCTACATGTCCTATGAACGATATTAAACGCTCATCGTATAGGTACTTAATGAGTATCTCATATACTTTTTTGAAGATACTACGTACTGAGCTGAGTTTATAAAGAAACACCTACGCTGAAATCGATTTTCGTTTAAATGTTTGGTCTCTTCTAGTCGTTTTCGCACAAATGAAAATTTCATGGTACTGCTGTCCGTACAAAAAAGTGTAACCGAAATCGTAAGAGCCGTTTTTGACAGGTTTGACAGGTACACACAGACAAGAAATGTAATGATCTGAAGAGAACCCGACCTTTTTGTCTTCAGCTGATTACATAACTTTTCTTTCTACTTCGTGCTGTGTTGCCAAGATGTTGGTTGCTAGGATTCATGTTTTTTGTTTGCTCCAACACGGCTCCAATCGCAAATGGTGAACTATCAGCTGAAAGTCTTAGGTCAGCGTTTAGTTCATAAAGTTGTAAAATTGGCGCTGAGATAATTATTAAAGGCCTTTTCATGCTGCTCATTCCAAGTGAATTGCACGTCAATTCTTAGATCTCTCAATGGTTTACTCATTTCAGATGTTTTTTTTTATAAAACGACCAAGTACACGCCTAAAAATCTTCTCAACTATTGAGTATTTTTAGGAGACGGCATTTCCAAAATTGCTTTGACATTCTCTATATCAGGAGGTATCCTCTCTTTGGAAATGAAGTGCCCAAGAAAAGGGATTGAATTCGCACGGAAAAAACATTTATCTTTATTTCTTAGTGACATGATTCTGCTCAAGTCTTTCTAGGACGGTTCTCAAGCGTTTGATACGCTGTGTAACATCATTCCCGTGAAAATGTCGTCCAAGATGTCGTCAATAAGGTTCACACAACCCTCCACGTCCCCTAGAATTTGACACATTCTTCTTTAAAAATGTTCAGAAGCACAACAAATACCAAAGAGTAGACGGTTGAAACAGTAGCGTCCAAAAGGTGACATGAATGTAGTTAGCTATTTAGATTCATCAGACAAGGGGACGTGCAAAAACCCCATCGTAGCATCAAGTTTAGAAAACACTTTAGCACCTCTTATTCTTGCTATTATGTCTTCTGTGGAAGGTTAAATCAACCTTTCCCTTTCAACATAACTGTTCTAAACAGTGAAATCCACATACATCCTAAGCGAACCATCTTTCTTTGCTATCAGTACAATTGGGAAACACCACGCCGTTGCTGGTTCAACTTTCGAGATAACGCCACATTCTACCTATGTCTACATGTTCATGGGGACTCATTTTAGCGCAACCTAATACCTGGATGCTGACACCTGCAGTCTTTTCATGTATTAGATACACAGTCCTCTATCCGCACTTCTCATAACGCAGAACGTTTTTCTCCCTAGCAAACTGCGATTGGTAATCTAATTGATAATAATCTAATTAATTTCTCTCCTCCCGACCTCATTCAAGAGTCTCTAGACCAAAAGAGGATTGTCCACCAAGCTCGCACCTTCGGGCGTCCTCAGCAAAGTTGGAAGTATTAGACAGAAAATGAAATGTTTCAGACCTAACATGATGCCTTTAGAGAAGCCTGTAGAGTTCGTTTCCTTCCAATTCGGTGAACTTGGATCAATCAGCATTTGATGATTTGATTCTGGTACAGAGCCAACGAAAAGGTGGATTAGGAAAACAAACTCCCGAGCCATGCATTTAGAAGAGGCCATGACTTCTTTGAAGGTCTGAATGAACTCGAGAACCTCCAAACCAGGTTTGACGTTTGACATACGCCGTGATACCTCCGTCTCAGCTGTAGTGTCGGGCCTCAGTCCTTATCTCTGACAATATTAACCTTCGTCCAAACTGTTCCAACTCATGGTGTTACGTTCATTGAAAATACTTGGTGTTACACTTACCGGAACGTTACCTTTTGAAGTTGGGTCGGTCATGGCCACGATCCCCATGGACATGTTGACCCTCTGCATGTAAGCGACGACAAGACCGAAAAACAAGAGACAGGCTTGTCTGTGGCGTGTCCCAAACCTCCCTGTAATAGCACGAACGTGTAAATTGACAATATCAACTTTCGTAACAAAACATTTAGTGCGACGAATAACAGCTTTTAGCCACACGTACATTCAACGATTTCAGTGGATTATATGACACTGTTAGCACACCCCTCAACTTTGTATTACGAGAAATTAGTCATTATTAACGTTTCATAATGTGTCGTGTTCCTCCTACTGAACACAAGGACCGAGGACTCGGTGGTTGAGAGCTGAGGGCGTGAGGCTGTCTGCAACAGGCGGTGATAAGACAATCGGACTCTGGTTAGATCCCAAACCAACATCCCCCCTCCACCAAACACAAGGAGGTGAGGCGATGGGTACCAGCGATACAGCTGTGGGCAGGGTTATCCAACAAGCTCATGTAGGGGAGATGGCCCCAGTGTGGGATGTCCAACGAGCTCGTGTAGGGGAGATGTGCCCAACTGGTGACCACAGTTTCTCCAGCTTTGACTGCTTCTCTGCAGTCATCATCGTGCCCCTACTACGAACATCACTGAGTGTGTAGGTAAATCTTGGCAAGGTTCATGTTCATTGTTCGGGATTTGTATGGTGAACACTATGGAAAATATTAGTCATTGAATCGACAATAAGTTGAACTACGTTATTCCCCGTGTTGCTTCTAATCCCTATAACATCATACACCCGCCTGCTCGCCTTGCCACGCCCGCTCGACTCGTAACGTCGTGTCAATTGCCGAGGGGTCGCTGGAAGTCCCCGTCCCAATTTCCCCGACTCTGTTTGCCTGACAGGGCGGGGGAAGGTTAGAGCCACTTCCTCCGCACACCCCTACATCGGATCATAAATGCCTACAGACGTTTACGGGCGCCTGGCGCCTGGGGAATATTTAGTTTCGGTAGTTCCATTGTAGTCATGTCATGTTTCGTATGGTTTACTAGTATTTTTCGATGCTGAATCGAATGGAATGGGTCTTGGAGCACTAATACTGGATCAAGCTGTTCATGAGAATAATAAACCATCGTGTAATATTTAAGGGTAAGGTTGTGTAATATATAAGGGTTTTTTCACTGATGAGCATTATAAAGTCAATCGGAGCTGTTCAGATAGTTTTTGACAAAAAATATTTAGGGCAGACTTCGCTCATATCCCTATTCAAGTGTTCTACGTTGGCCTGCAGATCAAATGGGAAATTCAACTTGATTTTGTTCAGCCTTGCACACACAAACTGAACCGGAATGAGAGAGTTATATCAGTTGAATGTCATGGAGGTTGCAGTTTCGCTATCATGCACGTGGAGTACCTACCAAACACAAACCTGCGGAGGTACAGCAAGATGTCATTTAACCAGTAGGGCACTATCATCCACGTGTCGTTGAGTAGAGGTATGACCCTGGGGAATCCTGTACCATCTGGGAGGAGTTCCTAATCTGGTTTGCCACCTTACCTAACTATTTACTAGGGTGTTACGTTTCAAAGGAATATCAACTGTGATCTCGTTTTTATTTCATAACCTTCTTCACAAACTGGGCGAAACAGTTATAAGCTTTTATAGTAGCAGTCAAAGCTGATAGGTTTTGCTGCTCTTCTAACCACCTTGGCTCACTGCCATAGGAACTACAGTGGAGCAGTATGTGGTTTCTTGTTTGTTTCGCACTGGAGGCGCAATGCGTGTGCGGTAGAGTCTTTGCAAGAAGAGAAGCAGACCAGAGCGTTAAAGCCGCCATGCCCTGTAAATAACTGGCTCGTCCGATGGTCTGGCTCAACCCATTTGTTCTCAAGACGTTCATGGATGTTGAGAAAAAATTTGTTCGTATCTCTTCGACGAGGATTCCCATCTCGCTTGCTCATTTATATAGCGCGGTGCATGTTTTCGCTCAGGAGAGAGGTCTGTGCGAAGTTTGGCCCATAGTCGGGGGATGCCCCCATTTCATTCTCCACTTGTCCACCATGCAATCTACGGCCAAGTCAACTGGTAACTGACCAGTGATCATTTGGAGTGCTATTGTGGATGCTGTCTAGTGTGCTTTGGTGAGCCACTGGAGGGCAGCTCGCAGGTAGTGGGCCTTCAGCCTATCATTGGCTGTAAGTTTGCTACCCCACTAAACGGGGCAGTAGCCACTCACTCCTAGTTACATTGCCATGAGGATTGTGTCACCTCGAGGGCCTGCGGAAACACCACCTCTCACCTGTATTGACTCCTAACCAGTAGACATGCTTTTTAAGAAGGCGCCTGTGGCAGCCAAAATGTAGGGACACACGCACAAATTTCCTAAAATGGTGTGTTTTAAATTCTGCAGTCTTGGAAACATAAGATGAAAAGATAGCTGTATTTTTTTATTTTTCGTACGATTACGTAACTTCGCTCCCAACTTTGGGGGGCTGAGAAAGTAACGATAAACAATAGTGACGTAGGAACTGTGAAGCTCCGACTGTCTTAAGTAGAACGAAATACTCAAAGATTGCAACTACGACTTTCTTACAGGATAAACATAACGGTTGAATGACTGGAAGCCTAGAGAATACTCATGCTCCGCTATTGTCAGTGTTATCACTCCCCAACTCCCCTCCGTCACTGTTAAACGACTAATCTGTCTCCCAGGATTTAGCCTGGAGAGTTACAGTTACTTGAGACGGTATCTCAATTAGAATAGAGCGAATCTTCATTTTGGATAAAAACGTCTAATCTGTTGTGGAATAATATCTGGTTGTTATTACTTATTATTTCGATAGTATAATTCTTTATGTTACCAATAAACATCTCCACGCTTCGCCAACACACTAAAATAAACCGACATATACAATTTAGGAAACAAAAAATTGTTTTCATTGCTTACGGAGAATCACTGTGCCATGTAGAGGAGGTGAAATGGTGACGGTACGGGTCATTAAAAGTACGATATGTGCAGTTTTATTTGGGATTGCACGATTCAACAACCGATTGGGCGGATAAAACGCTAAATTCGACACTTCAACTCTCATCGCTCATCTTTGACTGAAAATTAAATGTCGTTACAACGGGTAAGTTCACCTCAGTAATATCCTAGAGTGCCTAATCTCCTCATTTACCTGTCAACTACGTGAAGATCTCTTCCGCTAAACGCTCTGATTTACTGCTTGAAGTGTTTACCGCTTGGATGGACCGAGAGCGCACTGTTTGTACTTTCGATCAAACAATACGAGTTTTCCTGGAATTTGACCGACTTATCGGGAACGCAATACTTCAATTACTTCCTTTACCACTCCAGAGTAACAAATACAGCTGCATTACCCGTTGAAAAAACGGTGTTCTTCAGATCTTTACGTTTCAAATGCTACTGAGTCCGGAAAACAATATTTGGGAAAATGGTCCGTGTGTGTCTGGGAACTCGCAGAACCAGCTCGACTCATATTTCATATTCAGCCTACAGATCATCAGGGGACCCCAAAGTTACGGTATGCGAAAAATTCGTCCAAAGCTAACTACAGATTTCATACGAACTAACTAAACTAGATGAATTACGTAAGTGTTGCTCAACATTATTTTTTGTTTGGAGAGAAATATTACCCACAGCCGTGGATAGCCATGGGTTGCCCGTAGAAATTTATATGGACCATGTTGAAAAACAAATATTCAACCAATAAAAATCTAATAACCTCCTGTATTGGTATAGATCGTGGATGACACAATTCTGTGGGTAACAACAGAAAGACAGCTAAATTATCTCCATGACAGTATCAATCAATTAGATACATTTATTAAATTTACACTTGAGTTAGTTCTCCTACTTTCTTGACCTTTCTATTTCCGTGAAGAACAAACGGGACGAGTTTTCTATTTATAGTATACTATTCACAACTCGTCGAACTACCCAAGCATTCACAAACATGCTTCTTTCCATAGTATGATCAATCGAGCGTTCGTACTGATCAAACAAATCACATAGAGGCGGGCCATGGTTATAATGAAGAGCTCATTAATTCTGTTTGGAGTAGGGTTCTTAGAAAAAAGAGTAGAGGGGTTGCTAATCTAGTTGAAGTTGCATATAAAATATTTGCTGCGTAGCTACACACAACTTACCTCAACCTCCTTAAATTCGACGACCTGCTGTGTTACTCGGGAGCCATATCTTCGTTCAACGCATTTCTACAGGAACACTTATTCAGAACAAAATGTAGGCCGTAGTTAGTTTAGGGTACTCCGTAAGTTTGATCGAAATCATTAGAGCCATTTTTCAGAAAATTGGAAAACCGATAAATTAATGTTCGACAAATCTAATTTTTTTAGTTATCGTGGCTAATATCTCCGTTCAACATATATATACAGAAATAATTATGGAGAACGAAATGCTGGTATGGGTGACTAAAAGACACTTGATTAGAATTTATCACATCTGGTGAAAAAGTTACTCTGGAATTTACGGAAATGTTAGAAAAAACGTTATTTTCGACACATTTTGATTTTTATCTCTGTTCAATGGACCGTCACAGGAACATTTATTGAGAACAATATGTAGGTATTAACTATTTGATAACATCCTGTGAGTTTGGTGAAAACCGCTGAAGCCGTTTTGCCAAAAAGCGTAAAAAACCTATTTTTGCTTCAGGGGCCCATATCTCCGTTCACCGTATTTTCATGGAGATATGTAGGGAGAAGAAAAGTTAGGTATTGATTAGGAGAAGATAATTTGAAAGTTTAATCAAAACCGTTAGAGCCGTTTTCGAGAAAAATGCGAAAAACCCTAGTTTTTGGTACATTTTTGTCCCCCCGCCCCCTTCCCATCGACCGAATCGTCCATAACCTTATTTTGGTGTCTACAAAAAATTACGCCGAAATTAGGTTTTTTAGACTCAGTAGGGTCTGAAACGTAAAGATCTTAAGAAAACCCAAATTTTTTTTTTGGGCCGATTACTATACTTTCCTTCCTTTCGGGTATCGGAAAGTAAAAATTGAATTAGCACTTATAAATTACTGGCGAATCTGATTGCTTTGCGTGGAAGGTGCTCCGGCCTTCTCCTAACTTCCAAAAAGGGTCAAGAGGGAGGGAACGAAATCGTGCCACGTAAAAAAATATAATAGAAATTGAGCCATTCATCCCTTCCATTCTTTCACATCCACATAGTACGCCCGAAAATAGGTTGGGTCGCATTTATGGTGGAAATTCCGTAGATGTTTAACACTTTTGGTGTCGCTCTGCATAATAATTCACGCTATTGGTTTACTATTCATTATGAATAGTAACTCTATGAGGCATCGGGATTCCAAACCTGCAGTGTCCGTCCGCCGTCCGGGCTGTTTTATGGCCTTAACGTAGACTAAAGTGAACTAAACATCCATCCTTCCTCACAAAAATCTCATGTGGTATCCAGTTGTGCCTGCGTGCTCGGTAATCCTACCGGATACAGCTCATGGTTTAAAAGATGAAATTAAAACTCAATTTTGTTAGTTGAAACGGATTTCAAGGTATTTTTAGATGCTGGGTCGAGTCTCAGAGGTGTACGACAGCGTTTAGGTCGAAAACAGCGAAATTACAGTAGTTCCAATTGCTAATAATTAAAAATAAACTCGGGGGAAAATACAGCGAAATTAATCGTTTCATCGTCTCACTCCAATCCCAATTCCCTACAGGCGTCTGGAATATGTAATTTTTCTCGTTCCGTTGTAATCAGGTCGTGTTTCGTACGGTTTACTGGTATTCTTCGATGCTGAATCGAATGGGTTGGTTCTCTGAGATGTAAGTTGTTAAGTTGTTCAAGAGAATAGTGAACCGTCGTGTAATAGTTTCCAGCCTTTATTTTCATATTTCATTTGAACCGGATTTCAACGTAACTTCTGCTTAGAAACTGGTCGCACTGAAAGTTTAGGAATTTAGTGAGCTGCTGCTATTCAAGGTGCACCTTGATTGAAATATTGAGTTTAGGTAATTAATGCGAACGGCAAAACAATTTTTCTGAGGAGCCTCGTGTATACTGTGTTGGGATAATCGAGTAACAACTGTGAGTGAAACTACTTCCAGAATTTCAGTGTCTGCTCCTAATTATCTCATGAACATTACTGAATGCTAAAAATGCCAGCATTTAATTGAATTATCAATCCAATGTGTTGCTGAGAATTTTTTTGCGCAGAATTTTTCGTTGCAAACAAAGATGTACTCAATTTCTCCATATGCCAAAATATATAATTTTGCCTAACTAGATGCTGTCATTCATACGTCTTAACTTGCCTGGGGCCGTCTGAAGTTCGGAAGCAGTCATTTTCTTTCTTGTTCGCTGACGAAATTGTGTCCATTTGCGCGGCGCCAAATGTGGAATGAGACGTTTTCATTTCTTTCGACATCTTTCGTTATCTTCTGGTTATTAGGATTCATGATAGCTTTGACACAGTGACACACGCTTGATCCAGTTGGTTTTATCTTATCGACACTTGAATTGGGGGGAAATTAACCTGATGATAGGCAACGCGTTAAATACAAACTTTACTGAGGGGTTGCGCTCTCTGGTTGTAAAGAGAGCTCTCGTTAGGCGGAGTACTCGTGTCTGCGGATTGACGTCATCTCAGTCAACGATGTTTTCGCCGAAGGTTGTGACAGCGCGTACTTGAACTTGTTCGGTCACGTATTTACTTCAATCTCAAAGCCCTATCTAGTAGGTAGGGAACATGTAAAGTTGATTGTTGAGAACTGAACAGTGTCGTGAATTGGCTGCGCCTCACAACAAGAAAAGGGTGGGTGTCCCGCTGAAGGGCTCTGTTGGGTGCAAGAGAGATAAGTTGTGTTGGTAGCAAGTACACTGTTTAGTTAAATTTGATAAAGGTAGAGGTAATCACGCGAGGTAGTTCACATCCCACACAAGTGATCTCTGGGTAGGTGAACTGGTCTGAGCCTGGGCGAGATCTGAGTGAGAATAGTTGGTTGCATGAGTTCCACGGCTGAGGAGTCGGCAAAGGAAGGGGTGAGGAGTGAGATAAGGGAAAACCCCACTGGCACTCCATCCCCCACTCCTCATGAGCCCGGTTTGCATTACCATGAGACGTACATATGGAAGGGATATTTAACAGAAACAGGGTCAATAGGGCATACCCTCCTTTCTACATTCCAACAATTTATCATGATCATGGTGTTGTTACTATTAATTCAGCCACTAATGCGCCGCTGCATTCAGCAAACTGCATTCCTCTTTACCTGTACCCCGGCTTTACACTGATTCAACGCTCGAGCAAGTCATGGTTTTCGTTTCAAAGCCCCGGGTCACATCTTCTTCCATGCCCTCGAGTAGCAAGGAGTGAATGTTAAGCGTTATCTTAAATTACTGAGGCTGTGCCACTTTTAGAAATGGCTCCTGGTTCATGCAGAATGCTAAAGATGTATTTCTAACACGAGGCTCCATGCGTACCCACAGTATTGGCGTGTTGGAGCACTACCTCGAGGGCCTCAAGCTGAATGGCTGTAGTTGCTTTGAGTTTGCACGAACTGGTAGAACATTCCACGGCTTTCTTTGAGTAAACATTCCCTCCTCATTATACCCCTCTTTTGCCACGTTTAGAAAGTCCCTGTTCTGAGTTGGCACGACAGCACTCACCGAGCATTCCAGCCAGATTTGACTTATGTTGTCTCTAAATTTTGTGATAGGGGAGAAAACATTGAAGGTAACATCATGCCATCCATTTACGCCTCTTGTCCTCTCGGTTTTGAACAGACCTCCTCTTAAAAGTTAGTGGGACAGAACAGCGGATAGATTGCCTTTTCATTTCTTACTTCACGACTGCCTGGTTTGAGAAAAGCCCCTCTCGTCGGTGCAAATGGTAAAACACTGAACACAAGATACCATCATCTCTTTCTCAGTCGACAGTCCCTTCTCGTTATTCCCCAAATAGATCTCCTCTTGCTAGTGAGCATGCCAGAACTGTTCATTGAGCATTCCACTGCTTCATTATCGACCTTTCCAGGTCGTACAGATAGTGTGTTTATTTTGAGTGAGAAGAAGAAACACCAGGATACCACACCTTCCCTGACCCTATGCGTAATTTTTGGTCCGATCACCTCCACGAGGGTTAAATAAATCATTCGTTTGTGTATTCACGAACTAGTTCAACCGTCCATTCCTTCCCTCTTCTCCTTTTCCTTCCATTTCTCTTCATGCCAGTCGCCACAACTGCACTTCCGAGTTAGCACAAGCAAGCAGTTGATAAAATACTCTGTCGCCTCATCCACACCCTACAGTTACCTTATCGATCCTTTCCTATTCAAACAGAGAGCCTCCTTTGAATTAGCACTACATCACAGTATCGAGGAACATGTCACTCTCCCTGCACTTTTTGTCGCCTGTTTTGTTCACAGCGTGAAGTATGTTCTCGTGAATCACAAATAACGAACTGTAGGGGTCATAACCAGAGGCTTAACTAGCTTAAATGCTACTTCAAATTTCCGAAGGTTATCACCATCCACCAGTTTCTGTTTTCGTCTTTTCAAGCTGTTATGCGTAAGTGCTCACGGTCTTACAGTGCTTACAAGTTCTTCTACACTATGTGAGGCGATGGTATTAAGAGTCAATTCATGAGCATAATCATTCAAAATTTTATTACGTCCTGTGAAGAGCCCTTTTTTACAGCAGAGTCGCCCGCTACTTCGATGTCATTTGATTCGATCTCGCAATTGTTCCAGGGTTGCAGTTCGGTAGATCCAAAAAGGAGGAATATCGTGTTGCCGATTCCGTAAACAGTGGCTGACGTCAAAAAAACTGTCTGCCATTGAGCGGAATTTCCCTGGAAAAATTATTTCACTGACCACAATGTTACATTCAAGAGGCGTCTGGAGAAAGTGTGACCGTTTCCCCATACTCCAAACCACATAACGTTATTAAAAGGTTTCGTTCATTGTGCAGAAACAACCTATTAATTGACGTCTCCCACTCAATAGCTGATGGATATGGAAGGAAATACACTACAAATATACGAGGAGAGCAGTGTATAAATAAACTTTGTGGTAATTTTTGCCAAAGTCACTAATTAGTCGATTCAAATGAGCTGACCTATTCCAAGGGTAACTATTTCTACCCTCTCTATTGTTACATTGTTAAGTATATTTGTTCAGTGTAGTCCATTAGTTAGAATTTTGAGCTTGAAACTTCCACAAGTGCCCCGTTAGGGCCACTTAGTTAGTCCTAGTAACTGGCCCTGAACATCGAGCCCACCTATTTTTTGACCTCAAGCCCTTTGTTTGTAGCTGCGGAAAAGTCTAAGTCTAGGCTGGTCGTTCAATTATTCCCTAAGCTGATGGCCAGTTTTCCCCTTTCCTGGACTTCCCAAAATATCCTCCTCCTTCTCGATTTACTTCTTCTCCAGCCCACGCAGCTCTTTCCAACGACACTCCATGCAGCCCTCCCGATTGACACTCATCTCACAGGTCTTGTGATTGGCACTCGTCTCTCAGCTTTCACGATTGACATTCATCTCTCAGCTCTCACAATCCGCACTCAAATGCCAACTTTCGTGCTACTCACAGCTCTACTGACTCTCGCCACCCGTTCACATGTGCAGAGAACCAAGTGACTGTATAATCAAAGCTCTACAGGGTTAAGCAAGTGTATCAACATAGTCTTATACCTCGTTCAATTCAGGTGTCGTTGTCTCTCTCTTTTACCCAACAGTATTCATATTTATTATTTGGCATTCAACAATTCGTGCAACAGGTGAGAAACAATATTTTTATATGATAAAATAGTTTCTGTTGCCACTCGTCCACGCACTTTGGACTTTCGTAACGACTTTAATGTTAGGCAAGCATTGTACATGCGGTGACGGCTGTTTATAAGCCCAAATAAAACACGCGCACTTCAGCAGGCAAAATATGTATCAACGTGACTGTTGACTCTTCGATTTAAAAAAAAACGAAAATAAGAAAACGAGACGCTGTAGGCACTCGAAATTGGTGTCAATCTGCTGATTAGAATCTAATTATTTACGTGTTTTTAACGTTGGTCCACTCCACCTCTTATAAAGAACGATAAAACTCATCCGGCTGATATTGGTGACAACCTAAACAGCCTCTTTAGCGAAATTGTCTGAGTTCTCTGTTCATTACGGAAGAGAAAGGAAAGTTACGTAATCAGCTGGAAACATTTTTTGATTGTTTGAGTTTTCTTCACATCTTTACGTTTCGAGGGCGTCTCAAGTCCGAAAGGCGCCAATTGACGGTCGATGGAACCGATTGGATTAGATAGAACGGCAAATCAGATTTTCATCCCGTAAAATCGACTGAAATTTAATATAAAGTTGAGGCTGAAATAAAGGTACGATACAATTCAAAACAACACGCTTACCTCATCCTTGACAATAAGCGTCCCCAACGCCGGCGCGATAACCGACGCCAAATTGCTCAGTCCGTTCGTGATGCCCATCAATACTCCCGATAGATTCGGAGACAAATCCATGTGATTGGTCATGAAACCCGCAAGTATTCCAGCGTTGGCAGACGTCGCAATCGTCAACAGAACAATAGCCCCAGTTGCTTTAGTCGTCAGTATTGAGAGGAAAGTTAGGGCGAGAGCCGGGCCGTAAAATCCTGAGCGAAAAGAAAAGGCGACAAAAATAAACGTTCCATTCGTGAATTGACAGGGTTGGCAGATTAAAAACACTTACCGACGCTGTTCCAAAATTTCCTGTTGAAGTTCACGGTCTTTTTGGCTGCCAGTTTGTCGGCTATCTTCGAAAAAACGAGCCCGGTCAAAAGCATTCCGATGTAAGGGAGTGCAGAGAGAAATCCGTTCTGTAAACAATGAAGAGGGAATATCGTTGGGCTGCAATTTTGTGTGGCAGGGGAGAGAGTGGAAGAGAAGGAATATAGCTCGTGGGTTGGCAAATGTTGGGAAGTGGCGCTGATTGAGTTTTTTTCTCTCGCTGGCATACGAAGGAGGTGGGTACGATATGAGTAGAGTGCTTGCTTAATGCCTGCCCATTGACATTCCAAGCGTGAGCATAGGTCATTCTTTTTACATTTTCCTTCTTTTTTCATCAATTTAAAAGTGGGATTTCGACATTCTATATTGCAACCAATCTAAAGTATCAATAGGTTCTAACATCCCCCCCAGGCTCTTTTCTCGCAGACCGATGGGCGTGATAAATGAACTTCAAACACTTGCGGGCCTCACGAAATCGTAGTTCACTCCTTAACATAAAGAAAGCTTTGCTGAAGACGAAATAAATATTGCTGGAAGAGCGGCCATAAAAACACAGACTGCTCAGAAGGGAATCACTCCCAACAGCCGCTCGAAATAAATAAATGCACGAAGATACCTCTTCGTGAAAAGTGTCGGGAGGATATTCTGAACACAGCCATCGCCTCGCCTAAACATTAGGGATTGACTTATCACCGCACATAAAACGTTTACATTGCCTGTGAATAACTTATCAGCTCAACGATCGAATGATATGACACCCAGGGTAGTTCTTGCAAGGAATTATACTTTCTGGAAGTTTTCGCTTCTCTTCAAGAGAACCCTTGTTGGGAAGCAACCCATCTCCCTTCAACAAATGCCGTCCTTTACGAAGAATTTGGGAAAGCCCTGCTATAACTCTGGTGATTACGGAAAACAGCATCGTTTGTACTAACCTCGTTAATACTCAACCCATAAACACCATGGATGTACGTCGGCAACAAAGTGAGGAGCGTAAAGAACCCCCAGTTGTTCGAAAAATGAACCAGTACCAGAATCCACAGCGGGCGCGACTTGAGTAGCGACATCCACGGTATTCTTATTTTCTAAAAATGCCAAAAATAGAAAACAATTTAGCAGAATCAGCACAACACAAATTATTCCTCAATAAAAAAATAATTACGCCGTTAGTTTTTGCTTTGAGATGCGAAATAATGTAGTCCCGCTCCTCTTCCGAGATACCCTTGTCAGTTTTTGGAGATGATGAGCCATAGAGAAGACCCCAAATGCCTACCAAGATTGACAAGCCACCTGAAACAGTAAGATCGTACTGGAGAAGTTACGAAGAAAGGGAGTGCCCATACAACAGTAGAGGTGTAGGTTGGAAGTAATTGTTTTGCGCTTTACAAACTAATAACTTTAAAGCGATTAATCAATAATTTCGTCAGTTTTTTTCTCGTCATAAATATCAGTTAAACGACTGCCTACCTGAGAAGTAGTAAATTGACGGCCAGCCGCCAGGTGATGTCGCAATCACTCCGCCCATCGCCAACATAATTATGGTGCCCAGCTGGGCTCCTGCAACGTTCAACTTGAATTAAGATTTTCTGAATTCGTTATACGGTACTAACAGAAAAATGACGCAAAGTTGACGCCTTAGCACGCACATTCGATTAGCATTGAGTATTAATTTCGACTTGGATCTGCGACCACCTCAATCACACGTTGAAACGTTCTCATTTGAGACAGATCAAGTCGTAAGTAGGAGTGGACGATATACATCAATGTTTTAAAAATACTCGATGTAAGAATCGAATCAAACCGATGTATTGTTAAGTTTTAAAACTTGATTATACACCGATGTTTTTTTCGAAGCATCGAAGAGGCAAACAATCAAACCTACCCCCCTATCTCTCAACGGTGAATAACTATTTTTTTGTCTTTTTCAATTACATTATATAGCACTTGCAAAGTATTTCGTCAAAAAGTGGTATCACTAGTTGAAAAGGCCGCCAATATTATAGAGGTCAGTGCAACCAACCCATCAAAAATATAAATGCTAATGGCCGACTTAATTGACCCGCCGTCTCTGTCTTACTTGCCGTTAGTTGCAGTCTCTGACTTCAAAAATCATATTATTTTAATTTTTGTATTAATTAGATACCTACTCAGCTTGATTCAGAATTCATTTTAAAATTTGCTGTGTCGTGTTAGCAATAATATTTATAAATCAAATTGTTAAACTCAACAACACGTTATTTGTAGTATTAATATCATAATAAATTTGGAAGGATCACAAAATACAGTTTCCAACATTGCATAAAATTACCATTAAATATCTAACAATGGTGGGAACGTCAGTGCCATCAGAGAAAATTTTCACTAGCGGCGCAGGTAATTCTCAACAAAGGAATACATTAAATAGTCAAAGATTGGGTAAAGTTTGGTTTTTACAAAGTGTAGATAAATATCTGGTGCGTAGCAACACACAACTTACCGCCACCCATTTGAGTTCGAACACCAGCTGCATAAGTGGGTGCTATATCTTCGTTCAACGAATTTCCACAGAAACATTTATGGAGAACAAAATGTAGGGACTAGTTGGGTGAGACTACTCCGTAAGTTTGATCGAAATCGTTAGAGCCATTTTTGAGAAAATTGGAATACCGATAAACTAATATTTGACAAATCTCCTTTTCTGAGTAAACTTGGCTTATATCTCCGTTCAACATATATATATAGAAATAATTAATGGAGAACGAAATGTTGGTATGGGTGATTATAAGACACTCCATTAAGATTTATCACGTCTGGTGAAGAAATTACCCTGGAATTTACGGAAGTTTTCGAAAAAACGTTATTTTCGACACATTTTGATTTTTATCTCTGTTCAATGGACTGTCAGATGAACATTTATTCAAAACAATGTGTAGGTATTAACTATTTGAAAACACCTTGTGAGTTTGGTGAAAATCGCTGAAGTCGTTTTGCCAAAAAGCGTAAAAAACCTATTTTTGCTTCATAGGCCTATATCTACGTTCACCGTATTTTCATGGAGATATGTATGGGGAAGAAAAGTTAAGTATTGGTTAGTAAAAGATAATTCGAAAGTTTAATTCAAAATCGTTAGAGATGTTTTCGAGAAAAATGCGAAAAACCTTTAGTTTTAACTCACCCCCCTTCCCACCGGCCGAAATCGTCCATAACCTTATTTTGGTGTCTACAAAAAATAACAAACAAAACAAAAAAAGAGCCAGCTCAATTGGATCAGCCGTTCTCCCGCAAATCGAACTACAGACACACACACATACACACACACACACGTACCACGCTCCGAAATTAGGTTTTTTAGACTCAGCAGGCCTCAAAACGTAAAGATCTGAAGAAAACACAAATTTTTTTTTGACCCGATTACTATACTTTCTTTCCCTTCGGGTAGCGGAAAGTAATAAAAATTATCGGAATATATATTAAAAACATATGTAAAGGTAATAAAGTTATTTTGATAGATGCTTGCTATTTATTTCTAAACCACATACATATTTAACTTATAAAACAACAACCGATGTATAGAAAACATCGATGTATTTTTTGATACATCGATATACCTTCGATGCAACAATCCGATGCATTCAATAAAAAAAAAACATCAATGTTTTTTAATGTCCATCACTAGTCGTAGGTAGAACCTTCCCCTACAGTAAAATATCTGGTGCGTAGCAACACACAACTTTCCGCCACCCCTTTAAGTTCGAAGTTGGAATACCGATAAATTAATATTTGACAAATCTCCTTTTCTGAGTAAACTTGGCTTATATCTCCGTTCAACATATATATACAGAAATAATTATAGAGAACGAAACGTTGGTATGGGTGACTGAAAGACATTCCATTAAGATTTATCACATCTGGTGAAAAAGTTACCCTGGCATTAACGGAAATGTTCGAAAAAACGTTATTTATGACACATTTTGATTTTTATCTCTGTTCAATGGACTATCAGAGGAACATTTATTGATAACAATATGTAGGTATTAACTATTCGAAAACATCTCTAAAGTTTGGTGATAATCGTTGAAGCCGTTTTGCCAAAAAGAGTAAAAAAACCTATTTTTGCTTCATGGGCCTATATCTCCGTTCACCGTATTTTCATGGAAATATGTATGGAGAAGAAAAGTTAGGTATTGATTAGGAGAAGATAATTTGAAAGTTTAATCAAAATCGTTAGAGCCATTTTCGAGAAAAATGCGAAAAACCCTAGTTTTTGGTACATTTTCTTCCCCCCACCCCCCTTCCCAAAGGCCGAAATCGTCCATAACCTTATTTTGGTGTCTACAAAAAATAAAGAACAAAACAAAAAAAGAACCAGCTCAATCGGATCAGCCGTTCTCCCGCAAATCGAACTACAGACACATACACACGGACCTCTCTTCGAAATTAGGTTTTTTAGACTCAGTAGGGTCTGAAACGTAAAGATCTGAAGAAAACCCAAATTTTTTTTTTGGGCCGATTACTATACTTTCCTTCCCTTCGGGTAGCGGAAAGTAAAAACGCAGCAAATTATTACAAAACGTGGTTGGAACCTATTCTATTCACTCCAACGTCGAAAAATATAAAAAATATAGTATGGGTGAATCAGCAATGAGGAAAACAGCAACTCATATACAAACAGTCGTTTGTAGAGCACTTCCGAGACCCATACCATTCGATCCAGAGTTGCAAAATACTAGTAAACAAAACATGCCCACTACGACGTTTGACGACTCTAGCGGCGCTAGGCAATTGGGAGGATGTGACTAGCCGAACTAACGGGATGCAGACCAGGAAGTGAGCTCAGGTCCTTCAACTAGTAGAGCTCACCTCACTATATTTACTGTGTTTTCAATCTAGACACAACCCTTTGAGACCAGTCCTGTTCGACAAAAATACCTGGAAAACGACATCAAACACGAACTGCTATTATCACGCTTTTGGCTAATTGTTCAAACCATTTGTTGGCCATAAGAACCCTTTGATCGAATTGGCAAGCGGTCGGGGACAATAACATACCAAATAGAATTTTTGTGTGAAAGAACAGATTTTTTAAACCATGATAAAGGAAAAACATTCGCTGGACGGCGGACATTGCAGACATGGAATCCCGATTCCTTGAAACGTAGTTTACAATTTTGTGGAGTGAAGGGTTGTAACATATTTCTGTATCGGACATACAGGTCAAAAAATAAACCATATCCTTTAGTTGTAGGTGTGGAAATGTGCAAAGAAGGAGAGAAAAGTATACTCGTACAAATCAGAAATGAATGGAACAGTAAAACGAGTGAGGGTTTAATCAAGAGACTTCATCAAATACTGAAAGCCACCAACCAAATGCGCTTTAGCATTAACATATACAGAGGACATAATGGATGGGAAAATATTAACAGTTAAATGCTACCAGCTAACCAAGAAATGAAGCGCATCAGCTGAAAGTGAAAGGGTAAAATAAGTAGGCAGGTCACAACGTTGGTGGAAGTAACTCGAACAACTAAATGCCATTGAGCACTCTTCAGAAACTGAATTAGGAGCGTATTAGTTCAAAGACATAGACGAAAAGTGAAAGGGAGAGCAAAGCGAAAGGGAGGAGTAGGTATAGAGGGTACAAACCTAGTGAAGATAGGACGAACAACTAAATATCATTGAGCCATATTCAGAAAAGGAACGAAGAGTGTACAAAGTGGAAAGCATAAGCCAAAAATGAAAGACAGCAGATCAAAGTGAAAGGCATGAGTTCGCGACAATGAGAGGGGGAGACCGCTCCAACAACTACACCACATTGACTGGCGTTATAGAAAAGCAATGAGGAGTGTAGGACACTGACAATAAGTGAAAGGCAGCAGAGCAAAGTGAAAGGCATGAGTTGGCATAGATGGCTCAACCTTGGTGGAGACAGCTCAAACAACTACACCGCTTTCACTCGCATTCTAGAAAAGCAATGAGGAGTGAATCAAGTGTAGGACCCTGACGATGAGTGAAAGGCAGCGGAGCAAAGTGAAAGGCACGTGTTGGCGTAGAGGGTACAACTTCGGAGGAGACAGCTCGAACAACTACACCACTATTGACTGGCATTCTAGAGATGAATGAGGAGCGAATCAAGCGGAAAACACTGACCAAAAGTGAAAGGCAAGAGTAGATGTAGAAAGTAAATGTCGTTGGTAGATAAATGAGCATAATAAGCGGCATATTAAGTGAGAAACAACACCCGCAAGTGACAGACTGCATAATTAACAATGGGACGTATGATGTGGAGGCGCATACAACAAAATATGAATATCGTAATAAGTGGAAAGCAACGTCGAAGTGGATGTCATTAAAACAACAACAAATTCGAAGCTGAATGTTGAATTTTATGAAGCGAAAGATAGAAAGGCAGTATGTACATTGTGAAAGATAGAAAATAGAAATAAGGATCCACATTGAATTATGATCATCTACAGTGTCCAGAAGGGAGGGGGTGTATGAATCATCAATTCTCTTCAGCCCAATGTGCAGAACATTTCACAATTATTCTACTTTGGGCGCCACCTCTAGTGTGTAAGTGCGAAAAACGTTAAAAAAAAGTGAAAGGTATTATGGGTCTAAATGAACAATCATTAATGGCATTAGATGGTGAGCATGCATCCAAGGATCTGAGGAAGGAACATTGAATCTATACTCACCCGAGTACACCCAGGAAAATATCGCGCGTTCTTCAGGAACTATCCAGTTTGACAGATGAGTATTGGTAGCTGGCATCAATATTCCCTGGAAAGCGCAATGAAGTGATCAGATGTTGACTATGTAGATCTCGAAGAGGAATTACAGTCTGGACACGTATTATGAGGGGGGTTTGGATATGTTTGGGGATCCGCTGACTCAGACAAAAATTACAGCGATTGTGAGGAGCTCCGATCCATTGCCCAACTCTGGATCATGAACCATCGTCTTTAACCACTAGACTGCGATCGCGAGGGTGCCTTTAATAGGAGTCAGTCTGTACAAACGCATTAGACTGACATCATCAGTACTGGCTCCTGCTGCCATGATTTGGGTAAACGTTCACTCTGACTGGGCTAAGAGAAGGAACATCATCTCTGCTGGATAAAAACCCTGATCAGAGCAGGAAGGGCATTAGAATACACGTTGGGGAGTCAAAATGCTCAGATGGCAGATCAATGCATAAATGGTCATAACCGTTATCGATTCGTTGAGTATCGAACTGACCCTCCATAATATCTGATATGGGTTTGAAGGCACGTTTTGGTTGTGTTGTTCTGCTTATTCAGCCCAGTTGATAATGAAGCCCCGTCATCAATCTGAGGAAACCATTAGGTCTTGAGTATTACTGTTGTTAGTGGGTGAACATTGGACTGCTGCCTGACCCAGTGATAATAGTTCTCAGACTATGGCGCCTTGAGCGCAATCTCTGAGTTCATTGAGCGGGTTTGGTTGTATAACCCCTGAGCAAAATAGAGAACAAGTTGATCCTGTTAATGGCTGGATAGGTTGATGAAGCGCTTCTTGCGAGTTCCGCCTGGTGCCAAGTCTCCTAAGCCATCTTCAGGTTCCATTCTTTGACCGTGAAATAAATGGGGTGGGCTGGCAAAGCCGTTTCTTAGTCTGGGTTTTGAATACGACTGTGAGAGAACGACTAAACCAAACTAGGATTCTATCCGGAATATCTCAAGATATACATTGTATTGTGCTACTGTGGACAAAAGAGCCATGAAGAAGGGGCAGACGCTCTTGTGAGGGCGTATAGATCAAGAGCGAAACTTCCGCTGGTAGGCGTTTACGGCCTGACTGATACAACAATCATTTCTATGTCGGTGCCATTGTGGGATATATGATGTTGGCATGTGTCTGGTCTCAGCAGAATACATCTGCTAATACGTATCTTGAAAACCTTACTCGACGTACAGTGTTACATCATTCTTCTGCAAATTATGAGGTATGAAACAAACATCGTACCTGTGATATACCTTGGAGGACACGCAGTGTGCAGATAGCCCATATCCCACTTATTTTGGTCGCAGCAAAAGGTATTGCAACGGTCAACAGTCCACTCACAAGTCCACTCATTATGGAAAAAAGCTTGATAGCTCCGTATTTATCACAGAGAGCTCCAGCTACTGGGCCAGTGAACATGTATCCGTAGAAGAACACGCTGGATATCGTCCCCTTGTCGTGCGTTGTGTAATTGAGTATCTAAAGCAGAATCGAAATGATATAATTATGAATAGCCAGAAAAACGATTTCAGCTTCGGGTGAGCATGCTGCCTGAACAGCTCCCCGCTGCACAGAATGATCAGTACCACTGCATCAATAAATCCGCTCTGAGATTAATATCCGACAGGGCTGGATGGTCATACAAGGGCAGGCAGTGGCAAAACCAATACTCTTCAAGGCAGTAGTGAGAATGCCTCAACTTGTATTTTGACATCAAAACTTCCGTCTGCAAGAGATTGGACATTCACGTACTTATGTCATAAACAACTGAATACTAAATCTAGTCGTGAAGAAGAGCGTGGGCTTATCAACTCACCGGATAATCGTGCGTGCTGGTTGTATCTGTCATTGCTACCAATCCAACGGATACGTTAACTCTCTGCATGTAGGCTACACCGATCCCAATGAATAGCAACATGACTTGTCCTTGTCGTTTGCCAAACGGGGCTGTAAACAAATTTTTTAGATTCGAATTTTGTTTCGCATTATTCTTGAACACACTGAGAGACTTTTTCACACCAGGGTTAGTCGTTCTCTCGCAATCGTATTCAACACCCAGACAAGGAAACGGCTTTGCCAGCCAACCCTGTTCATTTTACGGTCAAAGAAGGGAACCCGAAGATGGCTTAGGAGACTTGGCACCAGGCGGAACTCGCAAGCAGCGCTTAATCAACCTATCCAGCCATTGACAGGATCAACTTGTTCTCTATTTTGCTCGGAGGCACAACCGAACCTAGTCCAAAGCATACACAACATAAATTTCTAGACTTTTTTCTTCAATGGCGATGAGTGTCAGTCCTTCACGCATTCCAGGAACTTGCAAGGTTCGGTTACATCAAACTTACTTAGTTCATGTTCTCATGTCGCGCTTCTGAACGTTTCTCCATTCCTCCCTTCGTGGCAGGACGTGATAGTGAGATGATAGACGCCATTTGTTTTTCGACTAACTCGTAAAGACCAGCAGACTCTTTGGCCTACTTTATTTGGGGCTCTTAAAACAGCCGCCGCTTATTGCAGCCAGCGCGATCAACAACACACTCGAGTTGAAGAATATTTGTTGATATCACCCAATAACATCACTAGGAATTCAGTTCAATGATGGACAACCCCGGTTTTTGTCTCACGTAGTTGAGTGCCAATAAACGTTCAACAATTGCCTGGATTATCGATCTCTTGTGGCATGTGCAAACCTCTTCAGGGTTGGCAGTATCAGAGTCATTGGGAATTTACAAACGTGAAGGTAACCCCTCACACTAGTTGAAGTTTCTGGTATTCACGGTATTCATGCAGTTGTTGTGCACTCCAACCTTAGTTAGTGAGAGATTCTTCAACAAACTAGAGTGAGGAGCAGAATTAGTAAAAAGTAAGGCTTTTGATTCGTGCCAACGGTTGCGTGGACCTGGAGGAAGTAATCGATTGAACGTGTAGCCGTTTGTAACAGGGCTGCAGTAGCGTAAGTCTGTTTTGGGGGTCCTTGGAAATTTTCAACCAACCTTCGCCACCCTCATTCAAAAACTGTAGAATTGTTCCTCTGGAATTATTTTATTATTGAACTCTGACTGCCCACTTTAGGACATTCACCGCAGCCTTAAGCACTATTGTACCAGTCCAGATGTCTCACCGGTTCATGTCTAGCTTCCTGAGAAATGGAAGTCTTCTTTGACGTTTAAACACGGAGAAATTGCGCTGAAGGCCATAAATCGCTCCCTATCAAGTGGCTTTGTGCCAGGACGTGGAAGGGAGTCTTCTCATCTGTACCACACATCCTGCACTGAGGGGGATCCACAACATGCATGTATTCCCACAACCAGCCTGAAGTCCTTCCTCTTCATCATCAGAAGGCTGGTCTTATTTCTCCTCAGGTCTTTCATTTGGTTTATAGGCGTCAATCCGCACGGTTTTTATGGGCCAGAAATGTTTTAAAAAATAGCGTCTAAACGGAGTGAAATCATAGTACTATAGTGATATCCAGCTCAGCCTACCGTCTCACTCCAACCACCCCCAATTAGACTCATAACGTCATGCCAATTTTCGTGGTAGTCAGGTTATGTTTGGTATGGTTTACTAGTATTTTTCGTAGGTGAATCGAATAGGATGGGTGTTGGAGGTGTGAGACTGCGTCAATCTCTGCAATCATGCAGTGCACGAGAATAATAAATTGTTGTGTGATAATTTGCACCGCTTTTAGTTTATTATTCATTCTGAATAATACAACTATGAGTTTAGTCAAGAAAATTTCCTTCTTCCTCCCCCCCCCCCCCCCCAAACACTCCTCTTGGCACTTGACTTTTCAAGACATGAGGATTCCAAATCTGCTATGCTCAGGCCATATTATTCCCGTAACTTGGCCTAAAAGTGCTGTCGTATCGCACAAAAATTTGGTTTGTGCCCGCTTGCTCGTCAATGCAATTCGAGGAAAATCCATGGATGTTATGGGCAAAAAATGGTTGACAAAATAAGCCGAAAACGAAGTTTTGGCGGTTCTATTGCATTTACGTCGTGTTCGGCATCGTTTCCTAGACATTTTTCAATACTGAGTCGAAGAAGACGGGTTCCAGGCATGTACGAGTAGGACTGTGTCCAAGTGGAAAACGATGAAATCTCAGTTAATATAGTGAGGCCAATTCAACTACTTGAAGAAACTCGTGACACAATATAATGAAAGTTATTGTTTCTTCTCGGCCAGCGTCCCGGCCCACTCTGAACACTCGGTGGTTGCCTAGCGTCGCCCTATGTAGTGGACATGTTTCGTATGTGTCTTTAATGCTATATCGAATGGGACGGGTCTCGGAGGACTCTACAAACATTGCCATTTGCATACCAGTTTTCAGTGCCTGGATTGTTGATATAGTCGCGTTATATTGTTTTATTGGTTGATGTTGGATTGGATATGATAGGCCACAACCCTGCAGTGTAGGAAAATGATAATACATTGTGCAATAATTCGCAGCGTTTTTCTTTTTCTCCATAGCAGTCATGATTTTTTCAATGTTCCCTTTCCTTTTGTATTGAATGAATAAGTAGCGATTTGCAATCTGCAGACACTAACTGTAGAAGAGCGGAGAACACATATTTGCCAAAAGTACAACAACCTGGCGCTCTAAACCATTATCAATTTTACCTGACAATACAGGGTTTTTGTTCTAATCCTCACAACGTGTCTTTCATCAGAGTCAGGCGGTGCAGGCTCAAACAAGAATCGGTTCCAATTCCCATCATTGAGTTAGGAAGCAAACATTATTAAATAATATAGTAATACCTCGCCACCGTCTTTCAAAATGAAGTAAAAAAAAATTGACATTTCCTGATTTGCACTGGACTTGGTCAATAAACGAAGACAGACCCACATCATTTCTTCTTGACAATATCATTTCTTCTCTTGGTCATTTCTTCTTCGTGGGCACCAGCCCCCAGAATAACCGATGGCATTCCTGCCCACTCTACCATGGCGAGCATGAAACCGAATTGCGGATTAGAAAGTCAGTAATGAGTCCGTACCGGCTTTCGTGCACCTTCCCAAACCCCTCTGGCCTCACCCCGGTCGTTAGGCTGTCGTATTCTGCACTCTTATGTGTATTGCAGAATGCATGCTCACTTGTAACTTATTCTCTTCGTTTGTCGATAAAAATGTGCGATTCTTTCAACTTCTTCGACACAGTGCGACTTGGCATTTTACAGACTTGTTTCAGACCACCTGGTTATCGCTTCCATTAGAGCAATCAGTGTCTGACCACAATTCCAAAGATAAAAAGTTACCAGAGGGTTTCAGTCTGGAGATGTCAAGTGAGGGGCTTGAACCCACTTTGCTGGTGGTCTCTGATTACATCAAAATAACTAACTTACATTTCGGTCGCGGAGGTAGTGAGTTCATCTTGATGTTTTTGGAGTTGCCAGCCAAGCGTGTTAACGCGACTGAACCTAACTCGGATGCTTAACCTCGTTATCGTCGATGTGATGAATGAGATAGAAGGGAGATAACTAAATTTTAATATAATGGATGTGTCAAATCTATCTCAAGTGTTTTTCGATAAGTAAATCAATATTTGGGTAGTGCGATTACATTGGAACGTGAGAGGAAATTATGATAACAAGATACAAATTGGCAATGAATGATCGTATGGTTGAGTTATAGCTTCCGCTATTAATTTTAATTACGAACCTGAACTATTCTAACAACTCCTGTTTGATTCTAGCTTCAACTGCTGAATGTAGCAATACGGCGCCGTCCCCAGAAGCTTTTCCTTGAAACTGTGCACAATTACAGAAGAGTTTGTTGCTGAGGAACATTGGGCGTTTCTGCAGCTTTCTCCGTGCAGTTGTCGTGGGCAACTCGTCGTATCTATTGTGGATCCTACACGAGTTATATTCATAGCTGAGCACACAGTCATGGAACTGATCTCAAAGCTTATCTAATTTCGCCCTATAAAATTGCATACGACCCACTATTTGTTCGGCTCAGCTCGAGATGGATCAGTTCAACGCTCTTAGCCTAATGCTAGCGGTAGAGCCTAAGTTCTGCGCCTTTCCCCAACTTTATACTTTAGCTGCCAATCCAGGAATCCCTGAGGCCCCTGTCAATCAACTCTCTGACATTTCAAGCCCTGCCAATGCCATTCTATGACTGGAGGTGGTGACGAGTTTCCCTCCTATGGTTTCCACAGTAAATTTTTCCTCCCCCCTTTCCTCATCATACTTCTTAGCCCTTCCAACACTCGACTATCAGTTCTTGCACTGTTACACCTAGTTGACTTTCAGCTCTCACCCCGTTACACACACGTTCGTGGCTTTCATTCTTACACCAGTCAATCTAGCCTCACACAGACCTTGTATCAGGCTTCAGACACTACAGTAGAGTAAAAGCGGGGCAGTTTGGACGTTCCACAAACCTGAAGGTATGAAACCCCAAAAGTGAAGGCGTTTTGCTGTAATCGCCAATGTCACGCTTCAAATAAATCCTTTCGTCCCATAATGCCAATCCCTAAATTGTTCGATGCTGTCTCTAGCTCCTTCCAAATTTGTAACTGGTGCTTTCATGAACGTGCGTAAAATGTTCATCCTGCAACAGCCTATCAACGCACGTCTTCATCATCTCTATCACGGCGCTGACAACTCTACTGAACACAGCTCGAACCTGTTTTATCGGCAAGAAGGAGTCTCTCAGCTAAGGCAAGAAAACACCTGGTCAGGCGGGAACCCATTTCAAGTCAGTTTAGTAAGCGAAAGAGGTGGGAATGTACAGCTAAATACGGATGTCAGACTCGCTTAAGCATCTTAGCAACTATCTATTCATAAGCACTATTAAACAAGCAAAGGGAAGAAGTGGGCATCGCTTTACTACAGCTGTACGTTGCCTTCCAACGGTAACGGATGTACCTGACATCCAACCGAATACATTTTTTTGGAGCACCTGGAACGCTTTAACTCAGCAGAAGACGAGAGTACCCCCCTTCAACACACCACCATGGGAAGGGGTCATATTTCTACCCTGTTTGCAATATGTAGACCGACAAATAAATGCGTGAGATGTGCATTGTTGGTAGCCTTTACAACGGGTTCACTACCCACAGCAGGCATTGCTAAAGTGAAGAACATCGCAGCACTGGCTGCCTCTTTCTACGACATTTTTCAACATTCTTGCTCCGGCGTACCTACAGTGTCCTAGGAGTGGCAGTCGCATCCGTACTAACCCCCCTTTGAACCCTCACACAACCCAGCAACACCAAAGGAATCGACCTGTTGAGAGCCTGAACTCTACAACTGAAACGCTGACGCAGGAAAAGAACGAAAACGAAATTATCTATTACGCATTTATTCGATCGTGTTGGGCGTTCTTTTCAACATCTTCGCCATTATTGCTTGAATCTCCGATTGCTTTGACCGAACAATCGTTCCACGGTTGTAGCTCTGTGATTCCGAAAAAGAGATAAATAGTGTTGCCAGTTCCGTAAAGGGCAGCTGATATCAAAAACACTGTTTGCCATTGAGAAACGTTTCCCTGCAAAGTAATATCATTTTAAAATAATCTCAGGTAAGAGTGCAGATAGCACTTTACGGTATTACAATATTTATGAAGAAGTGTAGGCAAATATTGGCTATTTGAAGACATTCTGTTACTTTGAGGTAAACCCGTTTCAGCCGCCTTTCCAAAAAGTTGAAAACCCATGTTGTGGCTTCGTAGGTAAGTCTGCTCTCATAAACGAGGATCGAGTTTTGGAGGCCTGGTGAACATTCTCTCTCTTTTCCAATCACCTTTAGAGTGCCGCGCAGTAGTTGGTCCAGAGTTCAAGAGCCAACCGCAAAATGACGGATAATTTCTAAGCGCATGAGTTGACCGAGTTTACTCTACTGAAATCATAACTGCACGTCTTCCAGCTCAGCGGCACCTGAAAAGAAAACCGTCTGGGAGTTTGAACCCTACGCGGGTGTTCAATACCCAATCGACGCCCCGTGGAAAGTACAATCAGTCGGTGTTTGAAAATTAAGTACTTTTACGTTGTTTGACGCAAAGCGTCGAAGTGGTCCCAGTCTTTGACCTCGGACTTCCCCACGTCAATGTCTTGGACCGCCTAATTGTCTCCAACTATTTCAATACCTGCCCCTCACCCGCAGGAATCCCTCAGCTGCGGGTCCTCCAGCCCCGTTTCTTAGGTTTTCCCCTTCTTTATTTCTTTCTCCCAATGTCATTTTCCTATCGACGACAGAGCTCTTCCAATATCATTCCGCTTCCATGTACCGCCCCAGTCACGTCTCACTCTCTCACACGGTTGCCAGTTCAGGCGTTCCGAGTACTGCCCTTGTCTCCCAGTTGTACTCCATATCACCTCAATTCTCATTCTACTCAATTCCGTACGCACGTATAATACAGTCCTCCTCACGCTCACCAAGTTTCAGTTTCATTGCAATCCTCAGCTCCCCCATTCTTGCACCCAACATACGTACTAAAATGAAAAATGTGGCGGATCGATCAAATTCGAAACTGAGAGACATTGAGTCACGCTCTAGGCGTGTAACTAAATACTCGAACGTGTTCCCACATGATGAGCGGTGCCACATCCCTTCCTTGGTTACTAGTTCTCGAAGGCGATATCTCTATGGCCCTATGGATGTGTCAAGGAAGGGACATGGGGCATAAAGCGCTGTTTTACAAGGCCATTGTGAGACCAATCATCTCATAGTCGAATGGTTGGCACAGAGCTGCCATTGGAGAGAATTGTAGCAGCATGGCCAATGTGTTTTTTAATAGCAGGGGTGATGAAAACCTCTCCTACCAGTACCATGGAGGAGATGTTTGGCCTTCCCCTTGATCAAGGCAGAATCTGTGAAGGTACAGACTTCCTAAGCCTGGAACGGGGAAGGTGCTAGGGATTATCCAAGCTTTATTCAGGAATTTGGAAACCATCACGAAGTTCGGCGTTGTCAGTGACATGATGCGCCCATGCGATGAAAAGGCGTTTTTCGTCTCCTCATGGTATCAACATCTACACAGATGGGTCTTAAACCTTGGAGGACACTATAGGAGGAGTGGGGCATATACTGCCCTGGGTCTCACTTCGACGGTTTTTCAAGCAGAGATTTACCGGGGCGTGATTATAATGCATTCCCGGAGAGCACTTATAAACATAAATAAAGTTAACGTTTATTGGATTCTTGGGCATAAAAGGATCATGGGAAATGATCGGGAGGGCCATCTGGCAAGACTCGGTTCGTCTACTGTACTTATAGGACCACCTCCCCATTGTGGGGCTTCTTTGACCCTAGTCAAGAGAACTGTGGGAGAATGTGCAAGAAGAATGCTGCGGGTACTGCAAAAGGTTTATCTCAGACCGACACGCGAGATAAGACGTAGCCTTGTGATGATGAAGAGGAATGGAGGAGGATGGCAGATCATGGGGATCATCACGGGGCTCTGCGAAATGAACAAACGCACGTATGCTACGGGCGTAGTCGACACCCTCGGTCTAGGTGGTGTGGCACAGTTGAGGAAACTACCTAACACGCCATTTTTGATCTTTGGTGCTACTTTTTCTAGGCTGGGCATCAAAGACTCTTACCGAAAATACCTGACATTCCTTAAGAGGATAGGTGAAACATTAAGACTGGTGCTGGTGGTCTCTAGACTACAGGGCTCATCCCAATTGTAGGACAGTCAGAGATCATACAGGTTGATTAAATTTATTAAATCAATCAAACAGAATTAGTTTTTACGCTTGGTACAGCTGCAAGCTAATGTACACAATACGCCAAATTATTTGTTAAAACGCTACTCATTGTTTTGAGCGCTGTGTAACCACCACAACATTACGTAACAACTGGTAGCAACGCAAATACGAGGCTCACGTTTCCGCTCAAACACCAACCGTTATTAATCGTTATCATTTCTTCATTTTTCTCTTTCGTTAAGTCTTCAACAAAGCCGCACACAATAAAAGGATTTCAGTCACCGTCATGTTTGTGGTATGCCTGAAAAGCGAGCAGAGTGACCCCCACCTTTTACGTCGTCGAATGATCCGTTTGTTTCTATCGTCGTACGAGATCGCACGGCATTGACGCTTGGATCAGAAAAGCTTACACAAATATCTGGTGCGATGCGTCGCGCAACTTTCCTCAGCCCCTCGAGCACTCGATGCACAAGCAACCGAATAAAATATGTTTCAGTTTATGTGAACTTGATGGCTTGATAACTACGCAAAAACTGGGTAAGGTTTCAGAAACAATTGAGTGGCTTCTATTCCTGCGGCAACCATTAATGTGATTTAAGAGACTATTAACTTGATATTTTCTTGGGTCGTGTTTACTGTTTTAGAATTAACGGGTATACGCTGTGAGAAATGCAGTGGAACGGCAGTGGTCTGGATTCCGGAATGTCTGAGGTTGTTCCTAATTGTCTTAAATATGTTATTGAACATTCGTGGTACAGCTGTATGTATGTGGGAACGAGGAAAGTTGTGTGATGAGTACCAGCATATTTGTGTATACCGCACAATTTTTAAAAGCCATGACGAGGATAATTTGTCTATTTATAGGGTTATTTGTGCATTGAAAGAGTAGCACAGTTGGTTTTGCTCGTTTGAAAGGCCTCATTATTACTTCGAAAAGGATCAGGACCTCCACCAGAGCAACCCGGCACCCGGTATTTGCTGCACTCAACCATTCTATATATACAATGGCAAAACCTAGGAATGTGAATTCAGCTCACTTCATCCTTAACAATCAGAGTCGCTAGAGCAGGAGCAATGATGGACCCGAAGTTGCTAAGACCGTTCGTGATTCCCATCAAGACTCCGGCCAAGTTAGGGGATAAATCCATGTGGTTACTCATGAAGCCGGCAAGCACTCCAGAATTGGCGGATGTTGCGATCGTCAGTAAAATTATAGCTCCGGTCGCTTGAGTGTTGAGTATTGAAAGACACAAAAGAGCCAGGGCCGATCCGTAAAAACCTTGGAAGAAAAACACTAGACATGAGCGACTTTTGTGAGGTGTGTATCAATTTGAGTGGTTTGAACGGTGACCCAGACCTACCGATAGAGTTCCAAAATTTTCTGTTAAAGTTTACGCTTCTTTTGTCGGCAAAAATGCTTGCGAGTGGGGAAACAAGCAGCCCAGTGAGCATCATTCCAATGTACGGCAGTGCTGATAGAAGCCCGTTCTGTGAACAGAGATTCTTTTAATAGTACTGATGGCGAGTGTTAAAGGTGGCTTTTGAGACTTGCAGACGGCCTCCTCATGTTCACGAACGGCTGCTAGTCACCAGATAAAATACTTAAGGAACTACTGTTTCATTGAAGTAGACATCGTCTGCAGAATAATGTTGATTCTCCCAACCAATCCGTTCCTAAGATGAGTGAGTGCGCTGGAAGTATGTTCCGGCCTTCAATATACCTTGAACTGCAGTTCTTCCCAAAGGAAGTACTCAATGGTGTATTTTCTTCGTTTGCAGTAGACGAACTCGGGTGAGCTGCTGGAGGCGTTCATTTGATTGATTGGTAATCAATCAATCTGAGTTCCATTATCATAATCTTCCAGTCATTTCGTTTTAGTGTTTTGAACGAAGAAATCAGGATTCACTTAACAGCCACAGACAATTTTTTTTTTTTTGTTAAACTTGTGATCACTTGGAAAGAATCCATGGTGAGCACTGTAGCTGACCAAGCGGTCAAATCTATCCAAGAGCTGCCTGTTTGTAGCCTGTTAAATATTTCATCCACTCACCAAAGAAGGCACACCAGCCTCACTGTTAAACTCCAGCTTTCAAGCTCTGGCTAGGTATAGGCCCAGTAAGACAGCAACCTGCAGGCTTAGTCATAAACAATAACTGATTTAAACTGCTTTAAGGTTTAGCAGGTTCAGATATGCCCTGCACCGGACCCTCAATTCACAATGAACGCTCTGTAACTACCTGAACTCACTTCTTCCCCTTCGTTAACATGGATGCCTCATATGGGCCAGGAATGAGCAGGTCTCGTACAAATGGTCAGGTTTAGAACACCTTTCCTCCTCTCACATTCTACGAACGTGACACCAAGGAACTGCCAACCAGCCGACCCTTGTCAGTCAGAGCCCCCACCACCACCACCACCGCCACCACTTTCTTACTCAGAATGGGGGTTTTCGAAGTTTGAAATGGTGGAACTTTCAAAGAATGACACGAGTTCACTTGGGCTTTCATCTTTGTCATTCAGTGGAATCTGTCCTGGACAAGATTCTGAGACTGTAAAGTCCTCCAAGTCATCACTTGTAACCGTATCATGAACAGCCAGAATAGTACTGCTAGCTGACCACTATTGAGACCAATGACGCGTACTTCCTGGGCTGAACAAAGACTGATGGGCCTCTACTTTATGCTGAGTCTAGTAAAACTGAGCCAAAACAGCACTGATTGTTATGGTTGATATGAAAGACTCACTAAATGATGTATGCACAATCTCAGTGCCTTATACCAACCGATGTCCTTCAATACCAAGCAAGTCCTCCCTGCGCAATCTCCAACTAACATCCCAAGTGATGCCACTGACATATGCAGTCCTCGAGGTTGCTGGCCTGACCCTTATCTATGAAAAACCTCACCTTCCTAGGCATCAACCAACTGCCATTGGGCTATTTAATGCCAAGATACCCAAGGCAATACTGTTCATGACTGGCTTCGTTCGCAACATACATGCAAAAGAGTAGGCACTTTATTCATTATATGTGTATGTTTCAAATATGGCCGTAAATCCCAATGGTGTCAAATGGGAGCCTGCTCCAAGGTGCTGCTCATTTGACGCATATGACTGCTACTATCAAGGAAGATACGAACCTCACTCAATTGGAAACCATAAACGCCGTGGATATACGTTGGCAGTAGAGTCAGAAGCGTGAAAAATCCCCAATTGTTGCAGAGGTGGGCTTGCACCAAAACCCACACAGGGCGGGACGTCAGGATGTACCTCCACGGTATTTTTATTTTCTGAAACCATAAAGGAGCTATCAAATCTAATTATTGTTCGATATAACTTTCTTCCTTTTCACGCACAGTAACCATTAACAATAAGGAAGGTGGGGGGTTCTGGCGAAACAAAAACTGTGCAAGAAAAAGAAACATTATCAATAATTGCACTTACATCGTCTGTTTTGGCTTTGAGATGCGAAACTATATAATTGCGCTCCTCTTCTGAGATTCTTTTGTCAGTCTTGGGAGATTTAGAGCCAAAGAGGAGACCGCAAATGCCCATCACGAAAGATAAAGAGCCTGAGATTTCCAAAATGATCGAAATTAAGTGAGAATACGTGTTACGGGTGACATGATCAAACTATACAAACATCGTGCACACATAAGCATCACGCAATTTTCCTCATCTTGGTCGCTTGTGGAGTTACGGGCCATTTCTTTAGTTCGTATGAACTGTCGGAAGAATAGTATTTAGCGGGGCCGACAAACTCTATAAAAACCCAACTTGACCATTTACTGATTCTACTTCCATTGACTGAAAATGCCAGTTTACTTCGATGTATTCTTACCCGAGGCTCTTGTCTCAATGAAGCGACACGTCAGGCTCTTGGGCAAGTCTGACGGCAACCCTCTTACAGCTTCTTGCCATCGTACTGGATTTTTTTCTTACTAGTATGGTGCTGGTGTCCAGGAGTATTCCATGTCCTCCAACAACCAGATTTCCCATCAGTAGGCAGCCTTGTTGGCCACTCTTCTCGCACAAGCAACTCCTGGTGGTCCTTGCTAAGGGTTCAGGTTCCACCGAAATCTATGCAGGTCGACTGTTCACTAGTGTTTCGACCTCCTAATCCCTGAAGACTCCGTGCACAACACAACGTCAAACTGACCATTCTACTCCAAAGGTCCCCGCCATTCCAAACCAGTCCCGACGAAATAGTATTCGATTATCGAGGATTATGAACTGCCGGGTTCTTCCTTCATAATTGTGATTCATTTCCTTATCAGTTCTCTCTGCCGTATACTGACACATACTTTCATCACTGTCTTGTTCCCAGGTTGGGATTTCGAAGCAAGCATTGACCAAACAGTCTTTGTGGCTTGCGCTTGGTGAGTAGTTTGATACTCCATCTTAACATGGTTTTAGTACACCTAGCCGCTTGTGCAGAAATACTTTTCACTTTTGAAATGTTTATCTCCAAATGTACGAGTATACAAATCATCACTCTCCTTCGAATTAGCTGAAAAATGGTAAAACACCCTATTTGATCTGTACGGTGATACAGGCGGTTTGATATAGTTTCGTGTGCTGGTTTGGTGATTAGCAAATCGTAATTACATAGCATTTCCCACTAAAGCCGTGTGACTGAGGTCAATGAAGTGACCTAACTATCAATATGAGTCTCCGTCAATTCAAACACTCACCAGAAAAATAATAAATTGCAGGCCAACCTCCAGGTGAAGAAGCGATCACTCCTCCGAATGCCATCATAACGATGGTGCCAACCTGCCCTCCTGTAAACATTTACGAGTTGTTTTTATTATACTAGTAGAAGTGGTTAGAGAAAAGGGGGAATTAGTGTTTGGGAATTCAGCGTGCACTTATCAAGCAATGAAGGTACTGTACCTGTTCCGTCGACCAGTGCACATGCACTACTGCTGTGTAACTCCAACACGAATCATATTGATGATTAGCAATGGATCTGTTCGTTCCTACGGGCTACCTAACAGATGCTTTAGTTCAACCCAGTTCTTTGAGACTTTTGAAGTTTTCTGGCTGCCAGTACCCTGCAAGAAAGCGCAGCTTATGTTTTTAGAGAAGAAGAGTGTTGACTTTTTGAGTGACTTGGCGCGGGTTGAATTTCAAATTGGTTCGCAATAATGTCAACTGCAGCTGCAACCTTGAGGATCCCGAGCTTTGAACTGGTGACTTGTTTCCTCAGAATGTGGATTTTCATCCTCAACCACTACAGTACGATCACAAGAGATGACTTCAACAGAACATAGCTCTTACTAATTATAATACGGGTGATGACAAAAAAATTACTCGCCTGACATCACCCAAGCAAATTGGCCTCGCTCCTCAGGAATAACCCAGTTTGCAAGGTGAGCATTGATGGCAGGTAGGAATATTCCCTGTAATTAACAAAGTCTAGTAAGAAAAGCGAACAGAGTTATTATACGTTCAAGTTTACCTGTTGGGTGAGTGCTTTTCATAGCTGGTGGTGTACTATGAATGAGCGCTTTAATTATGTGAAGATATCGTGTTCCAGTTAGTCAATAACGTAATTGACTAACTCAATCAATAGCTTTCTACACAAAGAGGAAGGAGTTTTCGTAAATTGAGAATTTACCTAGAACAGTCTGCTGGGAGTGAGATGAATTAGGCACGGTTTAATTGGGCTCTTGGTGTTTATTTGTCTGTCTTCTGCTCGTGGGTTGATTAGTAAATCCGTCAGTAGATTTTTATTCGTTTATGTTCTGCCTTTACATCTAAAGCACTCGCTAGTGGTACACCACTGACCAGGGAACCGTAATCCGAAATACTGCATATACGTTGACTTCGACCAAACACCTTGGCAGAGCTAACCTAACATTTTTAATCGTAATTAAACGTCAATATGTTTTTTTTTCTAACTTGATGCAACTGGGAGAAACCCCCACTGCCATGTTCTCCCAGTTCCATGCTTTGATGCAGCGTCCGTAATATGTCCCCGTGATTCTTGCACAAACCGCAAGACAACCTCAAGGTCCGTCCCTGCAATCTCCTCTGGCCGCAGCTGAGGAACCCCAAGCACACTGAGGTGCACCACATCCAGTCTCTCACACATGCACAGTACATGCTCCGCCTCGCAGAATCTGCAACTCTGTACCTCTGACTTACCAATATTCGCCAGGTGAATCTTTGAACAGCCTTGACTACCTTTGCCTCGGGGCGTACCACCAATAGGCAGCCTCATACTTATCGTCCCACTTGCCAATTTAGGTGATCAAGTGGCTCTTGGTGGCACTTACGAAGGGCTCAGATCCCAACGGGAGAAGCGCAGATTCTCTTCTCACCAGTTTGTCACCCTCATCGTTCATTTCTATCTTTGTATGGCGTGACACCCAACACGGTGTTGTTGAGTTATCCTTCGCGAAGGACTTCCGGCCAGTCAGTCATTCCAAAACCAGCGTCAGGGCCTTAAGTGTCGCCTGACTGTCTGACATAACGTATATTCTCTTCCGTTTTTGACCCCTGTACACGAGGTGCTATACCCACACCATCGCTGCGAAAAGCTCTGCCTGGAAAACTGTTGCCCAGAGGTGTCGCTGTCCGGCTCCCGGTCTGTAGACTCTCATCTGCTAGACAGAGGCACAACCCCTCACTGCGTCTATGCCAACATGTTACAATGTAAGATTCAAAAAAACATATTAGTTTCTGTGAAGACCCTAAATATTGTCCACAACATTTTCCTGACGCTACGACAAAAAACCGTTAAAGATGGTACCTGGGCTAGTCCCTGAAGGACTCGCAAAGTGCAAAATGCCCAAATTCCGCTGATTTTGGTGGCGGCTATAGGTACCGCTATGGTGAGCAGTCCACACAAAAGCCCTCCCATGATGGACAATAGCTTAATGGCGCCATATTTATCGCAGAGTACTCCCGCAATGGGGCCTGTCACCAAGTAGCCGTAGAAAAACACGCTGGATATCACTCCCTTCTGGCTCGTTGTATAATTGAGAATCTGAAACAGAACTAGAGATAAATGCGATATAATGAGAAATATACATTTTCTAACTACCCTTAATCGAGTCTTCTATTTTCATACACTTCGACGCTACTCCCGCAAAACATATTTTTTTGCCACTGAAGCATCCTACGACCAGAGATTCACCGTCTTAGATTTCTGTCTCTCTCAAACCTTGCAGAATTCACACAGAAAAGAGGACAATAAACCGAGAGCCTGTTAAAGCACAATCACAATGAGCAACGCAAATAGTAATAATCTCATACTAGATCAACTTTTCTCAGTCCTGCGTGCATTCAGTGGTTTTTTTTTATAGCAATTAATAAGCTCTTTTCACTCCCTTTGGCTCAACGTAGTAGAAAAAAAGTTATGTAATTGGCTGTATGTATGTACAGTTACATATGGTTGCCCTGGACGTTGTCAAAGATGCCAGGCTTTTACCAATTGCTTCTTGGTGTAGGGGGTCCTGATCGACTCGTTAGTTATGTGAACTATGTGCACCGCCATAGGGGGGGGGGAAGTTGGAGGAGAAGTGTCTGGGGACGTTGCTATGGAGCATGACGTTCGGCTTGGCCCCTTGGTGATTGATACTGCGCTAAGTAAGCTACCTTAGGAAGTAAGGTTTGACCTAGCCCCAAGTGTGCTGGAGGGCGCATTACCATTTGCGAATGAGGTGCCACACGGGAATTGTAGTTCGCACTAAATAAGTTTACAAGCGGTTACAGCGTGAAGGTCGAGGGTGCGGGATTTGCAGCCAACTTTCGGCTATAGACGTACTCAATATGCGGGGAGCAGTCCCTTGGGGCTGGATTTCTCAGCTGGAAGTCCTGCAGACCTTAGAAATTATCATCGCACGGTTGTTTCAGGTTCTTCAAAAGTCGCAGCAGAAGCTACGCCTTCTTCACATGTACTTGCTCTCAAACGTAGCCTGTGGGATGTTTATTGGGAGGTGTGTGGCCCGCTAGAAGGCTGACCAGTATCTATAGAATGGTCTGATCTGATGTGTGAACTAGGCATATCGTTCCATCTGCTATGATTCACATTCCAGTTCGATCTCTGCCACTACTCTGTTCTTCCGCCATAGGCGTCTGCTTGCTTTGCAACATAGAAGATAACGGTGCAGGTGGGTCAGAGAGGTGCCCCATTATGCTGCATATCGCGGTTTGGAAGCAGGCTGTTGGCGAATTGTCACCTGAGGACTGGGAAACGGTGGCAGTGCGTCACTACTGGGTCGTCTTTGAGGGCAGTGAATTAACTTTTCTTCGTACTACGTACAGTCAAGGAAAGTAAAAACAAACGGAAACGATATCCAAACGCGCAAGTTAGAAAAATTCTCTTCGTACCAGTCAGACTCACTCACAGATCGCTCAAACCCTCTTCTGGGCCACGGCGAATATGGTTAGCTTCAACACCCTGATGCCTGTAGATACGTATCGAAACCATTCACACCCACTAAGGAAAATACTTCCATTTTTACGATCTAAGTAGCTCTTTCTTAAACGCTATATTCAAAAGACTACTGAACAGTCACACTTACCGGATAACCCTGTTGGTTGGTGACGTCCGTCATTGCGACTAACCCGACGGAAATATTAACCCTCTGTAGATACGCAACTGCGAAGCTGATGTAGAGAAAGATGGCTTGTCCATGACGCCTACCGATTAGCGCTGAAAAACAAATCAGTTCTATTCAGAGGAATAACGATACAGGCATAACGTAGCTCAGGGAAGACTTAAAACCCGACATGACTAGAATGCGTTAACCCAAAGGCATCCAGAGTTACCGATTTCAGAAGAAGGGTTTTGCTCACAAGTAAACTGTGGGGCTGCAGGAATGGTCAATGCGAGGAAATCTAGATCCACAATTCAACTTCAAGTTCAAGTTTTGTGGAGTTTCAATCGACAAAGTACAGCACTCATTAGCTAGATAGTGTGTTTCACTGTTTTCCTTCGAACGTCGCAGTCATTGCTCAGTTGCGTTTCTGACATCGGGAAAGTTATTGTAAATGAGCCATGGGAATCATAAAAAGTCTCTTTAGACATTTTGGTACATCGTTTCCCTCGTTTTCTTTTTCAGAAAAGTGGTAGAATATCCTATTATACCCACCCCCTCCCAACATCTTCCATCTTTCAAGGTAAGGAATAAGTAGTTTTGAATAATATTCGTTGGGTTAGCTCTCAGAGGTCGTTTGGTTCTGTACTCTTTGCCCGAGAACAAATAATCCCTTTCCACTTCACATGTCCCCTCTGCTCTTACCTTCTTACCTACAAAGTTCCCTCTTATTTCATCGTCTGGTGTTCGCCAGCATGAATCTTGAATCTTTTTCAAGATGGGACTTTTTTTGTGCTTTGGAGTTTTTTCGGAAGTGCTCCATAACTCGCAATACCTAGTTTGTAATTACGTCGCCTCCAAGACTGAGAACTACTCTTTTATTCCCCGGGGAACACTGAGGGCTTGGCACAGATTGGTGAGTCCCATAATTTATTTCCTAGCTTGTAAATTCACTGGGGCTGGTTTTTCCGCACGGTTCATTTTCAGATTGGGGCTTCTGGGAGGAAACTAAGCCCCCGACTTAGCCTATGGGGGTTTGTCCTTCACAGTCCGCTTAAATTTCAAAAAATCTGAGTGACTACGTTGTTCTCAACATAGTCAACACTCACTCAACCTTTTCAAGGGCAGCTGTCGAAAATGACAGATATGTTACGTAACCGGCTGGCTAAAAAAGTCGAGTTTTCTTCGGAATTTTACGTTTCAAGGGCTTCTGAGTCTGGGAAAATTGTCTGAGCCAAACCTGCTTAAATGTGATATTTATTTGTTTAATATTTTTTCTTAAATATCTCATTCAACAAATTTTCAAAATAACCTCATCAATTTTTCTAAAAAACGACACAAACGATGTTGATTACATTTTTGATAAAATTGTAAAATAGTACTGTAAAATTTTCAATAAAGGGAAAATGACCGGAGTAGCGCAATAAATTGTCAAAAAAAAGATTTTAGTTCTTCCAAAATAAATCCCGCTCTTACGGCTCTAGCGTTCTCAAAAAAAGGGCATTTCAATAGATTATCTATATCATGGATGTCGTTTATCGGTCATAAGATGATGGAGGGCAGCTCAAATTCCGGAGCTTTAACATACGTCGTTTTGCTTCTCTATCTAACCCCCACTCCCCACCCGACAGTCTTACTTGGGATGACCCTGATGACCTAATGTTCCAGTCTTAATGTGTCACAGGTCCATGCCCAGCCTCCTAAGGTATTGAGGTATTCCCTACATGAGTCTTCTTTGATGTCCACCCTGGGAGAAGTAGCATCAAAAACCAGGGCGTGATAGGAAGTTTCCTCATTTGAGCCTCACCATTGAGCGACACCGAGGGGTGTCGACTATGCTCATAACGTACGTGTGTTTGTTCATTTTGCAGTGCCTCGTGATGATCCTCACGATCTGCCTCCATCCTCAGAAGGCCCTTCCACTCCACTCTCGGTTTTATCTCGCGTGTTTGCCCTGAGATAAAGCGTTTAGAGTGCCTCACTCCCGCCGCATTCCGAAATGTCTGATGCATTCTCCAGGCATATTCTCTCACAGTCCTCTAGACTAGTGAAAGAGAAGTCCCACGGTGGCGAGGTGGCCCTAGGTATAGTCAGTGAACTGAGTCTGGCCGGATGGTCTGTCCTCTCATTTCTACTGATCTCTTTACATGCATTAGCTCTATTAGCGTTTGCTAGGGCATAAGCCCTCTCTCGCCAGTTTTGACGTTGTGCAGTAATTCTTCAGCGCTTTACAAGACGCTTAACTTACTACTTTCCATTAACCTAAGAGTAAAGGAAGTATTGTGATCCTTCAGAAATTTACGCTTCGAAGCCTACTGAATCCAAAAAACCTAATGTCAGCGCGTGGACGCGGCGACCTAATTTGGGCGCGTGTGTGGCTCTAGTTAGACTTACGGGAGAACCGCTAAATTCATTAAAGGTTCTTTTTTAGTTTTGTTCGTTATTGTTTCCTACGCTAAAATAAGGTTATGAGCGATTTCCAGCGACGGTATTGGGCGATGGGGGACTGAAATTTACCAAAACACAAGGGATTTTTCCCGAAAACGGCAATAACAATTTTTTTGGTTTCCAATTATCTTTTACGAGTTAGTACCCAAATTTTTAAAAAATAAATATCTCCGTGAAAATCAGGTGCCTGTGAAGCAAAAATGGTTTTTGCATAATGATGTTCACCCCACATGATATTCTCAAAACGGTTAATTTCTACATATCGTTTTCAATAAATGTCTCCCTAACATATAAAATCCAAATGCGTCTAAAAAAATGTTATTTAAAATATTTTCGAAATTTCTAGAATAACTGCTCGGCTGGATTTGATCAATCTTACGGCTGTCTTGCAGCACACTACACCCATATTTTGATTTCCGTAATTATTTCTGTATCTATCTGTTGAACGTATATGTAAACCACGATTCCTCGGAAAACGAGATCTGTTGAACATTAATACACCGTTTTTCCAATTTCCTCAAAACCGGTTCTAACGATTTCAATCAAACATACGGAGTGCTCTCAACTAGTACCTACATTTTTTTCTATGTAATCATTCTTTTAGAAATGCGTTGAAAGAATACAGCGCCCGTATATATAGCTGGAAGTCGAATTAAAGAGGGTTGTGGAAAGTTGTGCATTGCTAACCGCTAAATATTTTATTCTCCTAATTCCAGAGCTGTGAACACAAACCGCTCCAAAACCGTATCAACGGTACTACCATGTACACATACAACGTTATTGAAAGAACTCTTGGCATAAAAGTTGCAGCCCAATAAATTCCGAAACTTCCAAATTGTACTTGAAAAGTGAAATTACGTTGAGTCGAAAATAGATCAGTAGCAAAAGCCATGAAAACCAATATATGCGTGTGGGATCGAGGAAAGTTGCGTGATGTGGGGCACCAGTTTTCTTCCGCCTTATCATTACTGTTTCATGAAAGCCTAGTATTTCATTAATCGTGTTAACCAGTGTTCGACATAAGTCTTATCAGTCTGGGTTTTTAGTTGACCTCGAAGTTCCCTCATCTGCCCTAACGAGACTACCTGGCCCTTAATGGCAAAGTCATTGTTTCCCCGAAGATTTTCGTACCTGCGGAAATTCCACCTCCGCGATTATTTCTAACGACTGCGGATTTCCTTGAAGGGGATTTTTTCTTTCTTTATTTTGCTTCTCCTCAATTCCAGGTTCCTCTTCACAACGTACAGCTCCTCCCAAATTCATTCACCCACAAACTCTCGCGAAAGTCTCGTCTCCCTGTGCTCACTCATCTCCTTCCAACACCGTGTCTCGTGCCAGTTCACGCATATTTCGATGCTTTGCCCTTAGTACACAAACTCTACTTACTTCATTGCAAACGATGTCCTCCTCACGCTCACTGGGTTTCTTTATTTCGATCTTCAACTCACGCCCTCTTGTGCACCCTACAACCTCGCTGCTCTTTCCCCGTTGTTTGCGTCGTTGCTAACTGAAAACGTGTAGCATATAATGGACCCTAAGCCAGGGGTGTCTACTCAATTGGGCGATATATTAAATTTGGAATGTGTAGGCAGGCTAGATTCAAATTAAAAAAATGTTTTGTATTATTGCAGCATTTTATTTATTTAATTATTCATTGGACTGTATGGATTGAAATAATAATTGGAAAGGACTCAGGATTCTCCTGTGAGGTCTGCAATCGGACGATACTTACCCCTGCCGGGGTGTGCAGAGTAGACGAGACGCGTAATATTGCAAACGATAGGTAAGACGTTAGGAATAAGGAACTTGGGAAACGGTGGAACGGTGAAAAATGCGGTCAGCTTGAGTTTATACTGATAGCCGATAACACAACAAAAAGACGGGAAATCCATCAACTAAGAAGCGCCAGAAGCTAACTTTGGGTGAAACATATTATAGTATGGCTGTTACAAATAACGTCAGAATTGTAAAAGAGGGTAGCTATTTTGAGCTCGACGTTCCAGATACCTGGCTTCTCTTGTGTTTGACAAGCTCTTTGATGTCAGGAATCATATTCGTTGTAATGATTGTAAGAATTGAATATTCATTCGTAAGTGATGTGCGATGTTAGTTCTTACTTATTTTCAATGCACAGAACGCATGCTATTTAATTCCAGGTAGTTTTCCAAACTCTTGACTCGTTGTGTATAAAATAAAAAAGAGTTAGCCTCTTCATATTTATACTTGAAACTACTGTCCGATCTATCAACTCGATTTGCAAATAAACTGGTGCCCGAGAAGCTTCAAAATTGAATGGGTTGTTGCAAATTGGGAATTCCATTTCATTAATTTGGAGGAGGTCTTCAAAACGTAGTATCCCGTGATCAGATTGACATGACGCTGTAAGCAATGTGCGATTATAGCGTTATATATAGTTTAATATGTGATTATTGTGAATCACTGCGTACACCAACGTTATTTATTGAAATAAAATTCTATTCTTTCATTAATTCCCCGGGGAGTGCTAAAAAAACTAACTATTCGAAGCTCCACTGTGCGCTATTTGACCATACCTCTCAGTTGAGTTATGCGCAAATCCCATTTCGAATTATCTTTCCCAAACTCAAATACGAAAAGTGCTCGCTACTCACATTTCGGTTTTGGCGCCGGTGAAACCTTTGCGTTCGCTCCAGTTTCCTCTCCTTCCGCGTACATTCTAACGAATGATCCGAACGTCAAATCCGAGAGAAACGAAATCTCATTATCGCCTATGTTTCTGAAGGATGTACGAAAAACCTCGGATTTTATCAAGAACGTACCAATTTTTTTCTGAAGTGTCGATCAATATTTGGAGAGCGCTATTACATGGATAATTAGAGTGGAACAAGAGACAGCAAGAAAGGGATTGACGGTGAACGGTTTTGAACGTGTAATATCTCTCAGTCTTCCAAATTGGTCAAAACATCTTTCTATCGGAAGATAAGCGCGATAGTTTACCATTTTTTGATTGTTCTGATGCGAGCAAACGCCATATTTTGCTTCACTCAAGTGCAACGTGCTGAACAGAACAGTTGAGCATCTATCGATATTGTTCAATATTTGATGGAGTAATCTCACTTTTCATACCTTACTTCAAACACAAAATGTATAAAATTGTGTATTAACGGGCTACAGTTGCTTGACCTTCTGTGAACTTGCGTTTCTTTCTGGATATCGAGGTTTTATTTACTTATTATGCTTTGCGGGCCTAAACCTGCTTTCAAAGAATTTTCGCCGATTATTAAAAAATATTTTGAAGTTTTATTCAAAACCGCTGAAGCCAATGTTGTTGTTCGCCCTTCTACACAAAATAATCCCCCCCCCCATTATCATGGAAACGGCAGTACAATCCGCAAAGTTGTCTGAAGCAGACACACGCTTTTTTTTTAGTCTTAGTGTACCATGAAGAGTTGTCAGTGTGAAGGTCTTGAGTTCTCCAAGATCACTGGGACTATAGGATACAACACAGGAAACATGGAATGGGCTCCAAACGCGAACAAAACTCAATTGAGACTCTGATGTGTCCGCTAAACGGTCATTAAGCGGTTAGGAAAACATTAAATAAGGCGAACCATGGCCTAAATTAATAGAAATTAATATTACACGAACATTCTAAAGTCTTTGGCCTACCATATGGGAATTAATAGACCAATTATGGACAACTGGAGGAGATAATAATATTTTCGACAACATTGCATCGGATCAATCCAACCACAGCAGCACAGTACTCCTATGGGGAGGAAGGACAGTTGAATACTTTCTATGTTAATGCCAAATATGGTCTAGAAGTAGATTAGAAAGCCTGAGGGACGGAAAAGTGGACCGTAATGACGTACGAAACGAGAAGTGATGGAGAGCAATCGTCAAATATGTGGAGGGGACTGGAAGATTACCGAACTCATTCTAGGACCCAGAGCCGGTTCCCAGAAATGGAAGCATCGCAGCCACGACAATGGTCGCTTCCCTCGACTCTGCTTGTTGCCCTGCCACCTTCAGGTTTGCCTATCGGAGGCATTGCTATGATAAGGTGTCTTAATGTTGGAACAGTGCAACCTGCAGTTCACCTGCTGTAAATCAGCCGTGCTGTGTTTTTTAGTAAACAGTGCTTACAGCGGGTTCTGGCCAATTCCTGATGCATCATAGCAATCATAGCAAAATAGCATCCCAAAACACCCAGCATCCACCAAAATTAAGTTTCTTCAATGCAGCAGTCTTTAAAACCTAATGACTGACGTGAGAATTCACATTTTACTTTAAGGCCTGAATAAGTTAGCGGTAGGGCTGCCCAGATATGATTAGGTCTGGTTACACCTGTTGAATTTAACAAACGTATTGTCGGATTGCCTCTTGAAGTGCGCAGGCACGCTAATCTCCCTGAGAGACGAGCTGAGTCGTCCGTACCAAAAATTAGAGAGTTCACTGGAGCGGTAGACTGATGACATGTGATTTGGTCCCTCCCTTTCATTATTTGACCTGTTCACTCCATGCGAAGCCATGATGTAGTTTAACCAGGACGTACAGCTCGAAGTAACGCCTAGTGAAAACCCAACAGTTCTTTGAGAAGTCCTGAGTGATGCCAGAGTATCTACCCAATGTTCAGCGTTGGGCTTAATACACCATAGGCCAGTAAATAATGGGGAGTGTCCACTCATGGACAAACATGCAATGAGACCCTGACGCACCGGGTCAGTATTCTCGTGGCTGGGACAGGTGCGGTTTCTAGCTGGGAAGCAGCACTTATCTGATAAGTTTATTGAAATTTGATCAACGGTTTAAAATAATAAATTTGGTTTTGAAACAGAATGCAAAAGGAAAACATTTAAGAACGAGATAAACGACACGACACCATTTTACCGAGATTTGGAAACAAAATTGAGAAAGATCCAGCTGTCATAAATAAATTCGTTGCCAATGGTGATGAGTAAGGCGTTGGAATAACAAACGAGACGAGTGTCCTATTCCAATAAAGTTGCTTCCATTCAGCGGCGTCGATTTCTAGGGGTCCATTCAGGGAAATAGCAACCCTCGTGTGAATCCTTTTCCATTTTAAAACGCCACTGACTCACTATTTAAACGGTAGCTTCCATTATTCAGCGCAAATTAGGACTATAGGCAACCTTCAATCATGTGACAGGGGGTTGGTTGGCTCCATCTAGTGAGATATCATACAACCTACAAAAAACTATTCCCTCGCGTATCAATTCCATATTCATGAAGCTAAACGGTCAACGAACTCCACCTAAGAACAAGTAAATAGTACGCCCTCTAAGCTTCTGCAAGGACTTGGATGACTGTTGGAAGTCGCGATTGTAAGTGACAGAAGTCCTTAAACACTGTTGAGTGTGCTGACTCTCTTGACCCAATGCGTTTCTCTCCCTAAATTGGTTGAGATTAAACAGGCTTACATCAGAGTCACGTGAATTCAATAGTCTTCGACGGGTATAATTAATAAAAACTATAAATACATTTTTTCCATTCTTTTTATCTTCAAACCATCTTCAGCGACGATGAAGAAGCTGGTCTTCCTTGCCGTTCTCATGAGGAACGAGCCATTACGTCACCAATTTCCAGCTCCTAATTTCGGGTTGCAATAACGTGGGCGGACACCTTTCAGAACTATATGTTTTTTTTTCATTCTCAGATCTGTACATTATTTATAAACGTTGTTAGAATGCTATACTCAATATTGAGTTGACGCTTTCCAAACTGCAGATAACAGAACGGGTAAAATGCCTTCCGACTGAAGTTGGATAACATGGAACATGTTCAAGCCGCCAGAATCTCGTAAGGGAAGGTTGGTCGTTGGAAGGTGGCTGTCATCATGCAAGCCATTTAGGGGTTTCTCTTGGGCAATTTTTCGTGAAGCGTTGAAATTATGCAGTCCGATGATCTCCAGAGGGGAACCCTTCCGTGTGTGATGCATTAGTGGCTTGAGATGATAGTGATTTTTCTAAGTTCAACACTAAGTCCTCCTTACGCCAAGAGGACAAATCCAATCCACTTATGTAGCCTCCAAACAACTCGCGTCTAGAGGCCTAGTGTTGAACTCACGGGAAGGGGATGCTCCCACGAATGCATCAGTGAATTTCGGATGTAAGAGGAAGTTGCTGCCACCAAGAAAGTTGAAGGTTGATTCGAGTGGCTTGAGCTGGTTCCTTGATTCGAAAGGTCAGCGAGGCGGCGCGCTTCTGGTTCAGGGAGGTGAACATCTGGAATTCATGCACATTGACTAACATACTACACGCACAGTATTAAGACTTTATTTTGCCGAAGAGCAGATAAATGAACGCAGAGCTAAGTGCGTTACCAGACGCGAGAAATCCGTGTACCACTTCATGGAACAAGAACTGAGGGGTAACTCTGATGGATGGGTGGTAGTATGGATGGTGGGCATGCATGCTCAGCCAATGTAAGAACACGGTAAGAACCCGATAGCATAACTGAGCACCGGTTGAGGGAGAAGCTGCCCACACAGAAAAACAAGGATAGAAGTAACTTGCAACTTGGCAACTTGCATGGTAGCGTTCTGCAGACCCACATACCCTAAAAACCTTATAACATGATTTATAGTGGATTTAAAAAATGTCCCTTGTTGTCATGGCTTGTTTCCCAGCCGCCAGAAAGGTCCAACTCATTCTCTTCAATTCCTTGATTCGCTCTTCTGTTGCTCAATTCTGTCCAACCTTCAATTCACCCAGCACTTGCATTCATTCGCATCAGTGATGTGAAAATTGCTAATGCTAAGTGGTCCACCCACAATTGATCCAGTTGGCCCAGCACGTTGTTAGCAAGGTTTCTGCACATCCCTATATGTATAACATTGAAGAAGCCTCCAGGATAGTAACAAAGGCCATATGCAACGCCACAGAGTTCAACTATCGTTGCTCCCCTACCAGCTGGTTTGAAATACTGTGAATGTTGATAGCCCCCAGATTATTCCCTAGACCAATCATGCCGTCAATTCTTTTTTGTTGGAATCGCCGCTTATTACTGTCATTTTTTCAACTTCATTCGAGTCTTGCGAGCAATTATTCCATGTCTGGAGTTTTGTAGATCCGAGGAGCAGGAAAAGGGTATTCCCGACGCCGAAAACTGCAGCCGATACCAAAAAAACTGTCTGCCATTGGGAACTGTTGCTCTGAAACAGATATACGAATTGAATGTAAATATAGATGAAAAATAAACAAGGCAAATATTGCATGAGGTATTGAAGACATTGTACAGTACAAAAACGTCGGCCTTGCAGTAGAGAATTGAGCCTCGCTTGCTGTTTGAGGCGAAAGAATTTCTGGGGAATGATACAGTGACTCAGCTGTGTGATTTACTGTGAGAATGCCCACGAAACGAGCGAATGCATTCTTAAAAGTTGTACACGACGGGTTGGACATAATAATCACCGTAGCAATTAAACTTTTGCTGCCAAAAAGGCCAGAGAGTTTAAGTAGACCAAATGAAGCAAACTCAACACCCATTCATGACGAGAGAAAAGCGCCAGAGATACGCCAGTTGCTCGTCTTGTTAGAGAAGTTCAAGCCTGGACTTCAACTCTATTCTGACAATGCGTGATTTTCATAGGGAAATACGTTTTACCTCATCTTTCACCACAAATGTAGCCCACGAAGGAGCGGTGATTGAAGCAAAGTTGCTGAGCCCGTTCGTAATGCCCATCAACACCCCCGTCAAGTTGGGCGCCAAATCCGCGTGATTGCTCATGAACCCAGCAAACGTTCCGGCGTTGCAAGACGTTGCTATCGTCAACAGGATGATGGCCACTGTTGCATCTGTCGTGACTACTGAAAGAATCAAAAGCGCGATGGACGGGCCGTAAAATCCTGGAAAAGAAGAAGCAAATGAGCTAATTTTACGTTCGTTCTTGGGAGTTAGTAACGCTCAAAAATACGTACCGACGCTGTTCCAAAATTTTCTTGTGAAGTTCACACTTTTCTTGGCCGCAAGTTTATCTGCAACTGTGGAAATGACCAGTCCACTCAAAAGCATCCCGATGTAGGGGAGTGCAGAGAGTAATCCATTCTGTGAACACGAGTAGTTATTAACGCACAAGGATACGACAGGTGACATGCAGCTACTTTGTCTATGTTCATTGAGACCAACGAAACATCGGCATGGCAGGGTAGATGGAAGACCGAAACTCGAGGAAAGTAGACAAGCCACTCTTATCCCACAAGTCCACCTTTAAGTGGAAAGAATGCACGGTGAGGTAAATTTCCCAACCCAGTTCTTGACGGGCCACAGGACCTTCAGGAGTTACCTCCACAGAGTGAGAAAAAAAATAAGATCCCTCCTGCAGGTACCGTGGGCAGGACACTGTGGCTAGCACGAAGCACGCGTTCTTCGCCTGTCCAAGGTGGGCCGAACCTAGAGGTGCCTGCAGGAGGCAGTTTTGGAGCTCCTTCCGTCCATTGTCGTCGGTAGGATTTTGGAGAGCGACACGAGGTGGGAGGATGTGGACGGATTCGTTCGGGCCGTGCTCTGTCGGAGGAGTCGGATGATTAGTGGCATCTGGCTTCCAAAAAAGGGTAGGGCGCTGGAGAAATGACGCTTAGGTGATGCCAGGGTGGACCAAGCCATGGTGGGGGAAAAACAAAAATGATATGCCGGCCACATTGAACACGTGTGGGGCGTATTACATGGAGCAAGATTATGGACGGTATTTCTATGCTGCAAAGCATTCCAACTGGTGGCGATAAGCGCACGTGAGTGGTAACACAGGGAAGAGATCACTTTCTCTTAGACATCATCAAATCAAAGCCTCATTACTCAGTGTGCCACTCTGAAGCAAGTCGCTTCTGCCGCTCTTTGGATTCATGTCAATTTAATCCACGGATCTCAATTCCCTTCCCTCTAATACATATCGTGTTGGATATTCATATCAAGGGGAAGATCAAATAAAATCAGATTTATACAACTTTCTGATTGTCCCAAAGTAGGGATGACCACCACGGTACAATGAAACCTATTGTGCCAGTCCAAATGTCTCACAGGTCAATGCCTAGCCATCTAACGAATGTCAGATATTTCCTACAAAAGTCTTCTTTAATGTCCAACCTGGGAGAAGTCGTACCAAAGACCAGAAACCGCTCTCTCTCAAGTCTCCGGCACTGAGCCAGGACATGGTAGGGAGTCCTCTCATGTGTGTGGGCTATCCCCATAACATACATGCGTTTGTTCATTATGCGGAGCCCTGTGATGATCCCCCAATCTGCCTTAGGTCCTTCCTTTTCACCCTCACAAGGTTTCGTCTTATCTCGCGTGTTTGCCCCAAGATAAATCGTTTGGAGTGCCTCACTCCTGCAGCATTCGAGTGTTTGATGTGTTGTTCTGATGGAGCAGTCCTACAGTTTCAGGTTTACGGAGTAGTATTGTGAAGGCTTTGGCGTGACTATGGCTGGAATATGTGGAGAAGGTTGAAATGCGCGTTAAGTACAGTTTTTTGAGCTGTGGCTGATTTAAATGTCAGTACTTGGCGCCCAAACATGAATCCCATATTGAAGAACCGTTTGAAATGTTTTACCACAAATTCATTTTAATTTACAACAGTCAGCTATTGGGGATTCATTAAATGTATGTAACCTTCTTAACTTGTTTGCCGAGGACCAGCTATGAGTATAATAAGTTACTATGGGTTGCAACTTCTAACTACGTGTGACTGGATGCCAAACCGAGTTCATTTCTGTATTACATGAAAGAATGGGGAACATCCAAACGAAGTATTTCTGGGATCGGGCCTTCCTTGTGTAACCAAAAATTGCCTTTGAGGCAGTGGACGAACTTCGAATATGTAAAATCTGCTCACTAACCGCATTCAAACTCATGTCGTAAACGCCGTGAATGTATGTCGGCAACAATGTCAGAAGCGTGAAGAAACCCCAGCTGTTGCACAAGTGAACCAATATCAGGATCAGAACAGGTCGAGATGTAACGATGGATTTCCATGGTATCTGTATTTCCTGTAACAACAAATACTCAAATCAGGGAGTTGACAATAATAATAAAGCAGCTGAGCAGTTGTACGGCTGATGGCGTCGGTTTCGCGGTAAGCTAACCACATAGATTGAATTGCTCTCAAACTCCTCGCTGAGCACGCCTACGGAGGGCGCACATGTACCAAGGACCCCGCACGGGGCTTAGGATTCTATCAAGTTGTTCATAGAATGATACCCAGCTCGACTCAGGCTGAGTCTTGGGAGCATCTTTCCTCTCGAGGCTCCTGATTGCCTTCAATGGTACGCACAGTTTCTGTTTTGCGTGGCTTTTCAAAATAATGCTAGCCTGACCTATTGCCTCTCTATCGGTTATGACAAATGAACCAACGTCAGGAAGACAACATTGGGGTGCCCAGTTGCTCAGTAAACATGTGCACAGTCTTTCTCAAAAAAGATCTAAAACTCGTTAACGACGTTATCTACATTCTCGTTAATTACATTATGTGTTTTCGCCTTCAAGTTTGTGATTATGTAGTCCCGCTCCTCTTTGGAGATTCGTTTATCAGTCATTGGCGTCCTGGAGCCAAACAGAAGACCGCAAATCCCCAGCAAAATCGACGAGAAGCCTGAAACCACGAACGTCTTTGTTGAATAACAACGATGTCAAATTGTGGCTAATTTGAATTAAATACGCTTGAGTCTTCCTAAGCATCTACGTGCACGGTACAACAAATAATCCAAAAGAACAACCGCTCACCGGAAAAGTAGTAGATTGATGGCCATCCGCCGGCTATTGTCACAATAACTCCACTCAGAGACATCATGATTATTGTCCCCATTTGCGCCCCTGCAACACATTCAATGACTGGATTTTTCATGGATGGAAGGGTGTGCAGCCAAAATAAGCTTCTTGATGTCAAGCAAATTCAAATATCCAAAAAACTGGGACCTTGAAGATGAGCGGTAGTTGCGTGCTCGATTGTTGGGTACTTGTTATTTCAATTAGTAAAAATCACAGCTAACCAAGTAACAAAAATTTAACTTACATTCAACTCAGCATATAATATCTTTTTGGGGCAATACAAGAGTGCCAGGTGTAATGCTGGTTTAAAAAAATATTTTTATCATACTACAACATTCTGCCAATGAAACTTTAAAATTTGCACCACTGTTGGTTCGTGGAAATACTCCACTGAGTAGAATGCAGCGAGGACTGGAAATGTTACGCTCTTAATTGCGCTATCAGAACGAGAGAAAGCAAGCGCGGCAAGAGCCAACCAGCCAGTAGCTTGATACTTCCGCCAATGGGTGTCGGGCGATTCACAGACCATGTGCCGATTTTCTACAAATTGCTAAACTTCAGATCCCCCCCCCCCCACCAATGTCGTATCTAATGAAGGGTTTCAAATTCCTATGCATAAGAAAAGAATGAAAAACTGAAAAAGTGTCGGGTATGTTCAAAAGCATTCCATTAATAACCCATGAGTCGGGCACAATGTCCCATTTTTTGGCAAGAAAAATACAGAAAAAGAAATATGCAGATTCCCTCTGCTGTGTGAATGGAAATGAAAAAGCAGTAGCTCTGGTTTGATACTTCAAACATGAAGCCCTCCAGCACGGAAATGGAGCCTTAGAGAGATTCCGAAGTATGTATTGATGGTTTTGTTGGCGTCAGCACTTTTCCAGTGCCCTAAGAGTGTTAGTTATGATGTTGGAAGAGATATTTAGGTTAGCCGATGTCAGATATAGTTTTGAAAGCGAAGACCATTCTGTCTTTCCAGCTGTGGATCGGGTAAGAAAGACGGAGCATGGAATATACTCGTTATTAGACGCTGCAGGCTAAGTATGAGTGTAACAGAACGCCAATGGGAACTTCTTGGCATCATGAGATATAACTTAGCTCTACGTCAATTCACTTGAGTACATGGCTTTTTCTACTTAGTCAATTCATTTAAACTTGGCCAAACAACCCATCACGGCAGAAGGAAGCGGTAGCGCTTACAGTTCGGGAATTTCTTGTGCTGATCGTACTAATTACCGGACCATTATTGGGCAATTAGTACACAGAGAATCAATGAAGCTGTAAACCCGAATTTTTTAAATAGGATAGTAATACCCCATATTTCTTATGAGCGTTTAAAAAGGTATTGGATTGGATTGGACTCCTATAGGTATTGGATTGCACTACTACACAAATTTTTTAAACATTCTAGTGAAATATGAAAGTTTATAAGAAAAAACAGCGCTAAAATCTAATTGATAATTTTTTTGGCTGTTCTCGTCATTTTCCCAGAAATGGGAATTTCATGGTATAGTCGCCTTATTGAGAGCTATCAATATAAACAATTGAATCAAAGAGCTGTTAAAAAAAAAAAAGATTTTGGTGTTTTGATCACTATGATAACTGTGGTTAACTTTAAGTGGATTTGGCCGATACCCTTGTTTTGGTGTTCCATGGTGACCTATGGGCTAGATATCAAGTTTGAGCTGATTTGGTTCAGCCGTTTTCTCTAAAAATCGTTCACAGACACACACACTTTTTTTTTCTCCCAAAGCTCACCGTAAATAGGAAGGTGGCACCCAAAAAGGAAAAACTAAATAAATTATAAGTAAGGAAATGGGGAGGGCGCCCACACTACCCTATGCCAGCTATAGGGATGGAAAGATTGGAAGGGGGAAGGAAAGAAGAATAAGCGGATGTTCCACGATATAACGCCCACCAGTTAAGGTACGGCCCAAGCAACGCGCGGGTGGTGATACCTCGGAGAGCGTCTGCTGACACACCCAGCCGTCGCATATCTTCAGCACTTTTCTTGTACCACACACCGTACCAGGACGCGGGCAATGCTGCAACCCTGATGTTACCTGCCTCCACTTCCGACACTGCCGTTCGAAGATCCGTTCTGTCGTATTTGCGCTTCTTGGCTTGCCAAATCAGCGCAAGATCCCGGCTGCCAGAAACTACCTGGACATCCAGGATCACTGCAGACTGGTCCGGGACCAACAGCGACGATGTCAGGCCTCCGTCCTTCTCGACTGACGAGCAACCTGCTTGCAGACCGCGTCATCACGATTGACGCGACCCCCATGAGTACACGGACACACCTGCACCACATGATTCAGCGACTCTTATAGGTTACCACAGGCACGACAGCGAGCATAAGACGTGAAGGTCTGAAGAAAATTTAAAATTTTTTTTCAGTCGAACATAACTTTCTTTTCTACTTTGTAGAACCAGGGAAAAGAAGCCTGGACACCAACTAGCAGAGTGGGAACGACATTGGGGCTATTTGCGTAGATCCTCCTTTTATTTACCATTCACGACCTACCGGGTTGCAACCCGCTTGGCCGGGTTGCCCCGATTGACCTACCACGTATGAGTTTCTATGAGCCAACCGCTTTGGTCTATACCTGCGGACATGTCCTCTATTCCCGTAAGCCGTGCTTTCCTCGTAGGCTCAACATCAAATCGTCACACTGAAGCGGACTGGGTTATTAGTAGCATGTAGTCCTTCCTCTATACACTGTGAACTCTCCATTCTGTAGAACTGCTTCTCCATGAACCCTACAGTACCACTGTGGAACACCTATTTTGATTTGTCTGTTTTGAATACTCAACCATAAGGGGCCCTCACAAAGAACAGAACATTGACTCTATATGGCTGTTTTTGAATGGTGCTTCTGCATGACTACTCACCGGTATAAACCCAGGAAAACTTCCCCCGCTCTTCAGGAATTACCCAGTTTGCAAGATGAGAGTTGGTAGCTGGCAAGAAGATCCCCTGTGAATATTAAAGATAAACGTTAATCGTCGAAATATAGTGTAGACACACTTTATGGGTCTGTGTGATAACATACTCATGTACAACTGTACAACTTTCTACTTTGAAGTCCATTAACATGAAGGTGAGACTGGATTGATAAATCAGTCAACAGTGCCAACATTGGGCTGAACTGATGCGTCGGTTGATGCAGCAGTCATACGATCAAATGCCCTTTAGGTCAGCAGTAATGCAAATAGTTTGAATAATTGAAGACAGCCACCAGAAATTGTTATGAATGAATAAATTTTATTTTATGAAATATCACAAGTTTTGTTGTATTAAGTGTGTTTTATTATTATATGTTATCACGAGTTTATTTATATTAATTGTCACGTATAATTGATTTTATTTCATACAGTAATTTCAATTATTTTAAGAGCACGCGTGAAATGAATCATCTCATAGCACATTATGTTTTTGATGTCGTGCTTGAGGTATCAGTGGCTCCATCGCTAAGGATATTGACCAGTTGATGGTGTGGATACAACATCTTCTGTTGAGCACTATAACAACAACAAGGCCTAAAGGAAAGAAATTAAATAATAGATACGGTTGTTGATTCATCGGTCAAGCACCACAACTCAAGAAGCTTCATTGTTGAGCGGATTTGCCTCCCTCATCTTATCATAAAAGTTATGAAGAGACACATAACTCTCCCCTTGTTCATTCTATTGCCACTGTATTTTCTCCTTAATTTCAGAACTGTACAAATAAACCATAAGGTGCAGTCCAATAACTCACTGGCCTGTAGATTGCAAGATAACACGACCGTGCAGGATATTGCCTGTGCCAGAACTGTTTTCAATATGGATTTGCTGGGTGCAAGATACGCTGAGATGTGAATTCTAGTACGGTCGATAAAAACGGACGAATGAACAGAGAGAGCTACTGCAGTTTTACATTGAGATGAACTGTCATGGGTAGGAGAGCTGTGCGCGAGTATTTGTAATAATGGGAGAGGTGAAGGTCGACTGCTGGCTTGGGACATGGGTCACGTAATTTAGTTGGCAGGGCTTGAAATGTCAAAGAGCTGTCTGACAGAGAGCTCTGGGGTTCCTGAATTGGCGAAAAAGTGGAGTTGAAAGTTGATGGAAAGGTCCAGAGCTTGAAATTGTCTGTTAGGGCCAAGGGCACTGAATTTTTAATACGAACCTTCACCTGCTGCCACTTCTCAAGAAAGACTTGCAATCCAAATTACTGAAAACATTAGTCAAACAAACCGTTCGCTAGTTTGTGAAATATCACGGCGATTCATACCTGTGCCAGCCCTTGGAGAACTCTCAAAGAGCAGATCGCCCATATCCCGCTGGTGTGAGTGGACGCGAAAGGTATCAAAATGGTCAACACCCCGCAGGATAGGCCTCCGACGGTAGATAACAATTTGATAGCCCCATATTTATCGCACAGAACTCCTGCCATGGGGCCAGTCAGTAAGTAACCGTAGAAGAACGCGCTGGATATAATCCCTTTTTCTGGCGTCGTGTAGTTGAGTATCTGAAAAATGGCGGTTCAATAGGTCAATCAAACGAAATAATTGAACGAAATTGGTCAGTAACGTCGGCCACTCCACTAACTTACTTCATAATCTTGCCCTTGGCTTGTGTCTGTCATTGCAACCAACCCAACTGACACGTTTACTCTCTGCATGAACGCTACAGTATTACCAAGGAACAGCAGGATAGCTTGCACATGACGTATACCAAATAGTGCTGGAAAAAAAAAGTTCTTACTGACGAATCTTTGAACAAAATCAAGTGCGGCGTATCTCACAAGTTTCCTCAGCAATCATCTTTCGCATAAAAATCCTATTCGGTATCTAGTTGTGCCCACCTTCTCGGCAATCGGATCGAACGAAGCTCGTGGTTTTTATGATTATAAATTAGTATCGATGTTTAGGTATTTTTCGAATCTCGGTAAATGGAGCTCATCACAGCGGTGAATGACTTCGTCTTGACTGAAACCGGTGAAATCACACTAATTACACCCAACGTCTACTAATCGAAAGAACCCGCACGGCAACGAAATTAATCGTCTCATCTGTTGCACTTCCTGCAGTCCCACCCGTCAGCTTGACGCCAATTGCCTACAGACGCCTGGAGTACGTAATTTTTCTTGTTCCGTTGTACTCAGGTCTCATTTCGTATCGTTTACTGGTATTCTTCGATGCTGAATCAAATGATGTGAATCTTGAATATGGGAGACTACCTCAAGCTGATAATGTGTAGCGTTTTTACCAACGTGAAGTTATGCACGATCAAGTTCAAATTAACTGAGAGAAGAATAAAGTGAATTAGCAACAGAAGCTGTGAAAACCAGCGAATTTAAGTTGAGCTAAGGAAATTTGTGTGACGTGCCGCACTTAATTCGGACTCAGAAGCTCTTGAAACGTCAAGATCTGAAGTACTCAAACGTTTATTTTTCAGCCGATTGCGTAACTTTCCTTTCTATTACGTGGAGCCAAGAAAAGCGAAAAGTTATGTATATAATTCAAAATTTGTCAAGTGGAGCGTATAAAAAGTGAGAAACGTATAAAAGGAGTGCCCACAACGAAACGTTTCGCGTTGTACTTCTTCAACTGAGAGGGAGAATTTTTTGAATTTGTTTGTTTTCGTTACTTGACAGTTTTGCGTATTTGCCGGATGAATAATTTTACATAAATAGAAGGTTAATGTCAAACTGGAAATACCTTTATTGCTTCAAGATAAGACTGAAAGGTGAGTGGCGCCACTGATCTCCAAGCTTCAATTTGTCAACATTTTCGTTTCTCAAGGGCAGCTCGACTAATTGAAGGCTCTTGAGGCTTAGAGAAACGTAATTTAGACACTCGAGGCTTAGAGAAACGTATTTTTTGTGTTTTGATATCGTTATTGTTGTAATTGTTATTATCTTTATGGGTTGAAGGGGAAATTGGAAAAAAGGGTAATCAGTCGTTATTTTTTATAAAAGAAAGCATAAAAAACCAGCCAAAAAAATGTGTATCTCCAATTTCGAGTCTTCCCCTCCCCCACTCCCATTTGCTTCCGCCAAATTGGGGCATAGGTTTGCTCTTAATAAATCCGATAGTACTCCAGGAAATCAGTCAGCGTTTTCTCTGGATGGCGCGTGACAGCCACCTTAGCTACGGATTTTGGTTTATTATTCATTCTGAATAATAACCCTGTTTTCGGTCACGAAAAATTTTTTACAACCCCCCCTCAAAATTTGATACTTCACGTTTCAAGACAAATCTGAAATGTCCGTCCGCTTTCCACCATCCGCCGTCCGAGCCGTTTTGTGCCTTTAACGTGGTCTAAAAAACTCGTTGTTTCACACAATGATCCCATTTGGTACGTAGTTGTGCCCGCCATCCCGACAATCCGATCGGACGAAGCCCATGGTTGTTATGGACAAAAAATGGTTAAAAAAATTAACGAAACGCAGTATAATCGCAAATAAGCTGTGTTTTGTATCATTTTCAAAGTATTTTTACATCCTGGGTCGAATGGAATGAGTATCAGACGTGTAAAACTGCGTAAAGGGAAATTAAAGTAATTATTAGAGTCAACTAATTGCAAGAACTCGCGGGAACTACAGCGGAAGTCAAGGTTTTGTCGTTAGTACTCCCTCCCTCCCGCTCGCCTTGCAACGCTCGCTCGATTCACAACGTCGTGTCAATTGCTGAGGGGTCGCTGGAAGTCCCCGTCCCAATTTCCCAGACTCTTTTTGCCTGATGGGACGGAGGAAGAATAGCGCCACTTCCTCCGCACACTCCTACATCGGATCTTCAATGCCTACTGACGTTTACGGGCGCTTGGCGCCGGGGGAATATTTTTATTTTCAGTAGTTCCACTGTAGTCAGGTCATGTATGGTTTACTGGTATTTTTCGATGCTGAATCGTTGTTTACGTCCAAGTGGTTAAACAAATCTGCTTGTGAGCGTACTACCTTTCTTCAGCCCTAGGTACTTTCAGCCACTTCGTCTCCCCAACAAGAACAATCAATTACTTTTGAGCTCAATTCATGTGGATCAAGTAAGAAAATTCTGTTTTGCCTCTCTCTGTCGCTGTTCCCTTCACGGGCTGTAAGTGCCTGCTTGCTTTGCACGCGCTGTGGCTGGCTTTGGATTCGTTCAGGATTCGCTGAGGGGGTGTGACACGCTGACTCCATTTGCCTCTGAGCCCAGTAAGCCTTCTCAGTTGTGGCTGCTCTCGGTTCGGTTGACAGTCACTCAGTCAGTGTCCCTCCTATTCTTCGGTGTGGGCGGAGAGTCCATCCATGGAAGAACTTACTTCCAGCCCTGCTTGGTGCCTACACACAGGCCATTTTCGCAAATAGTGTTTTTCGAACTCAATACGGTTTGAAACGTAAAAATCTGAAGAGAACGCAATTTTTTTTTTCATCCGATTACATGTCTTTCCTTTCCACTGTAGAGCAAGAGCAAGAAAAGTAATTAGAGTGGTAATCCAATGGACTAACTATACGATGAGAGAATAACGTTCGCGAGTTAATTAACAGCAACTTCAGACACACTTCAGGTACACTTCAGAATTCAATCACTGGCGTTTCACTTAAGTAAGTACTTCCATTTCTCGCTGAATGTACGTGGGGCTGAGGAAACTTGGGAATACTTCGCTTAATCAATTATAAATTACCCATGTAGTGGGGACCGGCCTGATTGGCTTGCTTATAAACTTCATCGTCCACTCGATGTACTCGTAACTGGCTCATCTACGGCAGTAATACCGACCCATCATCTTCTTAATTATAGTCTTGTTACAATGGTTTACTTTGAGGTGTTACTTTCATGTTTTATTCCGGCGTTTCTGAAGAGGGACTCTTCGTAAATTTCTTTTAAATTTCGTTTTTGTTCGTTATTATCTCCAAGAAATAAATGAATTAACCAGTACTGCAGTTTGCGATTGAAATATAATGAGTTGCACAATAACATACAATTCAACAAGAGACTTACATTTCGGTTTGGGAGCTCCCGGTTCCTCCATGGCTCTTTCACAGTCTTCTTTCCGCCCTGTCGGCATATACGTGAATGAGCTGAATGGCGAACACCTGGTTATCGCCAATGTTTTGAATGAGATATGAGCAGAGCATCACATTCGTTAATGAGATGGATCGCGCGGGTATTTTCAGAAGTGCCGTGAATGGACGAGTGGTTCAATATTTGATTAGTGCGACACAATCGCGCGGGGTTTTGGGAAAAATGCTAACTAACCGTGATAAAGTTTCAATGAACCATTGAAGGTTAATAAATTTCACGGGGCATAGTTGAAGTTTTGTCAACCAAAACGGCTTAATTGCGGGGGGACTTGAGCTTCGCTCCTCGAGAAGATCCAAGATCCGGTAATCCCCCAAGATAAGGCGCACTCATCGTTCAGCTTGCGCTTTAAAAATCCTCTTGAAGGTTGAAATTTCCCCGTTTGTGACAATTCAGTGCAAATCCGGATAACCCACGTGAAGACGAGTTACACGGACGTTGACGGGGTTTTAATTCCCTTATCGTCGGATTATCTTGCAGGCACTCAACGTGCGTTAGAAGCTGTCACGTGGCTATTAGCGAGAGGGTTTACGATTGTTTCAATTAACTGAGAAATACGGTGTTTGATGAGGAATTAGAAAAAACCCAGTGACTAGTTTTTAGTTATTGAGAATCTGTGAGTGGGATTCCCACAAGCAGGTACCGAATGTGCATTATTTTCCAGAATAGGGAGACACTGTTTCCCGTGGGTACTTACTCCGCCCCATGGCATGAGCGGCTCAAAATACACAGTCCTTCACTACTGAAGCAACACAATCTGGAAAGAAACATCCCACCTCATTTGAGACGTCGAAAACAGCGCTCTGAATTTCTCCAGTTGCAGTTGAAGTGTTGCTAGTCTCTTGTGTACACATTGTGTTAACTCTGCTGTGATACTGCTATTCTGTTTTGCGCTAATTTACGTTTCTCCTTTACTTCTCACTCAACTTCCATCTTAGTTTCCTTGAACAACCTGAGTCGAGACCATGAATGTGCTGCAAAAACCCCAGTATCTTCTCCAGACAACAGCAGCATCCCTATCTTTGAGCCCGCTGGACGTTGTCACGCGCTTGAGCTGAGGTTAATCCTTCGACAGTGAGTTTGCAAATAACCGAGCTGCGGCAAAGGTGATTTGCGACTGGGGAATCCACACTCGAATTCCTTTCGATGATTGTACAGATTACGAACGTCCACGAGTAGCGTCGAGTAGGGATAAACCCATTGCTCAGGTCAACGCTTATAAAATACACCAGCCGATGAGTGAGGCTTTTTTCCAGAACGAAAGACTAACTCGACACGGAATGAACGCGAATTTCACAAAACTTCGAATTGAGTGATGTTGTGAATCTTGAGTAACAAGTGGTGATGTGTGGGGTTCAAATGTCGACCAGGGAATGAGCCAGAGCAGCTCCCTTTTCTTCTGGCTGAACTCTACACACGAGGTTACAAGAGCGCTCCCTCATTATTAACTTGAGCAGATGCCTATATGGGTGGGCAGTACGGAGTTACATTGCCTTTACCGTCTCATCACACCTGGCTGAGTCCTGTTCTGTCCTTTGGCTTGAATAATGAAGCCATGATGCCATTCAATGGATGCGCTAGCACCCACAGCATGAACCTTTACAATATAATTTGCATAAGGGCTATAAGGTGAACGACGTGTGGCAACCTGTTGGAGGAGCATAGTACGTCGGAGGTTGTGCCTAATACGGTCACTCTGCTGAAGTTTGTCATCTGATCAGTGTTCAGAACAACTACGTCGAGACTCCCTGCACTGATACCCCAATTACTTTGAGGAATTCAATCATGCGGCCATTATTATACTTCGCCAGTGCGTGTAAATGCACCTGTGATATCTTAGGGAGTGAAGTAGACACTGACGAGCATGGCACTTCACTTTTTGGCCTATTCAGGCAGCAAGGCTATGTCGCTGCTAGTTTCAAAGAGCCAGAATACTACTCTTTCTCCTGGTGCTGTATGTTCGAGGGAATAGTACTATCGAGACAGGGAAGTGTTCCAAATCAACTGCGTTCTTCACCAGAGAGAAGGATTTCCTATCATTATTTTCGCCTACGCCACAAACCCCCTCCCTCCCTCGCACTGTGTCAACACCTCTGGAGCATAACTTCAAGATTATTTTTTCCTGTAGGAATCGGTGGCTACTACTCATCCGACCTCTTCTTTATTTTCTGACGCGGCATGGTCTGGATGAATCCATTCACAGCCATCTAAACCTTACGCCACGAGAAAAGATAGGGGTGAAACAAAGAATATGGACCGACTGCTTGATAACGCTACGACTTCATGTATCGATATGCGTCCGTTAGTTATCACATATTTATTTCATATACCTATTCTTAATTTCATTGAATTCACTTCTTTTCATAGTCTTTGTACATTTAAAATAATTATATCACGGGGTATTACATAATGAACATTAAATAATTGGCATAATCGTACAGCTGTCGTTATTTCTAATTTCAAACATGGCGTCAGAGCCTACGATGTCGAGCATATCGATAACCTGACCTCGGTTGTGATATATCGATATATTGCCTTATCAGAGGGAGCGGTCCCTATTCTTTGCTTTTACCGAAGACAGATACGGAATGAACAAAGCCGAAACGGGAGTTCTCACTCAGCAGAAGACGTTCGCTGAGCCTTTCATAAAAACTGCACCATTTCCATCCTTCAGCGAAGTAGGTTAAGTCTTGTGTAGTAATAATTTCTAGCCCCCCCCCCCCCCAATCTTTCTTTTTGCATATTAACACCAATTCTGCACGCAATCCCCCTTTTCCGTAATTTTCTTTCCAAAACCTCATTTTGGCCGCACGGAGTACTTCAGTGCGGTGGTGGTGTGGCTCACATAACCATACGACTTGTAAGCCCTACTACCCTGTGGGGTAGGGACCCTCATCATGCCCTTTCTCCTAGCCTCCATTCAATGACAACCAGTATTTTCTGTCTAGGGTGTAGCATGTAATCCTTCTTCCCAATCAGTGGTTCCCAGCTGAAAATAAGCCTTGGTTAGATTTCACAAATGGCAGTAGAACCTTCTTCTATGGTGAGTCACTGAATTTATTGAGCCAGTTATTGGATATCCTGAACATCGGTCGTCGATCACCATTGTGTCGCGATAATTGGGTTACCCCTCGATTGTGTGAACAAGCAAATCATTTGTTCTGTGAAGCTGTGGAGGAGTGTGTCTCGATAATTGGCAATTCAGTCAAGTAATGTTAACATTTATTTTTTGCCGGCGATGACTGGGGAGTACAAATGTATGACTCGCAATTCCGATTAGATTTCAAAATTCAGCTGAAGTAATTGAACACCTTCTTCAAATATAGTTCACAATTATGGTCAATATTTACACAAATTCAATGACTTTAAACAGCCCTCTCCAACTCTGAGAATCGTCTCAGAAACAGGAAATTGTTAATACGCTACTCATTGTTGTGCGATGGGCCTAGAATTTATTTTCAACTTCCATTTCTCTCATTTTCTCAGGTTCCTTGTTGATGACGCCACAATCGTTCCAAGGCTGCAGTTCTGTGGTCCCAAAGAGGAGAAATATCGTGTTGCTTATTGCAGACATCATGAAAACCGTTTGCCAGTCGGACAAATTCGTCTGAAAAATGAAATTATAAATAGCGATGCTGAGTTCTAATGTACAGTGAGTAAATTGGATGTCGATTCGAATAGAAACGGGAAAATGATCGAAGTAACTTTCCTCCAAGTTTATATGAACCATAGCTTCTTTATAAAATGTCGTAGCTCTTAATATTTAGGAATTTATTGAGTTACGATGCACAAGTCGTTTATAAGAGTGAGTACACGATATTTTTGAGAAAGTTTACCGTTTTTATTCATTAAAAACAGCAAAACATTGAAGTAAGTGAAACGGTAGTGGTTCGAAATCTGGAATTTCGGGGGTTGCTTCCAATTATCTTATGAACGCTATAAAACTTCCTACATATGGGAAGTTTATTTGAGAACGCTAATATATGAGCTGCTATTTATATTTATTGTGCTGCTATCGTCATTTGACGACAGACGAGACTTCTATGGTAGTGTAGTGTCATTCGGAACTGTCCGTGCAAAAATTTTAATCATAATCTTTGGAGCCATGTTCCACATTAAAAAAAAGTGTACCGATTCTACTCACACCCTTATTTTGGTTGGCTGCTTAGGCTCAGCCATTATCTTTCAAACGCATACATTTTTCCGACGGAAAGTAAAAACTAGATGAAAATAGTTCGAAAATGGAGTGGGAAGTGAATAAGGCGGTGAATATTTTAAATAGTCAAAATGTAAATGGCGAAATTTGGTTCTACTTAATTATTGCCTATTAGCACTTAACGTAACATAGCGAAATCGTTCCACTGAGTTTGAGTCTCATTATTACTTCGTAGGTAAGTTATCGTTGAATGATCGTATTATCTGGAAAAGACGAAGCAAATGTATTCATACCAGACACCTTACCTCATCCTTAATTATGAAAGTAGCCCAGAAGGGGGAAATTATTGATGCCAAATTGGCGAGTCCGTTCGTTATCCCTATCAAGATTCCGGCCAAATTGGGAGACAAATCCATGTGGTTGCTGTTAAAACCGCCGTACATTCTGGCGTTAGTGGTAGTAGCTATCGTGAGAAGAATGACGGCTCTGTCACGTTTGTAGTGAATACTGAGAGCGTAGTTAGAGCGAGAGCTGGTCCGTAGAACCCTGTGAGTAATTAATGGGCGTTATTAGTCGTTTCAATACGGAAATTTCAATGCGTCGTGTAAAAACTCACGAACGCTGTTCCAGAATTTTCTGGTGAAATTCGTGCTCGTTCGTCTGGCCATTCTATCGACCAGTCTCGAAAAAACCACACCTCCTACGAGCATCCCCAAGTACGTCAGTGCAGAGAGGAACCCGTTCTGTGAAGAAAGGTGCTTTAATGAGTAAGATGTAACCTCGAAGCAGGACATGCTGATGTTCATTTATGTGACTGTGCTCATTCGGAGCAGATCTGACCTAATGGAGGCAGCTTTACAGATGGTATGCTCGTGGTGCGGGGAGTTGGGACTGTCCATCAACTCAGCTAAAACGGCCATAGTTCTATTTATAAGACAAAGTCAACTTTCGTTATTGAGGCCAAAGGAAGTAAAGGGTAAAAGTAAAAGTAAATCTGGGTACAATTCTGGATCGTAAACTAACCTGGATGGAGCACATCCGATATACTGCCAAAATGACTAGTGAGATGAAGACTGGATTGGCCGGCTGATTTTATGAAGCCGTTGTGCCCATCTCATATGGGTGACACAAACCTGCCATCCGGGAGAGCTGTAGTAGTCAAGCCGACGTGCAAAGGCTGGGGTAATGAAAACCACGCCAACCAGTACTACGGAACATGGAACATGTTTGACCTTCTCCTCCTTGACCTATTTGTCAAGGCAGAGGCTATGGAAGGTGGCGTACAGCCTTACCAGGCTTGTAATAGCTAAGATGCCACAGGCGAGTCGTGGGCACCTGGCTATATTCAGGAACTTGGGAATCTATGCATATATATTGGATTACTGGAAAAGACAGGGTGGACCATCTGGCTTGTTTCGTCTACTGCACCTATAGGGCCACTTGGAACCCGTGAGGCCCTTAAAACCCTTGATCTCAGGGCAAACAGACGACTTAAGACAGACAGAGGAAGAATTTAAGGCAGATTGTGGGGAACATCACGGGACACTGCAAAATGAACAAACACATGCTTGTTGTCGGCATAGTCAATCCCCCTCAGTGCTGATGGTGTGGTACAGATGTAGAAACTCCTTATTATCACGTCCTAGCAGACTACCAGAGACTGGAAAGACAACTTTTTCTAGGTTGGACATCACAGAAGACTCTTGCAGGAAATACTTGGCATTCTTTAGGTGGCCAGGCATGAACCTGAGGCATTAGGACTGCCGTGGCGCTTATCCCAAATATGGAACAGACATAGTTATGGAAAAAAAATCGAAATACACAATTTGAAAACGACAAATTTACTATTTAGCCTGCAGGTGACAGTGGGGCGCCAAAATGTGGGTATGAACGATACACAACTAACGATAGTTATCATGGTTAAAGCACCGTACACTCTGTTTTTTCAAACAGGGCTGTAGAAACATTGATGGAACATGTCTAAATCATGTACTAGTGCTCAAGTGACGAGAGCAGCACCAATGTATCACTTATTCCGTGATTTCCGGGCCAAAAGCGGGGTTAGTGCAATTTATTTCATATAAATCCCGCTCTTATGACAGTAGTGCTCCCCAAAAAAGCAGGGCGGTAGTCCTATAAATTGTCTATACGTGTAAGTTCAAGGGAGCCATAACATCATCAGTACGGAACCTCAGAATTTTCACATGAGCTTTGGTTTCTTTTACCTCGGCGTTATCATGACGCTGTTGTGCAGGAGATTCTTGCTGACAATCATCAACCAACGCTGGTGGTCTCCTTCCCAACGTCAGCCTGGTCCTCTATCAAACATGAATATTGTCAAAAAATCTCTGTCGACTAACCTCTTTTATGCTGAAACCATACACTCCGTGTATGTACGTCGGTATCAAAGTAAAAAGAGTGAAAAATCCCCAATTGTTGGTGAAGTGCACGAATAACAAAATCCTAACCGGCCTTGACGTGGCGATTGATTTCCAGGGTATTTTTATTTTTGGAACATCAAATACAGTGTACATTGCACAGTGCACAAAATGTGGAGGAGACCTTGAGATTGTAGATTACTCGCGTTATTCGATTTTGCTTTGAGATTTGACACGATGTAGTCTTGTTCCTCCTTGGAAATAGATTTGTCAGTTATTGGAGAGTGCGAGCCGAAGACGAGACCAAGAATCCCCAATAAGATGGAGCTACCTCCTGAATCAAACAAAACCGCAAGCTCAGATCCTCTTCTATTTCTCTCAATCGACTAAATTTGAATGACTGCACACTCACCGGAGACGTAATAAATTGATGGCCAGCCACCGAATGATACAGCGAGCACGCCACCCAAAGCCATCATGGTAATGGTGCCCAGTTGACATCCTGCAAAGTACACTGATATGAGGAAACACTGAAATTTAGATGAAAGCCTCCAGGAGTAGGTACATACGATAACTTCACTGTGTAAACCGTCAGCATGAGCGCCAAGTACCTCACCGTGTGACAGAATTTCTATGTTAGTATTCAGTCACTCATCATTTCGTTCCCTTGCCTTGAGACCAATAAAGTCATTTTGGGTTGCTTCCGTAGCTTGGAACACGTAGATCAACTTCCCTTCACAATTATCTCACCATGTCCGTTGACAGTGAACTCACACTCTCTCGTTTTCTATCTCGTATACTTCACTGTATCATCTACTTCAGATATACTTCTTCTGAGAGCCTCCTACCTCAAATTAATGCATCACACGCGAACCACAAATGTGAATTTGACAACAATCTGATTAAACCTGGTGTTGGCTAAAGTGCCCAGATAGAGATCATAAGAAAGAGAGGCGTGGAGTTGGTATTAGCCACCAAAGAAGGTAATCAGATTAGCCTCGCAGATTATTGCTTCAAAAAAGTGCAGGCGGGTGTCTGTCAACCAATCATAAAGCCCTTGCCGGTTACTTGTACGATGATTTGAGGCTAGTTGTGTTTTAGCTCTAGCTTAAAAGCGCATCCGCACATTGATGCATCTCATCAGTAGCACTGAACACGCTCACTGTCTTTACATAGTTTAGTCTTTATATTAATCCGTGTCTGTTACTCACCTAAGAATATCCATGAAAATGACCCTCTCTCTTGAGGAGGTATCCAATTAGCTATGTGCGCATTAGTAGCAGGGTAGAAGAAAGCCTGGAAAGAAAATAGAAGCGTTAACAAATCCAGATATGCTAGAGTATACTACAAACATTAGGGCAAAGATAATTCTTTTTTCTCACGGCTGCTGGTATACACAAAGCATTAGTGTGATATGCTCGGTTATACAAATTATTCAGAGAACAAAGTTAACTTACTTGTTGAGCGAGTTCATCTTCCTTGGCTGGTGATACACTGAGGACGAGCACTTTCGATGTAAAGGAACATCATCTTCAGGCCGTCACTCAGTACACAGCTTTTTCGTACGAAGAGCAACGGGTTTTAACAGAAGTGTCGAGCTCATGCTGAAAGGCTGATTCCGTTGCCTGGTGCGTCACCCTAACCCAACGGTTTCAGCCCTTTTTATGTGTTGCCGCGGGGAAGTTCGAGAACTGCCCCTTCAGCCGTCGGCTTCTCCACCGACGAAGGGATGAAGTTTGGGTTAACTTCCAACGACAACGGATTTCCCCTTTCGTACTTTCCCTGCATTTACCTCCTTCTCCAAGATACACCGCTCTTCCCAGAGACACTCCACAGACATTCCACTATCAACTCCTGTCCTAGTAACTTCTCCCTCTCTCCATCCGAGACACCAGTTCAGCCGTACTACCCTTGTGCCGCCCTTTTGTACACGATCTCAGCTCTGTTCTAACTCTACTCAATTCCACACGAATATTACACTCCTCCTCATGCTCACCAAGTTTCATTTTTATTTCGGTTCTCGAGCTCCCCCTCTCGTGCGCCCAACAAGGAGTGCAGCGGTAGAGGAGGCACTGGAAAGGAAGGTATGATGAAGGTGAAGGTAAATAAGACATTCAGTGCCTGAAATAATCCACCAGGAGTTAATTGACTGGGAACGGTTTAGTTGGTCACTTGGCCATTAGTTTTCTGTCGTTTGTTATTTGTTTGATCACAAGGCCGTTTTCTTCCAAGCAATGACATTAGTGGTGTGAATATTGCGTCAGATTTGGTATCATTTTAGGTCGGGTACTACCCCGATCTCTTTAACGCCTAATTAAAGGACGATGACACAACGTGAAATGAGTGTGTGGGTGAACACTACCACGCAGGTCCAGGAGCAACTATTCTGATAACAAGAACTGGCCCATGCAGATGCAATGCGTGATTGTTAAATGAGATCATTTGGGATGATATTGTGACTCTCATGCACACAAATATGTATACAGGTATACAGTTCCATACACATCGGTAAGTACAGGTTGCCTTCAACAGGACCATTCTGGGCATCCACTAGGAGATATGAATGTTCACTGTGAGTGCTTATCGATTCAGTATTAAGGAGCACAATGTGATAAAGGGAGTAAATACAAACTGCTTCCTGCAATTGTGTTACAGAGTCCACGCAACAAATTTGTCGTGTGTCTAAAACTGGTGGACACTGCGTCACCGTATGTATCAGGCTTTCCATGGACTCATTGTGGTTCCAGCCTAGGTGAGTAGTAGCAGGCAGTCTACCCTCGGAGCTCACGGGGGCTACTCCACCAGGGCAAGCCATTTGGTGCTAACCCCTGAACCCGAGGAGGGCTGGATAGATGCGGTAGTGCTTGAGCCTCATTACTAGCGCATGGAGTGTGACCTGACATAGAGGGCTTGCGTTATCGTAAACCCCTCTGTCATTATGTTCAAAAAACCACATGGGAGCAAATACCGTACTGAACCAATTGTGTTCCCATTTGGCCGAACGTGCACGAACGTTCCCCAATCCCCCTTTATAACGGACAGACCATAAATGAAACACTTTTTCCTATGATTTTCATCGTATACCTGCCCACAGCCTTGCAGAATCCGAAGGGTGCAAACCGCCCATATCCCGTTTGTGTGTAGCGCCATCATAGGTATTACTATAAGATCGAAAATAATCTGATCGCCCCAAACTTGTCACTTAGGACTCCTGCTATTGGTCCGGTAAACATGTAGCCGTAGAAGAAAACGCTGGATATGCTCCCTTTCTGGCTTGTCATGTAGTTAAGCGTCTAAGGCAGAAATTCGCAAGGATGAACGACATTTTGCTTTGTATATCAGACAAAGCTACACAAATCATGAGGTATAACAAATAGCGAAGGATATACATGTTATTTAGTTAATTACACACTTCTACTGTATTACGCTAGTAGAATGTGACTGGCACATAATATAAACTACTCGAGTCCGTAAAAACTATGAATTCTCTTGTTCGATGCCGGAAAGATGGAGAATTTAACTTACATAACAAATTATGTGAGAGGGTGATAGTTGAACCTACATAAAACACTTCCATTGAGTTTATTGTCTCAACACTTGACGTGGTGGTTATGCAAGTGGCGAACTAATTGAGCAAATAGAACGCTCATGAGAGGCAGAATGACTGATAAAGTTTGTCTCAGGGTCACAGTGGATTATCGGGAACTCTCCCAGACAAGTAAAATCCCTGAGGGCCATTTGAGAGGCTTCAGTACGTTGGCTTCCATTCCAACACGTTAGTTGTTGTAATGTAGGGCATGATGCAGTGGTTGAGGTGAGTCTAAAGCAAAGGCTGGCGGACGATGGGGTTTCTAGTGGATGAAGAAATCGAAGCAATACATTGCGAGACAAGAGGTTTCCAGTGCCCCCGGGACAAATCCTACAGACGTTGGAAATGCTGATTGATTTTCTTTTTAGTTTAGGCTTGCGCCAAACAAGTTGTGCAGCGCGTTTTGTGATCGCGTATTATTCATATCACTCCTAATATATTTCATGCATGATGCTACATATTTTACCATACAACGTATTAAGTTAATTATTAAATTATCTGGAGTCGTACGTTACTGCACTTATACTGCGCAGTATACTGTGCATTACTTTCCACATAGTCATGGTTTGCAGTATCATCAGTCATCGCTACTAAGCCCACATAAACATTCACCCTCTGCAAGTACGCGACAGTAAGACCGACGAACAGTAAGAGTGCTTGCCCGTGTCGTCTGCCAAATAACGCTGCAATAAAAATCGTTCACGTATATGGGAAATGGTTCACAGCTATCCTTAAATATGCGGTATAGGTTCACTACGTAAGTTAGGACTACACGTTGAGCGCGGTTCCTCTAGTCACATGCAGCGGTTTTTATATACGGTACTAACTAAACGATTTTTTTTTGGCTCACCACTAAAATAAACCAGGTGGAACTTGAGGTATCCCACTTGTGTCACGACTATTATTGACTAACCACCGTGTATCTTTATGTGCTGTTTATGGAACTGTAGACCTTTTTTGAGAAGTGTAGGGAAAATGTAAAGCAAAACGTTATTTGAAGAAACGACAACGCGCTGAATTTCGTGACTCTTTTTTAAACGCTGGTGTCAAGCTTTTAAGGTAAATAGGGTATTTCGGGTGTGTGAGGTATCGTTATTTAGGTACATAATAATTTTTTGATTCTTAATCGAATGGAAGGAATCTCGGGGGGACTGTGTCTCGATGATAAACAATTAAACTACAGTAAATATTGTGAGGAAAATTCACTGCTTGAAGAAACTCGCCGGACAGTGTTTCGAAAGTTATCGTTTCTTCCTGGCCTGCACTCATGTCTAGAAGTGCTTTCTGTCTCACTCAAACCACCCGTCAGTTCGACTCTTCACTCGCACAGCGTCGTTTAGAAAATGTCGATAAAATGTTTACTGGTATTTTTAATTTGTTGAATAAAGTGGCAATGTATGCTTATGAGTGAGATGGTACACAACTATCTTTAAATATAGGTTGAAGGTACACAACGGATTGCAATGATGGAGCTGGAGGGGTTCAGTATTCGCTGTGGTCATCGAAGAGGAGCCCAGCACTGGTTCTGGTTGTAATCGAGTTTTGGCATGCTCACCTAGCCAAATTTTGGTTTATTATTAATTCTGAATAGTAACCTATGTTTTCGAACCGGCAATTTTTTTACACTCCCCCCCCCCCCACCACCAACCTCAACATGAGATATTTTACTTTTCAAGACATTGGGATTCCAAATCTGCAATGTCCGCCCGTTGTGTGCCCTTAACGTGAACTAAAAACCCTTGCTCTCGGCATGTGATTGTCATTGCAACCAACCCAACTGACACGTTTCCTCTCTGCATGAACGCAACAGTATTACCATGAAACAGCAGGATAGTTGCACATGACGTCTGCCAAATAGTGCTGGAAAAAAAAGTTCTTACTGACGAATCTTTAAACGGCTTTGTTGATCAAGTGTGGCGTATCTCACAAGTTTCCTCAGCAACGTTCTTTCGCACAAATATCCCATTTGGTAACTACTTCTGCCCGCCTGCTAAGCAATCCGATCGGAGGAAGCCCATGATTGTTATGAGCAGAAAATGGTTTAATAAAACCAACGAAAAGTAAATTTTGGTAGTTAAAACGCATATACGCTGTGCTTTTGGTATCGTTTTCAAAGTATTTTTTGACGCTGGGTCGAATCGAACAATTCTCAGAGCTGTGTGACTGCGTCTAGACCAAAAACTGTGGAACTACAGTAATTATAGGGGCCAAAGGATCCGGTAGACAATACAGCAAAAGTAATCGTTGCACTACCCCTCGTTTGAGTACAACCACCCGTAAGATTGACTCTTCCCGTCGTGCCGTAGAAACTGAAGATTCGAGAAAAAACTGTTTCAAAACTTATGTCGGCAAGAACCAAGACAAATCCGAAACATGCCAAAACCGTTAAATCGCGACACATGGCTTTTAAAAAGTGGTTAAAATGGGTGATAATGTTTGAAGAGAACTAAAAAGTAGAAGCACACTGACAGTACAATGCGATATGATGCAAGTTTAGCCTGTATTTGCGTCCTTGGTTTATGCTGATCGTGAGAAAGAGCATGCAGTGCTGTTTCTAATGAACTCGTTATTTTTTTCAGCTTCTGTGTGGAGTCACAACACTTGGCCCCCTTGTTCGGTAATGAGGGAGAATTTGGATGACAGTCCACCGAGACGAGACGACTGATGAAACGGTAACATTTTAGCGAGTGGCACAACGAATTGGCCAATATTTCAAAGAACATCTATTCTTTTCTGATAAATCTCGTTCGCATGACGTCCACATCCTCAGAAAAATCTGAGTGATCATATAATAAGCTAACCACACGATGAAGGTTCAATAGTGCTCTTTTTACTGAGGAAATTACGGAATATAAATTTAACGTTCACTTACTTCACTTTCGTTCCTCAGCTTTTACCGGATAATTCTGAATCCGTTAAGGCGATCGTTTTGAGATAAATCGAGTCGACAGTCTCCTGAATCACGCATTAATTCTGAACAGTCATGGCGTAAGTGGCCACCAGTTCTGCGTAGATAGTTCTACGTGGCAGTTCATGAGACTGTCAATACAATACGAACTGAATCACTCGCGATGAAGTTGTGGAAACCCATTTCATGAAATAAAACGGATAAAAATATATAAGAGTTACAGTATTAGATCGATTTCGACGGTTTGTTACTGATGATGACTTGACCGTCGAAACCGATCTAATACTGTAACTCAAATTTAGAGGAAATATACAATCGTTATATATTTTTATCGGTTTTATTCCTGTCAATGCAATTTTTCAGGGAAGGCTCGCGTTTAGCTCTTTGGAAGTGTTGGGTAAATTGCAGGTGCGACGCATCACACAACTTTCCTTAGATTTACACAAGTTCACTGATTTTCATGGCTTTTGCTTCCGATTCAATTTATTATTCGCTCAGTACGTTTAACTTGCGAAAACGCCACTTCAGTGTGGCAGAAAGAGCGCTTACAGTACTAGATTTCAACTGCTGCTCATACTCATGCCCAGATCATTGATTATGCAGTGGATGTGTTTTTGCTAAGAAGGATAATAATCAGTTTTCCGGAGGTATTGGGTAAACACTTTTAGAAATGGCAGCGAGCAAAACGGCTGTGGTCGAAATTATGGAATTTCAGGAGTAGTCCCTGTACATCTTATGAGCGTTATTAAATGCTTATAGTATAATTATTCAATTGGACTAGCACATCAATTCTTTTGAAGATTCTGAGCGGAGTTTGTCAGGAAAACACTGCGCTAAATTGTTGAAACGTTTTGTAATGTATTAGACTGCTCTTCATTTTACTACAGATGAGCATTTGATGGCATTGTTTTGCCGTTAGAGCTGTTTTGGGGGGAAAAATGTTTAGTGTTTTGATCAGTTTGACAAGTACAATTAGTCTTGGGTGGTTTTGGTGTTCCATGGTGACCTAGGGGCTAGATATCAAGTTTGAGCTGATTTGGTTCCGCCATTTTCTGTTAATTGCGTTCACAGATACACACACACCATTTCCCCAAATAGTGTTTTCCGGACTCAATAGATAGATCATCATTTTTTGTTCAGCCTATTACATAACTTCCCTTGCTACTTTTTAGACCAAGGAAAGAAAAAACATACTTTATAAGTTAATAGAATGAGAAAAATTGCTCAAGGCATGTGGGTACTAACGTAGATTGGACCCCGGAGGGTTTTCAGGCATTACAACTCCAGCAGACAATGTAGCGGTGCGCGTTGGTGGATGAACATCTATTGAATCACAAGCGGCTAACATATTTGGAGATAGAAACATGCGAGTAGAGTCAAATTTGTTACTTACTTAAGACTAATTTCAACCATTTGGATCGTCCTGCTCATCGTTCACGGTCTAGAAAGATCGATAAAACCCGAAGTATTGTTCATTATTAAACAACAAGCAAGTCGAGGAATCCCAGTGTTGAAACGATTTTGATTCAATTTTTGAGGGTCGATCGTAAATGACGTAACGGTAACACCGTGTTTTCATCCCTTGGAATATGGCGAGAGGGGCACAATAAATTATCAAGAATGTCAAAGAAAATATATTTAAACGCAGTTTTCCTCCTAAACCCCCGCATCAGATGTTAGCGTTCTTTGCAAAACGTGAGAGGTAGCAATACAGCGAGAGTTCAAGTTTAACGATCGTAAGATGGTTAGCTCCAGAATTCAAAGTATGAAGTTTCACTTAGTAGGGTCTCTTTCATTTTTCCGTGACTTTGCGAAGTAGAAAGAAACTTTAAGTAATCGACTGGAAAAAATTTAAGGCCTACTGAGACACACTATTTTGGAAAATGGCCTGCGTGTGAGCATAAACGCCTGAACCAAATCAGCTTAAACATGATATCTAGCCCACACGAGAACATCCGCCCCAAATGAACTGTAGTTATCGTAGTGATCAAAACACCAAATATTTTTTCTCTCAAAAATAGCTATGACGGTTTTGATTACATTTTTTATTTAGACAGCTCAAAATGCCATAACATTTTTATTTGTCCATAAATGACTAGAGCGGCACAATAAATTCCGGAACTGACAGCGCTAACGTGAAGTGGTGTTTTACTAAGTTTAAATGAACTGATTGAATAATATATTGAACTAGTAGCAAAAGCTATCAAAATAGGTGAAGTTATGCGGAGCTACGGAAAGTTCTGTGATGCCTCGCATGATACTCGATACTTCCAAAACGCTAAAAGTGAACCTTCTTTGTAAAATCATGTTGTCTTTTACTTTTTTTGAGATACTTTTTTGTTCTCACCCGTTAACGTCGTATGAAATGCACACGCTGATAACCTACTGCTATAAAGGTCGTGCGCATTGAGTGGCTGCCTGATGAGGTTGATCTGCTTAATGAGTATTTGAGAAGACGGCTCATGTTATGAATATTAACCATAATAAAATCAAAATAATGTCATTTGGGTACATTAAACCGCTTCGTAAATCAGATATAACCGACCTACCCTCAGTAAAAATGAATAGTGAAGTGCTCGAGCTGGTCAACCGAGTCAAAAATTTGGTATGAACTATTGAAGCTGACCTTGCATGGCGAGCCCAGGTGACGAATATTTGTAATGCAGTTTTTAAATCTCTTTATTAGCTATGGCGAATTGTCAGTCAGTTCCCGATGCGAGTGCGAAAAAACCTAGTTGAAGCTTTTTAGTTGGTTGCAAATTCGATTACGCTACGTTACCATTTTACGTTCTCAACGGGGAAATCACTCAGAAGCTCAAAAAGGCACAAATTGAAACAGTTAGGTATGAGCTACACCGAATTATAAAAGACTGAGGCGGCTGAAGATTGGCGAGAGGAAGGAGCTGGCTGTCGCGACACCAACGTTCAAACTGCTGAACTTCGACAAACCGAAATACCCGTGCGACAAACTTACCTGGACGTCCATTCTAGAATGTGAAACGTGAAAGTGCCCAAACACAGATCGACAATACATGAAAGATCATTTCTCTTGCAGGGAACAAGAATCTACAAACATAGAAATGTTCAAAGTAGACAGTACAACTAACACATTCAAAAGCAATTCTAAGAAAACGCTACTTCTTAGATATAACTGATGAGCATCTGTATGTATAAATCAATAAATGAAGATAAAGTTGTTGAAAAATTTGGTTATTCATGACATGTCTGGAAAAATGTTTAATTTTATTTTGCATTGTTAGGAAATACATATCGTTGTTCTTATGAGTTACTGTTGTGGTGTACATTATGAGCGCTGTTGTACTGAGAAGTAATTTTTACATGGAGGAAGTTGTACGTTGATTATTGGCCTTCTTGTAGAGAGAGCCTCATGATCTTATTTCTCCCATGATGCAAAATGAAAACCAATTTTGAACGGTTTTTTGTACGACTATTCGCTCTGCCTGATAAATAAAAATCATTTTTAAAAAAACCGAAGTGAAAGAACGTTATCAGGTGTGTTTTTTGGTTTATTATTCATTGTGAATAATAACCCTATGTTTTCGGTCACGAAAAATTTTTTACAACCCCTCCTCAAAATTTGATACTTTACGTTTCAAGGCATGGAGATTCCAAATTTGCAATGTCCGTCCGCCGTCCCCCGTCCCACGTCCCCCATCCCCCGTCCACCGTCCGGGCCGTTTTGTGCCTTTAACGTGGTCTAAAAAATTCGTTCTTTCGCCCAAAAATCCGATTTGGTATCTAGTTGTGCCCACCATCTCGGCAATCCGATCGGACGAAGCCCGTGGTTGTAATGGGCAAAAAACGGTTAAAAAAATTAACGAAACGCAGTACAACGCGGGAGCTACAGCGTCCCTCCCGTCCTCGCCTCGCGGGCAGGCGGGCGGCTAAACTCCCCTTTCGCCTTTCGCTTCGAGCGCCCCCGTTCCTATTTCCCCGACGTTTTAGTTTTAATACGATTCAATTTTTTAGATTCTTTCGTTTCATTCTCATTTTGGTTTTTTCATAGATTTTTGGTTTAATTTTGATATTAGTATATAGCGTGCATGTTTTCATATTAAAATTCAGTTTTTTCTAGATACTTTCGTTTTTTATTTGTTTATTTTAGTATTACGATTCAGTTCTTTTCGACCTTTTTTTGGGTTTCATTATGATATTTGTCATTCGCGCATATTGTTCTTTTCGTTCAAGAGAGAGATAAAGCAAAAACTAGAAGGAGAGAACTATACTTCAAAATAAATGTTAGCTGATCCGCGTACGAAATAAATCAAAAGTGCACAGTGTTGGCGTGCAACCGTATTTCCGTAAATGTCACACGTTACGCAGTGATTACCTTACCCTTCGGTTTGGGCGCAGTTGAGTCTGTCATGATGAGCTCTCCCGGTGGCTCGTTTGGTTTTTCGCATTAACACGAATGACCAAATCTGCTTAAAATATTGAACATGGCGGTTAACGGGAGTGACAGATTGTAATATGAGATTACTGTGAGTAAACCGTCCAGTAAATCAATATTTACTTAGAACCAAAACAACAGCCAATTCGTTGATCGAATAAAACGCACTCGAAAAACATCAAGCAGTCGGTAATTCGACGAAATTACTGGTTCCCATCGATGATTTCAATGATCCCATCACGCCATGTTTCTCTAATTGCTCTTTTTTGGCTAGTTGTGACGCGACCACCGTGTCGGGTGATAAACTATCAAAAATATGGCCTCCTTCTCGAAAATTGTATATAAGTATCGGTGAAATCGTAATCGCGACTAGCTCACCGTGCAGTGATCATCGACTCAAGTTTGAATTCCGGAATTACTGAGGTAGCTCGTGGTTAGTTTCTGTCCATTATTAACCTTCCACCGTGCGATTAAGTTAATGGAGGATTATTGTGATTCGTTTAAGAAAGGTAGTATCATATGGGTGAAATTCATGTCAGAAACTGGGCCCCTCAGGACTACAGATAGCCCCCCTGGGCCCCTTAGAGTCTATAGCTACAATTCGAAAGTATGGAACATGGGAACATCTCTGGGTCAAGGTCCCAATAAAACAGAAAGAATATGTGAATGAGGGGTCTGGGTATCGGAAGAGAGGAAGACGCCAGGAGCATATAGATGCTCCAAGAGAAAGGAGTGGCTACGTCTACCCCGAGGGAGGGAAGGGACATTAAGGGATGAGTTTTAGGTGAGAGATTGTGACACGATTTCATTCCCTCTCAACATGACGCTTGATGGCAGTGAAGTGAATTTCGCTTTTCGCCGCCAAGTAAGTTCAGTGCAGCTCTCTTCACTTTCCCAAGCATAAAAATGTCGAAGTACAAGGTTTACCATTCGGATCGCTATCAAATAAAAAATTTGACAAAAGTCGCTTCAGCAGTTTTTGAAAAAAAATATTTGGTGTTTTGATCAGGCTAGTTCATACAGGTAGGCCTGTAGTTAATCAGGTTTAGAATTTATTTTCAACTTCCAATTCAGTCATTTTCTCAGGTTCCTTGTCGACGGCACAATCGTTCCAGGGCTGAAGTTCTGTGGATCCAAACAGGAGGAATATTGTGTTGCCTATCCCAAAGAGAGCGGCGGACACCATGAATACTGTTTGCCAGTCCGACAAATTCGTCTGCAAAGTAAATAAATTTTATTACAAAATAAATTTCGATCAGAAAGGAAATAGGAAGTACAACCAAGGGATGAGAAATAAAATGGTAGGGAAATCAAGTGAAGAAAGTTTGAGATTGGGAGTGAAATCTGATTTGGGTTGGGGGATGGAATGGAGGAGAAACACAAACACAAAACAACAAGTTCCAGAGGAAACATAATTTATATTCGCTACAAAATCGGTAAAAAATTGAGTAGAGATGTGAACTGCCTCATTGTATAAGAGTTGTTGGTTACAGATTAGGTTTTGTAGAAATATCGAGCGAAGATCACCTAAGTACCGTACAGAAGGAGCTAGTACTTTTTAAAATACTTCCCATGCCCCTAAGAAGTACGAGGAAAAGTTATGTAATCGGCTCAAAATCATTTTTTCATTTTTCTTCACATCTTTATATTTCAAGGGCTACCGAAGCCAACTGGGAAACGAACCTTAAAGGAGTCCAAACGGCTGTACCGAATGTTCTTTACAAAATGAATTCAAACATATTTATTATTATTTAAAATTTGTGTAATCAATTAATTTTGAAAATAATTAATTTAGTCAGAAAAATTTTAGCGTGATTGGCCCCAAATAGCTAGAAATAGCGAACTATATGTATTTATAACAGACACCTTACCTCATCCTTAATTATGAAAGTAGCCCAGAAGGGGGATATTATTGATGCCATGTTAGCGAGTCCGTTCGTCAATCCCATCAACACTCCTGCCAAATTTGGCGACAAATCCATGTGGTTTGAAATGAAACCGGAATACGTGGCGGAATTAGTAGTGGTTGCTATCGTGAGAAGAATTATGGCTCCTGTTACGTTCGTCTCGAATACTGAAAGCAAAGTGAGAGCCAGAGCTGGTCCGTAGAAACCTGTGAGTGATGAATGAGCGTTATAAGGTTTATAATGAACACGAAAAATTTAATAATACGTCACGTTGTTTCGATAGTCGTCTAAATCTCACCAACGCTGTTCGAGAATTTTCTCGTAAAATTCGTGCTCATTCTTGTGTTCATTATGCCGACGATTCTCGAAAAAATCATACCTCCTACGAGCATCCCCAAGTACGGCAGTGCAGAGAGGAAACCGTTCTGTGAACATACGTGCTTTCATTATTAATCCAGGACATTCGGCTGGACTTTGTCATTTCCACGGGCGAACTTGAGGCTAAAGGTCCTCAAGACGCTGGCGATTAAGTCCTCCTGACACAGCTGACACGTTCTGTGGAATATCCCTAGTTCCCTGCTAACTTAGGTGTCTGCGTGAGGTTGTGAACGCAATGGAAAACAAATATCCAAACCGAATTAGCTCAAATTTGATATTCAGCCCTCATCATTTGACGTAAAAGTAAGGATTTGAACAAAACCGGTCCAAAACTAACTGTAGCCTTTTTTTGAAATTTTTTGATGGGACAGTTTCAAATAAAACGACAGTAACGTAAATTCTCAATGCTGGGTAAATGACGATACCCGCACAGTCAATTATCGAGTTTCGATCAAATTCCAGAATGCAGATTATTGTCGACACTTCAAGTAACACATTTCACGGCATTGTTCGTGCACTAACCCAAACATCAAGTGCAAACCATCCCAAATGATAGTCCAAAATATTACTTATACAGTGGTGACTCAATGAGGATCGCCTCATAAGCCCACTGCAGGAGCTTCTTAGAAGCTGAGCGTTGCAAGAGCCGTATCAAAGTCCACCAAGTTCATCCTTGAGGATCACGACAGTTTGGACACATAGGGTTGATGGAACCTATTGGGCTACATTAAGGATCTCCCATCAGCCTTACTTCCCTGCAACTGACAGTCTGTTCCTTGGTCTATACAAGGTGGTTCACTACAAAACAGCAAGTCTTTGAATAACCCGCGGTAACCAAAATATCTACAAGATTTGGTTCATCCTTCAGTGACTACCTTAACGCCCTTCCAGGGATCACCCGGCAACAATTAACTCTTTAGTGTACCCCTTGACTCCCATTGTAGGTACCCTAGTGATCGCAGTCTAGTGGTTATAGATGTAGATTCATATTTCTACCAAAGTTGGCAATTGGATTGGAACTCGTGATCGCTGTAATTTTCTCCAAACATTGTCTAAAATCGCGCCTCCTTTTTCGGGGCGTTTCAGATAACAGTAACTGCAAGCGTTCGGTTTACTTATTTTTCTTGGAGTGTTTTAATCGAGGAAGGATTCAGTCTCCATCCTGAAATCGGGTGCAAGAAGTGGAAATAGACGTAGAGTGAATAAGTGTGGCACACCCGAGAAAATCACGAGATTGGAAACAGCAAGAACGAAAAATACGTCGACTAACCGCTTTTATGCTGAAACCATATACTCCGTGTATGTACGTTGGCATCAAAGTAAGAAGAGTGAAAAATCCCCAGTTGTTGGTGAAATGTACAACCAACAAAATCCAAAACGGCCTTGACGTGGCGATTGACTTCCAAGGTATTTTTATTTTCTGGAACATCAAATACAGTAAGAAATGTACAATCTGCAGAAATGCGCGGAGAAGATTTTGTGATTGTAGGTTACTCACGCTACTCGATTTTGCTTTGAGATTTGACACGATGTAGTCTTGTTCCTCCTTGGAAATAGATGTGTCAGTTATCGGAGAGTGCGAGCCGAAGACGAGACCAAGAATCCCCAATAAGATGGAACTACCTCCTGAATTGAACACAGTCACAAACTCAGAACCTGTTAAATGTCTTGCAATCCACAAACATTGAACGGGTGCACACTTACCAGAGACGTAATAAATCGATGGCCAGCCACCGAATGATACAGCGAGTACGCCACCCAAAGCCATCATGGTTATGGTGCCCAACTGACCTCCTGCAAATTATAATATGAGAAAGCACTAAAATTTCTATGAAAGCCTCCAGGAGTATGAATTTCACTCCATTTTCAGGGTGGTATCCAATCACTCGTTACCGATTCCTTCTAATCAATCATCCTTTGCTTTGAGACCAATAAAGCCACTTTACGCTTCTTCCGTAGATTGGAAACACTCATCAACGCCCATTTGCAATTGTCTCATCATCTTTTAAGACAACAATAATGAAAGTGTGCGTGTGATAATGAACTCTCGCTTTCTCGTATCTCTACCTCATTAGCGCACATAAGAAAGTATTTTTACTTTCCTTGCTCTACGAAGTAGGAAGGAAATTTTGAGTTTTCTTCTGATCTTTACGTTTCAGACCCTCCTGAGTCCAAAAAACACTATTTGGGAAAATGGTCTGTGTGTCTGGGAACGATTTTTAGAGGAAACCACCGTACCAAATCATCTCAAACCTCATATTTCGCCTGCAAGTTCCCATAGGACGCCAAAATAAGGGTATGAAAAAAATCCACCGAACTTTAACTATAGTTATCTTAGTGATCAAAACACCAAATATTTTTTTTCTCAAAAACGGCTCTAACGATTTTGATTAAATTTTTTATATTGGTAGCACCAAATATAGCAACTATACCATAAAATTCCCATTTATGGGAAAATGACGAGAGCAGCTCAATAAATTACCAAAACTTTCGACGAAATCGAATTTAGCGCGGTTTATAAATAAAACAACCGTACCAAATCAGCTGAAACTTGATGTCTAGCCTACAGGTTACCATGGGACGCCAAAATAAGGGTATGGGCAAAATCCTTCGAAAGTTAACTATAGTTATCATAGTGATCAAAACACCAAATTTTGTTTCTCAAAAATGGCTCTAACGATTTTGATTAAATTTTTTATATTGATAGCTCGTAGTATGAAAATTATACCATAAAATTCCCATTTGGGGGGGAAGGACGAGAGCAGCACAATAAATTATCAAAGTTTTCGACCAAAAGCGTTTTAAGCGCAGTTTTTTCCTTATAAAGTCCGCTGGAATGTTAGTAGAATGCTAAAAAAAAAAATTGGTATTTTTGTCCAATCCAATACCTAAAGGGTGGCTGTTTAAAAACGCTCATGAGATACATGGGGCTCACTCCAGAAATTCCTGAATTTCAACTGTTCTAACAGTTATTACCCAATAACTCTACAAAAGTGATTACTATCCACTTCAAAAAATTCGTGTTCACAGTCTCATTAATTATCTGAGTACCGATTGCTCAATATTGGTCCTGCAATGAGTACGAGCTGCACAATAAAATCTGGAACTGTAAGCGCTACTGCTTCCTGGTGCCGTAAAGCATTATTTAACCAAGATCAAATTAACTGAGTGATAAATGAATTGATTAAATCGAATTGGCCATGTTCAAAGTGAATTGACGTAGAGCTAAGGGAAGTTGTGTGTTGCAACGCACCAGGCATTTATAACACAGTTCCGATCTACTCTCCCATCCATTTCAGACGTATTTCTCTGGAAGATTCTTAGAGGTCGTATTAACCTTAGACATATGACGTCATCACTCGGCGTGAGCACCAAATTCGACAACACAAAGCATCAGCAAAGCCGAACCTGCTCGCCTGAAATGCCCAAATAGAGGGAACAAGAATCAGAAGCTTGGAGTTGGCATAAGCCGTCAAAGAAAATAATCAGATTGGAGATTCTTCCTTCAAAAAACGCCCACTGTGAGGTTCATCAGACACGAAATTCAAAACGACTACGCAGCATTGTCATTGGTTTGTGCACGGGTGTCAATTAATCATAAATCCAAAGCCTTTGCGGGTTATTTGTATTTAGGGCTAGTTGTGTTTTGGCTCTAGCTCAAAAGCGCACACTCAGTGGAAAGTGAGCACGCTCATTAACTACATATACTGTCAATAATTCATTCCTCACCTAAGAATATCCATGAAAATGACCCTCTCTCTTGAGGAGGTATCCAATTAGCTATGTGCGCATTAGTCGCAGGGTAGAAGAAAGCCTGAGGAAAGAAAATAGAAGCGTTAACAAATTACAATACCGGACAAATGCGTTAACAGAATCATCGAGTTTTGTTAATTCTGGTTCAGTATATTAAATCGTTCCCAATTAGCCCGTCAAGAACTATCTATCGAACAAGAATTATCTTGTTGTGTATTGCTGGTGGTGACTTACTGCAAGTTGAGCAAGAACCTCAAATGAGATTGTGAGTGAGCACTATACAGTCCAGGATAAATTGTCCAGACAGGAAATGCGGGCTATGGTTTTGTTGAGAAAAACGACGAAGCTATTTAATTGAAAATCTTTGCGCCGCTGATTGTCACGGTCTGGCTCTTGTAACCTTTCAAGTAAGATGTATGAACTATGTCAGGCAGGAAAAGAATAAGCAGGGAGGCATTGCATGTAGCAAATCTTCACAGAACGTGAAGGACAACAATGAGCTGGCAGTCTGCGTGAAAATGAAATAATGAACGCTGCAAACAAGCCTTAACTCATTGCCAGCATTGTGGCATGGAAATGGCATTTAAACCAGCAGATGGAGAGCGACATCACCGAGAGGCGGTTCAGCCGCTCAACAACCACGTCCAGCGCCGTACGCTCTTAAAATGAGTGGTACCGCGAGCTAAGGCCGATTGTGTTTTCATTTGCTCGGTTATAAGTTCCAACACTACCAGAAGCAATCCAAAAACGAAACAGTTCTTCTTCGTATACCTGCCCACAGCCTTGCAGGATCCGGAGGGTGCAAACGACCCATATCCCGCTCGAGTGTAGTGCAGCCATAGGTATCACTATTGTCAGCAGTCCGCAGAAAAGTCCTCCCAAGATCGAAAACAATCTGATCGCCCCAAACTTGTCACTCAGGACCCCTGCTATTGGTCCGGTAAACATGTAGCCGTAGAAGAAGACGCTGGATATGCTCCCTTTCTGGCCTGTCGTGTAGTTGAGTGTCTGAAGCAGAAGTACGCAAAGATGAACAACGCAGCTTATATATTAGACAAAGTTACATAAATCGTGAAGTATGACGAGAGAAAAGGTACATATAAGTTGTGTAGTCGTGTGTTCAGTAGAAATACTATGAGTGACGAATAAACATTCGTGAAAGGGAACGTAATCGGATTCTAAGAGGTCACAAATTATGTAGAAATAGGAGAGCGAGAGTTCCACCAGGATTTAATTCTTCCACTGAGTTTATTGTCTCAGGAGTAAATAGGAATTGTCGAAGCGGTTATACGAGCTCTTTTCATGTTCACTCCAGATAGGGGAATGCCTTCGAAGCCATTTGAGGGAATATCGTCAGGGACTGAAAAGAGGCAGAACGCAATTTCAGAACGTTACTTTCAAAGACGCAGGCGTTGCTGTGTAGAGTGTAATCCATTGAGATTAGTTGAACACAAAGGCTGGTTGACAAGGGAGTTCCTAGTGGACGAAGAATTCGAAATAATAGATTGCTAGGCTAGAGGTTTTCAGAGTCTTCGGGAAAACCCCTGCAGTCGTTGGAAATGCTGGTTTCTATTAGTCTTTGCCTGCAAAACAGCATGTTTTGAGATTGTCTGTTTGTACACACGTTATATCACTCCTGACATGTTATGCTGCTTAACTATGTAATGCATATAGTGGATTATTAAAATTAATTTCAGGGATCGTAGGTTAGTGCTCTCATACTTACGACATAGTCATGGTTTGCCGTGTCGTCAGTCATCGCTACCAAGCCAACAGAAACGTTCACCCTCTGCAAGTACGCGACGGTAAGACCCATGAATAGTAAGAGAGCTTGTCCATGACGTTTGCCGAATAAAGCTGCAATAAAAATCGTTTGAGTTACGGAGCGAGGTGCTACACAGCTATCCTTAATTATGCGTAAGTTAGGACTACACTTAACTTTATGTGCTGTCTATGGAACTGTAGACCTTTTTTCAAAAGTATACGAAAAATGCAAAGCACAACGTTAGTTGAAGAAGCGACAAGCTGATTACCTGAATTTCGTGTGTTCTCCAAACTAAACGACTGTTGTTGAAATTTGTGTAGCTTTTTGTATGTTACTTTTGTTTAAACGCTAATGTCAAGGGTGAGGTAATGAGGAATTTCAGGTTTGTGTAGGTAAATAACGGTTGTTTGATTCGGAATCGACGAGGAGTTTCAGTGGTGTAGCACCGCGTCTACATGGACAACAGTGAAGCGCAGTAAATATAGTGAGGCAAATTCACTACTTGAAGGAACTCGCGGGACAGTGTCTCGAAAGTTATCGTTTCTCCCTGGCTTGCACTCATGTCAGGAAGTTCCTCCAACTCCAACCACCGGTCAGTTTGACTCTCCTCTTCCCGTCAATCGCATTGCGCCTCCTGGAAAATGTCAATCATCGTTGTTCAGCTCTGGTCCGGTCATGTTTATTATCGTTTACTGGTATTTTTCGACGCTGAATCGAATGGGTCTCGGAGGTGTGAGACTAGGTCGAGCTGTTCGAGAGACTAATAAACCGTTGTGCAATAATTGGCAGGAGTCTGTTTCTTTACTGCATTTTGGATGTTGTGTCGAGTTGCCGATATATACTTTTACCTACCTTAACCCTTCAGTCCCTTTGTCGCACCTCCAACTTTTGTACGTCCTTCTGAAATAAAAATCACAGAAAAACGGCTGCCCTTTCACACAAATGTTGTTGTCGTGAGAAATACCAGGATTCAGTCAGTACGTAATCAGATGGCGCTCAATACATCATGGTGCTATGAGGACGTATCACCGCTCACAATTTGTAAGCACCTCACCTACTTAGTTATAATTATCATAGTTTTTGTCCCCTCTACATGTATTGTTAAATTCTGATTTACCTAGTGTAGTCGTAGGGCTCGATAATGGTTGTGAAACGCCAAAAAACTCGAAACTTGAACAGTACTTTGAACAATTTCACAATACCATTCGGCCTTTCAAGATCAAAAATACGTAGTAATGTGCGTTGAACATATTTTCATGAATGCCACGGGCGTTGAGTTGAGTGAGTCTTACCCTTCGGTTTAGGTACAGGTGAGTCGGTCATGATGAGGTCTCTGGAGGGTTCGTCTTGTTCACATCAAATCAACACCAACGACAGACTCAGCCTAAAACTCTCAATATGACGTGTTCGGTAATCACAGATTATAACTCAAGATTGGAAAAACTTATTTGTTTTTGAAGTGGACCGTCTGGTAAACAAATATTTACATAGAAGGGCCAATTGTTTTATCGAATAAAGAGGCAAGACAACTTGACAAAAAAACTAACAATTGCTAGTTCGACGTAATTATTGGGTATCGTCGATGATTTCAATGATCATTGGACGCTTTGTTCTTATAATTACTAGTTTTTATTGTTGCTTTTTCTACGTACGCGTGACAACCGTATCGTCTGATAAACGAGAAGTAAAAAAAAATAGCCTCGCGCTCTCCAGAGTGGTACATAATGATCGGTGGAATCAAACTCACGATTAGAACGCAGTGCGATGACCATCGACAAGTTCCGGATATAAGGCGGTTTGAGAAGAGTCTCATGGTTCATATCAGACTCCGGGAACTAGTACAGCACGCCCGATGAACAAGGCAGAGATCCTTCGAAATGCGAGACAATATTACAATTACAATGAGTGCATTCCCCATTAACACTGGTTGACGAATTTTCCTTCCCCTGGTCACTCAGCATTTCTCTCTCTCTCTCTCTCTCTCTCTCTCTCTCTCTCTCTCTCTCTCTCTCTCTCTCTCTCTCTCTTGGCTACCTTGGCTCTGTAGGGGTATTTGGCGCTCTGCTCGAGTGGTTTACATCGTACCTTTGTCGGCGAACTCGGAGTGCCAAACGACTTGACGGGATGCTATCTGCTAGTCTCGATATCTGGACAGGAGTACCCCAAGGATCTATTCTCTCTGCGCTGCTCTTCATGCTCGCTATAATCAACACGGTGTCCGAGGTATTTAAGAAGAGCAGATATATGTTGTAAGCTGACGAACTATAGGTTTATCTGTCTGGAGAAGTCTCGCGAGACGTCGAGCTGGGTCAAGCATTAAATTGGGAACTTGTAGCACTTTCGATGTAGAGATACTATCGTCTGGCCGTAAAGTCAATACTAAAGTCAATTAGTTGGCCGTGGTCTTTATATCGGAAGAGAAATTACTTTGAGTCATTGTGCCAGCTTCGACGTTTTGCTTCAGATTTTCCGTACCACTTGAAGTTCAAGGCGGTACAAGGACTGGTCGCCCATAACCTCAGGTTTGGCGGCGATGTGTGAGCTTAATGGCGAGAAAGAAGCGCTCTACGGAGCACAGAATGCTCTAGTACGATTTGTATACAGTTGGACGACCACGTTACATCGTGCTATAGATGATTAGGGCTGGAGACCAGCAATTTAAATGTGCCGTCGCTCTGCTCCTACTTAAGAGCTTAAAATTCAAAAACTCTCTCTACATTACCGAAAACTTCGCATTCCTCCTCACAATCCACCAACATGAGGAACAATATAGCCTAATTCAAATACTCCGCCATCGAACCGCAATCTTCAATAGGTCCTTCATCGCCACACCTGTACGCATTTTTAATGAGGACCCGGATTTTTTGACCCCCCCATGAGCATAGCGTCGTTCAATAACATGCAAAAGCGCTTTTGGAGGGACGTGATGTGTATAAGAAAATGGGATAGCTCTCAGAAGTCATAGAAAAATACAATACTCCAGGAATGCCTTATTTCTTTCTTCTTTTGGTTTATTATTCATTCTGAATAATAACCCTATGTTTTCGGCCAAGAAACATTTTTTACGACCCCCCCCCTTAAAATTTGATACTTTACGTTTTTTAGACATGGGGATTCCAAATTTCCAATGTCCGTCCGTCGTCCCGGCCTTTAACGTGGTCTAAATAATCCGTTCTTTCGCGCGAAAATCCCATTTGGTATCTAGTTGTATCCGCCATCTCGGCAATCCGATCGGACGAAGCCCATGGTTGTTATGGACAAAACTTGTTTAAAAAATTAACAAAACGCAGCATAATCGCAAATAAGCATTGTTTCGTATCGTTTTCAAGGTATTTTTACATCCTGAGTCGAATGGAATATCAGACGTGTACAACTGCATATAGGGAAATCACAGTAATTATTAGGGTCAACTAATTCAAAGAACTTGCGGGAACTACAGCGGAAGTCAACGTTTCGTCGTTGGGGCTCCCTCCCTCCCTCCCGTCTCCTCAAAACCACCCACCCGCTCGCCTCACTCGACTCGCAACGTCGTGCCAATTGCCGAGGGTTTGCTGGAAGTCTCTGTCCCAATTACCCGACTCTTTTTGCCCGACAGGGCGGAAGAAGGTTAGGGCCACTTTCTCCGCACACCCTTACATCGGTTCATAAATGTCTACAGACGTTTAAAGGCGCCTGGCGCCGGGGGAATATTTAGTTTCCGTAGTTCCATTGTAGTCGGGCCATGTTTCGTATGGTTTACTAGTATTTTTCGATGCTGAATCGAATGGAATGGGTCTCGGAGCAGTAATTTGCAGGGTTTTTTTCTCTGTATGCTGCACAAGATTTTTGGATTTACGACGTATAGTACACTTGGCCAGGGAGAGAGGGCCTTATGACCCTAATCCTTCCTGGTTGTTTAAATAAAACGCACCAATCAATCAATCAACCCATCTCTATGTCTGGTTACCCGGGAGATTGTCATCAGGAGCACACCCCAAGGCACCCCATACAAATTCCCTTCTGTCGAACAACCAATATATCCTTCACAGCCACAGCAATTCGCATCTACAGCAACACTCCGGGTCTCTTCAAACTCACTCAAAGCTTAAAAAGTTTAAACTTCACTCTCATATATGCTAGTGCTTAGTATAGTATAGTACTGTGCTAGTTCCTAGTGAATAAATACGAGATGTGAACAAATACAAGGAAAGGAAAACTATGTGCGACGTGGGCGTGAATTGAGTAGTTTTTGGCTCCTTTTCTTTTTCGTCTTTTATATTTTTATGTTACGTTAATTTTTTTTAAAATGATTTGTGAAATATTATCTGTACATAACTGCTCGAAGCGTGTAAATCGTTCAACATTTCCAGGGGCGGAGCCCTATGGACCTAACTGTCTTTGGTTGATTACATCAATCAATCTCTTTCCCGCTCTATCATGTATGTGGTTTTTGGATTCGGTGATTGCATTACTTCCAGATTTTTATGATGAGTTTATTCGCCTTTCTGATAACATGAAGGGATTGTCCTAGGATTTCCCTAGGGGAACAACTTCGAAGTTCGGGCCTGAGGGTGGTCCGTTGGAGGGTAGGGCTCGGGAATAGCTGGGTTTCTCACCCACCCCACCCAGCTTGTACGAAAGGGCGTGTAAGTGTTTGGTTGAGTGTCACTTACATTGTATGGATGTGCTATTTGTCGTTTTCTCTTCTTTTTGATATTTACAGTCTTTTAGCAAAATGTATGGAAACATGAATATCATGAAATGAGGAGAGTAAAGGCAAATTGTATAGGATTATTGTGATATGTGTATTCTGTGGTAACGGAAGATACCCTGATGGTTGGCTTTAATTTCCCCACCTACCAAACCTACACCTTTCTCTACTTTACCTAACCCACCTAAATTACCTACCTACCTAAATAATTCAATCAATCTCTCTCTCTCTCGCCTTGCTGAGCAGGCTTTCTCCAACCAACCACAGCAAACGTTTAACGGCGTCCTGCTCGTACCATTTCTCGCTAACCGTTTAAATACCTGAGCTCTCTCTCTCTCTATATGTATCGTTAAGAACTTCATTTTGAGAGTTCATCAGAAAAAATTCTCAGCTTTCGTCGAACTCATGAAATGTAGTTCATAATTGTTTTCAGAAATTTCCCCAATTTTATTAACGTGCTTGGACGGTTCTTCCAAACCCAGTAAATCTTCTGAGATAAGGGAAATTATTAATACGCCCTCGTTTATGTATTGCGACAGCTTTAGAATTTATTTTCATCTTCCAGTTCGGTCATTTTCTCAGGTTCCTTGTCGTCGACGGCACAATCGTTCCAAGGCTGCAGTTCTGTGGATCCAAATAGGAGGAATATTGTGTTGCCTATCCCAAAGAGCGCAGCAGACACCATGAATACCGTTTGCCATTGGGATACATCCGTCTACGAAATACATCAAATACATAAATAAACTTACTTCAATAATGAATCACTACGATCACAGATTAAAAAGAAAAATCTAATGAATACAGGTTGAAATTGGGAGTTAAACAGAGATAATTTGCGAGAGACTGAGATTCGTCTGTTGATACAACGGGGGAAGTAAGATGTAAGCGGAAATGTATGCAAAATTGAGTAAAACCTGTACAAAATGTCTGGTGCGAATCACACCGATTTCCTTCGCCTCGCGAGCACTCAGTGATCACCCAAGCAACTAATAAAAATTGTAAAATCAACGTGCCTGTTTGATGAGTTCCTCTCCTTTGGCTGGTGAGATACTGTGGGTGAGCACTTTCGATGTGAAGACATCATCGTCTGGTCGTTAAGTGAGTACTAAAGTCAGTTAGTTGGTCGTGGTCTTTATATAGGAAGAGAAAGGTTAATGGGATGGTGCAGCGTCATGGAAGCGAGGGGGTAGGAGGATGGAGGTCGTGCACCCTGGGGAAACCCTCTAGAAGTGAAGGGAGGCGAATGTAAGTTATGTCCTAAATAATCTGTTGATTGTCGGGTCTAAATCTTTTTTGTATAGGGCAGTCTGTAAATCCGTCAGTTGGTTGTTTTCGTTTGTGTAGTGTCTTGAGTTGTGTCGATATGGCATTTTGTTTATTTACGAACTGTCCACTAAAGTTGTTTTGTTTATAAATTTACATGTTTTCTAATATTTTCAGTTTTCGCCTTTTGTATTGTTTAAGTAGTAAGATGGTGGTTAAGTCCTGTATTTTGGTTGGTTTATTTCCAGTTGTCTTGAGGTGGTTGTCAAAGTTTGAGTCGTTTTTGTTCCTACTAAGAGATTTAATGTGTTCTGAATATCTGGTCCGTATTTTTCGTTCTGTCTGCCCTATGTATGCGTTTTTACCCGTGCAACTTATTTTATATACTCCACTTTGGTCGCGTGGGTCTGTTTTTTCATTCTTAGCAGTTTTTTGGTTTTAAGTGTGTTGTCCCTACGTAATGCAATTTGTACGCCTTCCTTTCGGAGGATGTTAGTTATTCCATGTATTTTTGGTCCTGTGTATGTAAATGTGGAGCGTATTGCCAAAGTCTGTGTGTTTGGTGTTTTTGGAGTAGTATTGTCTTAAGAATTTGTTTATTGTTTTTTTTTTGTACCCATTATTTCATGCAGTATTGATAGTGTCAAGTTCTTTTTTGTAATTTTGTTTGGATAGTGGGATAGTTTTTAGTATCATGTGTCTGAACGCACTTAGTTTATGTACAGTGTATTGTCGTCTCCGAAGCATTAGGTTTACTAAAAATGTCGCATTGTGGTTCGTTGCAAGCCTGTGTGAATTTTAGGCCCAAGTAATTAAGAGTTTCATTTTGTTCTTCGTCCATGTGATATTGGATGTTATTATGGATATTGTTCAAGTCCTTTAATATATCATCAGTGTTATCACGGCCTAATATGCAGATGATGTCATCTACATACCTGGCGTAATATTTGATGTCGTGTTTTGTCATTAAAGTCTGGATGTGAGTTTTTTCGTAATGCTGTAGAAATATTTTGGTCAATATGGACGAGGTAAGGTTTTCCATACCTAATCCATCTTTTGGCTTTTACACGCTATTGTTAAATTGGAAGTAGTTCTGTCCAAGTGTCAGTTTGGTAAGGTTGGTATCTATTTGTCTTAGTCTCGTTTGTAGTATGTCGAGGGTGTCTTTTATTGATATGGAGGGACATACATTTTTTGACATTTGATGTCTTTACTTTGCTACGTAAACTCGAAGAGTGTAACGGCCAAAAGCGTCACGAAAATTAACCTTTAAGGCCGATTGGACAAGCCAACATTTTAACCCGAGTTGCAACCGCAGTTCCTGTGGCTTAATGCATAAGGCATCGGTCTCCTAAATCGGAGGTTGTGGGTTCGAGTCCCACCAGGGTTACGACTTTTTTGTTGACATTTTATGTCTTTACTTTGCTACATAAACTGGAAAATGTAACGCGGGACATGTAACGGAGAAGTGTCACTAAATTTGTGTTGGGTTAAGTGCATGGTAACGTCTGTTACGAAAATGAAAAATATTTTTTGTGTTGTAATTTTATATTTCTTTATTTAAAATAAACAAAATTATATTAAAAGAAAAAGACATAAAATGTCCCTCGTGGTTGCGTACTTGTACGAAAGCTGTACCACCCGTTAGTGTTTACAGTACTTTTTATATCAAATGATGCGAGTCAAGGGTTTGTTGTTATTGTCATTTTTATGAATTTTTGGCTGTCCATTGAGTAGTTGTGGTTTTAGGTTCAAATTTATGTATTTATAATGTGTTTGTTTGGTATGTTAGTGCGGTTTCCAAGTGCATTTCGTATTTGTGTTCGCTATGAACCCAAAGAAGACGGACTCACCAATCAGGTACGTTAACTTTAGTAACTTACCTACTGGCGGAACTAACCCGATTACATGAATAACTAATAAAATTCTGTTTTTGTGTGAGAACGCCGTCATATAAGCAAGATTTGTATAGAATAAAATGGGCTGAAATCGACGTGCTCTACAAATTTGGATAATTTATTATGCTTCTCCATCATCCTCCCTCAAATGAGAATATCAGAATACTACCGTGTTATTTGGAGATGTGCATACGGAAGAATTAAGTAAAAATTGTGATAGCCATAGAAATTGAGAGAGGAAAATTAGTCTCGAGCATAGTGACAACGATAGTTTAAAGCGATACTCTTAGTTTGGCGCATCATAATGATCAGCAAGTTAAACTCGAAATTTGAGCCAGTTCAGTCTTTCCTTCTACGTCGGTTTCATAATCACACACAAAATTTTTGGACTCAAAAGCAGCAGAAACATGAAGATCCAAAAAGTAATTTCTTTTATCCGATTACTTAATTTTTTTAACTCAAGCCCACTCCGTAGGTCTAAAGAAAATAAAAACTAAATTTGGCAAACAAAGCAAAATTACGTGCGTAGTGAAATACGACACGGAATGTTCGACAACTAAATCGTTTTGTGCTATAATAAATTTAAATCTAAAGGCAACCACAAATTCAAATAAATGCACGGTGCTGCTTGAAGCAACGAAGTATAGATATTTATAAATGACAACTTACTTCATCCTTAACTATGAGAGTAGCCCAGTAGGGGGAGATGATAGCTGACAAGTTGGCGAGTCCGTTCGTTATCCCCATCAACACTCCGGCCAAATTTGGTGACAAATCCACGTGGTTGCTGTTAAATCCGGGGTAAACGCCGGCGTTAGTGGTAGTTGCTATTGTGAGAAGTATAATCGCTCCTGTCACGTTTGTCTCGAATACCGAGAGCAAAGTGAGAGCCAGAGCCGGTCCGTAGAAACCTGTTAGTGATTTATGCGAGTAATTAGATTTGTTACGAATGAGGAAAGTTCAATACTGCGTCGTGTTGTTAAATAGCTGTTCAAACCTTACCGACGCTGTTCCAGAATTTTCTGATGAAATTCGTGCTCATTTTTGTGACCATTATGCCGACAATTCTAGAAAAAATCATACCTCCTACGAGCATGCCCAAGTACGGCAGTGCAGAGAGGAACCCGTTCTGTGAACAGTTCAATACAAACAGGTAACGTTCAGAGGTAGGGGGGAGAAATTTTGTGTGATGCGTCACACCAGATATATTTTCTAGGATGAATCTTAAATTTAGAGTGAAATGATCTCTTTTGTCGAGACTGACGCCGACACAGAAGATGTGTTTTTTGTACGATTCAGTACTTATATCTTATCCCCAGTTCCATTCTAGCTAAAGCCAGATCGGAGCTCTAAGTGCAGATACACGAAGTGAGATAAAATTGGCGTTCGTGAGTATAAATAATGAGAAATACATGGACTAACCTCTTTTATGCTAAAACGATATACGCCATGTATGTACGTCGGCATCAATGTAAGAAGAGTGAAAAATCCCCAATTATTGGTGAAGTGCACAACCAACAAAATCCAAAGTGGCTTTGACGTTACAATTGACCTCCAAGGTATTTTTATTTTCTGGAACATCAAAGACAGTGAGCAATGCACAATCCGCAAAAAAACAAAGAGAAGGTTTCGTGATTGTTGGGTACTCACGCCACTTGATTTCGCCTTCAGACTGGACACGATGTAGTCTTGTTCCTCCTTAGAAATAGTTTTGTCTATTATTGGAGAGTGCGAGCCGAAGACAAGACCGAGAATCCCCAGTATGATGGAGCTACCTCCTGAATTGAAAGAAACCCACAAGCTCAGATCGTCCTTAATTACTTGCAATCGATAAACATTAAATGGCTGCACACTCACCGGAGACGTAATAAATTGATGGCCAGCCACCGAAAGATACAGCGAGCACGCCACCCAAGGCCATCATGACTATAGTGCCCATCTGACCTCCTGCAAAGTAAAACTCGAATGAGGAAACACTGAAATGCTGAGGAACGCCTCCAACAGTATCTATAAGAGGCATGGGTGAACATCGCCCAGCGTGGGCAGTGAGATGTTGTGCAAATGTTACGAGGAAGTTTGGAGATACTTTTGAAGAGTTGCTGACTCTGGCAAAAATTACGGCAATCGCGCCGGAGATCCGATCCACAATCCTCAACTTACGTCGAGAATTATGAATCGACTATCTTCACCACTAGACCACGATCAACCGCTTGCCTTAGGAGTCACTCAGCACACAAAATACTCAAGGTTCACCATAGAATAGGACATTCAGGCCAGTGGCCCCTTTACTTCTATATCAACAACTGTCAAGCAGTATTGGATTCGCCACTCAAATTGGATCCTCTTGCCTATACACAGTATGTGCTGAGATAATTACGTTAGTGAATTTGTCGCATGTGATAGTGAACTCGCACTTTCTCGTTTCTCACCAAAAAGTATCTTTGTAGCATAACAACGCACTGAACTCCCATCCATTTCACAATTACTCCTCCTGGGCTACATATTGACCACAGACATACAACATCATTACTCTGTTTCTCTAGTCATCTGGCGTGCCAAGTAGTCAAAGCTCAACACCCCTGTGGCATATGCCAGAGTAAGAATAGCTTACAAAGACCTTCGAGTGCTTGTAAATGAAACTTGTTGGCGTATAGTTCGATTCGGGTCGTGAATCCGGACACGGGCGTCATTTCTGAGTATTCCGTATGACTAGAAGAGATTGTACATACAACAGTAATTACTGTCTAGGGATGAAGCGTTTAGGAGCTCCACTCAGTCAGTCGGTGCTCCTAATTTAGCAAAATTAGTGATTCTTTCGTACAATGGAACATTTGGATCAACTTCGCTCAGCAATCGTCTTGACACGATTAGCGAATGTTTTGAGTGTGATAGTGAACTCTCACTCTCTCGTTTCCATATGGGTTTTGCGTAACATGTTACCGTATGTTTTAATACGATGGCAACGCATTTCTCTCCCACCCTCTTCATAACTACGTTTTTACTTTCTTTGCTGTTTGTTTCCTTGGTCTGATGGTCTGAGCCCTTATCGTTCTCGCCCTGCAAACCTAACTCGACCTCATGATCTTCCTAATCAGCCCGTATAGTGTTCATCGTCACCCCCAAAGTTTTCTTCATCACCCCTTCATTCAACTTCTTCTGTCGTCAATCTCCTTCAAATTCTCAGCGAGAGTCGACCTGGAGCCGACTAAACACCACGTTTCCTACGACCAGGGTCATCATCATCCCAAAACGCCAAGGAAGAAATTAAATCTTCCACGTCGACTCCTTCTTTGGATGACTCACCTGATACCTCTTGTTCTTCGACTTTCAGGCACCACCAAACCTCTTTCAGCGCCTCTTTACTGAAGCCTAAGTCAAGCTGTTAAATTCACTCGCGTTGTTGGATATTTCCTCCATTCTGCTTCCTCAATTTCCTGTGGTTGCCAATCACACTGCCTGTCACTTCGTTCCTTACGAAGCATTCATCATTTGTTCTACTGCGAGGAGCTCCTAGAACCTTTTAATTGAATTTATCTTCGTTTTCCTCGGATTCACTCAAAGTAATACGTTTTCGTTTTGTAACTGGTTACCTAATTGATGATCCGACGTTGAAATACCCCTTTCTCCCAGACATGCTCTTCAGAGGTGAATGCATTTGATTGATTTCCAATAAAATTATGTGACGATTTCACTCGCTTGTCGGTTTGAAAGATAAGAGTGAAGAGTTGGGCGGGCATAAAGTGAGAATTGGGTTGTTGAGAGATGAGAGGGGAACGTGAGCTAGTAGCGACTATTCATCAGAAGTCAACAAGTCGTTGCGTACGTCAGTAATACCGCTCACGAGCCGCGCTGAACAAGCCCACAAGTGCGGTGCCAGCGATAATGCATGATTTGACTCACCTAAGAATATCCACGAAAATGATCCCCTCTCTTGAGGAGGTATCCAATTCGCTATGTGGGCGTTAACAGTAGGGTAGAAGAAAGCCTGAGGAAATATAACGAAAAAGTTAAACAGATGACAATGTTGAAACGTGTGCGATGAGACAAACATGATTAATGTTTTGCAATGATAGGGGCTTACAGATTAATGAATTTCATAATGGCGATAGGTTTTACGTCCTAGTCACTCAAATTATTTGCAGGATGAGTAGGTCCAGGATCGATTCCTCAGAGAGCGAAAACTGGTCCGTTGTGACAGACGCAAAGGGCACCTGCACATTGGAGGTCCATTTGAATCTCATGCTGGTAGATAGCTCTCCTTATGTCTTTAACGGGACCTCTCTGGAGGTAAATTATAGCAGGTATGAGTGTCCACCGCGATTGCTTATCAATTCAGAGCTGAGAAAGATGTTGTGAACATAATCGCCACATTCATAGTGAAGATACTCTCAAATCGCTACCAGGAATTCAGTTTGTAGTTCAGTATTCCTCGGCATATTAGATTCTTAGGCCAAAAGTTGGTTGGTAGGAGGAACAAGGATGTCAGTAGGTACATCACTGCATTGTCGTGAATCTTCACAGAACGTGAAGGACAAAACAGAGCTAGGCATAGCCCTAATGCTCTAATTGTGAATTCCCCCCCCCCCCCAACACTACATTTGGGATAAAGTTCTTCTAGCTAGTTTATTACCATTTTAATCCTCCCTTTCTTGTTTGCAGTTATAAAAATAATGACAATAACAACAATCATAGTTTCCAGAAATATAACAACAATGGAATGAAAAATAAAATACGTCTGCCCCTCTCACACCACCCTGAACTAATTATGTGGATCCACCTGCGTTTATATGGGGTGGAAACGTTGAACATTGTCTTGCATAGATGGCAGCAGGGCAGAGCAGGTGCGCCCTCCCCAATACTTGTTCATATCACATTGTTTCTCAAAAAGGCATGTAGGAGCCAACGGGTATTATCCTGATCCATCTCCTGGGAGTAAGGAGCTGTACCTGTCAAGGGGGTAACGTAGGTACAGGTACTAGTCGAAAGGAGTACAGTGACTAGTGGACGGAGCTTACTGATCCAGGCCCAGCATCGACGCAGGGGTGGCTTAGTTTAGACAGCTTGCTTCCGGACCTCCCAAACTCCTGGCAGGCATGGGAGGATGTCAGAAGCTGCTTTCATAAACAGCCTTTTCGCATTGTAATGACCTAATGACCTTTAATCCAGCAAATGGAGGGCGATTTCACAGAGCGGGTTACGGCTCACTCTTGTGGTTCATCTCGTTCAAATAACCATATCCAAGATGATCGAAAGCTACTAAAATCACATCGCATGTTAATGTCATTGAATACTATGGACAATCCAATAGTGAACCAGTTCGTTGCTATCATTTTCTTTGTATACCTGACCACAGCCTTGCAAAATCCGAAGGGTGCAAATCGCCCATATTCCACTTGTATGTAGCGCAGCCATAGGTATTACTATTGTCAGCAGTCCGCAGAAAAGTCCGCCCATGATTGAAAACAATCTGATAGCACCATACTTGTCACTCAGAACCCCTGCTATTGGTCCGGTGAACATGTAGCCGTAGAAAAAGACGCTGGATATGCTCCCTTTTTGGCCTGTCGTGTAGTTGAGTGTCTGAAGCATAAATGGACACAGATGAACAACACTGTGTCTTGAGACATATAAATCATGAGGTACGTATGCGTTGTGTAGTTGATTATATATTTCTACTGTGCTATGTGAGTTAAGTATGCCTGGCAAGGTGAAGGTGGAGGAACCCGAACTGCATGTGGGAGAGTCAATGCCCACGAGGTTCAACTTCGTGTTAACCATTCGGATATTCATTAATGGGCGATCCAGGTGGGAAGGGGGAGTTCCTGCTTTCGAAGCTGGGGCCCAGGTATACTACACTGATGGCTCGGTGCAGGGTGGCCTTGCAGGGGCAGGCATCTTTGGGCCGAGAATCAGAGCAGCGATCTCATTGGGATTGCTGGGGTGGTGTTTCAGGCAGAGGTGGCTGTGATGACGGTCTGTGTGCAGAGAATCTACATCATGGTGGACAGTCAGGCCACTTTCAAGGCCTTAGCCTCATACTGTCTTACATCGCGGCAGGTGTGGGAGTGTCTGACTGGACTGAAGGACCTGGCCGAGGACAACAGTGTAACACTGTGTTGGGTGCCAGGGCATCAGGGAAACGAATGGGCTGATAGGTTGGCTAAGAAGGGATCAGCACAGATCCCTATTGGACTGAGCCCTTTGTTGGGACTACCAGGAGCCACCTATGATGAAAGGTTGGCAAATGGGAGGATAAGTGCAGGGACTGCCCGACCCTAGACAGTCAAAACTCGTCATCCAACTCTCCAGAGGGAGGGCCAAGGAGGTGCTTTCACTGGGGAGGAAGGATATGAGGATCATACGTGGCCTGTTCATAGGTCAATGTCCACTGAGGTACCACCTTGCAAATATTGGCAAGTGCAAGGTACAGGTATGCAGGTTCTGCGAGATAGGGCTGAAAACGGCAGAGCGTGTGCTGTGCGTATGGGATGGTCTCGCGGCATCACGCCATTGTGTGTTTGGGAGGCTCTTTCTTCAGCCAGAAGAGGTGGCGAATGTAGAACTTGCCTATATCCTTCGCTTTGTGCGGAGGTGTGGGGCGCATAGGTGACGTCACACCAAGTGAGATAAGTGCCGTGGGGCCTGGGGGTGGTGCAGGGGGGGCCATGATCTGAGGATACTGGACACCTTTACAATAGGCCCGTTCGTGGCTGCAGTGAGGGTGTCACTTGCATCCACCATTTCAAAAAAAAAAAAAAGCCTGGCAAGGAATGCAATCACGAATACGTGGACAAGTAAAGTGATATTCACTGTTTGTGCTAGATGCAGGATTGAAAGAAAATTTATTCGAAGGCAGAGAAATAGACTGAATGCAGACTGTGGTGGGTTCAAAATGGTGGGTATATTGATGTTCCCAAAAAAAACTAGAAACCAGAGTGTGAGAGTTAACTCTTCCGCTGACTGTAATTCCTCAGGAGTAAATGGTTATTGGTGAAGTGGTTATATAACGTGCGGGCTAATGGTGCGAATTGATCGTGCATGAGAAACAGGGTCATAGTTGAAAGGGTGGAGGGAATGGTAGGAAGCCTTCTGAACCAAGGAAATCCCTTAGGACTAAAAAGGTCGGACAGTATTTTCACTGGTTTGGTTCATTGGCGAATGAGACGTGTCCAAAGCAAGAGGTTTTCTACTGCATGATCAGATCCACAGAGCATGTTGAAGGACATGAGGTTATCAGCAGCTCAAACCTGATAGCACTTCCTTCCATTCCTTCATATTCGTTTCGGCTTGCGCCAAACAAATTGCACAACCTAGCGATTGGATGTGTGAAGTATCATTCACGATGAAATGTACTGTGGATGAGACTACACATTTTATAATTTTATTCTATATTTTATTTTTTATAATTACTCTTATACTTACGACATAGTCATGGTTTGCCGTGTCGTCAGTCATTGCCACCAAGCCAACAGAAACGTTCACCCTCTGCAAGTAAGCCACAGTAAGACCCATGAATAGTAAGACAGCTTGTCCATGGCGTTTGCCCAATAAAGCTGCAATAAAAATCGTTTGCGTATGTCAATTGAAGGAGTGGGACGATACATAATCATGCTTCGGAACGCATTGCAAGGCGGTGGGGTAATTTGTCGGTTAAACCTTTCGAAGAGTGCTCCCAGTAGGCACCTAAGGAGTGTGCAATATAGTTTCCTCTGGCTGGCAGAGCAAAAGGAGCATAAAGTGGAGAAAAGAACTGAGCATGCTCTAAGGTAGCAACATATACCTCAATTTCACCTCGTCCCATTGTACACTCTGACTGCTCAATAATCTATCCGTTGAAAAAAATTAGGCACGACGCATCATACAACCTTCTTCAGCTCCATGTATATTGTAGCTACTAACTTACAAAACCTTTTCATTAGAAAGTGTGGAGGGTTTAATGCTCTGGAGTTCATTGGGCTGTCGTCGCTTATGCTACTAATTTACAACCACACTTATAGGTTACACCTCGAATTTACTAAGTTACTTAACAGAAGGACTGTTGGGTGCACGAGGGGGGAGATGGAATTTAGTAAGGAAAGAAAAAGTCGACGAAGGCGACGCGAAAAAGAGGACTGTATTATTACATAGGTAATTCACTGGTTAACCACTCACTCACAGTAAAGTACGAAAGAGTCAGAGTGTCGCGAGGAAGCAGGACGTAACGAGAGTGCAACGAGGGAAAGGTACGAGGAAAAACCCAACTGGTGAAACCATAAGCGGGTAATGTACATTGGCTACAGTCAGAAAATCGAAAGAAAGATGACGATTGACAAGAGTTTGGAGGGTCCAGAAGCTTCAGAAAATATCTGGTGCGTTGCAACACACAACTTTCCTTAGCTCTACGTCAATTCAATTTGTACATGGCTAATTCTATGTAATCAATTCATTTATCACTCAGTTAATTTGAACTTAGTCAAACAACGCTTTACGGCAGCAGGAAGCGGTAGCGCTTACAGTTCCAGAATTTATTTTGCTGCCCATACTCATTGCAGGATCATTATTGAGCAATTGGTACACAGATAATTAATGAGGCTGTAAACACGATTTTTAAAAAAAAGGATAGTAATCAATTTTGCAAAGTTATTGGAAAATAACCGTTAGAACTGGTAGTAAGCGATACGGCAGTAGTTGAAATTCAGGAATTTCTGGAGTGAGCCCCATGTATCTCATGAGCGTTTTTAACACTCACCCTTTAGGTATTGGATTGGACTACAACACCAATTTATTTTAACATTCTACAAAAATTTCAGCGGAGTTTATAAGGAAAAAACTGCGCTAAAAACGCTTTTGGTCGAAAATTTTGATAATTTATTATGCTGCTCTCGTCATTTTCTCACAAATTAGAATTTTATGGTATAATTGCCATATTGGGAGCTATCAGTATAAAAAATATAATCAAAATCGTTAGAGCCGTTTTTGAGAAAAAAATATTTGGTGTTTTGATCACTATGATAACTATAGTTAACTTTCGGTGGATTTTGTTCATACCCTTATTTTGGCGTTCCATGGTAACCTGTAGGCGAGATATCAAGTTTGAGGTGATTTGGTACGGTGGTTTTCTTTAAAAATCGTTCACAGACACACAGACTCACAGACCATTTTCCCAAATAGTGTTTTTCGGACTCAGGAGGGTCTGAAACGTAAAGTTTTGAAGAAAACTCAAAATTTTTTTTTCAGCCTATTACATAACTTTCCTTTCTACTTCGCAGAGCCAAGGAAAGTAAAAAGGCCTTAGGTCAGCCTCGAGAGCTTGGGAAGTACAATTGGGTTTGAGCGCAGTCAACTTCTTAACAACTCTGCTTCAGCCAAGCCCAACGACGATATTAATTTGAATTGCGGCATTTCTATGGTCATTCCTTACGATCCAACGACTCTAATCATATAAAGTAGCTTATTGGCCACCCCAATTTCTTTGAGGACGCTAATATCGTTCGAGCGAGATTCATACGGGAAAAACTACGCATGAATCCCTCTTGTCGACATATTTGATAATTTATTGTGATACTCTTGTTCGTTCGACGACACAAAAAAATCTCACACTATACCATCTGGAACTGCTTATACAAAAAATCTAATTAAATTGTTGGAGCTGTCTTTGAGAACAACTGTAATAACCATAGTTACATTTTTGACCAATTTTGGAGTCCCACATTGACGTGCGGGCACGATATGAATTTTGACACACAGACCAGTACCGGAAATGGTGTTCTTTTGGATTTAGAAGCTCTTGAGGCGTGAGGATCTGAAGAGATTTGTTTCAAACCTTAGGTACTTACCTTTCCACTAAGTAGGGCTAAGGCAACTATTACTCACTAAGTTGATTGAGCAATTTTTGACACTTCAACCGAATACCGAATTAGCCAACAATAGAGCACGTCGTTATAAGCGTTCAACGTTACTTTTCTCATTCTATATAACTTCAACATTCTGTAGGTACCATCGAATCGCAACACACGCGTCACTACATAATTAATCTTCGTCGTTACACTCCGAATAAATCACGGTTCGTACTGTAAATGTATAGGGTACCTCACCTTTCGGTTTAGGTGCAGCTGATTCGGTCATGATGAGCAGCTCGTCTGGGCAGTTCGTCTATTCCTTTTCGTCAACATGAATGACGGGATTCACCTAAAACTCTCAACATGGCTTTTCAACGGGAGCCACAGACTGTGATACGAGATTACTGGAAGCCCAGTAAACCAATATTTACGTAGAGTGAAAAAACGACAATTGGTTCCTCTAATAAAGAAGAAAAAAAATCTAGCGAACGGTAGTTCGCCGTGATTATTGAGCCTCGTCAATGATTTCAATTATCGTTGAACGCTGTATTCCTCTAATTGCTTTTTTTTTTTTTGCGACTACCGTCACGACTGATAAACGAGAAAAAATCGTCGTGTCACGCCCTCCAGAGTTGCTTTCATTTATTGGAGAAATCTTGCAGGTAGACGATAACGAATGCCGCGGTGTAGTGGTCATTACCAACGACTGGATCAAACTCACAATATAGTTGTATGAGGCAGAGCGAATAAGAGAACATTCATCCTCAGCCTGACGCGAAGTGTAGCTACTAAGCCGATTTATTTTTCATTCAGTTCATGTGAACTTGTGATACTTAACATTAAATAATTTATTACTCTGCTGCTACTAACTCTACGGCCGTCATGGAAAACACAACGTTCAGATTGTTGACGGCAAGGGCAATGTGACTTTATTTTAGTAGTTCGTGTCTACGGATCTGAAATTGAAGGGTACATACAACGAAAGCAGTTAGTTGGTTAACAAAACGACGCTAGTTTGAATTCCGGAATTTCAAAAGTTGCTCTTTACTATTTTATGAACAATACTAAACTTTTACCGTATATATATCTAAATAGGATACCATTCTGATATATTTGAAGGTGCCAGGTTCGCGTAAGCGCGATTTATAAAGCAAAAACGGCATTAAAATGTTTTTACTTTCCTTGCTCTACGAAGTAGAAAGGAAAGTTATGTAATCGGCTGAAAAAAAATTTTGAGTTCTCTTCAGATCTTTACGTTTCAGACCCCCCTGAGTCCGAAAAACACTATTTGGGAAAATGGTCTGTGTGTGTGTATGTGTGTCTGTGAACGATTTTTAGAGAAAACCACCGTACCAAATCAGCTCAAACTTGATATCTCGCCCGCAGGTCACCATGAGACGCCAAAATGAGGGTTTGAACAAAATCCACCGAAAGTTAACTATAGTTATCATGGTGATCAAAACACCAAATATTTTTTTCTGAAAAACGGTTCTAACGATTTTGATTTAATTGTTTACATTGATAGCTCTCGAAACGGCAATCATACCATAAAATTCCCATTTGTGGGAAAATGACGAGAGCAGCACAATAAATTACCAAAACTTTCGACGAAATCGATTTTAACGCAGTTTTTAGAGAAAACCACCGTACCAAATCAGCTCAAACTTGATGTATAGCCTACAGGTTACCATGGGACGCAATAATGAGGGTATCGGCAAAATCCATCGAAAGTTAACTATAGTTATCATAGTGATCAAAACACCAATTTTTTTTTCTCAAAAACGGCCGTAACGATTTTAATTACATTATTTATGCTAATAGTTCTCAATAAGGCAATGATACTGTAAAATTATCATTCGTGGGAAAATGACGAGAGCAGCACAATAAATTATCGGAACTTTCGACCAAAAGCGTTTTTCGCGCCGTTTTTTCCTTATAAACTCCGCTGGAATTCTTGTAGAATGTTAAAAAAAAGTAGTATTGTAGTCCAATCCAATACCTAAAGGGTGAGTGTTTAAAAACGTTCATGGGATACATGGGGCTCACTCCAGAAATTCCTGAATTTCAACTACTGCCGTTTCGATTACTACCAGTTTTAACAGTTATTTTCCAATAACTCTGCAAAAGTGATTACTATCCTTTTGTTAAAAAAATCGTGTTTACAGCCTCATTAGTTATCTGTGTACCAATTGACAAATAATGGTCCTGCAATGAGTACGAGCAGCACAATAAATTCTGGAACTGTAAGCGCTACCGCTTTCTGCCGCCGTAAAGCGCTGTTTGACCAAGTTCAAATCAACTGACTGATAAATGAATTGATTAAATAGAATTAGCCATGTACAAAGTGAATTGACGTAGAGCTAAGGAAAGTTGTGTGTTGCAACGCACCAGATATTTTAAACAATTTTTGACAATTAATACGCTGCTCTTTCTCATAAATGTCAATTTCAAGGTACTGTCAAACCATGGTTGTTCGTAAAACAGTGTCGATCATAATCTTTCCAGCGGTTCACGAGGCACATATAGTTGATTCGATTTGAACCCATTTTGTTCATATCAAATCTCGGTTCATTTTGTTTGGCCGTTCTGTCGCAATCGTATTTACACACACACGCGCCATTTGAACCTGCATGGCCACCAGCTCAACCAGCTTTTCACCAATGCATACAGCATTCACTAATAGCAGTCCACTTCTTCGGAGCTCTCGATCAAGATAGCTGTGAGATTAGACGCCTGGGGCTGTGCCTCATTTCCAATTCCTGGAGGAGTCATGCCTTATTACTTCGTGAGTGCCTAATGTAATAGTTTAACCTATTGTTTTTTGAAGCGGTGTCTACTTTTTCTGTACGGAACTAGAGTTAGCTAATCGAAATGTGATCTTCCGACATTCGAGAGTTCTTGACAAATTTGAATGTGATCTACGCATTTAGAAACGATCTAAGCTCCGAGAAATGTCCGCGAGGAAAGAAATCAATACACAGTTAGTCAAGCATTTAATCCCACTGGTTTTAATTCTTTTTCGAGTTTTCTTGCATCTGTAGCATCTGCAGTACAGTTGTTCCATGGCTGAAGATCTGCGGATCCGAATAGTAAGTATATCGTGTTGCCCACTCCATAAAATGCTGCAGACACTAAGAACACTGTTTGCCATTGAGATACACTTGCCTGCAAACACGAAGGAATGAGAAAATAGAAATGAAAAGAGCATCAACCGAAATATAAAAAATGGAGCGTTGGGAAAAGGATGAACGCCACATTCCTATTGCACATCAGTGAGATACTTCCCCAACTCACAGTAAAATACTTGTTGATAAGTTCACCGTGCTCAAACCCAATTGGACTTTCCAAGCTTTCGGACCTTGATGCTGCCTCTGGAGCTGCTGGAAACCTCCCATTGCCTCCGGCCAACTATTATCTTTCTTTCAACTTTCTGGCTCTAGCAGACAACTTTCTCGCTTATGGTTACCCCAGTTGGACACTTTCTCCACCCCATTCCCTCATCACAGTTTTTCTCTTCATTAACCATTATTACGGCACAGCTTTAGAAATACAGTTAAGCACTCGCTCCCAGCTCTCACACCAGCTCATTTACTCGGAAACAACCTGTGACGGGTCAACTCTGACTCTTTCATTCACTCTTTCTAGTCTTTTTTGTCGACTTATTCTTCGCTGGTACTGAATTCCATCTCTTCCACTCAGCCTCGATGCAATGTTTGCCATACATAAAAACCAAAACCAAACCTAAGTAGCAATGAGAACCCGGTAAGTTATGTTGGTAGTTGGATGAACGACAATGTTTCGTAGAATATCGTCGGGCTGATTTCTGGTAGATTCATCGGAACAAACCGCTTACTCCTGGTGTGAGAGCTCAAAGTTCTCGTGTAATGGTAGTTTAACCGCAACTCCACCATGAGTTGTCAGTGCCTACTGTTTCACATGTGCTTATGAGCAGTTAGGGGGGAGAACAAACGGGCAAATGTTCAAAGAGTTGCAATTTGGACTATTTGGTCCGATTCCAAGGTGAAACTACTTCCCTGATTGGGATATCTGGGGGAGTGGACGATGTGGGCCCCTCCTCACTCAAGGCAGCTTGGACTTTCTGCCCTTCTCTGAGGTTTGAAAGGAATAAGCTTCCACCCACTACTCGAGGACTCATACGGGCAGAATAACTTGTTACATAATACAGTAGAAAGCAAGGACCTTACCTCGTCGGTAACTATGAAAGTCGCCCATATTGGCGCAATGAGCGACGCCACGTTGCCAAACCCATTCGTTATTCCCATCAAAATCCCGGCCAAGTTGGGTGACAAATTCACGTGGTTAGACATGAAACCGGGATAGACGCCAGCGTTAGTTGTAGTCGCGATCGTCAGGAGGACGATAGCACCAGTCACGTCAGTGTTGAAAATTGAGAGCGTTAAAAGCGCTAGAGTGGGCCCGTAGAATCCTAAAAAAAAAGTTTGTAGTAACTCTCATAATAATTTCAGAGAATGAGGCCAGTAGAAATGATCGAATGAGCTTTCTGATCGCTCATATCGTACCTATGCTGTTCCAGAACTTTCTGGTGAAGTTCGTTGTTAGTCTTGTTCCTACTCCGTTTACAATCGCCGAAAAAATCAAGCCTCCCACGAGCATCCCAATGTACGGCAGTGCAGACAAAAAGCCATTCTGAAAGAAAATCCTGCAAATTATTACACAATGGTTTATTATTCTCATGAACAGCTCGACCTAGTATTACTGCTCCGAGACCCATCCCATTCGATTCAGCATCGAATACTAGTAAACCATACGAAACATGACCTGACTACAATGGAACTACGAAAACTAAATATTCCCCCCAGGCGCCCGTAAACGTCTGTAGGCATTTATGATCCAATGGAGGGGTGAATGGAGGAAGTGGCCTTGGCGCCGCGCCCGAAACGAGTCGGGGAAATTTGGACAGGGGCTTCCAGCGAACCCTCGCTCGGCAATTGGCAGGACGTTGCGAGTCCAAAGGGCGTCGCAAGTCGAGCAGGCCTTCAAAACGATACGAAACACGGCTTATTTGCGATTTTACTGCGCTTCGTTAATTTTTTTAACCATTTTTAGCCCATAACAATCATGGGCTACGTACAATTGGATTGCCGAGATGGGGGGCACAACTAGATACCAAAAGGGATTTTTGTGCGAAAGAACGAATTTTTTAGATCACGTTAAAGGACAGCGGACGGGGGATGGCGGACAGAAATTGCAAATTTGGAATCTCCATGTCTTGAAACGTAAAGTATCAAATTATGAGGGGGTGACGTAAAAAATTATTCGCGACCGAAAACATAGGGTTATTATTTAGAATGAATAGTAAACCAAAAGGGGAGGCTCATCGTCATCAGGTTGTGCCAATAATAAAAAATATCTGGTTCGTTGCATCACACAACTTTCCTTAGCTCTACAACAATTCACTTTGTACATGGTCTTTAATACTTAATCAAATCATTTATCACTCAGTTAATTTGAACTTGGTCAAAGAACGCTTTACGGCAGCAGGAAGCAGTAGCGCTTACAGTTCCAGAATTTATTGTGCTGCTCGTACTCATTGCAGGACCATTATTGAGCAGTCGGTACACAGATAATTAATGAGGCTGTAAACACAAATTTTTTGAAGAAGGATAGTAATTACTTTTGCAGAGTTATTGGGTAAAAACGTTTAGAACTGGAAGTAAGCGAAACAGCGGTAGTTGAAATTCAGGAATTTCTGGAATAACCCCCATGTATCTCATGAGCGTTTCTAATCACTAACCCTTTAGGTATTGGATTGGACTACAATACAATTTTTTTTAACATTCTAATAACGTTCCAGCGGAGGTTATAAGAAAAAAATCGCGCTAAAAACGCTTTTGGTCGAAAATTTTGATAATTTAGTGTGCTGCTCTCGTCATTTTACCACGGATGGGAATTTCATGGTATAGTTGCCATATTAAGAGCTATCAATATAAAAAATTTCATCAAAATTGTTAGAGCCGTTTTGAGAAAAAAAAAAATTTGGTGTTTTGATCACTATGATAACTATAGTTAACTTTCGGTGGATTTTGTTCAAACCCTTATTTTGGCGTCCCATGATAAACTGCGGGCGAGATATCAAGTTTGAGTGGAATTGGTACGATGGTTCTCTCTAAAAATCGTTCACAGACACACATACACACAGACATACAGACACACAGACCATTTTCCCAAATAGTGTTTTTTGGACTCAGGGGGGTTTGAAACGTAAAGATCTGAAGAGAACTCCAAATTTTTTTTTCAGCCGATTACATAACTTTCCTTTCTACTTCGTAGAGCCAAGGAAAGTAAAAAGGTAATTTTACTTTACTAAAGACCCAAAAAAATTTAAAACAAACAAAAAAATCTAGGAAGGAAATTTAAAAGGAATTATGAAACTAGAATTTAGGGAAAATGTAATTAAGAAGAAAGTTAAGTTTGGTTGGGGGGGACAAAATCAATTATCTTCTCAGGGTATAATGGCACAAACAATAATTACAATAAATATCAAAATAAACTGAATCCAAATAAACAAATAAATCGGAAAGGGAAAACTTAATGTTCCGACGAGTGGCGGCGATGTCGATATGGTCGACGATGAGAGCAGTCGATGGAAAAGTACGGGAGATTTGAGGAAGAATCCTTCGAAAAAGGGAGGGAAATACGGTACTTCGAAAATGTCTGGATCGGGAAACAAAACGCAGATAACCTTCCACGAACGTCCCTCCGTCTCAGGTTATCTAGGTTGCCGGGAACGAGATTCTGGGACATGGACGACTGATGAGGTGGAGCTGCCTGCGGTGGCGTTTGAAGGATAGCTCCTCATACGAGACCGCGTAAAATCTTCTACCTTACAAGATAACACAAAAGAAAGAGTATGAGGACGGACACAGTTGATGTGATTACAACTACAATCGTAGTTTGGTCGATGCACGGTTTTCGCCCAAGAGTAGGTTGCTCCAAGCGAGCAAATGGTTGATGGGGTTGACTGGCATATCTTCGAACTGCAAGCTTCACTTTCGGTTATGAACAACAGTTGAACTACCAGGGTCTTCATGAGATTTTCAAATTTCACGTTCATTCACTATACGCCAAGCGCGCTAAAGAAAGGGGCAACCACAAACCAATCTACTGATGAAGACGGAGTCCAGTTTGAAGTATCACCCTGCTTCCGGGAACCTCAGGGATACTACAAACACTAAACACAGTTCATCCATATCAATATCTTCCACGTCGCGAGCAATTAGTATTCCGCCAGGTGCGAGTAAAAGGGCGTACCTAGCGTTCCTTCCAGTTCATTGTGACAAACCCTTTCTGCTCCAGTTGCGCCCTTTGCTTTGCTTTGCCATTTTATGCTTCTCTGAACCGAGCCTTTTTTTACTTTCCTTGGCTCCAACATTGAGTTCTCTTCAGATCTTTACGTTTCAGACCCTACTTGACTGCTGCATCATACCTCGAATTTTTTGAGGAGGCCAGATGTTGTCATCTGTTTACCAATCATCTACAAGTGCGTCATCGAGGGACTTAATGTGGCACAGTGTTGACCCTGGTTCTCCGGGATGGCCACATACACCGCATGACCAATATTCATAAGCATTAGATGTCAGGTGCTCGAGGAGAGAGCTTGGTAAACTTGAGGTCTACAAATCTTGAGCCTCAACACTTGTTCAGCTTGTCCTGATCGAAAGAGCACATAAACATGCATTTGTATAACTGACCTCTTGTATACTATAACCATGTACTCCGTGTATGTACGTCGGCATCAACGTAAGAAGCGTGAAAAATCCCCAATTGCTGGTAAAGTGGGCCAACATCAAAGCTAAAAAAGGTTTTGACGTTGCTATCTCCTTCCAAGGTATTTTTAATTTCTGAAAACACCAAAACCGCGTTAAGTCGTACATTTTTGTTCGTGATGTTCGAGATTCATGTAGAGGAATCAGTGAATATACTAACGCTTGTAGATTTTGCACTCAGGTTCGACAGAATGTAATCTCGTTCCTCTTTAGAAATGGATTTGTCCGTTTTTGGGTAATTTGAGCCGACGATCAGGCCGGCGATTCCCAATAAGATGGAGCTGCATCCTGAAACCATCGAACTCTCGACCTAAGAACGTCTAGAAATCCTCACAAATATCAAATGCAGGTTAGGTTCGTACTTACCCGAAAAGTAATAGATCAATGGCCAACCACCGAAAGAGACAGCAAGCTCGCCGCCGAGAGCCATCATGACTATGGTGCCCACTTGACATCCTGAAATTTATGAGCTAAGAATCTCAAACATCAAGTTAAACGATGACGGTACTGTCAGGTGGACAAGAAAAGAAGAAATGAATGACTGGAAAACCGACCAAGCGTATAGGTGACACATTCACTCCCTAGTGGACTAGAAAGGAGACAGAACAACGCATCGGTGTGATTGTTTGACTGAGATAAGGAAGATTATCCTCTTCATTTGCCATGTAACTGAAGCGAAGGTGTAGAAAGCAAGGGCAGGTGAGGTTCAAAGGTCGGGAGCATTGGAACATGATCCCGTGAGTGCCATTCTGAAGGCGTTCTAACCTCGATGCTACTAATACGCTTCAGCGATGGATCAACTGCAGCTATTTCCAGGAAAAACATTGATAACATCTAACTGAAAACTCCATTCGGGTGCATGATTTCAAACAGAACTGAAATGAAATCACTCGCTCCGCACATTCAGGTGGTTTGTGCATCAACAACAGTTGATAATTCGTTACATTTGAGATATGGCTATTGCAGGGTACTTTCTAAAGACCGAACTTTTTTCAAACCGGAGAATACTTTCTTGCGACTGCGTATCGTAAGTTTCGTACACCTAACGTAACTTTCGATCCATTGCACCGCTATCAGAGTAAAGAATAGAGGATTGAAACTAAGAGTTCTCGTCATCCCTGGGCCTCTGGCTACTTGTTGCATGGAGTTATTTTTGTGTAAGTCATTATTTTGGTCTCTCTCTCTCTCTCTCTCTCTCTCTTTCTCTCTCTCTCTCTCTCTCTCTCTCTCTCTCTCTCTCTCTCTCTCTCTCTCTCTCTCTCTCTCTCTCTCAGCACTTACTATAACACCGTGTGAAGGTACCTTTTGGCTCGTTGAAAGTCCGTCAGGGTTCGCACTTTCGCCCTTCTTGTTTTCTTCCTTCAATACAGCGTGTATTGCCGCAGTGGCCAAGCGCGTTGGGGCGTGAGGCTTTCTGAGCCAGGTGGGGATAGAACCAGCAGACTCTGGTTCGATCCTTGACTGGGCACCCCTTCCTCCAAACCCAGGGGGATGAGGCAATGGGTACAAGCGGCGGCTGGGACACTAAGCGAGCCCCCGAACGGGCTCGTAAGGGAGTTGGGACATGGGCCTGTTTGTGGCCACGGCAAAATGCCATTGGTCCCAGCAGCTCCGGCGGGTCCTTCGGTCCGCAGCTGCTTCCCTAATATTCTTCTACTGTGTGAACTCTATCATGAAGTATATCCTCCCTAAACACTTAAATCCAAACATTGGATTCCCGTCTCAACCCTTGTTCTTCTTGGTAGCCATTCACTGTTTATAGATTTACTTAGGGCACTGTCATTTTGAGCACGACACTGCATTAAAAGCGTTCTTCTCACCAATTCTGGCTAATCCAACTTTCAACGATAAATCAACCCTAATAGCTCACCTTTGATGAAGCAAATTGTCAGTACTACTGAATCAAACTTTGTTTTATGGAAACAACTATGAGAGAGCTCAACAACATAACCGTCAAACTGGAAATAGATTCAGGACTGGCATGCGTTCAACTGTTGTATTGGGTTACAGCCTGGACTATCGAGACCTTACAAGAGCTGTTCAGTTCTAGACAAACCACATACACTAATTCACCTCTCACCTGCAACACGCTCTGTTCTCCTTTCCACGCTCACATGTGACCCACCTTCAATTCTACTTTCTGCGTCACAAATCTATACTCATCGGCATTTCACTTGTTTGTGCTATTCTCAATACTAACAGTTTGTCACATTTGTTGTATTCTGACGTCTTGTAGGGGGACCGACTGGTTTGATTAATTACAGCACAGGAAAACTAGATATATATTCGTCAAGATCTCAGACAACACATACACTAAGAGGGAAGACATCTTATATTCAATGCCATCTGTAGATGACTACATTTTGCAAGTTACTTGAGTACCAACGATTTATGTGTGTCTATCTAGTAATAATTATTATGTAAAAAATATTTCCAGATTATAGAGCAACATTGCGAAAGATTTTTGTGAGGTTTCTTCGGGAAAAGAATGGCGTATTAGGTATGTGATTAATTATTAATTACACATTCTCTCTACTCACCTGAAAATATCCATGAAAATGATCCCGTCTCTTGAGGGGGTATCCAATTTGATATGTGAGCGTTAGTTGAAGGGAAGAAGATAGCCTTGAAAAAAGATGTAAGACAAATGATGTTAAATCACATAAAATTCGATCACATTTCTGGATCAGCACACAAGTTACAATAAATGAATATGCTATATATGTGCTGTTTGAAAGTACAAAAGTAAAGTTACTGAGCATCACTGCTCCGAAAACCTAACTAAAAAACTAACAATGAAAACAATCGTTGAGAACTAAGTTTTACGTACCTGCCCAATGCCCTGCATGACCCGAAGAATGCAGATCGCCCATATCCCACTAGTGTGAGTTGCCACAAAAGGTATCAATACAGTCAACACCCCGCAGGACAGCCCTCCCATGATGGAGAAGAGCTTTATCGCTCCAAACTTATCGCAAAGAAGTCCCACTATCGGGTTGGTAACCATGTAACCATAAAAGAAAACGCTGGATATCATCCCTTTCTGGCTCGTCGTGTAGTTGAGGGTCTGAAACAAAAGAGCGTCGTCAGCGATCATTTCGTAACCTGTGAGTCTACTTCAATGTTCAATGTTCTTAGGTGCACCAATTGACGTCACTGCCTGGAACGTGCTTGGTAAAGCTCGGAACATGCTCTGCAAGATTATTGAATGCTCCCTTCTTGATTCCACCACTCCCTTAATATTGTTTTGTAAGAGGACAAACAAGTCAAATCAAAACTCAAGCTTTCAGACAAGTGCTCAATGTTGAATAACTAATTGAACTGGTTTACTCTTTATTTATTTTTTTTCTTTATTCTCAACACAAACAAAGTTCCTGAGGTCGAGCTGAGTTCATTTTACAACCTCCAGATAAATGTTGGGAAATCAACAACTCCTTTCTTCTGGTATTTCAAGCCTGGTCAAACACAGGGGTTAGCGTTTCTAGAGCTGACAATGAACTTTCTCACATGCGAGTTTTCATTTGTGGCTGATCGTTCATTGCACTACGAGGTGCTCACTTCACTCACTACTTCACTTCTCATCTCTCACTTTCCTTTCTCAATTTCATCTCCCCCCTCCTCCCAAATGTTGTTTTGTGAATGGTTGAACAAGCTACAGTTTCATATAACAAGTTGTTCAGATGTACACGTAAACTCAAGTTCAGAGGACGGGTCATTGTTGAAAAACTTACTGTTCTGGCTTACTGTCCCCGATAATTCGTACGAAAGAATTAACTGTTATTGTTCTCAACCCGAACGAAGTTCCCAAGATTGAGAAGCTTTGAGAATTGAGGTTTCACCTCCACTTTCATATTACAGCACCCGAATAACTGCTGGCCAATTCTTTCTGCTGATATTCCGGTGGAACACAAGGATTAGCATTTCCAGAGCTAACGAAGTACAGGGTGAGCCATAACAAATGGTGCAGTTTCGAAGGGGTGCTGCATGCCTTGTAGTGGGGCTAACGACCTGGGAGGGGTCTCATTGTGCCCGGGCAGTAGTTCCGTTTTCAGTCGTTACAATGGTTTGGAGCGGAGAGCAACGAGGTTTCGTCATTCTCACGTTTTTTGAAAGTGGCCGTTCGTTCATCGCCACCCAGCGGACCCTCCGACTGCGTTACAACATCCCACGCCGTGATCCCGTCCCTCACCGCAATGTTATCGCACGTTGGGTTCAAGCATTGGAAGAAACTGGTTCCACAGTAAGGCGTAGAGGTGCGGGAAGACCAAGAAACGCAAGAACACCTGAAAATTTGGCTCGAGTGAGAGCAGCAGTGGAACAGTCGCCTCGGCGCTCTGCTCGGAGGCAGACAGTAGCACTGAACATCTCTAACACCTGACTAAGGAGGATTTTGCACATGGACTTGTCATTCCATCCGTACAAGATTATGATTGTTCAGGAATTGTCACCTCCAGACTACCAAAACCGCTTGAATCGATGCCAAGAGATGATAAACCGCATCCCACCAACGTCCACTTTTTTCAGTTCGGACGAAGCCCACTTCCATCTCTCTGGAGCGGTTAATAAACAAAATTTCCGCTATTGGTGTGACCGCAACCCAAGATAAATTCACGAGAGACCTCTCCACTCCCCGAAAGTCACTGTCTGGTGTGCCATTTCAAAATTTGGGGTGGTTGGGCATTATTTTTTCGAGGAGGATGGAAGGACTGTTACCGTCAATGCTCAGCGTTATCTTTTCATGCTGAAAAGATTTCTTGAACCCGAATTGAACCAGTTAGCTGAAGAAGAGGATCTGGGGGATATTTGGTTTCAGCAAGATGGGGCTACGCGGCCCACACAGCGCAAATCTCAATGGTGAAACTGCGGCAGATGTTCCCCGCACGCCTCGTCTCTCTCAGGGGTGACTTGGGGTGGCCGGCAAGATCGCCAGATTTGAGTGCGTGTGATTTTTTCCTGTGGGGCTACTTGAAGGAAAAGGTGTTCAAACATCGACCTCACACTCTGGAAGAGCTCAAGATTCGAATCAGGGAAGAAATCGACGCGATTCCCATCGAAATGTGCCAGAGGGCGGCTGAAAATTTCAGGAATCGCCTACATCAGTGCGTCGCTGCTGAGGGCGCCCACCTTCCTGATGTAATTTTCAGGACTTGATCTACCAAAATGGGGTGATGTATGGCGTTCAATAAAACAAACCGTAATCTTCTAAGTTGCACCGTTTTTTTTTAATCGCCCTTTGAAACTGCACCATTTGTTATGGCTCACCCTGTACTTTCACACGTTGATGGGAGGTTCGTCAGTGGGTTTCGCTGTGACCTTTTCCCTTAATTCATACCTTGTTGCTGTCAGTGCTAGACGCTCTTGGTCATCACTAATATGATAAGTCCAGTTCAATTATCTCTTGTGATTGTCGTGTGAAGGTAAATGACTCAATAAATCACGAAAAACAGATTGAAGAAAATATGTCCACTGGAACATTGAATTCTTGCCGCGTGCTTCTGAAGTGTGGAGAAAGGTAACTAAAAAATGGTATTCTGACACTGGTAAAACCCGGCCATACCCTTCATGATTATGTTTCTACGAGAAAGTTATTGAAATTTATTCATGAGCCGAAAAAGCTGAAGAAGTGCTGTACTGCTTGTTTTCCAGGGAGAATGGAAGAGAGGGCCTAATGGCTTGAATTCTACCTGGTCTTTGAATAAGTCATTCATTCGTGCTTAACTCTGTGAAGAAGGGAATTAGTTGCACATGCAGACAAAATAAGTAGCATGTAGAGTGACTCACTCCACATAACATTTCAACCATTTAGAGCTAAAGTTAATACATTCACAATATTACGCTACACACATTAAACACGTCATACTGTGACCGATTGAGTTGAAGTAAATAGCAGCTACGAATTTCTACTCACAATATACTTTTGATTCTCGCTATCATCAGTCATCGCCACTATGCCAACAGAAACGTTCACTCTTTGCATGAAAGCGACCATGAGGCCGACGAACATAAGAAGACCCTGGCCATGACGTTTGCCGAGTAAAGCTGGAACAAAAATAAGCGATGCCAGCAGGTCGCCGAATGGGATACAAGAAATATCGTTGTGACGAACAACGAACAATTTTGCTAAATTACAAAAACAAACTTCTTACGCAATACTGAAATTATTATCGAGCAGACTATCGGGCATTTGATGTAGTTAGCTCTACTGCTATCTGGTGAATTCGAATCTAATCGAACTTCAACCTCGTCAAAAATTGGCTTTTGTGATCCCCGAAAACTCAGCCAGTGTCTTACCCTACTATAAAACAAAACAAGTAAAAATGTGGAAAAAAACAGCTTGAAGCTATTACAACTAAAAATATGTCTGGTGCGAGGCATCACACAACTTTTTGCCATTTTTGTCACTCGAGCAGCAAATGAAACCAACCATTCGTTTACTTTGTACGAACTTGGTAACGATACCTCCATTTTTTACATAGAAATTGGTGGTGCTCAAAGTTCAAGGAATTTATTGAGTTGCTACTACATACCATGACTGAGTTATCAGTGCACAGGTGTTTCGTAATTGTCGGAAAACAACCGCGTGAAGTGGTATTACGCGGGACTTGAACTCTGGAATTTCTCTCTCAGGGTGCTTCATTATGTCGCCACATGGTGATTTGTAGGCTGAATATGAAATTTGAGTGGATTCGGTTATTAAACCACCTTCACAGTTATACACGGCCTTTAAAACGTAGAGATCTGAAGAAAACATAAACGTGTTCCTACTACTACTGTTGCTATTACGTAGGGCGGAGAATAAGAAAAAGTATTCTCAGTTTCCACACGATTTATGTAGCCATTTGAACGAAATATTACTAGTGTATTGTCTTTCCGTATGACGATTTGTTGATTTAGCCATCATTAATTACAAACATGCCTCTTGATCTGCTAAACGTGGATCACTAAATGTTACATGCGTCAATCGGTTAAAAAATTTTACAGTTATAAACTCAGAGAGAGTAACCGAAGAAGTAAAGCGAAATGAAACCGTTGACAGACCGTTTAGAGGACCAGAGTAAAAAGTTTTTGTGAAACGGCGCAATAGTCAGATTCCATGTTGATCAGAATGTTTATCGGCCCCTTACTCATTATTGGAAATGAATCCATATTCGTGCCAATGTTGAAAGCTACGATTACCTCGTGGATGATGGAAACGCCAGAACGCACTTTTCATTGTAACGCAGGGGGCTTCTGTGGAAATCCTGAAGACACTAGAAATTCTGGCTTAACGCCACTCTTTGCGGGGTTTCTTTCCGGAGAATCTCCTTTACCTACCCATCCACCTGCATTCCACATTCTCGCCCTGAAAAGCTAGCGGTTCTTTCAATGATCGATACACTGCACTCAAGACTTCTTACATTGTAACCGAAATGAGAGGGCTATTTGGCCGATGAATGAGGAGGTAGCGCGGAATCCCTCGAGCAGCTAGCGCGGAATCCCTCGAGCAGCTACAAGAGATGTGGAAAACCAAGTTTCAAGTGACTCCCCCTGAAATGACATAAGCAGTCACCCGGTGACCGCTATTCTCTTAAATGGAAAATTCGTTAATTTGACGCAGCTCACTCATCGCGACAAAACCACGCACTCTGGTAAATTATGTACTTCATACGCACAGTGGCCTCTTACCCAGCGGTTTGGGAGCAGAAGCTTCGATCATGTTGTATCCGAACGGCACTTCTGGTCATTAACGTTTACACGAAAGACGGCGAGTGAGATTGAAACACGTTTAGTTATCTTCAGCGTATTGAAGGACATACGTCGAGAAAAAGAGCGGCTCGTAAAAGAAGATTAATAACGTTCTTTTCACGCATGTTATGTACAGTAAACCAATATTTGGGAACAGCGATTAAAATAAATATGAACAAGAGCATTGTCTGCTGTAGTATCAACCTCATAAAGGGTTTCTTGTTCTTGTAACCAAAGACGAGAAAAAATTAGGACCAAGAATAGCGATACAAAAGGCTCAGCCAAATAATTAGTTGCTACCAACGGGAATGAACCGGCCATCTCACACTATATTTGTGTTAGCTCCAGTGCGAAAACATGCTTCAGTGCTACTTCAACCTAATTGTTCGTAATTATTGAGTCTTGTCTACGATTCCATAGTTTTGAATACGCTTTCTTTTTTGTCTCCGTTTGAGATCCACGTGAAGAGACGAAAGGTAAGAATGGTGAGCTTGACAGAAGACAGTGATCTTATCTATGATTCTCACCATAATTTTGGGGAGTTCTAACCGATTGTCGTCAAATGAAAACACAACAGACAAATTAACTGGCAAAAAATGGAAGTTGTGAGTTGTTGACGAGAAGTTGAGCCGATACTTTACAGTTTGGGTGGGGAGGGGGGAAAACCATATGAATCGAAGTGAGCCGAGCGCAGAATGGATGCCCAGTCCAATCAGTTTCCTTATTAATATGACTGTTCCTGAACCCACACGAAATAGTTATATATCAGTCACATGTCATGGAGGTAACTGTTCAATCATGCAAGAGCCTAGCCACTGAACCTGTGGAAGCACGGCAAGTTGTCATTTTACCAGTATCTTGATGGAGAGTTATTGTCCATGTGTTACGACGAGGAGGTATGGCCCTGGAAATCCGTACCATCTGGAAGAAGTTCTTTATCTGATTTCACTCCTCAATCACTATTTATTTGGGCCACAAGTTCGGAATGAAGAAGCCAACCGTCGTCACTTTTTTTGCCATAAACCTCTCCGTAAACTGGCCATGCTTAATATCAGTCAACGAGGGATAGTTCAGCTGTTATTCCAACAACGATAGCTCACTCTTGTAGGAACTAGGTGGAACAGCACGTGGTGTCTTATGGAAGACGCTGACATGAACTACTGCACAACTTCAAAACTGATGCGAGAGTGCATGCTGCGGCTTAACTCCTTAGCAAACACGAATAGAGTTAACCTGTATTGGAATCCTGGGCATAAGGTGAACATTCGAAATGAGGAGGCAGACCATATGGCCAGACTCGGTTCGTCTACTGTACCTATAGGGCCACTTCCCCATTGTGGGACTTCAGTCACTATTGAAAAGAACTGTGGAAGAATACGGTAGAAGAATGCGTCGGACAACCTACAATGCTGCGGGATTGACGCACTTCAAACGCTTTATCTCTGAGCGAACACATGTGATAAGACATAGCCTTAAGAGGATGGAGAGGAAGGAGTGTAGGTACAAAATGAACAAAAACGTGGAGGCGGTGTGGCCCTGTGCCAGAGACTTGATAGAGAGCGATTTCTGGTCTTTGGTGCTACTGCCTCAAGGGTGGAAATCAAGAAAGACACTTGTAGGAAATATCTGGCAGTCCTTAGGAGGATAGGTGTGGACCTGAGCGACATTACGCCGCGGTGCTCAATCCAGCATTGGGACAATCAGAGAGCTATGTATATTGAAGGCGTTATCAAGATTGAATCTTATCCTTCCCTTCAAGTGTAGGTGTGTTCGTCATAAAGCTCTCAACACGACATTTATCGGGATACAGATTTTAAAGTTTAATTAATTTAATGGCGTACTTTGGTAACCTCTTCCAAACACTGCGAATCGTCTGAGAAATGGGAAATCATCGTAACGCACTTATTTATCTAATGCGCTAGCCTCAGAATTTATTTTCTTCTTCCAGTTCAGTAATTTCTTCAGGTTCTTTGTCGTTGACGACACAATCGTTCCAGGGCTGCAGTTCTGTGGATCCAAAAATGAGGAATATTGTGTTGCCTATTCCAAAGAGCGCAGCAGACACCATGAATACTGTTTGCCACTGGGACAAATTGGCCTGCAAAATAAATTAATTCATTGTAACCATGAATCACCACAATCGAGGAAAGAGAAGTTAAATGGTAAAAAAATCAGAAGAAAGTTTGAAATTGGTAGTTAAATTGTAGAGAAACAAAACAAGTGCGGGAGGTACTGAGATTTGATTATTAATACAACGGAGAAATGAGGGTGTGAGCAAAGATTTATGGAAAATTGAGTAAAAGCCGTTTGAAATATCTAATACGACGTACCACGACGCTTTCCATAGCTCCAGGTGCTCCCGGCGGTTATAACACGAGCAATAAAAACTGTTTTTCTTTCAGTTCGTATTAACAACACTCTGCCTAAAAACTAGCGGCGGTTTGAGTTCCCTAATTTATTGAATTTCTTTCACTTATGGTGTGACCTTTACAGTGTGTGCAGTGCATAGGGAGCAATAAGACACGGTTTCTCTGAAAAAGTTTGTCCCCATCATTCCGGTTATCCCATCCTATTATTAGGTGAAAACTGGGGGAAATAACGGCAAGTGAAGCAGTTGGAGTTTCAATTTCGGAATTTTCATGGTTGCCCCAAATGATCAATGAGCGTTATTGCACTTTTCCCGAAGAAAGGGTTTATTGAACAACTAATTTGAATTTTTTCTGACAGCGCTGATGTCATATTAGCGCTAACATCGATTTACTTCAAGAACTCTGATAATTTATTTTGGTTCTCTATAATTTTTAATGTGATACTGAGAGATGTACCACAAAATTGCCATAGCCGATTGTGAGAAGAAAATATGTCTCGATCACAGTGATAACTATAATTGAAAGCGATTTTGCTCATACTCTCAGTTTGGAATCCTATAATGATCAGCAAGCTGAACTCGACATTTTAATCGATACGCTCGAGTCTTTTGTACTCGGGTTCACAGTCACACACAGACTATTCCTCCAAATGGTGTTCTTTGGGCTCAAAAGCAGAAGAAACGTAAAGATCCGAAAAGTAATTTCTTTTTTGCGATTACTTAAATTTTTTAACTCGAGTCCACTCCATAGGGCTGAAGAAAATGAAAACCAAATTTGGCGAACAAAGCAAAATGACAAGGATAATGAAATAAGCTCGTCACTGAATTTCCGACCACTGAATCGTTCTTGTGCTGTAATAAATTGAACTCACACACAAACCGACATACAAATCTGAAGAAAATCTCAAATTCAAATAATTTTTTCATGATTGACCACTGCTGCTTGAAGCAACGAAGTATAGATATTTATGAATGACATCTTACTTCATCCTTAACTATGAGAGTAGCCCAGTAGGGGGAGATGATAGCTGCCACGTTGGAGAGTCCGTTGGTTAACCCCATCAAGACACCAGCCAAATTCGGTGATAAATCCATGTGGTTGATGTTACATCCGGGGAAAATGGCGGCGTTAGTGGTAGTTGCTATTGTGAGAAGAATGATGGCCCCTGTCACGTTTGTCTCGAATATCGAGAGCAAAGTGAGAGCCAAAGCGGGTCCGTAGAAACCTGTTAGTGATTAATGCGAGTTATTAAATGTATTATGTATTCGGAAAATTCGACAATACGTCATGTTGTGTGAAACCTCACCAACGCTGTTCCAGAATTTTCTGATGAAATTCGTGCTCATTCTTGTGACCATTACGGCGACGATTCGCGAAAAAATCACACCTCCTACGAGCATGCCCAAGTACGGCAGTGCCGAGAGGAACCCGTTCTGTGAACAGAGGCAATTCAAATTCAATTCAAATCAATCAATCAATCAAATCAATTCAAATTCAGATTCAATAAAAACCGGTAACATTCGATGTTTAGTATGTGAGGAATTTTGTGTGATACACCGCACATTGTATTCAGGAAGACTTTTGACCGTGGAAGGAAATGGTCGCCATCCTAGAGGGTGAGGCTACAAGTGGAGGTCTGTCAGTGTTCTCTAGAAGACGGAGAATGTATTTTCGGCGCCGCTCTTAACTCAAGCCAAATCACAGGGTGGCGATAGACGAAGTGTCAACAAGGTGTAGCGTATCTGTGGAAATAACGAGGTTGAAATGAGTAAGAAGAATAAATAGTATTACGACTAACCTCTTTTACGCTGAAACCATATACTCCGTGTATGTATGTCGGCATTAAAGTGAGAAGAGTGAAAAATCCCCAATTATTACTGAAGAATGCAACTAACAAAATCCAAACTGGCTTCGAAGTGGCGATTGACTTCCAGGGTATTTTTATTTTCTGGAACATCAAACACAGTGAGCAATGCACAATCTACAAAAACGCAGAAAGGAGATTTTGAGATTCTTTGTTACTCACGCCATTCGATTTCGCTTTGAGATTGGACGCGATGTAGTCTTGTTCCTCCTTAGAAATAGTTCTGTCCGTGATCGGAGAGCGTGAACCTAACACCAGACCGACAATGCCCAATAATATGGAGCTACCTCCTGCAACAAACCCGCAAGCTCAGATCTTCTCAAATTTCTTGTAATCGACAAACTTTGATTGGATGCACACTCACCAGAGACGTAATAAATTGATGGCCAGCCACCGAAAGATACAGCGAGCTCGCCGCCGAGAGCCATCATGACTATAGTGCCCATCTGACCTCCTGCAAAGATAGTCATATGAGAAAACCCTGAAATCCGGAGGAATGCCTCCAGGAATACGTAAAACGAGCATGGTTGAACATCACTCCGCATATATTGCAATCCTTGAACCAGGCTCAAGGTTCACCGTAGAACAGCATGTTCAGGGTGTTATCCAATCGTCCTCTACTCCAAATCAACAATCGTCTCGCAGTGCCTTATTTGTCACCTAGATTTGATCCTGTTGGCCTATTCACAAAATGTCCTGAGATAATAACGTTATTGAAAGTTTAACGTGTGATAGCTTTGTGGATAGATTTGTGGGTCACGTTAGCCGTTGTTCCAATGCGACGACATCGCTCTTTGCTTCCAGCCGCTTCATAACTTTGCCATTGCGCGTTATCTTGCTTTCTTGCGTCAAACACACTCTTCACAGGTGAGTGCATTACGTAACAAGCCTACTCATTTGAAAGGTTGGTGTAAAGCGTTGGGTATGAAGGGAGATTCAGTGAAGCCAGAGTTTTTCTCTTCTGGTACGCTCGAGGGTCGTGTTTTGCCGTAGCAGTTGCGGTAAAGGTAGACAACCACGTGCACTTGTAGCGACTCCTCAAAAGTCCGCAAACCATAATGTACGCCAGTGATACCCCTCATGAACAGCAGTGAACAAGTTCATAAATACGATACCTACATATACTTGCTATAATGCGTGCTTTTACTCACCTAAAAATATCCACGAAAATGATCCCCGCTCGTGATTAGGTATCCAATTCGCCATGTGCGCGTTAACAGTAGGATAGTAGAAAGCCTGAGGAAAGATATCGAAAGAGTTAAATAGGTAAAGTAGATAATATGAAAACGTGTGCGATTAGACAAACATTCATATTCTGCAGCGTTGCTGGTGGCTTACCACTTGATGGCTTTCTGGAAGGAAATACGCGTGATGTCTTAGGAACACATTGCACGGTAAGTGTGTTACAGTCCTGGATAGATTTTATTGCAAAAATTGGTCGTTACTGACAGATGCAAAGTGCACCTGCGCAGTGGAGGACCATTTGAGGTTCTTCTGAGTCTCATACCGGTAGATGACCGTATGTTTTCAACAGGACATGAATGCCCATTGTGAGTGCTTAATGATTCTGTGCTGAGAAAGCCATTTTCATCTTTTTCTTCAATGTCATATAGAAGATAAACTAATACTGCTACCCGTAGTACAATTGGTGTAGGCTACGGATTCCTCGGCATATTGGATTCTTAGGTCTACAGTCGGCTGGTATAAAAACGAGGATGTTAATGGGCGTACCGCTGCCCTGAAAATGAAATGCACGAGGAAGCCTTCACCCAAACGCTCAAATTGTGAATTGACGTGCACTCAACCAGTAGTGTATCGATGGGAGGAGTGCTCTCAATATTTTTTCATCTAGCTCATTGACATTCTTATAAAAGAAAAGAAAATGTACCACCTTTTTTAAAATTATCTATTCAATTTTTTTTTCCTTTAACGACCAGAAACCAAAACATTAACACTGACCCCCTCCCACCAGTATCTATTCCTTGGATGCACGACTGTCCCAGTCATCAACATCTCAGCGTTGTAATGACCTTTTACTCGGCACATGGAGCGATGGTACAAGGCAGTTACTCAATATTGTCTATGGCATCATTTTATGCAGGGCGAACACGCTGAGCATTTCCTATCACAGGAAACGGATGGCAGCAGGCCAAAGCAGGTCCACCCTCCACATCGCTTGCACCTACCATACTGTTTCTCAAGAAGCCATGTAGGTAGCAGTGGCCGTTACTCTAGTTGCTTCTTGGACTGCGCTGGCCAAGGGTGCGGCCTGAGTCTGGCGACCAGACGGAAGGAGAAAAGTGGCTGGAGAACGGAGCTTACTGATTCAGGGCACTTGTCAGGGGTAGTGAACGAAGACATGGAGTTTGGCCTGGGCCACCGTGGGAAACTGTGTATAATCGCTATATGCTAGAAGATTCTCATGAAGGTGAGCAGAACAAGAAAGAAGAACTGCCATCGCAGAGGGAGACCTGATGTGACGTGCTAAACGGTTCTGGGTGCCACAACAAATATACATAAATTCATGGGCAAAATTAAATTTCGTTTGCTCAATAACGGGCAAATTTTTCCCGACTCTTTCGGTTCGTGAATAAAATACTGCTCCGCTATGTATTGTTTTTTGCATACCTGACAACAACCTTGCAAAACCCGAAGGGTGCAAATCGCCCATATTCCACTTGTATGTAGTGCAGCCATAGGTATTACTATTGTCAGCAGTCCGCACAAAAGTCCTCCCAAGATCGAAAACAATCTGATCGCATTAAACTTGTCACTCAGGATCCCTGCTACTGGTCCGGTTAGCATGTAGCCGTAGAAAAAGACGCTGGAGATGCTCCCTTTTTGGCCTGTCGTGTAGTTGAGTGTCTGAAGCAAAAACTGACAATGATGAACAACACTGCGCTTTGATATGGCGTGAGTTACGTATGACTGACACAGAATATAATAGAGAATACATGGACGATTAAAATCATATTAACGGTTTGTGTTTGATGCAAGAGAGAAAGAACGTTCATTCAAAGGCGATGAATGAACAAAAGGGATGCAAACTGCAGTGGGTTCAAAATGGTGGGTATCATGATGTTTCCAAATTGAGCAGAAACCTCTTCCTCAGGAGTAAATGGGTATTGGTGAGGTGGTTACATAACGAGTAGGCCAAAAGTGCAAAGCGGACCACGGAAATCCCTGGAGGCTGGCTGAGGAAACATTCCCAAGGACTATAGACGATCAATATTATTGTGCAATATCCCGGGTTGTACAATAAAACTGATCGTGTGTAGATGACATTGATAGGTTGTCCGTGAAAATATATTGTGCACATGGGAAAGAATTGTGCCGTCTGTAGGCAACATTGCGCAATATCCCGTCAGTCTGTCTCATCCAGTAGTGGTGAACGCGTCGTCATGGTTAACAAGAGAGCGGATAAACGATTTATTTGGGAGTGTATTGAAGTTTATCGCGGCCTTCCCGCTCTTTGGGATGCGAAGTGCAAAGATTATACTAATCGTACCAGAAAGGGGGAGCAGTACGATGTGTTGTTGGAAAAATACCGCGAAAAATATGCGGATGCTGAGAAACCAGATGTAGTAAAAAAAAAAAAATTCTTTGCGTACGAACTTTCGTAGAGAATTAAAACGGATTCGCGAAGCAGAAAAAAGTGGTGCAGGTGCGGAATATGTCGAACCTGTACTGTGGTATTCCGAAGAAATGAGGTTTCTTCAGGCACAAGAAACACCTACTCCTTCAATCAGCACGATGGACACATGCCAAGAAACTTCTACTCTGGGTTATGGACAACCGTTGGCTTGCAGGAATAGCATCGCGCGTGGTAGTGTTGATTTTCTCGATTTGAGGAGTTACCAAAGCGAGAAGTTCGTCGAATAATTCTCCGTCCATCCGTAAAAAGTTGCGAAAATCATTTGGTTCAGCAACTCTCAGTTCATTCAGTGATTTTTCGTGGGTGTGAACCACATTGTCGTCGGTCAATGAACCAGTGTTTGGCCCATTTTCTCCCTTTTCGCGAGCTCTGTTCTTTTTTTCTCTTCTTTGCACTTACCGCAACAGCAATAGCAACAGCACACAACTCAGTTTCACTCAACATCTTCACCGAATGAAGTTCTGGCGAGGACTGTTTGCACCTGTTGCCAAGCAAATTGATCGTCTGTGCTCGTGATTGTGCCAAATATTGTACAACCGTCAATATCACCCCCACACGATTCAATTTATTGCACAAACCAACTTATTGCACAATAATATTGATCGTCTATGGGCCGCATAAGAAGTTCGAACGAGATTTGCGTTGGGTCTAAAGGTAGGGTCGACAGACAAACGAGTTTTCTACAGGATGGTCAAATATAAAGAATATGATGCATGACGAAAGATTCTCAGGGACTGAAACATGACAGCACTTGGGAATGCCGCCTTCATTTTCGTCTTGGGTTGCGCCAAATCAGTCGCACAACTTGTTTTGTCGTTATCAGATGCGTGTAGTATCATTCTTGATGGATTGCGGATGAGCCTACACAGTTTATCCTTTTATGTGATACAACTCATATACCGCACTTATCATTACATTTATATCTGTAATAAACAGTCCATGCGCTTATACTTACGACATAGTCGTGGTTTGTCGTGTCGTCAGTCATTGCCACTAAGCCAACAGAAACATTCACCCTCTGCATGTAAGCGACTGTAAGACCCATGAATAGTAAGAGGGCTTGGCCATGGCGTTTGCCGAATAAAACTGCAATAAAAATCGTTTACGTACATCCCAATTTATAGTGCGAGGCGATACATATCCTTGACAATGCGTTATAAAGCTGTGGGGTAATTTTTTGGTTACACCCTTGGAGACTGTTACCAGTAGGCATTTAACCAAAGAGGAAGCAATATTTCTGGATGGCAGTGCTTAGAGTTCTATGGGACTAGCAAAGCATACAGAGCGTGAACTGGAGCAGAGAAGCCTACTCTAAGGGATTAAGCAACGTTCACCTCAATTTCCCATCATCCCTTTCTACACTGTTCAATAATTTAACCATTGACAATTAGGGTGCGACGCGTCACACAACTTTCCACTGGCCCACGTATATTTTACCTACTAATTCATTACCTCTTTCATTCTCCTTAATCGAACTCTCAAAACATTCTCAGCAGAAACCCAAGGACTCATTACACTTTGAGAATTTATTGGGCTGCGACAAACTGCTGTTCATGATATTGATCCGTAATTATAGGGGAAAACATTGTGGGGAAAGTTAGTCAAAAGAACGATTGTTTGGTTCACCAGGGAGATGGATGAAATTTAGTACGGGGGAGAATAAGTCGAATGAGACGAGAGAGAGTGAAGGAAATGATGACTGTAATATCACACTGTTAATGACACTTATTAGTCGCTTGAGAGATGACAGAGATTGAGTTCATAAAACGAAAGAATCACATTTAACACGTCACAGAACGTGTTCTGGACAGGTGAGTTAGTGTGGACGAGTGCCGTGAGGAAGTCGGAAGTAAAGGGGAGATGTGAGATGAGGGGAAGGGACGAGGAAAATACTAACTGGGGAAACCATAAGCAGGAAAAGTACATTTTTTAATCAGGTCAGAACATTCAAAAGAAGGGTAATTGACAGGAGTAGTGGGACCATCAGAAAACCCTGCAAACTATTATACAATGGTTTATTATTCTCATGAACAGCTTGACCTAGTATTACTGCTCCGAGACCCATCCCATTCGATTCAGCATCGAATACTAGTAAACCATACGAAACATGACCTGACTACAAGGGAACTACGGAAACTAAATATTCCCCCGGCGCCAGGATCCGATGGAGGGGTGGGCGGAGTAAGTGGCCTTGGCTCCCTGTCGGGCAAAAGTAGTCGGGGAAATTGGGACGGGAGCTTCCAGCCAACCCTCGCTCGGAAATCGGCAAGACGTCGCGGGTCGAAAGGGCGTTGCGAGTCGAGCAGGCCTTGAAAACGATACGAAACACGGCTTATTTGCAATTATACTGCGTTTCATTAATTTTTTTAACAATTTTTTGCCCATAACAACCATGGGCTTCGTCCAATCGGCTTGCCGAGATGGCGGGCACAACTAGATACCAAATGGGATTTTTGTGTGCAAGAACGAATTTTTTAGATCACGTTAAAGGCACAAAACGGCCCGGACGGCGGACGGTTGACTGGGGACGGTGGACAGGGGATGGTGGACGGGGGACGGTGGACAGGGACGGTTGATTGGGGACAGCGGACGGACATTGCAGATTTGGAATCCCCATGTCTTGAAACGTAAAGTATCAAATTTTGAGGGGGGGTTGTTAAACATTTTTCGTGACCGAAAACATAGGGTTATTATTCAGAATAAATAATAAACTAAAACGCCTCAGGTCAGGCTCGAAAGTTTGGGAAGTCCAATTGGGTTGGAGCTCAGTGGACTTCTGAGCAACTCGATTTGAGCCGAGCGCTCAACCGAAAAGTAATTTTGAATTTCAGAATTTCTGCAATTGCTTTTGACTATCAAACTTTCATCGTATTTTTTTGAGCGAGATTTAAACGGAAATTGTGTCAACATATTTGATATTTATTGTATTGCTCCTGATCGTTCAACCCACTCATGAAAACAAACACACACACACAGTACTGTTATACTATCGAGGAGTGCGTGCATAATAGATTTAACCAACGGTAGTTAGAGCAGCCCCTGGGGCAACAATGGCGTTTTGATCAGTAATAGCTAGAGCTAGCTCATTTCAGAGTTACACCTTGACCTGCGAACTAAATATGAACTTTGACACAGATAACGTTTTCGGAAATGGAGTTTTTAGGGCTCGGAAGCGGAAGGGATTTTTGTCTATCCGCTTATGCACTTACCTTCCTACTACGTAGGGCTAGGGAACGTTTAAAAAATCACAGGTCCGAACACAGAACTAGTCAACAATACAACACGGCGTTCCAAACCACTGAACAATACATTTTTCACTCCTTCTACTTTTAGTAGTTACTCGCCGCATCAATCATATTTCGTGCTCTAAATGTATCACGCGCGTTGGGCACAGGGTATCTCACCTTTCGGTTTAGGTGCAGCTGATTCGGTCATAATGAGTAGCTCGTCTGATTCTTCACGTCAATATGAATGGTGGAACTGACCTCAAACTCTCAATACGACTTTTCAACCGGAGTGACAGATTGTGATACGAGATTACTTGAAGTACAGTAAACCAATATTTACATAGAGTGAAAAAACGGCATTTGTCGCTCGAGGGACGAGGAAAAACAAGTTGAAAAAAAGATACAAAAAACTAGCAATCTGTAGTTTGCCGTGATTATTGACCCTCGTCGATGATTTCAAGGATTGTCGGACGCTTTGTCCCACTAACCGTTGTTTTTTCGACAATAATACAGGGAAAAAAGCTGACAATTATTACACAACCGTTTGTTATTCTTTTGCGCCGCATGACGTAGTCTCACACCTCTGAGACCCAACCCACGCAATTCAGCATCGAAAAATAACAGTAAACGATACAAAACATGACCTGAATACAACGGAACGTCGAGAATCGACATATTCTAGGCATCTAAAGGCGAACTGACGGGTGATTGTAGTGAGAAGGGACAAAAGGGCAGGATGGGAAGACAGAATAACTTTCGCTGTTGTATCCCGCGTCTTTTTGCTCATAACAACCATGAGTTTCGTCAATCCGATTGCCAAGCAGGCGGGCACAACTAGGTACAAAATGGAATTTCAATGCGAATGGACCACTGTTGGGAGAGCTGGTGTTATAGACGAATCGTAAACTAAAGACCAAAAGGTTGGCTTTTATTCATTAGAAAAGATAGCTGACTAACGGATGACACAAGTAAAAATAGTCAGGTCAATTACAACAACTGATCAGATGATTTAACTAAAAATGGGGCTATTATAAACACTATGACAGCTGGAAACTGAGAAATAAATGGAAGTGAGGGTGAGTGAGGACTGTTTATACTTGACGGAATAGGGTTATCAGGTTGAGTGGGAGTATATAAACGCGAATAAGGGACTCTGAATACATGTGAACTGGTTGGAAAGTCCAGGAAAAAGGGAAATCCGTCGCCACTTGAAATAACTGAGGAGCTGGACTTCCACAGGTACAAACAAAAGGGTTGAGACAGAAAGTTGTTTTAGGGGAAACAATGACTTTCCAGTGAGTACCGTTAATAACGAGTGCAGATAAGTGAGAGGTCATAGGCCTGTTGAACAACCACGTTACAGGGAAAATATCGCCTGGGTGGCGCACGGACATTGCAGATTTATAATTCCAATACCTTGGAACGTGAAGTGTCAAATTTTGAGGTTTTCCGAGACGAAAACATACGTGTACTCGTACTAGTCAGAATGAATAAACCAAAACGAACAAGAATCGTCGTGTCATGCCCTCCCGAATTGTTCTCAGTTACTAGTGGAATATTGTCCATGGACAATAACGAGAGCAGTGGTTATTACCAAGGACTGGAGTAGGGGAACATTCATTCAGGAGTACTGATGCTCTGGATATCTTGTTTCACGTAATATGCTGCCTTTCTCTCGAAGAATTGACGTACAGTCATCATGAGAAGATTTGAATCCGGCATCATCGACGAACGAATCGGTACGAACTGTTAGATTAACAAACTGATCGATAGTTGGAAAAACTGGAAATGGACGAGGCACAATCGGTACTGGTTAATTCTGTGGTTGCTACTCTGTGAACCGGTTTTAACAATTACTTACGATTCTTGAGACACTTGTAAAGAACGATTATTTATTGTTAAATTGTAGGAGCAAGTTACAGAGAACCAGGAAAAAACGAGTAGCTAGAAAATGGTAAGATGAAAAAGACAATTCTATTACTCAGCTGACAACCAGGTCGCTTAAGGCAACCAGCCATGGCGTTAAGTAGTAGTAGCCTCACATCACCCCCCTCTCCTGAAAGTGTTAACGATATCGTGCAGGAAACTGAACTTGCTGGCCACTGCGAGTGGTGGTCAGCAGAACTGGTTAGGCTAGGTGGCACTCCGAGTGGTGGTTGAGGCAAGGGTAGCGGCGAAGTGGTTGGGATATCAACGTGGCCTGTAGTCTGATTGAATGCTGGTTTTTGAGTGTATCTTCTGAAATAGTCGGTTCATCTCGAGTAGTCTCCAGCCGGTAAACTTTAACAGTTCGTGAAATCACGCGATAAGGGCCATCGTAGGTGGGTTGAAGGGGTCTTCTCACTGCATCTTGCCGGACAAATACGTGGGAAGAATCTGAAAGCTCAGAATGAACATATACAGTTCCGGTAGTGTGGCTCTGAAAAGGCACAACGTTTGGAAGGTCTGAAGAACATGGTGTTGAAATAAAAATACCAAGTGGGGGGCGAATGGGCTCTCGTTATTAATTTCTGCAGGTGTTACGTTAAGTTTTGGAATAAGGTATGAGCGTGGTTGGTAAGGCTGGGACCCAATTTTCCGTCAGTTGAGCTTTCAATGCTCACTTCAAGTTGCGATGCCATCGCTCAATCTCACCATTTGAGGTAGGATATAGTGCGAATATGATCAGTACCTAGCAACGAACAGAGACTACTGACAAGTTGGCAGTCGAATAGTTTGCCTTGATCAGTAGTAATACGACGTGAAGTTCCAAACCGAGCGATTTATGCAGAGACTATAGCAGAAGCAACAGCCTCGGCAGTTATTACGTTCTATGGAACTGGCAAGTGATAGGAGGTATTTCGAACGAGGAGTTGGCAATGGCGTTAACATTCGTGTAGTAGCCACAATTCTACCAACAAATCGGATGTTTAACAAACTTGGAATGAGAGATTAGAAGTGAACACATCACAAAACATCCTCACGCGCAGTATAGCTACTAAGCCGATTTTTCAATCAGTTCACATGAACTTGTATGTTTTGTTCAGAAATTTATTGCACTTATGCCGTGGCATTAATTCCTTCATTTACAACCCAAAGATTGGATTGCTTATTGCTGGCGGGTGCAGCATGTTTTTTTTTTTGGAGTGGTTCGTGTCGACAATAAAACCTATGTATGAACAAAACGCTGCTCGCGATTATTTTATTACCATTTTTAGGCATTTAACGTATTGATACAACTCTGATTTATTTGTAGATTCTAGTGGGCAAGATTTATAAAACAAAAACTGCACTGAAGTTTTGTCAAAATGTTGGACAATTTACTCCTCTCACCTTTTTCTCACAAACGTCAATTTCATGGTAGTGTTAAATTATTTATGGCTGTCCAACTTATTTATGTGTGAGCTATTGTCTATGTCGATCAAAATTGTTTCAGCAATTCATGACGTACATTAAGTTTGTTTTCTGAACACCATGATAACTATTTTGAATCCATTATGTTCATACCCGTTTGGCATTCCACGACCATCTGCAGGCTCAACATCAAATTTCAGTTTTTTTGGTTGAGTCGTTCTGTCTCAAACATGTTCACATACACACAGACTATTTGAACCTGCCTTTCATTGCTCCTAGGCTAACCAGCTTCTCACCAATACGACCAAGCATCAAATCAGGTATGGCTACTTCTCTACAGTACACACTAACAGCAGTCCAATTCTTCGGAGCTCTCAATCAAGATGCCGAGCTGTGAGATTAGACGCCTGGTCCACTGCCACGTTGGGACTGCACCGCTTTTCCAGCTCCTGAGAGGGCCCGCCTCTTTATGTTTTGGCAAGTGTCCTATGTAATGGTACAACATCTCCTTTTTCTGAAGCGCTGTCCACTCTCTCTCTCTCTCTCTCTCTCTCTCTCTCTCTCTCTCTCTCTCTCTCTCTCTCTCTCTCTCTCTCTCTCTCTCTGTCCGAAACTAGAATAGGATGTTATAAAAGTGAGTCCCATGTCTCGACATTCGACATTTCTTGACAAATTTCTTTTAGTTTCTAAACAATACTGATGTAAGTATTTGGTAACCATCTTAACTTCGAGAAACGTCTGCGGGGAAAGCAATAAACACACAGTTAGTCAAGCATTTAATCCCACAGGTTTGAGGCCTTTATCATATTTTCCAGGATCAGTAGCATCTACAGTACAGTTGTTCCATGGCTGAAGATCTGCGGATCCAAATAGTAAGTATATCGTGTTGCCCACTCCATAAAATGCTGCAGACACCAAGAATACCGTCTGCCATTGAGATGCGCTTGCCTGCAAATTTGAAAGAATGAGCAAATAGAACTAAAAAGAGCATCAAGCAAAATATACGAAATGAAGTGTCGGGGAGAAGGATGAACGTGATCTTCAAATGCCAGTATCTGCTATTGTACCACACTACAATACTTCCAATGCTCTGGAGCCTCTAACCTGAGCTCTTTTTTTCGAAGCTGCTACCGATGTCAATCATTAACTTTCTTCTAATTTTCAGACATGGTCCTACTATGTATTTTCCCGTTTACGAGTTCCTAGTTGGTTTCTTCCCGCCTCCAGCCCTTGAAAAGGGATATACTCTTGCTCTATCTCTCATCGTGGATCACACCTGTTCAACTATCCAGAGACTCGTTGCGGCGCGTTAACTCTGACTCTCTTCTTGCCATTATTTGGTACATGTTCGCATATTTGAAAAAAGAAAACTTTAGTAGCAATGGATACCAGTTAACATATGTTAAACCATCGACACTGCCACGTAGTTCATCTTAGCGCTGATGTCTGGTACATTCATTACAAAGCGAGAACTTCTAATGTAACAGTAACGAGTTTAATCACAGCTTTACCATAAGTTATCAGTGCCAGGCGGAGGCCTACCACTCGCTTCAGAGAAACATGCCCACTAATTAGCCCTGACACAGTCCAGAGTGTGGTGTAAAACAGTGCCAGAGCGAGATCTATAGGGGCATGTTTTGTTGTCAGTATGGTTTCCATGTGGTTAAAGCCTGTGTAAGCCATTCATCGGAACTATGACTGATTTGTGTGCATCCCGATGTATGTCATCAAATGGTGTGGGCAGATTGAAATACTTCCCCTGGACTAATTACATGACCAACACAAAGCATCTTACCTCGTCGGTAACTATGAAAGTCGCCCATATTGGCGCAATGAGCGACGCCACGTTGCCAAACCCGTTCGTCATTCCCATCATAATCCCGGCCAAGTTGGGTGACAAATTTACGTGGTTAGACATGAAACCGGGGTAGACGCCAGCGTTAGTTGTAGTCGCGATCGTCAGGAGGACGATAGCACTGGTCACGTCAGTGTCGAAAATTGAGAGCGCCAACAGCGCAAGAGTCGGCCCGTAGAATCCTGAACAAAAGTTTCAAGCAGTTGTCGTAGCTAAATGGGGTTAATGGAAATAATCGTGTGTACTCTCTGGTCATTTCATATCGTACCTACGCTGTTCCAGAATTTTCTAGTGAAGTTTGATGTTAGTCTTGTTCCCACTCCGTTCACAATCGCCGCAAATATCAAGCCTCCCACGAGCATCCCAATGTACGGCAGTGCAGACAGGAATCCATCCTGTGAAGAAGAAGGGGCTCATCATGATTGAATAACACCCGAAGAAAGAGTATGATACGAGTACGAGCACAGTTGATGTGATTACAACTACAAACTACTCTTTTCGCCCGGGAGTAGGGTCCTTCAAAGAATCAAATGGTTGATACATCACGCAAGCCTTGGAACTGCAAGCTTCACTTTCGTGAATGAGCATGTGTATTCACTAGATTATCAAACTTTTCGTCCATTAACTATACGCAGAACAGACGGGGTAACAGACGCCAACGTACTGATGAGAAGGGAGTCAAGTCTTAAGAATCATCCTGATACTGAAGAAGACATGAATTTCATGAGACAACATAAAAAAGTCGGATACGTTCCCTGTAGTTCTTTTCGACGTACCGGGAAGATACTCAGCTTCAGTATCAGTTAGTTCATTTCATGATTCCCGCGTCCACTTGGCTCCTGGCACATTCCTCGAATTTTGTGAGAGAGCCAGATGTTGTCATCGGTTCAGCAACCATCCACATATGAACTCACATTGGACCAAAGGTAAGGGACTTAATTAACACTGGTCTTCTGAGATCGTCGTATACTGGTTAACTCACATCGGGCACCAACTCGCCATGACCAGGTTCTGGGCAGCTACCAGGGTGCCCTAGAGCCGCTGGTTCCCACGCTGCAATGGGAGACTTCCACCGAGCGCCAGCTTGAACTTGCATTCGATGCAGTCCTCGATGCAAGGTAACGGCGATGGGATGAGAGCCCTACCGCACGACATCATCCCCACAGTCCGGAACCACTTGGGAATGAGGGGATGGTAACCCTCTGTCCCAGCTGTCCAGTTGCTCTCGGTGCATGGCACGTTCAATCTTCTTCAAGAGGCGCACTTTCGACCTCTGTCCATGCGGGGAGGACATCAGCGAGATCGCATGCCCTGTTTCTCTGCCCTGTCTACCAGGACGTGTGAGCTAGGGCTCGCCTCCCACCCCCTTCTCGATGATGCTGCTGCGCTTCTCTCCAGCGAATCAGCCAGGCGGAGATTTGCCATATTCCCCCAAGCATGGGCAGCTTGGCGGCTCAAGATGGATTCATGGAGTCCCCCTACTGAGGCGGACCCACCATCATGAGCATCTTGAGGCCACTATGGATCCCTCCTCACACAGTCCATAGGGGAGCACAACTACGTTAGGGCCAGTTTTATTGACCCCCTCCCTTTACCCCAATATTCGCACCAACGAGCCGGTAGGCCTGGCTCGTTGTCCCTATTAGGTAGTTGATGGACGAATGAAGTCAGTAGGATGGTGCTGGAGGAGAGAGTTACTTGGTAAACCGGAGGTCTACAAATCTTGAGCTATATGCTTCATACTTTATCACTTGTTCTGCACAAAGAAAAAAGCTGGTCATAATGGTATGTGGACATAAAATTATACAACTGACCTCTTCTATACTATAACCATGTACTCCGTGTATGTACGTCGGCATCAAAGTAAGAAGCGTGAAAAATCCCCAATTGTTGGTAAAGTGGGCCACCATCAATACCAAGAAGGGTTTTGACTTAGCCATCTCCTTCCAGGGTATTTTCAATTTCTGAAACACCAAAAATCGTGGAAGTCGAACAATTTCTCGGCAAAGTGCGCGATATATGAAGACAATTGGTGACTATACTTACGCTAGTAGATTTCGCACTCAGGTTTGACAGAATGTAGTCTTGTTCCTCTTTGGAAATGGATTTGTCAGTTTTTGGGTAATTTGAGCCGATGATCAGGCCGGCGATTCCCAATAAGATGGAGCTGCATCCTGAAATCATTTAACGCACGACCTCAGAACGTTTAGAAACCCTCACAAATATCAAGCGCAGGTTAGGTTCGTACTTACCCGAAAAGTAATAGATCAATGGCCAACCACCGAAAGAGACTGCAAGCTCACCGCCGAGAGCCATCATGACTATGGTGCCCACTTGACCTCCTGAAATGTATGAGCTAAGAATCTCTAACTTCATTACAGGTAAAGTGATGAAAAGTTAAAGGAAAGGAGGAATTAATGAATGGAAAACCGATGAAGACAAAGCGCTGGTCTGGTTGTTTGACTGAGAACATTTCTAAAGGCTGAGAATTGGGCGTTCCAAGTGGAGTGTATGTATTTGAGTCATTTCTGGTTATCAACAGTACGTTAAAAAAGTATGCACTACTCTCAACGAAGTAAGTTTTTAAGAGTCTTTGACGACCATTCAGACGAACAGATTGTATCAAGTGGGTGTGCAATGTGTAAATCAACTGTTTGGTTGGGAGATATCCTACAACTATTTTTTAACACAACTAAACAACTTACTTCGTGATATGATATATTCCACAAGGTCTGTCTCCAAGTGTTATAAGAATAAGCCGCAAACCTCGTCTGCCGATCGTCCCAGAACCAGAATTAAGAACTAATATCACGCAATGTGATCCCAGGGGCGGTGACACCCCCCTCCCCCCCTTCACCGTTGACTGCGTCTTCACTCTCTGAGAATTAGCTGTTGAAACGACTCTGATGCGCTGAACCTGGTCAATCGTAACCGTAACTCAGCACAGTGTGAGTGTTTTACTGCTTCGAGTAGCGAGTAAACATCCACCAAATTTCCAGTAGTTTGAGTGGCCATTAGACACTATAGTCTCTGTTCGTATTGGGTATGTATCCTGATTTCTCAGTCGTTCCGTTGGTTCACCTCCTTAGCTGCCTTGTAGCTCATGCGAAGGAGTAAGTAAACATCTCTTACACGGGTATGTGAGGTTCAAAGGTGGTGGCTGGTGCGATAGCACTCAAACTTGGAGTTGGTGCAGTGGTTGAGTCCGTGAATACCATTCTGAAGGACTTTGATGCGACTAACAAGTTTTTAACTTCAACAAGAATCACCATGCAAGTGGTTCAGCGTTCAGCTTCAGTAAACAACTATGTTTCATGAAATCTAACTGCGAATGAAAGAGCCTCATGAATACCAGTTGCACGTCTTTACACGAACGATAACTCGTTCCACACGTTCAGGCCGTATATTGAACCAAATAATTGTTCAGTTCAACGATGGGATGTGTACTGTTTGGGCGGAAAGACAGTTTATAACGTGTCGCATTTGAGCTATGCCTTTTTCATACGAAAGATATATTCTCACGACTGCACACAAGTAAATGCTCCTTTCGATCCATTGTACTGCTATCTGTGTAAGAAGTAGGGAACTGAAACTAAAGCAATATCTCGTCCCATCTAGTTCTTACTTCTGTGTGAGCCATTTTGGTCTCTCTTTGAGATTGTCAGCGCTTACTACAAATATCTGTGCGTGGAGGAGTTGTATTAGAGGTATCTGTTGCCTCATCGTTTTACCGTCTCACGCCCTTTTCTTCCTGGAGAAGACTCGCTGTTATAAACATTTACTGACGTGCACGAAAAAAGTTTTTCTCCCTCATTCTGGCTTGTCGGACTTTCAACTTTTCACGACAATCTCACCTTTGATGATCACAGTGGCAGTACTGCGAAATAAATGTCGGTTTTGTAGTAACAAGAGAGCTCAACAACATGTCAGCCAGACTTGAGGAGCTGTACTCAGCACCATCGCTTCAAATTTGTGCAGCTGGTCCAACAATTCTACGTGTTATCTATGTTTATATTACTCTCAATGCTAACGGTTGGTGATATTGCAAGATAGTTTTGTGAATTTTCTTCGATAAACGAATGGCGTGATTATTAATTAATTACTCATTATCTCTACTTACCTGAAAATATCCACGAAAACGATCCCGTCTCTTGAGGAGGTATCCAATTTGATATGTGAGTGTTAGTTGAAGGATAAAATATAGCCTAGAACAACGGAAATAGCAACAAGTAAAATAAACGAACATGCTTTTTTTTGAAAGCACAAAAGTAAAGTCGTTGCTAATTACTGCTTTGAAAACCGAAGAAGAAATAAATAAATTGTTAAGAATGGTTTTTGAGTAGATCGTACTTACCTGCCCAATGCCCTGCAAGACCCGTAGAACGCAAATCGCCCATATGCCATCAGTATGAGTCGCCACGAAAGGTATCAATAGAGTCAACACCCCGCAGGTCAGCCCTCCCATGATGGAAAAGAGCTTTATCGCTCCGAACTTATCGCAGAGAAGCCCAGCTATCGGATTGGTAACCATATAGCCATAGAAGAAAACGCTGGATATCATCCCTTTCTGGCTCGTCGTGTAGTTGAGAGCCTAAAACAAAACAGCGTCGTCAGCAGTCATCGAGATTTCGTAACCTGTGAGCTTCCTTCAATGTTCTTCGATTTATTTACAATTACGGATGATGAATCAAAAGACTTATGTGTACATATGTATATAGTTTCAAGGTGCACCTATTGGCGTCACAGCCTGGAACGTGCTTGGCAATTTAAAATGTCTGCTATTGCTCTGCAAGATTATTGAATGTTCCCTTCTTGATTCCATCTCTCACTTACTGTTGTTTTGTAAGAGGACAAACAAGTCGAATCAAAGCGTCGATGTATACGTAAACTCAGGCTTTCAGTCATGTGCTCATTGTTGAAAAACTAACTGTACTCGTTTCTCAGCGCGAATGGGGGTTTCAAGGTTGAGCTGCTCTGACCACTGCGGTTCGATCTTTAGTTTTAGCTCCTGAATAACTGCTAGCCAATCATGTTCTTTCTTCCGATACTTCAAGCCGAGTGAAACACAAGTATTTGCATTTCCAGAGCCGACAACATAGTTTACTATATCGAGGGGCAATCTTTGAGTTGGTTTCTCTATTAACCATCCCCTCATTTCGTTTCCTTCCCTGGTTGTTGCCGGTATATTCCACAACGCTCTTGCTCGTCACTCATATGTGCTCTCTACAGTTCGAATATGTAGAGGCTTGAGACTTGAACTCTCATTCCCTCTATTGTTGCTTGTTGCCTTGAATTATCTCGTGTGATAATCGTATGGAAATAAATGACAGAATATATCACGAAAAACAAAATTAAGAAAATAGTTCTGCCGGTGGATTACAGAGGGAAGATGCTTTTTTGCTGGTTTATAAGGGAAAAAAGGAATACGCACACAGAGTGGTAAAGTATGGAGAAAGCGAACTACGAAAAGGTATTCTGAGATCGGTGAAAACACAAATTGAGCCTTATCTTCCTAACGAAGGACACTAGTTGACAGGCAATTTTTGTTGCATTTGGTTGCAGTATACGCAGGTAGTGACTCACTCCTCATGTCATTTGAATCATTAAGAACTTAACTGAATTCGTTATTTAAGCGATGTTACGTTCCATACATTAATCACGACACACCACGAGGATGAGTGATTAAAAAGTTAGTAAAATAACTCGAAGCATGAAATTAATACTCACAATGTACTTTTGATTCTCGCTATTGTCAGTCATCGCTACTATACCAACAGAAACGTTCACTCTTTGCATGAAAGCGACCATGAGGCCGATGAATAGAAGAAGACCTTGTCCATGACGTTTGCCGAGCAAAGCTGGAACAAAAATAGGCGTTACCGATTGAGTTACAAGAAATATCGGTGCGGCGAATAACGCATAATTTTTCTAAAATTAGATGAACGGCATTATCATCGTGCCGACTGTGCATGTGATATACTGAGCTCTATCGTTTTGTAAAGACGAATCTAATGAACTCTATACTTTCCAAAGGTTGGCTGTTTCGATCCCCGGCGAATCAGCAGCGTCTAACCGGGAGAAGACTCGCTAAATAGAATCAATTGAAGAAACGATATAGAGTTGCACTGAAGATAACCAAACATTTTTACTCAGACACTAACACAGTTTTTACTATATTTTGTTTCTCAGAAGCCTTTAAAATGTAGAGACCGGAAAAAAAACTATAAAATAAACTTGGGCTGACTACGTCACTCATCCAGCCTTCACGAAAGGCAAGCATACTGAGTTTCCGCTTGATTGTGGTTGACATTTGAACTAAATATTCCACATAATGACTCGTTGATTTAATCATCATTAGTTGCGAACATGCTTCTGCATTTTCTGAACGTGGATCACTACAAGTCACCAAGAGTTAACCAGTGAGAAATATTTACAGTTATAAACTCGGAGAGAGTAACCGAAAAAGTAATAAAGTGAAATGAAACTGTGAACAGACGGCAAGACTCAGGACTTTACAGAAACAGAGGAAAGTTTCGGTGAAATGCAGCAATAGGCAGATTCCGTGTTTATGTGCGTCTTTATTGGCACCCCGCTCGTCATCGGAAATGAGCTCGTATTTGTGCCAATGCTGAAAGCAATGATTACGTTGGCTGATGGAAATGTCAGATCGCTCATTTCTCCATCAACGGTACGCAGGCGGCCCGAAGACACTTGAAATTCTGGCTTAACGTGATACTTAACGGCGTTTCTTTTGATAATTTCCCTTATTCCTCCTTTTCGCCTTTTAGTAGGTTGAGAGGCTTGCGTGTCTGACAATGATGTTTTCTCAAGTGGCTCCTATAGAGTCAATATTCACTGCTAATCTTCGAACACTCCCGTACTTATAAGTGGAAAATACAGTTTCAAGTGATTTTCCGTGAAATGACATGAGCAGTCGCAAGATGGGAAATAAGTTAATTCCACACAGCTCACTCATCGCGTCAAAACAAGGGAACTCTGGTAAAATATATATTGCATACGCACAATGGCCTCTTACCCAGCGGTTTGGGAGCAGAAGCTTCGATCATGTTGTCTCCGAGCGGCTCTTCTTGTCATTAACATTGACACGAATGAGGGAGAGTGAGATTGAAACACTTCAGCGTATTGAAGGACATACGTCGAGAGAAGAACGGCTCGTAAAAGAAGATTAATGACGTTCTTCTCACGCGTCAGAGCATGTCATGTACAATAAACCAATATTTGGGGACAGCGATTAAATTAAATATGATCCGATAAAAGGAGAACAACAACAATGTCTGCTGTAGTATCAACCTCATAAAGGGATTCTTGTTCTTGCAACCAAATACAGAAGAAAATCTGGACCAAGAGCAGCGATCCAAAAGGCTCAGTCAAATTGTGTTAGCTGCTGTGCGGAAACACCTAAGCTACTCATGAACCTAATTGTTCGTAATTATTGACCCTTGTTTTCGATTTCATATCTTGAGTGCGCTTTCTATTTCTTCTGTCTGAGATCTAAATGAAGAGACATAAGGCTGAAAAGCTTAATTCTGAAGTATACTCTCCATGTTTTGGAGCATGGCAGAAGACAGTGATTGTCATGGAGTTGCCTGAGACTCGTTCAGTTTCCCATTATAGCTTAGCCAGCCATTTAAATTCTTTGATGCTCTTCAGCTACTGACGTTCATAACTGTAGAACGTTGTCTTGTGGGAAAAGTAATTTCGCCATTGCGTTTAACCCCTTGATTTCAATGAGCCAGCTCTCAAACTCGCAACATGTCATGTGTGTCGGGTGCGCCACAATTTCGATTGCGAACATCACCAGGACCAGCTAGGCTCTAACACTAGCGTGCAGTAGCTGCTACTTCCTTTCATACACTTCAGATCAAATGCCCCACATGTGGACGCTCCAACTTGGGCGCTGCGAAGACAGTGAGAAAGAGAGAGGGAGACAGACATTGGTACTGTTGCACTTTCTCTTCGAACCGGTAATTACGATAATCGTACTCAAAATCATAATAAAACAAAACCTGCATACTGGTTATCAATGAGGAACGTAATCTGTTGGCGTCTAAAGAAAAAACAACTTTCCTCACCCTTCGTTGGCAACCTACCTCTTCAATGACACTTTTTTGCTGGGCCGCTTAATATGTTATTGAAGCCCGAACGGAAGTGGTTTCCGTTGAAAAGGTGGAGTTATTAGTTGTACAGTCCTGTGAAGGTAAATTACCTGTGAGTTTAAGGGAGCCATTAGATTGCTATCAGCGTAGCGTCCATCTGTGTTACGGCCCTGCCTGGACCTTGAAGGTCTGGGCTTCCTATATTTTAGCACCTTGTGCAACAAATCACCGACGGCTAATTCCCTTTTTTCAGGACATTATTTCAGAAAAAAGTCCTTTACGATGCTTTGCACCTATTAGCCTCACAATTTAGGTCGTAGTGGGCAGTTACTTTGTAGTCGATCACTTACTTTGCTGTGGGTGCTCTGATGTATCTTGGGCACTACAACAGAGACACAGGACACAAAGGAGAGAGAGAGAGGTGGTTTATTTAATCAACCAGGGCCAGTAAGGGCTATAGTGCCCTCTCTTCCTCTGGAAACATTTACCGATTTATACACTTCTGGCAGTTATGTACATAAGATGATTGACTCCACATTAATAAAAACCAAATATAGCATAAACATACAAAAAGATGAAACAGAAAAAATATCAAAAACGTCTCGATACACATCGCGTTGCACATCTTTTTTTTTTTAATCTTGTAGTTTTTCACATCTCATACTTATTCGCTACGGACTTTTACTGCACTTCTGCATCAGCAAATTTGAGTATGTATATGTAGTTTTAATAGTTCTCACGCTTTGATCTAGTTTGAAAGAATCAGGATTGTTGTTGTAAATGCGGATGCCTGTGGCTGTGAATGATTCATTAAAAGGGGTTGTTCGGTGGAGGGAGATTTGTATGAGGTGCCATCGAGAGCGATGCTGGTGACAATCCTTCAGGAACGCACACTTCTCAGCAAAGTACTGTGGTGACGCAGACTTGAGAGTCCTGAACAGCATAGTCCTAATAGTTGCAGCTACTCTTCGATCTTCAGCCATCCAAGCTTGAGGAAGTATTGAAAAACGGGCTGATCCCATTTGAGTTGATAGATGAAACGTGCTACAGCATTCTGGGCCCTCTAGAGCATGGCAATTTGCTCGTCAGTCATGTCACTGAGGGCACACATACTGCATGCAATGTTTTGCATATCCATGGACTGGACAAGCCCTAAAAGGAAAGTCGACCGCGAACAGATGAAGCTGGTACAAAGATACCCACCTAGACACTGGGGACACCTGGGAGCTCCACCTGAGTGAGGGTTCCATTAACACGCCCAGTTTAATTAGCAATGCTTCATATCTGAGTGTCACACCACCCACTCCTATGTGTGGAAGCTCATCAATATTCAGACGTGAAAGTTAGCCTTGAGTACTCCATCACCATGACCTTGCACTTGGAAGAGTTTATCACCATGCCATGCGATGAACACCACGATAGAAGGCCACCTATATCTGAGTTTAATTTCTGTAGAGAGAATGATGATTTACTTGAAGAACTAGGTTCGATTAGGACCACTCGGCCCTCCCTTTCATCGACCCTGCAAGTATAGTGCAAGCGATGGACGGCGGGGGGGGGGGATGTCCGTAACGCTGTAATCCGGTAAAGGCGTGAAGGTTGGGCATTGTGAGTAGTTTTCTATTTGTATCGTTTTCCTAATTTATCATTGGTTTTACCTTGTTTACTTGCTCCAACGTCACATGCAATCCAAAGCAACCCCCACATGTCCCCACATCCCAGGTCACGAAGTAATTGCACATCCTTGAAGCTACACCAACATCGCGTTTAAACGAAGACCGAGGCCAAATTAGTTCGTAGGAAGAGAAAAAGGGCGTTTCACGATGAAAATCAGAGAAAGACCTAAATGAGAACCCCCGGCTACTGCTCATTTCATCGACGTGCTCGTTTATCCGTTCCAATACTGGTTATATTGAGCCCTCCGTCGTGCCAGATCTGAGTTTATCGTTTCGAGTAGCGATTAGCCTCGAAGGGGTTCGAAACAATAAACTAACGATAAAATCGAAATAACGTATGTCACTAAATTGAATGTCTTCTGTTTGTCGTGTACTTCAGAGACGAGAGTCGTTCGAGGGCCCTTCGTTCACTTAAATCCGCCGTATTTAACGAACAGAAGCTCACACTGAATCATGCATTTTGAACTAGCTTAAGAACATTATGAACCTCCTAAGCGCAAGTCAAATGTTGATTTTCGCGGCTGTGCTACGTCACCTTCGTGTCAAAACGACAACCTCGTAGTGCATTTCCGTGCAGACCGTGCATTTTTACATCGAAAAACAGTCAGTCGCGTTGTATTTTCACGCTCACTCCGACTAAAATCACGCGAGCCACTCGTGCCATCGTGGAAGCGATTACGCATATTTGAGAGACTAAATCTGAGATGACTGACGCTATCTCATCACAAACACCGGCTCCCACCTTGAAAACAATAAGTGTAAGTCATTAAGCAAATACCAAGTGGTCAACAGGCTTGTAGCTTCGGGAGAAACAAGATCGTATGCGAATCATCACACAACTATCATTAGTATCACGTGGTTTCAAGAACGATATCGTTCTAGCATCTAGTCGAGCCAGCTTATCATACAATTTATACACACGATTCGACGTTCTACGTCAAAACCGGTTTCGTGATTTATAGAGTTACTCCTACTAAGTAATCAGATTTGTGAAACAGTCGACACGTCATTATGATTTTTACTTTCTTTAGCCACACGAACTGGGAATGGAAGTCATGTACACAGCTCAAGAAGAAATATCTGGTGCGTTGCAACGCACAACTTTCCTTAGCTCTACGTCAATTCACTTTGTACATGGCCTTTGAACTTGGTCAAACAACACGTCACAGCAGCAGGAAAGGGTAGCGCCTACAGTTCTGGAATTTATCGTGCTGCTCGTACTCATTCCAGGACCTATATCGAGCAATTGGTACACAAAAAATTAATAAAGCTGTAAACACGAATTTTTTGAAGAAGGATAGTAATTACTTTTGCAGAGCTATTGGGTAATAACTGTTAGAACTGGAAGTAAGCGAAACGGCAGTAGTTGAAATTCAGGAATTTCTGGAGTGAGCCCCATGTATCTCATGAGCGTTTTTAAACACTCGCCCTTTAGGTATTGGGTTGGACTACAACACCAATTTATTTTAACATTCTACAAAAATGTCGGAGTTTATAACGAAAAAACTGTGCTAAAAACGCTTTTTTCGATAATTTTGATAATTTATTGTGCTCCTCTCTTCATTTTCCCACGAATGGGAATTTTATGGAATAATTCCCTTATTGAGAGCTATCAATATAAAAAATGCAATCAAAATCGTTAGAGCCGTTTTTGAGAAAAAAATGTGGTGTTTTGATCACTATGATAACTATAGTTAACTTTCGGTGGATTTTGCCCATGTCCTTATTTTTGCGTCCCATGGTAACCTGCGGGCTAGATATCAAGTTTGAGGGGATTTTTTACGGTCGTTTTCTCTAAAAACCACTCTAAAATCGATTACGTCGATAGTTTTGGTAATTTATTGTGCTGCTCTCGTCATTTTCCCATTGATGGGAATTTTATGGTATAGTTGCCATATTAGGAGCTATCAATATAAAAAATTTAATCAAAATCGTTAGAGCCGTTTATGAGAAAAAAAATATTTGGTGTTTTGATCACTATGATAACTATAGTTAAATTTCGATGGATTTTGTTCAAACCCTCATTTTGGCGTCCCATGATGACCTGCGGGCGAGATATGAAGTTTGAGCAGATTTGGTACGGTGGTTTTTTCTAAAAATCGTTCACAGACACACACATACACACAGACCATTTTCCCAAATAGTGTTTTTCGGACTCAGGAGGGTCTGAAACGTAAAGATCTGAAGAAAACTCAAATTTTTTTTTCAGCCGATTACATAACATTCCTTTCTACTTCGTAGAGCCAAGGAAAGTAAAAATCATTTTTTTAAAAACCTTAGTGAAAGTACGTTTTCAGGTGTGTTTTTTCTCGATGGAATTATGTCCCCAAGTGGTCGTAGGATTGGATTTTTCACGCCTGTGTTATTAAAGTCATTCGCGCATATTGTTCTTTTCGTTCAAGAGAGAGAGAAAGCAAAAACTAGAAGAAGAGAACTATGCTTCAAAATAAATGTTAGCTGATCCTGGTACGAAACAAATCAAAAGTGCACAGTGTTGGCGTGCAACCGTATTTCCGTAAATGTCACACGTTACGCAGTGATTACCTTACCCTTCGGTTTGGGCGCAGTTGAGTCTGTCATGATGAGCTCTCCGGGCGGCTCGTTGGTTTTTCGCATTAACACGAATGACCAAATCCGCTTAAAATATTGAACATGGCGGTTAACGGGAGTGACAGATTGTAATATGAGATTACTGTGAGTAAACCGTCCAGTAAATCAATATTTACTTAGAACCAAAACAACAGCCAATTCGTTGATCGAATAAAACGCACTCGAAAAACATCAAGCAGTCGGTAATTCGACGAAATTATTGGTTCCCATCGATGATGTCAATGATCCCACCACGCCATGTTTCTCTAATTGCTCTCTTTTTGCTAGTAGTGAAGCGACCACCGTGTCGGATGATAAACTATCAAAACTATGGCCTTCCTCTCAAAAATTGTATATAAGTTTCGGTGAAATCGTAATCGCGACTAGCTCACAGTGCAGTGATCATCGACGCAAGTTCGAATTCCAGAATTACTGAGGTAGCTCGTGGTTAGTTTTTGTCCATTATTAACCTTCCACCGTGCGATTAGGTTAATGGAGGATTATTGTGACTCGTTTGGGAAACGTAGTATCATATGGGTGAAATTCATGTCAGAAACTGGGCCCCTCAGGACTACAGATAGCCCCCCTGGGCCCCTTAGAGTCTATAGCTGCAATGCGAAAGTATGGAACATGGGAACATCTCTGGGTCAAGGTCCCAATAAAACAGAAAGAATATGTGAATGAGGGGTCTGGGTATCGGAAGGGAGGAAGACGCCAGGAGAGGCACATATAGATGCTCCAAGAGAAAGGAGTGGCTACGTCTATCCCGTGGGAGGGAAGGGACATTAAGGGATGAGTTTGAGGTGAGTGATTGTGACACGAATTCATTCCCTCTCAACATGACGCTTGATGGCAGTGAAGTGAATTTCGTGCTGCTCTCGTCATTTTCCCATTAATGGGAATTTTATGGTATAGTTGCCATATTGGGAGCTATCAATATAAAAAATTTAATCAAAATCGTTAGAGCCGTTTTTGAGAAAAAAATATTTGGTGTTTTGATCACTATGATAACTATAGTTAAATTTCGGTGGATTTTGTTCAAACCCTTATTTTGGCGTCCCATGATGACCTGCGGGCGAGATATGAAGTTTGAGCTGATTTGGTACGGTCGTTTTCTCTAAAAATCGTTCACAGACACACACATGACGAGCGAAGCGCAATAAATTGTCAAAAATGTCGACGAATGTCAATTTTAGCGGGATTTTTCCATCATGAAGTCCGTTCAATTGATACTAACGTTCCCAGAAAATAGGAATGGTTGCAGAACGACGTGCCTGTACGGTAAGAGTTGAACTAGGCTCATGAGATAATTAAGAGCAACTCCGGAAATTCCAGAATTTCGAACCCCGCCGTTCTCACGCGATAGTTTCAGAACTGTAAACATAAGCAAACCAAATCATGTTGACAGCTTCATAAAGTATCTTTGAATAATGATCGTAGCATCATCCGGAATTGCGCAGTCGTTTTCATCTAGATTCCGCTCTCAAATGCTGCTAGCACTTTCAGAAAAATTAGGGCAGTAGTTAAATTAAGTATGTTTTCTTCGTGCGTAATTCGTCCTTCCATTGCAACAATCGTGTGTCACTCTTGCACACATCATAGTTGTTACCTTCAAATTTGTATCTACGCCTTCCAAATTTTCGTATCTATTCCAATATCATAATTGTTATCGAACAGTATGATAAATGTTGTGGGTGACAGTTACACAGCGCTGAAAAGGTCAGGCCTGGAGCGATAAGACTGTTATTCGAACGTTCTGACCGACGTAAAATCGATATTTTTGCTTCCCCTCGCGTTATTTTCGAATTGGGCGTGACGATTCTTCTTCCTGTATACGCAAACGCAGAAGGTATTTTATTATCGTTGACCAACGAATCTGGGTGATAACGGTCGAGATAACTTTAGTAATAAGATTGACTGGCTAAAGCAACCGTTTTGTGAACGTTTGAAGCAGCTTAAAACACTCATCGTATATCAAAAATGTCGCTGTGGAGATTTATAGCAAACTGAGGATTAATAAATTGTAAACAAATTCAAGTGTTTAATTCAATTTGCTTTGAATCTTTTGATACATCTGTTTTCTCATCAACGCGCGTTTCATGGGAACAGTTATTCCACTGTTGAACTTCCGTGGACCCAAATAGCAGGAAAATTGTATTGCCAACTCCATAAATAGCTGATGAGGCCAAGAAAACCGTCTGCCATTGAGAACCGTTTTTCTGTGAAAAAATTAAAACAATCGCACTGAAACATGAGAACTATTGATTGAATTATCTATAAAAGTTAATAATTCAGTGCAGTCACAAGTTGGATGCGCTCGGGGAAGACCAAATCCAACTCTTACTTCCATGTAGTGCTCTCGGTGGAAATTAATCAAACAAAATCGTTCATTTAAAACCGTTGGAAAAAGAAAGAGCTTTGAGAAACTGGCAGTTGCGGTGAAACGCCTCCAGGTTTTTGTAATTATTAGTTGCATGCGCTGTAACTGAGATGAAGCGTATCACTGTATGTCTCTCAAATCCCAGGCAAAATGTCAATGTCAAATGTCAAATTTTCCCAGGCAGTGCTGAGGTAGGAGTGAATGAAGCTCAAGAGAACAAGAATGAAGAACTGCCATTGCAGAGAGGCGTGAGGGCCGACCTGATCCAGTGTACTTACGGTTCCGAGCTGGTACGTCATCAAGCATTCGTTATCAGACCACTAGGTCAACGAAAACTATTCAAAATAGTCGCACGAAACAGTTTAATCAAACCATTTACTGAAGAAAACTCGACGTTTCACCGCTGATGAGGATGTCATCAATTTCTCCTGAGCAGCTGGACGAGAATCGGTACGTACAAGCATCTCAAAGGCGCCCTAATAAAACTCCACGTAATAACCTGAGAAGAACGACAAAGTGTACAATAGTTACGAGCCTCACCTCATCATCGACGACAGTTGTCGCCCATGCTGGTGAAATAACCGATGCCAAGTTGCTTATTCCATTCACGATGCCCATCAAGACCCCGGCAAAGTTGGGAGCCAGGTCCATCGGGTTCGTCATTGCACCAGCGAGAACACCAGCGTTGGCAGAAGTAGCGACGGTCAGCAGAGCTATGGCGCCAACTGCTTCAGTTTTTAGTAGAGAAAGCAGCAGCAGTGCTAAGGCTGGCACATATAATCCTTGAAAAAAGTGAAACATAGTTCGTTTCATTGGTTAGTAAATGAATGATATGAAGTCGAAGTAAAAGAACAACATATCACGGGAGCGACTTCGTAGCTCTTTCTCAGTTCTCTCACGCTCGCAGGGCACCTGTCATCCCTCCCATTTGCTGCTAGTTCCTCACGGGCTGGCCAATATCTCCGTTGGTCGATCGACCTAGTCAAATTAGCAGTCTTCATTAAAATCACCCAGGCCCTCAATGTGTTCCACACCGAAGTTGAAGTGTTTGGTTTCGACTTTCACAAGCCTTACCTACACAGTTCCAAAACATTCTGGAGAACTTCACGCTCATTCCAGCGGCGAGCTTATCGGCCACTGTTGAAATAAGCAGACCCGTCAAAAACATTCCAATGTACGGCAGTGCAGACAGGAACCCATTCTGCAAAAAAAAAAAACGCCATCAACTACCCTCAACTTTCCAATGTATGCATTTACGTCATCGCTATTGTGAAAACTCTCACCTCGTCTATGTTCAAACCGAATACTCCGTGGATGTAAGTTGGTAACAAAGTTAGAAGGGTGAAAAATCCCCAGTTGTGCGCAAAATGGACTGTCGCGAGAACCCACACTGGCCGTGACGTCATTATAGACTTCCAAGGTACTTTAATCCTCTGAAAAACAAATAACAAGCTACCTCGATAAATTAGTTGGTCATTCAAACGTTAGAAAATTGAGCTGACATAATCTTGACGAATAATGTTAGTGGTAGCTAATAATAAATAAATATTACCCAAATGGTTCAACCGTTAACTGACTGTGATGAACGAAGAGGGGGAGCAAGGCCCTAAGATCAACTTTCTCATATCCCCCCCCCCCCATTTTGGGCGAAGGCTTAAGCATGCCAAGTTGTCTAAAATATTCGCATTGCAACACTTTGAAAGGGATCATCGTCATTACAGAATGATGAAAACAATTGATTACTGTATTAAAATAAGGCAACAAATGTAAAATAGTGTAGCGGAGCAGAATGTCAAATTGAAGAAACGTTCACTTGGCTAATGAATTTATACACTGCTGCACACACTGGAGAGTCCCCTTCTGCATGGAGGGTGTTCAGATTGAAGGGGCACGTCACACTTTTTGTTTATTCTGTTTAGAATTAAAGTTCTTTCGGTGTAGTTGCTTGAGCGTTCCAGAAAGAGGTGTTCCGGGGTTTCGTTGGCTAATCAGTACTGACGGGAGAGTGGTGGGCGCAACTGGTTCCATTGGTGAAACAGTTGGATGGTTAGGCAGTGGCCGTACTGAAGACAGAATATCGTTTTATAAAAGGCCCTGGGCTGTGGGCTGCGCACTCTTTGGAACTAAGTCGTTTGGTAGGACGTTGGAATAGTTCCTTATACCGATTGCCAGCCGGCTGTTACGACAATTCAACGCTCCACTGGGCCCATAGGGTACGGTTTGCTGCTATCTTGAGTTCTTTGAAGCGATATATTGGCTCTAGAGGTGGCTCAGACAACAGGGCTGCTCTTTTTGTTTCGACGTCAATTACGTCATTGCCTTCACTCTCTCAGCCCCCAGGTACCCAGCATACTCTTACTTTTCTTCCTTTACCGCGCGATAAGTAGATTTTGGAGATTTCGGTAAAACGGGAAGACGCCGTGACTTGGGGGAGCTTCAAGGTAATAAGCTTCAAGGAAGCTTCGAGAGTCTGATAGCAGTAATATCCCTGAGAGGTGGGTGACCAGGAAGTTGTTATAAGCAAGAGCAATATAGCATAACATTGGCAGCTTTCTGCATTTTTCCTACGATTCACCCCACAAGCAATAACAATAATGACGTATCACTATTTGTAGCGTGAATCATAAATGAATAAGCAAGAACAGGGAGTTCTGTTATATGTGTAAACTACACATAGCGTGCATAAGTAAGGAGATGGAATAAACTAGCATCATCATAATTGTATTTTAGGTGACAGCAGATTTTGGTTTATTATGCATTCTGAATAATAACCCTATGTTTTCGGTAACGAAAAATGTTTTACAACCCCCCCCCCCCTCAAAATTTGATACTTTACGTTTCAAGACATGGAGATTCCAAATTTGCAATGTCCGTCCACCGTCCGCCGTCCTGGCCGTTTTGTCCCTTTAACGTGGTCTAAAAAATTCGTTCTTTCGCAAAGAAAATCCCATTTGGTATCTAGTTGTGCTCGCCATCTCGGCAATCCAATCGGACGAAGCCCATGATTGTTATGGGCAAAAAATGGTTAAAAAAATTAACGAAACGCAGTATAACGCGGGAACTACAGCGGAAGTCAACGTTTCGTCGTTAGTACTCCCTCCTTCCCGTCATATCAAACTCAATCACCCCCCCGCTCGATTCGCAACGCCCTTTCTACTCTTTTTTCCCCACGGGGCGCGCCAAGACCACTTCCTCCGCACACCCCTCCATTGGATCATAAACGCCTACAGACGTTTACGGGCTCCTGGCGCCGGGGGAATGTTTAGTTTCCGTAGTTCCATTGTAGCCAGGTCATGTTTCGTATGGTTTACTAGTATTCGATGCTGAATCGAATGGGATGGGTCTCGGAGCACTAATACTAGGTCAAGCTGTTCATGAGAATAATAAACCATTGTGTAATAATTTGCAGGGTTTTTAGTATGCTATGAATATTACATGTTTTATATCGGATAAAACGTTTGTGGTCGATTTAAAAATAATCCTATTCGTTACTAAACTAAATCCAACACACATTAACAACCTTTTATTACAATAATACTTATTTCGTTGCAATATTTTAAAAAATGAAAGATTAGTGAAATATTATTGAGAAGAAATAAGACACATCTTAAATGGTCCCATAAAATTTGTTATGTTGGCTAATCACCAAGGCAAGGCTTATAGAGGGAAAGTCCTGTTTGTAACTCACGTTGTGATTATATTTAAGGTGTGCCAGTCACTGAGCAAACGCGAATAAAATAATTGTATGTCCGATTGTAAACCCAAAAGTAAACCAGATGCTCAGCAAGAGCTTTCCATTTTATGGCTAAGTCAAACACAGAGGACATTTCGATGATAAGGAGGTATACTGCAGACTCATAGGCAGTAATTGGAGATGAACCAAATTGAGAGAGCGCGTGTCGGTATTAAGCCAGCTTGAGTGGCGTCATACAGGAGGAGACTGCACCATATCTAATCAGATCGGCCTGCCATCGGCTACGTGTGCTGCGTTTATTGAGGCATAGCTCACTCCGTGGCATCTACTCAGGCACCATTGTCAGAACTCCCGCGTAGCAGCGTGGAGCTTCAAGCCTAACACATATGAACCAAGACCCACAACAGACTCACAATTCTACATTCCTCTATCGGCTTCTATAGGCGCTAACCCTGTGTCCGTCGAATCGTATAGATCAGACGATCCTATGGTTGTCACGGGCAACAAGAGGATTGAAAAATTGGCAACAAGTGAAATTTTGGCATCTTTGCTGCAATTTGGTCGCGTGCGGTATCGTTTCCCAGGTGTTTTCAATACTTTAGTGGATAACGGCCAATGCTCTGATTTTCCCCCTGATATCTCACTAATGCCTCAGGTTGGTCCTGGTTTCCTCAATCACCTCTGACGTGGACGACTATGTAGCTGCTACGCTGGTCAAGGACTTCAATGGAGTGATGGTGGAGCTTCATTATGGAGAAAGGCACATAACAGTTTCAAAAGTTTATATTTCTTTATTGTCTTCAATGGCCTTGCAATAGATGATACCAGCATCTCGCCTCTAGTAGTGACTCCGTAGATAACCCTATCAAAGAAATTCTTTGAACGCTAGGATATTAGGAACAACTGCTCTGAAATCAATGTAGACAGAGCCTCCCAATAAACATAACATCTTCATGCGCAGCCCACTTCAATGACACTTAACGACCTAATCGCCTACATTGAACTCAAGTCTTGGACCCCAGGTGCTTTCGGGTTGTTCGTCACAGGCCAAAATAATTGGGATATTGAGCTCGGGCCATACCCAGGTGCGTTTGAACTGACTGTTACATATCTTTTGTCATGCTCGTTCAGTCGGCTTCGGTTCTCGAAAAGGGATTAAGTTCAATTTAACTCCCACAGCGACAACGGATTTCCCCTTTTTGCGCTTTCCAAAATGTCCTTCCCTTACCTTGATTTACCTCCTTCCCCAAATCACACAACTCTTCCTAGAGACTTGCCTTCCAATGCTCACTATGGACATTCCTCTATCAATTCTCGGGCCAGTCACAGCTCTACTCTATCCGCTCTAGTTTCCCGCCCAACCAGTAGCGCATTCAGTGCTCCTTTGTGCCCTCACTTATATACTCAACCTCACATCGACATTCTGTTAAAACTCAATACAGTCCTTGCATACTACACTTGCTCCCCTCTTGAGCACCCAACACGGGTCTATTGGGGCAATCGACTGGCAGCATTCTGAGTTTCAGGATTTCACTGTCAATGAACAGACCAGCACGGCCTGAGAGCCCATCGCCTGACTACTGGGCGCCTCCTGTTATAATATGTTGATGAATTGTAATTTGTCACAAATTTCCTGTGCTTCATCAGCCTATATCCGTCATAAAATCGGTGAAATTAAGCGTAGCAATAACAATAACGTACTTCGTCTGTTTTGGCTTTGAGATTTGAAAGGATGTAGTCGCGCTCTTCCTCTGTAATTCTTTTGTCAGTTTTTGGAGATTCAGAACCAAAGACAAGACCACATATTCCGAGCAACACAGAGCAACCACCTGCAAACCACAAACGCGAGATACTACTAATTCATTATCATGAAGACGGCAACCAAACTTTTTACACCTTTTTGTTCCTCTCATGAATTTATGAAAAACCACCACAAACTCACCGGAGAAGTAATAAATGGAAGGCCAGCCGCCGGGAGAGGTAGCAATCACGCCACCTAGTGCCATCATGGTTATAATGCCCACATTGGCTCCTGCAACATTCATTCGTGGCGTAAATACTTGCATACAACAGTGGTGAGAACGTTATAAGCATAAATTATCATTTAAATTACCAGGTTTCGAAACTGTATACGGAAATGCTGGGTTCACGTTTATATATACTCATAAAACCATAATTTCAGTAAATACACTATGGAGACACATTTTTCGCAGTCGCGGGTAAGGACAGGAAGACGGGGATGGCGTTAATAAAATAATTCGAATTCCTGTGTTAGAACCCCCGCTATTAGTTGCTTAAATGATAAATTCGCTGAATGCACGTGAGGTTGAGAAACGTTGTGTGATGCATCGCACGTAATATTTTGTTTTATGAGAGCGGGCATCGGAGGACACTTCTAAATGAAATGAAAGCAAAAAGGACCGTTAGCCTCGAACACAATGAGCATATAAGTTATATACTCTGCACCTCGTAAGTCTGCTGACACAGCATCTAATCATAATAAAAGCTCGCCCTGAACGCTCGGCTCCCTAGTTGTCGGTTTGCCCTCGTGTGTTGCGGCTGTTTTGTTGTCTCTCTGACGAATTTGTTCTCTTCTCCAAGTGTTAAATTTGAAATTGTTGAGAGTGTTGTAATTGTGAAGAATAAATAACTTTTTAAAAACATCAATTTCGGGGAAATATCTGGCGCAGTCGACTTAAGACAATCGCGAAACCAAGGAAAACGCAGTTGTGTTTTTGGCGAAACGAAGATCCTACCTTCACAACAACACTCAAGCCAACTCCAACAGAGGACAACGAACAGTACGGGACGTGTAGCCCAGCAGTACCGAAATAGACATCCTCCAACACTTGAAAAATAATCAGGAAACATTATCTCAACAAATTAACCACCACTATTCGGTTAATGATAAACTGGTCCAAGAGTTGAACCTCACCATCGATCACATCAACTCCAACCACGACTTGTTAGTCTCAGAGATCACACGTCTCAAAGAAATTTCATCATTCACTACCCACCTGAAACAAATAGAAGATGCCCTAGAGCATGTTCAATTATTGTTGCAACTCCTTTTGGACTTGACCCAAGACATAGAAAATTCAATTACCTTCTGTAAATTAAAAAAACTGCACCCTAGCATTATCCAACCCCAAGCCCTATCCAAAATCCTCCAAATCTTGAAGAACCATTACGGTTACAAGCTACCCGAATTTCAAGGAGAATCGACCTTCAGACCCATACGAAAGTTAATTGTTTTATTGGAGAAACCGAAATAGTCTACTTCATCGACGTACCAGTGCTAAACGAAGAAAATCTTGAACTGTATTTCCTACAGTCAGTTCCAACTCTCCACGATGGAGCTTACGTTACCATAATACCTTCGGTTCAGTTTGCCCTGAAGTCCGTTTCGTCTTCAGACATTAAATTTCTGAACGAAAAATGCGAAGCAGGACTGAATAATTATTTCTTCCCGAGTATCATTCAACTAACTGGAGACAATATCTGTGAACAGGATATTTTGGGAAAAGGATTAAATGGTCGATGCGAACTAATAAAGTTGGACATCCAATCTAACCGCATAGAATTCCTTGACGACACAAAACGATACATTTTCATTTTTACTTTCCGCTACCCGAAGGGAAGGAAAGTATAGTAATCGGCCCAAAAAAAAAATTTGGGTTTTCTTCAGATCTTTACGTTTCAGACCCTACTGAGTTTAAAAAACCTAATTTCGGCGCGTGGTCCGTGTGTATGTGTGTGTTGCAGCCGCAGGATGTCAGGCCTCTCTTCACCAAAAAGCGTGGCAGACAGAAGGATTGGGTGATTGAGGTATCACCCAGCCTGTACAAAAAACTAGAGGGGGCAAGGCACCTCCAAATAGCCTGGCAGCGGTGCGCCATACGAAAGTACCAAGCCCCCACTCAGTGCTACAAATGCCAGCGCTATGGCCACCTGGCAGTGGCCTGTACAAGACCTGTTGTGTGCGCCTGGTGCGCCTTGCCACATCTGAGTAAGGAATGCAAGCGTGATGCTCCCCTCAAGTGTGCCAATTGCGTCGAACGCAAAATCCAACAGGTCGCACACTCTACACGAGACGCACGCTGTACCATTCGTCAGCGAGCGATTGCCCTCCAGGAGTCACGAGTGGATTATGAATAGGTCAAAAACAGTTCGAATCCTTCAGCACAACACAAATAAGAGTTGCCCAGTTATGGCTGAGTTGCTGCAAAATGCACTCAAGAAACGCTGCAGTGTCCTCGCCATACAGGAACCGTACATAGGATCCAAAACTCTTGGTCTCGGATCGCAGGCACGAGTGGTGGCTGGAGCAAGAACGGGAGCCAAGGCAGCAGTAGCCTGCATCGACCCGTCCATTGACATGCTCGCACTCACTCACCTGAACAGCCAGCACTTGGCCGCTGTGCTCATCCGAGCCGGTGGCTTTGAGCTGGTTGTAATATCATTTTACAGGCAATTTGGCGCACCAGTTGCCAACAGCCTTGAACCACTCGAGCGGGCTCTAGCAGGCCTATCAGGACGACCCTGCGTAGTCTGTGCTGATGCAAACGCCAGATCACCATTGTGGGGATCCCCAACCCTGGATGGGGCGGGCGAGGCGTATATAGAGCTGCTCACCAGGTACAACTTGGTTGTTGCCAACGACCCCATGACTGAGGCGACCTATGATGGCCCGGGAGGAAGGTCGTGTATAGACGTCACAGCCGTGTCCCACACCCTGCTACTCAAATTGAAGGGTTGGCGAGTCGTACCAGGTGCAACGCAGAGCGATCACATGGTTATTGACTTTGCCATTACGGATGATAACATCCTCTGCAAAGACACGCGTGAAAAGCGATTCCGCACAAAAAATGCTGACTGGCCGCAATTCTTTAGGGTACTGGAAGGTGAACTGCGTGCCGCAGACACCGACCTAATAGTGCAAGCATCCACACCTGAAGAGGTGGACAGCAAAGTGGACACATTTACCACAGCACTGCACTCTGCTGGGCTCTCTGTACTTGGCCAACAGAAGCACAGGGCGATCAAAGTCCCATGGTGGACTGAGGAACTTAATCCCCTCAAGCAAAGTGCAAATAGAGCCAGAAGGATGTACCAAAACACTCGTGACCCTGATGCCAGAGCAACACTCCGAACTGCCTTCATCCAAGAGAAGAAGGCCTTCCACCGCGCCATCAAACGAGCCAAACGGCAAGGCTGGCGAAATTTTGTGGAAGCGGAGAGCTCTGAGAACCCCTGGGGCAGACACTACAAGTCCTCCATAGGAAAAGCAAATGTAGAGCAGGTCTTAGCTGCGATGCAAAATGAGTCAGGCTGGGCCTGCAGTATCGAACGTTCACTGGAAACCCTCCTTGAGAAGGCGTTCCCAGATGACCAACTAGCTCGAGACACTGAAGCCCAGAGGGCAGCAAGGGAGCTGATCATGGACCCTCCGAACGAGCCCGACATCCCATTGTGGACAACAGGCGACCTCGGCAGGGCTCTTGCGACCTTAAAGCCCAACAAATCTCCTGGGCCAGATAAAATAGAAAGCAATATGCTAAGGAAGGCTGAGCGGACAATCTCCAGCGGTCTCCTTAATTTATTTAATGACTGTCTGCAGGTCGGACAGTTCCCCACTCAGTGGAAGTCTGCGCGCGTTGTCACTCTTCAAAAGGGAGGCGACCGCAATCAGTCGGACCCGCGATCATGGAGACCACTCAGCCTTCTTTCCATATTAGGCAAAACACTAGAAATCTTGATGTTGCAGTCCCTCGAAGGAGTCTTTGGCCGCAACCTCACAGGCAGGCAATACGGGTGTACCAAAGGAAGGTCCACGCAGGATGTCATTGTCGAGATTCGGCGTGTTTCCCTGCTGGCACCGGCTAAGTACGTCGTAGCAGTTCTGATTGACATCAGAGGAGCGTTTGACAACCTTTGGTGGCCAGCGCTCCTTAATGAACTCAAAGGTAGGGGAATCCGCACCCTGTACTCGCTCATCAGAAGTTACCTGACAGACAGAACTGCTACGATCGAAAGTAGGCATGTCTCCGTCCGGAGAAAGATTGAGAAGGGGTGCCCACAGGGCTCGGTCCTAGGACCAGCACTCTGGAATGCCTTCTTCGAAGGTCTTCTCAGGAAACTCATGGAGACTGACTGCGAGCCGTACGCCTATGTGGATGACTTGACTGTGCTGATCTTTGCAGAGTCAGTCCGCCAAATTGAAGAAAAACCCACCACGTGCTCCGCACTGTCAACCAATGGTGCGAGCACGTCAAGATGCAGGTGGCTGAGGAAAGACCCAGCTAATCCTCTTGAAGGGGAAAGTGAATAATCCACCCACAATACGCTTTGGCGGCCACAGGCTCCTTCTTGAAAAGCACGTCAAGTATTTAGGAGTGAATATAGGTGAGAGGTGGGGTTTCAACCAACACCTCCAGTCCCTTAAAGGCACTACCATTGCAAGGTTTGCCTCACTGCGTGCCATTACTAAGGCCACTTGGGGTGTGTGTTACCACGACACCATCCTCATGTATAAGGCCATCTATTTAGGTGTGATTGGCTACTGCCCTGTTGTCTGGGGTAGCAAACTAACAGTCAATCAAAAGAAAATACAGGCCCAATCCCAGAGAGCAGGCCTCCTGTGGATCACCAAGGCCTACAAGACTGTATCAACGGAAGCACTCCAGGTGATCACTGGTCAGTTACCAGTTGATTTGGCTGTTGAGTGCATGATTGACAAGTGGAGAGTGAAACGGGAGCTTCCCCCGCTTTGGACTGAACTCCGTGCGGATCTCACCACAGAACAGAAACTTGCCGCCATCGATGAATGGGCTCTAGAGAAATGGCAAGCGAGATGGGAATCCTCGTCAAAGGGACGTGATACGTATGAGTTCTTCCCCAACATCCGTGAACGTCTTTCTAGAAAATGGGTTGAGCCAGACCACTGGACGAGCCAGTTCCTCACGGGACATGGTGACTTCAATGCGCGGCTCCACTTCTTTTCTCTGAAAGACTCTCCATTATGCACGTCTTGTGCCTCCAGTGCGGAGGAAACAAGAAACCATGTGCTGCTCCACTGTAGTTTCTACAACAGTGAGCGACGGTTGTTGAGAGGGCAAACGAACTTAGCAGCTTTGACTGCTACAAAGGAAGCCTATAACCATTTTGCAAAGTTCGCAAAGAAGGTAATGGCTAAGAAACGTGGTTATAGTTGATCAGTCCTTTTGAAACTTGCCACCCAAGTAAACAGTAAGATCAGGTAGGGAACCAGATTAAGAACTACTCCCAGATGGTACGGGATTCCTCAGGTGGTCACCTCCGCGCGGTAACACACGGGCAACAGCTCTCTACGGTGAGACTGGCTAACGACCACATACCTGCCGTACCTCCACAGGTCTGAGTTCGGTGGATGCTGCAGGGGCCGGCCTCTTGCATATTAGCGAAACCGCAACTTCTATGACTGATATAACCCTCGTCGAGGGTTTAGGTACAGTCATGAAATAAAGAAACAGATCTGTGTGTCTGTAGTTCGATTTGCGGGAGAACGGCTGATCCGATTGAGCTGGTTCTTTTTTGTTTTGTTCGTTATTTTTTGTAGACACCAAAATAAGGTTATGGACGATTTCGGCCGGTGGGAAGGGGTGGGGGGGTGGGGGACGAAAATGTACCAAAAACTAGGGTTTTTCAAATTTTTCTCGAAAACGGCTCTAACGATTTTGATTAAACTTTCAAATTATCTTCTACTGATCAATATCTAACTTTTCTTCTCCATACATATCTCCATGAAAATACGGTGAACGGAGATATTGGCCCCTGAAGCAAAAATAGGTTTTTTACGCTTTTTGGCAAAACGGCTTCAGCGATTTCCACCAAACTCACAGGATGTTTTCAAATAGTTCATACCTACATATTGTTCTCAATAAATGTTCCTATGACGGTCCATTGAACAGAGATAAAAATTAAAATGTGTCAAAAATAACGTTTTTTCGATCATTTCCGTAAATTCCAGGGTAACTTTTTCACCAGATGTGATAAATCCTAATGGAGTGTCTTTCCGTCACCCATACCAACATTTCGTTCTCCATAATTATTTCTGTATATATATGTTGAACGGAGATATAAGCCAAGTTAACTCAGAAAAGGAGATTTGTCGAATATTAATTTATCGGTATTCCGATTTTCTCAGAAACGGCTCTAACGATTTCGATCAAACTTTCGGAGTACTCTCAGCTAACTAGCCCCTACATTTTGTTCTCCATAAATGTTCCTGTAAAAATGCGTTGAACGAAGATATAGGGCCCGCCTATGTAGGTGGTGTTCGAACATAAAGGGGTGGCGGAAAGTCGTGTGTTGCTACGCACCAGATATTTCCTTTCGAAGAACAAATAAAAATCTCTAGATTCGGTAAGGTAGAATTTCGAAAACTTAATGGAATATTCTTAATTTCCCCGGAAAATAGCACAATAGAGTACCAAAATCAAACGTTAGCTGCCCCTTCGATAAGGACCTCTTTCAGCCCTTCCTTCATCAAGCACATTAAAGTACCGTGGGATTTCAACAAATATCCCACCTCCGAAATCAAGTTGCAAAGCCTCAAATATCTCATGGCTCCTCCTCGATCAGTGCTTTCAGTTAAAGACGCTATAATTAACCTTTTTATTCCCAGTTTCTGGACAACCACATTCTACGTCATTTTAATTTCATGTTTTGCATTCACTAGTTACAAATACTATTCAAATTGTGAAAAAGTAAAAATCAATCATAATTTGAGACAATATGTATCTGCTTAATTCACCAACATGTTGTTAATTTTATATTTTTATGTTTTAGAATCCTTGTAAAGCCAGCGTTCAATGCCTGAAGTCTGTTATATAAAAATTCAAATTTTCAAAAGAAAACTTTCAGAAAGTTTTGTACACAGAGGAGGGAGGAGTTATATACACTGCACCTCGTAAGTCTGCTGACACAGCATCTAATCATAATAAAAGCTCGCCCTGAACGCTCGGCTCCCTAGTTGTCGGTTTGCCCTCGTGTGTTGCGGCTGTTTTGTTGTCTCTCTGACGAATTTGTTCTCTTCTCCAAGTGTTAAATTTGAAATTGTTGAGAGTGTTGTAATTGTGAAGAATAAATAACTTTTTAAAAACATCAATTTCGGGTCCGAAGAAATATCTTATATAAATTCGCAAGTTGTGAACCATAAAATAAGTAAACATCCGACAGCCGCTCGGGTAGAGAGCATATGATGGGCCAAAATAATTATCATCGAGCTTTCGTCATGTCCAGAACTTTGGACCTTTGAAAAGGTGTAGTCTATTCATACAGAAATGTTTTATTTGCGAACCGCTTTCAGTTGTGGTAAGTGCAGACCAGGGGGATCGAGTAAAGTACAGTGTACGTCAGAAAATTGAGCGTAAAATCCAGGTTTAATAAAGAAGGGCGTTAGGTAATAAGGTGCAAATCGAAGTTTGAAAGGATTTGATGTATGGGCATGTTACTCCAAAGGTGAACGGTGATATCAAGGTGAACGGTTTGTTGGCCAAAATCCCAAATTCACGAATTTTGGAGAATTTCTACCGAGTCATTGAATTTTCTTCTTCTGATTGAGCTCTATCAGTCATTAGTAACGAGGGGTCTCGGCGTTCAGTTTGTTTTTGGTATAAATGAGCATAATCGGCAAAACTCTTCCTTTGTGAAGAGTCTTCTGAGTCTTCCTTTATAAACACGATTTATCTCAGCATCTCTCTGTCTTTTGATTTCCAACTACACCAAAAAAAGTGCTGCTCACAAAAACAGTCAGTAAGTTACCTGCGGAGTAACTTCCGATTGCATTGCGACAGCAGCACGCCCGCAACACGTTCGACCATCATGCCAACGTCGTCGTTCTTCTCGGAAGCGGATTTGTTGAAAATATCAGAACCGATGTACATTCCTACATTCCTTCTTCTTAACCATTAAAATGTTATTATTCGCCACCCCGAGGTAAACACCTCCACTAACCGGAATATACCCACGAAAACTGCCCTCGCTCTTCCGGGACCACCCAATTCGAAAGGTGAGCGCTGGTTCCAGGAAGAAAGAATCCCTGCAGAAACAAAACAACGGGTTACGCCGAGGATTAGCAACGCGATAAAATATCGTAACGATACATCCGTTTAATTTTTACTATTTCTGCACAAGTTCGAACTTTGAAGCTGATAATTAAGTCAATATCGTACCTGCGACAGTCCTTGCAAAACTCGAAGGGTGCATATCCCCCATATGCCACTGGTGCGAATGGCGACAAAGGGTATCGCTATGGACAGCGCGCCGCACAATATCCCTCCAAATAAGGAAAGCAGTCTGATTGCGCCGTATTTATTGCAGAGGAATCCAGCGATGGGGCCAGACGCGACATAGCCGTAAAAGAATACGCTGGATATGATCCCTTTTTGAGACGTCGAGTAATTGAGTACCTAAAGAAGTGTTGATTGCGTTATATTCTCTTCATGCTAGTGATAGTAATGGTGGAATGAAGTGTTGTTCTCAATTGGCAGGCAAACAATTTATCGTTCAATGACGTTAAAAAAAAGAAGCCTTATTTCCAGGTGCTTCGTGTTGAAGAAGGTGATTGATCTGCGGAAAATGCATACCCTCAAAGCTCTTACATAAGTTTTCACATCCCATTCGGGTTCCCACAGCTTCGGTCATTAGATTATTTGAGCAAACATCTAGAGATAGTTCGACCTTTGTTTTAACACTTGGTATTTTGGCCTTGTGGCACCTTACTACTCTCTTCAGTTGTTCATCAGCTAAACGACAAATTTTCCACCAAACCAAATCAAAAATTGCTGATTCTAAAAGTTTTAATGAGGCTACCAGCTACCAGCAAAAGGTTATCGGTATTAGGAAATCACGAAGGATCCTGAAACTCTGACAAGAACGGTCGAACAGCCCAAAAGATTGTCGTAGAGATACTGTCAAGATTGGGGTGCTAACAAGATGTGGGAACTGTTAGCTCACACACACGCACACTGGGTATTATTCATTCAGTTTGCACCCCCATCCCAAGGTAATGTGATTCTGCAAGGCAAACGTTCTTCGATTGCTTTTGCTCTCGTTAATAGGAATCAAGTCGAGGAATCTGGGAACTACCATAGTGATGAGTGCTGTTCTTTGCAGTCTGTACAATTGAAACGACTCTCTAGATCGTTGAGCAAGTTATTCGAATTGAAGTGTGTCTTGAAGTCAACATTGAAGAAATGTGTGCTAGATCCCAAATAATTGCATCACGCAAGAAGACAAAATGTGGGACCACTCCAATGTACAGGGGAAAAATAGTAGTACCTGATCAGCCCAAAGTACGACGCCTCACTGTTTTACTAACACCCCAAGGCATCAGTCGGTTTTCCATGATGAAAAGGCTTCAGGAACACTCTTCCAGAAGAAGATAAACGCTTCTAAACCGTCATCATGGGAAGGGTTGTTGATATCAAGCAGAGGGAAGGAGTGTGGAGATCAGACAGAGATGCTGGCAGGTATGTTCGACTTTACTTTATTATAAGGCAAACTTTTAGTTCTGTTGGGATGACGCCACTTTAAAAAAACTTCAAAACTCCAAAAAAAACCTAAAAACAAATGGACCTTCAAACCTTGTTCATAGTTTCCAAGAAGGAGGTCAAACATGCTTGTACTTTCTGTTTTACTCACTGAACCATCTTCGACCCCTTCCAAGAAGGTGAATTCGTACATATGATATTGTTGAAATATCTTACGGTTCGTACGGAGTGAAGTTGGCAGAGTCAGAGTTCACATGTTCGCCAAAAGGAAAAGGAGACTCACCAACAAACCTCCTCCTTGCCATGTGTTGACCGAGGAACTTATCGCTCATCATTATCGCCGAACTACCTGCATCGACCAAGGGTCTGTGATTGCGCCTGATCGCGGACAAACTTGTAAACCAGTTGCGGTTTATTGCCATTGCCGAACAGTTTAAGACATCCTCCCAATTCTCCCTTTTTTCGAGGTTTTGGTGGCCACTGCTGTTCGCGTGTAGTCGAACAAAACGATTTGCTGTGCAAATTAACTCCGCATCCCTTGTTTCACAGAGGAGTTCTTCGTTTACAAGGTCCACATTCTGACATTTGTCTGGATTCCAGGTCAGTTCGATCCATTTTTTCCGCACGACCTGCTACAACTTCTCAGCAACCATCCCGTTCAACCGCCAAATAAACATTCCTTGCCGTGTTCTAGTTTTTATCAAGTACATTATTTATTGTTGACCGTTTCCCATAATTTATTGGCATTTCTCCTCCCTACGTACAGTCCACACGTTTTTATAACTAGTGGAGTTAATATTCAAACGCTCAGATTTGGAGCCTTAGAGTCTACATTTCCCCACATAACAGATATATATCCCACGTCCATACCCTACTTCATTTTTTCAATGAAAATAGTTCTCAATCAGTGCTTCAGTCCATGAATGTGTTGTCAGTACTTCCATGAGGTTACTTTATGAAGATGTCTCGTGTGCTCATCATAATCATTAGAACCATTTTGCACTAGAACAAAATTTATGCTACACGCAATCTCACATCGCTCAGTTTGGAAGTTGAGCTGAGTTTGTTGGTCATCAATAGGTCGAGTATTCTACGTGGTGCGGAGGTGAGGTCCCGACATTTTGTATGTATTACGTCAGATAGGTTTGCCAGGCAGCAAAAAGGCAAAGGAGTTACCGCTTGTACTTACCGGATAGTTCTGCTGACTGTTGTTGTCCGTCATTGCGACCAAAGCAACCGAAACATTAGCCCTCTGCATGAAAGCTACAGCAAACCCGAGGAACAGCAGAGTGGCTTGTACGTGTCGCTTGCCGATCAGGCCTGCAAAGAAAAGTAGACAAGAGTTCACTTAATTCGACGCATTACGTTGAGTTCTGACGCTTCGGGAAGCGGAAAGTAGTTCGTTGAAGGTGAATTTTCAACTTTTAATACGCCCCGAGGTGTAAGACCTCGTTATACTAGTGACGTCATTGTGTACGCCCTTCAAATCTGATTTTACGGCACAGGACAAAGGCAATTAACTATGTGTACGTTGTTACTTCTTGTTGCCTTCTGATTTACTTAGAAGAGCAACTCCCCACTAGTCTCCAACCAGGGGCAATGTATTTTCCTTTATTGACTCCACGTACATTGCTGAAGGACGTTTGAAGAGTGGGCAGAAAGCGAGGAAATATGCGTGTGTCAAACTGAACATGGAAATGTCAAAAGGTACTTTCAGGAACCTTGGAAATTAAGGTGATAGAGTATATTCAAGAACGTTCTACAATTTTCATTACACCCTGAAGCCTAACGCCCATTATGCGCCAAAATGTCAATGTACAAAATAACTACACGCATTTTGAGTGTTACGGAAATTACCAATCTAATCGCGGTAATTAAAAAAAATGCGTTTACTTACATTTCGGTTTGGGCGATCTTGATTCCGTCATGACTCCTCACCCAGCCGTCGACATTATAACGAATGAGGGGAATATTGGAAGTTGAATGAGGTAATCTTTCGTGAAGCAGATAGGGACGAGAATTGAGTTTTATTGTGATGAATTGTGCATAAGTGTCGAGTCTTGAGTATTTGGACAGAGCGTTTACATTGAGAATTGTAGCTTCAGGCGAGAAAACTGTTATGTACGCCTTGGGCTGCCTTTTATCAATGGACGGTCAATTGTGCGACGTGTCTGACGAATTAATAGTTACCATTGAATAATATAGTAAGGTTGGGAGTATACTCGATCTATAACTAATAGACTTTATTACTTTCCTAAGCTCTACGGAATAAGAACTGAAGTTATGATAAGCTGAACATTTTCATTAGACTTTCCTTCAGATCTTTACGTTTCACAGGGGTTGCTGAGTCCAAAAAACACCATTTGGGGAAATGGGCATGTCCATGTCGCATGGTCCATGACCTGAGGCATCGGAGAGAGTTTCTAGCCCTGCGGGCTTTACCTATTTCGTGCCAACACAAAATAAAACAATGGGATTTCCCAGCGAAACCACGGCCTCCACGAATCCAACACTTCGGCTTCACGGCTGGTGACTCTTTGCCTAATGACGCTGTGTCGGATACGAGCAGAAGCCTCCCGTGGTGCAAATCTGTCAGGGGGTAAGAAAGTGTCCACGTTTCTTTAAATTCAGGCTGTACCATTGAAGAAATGTACAATCTATGTACGAATCGCCTGGCAACTTCTTTCGAAAACTGCCACTCAACGTACACGTGTAAATATTGTCAACACACGCATCTCACGCTACTCCATCGCATGAGCCAGAACGCCAAAGTTGTTTCCAAGAAGGCAACTGTTACGTGTACGGTAATCGCAGCATCTTCGCACAAAACTACCGATTCAGGATCATTCTGGATTCTGCGATGAGGAGTGAAGCGGTGACTTTCTGCAGAGAGAAGGGGTGAGAGATCTGCAGATTCTCTGAACCCTTGATGTCACAGTGGTGTGGAACGAAGACGTAAAATCCACAGAAGATGTGTACGCCAGAGACAATATTGTGAATTGCGTTCCTATATTTCATCAATTTTATATTTGACAAAGTCAATACTTCCATAAAAATTAAGAGCATGTTTTTGAAACTCAAAATCAATCATTTGGATCAGAGTTCTCTCTCTCTCTCTCTCTCTCTCTCTCTCCCTCTGCACAATATTAGTTCCGTTTCGTTGTGTTGGCACCAACGCTCTGAGTGCAGTGCTCGGCAAGAAACTACAGTGTTCACGAATGGAACTCGTTGGTTTAGCGAAGGCTCGCCCAGAGCATTTGTGCTGACTAATCATCTCAAATGACTCGATATTCACTCAAAACTTTAGTGTGAGCAGTCGAAACGGAGCTGCTGTCTCATTGGGCGTCGCCCTCTCGCCTATACTCACACCCAGTTCCCTGTTCATGGAGTTAAGACATCCCTGATTGTAATAGTGAATGAAATCTTGTTCCAATTGCATTCTGCCGATATGGTACTTACTCCCTTCCTCACTTGATGTGATATGGTAACTCGAGAACTACAATGGTTCACATCTCACGCTGTTGATCGAACCATTTAGCAACTCCAATTTTTATAAGTCGATGTAGAGTGGGATTTCAATACAGTGTGCCTTGTGGCTCCAACTAGGAGAGACAAATTCACGTTCAGCCAGTTATTAGGTTTTATGTCACTGTTTTTGTGTTATCAGCTGTTTTCAGAAGATGAGCGACTGCCGAGAAAAATAAAGAGTTGCGTTTTGCGATCGGAGTGAGAAAGGTGGTCCTTGACTTCACGTTTAATTTGAAACACTACTTTGTGAGGATTAGAAGCGACGCTTTTCCCCACACCTGGGGCTGACCAGACAGTTTTTGGGATCACATCCTGGCCAAGTGTAACCAAATTTTACGGAAAACTTTCGAATGGCCGTCATATTAGTATGAAAGATGTAGAAACGTTACCTACGTGTCAGTAACAATTGTGCACACGTGACGTACTACTGAATGTTACACGCGATTCAGTATCCGCTGCACGTAGTCTCTATAGAGCGAAAAACCATCGTGTTTCTTGGTCATAAAAATAGCATCAGCGTGTTGATTAAGCGCCGCGATTAGGAGGTAATTGTAGAAAAATACCACCAGCAGTGAGCTGAACGTACTTAGCTAACGACTAGGGGATGAAACAGACCTGTCGCTATTTAAAACAGCAAAATGACACACAATGGTTGATTATCTGCCTGAAGGCCTTCAGTACAAGGTTCCACCACACTCCCTCCAATTAAAACCATGTTACACTGACACTTAGTGAATAGAAACAAATTGTTAGTTAATTTTCTATTTTGTTGCACTCTACTACCTTGTTTTGGTGCATACTCTCAATCTAATCTGTGGTGTGAAAGAAACTCGCTGTTTAGTTTCTTAGTGGAATCTTCCCGTAGTCACTTGCAAGTCAAGAACAGCAACTCAATTTGTGGAATGTGCCTCATCCTCACAGGAAGCATGAATACTACATGCAACCAAGGACCATTGTCAGTTGTCTTACCTGAGTTTTTCTCCATGAAACCGAAGAACAGCACAGTGGCTTGTGTCACTTACCAATCAAGCCTGGAAAGGAAGCTATCTTTATTTGCATCCAGTCATTCTGGTTCCTACGAGTACTACACACGCTTGTTTCTTCGTATTAGTTATCTTTTGAGTTGAAATAACATCCTTTATCATGCTCATGATACGACTTCAACGACTACATACAGTTTTCTGTGTAAACTCCAGTCTTCCTCTTTTGTATATTCATTCAACTTCCTTTTAACCCAGTTCTCCGCTTTTGGAAATATTATGCTGAAAGCCATTGTTGTACGTTTCCCCAAAATAAGCACGGCCGATACAACCTCAGGTCACTAACACTTTGCTCACATCTGACGTCGGGGATGGAGCCTGAAATGGACGAAAGAAACAATGAAGAATACTTTAGGGGTTAAGAAGTGAAGGAAAGAAGGCAGAAAACGCCTGAAATATGGGAATGGGTAGAGGCGTCCCTGACACAGACGCTCTTGGATCAGTTCACTTCTTGTGACTTGTCTCCATTGCTATTCCAATCCTCTCGTGGTTTGCTGAGTGATCGTTTCTTTGGCAGTGCTTCAGAAAATCAAAATGACTCATCAGTTGCATGTAGTGTTCGATGTCACGGCACTCACAGATGCCTCTCCTTCCGTCGTACCTTCAGCCAATTGGTCCTTCGGAGGCATCACAACTCACTTACGCTTTGGTTCGAGAGCTCCGGATTCTGCCCTGTCAGATCTACTCATCAGACTATTTACATCAACATGAGTGAGGAGAGAGTTTTATTGTGACGGATTGAGGCAGAATGTGCTGAGTTGTGGGATAGGCCGATTGGACCGAGTGCTGTAGCTTAAGCGAAAAGCGAGCCAAGTACACAATTAAACGCCTTAATGTGATTGATGAGCAAATATGATTAGCTACACTTTCGACAGTTAGTGTATTGTTAAACATCATTGAGAACCATTGGCCTTGGAATTGTTTACAAACAACCTACCCTAGTCTGCTAGTTGGACGTTCAAAGTTCAAAATCGCTTCAGAAAAAGTTCTCTCCATTCAACCGTTGATCCTTGGTTGTATACAGTACCATACGATTTTCTAAAGGAACGTAGAATCTGACAGCGCACTCGAGACCAAGACCGTGCTGACATCCAAGTAAAGTCACCCAAGCACAGTGTCAGTCTTGGACTGTGTGACGTCATACGTCAGACGGGGCCAGCAATATCAATATCGGAGCTTCTGTGGGTCATATACCTTCCAGTATCCAGCAATTGCAACGTTCTAAACTTAGGCCAGGGTTTGAAATCCGTCTTGTAGGCAACGTCGAAAAACGTGCGAAAACTACCTTTTTGTTAGCTGGGAGGTAGAATTTACGCAAAAATATAGGTCTTAATCAGCTTCTTGTGACACGGAACATCAAATAGAAGTCTTCGGGAGCTCAATTGATATTTAACCGTCGAAAAGACCGTGGGGGGGATATGGTTTTGACCAATTGGCCCCTGGGGCCGAATTTTCTCGACGATGCTTTTTCGGGGATGACGAACTCATCCTCAAAAACCTTATGGAGCTCAGATCAAGGCTTGGGGTTTCTCACTCCTATGCTGTTAATCCTCTGAGGTTGAAGGACTTTCCGTGTGATTTCCTACTTGTCAACTCCCAGCTATATATGGAGTCTGATCACTGCCTCGAATTTTATCTGGTTGAACACTCTTGTCTCTCAGCTCGCGCGCTTCTAACTTGCCCTAAACCCCAGCGACCGGTTCAGAGACCCTCCTGTGTCGCGAAAATACTCTCTCACATTCATGTCGCTATTATATTATACAAAGTGATATCATTTCTCTCTCACGCTCTCCACGTTCATCCTAATTTATTTCTTTTACTCCAACTCAAGCTCTCCTACTTGGGTACCCAAAAATGATTTTCTACAGAAGCTTCTTTACCCGAGGTAAATAACTGAATTAACATCAATAGGTGAGTACCATGTTAAACCCTCCCTCTTCCCTTCACTTGGACATGCTGGAAACTGTAAAGACAGAAGCTGTGGTCACAATATAACCTTAATCCTACCATAAACTTACAGAACTTGGCCAGTAATTTCCACTGAACTCTGAACAGCCCAACATGACGATGTGAGCGCATGATAACATCAAGGAGCCTCATTCATTCCAGGCTTAGAGTAATCGTTATTTCGGTCAACCAGCGTGAAGTAGGAAATGCGAGGGTTGCACACACAGGTCAGAGGTCAGAGCTAATCAAGTATTTAGTCCAATATCTTGTCCATCTTTTGTTACATCCGTTTTATAGCTACTACGTGATTCGTGCGAACAGTCGTTCCAAGATTGCACTTTGGTTGATCCAAAAAATATAAAAACTGTATTGCCGATTGCGTAAATAGCTGCGGTTCCCAGAAATACGGTCTGCCAATGACTCACATCCATCTGTAAAAATAGTAACATTACTAGCAGTCAATTCACTGTGTGCACGATTTCATTACAAAATAATGAGAATTACAATATGGTCCGAGTCAACGTACTCATACGTGGTTGTCTCAAGGGAGTTCATTTTCCCTGGTTGTGGGGGCGCCCTCTCCATGAAAATACATCATTTCAGGGTCGTAAGCCAATACTAAGAGTGGGCATGAGCTTTTTACAGAAAAAGAAAGAATGAGGATAGAGGCTGGATAGAAAGGGATGCTTTGGTAAATGAGCTCCACTACCTGGAATAATCCGCTGGAGTTAGCACATAGAAAAATGTTAATACTTCGGTACTCAGTCTTAACTACACCCTCATTCCTACCTGCGACAGTGTGGGACACTTACTCTCGTGGCTCAAAAGCCAGTGGATTATGGGGGCTCTACAGCCGAAACAACACCAACATCGCTGGAACTCCTTGGCACGTTCGGAACTCAGTCCTACACACAGATTTAGATCCTCCACGGACAGAATAATTAATAAACTACGACTGCACTCTGTTTACAGATAAGAAATTGTACAAAAACCCCATCTCTCCAGCGTCTGAAAATAAATAAAACGATCCCTAGAGGCTCCCAATCCTATTGATTGAGTAAACTGCACTTCATGGGTAGCTATTGTAGCTAAGGTATGTCGTTGCTAATTACTCAGTAAAATATTATTATTTCTACACGTACTGACTCTATGAATATACCATTATATTTAAAACAGTCACCTACTGCACATCACCAGCTCGGGAAGCCTCACTCAAAAGTACGTTGACTTTGACCCAACACAATTCTTCGATAGCTCTATGGCATGAAAAAAGTGCTCTATTTGCAAAAGAGTGACAGTGGATACAGCTCACCTCATCAGTCACAATGGCTGTCGCTAGGACAGGAAGGACGATCGATGACACATTGCTCAGTCCATTAGTGATGCCCATCAAAATTCCCGCGAAGTTCGGAGAGAGATCGTTTGGATTGGCCATGGCGCCAGCCAGAACTCCAGCGTTGGCTGAACTTGCAATCGTCAACAAAACAATGGCTCCGCTCGCTTGAGTATTTATTATCGACAGGAGCAGCAGCGATATAGCTGGTATGAACATTCCTTGCAAAACAACATATGAATGACGAGCAGTTTCGTTCAACATGGAAAAAATCGATGGACTTATTTAAAAAACCTACCGAAGCTGTTCCAAAACTTCCTGGAGAAGTTGACGCTCGTTCTAGCTGCCAGCTTATCGGCTACAGCCGAAATAAGGAGGCTGCTCAAGAACAGTCCAATGTACGGCAATGCAGACAGAAGTCCATTCTGCAACGTTAGAAAACTGTAAAAGTCTGATTATTTAGGAATGAATGAGAACAGGCAACCTTTTAAGTGAACAAGCGAATTGATAAGATGAGATTGCAGTGTAAAAATATAGAAAGAATGTGCATGACACAGGGTACTGCGGAGTCATTTTGTATGGCACAGAGCCTATATATAATAAATGACATACATGTGTGACGAATATTCGACATTCCATGTTTAGTTACTGCGTCTATTCAGTAACTTGGTGACGTTGGAACATCAAACATCTGCGAAGGCATCCAAGTGACGGCCACCAAGGTTGGAACCTACCCCACTATGACAGGAAGGAAGGTCAAAACCATTTTCTGGATTAAAAGGGCACTTCAGTAACCCAGGTAACAAGATACTCGACACAGAAGCGAAAACAAGCACCTCCACTTTAGATCTTCCAATACATCCCTTTCCGTTTTAAAAAATCCGCTCGCTCTCAAGAACGACGCGGGTGAATCATTTATACTTTGAAAACCATTGTTCCTCCCCAGCGAACGAACTTGACAGGTAACCCTAAGCTTATGGTTGAAAAATAGAGTGGCGCTGTAGCAAAGTAAGCTTCGCCAATTTGGAAGGTCAGGGCCTCACAGGCCATCCATCCTGCTGCACGTTTGAACTCAACAAAAATGAAATAGTTCAAATCCAGATGTGAATCACATGTATCCTGTGAGCCAAGAGGGTTTTTACTCTGGTATGGCGGGATTTATAGCCAGAAGTGGGAGTCACGTTAGCGTTAGCGATGTACTGCAATGAAGCTAAATAAAGCATACATGTTCAGACCAAGACAAAGTGGAAGTAAAAGTGGGGTGAATGAGAGGATTCCACTGCCATTGCTCTAACAGTGGGCTGAAGAAGACAAGCGAGTGCTCACGCCATCATAGTCCACATCACTTTAGAATAGAGTTTGAAAGCGAAAAAAATGCTAAGAACACTGATGAACACCACACCAGACGATAGACCAGCTGCAGAATGGAAACGATAATACTGTTGCTGTGGGCCATTGCAGGGAAGTGCATCTTCATTACTGAGAGACTCCAAGACATGCATGTGTACCGCCTGACTCTTATTAAAGGCACCGGGCGATCGTGGTCTAGTGGATAAGACATTGTTCATAATTCTCGATGTAAAGTTGAGGATTTTGGATCGGATTACCGTAATTTTTGTCTGAGTCAGCAGCTCTTCAAAAAGCATCTCCAAACTTCCTCGTAACATTTGACGCCCAACTAGTGGTCGAACTTCTTCATTCCAAGAAAAAGAAGAGGCCCAGAAAAAAAAATTAAAAAATTAAGAGAGAAAATAATGAGACGAGTTCTTGGGTCCGAGATTCGCTGACGCTGTGAAAGTTCCAGCGGAGAGAAAAATGGTGATGTGCCTGATACAATGTGAATCAAAAAGTAAGCGCCCTTTCTTTGTCGCCCTCTCGTTCCCCCAATCTTTGATCGGATTTTCCGGGGATTCGCTCAACTCTCAAAAATCTGTTCATTAAAGTCGTTCGCTCCAGGAGCAGCGGCTAATGGTTAGGGGGGAGATGTACCGCCTGACTCCTACTAAAGGCACTTAGGGATCGTGGTCTAGTGGATAAGACATTGTTCATAATTCTCGACGTTAAGTCGAGGATTGTGGATCGGAGCTCTGGCGCGATTGCCATAATTTTTGCCTGAATCAGCGGATCCCCAAACGTCTCCAAACCCCCCTCGTAACACATGAGTACTGGAACAAACCCATCAATGACCATCAACAGATCCCCAACCACCTAAAAGTGGAGGTTGCTGGGATGTAAACCAAAAGCAAACTTCACCAGTACCTACTTTGGCCATGGCACATTACATTATTAGTAAAAAAGTTCGTGAATACCAAACCTCGGCTATTCCAAATCCGTAAACACTGTGGATGTACGTTGGCAAGAATGTGAGAAGAGTAACAAATCCTCCGTTATTGCAGGAGTGGATCATCACCAGAGCCCACAGCGATCGGGACGTCAAGATAGACTTCCAAGGTACCTTCACCCTCTGAAACGGTAACGAGGTAATGAGTAAAGTTTTAGGTATGTAAATAATTGTTTGAATGAAGGAATAAGTCAACTTTGGTTATTTGACCACAGAAGGGCCTGGAGTAGGGAGAGTGAAAGGCCAATCATCAGCTCCCCCCACCCCCCCCCCCAACCCAACAACCATTACACAGCACCTACCGCCGGAACTCTTTATTCTGATTGATAACTTCCAGTTTGGATACCATGAGCTCAACGAACAGGCGGATGGTACTCAAGTCGTGGATGCAGAGTGCGGTTATTCTGCTCCCTCAGGAGAGTCTGTTACGAAGCCTCACTGGAAAATGAATTGAATAACAGCCAGAACCAGGCCCTGCCGAATAATCAACTCTCACCAGCCGTTCTTGTTTGTTCCTTCATGATCTTCCAGCAATTCTGGAGTTGTCGACAGTTATTAACCAATGACTGCGCTAGAATAAATCGCACACTGCCCAGTCCATCTTGGATTAGAAACGCAGCTTTGTAACTGGCGCTGCTCTGGAATCCAATGGGATTGTGTAGTAAGAGGACAAGTCGAGAGTGATCCATTCTACTACCATTATCTGCCAAGATTTGCTCGCTCTGTAGCTCATCCTTGTAGACTCATCATCATGTCCTTCAAACATGTCCGCGCAACATGGTAGAACGTCCTGATTCACCATCTGTGTCACATTATCTCGATCGTCAGGTTGGTCCTTCTGCCACTTTCCTACGACTGTAGCCATGCTCTCTGCACCCTGGGGGTCATTGTAAAGTTGCTGCTTCTTCGTTACAGTAACAAAGAGTTGGGTCCAAGGGACGCTCACTTTACTACGTCTGACAGGGGACAGCGCGGTATTAACGAACTTAGTGGAATACATTGGCAGGTTTGGCCGATATTTTCTTCTTTCCGTATGTCATGGAAAATATATTATGCGATGTGGATTACATTGTGATTTGTATAATAGTTGAAGTAATTTAACTAGTTAAATATCTTACATACCCCTTAACAACTAGAATATTGTTTTAGAATAATATGATTGAATTAGGTGTGGTATGTTGTCAAATCGACATGATATACTTTGTCCGCTTTGGCTTTGAGATGTGAAAGGATGTAGTTGCGCTCCTCCTTAGAAATTCGCTTGTCAGTTTTGGGGGATTCAGAGCCAAATAAGATACCACCAACCCCCAGTAAAATGGAACAGCACCCTGAAAAATTCACGAAACTAGTTGAACGATGAACAATCATCATTGGTTAGACAATGAGGTTTGTACGATAGTGCTCATAAGACAGCTCACCGGAAAAGTAGTAAATGGAAGGCCAGCCGCCGGGAGATGTCGCAATCAGGCCGCCCAGTGCCATCATAATTATTACACCAACGTTATAACCTGCAACCATTTTCAGAGTGTAGGCTAAACCCATCAGTGCTAGTTAAGAACATAATTGGAACATTTATGAAGTGCTAAAAGAGCGAGCCTTCGCCTGATTGTTACACTCTCAAAAGGACGTCTGTCGTGTTCTCAGCCCAACCTCGTGGAATATTGTCGACTTAGTGCAAAGATGAGAGTCAACTCTACGAATTGTTCTGTTACTTATTATAATTTCAGGGGAATATGAAGATCATTATACTAGTTGAAATACCGTATAGTATTACCACTAGCTAATCTAAAGAGTGACATCGCCAGGTCGCTTTCCTGTCAACTGGTTCATAAGGAAGAAGTTTTTCCTTCCGCTTGTTAGCACCTGTAGGGTGTACTTTCGCTTAGCCAACCAAGCAAAAGTTTGTATCTTGGGTGGGTCTGTACCCAAGTACAGATGAAGTTTCTACCTTTCTAATGCCCATACTTGATGGCAACTTACTAGTCGACGCATGTGAGCCGTTGCTAACGAAACCCTAGTAATCAAGCTGTACTCTAATAGGCGTAATGAGTCCGGCCAATACTTGGCCTACCGGCTGATGGTGAGCTATGGCTTTGGCAGTCGCACTTCCCACAGGTTGCCACTCTGCAGGCGCTATGCTCCTGCCCTGTTCAATCCTTTGTTGATCGCATCCCCCACCCCCAATGCCCCAGTGGTTTGCTCAGATTCGCCCTTACTCAGGGCAAAAGGGGTCAAGCACTATCCCGTGGTGACCTGCCAGACAGGAAGAACTCCGACTGCCAGGGAGCTGAGCACTAGTGTGAACGTCATTACAAAGACGACAACTATTGAGGACGTGGGGGCGTCTGAAAAAGTTCAGCCTTGCATTGAAATGAACATGCTCAGAAAGGAGTTGAGTGAGAGGAAAGTTGGGGTGCGTGTAATGGAAGGTATGAGGGCATGCAGGTGGCACACCCTCCTCACACTATCCCAATCTGCCTGCCAGATGTGCACCACCAAATCGCATGATGTCTTGAGCTTGCCTTTTACTGTGCAGCTGGGGAATAACTGGGCGCAGACCGACTCCAAAGTTAGCGAGCAGGTCCTGATGTGGGATCCCAGGATGACCAAATCCAGGTTCATCAAAGGATACAGTATGTGAAAGGCGTGACGTGAAGTTGTCCAGTACGTCGGTAGGACCGATAGAAGAACGTCTCAGTCGCTCCCTGTCTCTCTGTGTAGGGACCTAGCTGCGTACTGCACGATAGGTAAAAGTACGGCGCGATGATACATCACTCTGGCATGATGCCCCCACGTAGATCCAGACAAAGAGCCTATGTGGGTCGTGTGGGCTGATCATTTGGGCCTTAAATTCATTAGTAGCTGCGTGGGGCGGCCTCGTGGGCAGAAATGACGCCCAGATACCGGGCAGACTGGGTCTATAAGTAAGGCCCTCAGCCAATCAAGTTGTAGCTGCACCGCACCCGTGATCATATTCCACGCAAGGCATATACAAGTTTCATCACCTTCCCTTCACAGCCGGGGATGATCAAACATAGTCACAATGACCATACGTAACCAGTAAGCTATCAGCATTCCCGAATACACTGACAGTACTGTTATCTTGTATCGGGTGTCACCAGACATCGATTGGGTATGCGTAAGGTGGCTTAGTCTATCACTTCATCTGACATTTATATGAGGCTAAGTCCCCACAGAGAGCGAAACCACTTTGGCGCTATATACCACCACAAAAAAACAACAGCGACATTCAAAGTTGTCCACAATTTGTATCTTCATACCCTTGAAGTTCATTACAATCAGCACCAATATGACGGACTCACTCACCAGAGTAAACCCAGGAAAATTGTCCTCTCTCTTCCACAACTACCCAGTTTGACAGATGAGCGCTGCACGCTGGAAAGAAGATTCCCTGCAAAAATGAACGTAAATAAAAGTCCAAAATTGTTTGACACCCCTTGGAAGTGCAGGATCATTCAAGAAAAGCATGGAAAAAGAGTTTAAACATTGGAGAATAGGCTGGTCTTCAACAAATGTTTGGCGACAATCAGCTCTGAACTCACATTCCGTGAAATCTATGTAACTTCGTACTTATTCATTACCCAGAACCAGGCCTTTTTCTTTCTCCACATGATATGTTCCTTAACATAGTTATACCAGACGAAAGTCATGGAGGCTGCGATACCGCTAGCGTGTAATAGTACGGGCACTCGCTTAACATCCACTGAACGCAGACCAGCGAAGGTACGGCAGGTTTTTGGTTTTGTCCAGTCTCCCGGTGGAAAGTTGTTGTTTATGCGCCACCTCGTCAAGTGGCTGTCACCAGATGTTACTGATGCCCCTCAGTAACAACCCGCCCGGAATCAGTAACATCTGGAAAAAGTTCTCAATGTGGTTTCCCACCTGATCTAACTATTCACTTCAGTGGCAAGTTCAATGGAGAGGTCAACTGTGGTAACTTTTTTTGTCATCACCGTTATAGCTAATGGTTATAAGTTTGTTTAGAAACAGTCAAAGCTGGTATGCTTGGCTGCTCTTCTAACCTCCTTCACTCACTATTGTAGCGCACTTGAGGGACAATACCTGTAGGACGAAGAGTCTTTCAGAGAAAAGAACTGGAGCCGCTCATTAAATTGGCACGTCCCGTAAGGAACTACCGGCTCGTCCAGTGGTCTGGCTCAACCCATTTTCCCCGAAGACGTTTGTGGATGTTTGGAAAAAACTCACGTGTTGGAAGGTTCGATTATTCTTCCAATAACCGTTCACTGTTTTATGAAGTACAGTGAGCAGCATGTGGTTTCTTGTTTCATTCGACCTGAGGCGGAAGACTCCTCACCATTCAGTCATTTTTCAACTGTATGTTTGCTGCATAAGTCTCATCCTTGTGCGTTTGACTCTGCTCTCGAAGCGTGCATTTCCAAGAATCGTGTTTTGGATGTTTGACTGTTGTATTCCAGTAGTGAGAACATTTTTTCATTTCTCCCCCAAGCATAGATATCAGCATAATGCTACGAAAGCACAAAGGAACAAAACGATCTTCTTTCCCAACTTCCCATATTGAGTACGCTATATGACGAATGAGCCACTGCGCTTTGGACTATATCGTTAATACACACATGGAGATACAAGATGGGGAACTAAAATTTTGCAAGGGCATATTGACTGAACAAGCTCTTGTAATGACTGTACCTGTGCGAATCCTTGTAAGACTCGAAGCGTGCATATCGCCCAAATACCGTCGAAATATATGGCAGCGAAGGGTATTACCGCAGTCAGCACCCCACACACAATTCCGCCTATAATGGAGAATAGTTTGATTGCGTTATACCTATCGCACAAAAATCCTGCGAAAGGACCGCACGCGACGTAGCCGTAGAAGAATATGCTGGATATGATCCCTTTCTGGTACGTCGTGTAGTTGAGTATCTGAAGAAAAAAAGAAGAGGCACGATGGAATTGAGCTTGGCAAGTATGGCATGATGAAAGTAGTCCTCGTGATCAGCTGTGGTTTTTGAGATGCCCGAAAGACGATAGAAATGTTCAACAGTATATTTATGTATCGGACTACTGATGAGTGAAATTCCTCTGTGAACTCATCGATACCACATGAGACGCCTTTTGCTCACCCACATGGGGAACATCGTCTTATCCCCATTCCATTACTATCGGTCAGTCTAGCTTGGCTGGCTTAAAAACAAGGAGAGAAAGAAGCTCACAGTGGCCACTATGCTATTTAAAGTTCTAAAATACAGGAAACCGAAGTATTTATTCGAGCAACACATTTTTTATGCAATATTCATGGTGTCGATACTCACCATGTCTCATCCACTCAACAAATTCCGCCCCATAGAACTAATTTATTCAGCAAATCCTTTCTAATGCAATCCATCAAGTTTTATAAAGACAACACCGATCGATATGATCTTACAATTTCTGCCAGAAGTTTCCGAAAATATCTCCTCAAGACTTACGAGGACCCAACTTGATCCACTTCTATTTTTTCATTTCCCTTGTATTAGAAGAAATCGTTTCATTTTACCGATGATTTGTTTTGTTTTTTTTACAGTTCTGTATAATACTTTTTTGTTTTAAAAGAAAACCGCTTACAGTGGTTAATAGTCTGCGTGGAATTTTATTTTACTAATAATTACAGGATAGATGTAAGAGAGGACCTCATAGTCCTAATCTCATTCTGTTTCTTGTAAATAAACGCCATCATTCATTCTTCCTGTTCATAGCCCACTGCAGCAGCAATGTGGTGGGTAGTTTGACAAAGAGCCCTAACCATGCAGCGTGACACTTCACTTGCCATTCCGCCGGCATATAGGATCACGTCACACAGGGAATTACAAATTCTCGCAGGTATACCAACCGACCTAATACAAAATCTTAGAGTGGTGCAATCTCATATCAAAAACGGATTGCTGGAGAAGCACGAAGTGGTCATGCGAGTCATAGTTCCGTCAATGCTACATGAGCAAACCAATAAGCTCAAATTCAAACTGACCTTCGGGCCTGGGTACTGAATATTTGGCAGGAGCAATGGTACACAGCAGGCATGGCGCGCCACTTACACACAATACTCCCCTCAGTTGGGTGGCTGAGCCTGTTGGGGTTGTCCGTGCCAGATTAGGATAGAACCAGCAGAATCTGGTACGGTCCCCAACCAGGAACCTCCCTCCACCAAACCCAGGAGGTGAGGCAAAGGGTACCTGCGATGGCTGAGGGACTATGTGGGCCCCTCAACAGGCTCATGAAGGGAGTTGGGACATGGGTCCTCTGTGGCCACGACAACTGCCATTGGTCCAGCAGCTTCGGCTGCCTCCTCCTGTATTCTCTCACTCCCGTCTGTCAGAAATCGATTACAAATGAAGTGGCTCTATCCCACCTTCGTGGTAATACAACTGTTTTCAGACCACGGAGCTTTCAACTCAACACCCTCAAACGAAAAAAATTTAGTGATTGCCCTTGTACACAAGCTGCGGTGGAGGACAAGATGTGCGAGCATGCACACGATTCCTTGCACAGAATGCGGTTGACCCCCTACTAATCACAAGGCTGGCCGTGCGTATATTCTTTAAGTTTGCTCAAGCATACGTAGTAAACTGGTGCTTATCTTCCAACATTAAAGATTGCTAAATGCACTCGCATGCATAGTGCACCACATCACATACACGATCGGCCAATAAGGGGGGGGGGATCCAGTCTGACAACAAGTTACGTCAAGCCAAGCCAAAAATAAAATATCAGGTGCGTAGCAACACACAACTTTCCGCATCACCCGTAAATTCGGCGACGAAACCTCCCACCTTCCTTCAACGCATTTTCACGGTATCATTTATGGAGAAAACGAAATGTAGGCACTAGCTAGTTGAGAGTGCTTTGTAAGTTTGATCGAAATCGTTAAAGCCGTTTTTGAGAAAATCGGGAGATTTATCATTTAATATTCTGCCGATCTCACCCTGTGAGCCATCATGGTTATAGTTCCGTTCAACAGATAGATACAGAAATACTTACACAGTATAAAATATGGGAATAGGCTGCTACAAGGCCCTCCGTAAGATACACCAAATCTAGTGTCGCAGTTACTCGGGAAATCACAACGATGTTCAAAAAACATTATGTTCGACCCATGTCGATTTTCATCTTTGCTCAACAGAGTATCAGAGGAACATTTGTTGAAAACATCATAAAGGTATTAACGATTTTAAAACACTCTGTGAGTTTGATGAAAATCGTTGAAGCCATTTTGCCAAAAAGCGTAAAAAACCTATTTAGCTTTTTAGGCCTACATCATCATATTTTCATACATATGTTTACGGAAATGAAAAGTTGATATCAACTAGTAAAAGATAATTTGAAAGTTCAATCAAAATCATTAGAGTCGTTTTGGAGAGAAATGCGAAAAACCTTAGTTTTTGAATATTTTCGCCCCCAACTCCCCTTTCCCTGACCGAAATTGCCCATAACCTTATTTTTGCGCCTACAAAATGAAACAAGAACCAGCTCAATTGATTCAATCGTTCTACCGCAAATCGAACCAAATACACGGACCACGCGCAGAAATTAGGTTTTTCGGACTCAGTAGGCCTGAAAAGGTGAAGATTTTAAGGAAACACACCTTTTTTTTTTGGCCCGATTACAATACTTTTCGTACCTTTGGCTAGCGGAAAGTTAAAAATCCCTCCTAACACATGAGAAGCCTTAACACTTCACTGTACCCATTATTCCGAATTTCGTAAGAAGCCATCAGGCCAACACACTTAAAATCAAATTGATTTAAACTGAGTCTAACTCACTGGATAATTTTGCTGACTGGTCGTGTCTGTCATGGCAACAATCCCAACTGAAACATTGGCTCTCTGCATAAAAGCGACAGTCATCCCAAGGAACAGCAATATTGCTTGACCATGACGCGCACCAAAAAGCGCTGCAAAGGAATGTACAATTTTTACTATTATGTACTTTGCTGGCAAGAAAACGTGACACGAAAAAGCCTCCTGTGCTATATGAGAGCCCATCGCGGGCTGTGTCTTTTCTTCAATGTCTGCTGACCCTCCCTTTTATGCTTCACTTAACGAGAGGTGCATTACAAAGGGGAATGACAGGTGTCAGAGGGTTCCGTGGTAAAATAACTGCTGGTTGAAGTACGTACTGATGAAGCACAAAAGTGCTTTTTCACACTGCTCCTCCCATTTGCTGAATCTTGCAATTTTATTCCTCGTCGCATTACGAGCCTTTCACATTGCAATGAGAACATATAAATTGTCACATTCCCGCTTCTTTGCTTGCTAAGTGGGTTTAACAAAGCTGAAAGGAACCATGACACGGCTAAATCCTAAATGGACGACAGTAGGTACGAGTTCTCAACAGGTGGCACTGGAACACTGAACCCCTGTGATCTTACTACAACTCCGCATTGCGATAGTTATCGTCCTTCGCAGCGATTACGGCTTAACGTAAAGTAAAGCTCACTTACATTTCGGTTTGGGTGCATCTGTTTCTGCCATCGTGTATTCCCGTCACCTGCGCAAGTCGCTGATAGCAGTGAAACAATTGCAGGAGTATGTTATCTTCAAATGGTTAACGTAAAGAGTGATGCAAGCTGCATTTATCACAATGAATTGTGTCATAAACGTTTGAAGTGTCGGCTCCAACTGAATGAGTCAATATTTGGACGAGACTGCGGAGAATGAGAGAATAAGTGGGTTATTCCGCTTCGCATCCATGAACTCTTGATCTATATCATCCCGGTTCCTCTTGTACGTGCTGTTCCTGTCACGGATCTAATCAGAATTCATCAGTGCCGAGCGTATCCGGTCACGGAAAATTCGCGTTTCGTAAAAAAATGCTCTTTTAAGTTTTTTTAAAGTTGAATTCCCCTCACGTGTCATTGCAGTTTTCACAAGAAAATGTGTTTACAGTCCAATAAGCTAGTTGCAAGATGAGAGTTCAGTACACAAGAGACTCATGAGAGAGGAGTGTAGCGTAACACGTTAGGGAGAGAGAGAGAGAGAGAGAGAGAGAGAGAGGAAGTAAATTAACACCTTCGAACTCGATTGTTCTGTCTCCAGTTTGGGTGGACTGTATTAAACGAAAGAGATGAAGTGGTAAGTAGTTCAAGCACCAGGACAGCATGACCGTGAATGGACTAGGGTGAACAGTAGTAGTGGAAAAGGTGATTGGCTATGAGAGGGAAGGAGAAGCTTCAGACATCGTCTTTGGGGGGTTTTCAGAAGATGGGAGTGCAGAAGCGTATGATAAAACAGTTGAGCAGCAGCGTTCTGGGCAGTCTGAAGATCAAATGTAAACCCAACCATCGAATCAGCCAGAACGTCAAGGGTTTTCGAACAAAGAACTGCAGGCTTCAAACTTGTTTTTAGTTATTACAAAACAGTGAACCTCCGAAAAAAACCAATCATTCCGACAGATTCATTAATCAACTATAAGGTGGAGTTATACGTAGGGGCAACTCAATAAATTTCAGATTTTTAGCGCTACCAGATTCGGTAAATAACTCGGGGCTGATGGGTCTCCACACGAAGACTTAGCTAGTTGAAGTTCTCACGGAAACTACTCTAAAATTCAGTGGACTCGTGAGTCCAACACACAACCAACACAAAAAAACATTCCTTTCACGAATCTACCGCTTACGAAATTGCAGTTTTTGATCATCCACATTACATTGTGAAATTACTTTTGTTTAAAACGTATAAATTAACATTAATTTCATCATAAAACTTCGATAATTTACACGACGCTACAATAAACAGTAACTTCAATTCGTGACTAAACATAATCAGCAGTCAACTTTCTCGGGCGTTTCCTTCGGACACGATTCTTCTGTTTTTCTTCGCTTGTGCCAGTCAGGGTCGTTCCAGGGCTGCAGTTCAGTGGATCCGAACGCGAGGAAAACGGTGTTGCCAACAATTTTCACGATTGCGGCGACGAGGTATACTTCCTGCCACTGTGACATGTCGTGCTGAAAGCGATATTTATGTGTATCATTTCTTTTTAAAATGGAAAAATATTTGCAAATGAATGAAATAGATATTCCTAGATCGCTTTACTCTTGATTTCGAAATGCGAAGTGGACAGAACGCACTAACAAAGCGCGAAAATAAAGCACTGCAACAGGGCTAGGTCAGACATCGATATTACCGGAATAGGAGGGGATTGGGTGCTCTGTTATTGTGGAAGATTGTGGCTTTCCATGATTAGCCCTCATAGAGTGGTTGTTACCCGAGGGAAATATACTTTACACGTTATGTAGGCCTGAGCTGTAGACAATAATATCCTCCAGCTTGGTCAAATACTACTAATCTTACCAATGAATTTAAAATGTTGGAAAGCCATTGACTCAGGCAAAAATTACAAGGATCTTGAGCTCTGACCCTATATGGGAATTTCCTTCAGAACGTAACGTTAACCTCCGCCATTGTATCACAACATCGCTTCATCATTGGAACTTCACAGTGCTCCAGCGAATCTTGGGCATCTTAGACTGTGATGACTATGGGTAGCTTCAATGGTAGTTGAGCTGTACTCCTCACTAAGATGTTTATTCAAAAGTGGAAAGAAGAAATGAAGTGTTCTGGGTTTTCTAGTAACGCTGAAACGCTTAATACTATCCCTGCACAGACAATTAAAGTAATGGGGATGTTTGGCAGGTCGAATTAGCTGGGTGTGTGACCTCTGGAACGCTCGCATTCAACAGTACTCATCGGCTCTATGGGAAGTCATTGTTTCCCCAAACACCTTCCTACCTCAACCCTTTTGATTGCAGTTGTGGAAGCCCCACTCAACTCTATCTCTCTCCCTCCACTTAGTGTCTCACAACCAGTTCACATGTGTTGAGAGTCCCTTGATTGCGTTTATATATTCAAACTCAACCTGATAACGCAATTCTGTCAATTATAATACACTCCACACTCACGCTCAGCACGTCCATTCATTTCTCAGTTTCAACGGGGGACTTCAGGATAATGATCTTGTGATACTTCCTTAGCGTGAGGTCGAGTTCCCCTCACGGGTGAATCACTTGTTAAAGTTGACATAATGTGGAGATGCAACCAATGTTGGCAGTGGGACCAGTGTGTATCATGAATTGAACCACCAGAATGTTGCTGGGATGAGGACCATACACCCAAATCAAGCGGTTTGTACACCCTAAATGTTCTACTGGGTGGGCGAGTAATTGCACTACAGCACGTTTCGATCAGACATGCAGCCCTCATCCCGTTTAAGTTGTGAGTGATGCAGTGACTCAAAAGACATCACTGATATCCTTAGCAGGTTTAGAGTTTTGTCCAATAGTCTTGACGTCGTTCCAACCCCCTCGTACTATTCAAGGCTCTTGTATGTGAATAAAAACATGGCCACTGTTTGGCTCAGCTCATGCCAAATTAGTTTGTTGGTTTTAACTCCAAGAGGAACTCTGAGCATTCGAGTTCAGTCTTTAATGACTTAGGGCCTTTGAAATAGTAGCTGTGGGAAAAACCGAACCACGCATTCAATCAGCTTCTCCTGAAGCTCCAAGCCAAAAGAGCGCATTTGATTCTCAGCTGTCGCTCAGTTAAACGAACATCTTTCACTTAGATTTAACGCTACTCACACGCTCTCTGCTCTATTGCCACAGCCCAGTTCATTACTTCTCCAGAGACCCCCCCCCCCCATTGTGTAAAGTGCGTACTCACTCCCACCCGTGTGTATAAATGCAGTCTTCTCTCTCGCTCATAATGCTAATCCATTCTTCAAACTCCACTTCAAGATTCCCCTCTCGTTCACCCTGCAGCCACACTACACATAATTTCGATTATTATTAGCATTATTCTGTCAGAATTAAAAGATATAAAAGAATAATCACGGCTCTTGCTTAAAATGAAATAGTGAACCTCACTCACTTCATCCGTAATCACATAGCCTGCCCACATCGGAGCCACGATAGAGACCACGTTCCCCAAAGCGTTGCAAATCCCCAGAAGAAATCCCGCGTAGTTAGGAGCGAGGTCCAAGTGATTGCTTATAAAACCCAGGTACATGGCGCCTGACATTCCGTTCGCTGCCATCAGCAGGACTACGGCGCTAGTCGAGCTCGCGGTAAAGAGCGCCAACGCCAAGAGAGCAGTTGCTGTTCCGTACATTGCTGAAAATTAAGAGACCAGTGAGATAAACCGATTACGCTTTATGTTCCACTTCAGTCATATTTCCAGTTCCTTCAAATAGTACTCACCGACGCTGCTCCAGAACTTCCTGTTAAAATTGACGCTAGTAAATTCCCTCAGGTACCCACCCAAGTACGAAAACAGTTGGACGGATAAGAACATTGTGAGGTAAGGAAGAGCGGATAAAAGTCCATTCTGGAATAAGAAAGATTTTAGAGCAGTTACTCTTTCATCAAGATGCTGGTGAAATTATTTTAGACGATGATTCAAAAAAAATGATGATGAATGATTGAAATGATTCAATAGCAGACTTATTTCATATATATTACTACTACTCTTGTTTAGTGCCCAAAGACCAGCTTTCATAGCTCCAATGACATTCTATCACTTTATCATTCAATATCTATTCTGTTGACATAGACTGGCGTGGGGTTGCACATCCAATAGATAGATATCCTTTAAAATGTTACAGTTATTACCCATTTACCTGTTTGGCACCATTTCTGACGTAGAGCCTTTATGATGTTAACCCCAGGAAATTTCGAACTGCTCTTTCAGTCGGCTTCAGCTCCAGACAAATGGCTTAAGAGTTTAATTTCTGAAGCGACCACAGATTTCCCCTTTTGGGACTTTCCAAAGTATTCGCTTCCCACCGCTCGTTTTCCCTCTTCTCCCAATCCAAACACGCACTCGTCTCAGGTCTCACGATAAACATTTGTCTCTCAGCTCGGGATACTCTCCGCTCTACTCACTCGCTCTCTGTGCTTGTTCCCTGTGCGACTAGTTCACGTACTCCGGATCTACAGACCTACGGACGTACTCCTGCTCCTTTCAAAGCCGTTCACTACATTAATTTATTTCATGCGCCCAACTCATCAACGACCAAATAAAGATGGGAGTCAAGCTCATTTTCAGCCAATCTTACACTTGCAAGCGGGGTTTGAGCTGTCAGAATCATTTATTGCTTATGCCGTTTTTATCGGCACCAATCTTTACTGAAGCTAACTTACTCTGTGACCATCGTTCAGGCTTACCTGGGCAATTTGAAAGCCATACACTCCTTTTAAATAGGTTGGCATTAACGTAATTAACAGAGCGAAACCCCAATTTTCCGCAGACATTATGAACAGCAACACCCAGACTGGACGTGAAGTCGCGATGGCCTTGTAAGGAATTCCCATGTTCTGGAAAATGAAAGAAAAGGAGTTGCTTAGTCATTTGTATACAATTCACGTTATTCCTTATTCTACGGCGAAACCTTTTAAGAAAAACACCTGAGGAGTTGACAGTCAGCGCGCTTTCGAGTTGATTATGCCAATTATGATAGTCTGGCCTGTGTTGCAGGCTCATTATTGATAAGGACCAGCTACTGACCCAGTTGGTATAAGGGCGTCACCCCACTCCAACCCCCCTCATGGGTCCGACTCATGGTGGCGGGAGAAGAACCTCTCGTAAAAGTGTGACGTCTAGAGGCGCAGCACTGGTATTTGTCACGCTCACTCTAACGACATTACTCTTCCTTTAGGGCAACGCTGTAGACGTCCCCAAGATGTCTGAAAGCGAGTCATGTGCCAATAGAAAAGCTCGACGGCTAACTGTTGAAGAGACATCCGTCATTATACTCAAGAGGAAGCAATTTTCCAGTTTCTCATAGTTATGCTGACTGTACAGGAAGGCGGTTTCCTGAGGATCAATGAAACCAGTGACGTAGTCAGCTGGCCCAAGCTTTTGGTTTATTTATAAACCACTCTCACAGGCAGATTTTAGGTTCTATTCCTGGAAGACGTCAAGGTACATTTGATACGTACATCAAGGTACGAAATTGTTTTTCACACCATTCATTCTTCCAGTCAGTTGTGTTTTTCAACATTGTCACTACCGTCACACAAACACGGCCAACACACTACATCAAACCACTTGCACGGTGGTCCCAGACCAGTAACCACGTTTCGTCAATGATTAACAGTAGATTCCTCACTGGCCAAACCTTGGGTGACTCACGTTTCGGGAACAAAATTAACACGCTCTTCTGCTGTAGTTTACGTATGATTTGTGTTCATACTATCGGCTGGGCGAATTATTTCTCTTCTACATACCCTCGGAATTAATACTAAGTACTAGTAGTCACCTTTCCCTTTTTGGCACTTTCCAAGAAGTTCAGCTCAATATAATCCTTTTCTTCGGCAGATATTGTCCGATGAAGAGCGGGAGAGTCTCTGCCGAACGTTAGGAAAAACAACCCCCAGAAGATCGATAAAGCACCTGAAATGGTTAATTAGTTATGTTAAAAGCTCTGCCGTAGGAACTGTTTGGTGTGTGCAGCAGATGCTTTGTAGGTGAAATCAATATTATATCATCAGTACTATTTACATCATCTTGCCTGATGCATAGAATATTGTGGGCCATCCTCCTGGACTCGCAGCAATCACTCCTCCCGACAGCAGCATCGCAATCGTTCCCAAAGAACATCCTGAAATACATCGTCACTCAATAATAATTGGTCTTTTCAATTCACGTGTGGGGGATATTTGAACAAAGTACCAACCGGACCAAACCCATGCGAATTTCTCTCTCTCGTCGGGAATTGCCCATTTTGAGAGGAAGGCTTGCACACTTGGGTAAAACGCTCCCTGAAATACAAAGAAACTGCGTGTGAGACAATATTAATTATGAAAACTGACTAATTCAGGACTGGACGGTTCTCCATGATTCCAGCGCCCTGGCCAGAACTGGTACTTTGGTAGAGCACAATTATGGGGGCCATATCTCCTTCCTTCACATTTTGATTTTTTCGTACCAAGTGTTTCTCATTTAATTGGAGGTTCTAATCATTTTCCATATTCGTCCGATTTCTGCTTTATTTCCATCCCATAGTTTCGTTTTTATAATCGCAGTCCAATTGCTTGGTAACTGCTTGAGTTGGAAGGTTTGTCTGCTAGTTCAAGAACCGTAGCTCAGTTTGCTTGAACTACGATGAAGCTGCAAGTGGTTCCTAGTTTCTTCAGCACTGGATGAAGAGTATTCTGAGCACTGAAGTCGCCATGCTCCGTGAAGAACTGGCTCGTACAGTGGTCTGGCTCCACCCATTTTCGTACGCGTCAAGTCCCCTTTGATTCCCCTCTCGCATGCCGCTGTCCAACATTCATTTCTGTTAAACTGCGAGCTTTCACGCCTAGTTTACTGCCTTGTACACGGAGATGGGGTATTTGTAACACACACATCAATCAAGCCTTGCTTATTGCTTGCAGTGGGGTCTTCAAAAGATAGGAGGTGTTGGCAACTCCTTCAGTGATGTCGTGGAGTAGTAAAGGTACTGCTCGTTGGGCCTACCGGTTGTTCTTCGGAACTGTTGAGAACTCAACACACATGTTTTCACTGGCACTGACACCGTGATGATGTTCTGTGTGCTTCAATCAACCTAGTCATGTTCTATTCACTAGTACTACACTTCTGCCAGCCAACCTTTCGCCATTCCCCGTCCAAGTGGGTAAAACCTTTGGTCTGCTGACCCGGTTTCCCTTACACCTCTCCCGCGTCTGTCTCTTGACAACATCGAATTTTTTAAAATTTTCTATCATCGTTCAAACTGTTCTACAAACATATCTTGGATTCATTATTGTCCCCCTTCCAGCTCAACTGTTAATTAGGCTTTTCGTTTGAATAAATATTCTATTAAAACCCACTCCAATCATATTGTTGTTAGTATTTACATCTTTGTTGTCACCTGACCAATTCCTTGCATGACTCGTACGGCACAAAGCGCTTCATAGCTCCAATTTATAGCAACGAACGGCACCGCGATCGTCAAAAGTCCGCAAATTATTCCTCCAGAGATAGAGACGATCCTCACTGGTCCGTACTTGTCCGCCAAGTACCCAGCAGGGATTCCGCTGCTGATGTAGCCCCAGTAGAAAATTCCAGAAATGACTCCTTTTTGAGCTGTCGTGTACGGTAAGGTCTGAAAGTATCAAACGGAATTATAAATGAATTTAGACTTTTGAAACAGTTGGAGTTCAGGAGGGTAGCACTCACTGGGAAGTTGGTGTTGGCAGTCGGATCAGTCATCGCCACGATTCCAACGGCCATATTCACTCTTTGCATAAAACAGACGAAAAGTCCGAAAAATAGCATGAATATTTGACGATGTCTGGTCCCGATAACCCCTAAAAATTAACGGCACAGTCAGAAGAAGGTAAAGTGTCGACGTATTCATTTTTCTGTGGTTACCACATGCGCCTACCTGAGGGTTTCGGAGGTGAGCCTTCACTCATGTCAGCATCAATGTCATCAGGGAACTGGTTATCAGGCCATTTTTGACACTAGAAACAGTCGACCTCGTTCTTTGTCGTCGAGTTATCTTGGATTAAGGTAGTCACGCAAATTCGGAGGTTGTAAACGTCTAATAAGAGACAAACCAATTATTTGCTCAAGTTTACGAGACGTTGACGCTCATAAGCGGTTCAGTAACCGAACGGATACGGCAAAGAAGATCCCTGTAACTAAAAAAATGCTGAGACGGAGCGAAGGTTCTTGAACCAGCTCATTTCGCTTAATTGCCGTATGAGATCTCCATTAATTTGTTTTGTTCTACAACAAAGTTGCCGGTCAGGACTTGATACAGAAAACTACACACGAATACTTTGAATATAAATATCATAAAACTTTCCACGACCCCTCGTGCACATTCGGAGATTTTCGTCATTCTAGCGACTATTCAAATGTTTTTCTTTCAGTTTATTAGAACTTGATAGAACGTCGCTCAACTTGGCACTTCGAAACTGGTAGCGCTTAAGGTTCCGGAATTTATTAAGTTGGTATTACTCATGCCACGACCATTATTTAGCAACCGGTGCATAGGTGATTTACGGGACTGTGAACGCTGTTTTTCTAAGGAGGTTCGTCTGTGTCGTTTCGAAATTATCGAGTGAAAACTGCAAGAAACGGTAGTAAGTTGAACGGCCGTGGTTGGAGTTCAGGAATTCCTGGGGTTGCTAATTATCCCGCAAACGTTATTAACCTGCTACCGTATAAGTTCTTTACAGGTCTACCATGAGAGTAACATTTCGTCTGGTGGCTAGCTGAAGAGGATTGAAGGATTGTAACCCATTATCCATTATTGAATGACCGGCAAAAACTTAACGTGAAGATTTTCTTTACTGCTCACTTGGGATGGGTCGCGGTGAGGGGGGGGGGAGTCTTCGCGTCGTTTTGAGCTTGTTGACCACCTAACCTGTACTCTGTGGAGGAAGTCTAGGACTAGGAGCATACCCTTCTGTTTTAGCACTTCTTGCAGGCTCGAGCGAAAATACTCTTTCGAGGATGATACAATGATGAACTGGATCCAGAAGAACATGAAAGGCGTCGTAATTCTCATTAACTCCACCGATATGGATCTGCTGTAAATGTTTCTAGCATGTTAACTAAGTGTTATGTCAAGCAGCCAGTGTGTGAGGGTAAATGTATACATTTCTGTTTTATCCTAATATTACCTTGACCCATTTTCATGAAAAAAGAGCGGTGAAGTTGCCTAATGCACAAGAAGGAAAGTAGTGTGGCACGTCTTCTTAATTACGCCTTTACGACATTTACTCCCCGCCTCCCTACCTTCAGTACACTAAGCTTTGAGGCATGAGGACTCCTTATCTGCAATGCCCCCCATCCGACGTCCAGTCCATATTATGCCTTTAAACAAATCCGTACATCCGCACAAAAATTCCATTTGCGATCTAGTTTGTAATGGTTTTCGCGGCGGACTGCGCGAAGTGGCAACACTGACCGCCACCCGTGCAGGCTGCCGCGGTTTATATGGTGTGAAGTAAGGTAAGCGATCAAAGCTTTGTGTTTCGTTTTCCCCAATGTCCCTTTATTGTCATTTAATACAATCCGAGCATAGGTTATTTATTTCATTCAAAAAGGAGTTCGTTTCATTTCGAGTTTTGCCGATTAAATTCAAGTGGTTCTTAATTGCTTTAAAATTTCATTTCCCATTACTTTCTTGAGAGTTATTATTTTATTTATTCGATCGAGTGAGTATTATTGAGCGTATTTGGTTTGTTGTTTTCTTTTGGGCCCAGACACGACTTTCACGAGTAATGAATGGCAAATCAAACGTACCACGTAGGCGGGAGATGAGACAGCGGTGGGCCTAGTGGTGGGGTTAGTGCAAGGTAATTGAGTAGCTAGATATGGTGGGGGTGCCTGGTAAGAGCAGTGTGCAAGCAAGGGAGACAATATGCGAGGCGTACAAGGGTGGAGCAGTGAACTATTTCGGGGGATGCAAACGAGCAGTAGGCAAAGCGAAAAGAAAATATTAACAGAAGGATACAGAATGATTACAGAGTTCTAAAACAATGTTCGTTAAGATGGTATTGAAGTTATGAATTAGTTATATAAACAGGAAAAACTGCGAGGCACGATCATACGACATAGCTCAGGGCGAGAAATTGATGAGGAAACGAGTACTTCCTCCTCCAGTACAAGCTCGTGCACATGCTGCAGTGACGTACTCCCGTCCTGGATATTCCCCTGCAGGCTAGGCCTTGCCGCCAGCTCCACATCCCCATCCACATACTCACTCGCACCCCCAACCCTCGCCAACTGCGTGTGCTCCTACTCCTCCCTCACTCCCTTCTGCTGCTTCGGTTGCAGGTTACCATCCCCCTCTTTATGCCCCCTACAACAGCACCCCCTCTACCTTCCACCAACATCTCTCCAACAGCCTCCAAGCCGGTCACCGATCGGACTGAAGCCAATCACAACGTCGGCCTAGTAGTGACAACGACAACGACGACGACAAGCCACCGGTACACGATCAACGCACCGTTAATAGGACGTACTCACTCACCGCGAGGGCACAGCCCAAGCAGAGAACGGGACCGCTACAGCAACGTCACCAGTCTCAGTCGTGGAAGTATTGGCACACCATCGAGTATGCCCTCGTATTCGTCTCCTCACCATCCTCCAGTCGTACCTTCAGTTCCTCCCGTTGTCGCGCCCACTGCTCAACCTTCTAGTCTGCCTTATAAACAACCATCGCCTTGGGTCAGTTCTCCATGGGCTCCGCTGCTCGGCTGAAGTTATGGGGCAAATGAATTTAATGTTTAAAAAAACGAAATTTCCGCAGTTTAATTGCAATTAAATCGTGTCTTACGTAGTTTTCGTGGCTGGGGAGGGGTCTAGATGGAAAACCGCGAAATCCAGAGAGGAAAATATTACTCGAAGGAACACGCGGGGCAGTATAACAAAACGTATCGTATTTCCCTGGCCTGCGCTCATTTTCCGCACTGCTTCCCATATCACTGCAACCACCCGTCAGTTCGAGGTCACATCATGCCAGTTACCTAGCGTCGCCTAGAAAATGTCCGTTTTCGTTGTTCTATAGTAGTCAGATGATGTTGCGTATGGTTTACTGGTATGTGTAAATGCCGAACCAGTTGGGATGAGCCTTGAATACACGAGTCAGCGTCAAACTGTGCCAAAAAACAGTAGTGTAATCATTTGCACCATTTTTATTTCGTTTCTTCTTTTTAAAATTCATTTTTGTTTTTGTATAAGAGCTTTCGTTAGTACAGCTTTTACTTAGATTTTTGAATTTTTTTGACGTTGAAAGTTTTTTCATAGTAGTTTTATACCGAGTAATTTCTGAAACGATTAACATCAACGATAGAGCTCGCAATTATGGGGCCAGTAACAACACGGAATCAAAATGATAACGCTTTAAGAATTTATTTTAATAGTATCAGTAATCAGCACTCAGTATTAGCTTCTGGTTGATTTGCTGGGGGCAGCTTCTCCTCTACTTGGTTTTCCTGTCCCAAGTCCGGATCATTCCACGGCTGTAACTCAGTCGACCCGAATGTGAGAAACACAGTGTTGCCGACAATTTTTACGGCAGCGGCAATCAAAAATATTTTCTGCCATTGTGAAATGTCGTGCTGGAAGCAAATATGCGGTTAGTTGATTATTCCACAAATCATGAAATGCTACGAATTGACCAATAGATATAGCAGACCAGAAAAATCGACCTTACATACCGTAGTCAATACCGTGTTGTGATTTTTATGTAGTCAAAATCATGAAAATAAAAATTGTTCTCATTCATTCATACTGGAATGTTGTTGAAGTGTGACTATATAACTGTTGATTTGTTTGAATTGACCTAAGATGACGAGTTTGGGATCAGCACTTCATTCACGATCGTACAAGGAGTAGAAGTAGAATAAAACTGGCCTTTTCGGCCAAATTTCCACCATTGTGGTGTGAAAACAAGGAATACGCTACATTGGCAACATCTTTCATGACACTCAGCATTCGTTTGTGTGGCCACTCTTGTTTATCATTTTCTTTGGCACCTGCAAACTCCGAGCAAAAATGTTACTGCTCCATTTCGCCGAGTGAAACACAATAAAATCGATATAATACATTTGAACGCGTCACAAGACGTGAATTCAACTCTTAAAATCGTGCCGTTCGTGTTCAAAGCCCATCACAGAGATGACTGAACTGGACCGCTGCCTTGATAACCTACATCATCGTCGACCAATATTATTTTCACCTGTTGTTGCCACTTCATACTATAAATGTTTCACTTACTTCGTTCGTGATTGTATCTCCAGCCCAAACGGGAGCTATTATGGAAACCACATTCCCTAAAGCGTTGCAGATGCCCAGGAGAAATCCAGCGTAGTTGGGCGCCAGGTCCAAATGATTACAAAGAAACCCGAGATAGACCGCGCCTGACATTCCGTTAGCTGCCATCAACAGGACGATAGCACCCGTAGAGCTGGTGTCGAAAAATGCTAAAGGCAGTAGCGCCATTGAAGTTCCGTACATCGCTAAACAAAAATTATCCTGCATTCTGACTAATTAAATCATAATCGAGAAATAATTTATATGTCTGTAATTTAGTATTGAATTGATATTTATTGTCGAATTACTAACCGATGCTGCTCCAAAATTTTCTATTGAAATTAACGCTGGTGAGTTCTCTCACGTAACCACCCAAATACGAGAACAACTGTGTGCAAATTAGTGCCGTGATGTAGGGGAGAGCGGACAACAGTCCATTCTGTGGAGAGAAAATTCGACGGTAACGTATCCAAAATATTGATGCTAGACAGAAGAAAATGGTACGACGCTATTATCAGAAGTGTCTTCCTGTACACTCGTAAATATTTTATTATTTAGCAAGGTAAACTGGGGGTATTTGAGAGCCGGTTAACGGGATGTGCTCAAGAGACGAAGAGTATTTATCGTCTTCGAACTAAATAGGTACAGGGCTTTTACTGCTAGAACAATCGGGACAGCCGGACGGATTTCCTGGTTGGGAGAATGAGTGACAGAGCATGAGGAACCACTGGAGAATACCCAGGAGGCTTGAAAAGTCAAGATTGTTCAGATGGATTGCTTAAACAGCGTGGTGGTTGTGGGCACATGGAGGAATGATTCAGCTATGAAGCTGTTCTGACGGTTGACTTCATGGACATACCCTTGTATTTTGTCACACACTAGTCATAGAGCCCATCGTGGTTCTCATAGGCCTATCTTCTACTCCTTCTTTTCCGTTGTTCTTCATAATCATCTTTTTCTTCGCATATCGTTCTTAATTCTATTCTTCTACTGGTTCTTCCCCCAACAATTCTCATAGGAAAACCTATTGCCTACTGCTTTTCTGGCAGTAGTTGGTTTGATCTCCTACTGCTCTGGTCTTGTTTGTTCTTTGTTCAGTGGTTGTTTGGCTTGGGCTGAAGCTTGGGGGTTCGCTGCCTCGGCTTACTGGGGGCTTGCCAGGGCTTTGGGGGGAAGGCAGTAAGTCCAAACTGTCTTGTGCTGGGAGGAGGAGAAGCCGTAAGCGCCATCGAAAGATGCAGCGACCATTCTGGCCCTAAGGTTGTTTGACCCAAGCATGGTACCACGAGAATGCACAGTCGGCAGTCTTATATTCTTTATTATAGATAGGCCCGCGACAGGTGGCTGCCCCTGCAGGGCAAGGTAGGCATAATGGAGCAATCCAACTCCTACCAAGGCCAAGGCCTGAAAATGCTCGAAAATGCGCTTGCTCTGCAGACATCGTGGTGGTCGTGGGGCGCTGGAGGGTAGTTCGCCCACCCCAAATTTCGTTTTTCAACTGCAGGGTCTGAGAAAGGTGGGTGCACAGTGGCCAAGCACGGCTGGTGGTGTGAGGCCTTCCGAGCCAGGCAGGGATAGAACAAGCGGACTCTGGTTCGATCCCCGACCAGACATCCCCCTCCTCAAACCTAGGGCGGTGAGGCAATGGGTACCGGCGGCAGCTGGGACACTAAGCGGGCTCACTGGGGAGTTAGGACATGGGCCCAATGTGTGCCACAGCGAAATGCCATTGGTTCAGCAGCTCTGGCAGAGGCGTATGGACCGCAGCTGCCTCCCTGCTATGTGTGTGTGTGGGGGCCACCAGGTCGGTACTCCCCCAGACATCCCCAAATGCAGAATTGTAACTGCCACCATTCGTGTAGTTCTCAATCATCAATTATTGAAGTCCACAAGTTAATGTGAGCAACTCAATTTGATTGCATCATCCTTGCTTGCTACATCGAACATGGAGATATTACATGCGACTGCCCTAACACACTTTGAATTCACTTCGATTAATGACTCCTTCGAGCCTACTCACTGAGGAAGACTGCTGCTCCCGCCTATGGCACTGTACTGTGTCTGGGACTTTCGAGGATGTGTCAGTTGAGAAATCTTTTTCTGTTTTCCTCGACTCTTCGACAATTCGCAGATGTTCTTTGACTGCACGTAGTCACAGTTACCACAGCACGTGATTTCAGGATTACTTCCGCTCTTGCCAATTGACATTTTTTGATTCTGGATGGATTTCTGCAATGTGTCCTCCACTGGCACTTAAAACCTAAAATTGACCTAGTTTTGAAGTCAATCGCCCCATTCTTCGAATCCTCAACACTTCCAACTTATTCACTCACTCACGAAACGGTTGGCACATTCAATTTGAACCCTCCCCCAATCTCCTTGATTCTTTTGTCTTCCAAGGCAATCGTTCATACGAACCTGGGCAATGTCGAAACCATAAACTCCTTGCAAATAAGTCGGCATTAGCGTGAGCATTATCGAAAAACCCCAGTTTTCCGAAGACATCACAAATAGCAGCGCCCAAACGGGAACGGAGGTTGCGATGGACGTGTACGGAACCCGCATGTTCTGGAAAATTGAACGAGTCTGGTAAATTATGGAATGATTCATACTTGCATACAATTAGACTGTTGTTACTGCACACTTAGTTTAGAATGGAGGCCATAAAGAGTTATCGTCAATCGTACCGCATACTCCGGCTAATCGGATGCTGGGATGAGCGAAACCATTGATAAGACCGCACAGAACTGCATACTCATCGCTTCAGTCACTTTCTCGTTTTATGAAAGTCTAGCGCTATATTTTGTTTTAATTCCCAAACTGTTGAATGAGCAAGTTGTGCTGCAAAATACATTTATTGCGCCTTCCACTATTCCCGTTTTTTGTTTCATTTCAATCCGAACATTGTTCGGCACAGACCGAATTAGTTGGACTCTTGAGATTGGAACTTCCACGATTGCACCTAACGAAAAGTCCTTGTTTCAGGTTTTCCACTCCTTCAGTTATTTTCTAAGCTGACAGCCGGTTTTCCCCCTTTCTGAAATTTCCAAAATATCCCCCTCCCCTCTACCATTAACTTCCTCACCAGCACACATAGCGCTTCCAAATACACACTCATCTATCAACTCTCACAATAATCACAGTTCACCACACTCTCTCTCTCTCTGCTCTAGTTCCCTGTGCACCCAACACAGTAATTCATATCTGATATTAATTAAATTTGGAGGCTCTAATTAATTCACTCAGTTGCAATCTTCGCTGTTTCTTAGCTTGGGTTACCTTACAAAAAATATATTTAACGCACTTTTCCAAGATAAGTTTGTGTTCAAATGTTTTTTTACGTGAGTTTTCCAGCGTTCTCTGCTGAAAGAAACATTTCAATCTTTGAAATTCTCTTTGCTCCTTTATTAAATACGCATCTGGTGAAGGAATCTATTGGGGAGCGGTAGCATTTCCATCATACATGGCCTTGTTAATAATTTATTAACTGAACCACTGCTCTTTTGTAGGATGGACACCAATGAATGGTGAAGCTTAGACATAACATACCTTTCCCTTCTTCGCGCTCGCTAAAAAGTTCAGTTCTATGTAGCTTCTTTCTTCCTTCGATATCGTTTGATGACTGGCAGGCGCGTCAGCACCGTATTTCAAAAACAACAACCCCCAGATGATGGACAATGCACCTGAAATCGTAATCGGTTTCGTCAAAAAATATTCAGATGGTCCGGTTATGCGCAGTATTTTAATCACAAAACAACTGTGGTAACATGAGTTTAACTTTGAAGGAAACACCGAAAAACACATATGGAAGGTTACATTGCTGTGTGTTATCAGAGACTGGCTTGACACCCTTTTCCGTATTGGATGTGCGTGCAACAACTTGAACTGTTGTTGAATTCTTCTTTAATTGTCGAGATCTAAAACACTGGCGACCCTAAGACAGCATTTCCCAACCAGATAAAATATATTTTCTCTAATTCATCACGTACATATTTTTTTTTATAAGAGGCTCTGCACATAATGGCCACGTGTATTGACGACTCGTGCTGAGCACCAACTTGAAACCATATAACACATTGCAACTGGTTAGTGATCACGCAGATCTGTTCTTCTTACTTGTTCACTTCACCCTCACGAGAATTCCGCAGCGTTCTATGATTTGCATACGTTTTCCCGTACTGCCCAGCAGTTTTTTAGGTTCGGGAATGGACTTCGTCCCTCCGTTCCTTCATCGCAGGGGGATACTGCTGCTGTATTCCTTAACAACATCCTTTTCAGTTCAGCACTGTCTGGTTGTCCGTTTGATGGGTGATGGGTACACCTCCTTCCCCTCAATTGCCAGGATCGAGATGAAACCCGCTAACACCACCACTGCTGCTTGAGAAACAGTACGAGCAAGCGAAGGGCACTCCTCCTCTGCTCTGCAGTCATCCTTTACCTACGGTAGGCAATGCTGAGAGCGTTCCCAGAGCTCTGCTCGATATAACAGGAGTAGACAACGTACTTGCCCCTGGGCGTCATGTGCTTGTCATCAAGTGAGAAGGAGCTCTTGTTCTATCTGCATCTTCATCTCCTGTTTGCCGGATATGGAAACCAAATGACACCTTGGTATTCACCATTACTCTCATATGTCAAACTGCTCTCCTCGTTTGGACCCCAGAAGTGTCTCGTAGTCTTCATCTTTCTGTCATCACTAGGACTCTCTCATAATTCGTTATATTAAGATTACGATAGCAAATCATCGTTCCAAAAAGTATTTACATAATCTTGCCTGTTGAGTAGAATATCATAGGCCACCCTCCTGGACCAGCAGCGATAACTCCACCCAGTAACAACACAACAACAGTTCCCAAAGAGCAACCTGCAATTACGCGACTTGTCAGTTTTATGGAGGTAGGTTACCGGAAGTGTCAGAGGAAGAAAGTTCTTACCAGACCAAACCCAAGCGAATGCTTCCCTCTCATCGGGAATAGCCCATTTCGAGAGAAACGCCTGTGTGCTGGGGTAGAAAGCACCCTGAAAATGTTTAGAGAAACGGAAAATTTCATGTTAGATTTGGTTTGCACCAGACAGACATTTTTGTGTCGACTACTATTGTTTTTCTTTGTCCTATAGCGTTTTCTCAACGCAACTTCGACACCTCCCTCCTTCCAAACTGTATCTACCACTCAAAGCTCCGTTTCACCACAACCACCAACCTGTCTCAATCTCGGACCCCACCCACATCCCTGGAGGGTCTCAGCCAAGGTTGATATGTGGTTTAGTTTAGCATAGGTAGGTTAGTAGTGCAGGCGAATGCTGAGTAGCTCGCCTCTGTACACCATGTGTGATTTAAGGATATATTATGAAGCAGGAAACAGGGGGGAACGAATATCAACTAGTTCACCCCTGGTTCATCAGTAGCGTGTGAATGAATAAAGTGTGATTGTATAGATAGAATGGTTGCTGGGAGCTGAGGGAGAGATGTGAGTCCCTGGATGTGATAGGACGGTGAAGGGGTTGCAATTTGAGCCACCCATATCGCTGGTGTGCCTAGTGGTGGGGCCAGTTCCAGAGCCCTCCTCCTGTGGGGAGAGGAATAGGCAGGGCACCTTTTGGCACGCTTGCACTGGAGTCTGTCACACAGGAAGCTTCTGTCCACGCTACCTCAGACGCAGCCCTCTCTAGCAAAGTGCCACCGGAATCGCTGGAAACTATGAGTCTGGAATATTAAATGTCTCTTTTTGTACCGATCCATCGTTGTGAGTATTCAAAAAGCAAATTTCTAACGTACTTGACGAATTTAGATAAGTAATGACGATTAACTATCACCTGTCCGATTCCTTGTAAAACTCGTACAACACAGAGTGCTTCATAACTCCAATTGATAGCAACGATTGGCACCAAAATCGTCAACAGCCCGCAAATTATTCCTCCTAAGATAGAAACTAACTTGACTGGACCGTATTTGTCCGCCAAGTACCCAGCTGGAGTTCCACTACAAATGTATCCCCAGTAGAAAATTCCGGAGATGACTCCTTTTTGCGCTGTCGTGTACGAGACGGTCTGTCAAAATAAGCAAATGGTAGGATTAATGAGTGAGTTGAGTAACTATTTGACGGCCTGAGATGATTTACCGTGATACTGAACTAACAGGGAAATCTGCGTTGGCTGTCGAGTCAGTCATCGCCACGATTCCAACGGACATATTCGCTCGTTGAGTGAAGCACACGAAAAGACCGCAGAACAGCATGAATATTTGACGATGCCTGGTCCCGATAAGGCCTGTAGCGAAAGGAGAACGGCAAGACTCAAGACTCAATTATCGTACACAAAGGCTGTTTGATACATTCAAAGTGGTTACCTGACGGTTTCGGAGGAGAGCTCCCGATCATGTTGGCTTCAATGGCTAATGAGAACTGGTTGATCAACGAATGTTAAATCGAGATACAGACGGCCCCGTAGTCACTCAACGTATTATCTCTGACAGTTGTCACTAGTTAAATCGCCGGAGACCGCCTTTGTACAAATTCGCAAGAAATAACGTTCAATTCAAGATTCAACCTTCTCGAGATTTGTTGATAGAACATATCAATTTGCCCGGCGGTACTCTTGCTCGACCTGGACAGCTAGTTTCTAAGCCATGCGCTCGAAAGGGTCTTTCCTCCAAGCAGAATTGAGTGAACTTGTCGTCTAGTCTTTCTCTTCTCCTCCTCTTCACCTACGGCTAACGCGACAGCTTCTAACTTTGTACGAACTGCTTCTAATCATATCTTCGATAATTTCAAGAGGCTTTTGCACGATGTTTTTGTTGCTGGTGAGCTCTAAGAGGACCCAGTTAATGACTACACGCGCTATCAAGATGACATTTCTGTTACCGACAACGTTAAGTCACTCAACGTTTTGAGCAAGTTGAGGGATTTGCAACGCCTCAAGCTCGTCCAGTGTTACCTGATGGAGGAAACCTGATGGCTCGTTCTGCTTGTGACTGATCATGCGACTGTGATTGTCCTATTAGTGTGTTCTGAAGTGAACGAGTACAGGATCACAAATGTGACATGACCGTTCATTACGCGGTTTTTTTTGGAGGGTGTCTTATTGTGCAACGCGAGCATCGTCGGTCGGAGGGTCGGTTAGGCGTGGCTCCCATGTCTCCAGCCCTCGGTGCCTATGTACTCACTCGCGTGCAAATACTGTTAGCCGCCGGATGGTTGTTTTGGTGGCGAGGACTCTCTCAGCATTGCCTCTCTGAGGGGGATGGGTGCCCCTGTACAAGAGGGAGGCATGCAGGACGCGTGAGGCGTCTTCCATGGCGCCAATGTTGCACAGGATAGTCCCCGAATGTCCTCCGTTTGAAAAACACGTGCCTTGCGTGGAAGGCTCCATGTTCGGACGATAGCTGGACACTGGAGACGTGGAATGCCACCACTGCATCTGTCGACGGTTCTCCACTATTTGCACTTTGCTGTACAAGTGTCGAGCTGATGGCCATGTGTCCCACCTCTCTTGCCAACGCGTTTATCAATTCTGGGCCAGGTATTAAAGCAATAGGGTTATGTCCGCCAGAAGGCAAATTGTTAAAGTTTACGCATCTGTTAGGTGAGTCCGTCTCCTCTCCGCCCACAGCAACACACCAGCCAGAGGAGACGGACTCACCTAACAGATACGTAAACTTTAATAATTCTGGGCCACTTTTAGCTGCTGCACAGCTGTCTCTGCACGCTGCATTTCTGGAGTTAAAGCTTTCTTTGCACCCTCCTATGAGTGCAGCATTCACTTTTTCATATGCTGCCGCACCACTGCAAAATCCAAGAGGAGATCCGTGGGAGAAGTTCCCACAAGGATTTGCAAGACCAGACGGTGTCCAGTGTTATCAATTCTGCACAGTTAGGAAATTTCCCTGTAACTCAAGAAGATTGTATACACCTCCCCACATGTTGTTCACACAACAAACGAATGTAATGAAAACATTCCAATTCCACGAGCACTTTTTAAGGGTTCATATTTTCTAGGAGGATATATGCCTCATTCGTGTCTTTTCCTGACAGTGCAGTTCCCTGGGTAAGCTGGATGACACCATTGCAATTCCAATGGAAACTAAACTTACTCCAAACGTGCTCTGGAATCTGAAGTACGCGGGAGGGTTTGTGGAGACTGGTCATGAAGAGGTTCGTTTGTCAGGAATATCACTCTATCTTGATTGAACAATGCGCCAGAGATAGGTTTGGTTGACTTGAAAGAACATACAAAGCATAAACTTTCTCTCATCCCTGCCTCTTTACTGGTTATTGACGTGGGGTGAGAGTCATGTCAGGGAACACCCATAGAAAATATTATTTACTTACACTGCAGGTATCTGTGGTTACACAAGTAGTGGGGGATGGGAGTGAACGTTAAGTGTATCGGGCTGCGTAAAACTATGATTAAATGTGTACAATATGGGAAAAGGGGATAGACATTAAACATTCCTCCAGTTAACATAGAATCCTTAGTAGTTAACACCCTTAGTGATAGTGTTTGATAGATCGAACGAACTCATTTTGCACCACTGATTGAATACAAGAAATTGGAGCGTACTGAGAAAAATCATTGCTGGCGCATTGCTCGCTATGGACGTCCTCGAGAAACGAGTTGGCACATCGAACGTGCCCAGTGGGGGCGTGACTTCATGACAACAATGTCCCTCTTACGAGTATATCGTATTAATGCGTTGGAAAGAAAACTTTCAAAATTATTAAAACGTAGTTGGCTCTATTAGATGGGTTCGTAGAGTAATCATATCTCTTCATACACATTCCAGTTCCTCAACTAATTTGGTTAGAAGCGCTGGTCAAAACGAAGCAATAAAGAAAATAATAATAATATTTTGAAGCGTAAGAGTCCTTCACGAGCAAACCTTCAATTGCCAAGTAAATCGATGATACGACTCATTAACACAAGCTGACATTTAACGCCTCGTGTTGATCAAACGTTCAGCCTTCGCATTATTCATAAAAGACCGTCCCATTCATTGATTCCCCATCATCCTACGGCACCCCAACCATACCAATCAAAATTGCGTTCGCTTGACTTAGCGGAGAAAACCAAGAATACCCAACCATTCAACAGGCGTTTACTGAGGTCATCGAGAGGATCTCGAAACGAGTTATAAGAGTTGCAGAGGAGGAGGATAAATTGTTAGTTCCGAACAAACATTAACAGTACGTGGGATGCAATAATTGGGAAGCCCTGGGAGTGTTGGCAGGGCTCATATGAATTCGATATCCTACCGAAGTGGCCCCCTACAGCGTCTGAAAGCGTTACATAATTCATTCTCCCGGGGGCCTTCGCCGATTAATCAGTTTACCGATCATTGCGGCGAACAAGTTTTGATACTACGCGAAAAAATGAAAAATTAATAAATAAATAAAAAATAAACAGCGGCGACAGAAGACAGCGTTGCGTTTAACAACTTTTCACGGTCTCGCCGTTTTTACAGCTATTTGATTAAAGGAGCTCATTAGGGAGAGGCAAGTTCAAGATTTATCTGGCTTTTTTTCATCTCTTATAATACGACGAACGAATGCAGCCTCAAAGTGCTACGGATGAGCGATGAGATACAACGGGAATTAACGGTGAGTTTCGAAAAATATTTACGAAGCCATTGATATTCGCATTCCACACAATGCAACACGCCGCATAAATTACCTTCGAGAGAAAAAAAAGTTTCTCTCAAAACATGCGCTTTTCCGTCTGCTTATTCATTAAAAGGCTATGCGCAAAAATGCTGCAGAGCGTTTGATAAATACCCGCGCCGACATTTGATTACAGGGCAGCCATCAACGAGGCTCCTCGATACTGGAGGGAAATAAAGACAGAGATTATTTCATTTACTCTATTTACTACTATTTCATTTAGCCAGAGGAGACGGACTCACCTAACAGGTACGTTAACTTTAGTAATTTGCCTACTGGCGGACACAACCCAATTTCTTTAATATTTCATTTATTTAACCACCTGGGCCCTCTCTTACATTCCCCGGGGATGAACACTGCATCATACTCCTCCATTGCGTTACATAGCATTTCTGAATAAACTTAGGTAATAAAGAAAAAAAAAAACAGAAAACAAAAATAAAAATACGTCAGCAGTGAAAACGATAGGATGGAACACGCAATTTTTATTTTATATTATTTATTTATTCCTCCCTCTCCCTGAATTGTCTATTCTTACTCATCATGTGTACTGAGAGGAATGCCTTTTAACTCTTTTTTAAATGTGTAAGTCTTTTCCCTCAGGTCAAATAGCTAATTATAAGTGTTGTATAACTGAGCTCCTAGGACGGCCCTATTGTGCAGGCAGGTAGGGTGTCTCAGGATTTGCTTAAGCTTTGCCTTTCGTTTGCCCACTGTGCACATCTTCCACGATGCAGTGTACGGATGCCTCGGTGCTCGGTGTTACAGACGTGGAGGCAGGGAGAGAGAGAAAGGTTGTAATGGATCATTTCGCAAGACTGGAGTCAGGGCTATGTAGCCTTTCCTTTCTCAACCTCCAAACATATATCTACACCTGAGAATTCCATCTTTTAATGTTGTTTGGCACCTTACAATCATGTCATAGGGGGTTGGTTGGCTCCATCCAGGGAAATATCCTTCAACCTTCAAAAATATCAACCATGTGACAAGCGGCAAGAGGAGTGGAATCATGAGCTTTTATAGAAAAAGCAAAAATGTTTCGAAATGAAGGGGTGTTGGCTGATGGAGGAGCGATTGTAAATAGGAATTTGCTACCTGGAACAGTCCGCTAGAGGTTAAGAAGATTAGGGCTCGTTTCGTAGGTGACTTGGTCGCCAATCCTCTGAATGCTTTGTGAATTCAACAGCAAATCCGTGAGCAAATTGTTCACGTTGCGTGTTTTTTACGGTTTTACCTTGAAAGTTCGTCAGCATGTACATTCTTGTTTCTTAGTATGTTGTTCCATGTGTTGTACTGATAGAAACAGTATCGCATAAACGAAAACAACCGATTGACGGATTTACCTACCGACTTACAAATAAATAAGAATTGATGAATGAAATTATGTGCGCATTTGCCAGTTTGCCTGGCAGACGTGCAAACGCAGTTAACATCGCGCTAGAGGGATTAACGTACTCGTAAACACGGATTTCCTGCAAGAAACAACTGAGCTCGTCCACAGGTAGAAAAATTCCTTACTTGACTCAAGAGGAAGACGTATATTTAGTGCATTGACAGTCAAAAGGTTTTCCCGACTGCATCCGGAAAATAACGGCGTTCCTTCCAGAAGATTACGAAGCCGCGCGCGATAATTCAAGGCATTTCCTCTCTGATTGATCGTTTGCTGAGAACTCATTCGTTCCGGACGACAGACAAGCGTCCCTTTCGTCGACCGACGACAACATAATCGGTTGGGAGTGCAAGAACAAATCTTCGTGGAAGCCGCTTCTGGAAGAAGACTTGAGAAGAGTTGTGGCCAAGACTTGAGGTCCTAACGGGGAACGATGGTTTAGTTGACGTGTGAAGCATTCCGCGGACGCTACGCATCACACCCGAGAAATCAAACCTTTCCTGATTTTTTCGAGCATCTTTGGATAGCTGAAATTACAGTTATTGAAATAAGAGTGAGGCAATAACTGTGATTCAGGAGCCTGTGCTTTTCAACGCAGCTCCCTATTTGCTTTATTGAATTATACTTAATGTGCTGCGACGTAAAGAAATAGGTGGTGCGACGCATTGCACTACTTCCCTCGGCCCCATGTGCGTTTCGGAACTAACCGTGTCTGTTTCTTATTCAGTTCTTAGCTCAAAGTTCTACATGAAAACGCACTATCAAATTGAAACTGAGAAAAGCGCTGGTAAGTGATAACCTCCAAACTCTCACCGTGAAGGTTATTTATTTATTTTACCGCTCAAATTTTGTCGAATACTGTCGAATCCGGGTCCGTATGAGCCGGATTCAGTAAAACACTGAGGTTAAACCTACTTTCTTCGAAATTGTAATGATTTATTGTGCTGCTCCCATAATTTTCCCACAATTGAATGAGTTGTGTCCCGCTGAGTTGTGTCGTTTGGAAATCACACGAAAAGTTTTTGAAAAAAGCCACTTTTGTACGAATACTTTCCGAAAATTATTACACATCGGTTTATCATTAACTTGCCGAGCATGATTTAGACTATATAGTTCGCGTTAATGCAATGTTTGATTTAGTCAATAATTACGCTCCTCCGTGTGCTCTTCTACGATTGAGTAAGATGACGTGCATCAGTCTCTAGCTGTCACGAAATATTCTTCTTGAAAGGTTGCAAGGTTTGTTTTCTTCAACTACTCCGAAAGTCCGTCGAAAACAGAGAGCCGCTGTAATTGTATCAGTTTAGTCAAATTACTGTGAAACGACATGGCGTTCCAATTAGCTTTTGGGTACTGGCCCGAGTAGGTACATCACTAATAAAAATTTCAATCTATCCTGCCATCCAATACGTATAAATGTTCATCGTCGTAGCTCTCTCAATGAGTTGGTGAATAGATGGTTCGTTAAATTGTGCGAAAATTCGTGCCGTGGGGCACCTCATTTTGATTTATTATTCATTCTGAATAATAACCCTATGTTTTTGGCCACGAAAACTTTTTTACAACCCCTCCTCAAAATTTGATACTTCACGTTTCAAGACATGAGGATTCCAAATCTGCAATGTCCGTCTGCCGTCCCTCGTCACCAGTCACCCGTCCACCGTCCAGACCGTTGTTTTGTGCCTTTAACGTACCTTTAATCCGTTCTTTCGCACAAAAATCCCATTTGGTATCTAGTGGTTCCCGCCATCTCGGCATCCGATCAGACGAAGCCCATGGTTGTTATGGACAAAAAATGGTTTAAAAAATTAACGAAACCCAGTATAATCGCAAATAAGCTGTGTTTCGTAACGTTTTCAATGTACTTTTACATCCTGGGTCGAATGGAATGAGTATCACACGTGTACACCTGCGTATAGGGAAATTACAGTAATTATTAGAGTCAACTAAATGAAAGAACGCGCGGGAACTACAGCCGAAGTCAACGTTTCGTCTTTTGTACTCCCTCCCGTCTCATGTTTTGATGCCTTGCAATGGCGTGTCAATTGCCAAGGGTTTGCTGGAAGTCCCTGTCTCAATTTCTCCGACTCTTTTTGCCCGACGGGGCGGAGGTAGGTTAGGGCTGATGAGGCCGGCACTTCCTCCCCACACTCCTACATCGGTTCACTAATGCCTACAGACTTTTATGGGCGCCTGGCGGAATATTAAGTATCCGTAGTTCCATTGTAGTCACGTCATGTTTCGTATGGTTTATTAGTATTTTTCGATGCTGAATCGAATGGGATGGGTCTCGGAGCAGTAATACTAGGTGAAGCTGTTCATGAGAATAATAAACTATAGTGTAATAATTTGCAGGGTTTTTTATTTGATAGCGCCTTAATTAGCCGTTTCTGTGCAGCGAAATCAGTAAGCTCCTTAACACAGCCCACAACCACCCATAACTCCATAGATCAGAATGAGTTCCTCCATTGTACATCATAGGTTGTGCCATTGCACCGATTAATTACTTCAGGTCACCATAAAAATCTCTCTGAAAATACTGTGAGGTTTTCCGTTTCTGCAACGATTTCTGCCCGACTCACAGGATTTTTTAAAGTAGGCAATACCTGTGCGTTGTGCTCAATAAATGCTTCCCTGAAAATCCGTTGGACAGTGATAAAAGCCAATATGCACCAAGCACAGCAGTTCATTGTTCTTGTGCACTGGAGGAGTGTGAGCTATTCTATTTTATCAAAACGTTGAAAAATGTTAAGAATTCTCGTACAACACGGATATATCAACTACACAAGCAGGAAACTACAATGTTTGTGGAGCACTTGAAAGATCCTCCCAATTAGATTCAGTATCAAAAAATACCAGTATATGACTACAAAGGAGCAACAGAAATTGACAGTTTCTAGCTGACGTTAGGCAATTGGCACGACGCGTCGAGTCGAAACGACGGGGTGTTGGAGTGAGACGAGAGTGAGTACAGGCTGGGGAATACAGTGTATTTGCCTACATTGTCCCGCACTTTCCTTCAAGTAATAGAATTCGCCTCACTATATTTAATGCGATTACTCTGTTTTCCAACTAAAAGCGGAAGAAAGATCTATAGCTCCGTGCTCGTCCTATTTGACTGAGCATTAAACAATACACTAGAAACGACACAAACGCAATGAAAATGGCCAGTAGGTCATTTTATAAACCATGTTTTGCGTAACGAAAATTTCCTGACCGAGAACATTTATTATTCGAAGCCAACAATAAATTAAAAGTGGAGGAAATTCAGCCGGTTGAACAGTTTTGGTGTTCACTTTACAAAGGCAATGTGGAGGCAATTGTGTTGGAAGTCTTCCTGACTCCTGAGATACATTTTGCAATCGAACCGGGCTGCAATAAGCAACAGATTCATAAATCGAAAGTTTACCACATTGCCCAGCATTTCTGCATGGCCGCAGACAATATGAAACAAATTTTAAATCGGGGGAAAATCTGTCCAAATTTTTCCCTCATTTCAAATATGTGTCATGATCACGTCTGAGACCATCCTCGACTTCTCGGCAAACGGTCAAACTTTCGATTATGAATATGGTGTTAACCTCAGCCCAAGAGCCCTAGTCGCTACCCAACCGGAAATCCCAACAGTGATCTCTCAACGTAAAGTTTCAGCCTCCGCATTAGCCGCAGTAAAGAGACACTTTCGTAAAATCATGAACCGAAGGTTTACTCCGTTCTTTTATGGGCAAGAAAGTCGTTTACGTGTCGAGAGCCGCAGGTAACCCCGATGAAGAAGTAATAACTCTCACCCGCGAGGAATAAAGTCTTCTCAGGCCTCTCCAGAGGCAATCGGTACGCACTAAGCATATTTGGTGAAGTATTATGTGTGACGCATTGGATAACATTCCTCAGCCCAGTCTTGTTAACGTAGTTTGATCTGCTTTCGACGTTTATATTAACCTTGTGAACTATAACGTAGAAACTGGTAAACGCATAACGTTCCAACACTTCTTAAGTGGTTCCTGGTAAAAGCAAAGAATATGGACCGCTCCCTTGTTAAGGCAATATATCGATATATCACGACCGAGGTCAGGTTATCGATATGCCCGACATCGTAGGCTTGACACGCCATGTTTGAAATTAGAAATAATTGTTCATTATGTAATACCCCGTTATATTATTATTTTAAATGTACAAAGACTATGAAAAGGAGTGAATTCAATGAAATTAAGAATGGGTATATGAAATAAATATGAAGATAACTAACGGATTGATATCGATACATGCAGTCGTAGTGTTATCAAGCGGTCGGCCCATATTCTTTGTTTCACCCGTGGTTCCTATTCATGTCACAACTGTTATCGTGTAATCAAAGAACAAACGACAGATAGAACCACCTATGGATCCTGGATATGGGATGTGCAGAGGTGGTTCTGGCCGCCCCTCCCCTCCACCCCTGGACCAAAATAATTCAGGCACTGAGAGAACACTACTTCCAACGACCCCACAACCACTGCTATATCTGCAAAGCCCCTACCAGGATTGTTCAGGGATGGGCAGAATTCTCCACCTTTACCCGAATTAATGTGAGCTAGAGCAGCCGCTAACCCACCCAGACTCACGTGTGAACCTATGACTTCAAGTGTTTCCACCTCCACTAGGCAGGAAGGGATTTGGTCTTGCCCTTCTTTGCTAAAGGCACCCACGCCCTTGGTAGGCAGCTGACCGGATTAAGGAGGTGAAAATGCTAGTTTTCCGCCCTTGTGGGATTTGGGATCCCCCCCCATACCTCAATCACCAAACCCATTCGCCAAATACTACAGCCAATAAATTACATGTATACTCATCTTAACACACACCATTCAAACCTGCCAGCTGAGGGCTCCAACTGGCCTCGAGACCACTCATCACTCGTTTGTTGGCAGCTGGATTCAGGAATTCAAATCATTCCTGAATCGAGATCTCCATTCGGCTACTGTCTGTGCTCACTATGCTCCACATTGAGCGCCAATATGATGAAACGATATTCGAGTCCAAGGCAATAATAAGGCAGTACGAGGTGCAGCTCTTGAGTCCCAAAGTATAATCTGAAGATTGACTAGCAAATCACTGTCGCGTAACCTTTTCCTCCTGCTCTATTGACTGACGTCAATTCATGCTCTCCGAAGATCCCAGGAGTGGCACCGCTGAGTTAGACCTCGTTACATTCCTTTGTCCCTGCAGGTTCCAATCATGCCCCGAACATAATATACTTCATATTATAATGAGTAGAATTTTTCTTCCGCTTGCATCTTATTGAGGGAAATACCAGATCCATTCACAAATGGGCTATCCGTGATTGCTATGAAACCTTGTGATGTTAACTTTAACCGAAGGTTCGACGGAATACAAGAAAATAAATATTTAAGGTGGCGAAGGTTTGAACTTTCCTTGCTAGTTCGTCGGTCTGAAAAAGGTAATGACAACAAATTTCGTACCTAGTTCTATCGAAATTCGCTATCAGAGAGAGACTCTGCAACTGGAACAACTATTAGCAGAATTTGACACCTTAGTTAGGTACATTAGTAGTAAAATATTCAACAGCTGAAAGGTACTTGAGTAGTTCGACGGTTTGTTCAAACGGATTCGGTAACTACCGGTTGTTATTTTGAAGCTTAAAATAGTTAAAGCTAGGGATCGGGTTCATTTCCCATAGCCGAAGGAAATGGAAAGACTCCACTCGTCAAAGGGCCCACCTGCCTCACCAACGAAGGCTCCTTCCCGACCTAAGCGTTTTATTTTGGTTTGAAGAGAGCGAAGGCGTGAGAGAGGATTCCAGACCGGTCTTGGACCAGGTGATGATTCGGTGCAGGGACGAAGAATCACCTGCAGACTGGCGGCCTCGGACAGGTGTCTCGGACTGTGGGAAATCTTTTCGGTAAAAACTAGTTCAGGGCGAGTCCTCAAACCATCGAGAATCGAGTGTTTCAAAACTGTGACGCCTCGCCGATATTATATTTATGATAATTTTTGGCTCATTCTTCGTCGGGCGTCATTATGTCTTACGAGGCCTTTATGAAATCAATATGAGGCTTCGGAATGAGCGGTGAAGTAACGACGAAGCTCATTCTGTTGGATTTTAATCGGCTTAAATAATTCGTCTGTATTCAGCCTCTGGTGAACATTCTCACGCTAACGTTCGTGATTGAGCACGGCCTCTCCCAACATATGGCACCACACATTATGCCTATGCTATTTTAGCAATAATGTACAATCAAGACTCAAGAAGTGATTGCCAATTACGAAAACCAATCAATTTAATTGAAAAATATCAACAGTATTCATTCTCACATCCAGCACCTCACACAACCTGCGCATATTAGGCATGAGCAGTAACTTTACTTTCCTGTACTCTGTGATAAATAAAACACATCGCAAAACACCTGGTGGTTCGATGAAACATCTCGGATTACATCTATGTATGGGTGGTCACATAAAAAATTATTGAGAAACGTGAGTTAATGTGGGTTATTTGGGTAGCAGAAAGGAAAATTAAGAAATATGTAGATCTTTGCGTATTGCTCCTAAATTAAAAATACAATGTGCGACCATTCACACTACTTCCCTCTGCCCCCAGCACATTCAATGATCATAGCATGGTATATACTTTAGCCTCCATCCTACAGCCATAAAACGTCATGCAGGGAGGGAACGAAATGATGTCACAAAATGAGCGTGTAAGAACTCGCAGCCTCTCACCCTTCTCTCTATTATACCCCTCCTTGCACATCCTGCATTTCCAGCCTTCTTTTCTTTCTCTTGAAGCGAATATGATTGGTTACTAGTAGTCATCCTATTGGAGCGAGATTGCTCAATACTTTCCAATACTTAGACCCTACATTTAGATATTCCTGTAGTTTTGTAGGGGTTTGACGCAGAGAAGTTCCCACGTTCTGTGTTTTCAAATACAAGAGGCTTCGAGCAGCATGCAGTTTATTTTCACCCCCCCCCTCCCCTTCCTTAAATTTGACACTATACTTTATTCAAGGCATCGGGGTTCTAAAGCTGCAATATCCATCTGCTACCGGGCCATATTTTGTTTTTACGGTCGTCTAAAAACCCCGTTATTTCGCAAAAAAATCCCATTTGGTATCTAGCTATGCCCGCCTGCTCAGAAATTCGATCGGATGAGAATGTTGTCGTGTTGGTATCGTTTTTTCAGGTATTTTTCGATGCTAGGTCGAATTGAACCAAGGGAACGGACCTGCACTCCTTTTTCACCCTATTCCAGCCACCCCTCAGCACGACTCGTCACACTGTTCCAATTGCCTACTGGCGCGTCGTTCTGTTGTAGTCAGGTCATGTTTAGTGTCGTTTACTAGTATTTTTTTATGCTGAATTGAATGGGATGCGTCGTGGAGGCGTGAAACTACGTCAGGCGGTGCATTATGAAACCGTTGTGTCATAATTTTCAGCTTTCGTCTTCTCTAAAACGGCACTAAAGGTTTCGCTTAAATTTTTTGTATAGAGAGCTTCAAATCACAAAACAGTACTATAAAATTGTCATCAATAGAAAAATGGCGTGAGTAGCATAGTGAATTACTATATTAAGAACGTTGTTATAACCTGAATGAAAATGCAACGGTGCATAATTCTCTGGAATAGCTTGACCTACCCTCGCACCTCCGAGACCCAATTGGCACGCCATTGCGAGTCGAGCTGGTAGGTGATTTTAATGAAATAGAAAGGAAACGGGAGGGGGCGGTAGTACAAACGACGAAACGATTAATTTCGCTGTAGTTATTGTTCAGCAAGTTCTTTTAATGAGTAGACTCTGGCCCACAATAATTACTGTGATTTCGCTATTTTCTTTCTGGTCGTAGTACCAAACGCAGCGTATTTGCAATAAAACTGCCGATATTATGTTTTTGTTAATTTTTTTAAACCATTTTTCGCCCATAATACCCATTGGCTACGTCCGATCAGATTACCGAGCAGGCGGGAACAACTAGATACCAAATGAGATTTTTGGGCGAATGAATGGCTTTTGACATTTTATGTCTTTCCTTTGCTACATAAACTCGAAAATGTAACGCCGGAGATGTTACGAAGAAGCGTCACGAAATTTTTAACCCGAGTTGCAAGCAACAGCCCCTGTGGCCTAATGGATAAGGCATCGGTCTCCTAAACGGGGGATTGTGGGTTCGAGTCCCACCAGCGTTACGATTATTTTTTAATGAAAAAGACATAAAATGTTCCTAGTGGTTGCGTACTTGTACGAAAGCTGTACCCACCGTTTGTCTAAAGGTTACTTTCGCGCCCGCCATTTCTGTCAATTTTGACATTTTATGTCTTTACTTTGCTACATAAACTCGAAAATGTAACGTTCAATTCATTTTTTACCTTGGACCAAACGTACCAGGATCTCAATACAATGTAAAACCTTGACAACATTTTGCCAAACATTAATGAAATTCACTAATTGTTTGCCTAGGGAATAGTTGGCGTAACGTTTAGAATCCACGGAAACATGGCAATCCGTGTTTTGGGTTGGCCCCAAGTGGGGAAGTCGACTTTTTTTCAGCCTATGACATAACTTCCTTTTGCTACTTCGTAGAGCAAACTTCTGCCCTAAGAAGAAAGACCCGAAAAACCCCGGCTGGTGTTTTCGGCTTCTGCCTTCTGTCACGTGTGTTGCGATGATATTTTAGACTCACACATTAATATTAAGTAAGGCTATTTGGGCATTGTAACAACACCAAGATAAGAGCTCACTCGTAAAGATTGAGTTAAAAAAATTTCGGACAACGTTACAGGCTCAAAACGACGGCGGACATTGCAGATTTGGAATCTCGATGTCTTAAAACGGAATGTATCAAATTTTTGGAGGGGGGAGGGGGGTTGTAAAAAAATTTTCCTGACCGAAAATGTAGATTATTCACAATGAATAATAAACCAAAACATATTTGTTTGTCACTCAAGCTACCGCACAAACTACAACTATTTTTCATTAGGTCAACGTCCGCACATTTCGGAATTGATAGGTGTGCTACTATCCACGTCACAGTCTTGATTGAATAACTAATACAATATTATGACAATATTTTTGGAAACGCCCATGTTTAAAGTTCTGGAGTTATAAGGAAAACATCGTCAAAAGTTCGATAAAGGAACGACTGTAGTTCCAGAGTTATCTGCCTGCCCCTGATGATCTCATCAGTATCTTCAAACCCACAAACCATTTATCGTGGGAAATGTTGGTAATTATTTTTAAAATGTCAATTGATTACATAACTTCTCTTCTACTCCACGGGGTTCCGGAAAGTAAGGAGCTCATTCGATTCGGCTGTCCTCCGTCAAATCTGACTACAAACACACTGACTCTGAGCCTAAAAGGGGGTTTTCGGGTTCAAAACGCAAAACTTTGTCAAAATCCCAGTTTTTTCTCTCCGGGTGGTTCCCTACGTCCTGCATCTTATAGAACGAAACTAGCCGACGCTCCAGAAGGACGTTTTGATAAGTGGATTAGATTGTACTAGAATCTGAATCTTTGAATGGGTAGACGGTTCCTTATTGGTGTTACGACCCTTCGATGCTCATTCAATCACTATCGGGCAAGTTCTCATAACGTGACGTATTGGGGCAGGACGAAGATGGATGTTTCACGATTATCTTTCTATTAGATCGGATATAAATGATCTTCAGTCGGAGACAAAAGAATCGATTTAGCGCAAGAATGGAGAAGATATTGATTTGAATTTCAAATCAGAAACGATTCCGTTCTGAAACGAAACGATTTGGATTGGTCGCTCCAACTACCTGTTAATTGGACGGCAAAACGCGGGCAGATTGCGAAGAGATAGGCGATATGGTTGAAGCTCGAAGGTTGGGGAGAGAGCGATGATGAAACGAGAGTTAGCGGCAGGACAATGGCAACTTGCCGACACAATCCACCGACAGATCAGACTTGAAATGCCTTCCGATGGGCCGAGCCTGGGGGTCTTGTCGCAGATCCGGTCTCTTGGGAATCAACTTTGGACCGGCGACGCTTGTCATCCAGGGTTTTCTGTGTGGCAAGAAATGTCGCCTGTCTTGACTGTCAGTGCTGGTAAGGCCGCCTCATTTACACGGACGTATGAGCTTGGAACATGTTATTCTTCTAACGGAGAGAACGAGCGGATCGCGAATTCAACAAGAACGCCTTGACTTCATAAGGGAGGTGTACGAGAGTCATTTCACAAGCTCAATCTGGAAGGTTTCTCATTGTTTATAATTGTATTTCTTCAAACATTTTTTTCATATTCTTGAACTGTCAAACAGCGCCCGGCAGTGTCACTGGTACTCCAATAATCACTTTCTAACCAAATTATTCGTTCAGCGTCTCTTTAGCTTCGTACGCGAAGAATTCTCACGTTCAAGGTGAATTCATCACTGAAGACTAGGCGAAGACTTCATTGAGAAATGGAAGGGGCAAATCTCAGAGGTGTACTCCGGTTGTGGGCTAAACCTCTCCTAGGCTGAAATACTGGTGGTTGGTAGCGTATCTGTCACACATCAGTGTGTATAAGCCTTGGCTGCGACGCACCACACGATGTTCTCCAACCCCACATGAATATAACCGTTTTCGTCACTCACCCATTCAATATTACCTTTTATAAACTTGGAGAAGATTTTAGCGTTCAGACAACAGCATCAAGCAAAAGATAAGCAGCCATTATTTTAGAATTTAGCATTTTTCTTGATAAACAGGACAAGGATGGGGTATGGTCGTTTTCTTCGAGGTTTTAGGGAGTTACCCAAAAGTACGGCTTCAGTCTTCATACCATTCGGAAGAGCAGCACATCACTTCCAAGTACAAGTGGTGGCCGGTTTGCTCGTTTTTCCCGGAGGTATAAAAAATGTAGAAGTCCCTGAAAAGGGGGGCTGTGACCATTGCGAGGTGGCAAGACGAGTGGGGTGCAGCCCGGGAGGGGAGTGGACCTGGTAGCTGTTTCCGGCTTGGGCGCCACGGTAAGGTGGAATTCTACCCTACACAGTTCTTTTCTGGGCGCTGAGCATCTAGGAAGAGCCTGTACTAATTTGCATAAGTACATGAAAGCCACTCGGCGGTGGACCTTTCAAGCCAAAGGTGAGCAGGCTGGCAGTGTACAGTGGAGATATTTGTCAGCACCACGTTGAATCCTGATGAAAACAGTAAGTGCATTGCTCAATTTTTCAGAGCAGTACTCAGCCAGGAGAGGATGGAGCTTGCTGATTTGGGGCCTGTATCTCGATGGAATGAAGAATGAAGACATCCAGGAAGACCACTTCTCAACCTTCCAAATTGCTGGGCGGAATGAGAGCATGCACGGAAATGAGAGTGAAGAGAACACGAAAGAAAAGCTACTGTCACAAAGAGGCGTGAGATGTGCTAAACTGTTCGGGGTTGGCTGGTTGGTCCTCAATACGTAATAACCACTTCAACGCCTGAGGCTAACTGCATCTTTTATGTTGTTGGAAAGGGACTAGAATTATAAACTGAATACTGACGTCCCACGGAATTGGAAGCGAGGGGGACAGGGACGCTCATTAACAATATTGGGACTTTTGTGTTAAGAAGAGGAATAGACCCTTTAAGAAGTAACCCGTTGACCTCCCATCAAGACGATCATTGGGCATGCTTTTAGGCTTACCACGGCAACACCCTCAAGATCTCCGACTGGACCAGCACTTAGTCATCACCTTAATGCTGCTTCCAATACATCAGGGCAACATAAAATAGTTTTGAGCACTGGACAGTGCGTTTCTCCACATGATGTAAATCTGCGCTGAGTTACGGAATCCGCTAGGATGCCCAGGTAACGATATTTTCTGACATTTTCGGTCACTTCGAGCTGTCCATCGCACAGGAGCAAGGCCTCCACTAAAAAGCATGCTCGCCGATTTATTCACACTGTGAGTGAGGAAGCTGGCCAACCAACCTTTGGAACGTTGCAGAAGCTTCTGCGTCTCGTAGGAGACTCTCTCTCGTAGAGTGAAAATCAGCAACGATGCGTTCTCAGCAAACACGAACGCTTCATCCCCAAGCCGTCGATGTATAAAAAAAGAAAACAGGTCCCAGGAAGACACGTGAAGATCTCGAGAACATTTTTTCTCCTCGGGTTACTGTTTTCCAGGACTGACTACTTCAATGAACCAAGGAAAGTAAAGAAAAATAAACTTTCGTAGCATGTGCTAGCATCACCTCCGTGAATCAATTTTATGAGACTTTCACAACCTTCCCTGCCATCACTCGACTCATCCCGGACACCAACTCTCAATGAGCTCTCGCGTCCTGACTGCACGCAGACAAGTTATCAATGCAGAAAACCATGACGCGCATCTTTCGAAAACTACGCAAACAGTTGGGGGTAGATCTAAAAAAAAAAAAAAACACAAGTAACGGGAAGACACTCTCTCCGATACACCTACGACGCCTTTACCGTTTCGCTTAACAACAACTTGAAGGACTTTTGAATATAAATGGCGCTTGGAATGACTGGTAAAGGCGCCTGAGTGAGTGGGTAATTTCTTAGGCGGAGGCCTGAGAACTGTTCGACTCATGCACTGACCTATTGTGCATAACTTATATTATCGTCATCGACGAGGAAGCGCTCAAATGCCGTCGTGTGAAGCTCAACTGTTATGACGTAGTTGATCGTTCTTCGAGCCTGTAAACGTGGGAGGTTTTGATATTATCGCCAGCGCTCAAGTGATCAACGGGATGCACTTCTCGTCTGTTTCTTGACCGATTTAGAATGCAACCGGGCGTTATGTGGAGGATAAAAAACGTACTGGAATATATTTGTGTCGAAACGCTCGATCATTTGATGTGCTGCTCTTGACATTTTTCCACGAATGACAATTGTATATTATCGTTCAGTACCACGTAACTGCCCACACAAACATTTCTATGAAAGTGTTTGCGAGTCAGTCTTGAGAAAAGTATCTGGTACGACGTATCACACAACTTTCCTCAGCCCCACGTAAATTCTGTCTACAAACCGAATCCATTATCGCCGAGTTTGGATGAACTGAAGGGAGCAGGGCTTTCGATTCGGTACGGGTAGAGGGACTTATACATAGATTGCACACATACACATTCTCACTAGGCATCACGAAAATCTTCCACTCATATCTAACAGATCGACACATTCAAGTTAAGGTAAATGGCTCAGTTTCATCGAGGCGATCGATTCCTGTGGGCGTCCCTCAGGGATGAGTCTTCAACCTGTACATTTCCGAGACCTTTGAGAACTTACCACCTCACGCTCACATAGCGGGCTTTGCAGACGACCTGGCGCTTTATATGTCGAGTACGTTCATAAATAATCGTTTTGCCGACTGCAAAATGCCGCACGCTCGGTCATGCAGAAACAGGAGAGGTGGAAGGTCAAGATCGATACAGCCGAAACTGAAGCTATCCTTTTCACAGCCAAACACAAGACACCGCAGTTCATTACGATCCAAGGCAACGAAATTCCCTTTTCCAAATCTGTCAAGTACCTAGGGGTTTATTTGGATTAACGGCTATCCTTCGGAGACCACATTAACCAGGTCAACAAAAAAGCCCTTGGGGAAACTTGGCAGATACTGCAACCTTCTGAAATCACAATCACTGAGCACACCATTGATACTCGTAATTTACAAAGCCATTAAGACTCACGATAACATACGCGTCCTGTCTGGCACACAGCGACATCCACTAACATATGTGCTGACTGACTTCTATGAAAGGCACCGGTCGATCGTGGTCTAGTGGTTAAGACATTTGTTCATAATTCTCGACGATTGTCGTTATTGTTGCCTGAGTCAGCAGCTCTTTAAAAGCATCTCCAAACGACCTCAGTACATTGGGCGCCAATTACGTCGAGAATTATGAACAAATGTCTTAACTACTAGACCACGATCGACCGGTGCCTTTCATAGGAGTCAGTCAGCACACATACACCAGCTACAAGTACCACATAACAAATGCCTCCAGATCGCCACAAACAGCCCTTTCCGCACAAACACATCACGACTGCACGAACTCCACAACATTGAACACATATCAGATCACGTCACACAATCAGGGTGAAACAAAGAATATGGACCGACTGCTTGATAACACTACGACTGCATGTATCGATAGGTCGCTTGATAACGGTACGACTGCATGTGTCGATATGCGTCTGTTAGTTATCTCATATTTATTTCATATACCCATTCTTAATTTCATTGAATTCACTCCTTTTCATAGTCTTTGTACATTTAAAATAATTATATAACGCTAATTGGCATAATCGTACAGCTGTCGTTATTTCTAATTTCAAACATGGCGTCAGAGCCTACGATGTCGGGCATATCGATAACCTGACTTTGGTCGTGATATTTCGATATATTGCCTTATCAGAGGGAGCGGTCCCTACTCTTTGCTTTTACCCACAATCATACACAGACAAACTTGCCTCACACCCCAACCCACTAGTAAGAAACATCAACACCCTTAGGAGACCTCAATGGAGGAGCGCAAGGCGAAGGCGGCGGATCTGAGCCACTCATGTAAATATTGTATATAATCTGTGTGAATGGGCGAATGTATTTGAAGGATGAATGAACTGTGATTGTTAGTAAATATTTAGTTGTAAGCAAAACTAACTTAAGACTCTACGTTTTCTTCATTAAAGTTTCCTAGTTATAGTATTAAGTTAAGTATCTACCAATCCAATGACTGAGACCCACTTACCCCCCGAGTCTGCCCTATGCCGAAATTGTGAATTAACTATAGTATGTAATTTTATTATTATTATCATTAAATGTAAATATTACGACAATAAACTATTTGGATTTGGACTGAGTGGGTAAGAGCGTGAGGCAACCCACCCAGGGTTATAGGGCCAGTGGACTGTGGTTCGATCCCTGACCAGGAATTCGTGTTCCTACAAACCAAGGGAGTAAGGAAACGGGTACTGGTATAGCCAGGAGTCTGAAGCAGGCCTCTTAACAAGCCCAGGGGGGATATGAAGTGGGCCTCACCTGCTCGTGCCTTATGCCGCACTTCCACACATCTTCGGCTGATTCCCCGCGTTAATCATCATTGATTGAATTGATAAAGCATAAGTTAACATCCTACGTGGAAACTTGAGGAGGGCTTTGATTCCTAAATTTATTGCGGTGCTGCTACATACATCGGGGCCTTTAATGAAAACTTGATGCAAGGGCAATTGATGGAACTGCCAACACGATTTTTTTGGGGGAGGCTCTCATTTATCTTTAGAAACACTGCTAGTTTTTATATTTTTATGGGACGTAGGAGGGAGGGTCGGCTCCTGCGTTTAACAGTTTGACACGCTCTCACGACTCTCTGTGATGCTTCTTGCTTGTTCCCTTCACCTTCATGAGAACCTTGCAGCGTGCCGCCATTCCCATACATCCTCCCATAATTCCAAGCAGTTTGGACGGTTCAAGAGTGATATTTTCTCCATGCCTTCAGTCTGGATCGCTTTGAGATTATGGCCCTGGACCAGAAAGTTCTATCCTCTTGTGGCTGAGCACTGAGCAAATTCATGAAGCGGGCGAATATCACTGGCGTGAGCTGACCAACTGCCTTCCACCATGCCGACCTCGGGCACGAGAAAATGGAATGGGAAGCTTCATCTACCATTGGCCTGCAGTATAGGCATTTTGGGTTTGGAGCCCTTCCAATTCCACCCCTAAATGCTACATGTCGTGTTAGAAACTGAATGAGGTAGGAATCTCGCCTCGAATTTTGGAACCAGTGCTGGACTAGCCCTTCTAGGCTGTGTCCCACTCATGTTGTTTCCTCCCAAGCGTCACAATCCTTCTTCTTCCCTTCTGGTGGCTCTCTTGATGGGCACAGTACTTTCCACTTGGCTATCAGAAGGAGGATTGGAATAACACTCGCCACCACTAAATAGGTCTGCTTCTTGAGCCCCGTGAATTCACGTCTGCATGTTGAGGTGCCAACCCAAGATTGTGATCTGCCACTGTGCGTTCCCTGACGCAAAAAACTAGAATATTTGGAGTAAAAATCTCAACGCTCGTAATGTTGAGAAGTTGACTCGAAATTGTTAGTAATTTAATGAATTTTTACCGGTTAGGATAATTTAGAAGAAACAACTACGTGAAAATTAGGTCACTGTTCTTCTGATGTCCGAAAGACGAGCAGCGATACCGGAAAATTGCTGGTAGTTAGGTTGGAGTAAATACAAGAGTCTCGACTTCCCACCGCGGCAGCAAAGAGTTTTTCAGCTTGTTAGCTCCAACTAGGAAAGAGGCCTCTTGAATACGAAACCAATGTCTTCTGAGATCACATAACTAACGAGCTCTGCCTGTTTCCACGATCGTTCCTCTAGTTTCCGAACCGTTCCTATTGAGGATTTCCCGTTTCGAATCCTTGAAGTCGAAATGAGTTGGCGCTCGTGTTTCAACAATTCAACAGATTTATCGTGTATTTTTTTTTTCAACCCCGAGGTGATTTTCAAAGAGACTTTTTGAAGTTTGACGTCTTGACTCTGCTGTACACGCACATAGTTAGCACTCTTCGCTTTTTTCGGAAGGGCAGTGATGACTCCGAGGTTCAATGACACTATTCTCATACATAACGTGTCTGTAGAAGTAATAGGTCGTTGCTCTTTTGTGATCCAACTGCCAACCGAAATCAATTAGCGACCCAGTCCGTGCCAGGATCACACTGAGGGGTTAACGAAACAATGTCACATTGAGACGCGTCAAGCCCTTGCAGATCCTTTAACATGTCCACTTAATCGCTGGGACACGATGACCTAACAAATACGAAAACTGTAGGCATTTCGCCAGAAACAAGGCGTTTCTACTTGATAGTTGAGGCTGAAAAAGTTTCGCTGCGATTGCCAGTTTTGGCTAAACAATTATTACGCATGTTCATAGACGTCCTTGTATCGCATGCAGTACTTCTTGATATGTTTTATGTTCTTTTCGCCATTTTGAAAATATTTGGCAACTGGAAAAAACGCCTTTTAAGTGAATCAACGACGTCAACTTTTCCTTGCCAACTTGCGGGTTAAGAAGCACTTAAAAGACATGCCCGGCATCGGTTAATGAGAGATAACCGTTAGAAATGCGCCAACGATCCTTGTAGAACTGTTGATACAAGAAATAAAGTGTTGTAACGCCGTGTTCCACTTTACCCTTAAGAGTAAAATACGGCGGTCAGGCGTAAATGGAAGTAATTAGCAGGTATTTTCTTGGGAAGACCGCTGAGATATGTTTTGCCAACTCCGCCTGCGCCTGAGACCTATCTCGCCCACGTGATCAGCCTTTGGTTCATATATCTAATTACCCCCGCGCCGATTTACGAAGATTTCTCAGCGGGATCCACCTCGTTGTTATCTGCTCAGTCATCTTCCAACGTCTCCTGCCTTCGTCTGCGCCATGTCCCGGCCACCGCTTTGTTACGATCTTCGAACACCGGCTTACTCGCTGATGATGGATCGTCCGTCGCATTATAATCACGAACTTTCCGTCCGCTCTTGATCCTCATTTCTTTTTCTTGAACGGTGACTTACATCAGATAGAGAGCTTCTAAAGCAGGATCTCAGCTGCCTTTGTCGTGTTTTTACCGATTAATTGCGAGGTTTAATCGAACGCCTTATTCGATGCCGTCTAACGTCAGGCATGTTCACAGTTGACCTACCTGGGTATGCTGAGTCGAAAAATTCCCTCCCCAATAAAGCACAATTAGTACGTATGCAAAAAATTAAAACTTATCTTAAAAGAAACCAAATATAGTATGTTTAAGAAAGCTGGGTCGTTGACATATGTTCAAAATTTAAACCCTTTTGAACTTGATAAATGAAAAAGAATACGTCACTCCTCGTTCGTGAAGGTTACAACTTCGATTTCTTAGTTTGAATTAAATTAAAAACCAAGAAAAACTGGAGACAATCAACTGTTCATCAAATAAACGCCTTAGGCCGCTCACCTTATTCGCTTAATAACCGCAAAGCGCGAGGAAAAGCAATCTGCAAGAAACTATGGCACACAAGGAACCCGTTCAAACTTGCAACACGTCTGCTTTCTCACCAAACCCTTGAGAGAGATTTTACGAGACAAGATTCAAGTTAGTTAGTGCTATGGATAGTGTGTCCCTCACCTCAGACAATGACCAGGACTGGCGGAGAACTGGGGTGGGAGGGGTTAACGTCTCCCGTACAAAAATACTTTTGTGCACTTGATATGTACTTATTTTTTTGCTTTTTTTGCCACTAGAGAAAGGGCTCGCACACATTGCTATAGTTATAAGCGCTTCGGCTAAATTTTCTGTGCTGTGCACTTTTTGAGTACCACGTCCATTGGAAGAAGTAAATTCCTCTCAATTTTTCTCAAGTTAAAATTAGTTTTGGTTTATTATTCTTTCTGAATTACCCTATGTTTTCGGTCACGAAAAATTTTTTACAACCCCCCCTCAAAATTTGATACTTTACGTTTCAAGACTTGGAGATTCCAAATTTGCAATGTCCGTCCGCCGTCTGGGCCGTTTTGTGCCATTAACGTGGTCTAAAAAGTTCGTTCATTCGCCCAAAAATCCGATTTGGTATCTAGTTGTGCCCGCCATCTCGGCAATCCGATCGGACGAAGCCCATGGTTGTAATGGGCAAAAAACGGTTAAAAACTTAACGAAACGCAGTACAACGCGGGAGCTACAGCGTTTCGTCGTTTGAACTCCCTCCCTCCCCGCCTGTCTCATTAAAAAAGCAACCGCGCTCGCTTGCCTCAAAATCAAAATCATCAGACGTTTTGTTTCCGTAGTTCCATTGTAGCCAGGACATGTTTCGTATGGTTTACTAGTATTCGATGCTGAATCGAATGGGATGGGGGAGCAGTAATACTAGATCAAGCTGTTCATGAGAATAACAAACCATTGTGTAATAATTTGCAAGGTTTTGACACAGGACTCGTTTTTCATCGCCCTGGGAGTCATAATGGCCGGTGCTCACCCCATGCCGCTTTGACTGGGTCTTTGCCTTTTCTGCTTCTAGCCTGGTGTGGCCACTGTCGTCACAGAATCTTCCCTGGCTCAGAGCCCTTGCCCAATTTGTCGCCTGGACTACCGTACTTTGGGGAGCTAACACTCTGATCTTTGCCAGCTTCCACCGGCGCACTGACAAGGATGGTCAGGTCTGGTGGTTCTTTTTCCCATACTGTCTCAAGCTGGTTGTGTGTTACAACGTATCACCTTATTTGGCGCATTGTGTCACGGTCGCGTGGTCGCTAACTCTGCACGTGCGCAGTCCCACACATACATTGCTGGCGCTCTTAAGCTCAGCTCGTACTATAGGTTCCTCTCGTGCCCAACTGAGAAACGACTCTGACATTGGCGGGCATCTGGTCTTCTTGTGCGATAAACCCATTTATGAGGTCCCGGCTCCATCGCCATAGCCAAGGGTATGGCGACATCAGGGATGGTCTTATCCCCCCCCCTCTGCCAACAATCACCCGAGGACAGTTCCTCTTTTTACCTTAAAGCCTGCCCTAAGAAACGCTGACAATCCAGTACGTCCCAGCAGAGGCGCATCAGGCACATACACTATATAAGCGCCTGGCGTGATAGCTCAGACTTGTCGGACCTGAAACATACCATAGACCGGGGTCAAGTACAACACGGAGCCTAGCTGTGGGCCATTGTCCTGTCACTAATGACATGGTAAAAGGAGTTTATTGATTCTGCATCTATTTATAAAGCCCCAACACCTTAGACCCTCCCTGTCTCCCTAAGCCCCTCTATGAAGATCAAAAAGCTGTTCCCAGTCAAAATTTCTAGCGATACCCAAGGTTTTTGTGAATTTTTGAAATTTTCTTAGTTGAGTAGAGGAAAAACACTTGATTATCGTGTATTATCGTTGAAAATTTGGCTTTTCACCTTTGGCAAAACTCAAAACATCGCCAAGTGTTTGGAACCACACTTTAAATAAAGAGTTCCACATTTCAGCGCGCGATGTTAATTTATTGAGTCGCTCTAACTCATGCCACGACCATAATTGAGTGATGTGTGCGAATGCCAATGCGATTTTTTTTGAGTACTGTTTGTGTTCAAAGTAATCGAATCGAACTAAGGACTACAATTCGGCCGATTTTCGGAATATAGCATATATAGTTGAAAAAAGTCTTGACATAGTTTATGAAGGTAGAAGAGTAAAGGAAGTTTGGTTTTCTACAGGCAAGGTCGGAGCAGTGGCGGCCGGGATTTCGTGGCTCAACTTCCTATCGCTATTTCCTGTCAATTTCGGGGAGGTAGCTGAAGGCCATTGCATTTTCCATTGCAAGTATCCCATGAATAAATTCATTTCAACTCCGCCCCAACCGGTCTGTTGGATATGGTTCGTGATGGACCGAGTGAGATCCCTTGTTGGTCTCGGATCCGCGAATTCGGTCGCAAGAACAATTTTGACATCCTCCGGAACGAACATGGGAAACAATTAATAACAATCGCCGTTTAAGGCCAAGAGCTGAGCGATGGAGTTGCTCAGACCTCATTTGAGTCCGATCTCAACCGAGTGATTGCTACAGACTGGGTTAATGTACAATCTCCGCTTCAAAGGGTTGAGGTTCTTCAGACGATTGAGAGATCAGCCTAAAGAAGGAAAGAAAAGGGGGTATGGGCAAAAACTCTCTTGGTTTTCTCGTCTATTCGTTAACTAACCAGTCGGAATCAGGTGGTTTCCGTTTATCTCGAACTTCGTCCGTGTCATCTTGTCCCATCTGACTCGAACATCGATCGAAATCTAACTCGAAATAATGGCGTTCCGTCTCCAACCTGCTCGACTGAGCCATTCATTTAGACTCCCGCTCCTCGGGTGCCTCCTCATGAGTAGGTTCATCTCAGATTTGTTGGCGGCTGTCTCGTGATAACTCGGCGATGAGTTTTTCCGACCCTCACGATTTCAACCCGCTTTGGAAGTGGATCCCCTCCATGTCAGACACAACGTACGATCACCTCACGTTGTTTACTGATACTTCAAAATTGGAATAAAACTCGTCGCGCTAATTAAATCAGTGAACGCTGGAGATCATTGCAAACTCTCTCGTCGGGCTCCTGAATCCCTTATAATCATCCACGTTGCTACTTGTCAATTGCATATTAAATGACCAATACCTGGTGTGACCCACAAACTACCTTTACCCGCACGTACATTAAGAAATGTTTGTTGTACTACCAAATAATCCGTCCTTTTTCACTAAGTTGATATGAGCATAATATCATGATTCACACTGGTAGCGTTTAAGATTCCAGAACTTATTAGGTCGGTCTTACTTATGCCTGACCGTAATTTTTCTAAGAACCCCAGTCATGTGAGCCAGGTTTACAAACAAAACTGCTCTCGAATCGATTTTTTTGACATTTCTGGTGATTTATTGAGCTACACCCGTCATTCCACTGATGAGAATTCCGCGGTACTGTACTCCTTCTAAGGTCTGTCTATGCAAAATTTTGGGTCAAAATCGTCAGCAAAAACGTTGGGTTTCTGATCATTATGAAAGCTATAACGTTGGTAAGCAATTTAAAGTCGAAGTTGTTGCTAATGACTTTCCAATCGCACTAGTAGGCACATTTTTGACTAAAAGTCATCCCCCGTAAACCAAGTTCCTAATCCCGATTTGCCTTGAAGTACTTCCTCCGTGGATTTGTGACTGTTTTTACCGTTAAGACGTGTGTAACTATGATGTGTTACTATTACCAAACAGAATTATGAGCTCATCTCAAAGTGGAGGAACCTCAATCATTGACAAGTGATTCCCATTGATGCAACTTCTGAAGATGCCTGTCTTCAAGATGGGAATCACGTCGAAAGAAGAAAGAAAAAAAAAACCAGACAGTAAATGGGTTGAAGGAAATCGTAGCCCAGAGGGCGTGGAGTCTCACAATCAGTAGAGTTGAGTGAGAACCTGCTACTTGGCGTTCGGGAACTGGCGGCCTGAGGCGGTTCGTGAACTCCGCAGGCTTCATTCATGTTCCTCCTCCACTTCTTTCTGTTTTAGGACTCGCCTGCCAAGGAAAACAAGATCTTTTCTGGGCTACCAGTAGCGTCGTGTGGGAACGACCTGTCGCCGATCCAGTCCGTCCAAAACTTCTTCCCACGCCAAATCCTATTACTCCCCTCTCGACTGTTCGCCGTCCCGCCTTTAATTAACGCACTTTCTTCTGATTTATATCCAAAAAGTCCTCTTGCAGCTATTCGTCCTCATCAAACGCGGATCTGAGTCCGTCAATTAATTTCCGATTCTCCGGGCCTGAAACCGGAAAATGGAGTATCTGGCGCGACTTATTCGGCTTGTAAATAATTCGTAGGTGTTTGTTCGCGGGAATTGACTGATATAACCCTGGTCGAGGGTTCAAGAAAAGACATCAAATAAGAAAACAGACCTTTCTCATCAGAAAAGTATAAGGAAACCTTTCAACATCCTTCATCTCTCCTCTGTCTGTAATTTCACACAGGAATTTATGAGGTACAAAAGTTATTTGTTGAGGGGTAGAACATAGTATCAAGTTTAGTGTAACTCTTTGGAGCTGTTTTCAATAAATGTTTGGTACACATTCGTGTATTTCGAAGAGTGCCAGGTTACATGACTAGCGCCAAATTGGTTTGTTGCGCATTCACTCAATCCATGTAGTAGTAGTTTGAAAATATTCTTATATACGTGCATGAGATCTAGGAATTGGTTGTGCGTGTAGTTTCTCTAAATCCAGGACACAGTTACGTCCCGGTGCACCGCTTAGACAGGCAACCTGAAATGAGAAAAACCGAGTCTTTCACCGCCCTATTCATAAAAAGAAAAAAAAGACGGAGGAAGATTTGAAAACGAAGGGATGGAAAAAGAGAAGTCAAGTTGATGTGAGAACATTCGAGTTGGACTCTAACGGTACGGGAGCGTCGTCAAAAGTGTCGAGTGTCAACCAACGCGTCAACTCGCTGGAAACTTGTGTGAAATGAGATCACGTTTTTTTTCTTCTTTAACGAGAACGGACGGCTTTTCCTAACGTTTGAAAGACCCGCGGGAGATTTCATGCGCGCAATTACAGCGGATTCGCGGGATAAGGAGGTGAATGAAATGGGAATGCGTATCTGGGACGGCCCAAGGGGTGCCGGGAGCCGCTTCGGAAAAATCTTTTTCTCCCACGTGAGTGTCGAGAGGATTAAATTCTCATACGTAGCTGAGATTGAGATCCATAATCTCTTTAAGGAATTATCATAACAAATCTGCAAATTATCACAGAACGGTTTATTTATATCTTGCTCAGCGTAGTTATTCAGCTTGTGACCGTCTCACACCTCCGACGCCCAACCCATTCGATTCAGCATCGAAAAATACCAGTAAACGATACGAAACATGACCTAAGTTCAACGGAACCACGACAATTAACATTTTCTAGGCGGTGCTGAAGAGTCAAAATGACGGGTGGTACATTGAAGGAAAGTACGCGGGAAAGTGGTGCGGGAAAATGAGCGCAAGCCAGGAATAAACGATCATTTTCGCTGTAGTGTCCCGCGAGTTACTTACAGTAGGAGAATTTTCCTCACTATATTCTCTATGATTTCGCTGTTTTCCACCTAGACGCAGTCCTTCTTCGCAGGTGTGGAACCTTTAAACGCCGTAAAACATGAAGTTTCAAATTTTGAGAGGCGGGGATAGAAATTGTATACAATTTTTCAATGAATTTGATGTTAATGTAGATATACGTAGTTGAAGTTTCAAACTCACTTGTAGAAAACGTAAAAAACATTATTGAAAAGAGTGAAACACACGCTTGGCCAACATGAATGTGAGCTTCAGGCTTGATTGATTTTTTTTTTGGAACTTAGGAGGAAGGATCTGCTTCTGGTGACCTCATGAATTTACTCCTGCGGATTGTAAACCAACGTGGAACCGTCGCATCTGGTTGGCGCTCACGCCTCTCAGTGATGGCAGCTATTCTTTCTCATTTTCTTCACCCTCACGAGAATCTTTTAGCGTGCCGCCATTCCCATACATCCTCTCATACTGCCCAGCACTTTAGGAGGTTCAGGAGCTGTTTGTCCTCCGTGTCTTCATTATTGATTCCACCGAGCTACTGGCCCTGAATCAGCAAGCTCCTACATGTTCTGGCTGAGCACTGCCCTGGAAAATTTAGCAACTAACCTCCAGTTTTGGTTTATTATTCATTCTGAACCCTATGTTTTCGGTCACAAAAAATGTTTTACAACCCCCCTCAAAATTTGATACTTTACGTTCCTAGATATGGAGATTCCAAATTTGCAATGTCCGTCCGCCGTCCCCCATCGCCCGTCCACCGTCTGGGCCGTTTTGTGCCTTTAACGTGGTCTAAAAAATTCGTTCTTTCGCACAAAAATCCCATTGGGTATCTAGTTGTGCCCGCCGTCTCGGCAATCCGATCGGACGAAGCCCGTGGTTGTAATGGGCAAAAAACAGTTAAAAAAATTAACGAAACGCAGTACAACGTAGGAACTACAGCGAAAGTCAACGTTTCGTCGTTTGAACTCCCTCCCTCCCTCCCGGCCCGTCTCATTAAAAAACCACCCGCGCCTGCTCGCCTCCCAACGACGCTGCCACTCAACTCCCCTCTCGCCTCGCAATGGGTTCACTTCGAGCGGCCCCGTTCCAATTTCCCCGACGACGGGGCAAAATCATCAGACGTTTTGTTTCCGTAGTTCCATTGTAGCCAGGACATGTTTCGTATGGTTTACTAGTATTCGATGCTGAATCGAATGGGATGGGGGAACACTAATACTAGGTCAAGCTGTTCATGAGAATTATAAACCATTGTGTGATAATTTGCAGGGTTTTTATCTCAATGCAGCAGCACGGATGCCTTTGGCGCTGACCAACTGTGTCTTCCACTGCATGCCGCTCCCCAGCCCACTTCTGCCACCAGACGATGGCATGGGAAGCTAATGCAGAGCAGGCAGTTGGAGCTTACAGTCTTTCCAATTCAACACAAGTAAGTCCTAAATGCTCCATACCCTATTAAGAACTGAGTGAGGTAGAAATCGTGTCGCCCGAGCCATGGATCAGCCGCCTGGTCCACCGCCTCTTCTGTGCTGTGTCCCATTCATCTTGCCACCTCCCAAGGGCCACATTCCTTCTTCTTTTCGTCTGGTGAGTGTATTCTGGTTGCCCCGTTGATGGCAGCTCCTTCCGCTAGACTGCCAATAACACTCGCCACCACCAGCACTGCTTCCTGAAAAACTGAGTGGCACGAGTGAGCGATGTGGGGGGCGCGCTTCTGCTGCGCCGCCGCTAACCACTTCCTGTCTTAGGCAATGCTCAGCATATCAGCCCACATCTCTTGATGCAGGTGTCAAAACTGTGTTTGCCAACGCCCCTTGACCCGATGCTAGTGTAAATAAATTAAAACAATACGTCCTTTACTAGGAATATTTGGCGCGACGCATCACACAACTTTTCTCAGCCTCGTGTACGTTCAATTCATTTTTTATTCATTTCATAGTAACATAGGCAACTCCAAAACAATAAACACGATCTGACATAAACGTGGAGATTTTAAACGGTTTTGTGAGCTCGAGTATATGTGTGAGAACCCGAACACCGTGCACTGGATCAAATGAAGTTCACCTGCCTTGAGATAAAAGGTCGATACGAAGGTCTCACTATTAAATTATTACAACGTCGTAAAGTCTTCAGGATAGTTTCAACGCTCTCTTCGAAGGCGGCGCATGTATACCGTCCTCCCGCGTTGGACAACGTCCTCGAACTAGGAGGTCAGCGGGTTATTGATGCAGTCAGTTACAGGTATGAAAACGGCGGCTCTCACCGACTCGTTTCCCTTTTGACTGTAGAGCGAATTGCGTCATTTCTGTATCGCTCTCGGAGCGTAAATTATCGCTCCCGTTCGCGTTCTCTTCATCGAAATTCCGACCCGAACGGCGCTGGAGCCTTTTCCATCGTTCCAATCGTCCAGTCGGCGTCCAACGTGCGGGAATCAATTACGTTTTATTCGTTAAGTCTGCGGAGAGAAAGAGAAAGTTACGACCAAGTCACTAGCCGTCGCCTATAACTATTTTCTACTTTGGTTTTCGTAGAATTTCCACAGAGCATGAACCTGCTGCAATTATTTTAAGAAGTACCGAGCGCGAACTTTTCCAAAATTGCATCAAAATTCCAGTTCTCGTCAACCCCAAACAGTTCCTAGATATCGTTTTGCTTACTTTGGGGCAATATAATACGTCACTTAGATGTACATTTGCCACAAATTTCTACCGTGCCCACCAACATCTGGTAATCAGTTTTCACTGTGACATGACGTCTCAAACTCGGGTTTTCCTACACTCTCAATTTTACATGGAAAACCTAGACATTTGATCAGATTTTTACTGGGCAATCGCGGGAATAAAAAGTTGAGATTTCATCATATCATTACGTATTAGGGCCGACTGAAATGAAAATACCTAATTTCGGCTAGTTAACCCAGTAGTTTCCAGCGTGTCGCCAAATGCACGATGTGACGGAGAACTACAGACTCCCAGGTGAACTTTACTCTTCCTGTGGTCTGATATAAGAGGGTGTGCTTTCTATTTCCGGCGGACCTCGTGCATTTCGTTAATAATGAGGAAACCTCTGCTGTCTTTTAAAACGATTCAATCTCACCTGTGTGCACCATGTGTGCTCTCTTTTCTTCACCACGTTGGACGAAAAGTAAATATTTCTCATTATTGTTATTCGTTTACATAAAGGTTGTTCAATTGAAATTTGACGCCACGAATAACGTCGTTCCGTAAGTGGCACGTTGAGCAGTGCGTAGTTTCTTACACCTCTTCCAGTAAACTGATAAGCATTCTTCGATCTGGAATAAGCGGTCAAGAGGCTATTGAGTTGCTTTTGGCCGAAGATGACGAACGTTTCAACAAGGAAGTAGTCATAAAGAGCCAAATGTTGTTTGAGATGAGGACTCCGGGTATGAAGACACCGGCACAATCCTAAATCATGCCTAGTAGATTTTTTAAGACCAACCTAAGAGGACGTATTGAAAGCGTTATGTGCAAAGAACATGTAGTTATTGTGTGCAAATGAATTGGCAACCCTATAGTTAGCATTTGCTCAAATACGAGTTCACATGGAGTTGCTCCAGTAACTCACAGAAGAAAGCTATTGATGTACTTCGACCGGGAATAACGACCGAAGGCAACAAGAGGAGGGGGTCGATGGATTAAAATATGAATTTATATAGCACCTTAATTCGCAATTGGAAGTGGTATTGGCCTCTCATTGCATGGCTCTTGAATGTAGCCCTCCACAACGCCTGGATTTTGCAAAGGAAAGTTGAATTGAGAGGGCAACAGGTCTGTTTTCTTAATAAACGACTGTTACTAAACCCCCGATGAGGGTAATATCAGTCAAATTGAGAGGATATCGAACAAATACTGCAATCCGAGAAAAAGCAGCAGGCGCACAAACACGAAGCTACAACAAGAAGTGATCGTCTCGACAACCTCATGTGCAGTTATGCGATGTAGAACTTCACGCCGTTTGGTTAACCGCCTATCACGTCAAATAGTTTTTTGTTAATCGTACCTTTTATTATTTCATTTGTTTCCCAATAAAGTTTTGTTTGTCATGATTAAAACTGATATTTCTATATGCCTTTACAATACGGTACTTCATCTACTTTGCAGATATGGAGGGTTTTTATAGTAAAGGGTAATAACGTGCATGATGATAAATCAACAGTATTTGCTTTTTTTTCTTCATTTTGATCTGGACCCATGAACATGTAATGTGGCCTCGGTTCCATGTCTGCACTGGCGGCCTAGGACTCAGCCAGTTTTGACAATTACACAAAAGAATTTAAATCTGATATTACTGTGTATTTATTATCACAGATGCCATACGCTTGAAAAGAGAGATTATATTAATTTTTTGAAAAATGTAAAATTGAGAACAGTCCTGGGTAAAAAAAATAAAATGTTTGGTTCAACTATGAGGAAGCAAGGCTGGGCCGTATGACGTGATGAACAATTTTCTTTGACAGGAGAAGAGGTGGAGGACGAAAATGTACCCAAAACTGGGCGTGTTGGTGGCAAAAGAAGAGACGTGAGGAATTCAGAACGGGCGAAGAGATATGACAGTATTGTTACTCTTGACAACGATACGAGTATGAGACCGAGAGAGAAATACCATTTATTTATCCAACCTGGGAGAGTTAGGGCCCTACAGCCCTCTCTTCCACTCTCGCAGATCACAATTCCAATTCCAGTAAATTCTTCGCACCTTCGGCTTAATCAACAATAAATATTTTCAAATCAAACAGTAGATATTTTTATATTCAAAAATATGGTTCCACTGTTCTAAACTCGTTTGTCACATAACAACGAGTATATGCACATCACACAGAAAATGATAGACGGAAAAAACGAAAACAACGTTCATACCGTAATAAATTACATTCATGCGTCCCATACGCACACCAGCGATTACTTGAACTAACACTCATTTGAGAAGGGCGAGTACTGGGATATTCCTTGCCTTTTCCATGTTGAATCTAATCACTACAGACTTACGTTAAACCCAAGACATTCTCCACACTCCGCACACAATCTCATTATCGATGAGACTCCTCGTCCTACGAGACCCATACATTTCCATAATTTAAATATTATTATTTGAAAGCGCACAGCGTTAACTTCAAGGTCAAGTGGGTCCACATTTCCATCGTACAATTTAGTCTCCTGCACCAAAAACGACCTTGCGTATACTATGGTCAGAGAGAGAGAGAGAGAGAGAGAGAGAGATTGATTTTTTTATTTAACAATCACGGATGAGTTAGGGCCATGAGGCCCTCTCTTCCACTCTCCCTGAAAACATATTTACCATATTAAAAGCTCTCTTGTAACATAAAATAAACTATTGCTTTAACTAGATCTCGCTAAGTAAATAACTCAAACACAAAAACAGTTCAACGGAAACAAATAAATCAAAATCTATTTCACTTCCAAGTTTCTCTTTGTACGAAAACACCTTCATATATTAAGCCTCAACATTTTACTTTCAACTTTCTCACTAAACTCTACCACTTTTTCCTTCACATTAAACGACTCAACATTGTCACTATATAGCCTGCACCCCTGAATCTCGAAAGAACGTGCAAACATTTCGGTTCGATGCTGAGGCATCCTGAGCACTTTATTGTGGTTCCGTGTGTCTCCTGACGCCAGGAACTCAAATTTGCGGCGAAGATATGCCGGTTTGCTGTTTCAGTATTTTAAACATCATTTCGGCCACGTGCAGTCTCTTCCTTTCGCTCATTTTCGACCAGCCAATCCGACTATAGTGTGGCCTTCTGTAACCGACTCAGTTCCTCGCTCTTCAAATGCAGCAGCAGCGTAGTCCAAATGAGGCATTATGAGGCTTTGAACAAGCTGAACTTTTTGTTTTTGCTGTTGAAAGTCTGCAGCTGTCCTCCTTTGTTGGTGGATGACCCTAAACGCTGTGTTGCATGTGGCTGTCACTTGATTACCCCAGCACAAGTTGCTTTGCATCATGATTCCAAGACTCTTTGCTATGTCTACATATTCTATTTCCACGAGAGAGAGATTGATTGATTGTAATCTTTTATTTAACAATCAAGGATGGTTAGGGCCACTGGGCCCTCTCTTCCACCATCCCTGAACAATTTCACAAATATTGATCAGTTGCACTCGTTAACAAATTAAATTAAAATAATTTTCTTCTACATATAACTTCATAATATATATAACGTCTTCAATACTCCTTAATTAACATTTCTCTAAAATTTTTCTTTGAAACAGTCCAAGAACTTTTTACTCATGTCAAACATATCGATGTGATCGTTATATAATTTGGATGCCTGTACCACAAAGGATCTTGAGTATGTCTAGGAACGGTGCGCCGGAGTTTTTAAAAGTTTGTTTTTTGATCGGGTGTCTCTTTGGTTGAAAAACTGAAATTTCTTACAGGCGTACTATGGTTTTTTCGTTTTTAATATTTTAAATAGCGTTGCAGCTATCTGAAGCAATTTTCTCTGCCTAATTTCTAGCCAACCAAGGCGTCGGTAATGTGGGGTTACATGCTCTTCGGGACGCAGTCTCAATCCGAGTTTGAGAGCCGCATTTTGTGCTTTCTGCAGACGACTGATTTCGCTGCTCTTGAGATCGCATAGCGCGGAGGTAGCGTAATCAAAGTGTGGCATTATTAGGGTTTGCACTAATTGTTTGCGCACGTGTGTGGGACAATCCATGGCAATTCGTCGTAGTTGGTGGATGCTGCAGAAGGCCTTATTGCAGATCGACGTGGTTTGAAGATCCCAAGATAAATTATAGTCAATTGAGATTCCCAAGATATTTGCAGACTCGACGTATTCAAGAGGGGCATCGTTGTTGTGTTTGGGATTCCTAAATTCTTTGCTTTATTGAGCATTTTTGGATATCCCAATACCATCGCCTTGGTTTTTCGCAGCTTAATTTGCATACCATGCGATACGCACCACTCAGCAACTCGTGAGAGATCATTACTGAGTGTTCTGACTGCTCCATCAATTTCGTCCACATCGCACGTCCGGTAGAACTGGAGGTCATCCGCATGGGCAGTATGATCTGTCCCCTCTGAGAACGTTTGTGGTAAAGTTGCTACATATAGTACTTAGCATAGTGCAGACAAAACAGATCCTTGTGGTAACCCTACTTCTACGTCTTTCCAAGATGACAAGCAGCCATCATCCATCATCTCCCTTGACAGCCAATTGTCGTTCTTGTAAATAAGACTCGAAGCACATTAGCGCACTTCTTGTGATTCCAACCGAAGACAGTACTGCACACAAAACGTCTCTCTTGATGAGATCAAATGCAGAGGAGAAATCTACAGTAACCATTATAGTGATTTTTTTACGGTCCATTGCTTCTCTTACGTAGTCTAGAATGCTAATCAACGCAGTTTCTGTGCTAAAATCTGAACGCTAGGCTGATTGTTTTGGAGAAAGAGAGAGAGAGAGAGAGAGAGAGAGAGAGAGATTTGATTTTTTGATTCGATTTTTAGTTTATTTAATTACCTGGGTACAAATAGCCCTCTCTTACCCCCCTGGAAGAGCCATTACAGGTTTATCCTCATATTAATAAAAATAAATAACTAAAACTAACACACTCGTGCATGAACTTCTTAAAGTACTGAGGTTTTACAATATTTACATCTACAAATTCAAAATAAATAAATAAATTGCAAACGAACAAATAAATAAAATGAAAACACACTATGGGACTCATTAAAAGAACAAAGTAACGATAGAGAGAGAGAGAGAGAGAAAGAGAGAGAGAGAGAGAGAGAGAGAGAGAGAGAGAGAGAGAGAGGGAGAGAGAGAGAGAGAAAGAGAGAGAGAGAGAGAGAGAGAGAGAGAGAGAGAGCGAGAGAGTGCGAGAGAGGATGGCAGAAGGAGAGGGAGAGTGAGAGAGAGAGAGTTTAATAACTACGTGTTGTGTTGTTTTTTATTTATTCGTTTATTAATGTATTTACTTACTGCAGAAAGCTACAGGATCTTAGGTTGTACATGATGTTCCAGGCATTCTCTGTACACAATTTTCAACACTGAACGGCGCAGGTCAGTCAGTAATATTGCCACACCGTAAATTCAGTGCAAGACAATACAGAGATACTTCAGCGCAGAATTGTGCAATGTCTTTGAGTTAAGAGTTAGTGTTTGTAGTCAAGCGGAGAATGATATTGAAACTCTACAGGGCAGAACGCTGCGATCTCTAGTAGAATAAATGATGGGGAGCCAGCGTTGACTTCTTCTCTCGACAGCCTTCATTAGAAAATCGATGAACGGGTTCAACGGTGTACTCTGATTGAGAACCTTTCTATTGTTTATTCTAAAACGCATTCGTGTCTCGCGATGGATGCACATCGTCATTTCCTAATCCCGAACCTTCATCACGTTTCTGGGACGCAGGTCGATGACAACTCTCATTGACGAGGCTCGCCTTTTCTCGTTACTTCTCCATCTGCGAATCATCTGATCGACTCTCAACATACGAATTCCGAGGTGTGGCTGCACAGGGCCAGGAGCATACGACGGAATACTGAAAAATTCAGTTAGGCATTGTTTTCGAGAGAGTGGAGGTTGTTTCCTGTAAAACGAAACAAAAAATGAAATAATTTATTGATTTACCAGAGAGAAGAATGGGTGTTTCTGAATTTTCCACGCCTGGTTTACCTGTAGCCTAGCGCCAAATGATTGGGCTTTACTATTTGAGATGTCTCGATTGTGAACAAGGTCATTTTTGCTAAAAAGAAGACTCGTTCTTGCTCTTCACTGTGAGAATGAATCTGAGGTTTTGCATGGATGGACTCATTAGGCCTCAGGCTTCACCAGATCCGGGCATTCTACGGACAAATCTCTTCGGTTAAGCTGAACACAATTATAAGCCGTCGATCGGTCGTCAAAAAATGCGAATTCCTCGGCGCTTCCACCGTTCACATTTGCAATGTAAACATAGTCTCGCCCAGGACGAGGGGAAAGCGCTCAACTATCTCCACCTTGTCGATGTACCGCACTGACTACAGCCCCACGCGAAGATTAGCTCGGCCGTGTCCGCCGAAGCCCCTCGTTTGCACAGCTATCGCCCAAGAACAATGAATGAGGATCTGTATTGGGCTCCTACAAAGATCCCTCGTTCACGCCTCCGCACGGCGAGTGCCAAATCGTGAGTCTGATAAATGGAATATTGAACGGTCTTTTGCACCGGTTCCGAAGAGCTCCCTTTGAAATTCCGGGGGAAAAGGACGCACTTTGTTCCCACCCAAGTTCACGGACCTGAAAAGCGGTTTGTGCTCGTCTCGTCAAGCAAAATTAACATCGATGTCATACTTTAAAGCCATGTAGGGGCCTTAGTATCACGCAGCATATGTCATCATTGAAACCTAAGTGTTTGTCACTCCTTCATTTAGTCATCTACCTGAACCTTAAGTTAGCAACGTTCCAAAATTTGACGCACATGACGTAACATGCTGGTTTGACCGCATAATGCGGCACCCCGAAAGAACAGTAATGGGCAGTACAATTGTCCTTTCAGGGATGGAGAATGAAGGCACGATGTTAAGTCCGCCATAGAGCCTCCCAAACTGATCACCGGTATGGGAGAATGTATGGCAATGGTAGGAGGGTGAAGAGGATAGAATAGAAGACCTGCCAGACAAGCGTCACTTGATGAAATGTGTTAAACGGTTCCAGGTTGTTACCTCAACACTCAGCAGACCTTCTCCTACATCCCAAAAACTTTTAAAAAAATCAAAAACCATGCTGGTCTTGGATAGAGGAATGTTCTCTTTCCATCCACTGTTTATGAAAACTCGATCCCATCACAAACCCTCCTTCAGACCAAGAAAAGCCGATTCTGTAAGCAAATCATTCTTACGCCGAACCAAGAGAGCAAAATTCACAGCTCTCAGACGTGTCACAGTCCTCAATCCTAATGTTGCTAACGGAAGTGCAGGCAGTCGACCAGGTAAAGGGGTCTTCGAGATATGGAAGTATCTTGAATTCGAGTATTTAGGTGCAACCACCTTGTCTGGACCTTGTTATTATCTTCACAGAGCCAGCAGAAGCTACTAACCCTTCGGATGCACTTGCTCCCCAACCTACAAGTTGGATTTTAGAAGACCTTGACTTTGAAATGGTCCCCTATGCTGCGAAGGCTTGGCTAAGCCTCCCACATAGCGTCCCACCCAGTAACTTTTGCAGGCATCTGGTAGTTATATGCTGTGGCTAGTCTTGGATTCGTGCAGGATAGCTACAGGGGTGTGCATAGCGACTCTATCTGCTCGTGAGACCAACACGCCCACTGAGTTTGCAGCTACTCTTTGGCAATGGTGTGAAACCTTGTTTTTGATAACATTTGTATCACAAAGTGAAATTCACGATATTGTGCGCGTATACTTCAAAATTGTATTCAATGTTGCTAATCATGTTATTTCGATGGTCGCCTGATTGTATACAATACAATATACAATCTTCTGGTACGGCTTATTCGTTTTTCACTTTACCAACGGCATTAATTTGTTAATCTCAATACATAACATGTAAATTGATACTATGATTCAAATTTCAGGTCGTGCAGGTCGTGTAAAAAAACGGTTACAATTGGCGGTACAACGGTCTGAGCCATGAGAGAGTCTGCAAGCTGTGTAAAGCTAGCAAACTAGTTGGAGGCAATCGATTCCTGCAATTTCAATATCACTCTGAAGTACAGTGAAAAATCGGGTTTCTTACCATGCCTTGACGTTAGTATGCAGTTGTACGTGTTGTGAATGTCATGAGGACCTGTTCAAGGAGTGTTTTCCCCTGAAAATCCCCAAAGTACCCCCAGTCCGGCTTTTCAACATTCCAGTCTTGACTACGCTGCATCGTCTCTGGTCTTGGCAATCTCTCCGAGCCGGGTGCGTTGAGAAGTTTCAGGTGGCGGAAGCTAAAAAAGGGGGGAGGGCCGGAAGTGTTTTGTTCTTGAAAGACCAAGAAGAAGAAGATGTAGGAGAAGAAGAGGAAGAGGGATCACATCCCTTCGGCGAATGTTGTCGTGTGTGTAGTACGATGAAGTAACCCTATCCTCCGTTAGTCCGCCCTTTCCTCCTTGACGTGCGGTGGCCACCCTTTTTTTTTTGTTCTCGGCCTCCTTCCAGGATTCATTCATGAATATTTCACCACGCTGCTACGCAATCGCCTCTTAAAATATCTGGTGCAACGCATCACACAACTTTCTTCGACCCTACGGACGTTCGGCGTTTATTATCCAACGGATTTTTCACTCACTTTACAAGAACCCGGTAGCACGCAGCGTTCCATACGAAACTGGTAGTGATTATTTTATTGGGCTGCTCCTACTAATATCATTAGGTTACCAGCACACAAGGTTTTATTAATCGACTTCCAATGTGATTTTTACTTGGACCCTTGGAGGTTGGGAAGAAAGTTATGTAACCATGTGTAGGAAAACCTCCGCTATTGCAAATGGGCCGTGTTTGTGCGTCTTTAACCAGAATTAAAAAAAACGTCCTGGACGAATCGGCTGAAAATTGATTAATATATGGTCCGCAGATCAAGATATAAGCAAAGTCGGCCTGAAAATAGCTAAAGCTATCGTAACACTAAATTATTCTTTCTCTTAACCCATTAAATGCGGGGCTTTCCTAGCGCTCTACACTCCAAAACTGAAGTCATTTTTGAAAATAAATTCATATTGCAGTTAAGATTCTAATTCTAAATTATACTAAAACAGTCCCTAGCTTCAAATGTTTTGTATTAGTACATTTTTTCACATTAATCAGTTGGGGAGGAGAAACTGGAATGCAAACCTGCGAAACACTGGGTTCTTCTTCCTTACGGATGGGGTAATATTATTTCATCCCTGGTTTTCACAATGATTACATGGTTATTCTATGAAAATAACTTATATCATTATTAGGCACGCAGTAGATTCCACAACGGTTAGGTACTGGTTACAGAAACAAAATTTCTCTTTCAAAATGTATCGTGAAATATACTAATGTTACAGAAAATAAGTAGATTTACATGATATATGAAGGAAAAATGAAATTTGAAAAAATATATAATTATTATAAGTATGTTTGTATTATGTATTACAATACATCATATTGAAGATAACACAATTATAATTATTAGGTATATCACGTAACAAGAACAGTAATTTTTGGAATTCAATGACACTAATATAATAATGGAGAATATAGAAAAATACAGAATATACCAATGCATTATAATATAAAAAATCGAAAAACCGCAATGGGAAGGTAGCTAAATAATTAATTACAAGATGAAACCATGTGTCTCGTGATACTCCAAAAAACAGTCTTTCAGACATAGACCAGGAATGCCCTCACACCTTCTACAGTATGTTTGGACATTTTTAGTTAATTTTTTACAGCACAGACATTTTTTTAGCACACTACACCTCAACTGCCGGTATTTTTTTTTTTTTTGGTTCCTGATCCTGCCTCCACCTCCAGAATCCTGGGAAAGTGGTTCACGTTGATTCGTCGTGGGGCATTGGCTGGAGATGAACGTTCTGGTGGAGGCAGAGTTGAACTGCCACAGAGGTAGTCAATTATGGCTAAGCAGAAAGAATACAAATCCACTTTCTTTGTGGCGATGGTGTAGCGACGGTATAAAAAAAAGCGTTCAAGAGCAAGAGCTCTAATAAATGAAAGCTCAATTTTTTATACCATCGCAGGGATTTCCTTTCTTGGGTGTAATAAGCTAGATGTTGATCGATTAGATCAATGCCGCCCATTCTCTTTTTGTACTGAACAACAACTTGAGGCTTATGCATTATCTTAGATCGAGATTGTACATTGACCATATCCCCCGAAAATTCGGCAGATATGGTCAACACGTCTCTCTTATCCTTCCACTTAGCCACGTTGATCCCTTCCGAGGACAACCTCTGGATCATTTCTCCCTTCTTCAACCTTTTGTCTATGACATCACTGAGATTGTTCTTTCGGTTTGGACGGAGTGTCCCAGTGACGTAAGTGTTCTGATCCAGGAGAGCAGCAGTCAAGTCCACGCTGTTATAAAAGCTATCTAAATATATAGCCCTCCCTTCTCCCAAGAAGCCAGTCATCAGCTTTTCAACAACTTTTCCATCATGACCTTGTCCACCAACCTCCTGGTTCTTAGTACCAGCATAAACCAAGAAGCGGTGAAGTAACCCATCTGGTTCCGCCAACATATACAGTTTGAAGCCATATTGATGGCTTTTCAATGGCATATATTGACGGAACGAGATTCGCATTGTGGAAAAGGTGCGCCCGTTCGATCCCCGCTTTTTGTATAGACAGCTGCAAATAATACGATAGTACCTTAAATTTCGTGGGAAAATGTCTAGAGGAGCTCAATAAATTATCAAACAACTAGACAAAAACCAATTTTAGTGATTTTTTTCATTAGGAATCTCGCTCATATTGCCATTTACAAGCTAATTAGGATGATAGTATAATATGCTGTTTATTCGACGGAAGTTTAACAAAATCAGCCACCACAGTTGTTTTTACTAACGTTGTTTTTGACTATTAGCAGTCTTTTCCACGTAATTCCAGACCTGTGAACACCATAAATACATCACGATTACGCTCCCATCAGTAATCATTGGTTTTTAGGTCAATGCTCGGTAGCAGCAGCTTGATAAATAGTTAAACTTCAAGCGCTACGCTTCAACGTTGATTATTAATTTATGTTGTACCTAGCTGTTACACGAGCCCCGAAAATCTGGTTTTAGCAACTCAGATGGACGTGGGAGTGGAGTGGGAAAGTTGAGTGATACGTCGCACAGAAGAGTGTTTATTTGTCAACAGTTATTAAGGAATTGCTTGAGTTGTTAGATCACATTTTTATCGCTAAACCAACTATGTTCATTACTCAGTTGTGTAAAGCACCTAACGTTTCTCGGAGAGTAACTGGTAGTGCATGATGTTACGGAATTTATTGCTACGCTCTTACTTATGACCGACGTTTATTCAGTAATCAGCGAATAAGAGATTTATGGGACCTTCAACCTGATTATTTGTGAAGTTGAAAATAGTGAAAAAAATGTTAGTAGACACACAGTTTGAACTTTGCAATTTTCAAGATGGATTTTTAAAAATTCAGTTTTGGAGTAGTCACCAATAAACAATAGCATTTTACGCCAAACGGAAATACGAGTTTGGAAGTTTCCATACTCTCAGCTCCCTCGAAAAATTCTTCAAGCCCTTCTTCGTGTGTGTTCTCAAATACTCCCTATTTTCGTTGGAAGTGACATTGAAACAGGAGAGGGGACAAAAAGGGGGAGACAGCGTCAACTCTCTCAAATCCGTTCCGCAATTGACAAAAACCTAAAAGCGCTCCGAAGACTACTGTTTAGTCATGCGCTGTTGACGTCTTGACAAACGGTCCAGTCGTAAATTTCTTGGTCGCTCCCGTCGAGGCACCGCGCACCGCTCGCTCCATTCATCGCCGTTTTTTTTTTTCCTTGGACAATTCTGAAACTTCGTAGGTCTCAATAGAACTGTAATAAGCGTACCCGTAAATGGGGGTATGAACTACCACTTAGGTTTGTCAAACGGGAAGTTCGACTGTTGTACTCGTCAAATAGGACGGGCGAGAACAGGTATGCAACTTCTCTTCGACCGACGTCTTCACTCACGACGATTGCGGAGGCAATAGTAAAAGAGAGGGCGGGGAAAAAACTGTACGTTATAAGCAACACCTGAAGTGATGTTACAAATGACCTAAGAGGAAATTAAATTGAGTTAGTAACAGTTATGAACACAAGTAAATTGACGAAGAGCTAAGGAAAGTAGTGTGATATTTTTTCTATCTTTCGTTTGTGCCCCTCAGTATATTTCTTTCAAACCGAACTTCCTAATTAGGAGAAACACACACACGTCCAAAAACAATAAAATCGGGTATTCGTCGAGGGTAAAACGGGTTTTTGGTGAAAAAATTTTCGAAAATGAGCGCTAACGATTCTTGATATTAGTAGTATGTTTCATGCATGTAGAATATTGTTGTTGAGAGAAGCTAATTATGTGTTCGTAGGCGAAATTTCAAGAAGTTGTGCAAACATTAATATTAAATTGTAGCATCAGAGATGCACAGCGCGAAAAATTTGTTGGTATTTTCATCGATTAATTTTTTATAAATCGAGGGAAATATACAGTCGAGGTAAAAAATGTGGAGCTCGCGATTAAAAAGTCAGCTGTCAACGTCGGCTTCTTGACGAAGGGACTGTTTCTTCAGTCGCCATTATTTTCAACGTGACAGATCGCACAGACGCCATTCACGATATTTTCCACTCGAACCCGCCTTCGAAGAGAGTTGATTTCAACACGAGACAAGTTATACCTCTTCTATTGACGCGTTTTGCCCGGATATGGCAACCTGCGAGACGGTAGAGCTCGTGGGAAGCAGGATATTACTCTTCAAAAGACTGGCGAGCTTCTGACGATGAAAAAAAACCAAAACAAAAAAACACTGCCAATTGCAATGGGTGTTGTGTCGGGGAAGGAAGGGAATTGACCGCCTGTGACGGCGGCGAGACCTGAAACTCGGCTTAGTTAGCCAATTAGACGTCGCCTGGATATCGAATTAATATTTCTCGTTGACGGGATTTCTCGGTATATGGGCTCTTTGAATGGAAGCTCGTCCACCGGTCAGAGCTTGCTCTTCCAGAGCCTTCCCCATTACTCGTCGGCATTTTAATAACGGTCTGCCTAGTTTGAGTAAACATAATGGAAGGCTATGAAGTGACCAGTTCCATCGATCCCTCGTCGCCTTTCGCCTGTAAAAGGCTTCGGTGCAGAATCCTATTTATTTAGCTTCTGTCTCGTTAGTTGCAGTCATCAAACGAGGCTCGTCGTCATTCTAGACTTCACTTGAAATGCTATCTTCGCCAATTGAGCACGGGTTTCAGAAAATACAGGCACAAATTACTTATTTGTAGAGTAAGTACTTAAATATTTTACTTAGCTCTGTGAAGAAAGTTGTGCAACCGATTGACAAACCTTTTTTCCGTCTTTTGCCAGAACTTGAAGAACTAGTTAAATGAGAGGGATTCACAGTGATTTGCAATATTTTCTCTCCACGGAGGAGTTTTCAACACGTTTATTATTAACCACGGAAATAGTTTGAGGTGAATTGTGAACCGATTGGCCACTGTTTCCAAAATTGTTCTCTTCGTACAGAATCGTTTCATCAGAGAGCGCTCCATTCTTTTCTAGAAAAAAATTCAAGGTTATTAGAGCTAGGAGGGGAAAAAGACAGTAAAAGAAGAAATCAGTGAGGACCCACCTGAAGCGGATGAAGAAGTTGTGGTGTCACCGGGCCCCTGAGGAAACCTAAATGCCGAGGCCACCAAAAACGATTTGGCTTAATTTTAACATATCGTGTTGAATTGTTGTAATATTTCCATAAAAAGCACATTTTTTTGCAATTTCCCAAATAAATTTCACCCAATTTTCACCAAAGGTAAATTAGAGTACGTAACAGGTCTACCCACATGTGAATTATGAGGAGAGATGAACTTAAATGAGAGGAGACTGGCAGGGAACATACTGATTAGTAGTACTAGTTAACTTGAAACACACTATAGAGCTAGGAAGTTCCAAGTAAAGTAATTAGGAGGCAGAGTTCACGCGACACTGCGGGTCTCTGGATAGTTCAACTGGCTTGAGCACAGACGAAAGCTGAGAGAGAGTGTTTAATAGTCCCAGGGTCATGAGGAGGTGGCAAAAGTAAAGGGTGAGAAGTGAAATAAAAGAAGGGGAGCATAAGAAAAAGGTGGAAAAGTGCTATGTTGGCTTTGGAAATACCAATTCTTATGTTCAGGATGGTCTCCTGCGACTCCAACCTGAGAGGCTTCAGGTCAGGTTCAATTCGGCTCGAGGGCATGGTTTGACTTGAGCCGAGCCAAAAAATTAGAAAGCTCAGCAGATTTTTTACGTGCAGAAAGTGCATTCACTTTTATTTCATTCCGAATTGAGATAAGCTCCCGTGGACAGTCACTTGCTTGAATGAGTGCGCAAAAAAGGTCTGAACAGGATTTGTCCTGGAGGTGTGCAGTATCGCTTTGGTATTTGCGCCCATCTCACTTTCAAGGCGTCAACTCGGAGAAAGTCTTTTTCACGGTGTTAATAAGAGGATAAACTTTCAGAACGCCCTCCCCCACTTCTTATTTCCTTCCCCAAATGTTAATCGAAGCAGGCATGTTCTGCAGCAGTTGCGCAACAAAAGAGATTGCTTTGTCACCTACGCTTCTTCTCCGCCGCGGTCGAAAAAAACGAGGGTAATTCGGCGGAAACGTTCGACTGTCTCCGTTTTAAATGTCAAACGTTCGAAAGGGCGGACAATTCGAATCCCCCCCGAGGGCTAATGTATGTAAAGTGGCTCCTCAGCGAAGAACTAGGCTGAACTTGCTCATTGGGGCTTCGGAAAGGGGTTTCTTATTGGCTTTGATTTCTCAAAGGTAATTGGATACCTTCTAGAGAGGTTCTCTTTCTCAAATGGGTTTATCTGAAAGGGGAGCAGGGGTCACTGATGGAGGGCTCCCCCACATGCTGCACTATCAATTTTGTCCCGGATTAACATCGTGTCGCGGTCAAACACTCAAACCACCAACCTCCAGCAACTCGGCCTTTGCATGACAGGGAGCTGGTTGGTTTCAATTAGTGTGAGATCGTCCATCCTTCAAAATAGCAGCCGTTTGTGTGGAAATTCTACCTTTACATGTAGAACATCCCCACACCATCTACCATTTATAGATGGCAGCTTTCATTCTGCACAATCATTTGGACTATCAACAACTTGCAATCATGTGATGTGGCTCACTCCACCTCCAACCAGCGTAAACACCAACTCGGGCGTGTGGCAATTCTACCATTAAATTAAGGGGGTTGGCAGGCTCCATTTGAGCGTGATATCGCCCAACCCTTGAAAACAACAACCCTCGTGAGTAGGGATTCAAACTTTAAGTGCGTTTAATCTGTGAACCACCGTTCGCTCATTTCACAAAAGCCGCTAATACTTGAATGAATCATACAGAAAAAAAAGGCCGTTTAATCGCTCCTCCGACGGGTTATTAGTCGTCTCCTGGGCTGAGAGCTTCTCCTGAATATTTATTGATTTCGTGAGGCGCTAATTTTGCGCAATTCGTCATAAGACCGGACGTTGCAGGCCGTAAATCAAAATTTTCACTGCTTCTACTGGAGCCGATTCCCCCGGCCAGACGATTTCTCTTTCTTTCCGCTCGTCCGACATATTTTGATTCAATTCGTGCCCTTCATTTGCATCTCGGAGAATGTGCTTTGAGCCAGAGCTCGGTGGAAATAACAGGCTCGTAAGAAATCAATGAATACGCTTATACAATCGACCGGGCGTGGAGAATGGTTTCCTTGGATCGACTGAATGGTGATCGAATTGCCCGACAGTACAGATGTGTCGACATGTTACTGGAAATACGATTAGACGAAACCTCAGCATTATAGCCGTGCAGTATACTTTTTCAATCGAGAAACCGTATTTGCACAATTTCCCAAGGAAACTATGTCGCTTCATGGCTTCAGCTCTGACCCTTTGTTCTGCTGAGCCTTGAGTTACGCATCATCGTTTGATAAGAAGAAACCATTTGGACACTGTTCTCACTTCATTTCAGCGAATACCTTACTGTTTTTATTCAGTTTATGTACATCTATTAATCCTGTTTAGAAACCTGTGGCGTTAAAGGTTCGTGAATTTATAGCCACGACCATTCAGTATTTCGCGATGAAGCATCCCGCCATGACCTGCAGACATAATGTAACATCCGGGCCGATTTATTCAACATTTTACCAAATTATGTTTGTCGGGCTGGTTAGAACTCTGTAGCGTGTAGTGCTACCATTTTTGAGAAAAACATATTTGGTGTTTTGCTTACTTGATTTGGTCAGTCTTGAAGCGTCCCCGTGGTGGTCTGTTGGCTAGATATAAAATTTGACGGGTTTAACTGAATTGGTGGTTAATGATGAATAAGAACAGTTAATTATTTATTGATATCAATTAATGTGTTCTGTATATTTGTAAGAGGTTCAAAATTACGCAGTTTAATAAATAAAACAGTTTTAATAAAACGCAACACATGGATCACTATACCAGCTTCGACTGGCCGTCGACCTTCCGTTCCTGTGGAACCCGAGAACACTGGACGCACGGAAATAAGTCAATTTAGACGACTAGCGTGCAATTCTTGTATAGATATTAAAAGATAGGTCCATCATTGCTTCCCCCGCTTGTGGGTTACGCCAATTTGGCGTACGGAGACATGTCAGGCGAAAAAGCGGCATGTCTTCAGGTTGCCCAGAATGTCTGTATTTACTTTTTGTTCAAAATCCACAAGTGGGATCACGTAATTCCCTATTATACAATTATAGGATGGTTGAAAGTTGAGGAATTGCGTGCTTATAGATTGGGTGGGGCTCACGCTATTCAAGCTTTTGAAATTTGAAAACCAGGAGGGGACAAATTCCCAATTACGAGGTTAGTCAGCGTTATACCAGAGGAGATAGTCTCGTAGTTCCAAAAAATGTAAAACACAAATCTACGAAAAATCGTTTCTTGTACAGGCCGTTCGTTTTGTACAATTATTATAAGGGCATAGTCCAGAAATTGAACACAGTACAAGGCTTCAAGAAAATGTGACAAGAAGAACCATTAAAAATGTAATAATATTTTATTTGTTATTTTTTAGTGTTATTCTTATTTGTTTGGTTTATAATAAGCTCACAAAATTGACTTGTTGTATTGTTTTTCTTACTAAAGAAGGAGGAAAATGATTGATTTTGTGATTTTGCTTCCTGCAGTCGTGGAAGAGAGAATGTATGTGCAAAATTATAAATAAACAATCAAACAGTCTCTCTCTCTCTCTCTCTCTCTCTCTCTCTCTCTCTCTCTCCCGCTCTCTCCCTCGCTTTAAACGACCTAGTTATCACAATTCCTCTCGGATACGTCTCGGCACATTTCGTTTGCAGATGATCTCCAGCTGTTCTGATCTTGCCAAGTTGGCAGCATTGGAGAGACGTCACAGGCCAAGTCATGGTACAGGGCACGCTGTCGTCGGAACTCCAACTGACTGTGATGTGTAGGGTCATTTTTTGTGCTATTTTCCTACAGCGCAGAACTGCTAACGATTTCCCTGTACGCGTTCAACTTCAGCTTGTTCAGAGCCTGATGCTGCTTCACATAGACTGCGCCTCAGCTTTGCGACCTCATGGGTGAAAAGCTTGATAGACTCCAGAGGGCGCACAATGCCGCTTTGCGTTTCGCGTTAAAGTTGAAACTGAACGAGCACGTCGCGGCACACCATTATCGGCTCGGTTGATTGAAATAAGAAGCCAAAACCCAAGGAGGCCATTTTGATGCTGTACGTTTTGCTGACCCACCAGCCTGCGAACCTGTACGACAATTTCCAGTTCACGACAACGAGAAACGCAGGAAATAAAAAAATAAACTGCTGGTCATTTCTGGGTACTGAACAGCGACCCTTGTGGAGCTTGGGTCAAAGCTGTACAAGGAGAATGTTGAATATAGTGTTGGTGTTCAAGAAAAACTTCAAAGAGAAATCGTTAAGTGAACATTTCGTAGTTATGTAGGTGTAGTCAGGTTCTAAAGCTCACCGTAAATGGGGATAGTGGCACCCAAGAAGGAAAAACTAAATAAATAATAAGTAATGAAATGAGGAGGGCGGCCAGACTACGCTACGCCAGCTATAGGGATGAAGGATTGGGAGGGCGAAGGAAAGAAGAATAGTAGGATGTTCCACGATAGAACGACCACCAGTTAAGGTGCGAGACAAGCAACATGCGAGTGGTGGTACCTCGGAGAACGCTTGCTGACGCACCAAGCTGACACATCTCCTCAACACTTTTCTTGTACCACGCATCAGCCACACCAGGACATGGTCAATGCTGCAACTCTGATGTTACCTGCCTCTGACACTGCCATACAAAGATCCATCCTGTCATATTTGCGCTTCTTGGCTTGCCAAGTTACTGCAAGGTCCCCGGCTGCCAGATATTACATGGACATCCAGGATCACGGAAGACTGGTCGACGATGTCAGGTCCCAGTCCTTTTCCAAAGACAACCCAGTAGTGCCGCTCTCTCTCCACTTCGCAGCTCTCAGATGATAATGCACCAAAACCTACTTGCAGACTGTGCCATGTCGCTTGACTCGGTACGCGAACACACCTGCACCACATGATTCAGCGACTCATACAGGCTACCACAGACACAACAGCAAGCATTAACAAACTACCTCATAATATGCGCAGTGACGCTACACGAACGGCCTGACAGTGCCGGTAATCCTTCCCATGAATGCCCCCTGAAGCCCACTCCACCAGTGCACAAGGGTGGGAGAAGTCAGAACACTGCCTGAGTTTCCGTCCATCAACCGAAACATGCAGAGCAGCCACAAACTCTGTAGGCTTACTGGGTTTGGAGGTAGATGGAGTCGCCATGTAACACTAACGCAGCAGATCCTGGACGAATCCAAGACCAGCCCAGCCTGCGCGATATCCCAGCCTGACGCCTGCAAAACACACAGGCGCTTACGGCGCGAGAACGGAATAGTGGTAGAGTGAGATGGAACGCCCAGTCCCCCAGATTGAACCAGAACGTGAATGTACGCACATGGGACGCTACGTGGGAGGCCTAACGAAGCACGAACAGCAGAGCGCACCATTCTATCAAGGCTTATCAACCTTCGGACCGTCAGCCTCCCAAAAACCAATCCGTAGGGAGCAAGTACGAGTACGTCCGAAAGAAGTGCAGCTCTCACACACCCACAGTACAGTGTTAACTTTGTGTTAACTATGCCAAATCCCTTTATTCGCGTTTATCTTATCACAAAAGTATGCGAATATGCCACTCTTTCAACTAATAAAAGAGCTCAGATTTGAAGATACCTTCGCGTATCGAAATCTTGTCCCAATCGAGGAAGCAATAAATATCGTCGCTAATTTGGTTGTCTTCATTCAGTCTCCAACAAGTTGATTTTTCAAATCAATTAGGGATTTTCGGACGGAATAAATTTGATTTCCGAACTAGTACGTGGGAAAGGGACCATTTCGCTGTTTTTTATTATGAATGATGGTTGTGGGTGGGGAAGGGGTGAGAGAGAGAGAGAGCAGGTGCAGGTTTAGACGAACTGCCCTGCTTTGTTTTTTGCGCTTACCACCAGTCCGTCTATTTCACGTCGGCGCTCTCTGGCAACTTTTTTGTTCTGTTTTATTCCCTCCTCCTCATTATTGACCAACCTGGTTCCAGGCTCTTTTCCAAAAAGTGACGCCTGCGGAGAGTTTAACGTTTTGGGAAGATTCTGAGCTGTTGACATTCTTTGGGGATGAAATGAAATATTTGGCGCGTAGCAACACATTGCATTTTGTACGGTCGCATTATTTTACTTACCCTCCTACTCACGAAACGTCAGGAGGCTGACTACTTCTGAAATGTCTGTGAAGGTCACACCAACTCATATCCCTGTTTTAAATTCCCTCGTTAAAAATCGGCTATGTAGGCCTTGATGCGAGAGGTCACCTCTAAGCCCAGAGTGTCAGGGTTTAGAACGTTCGCGCTACTGAGGGGGATGGAGCCGTCATTACGTCATTACTTTTTCTCCATTGTGAGGCATCTGCATCACTAGTCAAGAGAACAGTGGGAGAATATGGCAGGACAATGTACGTATGTACACGTTTTGGAACGCTGCAAGAGTGAGGCACTCCAAACCCTGAATCTCAGGATCCATTTTTTCTGATGGAAAGGATTAACTTAAGGCAGGCTGTAGCCGCGGGAATCATCGCGGGACGCTACAAAATGAAAAAAAAAACTTATGTATGCTACGGGCACAGTTGACAGTCATCGGTCTAGGAGGTGGTGTGGAACAGATGAGAAGACCCACTGCCAGAGACTGAAAAGGAAGCGAAGTTCTCGTGCTGGAAATAACTGGTATTCCTTAGGACGCTTGGCATGGATCTGTGAGAAATTATGACTGACACTATGGGACATCAGGCCACCGACTTATCCCACAAGGGACAGCTAGAGTTCAGTAATTATAATGCGAACGAAGTATGGATAACTCTGAAAACTCCAACAATTTGAGGGAATTTGAGCTGAACACTTTTTAAATGCATCGCTCTTATAGTTTTACCTTGAATTGTCCGTTCCGAGAAGTAAATGGAGTTAAATGTTTCTGAATAGGACTATTACTTTTCTGCGCCTCTCGTTCTTTTGTTACCTTCCGGAAGAACGACGTCGATGCGAACAAAATGCCTGAGAGGCGAATTTAAAAGCAAACGCGAAACTTTCGAAAAATCCCAAATGGAAAAAAATAAGGTGGGGGTCTCCGTTCCAGAGGGATTTCAACGTCCCATCGGCTGTTTTAGATCGTGGGACCGGAGCCGTCTCTGGAATCTCATCTATTTCTGAGTCACCCGGTTGGTTCGCGAAAACGGATTTGGTGGCCTCGACGATGAGATGAAATGCGGCGTTTATTCCATTCCAAGAAGAGCGATTGATCATTTTTTGGAAGTTCCGCGGAGCGTACTATGGAAACTGCTTATTACTCTTGATTCGACGATTCAACGCTGCAAATACCTTTCTGCCCTTCGTAAATTTAGCTCAATCACAAGCACACGAGGAGCGAAGGTCAAGAGCTACATTTTAGCTTATAGTTATTTTCAGTTTTTACTATTCACTACTCAAGTTGAGTTCTTTTCACGTCACCAATAACTTTTACGCGTTAATTTATTAACCATCGTCTATATAAATAGAATTATTTCTTGGTTTCTGTTAGTATAGCAAATATTTTAAAATACATTAACCGAAATGTTGGCTTAATAGTTTTCATCTTCGACCGATTCTCTCTTACTCTTTTCTAAAATATTTATAGAATAAAAAAGCGACCAAAATTAAAAGAACAAAAAACCATAATACAGTTTGTAAGTCAGTAGTGTATGTGGCCATAATATTTTATATTTAGCGGGGGGGGGGGGGATTCAGTCTCTTCTATTTTCAGTAGCCAGAGGTGGAACCCTTGATTTTTGATCGGCTGTTACGCTGCGGAGAGGGAGCAAAGATATGAGCAATGTCAGCAAGACGTGGATGAAGTGACAGAAGATAGTTGCGAGCAGTTGCTCAAGAAGATTACAAGACTATGAGACATTACTTCTATGAAGTGTTTTTACTTTCCTTGGCTCTACAAAGTAATAAGGAAAGTTATGTAATCGGCTGAAAAAAAAACTTTGAGTTTTCTTCAGATCTTTACGCTTCAGAACCACCTGAGTCCGAAAAACACTATTTGAGAAAATGGTCTGTGTGTCTGTGAGTGTGTATGTGTGTCTGTGAACGATTTTTAGAGAGAACCACCGTACCAAATTCACTCAAACTTGATATCCAGCCCACAGGTTACCACGGGACGCCAAAATAAGGGTATGAACAAAATCCATCGAAATTTAACTATAGTCATCATAGTGATCAAAACACCAAATTTTTTTCTGAAAAACAGCACTAACGATTGGGATTAAATTTTTTATACTGATAGCTCTCAATAATGCAACCATACCATAAAACTCCCAATCATGGAGAAATGACGAGAGCAGCACAATAAATTATCAAAGTCGACGAAAAGCGTTTTTAGCGCGGGTTTTCCTTATAAACTCTGCTAGCATGTTACTAGAACGTTTAAAAAAATTGGTATTGTAATCCAATCCAATACCTATAGGGTGAGTGTTTGAAAACGCTCATGAGATACATGGGGCTCACTCCAAAAATTCCTGAGTTTCAACTACCGCCGTTTCGCTTACTACCAGTTCTAAAAGTTTTTACCCAATAACTCTGCAAAAGTAATTACTATCCTTCTTAAAAAAATTCGGGTTTTCAGCCTCAGTAATTGTCTATGTACCAATTGCTCAATCATGGTTCTGGAATGAGTACGAGCAGCACAATACATTTCGGAGCTGTAAGCGCTACCGCTTCCTGTTGCTGTGAACCGTTATTTGACCAAGTTCAAATGAACTGAGTGGTAAATGAATTGATTAAGTAGACAAAGTCATATAGAAAGTGAATTGACGTAGAGCTAAGGAAAGTTGTGTGTTGCAACGCACCACATGTTTATACTCAGGGTACGCTGGTTCGCAAGGTGGTCTTGTACATGTCAGCGATAATACTTGTTTTTGATTGTAGGGTTTTGCTCGTACTGGGATAGCGAAGTACGTTTCAGGATTGGCCGTATTAGTGATTGAACGGTGATAGTTGTAACAATATTCGAAATTTTTGATCAGCTGTTGCGCTGGCGAGAGAGAGAGAGAGAGAGAGAGAGAGAGAGAGAGAGAGAGAGAGTGAGAGAGAGAGAGAGAGAGAGAGAGAGAGAGAGAGAGAGAGAGAGAGCAAACCAGTAACGCCGATATGGCCCCAAACTGGTGGTATGTGTTTCTGGATATTAATATTGAGCTGTGTTAACAGTACCTACTAAATAAAACGAATGAAATATAATAAGGCGAATTCAAATGAAATTAAAATAAATATGAATATAAAATCAAAATAAAACTACAAACGAAGTAATACAAAAATGGAATGAAAACGAACAATAAATTCCCAGATGTCTTACTCTTTGGAGTTTGGAAAGTGAAAGTTGTCCCGCTCTGATTTGCTGCATTAACGCTCTAGTCACATCAATACGTCACATGGGAACGATAGTATTCAAGTTACGGGGGTCATGACAGGTGGGAAAGACAATATTATTGGAACCGTACGTTGAGAACAAGAGAACAACAGTCAGTTTTAATGCGAAATCACGGCGAACGAGGGTGTTGAGGATGCGAAGAAGATGGTGAAGAGAAGAACGGATAATTGCCCTAAGGTAGGCGAACGAGCGGAGCAATCATCGTAGGCAAGTGGTAAAACGCCTTTAATAACAACTTGAAGAAGGCAGGAAGAGCCGCGTACCTCCTGGGGGACGTGAGTTATGCTTTGATAGACTGTCGACCCCCTCCTGTCTTGACTAGGCGCGCTATGGGCAGCCCTTAATTGGTAACAAAATGGTTAAGAGGAACCACCTCCTGCGAACTGCATTCCGAGGACCTCTCCTTTCGGTTGCCTACCTGTTAACAGTTGCCTGTCAACCAAACAAAACTTGGATGCCCCCCCCCCTCACCTATAACAACCGAAAGAGGGGCATCTCCGACACGGTTTTGAAAATGACAACGACCCCTGTGTGTACGATTTGGCCGCGGACATGGTTTTCATGAGACGCCATGCGCTTCTTGAGCTTCTGTTCCGCTTTCACGTTTCTTCGTTTTTTGACAAAAGACGAAAAGCGTCGTTTCGTTGGTCCCAAGGTGCCTCTTCGAGTGACCGCAATGGTACCGACTCGAATTATAACAATTCTGACGACTTCCGAGTTGTTATATGAACGCCCACGCTAAAACAAAAATTATACAATCGCCGTTGAATTATATGACACATACAAACTCACAGAATTATTAGAGGTGACTGGGAACAAATCAGAGAAAAATGTCACTTGTAATTTTACACTTATGAAGGATAAATATCTGGAGCGAAGCATCTCACGACATTTCCGCTTCACGTACATACAGCGATTTTCGTAGCCCCGAAATTAACTATATTTATCAAACTGTTTTCAAAAGCAGTTAGGTTATTTTGGTTGAGTTGTGTGTACGTCTAACACCAAATAATATAACAGTTCTGTAAAATTTTCATTAGCGGAAAAATCACGAGAGCATTAAATTATGAACAATTTTGACAGCAAGCGATTTTACTGCAGTTTTTCCACCTCAAACTTTGCTTATATGGCATTAGCGTTCTCAAATAAAAACAGGTAGCCGTGACATGAGCAGCAGCACCACTGGCGCTAACAGTTTGTACGTAAACGCGAAGAAGGTTTGTAAGAATTGTGTCAAAAATAACGCCTTGAGACTCGTCGAAGCCTCGTGGGGCTGAGGAACTTTGTGTGATGCGCCACACCATATATTTCATTTTATTCATTCGGGGTGAAGGCAAGTTGGAGTCTTTATGTCAGTGTTGCCTCCAACGCTCACTGACGAGGTACGTCAATGCTGGAAGTAGGGTTTCAACAAGGGCTTTGGACTGTGACTAACCCAAACGTTGACACGTTGACCCTGAGAAGTCCAGGAAATCGCGATATGACGACAGTCGACGATCTAGGGAATGCAGACTCAGCCAACAGGACCATACCATACTCCTATTGGCAACTCAACACAATCGTTCTGTCATGTTGTTGCTTATTTTAAGGGATGATTCCGGATGCTCTGAGTCACGTCGACGGAATCATCAGACCAGTTGGAGGGAGAAGTTGATCAGTGGAATTACATGAATCATTATGCGGACAGACGAGTCAGAACACATTTAACAGGGAATGGGAAAGTGAAATGGGAAAGATAGATGTTCCAAACGTGGTTCCAAACTGAAGATCGTCTCACGGTAAAGGTGATGAAACGCCTGCTCGTGCAGCCATTAAAGGGGATAAGGTACGCTGAACTTCTGGCTGACTCTCCGCCGCCAGAGCCCCATCCGCCACTCACCCCCGCACTATGCCGCCCTTCTAAAAAGAAAGAAGACTACTAATTTCTTGGGAGTTTGCCCCTTCCGTGACCTCCGAGCAGGAGGAGATAGGGTCGGTGGAGGGGAATCCTGGCGGTATGAAGCTGGAGGGCGTGCCTTGGAGCTGTTCTTATCTCGAGGCCAAACGCCCGCTGGAACTGAGATCGCAGCGAACATCCCACGACGCCCTGTGTGAGATTTACGATCCAATAGCCGGGTCGACACCGTCAAATCTTCGGGACAAGATAATATCGACAGGATTAGTATTATCACGAATTCCATCAACTACCACCGGTTTTGTAATGGGCAGTCTTAATGAGAAAACATGCTTCATTGACCGCATTGCGCTGAGCTAAAAAAGTTAGCATAATTATATTCTCCATTCCAAGAACCTCTACAACGTTTACAATCATTGATTTGGACATGAACGATACCAACATGACTGCATCAAGACCTCTTCCAGTCCCACGAAACCTCGGATGCTTCTCTGAAACTACCACTATGCACAACTAGGCGAGAAATATTCACATTCAGCCAGTTATTATGTTTAATTCATCTGTATTCTGTCATGATGTTTGAGTCAGCTGTTTTGAGGGGATGAGCGACCGCCGAGAGAAAATAAAGAGATTGTCTTTTGGGATTAGAGTGAAGAGCTGTTCTTTGAGTTTACGTTTGATTAGAAAACTGTTTTCGGAGTAAATAAGCTAAGTGTACATAGAGCCAGAAGGATGTACCAACTCACTCGTGACCTTGATGCCAGAGCCCCACTCTGAACTGCCTTCATCCAAGAGAAGAAGGCCTTCCACCGCTCCATCAAAGGAGCCAAACGGCGAGGGTGGTGAAATTTTGTGGGAGTGGAGAGCTCTGAGAACTCCTGGGGCAGACATTACAAGTCCTCCATAGCAAAAGCAAACGATGCAAAATGAGTCAGGCTGGGCCTGCAACATCGAAATTCACTGGAAACCCTCTACGAGAAGGCGTTCCCTGACGATCAAGTAGCTCGAGATACTGAAGTCCAGCAGGCAGCAAGGGAGCTGATCATGGACCCTCCGAACGAGCATGACATCCCATTGTGGACGATAGGAGACCTCGACAGGCCCTTTGCGACCTTAATGCCCAACAAATCTCCTGGGCCAGATAAAATAGAAAGCAATATGCTAAGGAAGGCTGAGCGGACAATTTCCAGCGGCCTGCACTTCATTCGACATGTTTCCCTGCTCGCACCGGCTTGGCACGTCGTAGCAGATCTGATTGACATCAGGGGAGCGTTCGACAACCTTTGGCGGCCGGTGCTTCTCAATGAGCTTAAAGGTAGGGGAATCTCCTGCAATCTGTACCAGCAAGTCAGAAGTTACCTGACAGACAGAACTGTTACGTTCGAATGTAGGCATGTCTCCGTCCATAGAAAGATTGAGAAGGGTTGCCCACAGGGCTCGGTTCTTGGATCAGCACTCTGAAACGCCTTCTTCGAAGTTCTTCTCAGGAAGCTCATGGAGACTGACTGCGAGATGTAAAAAAACCCAGCTAGTCCTGTTGAAAAGAAAAGTGAATAACCAACCATCGATACGCTTTGGCAGCCACAGGCTCCTTCTTGAAAACACGTGAATTATTGAGAAGTGAATATAGGTGAGAGGTGGGGCTTCAACCAACAACTCCAGTCCCTTAAAGGCACTACAATTGCAAGGTTTTCTTTCACTGTGTGCATTTACTAGGGCTACTCGGGGTGTGTGTAACCGCGACACTATCTTTATGTATAAGGCTATCTATCTAGGCGTGATTGGCTACTGCGTGGTTGTCTGGAGTAGCAAACTAACAGTCAATCAAAAGAGAGTATTGGCCCAATCCCAGAGAGCTGGGCTCCTGTGGATAACCAAGGCCTATAAGACTGTATCAACAGAAGCACTCCAGGCTATCACTGGTCCGTTACCAGTGCTGAACTCTTTGCGGATCTCACCACAGAATGAAAACTTCAAGCCATCGACGAATGTGTGTCAGAGAAATGGCAAGTGAGATGGGAATCCATGTCAAACAGTCGTGACGCGTATGAGGCCCTCAACATCTGTGAAGGTCTTTGGAAAAAATGGGTTGAGCCAGACCACTAGACGAGCCAGTTCCTCACTGAACATGGTGACTTCAATGCCACTTCTTTTTTCTCAAAGACTCTTCATCTTGCACGTCTTGTGCCTCCACTGCGGAGGAAATAAGAAACCATGTTCTGCTTCACTTTAGTTTCTGCAACAGTGAGCGACAGTTGTTGGGAGGGCAGTCGAACTTAGCATTGACTGCTAAAATGCAAGAATATAACCATTTTGCAAAGTTCGCGAAGAAGGCGATGAAACGTGGATTTGTCCTTTTGAAACCTGTCACCCAAGTAAATAATTATATTAGGTGGGAAACCAGATTAAGAACTGCTCGCCGACGGTACGGGATTTCTCAGGTGGCCACCTCCGCGCGGTAACAAACGGGGAACAGCTATCTACCGAGAGGCTGGCTAACGACCAAATGCCTGTCGTACCTCCAGGATGCTGCAGGGCCCGGTCTCTTGCACATGCAACTTCCATGACTGATATAACCCTCGTCGAGGGTTTAGAAACAGTCATCAAATAAGGAAACAGACCTGGAGATAAAAAAAGACTTTATGATATTAAGCTAAATACTTTGGGAAAAAACGAAAGAGATCATAAACATTCTTGAATTTATTTAAAATCTTGTGTTTAGTAATCAAAGGTAAGGTATATAATTACAAAATGTCCCGCCCTCAAAACCATTCGAAATGCTGATTCCGGTGGAGAGAAACAGGTTGGGCGGCATTGATGTAGTCTCTGGAGATGGATCTACGCAGAAAATGAAGATGACGCGGGAGTTGACAGCTTCTATTAACGGTCCGCGCTGCGATAACCTCAACCGTCTGATAAATCACTTGCTTTTTTTCCCCCTCCGTTTGTGACTCCCCCGATAAATCACAGTAACGTGTGATACCTCCGCGGGCAGGACCTCTTCATTCCGCTTTGCTCCCTACGGCACGGAGACAGATCTTTGCGGAGGCGTGCGTGGCTCGTAAAGGTATTTGATTGGCGCAAAAAAGGAAAAAAAGAGGAGACGCATGGACGCCAAGCACCGTTTCAAATATCTTGGAAAATACCGTTTTTCGCGTCACTTACCAAATATGAGGTTAAGCGCGTCAACACAACTTTCTTCGCTAACTGTAAATTCAATTACTCTCTTTTTTCAACGTAAGCTTTGCACGATAACGCTTATGAGCAGTATCTAGTTAACCGAAAGTAGTGTTTATTTATACAAAAAAAGTCACGGTCGTAATCGTGGATGTTCTCTCTTATGTTCCCCTGCACAGTTTAATATAGCAACCCCGTACGATCCTACTGATCTCTCACACAACAAAAAACAATGTAAAGCGTCGAAAAAATAATTTCTTACAAGTTTCCCTTCTAAACAAATAAAAACGTCTACATCATCGTGCAACACTTGGTTTGTACACAACAGAAAATAAAATATGAAAACGAAAGTAACGTCTACAAAAAAAAAAGACTTCAGATCCCCGTACTAAGTAATCAAAATCTGCTACATCGATGCAAAATAGAACAGGAGACTTAAAAATGAAACTATATCTGATAATTAAACAATAATAGTTGAAATCCGTTGATAGTAATTAAACAACGAATAAAATGAATAGGACCATCCAAATAACACCAAAAAATCACATAACTCCCGGTGCAAAATGATTACAATTGTCAACATCAGCGTAAAAACTAAGGAAAACCCCTGAAAATTATTACACAATGGTTTATTTTTCTCATGAACAGCTTGACCTAGTATCACTGCTCTGAGACCCATTTTATTCGATTCAGCATCGAAAAATACTAGTAAACCATACGAAACATGACCTGACTACAATGGAACTACGGAAACTAAATATTCCCCCGGCTCCAGGCGTTTGTGAACGTCTGTAGGCATTTATGATCCGATGTAGGGGTGTGCGGAGGAAGTGGCCCTAACCTTCCTCTGCCTCGTCGGGCAAAAAGAGTCGGGGAAATTGGGACGGGGACTTCCACCAAACCCTCGGCAATTGACACAACGTTGCGAGTCGAGCAGGCGTTGCGACTCGACCGGCCGGGTGGTTTTAATGAGACTGGAGTGAGAGAGGGAGTACTAACGACGAAACGTTGACTTCCCCTGTAGTTCCTGCGAGTTCTTTCAATTATTTGACTCCAATAATTACCGTAATTTCCCTATACGCAGTTGTACACGTTTGATACTCATTCCATTCGACCCAGGATGTAAAAATACCTTGAAAATGATACGAAACACGGCTTATTTGCGAATATACTGCGTTTCGTTAATTTTTTTTAACCATTTTTTGTGCATAACAACCATGGGCTTCGTCCGATCGGATTGCCGAGATAGTGGGCACAACTAGATACCCAATGGGGTTTATGTGCGAAAGAACGAATTTTTTAGATCACGTTAAAGGCACAAAACGGCCTGGTCGGCGGATTGGGGACGGCGGACGGACATTGCAGATTTGGAATCCCCATGTCTTGAAACGTGAAGTATCAAATTTTGAGGAGGGGTTGTAAAAACGTTTTCGTGGCCAAAAACATAGGGTTATTATTCAGAATGAATAATAAACCAAAAGAGAACTGGGAACCATTAAACAAGAACCAAGAAAATTGGATATTTATACTGAAAAAAAATTATACTTTTGATAGTTCAAAAAGAACTCCAAAAAATAATAGACTAGTTATAATTTTTGGTAAAATTTCATAATATATACTGTTTTACACATTAGTGTACAAGAACAGATTAAAAATCTGGTACGACGCATCACACAACTCTCTTCAGCTTCCTCGTGCTTTTAGCGATTTTTATCACTCCAGTAATTAATGACATCATTCAATTTAAATGTACGTGCTGAAATTTATAGGTAGAAACTGATGGCGGTTGAGGTTCCGGAATTGATCGAATAGCTCCTACTTATTCCACTACTATTACGGAGCGTTCGCCTGAGATTCACAAGACTCGGATATTTGTGTAAAATACTACGAATGAATAATATGTTCTAAACATTTAGAACTCATGGCGCACTTAGAAGTGTGTTCGTTTATTGGGGGGAGAAGACGAGTTGGAACGAGGAGGAGACTGGTGACAAGAAAATGTTCTCCGGGAGCACCTGCAATGAGGTCTGTCGCACGATTGAATGTTTGCTGACATCCAATGCAAGATGCAAATTGAGAGATATTTCAAGTCTTGTTAACTAGTCAGGAAAATCGGTCTTGGGACATTCCTTCAAAACGTGGATAATGCAAAAGCATTTGAGGTCTCCAATGAAGCCCATCACATCGGATCGGGCCATTGCTGCGTTAGAAAATGTATTTTCAAGGTTTGCTTGTCTCAGATAACGAACCCCAACGCTGAAGCGTTCGACGATTTCTGTACCGGAAACCAACGTTCGACGCATCACAACACACTCACATGGTCTTGCTGTAGGCGCTGTAAGGAGATTCGCGTCATTAAAGAAGATCATGTTAGGTACACCAGACTACGCGTGATCTTGATGTCATGCAGATGTTATTGGACTGTAAGGGAAACTCCAGCTGGCCTGGTGATAGGTCAACAAGAGAACAAGATAAGAAAACGGCGTGTTTTTAAACAAATGTACACTATCGTTGGGTCTGTATTTACGTGGTATGACAATAGTCTGCAAACCATATTAATCAGACCTTAACTTGGAAATTCGGTGACTCGAGGTATAAAATTAGAGTATGTATTGTCTGAATGGGGGAAATCACAATCCCCAATTAAATTGTCATTGAATCTCAGCACAATATACCCAGGCAGGTCAAACGGTCAAGTTCAACATGTCTTTTGGTACCCTTAGCATGCATAACGAACAGTCATCCTCTTCTTCCCGCTGGTCGATTCACCTCCACGAAACCGGAAGACCCAACTGAGGACAATACTTTGAGCCCCCTGCGTTTTTGCTGTGAGATCCATACGCTTCAACCCATCACCCAGCATGAGGTAGATTCGGTCACGAGATGCCAGGTTGCGGCAACCAATCCTTTCCACCAGTTGCTGCAGCGATTTAAGCTGATCCTTTGACCCATTCCCAAAAAATATATTTCAGTCTTCTAATAACCAGAGCACCTCTTGCGTTGATACGTTCTTCCAAAATACATTGCTACAAAATTTAGTCATAGAAAACAGTATAGTTCGGATTTCAAAATTTTACGTTATTACATTCTTATCGTGTCAGCAGCTTATTTAACTACGCACCTTTGGCCGTCCCCTACAGACGATTCAACCCTCCTCTCTATTCTTGAAGATCTAACTGTCTCATCCGGCAAGAAAAGGGGAACAATTCAATCACGGGGGATTTTTTTCCACTCAACGGGACAATGGGGACAGAGACTGGACTCATGAACTCTCGCTTGTCCCCGCTGAGAAATCCCTCGAAACAAGTGCAGGGTTCTTCTGCATTATTCAGGAGATTCTTCGAAGGCCTCACTACTGAGATCAGTAGAGGAGGTTAAGCTCTTGAGGAAATATAATGGAACCTACGGCACGATTGGTCGACTACGCGGAGGTTACGTTAACGCTCTCTTCAGAACTCAATATTTTACGCGAACGAAATCCCACCGTGGTCCTTCAGTCTGGGGTGGGATCAACTAACTTTACGGAGATTTTTTTCCCTGATTATGTGAGCGATAATGAAAAATAACCGTTCCACTGTACAATAAACATTTTATCAATATTGTAATACACAGAGATAACTTTTCCTCCCACGTACACCACTACGTAGGCATGATGACTGAGATAAATAATAACTACTTGAATAATTCGAGTATAATAAGTTAGAAAACATAATAAAAAAACAGCACGTGCGGAGTAACACAAATTTTCCTCAAAAAAAAATCATGTTGTCAGTCTCATCAAATACCTATACATCGGTCCTTGATAGGTTTCAATGAAGGTCCTGGCATAAGTAGCAAAAGCCCAATGAATTCTGAACCCATGCGCCTGGAACCGGTTTATACGTATTCTACCAAGTACGTAAGAATGGAACGAATAACAAATTAGACTAGCGTATATACAGATTAAGACTTCCGTATGAAGGTAGTCCTGGAGAATGTTATGTGATGCACGGCGCCAGGTATTTTTTTAAATTACTCCGATCCTTTGATGTAGTGTAGATACAGGCAATTTAAATTCTATGCGTCTCCACACACAAGAGTCAATACTTGAAGTCGTTGTAAGTAGCGACCTTAAAATGTAATTACTGAGGAGTTCAAAAACACACCAAAAGAAGTTGAAAGAAAAATGGTTCAATTAGTTGGTAAATTGGAGGACACAGAAGCGATGATTGGGCAGTCCACGGGATGATGTACATGGACCGTGTTGGAGGGGGGGGGGGTCATAAATTAACACCTCACTGGCTGACGCCGACGTTCTTTCCGACTCTCAATGAAAGAAGCTGACTTACTATCGCTCGCCTCCTTCTTATGTTAATTGAACCTTAAAAAGACCAGAAGAATAATGAAAAACGAGGTATGAGAAGGTAACAAGTTGGGCAAAGAGAAGCGACGAAGGTAGCGAGTTGTGGTGAGTAGAACAGACGGGAGGGGTAGGGGTGGGTGGCTTTGGTAAAAATGAAAGACACCCAACGACCTGAGGATGACACGACTGTTCCCAGTCCCAATAGCGAGTGGGTGGCTGGTTCGTTCGAAATGAAAAGCGCTACAGCCACCAGCATCCATCAATCATTTCGAGCATCAAAGGGTAAATGCTTCAAAAGCCTCCAGGAGGTGGACTCCTTCGTCAAGGATAAGGAGGATTACTGTCAATTATTATTAATGCTAATGAGGTAAATAATTAATTCAATACAACAACGTTAAGCAGAAGGAAAAGGATATTCTCAACAAGGTCAAGTGCTGCCTCAAAATTGCTGCATCACTGAGACAAACATGATTACTGAAAAGTAATTGAAAATGTTGACGAATGAATAATTCGCTTTTTTGCGTGGTACGGCAAGGTATAACAAATCGCATGTGATTATTCCACAGACTGGTTGAACAATCTGTGAGTACGATTTTGGGAAACTCTGTAGCAAGTAGAAAGCGGTTGCTGTGTACTTGAATTTTAATAGGCTGAAGTGTAGGCAAAGTGCCCTTTCTTCGAGAGTTATGGTAGAGACAAAGTGTTGTCAAAGAGTCATCATACTATTGGTTACCAGAGGTAAAAAGTAGTGCATCGGCGGATCGTTTCATAAGTTTGATGGATCCAGTGAGGGTTCACCACTATCAAACCAGCCCAGAGAACCAGTGTTGTGGCGCAGTGTTTGAAGGACACGCGCTATAAAAGAATGGAGAGCTGAGCCGCTCCTTCGATTGTTTGAACACCGCCCCAAGGTGCAGCTGCGGGGGAGTCCTGGCCAGGGCAGCATCCGCAGTGTATCCTCGAATCCTTCTTAGAAGTGATGCAGGGTTGAAGCGACTAACGCATTACCAAGATGCACAAGTGCAAGTGGAGGATCCAGCAATAAGTATGCGTAGGGAAATACTCCAAGCGAGCACGAGTGTGCAGACAACGGTTAAGCTAGTCTTTTCTATATCTTCTCCCACTCTAAGTTAAGGATGGAACTCTTAGATGTGTCTGCGGAGATTTCAGGCCAAAGCGATCAGGCGTGGAACATAAGCGTCAGGAATCCGGAAAGTTGCTGGTTCTTGGACTGACTCAGCTTAGCAACCTTAAGGGACACACAATTCATGCATCTGGACGTGAAGCCATAAAGGGGGCAAACGCCTTTTCGCCTCATGATCTGCATTCAACTGCTTCTGACTTGCCCATTTTATTGAAGCGATATCTAAGTGAAAGCTAGTTCCTGTCACTGTTAGTTCCCGTCTGGCAGATGTAAGCATTGCCCTCACCTTTGAACAAGAACGCGCAACGAGCTTTTTTGCCTTTTTTAGGTCATGCCAATGATGGCGTTTGTCCTGTACCTCCCATCAAGCCACCAGCCGATTCAGGTGACTTTTCGTCGCTTCTATGTGACAATGGGTAGGGGTTCTGTGCCACTTCTTGCAATGCAGTCTGCTTTTTCATTCCCCTCGTGGTTTTCATGAGCCAATATCCAAGACCACCAAGGCAGCCTGGCTTTCTGAGCATATATTCATAACTGCTTACTCTTGTGTCCTCTTCCCAGGATCTCTTGTGCGCAGATCTTTATGACTACAATTTCTTCTGTGTTTCTACGTGCATTGGTGGAAGTTATTTAGTTGACTTCCCCAGGCCTTCAAAAAACTACAAACACTTTTTGTGACCGATAAAAACCGTCTTTCGATTCCGGGAAGTTAAGCTATGGTGAATGGAGGTATGGGTGTATGAAGTAATACACGTTTTCGACATTTTTGACAAAATGTTCGCTACAAATGTTGCTCTGACAGTCCATTGAACAAAAATAACAATCAAAATGTTCCAAAAACGTGTTTCCGAATTTCCTGTAGTAAATTCTCGCCTGAATCCGACCAACCTGGCGTTTCTTTCAGCGACCTATAATCACATTTTGAACTCCGTCGTTGAACAATTACGTACACCAGAAACCTCCCAAAATTTGGCGACCGTAACGTTGTTCAAACTCACAGGGTGCTTCCAACTAACAAGTACCTACATTTTTCCGTACCAGGAATTTTCCTAGAAATGCTTAAAATAAGAATATTGAATCTGTGCGCGTCATTAAGTCGAAAGGCACCTACCAAATGTTTTGACCGTGGTTTCGCAATATTTTGTTTTCTCTCTTGTTGAAAGGCAACTACGTGGTTAGGGTTGGAACATCTTCCGCATGCTGGCTCTTCCCTGATTGTTTCCTACTTTCACCGCCAGCAGTCGCGTTTTCCATATCTCTCCTCAGTCTGCGGCCTCCGTTACCCGCCTGAAGCACGTTTTTCCTTCAGCCTCCGAACGTCGAAACCTTCTAAACGGGTCGAACGGTGAAAACAGTCAAGTCGATCGGATCAGAATGTAATTAATCCGGCGCTGCGATCGGACTGAAACGAAGGAAAGGGGCGGCTATTGGCGAGGTAATGGCGAGGAGCACGGTGGAGGGTGTGCCAAGTGGTCTGGGACGGAGGGACAAAGAGAGTAATGGCCCACGAACTCTTTGGTGTCTCTCGGCATCACGAAATGCCTTTAAATCACTCGCGTCTTGTCTCCCACTTTAATCGACTCGTCGCCGAAGATTAGTATTCGTTTTGCTGTTGAAGGAGGGAGCTCCCTGTTTCTTTTTGAAATGCTCCTGAGCGCTTTGTTTTTCACTCCTTAGAGATGCCAGCCCCTGACGCTTTTGCGACAACAAACGATGACATTGAAACTGCCCCAATTAGAGTGTGAGAACTCGGCGTTGTAAATTCTTAGCCTGAGGAATACCACAAATTTTCTCAGTCCTCCATCTAACTTCTATTATGTCAGTCATTTCCCAGCATCAAATAAAACGTTTTGGCCGATTTCAAGAAGTTCCAGTTCAGTCCATTAGATGAGAGGCCCCACCTTTACATACCTCATGTTATATCACCTGACTGCCTCTGAGCGCCCTTTAGAGGACAATGACTAACTTGCACTGGTTGTCATTTATGAGGTCAATTATGCTGGTGGCTATGGAGCCGTGTAGGAAAGAAAGTTATGTAATCGGCTGAAACTTGGTTCGGGTTGTTTTCCCCAAACTATGTATTCTGTGACCTTGAAAAATGTCATTTGAGAAAATGGTTTATCTGGGTTACCAAGGACACGAATGTGAAAGAACAACTGAGCCAAATGAAATACCTACATGAGGTTGTTCTGAGCAGCACAACTATCCATGGCTCATTGTACCGTCAGAAAAACAAACTGCAGAGAAGGCAGAAAGTCCAAAATTGTCTTGATCTGGGGTGAGGGAAAGCCGTAAGTACCGTCGAGAGATGGGGGGGCGGGCCAACGATCATTCTGGCCCTAGGGTTGTTTGAGCCAAACAAGGTGCCTATTTGGTTAGAGAGAAAATGAGCAAAATCTAACGAAAACTAACCATAAGTATCAAAACCAAAACTAAATTTTTTGTGACGATCTTGGTCAAATCTTATGTGCATCAGTTTCAAACATCTAGAGAGTAACCTAACAATTTCATTCGAGAAAAAAGAACGACGGCAGAAGAATAAGGTAAACAAAATAACAAAACGTGGTTTTAGCTGCACTAGCGCTTCTAGGAAAATTGTGTTGTTAGTAATAAGCCTAGTGGAAATTTGATACAGTCTGGGAAAAAAGTAGGAGCAGCCTACAAGATCTCAGATTTCAAATGGTAGTCGTCTCTCGACTAACTTCTTTTGAGCGTTTTCCCAATAATTCATGACTGTAAATGCAATGGTGATTGATGTTGACAGTCTCATGAATTGGTCAATACAGGACCTTGAGTTAGGCTCCAGGGAGTACATGCGAAAGAGTGAATAACACACTGGACTTGTGTAGAGCGATAAAAATCTCTGAATGTACCTGAGAGGGAGGAAAGTTGTGTGATAGTCTCGCCGGATATGTCCAAGTCCAAATGTGTGGCGTTGCGTGGTGACGTTTACGGACAAGTAGTCGAGCAGGCGAGGAAATTGATAATTGAGAACAAATTGCTAGAGAGTTCGATGAACGGTTGCAGTTCTAGTTCTGCGTCACACGCTACTGAACTTCAGTTGTTCAGGTGAGGGGTAAATTAAATGGTAGTATTCGCGATAACCCTATCATTCATTAATTGCTGCGTGCCAACGCGTGTCGTTCTCGTTGATATTAATAATTATTCTCGTTAGACACAAATATTCGAGAGGCGGAGCAATCTGAGAGCGATTGATGGCTGCAAACGTAATTGCTTTTGTCACCCGTTTCGGCCCTGTATTGTACACAAAACGAACGGCAGGATCCATTAGTTGATTGACTCCGTGCCTTTTCCCCCTAATTGCCGACCGGAACAGTTACTTATCAACGTTCGTCGAGAGATAATGGATTCACACCTTCGCGGCGTGATGAATGACAGAACTGCGGTTACCGAAGTCCCTCAGGGGGCCGGTCGCCCACTTTTCACCTTTAGCGCAAACTTCTTTTCTGACCTACCGTTCAAATCTCTCGACGCTTCGGCCATTCATCTTGCTGACCATTATTTTTTCTCAGAATGACTTCGAAACCAAGTTGCGCCGATGAAAGCCGGCGTAGGAGACATCAATCATGGGGATCGCAGGCTCCTACGTCTTGCCAATGCGAACGAAATAATCTTGGAAGAAGGAAAAAAGAAGTGGAGGCGTACAAATTTATCAAGTTCATTGACACTGTGCTTAGGGTGTATGAACGAATATTTGGACTGATTACACTAATCCAAATTCATAAAAACTCGTCTATTTAATAGCTCTAGTTTAAGGTATTGAGTAATCGATTATGTACAATAAGTAAGTAGTAAAACCAATGAAGCACCTAGTGTTACACTATTATACCAAGAAAATTTATATAATTTAATAAAGTCAGGCCAAGGAAATATCTGAAGAAGTAGTGACGTTCGTCACCATTCGTCAGTAGATTTACGTTCTACATGATCTGTAACCACTATTGTACCACTTTGCACTATTTGCAAAGTAGGGTAGAGCCAGGTGGTAGCTACCGTGCTGACATATTTGTACACAATAAATAACTTATAACCTCCTACGTATATCACGTGACTGTTTACAACTTTCTAAGCGTCATTCCACCGATGTTACACTGTAACTGACGATCACGTAATCTATGGATGGGTGATGTCAGCCAAGAGTTTTGAGGTAAATGGTGCAGATGCAGAGTTGACTATTCATTGCCTGAGCACACGGACTCACTCACCTGCTACAAAACCCAAACCGGCGGAAGGTTCCAAACCGACGGAAGGTACGCCGTGTTTTATAAGAAGAGGCTGCTACTGCACCAGGGGGCGTGGAAGTAGAAACCTGAGGAACCCAAATTTGGTGCTTAATTATATAATTACGTGGACAGCAACAAGGAGGGGAGGACTGATATTCGTCGTATATTTGAGTGAATTCTGAAACGTTTGCATGCATTCAAGTCAAATTAAGCTGGCAATTTCATCCAAACAAATGTCAGTCATTACCGAAGAAGGAAATAACTTTCTAAAAGTAGGTAATAATAAATAGGGTTAGAACAATACAAAAACATTGATACAGGGAAATTCCGATAATATAAATAAATGGCGATTCACATAAATATAGGAAAAATATCGTTCAAGTACAGGCAAGAAATTATTTTTATAAAAAATTGTCTGAGAAGAAAACAGAAAGAGTTGTAAAGAACATTAAATAAATATGAGAGGAATGGAAAACAATGGACAAATCAAATAAGATTGTGGAGAGTTAGTTGTGAGTGTGTTCTGCATATTGAGAAGCTGAATGTGCTTCTCAGTGTAAAAAAAAGCGGCTCACTCTCATATTCCGTGCAACTTCCGCCTAGACACTAAATGTACGGAGGTTCTGTCCATTTTTCCAGCTGCTGAACTGAACTATCAAAGGTGTTTACTTGATTGACCGTTGGTTATGTACGATATCAACAATATTCGTTTTTTTTATTCAGGCAGAACTTTGGGTTGTGAACTCACGAGGTACTGAATGAAAATTACTGTATAATAGAATGAGAATTAATCCTTTATGCCTCTTCAGCAATTTTAACCTTATTTTTTCGGCAATCCCTCGTAGCCAATACACCTTTCGGTGATAGGTAAAGCTAACAGGTCACATTTGCCAGCAAAACATATTTCTTGAAGAATTACACACTTTCCTCAGTTTTTTTAAAATTTTCAATGCAGAGTGGGTTGAGACCTAGAGAGTTGAAAGAATCTAAGTCGACATAAGGAAAGAGCGGCTCTAATTCAGGAATTATAGAAGAGCAGTGACAATCCACCCGTATTGATAACGTACAAGGTGACAGAAAATCCTGCAGTTTCACTGTTACTGTGTCAGGGTCACTCATGCAATTCGTAGCTGCTTGGTGCTCTGCCAGCTCGTACATTTTTCTCCACTTTAGGCCGTGTATTTCTGAGCTCTTCTGTTCAAGTGTGGTCAATAGACTGCTGTTTCTGGCCTGTGGTCAGTCGTGCTGTTTCTGATTAAAATTAGTTGCCTCAAAAAGCCCCTCGTATGGAAATTGTAGCTAACTTGGTAGGTTGTACGAATCTTAGTTATGCTGTACGTCATCTAGTTTTAGTTTCTACTTTGTTTCTGAAATGGAGTCGTAACTAATAAAGGTCGTAACTAATAAAGGTTGTGACCAATAACTGATAGAGTGAATTTTTCACTCTGCTTTCTATTTCTGTTCTTTTATTCCGTTTGTATTTGGCACTGCTGCATTCAGAGAACTGTTATTCACATTTATTTTACTTCTATCTACATTGAACTTGCATTTAGTAATCCATGAAGAATTCGTTTAGTGGCAATACATTGCCTGTGTGAACTCAAAGCAGTTGAGGACATACACAGTCATATTCCATTCTTTCACGCTTCAGGGAAACTAGAAGAGGAAGAACAAAGTGAATAGGCACAGATCAAAAGCAGACGAAGAAAGATGTCACGGTAAGTTCCGAGTCGTGGAAGAACTATTTTTACGAATTAGCGGGAAGAACGAGGAAAGAACGATAAAAGGAGGTACAGACAGATGTAGTTGAGGCTGAGGTGCTCGCAAAGACACGTGTAGCTTTCATCAAGCGTCCTTTTCCTCTATTTTTCGAAATGAGCGATGATGCCCTTCGCCTCTCTCTCAACGTTTGGAGCCCATTAGGGCCACCCCAGAGACACAAGAAGAGCGTCAAACGTTTCCTCGTCACGGGTAGTGAATTAAAGAGCTATTCTTTTCGTTTTAGAGCAGGGCCCTTTGATGAGGCTTCCCGTTGGAACGAGCTGTTGGTCTCGAAGTGAAAATGTGCCGAATGTCGTCGCAACAGATGAAGGCTTTCATTCAGCGGATGGCTGTGTTTGTCGTCAACTCATTAAATTTATAATTCCTTCAATAGCACGATCAGTATATTTTTAAATTCCGTCAATACCTTTAAGTTCGAAGAATGGTGTAAACACAAGCGCTAGTTCTTTGAAAATGTCGATGCAATTGACACGATGAAAAACTCAGTAATTTGTATCAAATTCGATGAAGCCGTTTTGACAAAACCAGAAAAACGAATTTTTAGTGTTCCTTCAAGTTTTAGCTGTTTTTGGGTTTATCTATCGTGGGTAGTAAACCTCAATCTTTTCCCTGCGCAAACTGGTAGTAGCAGCAAGATGTGAAGAGTCAAAATGATCTCTTTGAAGCAGTTCAACGAAGAGCGAATTTCAGGCTTCCCTGCACAGCAATCATTACTCAATTCTAAAAAAAACTCACGTAACCGTTTGACACCTTGGTGTTGACTTACAAAATACGCCGACATGGAAGGTTCGCATCTGGTATCAATTTTTCAAGTACATTCCTCAAAAGGATCTTTCCGAAAAAAACTCAAGCCCAAATATTTGAAAAAAGGAAAGAGCTAATTATGTCTGGTTTCGCGTTTTGAACATGGAGAAATTCGAAGAACCAGAGGTTAAATTTTATTACAGAAAATACAGGTAGCTAGTGCGTATGGGCTCACCTTGAGGGCTCTTCGTTCACCCCCCGGCCATGGTTACCGAGATATGTTGCAGAGATGGAAGAGCGGATGAGACGAAGATGAGACAGAATTGATTAGAAAGGAATTTTACCTCGATTTTACACGAATTTAACGCGATGTGATCGTTGTAACGGCGAGATCGAGTCAACCATAAACGTTTGGCTACGTGCCAGTTTAGTACAATCGTTCACACGAGGCAAAATTAAAATTAAGTGTAAACTTAACGAAGAGAGAAGGTAAGATTTTGATTGTCTCACCGACGGTGGTTGCGCTCCTGTTAGAGCTCCTAAGCTCCGTCTTGGTCTTACACTTTAAGACTGAGTCGGTACAATCAACATCGTAGAAAAATCGCCTCTCTAGCGAATAACTGGGGAAAACGTTACACTTAAAAGAAGTATCAGTATAAAACATTCAACGTTAAAAAGCTTCACAAACCTCACCGCAATATTTATAAAACGTCAATCAAAATTTCAATCATTTGCGGCGCTCCAAAAACCTAACTTTGTTGGAATATTTCCCTCTTCCTATTTGGAGTTTTTAGAACATCTTCGCAAATACGTGATAACATAACTAGAGAAAAACTGCAAACTTAGACGCAATAAAATCTTTTGTAAATTTGCGCACGAAAAAGCGTCGTACAAAAATTTATTTGAGAAAAGTAAACAAAGAACTTCAGATCGAATCAGCTTTCCAAGCTGTCGTATCTATTTTCTTTCAGTGTCAATGGTCGGTAGAATGGTTTTAAAAAACACTCACAGTAAGGTGTCCAACAACCAGCATAAAATGGACCAGCGAACGAGGGTTCAGTTTGTTTGCAAATATTACGCCTAAAACAGACGGTTGCGCACAGTTCTGAGCAGATGTTGGATCAAAGACGCCTTGTGAAATATGTTGAAGAACCAAATATCCAGTAGGGGAACTGGACTCGAATGTGTTATCTATCACCAAATACAATGGAGCGCACAACATGTTTAACTAACCTCGCCGAAGGATTATCAAACTTTTTGCCTGTTACAACCGCACGACTCAATTTCTCGCGGCACCTGGCGTTTGAACTTTGCAGAAGGTGAAATTTCATGTAAAGCCGTTCGTTTGTCCTGTAAGGCTTTAACTCGGAGATGATATCGCGTTCGTGAAAGCAAATGTCTTCGGAACAGGATCTCAATAAGGAACGTTTAAAATTTAAGACGATCCGCCCCATCGCGTTGAACCGTTTAAAAGCCGACTTTACGGCCGAGCAAGTGCATAGTTAGGAGGTACCAGTTTCAGGTGAACCCAGATAACCTTAGAAAACGAAAGCTCAGGCGGGTTGATGGAGCCAGGTAAGGTCCATTGAGACGAGGACGGGTCCTTAACTGTTGGAAGTGGCATTGCTTAAAGATGTTTCTTGTCGAGCATGTTTATGTCAAAGACCCACAACAGCTCGGTGGTTAACGATTGCCATTTGACTTGGATAACACTTATTCATTCTATAAGCTTCCCCAAGAAGTTGTCACTAATAATTAAACAATTATCGTTTGCCACAATTTTTGATCTGATTTGATTTTGATCACCGAAACTGGACGATCAGAGATATTGACAATAAGAACTAAAGCAGATCGTGTTTTTAATGAAACTTTCAGCACAAATATTGGCAGAAGAGTGCAATTAAGAAGAAACGGGAAATGAGCTGAGCCAAAACGAGTTCGAGTAGATAACTGGAAAGATAGTCTCAATAATTAAAGGAGCTGACATACCCGTTGGAGAGAGCTGATGGCAAGAACCGGATGCGAATAAAACGATTGATTAGTAGGGAATGAACATGAACACATTACACCAAATGGGAAGAGGAGTAACGGAAAAAATGGTCGCACCTCACAACATTCCTCAGCCTCACGCGCGTTTAGCGATTTTCGTCACGCTCTAGCCGAAAATAACATCTGTTTTGCATTCAGTTTCCATGAACTCAGCCAGAACGCTCAACTCTTTACTCAGAAACTACTGGCGGATCAGGAATCTATTAAGATGCTCCTACTTTGCTACGAGAATAGTTGTGTAATCAGTTCATAAGTAGTTTGTGTTTGTTTTGAAGAGACGAGATTTTTTAAAACTTTTTTGGAAAATCTGCCAGAACGTTTGTCTTAAACAGCCAATATTGTACCGCATAAACGATAATGTGATCAGTCGAACAGCGATAATAAACAGGATGTGCAAACAATCGATATTTGTCTCAACTGCGAAAAAGCGTCACGCTGAGAGGGAAAACTTATTTCTCAAAACAACTATCTTTGAAGCTTCTCCCTTCGGGGCAATCACCTTCCCACCTCTTCTACCCTCCAGTAACCAAAGGCGTTAAATGTATAGGCTATTAATGGAATTGTTGACACGAGTTTGTTTAACTTTTCGATATTTCCTCAGTACATGCTAAACTCAATTTGATTCTTACTTAAATTCTATCCAGAATGGATTCTATTTTATCTAGTTTGTACTTATCCACCCAATGTCGAAAAATAAGGCGAATATTACATGAGCGTATTAGCGACTCAGAAAACGACAACACAACAACAACATCCACAAACGAATACGTTTCTAGAGCACTTCCGAGACGCATTCCATTCGATTCAGCATCGAAACATGCTACTACGATACAAAACATGACCCAAGAACAACGAAACTTGACGTTTTCTAGGCAATCGGCGAGTGGGAGTGACGACAGGTTGGAATGAGAAGGGCGGTAAAGAGGGGAAGTGAGCGCAGGCCAGGGAGAAACGATAACTTTCGTTATATTGACCTTCAAGTAGTTGAATACGCCTCAATATATATACTGCGATTTCACTCATTTCCATCAAGACGCAGTCCCGCATCTCTGAGACCAGTCTTATTCGACTCAGCATCAAAAAATACCGGGGAAATTATACCAAACACGACGTAAATGCAATAAAACTGCTCGAATTTCTTCATCAGCCGATTTTTACTTTCCTGGGCTCTACGAAGTAGAAAGGAAAAGTATGTAATCGGCTGAAAAAAAAACTTTGAGTTCTCATCAGATCTTTACGTTTCAGACCCCCCTGAGTCCGTAAAACACTATTTGGGAAAATGGTCTGTGTATGTGTGTCTGTGAACGGTTTTTAGAGAGAACCAGCGTACCAAATCCACTCAAACTTGATATCTAGCCTGCAGGTTACCATGGGACGCCAAAATGAGGGTATAAGCAAAATCCACCGAAAGTTAATTATAGTTATCATAGTGATCGAAACACTAAATTTTTTTTTCTCAACAACGACTCTAATGATGTTGATTAAATTTTTTATATTGGTAGCTCCCAATATGGCAACTATACCATGAAACTCTCATTTGTGGGAAAATGACGAGAGCAGCACAACAAATTACCAAAACATTTGACGAAAAGCGTTTTCCTTATAAACTCCGCTGGAATGTTGGTAGAATGTTAAAAAAAACTCTTATCGTAGTCCAATCCAATACCGTAAGGGTAGGTAAGTGTTTAAAAACACCGATGAGACAGATGGGGCTCACTTCAGCGGTTCCTGAATTTCAACTACCCGTTTCGCTTACTACCAGTTCTAAACATTTTTACCCAATAATTCTACAAAAGTAATTACTATCCTTCTTCCAAAATTTTTATTTACAGCCTCATTAATTATCTGTGTACCAATTGCTCAATAATGGTCCTGGAATGAGTACCAACAACACAATAAATTCTGGAACTCTAAGCGCTACCGCTTCCTGCTGCTGTGAAGTGTTGTTTTACCACGTTCTAATGAATTGAGTGGTAAATGAATTGATTAAGTAGACAAAGCCACGTACAAAGTGAATTGACGTAGAGTTATTTAATACCATATTTGGCCCGTGACAACCATGGGTTTGGTGCCAACGGGATGCCGAGCAGCCGGGGTTTCTAGAGCGCATTAAAGGCAAAATAAGGCCAAGACGAACATGGCAGGTTTAGAATTCCGATGCCTTGAAAAACTTAGTGTCAAATTTTGAGGGGAGTTGTAAAAATAATGTTCCTGACCGACATCATAGGTATATTATTCAGAATGACCCACGATAACATTTTCCAATCATTAAACTATCGTTTTTATAATTGTCTCAAAATGTATTCCGACAATTTATGAGGCTTTCGAACTGCTTTAAGTTAACCGGTACTTACGGCGCTCGCATTCACTGCAGATCGTCGGATTTTCTGGACTGTGGAAAGTTGCGTGTTGCTGTGCATCGAACATCCCTTTATTATTGACTTGTTCACCGTTGATCAGGTTTCGTTTTACATGTCACGCGAAAAACGGCCCAACATGAGTTGCACGGGTGAGACTTCTAAATTGGCGTTTATTTAGCGCGTGAAGTAAAATGTTCTATGCACTGTCGTAACTTTTTTTAATACGAGCTTGATTATTACGCACGTTGCGGATCTTGCATTACAGCCGTGTTTTTCAGGTTTATTTACGCCTATGGTTCAAATGCAAAGCTAACTAACCGGCTGGTGACAAAAACAATTCTTTCGAAAAAAACACGCAAATATATTTTGGTATCATAGTAATAATTCATCGCTACTAGGTAAATTTCCCTTCCGTTTCAGTTATATGTCGAAAAATTGTTGCCCAGGGGCGCCGAGAAATTTCAGATAATATCGCTAGGCCTTGAGTCCTGCTGACCGCTACTTTAATACAGTCGTAAATATTTTTGGGGCATAATGAAACTCATTTTTCATCATTTGTAGGGCCTTTTTTTAAAAAATATTCACGAGAAAAAATAAAATCTTCAACGGGGCACAAAGTGAGGCTTCACGCTTCGTTAGTTTATAAATATTTTGTCTCTCTTTTATGTGAACAAATTAACGAACAATAAATATTAAAATTTCTTTTCACAGGTTTTCTCATTCCCTTCAAGAATCAAGAGCAAAGATATCAATCAACAATAGGCTACCGAAATTCAACGTTCCCCCCTCCCCCACACACACACCGCCGCCGTAAAGAAAAGAATAAGGGAAAGAGGGTTTGTTCTGTTCTGAAAGGCTGGAACCGCATTAACACGGAATAATTTAACCGGCACGCTTCCTTCCAACGAGTTTGGAATCTTGTGTGAGAACTTGGCCCCTCGCATGATCTTAATTTATTATTCAACTCTCGACCTTATTAGATTTTTCCGCGCTTCGTCGTCTCGTGTGAGGAGGAACCGCTAACCCCAGGAGGTTAGTCTTTTTTGTTTCTCGCCAAAAAACGAAAAGCCCCAGAACTTCGAATTAATTTATGGAAAACGACCTGGATTTTGGAGGATTTTTTTTATTGTTCAGAAAATAGATTCATGGCGCGTTTCCTGGGATTGTGTTTGCGTTCTCAAGGCAACCGCAATGTCTGAGTACGGGGATGAGACGTGTCGCAAGTAAACCACTCGGTTATACTATGTGACGCTAGACGGAAGTTATAAACCTGCTGTTGACGAGGCTGGTGAAATGGTTTTTTAGTCATTCACAAAGGTTTTGCAAAGTGCAGCAGGACGTTCAGAACACGCTGGCTCCGGTCCTTCATTCGATCCTCTGGTCGAAATGCTATAGTTATCAGCCTCGTCCTGAAAGGCTGGAGAAGGTAGGATTTGGGAGCACTTGTTAGGGACATGAAACAAACTATTGGCAATTCCACCTGCTTTCCGCAATCTCTGAATGTCAGAATTCTTAGAATCCACTTTTCTCCACGAGAAAACCAACACCATAATCTTTGTCATCTTTGGTAGTCTATGCAGATAATAATTACTGCTGTTTCAGTCGACTGACCTGCTCACAGACTCAGAATTTCATTTCGTAATTGTGTCAAGAAATCTGAGGCTGGTCGCTATTTGCGGAAACAGAATCCTCTGAAAACTAAAGGTGCAGTTGAGTAGTCGCACAGGCTCAACTCTTGAATATAAAGCGCATCGTCATTACTACAAAGCTTTGTCTGGTATTCCATGTATTTAAATGTCATGTTTATTAGGAAATGAATCGGTTCCAAGATAAGTGATGAATTCTTAAGAATAAAAATGAGGTTCTGAGTACCCGTAGAACGATGCTCCAAAAATGTGTGCAAAGATACTTGGCAAATACCAGAATTACATCAAGACATTGAGACGTTCGATTTGTCGGTCTGTGGTCAACGCAGGATGAACAAATTAGGAAAGAATTGCGTGTCATCAGTTCAAGCAGTGACTTCTCAGGCGATAGATTACGCATCTTTTCCCCTCCCCGCTCCCCAAATCACGGTCATTCCCCCGAAATAATTTCCAGCCCTCAAAAGTCGTGGGAAACAACCGTTTTGTGCGCGACTTCAATTTTCGCTCGGAAAATCCTCCCACACGACAGACCGAAAGGAAAAGTCAATTCACCAAAAACGGACTTGAAGGTTGGTAGAAGGTCTTCGGGAAAGATGATCCTTTTAATGGAACTATACCAACGTGGGTGTTCGTCGGCTGAACGTCGGACGTACAAGAGCGGACGTCGTTGTTGTTCGGAAGCTCCCTCTTATTTTTTTGGCTCAAAGAACTCCGTCAAACGGGTAAGATCCTTCACCGTAATCCTCACGAGCCGGCATAAAGACGACAGAAAGCGGCAAACCTTTATACAACGCGTAGCAGCTTCTAGTTGCAACAAAAGCCGACTACCTGGGCGCACTTGAGGCTCTCTGTCAGAAAGTGACTTCCAAGTTATTCTTCGGCTTTGTGATTTTTCTAAATCCGAAAGAGGGATTTCAGTCAAAGTTGAGGAATGTCCGAAGTCCCGCTTGTTATCTCGGGTAGCTGAAACACACGCATGCACTTCAGCGAAAGGAGTATGATGAAGGCAACGCACTTGTTGGTCAGCCTGCAAACCCCAATTTTAGAGTAGAGTTCAAAGAGGAGTGTTTTCGGTACTTCTGGCGTGTAATTTCTTAAACACATCAAGTAACGAACGTACACAAAAAGCCCCAGGCACACATCCTTTCTAATAAGTGAACTCTTATAAATCATCGAGTCAGCAAAAAGCTCCAAACAACATTTTGACGAGCTCGTATTTTTATCACAAATCTTTCGAAAAGACACAAAATCCGCATGATTCAAAAATTGTATGGAATGTAGGAACGAACTCAAACCTCACAGGTGGTTCGTCCTGCCGAATGCTTATACACGTAATTTTTATGGTGCAGGTCGGCCATCGGTTTGTGATTTGTTTAAGCGCACGTTAAACGGCGATCAGAATTATAAACCAAATGGACGAGGGAATGTTCTCCTGTCACGAATAACACAGGGAACATTTCGAGGTGTTCTTCGTAAGCGTAGAATTATACATGAATCAGAAATGTTTCTTAACCCCTAGGAATAGTACTGTTCCGGGGAAACGCTCTCAGATTTAAGTTTTTCACGTCGCCGTTAGGTTCGGGAAACAACCAGACGAAGGCGTTTCGGCAAAACAGTTGCGGCGGAAAGTGTTGCGGAATCGCCAATTTCAACTGTTTCTTTCTACAACGGCTTCAAATAAACCATCTCGTTTAATCAAACTTATCTTCATCAACATTAGCCGAAGTCGTTCTTGCATTTATTGACCCAATGTAGTTTTCGTTATGAAGTGCCACTTAAATAATTTCAGCGATATCACAACAAACTGTGGCGACGTCACCCCGTTTGGCAATTTCTTCCGACTCAGAAGGCCAGTCGTCCACAGAATGGAGTGTTTCCCAATGTGTGATGTGTACTTCATTAACGTTTTCTGTCTATTGCTCGTACGTAAACACCTTTTTCATCATGTGTCACAGCGGAGGTGGTTGACAAAAATGGTCTCCACACTTCAAAGTTTAACAGGATGCTTCCTGTGACGTACAGATTTTGTACGAAAATCAGCGGGACGGGTTTTGTCATGCCGCTAGTCTTGCTGTCCCTTCTTCTTCTTCTTCTTGCTCTCACTGAAGATCTGACAAGACGAGTAAAGGCGTGGAAACGAGTATGTGATTTGATTTCGAAGGCGGAGAGCCCATGGTTTTTGTCCAACGGTCGATTTGATACAGAACGACTGAGAGTAACAACTGAGTCCGTGGCTTCTCTCAGCCAGGCAGGTTCCAAACGGGCGAGGGGAAGGCCGGCGGAGTCACGGCGGATTTAAGATATAAAAGCCAATGGTCACAATCGTAACACCGTCACGGATGCCTAGTCGGACGAGAGGATTAGACGACTCGAAAACACAATGGAAAACAATCCGAAGGCGAAGACGAAGGAAAGAAGAAGGAAGAGAGAAGAAAAAGAGAACAGAAATAGTAAAAGGCCGCTCTCTTTTGTGGACGAGAAAACAGGACCCTCTCTTTCAATTATATTCGAGTTATGCCTAGAAGTTGTTACATACCGAGCCTCACTTCTTCAATTCGAGGTCTGCCGTGTCGAGTTCAACGGAGATCTACCAGAAGCGGCGCATGGTACCGCTGTGCTAGCAAGGCTACCAGGGTAATTGTAAAAAACCACTTAACGTATAAGTCGTTATTAGTTTTTACACTTTCCGTCCTTGGCCAAGACTTTTGATGGAAAGCCACTTTTGGTACAGCTCTGAGAGACTTTTTCGCCAATTTCAATGCGTTTAGGTTTCGAAGAGAGCCTTGCGCTTTCTAAAAAGGTGGTTGAGAATGAATGATCTCCTTGAAGCTGATGCAGGGCATCGGGTTTTCTCCAATATCCGAGGGCGTTTCTGGCAAAAATGCCTCTAATCAGGTCGAGGTATGGCAATTTCAACACGCGGCTTCACATATTTCCTGCTGACGGATGAGCAGTCAAACCATCCAGCTCAGACTGCACAACTAATGAGCGTACCTCCAAAGGTCTGAGTTCATTCGATGATAAGCAACCTGCGTGATATTTGTAGATCTTTATATAACTAGTTTGAGGGTAGAGGAACGGTCACTATGAAAGGAAACAGACCCGAAGGATCATGGAGGTTCTCCATTTGAGTTTCCCAGCTTTGCGGCTTTCTTCAGATGGTGAGGAATGAAGCTCACGAAACTCACAAGAATGACATCGATGTTATTGGCCCTCAGGGGAAATAGCCACTGGCGATCGAGGTCTTCTGCAGAAATCTCCTGCGTCACATGCGCATTAAGGGATACGGAGGTTATCTTTGAATAATTAGAAGAACTCCACATTTCATACGTCGGCAGCCTACAATTTTACGTCAAACTAATAAAATTGCCTTGGGGGGTAGTAAAGGGTGACTCGTTTCTGGTTGTTTTGGTCTCTCCACAAACCCTATAGGAATTTCTAATTGCCCTCTCAGACTACTGACTGCTCCTACGCCTTCACAGCTCCACAGACAGAATTAGTACCCATAAATCCCCCTAATTGAACAGAAGTTAAGAAATTTGTTCTTAAATGAATTAAGGAAACTATGCTTTTTCCAGCGAACTGAGTGCGAGTTGAGAAACTGAGTAACTGATAATTGGTAGGTATTAAAGAAATTGGGTTATGTCCGCCAGTAGGCAAATTACTAAAGTTAACGTACCTGTTAGTGAGTCCGTCTCCGTAACTCACAAGCCAGAGGAGACGGACTCACTAACAGGTACGTTAACTTTGATAATTGGTACCTAGGAGTCTCAAGCCGAGACGTGAGTTTAGGGAAAACCCTGAAACAAGGGTATTGACTATTACAAGGAATTGGCCTAATTAATTTTAGTCCTAACCATAAATCACTGTATTCAACGCTATACGTTATCTCGTGCAGCGTCTGAAAATTTACCGTCTACTTTCCTTTCAAGTGATGTGGTCCCCAGAAAAGTGAAAGAGGAAGTGACCGGACTTAATTCGTGTTCACAAAAGCGTTCGTGCGATGAGAAAGCAAACAAGTCGCCTTCTTAAAACTTATCAAGCGAATTTCGGGGCTGCTCGCTCAATTATGCTCTTCTCATCCGTGATGAGAAACCTTTAATTAATCCTCGTTATCAGCCGTGAAATCGGAGCCGGCGGTTGTGGGATATTTCATGAAGGAAAAACCTATAATGCCGCGGTTTATTCTACGAGAGAAATGACTATATCCAACTAATAAGAGGCTTTGTACGGAAGACCTAATTTCTCTCATTAATACATCACGAACTTGAGCGCCTTGGAAATCGGGTGAAACTGAACCTCCTTCTTCGCCATTTCAAAGAAATCAGAATAAAACAGTTTCTTGTGAACGATCGTGCGAACATTTTCTACGCGATCGAGATTTGCGAGTACGCCGTAAATTAATTTTCAGGACGAAGAGTTTCAGATTCGCAAAATCAAAAATATTCCAGTTAGTCCATTCCCTGATTATTTTGCTCCATAGACATTCCCTTAACTGCTCAAATAAAATCAATAATGAATTTTTCAAGTTTTTGGAATTTCATAGTAAACGCCGAACCAATTTTCATATTCTTTGTACGGAAACATAACTCCAAATCTTTGGAAAGTAAGTCGTAAAACATTGTTTTAAACATTTTTTGAGACAGCTTCAATGGTTTTGATCGAAATCATTGAGCACTTGATAAATTTTTCATCATAGGCGTTTAGGTACAACTTTTTATATGAAGATACAATGTTTGTTTGCTCAATTTACACATGATTGGGTGGTGGGGGAGTTCTACTATGCCTCTCACGACGTAGTTTTGTTATTGGACATTATTGCGATGGGTCAATTTTGACGCTCACTGAATTAAAACGCTAGTCATGTACCAAGTTCATACAAACTGTTTAAAAAAATTTTTTGTAGTAGCTGAAATGTGTAAGACACGCGGGGTTGAAGAAAGTTGCGTTATGCTTCGCACTAGTTATTTAAACAAGAAATCGGCTTGATTCCATTAATTCGCAGAAGGACGTACCTCTTCACCGAATAAAACAGTTTCTCGCGAACGTTGCCGCTCGTTTCTACACGTTTTATCGCAATCAGTAAATGAGGGTAATTTATTCGTCGGGCCGGTCTCTATCGGGTTTTCAAAGAGCGCCTCCTTAACGTTTGGAAAGCAGTTGGAAGCAAAAGGTTTGACAGGAGTCGGACGACATAGTGTGAATCATGTAAGCGGACTTGTCACGCTCTCGAATACATTAGTCTCAAAGCCGTCTGCGCTTGATTTACGGACTCGGCGTGAATAGGGGCGACATGAAGGGTAGGATCTTGAAGTGGGGAAAGGAGGGAGGTAAAAAACGCGTGATTTCAGCTTGTTACACGCAACGGGCCCGATCGTTCGTGACTGAGTCGTAGCCTAAGACTTTACGGTGTGCGCAGCATCAAAAGACAGTCAACCCATGAAATCAACCAAAGATCGAATTGTGGTATAGCTAATTTAACCCTGGAATGACATCAGGGGTTCTTTGGACCCCAACGTCAAACTTCTTTTCGCCATGCCGCTTTTCTGTGAATCACAGCTTCCTCTCTCCCCCTCCTAAATACACCTCTAACCCTCACGATTCCACTATCAGATAATCCAGTTGCCATCTAGAAATCCAACAGTGTGCGTATAAGGTGGCTCTGGGGTCCAACGGACCCCGTGTTGTAGTTAACGTGTGATCTTTTGTGCTTTCCTCAGGAGTCAAAGTCGTGTTTCTCACCCATTTTTTGTAGTTTCGTTTTTGTTTTTTGGGAATAGCATGGCGTCAAAACCTTTGTTTACTATCCCCGAAGTCATCCATCGTGTGTTACTAGAGCTAGAAGAGGAAGATATTGGCATATTAAGACGAGGAGGAAGACGTAATAAATCGCCATAAATGGTGATACTGGCAAACCTGAGATCATTATGACATAAAATAAAACCAAGGGTGGGGCTGGTTCATTTGATCAGTTGTGCCACACATACACCACAGCTAGGAAGACTCGGTGATGGCCAATGCGTTTTTTCTTTGGAATGCTTGATCAGGCAGGAGTCAATGCCGCAGTTCTTCATGGAATGACCAACTGGGACCACAAGACCCTCGAAAAAATTGTCTATACGAACTGGGCTTTACATTGATCAAACCATGGTTGGAAAAAAGGTATAAATCAACCATACCAACGTCTCTCAAACTTAAGATTAGGCAGATTTTGGGAGGAACCCCTGACACTGCTTTAACTTCCAATGAAAAAACGATGCTTGATAAGAAACAGCGATGTGCTTTCTATAAGAGGAAAGAAGACAAAAAAACAAAAGATTGTGTCAAGGATGTAAAAGACCAATCGTTTAGCGAAATGCTATGAGTGTAGCGACTAGTAAAAATTCTCGTGCTCGGACATTTTTCACGATTTTGACGATCCGTTTTTTGATTTTGATTGAGAAAGTATTTGACTTTTGAAATATTAATGTCTTGGTTTATGGAGAAGCATATGGAATTTAGTTTTTCAAATAATGTAAAGAAATAAAAAAGTTTCGAACGTATTGAAAGTTTCGGTGTGTTTACTGTTAATAAACAAATAAAACATTTCACCAATTTTTGTTTTGTTCCTTTTCTTTAATCCCATAAAGTGAAAAAGCAAGCTTAGTTGGTCGAAATAACAACTAGAAAAATAAAAATAAATAAAATAATAGGTGCGGGGTCCAGGGGGCCCCTGTTGTCAGATTAAGGTGAATGAATAAGGTTGTCATTCTAGGGTTATAAGTCAAAAATCATTCACGCCGAGTTAACAAGCTATACGATTTTTAAAATATATGTGAGTTAATTCCCACTGTTGATTTTTTTTAAATATAAAAATATATCGTACGTGAATAATTGAATTGTAACGCTCAACTGTGGCTCGCTCAGTGCTCCAGAGCCTTTCTCGAGCTTTTAACTTAAGCCACCAGTCCCAGAAACCCAGAGTCCCTTGTCAATTTCCAGCACTGCTAACGCAAGGCTCCCCGAGCTGACTGCGGGTTTCCCTGGCGAGTTTTTTACAGCTCTTACTTGCTACTTCTCCTTAGGTCACTCTCCCTCTGAGCTCTTGATCAGGGACAGGTCACTCAGTTACAGTCCCTAGCTCTCGGCTTTCGTCAATATCCCAGTTCATCTAGAAAGAACTAGGCTTCAATTCAGTCAGGCTGAACTCATTCCTCATGTTCGCATGTGTGTGTCAACTATAACAATACCGTTGCACTCTTACTCATCTCATTTGTTAACTTTTGCTGTACATATTTTTGCACAGCTATGCTCTTGCACCTAACATAAATAGTATATTTGTGTTTTAGATCGAAAGCAATACTAAATATGTACGATGAGCAGAGTAAATACGGCGTTATAAATAAATATTACAAACGCACGTAAATTTACAAACTTTACTAGTAATATCTACTGGCCTAGCTACACGTCATAAAACTACGAGATTTCCAACTAGGTCTGAAGTTTACGTCAGTAACAAATAAGGAAAACACAAAGGTTGAGCAATAATTATAAAAACCCACGCAGATGTTCAGAGCATTTGAACCTAATACTCCTCCATTAACACGCATCGTGCATCTAGTAGTAGTCAATGATTATCACAGTAATTAGGACCTTTCTGGTCAATTTTTCCAATCTTTCTTTTCCACTTTACACATTTAAGAGTCCAGGAGTACCCCTCCGAGGGTAAGTCGTTGGAAACCCCCACCCTAACACAATGCTCATGTTCTTTTGGTTGGCCTCCCTCACTTAAAAATAACGAATTACTTCTTCTACGGGAATCCCCCTTTTATGGAACAAACGCTTCTCATTAAATCATCTTTTCTGTTCGTGCGGAGCTTCTCCACCTTTCTCTACTCACATTGTCTACACTTAAAAAACCCTGCAAATTATTACACAACGGTTTATTATTCGGATAATCAGCTTGACCTAGCATTAATGCTCCGAGACCCATCCCGTTCGATTCAGCATCGAAAAATATCAAAATGAAACCTAAAAAAGTCGAAAAGAACTGAATCGTAATATTAAAAAAAAACGAAAGTATCTAGAAAAAACTGAATTTTAATATGAAAACACGCACGCTAAATATTAAGATCAAAATGTAACCAAAAATCTACGAAAAAAACCAAAATGAGAATGAAACGAAAGAATCTAAAAAAATTGAATCGTATTAAAACCAAAAAAATGAAACGAACTAACTATTAAATAAATAAACCAAAAATAAACGAATAATGAAAAGTTCAATCGAAGATAACAGATATTTTGCTAACGAAAATAGTTGAGACGGAGCGAAACAGTCATTCGTGGAGGTGAAGACGAGAACAAGGCAATCTGACGATAAAGAGACAAATCGTAATGCCAAAGGTTAAATACGAAACACGAGCGCTTCCTAGAGGAAGAAAAAAAAAATTGGGCGAACCCGTTGCGAGGCGAGGGGGCGGCGTTGCCAGATGAGCAGGCGAGCGATTTCGTTGAGATGGGCGGGAGGGGTGGGAGTTCAAACGACGAAACGTTGACTTCCGCTGTAGTTCCCGCGTTGTACTGCGTTTCGTTAATTTTTTTAACCGTTTTTTGCCCATAACAATCATGGGCTTCGTCTGATCGGATTGCCGAGCACAACTAGATACCAAATTGGATTTTTGTGCGAAAGAACGAATTTTTTGGACCACGGTAAAGGCACAAAACGGCCCGGACGGCGGACGGACACTGCAAATTTGGAATCTCCATGTCTTGAAACGTAAAGTATCGAATTTTGAGGGGGGGTTGTAAAAAATTTTTCGTGATCGAAAACATAGGGTTATTATTCAGAATGAATAATAAACCAAAAGTGAATCATTTCGGAAGTGCTGTGGTTTACAGCAAGTCACCAAGAATGTAAGATGACGCCAACTGTAATTCAAGACGCTTAGTTAATTTGTTAGGGACTTGTGCTTAATCCGTCCGCACTTAATGGAACGAACCCTAAACGCATTTCTGATCTCAACCCTTTTGTTTCAAACTGTGGAAAGCCCAGCTCTTCAGTAAATTCCCAGGAGAAAACGGATTTCCCCTTCTTCTGGACTTTCACAAATATCCTTTTCCCACCCCTTAATTTTACATTGCTCTCCACAACAGTCAGTTATCTACCCGCTCATCCATCTGTCCACAGACGTCCAAAAGTTTAGTGTCTCAATTTTATCGGTCTTCTTAATTACCTGTCATTCTCAAAAAATATTGTGGGTGAAGGCGTTCAACTTCGTCACACCACTGCGTCGATGACGGCGGCTTCGTTAAAGCCCCGGCAAATCACGACAAAATAAAATAGGAATAAGAGCACTTCTTTCACTTCATTCGGTTTATACCTTTCGGTGGATAGAAGCCTTTTCAGTTGCGGCAGACGGAAAGTAGTAATACGAATACAACAGCGTTCGGTGCTTCTCAATTTTAATCCTATGGACACGCCTGACGCTGTGAAAAAAAGAAGAACCGTCTCGAACCGTTGGACTGAAAGCTCTACAGACCTTCATTGGGACTTTTCGACGAGTCACCTGAGATTACTTTTTTTCATAACGTAGATATCTAATGCGACGCTATACACAACTTTTCTCAGCCTCATCCTCGATCGTAGTGTTTAAGAACGGTACTGCAGTGTCTTCCATCGCTTTTCTTCGGAACTGGGGGGATAGTGCTATTTTTCACTGTGCATGTGCTCTCGTTAACATATCACTACGCATTTTAACTTGGTAGGAGAACGAAAATTCTTGGATGTTTTTCTTGGGCTGAAAAAAGTTGCGAGATACGTCGTGCTAAATTTTTGCATAGATCGTAGTTAATATTTTACAATGTGAGTGTACGAATCAGAAATACTTCTTGGGTTATTGATTTGAAATTTTTTATTTATCGTAAAATTGAGCCTTATCGTTAATCGTAAATACAGTGAGGAATGGTGGTTTCGCAAGGATTCCTAAACGTGTACAGTAATGAATAAATTACCCAGTCGAAGGTGGACCACGTTTTATTGTCTCTCGAATATAAATAACCTCTGGAAGAATCTCCGACGCCTACTTGCTGATTTTCATATTTTCCCAAGAATATAAATCAGTTTCGAGAAAGTTCTCAATGAGCGGAGTAATAGACTTGGCGAAGTGACATCCGTTCCGAACAAATGATATTCCTCCGCATTACGAAACGGAGAGCAGCTCCAACGAACTTTTTTTCAATACCCTTAAAAGGAATTACGGTCTTTGAAACTATCTTCATTGGCATACGGTCAAGCTGCTTCGTTCTGAAGTTGCGCAATCGAGAAGTTAATCTTCGCGGGTTCATCTCGTTACTAAAGATGAGAAGAATTCAAGGTAGTTGCGTTCTCAGAGTTCGCAGTCGTTTCATTTTATTGTCACTTTCGATTTATATAATGCGGTTGCGTCGGTAAATTATGGATAAATGCGGGGGGGACTAGAGTTGTTCTGAGACAGTGAACGACATAGCCGCAAATAAATGAGCCGCCTAGGCATTTCACAATGACGAACAAACTCGCTTTATTCATTTCAATAAACGTTACAAATAAAAGTCTCTTTAAATCAGTCCATACGCAAAAAAAAAAAAAATTCAACTAGGAAGCGTGAAATAATGTAACCGAAGAGTAATAGCATCACGGAGGTTTTAACCCCTACACCTCTCCTCATAAATTATCTTGTCCGTCCAACGTTTTCATTAATAGCAACCAAAGAAGCCGTGGAAAATGTATGTTGCTAGCAGCGGTTTTGAAGGGGGGAGAATACTGGCTGAAGTTACCAGCTAAGCGTTAAGACGCACGAATTGAGATAATATGTTTATAAACCGTTTGTAGACCTTTGAAAGTGTCGTTTTAGTGAAATGCCTTTCTGGAAATTCATCGATAACATTCTACGCGTAGAAGTATGATTCCCTCCCTGTTGCTGCAGAAACATTGAACCAAAAGGTGCTCAAGTTGATGAGCGTAGGCTCCAATCGAAATTTGAACCCATTTATCCAGAAGTGTGTTCACACAAAACGTGCACTGCTACGTGAACCGACAAAAGTACACGAAGTTTTACAAATGCTGAATCTACTGTGTAAACACCACATATTGGAGTTAGGAGATACTATTTCATAGTTAGCGGCTGAAGAAGCGATACACCCCATTTGCAGCAGTCAACTATTCAGTTCCAATTGAGTACCTGTATGGTGAGCGCTCGATAACGCCCAGAATACGAGTATATGTACAAGCCACTCCAGAAGTTCCGAGATTTAAGCCGCTGCCGTTTGAAATTTTCGCTTACTACCATTTGTACCCATTATTCCAAAACAGCGAAGGCGATCCCTCTAAAAAAATCGAGTGGGTTGTCCTTCAAATCACTGTCTTTCAAGGCGCTAGTAGGAGTAGCGCAATACACTCGAGAACCATAAACCCCTCCCCCCGTCACGTAAAACGTTGTTTTAAAAAGAATGAAATCCCGATTTGATTAGTTGCTGGAGTTGAGAGAATCGCTGGATGTACGTGAGGCCAAGGAAAGTTGTGTGTTGCACCGCGTCAGATATTTATGGTAGCGCATAACGTTTTCTCGTTACGTAGTAAGAAAGCAGCGTGCTTAGTTGCCTAACCAACTATTAAGTCGATTTCTGAGCTAAATCTGAGCGACTCATATAAAGAAGTTGACTTATGAAGATCGTCTAAAATTGCTCAAAAAAAAAGAAATACTCACACCTCACCATAAAAAGTGAGAAAGACACAGAATTTGTATAGAAAGAAAAACTGAATATTTGACCGCTGGAAATGGCCTTCATTTCGCCTCAGCCACACAGTAAACTAAGAAGTAGCTTCTGTTGCCTTTAAAATACTGTGTTCATACTCGTCAACGTTTGTAAAACTTCGTGTACTGAAATAGTATGTTTTAGGCGAGAGGGTTTCAGAATGAGCTGGTTAGCCTCCTGGAGTACGAAACCGTCAACAATGGACGTTCGGGATCGTTACAAATATGGCAAACCTGCGAGACGCCGATGTCGCGCGAACAAAATTTGACGAATTTGACGACCTGTTATGTTGACGTGGAACCATAATTGAGAAGCGGCAGACAATTTGAACGAATTTTGGTTGACGCCATACCTCCATGGCCGAAGAAGGGGGAGGGAGGTAGCAGAGTTGTAAGCAACTTTCAAGTAGTCACCTTTTTGGTCCCTCAGCTCCTAGATTACTGTGGAATGAAATAGTCACACGGGTAGGCAATTAACGGAAAGGATCACTGAGCACGAAACGGATTATATTAATCGCGGGGGTGATGAGGAAAGCCCTCAATAAACCGTTTAATCGTGTCACAATTCCAGTTTTGGTCTTGCCAAAAGCCATTTTGCTGAGCTCCCAAATTTTTGCTGATGGTAGCTCAACGGTTGATTATCCTGGTGCAGAGTGCGAGTATTATTAATCAAGCCAATGGCTGCAATAGTTTTTTTTGCCTAACAACGGTACTGTACTAACACACAGAACTCATATTTATCCGTAATTTTAAAAAAACAAAAGTTTTCTCACCAAATAATATTTTGACAGCCGTCCAATTTATACACGGGTCTTTCTAGGATTAGGAATAACTGAAAATCATATGGATTTAATACTAGTAGCGCCATATATGTGTCAGTCTATTAGTATTCGACAAGTTCGAAATATTTAAACTGAAAATGAGAAATTTCAAACACAAAGCAATTCTTGTAAATACTTACGTACCTTTGTTGAATTTACAACATATATCTGCCTGTATTCGTTCTGCCGGCTACATTCCATTACTTTTTATTAATCATGAATCTGATCTAACATTGTAACTTGCTGCAACGGTAGAGGTTATTAGTGGCCATGTAACGCCAAATTAAGGGTATGAGTAGAAACGGTTCAAACCCAACCATACTTAAAATTATGATCAAAACGCCAAATTTTTAATTCTCAAACGCTGTCATAATTTTGATTACATTTTTTGTATGGGTGTTCTCAAATAACACAACAGTATCACAAAATTCTGGTGTGTAGAAAAATGACGAGAGAAGCACAATAAATTGTAAACAATTTCGAAGAAACTCGATTTTGGGGCAGTTTTTTCGCCATAAATCAGGCTCATATGATACGAGCGCGGTTGAAAAGATCAGGGTAGTACCTTAATAAACTACCAACAGGAGTAGTGTTGAATAACGTTCATCAGGTAATTAGGAGCACCCCGGAAAATTCCGGAGTTCGAACCACCTCCATTTGCTACCACAATTCCCTTATTTTACACTCACATACGCACAGGATCCTCAATAAAGGTCGTGGGATAAGTAGTAGAAATTCAGTAAATACCAGGACGTCACATCTCGATTCAGAATGCCGAAGAGGGAAAGGCTCATGGTTCGACCTGCTTTACTGCTCGCTCAATGGAATAAACGAAGGACTGCCCCGGGCAGATTCTACATCACAGCAAGAACGTGATCGTGTTCATGTTGTGGTAGCTGTCGTTCAGCAGGTTCCTAATGACACGGTTGTCAGGCGGTCTTAACCAAAGTTTTGGAGATCAACCGTTTCTTGCAAGACGCTAAGAACGGTTAAGTCTCGACGTTCTTACCCGATTTACCGGTGATTTGTGCACCTTCGGGCCTCCCAGGTTCTCCCGTGGGAATACGCGCGCCTACAAAGGTGAGCGCAGTTCATTGTGCAGTGTAAACGTTCCAATGATATTCTATTAGCGCGCTTTACAACCGTATTTAGAGGTTTATTGCGTTTTACGGCCGTCCCCGTTGTCTCTTCCTCTCACATTTCCTCACCCATTGGGTTTCACCGCAAGAACCCTCTTGGAATTTATAAGGGGCGGCCTTTCCAGCTCCTCCAAACCGATTTTACGACACCGTCGCCTCTCTCCGGGCTCTGGGAGCTCTCATCTGAGTGTATATATGAAGTTGTAAAACGAAAATTAGGCGGGGTGTAAATGACTGGCTCGCCCGGAGCTGCAATAAAATGCTGAAGGCGTTCTTAGCGTTTTGGTTGAACTCGCGGTCCTATGAATCTCAAAATAGGCTGCCATAAATCAATACGGAACGTCTCAACGAAAATCGCAGGAAACCACGAGAAGAAACCTTCCTTGATTTTGGGCACCAAGATAAAACCTTCCATCTGGCTTGATGGGAGGAAATTGGGAGGACGACGAGACAGAAAGTGCTCTACATCACACACAACGGCTGTCGGACAATACAGGGACGAGTAGCAGAATATCCGCATACAGAACCATCAATATCCAATGTGTGTAGCTGGGAAGCTAAATTAAATATCGTCTACGAAAACGTTCAGGAATCTCCTAAACGGACTGCGCTTCTGGAATGCTTTTGTAAATACACGGACGGCCAAAACAAGAGCTCCCAGCTGAGATCAAAGGATGGAAAGGCGCATGAAATAGGCTGGAAAACCTAAATTGCCTGGAAGGTTGCAGATGAATTGGTTCGGGGCATAAAACAGCGCACAGACGTACTCAACGCACAAAATGAACGTCCGTCCACGTTGTTTCGCTGATCCAGTCACACCTGATGGAGTCTCGGGCTGGGGAGGAAATATAGGGAGGCTTCTGGGTTCAGTTTTTGTGACCCAAAAGTTCTACTCAACAAAAACATAATAAGACATTATGGTGTCTCCCGCCGTGTAATTATATGAAGAAATCGAGGATTCTACCTTTTTTAGATCTCGCAGACAACGTTCCATTAATCGTGGCATTCACATTTGTGAATCGACACGAAAGGTTCTTCCTCGAAGAAAGAGTGGCTGGAATCAGAAATAATAGCGTTGCGTAATCTTTTAGTAAAACTATCCGTAGTTAGCATCCATGCGTTTGATGTTAGGCGGACTGAATTGTTCATTGCTCCTCCAGAGTAAACTCGAGCAAGCTCGTTCTGGAGCGATTGAAGAGAAGATAAACCTCTTTTATTCTGTTTCCTCATAGTTTCCTGTCCTATTCTCCGAATGACTAGTTTCTAAAGTCAAGACAGAATTTGGAATAATTGTGTTCTTTTTCTTTCTTCGACAGGATTTTGTTTTTTTGCTCACAATTATAATAATGTAGGGCAATCACACATTATACATGAAAGAATGAAATCTAAGATTGATCTAATCGTAGTATAAATAAAATAATTACAATACATTAATATAATCAAAATGATCATGCAGCTTCATTGATTCGTCGAACTGAACAACTCCAGCTTCTCTACTCACGAACAGGAGTCACACAAGTTCTTCGAGTTGCCGAGTTCTATTGACTCCGCGTAATCTTAATGGCATCACTCTCATTGTCTATTCGTCGCCTGGCTCTACATGCGTCCACGACCTGGTAGCACCAACTTGCCCTGACGCGAGGAGCGGCTCGTAGTAAAACGGATTCGCGAAATGATATTAACAACCTGGTAAAGCCAAGTCACAATAAACCTCTAACGAAGCGGATCGTAAGAGAGGTTTTTTTGTACGTTTACTTCGTTACGGGAGCTATTTATTAGCTTGAAGTGTATCAATTCCGCTTTAATAGCGAGCGAAAGAGTCGACGTTGTGGGATTTTCGTCCGGTGATAAGCGGATATTTATTGTCGGTGGGTCTCAGTGAACTCCTTTCCGGGCGATCGGGCGAGCAGAGTCGAAGATGTTGGTCTAATAAGCCTATTACCATCAAACAATGCCACATAACCTATTGCGAAGTTGCAAGGGAGATTTGTTCGAGCAAGTCCGATTCGACATGGACTCGTCAAGGATGAAATGAATGTAAGTTTATTACTCACGCCAAGGCTCCACGGGAGGCTCTTGTCCACGCTGCCACAGACACAGTGTCACCGGCTGTGAAGTTGAGCTCTTGGGGGTCGTGGATTTGCTGAAAAGTCCCCACACAGTCGTAGTGGTGTTGACAGGGGGGAGTTGAGGCTGGAAAGCAAGTTACTTACCCCAACAGTCTTGGGTCTCAGCCCGCAGTGCCTTTCATTGTAACCACTCACGAAATCCATTCTACTCTCGACTCAACCTCTACTGGTCGAGATAACCTCACATTCAAAGAATCCCTGCTGCGGTCACGGCTATTTCCATGTCACCGATGACGTCTTGTCGGCCAGGGAAACTGTGTCCACAGAAGTCTGAAAGGGTTATGTGGCATGGCTCTTCGGAAATGGAGGGAGCTTCACGAACCCCTGGAATACAATTCCCAGGTTCTCGAAGAAATTCTAGTTCGGATCGCTACTAGCTATATAACATCCTGTGATGGACCAAATCACCCGATCCCATGTGAAAAATAAGCTCAGATGCCGGCAGAACGCCTTTTTATCGGTTCCAGGGCCGAAGCCAACTGAAGCAGCAGTATGGAAGGTTCCTTCCCACCCTGCCACTGAAACAGCCAAGGATTCATGGGGTCGTTTTCCCCTGATCCAACCCACGGAGGCCATATGGGAAAGAAATATATGTGCAGTCAGAACGCCTTTCTGCGATTCTGGCAACTGGGCATGCAACCCACGCAGGTCCTGATGCTGCTTAGCTACAGCCAACTAAAATGACAACATGAGAGGCTTCTGCCCACGCTGCCACAAACATAGCGCCCGTATAAAGCGAAGCACTCTGATTCGTGGGGTTGCTGGAAATTCCCACACACTCGTAGCGGTACTAGGCATGAGGAACGGGGACTAGAGAGCTATGTACCCTCTCCAACAGGGCCCCGGCCCAAACTGCCGAATGTTGTACCTTCTAAATTTATACTACCTGTTCACTAACAAGTAATTTTTACTTCGTCTTACATACCGTTGACTTCAATACAGTGAGAAATCGACGTCATAGTTTTGAAAACGACAACCACAAACTGAAAATGTCTTCGAGCGGCATTGACGATGGAAAGCGATGGTCCTCTCACGTTCGCTGCGTGACTCCTACTCAACTCCATCGTCTGTAGTGAGAGGTCATAACCAGAGTAAAATATTCAATATTTCATATTCAGTTTCCGCATCAGCTTTCACCGCAGTATAAATATGAAATGTCACGCTTTCGACTTGTTCTCTCCAGCATCCTCTTCGGTGTATCATCTTCCGTTCCTTCGAAAAACCTTCGTTCGTCTCGTGCCATGTCTTCGGAAGATACTCTTCACCCGGGAGAAAACTGAACGAGAGGGAGCAGACTAGGCCCAGAACTACGCCGCCCTCGTCTCATGAATATTTAAATGTATTGAGTAGCTTCTCATGTAGCTCAAGTCAGAGCTTCTCTGACAACGGCATGTGATTTCATTGAGCGGTGGGCTCATTTGAAGTCCTTCTGCTACGTTTTTTTTTTTGTGTGAATTGGCCGAAGGAAGAGACGTGACTAATCTTCTGATCGATGAATTCGAATAGGGAAGGAGTGAGCAACACATTGGGGGTGGAGGGGGGCTGACTGTAGGAATTTTCGAAGAGATGTTTTCAGCAAATACGTGGCGTGACGCATTTCACAGCTTTTCTCAAGACCACGCGCATTCAGCGGTTTTAGGGTTCCAGCAACTAATCAGTATTCTGTTTGGATGATTCCTCTCTAGAAGAGGAAAAAAACATTTATTCAAACTAATTAACATTGACGTTGTGCGTGAATGAGTATGTCAATGGGCTAGGCCCGTCTTATCAGAGGTCTGCGAACCGGATTAATTATATACTTAATACATATAACCACAAATTTACCTAAATCTTATTTTCAAGGAATGAAATCAGTGAAATTTCATTACGATATGCCCAGACCGAGCCACAAACCTTGCGAGGGGAAGCCAATTGACGCCATTTAGGATGCGGTGTAATGGCTTAAAGGCAGGCTCAGTCTTGTAACGCGCTGAAGAATTACTGTACAACGTCACAGTAAGATGCAGCTCAACTCCTGCCAACAAAATTGAGCTATTTTCATAGGATTCCTGGGCAAATGCGGATCATGAAAAATGAGAGGGCGGTCCATCTGGCCAGAGCCCGTTCATCTACTGTTCCAATAGGGCCACTATGGGACTTCTCGGCCTCTAGTCAAAAGGGCTTAGACTTTTTTCAGCTGAACTCCACTTGACCTATTCACTGAACGATTGCTTGCTAGGCTAGATGAATGGGCATTAGATAAATGCCAAGCAAGATGAAAATTCTCGACAAAGGGCCGTGACGCGTATGAAATGTTTTCCTAACATCAGTTGAGAGAAAGAGAGTTGAGCCAGATCACTGAACGATGGACTTAGGGGACATGGCGACTTCAATGCGCGGCTTCCCTTCTTTTCACTCAAACACTCTCCATTCTGGACATCTTGCGCCTATAATGCGGTGGAAACTAGGAACCGCGTGCTGCTTCATTGTTGTTTCTACAACAGTCAGCGACGATTATTGGAAGAACGGACAAACCTACTAGCGTCGACCGCTACCAAGGACGCCTCCAGGTGAATAGTTGAATCAGGTGAGAAACCAGATTAAGAACTCCTCCCTGATGGTACGAAATTCCCTAGGTAGACGTACCTCCCCGCGATTAAACACGAACAACTGTCTTCACTGGGAAATGGACCTAAAAAAAAAAACCTGACGTGCCTCCGTTCAGTGAATGCTGCACGAGAGGCTGGCCTCTTGTATGATAGCGAAAACCACAACCTTTATGACGGTAGAGTGATATAACTCGTTCCGTGGGTCCAGGAACAGCCATCTAGATAAGGAAACAGACTTGTCCTGTAATCCTCGTAATGTCAATGAACATCGGTTTAGACCTTACCGTTACTGTTAAACTTTTGTCGATACTATCGAGTTAGCTGCGACACAGCAGTAACCTTCCGTTGGCTTGTTTTATATCATGTCGTCAAGCATCTTGCTCTCATCATTGAAAAAGTTTTGTGTTGAAACATCAAATTTGTGTTCTCAAAGCCGGCTTCACAGATTGAGATTCAATTTTTTGTGCCATAACGGATATAACTGTAAAATGTCCATCAGTGCGAAAACCACGAGAGCGGTATGTACTTGAGATTCTTGAAATGACAAAAACTGATCGGCTGATTAGGTTTATATCAATGGTAATTTTCTTAGTTTCCAGTTAGATGTAAGAATGAGTTATTACCACTTAAATTCAACATTGCGAGTTGTTATTGATGCTGAACTTGACTTGAGACTGGTGCTGGGTGTCTTGTCTCTCGATTGTCGGGGGAGATTTAATCGCTTCGCCCTCGTACTCATTCTTTCAGACTCTTCTCTCCCCCCCCCCGCCCCAACACACACACACACGCACTCACCTAATAATCACCAACCCCCGCGATAAAATTTAATTTCCGACCACCGTTTATTTAATAATAAAACTCTATTTGGCGGCACCGAACAACTCGTTACGAGTTGAAAGAAAATGCCGGTAATTGCGAAGACGTTGAGCGTCAATAGCGGCATATAAAATGCCGCGCCCTTCAATACTCGACTGGAAAACATTTGCCGCCCAACGATTAGCTTCGTGCCATTGTGTGGTACCGCCAGGGTCGGTCCGAGGGAGGAGGGAACCCGGGGCCTTTTATTATTTCGCGCTAATCCGAACTAATTGGTTGATGAAACGAAACAATGCATCCTTCGATCGGGAAGGTACCTCTTTGTGAGAGAAGCCCTTCGACCGCTGTTGGGAAGCCGAGTGCCGTAATGAGGACTTGACGTTGCTGCAGAGAGGACCATAATGGGCTTTCAACCCTCGGACGATTCATTTAATCATCTACTTAGTGGGGCCATTTGAGCTATGTGTGCATCTGTTCCTGCACACGGTTCTGTTTTCTTCACATATTGTTTAGATTTTTTAGAGTACATCAATCGTTTATGGATAACATGCAGTCGAGTACGATCAAATCTCGCCAGATGTATTAATAAATCCGTCATTCATTCATTCCTGGTAGAACATTGTAATGCATGTGTAACCACAGGCAGGTATGATCGTGCTTAGGATCGTAATCTGGATTTTCGCTTGATTTAACTTTTTACTGGGGTGGTAAGTGCAACACCTTCTTCACAAAGTTGGCCAAACTGTATAAACTAACACAATTCACTTCCGCTCCATCTAGTAGTAATAAGGAGAATCAACCTCGTATTCAGACAGTATTCGCTTTACTCGATAGCCTGTCGTCGAAAACCTCGCATGGTTGCTTACTGATACGACGTTCCAAAGAGCTGTACTGCCTGCCATCTCGAATCCACTCAGCAAAGCCCACAAGTTCCAATTTTTCCCTGTTCTCCCTCATGACCAACGAGGCTTCAGGGAGTTGTTCATAAACACATGAACGACCTGTTAGCAATCAACGTGCTAGACTTGGATTGGGTTGGTGAACCTGGCTATTGATGTTTTGAACCACCAGGCATAAAGCGTAACATTGGGCGTCAATGTCATAAGTCAGATCTTTCTGGTAGCAATCATAAGACGCAGACTTGTACTTGAGCGAGATGTGATTCGTCGACAATCCCGTGTGGGCCCCTGAGCCCTTGCAACCCTTCGCGTGGTCTAGTTCGCCGTTCCAAACGTCCCCTTAACAACTGCTCAGAAGGAATCAGAGCTGAAAGGTTTGACTACTCATCCAACAACCGCCGCTCACTGTTGTAAAAACTACTGTTCGAGCGTGAGTTGTTGTGGGACTGTGTCGTCTCGAGCAGTGTCTGATCCTGTCCTCCTCTCCTGCCTAACCCCCTCCTTTTTCATTCATTCGTGTTCAAAACGCTGTTCGGTCACCTCGTGTTCCCCTGTTTTTCGTCTGTCGGAAAACCTTACCTCGTGTACCGGTTTGGAACTCTGCCTCCAAGTAACCTTTACATTGTGGCTCGGCATCATAATCGGCTGAAAGAGGAAGACATTCTGCTGGGGGCCCCCCTGTCAGCGAATCGCAGCCATGGGAAAAACGTAGGACCTTCATTCCTTTCCGTAAACTTCCTTACACTCCTCGAAAACCACCTGAACCAGTGGCATACTTCATTAGAACAGTCCGCTTCGAACAACTACGTCGTCTCATAAACACGTTAGCAACTGGTCAAGAACAAGAATCCACACGTCCTGTGATGTCCTGTCAGCTCCAAATTGCGTGATACGATTATAAGATGCAGGACCACTGCCTACACGTCTATCGAGTTCCACAACTTCCTACAAAAAAATATTCACGAGGATGAATACAAGTCTGTGCCTTAAGGCACCTGTCAGTACAAGCTACGGAGTCAAAAACACTGTTATTGAGCTGGTTGAAAAATATCTGTAGGGACGCATAGCACAACGATCCTCATCCCCAGTGACCTTTATGAGCTGATCAATTTCGTTTTCAATAATTTTATACAAACGTGATACAAAGTTGTTCAACGTCCAAAATATAAACTGGTGGCGCTTAAGATTCCAGAATTTATTTTTATAGAGCCCCTGATAGTGATCTGCCAAATCTTGCCCTCAACTTGAACTAAAGAAATCGTTCTTCTGCACAAAATTTGATATCTGGTTGGTGGGCTTGGCTATACGATCGGACGAAGCCCATGGTTGTTATTGGCGCAAAGTGTTTAAAATAATTAACAAAAACGCTATGTTGGCCGTTTTATCGCAATTACGCCGAGTTTAGTATCATTTTCTAGGTATTTTTACATGCTGGGTCGAATGTAACAATTCTCAGAGGTGTATGACTACGTATATACCGAAAAAAGTGAAAAGACAGTAATTATATTGAGCCAGTCCACTAATCGAAAGAACTGGACAGTGCAGCGAAAGTAATCGTTTCATCGTTTGCTCTCTATCTCGTCTCACTCCAACCACCCGTCAGCTCGACTCGTAACGTCGTGCTAATTGGTTACAGGCGCCTGTGATTAGTGATTCTAGGCGTTCCGTAGTAGTCAGGTCATGCTTCGTTTCGTTTACCGATATTTTTCGATACTGAATCGAATGGGATGGGTCTCGGAGGTGTGATATTACGTCAAGCTGTGCAAGAGAAGCACAGCGTTTTTGACTTTTTGTACGCTCAAATAACATTAAAGTGATTTGTGCTTCACTTTCTTTCGCTATCACCTTCTTTTGTGTTGTTCCACCCTCAGCAATATTATTAACAAAAAAACGCAGCTGTTTGAAGAAATTCGTTAAGCTACGGCGAGCAAAAAATAATGAGATGACCGCACGGCCCGTTTTAAAGCGCACGCAATTCTTTTTAATGAATCTTAAATGCGTGTTGAGTGAGGTCGAAAGGAGCGTCTGGGATGAATCATCTTCGGCAATTTGGAATTTCGAAAAGGGAGGAAATGTCATCAGCGCGCACCGCCTCGAGAGGAGCGCGACCTCAGAATAACCCGTGAGACAGAACCTTGTCGTAAATTCCCGCCTACGACTATTTCGAGCTCAACTTTCGATTTCCGATTCTAAATTTCAAATCTCGACGGCGATCTGAGGTCAGCGTGCCACTGCGGTGGATCTGTCCTTCCTAGACGCTAATTCAATAGCGCAATCCGATGCCCACGTGCCCACCACCTGAATGTTAAGTCAGTACTACTCGTAATAACCAAGCCACCTTAATTTTAATCATACTTACAAGGCACTTTCAGCTGATACCTTCATTTCTCACTTCATGAACGTCTTTATTGTTGAGACATAGTGTCGTTGGAGGTTGGCCTAATTGGGGCTGCAGTTTTCTCACTTCTTTTACAACATAAATTCAGTAGCTACACACAACTTTACGTTACTTTATCGCCACTATAGTTTCCTAGTTCGCTATAAAAGGGAAAATAAGTTATCGATTTCCACGTCTTGTTGAATGCCTTTTCCGTGGTACAAGATCGTGCTAAATCACTTCGTTCTTCGAAAAGAAAGAAAAAAGAGTCTCTCGTCGAGCTCGAGGCGTCGTAAATTAATTTTGTATTTGTATTCCAGCGCAGTTGCTCTGATTGACCCGTCTCACGAACGGCACGGCGCTTGGATGTCGGTCAATCAGCTCGAACCAACTGTTTTCCGTGTTTGGACGAACGGGTTCTACAGCGAGATGTCAGGATTTATCGGCCATATGCATTGAATTATAATCGATCAATTCTCTTTTCTCTCCTCCAAAATTTATGGGTTGGAAAACAACATGCGCGAGGGTTGAAAAATGAGTTGACGACAGGTTTTAAAAATTGAAAAATTAATATATTTCCACCGGGTTTCACGCAGGACATGTTTTTGAGCGTGCGTTAATTTCTGGGCGTATTCGCCGTGAAGTTCAAGTCACTTCTTCAGCCTCGGCACCAGAATTTTAATACCTGTATCCTGTGCCCTTCGTCTCACTTCTCTGTAGTCTCAATTGTCTTATTTTCGTACTCTAACGCAAATCATGCGAGTGGTTCAAATTCCAACTTGGAGCAAGAAATTAATGTGGTCCAATTTCACATACTGTCTGTAGATCTTCATGGAAGAAATGTGAAATCAGTTTGAAACTAACTGAAGTTATAGTGAAAGGAACTCAAATATTATGTTCTCAATTGCAGCTTTGATGATTTAGCAAACCATTCCACCAAGATGTAACAAATCCTTCGTATGAACCAATGACACAACGGTAATACAACATTTTTGTTGGGGGAAAATGACAAGAGCAGCACAATAAATTATCAAACGTCCCGAAAAAAATTGACTTTAGCACAGTTGATTTCTAATAAACACTGCTCATACGGTACCAGCACTTCCAAAGGAATCAAGGCGTTAATTCAATTAACTACGTTTTGAAATGGATAAAAAACTAGCAGCAATTCATTGTTGACCTCTTCTACCCAAAAGAGTATTCCTAAGCTGCTCAACAGGATAGAAGGTACAGGAGCGGTCTTTCCTCCATGCCTTCATTTTTAATCCCTGCGTGATACTGGTTCCGGATCAGCAAGCTCCATCCTCTTCTGCCCGTCTCTCGCCCCACTGAAGACAGAGCTAGTCCTGGTGACGACGCGAAGAATGGAGACTCTCCACCGCATTTGTGTGGAGAACATGGAGCTGCAGGCAAGGGAGGGAGTTCGATATTCGGGGGTGTAGATACCAAGTTGCTGTTTGGTTTCCACATTTGGCAGAGGAAGCTGCCACAGCAACAACGGCTTTTTCTCGCTCATGAGCGTTGTACACTCTATCCTCTTGGAGGTGTGAGCTGATATGCTGAGCATTGCGGATGACACGGTGCATGAAACGGATGACAGTGGTGCAGGGGAGGTTTCTCAGGAGGCAGTGACAGTGGTGCGTGTTATCCTAATTCACCTTCTGGCAGCAGAATGGAAGGATCGATACACATAAAGAGGGCAACCACCAGAAGAGAAGAAGATGGGATGTGAAGTGGCAAGATGAGTGGGACACAGCCCAAAAGGGGCTGCTTCCAGCATTAGGTCCATGGCTTGGGCAACGCTTGGGTGATGTGGATTTCTATCTCACATGGAGCATTTAGGGCTTACTTCAACCAATTTTGAAAGCCTGCAAGCCCAAACTGCGCTATGCATGGCAGTGGTGGATGATGATTTTCATACCCTGTTCTCGTTTCAGAGCTGTGCAGGCTGGAGGCACACATAGGAATCCACAGGTGGTCAGCTCACCCCAGAGCTATTCGCTGAAGAGGAAAACTGGAAATGCATTGTACAATTTACCAGGGCAGTGCTCAGCCAGAAGAGGATGGAGCTTGCTGATCTAGGGCCTGTATCTTGCTGAAATAAAGGATGAGGTCGTTAGGAATTACTGGGAAGTACGGGAGGATGCATGGAAAAGGCAGCACCCTGCGAGATTCTAGTGAGGGCGAAGAGAACAAGAAAGAAGAGTTGTCATCGCAGAACCTGATGCAATGTGCTGAAAGGTTCCTGGTCCAGTAGATTTCAGTCATACCACATCCTCACTACTACTATTGGATATCGACAGTCCCCCTTAGTCTGATAATGACGAACCGTCACTGGATCCGTAACAACACTGGTACTCTGCACTGAATTGACCCAGGGGAACCCTCGGTGGATCGGTAATAGCAGTTGTCCTTATAAATCTCGCTTGCATAGTATTGGCGTTCTAAAAAAAAAATCAGAGTGGTGGTCCAATAAGGCACCTACATGACGGTCGTTCAGGAATAGCCTTGTATTCATGTATTCATTCAGGAATATTCTGGAATTCAAACTAACAACCTTTGACTAACTTTTCGCACATTCCCTTATAACTTCAAAATATCTGGTGCGTTGCAACACACAACTTTCCTTAGCTCTACGTCAATTCACTTTATACATGGCTGATTCTATTTACTCAATTCATTTATCACTCAGTTCCTTTGAACTTGGTCAAACAACACGTCACAGCAGCAGGAAGCGGTAGCGCTTACAGTTCCATAATTTATTGTGCTGCTCATACTCATTATAGGACCACTATTGAGCAATTGGTACACAGAAAATTAATGAGGCTGTAAACACGAATTTTTTGAAGAAGGATAATAATCACTTTTGCAGAGTTATTGGGTAATAACTGTTAGAACTGGTAGTAAGCGAAACGGCGGTAGTTGAAATTCAGGAATTTCTGAAGTGTTCCTCATGTACCTCATGAGCGTTTTTAAACACTCACACTTTAGGTATTGGATTGGACTACAGTACCAATTTTCTTTAACTTTCTACTAACATTCCAGCGGAGTTTATAAGGAAACAAAGGCGGGCGCTATATCCTCGTTCAACGCATTTTTACAGGAACATTTATGAAGAACAAAATGTAGGGACTAGTTAGTTGAAAGTACTCCGAAAGTTTGATCAAAATCGTTAGAGCCGTTTTTGAGAAAATTGGAATACCGATAAATTAATATTCGACAAATCTCCATTTCTGAGTTAACTTGGCTTATATCTCCGTTCAACATATATATACAGAAATAATTATGGAGAACGAAATGTTGGTATGGGTGACTAAAAGACACTCCATTAGAATTTATCACACCTGGTGAAAAAGTTACCATGGAATTTACGGAAATGTTAGAAAAAACGTCATTTTCGACACATTTTGCTTTTTATCTCTGTTCAATGGACCGTCACAGGAACATTTATTGAATAAAATATGTAGGTATCAACTATTTGAAAACGTCCTGTGAGTTTGGTGAAAATCGCTGAAGCCGTTTTGCCAAAAAGTGTAAAAAACCTATTTTTGCTTCAGGGGCCCATATCTCCGTTCACCGTATTTTCATGGAGATATGTATGGAAAAGAAAAGTTAGGTATTGATTAGGAGAAGATAATTTGAAAGTTTAATCAAAATCGTTAGAGCCGTTTTCGAGAAAAATGCGAAAACCCCTAGATTTTGGTACATTTTCGTCCCCCTCCCCCCCCCTTCCCATCGGCTGAAATCGTCCATAACCTTATTTTGGTGTCTACAAAAAATAACAAACAAAACAAAAAAAGAACCAGCTCAATCGGATCAGCCGTTCTCCCGCAAATCGAACTACAGACACACACACACACACATACACACACATACACACGGACCACGCGACGAAATTAGGTTTTTTAGACTCAGTAGGGTCTGAAACGTAAAGATCTGAAGAAAACCCAATTTTTTTTTTTGGGCCGATTACTATACTTTCCTTCCCTTCGGGTAGCGGAAAGTAAAAAGAAGACACAGTCCTATCAATTGACTATTAAAGAATATGTGGTTTATGTAGCAGCAGCACGAGTACTTACAGAATGGTAATTATAGCCAGGGATGGTTCACCGTGGTCAATGGTCGTGCATTTATGGCACAAGGAGGTGGCATGGGAAGCTTCATCCACAGTAGTGCAAGCCGTTTAGGCTTGCAACTCTACCAATTCAGTGCAGGGATGTTCTATGTTTCGGGAGGAGCTGAGTAAGGTAGAAATCCACCTTACTGTGGCATCGTCCTAGCCACAGGTCAAGTGCTAGAATCAACTGCCTAGTCAACCAGTCCCTTCTAGCTGGTAGCCGTACTCCCATTGCCCCCTTGATGCGTACAGCTACTTCCAATTGTCTCCCAGAAGGTGAATTGGGATAATACCCACTGCCAACATTGCGGCGTCTCCCATCCTCAGAAACTATGCGGCGTATGTATCAGTGTATTCGCCGCATACATGAGAATGGCGTGTACCACGTTGCCACCCATATTGTGCCTGCCGCTGGCCCTCTCGCATTGGCAATCAGATAAAAAAAGACCCGTTGTGGCTGTGGCCGTTTTATAGAAACGCAATTCCAGTCTTCAAACCACCGCCATTTCACTCATTTTTCAGTTATTCTCAATAGTTCTGCTCCTTCTAAAAAAATCGTTTCAAGTATCATGAAACACGTGTGCAAAGATTGCTCAAGAACAGTTGCGGTATAAGTAGGAGCCACTCAATTATTTCCGGAACTTATTTGCCATGACGACTTACAAACAGCAATAAATAAAATATCTTTCCAGGCCAACGAAAACTTACTCCACCACAAGTTCCAGCTCAGACATACGAGGATGCTTCCAGGGAGGATGGGGGCTGCTGTTTTCAGGTACGCCAGAAGCCGTATCACTGTTGAAGCACCGAGAAGTCATTTAATCTAAGCTCACGACTTGAACAAGGAAGAAAACAAATTCAAATCATCCCACGATTCATAAGTGAGTCTCGAGCCCATTCGGGTGCGAATGCTGTTGAGAGTCCCGTGAAACACGTTAAAATGTGAATTGGTGGACTTTTTTTTTCTTTTTACTCCTCGACCAACCGTCAACGCCTAAGAAAGAACTGGGCTGACTCATTGACTGGAAGATGATGGAAGTCGCCTAATATAATTCGAGTTACGTGGCCACAGCTCCGGCTAATAGTTAAACCATCACGAGCTAATCCACCCACGACACACTCGTCACGACGAGGGAACCGCTCTATTGAGACATTAGCGTAGTGACCGGACAGAAAACTCCAGACGTCGGCGATCTGCCCTCTTTCTGTGACAAATGTTCTTTTCAGAGATGGCGGCGGATTTGCGCCGTCACTCTCAGCTCCTGAGAATTTTCCTCGTGTTGTGGGGTTTTTTTTTTTTTTTGGTTCTCTCTGTGGACTATCACTCTATCTCTGTCGTCTAAGTCAGACAGTGTCGCAAGTTGCTCTCGCTCCCATTGGACGCCCTCCATCTTGTTCTTCGAGATACAAGTTCCTCCCTCCAGTCCGGTCTTTGGATGCGTTCTCAACCAACGCTGTCGTTCGTGATGTAGTTTCTCCTCGATTCCAATAGAATGGATGCTCCAAAGATTGTCGACTCTTCGACCAACTCTTTCACGTTGTGCAGTGGGACAGAAAACCGACAATCTATTTTGACCTGTGGGCATCTAACTCAAAAATCACAATTTTCATCTTATTTCTACCTTTCTCAACCCAAGCAAGAAGCGTTGCATTAGGTAAAGAAAAAGTGGTCTCCAACAAATGTTATTTCGCCTGTAACAAGATTTTCGGAAGAACGGCCGAACAGATCATTTTTGTAGTCGCGAAAATGACGTCATTAGCAGTTCTGAACAGATATAAGAACGAAAACGACACTAAAAAGGCATCCTTATTCCCTGCAACCCATTCCTTCGGGCTTTTCGATCAGATAATTTATCTTTAAGTGTACTGGGGGAGCGAAGAGGCGGTGTAGAGGGGGAGGAGAGCGAATAACGTAAGTCAGGGTACGTGGCTGCGAATAGTTCAGCGCAGAGAGCGATCGTCTCCAGTCCTCGAATTACTTGACAGTACTGTAAGAGTTTCATGAGCAGAGAAGAGAACAGCTCAATAATTGATCAACAACTGATTAGCGATCGAATGGCTAGTTCAATGAGCTATTCATACGATGGAAGTTTACTGCTGGTCACAAATTAATTAGTAGCACCCTGAGAAATTTCGGAATTCAAACTTCTTTGCAAGCTTCTAGCTGGGATCTCTGCGACTGGTCTTGGATTCGTCCAGGATCTGTTGCTGTGCTGTGACATGTCCACTCTATCTGCCCCTAAGCTCGATAAGCCTTCGGAGTCCGTGGCTGATCTACATGGTTCGGTTGACAAACGGGAACTCACCCTACTCTTCTGGGTGTTTGGAGTAGGGGGGGGCATCCATAGAAGGGAATACCAGCACTTTCCCGTGGTTAGCGTCGTGCCACTGACTACAGCGATAGCATGTACAAGAGACCAGGATCATTATGTTGTGGACGCTCACTGCCTTGCCTGTAGTAACTAGGTTGAGTCACTGAATCATGAGCGCAGGTGTGTTCGCATACACACAGAGACCAAGTCAAGCGACATCTTGCACTATCTTGCCAAGCCAAGAGGAGCAACTAGACTGGACGGATCTTAGTATGGCAGTGTTGGAAACTCATAGAGTGGAGGCAGGCTGTGATCGTGTCCTAGCGCAGCGTGAGGTGCATGAAAAGTGCCAAGAAGAAGCGTCAGCTGAGTGTGTCAGCGGGTGTTCCCTCGAGACATCGCCACGTGTATGTTGCTCGTGTCGTATCTGAACTGGTGGTCGTTCTGTTCTCCCTCCCAATCCGTGTCTGTGTAACGCAGGTTACATTGGAACGTCAAAATAAAGGATTGGCCAACTCCACTCAAACTAGTATAGTTATGTAGTGATTAAAGCAATGCATTTTTGTCTCAAAACCCGCTGTAGTAATTTCGATTTAATTATTTGAATGGAAAGTTCTAAATTGCACACTACAATAGCGCTCCCATCCGTGGTAAAACTACAAGAGCAGCTCAGTAAATTACCAAACATTTCGACAATAGATTTTAGCGCAGTTATTTCCTTATAAACTCCGCTTCTTCACTAGGATAGTCAGAAAAACTGAGGTGTTAGTCCAATCAACTATCTCATGATGACAGACTGATTACGCTAATTGGATATGTAGGAGATACTCCAGAAATTCCGGAATTCCGTCCACCGCCTACTACACTTACTAGCAGTTCTCATAGTTTTCAGTTAATGATTTTGAAAGTGATTATTACCATTCTCAAAAAATCGTGTTAACTGCCCCATTAAATATCTGTGTACCGATCTCAATAACGGTCTTGACACCTTTACGAGCTTCACAATAAACTCCAAAAGTATAAGCGCTATAACTTCCAAGTACCGTGGAGTTTAATCTGACCAAGTTCAAGTGAACTCAGGGAATACTGAAATGAATCAGTAGCAAAAGCCATGAAAACCAGTGAATTTACGGAGAGCTCGGGAAAGTTGGGTGACGCGTTGCACCTGATGTTTTTATAAATCATGACAGCACGTTCCTCATAAAAGTGACGTTGAAAGCCCTATAAATTACTTATGCAATGAATAATTACTGACGGCCGCGACGTGAATAGGGGTTCTCTGTAGCCTTGAAGCGTCATGTATTCCTGCTCGATTTGCTGTAAAAATATGACGGCATTCTGATTCATGTTTCGCTTTGGACGAATTTGCAAAGCCTCAGTGCTACTTCGTTTATCGGAGAATTCCTGGTGCGCTTTATCGCTCAAAAGATTTTGACAATTGCGGGTGCTTCATTACAATAATTTATTTTTTGAGGAAGACGAGAAAACTCATTAACTAGCATTTCTGATTCGAAATGGGAGACCGAAATAGGTCTCAATTGTTAGGATCCCATCGACGGTTTCAATTATATTCAACCCTCGATGACCGTAAAATGCTCATTTCTTCCCCATTTCGTCGAAATAACAGTTCCGCGACTGCGATTTGTAGTCATTACTCAACGCACGGGGAAGCTAATGCGACGAAACCCGGCTCCTCCGTCTTCAGATTCGGGAGGCTTACCAATCAAATAGTTATCAAGAAAGAATGACGGGATGATGACGCCTCCGATTTGGAACCATGTTTTCACGCTTTGCTCGGCGGAAGGCTCCGAGAATCGTCTCGGTGATTTATGTGCCGAGCAATTTGGAACTCTTGTGACGGAACCGTTCGAGTCATCCTGAGCGATGAGTGGCCTCGAGTTCCATCTTGAGTTTGAGCGGAATCAGCGAAGTGCATTTGGAAAAATATTTGGCGCGAGGCATCGCTCTACTTTTTTCAGCCACATGTTCGTACGGTGACTCGCTAATTCAACACGTCGTTCGCTCAACTGATAACAACCTAACAATATTTATTATGTACTCGTAATTAGCTCACAGATAATTGATGGGGACGTCAACGCGTTTTTTCTTACCAATATTTACATTTCTAGAAGTACAGCTAAAACACGCGTTTCACCTCATATTGACTGTGGACTACGTCTTCTGTCAGAATTCATCATCTATATATAAATGAATCTGTGAAAGTATGTATGCGATTCAGGAAGTATAGAGGAAGCCAAAACTACCTGAATTCGCATTCCAGAATTTTTGGGGTTGCTCTTGATTATCTAATGAAGATCACTCAAATCTCATTCTATAGGTAGCTTATTGGGCTGTGACCTTGATTTTTTCGGGAACGCTACTGCATGAACGTGATTTATAAGAACAAACTACGCATAAATCGCTTTTTGTCGTAATTTTCCGCTTATTATAATTTTATAGTACAGTTTGCTCGCTTGAGCTGTTCATAAAAAACGTTTAATCCAAATCGACGAATGAAATGATAAATACAGTTAGCTATGGATCGAAGTTGCTCATACCCTTATTTAGGCGTCCCATGGTCAACAGATGACTAAATATGCGATAGGAGTCGATTTGCTCCAATTAGGAACTTTTTGTCTTTTTTTTTTTGTTTTTTCTACTTGGTTGAAATATAGTAGGTTTTGTAAAATCCATCAGCCCACTAAATGTCGAACTATATTAGTGGACACTCGGTACAAACTCTGAACGTCCTCTCATCTGGTACAGGTATCATGCTCGCAGTAGGGACGCCTAATGCTCTTCAGACTTGCATAACTTTTCGCTTAGTTTTCAGCGAAAAAGTCCGACAAGCAGAAACACGTTGCCGCGGAGCAGAACTAAATATTCTTTCCGTGAAATATGAGCAAGAAAAAAAAGTAGCGATTGCTCCGTCGGATTTCACGTGAGAACACCTTACACTTGAAAACTGAATTAGCTAAGGCTATTCGAGGCCTCAACTCGAACTGGTGCGTTTTTTTTCTGTTTTTTTCCCCCCGTCGGAAAACGGGAAAATAATGAGGCGTCGGACCACCCGAGTAGTTGATGCACGATTCGTATGAATGAGCGAAATAGCGTCAACGGAGTTTGTGGGACATGTGATATGGAAAGTTTCCCAGACGGCGAGTCGCTTAGAGGAATTCAATGTGGCGCCTTCCAGACTGCCAGCAAATAAAAAAATCTGGAAGACGAAAAAAACATAAGATGCAACGCATCGCACAACTTTCCGTAGCTCAACGAGCAATCTGCGATTTTCCTCACTCCAGCAACTAGTCAAATCTCCCGAATTCACTAATCACGTCACGACTAATACTGAGCACATCCCACCGCGCTCATCCACGTCCTCACTCAGTATGCCTGGGTCCTTCCAGGACTCACACCTTGAGTGGCCAATAGTTCGATTAAGAATACGTCGAGCTATGGTCAGTAGTGGCAGAGACTCATGAAGGTTTTCGAAAATTTCTTCGCGGTACTTGGGAAAGGAAAAGTGAAATTTCTTGATAATCCGCGTCGACCTCAATTTTATTCATGTTCTCACAGTGCCTGGCTTGAAAACCAAAAATATAGCGGCTCTCAGCCTCAACTCTGCACGAAACTTGCTTTTTCTGTCGAAACTCTCATACTGAGAGAAAAATATCAGCGCGGAACCATCGCCAATTACTATCGCTCTAGTTTCTTCAAAATCGCATTAAAATCTTGGAGAGAGAGAGAGAGAGAGAGAGAGAGAGAAAGGGAGAGACGAAGGTTTGAGAGGAAGAAGAGAAGTGCCCTTTATATGTTAAAAAAGGCCTCAATGAGTGAGAAGACTTCAGCACCGAGGGCGAAGGAAGTTTTATCGCCAAAATCTCACTTTTCGAGCAAACGGTCCTTCTACGAAGTGAAAGGGAACATAATTGCAAGGTATTAATATTAAAGAGCGTCTCGCCCTCGCTGAGTGAATCTCCATACAATGTGGGAAGTCTCGACTGACCCAGAAAATGAGGGCACACCCCCGACATTTCGCTTCGAACTCTTCATGGTCCTCAGCTCTGCGCATTGGATTGAAGACGGCGGGTACCAAAGCGATAAGTGATGGCCTCTCGTGCATCTTCTAATTGGATGCGTTGGGTGGGCAAGTGGAACGCTTCAGAGCGCAGTCTTGTCGAAGAGGTTAAGAAAAGAACTAGATGGCGAGCACTCACCCTCAAATAGTTACATTATGTGAGAATTGGAGAGCACTTCGGGTTTTCACGTTGGGGGAATAGAAGAAACTGGGAGAAATCCCCGAGCAGGCGGAAGACCCTTAATTTTTGATGCAGGTTATTGTGGCCCACTGCATGAGCTACTAACGACATACTACTGTCAAGGTCCAGATGGTCTGCCTCATATAAAGAGTAATGTGAATTGAGAGTGTCTAGACCACGGCCCTTGTCGATTCTCCAGACGTAAGAAGACATGTGTCACGTATGGGAGGCTCAGTGAAGGTTAATTTGTACATGCTTCACTTCCCAGGATGGCGAAAGGCAAATGCTGTCGTCTGGACGGGCTCTCAAACACCCTTTATAGGCCCAGAGCTGGCAAGTTTGTATACTTGAAGCTTCCTTCAGAAAAGCAAGCTCGAAAATTACGAAAAAGAAAACAGAATGAATGGACGAGACACTCAGCCTAAGCCGCAGGTAGCTCATAAAATGACCAACCCACAAATTATGTGTCACAATTCGCATTATGTGCTATGTGTCCCGAGGCATTCACTGCAGGTACGTCTGAAACAACAAGCCTACAAAGGGGCAGGGTCAAGACCAATAAGAGCGAAACCTGCATAATATTTTATTGTTAACGACATATCACACCAAACTTTTGACTAAACACAAAATACACAGGTGACAGGCTACCAGATACTTGGGGCATTCAGGACACGTACGTCGGTGGGTAATTGAGCAAGTAAGACCGAGTGGTAGGTTGCAGTGCTATGGAGACGTTGAGTGATGAGCAGAGATGAAATCATGAACACAAAGTTGACTGAAATAGAATGCAAGATAGTTAGAGCAGAGTTAACATAACGATGGTGCACGATAATACTTGAAATAAGAACAATTTTGGTTACGCAGTATTGTGTTTGAAGCGAGTGAGAAAAGTATATGACGGATGAGGCTTCAAGCTTAAAGTGCAGAATGGGAGAGATGAGAAAATATTGTTTAAGTCGGGTATTTTTACTTTCCTTGGCTCTACAAAGTAGAAAGGAAAGTTATGTAATCGGCTGAAAAAACATTTTTGAGTTTTCTTCAGATCTTTACGTTTCAGATCCTCCTGAGTCCGAAAAACGCTATTTGGGAAAATGGTCTGTGTGTATGTGTGTTTGTGAACGATTTTTAGAGAGAACCACCGTATCAAATCAGCTCAAACTTGATATCTCCCCTACAGGTTACTATGGGACACCAAAATAAGGGTATGAACAAAATCCACCGAAAGTTAACTATAGTTATCATAGTGATCAAAACACCAAATATTTTTTTTCTCAAAAACGGCTCCAACGATTTTGATTATATTTTTCATGTTGATAGCTCTCAATAAGGCAATTATACCATAACATTCCCATTTGTGGGAAACTGACGAGAGCAGCACAATAAATAATCAAAATCTTCGACAAAAAGCGTTTTTCCTTATTAACTCCGCTGGAATGTTAGTAGAAAGTTAAAGAAAATTTTTATTATAGTCCAATCCAATACCTAAAGTGTGAGTGTTTAAAAACGCTCATGAGGTACATGGGGCTCACTCCAGAAATTCATGAATTTCAACTACCGCCAACTCGCTTACTACCAATTCTAACAGTTATTACCCAATAACTATGCAAAAGTGATTACTATTCTTCTTCAAAAATTCGTGTTTACAGCCTCATTAATTTTCTGTGTACCAATTGCTCAATAATCGTCCTGCAATGAGTAGGATCAGCACAATAAATTCCAGGACTGTAGGCGCTACCGCTTCCTGCTGCTGTGACGTGTTGTTTGATCAAGTTCAAAGGAACTGAGTGATAAATGAATTGAGTAAGTAGAATTAGCCATTTACAAAGTGAATTGACGTAGAGCTAAGGAAAGTTGTGTGTTGCAACGCACCAGATATTTAGTGACTGAAACAGATAGAAGTGAAGTTCAGCTTGAAATGTTGAGTGAGGCGATTCTGATGCGACAAATGAAACGACAAGTTTGAAGTGTAAAATGACACAGAGAATTCATTTTAGTGGTCAATGTCGCTTATCCGAAATTACTTCTACGCGCATTTTGTGCTACTGAGTTCGAAATAATATCATATTTACTGTCTCGAGCTTCTAGGACTTGTTGGCTAGCGAGCAGACTCCGGCCATACAACCAGTCAATATCCGACCAGAATGTGGCTATCGTAAGTCGGCTCTTCATGCCAGATGAAACTTTTTATCGAAAAAGTTTTATTGAAATCTCTCTGGCTATTGATAATTGAACGTAACTTTAATTCTTACTTCGAAGTGCTAAGTAAATGAGGATTTCGCATTTCCTGCTGGTCGGAATTTGTGAATGTGGTGCTTCCAGCCCTGGAATGAAAACCGTTAACTTAGACTTGAGTCAAAGGTCGGGAGATTGAAATCAGAAGCTTCCAACTCATTTCAGCTCGGCCTTCGTGATGATTTCGGGTGGTTCGAAAAAAAAAAGATTCGCTTTCTTTCTGCAATTGATCGGCCAATTTTGAAAGTTCGGGAGCTCGAATGCGCCGACGCGTATCGCAACTACCGCGTAACGAAACATCCGGTGATCTACACGTCGAAGGAACATCGTGAAAGCTGATCTTTGCCCTCGGCGCATCCGACCTCTTGTGCAACACGTTATTGTGGATGATCCCGCGAGATGAACAGTTTACAACTAGAAGGACTAGTCGCGAATTACTGGAAAATCGATTCATCGCTCGCCTTGCACAACAGGCTTCCGTCTTCTGGACCCGGCTTTCCTGGGATTACCGCCGGATTGTATCATCGCTAACTATAGAAGTAAGTTATATTCCTCACTTTATGGAAACACCTTCGGAATGGTGCGTCTAAATTTCTCACAATTTTTAATGCCAAAGCTACAATCGTATGCGTATTGAGTGTGAGTTCTGAGGCTGATTTCGCTTCGATTTATAAAACGTTCTTCACCAGAGATGCTGCACGACTGAATGATTTCTAAAAGCTATTTAATCATACCACAGTTTTTATATGTCCAGTAACGTCTTCCTACTTGCTGAAAATAATCGCTTTCTTTCCGCTTTGTGCCCTCGATACATTCTAGCCAACACGGGGCATCTGGAGATGATTTCGGACATTATTCATAATTCGATACGACTTGACAAAAAACTGTTTTGAACATCCTTTGGAAATCGTCGATCCGAAATAGCTTGTTTTTTTTATTACCCTCGCAAAGTTACGAAGTGGCGACTAAAAATAGAGCGAGGGTTTGAAATTTCATTTTTAACGAGTCGTTCGAAAGAAATGTGAAAAAGGGATCCCCGTTAAGGGAGGGGGTGGGGGAAGTTGAGAAAAATGTGACGGGGGTTGTTTAGGAAATATGAAATATGAGGAAGAGGTGGCGTCTTCCGCCCTTCTAAATATGATCAAGGAAGTCAACTGGTTTAGAAAGCCCCCCTTCCTTTCGGATTTTTTACCAGTGGACGCTTGTCATTCGACGGCACGTAGAAGTCTCTGCTACCCTTAATTTATTCCCGGTTAATTATTCTGACGCTTCCTATCCTCTTCCGACGACATTCTTATATCCACATGTAAAGAGTCGAAATTTAAGTGAGCGGATCAGGACTGTGCACAACCGCATTTTTAAAAATTTCTTAAAAATAACTTTCAGCTTCGGTGTCAAGTAAAACCATGTGGATCCGGCGATTTTTATTGCTCTGCATACGCAACCAATTGGTTTTTTTACGCAGTTCATATTAGTTGTTTAGTTGGAACGTGGCGTTTAAAATGCTGGAAACGATTATTTAAATGCCAACATAATAATATTATCAATAATTAATGATATTAATAACAATTAATGTTCAAATTATGAAACGGTAAGACGGTCAAATGTAAAATTGACGAAATATTAAAAAGGTGGAATTTTTAAATGTTCACAATACTTTTAATATTATAATTATAATGCTAAAATGCTGAAAATTTACAAAATTTGATATTAATGTGATTGGGTTAGTTCCGCCAGTAGGTAATTGACTAAAGTTAACGTACCTGTTTGGTGAGTCCAGTACCTCATCCGCCAGAGGATACGGGCTCACCTAACAGGGACGTTAACTATGGTAAAATCTGATATGTTTCTAATATGAAAATGCTAAAATGTCCGTTTGCTGCACAAGAGAGATAGATAAAATTCAGTACAATAACGCGACCGATGATACGAGGGAGAGAGAGACGAATGAATGACGGCTTTATTAATACATCCGGCAAGATTAGGTCGTACTCGACCATTTTTACACCTAACCAGAAATTTCAAAATTTAACAGATAAATTGAAATGCGTCAACAGTTTTTGTTTCTTCTTATTATTAGCTAGTTTTCCACAACAACAACATCTTCGTTGCATTCTTCTATTGTTTTTTAAAATTTTTTTGTTAATATTATTTTCTTCTCAAACAATATTCAGATATACTATAACTTACATAATTTAAACAGCCTGTCGTGGCATGCTTTTAGAGAGTTTTGGAGAATTTAGTAAAGGGATAGCAAAGATGTTTTATGGCTTTTTAAACGGTGGTAAACGGTAATTAAGAACTTGTTCCTGGTTTCTAAATTATGAATTTGTGAAAATTTCAAATATTGTGAAGATATGGTGGTTTTTTATTGGTAGTAATTTTGAACATGATCCCTAGCATGGAGTATTGTATTAATTCAATAATTTTGAGAATTTATGTTTTTTAAATTTATCACAAATTTTATCATCATATTTCAAATTTCAAATATATCTAATGGATCTACTTACGGCTCTCTGCATCTTGACACGACAGGTCGTGTTGAGACCGCACATAACCGATACATTGTACATAAAATAAGGCATAATTAAGGTTCTAAACAATAATTTTTTTACATTGATGGGTTTACACATCAGCAGATTTCTGAATGCATGAAGCAGTGAGTGCACTTTACCTGCTATAATGTCCGTCTGTGAAGTCCACGATAGATCATTTTGTAGCATGATTCCTAAATATTCAGTTTGTGTAGCATATTCTATTTTGTTGTAATCTATCACAAAATTTGTTAAATCGCTCAGAGGAAGTTTTGCGCGTAACCTGGCATGTCCTATTAGCACACTGCGGCATGTTTTAGGGTTCAGAACTAGGCCGTGCTTAGTGAACCAATCCGACTGATTTTTCGAATCTTGATTGACCATCTCAATTGCGTCAATGAGATATACTGGTTTGCAGGTTAAATAAATGCTGAGATCATCTGCGTACATAATTCTGCTGCATGTTGAGATTGCATCTGAAAGTCTGTTAATGTATAGGCAGAAAATCAGAGCCGAAAAAGTTGTTCTTCGTGGAGTTCCTCTTTCTAACTTCGCCCATGAAGACACCTTTCCAGAGCTTGTTGAGAGTGAGAGAGAGAGAGAGAGAGAGAGAGAGAGAGAGAGAGAGAGAGAGAGAGAGAGAGAGAGAGAGAGAGAGAGTGAGAGAGAGAGAGAGGGATTAAACATTTTGGACACGGTAGAGATTGAGTTCAGAGAGCAGCACGAAGGATTCATAGTTAACGCTAGTTGGCAGTCTCTATAGAGGTAAACTGCAATGATTTATGACGAGAGCTGAAAGTATAATTATAGAATTTCTTGGGCTCTGTCGTGACGAAGTGGAAAATAAGGGTGGAAAGTGAGATGAGGGAAAGGGGTGAGAAAACGCCTGTCTGGGGAAAATCGAAAGAAAGATAAAAATTGACAAGAGTTGTTAGGAATTTTCAGCAGCTTCAGAGCGAAGTAGTCCATAGGTCAGAGGGGTCGTCAGCTTGGGAAGTCCAAGTGGGTTTGAAAACAGTGAACTTCTGAGCAATTCGGCTTGAGTGGAGTCAAACAGTATCCAAATTGTCAAAAATGTTCAATGTCCAAATGTTCAAAACGTTAAAATCGTTAAACACTGGTGTGTTCTAATCTGAAAGTAGTAAAATGTTTATTGTTCATCATATACGGTCAAATTTTTTAAGCAGAAGCTTAAACGCAGTAGCGAAACGGATAAAAACGGATCGGGAACGAAATTATATTAAGAGAACAAACATGAACGACGTATTACAGAGCGGAAGAGAACGACCGAACTAGGGATGGGATATCGATATCGATAATATCGGAATATCGATATTTTCCAAGCATTATCCGATATTTTTGTATCGATATTTTGAGTTTGATAATATTGGAATATCGATATTTTCTTTGCGATATTATCGGGTTATTTAAAAATCATAATTGAAAAACCCTGTATGATGGAAATCATTACAAACGCTTGCATACGGGTCTCCAACACCGCAATTTCCTATATCGGTTTTTTTATTCAATTTTTTTCAATGGTTTTAATAATTTATTGCCAACACCTACTACCCAAAACCAGGAAATTAAATTAACGGAAGGCTAATTCTTGGAAAAATTGGATGAGAAAGAAAAAGCAATTTATTTACACAAAGTATATTCTAACAATAATTGGCAATACTTATTCTACTATCATAACTAATATTATCAGAAGAAAAATTCTTCCACAATGGATCGTAAAAATAACAATTTATTTAAAGTGTCATCTTTTAGACGGTTTCTTGATGGCTCTATAATGACTAGGGAAAACGCGCGTTCTGATGGCACTGAGGTCGATGTGGCCATCAGGTACCTTCTTGCGATCGCAGTAAGCTGGTGAAACATTTCCACTGAGGCAGGCTGGCACTAGAATGATAAAGGGCACTTTTTGACGTCGGCTTCAGGAGGGGCTCTTAAATACAACTCTACCTCATTTGAGCGTGGAGTGTTACGGGGGGAAGGAAATTTGGAGATGCTTTTGAAGAGCTGCTGACTAAGGCAAAAATTACGGCAATCGCGCCGGGGATTCGATCCACAATCCGAGAATTATGAATCGACCGTCTTACCGCAAGACCACGATGAACCGCTTGCCTTTGATAGGAGTCTGTCAGCACAGAGCACATTGTGGAGCATTCCAGGTTTTCTGTACGACTTTCGCATGCCCGCAAAACAACGAGTTTTATAAATTTATCGAAACGCTTATTCTAATATTATTATAGTAGGTACTTACCTAAGAATATCGATCATTATGGTTTAGATTTCAGATATTTTTTTGAATTCGACCTGTTTCGTGAATTATGCCTGCTTTCCTGCATGTTTAGAAGAAAAAAAGGCACCAATATTTCACGATATCGATATTTTGCAACCGATATTATATCGGCAACGATATTTTCTATTCGATATATCGTTCGATATTGATATCGATATTACCTTTCGATATCCCATCCTTAGACCGAACTAGCGAAGACGCTTAACACATGTACGCCACTATGTCAGGTGGCGGCTTATTGGAGGAGCAGCTGAAGTCAGCAGAGTGACGCTCCAACAAATTTATGCCCAAAATCCACGGTTTTTTTTTTTTTTTGCGTGGAAAGTTCCAAAATTAAAGAAGGGTGGTGTAGACTTTCAATTCGTGGAAAGTGATAAGGGCAGCACAATAAATTAGAAACAAAAGTCCGACGTGCTGCTATTTTTGTATTTTTCTTGGCAACCCTTGTTTATATCCTTCGTCACAAAAACTACTTTGGTAGTCCAATAAAACACCTGAACGTGGGCGTTCAATAATGGTTATGCATTAAGCGGGAGCGCTCCGCGAACAAACATCTTTCGTAGTGGGTTTCCCTCCTCATTTCCCCATATTTTTTGTACAGTACATACGAAACACAAATACCTGATGCTACGATCTTCAGCTAAACAACAACTACTTCGAAGAGTTTTGCCGATAACCCAAGAGGAAAAGTTAGAATCTGTCAAACGTTAGGTCTCAGAAGTGATCATTTCGTCTGGACCGTACGGGAAGCGAAAATATTGAAAAAATGTGTTCGGAGATATAAGAAGGCATCTTCCATTAGCGTTTCTGTGAATAATCTGTGATCATGTGATTGCACGTAAAGCGCCTGTCTACATTAAAGAGTTTGAGGAAAAACTCGACGATTTTTTGCTGCTTTGACGTGAATAAATTATTAAGTAAATAATTAAATTTCCTTTGCTGTTTTATGTTTAGAATCGCGTGATACGTCAAACGTTTGACTGCTGGAAGACAGCTCTTCTTGAAAAAATCGCAACTGACAAAAAGACGAAGTGGCGCACGCTACGGAAGGAATTCCCAGCAATATATTCTTCCGTATGAATAAGTTTTCGCACGCCTGAGAACCAATTAGAGCAGCAAAACGACAGACGCGAAAAAAAAGGTTTGGCATTTGGCGGATGAATGAGCGCTCCAAAGTGCCCAAACGAAAAGTCATTCAATTCTGCGATTCGTCGTGGGAATCAAGAAAATGACACAATCGCATTAGCATTGCTTCCACCTACAACGCGCGCCTCCTCATCTTTCGAGTTTCTTTGTGGTTCACCTTCGTCATGAATCGACCGTGTCAAGGTCTGCGTTTGTACGACGGGGATCCGGCCGGTGGGATGTCGGTTTCATCTTTTTAAACGTCTTTGGAGAATTTATATTTGTTTATCAAACTCGACGTTTAGGTATTTAATGGAGGTTTCGGAGGCGCCGTTTCGAAGTAAATCGACTAAATGTGTGTGGTGTCTGTGTGTAGTGGTGATCGTGTGGTTTGGCGAACACGACACGTACACTGGGCAATACTTCGTTTATTCTTTTGTTACTTGATCACGAATTCCTCACAACCTAACATTTTTGCAATAATTTCCCCTTCCCCTCACCCTCCTTTTTACTTTCCTTGGCTCTAAAAGTAAATTATGTATTGCAGACAATTTTCCTCTTCTTTTCAGCTCTTTACATTTCAGACCGTACTCCGAAAAACATTATTTGTGCGACACACGCACAATAGAGAAAATATGGCCAATACGAATTGGCTCAAACTTGATATTTAGCCCGCAGATTACCATGGGAGACCAGAATTAGGGTATAAGAAAAATCCGCTCAAAATTAATCATAGTTATCATGGTGAATAAAACACAAACTATTTTTTGTCACAATAACGACTTAGATTAAATTTTTATAAGGACAGCTCCTGATGACAAGATCGTAAAGGGTTCAAGTGAACTGAATGAAAGATATAGTCACGAACTCCAGTCAATTGACGTAGATCCACGGAAAGTTGTGTGACGCGGCGCACCTGATACTTTTCCAGTTCAACACCCTCGGTAATTTTCAAGCCTTCTGGGCTTCCCTGATATGATAGTGGCCTCCTCCTGCGATTATTGTCTTCATAATGCTTGCTGTTGTTGATCAGGACATGTGAAACAAATCGATGATGAAATGGACCACCTTGCGTCATTTTCTGCTATTTGTTTAAATCCATTCATGTTCTCACATTTTTCAATTTGATATCGAATCGCCGTAGCGCAAGAGACCAAAAGTTGAGAAATCGACTGAACAATAAAGTTTGCTTCGCGTTTTCGTGTAACCAAGCCCCATCCACCAGACCATCACACAAATTCCCTTACCAATTCAACCTATTTTCAACTCGATTAATGCGAACTTGATTGGACGTAACTCCCTGTTTTAAGTACAAACTGATAGATAGCTCTTACAGTTCCGAAATTTGTCGGGCTGCTTCAGGCTTACCATCTTGTGAGACCTCCGAAAGATGAAACTAACGTTGGAATTCATAGACGATTTATTATTTAATGGAGAAACGACACGAAAATTGAGGATGGACGAAAGGCGATTGGAGGCGCGTAACGTACACGGATTAACTTTTATCGTATAGAGATCACTTGTGGCGAAGGAGGATGTGTGAGAATTAAGCCGTACTGTAATACTACTGTAAGACTCCCTATTCTTGAGCCTGCATTATTCGTCAGAAGCGATAAAATTATGGAACGATGGAGGCGTGTTGTGCACACATCCTGAGGTCTCAGTGGAGAAGAATTATTACGTCATGATTAAAATTGGATAACGTTCATGATATTGGGGAGCTGAGCCCCCCTCCTCCATTCATCTAGATTTCGACGATTAAAACACCGTAGTAAAATCCCTTACTAATTAACAACTAACAAAATTACTTTTGACAGCGAGCGTTCATGCGAGATTTGCAACATACTAGGAGCAACAGACAGCGTTCGCAATTTCTTTCAGCAATGCGCAGTTTTTGAAGCCGAAAGAGAACGGTGGCTTAACGAAAAACCCCTAAACGATGGACAGGCCCTATACTGGCTCGAAGTGAAACTGGAACACGACTGGAAGAAGCTGTATTCTTTTCTATATACAGCCATCAGACAAAGAGCAATTATTTTAAATAAAGGGTTTCTTTTCTGACGACTCGAAAACGGCAATTTTCTTTTTAACTGGATGTTACAATTTACTTTTTTTCTTGTTGAGAATACTTACATAGGGTACAGTTGTATTTATGTTTCCTACCATTCGAATTAAGTTCGTATGCATATACCTTTCTACTGAAGCTACATCAACTCTTGTAATAACTTCGGATTTATACAATAAAACATTTCATTCATTCATCCCACTCGAGCGAAAAATTAAATGCTTCTCACTCAGTGCCTCAGTAATTGATCTCAACTATTCTGAGTTGCTCCGACGTATGTCACTATTGTCGTTCAAGCTTTAGCCAGAAAGCCAACGTTTCTTTAGTTCTGTAATTTCTGAGGTATCTCATTAGTTTATCATTAAACTCGTATCATTTAGGTAGGTTATTAGACTACCGTCCTGATTCTTTGATGATGAAAACGCTGCTGTTTATTATTGATTTCACAGCTGATACCCATCCCATGCGATTCAGGATCGAAAAATACCACGGTTGGTCAAAGTGAGAGGCAGTGGGAGGAAATGAGCGTAGGCCCGGGGAAAAGAAAACTTCCACATCGTCCCACTAATTCCTTCAAAGAGTAGAATTCGCCTACATTTACTATATTCACAGGGATTTCACTGTTCTCCGTCTAGACACAGTCTACACCCCACCAACCCGTCCTATTCAACTTAGCATAAAAAAAGCATAGGAAACAACACCAAACACGACGAAAATGCTATAAAACTCCCAAAACTTTGTTTTCGGTAAATTTTTCAAACCATTTTTGGTCAACAATAGCCACGGGCTTCGTCCGATCGGGACACGATACCGAGTGGATAGGACATGATGATAATCGGAATCAATAATTAGCCAAAAAACCAGCAACTTGAAAGGAGAGGCTAACGAGCAAACAACGAACTCGCTTGACAGAATAGCACGTCCTAAGAACCTCCTTCTCAGCCCAAAAATGCAATAAGCTCAATTAAATGACCAATCTTGTCTGGAGATCCTCGGTTATCTTTGGAAAGATGCTTGTCAGCCTGTCATGATGAGGCAGAGTTTATCACGTGCTGTACTAATCTTGATCAGCATGTGTACGTGTGGTTCAGAATGCGAACATTCGGGTTTCAGAGATTTTTGTTGGCGTAACAACCATGGGTTTCGTTCGATCGGACTACCAAGCAGGCGGACGCGGCTGGATTGAACAATAAACCAAAATCTTACGGTACTATTATATTATTTGAAATTAATCACACAAAACCATCGGAGCCGTTTTGGAAAAAAAACATGGTATGTTGATAAAGATGATAAATATAGTTAATTTTGGGCTGATCTACTGGGTTTGAACTACTTCTGCTCACAACCTCATTTTGGCGTTCAGTCGGGGGAATATTTGACCCTCGTACAACCGCAAAGTTTTCCCATGTAGCGTTTTTTCACCCTTTAAAATCTGAGTCATTCATGCAAATTTCTTCTCCATTTTGTCGCGTCGGGAACGTCGGAAAATAACGTCGCCGTTCGTTTGAAGAAAAGAGAGAAAACCGGAATTGAGCAATTCCGAGTGACAGCCTTGAAGTTCTCAGAGCGGACGGAAAGCACGATTGAGAACTTGATCGGCGAACCGATATAAAGTGCACGAAGAAAGGGGGATATTTGTAATAAATAAAGAACATGACCCACGATCTCTACCTTTTCTCTCTCTTCGCGAGTTGATCCTATTATTTATTTCCAAGCCCCTGCCCCCTTGTCATTTTCCTTCCTTTTGTTGGAAGTCGAGATGTTTATTTATCGAATTATTTCGTGATTACTCGGTACTGAATGTATTTATCTCATAATTCCATAATTTTCTGAGCGTTGTGCACGAAAACGGTTCACAAATGCCGTTCAAGAACCTCGACGAACTCTGATACTGCACCCAAAGGTGTACGCATATCGAGTTCATTTCTTCACGATGAAAAAAGATCTTATATTTCTCAACCCTAAGAGTTAGGAAGAGATGAGATTTCGGGTTTCCATTTGAACGTTATAATACCTCCCGAGTCGGGAAGGTTATGGGAGAACTTGTCTCCGAACCAAATGCCGCTTTCATGCACTTATCCCTGTTGCTGACGTATGCTTCACTCGGTATGGTTCAGGTTAGATCTTCAGGACGTCCAGGAGCTTCCACAGTGTGGAGCGTCAGGCCAGGTACCAGGTACCAGGTACCACCAGGCCACACCCTCTATTTCACACAATTGTGCATCTTGGGAGCGTAATGGCCATGGTTTAGTTTAAGCCATTTCACAGGCAACTCCAGAAGTCAAGGTAGACTTTCCTTCACACGTGGGGCCTCTGAAGGGTTCTCAAAAAGGGGCGAACGACGTATCAGTAAGTTATCTACTCAACCGGGGTGGGGTGGGGCCACACCTCAGAGTCCAGTGCCTTTAACAGAGCAGGGCTGCCAACTAAACAGGTGATTATTATCTCAGAGAGAGAGGATATAGAGTGTTTAAATCAGGTCAGAAGATATAAGGCCTCTCAAGAGAGCACTGTTGCCAAGATAGTACGCTTTCTCGTCTTATGGGAGGTATATAAAGATATTGAATCGTGGATCATCTGATAGCATCGTTTTTACATACGTGAACCAAAAGTTTTGACGTTGGTTATTTAAAGTAGCTGATTACCAAACTGTATCAACGTCTCTTTGTCAACAGCCATTATAGATGTTATGTTACGTACAACACCCTCAATTATGATACAAGTTGATACGGAATCACAACGAGAACTGAACTTTTATCGCATCAAGTAAACAAAAAACATGAATCCTAGCAACCGACATATTGGCAACACAACAATAGAGATGACACATTTCACTGGCTGTTAAATGCCCCCTTCCTTCCCCCCCACCTGTCTAATCAGCTGTTTAACTGATGATTTTGATGTTTCTTCATTTGTTTCAAATCATCATCTCGACGGAGGTCTGTTGAAATTTGTTATCTAAATGAGCTGATTCTCAAATTGTTTGTCAAATTTATCAATGCTCATAGTCGTGGAGCCAACAGTTGATATACCGGAGGGTACACTCAGAGAAGCCGTCAAGATGTAGACTGGCTCTCAAGCCTCCAAACATGGACGCAGATCGAAAAACTTACAGTGCTTACAGGAGGCTCAGAGCTAACATCAAGTTAACTAAGAGGTTACTCAGTAGAAGTTGCACCAGACGTTAAATCGATGGCCTGCTAATTGGTAACTCACCTGGGAAACCCAAAAGCGCAACCGCAACTGGACAGATACCATGAGAAAGCGTCCTTTGTAACATTTCAGTGCCATGTACGCATGTGCCGCAGATAACACTTTTTCACAGTCAAAACCGCCAACGATAGATTGGCCTTTTTGACTGAATACAAAATACCCCTGGGAAACTATAAGCCATTTGGAATTCAGAATTAACTGAGCTAAAACCTCAGCTTAATGATTGGTATTCAAATATCAAGTGACTTTAAAGAGCCCTCAATTGTCCCTAGAGCAGATTATTAGAAATATGTTATTAGTTGGCTAATTTCATTAGAATGTGCCCGATAATTTATTTACTGGTTCATTCGTACTATAAAAAATATATAAATAAAAATAATGATATTAAAAAAAGCGAGCTGTGCCGATTTGTAGTCAGTGACGACAGTGATACAAATTAAATAAATAGATATATCTAGTGGTTTTGAGAATATGCTCCCCCACTCAGCGCAGAACTTTGTTCTTTGTAGTGAGGTAGTTCCTGTTGTTCAGCCAATTGTACATCATATAGTTCTTGGGAGGAATAAACTTATTTTTCATTTCATTTTCATATTCGCTGCATTAAATTTTGTGCTGCGTCGTACAGAATATTTCGCTTTTATTCCAGAGAATAATACACTCCTCTCAAAACTCGTCATAATAATCGTGAATGGTCGTTGGTTATACAATAAAGGTCTCATAAATAGAGGGAAGCCATTAAACTCCACAACGTTAGGCGGCATCAGCTTCTTCGTGGATTTTTACAAAGTGAAAACAAACTCAGCGAAAAACTGATTGGAATTGTCCGCCCCAGACCACCTGAGTTGGTCGGCCGAGCCGGAGCCGGAATATCGAGCCGATGGGAAATGAGGAGGAACGAGGGTAATGAACACGGGAAAAGGCAAAGGTAATGAACAGATGTTCACCTTAAGGAATGCAAATCTCTTTCCCTGGGAGCGAATGTGTGCTAACAGGGTGCATTTGCAAAGTCGTGGAAACAAGAGTCTAGTTAGCTATCGCGCCCTCTTCGACCAAACGAGTCGACCAGGCGCTAATAACAAGCCCTCCCTTTTGCTAGACATCGGCTTCCCATCTCCGCCGCCGCTAGTAGTTTCCTTCCAGACGCCAAAATGTTGACTTGTTGGCTTCGCGTGAAGCTGCGAGAGACCCGCTCTCCTAGTTGAGCCCCTATTTTCTGCATAATTTGAATAATTCTGCATAATTAGGCGGAGTCTGAAGAGTATAGGTGTAGCCTTAAGTGAATTTCTCAGTCGAATTGTCGCTCCGGTTTTCATTAGCGAGTGACTTCGTGTTCCACACATCAACCTCTGGCAGGAGACAAATCCGCCTACACCACTAGCTCTCGACACTTTCCCACGAGTGAACGTTTTAACGGCTACTTAAGTAATTCAGACCCGTTAAAAATAACCAGCGCACACGTAATTTATGGGACTGAACGTTTTTTAGAAGAAATTTCGTTTATGCTGTTTTCAACACCTACAACTTGACAGATCAACGGTGGGTGTTTATTTGTTTAATTGATACAGACGCTGACAAAAGCCCTTTTTATATGCCCGATGAGTATATATTTATCGCTTATAAATGGACAAACCATCTATAGCATTTATAATTCCAGAAAACGTGCCTTAAGTTTATTCTTCCTTTGTATGAATGATTCATTAAAAATATCTGCATTTTAACCAGAAATGAATAAATCCAAATATCTAACTGCAAGAAAACTAGGGTTGTGATGAAGAGAGTTCGTCGATGATGTCTAGGCGTGGAACAAATTGTGGGGTAAGGAATGTCTAGCGATTGTAGCAGTGCGGCACAGCCATCTGAAGAATTGAGCCGTTAGATCACCACAGCGTGATTTGGTGACGATTACGATGAGATTCGAGATGGCAAAGGTTTGGGCTACCATCAAATTGAAGTCGGGCCAAGGTATTCCTCGTCTGAAAGCGACAAAACGAAGGACTTTGCTTGCCACTGCGCGTCCACGCCTATGAATCCTCTAGTATGTTGCCTCAAGCCTGAAGAAGTCCACACTCGTCATACCTTTCGAACCACTTTCATCAACCTGGGGAAGCAAAGGTACAATGAGGATCAAAAACAATGCGGAAATCTCTGAATGCACTCGCCCTACCAATTAGGGCTCCTGAGCGTAAGAGCCAGAGAAAGAGAGAATGCAGATGATGAGCATGACGTTAGTGAGCTCTAACCAAAATTAAGCCGCAGTTCGTTTGAATCACATCAACCGAAAAATCCGTCAATCGATGCCTATCGGTCGGTGTTATCAAACCATTCTCAATCATGACACTTCGGAGGTTTTAAAGAATTACCACTTTGGGACACGGTTCTCTAAGAGCTATTGCCGTATTCTCCCACCCTGGCGTAACTTCCCCGGCTTCGGCGGGATATTATTATTTACGTGAGAACGTATCAGAATAAAAGCCTAGTCGATGGATTTATTTACCCATTTAAATATGCACGGGGTGAAGCCCAGTTACGCGAATGGAAAAAAAACTCTCCAGGGTGCACACTATACGGAATGAACATGTTATATTAATCTTAAAAAGTGACATGGTGACAACTGTGAAGGTGAAGACACGTGAAATAGATTGGTTGTACGGGCACGACGTTGAGGTACGTGACAAATGAGCTGTCAGCAACTCCACAACAATGATGTACGGAAGCCAGCCTGCAAGGAGTGACATCGGGTTCAAAGTCAAACCCCCAAAGAACACGCTGGAGCTGCTCGATACAATCAGGCGTGTTGGCGTAGAATGGTGACCAAAATCGGGTGGACCAATGAGTCGAAAACGACAAAAAAATAAAGCAACAGGGCCGGTAAAGTCTATCGTCAAGAAGCCCATACTTCTCATACCTCTCAAACGGGTCTCGTCAATGTGAGAAGAGAATGTCCACAGAGAACCCCTGAGACCCTGAGATCCTCAAAACAAGTCCTTCCCGTGATAACGCGACCATTCAAAGAGTAAAAGCAAAAAAGAGAGACGTTAAATCTAGGGAAGGACATGACCGCACATTACGTTTGCGAATAGCAACCAGAACAAACTCTCGTTGCAAATTGACGGCTCTCTCGAGACATCGTTCACAAAAATCGAAAAGAACGTCGGTTCGATATGGGATCCTTTAAGGACTCGTCGAAAAAACATACTTGATCATAAACATCTGGGAATGACCTGTGAGGTAACTGCTGGAGCACTTGAGAAGGGTGCCAACGAAGCCAAAGGCCGTCACTTTACTGATGAAGAGACTTTGAGAGTCTTTATTGCGGTATTTAGCAATGTACGTATACACACAATCCACCTAACCACTGGATTCAAAACTTGGGGAGTCAAGAGCGTAAGTGTCGCATGAAAGCATGCTAGTGTTGGGACAGAAGATTACCAACCAATGGCACGACGGGATTCTCCAAAATCTTGGGGATTGTGGACAGAAAGCAGACCGGCCGATACTCGTCAACCTATGATTTATCGGCCTTCTTCGGGATGGGTGACAAGAAAGAAGTTTTGCACCACTGCGGGAATTGCGCTAGAAGAAAGGTGCCGATTAAAATATGGTTGGTAGCAGTTGAAAAAAAATGAGACGACTCCCTTCGAAAAATTGTTAAGTCGACACAAAAAAAAACCACTGGGTTTTTTACAACTTCAAAGCCTTGATTATGCTAGCTCGATTTGCACGTTCTTTGAGTAGCGAACTGTGAAAAAAAGAGTGCACCAAGCCTTCAAAATTCAAAAGCCGTTCTCACCTTCAACAAAAGCTTCTCTCGAATTCATCTCACCCTCGTGCAAATAGTGACATTTAAAAACTCAGTTCCAATCAATAAATTTCTCGTCGAATGAGGGCGCCTTTTCTCACTCTTCCTTTTATGCTGATTTGAAATTCACGATGCAGCTGCAATCTGACTCCGTTCACAATGGCGCATACCGAAACCGGGCGCTACAGTTCTCAAAAGCCATTAAACACCGCCTGAAGAAATCACAACCTCACGATAAGCGTTCATTTGGGTCGCATTACGAATCATGAAGTCGACGAATCCTCGAGTTGGGCCGAACGTTAACCCACATTAAGAGTCACGTAAGCGGTTACAGTTGATGTTTATTTTTCAGGGTGAGATGGACGCTCAACGGGTCGATTCGTCGCATAATTACGCGCGTGTGTGAGAAGGAGTAAGCCCTTCCATGGAAACGAATTGTGTGTAAAGCAGAACGGTCCGTGCATTTCAACAGAATTACAAACACGAATATCCGATGCTGAAAAGATTCTCCAGCGATGTGCGCCCTATGAAGACTGTCGCAATAATGTGTTGTTTGCAACTCTTTGGCATTTCAATGTTCCTTCTCCATGCCTTCCTAGCTGAATGTCTTTCCCTCTGCTGTGAAAATTGCAGACGTGATTACCCTCTTCACAGGTGGTGATCCTTTGCAGGTTTGTAATTACTGGCTCTTCTAAGTGTCTCCAAGCTGGTTGAGAAGTGAGTAAAAAAAGTATGATCACTCGGAGATGGGTGAATTGCATAATAAGATCAGTTTGAGTTCGGGATGGAGCACTTTGTTCCCTTCACGAAGCTGTTGACGAAGTCCAAAAAAAAGATTATCAATCCTTCGCTGCTAAATCAGTCGACTCCACTGATATAGATCAGCTGGTAAAAGCTCTCGGGGGTAGCTGGCGAGCTTCACTGGTTTAGGAATTTTGTGTATAATGTAATGCAGGTGGTATCAGTATAACGTTGAGCTGGAGTAATTCAAAGTAGTACTTTGGACTCACTTTTGTTTTCCATTTACTTTAATAAAATTGAAGAATTTCCGTCGAAAAGATATATGTACATGGCCCTGTATGCCAGGGTGATGATTGGGATGAGGTTTTCGCACACATAAACAGTGACGTCTTGTACAACTAGCAATGCTCGAATATCCTCAGTCTAAACTCCGACAAGACCAAACACTTTGCTAAATTTGCTAAAATTTTGCTACGCTAGATGAATGAGCATCAGATAAATGTCAATAAAGATGGTGATCCTCTTCAAAGGAACGTGGTATGAATTTTCCCCAACATCTGTGAACGTCTTAGGAGAAATTGGGTTGAGTCAGACCACTAGACGAGCCAGTTCATTTACTGTACATGGCAACCTCAACGTGCATCTCTACTTCTTTTCTTTGTACGGCTCCATCCTGAATGGCTTGAGCCACCAGTACAGGGGAAACAAGAAACCACGAGCTTCTCCACTGTAGTTTCTACAACAGTGAGCGACGGTTGTTGAAAAAACAATCACACCTTCAAGCTTTTACTGCTACTAAGCAAGCCTATAACCACTTGCGTCCAGTTGTGATTGATACCTCTCATTGAAACATCCTCGTGAATTGTTGGATAAGGTGAAAAACCAGATCAAGAGCTTTCCTCCGAAGGTACAGATCCCCCTCAGTTATATCCCTTCATGCTAACACATGAGGATACGCTCTCATTACCTGGAGACTGGTTAAACTGTACCTTCACAGATCTGGGTTCAGTGGATACTGGAGTGCAATCGCCAACTCTCTTGAGCGTGTCATGGGACTGTCATTTTGATGAGGAAACACGCTTGTTACAAGGAATCGTCTTACATATCAACTGCAACAGCTGTCCAGAATGCGAAGTACTTGGGAGTCACAATAGACGACAATCTGAAATGGATTGGTGTACATTGCCTCACAAAAAATTGTTTAAAATTGAATTGAGTCTTACACAGTTTGAGGTATACTTTCCATTTTCCTTCCGAATTTACCTATTGTTGAGTGCAAGGATGGAATAATACCTTAACGAGAAGGACGAGCGAGGGAAAACTGTATCGATCGGAAATAACATAGTTCACGAAGTGGGTCTCTGCATAGTTGAACAGGTGTGAGCACGGACGAGAGCTTTGGAAGACTGAAGCAGTATGAGGCTGACTGGTAATATAGGAGTGGCCTAAGAAATGGGAGAGAAATGGGATATCGGGAAACACATCGAATTCACAAATGTGGCAAAGTGTGGCGATAGATATATCAACCCTTGTGTTTAGTAGAGTTCAGAATATTGAAAGAAATGTCGTCAACAACCATCCACTGCTGGAGTTTTTCAGGATGATGATGAGCCAATAAAGCTGCGGGACCAATGGCAGTTGCAGTGGCCACAGAGGGGCCCATATCCCAACTCCCCAACACGAGCTCATTGGGGGGCCCACAGAGTTTCCCAGCCTATTGTAGGTACCCATTGCCTCACCCCCCTGGGTTTTCAGGAGAGAGGTGCCTGGTCGGGGATCGAACCAGAGTCCGCTGGTTCTCCCAGGACTCCAGCAATAAGTAGCCACAGATTAGAAAACTCGAACTGGGAAAATCCGATAGGGTTGAGAACAGTGAACTTTTGAACCGATTTGAGAAGCTGAGGCGAACTCCTTTCTTTTTCTTTATTTCATTTCTTTCCTTCCTCTGTTTTTTCTTTTTCTCTTCCTTCGTGCCTTTCAATTCTCATTTCAACACTTCATTCCTACATTTTGTCTTTTGTCTGTCCTACCTTTGCTGCCTTTAATTATTTCACTCTTCTGTCCTTCTCAGCTTTGGCCGAATTGGCGCATTGCCTTTGGCCTTTGGAAATCGCTTGAGCGTGTTATATGCGTACCTGTTAGGAGTTCAATTACCCTCTCCTGCTAACAAACCCTCTCTTGGAGTTTTCAAAAAGTTCAACCCTCCCATCCAAAATGTTTACCCTTCCCTCTCAACCACTGCTAACACATTCCTACTCTCAGGCCTCCATAGCCGGCTCAAAAGTGAACATTCCACAATCAGCGCCGTAGTATCGGGTAGCATTCTGATCTCGCCCTAACACCAGTTCACATATTTAGAGACCCACTGTGTCGTGTGAACTAGCTATCCTGGCCGCTCAATCAGAACTCTATCGTGGTAAACGATAGATTGTACTTTGTTTTCTTCACATGTGCACAAATACGTCGAGAAAAGGCCAGAGCGTCCTATTTCCTTCTAACGAGCGTCGACAGACCTCCGAAGTCGTATCGTTCCCATTGGTCGCCCCCACTCTCGTTCGCTTTCTCTGAGAAAATCCTAAACGCATCCGCGGTTGGGCGGGATAATGCAGGCCCATCGAGGAAGATGGATAACCGCGTTTATATGTATTAGCCGAGTGTCAAAGTTTAAATAGAAACGACGGCAAAAGTGTCGCCGTTTGTTTCCTTCGCCTACAACGCCTTTAGAGAAGACACGGAGTAAAAACAACTTTCGCGGGTATCGTCTTCCTTTAATTTATTCTCTTCTTCCTCTTCGCGGATAGTCAAACAAGTTCCCCTTTCTCCGGCTGCATCTTGTCTCCGTTCGAAAACGATTAAAATTCTCTTTAGGGAATGGAATTTACGAGGAATATGCTCGTTTCGAAGACGTTGTTGCACGAACAATTTTTCGTTAAATATTTGCGCACAACACATTGAGCATCTTGATTTTTTTTAGTCTATCTTTCCATTAAATCATTCCAGAAGATGCAAAAGAGCTAAGTTCCTCGCGAAGATCTTTTTTAAAATAATCACAAAATACACACAACTTTCCTCGGCCTATTGCTTTGTCGACGATTTGTATCGCTCTAAACAGCAACTAATCCGATTTCCATTTCACTCAGATTATACGATAGATTAATATATGAACCGATTAATGACCTGCAACTGAACGAGATGGCAAGCTCCACTCCTAGGAACGCCACTGCTGCAAAGTTGAATACTGAAGATGAACTCGGGAAGGCCACGCATTTGCGTTTGGTGAATCTATTAGATGGAGCGGACCTTACTGTAGAGTATATCGTCTATTATTCAAGGAAGAAACCTTTTCTTGTGTTGACCCGAAACCAAGCCATTAAATTGGGGCTCCAGTATGGTTCCGAAACACGATACATGTACGTAGTAAAGTTCTACTAAGCTGTTTTCAAGACTCTAGAGTAGCCAACTACGTTATGGAATACCCTGGAGGGATCTAGTACTACTCATTTTGAACGATTCAATGTCATTTGCACTCAGAAAATGCTAACTGATGGAACTAAAGGTTCTATATAGCAACTGGTAGTGCTCAATTTGTGGGCCATACATACCTCACGGTGTTTATTGAGTGATCAACACTTTACCGAGACTGTCGAAAGAATTTTGTTTAGAGAAAGAGAAGATTTTGTTGAACACAGGGGTAACATCGTGAAATAAAACGACGTTTAGTTTTTGAGTTCTGGAATTTCTGTCGTCTCTACAATCTAGATAATCACTATTATGAAACTCTAGTCGTATAGGTAGCTCATTATAGACAAAATTGGACTGAAATCACTTTTCGGCAAAATTGTTGATAATTTATCGTGCTGTTCTCGTAATTTTGCCAAGATGAGATTTTACGTGACAGCCGTATCAGTTTTAAATGTTTACTAAAAAATATTCTTCAAAGTCATAATAGGCATTTTTGAGAAAACAAATATTTGGTGTTTTAGCTCATGAAATCGTTATTATTTCGTAAAACCAAGATAGTAAACACGATCCTTCTAAAAAAAACTTGTTCGCAAGATCGTGTTTCACAGAGTGTTCTAAATAACTCAACATTAAACACGTTAACTCAATGAATTCCGTTAGAAAGCCCCTGAATGATAACAGGGCTGGGGAAGGTTGTGTGGTGCCTCGCACCGGATATTTTTCTCGTGATCTGGTTAAAAGGGTAATATCGCCCTTTTCGCGGAGCGAGGTTATCGGGCGTAATATTTTATTAAAGCGATGGAAATGAGAAATCCCGCTCAAAGTAAAGGCATAAGGACAATGCAGACGTTGGTTGGCCTACGCCCTCATTCCTAGTCAACACCAAGATCGTGCCGATCTTCGCGAAGGATAACGTTTGAATTAACCTACATCTTTCATAACCTTTGAAGAAACAATAACGTTCTCGTCGATGATATGTGAAGTCCCAAAGTCGCAACAGGCTCCTCCCACAAAATATGATAATCTAACGGTCTCTTTTTTCCCATGGTTCTCCAAATTATTCGGAGATATCCGCTATTATCGGCTAAATATGGATTAAGGGAGCGGTCCGTTATCGTGAGTACAGGCTCCGTTTTGTCATCCCACGGGTGGGCGGAAGTTTGGTTGGAAGTTTTCCGTTAATCAGGAACTAGCGGTTTGTGAAAGTTGGGTCCTTCCCAGGAATTATCGTCTATCTCTTCGGCTCATTGACTTTGATATGAGCCAAATCGGCTCAAAATCAACTATAATTATCATAGAAACTAAACAGCAAATATTTTGTTTCTCGCAAATGGCTTCAACGATTTTTCAGTACATTTTTTAACACGACAGAACCACTCGTGGAAAAATTATCAAAAACTTCGAAGAAAAGTAGTTCAATAAATTACTTTTACGGTGAGTGTAATATCTTTATGACTATGATGCACAACCTTAGAAATTCCAGAAGTCCTACCCCGCCGTTTTACTTATTACTCTAAAACGTTTACAATATCATGAGTTACCTGTGCGGTTAATACGAATTGAGTGAAAAATGGGCTTTGTTGGTAATTAGTGAGATAAAAGTTGCTCAACACACGTGGGGGAGTCTAAAGGTGTGCGGATGAGTTTTAAACGAATGTTTAAAGTTGAACTGTTTTTGGAACATCAATCACGGCTACAAACAATTAACAATTGTTTTTAACAAAACGTAATATTGTTTGAGATGTTGCCACCTGACTGACCGCTGACAGGATGACCCTGGAAGTGGGGCAGTACAGTGCGAATGGAAACTTTGATGGGATTGTGTGCTGGCCTGCGTATTTTCACCAGCTGATGGACGATGGTTGAAAGATAATTGACTAAGACACTTTGGACGGGCGTGGGACGCTTGCAGCTCTGCAAAAGCTACACTACTGGACTTTCATGACAAAGGATGTTAGGTTAGCCTGCATGTGAAGTGTGCGTTGTGAAACACGGGGGAAACCTGGAAGTCAACGACGCTCTCCGGTGGGACAATATACCTCTGGTTCTCCATTTAAGCGCGGATATGTTAGGGATAGGTTCGTTAAGATAACACTGAAGAAGAAAAACTCGGATCGAGGCTGCTGTCCACGACTGACTGAGGATAAGGCAAAATACCCCTGTTGACTTCAAGATGGATGAAGACAATAATGGGTGGGCGACAGCGGTGGTGGAGCTGCAGACTCGACACCAAACCTCGAATAGTCACAATACGTACTAAACGAAATATTGCGCAAACACGATGGAACTAAGCACAGAACTGAACTGATTTATCGGAAACGGATTTTTAGGTAGACACGACGGTAACAGTCAGGTGGGAACATATCTAACAATATTGTGCGTTCATGTATTAAGAAGTGATGATCATACGTATCCTCTATCAAAGTTTATTATGCAGTTCACGGTTTATCGGAGTTTGCCGAGCGGTTCGTTGAAGCATTCGGTTTGGTTGTCCTTCCAATCTTCGTAATTGGGGCCTAGAGCAGGTCGACCAAGCCGCATGTCCAAATAGGAAGTATCAGGACCTTACTGCATCCCACCTAATGTTTGGATGATTGAAAAGAGACTTCAATGCGCATGATCTGTGTCTTAGTCGCTGCAGATAAGTTACGCCATGAAACGACGGCCCAGGATAATTTTCTGGTGATTGAGGAGGCGTATGGATCAGTCGCACCAGATATTCTTTGCTATTTGTTGATTTTTGATTTGTGGATTGTGAAGAATATAGCCTCTACTCTCTTGGCGCTCTCTGCCATGCACGGAAAAGCGTGGGAAGGGCGAGTGATTATATTTGCAAGTCTTCAAGCTCCTTTGTCCTATTCTGATTCTACACACGCCCAGTGACGTATCATTTAAGGGTCTCCCTTATTAGCCAGGGTTTTTATGTTCAGTGTTGTGACTTCAATGCTCATGATCTGTGTCTTAGGCGCTGCAGATATGTTACGCCATTAAACGATGGTCCAGGATAATTTCCTGGTGATTCAGGACGCATTTGGATCAGTCGCACCAGATATTCTTTGTTATTTGTTGATTTTTGATTTGTGGATTGTGAAGAATATAGCCTCTACTCTCTTGGTGCTCTCTGCCATGCACGGATAATTGTGGGAAGGACGAGTGATTAAATTTGCAAGGCTTCAAGCTCCTTTGTCCTATTCTGATTCTTCACTCTCCATGTGACGTATCAATCATGCCTCTCCCTTATCAGCCAGGGTTTTTATGTTCAGTGGCTTCCTTGCCCGCTTGAATATTGTTGGATAATGATGACCAAACCCCTTTTTATTTACTCCCTTGCCCTGATATTAATCTGAGCAAATTAGGTTACTTTTATGGGTCTAATAGCGTTCTTAGTTTCATTTCCTCGTTTTCTTCTCAAGAAGAGTTACTTATTTATTCTATATCTGAGGAGAGTTTAGTGAATTCTTGTCTGATTAAGTATATTGAGCCCAGGCACGAACTATTGTAGTATGGAACCACTAGAAACATAACAGAGGCAATGTAACAGAAGGCCTTAATGTACAATGCTCATTCTGGTTGATAAGCAAAAATGTTAATAAATTAGTGAATCGATCTTCTTTTTCATCATTCTCTGTTCCTTGTGCAGAGGATGCTGCGGTACAATTTAGGTTTCCAAACAACGAAACGATTTGTTTTCGGGAAAAGAAGGAGGAATAAAGTCGTTAAAACGAGAGACAAATATAAACTAAACGCTCATGCATTAAACATGAAACAATAAGATGCGCTTTGCAATTCAGTTGGGATTGCAGGCCCGACGACCGCATAAGAGCTCTTGACAATTGAGTCGAAGAGCCCTCCCCCGAGTCTGAACCCGATCCGTGACTTATTTTAATTGGGTTAACTCTGAAGATGTGTGTCGTTGCGAACTGCGCCTAGACGAGAGATAATGGCCGTTACATATCCGGCAATCAGGAGCCCCGTCCTGAACGACACTTCCGGGCAACTCCTCAAGATCGTCCAACCTAAAGGTCTGCCAGCTCCCTCGACGACGTTGCCCTTCCAATGGAAACGACTTCCCCTTTAACGAGATCCTCCTCCGGAGAAGTAACACAGCTTTTGCTCGTTCGGGCCGTCATAGTTCTCGCCTTTTCTAGTTTAATTGATGCCTTTGAAGAGCGACGCGTCGCTAACGAAGAGCTCCAGAGCTGCCGGTTGCATCAATCCGGTGGAGAATTGATAGGATTCGTTACACCGCCACATACATAATGTAATTCCAAGGGCTTTGTAGGTTAACTAACCCCCGGGAGACGTTGTTAAAAATTCCTGTTCTCTCTTCAGATAGACGAAGTATGACACTCGCCAACACCTGTTCGGACACCCGCTGAAAAATACATTCGGCACAATTCATTACGTTTACCTTCTGCTAATTACATATCGCAACGGAAAGGATTGTAATCGTACAAAAAATTACACAAAAGGCTTCCTCCACCACGTGTCTCCAACTCTCTCGACGATTTTTGTCTTCTTGTGCTGCTCTTTGCTTGCCTTTTTCCCCCGGACCTCCCGGGTGTTTGGAATCGTGAGGGAAAAATCGTTAATTCAAATATTTGCGAAGTAGCAATAACTTTAACTTTGTTGGCATCATGGAGTTAGAATGACATTATTGCACTCTTCAAATGTACCGCACACTATTCTGTCGGCTAAACACGCCCTAGAAAATTAGTTGTTGAAACCACCCCACAAGCGCTTCATCGTTTTCCCCTTTATTCCTTTTTGCTAGTGCCTCCAGCTAACCATGACATTTTATGCGGCTCGAAGAAGCGTTGCCGCGTGGAAATGTCATCTAATTTCATCACACCCTCAGGAAACGACTCTAAATAAATGGCCGGACAATCAGTCTTGCTTCAAAGTGTGCGAATTTTCCTTATCGCCCCTACACACTACTTCATACCTAGTTAGCGATGTATCTTAACCTTTACTAAAATGCACCTACATTAAAGATTTTACACTTCATATTCCCGTATAATACACCCATATTTTTTCTGAACTTCGACCGCAGCCAAGAGGATCCATGCGTTTATATTCGTCACTGGAATTCAAATTACCTGACTGTCGCGTTTTATGTGGATGATGGCCACGTCATTCCCACATCCCAACATGAAAAGAAAATTTTTGTCCAAGAATTAAGATCGCACTTCAAAATCATATTTAAAGAACTTTCCTAGTTCTCGGCCTTGAAATATCACAAATCGACGGTGACAGTGCTGTAGGCAATCCGATTAAGGTACCAATGGACAAACTAGGATGTGCAGCTCCGGGGAGAGCAGTACCTTTCAATTTTCCCTGTGGTTACCAATATCTAGCAAGAGGTACTCGTTTCAATACAGCTTTCGCCGTTTCGTCATGTCGGGCGAATCAAAAAGGTTTTCTGATACCTTGCTCGTACGAAGGACTTAAAGTTAAATGCCGCTTCAATTCTGAACATTTTCGTTCACATTAGCTAAACATTGTTCCTAAATTAGTCGAATAAGGGAAAATGATTAATTTCGTGTTCTCACAATTTATAATCGGACCAATCATCTGGTCATTATTGTTAGCCCTTGCTTTAAAGCCTAGTTTTCTCTGCGTAAATCAGCTAATATACGTCCTCTCGATCCGCTCGTTCGTTCTAGTGAAGTTTTTCTTTTTAAAACCATTTCCCCGTTCCGTGTTTCGTTGACATTATAGACAATGAAAGTATACATTTACACCTTCATGTTTCCGTGTTGTATGTGATGTTTGCCATTCTTTTAATTATCGTAGGGCAGGAGCACGGGGGAGAATTAAACCGTTGCCACTGAATTCATGTCAGCATATGTAAACAAACAACAAACATATTTTTACTTCCCTTAGCTCTACAAAGTAGAAAGGAAAGTTATGTACTCGGCTGACAAAAAATAATTGAATTTTCTTCAGATCTTTACGTTTCAGACCCTTCCGAGTCCGAAAAACACAATTTGGGAAAATGGTATGTGTGTCTGTGAACGATTTTTAGAGATAACCACCGTACCAAATCAGCTCAAATTTGATATCTAGCCCGCAGGTTACCATGAGAAGCCCTTGAAAATAAAGGTATGGGCAAAATCCACCGAAAGTAACTATAGTTATCACAGTGATAAAAAAACCACGTTTCTCAAAAACCGCTTTAACGGTTTTGATGACATTTCTTATATTGATAGCTCTCAATAAAGCAATTATACCATAACATTCCCATTCGTGGGAAAATGACGAGAGCAGCACAATAAACTCAAACTTTTCGACAAAAAGAGTTTTTAGCGCGGTTTTTTCCTTATAAACTCCGCTGGAATCTTGTAGAATGTTTTTAAAAAATTGGTATTGTTGTCCAATCCAATACCTATAGGGTGAGTGTTTAAAAACGCTCGTAATATACATGGGGCTCACTCCAGAAATTCCTGAGTTTAAACTATCGCCGTTTCGCTAACTACCAATTCTTAAAGTTTTTACCCAATAACTCTGCAAAATTTATTACTATCCTCTTCAAAAAATTTGTGTTTACTTTATAAACTAATTTCTCAACGAATTTGTTTCCTATGAAGCATTTTTAAGCGTTTTTATCAAAATGGCTCGGGAAATAAGGGTTAATTTTTATGGAAATCTAGCTTGTCATGCGCGTGCAGTGTATGCTTGACGTGGCGTGCCATGACGCAATACTACACGTTTTTTTTGTACGTTGATGACCCCTCGTTTTCCTCACAGTGCGTCGTGAAATCTCAGGTTTGTTGACTGCGTGGGGGGGATAAACCAACACCTCGAATTCACATCTATAAAAACTCATTTCTGGCCCACAGCTCCCTTCCGCGACGAGTTTACTTTCGTCCTCGGCGATACGCAGGTTATCTCGCTAGTGGCGTGGGAGATCCTCGTGCTCCCCTTTCTCAAAACACTGATATCTCTTAGCTTTACTTTCATGTAAGCCAGAGATATTACTTGACGTCAATTTCGAAGACGACTTCCTGCTGGTATAGTTGAAAGTGTGACGTTGGGTAAGTTCGCGACGCGTGGAGATGATATTGAGACGCATGGTGAATGCCAGAAAGATACGGACGTTCATCCATGAATACAACCTGTATCTATTATCAGTCATGGACGCTAAATACGTTCTTTCGACGTAGAAGTATTGTATTGTTAAGTACCGTGGGCCATGATTGTAGTTCGGCATGAGGAGCGTTGGTTGGTTTTTGTCTGATCCAACTCTTGGTTCTCTCCTCATCCCCAACAATTCGGCAAACCCTCGAGAGCTACCATGTGAGAAAAAGGAGGGTGAACGCGATTGACAAAGAAAGCCGTAAGAAAAGAGACTTTTGACTCCAGACGACATTTCCTCGTCGAGTTTCTCGATATTAATAGTCACTGTCTCGAATACACGAATATTGCCCACTATGTTTGATCCAAGCACCGTGATTGTATATCTTCCTAGCTCATATAGCTGAGGGGCGGTAAGACAGCGCACTTATCCTCGTATCTGCGTCGAAGGATCCTTAGTTGATGGATTCAATGTGCTATTCATGAAACTTCAGTACATAACGTTGAGAAATTTCGATTTGCATCAAACGGAAAGACATGATGAACGCGTTTGACGGTTGTTGAATCATTCGATCCGTTTTCTAACGTCATGTTTGGCAACGACTTCTTTTAAAATGAGAAGATGATTCAGTTTCCACAAGCTGCTGCATCACGTCCGCTTTGATATTTCCATTTAAAAGGCGACGATCGTGAGGCGACCTGCCACCAGGCCTCTCACTCTCTGAAGTTGAACGACTTGGTTTCGAGACATAAACGAATGGAAATTGTAATGAGAAGCGCGACACATTTTCCGGCTATGACGCAGATTGAAATTCGTTTCCCTTGACGTAGCTGCGAGCAAAGTCTTGTTTTATGTCTCAGAGGAGACGGAGGAAAAAGGAGATTGCAAAAGAACCAGGAGATGTTTTCCCGATTTCCACGGGCACATCAAATAGTCATTCTATTTAATTACGATCTACCCAAGTTCTACCGACTCTCTTTCAACCGAAGTTGACATACGGCATCACTGTACATAAGAAGAAGTACTAAGAAACAATAGGTGCAGGAAAGTTTGGTCAATTCTACAAACACGATGGCATTTTCAGTCTTCTAACCAAAAGACGTCCGATGCGGCAAATATACTCGTAGAAAGGCAGATGGCGACCAGGGGTAGAAATTTCGCCAGCTTCTCAGGAAGAAGGCCATATGCCACTGTCACACCCTCATCCCTCACCTGTTGAGCTCACATCCGTTTCGTTTTTTTTTTTCGCTTCGGATCTTTAAAACCCAAAAGCCTCCACAATTGTTTCGAGAACGAACAACTGTTGCTACGACGAGATTTTCAGATTGTGAAGTATGGTTCGTGGGATGTTGGTACATATTTCCAAGCAAGGAGTATTTATCCTTCACTTACATGTATACGAAGGTGGCATCGTCTTTCGACACATTTCTGTGGAATCATTTATGCAGAATGTAGGTTAGCTACAGCACACCGTAGTTTTGATCAAACCCGTTCTTGAGTAGATGATAACATTTTTACTGCGTTATTCATAGTTTTCTCTTGAGAATTTTCGTATTCGTATTGCCGAGTGAGTGATTACTTTAATGAAACTCTCAACTCACTCGTACAAAGAGGATCTGAAATGGACAGCAACCTTGCCGGTCATAATTCCTAATTAAATACCCTAGTCTCTTTCCGAACCGAAATAAAATCAGTTGATTTATTTAATGAATCGATCACAGTTTTTCATAATTTTGAATAGTTCAGCTAAGTTGTTTTTAATAATTCGCACTGTGTTTCGTTAGTTTCCTTTCAGTATTGGGCAGACAACGTAAATAGCGTATACTTACATTTTCTTTTTTTTTAACACTTCAAAGACCTTAGCAATAACAAACTAAAAACAAAGGCGTAGAAATCGCAATGTACGCTAAATATAAAAATAATACCTCATAAAAAATGAAAATCCTCTCGAAATTCTTGCTTTCGGAAAAGCGTTGTTTTCGATGTGCTGGCGTGAATCGTTGCTTTGAACGAAGCATGCTGAGAAAGAGGGTTGCTATTCCTTGCAATCGACTCGTTGGAAAACCTAGTGTAATTAAAGTGAACGGGAATGTGAGATAAATTGTGTGGATGAACCCATGAATTGGGAAAAACCAAAAGTAATAAATTCCAAGAAAGGAAATTTACATTTTATAAGAGAAAACAAACAAAAATTAAGCTAACACGCAAATATTCATAGAAAAGAAACTGAATTTCAAACCAAATGTCTTCCCTACATAATCTACTGCCGGAATACTGCAATCTAAAGGGATCCAATATTACCAGAGGAAGAGAGCAGGAGATACAGCGGAACGGGAACGTGTGCCAGACGAAAAAGCCGGGGAATACATAACTAATGTATAAATATTTGCTCGGAAACCTTGATTCATTTTCTTGCAAGCATTTTTATAAGTGGCTCGTTTGGTACTCGGACTCACTTTAGAAGAGACACTCAGCCGCGTTAGTATCCTTCCTCTTTTCACTTTACAACCTTCTTTTCTCCATTGCCACTGTCGATGCTGTCAGTGGATGTCGGAAATAATAGGAATAAAACCGAACTCAAAAATAGGAACAAAACTGAATGTGAAGAATAATGGTGGATAAAACGTCAGTATCAAAAACTATAAATCGACATAAATAACCTTCTCTTGATTTCGACTCAGAACCTATCTACCGGTGATGCTAACTGACAATACAAACGCTAGCCCTCAAGATCAACTTCAATCGAGTTTGCGCTATGAACAGCACTATCACTAGAGTTAGTGTGAGAGGGAACTATTGATACTGCCCTCAACATTCACCAATACGATTTTCAGACCTTTCTTTGTCTAGCAGGTAGTCACAGAAGAAATCGTTGGAAACAAAATTTAGGTAACTAAAAGACGCAGCGTCAGGTGGTTCAAATTATACATTCATTTACTGTGGAACTTTTGAAAACGGACTGGTGGAGGGGATGGTAGGAGTGTACAGAGTTGTCGGAGGGAGGTTGGGAAGGAGCATCGAGTTACTTAGTACGTGACATCATTTCCTGTCATCATTTCCTTCCCTCCCCGCACGACGCTTATTGGCAGTTAGGTGAAGGGTAAAACATGTTCCATGCTAAAACATAGTAATCGAGGAGTCACCATTAGGGTGTTCTGTAACGAATCACAAGGCAGGAATTTTTCAATAATCCTCCCACTGAGATTAGATTAAATTAAATTTTCGAAGTAATATTTAGTGCAACAATACAACTTTCCTTGTGCTTACTGACGTTAACCAATTTTATCTCAATAATTGTCGTGCAGCGTAATTAGCAGCGGCCAGGTACATTTCTGAAGCGCTACCACATTCTGTGTTGAACAAAGGTGAAATGAACTGAGTGAAAAATAGATTGGATGAGTTGCCAAAGCCTTGAAAATCGTTGAACGTACGTAAGGCCGAAGATATCTGCGTGCTGCGTAGTAGCAGATATTTTTTGTTAGTTTTCTGTCGTGTGATGACTGAGCCTTGACTTGTGAATGAGTTAAATTCTTGCCAAACGAGGCGGAGTATGTAACACTGTTTACTACGTTACTTCCGTGTAGTTTGTAAGTCAGACGATGCGCCAATCAGATAGCAATGCTCACTAATAACCTGGGATTAATTTGTCTGCGGGCCAGCCGTTTCCACCGAGTCGTGAAGCGTTGGCCCCAGTCCACATTTCGGGCTCTCTTTTCTCGGAGATGTCTGGTGCCTAACCGGCCAATTGTAACTTATCGGGATTAACGAAAGCACCCGAGATGAAAACGAGGCGAAGTCTTGTTCCAGAATGATCGTTCTCGGCGCAATTTGGAAATTGAACTCTTTTCGAGACATGATTCCATTTTGTGTAAAGCAAACCGAGGTATTTCGTATCGGTCCGTAGCGATGACAACGGGAAGTAGGCAGGTTGAAGCTTCGCGAAATGTGGCATCCGACGGTCCCGAGCCCGTCTCAACAACTCTCACTCTTCTCCCCAAACACCTAAAGTTAGACAGCTTCTAAATTTAAATTGTAGGTCTTATATAACTGCTCGTCTGCGCTGGGAATGCCTGGAAGTCGGCCAGCTCACGCGAACACATTCATAAAAACCGAAATGAGTCAGAAAACAGCTGTGCTCAGTGATGAGATGCGTCTCCACGCTTTCGACCTCGTATGATGCAATTTTTTCCCCCGAGCGGTGGACACGTTAAAATATCGATAAGTAATACATACGGAGACGTCCCAGTAGACGATTCACAATACGATAGTTACACGCTAATCACTGAATCAATGGTACGACGCACCACACCAATTTCTTCATGGCCCACATACATTGCATGGTTTCTGAGGAAATAGCCAATATTTCAACCTTTTTTTCAGTTTCCTAAGTCCTACGAGAGGACAGATGAGAAATGGTTTGACACACAATATGTTATGTTTTCTTCAGACTCAAGGCTCCAGAGTCCACGTCATTATGAGATGCCGAAATAAGAATGAAGAGAATCGTTCCAAAAATAACTCAAATCATCAAAATTTAAAATTTTTTTGAACTCAATAACTGCTGCTACGATTTTGGTTACATTTTGTTTATTGACACCACAAAATATCACTATAACAGTTTCATCCGTGCGAATTTGACGAGAGTAGCGCAATAAATTACTAACCGTTTCGACGAAAGAGGATTTTAGAGCAGCCTTTTCATTACAAGACTCGCTCATATAACACTAACGTTCCCTAAAAATATAGAGTGGATGTCCAACAAACGCTATACGATAGGCGTTTAATAATGTTCATAGAACAATCGTGTACAGCCCGAGAAATTCCACAGTTCAAATATACGTCGTTTTTTACGAAGTTCACCTCAATAATTTTAGAACTGTGACACAAATCATGCCCCGAAAATTGATATAAATTCGACTCTTACATACCCATTCGTCAGCTCTAAAAAAAGGTCGTGGAATGAGTAGCTGTAGCCGGATAAATTCCGGAACTTCGTGCGCTTCGAGTTGTAGAACGTCAGGTTGTTTTACCATGTTGATATAAACTGCGTGAAAGTCGATTGGTTTAGTAGTATGAGCGAAAGTGAATGGGACAGTGGCAGGTTGAGTGATGCGTCGTACAAGGTGCTCTTACTTTCCTTGGCTCTACGATGTTCTCTATGTAATAGACAGAAGAAAAGGGCTTCACGTTTCAGACGTAATTGGTAAAATGGTCAGTATGCGTGTCTGTGAACGCGATTGGTAGAAAACGGCGCCAAATCACCCTTTTTCACAAAAACGGCTACGACTATCTTTTTATATGGATAGCCCCTGAAGGAACAAAAATACCGCAGGATTCTCATCCGTGGAAAAGTGACGAAAAAACCTATAAATGACCAATTATTTCGACGAAAATCGATTTTAGCTGATTTTTTTTCCTTATAAACTTCCTCAAATATTAATAGGGTCTTTAGAAAAAATCAGGTGGTACTCCAACCACGCACCTGTATGTTGAGCGTTTAAGCTCATAAAATATACAGGAACTACTTCAAACATTCCGGAATTTCAACCAATACTTTAAATTACTGCCATTTCTAACAGTTTTTACCCGAGAACTCTGAAAAAGTGATTATTATCAAATAGATTGTGTTTACAGCCTCATCAGTTCATTGTGCACCAATAGCTCAATAATGAACGGAGCATGAGTACCAGCAGCGGTTGTTAGGCCTGTAGTCACGTATGGAGCCCTGGTCTGGTGGACTAGGGTGGAAAACAAATAGTGCAGTTGCAGCTAAATAAACTGCAGCGTAGGGCGTGTCTGGCCATTACAGGCTGTATGACAACATGCCCTACGGCTGCACTGGAGGTCTTGCTAGATCGTATGTTGGAGTTGGGTCTGATCATGAGGGGGAGGAGGAGTTCCTGCCACTTGACCCTTGACAAGGTGAAGGTGGATTGGCCCGAACTGCATGTGGTAGACTCAATGCTCGCAAGGTTCAACTTCGTGTTACCTCTTCGGATACTCGTTCATGAGCGATCCAGGCGGGAAGGGGGAGTTCCCGCTTTCGAAGCTGGGGCCCTGGTATACTACACTGATGGTTCGGTGCAGGCTAGCCTTGCAGAGGCCGGCATCTTTGGGCCGAGAATCAGAGCGGCGATCCCATTGGGGCGCTGGCCACGGTGTTCGAGGCAGAGGTGGCTGCCGTAACAGTCTGCGTGCAGTGGCTGCTGCAGAAGGGACTGAAGCGGCAGAGAATCTATATCATGGTGGACAGTCAGACCACTCTCAAGGCCTTAGCCTCATACTGTCTTACATCGTGGCAGGTGTGGGAGTGCCTGACTGGACTGAAGGCCCTGACCGAGGACAACAGTGTAACACTGTGTTGGGTGCCAGGGCATCAGGATATAGAGGGAAACGAACGGGCTGATAGGTTGTCTAAGAAGTGATCTGCGCAGATCCCTGTCGGCCATGAGCCCTTTGTTGGGACTACCACATGTCACCAACCTAGAGAGGTTGGCAAATGGGAGGATAGGTGCAGGGCTGCCCGGCCTTATATGTGGCCTGTTCACAGGTCACTGACCACCGGAATACAGATATGCACGATGTACGCGGTAGGGCTAGAGAGGGCCGAGCATGTGCTGTCCGTATGCGATGGACTTGCGGCATCGAGCCGTTGTGTGTTTGTGAGGCCCTTTTTTCGGCCCGAAGAGGTGGCGAATGCAGAACTTGCGGATATCCTCCGCTTTGTGCGGGGTTGGTGGGGGCGCATATGTGACCTTACACCGTGAGTGCCGTCGGTGGTGTATTTTACCGAGTTCAAATGAAAAGGGTGGAAGGTAAATTGAGTTAGTAAAAAAACTTGTGAATAACGAAGAGTCAAGGGAACACCTTCGTTTTTTTTTGTAACCCAGGAAGGCCCGTGTTTACCGTTTTGGAGTCGAAGGGGAATAACTCTGAAAAAGTTCGTCTACTGGTAAACGGTTATTTGAATTCCGGAAATTCGGGTGTTGGTCACTTTTTATGACCAATATTGAACTCTCATCGTGTAGGTAGGTGTCTTTTTCAACTACCAATTGTGTACCAGCGTAACAATAATAGGGCCAAATTGAAGGTGTTTAAAAGTAAAACTGCACTAAAAACGATTTGTGACCAAATAGTTGATAATGCATAGCGCCGCTGTCGTCATTTTTTCACGTACGTCCGTTCCGTGTCCAGCTCAGTTGTTTTGAACTGTCCACACAAAAACATGCAAGAGCAGTAGTGGTTTTTGAGAACGTTAGTCAGTTTTAAGTTGATGACGCTCATAACCTCAACTGGTGTGTCAGGTTTTGTGTGCAAGCTGAATATTTTTAACTTCAACTTGGAATATTGGTATAGTAATAAATAAACTTAGGAAAGGCGAATCCAGCCGAGGTTATTACGTAAAAAAATTTAGGTTGAGCAAGTAAGTAGATTTCTCGTTCATTGGACAGAAGGAAGTCACGGCGGAGGCGAAGAGTTATAATTCTCGGTTGATAAAGGTACTCGAGGTCCCCTTCTTCTCCCACCTTCGCCTCTAAGAACTGACAGTGTAATGACTTCGAAAGCCGGCGTAATTAACTCCATCCTGGACGGGAGACTCAAGGAAAAAAAAGGGAGGTTTCGAGGGAAGCCAAACCAGGAGAGAATCGTGACCCGTGATTTACCGATTCATAAGATCCTGACCAGAAAGCGGTACATTTGGAGCTACCACGAATTCGGAACTCAACCTTGGGAAGCCGGCTGTTGAGAAACAACTTATTTTCCTTCCCGGGGCTCTGAGTAATGAACAAGTCCGTATATAGCAATCAGGCTAACGAATCGGCATCAGAATTGCGTTGTTACTGTCACGTAATAGAGAGGATCCAATCGAAACCAAACACTTTAATGACCCTTGCAGAGCCTGTTTAGAAAGAGGCTGGTGAAGCGATTTACAAATTGATGAGTAGTGTAACAACAGCCGACGTCATTCCTTCTAGGATATGCCACTATCCTACCATCGCGATTTCTCACAAGTCAAAGCAAGAAAGTGTATACCTTATAGACCATAATTGTGTATCACCTTCTATCGCTGTTCCTAGCCAAGTAAATCTAGGTGAACTGTGAAGTCTGGTTGTTGTTCTTATTAACGGGCGTTTAACGCTAAAGAGACTTGGAGGCACCTTAGAGGCCTCACTCCCGCTCTGCACAGTGAGAAGGACTAAGATAACTACACCCATCCACATGCAACGAGACGTTCAAGAGTGTTTTCTCTTCTTAAAAGCTAAAATCCGTGTCTGAAGCCTGAAGATACCGTGCTCCTCTATTCCTATCTTGGGGAGTTTTCTTAGGGTGGCAATTCGTCATCTTTTCAACGATTCCCACTCGTTTCAAATCTCCTAGTTTGCGCTTTATAGACGCAGAGAGCTTTAGCTGTACACACCACTAAACATTGGTTCTTCCCCACAGTGTGTTCTTCCTCCTTCCAATACGAGTATACACTCCCTCGAGGTACCTCATGCCCTGTACCTTGTTCGTGCAGAATTACGACCGTGCTCTGTGTGCATCTGAGTAAAGTCATAGTTTGACACAGTGTGCAGAAACTCCAGCCATAGATGAAAGCATCTTCCTATTGACCTCCTAGTACATCGCGTATGACCAATCATTTTGTCGTTATTCTTCTTGACATACGTCTTCTCTTCTCGTTCAGCGAGTACCATTAGTGATTGTATTGCGAAAGATGTACGTTGTTAGACGATATTACAGCGTCCTTCCTGGTATTTAAAGTTGTGGTAATCCCCAGAAGTCTTGACTACACAATTTTTCGTACCTGATGCGATCATTTCTGAATCAGTTTTGATTTGAAGATTAAATTAAATTGTGCCATTGCGAAACGAGATACTGCAGGTATGGGCGACCTGGTAGCACTCCGAATCAGCATTACCCTTTAGGTTTTCTTGGATGGCAGCGCCGTTCACATTGGTTTTATAAAAAATCGTTCTATTCTGGCAGATTGGTGGTGGTTGTGGATTATAGATAACAGTGTGTGCAGCAGAGAAGTTGGAGTAAGACAAATAACTCGACTATATAGTCTTCTGACAGTCCCAGTGGTGGGATGTGCACCGCGGCCAAATGGCCTATTGTGCCAGTCCTAATGTCATACAGGTCAATGCCCAGCTTTCTGAGAAAAGCCTGGTAGTTCCTGAAAGAGTCCTTGTCCTTTGGTATCTTCCCTGGGAGAAGTGGTGCCAAAGACCAAAAGTCGCTTCCTCTCAAGTCTCCGGCACTGGGCTAGGACATGGTAGGGAGTCTTCTCATTCATGCCACACCACCTGCATCGAGGGGTGTCGACTATACCCGCAACATACATGTGCTTGTTCATTCTGCAGTGCCCGGTGATGATCCAACAATTTGTCTTAAGTCCTTCCTCTCCATCCACAGAAGGTTGTGTCTTATCTCACTTGATTGCTCTGAGACAGAGCGTTTGGAGTGTCTTACTCCTACAGCGTTCCAGATTGTCTGATGCAGTCTTCTGGCGTGTTCTCTCACAGTCCTTTTTACTAGTGTCAGAGAAATCCCCCAATGGGGCACTTGCTAGGGAGTTAAGCCACATCCTGCACTATCGCATCAGTTTTCACGTAGTGCAGTAGTTCATTAGCACCTTGCACGACGCTTGACTATCGGTCAATATATTGATAGTTCTGTAGCTACAGCCTTTCTCATACATTAGAATTGCCCTGACGATAATAGCATAAATCTCTGCTTGAACAACTGATGGAGTGGGGCCTTGGGCAATATACGTCCCACTCCTTCCAGAGCCACTTATCCACACCCCGGATCCTGTTCCCTCCGCAGTTTTCGATTTCGATTTCGGAGAACTCGAATAACTTCACTGACTTTTAACAGAAAAAACATTACGGATCGTTAATTCAAACGCTTCACTTGTAGATCACTTTGAAGTATAAGCTTCAGGAATTCGATCCATACAGCGATTGAGTGGAAGCCCAAATAATTTATGGCAAGCAGGCCGCCTGTTATATCCGCTTCCTTTACATCTTGGAGCATAAGCCGCCAATCCACCATCACGACCAGACGTGGGAAGTTTCGCTTATTGAGGTCTCCGTGGCAGTGGATGGGGTTGGTTGTAAGCCATCGATTGGTATTTGATTGCCCTAGTTTTCAAAGCATTTCTCCCATTTTTTAATGAACGCGATTTTGAAGAGTTAAACAGCACGACGTCAACTTGCGCAGTACAACCAGTCGGTCGCGAGAAAAGGTGTTGCGACTCCCATGAGCGGCCAAGCGAGGACGCGAGAGAGAAGGAGCAACAATGGTCCAGCCACATCCTACCAACATCTTTATAACGCTAATATTTGATCGCACTCTTCCAATACAGATAGAGAAACCTTCTTCCGACCTTATGTTTAAATTAGTTGTTGATATTTTGGGATAGTCTTTGAACGTTCGAGGTTATTTTTGGCGGATCACCATTTTGTTTGCTCGTGGAATATTGTTGTTGTAAACTCTTTCCTCCTCTCTAAAACGATGCTAAGCGTTTACTTGTAATCCTCTCATAAATGCCTTCCCTTCTTACGCCTAAATTCACGGTAGACCCCACGTGTTTCTTCGTACTTCCGTTCAGTCAAGCAGCTACGTTCGACAAAAAGTAATTTGAGAAAATGATTTGTGAGCGTTTGAACGCGATTGAAAAAACAGCTTAACCAAATCGAGTTTTATTATTCAGCCTGCAGGTCACCGTTGGCTATTATAATTCGAGAAGTGTGTGTGGGGTCTTTTTATCGTATAACATCCTCAAATCCATCTTTCCCACTCCCTTTCAATTCTTCCGTCCTTAGAGCCCCTCCCCATCTCATAGTTTCTCGTTGTGCCACCGTCTCATTCACGGCGAGCTTTACTATACCAGCATACCATAAAGTTTACGTTTGTGGGGAAATGATGAGCGGAGCACGATAAATGTTTAAATATTTCGAAGAAAATCCACTTCAAGTTTTTCTTTATACATCCTGTTAAATCGATGCTCAACAATATGTGTGTGTTATGGGGGGGGGGGCAGTTCTCTTCACTAACTATGAGGACTGGAAGAACTGTAAGATAACTGAGCATCGACAGTTCCTAATGAGACTACAGTACCTTGAAAAATCAATCAATCTGCGCTATAAATTATCAATAAATCGACTTTAGTGCAAATCATTCCACATGATATGGTACGCGTTTTCACAAAAATCAAGTCCAATAAAATATGTGTACAGTAGGAGCCTAATAACCTTATTACGTACGTTGTACCACGGTAGGTAGAAGAGAGAATGAAGAGACATAATAAGAGTGCGTCAGAACTGAAGCAGTAGAAGCCAGGAAAACGTAAAAACTCAAATGAACGAAAAATCGCGAAAAAATTTCGTAAAATAGTTAAATAGTGTAAAATATGTACCTAATTGTACAACTGAATACAATTTTGACTGAATGTTCACACAACATGTGTAAGGATATATAAATATATGTGTATACTTTATTTCATGATATTATTTAAATAAACTTAACATAAGCATGGGAATTTTGACATGTTTTTAATTATTTCAACCCTGTTTACACTCGTCAGTTTGGCTCTTTTGCTTTTAATTTTTTATTATAGGTATTCCTTCCTCCTTAGTCAAGATTGGAGAGGGAATAAACAATTAGCAGAACAAGTTCTAAATGAGGATATAGGTTGAACCACTTGGCGCTTTCTCGAAAAACGTTCAGTTGAATGCAAGAGAAACGGAACGCTGGTCTGGACTATTCACCAGTGACGTCACACGGCGTCGACCGCTTCCTAACGACCCCTACCGTGTCTCTTCTACCTACCGTGCGTTGTACCATATAAATTGAACAAACGCCCCATTCTATTAGTTGGATTGATAATAATCTGAGATGACGAGGTTTGTCTTGCCTTCACGTGGAGTGATGCGAAGGTGAAATGAACGTTGGTGAAAGTGCAGTAGGTACGATCATCCATTGGATTGCCCTGCGCTAACGAACATGAACTGAACGAAACATGAAGATTTTGTGCGACGGATCACACGGCATGTCTCAGCCCCAAGCAAATTCCAGCGATTCCAATTCCTCTAGGAACTGATTGAAGTTATGTTTCATTGAGTTTTTGGAACTTTAATTTACTTAATTGCGTAACTAACTTATAAACCGTTTGTGAAACTTGAACGACGGCATGTTGAAGCGCATATATGATAATTTTATGTCCTTGAGGATGGGCTGCGATTTCGATTTTTCTGATAATGCCAGTGACTTGCCCGCGAGATATATTTCGAAGGATTAGATAGTTTTCCTCAGTCCCATGTTCATTCAGCTATTCTTAACACGTTTTCGCCACACATTCGGTCGATTTTACACTTGATTTCCTCTCAGTTCTGCTTTTCTGCTTCCGGCGCAGCTCAACCGACGTCCCTAATGGGGTCAATGTCGTTCCACCTACTAAAACTCCCCGTTACGAAATACTTTCCAAGATGTCGAAACCCTTTCGCAGGGAGTTAAAATTAAAGGGCGATTTCCTCGGCTTAAACAAGTGTGCAACCAGGAACGAACGCACTCAAGCCCAGGCGCCATACGAGCTGACCCCTAATAAATACCAATTTCGTGCCTTTTTCACGGCTCACGTTTCGCGTTTCCGGCCGTCTTCATTCAGAAGGTACCGGACGCTCCAGAAAAAAAAACGGCGATGAAGAAAACAAGAAAAAAAAGGAGCATGGGAAACAGAAACCGACTGAAGACTCGCAATTTAAAAGGCAGAAAGAAAAATGAAAGAAGGGAGAAAAAAAGAAAAGAAGGTCCCTTTCATAAGTCACTTTATTGTTTTGTGAGCTCACGAACTTACAGGTTCAGAATGGGGCGCTCTTTTAGGCCGTAATTCAACGAGAGGAAGTTCCGTAAGGGAGACAGAGGGGGTTCAGGACGACGGGTATGGGCTGTGGGACGGAGAACAAAAAGAAGGAAGACGATAACACTGATAAGGACATGTTTTCTTCGTTGGGGTCGCAGTAAAGAAACACTGGCGTCTGATCTTAGGAAGTCTTTTGAGCCCTAATCTTGAAACAACACAAATTACACGCAATAACCGGGTGTTCCGAGATTACAGAAACTTCGGTGGGTAACACGAACGTCGGCAACTAGACAGTGCCCTTTTGTGCACTCGAGCGCACGTAAAACATGAATACAATGTCTACAGGCTGAGAGCTAACCGAGTAGGAGGTTTTATTCCAAAAAGACATCTGAGCCCTTGACCAACACGTTGTGAGAGCACTGCCAACGAGTTGTAAGAAGTTCTCAGTTTTAAGTTATGTTACGCATTAACGATGTTCATTACGAGTTGTCGATAGTGATTGGTCGTTAAGGAATTACAACATTCTCATCCCCCCCCCCCCTAACAACTTTCGCACTCACTTAGTATTAGTGGCCAATCTCACGTATACACCATTACGAAGGGCTCTTTTAGAAGTTGGGTGAACGTTAAAGTTCTTCTTACATTACCTATTACCTTACACATTCCTCATGGCAGATAACTTAACCCATTGCATGAATATTGTTCAATTAATACATTCCTCAAGCTCCTTGGCTTGAATCGAACAATACTTTTCTAGCAACATTGTTTTTTTGAATCTTCCATCGAAAGTACTCGGCGTATTTCGTATTTAGGGTTTTCCCTCTGTACCATGTTAAGACATCCAAGCATAACTTGAAAAACTGGGATTAGTGTCTTAGCCTTGAGAGGTTCCCACTTTCTTCAGACTTTTTCACATATCGACATATGCGTTTCCATCCTGCTAAGTATGACGCAAACCAGACGATGAGAAGGCTAGAGAGAGAAAAATGAGAATCCAGAAAGAATGACATAGCGAGATGATGAGAGAGAGAGAGAGAGAGGGAGACATTGTAAAGAATGAATTAGTTTTCTCGATGTTTTCGATGTTTTTTCGGTTGGACACACATTCCAACGCAATCCCAACAGTGACAAGAGTAGGTTCTAGCGGAAAAATGGGATACCAGTAGTTTTTTCAATGTAAAGACATCATCGTCTGACCGTTAAGTCAGTACTTACGAACCAGAGAAGACGAACTCACCAAACTGGTACGTTAACTTTAATAGTTTATCTACTGGCGGAACAAACCCAAACACTTTAATTCCTTTGAGTTCATCTTCGGCGATTAGGCAGCATTTTTTCGTATGTATACACTATTCAGAAAAGGGCTGAATCAAAGGACAGCGTATGCCCCCTCATCTTCGTCGTTGTTAGTTTCCTTAGCTCCTACAAAATAAGAAGTGAGGATTTTTCCTCAGATCTCCTCGTTCCAAATGCTCCTGAGCTCGGTAAACGCCGTTGGAGAAGGTTTTTTGTGTCTTAGGCCGCAATTCAGAGAAAAACGGCTGAACCAAATCTGTTCAACCAGAAAAGCGACGTTATTTCGAAATTCCAGAATTCCTGAGGCTGCTCCCGACTATTCTATAATCATTTAACTGACTCGTAAAGGCAGCTTATTGGACTGTACTCATAATTTTGAACTGATACGGCCCATCACACAACTTTCCTCAGCCGCACAAACGTTTCTTGGTAAAACAACTTAACGTTCCACGTAGGGCTTAAACTTCCGGAATTTATTGAGCTGCCGCTACTCACGTCATGACTTTCATTTATCAAACCAACGTACGTGTATTTGATGGGGCGGTCAATCCGTTTTATGTAATAAGTTTGTGTGAAGTGTTTAGGAATTATAAGGAAAAAACTGCGAAAAAAAGTCTTACACAAAATGACGTTATTTTGAACTCTGGAGTTGCTAACGTTGCTCCTGATTTTTTCGTGGGCGTCATACAACTTGCACAATAACGTGCAACGTAACGTCCATGTTACAAGATCATCGTTTCGGGTTTTTCGCTAAAGCCTGTGCCATATGGACGACATTTTGTGAGAGGCAGTACTAGAATAGTTCCGTGTATTTAAATTTTATAGTGAGGTTTAATTACTCAGTCCACCATGAAAATTTAATTTAGATGGTTGAGGCCGTTTTTTGGAGGAAAACATATTTGGTGCTTTTATCATTCTGATAATTGCTTTTCAGTCTTAAGTTCATTTTTTCTTGAGTGACCAGCGTTTGCCATTTAGAGACACTCCCCCCCCACCCCCCAACCCCACCCACCTCACCATGGTGTTGTAGGGAAATCGTATTTACTGAGCTGGAATTATAGGCGCATCCCCTTCCTTCGCTTCTGACACCACTCAGTTAGCCAGAGTATCGATAACAGCACGGTACGCAGAAGATCGTCAGTTAATTACCTGCCGCCTAAGTAATATAGTCCAGGAGCCGAGGGCTAAAAACGTTGACCGTTGAGTTGAAAGTTGGTTACTATTTTTACTGATAGTTCCCTCAATGTTTGGTAACACCCCGCAAGTCTGCTCTCTCAGAAGTATGGACTAAGAAAATGGCGGCTCATCAAAAAAGTCAAAATTTGTCAAAATTTGACTTATTAGTTGATAGTTACAATATTTACCACAGTTGAGGAATTGGCTTGTACTTTCCCAATTCACACCTCTGCTACCTCCTATAGCTGGCCATTAAGTTGTAGAGCCAATCAAAATTAGTCGAATTTGACCCAAATTTTGACTTATTAGTTGACATTGGAAATTTGTATGGTGGATTCGCATCAAGTCACTGAGTCGAAAACCTGAGTCTGCTTTCCTCAATTTGAGGACTCTTTCGTGCAGACGAGGTCAAAATTTGACGAAAATTTGGTCAAAATGACCAACGGAGTTGAAACTTGAAATTTAGTTTACGAGTAGGTGAAGTGGAGTACTTTAAGAAATACCTAGTCTGCTTTCCTCAATTTGAGGACTCTTTTCAGCAGACGAGGTCAAAATTTGACGAAAATTTGGTCAAAAATGACCAACGGAGTTGAAACTTGAGATTTAGTTTACGAGTAGGTGAAGTGGAGTACTTTAAGAAATACCTAGTCTGCTTTCCTCAATTTGAGGACTCTTTCAGTGCAGACGAGGTCAAAATTTGACGAAAATTTGGTCAAAAAATGACCTACGGAGTTGAAACTTGAAATTTATGTTACAAGTAGGTGAAGTGAAGTGCACTTTAAGAATTACCTAGTCTGCTTTCCTCATTTTGAGGACTCTTTCGAGCAGACGACATCAAAATTTGATGAATTTGAAGGCTCAAAAATTGACTTATTAGTAGATAGTTGCAAACGACGTGAATGAGTTCCACATCCATCAGCTTTACTATAAAATGTTATCTGCCACCTCAAAACGTGGCAATTTCAAAGCAGAGTCGCTGAAATAGAATTGTCCAGTATTAAAAACAACAAAAAAACTGAATAGTTGACAGCTGAAAATGACGTGAATCGCATGTGCAGCAACTCAGAAAACAGTAAAGAGTATCTGATACCTTCAAATGTTGTGTTCATACAGCAGACTACTTCTGGCTAAAATTACTCATTATATATTTGAAGTATATTCTGTCTCCATGGCTCATAAAAAGAATATTAACTAATCGCCTCGGTATTCCTGTATGTCTTTAGTGGATGGGAAGTAAAACCCATTAGTACGCATATAATATGCATTACAACATTTTATTCCTGATTTTAACAAAACACGTTCATAAAATAACAGGTGCGTGGTAACACACAACTTTACGCGGCCCCGTAAATACGACGACCTGCTACATATACGGGCGCTTTATCTTCGTTTAACGCGGTTTGACGGGAACATTTATGAAGAACAAAATGTAGGTACTACTTAGTTGAGGGTACTTGGTAAGTTTGATTTTAATCGTCATAGCCGTTTTTTATATAATTGGAAATCTAATAAATTATTATTCGAGAAACCTCGTTTTTCGAGCTATTGCGGCTTATATCTCCGTTCAACAGATAGCTACTGACATTATCCCGGAGAACAAAATATGGGTATAGGTTGCTAAAAAAATTTCATAAGATTGCTTAAATCCAGTGACTCAATTACTCGGGAAAGTATACAACAGTTCAAAAAACCATTATTTTCGACATATTTTCATTTTCATTTCTGTTCAATGAACTGTCAGATGAACATTTACCTCTTAACAATGTATACGTATTAACTATTTAAAAACATTCTGTGAGTTTGATGAAAATCGTTGGAACCATTTTGCCAAAAAAGCGTAAAACACTATTTTGCTCCTTAGGCTTGTATCTCCGTTCACTGTATTTTCATAGTGGAGAAAAGTTTTGTCCTAACCTGTATACTTTGGAAGTTTAATCAAAATCGTTGGAGCTGTTTACATTAGAAAAATGCGAAAAGCCCTAGTTTTCGGTACATTCCACCCCCTCACTGGGCTTGCAATTGGGATTTCATAATGGGCGTTGTCCGAACATAAATATAAAGATACCGATTAATACAATTACGATTAATTACGGTTAATTAATTATGAAATCAACATGAGCAGTTTATATGTTGCCGTGTCAAAAAAGTTCGGGTTTCTTCAGATCTCTACGTATACATTGTTAAGGATATATGTTCATCTGACAGTTCATTGAACAGAAATAATATCCACCATAACTTCCAATTTGACATGGACAAAACCCTTCAACTATTCAGATTTAAATCACACGGACAGGCAACGAACTGAATTCATTTGTTTAGATATTCCTTTTTACAGTTCCTTACAGTGACTGAGATATTTCTCAAGGTTCAGTCACAGTCATGAATTCTTTCTACTTTGTGGTGAGCCAAGGAAAGTAAATGACCACAATGCTAAACTCTAAACGCATAAATCAGGCTGAAGATTTAGATTTGGGGGTACGGTGTGTGTTTGTGTATGTAAGACACACGACTCAAACGGTTGGTACAGCTTTCGTACAAGTATGCAACCACGAGGGACATTTTATGTCTTGTATTTTTTGTTTCTTATGCAGAGATAACTACGTTTGATTGTGCTCGTTGATGGTTTCGATATAATGGTCGCGTCAATTGCCAATTACTCGGGAAAAGCACACAACTGTTTAAAAATCATTATTTCCGACATATTTTCATTTTGTCATTTTATGTCTTTACTTTGCTACATAAACTTGAAAAACGTCACGCGGAGATGTAACGGAGAAGCGTCACGAAATATTGATTTGATAATTGGATTTAATCAATCTTATGAAGTTTTTTGAAACGTAATTGTATTAAGCGTCTCGAAATATTTGTGTTGGATAAGTTGTAACGTATGTTACAAATGTAACGCTTGGTAACTTCACAAGTTTTAATAACCTCAGTGACAGAAGGATGATGTCAATTGCAATTTACGCGCCATTATATCAGAAACCATCAACGAGCACAATCAAACGTAGTTATCTCTGCATAAAAACAAAAATAAAAGACATAAACATAATTGAACAGAAATGAAAATGAAAATATGTCGAAAATAAAGGTTTTTTGAACTGTTGTATGCTTTCCCGAGTAATTGAGTCACTGGATTTAAGAAATCTTATGAAATTTTTTTAGCAACCTATACCCATATTTTGTTCTCCGGGATAATGTCAGTAGCTATCTGTTGAACGGAGATATAAGCTGCAATAGCTCGAAAACGAGGTTTCTCGAATAATAATTTATTAGGTTTCCAATTATATAAAAACGGCTATGACGATTAAAATCAAACTTACTAAGTACCCTCAACTAAGTAGTACCTACATTTTTTTGTTCTTCATAAATGTTCCCGTCAAACCGCGTTAAACGAAGATAAAGCGCCCGTATATGTAGCAGGTCGTCGTATTTACGGGGCCGCGTAAAGTTGTGTGTTACCACGCACCTGTTATTTTATGAACGTGTTTTGTTAAAATCAGGAATAAAATGTTGTAATGCATATTATATGCGTACTAATGGGTTTTACTTCCCATCCACTAAAGACATACAGGAATACCGAGGCGATTAGTTAATATTCTTTTTATGAGCCATGGAGACAGAATATACTTCAAATATATAATGAGTAATTTTAGCCCAGAAGTAGTCTGCTGTATGAACACAACATTTTGAAGGTAGCAGATACTATTTACTGTTTACTGAGTTGCTGTAGATGCGATTCACGTCATTTTCAGCTGTCAACTATTCAGTTTTTTTGTTGTTTTTAATACTGGACAATTCTATTTCAGCGACTCTGTTTTTGAAATTGCCACGTTTTTGAGGTGGCAGATAACATTTTATAGTAAAGCTGATGGATGTGGAACTCATTCACGTCGTTTGCAACTATCTACTAATAAGTCAATTTTTGAGCCTTCAAATTCATCAAATTTTGATGTCGTCTGCTCGAAAGAGTCCTCAAAATGAGGAAAGCAGACTAGGTAATTCTTAAAGTACTCACTTCTTCACCTACTGTAACATAAATTTCAAGTTTCAACTCCGTGTAGGTCATTTTTGACCAAATTTTCGTCAAATTTTGACCTCGTCTGCACGAAAGAGTCCTCAAATTGAGGAAAGCAGACTAGGTATTTCTTAAAGTACTCCACTTCACTCTACTCAAACTAAATCTCAAGTTTCAACCTGCTGGTCATTTTTGACCAAATTTTCGTCAAATTTTGACCTCGTCTGCACGAAAGAGTCCTCAAATTGAGGAAAGCAGACTAGGTATTTCTTAAAGTACTCCACTTCACCTACTCGTAAACTAAATTTCAAGTTTCAACTCCGTTGGTCATTTTTTTGACCAAATTTTCGTCAAATTTTGACCTCGTCTGCACGAAAGAGTTCTCAAATTGAGGAAAGCAGACTAGGTATTTCTTAAAGTACTCCACTTCACCTACTCGTAAACTAAATTTCAAGTTTCAACTCCGTTGGTCATTTTTTGACCAAATTTTCGTCAAATTTTGACCGCGTCTGCACGAAAGAGTCCTCAAATTGAGGAAAGCAGACTCGGGTTTTTCGACACAGTGACTTGATGCGAATGCACCATACAAATTTCCAATGTCAACTAATAAGTCAAAATTTGGGTCAAAATTGACGAATTTTGATTGGCTCTGCAACTTAATGGCCAAGCATAGGAGGTAGCAGAGGTGTGAATTGGGAAAGTACAAGTCCAATTCCTCAACTGTGGTAAATATTGTAACTATCAACTAATAAGTCAAATTTTGACAAATTTTGACTTTTTTGATGAGCCGCCATTTTCTTAGTCCATACTTCTGAGAGAGCAGACTTGCGGGGTGTTACCAAACATTGAGGGAACTATCAGTAAAAATAGTAACCAACTTTCAACTCAACGGTCAACGTTTTTAGCCCTCGGCTCCCGGACTAATACCCCACAAGAGTATTTTCAGCAATTGCGTGGCTGCTCCGTTGACATTCTTTTGTTCCCCGAAGTTCTACAACTTTCTTCCATTCAACTTAAATAATGAGCAGCGTCAAGCCAGTTACTCGACTCCAGAAAAAGAGATGCTCCTACTCCGTAAACCACGCAGCTCATTCATTCGTGTTATACCGAATTGAATACAATGGGCTCCTAGTTGAGATCGATCGTACGCTCTGGAAGAACCGCCGGGCGGAGGGGACTCTTCGAACGGGCCCAGAGACTTAATAAGACTTCCCTCGGTTCGAGAAAACCCCGGGACGCAACTTGAGAAGAAACGATCGTAACTGCTTGATTTCGAGGACGGTACGACTTTAAATGAGGAACTAAGGCTCTCTCGGTAATTGACTCATACTGCGACTTTCTCAAAGGGAAAAGATGACGCTATGGGGGTCCTCAGCCATTTTTTTATGAGCCAAGAAGCTCCAGATGACGTAAACTATCAATTGTGGTGCAGTTTTTAAAGGGGTATTAAACGACAGAAATATGGGTTGGCTTTTAGTACGTTTGTCTGAAGTTACGTTTCAACTGAGAACGACAACTTCAACCTCATAAAACCCAGAACGGGCTGTTGGGCTGGTGCTAATCGCGGCACAGAGTTGCCATCAGAAAAACCTATAGCAACCCAGTCAAAGTACAAAGGCTGAGGGATGATGAAACCCACAGCTACCAGCACCGTGTCCAGAATCAGCAAATTATTTTATTTGTTGTTGTTATTACTTGGTTTGTGTGTTTTCTTATTATTACGCGTGATTACGTCTTCTTCCCTTCACCTCATTGCCACGGCTATCGCCCAAGGAAACATCTGACTTAGGAGAGGCGAATGGTGTGCCACATGTTTTTTGAATATATATTTTTTGTAGCTTTCACTATCGTTCTCTGCCGTTTCCACTAGTCATCAACATCATAGTGAAACGAAAACCCACTTATTTTATTTACATATCGAGTTTTCGGATACCAAAATCCTGAGACCAACGTGCGGCATGAGCGATTGAACGTCTGATCTCCAAACAGGCTTCCTCCTTTTCAAAGCAGCAAAACAATTCGTTTCAACTCAACTATCATTGAACGTTTTGATTTATCCCTTTCGCCAATAGTCTATTTATTTTTCAGTTTTCGAAAACATGGAGGATATGACCCCGGATTTGAGCCTGCCTTTGTGCGAGAATGATGAAAGCCAAATGCTATTGAAATTCCAAGGAAGGTTCCAGCCTGTAGTTTGGAAGACGTTCCCTAAAGTCGGGCCTGGGCCCCACTCCAACGGCGTTTCAAGCGAGGATATACGTTATAACCGCTGGTGCGGACAACCAAATTAATAACTCGACAAAATCCCATCGAATCAAAGAAACAAAATAACACCTCTTTGATATCCTCCGTACTCCGTTCCGTATTTCAATCTATGCAACGTCTTCGAAAGCATCTGCCAATGCAATTGTGACGAACTGCGAGTGAGAAACAAGGTCGGTTTACCCAACTGGCGCAACATCGCGAATGATTTCTCCCATCTCAATACAACACATGGAATTGGTAATAGATTTCAGTAACATATGATTTTCTTCGGAACAATTTTCGAATTTTCGAGAAATTCTTTGCTCTGAATAATTTTTTCGTGGTAGCTTTCATTTGATTTTTGAAAGTTGATATTAAGGTGGTTTATATTTTCTCTCGCATCACCATCGCAGACAATGTGTTTAATTAACACCACTGCAGTTCGAGCGACGTACGATAATGGATGTCTTCTGGAAAAGGGTTGGATGAAAGTTTTCTAGGAATTTCTGGTCCACGAAATTCTGAGGAAACGACAACTCCCAATCACTTCCGTCATTGTGGAAACTGATGGACGATTGATAGACCTGGAGCCAGCTCGAAAAAGACGACGTAAAAGGTGGACAATTTCCAAGCACATCAGGCGAAAGAGTTCACTGGAGAGCTGAAAATTGTCTGAGAGATCCTACAAACCACTTGGATATAGGAAATTCACGTCTGACATCCCTCACCCGGTGGAAAGTACCAGCAGACGGAGCTTGAGGAAGGGTACTTTTTTGTACTAAAATGAAAAATTGTTTTGGACTGACGAAATTTTGGTCGCTGAAACTACTCGACAAGGAGAGAGGAACGAACCTAGTCTGCCATCTGATACTTGGGGGAATGTTTTATTTTATAAAGTTGGTAGTTTTTGATTATGAATGGAAATATCCTGTTTAAAAAACCCGCCATCAAGTATTTCTTCATGCGAAATCTTCAGGAAACCCTGGATAATATTTTATTAATAAACCTTATTTCACACCTCCCCTGCCGAAAACAAATATTCTTTTCAAGTTTGACGTTGTTGACTCACGCGACAATGTAGTTGGAAAGGTGACTAATTGTCACAAGATTAAAGAGTTCAAGTGATCACAATCCGAGTCGATGGTAACTCCATAGGTTGGAGCTGAGTGCGTAGCCAGACGACCAAAATAGTGTGATGGGAAGACTCCAAGATATAAGAAGAGGGAGCAGAGTGCCTGACGAACTGTGTGCCTCTCTAGCCTAGTACAGAAACAAAAATAAATAAAGGAGTTGAATCTCTATCTCAGCTAACCAAAACATGGCTCCGATTAAGGAGGATTAAGCCAGTTCTATGTTAATCAGTAATGTACACGCACTGTCTGCCAGTACTTTCCACCAAGTGTCAGATGACAGTCTAGGTTCGTTCGTCTCTATATGCCCAGTGGTTTCATTCGCTAAAATTTCTTGAATCCAAAACCATTTTCATTTTAGTACAAAAAAGTACCCTTTTTCAAGCACAGTCTGACGGTAGTTTCCACCGGGTGAGGGGTAGCAATCGTGAATTTTCTATATCCAAGTGGTTTGTAGGATCTCTCAGACAATTTTCAGCTCTCCAGAAGTACTTGAAATTTTAACGAATTTTGGAAATTTAAAATGGTCGCCACTGCTGAACCACGGCTGTGAGCTGGCAGACGTGCAGTTATGATTTCAGCAGAGTGAACTCTATCGCCTGATGTTCTTGAAAATTGTACACCTTTTGCGACGTCTTTTTCGAACTGGCTCCTGGACTGTGATGGGCGTATGTCGTTACGTAACGATCGCGAGGTCTGATTTCATACAGTAACGGTCGCGGAAAAAATTAACTTGTCCTGTTACTCATTACTAACTGATAATATTCAAATATAAACTAACGCGCGATTATTCATGAAACACAGTGAAGAGGCACTCAGCAAATTATACAGCCAATCGTCCGCTCATCTTGATTCACAAAAAACAGATAGATGTCAATGCAGCATTCGGTTAAGACTCTTCCTTCCGATTATCCAGCACCAAAATGAGCTCACCCTGATCGAAAAACGCTGATTGGGAAAGACCCAATTAAGGTCTGCCGAATGCTTTTGGATTTGTGGTAGTAATTGATGTCGAAACGATTCCCTTGTGGGCGCAACACGGCTCCTGAGTGGATGGAGGGAATTCAACAAGTTCTCTACTTGAAGCGGGAATCTCTCTTGAGCTAATGAATCAATAACGGACTTGAAACTTTGAGCGGGAAAGCGAGCGGTGAAGATAACAGCTTTCAAAGAGCAGTTTGAATGACAAAGGAACGTCTGAAACGACTCGGAGGACAAACAGACACAGCCTGCGACGCGCCTGCCATACGGCATCTCATCCCCCGGTAATTTACATATAATGAAAGTAACTCCAGCTCCAGCCCCATCAGGTGTCGGCTAATTGGGTTAGACGTCACTGACTGCAAATACCGTCTCTTCTTAATGCTCGTTTAATTGCCAGAGTTGACAGGAAGAGCCCATTGTGGTCGCCAACTGACCCCTCCTCTTTGATCAATGGGCCCTTTCCTTCGGCTCAACGTGCACATGCGATTCTGGATTTAAACAGCGGCAGTAAGATTAACGACGAATACCGACCTGTCAAATAATAACCGACGAAGCTTGTTCGTAATTCTGTTAAGACTTTAATTGCCGCTTTCCCTTCCCAGGGAAGATAAGTGGCCAGGCTCCCGTCCGTTAGAATGTCAATTGGATGCCGCAATTAGGAGTCGTTGCGAAAATTTGATTGAGGATTTTCGCGAGGGTCGTAACTCAAGAAAAGCCTCGAGTCGGGAAATCTGACACCGTGGCACCAATTGGCTGGAAGAAGCTGTGGTTTCGTAAAAATAAAAAATGCGTCGTATCCGTGAGTACAGCTGAACAACCATTCTTTCAACACGTATTTGATAAATGTGGTTCATCAATCACCGAGTTCCCCCAACGGTATCCATTCATTTTACAAATTAGTTGACTCCTTCTACAAGTTTTACACAACTTTGTACTGTTCTAGCAGGGGGTTTCTAACCGAGTAGGGAAATTAAATTAAGTTATGTTCCTTTCCTGCGAATGGGAAGCGATTCATGGGGGCTTCTAAGGTGGAAGTTTTGTTTGGTGAACCCTTCCCAGATAAGATTCTTACTTTCCCAAGTTCTACGAAGTTGGAAAGGAAGAGTATTCTTCGAATATTTACGTTTCAGGGGCTACAAGGTCCGAAAGACGCTATTTAGATAGACCATAGTCAACCTGTATCGAGAGAATTGCAGAATGCTGTACCTTCACAGGTCAGGAGTGTTTGGTGGATGTTGAGTACGTACTAGCGAAACCGCAACCTCTACAACTTTAATTCTAAGGAGAACACAGGTTGATCCAGACCACTGGACGAGCCAGTTCCTAACGAGACCCACTTCGCTCCTCTCAAACCACCTGCTGCTCTACTTCAGTTCCTACGACAGCGAATGACGATTGTTGGATGAGCAGCCAAACCTTCCAGCTTCAACGGCTGCTATACCAACTCATAACTGTTTCACCCAGTTCGCAAAGAAGCGAACCACATACATTAACCATGGTCAAAGTTTATCTGTTCCTTTGAAACTTGCCACCCTGGTAAACAGTTGGAGGAGGTAAGAAACCAGATTAAGTATTCGCCCCTCCCCTCCCCTCCCCCCACTCACTCACTCATACCAGGGAGGCAGCTGCGGGCCATACGACTCCGCCAGAGCTGCAGAACCAATGGCATTTCGCCACGGCACACATTGGGCCCATGTCCTAACGCCCCAGCGAGCCCGTTGGGGGGCCGCTTAGTGTCCCAGCCGCCGCTGATACCCATTGCCTCACCCCCCTGGGTTTGGTGGAGGGGGATTGAGCCAAAGTCCGCTGGTTCTATCCCCACCTGGCTCGAAAGGTCTCGCACCCCAACGCGCTTGGCCAGCGCGCCCCCCCCCCCCCTCCCACTACCAATTGGTACGGGATGCCCACCATCCCCAGGTGTGAAACTCCGCATGGCAATGCATAGCGAGCATCTCTCCAACGTGAGACTAGCTAAAGAAAAACTCGTCGGACATCCACAAGTCCCTTCGGTGGATCCTGAGTGACTTCCGGCGATCTCGCATACTAGCGAAACTTCCATGATGCTCATCAAGGACGTATCTCTTAAAAGTGCTCAAGAGCAGTCATTAGAACGAGGAAACCGATTTGTCTGACGTGGATTTTTGAACTATCAATCTCGACATTTGAGCCCTTTCTTATCGCCGCCTCGCCAATTACACGGTTCGTAAATTGTCAATTTGGTGCATCAAAGTCTCACTCAGCTCACTACCACGGGACATTCAGCTCCGACTGGGGATTGCATGATCTCTCGTTATCATACTGGCTGTATGCCGTGCAGACGTTACCAACTACAGACGGTTTTACTGAAAATGGGTTGCCTCGCAATTAGGTGAAGTGATGTGATTTAAAATTCTCAAAACGGTGTTTGGTTGTTTCATTTCTATCTTACGGGATAGTCTTGAAGTGGTTATTCATGTCTTCAGCTCGACGAGGCGACATAACGTTTCAAATTGAAAACACCCGTTTTCGAATAAGTTTTGACGGATGGGGGAATCTCCGTGATAATTGAAAGCATTTAAGTTCGGTTTATTAACGTTAATGAAGTTAAAGTTGGCTCTGGTCCCTCGACGACGGAAACCCTCCGGGATCCCACCAACCTGAACAAATTGGTTTTCAGCGTTTCATTATGGCCCTTTCGAGGCGTCGGGGCAGCGAAGCAATGTGAAATAATTGCCGTTTTTAATGAGAGGCAGTTATAGTTGCCACGGTAGTTATTATCAATTTGCTTAAATTAACTTTTTACTGAGTTTTATGAGTATACATATCGCTCAGAATAGCACATTTTCTGGAAGCTCAGTTGAACCGAATAGAGTGAAAGAAGCACGTTAAATTGAGAGCAGGTTCAGGGATTGAGTAGTTAAGAGGTCAGAAATGTATTTAATATTCGCTACACGGAAGTATTTTTACTTGATTATATTCCCTTGAGCACTTAGGGCCTATAGGCCCATAGGGACTACCTTCACCGAATCGGCAATACTATGAGCTCAAACTGCCTGCACTGCAGGGTAATGGTGGATGGTGTTTGCCATGCGATGATTCAGGGGCATGAATGGTCGGAAGTTTTCAGTAAAATGCAATCATTGCTCGATTCGGTATGTGCTTGGCTAACTCAGAGCTTACTAACCCTGAACTCTGGAAAAACTAAATATATGGTCTTTGGGGATAGCACTGGAAGTTCCGAAGGCCTCGACCTACACGTTCACTCCTGCATATCCCGTTCAGCATGTCCATGCAACCCTTTAGAACGAGTCTCAGAATATCGCTATTTGGGAGTGATTATGGACCCCTCTTTAACTTTGAAGCTACACATCAATTACCTATGTTCAAAAGTGCAAAAATTCTTCCATATATTTTATCACATTCGGCCCGTATTTTCTCGTGACAAGATGAAAAAAATATATCTATCTCTAGTTCAGTCCATTATGCAGTACGGAGTGATTGTCTGGGGTGGCACTTATCACGCTCATATTGACCGGCTAACCAGAATCCAAAAAGGGATATTGAAAATTTTGTTGGGCAGACCTAGACGTTACTCGAGCGAACTAGTATTTCGCGAAGCGAAAGTGTTTACCTTGCGTCGTAACTGTTGTTCTTATGCACCTGCATAGAAATTCATTTATACTGGATGCACCTCCCTCCCACTCTTACTCTACCAGATTTGTACAGGGTTCATGTGTCGTCAACCCCAGGCACACCTTATCGCTAGCCAAAATAAGTTCACATTACCTCACTCATGTAATTTTTAATGCATCTCCAGTTGAGGTTAAAAACTTCAGGACCCTATCCAGGAATAGTTTTAAGAACGTAGTGAGTACATGGCTTTTAAACTTAGGAATGCAGCAATCTAATGAGATTCTCAAAAGTATGTACGCATAAGCCCCCCCCCCCTTCAGGTTTCCTCATTTATTCAATGTATTTCTGTTTCTTGAAAGTAGGTGAATCGATGCATAAACTGACCAATGTGCCAGATCTCCGTATGCGATGCGGATGCGGATGGTTGTTCGGCGCTGAAACGCAGAGTCTGATTATTTTTCTGTATAATAATTAACCTTAGATTATTTATTCTTATTGTGAGGTAGCACTCTTGCACGTCGCCACGGGCTCCTGCCTAATGGCGTGCAATTATTATTCGCAGTAGCACCCTTGTCGCAGTAGCATGCACGGTGGAGAGAGCAGCCGGCGCACTAGGTTGTACTGCAACGAAAACTGAAAGGTCCATTACTCCATTTTCCCGGGCATTACTCAGCAGGCAGAGGATGGAGATCGCTGATCAGGGGCAAGTATCTCACGGGGATGAAGAATAAAGATATGCTGGCAGTATGAGAGGATGTATGGCTGCAGCTGCAAGTTTCTCGTGAGAGTGAAGAGGATAAGCGCCAATGTGATGCAATGCAGTGTTGCTTCACTGTTGCATATGCATATTCAGAGCCCCCCCCCCTCTTCGATCTTGCACACAAGTTCTTGTAATTTCATACATAAGATTTAATGAGACTTGAAGGTTCTTTTCTTGTAGAGTTCCAACTATCACGTGATCATTGAGAAATGTCATCATCTTGGTAAGAACGAGAGGTCGCCACTCACTTCGTTCTTCATGATGAGTGTTGAACAGTCCTACTAACACGATAATATGCAGCAAGTTTCCACCAGTAAGTGCAGTAAGTGAAGCAAATGGGCCTTGAAGAGAGGATCGCTTAATGTGTCCACATCTCCCATGAGGCACATTCTGAGCATTAGGTGTATTTTACGTGCTTGACACCATAAGAAGAAATGTTTGGATCGCCCCTTTTTTTGATGACATCCTTCATTATAATTTGTGTTGGGTAAATTATAGACATTGAAGGGTCGCCCTTCCACCGTTTCCGCCTCAATGGACGCTCTTTGACTCTTCATCAATCATGCGTTCGGGAGGGAGGCATCGAAGGGGCGCGGCTTAGGTAGAACAGAGATATGATCTAGTTAATTTGTACAACTGTCAGGAGCCGGAACGTGATGGAGTGATTGGTCGAGGTCCTTCCTCGTTTTCCAAACCTCTAGCCCAACCCCTTTGAGAAAACTAATCCTTTCACGAAGACATCCCGACTGGCTCCGTATCGAAAGTTCAGGGCGTAAGGGGTCAAAGCCGTTGGGATCCGGATCGTATTTCAAAATTCGCGGGGTGGCATGGTCTTGGAAATTCGTGTATGTTGTTCGTTTCACATCGTTTCGCTTTCGCCTCATTCATCATCCCTCATCACAAGGGGTCACGAGCGGATTAGAATAGTTGCAAACAAATGCCAATCGGCAGCGATCTGATATTTGTTTTTTCCATGTGATCAATGATGTTCGCTAACGAGCATCTCGTGATGTCAAACTTATCGCAAATAAGATCTCAGTCATCATGGACAACGTGAAAAGGTAGTTTGGAAATGTTGAATGTTGTAGTAGTTAACTGTGAATGTTCGTTTTGGTTTCTTCAATCATAATTCCAAACAGTGAGTTTTATATGAAAAAACATTCCATAGAGTTGCGATCCATTTTAGAGGGTACCATAATTGAAAATATTTTGCCAATCGGGCGTAGGAAAGCTTGACACGCCCGAAATAAGTATGATCCCACAAAAACCTGCCAACAATCTCGCAAACTATCAATCACCCCATAAGTTATCTTATAACATTTTCAAAACTATTTGTGAGGGTCATACTACCAAAACTACTTCTACGTTTCTCTGTAGACACACCACACAATCAATTCAAATTTAGCTCCCCTCGATCCTGCCAACAACACTCCACAGGGTCCTGGAAGAGAACTGTGGTGTGCCAAGGGGTGCTCGATGTAGAGAAAGCTTTCGACAAAATCTGACATTCTGGTTTACTGTACAAATTAACTATTATCATTCACATATTAAATAGTCCTACTAATGTAGTCATTAATTTCAAGCCACACTTACCGTGTTAAACGTGAAACAGACCAATCTCCGAGCGAAAACATTAGCGCACTGGTCCCTCAAAGTAGCTTTATGAATCCGAGTATGTAATATGTGTTGGTGTCACGTAGCACCACCTCCTTCATGTTCACGCTTGACCGTGCAATTCCCTCATGAGCTTCGTCTGGTTTCGAACAAGGTCCAACACACTCTCGGAGAAATCCAACATTGGACTGAAGAATGGAGGATGTCTGCAAACAAAGGAAATCCCCACAGTCATCGTGTTTACTCTCAAATAATTCTTCCTGACCAGTGTGTTGAGCTAAACAACGCCCTAATTCTAAATGATGACGACGTTCTATATCTCGACATAAAACTAGAACAGAGGCTCACGTATAATCATCACATTCTTAAATCTTTCGCTGTGTCACAACCCATCTCTATCACTCGGCACAAATCTTTTACTGTACATAACCTTCATGTGCCCACTTACACAATACGGCTGCTCTGACTAGGAGACATGGAGAAAAGGGCAGCAGAACAGAGTGCTTCAATCCATAACTGATACATAATTGTACAGTAGAGACGATTTAAGGTTTCTGAGACAACTTTGACCTTGAACTGCACCAGCGCTGGCGCGTTTGTAACGCAAATACCGTTAAATCCGCTGACGTCACTGAGGGGCTTGACGTTCTACCTGGCAAGCGATGAGTGGAGGGACAACTAAATGGCAATTTCTTAGTCTTTTCGATAATGTACACAAAAACTGATTAGGTGCAAGCGCTGCTTCCAGTTTCAACGTCAGCACATGACATCACAGATTGTGCCACCAAGGAGGTGAACTTGGCACAACCTTGACATTGAACTATGCAAGTGCTGGGGTCTTTATAGCGCAGACACCCTCACATAGGGGGTTTGACGTTACTTACTACTATACTCTTCCTTTTATTACTGTACCTTCCCAACCACTGTTTGTGCGGGGTCTAATGACGTCAGCATGAAGGACGAACTGTTCTTTCAGAGGGAAGTGAATGGGGTGTGCCTTGTCATGAGAACTGGTGATGTACGTTACTGTGTGATAGATCACATTACTTACTGGTGACGCCTTGCCGGTATCTCAAATTCTCCGGATGTTACTGAGTTTTGAGGGACGGATGGATGGTTTCGGGACTTCTTTCTCGTAACAAGACGTGGTTCCTCTTGATACAAGCGCGATTCTTTCGCTTTTCGAAGCGGAAATGGGCACTTGAGGACGGATTTTTGTCGAAAAACACCGTCCATTTATTGATATTTTCTGTATGACAGGGCCTGCTTTGAAAGTCTCTGGTTTCGACCACGACTATCGAAGACTTTCTAGGTGAAACTAAGTACCTCTGGTAGCGACACCATGTTTTACCTTTGGACAACGTTTGCCCCATCGCCCTACAAACGATTCGACGTGGAAAAATTATCGAGCGAAGATCCGTACATCAGCGAGCTAAACGAAGCATTTGGATTCTCGAGCCCAACAACTAAGCTAATTGACCGGACAGAGATGAGCGCCATATACAGAAGGGACGAGAGCCCGTTAAAAAAGGTCTTAGCCCGTTCGAACTGCCTCAAGTGTTGTCTTCATGTGTTTTCAAATGGACACAGTCGGGTTCTTCTTCATTGGTTTGCGGTCGTGTGAGGATTTCCAGGGGGGTTTCGCGCTTCTTCTGCTCCATTTACGACCACCTGACTCTTCTTTACCGTCTGACTGTCGCTGGCGTCGCTGGTTTTTTTCTGGCATTAATCCGCAGTCGCGTTGTCCGCGACAAACTACGATCACAGGTCCGCCGTTGGAGCAAAATTGTACGCGCCTTATAAAAGGCGTACAACAAATTTCCTAGTGACGTTATTGGCTGTACATGCAAACTTATTTTCCAAGTCAAATTCGACGTTTTCCAAAAAAAAGCACTAAGGTCACAAAAACCTCTGGTTCCAATGGCCTCACTTTTCAATTAGGCATTTCATTCCAAATAATTATATTCTCAAGGGATATAAAATCGTAATAGTAACACATTTGGAGTTTTGATTGGTCCACCATTACTAGCATTCTTTGCCGGTCTGAGCTCCAATTGCCGGATATGAATTGTTTCACTGAAGATCGTTTCAATCGACGGAGGAAGCAACTTAAAGACACGGTTAGTTAAGAAAGGGAGCCTGAGTAAACTGATCCAAACCTCCTGATCTTTCGGCATTCAAAAAAGCCTAACTGTCACTTTAAAAAACGCTATTTTGTAAATATAGACCGGGGGCATCCCCTTCGCTTTCGTCTCAAGACCTCAAACGCAGTATTTTTACTGGAGACACCCTCCCACGCCACGTTAAACGTCTATTTGCGTCAGGGGGGTAAGTCCAATTGTTTCAGTTCTAGTCGACGTCGGGGGCGCGAAACATTTCATTAGTCACTTGGATTGAAACATCGTGAGGCCTCCAGTTTCTTCGTTTCATGTTCAACCATCAGGGGGTGAGTTTTTTTCCTCTTCCTCTCACGAGGCTTATTTTTCTTTCTCACCTTTTACCACCAAAAGGTGCCGAATTGACGGTGTATTTTTAGGTAGAGAGGTTGATAGAAGGCTTCATCGCCTACCGCCGCACCCACGATTTCTCAAATACAGGAACCACCACCTCATTCTAGCTCTTTTGAAGACTAATTATTGTTGGGATTTTTCCTCCTCAAAGCTTAACATCGAAGCTCGTTTGTTTGAAGAAATTTCAGTGCTTGGCATAAGAGACTTTTCACAGTCGATTTATCACGGCGAATATTTGAGGTTCAAACAATGATTCGTCCAGCCATTAGACACACCCTGAAGATACCAGGATTCAACTTTGTACACTAGACAAGAGTTAAGAAGGAGGAAGGTCGCGAACTGTGAATTTCTCAAGTAGTCGGTACACTCCACACAAGAGGTATAAAAACGAGAATAAGAGTTCAAGATCACTCGCAGCACATTAGCAATCGTCTCGAATATAATTTGAATTAGTCTTAATGACGTCGATAGTGAAGAAGGTGGAGTAGATGAAGAGCGATGAGGTTGTTGTCTGATAAGGGGTGTTCATCAAAGTTGAAGACAGTTGCACGAATGAAGGTGGCACCGCCAGATAGGGTGTCAGTGCCTACAACGCCTAAACTGACCAGGCGGATAGATGCAAGGAACCACAGCAAAGAAAAGCGTGAGGAAGTTCAAGAGTGGGCCATGGACAATTGACAGCCTGGATGGTAAGTGGAAATTACACGCACACATACCCACGAGCTGTTCCCTGAAGTGAGGAGGAGTTAAACATGCGTAGATATCAGCCCAAGCCTTATTCCGACTCAGAATCAGCGGTGCGTGGCTGCTTTAGTGGCAACCAACGTGTGTCCAGGAGAAGAAGCTCACCAGTGTGCTCATGTAGCCTCCCACGAGAAATGTCTTGCCATATTCTGATGGACCAAAGAATAGAGTTCATAGGACGAGCGCAATTTTGCAGGCCATGCATAATAACTGAGCAAAACAACGGCAGTAGCAAGATGGGGAGGTTGGCTGAAAAATGGCACGAAAGACTAGGCGTGTAGGCCCCCCTATGAGTGGAAAAACGCATTGCGTAAATTGTGATTAGGTTAGTGTTTTGGGTATAATTTCCTATGATTTTTCTTACCAAAAACCTGACTCCACCACGAGGTCCAGGACGTACCAATAGAATAGGTAAGATTGATGCCAGGAGGGCAAGGGGGTCTGCTGCTCTGTCTTTCTATTCGCACCTAAGCCTCTTTGTAGTCTTGGAAAGTTGAGGCTAGACAATATTGAATGTGGAAGAGGATGAGCACACACAGGCAAGGTCACTGAAACGATGCTGGGTTGTTATGGGCCACAAAACAGGCCTAGACACAACCGCCTTCTCACCGTTCCAGAACAGCACATCAGGGTCGCGAAGGTAATTGCAAGCTTCCTCTTGGGGAAGTATCCGGTTGGTTGGAAGTTCCCCATATGGACTTGTTCAAGAAATAGAAACGAGTGATACTGTGGGAGTGACGAAGTTTTCAAATCCAAACCGACTTGTAAGGGGTCAAATCCCCACCTGTTTTATTGTATTTCTCTGCTGTCATTAGTTTCTGGTGGAAAATTTGTTAATGCGATGTTTGTACAGTCGTTTGCCACTCTTTTGAAAAGGGTTTAAAATGTGCAGGCACTAGAGAGCGGGAAGGAATTTCAAGGAATTCAATTTGTGAGAGAATTGGTTGTAGACAGCAGTTCTGTTCCTGAATCCTAACAATCCAGCAGAGTAAGCTGCTTCTTCGTTTAGAGTTCATCCACTCTCATATTTAACATTAACTACAAGGTGTTTCTTGCTACAACATGGCAGTTGCGTTGAAGGGATTAGAGAAAAAATGCAAGGGAAGTGTGACTTCCCATTTCTCAAGGAACTGCTTGTACATAAATGAGCTGAGCCCACCAACACACCTGATAATAATAGGTACGCCTGGGTCAACAAAGATCCTTCGAAGTGTTGTGAGTGCTATCAGGACCTCGCGTTCCAAATTGACGCCCAACTGGCCAGCTGGGAAGTACATCTACGTAAATCATCAAAGTTGAGAGTTGACGTAATTTCTTGCATAGGGAACGCTTGTTACATTAGGTGCTCGACAAAGGTTTCTTAGTTGCTCCGAAATCGCGACGATAGCTTCTTCGATCGGTTGTAACGGGTACTTCAATTTCTGGTCTGTAGCCAACTTTCTTGCCAAGAGTTTAATCTTTTGGCTCCCGTAGGTTCTTTAAATTCAATGCGGTATGTTGAGATCAGAATTATGAAACAAAAATGCAGTATTATATTGAACTGACTATATTTACACGATATTAAAACCAACATAGAACAGTTTGGAACATTGGTAAAATTGTCGGTTTCTCAGGGTCTGTGAACGCGATTTAGAGAAAAGGCCGCCTCGAATTTGGTATTCAACTTCCAGGCTCAAACTCATCCAGGCGTGTACTGAAAAAACCGGCAGTGGCATCGTTTTCATCACTACCTTAGGGTGCAATCCAGTTTGTCGGATTGAAACAAAAAATATTGTACTGTGGCAGTCTTGCCAGTAAGGCGTTATTTGTTGATCGAGATGTGTTGATGTCGTTATGCTTTCAAAATGTTTCAAAACGTACTGCGGAAAAGTCGAAAGGTTCCGGACGGTATTCGAGTTTTGGAGTCGGGCACGGAGGATTTTTTTTTTTTTTTTTGGCGGAGGGAAGAGCAGCGACTGGAAGGTCCTAAGCCCGAAGAAGCAAACCGTGAGAACTGGGAGAGAAGCGGCGGTCGCACTGGTGACTACTAATCAGCCGCACGTAGGACCATTGTCTACATTTATTGCTACCAAAGGAGGCGGCCAGGACATAACGGATCAACATCTCGCGAGAAGCCTTCCTTTTCCCACCTCCAAGACGCCTTTTCACGACTGGACGGAGGAGGACCAGACGAAAATCGGGTTTACGCAGCGAGTTAAAGGACCATCCGAAAAAACGCGATGACTAGCGATTTACGCGTTATCCGCTGAAGTTTGTTAATACAGATATACGTGTCTCGAGCTATATCGCTACTATTCCGGAACCTTCAGTGCTGCCAGTTTTCAGTTTCCACCGCTTTACGAAGTAAGAAGGGAAGTTACGTAACCGGCCGAAAAAAATTGTGCTTCTGCGTCCGAAAAACACTATTTGGGGAAACGAACTGTGCGTGTGTGAAAGTGTCTATGAACGCTACTAAGAGAAAACCGTAGAACCGCATGAGCTTCATTTTGGCCTTTGGCCTGAAAATCACGACACCAAAGATATAGGGAAAAATCGTATGGGATATGGGGAAAATCATGATCACAACACCAAAAAATCGTTTGATCGTTTGAATTCGCACAAATGGCGAATACTAATTAATAACGTGGAATAAACATTAAAGCCGCATAAGTGGAAAAATGACGAAAGCAGCACAATAATTTAAAAAACTTTTCGGCAAAAAGCGATTTTAGAGCAGTATTTTCATCATAAATCTGCCTCGTATGGCACTAACGAGCTGAAAAATCTAGTATAGTATATTCCAATAAGTTGACTATACAAGATTGTTTTTGTGGTAATGAAACTTCTACTTCGTTTGGGTTTAACATCCCGAAGATTCAACATTCAGTTGTTTCGGCTAACGCTTCTCGCTAATCTCTATTGATTATTTCATTTGTGTTCAACAATATATTATTACGCTTACATATTGATTGTATCATGTGTTTGGTGGGTGTGCCAAACCATGAGCCACGTGTCTCAAAATTTTCTTTGCTTTTACTGTCCATGTACATCTGCTGGTTTTTTGACAGACGATCATACTGAGAACACTATAATTGTGATCACGATACTTAGGCTTCGAGTGAGCCAAATCCCTCAGGACCAATCAGACTTATTTATTTATTTCGCCGTAAAGCGCTATTATCAACGTTACTTCAATTCAAAAATTAAAAATTAACACGTTCTTCAGAAAACAGAAGAAAATTATCAAAAAACATGAGATAAATTGGCCAAATGACTCGAAACTGATGAGATAATGATGAGAATGAGGAAGAATGGCCATCAGATAATCAGGAGCAATCAATTCCAAAATTCTGGAATCAGAACTCATGTCGTTCTTTCGGTTTACTTTTTCCGCGGAATTTCCATTGTAATTCAAAAGTAAACACCAATCTCATGAAGGTAATCCCGTGACTCGCTGAGTGCTGGAGGGGCTGAGGAATGCTACGTGGTGCGTCACGCCAATTTTGTTTTTGTTCGAAGGAGTTCTCAAAATAGAAGTCTGAAATTCACCCGTGTCACTAGAAGGTGCTAGAAGAGTTTTGAAGAGCGGGGTCCGCGAGGACGTCCCCAGCCGCCTAATGTCAGAAACAAAGCACGTACATTGACGAGCAGGACGGCCAACAACTCCTTGTTCCCAGGGTTCACGGGTCCGGAAGCCCAAGGACATTGCCCGAATTTCTAATTACGCGATACCTCCGTCACAATTAGAAGATGATTCGCGTGCGGTTGTCCGGCGTCGAAACTTTGCCGTTATTCGACGAAATTCCGCAGGAATCGGACCGCCATTATTTGGAGAGCCCGGTAATTTTTGGCGAAATTCACGTTGGTGATGGGGAATCAAACACAGAGGTTTAGCGCGTACAATTTTCATCAACACGATCGAATTACTTTGTGAAAAGGCCGTTTTTTTATTGTGGAAATGAGGGAGCCCCATGAAATTCTGCCCAATAAAACATAATTTTGCCCAGCTGGCTCATCCTGTTAAGAAGAAAATTAAATAGCCAACTGTCAATACTTTTTGGCGGTCACAGGCTACTTCTTGAGGAGCAAGTCGAATACTAAGGCGTGTTGTGAGGTGCCGTTTAAGCGAATATATCCAGTTCGTCAAACGTACTACCCTCGGTTCGCCCCTACTTGGAATGTGTATTACCGTGACACTATCCTCACATGTGAGGCCAATTACTGAGGCGTGATTGGCTGCTGCCCCATTGTCTGGGTTAGCAAACTCTCAGTGAATCCGAAGAAAATATAGTCCCAATCGAAGAGAGCGGTGCTGCTGTGGATCACCCAGGCCTACAAGGCAATATCCTCTGATGCACGCCAAGTGTTTGCCTGTTACCTTTTGACTTGACTGTTGAGGGTACGGGCAACTAGTCTTGACCTCTCCACCAAACGAAAGCTTGCAGCACTAGATAAATGGGCATGAGATTAATGGCAATTCTCGTCAAAAGGACATGTTTTCCTCAACATCCATGATAATGGGTTGATCCTGACCACTGGAGGAGCAAGTTCCTTTTTAATAGGCATGGCGAACTTTAATGCCCCTTCTTTTCTCGCTAAGAGTTCACATCCTGCCTCCAGTATGCGAGAAACAAGGAGCCATATGCTAGCTCCCACAACAGTGAGTGACAGTTGTTGAAAGAGCTGCCAAATTTACACCTTTGACTGCCATTAAGCAACCTTGTAACTGTTTGCAGAGAATAAACCGGTTATTAATCTTACGAGGGTTCAGGAACAGTCGTTTTTATAAGGATCCTGCTTTTTGCTAATACGCCACTGAATTCCGTGTGTTAATAGAAAGTGCCAAAAGTACGTTTGTACAGAAGAGACCAGTGTCTGAAGGCTAATTACTCATTTTAAATTTCATGGCCATTTTCTTCTTAAAATACTTAAATCGACCAACTTCTGCCAATCGCTCCACGGTAACTAGAAGCCTCCTTGCGTTCTGACTGCGTTGCAGCTACATCACATCCAGCAAGAAGAATTTTCATTAAAATGCCCAGCGATGCCTTTATTCTTCATAAATAACGATCAAACTTCATCGTTGTTGTTTTTAGATTAGCGATTAAGAGACTCGCGCGCGCACCTCGATTACGAGCGAAAGAGGTCACTGAATTCAGGACGCAGGACCTGTAAATCTTGCTTTCTTAGGTTTATCAACCTCTGGTAGCTCAGTTGGTAGAGCGGTGGACTGTAGAAGGAATTGACGGACATCCATAGGTCGCTGGTTCAAATCCGGCCCGGAGGAATTTTTGTTTAAATTACTTTTATTTTGTTTACATTGTAAAGTACGCATACAAATATATTATTTTAGTGCTAACAGTGAACTCAGTAGCTGAAGTGGCCTGTTGCTGAATCCCAGTCTCCTCAGGAGTTGCTTCAGTGTGAGCTAGTTGGCATTAAGGAGTCCGATGCTTCAATCGTACAGACTTCTAGAAAGAATCGTACATAATTATGAGGTTCAGCTTTGGCAAAGCGCCATCTTTTAGGAGAGGGACTACTGATAACTGGACATGAGTCATACGTGATCAAGTTCTATCAGATACGTCTTGTACCGTTTCTGGTGCAATAGTAGATTATCTGCTGATGTAATTGCAGTCCTGGACTGCACTGGCCACCATTTTTTTGCTAGTCACAAGTGTGAATGTAGCTGTCTGGGAGGAGATTCTCCAGCCCTCTACGTTGGCTTCCATTCTGCCACCTCCAACTTAAATTAGGGAATAGTTATGAAATATTAAAACGGACGATCTTCACACACCAGAAACACATGTCTTCTTCGACTCTTCTACAGTATTCCACTGGTTTTTTCTTTTTCGTAATTAATTTTCTTCTACATTTGGTTCGTTCTTCTACAAAGGCAGTTGGCAACATCTAGCAGACCAGAGAAACCTTCCATCGCACTACCTCAATATTTGCGATGTTTGCTTTCCACGACTCAAGTGTACACTTTCCCCGACCCTCTATTTCTATTGTTCCGCCTCAGCAACTCTTATTATCGTAATAGTCTCCGGGATTCCACGGATTTACCACCAAACTGAATTCCCCTCTCGCCTCTTCTGCTTTACGGTCTGTCCTCAAATGTGGAGCTCACGTGCACGAAGGTAATGGAAATTCGAACCGTCTTGGGTGGCTGGGAAATATTGAATGCTCGATAGAATAATAGCGAAATAAGGTGCGCTCGTGATGAAGGGGGGAAAATCCAGCGGACGAGCTCATGAGTCGCAGGACATAAATCTTTCGGGTCGAAGGCCTTCAAGACCCTTCCAAGTTGGTGGATGTCGAGGGTCTTCGCCGTCTGAAGTGGAACCACGACGAGGAGCTTGAGATCGTTTTATTGGAGGATACCTTGAAACCCGTGCGTTGCATAGGGTGGTCTCTTTAGACCTGCAATAATCCGAAACACCAATATGCTTCCACGTATAATAAACGACGTTGAGATGCCCACTGGTTACCATATAAATACATCGGCACGAAGCTAGATGATCAACAAGAGAATTAATTGCAAATCTGTTCCACGAACGATTGTTCTGGACGGCCAAAGGTAGGGTCATCAACCCAATAGTGTATTATGTGTGAGGTTAGTGCGCACATACTGAAAGAGTGACTTTTGGATGGTATGGAGTTCTTCTCATAAAATCATTTGACCCTTACTTTTCAGTCTTGGTTTATCAGGTATATCATGCTAATATGGTTATCAGTTGTGAGGACAAGCGCTTGCCGCCAGTTCATCAAGAGGCATACTTACGACACTACTCTTTAAGGGACATATTGTTGTGAGTGAGTAGTGAGCATAAAATACATGTACGTAATATTTATAAACGATATCAGCGGATTTCGGGAAGTTAAGCTGTTTATGGTTATTAAATTTAGATCCTATTGATCCATTAAATGCCATAATTGCATTAGCGATAACTGCACGTGTTTATTGTGGATGGGCCGTTTAGTATGATACACACATACTCAATTACGATGGAGATATGTTGCGACTGAGTCAGGGAGTCGAAATTCTGCTGTCAATGGACAGACCACTCCAACAATCCAATGTGCCAGGAGCAAGCCCAAAGCAGGTTTAACGTCCGTGTTACCTAAGTTCCGGGGTGTTCAAAACCTTATGATCAGTATCACTGGCCAGTCAATTACTCTTCGTTCTGACTTTTAAAGTCCATCACCGAACACAAACATGGCATGTTACTTCCCAAGGTGTTAAAGGCTCCGTTCTCGTCCTATGCAGTTCCCTTATCCTCCACGTCAAACATCTTTTACGTGTCCTCGTTCAAGCTAGGCATTTCGTTCATCCGTCAGTCAATTTCCCTCTCAGACTTATCTCCTCCGCCGTTACAGCATTCTCCTCCATTACTCACTTTGTACTATCTAGAGACTAACCACTCGTGTGTTAGTATCGTTTCGTGTGTGATCACTGTCATTCTCGAGGTACATCATCGTAAACGTCAGACATTCTCTCACGTGTATTCCCCCCCCCCCCCGTTTTAAATTTTATGTTTTGCTAGCAAACAACATTGTCATCATTCATCATCAGTTATGCGAGTGAACAGATTTACTACTCATAGTGACGACCTGCTAGGCACATTACTGGGATTGGTCCAAATAAATTATCAGTTATCCGAGACGATGGCGTGGTGGAAAGAGGATGGCAGGGCGAGACGAGAGAGAAGTAAGATCTAGTCAGAGTTTGTGAGAACAACGGAGAGAAGGATATCACCCTCAAAAGCGTCACATTCGCATAAACGTGTCAGAGCATAAAACACAGAAATCAATAGGAAACATCCATCGTATTCATCAAAAGTTTACGATCAATTCGGATGGAAGAAAACCCCAAACTATTGATCCTATTTGACGTCCTCCAGTACACTTTAAACTTTGGTAAGCAAAAGCTGATCTACTAAAACTTAGTAGCTTCACTTAGTCCCCCCATTTGTGCACATAATAAAAGGTTCCACCGAAGCAGCTATCCTGACGAGCAAATGTTCACAACCCAGTTGAAGTCATTATTTCGGCGCAAACATTTTTGAATCGCCGCGTTAATGGAAACCCAATGTCATTGGTACGCGCCTGAAGCTACGAGTTTCGTTCTAATTCGGCACCCAGTACACATCACTCGTGGCTCTGTGAATGGTGTTGTCACAAAATGACATACTCAGGGGGAGGTTTTTGGTTGAAGCCTGCGTTTAGGCAAATATTTCGAATGTTTGAAGTCAAATGTCAAATCCCACGCACCAAAGATTTGTTTGTTGTGGGTCTCTGATAGAATGTCACCCCTTATAAATATTACAATCATGATTAATGAGTTCTTTTTTAAGTTAATAGTTCTGTTCAGACGTTGTTGTTAGACAAATGTACATTACTACCACACAATAAATGGATGAATAGATAAAATTTCATTTATTGTAAATATCGTCGAGCGATTTGTTTGTATTAAATATTACGCGAGTACTTTTTTTATAAAAAATCAAGGCGTCTAAAAAAAAAGAATACAGAGTAATATAAAAATTGTCATCCTTGTGTGAATGACGAAAGTAGCACAATTATCAACAATTTCAGCAAAAACTGGGTTCTAAAAAGATATTAGCATAATTAATAAATTAATTAGCACCTTCCCAAGAAATTGTTAAACTCCAAAAATAGCAACTCTCGGTGTGGCAAGTCCACCTTTAAGTGTCTCATTTACTTTTTTACAAACAGAAAACAAAAGAACTGCGAAAAATTCAGTATCTGATAAGTACAGCGCAAAACATTCACGCGTAATTATTTGAAATTAACTTGCGAACAGATGAATATAATACTCGTTTATCGGAATAAAGCTTCAAGTGTCCAACTGGTGGAACTATTCGAGTTTTATAAGGTACACATACCATGCTGGGGGGTGGGGGTGGGGGGGGGGCTGTGGACAGATTGTCATCATACATACTCCAAGAGTGTATATTATCCAAGTTTTTGTGTGGGAAACATGAAAATTACCCAAGCAGTTATATCCCTTCGAAGATAATTGACTTTTTTCTTGAAATAGTTGTTGCCTCCCTAAGAAGGCGCGGAGTCGCCAGAAAATGGACAATATGGCTAAAAACTGTAATTCAATGCCGAAGCCCATACATTCATGAGCGAATCAATTGGATACAGCTTTATAACATTTACTGCCATCTGTACTGTCTTAAGTATGTTTCATTACTACTATCTTCGAAAGGATTCCCACGCAAGCACTATAATTACAATTCATTGCGTTCGGCATCCGCCTTCTTTCGAATGGTTTTTTACACTCAATTAGCACTGCTCGAACGGCTGTGCGGTTTGTCTCCATTTGACGCCGAGAAATCGATTTACGGAGTATCGTGTAATCGTCCGTTTGCGGTATTTTGGTGTCGTGTTTCCAATACATCGGCGTTGTTTAATTATAGCGTCATTTATCTTTTACGGCGCGTCAAAATCGATTAGATACTCTCGAATGGATCAACAATTAGCCAATATGGCGGTGTACGCTCTTAAAGGGGAGGTTTAGTGTCTCCTTCGCTAATCGACGGTGGTTTCTTTGATTGCTCCGCTCGTGAACAAGAAATGGGAACTCCGCGACGAGTTGGTGTCGGACGATATTTACGTAGGTATTTCTATTAATTGTTGAATTACGGCAGTTTACCCTCGAATGATGGGCGTTCCGTTTTGGTTGGGGCACACAGTTTATTGACACTCCTCATCCACCAATTATTTCTAAATGGATGAGGAGACGCTTAAGTTTGCTGTTCATTTCTCACCCACTCGTCGACATTCCCATCAGTTAGAGTTTCCCTACTAACTTTAATTTCCTAAACAATATCTTCCACCGTCTACTTCAACAATATTGTCATCCGATTGTGAATTGAAGAAAAACGCAGTATGAAAATGCGGAAATTTGTCTCGGAAAATGGAAAACTATTGGCAATTATTAGGACTTAAAATTGTAGGGAGTGGCAGTAGTCAGAAAATGATTTGCAATCAGTTACAAATATTTTAAAAGTGAGTCATTCCACAAGAAGATGTGTGAAGATCGTTGAGGAATCAACTAAATGAATTATTGGGAACCATGCAGAAAAATGCTCAAAAATGCGGTCTTTGAGCGGGGGACAATTTTAAAATATATTTAAATTACACATTTTTTACGGCCTCCGGAGGAATTCGATTTCCAAACAAGAATTCGTGTTCCAGGTTTCATTTTATTTATTTTCTAGTGGATAAAAACTCGTTAAAAATATTTTCCAGCTTCTCAACATTATTAACCAAGCTGGAACGGTGCACTGACAACAGGGAAATTCCGTGCAGCGAAAGGAAATTTTAACAATCGTCGTAAAGTGGGCTGACCTGAAAATCTATCGTTTATAGTTTTGTGAATTCGTTTGGGAATACATTATGGATTTTCCAAAATGAGTAGTTGACAAATTAAAAGCAATTGTACTAAAATTCCTTCAGTCCGACAAATCGTGCCTGCAATATTCTCATAATTGGTAACACACAGTTGGCATCATATGTTGCATGATCGATTGAGTTTATAAATACCGTAAAACGCGTGTAAAAATCGAAAACACGTTCGGTAATGAAATTAAGTCAAAACTGTTGAGAGCTGAGTAATAATTCGATGAGAAATAATCAAAAATATCTGGTGCGACGCTTCACACAAATTTTCTCAGCTTCAGGTGCAATCAGCAGTTTTTATCACTGTAGTAGCTGATGAAATCTGTAATTCTCTTCGTTACATGGGGCGCGCTATGTAGCTCAACATGCTCCACTTAGCTGAATGTCCTCATAGTAGCTCACCACACTCAACGCAGCTCAACGCACTTCACGTAGGTCAACTCGCTACCTACCTTCTACGTTGAAACAGATGGCAATTAAGGTTCCAGAATTTATTGAGTTGCTTCTACTTACGATATGACCATTATTGAGTAACCAGTGAAACCGTGATTCCTGCGAGTGTGGATAGGATTTTTCTACAAAAAATTGTCTCAGCTTTTTGGATTTATCGAGTAAAAACTGTGAAAACCGCCAATAGGTGAAACAGCGGTGGTTCGAATTACAGAATTTCCGTGTTTGTTAATAACGTTATTAAACCCTCATGGTATATTTAGCTCACCAGACTAACACATTAGTTTATTCATGATGCCCAGTATCATACGTGCGAGATTATTAAGGAAAAGACCGCGCTAAAAATTTTGATAGTTTATTGCGCCTTTTTACCACTATAAATTCAATCAAAATCGCAATGATAACTGCGGTTAGTCTTGAACTTACTTAATACAGGATGAATTTTGAGGCGATTTGGTAGGCTTACGGTAAATGGTGTTTTTCGCAATCATTCATTTTTCGCCTACAGGATGTGTATACTATCATTAACCTCGATCAAAGTGAGGTAGGGAGTTTGAAATTGTTTCATACACACACGTATTGTTATTTATTTATTTAATTTTCCTTTAGGGATTCATTAATTCAAAAGGCATCGGGAAGGGACATGAAACCGTTTTTTGGAAGTTGGTATGCAATTCACACTATAACTGTTATGGCACCTTTGTCACATTTAAATTGAAACACAAATTAAGAACAATAAAACGATATTCCGAAGCTTCTGAGAGTTCACCCATAGAGACCCTTCCGAGCGGAATTCTCAGCAAAGAGTTGTACATATCACCCCTTCCAGTCGACCAGACAGTTGCGATTGTCGAGCCCGACCAACTTGTCGCCGCCCCGTTTTCACGCTGAGAAGTTGCAACTGCGTTTCTTTTTTTTTCTTCCTCGGCATTTTTATTGCCGGCAATAAAACTGGTTTTCTGGAGCTTGCTCTCCCTTGGGAGCGTAATGTGGGACAATTATCATTCAATGGCCAATTAATTCTTCGGCGCGAGGGGCCCCTGATCGCTAGTGGTGCGTCGCGGCTCTTCCGTTGAAGAGAAAAGAGAGACTGATAGGGAAGGAGAGGAACATATGAATGAAGAGAGACGGTAATAGTGTCGATCTCATTCTACTCAAAAAACTGGAGCGCTCATTTTCTCAGTTCGTTTTTTTTTTTTTTTTCATTTCTGCTCAGACGGCGCAACAAAACCGTTTTGAAAAACTTCCCCATTTCCATATTAATTTCTGGTTTCCAGACATAAAGTTCGTGAGAAGAATCGTTTCTCAGTGAAACTTAGCAAGCGACAAAGTGAACAGAAGAGAAAGAACAAGCAGTCGCTTTCACGAGTTCAAAACCACACAACGCTCTTCGCCCCTCGGTACGAATTAAAAGTCGATGTAGCTCCCTTCAGAATGTATCTACGGAAACGCTAAAAGAGAGCAAAAAGTAGGTACCAGTCATCTAAAATTTTCGTGGGTTCAATCACCTCCGAAAAATTCCACTCAGTCCATATTTGTTTTCCCATGGTTTTCTCATACTTTTCCGTTAACAGCTTACGCGAGGTGCCTTTATTGGGTACAATCTACAAACATCGACCGTCCCTTTAACCCCCGCGAAAACCAAAAGATAAGTTAGTAAACAGTGGAAAGTACATAAAACAGCAGCAAATTCCAGAGCAAACCCTTCATAAGGTGGAAATAATTCTGCAATATGAGCTACTGCCCGTGGTAGAGGAAGATACATTTTGCTGACATCAAAATGTCATCCTGATAGAGTCATTGTTCTTAATATGTTTCTAATTTCAGAAAAAGGTACTTTAATAGCTTAAATTTTAATATCAGGAGCGCTGCATCACATAACTCCCCGTAGCTCTACGTTAATCCCGGATTGTTCGTGGCTTTTTCCACCAACTCAATTTATTTTTCACTCAGTTCACGTAAACTTGGTAAAAAATTACTACGTGGCGGCAGAAAGTGGTAGCGTTTAGGGTTTCTTAATTTATTATGCTGCTCTCGTCATTCTTATTAGGAGCTGACAGTATAAAGTTTAATCAACATTTAGCCGTTTTCGAAAAAGAAAATTTGTTCTTTCGATCATTATGATAATTATAGTTAGTTTTGTACAGATTTCGTTCATACCTTTATTTTTGCGTTTCATTATCACCTGCGAGCTAGATATCAAGTTTGAGCTGGTTTGATTCAGCCGTTTTCTCTCAGTCGCGTTTACAGACATTCATACACACACGCACAGACCAATTGTTAGCATCTCAGTTGCAAAATATGTGTAGAAACAGAATGTTCCGAAAAAAACAGGCTGAGATGGGTTTTCAACTACAGTTTAACCGATTTCAAGTAGAATAAGAATGGGAAAGGCATTCAATACACGGATTTTCAATAAATAAATCTCAAGTTTGGTGGAAACATAAGTTAAACTGCCATAGCTTAGACGTCAAACTAGAGATGTTGTTATTAGATATGGCCCTAGGTATTAGGTAGAGGATTTCCCCAAAATATGTCGGCTGCAATACTGTACAAAGAAGCTCCGAAGCCCTTTTTGAGAGACGTTATGTAAAACTTGTCAGTCTTTTCCAGTGAAAAGCTTTGTGTGCGGCTCATAACTGAGTTTATGAGTAATTTCTGTAGGCTGAGAGAGGGGAGAAAATGGCTGTTCGGGCAACTGCAGGCTCCCTATTACGGGAGCCGAGTCCAGTATGCCGCTCAAATGATAAAAAATGGATACATATACACCAAAAATGATAGAGCCGGTAGTATTTAATTAACATATAATAAAGATTGACAACACAAAAAATAATAAGTTAATGATAATTTCGAAGAGAAGATGTGTCTAGTCAGACGAAATAAGATGTCTCTGAAGCACGGTTCTGACTACCAAGAACGATACACAGTTTGAGACGAATCATTTGAATCTTGTCAAGGTCGAGTACATGCTGTTCTCACGAGGTAATTGAAGAGACGAGATATTACGCTTGGGATGAAACTGGTGGTTTTGTTAATACCAAGTAGGTCCCTTTTCCTGTTGAAGCTAAGATATCAATAAACATCGTCTGCTCCCAGAGGAACCGGCTAATGGTTGAGAGGGGGGTGTACCATGTGACTCCCATGGTAGGCACCCCAGTCTAGTGGCCAAAGATCAAGATTCATACTCAGAAAACTCAGGGTATAGAATCAGAGCTCAAGATCACGATGACTTATGCCTGAGTCGACAGGTCTATGATATTTCCAATCCCCCAGTTACAAAATAAATGTGTAAAATGGTTTATTCGTGTAATAAAGACGCGATGTTTTGAGTTCCACGGTATACGCGATGTCCTATCACAGCCAATGGCTTGAGAATCGGGCAGCGTATGATATGCAACCCCAAAACTCATTATTCCTGCAAGCAATGTTTACGAAAAATAAATTTCATCATCACTGGTACAATTTTGTCTGTTAAAAGGTTAAGAGGCCACGGCATTTACTAATCCTTGGGTTTCCTGCAGTCCAAGTCTGCAAAGCGGCAGATCCGCATGGTCAAATTCAAGAGGACGAAGAGAGGAGTCATGGCAGTGGTGGATAGTCATCTCGTCCTTTCTGGGAACGGTTTTCAATTCTCTTATCGCGGATAGTCGAACGTCTTGTAATCCTCCTAGTCAAACAAGCCCTCGTTGCTCACTCAAGATGAAGTGCCTTTTAATCCTTCGGAAATAGCCTCGGTGATCGTAATTTCTGTTCTCGATCGCCAGCCAATCGGGACTTCCATTCAGCCAAAGTCAGCTTGAAGAAATCTTGTAACGTTGCTCTCGGGGGCTTCCCAGCACCCGAAGAAACGGCCCGTCGTCAAGGTTCATTATGCACTTCGGGACCGCTTCATTAGCGGCCAACAGTTGTAGCGGGGGTTCTGCAGTCGAAGAACTTTTTGTCATTGCATGTGTTAACCCGGTCTAGTTTGGTTGAAGGAAGACTCAATTATCTCTTCCCAAGACGTATTTCCTTCGGTCGCATGTTCGTTGGAAGGAGAGTTTCCCAATCTGAAACCCATCGAACTCCTATTAATTGATTTACATATGCAAAGCGAGGAGTATTAACGAACCTTCTGGGCGTAATTAAGCGTCAGGTTCCACCAACAGTCGACGTAAATCGAACGGTTCGCAATTTTCTCATTTGAATTCTTTCCACTCGCTCCTTTATCGACGCTCGTACAGAAATGTGAAATCCCGCTTCCAGTGTTTTAGCTCCGAAATAGGCGTTTGGGCCAACCTGCCAGAGCAGTTACAAGATGAAATCGCAGGTGTGGCGCATCACAACTTTTCTTGGCCTCTTGTACATTCAGCGATTCGTTCAATGGCTTCAGCTTCTAATATTTATTTCTCAGTTCATTTGAACTTCGGGAAAGTGAAAAACTGGTAATGTATCCAATAGTAACAACCATGGTGCACAGTCTGAGACTAGGCCCATTCGATTCAGTATACATTGAACATTACGGAATATTTCCTAGTTATCCAGCTTGACGCAGTCTAATACCTCCAAGGATTACCCCATTCGATTCATCATCAAAAAACCCTGCAAATTATTACACAATGGTTTATTATTCTCATGAACAGCTTGACCTAGTATAACTGCTCCGAGACCCATCCCATTCAATTCAGCATCGAATATTAGTAAACCATACGAAACATGACCTGACTACAATGGAACTACAGAACCTAAATATCTCCCGGTGCCAGGCGCCCGTAAACCGGGGCTTCCAGCGAACCCGTTGCGTGGTGAGGGGGTGGCGTTGCGAGGCGAGGGGGCGGCATTGCGAGGCGAGTTGGTGGTTGCAAGGTGGTTTTAATGAGATGAGGGGGAGGGAGGGAGGGAGGGAGGGAGTACTAACGACGAAACGTTGACTTCCGTTGTAGTTCCTGCGTTATACTGCTTCGTCCGATCGGATTGACAAGATGGCGCACACAACTAGATACCAAATGGGATTTTTGTGCGAAAAAACGAATTTTTTAGACCACGTTAAAGGCACAAAACGGCTCGGACGGTGGACGGCAGATGGGGGACGGGGTCAGAAGATGGAGGACGGCGGATGGACACTGCAGATTTGGAATCCCCATGTCCTGAAACGTAAAGCATCAAATTTTGAGGGGGGGTTGTACAAATTTTTCGTGACTGGAAACATAGGGTTATTATTCAGAATGAATAATAAACCAAAATACTGGAAAACCATACGAAACATGACCTGAGTGCTTCGGAACAACAAAAATTGGCATTTTCTAGGCGACTCTACGCAATAAGCACAACGTGGTGTGTCGAGTTGACGGGTGGTTGGAGTGAGATGAGAAGGGAGTGTGAAAATGAGCACTGGCCAGGGAGAAACGATAACTTTTGCGATATCGCCGAGTTCCTTTAAGTAGCAGGATTCCCACAGAGATATAATCATTCAGGGATTTCAAATTGTAGTCGAGCTTCAATATAACCCTAGGATTGTGACCTCACTACCCACATTTGATCGCATGTCTTGTTAAAGTTTGTTTGCCTCAAACGGGCATTTTGTATTTTAAGTTGGGTGTCTTGGAGAGCCCCTGACCTGGATAGTGAAAGTCAGCAGTGCAGCCCAGTCTTTGTTAGTGTGCTCGAGAAGGATGTGTGGGATACTGTTGACCTGATGATGCAGTAGGGTCGACGATTCCTTCTGTAGTGGACAGATCGACGCCAGTGTTGGGATTCTATTCATAAGTAGTGTAATGAGGTAATTTGGAGATGCTTCTTGAAGAGCTGCTGACTCAGGCAAAAACTATGGCAAATAGCGCGGAGCTCCGATCCACAACCCGCGACTTACGTCGAGAATTATGAACCAATGTCTTGACCACTAGACCACGCTCGCCCAGTGCCATTAATAGGAGTCAGTCGGTACAGTAGGTCGTTCTACTCATGCGTCGTATGTTTTCTTTATTGGTATTTCATAGTCACTCACGAAATGGTTTCGTTTCTCACAATTGACTATCATATCTAGTAGCACTTGCTTGAACAAGTATAGCACGTTCATATGTCGCCCAGAGTTGGGTCATGGACCAATAGCAGGCTCACTAGTATGTGCAGCATGAATTGTGGTAATCCGTAATTATGGTTTCTCCATGGGGGCCCTCAATTCACTGGTTCTATGGCTTCGAAATCAGGACAACGTCGATGGTCAGCTACTGCTCGCCCAGAGTTGAGTCTTGGACGAATGGTAAGCAGAATATGATGCAGACGCCACTGCCTGGCCCCTCCACACAGTAGTGCACTTCATTCAGGGTCACCTGTGGCATAAGTGGTAGCACTCCGTATTTCCCGTCACCCTGTTACTTTCGCGCCATGATGCATCTAACGCCAAACTGCCCATCTTCAAGCGGCGGGCGTTTCAGAACAGTCCAAATGAATACGAGCTGTCGAGGATGCAGAGCACATCATATTCGACTGCTACCTCCACAATGACGTGTGGGCTAGAATATATCTACTGGAAGAAGCTGCTGGCTGCTGTGGTCCAAAGCAGCCATCTAACATCTTCGCCATGTTTGCACAAGCATGGGCTAGTAGACGTCTATGTGTCAAGGCTTGGATGATGGCACGGCCTGTGTGGGGGACTAAGACTGATCCTGTTGACAGACTCTCTGTGTAAGAACGCGCGTGAGAAAAATACTGACTCAAAATAGCAGACGGACGTACTGCTCCAGTGAGGCAACAGGAAGTTTACACACTCTGGCCTATAAGAACCATGTGGTGCTCTCCACTACTCACATTGATGAAGAAACTTCAAAACCAATTTTGATTATTGACTACAATCGTACGACAGGTGGGACAGATATTTTTATTCAGCTCCGCCACGCATATACCACGACCAGAGATACTCGCAGACGTTCATTACGATTCTTCTATGATATGCTTGACCAAGGTACTTTAAATTTGTTGGTGTTCTAAAATTTGAACGTGTCGTTGACAAAAATGACTGGATGGAACCAAAGCTGGGACCAGCCGCTATTCGCCAAGAGAAACACAACATCGCACGTGGTTTGAAGCAGGATGCGAAGTGAATAACCCTACGAAAATTAATTGAGGGAACTTGCACTTTTAGCATAGCATATAAGAGGTACCGACTGACTGACATCAGGCGTCTTTGGACAACCAGTACCAGTTAGAGAGAAATGACACATTTTCCGCATTTGCTCAAGATTAGAGGACAAAAGTGTTTCCTTCCCGGATGTGACATCCATTCGATAACCCTGCTCACTTTTGATAACTGAGGGTGCTTTCACAAAGAAAGCAATAACGAATTGTTGAATTTGTTACGAACCAAATACGAACTTAGGATATATCTAGTCACAGAGTCACTATCGACACCAGGGTGATACGTGTAGTAAAAAAACATTTATGCCCTGCACTTCTAGGGTTAGATGCACAGTAAATCACTAATGGATCCAAAGTACTGTTGAAGGAAGAGGAGGGGGGGGGGAGAAATAAAGGTTTTTTTCTTCCAGGATATTATTATTGCTGTCATTATTGTTTTCAGGTGTACGACTGCGTCTAGACTGAAAACAGTTAAATTGCACTGATTATTTGCCAAAGTCTACTAATTGAAAGAAAGAACAGTAGCGAAAGTTATCGTTTCATCATTCGCACTCTCTCCCATATCACTCCAACCATCAGTTAGCTCGACTCGTCACGTCGTGCCATTTGCCTACAGGCGCCCGGAATTCAACAATTTGTTATTTTCGTCGTCCAGTTTCAGTCAGGTCGTTTCGTATCGTTCACAAGTATTATTCGATGTTTAATGCGTCTCGGAGGCGTGCGACTACGTCACGTTGTGCAAGAGAATAATAAACCTTGTAATAATCTCATTAACTCCGCTCAAATGTTACCAGAATATCGAGAAACATTGAGGTGGTTGTAAAGTAAAGTAGTTTTTCGACGACCGTCTAATAAAACCACCTCGTCAGTTCTCACAGTTTTTACCCGTTAACTTCGGAATTGTGGTTACTATCCGACTCAAATAAATCAGGTTTTCATTCTCATTAATTCTTTGTGTACTGATCACTCTTCAATGATCGTAGAACCAAAATGAGCACCGCGATAAATTCCGTTACTGTAGAAGTTATCACTTCTTACCTCCGTGAAGTTCCATTGAGCTGAGTGAAAAATAGATTGAATTACTAAAAGCAAACGCTACGGTAAACCAGTGAATTTACGTAGAGCTAAGGAAACTTGCGTGATGCTTCGTGTTTAGGCACTCATGGTAGATCAGGGCCTCCACACTAAGTTCCTGGGCCTGCCTATATAAACAAGGGATATTTTTTTTTTTTGTCAAATATATTTCTTATGTGGCCAAGTTATTGTGAAAGTGGTGTGATACAAAACTAGTCAGCCGCGACCAGAAGTCTACCACAGCCGCCATTCCTCGATTTTCATCTGCCCATAAGCTCCTAGCTCCCAGCTTGAAAATCTCCTAGCAGGTTGTTCAACGTATATTACTACAACTATACATTCCTTGCTGGAGCTCTCAAGCGAATACAATTCCGAAGAATCAAGTTCTACAAGGTCTACGCATTTTATCTCCAACGAAAGGGGGCCCCATATACAGCCGCGGACGCCACAATTCATCCATCAGAAGGTCGGACGATTATATTCAATTTATTTCTTTTTATTTCTAATTTTATTTTACAAAAAAGCGAATTTTAAATTATTATATTTTTTGTAAATATAGTTAGGAGCAAAGCAGGTTGGAGGTTTTTACTTTTACTGTCCTCTCAAAGGCCTATTGCCCCTAACAAACACTTCGCATTATTATCTTCGTGGATGCAACCAAGAAAGGAAAGAATGACGGAAAAATTCAAAATACGGTTATTTCTCAAACATTTGTCAGTGAATATTTTGCATTAAATTTATTACAAATCAGAGGTTAGAAATTTTTTGTACACATTTTACAAATTCAAATTTCTGTCGTTAAAATAAATCTTTAATTCTTTATCGATTCAGAAGCAACAGTAAATATTGAATAGCTCTGGCCGTTCTTAATCATCGTGACATGAAGTTGGTTGAAAGATTCTTACAGAGCTGTAGGCGCATTCTGTGGAGACTCTTCAGAACTTCTCTCTCCCGCCAACTTCAAACTCACCGCGACTCTCAAATATCGCCCACGAGACCTGTTTGGAGAACCCGAGTTTTTTACTTTCGGAAAGAAAGTAACGTAATCGGTTATTGAGTTTTTCGGCCACTCAAGGGTGTCAATTATTAATTTAAGCCAAAAGCGATACGTATTTTTGTTTAAATATTCCTTTTTTCGTTTTGTACGTGAACTGTTGTATTTGTGCGGCTTTGAAGCGATATAATAAGCCACCATAAAAAAATCTCACAAAATGATTTATTATTTTCCATAATTTTCAAGTATACAGAAGAGTTTAATTGATAAAATTACGAATAATGTTGAACTGTTAAGTTCATTTAATTATTGATTCAGTCAGCCTGCGTGCATGATTAGATAATAAAGAAGCCCCACTGAACCATGACACAACAAATGGTACTACCTTCGTCTCTTTGATTCTTGAAGACTTATTAAGAATTCAGTAGGGGAGGCAGCACTAATATCATCATTACCCTACCATAGTTTATTACTCATTTTGTTGCTGTCTCGTAATGAAATAGCCATTCTGTTATGTCAACAGTTGAGTACTAATTATATATTAATACCTAAATTACTAATCATTTCATTCACCTTAAATAAACAATTGAACAATAAAATAAATTGACAGCCGTCCGTTTGTAACGAACTAAATCACTCGCGATGAAGTTGTGGAAACCCACTTCATATAACGATTGTCTATTTCCACTAAATTTGAGTTACAGTATTAGATCGATTTCGACGGTCAATTCTCGCTCGGTTAAAGATAAAATACAAAGTCAGGATAAAAGTGGGGTGTATAAATTGAAATGTTCTTGTGGGCTGGAGTATTGTGGACGGAAATTCAAGGAAAGAATTAGGGAGCACGAAAAGGATTATAGGGATAACAAAGGTGGTTCAGCTTTTGCAAATCTCCTGACCGAATCCAGCCACTCTTCCTCTTTTGATCTAACAGATAGACAATACGTTGAATTTCTCCATTTTTGCCCCAAGGAACGTATGTACTTGAGAAATTTGAAATCTTCAAAAGCAACGGGTTAGATAGATGTTTAGATGAGGTGATCCCTCGAAGCATTCCTCCATTGATGGCTTCAGTTTTAGGAGACCTTGTTTGACCTTAGTGCAATAACCCCTTATTAATTTTCCCTTTTTCCGCTATCCCGCTACGATGTACCTGCCACTGGGAAAACCCGACCCAACGTTCTGTGTATAAAAGAACCTCTCTGCTGTTCCCCTTTCAGTTGCTTTTGTGTTACTGATGATGACTTGACCGTAGAAATCGATCTAATACCGAAACTCAAATTTAGTGGAAATAGACAATCGTTACGTATTTTTATCCGTTTTATTTCATGTCCGTTTGTATCTAAATGAGTAAACAAATGAATAGCTGAACGCCTGGGTCAAAAAACGCAATACTGAGTATCTTAAATAGATGAACCAAATGAACTAAAAATGAATTGTGCACCGAAGTATTTACAAATTTACAGTGTGGAATAGGTGAAGAAATATTACCAGCTTACTCCTCAACACCCAAGAGCGCAAGAATATTGAAATAAGTCCCCATTTCTTCGTTTCGATCCTAAAACTCTACTTCTGTCCCACGTGATTCTCAAAGTTTCGGAATTAACTCACGACCCCGCCGCTCAAGAATTCGAAAGCTTGAAACCCCCCAACAAATGGGACTACCGATAAAGAGGCAGAAAGAACGTTCGTAAAAACGTGTTGACTCTACTTTGACTATTTTGGAAACGAAAGCCGATCTAAGGATTTATGGAGCCCGCCTTCGGCTCGGTTGATGTATCCGAGGTGTTCGACCTCTGAGGACCTCGAACCGATACATCACGGGCTCGAAACAATTCTCAACAAAACGTTGAATATCCGTAGAAGGCAATTTCGCGATTGTAATTGAGTTGCATAAGTCGTTTTGGATATAAACGGATAAATTATAATTGACAAATACTACGCATGAAACGCTATTTTATTTAATGAACTGATAACATTTGGATAAAATAAACTGTTCAATTTATAAAATTACTACGCACTTAAAAATGTAGTTTTAAATAAAAATTTTGGTTTGATGAAAACAAGGGCGAAAAAGTAAAAATCAATAAACAATATTTATTGTAAATGCACAATTGCTGCACAAATGTCAGCGATTTTAATCATTCTGGCATCAAATAAAGTATGCTTCTCATTAAAAACTGGTGGTGCTTAAAATTTCAGGATTTGTTCAGTTGCCCCTACTTACGCCCCGAGCGTTAATAATTAATAAATTGGTTCGAGAGACATTTAAAAAGGTTCGTGTTTTCATTTTCGGATTTTTCGAGTAAAAACGAGAAGTACAAGTAACTGAAACGGCAGCGGTTCGGTTTCTGGAATGCGTTATCAGGCTTCTACTGTATAGATATTTTATTGGACTACCGGCTCCGCGACTCTTCAATTGGCTACTCGCCAGCTTCTTTCAGGATAAAGTGGTCTCGATGACATAGCGGCGATAGTGGCGAACACTCTAGGAGGCGCTATGCTAAACCTTCAATGGGCTACCCGCCTCGTTCTGCGGTGGTGTGATGGTGCCAGGCTGAAGTTTCCTGCCCACAAGGCTCAGCTGGTGGCCCTCCGTGTGGGGGCTGCCCTACCCCGAGGCACTCTGTAGCTAGCACCTCGCTCCAGGCATTCGCACGGTCCCGGAGGCCACGGCCATGTATCTGGGCACAGATATCAGCTCCCGGTGCTGCCCCTCTGAGCATCTGGCTCTCCTAAGGGCCAGGTGTGCACACCTCGTTGCCCGGGTGGGGTCACTATCGGGCCCCATTTGGGGAGCCTCAGCACATACCCAGCACATCTACAACAGAGCTGTCTTTTTACCCATTGTGCGGTACGCTGCAGGGACTTGGTGGGTTGCTCTTGCTGCCAGGGGGAGACAGCGATCACTCACGATCCAACGAGATATGCTCATCGCGGTCCTTCCAGCGTACCGCACCACCTCCCATCTAGCCCTCCAGGTGCTTGCAGGTGCCCTCTCCATGGATCTGGTCTTGGACTTAGCAGTGTTGCAGTCCAATATAAAAAGGAATGTCCTGGCAGAGTATCGCGGCACGCTTCAGGACCAGATCCCCTCCTTCTTCAAAAGTCGCCTGAACGACAGCGTTCAACAGCGCTGGAGGTGGTCACAAGGCTATGGCTACGGTATTATTCCGCAGGTTGAGTATCGCATCAATAAGGAATGGTGGTGGCCGTCATTTCCAGAGGTGCAGCTCCTCTCTGGGCATGGAGGGTTCCACGAAAGGCCCCATTTTTTCAGGCAGTGGTCTTTTGAGGACTGCCAGTACGGCACAGGGGAAAGTGAGAACGTGGCCCACGTCCAGTTCTCCTGCCCTATCTTCAGCGATGTGCGGGGGAACGCACAGCTTCCCATCGCTGATAGTGCTTGCCTCCTCCTCATAAACAAAGCGGCGGCCTGCATTCGCGCAGGCATGGTCTAACTGTAGACGTGGCCCTGAGTCGTGGTGTCTGACACCCGCCCCTGCTCACGATCCGAGTCAGTGACCCCCCTACCAACGTTAGGGGCCGTATGCAGCAGTGCATCTTCCCCCCCCCCTCCACCCATTTAAGCATGGAGCTTCGTTACGGGGCCTAGCACGTTAAGCCATACATAGACACGACATGGCACTCTCTCTGCTGGCCAATAAGCCTATAGGTCTCCACACGCCTGGCTCATTTCCCCATTTGGTTAGAGCTTAATTTTTTTTTAAACGCTTACCATATCACGAGGAAAAAACTGCGCGAAAATTGTCTTTCTTCGACATTTCTTATAATTTTTGGGCAGATCGATTTTTTTTAATGATAATTTCATCATACTGTAGCCTCAATAGGAACTATCGATACGCAGTTTGCCTACATTTTTTTAGAGAATTTCCCTACTTTTTCCATTATGTTAAGAAACACACTATGCAACGAAATAACCCAATTTTTCTTTCTCTTGACTCATCTGAAAGTTTACGACCTTGACTCTGAACTCCCCAAAGCGTGGTGATCTGTCGAAAATATGACCGTTTTTTTTCGGACAATATCAGTATTTTGTTCATCATCTTGGTTAAAAAGAGTATAAATGTCGAAGTATGACTCCATAAATTAACTGCATCTGGTAGAGCGAAGCAGCTGAAAGTAGCGTGTGTTCGAGTTTTTTGATTAGGGAATTCGTTACGTATTGACGGAAGGGCCCCTTCCCTTTTTTTCGTGACTTAAAGGGTTAGCGGCGCCCGGAATGGCAATACATCACCTTGGCAGACATTAAAGGATGTTCTAGTTGAACCATATGGCGTTGAGAGAGGGGCTCCAGTACCGACGTTTTTAGGAGAACGTGTTACTGACTGATAATCTGCAATGTAACGTATGAATATATACGCACTCGCATCTAATATGAGTTACCAGGACTGCGTGGCGTAATCAAGCACTGCCTCTGTTGTCCAGACGATAGAAGTTGTTCTGCGCACTGCCAACATTGTTAATCTGATTGGTTTGATTAGGAAACCGTCGTTGATATATTTAGGAACCTTCGAAGATATATTGGGGAACCTTCATAGGCACATAAACGAAACCTTTCCACATACATTAGGGAAGCTTTCAAAAATATATAGGAGAAACCTTTAGGGATACACGGAGGAATCCTTTACTGATAGGTACTCTTTAACCAGCCTTAACTATTCCATATACATTTGAGTCATTGAAACCTTTTGGTCTTGGCCCTTTCAGCCTCTCCACCAGTTACCATTTTATTTGTACGATCGTTGTGATTACTGTGCTGGTTACTCATGGAAATTTGTTAGCTGTGCAAGTGAGTTACTAGTCTGGTGCATGTAATTTGTTTAAGTGATTCATATGCCAAATCGCCCATTCACAACGTGTGAGTGGAAGTTCGTGTCTGAAACCAATTTAAATACGTCAGACAAAAGCTAAAATCTCACATTATATTATGAATAAACAACATAACGCTCCTTGGGGGGAAAACAGGGAAATGAAATTAGGAACGTAATGAGACCCACTTTGAATCAATTGAGAAAAACAGAAATGAATCAAACTCCTTTTTCAATATTGAATCGAGTTGACATATTACCCAGAATCGTGATTAAAGACAATGGGGAGACCGTGGACAAGGGGTTTTCTCACCTTTATCCAACAATAGTAAAGCACTGAACATTAGCTCTGGCAAGAAACGAATGAGATGTGACGCTGAGAATCAGAAGAATCGGCCGTTGCATCTCGCGTCTTGGAAAATTCAGCAACCCCTTCAATCAGGCCGCCGCAGGCCCATCAACTGTGGTCAAGCTCCTAAAAAAAAGAGGGCTGTTGTATCCTTTGCGTGAAGAAGCTCGGTTGCGTACTTGCTTATCTCTGATTGCAACATCCTAACTGGAAAAACCTACGACCAGGACTATTGGGTCAAGCTGCTCTGCAGTGACACACGTCGAGGTACAATCGCCATCATCGTCAAAGGCTGCTAACAATATTGGTTCTATTTCTTTTAGACTTTACTCCAGTCTGCAGCCCAAATCAGGTTCATCACAATTTATTGATTCTTTCATTTGTAAAAGCCAAGGGATGAAATACTAACCACACCCTCCGTCTCATTAGGTAGACAATTAAGCGATTCGATTGGGTCACTATTTAAAACGACACCGTGAAATTAATGTTATTTTTCCTGAAAGAAACTTGAAGAAAATTGACGAACCGTTACCTGTGTTTTATTGAGAGGCGTCCGCAGTAGGTCCAATTAGTCTCTGGGGCCCTTATTGTGCCTGAGTCTTTTGTGCTCTGTGCTACGATCGCGTTAATCGTCACGCTTTTCGAAACAAGTAAGTTCTGCTCTTGTTGCCTCGCATCGCTTCACGGGCATTCCCAACATATTTTAATCTGGCTAGAGAGCCTTGACAAATGCAATTTCAACAGATTCAACATCGCATTGCACTCAACCAGATTCAAACAGAACCAGGAATCCCTGCCAAAAGTAAACTCTTTCACGAAGTTAATATTATAAAAGGAAACAGTGTAAAAAAATGGAAACGGTTTATTCGCACTTTTTTCAGCTGACAACGATTATTCGCTTCTTCGCGGCATAAGTTCGATTATTCAAATATAACAATTAACTATTTTGCACTTAACACTTCGGAACTTAAAGGTACAATTCTAATATCAAAATAAAAATACGTAAATTTTCCAATGTTTATGTAAAAAAAATGCAACACGTATGATCGCTTCGTAACCAAGGATGCGCGTCATCACTTTTTATTTCTTCTCCGAGCGTTTATTTGTTCGCTGAAAGAAGAAGTGTTTGTTTCGATTTGCTTCAGATATTCTATCAAACTTCACAGTTAACTTTATTTATATTACTATCATGATAATTAATTAATAAAACGCTTTCAGGACGCATCGCAGTTGCTTCTTTCGATTGTATTTAATGTAAAATCAATAGTTCAACAGTAAAGACTTTGAAATTAGCTTTGAAGATTCAACGTCTTACGTTCAACAAATATAGTTCAACAATTGACGGTTAAGTTTACTGTTTAAACAATCAAACAGTACAATCTACAATTCAAATTTTAACTTTTCAATATTACGCTTTGTATAAGAATTTCAAATATTACTTAACATTTAGCATTTACACGACACAATTAAAATTTCATGTACGTCTTACACCTTGAACGTTATGCTCCACACTCTACAATTTATATTGCGCTGAACTTTTTACGCTGTACGTTTCACATTTTACAATTTACATTTTAAACCCCACACTTTACAACTTGCATGTAACGTTTTACTTTTTAAATTGCAATAATTATTGACATTTTATGTCTTTACTTTGCGTCACGAAATATTTGTGTTGGATAAGCTTGGTAACGTATGTTACAAAATGTAACGCTTGGTAACATCACACGTTTTAATTACCTCAGTGACTAAGTGATGATGTCAATTGCAATTGACGCGGCCATTATATCGAAACCATCAACGAGCACAATCAAACGTAGTTATCATTGAATAAAAAAAAAAACAAAAGACATAAAATGTCCCTAGTGGTTGCGTACTTGTACGAAAGCTGTACCCACCGTTTGTGTTCTCAATTTCAACACGTTTTCTCTCCACGGTTTGAGAAATTTTTAAATCAGTACCACTTAATATACAGAACATTTTGGCAATTTCTGATCTCCATAATTTAAGGAAATTTCCCGGATATCAGGAGTTTTATGTAAATTAATTGTAAGTCAACGTTATACTAGTGATCAATAAAACAAATTTTTCTCTGTGTTTCCCCCCTTAATTCCAAAACTCTAATTCCAAACCTTCTCAAACAAATTGTGTCGCCAGGTACATCAATTTCTTAGACGTTGACCGCTAAATAAGAACCGTGGCATGCCTAGCGAACGCACTATAAATTGCACAAATTAGAGCTCTGCCAGTTTATACCTTTTCGAAATGTCTGATGTTGCTCCTAATTATCTTACGTGCGGTAAACTAAACTATTCAACTCGCAACACGTAGACAATTTATTGGATTTGTATATTTTCCAGTTCACACTTAACATTTTACGTTTCACAGCTTAAATTTTACATTATAATTTAACTGTTTACTTTCACTTTTTTAACATTTTATAGATTGCGTTTCACGTTTTACGTTTCACATTATTATAATTTACATTTTACGCTTTACGTAATGGATGCGTTTAAAATGCACGGTCCACCGAAAGGTTCACTCTCGTTCAACCGACATAAAATATATTCGTCTAAGTATTGACCAGTTGAAGACACTAGAGGAATTCAATTCAAACCGTTCTTCGCCAAAAATCAGGTTAAAAATCAACCTATTGTTCGATGTCAAGCATTTATCGTTAGTCTCTACGCGTTCTCCTCAGTGTCACGCACATGGTGTCGTTTTTTCGACCTGCTTAATTAGAGAAGATCGTCGTTTCATTTACATCCCCTCATGAAAAGACCCACCTTTGATGACTTCACCTGGCTTTAAATCCCCTAAACGATTTATATGGGCCAACGAATGACTGATTACCTTTCTCCTAATGGAGCAAGAGTTTTTCTTACCACTAACGGGCAGCTGAAAAAAAACGTGGCCCCCTGTGGAGGTCGCGCAGGGGTAGGACGAAACGTAAAACAGTCACCTTCGTCTAAATTTAGACGAGCATATGGCAATGTCGGTTCGAAGTAACCAGCTGGATGTCCGGGTGTGACAGGGGCTGCCGTTCGGGAGAACGAGAATTTGATGAGATCAACTTTGTGACCGGTATGAACGTTTTTCAAGACCGAGATGTCGAAATGGTTGGCGTTTTGTTATTTAACCGTCATTGATCTGCGGAGGGAGAGACGCAACATTCCTCAGCCCCACGTGTATTCAAGGGTTTTCTTGGATTTAGACACGACGACAAAAGTCGTGTATTTGGACTTGAAATATCTGAGGTTGCCGTCGACTACCTCATGACAATTACTCAACGACTATTGCATGAACAGCTTATTGGACTACCAGGCTGATTTTCTGAGATTGTTATTAACACACTAGCTGACCCGACAGACTTCGTCCTGTCAAAAAGATTTGTAATGTGGCAGTTTTTGTGCCTACGTATTTTAAAAAATTCTCCTGAACAGAACCGTCACCCTGGTGATAGGGCGTTGTGAATAAAAAATAATTAAATAAAACATATATAAGGATTTAAAAGTAAGTAATCGCTTTATTGTTAATCATGTGAATCATAATTATTATTATTATCATTGTAGTGCTTTGCGGTATACGATGTTTTTTGTTTGATTACCTGGCGCTTAGATAAACAAATCTGATGGTTTTCCAACACGGGAACAGGCAACATACAATTGACCATGTGAGAAACATGGGTTTTCTAGATTAATACCACAAACACTTAATGATTGCCCCTGGGACTTGTTTATAGTCATAGCAAAAGCAAGCCGCACTGGAAACTGTAGTCGTTTAAACTCAAATGGCACATCAGTCGGAATCATTGGGATGCGCGGCATGAGAACATCTTCTCCTTTATACTTTCCTTTGAGTATAGTTGCTTCTATCACATTGATTAGTAATTTTTTTATCGCTAACCGTGTACCGTTGCAAAGACGCGGTTGGTTGATATTTCGCAACATTATAACCACCGATCCAACCTTTAATTGAAGATTGTGAGGTGGCAATCCTGGCAAATCCCGCGAGTTTAAAAATTCCGGTGGATAGTTGACTACATCATCTTGATTAGTAGCCGAATCAACTGATTTATATATCCTCAATTCGCCTGTAATTTGTTCTTGAATTTTGAAATTTAATTCATTTATATGTTTTTTGCAGCCAGTATAGCTCGTTCGCTCAATCAATCATGGTTTCTGTAATTTTGAGAAACATCTGGAAACACCTTGTGAATAAGTTCATCTTTTGATCGAGTTAACTGACAAAAACTTCGAGGAAAGTTAATGCAGCCTGTCAACATGTCTATAGGAAATTTGCCTTTACCAATGTCAATGAGTTGTTTAGAGAATATGTTTCCAGATTGGTCATTTTGCTACTCGACACGCATATTCTTGCTTAAATGAAGTACTTTGACATGTTTCCACAAATTGGAGGACTTTAGACATGCATTGAGTTCATCAGCTGGCGTTGATCGTGGAATCACTGGCAATGTTTGACGAAAATCTCCTGCTAATAAAATCATTGCACCACCAAATCGGTTATTATTGCTCCGTAGATCTTTTAAGGTTCTGTTTAAAGCCTCCAAAGATTTTTTATGTGCCATCGTGCATTCATCCCAAACAATCAATTTACATTGCTGCAAAACCTTTGCCATTGCAGAGTTCTTCGAAACGTAGCAGGTTGGAGTTTCATTGCTTTGCATATTTAATGGCAATTTTAGTGCTGAATGGGCTGTTCGACCACCTTCAAGCAAAGTTGCTGCGATTCCCGACGAAGCGAGTGCAAGTGCAATTTTATTTTGTGAGCGAATTGTTGCTAATATTAATGAAATCAAAAAAGTTTTTCCTGTACCACCAGGTGCATCTAAGAAGTAAATCCCTCCAGTTTCATATCCGAATTCATTCATTCATTCATATCCGAATTCTTTCACGTGCATTTCCGTCGTCACGTTCTTGTGCAGTACGATTAGATCGGTAATTAGCTTGGTTTGTAGCATTTCTGGTTCTTCTACCTAAATTGCTTCGTCTTATAGGAGGCATATCAAATATAAATTATTTTTTCACTAATCACGAACTAAACACTAACTAACTAAACACTCTGCACAAAACACGATATACGAATTTGTTTCGTGTATCAGTTGACAAAAGCAAACTCAGTAGATTAGGTAACAGACAACTTTTTTTTTTTATCCTTGAACTTCAACGAACATTTTAAAAAAAGATTTGGCCAAATTGGTCCAGGCGTTGTTGAGTTATGCGCTTACCAACACATTTTGCGATTCATTTTTATATTATAGATGATGAAAAAACAACGTTAAAATCGCTTTCTGTCGAAACTTTTACAACGCAATTCTCGTCGTTTTCCTACAAGTGAAAATTTAGGATGCTACCCACCCATTCAACAAATTCAATCCAAATCGTAATAGCCATTTTTTGATGTTCATCGTGACGATGACTGTAGTTAATTTCATTCCGATTATGCTCATACTAACTGTGGCGTTGATAGTGCCATACAGACATCCGTGCTCTTTCAATCGCGTTCGAAGACTTTTTATTGAATTATATCTACACGCAACACATTCGAGAACATTTCTAGGAGCACATACGGTTCTTGACAAGAGGTTGCGTTAGAGTCAAAACTGGGCGCAAGACGGAAGAAAGTTCTCCCGTACATCTTAAATTAAAGGATAAAGATGAGCTGGTTTTTACTTTCCGCTACCCAAAGGGAAGGAAAGTATGGTAATCGGCCCAAAAAAAAAATTTGGGGTTTGTAGGTATTAAACATATTGTTTTCAATAAATGTTCCTGTGACGGTCCATTGAACAGAGATAAAAATCAAAATGTGCCGAAAATAACGTTTTTTCGAACATTTCCGTACATTCCGGGGTAAATTCTTCACCAAATGCGATAAATTCTAATGAAGTATCTTTAAGTTACCCATACCAACATTTCGTTCCCCATAATTATTTCTGTATATATATATGTTGAACGGAGATATAAGCCAAGTTAACTCAGAAAAGGAGATTTGTCGAATATTAATTTATCGGAATTCCAATTTTCTCAGAAACGGCTCTAACGATTTCGATCAAACTTACGGAGTACTCTCAGCTAACTAGTCCCTACATTTTGTTCTCCATAAATGTTTCTGTAGAAATGCGTTGAATGAAGATATAGCACCCGCGTATGTAGCTGGTCTTCGTCTTTACGGGGGTGGCGGAAAGTTGTGTGTTGCTACGCACCAGACATTTTCTTAAAAAACAATGGACGTGGGCGTCTATTTTTTCTCTTCTTTCCCCGTGTTCGCCCGACGAACTATTGTTTTTCGCGTATAGTGTTCCCCTCAAAGACGCATTTCTTGATGAAATATTTATAATAAAGCCACGTCTTCATTTTTGGTCTTTACTTTTTTTACAACGAGCCGGAACTCCACATTCCCGGACAAGTTTTGAATTAAATAAAATTCTGTGTAATAAACCTCGAAGATAACCATACAAATGAATTATTTAGGGAAACTTAAGTATTAATTTTTGAAAAACTACTAGCAAAAAAAACAAAAAAACAGTGTTACCAGAGCAGCTAATAAAACCTAATCGTTATACCTAGACGATGACAACTGCCTGTCTTAGAAGTCATAACGGCTGGAGCATAATTAAATTCAATGAAGAACTGTTTGTAAACCTGGAACCGCAAATGAGCTCGGAGAGATTCAAATGGTAATAAAACAACCCTGCAAATTATTGCACAACGGTTTACCATTTTCATGAACAACTTGACCTAGTATTACCGCTCCGAGACACGTCCCATTCGATTCAGCATCGAAAAATACTAGTAAACAATGGAACAACAACAACTAAATATTTCCCCGGCGCCTGGCGCCCGTAAGCGCCTGTAGGCAACTGGCACGACTTTGCGAGTCGAGGGGGCGAAAGGTTTTGATGAGACGGGGCGAGGGAGTACAAACGACGAAACGTTCACTTCCGCTGTAGTTCCCGCGAATTCTTTCAATTAGTAGACTTTGGCTCACTATAATTACTGTAATTTTACTAAACGCACTTGTATACGTCTGATACTCATTCTGTTCGATCGAGGATGTAAAAATACCTGGAAAACGATATGAAACACGGCGTATTTGCGATTATACTGTTTTGTTAATTTTTTCCATAACAACCATACGGTTTGTCCAATCGGATTGCCGAGATGGCAGGCACAACTAGATACCAAATGTCTTGAAATATAAATTTATCAAATTTTGAAGGGGGGTTGTAAAACATTTTTCCCGACCGAAAACAAAGGGTTATTATTCAGAATGAATAATAAACCAAAAAGAAAAATTGTGATAGTATAAATTAAAAAATAGGAATCAAGTAGTTTTATGGATAAATAGGAAGATGGTATGGAGAAACAGTTTTATGTTACAATTCTGATGTGAGTACTTATTGTGGTATTTTACTTTGAGTGATTGTTTATTTTTGGACTTTTCGGTGCTGATAGCTACTACAACCGCAACAGAAGTCACTTGAAGGAGTTGTATCATTTAAGATATGTGTAAAATAGGTTTTTAAAAAAGTATTAAAATAAACTCAATTAATAACAAAAAATTACTCCATTTCTCTTCATTTTTCACCATCTTCATTTGACCATGACAATTTTCTACAACTTAAAAAAAATATATATATCGTTCGCATTGGACTTTCCAACGATTTGTGCTGAACCGCTCCACAGTTTTTCGTCAATCGCCTAATTAAAGATTCTAAAAATATGTTCCACTGGCACTTGATATCAGAGTTTTGCGCAATTCGATGAACTATTATTAATTCTTCGATTACATTCACTATACTGTACGATTTGTGAAGACTCATCCAACAGTTTTCTTCAACTCTAAACCAATTTTAACACCTTCAGTTGTTAATAGACATTATTTTTGGAGGTTGGACGATATCTTGCAAAATGGAGTCGAGCCATCCCTGGAATACTTCGTAGAGCCAAAGACAGCAATGGAAATGTTGGCCGAGAAACATTTAACTTTCGTTTGGGCTCATGGTGAGATGATGAGGTGTTGGCGAAAAATGTGGTGAATGCGCCAGCATGAAGCGTAGAAGAAATTGCCGGTTGGAACAAGCGAAGATGTCAGTAAGTAGCGCGGTAGTCCTCAACTTTTCACGCACCTTCCGCTTAATTTTGTCAATTTTTACTAGACTAAACTAGTTTAACTTGATGTTGGTTTGATCCACCATTGGTACGGCGCCCTCCTGCCTGGAACAAACATTCCAACCTACGATACCTGAAGGGACAACTTCCAGATATAAAAAACCAATTTATAAAAAAGTGTTTTATTTCTAAGTTAACGGGTATCATTTGTATTACGACAAACGACGAAGTCAGCAGCCACATTGGTTTTCGTACAGGCGAACTAGTTTTTTCCAAGATGCGGCTTGAGCGCAACACGGCGAACTCCAACTCCGATCTTGAGAAGAGACGGTCACAAAACCTGTAAATTCGATGTTCAAACTCAGTTCAAACACAAACAACAGTGTCCGAGTAACTTGCGAGTGAATGTCGTGGAGGTGCTGAATGTAAGAGGAATGGAAATGAATAGTCGTGTTTTGTGTGTGTGAATTCGTTGTTGTATTTTTCACTTTTATATTGGTTGTTTTGAAATCCACAGTTACTGTATGTGCTGAATGTAGAGGCGTCGTTGTATCTTGACAATGATTTGTAGCGTTGTGATCCGAACAGTGGTGGCTTTGTGGCTGTGAGACGAATAATCTTATCGTGGATCAACAAACAATCTAGTCATGAAAAATAGCTATGCTTAAAGGTTTACCGTTCTTCACATTGTCAGTCTTGGAGCCGGCGATGGTTTCCTGCGCTTCATTTTTATCAAATTGCTGAAATGGAGAACGAAAGTCGAAGGATGGACTGTAGTTAGGTCCTCGGAGAGTGCCGCGAGGAGTAACAAAATCGGAATACTGGCCACCGTAGCTCCATCCCTCATTGTAAGGCGAGTAAGAAAATCTGTTTTTAAGGTCACCGTGTTTATTCCAATAGTTGTATCCATAGTCTTCAAGAGGGATTCCTGAGTTGCCTAGCCAGGAAGAGAGGGAATCTCCGCCAACATGGGAGCCGCTTGAGTAGCCATAGGCAGAGGTACTGACTGATCCACTGCCTCCGTAGAGTGGGGTCGAAAATTCAGTGACGTCACGTGCATACTCGTAGAATGGAATACGGTATTGAGGGCTGCCCACTGCGTTGAATGAGTGGCCGTGTTTTGAGGTATCAGCCAAGTAATTGGGAATGAAGTAGTCAGAGGCTCCAAAGCGGTATTCTGGGATATCCACAGCGTATGCTGAGGCCTGTTGTCCTGGAATGCCCTCTACGTCTGTAGAAATGCGATATTCTGGGATATCCACTCCGTATGCGGAGGCCTGTTGTCCTGGAATGCCCTCTACATCAGTAGAAATGCGGTATTCTGGGATATCCACACCGTATGCTGAGGTCTGTTGTCCTGGAATGCCCTCTACATCAGTAGAAATGCGGTATTCTGGGATATCCACACCGTATGCTGAGGTCTGTTGTCCTGGAATGCCCTCTACATCAGTAGAAATGCGGTATTCTGGGATATCCACACCGTATGCTGAGGCCTGTTGTCCTGGAATGCCCTTTACATGTGTTGGGATGCGGTATTCTGGGATATCCACAGCGTATGTTGGGGCATGTTGTCCTGGAATGCCCTTCACTTTGGTTGGAATGCGGTATTCTGGGATATCCACAGCGTATGTTGGGGCATGTTGTCCTGGAATGCCCTTCACTTTGGTTGGAATGCGGTATTCTGGGATATCCACAGCGTGTGTTGGGGCATGTTGTCCTGGAATGCCCTTTACATGAGTTGGAATGCGGTATTCTGGGATATCCACAGCGTATGTTGGGGCGTGAGTTGGGATGCGGTACTGTGGGGTATCAACAGCGGTGTGGACGACCTTTCCTGGATGCACACTCCCTTTGTCGGTAATCGCTGGTTTGGCAGCGTTTATATAAATATTTCGAGGATGGGAAATAAATTTGTCATCCACTGGCTTGATGTCATGAACTATTTCAGCTGGTCCAGTTAGGTGAATGGGTTTAGTTGGGTGAGATGTATGACCAATGATTGGCCTAGGGCTCACCACACCTCTTTTAATTCCCGCTGGGTGGGGAGCAGTGTGTGCATTGATTCCAGAAAATGGGATAGTGCTGCCTGTAAAGCTGTCTTTGTCCTGCCCTCCGAAAAATGGAAATGCATTTGACACTCCGACTCCATTCAATTCTTCGGGGCCAAATCCAGGCCATTCGCCACCGTACGAGACATAATCAATTTCTTTTTCAAACGGTAGGTTGTTCCAAAAATAACTTCCGGTTTTCGGGGAGAAATCGTTGAACTCGTGTCCCAAGTATGGAGCAGTGTTCCCCCAGAAATTGTTGGTGTTAGGTGTATAATCCACTGTGGGATACGTTATGTCAGTCAAGCCAGTTTTATAATCCCCTATCGGTACATTATATCCGTGACCACCGAAGTCAGCTTTGGGAGGGAATGAATTAGCAACGTTATCATTTTTGAGAAAAGATTTATCAGGGTGCCCGTGAACGCCAGGGACGTCAGAACCAACTTCATTCTGCCCAAAAGTTTTGGGATGGCGCCAAGAAGAACTGTCTGGGGTACCACAAGAGACCGACACTGGAGGGTGTACGTAGAAACAGACTCGGGTCAATCCACTTTTGCAGTTAAGTCTGACACCATTCGAATGCTGCACATCTGAAGCAGGCGTTCCTCTGTGGTCGATGTAGGTTTCTGCTGCCAAAACGCTTAATGCGCTGACCTGCCAAACAACAAGTAAACTCTTGACATAATGAAACATGTTATTTCTGTTATCAGTATTAGTACAAAATATAGTGAGTAGACTGCTGTTCGCAGCAATTAGTGTTATTTAATGCAGTCTCGGTGAGCCATGATTTCACTGGCAAGCATGTGCGCACACTCAGTACGCAGTTTATGTTTCTTGCAGTAAATAGTAAGAACTAAGGATGAAAGTTGCACGATCAGAAGGAGAAAGGGATTTCGGCTCTACGTGGGTTCAAATGGAGCTCTTCAACAACCTTCAAGGGTGGCTCAGTTTGACCAAACAATCTCGATGATCGATGCATCTTTCAGGAAACCTTTATCCAATTTTGGAACCAGGTACTTTCGTTTGCTAATTATTTTTCACATGGTGTTTAGTTACTTAGTTGAGTGAAGTAGGTTGAAAATCAGTTACGTGCCAGGGGAACCCATTCTGATAATGTACATATAATTTTGAATTGCCAACTAGTTCTGCCCTTGTACTAAGCCAGGGGTTGGAAGGCAATGACCACATTCTTGAGCATCAAGTCTCACAATGTTGGCTCTTATTAAAAGGTGTCTGCTCGGAAGGAGTCAAGACGGAAACCACTTCATAACATTCATCCTGAATGCTTCCCCATTAATTCCAACTGTGTGTCGCAAGAGCTCCAATCTAACAGAACTTGGCTTCTTCTTCGAGAAGCAGACAGTCAATCTTTCTCATTTTGAGCCAAACTTTGGGACTATTCTCTTTTGCCCAGGAACTAGCAGGGCTGAACAGGCGTAGGATAGGTAGAACGTATTGGAATAAAGTAGGCCAAGCTGTACCATTGGATGGGCCAGTTCCCTACAGTACATGGCGACTTCACTTCCTCCCTCTGAAAGAATCTTAACCAACGTTTTACCTCCAGGCCGGAGGAAACAAGAAATCACATGTTCTTCCACTGCTTGGCTGTAGTTTCTACAACCGTGAGCGATAGTTGTTAGATATGCAATCAAACCTAGCTCTGACTGCTTCTGAACAAGCTTGCTACTGTATTGCCGAATCGGGAAGAAGGTTATGTCTAAAAAGGGTTACAGTAAATCTGTCCTTAAACAAGGTGGGAAAGCAGATTAATATCCAAAGTAAGGTACAGAATTCCCCAGGCGTCGTATCCCAGAGTGGTTGCACAGAGACAACAATCATGTACTGGAAGGCTGACTAAACATGACCTGTCACAGCTTCTCATATCTAGGTTATCTGAGCACTGGAGCTCCCGTGCGTGATAACTGCAATGTGTATGGTATTCAGATAGTCAGATTCCTGTTATAGGGCCTAGGAACGGTTGACGAAAGGAAACTGACCTGTGTAATGGGAGGAAGATATGTAATGTGGGCACTGCTTTGGTTGCTTAAGAGGTTCAAATACATCATACTAAAACGTGCCGCACATTATTGGCGTAGAAAAAATTCACATTCACAGAGACAGAGACTAACCCCCACTGCAGCGTCCATGAGCAGCCTCATGTCACCTCCTCTTGTTTCCACCTCCAGGTCCCATGAAGCTTTCATTCTCTGGTGTGACGTCTCCTAAGCTCTCCCATGAATCTCAAACGAACCACAACGCAGCGTTCAGGTCCACCCCTTCAAACTTATCCGGCTCTACAAGAGGCCCCCCAAGCACTCCCAGGCGTGCAGCAGCTTTCCATTGCAAATACAGAGCTCTGCAGCTCTGTACCTTATACTTACCAATCTTGGCCGGTTGGTACCTTCGTAGCCAGGATCTTGGTAACAGGCCACATACCATCTGTATACGAGTACCTTCCCTCTCCAAAATGATTACCTCTCTCGACGGCTCCCAGAAAAACGTAATGGGTAACACTGACTGCCTTTGGTGAGGCACATCTCGCCAGGTAGCCGTGCACTTCTCCTCCCACTTCCTCTCCTTAACATTCACATTTATATTTATTAATTAAAGCATTGTGAAGGAATGGACCAGTTGGGTTCGTCGGCAACTAAATAAGATACTTTTGAGAATTGAATAAAAGAAAAGTTGAGTGTGTTTCATCAAATCGTGTTCTGCTCATCATCTGGTTTTCCTACAATATACAACTTATTAGAATCATTATTATTATTAATTTTCCGTTTGTCTCAATATGTTTATTTCTTTGCATTATTGTTAACATTGGCTTCTCCCCTGCAAAAAAACACGGATCATCGATACACACTCAATAATCTTCGGCAAAACAGGGCAACAATGGTAACATACCGAATCAATAGCTTGTGTATTCAGAGTAAAATTCACACACTTGCGCATCGTTCTAGTTACAAACCGAAATGCATTAATGAATTATTTCGTGCATTAAATATTTTTTTATTATTGACTCAAGTAATTATTGTAATGCCAGTTGATGATTGTGGATTGAATTTATCAGTTACCAAGATAATTGGACGGTTGGGTAGTCCCTGGAGCACGTATGAAGTACAACTGTCGCGAGATTATGTTGTTATTCATCATTTGATATTAATTAATTATAACTATTTAATATTGTGAAAAAAATTAAAACATGCATCGACTCACCAATGCAGCAACCACTGTTGCTGTAAGAACATTCATAGTCAATATTCGGGCAAAGACTGGGGACGGCGTCAACGTTTTGTATTAACACCACCTGTTCGTTCCATATCGTTTTAGGCTATCGAAGTAATCGCCGTTTCTAGTTACGTTAATAAAACTCCCAGATTAGGCGCGACTAAGATGAAAGTCACATGAGGGTTAAGTAAAGAACAATCGAATTCTCAAATCGCTCATTTTGGACTACTTTTGGGGAGTAGAGAGCGGATAAGGCTTCTGTTAGAGTGATTAAATCTTGTAGGGGCTTAGGTTTCTGCTCTTATTGTTCAGCACGATGAGATGGCGGTCGTTTGAGTCGATGGGAAGTCAACAAAATTATTGGGCCGGGAATTGAGGTATCAATTCAAGCACAGTCCACGTCTTAACTTTTAATTAAGTTCTTATTGGATTTCATCGACTTGACAAGTTGACACCTTTCACAGCAGAAGGCATACTGTAAAAACGCAGCATCTTTAGTTAGTTGAGAATCAGCCTTCGAAATGTGACCGCTCTGCCAAAACATTTCGTGACTAACCCTTCCCTTACCATCACTCAGTGCGATTATGTCGTCTATTATCAGTAATCTAGTTGCGACTCATGACTGCCAGTTGGAATTGTAACAAAAAGAAGGTACTGGATTCACATGTGAAAGTGTTCAATACGATAAAGCGAACAAGGGGAGAAGATAAGTTAGTACATACCGACTCGATTATTACTTTCAATTCGATCTTGGTCGAGGACAGTATGAATCATTTGAACGAATTTAAAAATAATTACATAATTTTAAAGTTAGTTGTACACTTATAACAAGAATGTGGAGAGGAAATGCCTACATTTCTGTACTTCACTAAACCCAAACTGATCATATAAGAGACGGTATCGATTATGAAGTTAAGTACACTGAAGCTGGACGAATTAAATGAAAATATTATTATTCATGTTGTTAACTAAACATTATTCAAAGACCAAGTTCAAACATTTGAAATATCATCTTTAAATTATGACATTTTATTCATTTAAAAAAAAACGAGTATTTGAACAGAATTCACAAAGTAACATTAATTGTTTTATTTACATGGGTAAACTATGTATTTATGTACTTTGTTATTGTATTATTGACTGTTAATTTAAATGGTAATGTTTCAATCCATTAACTATTAATTTTTGAAACTAAACAATTCCACTATTCGTTAAGCACATAAATTTCAGTAATTACTACGTTATATTTAGCGGAAAAAATTATAATAGTATTCGAATTAAATGGTGAACGTCACATTAATTACTTATTATCGGTATATCATTAAACGTTAATTTTAAAAAATAAATATCTGTATGAAGAGAAGTGTATATTAAGTGATTAACTCTTAAAGTTATTTTTCAAATAAATCGAATTTTCAATAATTAAGTTGTACAAATTCAAATTATATGATAGATCAATCAAATTGCATTAAAAATACACTTATGAATTACACTATTGAATTACAATAGTAAATGAGGTATTAATTTATTCTTATAAATGAGGTATTGATTAATTCGAAAAATTAAATATGAAAAAGTATGAATTAAAAAACTAATTATTTATTACTTATTATTATAATTTTCTTTTTTTTTAAATTATAACATTTTATAGTTAATTGGACAACTGTAAAAATAGTATAGAGAGGAAATTTCTATATGTCTGTACTCAACTAAGGTAAGAATTTTATTTTCTACATTAGTTTACCTGTGACCCACACAATGTTCATCAGCGACACACATTCAGCGACTTTAATTGCACTAGTAACTAATTTAACTAATACTCCACAGACACCTGGAAAGTTTGTGAACCTACGTTCCAAAATTTATTCCAATTAATTAATCCATTAGTTTATTTATTTATTTACCTACGTCCCTTTTTATTCCATTGCCTTTATGGCGTGATCAGTGCAAAGGTGAATGTCCTTGAAGTGCTAGTAAAGGAATGTTATGTGGCTTGAATTCTGAGATTGCTCCTATCAATCCATTGAACGTTACTGATTTTTCACGGCGTATGTATATTATTTGACTTTCCTGATTTTCATGAACGCTTAGTGTCAAATAAGCGAATTTATTGAGAAAAAACCTCCCTGGAATATAATTAGCTTCAACGACGTTGATCAAACTTACTAACAGGTACCCAAAACGACGCTTTGCTTTTCATCAGCGTTCGTCGGAGAAAAACGATGAATGAAGATAGTGCCCAGGTTTACTGCATTACTGCAGCGCACCGTCGCATTCACAGAGATTAAGGAATGGTGTCTGATGCTGCTGACCAGATACGTTTTTGAGCGTGGCGGTTGTCGAATCGTATCGCCCCGATGCCACGGCAGATTCTCACAACAGCACCTTTGTCTACTATAAAATGTAGTGTGAAGCCCTTTGATCCTGTTGTTAGAAGGTAGAGGGAGGAATACAAATAAGTTACAGACTCATTTGGCGTATCATTTTATTAATATCATTCAATCACATGCTTTTTATCAATTCGTTTTGACAATCGTCCTGAGGGCTTTGATGATGCCAGTGTCTTCCATTTGTAGATTGTTACCACGACCCGATAGAGGGAGTACCTTTACCTCCACCGCTATGTCCGCCACCATATCCTCCGTGTCCACCACCGAATCCACCGCTGTGTCCACCACCATATCCTCCGTGTCCACCGCTGTGTCCGCCACCATATCCTCCGTGTCCACCACCGTATCCACCACTGTGTCCACCACTGTGTCCACCACTGTGTCCACCACTGTGTCCACCACTGTGTCCACCACCGTATCCACCACTGTGTCCTCCACCATATCCACCGCTGTGTCCACCATATCCACCACTGTGGCCACCATATCCACCGCTGTGTCCACCATATCCACCACTGTGGCCACCATATCCACCGCTGTGTCCACCATATCCACCACTGTGGCCACCATATCCACCGCTGTGTCCACCATATCCACCGATGTGTCCTCCACCATATCCACCGCTGTGACCACCATATCCACCGCTGTGCCCACCATATCCACCGCTGTGTCCACCATATCCACCGCTGTGCCCACCATATCCACCGCTGTATCCACCATATCCACCGCTGTATCCTCCACCATATCCTCCAGAAGAGCTGTAGCCATCCAAATACCCAGCCATGACGCTGACACTCATTGCACTCACCTAAAACAACAATAACGATACATTAAACTTTCATTACACTACCTTGGGAAAACCATTAAAAACTGCTGTGCACAAGCTTTAACATATGCCATTAAAATCGTAACACGTACACCATGAGCACCATGGCATTTTGTAAGGAGGCCGACTGAATAAAACTCTCAACGAGAAGGGGGTGGGATATTCAAGCCAAGAATGCTGTTTCTCGATAATAAGTGCCTGTGGGGCTGGTTACAGTCTCAAAAATGGAAGTCAACCCATTTCATTGCCCTGCGGAAGACATTCCTTGCTCAGCATATGGGTCTCACAAAGTGTGGAGAACTTCGCACTGAAAGTTTGGTGGTGAAAAAGAGAATAACTGAAATGCCCATTGGCTTGGAGGAAACCACGTGTGCTGGAAGTGTACACTATATTTGTAGAGGAACAATCGTTTTATACCTCGTGTGGGTTGCAAGGCAGTTTGACGTAATCTCCAGTGGAGGGTGGGAAGACTGCTGGCTGCTTGGAACGTGGAGCTTAAGATCCGAGAAATGCTACGGACTTCACAGGGACAGAGAACATTTTTGAAGTTCAAGGGTTAGGTGGGACGGGGGAATATTTTGAAATGGAAAATGGCAACGGAAGGAAGGAGGGAGATTTTTGCCATTGGTGTATTAATCTCCAAACCCAAAGAACCAAATAACTTGAAGTTGTGTAAAGCCTCATTAGTCCCTCATCCCAACAGTGAACAAAATTGTTATCACTCGAGTTTCAGACCACCCCTTGATCCCAAATTCAGTTTCTAGAACGCTGGTGAGAAGAGTTCATGATGAAACTTTTGAATGAAGGTATTCCGCAGGAATCGAATGGCTGTAACGAAAATTTGTTAATTAATAGAAGATAACCTGCGGGAATAAATAATGTGACTCACCAGTGCAATTGCTAATATTGGTGCGGACTTCATTTTCTGAGCAATGACAGAACTAGATTGAACTCAGAGACATCAGTTATATATATGTAGTTTCACTATTGCTATCACTCTACGCTATCTTTTTAACCTAGATCCTCAGTGGAAAAGAAGAAAAACAAAAAACTCATTAAATACGAGTGCTATTGCGTGGCAAACCTTCGATGTAAATGTGACACCCAGTTTGGTTTAGAGTTGCTGATTGTTTGATTGCTCATCATAGTCAGCATTGACGTTGAGGACGCTTTGTTACCTCGCTTCTCCGTGAATGATTCGTGTATGCAGTTCGGCTCTCCGGTAGTTCCACTGTCACGAAGATCTTATATCGAATATATGACGCAAAAAGCGGGAAAATACAAGTCCCTATTTATAAAGCTACTGTGCAATTTTCGGCTACAGCTGTCCTCTCTTCGGGCAAGCATAAGATACCACCAAACTCTTACATGGGGAAAAGTGTGAGTTGATAGGCTGAGCATCGCCTACTCGTGAGGCAGCTTTGGTGGTATCCACAGTAGTTCCTGGAAAGAAGGAGAGGGAGAACAACATGAGAAGAAAAGGAGGAGAGTAGAACCTGTTAGGAAGTGGCAAAAGGAGTGGCTCTCAGCCCAGCTGATGCAGTGGACCAGGCGTCCAATCTCTGACATGAGGATGTTGACTTCTACCAGTCCCTGCTCCTTGCAAGACAGAGGGAGTACGTGGCGTACCTACACCTGGTGGGTAAGAACTTGAGCCTCGAGTCTTTGTGATGTTTTGAACAGGCTATCGATGAGCACTATCCGATTTACACCAGAGACGATCATCATCATCGTACTGAAGAATGGAGAAAACTCGGAAGCGTTGCTCTAGCTGCAAGTGAAGCACTGTACAAGAATAGAAAGGAGCTTACCAATCCCAAATATAACCCAATAGACAAAGAAAGCAATGGAAGAATGCCTGCAGCAAGGTAAGGCCTTTGTAGATAATCCCTGGAATGAAATCTGCTCATAAACCTTCCAACTGACAAGTACGACAGGATGCCGGGAAATATCGATAAAGAGATGTCCAGCAGGGGGATTTGTGAAGAGGCAGGGAGCTGATCAGACGTCATGCGAGAAACAGTCCCGGGTCGGTCAGCCTCTTTCCTTGCATGTTCTGGGGCCAGTAGAAGTAAACCCTCCTTCCTACACCCTCCAAAATATCTCCGGAAACTACAGTGTTCACCCTCAATGAAATGCAAGCAAAGTGTAGTGCATGCAGTAGCCCAACGAACCCCCACTGCATTTGAGTCATCAATTACTGTCTAGCAGATTCTTGCTACACGCAATGCCGTAGCGTGATAAAAACCATTCGTTCACTCAGCAAGCAATTAAGTACTCACTGGCAAAGCCAACCGACCCTAGTTCTGCTGCAATGGCAGAATATAAACAGGAGGAGGACGAGGGATCAATTGGCAACATAACTTCTCTCACATAAGTCGTCAATTATAGTTCTTCATAGATCAGATCGAGATATGGAGCCTAATATAAGGTTGCTTGGGTGCCACTTCTTTCATTGAACGACTCCCTCTAAATGCAGCGCCGGACGCATGGGACATACTTGTGATTGTGAATTTCATGATAGCCAAATACTGGCTAGTGCTTCCAAATGCCAAAGCAGTCATCAATATTCACACGGGTGTCAGTAGCAATTAAGGAAGCTCGTCGTTACGCCATGACTGAGTAAGTGATGGTTGTGGTGTCTAAATGAAACTATCGAATCCACGAATGATTTCGGTAGAATTCATGGCCACGTGTGAACGTATTCAAGCTCATGGATGTGGCAGTTCGTCACCCTCCAGTCTTTAGAAACAATGAACATACTTGTTCTTCAACTGTCAGTTTTTGTTATGTGAATAACACTCTTCTACTTTCCTCAAGTAGTAAGTGGTCGTTCAGAACTGGTTAAGTATGTTGTTGGGCAAGTTTTTTTCTCGGACATGTATGTAATGTGAAGCAGTCGTCTGCACGGTGATCCCTGGGTACAACTCGTAAGTCCACAGGTAGAAACAGCTAGCAGCCTTGTTGATTCTTACTTCTTGCTTATTACTCCTAACCAAATCGACTTGTTGTCAAGCAAAAGATCAAGTTCCCTAGTTTTTTGCCCGATAGGGCTTTAGGCATCAGGAACTCTGGATCTTTGAGTGCCCTGGAATTTATGTTGCCCCTTTGGACGTCTCAGCTTTATCACTCGATGGCCGGGGGCTGGGTGGCCACTATTATGTACATGCACAGTCCATTACTTACACCAATGCTCTTGCCCATACAGTCAACTACAGTTCCTTGCGTAACTACGCTCGTGCCTACGCGTTTACAGTTATGATCCATCGCCTGTTTGGCTAGTTATGACCATTTAACCATATTCGTACTTTTTTCAACATGCCATCATGCTATTCTTCGTGAAGCATGTGAGTGAGGCATGTCAGAATGTCATGCAGGAGAATGTCATTTTATGTTCAAACTGGAGAGATTGATAAAGCGGTTTGAACACTGTGTATGCAAATTTCGTTAGCACCATGAAGAAGTAATTGCTACCTTGCTATTAGAGTCGCAAAACATCTAACGTGACAAGGAAGGCCTCCGTCCCATGACTTAAAGGATACCTCATGGTAAATAGAGATCCTTCTCGCTTTCCGTTTCCTTAATGTTCTTTTTTCCCTGTTTGGCAGTCTATTTTGATTTATTATTTATTCTGAATAATAACCCTGTTTTCGGCCACGAAAACTTTTTTTACAACCCCCCTCAAAATTTGATACTTTACGTTTCAAGACATGGGGATTCCAAATTTGCAATGCCCGTCCGCCGTCCCCCGTCCCCTGTCCGGGCCATTATGTGCCGTTAACGTGGTCTAAAAAATTCGTTCTTTTGCACAAAAATCTCATTTGGTGTCTAGTTGTGCCCGCCATCTCGGCAATCCGATCGGACGAAGCCCATGGTTGTTAAGGGCCAAAAATTATTTAAAAAATTAACGAAACGCAGTATAATCGCAAATAAGCCGTGTTTCGTATTGTTTTCAAGGCCCGCTGAACTCGCAACGCCCTTTGGACTCGAAAAGTCCCGCCAATTGCCGAGAGAGAGTTCGCTGGAATCCCCAAAGGTTATGGCCACTTCCTCCGCACACCCCTCCATCGGATCATAAATGCCTACAGACGTTTACGGGCGCCTGGCGCCGGGGGAATATTTAGTTTCCGTAGTTCCATTGTAGTCAGGTCATGTTTCGTATGGTTTACTAGTATTCGATGCTGAATCGAATGGGATGAGTCTCGGAGCAGTAATACTAGGTCAAGCTGTTCATAATTTGCAGGGTTTTATTTTCTAGCACTCATTTCTTATGAAGAAGCATGTAGTTCAACATTTTTTGGGCATTAAAAAACGGGTTTGATTGTTGACAATCCCCGATTCACAGCGATTCGAAGTTCAGGGTGTTTTGTTAACCTCTGAAAGTGGTTCTTTACCCCAATCCTCCGTGATACAGGTATGTAAGAAGATCACTAATGGCCATATTAAGGTTCAGACAGTAAAGTAGGACACAGCGTAGCACAAGGGACAATGTATGTCTCCTGAGGTTAGGGCTGAGTGTGATGGTGCGTGGTGGTCCTTGATGCATGCTGAAAGTTTGGAAGACTGGGTTTGGATGGAGGTAGTCAGAGTATTCTTTTTGTATTAATTTATTTCGTAATTGAATTGATTCATCGCCTTCACAACATAACGTTTGTGTAATTTATCGAGTTAACAAATAATTGTTGATCTCACTTAGTTATGAGATACAGTTCTGTAGTTGGTGTAGGAGTTTCCACCGAGTTTGTTGCCAGCGTGGTCGGCAACGGTTTTGGAAACATCGCTAACGTGATCCTCGTCGGTGAATTGAGTAGCATGGGTGTCGCGTCTGTTAGCGTTCAAATGAGCGCCACTTTGACCCCCATAGTATTCACCACTCTGTCCGTGAACACCAATGCCAGGGCTGACATAACCATGTGGGTAGTAGTAAGAAGTTTTACCGCCATAGAAGGGCTTGATGCCGACTTGAGGGTAAGAGTAATGACCCCACCAAGGGTAACCACCCCAACGTCCTCCGTAAACATTGCCATAATCAACACCATAGGTATTACCATAGCCGCCAAGAAAACCGCCGAGGTAACCACCGTATTTGTAAGGGAGAGAGTAGCCCAACCCAAGGCCATAACCGAAACCGGAACCGTAACCTCCAAAACCGCTACCGAAGCCTCCGAAACCGGAACCGTAGCCTCCATAACCGCTACCGAAGCCTCCATAACTGCCACCGTAAACAGGGCCGTAGTTGTCATAACCGCCATAATAAGAACCATAACCAGGCCAGTACGGACGAACCGAACCGTAGAAGTCGTTGTATCTTCCGCCATAAGCGTTGTTGTATTTTGAGGCGTCAACAGATTGGTCAGTAGAATCGTACGTGCGGTAGTCCGTTTTGTGGTCGCGGTTCACGGCGCGGACGTTTTCAAGGTGGTCGCGGACGCCGCTTTGGCCGTAGTTATTGAGGTTGGTGTAACCAGCAGAGTTGTAGTATCTAGGATACCCCCAGCCCGGGTTGTATCCGTATGAGCCGTAGTACGGGGCCCAGGAAGTGGCTGACTCACTAGCCATGATCCCCACGGCGAAAGCGCCGATCTGTAACAAGTCAATTGTAAATTAAAAACTTTATCAACTAACTTGATTCCACTACTCATCTAAAATTGTATAACTGGTTCTCTATCCCCCCCCCTCTCACTCCTTCCCTCTCTTCCCTTCTTAATTACTTTATTAGTGGCCTCAGCCTGCAATGTGTGACTTCACTCTCATTCCTTTTTCATTTTAATAAATTTGCTTCAATTAGGTATTCAGCCGAAATAAACAATATTTACATATTTGTCACAACTAGCAAAGAACCAACTGATGTCTAGTGGCGGCAAGTGCGATAGTTACGGTTACAATCAAAACCTCGACTGACTCAAACGAACAGTACGCATTTGCCATCAAGTTAGTTGTAACTAAACATTTCAACCGACAAACTGGTACTGGCTTGTAACACCCTGCAGCTCTTCTGATAGTAACACTTAACAAACCGTTGACCTGAAACTCTGTTCCCTAATCAACGATTCATAACAGACATGAGATTTTCTAGCTCAAAGAAGCGGGTTTCATTCTCCAACATGAATTACAAACATCTACAGCTCACAACTCTGTATCAGGGGGATTGTTGGCACTCACAGCGTCTGACGATTTGCGTACTGTCATATCACACGTGGCTTGTAACATCCATCAGGCTGGTATTGTGCATTGGGCACCAAATTGGGCCGGGCTTGCGGCACAAAAAAAAATGGATGAACGCTCTCCCATTTTTCGGCAATGACACTCCTCCTCACTTTTTCCCACGTCAGCTCATCATCACAACACTAAACTAAAGTTGAACGTAAGCAACATAAGAAATGTGAACTTCAAGCACCAGATGTGACAATCTAACTATTAGCTGCATAACATTCGTACCCAATTCACACATTTCCCTTCCCCACTTTGGAGAAGACGCGTTTCTTGGTGAGAATCACTCAGCATCTCTAGCTCCATTCAATGATGCTTCGTTCTACATGACGCTTCTGCATGATTCTTCCACTTTTAGTTTCATTTATTTCCATTTATTCATCACACGACTTAAAGAACATTTCCCGACCGAACGCTACACGTTTTCTCGTTGTCGGATAAATTGCACAATTTATCATAAAACGTGGGCTGTAATTTCAAATAAATGATCAAACAACTAATGCACTTTGTGAGGTAGAATGCAAAGTATTAAATTCCAAACAAACAAAAACGTTTGACCTGGGAGGAAAATAGAAAAAAACAGATCCCAACCGAAAACGATCTGAGCTCCCATTTTACAATGTTGCTTTCTACGTTCTTCAATGACTGGACGAACTTATTACTTATTTTTTATATTACTCATTACTTTATAATTGCATTGTTTATTAATGAATAATTTCTCTTGAATCAAAAACAACCTCAATAAATTGGTCTTCTAGCACCAACAGTGTAGCGATTTGAATTAATTTTTCAATCATTATTTCATTTCACACAAAAATTATCGCGTTTTTCAATGGAATAAATTATTATATTCCATAACTTGCTTCGAAATCATTGAATTGAGTAAAAAAAACAACAAAACAAAAAATAATATTTACTACGCAGAATTTAAAATTGATCTAGATTCATAACTCACCAAAATGCCCGCCAACATCGCGGGAAACCCGTTCATTGTGAAGAGGGATGAATGAGAGAAGTGTGAATAGCGACGAGCAAATTCGGGTATTTAAGAGCCTAGCTCAGCTCCGTTTATCGAGCCGCTATCGTCAAATGAGCTCCCTTTGTTGCCCCATCCAGCAGATTGTGGTAGGAATTCGCGCTTTTTATCTAGCGAAGATCATGCGAAATAGGATCGTACCGAGGCAAAATCGTCTGGGTTTGATTAAGAGATGAGTCGTAATAGGTTTTATTGCGAAAATTGTACACCTTTGTTTGTGTAAGGGGTTGAATTACCGAGAGAACTGCCCTGATTTGCTGCGGCCGGCTCACTGACGAATTGAGGTCGACCATATTCTTCTTGGGGCTTTCGTAGTCCCGATGATTCAAGATGATGTGAGCGATCCCCTGGAACAGCCTGGTTTGGCAATAACAATTGATTAAACAAAAAAAATCAAATTGTCACCCACAATACACTCTGGTTTTGGAAAACGTATTTCGCGATTTCCCCGAATAACACGCCCCGCCGGCGTCCCACGAAAAACGTTTAAATAGTTTTTGACTGCGGTTTGGTCTTTAGTTTTCCAGAACGTATTGAGACGCTCCTACTCGCGACAAAAGCTTTATTATGCCACCAGACAGCTAGGTGATTCGTGAGACTGTCAACTCGATTTCTTTTAAAGGTTAGTGTCCATCGTTTGGGATTTATTCGTTACAAACTGCGAGAAATGCTTGTAAATGAAATGTCACGGGTTTGAGCCGGAATTTCTGGGGTTGTTCATGATCGTTTCAGGCACTTGAAATTTTTTTTTAGTTGTGGTGATTTATAAAGAGAAAACTGCCTTAAAATTGGGTTTCTTCGAAATTTTATTGCGTCACTCTCGAAATTTTCTCACACATAAAACATTAATGGAACAATTACACTATTCAGAACAGTCCATAAGAATATTTCAATCGAAATTGTTTCAGCTGTTTTGAGACAAAAATATTTTGTGTTTTGATCACTATGATAACTATAGTTAGTTCTGATCCGATTCTTTGAACTCTCTTATTAGCGTGCTATGGTAATATGCAGGCTTAGTATCAAATTGGAGTGGATTTGTGTTGACAGATTTCTCTCAATCACGTTCACTGGCACACGCATCTTCTCTGACGTTGTTTTTCGCTCTCAGAATAGCTTGACAAGTAAAAATCTGAAGGAAACTCCAATTTGTGCTTCCAGTCCGAATACGTAACTTTCCTTCCAACTCAATACGGCTAAAGAATCAATCAACTAAAAGATTAAAGGAGATATGAAATGAAAACAGATACATGATACGCTGAATGAAAAATAGACGATTAGTTGCTAAAGTGATAAAGATCGCTGAATATAGGTTGGGCGGAAGAAAGTTGTGTGAAGCGTCGCGCCATACTGTATTTTTTTCAACACTCAAACATCTGCGTTCTCATGATGAGTGCTAAATAACTATAACGCCATAGTTAATTGAAATTAGTTGAGCTGCCGTGAATGAAGCGAAAAATGTGGCCGCGGGCGGGAAAATGCGTCGAATCCTTCCGTTACGAATGGATCGATTGAGTGGTATGTATCAAGTAGCGGGCTGAACGATGGTTTTCCGAAAAATTTGGTTGTAGATACTGTCGAGCTGCTTGAAATGAGTGTGTCAGCGAGTAACCCCACATGAGACTTTAACCTCCTGACTTCCTAATGTGGTGCATTTAACCGTCTTGGCAATTCATTTCATTCAAACAACGTTAATTTGAATAGTCGACAACTTAAAAATATGTAATGGCCATCATTTAGTGGGATACTTTCCAAATTCCACATTTAAACGCGGCATTGGCACATGTAAAATGGAAGATTTCCGACATGTTAGAACCAACAACGACTGTTAATAACAATCAAAACTTGTCGGTTAGTCAAATTTACGATGCTATATGAAACGTGAAATTGCCTCACCTCATAGTTACTGTTTTTGAACGTGGAAAAGTTTTCTGCAAGATGTAGCTGAAACCCTCATGTCACAATAGATGAATGAAACCAATAAACTGGTCTGATGATAGAAAAAGTATTTAGAAAATAGAAAATGAACATCTTTTTGTTATCCCAACAAGATACATAATAAACTTGAGAGTTTCCTCCAAATACAATACATTTGGATCATGTTTGGGGATTGTGGAAACCCTATATCAAAAGTAATAAAACGCTGCTAATAATTACACAACAGTTTGCGATTATCATGGACCGTTTGACGTAGTCTCCCACCTCCAAGGCCCATCCCATCGAAAAATACCAGTAAACCTTATGAAACATGACCTGACTAGAAGGGAACAACTAAAATTACATATTCCAGCGCCTGTACGCAATTGATATTGACGTGACGAGTCGAGCTGACAGGTAATTGGACTGAGACGAGAGGGAGTGCAAACGATGACGTGATTAATCTCGCTGTATAGTTGTGCAAGAAGTAGACTTTAGCTCACTATAACTACTGAGATTTCACTATTTTTGGTATAGACGTAGTCGTACACCTCTTAGGCTCGTTCCATTCAACCCAACATTGCAGTCCCGATGTCTTGAAATGTAATGTGCTCAATTTTGGCCGTGGGGGGGGGGGGGAGTTTAAAATGTTTTCGATCGAAAACATAGGTATTATTCAGAATGAACCGAAAAAAATTGTAATTTCCACACAGAATCCGTAGAAGGTATAAGGGTTTCGGAGATTAAACCATCATCCGCGAATCGGCCTTTCTAGAAACCACTTAAATACGAAAATGAGTGGCAAGTCCATTCCAAAGTTCTCTCTCGTTGGCTACTGAGGAATAAAAGAATTCGAAATTATTTTGTAGGGACCAACCAGAGGAAAATGGACAAAGGGGAGAACCTTCAAGTTAATGAACTGAAGGCAGCACAAAGCCGTTACTGTAGCAACAAATCCACAAGCGGGAACCTATCTGGGTTTGGTTCATTGAATACCATCCCGTTCTACTACATTCAGTAAGTTCCAAATTTTTCAGCACAATAATAATTTCTTTAACTTATCTCTTTTGAGCTTTGACGTAACGATTTATTTTTATTAGCCACCGCATAACAGATCCGTGATTTTATTCGGGTGCAGATAATTTCAAATATTTAGTCAGTTATGCTTATCGAGTTTACTCTCCCGATTTCAAAGTGTCGTGAGTTGATTGTTTAATGTCTGGCCTTGTTCTCTCATTTTCAACTGCGTGGTGTCTAGTCCTCGAATCCCCTGATCTGGTTTATATGCCGATGACCTGGTCTACGTCGTAAAGACCTCGTAGGGGCTGCACAAGTCCTGCAAATATACATTAAAAAGTTGAGTCAATGGTGTACCAAGTGGTGCTTGAAGGAATCTTTAGCCGTAACGTACACCTTTCTTAGGAACTTCCACGATTCCGATATTCTTACCAAAAAAACAAGTATCTAGGCGAGCTCTTTCATTCAGCGGAGGGTCGCCAGGGGCATTTGTGCTAACTGGGCACCTCAAATGCCCCGATTCGCTTCGCTGTCGGCAGTCGTCGAATATCAAGTAGCACATCCCTGGACCGCCAGTGTGAATGTACTTAAGGGCTGAATGTATATATGAGTGAATGTGTGTGAATGTATGTGTGTTATTGTTTTGTAGGTATAGGTAGTGTAGTGAAGGATCCAAGGAGGATGAATATCAAGTAGTCCGCCCTCGTCACGCCGGAAAGGGGATCGCAGTTCAAGCCGTAGAAGAAGGCCGTCTCCAAGGCAGGTGCGGGGGCAAGTCCAATCCCCGAACCCCCATGGAGATAAAGCGTAGGTGCCGGCAGAACGCCTCAGGCAATTCCGGTACTGGGGCCTGCCACCCATTCAGGTCCTTAGGCTGCTCAAGGTGCAGCCACATAGAATGGGTACCACGGGGGCTTCAGCTTGTGGCTGGCAGCGTGGAGCCTTTTGGGCGTGCCGCTGTCCGACGTGAAGCCAAGGGATTGGCCTGGTGGGGACCGGGACCGTGATTTCGCTGGGAATCCCCCCCTAGAGAGATGATTGGTGCTGGCTGGAGAGGGGTGGAGGCTACGAAACTGGGTACCCTCTCCAACGCCACGGGCAATGCCCAAAGCACACCTATCATTGTCCTCAGTCGTATCTGCCCGGTTCTCTCGTCGCCCCGTCGCCCTCACTTGTGATCGCTCCCATCTAGTTCCCAGTTTGAGGTGGTTAAACTTCCCGAGGGACATTGAGAATAAAAACTCCGTGTTCCAATTGCATTTAGTCGGCTTCATACTAACGCTCCGTAACATTGGCGCCCAACTAGTGGTCGAACTTTCACTACATTAGTCCGCGATGCTGGCCACGCACAAAAAACTTGAACCTAATGCGATGGAAACTTTTGATCCCCCACTTCCAACTTTTCTGTCCTAATGACCTACTCTCCCGCCCGTCATTTTGTTCGAACGTTGTCTATTCTTGACGATTAGTTGAACACAGCTTTGTGTTCAAGTGACGACGGCTGCTTCGAGGAAAGCATGACAGATATCAAGGATCTTCTAGACTACCAGCATCTCGTGCACATCTGCATAGAGAAGGTCAACGCTTACCTAGCATCGCAGCAGGGTAAATCTTCTACTCTGCGAACACCTCACAGCGGCTCAATCTCCCAACCTTCATCAACATCGACATCTTCCCGCGTGACTGTCCCCGAACGACCTCTCAAACAACGAGTCCCGGAAACCACGCGCTTTCGAAATGGTCTGGTGATGACAGAACTCCATCGCCAGAGCCACATCCCTATCCTATTTGCGGCAAACATCATGGGCTAAAAAAATGCCCACATTTCCTCAACTCCAGCCAGGGTGCTCAAAGAACCTACGTGGAAGTGCACAATCTGTGTACGAAATGTCTGGCAACCTCACACACGCTCAAGAGCTGCCACTTAACGTGCACGTGTGAATACAGTCAACACAGGCAACGTGAGGCCAGGTGTCCTACTCTGACTCCCCTTACTGATAGAATCGTCTTTCGCCGCGAGATGGACCGATTTCCTGAACCCTGGATGCCGCTGTGTGGAACGAAGATGTACGATCCACAGAAGATATGTACGCCTGAGGTGAATGATTATTTGTATTTCTCAATTAAATACTCCCACCACAAACATGGGCACTCTTTTGGAACTGTAATAAAAATTCTTTTCTGTGTTTCTATTGCATTCAATTGATATCGTACTTACTCCCGAATCAATTAGTGCGATATCGCTAACACGCCCCGTAACACCTACCACGATCACATTTCTGCTTTGATTGTTAAAACCAGGAATAAAACAAACCAGTTAAAACCACTCCTCAACTATCCTTAAAGCTCTCTGGCTAATTAAGTTCTCACGTACAAATCTCTGATCCGTCCTGTTAGGGTCTGACCTGTAATGAGGCACATGCTTCGACTCACAATTCAAGCAGCTAGAAAACCAACATAATAGCCTACTTTGACGTAATATTCATGCCCCTCCATTCGCACGAAAGTCAACCATATACCACCTCCGACGACCAGGCTTCGATGCATGGAGAAATTGGTTACGTCGCATTCAAGCCACCTAATCCCACTTGCCGCCAGAAGCTTCGCTCCATTCCTCTCTCCCCGACTGAACCGTCCTCGGCACATTTCACTGTCCATCCCTCCAGAAATAGATTGCTCCACAGGCGTAACCAATGCCGATTATCTTGAACATCCCAGTGTCAAACCAGCTTAACGGAATTATTTAGCGTGCATAATTCATTCTCCCTTCGATAAGAAGAATAACTGTTGTTATTGTCTTAATTCAATAGTGTTCTACTTTTTCAACGAGTTACTTGCTTTCATTTTAATTCTTCCACTGTAAAAGTGTGCTAAACATTGATTTTTAATCCCATTCAATCGGCGTTCATGAGTTCCATACAGCGAGGTTGTTTTTTGGTTAAGATGCAACGATCAGTTCAAAATGTTGGGTTTTAATCGTTTAATTATGTTGAGTTTTGAGTGAATATTGAAGAACTCGCATTATGAAATAGAGAGATAGGTCTGATAGATTGATGAAAGTTGTCTGTGGTCCGCGCACGGAGGCGCCTGCGAATACCGTTACAGACAAGCCCGCATGACAAACAAGATGTGCGGGAGAGCAGCCCCATTATCGCTCCCTCTGATTTTTACTTTCAACCACCCAATGGGAAAGGAACGTATTGTTATCGTGTCAAACAAAGTTGTTTGCATTACGTTTTGAGGCCTACTGAGACTAAAAGTCTAATTTCGGCGCGTGGTCCCATTACGACTCCCATATCGGCGAACTGGTTAAAAGACTTCGCACAAGAATCAATCTTCTAAAACCACTGCTTGCTCCCACTTCGCCTTTAACATTGGGCAATAAACGCCTGCTGTACCATTACCCGCCCTATATGGCAGTATGGTTGCTCAGTATGGGGTCTGGCCAGCAGATCACAAATTAAACGGATCCAAACCCAGCAAAACCGTGTGCTACGTATAATCACCGATGCCCCTTGGTTCGTTAGGAACGACGTACTCCACCGTGACCTAGAGGTGCCCGAAGTTGAAGATGTGATCAAATCTACTATGACTCGCATGCACAATACCATCACATCGCACCACTCGTCAGCGTTCCAAGAATTACTATCATCGTGGAGCAGGACACAGCTCCCCAGACGTCTCAAAAGAAAACGCACTGTTGATCTAGTGGAAATCGTCTAGTCAAACTAATACGTGTCATATACTCCTAAAATTATGTGTTAATTTATTTATTGAAAACTAAAACTGTATTTTTATACCACACATTGTTAAACTAAAATGCTAGGAGGGACTGCCACTGGACAGCCACCCTCACTCATGTTCCACTGTACTTGAGTACGTATACAATAATTTATTCTTAAGATCGCAACACTATAGTATTGTAATATACAAAAAGTTTAAATTAATAAAATTTTAAAAAAGGCGCGTGGTCCATGTGTATGTATGTAGCTCGATTTGCGGGAGAACGGCTGAACCGATTGAGCTAGTTCTTTTTTATTTTTGGTGATTATTTCTTGTAGACACCATAATAAGGTCAAGGGCGATTTCGACCGATGGGAAAGGGGGGTTAAAAAAGTTACCAAACAACTAGGGTTTTTCGTATTTTTCTCGAACTGCTCTAATGATTTTGATTAAACTTTCAAATTATTACACAACTTTTCTTCTCCATACGTATCTCCATGAAAATACGTTGAACGGAGGAATAGCGGACGGACGAAAATAGCTTTTTTACGCTTTTTGGCAAAATGGCTTCAATGATTTTCACCTAACTCACAGGATGTTTTCGAATGGTTAATACCTATATATTGTTCTCAATAAATGTTTCTCTGACAGTCCACTGAATAGTGATCAAAATCAAAATGCGTCGAAAATACTGTTTTTTCGAACATTTCCGTAAATACTGGGGTAACTGCTTCACCAGATGTGATTAAACTTACAGAGTGTCTTTTAGCCATCCATACCCACATTTCGTTCGCCGTAACTATTTCTGTATATATATGTTGAACGGAGATATGAGCTAAGTTAACTCATAAAAGGAGATTTGTCGAATAATAATTTATCGGTATTCCAATTTTCTCAAAAACGGCTCTAACGATTTCGATCAAACTTACGAAGGACTGTCAACTAACTAGTCCCTACATTTTGATTCTCGATAAATGTTCCTGTAGAAATGCGTTGAACGAAGATATAGAACCCGAATGTATGGTCGCAATCACACTCGCTATGTCACAATCACAAATCTACAGAAATTGCTACTAAAGTTTACTGGTATTTGAAAGGAAAGAATTTATATTGCTTTAATGTACACGCTCTTCCGAGCTTCCGAAGTTCTTTCATTGTAGCGTGATGTCAACTAGAAACTATCGAAAATGCTCTATTTTATTATGAGTTACCGTTCCTGGGCAGCGGTACATTATCCTACTCCCTAAGCAACTGGAACCATGATACCCACATCCGGCGGCGAAGTGCTGGAATAATGGCGTCCTATTCCCGTTACCAGCAACATTGTAGTATTTGCCTAAGAATTACAACGTTCAGCGTTATTGAGCGTTACCTAAAAACCTTCAACATTCAAAAGAGGTGCTGTGCACTGTTTTATACTTTTAGATTTGGAACGTTCTTTTCGTGATGTAATATTTCCAGAATGAAAGTAGTTTGGTTAAAAATGTGTTTCGAACGCTGACAGTATGCGTTTTTTACTAGTGTGTCTCCTTAGCTTTCATATTCATGTGTTGCTGCCGAGTCAGGATGATTCGGGTGATCTCCTTCACTTATCTCGCCGTAAACTGCCCTGGAGTTGGAGAGGGTGTACCCTTCCCCCTCCGTCTGACAGGGTGCGACGCAAGAAGATCACACTGATAATCTTGACGTAGGTAGGGAGGCGAACTGCTACACATATAATGAACGCTGCAAATTTTCACACAACGGCTTATTATTATCGTTCACAACTTGACGTAGCCTCACACTTCCGAGACCCATCCCATTCAATTCAGCACTTAAAAATACCGGTGAACCAAACTACCTGACTATAATGACGGAAATTCAATATTCCAAGCGCCCCTAGGCCCCCTCTTCCAATTAATAGACTTTGGCTCACTATAATTACTGTGATTTCACTGTCTTGTGTCTGGGACTTATTCTATTCTACTGAACATACAAGACCCTTGAAAACGTTACCAAACACGGCGTATTTATGTTGATACTGCCAAACTTGCACTGTTATTAATTTGTTAACCCATATTTAGACCATAACAACCATGAGTTTCGTCCGATCGGATTGCCGAGCTTGGAGGTACAACCGGACACCAAATGGACTTCTTGCGGGAAAGAACGGATTGTTCAGACGACTTTAAAGAAATAAAACGGGCCAGACATTGCAGATTTGGTTTTCGATCAGACGCATCAAATTTTGAGAGGGGGTTGTACAAAAATGTTCCTGACCATAGGTTTATTATTAATAATGAATGCTAAACCATAAGCAAATAAACTGAAGTGGACAGACAGGAGAAAAGTGTACTGTATTGATACCGGAATCATTTTAACATGATTTGCACAAAGAGAGACATAAACGAAAGAATGAGAGTTCAGGATCACACCCAACACATTCAAGTTGTCTCTAGCATAAGTTGTGTATTACTGATATCAATTGTGTAATAGACAAACTCAAGGTTGAGAAGAGACTGACTGAGACGTGCTGAATCCGTGGTCAAAGGGACAAGTGTGGGGGAGAGGGTAAGAAGGAAAAGTGAACGATGACGATGATTGTAAGTGACTACCATACCTAACAGTTCAGCGGACTTCTGTCAGGACTCATTGAACATAGATTAGATTTTTGGGGTGGAAATTAATATGACGATAGAATCAAACAATGCGAACTTCAGTGATTTTGAAAACGAAGGTTTCAAGAAGTGTATACAAGTTGCAACAGTTTTGATTTGCAAGGTACACCCACAGTCGTAAAACGTATTTTAATTGTGTGACATATGCACGCATGAGCGATTAAGGGTACGTTTGCTGACACTGACATTCCTAGAACTGAAGAACAATATGGATCAGTGGGAATACCTACATATGTAATAGCTTGCATAATGTTTCTTGTTGTGATTCAACAAACAGACCTGGAATGAGACTTATGGCCTATTCGCTTTGAAACTACACACTTGAGTTCATTGAAATCCATCACTCTATGGTGCTCGCCTGTGCACAGAGCCTTGTAAATGATACTTTTACGTGTAAATAACTAGCTACGCTCTTCGTTGACGGTAGACGTTGGGTTTGTGTGATATAAAATACGTTAGCGTCGCCATAAATCTTTATTGTACATATTTGTAACTGAAACGCAGTTGTGTGATGGCGAATCAGAGATAAAGACCAGGACAATAATATCTACATCCGAGAAGTCTCAATATTTTTTGAAGTTTCTCTTTTTCTGAGAGCGTTTTGATGTACCCTCCAGTCGCTTGGGCAGTGAGATCAGAGTCCAACGGGTTGGCGAGTCCAGGAATTTGGCTTTTTCCGCCAGCGCTTTGCAGGAGCTGAAGGTATTTAAAAGGGCCTTCACTGAATGATGAAAAACTGTTTTCAGATCCACTTAGTGGGACGTTGCTGAATTGCTTTACGGGAGAGTTGGGGTGTCTTCCAGAGAGACCAGAGTTCGCGTTATGCCCGAATGGTTGGTTGTTGGGAGTGATTCCACTTGAAAAGTGGCTTGACTGTTGGTGGCCAGAACCATATCCATTTGGTAGTCTACTATCGGCTGAGCCACTTGACTTAGTTCCATATCCAAATGGTGACTTTTGGGGGCTGTCGTCACTGCCAATGCTTTTTGAATCTTTGTAGGTTGAACCGTATCCACTTGAAGATGAACCATAATTACTGCTTTGAGGATAAGAATCCAACAAAACTGGTGACTTATTGGGTTTGGTGCCACTGCCGTAAGTGGATTCGCTTGTACCAGTGATATATCCATATGGTGAATTTTTTGAACTAAATCCACGACCAGTCTTGCTTGAACCATGATAGTTGTCGCTCGAACCATATCCAGTCCATGGTCCATCGTAACCTGTGCTACTATAGTCTGTAGTGTATCCATAAGGGGGCGAGTTTGGACTGTGTCCTCCATGGTATATTGAGTTGTATTCATTTGATGGTCCATTACCAAATCCAGGGTAATTGAAATACCCTCCATACTGGCTTGCTGGTGTACTATGAGTATCAGTTGGATTATGTGATGAGCCATAGCTTGTGTAACTGCTGCTGTATCTGTAAGGGGAACCGCTTGACGATTCTCCATAGCTTGAGAGGCCATAATAGGGTGGGTAAGATGGTGGTGGGTAATAGAAATCTGTATTCCCCAAACTGCTGGAATATCCACCAGAGTATGTACCTGGCCTATTATACGACAGAGAATAGTCTCTTGAATCATAAGAGTCGTAACCGGACTCTGGACCTCCAATGTGTCCGTCATTATAATCATAGTAATCACTATTTTCATACACACTATAGCCTAGTGATGGTTGATTTCTACTGCTGCTGTACCCTCCACTGTAATAACCCCTATTGCCATAACCTCCCCTTCCAGGTTGACCTTCACTACCAACATGACTTCCACCAGCATGGCCTCCACTGCCATAGCCTCCACCAGAATGGCTTCCACCAGCATGCCCTTCGCTGCCATAGCCTCCACCAGGATGACTTCCACTTCCATGACTTCCACCAGTATGCCCTCCACTGCCATAGCCTCCACCAGTATGACTTCCACTTCCATGACTTCCACCAGTATGCCCTCCACTGCCATAGCCTCCACCAGTATCACTACCACTTCCATGACTTCCACCTGCATGCCCTCCACCTGTATGACTTCCACTTCCATGACTTCCACCAGCATGCCCTCCACTGCCATAGCCTCCACCAGTATGACTTCCACTTCCATGACTTCCACCTGCATGCCCTCCACTGCCATAGCCTCCGCTGGTATGGCTTCCACTACCATGATTTGCACCGGCGTGCCCTTCACCACCATGCCCTCCACCAGTACGACTTCCACTTCCATGACTTCCACCTGCATGGCTGCCACTGCCATAGCCTACACCAGTATGACTTCCACTTCCATGACCTCCACCAGTATGCCATCCAGTGCCATAGCCTCCACTAGATTGGCCAACACCAGTATGGCTTCCACTTCCATGACTTCCACCATCATGGCCTCCAGTCCTATACCCTCCACTAGATTGGCTTCCACCAGCATGCCCTCCACTGCCATAACCTCCACCAGCATGGCCTTCACTCCCATGACTTACACCAGTATGACTTCCACTGCCATAACCACCACCAGTATGGCCTCCACTTCCATGACTTCCACCTGCATGCCCTCCAGTGCCATATCCTCCACCAGTATGGCTTCCACCAGCATGCCCTCCACTGCCATAACCTCCACCAGTATGGCCTCCACTTCCATGACTTTCACCTGCATGCCCTCCAGTGCCATAACCTCCACCAGTATGACTTCCACTACCATGACTTCCACCAGCATGCCCTCCACTGCCATAACCTCCGCGAGTATGGCTTTCACGTCCATGATTTCCAACAGCATGACCTCCAGCGCCATAGTCTCCACCAGATTGGCTTCCACCAGTATGACTTCCACTGCCATAACCTCCACCACTATGGCCTCCACTTCCATGACTTCCACCTGCATGCCCTCCAGTGCCATATCCTCCACCAGTATGGCTTCCACCAGCATGCCCTCCACTGCCATAACCTCCACCAGTATGGCCTTCACTTCCATGACTTACACCAGTATGACTTCCACTGCCATAACCTCCACCAGTATGGCCTCCACTTCCATGACTTCCACCTGCATGCCCTCCAGTGCCATATCCTCCACCAGTATGGCTTCCGCCAGCATGCCCTCCACTGCCATAACCTCCACCAGTATGGCCTCCACTTCCATGACTTCCACCTGCATGCCCTCCAGTGCCATATCCTCCACCAGTATGGCTTCCGCCAGCATGCCCTCCACTGCCATAACCTCCACCAGTATGGCCTTCACTTCCATGACTTCCACCTGCGTGCCCTCCAGTGCCATAGCCTCCACCAGTATGACTTCCACTTCCATGACTTCCACCAGTATGCCCTCCACTGCCATAGCCTCCACCAGTATGACTACCACTTCCATGACTTCCACCAGCATGCCCTCCACTGCCATAGCCTCCACCAGTATCACTACCACTTCCATGACTTCCACCTGCATGCCCTCCACCTGTATGACTTCCACTTCCATGACTTCCACCAGCATGCCCTCCACTGCCATAGCCTCCACCAGTATGACTACCACTTCCATGACTTCCACCTGCGTGCCCTCCAGTGCCATAGCCTCCACCAGTATGACTTCCACTTCCATGACTTCCACCAGTATGCCCTCCACTGCCATAGCCTCCACCAGTATCACTACCACTTCCATGACTTCCACCTGCATGCCCTCCAGTGCCATATCCTCCACCAGTATGGCTTCCACCAGCATGCCCTCCAGTGCCATAGCCTCCACCAGTATGGCTTCCACCTCCATGACCTCCGCCAGCATGCCCTACATTGCCATAGCCTCCACCAGTATGGCTTCCACTTCCATGACCTCCACCAGCATGACCTTCATTGCCATGGCCTCCACCAATATGGCTTCCACCTGCATGCCCTTCACTACCATAGCCTCCACCAGAATGACTTCCACTTCCCTGACCTCCACTTGCATGCCCTCCACTGCCATAACCTCCACCAGTATGGCTTCCACCTCCATGACCTCCACCAGCATGCCCTCCAGCACCATAGCCTCCACCTGTATGGCTTCCACTTCCATGACTTCCTCCAGCATGCCCTTCACCACTATAGCCTCCGCCAGTATGGCCTCCACCCCTATGCGGTCCGTTACTCTGTTTTTCATGGCTGTGAATCCCTTCACCCTGATTCCCATGGGTTATGTGGTTTCCCCCTTTGTCTTGACTGCTGTAACTGCTGCTGCTATGGATCGCATTCCCATGAGTTTCACCAGTGCTGTGGTCACTGCTACTATAACCCTCATCACTACTATATTCTCCCCAGCTGCTGTATCCTCCACCAGTTGTATAATCGTCACTGTTGTATTGTTTACTTACGTAGTTGGAGGAGTATTGAGGAGTACCAAAACCTACTTGCAGGCCTCCAACCGTCACACTGACCACTATGACGCCTATCTGAAAAAGAGTCACGATAAAATTTACTCTTAGTTGATTAACGTTTTGTAATGCATGTATAACGAGATCCATCAGACGCTTCACTAGAGTCAACAACATATCTTCATCACCTTTCTGAGCTAAAGAGAACTGAAAATGTGGCATAAGTACAGCATCATTAGTGGGTGATAGCAATAAGTCCTGTGAGTCATAAAAAGATTTGTCTAGTACTTCTGCAGAAAAGAATTAGAATAGGAGGATGAGACGGTGTGGGAGAGGAGAAAACGTGAAGAATTGACTGGTGCATATTCAATGACAGTTTATGGTCCCCACAATCCTTAGAAGGCAAACAAAGGAGGATGAGTCACAGGCATCAGCCAACAGGAAAGGGACGGTGAAAGCGGCGATACATGCAGGGCGCCATCTTATTCAGACTCATTGAGGGAAAGCTCTTCGGAATGTACACATGTACTTAACACACTATGAGCCAAAGAGGACCAAAGAGCTGTTACACGCCTCGAAGGAACTGTGGTTGGACCTTTTGAGCTTTTAGTAAACGCTGATAACCACCCTCCTCAATTACTTGCCATGTCAGTAGTATATGATTCTCAGCCCATGTGATCTGCAAAATAACTATAGTGGACCCGAATGAAGGTGGGTCTTACCTTCATTTTCCTGCTGCTTCTTGACTCACACTTCTTTGTTTGACCTTTATTGGTCTTCTAGTAGTACTTCAACTCGCTTCTCGGTTCTCGTTGTTGTTTCACGAACCACTTACGTTTTGTTCCTGCGGCCCTTTCGCCTAATCTCATCCTTTTGCACCGATTCTCCCGTCCATGCACTGCCAAGCCATCAATGACTACGAGGTTGCCAATTGACGCGTCACGTATGACTGCCGCTGTCGATTCGTCATTTCCACTTATGTAATCGTTAGTTATATATCTAGCACCAACATTTGCGGCTTGCACTTTTTTTGCTGAAAGTAGTGCACGTGGTTAGATATAATTGAGCCTCTTCGTTTCATCAAATTCGACTAACTCACACAACTTTTCCCGGCCCCACGTTGAACCCATTCAAGGAACCAATTAATTGGTAGAGCTAACGTACCAGAATTGATTGGGGCGCTGCTACTCATGCCACTATTTCATTTAAGAAGAAAATTGTGTATACGCAGTTTTAAAGTTATTGGGGAAACACACCGAAAACAAATTAGTAAAGAAAATTACGTTAATTTGAATTCCGGAATTTTTGAAGCTTCTCCTTATTTTCGTATGAGCGTTATCAAACTTGCATCATATAGCGCACTGTGACTCCGATTTTTTTGAGAACTCTAGTGTCACTTGAGCGACATTTATGTTAAATGGAAAGAACTACACAAACGTAGGCTTAATTTATTGCGCAACTCTTATCGTTTTTCCTACGAATGAAAACTTTATGGTACTGTTATGACGTTGGGAACTGCTCATACAAAAGCCGTATCAAAACAGAGCCATTTTTGAGAAAAACATACGTGTTGTTATGAATATAACTATAGTTTCGCTCGTGAGTATAAATATTATTTTGTCGTCCTATGCTGATCAGCAGGCTGGATAACAACTTGGTTCTGGTTTTATTTCTCAATCGTGTCCACGAACACACACACATCGATAATTATCTCAAACGGTATTTTGGAGACTGTAGCCCTTGAAACGTGAAGATCTTAAGGAAGCTTGTAACTTTTTTTTTCAACCTATTACAGAACCGTTATTCTTACTTCCTAAAGGTAATGTACAAAAAAATTTTGCCAGTGGGAACTTACCAAAGCGCCACAGCAGAGCAGCGATGTGTTCATGTTTTGGTCTGTCCGTGAACAGTAGGGCTTTCTGAATGACTAGAGCTCACACACGGCGCGTTATCGTATGACAGGTATCGATATGCGTTTTTCTCTTTATTATATCAGAGTAGGTTACGCGTGACATGCCTCTCATTCCGACGGGCGGCCGCGACAAAGACGTAATGAGTCAGTCATTGGCGCAGAGGGGATTTTTCTATCGGAGTCTGGCAATTTTGAATCAGTGGGTTAATCAAGTACTTTTGAATGAGTGAGAGAGGCGTCGATCTTCTAACGCCACTTTCAAACAAAACATCCAGTGCGACGCATCACGTAACTTTCATTGCCCCAGTTAAATTAGGCTTCAGCTACAGACCTAATCTATTAGTTTAGTATTCGCTCTGAGAACTCTCCTTACGTTGTCGGCCAGGAAAAGTTTTTTAACCCTCTCCTCCACAAATTTGAACGTTTTACATGTCAAGGCACGGGGATTCCAAATCTGCAATCCTCTAACGAGTCTGCAAAATCTGTTCTTTCGCACTACTTGCAGCTACTCCCGGGATAATGTTGCGTAAGTTATCGCTCCTCCTCGAGCTGCGATCATTTTCCTCGCTACCTCCAGTCTCATTGCATCACCCTGCCAGTTCGACTCGTCATGCCTAACTAAATTTTGGCAGTTTTGTCGCAACTACGTCGTGTTTCGTATCGTTTTCGGGAAATTTTTCGATGCTGGGTAGAACGAATCTCAGAGGTGCATGACAGAGTCTAGAATATAGTGAAGTCACAGTAAATATAGTGAGACAAAGTCTACTAATTGAAAGAACTCGCTGCCCAATACGTTTCTGTTATCCAACACTCTCTCCCGTCTCACTCCAACCACCCGTCAGCTCGACTCGTCGTCCCTCCCCCCCCCCCTTTTTCCCATTCTATGAACTCTATTACAAATGACGTGCTCTCGACCATAACCATTGCTCCTCCACTATTCTCTTGAATGCTGATTTCTTTCTTTTAGAAATATGTTTCCCTTACTCATCAGTCCAGTTTGTGGTTCACAATATTCGTCGTTACTATCACTGTTGGTTACCACATTATAGTCAGGGAGTACTAAAACATTATTAAACATTGGTTCTTGGTTTGGACCTGTGGCAAATAGCAGAAATCGCTTGTAGAAATTTCTCTGTTAAGCATACACTCTGTTATTACTGTTAATAAACACTCAACTACAGTGATGTCAAGGTCGAGACCTAGAAAACTTCACACCGAGCAAGGGACCATTTTTGAGTCTCAAGTGTTCGAGAAGGTTCTGAAGCTAATAGGTGTACATAGGACCCCAAAGTGATGCTCAAGTTGAAAGGTTCAATCAAACCCTGTGGTGTATGCCGTTAAATGTGGTTGAAGAGCATCAGAGGGATTGGAACACGAGGCTCCTCAGAACTTTACTAGGGCAAAGAGCAACGGAACACGCTGTCACAGGTTTTTCACCTGTGAGATCTGCATAGAAATCATGCCAATGTGGGGGAAGCTACCGTTTCACTGTCAATCGTGCACTCAACGGCCAAGTCAACTGGTAACTGACCTGTGAACTGTCTTATAGGCCTAGGTGATCCTCAGTAGCGCAGCTCTCTGGAATAGGGCCAATAGCCTTTTGGTTGACTATGAGTTTGCTACGCCGGACAACAGGGCAGTAGGGAATCACTAGATAGATAACCTTGTGTATAAGGAGAGTGTCACAGTAACGCATTCCCCAAGTGGCTTTGCTAATTGCCCGCAGTGAGGCAAACCTTGGGGTGGTAGTGCCTTTGAGAGTCTGGAGGTATTGGCTGAAGCTCTACGTCTCACCTATAATGAGTCCTAAGTACTTGACTTGTGTTTCAAGAAGGAGCCTGTGGCCACCAAAGCGGATTGGTGGCTATTTACGTTTTCCTTCAAGAGGATTAACTGGGATTTTTCTTCAACCCCCTGCAGCTTGACTGGATGACAGTTTGGAGCACATGGTGATGTTTTGCCTCCATTTGACGGATGGACACTCAGATCATCCACATAGGCGTATGGCTCGCAGTCCGTCTTCATGAGTCTCCGGAGAACACCTTCGAAGAAGGCGTTCCAGAGTGCTGTTCCGAGGGCCGAGCACTAATTCTCAATCGTTCACCGGGCTGAGATATACCTGCGTTCGGTCGTAGCAGTTCTATCTGTCAGGTAACTTCTGTCGAGCAAGTATAGATTACGGGGGATTCCTCTACCTTTAAGCTCATTGAGGAGTGCTAGCCACCAAAGATTGTCGAACGCTCCTCTGGTGTCAATGAGAACTGCCATCCAGTTTGGACCTTCCATTAATATACCCATATTGTCTGCCTGTGAGGTTGCGGCCAAAGACTACTTCGTGGGACTGCAACATCACGATCTCTAATGTTTTGCCTAATATGAAAAGAACGTTGTCTCCATGATCGCGGGCCGGACTGATTACGGTCGCCTCCCTTTTGAAGAGCGACGAAAAAGTCGAGAGATACTTCCACTGGGTGGAGAAAGGCCCGATCTGCAGACAGTCAGTGGAGAATGTCCTCTCAGCCTTCCTTTGCATATTGCTTTCTATTTTATCTGGCCCAGGAGATTGGTAGGGCTTTAAGGTCGCAAGCCTACAGAGGGGGGCTACGGTCGCAGAGAGAGAGAGAGAGAGAGAGAGAGAGAGAGAGAGAGAGAGAGAGAGAGAGAGAGAGAGAGAGAAAGACATTTAAAGAATCAAACAACAATATGGATCAGTAGGCATTGTTACATAATGTAATCGCTTGCATAATACGTTTTTAGGCTCTAATAAGTTTCGCGTTATGATACAACAAACAGTGAAGGCCTGAAATGAGACTTTGAGTCTATCCATTTTGAAACTTTGAACAGAGTTCATTGCCAAAGTCCATCACTCTATGGATACCGCCAGTACACACAATAAACTACCTATACGATGAGAGTTATTAACGTTCATGAAATAATTAGGGGTAACTGCAGCAGTTTCGGAATTCTGTCACTGCGGTTACGTTTACTTGCATTTCTCGCATTTTTTATCGTATTTCAAAACGGTATCCACGAACCTTCTTAGAACAATCATTTTGACAGCGGTATGAGGAATAAGTATACAGTGGAATAATTTGGAGTAACTCAATAAATTCCTGAAGCGCCGCCAATCGTCGAGGAATTTTCTACAAAGTTCGTATAAATGGATGAAAAATCAGATTTGATTAGTTGCGAAAGAGACAGAAACCGCTGCATGAGCAGATATTTAATGTTATGATATCAGCATAAAACGAATCAGAATTGTTTCCCTTGTTGTCATATAGCATTTATATTTTTCAAGTTATTGGAGGTTAGCCAGTATATCAAAATAAATAGGATTCAAATTTTGGGCTGCCCTTAATTCTAGCGGGAGCACAATAAAAGCTTCAACTCTTTGATACTGAAGCAGCTTTGGCCACATTAGTATCATGTGACGTCTCTTGCAAGAAATATCCGTTTATCGTATGATATACGTAATAGACATCGCCGGGTAACTCCTCTTCTGCTGGATCTCTAGGATATTCTTTGCATTACACCCAGCGTGTTGTCGTTGGGTTAGTTGACAAGAGTTACGAGAAGGAGACAAAAGGCAGGTATTTTCAACCGAGTTATCGACGATTCGTTGTCCTTTGTCATTCGGATGTGACGGGCACCGTTGCCCGACCTAATATTTGTTTTATCTGGAGTTTTGGGTTCGTGAATTATCGTACGATTGGAAAGATGATCCTTCTCGGCGACAGTTTCGGCTGTTGAGGGTGGTCGGCGTGTCTCCTCCAGAGTTGGTTCGTTTGACTGCTCAGAGAGAGGTTGTTGCATCAGCCAAAAGCGGAGCCCTCCGACGGATACCGAAGTGGGGGACAGCAGAGCTCTGCGAGGAGCGTCGGTCAGAGTCAACTGAGACGCTTCTCTCGTTTCGGCTTCTAAACAACGGCCAACTTTGACTTGTCGCGCCGCGCGAATATTTTTCATTTGACAAATCGAACCGCGAATTTAACTATTTCCGAATTTTTGCGGTACGAAAAAAACTACAAAAAAAAAAAACAAACAAAAATGCAAGCTCCGAACGTCAAATCGTTGTGGGTTTTCGGATACGGGTCTCTCCTTTGGTCGCCGGGTTTCGCGTTTTCCGATTCGGTTCAAGGAACAGTGAAGGGCTACGCGAGAAAATTCTGGCAGGGGAACGTCACTCATCGAGGAACTCCGTCTCTGGTGAGTGGATAACGTCATTTGCCTTCTTTGTAATGTTATTGTTTTGCTATGTGAACCCGAAGACCTTGTCCGGTCGAACCCCCCCCCCCCCCTCAACATTCGACCGGGTCACTGGACCACGTGTCGAACCGGTTCTTCGGAGGAGTCACGTGCAGCTAGTCAGCTGTTGTTTTTACTTACCCCCTTCCTTCTCTCAACTCTCTTGACCCATCCCCCAACTTTCCCGTTCAGCGAACCGGTATAGCTCGAAATTCGTCAATTTCTCGCTATCATAGGGAGCATTCAATTTCTCTTGTCCCCCCCCATCGTTGTTGACAATGGTGATAACGAAAAGGGATATAAAAAATTAATAATGAAACTGGAGGATCAACACGAACTAAAAGTTCTTTATGGTACTGAGAAATAGAAGAATTCCACACTACATCTTAATGTAAATAATATCATGGTTTGATTAAATATTGCCTCAAAAAGTTCCAACGCGTAAAATTGGTGAATAATGAATGTATTGTTGTAGGTAAAAGAACGTTTTTCGTCGTAGAAAAACGAAAGCCAGGCCTTGACAGGCCTCTCTTGAAAGCCAGGTGACCTGTGTGGGCCAATTTAACTGTCTGGCTGTGGTCAACTTTTGCAAAACAACCCAAATCCATTGAGCTCATTATTTTAAATCTTTTTTCCAAACTTTATCAAATATTAGGGTTTTTATATTTTAATAAAACGATGCATTTTGATTGAACTTTCAACATACATCAATGCCTAACCGTTGTTCCCAATGAACGTGCTAGTGCGCGTATTCTGGTCCGGGGAAATGGAAGCGAAATAAGGTTACACTTTTGTTTTGCCAAAACGGCTCCTGCGTTACTAATCGAACTACAACGGTGTCTTCACGTGGACAGCGTTTTTCTTTCCGAAATGCCTTGCCGGGATATGAATCGAATGAGCAGTCCACGGATGCCTAACAACTACACACCAACGATCCTCTCCAGGGCAGACGACAAGCAATGGTGTGGTATGTCCACACGATTGAAAAAAAAACGGCAAATCAGCTCAAATTTGATACCCCGCGAAATCAACGTAAGATGCCAAAATAAGAGTAGTAGCCCGATCGTTAGGAATCTAACAATAGTTATAGTGATCCAAACACCCGATTCGTTTTTTCTGTCAAATAGTCACTTTGTGCACAGGTCGCGAATGACGCGACGATAATCTAAATTCTTCATCCTTGGGGAAATTGCCGGAGCAGCGCAATAAACTATCGACAACTTCGACGAAATGCGAAAGTATTTGGTGCAGTTGTGTCCCCCTATAAATTCCGCTAACTCAATACTAACGTTAAAGTCTCGCTGGCAGTGACGGCTATAAAATAATCGCGGACATCCCAAATCGCGGAAATTCCGGAATTCAGACTACTGTTGAGTAGCGGCAACCCAAAGATTTCGGACGGCCAATTTTTCGAGTGAGAACTGTGGAGTTCTACCAGGTTGTGAAAAGCAGATTGAATTATTTGCTTGAGCGATAAAAATCGCTGAATAATTGGGGCTGAAGAAAGGTATGGGCTTGCGTCGCTTTAGGTATTTGCCAAACGGACAAGAAATACGTTATTTTCTAGTATTGTTTGATGATTCTTCGTTTAAGATCACGAAGTATTTAACTTCTTATGTTTCATTAAAAAGAAAAATAACCAAGTGTCTCGGATGTATCGGAAGAGTATATAGTGCATTTCAGTATTTTATGCAAAATTTCGTAATAGTGGTAGGAGTGAGGGTTGTGGGGAATCTGAAGTCTAGCGGTTACTACCATTACAAAAGTTCACCGTTGCGTTGTTGCTTTATTTAAGAAGCAACAAAATGGTCGAATAAGAATGACCTCTGACTGAAGACTGCCGTTAAAAATCCCAGCAGGTGTCTAGACAGGAAGAAAAGGCGCCCGACCGGAGGTACTTTTCCACTCCGTAGAAATCTCCGTAAATGAAAGGGGGAGAAACCCATTCCAACAGTTGGAACTTTTTTGGGACGTTGAGTCACGAGGGAACTCGAGCAGGTCATCCTGAAAGGGGATGAGTTTTAGCGTCGGTTGGGTTGCAGATGGGAGGACCAGACAGAGGGAAGAAATAACGGCGATATGAGATTTTAGAATTCACAGTGGGTTCTCATTTTGATACCAAGAGCAGATCGTAACGATTGAACCCTAATGAGAGCAGTCAATTCCGACCACTACCGAGACTAGAGGAAATAGAATTGAAGATAAGTCCCGAATGGAGTGATTCTCAAACAAACCTTCAGTGGCGTGAGAAAACAACACGTTTTCTAACCAAATATTGAGGGGCAACTTCGACCGACCAGTTTTCGGAACGGTTGAGAATGCTGCCCTGAAATGGCGATGGGATATGAAAGCAGGACAACTGTGGTCTCCTATGTATCACTAGCACGCCCTACATAATCGTTCACTTGGAGGTCGTCTTATCACTTGATCGATTTGAATGAATACATGAACAAATCAACTCTTTGAGAACCCCCTTTTTAGTCCCATAGCTCAGTGAAAGAGGAGCGGCGGTAATTTTTTTTAGTTTTGCACAAATCTTTGTTCTGCCCAAAAAACACTGCTTGGAAGGGAGGGCTGTGGTTGGGAGCTAGGACCAGCTGTGAGGGAGTGACACGGCAACTCCATCTGTGGCAATGCTCGTCAAGCGTTCTGAGTTCGCAGCTGTTGTACATAGTTCAGTCAATGGAAGAGAACTCGAGTATAACGCTTACTCCCCCTACTTCACGATAAGATGGAGAAGACTTTGGAAAGCGGGCTGTGGTTCATGTTTTTGGTGTCACTGCCTTGAGAAATGAGGGGGTACAAAGAGCAAAGCGTGGGTGATCTTTGCCATGCCCGTGGCCACTGGTTTGAGTCACTAATTCATGTGTTGCAAGGATGTTCATGAGGGAGACTCATGATGTGGTTTGTAGGCAGGAAGTTCTGCATTGAGGACTGCCTAAGGTGGGGTGCCCCTATGATGAGGGTAGGGGGAGGGCGCAGGGAGGGCTGATTGGTGTGGGTCCGCCGCAGCAGCGGGAGACCACGTGGAGAAGGTAGTACCACAGGATCGTCTTTGGAAAAGGACTGAGGCTCGGAAACGCGACAGTTGGTCCACAGTGATCTGAGATGTCCAGGTGGTCTCTGCTAACCAAGGACTTATTTCACTTGGGGAGCCAAGAGGCAAAAATATGACCGGAGTTAGGCTCATCATTGGTGTCGTGCTCAAATTCAATACTAAGCTAACTGGGGAGCTACCTGGGGTATGGTTTGTACGAGGGTGTCGTTTGTGGCACTGGCCATGCCCTGCTGTTGAGCGACTGAACTGGAGGGAAAGTAAAGAATGTTGTGTGATACACTACACTGTAGGTTTCCAATTGCAGTTTGGAGCGTCTTCAGGCTCACCAATTTCTCGATGCCATGTTGAAGAGTGCGCCAACTGAATCCAAAAAAAGTTCCTTTGCATCATCCATGACGATCTCTTCACAGTAGCTGCAGAACTGGTTCTCGTTTTCAGTAAGGGAAACCTAGGGGGCAAAACATAATCTTACGGATCAGGAATCAAATGGAATACGAATGCATTAACTCATACTTTTACTTCATCCACAACTGGTCTGTAACGTTCCTGCAAACAAGAGAAAAATCAAGGGAAAATGTGTAATACGTACTACATATTTTGGAAAGCTGCGTGATTATTCTCGTACACCCAGTTAACATTGAAGATTGAAAGAAAACAAATACCTCCCAGTCCTTACGGGTAGAAACATGATTGCTTGAATGAAAACCACAATGGAGGGGAGGGGGAAACTAACGACGAATCAAATAAACGCCTCCGGTGGCTCGCATTACACATTTTGCGGTAGAGAGATGGTACTATGTTAGCTCTGTGTGTTTCGCTGAAAGAAGCGTTCTTCCAGCATAACCCCTCAATGTGCACTGCGTTCAACTCACATTACCCCCTCAGAGGTCGACCAGCGGTCGGATGAAAGTCGAGACAGACACTGACTCTAGGAGGTACTGTCTCTCTGGCAGTGGTGGTTCTGTAGGGTGATGCCACCAGGTAAAGTCTGCTGATGTTTCCATTCTTTATGGCAGCTCGCTTTCAACAATCTTGAAGTGGGGGTCTTGGCCATCAGCCGAATATTTGAAGCAACTGAGATTAAACAAGTTGGCATCATGTTACACTCTCTATTACACGCCTCAACGGGATTCCTCCCGCAACCCTAGTTTTCTCCTATGAATGCACCTGAATAACCCTAACGCCATTGTTCAGAATGAATTAGGTAATTAGGGAAGCGTCTCCGAAGCAAATATTTGTTCAACATTTTCAACGAGGAGCACAAAAGAAGATAATGTGGGCAAATGAGTTGGATATTTGCCTTAAAAACGAAGGTATTTGCCGTTAGATGTTTTTCCTTACTCGCGAAAGCTTTAGTCATCAGCTGAAATCTACAGAACGGTTACACTAATGACTATTTGCTGTTGGTGGTCTAATTACATTAAGTATACATTTTGGAATCAATATTAGAAGCGGCACTGTACTTGGCCAGCGCACGCGCTCATATTGCAATAAATCAGCGTCCACAAAGTTCCGTAAAGCGTTCTCTTTTGCAGGCACAATTTTCCAGAAGATTACTGACGCCCGACTACTTCTGGATCACCCAATGGCCTGCGTAGCAGCAATATTATTGTGAGAGATGAGTTGAATATGGTGGTGTAGACAGAGGCATTGGTGAATCTGAAAGAATGGAGCTTTCGACCACTTCTCCAAGTAGTCAGTGGGATGAAGTGGTGGGTGGGAGTCCCCTCAGTACAAGGTGGCAGCACGCCTAGTTGAATCTAGCAGAGGAAGCGACGGAGGACGTGGTGATTCCCATGCTGGAAGTACGCACTTACGGGAACGAACAGGTTTTTATCTTGAACTTCGAAGAAAATTAGCTTTCATAGATTTCGGATGGAAATTTCCAACGGCTGGTTGTAAAGTGTGACGTGATCCATCCAGGAAATGGCCGATGCCTCAAAATCTCTGTTGACCACCCACGTAGAGGTGATAATCTGAATGAGGTGGGTCTTATCTACTCACGAATTCGAGGAGGGGGCGGCGAGAACAGAGCGCTCATGAGACACGCACGAAGGACAATGGCTCTGCTTGCAGTTTTCAACTATTTAGGCTTGTGATTTTGGATAACGTCCGAAAAAGCTCAAACGCTAACCATTTCAAGGACGGTTCTTGCAAGAAATACCTCGACATCGTCAAAAAGCTGCGTATGATCGCAAAAGACGCTGGCACGGCAGGCTGAAACGCTTACCCTCAGAAGTGCGCCTCAAAATGTTCGCATGACACCCCACGTAATTGTGAGTTCAAACAATGCCTGGAACGACAGTAATACTATCAGAACCGCCCGTTTTCTACGAAACTCGCAGTTGGGGATTTGGTTGGACTAAATTTTTTTCAAATAGATAAACAGCTGGATTACACAACTTTTCTCGTTCCTACGTACATTCTACTCTCTAATAACAAGTTTTTCCACTCAGTTTATGCGACTCTTTTGAAACATTGCGTTCCACAGACAGAAATTGGTAGAGGCTTAACATTTGGAAGTTTATTGGGCAGCTGCTATTTATGCTACTACCTTCATTGAAAACCTGTCTTATTGGTAAATGATAGAACTATCCACCCGATTTTCCTGTAAATTTTCATGTTCTGCGTTCCAGAATTACAGAGGGAAACACAAAATAATTGGGTCAGATCCGCCAGTAGGCAAATTTCTAAAGTGAATGTACCTGTTAGGTGAGTCCGTCTCCTTTGGCTGGTGAGATCCTGTGGGCGAGCGCTTTCTGTGTAAAGACACCATCGTCTGGCCGTTAGTCAGTGAGTACATCGAAAGCGCTCGCCCACAGTATTTCACCAGCCAGAGGAGATGGACTCACTTAACAGGTACGTTAACTTTAGAAACACAAAATGTTTGAATTCTGGAACTTGTGAAGTTGTTCTCGATTATCTTATGGACATTATACTACGACGGCGTACGGAATTCGCGTTTTCTGAAACCTCTTAGATGTTTACACGATTAACAAGTCGGAGCGACCAAGTCAGGAATGACGAGTGAAGGTTTCCTTCTAATCGAAACGTTTCACGCTTTGCGTAACCCGCAAAACGTGTTTCGCTCTTCAACGGCTATCTTTTCAATTCTCTAAGCAACTTCGTGACTAAATGAGAACATTTTTAGGAGTGTATACGGATCTTATCGGAGTTTTTTTGCAACATTTCTGACGCAAGCATCACACAACTTTTCTTAGTCTTCGGTTGTTGTGTGGCGCTAATTTGTCTGGTGACATCATAAACGTACCTATTTTTGTCATATACCTTCTCCAATGTACCAACTAATGACAAGGGGTTTCAAGGGTCGGCTTGTTCACGATGTCCTCCATGATGTAAAAAAGAAAATGGTGAACGTATCGCGGCATCTACTCGTGGATTAAGCCCCGTTTGACATACACATAAATCCCCGTATTATGAAGTGATAAGCTCGCTGAAGATTAAAGAGTTGCGTCTTTATACGTCGAATTGAGACTCTATGTTCAAGTTCCTGAAATACAAAAATCCGGCATGCATTACAGAACAGTTTATGTTTACCCGTGAAATCAGCGTCCGTACGTCTAGCAGTTTTATTGTTACAATTTCACGCAAAATCTTTTATGTCTACGCTGTCCGCTCGTTTAATGATAATTAGCAATATTTCAGCAGACTAGCCGTATTCAGTTGTTCAGAAAGCGTTGAAGCGAGAATTATTAAAACTTTATTAGAGATTGTTGTATTGATGGAGGTATGTTGTATTGATGGAAAATGAGAAAGAAAAAGTTGGTTTGGCTTATGGCAAACTCACGGAGAAACTGTATTTTCTTTTAATTTAATTATTTACACTGATTGCATTTTAGTAGATTTCCTTTTCTGTCTTCATGGTAGAGAGTGCCATTCGTCCATAATGTCCGCGGTTCAATAAATAAACACATCACTAATGCAATCTGGTTTTTTCTCTGTTTATGTGAAACCAACAAACCGACGGCGCTTGACGTTCTGGATATAAGGAACAAGCATTATGATTTATTTGATGATTTCAGTCATTATTGTACTGATATTGTAGGGGGAAAACGAGAGGCGACAGTAGTTTGAAATTTTGATGGTTGTTCCTTATTGATTTATATCTACGTTTCCACCATGTGAAGCATATTGCACTATCGATATGATTTTGTGGGAACTCTTTTGTCCTGTAGGCGAGGTATCAAGACGAATTTTTATCGAAATATTCGACAGTTTATTGTACTGCTGTCGTAACGTTTCCTCTAACGACGGGTTTTAATTACCCCAACACAATTGTGAGGTGTCAAAAAACACCGTTGAAGTCATTTTGGAGAAGAAAATGTTACGTAATTTTTTTTCATGGTGCGTGAGGTGGAGGAAAGTGAAAATGGGGTTACAATTGGTGATAATATGTGACGTATTTAGTGTATTTTATGAAAGAGTGATCTTATTAAAAGTCAGAAGGATGCAGATTTATCCTATTCAATTCAGCGTCGAAAAATACTTGTAAACGATACAATTCAGGTGCCGCTAGGAAATTGGCACGCTCTTACGAGTTCAACTGACGAGTGGTTGGAATGAAGCGGAGTTAGCGCGAGAAATGAGCACAGGCCGGGGAGAAACGATTACTTTCGTCATATTGTCTCGCGATGTCGATGTCACTATATTTATTGCGATCCGAAACGTACACACACAAACTATTTTTTTGGTTTTTTTTATGTTTTGGTACCCAGAGGACTTGTGAAGATTTAATGAATACTGACGATTTTAGAATCCTTTCTTCTTGTAAAATCGTTCATTATCACGATAATAACGAAATGTTCATTCACGAGTCCCGATAAAAGAGCTAACGCTTTTCTTCTTGACCCCGCTACTGAGCTGTCTTTCTTTTCTTCCACTTGCGTCCCCTCGGAACATCCGTTATCCGGCCTTGCAGCGACACCGGCGAAGGCTGCTCCTCTTAGATTCACTCCTGCGGTACTTTCTCTTCGGCTGGAGGTCCTGAGTTGGGCAGGTGGTGCAAGATGAATGGATCTGAACGGCAATAAACCTCGTGTCGAGTAGTGACTTCATAGAGTCAAGACCTGAGGCCTGTCGTTCACTCTAGCGAACTTGGACAGAAAATATAGATATTGTAGTCGTCTCGAAGAAGTACGAATTATCGTTAAATTTAATCCTGAATCAATTCATTAAACGCTACTGCCTGTCAGTTCGATAAACATAAATGCATCGTTCCAGTATCTTCTGTGTCTGCCATATGTTGTTAGTGAAAATCTCAATAACGAGGACAGAGGTTGAATAACTGGAGCATTCTGTGAAATAACCAGTGGAAGTAATGATAATAGTCAGATAAGAGAAGGACGGCCGATATTTCCTGTAGTTCTCCTAGTTTCAAACTGGAGAACGCGGAAAAGAATAAGGTCAAACGATTTCAGAGCGTTATTCCGTAATCGTGTTCAGTAGTTCCCACGTTGAAGGTAATTAAGAAAATAAGTAAAAGTAAAATTGCAAAAAGTGTACTTTTACGTTAATTTCTGAAAAAGGGGCCCCTCTCCTGCGTATTGTTTTTGACTTGAAACAGGACCGAATTAAAGAAACATTTCCTGAAACCTTAGTCCAGGTTTTTTGACCAGGGAATTTCCGTATCTGTTCTAACAGGAGTCCCAATGGCAAAGTCATTATTTTCGCAAACACCTTCGTCCTCAGACCTTTTGTTACCTGTGGTAATTCCACTCTTTGTGTCAATTCCAATTGACTTCGGGTTTCCCCTTCATCTGGACATTCCCATCTTTTTCTCACTCCTCAATTTCAGACTCCTCTTCACAACAGACAGCTCCTCCCAAACTCACTCACCTAAGAACTCTGAGGACAGTCACTACTCTCCTTCCGATATAGTTTCCCGCGCCAGTTCATGCGTTGCGAGTACTATCCTTGTGTCGCCCTTTTACGCATACGTTTGGCATATCAAATATATATTCACGTGCAGAAACGTGGAAACGTCGAGGCAGCACCTCGTGATGGTTGAGTGAGGGTATAAGCCAAAAGACGCCAGAAAATAAGAATCCCCAAAAACCTAAAGATGGGTAATGAGTCGACAGAATAACCACTGGTTTCCACTAAACAAACTGTTGATAGGTTGAAGCTCCTGACATAAGAAGTGTTAATTGCTCATGACTCAAAGTGGATAACGTTATTCTGATAGGCCTAATCAGATTGACTCGGTATCTCGACAGACACATCTAGGAGCGTTCGCTTCCCCCAAGTGTGGGTGAAGATGAAGCGGAGGCTGGCTGAACTGTTGTCTGCTAACAAGGTGGATCTCCCCCAGTGTAAATATAACTAGATCCTCAATTTGCGCTAGTGCACTGTATTGCCAACTACTCTGGTTTGCCATATGTCCCTGTCATCTCTGATATGGATACCTTACAGTAGCTACCCTGACCAGGATTCCACCCTAACATGGCACTTCATGACTAACTTAGGGAGCATGGTAGCGCACCCGTAACAGTCGCACAACTTTACATTCCTTCATCAGTATCTCTTGTAAGGTATTGGATATCGCAGAACTCCCACCGGACACTACCAAACCCTCATAAAATCCGTAAGAGTATTCAAAATTTCATAGTCTTCACGAAAATATGTTGAAGTGGATGAATTGTAAAAATTTAATCAATTCTGCTACTGATGTCGAGTTGTAACATTTTGCCCGTGCAAGTATTTGCCTTTTGATTACCACTTTTGGTACTTTTATTGTAATATATCGACTGCAAGGCGATGTTGAGTGGTTCCCGTCCAATATAAGGTTGTGACACACAGGAAAGCACGCACCGTAAGATCTTTATTTCACTCCTTCACAGTCAGCGAGCATGAAATACAGCATTCTATTGTTAAGTGTCGTATTTAAAAATACTTTTGAATGGAGCAACGCCCGTTTCTAGCGAATCCAATCCGGGAGAACGGTAACGCCTTGAGAGGATGTCTCATATTACAGTTAGCCAGCCGACTCTTCGAAGTTCTTGTGGTCAAACTCGTTAGTTCTTGTATGAGCGGTTTATGGTGAATCGCGACTACGACTCTTCTCGAGTTTTACCTTAGCAAATTCATTGTACCTCTTATTATGTTTAATAATGTCATCTACACTACATTGCTTCCTGCCCCTTTGCCTTCCAATGCGCGTCGAATTATCGACGATCAGGCTCACTACACTGTGGCTTCTTCTCTACAGTAGTGCGAACTCTTACGGCTGGTTGACTGCTTGTCCCTGTAGTCACTGTCAAAACCTTCCCTTCTGCTTGCTTCCTTCTGTTTCAAACGTTGAAAGGAGTGTATTACTACGTTTTTAGTAATTTGTGTTTGTACCTGTCATTCTTCCTATAAAATTAAAATCCGTATCTTTTCTTATATACAAATATAACTCCAACACAAAAATGCACATAAATCCATCGACATTTTTGATTCGAAATAAATTTGTACAAAGAGGAAAATATAAATACCGTTGAGCTTTCAGATGAATGCTAACATCATTTTTCGAGTGTTCTAAGCTACTATAGAAGTAACTAATCCCTGAACTGCAGTAGTACCCGCTAGAAACACCTATGTATGCACAATCCAAGCACTAACTGATTGCAGGGCAAGTAAACTGTTATGTTGGGCTAATGAGAGGGAGAGCAAGAATTAGAGTGTGAGAAAGAAACGATTGTGGTGAGCTTTAGTGAGGTCTGTATTACACTTTGGTAGAAGAGCTAACATAGAATATGAATGTGAGTATATAAGTGTGAACAAGGAGCCTCTGACTACGTCTGAACCGGGTGTATGGGGAATGAGAGAGGAGTGCGAATTGGTTGCTAGAGAGTTGTGTGTGTCTGTCATGAGAACTGAGAGACAAATGAGTGTCTGGAAAGATTTGTGTATTGGACAGGGGGCAAATTTAGGTGTGGGGGGAAGAAGATATTTTGGAAAGTCCAGAAAGTGGCCAAGGAAATAACTAAAGAACAGAAAGTGGACTTTGCCGTAGCGCAGCTTGAGGTGTCAGAAATAGGTGGAATCGAAACAAGGACTTCCCATTAGGGTCGAATGTGGAAGTTCTGAGCTCAAAATTCCAACTAATACGCTCTGCGCTGAACATTAGAAGTAAAGGTGCCTTCGGTGTCTCCGCTTTCAATCTTCTTCGGGCCTTGCTCTCTCGCATTTTGTACCGTGCCTTGAAAATTGAAAAAAAAAAAAACAGTTCCTCAGGTAACAAATTAAACCACAATGGCGTAAGCGCTGCAGCCGTGATTCAACTTCACTCACCAAGGTCTTTTTGCCGAAGACGCACCTCGAACTTTGCGATGTTCTGGATACCTGAGGTACTGTCAGCAGAAACCAAGTCGCGTTTCTCGGGTCCAGAGCCTGTGCTCGCTTTAGCCTCCACCTAGTTTGTAGGAGGTTAATCCTCGCTCTATAGTTGAGTTGCAAATAAAACCCCGTGCTCCTAATATATTTTTCTTCGTTGTAGAGCGATACTTCTTTTTCCGCTGATCATACGAGTGTCCTCAACATGGCGAAGAAGGAGGTAGGCAACTTTTTTTCGAACCGTGCAGAGATGGACGTGGAGATTCGTTTAGGGTTTGTTGTGTAAATGTTCTCGCACGTTCACAAGGCAGAGCATGTGACTGTGAACACGGCAGTTTGAGGGAGACCGGCTCAACTAAGACAAATTTTAATTTTAAAACTCTTTATTTGCCAATTTTTTTGGTTTTGAGTCAAATCTAAAGGAAGCACTGTCGTCGAGTTTTGTTGGCTTATCAGCTCTCATGTTTACACAGTCACAGAAGCTCACATCACACGTCTAGCTCAGTGATATCTTCCGCCAATTCTCAGCTAGTACGACTGCCCGAATATTTCTAGATTTTCCTCATAAAATGGTTCTAGAAATCCATCTCGCCAAGCAATTCGTGAAACCCAACAAAAAAAAGTGTTGTCAACAGAGCGGGCCGAGTGTAATTAGGAATCGCTTTTTACCGAGAGGAAATTTCGTTGTGGCCGCCACGTCAAGACGAAACGTGCCTAATACCGATCCATCAAGACAAGACTATATCTTTGGCCGGGTAAACAACAAACGCTTATTTTCGGAACGAAACTTTCGCGATAGCATTCGCTCTGCTCGATAAAAATTCGAGGTTACAGCTGTCCGTCAACCAGTAAAGCGTCTTAACCCTGAATACGTAGCAACCCTACTTTCGTGATCCTTGTGCGCATCACTGTCAAATGAGCGAGTGCTCAGATGAAGACGCTAATGATTTAGAAAACTATCTCTCATTAACTATCGTAGAATTATCTTAACGTCGATTATTGCGATATGACAAAATAACGCATCCTTCAGGAACGCTAATTAGTTTTTATTGCTCGACTAAATTAACAACAAAGCTTCAAAATATCTTAATTGATTATTCTTCTTTATTGCCGAGTTAATGCGACACTCACGTTTTAGTCTTCCGATTCCCAAAGAGACATCATTTCAGAAAATGGTCTGTGCACGTGTCTGTGAGCTCGGATGAGCTGACCCATGTGAGGTTAAATTAGGCATTGGATATAGGGCGCCAAAAATTAGCAATCAGCAAAGAAAAAGGGTTTTTGTCAAACGTTTGTATGGGCGATTCAAACCACGTGATGATTTTGTGAAGTTATCGTTCACACAGTTCACCTATCCAGGGACCCCTGTGTCACGTTAACAGCCTCGTTCATACTTTACAGTGAACTTAATCTCCATCATGTCTCAAGTAATTAACCAGAGTAACAATACAGTCGCCACTCATTCTCAGTTTCATCTTTCCTTCTGATTCGCCTAACATACACTATTAATTATCGAAAATATCGACACGAATCAATTTAGGACCATTTATCCAAATAATCTTACAGCCCAATAGCATTCTCAAAGAAATCAAGTTGGCAGCTCAAAAAGCTTCTTAGACAATAAATAATGGTCATAAATAAATTAGGAGCAATTACAGTAATGCCAGAATCCAATTATTGTCAATGTTCAAAGGGTTAAAAAAAAGTATTGCTAGCGTGTATGGAAAAAATGGAGTTTTCTTCGTTTCTTCACGTTTTGAGGCCTACTGCATGAATGCCACGCACCATACAACTTTCTTCGACTCCATGTTCATTCAGCTATTTTTATCGCTCCAGCAACAAATAAAATATATTTTTCACTCAGTTGAAATGGACTTGGTAGAACGTAGCTCAACTTTCTGCTAGGAATTCAACTGACAGTGCTTAATGTTCAGGGATTTATTGAGTTGCTTGTATTTTTGCGAAGACCGTTATTGAGAAATTTGTGCATGGAGGAATCATGAGAGCGTCAACTCGATTATTGGAATAACGATCGTGTTAACCGCTTTCGGGTTGGTGGGAAAAACTGTGATAGAAAGTGAAAAGGCGGTGGTATGGGTTCTGGAATTTCTAGGGCTGCTCCTAGTTATTTTGTGGGCGTTATCGCAGGGGGTTAAGTGACTTGAACTCCAATGTAATCGTCTTCATAAACTCTCGTACTCGCTCTCTCATTCTCTTCCTTCATCTCCCACTCACTCTCCTCTTCCATTAGTAAAAACCACAGTTAAAAATGTTCAGTCCTGCAATCCACCTCTACCTCTCAGTTGGTTTTGTTTCACTGCAACTTTATTTAATTTATACCATTGTATGTTGCAGCCTGGAAGAGTTGCCACGCTCATAGAAGATCATCACGTAAGTTCTCATTCTAGTAACGTGCTGATATGCGTTGACGAGCGAGAATTGCGGCCTTGGAAAAGTTCAAAGAGTTGATGTACAACTTCGGCTTGTGTCCCATCTTCTAGGCTCTCTAAATTGATCGAATACTTTCTTGATTACAAAATGAGCGTTCTAGTGCTGAATGAGCTATCCACGTCGCTTTCACCCTTCAAAGTACTTCAGTTGCATCGGATTGGGAATATTCGCAGGGTTGAACGCGGCCGTCCGAGCTCCTCAGTAATCTCGTGGTGCCTTTGTAAACGCCAAAAATGCTGTCTGCTGTCAGTTTGAGCCAGACAAGTCGGAGGATTAGTAACAATATGGAAGGTTAAGTGAAACCGTTTCGAAGAACTACAGGTCAGGCCAAGAAAGTCTGAGTACGACCAGGTCAAGTAAATTTCGGCTTTCGAGGAGTTCTACGAATGCTTGAACCTTAAAGAATTTTGATCACTTTCAGGAGATGACGAAAGGGTCTGATCAGAAACATTTGGGTTCTCAGTATACGGAATCAAGTGAGGTGGCAGCAGCGCACACACAGTTGCAGTCCTACGTACTCAACTATCTCTCACTTTGCAGACCAGTTGAACGACGATCATGTTATTCCTGCCCTCTCCAGCTTCAGGGCTTCATTGGCATGAAGAACGCCGTCATGAACTTGAACCACACTTATTCTTCCACACCCAGTTATTCGACGGATTGGATTTGAAATGAGAGTTCTGTAGGCTGAAGGATTCGAGCAGGCACAGGAACAAGGAAGTCGTTTTGGGCTGCACTTATACAGCGTATTCTGATACGACGTTTCCCTTCCCCATTTATCTGGTGCTGAGGTTTTTGCTATAATAGACACTGCGCTAGAAAACCTTACACATTTGGGCACAATTGGTCAATGGTAAACCAAACGAAGAGCGTTAATTGATGCTCCTGGTGGTGTGCAGTCACATACACCAACGAAGTAAATCACTTTCCAAGTTCTACTTGTAATAAACTATCCTTAAAGCAACACCGCGCCTCGTAGTGATAGTGACAATCCAGACATTTAAGAACATGTTAGTGAACTCCTTAAGCTACTAAACCTTATTAAATTGGCACTCTCATTTGTGCCCTTCTATAAAGGTTCCATTGTGAAGGTCGTGGATGTAAGGTTCAAACTTGGCAAATCCCTGGGTCTTTCTGAACAGTTTTTTTCATTCTGATAGCGTTACCTTTCCTTGACGTTGAGGTTTAACGCAATATCATTCATCTAAAGCTGAGTAGGTCTATATTTTATCCAGGTCGTTGACAGAAATCGATGGAAAGGAACTGATATTAGCAAGGTGCTTTAGGGCATCCATGGAAGACAATACTTTCACACCATGGGTCAAAACGATCAGGCTAAATAATAAAAGGCTCGAACTGCAATGCAACACTCGCCATAAAATGAGAAAAGTTGCCCAGCACAGGAGAAAAAAGATGGTGTCTGAGGAGATGGAATCGTTGATAAAGGTTACGGCGTTTCAACTCATGTCATCAATTGACCTTAAATATGCCCTGATCTATAAAACTTCACCAAATCCCCTGGAACGCCTCAGTAGAAATATTTAATACTCTGCCTTGAGGCCTTCAACAACCATTTCTAGTCCTTCCCCCCAGGTTAAATGTCTAAATAATGAACTTGACCCTTTAAAACTGAAAACTACCTCACTGGCCCTGGAACTGCTCCAAGAGATTCAACTCGACCTTTGCACCCCTCAGATGCCTCATCGATTCTGCCTTGAGGCCTTCCGAAAAGCCTAAACTCACACTCTCATGCAACACTGGATCTTAAACATGTTTGGTGAAAACTTGCTCCTTTTACAGAGTTATTTGTCCGTGAACTATCACGTTCTGTAGTTACACCAAGATAAATGTTCATGATATATTGACCGGAAAATTGAGAGAGGTTATACGATAATGAAGAAATACGAACTCCTCGATTGGATATTTAGGCGAAAAAAGAATATGATTAGTTATAATTAACAGGTCAGAAATCTCCAACTCAACTGGGGACAACACAGGCTGAGTTCGCTATTGATTCGAAATGGTGCCTTGACTCTGCCTCATGAACTTTCTTATCATTTACGTCATTACAAAGGGAGCTACTAATTTATTTTTTTTGCACTCCTCTTTGTTACATCAGTGCAAAATTGTCTTGCTCTTAGTAATTTGTTTCGTTACTCCGACATGCGATAATGATTACTCTTTCCAAGATGTGATATACTCAGAATTCTATATTACAATCGACCCCAGAAAGTGTGACCCGCATCAAGCAGAATGGTTGGATATTGTTCTTCGACGAAACTCGGCGAAATTTGTGTTCGTTCAATTTTGTTGTCGCGAACCGTTCCACGTGGGTGCCGAAAATAATAACAACGCAGAGTACGTGGGTGAAGAGACTTGGTCGCCGACATTTGATCTGCGTTTCGGTCACAACATTGGCAACCTGCCAACGGCCAAGGTGCCGATGGGATCACGGCTTGGTCGCGTGAAACTTCTATCTTGACCAGCGTAATAATTTATGTTCGTGGTTGTTTACTCTTCTATATCCGTCTTTTCGTAAAGCGAAGAGAAGAAATTGCGTCGGTTCGGGTTTGAGGAGGGTTTTTTTCGTCTCTATTCCTTAAAAGGATTTTCACGATCTCTTCCAACTCTCCAGTATCTTCTTTTTCCCATCCATCACTCCGTTTAATGAAATCAGCAGGGTGGAGATATTCAATTACGAAGAGTATCAGCGATTTCAACACAACACCCCCCCCCCCACTTCGTGTGTGTTCAATAGTCAACAGGCTTCCATTTATTTTTTCCCAGAAATTGACGCTGTTGGATTGCAACTAGCTGCGGGCAGTCGTTTGGTTCAAAGCTGAGATTGATACTATCGTCCATAACCGCTTCTAGAATAATTGATTTATACGTTTGGCCTAATGTTGGATTCCCCACTCCAGACGTCTCTCAAAACGATGATTCGCCCGTCAAAACGTTCGCGCTTGTTTGAATTCTGGTCGTATTAACTCAAGCGCTCGATAACTAATCCTAATATGATAACCGATGTGCCCTTCTGGAGCTCGTAACTGGAATTGTCTGGTTGTTAACGCAGTTCCTCCTTTGAGAGACGAGAACGAGCATATTGGGCGACGAAAAAAAAATCGCTCGACTTTTTTTTATACTCTTCTTTATTGGTAATTTATGATCGTTTTGACGGATCGACGACGCTACTTGAGAACGTCAAGGTTAGTTACAATGGCCGCTAAGCTCGTTGGCAGATTCATTTTCTGTTCTTAATCGAATGATCAACCCATTTGTCATGATAAATGTGGGATTTAACCGAAAAAAATTTGGGAAGCGCTGACGAATTTTGTTGAAATAAGATACTTCATCGACTGTGGCCTGAAGCTCTTGACTGAAGGTTGAGTGGATTGTGAAGCCCTACATTAGTTGTGAGATCCGATGTTTTGGACTTTCTGGAGAGCGCTGTGAGAGTTTAATGCAACATTGCAGTATAGCTGAGTATTCGTCATTATGTCGTTAATTGCGACTCCTCATGCGTACAATTTTGCAGAATACATCGACGCTCCATCCTAAATCCTTGGGGTTCCGAAGGCTGGCTAGTCTCGACCAGGTGAAGTTTTATACTTCCAACTTAGCAATAGTTCCCTTTTCGGCCGCGTGAGCGCCAATTGACTGTCACTTGAGTCTATATCATACATTCGCTAATTCTCCCTCTTATCAAAGCCCTTGAACTTGGAAAGGGTCATGACCAGCACACGAACGTCGCACTATACCCGCATCAGTCGCTTATCCAGGTCACTTCACACCTTCCGAATCGCTCTAATTGAACGACCACTACTGATATTTCGACGTCCACCTCACCACGAACATCCTGGGTACGGTTGCCAGATATTTGGTGTGAAGTATCATATATTTCCTCCCAGCCTACTTCGTACTTGTGGACGAAAATGATATAACACGGGCTTATCGCCTGTAATCTCCGAGACTCAACTCATCTTTCATTTCGCACAATATCGAAAGGACAAGTAAGTAATTCAGCTTTAGAAAGAGCTAGTGCGAGACATCACCCACTTTTTCTCAGCCCTACGCCAATTTCAATAACCAGTATAGTATAATTTTTACACAGTTCATAGGAGCTTGGGAAACATAATTTAACGTTCTAAGTAGGTTAGTTTATTGATAACTAGCCTTTGCTAATAATTAAACTATCATAACTATTTTTTTAGTAAAGTCGGTTCAAGGGTTTTGGAATTGTAGGAAGGAAACAGCGAGAAAAGTCAACAAAACGACGTTAGTTTGAATTCCGGAATTACTGTGGTTGCTCTTGATTAATGACCATTATTCAACTTTAACCGTATATGTATACCTGGATCATACTACCACCGTCATTTTATTAGAGTCGCTTGTATAATAAAAACAAGATTTATAAAAAACTGCTTAAAAATCCCTTTTCGTCGAAATGTTTGATAACTTATTGCGCTGATTTTGTCAAAACCCCACAAATGATATTTTTATGGTACTTTTTTGTTATGTTAGTGACTGAGGCAAAAATTGCCTGGGCTGGTTTCGAGGGAAAAAATTAGGTGTTTTTGTGTGGCATATGGTGGAACTATAGTTAGTTTTGAACCAATTTTGCTCATACCCTTATTTTGGCCTCCTAAGGTGATCTGCAGACTAAATATTGAATTTGAATATATTTAATTCAGCATTTTTTTCTCCATCTTGTTCACATACTCGGACAAGACCCCGCCTCATCCCCCCCCCCCGCCTGGGCCTCGTCTTTCCTTGGCTGTTCGAAATTGGAGGGAAAGTTATGCAATCGACTGAAAAACTGGGGGAGAGTTCGAAAAGCACCGTTTGAGAAAATGGTCAGTGTCGGGAAGGGCTACGGCCTGCAGTGATCGTGGACATCCACGTAGTAGCTGGAAGCCAGGATGCTTCTTCTCACTTAACAAGCCAAAGTGATACCAAAAGACAATGAGTGAAGCTAGAAGGTAACACAGGTGCTCGCTCGTTCCAAATACAGGTACCTCTGGCGAGTGGGGTATGGATACTGGAAAGAGTAAGGCGGGCTTGAAATTGTGACGTAAGTTGTTTATTATTCGACCTGAACAAAAGTAGGGAACGAGTAGTAACCGACCGGTTTCGTCATTGAAACCGGACGACTCGCGAGACGCAAATATTTTCGGGACTGTTTGCCCTTGACAATCCGTCGCCTGCCTTTTTTTTCCCCTCTCCAGCCAACGGCTCGGACGTAGTTGACAGCCGAATCTACGTTCATCTGAAAAACAAAGCGTCAGATATCAGTCGATTTTCCTCTTGCTGCTATAAAAAATGGTTGAAAACAGATAAGCGGTCTCGAGCCAACTAATTTGCGTTTCAGGAATAACGAAGGAACGGAAGACTATTCGTCTACTGTTATGAAAATAATTGGGTTAAAGCGAACATTAATCGCTTGTTCAGTAATTGGAATCAATAATTGAAACTGCACAGAACGTATTAACAAATCCATTTTCGTCAAAATTTCGTTCTTGACATCTGAATATTAGCTTTTTGAAAGCTGCTTTTTGCCATTCTGATGATTCAATAACTTTCTCTGTGCTTCATTCATCACCGAGTTCGGCTAACCTCTCATGCTATTAAGATGGATAAGATCGAACGAAACGGTTTTTGGAAGCCTCTCCAAAATGGAACGGTATTGAGAAAAGGCTTACCAGAAACGCCTTACTAGTTTTAGTCAGGTAGTCTGATCTATTTTCCACTCAGATCATATCAGATTGTAAATCTTGACTAAGCGCGCAATGAAGAAACTAGTAGAGTGCTACTCATACGTCGACGTCGTGGTTGACTTATTTAAATGCTTCGCGCTCACACTCCTGAAATTATGCGACTAGTGTGAGAGGAGTAAGTAAAAAACATCAGTTGCGACGTATCACACAACATTCCTTAGTTCTGCGTAAATTAAATGGTTTTGACATGACTTTTGCTAATAATTCAATTCATTTTTCACACAGTGGCCAAATGTAACTTCACGGTGGTGGAAAACGATAGTGCTCTTACAATTTCTTGTGGTGGTCTTACTTGTGCCCCGCAATCTCTAGACAAAAAATTACTGTGAAGACGAATTTTTCGAGACCCATTCTAATCACAGTTCTAGAATTATCGGATAAAAACTGTGAGAAATGCTGGAAATTCCGGAATTTTTAGAAAATCCCCTGGATATCATACAGACTCATCGTACAGGTACTCTATTGGACTACCATCTCAATTCTTCTGAAGATCCTAGTAACATTTGATGGGAGTTTATAAGGTTGAAAACGGCTGAATGTACATGTAGCGCAGCAAAGTATAATACGCGCTTATTTCATTGTTGGTTAGTGCAGAGAACCCAATAATTTGTATTGACTGAGCTTCATTATACGTCTGAACATAATTTTGAACATCTTCGCTGATCGCCAATTATGTGTTATGCTAAACGCACTTTATAGTTACGATTTATGAAGATTTGTTACTCGACCGTTCAACGACTTACGATACGATTTGACTCGTCAAATTCAATTTCAATTCTATTGTTGATAAGCTCATTTGAGAGTGAAGCTTAGTTGTCGATCGGAGGAAGTGTGAAGAGCGGATGTCCTGAGAGACGGTTAGCATACACAGCGAAATACAGCAGGAAGAGGGTCCTTCGGTTCAAGGGCGTAGATTCGTGAGCAGATATAAAGGTAATCAACCCCATACGGGCGCAAAAACCTTTCCATCTCGTCGAGGAAACGTCCTCCCTTCTTACAGACCTCTTTCACTTGGCATTGACCCCCACGGAACGCGGAAATCTAAAATGAGACTAGTCCCCGGTTTTTTGTTGAGGAAAGAAGACTCAGGGCCAAGTTCAAGGCGACTGTCAACGAAATCGAATCGCTAAAACTGGAAATTACTTTCGGAAGATTCGTCGTACGAAAAATGAGTGAAATAGCTGGAGCGGCGCATCACATAACATTCCTCGACGTTTAAGGCCACTTTTCCACTACCGACAGCTAAATCAGTTAGTGCTCATGTTGCGTGTACTCAACGTTCTGAGACTAACATAGTCATTTTTCCCATTTATGGAAATGTAGATCAAGTGTCTCCAAGCTTTTCGAGGGAAGGGCCATATAGTGAAATTGAAAATGCCTGGCGGGCGACCATACAAAAAGGCAACAAAAAAATCGGCAAAACCTTTGAGTCATTTTATGCACCGCTACATGTCGCGCTTCCAACAGAGCCTATTGTGCGATATCGCTCGAATCTCGTCGGCATGTGTGATTCAATGGGACCGCGTCGTGTTGCATAACGTCGGTCCTATTAAGTTCTGTACATATCTATGCGTCTTCGCGCGACGGACCAGATGTGTAGCGGTAGCTGCAAAGAAAATGAAAATAAGTTACTTGCGTAAAATCGTAAATTTTTTTACCAAGCCTTGGTTTGTTGCTTTCCCCCCAGTATTAAATGTGTGTTGTGGTATGGGATCCTCTAATGGACCGTAGTTTACGACCCCCTGATCTACACTATGGTTCATATATCGGTGTCTATTCCCACAAGAACAACAATCACTCGCTAGAGCGCTTGTAAATTGGAAGATATATATAGGGTGTTGTATCTTCATTCAACGCATTTTTACCGAAACGCTGACGCACAACGAAATGTGCACGAGCTCGTTACGACGGGCCATTAAGTTTGATAAAAACCGTTTCTGAGGGAATAAAAAAAAGTCGTTAATTTATCGATCGCCAAATCTCACTTTCCATTGTATCTCGGCGTAAATCTCTGTTCGACCCAACGATAACAATGCTAAAAAACGTTCTGAAAGATAGTCCGTCATTTTGATCAAATTAACTCGAAGATTTAGCAGGGAAAATTCAAATCTTGTTTTTCGGCACGTGCTGGTGGTAATTTTCGTTCAATAATCCCCCCCCCCCAGACCCATAACATTGTCAACGCCTTCCAGTTTTCCAAGAGCCAATGGATGAGCTCCCTGGGATGGACCTTCCTTTTGCTCAAGTGTATAAGAGATCTTCACAGTGTTTGATAATTGCACTGATGATGGCTCAACCACCGAAACCGGTTCACGTTTTATTAAACTAGTGGAAAAGAAAATTTCTTTCGTCTTTTTGTATACCCAGATTACTCAAAAAAAAGGCCGAGGTCTATAGAGGAACCCCGAAAATTCTCGAACCACAAGCACTATTCGCTACTACCTGGACAACATTTTCAGGTTGAAAAAACTGTTCGGATTTGTGACTAGACCGATAACAATTGCTGAACGAACGTCGTGAGATGCGTTGCACGTTTTCGGTCTCTCTCGAAACGAACAGATCAGACGAAAATTCATTATTTTTACATTCCTTAGCTCTACGAAGTAGGAAGGAAAGTGCTAAAAAATTCATTATTATGTGAAAAATAACAAGAGCGGTTAATCGAAGACAAGCGATTTTAGCGCAATATTGTCCTTTTAAACTCAGCGTTCTCCAAAAAAATCAGGACTACAGTCCATCAAACTACCTTTACCATAAACGCCTAATAACTCCCATAAAATAATTAGGAGCAACGGCTCAAATTCCGTACTTCAAACCGCCTCAGTCTCACTGATTACCTACGCTCACAGTTTTGGCCATGTAATTTGAAAACAGTGAACACAATCCTTCTCTGAAAAGTCTTATTTACACTCTGACAACCCGCCTACGCACTGATCGTTCAAAAGTGGTTATGGCAGAAGTAGGGGCCACTCAATAAATTTAGAAACCTGAATCTCCTCGAGTTTCTAAGTAAGACATTGAGCTACATTCATACAAACTGAATCAAAAACAGTTTAGTTGCTAAAGTGATAAAAATAGTTGCGTGATTGAGACGCATCATGAGGATTCCAGAAAGTAAATTTCTCTAAATGTAACCACACATGGTGAATTAAAGTTGATGCTGCTGATGGTTGCATACTGTTAAATTCATCAATCTCGAGTGAATAACCATCAAAATTATATTATCGATTACTCACTATTTCAAAAACTATTCTAAGCCTTCGATTGCCGATTAAACTGCGTCTGAACACTCAATTACACGTAGAAAAAATAAATTTAATGTCGTTGGAGCGGATAATATTGTTATTAATGCCGGTTATGAATAAATTATCGAAACACGAAGTGCGCGCATCGAGCAGCACCTCCCTCGTCGCGCACACCCGAAGAAAAATTAATATTCACCGCAGGAGGACCGAGAACGAGAAAAAAAGGCGACTCTTCATCATCTCAAAAAGTACACGGGAAGAGCGATACAAAAAACAAAAAGAAGAAATGAAGGACTTACGGGGGCTTTCAAAAGGGTTGATATTGGTTCTGGTGGGCAGGTCGGAGAAAAGGAAATCAATGGTTAATAGGCCACGACCTGGATGGGCGCCTGAAGAATAGAAAATCGGTAGAGGATTCATTGGGGAAACGTCTCACGTAATATTTCGGTAAAGACCGTGAAACGTTTATACGCGTATCGCCTCCCTTACGATGGAGCGTAGGATTTTCAATTCGGCTACGATGGATATCTCCTCATTTGTTAGCCCTAGACGCATGTTTGCATTTGAAATAGAGTCTCTAGAAGAATATCAAACCGTTTTGCTTCCCTTTCTTTTCTTACCTCAGTCCAACGAATAAGAAGGAATTAGTGTGCGTCTTGGAATTAATAGAGAAGGGCTATCATATTCAGTTTATCAGAGATGAGTGCGAATGTGGACTGTATTGTACACTTGAGACAGGTCTCAGAAATGATCAAGAGAGACTACAGACTAGAGTATAAATTTTCACGACAGAGGGGTATCTGGACAGGCGAACTGGGATTAGAATAAGAGCTGAGAGCAAGTGAGTGTAGCTGGTTGAAAGCTGAGAGTCGACTGTTGGCAAGAGCTTAGAAGTAGGGTGAGGAGAGGATGTGAGGGAAAACCCACCATGGAAACCCTGAGAGAGAAAATACGTTGTCACCTTTGTCTAACTCGCACCAGTAGTGCAAGAAATGTCAATTAGTTTATTGCCAGGGGGCTGTGGGATTTCAGGATTGGAGGATGACAGCTGGCTCTGATCTCAGAATAATACATGAGGGTTCGAAATGTGGTCCAAAGATCTATTTCAGTATACACTATTCATTAGTAAAAATGAGCAACGTACACGAATTAATTTTATTGGTTATAAAATAGTTAGGAGCAACCAGAAACGGAACTAGTGCCGACTCTTTGACGAAATGTATTCACAGCCACACATTTGACGAAATGTATTCACAGCCACATATTTATTTACTTCCTATAACTTTCATAACGTGTCGATGAAAAACAACTTCAGTCCAGTTGTTTTATTATTCATTCTGAATATTACACCTCCGAGACCCATGGCATTCGATTCAGCATCGGAAAATACCAGTAAACGATATGAAACATGACCTTACTACAATAGAACAACGAAAACTAAATATTCCAAGCGCCTGTAGGCCGTTAGTACGACTTGTTGCGACGAGCTGGCAGGTGGTTTCAATGAGACTAGAGAGGGAGTACAAATGATGAAACTATCACTTTCGCTGTATTGTCATCCGAGTTCTTTCAACTTTGGCTCACTAAAATTACTGTGATTTCACTGTTTTCCGTCTAGACGCAGTCGTCCATCTCTCAGACTCGTTCCGTCCGACTCAACTTCGAAAATTACGTAGAAAACAATACCAAACGCGCGATAAAACTGTCGAAATTTCGTTTTTGTTAATTTTGTAACCAGTTTTTGCCCATAAAGACCAGTCCGATGGGAGTGCCAAGCAGGCAGGCATACCTAGATACCAGATGGAAGTTTCGTGTGAAAGAACGAATTTTGTAGACCACGTTAAGGGCATAAAACGGCTCAGACGGCCAAAGGCGAATCCAATAAGGTACCCACATGGCACAAGTTTAGTAATGGTTGTTCAATTATCAAAACCAACCTCAGAAACTCGAACTACAGTATTTCAACCATCACGCCGGAACAATGAGCACATGGACTATACAGCGGTTTTTTAAATGGAGGTTGTGGCATAAGTAGCAGCAACTCAATAAGTTGAGGAACATCAAGCTTCTACTTGGAACATTATCTCTATTTTCGAGTTCACCTGAAATGAGTGAAAACAGTACTTACAGTGTACGGGGCTGTGTGATGCCGTCACCAGATGGGTGTTAGCCAATTGAGATATATAATCGAACCGCATCCTTCCTTCCGTATCTTGTTCAACACTTCATCACGTATTTTATGATCTAGTTAATAACGGATCCATCACGTTCGTTGTGAATTTTCACGAAAAATAATGATAGTTTTTTTTGTGTGCAGGCTACCGTTTGGGGAGTCGCTTACGAATTGATCGGAGATGACGCCATCACTTACTTGAACAATCGAGAAGTGTCTTTGGGAGGCTACGTGACGAAATTCGTCAAATTCTACCCCGAACGAGGACCAGAGCCATTTTTAGTTCTGTTGTACATCGCAACCCCTGAAAGCGCCCAGTGGCTCGGCCACGCTCCTGAAGAGGAAATTGCGGAGCAGATAGTCAGTACGTCGGGTACCTGCGGTCACAACGTTGAGTATGTACTGAGGTGAGTTGACTTATTTTGTACTATTTATGGTGCATATTTATTTGTTTAACAGAAACACGAGCTAAGTAAATTCCAACCTAGTAGTTGTGAAAGATTGTCACAACGAATTCAAATAGAAGATGCATCACATAACATTCTTCAGCCTCGCATTCAATCAGCGATTTTTACCGCTAACTTCCTTAGCCTGGTAAGTAGGAAGGGTAGTATTGAGTTCAGAGTACAGTATGAGTTCACGCGTGACGGGAGTCTCTGGATAGATGATCTGGGATGTTTGCGATAGCTGGGAGTCAAGTGCCATAAGTCAGTGGCAAGTAAGGGAAGGTGGGCGAGAAAAACGCCACAGGGGAAACTCCAAGATTCGGCAAGAGAGACTTGTCGGCTTGGGTCGTACTTGTGTCAGCAGGGCTTGGAATGTGAATGCATTTACTGTCAGTGATTGGCGACTACAGATGACAGCTGGCTCGGGATTATCCGTTAGGACAAGGACACTGCAGTGATTCGGCTTGAATTTATCCGAACAGTATCACTTAACACGTTTGGGGCAGATTACCCAGAAATAATTGAGAGGGGTTTCCTGTTTTGATTATTCAAATTAGCATCGGCAAACACTATACGTTGTTGGCGAGATGAAAAACAAGCGAGGTGGTTCGCAACCTGTATGGCTACCTTTCTGCGCCATTACTCACCTAATTTTAGTTTCCTTCGATAGCAGCGATCTTAGCGCACACTCGTTTTAAATAGCTTCTTGGGAGTCTGCCACATTTTTTACCGTTTGAGAATTTAGGTGACTTTCACTCTTTGGCAAACTGAGAAGCCGATGTTGTTGCAAATGAATAGATATGAGTAGTTTTACACGAAGGTAACGAATAGTCCAATGTACGGCGTAATTTGAGCATTACAGACAGGGAGGAAATATTTGGGAAGTGCGTGTCCACCAAAATAAAATAGTTTCCTATTTGTAAGCCTGGACTACAAGTAATTATATTGATGGCTACAACAGCTTTCACCCAGCAACCAAGGTCATGACCCCATTAGGCCAACTGCGACTCCACTAAATTCCTATAATAAGTGCAGACGTATTTTGATGTTTTATTTAGCCTACTTCATAATGACTTCCTAACAGTGTATGTACACTCCAGCGAACAAATTGCAGAAATGCATTATCGATCAAGTTGAAAACTGAAAGAAATACTCTTCTAAATACAGCCATGGATAAACGTAAAAAGTTAAACAGCGATGCAGTCATCTTTTATACCAATGACAAACTGAATTTGTAATACGGTGAAGACCTCTTATTTATACTAGGGAAAAGTCGATCCATTCTAAAGCGCTACCCCATTCGCTGCAGTAGAGGTGGAAGGGGGCAAAGTGCGCTAGTAGTGACCGACCACAAGAGAAAAAAAACGCTGCAAATTGTAACGCAACGGTTAATCTTTCGCATGAGTGTACAGTTTGACGCAGTGTCACATTTCCCAGACACATCCCATTCGAGTCAGCATCAAAAAACACTAGTAAACGATACGAAACATGGCTTGATCACAACGAAAAAAAAACAACGATTGTCATTTTCTACACCAGGCTGGGCAGTTACAGTTCTGCATTTTAGGATGCCAGTATGAGTTACGATCAGGTGGCTGCTACCTCCCTCAGACCCCGCAGTTTAAAAACTAAGAAAGGGATGGGATTACTACCCTCCAGCAACACCATGACTACCACGATATCCGCAGTGCAAGCGCATTTGCCAGAATTGTCAGGCCTTGCCCTGGGTAGGAGTTGGACTGCTCCATTCTACCTTCCTTGCCCTCCGGAAGCAGCCACTTGCCGTGGCCCAAACCCATAATGCACCGGTGATAGGCGACGGGCTGTACATTCCCGTGGTATCTTTTCGGGTCAAACAATACTTACGACTTTTCCTCATCCCAGAGTGGGATAGTTTGAACTTGCTGACCTCCCTGGGATTTGGAAGGACACCAGTAAGCTATGACAGACGGCCCCCAAGCCTCCACCTACTACCTGGGCACGGCGTGGTTGAAGTGAGACAGGTGGTAGAGTTGGGAGGGGGAAAACGACAACTGTTGCCACATTTTCCTATGAGTACCTTCAAGTAGTAGAATTGGCCTCACTATATTTACTGTGATTTCACTTTTTTCCATCCAGACGCAGACCTACACCTCTGAGACAGGTTCCCCTTTACCGATTATCGAAAAATACCTTGAAAACTATACAAAACACGACGTGACAATGAGACGAGAAGTCGTGAGGCAAATGATCCCAGGCTGGGGAGAAACGATAAATTTCGCTTCATTATTCCGTGAGTCTCTCCAAGGAGTGCATTTTTTTGTAATCAACAGATTTTGCATACTGCGTTAAAATCAAAATATGGTCGATGGATATAAGAAATCCGAAATTCCCATGCCTTGTGACGTAATGTGTCAAATTTTGAGGGGGGTTGTAAAAACATTTCCTCGTCCAAAAACATAACTATTACTCAAAAGTAATAATAAACGAATAGATTAGATCGGCAGCTAAGGCTTAAAAATCACTGAGAACAGTGACTGGGGTCGTGGCCATTTCTGGCTCATGTCCCACCACTCTTCAGCTTCTGGCATTTAACTTTCAAAGAACTCGCATGTGCATTACACCATTATTATCTCTTCTGTCTCTATAAATCCTGTTTCACTTTAAAACGAACGAATACGTGTATTTTTCAGGTTGGCGGAGTACGTCAGGAACCACGCTCCTCAAGTGGACGACTGCCACCTCTTCACCCTCGAGCTCCATGTAAGACGAAGAGTCGTTGAAAAAAACATGAACATCGACCGACTCATGGGAGGACCGATATCGGAAGCCAAGCCCGTTTTAAGTTCTCAGTACCACGAAAATGAGGAAATGGAGGCGGAATCGACTCCCATCACTTTTATGGATCTCATCGAGCAAACTAAACTCCGCTGCCTTGGAATTTAATAGAAACACCCAGGGTACGATTTTGTTCTGTCAATAATCAGAATACCAGAGGTTCGTCTTCAGTGCGAGTTTCGAAGCCCTTCTACTTGTGTGTCTGAAAACATAACCCCAACGCTTCACTATCACCAGTCCGAGTCCCGACATTTTGAATGGCTTTCGATTGAAAATGTATAAGATCGTGGATCTGAAAATTTGACCTTTTGCGTGTACGCAGATGTGCATTAATTTGACGATGGAGCGTCATTAGCGAAGTTCCTCCATTGAACATCTAAAAGCCAAGCACAGCAGCTCAACCTGCTTCTATCAACCGTTGGATGTAAACATTGCTACTTTGGCAGCAGTTGGTCTAACTCAACTCAAAGAGCATCCGGCAATTGACGTACGTCTTAGTCTACTAATAACATCGCGCGTGATCAATTAATTCCTACCGTTTCTGAAATGTATGGAATAGGTTTGCCAGGCCATTTTTAGCCCATTACAAACCCACATCACCTTTGCTGTCTTTAGTTTTGACTTGGCTGTATCCGGTTGTCTCCTATTCTTTTTGGTGGTGAGAAAAATTTTACCTCAGCTGTAGCATGGAGTATGGAAAATACCCCGTCCCCTCTGGCACGTTTCACACTACATTATGTCCTCTGTGGACCTCTTGACGAAGCAAGATTTTTTTGGCTGAGATGGAAATGTAGATCGTCTTTCAAACATTTGTATTCACATCAGCAGGTTCCTTGTCATAACCAAACCTATGGATGGATGTTGCGGGGGAGGGGTGGTCTCCAGCTTGACGTCGAGTGAATTGGGTCTAGGAAAATGACAAGAAGACCCAGGATTGCGCAGCATCTTCTTATCCTGACATTTGGCAGTGTGTACGAACATCAGCTCTTCTATATGAGCTGGCTGAAGTCCACAACAAGCCACTTTGCAGAGTGAGCTACAAATTGGCGCAATACCTGTTTTTGTGGAATTTCGTTTATAATTCTATTCCTGATTTGATTCTATTCTTCATGAAATGTGAAACCCGTAGGTACACTGGTTTGAAACTGTTTGTAAAACGGTCGTCGTGCAACGCAAGTTTCACCACAGACCATGCTCTGAGCCCCCCGCTCCAAAAGTTCTTGACGTAGCCTGCTCTTTCTGTTCAATGCTTGGTTGAACAACCTGTGGCCTCGCCTATCAATTGCAAAGTTCTTTCGAAGCTTAGGGATAACTACCACCACTCACCACCGCATTTCCATTTACTGTTGCACGCACTGTGTGGGTGACGCTGATTCTGTAAGTCGTGAGAGGATTGTAGCTGAGTTGAGGTAATGATGTCGTACACTTGTGCTCACACGGAAAAGGATTTACTCGTTCACTTCAGGAGAGGGGAAGTAAGTAGAATATTTCTATCCTGCTCTCTCAATTCCCACTGCCATTCTCCTGCCGTACTGAACTGAGAAAAAAAAATTGAAATAAAATACAGAAGATATAAAGAAAGAACCGATTGAATGAAGTGATGTAGTGTGGAATAACTACGGATGGAGTTGACCAGAGGGGCCAAGAGAGAAGAATGAGCGTCTCGGCTCAGCACACCTCTTTTCACTCCTTATCTTCTGAGTTTCTTCGTGCCTTTTCGGTTTCGGCAGACTAAGACCGCCACCAGTTCAATTACAACGTGCATATTGAACCACGTAAGGTCATGACTTCTCACATCCCAAAAGCACCAATATTTAGTTATTAGCTAACAAATTAGATGTACCATTTGTACGCTACATCCTGCGTGCCTTCAAGTGCCTTTGTAAAGCAATACTGCACACCGCACCATTCCGATCTAACACTGGAACCAGTGAACATTAACTATTTCCTGATTGACTCGCAATATTTTGTTCAAACTCCAAACATAGGCAAGTTCTCGTTCACTGAAGACAAAGTTGACGTTTCTGGCTCCGAACATCACTTTAGTTTTAAGCAACGCACGTCTTTATTATTGTATGGTAGATTTTTGTATTTGAGGCTCACATGTGCCAACTACCTCGTCAAACAAGTCATGTAATGTACCGTTTTTGTTAATATTGATTTATTGTTGAATAACTTCATTTTTCATCCATAATCTGAGTTTATTTGTCTGGTTTAGGGTCGTTTAATGTTTAAACTCGTGTTAAGTTACATACCCACACCTGTCACCTGAAAGGCTTGTGCGTATTTATGAGTTTTTTAAATGCACTTTAAGAATAATACGGTTACCTAGGTATGCGGGGTGGAGGAAGAATGTCGAGGGTCGGTTAGGTAGTCTGATGAACCCCCTTGGCTTGTCACGATTCGTGTGCATGCTTCCAATCGCTCCAATCGAAATGATGAATGATGATCGATGATGATGATTATCTGCAGAAGAGACAAAATTAAAACGATTTTCACAGCAAATATTCTCCTCCTGATCCAATAAAACGGTTTTCACATCTCTCCAGCCTAAACCAATAAAACAAAATTGTCATTGGGAAAACAAATAGAGATTGAGTTCCCATTTGAGTATAACGAAATTCCGATGCATGGCCCGCACATGTATGAAATGGCGGGCGGCTTTGCTGTAAAGTGTAAGAAGAAATTTTATTGAGTCATGAACCAGGAGAGAGAGATACTTGTCTTCCCAGAGCCTTGATTCATGCGTTAGTTTGCAGAGCACCTTTCACCTCAGCTTTCATTCTTACAGTACTAGTTCTCGTGCCTCGTTTTCCTCAATTCTTTCACGTCTCATCTTTACCCACCATCCCCTTTTCCTCACATATTCCTCACCTCCTCTGAACATTGTATCTTGCCAACTTGAGAGCCATTACCGAAAAGCCCCAAACCCAAAAAGCTTGGAATTTTGGCGAATCCATACTTGGCGTCCACAATAAGATCGCGCCTGTATACGCACCCAGCAATATGATCCTCTTGACACTCCCCCCCCCCCGCCCTCGCCCCTTTACTCTTTCTAATTGGAATGTAACTGCTGTTTTCAAATTAGCTTTGACATATTAATATTAATCTCGTTTGACAACCTTTTATCAATACTTGTTATTTTTTGAATACATTCGTTTGAAAGAGTATTTGCTACTCAATAACGGATCGTACTAGTTACTTGATGATTGATGGAAGTAATTTGAGCTGTGTACTTTTCACGTTGTGACTGTGATATTGTAAATTATTCTTTTTTAAATATCTTGTAAGTGTGTAAATAAAATGTTGTTTTTCTATGCTTCAACTTTATTAAGTCACTCTACAAATTATGAGAGATTCCCTTGGTAATTTCCTTGGATTCTTCTTGGTTAATTGCAGATGTGTTCGGGTTCACAGCATCAAAACATTTGACCCTGAATTCCCCATTCGTTTCAGACTGACTACTGGCTGAATGAGAACAATGCTCTTCAAATTGTTCCTCAACTGTACCGGGCACTGTGGTATGTGACGGCACCTGGCTGCTTAAAAGTAGCTAACGCTAAAAAATAAAACAACATCTTATGGAACGGTTGAGGGCCTGCATGATGCAACATTCGATGACCCGAGCGTATAAAAATTCGAGCGTGAACAGCTTGTAAACACCAAACAAGTGCTTTCAACGGCTGTTTCTAAGGGAGAGCCCATGGGGAGCAGGTAGTGAGTCATCAACCCATCACTCTCAGCATGGGCAGACTGCTGAGATCGAAAGAAACCTTATACGGATAAACCAAAGCCTTGAACAATTCACTCGTCAATTCGCTTCAGAATTTGTGCTAATCACTTCTAAATAGATATGTGAAAAAGAAACTGCTACCATAAGAAATCATACAGCACAATGACACAGAATCAAGAACATTTCTTCTATTTTTCAACTAGGAGGTAAGTTTAAAGCTCATTATGCCAATAGTGGTCTTCCAATTGAGTTATTTCAGTAGAACAAAGCACGACGGTGTCAGAACTGTCTAACTGTGCGAGGAATGAGAATATAACCTAGCTTGCCATAATTGCAGTCGTCGGTGGGCTCGATGTGTTATCCACTTCTGCTCAATCAGTGCATCGACCGTGTTTCCATGGCACAGGCACTAGCTGGTTACTTTGATCTTCACACGAGCTGGATACGTACTTTCTGGACATTTCTGAGCCTCCCATACACAGTCAGTGGTGCAAATTGAGCTTTTCTCTTTACAGTAAACTGTTCTACACGGAGTGATTTGTGATCTTTTTTATTCCGTATTGCAGTGTTTAACGTTTATCGTAATTTATGTGATTTCCGTTTGTTACAAAAGTGGGCTAAACACAGATATTTAATCACAATCACCTAGATTTCCCCAATTCTACGTTACGAGGTTATTTGGAAGATTTGGAAGATTATCTCACTTTTGACCAACAAGAATTATAAAAACCAAAAAAAAAAAAGAAGCGTGACGGAAAGCAAAATAATCTCTGTGAAGCTGTCAGTATCAAGCCACTGTCAAACTCTACTCCTCAACGTGTTCGCTTATTCAGTGGTTTTCCCTTGTTTTATACAAAAAGTGTGTATACATGTGTTCGATGAAAAGTGTCAAATTGGTTAGAGTCTTTGACCTCGTACTTCCCAGTCATTGTCTCCATGTATTTCTCACCTGCCCCTCACCCCTGTGGGAATCCCTCAGCTGCGGTCAGTTGGTTCTAACAGCCCCCTTTCCCAGGTTTTCCCCTTTCTTTATTTTCTTCTCAATTCCACATTCCTCTCCACGACTGAGCACTTCCAAATTCATTCTGCTTTCAACTATCGCCCCAGTAACTTCTCGCTCTCCCATACGGTTTCCCACGCCAGTTCAAGCGTTCCAATTACTGCCCTTGTGCTGCCCATTTGTACACCATCTCAGCTCAATTTTAACTCAACTCATTTCCGCACGTATAGTACAGTCCTCCTCACGCTCACCGAGTTTCAGTTTTATTTCGATCCTCAAGCTCCCCCTCTCGAGCGCCCAACAATATACATACAAAAATATTGGAGAAATACCAGAGCACATTAGACGAAAATTCATCCAAAATTGGTTAACTATCTGTTGTCATAACACGGACCTCGTCCGATACATTTTGGAAAATTCATTCAAAATTTTAAGGAGCTTGTTTAAATAATTAGTGGAAGCTGCATTCTTGTTCTGTAAGTACTACTTTCATGGTATTCTGAGAGGTCTCTTTGGATCGAAATCTCATTCCTCACGCAAGTCTCTTGATATCGATATCCAGTCGTGAGACGGTCGTTTAGGAAAAAGGGGGGTGGCAGGAGTACATGACGGAATCCGTGCGGGGAGTCTGGAGAGTCGTGTGGAGGAGTGTCAGGGCTCCACAAGAAGACCACATCTTTTTTTTTTTTATTATTATTTTCTTAATTGTTCCTTCCCAACTTTTCAAGGGTCCGGGTTATGTGAGGCCAACCTAGTGATTACCTCCCTTTTCCGCGCTCCTCCCATGCTATTCATTTCATTATTTTTACCTGCGCCCGTCGGTCGAGTAATCGCTTTTTTGTGTGGTTTCCGACAATTTGAAACGACGGCGTAGGAGTCATTCATTGCGAGCTTTCGCCGTCATGGGTGGTTTCTTTCTCATTCATTAATTTCTCGAAGATTCTCATGATGAAAGTTAACTTTCGAGATATCTTTACTGGGTATGATTCAATGAACAATCAAAATTTAAGAAAATCGCTCACTTCAAGTTTTCTGCAAATGAGTATCTGTTTCATTACGAGCGGTGTTAATGTGTACAGCGTGAAGCGAAGATGCAATTCTTTAAAAAATAAATGTATTCTTATCAAAGCAGCAGTGAAGATATTTGATGGGAACGGGGTATGAGAGAACTGGAGCAAGAGCGTCGGGACATGAGTGCTGAGCGGAGTGCTGGAGCTGGAAAGCAGATTGAGGAAGGGTTATTGAGTGGAGTGTAGGAATATCGTACGCATTGGAACTCAATGTGCTCCACAATCACACTCGAAAACCCCGAACAAACTAAATTGAAACTTTTCGGCAGCTCAAGCGATGTTCTCAAGAACTGAAGGAGGTTATTCTCCGACGGCATTAATTAAAAGCAAAGGTTTAAGATTACAAAAGAACTAAAATGCTTTGTTCGATGCAATAGCAACGGATTTCTCATCTTGATTCACTTGTCCCAATAACGAGTGTAAACATACGACAGATAAAAAGTGAACAGAAGCTCAACGGAGTGTCATTGGGGCTGGTAGTTACGACTAAGTCTGTGAGGGTGAGAACAAGATGCAACGCCCTTAATGGTCTGCAGGCTTAAACATGATATTTTAGCCCGTTTGATTCATCCATTTCTCAATCGCGTTTGAAGGCACATTCTCCCAAATGGGAGTTTTTCGACTCGTAACGTAAAAATCTGAAGGAACCTAAAAATAATCGTTTAAGCCGAATGGAAAAAGAAAGTACGTAAAATACAGAACTGTGGGTGCGTTGATTATCTCAAACCCGGACACCTCTCCTCGTCACTTTCTCGCTTACAGCTTGGAGAGCTGACCGACCCACCACAAAAATGATTACGCTCTAAGTAAAACGATTTTCTGTCCGTTCGGAAGGTCCTGGAGATCCCCCGAGATACAAGAGAAGACACGCAGGGTTAGTCTATTGAGACGCCCTTAAAAAAAAGAAGCCCCCTCCAAAGCTACCAAGCACCCCCGCTGATGGGGACTCGTCCTATTCCACTTAAGAACAAATTAGCTTTAGGGCGCGTACAAGGAGGCTGCTGTAAGAGCCTTCTTAAGTGGCGCATCAACCCGCCCTTCCGCCCAATTATCTTTCCTTCACGCTTTTCACCGGAGAGTATGAAAAAAAGAGGGTTTTTATATCGATAATGCTGTTTTTCAAATTGGTCAAGGAAGCGTGATTGTCTGCTGCCCCTCAAAAAAAGAATTAAAGGATTTATTATCTAAAGATAGTACAGCTGCCCGTTTACCTATCCAGAAAGAGAAGAAAACATCAGAATAATCACTGGTATCTTGGAATTCGAGTGATTCGTGAAGAGTGTGTGTTCTTATTGAATTTTATTATACCGAACGCATCAATCATCCTCTATTGGTGCTCATTCCAGTAACACCACTACAGATGACATCCTAGAATTACTTGTATACAGAATAGCTGTATGCTGTGTGTATAGCTGTGTGAATAGCTGTCGAATAGTTTGGATCCTGTTCTTTTCTTATTGTACGTCAATGAATAAGGGCACTTGGATTTCCCCAGCGGAGCCTTTAAGGTTCGCAGGCGACACGGTGCCTTTTTTCAGCCGTGAAAAATGGACCCTGGAAGAGGTCTACAGGTCGCGGATTCATGGTTAGTTGCTAACAACTTGTCTCCTAATTTGAAAAAAAAACACAAACAGTGTACTTGTGCATGTTCATACTATATATTGCGATTTATCTCTATGCATGGCATGCCCTAAAATAGGCCAAAGCTCGGATTTAACGTATTTAAGTGTATTTTTGAATCTAGCATGAAATGGCGGAAGCAGGCTGTTCAGGTTAATGAAAACCTACGAAACTTTATTTATCTTTTTGCCAGATTGCGATCGGTGCTGTCCATATCACTTCTTACAATGGTATTTGCTTATGTGCTTAGGGAGTGCTTACGACACGAAACTGAAATCAATTAATTCTGACATGAAAAACCCTACTACTACTGTAATTACTAATACCAGCTATTTAACTCACACCTCACCTTTATTCGAACTGATGAACTTCGAGAACCTACCCAATTTAATTAAATTGAGTTCACTACAACAGCTCTTGACAGACGTCCCTTTCGATTTCCCGCAGCATCTGATTCCGACTCGTTCTCAACTGTCTGGGCACGTGGTACTTCCTCAAAATATCTACAGGTACAAGCGAGTAAAAGATTATAATTTGCTTCCTTTGAATTTAAATAATAAATCATTTGATCACCTTATTCAAAAAAATAAATTGTTGAAATCTTTTTTTATTAACAACCAAGACCTGTAATAATCATCTTGTATCAATTTATTATAAATTATTAGATTAAACGGGTAAATTAAAGGTAGACGTAATTTGTTTTTTTTTTTTTATAGAATAACTCGATTACTATTCTCCCTAACAGGAGTATTCGCCCACGTAGCGGTTGATTTTGATTGTTGCGTGTACATTTACTTACTACCGAAATAAACTAAAATAATAATAATAAATAATTTAAAAAAAAAAGAATCTTCGACGTTTTCAGTTCCGGAAGTATAAGGGAACCACTGCGAAAAACTTCATTTAAAAAATCGACGTTTGTTTGAATTTAGAAATTTACGTGGTTGCTCTTAATTATTTAATAACCTGCTTCAAAACTGCTATCGTATGATTAGTTAATTGAGCCACCAAATCCTGATTTTTCGAAAGCGTTAGTGTTACACGGGGTTCATTTATAAGGGGAAAACTGCACTAAAAACGAATTTAGTTTTTGATAGTTTGTTGTGCTGCTCTTGCCATTTTCTCACTATGAAAACTTTATTGTACTGCTATATTTTCCGGAGCTGTCCAGTTTTAAAAAGTATGTTGAACCATTTCAGCGGGTTGGTATGTAAAAAAAATTATTGCATAAAGTAACTTTACTTCTCACTCCGCGCGACTGTAAAAATTAAAACCAAAAAGCCAGTTGTAGAATTTTTCTCGACGTCGGCTTCTTGTTCAGCCATAACTTCGTAAATAACTACAAAGATGTGAATCAAGCTGTGCGGCACGGCCAAATAAACCACCCGGTAATTGGTTGTAGATCCTGCTATTAACGCGCCTCTGAGCGGACCAACAACGTTTCTTATTATCGAGTACTCTGTATATTTCTCAACTTAATACCATAAATTTCCCGAATCAATCGGTTCGGCTTTTCGATTGCCGCCGCGCGAAATGACTCAGCGGGTCAGCTAGAAGCTGGCTGTCTCAGGAATATTCAGGATTAGTGTTGTGGTCTACCGCGTCGTAAATACCCCTCGGACGCCGCTTGGGGTTAATGAAGCCTCCTTAACATCTTTCGAAAGAGATGCCTGAGAGGCCGCTGGGGGGTCTATAAGACGTTCATGCGTCGCTATACTCTTCTCGATAATATTATGCATGAGACTTTTTGATAAATGCTGCCAGATATTTTCAGATACGATCTCGATAAGTGAGGTGTTTTATGGCTTTATCTGTGGGAAGTTGAGGAATTTTTGAAGAGATTCTGCGCTTTTTACTCTTCAATAATCAAATATTTCATCGATTCAGATTGTTCTGGTTCAACTGGACTCAGCCTCGCGTAGGTTCGCCGATTTTCATCGGTCTACTGACCAATCCTGTCGGATTTAAGCGAAGTTAATACAAACCTGGACGTTCTGTGTAGATCTGCAAGTAATTTTTGAGGCTTTGATGGATTGAGGACAGATGATTCGTGAGGTGGTCGACATGATTTGTTTTTGGGAAAGTTGGAGATGCGGTAGTATTCGGAAAACACTACAAAATGAATCCAATGGTATACTAATAACATACCAGCACCTCTTCGTTCAACGCACTCCTACAAAAATGTTTGTAAGGAACGAAACGCAGGAAGCACCCAGTAAATTTGATCAATTACACTCTGCAACCACCTTACAAAAAAAAACCCCAAATAGCGAACGATTACCGTCCGTGTTGTGTGCATGCAGGGGGGAGTGAGAGGAGTTTAGTATGGCCGAAGAAGAGTTGACGAATGAGGTGAGTGAGAGAGAAGGACGTTTTATTACACTCGCGAACAACAGAGGTAGACTACAGAGTAGAGCATGTGATAGACCATGAGTTGAGGGTTTTTGGATAGGTGAACTGGTGTAGAGACGAGAGAAAGCTGAGAGCTGTAAGTCAACTGTCTGGCATAGAGCTGGAAAGTACGGACTGAGAAGTGATATTAGTGAAGGGGTTGAGGAACAACTGACTAAGGAAAGCATCAGAAGGAAAATAGGTCCTTAGCTCCGGTCATAAAACTTTGTTGGTAGAGCTTAAATGTCAAAGAATCGATTGACACGGGGCTCTTGGATTCCTGGATTGGAGGCTCAAGTTGAATGTCGAGAGAAGGCTTAAAGCTTAGGATCTCCCGTCAAGGCCAAGAGCACTGAATTTATTCGGCTTGAGCTGAGCCGAACAGTTGAGAAAAACTTATGTTTTGAAGTTGGCTTATGTATTTGTTCAACGAATGATTACAGTGGTATTGTGACTTACAAAATGTGAGTCTACGTTGCTACATGGGTTCAAGCTTCGAGTTGAATAAACTCAGACTCTGGGTGTTTCCTGCAGGAAACGCGAAAAGTGCCGAATACAAACTTTGTATCATATTCTGGTTGTCTCCATCGAGCAGCGTATTAAAGGAGCATTTATGAAGCGCGATAAACAAGTATTGGACTGTTTGAGTGCACCCAATGTGTTTGATGTAAATCGTTACACCCGATATTCCAAAAAATGAAAAATCTAATTTGTCTAGGCAAATCTCTGATACATACGCTACACTATACACACCCCTGCTTACCAAATTTCCACCAAGGTATTTATAGAGAACAAAATTAGGTTTTTATTGATGAAAAATATTTTAAAGGTTTAACCACTACCATAGTGGTTGTATTTGTGGATGACGTTTAGTTCTCATTGCGGGTGCATTTTAATCTGCCCTTCCCCCAGCCACCCCCCCCCACTTTACATGGCGGAGAAAACTGCTCAAAACATGGCCTCACTCCAAAAAATAACAAATTCAGGAACTTATTCCAGTAGCTTCACCTTTTACACGATTAGTTTAGTTTCCAAACCATTTGCGTTGAGGCTAGTTTTTTAATCTAAATATGTCATATTTATATGTAGCTTCATCATGCCCCTCCTCTCAATTTCCCACTGGTTAAACGGTTCAGCGATTTTAAGTGGTCCACCATGTGATTAAAATGGTTACAGACCTACTTCAATAAAAAAATGATATACCTGAGTCTACAACACTGATCAAAGTGATGCAACACTGAATAATATTCATTCTGAATAATAACCCTATGTTTTCACGAAAAATTTTTTTAAGTTCGTTCTTTCGCACAAAAATCCCATTTGGTATCTAGTTGTGCCCGCCATCTCGGCAATCCGATTGGAAGAAGCCCATGGTTGTTTGGGCAAATAATGGTTAAAAAAATTAACGAAACGCAGTATAACCCGGGAACTACAGCAGAAGTCAACGTTCCGTCGTTAGTACTCCTTCCCTCCCTCCCTCCTTCCCTCCCTTCATATCAAACTCAATCACCCACCTGCTCGACTCGCAACGCCCTGTCGACTCGACTCGCAACGGGTTTGCTGGAAGCCCCCGTCCCAATTTTCCCGACTCTTTTAGCCAGTCGTTTACGGGCGCCTGGCGCCAGGGGAATATTTAGTTTCCGTATTCCATTGTAGCCAGGTCATGTTTCGTATGGTTTACTAGTATTCGATGCTGAATCGAATGGGATGGGTTTCGGAGCACTGATACTAGGTCAAGCTGTTCATGCGAATAATAAACCATTGTGTAATAATTTGCAGGGTTTTTTTTAATGAACTTACGATGTAACGATGATTTGTTAATGGGAAATACGAGATGCAAGATACGAGAGCCAGCGTCACTGGGATACCAAAGTGTGGCACGGAATGGGAGGGGGGGGGGGGCTCTCCTCAAACCGAGTAGTTACACTGAAGAACCCACCTTGTTAGAGTTTGGCGTGTTAATCACAAAGATAATTCTAAGCAGTATTATTTGTCTTAGTTCTACGTTGATTTGTGGGCGGTTTTATCAAAGTTGTGCTGCTTTGGACCCGTCGTTCTATTTCAATCGTGCGCGCACACGCAAACGAACGTCGACCCACAGAAAGCTTTTTGGAACGGCGTTTTCAAGTTTGGTAAAAATTTATATATTAAAGAGGGAAAGCTTGAAACAATTGAAATGTTGCCAATTTACGTTTCATGGCATAGAGATTCCAAACCTGCAATGTCCATCCGCCTTTCCCGTCTGTCATCCGCCGTTCGGGCCATATTTCACTGTTAACGTGGTGTAAAAAATTCGTTCTCCCGTCCAAAAATGTTATTTCTATCCAGGTGTGTCGGCCTTTTCGGCAATCTGATCGAACAAAACTCGTGGTTGTCACGACGGAAAAAACGAAATTTTGGGCGTTTCATTGCGTTTACATCGTTTTCGGTATCGTTTCTCAAGTATTTTTGGCTACCGAGGCGAATAGGGCAAGTTTCAATGTTTTAAGACTGAGTCTAGATGGGCAACAGCAAAATCATAGCATAGTGAGATGAATTCTTGTAGTTGAGGGAACTCGCGGGATAATGTAGCAAAAGTTAACTTTTCTCCTTCCGTCTCACTGCCACCCGTTAGTTGACTAGTCGCGTCGTGCCAATTGCCTTACATCGCCTAGAAATCTTCAATCTCGGTAGTCTGGTGAAGTTCTCTTATCGTTAACTACATTCCATGATGAATATAATCGGATCGGTCTCGGAAGTGCTGTACAGTCATAGTCGTTTGTATAGTGAGTTATTGTTCACCGAGTTGTTGATATAGCCATGTTATATTCATAATATTTTTCAACGTTGGATTGTATAGGGTAGGCCACAATCTCAATCAATCATGAAGAGCTTAAGAGAATAATAAACCTCTGTGTAATAATTTTCACATTATTCCGTTTGCTGTTTGGTTGGGAAATCGTGTAAAAATAGTTGAGAGTTTTCATGCGTTGCCTCACCTCAATAATTCACTCTAGCGACGTTCTGCCAAGAACCATCCTTAAGGTTAAAGTATGGTCGAACCAAAGAGGTTTCCGTTGTACAAATCGTCTTCTTCGTGAATTGGGTAACATCTGATTGTGAAGCGACCGGAGTCTAGAAACAATTGGAAAAACAACCGGCTTCCAACTGACCAATCAACGACTAACGAGCTCCTTTTGACGCCTTTCACGGTGCAGACGGCTTCGTTATCCGCCTCTGGGGTCACGTACGTGAAATAACTCGGACCCCGACGGAGCCGCAAACCGGGTGAGGAAAGCCCGACTTTAAAGTGCAATTTATTCGTAAGGAAAAGGGCGGCCGTTAGCGAAAGAGACAATAGAAACTGGCGCGAAATAGACGGATAACCGCAGCGGCCGTAGAAAGTGATAACGACCGTGAAAATCCGTTGGCCTAACCGCAAATGGCTTATTTTTTCCGAAAGAGCTTTCGATTGCGCTCGTTATTAAGAGCAAGACGCCAAGTAGCCTTAAAACCCAGCTCAAGCATCCTCTTGTTTTCAAAGTCCAACGTATTTGGGGCTTCACCTACGTATGCAACATTTTCAGCTCGTACAAACTTTTTTTTTCATTCTGAAATGGTCTGAAGAATATCATGTCCACGTCGTCAAAGATCTCAAACATCGTTTTTTGCAAATATTTCGTTTCCTGTGATTTTAATGCCATTTAATAATAAAAAAAACATCAATAAAAAACTATTTTCACTTTCCATAGCCCTACGGATCGGAATGGGACGTTTGTGTAAAAAAAAAGACGAACGAATTAAGCTTAAATGACAGCTTTAGCCTGCAGGTCAGCGTTGCACACTAAAGTGAGGGAATAAGTAAAATCCACTCAAAACGAACTATAGCTATCATAGTGATTGAAACATCAAATAATTGTTTTCTCATAAACGACCCCAGCTTTGATTAAACTTTTTGTATGGACGGCGATTATGATGTTAGAAAAACTAAGAAAGTTTTATGGGTAGGTAAACGACGACAGCAGCGCTATAAATTGTCATCATTTCCGTTGAAAAGCCGTTTTGATGCAGTTTTTCCATCATAAAACACAAAATAGTAGTAAAATGAGCTGGCTATACGGCAAGAGTTTAATAATGATCATAAAATAATCGACAGTAACCTACAAAACTCCAGATCTCGAACTAACGTAGTTTCTGGTTAATTATTCATTCTGAACAATAAACCTATGTTAGCGGTCTGGAAAAGTTTTTTACAACCTCTCCCCCCACTTAAAATTTGATACGTTTCAAGACATCGGGATTCGAAATCTGCAACGTCCGGTTGTGCTTGGTATCCATTCTTTCGCAGGTAAATCCCATTTAGTATCAAGTTATGCCTGCCTACTCGGCAATCGGATAGGATGAATCCCATGGTTTATTATGAGGGAAACTGGTTTAAAAAATTAACAAAAACGAAATATCGACAGTTTTATCGCAAATACGCCGCGTTTAGCATCGTTTTCTGGGTATTTTTAGATTATGGGTCGAATGAAACAATTCTGAGAGGAGTACGGCTGCGCCGGGACCGAAATACTGAAATCACAGTAGTTACAGTGAGCAAAAGTATTAATTAAAAGAACTCGTGGGGCAGTCACTACGAAAGTAATCGTTTCATCGTGTTTACTCCTTCCTTCCGTTTCGTTAAAATTATTCTCGTTCCGTTGCAGTCAGGTCTTGTTTTGTATGGTGTACTGCTGTTTTTCCATGCTGAATTAAATGGGATGGGTCTCGGAGGTGCGAGACTGCGTCAAGCTGTGAAAGAGAATAACAAATCGTTGTATAATAAAGTTTTTTCCTAGTGTGTTCGACAGCGGACACAAACCTTCCTCAATAAATTTCCCCACTTGACAGTAGCGTTCTCAAAAAATCAGAACGGTAGTATAATAGGCGCCCTACACGATTGCAGTATAATTATGCTCACGAGAAAACCAAGAGCTACTTAGGGCATCCCAGAATTCTGACTGAGGTCATTTACCTGGCTTTTTTACGTTTATGTTAGATTGTTCTACAAATGAATAGAAAAATCATGTTGACAGCCCCATCAATTACTTATGCGCCGGTTTCTCGAAATATCAGTACTTTGTCATGGTTTTGCCAAGATGTTGATACTAGGATTCATGTTTTTTGTTGCAATAAACCTTTAGTTCAGGTGACCAAGTATTTCCAAAGATATTCAACAGAAAGTCACTCATTGTTTTGTTTGCGCCCAGCAAAGATCATACTGTCTGAACCGATGAAACTCACTTCCGCGGTCTCTTGTTGGCGTCAATTTACTCACAGTTAAAGGAAGGGATCATTTATTTTTTCAAGATTTTTAGATATTGTGGCAGTAGCATCAACTAAGATACGAACTATCATACTCTGAAGGAATGTTAATTCAAGATACGTTGTTTCACACTGTGTTAGATCAGACAATGGATCACCTTCAAATAGCTACGATTTCAAAACGTTCGCTGAAAGGTATGAATTCTCACTAGTAGTCCAGTATTCCCTCAGTCAAACGATTTAATTGAATCTAGTATTCACACTGCTGAGATCTTTCTTTTGAAATGTGAGGGCATAAACGAGTCCATTGTCTCATTCGTTAGAGAACGGCTAAACCCCATCAGAGCTATTAATCGGAAGAAAGCTAAAGACAACTGAGCCAGTCGCTTTGGTAAACTTGGTACGAACTTTGCGAAACAGCCTAAGAATGAGTTTTAGAGGAATAAGGAACGACGGATACGCCTTAGTCATGCGGAATAATCCCAGCTTCGACTGAGGCAATATGTATGGATAACTAACATGGGAATGGAACAAGAAGTAGTAACAGACTGGACCAACCGAGGTCTAATCTCATCAAAATGAAGAAGAGAGAAGAAATAAGGAGAAATAATTTACTTTGAAAGCAGGAAATATTTGAGAAAAAGAATTAGTCTTTGAACAGACATTAAAATAAAAAAAAACAATGAAAGATCTTATGTTGCTGTGATGTTGGTTGCTAGGATTCACGTTTTCTGTTTACTTAGTGTTATAAGGTTCAGTTCTGTTTTAATAATTTTAACATTTGCCATTTAAATACCCTCCACGCAGTTGATGAGACATTTTTGTATTCTCTCGATTAAGAAGATTGTTACCAACTAATTTCCTTTCTATGGAATCACGAGCTGATTTTAGTTACGCGCCCAGAACCTGAATTGAATTTATATACGATGTTGTTTAGAGTTAATACCTACAACAATAACTTCTTGGAAGTGCCCAAACCAACTAGGTTTTTGGCTTCAAACTAATTCACACGATTTTCGTCGTTAACCCAACTATTGTGGTTCCATCAATCAAACCAGTAAGGTATTTTAAACCCACCCAATTATTGAAGGTTTCTGCATTGTACCCAAATAGCGATTTTTATTGTGTTCCCTGGATAATGAGCTTTTCAACAATCTCGCAATTCTCGAATTTTCTCCATTTTTTGCGGAACTAATAAACGACGTTTAATGTTACCTACACAATTGATTTGGCTTTTTCAATCCCTCTGATTATTGAAATATTGTTCGGTACACCTCAAAGATAGTTTTTCTACCGACTCAAGAACGTTCATTGGTTTCAGACCGATTTTGGTCGTACACTGGTCTCCGTTCACAAACACACTGTCCGTTTTTTAAATGTTGCTGTACAAACTCAAAACGATTCAAAACGTGAATATATGTAGAAATCAAAATAAACATTGTCGTAACTTTCCTTTCTACTTCCTGTGACTTAAGAAAGGAAATGGGAGGAGTTCAACGGAATTAGTTTTCCTTCCGCAAATCTGAATACTGACGTACACAGCCAATATACTCAAATGTCTTGATCTTTGGATAAAGTAATAAACAGGACAATGTAAAACAATAATGACGCGAACCGTGACCGTTGCATGGATTGAAGGGAGCCCCTTTAACGACCCACTCTCTTCGATCGCACCTGTGTAATCCTTCTTTGTGAGGACGCTTCTCCTTTGTGAAGACACCTGAGGAAATTTACATCCTCCGCGAGCCTGTCGGTTTCGTTCAAAGAGTATTTGAACTATGGAATTCGGTACGTTCGTTTCTCAACAGGAAATCAACCAGTTTTCATACAATAGCTTGTGAACATAATGAGACTCTTCGAGGACCGTCGAGGCTCCTTGTCCCGGATTGAGGAGCGAGAATCTGAAACTCGAGCGGGTTCACGTCCGTCAACGTATTTTATTGCGAATTGGGCGATGATATCGGTCAATTCTATTTTCTCGCTGGAAATGAAGTAGATGCTGCGATGCATCACTCAACTTTCCTCATCACCGCGTGCATTCCAGCTACTAAGCCAATCTATTTTTCATTCAGTTCACACGAACTTACAAAACATAACTTAACGTTCCACGATGACACTGGTAGCGCTTCAAGCTACAGTATTTATCGGGCTGCTCCTGCTATTGCCACGATCTTCATTGAATCATTACCGCATAAATAATAGAAGAGACTGACAACATGATCTCTTTGGTTGACTTTTATAGCGGACACACTGGGAAAAAAACTTGACTTTACACACTGAGTTAGATTGAATTCTGAAATTTTCGAGTATGCTCTTGATTATTTCGTGTCCTATTACTAGACTGTTATGGTATAGATGACTCATTGTATTACCCCTCCGCATGTTAGCTAGGATCGTATGAGCAGGATTTATAAGGATAAAGCTGCTCTGAAGTAAATTTTTCTCGAAAAGATTTCTTCTCTCGCTATTGTTTCAGGAACGAATTTTAAGGTACAGCAGTGTTATTTGGAACTGAGCACATAAAGAATTCAATCGACATCGATGGAGTAGTTCTTGAAAAAAATTGGTGTTTTGATCACTGTGATAATTATAGTTTGCAATTTCGCTCATTCCTCATCTGGGCGTCTTAGGTTAATCGCAAGCTAAACATTAATCTAACGATCGCGTCCAATGGTAAAAAACACTGTTTTTTATATACAGAGCCTTCGCGAACGAAGAAGACTTGTGTTTTTCCTGCTCTAGTCATAAAGTCGGTAGGGTAGTTACCAAGGAAAGTAATAAAAGCATTTGTTGGAATAAATGCGCACATTTGGCGTGCTTCCAAATAATATTAGGGAAATTGTGGCGACTGTATAAACCTCAATTCATTTATTTTTTGTCGGTCAAACTCAAAGTTGTCTATAAATTTACCAACAAGGGTGAGGGCGCTTGCGCATCCTCTTGCTTTAAGTGCTTTGTTTTTGAAAATGTTACTTCTCTCAAGTAACAATACGTGAACTATTTCAGACAACTTGCTATCGCACGAGTTTCCCCGGTAAAGATCGGGTACGTCAGAAAATGATGATTTCCTAAGGATGTTAGTTGGATAAATGGCAAAACATCGTAATTCTTCAACTGAGTGGGTAGTAGGAAAGGAAAAAATTTAGAAGGGATGATGTACGTCAACAAGGCGAATAAATAATTAACGCCATTGCACTCAAATCGTACTGTAAACACTACAAGCTGCATTGCAAGAAGGTCGTCATCTCAAACCAGAACAGCAACGCCGACAATCTTGATAGTCAAAGGAGGGCCGTGGAGGAAACCAGGAAGTCGATCAGTGTTTGGCGAGGCTTTGGACGAATGACGCGCCCAAGGAAAAGTTTCCAGCTTTTGTAAAACGAAATTATTGAAAACTAAATCTTTTATTACACCAGAAAGGGCGAGGTGGTCCAAGTCACGAGCTGGCAGCGCAAGCAGGAAAAACTGAGAAGGGACGTGATTCGACATTGAGGCGAGATAGTGATCGTAACTTCAAACGTCAGGATAAATCGAACTAGGGTAGAGGTCGAAGAAGGGCTTCGCCTGAGAGTTATGTGCCAGAGAATGAACTTTAGGGTGGAAACTGGAAGATTAGACGCTCCTAAGCCAATGCAGCCATTCAGCTCTATCTCGTCAAGCTCGTTCACGGAAATAACCGAAAATATCACAATCGAGGAACGTTGGATGTTTGTGAACACAACGTTGAACAGTCTTACTTCTTGAATGTGCAATTGATAAGGTAACCGAATGGAACAGGCGAATAATCCTCCCCTCCCACGGCCAATCCGGTAGTAACAAAACCGTCCGCGTTCCATCCGATGATATGATACGACGACAACTTTGGTTCGACGGAAGACAAAAAAAAAGAGAAAAAAGGTGGGAGGTAGTCCGTGCGAGAGTTGCACGGACATCCCATAAAAAATCATAAAAGGTGTTTGTTCGGCAGTTCGCCAGAGGCTGAGCACGCGCTTCGAAGTTGATATCCCCCAAAAAGAGATACACGAAGACATGATCCTCACCGCCATCTTAATTTTGGGCTCTGTCTTTTTACAGGTACGTTGACTCTTTGATCGGTTATGTCGCTGCGGCGTAGCGCCAATATTGTTTAGGTATGTAACCGATGGCTTTGGGTTGTCAGGTGGCCGATGGATGTTCCTGCCAAATGAAGTGCAATCCGGTGAGTAAATAAATAACGTCGTCGCTTTTACGCTTATCTTGGAAAGTTGGAAATGCTTTCTCTTTCGCACGCAGAGATAACTGAACATGTCGAGAGATTAACCGCAAATGGTCGTCTCTTGAATGAACCGTTCGTTTTTAAGTTTCACAGCTCGACGTAGTACAATGCTAAGTTACGTAATCGACAGAAAATAGTTTGCTTCAGAAACACTGAGAAAAATTGTCTCAACTCGTGTTCATTGAACACGATTGAGGAAAAACTTCCCAAATCAACTCTAATTCGCTACTCTCCCACATGGTCACCCACTGTTGGTTCTCCATTTTGGATACGGTTCTGTATATGCAGGGCACTAATGGTAAGCCGTGTCAGACTTCACAGAGGTGGCTAAATGGACCGTATTTAAACGTAACGACCAAAGCAGGGCTCTGTTTGAAGTTGCATCGAGCGACAAAAGAGCATGAAATGTGCTTTGCGACAGAAGGCACTTTTTGCAACGCACTTTTCTTCTTCCTGTCTTCTAACTGCGTGACTTGCTCCGCAACGTGTTTCATCGAGAAGGTACACACCCGTTAAATTAGGGATTCTTCCCCATAACGCACATAATACGGTTGACGACAAGAGAGAAAGAAAGAGTAAGAGAAAACGCATTTATTTAACGACCAGGGCTACTCTCTACACTACCCACTTGTATTTTCTCCCATATCCGCCATAACTTATTGTATTACATACCATACTGATTATCACTCCCCAGCATCTCCCGCCGTTATATCACATTCACGCACAGTCTACACATACCTAACACACACCTTTCTCGCCAGGTTGAGGTGGATGAAACGTCCCACCCTCCAACATACTCCCCTATAACTCGATGTTGAGACGGTTTCTATGAGGAAAGTTAGGAAAAGCCCTAGAAACCAATAGAAAAACTTCACTACAAAAACTTCAAAATCATAAATTAAAATTTATTGTGAAAATAATCTTGAAGCCAAAACCACAAAGCCTGATGCTAGTACCGTCTCCCAATGGCTGACTACAAATATAAGAGCGAGACAGTGATGTAGTTTAAAGGAAATGACAACTTGGAAAAAAAATCAGGAAGATAAGTGAAAATAGACGGCGCAGAGAAAGGATTAACGAGAGAAGTTAAAACTTTTCAGAAGGAGGCTATTTATCAATGTCATGCGATTAAGTCGAATCTCATTTAACTGTAATGGTAGCACTCCCCTCCCCCCCTCCCCATTTAAAACTAGTTAACGACCCGTTGTCTTAATTTTGATACTTGCCATCAAAAATCCGACTAATAAAAATCTCCCACGATTCGAGATATCGTGAATGGGATGTGATGGGTGATTGAGAAGAGAACACTTTATTCCAAAAACGCCTGGAGTTTTGATAATACTAAATATTTTAGAAATCATTGGCAGGTGAGTTTTCGGGTTCTGTCCACGAGCAGTCGAAGAGAATCAAGACTTTATCTTAAGTTAAAGTTAATTATCAATTATCAGTTATCAAATTAACTGAATAAAACGATCTTGAAAAGAATGATGTAGGATTTCCGAGTCAAATTCGAGGTCTTCCGGGTCAAATTCAATGTGTTCCTAATCAAATTCAAGGTTTTCTAAAACAAATTCAAAGGTTTTGCAAAAACGCGATCTGTCGGTATTTTTACTTTCCTTGGCTATACAAAGTAGAAAGTTCTCTTCAGATCTTCACGTTTCAGACCCCCCTGAGTCCGAAAAACACTATTTGGGAAAATGGTCTGTGTGTGTGTGTCACTCTGTGTGTATGTGTGTCTGTGAACAATTTTTAGAGAGAACCATTGTACCAAATCCACTCAAACTTGATATCTCGCCTGCAAGTATAGTTATCACAGTGATCAAAACACCAAATATTTTTTTCCTCAAAAATGGCTCCAACGGTTTTGATTAAGTTTTTTACATTGATAGCTCTCAATAAGGCAATTATACCATGAAATTCCCATTCGTGGAAAAATGACGACAGCAGCACAATAAATTACCAAAACTTTCGACGAAATCGATTTTAGCGTGGTTTTTAGAGAAAACCACCGTACCAATCAGCTGAAACTTGATGTCTAGCCTACAGGTTACCATGAGACGCAAAAATAAGGGTATGGGCAAAATCCACCGAAAGTTAACCATAGTTATCATAGTCATCAAACCACCAATTTTTTTTTCTCAAAAACAACTATAACGATTTTGATTAAATTTTTCATATTGATAGCTCTCAATAAGGGAATCATACCATAAAATTCTCATTCGTGGGAAAATGACGAGAGGAGCACAATAAATTATCAAAATATTCGACGAAAAGCGTTTTTAGCGGGATTTTTTCTTTATAAACTCCCCTGAAATTTTAGTAGAATGTTAAAAAAAATTGGTATTGTAGTCCAATCCAATACCTGAAGGGTGGGTGTTTAAAAACAATCATGAGATACATGCGGGTCACTCCAGAAATTCCTGAATTTAAACTTCTGCCGTTTCGCTAACTACCAGTTTTAAACGTTTTTACCCAATAACTCTGCAAAAGTAATTAGTATCCTTCTTCAAAAAATTTGTGTTTACAGCCTCATTAATTATCTGTGTACCAGTAGCTCAATATCGGTCCTGAAATGAGTAGGAGCAGCCCAATATATTCTGGAACTATAATCGCTGCCGCTTTATGCTGCCGTAAAGTGTTGTTTGACCAAGTTCAAATGAACTGAGTGATTTATGTATTGATTAAGTATAAATAGCCATGTACTAAGTGAATTGACGTAGAGCGAAGGAAAGTTGTGTGTTGCATCGCACCAGATATTTTTATTTTTAATCCCTTAACAGGTGGAAGGCAGAGGATTGATTTTTTTAACACTTGAGTAAACAGTCCTATTCCACTCAGCCCCTGTACCCGAAATTCAGATGCCAACTTTAATTGCTACTTGAGGTTCAGCAAGCAGAAATTATAGGTAGTCTGGTATTCCTTCATTATACCTGTCCTTTCGGTATTCACGCAGCTCAAACAAGAGATAATTACGGAAAGTATTCAAAGGACCAAAAAGTGATGTTTCTGAGGTTGTACGAAGAAGGTCGGCGTGTTAAGGAGGCTGATACACACACAGTTTACTGTATTGTTATGATGTACAAACGGGATGGCAGCGAGCCAGAGGAGATTATTGAGGATGCAACCGAAGGATTGAAATCCAGCGCATTCTCTCTTCATAAAACACAGATTCATCAGAACCGACCGTCAACAAGGGACTAATAACGTTGAAGGTTACCCTGAAAACAGCATATAAGAATGTAAAACGCATGAATTGTAACGCGAGAACGAGCAAATTTTTTTTCCGTCGACGAGGATGGTTTCAATCTTCACCTCCGCCCAAGTCAGGCGCGGTCAAGAAGGGATGCACGCACTGTGCTTACGGAGGGAGAAACAATACTCTAGTTCTGGCCATGAATAGTCAAGGTATTGCGCATTACAAGATGCTATCGCTTGAAAACTGTAATGCAAGTAAATTCTGCGCATTTTTGACAGAAGTCCCCAAAAAAATGAATAAAATCCGTTAGTTTGAAATATTAAAAAAAACGTTAAATGCGAAAACCATGAATTTGAATAGGAATACTCAAAGTTTGAAAGGGAAAACTTTAGGTTAGTTCTGGTTAGTAACGATCCCACCACTGGCGTGATAACTTACGACTAGGCCTGCCTGTATCACGCGTCCTTGAGAACACAAGAACGTAGCCCGTGTCAGCAAACACCAATAAACGATTGACTTATTCAGCGTCACGCGGACTGGCACGAGATTGACATTGTCGGTCGGGGGCTCCAGAGTTAGATCGAAATAAGAATCGAAAACACATCCGATATAAACCTATTAATTGAACAAATGCTCAATATTGACGCCGAGACATCGCGTGGAATAACATTACTCCTTCGTTAATGTGGCAGATAAACTACAGTGACGTTGCACCTCTTTTGTTGTTCTAAAACTGCATATTGTTTGTTGGTCTTAAGACAATCCCTTTGAAATCATCCCCAAAGTATTAAAAGTATTTTCTGACGAGCCACTGTTCAACAGAAGGTGTAAAGGTGTGTCAGCCTCGGAGCGGGCACACTTCTGTTTGATACGTAGGTTCAAGCGATGATGAGAAGACAGAAATCGTCTTGCAGTTTTCATATCAAACACGTAGAACACCTGAAGAATGACGGTGTACCTTCTCTCGCTCTAAATATTCTTCAACGATGTTGACTGATTGTAGTGCACCGTGGTCGCCCGTGGAGTAGCAAGTAATGGAGACACACAGGTTTAACTCTCTGGATGCTAAGACTGGCGAGAGATGGGAGAGTTGTGTGTTCAGGGTCACACTATCGAGCAACAAGGCGACAATGTGAGGGGGTGATAGGAATGATGTACGTTGTCGGCTTTGGAAAAATTAATCCTTGTGTTCAGCAGGAATATTGGAACGAATATGTTGGTTAACAAAATGGATCTGTGGTCTTCAGCAGCTATAGACCAAACTTTGAAATCTCAGAAGTCAGAGCAGTTCAACCTCGTGAACTGTTTAGGTTGAGGACATTGACATTCAAAGTATTAATATGGCTCGAGTTGAGCTAAATGTGAACCATTCAAAACAAGGAAAGTAAAAATTGCGTCATGTTACAAGCAGAGACAACACAACGAAGCCACGTTAGTTCTTATGTGGTTCTACTGGATTCCCATTTTCAATGATTCCCAAATTGATGACTGACAAGTGATGTACCTTCCCCTTCTTTCTTGCGCAGCATCGACGTGGAACAATGCGGTCATTTGCGGTCATTTTGAAATTAGAAATTAGCTTCTTGTCCAGGAGCACTTAGCATGTTCTCCAAGCTTTCAATGACTGCAACTAGACAGAATCTATTATCACTGATTTTGCCCAGTTCTTCGACAGACTTTCTCATGGCGCCATATCCAAATTCTGGAATCCCTTGAGGTACTCGGCTCATTTCTCGCCTTGATCCAGAGCTTCGTGGTGAGTTGTGGGTGGTTTGGTGCTTACAGTATCGCTGGGATAGCTTCTTGATCTTCTTTTGATGATTCGCATTATAATCGGGACTAGCCCAGTATTAAAACAGGTACACTTCAGTCATGCCCTTTCATCATGACTCTGCATCTTCTCTCGTACATTCATTAGCCCTGGAGGTGCCTTTCGGCCATCCTTCATCAATTCGTGGTCTGCAACTCCTTCTCAACATGCAATCATCTGTTGGTTGGTACTCTTGCTTCCTCTTTTTACTCCCGAGGGAGTTTCAAGCAGATTGCTCAAAAATGCACTCATGGCTACTGCATTGGTTTCCAACTACCCGCTTTCTCTCGCTGCCTCAGTCACACGGTTATAATACCTATGAACTTGACCGGATTTATCGGGCATCTTCCATTTTCTCATTCGCAAAGTGAACACCGAGAGACCCATCTAGTTATGGTCTTCCTTGGCTCTAACTGAGGGTTGGTTGCAGCACATCCCTGCTTCATGGACTCCTGTGTGTTCGTGTGGAAGCAAAATTTAAATAGAATGTAATTTGGCAATTTCTTTCAGCCAATCAGATAACGTTCCTTCCCAGTCCCTTGGAATAAGGGGAGTAAAATAGAATTTGCACTTGGATTCCTGGTGCAGAAATAATTATAGTTGTAATACAATATTAATTATATCTGTTTACGAAGTAATCAGTGGCAGTTTCAGTGTGGGAGGACTACACAAGGTGTAATTGTTATTTAGTTGTGACCCACGTTTCGTCATTTATTTACGAATGTCTTGGCTCTAAAGATCAGTTTTAGCCTGGAAGAAAAGTTTTGCGGAATTTACTTTACTCCGCTCTTTCCCAACTGTTCATTTGGATTCTCTTAATTCTGCATTCGAGGAGGAAAAGTCGGACAAGCGGAAGAAGCTCACGTTTCAGACAAGAGGCCACTTTTAGGCCAGACGAGTATGGTCAATATTTGTCAAGTAGGTGAGAACATGACGAGTCAATCGGCGAATCGAGCATCCCCTCGTTGTCACGTATCCTCTGGTCGTTCCCCCTTCCCGTTGACCGATAGGCGAACACTTCTGCCCGCTGTCGCCCGAGATTAAGAAGCGGAGCGAACGACAACATTGAAATTGTGGCGTTTTTTTTCGTCTTTATAGTCACGACAGGAGATCCCTGGAGAAATATCCTTCGAGAGCGATAATGGATTGTGGGCTTAAAACGTTTCGGCTCAAACGGCTCTGCCAGCGACTAATCTCGAGTATGCGTTATAAATGTTCGTTCTGAGAGATTAACTATCCAACTCCGTTTTGAAGATTAACTCGTTGTTATTTCCCTTTACCAAAAATTACGAATTATCCTGAAATAAAAAATCACGGTTGAGAGAGACACCCACCAATTCATGTTGTGGTTCACTATTTGCCTTTACAACCCAACACGCATTCTACGAGCTCTTCATTTATCAATTAATTGTTGCCCTAACCTTGATGTATTATTTACAAGTATTAATCCGAAATGAGACACTGATTGCATGGCCCAGGGGCGGTAATAGCACTGGAGGACAGTAAGAAGCATTCACGTGAGGGTAAAGAAGGTGAGAAAGAACAGCGGCTGACAGACGTGAGGGTCAACACAATGAAACTCCCGGGTTTATGATTGGTTCTCGATACTGGACTAAACTCATGCAGTCACTAGCTGCTCACCCCTCACCTTGACACGCCCCTCCCTCACACATAAAATATCCCTTTTTGAACATTTAAACTCTCCAAAATCATCTTAAATTATCTAAACACTAAATCAAATGATTGAATCCACAACATTCAAACCTGAACATCACAATAAGCAGATCCTAACTTCGATTTCCCAAAGGCAGACGAAATTGAGCTGCATTTGTGACTATGAAGTCAGGATTATGGATCAATTGAGCCCTCAATTTATTAATGATAAGCAAAAGTTGAGCAGCCCAAAATCAGCATACTGTAAAATGGGAATATAGTGACCCAAGCTTCAAACCCCGTGAAAGAGGACGTAGAATTCTCATTTAAGTTTTTTATCGGAGCATAAATAAGACCAGGTTTATAAATTCAATATGGAGAGCGTGAATCAGTGCACACACATTCAGCTACATATCGCAGAGTGTGAAAAAGATCTTTTGATATGCTGAAATTCACGTTCAATTAAACCACCTGCCAAATTTATCAATCGACGATTCAAGCAACAAAATCACGATTGAAGTTGAAATTAAGATACTCGAGTTGTTGATACATTTATTAATCAGAGAGAAGTAAAATTTAAAATGGCTGGATTTGAATTAAATTTACTTATCAGTGTAACACTAAATTAGGCACCAATTTGTGAGTTTAACATGTTGATATTGTACGAGTTAATGTTAAATCTGTGTTTAGAAAATAAATTAAAAGCTAAAATAAATTAGGAATGAATTGATAAGAAATGTTAAAGTCTTAAGTTGAGTGTTTTATCTGATTACGATTTCTAACAATACGAACGGTTAACCTTTAAACGGCTTGATGTACAAAATGGTCTTTCCAATGCATGACTGAATATAGTAGAACTATAGTATCGAGAGTGAACGCATTAACGCTATGAAAAATAAGGATTCCATAATGAGCTCCCTTTGAGCGCCTTTGACGTTGCTTTGCGTTGCACAAATGTATTGCAAACTTGCCTAGCTGAGTTTGGAAGGCGCTGAGACGTTCTCCACGCCCCCAAATACTATACAGAAGCGGTCAACGTAAAAGTTACACTTTACTGATTAATTAATCGATCATTATTTTGCTGATGTGAAGTTGAATGGAGTCAGTAAACAGTTCTTGTTGTTCAATTGCTCTGTCCTTATCCCAAAAACACGCATAAATTCTCTATCATCAGAATTTTAAATTGGTAAAATTAATACCCCCATGTGGTACTTCTTGAAATCCTACTTCTTGCTTCGCTTCATTAGCTGGTACCGCACAGTTTACCTAGAGGCAGTACTATTTCGAGTTCAGAACATCCGCACTTGCAGCGGGAAGTCATGGTCTAAGCTTTCCCTAAACACCGAGTCCACCTTTTCTGACATCAAGCCCTTTTGTTTGGAGCTAAGGGGAAGTCCAGATCTTCAGTTATTTCCAAGTAACTACGGATTTCCCTTTTTTCCGGACTTTCCAAAATATTCTTTGCCTCCCTCTCAGTTTACGTTCCTCCCAACAATGCACAACTCTTTCCCAACTCAGTCATCTACCGGCTCTCACGATCAACACTTATCTCTCATGTCTTGTGATCGAACTCATCTACCACCCCTACCAATACTCACAGCTCTACTGACTCTCGCCACCAGTTCACGTATTCAGAGAACCATCTTCTAACCAAGTGACAGTGCAATCAAAGCTCTATAGTTTTAAGCAAATGGCGGTGCAGCGATCGTCTCAACTCGATTGTTTGAAGCAGGATCGTTTTTCGCCAATGATACCCACTCCTCCAATCAGTCGCCACACTTCAAGCTTCAAGTTTTTCACAGAGACGGTGACGTTCCATGTACCAGATACTCAGGAACATTTTGGGTTAAACGAAAGGTACGTTCGCCTGTAGACCATTTTCGTTCCCCCCTCCATGCTCCAAGCACCATCGTCTCCAACCTCACGTTCACCTGCCCACCTATGTCTGACCTCCACACGCTCTTTCTTCACCACAATTCAGGCACCCACAACCACTCTGCCTCGTTCAGTCACCTCTGAACTTGAGGCAAAACACTACTCGGCGCAGTTGAAGTGGGATCATTTTTCGCCAATGAAACCCACTCCTACAATCTGCCGCTACACCACGGAAGTATCTCGTCACCTAAGCGCACTTTCACCAAACCCAAACTCTCCAAAGTCCAGAGTGGTTTTCCGCCTCCACTCGCCTTTGACACCCGCCCAATCTTCACCACCGTGTAATTCACTACCACCGCCATTCGCCCCTCCCAGGACAATCTCTTCGCCTCAAATCTCCCACTACGTCACCAAATCGCCTCGCTTCTCAAGCGCCAATAAGCTGCGACCATTCACCGCCTCTATCCACACGAAGCTCCACAACACTCCAAACGGTCGCTGCACCCGTCAATTGCCAACATCTGCTCCATACAACTTGAGATCGCCGCCGACTAGGAGAAGTCAAGGTAAGTCTCTGAATAGCGTGGACTGGTTCCCCACAATAGAATATAGGAGGAGGCCTTCAGCTCCTCTTAGATCCCTACTTAATCCAGGCAACCCACAACCATTTTCTTACAAGTAGCCCCTTCACGTTCCAAGCTCCACAGCTTCCTTACACTCCAATTTGTCTCCTGTAGTTTTTTATTTCACCAGTTTCTTTTCTTTCACAATTTCACTCAGCCCTCATCTCTAGTATCATAAGCCCCAATGCCTTTATGTGTCTCACATCATATTTTCTTGCCTTACCTTTTCGTTTTCTTCAATCCCATGTCCTGAGTCGCACACTCTCCTCATTTTAATTGCCCTATTTGAAACACCCCTGTGTGCCTGCTACTGCACCAGCCCGTTGTGCCTGCACTACCAAGTGCATTCAAAGCTCTTTCGTGCCAAGCAAGTGTATCAAGACGGTCCTATATCTTGTTCGATTCGTGAGTCTATTTCTCTCTCTTTTTCGTGCACTCAACTCCATCCTCTGGTAGCTGACTGGAAGGAGCTGTACCCATCAAGAGGGCAACCGTAATACCGCCACCTGAAGAGAAGAAAAAGAGCTGTAGGGCTGCTGAACCCTTCGGATGTGGCAAGATGAGTGGACACAGCCTAGAATGGGCAGTGGACCAGGCAGCTGATTCCTGCATTTGGTGATGCCACCCGAATTCTAACAGAACTTGGAGCCTTTAGGGTGTACCTTCACCGAGTTGGAAAGGCTGCAACGCAAACTGCCTGCACTGCAAGGCAATGGTGGATGATGCCTCAAATGCCATCTTTTCGTGCCAAAGGTGGGCCGGCTGGTGATCCACGGTGGAGGACACAGTTGGCCAGCTCACGCCAGAAGCATTTGACCGCTCTTTCTTGCATTCCTTAGAAAACTGGAGGTGCATAGCTCAATTCACCAGGACAGTGCTGAGCCAGAAGTGAATGGAGGTTGCTGATCTGGCAGGAATGAAGAACCAAGACTTGGAGGAAACCTCTCTCCTAAACCTCTCAACTGCTGAGTGAGTTAAGGTGGCATGATTCTCGGGAGGGTAAAGAAGACAAGAAAGAAGGGCTTCCATCGCAGAGAGGCGTGAGCGCCAACCTGATGCGGTGTACCATGGGACCGCTAGGAGCAGACTCCCTCCTACATCCCAATTAAAAATACAAAACCCCTACTCATGACGTCGGAAGCGCACAATCATTGATATACGGCGAAGATATAGAAACATTTGGTAAGTTCAAAACCACACGAAGGGTTCAGTCAAATTTGAACACACTGATATCTCACAGAGAACCATCAATCCTCGTGGAACCACGAAAAAAATGAAAATTATCAAATCTGTAAATTTCAATACCTACAATACGGTTATCTAATTCAGCACTCCTTAAAAAACGCGCATTTCTGGAATGAAAACTACGAATTTAAAAAAACCTAATAGGAATGGTGACATTGTTATCGTTGATATTGTTTAACCAATTATAACCTCATACATTTCATCCTCTTTTTCACTATAAAAACTCATTCAACATTAGCCTTGTCCCAAGCTCAGCAAAAGACCATTCGGCAAACCAGTAAGTATATTGCTCCTTTCGTTTTACAAAATGAATTCTCTTGATTCTTCAAACCTTGTAATTAAAATTATCGATATCTTCTTTTACTAATCACACTCAACTAAATAATAAATTTAAAACAAACGGGACGGAATTTATTCTTTAAACTTTAGTGCTATGAGCTAACCAGAGTCGCACACTGTACGCTTGTGAGCTATATATATTTACTAACTATAATAAAATAATTTTTAAATAAGTTTCTTTGGCGTTGAATTCGCATTAAATTACACTGTACATAATCTCGTAAAAACATTTAGTCCGACGCGTTTAAGAATTGCCAGTAACACTCACAACCGCGCCGCGGAAGTTCCTCATACCACTCGAGACGGACACGTGGGTACTGCTGACGAGTAGAGGGGGGCAGCCTTGAAAGCATCATTGAAAGATATTCGTATTCCGCTCGGAGGTAGAAACCTTATTTAGTGGGACATTCTGAAAACAAAATCAGCTTTTTGAAGTACCGAGGAGCTCTCACATGTATAGTGGATTATTTTTAGTACATTAACAAACATTACATTTAATGGCGTTTTCAATAATAATACCACAACCAACTATCATTAGGTACTAATCTACTCGTTAAATAATTATATTACAGTACAGTATGAAATACACAATATGAGTATCTAAATTGTAATAGTACCTGACCAGTTTTACTCTCCTACCAGACTTAGTCTGAAAAACAGTGGTTAAAAGGTCCTCCGCGTGTGTGCCAGTGTGAACGCGATTGAGCAAAAACGGCCGAACCAAATAACCTCAAACCTGACATTTAGCCTACAGATCAACATGGAACACCAAATTGAAGGTATGCGCAAAATTATAGTGATCAAAACAACAAATATTTGTTTATCGCAGAAACGGCATGCAACGAGTTTGATTAAATTGTTTCTATGGGCAGCACCAAATCACACGACAATAGGATAAAATTCTCATTTGTGGGAAAATGACGAGAGCAGCACAATTAATTACCAACGATTTTGACGAAAATAGGTCTTAGCGCAATTTTTTCTTTATAATATTCGCTCACGTATCTCCCGAATTAAAGCAATTGGGTTATGTCCGCCAGTAGGCAAATTACTAAAGTTAACCTACCTGTTAGGTGACTCCAATCCTCTGGCTGGTGAGTTACTGGGGGTAACTCTTTCGATGTAAAGACATCATTTTCTTTACCCAGTAACTCACCAGCCAGAGGAGACGGACTCACCTAACAGGTACGTTAACATTAGTATCTCCAGAATCTTCAGAAAAATACAGGAAGTAGTTCAATTAATGACCTATACGATGAGTCGTGATAACTTTTGGGTATATAGGGACTACTTGATAAATTGCGGAGTTTCAACCACTGCCGTTTCGCTTAATACCATTTCTAAAAGTTATTCCCGATAAATCTGAAAAACTGATTATTATCCTTTTCCTAAGTCTTAATAATGGCCAGGGCAATAAATTCTGGAACTGTATGCTCCACCGCTTTCTGCCACCGTCAAGTGTTGTTTTACCAAGTTCAAACGAACCGAATGAATTATAAATTGAATCAGTAGCTAACGCCATGAAAACCGTTGAGTGTAGTCATAACTGAAAAAGGTATGTGATGCGTCACAGATGATGATGATTTTTTTTCTTCAAATATGTATGGAACGAGAGCTTTAAAAAACGCCGATCTGCGATTAAAAGAAAAAGTATGAAGAAAATCGGCCCAGATTTGCAATCTCACTCGCAGATCAACGAGAAACGCCAAGATGAGTCTTACATTAAGTATAGTTATCAGTATCCTCGAAACACCGAATATGTTACCCCAATAAATGACGATTTCAAATCAACATAAAATGTTTGGTTTGTGTTGTAAGAACACACTTTCAATTAAAACTTTGGAAAAGGGGTCAAGCCCTGGAGATTTTAATTCATATCTCGTTATGTATTTTAGTGTGGCAAAGCCGGTTGCGTTACTTTCGAAACCTCCGAACAAAACCAGGTAACGCCATCGACGACCAATAATAGGTTTGCTGGTTGTTTATTTTGTCGTTGGGGAAATCGAGTAGTAATCGTAGTTCGTAGTTGTTCGGGAAGTAGCTGCCGTCAGAATGTTGTTGTTGTTGTTACACTTCGTCCCTTTTTCCTTTTGAAATTGATAATTCCCTTTTCATTTTTTGTTAACTTCCTACAACCACCCTAAATCCATTCCTTGCTCGGTTGGGGTCGGAGGACGCGTGTAGAGAAGGCAAAGGATCACAACCTCGGGAGCGTCTCAGCTGCCCTCTCGCGATTAGCTGCACTCGAAGCCTCTTTCACGCCCTTCTGGCACTCATCATCGTTATCACAGCTTTTTTCATTCACCGGTTTTCATTGCCAATATATCACAGCCACTTTTCTATCTTAAAACATGATCATCCTAGTTTTCGGTCGTTCCTGCCGCACTCCAACTGATTTCCATCTCTTTCCCCCCTTCCTCCTTTCGAATCCAAACAGTTGCGTTCACGTAGATGGTGCCTGTTGTAAATATTGAATGGTTATGGGAGTAGGAGTGTTTTATTGAATGCCCCTCCTCGCCCTGTGCTTCACAATAATTATCTAGGGGCAGGAGATGACTAGCATGCTTTTGACTTCCTCAGGGTTATTACTAATCATACAATTAATTCCTCAGCTCATGTAACCTGCTCTTTTTTTTCTACGTATCTTTACGTTTTAAGGTTTCTGAGGTCGAGAGTGGCCATCTGAGAAAATTGTCTCTGTGTTGGGATCGTGGATAAGGGAAAACTGCTGAACTATGTAATGGTTTGCGGCGGGGTGCCGATGGTGGCAACCTTGTTGCCGTCACCCGTGCAGTTCGCCGCTGTTTATATTAGCGGAGGAGCCACATTTTTCGATATAACGGCTGCCGACATTGCTTACGAATCTCCCCCATTTTTCAACCCAGTGATCTAGTATTTAAAGTCCCTTTATATTGTGTGAAGTAAGGTAAGCGATTAGAGTTTGGTGTTTCATTTTCTCCATTGTTCCTTTATTGTCATTTACTAAAATCCGAGCATAGGTTATTTGTTTCTAAAAGGAGTTCATTTCATTTCTATTTTTTTCTCTATTAGCAAAAACACGTTGATGACAGTCAAGATGAAGCTTTTGTAACAATAAAATAAATTAAAAAACGAGGGAAAAAAATCTTGACAAAAAACCTAACTGCAGCAAATTGCTCATTGATTCGCCATTTCTCCGGTAAATTCCAACTACCCCCGTTCTTGGCACTCTTGTACTCACCGCCCACCCCCTTCAATATTTATTTTTAAAAAACCAAACAAAGAAAACAATTTCCTGCCAATTTACCAAAAAAGGGGGGAATGGGGTTTTTTTCCGAACTTTTTCCATAAAAAAGCACTTGTACTTAATTGAGTCATCAAGTCACAAGTCAAACCACTAGTCACACATGGATCACTTTTTTATTATGCGAAAATGTCACCGTTTTCTTTTTTTTCTTTTTTTAAAATTTAATTTACCAACTTCAAAAAAACCAGAATAAAGAATTTCAACAAAAAAAGTCAACAAGAGAAACAAAGATGTACGGGCTGAACCCCATTTGTTCGTTTTATTTGCACAGAGTTCAAAAGAAAACCTTCTCTCCGCAATGAAATAAAAAAGATTTTTTTTTCTCTTTCTCATTGTTTTCATCTATTCCAATCGATCTGTCCATATATCACAGTGGATTTGAGATTGCTCTTGTTACTTTTTAAATAGGTACAATTAGAAAACAATATGGCAAAAACCTGGAGGGGGCGAATTGATTTTGAACAAGATTGTCTCAAACTAAAATTAAAAAAAAAATCTTTTCTAGTTTTCTTTTTATAAAAAAAAAGAATGGAAATTGTTTGTCTGGGCGGGGGGAGTGTAGTGGTTTGCGGCCGATGGTGGCAACACTGTTGCCGTCACCCGTGCAGTTCGCCGCTGTTTATACTAGCGGAGGAGCCACATTTTTCGATATAAGGGCTACCGACATCGCTTACGAATCTCCCCCATTTTTTAAGCGAGTGTTCAAGTATTGAAAGTCCCTTTACATTGTATGAAGTAAGGTAAGCGATCATTTTCCCCATTGTCATTTACTACAATTCGAGCATAGGTTATTCGTTCCATTCTAAAAGGAGTTCATTTCATTTCATTACATTTCTATTTTTTCCTGATTAAATTCAAGTGGGTTCTATTTGGTTTATAATTTCATTTCCTTGTACTTTCCTGAGAGGCATTATTTTGTTTATTTTCATCAATATTGATAATTGAGTATATTTAACTTGTTCGTCTTTTGGGCCCTGACACTATTTTCACTCGTGTCCTGCACACGGGTAATTCTGTAAAGGAATTCCCCAAGTACGTCACAACTAAATGTCGTAGTGGTCGAAACACCATTTTTTCTTCTTATAAACCGTCGTAACAATTCCAATTCGGTTGACTCGATAGTACCATAAGATTCGCATTCGTGGGATTATAACAAGAAGAGTACTATAAATAATCTAACGTTTCAGAGAAAGATTTTAACGCACTTTTTCCGTATAGAACTCGTTTATACGATAGTAGCGATCTCAAAAAAATTGGTGATTGGTGATGATTGGTAATTATGAACAACCGCAGAAATTTTGTAATTTCCAACCATTTTAAAATTTTGGTTTCATTTACCACCATTTCTCAATTTTTACCCGTTTAGCATTTACTCACTTTTTTTTGTGTAAAGCCATTCCCAAAAAATAAGGCAATAGTACGTCGAAAATAATACATCGAAATTTCCCTGAGAAATCGATTTTATTGCAGTTTTTTAAAATATAAATTTTTCATACGTGTACCAACGTGTCAACACAAAATGTCGTTACTACTCCAATAAGTTAGCTGCACAATGTCAGTGTAGTAACGGTTACGAAATAGTCAGCGACATCTCACGAAATTCCAGAATTTCAATTGTCGTCCAGAGCACGAACACTGTAGCCTCTCCGCGATGGTTCTGTTTCCTTGTCCTCCTTGCCATTGCATGAATTCTGCAGGCGTTCCAGGAGATTCAGGAGCAGTCCTAACTCACGATGCGCTCATGGACGCCACATGATAGGTCCATTTGAGGTAGCAGTGGAGGGTTTATCTCGGTTGACCATGAATTTAAAGGGATATGGTGCGGTGGAGACTATTATTGCTATTATCTACCGCCCACTCATGGACATCACACAATGAACCCATTCTAGGCCTCAGTGGGGATTTGTCTCGGTTGCCATCTATATGCTGGCGAAAAAACATCAGTATCGCTACAGTTCGCTACTTCGCTACCTTCGATGATAATTCATTACTACTTAAGTTACTTGCGGATGTCAACAAACTGCAGGAAATGCAGCATCGACAATGTGACACACTCAAGTCCGAGATTGTTAAGTTAATTTTAGTCATTGACTTATTTTCAACGAAGATGAATCCTGATGTCACTGTTGTGAAACGAAATGCTGAATTTATGAAGTACATGTCAATCGAGGACTGCTTCTACCAAGTATAGAATAACCAAGATTAGTTAGGTTGCATTAACATTCTTCAGGTTTTCCCAAGGTAATTGCAGTTATTGTTAACTGATTAATACAAAGTCGTTTGGTATAAATCATAACTTGCTGGTTGGTGCTCACATTTTGCTTAAATTGCAGTATACTACTCCATAAGTCACTCATAACGAAACGAAAAATTATTGCTTTATTCGACTTCTTCTTTAATTCAACCTCAACGTAACCGAATGTAAACTGTTTAATTAGTGTATAGGTTTGGGATGTCCGCAAGTTCACGTTGCAACCTGCACAAACCCCTGCCAAATGACAACTCAAGCCTTCACAGTTCCGAAATGCTGCTGCTGCGCTCCATATTGCAGCATACCTTCTCCTACTAGCTGCCAGTCGCAGCCGATGTGCTGTCGAACGAACTGCTTTTGTTCACCCTGCGCTCCGAACGGATGCCAAGGGATGCGTCGTATGGCCCCGATGACGCAAACGAGCGCCAGTTGTTGTATGCCTTGCCCGTACCTTCCCCCAATGGTGAGTGTAACATAAACCTAATACGCGCTCGTAAATCATGCTCCCTGGGAAGAATCAGCCATATTTTAGAAACTCAAAACTTCCTCATGTAGCATAAAATACGCATCGCAATCTGCTACTATGAATTTGATCTAAGAATATTTAACCCCCTGTAACATCGAATAACTGATGGATTTACTTTTATTTTTACCTTCAGCCAGCGCCTGCAGCACCTTCGTATTGCGTCCAGAGTGTCGTTGTAGGTGGCAAGCCTGTTGGAGGTAACAAAGAAGGCGAAGGCGAAGAAGGGCAAGAGGTTGGTAGTTCTGGCAAGCGTCGCAACAGCTCCAACACCCCTAGCAATGAAGAAAGCCCGAGCCCCTCTGGCATAGGGAACCGAGGATCTGGTCGAGGAAATGGCGTAGGAGGGCGCCTCAGAGGCGGCGGCGGTCGGCTTTCTGTCGACCCTGTTGGATTAGGATTAAGAGATCCTGGATTAAACTTGCGAGGAGGAGGTCTGGGTTTGGAAGGCCTGTTGCCAACATTGAGAAGACCCAACGATGAGAATGGTGACTCTAAGCGGTAATTAGAATCGATATTTCTCTTTTTTATATATATAAATGGTTTGACAATGTAAAAACAACTATGACGATTTGTTTTTAGGTATGAGAAGTATCTAGATAAAATTTTGGACGTGATTAAAGATAAAATGGAACCTGAATGCTGTGGCCCGAGTCCAATGGTCGTCGTCTCCCAGCCATGCGACTGCGGCTGTGCTTGCAGCTCTCGGTTGAGAGTGAGGAAAATTAGGAAGAGGAAGCAGAAGAAGTACTTGGTCGAGTCTTGCGAAGAACCTGACGTTCTCGTTGAAGAAGAAGAAGAAGAAGGCCCTTACATGGTCCCTTGCTGCCGCCGACCGTGCTGTTGCCGACCCCGCCTTCGAAGTTTCAGATGTTGTCTTTAATTGATGAAGTGTGGCACCATCAATTCACCCTGTACTTCCCCTGAAATGTCGTTAAAACTGTATTAAAGCGAGGCACCTTATATTTTACGTCATATTTAGCTGTACGTGCTACGATTCGTCGCATAAATATGAATCACATTATTTGTTAACTCCATCAAATTAACGTTCTGTTACAACATGGAACTAGCAGTACGAGGATTGATTATCGCATCTTGTTGATTAGTCCAAATCACCCGACCTTAAATTTTGATAACCTTGAAAAACCAGGGAGTTTTCAAAAAATCGATTTAAATTTATTATAAAATTTAGGAAATCTTATGTAAGCGGACTAAAAATGATCAAGTAGTCAAGTTGTACAAATGATGTTCTGGAGTATAGGAAAAAAGGGGTAGAACAGTTAGGTATTAGGCGAAACGATTTGAAAAAACCCAATGGCAGTTGTTGGGATATCACGAAAACATTTCGTGCGCTGCATCACTCAACTTCCCGAAGCCCCAAATGCACTCAGTGATTCCAATAAGTAAGGAGGGACTAATGAAACTTGTTTTTCACTCATCTTATACGGACATGGCCATAACTTCACGTTCCGGTTATCAACAGGTTGTGCTTAATTTTCTGGAATTTATTGGTTCCCCCGTTCATCTCCGGGCCCTTCACTGTTTTGGACTTGTAAGGGGAAAAAATGCGACAGGTCAAGTAGGCGAATTGACATTCGATCGAAGTATTTTATTACTATCGTTAAATTACCATTTAGCAGCGGTTCGTTGGATTACCAACACTATTATCATTAGAAGGCTGGTGCCGTCAGAGGGAGAGTCATATTTTTAAACCCTGCGCAAATACAATGTGAACTGCGCAAGGAACCAATCACAAGAAAAATGTTCACTTTTAGAAAAAATTATCGAAATAACTGGGGCGAGGCTTCATACAACTTTCATCCAACGTACGTGCACTCCGCGATTTTTTTAAATTTAGCAACTAATTAAGTCAGAAGTTTATTGAGTCGCTCCTACTCAGACCATGACTATTATTGAGTAATCAGCGCATAGGAGATACGTCTGGCTGTCGACACGAATATTCTAAGAAGAATCGTGTTCACTGTTATGGAGTTATCGGGTAAAAGCTGAAAGCAATGGTAGGGAATAAAACGGCAGCAGTTATTTCTAGGGTTGCTACTAATTAACTTACGAGCATTATTAAACCCTCATCATTTATTACCACAGATTATTGAACACTCCAATTTTTCAACGATCGTTGAAGTCATATGAGCAAGGAGTATAAAAAAAACTGCACTTGAATCACTTTTCGTCGAAATTTCAGCTGATTTATTGCGCTTCTCTCATTTTCACTTTCCCACAAACGAGAATTATATGGTACTGTTGAGTTGTGGGGACCTGTGTGATACGAAAAATTTAATAAATCTGTGGAGCCATTTGTGGAAAAGAAAAAATGGTGTTTTGATCATTACGACGACTGTAGTTTTTGAACGATGTTGCTTCTGCACTTATTATGGCACCCTACGGTGTTATGCAGGCTAATACGAAATTTGAGCTGATTAGGTCCTACCGTTTTCTTTCAATCGAGTCCACAGACGCGCAAAACGTTTTTCGAAATGATGTTTTTCTGGCTCAGTAGCAGTTGAAACGTTAAAATCTTAAGAAAACTATACAAAAATTGTTTTATAATCATCCTCTCTACTGCGTAGAGGTAAAGAAAGTAAACATTGAGTTAAATTTTGTAAAAGTGGTTGGGGTGGCACCTGGTCATTCAACTCAATCCATTAACGTTAGGAATGAAAGCATATTTAGACTTTTGCGTAAATATCACTGGTAAATCGATTAGCAATTTTGACCGTTCAGAAGTAATGCAGAGGAGGTGACAAGAAAGCATTTCCGAACGCCTTGGCTCTCGTTCCCTCATGATTACATCGACGTATTGCGGGTTTGCCAGCACTCTGTAGTTGCGTTAAGGCAATACGACCCCCTTTAGTGTAAAACCCCTCTTCAGTCTAAATTAATTCATTCACTGAACGTCCAGTGCAATATTCCGTCGCCAGTCGTCGGTTGTTTAAGGCAAATTAAATTATTCGACTTCCGATGTTAAGTCCAGCGATCACTTTCTTCTGAGCGAATTGTGAAACTACCAACGTGGTCCTCCAACTTCCAAACAATTACCAACGCAAAATGCTGATCTGGCTAGGAAGCAAAAAGGACTGCAGTTGCTGGGGGTGACCGAAAAAAGGTCCGTAAAAAGGGATTGAGTTAGCGCCCTAGGAAACGTGACGTACCATTCTTTCAAGGTTTAATTAAGACATGCGATTGTTAGGCTTCTCTTCGTTGCAGAAAAGTTAATTTCAGATTAGTATCACAGCTTTTGCTTGACTTTACCTCGGTGTACCGTTATTGTCACTATCGCTGGAAGTTATTTCACCAAAACCTAAAAATCGCGTTTATGAGTTAAGATGGAACTTACCCTTTTTCGAAGCCAGAACCAAAAAATCCATACGCCGTAGAGTTTCCGCATTCCGCGAAAGAACTTCACGCGTTCTCCGACGGACTCATCTCGCTCCTGAAGCGACCGCCGTGTCACTGATTTCAAACTCTCGTTCAGTTCCAACGTCCGGAGAATATTTCGCAATTTGTTTAAAAGAAAAAAAAACAGACGTTCGTTTTGCTTCAGTTTCCAGCTCCTCAAAACTCAAAATATTTTTTTTCCTCTTCAAACGGGTCGCTGCCGCCATTTTAACTGGGTTAGCGGGTCAACTCTACCTTCAAATGGGTCGCTATTGTTTAGGATTGTTGACTCGCTATTGTCGAAAGGTCGAAGGCTTTAACTGTTGCGCAATCGACGTTACATCTTTCTATTGTCTTCTCTGTCGCCTGATGCTGACGCTCAGCAATATTTGAGAGTTCAACGGTTTCTGCTACAAAGCTCCCCCTTCCACCGTCGTCGCCGTCCGTTTATTTTCTCACGTTGCGAAAAAATGCCAAGTTTCGCGTTGCGAAATCTTAACCAAACAACAAATTTTGATACGGACGCACATTGAAAACAAAAAATACGTTCCTGTAGGTTTAACTTTAACACACGAGCAATGTAATGTTTCTAAAATATGATTGACAATGAAGTTAGCAGCGCAATAAATGATGAAGGGTATCGAAGAAAACGAAATTTAGCGCTGTTTTTCTTTCCAGATTCCCGCTCATGCATTTTAACAAAAAGGTTGGCAGTCGAACAAACTGTCCATACGACGGGAATTTAATAACAGTCATAAAATTACTAAATTTTTCCCTGACTGACTAAGGTTTGTCTTATGATTTAAAATTATTAAACTCCAAACATGTTTTTAACGGCTCACCACACAACATTCTTTAACCCCACATATACTCGTACTTTGCGGCTTTTCTCGCTTAAGCCACTAATTCGCTATATTTTTCACCCAGTTAACACGTAACTTCACGAGCAACGAAGAAACTGGTAGCGCTCAACGTTCCGGAATTTATTGGGCTGCTGCTAATTATTTCATAACATTCATTAAAAAGCCAACGCATGGTCGGCCGACTGTCAATACGATATCATTGGATTGGTTCATATTTACAATTCTGGACTTACAAGGAACGTACTTAACAAACTTAAGCCAAAAAAACGTCATAAGTACCACTCCTAATTGTCTGATGACCATCTTCTAACATCGGTCGTAAGTTTAGGGACTTCTGCTGTGATTTAGAGAGCGTAGTGTATTGTACGAACGATATTTATGATTAAAAAACTGTGCTAACGTACCTTTCTGTGGAAATATTTGATAGTTTATTCTGCTCCTCTCGTAATTTTTCCAGGAATGAAAAAGTTGTGGTATTGTTCTATATTTGGAGCTGTTGATACTAAAAAAATTTTGAAAACCATTGAGGCAATTTTTGAGAAAAAAGTATATCTAAAGTTAGTTTTAGCCAATGTTGCTCAATGTTCTTATTTTGACGACCCATAATGATATGAAAAATAGAAACTCGTAATTTTTTTAGCAGAAAACCTAACTTTCCTTCTTACTTCGTTAACAGCTCATCATGACCGTCCTTGAAATTATCTTATCCACTGTCACGCCATTACCGCGCTGTTACTGTCCATCCCGACTAAATGCGTGACGTGCCTGTGGAATCCGGTTCGTGTCACCAAGTCACATGTTGATCTTCGTTACTAAATCGAATACGACGCCCACGACGAGGTCAGGAAGTGGGTACCTGGCACCGCATCATAGTAGACATGCGTTTCTAGACACGAGGCTCTGCCTCTCAGTAATCAAACATGGGGGATCCATATTTACATCACCAGCACACCTGCTCCATCCCTTAGACTGCAGTACACGCCATATTTGTTATTTTCATTCAGTCCAAAAGAGAAGATATCAGGGCACCAGCCGAGGCCGAGGGAACACGGACCAAAGTCCTGGCCATTCAGGCCCATTTCCCATCTCCGAGAGTTAATAAGTCTTATAATAAGGCTTGGCTTCTTTAAAAGGGGTTTCTGAATCTACCGGTCCCCTCACAAACTCGAGGATCTTTTTCCACTCGGTCTCTCTCAAACTAGTGTTATTTAGTATTCTCTCCCCTAGTTTATTGAGTGTTGTACCAAACAATAACGGACATTCCCTCAGAAAGTGATCTACCGTTTCTATTTCCCCACACCTAGCGTTGATGTTGGTATTGATCCTGTTGAGAGTCTTACCCACCGCGTAGTGCCCAGATAACATCCCAGTGATTCTTCGTAGCTTACTTTGCTTAAACTCAGTACCCAATCGGTTCGTTGCAGGTTATAACTAGTTATGTCCTTAATTTTGGCATGTTGGTACTCTTCATGATTGTTTATCTCGTCCCTGACGTTGTTACACATTTTCTCATTTATTTTCGCTTTCAGTTGTTGTGTTGTGATAAGCGAGAACGGTTCTGGTCCACAAATGTGTCCCACCTTGGCTAGTTCATCCGCTTTCTCATTCCCCATATATCTTCCATGCCTGGGTATCCATTTTAGAGTAATTGTGCTCCCTAGTCGATGGAGTTTCCCAGTTCAGCTCTGCAAACTTGCAAGCGCCACTTCTCTCCTCTCACCATCACCTTTTCCTCAAATACTGTGTGTAATCTTTCTTATCCTGCGTCTCACCTGGACCTTCGCATTTGAGCAATAAGAATTTGGGTACTAATTCCCTAACCCGCCTACTTCGGTCAAATCCTGCCCCTCCCCACCTCAAACACATGATAACAAGATTTATCCTCAAATGTGAAGTATCAAAATTGTTTATTCTTGGCAATATTAATTATATACAATTATTTACAATTTACAGTAAATAAATAACAACGACTCATTTCTTTTCTTCGAACACACGACGACTATGAGACTGTAGTTGATGAATGAAGAGGGGATTTATTGTAGCGTGCAACATCGTTTGGAAGGAAGGGTAGTGGAGGAAGGGGAGATGTAAATTGTGGTAGGAATGAAAAACGCGTTGGAGAAGGATGGAAGTGGGAATTTTTCGACATCTGCCGTGGGAGGGGTTGGGAGTCAGGAGAGATTAAAACAAGAAGGAACAGTTGATGGTTAATGTACAAAGATTGGAAATAAATTGATGACTGGCTGCGGAGTTGGGTTAAATGTTTTACGAACTCATAAACAGTGTTCATCATTCAATTGCTGTTTTGTTGGAAGATCGGGTATAGGTTTCATTGGTACCGTTTACGTCGTCTGTCAACATAGCTCTGAGGTATGACCAAGCAGTCCTGGCTTTCGTTCGACTCTGAGCCTCCCCAATCGTAACGCCTCATTCTGGCTAATTCTTTAGCGAATTTTCTCAATCGCTCAGATTCTTTGGTTTTGCTGGCCCATTCCATCTCAGAGTCGCTGTACTGTTTAGATTCGTCTGATTCTTCTTCACTGTCGTCGTTGTAAGAGCGGTATTTCATCCGGCTAGGTCTGTATTGACGAGCTTTTTTAACCGGCTGGACGAACTTCTCGTTCGAACTGTCTGTATCGCCGTCGTAGTCGTAATAGCGGACTTTGCGGAGTCTGGACATTTTGGGTTTCATATCTCCTCCGTGGTGACCTTTGTTCATCATTTGCATCATCTCTAACAACTTGCAGAGTTTGCATTCCAAATCGTGACCGGGAGACTCTTCGCTTTCGGTGGGTCGGTGTACGGGCGTTGGCGGTTCTTTTTCGGGGATGTGCAATACCGGAGGATCGTCACTTTTGCAGGGTTTCGAAGAGCCGCTCTTTTTGGGCGGGCTCCAACAGACGGATTGGGATATCACGCTCGGTTGATTGGGACAATATGCCAATCCCTGGAAGAAAAAACGTGATACGTTTAACACAAACCGGGGGGCACATCCGAAACAAATAACATCAACAGTAGGCAAGGACAAGTTTTGAAAATGGCGAAGTTCTTTTTAGAAGTTGTCCCAAACAAACGAGCGACTGGGGAGTAAATATTTCGGAGTGCTCAATGATTTCGATGGTAGCTTGGGGATTCCTCCGTGACGTCTTGTCAACGCCGATGTCAAGTGACCTCTTTATCGCGGGTTGCGCAATATTCGCTGATACGCGCAACTACTAGATCAACATATCTTGTATGAAGCATCAGACGACTTATAAGAACTTCGTTCAGTGATGTACATAGAAACGGGTAGTGTTCTAGGTTCCAGAACTTACTGGATATGTTCAATGAAATTACCTCAAGATTACTTTCAAGATTACCACTTTGGTAACGTTCTTGTTTATATTCCTGAATTTTAGAGAAATCCCCTGTTATGACCTCAATATTGCAGAAGCGTTGGAGTTCACTAGGCGGGGAACTTTCCCTCGAAATCGAAAAAGCCTAGGGATCGAGTGATGACCTTCCTATCACAAAAAACTACAGGTTCGGCAGCAGCGAACATTATTTGAGGGAAGTGATGTTCACAAGCCCAATAAGTGATCGCAGTTATCACAGTGTTTGGTCATCGCAGTTATCCTGAACATCGCATGAGTACTGTCATTTACCTGCAATATCCTCAACATCAAAATCGCCCGAGCCCTCACCAGTAACCTCCACAATTTAGAAAATGGCAGAAGTCACAATGACTTCTGTATCAGAATATTCGACACAATGGCTGTAACATGTGTGATGTTCCAAAGGCCAACAGCAATCGTCTACATAAGGAGAAGAATGTAGTCATTAACAGACAAACCGGTCATTTATTAGTAATGCGTTTGTATCTGAAAAGACAGAGTGTTTCCCAGAAACCTCCTCAATAACGAAGGATAGGCGTTCACTCGGTATGATCATAACAAGGGTAAACTCAGGCCACCATCAGTAACGATTTCAGATAAGTCCATACTAGCAGTTGTTTATCCACCAACAAGCTGAATGTGGAAGTTGGCATGTGTTCACGGGAGGAAGGAGGGAAGCGTCAGACGCTCGTCAAAAATCACATCAGCGTTCCAAGCGCTCTCCAGAATTATATATTCTCAAAAGAATTCAGGCCAATGCCCTCAACAGTCCAATAACGCTGAGAGTTACTAACAATGTCCTGGCTAGAAGAGCGATAGTTCCTAGAGAGGGCAAGGTTCAACAGAAAGCGCTTCAGTTTAAAAAGAGGCAGACAACCACCAATGATTCCAACGTTAAAAGAAGGCTGACATTCACCAGGTGAACCAGGTGAGGGGAGAGTGAACCATCTGACCATACTCGGTAACTATGGGACCTCTCCTCCATTTTGGGGCATCTGCGTCACTAGTTAAAAAAGCAATGGAAGAATATGCCACGAGCATCCATCAAAATGTCTGGAACGCTGTGAATGTTGAGCAAGGCCAACACACGAGATGGTCTAGCCATCTGATGAAGAAAAGGAAGGCAGGTAGTAGGAAATCATCACGGGAACGGTCTGTTCCCTTATCAATATGAGAGCTATGTCAGTCGAATCATCACGGGACATTGCAAAATGAACAAACACGTGCATGTTATGTGCATGAACGGTCTCCTTTGGTACTGGTGGTGTGATACAGATAGGGAGACTCCCTACTTTGTCCTGGCCCCCACCAGTGTATTGGTAGGGAGTGATTTTTGGGTTTCCGTACATCTTCCAAGCGTAAACACCAAAGAAAACACTTGCAAGAAATACCTGGCGTACCTGTGAAACATTAGGACTGGCACAATAGGACTTTAGGCCGCGGTGCTTATCCCAAAAGGTACAGTCGAAGTTAAATAATAATAATTCACCAAAAGCAACCTCAACAAAAGGGAAAGCCAAAGAAGGCCAGGAGGTCTACTTCGATGACATCAGCACTCAAGGAGAACACTCCAGCTTTGAGAGTTCACTAGCAAACTCCTCCACGTGAAAAGAGACATTCATAAACTAAGACTCCAACGTCAAAGAAGGTTCAGATAGTGCAAGGTTCATCACCAAACACCTAAATGTTAAAAGACCCAGCCAACAGTAATTGACTCATATGCCAAAGAATTCACACACAACAATCTCAATGAAAGAAGAGGTAATTGTTCCCCACCAATTCGGTTAGTGTAAAAGAAGGCCCAGAGTTTACCAGCAGTGACGGTATCATCATTCAAAGACACACAGGCGCTCACAAAAAGGTACAACAATATCATAGAAGCCAAAGCGTTCCCCTGTAAGAACTATTAGAACGGTGAAAGAGTTATAATTTAGTTCACCATTCGCCATGTCGAATACTTTAAATAACGTAGTTAGTTCGTGATTGTCAATCGATGCAGGGCAGTGTAGTATAGAAATCTGAAGACTCTTCATGATGATAACGCAACCAAATTTAACAATTGCACTGATGCAGTGGCCACACATCTATTACTTTACCTGGTGGTTTACGTCTGCTCATGGCAAATCAAGATCATTATGTTACTTATTTTAGCTGCAGTTAATGTGTTCGAAGGAATCAGGTAGGGAATAGGTGAAGTTAGGGGATTTGTGAGAAAAAGGACGTTTGCGATGTAGATGAAAGCAGTTTATTAGCAAAAATACCACTACACAACAACAACTTCAAAGTCAATGATTCAGTTTCAAAGTGAAATGCTGACTGCTTTCAACTATCATTCTGCAGGTTAGAAGCTGAGGGTGACATTGGAATTAACAACCTTTCTTCCCAGGGCATACCTGAGGGCAGCAGGGCTTTCCGCAACAACAACCGCAGTCTTGGCAGCCGTCCCAACAACATAATTGTGGGCTCGGGCTCGGCCAGGATTGACCCCAAGAGCAGTCGGAACCGAAAGGCCAACACGAAACTTGAGAGGTGCAACAAGGAGAGGGGAGCGGGCTACAGCATGACATCATGTTGGAAGAGCAGGGCTGTCGGCATGATTGCGCGGGAGGCGTATTGGGAGTTGCGGGTGAAGCAGGAGGTGCGGTGGAGCAAGAAGAGCAACCCTTGAAAGTGAATATAGGTTAGAAAGAAAGGAAATAGCAAGTGGTAAGTATCAGCAAGATTCAAAGAAGAAGAAAGGTAGAATAAGGTCAAAGAATAAAGTATGAGAAAGCGAAGAATTGAAATGAAGATGTAAGCAGATAGAAATCAATACTAGCGATGCAGTATGGTTCAAGCCGAGGGTATACTTTAGGAAACTTTCTTTCAACATGGCAAAAGCTTCCCAAGAAGAACGTTTAGGTCAAGAGGTGCCGCATACAAGCATAAATTAACACAAGTCGAATTGAGCGTAATTTCAATTACATGAAACGTCGTTAGTGTATTTAATTCGTGCATTCTGCTTACATCGACATTTTGTTGTGTTGATGAGGGCATCCGACGAAAAGCCTGTAACAGGTAAAATTTTAAAATGTATGCTGATTGATGAAAATAAGAAGTAGCACTGCTGACGCAAGCCCCACTTAGTGTTGTCAAGGACTCTATTTAGATGCTCAATTTATGAATGTTTGTTTTCCTCAGCACTACGCAGTAGGAATGAAATATGTAATCGACTGCAGATTGATGATGACACCATAACATAGAACTCCCATTTGTGAGAAAACGACGAGAGGAGCACAGTTAACTACCGCGAATTTCCAAAGTTTTTTGTCAATTTAATTTATTATAAATTTCGTCCTTCTGTTCGAAAAAAATTACCAAACGGTGAAAGTTTGATCATTTTCATAGTGAGTAACCCCAGAAACTCCGGTATTCATTTCGTAGTTTCTACTACTAATCTCTTTAGGACTACCGTCTTGACAGCTTCATAAATTACCCGTGAACTCATCTAGGACTTGGGAAATTAAAGAACTTTAAGCTCCCCAGTTTTACATTCCCAGTAAAAGAAAGTATAGTGAGCGTGTAAAAAAACGTGAAGTTTTCTTCAGAACTTCACCTTTTGTGGCCCACAGAATCTAGAAAACCTAATTTCGGAGCGTTGTTCGTATGTGCCTGTAGTTCAATTTGCGAGAGAGCGGTTGAACCGATTGAGTTGGTTCTTTTTCAGTTTTGTTCGTTATTTTTTGAAGACGCGAAAATACAGTTACGGGCAATTGATGAGAAAGGGGGGAGAGAGCAAAATGTACTAAAACCTCTCATTTTTTCCATTTTTCTCAAAACGGCTCTAATAATTTTTACTAAACTTTCAAATTATTTTTCTTCCCTATAAATATCTCCACTAAAATTCACATGACGTCTTCAAACAGTTAATGCCTATATATTGTTCTCAATAAGCGTTCTTCTGACAGTACATTTAACATAGATAAAAACCAGCAACATACCCCGTATTTTATTTTCCATAACTATTTATATACCTATCTGTTGAACGAAATACCATGATACCTCGGAACTCGAGATTTTCCGAATATTAATTTATCGTTTTTTCTATTTTCTCAAAAACAGCTCGAACGATTTCGATCAAATTCACGGAGCACTTTCAACTAACTACTATCTACATTTTGTTCTCCATGAATGTTTCCGTGGAAATACGTTGAACGAAAATACAGAGCCCGTATATGCTGCAGGTCTTCGACTTAACGGGGGTGGCATCCGATTTTTTTTCAATTTCTATTAACACTTTCATCTAATGAATGAACAGAGTGAAAAGCTAAAAATACGAAGAAAATTATTTTTTACTTTAGAAAGAACTTTTTTTTTCTTTCGCAACGTTGTTCTGCTGATATTGGAATAATTTTCGTTCTTACTTCGTAGGGCTAAGGGACGCAAAAATTTGATAGTCCCTATGTGTTAGTCTATCAATAAAGGTTTACGTGATGATCATGTTGTGTGCAGAACATTGTGTTTTCGTGTTAAAGTTGTTTGATGCGCGGCTCCAGATATTTTTATTGTAATGATATTTTATTGATTGCTGTTACTTTATTGGCATTTATTCACTTCTATGTACTACTTAGTCGATCATTTCCACCTATTAGCTTTATCGATTTTATTAGTCAAGAAGGCAATGATGAATTGATTAGGAACAGTTATCAATTCGTACCTCTCAGTACGATAGTCAAATCAATAGTTTTACACGGCAACTTTATTTGTTGGTTAGTACTAATCATTTTATCAATTACTGTTGTGTACCGATCATGTCCGATCAGTTATGAACGATGAAATATGTCATTCTCAACGAGAGGAGAAAAATCATCGCAGGTAGCATTTGAGTAGGGGTTATGAAAATCAAGAACGGTTCGCAGGAAATCCAATTTTTGTTTTTTTCAACCGTTCTCCAATATTTTGAGCTTTATCTTAACTAGTTTTCGAATTCAGTTAGACTTTTGAGTTTCAAGAATTCCAGGAGCTAACTAGTTTGGTGTAGCATTGCAATCCCTTTCCTAAATCCCATGAATAGAAAGGAATGGGAGCGTAATCGGGAGTGAAAAAACCGCCGACATAGTCGGTTCAAATCAGTAGTTGTCAAAGACCAAATATTTCTCGTGAAAACACCACTTTTTTCGGACATGGCCATTACGATTATTTTTTTTATCGAATTCAAGAAGCGAACAGTAATTTAAAATGTTCATCCGTGGGAAAAAGAGAAGAGGAGTAGAATGACTTAAGCGTAATTTCTATCTTACTACCCTGATTTTCATGGCAACGTTACCTGATAATGTGATTTTCATGAGAGCGTCAGTGCCTATGACTAGGATTTATATTGAGAAAAATGCTAGTCATATAAAACTAAAGTCTTCGTGAATTCATGTTGTTAAATAAAGTTACAACCTCCCTACAAGTTTCCCAATATTCCCAATATTTTCAGAACCTTGAGCTCCAACCGCCCCGAAAAAAGTCGTACTGAAAATCGCGTAGATTGTGTATACATAGGGGCAACCTAATAAACTCCGAAACAGCACTATCAGTTGTTTTAAGAAACGTAATCGGTGCCAAACCGCGATAAAAAGTGCTGAATGCGCGTGGGGATGGAAAATTGATGCATCACGCCGAATATTTACATTAGCAGTCAACTCTCAACGTTAGAATTTCGTTGTCTGGTTAGTGCATCACACGATTTCTCGCAGAGTTGTGATTTATCGGCACGCTTGATGTTGATTATTTTTATTGTTATAACATTCATATTCTGTGTTTTTCTGTCAATGTTAATGTTATTACGATTTGTTTTAATTACGCAGCGAAATTAATGCCTTTAATTTTATATTCGTCATATATATGTCCGGTGACGTTTTTAAGATCCTCAAAGTCTGTTTCATGTCATAGTAGTTGTATCTCACCGGTCTAACTAGAACCCCGGATTCAATCAGCTGTGAAAAACAAATAAACACAGCTCATAAAATGCAATAAATTAAAAAAATAAGTCGAATAGTTTTGTAATGGAACTTGAAAAATAATTTAAAGAGTTGTGTATTATTATTCCGTCATATTTTAATTTGCCCCACGCACACAGTTTTTATTGAAAGCAGAAGGCAGACTTTGTGAAACTAGCGGCCGTTCGATGCCCGTAGCCATTTAATTAGTGTGGACTTCAATGTTTTATATACTACTGAAATGCCGGGCGCGCTTACAATTAATGTTGGAAGCGGCCGGAAAAGTATTATTTCTATTTGTGGGAGAACCGTAAGAGTTACGGAGCTTTTCATAAGAGTTTTCGCTGGTGAAATTTACTTACAGTGACGACCAAGGTGGCCAGGAATAGCACATAGTACGAGGAGCGAAGTAGCGACTTCATTGCTAAATAATAAACGCTACCTCGGAGGTTCCATCACTTTTTATTAAAAGACGCCGAAGTTTATCCAGAGGAATCACGTTCCGAGGAAGATGGAGGCCATTTTTTTCTTTTTTAACCAAAGCCTCTGTCTGAGCTCTGGCCTCCTGTTACCTCTCCGATCTTTCGACGTCGACATCTCTGGACCGCTTCGATTGCCCAACGGCGTCTCTCGAGGTTGTTTACCAACCGCCGGAGCCCGAGTGGAGTGAATATCAAATAACGGTCTATGGAAGGCAAGTAGCGTTGTTGAAAACTGCGAATGTTCAAATAATGTATTGACAAACGTTACATTAACGTCGCATATAATATATTTATTACCAAGCTTGAATACATCGAACACGAGTGCTTCAATAAGCAGCCTTTTGGATTTGACTGTTATCTGAACTGCGCAATCACGCGCTATTCCTATTTCATACGGCTGCTCACTAATGGCAAGAGTAACATAAATTAAAACAATCGAAACCAGTCGATGGCAGAAAAAATGGCAAGTAAAATAGTCTAAAAACACTTTTCCTCAACGAATGCCTAACCGAATTTCACCGACTGGATGAGTATTCGTCCTTCATAGCATTGTCAGTGAGCAGTCGTCTAAACTGAGATATTAGTCTAAGTACATCAGGATCTTCGAACAGTGGAAGAATGTTTTTCTATTATCCTGAAAAAAAGCTTTGGCTGTTTTCGGTAAAAAATTGTTATCCGGGCCGAAGGGCCAACCCACGGCAAGAGGGTCCACGATAAGAGTTCACATTAACAGCGCTAAACGCAACCAGAGTATGTTGTCGCTCTAAATGTAAAAATATGCGTTAAATTAAAAGCAGTACTTTTTTCTAGGCGTCCGAAGTTGGAGAGGGGAAGGTCGTTTTGATGGCTGTCAAACAGGAAGTCTTACTACTGGCGATGACTTGTTTTGCCACTACCAATTAATGTTCAAATGCCTTGTCTGAGATCAAACGATTGCAGAATGAGTTGGTCGGGAAACAGGCCTATAGGAGTGAACGCTACGGGCCGGACAGTCCAATTCACCACTGTTAAAAAAAAAAAAAAAAAAAAAACAAGTATCAAAATGTTTTATCTGTGAGAAGCAGTAAAATAAAAATGTGTATAGCAAATAATCGAATTCACTGAAGCTAAAGAAAGAGTGAGCCTTCACTCTCGACATTTATTTTTATTTTCCTTAGCCCAACGAAGTAGGAAGTAAGCTATTTAGCTGGCAGAGAATCTTATTTAATTTTTTAGTTATTTAGTTTCAAAAGAGGGAAAACACCCATGGTGTGATTGTGGTTGAGGGAGTCGTACCAAATCATGTATTCAAGTCAACATAGGACCCTAAATGATCGAAAAATAACTATAGTTATGATAGTAATCAGAACACCAAATATTATTTTTCTCAAAAAAGGCCTAAGGGTTCCGGTATTTCGGGTGTGGATAGTAAATACGATTGAAAGGTGGCAAGAATGTTTATATGTGGAGGATAAAGGTGAGAGCAGCACAATAACGATGATGTACGAGTACAGATTTTTCCTCACAAAACCTGCACTAACAGTGATTACACTCTCCCAAAAATCGTGCTGGTTGTCCATTAAGCTACGTACGCAATAGTAACCGCATTTAATTATTTAGAAACAACGCTAGAACTGACGGAATGCAAATTGCTATCGATTCTTTTGATAAACTATTCCAAGGGCCGTGTTCACCAAAACGCCGCTGATCGTGATCCAACTGATCAGGGCTAGATAAGTAAATCAAGACTAGCCATTTTCTCGCCCACCACGCTAGCCGAGATCACTGTGGTATGTGGTTAGCATAGACGGGATTACGCTGCGATTTAGCCATATCGAGAAGGCAGTGTACTCATGAGGTTACAGTAAATAGGAAGTAAGTAAGGAAATTGGGCATCTGTTTGACATCCCATCCCGTGAACAAGTGTCATGTAAACGTAAACGGCCGCAAAACCGTGTATCCCGTAGATGCCCAATGCTCAATAATCCGGATTTGACCAAATTATTGTCATACACCAAAGTGGCCGCATTAACCTCTACCGAAGCTGAATTTTGTGAGGAACTTAAACTGAAAATACGCGTATTACAACTGCAAGAGCTGCAGGAAAGAGCCAAATTAGTCCGGGAAAATGCTTTGTGCGTGTAGGAAAAATCGGAAGCGGTACAAGAAAATGAGAACTGAGCAAGAAATAATAAAAATCCAAATTATGAAGTTACAACTTTTGCAATCAAGGAACTTTAACGAAGAAGGGGAATTGTCGTGTTTAATAAAAGTTGTTTAATATACTAATGTTTGTGTAAAAGTGTGGTATTATTTAATATTTCCTACTTATCTGCTACTAAATCGACCCAGGTAAGCCATTTGCGTTTGGGTTTTCTAACACGGCAATATGACGACTGGTTTTTTCAGAAACTGCTCAGAACGTATTTTACGCAAACAACTTGTTTTCGACGAAAGTAATACTTTTGTTCGCAACAGAATTTAAATTCATACTTCTAGAAGTCGTCGGACCCTGCTCATAGCCATCTGAGGTGCCGGGTGAGATGACGATAACCCAACATATTAGATAATGATTCTAGTGTAATAGCAACTGAAATAACAGTGCACTAGTAAACAGTATCTTTGTTTATTATCATTATTCCAAAATATACGTACATTATTCACAATAATAGAAGCGAATACTCGGCAGAGCACGGTAATGGGGGACAAATATCAGAACATGATAAAGAAAGATAAGAGCTAACCGTGCCAAACCTCCAAATTTTTTGGGTTTAAGGTTTGATCAGGGCTAGAGCTTAACCCAGTCCGGTGGAGACCGTTTTTGTGGCGGGAGCGGGTTAGGTGCTATTAATCGACTCTAAACGAGATCAACGCAGTTGGTGAATACGGCCCCAAAACATTCAACCTTCCTAATCATCTTGACAACCCTGTCATCTGCAGTTGGCTCAAACCATATCGTGAGGTAAGCAGGTGAAAAAACGATTTTTATCGAATTTTTTAATAGAAATATCGTGACAGTATCATAAAACGCTCATCTCCTTCGTAGCAAGCTTGATAAATTGTCCACATAATCGGTAAACGTCCTACCTGTAACCCCTCAAAAAAACCAGGGGTGTAGTCCAATAAACGTATGCGACGACGGTTTGATATCACTCATAAGATAATTACGAGCAACCCCAGAAATTCCGGAATCCTGTCTGAACAAAATCCAATTGACAGTCTCATTTACACTCGGAATAGTCAATGATGGTCGTGGCGTAATTAGGAGCAATTCAATTAATTGCGAAACCTCAAGCCCCAATGGCTTCTGAGTAGCACAATTTTTATTAGTTGCTAGATGCTAACAAGATGCCCGTTGAAGTGGGGAAAGCTGTGTGGGGTGTCGCATACTTTTTTCTTATTTGTAAGGATTTCTTCCCGTTAGGACTTAAGTGAAGGGGAATTTATGAAAGGGAAATTGTAATCGCTGTTAGTCCAGGTTTTTTTATAGCGATATTGATTAACAGGAATACTACTATTATTAGAGAGTGTTAACACAAACCATAACACATTACAGCAAGCGCTGTTCTGAATAAAAAACAGAACAGCTTTTCACTGAATTTTTCGCTTTCACCGGAAAACAAACCTTTTTCGTCTAATGTCTAAATGAATATTGTCGTTGGTTCTTCAAGAGGAGGTTCCCTGAAATATTTGTTTGGGTTTCACAACAATTGTTACGATGTTTCACAATATACACTTGTGCAGCATGACGGACTCCATCCTCCGAACGTTCGAAAGTTCGAATAACTACAAGTCGTGATTTATCGTCGCTTTGGCGAGGGCAGTCAACTCTGAAGAGCACTTGAAACGACTTAGGTCGATGTCGTTGATTCGGATCTGAGAAACCGAAGTCGTTTCTTTCGAAGGGGAACGGCACGTCCTGGATATGAAATTAAATACGAATAATAATTGAATTGATTGGTAGGAGTGACCGGTACATTTCACGCCATGAAAGGAATCGACGCATGAATGAAGAGGAAGTTTCTGCACGCCCCTACAGTTCAGTTATGATCACGTTTGAAGCTCTTGCGCAAACCGCATTTCTTGGAATTTGATATGAAATTTGAAGACTATGATGTTGATTTGTTAGCGACATTTGCATGATGGGTCAGTTTGCAAAGCATTCGCCGCACGCCTGTGCACATTGTTGTGTGTTGGACTTCGATAGCAAAACCCCGAGACCAACTCACCGACTTGGGTAGAATTCATTGGCTTGTTTAAAACGCCCGCGTCCGTAATGACGTTCAAAATTGCAAACTTATTAGACGGATGTTGTTCCAATGCAAGGTGCTTTTGAGGGATTAAGGATCGCATTGGGATTTCTTCATGTTGCATTCACATTTGGGAGCATTATGCTGCCTGTTTTGGAGGAAGCTGGAAGCCATACTGTGCGAATAATGTCTTACTCGGCCACACTCAGTGTAAGGAAGTCTACGTTTTACTTTTTAACTGGTGTGTGTGTGAGGGGCAGTGGACCCATCTGAGACCAAGCTCATGCTGCCATGGTACTGCACCATCCCAGTTCGATCTCAGAGTCCTTTCCCAACGTCCCCCGTGTAAAAGCTCTAGGAACGTCGTCGCTTCATGTGTCTGATGTTCTCTCGTCTATTTCACTATATGGTCGACCACTCAGTGCCTGGAAATACCTGCAGAACAGAGTTTACACTTGTTTTTCATTTTTGGGACGCTTACATCGTTTCTATAGGTCGGGTCATCAGCATCTTAGGCCGTTTCCTAACGTTTTTTAGCGCAATGCACCTGCTCGACAATTAGTAAGATAGTGCTTCAGCTGTCTTGTCCGCAAACCATTGCTGTTCCCACAGTGGTGAATCCTACACAATCTCTGTTCACCTTTCTAGGAGGGAATAGAAAGCATATATGCTCTGCACCAGGTTCTTCTTCTCTCCTACGGTAATGTCTAAGACCTTGCTTGGCATACACTTCCTATGGAGCCCCTTCGGAGAAGACCACGCCCTGGAGAGCCTTAGTGTAGTTAAAAGTTTACATCACAATAGCTTGGGCCAGAATGAGCCTTCTGGTATATTTCTCTCTTTTTCACAACCCAGTCCTCTTAATATGCCCATGCCCACGCACTCATTTGCATTCTTCTGTCACTTACACTAGTAAGACCACTAGAGCGACAATGACTGCCAATTCTGAGATCCTTCTTGAAACACTTTGAAAACAACTCGTCCTTACAATTTGATGAATAATCGGTCAAACACTTCTCAAACTGTAATCCCATAACTCTGCCCAACACGATGTCATTGACAGCAGGCATTTGCAGCCTTCTTGTATTGAGTTTACGATAGCTGGGTATCAGCGTACTCAGCAGAGCCATCATTGTTCCTGTTGTGGTGGTAAAAAGCCTCTTCTGTTTCTGATGAGAGAGTTTGCAGTCATAGCGAGATTGCATCTAGGGTTTCTTCAACACCTTCTCATCCGCAGTCGAAGCGCTTGTGTGAACGACTGTCTCAGTACTCTCCTGTGCAACTGCCAAATCCCGTTCTCTTTACCTACTTGGGAACCCACCAGATCGGCTGGTTCAGCACAAGTTCATCCATCATGTGCGTTCTAGCAGCGTTGGCAACATCATCTACGTAGCTTAGCGAACGTCTTCTGAGGCATCTTCACTTGTGGTAACGGGACATTCCCCTAGTCGGCGCTGAACTGATGTAAAGTGTGAACTGTGAAAGTGAAGTGAAAACTGAACGGTGAAGTCCGCTTAGGCAGTCTCTTCACCACATGATCCATGTATGTCTGCACAACAAAGCTTTACATTATACTTCGAGGAGGGAGGGGGGCTGCGGTAGATTGTTGGTCATTAACCGCACTGTATACCCACTATTCTAAACACTTTCTGAAAACAACCAATTTGCCAGAATTGAAGGCATCTGAGAAGTAATAAGATTCGTGCGTGAAGAAATGTAGGTGTAGCTCCTCCAAAGACTGCATGTTGTTTTTGTATTTGTGCTAAGTATCAGTTTGATAAGTACACTTTCACTGATTGGTAGTTAATTTGTGGTATTAATACCAAGACAACATCGTCGTTATAAAAAGCTCCTGGCATCCTGCAGTTCTGACCTACAGCACAGAGTAAAATGTAAAATTGATGAGCAATATTCTGAAGACTTCCTCACATCCCTTACATTAGTGAACGCAAGTTTTCAGAGCATTTTCTCTGCTATTCGGTGTTACTTGTTACGTATTCAAGGAAATTCAAACAGAAAATGTTCAAGTGAGACTGAAGCAAGGCTGAAGCAAGAAAAATAAAAATATGCTTAAATAAAAGTTAATGTCGTACGGTAACCATATAAATATATTTTATATGAGGATATTGCTAGGAAACCGTTGTGAATACTACATAAAGCAGTCCTATGAATGTTAAACATTATATAAATTTAAATTGCATGGATGGCGACACTGTGTTGAGTTGATCTTACTCAATTCATTTGAAGCTGTGTTTGTATCAACTACAATTTCCATAGTTCATTTCTGTTAGTTTTACTCACGACAGTAATGGACCATTTTGACTTTCCTTAGCTCCAGGGCGTAGAAACGAAAGTTAAGTAATCTGCTGAATAAACCAATTTTAGTTTTTTTCACATCTTTGCGTTTCAAGAGCTGCTTAGTTCGTGTTTTGCATCATTTGGGGCAATGTTATGTTCCGTGTGTGTGTAGACGTGATTGCAGAGAGAACAAATAAGCTCAGCATTCTCAGACAAATTGAGGCGGTAGTCGAATAAAGTAGCTATACGACGAGCGTTTAACGGCAAACATGAAATAGTTAGGAGCAACCCAATAAATTCCGGAGTTCCAACCACTTTTCTTACTGTCATTTCTTACAGACTGTATATACAGTAATAATAATATCGTTATAATAATGATATCATTATTCCTACATGGTAAACACCATCCTTTTCAAGACAAAAAGAGTTGGCAAGTAGCATGAATCCACTATGCTCAATAATGGTCATGTCTTGAGTAGGTGCAGCACAATAAATTCCGGAACCTTAGATGCTACTTGGTTCTAAGTAGAACGTTCTTATAAGCTGAATGTTAAACAGATTTGATTAACTGCTAGAGTGACCAAAATTGTACAAAAACTTGTGTGATGCTTCAGACCAGTGATCTATCCACACAGTGATGTTATGAATATTAGGAAGCTTTGTGACCCACCCGCTCGGTTAAGGGTTTTAATAACAATAAGAGCGTTAGTTGTTTAAAATTCTTGGTGCTGAATGTTTTCTTTTGCGAGGGTATCGCAAAAAAGGAATTTTTCGCCAGTTTCGCAACAATCGGAAAACGATACAATAATTGAGGACAGTGCTGACGCTTCTGTTGGTCTTCCCGCGGTGCGAAAAGGACGTCATTGCTCAACGAGCCTTGCGCCATTCTGCTCGCCTGGCAAAAACACCGGGCTAAGGGCCGGCAACAACTCATAACTATCGAGAGTTGAACGCTCAAGGACGTAGCATAAGTTGAACGACAGTATTTACGTCTTATGACACACGAAACAATTATTAAATAAAATAACTTCCTAACCTAACTTTTTTATGCGTTAACATTTCTCTGTATCGACCAAAATCAAACGAACGAGAACTTGCAAATGAGATAGAAATCCTCTTTAAAAGGACATGACACATACAAGTTTTTTCTCAACATGCATCGTAGGAGAATGCAGATTGAGCCAAATTTTTACGGGACATGGCAACTTAGATGCGCGGCTAAGCAACCTCCATGACTTCTTTTATCTCCAAGACTTTTCACTGTGCACGCATTCTCCACCTGTGCGTAGGAAACAAGGAACCACGTGTTCCTAAAACAGTGAGCGATGGTTGTTCGAAGAGCGGCCAAACTTTCCAGCTTTGACTGCTACTAAGCAAGCTTAGCTTCGTGCCCAGTTTCTGAAGAAGTTTATGACACAAAAACCTGAATAGAGTTGCACTTTCCCTTCAAAACTTGTCGCACAAGTAAATAGTTTGATCAGGATGGAAACCGGGTTAAGAACTCCTTCCAGATGGTATGGAATCTCAAGGGTCATACCTCTGAGACGTAACACATGGGCAACAGCCCTCCACAGGGAGACTGGCTAAGTGACAACCTGCAGATCTAGGTTCGGTGGATGCTGAGCTAGTTACAGGGCTTTTGCGCGATAGCGAAACCGCAATCTCCATGACCATAGACTGATATTACTGTCTAATTAGTTGAGGAACAGTCATAAGGTGAGGAAACAAACCAAAAAATTGATTTGAATTACTGGTTTTGACATTAGTTCAATGCTATTTAATGAAACGATTTCAATGATATGAAACTAACATTTTAAGAGGAGTGCAATAGAAGCTGGAGGAAAATATGAGGAAACTATTTACTGCACAAACGTACAAAACGACGTATATAATTATGCTATGCAGTTCTTTTTGGAGTCAATTTTAATACTTAGTTGTGGAGGGTGGTAAGTTATCATTTGCGAGAAGGGTTTTTCGTCTGTTCAGGTTTTTCCGGATCTACTTGAGATCCTTACACGTTCCGTTGTCAGTTATCTGTCAGTTTTTGGGTTCACGATTCGGGAATTATATGAGAACCACTTCGAAAAATCTGTCAAAGTTTGATTCTTTTGGAACATTAGTGGCATACGTTGGCCCTCCCATTATACTAGTTTGCAACCTGGCTTCGACACCGGGCTGAAGTTAGCCCCATATTCATAATCGAAAGTTTCGCCGTTTGTACAGGGGTCCTTGATGATCACAGACATGAATACTACGCAAATTTGAAATCAGGAGAAGAATATGCTGATGGGGCTGTTATCAGTTTTTCAACATATTCTTCCGTTCCTGACTTAAGATTTACGTTTCGTACCCTTCCGGACACCTTCACGAGCTAGTCGCCTCTGGATTTAGCTATTGCATGTTTTACAGTTAAAGTAAGGAATTATTTCGTTTTCCATGCTTTTTTGGTTTTTTTCCTAATACATTTCAAGTAATATTTAAAAAGCTCAAAATTCTCTTCGGCTCAGAAATGCCCGAACTACCCCGGCCCGTGGTTTTTTATTAACTACTGGGAGTTCAAATAGCCGGCTGCTTTCAAAGCGGAATTTTTGTTTATGCATCGATTCCTGTTTTAGAGATTTTCATGGTTATAAATAAATAGTTGACTAGTTTACGTATTTATTCGACCTATACAAATAATCCAAATAATTGTGAGGGTATGTGGTATTTAAGCCAATGTGTATATTTTTTCAGATTTACATTTTTTTGTACTTCTTGGGTTACAGTACTTCTTGTACATATTATTTAACAATTCTCGGTATATTCTCCCATTTGAACTGTTAGTCTATGTTAGTCTTTACCAAAAAAATCCTATTACATATTTCCTCACGTGTACGTTTATTTTTTAGGGTTAATAAAAAGAAAAACTGTTCTTTTCAAAACGGGTTTTGTTTGTTCTTCAATTCTAAGCTGAAAAAAATTAATTAAGAAAACTCAAGAAATTTTTGTGTTGGAGGTGTTGCATAACTGAACGCGACTTTCCTCAAGCCCAGAGCCTGGAGGTGGCCAATCGGCGTCCAATTTAAAATATCAATTTTAACGAGGATTTGTTGATAAATACATTATTCAATACCACATTTCACTATACCATTGATATTACTCACTTTTTCACTGGTAAAATCAGGCTCGGGTTAAATGCCCGGGTTTTGCAGTCAATGCAGAAGGAATTTATGAAACTGGCAAACATATATTTTTGAGAAGGATTGTGTTCGCTGTTGCATCAGGATTGTTGTGGGAGAAATGAGTGAAATACTAATAAGTGAAACAAGGTTGGTTTTTAATTCCGGAATTTCTAGCGTTTGCGTAGGTTTTGTTATCAATCGTGTTCACATGCCCAGACGCACGCTTGGTTACTTTCCTCAACTGGTGTGTTCTGAAAAGAACTCTCTGAAAAATATTTGTAGCTAAGGAAAGGAAAATAGACTCGTTTTCCGAGAGACGAAAACTCCCATTCTGGCCGCGATGGTTCTAATTAAGGAACCTCAGAAAGTGTGTGGAGTTAGTTTCATAAATGGGTAGGATCGAGCGTTTCACGCCCCGAAACGACAAATAAAGCGCGGTCGTCGTCCTCTTAAAATATCCAAAAAAGTACGAAAAAGTCGAAAGAAAAGGGAAAACTCTCGGATCAGCGAATGCCCAAATGGTTTCGATCACGTACTTCAGGAGAAAAAAAAAATTGGGACATTCTCCGGTAGAAGACGTGAGCACCAGTTTTTAGGGTTCGTCGACGGGGAACATGTCTGGAAAGTTTCCGCTCGTGATTTTGGTTGTTCTGCTGTTGGCTCAAGTGAGTTGTCGAGTTGTCGAATAATAAATTGGTTCAGAATAAGTCTATTGACGATTTGGTTTTGGTGACAGGGCTTGCGGTGCGCTCCGTTCTACCCGGGGGATGAGAGGTTGCGGAAACCGAAGGATCTATTTGACGTAAGTACGCGTAACATTGAATCTTGGTATGATACTTCACGTGTTGGACGTCTTCGATGAGTCAATCACCAAATGTCTTACGTAATCAATCAAAAATCAATCATCGAATCTTTCAATTCTGTAAAAAACACATTTCATTTGAAACTGAACCATTTAAAAAAAAAACACGATGCGTTTCACGGTAAAAAGCACGAAAATCTGTCATCACCAGCAGCCTAAATTATAATCATTTCAATAATAGACGAAGAACCACCTCTCACGTCTTCCCTCGTGTTTTGTCAATTATATATACCCATCAGTCGAGTCACTTTTGAGAAAATTGAAATCAGTTCCGAGAATCTAATTTTTGGCAGTGTTTTGCTTCATATCTCCGTTCAACTGATGATTGCGGGAAGAATAGAACGTTAACTTTGAAGGAAATAATAATTCTTTGACTTCAACCTGCAGGAAACGCGGAGGAGTATATCGTATTCAGGTTTATTGTAATCTGAATCTTTTTGGCGCCTCAAGTTCTCCGGTGGGTGCACAGCAGTCCAGTATGAGATATTTTCCTTTGGGAGACGTCAGAAAGCTCACATCCTCTGACCCTGAAGGCCTGATAGTCACCTTTAACCTCCAGAGCCCGTCTTCGCCAATTTTATCCACAACTTACTCTTCACCTGCGGATGAATTATGTGGTTGATCCTTGAGCTCTCTGAAGAACAGGTTGAATCCCACATGAGTGAAGAATGCCTTCTTGACACCACACTCTACTGGTGCCTCCCCAACTTTGAAAAGCTGTCAAGCATCCCGCACCGTTCTGCAAACCTGGGCAATCTCCATGAAACTTGCAGTAGGCGGAGACCTGGTGCATCTTACATTGCGCGGTTCGTTTATTTTCTTCTTGTCGAGGGACCAACTCACTTTGATATTTGTCAAATTTCTTACTATTTCCAAGAGAATTTGCCTTGGTATTGCAGCACCTGTTGCTATTTTCAGATGGTTGGTGCACAAACTGCTGAAAGATGAACACAACTCAAATAGCAGTTTAGTCTCAGCAAGCACATGGTGGCCAAATGCCACATTATGCTAACTAAAGAGCCTAAGACGTAGGAAACTTAAAAAATCTGACTTTGCTTCCTAATACTCATCTAAACTCAGTAGTAGCATCCCGAACAGCAACTGACTCAGTGGGAGTCAAAAACTGAACAATACTCGCCAGGGATGCCAAGTCTTTTTGACTGAACACGAGATTCCCAGAGGAGAATCTAGGAAAAGCTTCTAGGCCTTCATGCTTGGGGCATTCTGTACTCCCTCACTGGGCATTGGAGTAAGATTAATACCGTCGAATCGTTTGCCACCAATGCTGTTCAGCTTCTCACTTATTGTAGTTCCAGTTTCATTCAATATTTTACCAATGAGTCCTGAGCAGGGTTTATACTTAAACTCTTTGTGCGAGTCAGTAGGTAGACAGTTGTTTTAAGAGTCTTCAAAGCCCTTCCTCTTCTGATATGAACTGTTACTCACACAGTAGTAATTAGTAAGGTAGCTGGCACTGACAGGCATTATTAGGTAGGAGTTAAGCAGCTGGTGTCTTACAGTAGGTTATTCTACTTTTGTGAATGTTGGATGAAGTTAGATAGAACAATGAAAGGGCAAGCAGTGAATTGGAAAGCACTGTCCACTTAGTACGTCTGAATGAACAGAGCCGTTTTAACCCGTTGTATGTACGATCACCCAACGCTCATTTGTGACATTATTGATTTATTAGTTATCAACATCATATTTAACGATTGCTAGTGCTGCTCTGTTGCAGCATCATAGTGGCGCTCAGCAACTAACCCCGCTGAGGGAGTGGAACAATACACACATGATATTAGGATCCCTTTAGCGCTACATCCCACGTTTCTTCGTTCAATTCCAGCTTTGCCCTGTCATCATTACCAACGCAAATTTACAAATTCTGAGTGGTTCCTCAGCATCAACGACTACCCAAAATTTTCAACTTTCTTCTTCAGCACGCTCGTAAGTTCACAATCGTCGGTACTTACCAGTAAGTTTTGTTCCAGGGCACCCAAGACGTACACATGCTGTCAAGAAAAACGCTGAACCACCTCATCACGGGTTTAGTTGGTTTATTGATGAACTTGAATCCAGACTCGAGATTTCAAAGTTACCCTCGCCCACAGTATTACGGTTATTAATGATCGGTTATCGTCTGTATTTTATTGCTTTTGTACTAAAAACAAAACTTTGATATAGAAATGTATTTATCTGCCCAATCTGTAAATAAACATCAAATTCTTATCGGTCTTAACTTGTTTAAACTGTTTTGTTCGCCTTCATTCATTATTTCCTGCAGTATTATGTTGATTAAATCATAAGTACTCGTAAAGCCAATAAATATCGCATGTACATGAATTTGCAATTGAGATGTTCTATAATTAATGGCGAATGCGTGGTGTCAACGTGAGATCATCTACATTAGATAAGCAGCAACTGGGGTTGGTTGGGGTATTTTGTTGGATCGAGCCATTCCCCTGTCAAAAAGTAGTGGACGGTGCGTGAGTGGCTAACATAGAAAGGTGGAATCGTGGCGTAAGAGGATTGCTATTTTCAGAGGTTTAACGATATCCCACGTGATTGTGCCTACCAAGCCCCAGCCACAAGAGTGCACATTGAGGACAATCCACTTGCCACTGCTGAATAAAAACAACCGCCCGAATAGTGGGCCCTTAAAATTTAACCCTTCCAAAGTGGATGATGTCATGTCACATCATGGTTTCTTTCGCCGCTTACATGTGATGGCATTTTACTGGGCTTTCAAGCAGTCAAATCACTGCTCCTATCAGGATCGAATTATGAGATTTGTGAGGTTCTAATTATCTTCATTAGCTTACAAAATACTCAACGGGTTTAGTTCTTCGCTGGTCCAATACCAAGATGCCTCAAACTGAAGCGCCAAGTTGGAATTGCAAACATTGAGTTTTCCGCTCAGAAGAATCGGACGAAAGGCTCAAAAGTTGGAGAATTCAAAATTGGAGAATATCCAGCTAGATGACAAAGTCAACCAAGCCTCGGCCACAGGATTACAAGTGGAAAAATAACAGACAAAACAGTAGTTACCTCATGTAAAACTGTTCTTCAGTTTTACTTTTCTTGGCTCTACGAAGTAGAAAGGAATGTGTAATCGGCCGAACAGAATAGCCCTTTTCAGATCTTCACGCTTCAGACCCGTCTGAGTGCGAAAAAGACTATTTGGGGAAAAACGGCTGAACCAACTCCTACTTGATGTCTAGCCCGAAGGTCACCATGGGACGCCAAAATAAGGGTATGAGCCAAATCCAGCCAAAACTAATTATAGTTTTTCATTGAATTTCTTGTATATGCAGCTCAAAATAACGCGACAACGCCATGGAATTCTGATTCGTAGGGGAACGATCAAAGCAGCACCGAAAATTTGGACGAAAATCGAATTCAGCGCCGTTTTTCCAATATAAACTCCACTCAAATCTAACTAGAATCTTCAGAAAAATGCAAGTGGTAGTTCACTCAAATTCCTGTACGATGAGTGTTGCTGTGTTGTTGTATACGCTCGTAAAATATTTAGGGGCTACTCCATTCCGGAATTTCAATCAAGGTTCTTTTCCATATCTGAAAGCTTTCACCCAATAACTCTGGAAAAGGGATTATTATTCTTTTCAAAAATAAATGGAATTCACAGTCCTGTTAATTCTCTATCAGGGAATGTGTGTGTGCAGCACAATTTATTCCGGAACTGTAAGCGCTACTGCTTTCTGTTATCGTGGAGTTTTACTTAGCTCACACGAACTGAGTGAAAAATAAGTTAAATTGGTTGAAAAAACAATGAACACCAGTGAATTTATGTAGACCTAAGGAAAGTGGTGTAATGCGGTGCTGCTTATATTTTATTTGCGTTTTGGAACACACGTTAGCTTAATGCGAGCTTTGTGGTTTCATTGAAGCCCAATTAATCAGATGGCATCTTCGCACAAGAAGTTTTGTTCAGTCGCTATAATGCCTAATAAATATTCTTGTTAGTGAGCGTCATATGTTTCGTTCATTTAATGAACCGTTCTCGTAATTGTATCTTCCATAAATGAGTAATCTACATACTCCACCTTTCATCTCTTTCAAGTTCATAGTTTAAGGTCATCTTTATTCCATCAGTGATGCTCAATCATACCTAAACATTCGTTATACATATCACTCTCCTATATTAATCACTATCCAATCCATGACTCAGCCACACTCCAAGTTTCATTCAATCACCGTTGCGAACACTTAACTTGAATTGTTCCCAAAAAGCTCGCTTTTTGTAAATGAAACGCGCTGTAAATTAAACAACGGACAAAAAAAATAAATTCAGAGCTACGACTTCCGTTTACGAAACTGAATGTGAGGGAAACACGTCAGGTACGGACGCTATTTAAGGCGCATTTGCGTGAAGTTGACGTCAACAAGTTGGCGGGATTAGGCTTGTTAAGCGGCCCCTGGATCATCCAGAAGGGGAATAATGAAGGTGTCGTCGAGAGGTCTTCTGTACGGTCTCATCGTAAGTCAGTTATTTGTTGCGAACAAATTATTTTAAAATTTCCTGCGTGTATAAAACACAATGAGTCGTTTACCGTAATTGTAAATAATAAAATCATTTACAATTTGTGTCCCCAGTTCTACATTAGAAACACCTCAGATTGGAATTTTCTTACCCTACAAAACTTGTCGTTTTATTAAATTAAGGAAAACATATCAGGCGCAGCTCATCGCACATTTTTCCTCAGTCCCACGAAAATTTAGCGGTTTCCATGGCTTAAGGTCCTAATCCAGTATATTTGTTACTTAGATTTGAACCTGATTTCACGTTTTAATGGAAATTGGTAGCGTTTAAGTTATCGTGTGCTCTTGCATATCATGGGTCTCATACAGTCTGATACTGAGGAACGCCCATTCGATCAGTAAAACGTACACCGTGGTACGTTTGGCTCGAGAACGGGATTGTCTGATCAACAAAAGCAAAATGGATTCGACACACCTAAATAGTTGTGTTTTCCCCATAAAACTAGCAAGTAGTTATAGTAATGTCATTCATTTCGGTGTGAAAATTGCATAAAATAGCCGGCAACAAACCGGCTAAGGGCTAAGTAACTAAATACGTTCGTCGGCGAATATTTGGGGAAGTTTCAAATCAACCCGATTTCCTTGCTCAGCAAAATTGTTAGTAAAATACTTAACTACTGTTCGTGTGACGCATGTACATCACAGATGTGTGCTGGTGAAAAAACTGTACGAATACTGTGCTTGATAGTAATAATAATAATAATAATAATAATAATAATAATAATAATGCGGTTTTACTGCCGTTTCACTGCCTAGTGCTCAGGCGATATTGGACCTTGCCTAGTGCCAGGAATTCTGAAGTTTTTTTGATATTACAAACAAATTTAGAATACAACACAAGGAATGAAGTGTTGACGACAGTAAGCGCTAATTTTGGCGAGATGAACAATACGATTTTTTGATAATTGAAAATTAGTTCAATGTAACTGCATCAGTTGCGTTTGATCATACAGGTTTTGGGAACAAGCGCGTGCAGCATTCAAAACCCGCTACCTAGGCAGTTCGTGGCTCCGGAGTTCAACAAGCAGGTAATGCACATTTTTTATGACTAATTTAATTATATTTCCTCATTTTTCATTTTTTTAAATCGCTAAATGTGCAGCTATCTCTGACTTATCTATCTTGGCCACGTGGTGCCATAACGAACAGTGTACCGTGAATTTGCCACATATCGTCCGTATACTGTTTCACTCCAGACTGAAGACCCCTCTCGATAGATTCCTGGAGAGTCGAATAAATAACCTCGACATATTCTGCCACTTGGCAGCTATACAATTCTACAATCCTACGTCCTTCTTACATTTTCGAAGGGTTTAGGGCCCACCAGAGTGTGGTGCAGATTCGTCTCTCGCCAGTTAGACCGTTGTAACCTTTTATTTTAAAGTTAAAGTATCCTCGTTTGTAAGAGTCATCAGCTCAATCAGGCATTCCCAAACCAGCTCTGAAGGTATCGCATAAGAAACCAGGGCCTCAAATACAGCCTGATTGTCCAACAGAATATAGATCTTTTCCCAATTCAGCCCCCTACACAGAAGGCGCTCACGCAGAGTGCCACCTCTAATGAAAAAATGCTGCCAGTGCACCGAATGGTATCGCTACCAGACCCCGTATTTCTACGAGACCACACGTAATGGAAAGGTTTTTTTCGGCTTAGAAATAAATTACAGGGTGTTTGTGACTAGTAATTAACTATATACCATCCTCTTTAGTGTTCCTGTGACAGTTCGTTTAAAATCGGTTAAAAGCTGAAATTGCACCGAAATACGTTACTTTTTCTTACATTTTCTCAATAAATACCTTTAATAAGTGACTTGAATGAACTGTCTTTTAGCGTCCTACATCTACATTTTGTTCTCTACAACAGTTTTCTTAATCATTGGTTGAACAGGGATAGAAGCTCAAATACGTCAGAAAATGAAATCTACCGAACAGCAAATCTTCGTTTCCTTTCCCACCACAACGGAGTTGAGGCAGGTTATGTAATTGGCTGGAAAAAGAGGTTTCGGATTTTCTTAACACGTTTATGTTTCAAGGGATTATGAGTCTGACGAACACTGTTGGGGAAAGTAATCGGTGTGTGCGCGTGAAAAATTGGCATATCTGAATCGGCTCAAACATCATAATTAGTTTGCAGGTCAACACGGAATGTCAAAATGAGAGTGTTAACTGAATCGGCTTCAAAATAACGTTATTTATCATGGTGATCAAAATACCAAATGCTTTCCCCTCCTATGACAGACCATTGAACAAAGATAAAAATTAGAATGTGTCGAAAATAATGTTTTTTCGAACATTTGAGTATATTCCAAATGTGATCAATCTTATAGAGTGTTTAACCACCAATACTCACATTTTGAATATGTGAACTATGTTGTCCCTACATTTTGTTCTCCATAAATGTTCCTGTAGAAAGGCGTTGAACGAAGATCTAGCGCTCACATATTTTTTCTTATAAATCACGATCATGTGACATCAGTGTACTCAAACTAATCAGGCTAGTAGTATATTTTGCCGCCTTTACGTTCGTAGTTAAATGCTGGTCATAAAGTAATCAAAAGCAACCTTCAGAATACCCTGAATTTGAACTGACGTATTTTATTTATTAATCTTTTTCACAGTGTCTACCAAGGGATTCCATAACTTCCAAGCTCGCAGCTTTCATTTTAGAACGTTGAATTGTGTTTCAACAAGTTCGGTTGAGTGGAAAACGGACTGGAATAGTAGCTAGAATGTAGGAAGGGCGGAGAAAAGTGGTGTGAGGCGTCGTATTGCTTTGATGTAATTCATAGTTCACTTTCAGAAAACAGGCTAGTTTGTTTAGTTACCTTGAACGTTTGCAAATAAATGCTTGTGTGTGTATGACACTGATTGGAAGAAATTGTGTTAGGTGTCATTGGAGTATTTCCATTTAGAACTGATCGATGTTTACTTTCCAGGAAGAGGAAACCAGCAAGTTGGAGGATTTACTCGAATTGACGAAACCAGCTCTCCACACGATGCTCAAAGGGCTAGCGACCCTCCTGATGCACATGTACCCCGAAATCGGCCCTAGACGCCCTAGCGAGCCGCCGAAAAAACCGAAAGAAGACGAACCCATCAAAGTGTTTCGGCAAATCATGCAAATACCCTCGCCCGTGTATCAGTACCCCTATAACGGCCAGCCTCAACAATTTCAACCTTCTTCTTCTCAAATGACCGGCCCTCAAGAGGCGTATCAAATTCAAAACGACCCTCAAGCCGAAAGGGATCAACAGGTTACTTTTCCCGCGACGCAATGTTCGGCGAACGGGTTCAACCCAGAAACCTGCCATCATCCCCCGTATACTAACACCGTGTCCGTTTTTTGACTATGGCGCTATCAGACGGTTTGGAGAACGTTTTGCAATCATGATACGAGCTCATTCGCGACTTGGTCTTCGTTTTTTTGTTCAATTCACTCATCTTGGGTTCAAATATCCTAACTTCGCGTTTTATTGTGCTAACTAAAAGTCTCTCTAGTCCAAAGCAATAACACCAAAAAATAAATTAAATATATTCGCGTGGTAGATATTTGTAAAACATGTCAACACGTGTATATCACAATAAATGTAATTACCAACGTGATAACCTGTTTGCGTGACTGATGTAACGCCCGTACGGCAAATAATTTATAACGTGAGGTGAAGGACGTGGCATTCTCGTACTTAAGTTTTTCGCTACCACATCAACGTACTCAGTGACAGTACCTTATTGAATCTGCCAACATGTACATTAAAATGTTCAGAAATATGTTATTTGAAAGATAAAACGTATTTGTGGGAATATAAAATCTTTAAAACTAATCGAGTTTTCGTTTAATTTCAACTGGATTAATGAGCCAATTTTCTTTCCTTTGAAACTTGGCTTGTATTTGAGAGTGAGGTGAGTGTCAAATACTCACAACTGATCCGTCAACGCATCATAGTCCAAGCACCAAGTTTTTCTTTGACGTCACAAGCCAACTACTCTTGAAAGAAAAGTATTTTTCTCGTTGAGTTCCGAAACATTTACAAATTATGAAAATGTCATTCAAAGCGTTTCAGAGATGCCTCAGTTTTGACTAATGACCATCACTGACTTACTCTCAATAACTGAAAAAAGACTGTGCTCACTTAAAATGCGTAAATCTCTTGAGGGTTTATTTTGTCATGTTAGTTTATTATAATCTCGTACTATGCAGCTGCTTGAAACGTTCTAGTACCTTATTGAATCTGGCAACGTTCCTAGAATTGGCTTCATTTTCAATCTCCGTGGGAGCTTTCAAGGTGCCTTTCTGCATCCACTATTTCGCTAAGTAGAGCGAATACTTTGAACTTCCAAGTACTCTAATTGTTCGTTCATTGAAGAAAATCGATATTCTCTTCTGCCAACTCCATTTTGTAGTCACTTACTTTGTATGGCACTCTGTCTGGGGTTCTGGGCCTTTAACATAATCCAGAAATTTAAATCTGCACCTCCTGACTCTTATTGTAGCCCCCCCCCCCCCAATGATCGAAGTTCAAGTTCTGAAGGAAGCTTTAGTATGGGAACAGAGCTCGGGATCGCTGGGACAACATTTCCAATCCCCTAGTAGCAAATTTGTCAGAAAACACAAACTCCCCGCACACTCCTCAAAGTCGGAGTCGAAAAACTGTTAAAGAACAAATAATGAGACGATTTGCTGAAAAGTTCTAGCTCATCCTACATTGTGATTCAAAATCGCTTTAATAGTTAACGTTATATTTAATAATAGTTCACTTGATTTTGTCGTCATTCTTACTATCAACAATTCCTTGTAGTAGTTCATTAGTTTTCAGCTAAGTTTTGTTAGTTAGGAGTTCTCGTAAATGATGGGTCAGGAGAGTAATGAATATATTGACGAGTACATTCGTAATCGTGTGACGATTAGGTTGATTGTTCACCCTTGTTTCTGCAAATCTCGTCAAAATTTTCAACAATACATTCTTTAAAAAGCAGATTCGTAGAAGACAATGAATATTTTGTAGTTGTAGTCCTAGTGATGAAACAGTACGTAAAATTATCATCCGTGGGAAAACCACGAGAGCAGCACAATAAATAATTGAAAATTTCGTTCTAAAGCGATTTTGGGAAAATCAGCTTTTTTCTTATGAATCTCATTAAAATTATACTAGCGTCTCTCAAAATATCAGGATGGTGAATAAGTTACCTCCACGACACAATAATTATCCTGAGCAACTACCGAAATTCAGGATTCGTTTTGTTGACTAGCTTTTTTCGAAATGTTTTGCTTTATAATTCCAGCATTCAGGACACGAACTCACTAAAATTAATTGCAACGGTATACCCATTAATAGTTTTAGTGATAACTATTAATAATTAGTAACATTGTAGTTTCTTAGTGTGCGTGGATTCTCATTGGCCTCGCTCCTTCAAATGACTGTGATGGTTCAATGGTCGTTTCTGTGTCTGTCTCTCGCTTTCCCGGGCTTAACAAGTGTTGAATATTGTGTAGACATCACCAGGGAATAGTTTAACCAAACGGTGGCTCTCAACTTAAAGGCTAAGATGGAGGAGTATTAACATTAATCATGTAATAAATATTGAACTAACTAACCAACTCAACTCTCGTAATTTCCACAATACGCTGGATGTACAGCCGGAATTTTCTTTCTGCACAATTTTACGGGGATGTTTACGGAGAAATGTTGGGTTTAATTATTTGAAAGTACTCGTTATGATCGTGTCCGAGAAAATTGAAAAAACGATCGTTTAATGTTAGAAAAACCTCACTCGTTGTCTTGGCGAGGGGAGAATGTGACGTTTCGTAGCAGCTGGACCTGGACTATCACTGATTCGAGTCCTTAGCGCTCATTTAAAGCGGCTTGTATGTAAATAAACTAAATAACAAATAACTACGTAAATAATGATATAGCACGGATCACTCATCTAAAAATTGAAGCGTAATTTGTAGGGGAGGGTAACGCAAGTCAACTACGCAAGTTTAAGAATAATAAATTATTATTTGCGCTACGATTTTACCGGGTTCTGTCCGAGTCATTTGTACACTTATTCGTCAAAAAATGCCGTTAACAACAGCAAGATTTGCGTGGGCACGAGAAACCGAAACTGAGTCCAGCTGAGATGGGAGAGCCACAACTTGGAAGGCAGTAGGAGGACGATGGAAGCGAATAAGATGAGCAGGGATATCCGTAGGAACAAGAAGGAAGCGAGTAGGACGAGCACGGGAGTGAGCAAGAGAGCTGTTGAAAAAAAAAACTTCATTAGCTAAAAATTAAATATAAAAAATGGGGTTGGTGCAATAATTATCGTTTTTAACAGGAAGACTCAAATGTCAAACCTCCAAAATGTATCGGGAATTCCCCTCTACAACTAACTAGTGTCACGTTTAAAATGGGCATTTGATAATTAAACTGAAATGCGTGATATGGTTGATCATGAAAGATCATTTGGTGTAATGGTTCACTAAGACAGTAGAAATTTCCACAAAAATGACGGAATTAATAAGAAGATTCCTTTGGAAATGAGAGTAACAAAAACTTACACCTGGAAGTGAAATAATGAAAGGAGTTACAAAAACTGTATAACGGAAATGAGAAAAGTAACAAAATTATGTTGCAAAACACACATCTTTCCGCATACATCCCGCAATAGCTCAGTTGTAACTAGGGAAATCCGTTTGTATCTCATTTGGTTTACATCAACACCGTATAATTAACAGGGTTCCCCTTGATTACGCTACTATCTTCGTCGCGAAACCACTGCATGGGTAACTGAGAGCTCTGAAGTTATATCGAGAGTATTGAAAAAAACATGTTGAGCAGCGTAACAGAGTTTTCCTCAGCCCCACGTACATTCCCGACGGTAAGTCAATATTCTGTTCCTTCAGCTCACACGAATTTTCAACATTTATTGAGCTACTGATACGTATGCAACGGCCTTCAATAATGACAATAGTTAATTGATAGGACCATCAAAATCTATTTCCTTTCAGGATTTGTTGACCGTTTTGGAATTAAATAGGAAACTGCAAAAAAGTTAGCCTACGTTTGTTGTTTGTCGTTTTTGATGAAATAAAACTTGGCTTTGGATCTCTATATTGAGTTTTGGAGCAACTTGACCAACCATAGTGAACTGCAGTCTAAATATCAAATTACATTCCTCGTTCATACAAAAATGAAAAGAGCTACACAATAAATTGTTAAACATTTTAAAGGAATCATATTCACCACATATGACACTAAAACTCTCCGGAAAAGCAAGGTATTAGTTAAGTCACTGCAGTCAGTACAGTGAAAGTGTAATAACGTTCACGAGACAATCAAATAACGAGCAACCCCAGAGATTCTTTTCAGTTCGCAAATAATAGAACGCTAAACACGATCCTTCGCAAAAAATTCTAGTTGACAGCCCCGTAAATCACCTGCGCTCCGATCGCTCAATAATGGCCGTGGCATGAGTAAGAGCATATCAATAAATACGGGAAATATGAGCGCTACCACTTTCCCACGTAAACGGGACGAATTTGAAAGAACTGAGTGAAAAATAAATTGGATCGCTAGTTAAATCCATGACAGTCGCCGAATGTATTTCTTACAACTCCTTAATGAGGAACTTATCGATACACAGTTGATGGAATCTGAGGTAAATAACAGATCGAGTTAACTGCCCCAATAATAAAACTCTCGGAATGTTCGTGACGCTTGGAAAGGTTGATTGACGTGTCACACTAATTGTTCATCGTGTGTGATATTAATCATTTTCAATAAATCCAATATGTTGGACATAATTTATATCTTTATCTATATATCGTATCACGGTATTATCAAGTAAGAGTATATCGTGTTATTACCGAACTAGACAATAATCAAAATCTATCGACGATAGTGAAAATATCTCCTCGTATCACAAATTTTGACATAACCGAGGTTTGGTGCACAAAATCGAACAAAAAAAATCATTTTCGAGAATTTTATGACTGTCTTAATTTTGTTTCAAGTTTTACACCGCATAATAAAAGTCAACATTTCTGAAGTGCGTTGCTTCGTGTGTCAAAACAGTAAAATGAATTAAACGGAAAAAGAACCGTGAAAATCAAATGTCATGTTGTTACACACCGACATAAACCTCATTATTTCACAGATTCGGTTATAGAATTGCCTAAAAAGGATTTTTATCTCAATATTTGGTCCCCCCCCCCCTCCCGGCATTCATTTCATATGGGCTTTCGTCGTGGAGACGAAGTATGCGAATACGGCGAAGCTTCGATGAAACATCCTAAAAGCCGCTGTCAGCTGAGGGCTATTTACGTGAGCGTGTTGCGATATTGGCAAAGAATTCACTCATTCAGTGTAAGCTTGTTGCCGCCAACTTGTGTATCCTTACATGCGCATAATGGCACAGTGTTTAAAAATACGATACTATTAACGGGCTTAAAGGAGTTTAGTATTTGGTAGTACGCCACCATGGACATACTCCCTTGTTAGCCACTATCAAACTATTTAAGTATGTGATATGCTTTTTAATTGAAAATAATTAAATAGGTATGCATTCGGAAGGAAGTGAATTTGAGAGGAATGACGTATTTACCGGGGCAGGGGAAGCAAATATGGGAGCAGGCTGCTGCGGAGCGAGACAAATGGTGAACGGTTGGGACGAGCAACAAGGCGTTGGGGCGGGAGCTGCGCAGTAGGTAGGGCACGGTTGCTGGCACTTGTACTTGGGGCAGCAGGGCACTGCGGAGCCGAGCGCCGCAACGGAAAGGATCGTCAGGATGAGCGAGGAAACGGACATGGCTTTGAAAGAGTCAATACCAAGACTTGGAAGTTGTCGGCCCGCTGTTGGGCAATTTATAGTGGTAACGCCCCTGACTGTTGAAGTAAACAGAAGTACGAAACGTGACGGGTGTAGCCCAAACAGAACACGATCACCCGCCGGAATATCGAGACAAACGAGGATGAACCGGAAAGGTTTAACGTCCTGTCGGGCGATCACTTCCCCACAGGAAGTACAACCCAATGCCACGAACACGTTTATGGTGATCTCGATCCTATTACTCAAGACTCTATTAACCTCCCTTTAGAGGGGATTATCTGTTGATGCTACTCAATGTCCACCATGAGTGTCCAACAACATCATTTGTGTAACCTACTATAGACCTACTTCTACATTTTTTCTGCAGTTGCGCTCCTCCAATGCTGTCACTTGGCATCCTCATCAAGAATTGATGACTCAATTGGGATTGGGTGGCCCAATATGGGAGGAAAGGCTCATCTGAGAGTATTCCCAGAGAAAAACAGCTGTGGGTTGGCAAACTATTGCCTGCCAGCATGAAAGATTTCCTCAAACCCACATATTTCAAGGTCATCGATTTGCTTGAGCAGTGGGTCAGATACTGCCCTAATTCACATCCTGCTGTCAATTCAAAGTTGAACTGAGGTCCAGTCAACTCTGACACTGACTATACTGTGGCTGCTACAATGCGGGGACTAAAGTGGCTCTGCAGCAGCACCTTGGAAATGCATTGGAACTCCATCACTAATACTATTTATTTTGTGTGTTGTGCTTATGGAGTAAATTTATGTTCCTTTAGTGGTATCCGCTTCAAAACACTCTTCAATCCATACTTTTGGTTTTTTAGGATCCCATACCATCGAACACTGTTTAACCACAATCCTGTCGATTACAACGGTCCTCTGGATAGGCGAAGTCGCCCTTCTCTTATCTGTTAAGCCTTTGGTAATCACTGAGTGCATCGAGCCTAGTTTGATCTCTGACCAAGCATGCTCCCTCCTTTAAACTTATGAGGGTGAGGCAATGGGTGGGCAGTGCAGCGAGTTTCCCAGGAGATAGGAAAGGACCTCATCTGGTCATGGTTTATATCGCTACCGCTGCCACAGATTTGGCTGACTCTTGTGTTTTTAATCATAGATCCAGATTGCCCCCCTACCCCTCTTCCTGTGGGTTATCAGGTTAACACTCTTATAGCGAAGATTTGACTACACCCAACCAAATGCCCCTTGTAAAAACGGAGATGAGGTCGACCCCACTTTGTCTGTTCTCCTCAACTCCGCCTAGCAGTCTTGAGAAGTTAATAACCAAGTACTCTTCCTCGTACGCCGTGCACATTGCTTTTCGAAATTTTTGTGAAAACAGTTCAAAACTGTCGATCAACCTGAAGTTTTCACCTCAACTAATCAATTGTTCACTAGTGTGTGTGTGTACAAAACGAGATGAAAACAATCCTTGAAAGCTTTGCACTCGTGAGATCTTTTTCAATCTGCAGTACTAATATTTCGTTTAGATTTTGCGTACTGTGTATACTAGACATTTTAGTCACTCAAGCTACATCATATTCAAGAGAAATCTACAAGTCACTTAACGCACGGTTATTATGAGTAATTATTTTAATTTAATATAAAAGTAATTACGGCATTTATTGCTAAATCCCAGCTCCAACTTAAAACCACAAAATCGTAAACTAAACATCTTTCATTAAATAATTATTGCCTCAAAACAATACCCAACGTCAACGAGTTTATTTCAAAATATGCGGTTATTGTTCAGATGAAGATATTTCTCACAAGTCGAAATCCGAACCCCAAACAGCCTTTTGTATTTGACAATAAATAATGTGCAAACGTCGACTTCATTTATAGTTTACTTGTAGCGCCTCTCGTCACAAACCTTTCTCGTCGCGTATTGGCTAATACGATTGACAAACCTTCTCCGAGTTAATACACTGCAACCGGTCGTTGTAAGCGGATTTCAACGACCTACTTAGAAAACAGAGGAACTCTCGCGTTGTTTTATCAAAACATTTCCGTTCGAACTGCTGACACCTAAGGACTGACCTTGTCGACAAATCTGAATGGTCGTATTCAGCAGGACTTGGCGATCTGGCGATCGTTTACCTTTTTGATGGGAGTGGCAACGACCTCATAGAGCTGACCGCAAGTACCGCTGAGGAAATTTGACCCCTAAAGATGGACGGGTTCAAACTGCAAGAAAATCAAAGGTCATCAAACTTCGGATGGTCACAAGTTCCTGTCTCGCAGCATTTGCAGCTCTGTACCTCTGACTTACCAATGTTGGTCACCTTGATAAACAGTGTACCATGAACAGGCCACATACCACCATATACTTTGTCTCTCCCCAGACAGAGAACCTCTCTCATCGCTTCTTGGGAAGTATAATAAATAACCCTGACTGCCTTTTTCTAGACAGATCCTACCAAAAGGGGGCGTGGCACTTCACCTCCCGAATGCTCTTCCTTGGTTTGGGAACGGTAGCCCTTGGTGGCCCCTACGAAGGGTTCACGTCTATATCTAACCAGATTGTCCCCCTCCTCATTTCTTTATACTCCCATATGATTCGGCTCACACAAGGTGTTATTCTTATCCATAGTCTTCAGATATTCCCACACCAGCAAGGGAGAAACGGTAAAAGAAGCCAGGACCGCAAGTGCAGCCCATTCCTGTCAGTGTTCATTAATCGCGCTAAGAATTGCTACTCAAAAGAGGCTTCCGAAGTTGGGCCTTCATTTGTTGAAGTCAACAACTATCGCACACAGTTCTAAATCGTCTACAATCTGATTAGGATTGGTGAATGAAACCAACCGTCTATATAGTGGTAGCTTACTGAACCAGTTTACTGACTCGCTAAGCATTGTGTAGTTGCTAAACAGCTTGTTGGGTTTGACAGCCAAGTAACGTGAGCCCCCAGAAATTACTTTTACCCTTGTCTCCAAGTATATTTCAGAGAATAAGTGTTACTGTTTCAAAATTCACCATACAACTCACAATACGTTCAACATGTTTTTGTAATCCTGAAGAAAGTCCCCACTGTCAAGTGAGTTTTCAGATAGGTCTGGTTATTCTTATTGCATGGCATCGTCTTTACTTTAATATCCTACGCTACAAGGGATTGGAGAGGAACATGCTATGAATTGCCTGCACGTTGGTTTTTCACCTGCTACAGGCACTGGCGTAGCAGAGGGTCGATAATTATGAAATTTTAATCTTTACCAGTTCCTACATCCACCAAGGACGTTTCTGTGTCGCTAATCTCAACAAATTCGATTACTAAGTAGTGCTACTACTTTGCAGCCATTACTAACTGTGCCGGAATTCAGTTCGACTCAGTGGTGTGAGCATCTCACTGCATGTGTAACTACGGTAACAACTGTGATTTATCAACGATAACCCACCAGAACGATGTAAAACCTAAAACTAGACAAAGAATTGATAATATCAGAATCCCCAGGCTCTCGCACTTCAGTGTAATATGAGGGTCCTCGTAAGGCCACACAGTTCTATCCATACCGCCGGTGTTTATGAACGTTCCACGAATATAATTATTAAGAGAAGCTACTTTCCTGAGAGGGTTTTGTTTTCACCGTTCTTATTACCGATGCGGAGCAATTTCAGCGTTGAAATTTGAATTTAATGAATAGGACGAGAGGAGAACAAGGGTTTATTATTTTAGGATGTTATGTTTCACGTGAAAAATTATTCAAGGTCAAGGTAACATTTTTATGTACTATAAAATCGATAAAACGCACTCCAACGAAGTTGTGTAATCTACTGAAGAAAAAGATTTTGAGCTCTCTTCAGCTATTCACGTTTTAACGCCTACTGAGCCAGAAAAAACTATTAAGAGAATGGTTAGTGTGTGTGAACTCGATTGAGAGATTCCATCTGAAAAAAATCTACTCAAACTTCATGTATATGCCATACGTTACCATGAGACGCCAAAATAAGGGTATGAGGAAAATATAGGAAACTATAGTTATCAAAACTTTAATTTTTTTGTTTTCTCAGAAACGGCTCCTACAAGTTTAGTTCCATTTTTGAGTATACAGCTCGAAATGACACAAAAGCGCCATGAAATACTAGTTTGTGGGGAAAATTACGAGAGAAACACAATGCATTACCAAAACATTGTAAATTCTGTTTAAATGTTATTAGAATCTTCAGAAAAATTGAGGTGGTAGTCCAATCACATTCCTATACGGTGGGCATTTGCTAACGCTCGTAAGATACAAAGAAGCTACTCCAGATATTCCGGAATTCCAACCACCTCCGTTACACTTACTACCATTTCTAAAAGGGCATGCCTGATTATTCAAAAATCAAGCACACAGCGTTATGAATTTCCTGTGCACAAATAGCTCAATAATTCCGGAACCATAATGGCCATCAGTTTTCATTGTGATAAACAGAATGCAGCCGCAACTATATTACCTAAAACACTGGAAATGGAGTTATGAAAAGTCTGAGTTGATTCGCAAAATACACGTTATTTTCGACGACCATTAATGGCGTAATAATAGTAGAGAGAACTAAACACTGAGCGTTTCATTTCTGCTACCACGTCGTCGGTGAAGTGTGGTCGATTTGATTTCATTTTTGCAGGCCGCTAGAATTTTGAATTGGTATTTCATAGCGCAATATCGAAAAATATAAATGAACCGGACTGACGGGTTCATTTGTCAAACAAAAGTACGAAAGTACAACCAAATTATTGTAAAGGTTGTACTGAACTCTTCAAGATTTTAACCAAAGCCTCAATTAGTTAACTAACCGAGTTAACAAATTCGCAGGATGTTATAACGAGCTCCGAAACGGTTTTCAGGCACACGGCCTGTGACTCAGGGCTCTACCCTCTTCAAAGAAATCCACATACATTCACGAACGGCGGCGAGCAGATAGTTCATTCACACACGTGATTCAGGTGACGAGAGCGATAGTCCAATAGGCTCGTCATTCAACCGATATCTAGGTTACTCCAGCTCATACGGGAGAGAGATATTGTTACCAACAAAGGTAGAGTGACGTTGTATCAGTTTCGGCGGGCACATGTGACGCTCGAAACCGATTAAGATTGCTCGTTCTTTCTTATTATGATAAGTTAAAACAGAAGAAAGAGATGACATTCGAAGAGGTGCAGGCGTCAGAACTTGACAGAACGCAGCATCATGAAGACGGGGCTGTATTTAATACTGGTGAGTTTGTCTACAGTTTTGGTCGATAAGAGACTACCTACAAAATCAGTAGTAACCTAAGTAATAGTAGTTATTATAGTTATCATAGTGATCAAAGCGCCAATTTATTTTTTTTTTCGAAAACTACCTCAACGATTTTGTTGACATTTCCTTGTATGGAAAATTCAAACTATTCCAACTACACCATGACATTTTAATTTGTGGGCAATGACCAGAGCAACACAATTAATTACCAAACATATCGAGGAAATCGGTTTCCCCCGTAAATTCTGATAAACTAACGCTTATAACATGTATAGGAACTACTCAAGAGTTTTTCTGATAGTTCGTACCCCATGTTTCCAAAACGGTACACACGATCGTTTTCAAAGTGATCGTGTTGAAAGTGTCATGAATATTCTGTGCACTGATCGCTTAATAATCTACGTGCTATCAGGACAAGCAGGGCAATAAATTTCTGAACCTGAATCCCCAACAGTTTCTATGAAGAACGTATTTATAAAGTGAAGTCATTTAGCCAGTCTCCCGGTAGAGAGCTGTAGCCCATGCGTTACCACGCAGTTGTCCAGTACGACTCATGATCTGTTTTCCCACCTGACCTACCTATTTACGTGGGTGGCATGTTTCAAATGGAGAGATCAACTCTGGCTACGTTTTTTTTTGTCATAACCTCGCAAACTGAAAGAAACGGTTGTTAGGTTGTCTATTAGCAGTCAACGATGCAATGTTTGGCACGATCGAGAGTCTTTGAAAAGAAGAAGAGCAACGCTTTGAACTCACCATGTTCCATAAGTAACTGGCCTGCCTCAGCCCTACATTATACTTGGACGTTCACGGATGTTGGGAAGAAAATGCATGTGTCACGTCCCCTTGGCGAGGATTCCCATCTCGCTTGCCATTTGTCTAATGCCCATTCATCAAGCTCGGCAACTCTTCTTTCAGTGGAGAGTTCTACACGAAGCTTGGCCCTGTTTTTTCGCTCCACATTTCCACCATCACAACTTTACAGTGATTGTGCCAGTACTTTATCTTTGATTAACCGTGAGTTTGCTACCCCAGACGACCCTGAGTAAATAAATGTCTAAGTAAGTAAAGTGATGTGTGTGTAAATAGGAAAATGACAAGAGCAGCACGATAAATTACGAAACAAATCGATTTTAGATCAGTTTTTTTTCTTATAATCTCCGCTTAAATTGTACTAGAATCTATATATTAATTCAGGTGGTAGTCGAATGATGTCCTTGTACGACTAGCGTTTAATATCGCGAATAAGACATATAGGAACTCCAGAAATTCCTGAATTCCAACCATCGTCATGTCACTTACTACCATTTTTAAAAGTTCGTATCCGGTTATTCCGAAACGGTGAGTACTGCCCTTCCCAAAAAATCACGCGGACAGACTTTTAAATCACCTGTGCACGTTTTTATGGTACGCAAAAATGCGGGTATGAGCAAAATCCACTTAATACTCACGATAGTTATATTAATCAAAACACTAAATGTTTTTTCCTCCCTTAAAACGGCTATAACGATGCTGATTAACGTTTTGTACGGACAGCGTCAAATAACACGAGAATACCATAAAGCTCTCATTGTGAGAAAATTGTGAGAGCAGCACAATAAATAACCAAACATTTCGGTGAAAATGGATTTTAGCATAGTTTTTTCCTTATAAACTCTGCCCAAATGTTACTAGAATCTTTTTAAAAAATTCAGGAGGTAGTCCAATCAAGTGCCTATCGATGTGTCTTTAATAAAGCTCATAGTTTTTACCCGATAACTCAGGAAACGTGATTATTATCCTTTTCAAAAAATCGTGTTTGCAGCATCATTAATTCTTTGTGTACCAATTGCTCAATGATGGTCAGGGCATGAGGATAGCAGAACAATAAATTCCGGAACTGTAAGCAATACCGACATTTGCCACCGTGAAGTTATGTAGATTTAAGGAAGGTTGCGATGTACCAAGTTCATTTATGCTTAGTGAAAAATAGATTGCATTAAAACTAGAGTGTACTTCAGGGCTGCGATGCGTCACACCGAATATTTTCGGTCTGAGTTAAATACTGGTCCCCCAAAATGAGTTATCCAACACTCGGGCAGAAATTGTAAATTGACCCGTTTCTGATTTCGCAGCTCGGAGTCCTCGTGGCACTAGTCGAAGCTACGTCAGAAAAGCCCGTCTTGGCGTCTCAAATCACCATCATTCCTCGTTACGACAAGGCCAAAGTTTGCTTCCACACATCCGACCACGTTCACGTGTCCGACGAGAGTTCGTCAGGTGCCGCGTTCAACGGAGGATATTCGGCCGAGCAGAGGGGAGGATCGGCGGCGACCGGAGGCGGTTGGTCCAAAGAAGGTCAAGGGTCTAAAGGGCTGATCGCCATTGCAGGTGGAAGCCCCAGGCATGGCAGTTCATCTTACAGTCACTCCTCTGGAAGTAGTGAACGTACTCAACAGAAATACAGTAGCCATCACAGTGAAAGCGGTAGCAGCGAGAAATCCGAAGAAAGCTGGAATATAAGAAACCATGATCAAGCTTTGGGTCCTGATGAACGTACGCCAAAATACATCCCGAATAGATCCTCGGATAGTGCCTTGGATGGAGGCTCTGAGTCTAGAAGACAATACCAGGATCGTCCCGGCAATGAGCCAAGGGGCGACTCCTCACAATACAGATATTCATACAGTTCAGAGCACCAGAGGTATCCTGAGAGTCACAATGCAAACAACTATTATGGAGATCTTCACAGGCCAGGTGGTTCCTCATATGGTCGTCAGATTCCCCAGTACTCACCTTACTCAGGTCCAATAAATCAAAACATCGGTGGCAACTATTATTCAGTAGCTGGTAGTTCAGGAAGATTTGGACAGTATGGACCCGGACCAGCTCACTCCCCTTATGCTCCAACATCCCCCACATCTGTAACTCAAAATTCTCAAACCATCAATCAAGGCTACCCATCAGAATATGGATACCCCGGTGGCCAATATTATGGCCATACTGGGTTTCCCAATTTCCCTCCCTCTGGATATCAACCACCATTCGGCCAACCCAGCCATGGAAGTCATGGGGACTACTACGGAGGAGTGAATATCCCTGGGCGGGTTCCATTTCCTGGCAGTTACGCCGGTCCTTCAGCATCACTCTCAGTAAACCAGTACGCCAATGGTGGTTTTAGGGGACCAACAGCACTGGAACAGCCATTCGGTCCACAAAGAAGTTGGCCTTCACAAAACGCCAACAGTTATGCAGGAATTATTCAAGCAGGAAACCAGTTTTCTATTACTCAAGGTGGCAATCAAAATCCGTTTGAACCAGCACGGTCTACAAGTCTACACGGTCTTGGGGGCCTTGGAGGAGGAGATATAACTGGACAACTGGGAGGCTTCCCAACTGGAGGAATTTCTGGTAACAGTGACGGACCTAGCGGACCTCAACAATCAATTGCATTCCAAACCATCCTAAATCAAATTCAGAATACCGGCGGAGGCTCAAGATCCCCAGGAGGGCCAAACAATGGGCCAGTCTCATTGAGTCAGTATCAGACCTTGCTGAATCAAATCCAAAATATCAACAGCGGATCATCCGGTGATGGAACAGGTCGTAACGGCAGAGGATGGCTCTTCAACATTGAATCCGGATTTGGAGGGCAAGCAGGAGGATTCGGATCGTGGGATCAAAAAAGTGCCTTGAGCAAGGAAAAGTTGGAAGCGTTGAGAATCATCAGTCAGATTGGACAAGGAGGCAGCAGCGGGCGTGGAACAGCAGCAGGCTTTTTCGGAGGACACTTCGAGCTAACCGAAAACGGGAAGCTGAAGTGGGTTGTGGATTCCGTTGAGTCGCATCGAAACTCCAACAGGTTTGCATTGAATTTTATTCCCGATTGTCATAACTGCTGTAAGCCCCGTCGCCTTGATCTTGTCTCTAATCTGCCTTCATTTGCAGGAACGACCACAAAGCATTCCTCGACCTTTCAAAAATATGCGGGCATCACTTCTACTGACCCATTCAGAGGAAAAGACTTTACAGATTTGACTGGAAACTCAGGAGGGATGTGCGCAACTAATCACAACTGCCCTTGTTGTTTAAAGGGACAGTCTCACTGCAATGGCCCATGTGCCTGTAAGGCACACCGTTGCTCATTTCTCTCGTGAGCTGGATTCTGAAATGATCTCGACCGAATATTGAACGGAACTTGTAAATTACAACCCATTGTTTCATACCTCTGTAGTATTTTACTTTACCTGCACCTCAATTAGTTTCGTTGGATATAGTTTCCCAACTGGCATGGAATGTAGCCGACATCTAAAATTGAAGTTATTTGGGCGTGGAAGCCATGATGGAGGGTCTCAATGGCCCATGAGAAGTTGTGGTGAAGTCGGCTAATGCGCGAATGAGTGGAACACACACTAACTGGTCTGGGGGAAGGAAAACCATATTTTCAAGCCCTGGCGCGCCAATAATCAATCAAAAATTTATTTCTGGTAATTCTGTAATTGACTGAGTTGAATACGGTTAATCAGTTCTCTGGGAATTTTCTCAAGTTGCAGGAATCGTGCAGACCTTTTAGAACTTGAGAGTTGTTCACTTGTTGAAGCCTGAGCTGGAGTCTGTTTGCACCCCTGTTCTCCTCCCTAACAGCGAGCTGTGGCAAGCTGGGTCAGAGAATCGAAGAAGAGTGAGCTCCATGGCACGTCCAGTTGTGTGCACCCTAGGCCTGGGTTTAACTAGGTCCAAACTAGCACAGTAAGCTCAGGCTTACAATAAACCAACCCAAGCCGTGTGTCTCCCCCAAAATGCACCAAAATGTGAAATGCGACAGCATAGCCCAGATGCCCAGAATGATGTTGTAGAGATATACCAGAGCTCAATGGTCCCATGAAGATGGATGTTCCCCTTTTCTAATTAATTCAGCGGTAGGGAAGATGAATAAGGGCACAATTAATTCGTTCGCTACACACAGTGGTACTACGGTCTCTATGAGTGTGTGTGTAATATCATGGTTGCAGCATTGGCTATGACATGGCGCGACGTGCGGAGCAAAGGAAGTGCTGGGTGTGTCAACAGGCGGGTTTCGATGCATCACTATCCACGCTGCGTTGCTCGGAGCATATCTGTGGTGGGCGTTTTATCGTGGAACCTAAAACCTCCTTTCCTTCTCCCTTCCAATCCTTTCAACTCTAGAGCTGGTGCACAGAGCTGTGGATAATTTATCGTGTTGTTTGAATGAGATCATTGGTACACTGCATTCATATAAATCGTGACAACAAATGAAGATGAAGCCCTAACTATTCATTTGAATTTTGAAACTCCTTGAGTGTACATACTTTTGAGTTAAAACGTCTTCAATTTCCGGTTTGTCTTGCATTCGCCATGACCATTAACAAACCACAAGGCCAAGTCTCGAAAGTTTGTGGTCTGAATCTAGAAAATCGACGTTTTTTCTGTCGTCAACTATTTGCGGCATTTTCAGTCGTATGTGGTATAGGTGTCCCATTGGACTAACGCCTCAATTTTTTTGAAGATTCTAATAACATTTGAGCGGAGTTTAAAAGGGGAAAAAATGCCTTAAAATCGTTTCGTCGAACTGTTCAGTAATTTGTTGTACTGCTCTCTCGATTTCCCCACAAATGGGAATTCAATCGGGGAATCAAGACCGTTATAGTTTGTGACGATTTGATGTTTTGATGACTATGATAAGTATAGTAAGTTTTGGGTAGATTTTACTCATACCTGCACTCTAGATATCAAGTTTGAGCTGATTTGGTTCAGAGACACTGGTCTGTTTCCTTATCCTGTTCGTGAACCATAGAAACGAACCAGTTCGTCCATCAGTCGACTGTCATGGCGCAGTTTCTGTATCATGCTAGAGGCCAGCCACGGACTCGGCATCCACCGAACCCAGACCTGCAGTGGCATGGAAGGTTCTGTAATTTTGCCAGTCTCCCGGTGGGGCTCTTGGGAAATCTCGTACGTCTGGGATGAGTTCTTAATCTGGTTTTCCACCTGATCTAACTATTTACTCAGGCGGTAAGTTTACTTGAGCAACGATTCAACTGTGACCACTTTTCTTTGTCATTACCCTCTTCGCTAACTGGGCAAATCGGTTATAGAGCTTCTTTGTAGCAGTCAATACTAGTAGGTTTGTTTGCTATTCCAACAATAGTCGCTCACTATCGTAGGAACTACAGTGGATCACCGTGTCCCATGAGGAACTGGCTAGTCAAGTGGTCTGGCTCAACCCATTTTCTTGAGAGACGTTCACGGATGTTCGGGAAGAACTCATACGTGTCACGTCCCTTTGACGAGGATTCCCATCTCGCTTGCCATTTCTCTAACGCCTATTCATCGACGGCAGCAAGTTTCTGTTCTGTGGTAAGATCCGCACGAAATTCAGCCCAAAGCGGGGGAAGCTCCCGTTTCACTCTCCACTTGTCAACCATGCACTCAACGGCCAAGTCAACTGGTAACTGACCAGTGATTACCTGGAGTGCTTCTGCTGATACAGTCTTATAAGCCTTGATGATCCACAGGAGCGCAGCTCTCTGGGATTGGTTCAATACTCTCTTTTGACTGTCAGTTTGCTACCCCTGACAACAGGGCAGTAGCCAATCACGCCTAGATACACGGCCTTATACATGACAATAATGTCATGGTAACACACACCCCAAGTGGCCTTAGTAATTGCACTCAGTGAGGTAAACCTTGCAATGGTGCCTTCAAGGGACTGGAGGTGTTGGTTGAAGCCCCATCTCTCACCTATATTTACTCCTAAATACTTGACGTGCTTTTCAAGAAGGAGCCTGTGGCCGCCAAAGCGTATTGAGGGTGGATTATTCACTTTTCCTTTCAAGAGGATTAGCTGGGTTTTTTCCTCAGCCATCTGCATTTTGACATACTCGCACCATAGGGAGACGGTGTAAAGCACGTGTTGGGGTTTTTCTTCGATTTGGCGGACTGAATCTGCAAAGATCAGCACAGTCAAGTCATCCACATAGGCTAGCAGTCAGCCACATAGCTCGCAGTCAGTCTCCATGAGCCGCCTGAGAAGACCTACAAAGAAGGCATTCCAGAGTACTGGTCCAAGGACCGAGCCCTGTGGGCCCTTCTCAATCTTTCTCTGAACGGAGACTTGCATGCATTCGATCGTAGCAGTTCTGTATGTCAGGTAACTTCTGAGGAGCGAGTACAGGTTGCGGGGGATTCCCCTACCTTTAAGCTGATACACACACACAACTAGGGTTTTTCGTATTTTTACCTAAAACGACTGTAACCAAAAAATTAGCCACAATAGCTCAGAAAATTTGATTTGTCGAACATTAGCTTGTTCTTTGTTCAAGTTTCTCAAAAACGGCTTGAACGATTTCAATCAAACTTACGGGGTACTCTCAACTAACAAGTACCAACATTTTCTCCCACATAAATGTTTCCGTAGGAATGCGTTCAACGAAGAAGCAGCATCCGTATAAACGGCAGGTTGGAAAGTTGTGCGTGTTACTACGCACCAGATATATTCATTTATATTTATTATCCTTATAAAAATTGAACTTGAAATCCTAAATCTGTTCATTTATTGCCCCAAAGAGGGAACAATTCCGCCTTAGTTCGCTAATAATAAATCATTTAAAGTGCGTTTTGACGCTTTTTTCTACGTTAACTGCCAGAAAAAAGACGAGTAGAGTTAGATCAGTTATGTAATCGGCTGAAAAAAAAGTTGGTTTCTCTACAAGGCGGATTAGGGCTGGTATCCCGCTGAGTCCGAAAAACACTATTTGAGGAAGTAGTTAGTGTGCGTCTGTGAACGAATTTTAGAGAAAACGACTGAACCAAACCAGCTCAAACTCCATGAGGCGCCAAAATAAGGGTATGAGTAAAATACGCTCAAAACTAACTGCAGTTATCTTAGTGATCAAAGCACGAAATAACTTTTTTCTCGGAAACCACTAACTATTTTAGTAAAATGTTTTATGTAGACAGCAGCTCCTGGTGAGATGAAAATACAATAAAATTCCCATCTGTGTGGAAATGGCGAGAGCAGCTCAACAAATTACCAAACATTTCGACGAAAATCGAGTTTAGCATCATTTTTTCATTATAAACTCGGCTCAAATCTCACTAGGTTGTTGAGAAATAGGTGGCAGTCCAACTAAGTACCTATAGGATGTGTCCTATAAAAGATGCTGGGGCTACTCCAGATATTCCGGAATCCATAATTTCTACACGTTTTTGCCCGATGACTCCATTTCGTGTTCGGAAAAATCAGGTTTACACCCTCATAAATTCTCGGTGCACCAACTTCCCATTATCGATCGGGGCATGAGTAGGAGCATCACAATAAATTCTGGATTTGTTCGCGCCTTGTATGTATCTTTTTGTCGCCGTGAAGTAATGTTTCAAATGAAGTGAGTGAGAAATAGAATAAGCAATGAAAACCATTGAATTGACATGGAGCTGAGGAAAGTTGTGTGATGCGGCGCACCTGGAATTTATTTTTTTTTTTTTCCGTATAATCGCATAACTATAAACGACTAAATTCTTAACCAACGTTTTTCCTCTTAGACTTCGGCTCGGTTACCAATGATGTCATTGTCCACATCGATAAGGAATACCAAGGACGAACATTTTTGACAAAATTGTTTCCCCCCCAAAATCTGCATCATCCGCAACATCCGTCGTCCGTTGAACTCCCGAGTTTTGAAACATGGCTATCGTTCAAATGCGAAAGGGTCGTTCACTTTCGCCGCTTTCAGGGGTCCACCGCCTTCTTGACCCTGAAATGATTATGATTTTGATGAGACTCGATGTTTCTTCGAACAGTTGACAAGCGGACAGGGTTACTCAACAGTGTCCGTCGAGCTCTTAACGCGATGAGCTCGACAGAAAACGATATTTGTTTACCGGTCAGAAGCTGACGCTCGGAGACTCGCATTTCCTCAAAAGCGTTTGCGACATCGTCGAAGAAAAGACGGTATAATAAGCAACCGCTGTATAAACTGACCTACCTAAGGGTTGAGTCATAGGTGGGCTCTTGATGTTGTGGCTAGCAATTGCTGACCCAAGACGCCGTGAGAATACAACACACTTGTTCGTTTACTTTCGGAATTGTTGCGCATTACCCAATTTTGTCAGCCACTCGTTATTTGTGATAGAGACCCCTTTGAACGAAAAGTTGAGAAATTGTAGCAACAGTTCCTTCTTACATTATTACAAAGAATGGCTTTATTAATGATTGAACACTTACTATTGTAATAGCGAGCCTTTTGAGGAGCAATCGGATTAGTATAAATATTTTAATGAAGATATGTGAGTACACAACAAATGAGGAATATGAATTAGTTTAACGGGAGTATGCGGGAACAACGTTGGCAATCTGTAAACAACTCGAAAAACATACGATTAAACGACTCCACACACAACTTTCCTCATTCCTTCGTACGCGCACACTTTCTTGCCGCTCTACCAATCAACATGTTGTGAATCTTTGGAGGACTAGGAGTTCTGGAAACTGTTAGTGCTTAACCGGTTTCTTTAGTTCATAACTCTGCCTGTCTCTTATTTGAGATGAGTGCGGCTGAAAGTACTGTTTTGTCAGTCCTAATGTTTCACAGGTCCATGCTTAGCTTCCTAAAGAATGCCAGGTATTTCCTGCAGGAGTCTTCTTCGACACGTTGACCTTGGAGAAGTTGTACCAAAGGCCAAAAATCGTTCCTTCTCAAGTCTTTGGTACTAGGACGTGATAGGGAGTTTTCTCGTTCATACCCCACCACCTGCACCAAGGGGTGTCGACTATGGCCCTAACATACAAGTGTTTGCACATTTTGCGGTGCCCTCTGACGATTCCCGACAATCTAATGCACTTCTAGTATATTCTCTCCCTCTCTTCTTGACTTGTCACGGAGATGCCCCACAGAGGGGAAGTGGTCCTGCAGGTACAGTAGACGAACCGAGTTTGACAAATTGTCCGCCCTCTCATTTCCATTGATTCCTTTCTGCCCAGGAATCCAATGTATTGTCGACACAAAGAGACCAACGACACGGACCAAAACATCTGCGTTCTAGAATTGAATATGGTTGACCGCAATCTTTAGAAAGCAGACCCCATCGTTCAACAAATTATACGGTGGAAAGGCTGGGTCAAAACCCACGAGAGAGGAACTCAAGAGCTGCGACCCACGTACGAGACAACTAGTCAGTCGATGGCAGTCTCTGGAAGTACGTGATGGCATACTTTAACACCGATGGGAAGGTAAAAAAGATACAAAGTGGTTACAGTGGGTGGTGCTTAGAGGAAGCATCAGTAGAATTCTGGAGCAATGCCACAGGAGTTCAACTGGAAATCGTTGGCGAAGATACGGCAGGAGTACTTTTGGCCTAGGATGTCCTCAGATGAACGTTCATGGTGCAATACAAAGGCCCACCATCAAGCAAACCTGCGCAACTACAACAATTGGCTGTGGGAGACATATTGGGGCAATAAGTATGTAGTGGTTGCGGCAGATTATTTTTCCAAGTGGCGTGAGGCAAGAAGCCCAGACCATTGCTACCATGACCATACTTCATGTATTCTCCGTACAGGAATTCCACAAGAAATACATACCGACCAAGGTCGGAAATTTCGAGTCTTTGCTGATAAAAGAAATTGGGAATGTCCGAAGTATTCACCGCACGAGAACTACCCCTCTGCATCCTCAATCACCTCGATTAGTTGAACGGCTAAACCTGACATTGACCAAACATTTAGCTATGTTTCTCAACTCCCATCAATCGGACTGAGATGAAAAGATACCACTGTTTTTGATGGCATGCCGTTCTACCCCTCACAGAACTACAGGTTTGTCTCCGCCTCAATTGATATACGGAAGAGATATTCGTTTGCCAAATAGTTCAGCAACGCCTCCTGCATAGCGTGTGCGCGTGAACACCGAATATGCTACATGGAACATTTGGAACAAGTCAGGAATTCGCCAGGGAAGAGGCAAAACTTCAAATGCGAACGCAGAAGGAAGCCTTTTATCGAAATGCGCAGCGTCCAACTCAGCAACAGGAAGATTGGGTATGGGTGTTCGACCCAAAACGAAAAAAAGGATACTTTCCAAAGTTGCAGCCATCCTGGACAGGAACCATGCGTGGTCACAAAACCAATAAACGACGTTTTATTTGACGTTCGCCTAGGAAAGACCATTCGCCGACTACATGCAAACGGATGTGAGACTCGAGGTCCAGCCTGAACCGTCGGGGGAGTAATGTGGTAGTTACCCATATGTTGTGTTTCAGTCGTTGTTGTTACGAGTTTTGAGTCGGTTTTTGCACTATTTTTGTTGTTGTTATTTATTGATTCTTACAATATGTTAATTATATTAGAGTTTGCAGAAGAGTTTAGCCGCCTCCTCCTCTACCAAACCGTCACGTAATCTATTTTATCACCCCTGGTTTTATCAGAAGCTTTACTGAGTGGCTAAAGCGCGTGTTTTTATTTTTTACTTTCCACTACACAAGGGCCAGAAAAATATTGCTATCGTGTTTTCGTCAGATCTTTACGTTTTGGGCCAACTGAATTCGAAAAATCTAATTTGCGCACGTGTGTGGAACTCTCTCGTTCGGGTTCAGGAACAGTCATATCGATGAGGAAACAGACCTGTGTCTGATTGAGCTGCTTATTTGTTTCATTTGTTCATTATTTTCGAAAAAAGGCGAAAATGATGTTTCTGTAGATTGAAAACGAGATAGGGGACTAAAATTGGCCAAACAACAAGGTTTTTCGCATTTTTCTCAATAACGGCTGTGACGATTTAAATCAAACTTTCGAATTATCTTTTACGAATCACTACTCAACATTTTTCCCCCATAAATATTTCCACGAAAACTCGAAGAAATACATGCCTAATAGAGCAAAAACGTATTTTTTTCACGTTTTGGCAAAACGGCTTCTACAGTTCACACCAAACTCATAAAATGTCTTCAGATGATCAGTACCCCTATACTGGTCTCAATGAGTCTTCCTCCGGCAGTCTATTGAATAGAAATAAAAACCAAAATGTATCAGAAATAGCGTTTTTTTTTAAACATTTTCATAAATCACTGAATCTGATCAACCCCACTGATTGGGTAGCGTATACTGTACTCATATTTTATTCTCCTCAATCATTTGTTTGTCCATATCTTGCACGGAAATATTGAAAGTAATTGCTCGGAAAATGAAATTTCTAGAACATTAAGTTATCGTTTCTCCCATTTTCTCAAAAACAGCTGCAAGGATTGCAATCGAACTTACGGAGTACTATCAACTAACTTACATAATAATCGTGTAAAATTAAAAAAAAGGGTGGTTTCAGTCGATTGGAAGGGGGGAGGGGAGAGGACGAAAGTGTACAAAAAACTAGGGTTTATTGTATTTTTCTCGAAAATGGCTCTAACGATTCGATCATTTACTAATCAATACCTAACTTTTCTACTCTACTCTACGCTGCAGGAGTAAGACACTCCAAACGATTTGTCTCAGAGCAAACAGGTGAGACAAGAGACACCCTCCTGAGGATGGAGAGGAAGGACTTAAGGCAGGTTGTTGGTATCATAACAGGACACTGCAGAATGAACAAACACATGTATGTTATGGGTATAGCCGAAACCCCTCTATGCAGGTGGTGTGGCACGGATGAAGAAACTCCCTACCATGTTCTGGCCCAGTGCCGGAGACTTGAGAGGGAGCGATTTTTGGTCTTTGGCACCACTTCTCCCAGGATGGATACCAACGAGGACTCCTTCAGGAACTACCTGGCTTTCCATAGAAAGCTAGGCATAGACCTGTAAGACACTAGGACTGGCACAATAGGTCATATGGCCGCGGTGCACACCCCATCACGGGGAGTACAGTCAGAAGATTATATATACTCTGTACATATCTCCCCTGAAAATACAGCGAACGGAAAGCCGAAAAAGCAAATGTTTTACAATTATTGGCGAAACGGCTTCAATGATGTTCACCAAACTCTCAGGATGTTTTCGAACAGTTAACACCACCACCATTGCTCACGACAAAAATTCCTGTGGCAGTCCATTGAACCGAGATATAAAAAGTTCCGATGTAACTTCTTCACCAGATTTTTACTTTCCTTGGCTCTACAAAGTAGAAAGGAAAGTTCTGTAATCGGCTGAAGAAAAATATTTTGAGTTTTTTTCAGATCTTTACGTTTCAGACCCTCCTGAGTCCAAAAAACATTTTAGGGAAAATGGTGTGTGTGTCTGAGAACGATGTTTAGAGAAAACGACTGTATCAAATCAGCTCAAACTTGATATTTAGCTCGCAGGTTACCATGAGACGCCAAAATAAGGGTATGAACAAAATCCACCGAATGTTAAGTGTAGTTATAATAGTGATCAAATCACCCATTTTTTTCACAAAAACTGCTCTAACGATTTTAATTACATTTTTTATATTGATAGCTCTCAATAAGGCAATTAATAATTATACCATACAATTACCATTCAAGGGAAACCGATGAGAGCAGCACAATAAATTACCAACATTATCGACGTAATCAATTTTAGAGTGGTTTTAGAAAAAACGACCGGACCAAATCAGCTCAAACTTGATATCTAGCCCGCAGGTTACTATTGGACGCCAAATTAAGAGTATGAGAAAAATCCACCGAAAGTTTACTATAGTTATCATAGTGGTCAAAACACCAAATATTTCACAAAAACAGCTCTAACGATTTTGATTAAATTTTTGATATTGATAGCGCTCAACAAGACAATTATATCATACAATTCCCATTCGAGGGAAAACGACGAGAGCAGCACAATAAATTATCAAAATTTTTAGCGCGTTTTTTACTTTCCTTGTTTTCCTTTTATACTCCGCTGAAATGTTACTAGAATATTTAAAAAATTATCTGATGCGTTGCAACACACAACTTTCCTTAGCTCTACGTCAATTCACTCGAGTACAAAGCTTTCTTCCACTTACTCAATTCATTTATCACTCAGTTAATTTGAACTTGGTCCAACAACGCTATACGGCAGCAGGAAGCGGTAGCGTTTACAATTCCGGAATTTTAGGGCTGCTCGTACTCATTCCCGAACGAGTACGAGCAGTAGCTTCTTCACCAGCTTTTTTTGAGAAGGATTGTCGAGTAAAAGGTGGGAGAAATAGTAATAAGTGGTTGGTATTTTTCGTCGATCGAATCAATATTTTTTCAACTGTATAAGAAAATATCCGGTGAGCCGAATCACACAACTCCCCTCACCACCACTTGCATTCGGCGGTTTTTATCGCTCTAACGACTCAGGAACTGTAAGCGCGTTAGCTCAACCTTCAACGTAGAAACTGGCGACGCTTGAGACTCCGGAATTTATTGGGGTGCTCCCACTAATTTGACTACTATCAATGAACTTTCAGTTCACAGACAATTTATGAAACTATCAAGATAATTATTCCGCAAAAGTTTAAGGCTTCTCTGTTGTAATAATCTCGTAGAAACTGCTATAAATGGTAGCAAGTGAATTGGTGTGGGCGAAGTGGTTTAGATTCCGGAATATCTGGGGTTGCTGCTTGACATCTGATGATCTTTGTTGAGCACGCATCATGTAAGTAGATTACTACGATTACTTCCTTTATTTAACTAACAATGCAAGGATTATCTAACGGGATTTATGAGGAACAAACTAGCTAAAGTCAATTTTTTCGAAATGTTTGATAATTTAATCAGTATCAGTGAAGCCGTTATGGTTTATTATTCATTCTGAATAATAACCCTATGTTTTCGGTCACGAAAATTTTTTTAGAACCCCCCCTCAAAATTCGATACTTTACGTTTCAAGACATGGGGATTCCAAATCTGCAATGTCCGTCCACCGCCCACCGTCCCCCGTCCCCCGACGGCTGTCCCCCGTCACCCGTCCGCCGTCTTTCGACGGGCCGTTTTGTGCCTTTAACGAGGTCTAAAAAATTCGTTATTTCGCACTAGAATCCCGTTTGGTATCTAGTTGTGCCCGCTATCGCGGCAATCCGATTGGACAAAGCCCATGGTTGTTCTGGACAAAAAATGGTTTACAACATTAACGAAACGCATTATAATCGCAAATAAGCCGTATTTCGTATCCTTTTCAAGGTATTTTTACATCCTGGGTCGAATGGAATGAGTATCAGACGTGTACAACTGCGTATAGAGAAATTACAGTAATTATTAGAGTCAACTAATTGAACGAACTCGCGGGAACTACAGCGAAAGTCAACGTTTCGTCGTTTGTAGTCCCTCCCTCCCGTCTCATCAAAAACCACCTGCCCGCTCGCCTTGCAACGTCGTGCCAATTGCCGAGGGTTCGGTGAAAGTCCCAGTCCCAATTTCTCCGACTCTTTTTGCCGGAGGGGGTGGAGGAGACCCCCTACATCGGATCATAAATGCCTACAGACGTTTACAGGCGCCTGGCGCCGGGGGGATATTCAGTTTCCGTAGTTCCACTGTACTCAGGTCATGTTTCGTATGGTTTACTAGTATTTTTCGATGCTGAATCGAATGGAATGGGTCTCGGAGCAATAATACTAGGTCAAGCTGTTCATGAGAATAATAAACCGTTTTGTAATAATTTTCAGAGTTTTTACTTTCCGCTAGTTCGATTTGCGTCAGAACGGCAGAACCGATTGAGATGGTTCTTTTTTATTTTGTTCGTTATTGTTAGTAGACATCAAAATAAGGTTCTGGGCGATTTAGGTTGATCGGAAAGAGGGGTGAGGAACAAAAATGTACCAAAAACTAGTGTTTTTAGCCTTTTTTTCGAAAACGGCTGTAACGATTTTGATTAAACTTTCAAATTATCTTTTACTAATTAATACCCAACTTTTCCTCTCCATGCTTTGCCTATGAAGCAAAAATACGTTTTTCACGCTTTTTGACAAAATGCGTAACGATAACTTCAACGATTTTCACCAAACCCTCAGGATGTTTTCGAATAGTTAATACCTACATATTGTTCTCGGATAATGTTCCTCTCGCAGTCCATTTAACAGAGATAAAAATCAAAATTTGTCGAAATAACGTTTTTTCCAACATTTCCGTAGATTCCAGAGTAACTGCTTCACCAGATGTGATCAATCTTACAGAGTGTCTTTTAGTCACCCATATCCACATTTCGTTCTCGATAATTATTTCTGTATATGTATATTGAACGGAGATATGAGCCAAGTTAATTCAGAAAAGGAGATTTGTCGAATATTAATTTATCGGTATTCCAATTTTCTCAAAAAACGCTCAAACGATTTCGATAAAACTTACGGAGTACTCTCAGCTAACTAATCCCTACATTTTGTTCTCCATAAATGTTTCTGTAGAAAGGCGTTCAATGAAAATATAGCACCCGCATATGTAGGTGATGTTCGAACTTAGGGGGTGGCGGAAAGTTGTGTGTTGCTACGCACCGCTCGTTAGATTAAAAAATCAGGCGTTCGGATCACTATTGCAACTGTAGTCAGTTTTAGGTCGATTTAGTTCATACGTAGTCATACAATTTTAGCCGATTAAGTTCAGCCTTTTACTACGAATCAGGTTCATGAAACACAGACCGTTTCCACTTGTGTGAACCCAGACTAGCTCGTAGAGCTATGAAAAAAAAATTGGAGAGGATCTTGGTCAAAACACCACCCTATTTTGGACTCCTCTCAGGAAGGACGACGCTGAAATAATGATTTTAACAAATGAAAATAATAATGGTTTCACTAAACATCAAAGATATCCGTTTAGGACTGTTCGTAATAATGTGCGGTAGTGTAACAGCAGAGTTCGAGGTTTTACGAATAACGCCAACGCCGTGTTCTATCTCGTCTGCTATCCCGCTTTACACAACGGATCTTCACACTCGGACGATTGCCTACCTTGGTGCCTTCAAGATCACGGTTTTAAGGTGGAATTGCTTCCAAGTTTTGGAGGTTGGACGATATTCCACTGCATGGAGCGAGCTAACCACCTCTAATACGATTTCAAATTGCGTGAAGCCTAAATTGGCGATGCATAATGAAACCAATTGTGTGAATAGTGGGCAGTGTGTGGATGGGCAACTTTTAACGATAGGATTTACTATAAACGATGGTACCTGTTCTTGGTGATTGGACGATATACCCGTAGATTGATGCCACATGATTGTAAGTGTACTGAATTGGGGGAGTCGTTCATTTTACAATTCAATACGTTTCTTCGGTTTATCTGCGTTCATCACTTGCGCGTATAATGTAATTCGAGTTTGGACGAGTACATCAAATTCGATGGAGAACACATTAATAGTAATTCATTTCTATAATCCTTACTGAAATTTTCCGGTGTCCACATTCCCCTCCTATTCCACACTCAAGTACGTTTTTGCAAGCGAATCCCATTTTGATCTCAGTCAATGCACCATGCTGTTATCCCATCTCAGTTGACTCAGTCCAAATTGCTCATTCCCAAATATTTCCCAGTGATCCCCAATTGTTCCCAAAAGATTTCCCACCCAATTGTTACTCAGTGTGTGTTTTTTCATTCCTGATTCAGCTCATGTTTCAAGTAATCTCATTTCCTAATGAATTGAGATTATTGCAGTTCAGCCAGTGATTTTGTATTACAAAAGGTCACTATCATATTCACTAATTAATCCCTGTAACCCTTGAGTTAGTTAGTCCATCTTAGATACGTTCCTCTTGCATCTAACGTGATCTTATGACGAATTACTACGTACGTGACTTCTTCGCAAGGTGTTTCTTTTGTTCATAAACAAAAACACCTTCTGTAGGGCTGGTACAAGATCGCATTTATCAGTGTAGTGGTTATTAGGAACAAGGGGTTTTGTTCTCATCTCCCACCATTCACCTCAGTATCGCTCATTCTGATATCAATGTTGCTCCAGTAAAGGGTATAAATGTGGTAGGCGCCGAATTAAAAAGGGGAAATAGCGTTTATTGGCAGTTGAAAGGAACGTCAGATTTTCGAATGCGCGAAATTGAGAGACAAACACGTTTTTACCAGCAGTTTCCGCAACCACCGAAACCGTATCCACCACATCCGCAACCGCCGAGACCGTATCCGTAGCCGAGACCGTAACCGTAGCCGCCATAGCCGAGGCCGCATCCAGCGCCAGAGACGCCGTGGAGAGCAGTGGTACAACAGGTGGTCTTAGCGGGAGCACCGCAACCCAATCCCCATCCGTAGCCACCGGAGTATGGGCCGTAACCACAGCCGAAACCGCCATAACCGTAACCGAGACCGCCATAACCGCAGCCAAGACCGTAGCCATAGCTTCCGAGGCCACATCCACAACCGCCGAGGCCATATCCGTATCCGTAGCCACCACATCCACCATAACCTCCGAGTCCGTAGCCATAGCCGTAGCCGAGACCGCCGTATCCGCAGGCAGGGGCAGTGGTACAGCAGGTGGTCTTAGCTGGGACAGCACAACCACAACCGCATGCTTCTGGGGCAGCAGCGACCTACAGAATACGCAAAAATATTATTAACTGTTTTACAAGCTCAGTGGAAGATAACATTTTATAAAGTGTATGGGCTTTACATGGTTTGTTGATGATTACATAGTAGCTGGAACATGAGGTATTGAACCTGACTGCAGAATGAAAATCAAGGACTAATGAACACGTTGAGAGTAACGTTTTGAATTAGCACTAACGCTCAGTTTGCACACTACTCTCAAATCATGAGCTTACTATCAATATATTTTTGAGCTTTAGTTAGTGTGGGACTTTTGAGGTACTTGGGAACTTACGCAAGCGATGGCGACGAGAGCGAAAGCGAGAACTTCCTTGGCGAACATTTTGGATTTGGGATTCAGTCTGGTTGTATCAAACGAACTGTACTTGCGTCTCTCCAAATTAATCGTTTATATACGAAACAGAATCCGAAAGGTAAGTCGCCTCTATCTCACGTACTTCGGAAGCTGACACGTACCTTCCAAGAGTCTGAAACAGCAAAACGCCGATTTGGGAAGGGGAAAAGAGAGAAACGCGAACTCCTTGCCGAACCCTCTCCCAGTCCTTCGGAGCAGGTTCAGCTACCCCTGGCCGCCGATTTTTTCCCGTAGGAACGCGAAACAGGAGGATAAGCCAAAACACGCTGTTTTGTTGTCTCAGTTGTTTCTGCTGGTCCTCGGGCCAACGGCTAGACGCTTTATCGCGTTATCTGCCGAGCCGTCAAGTCGAAGCATTGGGACGGCCTGCCGACACGCGCCTTGTCCATAACAAACGTGTCTGATGATTCGATAAGAGTTCTTGGCCGTATTGACGTATTTTTGGAATCAGAAGCGTTTCTCCTTCGGACGCGAGCGCGTCGCGCCTTCGCCCCAACCCACACAATTATAGGAGGTGCAATTGAAATTCGTACGGAGCAACAATGACGATAGCAAAAGAAGGCACCCCAATGTCTTCAGCTTTAATACTTTAGTTACGTTAAATGCTGCTACTTTAGTTGGGCAGTGCAATCACACAGTAATAAGAGTCACGAATTACATTGTAATTGACGATCAACAGCTAACATGACATTCCACAGCCCAAAACGAATTGAAAACACGAAATTTCAACAAATCAAATTTCCTGTATAAATACTATTAAAACTTTGTTATAAGCTGTGCAATTGCAAATGGTCACTTCGCAAATTCATCTCAAAACTCTAAAGCCAACATGGCAACATTTTAGTTGAACCTATTCAGTTTTATACACCTTCCTTACTTCGTTGAACAGAAAGGCCTCAGCAAACTTTAAAATTCCCGTTTTAAATTAAAAATTCCCCAATTAGGCTACAAATTTGCATATTGGAATTGAATATATTCTTCTAGTAATAAAACGTTTTGAAGAAAAAATTCCTAAGTTTGATAGAGTTCTGATTTTATGGGATTTGACGAAACCCTGAGATTCCTTGCCGTTGAAAGTATATGCCAGAGTCTACCAGCGTACCAGTCAATGTTGTGGCCAACCGCTGGATTTTATTTCGATATTGAATGTACGTGTTATATGTGAGCCCTTGTGGAGTTGATGACCGAGCCGGGTACAACGTTAACTTTCGCTGCATTGTCCCGTGAGTTCCTTGGTGCTGTAGAACTCTCTTTCACTATAGCCCGTATTTCTCGTGGTTCCACTGTTTTACGTCTGGAGGCAATCCCAGACCTCTGAGACCGGTCATTCTCGACTCAGCATTTAAACTATACCTAGGAAACGATACCAAACACGACATTAATGCCATAAAACTGCCGAAATTTTGTTTTCGACTAATTTCTTAAACCATTTTTTGCCCATAACCACGTGTTTCACACGGCCAGATTGCCGAGCAGGCAGACACAACTAGATACGAAATGAAACTTTGGTGCAAAAGAACGAGTTTTCAGACCACGGTACAGGTAAAATATGGCCTGGGCTGCAGACAGCAGGCAATGGCGGACGGACATCGCAGAGTTTAAATCCCTATGCCTGGAAACACAAAGCGCCAAATTTTGAGGAGGCGGGTTGTAAAAAAGTGTTCTGGTCTGGTGGTTCCGTCCACGCAAACCATTCGCTTTTTTGACGCAGACATTCAATGTGACCCACCGCCCGCTTTCCTGCAAAATTGAACCTGCACGTCATTGGAGTGGAGAAACAGGGCAAACCTCGCTACTGTCCGATCAGTCTGCTTTCCACTTTGCCTGAAGTCTTCGAATGGTTATTACTGCCCTCTCTCACTGAGTATCTGAACCCACAAGAGAAGCGTGGATACAACACTCGTCCTCACTCATGTCTCCATGAACTCCATCGGTTGGTAGGCGACATCCTTCTGGCCTACAAGTCCAAGAATGTCTGCCTTGGTCTCTACTTAGGTGTAGAGAAAGCTTCCGACGAAGTCTTTGATGAGGTTCTCCAGCCTACTCTAAAACACCGACACACTTTACACAATTGTACAGTCATACCTGTATCGTCAGAACCTTCCCTGTCAAAAGTTGCAACGCCTCTTGCAGAACTCACGACATAAAAGCGGGCGTCCCTCAAGGTAGCGTTCTCAGTCCTTTCCTGCACAATTACCTCGTCCACGCCTCCATCAAACAACATTTGCACAACTTTTCTCGACAACATGGCAGTCTTCGTTCAGGACTTTACGTGGGTTAAGGAAAGTCCGATGGCTTGCCTCGGTTGTTATAGTCTCCTGAAAAGTTAATAATCCAGCTGTCCATTGTGAAGTAAAAATGAGCCTTAAAAAAAAACAGCGCTTCTGTTCGTTGACATTAGCGCTACAGATTCGTTCGTTACACAAACGTGACAAAGACGGTTCGAAATTTTTTTTCTTTCGGTTTTCCGACGACGAAGTAATTTGGGATACAGTAATTATTCGTCTTCTCGAAATTAGCGCTGCTGGGGAGGGTTTCGTTTCTTCCACAATCGAAGATTGTTGTTTCAATCTACTTCCGGGGGCTCTTCCTCATAACAAAGTCAGATGAAGAATGATGTAACATTATTCCCCGATGAAGCGTAATTGAAGTAAGCAACTCAAGTCAATGCCAACTTTTCGTGAAGTGAAAAGATATCCATTTATTCCCTGGAGACAGCAGGGACTAGTCGTGGTCGAGTTGAGAGCGTTTTCAATGACTTGGAACACCTGAGAATTGTTTCTCTCCTTAGCTCTACTGAGTAGGAAAGAGAACCATATCGGCTGAACAAAATTGAGTTCTCGTTTCAAAGGCCTGTGTGCCTGACATCTGGTTGAGACGTCGCACACGCTGTGGCTGGTCTTGGACTCCATCGATCTCGTCTGAATCTGCTCCTAAGCCAAGTAAGCCTTCTGAGTTTGTGGCCGTTCTATAGTTATCCTATAGTTATAGAGATTTCCGCAAGATGTTTGTGTAGATCACGTGGATTGCCATTCCTATAGCGATGAGGGCCAGTTTGAGTCGAGAGAAACTGCATTGAGCGTCATGACGCTGTCTACAATGTCATCTGACGGCTCGGAACTAGAGAGACACTGCTACTTGGTTGTCTCAAGAGGACTGAGGCCTGCCGTCGTCGCCATTAGACTCAACCAGTTTGCAATGATCCTGAACGTCCCCGTTTGTAACGTGGATCTTCAGCTCATTCAGCAAGCCACGAAGAGCAACATGACAGAACGGAAGTTCGTACGTAGCAAGAATTCGCCCGACGATACAGTGACTAGATCGAGCGTATCGCCGAATTCATTGTTGTGTGGTACGACGTACAACTATTTTTTCGTCCGAATGCAATACTAACGTAACTCATTGAGTTGAGGCAAGTGAAAACCCCACAAACGTCTCTTCTTTTTACTTTCCTTGGCTCCGCGAATCAAAAGCGAAAGTTATGTAATCGGCGGAAAAATATTAGTCCCCAAAAGACTATTTGAGAAAAGTATAGTTATCGAAGAGATCACAACACCAAATATTTTTTTCTCAAAAACGGTTATAACAATTTTGATTGAATTTTTCTTATTGACAACTCCTGATGACACGACAGTACTGTGGGAAAAGGACAATACGGTACGAAATATTTCGACGAAAATCCATTTTCGCGCTGTTTGTTTCCCTATAAACTCCGTCTTCAGAAAAATTGACTACTACATAAATCTCGGATCACAACCCCCACCGCTACTGCTTCATATAACACCACAAGATCACCATAATAAATTCTGGAGCTACAAGCACTATCACTTGCAACCACTGTGAAGGTATGTTTGACCAAGTAAAAATAAAGCGAAAAACCAACTGAGTTAGTAGAAAAAGCCACGAACACAAGTGAATTGACGAAGAATTAAGGACAGTGAGTTATTTATCGGTGTTTTTCCAACGTTACGCATGTTCAGCAGTGCAATACCTCACGAGACACATGTGAATCTAAAGAGGAAAAATTATTCAAATCCCCCCTGGCTCTTTAAGTTAATCCAAAAATGTGTTTTCGTGTTCCGGGCGAACAACAAACGAACGACAGCTGTTTTCCGACCAATAATAACTAGTCGCGAAAGTCGTTAAAAATGTCTCAATCAAATAAACAAGTTTTGTTTGAAAATTTCACAATTCGTTCGACTCGACGAAACAAGAATTATTCGGCCGACGCCCGTTAGATTGTTTACCAACAATCGAGGAGTATCGCATTTTAAACGTTTCGCTGGCTTTGCAGGTTGCCATTTCACCACCTCTGCTTTGTTCAAACGATGAACCCGGAAATTGTTGTTAATATCAAATTAGGATGTTAGCGAAACAGAAATGTTCCGCTCGTGAAGGAATCAACGAGGTGGAAAAATATTGAGTTTAAAAAAATACGATGTCCGCTTAATATTAGTTTAATGATTTCAGTACTTTATCAGGTTATTTGTATAACACAAAGTGTGGATTGGGAGACAAGTTTGTATTTAGTTGAGTAATTTTTTTTAACGCGATTAGGACGAGAGAGTTGAGTGGTGGGCAATGAATAATGTGTAAACGTAGAGTTGAACTCAATGAACAGTTGAGCATTAGAGCAAGTTAACGTAGCGCCCAAGGTAATAGCAAAAACGACGACAATAGTTCAGTAAAACACAACGTAAGTGATAGGGTTCCATCTGTACCGTTAGCAAATTAAGGTAATGGTAGCTATGGACCTTGCAAGTATAATAGAGGCTGGGTACAGATAGTTCACGATAAAGCGCTGGAGTGTGATGTTAAAGAGAGGTAAGGAGTGGTGGGAGAAAACAACACACCCTTTCCACTGACTAAAACTGACTTTTAATGAGAGGATGGAAAGACCAGAGCGTTTCTTGGAACTTCAAAGATCAAGGTTGGCTAACATTCACGCCATTCACTGGTGGCAGGATTTGGATAGGGGGGGGGGTATCTAATGCCAAATTGCAGTATATAAGTAGGAATGTAGTTTCTACTGGTAAAACGAAATAATCATCAAACAGGATAATTAAATCGTTTGTTCCTTCGTAGTTATAATGATTTGATCCGTTCCTAGTGGTGTCTCCATTTGTTGTTCTTACATGCCTGTCTTGAGTAGAATATGAATAAGATAGCATTCCAGAGTAGCTGCATGGATGCTAGGATCATGTTGATCCAGGTAGTAATATTCTTTTTTATTTATTTTCGAAGTAAAACCAGGCCTTTTGTCGAGGCTGTTAAAACGAACTCCAGTGCAGTAGTCTTATCTCCGTGGTTGAGGGATGCACGTGAAGTGGTTATGAAGATGGAATGAAGTAAAACTCAAATTTGGAATAATCCAATAGGATTAAAACTTTTATTGAGGAAAGGCTACAAAAATCGTAAAAAAATTAAATCGAGGTTTGTTGTAACATTAGTCAGCCTGGATTTTGACATGGTGATGACGTTTCTTGTGATGACTTTCAACAGATGCTGAGCTAGCAACTACTCAACCAGAGTTTACCAACATCCGCATCCGTTACCGCCCCAGCCACCGCATCCACCCCAGCCGCCATAGCCGCCGTAGCCGCCATAGCCGCCGTAGCCGCCATAACCGCCCCAGCCTCCGTAACCACCATAGCCGCATCCGCAACCACAGCCATCACCGTATCCCCAACCTCCCCAGCCGCCGCAGCCGCCGCATCCACCATTACCCCATCCGCCGTATCCACCGCCATAACCCCATCCGCCGTATCCACCAAGACCCCATCCACCGTGTCCCCAACCTCCCCAGTTTCCGTTACCGCAAACTTGGTGGCAAGTTTTGATGGGAACGCAGCTAGTTACTGGAACAGTTTGGCATTGAGTGTGGGTGCAACAGCAACCTCCACAGGGTTCTGGTTCGGCAGCGGGAGCTGCTTGAGCCTGAAATCATTATAAATATTTATTAAAGTGACGAATATAATTCTGGCTATTTAATTGATACACCATTTGATTTCCTCAATTAACAACTTAGCACCCCCTAAAGTTGAACCAGTTGCTTCTTACTCATCCCATTCAAGTTTTCTGAAGCTCCAGAAGAATTTTTCATAACGAAAATTATGAACGTACGAACTATATTTCTTATTGTTTTCATGGTACTTCCTGACAAGAGCTGTCACAGGTCTGTTTCCTCACCGTTATATCTGTCGAAAAAAAATTCTGGTGGGCACACTACACACTTACAGTGAGCAGGACCAGTGGAAGTCTCCTCATCATGACCCCCCCCCCCTTAACCACCACCTTTTTCTCAAGAACTGACACTTTCCTCCAAATATAGTGACTTTCAAATCAATTAATTGATTTTTTAACAAAATAAATATTCTTCCGACTCGAAAATCATTTACCAAAAAAATGAAGCCGTAAAATGCAAATATTTTTTCAAATCAATTGAATGAACTTAAAAAAACTCACTGCACAGAATTTCAAGACGAATTCCAAAAGTTTCTTTACAAAGATCAATTAAATGATTATCGAAGTGAATCATTACAATATCAATGGATTCATTTATGATACATTTGCCGTCTGAGTACAGTTGACCCACAACTTTCTAACAAAAATGTGAACTCTTTTCTTTCTCAAGTTCTTGAAAAGATACGATTTCCCTAGGCCAAGCAGCCCGTGTCGAATGGATTATTTACTAAATGAAATAAAAAACGATTCAGCAACCTCCTAAATTTGACTCGTCCAAAAATTAATTGAATCCTTCCTATCCGAAACCGATATTTTCTGTTCGTTAATCTATTTCCACTTCGAATCAACACCATAGAACCCTTCCTTAACACGCACTGGTTCCTTTCGACAGAAGAATAACCCAAATTACGCGACTGACGAGTTTTTCTGGGAACATTTTATTTTACCCTTCGACCAAATTAACGATTTTCCATTTAGCTGTCAATACAAAGCGAGACTTTTTCCAAATTAGTTGAGTAATTCTCCTTGGCTCCTAATTGATTACATATTTTTAGTAATATTTACCTAATCGAATTACCTGAATCCTTTATCAACCAATTTTGAATCAAATAAACTCTGTTCTTGGACGATGGAATTTGTCTCGAAGACAAATTGACATTTTAATTCAATTGAATAATTTTTCTTAACGCATGACTCCTCATTATTGTTTAAAAAGTAGACACTAAATAATTTTTTAACTCGTTGTCGTCAAGAAAAAATAAATACCTTTCCTAATTCTCTACATTAAACTACTCGATCGTGTGGGATATAACAAATTGGTCAAGTGAAGTCAATGCTGTGCAAATGAATCATTTGCTCCATGAATCATTAACTTCTTTTCGAATTGAGAAACCCCGTTTTCGTTGAATTGAACCAAACATGTCTTCCCCTAAATCTTTATATTTCATTGCATTATAGGGTCGCTACCTATCTCAAATCAAACGAATTCTTTTAGTAGTCAAATCGACCGCTTCCCCAAATCGAGGATATTTTTCAACGGAAATGGAATTTTTTCACGACACCAGGTAAATGCTACTCAGCCAAATATGTTTACTATGTTCTGTGCAGTGAAGGAACTGACACAGATTCAAAATAATTATAAATTGAAGTATATTTATTTACTCGGCGTGTGTTGATGAATGGAATAGCCTTCAAAGGGACGGGAAAAATATTTTAAAAAAGGTGACATCTAAAAAATGGTGGCGATTTGGAAGGCGTTCATAGTGGAAATTTACTGGAAGTTGTGACGTTTGACGGTTCTAGTGCACAAATTTACGCGCTACTTAATCAGGTGACCCTCATAACTGTGGCTCACAATCCACATAGACCATATCGCAACAACGCTTACGAGCGAATTTGAAACAAAATAGTAATCATTCAACTTACAGCGACAAGCCAGATGGCGAGAAAAGCGAAGCTAGCGGCGAACTTGAAAGCCATTTTCCCTTTTCGGTTCGTAAGTAATGATCTGAGCTCCGTTATTGCCTTTTATACGAAAAACGGAGGTTAACCTACATGTTGACACCGGAATCGGTGGCACGTAGACGAGATTGGGTTTCTAAGGCGACCCGGCAAACGCAAACGTCCGAACATTATCCGGCGTACGACCGCTCGCTTCCTCGTTCAATTTCTCTCAATTGGACGACAGATAATCGGAATCAATGCCTTTTTTGAGGGTGCTTTCTCAGCGTTTTACTTCGATGATAATAACGTGCGTCGCACGTCTTCCAGTCCCGTGTTCCTGGATAGCATTTTTTGTTTTTGGTTCAGTTTACTATCGCGTTTCGCGAAAATGAAGTTTCGTTCAAATCGTACGCGTAAGCGTTATGAGAACGAACCGCTTTTGATGTTTTCTTTTTCTTAGCTCACCTAAGCAGGGAAGAGTTTGTGGAACAGTCTGAAAAAACCCAGCTTAATTTAGATCATTACGCTTCGAATGATTTTTAGGCCAAAAAATTAAATACATATCTGTAGAAACATCAAGAAAAAAATCCTCGACAAAATCTGTTCTAATTTTATGTCAACATGGGGCACAAAAACGATGTCATGAGCGAAACCGGTTCAAAACATACATTTTTTCTCTCGACAGCAATGAAATATATTATTTAAAACATTCTACTATAATCGATTCCAGTTTCCCAAGCCCTACGAGGTAGGAAGAGAAGTAATCGCATGAAGGTTTGAAAAATCTGAGACTCTCTACTTTCCAAAGCCTTCCCGAGGAAGGAAGAAAAGTAATCGCACGAAGGTTTAGAAAATCTGAGGCTTTTTACTTTCCAAAGCCTTCCCGATGAAAAAAAATGAGCAAAATTGGCTAACTGTAATCACGACAATGGTCAAAATACCGAAAAAGGGCTATCAGATTTTTTATTTGGACAGTACAAAACGACACGGAAGTATCATAAATGTTTCTTTACTGGGAAAATGCAGATAGTAGTCCGAGGTTTGACAAAAGGCGAGTTTGATGCAACTTTTATTCATAAATCAAGCTCACACGACACAATCGTTCTCAAAAAACTATGATGGTAGTTCAATGTACTGCCTAAGAGTTCAGTAGCTGCCATACAATCATTAGCAATCGTCGTATTGGCTATATTTTGTCGCAGTGTTTCTTCCATAATTACCGGACTTTGGACACAAAGTCGTGTTGGCAGTTCCATCAATTAATCGTACGTTTGTTTTTCAATGCGGGTCTCAGCGTGAGTAGCAGCAGCTCGATAACGTTTTATAACGTTAAGCGAGTAAATTCCAGAGAAAGTTCCACAAGATTCACTTAAACTGAGTAAAGAACGTAATGGATTAGCTGCTCGAGTGGTAACAATAGTGAAATGTGCGTTGGGCATAGGAACATTGTATGATGCGTTGCACCAGATATTTTCGATGGCTCCACTACCACTATTAGTTTACGTTGTACAACATGGCAATACCATTTGCCTTAGGCTTGAGTATCTTGAGATTGAAGCTGTTACGAGAGGCGATCTTGATGAAAGACAATGCGGGCGGTGTGTGGATTGAAATGTTGCCCTAATAGAGAATCTCTAGGGAAGAAATGAGGTCTCGCAAGGCACCTAAAGACCTGCCAAAACGTGTATCTTTGAAGCACCGTATGTGTCCTGGCGCTTTGGATGGTGCGGAGGAAGTGTCAAATATAGTCGTCGATTGAATGTTTCGGCGCGTACCCTAGAGTGTGATCAGCCGTGAGTGGCTCTTTTTGTGTCTTGAATGGTGGTCTTTCCAATGGGACTCTTATTTCACACCAATGCGTGCCAAAGCCTGCATCATTGTGACCCTCTGGGTTAATTTATTTTCCTGAAGGTCCGTAAAGCTGCAACTCCGAACATTTTTGAGTGTCTTAACATCCTAATTGGGGGCAAAGTGAGGCCACCAAAACCGGTTGCTGTCTGTGCTGGTTAGTTCATGCTTTGATAATCCCTGACTGGGTTGCCTTGAAATGCCCAATCAGAAATCACTTTGCCATGATTCTGGAAAGACTTACTTTCTGTTGGCGTTTTTGATACTTAACTTCGATACTTCATTTCTCTTATGGCTGACATAGAAAGTTCATTGTGATGTGCTTCACTATGCCTTTGAAAGTACAAACAGTTAGCAGGTCACCCCTACACTCTTACACTATCCGCTGTATTTTTGGTGGGAATAACTTCAATGTTGGAAAGTAACGTGGGTTTAATGGGGTGAAAACATTGTGCTACTTCTGCTCAAGCACTAGTGCAGTCCATTTCGTTTTAAATCCCATCACTTAATCTCTCTCTTGTGCACTTCGCTATTGACGTCGATCTGAGTGATGGTTCCCCTTGATTAATAATGATGAAACACATCGTACTCTTGCGTGATCTAACGGTGCAACGTTGTGAACCCCTAGGTAGGACTTTCTCAATTATTCATAACCATGTAGTGCAACTAAAGCAGGCGAAACTCATATCTTGCGAGCCACTCGGTTGATGAATTTTGCCAATCTGCAAATAATATAAAACACGCACTTTTCATACTGCATTGTGCTCTACTGCCAGCAACGTTGCAGATCATTGAGTTAATTATTGGCGAAACTGGAGAGGGAAACGCTATGTGTGGAACAAACAGTTTTGGGATGAGATAAACGATGACACAGCTAATAAGTATCACAATTGTATAATTAATCTTTGGCAGCTCAGTCAATTTTAGGTTATAAAACAAATATTGTTGACTTATGGATAGGTTAGCAAACACAGCAATGCGATCCACATCCACCCCAACCACTACTACGACATCCTCCTCCACATCCACATCCGCATCCTCCTCCACATCCACCTCCGCATCCACAGCCACATCCACCTCCACATCCTCCTCCACATCCACATCCGCATCCTCCTCCACATCCACAGCCACATCCACCGCCACATTCACAACCACAGCCGCATCCACCGCAACCACATCCACAATTTCCACATCCTCCTCCACACAGTTCCCAACCGTCACCACAACAGCATCCATCACCACATCCACCACAACCCCCGCCGCATCCACAACAGCCCCCATCCTCGCATCCCCCACAACATCTTCCACAACATCCACCACAACATCCACCTCCGCATCCATCACCACTACATCCCTCACAGCCACCACAACATCCACCACAGCCTCCACAACATCCACCACCGCATCCACCACAGCCCCCACAACATCCACCACAGCCTCCACAACATCCACCACAGCCTCCACAACATCCACCACCGCATCCCCCGCAGCCCCCACAACATCCACCACAGCCTCCAAAACATCCGCCACCGCATCCACCACAGACACCTCCACATCCATCGAAATTGCAATCCCCGCAGCAGTCACAACTTCCAAGTTTGAACAATCGAGTGCATGCCTTAACTGGGACGCATGAAGACAGCGGTACACAGAAAGTTTTACACACTGTACATCCACATTCTGGAGTTGGAGATCCAGTTGACATCTGCAATAATAAAATCAGGTATCACGTGTATGGAATTGATCACTTGTTATTCATCTTGACACACCCAATACCCGAAGGTTTAAAACTAGCAGCATCCTCAACACTATCGTTGAGGCGGTAATAGTGACGAAATGAGTCCAAGCCTACCTTCCCTACTCAACCATTTCCTACTGGGAGACTGTGGTTAATCTCAGAACTTGTCCTGTCTGCACTTTGAGGCCAAACGGTGGCCATATACTATAAAGCTCTCATTGAGAACAATCCTGAGCTAACTTTGACCCTCATACTAACTTATTTAATTCAAGGCGCTCGTCAAGATTTCTGGAATGGACTACCGAGACCCCAACTTCTACTGTTTGGAACACGTAACAAAAACAGTTAGACCTGAGGCCAGTATCATCCACCATTAGGTGCTTCGTGCCAGAGCCTTGGAGAGCCTCACCGCACTTACCCCTCACTGAAATCAGGTTAATAGGTGAAATTTTGAACGTGTTGAATATTCGCAAAGTTAAACCAAAAGATGCTTTTTCAGAGATACACGCCGAACGCTTGAAGCACTGACGTGTCCAGATTCATTAGAATAAACTAACAGTGGAATATATGCTAAAGTAACGCCCAGAGGCTAAATTTCTCAATCGTTGGCATCTCGCTCAATTGCAGCGTATATACTATACCGAGACAGAGAGTATTGCCAACTCCTCATTTTATAACTTGTATTACACATTCACAAAAGGGAAATCTCAGTCTATACAGTAACTCACCTGATATGGATGAGAAGTATACAAACATCCTTTTGGTTTATTATTCATTGTGAATAATTACCCTACGTTTTCGGTCACGAAAAATTTTTTACAACCCCCCCTCAAAATTTGATACTTTACATTTCAAGACATGGAGATTCCAAATTTGCAATGTCCATCCGCCGTCCCCCGTCCGCCATCCGGGTCGTTTTGTGCCTTTAACATGGTCTAAAAAATTCGTTCTTTTGCAAAAAAATCCCATTTGGTATCTAGTTGTGCCTGCCATCTCGGCAATCCGATCGGACGAAGCCCATGGTTGTTATGGGCAAAAAATGGTTGAAAAAATTAACGAAACGCAGTATAAAGCAGGAACTACAGCGGAAGTCAACGTTTCGTCGTTAGTACTCCCTCCCTCCCTCCCTCACGTCATATCAAACTCAATCACCTGCCCGCTCGACTCGCAACGGGTTCGCTGGAAGCCCCCGTCCCAATTTCCCCGTCTCTTTTTGCCCGACAGGGCAGAGGAAGGTTAGGGCCACTTGCTCTGCACACCCTTCCATCGGATCATAAATGCCTACAGACGTTTACGGGCGCCTGGCGCCTGGGGAATATTTAGTTTCCGTAGTTCCATTGTAGCCAGGTCATGTTTCGTATGGTTTACTAGTATTCGATACTGAATTGAATGGGATGGGTCTGGGAGCAGTAATACTAGGTCAAGCTGTTCATGAGAATAATAAACCATTGTGTAATAATTTGCAGGGTTTTTTTTGTATGGTTTGGACTGTTGCATATTTGAGAATTTGAGATGCCCATATGTGTAATCGACTACTTTTGCTGTTTCTTAAGCTCCCTTCTGGTTATACTTTGTATTTCCTAACAAACTCATACCTGGGAACCTTCATGTCACCTCTGTAAAGTGTAAAGGTTTCCAAGTTCCTGATTTTAGCTGGGTGACCGCTACTCGCCTGAGGCACCAGAGCTATTCCAAGCATCGTAAATCTATATGCCACCTTCATAGCCAGCTGACAAACTCATCAAGAGAAAAAAGGCCAAACATTTCATCCATTTCCTCTTCAGGTGTGGTTTTCATCACCCCCGCTATTACGTAAGTAGTAAGCCTTCGTACTTTAGCTAGGCTACTACAGTTCTCCCAGACGGCAGCTCCCCTCCTCCTTTGAATTTTACAAAAAGGAATGTAATCCTATCAAGTACTTACAGCGGTGAGGGGGTAACACTGAAGTTGAATCTGTCACTATTAAATTCGTCCTTGCAGCGATACCTCCAAAATACTTGTAGGGTATTAGAAACTCCATTATTGGTCCAGAACTTCTCGAATTGATACTTTTATCCCATCATAAATTTAAATACTGGTCAGCGTAATAGCGCACAAAAATGAAAATATTCCTAGTTACTTCAAAATTTAAAAATCGTATGATTTGAACTCACTACAAAAAGGCAAACGGCGACGAGAACCGTGGTGAAGTGGACTTTGACAGACTCCATCGCCTGTCGGTCGTTGTCAATTACAAAGTGAACTGACCTCACCTTTTTCCGTCTTTTATATTTGATACTCGGCCTACTAAACGCCGAGCCCACTTAAACGAATCAAGTGCACGTACTTAGAAAGATGAATCGATAATGAAAACTGGCGACGAATTCAATATTCGACTTGGCTCCGCTCTCGTTGGAAATCTCTTCCAACCTAGTTATTTTACTTTTTTGGCACGGCGAATAAAACGTTAATGAATGGGTGAATGGATTCGAGAATGAAGAGGATTGTCGTACGTAAGGAACGCAATATGTTAACATAATATGCCCTTTTCAAATTTCGTCGTCTGATAATTAATAATTGTATCACAATACGGACTGCAAATGCGAGGCTCCCCTTAAATGTGCCAACTGAGTTGAAGGAAAATTAGGGCAGGATCTGGCGTACCAACCAGGTGAGAATGAAGTATAATCGTTTTTGGAGTGAGTTGAGAACCAACAAGGTGTGCACCATGTGCGGTTTGGGAAGTGAGTGAAAACTGAGTGAATGCCATAGAGTATATCTACAGGTACCCACGAGTACAGGTAGGTACAGACGATTGGGTGAAGATTTTCTCGAGTCAATGTACCTACGGTTATGGCTTTCGGCTGGCTATTACTTCGTCGCGTTTATTAGTAAAATACACGAATCGTTAACATCAAATTGTGAAATGGTGAAATTCAAGACAGCTGAGTTGCTGCATTTCTACATGGGTTCCAAAAACCCCAGGTCTGGGATCGCGAGCACGTGTGATGGTATGTGCTCGGGCATGAACGAGGGACAAGGCGGCTTTGAACCTTTTCGCGAGCCAGCAGCTTTGACCTGCTTATTGTATCATTTAACAAGCAAAACGACGTACCAGTGGCTGACAGCTGACGGCTGGAACAACTCAAACGTGCTCTAGCCGGACCAGCAGGGTAACCCTGCAAAGCCAGTTTCTAGAGTAAGCCCAAATCATTTTGGGGATGTCTGATCTTGCATTGAGCAGCTCACCATCCGGTTGTTGCCAACAACCCCATGACTCAAGCGACCTATAAAGAACGTGCATTCTAAGCACTCCACGTGGTAATACACGGGCAAAGACTCACTACCGGGAGTCTGGCTAAATGACCACCAGCCGTTCCTTCGCAGGTTTCGATTCGATGGATGCTGAGTAAAAGCACATGCTTGGGAAACCATATCCTTCATGACCTTCGACTGATTTAATTCACTTATGAGGTCTAAGAAACTGCCATTTTGATGAGAAAACAGACCTTTCAGTATTATAGTATTGTCGTTACATGTATTATACCATTATTTCATGCCATTCCAGGAGTTCTTCCTAATGAACCGTTACAGTATTTACTGAAATTCTCGTTGTGATAGCCTTCATTACCTTTTCAGTTGTCCAACCAGTCAGTTGGCTACCTCGACATCTCTTCGTAAAATTCACACGTACAGGACAAAACCCGTAGTGTAAGCATTGCGTGTGATACTGAACAATCATTCTAGTGTTTATCTATTTGCTCCACATAGTTAACTCAATTCTGATTCTGATAACGTGTATATCGTTCGAACTTCCATTGACGAGCTTCATTTTCCCTTTCAACCGACTTATTGCCGGTACACTGCACAACATTTCTGTCTTGCACCCTCAAACAGTCATGATCATATCAAAAACATTAACTACGGCTCCACAATCAATGGCACAGGGTAGTTGGTAATGGAGAAATTGTGACAATCGCAACTATCCCGAATACAACGAAGTTTCACAAGAACAATTTCACACTTTTTTTGAATGAGTCCAAATATTTTGCCCCTTCCCGAATTGTCAGCAGCTCAAAAAACAACAAAGGTCGCAATGCGGAGACTTCGGCGTTGGAACGATCAAACAAAAGACCGCAACATGAAACCACTGGGGAAAAACGAGTATTAGAAGATAAAATAATTCACGAATCCGTTTCAGCATTTGCCATTGTTTCGTGCGCGGAGTGACAGTTGTACACGAATCTATTAAAACGGGGTTTTTTCTTTGTTAAAAGTGCCAGATTGTTATTGATGTGTAAACGATGAAGCGAACGTAGGATTCGTCTTTCGGAGGATGGATTATAAACCACATTATACACACAGAAGTTGATTCAATGAGTTTTTACTTCACTCGCTATTCTGAGGTACAGGCACACGGAGAAGTTGAGTGACCAACGAAGGGAAACAAGTTAATGTATATTAGAGCGCAACAGACTGCTGAAGCGGACTGTTAAGAACGGGTTGAAGGAGCATCACCTTCCTTGATGAGAATTGAGGGCAACAGGAGACAAATCAATGTTCAGCTCACGCAAAATAATTTATGAAAAACGAAGGTGTACTACGGATTCAGGACAATGTTCCGCATTGTGCACGGTTCGAAAGGACTATTTACACGCGGAAAAGAAAGGGTGACTTTTCTATCACAATGACAAGGTTAGAGGTAAGACTGAGCAGTCACGAACTAGGATAAGTACGGTAAGGGATGTTTCAGAGGGTCGTGTTAGGTGAGTAGGGGTTTTTCATGAACGGTTGAACTGACTCTTGGAAAAAACCCTGCAAATTACTACACAATGGTTTATTATTCTCATGAGCAGCTTGACCTAGTATTACTGCTTTAAGATCCATTCCATTCGAGTCAGCATCGAAAAATACTAGTAAACCATACGAAACATGACCTGACTACAACTATACGAAATATTCCCCCGGCGCCAGGCGCCCGTAAACGTCTGTAGGCATTTATGATCGGATGTAGGGGTGTGCGGAGGAAGTGTCCCTAACCTTCCTCCGCCTCGTCGGGCAAACAGAGTCAGGGAAATTAAAACGGGGACTTCCAGCGAACCCTCGGCAATTGACACGACATTGCCAGATGAGCGGGTGGGTGGTTTTGATGAGACGGGAGGGAGGGAGGGAGTAATAACGACGAAACGTTTACTTCCGCTGTAGTTCCCGCGAGTCCTTTCAATTAGTTGACTCTAATAATTACTGTAATTTCCGTATACGCCGTTGTACACGTCTGATACTCATTCCATTCGACCCAGGATGTGAAAATACCTTGAAAACGATACAAAACACGGCTTATTTGCGATTGTACTGCGTTTCGTTAATTTTTTTAACCATTTTTGACCATAACAACCATGGGCTTCGTCCGATCAGGTTGCCGAGATGGCCGGCACAACTAGATTTTTTAGACCATGTTAAAGGCAGAATGAATAATAAACCAAAAGGAGGCAAATGGGATGGTTAGCAATTGCCATAGACGTTGAAATGAGCCCGTGTGACCCTTGTGTGTATTGCATTGAACTCCGATGAAGCAAAATTGGAGAAGACGAACTTGGAAGAGAGATCTGAATAAGCTCTAAAGAGAGTATAGGACTTACGTGAACACTCACACGAACTTGAACATGGTGATGGGACTTCCAGAAGAGACTTGAGACGATGGAACCTAACCAGCAGGCGGATGGTAGTGTCGCGGAGAAATCTTTGGTAGATACTCGGCGTTTCTTTCATCACAACTTAGAACTGGGTAAGTGTTGTAATTCTGATTCAGAGGATTCATACGTTGTCAGACCCATCGGCTCTCAGTGACAATGACATCCAGTGTCCACACATTTCCTTGTTGACGTGTGTATTTAATGTTCATTTTGGAGAACGACTCCACGGCCAACTTGATATTAACCATCGGGAAGAAGACAAAGTACACAAACGAGGGTTTAAAAAATGTATGTACATTCGCCAGTGATGATCATGATGTTACAATGACGTCATTAATTTACTTTGAGCGTACATTCTCAGCGCATCAGCAGTCGCCGCAGTCGCCGCAGCCGCCGCAGCCACCGCAGCCACCGCAGCCGCCACAGCCGCATCCTCTACCACAGCCCCAACCGTCGCATCCACACCCGCACCCGCAGCCCCTACCACCGCCCCAACTACCGCACCCACACCCATCACCACACCCTCCGTACCCTCTAGAGCCGCCGACAACATGGTGGCAAGTCTTGATGGGGACGCAAGAAGTAATTGGGACGGTTGTGCACTTGCAATATTCACAACAGGAGCAATCGTCGTGACAAGGCCTGGGGCTTGCAGATACAGCCTGAAACAGAAGCAAGCAAATCATGACTACTCTTCGTATAGTTGTTGGAGTTTTTCTCCAACCATGGTACAATTGGTTACAATTAAATTGAGGATTCACATCAACATAAACAATGAATGACTCCGTGTGTTATCTACTGGAATAAGTTATTTCCCAGATGAAAATGCTACCACGGAAATGACTGCGTTGGACACACAGTGTCTATTCTCACAGCTGTTCCTCCTAATTGAATACTTACTACTTGCGCGAGCAACGTACAATGGACGACCCTCAAGTCCAAAGTGTGCACGCAGTTCCAAAATTGTTTATGGTAGTGTGTGATACAAATAGCTTTATAGTCCCAACAATGTATCGACCACTTAGCACTGGGAAGTTCTCAGAAACCTTTCCGTATTGCCAGGAGTTGACCGTTAATCTACCTCATGCTGCCTTCAGAGGAGCTATCAGGCCTGGTAGGTCCATAAACCACCATAAGACGAAAGAATCTCACAGAACACACATAACTTTCAAACCTAACAACAGAGCGTAACTCCAATTTCGGTTCGTGGTCTGCGTCAGTCGTTCTTTTTGCGTTTTATTTTTTACAGGCGCGAAATTGTGGTTATGATCGATCGAAAAGGATACGTTCGACGCGGAAGGGGGGGATATCAAACAAAAAAAGATATATATTCACCTTTTCCACTAAAATGGCTACAACTATTTTTATTAAACTTTCGAATCATCTTCCAGTTACCTAACTTTAGTTCAGCATAACTGTGATAATTCGTAGAACGAAGATAAATTTCTTCGAAGCAAAAATTATTGTTCTTAAAATTTTTATCAAAACAGCTCCGACAATTTTTTTCAAATTTACAGGATAAAACGATACCTGCAAATCGTTTTCCATTAATGTTCTTCCAACTGTCGGTTGAACACGGATAACAATCTAATCGTGAACTAAAACGTTTTCTACGTGACAGCAGTGAACGCATAACTGTATGTACACTTAACCCCCAGCACGATTCTTCCTCGTGGGAGTTTTTAAGGAGTCAGTAGGAACATCAGTGTCAGAGAGTAGGAATCCTATCCCAACTATAAGTTCCACCCGTTTGGTTGATTTACATGACACACTTGCTTTTCGCACAATTTAGTGCGAGTTTGAGCTTACGATGTGACATCAAGTTTCTGATGTTTCCTCTTTACTTTCCTAAGCTTTACGAAATATACGGGAAAAGTTCTCTACGTTTTATGGCCTACTGAGTCTGAAGTGTGCGTGTGTGCCTGTGAACGTGGTTGAGAGAAATTCCTTAATACTAACATTAGTTATCTTGGTCAAAACACTAAATATTTTGTTCTCAAAACAAGCTGTCACGGTTTCGATTAAACGTGTTGTGCAGAAAGCTCCAAATAACACAAAAATACCGTAAAATTAGTATCCTTGGGAAAATGACTAGCAGCACAATAAATTAGGAAACACTTCTACGAAAATCGATTTTAGATCAGTTTTTTCCCGTGTAATCTTCGCTCAAATGTCACTAGAATATACATACAAATTGAGGTGGTAGCCGAATAATGTAATTGCACGATGAGAGTTAAATAACGCACATAAGATATATAGGAGCTACTCCAGAAATTCCGGAATTCCAACCACTGCCGTTTCCAGAAGGTCGTACTCGATTATTCCAAAACGGTGAACGCTAGTCCTTCCAAAAAATCACGTAGACAGTCTTTCAAACCACCTGTGCACTGATTGCTGGTCATGCACTAGTAGGAGCAGCGTAATTAATTCTGAAACCTTAAACGCCACTAGTTTTCGTATGTGTACTTTCATACACCAAATGAAGAACATATTTGATTAATTGTTATATTCAAGAAAATTGCTGAATGCTCGTAGGGCCAAGGAAAGTTGTGTAATGCGTAGCAACTGATTTTTGGATTTATTGAAGGCATTAGGGATACTTAAAACTTTGAACCGTCGGCACTGAATATATCGTTATTGACTGAACCCCAACAAACTTATTTATTTAACTGTCGTTCGACAACTTGTCTAGAAAACGGCCCTGACGATCTTTATGGCCTACTTTTAGTAACTATCACCTACATTGTGTTCTCAGTTAATGTTCCCATGGAAATGATCGTCGAAAATAGGAATAAATTTCGTATTATTGAACTTGGAATGGAATAAACGATATGATAAAAATATAAATTATTGTTAATTTAATTGTTTTAATTGGTGGATTTAGCTACTTTTTATATTTTTTTGAGGTTAGGGCAACTGTGCCGTGGTAGAACAATTCTAACCTCAAATTAGTGTTCAGTGACCTCAAAAACATAGGGTAAACCTGGTGCCTAGCACATCTTACTTTCTTGTTTGTTGGGTTGTTTAATGAGTTAAATTTATTTCATTTATTCGCTGAGCGTTTTTGTGTCATAGGCAATGTAGTATTTCCACAGACGGACCAATTGACTTTTTTTTTGTAAGCACATAGATTAGCCTGTGCCTTGAACGTTACATTCTTTCAAGTACTTAAGTTCAGTTAGCTAAGAAAATCTCAACACGAAGATTTTCTTCGTTGAAGGGAAAACCTTGGAGAGAACCGATTGCGCTTTCAAAATGACTGCTGACGAGGGTTGCGTTTATTATTTTCTATTTCACGTGTCATACAGTAATATGTATGCATATTGTTAATCTGCACAGCTACTGAATGTGATTACTTACGGCTATGAGGCAGGAGGCGAGGGAGACGAACGCGAACACTCTAAACGAGGCCATTGCTTTGAAATGTCTAGAAATGCACTAACTGGTTATTTCAAAGGGGCGTTTATCTTTATATACTCGAGTTGTCAATCCGCCCGCAATCTTAAGCCCCAGTTAGTCTAAAGGTGGTGCGAATGATAAGAAATGAAAGCGGGGGATTCCGCACGTATCAACTTTCCAGGCTCGCCGGAAACTGGGATTTCATGTCTTCGTCGATAACACACATAATTTCCTCCCTCTCGTTAATTGCGTATCGAAAACCTCCGCGGTTCTTCCGGCCAGGCGTACTTTTTTTGGGGCATTGTGTAGCGTCAGCGTTTGTAGGAGAAATCTCGACCTCTCGTCTTCTCTAAGCGCCTTTGTTTTAAATTAGCACAGAATACGACTGAATACACTGGACTACGCTCATAAATCACGTAGGATCACAAGAATTTACTGCCTGGAGATCTGTTTGAGGACCTGTAAATAGATGTACATAATAAATGTACTCCCAGCCAAATTTCGGTGGCGTGAAGAACTTCACTCTTTTTCCTTCCGATAGGAAACATCATCGAAACATGCGTACCATCATTTCCTTTACCACCGTATGCAAACTCATTCGTGACCCACAACCGACACTAAACCTGAAAAAACCCCACACGACGGCTCAACATTTTTTCCTCGAGTTTTCTTCAAACGTTTAGATTTCAAGGGATTCTGAGTCCGGAAACCCCCTATTCGGGAAAATTCTCGATGTCACTCTGATCGTGATTAAGGGGAGATGGTTCAACTGGGATTACTGGGATAACAAAAAGATGAGAAAAGTTGGTATAAAAATAACAATAGTTATCATAGTGATCATGGCTCCAACGATTTTTATTAAGTTCCGTAAGGCACAACAATACTGCAAGATTTAGGTTATTCGGAAAATGGCGAGAGCAGCACAATAAAATATCAAATATTACACGAAAAGCAATTTAATGCAGTTTTTTCTTATAAATATTCGCCGATAAATTCGGGAATTTACACTAACATGGTTTCGTTGGCTCTTTTGCAGTGTGTCCCCAAATACTTCCATAATTCTCAATAGAAACCATTCCATTCTGTAACGTTGAGCGTTATAATGGGATGTAATTGGGGGTAGGGGAAGTTATGTAATGTGCCGCACAGGTGTTTTCAATTATTTTCACGGGGGCTTGATGACTCTGGCCAACGTACGAGCTTTGCTTGTAGCTTTTGTAATAGTATACACTTTCTACCTCTGATTCAGAAATTTCATGATAACACCAATAGTTGTCTATGGTTTTACTCAGTTATTCCTTTATTGAATTACGCTCATTCGAAATTTGAGCTGTTAGCGCGCTCTAGCGATCGTTACGTACAGTTTTCAGTTTAAGCGTATCTTACTAGAGCGCTACTCGTTGAACGTGCCGCTGAGCTTTGCCCAGACATCCGACCAGTTAAGATTGGCGTAAGAAGCGAGCCTTGGGGTACCTCCTCGTCGCCTGGAACGGCACGTCCCAAGGGTAGACGGTGAAACTTCGGGATGACGTCTTGTTGAATCGGTTTCAGTGATAAAAGAAAGTTAAATTGAGGATGACATGTCAGTGAGTGTGTTTTAGTATATTCAGGGCTTATGGACAACAAAATAGAGTGTACGTGCAAATCAAATTTTAGGATATCCAAGAAAAACATTTTAAGGAAACGCGATGTTGAATTTAAAACAATTGACTTATGATCAAAATCAACAAATACCTGTATGACTGGTGTTCCTCTGTGGGCAAGTATTTTCGTTGCAAAATCATCATTTTGAGTAGATAATTCAATACTAGAGTCGAGTTTTTACTTTCCTTGGCTCTACGAAGTAGAAAGGAAAGTTATGTAATCGGCTGAAAAAAAGTTTTTGAGTTTTCTTCAGATCTTTACGTTTCAGAACCTCCTGAGTCCGAAAAACACTATTTTGGAAAATGGTCTGTGTGTGTGTAAATGTGTGTGTGTGTGTCACTAAAGTGTGTCTGTGAACGATTTTTAGAGAAAACCACCGTATCAAATCAGCTCAAACTTCATATCTCGCCCGCTGGTCACAATGGGACGCCAAAATAAGGGTATGAGCAAAGTCCGCCGAAAGTTAACTATAGTTATCATAGTGATCAAAACACCAAATATTTTTTTTCTCCAAAACGGCTCTAACGATTTTGATTAAATTTTTTATATTGATAGCTCCCAACAAGGCAACTATACCATAAAATTCCCATCTACAGTAAAATGACGAGAGCAGCACAATAAACTACCAAAACTTTCATCGTAATCGATTTTAGAGTGGTTTTTAGAGAAAACGACCGAACCAAATCACATCAAATTTGATCTCCAGCCTACGGGTTACTATGAGACGCAAAAATAAGGGTATGAACAAAATCCACCGAAAATTAACTATAGTTAGCATAGTGATCAAAACACCAAATATTTTTTTTCTCCAAAACGGCTCTAACGATTTTGATTAAATTTTTTATATTGATATACTTTGATAAGGCAATTATACCATAAAATTCCCATCCGTAGGAAAATGACGAGAGAAGCACAATAAATTATCAAAATTTTCGACGAAAAGGGTTTTTAGCGCGGTTTTTTTCTTATAAACTCCGCAGGAATGTTGGTAGAATGTTAAAGAAAATTGGTATTGTAGTCCAATTCAATACCCAGAGGGTGAGGTGTTTAAAACCGCTAATGAGATAGATGGGGCTCACTCCAGAAATTCCTGAATTTCAACTACCGCTGTTTCGCTTACTACCAGTTCTAACAGTTATTACCCAATAACTCTGCAAAAGTGATTACTATCCTTCTTAAAAAAATTTGTGTTTACAGGCTCATTAATTATCTGTGTACCAATTGCTCAATAATGGTCCGCGAATGAGTACGAGCAGCACAATAAATTCCAGAACATTAGGCGCTACCGCTTCCTGCTGCTGTGAAGTGTTGTTTGACTAAGTGAGAAATGAATTGATTAAACAGAATTAGCCATGTAAAAAGTGAATTGACGTAGAGCTAAGGAAAGTTGTGTGTTGCAACGCACCAGATATTTTATTCGGTTCTGGGCTTGTCCAGGGAGAGGACATCTTCAAAAGTCACCAGGTAGCCAACTCAGAGCTTAGAGGCCGCGGGAATACAACATGCGACAAGGTAGAGGGACTCATGGGCAAATTTGAAGCGAAGGAGTTTTCATCCTTTATATTGTTTATGAATAAAATGGTACTGTATTTTATGGGTTCGCGCCCAGTTATTATCTGACAGCGTGGGCTGCATCTTTATTCCCAGTGAATTATTCCATGTATCGAGTCTGCAGTCACCAAACTATCCCTTTTCTTCAAGTTCCCAACAAACCCCTTTCCTTTTCCTGTTGAATCCTTCTGTGAAAAACTCATACACGCATCATCAGGTCAGGTTTCTTCAAGTTCTACATTTTGAGCACGTGTCAGTATTTCCTTTGGTCAACTTTGCAAAATATTAAGCAATTTTTAAAGTGTTGAGGAGGAGGTGAACTATAAAGAAGATATACATTGGACGTTTGAAAATTTTATTTAGCAATGTGCTAAAGAAATAGCGATTCACATAAATTTGCTGAAAACATCAGCAGTATACACGGTGGCAGAAATAAGTTCGAAGGCAATGTGAACGGGTTGGTAATAACAATCCGTCCAAGAGCATTGGGAGAGTTATTGGGGAATTTAAATTTTTAGCAGCATCCACAACCTTGGCAGATACCACACCCTCCGCAGCCACCCATATTTCCAGAGCCACCCATACCTCCAGAGCTACCCATACCTCCAGAGCCACCCATACCTCCGGAGCCACCCATACCTCCACAGCAACCACAACCACCGATACTGATAAAACCGCCCCCACAGCCACATCCACCAGAGGCCCCACCCATACTTCCACCGTCGGCAGAGCCACTGCTTCCCCCACAGCACCCACAGCAACATCCACCGCAACCATCAAAGTCGCTGCATCCTCCAAAACCTCCTCGTCCACTACTGCCCTGTCCTCCACTGCCCTGTCCACCACTGCCCTGTCCACCACAGTTGCTACCACCAATGATCGTGTGACAAATCTTCAGTGGGAAGCATGACCTAACAGGGACACAGCAGCATCTACAAAGCTGGCAGCAGCCATTACACGGTTCTGGTTCAGCCATTGGTGACCCAGTGGTGGCCTGAAACATAAAAAGCGCCACTTCTAAGTAAATAATATTGAAATATGTTGTTGTGATGACTGCTAATCACGATCATTGTATTGTTACATGTCAACATCAATTAAAATCGTATTAAATTACCTGTCCATTATTTAAAAGAAGAGCCACCGAATGAGAAAACCACAATAGGTTGTACTACCAATTATGGTGCTGAATACGTCACATCGGAGCTTCACGTATTTCACCCTGGTTTTCCAGCATGACCTGGTTATACTTTCTAGCTACCGTAGGTAGAGCTGTAGGAAGCTTCATTAGAGTTGACTCATTTTTGTTTTGGGTACCTGACTGAGTTTGAATTGCTCTTCAGTTTAAAATCTTTTTGCCCGCACGTCATGATCTCCTCTGTGCAGTTCTGTTTCCTTGTCAAATGACTGTTCCTGACCCCCTCACAAAAGGTTATACGAGTCTACTGTGATGGGAGTAGCGGTTTCGCTACCGTGCAAGAGGCCGGCCACTTGCACAGCATCCACCAAACTCAGACCTGCGAAGGTACGGCAGGTATTTGGTTGTTCGCCATCCTCCCGGTGGAGAGTTGTTGCCCATTCTAAACCACGCGGAAGTCTGACCACCTGAGGAATCCATACCTTCTGGAAGAAGTTCTTAATCTGATTTCTCACATGATCTATTTACTTATACTCCCCTGTGCGTTCACTCATCGCATTCCACCTGTTGCCGCTGTTTCACCAGCTTATTCCTCCGCTCAGTATTATTTCTTGTGCCGTTTCACATTCCACTCATTCGATTGTGGGAAGCTGGATAGGAATAGCTAACCATATCCATATCCCCAGCTTAGATGATAGAAAGCATCATGATAGAAGCTGTTGGAAAATATAATGATAAGCGTTCACGAAGAGGTAACGCACAGTTTTAACCCAGTTTAATGAAAAATTCAGCTATTTTGACTCAAGTTCGCCAACGACTTCACTACAAGTCGCAAATAGGCTCCACTCACTTTTACTTACGGTTTCCAGACTTTCTGTTGTTCATTATTTGTCAACATTTGTCTCTTTTCCTCCTTCCCCAAATACGGTACATAGTAAAAGTGTTCACTAATACCCCAGGGGTTATTAAGAAACAGTTCTGCCTTCATCAACTCAATTTTCAAGTTGCCGTCGATTTAACGGACGACTTCTAAACGAGTATTTTGAATTAGTTCAAACGTTGCTGATCTCTAAACAAAGTTTTAGCAATCCTTTAATTTTTACTGAAAACAGCCGACTCAAGTATTTATCTATTCACTTCACAAATATTGGTGATGGTTTTTACGTGAGCCATTTGCTACTTCCTAACCAAAGTTGCACAACTTCTCAAATATTTTTGCAAAACGATACAACGCTCTGGTCACAATTTTCTGACTCTTACCGACATCGTTCGCACCTTTTTTTTACTGGTGGCTTCAAACGGGTCTATAGTGTGGCGTACATTCCTATGGACCTGGTGTTCCCTGATCCGACGTCCCCCCACAGTTCTCTCACAAAACGCAAGCTAGCCTTGAGGTCCGTCTCCGCTACCTCATCTTGATGCAGCTATGACACTTCAAAAACATGCTCTGCTGACTGCAGACTCGCATAGTATAATCTGCAACTATGACTTACCCATCTTGACCAAGTGATTCCTTAGTGGACAGTGTCCAGTTGACAGGCAGGTGTGTCCTTCCGTATACTGTCTCTCCCCAGACTGAGGACTGTTCTTGATCGCTCCCTGGATTTATCAGACTGGAGAATTCACTAAATAACCTTGACTGCCTTAGGCCAGGCACGTTCTGGCCACAGGCAGCCTGACGCTTATTCTCTCACATGCTAACTTCGTTGCAAGAGCGTTTCTTGGCAGTGAGTGGGAACTGCTTAGGTCGCGCCAAGAGAAGTCGTCCAGATCACTCTTTCGGCACCTTATCGGCCTCTTCATTCCCTTCTATTTCTCTATGACATGGCCTCAGGTCTTCAGACTGGTCAGTCTTCAGGCCTACCAGGCATTTCCATACCAACCCGACAAAATATTACAAGAAGCCTGAGGCTCAAGTACGGTCTGACTGTTTAATATAATATATATTATTTTTGCACACCACTAAAAATAGCCCCGTTTGAAAAAGTGTGGTTGGAACTCTTGCCCGAATCCCTCTCTTACTTGAACTCTTGCAATAGAACAGAATAGTTCATCGAGTTGTACTTTGTGTGTCCAGCAATGTTTTAAAATAAATGAACGACAGAAAAACGACTTACGGCGAAGAGACAAACGGCGAGAAAAGCGACAGTAAACCCTTTGGTAAAAGCCATGTTGAATGGTAACGTCCGAATGAGTAGACTGACGATCTCGATGTTGGACATGTCTATATATACAACCGCCCTCGGGGCACAATCGTCACTTTTTCCTTCGAATCGGTGCAAAATTATACGTGTGAGATAAAATTGAGAACCATCGAAGGATTGAAATACGCACGTCTCGTCGAAGGTGCCACATTCGGGCAAAAAGTGGTTCAAACCGATCGGGCGCGATATCACGCACAATTGTTCATTCCCGAGCTTCGAATGTCATACCGTCGAGCTTTGATTGGTTTGAAGCTTCAATTTTCGACTGTTACTCTCGTTACCCCCTGTGAAGTAATGAGGGCAAGATAGCAGGAACCTGTTGAGGGTTTCGAACCTGAAGAATTGAATAGCGAAGTGCGGTCAATCAATTTTGTTGTTAGCGTTTTAACTGCTTTTCGAAAAAAATCCTGAACCTAAATCCGTTTCATGGAATACGAGCATATATCCGGCACCATAGTTGATTGCTAGGAAGTTCAATATTAGCACAAAAATAGCTACTGATGGGGAAGGAAAGTTATGTAATCGGCTTGCATCTAGTAAATAATATATCACACAATTTATATGACTTCCTTGTGTATGAGGCCTTGAGTTTCATCTTCTGCTGGCAACTTGCATTGATCGCGTGCTTACTGATGAAGTAATACCGGCATCTGGAAATCCATAGGTGATAGTATTGGGCCTCATCACGCTGAGTGGCGAAGGACTATCAATTATAATTTGTTTCTCGTCAAGCGCCGGTTGGGCACCAACTTTTCGGGCCTGAATGTACATGAAACCTCGTTAAATGATTTTTCGTTTTTTAATATTGGTGATTTAGTCCGTTTAGAGGTTTCTATCGTTTCTTATGTTTCGGCAGTATGTAAGTAGATGAATAGATTATTTAATGTAACCAAAGGAAAAACGAATGAATATATCTCCTTATTAAAATAAACTGTACGGCACAGTTAAATTTAAAACCGTCGAAAATTAAGTAGAAATATTTAGAGTAAAAGAGTTTTAACACCAAAGCTAGAAGTTAAATTCTTGCCCAAGCACTGAGCGGTAGCACTAAGTCAGGAACTGGCAGAAAGTCGACGGGACATCTATGACTTCATCGTGCGTTAAAGGGCTGATTGAAGACAACACATACTCTGCCCGGTTTGGACAAACGCAAAGGAAGTGAAAAACTTCTTCCGTTTAAGACGATTCCACAGATAGTACCGTGAAACACAAGGCCCCATACACAAGGAAGTCATATAAATTGTGTGATATATTATTTACTAGATGCAAGCCGATTACATAACTTTCCTTCCCCCTCAGTAGCTATTTTTGTGCTAATATTGAACTTCCTAGCAATCAACTATGGTGCCGGATATATGCTCGTATTCCATGAAACGGATTTAGGTTCAGGGTTTTTTTCGAAAAGCAGTTAAAACGCTAATAACAAAATTGATTGACCGCACTTCGCTATTCAATTCTTCAGGTTCGAAACCCTCAACAGATTCCTGCTATCTTGCCCTCATTACTTCAACACAGGGGGTAACTAGAGTAACAGTCGAAAATTGATGCTTCAAACCAATCAAAGCTCGACGGTATGACATTCGAAGCTCGGGAATGAACAATCGTGCGTGATATCGCGCCCGATCGGTTTGAACCACTTTTTGCCCGAATGTGGCACCTCCGACAAGACGTGCGTATTTCAATCCTTCGATGGTTCTCAATTTTATCTCACACGTATAATTTTGCACTGATTCGGAGGAAAAAGTGACGATTGTGCCCCGAGGGTGGTCGTATATATAGACATGTCCGCCATCGAGATCGTCAGTCCATAAGAAAATGGTCTGTGTGTGTGTGTGTGTGTGTCTGTGAACGAGTTTTAGAGAAAATTACCGTACCAAATCAACTCAAACTTGATATCTCGCCCGCAGGTTATCATGGGACGCCAAAATAAGGGTATGAACGAAATCCACCGAACGGTAACTATAGTTATCATAGTGATCAAAACACCAAATTTTTTTTCTCAAAAACGGCTCTAACGATTTTGATTACATTTTTTATATTGATAGCTCCCAATATGGCAACTATACCATGAAATTTCCATTCGTGGGAATATGACGAGAGCAGCACAATAAATTATCAAAATTGTGTACATGGCTACACGAGAGGATTGGCGTAGAGCTAAGGAAAGTTGTGTGTTGCAACGCACCAGATATTTCTAAAAGCTCTCTTCATGTTTGGTGAAAAACTCGATTCTCTACTCCGTGTGGATCAGAAGAGGCTGAACTCACTGGTTGATGGTTACAACAAGTGTCACGAGCCAGTTCTTTCCAAATTCACAACTCTGCTAGCCCGCAGGCCATTATACTGTGGAGCCGATTACAATTCGTTGAATCAAATTATTTTGAACCAAATTTCGAATTAGTTGACATCGGAAATGTTTATGGTGGATTCGCATTAAGCACCTAAGACGTAAAAACCGAGTCTACTACAAAAATGTTATAGACATCGACTTGCTGATGAAACCAAATTTGGTGAAATTGTATCCAAAAACGGACTATTGATTTGGAAACTCGAAATTTATGCTACGATTAGGTGGCGTGAATTCTTTAAATATTACCATGTCTTCATTCACCGTCTTGAAGACTCTTTCGAGCAGAGGTGGTCAAAAATTGTTGTTTTAGGACGGATTTATCCCACCATCCTGAGTCAAAAACTCTGCCATGATTTTAAAAATTCACCTGGCGACACATAAGGAGCTTCAGCGCCACTGGCCAGACTGGCACGGGCTATGCGATTCAATGTCTGATGGAGCCTAAGCAAAGGATTTCTTCCCTCACACTAACGGCAGTAACATATTTCGTGGCAAAATCCAGGGAATACGAATCTAGTGAGCTGAGATCGAGGGCAATGCCGGGCCTCAAATCCAATTCTGACAACTCACTGGCCCAATACGACGACTAGTCCTGAGCCAGTTATAGCCACTGCGGGGAAGAAAAGAATCGGGAATTTTCAAGACCACCAAGATGTAATTGAGGTGCTGGTTGAGTATTAAAGCGCTCCGAACCTGTCTCTAGGTGAGTCAGGTTGCCCCGCCGGTGCCTACTGAGGAAACTGAAAATCAAAGACTGTAGCACACCTTCGGCGTAGCAAAGTATTGCACGAGCTGCAGCCTTGAATACGTGGATTTTGGCAGACGCTGAAACCTTAGAATTCGAAATGAGAGCCTCCCAGTTCATGGCAGCCATAGCAGATCCAGGCTTTTTTGTTTATGTGCTTTCTGAAGGAACGTTTGGGCGTTAACGTAACTGATAAGTAAACGAACTCACCTACAAAATGAATGCCACTTCCGGCCTACTTCTACCGCTCTGAACGCCTTCAACACCCACCATTTTGAAAGATCAACTCTGGTCAATTCATCACCCAACTGAAAGTCAAACGGAAGGCACTCTTCCGAATCATTAACAACCAGTAGTTTTGGCAGCAGTGAAGCTTGTGATTGCACTGTTTACTTCTCTCTAAAAAGACGGGGAAAGAAGACACGGTAATATTTAAAAAACTCACGCCACCTATTCGTATAAATTTCGAGTTTCTAAATCAATAGTCCATTTTTGAATAAAATTTCACCAAATTTGGTTTCGTCAGCAAGTCGATGTCTATAACAATTTTGTGGTAGACTCGGCTTTTACGTCTTAGGTACTTGATGCGAATCCACCATAAACATTTCCGATGTCAACTTATTCGAAATTTGGTTCAAAATCATTTGATTCAACGAATTTTAATCGGCTCCACAGTTTAATGGCCTGCGGGCTAGCAGAGTTGTGAATTTGGAAAGAACTGGCCCGTGACACTTGTTGTAACCATCAACCAGTGAGTTCCGACAAGTTCTGATTTTTGCAGTCCTTTCTCCACACGGAGTAGAGAATCGAGTTTTTCACCAAACATCAAGAGAACTTTTAGAAAAAGTTGTAAGGAACTAATGGATCAGCGTTTTGGGCCCTCGGCTCCTGGACTTTCAGGCAGCCATCTTTGTTCCGATCTTGCTTGCACGCCTGCTAAGTTGATATTTTGCCTGAACATCAATGAATTATCGAGAATGCACGTACTCGAACGACTTTGATATTCAGTTACCTAAATATATATCTGAACGCGCTAAGAAAACCCCTTATGCCATGTTTAGTATTTTAGGGCATTTTAAGGGAAATATTTTGCAGAAGATCAAGTCAGTTTTCGGTTCTATGTGATTTTGTGTATTCTCACTTCAATATTGCACATAATATGCTATTGTAATATACGATTAGTTGTAGAAATGAGCTTCACCAGCCATCACGTGAACTCGGTTGGTGAACAGAAGGAAATATCGCTGTTGAGCAGGCCGAATTAGCTGGTTCTATCTGCACTCACACTTAACAGTACTTACTGGCCCTATGGAAAGTAATTGTTTCCCCAAACACCTTTCTATCTCAACTATTTTGTTGTAACTGTGAAAGCGCCGCTCCTCAGTTATTTCCAATTGACTAAGGATTTCCCCTTTTTCTGGACTTTCGCAACTACCTTTTCCAACCGCTCAATTTTAGATTCCTCTTCTCAACAGACAGCTCCTTCCAAGTCAGTCATCCAACAGCACCTGTGAACGACGAGCCAGCCGTCTTCCCAGTTCTTCCAACTCAACTCCCTCTCTCTCTCTCTCTCCCTCTCTCCACTTAGTTTCCCAAGCCACCAGTTCAGGTGTATTGAGAATCAATCGTTCGCGTTTATATACTCACACCCAAACTGGCTGGACTGTCAAGTGTAATACAGTTCTCACTCACGCTCACCACGTCCATTTATTTCTCAGTTTCAAGCTCCCCCATTCGTATGCCCTACAATCACGTTCATGTTAATCCACTTCAATTTGTAATTTTCCTTCTTCTGTCAAAACAGATTAATGAAAACAAAAACTGTTTTTCCCAGATCTTTACGTTTTACGAGGCATCAGGGTCCAAAACCCTCCATCTGGGAAAAGAATAGTCAAATAGGTACATTGTGTTTCATATTTAGCTTCCAAATCATCATGGGACAGTTTGAGAAATAATCCAAATTTGGTTTTGAAAAAGTCCAAAATGCCAAGTCTTATAGGATTATTTGTGTATTTTGCGTGCTCTGATAGGTCTGTTTCTTTATTTGATGACTGTACCTAAACCCTCGACGAGGATTATATCAGTCATAGAAGTTGCGGTTTCGCTAATATGCAGGAGGCCGGCCCCTGCAGCATCCACCGAACTCAGACCTGTGGAGGTACGGCAGGTATTTGGTCGTTAGCCAGTCTCACCGTAGAGAGCTGTTGCCCGTGTGTTACCGCGCGGAGGTGACCACCTGAGGAATCCCGTACCATCTGGGAGTAGTTCTTAATCTGGTTCCCTACCTGATCTTACTGTTTACTTGGGTGGCAAGTTTCAAAAGGACAGATCAACTATAACCACGTTTCTTAGCCATCACCTTCTTTGCGAACTTTGCAAAATGGTTATAGGCTTCCTTTGTAGCAGTCAAAGCTGCTAAGTTCGTTTGCCCTCCCAACAACCGTCGCTCACTGTTGTAGAAACTACAGTGGAGCAGCACATGGTTTCTTGTTTCCTCCGCACTAGAGGCACAAGACGTGCATAATGGAGAGTCTTTCAGAGAAAAGAAGTGGAGCCACGCATTGAAGTCACCATGTCCCGTGAGGAACTGGCTCGTCCAGTGGTCTGGCTCAACCCATTTTCTAGAAAGACGTTCACGGATGTTGGGAAAGAACTCATACGTATCACGTCCCTTTGACGAGGATTCCCATCTCGCTTGCCATTTCTCTAGAGCCCATTCATCGATGGCGGCAAGTTTCTGTTCTGTGGTGAGATCTGCACGGAGTTCAGCCCAAAGCGGGGGAAGCTCCCGTTTCACTCTCCACTTGTCAATCATGCACTCAACAGCCAAATCAACTGGTAACTGACCAGTGATCACCTGGAGTGCTTCCGTTGATACAGTCTTGTAGGCCTTGGTGATCCACAGGAGCGCAGCTCTCTGGGATTGGGCCAATACTCTCTTTTGATTGACTGTTAGTTTGCTACCCCAGACAACGGGGCAGTAGCCAATCACACCTAAATAGATGGCCTTATACATGAGGATGGTGTCATGGTAACACACACCCCAAGTGGTCTTAGTAATTGCACTGAGTGAGGTAAACCTTGCAATGGTGCCTTCAAGGGACTGGAGGTGTTGGTTGAAGCCCCATCTCTCACCTATATTCACTCCTAAATACTTGACGTGCTTTTCAAGCCTGTGGCCACCAAAGCGTATTGTGGGTGGATTATTCACTTTCCCCTTCAAGAGGATTAGCTGGGTTTTTTCCTCAGCCACCTGCATCTTGACATGTTCGCACTATTGGTTGACAGTGCGGAGCACGTGGTGGGTTTTTTCTTTAATTTGGCGGACTGACTCTGCAAAGATCAGCACAGTCAAGTCATCCACATAGGCGTACGGCTCGCAGTCAGTCTCCATGAGTTTCCTGAGAAGACCTTCGAAGAAGGCATTCCAGAGTGCTGGTCCAAGGACCGAGCCCTGTGGGCACCCCTTCTCAATCTTCCTCCGGACGGAGACATGCCTACTTTCGATCGTAGCAGTTCTGTCTGTCAGGTAACTTCTGACGAGCGAGTACAGGTTGCGGGGGATTCCCCTACCTTTGAGCTCATTAAGGAGCGCTGGCCACCAAAGGTTGTCAAACGCTCCTCTGATGTCAATCAGAACTGCTACGACGTACTTAGCCGGTGCCAGCAGGGAAACACGCCGAATCTCGACAATGACATCCTGCGTGGACCTTCCTTTGGTACACCCGTATTGCCTGCCTGTGAGGTTGCGGCCAAAGACTCCTTCGAGGGACTGCAACATCAAGATTTCTAGTGTTTTGCCTAATATGGAAAGAAGGCTGAGTGGTCTCCATGATCGTGGGTCTGACTGATTGCGGTCGCCTCCTTTTTGAAGAGTGACAACGCGCGCAGTCTTCCACTGAGTGGGGAACAGTCCGACCAGCAGACAGTCATTAAATAAATTAAGGAGGCCACTGGAGATTGTCCGCTCAGCCTTCCTTAGCATATTGCTTTCTATTTTATCTGGCCCAGGAGATTTGTTGGGCTTTAAGGTCGCAAGGGCCCTGCCGAGGTCGCCTGTTGTCCACAGTGGGATGTCGGGCTCGTTCGGAGGGTCCATGATCAGCTCCCTTGCTGCCCTCTGGGCTTCAGTGTCTCGAGCTACTTGGTCATCTGGGAACGCCTTCTCAAGGAGGGTTTCCAGTGAACGTTCGATGCTGCAGGCCCAGCCTGACTCATTTTGCATCGCAGCTAAGACCTGCTCTACATTTGCTTTTCCTATGCAGGACTTGTAGTGTCTGCCCCAGGGGTTCTCAGAGCTCTCCGCTTCCACAAAATTTCGCCAGCCTTGCCGTTTGGCTCGTTTGATGGCGCGGTGGAAGGCCTTCTTCTCTTGGATGAAGGCACTTCGGAGTGTTGCTCTGGCATCAGGGTCACGAGTGTTTTGATACATCCTTCTGGCTCTATTTGCACTTTGCTTGAGGGTATTGAATTCCTCTTGCGTGCTCTGATAGTCCGTGAAACTTGCTCATCAGGAGCGCAACTTCTAGTGCACAATTGATGGCCATTAAAACTGTCCATTCATTAGCATGATCGTGATCACTAGAACCAGGACGAAAGTCCAGGATAATTCCAACCAGGATAGTCCAGGATAATTCCAACCTGGCTTTTGCATTCACTGAAATCACTGAGTCATTCATTCATTCGGCCTCAGCAGAACGGTGAATTCGTGGGAATTATTTCTTCTTCAACAAACGTTCATTCTTGCAGACTCGGGTTTCAACATTGTTATTGTATACTTACTTTTTACGCCTTTTTGAACGGTTATCCAAAAGAAGCCCGGCTATGCACAGAATAATGTCCGCGCCGACCTCAGTTTTATTGATTTACGCTGTCACAGGGAAAGGTGCGAAATAAAAGTGAGGGAGTATGCTCAAAATGTGAAACGTTTTATTGGAGGATTCCACATCCTGAGTAGAAAATTTTTTCAGAATTTACTGGCAGCAGGGTTCGCAGCATCCGCATCCGCAACCGCATCCGCCGCATCCACCGCCTCCAGCACCACCGCCGGTGGAGCCTGGGCGGACGTTGTGGGCGCTTCTAATTGGAACGCATGTGGTGATTGGAACGACGCTGATGGTGTAGTGCTTGCAGCAGCAGCATCCGCATCCACAGTCGCATGGTTCAGGTTCAGCAACTGGGCTGGCGGTGGTAGCCTGGAAATAAACGAAAAATGTTGGTTAATATCATGTAGTCGTATGGGAGTTCAACAGCACAACAAAATCAAATGAATAAATTAGATAAACGACACATAATCATTTAATTGCATGGCAGAATTAGCCTATTCATAATGGAAAACAGTAAGGAAGCTGGAAAAGTAAGGAAGAGAGTGGTTAACTAAATACAAAACCAGGTGAGGTTTTCTTCTTAGTTGTCTCCTGCCTAACCCATCTTGGATATCTCGACGTCAGAAATCCTTAATATGTGCAGGGCATAATTAAGGGCATTTTATGACGCTTTGGTTAACCACAGGATAAACAGTACAGGCCATTCTCACCGCAGTCCTTTCAAAAACTTCGGTAGCTGACTTACAGCGACAAATAAGGACCATGTCTTTGTAACGTACATCAGACACTCACACGGTTCCGAAAGTCTCTTGACTTATCATTGTTTCACGTCACAACCGAGTAAAGGTATGCGAAGGCAGACACCATCAGCCTTGACCTTTATTGGTTCCTTTTCAAAAGCAAAAACAGGCGGCTTCAACTGCTGGTACGCTTCTTCCGATAGTATTCAGGTCGTTTGCATACACAAGAGTGTGCAAAGATAATCGACGGCGTTACAATATCAACACATTGTCTAAGTCGTCAAGTACTCAGGAAGAAATCAGCAGCAATCTTATTCACGATCTTAATTTGGCGTTAGGCTTCCTGTTATTTGCACCGCGCTCTACAGCTTGTCAGGAGCCCCCCACGCTCTTGGCCATGTATACTGTCATAGTTGAAGCCTGTCGTGATGTGTCACGCTATTGTGGTGGATATTTCATTCCAGCAGTTCCTCTCGTCTTCATATGATCATTTCTATCTGAGGAATTTGAGTGGTGAGATGGGGGCCGTTCCACTTGTACGTTGCCAACGCCTGGAGAACGATTGTTATTGAGTTACAGAAAACAAAAAAATGCGTCAACGTGACAAAACCCAGAGAGCAGAAGAACCTATCGCTCTACAGTGAAAGAGCTTGTAACATATGCTGGAACGTCATCTAAACACAAATGTGTAGATCGTATTTTAAACTAGGAGTTTAGAAACCTCAGAGTAGGGAGGAAATTCTTACACTCCGTACAGGAACTTGATTCAATAATTAAACAATCGGCAAATACATAAATATAGTTCTCCAATTAAAACCTACTGCCATGCAGAGGAAATGTGAAGAAAAGATGCGTTATCATGCCAAGCGAGTTGTTTGCAGTAGAAAAGAAATACGTGCATTACCCCCAAATTTTGAATGGTGCAGTGTATATATATGTGCAGATTGGATTATGGGGGCTTCCTCAATATTTTCTTTCAACAAAGTGCTTCATTCAGGTAGCTAATGCTGATGTTGAATCTCGGCTCTATCTGTATCAACTAACAGTTTTATTAAACGTTGTTCCTGCCTCGTCTATTGAGTATGCGGCGTGAATAAATTTGAAGTGCAACGTGAAGCCAGAACTAGTAGCCATTTGAGCTAGCTTAAACAATCTACTGGGTCAGTGAAGTAGTTGATAATGAACTCTTAATTGAAGACGTGTCAAATATGATAGCGTTCAGATTGATGGCGATTCTTATGAACAGAGTAAAGAATCCTGCAGCATCGGGTTTTTTCCTAAATCTATAATAACAGGGGTAAAGTCGAAAAAACTCAATGGCTGCGCGTGTTAGGGCCTTGGAGAACCCTAAAGCTTCTTCGAACCACTAATTGGGATTTTCTTATTTGTGAAATTTGAATGCTTCGTGCTGAACAACCATCAGTATCTTTATTTGGAGTTTCATAATCTAACTGCTCATTGAGGGATTTCGGGTACTTCTAGCGCTTCCCACCATATTTTGAGGGTCAGGCCAAGCTCATTTTCATTGTTACTGTGCACACATTTCGTGAGGTGTGTAAGTGAGGCTATTTGTGTAATTCAATTTTGCTTGCGGAACGGTAGTTGTGAATGTGTTGGTGACCTAAGACAAGTTCAAGCACATTCGCTTCTATTTCACATCATTGGCCTAATGTAGGACTTCAAAAACTGTCCTGCGTGAGAGCTACTTTAGGTGTCCCACTTTAAGGCTTAGTCGTCAGGACGACATGTAGGTGAGTAGTGATGCCCTAGTGGGATCAAACGGTGCAATGAATGACTTAAGCAAGGCACTAAGTGTTCCACATTTGAGTCATCCTCCACCCTTAGGAAAACACGTATCTCTCATCAAGTTTAGCATTATTACTGTCATTATATTAACACTTACAGAGAAAAGCCAGACGGCGACGACGGCGAAGGTGAAAACTTTGACGGAAATCATTGTGTTGGAAGAACTTTCGAACTGATTACTTAAATCAAAGGTTTTCTTTATATAGCCAGATCGTGCCCTACAATTTTCACCCGTCTCATGGCTCTCGAATCTGAGCTCAAGTGCAGGAAACGTTTTGCGCACGTACGAACGGAGTAGAACGCCCCCGCCCAAATCTCGGCGTCGATAATAACAAACACAATCGGTACTCTTCCTTCTATCGTCGGTGGGCGTTGAGATTTGTTCAGAATTACGAGAGAGTTTCTCGGTGATAAGACGCAACCAACTGCTTTTGCGCATATCATTGCGCCTTAATGTGTAACTGTGTTCTCTGCCTTCAGTCATCTGTTGGAGGTCTTCACGAAAACAACCAGATTCACTAATTTCGGAAGAAGCACGCAAACCCTAATTTGACACAACAGAGAAACTGCATATATTTTTACCCAACTTGATGTCTTCCAATTTGACAACTTCCACATAATTTTCTGTGAAAATATTGTTTGTTTATTATTGTTCCAGAAATCAACCAGAAGAGCCTACTTTGGGGAGTAGCCCTGGAGTAGCATAGTTGTATCCATAACAGAAAGTAACTGTGTGGAAGTGTGTGACAACATTTCTTGTGATACCTCAGTTGTATTTCTGATTGATCCATTCTTCCTCAGCAATTCTTTGAAGCCCAGAAGTACCAGTAAATATTTATTGTAGCTATATAGATTATGAATCTTTTTTCCACAACGTCTTCCCCAGTTTCAGCGTTGTGAAGTTACTGTTACTCGGAGTATCAGTCATTACGTAGATAGATTTGTTGATATACCCCAAGTAGTCACCTTCAGGCACAGCGTTTTTTCGAATCGTATGCTGGAGAGAGGGTTTGCACCAAGCGGCCCCATGAATTGTGTTGAGACACCAACTCGGAAACGTTTAAGACATTGCGTCAGGTCGGGCCTCTGCAATGGCAGTTGTTCTTCCTTGCCTTCTCCACCGCCACGAGAATCTTGCTGCGTGCCTCCATTCCTATACACCCTACACATCCTCCCGTACCAACCCGTTTATGAGGTTCAGAAGAGGCATGAATTCCGTGTCTTCATTATTCATTCCTGCGAATGCTGGCATTGGATTGGTAAGTTCCATGCACTTTCCGGCTCAGCTACGCTCGATTCTGGCAAAGCTACCTCTGGAATTCAACATTGTTAGGGCGAGCCTCTTTGGCATGTGCTGGCCAACTGTTTCCTCCAACATGGTGGTGTTTCAAACGGCTGTTCCGCAGCTGCCCCTACAGCACAGACAGTTCGGGCTTGCAGTTTTACGAATTCAATGTACATAAGTTTTATTTTTTTTCCCCCGAGGGCGTGCGGGACCAGTCCCTTTGTCACTGCTGCCACATATGGGCCTATTGTGACACTGACCCTTTCTTAGCAAAAGGCGTCGTACATACTCGTCCCCTTTAGGAAGCCGAGTATGTCCTTCACCACAGAATCCGCTATGGTTTGGGGTTCTATGGTCCCCTGACCGAAAAATTCGAAACGTTTACCTGCCAGGGCAGAGCATTCACATAGGATATGCTCTGCCGTCTCGTCTTCCTCGCCGCAAAGTCTGCATTCCACCGCCTCTGAGATGCCCATCTTGTTGAGGTGATATCTTAGTGGGCAGTGCCTGCTGAGGAAGCTTATCAGAACTTTCAGATCCTGCCTGGAGAGTGTCAGCATCGCCTTCGCCCTCTGACAGGAAGGCGGGATGAGCCTTTTCGCCTGTCTAGTCGTGGCTGGCGATGCCAATGGGCGCTGTTTTCTTGTCTCCCATCGGAGCGACCAGACGTTTCAGGTGACTCTTCGTCAAACCCACGTGTTGTTCAGGCCCGATGGGTAGGGTTCTGTATCCCTTTTCGCAAGGCCGTCAGCCTTTTCATTGCCCTCATGCCTCCTATGAGCCGGCACCCAGATGAGGGAGAGCCTGTTACGTGCGCCGAGCTGTTGGAGCGCATGAATGCATTCCCATGCCAGCTTAGACCTAAAACTATAGGCTGCGATGGCCTTTAAGGCGGCCTGGCTGTCTGAGAATATGTAGATCAGCTAACCCTTGTGTCCTTTGTTCAGGATCTCTTCCGGGCAGATCTTTATGGCTAGGATTTCCGCTTGAAATATCGTGGCGTACACTCCCAGCGGCTTAGCAAGACTGTAGTTGGGCCCTACAATGCCCAGCCCTGCTCTGCATTCCATAACTGAACCATTGGTATACCACTGCAGGGCGCCCACCTCGGTCCAGAACGTCTCCTTCTCCCATTGTTCCCGCGAGTGACGCTAACACTGAATGGCAGCCGAAAGTTCTTCCGCTCTGGCATAACGTCAGTAGCAAGGACTGCTGCCTCTTCTAGCTTAAACTGTCTAGTTATTCTGTGGAGGCTCGTCTTGACCCTGGTGGAGATGTTACCTGTCTGCAAAAGCCTTACCGCTCCCAGGTAAGCAGTCCTTTGGATGTGTATATGAAGGCAGCAGTAGGGCATGTACCCATTGCGCCTGTGATGTACATACGTGTTAAATGCACTATTTCTGATTAGAAACCAGTTGAACTAGAAATTCACCTCACGTATGGACCAAATGCAAGAATCGCCTGTCTTAACTAAGTTCCATCCTTCTTGCCATCTCCTAAGGGTAACAGTTCTCATTTTATTCTGATAGCTGTAGTCAGTTGCCCCCTTAACGAGTGCAGCTCTCAGTTACCAGGAGGTCGATCAGGACGCCACACATCGCCGCTTAAGAAACACTGTTGCATGCCTATTGCTTATGGCCTGGTTATGGATTATCCTTGAGAACTGCACACGGTATTGTAATAATCTGGAAGAGGGAAAGAGCAGATGGATTGATTAAAATGAATCATTTGAATTAAGCGATGGTGAGAGGGTAGGCAGAGATAAATCACTATCGCATTCACAAACGCTTATAATAATATTTTCATTTTTAAATCATTTATTAAACTCAATACAGAAACTCCCGATCCAGGGCTGAAATGGTAGCTGAGAATGATCGTTTGATGAAATATCTGGTGCATCGCATCACACAACCTTCTTCTGCCCTACGGACCGTCAGGCTTTTTTTGTCACACTAGCAACCAATTGCAACCAATTGCTTTTCATTCAGTTTACACCAACTTGGTAGAAATCGTACTTCACGGTTTTGGAATTTATTGGGCCGCTTTTACTATTGTCATGACTCTTATTGAGAAATCGACGTACATGGGCAATGAACTAACAAAATGATTTTTTTGTAAAGTTAATATTTAAAGTGTCGGCCTACTCGGCAATCCGATTGGACGAAACCCGTCGTCTTTACGGGCAGGTTTCAACCATTTTGGCAGCTTCATTGCAATTAAGTCGTGTTCGGTGTCGTTTCCTAGGTATTTTTCAATGCTCAGCAGAATAGGACGAGCGTCAGAGGTGCGTCTAGGGAAACACTGAAGTCGCAGTAAAATAGTTTTATGTACTTCCGTTACTTGCGGGAACACGCGAATCAGACGTACCTCGTGAAGACTCATAAGAGTCGATGAAAGTAGTTTATTTTTTACTGAACATACACGTATAAGTTGTCATTTCCCGCGTTATTGATACGAGCGTGTTATACTCTTAATACTTTACGACGCTGCATTGAATAAGATAGTCTTTTTATCAATTAGTATGTCTCGTCATTTCCACGTTTTACGTTAAGGTTATGTCACTTGGAACTGTCCACAAGTTACTCAAGTTCGTCCCAAGTTGCTATGCTGGTCGAATTTCAAATGCGAGCTAATTCGGTAATGACGACCACAGACACTCAAGAACACACGCCGACCATTTTCTCGAACTAAGAAGCATTTAAGCTATAAATATCTGGGGTAGAATTAACGACAGTAAATTTGTTCAGCCGATCGCATAACTTTCTTTTTTGCTTCGCAGGGCTAAGGAAAGTAAAATGGGTTTAAATCTTGTGTGTCTTTAACAAATTAAAATGATATTTTCCTGTAATACATTTTTTATTTAGTTTCACGGAAAAAAATCAAGCGCTACTGTCGCAGTTTTCGAGTCGTAAAGGTGTTCGTACTGTTGAATTCAGATGTCTGGTGATGAGCGAGGGAGATCTTCATACTTTGCCCCGGCCCTTGCAACACTACTTGGCTACAACGTGATTCTGAAAGCGGAAGGCTCTTTATCGACGAGTTCGGCTCGGGATAAACCTCTTTTCCTGGTCGAGGATCGGGGGCGTTGCAGGGAAACGTGGACGTGAGTGTTGACGCTTTTCCTGTACCGCGTTCTTATCGTCTAACGCACTTTTTGCGGCTAAGTTGAAGATTGCGCGGCTAAAAGTTGTATAAAAAGGAGAGCTCCCCTTCAAATCGTCAGTTCGTAAAATTCGAAACATTGACAACCTTACAATGGCCTTCAAAAGCTTCACCTTCGCCGTCCTCGCCCTCTGCCTCGTCGCCGTAAGTACACATATCATTCCGACAGGTGCATTATACAAAAAACGAATAATCTTGCTGTAACCCCGACACAAAATTTTGATGAAACGACATGCTTAATTCCTTTGATAATTCCAATTTTGTGGCAAACCCTCTTAATCAATTTCTTTTTTAAATGTTCACCCTGAGGACTAGACAACTACATGATAAAACTAATTCCCATTTAAATTTGGCTTTTAATTACATTACTAAATTTATGTGCTCTATGAAAACCAAAAAAAACAAAAATTGCTTTGCAATTTATATACGGTTTGTAAATATTGTACGAGTTTTAAAAAACCATGTTACGAACGTTTTTGAATGAATTTCATGAAATTGGTGTAATTTTTTTAATGATAAACTGTAGTTATTTTATATTAGCAGTAGGAGGTAGGGGAAGAGGTGAAGTCAGTATTACATGTTTGACTGTGTCGATCAATAACGACTGTATTCTCGTTGCAGGCTGTCCTTGGAACTCCCGCCCCTGAACCCGAACCATGCGGTTGCGGTTGTTGCTGCTGCAAACACTGCAAATGCAGCTGCGTTCCAATCACTTCCTGCGTTCCAATTAGAACTTGCCACCACGTTCTGAGCAACGGAGGCGGCTGCGGCGGTTGCGGCGGATGTGGATGCGGCGGTTGCGGTGGCTGCGGATGCGGATGCGGATGCGGTGGCTGCTGTTGCGGATGCTAAATTATTCGAGCTCTTTTTCTAAATGTAGAAAATCAGTGCCGAATGTCACTTACGTTCTGTTGCTTAATAAAACCTAATAGCAACCCCTTTATTCACGTCTTTATGTACTTTGGATCCTTACTTGTCATCAACATTCACGCCCGTCCTGGGAAATATGGTACTTGGTATCCGTGGTACAAAAATTGGTATCCCATTACTTATAAATGAAGAAAGTACGAGTGATTTCAATGCGTGGGCTGACAGTATCCAACGAATATTAGTACTTCAGAATTTAATTTCAAGAGCTATTTGTTTTTTCCATAGTGTGCTATCCCCGTTCAACATGAAGCGCACTAACTGATATAACAATAAGTGCATTGCTGGCAAAACCATCTCGTGTTTGCAGGTGTGCTTGTAAGGTGATGTTCCTTGTGCATACTTGCTCTATGAGCTTCCATTTGCGCACGAGGTAGATAATGCTCTCCTTACCGTTTGGCCTCGTGCTACCTAATCCAGGTAGACCCAGATTTTAGGGGCATTTCTGCTTAGCCGTTTCAGCTTCATAAGTAACGCTATTGGTGGAGCAGAACAATAATTGCTTTTCATCTTCCTACAGTCAAGTTCCAGTAGCTAGGGATGTAGTTTAGTTGTGAAAGTTGAGAAAAGCACTGGTTTTTTTCTGGTAAACGAGAAACTATAAATTTTGAAGTGATGGATTGAGAGGATTTTTAATTTCCTTGGCTCCACCAAGTAGGAAGGAAAGTTATTTAATCGGCTGAAAAGTTGTTTTGGAGTATTCTTCAGATCATTACTTTTCAGACCCAACTGAGTCCGAATAATACAATTTGAGAAAATGATCTGTAATTTGAGAGAAAACGGCTGAACCAAATATACTCCAACTTTATATCCAGCCTGAAGGTCATAATGGAACGAAAAAATAATGGTGAGAGCAAAATCCGCCCAAAACTAACGATAGTGATCAAAACACCAAATTTGTTCTCTTACAAACCTTATGCCTTAACGATTTCGATTAAATATTTTATACAGACTTTTCCTGATGAGACAATCATCCCATAAAATTCCCATTCGTGGAAAAATGACGAGAGCCACAATAAATAACCAAGCTTTTCGGCAAAAATCTTTTTGAGCGCAGTTATTTTCTTATAAATTTCGCTGAAATGTTAGTACAATCTCCAACAAATAAAAGTGGTAGTCAAATCAAATACCTATACGATTGGCGTTTGAGAATGCTAATATTATATATACTCGTATAGTAGCTACTCCAGAAATTCCTGAATTTCAACTATCGCCGTTTTGCTCAAGTTATTATCCAATAACTGTGGAAGAATGATTTTTATCCTTTTCAAAAAAGTCGTGTTACAAGCTCATTATTTGTCTGCGGACCAATTACTCAATAACGGTCCTGGAATGAGTACAGGCATCACAATAAATTCCGGAACTGTAAGCCCTTCAGCTTTCTGCTTCCGTGAAGTGATGTTTTACCAAGTTCAAATGAATTGAATCCGCAGAAAAAGCTGCGAACACAAGTGAATTGATGTAGAGCTAAGGAAAGTTATGTGATGCGACGCCCCTGATATGTTACGATGAAAAAATTGAGAATTCTTCGACAAAAACTTTAAGGGCTTTCCATGCGCTATGAAGCCCCTGTTTGCTCTCTGGTGGATTGAAGTATTGGTTGTTCGCAACAGGGCTGTTGAAATCAAGTATTATAAGAACTCGGAAACTTAATTTATCTACTTCTATGTAATGCAATGACGTCATCCAGTCGAGTAATTTTAGACGCTGTCATTTGACGGACACTGCTGTTTTTTTTATGGAAACTGTTGCTAGTAAACACCATCTTTGAATCAAAATAAACGAACATGGATCTGGAAAGATTTTTAAAGAATCTCATCACAAGAGGTGCTCCAAACTGCGCCATCTCTTGTGAAAAAAGTTGATAGTAGAAGGCAAACAGTACTACTGTGAAGACCTATCTGACTAGGATTGATATGGTGCAAGTGGTTTCTTTCAAAGAACGGAGTGTCCGATACTGTCGGTTTCTCTTCAGATTCTCAGCGGTTGATTTAACAATACTTTGAATGGTTGTTTTTACCGCATTCGATCGCACAGTGGGCTGAGCGTAAATAGAATGCGATGATCGAAATGTTCACATTCATATCTTCAGGTGAAACGATAGACCAGCACCCACTATGAAGCCACATTGAGGCGATCTGGTGTTCAATTAGTGAGGAGTGGGGTCCACCAATGCTACTCAGTTAGAAGAGTCTTCTCTCTTTTAAAATACATACCTTTTTAAATCATTCCACGTATCAACGTACCACCTCACTTGACTTCAGAGTCACACTGGACGTTTCACTTAACGCGAGAAGAGGATAGAGAACGTATAATTATTTAATTTCTCATTCCGCTTTCCCAACAAAATGGTGTGTTCCACTTGCGCGAGTACCAAGAGAGTTCTGATTACACTTCTTCACTCAGCTCCACTATTTACCATGCTCCAACAGCCCCATTGAATTGAAAATAGCTGGATTAGTACTCCCAATGTTAACGGGTGTGCTTCAACAAGTACACATTTTTTGGAAAAAACTTGCTCATAATTTTGAACATACTAGAAGGGAAGTTACTGTGGCAAGTATACGGTAAGTTATATGCACTTATTGTGATTCCAATGAGAAACTGACTGAGCAGTTGTACCACACTTCATATAGAACCATGATTTATTTGGACGAGAATTTCGTGGAAGCTTGATAGTTCATTCCAGTAAAATCATTGAGCTGTTGAGAGAGAGGAGTCCGGTTCATAGAAGCCGTTAAGCTGATGGAGCTTGAACAGCCAGTTTTGAGCCTCCTTCTGCCATGATTATGTTTTGAGCAGCTCTAACCACTCAAACGACGGATTGTCGCTACTTCCAGAACGACATTATCAACTGGTTTTGGAGAACACCAAACGGTCTAAGATCACCTGATTCAACTGGACATTCCAATTGTTGAGTAACTGATCATGAACAAGAACTCATGAAATACCACACGCTTGCTTTCATTTCGAAGGCCACTGTACGCGTAAGGACACTATTTTTCACAGCGTCACTCGTCGGAGTCAATTCGGACGTCATAAGAATTGAAGTGAACCCAACGACACACTGGATCAAATCAATCCCAAGTACTGTTTGCAATGTAGGTTTCAACCAACGACAAAAGAAAATTCAATTTGTAAGTGGTAAACGGCATAGCCACGTTTAATGTTCACATGACAGTGACGTACAAAACTCATTGGCAAACGTCAAATTGTTTTTTCTTCCACTTAACAACAGCAGCCGCCGCAACCACCGCAGCATCCGCAACCACCGCAGCAACCACAGCCTCCGCAGCCACCGCAGCAACCGCAGCAACCACCACAACCACCGCAACCGCCTCCGTTGCTGACGACATGGTGGGAAGTCCTAATTGGAACGCAGGAAGTGACAGGGACGCAGTTGCATTTGCAGTTCTTGCAGCAGCAGCAGCCACAGCAATCGCATGGTTCAGGTTCGGGGGCAGGAGATCCGGTGGTAGCCTGAAACGTCAAAATTAGCCATCAGTCATCGAAATGTTTCGTGATCTTCAAACTATAATGTTATGCTAATACTCAAATAAATAAATAATAAAAACAGTTTCGCGACAAATCCCACCACAGTTTTGAAATGTGTGTCAATATATTTGCATTGCCATCCAAATAACTTCGAGATTAAGTAAGCAATATGAAACTTCAACGAAAGTTGCCCAGAAGTCTTGGATTTCCCGTTTTGCAGTTTACAGAGAATATTTTCTCTATTTCGTTGTGTGACGTCCTTGCAGTTACCCCGAGGGCTCAAATTCCGCAAAAAAAAAGAGAATGTAGCTTCGAGATGAGTTTGTTGTCCGTAAAAATCAGGATGTGTCCAATAGTACAAATAACAAATTCGAAAACTTCGTAAATTCGTCAAAAATGGATTCGGCCAATAATTTTACAGTCGTAGAGTGATTTTTGAATGTTTGGAGTTTTGAATGTAGTGAACGCTTTTTCAGAACCTCGAGGGTGTCGTATTTTTTTTATATCGTGCCAGAAGCATTTTTACGTTTTTTAGCTCGCAGTCTCGTGCAACTATTTAGGTGGCTGACTTTTTTAATATTATTTCTCATAGTCTTAACTTGCTCGCTAAAATGCGTAAATGGGTGATTCTCAGTGTGAGGAAATGCAAAATTTATTTTGAACTAAATGTCACCATCTGTTTCAATAATATTATATTGTCAGTTTAAAGAATGCTTTGGAAGTGTAGTCTTCCAATTAGGATGATCATATTTTACGGCAATATAGTTTAAATACGAATTGAACTTGTTTATTTAGGAGTAGAAATTTGTAGCGAAGAAGCATTTGAATTAAATTTGTTTTCGAAGGATTTTAGTAAACGGAACAGTGCACAAGTACATTCTGAAGTACGATAAAATATATAGCGACTTACGGCGAAAAGCCAGACGGCGAGGAAGGCGAAGGTGAAAGCTCTGGCGAAAGTCATCGTGAATGTTTCGAGATGTGTCGAAGTGAAGAAACGAGGAAACGGCTTAACGTTTTATACTAAAATTACTGGCCTACAATCGTCGAGCGGTCCGAAAGTGGAGAAGCGCCTAAGATTAGTTTAAAAGTCAGGAAATACGTAAATTCGCACGTTCTAGAGCTTATGAGTTCTGTATTGGGAAACGACGGAGGTGTAGAGCCGTCGGCGATAGTCCACATAGCCGTTCCACCCTCGCCAAGTATCGCGGTTGCGACGTGTATTTCGTCACTTCTGGGCTAATTATCGGGCCGGAATTATCTCGCGGGAATCGCGCAGCTTTCCGCGCTTTTGTTGTTACGTGGAACCCACTCAATTGGGCGTTGGGTTCCTAAGTAGGAGTCAGTTTGGGGATCGTCGAGTCGACCGCTCTTTCTAACGCGATCAAGTACGTATTTCAAATTTTCTAAGCCCTACGAAGTGAAAAGGAAATGTTACATAATCGGGTATAAAAAGCTTCCAGAGTCCCAATACTCAAAAACATCATTACAGAAAACAATTTGCGGGCATGGATGGTTGTAGTAAATAAAATCACGGCTCAATAAGTTTACGAGAAAAATTGACTCTATAGTTATCATTGTATTCAAAACCAATTTGTAATTACCTTCACCATACACAGTAGCAAAAGGAAGTAGTGTGATTGGATGAAAGACCAAATATAACGCCGTTCGAGATAGGTACGTGTACGTCTAAACGCAATTCAGGAACAACGGTTGCCAAATCACCAAAACCTGCCAAATTTGCTTTTCCTCAAAAACCTGATTATTTTGATTAAGTTTTGCGCAATCGATTCACTCAATTGTAGTAAGAACGTTTTTGTCGGCCGGAAAAGTACAAGAACAGCTCAATAAATTGTTGACAAAATTCGGTTTTACTATAGATTTTTCTTCAAAAAGTGTATAGCGTTAAATTGAGTTAGTGAGGGGCAATGCGTACCCCATGCGATGGAAGTTGAACGGTATTCACAGGATAGTTAGGAGCGCTTCGAGAAATTTCGGAATTCAAACTTGTGCGGTTGGCTAAATTGTTTCTGAGCGTTGAAGCTATAACCCTAAAACAGTGAATACGAATTTCCCCTCAGCAAATTTCGCAGAGCAGCGTGATAAAATCCGTTAGGTTGAGCTCCACCAGTTTTTGGTCGTAGGAGTTCCAACAGACTCGCGCAAACAGCACGAAAAACATCGAAATCCCCAAACGTACGTCACGTGGCCGAATGTTGTGTGATGCGTTGTAGCTTATGTTTCGCGTTCTGAGGTTCTGAGGCGGGTTTTCTTTCAAAACCGCCTCAACGGTTTGGTTCAAAACTCACCGTAAACCGATTTGATTTATTTTCCGTAAATTTTTTCGTAGGAATGCGCTGAACGATTGTACAGCGCCTCTGTGTGTAGCATACTAAATTTACAGGGTTTGTGGAAAGCTAAGTGATGCTACCCACCGGATCAACATCAAAATACTTCAAAAACCGCTGATTTCACCAATAAAACCGTCCCAGAGCAGCCCACGTGAGTATACTAAGGTTACACTGGAAGAAGTAGAAGCCTCAATCGGACAGATGGATTTCTGGTCAGATCTATGTGATGACTCAGGATTACACAATATGGAACAAAATCAAAGAAGGTTGGGCATATTTTATATTATCATTAAATTTTATGTAATTGAGATAGACAAAACGAGTATTGTTATACGTTACCAACAGGAAGTGACAAGAGATCTTGAATTTTATCGCTTTCAATATTTGTGCAGACCTCAATTTGCCATTTAACATTCTGCTAGAAATGCCCATCATCGTGAGTTTTCACGAGGTTATTGATGTTGGTAATTGTTACACTGTTTCCCCGATTCCTTGAAGTTTCTATCAAGTTAGAGATATTAGTCATCAAGTGGCTGATGAGTGTGAGAGTAGGAGGTGGGGTTTAAAAATTGACAATGTCGAACCCTCTGTTCTATGAGGGTTAATGCATTAGGACTGTAACTGTATTAGTTATCCTTGGTACACATTGAAAATCTGACGTGCATTGTAAATGTATTAATATTACCATAACCATAAAGAAATATTTGATCAATTTTAGCAGTGGGGTCGTCGTATACTTTAAGGTAGAGATTTTGAAGGTTCTAGCGGACACAGATTCCGACTACCCTCTAGTATGAAAGGCAGTAGCTACTAGAGACAAGTCAAAATCCGATACTGAAGGTAGGGGCTACGAGGCAGAAGTCCTCTCCTGAAATAGAAGGCTGTTGCTACAGGTACAAGCCTGAAACCAACGCTGAAGGTAGTGGTTACTAGGCACAAGCCTGATCTCAATACTGAAGGCAGTATCTACCAAGCACAAGTCCAATCTCGATAATTTGTCCACAGAAAATTCACAGAAAGGTACCCCTTTTGCTAGTACCTAGGCTGACCCAATAGCGCGACACACATCTCCCGCTTCAAATAAACTGAGTTACATTTATCAAGGTTGACAAACCAAACGTTGCACAAACCCAACTGCATCTTTACAGAAGAATCGGTGGGATCTACAGTACGTGAACATTGTTTGCTATGGCTAATGGGAAGATGCCCCAGTCGCACCAATAAGAAAATTAACGAGGAGGGCAGTCGCACTGTCCCTGTACTGTTCCAAGTAACGTAGTGGTATGATGCCCTTCTTCCATTCTGAAAAGCTGCCCCCCTCCCTCCCACATCACACTCATTTGTTGATCAGAACCCGCTCTTCACGAAGGCTATTGGCCTTGCTTTTCTCAACTGATATATCTGCGACACCTTCCACCTTCCGCATTCTCAGTACGTTACAAATAACACCACATGATGTCAGCCCACAAGACGTAGATCTCGCTTCATCTTCGTAAAAACGACCAATTTCTCGTTGACTGTTGGTTTTGACGATCAAATAAAAACATTTATTTCATATAGTACTCGATTATTGAAGTACGAAGGTTGAGTGTAAGTACAAAAAACAGTGTTGCCGAAAGTTGAGTTTATTTTGGCATCATACTATAAATGGCCAGAAGCCTTCTTTAGTTGCAGATTAATTTCTCAGCATCCACAACATCCGCAACATCCACCGCAGCCACAACATCCACCGCAGCCGCAACCTCCACCGCAGCCGCAACCTCCACCGCAGCCGCAACCTCCACAACCGCAACAGCCACATCCGCAGCATCCTGGGATGACATGGTGGCAGGTTTTAATTGGAACGCATGAAGTGATTGGAACGCAGCAGCACTTGCAGTGTTTGCAGCAGCAACAACAGTCAGATGGTTCAGGTTCAGCAAGAGCGGTTCCAGAGGTGGCCTGTTATTGAAAAAACAGTTTCGCAATTATCACTTTCAAATTACAAACGGCAACTTTAAGCAAGGAGTTGAAAAAGTAATTTACGAATTCGGATCAGAAAGTATTTTTCCTCTGATTCTGTTTGCTGCGATTTATTTCTATTATTTTAATTTAATAGTTTCGGGCAGTGAAGTGATAAAAGGGCTACATGCCAACATTACTCTGGTGTTGGTACCATACGATTACGTTACACCACTGTTGATAACATTGTTCATATAAAAAGTGTCTGAGAAGGAATAGAGTACGACACATATTTCTTTTCACGCAAAACATGCGAATGTGTAGTCCGAAGTACAAGTCAAAGTTCACCTACTTAATTATAGTTTTCCTAAACGTTAGAAAAACGTAGAAACTACAAACCGCTTTCAGGTAACCTGTCGAAAGGACCTTCACTGCTCACCGCGCTTCAACCTACAATTTACTATTCACGTCTACACTTTCCGGTACAGTAAAACATGTTTCCTTACGCAAAACGTGAAAATATTAGTTATTATTGTGATACACGCGTTGTATATGATTTGCTCATGGATCGTCAGTGCGAGAAAATACAGAGCAATCAGATGCCATTGTTATGTGCCAAAGCGTTACAATGGTAGTCCCTAGAACCAAAGCTTAAGTCATCAAGTGTAGAGTCGACCGAAATTGACAATTGAAAGACCAGAAAGTGCCTGACAGTAGTTGTGGACTGGGAAGTCCTCCCTTGAGCCTCTTATTTTCGTTTCCCTTCTTCTTTTTCGTTCTATAGAAATTAGGCTGCACTCTAATTTTATAAAGATCAAATCAGGAAGAAACATTGTGGAAAGAAGAGGGTGCCCAAGAGCTGTTGATGATTGTACGGAAACTGAAGAATGGTGCGCAGACTGTGATGGTGCAGCCACTGCCAGGAGGAGATAGTTGATGGAGGATGGAATGAAAGAGGGTAACAGTAAAACAAATTCCACCACTGATCAACAGCTAGGGTGGTGACAATCATCAGGCCCTTTTCTATTCTGGAGCTTCTTTTCTTTTCACTCCCGCTGAGTTAAAGAGAAACATGACTCATGGAAAGGCTCAGAAACGTCTATGGACAAAACATTTATTTTGTTTGCTTATTTTTTAGTCGAGTATTTTTCATGGTTTGTTGTCCCAAAAACAGCTGAGAGTTGTTTCAACACGGTAACAAGAGGAAACCAACAAAAATAGTAGCAACACAGTAAAAAGTATCAACCAACGCGTAGTATAAGCTCAGCAATAACAGGAATGGAGTTCTGTCCCAGTGGTCGACCCACTCAACGCTTCAATTTCCTCAGAAAGAAATGTGGGACATATTGGGTGTGGTTCTATATTAATGCCTGGACTGCTCAAGGGCTCCTGTTCCCGACCTGTTGAACATCCTCGAGCTTGGCCCCTCTCCCCCCTCCAGCCACGTGGTAATCAGGTAACACATAAAAGGGGGTTACTGTAACTGGGTATGTGGGGGCGCTCCATTCACACGGTCCCGTTTCTCCAAAACCAGGACAGTATCGATAGCCAACTACAGCTTGCCAAGAGTTGAGTCTTGAATCACCGGCAGGCAGAGTATGGTGTGGGCATAACTGCTCGCCATCTCCACACTGTGGTGCTCTCTATTTGGAATGACGAGTGGCATAAATACTAACATGCCACATTTTCAGCCACCGAGTTACAATCAGGGCCAAACTACACTTTTTCAGGCGGAGCACGTTCTAGGACTGCTTATGTGAATCTACAGCAAAGCACATCGTGTTCTACTACTCCCTACATAAGGTGCGGGCTCGAGCTCGTCTACTGGAAATAGTGAAGCCAGATCGACTGCTCGTGACCAAAACAGACATCTAACACTGTGCACCATGTGCGCCCACTTATGGGCTAGTAGAGAGCACCTCCTCGGTACCTGCGTGCCAAAACGGCCAGGGCTGGAGGCTGAGACATGAAGTGACAGTGAAGCAGGTTGGGCAAGCACTTGCTGAACCTAGCTGAACCCGTCGGGGGGTTGGTGGTCTCAAGAAAACATGTAAGCAAGTATAGCAAAATAATAGGCAGACCCAATAAGCTCCGAAGATCAACCCAGAAATGAACTACAATGGTTTGCTCAACTATTCAGCAACACATGCGATTAGTATAAAATTGAGTTCGATAAGCTGGAAAGTACAACACACGAGTGGGATCAAACACTAAGCCCAACAACCAGACGTACACATGATAGTAGCAGCACAAGAAACGCACACAAAATAATCTGGAAAGGTTAGTCAAGGAACCAATTAGTACTATTCGTAGAGCAACCTCTCAAATATATTGGCATTGCGTAATACAGGTTACAATAGAAATGTAAGCTCAACAAGCTGACCCAATCCATACGACTGTCACTATTATTTCAACAAACTGATGAGACTAGTGTACATGGTAATAATACGAAAGCAACCCTCAAAAAGCCCAATGTGGCAATTTACAGAAGATATTTGCACACCAAACGCATAACACAAGCCTAAGCTTGATGGAATTTGAACTGTCAGTTCAATGTGTCGCCTGGTCGATGCTGACAATAGTTAAGTGATAGGTTCTACAACTTTACAAAGATGAGCGACTAGTATGCAAATTTGAGTTCATGAGTGTGAAGAACAAGATACATTTACATGTTTCTCATCGATTGACATTAACTGTTAACACTTACAGTGAAGAGCCAGACGGCGAGGAAGGCAAAAGTGAAAACTTTAGCGAAAGCCATTGTGTTCGATGTGTCGACAGTATCGAGATGAAGATTCCCCAAACGAACGCCTTCTTTTATACTGAATCCTCGACTTCAAATAATTGTTTCTTTCAAATTGATTAAAACTTTGACAAGGTCCCGGAAGTGGGGGAGGGGCAGGAGAAGGCAGCGGTTCGCACGTTCACGAAGCGTACGAAGACGGGCGCCCTCGAACTTTTCTGACACGTTCATTCCTTTGTGCAGATCGATAACCCATATTTTGCCGCTCTCAATCGGCCGTTGACGTTTGAGAATGCCCCTCATGTCGAAATTGTTTGTGCCAATTATTGATGTCAAATGCGTCCCAGTGGCCGAGAGAGAGAGAGAGAGAGAGAGAGAGAGAGAGAGAGAGAGAGAGAGAGAGAGAGAGAACGTGAAAGTAGACTAATGTCTGGGTTCCACCTTAACGAGACCTGTGAAATATTATTAGGAATGTGAGAAACGTTTGAGATGATGTCTGTGTTTCGTATGCCTACTGTGAGTGGGACCCACCTGTACTTCCCAGGGTGGCTCTTGATAGCGCTTATCTTCCTATACCCATTCTCATTCTATTAGTAACTCACTCCCTGTGCGCAGGTCCTCAATAACCCTCCTGTTTAAAATAAATAACTAAAATAACGACCAGTGCAATAAAGTGAATTGAGGGAAGAGACACAACATGAATCAACAGTGAAAACTAACTACAGTAGTAGTGATCCCAACTTAAATTTGTTTCTCCTAAAAACTCTCTCAAACGTTTTCGTTTAGGTTATTTGTATGAACCGTTTCTAATAACTTGACAGTCGCTAGTGAGAAAATGTCGAGAAAAGCACAAAGTTTTCTCTTTATAAATCTTGCTCATCGGGTACAAACGTTCTCAAAGAAATCAGCTCGACACGGCACTGGCAGAATATAGTAAAGGCAACCTCAGAAACTCCGTAATTCAGAGGGGGTTTTTTACTAACGTAGACATGAAGCTGCCCCTAAACGACATGCTGTCCTCCTCATCAATTATTAGTTCGATGGCTTTTCAGTCATGTTCTTGACATAAGTAGCAGCAGCCCGATGCATTCTGGAACTTTCATCGCACTGAATTTTAACTTAGAACGTCAAGTTGGGGTTTACAAATTTGTGTAAACTGAGTAAAAAACAGATTGGATTAGAAGGTAGAAACGGTATGTGTTAAAAAATCAGGTTGATAATCTTAATAAGTCAGGAGCTTCTTCAGAAATTCCGGGATTCAAATTAATATTGTTTCTTGACTAACTTCTCCTGATGTCCAAATAATTCCATACATAAACCTGCCCACAAACAACAAGTTGCCCTCCCCATCGATCAACTGTACATTGGTTTTTCACTCAATGTCGTGAAATAATTAACAGAAACCTTATAAATTCCCAAAATTATAAGCGGTGCGTTAAGTTATGGCTTTTAAATTCGTGTGTGCTGAGTGGAAAATGGATTGGACTAGGAGCTTATAAGTAAGAGGGCTTGAGGACAGCTGTTTGGTGCGTGGGACAATATACTTTATTTATGCACCGTCGCCCTCTTTGTGTTGAGCTCCGAAAAAAATCGTGTGACGGACAGGAACCAGTTTTATTAATTAAATATGCGTTTTTGTTCAATTGAATTTAATTGTAGATTTAGAAAAGTGCCAGTTATTAACATGAAAGTGATCCACTTTTAAATCACGTCGTCAAGAGCGCCGATAGCGACTATTCGATAGTGTGGAGGCGAGGTTGCAGTGCGGCACACCCTCCTTTCCCTTACCACCTCATTGCGGCTCAGAGCGGCCAATAGCTCGTAGCAGCCGTCTGGCTCCTCCCATCCAGCGTTCACCGTTGCTGAGGCACTATCCCACGATACGATCGGGAGAGTCGTTGTACGTCGACCAGATACGAACAAAATGAAACAAACATAATACGCGTAAGTCGAGTGGCATTAGCGCGATGTCAAACACTACAATCTACTACATCAATAAGCGCTCACAAATATCCTAAAATGAAAATCGAGCTCACCCCCACCTCAGCAAGTACATAAATAAGGGTGACTTCGTACCTAATTACAGTATTTAATGGTTCGGATAAAGTACAGAGATAACGAAGAAGAAATCAAAGTATAGCTAGCCTTGAACATAATCCAATTAATGGTAAGGTAAGTATAAATATTATTAATCATACAAGAAACGTAGATTTGACTAAAAGGACACAATACAATATACATATCACCGCAACATTTAAAATTTGAATAACTTCATTTTTATTTGCTTGAATACTGTTTTCTGGGATATTACCCAAATCCATCATTTCTGTCACGTCTGCTCGAAATGCGATATTGTTTAAAAAATCAAAAACTAACCCCCCCTCCCCCCTCAATTCTGAAATAAAAATTGATTTGATTCGCTATGAATTGAATTGCATAGTGCGACGAGCTGCGAGGAAAAAATGTTTTCAAAATGCTAATGCACGCATACCGCACTACGGGGCTTCCTACTTTTAGCATGAAAGTATTTCAATTGTGCTAGCAAAGAAAGTGTTTTTCAAATTTTTACGTTATGGCGTGTTTGCGTGAGGTCGTTCTTTTTTGTATTTTAATTTTCGACGAAAAGGTTATACGTTAATAATAGTAAGGTTATATAAAGACGTTAAGGGGCGGTGATGAGGGCTTCGTGTATATTTGTTAAATGAAATTATAATAATTGCTATCCAGCAAACGTCGGCGTCAAATGATAATGAGCAACACATTGACAGGTTGTTTTCTTATCAAAATGACCATGTCCTGAACCCTCTTGACGGAGTTATATCAGTTTCAAATCATGGAGGTAGCGGTTTCGCTCTCATGCAAGAGCCCAGTCACTCAGCATCCACCGAACCCAGACCTGTAGAGGTACGGCAGATTGTCGTTTAGCCAGTCTTTCGGTGTGCTGTGTGTTACCAAGCGGGGGTATGACCTTGTGGAATCCATACTTTCTGGGTGGAGTTCTTAATCTTGCTTCCCACCTGATTTGATTGTTTACTTGGGTGGCAAGTTCCAAAGGGACAGATTATGGCACCGTTGTACGTTATAACTTTCTTCTAAACTGGGCGAAACGGTTATATGCTTGTTTAGTAGCGGCCAAAGCAATAGGTTAGGCTGCTCTTCCAACAACCGTCGCTCACTCTTGTAGGAACTACGGTGGAGCAGCACGTGGTTTCTTGTTTCCTACGCACTGCACAATTACATCCGGGGAAGATTTACCACCACAAACAGAGAATTGGGTGGAAGCAACCGCGCCAGCGACAGGGCGACGAGGGAACTGTTCGGTTACAACTGACAGCAGCAAAGTTTCGAGCGAATCAAGACATTTGAGGAGCCCAGTCAGCACACTCAGACGAGCCTCCGCTGAATGAAAGAGTTTGGTTCGTTCCGGTTCAGAAATAAAACTCAGTCAATCAACGAGAGTACTGGTGGAACCCCAAAGATTCCTGTGAATCGCCAAGGCCAACGTTACAGCATCCACGGAAGCATTCCAAGTTATCACTAGACAGTTACCAGTTGAGTTGACTTGACTTGACGTGAAAAGGGAGCTTTTCCCGCTCTGGGGGATTAAGAACTCCTCCCAGGAGGTATGGATTCCCCAGGGCCATACCTCCGTGCGGTAACGGTGAACAGCGCTACACCAAGAGACTGGTTAAACAACAATCTGCCGTACCGTATCACGCGTACGTATATAGAGATATTAACTTCCTGATTTAGTTGTGCATTGAGGGGAAATACTTGACTCAGTGCTGATTCAGTAGAACCTCACACAATGTCAAGAAGGAACTCGCTTTAAACCTGAGGGATCGTTCTTCTCGTTGAATCACAACAACTCTAACCATCAAGCATAATCCTGAAACCCCTTGTTCACTTCCGAGTCATACGATTATAAAAAGAAAGACCAAAGTTGGCTGACCTGATGGTTGGTACTGTATTTGTACTCAACTGAGTGAAATTCGGTATATCTAATGCCATGAGGTATAAGAATAGAGACTGGTGAACATTAAATGTTCTAAACGCCCCTTGTCTTGTTTAAGCAAGAAGGCTAACTATCTAATCTCTTACTATGGGTGTAATCTCATAACTGACTGATTACGGTTATCTATTACTTGTTTTGGAGAAGTAGGAATAGCTGAGGTCATACCAGGCGAAGCAACTAGCAGATCTCGGCTACTCGTTGTTCAATAACTGAGAGGGGTCACCAAACTGCACACCTCATGCTTCGTTTTCTGACAGACACGGCGTGGCATGATGGTTCTTTGATTCGGCGAAAGCCCAGTTGCAGTAAGACCATGGTGACATTGGTGGTGAATCTCATCATAAACAGCTTTTTGCCATCCACAAATTGAAATACCTTATCGACACATTTGAAGACACTCATGTACTTTGTAATTGTTAAAAGTACGCAGCGGTATGTTGACTGGCATGTAGTACCACTCAACAAATTAAGTGCCATAATGGCCACACACCAACATGCTTTGCATCAAAGGAAAGGTTGTCCAAACATAACTACAAAATTATCGAGGAGGGCTTTATTATTGCATAAGCAAAAGATGGAAAAAAACGAAGTACGTTAGCCCTCCTTCCAGCACGAATGGCGCTTAGCAACAGCCGCAACAGCCACAGCCACCGCAACCGCAACCTCCGCAACAGCCGCCGCAACATCCACAACCGCCGCAGCAGCCACAACCTCCACAACCGCAGCAGCCACATCCGCAGCATCCTGGGATGACTTGGTGGCAAGTCTTAATTGGAACGCATGAAGTGACGGGAACGCAGCAGCATTTACAATGTTTGCAGCAGCAGCAACCGCAACCGCATGGTTCGGGTTCAGCGACGGGAGAACCGGTGGTGGCCTGAAAAATTAATTCATTTCAATTAACCATGCCTTGTTTAGGGAAAATAGCTTAATAACCAGAATGTATTATTACAACATTCAACACAGAGCTGAAAAAACATCATGCCAACACCATAATGAACTAGAGAGAGAGAGAGAGAGAGGGAGAGAATTGTATTTATTATTATTCATGAACAAATCCCAGCCATGGGATCCATTGTTAGAAAAATAAATAAAAGAATAAAACAATAAATGAATGAGTAAAACTTAACAAAAGTTTAGCGTAGTGTGAATTATTCAGTTACTTCGAGAGTTCTTCCTCAAAACGAACATTTAGGTCGCACTTTATTTAATTTTTAAAAGACTTTAAAAACATTATTTCACATATAACTGTACACTGTCGATTTAATTTATTATATCATTTGGTTCATAAATTACGTCAGCAGCCATTACATTATATAAAAATGAACGAAAATGAATAAATTATTAACATTTTTCACGAGGTGCAAATAGTTTATGTTAAGGAAGAATTTTTCATCTCTCTTCGAAAATTCTTTTTCAAAACGAACTGGTGGCAGTTTAGTTGTAAAGTTCGCCCAATTTTACATTACGAGGCTGTACATTCAGTTAAATTTACGACGATAAATGATTTGTGCAACGTTCAATATGCACGTTTGTAGTTGAAGGTTTTTTTGTTAAAGTGAGATATTGTGCTTTGGTTAATTTTGAGTCAAATTGCGTGGCAAATCTCGAAATCAAAGGACATTTGCGCAAAAAAATCATTTGTAAATTGAGTAAGAATTTAAATTTGAATGTACTCACAGTGAAGAGCCAGACGGCGAGGAAGGCGAAGGTGAAAACTTTAGCGAAAGCCATTGCGAATGTTGAGATGTCGAGATGTTCGAACTGAATGTTTAATGGAAAAATTGACCCCTTTTATATGTTGATCCGCACCCTTTGATAACCATCAACTTTCACTCGTTTCTCTTTCCCCCGGCGAAAAAGGTTGAATTAAAATCAACACGTTTCGCAGATACGACTCCCGCGCTCACTTATACGGATAATTAGTTCATCTCGACGTTTCGATAACTCACATAATTTTCCATATCGATCTCGCGGGGACGTTCGTGCCGCGGTCAGTTTGGTAACCAATTTTTTCGTCCGTGGAAAGATCACACATTTTTGGGTCACGGATTCCTTTTTTTGTCAAATGTCAATCGCTGTTTTCATTATACTTTCGGTTTTCGGAGAGTTGAGATGAGCAGAGTCGAAAAACAGACGTTTCGAGGACGTCGCTTCGCAGTGTTTCGTACGACAGAATGTGGGTATTACAGAATAATGGAGAAATAAAGAATTTGAATAACTTAGTTCCAATATTATTCACGCAGCGTGCTACTGTGCAATCGTTAAACGTTAAATGAAGATGCAACTTTTACCTTCCTTAGCTCAACGAAGTACAAAGAAAAGTTGAATTATTGGGACCAAAAACCAATTGTTTTCTTCGCATCTGTACATTTGTAGGGCTGCTGAGATGGAAAAACACCATTTGGGTAAATAGTTTGCGTGTATGAGCAAAATAAGTTCACAACTAAGTAGCTATATTTATCATAATCATCAGCACACAAAATATTTTTTCTGTAACAATTTTAATTAAATTTTTTTGTGCGAATCGCTCCAAACATGTAATGATACCACACAATCTTCATCCTCGGTAAAATAACGAAAAAAGCGCAATACACGATAAACATGTTTTACTACAAGCGATGCAACAGTTTTCGTCATTTTAAATCCCTCTCAAGTGGAACTGGCGATTTCTAGTAATTTCGTTTACAAACCACCCGTTCAACGACGGTCATAATATCATCGAGGGTAACCTGATTCTGACGAACGCTGTTTTATTTGGCTAATTTGTTCGCAATTTTAGAACTATACGCGACAAACTACTCAAGACAAAAGTGGAATGAAGAGTACTATAAATTAGCAATACGTTGGTTTTTGAATGAAGGACGCACACACATTTTGGAACTTGAAGCTCTTCGAGATTGTACGTAAATCGTTAAGTTACGTTTCACGAAGTACGTATGAAGTGGGTCAAAAATACATTAGTACGTAACGGATGTGAGGCAGAGGATATTTTACATGAAATATTTCCTTCCGACTTGATTTAATGTGTTTAACGAGTTTGAGGCATTTTGCATTGACTTCCACGTTTTAACGTGGCTAGTTCAATCGCACTCGGCGTAGGAAAAATCAGAAGGGCCTAAATAAACCTGAACAATCGATTTTTCTTGCAACCAGCCGGTTCACCTCAGATTAAATAAAATAAAACGCGTGTGGTTTTTGTATCACCGAACAGCCGTCGATTCTAAGGCGTCATTATAAGGGACTTCAGCTTTGGAAACAAAACCGAGTCATATACATGCAGATTCTATTCATTTACAATAATCGAAGTGTTATACAGCCCCGTTCTTCGAGTTTATTTAGGTTACTCCTTGGAAAAGTGGCGTCAAACGTTTCCACATCTGTGTATAAAATTTCAAGGGATTTTTTAGGGTAATCGAAAATCTACTTTTTCGTAACTCTGACTGTCTGTTATTTGGGATGGTCCTAGTACCTCACTGGTCCGTGAATAGCTCCTAAGGTCCACGTATAGGTCCTAAGGAATGCCTGGAGAGTCTTCTATGATGGAGAAGTTGTATTGTGCCAAGACACACTGTTTCAAGTTCCTCATCTGTTCCACACCACCTGCACCTAAGTGTGTTGACTATACGCATAACGTACATGTGGTTATTTACCTTGCAGTGTCCCGCGATGGTCCCCACTAGCTCAAAGGGAAATCACTTCTGGAGAGAATATAACACATTCTGACTGAAGTTTCATATGCTATCTAGTCCAATACATAATGATTAACAATTTGATTCAATTAGTTTCAAATATCCGAAGGTTGTGAACTCATGGATTTAGACTTTTTCGACCACAAATCTCAAAGCTCTGTAACAATGCTGCCAGAAGTTTCAATTGTAGCGACGCAACGTGCAATTTTCTTCGTCCTCACGTACTTCCTAGCTGCTTACCTTACCCATTTTTCCCTTCGCTCATATGAATTTGTAAAACATTACATGATCCTGAGAAACTGAATTTCCGGAATTTATTGAACGTCTGCTAACTATACGACGACACTAATTTAAAAAAACAACGTGTATGTGACTAACAGGAGTGCCAACGTGATTTTCCTCGGAGGGTTGGTGATAACAGTTCTGAATTTTAGACGAAATAGTGAGTACGTTAAGCGTTAGCCAACGTTAGCCAAGAAAACCACGTTATTTCGAATTCCAGAAGTTTTTTAGTCGCTCATGATTACCTAATAATCTTTATTAAGCTTTTCATTGTATGGATAGACTGCTACACTGATTGTATTATCGGTAATGCTATTGCAATATTTATGAGGAACGAGCGGTGCGTAGCAACACCCAACTTCCTTCAATCCATTTAAGTTCAAACACTAGCTAAATATGCGGGCGATATATGTTCGTTCAACGCATTTCTAAAGAAACATTTATGGGGAACAAAATGGAGGGACTAAGTAGCTGACAGTACTCCGTAAGTTTGATCGAAATCGTTAGGGCCGTTTTTGAGAAAATTGGAATACCGATAAATTAATATTGAACAAATCTCCTTTTCTCAGTTAACTTTGCTTGAATCTCCGTTCAACATATATATACAGAAATAGTTACGGAGAACAAAATGTGAGTATGGGTGACTAAAAGACACTCCATAAGATTTATCACATCTGGTGAAGCAGTTACCCTGGAATTTACGGCAATGTTCGAAAAAACGTTATTTTCGACACATTTTGATTGTTATCTCTGTTCAACGGACTGTCAGAGGAACGTTTATGAAGAACAATATGTAGGTATTAACTATTCAAAAACATCTTGAAAGATTGGTGAAAATCGCCGAAGCCGTTTTGCCAAAAAGCGTAAAAAACCTATTTTTGCTTCATAGGCCTACATCTCCGTTCACCGTATTTTCATGGAGATATGTATGGGGAAGAAAAGTTAAGTATTGATCAGTAGAAGATAATTCGAAAGTTTAATCAAAATCGTTAGAGCCATTTTCGAGAAAAATGCGAAAACACTAGTTTTTGGTACATTTTCCTCCCCCCCCCTTCCGATCGGCCCAAATCGCCCATAACCTCATTTTGGTATGTACAAAGAATAACGAACAAAACAAAAAAAGAACCCGCTCAATCGGATCAGCCGTTCTCCCGCAAATCGAACTACAGACACACGGATCACGCGCCGAAATTAGGTTTTTTAGACTCAGTAGGCCTCAAAACGCAAAGATCTGAAGAAAATCCAAATTTTGTTGTTGACACGATTACTATACTTTCCTTTCCCTTTGGGATAGCGGAAAGTAACAACCTGTACAAACTTTTTGAAGCCTTAATACGTAAACGAATGAAGAGAAAACAAAATTGGTCGATTACGTACGTTTCCTTCCTACTTCGTAGGTCTCAGGACAGCAATAACGAAGTATTGGGAAACAAAAAATCCAACTCAGATCCCAGATACATATGGGGTGTTTTAGGACAAAGTTGACAAACTTCGTTAGGTCATTCCGCATCTGAAATGCAGCGAAACACTTCTTCTTGACTATAACGTCAGGATTTTTGTGTTTTTGATAGCATAGCACGAGTCTTCTTAACATTCCCGAGTTCTGTGTTTTTTCTACACAATTGGGTCTCTCTCTTCTTATTCATGCATTTTCAGTTGGAGAAATATTTCATTGCATGGTTTCGAGAAATGAGTTAAATAGTTTAATTATTAAAGGCACGATAAAAGGTAACAGATATATTTTCCAAGAAACAATTAGAATCATTAATTTACTGAATAAAGTGTATGAATGGTGCCAGAGCTCAGCGTGGAACATGTTTTTGCCACGCAGCGCCACGTTGGGAGGGAACGAAATCGTGTCAGGAAATGAATACCCCCCTCCCCTCCCCTCCTGGCCGTCTGTAGCCCTTCTTTTTGCCCCAAACCCCTCATTCATATATTCCTTCAGTTGTGTTAGGACCTTGACCCAGATAAGTTTCTGTGTTCCATGTTTTCACGTTTCAGGCACAAGCCCGAAGCAGCTTGCATCGGTGGACACTTAAGGGAAAGCCCCTAGTGAATTCTCGAAGTGCCGAGCTTTCAATGTCAACGTCGAACGTCCGACGTGTTGGCATTGTTAGCTTCTAGTGGCCCTATTAATTTACTTCTGATTGTTGAAATACCGACTATTTAGCGCGTTGCGTTGGATCAGCCCTCACTCCTTTGTGTAATGACAATTCTTGATATCTTCACGCGCACGTGAATCTTAAAGTACGCCTTTGTCTCTATACAAAATGATATTTATTTAAATAAATATTATTTTAAAATGTAGTCTATACCGCAATGCTACTTTTTCTCAATTATGAATACTATAGATAGTAGCGGGATCGGTAAGTAAAATATATAACAAACTGCCAGTTGTTAGTTATCGGAATATACGACGTCCCAATAATCTTGTATTATTCATCATAAACAACGTTCTAGTGACGACTAACCCCTCGTTATTGATATAACTACTGTTGATTCTAACTGGGAACTTCACATACTTTTTCAGTTCAGAAGTTACGAAACTTCGTTGAGTAACCCGCCTTGTAGTAGCCACTATGTAGTTTACCTGTGATGTAAAAATATGCGCGGTGGTTTCGAGAGGACTGGTCGATAGAAAGATAGTGATTGAGTATGTTAACTATTGTTGTTTTAATGGTCAGCTGTTACCAATGTAGATTTGCTGTACATGTCTGCGTGGATTCACTGGTTCGAAGATGATTTGTAGACAAACAAAGGTAAGTAAATGAGTCAAGTTTGTGAGTTTCGAATTAATCGTTTATTATTGCTGGAGAGTTCGGAACTATAAGGAGCACTATGAAAATTTCAAGACGGCATCTTGAAATTGCCTTAAAATGACTATTATCACGAGTGATTGTTATTGCTCCTTAGTTATACTAGAATCCCTACTTAACAGCACCCGCAACAACCGCAGCCGCCGCAACCGCAGCCGCCGCAACCGCAGCAGCCACAACCTCCGCAACATCCACAACCGCCACAGCCGCAGCAGCCGCAACCTCCACAACCGCAACAACCGCAACCACCGCAGCCGCAGCATCCGCAACCGCCGCAGCCGCCGCAGACTTGGTGGCAAGTCTTAATCGGAACGCATGTAGTGACAGGAACGCAGCAACACTTACAGTGTTGACAACAGCAGCAATCGCCACAGGGTTCGGGCTCAGGGACGGGAGATCCAGAAGCGATCTGAAAAAACAAAACGACTAATTAAGCGAAAAGATCGAGCTTTCATCCTGGAATGACCGAGTAATTAATTCCCCCTTTCGATGTCGCACATTAAGTTTTTTTTTCGGTAAATATCGAAAAATTCTGTTTCGATTTATTCTTATTACCAAACAATTAGGTTGTTTTTGGTTTATTATTCATTCTGAATAATAACCCTATGTTTTCGGTCACGAAAAATTTTTTACAACCCCCCCTCAAAATTTGATACTTTACGTTTCAAGACATGGAGATTCCAAATTTGCAATGTCCGTCCGCCGTCCCCGTCCCCGTCCCCGTCCCCGTCCCCGTCCCCGTCCGCCGTCCGCCGTCCGGGCCGTTTTGTGCCTTTAACGTGGTCTAAAAATTCGTTCTTTCGCCCAAAAATCCGATTTGGTATCTAGTTGTGCCCGCCATCTCGGCAATCCGATCGGACGAAGCCCGTGGTTGTAATGGGCAAAAAACGGTTAAAAAAATTAACGAAACGCAGTACAACGCGGGAGCTACAAGCGTTTCGTCGTTTGAATTCCCTCCGCCCCGCCCGTCTCATTAAAAACCAACCGCTCTCGAGGCGAGCGAGTGCGGCCTCCCGCTCGCTTCCCTCCCAACGACCGGTCTCTCCCCATTCGCCTTACTCTTCCAATTTCCCCGACGTTTTCGTTTTAATACGATTCAATTTTTTAGATTCTTTCGTTTCATTCTCATTATGTTTTTTCATAGATTTTTGGTTAAATTTTGATATTAGTATTTAGCGTGCATGTTTTCATATTAAAATTCAGTTTTTTCTAGATACTTTCGTGTTTTTTTTGTTTATTTTAATATTACGATTCAGTTCTTTTCGGCCTTTTTTTGGGTTTCATTATGATATTTTTCGATGCTGAATCGAACAGGATGGGTCTCGGAGCATTAATGCTAGGTCAAGCTGATTATCCGAATAATAAACCGTTGTGTAATAATTTGCAGCGTTTTTAATTTGAGTCCCCAGGTGGTGTTTTTGTTGAGTAAACGTTTTTAACGTTTTGAGTTAATTTTGAAATGTTTTCACTTCGAAATATTTTACTGTGAGTTACGGGAACATTTTCTTGAACTTTGGTTGTTTTGTTTTGGCCAAAAAAATGTTACTCTCGGTTTTACAGTGTTCAAAATTAATCAAGTTTCATTTTGAAAATAAATTAAATCGTTATATCGGTATAGTAAGAACGACTTACGGCAGCGAGGCAGATGGCGAGGAAAGCGAAGGTAAAAGCTCTAGCGTAAGCCATTTTAGTTGCTGTGATGTCGAATAGTACGAACTGAAGTCGCTGGAAAAAATCCCACCTTTTTATACTCCAAATTTTACCCCGCAATCAAACTTCAGTCAAGCGATCGGAGCGGATAACCATCGATAAAGGCGCTAAATATCCAAAAATGTGCACGTGACGCTGATGGCAGCACTCCCACATTGAGCACTGAAAAAATAAAAAAGTAGTTCATCGCATTCTCCCGTCGATAACTCGGATAACAATCCCACACTGGGTAGCGTATCGTTGCGGCTCGCGACTGGTTGTATCGCCTTCATTCTTGTTGAGGGCTTCTGGCGGCGCGAACCTCACGGTAAGATACACAGAGTACAACTCGTTTTTCCATGTTGTCGCGATATTGACGCTATGAAATCGACACATTCTGACGTTATCAATTCACAATTCTGACAGTTCTCTGTATAACAATGGACCCTTTGTTTATACGGAATGCCAAAATATGGAGGAAATCCCACATAAATTAGCTGCAGTTATAAACTTTTGTTTTTCTCCATTCAAGTTGCAGTTATTTGATTATTTTAACTTTTTCAAAAGCTCGTATTAAAGGTTTTCATTCGACTTATTTCTTCCACAGAATAACACACATGAATTGTACCAAATATAATAAACATCGTAGTATTCTTGGGGTGTTTAATTTTCAAACAGGTACACATGATGAGGCGTATATCACCAAATTTCCACATGAAAAACAACACAGCAGTTTCCTTTCTACTTTCCCCTACTGCGAGTGTGAAGAACGTAATGCTATCGTGTAGAAAAAATCTGTCCTCCACTACTCACATTATGACCTACTGAATCGAGAACACTCATTTCAGGGCGTCCCTTGTACGGTGCTCCACACCAAAAGGTTTTGCCGATAGCGTTTTGACTTGTGAACCACACTCAAACTCATTCCTCCCCTACCCAATACGTGATTTCTTTTTTTTACTGAATGAAGGGCCCTAAAGTGGTCTCAATTGCAGAAATCGCAGTGTCTTTCGATCTTTCTATGTCCAAGAGATCAGTCTGTTTTGTTATTGCTCCTCACGAGCATTCGCTTATCGTTACTTTCTTGTATCTCAAGGTTACGGAAACTATTGCCACCTTGGAGGAAAAAAAAGTGGAATTTTCATTAGATTCTAACGTTTTGAGGTCACCGAATAGAAAGGACTTGATTTCTACGAGAGTAGATGTTTACAGATGGGGGGCTAAACCAATAGGTTCTATTTGTTTGTGGTTTTTTTGAATGCCCAAATTTCCATCGATAGAAACTACGAATGTGAGGGCAGGGGGGACCAAAATATACCAAAAACACGGGTTTATCCAAGAAGGCTCCAACGATTTTGTTGAATTATCTTTCACTAATCAGTACCCAAATTTCCTTCTCGCTCATTATCTCTGTAAAAATTTGATGAATATAGATATAGGCTCGTGAAGCAGGAAGAGAGTTTTTAACCTCTTTTTGAAAAACGACTGTAACTTTTTTCTTCAAACTCGCACGGAGCCTTCATCCAGCCAATCGTATATTGTTTCCCATAAATGTTCTTTTGGCAGTCAGTCGAACAAAGATAACGACCGAAACGTGCCAAAAATCTATTTTTCGTTTCACGTTTGAAGTCGTCTTTTAATGCTTTCAAAACTTACACCGTCACTGATCAACTGAATTTGAACTACCATGAAGTTTCTTGTTAGTAAGCCCCACCCAAAATTTGTTCTGCACATCTACTTCTGTGGGAACCAGATGAATGGAGATGGGAGCCAAAATATATCGGAAAATGAGATCTTGTGATTGTCGTTTTGCTCATTTTCTCAGAACGGGTTCCACGCCGAAAATCGTGGATGACTGTCATGTAACTACTACCCACATTTTATTATTCATACAGAAATTGCGTTAGTTCTTGACCCCTTTTTAGTGTTCTCACATTATTGCGAAAATGGTTCAAATATCTACTGTTTACCAGGGAATGATTTCGGATTTTGGGGGAAACGTTTAGCAAAATTCGTAGTCTTCGTTTAGTTTCTTTTCTCTCGAAACTTTCGCTATAATAGGACCACCTCCCATTTGGACATGCTAGTTTTTGCTGGCACTCTCCCGTCGATCCTGCAGCTGGGCCTGGCGGTGGTGAGAACACACATCAAAAATAGCACATTGAGGAAGGAGCCATACGTGCACTCCTGCAGCTGGTAACGAACGAGCTTAAACTCAGTGGGCCTTCGAGTAGGTGATTATTGAGTGGCAGACTAGATGGGACATGGGAACCACAGTGCACTTCAAACACGCCCAGTACGCCATTGTTTGTCTATGCGGTGGTGGCACCCCGCGTTCTCCACAACCAAGCTCCTTTCAGACCATGGGAAATTTAATGCACCTTTCCCGAGGGCTTGGGAGGGAGGGGGGCAGGTGCTTTTCGTCTACCTTCTCTACGAAGCAGGGTCCACGAGCATATCTCAATAAGGGACGTGGCTGGTTCTCGGCTAGCTGGCCTGGGATCACAGATGGCGCAAACTTAGTATGGATACTTCCCACCAAAGTCATCACGGCCCGTTCCTCCCACTAATGGGGCTACAGTGAACTGCGCCGGAGTTTAAGGAGCGGTGCCTGGATCGCACTCACAAAGCCTGGGTATTAGCCTGTTCCGTTTCCCCCATTGGATTAGCGCTGGTTAGGACTTAGTGAATGGGTTCAAATGAGGTTCATTGAATACGCTGAATAATTTATCAGTATATGGAATATGGAGTATTACTGCGCTCATTTGGGAACCAAAAGTTCCTGAAGAAACATTTATGATGCCAGATCGTGTTTCATTTTATATATTCAAACACACTGATGGTTTTCAGGGTTCGTGAGTCAACGCCGAAGCAGGCGCAAGAATGAAATTCGAGATGAAGTAATCAGTTCTTTCGAAAGCAGCATCGACTCCGTCCATGTCACCGTGCGTTCCAATTAAGACTTGCGACCGGGTTCAAAGCCACAGCGGCGGTTGTATTGGTGGATGCAGCCGCGGATGTGGTTGTGGACGACGGGGAATCCGAAAAGGAAGCAGCCAAACAGAAGTACCGAAGTTTCGAAGCCAGAATAATATTGTGGCAAGAAGGAGCGAAGGTACATTCAGGTGATTCCAACGAGCTCTTCAAATCTCAAACTATGCATCAGTCAAGTCATCAAAACGAGCGTACTAATTGAACAAGATATAACTATTTTCGCGTTCAACTAACAGCATCTATTCGGCGAAATTGCAGCATATTTGTAAGCAACGGAACCACAGCTCATAATTATTGTTAAAAATTGAATGAAGACGTACACTTTGTAGAGCATAAAGAACTTCAAGTACTACCTTTTTCAGAACTGAATGTCAGCAATTAACACAATTCGATTCTTTAATGACCCCAAGCATTTGTGAAGCGAGTTCAGCGAATGTTTGCTTTTGAGCTTTTGGTTAATTAAATAATTGTGGGATAAAGAATGCTTCTTCATTTATACGTCAACTATATTCTTCTTGTTAGGATGTGCCACTCGACAGCCGAGCGCGAGTTACTACTTCACTGAAATCAACCAATGAAATGGCTATTGTTTTGGTACGTTTGATAAAATATTCTTTTTGCTTTTGGTTTTCCCCCTGAGGTAAGAGAGAGCATGAGTAATCAAAACAATAGCGATATAAATGTATATATGGCTTTTACGCAAGCACCATCCTCCTCCCTGGGGAACGTTAATTACAAGGTTCCACCTTCGACGACAAGACCATGCAGAAGATGTAGGGCAACAGCCAGACGAAGGTAGTATGAGAGGTAGTTCTGGAAACTAGGACTGACCTGAAGCATTAGATGATAAAAGGTCAAGAGGTAAATCAGGGCTTTCGGCAGTACATAAGTCGCTGCATGTGGTGCATACTTATTTTCGGCAATTGAGTGCATGGTGAACAAGTGGAGAGTGAAAAGGGAGCTTCCTCCGCTCTCAGCCAAACTCCATATAGACCTCTTCACTGGTCATAGTGGATGAATAGGCGTTAGATAAATGGCAAGCAAGACTGGAATCCTCGTCTAAAGAACATGATGCGTATGAGTTGTTTGCAACATCTGTGAACGTCTTTAGAGAGGGTGGGTTGGGCCAGACCACTAGACGAGCCAGTGTCTACATCTTTCTTCTCAAAGATTCTGCCTCCTGCACTTCTGGCGCCTCCAGTGCGGAGAAAACAAGAAACCAGTTTTGCTGCTCCACAGTAGTTCGTACAACAGTGAGCGATAGTTGTTGGAAGAGCAGCCAAACCTTATGCTTATGACACAAATTCGTGATCAGAGTTGATCTCTTCATTTGAAACTTAACACCCTAGTAAATAGTTACATGAGGTGGGAAGCCCGATTAGGAACTCCTCCTAGATTGTATGGATTCTTCGTGGTCACACTTTCATGCAGTAACACATTGACTAAACAAAATAACAAAATTAACTGAACCCTCGGTGAGAGATATATCAGTCGAAAGTCATGGTGTGGAGTTCGAGTTTTGCTAGCATGCGAGAGCAGTAGCACTGGCATCCATCGAATCCAGGACCTGTGGAGATACGGCAGGTATATAGCAAAACCGCAAACTCCATGGACAGAAACATTCCAAAACGAGGTGGGCACTGAATGATAGATGCTCAGTTCACGCTGTTGTATTGGACTGAATCATACACAGTGATGACGAAGCAGGGAAAAACCTGCATTATAAATCTGCGCGTGTGCCTCCAGGAAACTCTAAGAAGGGTGGCCATTTCCATAAAATGATTCCCACATCGTGCGTGTCAAAAATTAGTGGTTTTTTCCTGCTATCTGGGATTTAAAGTTGCTGTTTGACTGATTGTGGGCAAAAATGCTTGCCTCAACTCCACATTTTGTAGATCCAAAGCGAAGTAAGTTGATTTCTTTAGATCGCTCGGTAGATCTCCTCTCCAGCCGAATTTAAAGTTGCGAAAGCGTGCAATTCCCATGCCCACTTGCCATGGGACTCTTACAATGCGTTGTGTTATTAATTTTATTCTATTCCTTGGGTGTAAGTTTTAGTATGATGGTCATGGTCAGGGGCCTCTTCGGTTGTTATAAAACCAACCAACTCCACGCGCGTACAATCATGAGATTTCGCATGATTTGATCTGCGCTGGGCTGGGGATGTCTTCATAGGTGCCGCATAGTGCGTTATTAGTACCCAGCACGATTGTGTTGAGACAGTTGAACTACAACTCAATCGTTTCCACTATCCATAACTTGTCTTTAGGTTTACAAACACTAAAATACCGATAATTTTATAATTAAACTATTATAGTGGATTGAATTCAACAAAACGTATATTATTACTGATTTAAGTGACGAGTTAAGGGTTTCTTTATGAAACTGTTCTTCTAGAATGAATACGCTTTTTCCCATTTTCATACTGCAGTATCGTATTAGAAAATATATATGGACAGATCGCATCAACTCAATAAAACCTTTCAGGTTTTTCGTCTATATATAACAAACTGAAAAAATACAGGTGAACTTGGTTTATAATTCTTCGTAGATGGAAGAGACACCGCATTATTATTTTTCTTCAACATTTTTATTTTAAATTTTCATACGTCAATCAAATTTACTTACTCACTTTTTAGATCCTATTCTGTATCATGGATTTGATGGAAAATATTGATTCAAAAGAATTGAGATTGATACCAATAATTTTTTTGACGATGCGCGAGAATTGTTTGCTCATGTTATCGATACATTCTGCTTAGTAATAGTAAACCAAAATTATTATGATTAAAAACACAGTTAGTTTCTGAAGACCCATTATCTGATTCGACTTGTTCTTTGGAATATCGTCAAAACATAAGTACTCAGGTTATTTTATATAACTACTTGTAAGAAGAAGTTCTTCATTCTTTATCAAATTTTCTATTTGCTAAAAACGTAGCTTGTCTCGTTATTGCATGTTAAAATGTTGTTGAAACTTCTGCTAACTTTTACTTGCTACTCTTCACTTTTCAGGAGCTCTTGAGCTCATACCGGGGATAATTCAGCTCTGAAAGTTAAATTGTGCTGAGTTTAGACAAATCAGAACTTCATAGAAGTTATTTATTCCTATTTTAGCATAGAACCTTTCAATTTACCGTGAGTTTGTGTTTTAAAAATGGAATAGATTTTTAAAAACTGCACATTATTACACAACCGCTTGCACTGGTCGACGTAGAGTCACGCCTCAGCGATACATTCCATTCAATTCATCATCGAAAAGCACCAGTAAACGAAACGAAACATGTCCTGATTACAATGGAACGGCGAAAATGACATATTCCAGGCGCTTGTTGGCAATTGGCACGACGTGACGAGTCGAGTGAACAGGTGGTTGTAGTGAGATGGGAGGAAACGCAAATGAAGAAACGATTATTTCCGCTTCTTTCAATTTGTAGATGTTGGCTCCCTATAATATCTGTTATTTCACTATTTTCAGTCTAGACGCCGTCGTTCACCTTGAGACTCATTCCATTCGAGCCAATATCTTGAAATACCTAGAAAACGATACCACAAACGACGTAATTGCGATAAAACGGCCACACTTATGTTTTTGTGAAATTTTCGTACCACTTTTGGCTCATAACAACCATGGGCTTCGGTCGAACCGAATTGCCGAGCATTCGGGTACAACTAGATACGAAATCGGATTTTTTTCATCGCGTTAAAGGCCAAATATAGACGGCGGACGGACATTAGAGATGTTGAATGCCGATGCCTTGAAACGTAAAGTGTCAAATTTAGAAGGTTGTGGTGGAGGGGGGTTGTAAAAACATGTTCCTAGCCGAAAACATACATGTATTATTCAAAATTAAAAATGAACCACAAAAAATAAAAAAATTCACCCTATTCTAACCCAAAATAAGACTCCTACTTCTTAACGACTTGAGAAAAACACTATTCTTCAATTCACATCGTGCAATGTAGTGCGCTTGGGGCTGTGAATTGGAACCATTAAAATAATAGTCTTAGTTTAAACCAAAGCGTTTCAAAGCTCTAATTCAGTTTTGTGTCTCGAGTAATCCTGATCTTGGAAAACTCAACTGAGCAAAGAGGATTATTTTTCTAAATCAAGGGCCATTAGTTGAAACATAGAACCTCGGTGTAATTTACTACTTCGCCCCATGTTCAGGAAAAGAAGTATTTTCTGGGTTCGATTTTAAAGTTCGGAAACGACGAACAATCCGATTTGACGCGATTGTTCTTGAGTATTTGCTGACAAAAACACAAAGCAACTCTCGTTTAGATGGATAACTCAGTCAGAAACGCATATTTGCGCGTCTACTCCACTTCTCCACTGAGCAACAAACGAAACTCCGGCCTCGTTATTTTTCCTCGAATTTTCTCGTCGACAGCTACGCAGAGTGAATATCAACATATTGATACCTGGAGCTCCCCTCGAGAGATAAGTAACTGCGCCGTTTTCCACGACAGTAATCGGATTAGGTTTCTCGGCGGAGCTTCTGACGGTCATTTTGACCTAGTGCTTGGTCCATGGGGCCGCAAGATCGAAAAGAAACACGTTGTGAATGTAGGAGCTGATAGTGGAACTAGGGGATTGTGCGCAGGCTCGCTGCATATCTATATAATTAACTAGTGAAATTATTCACGTATCGTGTTGTGTCGTAAAGTAGGGTTCATTAGTTTCAAAACCACAAACACATAAACACAGTAATAGCTGGTAATAAATCGCAACTACAAACCAAAACTAACTATTGGTAACAAGTTCCTGTGCCACTGGCAGGTAGCTCGTGCAATATGATACAAGTCGAACTCTCCAATGCCTCTCTGCCTGGAAACTAAAAGGGTATCATTCTCGCGGCATAGGCAGCCATCAAATGCGTGGGGGTCTGAAAAAGTCAGTCACAACTTGGACGCTCCATGGCCTTTGAGCAGGTAGTTCAGTGGGATGTAACTATTGGACCATTGGGCTGGATGGTGTGCAAGTGACGTGCTGTCACTGTGCTATCCCAATGAGCATGCTGGACACCAACCACCTAGTCTCATGCTATCTCGAGCCTGAGCTCAACTGTGTCCTCACAGAGTAAGTCGGGGACAAGTGCATCAGGTCCATTAGTTGTGTACTTGCAAGCACTGATTTAAGGTGGTGCAGTATGCTGGCAGTACAGCTAGGAGTTTGTCACGTTGCAGGGTCCTTGCTCGTTGCAGATTTCCCTGTGATGGGGGGTAGTCTACCATGTGGTTTCAGCACATTGCACAGTAGTAGAATTTCTACTAGTTTGCACTATCGACAGAAAAACGGCGTGATTGTAGAACTGTCAGGCACGGAGTGATGCTCCCTACGTGGGCTCAGATAAGGAGCGTATATGTGCTGTGCGAGCCAAGCACGCGGGTAAAGTGCTCTATATGGCAACCTTGCGGGCAGAAGGTAACGTTCAGGTGCTTGGCAGTCGGTACAGTGTGGTTTCAGCGACTTATGTGATTTCTATGTAGCGGAAAGAAAGTACAAAGAGCTGCGTAATTTGATAACCATGCTTCGTCTTGTACTGCATATGCTCTGTCTTTTCTGTGGTAGGATGCTCGAGAGTTTACTCGGGTCCACGTAGTGAGTACCCTCTTCAGAGCTTGAGTGTTCTTAAGTCCTCTTGCTACAGTCAGTTCATTCATCAACAGACATGACTACGCCGTCATTAGTGTTCTGCGCAGATATGAGGTTGGTCCTCTGTGGCCACGTGGAAACCCCCTATCTTTGTCTAACCATTCATTCCTCTCATGCTCCCTCTTCCATTATATATACAGTCTCATCATCACACAAATCTCATTTGTCACCTAAAATAACGATCACAATTCCATGTTTTAGCAAATTTTCAATTGTTTGAGGATAAGGTTAATAATTAATGTGGAGGTTGAGACGTCAATTAGTGCGAATAGTTAAATTTAATGATTTGACTCGATCAATTCCCGTATGGCCTAAATATCGTGGAAATGTTTGTCAGAACTGCAGGTCGAGAACCTGCCTTGGCATTTTTTCCCCTCAATTGTTTCGAATTCTCGACCAACCAGGACGTAATTGGCGTTCGCAAAAAATGAGGTCTTTCGATCTCATTTACGCAAGGTGTTTATCTGTTTTGCTTTTCAAGTGTTGACAAAGTCGCGTCGTGGTTACAACTGGCACTGTTGTAGACTCAGCAGACGAGATTCAGCTGACGCCGAGGAAATTTCCGTCTCATGAACGTTTCGTGGGCGCACGTAAGCAATTTATCGCATCGCCTTGCACAACGCACAAAATAAAATCTCAATCATTATTGCTGGTTTTGTGATCTAGGGATAGGAGGATTGGGAAGGGTGAAGAGAAAAGGGATATGAGGATGTTCCATGATAAAACGACTACCAGTTTAGATACGATCCAGGCAACAGTCGAGGGGTGATACGCCTGCTGACGCGTCTTCTCAGAACTTCTCTCGCACCACACGCCGCGTTAGAACATGGTCAATGCTGCAACCTTGCCTCCACTCAAAGAGCTTCTGACACTGCCATACGAAAATCCATCTTGTCATATTTGCGCCTTTTGGCTTGCCAAGTTAGCACAAAATCCCATTTCCCTGATACTACCTGGACATCCAGGACTACTGCAGGGACTAATAGCGATGATGTGGGGCCTGTCATTCTCTAAAGGCAACCCAGTAGTGCCGCTTTCTCTCCTTAGGTGACCATGGACCAGCAACCTGCTTGCGACCTTCGTAATGACGTTTAACACGGCTTCCATGAATACACGGACATTCACAATGATTATTTTTCAGTCTCAGAAGCCTTTTAAAGACTGACAAAAAATTGTTAAAGGGCGAGTTAAGTAGATTTGAATGACGTGACATTAGCGTGAAGTTGAATTCTCCCCTCCACACCCTATTTACTCACCTAGCAGCTGCCTCTCAACACACCAGTTTATTTTCGACCTTGGGACTGTCAGCAGCTCGTGAGTACTGACTGTTTTTCAAAAGCCCCTTCTTTTGGGTATTCAGCGTAAATTATCCTTCACATCGGAAAAGATGCAATTGGATACTTGCACGCTTCATGGGCTACGGGTGGGTTTAGGGAGTGCTTTAAATGGTTATGGCTTCATTTCAGGATGAAACTATTGAGTGATTTTTGGCACTAAATGTTGTCATTGTTACACATCGTGGAATACTTCGACCTCTGGACCTACCACAGCCTTCTTTGATTCCAGACGGAAATATCATCATCACACAACTTTTCCAACCCATAAATTCACCTAGTTGCGAAGCGCCAAGTTCTTATTGGACTCATCAGTTGCAGAATTCTATTTCCATCAACTCGAGTTATGAATAATTTTCTGTTTCAAATTGTCTATATTCTTGTTTCCCCTCCTCTGAAATGTTTGTATAAACATAGAAGATTGGACGAAGTCAGCCTACGTCAACTTCTGGTCGAAAACAATAATTGAAGCAATACAGTTAGTATATCGCACCAACAAACTACTAACGAAGGATGAAAAGTTGGCTACAAAACGAGTAAATTCACAATTCTGTTCTTTATTTGGGAACGTATTACTTTCATTGAATAACTATTTGGAGGTAACTTATTGAACTAAGATTTTTACTTTCCGCTACCCGAAGGGAAGGAAAGTATAGTAATCGGCCCAAAAAAAAAAGTTGGGTTTTCTTCAGATCTTTACGTTTCAGACCCTACTGAGTCTAAAAAACCTAATTTCGGAGAGAGGTCCGTGTGTATGTCTGTGTGTATGTCTGTGTGTGTGTGTGTCTGTAGTTCGATTTGCGGGCGAACGGCTGATCCGATTGAGTTGGTTCTTTTTTTGTTTTGTTCGTTATTTTTTGTAGACACCAAAATAAGGTTATGGACGATTTCGGCCGGTGGGAAGAGGGGTGGGGGACGAAAATGTACCAAAAACTAGGGTTTTTCGCATTTTTCTCGAAAACGGCTCTAACGATTTTGATGAAACTTTCAAATTATCTTCTCCTAATCAATACCTGACTTTTCTTCTCCATACATATCTCCATGAAAATACGGTGAACGGAGGTATAGGCCCATGACGCAAAAGTAGGTTTTTTACGCTTTTTGGCAAAACGGCTTTAGCGATTTCCACCAAACTCACAGGATGTTTTCAAATAGTTGATACCTACATATTCTTCTCAATAAATGTTCCTGTGACGGTCCATTGAACAGAGATAAAAATCAAATGTGTCGAAAATAACCTCTTTTCTAACATTTCCGTAAATTCCAGGGTAACTTCTTTACCAGATGTGATAAATCCTAATGGAGTGTCTTTTAGTCACCCATACCAACATTTCGTTCTCTATAATTATTTCTGTATATATATGTTGAACGGAGATATAAGCCAAGTTAACACAAAAAAGGAGATTTGTCGAATATTATTTTATCGGTATTCCAATTTTCTCAAAAACGGCTCTAACGATTTCGATCAAACATTCGGAGTACTCTCAACTAACTAGTCCCTACATTTTGTTCTCCATAAATGTTCCTGTAAAAATGCGTTGAACGAAGATATAGCGCCCGCCTATGAAGGTGGTGTTCGAACTTAAAGGGGTGGCGGAAAGTTGTGTGTTGCTACGCACCAGATATTTTTCATTTGAAACTGACTGTTTAATTAGCTTTTATTTCTTGAAATTTGATTTTTGTCGAATTAAAATTGTTTTTAACATTTTAGCAAACTTAACTGTTCAAATATTTGTATTTTAAACTATTACGCTATAGAGAAGACTTTTGTCCAAAAATTGAAAACCAATTATGTTTATAATATGTTGGTTCTTTTTAAAAGTTCAAAAGTATTTACTATGGCGTCTATTTCTCAATAGCAAAGCTCATTAAGAAAATTATTGAGGGAGGAAGGGCGAGGAGAACGCTGAAATGTTTAATTTACTGTATAAATGTACATGTACTATGGAATCGGCGGCATACTGAAGGGGTTTCGGCTGTATGAAGTATGCACTTGGGCCATGTAAGACGCAATTAAACTTGATGAGTACATACCTGTTTATGCGTGTCTGTTACATTCACTACTCTTACATGGATTGAACATGGAAGAGTTCAATAAAATTGAAAGGTTATGTTAATTGGAGATATTGTCGTGGTAATTTGGAATAAGCGTTGATGAAGTGGGAACAAAACAAGACAGCTTTGTTCAATATATTTTCGTTTTTCGTGTATACAAAAAATTGGATAGTACTCGTTTGTAGAAGATCTTCGTTATTTACATTCATGAACTGCAACAGTTCTGATTCAGTCTTTTGAGCCGTTGCGAGTAGACTACAGTAGGAACAATTAGGCGAGCTCGTCGAAGTGTCACGTTGTCATGAAATTAACTTTTGGAAGAAATCAACAACAGCCTCCACATCCGCCTCCGCAACCTCCGCATCCACCACATCCGCCTCCGCATCCACCACATCCGCCTCCGCAGCCTCCGCAACCTCCGCATCCACCACATCCGCCTCCGCAACCTCCGCATCCACCACATCCGCCTCCGCAGCCTCCACATCCTACGCATCCACCACCACAGCCTCCACACCCTCCGCATCCACCACCACAGCCTCCACACCCACCGCATCCACCACCACATCCTCCACATCCACCACCACATCCTCCACATCCACATATAATACAACCTCCGCAGCCTCCACAACCACCACATCCTCCTCCGCAGCCTCCACATCCTCCACAACTACTGCAGCCCCCACATCCTCCACAACCACCACATCCTCCTCCGCAGCCTCCACAACCACCACATCCTCCTCCACATCCTCCACAACCCCCACATCCTCCTCCACAGCCTCCGCATCCACCACTACAGCCTCCGCATCCACCACCACAGCCTCCGCATCCACCACCACAGCCTCCACATCCGCCACATCCTCCTCCACATCCGCCACATCCTCCTCCACATCCGCCACAACCTCCACCACATCCTCCACCACATCCTCCGCAGCCTCCACATCCACCACATCCCCCACACCCCCCCCCACAACCACCACAACCCCACCACATCCTCCACAACCCCCACCACATCCTCCACAACCCCCACCACATCCCCCACAACCCCCACACCATATTATGGGAGACGTACAGCACGATGAACAGGGTTCTGGTTCAGGATCTGGTTCACATGTTGTTAAGCCACATGCCATCTGGAATTAAAACAAGTTATTAAAAAATTGCACAATTTATCATAACGCACACTTTCGAACATGACTGTGTACAGCTATGACATTCCATCAACGACCAGGGCACCTTCTAACATGGCCACTACATACTTACGTTACAGGATGTTATTTCGGACCATTGTCATCCTTACTGACTCTCATAGGCATACTTGCAAGGATACTAAAACAGTTGGAGCTAAGCACAAGGTTCTTTTCTTTGATTTCCATTTCATGCTTGTATATGTATTACAATGGATAATTAAACCACGCTCATATCACTTTAGGCCGTGTATACATCTCTATGAAATCGTCTGGTGACGAGCACCAAACAACTTTTCTCATCCTCAAGAACATCCAGCGATTTTTATAGTTACAGCGGCTAATGTAGTCTGCTGGTCACTCCATCAATGTAAACCACTGAGGACCGCAAGCGGTGGGGCTTGAAGTTTCAGAATTTATTGAGGATGATCTTACCTATGTCACGATCTTTATCGAGTATTTATTTTAATAAACTGTAATTAAGCATTTACTATATTTCGTTTCCAGGTTTTGGAATTATATGGGCCATTCTGGAGTTTGTTGAAGAGTGAAGTTTTTAGAAAACAACGACAAATGGTCGGCATCAGGCGGGCAATTACGCGAGCACTCAAGACATTTTCAACCTTTGCTCGACTGAATATGAATAAAACGATTTAGCGGAACAATTATGAGAAATCAAGGCCATGATGAATGGGCACGACAAACTCCATTATCAATTAAAAAATTAAAAATCAAGCCAAATCTGAAAAAATCAGAACATTGGCCACTGGCATTTAAGTGACATTTTTACTTCCCTTAGCCACACGATGTAGGAAAGAAACTCATTGAATTGGCTAAAAACTCATTTTTGAGTGTTTATATTTCAAGTGCTTCTGAGTCCGGGAAACCCATGTGTGCGAAACGAACTGTGTGTATGTGTTTGTGCGTATGTTTCCTCAACCGCTCCACTAACTTTGGGCTGAGAGCGTTAATCTTTATTCCTGTATTGTTCCCAATTTTTATAATTTGAAACAATCATAATAAGTTTGATTTTAACGTTAGTATTTACAACCTATATGTTAAGGTATTAAAGTAATTGGGTTTACATTTAAAGCGCTCACCCACAGTATCTCACCAGCCGGAGGAGACGGACTCATCAAACAGGTACGTTAACTTTACTAAATGTTAAGGTTCTAAGGGTTTTTTGCTTCTCTTTTAAATCTTCTTTGTGTGTTCGTGAAATCGATTGACAAACGTCGGCTGCATGTCAACGTTGAACCCCAAAAATGTGTGAATGAACATCTTGGAATAGTAAAAAAGTAGCGCACGATGTTTATTTGTGTGATTTCAGTTACTTTTATCCTTGCAAATTCCGCTCGTATGATACCACCGTCTTTCAGATAAATCGAAGTGGTAGCCCAGTAAACCACCTATACGATTGGTGTTTAGTTACTCTCATAACATAACTATGAGCAACTCTAGACATTCCAGAATACAACCCACTCCCATTTCACTTACTACCATCTCTCAATGTATTCGACCGACAATCCCATAACTATAAACACGAATCTCATCAGAACGGTTGACAGTCTTATGAATCCTCCATGCATCAATCACTAAACAACAATCGTGAAGATGTTGAATAAATTAAGGAAGTTCATATAAACTGAATAAAAAACAGATTTGATGCGTAAACATGGGGCAGAAGAAAGATGTGCGACGCTTTTCTGCTGTCGTTCCAATTATATTGCCTACTTCTCACGAAGTAAAACCTACCTTCCCTATAAATCGTGGAACGGTGAGTACTATCTGATTCTGTACAGAGCATTAAATACACTACGGAAAAGGTCATACTAACCCAATGAAAAAACAAGCATAGCGTTAAAAATGGTATGCGTTAAGTTTCTTTCATAACGCTTTCTTCATAATCACATATTAGCAAAAACGAACATTATATTATTATATCATGGCAGCAACCGGTAATGGTCGTGACATAACTAAAAGCAACACAATCAATTCCGGAACTTAAAGCATCGCCGGTTTCTAAATTATCACGCTCGGATCTGCTACGTCCGTGTACTGAGAGGAAATTGGTAGCTGAAGTGACAAGAAAAGGTAAACGCACGGCATGTGATGCGTCACACCAGATATTTTATAACCGACTGTCCGATGTACCACGGCAAGAATGGAATGCACTATAACAACAACAGCAACCACATTCCCGAGTGGACCTGGTTGTATTAAAACTGCTGACTATACAAATAATAGAACGTTTTAAACAACACGGCATCAATTAATGATAAAGTGCAACGAAAATCGTGAGTTCAAAACTACGAGACAGACATATTTGATTTATACGTTCGACGTTATTAATAAAAATTATTAGGGAGAACTTACAAAAAACAGGAACAGCCCAAGAGCCATTCTCGCAGGCGAGCGTTTTGCAAAGAGGATAGTCATGACGAAATTCCGCACGACCGTGTCGGTTAACTCGAGGAAGGACAACGATATTCTGGCAAGCGCTTGTTTTTTCTCGGGAGGACCACGTGGTGAATCAAGATTTTTCTCGATTCTTTTTTTAATTTTATCGACTGCAACGGATAAACGCCTGCACGGAGCTGCCGTATATAGGCTATGCGAGTGCTTGTCCCCACTTGGGAGCCTCGCGGAATCTGGTGTTCCACTAAGATAGGTCATATTACATTGTTCCAATTTCGAAATTCTCTCGATTCCTAAGAAGGTGCGAGTTGAAGGAGCTTGTTGTAATGACGTGTACCCCGTTGAATGCATCTTCTATGAGGAACTGGAGAATGTCGCAAGTTGTCGCAACGTCTTCCTCCTGCTCATTTCGTTTCGTGGATAAATCGGCGCTCATTTAACTCCCTAAATATTGAACGTCTCTAGTTCACGCTGGAAGTCAACGAAACAAAACTGCCAATGCCAATCACATTTTACCTTACTCTACGAGGTAGCTGAATTAGTCTTAAAATGCTAGGCCCAATTGTCTCACATACATACTTCGCGACATAACTTTGTTCCCTCCCAATGTGACGCTTCCTACAAGTTAGGTTCAAACTAAACCACATTCCATGCGAACACTTACGGAAAAGTTATCCGAAGTTACAGATACTGACAATGGTGTAAAAATTGAAACCTATTTACAAATATAAAATTCTTGTTTTATTGTGAAATATCGTTTTAGAATAGAGAGTAGGGGTATGACTGAAATCGAAATCTAAAACAATGTCGTTTTACTGACTTTCCCACGGTTATTGAAAAAATAAACAATACTCTGCTTGAAAAATGGTGTTGATAGTCTTATAAATTACTTATGCACTAATGCCTCATTATGCGCTGTGGCATAAACATGTGGATTTCTATAAATTCCAAGCCCCTAAACACCACCAGTTTCCACTTTTTTAGGTGCTTGATCTGGACGTTTCTATCGTTTAGAAGTGGAATTGGTACACACGAGGCTGACTAACCCTCCTGTCACATGATTGCAAGTTGTTGATAGTCCAAACGTTCGCCAAAACCAAACCAAACTAGGAATTTAGGTGAAATACGAAAATTCTTAGTAAAAATGTTCGTTTACTATGAAGCAGGCTGCTTTTTTTCTTTTTTTTTTTTGACCTAGAAGGAACACAATAAGAGCGTTTTTGGGCGCTCTCGTCGAAATAAGCAGCATCGACTCCGTCCATGTCACTTCATGCATTCCAATTAAGGCTCGGGATCGGATTCATAGCCACTGCAGCGGTTGTGTAGGTGGATGTTGCTGCGGCTGTGGTTGTGGTCGACGAGGCTCCCGAGAAGGTAGTAGGGTGAGATGTGGCTTGATTCAGACACGGTGGTGCTGCAGTTCAACGCCTGACATATTGTATTTCAAAGAACATTCGCGTTTATTGTGATGGTCTATAGGAAAGCCTCAGGCTATACAATGACTTCAGCTAACTGAAACACAAAAGTGCAAATTAATCATATGCGAAGTATACTTACGGACACAAAAATACGTTATTCTTGGTACATGCGCAGCCCATCTCGTGCAGTGATATGAGCATGAGGGCAATGATCAATCCTCCATACAACCCGATCCTTACTCTTGAACCTACCTGATTCTTCGATTCCTAAACTAACCAATGAATTAGAAGGTAATTGCATACAAGGGCGAATTTTCTGCACGAGAGTCTGGTTTAAGAACCCAAATGACTCACGAAAAATTGTGTATTTATCGTTGTCGTATTATCAACTGGTCGTTACATGAGTTTATGTGCAAAAAGTGGGTTTAGGCGAGATGCGGCATTATCGCGGATTTAAGGTTCGCCGTGTTTCATTGACCTGGAATGAGCAAGCTTTCAATTGGGCTCTTCTACTACAAGATTCGTCCGGCAGTATCTGAGAATGGAGGATGAACGTGACAGCTGGCCGGGTTGCATCATGCGCATAAGCTCAGTCTGGTACAAAGAGCGAAAGCAGTAGGGAGCTCGATTTTAGCTCCGTGAATCGATCCAATGGCAGCTTCGATTTTGACAAAATAGTAAATATAACAGTCACGTTGCGCGTTGAGATAAGCGGCCCTATCATTATAATCAGGAAGTATTGAATAGATAAATTATTTTCAATCTTGAAAAATAATTATATTAATATGGATCTGATAAAATTCAATTATATTCATATAATTTCCTTAATTTTGTCTATCTGCTTAAAAGTAGAACTGCTACACACGAGGGTTCCTATTTTTCTATTTTTTCTATACTGGATGAAGCCAACCAAAATCAGCTATCTAAATCGCAGGCGGTGTGAGGGTCGTAACATTTAAAGATGGACGTGCTACAATAGACCTTTTTTGACAAATGACACACAATTGGGCATTTGGCTTCTCAGATAGCGAGTAGATGGTAAGATTTCTGATCAAGTTCATTCATTCATTCTGAATTAATGGTTACCGATCTGATGGAATCAGCTGTCTGTAATCAACAGGTTTTATCAATTATGAACGAGTGACTCGAATTTCATTGAACGAGTGCCATACTTGTTATTGAATTTTCTGAACAATTTCCATCAATTTTATATGGCAGTGTGTATCTATTTTGGAAACACGGCTCGTATGTCTTCATCGGTTTCAGTTTCAGTTTTGTGTTATTTAATTCCACCGGTGAACTCTGAACACCAATGAATCGGTTTACAAATAGCTCCTTTAGTACGATTCCTTAGACTAGATAATTTAGCTTCGGCCAAACTCGGTTCGTTTAGTATGAATTAGTGACGATCATTTGTCACTTCTTGGTTTACAATTTCGAGTGACTACCTCGTTTTTTATCTACGGAATCCATAAAATTCACCAACATTGAGTTTGGATCAAAACGCATCAGGATTTGGTTGTTTAGGCATCAAAAAACCTGGTGAATTGGATGGATTGCATTTGGTGGAAAGGTTGTTCAGGTAAATGAACCCTTCGGTTATTTTCAAAAATGGCTCCTTAGTGATCGAAAATGGCTGCAAGATTTCTAGCTCCATCGGTTCTTGTAGTACTCGTCGTGTATGACGTAAACTGTGGTTATACCAGACTAGTGAGGCTATAAATTAAGACAAATGAACCAAATGTGGAGCTAAACATGATTCGCATATAATATCTTATTTCACGAGCTCGCCATGAATATTTTGATCATCGCTTCAATTGTTATGATGTTGTGCCGTATTTTGTGATAGTGTGAGCGTTTGTCGTGTTTGGCGATTTTGTTTTGTTCTATACAATTAATTCAACGTCGAGTTGTGACATTTTTGTGCACAAATCTTGTTATTTACAGTCCTAGGAATCATAAATTAGTAGTATGTACTGGAACAATATGAAATGTGTGATTGTGTTGTAGTTTCTACTACAGTGAGCGACGTGGGATGGCAGACGAACTTAGCAGCATTGACAGCTACAAAGCAAGCCTATAACCGTTTCACCGAGCTAAATGTTTCGTTGACTGTTATAACCTTCCAGACCCGTTTCTGTGGAATAGCTTTTGTTCTTTCATCATGAAGGGTGATGTGTAGTTACGTTATCTTCCAGGTTTTATGATGTGATCCGGGCGTGTAGATGCTGTGGAGTTGTCTTTGGTTATGTTTAAAATCGTGCATTTGTTGGCTGTGCGGTTTGATGGAATGGTTGTTTATATAATTCTGCGTCGAAAAGTATAGCTTTTCCGTGCTTTCACATCGGGTCTTGAGCTCACTTGTATATTTTTAGATTCGCATTGAGGTGGCACGCAGACAGTTTCTTTCATTCAGCCGCGTCAACTTAAAATGTCGGCAACCCGGGCGTGCGTTTAAGTTTAAATGTTGAGTGCTGGTGTCTAGATGTGTTTTTCAATGTGTTAAATGCCGAGTAGTTGGGTCAAGTAAGATGTTAGGTAGTAATGTCTGCCGTTTTATGTATTGCATCGTTGTGAGTTGTTGTGTTTATACTGTGTAGTCTTATGACTGGTATAACCCCACGTATGGGTAGATATGCCTGGCAGAAGGGTTAAAGCACCAAGAGAGAGACTTGTTTGGTTTCATCATTTGCTGTGTTGTTTGATGCCGTGTAGTTGCATTTGCTATGTTTTGAGTTGTATTTCACGGTACCTGTTGTGTTTTCGGTTGTGTTTGATGCTGAGCAGATAGCTGTGTTGTGTCTGATATTCGATGGTCGTATTATGAGTTGTTTTAGCGTGCTCGACAATGTACAGTTGTCTTTACTGTGGGGCTTGATACCAGCTAATGTGTAGTTGTGTATGATGTTGTGTTTTAGTATGTGAAGATGGGTTTCCTGTTGCGTGTAATGTTGTTTGGTGGCAATTATCGTTTTATGCTGTGTAAAAGAGTTGCGTAGTGCTTCATGTTGTGTAGTGTGCACTAGCTGTGTTTTGTGTAGCATGTTTATGTTTGCCATTGTACTTGGTGTAGAATGTGTGCTGTTATGGAGAATCAGTTAGCCTTTAAATGTCCTCCCAATCGGTAGTCTCTTCGAAAACGTTATGAACAATCTGAACCACTCGTGGAACACTGAATATCTTCCAAGCTACTGCATTGTAAAGCAATACGTACGTGAGTCCTCCCAACAAATTCAGCTACCACAGGTACATAGCATGCAATAAACTCACCGTCACTGCGCGCCCGGAGGCATGTTGTCGCATGCTCTCAACCTCCCATCCCTCCAACATCCACTACGCCTGAAGGGACACTACGAACAAAAACACTCAAACCGTTCAGTCCCCGTTTTAATAGCGGCGTATCAAGTGTAATGTTAGCTGTACTATCTCTGTGACTCATCGTTAGTTTCGATTGCGTAAGTCGAGACTATTGTGCTTATTTACTATTGTTAATCATACTGCAAAACCTTTTGTCCTCGTTTATGATGTTTTTTTTTCGCCCATGAAACGTGTCCCTCCTCCTCGAATGATAGTCTCTATCATTTGGCCCACGACTCGCGTCAAAACAAAAGCGATATTTCTCACTGTTTTCAAGTGCAATTCACCACAGTTTTCCGAGCTGCAAGCAACGGTGAACACAATCGAGAACCGTGTGACTGCAACAAAACTGAAAAATATTATGGTTAACTTCGTCGTCCTTTTTCTTAAAATGTAGCTAGAAATAAAAATGAGTAATTGAAAACTCAAAGTCAACGTTCTGAGAGAAAACAATCGCATACATTATGCGCCGTAACTAAGTAAAGGTATAATGAAAAAAATCAATTTCTTACACCCTGTGAGGTTATTGCTTAACAACGCAACCCAGAGAAGTTCGTACAAGACGATCGCCCAGTACACATAAACTTTAGCTACCTGCCCCCTTCCTCTGGAAAGTAAAAAACTTTGTAAAAACTGTTAGAGGAATATCATCTCCCCCTCTTCATCCCAATGAAACCAGATCCAAAGTATCTTAGTTCAATATATACAGTTTGGCAATACAATTGATTACATCGTAAGCTCGTCAATGACGTCCGGGGAAGCAATGAACCCTTTTCACAGCGTCGTGACAATGAACTTGACTTCAGCCATTCAGCAAAGATTTCATTTAACGCCGTTATCTCGAGCAACTGTAGTCCCGTCTATTGTTCCAATTGGACAGTTTGGAAAACTTGAAAATATTGTGTAAACGAAACCTGCTGACGAGGGAGTGGTCACGGAAGGAGACAACGAGAGATTCAGCAAACCCGTTGCAACATCGTCAGACCAGGTGTCGTCGGTAGTTGAATAATCGCTCCAACGATGAGAAACATGCCGGTTTTTACTTTTCGCTCAACAAGAAGGGTGAATAGAAAATTGGAATAGCCGTGAGACGTTTGCGCTTTCAAGTCTCCTGAATCGAAGAAATCTGACTGTATGACAGTTTTCGACACCAGACACTTCGTGGAATTTCGCGTAAAACACAGGAAATTAGAACTCAATGCACTTGGCCGAAACGGAAAATTCCGAACTCATGGCCTTCCCACCGTTTCCAACTTTATCCGTCGATATCAGACATTGAGAGCCCCCACTTTGGCCTAGGGGCTCGAATGGCCTGATGAATAGCTGAAAATGTATTTTTCTACCTTACAGTTTCCCCAGTGGATTATTCCCCAGCCCTTTTCATCATCCCACTTCCCAGCTCTTTCTTTCCACTTCTCTTAAGGTATCCCTAGCTGTGCATAGTGGCTCAGCGACACTTGAATCTCAGCTCTTCCTCATTTACTCAGTTTTGCCAGTATCTCACTTCACCTATCGAGAGACCCCCTCGTGTCACATGAATTCATAACGTACTGTGAACTCTCTCGTGCTCATACATCTATCCGTCTCTATATCTCCCTTTTTCATCTCATTCGTCATCCCCTGTACTGAACTACAGATCTTTCCTTTAATTTCACCTAACAAAAGCTACCTGGGATTCCGTGCCTCCAACTGAAATGTTGGTGGAGAGATGGACTGATGTTGGTCCCCCTACGCTGACTAAACGGTACACCTGTTCATATCAATATCAAACCTTAAATTGGTCATTTGCGGGCTCAACGACTTGCTGTATCTAATCCACGTTTGATACGCACCGCCGTTTTAATTCCGGAACTAGACCGACGAACCAAAACGAGGATCATCGCTTCTCGATTGGGATATAAGATTTTACGTGACGTTAAGCGTAAAATATCAACTCATTTCAGGGGTAAAATTAAGTTCGCGGCAGCAGTTGGTTGGCTTCCTCCACAAGATGAAGGTGACAATTGGCGTAGGTGTCCTTGCAGTTTTTATGATCCAGGTAAAAACTCACTCCAGTCAAAATGAATATCGAATTTATTCGAACGTTATATTTTTTAACTTAACTTGTAAGCTTGAGATTGCATTGATGTTGGTTTAACGAAAATATGTAGATGCTGTCGGTTGAAATGAATTTCAATCTGATTTCTGAGGTCAAGTGGTGGCTCGGACCGTCAGAATTCAGTACACGCTAACGCTTCACCTGAAACACCTATTGCAGCTCCTGTGCTCTCGGCGACACCGATTCAGATTTGTCTGTGCTACTCCAGCCTAATAATAGTACCATTCCAAATGCTTTACTGCGCGTACTGTCTGGGCTCTTGACGGTACTATTTCAGGCCGGCACCTGCGCCTCCTATTTATTCTCCCCTCTGTAGCCACCCTTATTTAACTCCACCTATTCCCTACTACACTTTCATAATACACGGACTTCCAGTAAGAAGTTCTTTTTGTTTCCAACCAGAATCATTTTGCACACAACGAAACCATTGAAAAACACGAGTAAATTATTACACATCGGTATTCTCATCAGAAAAAAACGATGTAGCTTTACAAGTACATTTCTGAAGGCTCTGGTAGGAAAACTGTGGTCGTGGGTGGAGCTGCGGTCAGTAACGTTAAAAACTTCGATTAGCCAGTCTAAGGAATCTCACATGTTACCCAGCGCGAAGGTAGGTAGGTCTCGAAACGTGCTTCTGGGCACTAATAGTGAAAGAAGGAATGAAACAAAGAGCAGGTCAGAGGCCTCAGGTTTGTTGCTTCGGGATGGCAGCTAAGCCATCACAGATCCCATCGCCCCCGCCTGTTTATCTTCTACTCTGTATGAACAAAAGAAACATATTGAATGCGCAATAGAAGCTACTCAAGTCACCAGATCGCCATACTATGGCCACGTGACTCCTACGTCCGACCTAATAATCTTAATGATGAGGGCTTCCAGCCTGGAGGACAATTGTTACCAAGTCGTTAAACATTCATCAGCGTCACATGCAGCCAAGAGCCAGAGACAGGTACTGAACCTTCTAGAAGTCCCATGATGCTCCACCACCACCAACAAGGTGAAGCCATAGGCTTCGAGCAGAAGAAACAATTCATTAGCCACTACGTAACCTGCTAGTGTGATCATTTCCCCAGCAATACCTTTACGCAGGGTGGTCATCCACAAGTTTGACCACACATAAGCAAAAAATGGCTTGCCCAGCCTATGGCACTTCTCCAGTACTGATGAAGAAGGTGAACTACTGGAAGGTATACTGCTAGATGGGCCACTACTGACCTAAGGCACACTCAATTAGGTGTTGAAAAGTAGATTTTGCTTGGTTTTTTTATGCCCTCGTTTTTATTTAAAACACGTTATTTTTTATAGAGTTCGATCTCAAGCTTTGCGATTTTACTATCAGCAGCAAAAATTCACAATGATTGCTTCGCAAGGTGATATACAGATGCCTACATCGTGTGATGCCCTCGTTTTTAGTTGAAACGCGTTATTTGTGAAGAAAGTGGGTCGTAACGGTTATATGAGAAGGTACAACAAAATTACTTGACGTTTGTGGATTCTTCGATGATTCTGTATTTTCCTGAGTACATTTGATCGTATTCGAACAGCAGCAAACTATAAGTTTAACAGTTAGATAAATAAAACTGTTGTAATTACTTTGTAAATTACGTGCAACTCATTAAATGATTATGTGATCCACAGGTTATCGGGAGCAATCACTTTTGCTGCGGCTGCACTAGGTGCCACTGCCCCATCTCTGTAAGAAACTGCTGTCCCCCGAGATGTGGCTGTTGTCCTTGCGGGTGCTGCTGCAACGGCTGCGGCTGGAGGTGTAACTGGGTGCCCTGCCAATGCTTCGGATGCCTCCAGCACGGTTGCGGATGCGACTGCCGCTGCAAATGCGTATCCTGTTGCGACCCTCCAATCCGCGAACCTCCACCGCCAAAGCCCCCACAAAAGAAAGAAGACTCCGAATCCGTCGATAAATTCCTCGACCGACTTCATAAATGGATGAAAATATCCGAACCCAAACCGCGAAGATTTATTGAAGGGGTATTTTCGAATGATTGCGAGTGTGATTGTTGCCCGAATATTAACGTATTTGACGCTTGCATTTGTCGTCGGCGGTGCGCTCCAACGTTGTTGTGTTGTTGAGGCGTTAATGTAAGTTATTTCAGACACAGCCAATAAATCACTATGTATTACATGCCTCATTACTCGTCACAAATTCCTTAAGAAAACGCGCTGGAAATAACCGAACAACATAGTAGTCAGGAGAGACTCATTGCTTCATTCATAAAGGTATTCAACAATCCTGATCTCGTCCTCATGTGACCATTTACACATTTCAAAGCGGAATTGCCACACGTGAGGCTTAATATGTTTGAATGTTGGGAGGTTTCCCGCTAGATGGAGCTTCCTGTCACAGTTGTAGATTGTCGATAGTTCAAATTGACACAACCTAATGAAACCAACAATCCAAAGCAACCGTTATTACTGTAAACCCCAAAAAAAGTCACAATGACTGGCGTTTGCCGTGGAAACCTGAAACTCAACTACCAAAGCATGGTGGTGAACAGAAGCGCATGGATAATGCAAAAGACCTACTGAGTCTGAAAAACTCCTTTCGGAAAAATGTTCTTGAACGTGATTCATAGAGAAGTCAGCTGAAATGTTATATCTAGCACGCAGGCCAACATGAGACTAAAATAAGGGTATGAGCGAAATATACCCCTAACTAATTAGTTATCATAGTGATCAAAGCTTCAAATATTTTTTTCCCATCAATGGCTCCAACGATTTTGATTAAATTTTTTTGTTGACAGTACTGAATGACATGACAATTCCACAAAAATTCTCATCCGTGAGAAAATGACGCGAGCAGCACAATAAATTACCGAACACTGCAACGAAAATTTTAGAGCATGTTTTTCCTCATTAACTCCGTTCAAATGTTAAAATCTTAAGACAAATTCTGATGGTAGTCCAATGAAGTATCTGCACGATAAGTTTTTAATCATGCTCATAAGATACACAGAACTGAAATTCCAGAAATCACTGCTGTTTCACTCACTATCATTTCTAGTGTTTACCGAATAACTCTGGAAAAGTGATTGTTGTCATTCTCAAAAAAGTCGTGACAGAACAGCCTCATTAATTGTCTTTGTACTAATTGCTTAATAGTGGGCAGGGAATGAGTATGAGTAGCACAATAAATACATGAACTGTAAGCGCTACCACTTTCTGCTACCGTCATGTGATGTTTTCCAAGTTCAAACCATATGGGTGAAGAATAAGTTGAATTACTAGATTAACCTTGAACTACCAGTGAATTTATGTAGAGCTACGGAAAGTTGTGTGATGCGGCGCACCTAATATTTTAATGAAAATAATGAACCCATCACGTGATCTCAAAGTTTCAAGACGCCATCGACACTTCCACTATGTGACTTTTGAAGGTTCTCAGTTTCGTTGGACATCATCGGTCAAAGTGGCGAAAAGGTAACCTTAGACCCACCGGAAGCCCCTCCAAGAGCGGTGAACTAGTCCAGCTCCTGACCGGATAACGAAAACAAAACGCGGGGTATTCTCCGCCAAGATATTGGCCCTTCTTCTCAATAGAACCCGAGCTTCCGGCCTCGCTTCCAAACATCACGGCCTCAAAGCGTCAACAAAAGGCGGGAGGATTTGTTTTTTGGCCTGGATTTGTATTCTCTCCTCCGGCGACGTCCGTAGGAACCGTCAATTCGAGTATGGACGCTTGGTAATGGTACGCCAACATTACGTGATCCGCTAGAAATTACGTGTCCCTGCCAAGACAACTTCATCCACTTCCTGATCCTATAAAACCGTCCATCCGATTTTCGAATTGCCGCACATTACCTTTCGCACTTGTTCTTACACCACCATGACGACAATGTGGGTGGTTTTTGGGGTTGTTGCCTTAGTCGCGCTTCAGGTGAGCAAATTTTTCCATTGTTTCCTTTCAATGCCTCATATGTCCTGCCAGAATCCCAAAACAAGAGACGAACAATTGCTTCCTTCCGAACGAATATTGAAAATCCCATGACGGAGGAGAAACAAACAAAGCCGAATCACTCAGCTTTCCTCCTCCTCGCGTTATCGTTCTACCAGCCAATTTGATCTGTTTTCACTGGTAGCTAACGTACTATAACTTATTCGGCTGCCCAGATTCACAAGGCCTGTATTAAGTAACCTGGTAGGTAGTTCAAAAGACTGTGAACAGGAATTTGTGGTAGATGTTAAGGAGTTACGAGAACCACACATCGTAATTAGTGCGTCCAGGGCCTTCTTACCTTGTTGGGCTGAGTGAAGTATTTCAAAAAATACAAAAAAAACGACTCCCTGATTTTGGGCATAGGTACATGCATTCCGCAAGAATTTTGGTTCCACGTCTGATTATCGTCCCTCCTATAGTCGATTTCTGGCCTTGTGCAACATTGTACGAAATGCGATGTTTCACAACGTCTGACGCGTTGAGGAAGGGATTGTTTCGGATTTGATGCAAGAAGCAGCCCAACCACAGTCCTCGTGATTAATCCAGCTTTTATAAATGTTTCTTGAGGTTTTTATAATGAAAGTGCGCCTTTGTGTTCAGGTTCCAAGCGTTCCATCTGTCAATAATTTCAGGCCACTTAACGCTCTAACGTTGCTGGAACGTTAGGCCACTTTCGACTTTATCGTTGAACTTTATAGTGAAGGAAGGAGTGGTATCTGCAGTAAACGCAGAAGGAAACTGTTTCCATTTTGATGGGTTCAGAAGCCTCGACAGCCCAGGTCTCTTGGTTACCTATCCTCATTGGCCTTCCAGCCGTCCTGGGTCTCCTAGCTATTGCGATTGCCAGTGGCAGACCGATGATAGTGACATACACGATGGCCATATCAGGACTATGTGTGTGTGAATAATAGCAGTTACGTTCGTGAGATATACGTTATTATGTGTGCGTAGTCTAGTTACTCGTTACGTACATTATTTATTCTTGTTATTCGAATTTGCGGGGAAATGCCTCTCCGTCTCCGTCTCGACTGTATTCCTACCCTCTAAAAATATATCACCCTGCAGAACTGAGACTTTTTTCTTATCACTTCATTGTCTGTGGGGCTCGAACCCACGACCCTGAACTTAAGAGTCTCATGCTCGGTGGTGCGGGGGGTGTGTGTGTCTGTGTACAACATACAACGCCGGTCCGAATGATCCTTTGACTTGCTCGGGAGTTCTTTAGCCTTTCTCCTCTTGGTCGTCACATTTCAACCATTTTCCCAAGGCATCGCGAAGAGACTCTGTGTGTTCCGTCACCCGCACACGACAACTCATTTTCTAATTCTTATTTGCGTTAGCTGTGTCTAATAAATCTATTTGTCATCATAAAACAATGAAGCTGGGAACAGCCACGGCCAGTGAAAGCACGGGGAAGTTGCTTCTCACTAATCAGATCAGAACGTATTGACCATAAACCTTTCCTCTTGGCCTTCCAAAACTCCTGACCAGCCTCAAGAACCTGAAACCTCTTCTAATTCCCATTTAAGAAGCCTACTTCCCCTTTCCTATTTAGGAAGCCTACCTCTCCTTTCCTATTTAAGAAACCTACCTCTCCTTTCCTATTTAGGAACCCTACCTCTCCTAGGTATTATCCCGGCCAAGCTGAGGTTTTCTGTCAGACAGAAATACAGGACACGTGGTCTAATGGCATTTGGCAAAGTTCATAATTTCACAAGGTTACTCTCGTACAATTTTTTCCAAAAAAGCCCGTGTTGCCAGTCCACTAAACCAACAGGATCCAAACATTGCTCAACCAACGGGCAGGGAATGCGTCTAACCGACCACTGCAAATCTATTCAGCTCAACATAATACATTTTCCAATCGTCGCTAAATACCATTCGGAGTCCTTTCGGGGCGTTATGCCAGAATTTGTTTCAGTAGATCGTACTCCACCAGTACGTAGAAGTCTTGACGTTGAAGACACGCCGTTCTCTGGTCACCCTTTTCGAAAAAGAAACCCTCCACTTTCGTCATGCCACCCGTTACGATCGTAAAGGATGAAAAATCTTGCAACTATTGCGATAAAATCGTTAAAAGTTCTTTTTTTATGCACTTAAAAAGGCAATACAGTGTACTCAACATTTGTTGGTCGAAAACGTCTGGCCAAATCACGCGTTCGAAATAACTGCGTGCTTCAATAACTTGATATTTGTAGCGGCAAAATTAGGAAGAACTTTGTACCAGTAAACAGTAACAGCTAATATTTTAGTTAGGTAAAGCGTATGTGTCTTTATATCTTACTTAAATGTTATGTTAATGCAAGTTTAAAAAATTAACAAAAAATAATTTGCAGGTGTCGGCTTCCGAATGTGGTTTAGGAGCTTGGAACTGGGGCTCATCCAGTCTAGGATGTTGTGGATGCCCAAAAACTACATGTTGCACAACTTACCCTTCATCGTGTGGGTGCGGCGTTCCTAAAACCACCTGCTGTTCTACTTCTTACGGATGCCCACGTACCACTTGTTGCTCGACTTTACCCTCTTGTTGCTACGGAGGCGTTCCTTCCTGCGGCTTCCCGTGCGGATACCAACCCTGTTGCCTACAATCCTGCGGATGTTCCATCCCTAAAACCACTACCTGCACCACTATTCCCTTTGGCAATCCAATCTGCGGAAAGACCACCACTTGCACCACTTACCCAAATCCTTGCGGTAAAAGTACTACGACCTGCACGACCGTCCCTCACGCTAATCCCGGATGTCCCAAGACCACGACGTGTCAAACGCTCCCTCTAGACCCTTGTTGCAACCCCTGCGCCTCCTTGTGTGGAAAGACTTGTTGCTCCTCCTTCCCGGGAGTGAAGTCCTGCGGCTCTTGTGGTAATCCATTGTGTAACTGTGGCTACTGTACATGCCCTTCCCCTTGCCAGTGCGGGTTGTTCTAAATTCCGGATCTCGTTGCAATTTAATTTATTACATGGGTTTTTTACTTTTGATTTTATACTACACAAATTATAAATGACTTTCCTCTTTTCAATACTGACTCCTGTACTTATTTACCTTTCTTCCAATCCTTGCCCACCACAGTCCTGTATGGTTAATGTATATTACAGCCATACTCAGAACTCCAAATCAGTTGTTGATAGGGTTCCATTAGCTGCTTCTCTTGACTTAGAATCGAGCTGCTAGGAGCTCACTCACTCATATTCTTTCCCTGTAGGTTCCAGTGGTGCTGCCAACATCACCGAAGGACTGCCAAAAACGCTGTAATAGTTGCCATACACCTATTTATAATATCAACTAATTATTCAATGGGTACACCTCATTTATTCAAGGTTGCGAAGTTAAAAAAAAGAGATATTAGCTGAAGGTTAGTGCCAAGTTTCAAAGGACAGAGGGATTATTAAAGAGTGAGGAGGCAAAACCGGGGTGATAAGGATTTTCACGGTCGTTTTTTTAGTCAATGGATCATATAAACAAGTGTCTGTTGCTTAATTAGCACATGATTTACACATTTTGAGCCCTTACAAACTTGAAAAATCGCTTACATAAACGTTTTTCTTAAAATACTTTAAAACCAAAAGACGATGATTACGTGATTTTTCATGCAGAACGCGTTGAAAAAAACCACACTTTACAGCTAAACCGTACGAACTGAAATTAGTTGTTGCTGTTTTCACCACGAACAGCAAGATGGCGTGAAAAGACGCCGGGTTAGCCGTTCGAAGTACGACCCGCATATTGTAAGTGTTTTGCGTTTGACATATACCGCGTTTGGAAGGGGCCGATCACGCGATTTTTTTCATTTCAATGAGCGAGAACAGAGTTATGTGGTTACAGAACGGTATTGGGCATCACGTTAACAAGACGAGTACGACAATACGATTATAATTTAGACCAGGGAGTTGCTCATTATAAATATTTTTTCGGGGCGAAATCAATAAGTATCAAAAGCATTAACAAAGTTGTTGACATTTTATGTCTTTACTTTGCTACATAAACTCGAAAAACGTTACGCCGGAGATGTAACGCGGGATATGTAACGGAGAAGCGTCACGAAATATTTGTGTTGGATAATTTTGGTAACGTATCTTACAAAATGTAACGCTTGGTAACATCACACTTTTAATAACCTCAGTGACCAAGTGAAGATGTCAATTGTAATTGACGCGGCCATTATATCGAAACCCTCAACGAGCACAATCAAACGTAGTTATCATTGCATAAAAACACAAATAAAAGACCCCCTCGTGGTTGCGTACTTGTACGAAACTGTACCCACCGTTTGAGTCGTGTGTTTTACACACACAAACGCACACCGTACCCCCGATCTAAATCTTGAGCCTGATTTATGCGTTTAGAGTTTAGCACTGTGGTCATTTACTTTCCTTGGCTCTACAAAGTAGAAAGGATTTATGACTGTGACTGAACCACGAGAAATATCTCTGTCACTGAGCATTCCAAACACCTAAATTTTACGTTTAAAGAAAAATACATAAAATGTCCCTCGTGGTAGCGTACTTGTATGAAAGCTTTACCCAGCGTTTGTGTTTCGTTTTGACCAAAATTTATGTCTTTACTTAGCTAAATAAACTAGAAAATGTAACGCGGGATATGTAACGGAGAATTTAATTCTTCTTCACACCTCCAGGACGAAAGTGTTTACTTACAGATTTTGTGCTGTTTTCTTTCGCAAGAACCTTCTCCTAACAATAACAAACACAACAAAAAGGAATTAGTGAAATCTGTCCAGCTGTTCACGCTTGATGCCGTGACCAAGGGAAATAGGGATTCATCTATGTCAATATCAAGGGGTATATCAATATCAATCGTAACATAATTATATGAGCACTTGAATTGTGGATATCTTGCGAAATTCAAAACAAGTTGGATTCGAGGTCTACTTTGGTGTATACGATATTGTTCTTTATCTTTAAATGCCATGATGGACGTGCAGATTCAGTTTTGTTACTGATGACTCGACCGTCGAAATCGATCTAACACTGTAACTCAAATTTAGTGGAAATAGACAATCGTTATATATTTTGTATCCGTTTTATTTTATGAAATGGGTTTCCACTACTTCATCGCGAGTGATTTAGTTCGTACTTGTTGGCAACTCGGGCAAATCAAATCCGGAATATTCGGGTGCTAAAGCTCTTTGGGCCAAAACTTGTTCGCACTGTCTGACAGCCAATTCTGGACTAAATGGCTTGTGTGAGCCGGTACACCGTCCTGTTGAAATACAAATTGCCTCCCCGCGGCCACAGTTACCACTCACGGTACCACAACATCCTTTAAAACGTTCAGATATACTCCTTTTGTGACAGTTTGTCTCCATTATCAAAGAAATGTGGCCCTCACAGGACGCAACAACTATGACGCGAACATGGAAATTTTGTTCGAGCAACAATCGTGACGTCGTCAGCGACATCATTAATAGAGCTTCCCCCTTGAGACAACATTTAACAAATAATTCACCGATGCACATTTAAACGTCTAATTTCAACAAAAAAAGATATCTAAAATGCAATGCCTTCCCAGACTAGAAAAGCGCGAAAGGATTCATCAAAAGGTAGGCCAAAGGAGAAAAAATGAGTGGAGCTACTAGTTTGGCGTATGGTGCGCCCTGTTCTGGGCTTTCCCTAAACTTTTTAAATGGAAAAGTTAGTTTTTTCTAAAGTTGTCACTTCGTCACAATTGGTCTAACGGCATCATCACCTGTTATCGTGAGCTGACATCGTGTTGAGTTATTGTGAACGGTTATCGCGAACTCTTTTGCGGAGAACTGTACTCGTGAGCTGGATAACGTAATTTTTACCCGTTTTACGAGACGAAATTGTGCATAGGGGCAACTTACGAAAAACTTAGCAATGAACCAATTAATGTGTCGTATCTGGAGGCGCGAATACATCGCAGCGTACGTCAGCAAGAAAGTTTTTTTTTTAATAACTATCACTTTGGTCTGAAATACGTGAACTCCTCTTCACGGCTCCCAGAGGAATGCCAGCCAAGCCCCCTCTCCCCCCTTACACTTTGCATATGGAAGGGAAGGAAGGAAGACAGAGTTTTTCGAGTGATAACTGAGCTATACAAAGAGATACCCCTCGTCTCTTCACAGAGACAATAGCTAGAATTCTGTTAACGTCAGACGACCTCGAAACCCATAAGTATAAAACAAATCGACAGGTCGTGCATCCTCTTTGTGATCTGTGGGAACAAGCTGGAGCATCATGAACGAAACGGAGGGGTCGCAGAAGGTATTTTTCCAGTGAAATTCGATTTAAACTTAATGATTTACAATGCAAAGTACTGTTGGCCATGTTTACCATCAACCCGTGATCTTCTTGTGATTCACAACAGGATTGTGTCTCAGTATACCAAAAACCACGTTTAGTAATTGCTAGACGTCGATTTAAAAGATCCCAGGTGCCAAGGGATCAGGCTAAAAACCAAACTTCACAAACGACATTTGATTTCTTTGGCACAGACTGACAAAGTAGCGAGCATCCTTTGTTCCCACTATTGCTTTTTGTGACACCACAGTGAATTCCTCTCCTGATCCTCTGGCTAGGGCCACACCTGTCACCTAACTACTATGAACACAGCGAGCGAAGTGGGTTCCACCTAATTTCTTAACTTGCAGCAATGTGCAAAGTTCTCCTTGAACCCACTGCAGTTAGCTTTAAAAATGGTGTCTTCTGAACGTCAGTTGAGGTAAAATTATGGCGCTAGTTAGAGCAGATTAGAACCTATCAATCTGTTTACCTCAATCATCTACGGTGGTGAGTAGTTGTGAGGCATTGAAACGTGTAAATATGCATACGCTCGGTACACTGAAAAAGCTTGGCAGTATGCAGACGGTATTTCCAGACCATTACTTACGAAATCAAAACTAAACATCTGCACTCAAAAAATGGCGTACGTCGAGGGCTGAAAGTTTAGCTTCTTGCTAACCACGATCTTGCGGCAAGGGCTTGGAAACTGATAACTAGAGAGAGGTGAATAGGTCCGCCATTGCCAGTGGTAAATGATGTTATCTATAAGTAACTGTAAAACCTACATTCAACACTATACGAAAAGCAGATATGAGCATGTTTGATCTGACCCTTCCATCCACCCACACTAGGTGAATGAATATATACTGAATTGTCAGCGAAAACATTCTTACATTGGTAACGTATTTTTGGTTGGGTGTATTGTATTCTGAAGAAGAAATACTGTACAGGTTTCAATAAATGTCAACATTTTTAGGATTTCAGTTTGCTTTATTGGATGATTGGAGGTTCTGCTTAGCAGCAGCACGAGCAAATTCCACCACATGAACGACCAAATCCACCGTCATAGCCAAATCCACTGTCATAGCCAAATCCACCATCATAGCCAAGTCCTCCGTCTCCAAATCCCACGTTGCCTCCATGGTAGCCACCGGAGCTGTGAATTGGAACATCTGTGCACACGCTGCCATGGACTGGTCGCAGGTGAGACTCAACGACGTTGCTGACGCTAAGATGCTTCACTGGAACATGGTCGACATGGTGCTGGACTACGGGGCGAGTCGAGCACTCAACCACTGGTATGTGTTTGACGTGTTGACGTACGACGGGGCGGTATGATTTGTGAACGACGGGCACATTGCGCACAACGGGACGCTCGACGTGCCTGACCTTGTTAACGTTGATTGGAACATGTTGAACGTACTTCTGGACAATAGGAACGATTCTTTTTTTGATGACGGGAACAGTCCTGGTATCCGATTCGACAATTGGAGTGGAACGTCTCTCCACAATGGGAACGTGTTTGATGTGATTGACGCTCTCATGGTAAACTTCGTTTTGAACGACAGGTATGGCCCTGGTACGGCACTCCTGTTCGTGTCTGACGCTCTTATGAACCACTGGGACGCTTGAATAAGATTCGTGCAACACTGGTTTTACAGTATGTTCGACTTGAGTAGTAGTGAATGGAGTGCACTGTTGATGAATTCCGCTGTAGCCTCCGCCGATGTAACTCCCTTCGTAACTGCCATAACTACCAAAATCGCCTCCGATGAATTCGCTGCTGCCACCGCAAGAACCTCCGTGGCTCCAACCTCCTCCAGAAATGCGTCCACACCCACACAGTTCACACGGCTTAGCTTCGGGCTTAGGACCCGCTAAGCACACCTGAGAATTATTCAAAACGCAAATTAGCACTTAAAATAAATCCAATTGTATTACTCAATATCATAGACTAGTTGTACAAACATTTAAAACAAATTTAAAATATTTGGTGTAATTCAAATTTTGACTCAATATGTGCACAACACACAGTTTCAATTCTGAAATTAACTATATTTTTGCACTGAAACATAGCCCATTTCTAGCCTGACTATGAACTATTTATTTATCACATTCTGTACTATAAACCACCGCTTGTTAAAATGGCAAAATTGCATTCAACATTTATTCCAGTTTAATTACGAAGTCGAAATATTTTCTAATTCATTAAGCGTTTGATAATAATAGAACTGGTTTAAATGTAATGTATTTTATAATTTATTAGTCGTCAACTAAAATTTCATGAAATATTATTACTAAATTCAATTAAAGTACATACGTTGCATGGAAGTGGTTTTAATTCCCATTTCATCATTTAACTAATATCAACATAATGCGAAGGAAAAGAAACAAATATTTTATGAGCGGTTTGGGTAAAAAAATAATTACCCAAAATCATGTTTACCAATTTTCGGTAAACATATTATTTTTAAGGTCTAGAGAGAATGGTAACAACAAAACTAATGGCTGGAAACAACAATGTCACCAGCAGCTGGAAACAACAACAACACCAGCAGCTGGAAACAACAACAACACCAACAACTGGGAAAAACAACATCAACAACAGCTGGAAACAACAAAAACACTGGGTTTATTCAGAATAGTCCCTATATAAATTAGGTACGATTACAACTATGTCTATCCCAGGGGCATTTCACAACATGCCCAACATTATAATGACCATAATACGACAGGAATTCTGCAAATAAAATGAGAAATCACGTAATAAGCATTGAGAGGGACACTAAGACTCTGAAAGAATGGAAACTAATGCTACTCACATACTCACGGACGCAGTACCATATGAACAAGCATTAAAACAGTATACAAGAAGCAAACATGCCAATTGATGAAGAGCAAACGGTAGCAAAGGAACCTCAACACTAGGGTAGACAAATATAGGATAGTAAATCCATAATAGTAGATGATGCAGAAATCATCTGCTACACTGATGGCTCCCAAAACTTGAGAAATAACACTCCCGCGCTAGCATGGGAGGAAACACTTCAGTATTTCAAAGTGAACTAATCGAGATACCACTGTAGCCATGTGTACCAATAACCAATCGGTCATAAAATCATTAGGTAATCATATCCTCACAAGTTCCCTAATTGCAGAAACAACACACAAAGCAGAAAAACTCAATTGACGAGGGGAATATGGGGAATGAGATATGCAGCCAAAGTAGGACGCAGGCCAGAACTGTTTTTGCTTATCTATGCAACAATTGAAAAGGGTAATAAATGGGTATGACGTTAGCGATAAAAAAAATCACTGTGAAGGGTCAAAACTGCATACGCAAATAGCTATAGTGGACCAATTGTGCACTAAACTTGAGCGAAGTTCGACCAAAAAGAATTATAGGCATGCTATCTGGGCACTGTGTGCCAAAGAAGCGAAGGAAGCCAAGCCAACTTCCTCTAACTCTGGGAGGATGGGAGATGAGCCTTGGATGGCCACGACTTCGGTCATTGTTCCCTCAGCCTTGGCTGGTGTCCTGTTATCTTCTCTTCACGAATTTTTTCAAAGTATAATGGGGCACGACATTGGGCCCAGTCTTGCACCTTCTTTATTAGCTCGATCTTACGAAGCATGACAACATCTTCAGTTTTGATGCCTCTGAGAGCTTGATGTGCAGCACCATTCATGCACAATACCTCAGATGCGTCCATCGGGGCTTGCAAGACACCCGCTTGAGCCAGAGTGACTGATAAAAAAATGATAACACTCTTCTGGTGTATTGGAAATAAATTATAAGTTGATTCCGTCAAGTACAATATGACGCTTGGTGATACAGAAGTAGTATAGCAGTGGTAAGCAATGAAAAGCATGATTTTCGAGAGCAAAATGACAACTAACATACTTTGAATGCTGTGGCATTAAATTTAGCTTTCTTTTTGCCCTGTACGCATATAACATTACATCTTATTTAGTTCTTAGTGAGAACACACATGATACACGTGATTTTGAGCCGTCTGCTAAGCAGATCAATATGGGTGAGCGAAACACCTTCAGCTGCAGTGGTTAGTAGACTCGCCTGGGTTCAAAAAAGCTCAACTCGTAAATGGGTGGAAGTTTAGGCTAACATTACTATTGACGCTAGTGACAGTTTTAGAGGATAGAGACGAACCCGAACATCAACCATTGCGTTATTGAAAACAACATTGGAAAAATTGTACTAGACGCTACTCAAAAATTGAGCACCATTTACATAAAATACCAAGCGATAGGAAATCTCACGCCCGAGTTACGGCGTTCTATTGTGGCGGGTTAAAATTACGCTTCAGATGAAAGCGTTCTACAAACAATAGCAATGAAAAATAAGTTGTTACATCTGTCAAATTCAGTGTTGGGAAAGTCAAATTTAAAGTTACAAGGCAAACTCGAGTTATTACGACTGATACTTGCGTAAACTGTATGAGCATGTATTCAGAACCGACGAGTCTGTTAGACTGCCAGGTGAGTCAGCTTACAGGTAAATTGAGTATTATTAAATCACGCGAACTCGAAATTAATTTCGTGAATAACTGAGCCTAGAATTCAGTTCATCGCGAATTGTGTGATGGTTTACATAACTTGTTTTTGTGTACTTGGATGGTAACTTGTTAATTCCAAATTATAAAGCTATCTAGAAGAACGTACTTACATTCGCCCAAAGAGCGATGGTGATCACTCTTGGTAAAAGCATCCTGAAGGTACGATCAGGCCGAAGATTGATATAATAATGCGGTTACATCCCCTTAAATACGTCGGATGAGCCGACAATCGACCTAATATTCGGAAGTGATAGGAGTTGTTCCTTCCGATTACGCGATACCTGAGGGATATCGATGAACTATCGGACGTTCCTGGTGCGTTCGATCAGTTGTAGTCGACCTGATTCGAATTAAGTTGCAAAACTATTTTCTGGGATTTTGATCGGGTTTGTAAAAGTAAAATGGTAATGAAGGGGAAGTTGAGGATGTAATTTGAACGTGAGGGAAGTGAAGGAGGAAGTTGAATTAAGTATGTCATTCCTGCGCTATCAGTGTTGATAAAGTAAACTAATTTCTTGCTGACCTAAAATCCGGGTGTGGTGAGATGTGGAGGGTTCAGTTTGAAGTTTCCTTCCAGTCCGACCTGAGTGTTCTTTCCCCAATTACGTTCAAATTGCGGTAAGTGATGAGGTCAAAGTAATACAATTCAATGTTACAATTGGAAAAGTGATATTTTATTTAGAAAAGAAGGGCATGATGTCATTTCGGAGGCAGGTGATGAGATTCGACGATAGTTAGCAACCACAACCACAACCGCAACCGCAGGAGGGGGCGCAGTCAGGGGCACACAGGGGTTGGGGGCAATCGCAGCAGCAGGGCCCTGCAGTGGCGCAGGATGGCTCGACAACCGAATTGACGAAGCGTTGCCTGACTGGAACTGTGGTGATTTGAGCTTCGACGACGGGCTTGCATCTTCTTTCAACGATGGGAACGTGGCGCACGCTGTGGTGAACGATGGGACGACGGCAAGTCTGAATGTATGGAACGTGCTTCATTACGGCTTCTTCAACAGGGCGGCAGAAATGTTCGACAACTGGGACGTGAGTGGTGTAGGGTTCGACGACGGTTCTGCAACGGGATCTGACTACGGGAACGTGGCGAGTGCGAGCTTCGACGACGGGGCGACAGTATTTACGGACGACTGGAGCGTGTTTGATGTATTTTTCGTCTTGGTGGGTGACGCATCTGTCGACGACGGGAACGTGACGAGTGCAGCATTCTTCTTTGGTTCTGATACATTTTCTGACAATGGGCACTTCTTTCACGCATTCGTCGACGACAGGAGCAACGCGAGAATTGCACCCGAGGTTGCATCCGCAGCCGCAACCGCCGAGGCCGAATCCGCCGCAGCCGCCATAAGCACCATATCCTCCGTAACCACCGCAACCACCATAGGCGCCGCCGTAGAGACCGCCGAATCCGAGTCCGCAACCTCCACAACCTAATCCTGCTCCTGAGGCGGCAGCTGTGGCTCCAGCAGAAGTAGCACCCACAGCAGCGGGTATTCCGGAGTCACCACATCCACAACCACCGAAGCCTCCAACCAATCCGCATCCGCAACCACACCCAACATTGCAGGGTTCAGGTTTGGCGCTGGGTTCAGGTTTAGCTTCACCAACCACCACCTGAAATGATAAATGGAAAACAATGATAACATTTACTTTAATAGTAAACATATGATTTTTGACTACGAACACATATTTCTTTCCACTCATTGAATGACATTGATCTTCAAGCTCATCATGAATAAGGGTTTATGTTGTAAGTCTGTGGATTTGACGACGCTTTCACAAAATGTCATAAAAACTGAAAGCTAAAGTAGACAATGACTTATTTCTAGTGTCTATCCGAAGGAAGCAGTAAGTATTCCATCAAACCTTGCACGAATACAATTGTATTGATTGAGTAAGCTTGTCAATTATATAGCCATGAAGTTTTCACGAATAGCTCCACTGAAAAGTCATAGGGAATACCAGGGGTGGTATAATGAATAAGAGGAGCACTTTCATTACGTTGAGACATTTGTACGAGTGCTGGGAACATGTGGAGAGGGCCCTAGCTTGGTTGCCTTAACTCCTCTCCTGCCAGCATCTGAACAGTTGTTGTTGTTGTTGTTGAGGCAATTCAAACCTATAACATGAGAGTTGCTTTGACTGGAGTTGCCATTACCCGCCCTGCAGAGTGAGCCATGTCCACTTCCATTAGCCGCTAAATTGCAGCGCTCTCTAGTGGTTTGTTGAACACCCACTGATTTGTGTCGTATGGGGTGGGGGAAGCAGCAGCAACGAATCGTTTTGTATTTAAACTCAGGGTCACTGCCAGTTGCAGACTAGGTATTTACTGTGAATAGTACTTACTCCTGAAGAATACCTGACTGTTGTCGCAAAAAGCAATGTGCCGCACGTTTACAGACGTCTTTCAGATTCCTGAGTCTCTTTCTTATCTCTGACCCGTCATCCCATATCTCTGAACTGCATATGCGAATGGGGTTCACCTATTATCCATTACTACAAGTTATGTAAATTATTTTACACTCTTGGATCGCCGTGGACTTACACATCCTCCCACTCACTTCGTCAACCCATCATGCATTAACAATAACGCTCCAAGAAGTCTTAACAGCATTAAACACAGTGACTACAAGTCTGTGAGCCACACATGATGCACATTCATGGTTATCTATATCACATACCCCAAGGTATGGGATAACCTGAAATTAGAAAGAGACCCAGTGGAGTGTGGAATCACAAGGATGGCGTCGAACGTCCTGGTAGGTTGTATGTTTCACACACCAAACCAAGCACCCTTCACGGTAAATAACCACTCCATCTCCTTTTATCATGAATGAACGCTAATCGTGGATATTTTTTCGTCCTTTTCGTCAAACGGTCGGAGTGTCCCACGACCCAGTGGTGAGAGACAGGCGATGGCAGAGCTACTTCAGAGGTACAACGTGACAGCACCTGTCCTTGGGAGCCGAGCTTGGGCGCACACGTCATCATAAAGAGTGCAGTAATAGGTCCGGTGCTCGGATAATTGGAAGCATGCCCCTGAGCTTGACTGAAGCAGTTCATCAGCCATCGATCAGTCCCAAGGGCGAAATAAAGTGCAAATGGCCGCTGCCATTCTTCACAAAGCGTCTCTGACTGGTCAATACCCAACTTCTCACATGAATGTTCCTCTGACAGCCCCTTGAACCGTGATGTAATCCAAATTTCGATTCTAAACCGTGTTTTGTGCTGCCGGCTAACTTTCCTAAGTGAGGGCCTAACCGAATTTGAGCCAATCGACGTATCTTCTTCGCACTTATACCCGTGTTTTGTTGCCTGCAGCTACTTCTGCAGTACGCCGTTGAGCGCGGATCTTTGACAAAATCGATATAACGAGTTTATTCAAACTTATGCCGTATATATGCTATTTAAATCAAAATTCGACGCGTATCATTAGGTAACTATGAGGAAGCTCTGTAATGCGTTGCGTCAGATATTTGAAACTTGCTCTGCTCCTGACGATTCCAGCTAAACTTCATGCATAACTGTTCACAGTCACGTCTGCATTAGCTAGCGCTGACAGGCGAATGACCCCTCAAGAAGGTTGTTGAAATCACAAATAAAAATATTTAATTTAGCTTCATGGCAATAAGTTAAAATAAGAAGCATGATTTGTTAAAGGAATGGACTATCAAAAATTGGCGTTTAACGTTTTGATATCCGTTAGTCCGACAGAGTAGAAGAATTATGTTATGAGCACGAAACACTTTTTGTTTGTTTTTATCCTGGAAAAAGTATATTTCTTGGTTTATTTACCGCAAAAATCGCTATTTGAACAAATGTTCTGCGTGTCTGTCGACCCAAAGTTGCACAACTTGACCATTCTGTCAGCGAATTAACTTGTAACACCGAAATATGTTTAAGAAACGTCGACCCAAAACTGACTAGTTTTCATAATGATCAAGACAACATGTTCAAACAATAACACACACAAATATCGATTTCAGTCAGGTTTTTTCCGTATAAAGCATGGCTACCGTTTTTCAAGCCGTTCAAAGAGGTAACTGCACGATGGAAATTCATTAATGATCATAAAAAAGTTCGGGGACATGGCTAACTTCAAACATTCGTTTCGTTGTTTGTATTTTGTTACAGCGTATCCTGTATAATTTCGTATTTCCTGGCACGAAACTCATCAAAATGGTAGTGAAAACAAGCTCATGAATTGCCTACGTTTGTGAAGTGAGGATGACGCAGTTAATTCCTGAGCGTTTTACGTTCAACCAGGTTCGCTCAAAATAAGTGAAATACAACGATTGGTCGGTAGAGAAATTAAAATCGTCGAATGTACGTGGGACTGAGGTAAGTTGCGCAGATAGTTTTGCTGACGTAATGACTTTCTTCTCAATCTGTGCCCCAAACGTTAAAACAATCACGAGCTTTTGGGAGTCGAGGAAGGAACTCACGTATTGTTCCCAGAGAGAATCAAGTGACGCAAGAGCAGTTTTCCTAGGTGTTGTGTGACAACGCCGGCCAAAACGTTCAACATAGCTTCCTGGGAAAACACCCCAAAAAAAGTGTATCCTATTTATAAAACTCCTGAATTACCTGAGCGATGGCAACGAGACAAATCAACTTTACGAGCATCCTGGGGACCGAACTGAAGTAGGACAATGGGGGAGGCAGTTTAAGTTGAGCCTGTTATATAGAAGCAACGGCCTGGGCTTTATCACGATTCCGCCAAGTAAACAAAAATCGTATTCCAGCTCGAAAAAAAGGGGTCGTTCATCCCGGTTTGTTGTTGGAAGAAAGCGCGTATTTGCAATTTGGTATTCACGTAGGGCGATATGTAGTCGGAAAGCCACGTGCCGTCCGGCCGTTGCTCAGAGTGGGGCTTATCTTGGACGAAAACGAGTATTGGAGTGGGGGTTTGAAGCCTCTCGCACGGCACGCGTCCGTCCAGTCAGACGCCACGGGAATGCACAACGCTTCAAAGTTGCCGAGTGTTACATTTTGACGGGAAAACGTAGATCGCGAAGATTCGCCGCGTTTCGTTTCCATCAAAATGCCCAAATGTGAAAGTTCAGTGCGCCGTTTTCGGTTTATTTGAAAGAATAATTGACTTTTTTTTAACTTTCAATACGATGACGTGAATTTGTCATCATTTCGGACTGATCCAACAGGTAAGCGCGTCCGAAGCGTCAATATTGATTACAACTCCTAACGAGTTGCCCTTGTTTGTAAACACCGTCGTTAACCTTTGCCGACCACTGTTTGTTTACAACCCCCCCCCCCCCCCACTAACTGGGAGATTGGCACTGCCAAACAAACAACGCACTTCTTGCTGTTGTATTTCTTTTTGGCACATGCTCATAAAACACACGTAACTGGTGGAATTGCGCCACAAACGTTGCCGTACTGGCAAACAATGGTGTCAACACTTATGAATTATCACTTCAAATTTTACTTTGAATTTAAAATTAGCCCCATGACGTAGAAAGCCCCGAAGAAAGTTGATTATCTGACGGTAGTCGCCTGGAAAAAGAATTTCAAGTTTTCTGTGAATTTTGGAAAATGATCTGTGGGTGGGAAAACGGCTGAGCTAAAATTTGACGTCCATCCTGCTAGTCGCTATGGGATGCCAAGATGAGAGTATGCACAAAATCGGTCTTGTCATAGTGATCTAGGCATCAAGTTGTTTTTTTCTGTACAGCAGCTTCAATGGTTTCGATTAAATTTGTTGTACGAAAAGTTCTGAGTTTACACAATAGCGCTGTAAAATCCTCATCCGTGAGAAAATGACGAGAGCAGCATAATAAGCGAAAAAGATATTTCAGTACAGTTTATGTACTAAAGGTCAGGGCCTTTTTTCTACACCCCCTCCCCTCACCTCGTGAAAATAGACACTTGGCGTGTCAATTGTGATTCCAAATCTGCAACCCGTTTGGTATCTTGTTGTACCCGCCTGCTCGGCAATCCGGTCGGAGACGAAATTCATAGTTACTATGTGCAAAAATGATTTAAAAATTAAGCAGAACGCCATAGAAACGGTACTGGTGAATACCTAGCCTTCAAATTTCCTTACGTCGTAAATCTGAATCGGATAGGATGAGTCTCAGAGGTCTAACACGGCGTCTAGGTGGACAAACGTGAAATTACGGTAAATATAGTGGTTTGAATTGTAGTAGTTGAAGGAACTCACGCGACAATGTAGTGAAAGTTATATTTTCCCCCCGGCCTGCGCTCATTTCCTCTCCGCTGCCCCACACCACCGATCCGTCGCATCGTGCTAACTGCCTACCGACGCCTAGACAACGTCAATTTTCGTTGTTCCGGTATCGTATCGTCTACCAGTATTTTTTGATGCTCGGAAGTGCTCTACAAAAACTGTCGTTTTCCGGGTCACTGCTACACCCTTGAAATATTCTTATTCTTTTTCCACTTTGAACTCCCAACTATGCTGTGCAACTGAACAATAAACCGTTTCGTAATATTTCACAGCGTTATTATGTTGAATGTCGAGCGACGTTCTATCTAAGTTTATAATAAAATCAATTTTATCAGTTACTGGTCTGTGATACAAATCGCTGAATGTACGTGGGGTTGAGGATCGTGGAGTGATACGTAGTACCAACTATTTTAACGACGAGAGTTCAAAACGACTCCCTAAGCCTCGAACAAGTTCCACTATTTCCGCAGCGTTCTGATAACTTTGTAATTTGAAAATACGCCAAAATATTTACGACGTTAAGAAAATGTAAAGGCTAGGTATTCACCAGTACCATTTCCATGGCTTCTATTCGCATGGAGCTGAATTACTTCATGCAATGAAAATTTTATCCGAGAGTTGTCCGTGGATTCGACAATGCTTAGTCTAAATTGGTGCACAAATAATTATAATATATGTTCACGTGCGCTTCAAACTGCCGGTATCATTGCCTCCTGGTTTTCCCATGCCTTTGAGCTCTGAACTGTGCAGAGAACTATCGAAGAAAACTGTTTTGATACGATTCTGTGAGAATATCAGGGAATCTTAGAAATCTTGTGTGGACTGCCGCACAAATCGATTCCTTTGAAAACGTTCCTGTCACGGAGCAGCTTATGCGCGTCTTTGCGTTTGTTCGTCAGACTTGAGGATGAGCCTTTCAAAACTGATTGCAGTTGGTCATTCACCAATATTCCATGACCTTCAAAGCACGTCGCAGTTATCTTTATTATTAGTTTATCTGCACGATTCGATCAAACGTGTTCAACTAATCGACTGTGAATAAAATTCGGAGCGCTTTGTAGATTGATGTAAATCAGTTCCAGATTTTTCTGGACATCGCTACACTAAATGTCTTAATTGCGATCAGTAACAAGGGAGACAATGTTGTGTCGATAGTTGTCTCACACGATAAAGTGATTCCAATCGCTCCAGTCTCGCGCAATGACCTTTTTGCGCGGTTCTGCGCGATATTCAAGAATCCAGGTCACTTAGGAAATTCCTTTGTTCCGAATTATATCTCCAAGCGAATAAGAACAGGAAAGATCGCCATCCCTTCGAGTAAGAGGATATGAATCTGATGAGCCGACGGAACGAGCGACGTGCTGTATTCGATTTTCATCCTTCGGTCGAATCGGCTCAAAATTCAAAATAACCCGATAACCCAGACAAAAAGCGAAACGATAGCGTCCGATCGCCGAGGAAGTTCAAGATTTCGCCCCGAAACGTCGCCCTTTAAAAGACGGAAAGACGTTCGAAGATTGAATTGCCACCGTGAAGCGTTTTGGTTCGAGCCCGGAAGTACGACATTTTAGATAAGCTGCCAACCGTTCTTTTAACATTCGCCGTCGGGCCTCCAAAGGCATTTCCTCCATTTCCCTCAAAAATATTCCCGGAAGCGGAACAATGGAAGCGAGAACTTGATCGTTTCCTAATTCCAAGACCGAGCCACGAATTTCCTCATTCTCCCCTCCGAATCGCTCACCTTTCCATCAAAACAACAAGAAACGTGTAAAATTAGCGTTAAGGATGCCAAAAGTTACTTTCAAAATCGGGAAATCCCAATGAGTGAATCGTGCGTATGAACGTGGATAACACGAATTTCGTAGAACTTCGAATAACGTCGTACCGTTATGTCCACTGGTGAAAATTATTTTACTGGGCTTAATGTTTTCGAATTATCGAGTAAAAACTGTGAGAAATGTAGTTATTGAACTACAATAGTAAATGTTTTAACACCGGAATTGTCTTACGAAGCTCCCATCGTGTAGGTAGTACCGCCACCCTGATTTTTAGCGAGAGAGAACAATGTTGTCGTCATATGAGCGGGATTTACAAAGAAAAAAGTTTTTCAATTTTTCCCCAGGCGAACACTGGGGATGAACCCACGTATATATAATCCGAAATAATAGTAAACTTTATACGGAAAAGATAAATTATATTAGTAAGCTCTGACTCGAGTACAATGGCACGAATAAATTGGTTAAAACACTGCAATAATTTAAATCACGAAAACTAATAAAGTAAACTCACGAACTCATTACAATAGGAAAACATACGAAATAAAGACTTTCCCAAGTCCGAAGGGTGGAAGTGGATTGAGAATAGCGGGATTTGTCTCCTTCCTGGCGGCTAACCGCTTCAAATTATATCGTAACGAGAAGCTGAAATCGAACCATTCAGAACTTCAGTTGCAACGTTCAGAAACTATCAGATATAAAAAAATAATGATTTACACACCGTTAGACGAAAGTTTGGGAATTTGTTAAGTTCCTCGGGAAGTAGTTGAGAAGAGAGCACGTGAGACGAGAAACAATGGGACAGTACAGTGTAGAAGGAAATGTAACTGAGTGCACTGAGCCTAAGGCCGACTGCATTGAGCGAATTCTGACGAGAAACCAAAATGTCTGAAGAGAGAAGACTGGTAGGGGTCACCTTTTCCCAATCCTTACTCAGTAGACTTTTAGAAGTGGACTCAGTAGAATTTTTGATAATTTATTGCGCTCCTCTCGTCATTTTCCACGAATGAGAATGTTATAATTTCATGGTCGTATTATTCGGAACTGTCGATTCAAAAAATTCAATCGAAATCGACCTAGCGGTTTTTGGAGGAAAAACAATTGTTGTTTAGATCACTATGCTAATGCTAGCTATAATTATAAACCGATTTCACTCACACACTTATTCCTCCGTTCCATCTGCTGGTTTTACTAGAAGTTTGAGCCGATTTGGTTCGTTCGTACTCCAGTAGTTATGAGAAATTGCGGAATAAAAGCGAGGAAACGATGTACAATGGACTAAATGGAGTGGATTTCTTGGAGTTATGCAAAAAACGAGTGGAAATTTAAAAAGATCGTTGGAGAATTGTACATGAAATTTAGACAAATTACATGAAAGTAGTTGAGGAATCGAGTTGAATATTCACGAAACTTGTCTTTACAATTCTTCTAGTGAGAAATTATTGGAAATACGAAGGGAATTCCGAATTACTTCTCTTGAAAACCTTAGGACTGCGTTATAACCACATTAAAGTAGTCCAAAATGTCTTGGACAGATGAGTGAAATTTTTGTTGGAAAGTTGAATAAATGGGATAGCAGTAAAACCCTGCATATTATTACACAATGGTTTATTATTCTCATGAACAGCTTGACCTAGTATTACTGCTCCGAGACCCATCCCATTCGATTCAGCATCGAAAAATACTAGTAAACTATACGAAACAAGACTACAATGGGCCTACGAAAACTAAATATTCCCCCAACGCCAGGCGCCCGGAAGCGCCTGTAGGCAATTGGCACGACGACGTTGCGAGTCGAGTGGGGTTTTGATGAGACGGGAGGGAGTTACTTTCGCTGTAGTTCCCGCGAGTTCTTTCAATTAGTAGACTTTGCTCACTATAATTACTGTAATTGCACTATACGCAGTTGTACACGTCTGATAATCATTCCATTCGACCCAGGATGTTAAAATTCCTTGTAATCAATACGAACCACGGCGTATTTGCGATTATACTGAGTTCTGTTAATTTTTTTAACCATTTTTTGTCCATAACAACCATGGGCTTCGCCCGATCGGATTGCCGAGATGGCGGGCACAACTAGATACCAAATGGGATTTTGTTTTTGAGGGAGGGTTGTAAAAAAATTTTCGTGACCGAAAACATAGGGTTATTATTCAGAATGAATAATAAACCAAAATCAAGTGAAGATAAGTAGGAAGTGAACCCTTCTAGCGGACCAACAAGAGCCCCTTACGTAAAGAAATTTGAAATGCGCAGGGCTGCTCTCCTAGCCGGAGGCAGTCTAAGTTATGCGTCAGATTTTCAAACGAGTGATAGAGGGTGTACCTTTTCTTTGCCTGGAAGGAAAAGGTACACGGCGGTCCGTTCATTGTGCGCTGTCCACTGATGTACCACCCGGCTAGATCTAAAGGAAGTTTGTGTGAGAGCCGTGATGACGTCGTCTGAGGAACTACCAGCTCCATGGGAACCCATGAGGATGCTCATAGGTACCCACTCACTTGGCCTGTCTGAGGTTTCCTGTTGCCATCAGTTGAAAATCCGAAAATCGATCAAAAATGAAATAAAAACGAGTGGAAATTGGCCACAAGAATGTGGAAATGGAGTACAAACGTCGAGTTTTAAATCAGCTAAATGTTCGTTTCACGAAAACGCAGCACATGCACAAAAATGGTTAAACTCTATTGAATGGGTGTAGGGAGGGGGAATGAAATAACAAATGAACAAAACACCAATAGAGTAAGTGAGTGCCTCCTATAGTCAGGTATCACTAAATCATGTATTCTTCTTCTAAGTTTACTCATTAGTCATGAATTATAATAACAATTGCACCCCAATTTTGGAAACTTCCTCCTTTCAGTGAGGGTATGTTGGGGAAACGAATGAAAATTCGCAATACAAAGTCTCTTGTAAAAAATGATGGGTGAAATCTTGGAATTGTTCAGAATTATGTCCCATTTGTCCAAAAGTTTCCTAACGACTTTAAACGTATAAAACGGGCCTAAAAATAAATCAAAAACCAATTGGCTATGAATGAAAAGTAGGAGCAACTCAATAAATCCCGGAGCCTTAAGCGCCTCCAGTTTCCATGAGTCCACCGCATTGCTAGCGTGGATAATACGTAGTATGGTACTAGGCTATTCACAGTGTTGCACTGTACAAGTAGTTGGAGTTGGTTAGAAATGTTTGAGGTATGAAAAACAAAAACATTCGTACTATAGAAAACTGTGTGTATATTTATTACATTCCAATTTTTTATAGAGACTTTTTTGACTCGCAAATAAATTAACAGACACAGGCGTCGGAAGCACGACCATATCCGTAGCCAGATCCGTAGGAGCCACCAATTCCCCAGGCACCAGAAGCATCAGCGGAAGAAAGACCATCAGATCCCCAGGCACCACTGCCTCCAATGTAACCGGTAGCATGGGCACCAGAAAGAGCATCAGATCCCCAGGCACCACTGCCTCCAATGTATCCAGTAGCATGGGCACCAGAAAGAGCGTCAGATCCCCAGGCACCACTGCCTCCAATGTATCCGGTAGCGTGGGCACCAGAAAGAGCATCAGATCCCCAGGCACCACCATAAAGGCCAGAACCGTAGGAGCTTGAGACACCTTCGCTGCCATAAGCACCACCGTAGATTCCAGAGCTGTAGCCATAACCAGAGCCAGAGCCATATCCTGAACCATAACCAAGACCATATCCAGATCCATAACCATAGCCAGAGCCATAACCATAACCAGAGCCATAAGCTTCAGGTGGGCATTCACAGGAACCGATAACAGGGGTCACACGCTTTTCATAGAGGGTCTTGACATAACGTTGTTTCACTGGGACGGTTTGAACACGGGTTTCAACAACTGGGCGAACTCTCTTTTCAACAACAGGGACGTGGCTGACGGAGCGAGAGACGACAGGACGGAGACGACGTTCAACAACTGGCACATTACGGATAACGTTGTGTTCAGTGGTACGAGTTCTGGTCTTGGTGACGGGAACTTGAGTAGTGTAAGGTTCAACAACGGTTCTGACTCTTTGTTTCACAACTGGGACGTTTTCGACGTAGGTTTCAACAACGGGCTTGACGACTCTTTGAGAAACTGGAACGTGACGGACGGTTTTTTCTTCCCGGGTGGAAACGTGGTTACGGACGACTGGGACATGACGAGTCACAGATTCTTCCCTGGCACGGACGTGTTTCCTGACAACGGGAACGTGTTTGATGCATTCATCAACGACGGTACGGGGAACAGACCTGACAACGTGTTTGAGACAACCTTGGTTGGATCCAATGTAGCCACCACTGAGGGAATCGCCTCCAGCAATAGAACCAGAGAGGGATCCAGAGACAGATAAGTCACCAGAGATAGCTCCGGAAGCAGAGTAGTCTCCGCCGAAAGAACCACCAATAGCTCCAGAAGTAGCATAGTCACCGCTGACAGAACCACCAATGACTCCAGAAGCAGCATAGTCACCACCGATGGAACCACCAATGACTCCGGAGGCAGCATAATCACCACCGAGGGAACCACCAATGACTCCGGAGGCAGCATAGTCACCACCGATGGAACCACCAATGACTCCGGAGGCAGCATAGTCACCACCGATGGAACCACCAATGACTCCAGAGGCAGAGATTTCACCACCGGCAACACCAGAAATGCTACCTGAGCCGACTCCATAAGCTGAGATATCACTCAAGCCAGATCCAATGTTTGAAGAACCATATCCGTAGGAAGAACCATGGGACAAGACGCCGGCACCACCCCAGTAACCAGCAGATCTGTGTCCATAGGCAGAACGAGATACGTCTAAGCCAGAGTCAATGCAGTCTGACCAGCTGGCAGCCTGAAAGAAAAAACGCAATAATTATTCAATAAATGGATAGTTAGAAAAATATGTTTGTTACTGTAAACAATAAACTTCCTGTTCTCTCAATTGTGTTTCAGTATCCCAATAGTATTTAAATAGAAGCTTTTGTCCTCTCCTTCTGGGTATCAATTCATGAACATACTACATTTTTTGCGCTTTTAGATCAAGTGTAGGGCAATTCAAAAATATTGAGGATGCTTAGGTCGTTATTAATACGTGAACAGTGTGGATGTTCATCCTTCGAAACTCAACAAATTATTGTCTAGCCTCAGCCTACGGTAGTACTACTTCGAACGAAAGAAGCATTCGTGCCAGACACAGTTTTACTAAGCAGTTACTTCTGAAGTAATAACCGTTCTATACATTGCATTTGCCAACATATTAAGAAATAAGTTAATAATTGCAATCTGAACGGCAATGTTCTTCTCCTTGGCAGTTAATAATACAGTTTTACTCGACCACCGTGACTGCGTAGTGTGCTTATTGTACAAATCGATATGACTCATTTACTTTACTCTGTTCTTAGAACATAAACTCAATGAAAGTTGACTCCTCCAATATACCAAGTATTGGTTGAACAAAAAGGGATTGTTCGGGTGGGGGGCAGTATTGTCCGGCTTTCCCGACTTATTAACTGTCAATGATCGAAATTACTGGTAATTAGTCCTCTACTTCAATGACCAACCAACGCATTTATTGAACAAAGTGTCTATATCAGGCTAAACGTTCATTATAAAATATCGACTGCAATGACAGACCAACATGCCAGCCCTACGAGACAACTCTGATAGATCAACCCATTTGGCGAAAGAAAAGTTGATAGTAGCTTGATAGTAGTTGATAGTAAGTTGATAGTAGTAGATTGATGGGGACTACTGCTCCCTGACAAACCATCGCGTGTGTTTAGCTATTATCCCCCCTCCCCCATTACTTTTTCGCCCTGAGCCCTTACGACGACTATACTACGACAGTCGACCAGAGGATTTATGTACAACACGAGAGATGGAACGTAAAAATTGTAATGAAAGATGATTGTTACCTACAGGGAAGGTTAAACCATTCCCATCATGCCTTGCGCCCTTGGCGCTTTAATTTGAATTTGTTTTGGCTCCAACAACTTCACTACTCTGAATACTGTATCAAACTCAACAAATCTCCCGTGAATTTTTATGATAAAGTCGAAATAACTGGAAACCCCTCCCAGGCCTTTACGTGTGGAACGAAAACGCTCACTGGATTGCTAGCTACACGCTCGTTGATCCAAAAGTTAATATGAAAGCGCCTTCCTAAACCTAAACGTGAGTGCTGTTATCAACTGGAAAAGGCAAGCCATTTTACAGACAGTACAATTTTTCATATGAAAATAAGAAGCTGGTTTTTTCGACTGAGGAGAATTGAATTGTGACTGCGCGCAACATAATGATATTGGACAGTGAATACTAAATTGTGCGTAGCTGAAGTTTACTTACTGCGAGAGCAGCAAGGCTGAAGACGAGGAGGCACCTGAACATTTTTGATGACCCAACCTTCGGTTCGGGATCTTATATACTCGAATAGCGGCGTCCCGATAACGTTCTGTACTAGCAATCATGTTATCTAGTCTCTTGGCACAAAATCGTCACTCAAGAGTCAACCAACTCCGTCTTCCGCGTCTAAGTTTACAAATATTTCTCGCATAGACACGCCGATTAAAAGCGATCGGCGATTGATTTGAATTAGCTCAGTTCGACGAGGATTGGAAATGGTATCAGTTGAAACGAGGGGATAAGGAGTTTGGAGGAGCGGATTGACGAGCAAATAGCGCAAGTACGAGGAACAATCGTCGGACCTGAAGAGATAATCGCTAGTTCGAGAAGCGGATTGGATTGATTTGGGCAAATTAGTTTTGGTAGCGTTGAGCACAGTTGGAGCACGTCGTTGGAAAACGAGAGATCCGAAACGCTCCAACACTTGAAAATGGAACTGGTGCAGACGAACCAGTTACCTGTGCGCTGTGATTCACTCCACGACAGGACTATTGGAATTTGATTGATTAAAAGCGCACAAATATTCTCAATAGTTACCACTTAACACGATCTCTGGTTAAATAACTGTAGTTAGTACTGAACGAGCAAATGGAACAAAATGGCAAGATCAAATGGACTGAAATGACACAATAAACTATCAAACGCTTCAGGAAATGAAAATGTGTGGCAGATCACTGTGTGACTATGTGACCACTGTGTGACGCTGCTGACCAGATATTTATAGTGGCGTCTCTTAATTAGAGTGCACGTAACCAGCAAGTTATGAGGTGCGTAAGGCGAATTATTAACGGGTCAGTAAAGAACTCACACCCATCGAGCCACCACGTTTTGAAACGCGATAGTGTTCGTGGCTTGTACCGTGTCTAGGAGCTGATTGAGGGTGTTTTTAATCGTTGAAAATGATTTTCTACTCACTTCTGTAAGATTGGCGTATTTTGCGAGTTAGAGAGCTCATGATGAGACATGGTGAGACGAGGCGACTTTAGTCGACCTTAGTTTTTTATGTACACTACGTAGCTTCGGGTCAGTATTTAGATGGAATTTTAGCAAACAGGGTTACTTATTGGAGGTGGAATCACTATGAACGAGAGTCGCTATGTTTTGGATGTTGGACGGTATCGTGATAGATAGATAATTTGGCGCTGCCAAAGGAAAGCAACCGTATAAATAATGAGTAGTCTATAAGTGGCAGTGCGAGGTGTGTTTGGATGGTGGTGTAGAGCAGTGTTTTGGTGGCAGTGTGGGGCAGTTTGGATGGTGGTGTAGAGCAGTGCTTGGATGGCAGTTTGAGGCAGACTTTGAGTGGCAACGTGGAGAAGTGTTTTGGTGGCAGGGTCAGACAGTGTTTGAACGGTGGTGTAGCTGCCCAGTTGCTGTCGGGTCATGATGCATTTAAAGCCAGGCTCCTCTTCTTTAAGAGACGCGAATTCGACGCCTGCCCGTGCAGTAATAGAGTGGTCGAAGACGTGGCCCACATTTACGACCAGCTGTATCGAACTGCGTGTGAACCAGCGTGGTGAGCCAAAAGCCATCCCTCGGTTTACGCGCCCAAGCTTGGACAAACAGGCTCCCATTTGGAAGCATGGACACCAGAGGTCACACGAATGTCAAAAGTCTGGCTTTCACGCCAAGTGCAACACCAGTGCTGACAGGTGCTCCTTTAACAGTACAGTGCAAACCAGTTTGACCTGGACCAGACGACTGCTATTGGCCTCATCCCCTCCCTACACGCAAACATTGAGCCCATGGGCTGCTCATTCCAGGCCCTTTCATAACAAAACTTAACTTGGCGGTGTGGCGTAATGTTTGGGTGACAGCGAGTGGAGGGGCAGTGTTTGTGTGGCGGTGTATTCGGTAGACAGTATTTCAAGGTGCAACCTACAAAGCAGGGTTGCTACTTTTGAAGGTTGGACATAGTCAATATATCATCGGATTGAGCCATCCGTGATTAAAAAAACTCTCATTATATAATTAAAAATTGCTGATAGTACAAATTGCCTTACTGTAGCTGTCCATAGTACTGCATATTATCGATGAATCAAGGGGCATCTAAGGAAATTCATTACATAATTTTGAAGCAGTGCCTTTACGGGATGATTTTTCCTTACCAGTCGTGCCAGTTCTTGAACTTGATGAATATTGTGAGTTAGAGAGGGTCAGGAAGTACGGTAAAGGAAATACATTGCTGAGGTACTCGTACCAGTTTTACACGTACAAGTTCGTTTTCGATAGCAACCACAAACTTGTTAATTCACAGGTCCCTGGAAATGGTGACAACTCGTTTAATTACGTTTCTTCAAAAGAGGGAAATTTGATATGCTAGAGATGACCATTTGGTAAAGGACGACCGCACATGTGCAAAAACAAAACGCTGTTTGGCGTTTAAATGTGAAATTTATCTTATTGTTTGTTTTTGTCGTTTGTTAGTTTTCTGTATATGTGAAAATGGCAAATGAGAAGTGAGAGATATCAATGGCATTTAAACTGTTTGAGTTGCAATTACAGCAGTGTTCCAGGAGCTAGGTAATTGCCAACTGTGCCAAGGGCGAAAAAATCGATGCAATAGTTTAGGAGGAGGTGGCACACTAGTAAACAATTAACAATCTGCTGCTCCTGCTCGAAACATAACTGCCAATATTTGGTCTGTTTTACAATTAACAAAAATAACCGAGTCGCTCACGAACATCACGTACTGCGTTACTCATTTCCATCCCCTTCTCGGGGAAAGGTCTTCATAGCGTGTTTCAAAATCAATCTGCGCCTGGAAATATGAAGTAACGACAAGCCCGCCGCACACATCCATCTACCATTTACTTGCGTTAGGCGTGCAACGAGCCAGGCGCATCGTGCTTCGTCTGAAGACAAGGTAGACATTTTTCACTACGTCACGTGAAAAATATCTTTTGTAAAAAAGAAAAGCGAAACTATATATTTTAAGGTTTTGTGCGGATTTGAATTACGTATTACGCCATTAGTGTTATAAATGGTAGTTTAGTTACATCTAGCAAATATCAACCAACACGAACAAAATAGTTTTTAGGAGTCCCGTCCATAAAATAAACGAAGTCAAAATTGAACACGTTTTGCTTCAAAATACAAGAATTGTCTCATTAACTGTTGAAGGTATGGATGGACACAATAATAATGAACACGCCTAAAGGTTGAAATATTCGAATTTGGGTCGTTCACCACCAACCAGTTATGCAATTCACTCGAAGTTTTACAAGTTGAAGACACAAACAACTTGAGTGGGTTCCTCTCGCCGAAGTCCCCCAACACTACCTTCGTTGTTGGGTGGAACCTTTAGAGATTAGTTTATCCTTTCGATGCTCTCAGCCTCATATTTTCTTCTGACCTTAAGATGAGGAAACATATCCTAATTGTAACGTCTGCCCTTGATGTCTGTGCTTTCTCGATGATGCCCACAGGTAGGTTTATGGAGCAGCTCGGTTCGTGTGGGGCTTTGGCCTGTGATTGATTGCCGGTCCGTGGCCGCTTCAGGCAACCATCTGAAAGTCATTTATTCGTCTGGACGTACTGCTAGTAAAGCAGATGACGGAATGATCTACTGTAGTCAGTTTCCGAGGTCACATACGAAGATGTTCTCTGTCTCTGCAAGTATTCCTGTTATGATTCATAAGCCCTAGCTTGCCCAATGGATTTCATGCTGGAGCATTGTGGCTGGCCTTGGGTGTGTGTGGTGTGCTTTGGTACCTTGAGCTTTTATGGTGTAGCGATGGCTATCACCATGCACCCCAAATGTCAGGAAGTCTTCTGTAACTGTGAGTGCCCTGCTTAGTTTGGTAGACTGAATATTTCCACAATCTCCTGGCTCCCTTACGTCTCTGACGGTGGATTGGGCCTCAGTCAATTTGTTGTGTACCGGGAACTGAGATTGTCCGTTGTGCCTGAGGTCACCACTTTGACCTGTTGAATCATGTGATGTACGTGCATAGGAACCAGTTCAAACGTCATCTCCAGAAAGGCTGGCTAGGAGTTCTCAAGCTCTGAATTGTCACGTCTCAGTGAGGTTTGTGAGCGCAGTAACCCAAGGTGGTTACGTATACTCGCTGATATTACAACTTGTAGTACCTTCAAATACCACTTCGAGCCTCTTTTTGTCGTTGAATTCCAGTGTAACCGAGGTTATTACATGATGTTCCAACGTCTCACGATACGAAGAATCTAAATCCGGTGTACGGGCGGGTGTTTTGAATAAGAGGAAAAACAAGCGACTAGGAGAGAACTGTTTAGTCTGTCAACAGAAAGCGACCCAGGAAGACAAATACCAGGCAGGGCCAGTTGTTGACAAAAAAGCTTCCTCGTTGACTGTCAATATTTTGGAAAATGAAGCTTCGTCCTTCCTGATCTCCTCGCCTGCTTCAACGACGAACCGAACAAACGTGATTCCGACTTTTTCGGACGCAGCGGAATCAAAATACCGTAGGCCCCATTTATTTGACGCGGACGGATCTTCCCCTGTTCCGTTTTGTTTGACGACGAGCCGGTTTGTTTTTCGGAAATACGATTTTGTTGATGATTCTATTGGGGAAGTTCTGTGGCTCTTACCAACACGCCGTTGCTCCTTGAGCACGGGACGGCGTGATTTTATGATCGTATATATATCCGTTATAGCTGCTGTGAAATCAGATCGCATTCACTTTCAGTCATGGCTTATCCGGTCCTTAGGGGGTCCTTTTGGATCGTCGTCGTTTCACAGGTGAGTCCGATCTACAAGATTATTTTTAAGGGTTGAATTCCGCCTAGATGCTCCGCGATTCACTGAATTGCCCGTTATGTCCTCCTAGACCACAGATTAACGTAAACACAACTTTGTTGAGTCACTCATCTGCTGAAGAGTTGTAACATGCTGATAGGAGCCACAGAAAAAAAATCTTACTCTCGAATACTCAGTTCTTCGTGCAATCCAACGCTTTCCTCTCTATAACTAGTAATGAGAAGTGCAACGCTCAATAAAAACAAGCACAACGCTTATGGGAATGTATATAACCACCAATAACTGGATAAATCCTCCAGACGAGAGCGATACTCTCTTCAATGAACTGAAGCCACCTTTTGAACCACCCCAATAACATCACAAGGTACAAAGCCCAAACTCTTGGTAACCTTCACACGCCTATCCATGAACGCTTTTTTCCACTAGATTCCTCAACTCAGCCAACAAAACAAATCGAAGTTTCAAGATGAAAGCTTTTAGCTCTGATAATCAACCTGCTCCCAATAACTGTTTTGTGAACAGCAGTCAACAATCCTGATTTTCAAGCGTGACCAGTTACTTATATATTACAATAAATTTGCCAGTTTGTTGATTTCTGCTTATTCTGTTCAGCAGTGGGCTGCAAATTCAACATTAAATAGTATCTAATTAGGATATCAAAACTTCTTTAAGAATTAAAGAATGACCACTGTGAGAACAACGTGAATATAATCGTGTTCCTGTGTTTTTTTTTTAACCAAACCACATGATATTCAGTCTGGAGTGTGTTCAAGATGCTCATCGTAATTCTTGATTGTGCTCGATTCCCTAGACTCTAAAGCTCGTGGAAATATCCTGTGTGTTTAATGCTTGACAAACATACGCATCATCGATTCGCTGAGTTATTTGGTTTGGAATATTGTTGGTGGTAACATTGGGCAGGCACGGAAGCGATCTAGTAAAATTCAGATCATAATATTGGAGAGTTTTCAACGCTTGGTGCATCTGTATGCAAAATGTATGTGAGCAAGTATGTGTTATTTAGAATAATGTTGAAATTAAATTGTTTCAGATCATTGGAATACAAGCAACCAGCTGTCTCCTTCCTCCTCCTTGTGTTGACTTGCCACCATGTGATTTACCTTCTCCATCCCCACCTGTGGATTGTATCCCTGCTCCAGCTCCAATCCCACCATGCGATTTCCCTTTTCCTCCTTCCTCGCTGCCAATTAGCTACCCAGACCTCTTAGGTTTAACAGGAGGAGTGTCAGCCGGTGGCCTCGATTTTTCCAGTTTACTGGGTGCGGCCCCAACCTCTGACAATACCTACCCGGCTTCTGCCACCTTGGGATCCCTTCCCACTTCTGCCGCTCTGGACGCTCTCTCAGCGTCGGCTTCGGCGTCTGCTGCAGCGTCTGCTTCGGCATCTGCTTTGGCTTCAGCAGAAGCTGCCGCCTACCCATCACTTCCCGCTAATTGCTTGACCCACAAACTGGAAGCTATCCCTCGTCAGGTTGTGGATGAATGTGTACGAAACGTTCCGATCTACAAAAAGTTCATCAGAAATAAGGAAGAGACGATAACTCGTCATGTGCCAGTCGTGGAGAAAACTATTACCCAACAGGAGGAGAAAGTGATTAGACACGTTCCCGTCACTCAGAAAAACATTCGACATGTCATTGAACAACGAACTCGTCACGTCCCTGTCATCAAGTCGAGATCAAGGACAGTTGTTGAGCCTTACACCGTTCACGTCCCAATTACAGAGAAGTACTCTCGCCCAGTGGAAGAATCAATTACTAAGCATGTACCAATTGTGGAAAGAAGATTGAAGCCTATAGTTCAACAAAACACCCGCATGGTGCCCATCACAGAGAAACGTCTGAGGCCTGTTGTGGAAAACAAACTGGTAACTGTACCCTTGAAACAGCGTTACATCAAGAACCTCATCGAACAAAGAGTCCGAGCTGTCAACGGTCCATGTTTGCCATGCCCTCCTGAATACGCATCTTCTTCCGGGTTCGATCTTTCTGCTGCGGGTGCTTCATCAGCCGCTGCTTCATCGGCAGCTGCCTTATCAGCGTCCGCTTCTTCTGCCAGTGCCCTTTCACAAGCACTCGGATTGTCTGCTGCTGATGCGAGCGCCTATTCGTCGGGAGATTTATCAGGATACTTCCCCGGACTTCCTGTCTGCCCTGCGCCAGCCCCTTCTCCGGCTCCTATCCCATCTTTCCCAGCACCGCAACCACTTCCGTGTATTCCAACTCTTCCTTCGCCCCCTTGCGTTCCTCTTCCTCCCAATCTCCCTGAATGCCCACTGCTCCCATACTGTTGAACAATGTGATACTAGTTTAAGGATATTTATTTTTTTTACACGCTCTTAAATATATACCGCCTTTTTTACCTCCCTACCAAAGCTTTTCTCGATTTTCCTCATCCCCTCCAATAACGTGCGAGAGTTTTATATGAGCGAGTTGTAAATTTGTCGATGCCTGGCACGCACAATAAAGAAGCTGAACTGGTATTCCAAATAAGAGAAGTGAACGTGAAGTTCCGAGTAATTGGCTGGTAAAAAATCGAGTTTAGTTTAAGGAGATGGCTGGGGGGATGGTGCATCACACCAAACTGGGGATGGTTACTCAGTTCTTACTGCTTCCCAACAGGATTCCATCACATACCAAATAGAGTAATGAGAAAAAGTAGGAGGTGGCTTTTTAACAAACGAAGTCAACGCACAACTTTTCTTGGCTCCTTTAATTCCGGAATTTCTTGAGATGCTCCTATTTATTTTATGAACTTTATTAAACCTCCGCCACAGCTGTTTTGGAGAATGCTATATCGTAAAGCAGGATTTATGAGGGGAAAAAACTGAGCTAAAATGGATTTTCTTCAAACTTTTATATAATTTATCACGCTGCTCTCGTCGTTTTCCAAAAGATGAAAAATTAACGGTGGCCTTATGGCATTGTGACCCTTACGCTCAATACAATTAGGTCAAAATGGTTCGAGCCATTCTTGAGGATAAAAGTATTTGGCATTTGGTTCAAAATTGTAGCTATAGTAAGTTTTGTACCGATTTTGTTAACACTCTCAGTTTGAAGTTTCATAATCATCTGCTGGCTATGTATATGAGTTCTGAACATATATGATTCAATCATTCTCTCTGAAGCGCGTTTACACAAATGACGTTTCTCGGATTTAGCAAAGGCTTCGCAAAGATGACGATCCGAAGTAGACCTTTTTTGGGAAAATGAAATACTTTAGTCGGGGGATGAAGATGATAATTGTTTGAACCAGCAGCTGCAGTCGAACAATTAGTTTTTCACAAGTGCGGATTAGGAGGTAAACAAAAGTAAAATAAAATAATCGGGACTTTTAATAGAAGTGACAAAACTGATCCGTAAGAATGGAGAGTTTCAAGTTTGCAACATGATGTAGTATTAATCCCAATTTACTAGTAGGTACCTACATTATCTTCCTAGCTATACAATAGTTAATTAACAATTTTAAAAAAAGTAACCTTCATTTATCGTGAGTGCCAACAACGCAAGAGTTTCTCAATCAAACCAACACCTTGGAATAAAATTGGTGAGAGAAGAGAGTATTAGTCTGTCTGCGTCACTTGAGACGTGATGTGGGCCGTTATCAGTGTTGTCATTGTCTACACCACTTTTTATGACACGGAGATCAGAGCTTACCAGTGCTCAGAGTGCTTGGAGGGATATGCAATGACAGCCCCGACACGATATTTCACCTAATACTCGATGAGGCGTCCTTCCGCTCACTAATTTTATTCCATTTTAGGTGTGCACAGTGAGCTGTTTAGATTCACCAGACGATTGAAGGGTGGTTCGAGTTGTCCCAAATACGATTAAGCACGCAGCTCTTCATCTCACCCGCTCAACGAGCAGCTCCTCAAACTGTCCCAAATTTCGAAATCGAAAGAGGCCGTTCCAAAATCGACAGTTTTCGCAGGACTCAGTGCGTTACAGTTTTGCGTCGTAGGGTTGTAACACTCCGATCATGCGAGCGACGGCAAATTCCACAGCTCCGAACCTGGTCGACGCCTCATATTTACCAAACAACCCCTCATCATCGGGTGATCGGCCTGACGGCATCCCGTTTTTTGAACTCCGCGAACGATTCCGAGCGAATATTGCACGCGTCAGCGTCTTTTCGGTGCCCAGACGACGGGGAAGAAAATCTTATCAGCGACGTACGAGAAAATTTTCTTTCGAAATCTCCGTACGCCGAGTCCTTCTCAAGATGGAAAGCTCCGGGGACGTTTGTTGTCGTTAAAGGTCATGATTCCCTGTTTCTCTCCAAAAAAAATCTCCCAAGAGCCCATTCAAACGGGGATTTTTCGTGCTTTTTCCTCGTCGGACTATCCGTATATAAATGGACGGCTCAATTAATCCTTTAACCAGAACTGAGATACCTGGGACAAATACAAGATGTTGGCTTACATCACGTTTTTTGGTTTGGCGCTTCAGGTAAGCACCTCGTTTTCAGACAAACGCTCGGTCCTCCAAATATCCTTATTTGATTAAAACAACGAAAAAACTTGTTTTGGGCCCGAATTTGAAAGCGTTGATGGATAACTTCAATTGTTATAAAAATCACAGTCCCCTCGTGAGACTGTTCTAGTACTGCTCGTAGTAGCCATTTCTTGCCTTCCCAAACTGAAAATATCAGCTCCGCCGCTTCACACAACTCTCCTTAGCTCTACTCTAAATTCACTGGTGTTCATTGCTTTTTCTACTGATTCAATTTATTTTTCACCAAGTTTGTTTGTACTTGGGAAAACAGCGCTTCACTGTCGCCAGCACACACTTACACCGTTTTCTCAAATAGTGTTTTTCGGACTCGTAACTAAGTACCGGAAAATATGATAAAAATCACAGTATCATTTCACTATCGAATTTTTGAAAAGAATGAGCTCCAAAATCTATTTTGTGACAATCCTCAACGATTTATGGATATTTTAAGTTGTTGGTAATAAACATAACGCGAATTTTTCGTGCTTTCTGCCTCATCCGGCTGTCGGTGTATAAATAATCCATTACTTAATTGTAGCCAGTGATAAATACATACAAATACAAATTTGAAGGAAGAATTGCCACGGACAATATCCCACCAGAGGTCCCCCCCTGTCACATGATTGCAAATTATTGACGCCACTGAATCAAAGAAACCTTATAAATCGTGATAATCTTTTAAAGGTGGAATTGCTATACGCAACGACGGTTGTTATACTCGTAGCTTGAAGAGTGAAGTTTAGGCCGTGAAATATTTTTTTTCGATTAAAATAGAAAATATATAGTGGAGAATGAATTCCTGCTGAAGTTGGCGCATTTTCGATTCGTCCTATACTTATCCGACGCCATAGGTCTGGTGGTGTTTCCCAGACCGTCATGAACAGACGTAGGGTTGTTGGCATTATTTCGAAGCAAATCGAAATATTGCTTGGAAGAGAGAAAGAGTATTTACTTACCATCTTCAGTCAGTAGTCCCTTTTTGAGCGTTTTTTGGAACTATGCTGCCTTTCTGGCACCCTACGCGCTGGATGGAGGATTTGGTGACCAGGAGAGACTGCAGGCGGTAGGTACTCACACGTACTCTCATAAGGAGCTAAACGTTCGAGACATAATTTATAGTCTCCAAATGTGTCCAGTGTTTGAGAACAGAAGCCTCATGTTGGAGGCTTCATGCCATGACAGCTTCAGATGGCTAAAAACGTGGGTTGCCACCGTTATACGCAGAAGTACATCAGCTAAGGATGATTACCTCGCTATAACACTCTATCTTTTGTCTCTAATACGGCAATACTAATAGGTAGTTACATCAATGTAAAGCGACCCATTTTGATCAATATATTTAATTTGTACATTAAAAGTGTAATTTTTACGTTGCAGGGTGGCTTTTGCTGTGAATGTCCAGGCGTTTTGCCACCCGATTGCGGTTGTGGTTCAATTGGTGGTGTGTACAGCGGGATCAGCGCTCCATCTCTTGTTGGGACCGGCGGTGTCCCTCTGGTCGGCGGAGTTGGCGTTGCTCCATTTATCGAGGACGTTGGATCTGTGGGAGGGTTGTACGGAGGTGTCGGCCCTTCTCCATTGATCGGTGGAGTTGCCGGACCCTACGGAAGCGATTGCACCTGCGTCAACCATCGTCTTGAACCTGTCGTACGCCCTGTCGTCGATGAATGCGTCAGACAAGTCCCCGTAGTTCGGAAGAGCGTTAGACACCAAGAAGAATGTTTCACCCGCCATGTTCCAGTAGTCGATAAAGTGGTGACCCAACAAGAGGAAAAATACGTTCGTCATGTTCCAGTGACTCAGAAATCTCTCCGCAACGTCGTTGAAACCAGGACAAGACATGTGCCCATTGTCAAATCCAGGACTAGAACCGTTGTAGAACCTTACACCACTCACGTGCCGATCACTGAAAAGTATTCCAGACCAGTCGAAGAATGCGTCGTCAAACATGTGCCAATTGTCGAGCGCAGAGTTCGTCCGATTGTCTCTCAACACACCAAACTCGTACCAGTGACAGAGAAAAGGCTTCGTCCAATCGTCGACACCTTTGTTTCTAGTGTCCCAGTCAAGCAGCGATACGTCAAAAACCTCGTTGAAACTCGCGTTAAGGCAGTAGCTGGACCCTGCTCACCCTGTACTGACGCCCCTTACTTTGGAGCCTACCCTGCCGGACTCTCTGGTTATGGAGCTGCTTATGGATCGGCTTACGGAGTTGTGCCAGCTGACGTTGCTGCATACACTGGCGCTTATGACTACCCAGCGTGTGGCTACTCTGGTTTGGCCCAAAGCCAAACCATTCCAGGCGGATTCCTTGCAGGCCCTGATTGCGTCGACACTCTTCCAGCCCCCTATCCTGCCCCATGCGCCTGTTGATAACCTGATATCTGCGAATGCCAAACAAAATTTTTTATACTTTTATAACCTAATACATTTTCTATAAAAACATGCCTTGTTTCTATCATTGCATCAAACCCATGAACTGACTTGTCTTGGCTTGTGTTGTTGAACGGTTACGAACTTCCAGTTCATAGTCACAGTTAGTGCTGCAAAACTGTGTTTTAGAAAGATGGCCAGTGTTTATTCCGATGATGGTCAAGGTCAAGGACAGAGCCACTGCAATATGGGCCAGATTTCATGTCCCCCTAAGATGTATAATATTGTGCTAAAGATTTCACTACAGTGCAATAACTAAAAAATAGAAAGAATGATGCTTCTATGACCTGGGGAAGGAAGTAGCAAACTGATGATCACGCACCTTCAGTATCCAGTCTCTCACGTTTAGTCAGGAGGTTGTACGAAAACGAGTACGGCCTAGCCAACCTTTAAAGCAAGCGTAGACAATGAGCAGTTGATCGTATAGAACAATTTCTGTCAAGACGTCAGACGTCACTCACTAATTAGACACTGTTTCCTGTGCCGAGAACTAGCAGGAAGATCCAAAATTTTATCATTTCTAACTTGCGTTTCCGTTCTCTTTTTACTTTCCTTGCTCTACGAAGTAGAAAGGAAAGTTATGTAATCGGCTGGAAAAAAAAATTTGAGTTCTCTTCAGATCTTTACGTTTCAGACCCCCCTGAGTCCGAAAAACAATATTTGGGAAAATGGTCTGTGTGTATGTGTGTCTGTGAACGATTTTTAGAGAGAACCACCGTACCAAATCAGCTCAAACTTTATATCTAGCCCGGAAGTCAATATGGAACGCCAAAATAAGGATATGAACAAAATCCACCGAAATTTAACTATAGTTATCATAGTGATCAAAACACCAAATATTTTTTTTCTCAAACACGGCTCTAACGATTTTGATTAAATTTTTTATATTGGTAGCTCCAAATATGGCAATTATACCATAAAATTCCCATCTATGGGAAAATGACGAGAGCAGCACAATAAATTACCAAAACTTTCGACGAAATTAATTTTAGCGCGGTTTTTAGAGAAAACAACCGTACCAAATCAGCTGAAACTTGATGTCTAGCCTACGAGTTACCATAGGACGCAATAGTGAAGGTATGGGCAAAATCCACTGAATGTTAACTATAGTCATCATAGTGATCAAAACACCAAATTTTTCTCAAAAACGGCTCTAACGATTTTAATTACATTTTTTATATTGATAGCTCTCAATGAGGCAATGATACTATCAAATTCTCATTCGTGGGAAAATGACGAGAGCAGCACAATAAATTATCAAAATTTTCGACCAAAAGCGTTTTTTCCTTATAAACTCTGCTGGAATTCTTGTAGAATGTCAAAAAAATTCGGTATTGTAGTCCAATCATATACCTAAGGGGTGAGTGTTTAAAAACGCTCATGAGATACATGGGGTTCACTCCAGAAATTCCTGAATTTCAACTACTGCCGTTTCGCTTACTACCAGTTGTAACAGTTATTTTCCAATAACTCTGCAAAAGTGATTACTATCCTTTTTTTGAAAAATCGTGTTTACAGCCTCATTAATTATCTGTGTACCAATTGCTCAATAATGGTCCGGAAATGAGTACGAGCAGCACAATAAATTCCGGAACTGTAAGCGCTACCGCTTTCTGCTGTCGTTAAGCGTTGTTTGACCAAGTTCAAATTAACTGAGTGGTAAATGAATTGATTAAATAGAGTTAGCCATGTACAAAGTGAATTGACGTAGAGCTAAGGAAAGTTGAATGTTGCAACGCACCAGATATTTATTCATCATTTCAACACCATTTAGTTTTTCGAGGCCTCCCAAGAACAATATTGATTGAATAACAAGTATTTACGGTGATTTTCACTTTGAAACTTATTATTACCACTAGTGTTAGCGCTTGTGCGAATTGGAGTCTACGAACCGAATTTTAGGTGTACTAAGAATATCAGGTTGATCAGGAAGATCATTATTCCCTACATGCTTTGGCTCCCTAGTAGGGAATGGAATACCGGTCTCCCACGTTACAAACAGGGATAATAACCACTATAATACCGAGGTTGAAGAGGATCGATATCCGACAAGCAGTGCGTCACTCACTCGGTAGACACCATGGCATTCGCCAGAAACCCGGAGCCGCAGTTCATGAGCTTGCTAAATTGTGGAGGCATGAAATTGCTTAAACCTAATGTCAATGTGAACCAATTAAAACCAACTAAAAACTGATGTTCTGAGAACAAATGTCAACAGGTAGTTAAAGGCCATGGAAGATAACTCATTTGTCGTAAGAGAAGGGAGGTGGATTGCAGCAGAACGAAAGTAGGCTTGAGGTGGAATGATCAAAAATCCCCACCGCGTTAGAAGAATTGTGTAGTTACCTGACAAATGGGTACAGGGGACGGAAATGCTCGAAGAGAAGCTTCATGAAGATAAGACGTACACGATGTTAGAAGGTTTTCGGCTCTTGTAATTTGAGAGATAGGTACAAATCATTTGTAGGGAAAAAAGAAACGGCAAATGAATCGAGGGTTCTTAAAGGGAGGTGGTGTACACCAAAAGCAATACGACGAGGAGGAGTACAGGGAAATTCAAGCGTCAAAATAGTAGACTCTGGATTAACATACTCCCACGTTGAAGCTGGATATTAGCTCGTCGCTTACTCACATATGCCTAGACCTTGACGGGATTCATGACTGGTACAGTCTTGAGAACAAGGACCAAATCTTGCTTCATCTTCATTTTTTCGCCGTCTCGTTGTTCTTTCCTTTGTTTTTAGGTCACATCTGAGCTCAAAGTAATAAAAAAATAATTAATCGTTTGTGTTTTAAAATGAATACGGTCAACTCGGCTTTGTGGGTAATCCTGGTGACAAAACCTGCCTGTTGATGGTTTTGTACGCATAACCACTTCGGTTAAGCACTCAACTCGCTAACTTCAATTGCCCAGAGCATAGTTGAGAAGAACTGTTCCAACTCATCACTCTGCACTATCCAATTTTATCAGTTCAAGCTTCCAGCCAATTAGAACGTCCCGAGGCCTTACAAATAGCGTGTTCAAGTTTGCCAGAGTTCATTGTCAGACACGTTCTCAGCCCCATCGCTTCACTCCCGAAAACGGGTCATTCGTTCCTGCACATTAGAGCACCCGCCTGTTCGAACGCCATCGTCTCATCGGCTCAGGTCTCATTACTGCGTTTTTTGGCATACTGTAAATGTTTCAACGAATGTTCTTATATCTCCGATTGATTTGTCTGACTAACCAGTCACATCAGAATTGTCTTCTGCGTAGAATGGAATACATCCCTCATTTCTCAAGACTAAGATTTGAATGCCACCTTCACACAATGATCGTAAGAACAGCTCATCATCAACGCGTAGAAGTAATTCGAAGATGAAATTATAAGGCTTATCAGCGAACGCACTTCGATAAAGAGATATGTATTTTTAACTACAGAAAGTCTTATGTACATCTTATAAAAGAAAACAATAAAATTACAACTTATGGGCGACATGAAGAAAAATGCTCCAATTCACTGCAATATGGGAGAGCGAAATCTGCAGGATCCTGCAGGAAATCTGTTTTTGTGCAATCATCATCTGAAACCAAGCTCTCAGGAACACTGTCCGATTGGTTATATTCTTCATCATCAGGGTGGTACCTTAGAGATGATTCTTCTTCGTCGTATTGTAAATTTTTCAAAGTGGATGGAAAGTCTCCAGTGGGAACCAAAGACATAACTGCGTCATCAAGTGACTGATCGCCGAAGACTGGTTTCAATGGAGCTGGATTTTCACTAGAGTCCAAAGGTTCCTCGAAGTCCTCTATTGAAGTTTCTGGGGCTTCAGAATCCTGGTCAATGTCTGGATTTCCCCAGAATAACGGACGATAAACAGGTTTTGCCAGTTGTTCAACCAAAGTACGAACGTATTTGCGTCTGACGGGAACAGTGTCAATCGTCGTGTGAACCACGGGAACCAACCTTTTCTCAGTAATTGGAACGAAGCGCGTCCTTTCGATCAGAACCGGGCGAACCCTGATTTCAGAAAACGGCACATCTTTCGTGAAAGTCTCTTCAACTGGACGAGAGTAGTGCTCAGTAATAGGCACGTGTTCGGTATATGGTTCGACAATAGTTCGAGTCCGGGACCTTATAATTGGGACATGGTGAGTGCGGTATTCCGTCACATGTCGTAGAGCTTTGTATGAAACGGGAACGTGTCTCACTACTTTTTCGTGTTGTGCCGTCACTGTATTCTCAACCACAGGTACGTGATTTGTAACTAGTTCTGCCCTGTGTCGGACGGATTTCTTCACTACTGGAACGTTCACCACGCGCTCCTCAACCATTTGTACAGGAATGGGAACCAGGGCGTGCCTCACACAAAGCAACTGGGCAGGTGTATCCTGGTGATGTGAGTTTGGCATCGGAGTGTCATCTTGAGCTTCCACAACAGGGCGTGGTGGTAGAGGTCCTAGAGGAAACAGAGGAGCGTTAGGGACAACCAAGCCTTCATTGGCTGACCCTGCCGAGGAAGGAAGAACTCCGCTCAAAGCCCTGTCGTCAGCATCCGGAATCAGTGGAAGAGCCGGGCTGATTATTCCTATTGGAGTCGGGACACCATACGCTGATCTCACTCCAATAATCGGCCATCTATTTAACTCTGAGTCGTCACCGTGTAGCATATCCTGGGAAGACGCATCAAGCAACTCGTTACGCGCTTGCTCCAGCCTGCTCGTAGTTTCCGGAGAAGATGACGCCAATTTCGAAACCCTGGCAAGTAACGTTTGCGGCGGAAGAAGAGGAAGATCTTGAACAGCGACGCCACATTGGCACGCTCGAGTTACCTGCCAATTGTTTCGAAAACAATATTAATATAATATATCAATTAATCATTAAATCAGCGATATTCAAAAATCAAAATGTTATTCCCCCATGGACATACGTTCCACCATCGCCTCACATGCAAAAAAAGGCTCTGTGCTAAAAACCACAAAATCGCCGAGAAAGTGATTGGAAAGTCGGATGGTCGCAGGACGATTAACAGTTGTTTACATTCTATGTGAAGGCAAAGGCAAATAAAATAATTTTTAACTTATTCCTATTCTTTTTGACGCCCACTCTTGCGTTGCACACTCATATGTGATTATTTGTTCAGATTCCTTTTGTGGTTAAACGTGTACCGTGGAAGAACTGCAAGGAAAGGGTGGAATTGAAGAAGAGAGAGAAAGAGTTAGTGGAGTAGGTGGGAAGAGAGTGAGCATTGAGGAATGCCTGAGACATGAGACGAACGTGGTAGAAAGGAGTAGAAGACGGAATAATTGAAGATAAAGGCATGACAGTACATTAGTTGGTTTATATTTGAGAACTATGGACGCACACTGACTAGTCATACATAAGGTCGAGGGAACTCTATCCCGATTCATTTTAATCAATTTTGAAAGTTGCCTCAAAGGTATTAAATATTACTGAGTTAAGAGTTGATGAAAATATACTCATCCCATGTTCACGCAACCTACCTCAAAGCCAAAAAGAAGAAGCAGTCCGATCCTGTTCATTTTGATCGATACAATGGAACCGTCTGGCCACGGCGTCATGCTCCTTCTCAGATATATATATAGAATTCGGTTTGACCCAAAGACATGCATTCGTGCTCAAAAGCTGGGAGGAGGCCGCCGCTTGGTTCTGAGGCTTTCCTCAACAGTCAACAACGACCTCAAGGACTCGGCAGTCCGAGCGGCTCAGGTGTGAGTTGGGTCAGTGAACCCGCGGTGATGCGAAAAGAGAATAACACACGTTGAAAAGATTGAACGTATCGCGATGGTTTGTCAATATTTCGACCTCAAGTTAGTGGAAAGGGAAGAACGTCACACATTCCACAACGCAACGAGTTGTACAAAACGGAAAATCATTGATAATTGAGTCACTCCTTGTTGATGCATTTTTATGGCTTTGCCACTAGAGTGGGAGTGGAGGTAGCCTCTCACAATTCACATTCAACCTCCCAGATAACACTGATACAGATGATCGGACAGCCGGCATTTATATACGAGTACGAACTCCCGGTAAGGATTAATGTGGAGGGGGCAACCGAGTCAGGCCAAAAATAAACATTCCCAATGCCCAACACTATCAACAGACCTCTGAAGCAACAGTACGTCAAAGAAATAGACCAACATTCAGGAAGTCATACTTATCATTGCCCAGTCCTATTTTATTCTTATCTCTTCTCATTCATCTACCCCAGTCTCCACAAAGCAGCACAGTACCATCAGCAGTGGTATTTAGTGCTGCTGAGTAGCTGGGCAGGGGAGAGTCACGTTCCATTTCAATTTGTCACGAGAGGCATCCACTCATGACTGACACGACCGCCCTATGATGCCGACAGGCCCGACACAAATCCATAAAATTCAGTAAAACCCCGGGCTATAGAGGACTGTATGAACGGAGGTTACAAATATAGCGCGAACAGTGGAAGTATAACCACGTACCAAATAAGGAACATACTTATCGAGAACACAAGAGTTGAGAAGCAAATGCTAACTGTATATCCTAGTGCACAATGCTGAGAAGAACGTCTAACTGCGTGGGGCGGGAGTAACAAGTGAAGATCAGTTGGGCATAAGGCGAGAGGTCTCAGCAGACATCCGTTAGCCGACTACGGGGAAAGGTGAATTAACCCTAGATAATGCGTGCGTTCAAACATTTTGTGGTTTTTGAACCGCAGATATCAGTAGATAACAAACAGAACCTACCAAAGAAACGAGTAAAAAATAAATAAACAGAATAAGTTGTAACGTAAAGAAGGCACCATTTTTGGCGTGAAATTTAACTTCAGCTGATTTTTTTATTGATGTAGTTACGTAAAAATTGATTGTTCTGCAATAAAGTGAGGCACTGGAATACAAATTCAAATCACAAGTACACACCTCTTCCGTCCTAGTAATAGTTGCGGAGCTAAGCCCGAACAATCCTTGTTGCGTTTTATCGGTGCAGTTTGGAGTCCGCCGGAGTTGGAAAGTTAAGTTGTCAATTTTCAGTAAATAACTGGACGAAAGAACAGCGCATTTCTGCGAAATTGGGCAATTTTTTGTTGACGATAAATGTAAATACCCATATTTTTATTGCTCGAACGAAGAGTTTACGGGCAATACAGATAAACGCTTTTTAAGAAATGGAGCTCCCAAAAAAGTACGTGTGCGCGCTCCCAAAACCAATTAGGCGCAATTTGTTTAGGGAAATGTTGTTGTAGTATATTGAGTAAACAAAAAAATAAACGGAAAATGATTGAGAAGTTACGCAAAGATTGATTCAGGCATCACGTAAAGCTCGTTGAGCAATTGAGCGCAACTTGTTTGAAAACGGAGTGAAATTCATTCGTTGTTGGGCTGATAGTGTCGTAAAATAAACGACGACTGTGAAAAAGTTCTTGGAAATGCTGCTAGGAGATGGAGTTGAAAGAAGATATGACGGTAAAAATCGAAATAACGTTTGCTGAAAATGAATTTAAAATGGGCCACAAACGAATTTAAATTCTTCGCGAAATGGCGTGAAGTGCGAAGAATGGGAAAGTTCTGTAGCGTTGGTCAAGAGATTGAGACGCGATTTGCGAATTCTTGCCAAATCGTAGAGAAATTGAGTGAAAATATTTGTGCGTTTAGTAAAAGCTGTGGGGGATTCAGGAAAATAGAGTTCCTTCAAGAATTAAGAACGTGGTGGATTGTCAAAAAATATTCATTTGTAATTGCATCATCAGGAGTATTTAATTTAAGACAATATCGGAACATCGGAAGTGTTGTTGAAGTTGAATCGACGCTGTTGCCAAATTACAGAAACCCAGAAATGAAAATGAAACTTTCAAAGACTATTGTAATATTGATTAGGATTGTAAAAACTGGATAAGTCCAGAGAGCTATTGATGATTTAGAAATCGAATAAAAAATGTAACATTGTGAAGAATCGAGGAAAAAATATTTGAGGGCTAGCAGGAGTGGACAGGAAATTATTAAAAATCCGTCGGAAACTAGAGCACGAAACTGAGGGATTGACTGCCACTCGTGAAGATACATAATGAAATATTAGGTGCAACGCATCGCACAACTTTCCTTAGTTCTACATAAATTCACTGGTTGCCATGAAGCTTTTGCTACCAATTCACTCAGTTCATTTAAACTTAGCAAAACGCCTTCACAGTGCTCCACGTACACCCTCGTCGTACAGGTACTTGATTGATTACCATCTAAATTTTGCTGAAGATTCTGGTAACATTTGAGCGGAGTTTATAACGAAAAAAAAAAATGTTTGGTATTTGGTTGTGCTGCTTTTGTGAATGAAAATTCTACGATATCATCGTGTCATTTGGAGCTGTCTGTACAAGAAATTTAATCAAAATCGTTGTGGCCGTTTTTGAGAGAAAAAATATTTAGTCCTTATGCGTGGGAAATGGGCGAGAAAAGCATAATGAATTACCAAACCTTTCGAGGAAAGCTCAAGGATTTTAGGTTTTCCTTATAAACCTCACTCAAATGTTTGTAGAATCTTCAGAAACCGCGTTATTCCAGTAAAATGGCTTTACGATAAGAGTTTGATGACGCTCACAAAATATACAGGGGCGATTCAAGAAATTCCGGAATTTCAACCACAGCTATTTCACTTACTCGTATTACCATTTCTAAACGTTTTTACCCGATAACTCTGAAATATTTATTGTTATCCTTCTCAAAAAATTGTGTTTACAGCCACATTAACTCTCTTTTTATCAATTACTCAATAATTGTCCGCGAATGAGTACGAGCAGCACAATAAATTCCGGCATTACCGCTTCCTGCAGCGTGAAGTCTTCTTTAGCCAACTTCAAACGAACTGAGTGAGAAATGCATGGAATTAGTAGCAAAAGCCATGAACACCAGTGAATTTACCTGGAGCAAAGAAAAGTTGTGTAATGCGGCGCACTGTCCAAGCTGTCTTGTCCGGGAAGGAGTAAAAGCCGTCAAGTGTCATCGAAACATGGGGCGGGCCAGCGACCATTTTGGCCTTAAAGGTTGTTTGATCCTAACACGATATTAGGGGAATGCACAACCAGCGGTTTTGCGCCTGGAAAATGCGCTTGCGGACATCGTGGTGGTCGTGGGGTTGTTGGAGGTTAGTTCACCCAAATCCCAAATTGTCGGTACTCCCTCAGACCTACCCAAATGCAGAATCGTTACTGTCAATCCTATCTTGAAACAGTTCGTAAATTTTAGCTAAAACAACTGATTTCTCGGTATTTCAGTTTCGATAGCGCGTGGGGACGTGGCACTTTAGCTTCCTTCCATTTTAAGGCGGGAGAAAACGTTCTCTAAATTCTGAACCCGATCCATGACCATACGGTCTCTCCTAGTTGATAGGAATGGCAACGCTGTGATGAAAATCTTTGATAAACATTGACGGTGGGTCAGTTCATCAGTTACAAACCACAAAGTATTTGCACACGTATGAATACAGTACCACAAAGTATTTGCACACATGTATGAATAACGCATACGACTCGGAAGACCGAAGGAGCCGTCTCCCGAATGTCTCTCGACTCGGTACAACGACCGCTCTGAACCACCTTCGTGAAACTCTTCATTTACGAAATGAATCATTTTGTTTAGGAACAACAAAAAAGAAAAAAGGTCGCTTCTGTCTCCGGTCATTTCGATCTCTCCCCGAACGTCCAGTTCTTTGGCTTCTGAACGATCGGAAAGCACGAATCGAATCACTCTTTATCAATTGTTGATCTCGGGGCGGCGACCCGAAGCGATCCCGAGGATCGATTGATCGTGCCTGTCGATGTATAAGCGAAACAAGGAATTTCTTGACCATACGAGTATATAATCCGGGGGTTGATAGGAAAAGAGCACATTTCACTTGGGAACATCTCATCGGCCCTATCATGGCAGGAAAAATCTTTGTTCTGTCCATTGCCGCCCTTCAGGTAAGACAGGCTCACTGACGGAAACAACTTATTGACTTGGTTAAAAAAATGAATAATTCTTTGCCCGATGATATCAATAATAAATTAATAAGAAAGTAACGATTCAGACCCTGATGATTGCAAACCTACACAAAACAAACACTAAATATCCTTTCAAAAAGATCTCTTGAGTGCCGCAGATCACTTTTCTACCCTTAATCATTTTCTATCAAACAAAAAGCTCACTATTCACTATAACCCCGAAGTATAGTTAAAAAATAACCATTAAATTCTTGTGAACAAGTTTTTAAGCTTTGACTAAAGAAAAGTTTCTTCTTCTAGTGTCAGCAACCATAACTCTCTGATACTTCAAATTACGGTCAAAAGAAGCAGTTTTGAACGAACTCGTCATGACTGAACGACAAAACTACCACTCATCACAAATCGTAATGTAGAGTAACTAAAAAACGTGTTCAAAAAAATTAAAAAGTTGGTTTTTAAGAAATTAGAATGTTTAGCTTGATAATACTGTTTAGTACGTTACAAATACTGAAGGTTATATTCAATTAGACCATAAATTTGATATCTTGTTAAGTACAACATATTTGTTATGTATTTTCTGACATTCGTAACTTTCGTTGAGCTGAAAAAATAAGTCTAACTTTACAGACTAAACAGTATGAAACGTCTTCATTTTTGTCTGTTGTTACGCGTCAATGTTATTCCGTGTGTTGTAGTGCATAATAAAACTCTTTCATAGTGACAGTTAAGGTAAAAATACGATTTGATTCCGGGACATTTTAAAACTAAATGTTGTGGGTTGTGTGTTTGTAAGAACCAATTCTGACTTTGTGGCCATCATGACAGACAGCAAACCTCTTCTCGCGGGTAGAATAACGTTCGGTTCGTTATTATAAGTCGTCGTGCGCAGTTCGAGTACCGCGAGCTGACAAAAAGCCTGGTTGATATCTGGCGTTAATGAGGGAAAATTTCTTTGTTGCTTGTGCAGAAATGTGAGTCTCTAAGTGGCGTTTGAGTGAAATCTAAAACGTTGCTTGGTTGACAGTCAAAATATTTTAGTTCATCGTGATAACTCCGACGAAAGTTGGGCATGGAGCGCTCTCCGACGTTTCAAGTATGGCATTGTTCCATCCTTGGAAAGAAAGTACCTCGATTGTGCCCTCATAAATCGTTGAAAAGACTCGGAAATGGGGTGCAGTGGTGGCATTTCTCTGTCAATCCACACCTTTTACCTTGTCATTTTATTCCATTTCCGTTATGGACCGAAAGAATTAGACCAATCGAACCATTCTTCACTGAGTGCTCATTCAGGTTCATGTTTCGGCTGTTTCCTTGAACTAGTGTACCGCCTGATTCCCATCGCAGGAACCCCAATGAACATAGGCTAGTGATCAAAGACGAAAATTCATATTCGCTATGCTTGTAGGCTTTTTGGTGTGCCCTACCGATGCATGGAGTTCTATAATTATGAGAATTAGTTGTTTCGCAAGGTACATGTTGTGTAGCTGAAGTGTATGGTAGTCAAACTTCTTCTTTGGCGGCACATTATGCGGTCTTACTTTCCTGGTTTACTCTCTCACCACTGCCCAATTTTCGGGCATTGCAAATTATGGTGCAATGAAAGAGTGGGAGTTTCAGATGGACAATACACATGTTACATTTCAACAAAAAATGTTTACATTAGTGTTATCTAGTGTATTTGAAATAATGGCAAAAAAGTTATGATCTTACCTTATTTTCAGCTTTTGGCGATCACTGCCGGATGCCCACCACCTCCACCTTACTGTCTCCCCATCTCTGGTGGATACTCTAGCGGAAGTGCCGGAGGTTGGGTTGGTGGTTATGGAGGTCAAGACTCCTTAGTTTCAGCATCTGCTGGAGCTTCAGCCAGTTCTTACGCTGGTGCCTCGTTGGGAAGTGAAGGTATTACTCTTGGCGGAGCCTCCCTCGACAGCGGTATTTCTGGATACGGATCCCTTGACACCGGCCTTGCTGGAATTGGAAGCGCTTCTGTCTCTAGCGGAGCCATTGCCAGCAGCAGCAGCAGCGCTGGTATCTCTGGATACTCTGGACTCGCCGGTGGAGCTGAAATCGCTGGTGGTGCCGAATACGCCGGTAGTGCTGAACTCGCCGGTGGCGCCGAATACGCTGGTGCTGGTAGCGGAGTTGAACTCGGCAGTGCTCTTCCAAGCTCCTGCCTCACCCACACGTTGGTCCCCGTTCCCCGTACAGTTGTCGAAGAATGCATTCAAAACGTGCCAGTTGTCAGGAAGACCGTCAGACACCAAGAAGAAACCGTTCAGCGTCAAGTCCCTGTAACTGAGAGGTCTGTCAGACACCAGAGGGAGAAAGTCGTCCGTCAAGTTCCAGTCACTGAGAAGAAACTTCGCAATGTTATCGAATCCCGCACTCGTCACGTCCCAGTCGTCAAGAGCCGTACCAGGACTATCGTTGAGCCCTACACCGTCCACGTTCCAATCACCGAGAAATACTCTCGACCAGTGGAAGAATCTGTCACCAGACACTTCCCAGTCACCGAAGACAGAATTCGTCCTATTGTTTCCCAAAGAACCCGTTTCGTCCCTGTGACTGAGAAGAGGTTGAGACCTATCGTTGAATCCCGTGTCCAAACTGTACCAGTTGTCAAGAAGTACGTCAGGAACATTGTCGAACACCGTGTCAAGGCCGTCCGTGGTCCCTGTCTACCATGCCCACCTGAACTTGGTGGTGGCATTTCTGGTTCTTTCGGTTCCAGCGCTGGTTACGCAGGTGCTCTAGCTGGAGAAACTTCCTCAGCTTTTGGCTCTGATGCTCTCTCTGGCTCATCCTATTCTGGATCTTCCCTCTCTGGAGGTTATGACGCTTCTGCTTCTGCGTCTGCTTCTGCCTCTAGCTCTGCCTATGCTTCAGACCTCTCTTCCGGAGCTGGCTACGCATCTGGCTCTGCCTATGGCTCTGGCTATGCTTCCGGAATCATCTCTGGCCCTGCTACCATTGACTCTGGCTCTTACAGCCTTGGTTCTTCCTCCGTCCTCTCTGGCTCAGCTCTCTCCTCCGCCTCTGGCTCTTACGGCCTTGGTTCTTCCTCCATCCTTTCTGGCTCAGCTCTCTCCTCCGCCTCTGGCTCAGTCTCTTCTGCCTCCGATGGTGGTTGCTCCTGTGTGTGCTAAGCAGTCACAATTCGGCAACTTCCCCCCCCCCCCCCCAAACATTTGTACAATAGTTAGAAACCATGAAAAATAAATTAAATTAAATCACAAACTATTCCATTAGCTGCATTATTTTATTGTTCTTGATCCCTGTACTTCCACGTGATTCAGTCGCAATAGTGAACTGCACCTTCAGGATGTGCTCTTGCTGCTTCACAACTAACGAGCAGGTATCGATAAAACATCAGATTGATTTTTGGTGGCACTACAAAATAAGCATGGTCAATTTGGTAATCCATGCTTAACGTACAGTCCATGAGTGACGCACAGCGTTGGAGGTCGTTATGTCAAGGGCGTCATATTGTGTTAGATACCATTCGATTATAAAGCAGTTATGAGTGGTATATTTAAGACAAAAATTGTGGGTGAAGAAGTAATGTTGATGATAAACAGTTATGTTATATTGGGCATATTCCATTAAGAGAAAGTTTCTTGCAGTTGTACAAAGTATAGGAACGTCAATGAAGGCAGTAAAATGGCTTATAGTCCCAATCAGGACGAACAGTATACATAGTTTTGGCCGATACTACCAAACGAATCATATTAGGCATTTAGATGTCAGCTAATTCTGGTAACCATTCAACGCATAGTAATCAAACATCAATAAATTCACAAACCTCTCAAGACTTGAAGAACCCGCACAAACCCGCGACACAAAGTATACGCCGAGGCAACTGAAGTCTTTCACAGCTTGCGCACTCACTTGATCATCATCTCCCCCCCCCCCTTCTTCTAGAGCCGTACAAAAGGTTTATTTGACATCGCGGAGCACGTCCTTGAGATACCTCTAGCCTTCGTTCGAAATAATCGGGCAGGTGCACTGGTCAAAAAAGCAAAGATAGGCGAAAAAAGCTCGTGACGAAGCAAACAAGCCTCGACGAGCGTTTCTCGATTTGAATCCTGACATTGGCACATTTGTCACTCGTGAAGCAACGAACATATTGGCAATTAATGGTTCACAGTGGGCCATGCAGCATGCATAGTGAATCCACGGGTGGGCCAACCACTGCTTCTCCGAAAATGGAGGGAGGGCGTGGCCTGTCAGTGAGTCGTGAGAACACTGAATAGAACACCAATCCGCTGCACGCTCTTTACTATGCTCCACTATAATATCTAGCGCGGCACATCACACAACGTTCACCCAGCCTCACGTGCACTCAGTAATTTTTATTGGTCTAGCAAATAATCCAACGTTTTTCTTTAAGCTGCAGTAGGAAAAAAAAAAACTGGTAGTGTTCAATATTCCAAAATTTATTTCGCTGCTACTAACTAATGTAAATGGGTTGTCAATGAGGTTTTTGAAAGCGTTGTGGTTCATTTTTCCGGAGTGGTATAGTAAACAATGTAAAAAATATCTGGTGCGTTGCAACACACAACTTTCCTTAGCTCTACGTCAATTCACTTTCTTACATGGCTTTTTCTACTTACTCATTTATCACTCAGTTCATTTGAACTTGGTCAAACAAGACTTCACAGCAGCAGAAATTGGTACTCAGAGAATCAATTAGGCTGTAAACACGAATTTATTGGGTAAAACCCTTTACAACTGGTAGTATGTGAAACGGCGGTAGTTGACATTCCGGGATTTCTGGAGTGACCCCCTCATATCTAATGACTGTTTTTGAACACTTACCCTATAGATATTGGATTGGACTACAACACCAACTTTTTTAAACGTTCTAGCAACATTTCAGCAGAGGTCGTAAGGAAAAACCGCGCAAAAAACGATTTTCGTCGAAGATTTTGATAATTTATTGTGCCACTCTCGTCATTTTCCCACGACTGATAATTTTATGGTATAATTGCCTTATTGAGAGCTAACAATATAAATTTAGCTCTACGTCAATTCACTTTGTACATGGCTTTTTCTACTCACTCAATTTATTTATCAGTCAGTTCATTTGAACTTGGCCAAACAACACTTTACGGCAGCAGAAAGCGGTAGCGCTTACAGTTCCGGAACTAATTGTGCTGATCGTACTCATTCCCGGACCATTATTGAGCAATTGGTACACAGAGAATTAACGATTTTTTAAAAGAAGGATCGTAATCACTTTTACAGAGTTATTGGTCTTTAGCACTTGTAGTAAGCGAAACGGCGGTAGTTGCAATTCCGGAATTTCTGGAGTGACCCCCATATATATTATGAGCGTTTTTAAACGCTCACCCTATAGGTATGATATTGGATCACTACAACAATCATACAAATCTATTTTTTAAACATTCTAGCGACATTTCAGCGGAGTTTATAAGAAAGATATCTGGTGCGTTGCAACACACAACTTTCCTTTTTACGTCTAGAACCCTCCATTTTTTCAGATTGATATGAGTGAATCATAGCACACGAAACATGCGTAGTCACTTGCTAGGCACTGTAATAATGTTTTATAGGTACATGTTTATCCTATTGAGTTTGTGTTTGGCATTATTTTTATTTATTTTTCAATGTGATTTGGTATCAATAAGGAATTTGATTGTGTCAGTTATGGGTATGATATTTTTTTAGTTTTATTATGATATTGGAGCTACTCTGGCCCGTCAATACAGGTTTACCTACAGACGGGCCACACTATTCAGCGCGTAATTCTGTTTTTTTCCTGTCTTCATGAATATTTCTGTTCCGAATAAAGTTTATTCTATTCTATTCTATTCTATTCCTTAGCTCTACGTCAATTCACTCGTGTACATGGTTTTTTTTCTACTTACTCAATTCATTTATCACTCAGTTAATTTGAACTTTGTCAAATAACGCTTTACGGCAGCAGGAAGCGGTAGCGCTTACAGTTCTCATTCCATGACCAATATTGAGCAATCGGTACACAGATAATTAATGAGGCTGTAAACGTAAATTTTTTGAAGAAGGATAGTAATTACTTTTGAAGAGTTATCGGGTAAAAACGTTTAGAACTGGTAATAAGCGAAACGGCAGTAGTTGAAATTCAGGAATTTCTAGAGTGACCCCCATGTACCTCATGAGCGTTTTTAAACAATCACCCTTTAGGTATTGGCTTGGACTACAGTACCAGTTTTCTTTAACTTTCTACTAACATTCCAGCGGAGTTTATAAGGAAAAAACCCTGCAAATTATTACACAATGGTTTATTATTCTCATGAACAGCTTGACCTAGTATTACTGCTCCCCCATCCCATTCGATTCAGCATCGAATACTAGTAAACCATACGAAACATGTCCTGGCTACAATGGAACTACGGAAACAAAACGTCTGATGACTTTGCCCCGTCGTCGGGGAAATTGGAACGGGGGCGCTCGAAGCGAACCCGTTCCGAGGCGAAAGGGGAGTTGAGTGGCGGCGTCGTTGGGAGGCGAGCGAGCAAGTGGGTTTTTTAATGAGACGGGCGGGGAGGGAGGGAGTTCAAACGACGGAACGTTGACTTCCGCGTTGTTCTGCGATTTCGTTAATTTTTTTAGCCGTTTTTTGCCCATTACAACCACGGGCTTCGTCTGATCGGATTGCCGAGATGGCGGGCACAACTAGATACCAAATCGGATTTTTGTGCGAAAGAACGAATTTTTTAGACCACGTTAAAGGCACAAAACAGCCCGGACGGGGGACAGGGGATGGTGGACGGACATTGCAAATTTGGAATCTCCAAGTCTTGAAACGTAAAGTATCAAATTTTGAGGGGTAATTTATTCTGCTGCTCTCGTCATTTTCCCACAAATGGGAATTTTATGGTATAATTGTCTTATTACGATCTATCAATATAAGAAATTTAATCAAAATCCGTCTTTGAGAAAAATTTGGTGTTTGATCACTATGATAACTATAGTTAACTTTCGGTGAATTTTGTTCGTACCCTTATTTTGGCATCCCATGGTAACCTGCAGGCTAGATATCAAGTTAGAGCTGATTTGGTACGGTCGTTTTCTCTAAAAAGTTTCAAATACTCATGCACAGACGATTTTCCAAAAAAATTTGAAACAGGAAGATCTGAAGAGAACTCAAAATTTTTTTTCCGCCGATTACAAAAAGTTAGTAGCGCTGAAACGAAGATAGTCGGAATTTTCGAATGGGTTACCAGCAAGATTTTTGTGATAAGGCCAGTTTTTGAGAGAAAAAACATCTTGACTGAAATCGCTTTCCAGGGCAGGTTTAGGTAATTTACTGACCTGATCTCGTCATTCTTTCTCTGATGAAAACGGTAAATTGCTTTCCAAGGTTTTCTAGTAACTATTTTTCGTTGAATAAATTGGGCAAGTATACATTCATCCATAATTTTTCTTCCATGTCAATATGTTGGCTCAGTTAAATTTTGTGAAAATGTTTTGCGCCTAACGTTCATCGAGAAGCTGCCAATTCGAAAGAAGAGGGAATTATGAAGTGTACATCGCAAATTCAGACTCAACGCCGGGGTCTCTCGAAGATACCATTCAGCAATACAGAGACGCTAGGAGCGTGGAGTCTCCCTTCCAGCAGGCGCCAGTGCGGGAGAATTGAAGTGACCTGTGAACGTTTCCAACGGCTTACTTTGGTAAACGAATTCTTGTTCAATACAAGAGTGAGCAAGCATGCTTATCTAAGCTCACGTTTTCAATAACTCTCATTTCCGACTCAGAGGAGATAGTGACGTTTACTCAAAACTCGTTTACATCTAGCGCAATTCGTGTATGAAGCAGTTGAGTTTGCAGCTAACTGACGGGTATTCACAATACTTCCAACCTAAAGCGATAATATGTACCCGAATTAATCGTTGTATGCCACATTCAGAGGATAATCTGTGTTGTAGTTTTAACGAAAACGGGGAACCATTTTGGAACTCTTTTCTGAACCCAGGTTATCTATAAATTACATACTGATTAAACTACATTAAAAATGCCACTTTAATTCTCAAGTGTTACCTCATTTTTGTGAACGCAGGACGCAACTAAATTGTGTTATGCTCGTAATGCATGATAAAAGAGTATCGCAATAAAGCTATCAACATAGTGACTGATTGTAAAGCGTCTTGTGAGACGCTGAAGAGCTGCACAATGTCAAACCTGGCGAGGGAATGCAGGATGCTCAACTCTTTAGCAAACTGCAATAGAGTTAACCTTCATTGGATTCCTGGGCATGAAGGGATCACTGGCAATGAGAGGATGGACCATTTGGTCAGACATAGTTCGTCTCCAGTACCTGTAGGGCAACTTCCTCATTGTAAGACACCTCTGTCACAAGAGATCCTCTGTGTGAGAGGATATCCCTGGAGAATGCATCATACTGCCTGGAATGATGCGGGAGAGTGAGATTCCAGGAAGGCAGCCGAAGCTGTGGGAACAATGGCTGGTGCTGTGGCCTGAAGATGGGCCCATTTCCCAACTGCCCTACACGGACTCGTTGGAAAGACCCCACAGAGCCACCAGCTGTATTGCTGGTACCCATTGTCTCACCAACTTGGCTTTGGAGGAACCACACAAGGGATGTCTGGTTGGGGGGTCGAGCCAAAGTCCTCTGGCCCTCACCCCACCTGACGCTGACAGCCTTACGCTTCAACACAACTAGCGACCCTTCACTCTAAACCCTTTATCTCAACACTGACACGCGAGATAAGACGTAGCCTTCTGATGATGGAGAGGAGGTACGAAAGGCAGGTAACGGGGACCATCACAGGACACTGCAAAATGAAATGGGCATAGTCGACATGCTTCAATGCAGATGTTGTGATGAAGTGCCACAAAGTTGAAGTGGAGCGATTTTTTGTCTGTAGTACAACTGCTCCAAGGCTCCAAGGAGTCTTGCAAGAAATTCCTGGCATTCTTTAGGAAGCTATGCATGGATCTATGAGACACTGGCAGAATAGGACGTTAGAACGTCGTGTTCATTCCTAATAAGGAACAGCCCGAATTACAAAACATAAATAAAAAAATAGTTATTTAATCATGGGGACTCATGTTCGCCATTATTTCAAAGACCAACCTGGAAAAGAACTGCCGTCTCTGATGTATCTTTGGGAGAAGAAATTTTCAAAAAGACACCCAAATCGATGATGTCGGATTACTATCGACTATAATTATACCCCCCCCCCCCGTTTCCAACCTGAGAGTTATAAACCACACAAAGTGATGTGAAAGTCCAGCTGGCAAAGGTGGAGGGGGACTCATACACAATTGCGAAGCTTGAGGTTTGGCACGGGGTAAGTGTGGGACAGGGTAGCAGAGCCTAGAGATAACGTATGAGAAGTCTGGAGCGTAATCTGCGCTGCAGTTGATGGCGGGGTTGGAGTGATCTGCGACCGAATTGCGGAGGTGGAATGCGTTGGTTGTGGCTGGCTCATGCACAGACTGGAGGTCAATTTCTTTGCTGATGTCAGAGTTACCCTGAAGGGTCCTCATGTTAGTGCCTTTCAGGCTATGAGGGTTGAGAACATGCTCCAGACAGGGATGGTGTAGGTACTGATGCTCCTGATGACCGCACGGGGTGCAGAGACTTTGTAGTTGAAGAAAAGCTTGAGATAGCCGAAGAGGCGGAAAGGCTCCCTTGTTTTTTCTCAGTCAGCCTTTGCTTCGGACAGCGTGGGTTTGTTTGTGTCGTATGAGTTTCGTGTCGGTGACTCCAACGTACTTGGCCTGATTGTTCCATTGTACAGTATGATTTCCGACTTGTGGAAATACCCGTGTGTGAGTATTAGCGGTAGATTCAATGAACCACACGACAACGTAATAGCTTGACTGAGTTGTATAGACCAACAGAAACACGCACCAACGATTTTACGACGTACTTAAGCAAATAACCTAATTCGGCACTTTCTCTTTAAGCATTTATGAGTGCCAGACTCGTGTGCATTGATGTGGATTTATGAAGTTTTGAAAACAGTCCATCACAAAATAAAAAAAATCTCTACGGACGAGATGTGGGCGATCACGAGCACCCCCGTTTTCAAGATACTGCACATCTGCAAGTGTTTTCTGGACTGGATCTTCATTTGATGAACCTTTTTTGCTCATCCATATATAAAACAGAGAAACTGTAGCTCCATTCCTCTGTATTGAGGGTACAACTACTAGGGGAGGGCTGAACTTACAATAAGCGATTATCAAGATACAAAAATAGTTTTATTTACAAAATAATAAATTAACCTTATGTCTACGAGGGGGTGTTTCGTAATGCGGTGATGGTCGACCACGTCTGTGATAATTTGAAATCGTAGGCTGATGAGAAAAATAATGGACAGTATTGGTGAACGGTGATGGACTACTGTGGGCAGCAAGGCCCTTCAGGAGGTGGAGGGATTGGAGGAGAAAATCCGGGTGGAGGGGATACGTTGCAGCACGAAAATGTATCAGGGCAATCGCAACTTGGAGAGCATTCAGGAGCAGGGAAATTTTGTGGGAAATATGGAGGATGAGAACCATGAGAAAGGGCGCACGAGGGGGAGAATCCTGAGCATGGAGGACTGCACATTCTACTTGATGCAGGAACGTGATAAACATTTTCATACGTGAACGGCTTAACGAATTTCTGTACCACCGGAACTCTGTGGATGATTTGGTGAATCACCTGACGAATCAACTTATCAGTAATCGGTATTTGAAGGGTGATCGGCTCCAGCACCACTTTTTTCCTGTGTCGGAGAACTGGTACGTGTCGAGTACGTACAACTAGTTCAGGCTTACAATACTTTTGCACCACCGGAACGTGTTTTATAGTTTTGATAATATGGTGTCCAACGTGTTTCTCGACAACTGGAACCATCGAGTCTGAGAGCAGCGGCGTTTGAAGGGAAGACTGTAAAACCGGCGAAAGTTGTCCCGGGCTTTGGCTGACTTTGGTTAAACTCTGAATGCAGGGCTTGCAAGAATGGCAGTCACTCGGGATAGAATGTACGTCGTGCAATTGTTGATGAATATCCAAAAGTTGAGGGCCGGAGCAGGGAAAAGAGCACTGGCACTGTTGATTGCAGGGTTCAGGATGGCAGCACTCGGCGGTGTTCAAGTATTGATCACTCGGTACGAATTGGCAGGGCTCGTGTGGTGAAGGATGTTGATGAGGATTGTGGGGAGGGCATTCTGGAGGACAATGGCATGCATGGTTCACGAACTGTGGTCTGTTGCAACATTCGCAACAAGTCAGCAGTACCTGTAACAAAAAAACACAGCTATAATCGATTGAAAAAAACCCTGCAAATTATTGCACAATGGTTTATTATTCTCATGAACAGCTTGACCTAGTACTGCTCTGAGACACATTCCATTCGATTCAACATCGAATAATACTAGTAAACCATACAAAACATCACCTGACTACAATGGAACTACGGACACTAAATATTCCCCCGGCACCTGGCGCCCGTAAACGTCTGTAGGCAAAAAGAGTCGAAGAAATTGGGACGGGGGCTTCCAGCGAACCCATTGCGAGTCAAAAGGGCGTGGCGAGTCAAGCGGGCGGGTGATTGAGTTTGATATGATAGGAGGGAGGGAGGACTAACGATGAAACGTTGACTTCCGCTGTAGTTCCCGCGTTATACTGCGTTTCGTTAATTTTTTAAAACATTTTTTGCCCATAACAACCATGGGCTTCGTCCGATCGGATTGCCGAGATGGCGGGCACAACTAGATATCAAATGGGATTTTTGTGCAAAAGAACGAATTTTTTAGATCACGTTAAAGGCACAAAACGGACGGGGGACGGCGGACGGACACTGCTAATTTGGAATCTCCATGTCTTGAGGCGTAAAGTATCAAATGTTGAGGGGGGGTTGTAAAAAATTTTTTGTGACCAAAAACATAGGGTTATTATTCAGAATGAATAATAAACCAAAAGGAGATCAATTCACCGCTTCATAAACACGAGTAATATAGTCTTCAATACTCGTACGTGTAATAATTAGGAGCAATCTTTGAAATTCCGGAATACCAACCAGCTTTGGTTAGCTTACTAACATTTCTCACACTGTTTACCAAGTAATTCAAAACCACGGTTCTTCAGAAAAATCAAGTTAATTATAAAAGAACCTATTCACTGATTACTTAATGATGGTCGTATAAATAGGAGCTACTCAATAAATTATGAAACCTATGAACCAAAACCGAGCACACAAGATTGACGACGGAGTTATATTCAGTTATGCGCTTGACCGGAGATGCACACTACCATCGACGCCAGTCGTTTCTCCTTTGTTACAATGCCATAAGCTCGTGCATCCTCCTCCGTCTCTCTCCTCTCCCGTTGGCAGACATGCACAGTAGTCATTCAATGAAGTTGTCCGATAACTGGGAACGGCCGGTTAAATTCCGAAACATTGGTTTTGCGGACAAGTGCTCTTGGTGCTACCGGAAAATCCCCAGTCGTGGGCCTTTCCCCCAACTTTCAACTTTAGCAAACAAACCAGGGATTCGAGACCTCCCTCCCTATGAATCAACTCTTTGACATTCCAATCTCTGCCACACAATTTGACGTCTCGTGCCGACAACGTATTTTCCCTGTATAAACGCCAGTTGATTTTTCGTCATCCCCTTTCCTCATCTCGCTTCTCAGCCCTTACATTTCACCTTCCAGGGCAATCACACTCAGTCGATTCTCACGTAACCAGAGTCCCCCTCCCCTCTTCTGTTGCGTCAACGCTTTTTCCTCACACGCTCTACTGTGTACTCTAACTGTAGCGTAACAAAAACTGTTATAACTGGTGAATGCAGGTTATAGAATATTAATGAAGCTACGAGGCAAAAAGAGGTTTTTGTCAACGTTTTGCTTTGACGATTTTGGTTGAATTCACAGGGTGTCTTCAAGTAGTCAATACTTATGTATCTTACTTGTACTTCATAAATGTGGATGTGGACCGATCTGGCAGTCAGTTGAATGCAGATATAACACGCGATAGGCCAAAAATGTGTTTTTAAACGCCTTTGAACTTATTAAAGAAATTGTTACAGTTCGTTCAACTAGTCAGAGTATCTTCAAGTAGCATGTACCCACTATTTTTGTGACCGCCCGTTGATCGGAGATTTAAACTAAAACACATTGAACAATTTGATTCTCCAAAAAACGTCCCTTTTTAAATTTTCTCAAACGCGGCTAAAACTATTTTGATCAAACTCACGGGGTTATTTGAGGTTAAGGATGTTTTCTAGAAGCATTTTAGTAGAAACGCGTCGAACGAAGGTACAGTGGATACATATCTTGTCCTCTGTACAACCCGAAAGAAAAAGTAGTAGAAATTTAATTGGACTATTATTCTTAGGCGGCGAGGAGTCTTTACACGAATTAATGACTGCCGGGGGGTTCCCTCGTACGTAAGTTGCTCCCGCATCAGATTGGAGAGACACCGTGTCGAGGTCCCAAGTATTACGACCATTTCGCGAGAAAGAAATAGGAAAGAGCTCGTTTGGAACAACCTTCCACTTACAGCTCATCAAAAAGCGCCCGGGTTATCCCCACTTTCACGCTCCAGCCTCCCCCCCCCCACCATAACCATGTGGCGAATTGGAATCGACACACCTTCGACTCGATCGGCTTCTCAAGCCCCGTCATTTTCGTCTGGCAACCCCCCCGCAGGATAATCAATAGGAATCGTTTACCGACCTGTAAAGCTGCCAGGACTAACAATCCACAGGAGAACATCTCGCGAGTATCGGAATCAAAACTGTACTAGTCGACGGTGGAAAGGAATTATATAGCTAGGGACGGAAATGATGTTCCGTATTTCTACGAAGGAAGGTCACGATTTGTCGGGGTGTTTGAACGCGGAAGCTCCACAACACTAGGACCGGGTCCGTGTTCGACGGCACAAACAAGTTGGCTCTGGATCGTGTGTTCGTTTCCGCTCTCGGCGTCTTCATCAGGCGTATCACGGGTCGAAAGAGCGACAGGGAGCAGGCCAGTCAGTGGGTCAACTGCTGTCATTGAAGAACACGCCCGAAAATGTGAAGAACGTATAGGGCAACAGACCTGGTATACATCAATACCGATCCTGTCAGCTTTAGTTACATTGTAACATCAAACCAAATGCCAAACAAGGCGTTGTTGACGCTATTCACATGGACTTTACCAGAAGACTTGGACACAGAAGAGGGGATAGTTTCATGATTAATTCAATGCAGAAATTACAATTAATACTCTCTTCAAAACTGTTTTCAGCCCTATTTGGTTTAGCTTGGTCCTGCTTTATTTTTATTGAGTTATGAAACTATTCCGATCATCCTCACAGGAAATAAATGGCAGCCAATATGTCAACAACTGTTAAAAATAATGGTAGAAACCACCTAATGGGGTAAATGGCGTAGTCCGTAAGACCACGCCGACGACTACGACCAGATCGTCCACATAGCCCCATGGGGGGTGTAGCCAGTGGCCAAGAGGAGATGGAGTAGGGGGGTCAAGGAGGACCGTCCAGAGCAGGGTTCACAATACCACCCCCTTGTGGGCAGCCGGCTGCTATGTGTATTTTGGCCCGGTGACACTCACGCCCCTTGGCAAGGATCGGTGGTGTGTGATCCTACAAAATTTGGCTGGGAGCGCCAATCGTCTGAGCGCTCCCAGAACCTCCATCTAACAAACCGTGTTGATTGCCCCTTTGACGTCATGGAATGGGGCTGACACAAGACGGTGGGGCAGGCAATCCATTGGTGGAAACCACCGAGCTCGAGTGAACTGTTCTTTCGCAAACTATTATTCTTAGTTTATCTGGCCAGTCCCGTATACACTCCAACGAAGCACTTTTCCAAACCACAGACAAACGCCATACCAGTGGAGTAAACGGGCGCATCTCACTCAAATCTGGAGGAAAAGAAAGGCCATTCCTTTCGTTACACCAATGCAGTAACTGAGTTATTCCAATCCAGTTCATTTCCCTCAATATTTACTTATGGATTGGCTCAATTTTTTCATGAAGTCCCTAAAAACGTCACTCTGAACCCCAAACAGCTTATGTCCTTTAAGCTCCGAGTGCTCAAACCCTCTGCTCTGACCGCTATCAGTCATTCAGTAGTAAAGCCCTTTTGGTTTATTTTGGAAACCCCTCGTATTGGAAAATCCGTCCTCTTCTTGTGAAAAAATTGACTAGGCTTCATCCAGGTTGGGTAGGACTTTAGGATCATGCTCATTTTCAACCCCCCCGCCCACTCTCTCTCTCTCTCTCTCTCCGTCTCACATCAACCTCCCAACCTTCTAAACATAATCGCATGTCCTCCTGGTAACCAACCGAAAGTTTGTCCCGAGAAACTCGTCCTCAAGGTATCGCCACATCTCGAGGATGCCTAGACAAGCGATTTGCCAATGACAAAACCCGTATTCACCGCAACCTCGATAGTACGGCACCAACAAGAACGAGTTTTGGAACTATCGGGGAAAAAACTGTGAGAAATGGCCGTGGTTGGAACTCTAGAACTGTTCTCCGGTGTTGCTCCTAATTATCTTATGAGTGTTGTTATACTCTGCTCTTATCTGGTCAATTGGACTGACAATTTGATTTTTCTGAGAATGCATCGAGCATATCAATGGAATTTATACGGAAAAAACTGCACTAAAAGAGTTTTTCTTCGAATATATATAATAATTTATTGTGTTGCTCTCGTAACTTCCCCCCAAATTCCGTAGTACCGTTGTGCTATTTGAAGCTGTCCCCGCCTGTGGACCGTTTTTTACAAAGCTTTGTCGTAAGTCTTATCGTACCTCTTGGCAATTTCCCGGCAAATACCTAAAAGCTTCCAAGGCCGACGTATCATATCTTGTTCAAGCTTCTGATTCATGACCCGCCTAAGCAACTCGAGAAAACAATGAATCCAAACGATAACGACGCTTTTACGCGGTACCATGCTTTGTGACCTGCTGAGTCAACTTGCTTTGAGTTTCCGCCGACGCAAATTAAACGACAGACGAATCAACGAATCGTGAAAAGATATTCATAGATGTTACGATCTTTGTGGGAAAACCTAGTCAGTAGTTGCAGTTGCTCGAGTTTTATTATTGATTTCAGTTCATTCGTTTCCAGTTCGTATTCAAATTGCTTTTTACAGTTACCACGTCAAGGACATATGAAGGTCGGGTATTCCAGGCTCCTCTTGAAGCTGAAGCCATCATTACCCGAGACCTATTACTGTATCCTCCTATCTTACCTTTCACCGCAAACATTCAGTCCTGACTGGTGCAATCATGAGTCACTACCAAAGAAATCAGATCTGCAGCTCCCCAGGGAGGCCTTTGGGCCCGTTGCTTTTCTTCAAATAGCGTCAGCTACATACCTTTGGTTCTCAACACGTCACATGTTCGCTGACGGTGGCTGTTTTAGCAGCAACCTTAATGAGCAAATATCTGCTCCCAACATCCAGTTGCCTCTCCAGGTGTGCACGAGCTTTCGAACTCTCTCAATGCCCCTTGAGAGTACTTGATCTGAGGAGCCAGTTACTTCTGCTGTAGGGACTCAGTAGCTCTTGAGGAAGGACGCTTTGGGCCACCCCTCCAGCTTTCTTTATTAGCACCTTCCCATAAGCACTGACACGCTGCGCCAGGGCTTAATAGGTGGCGTTTTGTTTTTCGTAACCTCCGGAGAAAGAAAATGTATAATTCATTCATTTTGCCGTCAAGAGGCACAGTCCTTTCTGACGCTATAACTGCAGTACATTATTTTCAATAGTTGGACAGAGGAATTACTAGCAACTGCCAGACACTTTCCTGATTTCCCAGTGAGGAGAGCCCTGTGGCAGGCTGTTGAAGGATTCGTGCCGGTCAATGGTTCACTATGAGCTAGGAAGTGAGCTCGTGAAGACAATTGGCCAGGGAGTAGCTTTTCGTTGTCTACGACATGAGGGTTTAGAGTCCCTGGACTGGCATAACTTGAGTTGAAAGGTCGGAAGCCGAGATTCCTCCAAACCCCCGTAGCAGCTGATCAAATCCGCTCTCGCGTAAAATTCGGTTTTAGAGCAGACGGAAACGAATTTATATTTCTTATATTTTTATTTTAGTTTTGGATTGTCCCCCAATTGCTCACAACAATTATATAATGGGGCCCCTCTTGTTTTCGAAGCCTCGCCTCCAAGTACTACAATGAGCCCTCTCATTTGACTGGAATAAAGCCAGAAATTCTATCTGTCGCGAGTGCGACTAGGTCGATGAGAAACTAATTTATTAAATCGCTTGAATTAAGTGGCAACTTGTTATTAAAGGGGAACTCGATGACCGCAGCAGTCAGCATTTTTCAAGAGCCGCGTTTTTCATAATATTTACTCCCTCGAACGAACTCGTTTATCGTGTCGTCCACCTATTTTCAAGTTCACGGCCTCTAAACAAACTCCTTGGCATATCCTTCGGGACAAACCCGAGTTGTTGTTTTGTTCAGTTTCGTCGAGTTGAGATAAGATAATGACCATATGATTAGGACGGTCCCTTTTTTCTCCTCTCCGAGAGTTTTCTATTGATTGAATGAATAGTGGAACGAAAAAGTTCTGTGCCGTGAGCAGATACGTCAATGCCAGTAAACTTATTAACAATCTCGAAGGTTCTTTTTAGCAATGTGCTTCCTAGTTTGAAAACCAATAGTCCAGGACAGTAGTTTTGAAAGCTCAACTAGATAAGATCACCACAAATTCATTCACACGTGAAATTCCAACGTAATAATAACTTTACTGCAGCCATTGAATCAAAATCCTATCTTTTCGAATTCATCTGCCTCCCTAAATTTGCAACAAGATTTTTTTTTTATCTCTTATTCTTCTTTTCCCCTCGATATTCCATCTAGATGGATCGCAAACAGCTAAGCCCAGAACTACAAAATCAAGGTAATGGTCAAGAACGATCCTCCGTAAATGAGTAAACACGACGTGAGAGCTGCCTTGAGTTCGCTTGGCTATCCACAAACGTCGATACTGAGCTCGATCGACATATGACTGACGTCTCGTCAAAATGGCTTCTTATGGCTCTAAGCATGTTCAGTAGATGTCAAAGCCATTACCACTTTCCCAGCAAATGGCGCTTACTGCAGTAGGAACTACCCCGTGGTTTCTTGTTCCCTCTGCACAGGCGCGGCATGCAGGATAGGAAGTCTTAGGGAGCAAAGAAGGAGAACTGCGCGTTGCGTTGAAGTCGCTATGTTCCGTAAGGAACTGGCTCGTCCAATGGCCTGACTCAACTCGACCCACTCGACTCCTTAGATACTCACGAATTTTGTATTAATGGTATAACCGCTTCGCTCAGCTTGTGAATAATGGTTATTACAAAACATCGTGGTCGCAACTCATGTCTCTTTGACACTTGCCATCCGATTAAACGGTCAATTGAGAACCAGATTAACCTGTTAGAGACGTTTTGAAACCTAACTGTCATAATAGTGATGTACAAAAAATGGATTGCGATGATTGGGGTTCATCGTGAATCTCTGAATACGATTGTTTTCCATAATCCACTCCACTACAGCCTCTAGGGAGACTATAATAGTAGTCAAGGTTACATGGAGTAAATAATAAACTCAAAAACGTTACAAAAGTGTATTTTTCAATAAATAAGGAGTAAAAAAGGGTGTGTCAGTCGTCATGATTGAAAAGCCAGGTCGTTATTTGAAGGAAACGCAAGGATTAGGGCACCTCAGATTTGAAGGAGAGATTTGTTGAATAAGGTTAGGCAGGTTTGGAGAAAGTTGTGGAGGAGAGTTGTCGGAAGGGAATGGGAATATCGAGTCAGACCATTCAGACGGTGCGCTTGGTGGGATACACTTGTTGTCAGTAGGTGAGTTCGAAGGGCAATAATAATCACTCGTGTCTATAAGCTGCTTCCCTGGTAGATTAACAGACAATTGTTGGTTGCCAAATTGAAAGTTGGGCCAACCCTGACCTATTATTGGCTTGCAGCGCTTCTCATACACTGGAATCGTCCTTATTATAGTGTCTTCAATAGGCCGAGCGAATTTCTCCAACACTGGCACGTGACTGGTGTAAGGTTCAACTACTGTGCGCAGTCGTTTTTTTATCACTGGAATATGTTTCGTGCGCGTTTCTATTACAGAGCGCATAATTTTTTGAACGACTGGAACTTGCCTGACGGTATTGATCTCTCCATTAGGGCACACTGGGAAATTCCTACAGACGCCGTCTGGTGAGCATGGGTACACCGGAATGTTCGGGGGAATTCCGCCACCACCGCCACCACCGCCGCCACCGCTGCAGTCACATGGTAGTTGAGGAGGGCAAATGGGAGGACGAGGAGGGATGAAAATGGGTGGCGTCGGTTTGACGACTCCAGGTATGAAAGGATAAGGCAGAATGTGCGGGGGAGTGCCTCCTTTAGGCGTCAAGAGAGCGAGAAGATTCTTCAACTGTCCAATAGACAAACTGCATGTTGGCACATTTCCTTTAAGACAAGCGCTATTCGGATATAAATCCTTAGTGGAGCAAAGAGGAATTTTCCCCATAGCCCCTTTCGGTAAGTTCAGGAGATTTTCCAAAACCGCCAAAAAATCCGTTTTGCACATCGGTCGACATCTTTCAGGGCGCAAGCATATCGGCATAGAGCCGGCCTGTTCGTTCATCATTTCTGCGTTGCTCTGAAAACCATCAGTCAGGATCAAATTGGGTTGAGTACAGCTCGAACTGACCGCTTCTGAAGACGGATTTCCATTTTGCGAAGAGTCGGAGCATCGAGCGGCGTTAGTTTGGCTGCAGGCGTCTTCGACGGCATCACTCCGGGCGAAGGCAACAACCTGTTGAAAATGAGTTTTTAATGTTTGAGAGAGCTAAAGGTCTGTTAATTAGTTCTTCGCTGCTTTTTCAAAATAATTGGAGACAATTTTATCAAAATGAGGTTAACGGTTGCAGTCATGCAGCCCGTTTCACTATTAGCTAGTGACACTCAGAGGGGAATTATACAAATTCATGAACATCACAATTCCCTGTATCAGTCACAATCTTTTTACAACGGGCCTCGTTAATTGCCGTTTTCTCAAGTTTTTTAACCAATTTCTTACCCGTTTTTGTCAATTTCATCTAATTCCCCCATCATTTACAACAACTTCTACAACATTTTCCCACAATTCACTGTTTACTGGATTTTTGACAATTTTCACTGCATTTCCGAACTATTTCCCTTCTAATTCCCTCCAACCCCTCCATTCCTCCAACCCTACGTAGTTTTCTAACTAGCTATTTTCACACGATTATCCATGTTTACTCATTGCCCTCACAATTTTGCCGATGTTTTAACGATTTTGATTACTTTACTTGGATTCTTAAGTCTTAAAATTATTTAACCCTTTTAGCGTATTTTCCAAATTTTAGTTTAGCGTGTTAATACTCACACGTTTATTTGATTCTTCATTATGCTTTCTAAACGGTTTAAATTCAAGCTAAAACCGCCTTCACACAATTTTTTACGATTTTTGTCCCGTGTTCCAACAAGTGTTGTCAACACTTTCCACACTACTTTCAACAATTGGTAATACTTTTTCTGAATAATGTGGCCGATCTGTAGGTAAACCTATCCTGGCGCGCCGCACAAGCTCTTAATGTCAATAAATTCCGGTAGTTCCTAATTTTCCTTTTATTCGCATAATCGAGCCGATCGATTTCAAACACAATCTCAGCAGTATATACGCAAACCTCTGACAAATTACCGCGGCGTCCGGAAAATAAATGTGCTTATTTGAATATGCTGTTTTTCAGACCCCAAGAACCGTTAGGCGAGTTGTGCTGCCAACAAGAAATCGGTTTTCTCGTGGCAGACAAGCTTAGGTCTAGAGAATGCTTAGGTCATTCTCAGAAGCTTTCATGTTTAGAAATGAAGCTGGTAATTTCAGTTTGTGCACAGTTCATTTATACAGGTTTAATCTTTGTCAGGTCAAAAAAGAGATGCGTTTTGGTTTTTTTTGCTTTACATTCGAAGATTCGCCTTAATTTGCACTTTTGAACTACTACCATTTACTTTTTTTTATACTACTACAGTTTTTTTTGTAATCAGTTATTCAGTCAGCTGGTTTAGCACATCGGTACAGGCAGTGCCTACAGATGGGCTATCGTATTCACTAGGTATCGTGATCGCACCTTTTTTAGTTTTTTCTTCGGCGAATAAATGTATCCCTCATGTAAGTCGGGTCATTTCATTCTCTCCCTATATTTAAAATTGTTTGATGCCGTCACACCATATTTTAAAGGATTCAATGAACTTTCTCGTGCGGTCTTGGTATGAAAAATGTTAAAGCTCCGTACTCCTAAAAAGTTAGCTCACAAAATAATACTTAGAGGAGAAGTACATGGGCTAACAACTAGAAATGTCGGAGTCCACCTTCAAGTTATTAAATTTATAACGTCAGCTTTTAATAAATTATTCATAGTACAAGCCATCAAATCGCATGAGACAAATCCTGCAAAGAGGAAGGAATGTATTGCGGTCATGCCCAAAAAATGTTAAGTTTTCTTTGGATCGTTTACGCTTTGAAGTCTACTGAGTCCGTGTGTTCATTTTTCTGGAAAACGACTGTCACGGTTTTGATTAAACTTTCAAATTATATTCTACCAGTTAGTACCCAACGTTTCTTCCCCATAAATATCGCCTTGAATTCGGTGAACGGAGATATAGGCCAATGAAGCTAGAACATACTATTTTTCATTTTTTCAAATAGTCAATACGCATATACTGTTCTCTAAAAATGGCAGAACTCTTTAAAATGTAATGTCGCCGGACACTTCTCATGTTCTTCATGATTTGATTCTTTTTTCTTCAGGAGCAAAACGCGAACACATTCTTCGAAAACCTTCAGCGTGGATATAGGGGGGTTTTCCATGGCACGATTCCGTTAGTATTAATTCGAACTGTGTCGCGATTCGCAAACAAATTGCTACCTGACTTCAAATGAAGCGTCTCTCAATCTGGCAGTCCCTCTGATTCATCGCTTGTTCCTGGTATTTTCATTAACCGCGGCGTCTTTGCAAAAGGAGGGCGTCGTTGCAATGAATCACTGGAGAGTGTTCCAACAGTGCAACTAGGTCACCAGGATGTACGGTTCATTTTCGCTAGCCCAATTAGGATTGAAACGGTTTGGACGAATACATTGAGTTGGCAATTTTGCACGACGCCTAGCGACCAAATCAGTATTATCACATTCTGCTATCATCTCTTCTTCAATCTAGAGCCAACTCAGGAATGCTACTGGAGCCTTATGTTCATGAGTGTCTGAAATCGAAGAGGTACCCGCATTTTTTTTCTCTTCAGGACGTTGCGGCTTCCAAAAGTCGAGATGTAAATTCACAAGGAGGAGAACATTTCGAACAGGAAATCCACCACGCACCGGAGCTACTGCACGACTCAAATCGGAAGACTCTCTGGCCATCCTCTGGCCTAACAGATTTGCCTGAGAAAGTGACCAATCTTCTAGAGACATCCAATCCCCAGCATCCTTACTCAAGAGTCAACCGCACGAGTTACGCCCTCTAAACTCTTGGCAATTTGATTCCATAATGCTCTCGACAATTTGGTTCGCTTTCATGACATGAAATTCTTCACGTGTTCATTACACGGCCGTAACTTCCCTGAGTAGGTCAGAAGAGATCATTTCTTTTTCAGCCGTGTGTGTTTTATAGGCCACTTGTGAATTTGCTCTTTTGTCTTTCTTAGAGTGCTCTACAGATAAGGACGCTGGATGGCAATATCGTCTTCATGATTGTAGACTGTGAGAAACATTCTTTGATGATTGTGAACGATGTGGGAGCTGCCACCACCTATGACTAGTCTGAATGACTCAACCATCATTTCGTTAGTGGAATTAACACCAAAGAAATAGCGTTGGAGCTCCGAAAGGTGGAGTCATGACGCACTGAAAACCGTGGACAATAAGCCGAGTAGTTGAAGATTCAAACAACACTTGTGCCGGTTAGTGTCATGGTGGACAGCATTACATTTCACACATGAAATTACTCACTGCGCACAAGGGTAGATCATCGATTGTGGCACTGGCAAACCCTCAGACAAAGCTGTAATCGTTTTATTTGCCAGTCTGCTCATAGTGCCAAGCTGTTGGCCGCCTGTGAATAAAAAGACTTCGCCCATAACCGCATGGGGCGCTAGTGATCGTCGCCTCCTCGACTTGGAGGACTGAAATTCCTTCGTTGAGCGTGCTGCTGAGATCTCCCAGAGAAGTCAATATTGAATGAGTTCACTGTTTGATAGTTCAAGCACGTTTTAGAATATATTCGTTCAAATGCCACATAACTAAGAGGGATCGTACGCAATCGAGTACTAAGTTCACACATCTTTGCTATCGAAGCGAAAAAAATACTGTTGACACGCGGGAAACAAACAAACATACAAATGATGAACCATTTGGATCCACACAAATAAATATTAATGTTGCTTCATAGAGCCTACCTGCAGAACGAGGGATAAGACCGACAGACTGATAACCGCCTTCATGGTTTCCACAAAGCTCTGATCCGAGACGGGGTGCGATAAATGGTTATATATGACCTGTTCTCCTCCCAGATTTAGTTCCCGGTCACGCCGATACGTGTCAGAAGCACCGGATACCAGAGCCTGGCGCCTCCCTCGTTCCCAAACTGTTTACCCCAACAGGTCACCCGAGACCCAAGAACCAGACCATTCGGGTGTTTGGACACCGGACGTGTTCGTCTTCCACTTCCTTCCTGCCTGCTTTCTTCGCGTGGACGGAAAATTCTCAACGGAATCCCAGTTCCTCGAGAAGCTCTTTCGAAAGTGATGGAGGTCTGTTCGGTATTAAGTGCGGTTTACACTGGGTGCGCCTTGAAACGTCTGACGGCTATGGACAGACTCGACCTTGGGCTCAGGGCTAAGGGCTCTGCCTTGTTTCCTGATCGGTAAGTGCCAAAGATACTGCATCAGTGAGTCAGAATCAAAACAGAAATTACCCTCCAGCAGAAGTGCTCTCCTATCATCCAAGTGAGGCTTTATCCAACCATAGCCTTTGTTATTATGAATCCAACCTGGGTTCATCACCATTAGACAGTAAGTGACCCGCTGCAGTTAGGTTCCAATTCAACTGTCACAGCGATCAAACCCATTCAAACCAAAGTCAATAAAGCAAAACAAATGTATTGGACTGTCACGGGTGGACTGAAGCACGCCCTAACTAGTGCTAGTCTAAAAACTGTACCACTAAACTCAAGGTACTGCCTTACTGGAGTCCTGGTCACTAGGCACTGGCTATACAGTATTCAATGTCGGAAATGATTCGAGGAACCAGGACCGACTAGGTACGACAAATGGCCAGGCTGTTGGACAGGTCAAATGGCCCGGTCAATAAGGATGCTCTGAGATATCCCTACAAATGCGAGCACACGAAGGCAAACCCTCGGTTCTGAGAAGAGTTTTTGGGGAGGGTACCATGATAGGTATCCTGGTTTTGTCGACCCTCCGCTGGTTTAGTAATTCTGTTGAAAAGTCGGTATATTCGTTTGTGTTGTGTGCCTTGAGCCCCCTGTATTGCATTGTACGTAGCTATCTGGATGAAGTACATCATTTTGATGAGTTTGTCTCATTTCGTTGGTATTATATGCGATGAGTGCTGTTGGAGACGATGGCTTCCTCAGTAGTTACAGGGTCTTGTGACAATGGAACTTGCTGAAGCTGTTTTCAGAACATGGCTGGTTAGGGTGGATTGCAAGTGCCTGCGTTAACACTACATTTGTGTGTTTGGCTCACACTTTTAGTGGTGTGCTGTGACGCAGGAAATTCCTGACTGTGGGGCACCCATCGTGGCGTTTGGTAATTCGATGTAGGTGTTTGCACGTAGACCCTGTGTATGTAGTGACGTGTGGAGTGTTAGAACCCCTTGAAATGTGAATAATTCGTACAGCTGAAGAAAGTAAAAAGTAGTCGAAGAATTCGCAAAAGAGTTCGTTGTGAGGCTCCGTTCACGATTGAGTTACACTCACCTTGATACTTTAAGTAAACATGCCGGCAAGGAATGGTTGCTCTTTAAATCTGATGTGAATGTATAGGCTTCACAACTGACTAGGTGAACTAGTCAAACGTGACTAGCAAATACAAAATTATCTATTAGTATGAAGCTTGTAACGTACTTGGAAGTTTAAATTTAAAAATCTGTGCACGAAAATTCATTTCGTGAATAAATCAAGCAAAACCTATTAACACTACCTTATCTACAGTTCAACCGAATGACAACGTTTTTGGGCAGCATTTGAGATGGCTGGGGGAGTGTTTAAAAGTCGAAATTTATTCAACTTTAATTTTGAATAAAGAAAGATGACTAAATGGCCCCATGAGGAAATGAGAAGAAAACGCCTAAAGCTTGAACGCAGGATGTTAACAATTGGATAACAGGAAAACCACGAACAGACGTTTACTTAACTGAGATTGCCACACGGGAACTCACCTCTTGACGCTTCAAAAAAGGAATTTGAGGAGAATCTTAACTTGATACCACTGACTAAATCATGGGATTTGGAAAGACTAGTTTTGATCTGTTTTAATACAGGGGGTGCTTGAACTTGCTGATCAACTAATGCTAGCTTCTGGGAAAAAGTACCGACTCACATTGATCGAACTGAAGCCAACAAACCCATCACGTTCAATGCTAGTAGATTTGCTGGCTACATCCCTTTCCGCCACTCCACACACTGCAGTTATGTTACTTGCAGAATAAATAGGTCATAATAAATAATCGATTAGCACTATTGTATCATAACTAACTAAGAAAGTCAGATCGTATCTAGCCAGTACATGCGCGATTGTTCTTCTGTGGGGTGGGGGTAGAGTGATGGAATATGAAGCGCCTCTAGTCATTCCCAATCATTCAGCTCTACGGCAACAAAACCTCTGTACAACTACAGAAACATTGCGTCGTCATCCCGTTTTTAAAAAATTAAACGCAGCGGCAGCGTAGAGTTCAGCAATCACCTTGAGTGCATTTGAAACTGAATGGGAGATACTTCATGCACGACCAGTTTCTGTTATCTCTTCTATAACTGTGTGCACACAAAGAGTTTGGGAGATTTAGTGGAAACATTTCTTGAAGCCTGAAAGCATCATTTTTATAAGATGAGATTCATATTTTGAAACACCGTCGTTTTAACTGTTGAAATCGTGAGTTTTGGGTGGAATAACAAATGTAAACACAGATTGTGAGAGATGGAAACTTTATTTCTGAAGGTCAAAATTAAATCAGATTTATGGCACGATGAAGTACAATCCATGGTGTTCCAAATCAAATGATCATTCGACCAAATAAGTTTATGAAACGGGAATAGTGTGATGTGAGAGAGCGAGTGGTGCTTACCAGCATCCACCACATCCTCCGCAGCCACCGCAGCCACCACCGCATCCACCGCATCCACCGCAGCCTCCACAACCACCACCGCATCCACCGCAGCCTCCGCAGCCACCACCGCAGCCACCCCATCCTCCACAACCTCCACCGCACCCGCCACAGCCGCCGCAACCGCCACAGCCGCCTTCACAGCCACCACAACCACCACAGCCTCCACCGCAACCTCCCCAACCGCCACAGCCTCCGCCGCAGCCACCGCAGCCTCCGCCGCAGCCACCCCAACCACCGCAGCCTCCGCCGCAACCTCCCCAACCGCCACAGCCTCCGCCGCAACCTCCCCAACCGCCACAGCCTCCGCCGCAGCCACCACAGCCTCCGCCACAGCCACCCCATCCACCGCAACCGCAGTCATCCCAACAGCCGCCTCCACAGCCGCCTCCACAGCCACCTCCACAGCCTCCGCATGGTGCAGAGTTTGCGTGCTGAAAATAAAAACGTATATTAATACACTAAAACAAGAAAATCCGTTTACAACGCTTTAAAAAGAAGTATGCAATGATGAAGTCCTCACTGACTTACTATCGTAAATGGCACAATAGGTCATATGGCCGCGGTGCACACCCCATTACTGGGAGTACAGTCAGAAGATTATATATACTATCGTAAATTGTAATATTTACTTTTGGTAAAACTCCTTTTGAATTCTTTTTTTTTTTTCATCATTTTCACGTTGGCATCTTAATATAGCTCATCAAAGTACACGTCTGAATAGAGGCCCAATGTTACTGAACGTGTCGTTTATAATTTTTACCTCTTTCGTCACTTAAATTTTGCTTCTCGCCGAGCCAATCCTTAATTAGCGCATTTCTCACAGTCGCTTACAATCCACAGTTGAACCCTAGTCGTGCCCTGGTGATCAAAATGGGTAACTGACGCGGTATGAGCCAATCAAAGTCCTAAGAATACCTTTTTTAATTGTTTTTTCCTAACTGCATCCTGTTTTCTCGTTGGCCAATTGCGACAGCATATTCATTGAAGGTGGTCGGTTCAGTGCATATCTCCTGGCTCTACTTTGTAGTTAGTTGATTTTCTAACGAGCGCGTTGGTTCTCGTTTCTTCATTTCTTCTTATGACTTTTTGACTGATTAATTTGGTAATAATACGTTAATTGACTGTCGAGTAAGTTCATGAAAAAATGTAGACGAAATACTTACATTGGCAACGAAAACGAGGCCGAAAAGAAGTGCGAGCTTCGTGACTGAGTGCATGTTGTTGCTAGGAGGATCTGCTCTCTACCTAACAGGTTTTCCACTTGCTGTATATATATATTGAAAGGGCTCTTTGTGCTCTCCTGAACGTGGCCTATCCGAAAGGATCCGGAGGTAGACCTCACGTTGAGCTCAGATTAGAAGGCTCCCCGGTCAGTTGATGAGAAGTTTGGTCGCGATGGATTCGCTACTAAACGCCCTTCTTTCACTACCTATCTATGTCACCAGATAGTGGATCATTAATCCTGGCCGAGAGTGGGTCAACGGGGAAAAGGTTCATCGTAATTAGTTTTTTTTTTGGAAAAGGACGTTACCTGGCGTACCTAGTTAATGGGAATTTTGACGATCGTTGGTGAACAGATATTAACAAAACTCAGGTACATCTCAGCTGAAATCCCCTTCAGACTGGGTGAATAAGTGTCGTATGACTGCCCACTCCAATAATTTTACTTTCCTTAGCCATACAGTGCGAGAAGACAAGTTATAAAAACAGAGACAATTTTTTGTATAGTTTTCATCAAATGCTTTCGATTACTATTCGGCATTTGAGCCTGAAAAACGCCATTCCCAAACACGAACGTACGAACAAACCAAAATCGGCTCAAATTTGATATTTAGCACGCAAACCAACACGGAATGTCAAATTATTGGCATGAACCAAATAGGCCCAAAATCAACAATTGTTATTGTAGGATCAAAATACCAAATTTTTTCCGAAACCATTTTGACTATTTTCTTGAGATATTTTGGATGGATACAAATGAATTATCTAACTTCATCATACATCTTTTACCCATGAGGAAATGAGAGCGGAAAAATAAGTCAGTAGATATCAGGGGCGCCGCATCACACAACTTTTCTTAGCTCTACTTCAATTCACTCATGTTCATAGCTTTTTCTACTAACTGAATTTATTTGTCACTCAGTTCATTTGAACAAAAACACGACTTTACGGCGACAGAAAGTGGCTGTGCTTATAGTTCCAACATTTATTGTGCTGCTCATGTACTCATGATCTGGCCATTATTGAGCAATCGGTGCACTGAGAATTAATGTGGCTGCAAACACGATTTTTTTTTAGAAGAACGGTAAAAATTATTCTGGAGTTATCAGGTAAAAACTTAAAAACAGCGGTGGTTGAAATCTCGGAATTTCTGGTGTAGCTCCTATATATCTTACAAGCGTTATTGAAGACTTGTCAAACTCGTCTGAACCCCTACCTGAATTATTCAGATGATCCTAGTAACATTTGAACGGAGTAAATAAGGAAAAACTGCGCAAAAAACGATTTTTGTCGGAAAGTTTGGGAATTTATGCTGCTCTCGTTATTTTCCCACAAACGGGAATTGTATGGTAAAGTTATCTCATGTAAGAAGGGAATTTAAACAAAATCGTAACAGTTGTTTTTGGGCAAATAAATATTTGTCGTTTTGATCGCAATGATAACTTGATTTTGAGCGAATTTTGCTCATGCCCTTATTTTTGCGTCCCATGATGACCTAAAGGCTAGATATCAAAATTGAGGTGATTTGCTTCGGCTGTTCTTTCAATCGCAATCACAGACACACATACACTCACCGACCATTTGCTTTTTACTTCGCAGAGCCAGGGAAAGTAAGAATTAGGAGAGACCTCCGAAATCCCGTAATTCGAACTAACGTTGTTTGGTTGACTGACTTGTTTCGAAGTGTTTCTTCTGTAATTCCAAAACTGTGAACAGGAACTCCCCAAAAGACAGCCTGTTGATAGCCTCATCAATTACTTATACGTTGGTTATTAAATGAAGTAGCGGCAGCCCAACTTACAAAAACTAACAGGGTAATTCTTTAGTGATTTGAAAAAAAAAGTTTAGCAGTGAACTCTAGAGCCAACAAGGAGAATCACTCAAACCTGTATCATTCATTTATAGTATATGTATCTACAACTGGCAGAATGAACTTGTCGCTGACCGGAAGGAAGTTATATCTGCCACAACCCTTCCAAGGTCCTAGCGTGCACCCATTCCGACCGCAACGCAATTCGTTCGCCAGTGTGGTTACCTGCGAAAGGACTGAGTTCGTGTGAAGTCCTAGCAAATTTCATCTGAAGGAGATTGCTGCTCCGATCCATGTTATTGTGAAGTAACCTCGAGTAATCACAGGCCTTTTCTTGTGGCCCCCACTACGTAGTCAATGTTGGAATGACCTTTTTTTGGAGGGCTGGAAGAAGGTGAACTAATGAGTTGGAAATAATTCGCTTTCCACAAATTTATAAAATACATTAAGCAATTCAAGTCAGGAACCAACTGCCCAACTTACTCGATGAACTTGTCAAAAACTACTTGTCATCATAGGAATATCAGTCACAATGCACACACACTCCACCTGACTACATGAATTAATTAAATACGGCTAGATATTTTAGAAACCAAAATACACTTGATGAGTAAACATAGCCCTTTTACGTTTTGCGTCTGAAGAAAAAATATAAACGTTTATTTATCCAACCCATATTTTCCTGTCCACCGTGAGAGCCTCTGGTATATTTTCTGTTTATTATTTTATTCACTTTTTCCTTTCTCGTTTCTGCAGTCATTTGCTAAAGTAGCTTAATAATTCGGCTTTTAATTGAATTGGGGAGTAAACGCTTGAATGTAAAGTGTATTATTTAAAAACACTCACTCACAAGCGTTACGTTACGATACCTAGGACGAGGATTACTTTCGTAATGCCTCGGGAAAGAAGCAAGAAATGTCGAAAAAAAACTCAAACCCTTACGATGCTACAGCTTCTGAGAGAATGAAAAATATCGAGAAAAGAAGACAAATTGTGGAAATGTTGAAACAAACGCTTGATTTGCCAAACAATGCGATGTACTGAGTGACTCCTATTAAAGGCACCGGTCGATGGTGGTCTAGTGGTTAAGGCATTGTTCATATTTATCGATGTAAGTCGAGAATTGTGGATCGGAGCTCCGGCGCGATTGCCGTAATTTTTGCCTGAGTCAGCAGCTCTTCAAAAGCATCTCCTAACTACCTCAGTTCAATTGGCGCCCAACGTGGGGCTTATTTAGGTGCAAAATAGTCAAAACATAGAAAGTGTTCAATTAGTTTTACCGGTGCAATAAAATAGATTGCGCTTGCGCGTTTTATTGTACTAATATTCGTGATCAAGCCAGAGGAGAATAAACGAAGTTCTGCCGAGTTTACCTATTCTTCACCAAACCACTACTACACAAAGTGCACAGAGTTAGGAAAGAAGCTCAACAACTCCAAGTACTCAGTTAATATTCGGCTACTTTTTCATGAACGTTGAACTATGACATCTCGATTCAAACCTTTCAAACAGGGTTTTACGAGAATCAGTTTGGGAGCGTTTGTGATCGACTCTGGTTCGTCAGAGATCTGAAAACCATAAATTTCGAACCTCAACTTCTAAAATAAGAATTTCCGAAAGAATCTGTAAGCGTACTTCCACTAGTAATACTTGTCGGAATGCGTTGTAGCAGAATTTAATACCAGCTTTCCGCCGATGGGACGGATTTTCTTTCGCCGCCTGCGTTAGAAAATATCTGGTGCGTTGCAACACACAACTTTCCTTAGCTCTACGTCAATTAACTTTGTACATGGCCTTTGAACTCGGTCAAACAACACGTCACAGCAGCAGGAAACGGTAGCGCCTACAGCTCTGGAATTTATTGTGCTGCTCGCACTCATTGCAGGACCATTATTGAGCAATTGGTACACAGATAATTAATGAGGCTGTAAACGCGATTTTATAAAAAAAGGATAGTAATCACTTTTGCAGAGTTATTGGAAAATAACTGTTAGAACTGGTAGTAACCGCAACGACAGTAGTTGAAATTCAGGAATTTCTGGAGTGAGCCCCATGTATCTCATGAGCGTTTTTAAACACTCACCCTTTAGGTATTGGGTTGGACTACAATACCAATTTTTTTTAAACATTCTACAAGAATTCCAGCGGAGTTTAAAAGGAAAAAACTGCGCGAAAAACGCTTTTGGTCGAAAATTTTGATAATTTATTGTGCTGCTCTCGTCATTTTCCCACAAATGAGAATTTTATAGTATCATTGCCTGATTGAGAGCTATCAATATAAAAAATGTAATTAAAATCGTTAGAGCCGTTTTTGAGAAAAAAATTTGGTGTTTTGATCACTATGGTGACTATAGTTAACTTTCGGTGGATTTTGCCCATACCCTCATTATTGCGTCCCATGGTAACCTGTAGGCTAGACATCAAGTTTCCGCTGATTTGGGACGGTGGTTTTCTCTAAAAACTGCGCTAAAATCGATTTCGTCGAAAGCTTTGGTAATTTATTGTGCTGCTCTTGTCATTTTCCCACGAATGGGAATTTTATGGTATAATTCCCTTATTGAGAGCTATCAATATAAACAATTTAATCAAAATCGTTAGAGCCGTTTTTGAGAAAAAAAAAAAATTTGTTGTTTTGATCACTATGATAACTATAGTTAAATTTCGGTGAATTTTGTTCATACCCTTATTTTGGTGTTTCATGATGACCTGCGGGCGAGATATGAAGTTTGAGCTGATTTGGTACGGTGGTTTTCTCTAAAAATCGTATACAGACACTCACACACACATACACACAGACCATTTTCCCAAATAGTGTTTTTCGGACTCAGGAGGGTCTGAAACATAAAGATCTGAAGAAAACTCAAAATTTTTTGTTCAGCCGATTACGTAACTTTCCTTTCTACTTCGTAGAGCCAGGGAAAGTAAAAACGAATTTGATAGAAGAACGATTAGTTTCTCAGACTGCCATTCATGCACACGCTCAGACTGCGTTACGCTGCTGGAAATTACCGATGCTTTGACGATACAAAGTCTTCCACGCTTGCTCGATGACGATTCAACTATCAGTCGCTCGTTGGATTTGTCAGAACTCCGGTGTTGAAATAATCGCTCGAAAAGCTCGTAGAAACTTTTCTGTACAAATACAACGATCGACGAAAAGTTTGGTTCGATCGAAAGAAACGAAAATGACACGACAGACGACATGTTGGACACGGTAGAAGAAAATGACCTATCGCCCGTTAATTTGCTTCAAGACGAAAGTAGATGAAAGTTGCCACTTAGATTTTCGTAGGGCATCACTAGAAATTCCGAGACAACTTTTGTCCAACGCTATTCCAGAAGACATCCGCTCGGACCGCAGAGGTGTTAATCCAACTCATAGCCTCTACGTAGGTACGATGGTTAGGAGAGAAAGAATAAAAACCAACTCAAGTTTCAGAAATAACGATCAAATGAAAACGGCTTCGAAACAAATGATTCAGAGCAAAGAATTTTTTGAGAATTGTGCCGAAGAAAATCTAATATTTCTGAAACTTATTGCCAATCCCGTGTTGTATTGGGCTGAAAGAGAGTTTATCACTCTTAGTTCGTCGGATTGGCAGATACTCTTGGTCATCATTAAATGATCTGACTGTAAAAAACTAGGTTTACCGTTTGGTTTTTGTTTAAATATGAATATTTTATTGACGACTCTGGATTGAGTTGAGATTGAGGGCTATTTCATATATAAATGTGGAATTTTGTGATTCGGACTATCGGCAACTTGCAGTCATATAACAGGGGGTTTTGTTGGCTTCTTCTAGCGGAATGACAATTTTTGAGTTTAGAAATTCCGTCTTTAAATGTGAACATAACCAACAGGATAAACCTTACAAAATTGAGATTGATTAAAAACAAAGGCTTTTCCACAGACAGGGTGAACTACTCACGCATGAGTAGCGACCACTAAAGAAACAAGTTCAACAAATTTCACACCCTAACTTAGCCCTACACGAACATAACTACCTATTGCTGAAGTGTTTGTATAATTCAACAATTGACTAGATGAATTAGGCTCAAATCACGAGTTTTCCCTGAGACGGTGGAAGAAACCGTCGATAGACTAGTGCGCTCGCAACAAAAATATTGCTAAGTAGGGCTTTGAACTAACGGCCTCCAGCTCAAGGCTGTCCATCACAATGAGGCCAATTGAAGCCGCACTGAGAGCGAACACGAGAGATGGAGATCGGTCTTCACAATGCTTCGAAGAAACTGGAATTAGACAAAAAATATATTCGAATGTGATGCACATACCTCGACTGCGAATTGCAGGTATTTTCGAGAGCGGTGATTATGAAGAACCGAGGTGTTCATTGAATAATCAAGAGAGGCTAATAGTCAATTTAAATATTTGCCAAGTAGTAACGATTGTGTTCTCTCGCACCTAAGAGTTAGGCTGGCGCAAGCGCGCCCTTGCTGCGCACATCGCACTATTCACCACAAGCGGTTCTTTTTGAACGCGATAGTATTCACAAACGCTATATAATATCCCAATTTCGTGTTTAGGGGCGCACAAAGTAAAATCTCCGCGTCGAAACTTCATGTACTTCATGCTGGGCCCAAGAAACGAGCTTACGAAGACGGAAATGGTGGGCCGAACAACCTACAAAGGATGTCGATTTTCAGATTACGAAACAAAAAACTTTTGAATAGTACAATACAAACCAACCAAACCAGGGGAACTCGTTTAGTTATCCCGAGTAAAGTCCATCAAAATTCCTCGCTATTTGAAAGATCATTGTATTACAATCATGTAGATCATGTATAATTCCTTAGATTTTCGATTATTATTCATTTTGGATAGCACACCTATTTTATCGCGCGTGGGGTCCTACTGAATCAAAAAAGCCTAATTTAAGGGGTGTGCGCGTGTCTGCCACGGCTGAACGTATTGAGCCGGTCATTACTCTCATTATTTTACGATTTGCGAGGGCTTTTAACAATTTGATCGATTGTAGAGTGGTAAATATACACAAGTTTTGTTGACGACGTATGCTTCGGTAGAAACCCGCGTAACTTTCGTGTATAGTTTCAAATTTAGTTTTAAAAAAGTCATTTAGTTCTCAAACCACACGACGTTCAAAGTAACGTCTAGATGTAGGACTGGTCAGACCAGCAGCGAAGGAAGGGTTTTGTGACGTAGGGGTTGCTGATACGGTAGGTAATAAACACTAGTCATCAATAGGTTGGCTTAGCGGTAAAACATACAGTGCGCAGTAATACGGTACATAAATTATATAATATTCACCACAACTCAACAAACAAAACAGGGGGATGTTCTGTGCATGCCACTAGGTTTACCCTATGTTTTGGAGGTCTCTAACACGAATTTGAGGTTAGAATTGATCTATCACGTAATAGTAGCCCTAACCTTGAAAAATAACCAAATCGACAATTAATACAATTAAATTATGCATTCATATCGTTTGGTAGAATCAATACCATACCAATACATACACGAAGTTTCGATACGTCAGAGTTCGTTCCTAACCTCAAAAAACGGCAGAAATCGTATGAATCGGCCGAAAAAAAGGAATTAAATTACACCTCTCTACGAGTAACTTATTGTATTGAACGTTTTAGCTTAATTGCAGTCTCCGGTTGATGAATTCATGACCCTAACCTCGTCAGGTGCCAAATTAGACATATGAGCACTTCGACGTGTGAGTATTATCTATCATTTGAGGCTACTAAAGCTGAATGTGGTTTCCAACTGATTTCAGTGGATCCCAATTCATTCTTAAAACAATTCAACCTAAAATATACCCGAAAAATGTAACAACTGACTGGATTACTCTCATCTTCCTTAACGTTTTCATATATGTGCTGTTAAAGTATTGATTATACCAAACTATATGAACAAAATAGAAATTAAGTATAATGCATAATTTAATTGTTTTAATTGGTCGATTTGGCAATTTGTTACTATTTCTTTACGTTAGGGCAACTTTGACGGGATAGAACAGTTCTAACCTCCGAAACATAGGGTGAACCTAATTTTCAGGGCTATGTGGTGCTACGCCCCTAATAGTGAACATTACGCCATCCAAAAAAAGAAAAACTCAATGTGTGTGCTTGTGTCTGTAGTCAGATTTGTAAATTCTGATTGCATCAAATTCTGAAGTCATCTCATACGCGGTAAATGTTCATGGTCCATGAAGCACCCAGTTGGCTACCGTTTTAACTTTCTTTAGCGCTACGAATCAGAAAGGCAAGTTTTGTAGTCTTCTAGGAAAGAAGTTTTCAGAATTTTGATTTAATTGCAGTTGTTTTTCGGATGAACACCGATTTTACGATATTAGAATTCTTACTAAAAAAAAATCAGGGTAGTAGTGCAGAAAAGTACTGGTGCGATAAAGAGTTAAACAATGGCCATGAGAAACATCAGGAATTTTGGAATTAAAACTAACTGCTTTTCTACGGAAAGACATAAAGTCAGATTTATTTCAAAATTGAGGAAAATTAATTTGAACTGAACATTCCTCACTGAAAATTAGAAAGGTTTGAACTAAAATTTAAAAACGATTTAAAAATCAAACATTTTGTTTTGTAATTCCAGAGTTATCAATTCAATTTCTAATATCACGAAAATTTCAATTGGTATCTTGCTTTGTTTTTCAATATTAATTCTCAAAGTGATCATTCCTAATTGAGTTTTAATTTTATTTTGAGTTTTTTGTTGACATTACGAAGATTTATTGGGAAGTTTTTTTTCCACTCCCATGATGTCTCGCTCGAAATTTGAATATCCTTTTTCAAACGGAGAATTTCATATTCTGAATCAACTCCCGATGCAATGCAGAATATTGAGCTTTGACTTGAGTATTTCCTTACACAGAGAGTTTGGTTTTAACAGTTTTGTAGTATAAATGAAGAACAGTAAAGTTTGACGTTTTTCGCTTTTATTTCTTTCTCGCTTAATAGTGAAATGTCATTATCAACGCGTTCAGGAATGTGAATTTTGTTTTCAGAAAAAGGTATTCTAATACGAAACACGTTCTCTATTTCGTTATCATAATATTCATCCAGAAGTTCCGTCAGTTCACCCTTGAGTTCCCCTTTCTTTTTCTTGTAGTCAACCCGCAAGTAAAATATGCTTTGTTATAAAAGCTCCAAACTGAGGAACATTACACATTTAGAGATGAAATTACACACCTGCGTTGCTGCTTTTGGGGGTTGGATGATATCACGCTAGATGGAGCCAATCAATCCCCTGTCGCATGATTGCAAGTTGTCAATAGTCCAAATTTATTCTGCTGAATGAAACATTTAACAGTGGAATTACTATGCACTCGGGTTGTAATTGCTGTTATTTCTGAGGTTAGACGACAAACCAACCCCTCTCCCCTCCACATCATTGTAAGTTCATGATAGTACAACTAGTGTGTGGTGTATTGGGTCTCGAGCAACAAACTTTCGTTCTAAGTAGTGGTCTGATTTGAAAAATATTTCGTAAATTGTGATGGATAGCTGTACATCAAATTACGGTACTTGTGAATTTTCATTCTTGTACCAATGACGAGAGCAGTTTCTCCTCATAAATAATGCTCACGTGACCTAAGCGTTCTAAATAAAACCAGAATTACAGTACAACAATCTATCTATGCGTTGGAAGTTTAATAATTGCCATAACGTAATCGGGAGCAACCTCGCAAATTCCGAAATGACTTTTCAGAGTATTAAAGAAATTGGGTTGTGTCCGCCAGTAGGCAAATACTAAAGTTACGGCCAGACGATGATGTCTTTACATCGAAAGCGCTTGCCCACAGTAACTCACAAGCCAGAGGAGACGGACTCACCTAACAGGTACGTTAACTTTAGACTTTTCAGAGCTTTTTTCTAATTCCGGAACTTTTCCCGAAAAAAATGCGGCAGTCTCATCAAGTGCCTAAGGGTAAGATTTTAAATAAAGGTCGTGACATGATCAGCTCAATGGGTTACAGAACTTTAAAGTTCGTATGGGCGGAATGTAAAATAGATTAGATTTATAGCAAGAGCCATTAAAATAGCTAAATGTTCCTGGGAGTGAGGAAAGTTGTGATGGGTAGCACAAAATATTTTAAACAAGTTTGCAATACCTTTTTGTTTTATCAAAACACATCTGTTCTCTTCATCTACATTTTTACAGTTTCAATGCGGATCTTACGAATTCCTCTTCAACACTAATTTAGTTGCACATTTAAACTGTTGCTGGTTGTGAGAAGTGCTACCTCATCAGAGGTGCCTTCAAAAGAGATATCAGAAGTAAATGTTTCACGCACACAAGGGTTCGTGAAAAGATGGAGGAGGAGCAGGATGTGAGGTATTTAGTAGTTAATAAAAGCACGTAGTTGTTCTTGATCCTGTTTTTGAGGACAGTGACTCGGTTTTGTCGCGAAAGTGACGACAAATCATCGAAATTTCCCCCGGAGCCGTTACGTAACTATTTATTTACTGGAACCCGAAACCGGACCGGATCGGACTCGATTTTCGAGTTCTAAAAGCAAAACCGTCAGGGACGAAACCGCGGCGAATTCACTGTTGAGACTACGTCGTCCTAGAACTTCACCGGCTTCGTGAGCTTCTGCTTCCAAGGCAATCGCCCCGGCGGATGCATCGCTATTCCCTGCTCCTCGGAATGACCAGCCTCACCTGAGCTCCTAAACTCATTGACCAAAACCCCTCCAGCTCCCAACGAGAGCTTCTTCCAACCTCAGGCTTCATCTCAGTTGCCTTCCGACTCCCGAGCTCTCCGCTTCCTGAATATCGCGTGGGGGTCGCCATGGGTCCTGGAATTTACGGATTGTGTTTGTTCCGTGAGTTAAATCCTTTTCTCGCTCTTAATGCCGTTTTCATGCAACTTTTAATTCCCTTTTTTAACGCTACCTTGACTGAAATAAAAACACGATTAGGTGTCCTTACCGTCGTCAGCCTTTAAATCGCTCAAAGCGGATGAATCACAATAAAAATACATCGAACGCGATGACTTAATACTTTTGTCAGGTTTATCAATGATTTTTTGTTTTGCTGGTGAACTCTTGACTCAGACAAGACACGTTCAATTGATTCTCAACCCTTTTTGTGTTACGATCCCACCTATTCGATAAAAATTCCTTTCACACCGCCAAACACTATAGTAGCATCAGATTAAAAATGCACAAAGCACCGCAACTTTATTCTGCCTGCGTGCTACTCTGTTCTGTTCGTGGGTTGAAGAATCATCGCGTTGACTAATCATCAAATTTGGATGTAGAAACGATATTTTTATTTTTTATTGCTTCCTGCCACTAAAGTTTAGTTTGAAGTAACGTCCTTTTTGAAATCTAAGCAAAACGTTTACCGCAGACGACAACATCTCGCGCACCTTGCATCTGTTTACACAGTCCCGAACTGCGTGTTGTCGGTAATTCCATTGCGATGACTAAACGTGAAGTTGGAGCTGATACGAACACGATTTTTTTAAAATTTATATTATACTTAATGGTTACATGTAAGGACGGCAAACACCCAACTAGAAACAGCGCTCAAATACATCAGAAAGACATCTGGCGCGAAGCATCACAAGACTTCCCTCGGCCCACGAACATTCGGCTATTTTTATCGCTCTGACGACTAATTCAATTCATTTCCCACTCAGTTCATATGTACTTGGTAAAACATATGGAAGCGGTTATAGTTTTAGAATTTATTGAACTGTTCGAACTCATTCCATAGCCATTATTGGTCAAACAATGCATAGGAAAAGTATAAGGCTGCAACACTATTTTGTTTGAGAAGGGACGTGTTTTCCTTTATGAAATTATTGGGCAGGACTATTAGGTACTATGAGAAATGATAATAAGTGAAACGGAGGTGGTTGGAATTCAGAAATTTTCGTTCAAGTACAACATGTTTTTCTGGAACTTATTGCGTAGCTGCTACTTATGCCACGACCTTCATTCCCAAAACCATCGTATACTTGATTGTTGAGACTGTCAACAAAATTTTTGGAGATGTTTAAAGGTTCTGTAATATAATAAAAACGAAAAAGTTCTACGATAAGACGTTAGTTTGAATTCTGGAATTTCTGAGGTTCTCCATGACTATCTAATGACTGTTATTAAGCTTTCATCGTATGGTTAGCTTAAAAAATTACCACTCTGATTTATTTTACAACGCTACTATCATATAAGCGAAATTTATAATGAAAACACAAAATCGAAAATGTTAACAATTTACTGAGCTGCTCTTCGAATTTCCCAAAGAACGACTACTGCTATGGTAGGGTTATATTATTGATTACTGTTCACGTAATCGGTGGAGCAATTGTTTGAAAAATGTGTCGTTTCGACCACTACGATAACTATAGTTTTGGACGTACTCGTATTTCGATGTCCGAAGTCCTGTGGGTAAAAATAAACAGCAACGAAGCGCCATATTTTGACGGTACGAGAATAGTTTGCAAACTATGAACTACAGTATGTTTGTTTATATAAGAATTTATTAGTTTGCATTTTATTCATTTTGTACGTTTCATTTATTTTAATAGTTACATTGCTATATCTATTATTATTTCATATTGGTGTACTCTTATTTTATGAGTTTTATTGTGTGATTTGAGCTTACTTCATGACCATGAGTTTACGTATTAACAAAACAAATAAATTGTTATTGATCCTGAATGGAACGCATGTTCCTGCTGTTACGGAACTACAAGCGTCACGTTTTACGCTGGTCGGACGTTTAATTTATTTTCGTTTTTTTTCGAATCGGTCGTTTCGAAGGAGTTGGTTACTGGTGGCAGGACCGTGGATAACGGGAGGTGACAGGACGCGAACGCGTCCGGTGCCTTTTTGTTATCAGAGCGTATAAATGTCGCGTCCGGGCGGCGAACAATCTTAGGGAAATACCGGCTTCTGACGCCCTTGGGAAGTTTATTCCTCCAGTCGCAAATCTTTGAAGTCACGTTGAACGTATTCGACTCGAGAAAAAAAAGGTGACCCGCGTTGATGAAGTTACATAACAGCGAAGTATCTCTCAGCTTGCGTGGCTCAACTAAGCAAAAACATATAGTGCTACGCAAAACACAGCTTTCCTTAGCCATACGTACATTCACCGGTTTCCGTGGTTTCAGCTACTGGTTCAGTAAATTTTTCACTCAGTTAACTCCACGTTTTACGATCGAAGTGGGAGCTCTTAATGTTCCCAAATTTATAAAGGTGCTCCTACTCATGCCACGACCATTATTGATCAATTAGTACGCAGAGAATTTATAAGACAGTTAACATGCTTTTTAGAGGAGGTTCGTGTTTATTGTTATCGGATAGACACATGCCAATACATACCTATCTAAGGCATACCTCATTTAGCCCAATAGTCAAGCCGTAGCCCTGACACCAAGCAAAGAGCTCTCACTAGCTTCCTCGCTGGGCACTGCCTACTTATTGATACCACCTCAATAAGATGGGAAAATCAGTAGCACTTGAGCGTTGATTGTTAAGCGAGGAAGACGAAACATGCGAGTGCACTGTCTTAGCAGCTGGGAGCTTCAATATCTTTTTCCTAGGGTTCATTGGACCTCATAACATAGCGGAGTCTGTAGCAAAAGACGTAGTCAGCTTCTTTAAAGGGACTTTATGTACGACGTCTTTTGTTTGGGCTGGTTACACAGTCCCAGTAAGCCAAACATGTGGCCTTAGCTCCGAGTGCCCTGAAGCCGAGAAATAAAAATAAAAAGGTGTCTAAACCCCCTTTACAAGCCCTGTTTGGTATCTGTGAGAAGGGAATCACCGGAACGAGATCAAACCTGCTTACTTCTATGAGGCAGCTTACCCAGTGCAGTACCAATCACAAGACTGGAGAGAATAGGAAGCAGAGGCTCCTCCTGACGAACATCCCCAAGCCAAGCCAAGCTCTATTGCTATGTCACAAGACACCTCACGTCCAACCTGTAGAGCTATCACACCCCTGTGGTACAGAGAACCCACATAATCGACGAGTCGATCAGGAGCTCCCACAACCCCTCTAAGGCGAAGGTCCCCGAAGTCGTAAGTCTGGACGCAAGTATGGCGGGCTAGCTAGTAGGGATATTTTTCCCGAAATGATATTGCGGGGGTGCACCAAGGGGTACACGCCAGGTGGATGCCTCTGTGGGATGCCAGGGTAAAAGCGGAGCAATCCGCCGATCCCTGGAAAACCCAGAAATGGGTTCCCCCAGATATCGCAGTAGTCGAGGGTTCACTAGAGGTAGTCCCTGTCCCAGTCCCCCTTTTTCCTTTTTGCCCAATGGGACGGAGGCGGGTTAGGGCGGAGAGGCCGGCATTGCCTCCGCATACCTCTATATCGAAACGTAAATGTCAAAACCATTCGCAACGTGTAGGGTGACCGTACGAGTACGTAATTGCTTCTCTTCTTTCCGGCCAGGGACCATACTGTCTGCAGAATTGTAAGACGCACATATTTTCACATTTGTTTACTTTGGGGCAGTGATTTGTTATGGTTGTGAGTTATCATTTTTCCCTGTAACTATTTACATAAAAACTTGCAGGATACTATCATCTAACTAGTACCTACATTTTTCCTTCATAAATTGCGTTGAAAGTACAGGAAATCGTCGTGTTTACGGGTATTGCAGAAAATTGTGCGTCGTTGCGCTTAGGATATCTTTGTTTTGTGTAGGATGCAGAATTCAGTTTATGAGAACGTAAAATTTTAATAATTGATCAGCGCAAAATCATGAATGAAGAATGGCCATAGAATTTACGTCGTGAGCCGCCCTTCAAGCGCGAGTCACGAACTCCGATGGGGAACGAGGCCTCTGGCTCGAGGCTTCGTTGTTTCCAGCTTCAAACGGAAAACGAAACGAAACCCACCGGTGGGATTCCTCGGTATTCCCCAAGCAGATGAAGAGGAGAACCGTTCTCAGCAGGAGATTCCTCCCGCGCAAACCTCCTCTTTTCAAGGTTATCTTTGACTCTGTTATTAGCGGTGGAAATATATGTATCTATCTCTTCGAGCGCTCCCTTTCGACCGCGAACGTAAGCCAAATCCAACCTCGACCAATTTGGAACCACTTTTCGTCAATCACCTTGACAAGGAATGACTGTAGAGTGCAGGATGGACACTCGAGAAAGAAAAAAAACAAATGACCGATTCCGCTTGTTTCAAGACTCCGCATTTGCGTCTTTTCGATTCAAATTAAAGATATTTCAAGAATTTTGTGGGCTGGCTCAAGAAGTACAACTATTTTTGCACCTAAAACTGGCCACTGATGACAAGAGACCACTTCGGACCTTCGAACCTGATCTCGAGCCCCACGCTGGTAGGGAGACAAATGATGGCTTGGGAGAGGCTAAGGAAAGTATGTTGAGTCTACATTTAAAATTGTATGAATCCAGTTGAAATTGAAGCGGAGTAAATACAATGCACATGAGGGAGGATGTAGAAATGAGAATAATAGTCGGATATCACACACAACCCTTCAATCGAATGTATTACACAGGACTACGAAGAAACAAAATGTTTTTTTGGTGGATTTCACAATTGATTTTAACTATATTTGTGTCGCTGAATCTAAGTATGAAAATAGTTTGTTTTTAGCGACTCTATTTTTTTAGGTAAAAGGGTTTCTAAGGTGCAGTTTTACATGAAATATACAGTCCTAACTCCATTTTGTAAAGCTATATCTCACACATACAAGGTTTGGTTACTGTATTCTGTGTGTTTGTCATATTGTCAGTGTGACTTATCAAGTAGAAATTGGGCTTATTCAGATTTAGTCTGTGCAAGACGGCTGGCTCGCTCTTCTCTCGAAGGAAGTGCCAATTCAAGCGTTTCTCCAGTTACCAGAACTCGTGTGAGAATGATTATTGTCCTTTTCAACACCCTTCTGTGATTATGCGGGGATGTCATCAATTCCGCAACGTTTCAACCAAGATGAGTTGAATAACCTCATCAAAGATCTCAATCTGCCAATAGAAGCTTCCAGATTGAAGGACGAAAACTTACTAGAACAAGGAACCAAAATTACTTTCTACCATAAACGAGATAAGGACATACCTCCGGGATAAGATGCTACCTTTCTCCTCTCAAGAAGGGGATCTTGCACTTTGTCACGAAATTGGAAAAAAAGGGTCTTCCTGAATATTTTCCAAATGATCTGCTTGTATCTATTGACGGCTCACTGCAAAGTTTGAAATTTATACCTCTGCACAATGGGAAACAATTTAGTTCAATGCCATTTGCTCACACAACGAAAATGAAATAAGAATAAACACCATTGCTTTGATCTTGGAAAAGCTGAAGCATCAGGAACATCAATTTGTGTGGATATGACCATTCTCCTTGGACACCAAACATTCTTGCTTCTAGTGCTTCTAGGATTGCAGAAAAAAACACCACAGGCCTAGAAAAGAATTGCCTAAGAGAGAAAACATGGACGCTGGGAAAAATAATGTCATTAACGCCTTATTTGAACGGGAGAAAATCATCTTTCTTCCTCTGCATATCAAGCTGGGCCTTATGAAGCAACTCGTGAAGGCTCTCAATAAAAGAGGATCTGGTTATGGATATATGAGGAAGAACATTCAGCAGTAGAGTGCGGAAAACATTAAAGCAGGAATATTTGACTCATTAATGACTCTGCCTTTGTGAATTCGACGAATGAGGCTGAGCGAAAAGCCTCTTCATTTGTTGCAATTGTCAGAAATTGTGAGAAAATTATATGGTAAACGAAATGCGTAGCAGTTTCAAATCCCTCGCATGTAATACGAGTGCAGTATTTACACAGCCATTTACCATTTTCCTGAACATCTAGGGGGCATGAGCGAGGAGCATGGTGAAATATTTCGCCAAGATATTAAAACAATGGAGAACCGCTACCAAGGAAGATGGAATACGCACATGATGGCAGATTACTGGTGAATTTTAAATAGAGACTGTTCCAAAAATACATTCAAGAAAGACACGGAAAAGAACCTTCCGGAGTTTTCAGTTACTATCGTTTGTTTCATACGTACTTTATTCTTTTATCTTTGTATATATTAAAGTGCAATATAGCATATGCTATCATATTTTTATAATATAATAATCAAAACTTCATGAATCCCTCCTCGATTTGATACATTTATTTCACTGAAAATAGTGTAATGTAACATATAGTTCACTAAAACGTTATATCATAAAAATATGAGATGATATGCAAAATCTAACGGTATATTTCAAATTCAGGACATCAAATTCATATAAAATCAGCTGAAAATACTCCGGTCCTGAAACAGCTGTTGGCCAGTGTTACCTTCGAAATGAGTGTGAAATGGCCCCAGGGGTTGGTACCACATGGAGGTGATAATGGGGTGTGATTGTTACCTGAAGTGAGCCCCCCCCCCCCTGGGGGTCTAGGCTGCATTGCCCAAGAAAAACGAAAACATGTTGCTGGAATGGGAGAAGTACGGCAGCGATTGGAACGAATTAGAAGTAATAGCCCATTAGAGAATATTCATGTTTAATCGAAGAGCTGTCAGCGAGGAGTTTCCAGAACAACTTTTGTGTTTCTGCCTATGGTGGTCACGGCGTGTCAAATAATGTGATTAATTGGTGTCGTTACCGATTCGGACCACTACCGACTCCTATAGGTTGACTGGGAGCCCTGCACTTCCAGTTCGTGAAATTTCGATTTTGTGTTAGTCAAGTAGTAGTGCAACTCACAACCTCACAAGGTCGGATCTTCGTGGGAATGATTTATTACATTTTGAGAAGATCGTTAAACATATTTAGAACGCCAAAAAACAATATAACGAATTGTTTGGCATTTACATTCACAATGTGTTTTTTCTTCACTTTTTCAGTATATTTATTTTCTTCGATGGACGCCAACTGCGCGCAAGGACTGCAATTTGACCATCCAGAGAGATTCAGTGATTTTGACATGAAATTAACGAAGGTGAGAGATGAGATACAAAAGTTATCGTTTTCAAGTATTTTCGTGGCTAAGTAATCTTTTACGTAATTATTTTATTACACAATTTGTGTTGAGACGCATGAAGGAATTTGGTAGGAGTGTTAAAAAATGAATGACTATGTTCCCTATGTCAATAAATTATCCAACCGGTACAAGTGGAGTGTTTCAAGAGAAGGATTGGAGGAGATGGAAAACTTAAACTTTGTTGAAGGCAAAGTAAATAATTGACTCATGTCGTGGCAGCTATAACCCCCCCCCCCCCCAGCATCAAGACAGGAATCTCCGTAAATGTGGCCTTTGCGCCGATACTGGGCTTGTTCGGTTGCACATTCGTCAACACCCTCGCCCTTTTATATATATTATGAGAAAAATATATGTTTATATTGGTTTTATAATGATGTGCAGGAAAAGAGATACGTGTTACTCTGTTTTCAAACAGTACGTATATTATATTTTATAACATAAATATTTTCCTCGTAACTTTCAGCTTTGGTAATTCGACATTCCGTGAGTTGACTACTTGTGGAGGCTGACCATTAGTTTTTTTGTTTGTTCCTTGACAATTGTTTATCCAGTTGTAATGCGACAGAGAACCTTAGGGCGCTAACTATACCAGATATAATCAGTTAATCGAATGGGAGTCGCACAGCAGCCTATAAAATAAAATTGCAGGTCAGGGTTGACGTAGGGTGTCTTGAACAACGTCCATCCTGCTATATAGGGTGATATGGGGGGGGGGGGGTCAAGCAACGCTTAAGCCGGCTCTTCGAATTCTGGAGGTTCCCACGCCACGCCTCTAGCCCAGGCTTGTAGCAAGCAAACGAATTGGTGGGCCGTGGCCTGACTGGAGAGGAACCCACGCGCCAGATTTTTCTAAGGAATTCTGGCGCTGGGCCTCACATTCGCGTACAGACTGCACTCAAATAGTGCATGGGAGGCATACTCGGGTACTCATTGAACGCTGAACGCACACTCTGACGGAAAAATTAGAGACCCGTCCCTGGACAGCAGCTGTTTAGTGGCACATGGCATTGCAGCCCAGCGGAGGAGCTGCAGGGCAAGACGTAACATAGTTCGACACGCCGGGTGGATGCGCCCCCAGCATCGTCGGCCTCCACACCATATTGAATCCTCTTTCTTAGAACTTTGCTAGGAAAACACGGTGGGGGCTCGCCCCGATCACCTATCAGAGGCAATCCGTGGCGCCAGTGGCATTGGGATGCCTCTGGATTGGTGAGGAAGTGTGGGGTAGACGTGCGGGCGTTGTGAGACTAGGATGAGCTTAACCACTAGCTAAGGTTAACGTGTATATTGGAATAATTCTTACTACTTCTACCTTGACGAAGGTAGAGAAAGTTGTTCGGCTCGTTTTATAGTTTAAAAACACGAAAACCCGTTTTATTTTTGCTTATGATAATATGGTATTATTGAATTAATGAAAGCCTTCTGCTGAGTACTCTCAAATATTTTGTGCATGACGTTGCGTTTTGAAGTTTCGTTCTTTTTTTGTTTGGTAATTTAGTTGATAGCGAGTAAAGAGCCTTCCAATCTAATACTGTCGCCGATAAGCCTCAAACTCGTTTTGGCGATGCTTTACGAAGGAGCGAGAGGTAACACTTCCAAAGAGATTCGACAAGTGTTGGACATTAAGGACTCCAAAGCTCTATCCCAAAATCGGCTTACTGTGATTCTCCAGTCGCTTCAGGTTCGTTCACCTTAATTTCAAGCCTCCATGTATGTTGTTTTTTTGTGCTGTGTCGTTTTTTCGTCTTCAGTAGTGAACTAGAGGCGGTCAATGCGGTTTGGAAGAGAAACATGTTGAGCTGGAAATAACCTTGTGACGATAGAGACGATAACAATAATCAATTAGGAAAAAAACATTCTTCAAGATAAATACGGTTCGTTAGAGGTGGAGATGATTGTGAGACGCGGATATACCGAAGGTCGCTTGCATTTCCTTCGAATTAGAGATTCATAACGCTGTCGGTCCGCTGGCAAGCATCAAACAAATTCCGTCTGGCCAACTATCTGATGATTCATTGCCATTTTTAAATGCGTTCGTTTTTAGTACTTCCCTTAGAAGCTCCTCCGTTTTGGCTTGTTGGAAAGACTCCTTTGTAAAATTGGTCCAGGGTGGTTGGAGACAACCCAAGGCTGAGCCTAATTTTACCTGTTCCACCCCAGGACCGGAAGTCAAAAGTACCATTCCATCGCTTTAATACCACAAAATGTGCTCTGGAATTTGCTAAAATGATTTATTTATCATAAATTCTTGTTAAAATTGAAATTCTAAATTGGACGCCACTCGGCGCCCTCTCGGCTCTGGGCCAAAGAACATTCACGTTCATGTGTGCAAAACCTACAATGACATTTCTTGATTTTTTTCAGCTTACCTACGTAAAAAAGGAAGAAAGAGTTAAAAACAAACTAAAAACGGTTTTGAAAAGAACACTCAAATTTTATAAAGACTAAAATTAAAACTTACAGGCGAGGAATTATACGAGTATAACAGGACTTCATTTTTTTAGAGAAATGAAAAGACTTGCGAATGGGAGAGTATACTATGGTGTCGAATCCAAGCAACGGAAGTTGTGATGATGTTGCTAGGGAAGGACGACGGGGACGCGAGTAACAACGAGAAAAGATGGTGTCGTGTCGGGATTTCCGTCTTGAGAGTTGTTGTGTCCGGTTATCGAAACGTGAACGATTTGTGTGCTTAAGAACATTTGATTAATAGAAAGAGGACTGAAAATACAACAGTTTGTTTAGTTTTAAAGTTATTGTTCATAAAGTTTAGACAGTTCACGCGTTAGTTGTACTCGTATGTTGTTATTGTCTTTCAGAGTTAAGCCAGTTTTTATCAGATATGAACAATTGGGAAACGGTACAATACCAAGAATTGTCAATAATACGTACAAGAAATATCGTAAACTAAGAAGTACAAAAAATGTAAGCTTTGAAAAAATACACACACTGGCTAACATACTACACCTTTACAATTATTTGGATTACAATACTTACAGCTCTCATAAATACGTGAAATAATCAATAACTCATTTGTTACCATGAAAATTTTCAAAATAAGGATGAAGGCATAAGCCTGGATGGTAGGAACCATTTGTTAGCAGGAGGCTAGTTGAGGCAAGAAAAAACCTGCAGTCGGGGGCTCTCCCGATAGAGCAAAGAACCTTGTTCTGCCACATCTGTGTCGAAAAGTATTAACGCATTTTTCAAATACGAATTAATTGAAATATATTAGAAAGTATGGAAAACTCAATCATTACTTACCTTAACTGTAGTACATGCACTAATAGCTAAATCCAGAGACGACTGCTCCTGAAGGAGTACTGACAGGCGAAACGTAGGAAAGTCAGGACTTGAAGGCGTGCCCTAGCCAGGTTTCCAACTAATGTAATGGAACAGGGCCACCAAACAGCGGCGCTTCGGTTTGTATGCGTTAAAAAACGGCTGAGCCACATCACACGCACACAATTTACCTCAGCCGCACAAGCGTTCGCCGGTTTTTACAACAGTGTTGCTTAAGATTCTGACTTTTGCGTTGCTTGTATGCTACGACCTTTATTGAGTAACCAATCCGTAGGTAATGTAAGGGGCTGTCATCATTTCGAAAACTCAAGTTACTGCTGTCCCGCAAATTATTAGAAAATTAGTGGGGAAAGGGTTGAACTGCTGAAGAATTAATTCCGGAGTTTCGATTGATGTTCGTAACCATTTTATAGTTCTTGGTTAAACTGCCTGTCGTTGCCATTAGCTTATTAGACTACCTACGCGATTGTTTTTAAAATAGCAGCGCTGAAATCGCTTTTGTTACAAATGTTTGACGATTCATTGCGCTGCTGTCGTCATTTCTGAGCGATGAGAATGGTATGTCACTTTTCAATTAGTCAGATTGCCGAAAGAAAAATTGAATCAAGCTCGTACCATCGGCTCAAGGTTTTTATTGAGCCGCTCCTGTTGATGCAACTACCATCATTGAATCTCCAGAGCATTGGAGATTCATGACACCGTCAACACGACATGGAGAGTATTATGTGCTTTGTAAATATCGTGTGAACACTGAGCGATGGTAGTAAGTCGAACGGAGGTGGTTGGTCATCTGATGAATCTTATTAAACCCTCATCGTGTTTATTATTGGGCTATTGTCCCGATTTTTCTGGCGCTGATAAACATAAGCCAGTTCCTGGCGGGACATGGAGACTCCAACGCGCTTAGTATCTCCTCCCTACACGTCTTACGCTGAATCGTAGATTCTTCAACAGTGATTGATGGTGGTTGGATAAGCAATCAAACCTTGTTTTCTGGTACTGAAAAAGTTTATGATTGTTTGCCCTGTTTGCGAAGATCTTTGACAATTGGCACCCAAGGGAAAGGGTAAAACAAGTAGAGATCCTGATTAAGCTCCATTGTATGGTGCGGGGTGTCCTAATGTCGTACCTCCTCGCTACTTGCTGTTCATTACTTTCTTTATTGTACCGTAGGTTTTGTAATTTATTGCACGTCGAATTCATTTATTGTACATCGAATTTGTACATTTTCAGGGGTCCAACAGCGGCTACGAAATTGCCGTTGGCACGAAATTGTTCTTAGACCGAGCGGCAACCCCGAAGCCTCATTTCGAACAGAGGATACGGAATTTGTATAACGGCACCATCGAAAAAATCGATTTTCACAACACCGCCGAGGCCGTCGCTAGAATCAATTCGTGGGCGAAAACGGTGACGAGAGGTCACATCAAGCAACTGCTGTCGGAAAGTAATGGTTTTTAAATATTTACGAGAGCGTTAATAGGTTACGTCAACCATAAAATAAAAACTCGTTAATTTGTGTTGGAACGTGTCGAGACTTTCTTGAGGACGCACCGACGTCGGTTACCTTGAAATCAAAACTTGGCGTTCGGTTAATTTGCCACTTACTATTACCTCTTCCTCATTTCTTTGCCTCCAGCCCGACTAAGTATACAATTATCAGGTGCTAAGTATCACCCAACTTTCCACATCACTTATAGAATCCAACGCACGCAGTTAAGGAGTTAACACTTGAACAGCCAGACGAATTTCGGACAATCTCATTTTCAAATGATTTTCGGCGTATATCGTCGTTCAACAGATGGCCACAGAAATAGTTGCTCAGAAGAAAACACAAGTCGTATAAGTCAAAGATTATAAGTGCATACAGATAGGTTATAAGTCAAATCAGATCAAATTCACCCTGGAAATCAGGTCGGTTTTCTTATCAAAATTACCGTTCCTGAACCCTTAAAGAGATTTATATCAGTCTACTCTCATGTTGGTAGCAGTTTCGCTATCAAGCGAGAGCCGGACCCCAAACTGTGGAGGTACGGCAGGTTTTGGTCTTCACCAGTCTCCCAGTGGAGACCTTGTTACCCCGTGGAGACCTTGTTGCCCAGTGGAGACCTGGAGAATCCCGTACCTTCTGGGAGAAGTTCTTATTCCGGTTTCTCTCCTGATTTAACTATTTATTTGGGTGGCAAGTTTAAAAGGGTTCTTTACTATGACCTTCTTCGCCAACTCTGTGCAGGTTTGCTTCGTTGCAGTCAATTCTGGCAGCTTTGTCTGCTCTTCCTACAAGCTTAGCTCATTGTTGTAGGAACTACAATGGAGCAGCACGTGGTTTCTTGTTTCCACTTCACTAGAGGTGCAAGATGCACGATGTAGATTTTTTTGAAAGGAAAGAAGTGTAAACGCGCATTGAAGATCCATAGGGAACTGGATCGTCCACCGTTCTGTCTCAACCGGCATTCTTCTAAGCCGTTCACGGATACTGAGAAAAAATTCATACGTGTCACTCCTCTTTGACTAGGATTTCCATCTCGCTTGCCATATATGTAATGTCCATTCATTCCATTGATGTCTGTGCAGAGTTCAGCCCAGAGTAGTTGAGGAAGCTCACGTATTACTCTCCACTTGTCAACCATGAATTCAACGGCCAAGACAACTAGTGATCAACCAGTGATCACTTGAAGTGCTTCTGTCGGCGCCGTCTTATAGTCCTTGGTGATCCACAAGCCAAAGATTGGCCAATATTCTCTGATTGACTGTGAGTTGGCTATGCCTAGATAGATGACCTTGTACATGAGGATCGTGTCGTAGTAACACAGTCCCCAAGTGATCTTATTGATTGTTCGTAATGAGGCAAATCTTGCGATGGTAGTGCCTTTGAGGAACAGAAGGTTGGCTAAAGCATCACCTCTAACCTTTAATGACTCCTAAGTATTTGACATGCTTTTCAAGAAGGAGCCTCTGGCTGCCAAAGCGTATTGTCGGTTGGCTATTCAATTTTCCCTTTAGGAGGATTAACTGTGTTTGTTCCTCAGCCCCCTGAGCTTGATGTGCTCGCACTATTAGGAAACAGTTCGCAGCACGTGGTGCATTGATCATTTTGACAGCTTAAAGCGTTGAAAACACATTTTCCAAAGACAATTTCTATGTTTTGTACATTTAATAATGATTTTTACATATTAATTTAGCCTCCTAATCCTCTGAATTCCTTGAGAGTACCATAAAATTCTCATTTGTGAGGAAATGACGATAGGAGCCCAATAAATTATTAAAAACTGCTCGAAGTAACATTAGCGACATTTTTTCTTTACTCGCTCATTTGATACCGTCAATTTAAAAAAAATCGGGTTCGTAAAAATGTGTGGGGTAGATTGAGGTTTGGTCTTGTCCTGACACTTTATCCTTCATTCTCTTACCAATCCACCATCTCGTTCTGCTCATTCAGGGCAAGCTTGACCTGTGCACAGTCCTCCCTTTCTCTCTACAGAAAACTCGCACTCATCCAAAAATACACTACAATGGATGAATCAGACTAATTTCAAGCACATGGACATTCACATCCCCCAAATTGAAATATTTGTTCAGTAAATTTATGTTGGATTTTTTGTTAGTCGATTCGAAAGAGAACACGGTGCTCCTCCTGGTCAACGCCCTCTTCTTCAAAGGCTTATGGGAGCATCAATTCCCGTTGAACCAAACGAAAGAAGACAACTTCTACGTTGACGGCTCCACGACAGTTCGAGTCCCTTTCATGAACGCTGTCCACTCTCTGGAATACGTTGAATCAATCGAACTCAACGCCTCAGTCGTCAGATTGCCCTATCAGGTACGTAACTTGTCGGAGGGTCGGCAATTTCGACGCAGCCTTTAAAATAGTTTGTGAGGAGAATAGAAGTAGTTAATGAATATGGCGCATGTAGAAGGTTACGGACAGCAAGCTTACGTGGAAAACTACGTATTGAAGTCGACGACAATATCAGCTTCTGCTGCTACTCCATAACGTTCATTAAGAAACCATCTGTCCAACTGTTTTTATGTGGAAGGTGTCTAATTTTCTGGAAACACTGGGGAACAGTTGCACGAAAAAGACTTGAGTTTTTTCGGTTGCTTTTTATAAATCTATGACCATTACAAATCTTTTACCTCGTAGATAGTGTTCAGCTCAACTCTAGCTGAACAGTTCAGTGCCCTTGGCCCTAACAGAAAATCCTAAGCTCAAGCCTTGTCCAACTTTCAACAGTAGCCGCCAATCCTGGAATCCTAGAGTCCTTTCCTCTGCACCCTTCATTATCCCACTTCCCCAGTTTTTACTTTCCACCTTTCCTTAGGCACTCAACTCCCAAACTTGTTCTGTGACCTCGTACAGTCAGCTCTCAATCCAGTTGCACTCACTTGCTCTCTGCTCTCGTCCAAACACCAGTTCATCTATCCAGAGACTCCTCTGAATTTTGTTCCCTCTCATACTTATATCTCCTACCTCAAGGGTAAGAACACAGTTGTCTCTTTTGTCCATCTCACTGGTCAGCTTTCATTTACCTGTACTCAACCTCACATCTCAACCCCTCTTGCACCTAACGGGTAACTTATTGAGTTTAGCACTCTCTTATAGATTTATAAGAAAAAGCCTCGTTCACAAACCCTCAGAGACCATTCTCTCAAAGAGGTTTTTTGGAGTCATAAGCCCTTGAAACGTTAATATCGTAACATTGTTTTATGGTCAATTAAATGACCTTACTACTTCGTTAAAAGCAAAGAGCTCGAGGTTTGCGCGTGTGAAACGATTGAGGTCGTTCCTTTCTTCGTTGAATACTCGATAATAAGGTATTCTCGGTCGGGAATGAGCAGTTCAGAACCAAAATGAACCAAAAATCCAAGTTTTTGTATTTGTTTCAAGAACAATTTTAACTAATGTAATCACGCTTTCAGGATACCTTCTACTGATACTTTACTTCATTTCTTTTAAAGTTCCATCAACAAGAGGAACTATCTCAGCACAAATTCGGTGCGAAAAGATGCAGGTTCATGAGAGAGGGGTTTATTTTATGATTTTTGGAAAACCGGCTGAGACGCTTTTGTGGAGCTTTGATGTAAACCGAACCGTCTTCAGTGATCTTAGTGAACCATTTCGAAAGGGTTTCGAATATGATTTGTGAATATGATCTTCGTTGGCTTTAGATCACTGGAAGAATAACAAACTCGTTTGCTTTGTCAATTTATTTTGACGAATAGTAACATCAAGTTGCTGATGTTAAATGTTATGCTTTGAAAATGCTCTTTTTTCACAGGGCGAGAAATTTGCGATGTACATCGTCTTGCCGATCGAACGTGACGGGTTGCCAGATCTCGTCCAGAAATTGACGCCCGAGATCATGAGAAGAAGCGTGAGCGAAATGCAGTCCATTTCCGTTCAAATCAAATTGCCCAAATTCGATTTCGAATACTCCGCCAATTTGTCCCCAGCGCTTAAAGAGGTACCAAAGCAAATTCTCGGGGAAAAAACAATATTTTTGTGAAAGTAAGGAATACTCATTTTGATTTTTCGGTTACAGTTGGGGTTGGGGGACATGTTTTCGCCGGAGGCGGACTTGAGTGGGATCGCAGTGACAGACAGAGAGCTGGTTGTGTCGAATGTCATACAGAAAAGTGCTTTGGAAGTTAACGAACAAGGAAGCACGGCGTCCGTCGTCACTTGTAAGGAAATGCTTTTCGTTCTAAATACACCGTGGCGTGATCTAGATGTAATATTTGTTATGTTACTTGAGTATTTCATTCGTCTTTTTGTGTGAGTGCTAATCGGAGTGGTTCAGGCCATAAGTGGCTACGGAATTGAAATCCTAATTTTAATGTAACAGTATTTGGCCTTTGACCTGCCGTACATCCCGGAGTTCGGTGGATGCTACAGTGGCCATATTAGCGAAACCGCAACTTCCACGACTGATATAACCATCGAGGGTTTAGGAACAGCGATTTAATAAGGAAACAGACCTGATATTTGGCCAATCGGTGTCCCAAGATGCCAGACTCTGCTGTGAGTCAGTAGCGATTGAGGAAGCTCATGGATACGGAATGAACTGAGGTAGAACGCTATTCCGGTACTAAGTGGCAGTCGAAGTGTCCGTTTCTAAAGAAAACTATCGAATTTCCAATTCACCTCTAACAAGAGATTTCCACGGCTGATTATTGTAAGATACACAACGACCTGTATCCGCGTGGTAACCATTGCAGGCAATAATCTTTATGTTCGAGGCTTACAGAATCATCCAAGCTAGAACGTCACTGCGGAGGTTCTCAAAATGCATAAACTGGAGATTCAGCAAACTTGAATTATTGACAACCACCAATAACATCAATCGTCGTGCGTGGCGAATTACTTTATTCACGTATTTGTTCACACATGAACGGGAACAAGCCCAGTAATAATAATTATGATACCACGACATACTCGTGACTATGTACGAGATGCTCCGCTGAAAGGGTGTAGAGTGCTTAAGTGGGCAGCAGAGTGTGCGAGGGGTCAGTGGGGGGAGTAAGAAAGAAGCTTGGCCACCTAGTTGTTAACGTCGAGGTAGGTCAAAATTAGGAGTAGAAGAAAGCAACAAGTCACATTGTGAGGGGGGGACCTGCAGGCCAGTCTAAGCAAGGATGGAGGGAGCATCAAACCAGCCTGAGAAGAAACCATGGAGGTTGGCCATGAGTTATGGTCACCAGGCGTCGGGAGACATTGTGTGTGGGAGGGATACTGGCAATCAATGTTGGAACGAGCGATATCCGTCTTGAATGTCATGTACCGATTAAATACTCAGTGCATTCGCTCGTGGAATACAAGTAACTCCCTGGCATTTTGGTTCAGAAAGCCAAGGAAACGCATAGCACGATTGGAAATCTGAGCAATACAGCTCAGTGAATCTTAGCTGGGTGTCCGAAAGTATTCCGCGGTCCTTCACTATAGAAAGACGTGTGAAGGTTGAGTTGTAGATAGAATGGGTGTGGAGCGCAAGAGCACGGGAGCTATGAAGAGATGTTATAGCATATTTTCCTGTGTTGAGAGAAAGCTCAGCCTTGGCAGACGACGAGGGAGTCGAGGCTATCTTGCAGGAGACCACAGTCGGCGTCAGTCTGAACGCTAGTGAAGACCTGCCATCGCCAGCGTAAATGAGGACTTTGTCCCGGCTCGAGAAGTCCGTCGCAGGAGAATGTATGGCCTGTCGAGTGTTACAACTGTGTGAAGGAGCGGTTTTTGTCTTCATTTAGCAGGAAGCCTTCCAACTTTCAAAGATATCGATCTTCGTGTGTGGCAATTTCACTATTAAATAAGAACCATATATCCATAAGACTGGTTTCACGAGAAAGTCTTTATTAGAAAGTCTATCCCCTTAAACGCTTGATAAGTGGAACTGAATTGGACCTATATAATCCTTGTGGTAACAGGGATGAAACCCTTCAACATAGTTTAATGGCCTGCTGAATATGACGGGCAGGTGGCTGGTAGTCACAGGCTTGCTTTCGTCCCACATGGTCAATCCCGTTTCTGAATACTCAAACAGTAATCTTGCGATCCATCAAGAAGCTTATATCGGTCGTTCATGAAAGAAAGCAGAATGTGGCTTTGCTTACATGCAAGAGCTTCGGTAATCGCACAGCATCCACTAAACTCAGACCTGTGGTGGTACGTCAGGTAGTGTCATTTAGCAAATCTTCCCGTAGAACACTTTTTGCAATAAATAAGCATTTTAGCGAAACGTTTCGGCGTTTTTGGGATTACTTAATTACTACTAGCGTTCTCAAAAAAAAAAAAAAAATCACGGAAGTAGAAATTTAAACGAAAGTTAAACTACTTGTACGATGGGAGTGTAATAGTGGCCTACATCTTCGGGAGTAACTTTGGAAATTCCGGAATTCGAACAATCGTCGTTTATTTGACGAACTTTCTTCCCAGTTTTCCCCTTAATGTGCCGGAATAGTAAACGTTAACGTCCCCGAAAAATCATCTTGGTAGCCCCACCAAAACTACTTGATAAATCGGAACGTAATGCAATAAATTTCGGAACTTTCACAGTCTCCAAGTTTCCTTATAGGACGTTGTGCTTTTGGTTGTTATTAGAATCCGGTGTTGTACACGAATGATAACGAGAGAGAACGAGAAAAAAGAACTGTATTTAACAATAATTGCATCAACTGACGAGACAATAACAACGAGGGCACCGGACTCGATAAGAAACTGAAATAATAAAGAGTGCGGTATCTGGGAAAAACACAGAAGGAAGTTAATCAAAACGACCGGAAAATCCGCTTGACGCGCAATCGACGCAAGAGATCCGCACATGCTAAGTTCTATAACTGCTGTGAACTGTAGTTATGATGTCGAGTAGTGGAGTGAGCAATGTCTAAATAACGTGACTTAAACAAGTTGTTTGGTGCAAGAGAGGGCAAAACAGAGGAGGGTATTAGTTGGGGAGAAATGACAGAGCGAAACCGGAAATGAGAGTTTTGGCCCAATTGAAGTAGGGGAAGAAAACCACGCCCCCTGGCCAATCATATTATAGTACGAGGTTTTTGGCCACACCCCCCTCCCCACGACCAATAACATTATAGTACGCCATTTTAATCCCCTCCACCCCACCCATTTACCCCCTCCACCACTTTTGCCAACCAATCATACTGTAGTACCTTTTTTACCCCCACCTTCCTGCACCAATTTCCGGAAGTTGGCCACCTCTCCCCCCATCAACACCTTGGATCGAACGCAGTTCCTCATGTACTATAGTTGAGCACTGTATCCAATGAGCCACCAATGGACTGTCGAAGAATAATGTTAACTGTAATGTACGTGAGGTGCTGCATTTGATCCTAGGGAATGAACTTTTTTTTAAAAAGTGCCATCATCCAAACGCTCGGGAATTTCAGTATGGGGGGGGGGAGTAATCCTTCTACAGCACACTCACCAGGAGTCTCATGGGAGGAGTCTGGAAGGAGAGGGAAATGGTAAGTACTGTAAGGAGGGGGGGGGGATAATACACGCATATTAGAATGTAATATAAATATAACACGATTGGTTGGTGGGAAGGGCAGATGGGGGTAACTTCCGGTAATTGTTGTAGGAAGGTGGGGGTTAAAAAGGTCGTACTGCAGTACGATTAGTTGGGAAAAGTGGTGGAGGGGGCAGAGGGGATAAAAAATGGCCATATTATAATGCGATTGGTCGGGGGGCGTCGTTCCCCCCCCCCCCCACTTCAATTGGGCCAAAACGCTCTTTTCCAGTTTCGCTCTGTCATTTCTCCCCTACTGGTATTGTTATACTTGCTAAGAGATATGTATCTGAGAATGAGAGAGTAAATAGGGGGTGGATACGTGAACTGGTATATTGGCGAGAGTAGAAAGCTAGCGAGTGTAACTGTACCAGATTTTAAGTTTAGTGTGGGCAAAGAAAAGCTGACAAATGAGATGAATAAAAGAGAGGACAGTACCGTGATACAAGGTAAAACGTGAGAAAGTAAAGAACAGAGCATGAGCTCATCCACCTTATAAGGGGGTGGATAGGTGAACTGGTATATTGGCGTGGAAAGAAAGCAGGCGAGTGTAACTGGGCGAGAGCTGAGAGTTTAGCTGCCCTGAGAGAGCTTCAGAGTTGAAATGCTTAAGAATAGGGGGCGAGTAAGAGCTGGGAAAGTGAGATGAGGGATGAGGGTAGAGAGGAGGGGAGAGGTGGGGCTGAGGAAAATCCTACAGGGAAAACAGTAAGAAGGAAAATGCTTTTCAGGGCTCAAAATTATGTTGGCAGGGCTTCAAATATCAAAGAGTAACAGGAGGATCTGGGAATCTGGAATTGTTGGCTTGTGGTTGTTGAAAGTTGGGGAAAGGCCCTGATCAGGATCTAGAGCTGAGCCGAACGTTCGTAATAAATCATTGCAGTTTAGAGGTTGCAGTTCTGATTGTAAGTTTTTATGTTAGATAATGATAATTATTGTGTTCCTCCAAAAATACTAGATAATGAACATTACATGATGAATGCTATACGCCAATGTAGTTTTAGTTGAGAACATCGCCTATCACATTTATAAATCTTCCTCTTCTTTGATCTGTAATGGTGTTTATTTATCGTTTATTTCAGCTATTGATCTCGTTAGCAAGTTTGGCGAACACATTGTCGACTTCGAAGCCGACCATCCTTTCCTACTCTACATAGAAGACGAAACTACGGATACTGTCGTGTTCGTCGCCAAAGTCTCGAATCCATTGGGCTCAGGAACGCCCATTCTCTCCAACTCCAATTACGTTACGAAGCCTCCGCCTCCGATTCGAAGCCCGACCGGACCCAACGGTAAACGCAAACCCACGGCTCGCCCTAAGCAACTGTTCACACTGTTCACTGAGAGACTGCATGATCTTTCAAGGCAGAAGTGACTCCTGGAATGACTTAGCTTTCGTGCATCAAGATTCATTCGTTTGACTTCATTGGAGCGTGAACTAATCAACGCGTTACGGCATGTGGTTAACTGGAGATGGTCCTTGGAAATGTTTTACTTGTCGTCTTTCTTCTTCTGCTTGACTAATTTTGGTGTTTTTCTTCCAAACTTATTATTACATCATGTCTCGTCCACGCTGTGATCCTGGGCATTCAAGACTGTGTTATTCATCCTTGAATTTGAATCTTTGATGACGTATGCCATTAGTATGGATTTCTAGACATAATAATTTATTAAGATTTTGATCTAAAAATTCAAACACTCTGAGGTGAAGGGTCGACATAGTTGCTTGATCTCGACGTTAATTTGCATGTAGAACATACAAAATTGACTTCATAAATTCGTAGCTCAGTTAAGTGAACCATTACGATGCCCTGTTGCGGCTTTCAAAGCTGGGATTGCGTGAGAAAGTGTCGACCATTCGTTGTGGACCAGTGCCTGGGGTGCTCCTAGAGCTCTCGGTCACCGCAAGGTTACCTGGATGAGTATTTTTAAAAATCGAGTAGCATTGACTGCTTTTGTTTTTCCCTCCACCGTGGTATCATGTTTGAGGAATAACTTCAGGGTAGAGTTACGGTTTCTAGCGCCGTTGAGGAGAACTGGAAGCAACAAATCATTTAGCTTCTTTCGTTCTTTGATAGAGCATGGTCTCGACAAACTTACCCTTTGATTGTCCTCACTCTCCAACATCTTGTCGACGACAGTGAAAGATCAGAGCTCCTCTGTTGACTCCTGCCTGCACTATTGTGGGAGGTGGGGAAGTTTTACTATCTGTAATGGAGTTTTATTAACACGTGCTTCCCATCGCATACTGACCTGCTCAAGGTTCAAGCAGGTACTCCTCATTTTTCTCGTTCGTGTATGTACACGCCCAGACGTTTCTACACTCCATCTGAAGTTTGGATAAGGTAAAACTTTATCTCGGAGTGTGATTCCATGCATTTCTGACCTCTGTTGGCTTGAAGCCTTCGTGAGAGATTCTTTCCCGCCTCAAGGCATGACCTCTCGAGCCTTCTCCAATAAAGGTCTATTGACTCTTTTTAGCCAACATGTTCGTGGGGTCAGAGCCTGCTCTAGTTCTGAGATTGAGGAGTAGGAACAAGCAACCTCCAATGCCACTCTTCATTGAATGGTGGCCAACCACGCTCTGTAGTACTAGACGTAGGAGAGCTTCAGCCTACACGCCTGTTTGCTACAACTCCACTAACTTTTGTCACCTTGAGAAGCACTCTGTCCACACATCATTTGAGCCCCAGTGTTTTGCTCATTATACTGGCAAGGTTTTTCGCAGTGGTGAGCGGTTTGTTTGAGTCTGCAACTCGGTTTTCTCCGCAAGTGTAATCCCCTTGTCAGGGGGTGATTATAAAGTGCATGTCTAGGTTAATAAACGCATCTTCTGAAGCCTTTCAACAATGACGAGTCAGAGCAGAACATCATTAATTGAGACATTAAACAATCAATCAAAACAGATCGCTTCTTGCCTTGCGAGACCTTGGTTATCGGAAGAAAAACTCATTTGTACCACCGCCTTGAAAATGAAACCGATGTATCGAATTGAGCCGAAGCTGACTGATTATTGATCCAACCGAATGACGGTGGTAATTAACGCCCAGCAACTCCCCGACTGTACCCTCTACAACTAGATATTGGGTAGTGGCGAAGTATGACCTCTTACACTGCTGCCGCTTTACACCAAAGCAGAACGACTTTGAATTCTCTTGCTGCCCTTGCGCTTGGTCCAAGCAACCTCGTTCCATTTCGCACGTGGGATTTTAGAGGAAATAGCGTTTTCATCACAGGGAGGTACAACTGACATTCTTGGCGCTTCCATTCTTCTCAGTATTTAATCAAAATACTCGCTTCATTTACTTCACAAAGTCTCCTGGGCCGCAGATTTATTGCTATGCTAGCACCTTCGGATACATGTGAAATTACAGCCCACTACAAACGAAATATATCAATACATAAAACAGAATGAAGCGGTAAAAAACACGAAAATTCAACAAATGAAAAGAACGGTACCTCTGCTGAAGAGCTGTCGGAAGATTCCACGTTTTGTGAGTTTTCTACCTAGTATTTTCTCATATGTGTTTGCATATAAGTTATATTTTGTTAAAAGACGAGGGGCTTTTTAAAAATGATTTTATTCTTTTACAAGAACTTAGGATCAATTTACAACAGAGGGGAGACTGGGAGGACCGACACGTACAGTATGGCAGCGAGACTAGAACACACCGAGCTGCGCGAAGGTGGGGTGCTTTATAGGTTTCCCTTAGCCGACGCAGCGGCTTTACATCTTAGTCAGCTATATTATTGTAAACAGCACAGTTTAGTACGATATAACTCTCCCCTAGTACAAAACAAATTGAAGTACATTGTGGCGTAAAATTGACAATAGTAAGATGACAAAGAATTTTGACCCCATGATAATAATATAATAATAATAACAACAATAGTAAGATGAACTAATTCCTTAAACAACAATAGTAAGATGAACTAATTCCTTAAACAAATCATAGAACAGGATTCTCATTTGTTCAAGAATGGCTTGTTGTGATTCTCAACTTCTTCTTATGAAGGTAATATCGGAACAGTACAAAGATAAAGGATCTGATTAATAATAAATATAAGACCATCGTCCAGAAGCTCGGCAAGATTAAATCCAAAAGTTGGAATTTAGTTATTTCACGTTGTATTCTAGTGTTAAAGGGTTGCGGTAAAATAATGTCTTTCAAATCTACTTGTTTGCCTTCTGGAGCGGTAATTTGTGATTTGGATTTTATTTCGGTTACGAGTAATGGTTTTCCAGTGATACTTTTGTGAGTTGCAAACAGTGTTCTGTTTCTGTATTTTAAATTACCTTTAACAGGTTTAGCCAAATATATGCCTCGTAATGTTTTAATTTCTATACCGGTCTCCTGAACGATTGTTACAGAGTCCCCTTCTGGGAAGACTAAAAGATATTGCCCAATTTCTGGTATTAGTTTTACTAGACTTCCTTCCCAATATTAACTTTTTACATAATCGCAACTATTTACATTGCCCGACTGGATAAAAGTTCTTTTCGCATTCGAAATTCGTTTCGGTTATTAAATCAGCTGGGCATGTGAGCACTTTTCCAGGATGACTTTTTTCTTGGAGGCCTAATACTTCAGTGGAAGATTTTAGAAGATATTTTATTCCCGGGATGATACTGTAATATTCTTCTTCTATTTTAGAGGGAATTGGTATTAAACATTGAAGTTCGTAGTTCCTCGGATTGACGAGGGGTATATCCAAGAAATAAACAATTTCTGACTTACTAACAAAGCATTGAACTTTAATATAGTTCTGAATATCGAACAAATTTTCATTTTCAAAGTTTAATAGTCTAGGCCCATAATAGCTCGACAAACGCTTTAGTTCCTCATAAAGTTGTTCTGTACTCAGAATACTAGGGTGCAATTTTCCACTTCGCAAAAAAACGTTAATGAGTTTTCTATGTCTTGGAGGATCGTTAGGACAAGGCTTAACAATATTTGATAATGTTCCAATAAGTTATTCGTGTCCCTAGCGTGCGTAGATTCCCCTGTGTGGGATTGTTTAAGATCCGTTAATTCCTTTTTCTAGTTGGCGGTTGTTAGAGTTAATTGTTTCTACTGTTTTATTGAAATTAGCTATTATGGCTTCATTCACTGAATACTGGGCATCAATCTGGGACTGAAGGTCCACTTGGTTTCTGGTTAAGTGTTGCAAGATCTCATCATATTTCTTTTCGTCCTCGGCGTCTAGATTACCGGTAACGAACTTTATTATGGATCCTAGACCATCTATTAGACCTCGCTTGGTTCTCGTGTCTTTGGTGATTATTAGATTCTGCGCCTTCTGGTTTATCAATTGCAATGTGTAGTTTAATGAAGTGGTGAGCATCACCATTCTCTTCCCCGTGGACGGGTCATTAAGCACTGATTCTAACGCGGAGTAATAGTTAAATTTAATTGAGTTAACCTGTTCAAATAGTTCATTAAGCGAATAGTAGTGAGAGGTCGTGTGGTATCCCTCGATTATTTTTGCAGGGCCCAATGCCGCCGAAATTATTCCTGGATTTGAGGTTATGTCTCGATGTCTGCTCCGTTGGTGCAAACGAGTACTATGAACAGGAACAACAACATTTTCCTGGAACAATAATTAATTCAAAGTACCCTGTAAAATCTCCAAACACATTTCTTCTCTAATTTCCTCGGACTCAAAGTCTATCAGTCCTGCAGTTGTAAAGGATTTCGCGTACTTGCAAACAAAAGCACCGCAATCGTCTGAGTTAGATTGTTGCGGGACGTGTCGGAGTTGTATTTTACTCCAGGTACCGGAAGTCTCGTTGTTCTTTGTTTTGTACTCTTCCGTCAAGTATTTTTCTATTACATCCAGAATTTCGGTTCCGTCCTGGTTTAGGAGTCTAAATACAATATTCGGTTTTCTTTTCATCAATATTATTACGAGTCTCCAATGGGAAGATTTGAAGACGGGGGATTAATACTCAGTTCTTTTTCGAAGATGTTGGTTTTTCTTGAATAATTTTTCACTCTCGTACCCACCGGCTACAAGGGAGACGTACAAGAATACTAAATGCGAAAGTTTCTGGTAGTTTCGCGTCTTTCTCACAGTGTTCCACAATCATAGACAGATAGAAATTTATTACGTTGTCATTCAACCAATTATTAGCTTTAATGGTAATTGAGTCTTCTCTCGTTAGTTTTAGTTTGAACTTCTCGATCAAGACTTCTTCTTTACTCAGACTTTCGTTCCATGCCGTTTCAACGTTGGGTTTAACATACTTCCTAGGTCTTTTGATATTGGACAAATGTATTTTCTCTGAGTGTTGTGGTGCCGAGGCTCAATTTCTGCCGTTTTCAAGGCTTCATTGACTGTTTTCAGGTCTTCCTTGTTGTATCTGGCTTTCGTTTTTTCTTTTTTTTGTTTATTTTTGACAAAGACTTCTTTGGGAAGTTCAGGAGTTCTTCTTGGTTTAAATTCAATTTCTCTATCGTTTTTTCTTTGTTTGACTTGGTTTTATTGTGAACGGTTTCATAGATTACTTTAACTTTGTCCCGGTGTTGATTTAAGTAATTGTTCAATACGGCCTCTTCCGTGTCGACTTTGGATTACCGGATCACTTTCTATGTGTCCATTGAGAATTTCAAAGGGGTGAGTTTAGTGGCGGAATGGATACTGTTATTGTAGCCTAAAAACTGCGTAGCTCATCTTGTCTCGAATGTTGTCTTTCTTGAATTCATCCCGTGATTGTTTAATAAGCGACAATGTTCTATTAAGGTGGAGTGTAAGCGTTCAATGACTCCATTTGACTCGGGATGTTGTGAGCTTATGAAATGAATCTTAATTTTGTACAGGTTTAACAAGTCCTTCACAAGTGAGCTTTTAAATTCGGCACCATTGTCCGCAATTATTACCTTTGGAGTTCCGTGATGACAAAAGAATTGGATCAACTTTTTCACGACTTCCAAGCTGTTAGACGAGCTAACAGAGTATGCTTGTGCATATCTTGAGAAGGCGTCAATGATTGTGAGAAACTTTGAGGCCCTCAATAGTCAATTTGTCTATGTGCAAAATTTCAAGAGGTTTAGCCGGGTAGGTGTGATATTATATTTTGGCCTTAATGGGCATCGTTCGTATTTGCATGTTTGGCAAAGCTCGCAATTGTTGATGTATTGTTGGATGGATTTCTTTAAGTTAGGCCAAAAATATTTACGTTTGAGTTTTTCGTACGTTTCCTCGATCCCCCGGTGATTTGTCTCTCCTTGGTGATACCGATGGATTAATTCATATCTCTCCGATTCTTCAATCACGTCAGTTAATAGTTTCGGGCACCTTATTAAGTTTATTTGTAGGTGTTTGAAATTCTTGAATACTATCCTACAGAATTCCTCGTAAAAATCCGGAACGAAATGTATCAAATGCCTCGTTTTAGGGGCCACATATGATTTCACAAAATTTATTATTTCCTCTTCCATATTGTTTTCGTTTATTTCTGCCGTTATTCTGATTTTGGTTTCGAAAATTTTTCGATTTTTGGTTTACTGGGCGTTCCGTTTACCTTACTCAGAATTATCTGATTCTTTCCGTGATTCAACGGACTTTCGGAGGTCGGGATTGTAGCACCTTCGTTCCTAATGCATTTGGAGTGTATTGTAATGTTTGAGCTATTGGAGTTAGTTGGGACCGTGCTATCTCCTAAAAACGCGATCATTGATTGATTGTCCGTATTTGCGTCAATATCGGTTCCCAGCACCATTTTGATTTCTTCCGGGTCTTGGATAAAGTTTTCCGTTTTAATTTCCTTCAAATCTTTGGTTGTTTCATTATTATTTAGTTCTACTCTGGACAACGCATCTGCGTTCATATTTTTCTTTCCTTTCTTGTAACAAATTTCGAAATTAAACGCTGCTAAATTTTCCTCCACCTAAAAAGTTTGGAACTAGGATTTTTAATCGAGTCCAACCATTGAAGTGGTTTATGGTCAGTGAATATTTGGAATTTTCTTCCGAACAAATACGGCTTGAAGTATTCTGTAGCCCAATGGATAGCTAAGCACTCCTTTTCGATGGTTGAATACCGTTTCTCGGTTTCGTTCAACGTGCGGCTAGCAAAGGCTATTGGCAAATCGCCCCCGTTCCTATTTTGGCTCAAAACAGCTCCCAAGGCTACGTTACTAGCATCCGTGGTTAAATTAAAAGGCTTGTCAAATTCAGGGTATTGAAGTATGGGGTCGTTAATCAAAAGGTTTTTACAGGTTTCAAATGCTTCAACAAAATCTGGACTCGTTTATGTTAATCTTTAGGTTTTTCTTCAATGTAGAGGTTAGAGGTTAAGACAGGTGGGCCAGGTTATTGATGAGTTGGCGGTAATATCGCAGGAGGCCTAAGAAGGTCTTGATTTCGGTCGCAGTTTTGGGGATTGGGGTAATTTTTATGGCCTCAACCTTCTTCGGATCAGGCTTGACTCCCTCAGGTGTTACTAAATGCCCTAAGTAGTGTACCTCACACAAGAAATTCGTCTTGTCGGTTTGGACCTTCAGGTTTGCTTTCCTCAATCTTTTCGAAAACTCTCCTAAGGCTTTGGATGTGTTCTTGCAAACTGGTGGAGTAAACGAGTATGTCATCTAAGAAGACAGTGCATATTTCGTTTTGTATGCCTCGTAGGACGTTATCCATCATTCTCTGGAATGTTGGTGGGGCATTTTTGAGGCCAAAGGCATTCGCAAGAATTCCCAGTGCCCACTTTCAGTGGAGAAAGCCGTTTTTTCGATGCTGTCCGGGTGCATCTCGATTTGGTGAAAACCCGACTTTAGATCGATAGTGGAGAAGTATTGGCAACGACCGAATTTATCTAACAAGGAGGAAATGTCTGGTAGAGGATACTTATCGTCTACCGTTTTGGCATTTAGTCCGCGGAAATCGATAACCAACCTAAACTTTTGTTTGCCCGAGTTGTCAGGTTTCTTTCCTACGACCCACACAGGACTATTCCAGGGTGAAAACTGGGACGAATGATTTTTTGTCTTTCCATCTCCTCTATTTGCCTTTTTACTTCCTGTCGGTAAACCTCCGGATACCTGTAATTCCTAGAGTAAACGGGTACCTCGTCCGTTGTTCGTATGAAATGTTTTACCCCATTAGTGAATGACAAATTTTCCTCACCGGTTTGGAATATATCTTTAAATTCGTACATTAATTTAGTTATAGCTTCCTTTTCCATTTGGTTCATGTGACTCATTTCGATCTTACTTGGGTCGAATTTAATTTTCTCGCAATCGTAATAGTTATAATTACTTTCGTAAGTTCTTTCTTCCAGGGGCTCTACTTGAATCGTGTTGAGGTTTATAATTTCTTTTTCAAGGCCCGTGTTAATTATTCCCACGTATGCGTAGTTATTTTCAATTTTCACAATACTTTCAGGGATTTCGATTTGGTTCTGTTTTTTATAATGGACTATCCCTTCTCCGTATTTTATATTCTTTACTGGTAATTTTACCCTAGTGAACATTCTTGGTTCTAATTCGACACTTGTTTCAGTTTTAGTTATTACTTCTTTCTCGTTATTAGCTTTACAGCTTTCGTTTTCAATCATTATTTTCTTCTTTTCGATTTTTTTTAATTCTGTGGCCATATTCCCTGGCTCATTAATAATTTTACTGCATCCGTTCCCAATAATTAATTTTTTCTTTTCAATTTGTTTTGATTCTGTGGCCATATTCCCTGGCTCATTAATAATTTTACTGCATCCGTTCCCAATAATTAATTTTTTCTTTTCAATTTGTTTTGATTCTGTGGCCATATTCCCTGGCTCATTAATAATTTTACTGTATCCGTTCCCAATAATTAATTTTTTCTTTTCAATTTGTTTTGATTCTGTGGCAATATTCCCTGGCAAATTTGATTTTTCCTCAATTTTATTGTGACTGCCCTCTAGGTAGTACAAAGGCAAAGTGGTGTGGGGTAAACGGAAAAGATTATTTTCCAGATCGATTGTTGCCTTCAAATATTTTAGATGGTCCATTCCAATCAACATGTCAAATCGGTCGTGAAATTTGAAGATTTTGAAAGGCAGCACCAAGTTCGGAATTTCAAAAAGCTTCTAACACGGTATTTTGTGGAATACCGTTCACAGGATATTCCATGTGCCGTACGTACTTCAAATGGGTCTTCCCTGATATTTTCGGAAAATCTTTCGTTGGCTACTTCAGGGTTCACGAAGGAACCCATCGAACCACAATCTATAAACAGTTTCAGGCCTGATGTCGGAGAAAATTAAGTAAGGAGGCTATTCGTTTTCTGATTCAAGTGCATCAGACTAAATTGTGGGCATCTTCCTTGCTTTCGCCGTCTCTAAAAAGGTTGCTCCGGCTCGGATTCGTTTGAGTACGACTTTAGTTTACTATCCGTTTCAACGTAGTTATAATTGGGTCTCGTTGTTTGCCATGACATGTGCGAATCATTACGTGGCTGCTTAAAATTCGACTGTCCACTAGGTGGTTGCGGGGTTCTTTGAGCCTGATATTGAGGCTGAAAGTTTCCTACCGCGGAATGGAATTCTCGCATTATTTCCTGGGCGACGGAAATAATTAGAGCGTCCGTAGTCGTAATTAGGATTTCTGGGATTTGGTTGCCACGCTGATTTTCCCGTATAAGGAGTCTTTACACTGCTCATTTGCTTGGACATTTCCGATATTTGGAAATCGTTTGTCATCATTGAGAGCGCCTGTCCCAATGAATCCGGTTGTCGATTCCTCAGAAAACTACCCATTGGGTCCTTTAAATGGAGGAGTAAAACCCTTAAGGCTAACTTTTCATAGTGTCTAATGAGTGTAGTGGATTCGCCTTCGTCGTGATTTTGCAAATAGGCAGTTATGTTATTTAATTTTTTTGAATGTTTTCAAAGAACTTGAATGAAGTTTCCCCATCTTTCTGCTTTAACTGAGTCAGTTCTATGTTAAGGTGAGAGCGTCTTTTTATTCGTGTATGTCTCTAGTAACGCCTGTTTTACATTCCCGAAAGACTCTAAATTTTTCGATAGGATTAAATCGGCGGCGGGTCCCTGTATTTTGGATATGACTGCAGCCAGCAGCATTTCGTCTTGGAACCCATCTGGGTCCTGTTCCACGAAAAATCTGTCGAACAAGCGTTCGCAGACGTGTAAAAACCTCTGTAGCAGCTCGGGCTCGCCTTGAATACCGGGATTAGATCGAGGTATTCTCTGGGGACTCTAGTGATCATCTGCTCCTCGTATTGTTGAGGTGTAAGGGATTGCATCCTACTTTGCAGAGACTCGATTATCGCTTGCTGGCTTTGCACTTGCTGCAACAGGATTTCCTGAGAAACTTGTGCTTGGGATTGGGCCATGATTGGTTCGTCAGTTTCAATTATGGGACCTAAGGATCGGAGGTTGTAATGAACGTATTTTTTAATTGATTTAAGAATTTTGGCGTTAATGCGTCCCTAGTTTCTCAATTATAATATTGAAAAATGTTATTATTTAGAATTTACTTCGTAGTGTGCAGGTTATTATTTAGAGCGGAGAATTCAACAAACGTTGGCGTGAGTTTATCAGAAAGGAAGTTGACTCACAGTTTCCTCATGTAGTCGGCTTCTGCAGGAGTGCTGACTTGTGAGAAGATTAGCGACGGAGATTTCCTGACGTCGAAGGGCTTTGCTGGATGAGCAAAACTTGAGGATGCGTAGTAGTAAGTTGAGGTCGACGTCGAAGGTCGGCGATGAAATGAGTTGTCCCTTTAACTCTGGATGAAAGCGAGCTGACCAATTAGCTTTCGGAAATTTTTCTTCAACCTGTGTGAACAAAAAGTGGAAAATAATTATTGAAAGGCGATGTTATGCCACCGTCGAAGAACCGTCTTTCAGGATTTCTTAATTTTTTTGACGGGGTGTCTTGTCTGCGCTGGTTTTCGGTCGGTCTGTCAACGTTGTCTTCCCTTCTTCGTAGGTTCCCGAATTCAGGCTCCGATCTTGGATATGCGGTCGAAGATGAAAGCACTGCTTGGTTCGATATGCGCTCGAAAATTCGGGTCCGGAACGACTGCGCCAGTTATATTTTGTTAAAAGACGAGGGGCTTTTTAAAAATGATTTTATTCTTTTACAAGAACTTAGGATCAATTTACAACAGAGGGGAGACTGGGAGGACCGACACGTACAGTATGGCAGCGAGACTAGAACACACCGAGCTGCGCGAAGGTGGGGTGCTTTATAGGTTTCCCTTAGCCGACGCAGCGGCTTTACATCTTAGTCAGCTATATTATTGTAAACAGCACAGTTTAGTACGATATAACTTATATGCATTTATTACTAAATTACTATGAAATACTCAGAGCTTGAAACCTTTATCTGAGTTCCTGGACCCAGCAAGCTTCTGAATCTATATTGGTCTTCCAACTTCGTTTTATTTTATCACAACCTACTCTAATTCAAATTTATCAGTATTACTCAATGCGTACTCTTACATTAAAGAACCTTCCAAAATCAGATGAGAGAGAGAAAATGATTTACGACTATTAGCATATTAATGAAAAACATTTTATCTTGGCTTATGTAAAGTACTGATTAATTCTTAATCGCTTCTTAATCTTAATCACTGACTGGATACTAGGCAGACCATAACTAAGCATGTATACCCATACACATAATCTTTATTTTTGATTTACATCGAAACGTTTTCAGTAACATTAAGGTGGAGTACACCCATTGGGCTAAGGCAGTCGCTGTGAGATGAAGCCGACCTGCCATTGGTTCCTACAATTGGTAGCTTTTATCGGACAAGGGCTGCATTAGGAATGAACGAGCATGATGAATAACTAGTAGACGTTTGAACAATTACCGCTCGATTCAAACGTCTAATTAATAAGACTAGTTTGGAACAAATAGACGGGGAAGTTCCAACAATTATCTACGCACTGCCACTAACCACACAGATACCTAGTCTGTCTTAAATATAGGCTCTACACGCATATATGCACACGGGAATGGTGACCAGCACAACCTTCATGCACTACTTCCAAAATAACAAACGTTGAAAATATTTTACTCATGTCAAGATTTTACAACTTGACAGTTGTGGTAAAAAGGGGAATGAAATTAAAAACATTTTCTAAAATGTTTATATATCTGTGCAAATGTGTATATTTTAATCTGTGATGCGGTAAAAACACCAAAAATATTTTTTTAATAAATTCGAAATATAGCTATAAAGTATTGTGATTTGTATAATATTAATTCATGACTATCGAATGTCCACGATATTTATTTATTAATTAGTGGAGTAATTGATAAATATTCTTAGTAGAAGAGTTTACGATCAATAGATGTAGTGTTCAGGTGACTAGGCATTCGCTCCTCATTCTCTCATTTTGTCATCACTGACGTTGTTAACTTCTTTTTGTGTGTCACTAATAAAGATAGTTATTGACTCAAGCTAATTCACTCTACCTCTGAAACGCCACTACCTGTGGCCAATTACTCAGTAAACACGCGTGAAGCTTCTTCTTTTCTTAGCCCAACGGAGTAGTTAATTGTGTAATAGGTCGAAAAACACATTTTGAGTTTTATCTAGTTCTTCAAAGTCTCATTGCCTGTGTGGCTGTGAAAACGATAATGAAAGCTAAGTCAAATTTGATATTTGTCCTGAGAAGCAGTACATGACGATAAAAATAAACAAGTGATCAAAACACTAAATATTTGTCCCACAAAACGGCTTTATTTTGATTAAGTTTTGTGAGTAAACACTTATCTGAACGTTAATCAAAACTTTACTTTTGCTAGAAATCGATGAGTAGCTAATTATCGAACCTTTCGAAATAATTCGAATTATACTCGTAGCATGGTTTTTTCATACGTTTTGTATGGCACTAAAGTTATTACAAAAACGACAGTGAGTGTTGCGTAATGTTCGTGAAATGGCCAGTAGTAATATCCGAAAATCCAAAATTCCAACTGCTGTCCTCCCTTTTATACGATATTAAATTTATTTATACTATATTTTTACTTTGCTCGCTCCAAAAGCGGGAAGGAAAGTGATTTAAAAAAGATTAAATGGTGTCGCCTTCGGGTTTTGGAGTGAAAAACTCATTTGAAGTATGGATGACATGCACTAGGCATGTGTTGAAGCAACTCAATAAATTCTGGAATCCTAAGCGCCATAGTTTCTTATGTAGAACGTTTCACTAAGTTCAACCACGTTCGTATAAAGTGCATTAAGGGGCTGATTTTATAAGATAAATATCGCTGAATGGTCGGGTAGGGAGGCGGGGAAGGAAAGTAGCGTGGTGCGTTACACCACACGTTATAAATAGTTTTGAAAGGTATCTCCGTTCATTGGATGTCCGTCGTCGCTCATAGCTCCTCTTCACGCTGAGGAGAACGGCGGTAATCACCTTGTCGTTCGAAAAGTTCCATTTGCGTTGGGCTAAGTCGTTTTAAATGGCTCCCCGTTTATGTTTGTCGTGTCGGAAATGATGGGAGTATAGGGAAAACGGAGAGAATTTCCGAAGGAGTTAGTCAGTGAATCGGGCGTTACATCTCAGGATCATGCAATTGACCGCCTCATGGTTTGTGAGTGAAGTTCATATCTCATGACTGCAATTCACTTTGCGCCGACCATCGCTAAAATTTAATCCACCCCAGTGATATACAGGCTGTTAATGCAATTGTATTTGGGCCAAACTTGATTGGCGTCGTCAATTAATTAAACAATGTTAAACTAATGCGGTAGCTCCTGGAATAAAATCTGAAGAACACCGTAAGTTGTCCTTTTATAATAAATGAAACTTGATGTGACAAAGGTAACGGTATCCAACTAATACTGCTCTAATCCTGTTGTCCGAGTGTGTGTTGTCCTTCAAAGTGGAAGTCTTCATTTGCCACTCCCATTTTTTTTAAAATGAATGAAAATGAAAATATTTTTTCATTTTGGTTTATTATTCATTCTGAATGATGTTTTCGGTCACGAAAAAGTTTTTACAACCCCCCCTCAAAACTTGATACTTTACCTTTCAAGACATGGAGATTCCAAATTTGCAATGTCCGTCCGCCGTCCCCCGTCCGCCGTCCGGGCTGTTTTGTGCCTTTAACGTGGTCTAAAAAATTCGTTCTTTCGCCCAAAAATCCGATTTGGTATCTAGTTGTGCCCGCCACCTCGGCAATCCGAACGGACGAAGCCCGTGGTTGTAATGGGCAAAAAACGGTTAAAAAAATTAACGAAACGCAGTACAACGTGGGAGCTACAGCGTTTCGTCGCCCGTCGCCTCCCGCTCGCTTCCCTCCCAACACTCAACTCCCCCCAGGTTCGCTTCGAGCGCCACCGTTCTAATTTCCCCGACGTTTTGGTTTTAATACGATTCAATTTTTTTTAGATTCTTTCGTTTCATTCTCATTTTGGTTTTTTTCATAGATTTTTGGTTGAATTTTGATATTAGCATTTAGCGTGCATGTTTTCATATTAAAATTCAGTTTTTTCTAGATACTTTCGTTTTTTTTTGTTGTTTATTTTAATATTACGATTCAGTTCTTTTCGACCTTTTTTTGGGTTTCATTATGATATTTTTCGATGCTGAATCGAACAGGATCACAGGAAGGATTATTATCACAGGGAACAGGAAGCTGATTATCCGAATAATAAACCGTTGTGTAATAATTTGCAGGGTTTTTAAATATGCTAAATCGGGATTTTAACAACTTTCAGGCAGTTCGCTCCTAAGATCACGGCAACAATTATTGTCCAAATTATCACACCTTCAGTCATTCCTCACGTCCCCACGCAACATAAATCCGCCGCCAAAAAATCGGCAATCTCTAATATTCTGCTATAACTTGCATACTGGACGCATTTTAAAATGGCCAGGCGATTTATATCTGTGCTGGCTTTTAGAAGGTTTTTAATTGAGTACCTCAGTCTTTCCTTCTGAGAAAGTTGTGACCCTTCGGGTTTCATGACATTTCATCGGTTTCGATTGCGACACGGAACTCGCCGTTAAGGTATTAAAGTAACCGTTAAGGCTTTTCCTGACCCACTTGTTTCTACCTCGATGGTCCCTCTGGGAAGTCGTTTAGTTGACCTTCGCTTTTTTCTGTATTTTTAGCTAATCATTTTCGCGATCAGATTCTCTTTTTTTCTACGCAGTTTTTTCTAAATTTCAAGTGAAAATGATTGCCACACGCCCCAAAATCGTCCGAATTTAACTTGAATTCTAGTTTTCGGAATCTTTAGTGTAAATCTATAACGATTTTGATTAGATAATTGTGTTGTTGTTGTTGTAGATAATTGTGTGGAGAAATCCACATAACATTTAAGTACTTTAAAACCTTCAACCGTGCGAAAAATGATTGGAGTAGTCCAATAAAGTATCAAACATTTTGATCAAGTGCTGTTTTTTCGGTATAAATCTCGGAGCAGTCAGATACATTTTAGAAGCTTAACCGTTATCAGCTTCCACATCAAGTTATGTGGAAATGGAGTGAAAACTAAATTGGATTTGTCGCTAGTGTGCATATGAACCTGAGGAAGGTTATGTGAGGCATCGTACTATATTATGCATAGCATGTTCCTTCTAACTGTTGAATACCAGGATGAACCGTGAGTTTCCCCAACCAAAATTCGAAAACTCGTGCTGAATGCGTAAAACAGAAAATGGCATACTTTTACGTTCGGACGATGCACGATGTTTTCGGTCACGAAAAAATTTTTACAACCCCCCCTCAAAATTTGATACGTTTCAAGACATGGGGATTCCAAATCTGCAGTGTCTGTTCGCCGTCCCCCATCCCCCATCCGCCGTCTAGGCCGTTTTGTGCCTTTAACGTGGTCTAAAAAATTCGTTCTTAGGCACAAAAATCCCATTTGTGCCCGCCATCTCGGCAATCCGATCGGACGAAGCCCATGTTTCTTATGGGCAAAAAATGGTTAGAAAAATTAACGAAACGCAGTATAATCGCAAAGAAGCTGTGTTTCGTATCATTTTCAAGGTATTTTTATGTATTATGTTGAATGGAATGAGTATCAGACGTTTACAACTGCGTATAGGGAAATTACAGTAATTATTAGAGACAACTAACTGCAAGAACTCGCGGGAACTACAGCAAAAGTCAACGTTTCGTCGTTAGTACTCCCTCCCTCCCTCCCTCCCTCCCTCCCGTCACATTAAAACCACCCGCCCGCTCGCCTCGCAACGCCTGCTCAACTCCCAACGTCGTGTCAATTGCCGAGGGTTTGCTGAAAGTCCTCGTCCCAATTTCCTCAACTATTTTGCCCGACGGGGCGGAGGAAGGCGCCTCGCGCCGGGGAATATTTAGTTTCCGTAGTTCCGTTGTAGTAAGGTCATGTTTCGTATGGTTTACTAGTATTTTTTGATGCTGAATCGAATGGAATGGGTCTCGGAGCAGTAATACTAGGTCAAGCTGTTCATGAGAATAATAAACCATTGTGTAATAATTTGCAGGGTTTTATCCTCTACCCCATATTATTAGAAAATATCAGGCACCCTTAGATTTACTTAAATTCATTGGCTGGTTTTCATGGCGTTTCCTACCAATTGCCACTTAGCGGTGACAGAAAGCGGTAGAAATTTCAGTTCCAGTATTTATTGTGCTGATCGTCCTCACGCCCTGACCAACATCAAGCAACTCGTACATAGAGAATTAATACGCGATGTTTTTATAAGGATAATAATCACTTTTCCTAAGTTAGGGTCGTTTTTACCAACTGCGTTGATCCCGTATAGACTCGATTAACAGTGCCTAACCGCCTCCCGGCACAAAACCTGTCTCACCAGATGGGGTTAAGCTCTAGCCTTGATCAGGCGCTAACCCAAAAAAATTGGGTCCGTTTAGCTCTTATGTTTCTTTATCATATCCTGATTTTTGTCCGCCATTACCGGGCTCTTCTATTATTGTAAATAATTTACATATGTTTTGGAATAGCCTGCTGTATTCGTGGTCTCCTCCTGCGATGGCCGGCCCTACCCCCTCCGATCAGCTCTCCTTGCCGCACAAGGTGCTACACTCCATCCAGAGCACACTTCCCAGTGCCGGAATCAGTAGTGCTGCGTCCTCTAGGCCGGGGAGATTCTAAATAACACGCTTCGAATTGATATGAGAGCGTTCCAACAACTTCAAGATGTAAGAATTTAAATTCTGTTGCGTCGTATTACGATCGTCGAAAACAAGTCGTTGCTCGCGTAAAATGGGTGTTGATCAGTTTTAGAAAAAACTGTAGACGTCATATCGCCGCCAGAAAACCCAAACGCAAATGGCTTACCTGGGTGGATTTAAAAGCAGATAAGGAAGGAAATGTTGACCAATAACAAACTTTTACTCACAAGTCAACTTTTATCAAACATGATAATTCTCCCTTCCTTGTTGAAGTTCCTTGCTCGTAAAAGTTGCAACCTCACAATTTCGGTTTTTATTATTTCTTGTTCAGCTCTCATTTTCTTGTACCACTTTTCCTGTTCACACAAAGCATTCTCCCGAACTAATTGGGCTTTTTCCCGCAGCTCTTGCAGTTGGATTACGCGTATTTTCACTGTATGCTCCTCACCAGTTTCAGCTTCAGCAGAGGTTAATTGGCACTTTGGCTTTCGACAATTATTGGAAACAATAAATTGGCCAAATCTGGATTGTTGAGGTGTGGGTATCTACGGGATCCGTTATGGGGCCGTTTACGTTTACACGATACTTGTTTACAGGGCGGGATGTTGAACAGATGTCCAATTTCCTTATTTACTTTAACCTCATTTGTCCACTGCCTTCTCGATATGGCTTAATCGCAGCGGAATCACGGCTACACTAACCTCAACCCTCAGTGATCTCGGTTAACGTGGTGGGAACGAAACAGGCTAGTCTTGATTCACTCATCTAGCCGAGATCAGTGTTGTGTTGGTGAAAACGGCCCTTATCGGGTAAATACCATTTAGCAATGGTGGTAAATAAAACGGGACTGGTTGAAATTCCAAAATTTCTTGAGTAGCTCTTAGATATCGTAAAGCATCATTAAAGATTAATCGTATAGAGATTTGATTGAACTATCTCCAGAATTTTCCTAAAGATTCAAGTAACATTCGAGCGGAGTTTATAAGAAAAAAACCGCATTAAAATAGTTTTGTCGAAATGTTTGGTAATTTATTGTGCTGCTCTCGTCATTTTTCCACGGATTAGAATTTTACGGTATTGTTGTCTTACTTTGAACTGTCTATGTAAGAAATTTAATCAAAATCATTACAATCGTTTTAGAGAAAAACAATTTGGTGTTAGTATCACTATGATAACTATAGTGAGTTTTTGGTGGATTTTGCTTATACCTTTATTTTGGTGTCCAATAGTGATCAGAGGGCTGGATATCAAGTTTGAGCTGGTTTGGTTCAGCCTTTTTCTCTCAATCGCGTTCGCAGACACACACAAACCATTTTCCCTAATTGTATTTTTTAGAAGGTTTTTTGTTCGGCCGATTACATAACGTTCCTTTCTCCTTCGTGGAGCAAAGGAAAGCAAAATATTTGTTAATGCTTGAACGGCTGTCTATTGATATATCCGTGGCCTGTGGCGTTTGTTCATAGTTTTCCTTGAAAGTTCACTCACCAGGAGGGCATCAGGGTTATTGTTATAATTTGGAAATTGTTGTTGTATGTTCTACTGATTTCTAACGGTTGTCAATTGCTAAACGTCCTCGATGCTTCACGATACAAATGTAAACCAAAACGAAGAATGTTCGCGTTATGAGCGCATTGAATGCAGTGGAGGAAGTGAGTTCTTCAGGAAGTCGACTCGAGTAATGTATAATTCAAGGTGACTAGGTACAGTCCAGATGAAAATGTAACACACGGCTGACGGTTCGACTCCTTCCCGACGTATTTTACTCCGTAAAAACTTCGAATCTATTTTCAAACGCCTCAACCAGTGATTAAACGTAATCGCCACGAAATCCGATCCTAGACACCATCGGCGAGAGCGAAATGAGCGATTCGAGTTGAGTTGAATTGAGCGCCCGGAAGCGACATGTCTCTCTCTCTCTCTCTCTCTTCATCAAGAGGATTTTGATTAGCGGGCAGCGTGGAAACCTCAGAAAAATAAAGAACGTGCCGAACGAGAGGGGGAAAAAAAGACCAAGACGTGGAAGCCGCTGCGGGGGAATCCCCTCGAGATTGAGATTAACGAGGGACTAGTCGCAAAAAAGAAGTAGTCAGTGAACAGTCGATGTGCGGTTCGGGCGGTGCACGATTATCTGCTCACGGTTCTGTGAACTACACACATCGAACGACATGCAGGTCGCCGGAGTTGGACTATTTATCAGCGTCACAGGCATGAACACGAAACAGAATAATGTCACCTTTAATTCCCAACTTCATATTTGTCCCATAATTTGACTATTTTTTGGCAAACCAACGTCAACGTTTTCAATACCAAACTAAACTACCTCCCCCCCCCCCCCCTAAAAATTTAACACAACGGACATAAATCCCGTTTGGCATGCTCAGCAATCCGATTGGACGAAACCTATGGCTGTCATGGGCACAAAATGGTAGGAAAACTCAACAAAAACCAGTCGTTGGTAGTTTTGTCGCAATTACTTCGTGATTGGAGTCGTTTACTTGGTATTGTTTTGGTGCTGAGCCAAATGGAACGAGACTCAGAGGTGTACGACTGCGTCTAGATCACAGTGAAATCTCTGTATATATAGCGAGCCAAAGTCTATTAATTGAAAGAACTCGCGGGACAATACCGGGAAAAGTAATCGTTTCGTCATTTGTACTCCCTCCCATCACACTCCAACACCCGTCAGCTCGCGCTAATTGCCTACAAGCGCCTGCAATAAGTCATTTTCGTTGTTCCGTTGGAATCGCTTCATGTTTCGTATCGTTCACTGGTATTTTTCGATGCTGAATCGAATGGGATGGGTCTCGGAGGTGTGTGACTACGTCAAGCTACGCAAAAGAATAATAAACCGTGATAATTCGCAACGTTTTTCAATTCAGATCCGATAGCTCGTGCTCGCAAGAGCCAACTCTCAGGAAATCATTGTTTCTAGAACCAGACACCCAACACAATTAAAGCACTTTATCCTAGAATTGACTAGTCTTCAGGAAATCGCCTTCATCGGGTTTTCTCAGAATACTAACGAAAATCGTTTTGTTTTTTTCAGTTTTGAGTCTGACTGAGGGTCTGAATAACAAGTTTGCGGACGTTTCTTTGGACCAGGAATCTTTTTCTTACCTCGACATCGATCTCATAAGAGTAATTTATTTTCAGAATTGATTGTATAATTTTGCTTTTCTCCCCCCCCCTCCCATTCAAATCATTAATAGACTCATTTAATTCGAGAACCCCAACTCGTAGTTCATGTACATCAGATTTGTGGGAGAATGGCTGCCCCAATCGAGCAAAAAAAGATTATGACTTATTATCGACAAGAAGCGAATGAAAGTGATTGTGTATCAAAAACAGTAGTAGCGATTTTGATAAAACCGTCGTCGGCCAATGCATCATTTTTCTTCTTGGTAATCATCTACCACGTTTTCGGCAAGTCGTCGAAATTTCTACGGTAAATGCTTCATTTAATGATCTTTAAAGACCAATAACCGCAACTATTTTTGTAACCACCCGTTGATGCCTTCAAAAATGAGATTATCTGTCCATTTTATCGCTTTCCCAAAAGTGGCTCTTACAATTTTAACCAAGTCCTCAGGGTGCTTGGGCTAACTGTTGATAACTTTTTTAAATTGATGATTGCACGGGCTGAATATCATGAAATGTACAGGGGCTGAGGAAAGTTGTCTGCTTCTTCTTAACACATATTTATTCGTTTCTCATACGATGCCATTGAAATTTGAAGGAGTATCAAGACAATGGAGTTCCCAACTGGGTTATGTCTCCCGCTAGCATCAAAACGGCGCTTTCGTTGTTATACGAAGGATCTTCGGGCGACACGAAGAATGAACTGGCGTATTTGATGAGGGTTCCTCAAGACGGAGAATTGGCGTCGAATCAACTTCATTCGTATCAGCATAAATTGAAGGTAATTTATTAACTGAGTAGAAAGCACGAAGACTGATCCTCAACCCTTGGGGTGGGTGTAGATGTGGCTAGCCTATGTGAGATCGATGAGGTCCCCCCCCCCCCCACCGTTCTATTTTTTGTCAGCGTTAAAACATAGTACGAACCGTGCAATTGTTTGCTTTTAAGCAGCCTCAGTTCAGAAATTTAAAAAACACGAAAGATAACAGTAGTTATTGCGCTCGCTTCAAGGAACCTATTTCATGAGCTATAAAAGTCTTCCATTCTCTTCCACTTAACTGCTGCGTGGCAATGTTTGACTATCTGACACCCAAACTCTCTCGTCAGACTTACCACTCTTTACATCCAGTGGACACTTCGCGACTAGTAAGTAGGTCATCGCTCTCCTTTATCTGGGTGCCGGCTCATAGAGGATACGAGGGCGTAAAAGGCGCAGCCATGCGAAAAGGAGCACAGAATCGGGCCGGAGCTCTACATAGAAACGACCAAAAGTCACCCAGCTTGCCCATTGAAATCGTCAACCGTGGCTAAGGCAGGCAAAAAGGGTGATTGTACCTTCTTGTGAAGGCAATGCTAATATTCTCCAGACAGTTTATACTAGTTTCTTCACCGCACACTGCCCACTTAGGTATCACCTCAACAAGATGGGGATTTCAGAGGCAGTTGAGTGCAGATTTAGTGGTAAGGAGGGCGAAATTGCAGAGCACATCCTGTGTGACTGCCCTGCCTTGGCAGCTAGGCACTTCGAATATTTTTCCCAGGGGTTCATCATACCCAACACCATAGCGGAGTCTGCAACGAAGGACATACTCGGCTTCCTACAAGGGGCTTGTATGCACGACGTTTTTACTTTCCTTGGCTCTACGAAGTAGAAAGGAAAGTTATGTAATCGGCTGAAAAAAAAATTTTGAGTTTTCTTCAGATCTTTACGTTTCAGACCCTCCTGAGTCCGAAAAACATTATTTAGGAAAATGGTCTGTGTGTATGTGTGTGTGTGTGTCTGAACGATTTTTAGAGAAAACCACCGTACCAAATCACCTCAAACTTCATATCTCGCCCGCAGGTCACCATGGGACGCCAAAATAAGGGTATGAACAAAATCCACCGAAATGTAACTATAGTTATCATAGTGATCAAAACACCAAATTTTTTTTTCTCAAAAACGGCTCTAACGATTTTGATTAAATTTTTTATATTGATAGCTCCCAATATGGCAATCATACTATAAAATTCCTATTAATGGAAAAATGACGAGAGCAGCACAATAAATTGCCAAAACTTTCGACGTAATCGATTTTAGAGTGGTTTTTGAGAAAACGACGGTACCAAATCCGCTCAAACTTGATATCTAGCCCGCAGGTTACCATGGGACGCCAAAATAAGGGTATGAGCAAAATCCACCGAAAGTTAACTATAGTCATCATAGTGATAAAAACACAAAAAAGTTTTCTCAAAAACGGCTCTAACGATTTTGATTAAATTTTTTATATTGATAGCTCCCAATATGGCAATCACACCATAAAATTCCCATCCGTGGGAAAATGACGAGAGCAGCACAATAAATAATCAAAATTTTCGACGAAAAGCGTTTTTAGCGCAGTTTTTACTTTCCGCTACCCGAAGGGAAGGAAAGTATAGTAATCGGGTCAAAAAAAAAAATTGGGTTTTCTTCAGATCTTTACGTTTCACACCCTACTGAGTCTAAAAAACCTAATTTCGGCGCGTGGTCCGTGTGTGTGTGTGTGTGTGTGTGTGTATGTGTGTGTGTCTGTAGTTCGATTTGCGGGAGAACGGCTTATCCGATTGCGCTGGTTCTTTTTTTGTTTTGTTTCTTATTTTTTTTAGACACCAAAATAAGGTCATGGACGATTTCGGCCGATGGGAAGGTGGGGTGGGGGACGAAAATGTACCAAAAACTAGGGTTTTTCGCATTTGTTCTCGAAAACGGCTCTAACGATTTTGATTAAACTCTCAAATTATCTTCTACTAATCAATACCTAACTTTTCTTCTCCATACATATCTCCATGAAAATACGGTGAACGGAGATATAGGCCCCTGAAGCAAAAATAGGTTTTTTACGCTTTTTGGCAAAACGGCTTCAGCGATTTCCACCAAACTCACAGGATGTTTTCAAATAGTTGATACCTACATATTCTTCTCAATAAATGTTCCTGTGACGGTCCATTGAACAGAGATAAAAATCAAAATGTGTCGAAAATAACGTTTTTTCTAACATTTCCGTAAATTCCAGGGTAACTTCTTTACCAGGTGTGATAAATCCTAATGGAGTGTCTTTTGGTCACTCACACCAACATTTCGTTCTCTATAATTATTTCTGTATATATATGTTGAACGGAGATATAAGCCAAGTTAACTCAGAAAAGGAGATTTGTCGAATATTAATTTATCGGTATTCCAATTTTCTCAAAAACGGCTCTAACGATTTCGATCAAACTTACGGAGTACTCTCAGCTAACTAGTCCCTACATTTTCTTCTGAATAAATGTTCCTGTAAAAATGCGTTGAACGAAGATATAGCACCCGCATATGTAGCTGGTGTTCGAACTTAAAGGGGTGGCGGAAAGTTGTGTGTTGCTACGCACCAGATATTTTCCTTATAAACTCCGCTGGAATGTTAGTAGAAAGTTAAAGAAAATTGGTATTGTAGTCCAATCCAATACCTAAAGCGTGAGTATTTAAAAACGCTCATGAGGTACATGGGGCTCACTTCAGAAATTCCTGAATGTCAACTACCGCCGTTTCGCTTACTACCAGTTCTAGCAGTTATTACCCAATAACTCTGCCAAAGTGATTACTACCCTTCTTTAAAAAATTTGTGTTTACAGCATCATTAATTTTCTGTGTACCTATTGCTCAATAATGGTCCTGAAATGCGTATGAGCAGCACAATAAATTCCAGAGCTCTAGGCGCTACCGCTTCCTGCTGCCGTGACGTGTTGTTTGACAAAGTTCAAAGGAACTGAGTGATAAATGAATTGATTAAATAGAATTAGCCATGTACAAAGTGAATTGACGTAGAGCTAAGGAAAGTTGTGTGTTGCAACGCACCAGTTATTTTATTAAGTAAGGAACATAGTTACAATAGGCCCATATGTGGTCACAGTGACCAAGGCACTCCCGTGTGCCCTCGAACTAAAGAGAATAGGTTATCGCGCGATAAACATTTTTAATGACGAATTTAGAAAATGATTCCAGGGATCGCTAATGATTCCATGATGAATTGAGCCAAATGTGTAGTCAGTCTTCGCAATCCCACTCGCTCGTTTGATCGCTTTTCTGTGATTCTTATTGGACTCACCCAGTGTGCATACTAAGTTTGCTAACGCGGAAAATGAGTTTATGCGCATAATTTGGTTCGGAGAGCTAATGTAAGGCATGGTAAGGTATGATACGCCAAGGCAGGCCCTCCCAGGGTAAACTTTACCCTATTCCACCAACCGTACGCATGGTTTCGTCTTCCCAATTGCATACAACCCCTCAATTTCTCTCACTTGACCATTCCGGATACCACAAGCGCTGGGCATTTGATGAGTTGACGCAGGATCCTGGTAAGGTTTCTCAGCACTCAGCAAAATTCAGTGGCTTTCATGAGGATTCAAAGGGATATGCCTGGTTCCCGACATTGTTTAGGAAACCCACGATCATGCCAATGAAAATAATCTTCTGCCGAGGACCCACACCGCATACTGCAAAGCTCACACATTTGAAGCACAGGTGGAGCTACGGTTAGAAAGAAAGAAACCTTGTATTTGTTGTTTTGCACGCTCACGTTCAGTATTTCTCCTTCTTCGTGATCTGAATACATGGTGAGGCACTAGGAACACGTGTATTCCGAACGAAACTAGTTTTAATTATAACCTTTGGGGAACAACTGTCTAGAAACTCAAACTAAGGTTACTCTACCCCTGATGGCATTAAATAGCAGTAGATTTTAAAACTGAATAACTGCAGATATAGAAACTAAATACGAGAGCATTGACAATTACGCATGTAACAGACGAACAGAACGTAGACCTGAAGTTGAGGAGCCCTTCGCCGGGCACTCCCCCCTTCCTTTCATTAGTTTAAAACAAGGCCGTGAGAGGTTTACTGTGAGCAGCCAATGGCGACACGTACAGTAGTTTGAGTACGTGAAATATAATGAACAATAAGTTGCAGTTTCTGTAGATAATGGAGTTGGTGACCAGAAATATCATTCCATTACATGTTTAATTGGTGAAACCTTTTTGCGTAAACTTCCGCCATATAGAAAGTAGTTGATCTATTATACCTAATACATATTTATTAAAACATCATTATGAAAAAAATGTGTCCCTCTTCTGAATGAGAAACAGAATATTGCGAGTAAGCCCGTAATCATCGAACAAAAAATAATTAGCACAATACTAAATTTCGAGGCGACGGCAAAGTTTTCCAATCGATTCCATGCGGTCGGTTGGAGTTTTGCCAAGCCGCCCAAGATTTAGCCCAGATGCAATGCGTTGATTGAAATTGTGATTCATAGACGACGCCGCAAGCAATTACTGTACGATCTGCTAACAGAATCCTATTGAAGAAAGGTCTCAAAGCTCTCGCCTCCTACAGCGCTCAGGTTGCCAATAACTACGCCGGAGATATTCTCTCTACAGACTTTACCGACCCGGCGAGGGTTGTCCAAGAAGTTAACAAATGGTGCTTTGACACGACTCGAGGGACCATTCCAGAGCTCATTACTGGAGGTAAGCATGTTTAGGGTAAATTTGGTTGTTAATTGCGATGGTTTGAATTTGGAATAATAGAGAACTGCAGCACACTGGAGCTATTGTCTAGAGAAAGTAAATAGTTAGTGTTTCACAGTGTTTCTGGGGAATAGAGCGCTGGTGAATACTTTGGCTACCCTACTACCTAGTCCTTTTCAGCAATTGATTCTCACTGTGACTACTGGGACGCAATAACGAATTTCGTATCCTTCCAACTTTCTCAATCCAGCCGAAGAGAAAATAAATTATTGTTCATGACGGACTTGATTTATAATATTAACATGGAGTGTGCTTTATCGACTAGATTTGTTGAGCTAAGGTAAGGTAAGATGAGATTCCCCTTGGTCGACCCTTCCACTGAACGGTGGACCTTCACTCACTCCGCTTAATGCACACATAGCCTTATCTTCCACACTGCAGCCACACCACAACTCCTTGGTTCGTCGACGCATTTGACGTGTTAAAGCCCCTAATACGGGAAGGATAGCGAGAGCTCGGTAAAGTACGTTGATTAAGAGCCGAGAATATGTGCCTGTTTCCTAATAGGGTTTAGTGGAAAGTCTTCCAATACGTATCGTTGGACAGAAAGAACCCATTTTGTCATAATATGGTTATAAATTACGGATGTTATTGTTGCTCAGACGTCTATGTATCCTCGGTTATTATGTACATATTTGAAAAACATATCTCATGTTTCCTCGTAAACTGTCAACCGGCGGTCTAGGGGTGCTCCCCAGGTTTCATTCTACAATAAATGTACATGAGAACTGCAGCTAAACACCCCCAATGGCACTTTTTGAATGGTGTGGAAAATCATTTTAAGCCGTCATGTACTAATGTTTCATTTATTCTTGTAACATTAATGTTGTTTTAGAGAGTAAAATGCGTCTTTGATAATGTACGATTTTCATTTTTTCTTAGATGCCATCAACGAAAACTCATCAATCTTCATTTTGAATGCCATTTACTTCAAAAGCAGTTGGCAAACGCCCTTCGATCCATCGTCTACCGCGAAACACTGTTTCTACACACCAAGGAACGAGTGCGTCGAGACAGACATGATGAGAACTAGAGGAGTCTTCAGGATTGGAAATGTTCCTTCTTTGAACTCCTACGTTTTGGATATCCCCTATCAGGCAAGTGGTTAGCATGAGAAGTAATACCATTATTTTTTCCTTAATAGTTCAAGGTTAGTTTCACTGCTTGGTATCTTCTTCCGACATGGAAGACTCTCAGAAACTGTTGTAACGTCAAAAAACGATAAATGGGTGCGGTAGAGTAGTAAGTGGTTCAGGAAGACGAACCTCATGTTGTTGACACGGAATTGCTGTGGTATGTCAGTGAACGACGCCATGATTCAAACGCGTCATCAGCTTAGTGTTTCCTAATAAAATTTCTCTGCAACTGAGAGAGAATATTGTGCGGGGCCCATGCACAAAAAATTAAAATTCGAAGGCCAATTTTAAGTTGTTTGATTACGAATGGGTTTCTACCGGACCAAGTTCCTTACACGACATGGACCATTTAAGGCGTACCTGCACTGAATTTGAAAGGCTGGAAGCCCAAACTTCCTGCACTGCAGGACAATGTGGATGATGCTTCTCATGCCATCTTCTCGTGCCAAAGGCTGGCAGGCTGGCAGCACACAATAGAAGACACAGTTGGCCAGCTCTTGCCAGAGGCATACGTCCGCTCCATGCTGCATTTCGAGGAGTGTTTTGCTCAATTTGCCTGGGCAGTGCTCAGCCAAATGAGGATGGAGCTTGCTGATCCACTGGCTGTATTTCGTAGTGATGAAGACTGAATACATGGAGGAAAGACTGCTCCTGAAACTCGGCAGTATGGAAGGATGTACACGAATGGCGGCACTCTTCAAGATTCTCGTGAGAATAAAGATGACAAAAAAGCGACGTGAGAGGCGTGAGAACCAACCTGATGCAAAGTGCTAACCGGTTCCTGGTTGACTCTCAATACGCAGTAGTAAATTCATGGTGCCACTGGAATGAAATCCTCCCCCCTGCATCCAAAAAAAAATACCTAGTAGGACACATCCCATAACTTTCCTCAGTTCATGCTATTAATTGAATTTATTTTTCACTCAATTAATTCGAACTTGGTAAAACACGAACTTTACTGCTACCCGTGCTTTTATATTCATTGACAAAAAACACAAACAATGTATAGGTCACTGATAGCTGTTTGGAATGGTTCATATGTGCAGTTTTTGAACCGGAGAAAAACAGCGAAAATAAGCATTAAAAATATGAACTACTAAATATCTTCGGTTGGTCCTAACTTTGTTCATGTGCGTTCTTAACCTTGCATCGTAGAGATAGCTACTTAAACTACCACTCAGATTTTTTTTGAGAACGCTGGCGTTACACGGGTGGCATTTATAAGAGAAACCTGATAAATTCGGTATTCGTCGACATTTTCGATAATTTATTGCGCTGTTGGGGTAATTTTCCCAAATTTTGCGTAGAAGTTCTCATATTTTGGTTTGTCGACATAAAAAATTAAATCAATGTCGTTGAGGCCGTTTTAGGAGGAAACTAAGTTATGTATTGATCACAATGAAGATAACTAGAAGCCCCACGAAGCTAAGGATACACGTTTTCCGTAAAATGGATACTCTACATTTACGTTCCAATGTAGGGGTGTGCGGAGGCAGTGCCGGCCTCTCGGCCCTAACCTGCCTCCGCCACATCAAGCTAAAAAAAAGGACTGGGACGGGGACTACCTCGAACAAACCCTCGACCACTGCGATATCTTCAGGACCCCATTACCGAGTTTCTAGGGATTGGCGGATCACTCCACTTTTACCCTATCGACCTGCATCCTCCTGGTGTGGACCTATCCCTTAGTGCCCCGGCTTTCGCTGCGAGCTGTGCAGTACCATCAGGAGAAATAGCCGCGCCCAGCAGCTGGAATGGGGGGGGGGGAGGAATTTGATCGAAACTGGGTTGTTTCAAATTATCGCGAAGAAAGGTGGCAGAAAGAATACGTTGCCTGACAACAAACCGACGCTGCAAAGTGGGTTGGACATTTCAAATCTATACACAATAGCTCTACGATTATGCGAGTAGAACCCACAAAATAATGTGCTTCTTATTAAAAATGTCTTCATGTACTGACAGGAAGAGGAGACGAAATAATTGTTTTTTTACAAATACAAAAAATTGTTGACTGCACGGCTACAAATCACGAATCTTGTGGAAATGTCGACTAAAAGTCGAAAACTAGACAAAATTGTGTGCATTAACTGATATTTTCCTGTATTTTCACTGCTGGAAAACAATTGTATGAAAGTGTGACTTTATTTTCAGGACAATCGTTATTCTTTGGTCATAGTGCTTCCGAACGGACGACAGGGGTTGAGGAGGTTGGCAAAGGATCTTCCCTTCAACTCGCTGATGTCCATATTGCCTCAACTCCCCTACGCCGAGGTTATCCTGACCATTCCCAAGTTTACCATTGAGCATTCGCAATCGCTTAAAAAAATACTAATTGACGTAAGTCCGCCCTGATCTTTATTGAAGTCCGCACATCATCGTCATCAATTGGTGCTAGAAAGAGAAAATTTTAATTTATTATTGCAGCTTGGAGCCAGCTCCATATTTTCCGAAACTGCCGATTTGTCTGCCATGCTTGGAAATCAATCGGCCACTCACATCACGGATGTGATTCACAGAGCGAAAATCGAAGTGAACGAAGCTGGAACGACTGCCGCCGCTGCTTCAGGTAAGTTCATTTTTTTCTTCCGTTGTTTTTCATAAGACGAACACTTAAGATTACTACAACTGACCAAAACCAACTATAATAGTCAAAACACAAATATTTTTATCTCAAAAACATTTCCTATGATTTTCATTAAATTTGAAAAAGTGACATGACGCTACCGTAAAACCTTCTTTCGTGGAAAAATGAATTTTTGCGTAGTTACCGTTGATAATCAGGCTCTTATGACACCAATGCTCACAGTAAACTGCGGGGTTTTGCCGAATAAGTTACTTATGCGGTCACACTTGTGACGTACTTGGGGAATTCTTTTACAGAATTACCCGCGTATGGGACACGAGTGAAAGTCGTGTCCGGGCCCAAAAGACGAACAAGTTAAATATACTCACTTGATATAAAAGAAACAAAATAATGCCTCTCAGGAAAGTACTGGGGAATGAAATTATAAACCAACTAGGACCCACTTGAATTTAATCAGGAAAAAATAGAAATGAAATGAACTCCTTTTAGAATGAAACAAATAACCTATGCTCGTATTGTAGTAAATGACAATAAAGGGGCAACGGGGAGAATGAAACACCAAGCTCTGATCGCTTACCTTACTTCACACAATATAACTTTATGTACTTGTTCAATGGCTTAAAAAATGGGAGAGATTAGTAAGCCATGTCGGAAGCCGTTCTGACGAAAATGTGGCTCCTCCGCTAATATAAACAGCAGCGAACTGCACGGGTGGTGGCAACACCCCCGCAAACCGTTACACACTTAAATAACAGTCATAAGGCGATTAGAAACAACTCAGAAAATCAAGAATTCAAACTACACTGTTTCAGTTTATAGCATTTTTCACCCAATAATTGCAAAACGGTTAATACGAACTTTCGGTATGCGTACCTAGCCCTATGTTTCGCCACGCTATCGATGTGTGGTGCTTTCCATTGAAACCACAGCCCTCGCGAATCCAACACGTTGGATGACGACACTGTGTTGGTGGCAGTGAGCACAAGCCTCCTGGGTTGCCATTAGTTAGCTGCGGAGTGAGCAGCCTAAAAACCTGAATGAGTGACAGGCTCCAGTGCAGGAATTGCCAAGAGGTCCTCTTCTTGCATCTACCCTTTATTCACACTTGGATCTCGAAGCCATTGATTGAGCTTGTCCCCTTCCACCACACGAGAAAAGAAGTCAGGATGCATGGGACCTGAACTGGGTGTGTGTGCAGTGGTTACGCCTTTAGGGTGGGTAACACCGACCTGCTGCTTCCCAGGTCTGTCCCCTTATTTGATGGCTGTTCCTACACCCTCGACGAGAGTGAGTTGTATAAGTCATGGTGGGTTTCGCAAATATCCAAGTGACCATGCAGCATTCACCGAACCCAGACCTGCGGAGGGACGGCAGTTATTTTGTCGTTAGCCAGTCTCCCGGTAGAGAGCTGTTGCCCGCGTGGAGGTGACCACCTGAGGAACCCTGTCCGTTACCCAGACAAAGACTTCCTTATGGGCACAATTTCCCTGGCCGACAGGACTTCGTCTGTGACGTGAAAAGCGAGAATTTAGTCAAATGCTCTCCAGTGGCACCCCATGGAGAGGAAGTTGCCTTGACCGGTAGAGGCTGATTCTTATATGGTTCCCGGTTTTCTCTCGATGTAAGCGCATATCTGGTCCTTCGCTCACCAATCAGGTAGACCAATGCATTAGTTACTCAATAATGATCGAAATGTACGTGGGAGCAGCTCGATAAAGTCTGAGACCTTGAGCGCTACTAGATTCTTTGTAGAACGAGAGTAACATTCCACCAAGTTCACGCATACTGAATGGAAAAACGTATTTGATTAGTTGCTAGCAATGAATGAGCCCCTGAAAAATGAGGGAAGTGGCTATTTTGTTAGCCAATCACGTAACTTTCCATGTGGTCAATATGATACATTTCTTCCGTCTCTTCAGCCACCTGGCAAAAAAAGTCCCTTTTATCTCTGCGCCATCTGTATTTTGGCTCACAGCGGGGCATTTCATAGCATTCCTTGTCCTATTACGAACATTCTCAACGCGCGAAAATGCTCTGGCTGCTCGTTTTTGAAGGTGGGCATTACCCTTGAGCTCGCGATATTGTCAGATTCCGGAGCACATTTGCGAAGACCACTACAGATTAACCGAGGGATCTTTCTCTTCTCTGGATTTGAGAACCTCTAATTCTGTCACACTGTTGTGCCTAAGTCACAAAGCACGCTGGTTCGTGCTACATACAAAGACTAAGACTCTTATTCATTTTCGCTTCTGTTTCAGCTGCTTATGGAGAAACATTGGCTCAAACGTCAGCGATACCTTTCAAAGCGGACCATCCTTTCTTGTTTTTTATTCTGGACGCTCAAGTGGGATTCCTTTTCGAAGGGCAGTACTCCGTTCCAACGACTGGCAACAGCTTTATCAGCACACGACAAGTAATTCGCCTAACAAACGGTTCTATTATTGTAGTTTTCATGTTTTTTTGTTGGTTTAATTTTTTTTTAAATTTGCTGGACATCCCAAGCAGTAAAATTCTGATTCTGATGTTTCAATGTACACCACGATACAAAGTTTTGAACTTGTGTACTATTGTATGTATAAAAGAGCGACTCAGTGCCGCCTGAGAGTACTAAGATGCCTTTGGGTGCGAAAGAGGGAGAGATGAACTTGAATAAGGCGAAGAGTTAGTTGATGTAAGAGACGAGAGCGATAGAAAACTATATTGATGGGTGTACGACGTTAGTTTAATTTAAAGATGGAATCGCAATAGGGTAGCTATTTTTGGAGGTTGGACAGCGTCCTGGTAGATGGAGCCCGCCCACTCCTGCCACTTAATTGCAATGTGTCGATAGTCCAAAGTGATGCTGCTGAACGAAAGCTAGCATTTAGATAGTAAGCGGATCCTCGCAATGGATCTCTAAATGATTGAACTGGTGCAGCACGTACGACAGATGATAATTCAACTGTAGAAGGAGGGCACGCAGAAGTACGAATGAAAAAGGGCCGAGAAGCGCAAAGGCCGCTAAAAGGCCAAATTTCATGAGCTACCGAGGTAAAAAACGACGAATGGGAGATATGGAGCCTGATTGGTTGCGAGAAAAAAGGGATTGCAACGATGATATCCTCGGGAAGCTAACTGGAAAAGCTAACTGGAGTTTTCTCAGGGCGATCACCCTCACCTTGAACAAACACTGTGTGGCTCCCGTCCTGACAAGTTCTCTTGGACGTCGATTTGTTGTCTCTATACACGTGTAAAACGACGTAACGGATAATAAATATGCCCCTGGAAATCCATCACGCGTGGGCCTCAACTAGTGAAGAAGGAACGCTCCCAGACTTGTCGCTTATGATTTGTGGCCAATCGAATCAGGGGCCAGAGACGAAGTGTTCGCCACTTGCCGAGTAATAACGGGGTGCTGACATTGGGTTCCTAATCTGGAAATACGAAACAGGACTTGGTCGGAGCCGGATGACGACGTTTGGCTGTTCTGTGGTCTTACCACTTCATCTGTATTTTATCTGTCATAAGGTCAACCAAAACATTTTACTGTTTTATTTTGTTATTTGTCATTTATGAAATACACCTCCGTCGCTTTATTACCGAATGCCGTTTGACTAACCTTCGGTTGTTTCAGGAAGCAGAGGTCGCACGTCCTTCTGTCAACCTTCCCGTGAAGTCAAGCGGCCCGTTCACCTTTTATCATACCGACAGACGCTCCAGAGTCAATAATCAATCTTGGCACGACCCGATAACGACATAAAAGGATTCCCTCTCGAAAAGACGAGAATAAACAATCAGCCGAATCTCAACAGGTGACTGCTTGTAGGGTGTTGCCCAAAACGCGGAATTGAACAGAAACTTTCTAACGTGTTTCAAGAAACATATCGAAACGAAATTATCAGTTTGAAATTTGCGGACGTTATTCAATAAAGGACTTCACTAAGGCGATTGCTTTGTGTTTACGAATACAAGTGAGAAACTGGCATGACGCACCCAGGTTTGTTGGCCAAGAACCGAAATGAACCTTCCTCCGAATTTGACACAGAAAATACCACTTTTCTTAGGGTCACCACTTGCAGTTATAGTGGATTTCGACCGTCTGTTTGCAGTTTGAGTTGAGCTTGTGAATTTAAAAATATTTTTGTGAGAATAAATGAAAACGCTTTTTCTCACATCGCTGTCACACAGCGCTACACACGTGCCAACGGCTACTCACTGCCACTGTGCAAATATCACTGTCCTAATATATATTATTATTATGATTCAGAACATGTAGGTGATTGGAGCTCAGGATTATGAACTGAGTATTTATTTTAACAGAAACGGGCGAACCCCCATAGTATGAAAGTGCACATCAAAAATAATGAATGGAGTGAGGAATTAATGATGGATTGAGAGGAAAAACATCTTTAAAAAAAAGAAATAAGTCTCGGAGAAAAATGGAGTATGGTTAGGCAAGGAGTTGAACTGCTTGAGATTGTGAAATTTAGTTGAATCGAAGATGACTTTGCTTCTAGGGTCCATCGAGGTGGCACCGTACTTGTTATACCAGTCATAGATGTAACAGTACCATGGAATGGAGCTCATCGAAATGAAGTTCTATGTGGCCAGTTGGTTGCTAGCTGGGAATGTCTAATATACTTGCTGGAATCTAGGCTATTTTCTGTGGTAGTATGTTTCAAAGGGGCAGATTGTATCGCATGTCTCCTATTTTAGGCACTCCTGTGGTCGTAGTCTAGTGGGCATTGATGAAGATTCATAATCCGACGAAAGTTTGGGGATTGGATCGGAGCTCGTGATTGCTGTAATTTTTTCCTGAGTCAGCGGCTCTCCAAACATTTCCAAAAACCCCTCGTAACATATCGTGTCAGAAGTGGGAGCACTAGACTCAAAACTCGAGGTCTCTCTCCATTTCCGTCCCCGAGGAAACAGGTTGCCCTTCAATAAGTCTGTAATATATTTGTCTAGTCTCCACAGTTCTTCTTCCCTAATCCCCCAGCACCTTCTCTTCCTTCTCTATCACTCACCTCCTCGAACCTTTCCTCCTTAATCCTCCGACCCCTCAGTTCCGGCCACGTCCGGAGCATTACAAGATCAACAGTGACCACGTTTTTCGTCATAAATGTCTTCACAAATTGAGCGAAAAGGTTATAAGCTTGCTTTGTAGCTCTTCCAACAACCGTTGTAAAACTACAGAGAAGCAGCTCGTGGTTTATGCTTTCTATCACTCTGGAGGAGAAAGAAGTGCAGGGTCTTTGAGAAAAAAGAAATGAAGCCGGGAATTTTATTCGCCATGCCCCGTATGGGACTGACTTCTCGTGTGGTCTGGCTTAACCCACTCTGTTCTAAGACGTTCACCTGATGCGACAAGTCTGCGATGTGGAGAGGACTTGAGAGTCTTTATGGAGATTGGCTCAGAGCATGGAAGCTCTTCACTGTCCACGTGTCCACCGTCCGCTTATGGCCATGTCAATGAGTAACTGGCCAGTGATCACTTGGAGTGCTTCAGTGGGTGCTGTCTTGAACGCCTAGGTGATTCATTGAAGTGCAGGTATCTGTGATTGAATCAATACTCTCCTTTTAGTGATTGGAGCAGTAGCCAATCACGCCTAGGTAAATTTCCGTCACGGTTACCTTACTAATTGCTACGTAATGATTCAAGCCTTGTGCCTTTTGAGGGACTGGAGGTGTTGTGTGAAGCATCACATCTCTCCTATTTGCGCTCCTAACTACTCGGTTTGCTTCTCATGAAGGAGCCTGTGGCCTCCAAAACTATTTAATTTTCCCGTTAAGAGCATGAGCTGAGTTTTTTCTTCAACCTCCTGCAGCTTGACGTGCTCGCCGTTTTGGAGGGCTTGATGGGATTTCGCCTCGGTTTGGGGGATCGACTGAGCACAGGCAGAACAGTCCACATAGCACTCAGTCTCCTGGCCATGTCGGCGTTCAATGCCAGGTCGCCGTGTAGTTTTCAAGTGTGACGAATTAATGTGATACAAGAACGAATGATACACAACTCTCATGGGGTGTTATCAAATTTTCGGAAGTAACTTACTTCGTCAACAGAAGAAAACAACAGATACATATTTTTCTCTTTTTACGAACAAAACGACTCGCAGCTGTTTGGACAGATAAGGTGGACGCAGTATTTAAAAGTCCCTCTTGAACCACGTGAAGAACGAGAAGAAAACGTCCGCACAAAATGTGGCAACCCCGAAAATGGTGAATATTGAAATCGCTTTGAGAGCTCTTGTCGTTTCGTACAAAACGGGATGAATTTTCCTCGTGATTTGAACGAGATGTATTGCTGCAGCGATAGACTGGGGCATAATTATCATCAGTAAGATGCCGTCCTGAAACCCATTAAAAATATCGATGGAGTTGAATAAAGATCCACGGAATGTCCTTGAGACGCAGAAACATTTATAATAACCGTTTCAGTACATCCTCACTCAGTATTTCAGGCCTTTGGGGATGACTCGTTTCTTTTTTAACAGGTCTGGTGTTAACTACTTGCAATCAGTGGAGCCATTCGGTGGCTTCCTTTAACCTCTAAAATCGGAGTGCTCAGGGAATTACTTTTTTTCTTCGTTTATCGTGTGTGTGACTGGGGGAATGTTCTGGAAGTTCACTTTTACTTTACCTAAATCTACGGGACTAGGAAGGATAGTTGTAAAATTTGATATTGAGCTTGCGGATCACCAGACGCCAAAATACGGACAAGAACAATTCTTTTCTAACAAAACGGCTATTTTGAACGATTTCGATTAGATTCTTTTAATGAAGTGTTCCAAATAACACCACGAACATACCATGAAATTCTCATCAGCGGAATGATGCCGAGAGCACCGCATTAAATTATAAAACATTTCAAAGAAAAAAACGCTGCAAATTATCACGGTTTATTAGTCTAAAGTTAACGTACCTGTTAGGTGAGTCCGTCTCCTCTGGCTTGTGAGTTACTGTGGGCAAGCGCTTTCGATGTAAAGACATCATCGTCTGGCCGTTAAGTCAGTACTCTTTAAGTCAGTTTATTATTCTCTTGTCCTGCTTGAGGTTGTCCCACACCTCCGAGACCCATCCCATTCGATTCAGCATTAAAAAATACCAGTAAACGATATGATACCTGAGTACACGGAAACGGCTCTTTCCAGGCGCTTGTGAGTTGAGAGGGAGTGCAAACGATGAAACGATTACTTACAATTAGTAGACTTTGGCTCACTATAATGACTGCGATTTCACTGTTTTCAGTATGGGCGCAGTTGTACACCTCTGAGATTCGTTCCATTCGACCAAGCATCTAAAAATACCTTTATAATAATACCAAACACGGCATAGTTGCGATAAAACTACCACCCTTGAGTTTTTGTTAACTATTTTATGCCCATGAGCTTCGTCCGGTTGGACGGATTTTTTAGTATGGCCTGGACTGCGGATTTGGAATACCGATGCCTTGAAGCTTTGAAATTTAGAGGGTCAATGGTATGTGTGTGTGTGGGGGGGGGGGGGTCGCAAAGACATTTTCCTGGCCATAGGTCTAATAAACCGAAACGCACTCACCAAAATATGTTTCAGCGAAAGCCTTCTAGCTCGGCTCGTTTGGGTGCACCTGAACATCGACGGTATCACTGAGGATGACAATCCAAGTTGAGCTACCACACTTTTGATACACTGCGATTCGGCGTGAACGTGCGCTGCCATCAGAAACACGGATACACTGAAAGCCTGACGCAAACAATGAAAATGGAATGAAATAAACTTTATTTTCTTATAAGACAAGACAGTAGAAACAACATTCACAATAGTAGAACGAAAAATTAGTTCCCCTAATGGGCAATGCCCGCGTTAGGGAGAACGAGTCAGCATATGTGAACTGAAAACAGATAATAAATTATTGACAAATTACATACCTATTCATAATCCATATATTAGTAGCTACTACAATCACCGCCATGAAGAGAACAATATTAGGTAGCTAGATTACAAACGGAAGAGCAATTTTACACATCGATGAGCGAGGAGATACCAACGTGTAAGTAACTGCGAGTATAAAATGAAAACCAAACAAACATCCTTCTATTTTCCCTAGGTACTTTGCTTCTGTAGAAACCACTCTTTTAACATTTTATTTGTTTGCTTTGGGTGTTCGGCCAACTTCTCCTTTATACTGGAAGGAAGATTATTATACGTTCGCATACCCGAGGAGAAATAAAAATTCAGCGCAGCAGTTGTTCGTACAAATGGAAGAGCGATTTGGCCTTGATACTGGAACCTGGTCAATACATCGTGAGAAGGAAGTGAAAACCTCCCTTCCTTAAGGACTTGCTTCAGGCTGCTCACTTCTACCAGAGAACTCATTTTGAGAATCTGAAGCTTACTGAAGATAGGTAAAGTAGCAACACGTAGCAATATCTTTTGACAGGTAAAGACCGGGTTGATGGTTGAGGCGTAGGCGCTACCCCACGCAGGCAGCCCATGGAGCAGCAGTGATTGAGCTAGTGAAAAATAAATTGTTCGCATGAGCGTCTGCGTAAGAATATTCCTTAATAGTGAAAAAACGTAGATAAGCTTCCTCAATCTCTTACGCGCCAACTGAATTTGACTCAGCCATTTCATATTGGAGTCCAAGAGAATACCTAAGTACCCCACACTGGAGCATCTAGATATCTCAGGACAGTTGGTACATGTATTCAAGTCGCACTTAACGTGATGGAGGTGCAACTTGAAGTTGCTGGCCGGCATGCTCAATGTTGACAGATAAAAAGGCAAGAAACTCGTCTTAGGCAAACTTAATGTCAGTCCATTTCTTATAAACCAGTTATTTACAGTTTGAAGACCTTGTTCCGCGCGGGCAAACACACTCTTCCAGCTGTCTGCTGCAAAATATAAAGCTGAATCATCCGCGAACAAGACTATATCACCAGCCATACCAATCCTGCCTAACTCGTTAATATAAACAATAAATAAAAGGGGCCCCAAAATCGTTCCCTGAGGAACTCCATAAGCACTACATTCAGTATACGTTCCAAGAGAGCCATTAACTTTAACGCATTGCGACCGGCCACCCAAATAACTTTCAACCCAGTCGTAACCGTATTCATGAAAGCCAAGAGTCCACATCTTTCGAAGCAGTCTCCCGTGAGGCAGAGTATCAAAGGCCTTTGCTAAATCTATAAATAGCGACTACTTACAATACTCATAAATCTCAATTCACCTGAATTCATTGTTACGAATCATTACGTCTCGAATCGAAACTGGTAGCTTTTACGATTCCAAAATTTATTGGCGCGCTCTCGGCCGTTAATGAGTGAACGGATGACTTGAACGACCGTCAACACGATTTTTCTGAGTAGGTTTGTGTGGATTGTTCTAGAATTAAAGGGGACAAAGTATCCTGAATTGCTTTATAACCGTTATTTATCACTCACATACTTTTTTCCACCCGATTACTTAACTTTCCTTCTAAGCGCTCCTTCAGTGTCACTAAATTCTTGAGCCAAAATATGTTTCTCGGCGTTCCCGGACAAATCCTAGATTTCAATATCAGCTTGGTTGTTTTAAACGAGGAACATGCTTTAGACTTCCTCCAACTGCCAAAAAGCGTCAAGCTCGGAAGAAACGAAATTAGGTCACAAAAGGCCCTCGCACTCACCCTTCCCTCCCTCCCTCTCTGGAGTCCTCAAATGAACTGTAAATAACGATTTCCAAAAATGATTCACTGACTTAACGTTACAATTAGTGCACGTAATGAGATGAATGCCTCGCTTTGTTAAGACTGTGCGGGCGTTCGTCGATCACACATTTTCACGAACTCGTACTACGGCCATTTACCGTTGAGTATTGTAAGTGATCTTTCATTCTAACCATGTAGAAGAACTTCATTACGTCGCTTGTTTGGTAGACATTGAATCTTCTTCGCTTTGGTTCATTAAACTGCGACACAGTTGTTGGCTTAGCGGCCAACCCCGCGAAAAGCGGTTCTCTACGCTTCTTTCCCATCTCACAACATTCGAAACATTAGGATTGTACAGAAGATAATGTTCGACGCTAAAGTTGGGAAATGTTTCCAAGGTCGCAAGGGTGGGAATAGCTAACTGAACAAGAAAGTAGCAATCATTAGCTCAACTACGTCTTAAGCAAAGCATATCTACGAAGCATCGGAGCTGTTGGCAAGCAGTGTGCATAGTGCCACGACCACGAGAACATTCTTGAGCGTAAATAAATGCTTCAATCCATCGTTTCTCAGAAAAGCTTAAACAAGCACTAGAAGGGTTCGTGCCGTTTAATTTCGTTCAGTGCAGCTTTAGAAAAATTCGATCGGCGGATTTGTACATTTTTTCGATTGTGAGGGCGCGTTTGATCTGGTTGACGCTCGGAGGTATGAAATGATTCTCGTGGTACTCTGGAGGGTCGACGACTTTGGCTGCGGCTTCCTTTTCTATTTGAGCCTGTAGATTTGCCCTTTCGGCCTGTTCGTCCTTGTCCGTTTCGAAATCGCTACCCTCTGAGGCCGCGTCTTCTTCACCTTTCCGAGCTAAACTTATCCTGTGCTCCTCGACGAGGCTCGGGATAACAATGCGCTTCCTCCTCCCCGCGTCTGAAACAGCAACAATAAGGCGTATTTTACGAGATAATCGACTTTAGCCGTAATTGCCGGTATCTTGAAAGGAAATTAATGAGTTGGCTGACTCGAATGCAAAAATGTTTGGTGTTTAGAGAAGGGGGGATCAAAAGTGTCGTTTTTCTTACGACGATGCTGTTGAAAGCCCGGTAAACCAATTTCCCTAACTCCCTCTGTGGTACAGGTTTTCGCCCTTTACCTTTTCTTTTCCTTAATTTAGCTTCCTCTTGAGCCAGCCTTTTCTTCACCAAATTATCCTCCCGGAAATACGGATGCTTGGAAAACCCTGGAGGGCCGTCGGACAACGGAAGTTTCCCCTCCATCACCAATTGCTTCTCCCTCTCAATTTCCCACTTCTTCCTCGCTTCAATCCTGTTCTCCACAAGACTCCGATTGGCTTCGATTAATCGGTTGCACAGAGCCAACATGTAGTTTCTGTCCGTTAAATGAACCGTTTCGGACCGCATCAATTTCAGTAGACGATCCCGAACGACGCTGTCTGAAAACCGGTAGATGATGGGAGTGCTTTGCCACCACAACAGGCCGTGGCGTTCGTCTTTGATTTTTTCGAGGAAAGCGGCGCACTGTTTTCTGTTCGTGGCCGCCTTTTGCTTCGCGGACAATTTGGGCTCGTTATTCACCGGCTCTTCGTCCGGAGGTCGATTTACTGGGTCGTACATCGTGTCTCTTGCTGATTTTCAATTACCAAATAATTTCCACAAAATCTACTGTTCCTCTTTCCAAGAGATTCAAACTTTGTCGTCACAACGTTCAGTCACCTTGCGATCAATAATCAATTGAGGTTTGCGCCAATAATAGTAATTTCATTTATTCAATAAACAAATTAAGGAAAGGAAAGACATTTCAGCTCAGATTTCAAAGGAAGAAAAGTATTTATATGAAACAAAAAACGGCGAGGACAAATAAAATTATGTCTTAAAATTCGATGTGGGATAAACAGTAATTACACTAAAATACAGAAATGAACAGGACGTTCAAGAAGTAAAAGGGACAAATTAATCTAATGTTAGCAAACATATGGAGAAATTCTGAACTTCGTGGTTTGGCGAACAGCGACGACTTGACCACATTTACATACAAGACGACGAAGGATTCAAGTAGAAGTTCGCCAAACTCAAAAAAACTTCTCGCATGAGGACGCGGAAGACGCAAGAGATCGGGAAACGGGCATCACACACGAAAAAAAGTTTTGCAATCGTAAGATGTCCCTGCTAGCGGAAGACAGTTGAAGTACAGCCGACCGATGTGAGATGGAGCTGCTGAAGATGGTCCAGGAGGTGGCGCTGGACCGGCAGCGTCATGACTCCTACGTTATAGGTTGTAAATTAAGAGCGTTCCACTAGTATTTTTACCAAACTTCGTTCCTGCTGTCGAATGGAATGGATCGACCATTCCGTGTGGCGATGGCCTTAGATGAGTAGAAGCTGATTTGAGCGTTGAGTTAATTGCCTTTAATGACAGTGTAGTCAGTAGCGATTATTGAGTATTTCTCTCAAATCATTCTGACTTGTAATTGAGTTGAGTGCTGAATTTATTGGTTGTTTAACGTATGCACTCTGACACTAAATACACTCCTTAAACATTTAAAGAAATCAATAATACTAATGAGTCGCATAATAATATGATATTAAGTATTCCAGCTAAACGGTTCAAACGAGGCTTTTTCAGAGCTGAATGAGACTATCAATAAAAGGCCAAGTCAAATTATTTGATGTACACTTACCAGTTCGAAGACCATTTAGTGATAAGAAGTTTAATGTAAATTAAACAAAACAAGAAATACAAAAATCACTTTGTACTCGTAACAGAAAAATCTGTTTGCGACACGATGTAACCAAACCAAACTGAAGCGAAGCGTGAAAAGAAATGGCCGGGGGGGGGGGGGCAAAGCCCAGTCTCCAGAGGAACCATCTGGGCCACCTGAACATCCGTTAATTGGCTACTAGAGTGCTCCACACGTTCCATATGCGAATCAAGTGGTACATATGGACTATATCCTGCACCACAGCAATCAACAAACGGGGGTCAATTATTCGAACGAGCAAATAGTACTCCAATGCAAAAGAGCCAGCAGGCTCCAAGTACTAATCACTCACATTGACTTTTGATTAGACCACCAGCCCTGATGGTTGTCAAAATTTGGACTATGCCTCACTTTGGGGACTGTATTCCGACAAAACATCATAAATATTATATTATATCTTACATAAAAGTTTCATTCAGTTGAATAAACAACAGTGTGTCTAAACTTGTTCTATGGCATAACCGTCAGAACATTTGAATAAGAGCAACCTGAACGTTTAGGTGAAAACCAGGAAGACCTTCTGTGTCAATGCCAATCAAAAATTTCCAGTGCGTAGAACTCGTTGCAGGTGCAAAAACGCTGCAAATTATTACACAATGGTTTATTATTCTCATGAACAGCTTGACCTAGTATTACTGCTCCCCCATCCCATTCGATTCAGCATCGAATACTATTATACCATCCGATGGAGGGCTTCCAGTGAACCCTCGCTCGGCAATTGGCAGGACGTTGCGAGTCCAAATAGCGCTGCGAGTCGAGCGGGCCTTGAAAACGATACGAAACACGGCTTATTTGCGATTATACTGCGTTTCGTTAATTTTTTAAACCATTTTTCGCCCATAACAACCATGGGCTTCGTCCGATCGGATTGCCGAGATGGCGGGCACAACTAGATACCAAATGGGATTTTTGTGCGAAAGAACGAATTTTTAATTCCCCGGACGGGGGACGGACATTGCAAATTTGGAATCCCCATGTCTTGAAACGTAAAGTATCAAATTTTGAGGGGGGGGGGGTTGTAAAAAATTTTTCGTGACCGAAAACATAGGGTTATTATTCAGAATGAATAATAAACCAAGAGGAACAATTTACTCGTACTTTCAACAAGCGTCTTCTTCAAAATAGCGCATTCCTTCCTGTGCAGACCAGTCAAGAAAATTGAACAGTGTATCAAAATATTAAGTTACTTTTATTAATGAGGATAATAGGCTTTCTCTCGTTAGTTTGTTCAAGTAGGAAAGTCTTTCAAAACGTGTCAGGAATCGGCGCCCACGTAAATGTTTATTAAATTTCCTAATAGTTGCCCCTCTTTTCCACGAGTACCGCTTTGCTCCCGTTAAAGTTCCAAGCGATCGTTATCTAGAGGTCAAGGTTTCATGTACCGAGGAAACTCAGGCGTATGCTCTGATTTGTGGATTGATGTAATTTTTACCTGCGTCGGCGGCTTCAACATTTCCGAACCCCTTCCAACAAATGGTGCCTGAAGATGAACTTGAGTTCGTAAAACCTGATAGGCTTCTTGAAGATTCCGTTGACCAACAAGCTAAGCCTGGGGGTCGGCGTTTAGTCCTCAGAAACTTCGTGCTTCAGAAAGAAGAGTATCATCCCAGAATATGGTGTATAAGTATGGAGGGTGAGTTTAGCTAGGTGACTGAGTTACACGGGATTTGAAAATGTTTATAGAGCCGCTGACTCAAAGCAAAAATTACAGTAATCCCGAGCTCCGATCCAATGCCCGATTTTCGTCAGTTTTGAATCTTCGTCTATCACCACTAGACTACAATCACTGGGGTGCCTACAATGGAATTCAACTGGACGGATGGACGACGTCTTCTTGTGTATGTCATATTTTTGACGGAACGTTTGGCATAAGGTAGGGTTTTATCTTATTGAGAGGCCTGAATACCAAGCTCGATTTTTGTTGTCAGACTCCAAATTTCTAAAATTATGAACTACAGCAGTTCGCAGTAAAGTTCTACATCCTGCATCAGGGATTGATGTTCAAAATCCCTAAGAATTGTGAATAGTGGATTTGGGTCGTCTGCCACCTAATATTTACTGCATTGTAGTTAAAACAGAATGAAAGGAACATACAGCGACTGTTTCAGTATAACTTTAAAGAAGAAACGATAAAGGACGGAGAGCGATGTAATATTCTGAGGATTGTTCGAAAAATAGTTTCCAAAAATAGAGCTGAAGCATGTTTGGCCTTTTTCTGTATCCTGGAAAAGCTAAGCACCCCCTTTTTTGATGGTTCCAGCTATGACTATAAGCTCATCCCCTCGAGAATCACTTTCCTGTTACGTTCTCGACGCTTGCCCTGTAAGCCTTCACAATCTTGCCCTCGGCTTTGATTTTTGGGGAATAAAACGGGAAGAGCTGGATTTTAAGGATGCTGATCCCCTCGAAGGAGTCGTTCCGAAACAGACTTAATCAGACGGTTTCGTCAGCCAATCAAGTATTGCATGAAACTCCTCTTACAGTCTTGAACGACTACGTTTATCGCATTACACAATTCGCAAGATGACAAGGATCCTTCGCACGATAAAACCAATTAGGAACTTTAAGGAACCTCGTTATTTCGTTTCATTGGTTTCAAGTTTCCCGGCAACTGAGATTGGACGCTCCAGGATGTTTATATCTTCTCGTCAGAACAGTTTTCGATGACTCAAGAAGAAAGCGCCGAAATTGGAGTTGAGAGGCTTTGTCAAGTTCTCACGAGCCGCTTCGCTCAGACCGAGTCGCCGTTTTTAAATCCTGTCGACGATGATAATTCGCTTTAATGGGGGAGTCGTTCTTTTGTCCATCGAGTGGCACGTCGGTTGAAGTATGAGAGTTGGCAGAGCGCTCTTCGTGAGGGCAGGAGAAGGAGTAAGTCGCCGGCGCCACTTTCCATTCATTTAAGGGAACTTAACCAAAAAACTAATCACAAGGGTGTTTCTTGTCTTTGGCCATATAGATAACCTGAATTAACCTTTTGTCGTTGAAGGTTTTGGCTGTCGTTATCCATATGATGCACATAGTCATAACAGAAGGAGATCAAAGTGATTTCGGCTCCATCGTTCAAAATACGGTGTACAGCTGCTGGTTGGTTGTGATCGGTACTCGAATGGACGCAGAGGTGTTCGATCTTGACGAATTCGAATCCTCCGCTGTAAGTGCACGCCATTTTACTATATTTGTCTTTGGATATTTTCATAGATTATAGTTACAATGGCACGTCACCCTTTTCCACTCTCCGCACAACTATGCAAGCAAACTGGAATTTGAAGGTGAAAGAAGTTACTGTCAGCAGAATAGCATTTCAATTCTTCACGGTCGAGACGCCTTTTCCAAACGAAAAAGGTTTGGTCGCACTGCTTACCTGATGAGCGAATTTTCAAAAACCAATTCAAAATGAGCCTAAGAAATCACAAACTGGCCGTGGCAATCAAAATTATGTGGAATATACAATCAACTTATCTAGTGCAACGATTTTCAAGATGACTTCACATTATAGATAGAACGTAAAACGTTTCTCGAATTTATTTAGTGGTTCTTACTCATGCCATAACCGTTATTGAGCAAATAGCGCACAGATAGTTCGTCAAACTTCAACACAAATTTCTGGGTCTACCCCTAATTTTCCTGTGAGAGCAGACTGAACGCTCATCGCATAGGTAGTTGATCAGACTACCTCGCTAATTTTCTTGAAAGCGCATTTATCAAAAGTACCATTCAAGCGAAACTTTGCATTTTCCTAAAAATGAGAATGTTATGGTGCTGTCGTGTTTGTTTTAACTGTTGATTCAAATAGTTCAAAAAACTATTAAGAAAAGAATTTTGCGCTTTCATCACTATGATAACTATAGTTATTTTTGGGCCGATTTTGCTCGTACCCTTATTTTAATGCACGATTGCAACCTACAGGCTAGATATCAAATTGTTAATTTTTATTTATTTAGTTTTTGGGAAAGAAACGTTCCATTTATGGTGAGCTTTGGGGGAAAAAAGTGTGTGCATGTGCCTTCTGAGTTTGTGGCTGTACACTCCCGTTCGCTTGGCAGGCAGTGTCTTACAGTTTGATGATCAGGGGCAGTAATTAGATAATCAGGGGCAACCACAGAATTTCCAGGATTGACGCCAACGTCGTTCCTGCCTAATTTTTTTGGCGGAGTTTCCCCCATAATTTCAGGTCTGTTAGTGTTAGTCTTCTCCAAAAAATCGTATTCATAATCCTATTAATTACCTAAACGTTGATCTTCGAACATCATGGCATTCGGGGCAGCAGCTTAATAAATTCCTGGGCAATACCAGTTTCTCCGTAGGACGTTGAGCAAGCTCGAGTGAAATAAGCAAAAAATAGATTGAAAAGCAGAATGTACGTGGGGCAGGAGAAAGTTGTGTTATGCGTCGCGTTATTTAACTTGGAAAACTGCTTGTGAGGACTGAGGGATTTAAAACGTACAAAACAAAACAATTAGAAATCTCACTTCCTAATTCGAACTTGTCTCACACGTGGCTTGTCAATGGAAAAGCCGTTAAGAGCTTAGCTCAGGATATTACGATGCACAGCTCTGACAAAAACGTGGATTAGCCCGCCTCCAAGTCAGTCGATCGATAATTACGATTCCCTTCAATTCACCGATAATCCACCAGTTCCGGAAAGGTATATTTTACGATTTTCATCGGGTTAAACGGAAGTTGGATTAACTCAGATTAACCTTTGAATGATTTCAGGAGATTTTTTCAACGTTAGGCGGCACAATTTGTTACACTTTGGCTTCCGTCAGCAGTTTGGTTAATTTGGGACGGAACGACGATGAGGCGATTATTGTCAAAGCTGTTTTCGCTGCCGTGCTCGCAATTATATTGTTCATAGATTTTTTGATTGGGTAAGTGAAATTGAAACGCGTAAGCCGTGTCGATTGAGTAGTAGCAACGCAATTTCAAACCATCCAAAGGAGACTTTGACGGCATTTCTGTTGTATAGTTCATCTTGGACAGTTAAGAGGGCTACCGAATAGCACTATTTTCTGTAATATGGCTTGAAGGTGAGTACACATACGTTCATTTGGGTTTCTGGCGTGGTGAAGAAGAACATTTGCATCGGCAGTCGAACTAGAAGGTCCCGAGGCTCCCAACATGTATCTACTCTTTTTGGGCAAATGATGGTAACCCTCGTCAACTGCACTCAAGATACAGGAAAATCCATTCAAATAGGATTTTCTTTAATGTACCAGACTCCAGCTGGTTCGCTGCCTTGGACCACACGGCATCTAATTATAACTCGCCCACACTACTAGCACGAGCCAACGTTTGTTCGGGCCCGAGACTCGGCTTGGAGTGTGTGTACGCAATCGAACAAACGAGCGGAGAAACCAATCGAACACCAGAGACATCTAAAGTTATTTCTCAAACTTACATAATTTGAATCATATGAAACTGGAACTACCTCAAACTACAGGGATTGTCTACAAATTAAAAGCACGTGACTTCACTACCTAGAGGAAGAAGGTCCAACGACGGGTCCAACCTGCTTTTCACTTCCTTTATAACAACTTGGCCTAACTTAGTGTTTCATTTCTTCAATGCCGCTGATACGAAGGAAAGTTGGGTTCTTACATCTTCTATATTCAATGTAGAACGTTGAGCAGCGTCAATTTGAACTATTGGTAACTTGCAATCGTGTGACAGGGGGTTGGTTGGCTTCCTCTAGGGCATCGTCCAATCTGTGAAGCAAATCCCACTATTAAATGAAAGGAGAGTTAAGTTATCTCGAGCCTGCGGTTCGCCCATGCAGCGTTCTCCAGCCAAAAGACTTCACACCTCATCTCACAGACCGTAAGCAGAGGAAGGGAACCAGATCCCTCTCCGCTCACTGGTACGCCAATGAGCCAAGAATAATGTGCCAGTGGGCAAGGAAGTGGCCTGGCGCATTAAACCTATCTGGTTATCTCAATCTGGTGGGACAACCCTCGCGAGTGGCACCATTTTTAAATTATGAACACCCGCATACCAGCCACTAATTGGATGGTTTTGATTCATCAGCGTCAATTTGTAGTATTAGCAACTTGCGATCATATGATAGGAGGTTGGCTACATCTATCTCTGGGATATTGTCCAACCTCCAAAAATAGCAACCATTGTGAGTAGCATTTCCACCTTTAATCGTTTTATGCTACCAATTTCATGAAGTTCACTTATATTGAATGAAGAACAGATTTGATTAGTTGGTGAAGTGATTTGAGACTCGTTGAAAGCATGTGGGGTTGAAGGACGCGTCGCACCAAATATTTTTGTCCCGCTTAGTGCTTTAATTGTATCGCGCTTTATGGTACGTTATTAAAATCCCCAAAAGCGTCCCAGTAGCGATATCTCTAACAGTAAACGGGCGCTGGTGGAAGTTCTGACTGCGAACATTTTTCCTTCGACCATCGTCATTCTACGTCTCTAAACTGGTTGAAACTAAATTCCAAACCATGTTGAAACCCCAGTAGCTTGAACTTGGCTATTTTATCCTAGAACCGAAATAACCATAAATATCCGAGTACTCGTCGCGAGATTAAAAGTCGCGATTTTTCTTCGCCAACCTGCTCTCGCAATAACGTCCGTCTCCGTGTAGCTAGACGACGACGGAAAAACGGGCTGTTGAGCCTTGCGAGTGGGCAACCCTCAGACGGCTCGGATATTACTCCGCATTTGCATTTTATTATTCGGTACCCTTCGAGTCAGCTTTAGGACGATTTGTTCCATCCCCCTACATTCACTTCGCAATCTGAGAATATTAGAAAACCATTAGATAACGACGAATGATTGTGAAATGCGTGCCGCTTTGGCGGTTGAAGGCAGAAGAGTGCAATATGAAATTCGGGACAAGTCCTTGGCAGCTTGAGCGATTGACAAGAATCTAACTAACGTTAATTATTGCTTATTCGACTGCATTTGTTTGGCGAATTGCTGCAAATATTTAAACGCTCGACTCAAAAATCCCTGAATATGTACGCTTTTTGTGAAATCCTGACCTGTCGCCAAGTAAAACTTGGTTCAAATTGCGTTGTATGTAAAAGAGTGAGAGAGATGTCACAGTGAGAAGCTTAATTAATGCGGGAAAAAAAGCTGACGAACGAGATGAGTATATTTACAGTATTATTGTATATATTTAAACTTAAGACATGATAGAAACACGAGTATGAGAGAGTACTAAATTCTTGTGACAAAGAGCAGTCTCTGATTAGGTGAACTAGTGTAGGGACGAGAGCTCAGAGCGAGCAGGTGTAACTGGGTGAGAGCTGAGAGTCGGCTGTCATGTGCTAGTTGAAAGTTCGAATGCCTAAAGAAAAGTGGAAAGTAAGTGCTGGGGAAGTCGAACGAGGTAAGGGGCTGAGGAAAGCCCCACGGGGAAACCTGAACCTTTCCGTGAAGCCATAAAATTTTGTTGGCAAGGCTTGAAATGTCGAAGAGTTGATTGACAGGAGACTCTGGGATTCCCGGATTGGCTTTTTAAGCAGGAAGTTGAAAGTTGGGAAAAGAAGCTGGGGTCCAAGAGCACTGGAGTGACCTGGCTAGAGCTGAGCCAAACAGATGAGTGGTATGTACAGAATGAGAAACCTAACGACAGTATGCTCAAGAGAGGAAAATAGCATCACACTACGCTAAAGACTAAAAAGCAATCGTTATGTGCTACGAACGTGGGTGATAAAGTATAGGGAAGGCAAGAGGCAGGAGAACTCACACTCAATTTTATGGATTGTTAATTCAGAGCACCTGCTCGTCTTCAGCTGCCAAGCATAGCGGCCATCACAGTATTTTTAGATATTAACGGTGCCTATTCGGTAATATTATCGCACGGCACGAAGAAGCGTCACTCTGCCACATAGCGAAAAAAATAAAACAATAAACGCCGGGGAAATACCTGGCCTCATAACTGACACCTGATTAGGTAGAAAGGTTCATTAATGATGTATAGGGCTGACAGTAGTGCTACCTCGATGAACCTGTTTCAACTCAGCAATATCCTATTCCCTTCACAATGGAAGCCAGGTCAGGTCGACTGCAAATTAACGAGGGACGAAGCTGTACCAACTAATGCACTTTTATGAATTCAACCTACTTTCATAACTTTCGCCAACTAGGGAAAATTTGATCCATTTATGAAAATGTATGTGGTGAACTGCATGAGCGGCAACTGTAAATATTCATCAAATGGCATTCACTGACGTACATCTCATCCAAACTGAGTTACGTTCATTCGTTATTGATTAAGCGATGAAATATCTGACCAATTAATTTTAAAACAATAATTCATCTATGAACTGCTTGTTTTTGCAGTGTTTTCGACCTGTGACTTCAGGGCTTATTACGAAGGCGTTGAACCACAAATATTTTTATCCAAGAGCAGACCTGATGTCAAGCTACGTGGTTTTTGTACTTATTATTATAATACGTTTTTCAACTCATGAAAACTTTTTGTACTAGTTTCTATGGGAAATGACGTAACACATCATCCAAAAAATTAAAAGAAAACCTCAACAAAGGCGGTCAACAACAGCCAGTTGTCGCCAATGGTTCGGAAAGCGAAGAAAATCGAGACCTCACCAGTATAAGGGGCGTGTTCGCTTCTCAGCTACAGGAGGCTCGGAGACTGAATTTCATTAAGATGTACAAGTACGCAACCACTAGGAACATTTTGTCTTAATTTTTTTTTTTTTTTTTTCTAAATGCAATGATAACTACGTTTGATTGTGATAATGAAGTGCTTTCGAGTTACAGTTTTGTGTACACAGAGGACGTAATATTTGGGAGACGCCTTCTGTCACCTTTTCTATTGCTATCGCGATAATTATAGTTCGATCCAGTGAATGTTGTCTTCTTCAAATAACCGGCCCAGGTTAATTTTAGATCGCAAAACGGGAACAAAAACGTCGCGTAGCATCACATTTAATTCGCTCGCATTGTATTTGCAATGTGGTGCAGGCTTTCGTATGCGAGCACACTAACTCAATGTGGGGATGTGAAAATGAGTTTTTTTTAAGCCAAAACGCATGTTGAAATAAACTTGGCGGCGCTAACCCTGTGGATTACAAAATAAAAGTCGGGATACACATTGTCAGAAATTTTATGTAGTTTAATTCTGTATGCTGACGCAAAAAACATAGGGATGGTTTCGATATAATGGCCGCGTCAATTGCAATTGACATCATCACTTAGTCACTGAGGTTATTAAAACGTGTGATGTTACCAAGCGTTAGATTTTGTAACAGACGTTATCATGCACTTAACCCAACACAAATTGCGTGACGCTTCTCCATTACATCTCCGGCGTTACATTTTCGAGTTTATGTAGCAAAGTAAAGACATAAAATGTCAAAAAGTAGTTGGAGAGGTTTAGGTAATGGACTGAAACACTGACTGGAGTGTTTTGAGGTAATGGCAACTGAGATCTTGTGGCTTCATCTCCAGAAATACTGCGTAGCAATTCCACCTTTTAATGTTGTGCAACCCACCTCTACTATTTAGATGTGTTACGGGAGACATTAATATAGTAAGCGGTATCGCACTAGGTGAGTCGGGAAGTAGTACGATAGAAACCGAATGCAATGGGAACGAGGAGTTTTATTCTCAATTACATTCGGGGAAGTTTTACCACTACAGACAGGGAACTGAGTGGGAGCGAAAGCGTGCGCGGGCAACACGGCCACAAGGCTCAGTTACAACTGACGGCAGCGAAGTCTCGAGCGAATCGGGGCATTTGAGGTGCCCAGTCAGGAAAGCCTTCACTGAATCGATGGGCTTTGTTCGTCCCGTTACAGATGTTTGTTTTCCCTCAACAGCACTACTTTGGACTATCGGCAACTTACAATCACTTAGCAGGAAGTTGGTTGGTTGCATCTAGTAAAACCTCGCCCACCATCCAAAATAACTCAACCCTCCTGAGTAACAATTCCACCTTTAAATGCTTTCATTCATCCCAAGTGTGGAATTCGCTACCAGTCTGGACTATTTGGTTAAAGTGTATTTTACCTTAGGTTGACTAGAAGGAAAAGAAAGGGAATCGTTCAAGGCGTACTGAAGGAACTTGTGAACGAATACTGTGATAATACAATACAGAACGTGTGATGCAGTGAATATTAACAAATGAGCAAAAAAAGGCATTTGAAGTGATGAGAATGACTAGAGGAAATGAGGAAATTTTGTACCACCAACTAGGTCTTTTATACTCCCACTTGATGGTATCCTCTAGTGCTTGCCCATATAACATCACTGTTGAGAGCAAGTTCTGTTTGTCAGGTTCGTGTTCTACTACCAGGTTCATCGTGCAGCCCCCAGGAAGTCTACTTTGATCTTGAATCGGTTAAAGTAATAAGCTCGACAGGCACTCGTGAAGACGCAGAAGTGCACATGGAGAGCGCCCTACAACCAGCCAATTCAAAACGATTTTGTTCCTCGTGAACTTTCCAACCCTCGATGACTGGCAAAACGAAGAGGGCTGAATGTCAGTCATTTTGGAAGTTAGCTGTCGCGACCTCCCCGCTCACGGGCTTTTTCAAAACTGCTAGGAGTCACCCCCTGGGGCTCATTATCCACCCGGCTGTCGACAAACCGGCTGAATGGAACCTTGAACTCTCAACATTGTAAAGTCCCCCCCAGACGAGCTCGAACACCTGAGAAAGTCGACGTCGTATAAATTTTAAATGAAAATTCTCGCCGAATGGCAAATGTCGCAAAATGAGCGGCCGATAACAGCCGTGAACCGGCGGATTTCTTGAAGGTCGGAAATGAAACTCAAATCCCGGCGGTTCTTAGGCCGCAAGGTTCCCTCCTGCGCGTCACTGCGAGCAATCGCCTGGATAACGTAAGTCGCGAGCTAATCGTTCAATAGTCCTTCGCGTGAAGAGGATCACCTTAATGACAGCCGTCGAAGTTGTTAATAAAATAATAACACGGCTTAATCTCAACTCGTCATAGTTACCAACCAGACACTTTTTTTTTTAAATTTAAAGGAGTAACCTGCCAATAAATAGAACTACACTCATCACACAACTTCCTTAGCTAACACACCGATGAAATGAAGTTGTTGACTGACTGGCGAAAGGAAATTGGAAATGTAGAGTAGATAAAAGTGAACTGCTTCAATACGTGAGTAGCTTCAACGTAATCAGCTCGAAAAAAATGAGAATAAAAGTTTTAGCTTCGAGTGTGAGAATTGACTGAAATTTGTGATAATTAGGTAAAGGGGCGTCGGAGTTGCAAACAAACTGGTGTCTGATGGGAACAGATCGAGAAATACCGCAACTAGTCTTGTGAAAGGCCGAGTGAAGAGAGGCTGCGGAAACTTGCGTGATGCGTAGTAATAGATATTTTTAAAGCGTTTTTATAGAGTTAGAACGAGTTAGTGTCGTTCATGTGACACTATCCTTCTCAAAAACATTGAACACTAAAAAGCGCAGGCCTCAGGCATTCTGTGTCCTCTGGGGTGCGTTTTGCGTGCAAAGATACAACCTGTACATCCAGAGGGTACTATTCAACACAGGAGCTCTGTCACGAATTGATGCCGGGACATTCTTGAAGAGAGCTTCGGGAAATAATCCTCGTTACCGAATCTTTCGGCCATACGTTTCATATTTAGCTTTCTACGAAGAATGAGGTTAATATGCGGAGTCGCTGACTTGTATCAGCGTAATCTTAATGAAGCTCAAGCTATACCACGGTGATACTATTGGCATTGTAATTCGATAGTTATAGAAATATCTCCCTGTTCGATAAACTCGCAAATAGAGGCTATTCGTTTCGCGATGGCCACGGTCTCAAACACCTTACCTCCGCTCTGATACAGCCCACTTTACTCCTCCAAACATTTACAATTTATCTTTAACTGATCACTCAACTTTTTCCTTAGGAATTCCCAATTACGTGTAGAGTTTCCTTACTTTTCTCCACACGACTGCCCACAACCATCATTGAGATATTTTTCATTCTCTTTATGTCAATCAACGGGAATGTTAGCGACCCCAACGCCTCACTTGATAATGTCGAAGTCAATTCCATATGTTCTCCTTTTTTTTTAATAGAACGTAGGATGGATGGTCTGCTACTAGTGGCCCGAGGAGCGTACTCCTGTGTGTCAGATTAGTCCTTACGCTTCTTTCTTCTCCTCATCACCCTCACGAGAATCATTCAGCGAGCTGCGATTCCTATACATCCTCCCATACTACCCAACAGTTAGAGAGGTTCAGGAGCAGCCTTTCCTCCCTGTCTTCGTTCTTCGTCCTTGTGAGATATCGACCATGAATCAGCAAGCTCTATCCTCTTATGGATGTGCACTTCCAATTGAAACTGAACCATTGGCCTATGCACCTCCAGGTTCTCTTCAGAATTCAACTTGGTGCGAACGAGCCAGTAAACTGTGTCCTCCACTTTGTGTCTCCAACTTGCACACCTTTGGCACGAGAAGATGGCATGCTCCATGCCCAGTGAGAGACTGGGTAAGGTAGAAATCTACCTCATCGTGGCGCTATTTGAGCCGAGGGCAAAGTGCAGGATCAGCTGCCTGCACCACCCCTTCTGGGCTGCGTCCCAATCGCCTTGCCCCCCACTCAAGGGTCGCAGCCTTCCTTTTTTTATGGTAGCCATACTTTTATTGGACCCCTTGATATCAGGTAGGCACACATGAGTTATTCCCTGAAGTGAGGAGAAGACTAAAGTGTGCAGAAATAAGTCCAAGCCATAGGTCGTCCCGGCTGTACACCGGACACGGGTGTTTCAATGTAAAACTGTGGCTATTTAGGCGGAGGAGCTCGGGAAAATGCCCCTGCGGACACAGAAACCAACGAGTACTCGCCCTCCTCCCACTGACTATTAGAGTAGGTAGAAAGCAAGGGCCGGAATATCTCATCACTCAGGACATTAATCCCTTGAAATCCGCCATGGTCCAAGAAGAGGGAGTAAACCCCAAGATACACAAAGAAGGGGAACTACCTAGCTCGAGGGACTGTGTGCCGAAACCTCCCCCCCTGCCCGGAGAAACAAAAATAAATAAGGAAAGACTAAAGAATCTCCGTCCCAGTCATCCAAAATCCTGACGCCGCCACGAGGACCAGCCTGGACATACCTGGAGGTATGACGAAAATCAGGAGAGCAGGGGGACCTGCTGTTTCCCAGGTATGCCAACAGCTGGAAGGCACGTCACTGTAAAGGGCAAGGGTTTCTTTACAGTCAGTGAGAAATGGGGTGACCAGAAAGTCTAAATGAGGAAAGGATGAGAAAACACGAAAGAGGCCACTAAGGTGCTGATGGGTTGTTATGGGCCACGTAGGAGGCCTAGGTGCAACCGCCTCCCCCCTGTCTGGAACAGCAGGTCCCCTTGATGGTCTTTCTGCTCAGTTGCGAGAAGGTGGGTTAGGATACCTACTGCACCCAGTGTATCAGCCCTCCTCCCCATTCGCGTGGAGACCACGAAGCTGAAAACAATGGAATCCGTGCTTTTATTTTCATTTCTCATCTTTTCAAATTCATTTTTCTTTATCTTATGCTTCCAATTCTCCCTCACCGGTCAGCCAACTTTTCGTTTGTGCAGAACACTTTCGCTCAACTCGTATCTTATATCATCTATCCACCCTTACGTGTGGAGTATTGTTGAATTCACAGGGTAATTATCGAATTCAAAATTCAAAGAAATGACAAAAAGCGCTGCACTAGATATTAACGTGACGAGGCTTCTCTGAATATTTGAAGATTTATTCGCGCATTGCAAATATTCTGCTGGTAGTTTTGGCGATAAACTGTATTAACGCGATAGAGAGAACAGAGATCGCTCAAATATCATATTTACCCAGTAGATCACCACTTGAATTAAGGTATGGGCAAGATCAGTTCAAAAATGACTATAGAACACTCAGATCAGAACACTGAATATTTTTTCCCAAAACCACCAAGTCTAAATGCCGCAGCAGTACCCATCTGTGGAAAAATTACAAGAGCAGCATTAACATGATCGATAATGTCGAGAAAACTCAATTTTTGAGCAGTTTTTCCCTTACAAATCCGACTCTCACGATGGACTAGCAGGTAGTGAACGAGCCGAAATGCAAGGTTTCCAATTTTTTAAGGCAAGTTCCGATCTCTAGATACGAGATCGCAGTGCCAGTATCATTCTTTTTATTCTCGGTTAACATACGTTCAGACGAGGCGTAGGAGTAAGAAATGACACTTCGTTAGACCGGGTTTGTCCTTCGTGCTTCAATAGTTGGAACCCTTTCGAGGAAAAGCTTTTTGCCCGAGCCCAAAGGCCTCGAAAGGAGTCTTTCGAGGCTCCTTGACGCTACTAATAATTGAATGCTTTTTGAATGAGTAACCGACTAAAAGGGGAGGGTTTTTTTCCTTCGGTTAATACATTACCACCATTTGTGCTGAAGGAAGAAAGAAAAAAAAAAACAATAACGACTTGGAACCCTTCGACGCTCTCCCTCAAGTTAAGAATAGAAGTTTCTCTCAAAATGGCTTCTCTAAATTACTGGAGTTGGGGGGATTAGGCTGGAAAACCCACTGCCGCGTAAAAATTCTTTAATTTATATTCGTTTTAAAGTAGCGAATAGCGCGCTCGAATAAGTATTATAAATAAAGTTGTTTAACTTAAATGAAGGTCAACGTCATTAGTGACAATCTTAAATGACAAAACGTACTTGTGGTTTCGAGAAAATGGATGACTGCGACGTGACAAAAACATGCACGGGCACTTACTTAAATTTGGGAGGCTTATGACCAACATTGCATTACATGAACACGGGAAATTGTCTCTCGTTCCACTTAAATTCGATCGTGTTCCGTGTCTTGGACTGCTGGAGGTCTATGTGATTGCACGGACACGTTCTCACCGCTTACGGAAATTATGCAAACCAGTATTACTATCCAATAATTCAAAATAGTAAACAGGTTTCTTTTAAAAAATTATGTTGACACCCTCATGTATCACTAACTGCGCATTAATGGTCGGGGCATGAGTTGGAACAATTAAATAAATTGAGGAACTTTAAGACCATACCACAATCTACGTAAAATGTGAACATACGATACGTTTTACAAAGCTCACATGAGCTTAGTAAAAAATGTGTTTGATCTGTAACTAAAGTGTGAAAGTGTGAATGTAACTGAGGCTGAGGAAAGTTGTAGGGTACTCGGTGGGTTACCATCAGATCGCTATGGTCCCTTTAGCGTCTTACGGAGTGATAGAAGTAGAATGAGAAAGAAATTGAATTGGTTGGTAAATCGACATAAATCGAAGAAGGCTGAGGAAAGTCCAGTTGTGCTTGGTATCAGGAATTGACGTCCGTGTTTTATAACATTCTGGTAATTTTAACCAGATGTCTTAAGGGCACTTAACCCTTTGGCTGGACTCTGAAAAGGCTTTCGACTCTGTATGTGTGGAGGGACTCAGACGTGGACTGCACACGTACAAATTTTCATAAGGGATAAGGAAAGTATCCACTTATACCTGACAGACCGACACATTCAAGTAAAGGTGAATGGGTAGTTTCATCGGCGTACCTCAGGGATCGGAAGGTCTCCCATTCTCTTCAACCTGTATATTTCCGAAACATTTGAGAACATAAGCCCGCACGTTCACATAGCAGGCTTTGCGGACAACCTAGCGCTTTATACGTCGAGTACGTCCATAAATAAAGCGGCAGGCCGCCTGCAAATAGCCCCAAATTAGGTCATACAAATACTGGAGAGATGGAAAGTCAAGATTAATGCCATCAAAAATGAAGACACCTTTTTCACAGCCGAACACAAGACATCACAATTCATCCAAGGTAACAAAATCTTTATTCTAAATCTTTTAAGTATTTAGGGTTACATTTGAATAAAAGCAAATTCTTCAGAGACCATATTGATCAGGTCAACGAAAAAGCCCTTGGGAAACTTGGCAGATATTACAACCTCCTAAAGTCAGTCACAGAGCACACCACTGAAATTTCTCGCCCACAAAATCATTATCAGACCCACAATGACGTATGAGCGTCCCGTCTAGTACAGGTCTGTTTCCTTATTTGATTACTGTTCCTAAATCAGTAATGTCAATCAGTTATATCAGTCATGGAAGTTCAGGTTTCGCTAATGTGCAAGAGGCTGGCCTCTGCAGCATCCACCGAACTCAGACCTGCCGAGGTACGGCAGGTATTTGGTCGTTCGCCAGTCTCCAGAGAGCTGTTGCCCATGTGTTACCGCGCGGAGGTGACCACCTGGGGAATCCTGTACTGTCTGGGAGGAGTTCTTAATCTGGTTTCCTACCTGATCTAACTATTTACTTGGGTGGCAAGTTTCAAAACAACAGATCGACTATGACCACATTTCTTAGCCATCGTGGCAAAATGGTTATAGGCTTGCTTTGTAGCAGTCAATCCTGCTAAGTTCGTTTGCCCACCCAACAACCTTCACTCACTGTTGTAGAAACTACAGTGGAGCAGCACGTTGTTTCTTGTTTCCTCCACACAGGAGGCGCAAGACGTGCATGACGGAGAGTCTTTGAGAGAAAAGAAGTGGAGCTGCGCATTGAAGTCACCAAGTCCAGTGAGGAACTGGCTAGTCCTGTGGTCTGGCTCTCAACCCATTTCCTAGAAAGACGTTCATGGATGTTGGGGAAGAACTCATACGTGTCACGTCCCATTGACGAGGATTCCCAGCTCACTTGCCATTTCTTTAACATCAATTCGTATGATGGCGCGTAGATATATGGCCTAATACATGAGGATAGTGTCATGGTAACAATAATTGCACGCAGAGAGGCAAACCTTGCAATGGAAGTGCCTTTAAGGGACTGGAGGTGATGGTTGAAGCCCCACCCCAACAGTGGGTATGAGCCACTCTTGTAAATAACCGTAAGCAAGCGGGAGTGACTGTTCAATTGTGTATAAAGGACTAATGAAGAGTGATTGTGTGTAAGTGTATACGTAGTAAGCAAAAATAAATTAAGATTCAAGGTTTACGCCATTAAAGTTTTCTTGTGCATAGTGTTATCTTAAGTATCTGCCGGCTCATAAAACCGCCATTTGTACGCCACGAAGGCAGCTTTATGCCGATATTGTTAAATCCCCTCGTATTACAATGTATTTTAATTATCATTAATTTGTCAAACTAAATGATTTTCCCGGCGTTGGATGGATGGGGGGGGGGAGTCTCTCCACGCCCAGCGGGAATAGCACCAGCGGCTTCTGCTTCGATCTCCGGCCAAGCGTCCTCCCTCCTCCAAACACAGGGAGGTGAGACAATGAGCAAGCAATACAACGAGCCTACAACGACTCCGCTCCGTCAGATATAAGAAATGGGTCATGGCTTTTATCGCCGTTCCTACAGCTTCGTCTGAGATTCCTTGTGCTCATCATCATCCATTATAACTATTTAAAGCGGCAGAGCATTTGTACGATGCCTTCGTTTTAAATAATATTCATCATTAACGCGCTACAGAGCCATAAAACACTTAGCACCCTCCAGAGTTGTAGTATTGCTCATTGTCTCACCTCCCTGTGTTTGGAGGAGGGAGGACGCTTGGCGGGAGATCGAACCAGAGACCGCTGGTCCTATTCCCGCTGGGCGTCGAGAGACTCCCCCCCATCCCAACACGCTCGGCCCTACACCGGGCAAATCATTTAGTTTTACAAATTAATGATAACTTTGCACCCTGTCAATCTGATTTTGATGAGTCTTTCGATGTCTACTCTTCATCTTCATGTTTAAATTGATTATAAATATACATTGAAACTTAAAATGAGAAACGCTTAAAATTAGGCTGTGCACTTATTTACGGAAACACTTCGTTGACTGCTTTCGCAAAACTGTACGACTACTGAAGCATTTTTGTACGAGATATGTCCTCCATTCAGTACCATTCAGAAAAGAGCATAAAAATCAAACAGAAAACCTATTTTACCTATTAAACCGGGTATTTTCCTCTACCCGAAGAGTAAGGGAAGTTGGGTTTTCTACGGATCTTTACGTTTTCAGGCCTAAAGAATCCAAAAACCGTAATTTCCACGCGTGGTAGTGCTCGATGTCATGCCTGTGGTAACTGAATCGCTGAATCATGTGGTGTAGGTGTGTCCGCGCAATCATGGAGGCTGCGTCATAACACGATCTGCAAGCAGGCTGCTGGTGCAACGGCTGGGAAGTGGGGAGAGAGCAGTGATCCTGAAAGTTCAGGTAGTCGGGATCTTGAGCTTATGTGACATGCCAAGAGACGCTAGTATGACTGGACGGAGCTCCGTCTGCTAGTGTCGGACACTCGTTGAGTGGAAGTAGGCAACATCAAGGTTGCACCGTTGACCGTGTCCTACTACAAGTTGTGTAAGAAAAGTTCGGAGAAGATACGTCGGCTGGGTGTGCCAGCAGGCGTTCTCCGATGTATCTCACCCCGCTTGTTGGTGGAGTGCGTCCATAGTTCAGTTTGCGGGAGCACGGCTGAACCGATTGAGCTGGATTTTTTTGACATTTTGTTCGTGATTTACTGAAGACGCGAAAATATCGATTTCCACCGATGTAAGGGGGATGGCTAAAAGGTTAGGAAACTATTGAAAACTCATGATTTTTTGTAGAGTTTTGAAGTTGTGGAAGGCCTTTTTCTCAAAACGTAGTTCGGTTCCAAAACATTCGTTCTTGGAAGTAATAACCAATTTTTTAAGGCGCTGAGTTCAGGGTTTATGACATAATGACAATTCAAATGATGAAGAATATTATTCGAAAGCAACGAACCATGCCGCTCATCGTGTAACGTTCACATGGTTGCCGTTATGTCAAAACGTGTCGAAGTTAACTGCAGAGAAGACGAGTGAAATCGTTCGGAATCGGGCGGTTGAATGGGATCCGCGTCGTACCGACTCCAACAAAAAACAAATATGAATGGAAGGAAAAGGAGGCAACGTTTGGAGGCTGCGATGGATTTTGCAACGTCCTCTAAACAACCGCGATCTCACCTGTAGCGCTTCAATGGCCCCTCGGAATGTTTTGAATTGAACAACTGGTGCGAGGAATCCGCATTGAATTAAGAAAGTCGTTTCGGAAATGGTTTTGGGCGGCTTTGTTTGATGTTTCACCGAACAAGAATATTCACATACGAGCACGGGATAATACGATGAGCGTGAGGAATGTGTTATACTTTTGTAATTAGCTAGAAACAAGTTTTATGTTCTTCTTTCAGATCTTAACATTTCAAAGTTTGGGTCCAAAAACACCGAGGCAATACTCTGTTTGTATGAGCACGGTTGAAAGAGAACGGCTACATAAAAAATAACTGCAATTATCGTAGTGATCACCCAATTAGTGTTTCTAGAAACGACGGTTTTAATTGAATTTCGTCGCCGTGAACATGTCAAGAATAGCGCAATAAATGACAACTCCTATGATGCAAAAGTAGTCCCTTCCCCTAGTTTCCATGTGGTTGAACGAATTGGGTTCCTACAAAAAATTGGCTAATTGTATGAAGATGAATATGTCAACCAGCGGAGATACCACAAATGATTGCGTCTGACACTCTCAAACACGAACACACCACAGCAAATACCTTACTCGCCGTCAGCTCAGTATTGGCTACTTTTCTTTATCTAAGCGTGGAACATGCTTCAGCCTTCGTCATTTGCCAAAAAACGTCACGCAGGGAGGGAATGAAATGACGTCACAAAATAATTCCCTTTGGGCCTCACGCCCTTCATCTGCCTCCCCCCGTCCTTTCTGTAAGTACTCAACCCTCGACATACATTTGCTTGATTCGCACTTACGTCAATGACAATATCTTCGGTTAAAGTATCGCGTTCCACAGACGCTTTAAGAAAATTTACAAAGGATTTTTATTCTATGATTGCATTTAAAACTATTAAATGTAAAAACCCGACTAGTTCTATGATCTCTTTAAAATTATGAAAAATTTGAGAACTTTGCTGTTAACTATTTCTAACTCGTAAGTTTTTTAATTAATTGTAACAATTAATAATACTTCAACAAGACTGTAAGGTGAATTTAATTGTAATTTATATATGCAAGGAAGGTGGAAGATATTAAAAATTGTTGAAGACAAAAAACAAATTTTGCATTTTTTTTTAAACAATATTCTGTTATGCTTCCAACAATCAACATGTGTTCAAAAGGAATTCAAAAAAGAATAATTTACTGTAGACACGTACTTCAACAAAAGGGACGGTCACTTACTTGACCCTAATCTTCCCTAGGGGGTTAATTAAAATTTATGACAAATTAAAATAAATAAGTGTAATCTCTCTCTCTCTCTCTCTCTCTCTCTCTCTCTCTCTCTCTCTCTCTCCTCTCTCTCTCTCTCTCTCTCGTCGCGATTTGTTTCACCTGTCACGCAAAGTCAGAGCATTTAAAGATATTAAAGTAATTGGGTTATATCCGCAAGAAGGTAAATTACTCAAGGTAACGTACCTGTATGGTGAGTCCGTCTCCCCTGGCTGATGAGTACTGAGTTAACGGCCAGACGACGATGTCTTTACATCGAAAGCGATCGCACACAGTATCTCACCAGCCAGAGGAGACGGACTCAGCAAACCGGTACGTTAACTTGAGCATTTAAAGATAATTGGCGTAAGATATTGTCGAACTGATACCTTTGATGACCATAGAAGATCATTTCTATAACGATTATTATTACTTATCATATTATCATTGTCGCTATTATTAAAAATTGATTGACGTTTTTAGATTAGGTCGTGTGTCGTCGGAGAAGAAGAAGAATATACGAGTACTTGCCCTTCTCACTGATTGTGTTCCTGTGAGAGCCCGGCTGGGGTTTTCGCCTATTTTTTGGCCAGCTGGAACGAAAGATGCGTGTCTGGAATTTTGGTATGCTTTGAAAATTGCTTGTACGATTGTAGATTTTGTGTGTACTTGTGTTTTCAGTGTTGGTCTGAGTTTAATTTAATTTTGTGTGACTATAATAATTGACGAATGCATTTACTGAAGGTTTTTGCGGAGAGAGTTTCGGGTAAAGCCTTTATATATTGGTGTGTTAACCCTACGAGGAATTGTTCTATTTAAATTCCAGGGGAAATGATGGAGTCGGCTATATGGTCTTAATTTCCCTTGGCCAACAAATAAATCAATCTCTCTCGCTCTCTCTCTCTCTCTCTCTCTCTCTCTCTCTCTCTCTTTCTCGAAAAACCAACGTATAAGTAATTAATGGGAATGTATCTTTTTTTGAGCGGTTCTCTACATTTCGGAATTCCTTGGAAAACGACGATACTTCGAATTCCGGAATTCTATGGGTTGCTCCTAATAAGTTCACGGCCGCAATTAAAGTTTTACTTTATTGAGAGCGTCCTGGACCGGCATTCCGGGTTTTCGAGAGGGTTGAATACATAAAATTAGATTTTTGTTGGAACTTTTGTGATATATTGAGCTGCCTCACTCATTTTCTGAAAAATGAAAGTTCGTGTTATCGTCGGGTTATTTGGATCTGTGCGCACAAATCTTCATGCAATTCAAGCATCAGACGTCGAGAAAAAATAAAAGAGCCAACCAGGGTCCGAGTTGAGGCTGCTGAATGAAAGCAACTGTCAAAAGGTGGAAGTTCTACAAACGAGAGTTACCATTTTAGGGAGTTGGACGATATCACACTAAATAGAGCCAACGTACTCTTGCTGCGTGATTGCAAGTTGCGAATAGTCCAAAATGACACTGCTAAATTGCCACACGACGGTTGGAAGTTTTGAAGGTTAGACGATACCCCGCTGGATGTAGCCATCCATCCCCTCTCACATTAATTTAATAGCCGATAGTTTAAATTCACCCTTCTCAATGAAATCATTCGTCTAAATAGCGAGTAACATTTGTTGATGGGCAACATTTTAAGGTGGAGGGTTGCTACTTCTGGAAGTACGATATCCCACCAGTTGGAGTCAACTAACACCCATAGTCCCATGATTGTAAGTTACCAATAGTCCAAATTGACACTGCTGAATGAGAACAGCCGTCCAAATAGTGGGCAGTCTGGAGGTTTAAAATGGAGAAAAATAAAAATGTTTTGATCACCATCATAACTATATTCAGTTTTGTACCGGTTTTGCTCATAACCATATTTTGGCCACCACGGTAATGTATGTATCGAGCCCACGTATTAAATTTCAGTCAAGTTAACTGGCTTTTCACAACTGCGGTCACACACACGCACAGACCAGTTTCGGAAATGGTCTTTTTCGGACGCAGAAGCCCTTGAAACGCCATCTTAAAGCGATCTGCAGAATGTTTGAACTGAAACTTTTTTTTAGTGAATACATAACTTTTATTCTCATTCCACTAAGGCTAAGGAAAGTAAAAACATGCCATTGTCGAAGCAATGTCAATTTCGACGCTACAATGAGATTAAGGTGGGAACTTCGTAAAATGACGGTATTATAATTTTGTCGTGGTTCGTTCCAGCGGTTCGACTTCTCAAAAATGAAGGAAATAGAGTGATTCCTTCGCTCAAAACCCTGTTGGCTCATCCTCAAGCTCAAAGGGTAGCTGAACGATTTCTTCACAATAACGGCACTAAGATGCAAAAAAAAAAAGTATAAATCTCTGAAAAAGCGATGAATCCTCGATAACCGAGGAACGACCCGGGGGTTGCGAGTGGGGAAGATCTCTCCCTCCGGGGCCTTCGTATATAAGCGATTTTGGCGTCCAATCGAGGCAGACGCTACATCCGAAGAGTCCTTCTCGCTACAACATGATCCAAGTAAGTGTACGCTCCTTCACTCCCTTCTCGATGGGATTTGAGGAAAAACCGCACGAAAAACCGTCAGTCAAATATGCGTTCCGTGCGTTCTGAATTATAGTGCGTAGCGGTATCGTAGCAATTTACTCGGTACATGCATCCAAGTTTAAGGTTTTCTAACACGGATCAGGAAACGCAACTCCTCCGTGAAAAAAGGCATTTTGTAGATACTGCACTCTTTGCGGTAAATTAGTGAGAACGTATTTGCGCGATCGCGCAAAAAACCGCGAGACCGCGTGCTCCAAAATTTTAAATTGGGATTCACGAACAGCGTTTTTGACTTTTCTTAATACTACAGAGTCTGAACAAAATTGTGAGTTATTACGCTTATCGGCGTTTAAAATTCTAAGTTTCAAAATAAAATGCGCTGTTTGAGAAACTCTCTGTGCGTTGGTGTGCGTCTATACAAAGAACACGGCTTGGCGATGCCACGTATATCTTCGAATTCATACTTGAAATTCCAAAGCAATCGCAGCAGTTTTATTACTTTTCTTAGCCCTATACGAAAAAACTGAGGAAATGGTTTACGTTTATCCTCGGCCGAAATCGAGGAAAAAATACCGAACCCGCTTAAATTTGATATTCAGACATCAACACGGGAGTTCAAACTAACTATAGTTACAATAATGATAAAAAGAAAAAAGTATTTCTATCAAACATGGATCTATTTTGATAAAAATTTTGATAAAATTTTATCTGCGAACTTGCCCAAGTCCTATAAAAATAAAACAATTTTCGTTTCTCTGGAAAATATCGAGAGTGGCCCAATAAATTATTTAAAAAGTCAAAAAACGGGGTTTGGTGCCGTTATTTTAAAAGTAAGTCCCGTTTATTATTCCAGCTTTCTAATAAAGATCAGCGTGGTAATATAAATATAAATAAGTTACGTACACAGTGGTTGTTCAACAACGATAACAAAAATTGATTGGGGGCATCCAGCGAAATTCTGGAATTCAAACTATCGTCGTTTGTTTACTATAATTCCACGGCTGTTAATCTGAATGTTTAAAACTAAAAATGTTGAGTCTGTCGAATCCAATAAATTCCCGAACGTTGAGTGCTACCAGGTTCTAAGTAGAAGTATGAGCTAAGTTCGTGTTAACTGAATAAAAAACAGATTTGGTTGGTTGCTGGAGCGATAAAAAACACCCGAATGAGTGTAGAGCTCAGGAAAGTTGTGAGATTCGAGCTTTTTACGTCAATATCATTAACTCCCAACACAATCAAATGATCAGTATTTATTTTTAAAATGAAAACTCGCTTTGAAAAGTTCGAAGCAGAAGGATGAATCGAGGATTCGCGGTGAGGTGGTTCTGAGTGAGTGGTGAGTGAAATGCAAACGGCTACCGTCTCCAAGTGAATACATTATTCTACGTCGAACTTTTCGCTGACGCAATACTTTTAATTTTCTTCAGATATGTACGCTTCGAAGTCGACTGAAAAAAATTGGTGAGAAAGCTTTCTAAGTGTGTGTGCATCTGTGAACACTACTAAGGGGAAAACATAACCGCTTAAATTTGATATTGAGTGCACACGGGATGCGAAATCAAGGAGCCAAGTTGACGCAAAAGTCGATGGCGACGACCAATTTATTTTTATCCAACTGATGTAACAATTTTAATGGAGTTGTGTGTGTGTGAACTGTTCCAGACAACTTGATGGCAAACTAAAGTGTTCGTCCTGGGGGAAATGACGAGAGCAGTACAACAAACATTAAAACGTCAAGTTAAAATAAATTTCAACTCAGCGTTTTCCGTATGAATCTCCCTCATTTTTCAACAGAAAAATGTTGACATCTATAAGAAACCGGCTTTTTGACTACCGCTTCTCAATGTTTTCCCTAAAATTCCGGAAAAGTGAACACGAACCTTTCTCTAAAGTTACCGAGTCCGGAGCACCCAAAAATTATGAACTTGATGAATTTCGAAAGCTCGTAAAATCGAATTGGGCCGAATTGACGAGTTGATTATCCCGCCAAACGCCGACGCACACAGGAATTAGTTCGTTCAGGTGCCCAGGCTCTTGAAAAAAGGCGGCCGATTCTTCGAAGAACTGTTACGAACGAGGAATGACGAACAATGGAAATGACACAGCCTGATGAATTATGAGCTAACATCTGCAGGGGCACGCCACGCCCGCGAAAGCTCGGTGATCGGTCTCGTCCTGGGGATTGATCTGAAATGTCCAATTGCGTTTCGAGAGAAATGGATCACACAACTTTCCTCTGTCCCAAGTGCATGTAGCGATGTTTGTGGCTCTACAAGTCGGGTTTTTGTTCAATTTATATCAACTACGTAGCTCCCCGTGCTAGGTTGAAACTGATAGCGCTTAAGGTTCCGAAATTTTGTAGCCGCTCCAACTCAAGCGACCACCATTATTGAGTAATTAATGCATAGACAATTTATGAAGTTGTCAACCATGTTTTCCGAAAAATGTTCGCGTTATAGTTCTGGGATCATCGAGTAAAAACTGAGAAATGCGAGAAGGTGAAATGGTTGAGGTAGGAATCCCATAACTTATGTGGTTGTTCATATTTTACTTATGAAAATTAAGTAACATCCCTCGCCTAGGTATTTTATTGGGATAACCCCCCCCCCCCCTCATCCATTCTCTGATTCATCTGAGAACGCTAAGATCACATGAGCGCTATTTACCAGTGGAGGAAAAACTGACCAAAAATCGATTTGCTTCGAACCGTTCGATAAATTATAGTGCCGCTCTCATCATTTCCCCATTAATGAGTATTTTGTGGTGGCTGGGAGGCTATTTGTAGCTACCCGTGCAAAAAATTTAATCAAAATCGATGGTGCGGTTTTCAAGAAAAAAAAATCAATTAGTCTTTCAAATTCGTACGAGTTAACTTTAGTTCGACTCATTACAGTTACGCCTAATAGGTTTTAAATATTTTTCTCGTGTATTTTGGTAAGTATGTAAACGACGAATCCAGAGACTGCCGTGCTTACTGTACAGATCTAAAAAATTTAAAATCGCACTTTCTGATCGATCAATCTCATTTTGTCCCTTAGACTTCACCTTCGGCAATCCAGACGTTGCGATTCTAGATTCAAGTCGAACGTAACTCATCGACCAACGTCGTAAGTTTGGCTCAGTCTTCTTGGTCCTCTAAAAAGTTGATCTCGTTAATTTTTCATTCAATTTTGGTCGTAGTTGTGCCTCTGGCGGTGATAATTTGCTGTTTCAAAATAAAGTCGATAAAAAACATTTAATATCAAATAGTTACTTATTATAAAGCAAATGAACTTGAGTTTTGAATCCCAGGAGCTAGTTTTCCCAATTGTAATCAAAGAGATCGCATTTCTAATTACGGAGCTAGGAGAGGATATTTGTTTTCCAAGCCTGAAAACCGACGGTGTATTTTACATCACTTCATACGTGAACAGTTCAAACTACGAGGGGAAACCCGGATCGAGCGTAAGAGAAACTGAATAGACCAATCGCAAGTTTCCAGTTGTGTGATAGGTAATCAAACTACTGGAAACTCAGGATTTTGCTTAATAAGATATTAGTGCTTTTGCCGAACCAGTACTCCAAAGCCGTTCAACTTCGGCCTTTCATCTCCGATCGGGTAGAAATTTTCGGAGGTTGTGCGAGAGCTCTAATACGGTTTCCGACGAACTACACGTAATGTCGTTTAAAACTGGCGTTACGAACGTGTTTACGTCAAGTTCGTGTGAACAGAAGGCGACAATGAATATTGTCGTGGCCCTTTGACGCGTGTGTTCGTTGCAAATGAGTTCCTAACGACGTTCGAAATACTATTTACGAAAGAGGTTTTTCATATACGGGAGAATAATTGATATTTCTCTTTAATTCGATGGGCTTGAAGTATTTTTAATACTGCTGTATTGCAAAAGTATTGTTAATACAGTAGTCACATTGGCGTGACCATTGATTCTTCAAAGCTAAAGGCTGCTGCCTGGGTTTCTTACACCCACTGATATTGCTCCACATACCCTAACTACCCTGTTGTCGATTCACCACACTCTACTTACTTTCCCTTCGCTTCTTTTCTCTCCTACGTATTTAACTTATTTTCTCTTGTCCTCCATGTGCTCCAGAGCCGTGGAAATGATTAAAGGGAGTTTTTGGTGGAGAGAAAAAAGTTTAAGGTGATGATTACAACCAGATAGTAGTCAACCTTTCAGAGTGTAGCCAGTTCGTTTCTTTTTCTGAGCATCCAAGAAGAGAGGGAAGGCTCCAAGAAGCGGATAGGTGGATATTTCTTATCCCGCAACAGAATTCTGATGAGTAATCACCTGATTCTCCTTCTTAAAAGTTGTTACCTCCCTCGAATGAAGCTGGTGACAGAGTTATCCCGTCTGTTAAATGAAACTGGTGAGCTTAAGAGAAGCTTTTTACAACTCTATGCCCCATTTTCAACGTCATCTCTTGTGCAATCCTCCAACCGAAGCGATTAAGTACTACATTCGGCAACAAGGAGTCATACTTCGACTTTCATCCATTAAATCCGTGCATGAGTGAATTTTTGCATCGTTTTAATCCCCCTCTCTTCTTGATAAAGATCCTATTAACTAGTTTTATTTCGTGGTTTGTGGTTTCATCATTTCACTTTCGTACATGCACATAGCTAACTCGCAAGATTTCGAATCGCAAACGTTATCTGAGTCATAAAGAGTAGTAACTTGACAGGCTTAAAGTTTTTTGTAAGTTATTTAAAAATGGGGGTGTTTGGTGTTTGATCACTATGATAACAATGGTCCAGTCTTGAACCGGTTTGGCCTATACCCTCATTTTGATATCCAGTGGTGATCTGCAGACTAAATATCGATTTGGGTCAGCAGTTTTCGGAAATTCATTCGGAACTATCCACACAAATTCATGGTGCAATCAAAATCCTAAGTGCTGAGAAAAAAATATGTGGCGTTTACTAATACTCCTAAACGGCGTGTCAATCTCCACGCTGAATATGCAATTTTTAGTAGATTTGGCACAACTATTCTCTTACAACCGCGTTTACAGACAAACACACAGACCATTTCTTTGTATAGCGTTATTTTATTGCACTTTCGACTTTAAAACGTAACGGTCCGAAGAAAACAGAAAAAACATGATTTTGTACGAGGGGCTGAGGAGTAATGCGCTGTGCCAGATGTTCCTGATTACTTTCTCGTTACGATTTACTCCCCTCATTCCAATTCGTGGGTTGAAACGATTTATCTGCAGTCTCCGAAACAGCCAGAGATCGGATTTGAAGATGAGCGACACCCATAATGGGATTTCGTCGTGAGATTTGGCATTTTCCCCTCGAGCGTCAAGTTTATGAGGCGAGAAAAGTGTCGTTAACGGCTAACGAATTTAAACGAACTGTCAAGAGGAGTGTCGGAGGTTTTTTCGAAAATGTCGGCTTTTATTTTCTCGCCGATGAGTTGGAAGGTAATCAAGATCCGGCGCGCCCTCGCAAAATTGCGCAATCCCTTCGAACAATAGTCTCCTGCTCGTTCGATTGTTCACCTTTAGGATCTCTTCCTGATGCGTAACTACTTCGATCGAAACCGAAAGCACTCGATCCGGAGCTGTACGTCAACTCCAACCTGGACATTAAATTTTCAGAAGGATCCAGCTATTGCCACTTCACGAGATCCGTTTTCGCGTCCCCGAAAGGAAATTTGGATAAGCCTTCGATCTCTCCGGACTTGTCATCGTCGATAAGATCAACTTACACGCTGGAAATAACTCGAAACGGTTATGTAAAAATGTAGTCGCGAACGTAGATATGAAGCTGCGAAGCGATGATATTGTCTCCGGTTGCCTCTCTCCTTTATAGATTTCTTCCTCTTGAAACTCATGAAAGAAACCCGAAGATCCCTCGCGATTACGAAACCATTCGTAAAGTGTGTTATTTCGCGCACGTGTGTGCAGTCTTCTCATATTACTTTTTCGAAGACAGAAGGATTATATTGAGAACTACGGCAATGTGGCTGCCTGAACGAATATCTGGTCCAATGCGACTTACAACGTTCCTCAGCCTCTCGTACAATCAGTGATTTTTATCGCTCTAATCCTACTTCCAACTCAGTTCATGCGAACCTCAACCATTCAACATTAGTTTGTGTTTTTGAATTCTTGTGGTTGCTCTTGATTGTTTAATGACCATTAATACACAACCATCGTATAAGTTGTTTTTTGGACGACCACTCTTCAGTAATTTCTGAGCGAGATTCATTATCGAAAAAGTGCACTAAAAACGCTGGTCATCATGTTTTTAAGAATTTATTGTGCTACTTTCGTCATACCCTGACTGATGAAAATTTCTTGCCACCGTCACATCATCAGAAAGTATCCAGATAAAAAATGTAATCGAAATGGTTGGAAATTCAAAAAAAATTTGGTGTGTGATCAGTGTGATAACCACAGCTTGAAACTTTTTTCTTCTAACGCTCTCCTGGCATCTCATTTAGATCTTCTGGCTGAATATAAAATTTCAAGTAGAGCCATTTTCCTTGAAGCCGAATCTACGCTGTTATGCAGAAAATGTTAAGCAACGTAAAGCAGCACGCAGTCCGCAATCCCAAATTCAGAGGCTGCCTGCTGTTCCTGGCCGCTTCACCTAGACCTCATACGTCGCCCATAACAACCCATCAGACCCTTAGTAGCCTTGTTAGAACACACACATCCTTCCTCATTCAGATTTCCGGCCATATTCTTTGTCTTTGATTGCAAGGACGTCCTGTCCTCTTGGCTTCGGTCATACCCCATGGCATGTTCAGGCTGGACCTCGTGGCGGTACTAGGTTAATGGATGCCTGACAGGGAGGTTCCTTACATTTGCTTATTTATTTTTGTTTCTTCTCGGGCAGGGGTGGAGAACTTGGCACACAGTCTGTCGGGCTAGGTACGCTGCTCCCTCTTCTTATATCAAGAAGTTTTCCTATTATCGAGTGATCCTGGCGGATTATAGGGGTTATATACCCCTCTTGCCCATCCCCTCGATGACACCAACACATACCTACACATAGCACGAGATATACAAACGCTTATACACATACATAAACTTTCATTTCAAATAACATCATCATAAAATCATTCATTCGATATAAATTACTTTCACTCTACAGGGGGGGGGGGGGTACTAGGATATTCCGCTACCCTGCTTGTTGCGTACTGTACTGAGCGGCGAGTAATTTTTATTCCTCCCCACCTCCCACCTCTGATGTCTCCGTCTTTCTACCGTTTGGTCGCTCCACTAGCACGTTCAGCGGCCCTTCATACTGCCCATTCCCTTTGAGCAACACCCTTTCCATCCCACAGATACTACATTCTCTAAGGATATGGCTAGCCGTTTCATTCTTATGTCCATAGGGACATCTTCCCGAGCTTCTCCTCCTGAATAGCTGCAGCTTCTATTGAAACACCTGTGTCTGGTGTACAGCTGGGACGATCTGTGCCTTGGACTTCCTTCCGCACACTTTAGCCTACTCCTCCCTTCAGGGAATATCTCATAGTTGTGCCAGCCTGTTTGTTTATTCCCCCAGTGGGCCTGCCATTTGTCCATCATCCCTGTTTCCCTTTCTGCTGTCCTTACCCTCTATTGTCCCCTCCAACTCTTGCAGTAGCCAAGAGTGCTTTCGTCCCTCAAATCTGGCAACTCTCAAGCCCTTCCCACGCAACTGGCTATTTACTACTTTCGGAAGGCCGTAAACAGAGATCGGCTACATGAAGGGAGCTGAACTCAGAAAGCCCTCGGAGCTCCCTTCAAACTAATTCCGATTATCGGGCAATACAAATGACAAGCATTGGACTGAGTTCGACTTTATCCCGCGAATTGACCGTTTTACGCCCAAAAGCTTCCGTTTCAGACCGAAAGAAACCACCATCGGAGGAATGGATTAGCCTCCAACGTGAAGTTGTGACCGAGAGAGAGAGATAGAGGAAACCAGAAGGCACTCGGGCGTTTAATCTCCATTTCCCCGAGAATGGAACCAACCTGACGCGCTAATTAAAACGGCGTTTAGGCTAGAAGGAATTTAATCCTTTCCACCGGGAATCGCGGGACGTGGAGGTTTCCTTCTCAACAAGTCGCCTATATGTCGAAAATTAGCGAGAGCGTTGTTTCTTCGGGATCTCCGAGCGAATGAATACGTGAGAAGTTCACGTCGAATCAGATAAATCCGCGATGGCTGATTGCTGAGGGAGCCTAAAAGCCTCCGTCCTTCAACTTTAATTTAAAGACTCGCAGAAGGCATTTTCTCATCGATTAAGTTAATTAAAGTGACGATAAATTAGAATTGAAAATCGGTAGTAAGAATCAAGATAACGCTAATCCTCCAAATAATTACGTTCCCACCTCCAAATCACCAAATTCACATGCGGGGAATGTTGTGCAGTGATGCATGTGGACGTTTTCTAGGCCCTTACCATTTTATCCCATAGATATCAGTTAATATTCATCCCAACTTCTTATTGCGTCACATGGACATTATTTTGGGTTGACTTACCAGTTGATCTTCACTCAGACGCCGCTGCGCAAATTCAAATCAATAACTTTTGTAATATTGATGGCTATACTTTGTTTTCCTCAATTTGAGAATCATGGGCGTCAGTTTCAGCCTCGCTGATTCAAAGTCAATTAGATAAACTTCGTTTATCATAGTTGGGATTGAACTCAAAGATACCCCTAGGCTGCGTGATGTATTTTTAAATTTCAACATGTCAAGCTAATTAGTGTGCTGGAAGTTATCTGAGTTATCCACCGCTTTACAAAACTCCTGCTATTTCGAGGCCCTGTACCTTCATTCAAAGCGTTTATACGGCAGCGTTAGTGCAGAACGAAATGTGGGCAAATAATATCTTAACAATTTCATGAGAATTTTTAGAGCAATTCAAGAAATCTCGAAAAATCATCATTTAATGTGCGAATCTCATATTTTCACGTATTATGGTGTATAATTCCGTTCAACGGAGGGTAATCAAAAACGGCAAAGGGGAGAAAAAGGTGGATATAACTTCTTAGAAGAAACTTCAACAGGTTCATCAAACACAAGCTTGCTCTCATTGTGAAAACTTGAAAACAAGATTTGGCTAGTTTTGGTTATTGTCATTCAGTGGGCTGACAGAGCAACATTTATGGAGAGAAGTATGTAGATATAGATCGAATGAAAACTCCTAATAAGTTGATGGAAACCGTTAAAAGTGTTTTTCGAAAAGTTAAAAAACTAATTTGCGCCATAGGCATGTCCACTCGCTGACTTATCTTGGCGGTAAATATCTCAACTTCACGGAAGTATGGTGTTGATTGGATAAGTTGAAAGTTCAATAAATAAAAATCGCGACTTTTAAAGAGGGATTAGTGTTCTGACCTTCAAGTACTGGGTTCAAGCTACTCTGCTCCACTGTGTGAGAACGTTTTCTCCAGGAGCTTCAATCACAATCGCTTGTTCGAGCTCACAAAGCTCCCAGCAATGAACGCTCTCATTCGACTTCACTTGCTGGTCCATCTCAAGACGTTCTCCAACCCTCAGATGATTCAGCAACTATTGAACATCACGTGGCCGGTCTTGAATTGATAAATAGGAGACTCCCCAAAGCGTTGCGCGATCTGCCAACAAGTTACCGGGTCGTTCCAACGAGGGACCTTTGAGAGACTGCCGCCCTCGACCTATCGCCTAATTCGCTGGTGGGAACCCTCCGACATAATACGTTATCCCCGGGGGTCGCTCATCTTCGTCTGTATAGTGACGACGCGATTTCCCCTGTCGGAGAAATCGACTGGGTACACAACTCCCTGACCCCACTAAAAGCTGATTTGTGTCGAACCGTCGTTAATATGCCAAATTAAGGGGCCCCTTGTTGAAAACTTGACGCCGCTTCGGATCATTGGATATTTGAGCACGGAACAGACCAGATTTGAATTCAGCGATCACAACGATGGATTAACCATGGACAACTGGTGATTTTAGCACCACTCGACTTAATTAATTATAAAATGAAAAATATTTTTCAAGACCATGTCCTAAATGTATACTTCTATTTAAACTATTCTAAAGTCTTAATTCTGTGTGTCGTGAGTAAACTATGAAAGTATCGAGAAAATAGTAGCTATTACAAACACCATAGGCCTAACAATTCCTCGCGACTGTTTCTTCATCTACGATCCCCAATTTATGCATCATTCTGCCTCTTGAGGTGCCTCTGCACTCGATGTTTCTGATTTCAAACGCAACCTGCCGTTAATGAAAATTCTTTACGTCTATCCGTCTGTCTCATTGATTTTGAAAGAGACAATCTGAATGGCTTCTGAAGGAGCTCATCGTAGGGCTTTTGAAAGGGCCGTTTCATAACCTAATAGCTCTTTGAATTGATCAACTGATGGTCAGATAAGCCTCGACAAGGCTCTACCGTCCAGCAAGTCACATTGTGTGCCGGTTCACGGTCGTCTTCTTAGAAAGAAATTCTCAAATAGGGGTTTGCAACATCGCAGTTGTATGTTTGAGTCATTCAAAGATTTTTTTGTATGGACTGAGGAAATTTCGGAATGCAGTACCACAAACCCAACCGTAGTACCGCCAAGAAATATTCCCCTGCAAAACTTACAATTAAGTTTATCAATTATTTAATTTCATATAATTATTTATTTTTGTGTTTTGGCCAATTTTGGTTATTTCATGCGTTTATTTTATTTTTCTATTTGTTTATTCCATATATTTATTACTTAATTATATTTATTGCCAATGATCATGCCATAAGTTATTTTTCGAGGGTTTCGTTTCAATTGTAACATTTCTCACAGTTTTTATCCAGTAGTTCGAAAACGGTAAATGTCAACCTCCTCGAAAAAATCGTGTTCGCATCATCATGAATTACTCAACTGCACAGCAAGTGATTACTCAATGAAGGCCGTGGCGTAAGTTCACACTTTGCGCGCAGAACTCCAAGTTGAGGAATGAATAAAATGTATAATAAGTTGTTGGAACAGGGGTGTCAAAATCAATTTTGCATAGAGACATATATTAAATTTAGAGTGTGTAGGTTGGGTTTTAATTTTGAAAATGTACTGAATTATTATACTTTTTATTATTTTATGATATATGCAGTGTATGGTTGTTGAAAACCATATGAAATTTATAACGGAGGGTAGTTATTTTGAGCCGGAGGATCCAGATACATGACTTCTATGGTTCTGACAAGCTCATTGATGTAAGGTATCATATTCGTTGTGATAATTTTAAGAATTGATTGGAGATGCTCATTCGTAAATCTTGTGCGATGCATTTACACAGAATGCGCGATGCATGCTTTTTCAATTCCGGGTAGTTTTTCAAAACTCTTGAAATATTGCGTATAAAATGTAAGAGCTTTTTTTCAAAACAACTGTCCAGTTGAAGATTTATCAACTCCATTTGCAAATGAAGCGGGTGCCTTCGAAACTTCAAAATTGAATGGGTTGTTGAAACGAGAGAATCCGTTTCATGCACCTTGTGGAAGCCTTTAAAACGGTTGTCAAACTCCGTGATCAGATTTCGCTATAGTTGGGAATATTCGTCCATTTTGTTTTTTGTTTTTTTTGTTCCCTGTGCCGAACGATTTTGAATGAGGGAAATGATCCAAAGTTTAATTTTGACCTGAGTTTACGACAGCCTTAATTTTGTTTCGAAGGTGACAATCTGACTTTGACCCTATAACTTTACGTTCAGATCGGTCAAATGTTTATTCATATCTACCAAAAGGGACCATCAACCCATCAATCAATGTGGTTGCCTTTTTCTAACATGAAAGCTTGAACAGGATAACGTAATACATAAACTCTTCGGCGAAATAAGGGCCATCACGAAGGTTTTCGTTTAAATCTTGTAAAAACTGCCTGAGCCGTAAGTGATTTAGTCCTCTGCTAAGTGTAGCGTGCACGTTTTAAAACTTCCGTGAAGAAATCGGGTGATTCTCTTAAAAAACATGATTCTTCATTCTATGACACATTGCATTGTACCTTTGACGTGACTGTGTTAGAGAATCGCAGAATTTGCGCGGTGTTCCCAGTTTCTTCAGTTCTTCGGTTTTCGTCAACGGTGACGGATGATGAAGTCGATTAAAAGAAAGAAGAAGAATTTTTAAACATTCGTCAATGTCAGTGGTAAGACCCGCGTGCGGTCAATGTACGTATTGGAACCTATAAACACGGGGGAGGAGAGCTTGGCTGGCTTCATCTAGTAGAGTATCGTCCAACTTCCAAAACTAGCAACCCTCCCGTAGGAATTTCGTCTATTAGTAACTTGCAATCAGGTGACCGGGGCTTGGTCCTCTTCATCTAGCGAGATATCGTTTAACCTCCAAAAACCACAACCGTCCTGCGGCAATTCCACCTAGCTCACCCACACACCGTTCACTATTTAGACAGTTCCTTCCATTTAACAGCGTCAATGTAGACTATTAGCAACTTGGAATCGTATCAGGGTCTTGGCTGGCTCCAACTGGAGGGTTATATTGTGTAGCAATACCACCTTCAAGTGTGTTCAAGATAGTTGCCATTGTATTTCGGCGCACTTTCTTATTTCAATCCGAACTACTCACTGGAGGATTCAATCGTTCAGAAGATACGAGTTTCACTTTTTAGTCGATAGTGTTGTTTTCAAGGTAATTCCAACCAGTAATTCTGGTACGTTAACACGGATTCTGCTTATGTTCGATCCTTTCAACAGGTCGCTACAAAAAAATGCAAAATTGTCCCTCCATTAGTTGGTCGTTTTTACCCGATTTGGTTGTAGTTCTTTATGGAGGTTTCACACAGCCGCAGAATACAACCCTCCTGACCCTATTCCGCGTCCTCCGTTCGACCGTTGAGGTCAAGTACAGTCGAAGCCATTAGCATTCAAATATCGGCGCGTATTTGTATACGGCTCTTGTTTAAATAGACTGTTATATCGTTGATTTAGGACATTCCCATTTAGTTTGGTAGCCGTCAACGGTTGACGTTAAACATCTTCCGTCAAAACGCGTTTCGTCAGTTCTTTCAGTCACGATCCTCTTAGTGATCCGATGATAATTGCCAGTTACGACGACGCCTCGTCGAGCTCCGGTTGCTTCATCGTACGAACGTCTTTCGATCGATTACATATTTCTAAATTTCTCGAACCGTCTCGAGTGAGACTAATTTCCTATATTTGCGAAAACAATGAAATTACGAGTTGCCTCTCCAGAGTTGTTTTTTTTTCTCGAGAGGTCATCAAGATTGATGCGCTTCAAGGGAGAGCGACGACCCGATTGTTCGACACAAGCGAAGTTTCTTTTCAGGGCGCTGCTGTAAACTCCTTCCCAATAATGCGAAAACTTGAAAAAACATGAAAGTTGCCAAATAAATACTAATTTCGATGCGGTTGGACTAAAATATTGAGCGAGGCGATGCATTTTTTAATTTCAATTGTTTCTAAAAGGAGAAAAAATTGTAAAAATTTATGCAAACTGTCCATAGATTTCATTGCACTGGCAAATGATCCAATCCACTTTTCAACCAGGGAAAACGCTTCTTTTTTTTGTTTTATTTGCCGCAACTGGGAAAACTCCACACTGTGGGCTTATTATGTGGATGTACGTGAGCGACTTAATGTTCTCCCAGTTCCACCACCTGCTCCCATGGAGGTCCATCTCTGCAACTTCCTTCGGCCACAGCTGAAGTACCCCAAGCACTCTGAGGCACAACGCAGCCAGCCCCTCACAAGTGCCCAGTAAATGCTCAACTGAGAATTTGCAACTCTGTACCTTTGACACCGGGAATACATAGAAGGGAATGAGGAATGCGACAAACTGACAAGAAAAGGATCGTCGCTTCTCGCGGTGGAACCTGAGCCCTTCGCAGGAACCACCAAGAGCCACTTGATCAAAAAGAGGAGAAGTGCAAGGCTGTCTATTGGCGGGATGTGCCTAGCCAAAGACAGTCAAGGTTGTTTATTAAACTCTCCAGGAAGCGAACAATCGTTCGCCAAAATGGGTCAGTCAGGTGGGATGTCTCTAAATATCTTATAACGGTTGAGCTGACTAATTTATTGAACTACCACCACAATATATTGTAAGAATGAGACTTATATGGAAAAACTGTACTAAAACTTATTTTCTTCGAAACATTTTATAATTGGACTGCGATTGTTTTGTCAACGTATTCAAATTTGCGTACTGCTGTCCTGTGAGTTGAGTTTGAACTGTCCACATAAACAATTCGATATAAATCGTCAAAGTTGTGTCCCAGGAAAATATTTGTTGCTATGCATTGCGCGGCTCTAGCCAAATTGACGTGGAAGATTGCTGCCCCTAACTCAATCGGGCCTGTCAATCAAACTCTCTTTTTAATATTTTGGTTTCTGCCGAACTCAAGGATTAATTTCGCTGAGACGACCACGTTTTTTCTCGCCCCTTACTTTTGCCTACTTCTTACCCCCACTTGTCCCTAAAACTCGTACAGCTGAACATTCTCTCTTAGCTTGTCCAACTATTCAGAGACCAACCCTTTCACAAAAACTTTTGTCTCCTAATTACTTTCCATGAGCTCCCCATCCCTATCTAGTGAGCGTACAACTAATCAACGAATTTCCTATCAATGCAGTCTCTCTCTCCTCATTCATCAACTAATTCTTCACCTTATTCAAGCCTCCCTTTCTTGCTCCCAATAATAAACTTGGTGAAACTGGACGTTCCACCACGCAAACTGGTAGTGCTTAGCCTTCCAGGATTAATTGGTTGGCTCCTATTCATGTTATGACGTTAATTTTAGAATCAACATAAGGTGTCGACGTGATGATTTTTGTGAAAGTTGGAGGTTAGAGCATAGAACCTGTATACGTCCATTGGTTCATCCTAGATTGAGAAACTTCTTTTAACAACTTTGCCGATTACATAATTTTCGGTTGCAATCATTTAGCTACGCTTTGAGCCACGGCGTAAAAATATTAAATATAACGATAAAAGTAAAACACATACATACATTTGATGATCGATCTTTTACTGTGTGCCCGTAGGGACATCAAAGTGACTGTAAATATATCGACTCAAAAGCACTATAGCATGGATTTAATTTAACAAGCACATGAATAAAAAGTCTCGTTGTATTTGATTACAGATCACAGTCATCAGTTACGTCTTCGCTGCGGTGGTTGCTCTAGCAGCAGCTCGGCCACAACAAGATTCTCTCGCCACGACTCCTCCCACGATACTCAAATACGAAAACGACGGCGTCAACTACGATGGCTCCTACAATTGGAGGTAACTCTGATGTCACGTAAATTGAGCGCGAAGCAACGAATAAATGAATGACCGAATGGACGTATGACTAACTCACCAGGCTAATGACTAATTCCTTATCTGTACGAAAGTGATGTTGATTTTTACAACCGCAGGAGTTAGCTTCACAGTGACATTACAAAACGGCCTGACCCGAGGTTAGCAGTACGAGTGATGTAGTGATGCAGCAGAGTAGGCGGTGAAGCACGTAATTAGTGGAACTGGTTGGTAATCTTCGCCTTAACCTTCGGTGACGTTTGAGTTGCTGGTACGTTCTTGGCAATTGTGACCTTCCGAACTGTAGTAAACCACAGTTTGGCTGCCTCGTTAATTAACCCGAATGGAAATCGAGATGGGCCAAGTTTGGCGTTTCGCTTCTGGATTTACGCGTCGACAAGCGCATCAGGCTGTTGCTTGCCGGATATCGGAGTGAAGAGCGAAAACAGTACACGAGAAGGCCTAACAATGGGAAGAAGACGCTGAGGAAACATTAAGCTCGTCAAAGATACGTTTCTCGTATCATCAAAGCGGTCCATCTCACTTCAACCTTTCCACGCCCGCAGAACGTCATGTTTCCTCATTTTATCGCTCTATTCTCCTCGAAATCAACGTCGTTTTTCACCCACGAACCTTTCAACGATCGCTTGACATCACAAGGCGTATTCAAGTGCCGCGAATATGACGCAACGTCTTTCCTCGATTATTTCATTTATGGCGTCTTGCGGCAGTTTGACTCTTGGCGCAACTCTCACCAACTGCCAACTCATGAAGACCTATCCATTGGTTTATACCGGGATACATTCAACAAGTAGAACGTGACAATGGGCCCATAACCCCATGACCCGATGTTTCAAACTGCTTTTCATAATATCTGGTACGACCCATCTCCAAGCTTTCATCAACTCCTCGTCCAGCGCTTTTTGCCGCTCCACTTAAGAATCCTATAACGTTTTCCACCCTATTTATATGGCCCTCGTGAAACTTTCAGGCATTTAATGAGTTACCTACTCGTACCTTATGACTTTAAATTAAAGTATACGTAATTAATGGAACTATTCACCAGGATTCACTGTTTTGGAATTACATAGAAACGACATTAGTTTGAATCCTGGATTCTCTGAGGTTGATCCTGATAAACTTATCAACTCAAACATTCAACTCCCATCATGTTGACAACTTATGGGCTAACACTGTAACCATCCAGACTTACGTTTTATTACGCTACTGCCGTATGGAGAGGATTCGTAAGAATAAAAATTGTAGTGCTCTTCTCCTCGTTTCCTATTGACGAAAAGTTAATATTGCCGTTGTATCATTGGGACTGGTCTCTCAAAATTTGAGTTTAGAGGCGTTTTTGAGGTAAAAAGTGAGAAAATAAAAGTCCAATTAGGTCCTTATTTCTTCTAGTCTAGCTCTTTACAGTTACACGCAAAAGCAACCCCGAGCTCTGGTCATGTATACGAGGTACCTCGTAATTGGAATCATCATCGTTAACTAATAGACTACGATCACTAGAGGAGCCTTCGATAGAAGTCAAGGGGGACAATCCTTCCCTTAAATTTAAGCCAGTAGATTTCAATAAACTCACCTGAGACAGTTTGAATGAACCCCCGAAATATCCTTATAAAACCTCGGAGGAAGAACACAGAGTTGTATTAGGAGCTTTAAATAGCAGAAGTCACTGAAAGGAACAGCTTCGTTTCCAGACATTGGAAACCTTCGTTGGCACATGGTCTTGAGTAACACTAACGTTCAAATCAGTTGTTTCTAACCCAGTGGGGATGATTAGGGGTGGGGGGGGTCATAATGCCCTTTAGGTAAACCAAATAATTGATGTGCTGGTACTGGCGTGATAAACCAGGAAAATGAACAGAGGGTTTGGTTTGGGACGTTGTGGAGGGTTAATGTACCTAGATAAAGGACAATAATTGTGCACGATCCATCACTACTGCCAATGAGGCTTATAATCATTGTCGAACCTTGAATCCACAACAAACACATACATCTTCATCCTGCTTTCAGGTACGAAACCTCCAACCAAATCGTCGCCGATGAAAGGGGCACTCCGGGTGAAATCACCGTGGAAGGCGAAAAGCAAGACGTCCTAAGGGTCGAGGGCTCATACTCTTACACAGCCCCTGACGGCACCAGAATCACAGTCACATACCGGGCCGATGAGAACGGGTTCGTTCCTCAGGGAGATCATCTCCCTACTCCACCGCCAATTCCCGAAGCCATTCAACGAGCTTTGGAGTACATTGCCTCACATCCCTCTTCCGAGAACGAAGCTCGACGACGACGATAGTCAGACTGTAGCCACGTAATTTTCCTTAAAGCGCTTTGCCCTATTTTCGAAAAATATAGTTCACTCCTATTAGGATCAGGAGTTCGTTACATACCATTAGAATATGTTCGGTATATATATAAGTAGATTCATGTATCAAGTTACCCACCACTGGTCAGAGGAGTGGATGAGAGGGTTGTTGCCATAAGGACTTTGTAAATTGTAATCGTGAAATTATTTTTGTACCAATTCATATTTACATTATAACGCAATACGTTTTCAGTTTTGATTTGTTACTCAATTCCTGTGTTGTCCAATCCTCTTTGGAAAACAGTATAACCATCATTCAGTGATAAGAGAAAGATGAAGACCTGAAGACTGTCAAATCACTGTGTCTACTGCTCCTGCAGGCAGATGAGCACCTTGTGAATAATCATTGTTGAGTCCTCGACCGACAAAACGGAAAACGGCCGAAGATCACGTCAGCCCCCCTCACTTGGACTTCGACCATGCACCATTTGTGACTCCACACCCACACGCCACTCCTTTGAGTGGTTTCCTCTCACGACATTACCACATGGGTCACCTGGTTGCATTGGATCTACATTCCGGCCACTTGTTCTCTGTTGCACTGATGAACACCGAACTAGTCTTTCAACCTGTATAGCTCCGGTCGCGTCCCAGAGATGTTATAAGACATTTATTTTATGATACCACGATCCCCCTCTCGTGGTGGTATAGTAGTTGAGTAGGTTGTGCTGGTTCATTCCACAGGCCTGATAAAGTAAAATATTGTGTGCTCTGGCCACAATGATTGTTGGGTGCACGAAAAAGAGAGAGAAATAGACAGACGAATTGAACGAGATATACGACTGTATTGGTATACTTGTTTACCACCATAGAGCTTTGATTGCATGGTCACTTGCTTAGACAATAGTTCTGTGAATATAGGATTGTCTTGATACACTTGCTTAACACGATAGAGCTTTTATTAAAAGGTTCTCTGAGTACGTGAACTGGTGGCGAGAGTCAGTGGAGCTGGGATTAGAACGATAGTTGATAGATGAGAGTTCATCCCGAGACTTGAGAGAGGAGTGTCAATGGCGAGACCTGTGAGATAACTGTCAATCAGGAAGAGTTGTCACCTAACTGGATAACTGATATACAGTTATCCAGTTAGGTGACAGGAGATAACTGTCACCTAAGAGGTGAGTGCTGATAGAGAGATTTGAGAGATGAGAGCGTGTTGAGAGAACTGGGAGACGAATGTCGATCAGAGCTGATAGATGACAGAGTTTGGGAAGAGCTGTGTGTTGTGGAGAATAGAATAGAATAGAATAGAATAAACTTTATTCGGAACAGAAATATTCTTGAAGACAGGAAAAAAACAGAATTTCGCGCTGAATAGTGTGGCCCGTCTGTAGGTAAACCTGTATTGACGGGCCCGAGTAGCTCCAATATCATAATAAATTCCAAAAGTTCCGATATTTTCCCACCATACCCATAACTGACACAATCAAATTCCTTATTGATACCAAATCACATTGAAAAATAAATAAAAATAATGCCAAACACAAACTCAATAGGATAAACATGTACCTATAAAACATTATTACAGTGCCTAGCAAGTGACTACGCATGTTTCGTGTGCTATGATTCACTCATATCAATCTGAAAAAATGGAGGGTTCTAGACGTAAGGGCTCGTTAGGAGATCCTCTACGCCGTTTGACCCCAGGGCAATAAGCCAGGAGTATATACATTTTTTTATAGGAGGACCGGGAGTGAGTAGAAGGGTCCGTAAGAGAAGCCGGAAGAGAATTATAAACTAGGTAGATGAGGTATTGCGGACTTCTAGAGGTAAGGGACAAGTTGATCTTAGGGTGAACGACACGCCGGAGGAACTGGAATCTAGTCGGATGGGGGTTTACGTACGGTCTCTCAACGGCCCAACGGTTGGCATAGAAGAAAAGGACCATGGCCTTGACGAAGAGCTGACGTATCGAAAATACCTTGGCCTCTCGGAACAGGAGCTCACTTGAGAACCTTCTTGGTTTGGTAAGCATCACCTTTAGAATTCCTTTTTGTAAGGTCACCAATTTACTCATATGGGTCGGGAATGCACCCCCCCACGCCACAATCCCATACTGGAGCAAGGACTGAACAAGTGACGTGTACACCAATTTCAGACGATCGACCGATAGGAGAGAAACGTAAATTGAGGGGAGGGAAAAGCATATTTTGGAAAGTCCAGAAAAAGGGGTAATTTGTTGTCACTTGGAAATAACTGAAGAGCTGGACTCTCCCACAACTACAAAACAAAAGGGCTTGAAGTCAGAAAGGTAGACTCGGTGATCAGGGAAACAATTCCCGTTAGGGATCCACAGTTCGCAGAGATAAGTAGTCTTTGAGGGCGTGTAGGTGTAAAAAAAGTCCAGAGATATGTTTATTTGACCACAACTCTTCGAATGCCTTGACTAAGCACTCTTTAAGACTGGGTCGTCATACCCCAACGCCATTTGTTCGCCAGAGTGGTTAAAGTCGCGAGCTACCTGTGAAGGGAAGCAGTTAGCGATTGGGAGTTCAGGTGAAGTCATGGTAACTCACTGCATCAACCGCCCTCCTCTCCCACCCTTCTTCCATCCCCAAAATATTGATGGAAAATTTCGTTGAAAACTTTTTTCGGCGTAACACACAATGTACTTTGTATGGCTATGGAAAAATGCTACTCCAACGACCGTACCGCGGTGGCATGATCGAGTCTAATCTCTTGTCAGACGTACCTTATAAGGGTTTTCCACCGTCCAAGGTGAGCCCGTGTTTTGTTCGCGCGGATCTAGTTCTCTTTCTCGTTCTTATTGAAGCCCGGCGGTCCGACGAAATGAAGTTCAAGGTGAAATAAGCTCCAACTGAGTAGCCTTCGTAGGAAAAAAGCGGGAACATATTTTTCCCCGGAAGGAAAGGGTGGAAAAAGTCAAATAACGGCCGCCTCGAGTGAACCAATACGCTTCGCTCCTCGTTTTCCCGCAAATTCGTTCGAGAGAATTGAACGTCCGAAAAGACATCTCACAATTCGCGGTTACTGGGAACAGCCTGACGCCCTTTCCTGTTTGCTCGTGTCTTTGAGTTCTTCTTGGCACATACACCTTTCTAGTCTGAAGTTGATTTATTGACCTTTGAGTACTCTCGTCAACCCAAGAGATAACCACAATTTATTTATTGTTCAAATAATTTTGCGTCAACGTACAACCCTACACTTGAAACCCACACCGTTTGAATCAGCTGTGTCGATAATTAAAGTCCTACTGACCCCACTCCGAACAGTTTTGACATTGTATGTGTTTTCCATTGTGTATTTATATATCAAATCATGTCACGTGCTCTCACATCCGTATAAACATGGAGGACGAAATATGAGGAAATAAAAGACAGAAAATGTAGGGAAACACTAAAATGTTATTTTCATTATTAAAATATACACAATTTTCCGAACAGAAAATTTTGATTAAATAGTGTGAGTACACGATTCCGAGAAACTGTACTGTTGAACGCAATAGGAGGAGAGTTTGCAGTTTAGTATGAGCGACGAAAAGCTGACGAATGAGATGAGTGAAAGGTCTGTATTACTGTATAGCAATATGGCTATGTTAGAGTCAGAGTTCACGCGACGTGGGTGGGAGTTTCTTTACAAGTTAACTAGGTTAGGGACGAAAGCTGAGAGCGAGTGTGGGCAACTGGGCGAGAGCTGAGAGTCCCCTGTTGGTAAGATCTTGGAAGTGAGAAGAGCGATGAGGGAGGGCGGTGAAGAAAAACTCGCTGAAGTAGCCGTTGGAGGAAAAATATGTGGTCGGCTCGGGTCATAATATTGTGTTGGCCAGGCTAGAAATGTTAAAGAGTTAATTGATCATTGGCTTTGGGATTCCTGGATTGGCAGCCTAACTTGAAAGTTAAGGAAAGATCCTGAGCTCGGGATTTTCAATTAGCGCCGTGGGTACTGAACTGATTTGCTTAGAACTAAATCGAACGTGCTCAACAATGCGAAAGAACCATTCACGGAAAACCAAGGAGAGCAGCACAATAATTCCCAAATTTCACCTAAAATTGATTATTGTTGAGTTTTCCCGTATAAATCCGGCATTAGGCCGATTCGGGCTGTATGGTCTGGGCAAGGGCCGATGTATGCAGTGATTGTGCCTTGACGGGTTCATTGCCTGGGCACTTGGTGTTTTTCAATAGATACGATGCTGTCCACATCAACGCCTCCTTGCTCAAAGGTTTCGTACTTACACGTGCAAGATTCAAGTCTTGTTTCGTCGAGAAAATAACTGTACTCGCGCTTGAACTAACTACTTCCCTCAAGGAAATCTATATGAACGTGATGAAGAAGCGATTGTTTTTATGGATCCAAAACGGAGTGGCTACTATCTGCATTTGATGTGAGAGAAAAATGCAAGCCCTCCTTCAATTCTCCTGTTGGTTGTATACTCTGACAGAACGGCTTATACACGAGCAAAAATATATAAAAGTTTTTTGTGTGACGTGCCAAAAGTGCATGCGAAATGCCGAAATAACTCGATTAAATGTTCGTCAATACAATATGTGGGTAACCAAAATTACGCACAATCAACAGGAATGAAGACATGGCCGCAAGGGGTGAGACCGAAAGAGTGGGGGAAGAGGCCAAAACCTTGTTTCTCCATAGACCGGGCAAAGTGCGAGCAAGGAATGGAGTGTCAATGACAGGATTACCTTTACAAAACCGAGCCTTGCCCAGTCCTTGCTCTGCCCGCATAGTTTGAGCCAGGCTTCATGTAACCCTGGCGTTCTCACAAAAATCCTGTCGGTAGTTCAATTTGCTTGTTAGGACGTGGGAGTTTAATAAAGGCAAATAAATGTCTAGAAACTCCTGTTTTGCTCTTTAAATAATTTTTAATAGGTTCTGAGTCTAAAAAACGCCATTTTACATAGTGTCCTCTACGTGCATCTGCCTATAAACGAAATTGATTATTAAAACAGTCGAATATTAACCTGATCGCGTTGATGCCGTTAAAAAGCACGGTGAAATGTTTTGTTGAATGAAGGGAAGAGCAAGCCCTAAATACTTACTGACGTCTGCTACCGAAAAACACGAGATCGTTACTAGGCGATGGTTTATACCGACAAAGCCTCGTACATAATAAAACGGGAGACGCTGCAGAAAGTTTTTAATTAGACAGAAAATACGTTATTTTCTTTCCGATTTTTTTTCTTTTTCCGAGTAATTGCCCAACTCAACGTGATTCAAAGCAGAGCTCAATTACGTGACTCAACTTCACGATTCAAAAAAAACGAACTTGTCCAGACTCCCATTACGTTATTGTGTACGAAGTATTATTTGGAAAGTTCGTTTCTGAGCCTCGAGTAGACTTGAAAGCTATCAAGTATGATCCCACACGTTAGGTGTCACGTTCTCGTGGGCTCAGCGCGTTTGAAGAATCGATGGTCGATGGTTCGACGAACTTCGATGTGCCTTCTCAATATTTCTTATCGATTCTTTTTAAATAGCATTGCATAGCGTCCTTGCCCAACAGGAGTTGATATGTATAAATCTGTGAAACAGTAAAGCGAACGTAACGGTAGCTTTTTTTTTGTACTTTCGTTGGCTGACTAAAAGCGTTTCAGTTCCCTTCAGATATTTACGTTTCAAGGGCTTCTGAGTCGGAAAAACGCCATTTCAGCACATGATAAGCGCGTCTGTGAACATGATTGTTTAGATTATCATAGTAATCATTACACCAAATATTTTTAGCATGGAACATGCTTTACTCAAAAAGCGTCACGCTGAGTGGGAACGTAACGATGTCACAAACACGTTGCCCTTCCTTGAACCATCACTGGTCAATTGCTGTTCATATCCGCTTGGGGCTTATTGTCTCCTGAGTTCTCACCACCTAAGGCAGTCCCTGTTTAGTCAGCGGGAGAAGCTCAGGCTCTCTCTCTCTCTCTCTCTCTCTCTCTCTCTCTCTCTCTCTCTCTCTCTCTCTCTCTCTCTCTCTCTCTCTCTCTTTCTCTCTCTCTCTCTCTCTCTCTCTCTCGATCCGAAACTACTATATAATATCTGGTGCGTTGCAACACACAACTTTCCTTAGCTCCACGTCAATTCACTTTGTACATGGCTAATTCTACTTACTCAATTCATTTATCACCCAGTTCATTTGAACTTGGTCAAACAACGCTTTACGGCAGCAGGAAGCGGTAGCGCTTACAGTTACGGAATTTATTGTGCTGTTCGTACTAATTTCCGGACCATTATTGAACAATTGGTACACAGAGAATTAATGAGGCTGTAAATACGATTTTTTTGAAGAGGATAGTAATCACTTTTGCAGAGTCATTGGGTAAAAACGTACAGAACTGGTAGTAAGCGAAACGGGGGTAATTGAAATTTCGGAATTTCTCGAGTTACCCCTATATATTTTATGAGCATTTTTACACGCTCACCCTATAGGTATTGGATTGGACTACAACACCAATTTTTTTAAACATTCTACTAACATTCCAGCGGAGCTTATAAGGAAAAAAGCGCGTTAAAAACGCTTTTCGTCGACAATTTTGATAATTTATTGTGCTGCTCTCGTCACTTTCCAACAATTGGAAATTTTATAGTATAATTTCCTTATTATGAGCTATCGATGTAAAAAATTTAATCAAAATCGTTAGAGCCGTTTTTGAGAAAAAAAATATTTGGTGTTTTGATCACTATGATAACTATAGTTAACTTTCCGTGGATTTTGTTCATACCCTTATTTTGGCGTTTTATGGTAACCTGAAGGAGCAGATATCCAGTTTGAGCTGATTTGGTACGGTAGTTTCTTCTAAAAATCGTTCAGAGACACACATACACCAAAATACTGTTTTTCGGACTCAGGAGGGTCTGAAACGTTAAGATCTGAAGAAAACTCAAAATTTTTTTTTTCATTCGATTACATAACTTTCCTTTCTACTTTGTAGAGCCAAGGAAAGTAAAAATATCTCCTTGAAACGAATGAGAATCAAACTTGATTCAGATCCTATTTATTAATTATATTTTTCCTTGTATTAGAAGAAATTTTTTTATTTTAGTGTTTTTCGCACAGTTTTAAACACTACTTCTTTTTTTAGAAGAAAAACCCTTACAGTAGTGTTTTTAATTTTTTATGATTTAGTTAACAATCCGGGTGGAATTTAGTTTCACTAATGACAAAGACAATGACTCCATTGAACTCCGGAACGTCCGTGTTAAGTAGATCGGATCGGGTTGGTGGATAGAACAATGAAAATCGTCTTTAGTACACGGTACTGAGGAGAGTTGTGTGAGAGGTCGTTCGATTCAGGCTAGACCAGCTCTCCGAACATTAGTTATGTCGAAATTCTTACCCGAAAGGATTAAATAACGATAAATTGTGATATCCTTGCTTTCGACGAAATATTTTCATTATTCTTATTTTGTCCTACGATGAAGTATGGCAGTAGATGCGTTGTACGTAACAGACTTTAATAGCCGATGGTTAGGGAGATTTTGGAAGGTTCCTAGCTGACCCACTCACGACCGTTGTCCTTTGAACTTTGTTATACGGGCAGATCGAGAGATTAGTAAATTACGTAGCGATATGTACATCAGCTGTTGGGACACCCCTGTATAACGTACATTTCTTCTTAATCCTGTTCACAAATGACCAAATTTGGACCTGAATGTCATTCGGATTAAGTTATGTTGAGAGTATCTGCAATAAGATGCCAGCGTTTATATGAGTTGAAAGACGACATGACACATCTCCGATAAAGAAGGTTGCAAAATAACCAAATTTTGATACTTGTCGTAAATTGCTCGCGTGAATGGTTGGATGCGTTCTGAGCGGCATTTAAATAACTGAGTTGATCCGTGTCTATCACCGTGCTGTCGCCACACGCACTTCGGCGTATGCGGGCACCATAGTTCACAATTTCACTTCGGAAGATCTTCAATTTTTTTTTTCATTTTACTTCTGACGGAAGAACCCCCGAACGTCTTTTACGTAACAACGAAAGCCGGAGGGGAGGTCAAGGTTCGAGAGGGCTTCCATTGTAACCGTGTCAATGCAGACGAGTCAAATAGGGACGTTCAACCTTTGACAATGCCTTGTTAGGGGGCAAAGGAGCGGGTGTTGGCTTTATCTCGAAGCCCATAAATCCCGTAAGTCAACCGTCGACGAAAGAAATGCCAAAGCCGACGTTCATGTCTCGAGTCGAATAGCGGAGTTCAAAATAAGGTCAAAATTCGTTAGATGAAATTCGGGAGATAAATCGACGGTTGATCCTTCGTGTTGCAACGTCTTTTACTACGCATCAAGAGGAAGTTGAATAATTTGAATGAACTGCCAATGCCTCATCACGAAAACCCTTTCGCTCCGTACGACGAAATGTTTGGTACGACGCGTCGAGCTAATCAGTTTTTCATACAATCATAACGACATTCTACGTGAAAACTGGCAGTGCGCAAGATTTCGGAATTTATCCTGCTCCTCATATTCATGGTATGACGATTATTGAGCAAGCAGTACACAGGAGATTTATGATATTGTCAACACGACATTTTTTAGTGGAAACGAGTTTATCGTCTTGTTATCATGGGGTGAGAACTGTAAGAACTGGCAGTAAACGGTTGGAGTTCCGAAATTTATCGAGTCACTCCTAATTATTTTGTGGCCGTAATCAAACCCTTTTCGATAGATACTGTTGTGGACCGAACCAACCCAATTTTTTTGAGGATCATAAAAACAATCGTTTAGGGGAATAACTGCGCTACAATCGATTTTTGTTCAAATATTTGATAATTTACTGCGCTCATCTAGTCATTTTCCCGCAAATGAAAATTTTAAGTTATCGTTGTGTTAGGACTGGCACAATTCCCTGATAACACAATCTGGCCGCGGTGCACATCCCACTTGTGGGACAGTCAGAAGACTATGTCATATAGTGTTATCAGGGAATACCCATATAAGTAGTTTAATGAGAGATGATAGACGCGTTTTGGTTTATTATTCATTATGAATAATAACCCTATGTTTTCGGTCACGAAAAATTTTTTACAGCCCCCACTCAAAATTTGATACTTCACGTTTCAAGACATGGGGATTCCAAATCTGCAATGTCCGTCCGCTGTCCCCCATCTGCCGTCCCCCGTCCGGGCCGTTTTGAGCCTTTAACGTGGTTTAAAAAATTCGTTCTTTCGCAAAAAAAATCCCATTTGGTATCTAGTTGTGCCCTCCATCTCGGCAATCCGATTGGACGAAGCCCATGATTGTTATGAACAAAAAATGGTTAAAAAAATTAACGAAATGCAGTATAATCGCAAATAAGCCGTGTTTCGTATCAATTTCAAGGTATTATTACATCCTGGGTCGGATTGAATGAGTATCAGACGTGTACAACTGCGTATAGAGAAATTACAGTAATTATTAGAGTCAACTAATTGCAAGAACTTGCAGGAACTACAGCGGAAGTCAACGTTTCATCGTTAGTACTCCATCCCTCCCACCCGTCTCATTAAAACCAACCGCCTGCTCGCCTCGCACCGCCCGCTCGACTCGACTCGCAACGTCGTGTCAATTGCCGAGAGTTTGCTGGAAGTCCCCGTCCCAATTTCCCCGACTCTTTTTGCCCAACAGGGCAGAGGAAGGTTAGGGCCACTTCCTCCGCACACCCCTACATCGGATCATAAATGCCTACAGACGTATACGGGCACCTGGCGCCGGGGGAATATTTAGTTTCTGTAGTTCCATCGTAGTCAGGTCATTTTTCGTATGGTTTACTAATATTTTTCGATGCTAAATCGAATGGAGCAGTCGGAGTAGTAGAGTCTCGGAGCAGTAATACTAGGTCAAGCTGTTCATGAGAATAATAAACCATTGTGTAATAATTTGCAGGGTTTTAAAGAAACAAATGATCTTGCGTTGATCACTGTGATAACTACAGGTAGTTTAGCACGGATTTCGCCCTTATTTTGGCGTTCTTTGGTGATCTGCAGGGTAAATACCATATTTGAATTGTTTTCTTTCTTGCATCTTGTTTCCTGCTTTATTTCAGTCTGTATTGTATTGGATTCTTGCTTTCTTTCTTCTACACTGTTTTTCGGCTTTCCTTTAGTTCTTATATATTTTTTCTTTGCTTTCTCTCGTGTATCTCTTTTTCCTACTTTCTTTCAGTCGCTCTTGTATATTGTTTTCCTGCTTTTTCTAAGTGTTTGTATGTCTTGTACTTTGTTCTCTTCTTTTCTTTCTCCCTTGTATCTTGTTTTCTCCTCTCTGACCTCCGCCAAGAACCTGGGCATGCTTTTTCAGGAGAAACTTAAACTGGGACATCCACGTTGCGAACGTTCGTAATTCCGAGGGGTCCATCCACTGCGGAGGACTGCTTCAGCAGCAAGTATCGCCCTCATTTTCCTAAGTCAAGACTACGCCATAACAGCATGAGTGAACAAAATATTGAAAATCTGAGAAGGCTTCAAAAAGCCCAAAATGCGGCAATGCGTTTCGTTTTTGTTAAAACTTGATGAACAGGTCACCCCAGTCCATAAAAAAGGCTCACTAAAAACAGAAGATAAGAAAACGTTAGTCATAGCGAGTTTAGTGTTTAAAATGGTCAAGTTTGAAAACCCCCACTACGGATGGAAAATGTGCACAATACACAAACGAGAAACGCAAAGCTTATGCAAATCCCGAGACACTATACCTTACCTGGTGAACAGATCATTCGCCATCCAAGGAGATTTGTTACACAACACTTATGTTACGGGGGGGGATTAATATTGAAAGCAGTATCACACTAGGTGTGTCGGAAAGTAGAACGGTAGAAGCCGAATGCAATTCGAACAAGGATTTTTATTCGTGAATTACATACGGAGATGTTTTACCACCACAAACTGGGAACTGGGTGGGAACGAACGCGAGCGCAGGCGACACAGCGACGAGGAAACTGGCTCAGTTACAACTGATGGCAACGAAGTGTCGAGCGAATCGAGGCATTTGAGGTGCCCAGTCAGCATAAACGCCCCGGACGAGCCTCCGCTGAATCGAAGGTTTTCGTTCGTCCCGTTACACCACTCCGCCCTTGATGAAGTGCCTGTCCTCAGGTACTCATGAGCACTGCAACTAACCACTGCACAGTAAGACGCAGCATCTTCGCTCTGCACTACCCCTTTTGGAACACCTGAGGGCAGGTGTCCTCTGAGGAGGAGGTAAACTCCGACTCCCCTTACTCAGAGAATCGTCTTTCGCCTAGAGATGGACCGATTCTCTGAACCATGGATGTCGCAGCTGCGTGGGACCAAGACGTACGATCCACACATCCCAAGATGTGTACGTCAGAGACATTGTGAGGTGACTTTAATAAAAATTCTCTCTCGTTCGCTATGCTCAAGATTGGGTACCCCTTTGTTGGGTGGACAGCAACGCCCTGAACTGCAGTGTTCATGAGTGCCTGAGGACAGGCACTTCATCAAGGGTGGAGTGGTGTAACGGGACGAACCAAACCCTTCGATTCAGCGGAGGCTCGTCCGGGACATCTATGCTGACGGGGCACCTCAAATGCCCCGATTCGCGACTTCGCTGCCATCAGTTGTAACCGAGCCAGTTCCCTCAGCGCTGTGTCGCCCGCGCTCGTGTTCGCTCTCTCTCAGTTCCCTGCCTGTAGTGGTAAAACTTCTCCGAATGTAATTGAGAATAAAGCTCTGTTCCAATTGCATTCTGCTTCTATCGTACTACTTCCCGACTCACCTAGTGCGATACCGCCACAAATATTAATCCCCCCCAATAACATTGGCGCCCAACTAGTGGTCGAACTTCCCCTACATTAGTAACTCAACGTGTAATAAACTATTTGACCAGTGGAAAACAGTGTTCTACTCCCTACATATGATGAATAAGGAGAAGCATTTGTGAAAGGAGAAGGAATAGATAAAAAATAATAAATAGTTCTTACCACTGACGGTTTTCTATTGTTGTTTATTTTTTTTTTTTCTTTATTACCTAAGTTGATTATGTATTTTTATGTGTTTACCTAAGTTGATTAAGACATGTTATGCAACGCAACGGAGCGTAATCCACTGTTCATCCTGGGGGAATGTGAGAGAAGGCCCTACGATCCTACTTCTCCCAGGTAGTTAAATAAACGAAATAACCAATCAATCTCTGTCGCTCTTTGCAGCTGGGTGTTGAGGTATATGAAGAATATAACCGTCGTCGATGGCTCTACTTCCTTTGGGTCTGACCGTTTGGCGGGCTGGCAGTGCGCCCTGGAGCAGAAGGCTCGGCTTTCAGAGACGCGAATTGTGAGGGCCATCATTCATTCCGATTTTCACGAGCCCTGCGTAATGCTCTAATCGAAATTCTTCCGTTATCAGCCAGATTATAATTTCAGTGTTTTTCCCCCAGCTTGAATATTGTTGAATGGGTGAGATAATTACTGGTGTTTTTACCCCTATTGTCCCTTTATTGCCTTTAATCACGTTTTTAACCATTAGGGTTTGATTTAATATTGAAAAGTAGTTCAATTCATTCATTCCATTTCTATCTTTTCGATTAAATTCGAAGTGGGTCTCAATACGTTCTTCCCAAAGAAGTATTATTTTGTTTATTTGTGATGTATTGTATTGTGTATGTATTTGTGATGTATGTGTAATTTGTATGTATTTGTGTGATTTATTATATTGGGTACAGACACGAACTTCCACTATTAGAGTAGAAAACCCCGAACACATTACAGGTATTAATAGAAGCCTGTGTGTTTATTGTTTTCCCATCCCGAATATATCTGAATCACTTCAGTACGTGGACTTAGGTTTCTGTGAAAAAACTTGATGGTGTGGGAGAGTGCGCAGTAAATAATTGTAACTTACGCCCACTCCCCGTTTCTCAACCGAATGGGATGACTTCTTTTGCCATTGTCAAGGCGCCTTAACAATGTCAAAACCCACAGAAAACTATTAGCACAATGCTCGACCGACTTTCGCGATAATGATTCTTTGATTTTCCATAGCTCAGCGAATAGGTAAGGAAAGATGATGCGATAAGCTGAATTGCAGTTTTCTTCGGGGTCTTTACGTTTTAACAGTTTCTGACTCCGATAATGACCATTTGGGAAAATGAATGGGTGAACGCGATTGAGAAAAAAATGAGTCAAATCGACTCAAATATGGTATTTTCTCTTCAGATCACGAAAAAACTAAACTACTGGTGGCTCTAAAGACAACGAAACAAGATATATATGGTTTCATTCATGCCGACCAATAATGCAGATGATTTCATACTTCACCCAAGGGTCAGATACTGCTGGTCTGAATACATGTTCGAGTTTGAATCCGAAGGAAACAAGTTGACCCTGAATAATCGGCACAGGCTACTACTCCGTTGGCAGCACGAATCTAACCAATACTAGAACCAGATTATACTGTGAGGAGGAGCAAGTTCCAAAACGAAGGAGCTGAGCCGAAGGATTAGACGGAAAGGTGGGAAGGCGAGACGACAAAGAGGAGAAATACCGAGTATACGAGTGGAGCAGGGAAGGGAACATGCGAGGGTCCTCCCACGACCCGGCTCAACCTCGGGCAATGTCCGATGGGAAAGACCAATTAGTTCGGCTTTCAATAAGAGTGACCAGTCTGATGCAGTTCGGTGGTTGATACACTTGGATAAGCTCCCAATATATTCTGACGTATTGAATTACAGTAGACTTATATTAGCTTGCTACCCACTAGACGTCTATGCGAGGAGGTCAGAGGGAGCTTTACAACGTATTGACGTTTCCTCACTTGAACTGCTCCCTTTGATTTACCCCGGTATCATTTTGTCTTTGCAAGGTGCTGAAGGCGCTAAAATATTGCTCCGTTCCCACGTCAACTGATGTTAAGTTTCTTTTGAAACTTCCACTTACCCTTCCACCCTTTGTCACGCCCGTAATATTATTTGCTACTGTATTTTGAAGTCAGGATCGAAACTTAATTAAACGTTATTTAATTTTAGCTGGTGGAATTCCAGCATACCTTTTAAATTAAATAAATTCGATTTTCTCGTAATTTATTTTCTTTATGAAAATATCTGGTGCGTTGCAACACACAACTTTCCTTAGCTCTACGTCAATTCACTTTTTGCATGGCTTTGTCCACTTAGTCAATTCATTTACAACTCAGTTCATTTGAACTTGGTCAAACAACACTTCACGGCAGCAGAAAGCGGTAGGCGCTTACAGTTCCGGAATTTATTGTGCTATTCGTACGCATTCCCGAACCACTACTGAGCAATTGGTGCACAGAGGATTAATGAGGCTGGGAACACGATGGTTTTGAAGAGGATAGTAATCATTTTTGCAGAGTTATCGAGTAAAACCGCTAGAACTGGTAGTAAGCGAAACGGCGGTAGTTGAAATTCAAGAATTTCTGGAGTGAGCCACATGCATCTCATGAGCGTTTTTAAACACTCACCCTTTAGGTATTGGATTGGACAACAATATCAATTTTTTTAAACATTCTAGTAACATTTTAGCGGAGTTTATAAGGAAAAACCCGCGCTAAAAACGCTTTTCGTCGAATATTTTGATAATTTATATTGCTCCTGTCGACATTTTCCCACGAATGGGAATTTGTATAGTATAATTACCTTATTGAGAGCTATCAATATAAAAAATTTAATCAAAATCGTTAAAGCCGTTTTTGAGAAAACTTTTTTGTGTTTTGATCACTATGATAACTATAGTTAACTTTAGGTGGATTTCGCTCATACCCTCATTTTGTCGTCCCATGGTATCCTGCGGGCGAGATATGAAGTTTGAGCTGATTTGGTACGGTGGTTTTCTCTAAAAATCGTTCACATACACACACACAGACACAAAGACCATTTTCCCAAATAGTGTTTTTCGGACTCAGGAGGGTCTGAAACGTAAAGATCTGAAGAAGACTCAACTTTTTTTTTTCAGCCGATTACATAACTTTCCTTCCTACTTTGTAGAGCCAAGGAATGTAAAAAGAATTATTACGTACTTTACACCCCGGCTTTTCTACTTATACGTGTTCCTCCGACCTAAGAGTTAGCTTTTGCCTATTATTATTTTGAAAATTACACTATTTTTTTAACTGAAGAAAAAACTTGGATTTTAGAGAAGATGCTTACACTGTCCTCCTCGTTCGCCCCTTCCCGCAGCTAACGTTTGATAGCCCAGGCGGCCTCCTCATTACCAACTATTATATTTCTGTGGGTTTTCATAATTATTCGTCGCGCCAGTTACCCTTCGTTAGCTCTCTAGGCGACCGGAGCATGTTGACTTCTTGATGAGAGCATCGTCCGTATCACTCGGAGGATTACATTTTCGCCGCTACGCTTACCACTGGTTGGACTTGGTTCAGCTGGCTACCACCGTAGCAACCACAACCAAAGAACCTTTGCCGTAGCAGAATGACCCACTTATTACGAGACAGTAGCAACTAGTCAACCCACATCTGGACAACCTACAGCGAAGGATCGAATGACTCGAGAAGATCTGTACGCCAACTAAATATAATTAATTATCATGGCCTGCGAAGTGGTTCGTTAAACGTGTAAGCAGCACCCCACAAATAATCAAATAAATTATTTATTACATTTTTGTGTAGAGTAGTAAATAGGTACACCTTCAAAAACAACTACAATTACAGTTTCTTATGAATAACTAGTGACTGACAATGGATGGGCTCACGGCTTAGGAAAGCACCGCAAGCGGGGAGTAAGTTAACTGCAAGATCCTACTGGGTTTGATAAGCGAATGCTTCCCTGGGGGAGAAAATGGATGTCGTCGTGATATAATATCAGGCCGTGGATTCAATTGCCTTTGTCTGAATGCGGACAAATATTCTCTTAAAGCCAGTAACTCTGTCAACTGGGAACTGAAAATAAGGCCAAGCTATTGTAACTGCTGTAATATTAGTCGCATTCATTTGTCTTGTTCGAACCTGACAATCTCGCTTTCATTCGATTCCCAGCTATCTCAGTCGAATTTTTATAAAACTACTGTGTCAAACAACACTGACACACTAAATAATTTGCTACGCGGGAGTGATTTCGTTTGTAAGCAGTTCAACAAATGACTCCAAAAGCATCCTTCTTTGGTTTACCTATCAGTTGACAAGACGCGGAACTTTGCAACTTCGACATAAAGGATCAGAAAGCTTTGCAACTGGTTCTGTGACAATTCCATCCAATCGGTTATGATGTGATAATTCTTACAAGACTGCTCCCCTCCCGCTTCTCCCTGTTGATTTTTATTAATGAGAGAGGAACATATAATCCACTTCAGGAGCCAATTAGAAGAAATCGCCATCACCGTACGAATGGCCACTTTGCTAAAGACCACTCTTTACAGCTCAAGTTCCTTAACACATTTATCAGTGCACACTTACAGCTGCATAAAACTAAATTAAGGGATGAAGTACATTTTATTACAGGCGTACCTCGTCGAACAGGCCTCTTGCAGTTATGAAGTAACTGTTGACTAGTCAGTTACTCGACCGTCGTGAGAACTGCAGTTTTATTAACATCGCAGCTTACGAACTCATCAATTCCCACGTCGATTTTTCCAATTAGCCTTCGCGGAGACTGAGGACATTGCTGAGAATTCTCCATTTAGCGTTAATAGTGCTCAACAAATATCTTGTCCTTCATCACCTAGAATATAGTACGTCAACTGTGAAGGCAGTCAAACCGCAAGGGGAGCAGGAGGGTGCTTTAAGTGGTTTGCACAACACATATTCGTAGAGCGCCTGACATTTTGAAGTCTGACAACGGTAAAAAGAGGATCGCGTAATAGGTGATTTAAACTGGAAGGAGAGAGCCTTTGCTTCTTGGCGGTGGCCTATCTTCAAACTGCCAGGCGCAATACTGACGTGTAGGTTTGCATAACGAAATAAACCTTCCCTTATTGCGGCATTGCCAACATGCAGGCAATTTAAAGGGTATAGTTTCTACGGTAAGTCTTCATGTGGTAAGCCAACAGATTCAAGCTGGCTTCAAAGTGTATTTGGTTTGTAGTACATGGTTGAGTGCCTGACATTTGAAGGCAGGCTACTCACCACATTCGAGCAGGCTCAAGTTCAGTTTCGATCCCTTGTGCTTCGTTTTAACGTAGTTCAGTGCGTAGAACGAATTTATACAGAATCTGGTACTTCAGGACACAGAACAACATCAGGAGCCCTATCAATTGTGGCATGCTGCCTACCTTCAAACGGCCAGGCGGTATACTGATGTGTTGTAGGTATGCATAACCAATAAACCTAACGCCTCCTTTCACACGAGTGCCTTTCTTTATTGACTCGCCAAAATTTAGGTAATTGACAGCGTATATTTGTGAAGGCAGACAACCCTCAACGAACCCAGAACACATATTGGTATAGCGCCTGACATCTTTAAAGTAGGTCACTCACTAGAACCTACCAGTTTCAATCTTCTGTTACTTTGTCGTTTTTTTAACATAGTTCACTTAGTAGAACGAAACGTTTCAGATAAAAATTGTATTTAAGGTTACATGTGCTAATGAACTAACAATGGCCTGCTGGATCATGGTGGGTTGCCTACCTTCAATAGGTCACGCGCACTACTGACACGTGTTGCGGGTTTACATAACCAAGCCGCTCATTTGCTTTGGAAATGTGACTTCTGCGCCGAAAAATTGAAGTTTTTGATATAATGTCGTTCGTTTTAACTTCTATCGTGAATAAAGTTTGCCATAGTTCATATGTTTATCATTTCTCCGCACTAAACCCCCATTCGTCACCACAAGACGTGGGACAGGAAGAGAGAAGATGACGAAATTCATTTCCATTTTCATTTCATTCGACCTGAGCGATTTTTACAGTTACACACAAAGCGTCGTTTATTTTCTTTCATTCCCAGATTCTATTACATTCTTTTAATTTCGATCACAAAGCTTTCGACGCGATAGTATTTATTCGTTTTTTCGAGAGGAGAAAATTCGCCTTTTCGCTCACGTTCCCCTTTACCGGCAAATGAATTTCAGACCCCGAAATTCGTGTCCCTGTGGCAGGTATTTGAGAAGTGGTGCTAAGCTTGAATTTCAGTCTTCAGTGACCGTATTTATTCCACCCTTTACAGTTGAAGAACTTTTTCTTTGGCTCACTGAAGGTAGCTTACTTCCGAAACGGGAGCCGCACCTGAAATGAATCAGATTCGACGGGATTTCAGGTAAGAATACTATTGTCACAACGACACGTATAAAATCGCGTCTGAGCTCGTGGCTTTCTATCTGACGTCAATGTGGCACATATTAGGATTGAACGTCGAAGGTACACGAAGCTCGTGAGTGATTTTTTCCATCTCAGATAGAAATGGCAGAGAGCAAGTCGGTGATACATCTCAGGTAGATCGCACCACACAGTGCAGCCATCGCGCGGTACCTTAAACTCAAAATTGCACCAACCAACTATCTATAAACTACCTTACAAATACGTACGTTCTACGTGATCACATATCGAGGGGTTAAATGCAAGTTATGGCAACTACGATCTCATTTGATCAAACTAACGCAAATTAATTCTTCCTGGTCTTATCCATTGACCATTTGGTATGAGACGCGAAGAAGAATTCAATTTTCGCTCAAAATGAAGACACGACTGAATTTTTAACTCGACTCATCTTCCGCTGCTTTGTTCAGAATCCCCGATGACGACTGGAAGAAAATTCTTGGGATCTCCGACTTTGGGGGAAAAGTTGAGATGGATCGCTCGTTGGTCAAGGCCGACGTCGAGGAAAGAGTTCCAGTCGAGAAGGAAGTAAAACCCGTTGGGACGCTTCGTCGTCGTGACTCCTCCACCGAACGAATCTTCCAAATCCACAGCGGATGCCCCTCCTTCTGTGGTTTCGTCTGAGGAGAGTAAAGCACGTTTCAGTAATTTTATAAAACAAAGCTCAGAGTCAGATTAGGTTTTAGTTGTCTCATTAGGAAGAGTAATCCCAAAACGAATTCCGTCCACTAGAAGAAAAACAAGTGCATTGCAGGTTCTCGTTTAGATGCCTCCAGTCACAGGCTGCATTTGTAGCGTTGAAGGTCCCCTGGGAACTCTTCTCTCGAAAGCACTTCCTACTGATCCAATAGCTGCTGGATGAGAGCTACGAGAGAGCTAATCATGGACAACCAAACAAACCATACATTTCTTTGTGGACAGTAGGTGACCTCGACAACCCTAAGTGCCAGGGCCAGATAGAGTCTAATATGTCGAAGGAGATTACATAAACCGCCTCATGTAAACTCCTTAACTAACCTAATAACTGCCGGCAATCAAGGAGACTGCTTTCGTCACCTTTCTCTCCATGGCTTCGTGAGCATAGCTGTAGGAACTTTGGGACTGCAGGCTGTAGGAGTCTCTGCTCGCAATATCACAGATACAGAGAATGACAAAATGGCACCAAAAGAAGAGCCAGATAGGACGACAAGGCAACGGCTGTCAAGGACATTCACTTTTAGCAACGGACAGGGGAAAAGTACGTTGTGGTAGTTCCCATTGACATCATCATGGCATTTGACAACCTGTGATGGAATCATTTGATAACCAGGACTCCTCAACAAGCTGAAAGTTTGGGAATTTCGATTCTCTTCAAAAGCTATCTAGTAGGACTGCGGCTGTGATATTTCATAGCAGGAACGATGAGGAGAGGACTCTGAGGGAGCCCTTGGGAATGTTTTCTTAGAAGGTTTATGTGAGACTGAATGGAGACTGTGAGCTGCATGAACTACCTGACAATCCTGATCTGTGTTCAAAGGTCGCGTTGCGCGGTCACTGCAAGTGGAGGGAGACAACCTTTCGAAAACCAGGTGTAACTATTGATAAAAGGTGGCAGTTCACTTTAACCACGTTTGGCTCATCGCGAGCTATTAATGGGCGAGAGTCAACATCCTCAGGTACGATGTCGTTAACTTGATTTACTACAGCCTAGCCATATGGAATAGTGATACCACACTCAATCTAAAGAAACTGGTGGCGCTGGCCTGGCTAACTGTGCTTCCCTGTCCACCAACGTGGCCATTGAGTGGGGATGGTGGAACCTTAGTGATCAAGTGTTTTCTGTAGACAAAAACAAATAGTTTCCTTAGACGAATGTGCTCGCCACGAGATTACCAATCTGTAAAGAGGAAATAGCTGCAGCATAAAACAAACCAGGCTTGGCGTCTGAACTATCGGCGGAAGCAACGGCTTCAACTGGTGCAGGCGGAGAACTTGCACTGGAATCGCTAGTGATAACAGAGGCAGCCGCATTGGCCGAACTTTTGGCATCTCCGCTGGAACTGGATGAGGCACTCGAAGACACCGAAACGCTCCCGTTTTCGGAGAAGGCCGAACTGGAACTGCTGCTCGAACTAGCTGACGATTCCTGAGGAGCTCGTTTCACTTCGTGTTTGTCTTTATGAGGACTAGATTCGTTCTGCAGGTCGAACTTTCCTTGAGCAGCCAGTCTGAAAGAAGCCACAACCAAATTAGACTGATGATACATGTTTGAGTCAGAAAATTTACCCCATCTTTCTTTCCTATGCCCTGTCCCTCCTTTTGTTAACCCTTTATTTCCTTGTTTGTTGTTATCTGTTCACCTGTTATTTATTCCTTGTTGAGTTGGAGTCGGACACAGAGACGGCAAGGATAGCGACCTTGGGAGAGCCTCTGCTGCCTTCTCACCTGAGATCTCTTACCACCTTTTTTTTACTTTAATCGCTATCTCCGCTTCTCACAATTATTATTATCCACGGTATGTACTATCACCAACCACCTGTTCCTGTATACCAAAATCCTTACTATTTTCGGCTTTTCTGCGCGTTTTTTTCGTATACGCGAGCACTGTGCGCACGTGAACTTTATTTTCCTTCAGTGCGGTGCATAGACTGAGTTTGTGCTGGAATCATCGCATCCCTCCAGGCCAGGAGCAACCAACGAGAACGCCAACTCAGGTACCACCACCATCTCTATTCATACCGCACTCCGATTCAACACCACCACCCTTTCTTTCCTTCCCTTCCTCCTTGCAAATCCAAACAAATACACATGTGTGATAGCTTTTTGATAAGGACAGGCTCGATTGAGAGAATGCAGGTTACTCACTCTCAGACGTCAAAATAAAGGTATAAGCAAAATCCGTCTAAAACTAATCATAGTTAGTGATCAAAACTCTAAATATTTGTTTCCTCAAAAATGACATTAACTATGTTGATTAAATGTTTCTTTGACAGCTTATTACCTGTTTGACAAAATTACGAGAGCAGCATAATAAATCAACAAAAATTTCGACGAATATCGATGTTAACACTGTTTTTACTTTCCTTAGCTCTACAAAGCAGAAAGGAAGGTTATGTAATCGGCTGAAATTTTTTTTTGAGTTTTCTTCAGATCTTCCTGAGTCCGAAAAACACTATTTGGGAAAATGGTCTGCGTGAGTGTGTGTCTGTGAACGGTTTTTAGAGAGAACCACCGTACTAAATCCATTCAAACTTGATATCCAGCCCGCAGGTTACCATGGGACGCCAAAGTAAGGGTATGAGCAAAATCCACCGAAAGTTAACTATAGTTATCATAGTGATCAAAACACAAAATTTTTTTTTTCTCAAAAAAGGCTATAACGATTTTGATTAATTTTTTTATGTTGATAGCTCCCAATATGGCAACTATACCATAAAATTATCATTTGTGGGAAAATGACGAGAGCAGCACATTAAATTACCAATTTTCGATTTTAGCGCGGTTTTTAGAGAAAACAACCGTACCGAATCAGCTGAAACTTGATATCAAACCTACAGGTTACCGTGGGACGCCAAAATAAGGGTATGAGCAAAATCCACCGAATGTTAACTATAGTTATCATCGTGATCAAAACACCAAATTTTTTTCTCAAAAACGGCTCTAACGATTTTGATTAAATTTGTTTATATTGATGGCTCTCAATAAGGCAATTATACAATAAAATTCCCGTTCGTGGGAAAATGACGAGAGCAGCACAATAAACTATCAAAGGTCTGCAAAATAACTCTGCAAAAGTAATTACTATCATTCTTCAAATAATTACTATCTTTCTTCAAAAAATTCGTGTTTACTGCCTCATTAATTATCCGTGTACCAATTGCTCAATAATGGTCCTGGAATGAGTACGAGCTGCACCATAAATTCCATAACTGTAAACGCTACCGCTTCCTGCTGCCGTGAAGTGTTATTTGATCAAGTTGAAATGAACTGAGTGATAAATGAATTGAGTAAGTAGAAAAAAAGCCATGTACCCGAGTGAATTGACGTAGAGATAAGGAAAGTTGTGTGTTGGAACGCACCAGATATTTTCTTTAAATATTCAGCTCAAATGAAGCGTTTACCATCCTCAGAAAAATTGAGGTGGTAGTTCAATAAAATAGCTATATGATGAGCATTTGATAACGCTCATAAGATAAGTTATTAGCTACCCCGAAAATTCCAGAAAATCAATCCCCGTCGTCTCACCTACCGCTATTTCTTACGGTTCTTAACCGTTAATTCCAAAACAATAAACACGTTCCGTCACAAGAAAATCATCTCGACAGTGTCAAGTTTTCTGTGCCCCGATTGATCAATAATGGTTGCTGGTTTAGTAGGAGCAGCACAATTAATGGTTGAATGTTCAGCATTATTTAGAACGCTGTTATAAACTGAATAAAAAATCGTTTTTATTGATTAGATAGAATGGAAAAGATCACTGAATGCGCGTGGGAGCAAGGAAAGAGATGCATCGTATGACAATGTCAACGGTTTATGGCGTTTGAGAAAAGCTGTTCAATGCGCCAAGTACGTGGTTTCAGTGATTCACTCGGCCTCCTCAATTTCGAGCCGTGACTTATCTACGCACTTCGTCCGCGTTCTGAGGAACTTGTCAAACGTGAATAGCGCGAGAAGAAAGGCGACAAAAAGCAACGCGGCATTTCAAATGCCGACGGTGTTTTAGGTGCCAATAAAGGCTTCTCAGTAGACGGCAGAGATTTGAATCAGGAGGAGGGAACAGAGTTGATACGAAACCACTGGGTTAACTCTTCCTTTGTGTCAGAGAGCCTCGTCGAATCAGAAGGTAACAGTTGAAGGGCCGAGAAGGTAAGAGGATGCTGAAAGAGGATTAGAGTGTTTCCTTGAAAAAGATAACGATGGTTTTGTCCTCCTTTTATTGCTTTCCCTTTCGGTACCTTGATAAAACAGCCCCACAAAGAGATGAAACAAAGAGAATCGCAAGAAAAACGCCCCTTGGAGGCTTTTCAACTTGAGGCGGATTCGAGGTATAGCAAATATCCGGTTCTCCTCAATTTATCAACTCACTTTCACATTCATCAAACGGCTACAAACCGACCGATTTGAACGAAGAAATTCCTTCGGAATCCACTCATAAAAGATAAAGTGAGGCGAATAAACGGGTGATAGCGAAAGGGGCAAGTTCCCTCGTGTCGAAGAGAAGTTAAATCGAGGGAACAAGAGAAAATCGTCAGGCTTCTTTTTGTAGAATGGAGAAAGATGGAGAAAAAAAAGTGGCGGAGTAAAAAGGAAACTCGGAGACTCTTCCATCACTCGGACCTGTCGTCTCGTAATTGAATTCTTCGTCTGCAGGAACGTCAAGGAGTTTTCCTGAGATGATTGAGTTGGCCAGATCAGGACGACGCGTTTCTGAGTGTATCCTAAAACCGGTTGCAAAGGTGAAAAATGACACGCGAGGAAGTGATTTCTAGCCTAATTACATCAAATTAACACCTTCGAAATAAATTCGTGATTCAGGCGTTGAGAAATCAATAGAGTTGAAATATGAGTTTCACGCTCGAAACAATCAGCAGGGATAACGATTTGAGGCCCGACTAGCCCTGATCCTGTTTGTGAATTCATGAAGCTTCAGCGTAATCCGAAGCACTCAGAAGTAAAGACCTGACAAAGCTGCCGTTCCACAGCCAGGTTATACTGGAGAGTTACAAAGGTTAGTAGTGGTGGTGAAGGCTACAAGCGCACGGCCTCGAATTTTCTTGACGGCTCTCAGGCCCCCTTCAGTTCGAAGAGGAGGTGTGTCGTAGTAATCTAAGACCCTGTGGCATTGGATATCTGAAGAACAAGGCAAGGTGAGATTCCCCTGACCCTCCACAGTGGTCGGCGGACTTTCTCCCACTCCGCCTACTGCCCACCTTGTCTTTCCAACTACAGCCCTCCCCCTATTCACCCTTTAACAATCTCCTTTATGAATACCACAAAACCTGGGCATGTGATGAGTTGAAGCAGTTTCTGAGCATGTGCCTGGTATCCAAAACACACACCATTTACCACGTAGGTCAACGCGAGATGAGGCATACCCTTCCGATTATAGAAAGGAAGGACTTAACGCGGATAGTGAGAATCTCAAGACACCGCAAAATGAACAAATAAATCTATGTTAGGCGTAAGGTACAGATGAGGAGACTCCTTACTATGTCACAGCGCCTGAGACATCATCGGGAGCTATCCCTGGTCTTAAGTACTACTTCTCCAAGGGCAAATGTCAAAGAAGACATCACGAAGCTAGGCAAGGACCTAAAGACGTTTGGACTGGTTCTCTGGTGAAGTCGTTACTGTCAAAGAGAAAGAAACAATTTTATCTGAACGGGGTCACTCATGAAATATGTTGTTTTGGTTTATTATTTTCATACAGCTTCTTCTGTCCCATTATTCCACCTGTTAAACAGAACAGTGACCTACTGTAAAGGTTTTACCGAATGAACGGTTATTGTTTCTGTATCTTCGCCCCTCTCATCTTGAGTGGGAACGAAGAAGCGTTATGCAAAAGAGCTCACAATTTTGAAGAAAGTATCAATTTCACTGCCTTGAGTAACAAGGGAAGACGCGAGATAATTGATGACCGTCAATGGATCAAAGAAAAGGTAATGTGCATTACTGAACATAGATGTGCACCGTTGCGAGGGAACGCCGCGTCTGGCGTATACTTTTGGATTACTTGAGAAACTCGTGTTGTGAGGAAAATATACGATCAGCCAAAAAATATGCAGTGCGACATCACACAACTTTCCCCTGCACCTCGTGTATCGAGTAATAATCACTCGACCAACAAATCCAATCTGTTTTTCACGACTACAGACACACACGGACCACGTGTGGGAATTACACAACAACATTGCCTAGCTTGATTTTACAACAACTCAAGGCAATCAATAGTAACTACATTTGATACTGGATCAGCCAGTGAATAAGTACTACAAGTTAGAGAATTGATTCAGACAACACGCTTGTAACACTAATGGTGAATTCCCATTGCTAAGAATGGAGCTTACACAGGAGAATCGCCAGATATGAATTAAAGGCGAGGACAAACTTGAAGACCTAATTCGAGCGAGAGAAATTTCATGTGTTCGACCTGAGGCTAACAAAAAGTGAAGGTAAATCTGGCACAATACTTCACCTTTAGCCTGACTAGCTGATACTAATGCCTGTCCACCATAAAATCTGAGTTGAACATTTGAACGCATACTCTAAGCGTTCCCGACGTAGATTCTTGTCAGAAGAAGCACAAAGGAACCTTCTCATGTCTTCACGTTAGGTACTTGACTAATTCAATATCAATGTTCTTGTATTTACGAAATGAGGCTCGTCATTTCTAAACAAACTGTATAGTGTAGCCTTCCACAGGAGTTCATGAAGCACACAATTCTCATTTGGACCAAACTCAAAAGTTAATAGGTTCAAAACTGCATAGATTCCAACCTAATATTTACCTCGTGCCGTTCTCCAAAAGTAATAGTTCTTCAATGTCCGAAGGACTGAATTCAATGGGATCAGTTCCGTCTCCAGCTCCGATTTCTTTCAATTTTGTCAGTATCTTCGACACTTTTTCGAGCTCTCTCTTCTTTTCCAACTTCTCTGCTTTGGCTGGCTCCGCAGCGTTAGTCAACGGCTGTTTGTTGTTGCTGAAGTCAATGGCTTTGCCGTCTCTCCACAATCCGAGTTCGGTGAGAATTTGCTTGTGACTCTCAGGCATGTAGTTCAGAGGGGTTTCATCTGGCATCCTCACGCTCTGTAGGAAGAAGTCACAAATGTTTAGTTCAATAGAAATTAAACAAATAAGAACGTAAACAGGGCTATTGTTTCCCCCACACATTACGACCCACGACGATTCTTCGTCCTTCCTAATCGCTCCCTTCTACTTCCATGCTAGTACAATGGCGTGAGACTTTGTTCGCTGTTCGTCAGTTGGGGCTGTTAGTGGGCTGACAAAATGTAGAGGTAGCGAAAACGGGAGCACTGTTCGAGCTCAGAGAACGGGAGTGTATGAGCCTGAGAGAAACCTTAAGGGTGACCTGAAAGTTAGTCATATGCGATTTCAGAACAGAGCAGGTTCGAATGGAATGAGTGAGGAGGTTATGAGATTTCGAGTAACTTAACATAAACCCAAGGGTAGAAGCAAAGGAACCACTTGAAAGCAGCCAACACTGTGGGGGCCTTGGTGTCTGTTCCTGTAGGTTCTCGTGTCGCCGCTTCATCTCTTACCAGCACCTCATGACAGAGATGAAGAAGTAGCATCCCTCCTACCCCACAGCCCAGCTGCTGTCTGGGCACAGAGCCATCAATGCACGTTTGTCGTCAGGAGAACGGCTCGCATGTTCTCTTCACTTGCGCCCTATATGGTGATGGGCGGGCAAGAGGGCATATCCCCCCAGTGTACATACTTCTCTCTAGAAAGGCGGCCATCTACAGGTTTGCAGCTTTTGTACAGGCGTGGGCTACCCGACAGCGTGGACTGGGGGTATGGACCCCCTCCTCCGCCACTGTGGTGGACCTCCTCCTCCTCCACTGCAGTGAACCCATGAGGACGACGCCCTCCCCTCCTCCCACACTGTACTGTACGCCCTCCTGAATGCCGTGCATGCTGGGAACTGTACCAAAGCTGCACCCGTGTGGCTCAGCCATGACATGGCTTGTTACCCCATTAGGTGCCTTGATAATCATTTGCAAAGGCAGTTAAGCTCTAACTCTGTACAAAATGAAGTCATATGTGTTAATGGTGGCTAAACTCCTCCTGCATACTCCTTCATCTATTTAGTGACTGCATGAGGGATTTCTGCATTGGGTGAAGGGTTGGGTGGACGAGAGGGGTAGCTGAGGATCGCAATAAAACTGAAACTCGTTGAGCGTGAGGAGGACTATATTATACGTGCGTGCGGAATTGAGTTGAATTAAAATTGAGGTGAGATGGAGTACAAATAGGCGACACAAGGGCAGTACTCGGAATGCGTGAACTGGCGCGGGCAACCGTATGAGAGAGTGAGAAGTTACTGAGGTGGTAGTTGGAAGCAGAATGATTTTGGAAGAGCTCTGTTGTCGATAGGAAAATGAAATGGGGAGAAAGTGAAGAGAGGAGAAATAGTTGGAGACAATTAGGCGGTCGGAGATAATGACGCGGGGAAGTCCGAGGTCATGGACTCTAACCACTTCGACACTTAGCGTCGAACAGTCATCTTGAATATGTCTCATCATTCATTCGTAGCAATGCTATTCTTTGGATATAGATTGTGAGACTAGGTAATATCGATTTCCTGTAACGTCCATCTACGAGTGTCCGACATTATTAACAGTGGCCACATACCAGTAACAAAGCACAGAAGGCTGCTGAATATTAGTAGCCCAAACGACTCTTGAATAAGAACAGTGGTGGCCTTGCTGCAGGTGGCCCGGATATCGCCCCAATAGTAGCTTTCATGTGTTACGTGTGTAATGGACCGTTCTTTACCGTTCCCCTGGCTCAACTATTGCAACCACTTGATCTGGCCTTCAAAACACCAAACACGATCTGAATACATGGACAATGTACCTTTCCTTGACGATTATCGAGGAGGCCGTACGAAGCCAAAAAAGATTTCATGTCTGAAGATACCGAGTCACTCGACGATTTAACTGGAAGAGGTTTGAACCTGGAATAAACTTGAGGATCGATGGTCGGAGCAGGCAGAGGAGGTTGGAACGTTCTCAAAGTCGTCGTTTCACCACCGAGTAAGCCGAATTTGGTGAGGAGGTCCTTCATTTCTGGGCCTGAAATCGTAAAATGCATTAGATAACGTCCTTGATGATAGTTACCAATTTGAATCGATAACGTCCTCCGATATGATCCGTTATCATGCACCTTTGCTGCCATCAATAGTCACTGGTACATCACCTCAAGCCTACATTTACCACCACAATCAACAGGTTAAGAGACCAAATATCAATATGTGGTGTAAGAAAATGACGGCGGCCGAGTGCGTTAGCGCGTCTGGCTGACTGCCCCCGAGTTTGGAAAGGGTTGGGAGTTTGAATAGGCATCTTCTCTCCTCCAAACACTGGAGGGTGAAACAGGGACTACTGGCGGTACAGCTGGGGTTCCTGATTGATCCTGGGAGATAGGAAATAGACCTCACCTGGGCATGGCCTGGCTGCTCTTCCCACACAAGTAATGAATAAGTTGATCGTAAATGTTTGCAAAAAATTGAGTTAATTAACTTAATTTCAATATCGGAGGAGCAACTTTGCAAATGTGCTTGTATTTCACAAACTATTTTACTCAATACCTCTTTCTGTGAACTGTTTTCCCCTTTGACGACGAAATAGAAGCCTTAAAAACCAGTGATCGTACGGCATAACTGGATAAGATCCACAATATTCAGATACTTGCGTAGCTGCACAGTATTGATGTGTTCAGGGTCATGCCGGCAGCCCACAACGTGAATTTAGGCGATGTACGTGTTTATGTTGATGCACAGTGCGGTGATGTCCAGGATACCTGCACAGGCGAATGTGTAAGTTTTGATGTACAGTCGATGGAGCGTACAAAGCAAAACTGGGCTAATGAAGTGCCGACCGAGTGTTTCAGTCTTGTCAGCCTCCCAACCGCTCGTTATTCCATGTTATTCCGCATCAGTTACATCAGAATATCAGTCTCTTCGTTCCGGCATTGGATGTAACGAAAGACGCGTGCGGCAGACCGGTGTTATCTCAGAGGAGAAGGCGCAACGCCGTCACGCTGATTTTACGGGTTAGCGAGCGTCACCTCGTTTACGTGAGTTCCGTGGCTGTTGTGTTGCCCCTGTGCTTTTTCATTTTTCGTGAACTTGGATTGTCTAGGTTAGGCAATGCAATTCTCAATGAGCCGCTTGGCATTTCCACAACCAACAGCAGGACTCGAAGCCATTACTTCAGAACCAGGGTCGAGGGGGTCCTTTACCTGTTTGCAGAACCTACCGATAAACCAATACACACCAAATTTATTCATGAAGCTATAGAACTCGTAATTTACGTACACTACAGCATGGTGCGAATAGTATAGAGCAGGGATGTGACAGGGTAAACAGGCTTTTTGTTGGAGAGAGGAAAAGAAAATAGTTGGGAAGTATCGTTAAATAGGTACTTTCCAGTCACTAAAACCGGCCAGGGAGGTAAAGAAAAGACTTTTGACCTTTAGGGAAAACAGAATTATGATGCGCCAGCCAAAGGGGACGAATAAGTACAAGGGGCTCCAAAATGGAAAACGTTGAGAGCGGAAGAGCTTCAAGCACGTACTTGCTTGAATGTCACGACAAATTGGTAGCACTCGATTGACTGGCGCGTGCAAACGACAAATTGTGGGAATCTTCGTAAATTATCGTGACACGCACGACTTCTTGGTATCCAAAAAACACTTAGCGAGAAAGTGGGTTGAGGTTGTCCATTGGAAATGGCCGCGGCTTCAGTTTTTTTCGGGCAGTTGTCAGCTCGGAGACACAAGGAATTACGATTCGTTTCGTGGAACATTATACAGTCCTCAACGGAGATGGTTGAAATGGGACGTTGAAATCACAGGAAGCTAAGAAATGGTTCATATTGCTTCTTAGTAACCTACGATTGGTTAGAGCTCTAGCGACATTCACTTGTCATAGTCATAGAAAACTGTCTAAATACTTTCCGCCGCGTTTCAATACCCGCGAGACTTAGCGCTACAAGGAATCATCAGTGTGCGAATTCAATTACAACGAATACACAACAATTCAATTACAAGCAACTCTGACCGCTCGTCTATTTGCACGCAGATGACCCCAACAGCAGCGCTGGAGGTCTTGCTCAGCATACATGTAAAGTGAGCTGCCTAGTTACAGGCAACTCTTATGCTGGAACTGGGCATAGTCAGGCGGAATTGAAGGGCACCTCACCAGTCGATACTGCACAGGGTGCTCGTGACGTTCAGGGACTTGGTACGAATAAAGTGAGATGGGAAGGGGTGTGGGGTCCCATTGAGGCTGATGTCATGGGATATTATACAGACAAGTCAGTGAGAGGTGGCCAAGTAGGTGCAGGATTGTATGGGCCAGGGATCCGAACAGTGATACCATTCGCTGCGCTGGCAACAGTTTTCCAGGCAGAGTATCTGTGCAGCACCTTCTGCGTAGGGGGCAGAAACGGAAAACAATCATGCCGGACAGTCAGGCTGCACTTAAGACCCTGGCTTTTCATACAATTTTATCAAGGCAGGTTTGGGAATCTGACTGGGCTGAAGATCTTGGCAAAAGAGAACACTTTAACCTTGTCGGGGGCATAAGGAGGCCGACGAACTAGCGAGAAATGGTTCTACACTGATCCCAGCGCGTCCCTGGTGAGCTTCTGAGTGCTTAATGCAGGGATGGACCTCAAGGCTGTCTTTTTGCGCATTGTACGAGAATGGTGAGCGTATTGGGGACATAGGATCAGGGACCACCAGTTCCATGGTACCTGTGGATGGACTTGAAGCGTCTCAGTTGCCATCAGTGTATCGTTGATATCACACTTGCGAATTAATAAGTGTTTCGTTTATTCGTCTCACAATCTGCTCTTGAGACACCCTGTAAGATCGACATCGCACGTTGTCACATGACTAAACTCGGCGGGAAAATTTTTTGACCATTTCACTTCATTGGTAGCATATCTTCAAGGAAACGAGGATCCAGGAGGGGATACTTCATGGTAGATGCAGTTACAGAGTTCTGCCACGTTGTTCTACAGGTAACTTCGAACAAGGAACATGTGGGTTGTGACACACTCCCTGCAGGTTCTCTGGCTGCTCCATTTGTATAGTCTTTCTTGAGCTCCCAACCTCTGAAATGCGTTCTACGATAGACTTCAGAGCCAGTGATGGATAAAGAATAACTGTTATAATGCCAAAAGAGATAAAGATTGAGAAAAATCATGTTTTCCGCGCGATAATTAGATGATAGACCGGTTCCGGCGACTACGGCATCATCACCTCTACATTTTGCAATCTTTCCGAGAAAAAATATATTCATTCTCAGTTTTTATCTTTTTTATCAATGATCTTCCACTATGCCTCCTCGAGTGACCTAAACATGACAACATTATGGAGAAACGAATTGGATGCTTCCATTGTCAGTCAACGTGCAGGTAGCAATTTTTGAACGTGACACCTGCGTTACCAATCCGAGCAAACTGCTACCACTTGAGGGCTGTGGCATTGATCAAAATAATTCTGAAAGTCTTTCGAAAGGATATAATCCCTGCGTGGATTCTCTTGCGCGTCGACAGAGGGCTAAGCGTGAAATACGGTCCCTGCGATCCTTTCAACGCTACGCTCTTCTCACGCTCTCCAAGGGATTGTCGCATCACGCCCTGGCCATAGAGTAATCTCTTGACTATAATAAAAATTAATGGTCTTGCGAGCCAGTGAGATGAAATCCAATAGCCCGGAGCGGCCATTCATTTCCAAAAAAAAAATAAAAAACAACAAAAAACCTTACACTGCCCATTCACTCAGGTAACCCTGTGAAAATTCGGCTTCGGTGAGAATAAAAGTTGATAAATTCAATTCCAACGATGCCAAAACTCAGGAAAATAATTGTGTGCCCAAAAGTATCTGATGTCACGCATCGTACAACTATATACATTCTAGCTGATAATACATTTTTTAATCGCAATTCGTATGAACTGGGTGAAACACAACTTAACGTTCTAGATGGAAACTATCATGTTAAAGTTCTGGAATATGTTAAGATCCCACTACCATAATTTAAAAACCAACTTGTATATTTAAGTATGACTTTGTACTCTTTGGACTGTCAACATGTTTATTTCGAGTTAAAAGTTTTGGAATGCACACTTCAACAAACGACAACAAAACGACGTTAGTTTCAATTCCAGAATTTCTGTGGTCTCAGCTTATTGGATATTCTAATGTCTTAGAAAACGCTGGCATCATCTGAACTTGCTCACACAGACTGACAACGAAAGGGTAGTGATAGTGGGGAGATGGATGGTGAGTGGGCAGAGGGTTGTATGGGAAGGGGAGAGGGATTTTGTGTCATAATTTCGTTCCCTCCTAATGTGACGCTGGCATAAGGGTGAAGGGTAAAGCACCATGTTCCACACTAAAATGTCTTGCAGATTACTTAATTTCCTTCCCACTTCGTCGGGCTAACGCTAATGAGTTTGCTACTTGTTTGTCTTACGGATACCACACTCAAGAACTTGAACCGCGAGATTTCCTCGTCAAAATCAAAATTACGGTCGAATACGAACTCGCGAGAACTCCATCACCCGTAGTCACACCTTAAAATAAGATCAAGATCCTCAAAAATGTTCTTCGGGTAGAATGAATTACAGCGTTTCTCGACGTTGTGCTGTAATTATTTAAATTTCAAATCTTGAAGATGCCGACCCACGGCATTTATTTCTTCCCTCCTGTTTTCGTAGTTTCAAACTGAATACAATTAGTGCAAATAACTGAATAAGGGATACCTGCTGGATTAGAATTGCTTTCGGGGATAATAAATCTCGTTAAAATGCTCAATGGCAGGTACAGATTAAAATTAAATAATGAACTAAAATAAAAATAAAATAAGGATAATATAAATTTCGTAAGATATGAAATCATAAAACTCATAAAGAAGTATGGAAATGATGAAAAAGCGACAACAAGTGTTACTTAATTTGAGAAATGTAACACATTATTTTTAGAAATCAAGTAAAAAAAAAAAGAAAAATTCCATTTAATACAAATTTAACTTGGCGCGACATTCTAGAAATACCTTGCCAGACCCTGACCCCCGACGCCATCACACTCCTGCACCAACATACTCAGAAACATTCTGTAATTCATGAAGCAAGTATTAATCTCACTCATTACTAGCTGTCAACGTAACTAAAATGCGCGTATAAGTTAAGTTCTGGTTCCTTGTGGTATTTAAAGTTTTGTGTTTTGATTATTATTCAGTCCAAATAATAATTTTTTCAACCCCCTCACAATACTCCACGTCATGGGGATTCCTACCAATGTCCATCTGCATTTATCCACCGTCCAGGCCATACTTTGAATTTAACGTCGTCAAGAAACCTTATTATTTCGTTAAAAAAAGTCTATTTGGCATCTAGTTGTACCCGTCTACTCGGCAATCTGATCGAACGAAACCCGTAGATGTTATGGTTAAAAAAAAAATTCCGCTGAAGTACCTTGCAAATATTGGAAAGTGTGACGTACAGATATGCAGGTTCTGCGAAGAGGGGCTAGAGACGACAGAGCATGTGTTGTGGGTATGCGATGGACTCGCGGCATCGCGCCGTCGTGTGTTTGGGAGGCCCTTTCTTCAGCCAAAAGCGGTCTCAAAAGAAGAAGGTGGATGTCAGGTATTAAAGCAATAGGGTTATGTCCGCCAGAAGGCAAATTATTAAAGTTTACGTATCTGTTAGGTGAGTCCGTCTCCTCTGGCTGGTGTGTTGCTGTGGGCAAGCGCTTTCGATGTAAAGACATCATCGTCTGGCCGTTAAGTCAGTACTGGAGTCAGTCAGTTGGTCGTGGTCTTTATATATGAAAGGAAGGTAAAACGGGATGATGGAGGGTCGGGGAAGGGTCGGGGAGAGGAGGTCATGTACCTCAGGGGAAAACCCCTAAGGTGAATGGAACGTCTTGAATGATCTGTCAATTGTGTCAATGTCTTTACATCGAAAGCGCTTGCCCACAGCAACACACCAGCCAGAGGAGACGGACTCACCTAACAGATACGTAAACTTTAATAAGGTGGATGTCCTTCGCTTTGTGTGTTGTGGTGGGGGCGCATATGTGACGTCACACCAAGTCAGACCAGTGCCGTGGGGCTTGGTGGTGGTGCAGGGGGGCTAATGATGTGAGGATCACGGACGCCCTTACAATAAGCCCATTTGAGGCTGCAGTGAGGGTATCCCGCCTGCATCCACCATTTCAAAAAAAATAAGGGATCGGGGCCAAAATTGGTTTAACGAATTAACCAAAAAGGAAATTTCAGTGGGTCTATTTGTGAAGTATATAGTCACTACATCCATTGGCTCTCCTTCTTTGGCGCTCCCCGCCAAGTGCGGTAAGGGCGAGCGATTATTTTGCGAGGCTTTGAGCTCCTTATTCCCATTCTGATTCTTCATACGGCCTGCGAGGTATTAATAGAGCATCGTTCTTATCAGCCAGTGGTTTCAAGTTCAGTGTATTCCTCCCTCGCCTGAATAGTGTTGGATAAAGTTGGGCAAACCCCTGTTTATGAACCCTCTTGCCTCGATATTGTCTTTCATAACGACCTGAGCAAATTAGGTTACTTTGATTAAACGTTGAAAGAACATCAGTTGATTTATTTATTTGATTTCTATTTATCCAATTAAATTCAAAGTTAGCCTTGTTGCGTTCTTGGTTAAATTTTCTTATTTTCTCCTCAAGAAGAGTTATTTATTTATTTGATATCTGAGATGAGTTTAGTGAGTTCTTGTCTGATTAAGTATATTGGGCCCAGACAGGAACTACTGTAGTACAAAACCACTAGACACATCACATACTGCATTCACGCCGTGTATGGTATCGTTCCGCAGATATTTTTAGATGCAGTGTCGAATAGAATGGGTCTCGAAGGTATAGAAGAACTACGTCTGGATGGTAACAGCGGCATCTCAATATTTATAGTGAGGCGGATTCAACTACTTGAGGGAATTTGCGGAACCGTGTAACAAAAACTATCGTTTCTCCCTGGCTTGCGCTCATTTCTGGCTCTGCCTCCCGTCTCTCCAACCACCCGCCAGTTCGACTCGTCACGTCGTACCGATTGCCTACAGGGGTCTAGAAAATGTAAATTTTTAACGTTATGTTGTTGTCAGTTCATGTTTCGTATCCTTTACTAGTATTTTTCGACGCTGAATCGAATGGGATGGATCTCGGAGTACTGAGGCCGTGTCCAACTGTGCAATCACGCTGCGCAATATAAACATCAACCGTTGCGTCATAACTTGCAGCGTTTTCCGTTTATCGAGTGAAGGTTATGCATAAATACTTTGATCCATCAATCCCTCTAGTCATTATCTGGCTGAAAAACAGATTTTGTCTGAATTTGAGTGAATTTATCTTAAACTAAGTAATACCAGCTGATCCTGTAAGAATTATGTGTGAGTTAATTTTTACTGAGGGGATGGAAGAGAAGTTACGTCTTTTCTTGTTATGTGTTAATAATGTAAATAAACACCGTCAGTCTCACTCTCACTCTCTCTCACACTCTCACTCTCACTCTTTCTCTCCATTTTCCTTTTTTTACTTTGTTGTCCTGTACACAAAACCTATCCACCGTGAGTTCTCAAAAGGACGCACACTCTGGTGGTTAAGACGGTACCATTCACTCTTCCATAATTTTGTTACAACTTGTAAAATGATGAACTAATAATGGAACATGCTGTGGAATTGATTCTTGGCTTATTGGCAGTACGAAATATTCTCACAGTCTCATAGTAAGCCAACTCACCCAATGACTCAGCCGCCGCCTTGACGTCGGGTGGACCTTCAGTCACGCTATGGACTGTGGTCGACGCTGTCACAGGTTGGGCGGTAGTTGACGTCTTTCTCTTTCCGCCAGGAGTCACAGCGTTCCACGAATTTATATCGTCGACGACCTCCAAGCCGGGAATTGGCGGAAGTCCTCCCTGAGGTTTCTGGGTAACTGGACGGCTAGTTGTTAGGGCAGCGGTCGCCCTAGAAGACTCAGTTGACGTGGGGCTTCCGGGGGTTTGTTGCTCACTTCCACCAGATTCTGTCGGATGAACGTAAACTGGACGGACGGTTGGTTTCTTTCTTCTTCGTTTGACTGGGCGTTTGGGTTTGACGGTTGTAGATGTTCTAGAATCAAAGTATACAATTAATAGTTAATTAATCCATTCTGGGTCGAGTGTACAAGTGAGAATTAGGAACCAATTCACGAGGTTGCTTTCATTTTGAATACTGCAGTACGTTTACCATAGCGTCTGAATATGCAAGAAGCCTCGAAACAAAATATTGGGTCAACGCATCACACAACTTTCCTTAGTCCGGCGTCTATTCGGCAATTTTGAATAAGTTTAGCTACTAATTCAATTTATTTTTCAGTAAGTAAAATCATAACTTCAAGTTCTACACAGAAACTCGTAGACGCTTACAGTTTCGGATTTTCAGGGATGTTACTACTCACGCCACAACCACGATTGAAAATCCAGCGTATAAGTGATTGATGGGGGCTGGTTAAAGCCCGATTAAATAACTTTTCTTTCTTACTCGATAGGGCCTAAACTCGACATTTTTCTTATAGATAAAAAATAAAGGTATTGATTATTGTGATGATTGTAGTCAGTTCCGTTTTCATTTAGTTCAAAACCTTATTATGGCGTCCCATGGTGATCTGCAAACTAAATGTCGAATTTGACCTGGTTTCGTTCAGCCGTTCTTTCGCAATCGTGCTCACAGACACAACACCCATAGACCATTTCTTCAAAACGTGTACCTAACAGTCGAAAAAACAAAACAACGTGGCAATTACACATAACTTTCATCATTTACTTCATAGGACTAAGAAAAATGACGAACAAGCCGCAGACAAAGTGAGCGGCTTGAGATAACCGCTTCTGTCGACCAGATACTAAAACGCCACCCTGAACGACTGATCCTGGATTAAGGCCCGCACTATCAAGTGCCCTGCTGAAACAGTAAACTTCCGTTGAGAATGCAATATCGTATTTTTGGTCGAGACCCGAGACAACGGAACTCTAGCGCACACCATTTATTCAAAGTAGGTTCAATCTCAAAGCTATCCCTAGATTTTGACGATTAGATGCCGGAGGGCTCAAGAGATAGAATAGCAATCGTAAAGCTTTGTTGACGTTCTCGAAACGTCATCGAACTGTTTACTTACTGTTCACTCAAAAGGGGGTTTTGGTTATCGGGCAGCACGACGACTACATCTTTTCCAGTCCTGACCTCGTCAATCAACTTCAATATTTCTCCTCGAGTGAGCCTCGGAAGCCTGGGATCTCTGAAAGGCAGAACACCGACTGATTAGAATTCATCACGAGCCTGTCGGGGGAACGACGATCTTTGGAACGCGCCCGAGGGTATGCCTAAATACCGTTTCATGAGCGAATGTTAACAGAAAATACACAAATAACTTAAGACGGAGACAGATAACTCTCATCGTGGCATTTACTAATTGTGAAGAAGGATTAAGAAAGGTTAAACACCCTACATTTTCTGAAAGATTCAAGATGCCAATCACGCAATTTGGCATGTAAATTGACACGAAAATTTACTCCATTCAACTCATATGACCTACTTTCAAGATGCTGTGAGTTTTTGACATTCTCGAAATCGGACTTGAGACATTCCCCGTCGTACCATTTGTTGGTTAAGGAACATGGCCAAAGGAGAGAAATATTTTTTGGACTAACGTTCCAACAAAAATAATCACCAGTAAACTGGAGAAAAAATATTTGGCGGGTAGCAACACACGAAGTCCTCTATCCTGTAAATTCGATTATGTGCTATATACATATGAGCGATGTACGTAATGTTCAAAGCGTTTCTACGAAACAGGTTATGCGGAGGAAACTATGGCTATTGGCTAGTTGAGGGAATCTTTTCAAGTTAGATCAAACTATACCCGTTTGTCAGAAAATCAGAGAAGCAATCGTTTAAGTGTTCAGTGGTGCGCTCAAATCTGATCTCTTTCACACCTTGTCAATGTTTTGCGTATACCTCATTCTTTTTTCTTCCAAGCAAACGGCAACTTTTCAGAGCCCTTCTGAAAGCTACACGTACTCGTATATCTGATTCACTTCATGAATCTCTGCACACTGAACATTTTTAATTGTAGTGCGAGCGTTTTTGTTTGTGATTTATGTTTTTAGATTAGGTTGGGAATCATTGAAGATGGGAGGAATATAGCAGTAGTATACGTTTAATGTGTTTGTTGGGAGCACGAATGGGGGAGCTTAAACTGAGAAATAAATGGACGTGATGAGTGTGAGCGAGGACTGTATTCCACTTGACAGAATAGCGATATGGGGGTGAGTTTATAAACGCGAACAAGGGGGCTCTAAATACACATGAACTGGTTGGATGGAAAACTAAGTGTAGGGGAGAGAGAGTGAGAGAGAGAGCTAAGTTGTGAGTAGCTCGAGCTGATAGACAGAAGATAGTGAGTTGCGAGCACTGGGAGACGACAGTCGTTCGCTAGAACGGATAGACGACTGTTGGAAAAAGCTGTTTATTGTGCAGAGGAATGTAAAATTGAGGGGTGGGAAAAGGATATTTTGGAAAGCCCAGAAAAGGAGGGAATTCGTCGTCATGCGGAAATAACTGAAGAGTTGGGCTTTCCACAGGTACAAAAAAAAGGGTAGAGGTAAGAAAAGGGTTTAAGGAAACAAAGACTTTCCATAGGGCCTGTAAATACCATTAAGTGCTGACGTTCGGAGGTAAAAAAACCCAGCTAAATCAGCCTGCGCAGAACAGTGTTTTATGTTTATATTTGGGGCTGGCTGGGCTTTTCACCTATTTCCAGGTCAACTGGAACGAAAGGTGCATTTCTGGACCTTAGGTATGCTTGGAGGATTTTTGGTGTGTATGTAACTTATAATGTATGACTGTACATTATGTGTGTACTTGTATTTTCAATATTGAACCTAATTTATTTTGTTGTAACTGTAGTAATTGATGAATGGGCTTACTGAACGTTTTTTATGTAAAAAACATAATACCATGACCGTGTTGCGAGTATTTTCGACAGTTCCTGAACGTCATGAGAAGCATAACGTAATGAAGATATCATTTTGTATTCAGCAAGGAGTGTACATCAGCCTCACTCAATCCAGATTCAGTTCGAAAAGTTTTTCTCTCCTCCACTAGCATTGAACCTGGAACAGTTATGTGGCAATCCACCATCCTAACCACTGCCCTACCAGTAAGGCGTTGCTTTATACGGCCATTTGAAAAAGACTACTTTCTCCCAGGGAACTAAGAAAATCACCTGAGTCTCCACACGTTTCACGCGCTCCCCAACTGCTCGGTAGGTTTAACTGCTATACATGCATTATCCAACTATTATTTGTTGTACTTAACACATGTTTATGCTACTATGTTTTCCATTCCAAAATCACTATAGTTCGTGGGAAGTACCGCAATGGTTAAAAAACTTACTTGGCCAACATTTTTTCCACCTCTTGAACAGTCGCTCCTATATCAACGGTGTTGTCATGTTGATCCGGGGCTGCATGAGCGATCCCTACAGCCATCAACATCCACACGAGTAGCTGCCGTAACAAGCAATAGAAATATATATTTTGTGAGATTTCATGCCTAAAATAATAATACTTTAGTACACAGGTATATTGTTTGGTTGAAAGAAAAAAGTTTATGAATCATCTTTTCGCTTCATTGGCGTTTTTATGCATTGAATTTTCACAGAGATATTCATGGAGCACAAAAGTTGAGTAGTAGTTAGTAGATGATATTTGAATGTTGGCTGAAAGTCTTTAGCTTCGATAAAAATGCGCCGTCACGCAAAAAAAAAGATTAGATCAATCGGTTCAGCTGTTTTTCGGCAGATGTGACATTTTCTTGGGTTTTTGTTGTTATCTACCTGAACATATTAGCACGTTTAAATCTAATGGCATGTCAAAAGTGTATTTTCAGCCGATTTCATAACATTCCCCCCACTCTACTGGTTCGAAGTAAGTAGAAAGGTTAGTGTTGGAACAAGTTGATCTAGCTCTAAGACGCGGTTATGTAGTTGTTGGTACCTGTCGCTTCTAATATGTTTCCAATGCCGAAATTTCGCTTCCGAGGGAACCTGTCATCCGCCAGAACGTTGCCGGTTTGGGCTCGGCCTGAGACGACCTAACTTCTCTGAAGGACGTTGTCGTGACATAACGTGCCCTCGCGCGCCGCGCACTTTCACCGTCACTTTCATACTTGAGGCTCCGAAGTTAGGATTCCCCCTTCCGGCAGGACGTTGCTTCAAGTTGCCGTCTCTTACGCCTGCTCTGCAATCAATTATCGGAGGCTTTCCCAACTCAACGTAATTCGGTTTCGATCGCTTTTGTTCGAAGGGACGTGCTAGAGACTCAACAGTGGCTGTTTCAGAATCTGCGGGATCGGATCGATTGAGTTCGAACGGAACTTTAGTCGAAGGTTCGGCGTCGACTACGCGTTACATAAAAATTATTTAAAATCGCGTGGGAGGTGGCGAAATGTTGCACATCGTGAGTGCGAGGAATCGTATATGTAAAAAACATTAAAAAATGTTCAACTCCAACTTCCCAACTTACATAACAGTTGACAAGTGGGAAACAATAACCGAAATTAAATGCAAGCGAAGGATAATTTTTAAAAAAATCACTGGAGCAACAAAATAAAATGCCTAATATTTTGAAAAAATATGTATTATAGAAAACCCCTTAAAATCTCTCATCGATTCTAAGCTAGTTTTTCGAAATAGTTGGTAAAACAAAGCACCTTAGAGGCTTAGACTTAGTGGCGTAGACGCATGATAGCTACTATACAGGTCAACAGAGATCGTATAGTGGGGGTTGGTACACGTACAGTCAATCAAGCTCTTAGTACAAAAGGAACGTGAATCTGCGTGCATTTGTTTATGCGTGGGCCTTACGCAATATTTAATTGAGTCAGTTCTTGCATCCTGCTCGAGACTTCTCCACAAATTATTGTGATATTGCGACAATATATGAGTCCTATGCATGTAAAGCAATGACTAAACTTCCATACTACTATAGTAACTACGCTTTTCATCAACTTAAATCTTAGGTAGTCCCTGATCTAGTCGCAATTGTGGATGTTTGAATATCATGCGCTGTTACTTGATGATGAATATCACCGGTCTACAAAATTTAGGGTGATCTTTCTTTTTTTCAGAGATCCAAGTTTTTCGATTTTTTAGCGAGGTATTATTATTATTGCATCTAAAAATTCGAACAATAGGCGTGACCAAGATAGGTGTGGCCTAGCTTTTTTCTGATATCTCATCACAGCAGCTTTTTATACCCAAATATCTTAACAATTCCTCTTTCAACCGTTCAAGACCCATTCCGGGCAATAAAAAGTCAAACTCAAACCTGACGAAATATAAAATAAGACCTCTCAATCTTGATGTACATCAAATAATAATCCAATAAAACACTAAGAACCGGCGCAATAAGATAATTTTATCTTTCTTATTAGATACTTATTTCATAATATTGTGTTTGATTTTGAATTTTCAACTGTGTTGATGACTGAATTGGCCAGTCTTGACAGTTGAGAGGACCTGTTGGGATGTTTGGGTGGAAAAAGCTTACGAGGTATCAGAAAGAAACCTAGAACGTAACTATCAGAAATATGCGTGGAATTCAAGGAAGGTAGTCTTTTTGTCCGTGCAACTAACATCTCGCGAAAAAATGAATTTCGCGTACAATGTCGATGGGCCAATAGACTGGTTGTAATAAGAACATTGAAGCATTCGGAACAAGCCACTAAATTATCTAACTGAAAACTAGTTTATTAATTTATGACTTTTTGTCTATTACAGTACTATTTAGCTGTGTTGATTCAACTAATAATACCTGTACACGTATCATGAGGGTTGCTGTCCAAAAGTTACTTCTAAATTAGTAGCAAGAATAATTTGTGGTTATGGCTAGATGACTGCCACTAGAAATGAACTCAACTACGATTTTTATAATGGTCCAGGGCGTTCATGACACTTACAGGTTTAATGTAACACCAAATACAGAAAGCTTTTGAAAGGAGGATTGTCTGTGATAAACCGAACATGAACTAGATCCCTCGACAATCAACTTTAAAAAATGACAGTCTGCTTCAAAAAGCTCTCGTCGCTGGATGGTATTTAAGTTGCGTGCATTATGAACACAGTCGTCACACTCCTTGAGTTTCTCTGCAAGCCTACAACACATCTCGATGACGCGCCATCAATAGTAAGAATAGGCAACCCGTTATGGTACAGAGTGAGTGCCGTGTACTGTACGACAACTTTCGATGAGGAGACGTCAACCGTATATTGTGCGTACCTTAAGTGTGCTTATTTATGTAAACATACAACACACATTGACAACGCACGTGACATTTTGAAGATATGAAACCCGCCTCACATAATAATAAGTTAATTCGAACACTTTTTCGCTTAGTATTTGGTCGACGTTTTAACGTATTATCGCAGAAACTGGTAATAGCAGTGACAGGGGATTGAAAATCGCGTATTGCCGGTTGCTTTCCTTCATAAAGTGCGAGTATGTTGTAGGGCTGTATATCTAAAATCCCCAAGGTATTTATTCTTGTTTACTATCCACCTCCTCTTAATTCGTCCTCTGTTTCACTTAGCGCACTTGATGAATTTAATATGAGCCTGATCGAGCGTAGTGGTCTCTCTACCGTCAAAATGTGAAATGCACAAATGATGAGTGTTCTAGGTTTGCGTGTCCATAAACTCTCAACGCTCTTGCCTATTTTCAACTTCCCGGTAATTCGGCCTCTTTTTCACTTAGTCCACTTGGTGAATGTAACTTTCTACGCAGAAACTGGTAGTTCGTAAGATTTCAGGCACCGTGCGTGCAGTTTATTGTTGATATTATGGCATCTACCACTGTAGGCACTACTACGTCACAGTAGACCTTGTCATTTGGACAGTGATCACTTGAAGTGCAGTTTTTATAGGTCAGACTTCATACTGAACAACCATGCTGTCGCGTTTATGACACATTTTGTTGCCAAGTGATAATGGCGATGGCCAGGAGGGTTATGATTTTAGGTGCTCGGTCCTAGTGCGGAGTTGCTCAACGAGCTGTCCAATGGGGAGGTCGTAGAAGCTGCTGTAGGTGAATTCCTAAGTAACGTACCACTTCGTTTTCGGGTACTCGAATATCATTGGAGATCCCAATCAAAACCACGTGAACACTATTTCAACCTACCTATTCGATCGAGATCCTGAGTTAAGTAAGAGCCACTTAAAACCACACCTAACAGTGCTATGGGGAAACTGTTTCCATATTCCCCTAGATACATTTGTCAAGGCGGAAACTATGAAGGTGGCGTACTTACCAGGCTTGGTATCGATAAGGCGCCACACGCGACTAATGGGCACCTGAGCAGGAACTTGTAACCTTCACGGACCTTGACATGGTGGTGTCCCGGTATGAGTTTGTTAGGAAACACAAACTGCAACCAGAAGGAAGCCTATGGAACAGTGAAAGCCGTCGAATTTGGTTTCCTAATGGTATCAACATCCACACAGAGGGATCTAAAACCCTGGAGGGTACTGGCGTGGATAATGGCTTTGGGAGGAGTAGGACGTACATTGCCCTGGGTACTACTCCAATGGTTTCTCAAGCGGAGATTTATGCTGTAATTGCCATCATAATGCATTATGAAGGACATGGTAATAAAAGTATCAACGTAATGAAGGCAGGAGGAGTGTATACTGAGAGCAGTAGGGAGACGCTGGAGGAACTGACGGCGTTTCACTTTCCAGGGTCTCTCAGCATGCAGCGCCGACCGAGCAACCCTCAGCAATCTGACGCTGAGCCACCTGTCAGAAGATGGTCAACCGTCTTGTATGTCGCTGAAGAGAGACTGCACAACGTCATAACTCGTGAAGGAATGGGGGAGGATCATCTTGCCAGACTAGGTTCGTCTACTGCACCAGTTGGGCCAATCCCCCACTGTGGTTTATCTCCGTCACCAGTCAAGAGGACTGTGGGAGAATACGCCAGGGAGAACGCATCAGACTGTCGGCACTCCAAACGCTTTATCACTGAGCAAACACACGCGATAAGAAGTAGCCTTCTAATGATGGTAAGGACACAGACAGGTGGAGGGAGCATCATGGAACACAGCAAAATGAACAGCCTGAGTTATAAAAAAAGTTTTAAAAAAACCTAATAAATTCTACTGGTTGCTGAATGTACATGAAGCTGAAGAGTGCCGTATAACGTGTCGCACTAGATATTTTCCCAGCAAAAGGTGATTTCCGACGTTTGAGTCATTTCTTCAAAAAAGGCTACAATGATTTTGATCAAACTCACGGGATAGGTTTTGTTTCGGATAAGCAGCACCCGTGCAAGCACAGTCGAATTCACAGGGTTTTGGTGTGTTGGAGTGGGGGGGGGGATGTGGAATTTCTCACCAGATAAGCGACACAGCGAATGCAGAATTATTCCTCCCTCGTACGAGTAGATTTGAGTGAAAAAGCGGACAGCCGTTCACGTCAGTGTGAATGTCACGCGTGACGTAGTTATTTCCACAAAATATTCACCTCCTGAGACTCGAGTCCGACTTTTTCCTTCGTGTATCGTCCTCCCTTTTCACTCGTACGCCTTTTCCAATGTCTCTTTTATTCATACGTTATGTGTCTGGTTTTCTCTGGCGACGTATCGCTGTCTCCACAAGACGACTCCCTCCGGAAACCGAGTTTCCGAACAGTCCGCGTTACCAAATATTTACTCGAGCCCGATGACTGTTCGAAGGACGAATTTCCCCGTTTTTTTCGGTGAGACGACGAATGGTGTAGGGCGGGCTTTGGTTTCATTCTGCTCGATGAGTCTGTCATTAGTTTCAAACCTTGCTGGGGTATTGATGACCACGACCGTAATTTCTCGAAAGGTCATTTTTGTTTGGTGGTTTTGACTGAGTTTGGCAATGTAGAAGACCGAGAGGTGGTATTGAGGTAATCAGGGGGGCAGCGTTGGTGTCAAAAAGGACCCTTCCATTTTGCAACGGAGAAGGTTAAAACATCGCTCTGATGGAGAATTAGGTTTCTGTTCACCTTCTTCAACATTCGAGCCAACGTCGAACGCCCCTCAATTTCCATCCGAGTCCCAAACATCTTTAGAATCACGGAAATTAATATCGGCCGATTTGCCATAATTGCGGTATATTGAGGCCTAGCAGCTTCCACTTCCCCCTTTCCCATTTCAACATATAACCCACTCAATCGCCCTAATCGTCACTTACCAGGAAATCAACCTCTACTCACAAACGTGGGAAACGTAACTCCGACAAATCCAACGAGGCCCCAGCTGCTGCGCCGAATCAAATCATATCTACGGCAGTAATCGGAAGTTTCAAATCGTCCCATTCATTTCTCTCATCTTCTCTTTAGGGCTTTACCCCTGATAACGAGCCTAGTAGCCGGTCGTTAGTCTCGCCCGTTCGAAGGCAGCCAACTTTGAGGTAGGAGGGTTCGAGTTGTTCGCAATTCGATACGGTTCGCCGTTTGCCTAGTCATGCAATTAATTTACTGGCGAATCCGCTACACGCAAGTCTCACGGCCCTTAAAAGGATTACGACAACGAAACCTCGTCAGAATTTAATTAATAGAAGTACAAAAGTACCCAATCAGAATACAAGGAAGGAAATGCAGTAGGGACGTAATGGCCATGAGAGGGGCTCCCAAATCCTTGAAATCTGGAGACACGCCACGTGATTTGGGAAGATTAGCCTTTACTCAACTGAAAAAACCGCCTAAACGTGGGAATATTTTATTACCATTATCGAACTAACATCGTATAGGAGGCCCATTGAACTGCCGCCCTGATTCTTGTATGTTTTCCTTAGCCCTATGAAGTAAGAAGGAACATATGAAATACAAGTTTTTTTTTATTACTTTCCTAATGGTACCTACTTTAGTCATTTATGACCATCGCTGTTGTATCTGCGTTTTCTATCGTTCAACCTAATTCATCTATTTGGTTCATACCATCAATATTATTACCTGGCGACCTCATCTACTCCCCCCACTCCCCACCCTTTTTAAAGCCGCACGATTCAAACTAACGGAACTGCTGCTTTAAATTAAAGAATTGGCCCACTACTGTTACCGCACTAAAACCGAACCGGATGTTAACGAACAACATTCAATTCCACGGACCTCAGCAGAATTTCGAGGGGAAAATATTCTGAATACCTCGAAGAAAGTTCCTCGAGAGGGAAATAGCCGGAATTCCGCCACAATCGACCTTTAGGCCAACGGTTGCGGTAGTTGCTCAGGCGGCCGCGATTCACGGTCAAAGCGTTTCTAACTTTTGATGCGGTATTTCGTCAGTTTATTTCATCAATGACCCTCTAGAATGAGCCATTATTGATAACGCGCATTTACATCACGAATTTCGGCTTCCTAATGGTATCAACGCCCACACAGATGGATCTACGACCCTGGAGGGCACTGTTTCGGGGGTGTGGCTTTGGCAGGAGTAGGACGTACATTGCCCTGGGTCCTACTCAAGCGGAGATTTATGCTATCAGTAGAGTCAAGAGAATCGTTGATCGCACGTGAGGCCAAAGAAAGTTGTGTGTTGCGTCGCACCAGATATTTACAACCTGATGACTTACCCAATGTATTTTAAAGTATAAAACGATGGAACTCATTGCAATAGCACAAAACTATCAACATAATGATGGATAGGCGTCTTGCAAGACGCTGAAGAATTACTGCACAACGTCATAACTGGTGAGGGAATGCGGGATGCGGCTCAACTCTTTATCAAACCCTTATAGAATTAATGTTTATTGGATTCCTGGGCATAATGGGATCCCTGGTAATGAGAAGGCGGACGATCTCGATGAGGTGGAGAGGAAGGACGTAAGGCAGATAGTTGGGACACTGCAACCTGAAGAAACACATGTGTGTTATGGCCATAGCCGATCCCCCCCTCTGTAAGAGTGGTGTGGTACAGATGAGGAAACACCTTATCACGTACTGGTCCAGTGAGTCAGTTTGGAGTATTCTAACAACTGCCGCGATACCATCGTCTCCTCACAGCCCCAACAGGCACTTGTTACATCTAATTCGGATTTCTCCTTCAGCACCGTACAACCAGTTTCACGCCTTCAGAGCCCCCCTTGTTCGCGCTTATCAAATCATATCCTGTTATAGTCATCTCTTCTTTGTACATCTAAGTATTCATTCAAATCTTGTGATACTCAACTCTTCAAATTACAAGTTGGCGCTCAACTAAGATCCGTCTTCAAGATGCATTCAAGTCTACCCTGGGGAAAACAAGTATAACTATTCCAACATCAAGGAGGATTCTTCCAGGAAATACCTGTGAGATATTAGGACTGGCACAATAGGATTTAGGCTACGGGACTTACCCCAAATATGGGACAGTCAGAGTTATTTAACAAAAGCATAACGAACGAGCATTGTTAAAAGATCGTTAATGTTTTTTCCTTCTTCAACCCAAACCTTAGATTTTTGTAATTGGCAGGATTTTTATACTTTTCCCGAAACGTCAGTAGCCAACCGCTGATCTCTTTGGGCTCCATAGTTATGTAAGCCTTTTGGTTGAAAAAATATCTGGGTGTGACGCATCACTTTCTTTGGTCTCGCGTGCTTTCAACAATTCCCTTGACTCTAGAAACTAATCCAATCTGTGTTTCATTCTGCTTATAACAGCGTTCCAAATAACAGCGGCAGGCAGGATGAAGATCCTAGTGCCACTGGAGTGGAGTTTATTAGGAAAAAACTGAGCTTAAATCGATTTTATTCGAAACGTGTGGTAATTTATCGCGCTGCTCTCGTTATTTTCCTACAGATGAGAATTTTATGATATCATTTTGTCATATAGAGCTGTCCACGAAAAAAATTCAATCAAAATCATTAAAGCAATTTTTTCCAAATCGATTTTTGCGGACTCAAGCCTTAAAACGTAAAATGTAATGATCTAAAGAGAATTCAAAACTTTTTTTTAGCCGACTGCATAACTTTTCGTAAAAAAGTGGGAGTTTTAAGCATTTTTTTGCGGAAGATTAAACATGTTGAGCGTGTCCAACTTGTTGATGCCGATGTTTCGTTTCCCGCATTACGTTATTTCCTACGTTTTAATCTGTTGGTTAAGGATAGTGCGAAATAACGTGAACATCGATATAGCTGACAAGTCGTCTTGTACGAATCCCCACCCACGTCTTCCCTTGCCCCTGCATCCGTTGTAAAGAGATATAAACCAAACTACGCGAGTGAATTAGTTTATTCTAAAATCAACAAATGACTTAAATGTCCTCAAAACTATTTTGATCAAATTGACGAGGTGCATTGAGCTAACTAGTTGTTACTAAGAAAAATACAAAATTGCATTATTTCATAATTGCGTTTATCTTCTCGATTTATTTTACTAAATTCATAATACGACTTTGCGAGACACTTGAGAAAATATTAATCAATTATAGTTTGTGGTGATTTTGCCTTGAAACTTGAGACTAACTTTCTATTTAGTTACTCGAAGATATGACTTATTCGGGCCTGCAAATGCCATCGATACACCCGCCCATACTCTACTTATCGAGTTGTAAATATAATAAGAAGATCCCTTCGGAAGAACATCATTCTCAAAACTTGACACTGGATGTTCTTCTGAGTAAACGTTCTGAGACCGAAACGTGATTGAGAGAAAACTGCTGAATCAAATCAGTTCAAAACACCAAATTTTTTTTCTCAAAAACTGCTCTGTCGATTTCGATTAAATTGCTTCTGTAGACAGCTCCTAATGAGACGGCAAAACCATCAAATTCTGATCGGTAGTAAAATGACGAGTGCTGCACATTAAGTTACCAAACATTTCGATAAAAATCGATTTTAGCGTAGTTTTTCCTTTTCAACTCCCCTCAGAAAGTAGTGGAATCTTCATAAAAATCGAGGTAGGCGTCCTATTGAGTCCCTATACGATGTGCGTTCAATAACGCTCATAAGATGTACGGGGACTACTTCAGAAATTCCGGAATTTCACCCACTACCATTTGAAAGTTTTGACCCGAGTAAGTACACAGTTTACAGTTAACCTTCTCAAAAAATTCAAGTTTACAGCCTCATCCATTCTCTGTGTACCAATTGCTCAGAGCATGCGCACGAGCAGCTCGATAAATTCCGGAACTATAACCGCTTTCCACCACCATGAAGTGGTCTTTAACGTAGTATAAATAAACTGAGTGAAAAAAAATTGAATTCGTAGCAAAAACGTAAAAAAAGTTGTGTGATGCGGCCCACTTGATTTTTTTTTCGTTCTTATTTGGAAATTAAAATTGTCTGGAATTTTCTTTTTTAATCAAACTTGTAAGATGCTGTGAGCCAACCAGCGACTACATTTTAAATTGAATAAATAAACATAAAATATATAGAATTTACAGTGAAGTTAATTACGAGATGCGTCCACACTATCGTCATATTTCATGATTGTGATGATTCGCGAGTGGTTTTGAAGGAGAGCGTAAAAATGACGAACACTCCTCCATTATTTCCGTCTTCTCGAACGCTACAGTGGACAGACGAATCCCGTTGGAACGACGACCTGCGGCTACTTCCCTGTTCACTAAATGGCAGTTTGTTTTGATGACAGGCCGCTAATTATTCCTCTGGGCGGTCGCTTTCTCCCGTCAAAGTAAAAATATTTCTTCTTCTGTCGCTTCCTCTTACTGCTGGAGAAATTCGTCTTAAGTAGCCAGGATTTTTTGATAACTCGGAATTTGGTGAGATTTTTGTCGTCCTTTGGCTACAAGAGTATAAAAATATGCGAGGCGACACACAACTTTCCTTGGCCCCGCGTGCATTCCGCGATTTTAATAAGTTTAGCAACAAATAAAATTTTGATTTCAACTTAATTTATAACGACGTTCTACAAAGAAATTGGTAGCGCTTACAAAATGTATTAAGTTGCGCCTACCCGTACCACGACCATTATTGATTTAGCAACGCAATCAAGATTTATAAGACCGTTACCTTGATTTTTTGTTTAGAAAGGGTCGTGTATATGATTTTTGAATTATAGGTTAAAGACAGTGAAAAATGATAGCGAGTTAACTGGAGGAGATTCGAATTCCGGATTATCTGCTTCATTATTTCACGACAGTCATTAAAGTTTCATCGTATAGGTACCACTCTTATTCTGAAAGAGCACTCTGCATCGTTTGAGCAAAATTTATAAGATTTTTTTTTCGTGCCGTTCAATTAGCTCTCGTCATTTTCTCACGCGCGAGAATTTTATGGTACTGTGGGGTCATTCGGAGCTACCCTCACAAACAATTCAATCGTCAACGGTATCGTGTTTGAGAATAACAATACCCCCATTGTCGCGTCCTGTGGTAACTGCAGACTAAATACCAAATTTGAACCGGTCCTCAAACATATTCTCACAATTGCGTTCACAGACGGTTTCTCAAATGATGTTTTTTGCCGTTGGTCAACATACTGCGAGCCGATGGTCCTGTAAAGTTTTAAAGTTTTGTGCGAAAGTTTTCATGTTTAACGTTTTCTTAGCCAGTTGCCTGGGGCTGACAATGTGAGAGCCTGAGAGATAATATTGACGTATTAAATAAAAAATTAAAACCTAATGAAAAAATAATTATATAAGCCTAATTAAAGGTATAATGTGATATTCATGAAATCAAATACTAATTAATAAATCGACAAAGTGTGTGCACTAAAAAAGTGGAATAGTGGGATTATTAATATGTCCCTTTGCAGTCTCCGGCATCTTACGTATTGCCTTTCGCCTAAACAGGATCTTGAAGGACTGAAGATGGATTGATCCTTGGAATACACAATGTTACAACGAAAGAGCCGTTTGCTTAGCTTTTTTAATTTAAGGGTTTAACTAACCGAGGAAAACGGGGCTTGATGATGAATTGTTGATCCCAGAAGATTTAAAGCAGCGCGAAACACGGGATTTTTGTATTTTTCGACATCCCGATGAAGGGAGCCCGGGAAATGAACTGTTCTCATTTTCAGCTTGAGTCTTGCCTCAGCAACGCCCGCCGAGCGAATTCACTTGTGTAATGTTGTTGTAAAAATAGTGAAGTTTTCGTGTGCAGGCCACGTTCCACCTCAACCCTTGAGAACTACAACTTGCCCGCAGCGTTACAAAACGAGTTTATATTTTGGATCTCTCGTTTCCCACTCTCAATGTAGTTCGCTGTTTCACCGCACTCATAACTCGTGTATTGAACAAGCTGGAACGCTCCAAATTCACCCACAAAAACGATGCCATTGAAGTTTTTCGCTCATCAATGCTACCCGTATGACGAAACAGTCAACAAATCAGAGCCGTGTTCCCACTTACTATCTACACATTTGAAAGATTAATCACAGTTACTGAATTACCAGAAGCAACCACAGAAACTCCGGAACATAAATTAGCGTCATTTTGAAGACTAACTTTACGCCGTGTTTCCCCTACAAGTCAGAACTCTAAACGCGACTCCTCACAAGAAATTCGTGTTGACAGTCCCTTCAATTAACTTTACGTTGAGTTTTCAATTAATGTCGTGGAGTAACCAGCAGTTGCTCAATAAATTCCAGAACTCTAAGGCATGCCAGTTTATACGTGAAAATGTATGTTATGTGCGAGTTAAATCGATGTTATCACGATCTAATTAGTACTGTTATCGATGTACCATCTAAGTATGGTTATCAAAATTACCTTGTATTCAAACACAGCCTTAACGAATGGTTATTGGTGGTCCAAGTGGCATAATAACATAAAACGTTTCACTCGTGGGAAAATGACGAGCGCGGCTCAATACGTGATCAAACACTTCACGAAAAGCTATTTTAGTGGCCTTTTTTTAAAAATCCCGCTTAAATCACATTAGTCATCAGAAACGCCAGAGAGTTAGTCCAATAAGCTACCTATACGATGCATGTTTGATAATGCTTATCAAAATTCAAGAGTAACCTTAGATGTTGCGGAATGCAAACTAACGTCGTTTTTTATGCTACAATTAGTGATCATTTATCTTATAACTCCACAACAGCGACCACGCTACTAGCCCCATGTGAAGCTGAGGAAGGTTGTGTGATGCGACGCACCAGTTGTTACTTCCTGAAGTAGCTCAGGGTTTCCCTTGGTACCGATGTTATTCAGGAAGCTCTGTTGACTTCATGTTGGGCACAAGAGGAGAGCTGTACAATTTAGTACGAACGAAGAAAAGCTGACAAAGAAATGAGTGAGAGAGATTTTTACACTTGAGGAGGATAGTGATATGCATATAAGCAGAGCGCGTGATAAACAAAGTTCACTTAACACTCTGTAGGGGGTTTCTGGATAGGTGAACTGGGTTAGAGCTGAAAGCAGGGTGTGTTACTGTGCGAGAGCAGAGAGTCAACTGTCTGAGGAAGAGCTAAAGAGTAGGGGATGAGAAGTAAGATGAGGGAATGAGGGAAGGGGCAGAGGAAACCCCCACTGAGGCAAACCGTAAGAGAGGAAATGCTTTGTCGGCACAGGTCATAAAATTGCGTTGACCGGTCTTCTAATGTCAAACAGTTGATTGACAGGGGGCTCTGGGATTCCAATATTGGTAACTTAAGTTGAACTGATTTAGCTAGAGCTGAGCCGAACACTTTCCGACTCATGTCCTACAATTATGATTTTAACTTCTGAACCTCCTGTGAGAAAATTTGGATAGTTTATTAATGCCTTCTATGTTTTCGGCCACGAAAAATTTTTTACAACCCCCCCCCCCTCATAATTTGATACTTTACGTTTCAAGACATGGGGATTCCAAATTTGCAATGTCCGTCCACCGTCCCCCGTCCGGGCAGTTTTGTGCCTTTAACGTGGTCTAAAAAATTCTTTCTTTCGCACAAAAATCCCATTTGCTATCTAGTTGTGACCGCCATCTCGGCAATCCGATTGGACGAAGCCCATGGTTGTTATGGGCCAAAAATGGTTAAAAAAATTAACGAAACGCAGTATAATCGCAAATAAGCCGTGTTTCGTATCGTTTTCCATGACCGCTCGACTCCCAACGCCCTTTGGACTCACAATGTCCTGCCAATTGCCGAGCGAAGGTTCGCTGGAAGCCCCCAAAGGTTAAGGCCACTTCCTCCGCACACCCCTCCATCGGATCATAAATGCCTACAGACATTTACGGGCGCCTGGTGCTGGGGGAATATTTAGTTTCCGTAGTTCCATTGTAGTCAGGTCATGTTTCGTATGGTTTGCTAGTATTTGATGCTGAATCTAATGGGATGGGTCTCGGAGCAGTAATACTAGGTCAAGCTGTTCACGAGAATAATAAACCATTGTGTAATAATTTGCAGGGTTTTTGTATTGGGAACATGACAACCAATTACTCCGTAAAACATTACTCTGGTGTTTCTACCAAAAACTTGATATCTGAATGCGTGTATCTGTCGTTTTAATGACACTAATTACATCACTAGTTGATTTCAAGCGCGGACAATGTCGATTGCGTTTCGAGTCAACTCACACTCTAATTCGAATTGAGGCTATTAAATGGAAAAGACAAACGATAATGTCGTTTGCCAGATTCAATGATAAGCTCATTATCTCCTTCCCGATGTTAACACCTCCCGTAATGGCCGATTAATAGTTTTGCGCAACTGCCGATTGTTGTTTTTCTTCATCTCGAAAACATCGTATGAAACTGGTTTTTAAGCGCTGTTCAACAGAAACGCGAATGGGGTGCTTTTTGTGGCTCAGGGTCGTCTTAAATGTTGCGTTGGCCCTTGACCGCAAACTAAATTTTCAAAAAGAAAAAAATAGCGTCAAAGTGACAGTTTTTAATCAACGCTCCCAGCGGTTTCTATCCAATTATCCGTTTCCACTCAAAGTGTACGCTTTTTTTTATTTATTTAAGCCCCTGACAGCGAATTCGCTAACATTTTCTGCACAACTCCACTGACATGACGAAAGGATTTTATCGGCAATAATTTATTTCAAAAATGTTTAATCAATTTTATAAACCATTTTTAAACTATGTAACGACATTACAGCTGCTTCCAAGGATTTGTATTTAATTAGATGACAACTCCCACGAAATTTCTCGTTTCTTATTCACTTCCTCAACCTTTCATACTTTCCTTGGCCCAACGTGGTAGGAAGGAGCGTCATGTAATCTGCCAATTTTTAGTTTTCTTTAATTCTTAACCTGATAACGAAAAATGCCTTTAGAAAAAGTGCTGTGCGTGATCGCGATTGAAAAAGAAAGGCCGAAGAAAATCGACTCAAATTTGGTTTGCAGCCCACAGATCACTACGGGCGCCAAAATAGAAGGACGAGAAAAAATTGTCTAAAACTATAGTTATCATACCAATCAAAACAGTCTTTTCCTTTCTCAATAACAGCCCAAAGATTGTGATTGATCTATTTTTGAATGGATCCAATAACAAAACAACAATACAAAAGTTTCGTTTGTGGAAAAATGAGGAGAGCGGCACAGTAAGTTATATATTAAATAAAGGTGCAGTTTTTTCATTAAAAATGTAGCTCGTATGACACTAGTGCTTGAAAAAAATAGTGGCATAAGATAATCAGAGACAACCTGAGGAATCCCAAAAATCGAAGTAACCTCGTTTTGTCGACTACCAAAAAAATTGTTTCGACTGCCCTACCTATTACCTGCACGTTGCCTTTTAACTGAATAGCGTGGCGTAAGTAGCAGCAGCCCAATAAATTTCTGAACTTGAAGCGCTACCAGTTTCCTGTAAAACCAGTCATGTTTTACCTAGTTCGCGTGTAAAAACGGTTGATAATTGATTGATTCTTGGTTAGTTGCGTGATGCGTCCCACAATATTACCGTAGAAACGCTGCATGTTGAGGAACGCTGTGTGATTTTACGCACTAGATGTTTTTCTTCGTATTTACAATACAACGTGTTACGCAGCTTGTTGTGATTTCTACAGTTGAATGAATCATGCTACGCCACCAAACAAACTTTCCGTTATTTTGCTAACAAATTCTTTCGTCCAAACCACTAAAGCGTTGACCTTATCCCACAAACGTTCGGGGAGGAAATCTTGTACCGAACGGATCGAAACTGTCGCAATCCCGATAGCGACGCTGTCATGTGAAAAAGTGGAAGAAGAAACCTTGGCACAGAAACTTACCATCGCGATGCGGAGGACTTGGACGTCCGTTAGGCACTGGAAGGAACTGCAAGGCCCAGTCCTGGCGATGGCCCACTTTCACGTTGACTTCATTCGTGGGGGGAGGGCCGCGGCTAAGAGATGTGGAAGACCTCAGACGCTCACGATGGGTTTATCTGCGTGTGCCGTCGATCGCGGTCAAACGTACGATTCGCTTGACAATTGCATTGTCATCGTTGTGAAACGAACGTCTGAGCAACTCAGAATGAAAGCCGGACGTAAACTAGCCGCCATTCACACACTAAAACATATAGTTGAGAGTAAAGCACGCATTACAGAAAACTTCTTATTACATCGCACTATTCTCCAGATCTGCACTTATCACAGCCGGTAAGTAAACCCACGACATATAATTCCTTCTGTATACAATCACACTAAACCCTACAATCGCTCACTATTTTTTCATTACGAAGTTGGAAGGAAAGTTGTGTAATCGGCTGAAAACACAATTTTGAGATTTCATCACATCATCACGTTTCAAGAGCTTCTGAAAACGCATTTTCTGGAGTGACGCATCACACTACTTTCATCGGCCCCACCTGCATTCAGGAATTGGACTGCCAGCTATTTGTCTAACCGAGAACAAAAAGTTAAAATAGATAATCACAGGAGTGATCCAAGAACCTTCACCCACTCAATTCCCCAAGGAACAGCACCAGCTCCGATTTATTTCATCACATACATCGCTGGGTTACTCCGTTGTGATATACGGTGTGTTCTGGAGATGACTCTGCCATGATAGTGACAGGAAATTCTTGGGATGAGGTGATTTCAAAAACATCTCGTAATACGTCGGTGGTAAACAACTGGTTGTCATCAAAGAGCCTTATGCTAAATTTTTCTAAAACAAATTTCATGGCCTTTTCACGGTCAACAAATCAAATACCAGCTATTGGGCAAATTGTTTGTCATGTACAGACAAACTGTGCAGAAAATTGCAGTTGTCCCTCTACTGCTCATGTTGCCTAGAAGTAACTATAGATCAATGCTTAAAATGGGACCCGCACATTAATCATTTAAACAATAAGCTTCGGAGACTTATCCCTATCTGCCGGGAAGTGAAACTTCTCTTTTATGTCGCAAATATTAAAGAGACAATTTTATTTTGCTTTAGTACAATCTTTGATCATTTATGGAATTGTGGGTTGGGGTACTGCACATAAAAACAAAATTCAACAAAATCACTCCAAAATTGTTGATTAAAATCCTCCTTAAAAAACCTAGGAGATTCCCTTCCGACGAATTATTTTAAATATTCGAAGTAATGAAAGTGGAAAATTTAATTGAAAAGACCACGATAATTTACACGCACAAAATGTTTATCCAGGGGAAGATAAAAAGAGTTCTCTCTCAAACGAGAAGTGGTGAAAAAATTACATTAATAGCGCCGCGTCTAAATACTGTTTCGGCTCAGAGGTTTTATTTATCCAATGGGGTCTGCTTATATAATAAACTACCTAAAGAATTTATATCAACAAAGGTGACACTAGATAGGTTCAACTTTCAGTGTTGGTAATTTATGCCATATGCTACTTATACTATAAATTACAATTAATTTATAAGCTATTTACGCTATAATTTGGTACTCCGCAGCCCTGCGCGGGTTACCCAAGGGGCTGCGTAGCATATTGATCATTTAATGTTATAAATGTGTGTGAGTGTGTGTCTGTAGTTCGATTTGCGGGAGAACGGCTGATCCGATTGAGCTGGTTCTTTTTTGTTTTGTTTGTTATTTTTTGTAGACACCAAAATAAGGCCATGGACGATTTCGACCGGTTGGAAGGGGGGTGGGGGGGACGAAAATGTACCAAAAACTAGGGGTTTTCGCATTTTTCTCGAAAACGGCTCTAACGATTTTCATTAAACTTTCAAATTATCTTTTACTAATCAATAACTAACTTTTCGTCTGTATACATATCTCCATGAAAATACGGTGAACGGAGATATAGGCCTATGAAGCAAAAATAGGTTTTTACGCTTTTTGGCAAAACGGCTCCAACGATTATTACCAAACTTTCAAGATGTTTTTGAATAGTTAATACCTACATATTGTTATGGATAAATGTTCCTATGACAGTCCATTGAACAGAGATAAAAATTAAAATGTGTCGAAAATAACGTTTTTTTGAACATTTCCGTAAATTCCAGGGTAACTTCTTCCCCGGATGTGATAAATCCTAATAGAGTGTCTTTTAGTCACCCATACCAACATTTCATTATCCATAATTATTTCTGTATATATATATATATATATATATATGTTGAACGGAGATCTAAGCCAAGCTAACACAGAAAAGGAGATTCGTCGAATATTAATTTATCGGTATTCCAATTTTCTTAAAAACGGCTCTAACGATTTCGATCAAACTTACGGAGTACTCTCAGCTAACTAGTTCCTACAGTTAGTTCTCCTTAACTTTTTCTGTAGAAATGCGTTGAATGAAGATATAGCACCCGCATATGTAGCTGGTGTTCGAACTTAAAGGGGTGGCGGAAAGTTGTGTGTTGCTACGCACCAGATATTTTGAGTTTGGTGGCCACTACTATTCGCGAGTTTTTCAGCTGCTACTTTCGACGTTCAAACTAAAACTTTTGCAGAGCAACTCCACAGCCTTAGCTTCACGAAGGAGTCCTTCCAGGTCAGCTCGAACTATTTCTTCTGCACGAACTTCGACAACTTCTCGACAACCGTTCATCCCGTCCAACCACCAAATAATATTTCCGTTTTCTAGTTTTTGTTAAGTAAATTATTTATTGTTAATTGTTTCCCGTAATTTATTGTCAATTGTTTCCCGTAATTTATTGTCATTTCCCTATCATACTTACAGCCCACACATTTTCGTTAATTGAGGGGTTAAATACTCAGACGCTTAGAATTGGAGCATTATTTCCCCATACTACAGTTTGGGTTTAATCAAAGTCGATGAGGCTATTTCGAAAAAAAATCAGGTGCGGCGCAATTTTCCTTATCTCTACGTAAATGCACTAGTTTCAATGGCTTTTGCTACTAATTCAATTTATTTGAATTTGATCAAACATTACTTCACGGTGGTAGAAAGTGACAGCGTTTATAGTTCTGTAATTTATTGTGGTGCTCCTACACGTGTCACGACCATTATTGAGCAATTAGTATACAGATAATTAACGAAGCTGTAAAAACTGTGAGAAATGGTAGTAAGTGAAACGGTGGGAATTCTTGGAGTAGCTTCCATTTATCTTGTCGGTGTTATCAAATGATCATCGAATTGGACGGTAGTCAATTTTAATGAAGATTCAAGCTTCGTTTGAGCGGAGTTTATAAGGAAAAAGCTGCACTAAACTCGATTTTCGTCGAAGTGTTTTTTTAATTTAATGCGCCACTCTCGTTATTTTCCCACGAAAGAGACTTTTTCTGTATATTTTTGTCAGATGGAGCTGCTTTTACAAAAGGTTTCATCAAACTCGTTTGAGTCATTTTTAGGGCAAACAAAATATTGTGTTTTGATCACTATGATAACTATAGTTAGTTTTGGGCGGATTTTGCTCGTACCGTTATTTTGTCGTCCCATGGTAACCTGCAGGCTAGATATCAAGTTAGAGATGATTTGAATAAGTTGTTTTCTCTCAGTCACGTTCACTGACATTTACACGAATAATACTATTATAATTTATTACGCTGCTCTCTTCATTTTGCAAAGGATGAGCATTTTGCGGTACTCTAATGTTAGTTCGAACTGTTCACGTTAAAAATTAACCCACTTCGTCGAAGCTACTTTTCGTCGAAAAAAATATTTCTTTTTCTCAAAAACGGCTGTAATGATTTTGATGAGTTTGATCTAAATAAGAACAGTATCATAAGATTCCAATCCGTGGGAAAATGACGAGAGCAGTACAATAAATCGCCAAACCTCTAAGTGGTAGTCCAACCAAGTATTTATGTACAGGGGTTTTATCCCGAAAACCTCGGTCAGTGATCCGGGTGTTACCCGCATGATTAAAGGACTTCCCCTATGCTGTTTTTCCACGGACTCTCTTTACTGCCCCTGAATCGTTCTCGTCTGAAGAGCCCTCTCGTTCGGTATGCACTACGTCAGTTAACTTAACCCGAGTCTCTTCCTAATTTACCCTCGTGTATCAGCGCATTGAAACGTGTTGTGTCTCCTTTCCCCAGTGACTTCATACTGAACATTCTTCAGCGTGATCTGGAGTGTTTTACATGTTCTTCTATCAACCTGTGTGACTCCCGAACATTAGTCTTCTACAGTTTCCCCACTAATTCAAGACAAGTTGCTTCAAGTTCTCCTTTTCCCATTTTGCCTTAAACAACCTGTTGGGCACACGAGAGGGCGAGAGTTGAAAATCGAAAATCAAAAAAACTCGGTGAGCATGAGGAGGACTGTATTAAATGCATTGAAGTGAGTAGAGTTTGGGTACAAAGGGACGGCTCCTAATAAGCGTGAACTGGCGAGGGAAACCGTATTGGATGGAGATAGCAAACTGTATGGGCGGAGACTAGATATAGGAATGTGTCTGAGTGGGTACAGGAGACAAGTGCACTTTCACGAGGATTCGTAGCTGAATGAATTTCGGGAGAAGCTGTCTCTTGTGGAAAAGAATCTGAAATTGAGGAGAGGGGAAATAAAGAAAGATTAAGAAAGGAAAACCCCACTTCAGAGAAATCTGCTGACATTAGAAATAACTGCGGAGGTGGAATTTCCGCAGGTACAAAGGGGTAAGAGAAGACAATGACTTTGCCATTAAGGGACAGGGAGTCCCGTTAAGGCAGGTGTGAGGAACTCCGAATCCGAAGCCAAAAGACTCGGACTGATTTGACAACGCTCATAAAATATATAGGGACTACTCCAGAAATTCCGTAATTTTAATCACATACAACCATTTGTAAAGGTTTTTACCCGATAACTCTGGAAACGTGATTATCGTCCTTCTCAAAAAAATTATGTCTAGAGCCTCTTCAATTCTCAGTGCACCTCATAAATTCTGGAACTGTCAGGGCTACCACTACCTGCCACCGTGGAGTGTTGTTGCACAAGCTTAAATGAATTAACTGAAGAATAAATTTAATTATAAGCCAAAGCCATGAAAACCAATCAATTTACGTAGAGCTGAGGAAAGTTGTGTGATGCGGCGCACCTGATAATTTCTCTATCGCATTGACAGACACACTTACAGACCGTTTACCCAAATATTGTTTTTGGGACTCAGTAGCCCGTGAAACGTAACCTACTGAACTAACATAATTTTTGTTCCTACTCCAAAGGGCTAAGGTAAGTAAAAATACCATTTGAAATCTTGTCGAATTGTAAACTTTTGTTTACATTTTCTGTACTCTTTACGCCATTTTTCACGGGTAGTAGAAAAAAAATCGCCCGGTCAAGTTCGTGCGGTAGGAACGGTTCTTCGACTTCTGTTGCAACAGTGGCTGGGTACCGCTAAAACATAAGAACAAGTCGTTCAATACGCCTCTAGAACTTGGTTTATTCACAAGAGTGGAAACTTCGTGGGTGGATTTGAATTTTCATTGCTGTTGAGGTGTACGTAGCATTGAAGAATCATTATGAGCCTTTCATCAGCCTCTAGAGCTCCTCAAGCGATTAGGCGGGATTCATCTGGCTACGGAATTATTACCTTCACGACGCCTTCAATTCAAACGCGTTGCTCTACTTCGACTCCTTTTCGTTACTAACGGATGGCTTAATAAAGTGGAATTTGTAAACAGGGAAATGAGTGTCACGAAACTTTAGGTCTTTAATAAGGCCGAGCCGTAATTTCGTGGCTATTCATTCCCGAGGGAGTCGTAGCTCGCTTTGGTCACGAAGAATTGTGTCCCAACCCATTTCACTCGGGCTCCAATTCGAATCTCATCCAACGTTCGCTGTCGTTTTCTTTTTAAACCTGCAACTTCCTTCACTTTGACATTTTGGTTTGGTTTTTGGTTGATTCGCTGTGAGAAACGAATGAAGCTTCGCCGAATGCTTCGATTAATAAACATCGTGCAATAAATGGCGCACTCTGAATTTTTTAAATTATGTTCGAGAGGATTATCGAACTTTTAGACTACCACTCTGATTCTTTAAGAACACCAGTATGGTATGAGCGAGATATATGAAGAAAAACTGCCCTTTTTTTGTCCGGAGTCAGTCCATAAGAGTGCAATGTGCATACATGAAGTAATATAAGTAATTTTCATGGCTTCATGAAGCTCCAAAACATTAAAAACCGCTAAAACTCTAATTTCAGCACAAAACAGAGTCCTGGGGTGAACTCGTCGGTATCAAAGTATTGTTCCGGTGTAGGTTGCTACCAGCTTTATTTCGTCCTCATCGTCGCTGCGATACCAATTCACTATGGTCTCCCACACTCATTTCCCCGTGTCTCAAATTTAAAGATATCGAATTTTCGCGTAATAATTTATATTTCGTCAACCTGCGAGGTCCCTATTATATACATTATGCAGCCATCCCGCGCCTGGTCGGACGGTTTCACTTTTGAGGTTTGCGCCGATGATAAAACTGGACATACAGAAATACCGTTGGAAGCGTTTCACGTTCTTCAACCGCTCCATTACCAGCCTGTTGAATGGGTTCAACCGACAGATCGAGGGGACAAACGACCAACGGTCATCAACAATCTCCTCATACAAAACATGTACAAGAAGTATTCCACGCTGACGCCTCATCACAACGCTCTCATCGAGGCTGGCGATGATATTCAATTCGATGAAATGAAAGAACTCAAATTGGAATATTCTGGTGAGTGTGTTGACGTTCTGAATGATTTCAACATTCCTTAGTCCTATGAAGTACGAAGAATAGTTAAGTAGTGGAGTGATTTGTTTCTTAATGAGCTGTCAATTGTGAAGGTAGGCAACCAGCAAATACTGCTCTTCAAGTGTTTTTGGATATGCAAATATACTACCCGTATCGGCAGTGCACTTAACATTTTGAAGATAAGCAACCCAGTTCACATTATAACCTGTTAATTGGATAGTGTTTGTTGAAAATGTGACGCGGGAGATGTAATCGAGAAGCGTCACGAAATATCGAATGGTTGAAGTGTAACGATTGGTAACGTTTGTTACAAAATATAACGCTTGGTAACATCACACGTTTTAATAACCTCAGTGACCAAGTGATGATGATGTCAATTGCAATTGACGCGGCCATTATATCGAAACCATCAACGAACACAATCAAACGTAGTTATCGTTGCATAAAAACAAAAATAAAAGACATAAATGTGGTTGTGTACTTGTACGAAAGCTGTACCCACCGTTTCTGTTATGTCTTTACTTTGCTACATAAACTCGAAAATTCTTATAATTATCTATATATCTCCATGAAAATATGGTGAATTCTGAGAGAATCTCCCACAAGGGCCTAGTGTGTGTCATAATGAATGCCTCATCCCATTTGTACCGGAGAGTTTCCTAATCTTGGAAACGTACGTCCGTTTAAATCGTGTTAACAATCACACGAGTGTTAACAGTCTGTTAACTGATTGCGGTGGTGCGAGTAGGAGTAACTCAATAAATTATGCAATGATAACTACGTTTGTGCTCGTTGATGGTTTCGATATAATGGCCGCGTCAATTTTCTTTACAGCTCCCCTCAAAATTTGACACTTTACGTTTCAGACATGAGAATTCCGAATCTACAATGTCCATCTGCCGTTGTCAACCGTCCAGACCATGTATTGCCTTTAACGCAGTCTAGAAAACCCGTTCTTTAGTACAATTATTCTGCCCACTCAGCCATTTGATCGGACGAAACCGCTGATTGTTATGGGCAAAACGGGGTTTAAATAACTAGCCGAAAACTAAATTTTTGCAGTTTTATTGCACTTACATATTGTTTAGTATAGTTTCCTGGGCTTTTTTCGATGCTGAGTTGACTAGGATGGCATCTTCAGAGGTGTAGGAATGTGTCTAGGTGGTAAACAATGAAATCTCAGGAAATGTAGTGAAGTAAATTCTACTGCTGGCTAATAGATTGAAAGACATTGTTTCTCCCTGGCCTGCGCTCATCTCCCAGGCTAACTCCCGTCTCACCCCAACGACCAATTCAACTCGTCACATCATGCCAGTTGCGTAGTGTGGCTTAGAAAGCATCAATTTTCGTTATTCCGTTGCAGTCAGGTCATTTTTTAGTATCATTTACTAGTATTTTTCGACGTTGAATTGAACAGAATACATCCCAATCATAACTAAAGTTAACGTACGTGTTAGGTGAGTCCGTCTCCTCTGGCTTGTGAGTTACTGTGGGCAAGCGCTTTCGATGTAAAGACATCATCGTCTGGCCGTTAAGTCAGTACTGGAGTCAGTCAGTTGGTCGTGGTCTTTATATACAAAGAGAAAGGTGAAATGGGGTGATGGAGCGTCGGGGAAGGGGCGGGGAGAGGAGGTCATGTAGCTCAGGGGGAAACCCCCTAGAGATAAATGGAACGTGTTGGATGGTCTGTCAATTGTGGAATTTAAGTCTTTTTTGTGTAGGGTGGTCTGTAAATCCGTCAGTTGGTTGTTTTCGTTTGTGTAGTGTTTTGAGTGGTGTGAATATGGTGTCGCATTTTGTGTTGATTTGTTCATTTATGATCTGTCCATTGAAGTTTTTTTGTTTATAAATTTCCATGTTTTCTAATATGTTCAGTTTTCGTCCTTTGTATTGTTTGTGTAGTAAGGTGGTACAGTCCTGTATTTTGGTGGGTTCATGTCCAGATGTTTTGAGGTGGTTGGCCCATAAAAGATGGATTAGGTATGGGAAACCCTACCTCGTCCATATTAACTGAAATATTTCTACAACATTACGAAGAAACTCACATCCAGACCTTAATGACAAAACACGATATCAAACACTACGCCAGATATGTAGATGATATCATCTGCATATTAGGCCGTGATAACACTGACGATATACTAAAGGACTTAAGCAATATCCACCATAATATCCAATATGACATGGACAAAGAACAAAATAAAACTCTTAATTATTTGGACCTAAAAATCACACGGTTGGACAACGAACTACAATACGACATTTTCAGAAAACCTACCGCTACCGACACGACCATACATTTTACATCAAACCACCCACAACAACATAAACTAAGTGCATTCAGACACATGATACGGAGACTAACAACGATCCCACTATCCGAACAAAATTACAAAAAAGAACTTGATATTATAAATACTATCGCAGAAAATAACGGTTACTCTAAAAAACAATAAACAAATTACTAAGACAATATGACTCCAAAACAAACGACTCAAAAACAGAAAATACACAGACTTTAACAAGACGCTGCACATTCACGTACACAGGACCACAAATATACGGAATAACTAATATCCTCCGAAAGGAAGGTATACAAATTGCATTACGTACGGACAACACACTTAGAACCAAACTAACTGCAAAGACTGAAAATACAGACCCACTCGACCAAAGTGGGGTGTATAAAATAACTTGTACTTGTAAAAACGCATACATAGGACAGACAGGACGAAAAATACGGACCAGATACTCAGAACACATTAAATCTCTTAGTAGGAACAAAGACGATTCAAACTTTGCCAACCACCTCAAAACAACTGGACATGAACCCACCAAAATACAGGACTGTACCACCTTACTACACAAACAATACAAAGGACGAAAACTGAACATATTAGAAAACATGGAAATTTATAAACAAAAAACTTCAATGGACAGATCATAAATGAACAAATCAACACAAAATGCGACACCATATTCACACCACTCAAAACACTACACAAACGAAAACAACCAACTGACGGATTTACAGACCACCCTACACAAAAAAGACTTAAATTCCACAATTGACAGACCATCCAACACGTTCCATTTATCTCTAGGGGGTTTCCCCCTGAGCTACATGACCTCCTCTCCCCGCCCCTTCCCCGACGCTCCATCACCCCATTTCACCTTTCTCTTTGTATATAAAGACCACGACCAACTGACTGACTCCAGTACTGACTTAACGGCCAGACGATGATGTCTTTACATCGAAAGCGCTTGCCCACAGTAACTCACAAGCCAGAGGAGACAGACTCACCTAACAGGTACGTTAACTTTAGTAATTTGCCTACTGGCGGATATAACCCAATTTCTTTAATACCATCCCAATCATGTTGTGTAATAATTTCCAGCGTTTTTGGTTAGTCTTTGGTTAATTGGGATGTTTTATACAAAAACTGGTAGTAACAGGAGTAACAGAAGATGGAAAACCAACGACCTGAGCCTGCTCGAGTAAAGCATACTGCCTAGCTTCAGAATGTAAAGCGCTTGTGTGTTGTAGGTTTGCGTACCCAAAAACTCGGTTTATTCAGCCTGTGTTTCACTTGGTACACTTGGTGAATGTAACGTTCTATACAGAAGAGGTCTCTCCTTGCTAAGTTCGCAGCAATTGGGCAAGAGTGGTAACATTGTGGATGCTTGCTACGCTTCCCCTTTTCCTCTCAAAATCCTTCTATCTGAAGAGCGAGCTATGGTCTGGGATCCCTCTCTCCCTATTATCAGTTTATATTGGAACCTCTGCCTTCCTTGTAGAAATCTATGGGAAGCAGAAAACCGCACTCGTAATGATGAATGAATGTGTGAGAGAGAGCGGGAGAGAAAAGGAGAAAAAGAGATGGTGAGAGTGGTGGACAGGCTGAAGTATTATTGTTGGTAATGTTGTCAGTAGCAATGTCAGTACCCTTTGCTATTGCTGCAGATTGCTCCCGGTAGCTGAAGCAGGAGTTAGAATAACGTAAACCCCGTTCCGTCACTGAACAATACGTGAAAACATGACGATGAGAATCGCAATTTTTCTTACAGATATTCTTCACATCGAAAACCTGCAAAAATGCTCTCACCTGAAATCGTTGTCTTTAAATAACAACATATTGGAAACTCCTTTCGGATTGTGGGCGTTGGTGCATCTTGAAGAGCTTGACCTGTCCTACAATCGTCTCATCAACTTGAATTCCATTCACGTAAGTTTGGCTTATTGGGCAATGCTTGTGTAAGCGTAGACGTACTGTTACGGTTTTGGTGTGTTATGGTTGAGAAACTAGACGTTGGTAACTTACACACAGAGTTAATAATATGCTGACTAATAATACTATTCTAACCAGTCTGGAGATGTTACCTACGTACTAAAAAGGTAATTTTAATGTTTAAATAAGTAAGTCCATGTTTCTTACGCCTCACATGCCCCCCCCCCTCCCTCGTCAAATTGTTTCAAGTTGTCTACTCTCAAATCAATCTTAAACATTACATTTTTGCGTGCAACTCAGTTACTCAAGAAGCTGCGCGTATTGCGACTGAACAATAACTTGCTTCAAAGTATAGCTCCGTTGAAGTACAATTACCGAACACTCGAAGTGCTAACGTTGGCAAATAACAAACTTTCAGACTTCTGCGAAACTGTAAGTTTTTCCACTTTGCAGGTTTTTGTGTGAGCATGACTTTTTTTTAATCGTGCATTTGAATGGTCTTCTTTATACCAGTATCTTATTTTATTGGTAATAATATCGAACACAGAACTACAACTACACTAAATGTAGAACTTATAGAAAAAGTCGATCCGATTTCAGCTCTTATATCTGACGGCACTTCCCAACCTAAAATCTTTAACTCTGGACGGCAACCCACTATGGGGTGAAACTCCCGTTAACAAATATTTGAAGATGGCGCTCTTTCATCACATGCCTCAACTTCGATTCTACGAACATCGAGTTGTCACTTCGTGGGACTGTTACCCCAATATCGAAGATACAGCTAAGGAAAGCAAGGAAGCAATTAAGATGCAAATGTTGAAGAAGGTTTTCGACGATTTTAAAAAAGAAGACCCAAATTTGATTCAGCGGTTGAATTCAATTAGAGATGGTATTTTAAGAATGGATGAGTAAGTTATGGAAGTTCGAACAAATTTTAGTGCGGAATATGCTTCAGCCTTGACTTATCTGCGAGGAACCGTCACGTTGAACGGGAATGAAATCATGTCACGAAGTCCATTCCTACCCCCTCCCTTTGACCTTCTCTCTAGGCCACCACTCTGCCCCCCCCCCCAAACTCTACCTGTAGAGGGGAGGACCTCAAGCCACCTTTATCAGCATATAGAGCTCTTTTTCACACACTCCCTCCCTTTCCATAATCAGACCCCTCATTCTCATATTCCTTTAGTTATGTTGTACCTTTTTGTACCTGAAGCCCCACATTTTCAGCAGCAAATATTCTGTGGTGCGGAGGTCAAGGGGTACAGCTCCATTTGAGGCCTGAAGGGCTTAGTTTTTTTTTGTTTCCCCTCCATTTCTTGACGATACAATTTTTCGTTCTTTGAGTAATAGTTAATACCTCAAGTTAGTCGAAGTATCACCAATCTGAATCGAATGTTTGAGTCTAATATTTTACCATCCCGACAAATTTAAGTTCTTCGTGTTGGTCGACCCGAAACCCGCAAAACCTAAGGAGAACAATATTTTGAAAAAACGTTCATAAATTACTACAAAATGTCGTCGACCTCGACTTCGGCTTTTCATTTATCGTTTCTCTCCCTCTAAAAACCACTCTGATGGTAAAACTGGAGAGCGGTAGATTTATGACCAGCCCATTCATCTCAATCCGCTTCTTTACCGCACTTACTACGAATAAAAACAAAAAAGGCCTTGCAGCTTCTCTTTCCGCTATTTTTCCACATCTATGGGCCGGACTTTTAAAATATATATTGCGGCGGATGTTGAATTCGCTGGAATTGAATTTATTTACCTTTATCCGTGCATTGTAAAATAATATTGTCCGCTGGAAAACAATTTAGTTACTCTCAATCTTGTACAGTCCCAAGTCTGAAATAAGTCGTTTGGAAAAAATTACTGAGGGGAGTGTGCGTTCCACCTTTGGATACTACCAGAAACTGCAGAGGTTACATCATTGGCGATTTGCTGGAAACGTTGCTCTAAGTCATCTAGCACTGTGGCTGAATTTTGAATATTTTGACTACTTAAGAACAGATACACTGCCCACATTAGCTATTGTCGTTTTACAAAAAGTAACAAAATTTGGATATGTATAAAGCAAAAATTACCTGAACTTGACTCGGATCATCTTATCTTTCTGCATTTGTTTCTTTCTACTGTAATTTTTCGAGAAACGCACTCAAATAGACAATTTCATTGCTTGAGCCCTCAGAGCTCCACAACTGCTCGGTGACGCTGAACGAGAAAATTGAATTCATGAAAAATGCATAGGGATCGGAAGCGTATTCCGCAGCGTGTGCCGCCTCCTTCTGGAAAACCGATTGAGATCGTATCTTCTTACGACGTTCCTTGTCCGGACGAATAATGTATTTTTCATTGAGCGCTCGGCTGTAAATCATGTTCACGGTACGAGTGGGGGCATTTGCTGAGAGTTTATTGTTCGGTCGAAGTACAAGTGCATCAAACCGTGCGTAATGACGTCCCGATTCCCACAGTGTAACACACACGAATGTAGATCTCTGGATAGTTGAACTGGTGTGAGCGTGAACGATAACTGCAATAGACTGTTTAATTGTATGAGCTATAGGGTTGACTGGGCTTGAGGAGATAAAAGTAAGGGGTGAGAAGTGAGATGAGGAAAGGGGGATAAAGGAAAATCCAAATGTGTAAAGTGTGGGCTCTGGAAATGCCGATCCTTGTGTTCAGCAGGGCTCAGGAAAGAAATAATTTGGTTGACAGGGGAGTGTTTCCAGGGCTCTAATATCAGAGGCCAGTTCAGGACTGAAAACTCGACCCCTCAAAGTCCTACTGGGTTGAGGATAGTGAAGTTTTGTATCAATGTGGCTTGAGACTTCAGTGTACGAGACAATGCCTAAAAGTGTCATTTTTATACATTTCCGAATTTTCTTCAATAGATATAAGGCTGAATTCGATCAGCTTGGGGCTTGTACCCTCAATCAACACCGAAATACCTACTCACCTCGTTCTTGTTGTGTTTGTCCATAGTTAGGCAGGTGTCATGAATTCCCATGCTTTGGTTTGCTCGTGTACACATCCTCACATGATAGTTATTTACACTTAGATTCTTGTGAATTCCAAATACAGACGCACGATGGAGAATTTGTCAATAGTCTGATCGATTTGTGTACGGTTAGCTATACTGTGGGACAGCGCAGATATGCCATTGTATTATATAATTATTGCCATGACGAAGAATGTGGAACTTGATTCGTACTTCGGTGGTGACTTTAGGGACGAAGAACGCGAATACAACGACGTGGCATTGAATTCCGTGCTTGATCAACTTTGTCTCGCTGGTTTCCGCTACGGAAAAGGATTTCACGCTCTGATGGAAAACGATCCCGACGGCCGGGATTTGATATCCATCAGTAAACGAATCAAAGACGAAGTTTTCGAAAGGTAACCTTTACAAGTTGATCGTATTTAGATACTTCGCGTAAATAAGATCGCGGGTAAGTTTACAAAGTCTGACTGATCTGTTCAAGAGCCTGACGCGCAGAAAATAACAAACCAAGTCAAACTTGAACTTCAAAAAGAGGTTCTGATCAAAGACTGTATAAAATTAATACGTAAAAGTGATCAAAACACCAAACTGTGTGTTTGTGCAGCTTCAATTGACATTAAAGTATTTAACATTTTGTAGAAAATCGATTTTAGCGCAATTTTTTCCTCCCGCTCCTACGATACCCCCATTCTCAGAAAAAGCAAGGCGATAGTAAATTAAAACACCTGCACGACGATTATAATGCTCATAAAATAATTAGGAGCAACCCCACAAATTCCGAAGTTCAAATCACCACCATTTCTCGCAGATTGTAACCAATAATTCCCGAACGTCAAACACGATCCTTGTCAAAAAAAATGACGTCAACAGTCTCACGATTCACCTATACACAAGTTGCAATAAGTAGGAGCAACTCAATAAATTTCGGAAACAAGCGTCCCTTGGTAACGTTGAGAAACGTTCATGTAAAATGAACGAAAAACAGATTGTATGGGCTGCTGGGCACACGAGTGGGCGAGAGTTGAAGATCGAAATAAAAGAAGCTCGTTGAGTGTGAGGAGGACCGTATTATCTGCAATGAAGTGAGTAGAGTTTGTGTACAATAGGGCGGCACAAGGGGACGACTCGTAATATGCATGTACTGGCGTGGAAAACTGTACCGGGAGGAGATGAGTGAGCACAGGAAGACGAGTGTCTTTTTCGAGAATTCGTAGGTGAACGAATTTGGCAGGAGCTGTCTGTTGTGGAGAGGAATGTGAAGAGGAGGGGAGGAAATGATATTTCGGAATGCCCACCCGAATTCCTGCAGGTATGAAAGTCTTTGGGGAAACAATGACTTTGCCATTAAGGGCCAGGGAGTCCTGTTGGGGCAGGCGCGGGAACTCTAAGGTCAAAAAACTTATACTTACTGATTCGGCGTTTTGCGTATAGATAGTGTTTAATATTGAGGTATAGGTAAAATAAAACGAAAATTCTGGAAACTGAGAATTTAAAGTGGATTTTATTTCAAGGGGATTGCTCTTTCCAACAAAACGTGGATGACCACGGTACGTACAGTTCGAGATACGGTGAATGTTCGTAAGTTCGTGAATGCGAACTCCGGTGCTCGATGGACTCGCACTGGCTCGGAACGAGATGGTAAACGACGAGATGTAACGGTTGGGACGGCGTATCGTGAGACAACGAATGTTTTGAACTGCGAACTGCGCGATCGAATGATTCATAATAATCTCGTGACGTCGGCATCTTGACCATCCAAGATCCGCGGCAAAGTGGGCGAATTCTGCAGGCGGTAAATGGAAGTTGCGGTTAACCAGCATAAGAAAAGAAAACAATAACAAAACTCCAGGTACCGCAAATTTCAAATATGTTCGAACAGATACAAATCCCTGAATGCACTTTTGGCTGAGAAGAGTCGTGTGCAGCGTGCCACACATTATTCTTAAAAATTACGTGTGTATGACGCGAGCGTTCTGAAAACATTAACGTTAGCACCTCGTACGAGTACATGGGTTACTCGATGAAGGTCTCGCCATAAGTAGTAGCAAAGCAATAAATTGTGGTGCGTTGGTCACCAACAATATGTGCATAGGATTTAAGGCAGATAGGGGATCATCACCGGGTACATGAACGAACACATGTAACGCATGTATGGTATGGGCATATATAATCTTCTCACTGTAGTCCCAGTGATGGGATGTGCACCGCGGCCAGATGGCCTATTGTGCCAGTCCTAGTGTCTGACAGGTGTATGCCTAGCTTTCTGAGGAAAACCAGGTAGTTCCTGAAGGAGTCCTCGTTGGTATCCATCCTGGGAGAAGTGGTGCCAAAGACCAAAAATCGCTCCCTCTCAAGTCTCCGGCACTGGGCCAGGACATGGTAGGGAGTTTCTTCATCCGTGCCACACCACCTGCATCGAGGGGTGTTGGCTATACCCATAACATACATGTGTTTGTTCATTCTGCAGTGCCCTGTAATGATCCCAACAACCTGCCTTAAGTCCTTCCTCACCATCCTCAGAAGGGTGTGTCTTGTCTCACTTGTTTGCTCTGAGACAAAGCGTTTGGAGTGTCTTACTCCTGCAGCGTTCCAGATTGTCTGATGCAGTCTTCTGGCATGTTCTCTCACAGTCCTTTAATTAGTGACAGAGAAATCCCACAATGGGGCGGTGGCCCAATAGGTACTGTGGACGAACCGCGTCTGGCCAGATGGTCCGCCCTGTCATTTTCAACGATTCCCTTGTGTCCAGGAATCCAATACACATTAACTCTATTCGCACTTGCTAAGGAGTTAAGCCACATCTTGCACTCACCCACCCGTTTTGACGTCGTGCAGTAGTTCATTAACGCCTTACACGACGCTTGACTATCGGTCAATATATTGATAGTTCTATTGCTATAGCCTTTCTCATGCATTTGGATTGCCCCGGAAATAATAGCATAAATATCTGCTTGAAAAATTGATGGAGTGGAGTCTAGGGCAATATACGTCCCACTCATTCCAGAGCCACTTATCTACACCCCGGATCCTGTCCCCTCCGAGGGTTTTCGATCCATCTGCGAAGATGTTGACGCCATTGGGAGGCCGAAATGGTATGGGCATAGTCGACATCCCTCCTCGCAGGTGGTGTGAAGCACATGAGGAAACTCCCCACAGGTCATCGCCCAGTATCGGAGACATGAGAGGGAGCGATTTCTGGTCTTTGGTGAACATCAAACTTCTCCAAGGGTGGACATCAAAAAAGACTCTTGCAGGAAATACATGGCTAGGAGGCTAGGTATGGACGTTGTGGATGTTATGAGACATTAGGGCTGGTTAGGGCTGGTATAGCTTCTTCGCATTAGAAGTCCGGATGAGGGCGGAATTCGGTTGTCCGTTTAAGATTTAATACCGATTTAATGACGAAGCACACACTGAATAATATCTCGGTAGTATTTCAACAGTTTAAGTAAATCAACAATAAGTAAATTATCAGTAACTACACCCGAACACTGGCGACTAGGAAGGCATTCTTTGAGCTAACCATCTCGTAACCCCGACAACTAGCTCGCAACTTCGCCGTTGTTTTTGCCACCACTCGAGCAGGGCACTTTTGGCAGACGTACTACCTGTTTTCTTGAAAAGCCTGTGCTCGGGTGTAAAGCCTGTGAAGCCTCCAACGAGTAATAAAATGGTTGGAAAGTCACAGTTCGATGGGCGTGAAATAATGCAGCAGCTACATATGTATAGATTGGCAAGTTAAGTTCTATTAAGTACATAAAAACTGAATGAAAAAGTACTGTAATAATTGCTAGGAAGCAAAGAGTTGCTGAATTTACCAATTTTTTTACTTAAAGCCCTTTAAATTGTAAAAATCTGTAGAAAACATAATAAATTTACAATACTAACTAAACTAAAAATTTAACACGAGTTCCTTTCCTATATTAAATATCTACGCATAACATTCTGCAACCCTCACGATTTCGACGACCTGCTACGTACATGGGCGCTACATCTTGGTTCAACGCTTTTCTACAGGTACATTTATGGAGAAGAAAATGTAGGTTGTATTTAGTTGAGAGTACGTCGTATGTTCGATCGAATCGTATGAGCCGTACTTGAGAAAATTGGAGAACCGGTAAATTAATATTCGAAAACTCTCGTTTTCCGAGCTATTATGGCTTATGTTCATTGGATATATAAAGAAATAATTACAGACAACAAAATGTGGTATAGGTTCAATGGACGGTCAGAGGAACATTTATCAAGAAGAATATTTGCGAGTTTGGTAAAAACCGTTGGAGCCGTTTTCCCAAAAAGCGTAATAAACCATGTTTTGGATTTTTAGGTCTATATCTCCGTTCAATTTGTTTTCATGGAGATAAATACAGAGAAGACAAGTTAGGTGCCTACTATTAAAAGATAATTTGAAAGTTTAATCAAAAATCATTAGAGCCGTTATTAAGAAAAATGCGAAAACCCGTCGTTTTTAGTTTTTTTTCCGTCCCACACCCCTTTTCCCATCGATGGAAATCGCCCGTACACAAAAAATAACAAACGAAACAGAAAAACCCTGCAATTTATTACACAATGGTTTCTTATTCTCATGAACAGCTTGACCTAGTATTACTGCTCCGAAACCCATCCCATTCGATTCAGCAACGAAAAATACTAGTTAACCATACGAAACATGACCTGACTACAATGGAACTACAGAAACTAAATATTCCCCCAGCGCCAGTCGCCCGTAAACGTCTGTAGGCATTTATGATCTGATGGAGGGGTGTGCGGAGGAAGTGGCCTTAACCCCGTCTGGCAAAAAGAGTCAGGGAAATGGGGACGGGGGCTTCCAGCGAACCTCGCTCGGCAATTGGCAGGGCGTTGCGAGTCCAAAGGGCGTTGCGAGTCGAGCGGGCCTTGAAAACGATACGAAACACGGCTTATTTGCGATTATACTGCGTTTCGTTAATTTTTTTAACCATTTTTTGCCCATAACAACCATGGGCTTCGTCCGATCGGATTGCCGAAATGGTGGGCACAACTAGATACCAAATGAGATTTTTGTGCGAAAGGACGAATTTTTTAGACCACGTTAAAGGCACAAAACTGCCCGGACGGGGGACGGACATTGCAGATTTGGAATCCCCATGTCTTGAAACGTAAAGTATCAAATTTTGAGGGGGGGTTGTAAAAACTTTTTCGTGGCCGAAAACATAGGGTTATAATTCAGAATGAATAATAAACCAAAAGGACCAGCTCAATCGGTCCAGCCGTTCTCCCGCAAATCAACAAACACACGGACCACGCGCCGAAATGAGGTTTTTCGGCCTCAAAACGAAAAGATCAGAAGAAAACTCACCTTTTTTTTGACACGATCACTATACTTACCCACCAGGCTGAAAGTAAAAAAATTGAAAAACTAGAGAAGATAGTGGAGTAATAAAATAACCATCACCTAAGAAACTAGCCCGGCGTCACTCAACAAGAAAAGCTGACAGACACAAGAAGCAGATTAAGATGATCGTTTGATCGAGTTTTTCATCGTTTCCAACGCTATCAGTTTAATTATCGAGAGCTCCAAGGAGCAAAAAGTGAACAGCCAGGATCGTAACTCCCTCAATTCGGCAATCTAACTTTCCGACGAAACTTCTCTCCGAAAACATCGACAATTTCGTCATAAATCAGTTGTTCGCTCAACTCTTCTTCAGGCAAGATCCTGAGATTCAAACCTACAACAGAGTAAATAAACGGCAGAGGGCTCAACAAACAGAGCGGCATTTATGGGTGAACTTGTCGACGCGTAAGAGAATGAATCAATCGAAGTAAACAGATTTTGAAACATTTTTCCCCTTTTGAAGCAACTATTTATTTATTTATAACATATACTGGCAGGGCCCAGTTTAACAGTGAAAAAAAAAGGAAAATAGGACAATATAAATCACAATAAAAATTCAATCGGCAGCAATCCTGAGCCAACAAACGGAAATCACAATAGCCGTCGACTTTTGGACCTAAAAGAGTTTTTCCACAACAACAGTAGGTCCACCGAATCATCGTGTGACAACCTGTTGAATTCCTCCTGAAAGCGCACCATGGGATTATTGCGGAGATAGTTGGTCGAAGGGGTATAAACATAAAAAGGCCGATGGAGTCTGGTAGCGTATGGAGGGGCGTAGAAGTTCAATCGCGCCGTGATATTTAATCGTTTTTTGCTGACGGAGATGGACGAGACGAGTGCTGGAGCTTGGGAGTGCCTGAAACTACCTGAGGAAATCCGGAGGCATATTTAATAGTTAAATCAACCTCACCGGACTCCAGACGCCGATCCAGTTCACGTCTACGCTGCTTAGTCTCGCCCCTTCTGTGATCTGTCCTGCGAAACCCGATAAGGTGGAGGATTTGCTGATCGATTAGCGTTCAAAACCCTGGATACAAAAGAAGAGTCATTCATAGCGACCATCACGGGTCGAATCTTTTCACTCTCACGTTTACCAATGCGACTGATTTTCAAAACGGTGTTCTGGAGAGCTTAGCAAAAGCATCCCTGAACCATCCCTGAGAAAATCATTTTCCTCCTCGATGCGAACAGTCAGAGACACAGAGGTCGACTCCGGAACACCATAAAAAACAACATTTTTTGCACGCCTTTGGCGCTCCCTCAATGCGGATAGTACCCTCTCTAAACGAAAACTGCCCGCATCCGGGACATTTTCAGTTGACACAGAAGCAGAAGACTCAGCCACTCGTTCCAGACGTTCCACGAGTTCAACAAGATTAGTTCCCTTGAGTTCATTAATTTCCGCAGAAATACCATTCAATTGTTGTAAACCATCCGATTTGGAGCCCTGGACCATGAGTGTAGTTTCAATGGTTGCAACACGACTCTCCAATCTTTCAACGTACTCAGAAATCTCCGAGCGAACAGCCTCACGCACCGTTGTACCCAATTTCACCTCAAACTGTTTAAATAATTCTACTATATCCTCCTTAGTGAAAGTTGTTGGAGCATTACGATCTGCTTGCCCATCCGACAATTCACTGTCACTGGAATCATTTCCTACCTCAGTGCTTAACTCAGGCTCTTTTTTATCCGACCCGGCAGAGCACATATCGCATTTCCATTTCATCTTGAGCTCCTTTTTCATTTTCTTATAATTTTCCACGGTCTTTAGACGGGGGAAATGAGGCAGAACAAACGGCACATTTCGCAGTTTTCTTAGGGGAATGTAATTGCCGAGTGCAGGTCTTGCAATCCATTATAACTTTCGGACGTAGGTACCTATCCGAGCCCGTGAGACCACCGAATAGCGCATACAAGTCAACAGCACGGCGATAACAACGTAAAAAGAACAACACAGCACGATAACTAAGCAGCGTAATTATTCAGCAGTCGATACACAGGCTCTAATATTTGACTGGTCGTTATTCGTGCACTTACCAGGTGATCAACTTTGTTCTTTTCGTAGACTAAACGAATCTATGGAGCCGATAATTATCGAAATAACTAGAGCTGGAGTGGCTTTTCACGGCTCTAGGCAGAATTGCATCTACGAGTACTCTAATCGGTTCGAAGAAATGGCGATAAATTACATCCAGACGTTCAACAGGTTCGTTCACGTAGTTACGGTGAATTCGTTTGATTAATTATTTGAACCAAGAAAACTCTGGGAGCAAAATGTCAATCGCCATAAACTAGTTTTATTTACTCTAAGTGGAATTAAATTGCAACTTGCGAGAAATGGCCGATTGAACGCTTAAGGTGTCATTTTTACTTCGGCGTAACTATAAATGTGTATGTTTGTGGTCAGAATAGAGAAAGTTGGGCCACACTTTTTCGCCTAGCAACTAGTAGAAATGGTCTGAAAGTTTTCAGTGCAAGTGAGAAAAGGTATTTAAATAGGGTCGAAGAAATCAGGAACTTTGATGTTACAGGAGGGAGCAGGATTGTATCTGTGTGGCTGACCTTGGTTTGGTTGATATTCATTATGAAGAACAAGAGAGCGAGAGTTCACGCAACACGTAAGGGGTGTGAGAAGAAGAGAGAATTTCGGAAAACCCGCATTTCCAAGAAGAACATTGCAAAGTTAACATGGCATGCACTAACTAGAACTGAGGTCACTCTGAGCAGCAACCCCCAAACACTTTTGGGCTTCCCCCAAACAAAAGAATTAAGCCGCTCGCATCAAGTTTAACACCTAGTGAGGGAAATTAGTGACCTCGTAAAATATGAGTGATAGAGAGGAAAGCGGCCTTAAGAATGCGTTAAAATGGTGTACTCTTCAGCAAAACCTTGAGAGTCTGAAAGCCAGTATAATTACAGTTGTGAAAACTAGATGAGTGGCATTGTCATTAGCACTAGCTTGGCCTGGCCTGGCTGCCCTTGGCGTGTTTCTGGATGCGGGTGGGGAACCAGTAAAACCCCTCACGGCTAGGCCTAGTACGAACGACTGGCTGCCACCCCACTTTCTTCTGAAATTGACCCCAGTAAAAAAAAAAGAACTAGCAACGTGAACTAAGAGAGCAGAAGAGGGCTTTTAACGGACGGTAATTGGGTGAAATTACGACCAACTTTTAAATTTTGAAGAGACGAGAAGGAAATCAGAGTGATCAGCATAATAACTTGCTGAGCGGGTATAAATATATACGAGCGTACAGGGGCACCCTCATTAAGAGCGACCTGACGGACAGATAATGGTTTGGTCAGCTTCAACTTCTACTCCTCCTACGTTGGAAAAGGAGGTCCTGCCTCGTCACCGAAGTCGAACTGAGCATAATAAACGTTGAACTAAGTTGATATACGAAGCAAGAACCAACATATCTGAACTATCCGCAGTGAGCTGTGGGCTGACATTAGTTTATACATTTTTATATCTTCAGTTTGGTCGAGAATTTTTCCGAAAGAATGAAAGACGTTGAAAAGAAATTGTGGAAAGCGTATAACTCGGACAACTCGTCAGAGGAACAGGCTGAGAGGAACATGAAAGAAGTGTTGCTTTACGACAAGGAGTTCACGATCCTGACCAAAGAGTTATGGTGGGCCCTAATGACGGAGGAGATGACCATCTACGGGAATCTGGAGGTGACATTATTTTGAAAAACCCACAATGTTTTATTAAATAACTAAGAACCCGCGCGCCAAGTAAAAGGCTTTGGGAAGGAACAAGAACAGTCTTACAGCTTCAAAAATAACTTCCCGCTGTCATTGGAACTGGAATGAGGTGGGCTGTGAGGAGGGTTGCACGGCTTAACTCGTAAAAGTTTGGAAGAATGGAATTCAGTAAAGTCCTCTTTTCCCTATATACTGGCAGCAACTGAGGAACTGGAGTTAGTGTTTCCTGATGCAACGTCCTTACCATTCTCGCACAAAACGCCAGACAGGATTGAGGTCCATCCATGCAGCCTCAGTGAAGGCACACTGCAGCCAGCCCTTCACAAGTACACAGTACATTCTTCGCTGATTCCAGCCCTACCTCCCTGAATCCGCCATTCTGGCTCACCCACCTTGGCCAAGCGGTACCTTAGCAGACAGTGTTCTGTGAACAGGCAAGACACCATCAGTATACTTTCTCTCTCCTGTTCGGTCCCTGGAGAGTCTAATAAATGACCAAGGCTGCCTTTGGCAAGGCACATTGCGCCAATCGGCAGCTTGGTGGTCCCTTCAAAGGGCTCACGTCCCACTCAGCAAAGACCTTGTTCACACTGCATCTAGACACCTTAAGGGGTCGGTGAATTAAATTCTTTTATTTGGACAAGGGTTTCTCATGAAAAAGCTACCTTTAAAACTCCTGTTTTTACTCGTCCTTTTCGCTCTATCTAGCACGATATCGTTCGTGTCGAAACCTGTCTTAGTCACAATTCCTTGGAGGTGCAACCATGACCACCCAGTAGGCAGCAACGACCGCCACCATGATGTTGACCACCAACTCATCGCCCACTATTAGGATAGTTGCTTTCATTCAGCAGTGGCAACTTCGACTATCTGCAACTTAGAATTATGTGACGGGGGATCGGATGGCTCCATCTTGGGGGATATTATCCTAATTCCAACAAGACTACCTCTTCTGTGTTGCTATTCCACCTTTAAATGTCACAATTCCATTTCTGTTGATTATGTATGGTTTTGGTTTATTATTCATTCTGAATAATAACCCTATGTTTTCGGTCACGAAAAATTTTTTACAACCCCCCCTCAAAATTTGATACTTTACGTTTCAAGACATGGGGATTCCAAATCTGCAATGTCCGTCCGCCGTCCCCCGTCCGGGCCGTTTTGTGCCTTTAACGTGGTCTAAAAAATTCGTTCTTTAGCACAAAAATCCCATTTGGTATCTAGTTGTGCCCGCCATCTCGGCAATCCGATTGGACGAAGCCATGGGCAAATGGTTGTTATGGGCAAAAAATGGTTAAAAAAATTAACAAAACGCAGTATAACACGGGAACTACAGCGGAAGTCAACGTTTCGTCGTTAGTACTCCTTCCCTCCCGTCATATCAAACTCAATCACCCGCCCACTCGACTCGCAACGGGTTCGCTGGAAGCCCCCGTCCCAATATCCCCGACTCTTTTTGCCCGACAGGGCGCCAAGGCCATTTCCTCCGCACACCCCTCCATCGGATCATAAATCCCTAGAGACGTTTACGGGCGCCTGGCGCCGGTGGAATATTTAGTTTCCGTAGTTCCATTGTAGCCAGGTCATGTTTCGTATGGTTTACTAATATTCGATGCTGAATTGAATGGGATGGGTCTCGGAGCACTAATACTAGGTCAAGCTGTTCATTAGAATAATAAACCATTGTGTAATAATTTACAGGGTTTTTTAATGGTTTTCATTGCGAAAGTTCATGTGTTGGATTACTATTTCTCTGGCGTATTATTCCTGGTTCCATGCATGATATGCAGAAGATAAAATGTGTACCTCAGAAGGCGCGCGTTTAACAATTATTGGCCCTGTAAGGCGGGGATAGCAGAAGACGCTACAAACATCCTTTTTGACTGCGGCCTATATGAAGATGTGAGGGCCTCTCCTTTAGGGAATTGTGGTGGAGGGATTCCTCCCCTAACGGGCAGCCAATATCACTTAAGCCTTGGTGAACCAGAGGAAAGGCCTGGAGACTTGTGAGCCCCTAGAGAGAGCCCAAGCGTCCGCATAAGAACCATGCACCCCCCTTCAGGAAGCAGGCTGTGAGTCCATCAGATGCCCTACGCCCACCTTTGCCCAATTAGTGAATGTGCCCATTAGGTAAAATGTATACCCTATGGCTCAATTTACGCCCACACCCCGTCCTGTATGGCTGCCCCTTGCAAAGGAGCGAGAGCGCAGCTATTTCCCCAGAGAGCCAATGCAGAGACAGTCCATTCGGCGCCTAACAGTATTTGCACAGACACGCATATCGGCCCAAAGGGCTGGAGACGGAAACCACACCCAAATAAGACGGACACATTACACAATAGAAGACGGTCGTACCACCTGCACCTGTTCACTCCAGTACACACCAGCAGGACAATCACAGTGGCGTGACCAGTCACAAGCACAATGTCAGGTCAAACGTATACTCTCAAATGTGAACAAAAGTCTGTTTTATTCAAGGACTTGTTCGAAGCGTTTGAAGACGAAGCATCCGAATTGATTCGCATTTACTTAGAACCCTTTCAAGAGAGAGTCGTCAAACTCAGGAAAGTGGAAGACGAATTTTTCGAGTACTTGATGGAATTCGCTTCTACGTACGCGTACGAAATCACGAAAAATAAACGGGACTCCGCAAAGCTGAGCGAGCACCACAAAAAGGTGAGCACGAAGCGGTTTTTGGAGAACGGTGGGATGAAACACTATTTAATTGATTGAGCCCATTGGCGGCGCAGTGTCGCAGCTCAGAGGGTTTGTCTCGTCCATTAGGAAGATTGTGGTTTGGAATAAAAACCGCTCGACGACGAGCGAAGTAAACTAGACGTAAAATTAAGTTAACATTTGCGTTTTTATTGCGCTTTAACTCGATGAGATAATAGTAAACACCCAATAAATCGAAGTATTAAATTATCGTAGATGTCATCCACGCACCAACAAACAATTTACGTGCTAATTTAATGTTCTTGGAGCCTTCTTAATCAGTACGGGTTGAATTGGTTTATTCATTCGTTAACAAATGTTATGTGTTAGCGGTAAACACGACTGCGCAGACTCATGGGACCACAACATATTTGCGAAGCGCATTAATTGCGAAACTCATGAACATTGACGGAGCAATGGTTTTTAGATTCTGTTCAACACTGAAACGAGGAACAACATAATCGCTCAATGTCACGACAACCACGCGACTTTCATCGATCTCGAGGAGGAGAAGGCCATTATGGAAGCGCGTAAATGGCTGGAAAACCTCGTGGAATCTTGTAGACGGTAAATAAACCTTGATGACATTCCAATCACCTTTAGATTGAACACCCGAAATACTCTTGGATGCTTTCTATTCATCGTGGTATTAATGAGGCGATTTTAGAGTGAACGTTTTCGCGAGTGTCCTTAAGTTCGTTTTTCTCAAATGCAAAAAAGACAGTGATAATGTGAGCGACGTTCTGCAGACTTGCGATATATAATTAAATTCATTAATAAATTATTGGCAGTGCGAATAAGTTTGGAATGCAGCAAGATGATAGGAAGGAGTAGACCCGATGCTTCAATATTTACTGGTACGGTTCATCCAAACAATCACCACACATATCAACCACAAAATATTTGCTTTTAAGGGGATTGTACGCGGAGTTGAAGTCAGCAGAGCACGCAATGTCGAGGGGTTGTCTGTGACGTGCTTTGGAGTGGTTGGAGCGCATCTACAACCGCCTGATGAAGTTGCAGTCATGGATGTCTTGCGCTCTGTGCGAGAACGATGAGGGCGTATAGGTCACGCTTCATGGGACCTGTGGGTGGGAACGAGAGGACATTAGGGACCCATTGGGATCACCATGAGTCACCCCCATGGGGACCCTTAGGGCCCTTGTGCCCGCAGTGGGTTTGTCTCGGTTTCCGTCAGAAAAGGGGAAAACGATTTAAAAAAACGGCTGAGCACTTCACACAGCAATAAACTACTGACGTAAGTAGCAACATCACATGAACGTTATCACATTTGGTCGAGTCAATCCCCAACCACTTTGCGTAGTGACTACTTGCATCCAAGTTACGCATTAAGAGGAAACCTGTGCAGCAGGACCAATGAACGAGCCAGTTCCAAACATTGCGACTTAATTGCACAACTTCACTGCTTTCTCTGCAAACACTCCCTAGCTGCATGTCTCGTACTTGGAATGTACAGAACACAAATTGACCATTAAAATCTATTTTCATCGATATTGTTGATAACGAATTGCGCTGCTATCGTCATTATCCACGGATGAAAATATTATATTACTTTCAAAATCGTTACAGCTTCCATCAATCATTAAGATTATTATCACTATGACAACTGTAGTTGTGTACCAATAACCTTATTTTGGCAGCTCATGTTGATCAGTAAGGTAAATGTCAAAATTTGGTTCACTATTTTTTCTAAATTATGCCTAGTACACTCACGCACAAACAGTTTTTACAAATGATGTTTAAAGTGCTCAAAAGCAATAAAACGTAAAAAGGCCTAAAGTAGCATAAAAATCAGCAAAAACTCAGGCCTTATGGCACAAATGCAGAATTACGGGAATATCAGAAAGTAGGTGGCGCGCAAAGAAGGGCTGTAACGGCTTCAAGAGAAAGGAGATTCTAGGTGCAAGACCTCCTGAAAATATTGAAGGGGGGGGGGAGAGGTGTGAAGAGGGCGAGATGACTGGAAGGGGGATTTTGTGCCGTGATTTCGTTACCTCCCAACGTGACGTTTTCTGGCAGTTCCGTGAAGCCCAAGCTTGTTCCATGCTAACAAAAAAGCTGCCCCTTATATAACTTTACTTCCTACTTCGCATAGCTAAGTAAAGTAAAAAGCGTGTTCACTGTAAAGCACTCTTAAACCATTGTCAGGATTGTATACAATTAGATCGGGTGGAAAACCAATGATTAAGCCCAAAGTTATTCAGGGGCTGTTCCATCGTGACTACACACAATAACAGTCATTTCCCCATTGTGCAGCCACTTCTGTTGCGTCGTAGTTGGAAGAGAACTGGCAAATTGACAAAAACTTGCCATGCCGATGATAGGTCTGGGTGAGGAGGCTGTTTTTCAAGTGCCTTGGCCCCTTTCACAACAGCTAAAACCGCACTTTCACTAGCAACATCTGATCAAGAGGATGAAGAGTGGGTGTAGGAAGTGGATATATAGTCACTATGAGACGAACAGGCCTGAATGAGTGGGTGAGTCACAATAGACCACTTGCTACACTGGCCTAGGCACTACATCCTTTTACTGTTCCATCATTTGGAAGTTGAACTGATCGCACTTATCACAACCAATTAAGTATCGTTATCGAACTCCAAATAATTAATTTACATCGTGCGTCCAAGAGTGTGACATTTTTTTTCACGTACAGACTTGAAGCAGAAAATAACCGCGAGAAGGTCGACGAAATAAACAAAATGATCATCGAATATAAATCAACTTGGGACACTTCCGTTGGGGAGGCTATACAAACTGCATACACTTTCTTGTGGGTGATTGACCCTCAATGGACGAAAGATATCATGTACTTCAAAATGAACTACGAAGTAAGTAGCATGAAATTGTCGTCAAGGTTATGAACCAGTTAGATTTCGATGGATATAACCAAACCCAAATGTTGAAAGTTGTGGAGGTTGTAAGGGATTGTCAGAGACGTGCATGTGGCTAGATCCTGCCATATTTCAATATGTATGCCAGTCATTCATTCGAGTATTCACTCAGTCAATGGTGTTTATTGAGTTTAATTTTTTGGTTTCAAACTACGGTGAGGGTGAATTGTGATATGATTTAATGGATATTTTAATGTATGTACCCCTGTTTTCCACTATTCAACTGTAAAATATTCTAAATCTTAGGCTAGGTTTACCTTTTTCGAGCAGTCCGTTTTGACCAGGAACGAATTACGGAGACGGGTTTTACTGTAGGACGACTCTTGTAATGGAAGAGTTGGGGAATCACTACAAGATTCGAAGACATACATGTACAAATAAGAAGTGAATAGGGTATGAGTATACAAGCACGAACAGGGGGGCTCTGAAGGCGTGAAACTGGTTGTACGGGGAAGGAGAGAGGAATCCGAATTAGATGTTGAAGAGAGGTAAAACGAGAGTCTGTCGCGAGAACTGGGAGATGACTGTCGTTCTGGAGAGCTGATAGATAACTGAGCAACACATAACACAAATTATAGTAGTTCTAAGTGCAGGAACTGGGGAGGGGGGTTGACAACTCATTAGATTGGATAGTTAACTAACTGAGGAGGATTTTCAAACAGGGGCGTCTGAATTTTTATTGGTGGAGTTAGCACGGAAGATGGTTTCTGGCAGTAGAGGGGTGGCAGGAAGGATCTTGGAAACCGGGAATTATGAAGGCTCGTTAGTTGGTGGCTCTATTACTATTTGCGGCATTGAAATTGGAAACCTTTGTAGTGGACTGACAAGCAGGAGTGATAACCCCAAGGATGGGGAGTTTCGAGGGGTCTAGAAAAAGCTAACTCGGCCTGCTCATTCAGTATAAAAGTATGAAGCAAATTATCAAAAATTTGATTTGTTCAGAGCGACTTAATTGGTTACGACTGCAGTACTGGAGCCGCATATCAGTCAGGGTCTTTTGGTCAGTCCTCGTTTAGTCTCGCGGGATATCCTATCCCCCCCCCCCCCTGACTATTTGCGTGCGATAAATATCAGTCAGTCTGCCCATCTGTCAATATCAATTCTGGAGACACAATTAATCGTCATGCGTGATTCTGAGCTCTCACTCTCTCGTTTCTATAACCAGTTTTTTCGATGCAGTACTATCCACTTCATTCGTCTAACGTTTATAACTAAATTTATCAGCCCTCGAATAGTTTATTTCAGTGATATAATACATACATTCACCTTAGTTTTGTTAGTAACCTCAATTGGCCGTGATATCCCTTTCAGGACCGCAGACTATTCGACGAATTAGAATCCAATTTGAAACACAAAACTTTGGAAGCGATCGAGACGCGAAGAGATCACGAAATATTCAAAGAACTGACGGCGTTTCAAGAAGAGAAACTTCGAACGGAAAAAGCTCAAAAGCAGCGACTGAACAGGTTGAAAAGCATGGGGCAAATACACGGCAGCCCAAATGGCGACGTTGAAGTGAAACCTGAGATCGGGAATGCGAATATCATGAAACAAGTAAGTACAACGATTCATTCAATTTTTGACTTACTTTCGTGCTTTCGGTTACGCGATGATGTCGGGCTGTCGGGGGTTCCGAGGGGAGAAACTCGGGTAATTCCACAAAAAAAAACACTTCATTACGCTCTTGATGCGACTGATGAAAAGTGTCCAAATTTTCTTAAGCGCTCCAGCCCAACGGTATGTGAACTGGAAAGACGAAGTATAAAGTAACTGGCGCTATGAATCCCACTTCATTCATCCATCCTACGCTTACAAATTCTCTATGAACTTGAATAACGTTTGGTAATTGGCAATGCTTACACTCCTGGAATTTATCGAGATGCTCCTAATTACGTTCAGTTATCTGCAGACTTGCTGCAGAGGGCTTATATGTATGAAATAACGATAACTGCCGAATTTAATCGGAAAAAGAGTTTTTATTTTCACACCTCGAGATAATGGCTCGACCCATGCACTCACAGGATGCTGTAAATTGTCCGCTGACGTTCGAAAGAACAGGTGAAAAAAAATACTCACGGGAGACACCACTCGACTAGAGCAGGCATTCACGTCCCAGCATCTAAAAATACCTATAAAGCGATACCAAACACGGCGTATTTGCGATAAAACTGCCAAAACTGCGTTTTCATTAATATCTTATCAATTTTTCGTCAGTAACAACCATGGACTTCGTCCGATCGGATTTCCGAGCAGGTGGACACAATTAGATACACGATTGAATTTTGGGCGAGAGAACAGATTTTTTAGAGCACGTTAAAGGCATAAAACGGACATTGCTGATTTCGAATCCCGGCCGGAGACGAATCAAAAAAATAGATCAGAATGAATAGCAAAGCAAACTGAAACTAAAACAATAATAAAGTTAACGTACCTGTTAGGTGAGTCCGTCTCCTCTGGCTTGTGAGTTACTGTGGGCAAGCGCTTTCGATGTAAAGACATCATCGTCTGGCCGTTTAGTCAGTACTTTAATTTCTTGTCTTTAATTTAAAGCAGCAGTTCCGTTAGTTTGAATCGTGCGGCTTTAAAAAGGGTGGCTCACAAGCCAGAGGAGACGGACTCACCTAACAGGTACGTTAACTTTAGTATTTGCCTACTGGCGGACACAACCCAATTTCTTTAATACCTAAAACAATAATGTTGATAATACAACGAATTGATTAATGTTGCCCGAAGAGCAATAAGAAAATGTCTCGCTGTGTTGTACGCAAGTTGGTACACCGTTATATTCTTCTAACGAATGTAAGAACCAAAATTAAAGTCAATTTCGGAAAAAAGATTACATTGAATTACCATCCAATTAGGTATGGGGTGGGGAAGCGCCGCTGATAATAGTTTCTGGAAATGAACAATTGAACCGATTAGATCCCATTCGTCCATGCTTTCCAGGGTAGACATTTATTTCAACGGTATAAAAAGCGTGCTAGCAGAACATTTGGATATCTCGCTGAACAACAGCTGCCGGTAATTTATGTGCTTTTTTTTATTGTTATTAATTTTGAACAGGCGTGAGCTTTTTCTCGGTGGGCAAAATTCGAAATAATTTTATTTTATTTTTTCTTTCTTTCGCCGCCAATTACTTCTATCTGAAAAATTAATTTAGGTTCAGACCAATCACCATGAGCTCCCCCTCGTTCAGCTAATAGATTGAATCTATCCCAGAATAAATTATAGCTTTCCCGTGGATTCCGGTAGCAGCCCCCCCCCCACCCAAAAATACACCGTCAGCATCGGAGGTTTATATTATCCGGATGAGGGTGATTATACAAAGCCTGCTCCCTGAAGCGTTTCGAGGCCTTTGAAAGGCTGATAATTCAATGAATTAGCGCGTAGCATAATTACCTATACTTTATCGTTTTAAGTAACTCCTCCTAATTTTGAGTCCACAATGTAACTAAAATACTAAAATCCCTTTCATTTAGGAACACTGTCTGTTGGGGGCACGAATCGGGGGAGCTCGCAACTGAGAAATAAATGAACATGGTGAGCGTTAGTGAGGATTGCATTACACTTGACAGAATAGCGATATCCGGTTGAGTGTGAGTATATGAACGCGCACAAAAGACTCTGAGTACGTGTGAAACTGGTTGTGAGATACTAAATGGAGGGAGAGGGACAGAGAGAGAGAGAGAGAGAGAGTTGAGTTGGGATTAGCCCGAGCTGAGAGATGAATTGTTGGAAAACTGGCAGACGGTATAATGAGAAGGAATGACAGAATATGCAGGAGCTGTCTGTTGAGAAGAGGAATCTAAAATTGAGAGTTGGGAAAAGATAGATGGGAAAGTCTATGATGGGGAAATCTGGAGTCAATTGGAAATAACTGAAGAGTGAGTAACAAAACCCTGCAAATTATTACACAACGGTTTATTATTCTCATGAACAGCTTGACCTAGTATTACTGCTACGAGACCCATTCCATTTGATCCAGCATCGAATGATACTAGTAAACCATACAAAACATGACCTGACTTCAATCTAACTGCGGAAACTAAATATTCCCCCGGCGCCAGGCGCTCGTAAACGTACATAGGCATTTATGATCCGATGTAGGGGTGTGCGGAGAAAGTGGCCCTAACCTTCCTTCACCCCATTGGGCAGAAAAGTCGCGGAAATTGGGATGGGGACTTCCAGCGAACCCTCGGCAATTGACACGACATTGCGAGACGAGTGGGCGAGAGGTTTTAATGAGATAGGAGGGAGGGAGAGAGTACTAACGACAAAACGTTGACTTCTGCTGTAGTTCCCCCAAGTTCTTTCAATTAGTTGACTTTATAATTACTGTAATTTCCCTATACGCAGTTGTCCACATCTGATACTCATTCCACTCGATCCAGGATGTAAAAATACCTTGAAAACGATACGAAACACGGCTTATTTGCGACTATATTGCGTTTTGTTAATTTTTCAACCATTTTTTGTCCATAACAACCATGGGCTTCGTCCGATCGGGTTGCCGAGATGGCGGGCACAACTAAATACCAAATGGGATTTTTGTGCGAAAAAACGGATTTTTTAGACCATGTTAAAGGCACAAAACAGCCCGGACGGCAGACGGGGGATGGCAGACGGGGGACGGGGGATGGTGGACGGACAGATTTGGAATCCCCATGTCTTGAAACGTAAAGTATCAAATTTTGAGGGGGTGTTGTAAAAAATGTTTCGTGACCGAAAACATAGGGTTATTATGCAGAATGAATAATAAACCAAAAGAGCTTGAGTACAAAGGTGTTTGCGAAAACAATGACTTTCCATTGAAGCTAGTGCGGACATTTTGAAGGTCAAAGACCCAACCGATTCGGCCTGCGGAACGCTGTCATTACATTTAAATATGTTCCAGCAAGAAGGAGGGGAGAGTGCATCTGAGTTACCCGCATAGACATTCCTAAGGCTCTTCAAAAAGTAGTTTTATAGTATCATGCTGGCTCAACAACACGTTCATTGTATCTTGCGAAACCGGATAGTGGCCTTTTAGTGGAATTCTCATTTCAAAGAGCGACGAAGTTGTTTGTTCCTTACACAACCGTCGTCTCCGCGTAAATGTAGCTCGTCTTGTGTCGCCGTCTGGCTCTCGAGAGGAGAGAAAAAAATTGTCAGAATGCTTCAATAAGACGTTCAGCGAGTGGTCAGGCCTTGTCTCTGGAAATAATTCAGATTCTGTGTCTGTAGGTCACGCTAGAGTGAAATGAGAAATCTTCTTCAAACACTTGATGAAAACGTACTATGACGGGTTATCTTCCGTGTGCTTTGAACATTTATTGTAGTGATGTTACGTAAATCAAGTAGATCTTCAATCAATCCCTCAAATCTCCACTCAACGCTCTGAATTCATAACGGAATGAACACGAGAACGCAGCATTGTTCATTTCGTCGATAAATTGAGAAATCTGGGATGGCCGAAGAGCACGGTCCATTCGTTTAACCACCGGCAAACATCAGTTCATATTGTATTTAGTTGTACATTACGTGTGCGTGAACTGTAGAGGCCAGGAGGTTCGTCAAATTCGGGTTACGCTGGAAGTTTTGAAAACATTAAAACACACGATTTTTGAAACACATCGTTTGTATTTCTGTTCAGTTTTGAACATTATCGAATAGTTGTGGACATTGTGAGTTTGGTGCAATCGTTAAAGCCGTTTTGGCAGCTGCGAGAGAGGATCAGCCGAGCGAGAATGAGAGCGGACCAAAAAGCAAGTAACGATTAAGTGGAACAGAGACTGGCGAGGGAGTGCTAGTAGGGTCAGCACGAAGGAATTCTTCTCAACAACCAACCGTTCAGTCACAACGTCGGTTCTTCAGACCGACCGTTTTGCACTCCAGGGCAGCCCGACCTCAGGACTGGAGGCACGTCACTGTCGACAGCAAACATTCGAGCAGCAGCGAGACCAGTTTTAACGTAGATGCATAATGGAGGGACCAGCAAAATAAATAATTTGAGTGGGCGGACAGATTATATTCTAAGCAGGAACCTGTTTTGACGAATAAGAGATGACGCATCTTCGCACGAAAATATGCATTCACCGTACGTAGCGAAAAACGGGTACGAGTCCTACGAGGTGCGTAGCTTCGAAACAGGTTATTAGACTCTTCAAAGGTGAAGACAAGTTGAGTGAGGGTCGCGAAAGGCAACAGAACCTAATTAATGAAGTACACGTCGTTCGTAGTCGCCCTGGAAGCTGGAAGCCGAGTGAAGGAGACTTTTCCGTTTGACTCCGACGTGGATAAGGAGTGTGCTCCCTGATGACTCTCGATCTGCTCAGTCATACTTCGACAGTCGGCGAGAAATTGTTGACGTACGATCGGAAAATTTAACATCCATCTGGATGAGCCACATAACGGCTACTTTCTAGCGCTGCGTAATTGTGACCTAGGCTCGTTTAGTAATTGGCGTCGATGAAACGAGCGGAACATCAGTCTCTCTCCCTTGACCTCTATGCGATCTCCCAATCACGGCTTTTATTGTACACCTAAGGGGCAGATCAGAATCGAGCGTCCGAAAAGACACGTCGTTGCCTGCTACGATATTTTTTTTTTTTTTTTTTTGAAATGGTGGATGCAAGTGATACTTTCACTGCAGCCACAAAAGGGCCTATTGTAAGGGCGTCCATGATCCTCAGATCATGGCCCCCCTGCACCACCCCCAGGCCTGGCCTCACTTGGTGTGACGTCACCTATGCACCCAAACCACCCCCGCACAAAGCGAAGAATATCCGCAAGTTCTACATTCCCCACATCTTCTGGCTGAAGAAAGCTCCTCCCAAACACACAATGGCGCAATGCCACGAGTCCACCGCACACGAGCTGTGACGTCTCTAGCCCCACCTCGCAGAACCCCTGAACCTCGCACTTGCCAATATTTGCAAGGTGGTACCTCAGCGTACAGTGACCTGTAAACAGGCCACATATGATCCTCATATCCTTCCTTCCTAGTGCAAGCACCTCCTTGGCCCTCCCTCTAGAGAGATAGATGAAGAGTTTAGACTGTTTAAGGCTGGGCAGCTGGGCCGAATTTCTTCTTTCCAAGAAAATGAAGAGGCCCCGAGAGAAAAATAAAAAAATTAAGAGAGAAAAATAATGAGACGAGTTCTCGGGTCCGGGATTCGCTGACGCTGTGAAAGTTCCAGCGCGAAGGTGGAATGGGCGACGCGCCTACTACAATGCGAGGGAACGAAGACTTTCCTTGTAGCCTTTCTCGAATCAAAGATCGGATTTTCCGGTGATTCGCTCAACTCTCGTAAAATTCTTTCCCTAAAAAAAGAGTTCGCTCCAGGAGTAGCGGTTAATAGACGAGGGGGGAGATGTGCTGACTGACTCCTATCAAAGGCAAGCGGTTCATCGTGGTCTTGCAGTAAGACGGTCGATTCATAATTCTCGACGTTAGTTGAGGGTTGTGGATCGAATCCCCGGCGCGATTGCCGTAATTTTTGCCTTAGTCAGCAGCTCTTAAAAAGCATCTCCAAATTTCCTTCACCTCAGTACACACCTATCCTCCCATTTGCCAACCTCTCTACGTAGGTGGCTCCTGGTAGTCCCAACAAAGGGCTCAGGGCCGATAGGGGTCTGCGCCGATCCCTTCTTTGCCAACCCCAATGGGATCGACGCTCTGATTCTCAGCCCAAAGATGCCTGCCTCTGCAAGGCCATCCTGCACCGAGCCATCAGTGTAGTATACCAGGGCCCAGAGCGTGCGCATCAAATTGTGTATTGGCCAGGTTTGGGTACCCATTCTGTATATTTTCCTTTGTCTAAGCCTGAAGGTGTATTATTTTACAACCAGAGCCTCCTTTTCAGTTTATAACCCTTTGTTTTAGTTCTAATATTTCTCATCATTACATTTACTTTACTTCATTTCCATTTGTTTTGTTACTCCCAATTATCTATATATTTATGTGAGCCGTGAGTGCTGACTGCGACCAACTGAGGTTCACTCTGCTCATAGTGTTTCTACACTATTTTATCAAACGTCGAAAATATTAAGAATTATAACATGACTGTTGGGCTCATGGGAGGGGAAGCTTTAGTTGGTGTAAATGAATGAGCAAAACGTGATGAGCGTGAGACTGTATAAACTCTTTGAATTTGAGTTTTAATGAGTATTTAAGTGCAACAAGGGGGTACCTGAACAGGCTAACTGGTTGCAGGGATCGAGAACATAGAAAGAGGGAGTAGTGGGCCTTAGACATGAACAGCACTAGAGCTGAGACACGAGTGTGTGTTTTTGCGTTGGGTCTGGGCAGAGCAGAGAGTTAGAAGGTAGTAAACTGAATGGTGGGAAGTGGATAATTTGGAAAGTCCAAAAAGGAAAATCCGTTGTCGGCTTTGGCAATAAACGGAACGGGACAGTTCAGACTTTCCTGCAGCACAAAACAAAAGGCTTCAACTCAGAAAGAGCTGGACTCAATGTTCGGGGAATACCCGAAACAGTAACTTCTCGTTAATGGGCAGGCAAGTGTGGAAGTACCGAGCTCAAGACTGCAACTAATTCCGCCAGCATCGAACAATGGCTGTACCAACAATTCAGAAAACTATCTCTTATGAAAACGTCCATGTTTGTGTAGCACATCTGAGACCCACCTCATTCGACTCACCATCGAAAATTGACCTTTTCTAGGGGTCGCTTGGCAATTGGCAAGACGCGACGAGCCGAACTGATGGGTGGTGAGAGTGAGACAGTAGATAGAGCGTGAAACGAGTGCAGACCGGGAAGAAACAATAACTATCGCTACATTGTCCCTCGTGTTCTTTCAAGTAGTAGAATCGCCTCACTATATTTCCTATAATTTCACTCTTTTCCTTCTAGGCACAGATGCACACCTCCGAGACCCGTCCTATTCGACTCATAAAATACCTAGAAAATGATACCAAACACTACGTAATTCCGACAGAACAACTAAAATTTCGTTATTCCTACAAATAAGACGAAAAATACGAGAGCTCCAAAAGGAAAATACAACAACTTAATATTTTGTTTTGTTTTTGACGAGAAATTCGCCATTACATGGTTTGATACAGCAGTGTGCATGAAGTCGACGTGGGACGGCATGGGAACGGCCATGGACTTACCAGTCGAGGGCTGCAGATTTCAACCAACTGGTTCAAGTCTTTCAATGCGCAGTAGAATCGACAAGAAAAACGTGCCATAAAATCTGCGATGAATGAAGAGCCCCCAATAAACCAATTCGTTTAACCGCCGGCGAACATCACTTCATACACGTCTGTACGACGCAGAGACACTGGTATTTTCGATATCCCGCGTCACCGCTCAAAAAGGAATCTCCCTGCAACGGCGGTATGAGTTATCGATGGAGAACGACGAGCGGTGCCGGCTGAGATAAGCGCCTCAATTTACGGGGATCGTTGGAACAGAAAACGGGGTTTTATCGAACCCACGGGGCTCCATTCACCTCCTAGTCAACCTCAAACCCTCCTCTGTTTTCAGCTTCCTGAAGCTTTCTTATGAATAAGGCTCCTGAAAGAGGGAATCTACTTTCGAAGGTTTTTACCAGCGGAACGCTCCTTGCTGATGTGCACAATTCGTCGATTTTCTCATCCATCGAGCTGTAATAAGTTCGTCTACGTTATTACGATTCAAATTTGTTCTAGGTCGTGGTGGGGAGGGGGTACTCCTCAAACCGAAATAGAAATAGAGAAAGATAAAATGAGCTCAGTGAAGAATTGATCGGATTACTAGATTTTTTCTTTCAAGAGTTTTTTCTTTAACCTTTCATGTTTAATTTCAATTAGTTTGTGTATCGACGCGGACACAACTCATTCCGTTCATATTCCTTCCTTACTTGGCTTCATTCACTGTACTCATTTCATTCGTGTCACACATTGCATCATTCCCTTTACTTATTTATTTCAGTTTTAATTTATTTATTTATATTTTATGTGGTTGTTGGGTGCACGAGAGGGTGAGTTTGGTACGAGCGAAAAAAGGCTGACGAATATGGTGAGTGAATGAGAAGACTGTGTAATAACATAGTTATTGATAATGAACAGAGCATGAGAGACAGGTGTGTTTTCTCATCAAAATTACGGTTCCTTAATACTCAAAAGTCAGTCGAAAGCCATCGAGGTTAGCTGTTCAAGAGCCTGGACGCTTGCTCAGGATCCAGAGCTGTTGCCTACTTCTTATTCCGCATGAATATGAACCAGGGGAATGCGTACTATCGGAGAGGAGTTCTTAATCTAGTTTCCCACCTGACGTAACTGCTTACTTGGGTGGCAAGTGTCGAAGGGACAGAGCAGCTGTGGTCAGGTTATATATATATTTTTTTTTTGTCACGAAAACTGGGCGAAACGGTTATTAAGCTTGCTGTAAGGTGTGGCTGCCCTTCAGACAACCATCGCAAACTGTTCTAGGAACTAGGGTGGATCAGCACACTGTTGCGTGTTTCCTCTCCACTGGAGGCGCAAGACGTGCGGGGATGGAGGCTCTTTGAGAAGCCACGTAGTTAAGTTGCGTTGTCCCATAAGGAACTCACACACTTAAAGCGTTCACGGATGTTGCGGCACCAAATTCACAGTTTCGCAGGATCTCTGGATATGTGCACTGGTGTACGGATGAGAGTGGAGAGTGCGTGAGAAACTAGGTGAGAGCTGAGAACTCTCTCCGAGTCAGTTTTGATAAGGAACAGACCTGTGTAACACGGGTACATTGACCCATCAGCTCTCCAGTTCCTCAAAGGCTCTACCATCGGCCACGTTTGCCTCATTACTAGCAATTGGCAACTTGGGATGTGTGTTACAATGACACTATCCTCAAGAACGAGGCTATTTAATTAGCCACTGCCCCTTTGTCAGCCCTTTAAGAGTTGAGTGTCTGCACGAGCACGAATAGTAGAAATGCCTAAGGTGAGAAGGTAAAGCGAGTGGGGGGAAGAAAAAATCCAACTGAACCTTTTGAAAACCTAAGAAGGGAAAATCCGTTTTCGGCTTCGAAAATAATCCTTAATCATTTGGTCTGCCGGACTTTGATTGACAAGTGGGCCAGCACAACTTCAATGCTTAAAAGAAACTCAAAAAAGGCAGGGGATCTGCTGAGGGCCCCTAAACGAACTCGTATTTTTATTTTGTGTACTGTACTATTGATCTCCAACAACACAAACTTTTATATTTTTATTTATATTTTGTTTCGCAAATGCTTAGTTTTATTACATTTTTACCTACTGGTTGATTTGCTCTTTTTTTAAATTGTGTATTTATTGATTTTTAAAAAGCGTGAATAAAAAAAGAAACTATGTTAAACGCCTCGAACAATTTTCAATCCTTGTTCGACGCAAAGCGTCGAAGTGGTTAGAGCCTTTGACCTCGGACTTCCCCGAGTTTTCCTATCGACGACAGAGCTCTTCCAAATTCTTTCTGCTTCCAACTATCGCCCCAGTAACTTCTCACTCTCTCGTAGGGTTGCCCGCGCCAGTTCAGGCGTTCCGAGAACTGCCCTTGTGTCACCCAGTTGTACTCTCATCTCATCTCCATTTTAATTCAACTCAATTCCGCACGCACGTATATTACAGTCCTCCTCACGCTCACCGAGTTTCAGTTTTATTAAATCCTCAACCCTCCCCCCCCCCTCGTGCATCCAACAATCCTTATTAAGTAATTGTTACAGAAAACTTTATTATACCACTGTGGAAGTTCGAAGGTGGGTAGTAGGGTACAAAAAATTATAATCTTATTCAATATTTGGCTAGATATACATTCTAACAAGCTTGTGGCCAACTGCTATTAAGTCAACCGCTACTTTATTCCCAGATGAGCATGTTGAAAGAAATCGATGTGAACTTCGAAGAACATCAAAATATCGTTTTGGACCGGGAGAGACAGCGTCGTGAAGGACGGCGCACGAAGAAAGAACAAATTTGGAAAACTCAGAGCGACGTCGAAAATACGGTTCACTTCGCCAGTGGAAAAAATTTGGAAGCCTATCAGGATTTGAAGAACAAAATCGCCCAGTATGATTTAGAGTACTCGTAGTCTTTTGAATAAAAAGGTTGGTACGTCAGCTATTTCAAACTAATAAAAATCGCTCTTTTCAGCAATAAAAGTAAAAACGCTGCATATTATTACGTAACGGTTAATTGTTAAAGAGATTGGATCAATTATTCTCACGCACAGGATGGTTGCATAGGTTGACGCAGTTTGGCACCTGCGAGACCCACCCTATTCGACTCACCGTCAAAAAATACCAGTGAACCATACGAAGCCTATGGAACGACGGAAATGACAAATTCCAGGCCCCTGTGGGTGTCCGCAGGCAATTCGCATGACGTGACGCGTCGAACTGACGGGTGGATGGTGGGGGACGCGAAACCGATTACTTTCGCTGTACTATCCCACGAGTTCTTTCTATTAGTATAGACTTCGGCTCACTTTAATTACTCTAATTTCACTGCTATCGATTTATAAGCAGTTGTGCATGTCTAATACTCATTCCATTCGACCCAACATCTAAAAATACCTTGAAAGCGATAACACGCGCATCGTATTTGCGTTAAAACTACCAAACCTGCGTTTTTGTTAATTTTTTTAACCATTTTTTGCCCATCATCGGGCTTCGTCCGATCAGATTGCCTAGCAGAATGCACAACTAGATACCAAATGGGATTTTTGTGCGAAAGGAGCGATTTTTTAGTTCCCTTTATGGACAAAAACGGCGGATGAACATTGCACATTTGGAATCCCGATGTCTTGACGTAAAATGTCAAATTTGAGGGGAGGGGGGTTGTAAACAAATTTCCCTGGCCTAAAATGTAGGGTCAGAATGAATAATAAACCAAAACATCAAGAAAACGATACCAAACACGACGTAAGTACAATAATGTATTTTTAATGCTAATTTTTATTCGTGCATGACAACAGTAGGCGGTTGGATTTAGGGGGAAGTAGGATTCTAGATTTTCGTGACAAAGTACGGATTTTTTAGACCACGTTGAAGATCAAATGAGAGCGGGCGGGATAGCGTTTCTCATTGTCTTCTTTCTTGAGAACGACGTACTGATAATTATTTCAGAAAATCCGTTTTGGTTTTGTTATTCGTTCTGACCATTTTTCCCGCAGATCTAGGTTGTTCGGGATCTCGACATCACGAGGCGACGCCAGCACTTATTAAGAACACATTATTACGAATCACCCGCTCGCGCAGTGCGCGGCCATATTCCGCCTCTTTTTTTCGACCGCATTATTGTTGTTTAAAATGTCCGTTGTTTCATGATACGCCATCTCAACCGTTTAGTTCGGAATTTACTTTTGTGTTTTGAGTCAATCGCGTATCGGAGTTCGCGTTCTGTCGGCGGAATCTGCGACCGGTTCACGAAACACTGATGGAACTATATGCCCCGTGGACGTCCCAGTACGTCAGTGCCACAACGATTTGAAGGAAAGAATAATCCCATTGTAAATAAATACAGTTGAACCAACGTTAAATTCTCGACTTCCTCAAGTTTCGTTTCATTATTCCCCAATATTAAACATTACCTAGGTTTTCGATCAGAAATATTCGTTTACGGTTCCCCAAAAATTTGACACCTTACGTTTCGAGGCATGGGGTTTCCAAATATATAATTTCCGTCCGCCGTCTGTATTTTGCCTTTAACATGGTCCAAAAAATTAGTTCATCACAAAAACCCTATTCGGTATCTAGTTGGGCCCGTCAACTCGGCAATCCAATCGAACGAAACCCTCGGTTGTTATGGGCAAAACATAGTTTTAAAAATAAGATAAAAAGTAATTTTTGCGGTATTATCGCAATTACTTGGTGTATTTTTTTGTGCTAGCCACATAGATGAACAACAGTGAAATCGGAGTGAATATAGTGAGGCGGTTCTGATACTTGAAAGAACTCGCCGGACAGTACAGCGGAAGTAATCGTTTCTCACCGGCTCATTTCCCGCTCTGCCTCCCGTCTCACTCCAACCACCTGTCGACTCGGTCCGTCGTCCCAATTGTTAATTTTCGCAGTTCCATTGTAGTTGTTTTGCCCCAAATTTAATCAAACCAAGGCGTGAGGCGCAGTCATAGTGGCGGAATGTGAGAAAAATAAACGCAATCGGGAAATACGGAAAAATCAAAATATATTGCGTGCAAATAAAATTAATAGGGTAGACCGGGAAAAAGAATCTGAAATCGGGGAAATAGAAATAAACTAAATAACACTTCTTTTCACTTAACCAAACTACTTCCCAGTTCGATAGTTCGGATCCCTATGGACGCAGCGGAGAATTTTCGATGTCTTCTGGCCCAACTTCGGGATTCGCAGTTAAACAGAGGAAACAGAGGAAAATAGCGGTGGTGCACAAGGTAGCGGGTGGACAGAGCGTCACGAAAGGAACTGAGATGATGTTGCGACAAACGAAGACAGGAGCCGCCGAATCACGGTAGTGGGAAGATCAACAGACGAAAGGTTGATCCTTATATGCGTCAACAATGGGCGAGACGACGATGGTTATCAGAGATGTGCTTCATTGAACTCGATGATTGATCTGCACCGAACGGTAGTGGTAACGTTTTATATCGTTTACTAGCATTTTTTGGTGCTGGGTCGAACTGTTCTGTAGTAATTTGCTGCGTTTTTGCTTCTTAGATCGCTTTGCGTTCTACGTTAACGAGTGGTGAAAACTCCGGAATTCATTAGGCCGCAGCTTCTTATGCCAACATATTAGTAATTACTAAAGTTAACGTACCTGTTAGGTGAGTCCGTCTCCTCTGGCTGGTGAGTTACTGTGGGCTTTCGATGTAAAGACATCATCCTCTGGCCTTTAAGTCAGTATTGGTAATTAATGGAACTGCCAACTTCACTTTTCTGGGTAAGTTCCTGTTCACAGCTCTGGATTATAAGAAAAAGTAAGCCCAAAAACACGACGTTTTAATTCTGAAATTTGTCACTCCTCTCGACGTTTTTATGGTAATTACTAAACTCCTATCGTACTTGAAGCTCATTTAACTACCGCTCTCTTTTTTTTGGGAACTCTAGTCTGGTTTAAGCCGGATATATCAGGGGAAAAGTGCACTAAAATCGCTACTCGTCCAAATTTGTGACAATTTATAGTGCCTGGCAAGACCTTTCCCATCGGACGATAGTTTTAAGGTACTATTCCGCTATTTGGGCCAGTTCGAACAAAACGAAACGGCGGTGGTTGGGATTCCGGAATTTCTGGAGTTGCGACTAATTATCTTATGGGCGTTATTAAACGCTCATCGTATGATTGGTTTATTAGACCAACCACTCTGATTTTTCTCAGAGTAATTTTTGCGGAATTTATAGAACAACAACGCACCGAAAATCCATTTTTTCCGAAATTTTTGAGAATTTGTAGTCCTGTTTTCGCCACTTTATGATATTCTTATGTTATTTGGAGCTGTGCGCATACAAAATATAATCAAGCTCATTGGTGTCGTTTTTGAGAAAAAAAATTTTGCGTTTTGATCACTAAGATTGATCAATTTTGCTCATACCCTTATTTTGGCGTCCCACAATGATCTGCAAGTTAAATTTAAAATTTGAGTCGATTCGGTTTTGTTCTTTTCTCTCAACCTCGTCCACACACAGAACGTTTTCTGAAATAGTTTTTGTCGGCCCCCGACGCTCCTAAAACGTGAAGATCCGGGAAAACTAGAATTTCTTTTTCTGCCGACTATGAAAAGATTAAGGACTAAGAAAAATATAAAGTAAGCGTATCGTTACAATCACTATAGCAGTTTGAAACCATTTTACTCGTAAAACTGTGTCCATTTGGTACGTACAAACCGCACGGGTGCTGTGATCGCGTAGGTCGGCAGCCCATTTAATAACTCACGTTTGCAATACTGCCAATAGTACGTAGAACATGACCACTCTGTTGATGACAGTGAAGCGTTGTATTCCACCGTCTTACATTAGAAGGTTGCTGTTTTGAGAGAAGGTACGTTAGTAATGAACGACACTATGAGAACACCGACAGGGTCAAATGAACCGTTCAGGAATCAATACCATACCAATTACTGGTTCTAATAGACCTTTAGTAGTGATTGAATATTGTCGTAAACGTCTGGCACAATACAATCCTCAGTCAACGTACCAATTGAGACCCAATTAAGATTCTCGATTTCAAACTTGTACCGCTAAACCGTCCCGAGTAATTGAATGTTCTTCAAGACCCGTGTGATCAAGGCCTCTGCTTGTTCGGCGAGGGCTCTAGTGACAGCACGTTCATCCACTCACTCGCAGACAATAATCAGAAATGGCCACTCGGCTCGTCGACTGGACTTAATTGCACGCGCGGAGATACGTCTCACTTACCTCTCAAACATACCAGGTATCGTACGTATGCGTCTTAAGGGTTAATTAAATGCGCAGCTCAACAGTTTGACTTGTAGTTTTATTGCTAAACACACTAACAGCCGACCGTTTCAAGAGAAATCACAACGTTAACATAAAAGAGCCGAGCTCTTCAACAATAATAAATACAAAATGGTATTTTTTAATTCGCGACTCTTATTTGTATGCAAAAAATACAATATTTACATTTACGTACGTTGGTAAACTTAAATTAGTACGTTTGTGTCTTTAATACGTTACACGCCCAAAATAATTAAAGCTTCGTGAATTCACAAACAACAAAAGCAGTAGTTGAATAAACAACGTTATGAAAAAAATCGGTGCGTGAAGTACATGAGCCAGAATACGGTTCGAGGGTGGTGTTTCAAATGTGGCTTGCGAGTGAAATATCGAAATCGTTTGGTTTCGTTAGAGAGCGTACACTTATTAGAGATTCACATGCTTAATAAGAAAATAATTTGATGTTGTATTGACATCTGTTTCCTCAGCCCAACGCGTATTAATTGATTTTCATCGCACCAGCAACTTCACGTGGTAGAACGTCTAACGCTGTGCATGGAAAATGGTAGTGGTTCAGTGTCCAGAACTTATGGGGTCGTACGAAAGACTGTTTGAGAAAGTCATATCGTCAACTTTGAACAATGGGGTTATATCAAATCGAACCATTTCGTCATCTTGTCTCGCTCATTCACTTCACACATCCCTGATCGACGTCCATCAACTCACTCACCCCCAGTGGCACTATCACTTGTCAATCCAATAACCCGCCTTCATGTTTACCTTTCGCATTATCAGCCATCAATAGAGTTACCAACAATTCCAACTCACAAGTCTTGCGTTTATTTATATTCATTGATTGAGGAAGGCTCAACACTGACTTAATGTCGTCTGCGTCTTCCAAACGGCACTATTCATAAATTAGTTTAGAGGTATTGCCCCCAATAGCGCCTGACCGCCCACTCGAGGGAAACTTGCCCGCCCTAAACCGATGGTAGAAATGGGCCTGGCCATTTTGTGGCCTACCTGGCTTATTGGCACTGGTTCAAAGGCCCCAGTTCCTTTGATGTTTGATTCTGGCAAAGCGTGAGGTTGCCCCATCCCTCGACTCTACATCGTCGATGCACCCAGTGAACCCCCCACAACCTATGTAAGAGGGCAGCTGAAGAACTCGTTGTTGGAGGGGGGGGGGATGTGTGGTGCCCACTTGGGCTCAGTCATCTCATGTTGATGGTGCTTGCAGATTTGAGCATACGTGTTCCCTCGTACCCAGTTAGTGACCACTTCTTAATGTGTGTTTGCACAATTGACCGGTCCAGCTGGAAGAGTACCAGCAAGGGCCTGTATGGCCAAGCGCGAAGGATTGCTATACGCCTACAGAAAGGAACCTCAGGAATAAACAGATTGGTATCAATCGGCGCGACACCTCGTGCTAGTACCGACCTCTCGAAGATCAACCACTTTTATTCGCTATCTCAGCCTCTAGTTCGGGGTTTGTCACCATTCCAGGCCTTTTGAAAGAAGTGATTCCCTAAGCCACCAGAGCGGGGTTCACTCACTACCTACGTGCTCTACTCAAATTTGTCACTCGCGATTCAGAGCTGGAGCTCTTCAACGTCGTACCACCCACCACCTACAGTTCTTGATGAATTCACAGTTGGAACATTGGAGAGCAAGTTACTAAATCTTTGTGATCTTCATTCCATTTCTCATACCCACCCACAGTTATCAATAGTTATTAACGCAAGAAATGTCACTCCCGTTTCCTCGTCCAGCTCAGAGCATACGCAAACACCGATCGACGGCCTACATGACGGCTGTCTATGATTTTTACGGAACCTTCATATTTACAATTCTATAATTATAGAGAAAACATTGTGAAAAAGTTCGACAAAGAGAGGAAAATAGGCCATTCCGGAATATTGAGGGATGCCGTTGATCGCCTCCATTAAACGTTGATGCCATTAAACGCATATTTGTCTTGGAGCGCTAGTTTGAGAGGGATCTAACAATGTTGATATTTTACTGTGCTGCATTGTGTTGTTTGCAACTGTGTACGCAATTAATTTAATCAAAATCATTTCATCCGTTTTTAAGTAAAGTGGTGTTCCGATAACCGATCAATTTTTGACTCAAATTATTTCAAACATTGAACTCGGCAATAACTTCAATTATTTTCAACTCGAGCCTTTTTTCGCCTAATCACGTTGCGTGTTATATTTTGTAGGACCAAGGAAATGAAAGAAACAGGGATCTAAAAGCACCAACATGCACGAGTTGTCAGTTTGACTACCCAAAAATAGCGGGAAAACATAGTAATATGGAAAGATTTAAATATTTAGGGATTCTAGTGGGAATATGGTCGGACTCAACGTATCTGTTGGGTGAGCCCGTCTTCATTGTCAGGCACGGAACAGTGGGCGAGCGTCTTCGATATAAAAATATCTTCGGGCCATGAGCCGGTTCTTTAACAAAACACAGTAAGTAGTGTAGCCAGAAAGATATACTTGTAGTACCGCAGCAAATCAGCTAGGTGCCCTGAGGCTGTAAGAAAAGGAGCAACCAACAGTTTAGCCCAGTGGTACTGTCGTCGCAGCCTCGTTACTTCATAACGTCCTCTGCAATGGCCAGGTGGGCACCGAGCACTGGTTGCTTGCAACACATCTGTGTCCCCTGGAACCACCAAGAATTCCCGGTAGAACAGATGCTGGGAAGATGGCGAAATGCGATTAAAGCGAAGCTTGCCAGGGCGCAACGACGACGTCATATTAGCATGTCAGAAATGCCATGAGGACTCTCTGGACGCTACTTTTCTGAAGAAGTTCTGGAGGAGGGGGTAGACACAATTTCTTCTCCTTGAATTCTAACCACAGCCACCACGGGAATCTTAAGCATGATTCTGAAGTGTAAGTAATACTAAGCTCTGGGGGTCGCTTTTTGGGCTTCACCAAAACCAGGAAATGAACAGGTTGGTTGGTGGAGCGCTAACGCGCGTACAGCGGAGCTTTAGAAGAGGGGGCAGGTAAGATTATCTGCTCAATAAACACTCAAGCTCCCTATGCAGACATTACGTATCATTTTCGCTCTGATTCAGCGCCAAACTAATCAGTACGTTCAAAATTGTTGCAAGTTTGTCAGATGAATCATTACGGATAGTGGGTTTTGTGTTATTGGTTGTTTACAACAGTGCCTCAAGAAAACCGAATTTTGAAGTCGAAATTGAAAGAAGTAATACAAATATTTCCACGTAGTACTCATAAATAGTTTAGAAAGTCAACCATTCAACAGACTTGTCTTCAATAAAACATTCATGCCGAGAGTGACACAATGGAAGTGAAACGATCGTCATCTGGTGAATCTTCTTTGGAACCTCATGAGAATTCTGTAACAAACAATATTGCTATTTACGCACCCTTCAGTTTATAAAATTAATAATCTTTTTATTAGAACTCTGAAGTCTTTGAAACGTAAAAGTTCAAGAAAACATTTCAGCCGATTACATAATTTTCTTTCCTACTCCGTCCAGCTAAGGAAGGTAACAATGGCGTCCGCGTTAACATAATAACATCAGGAATGAATCGTCGGAGAATTGCATGGGAAAGACTGAAAGAGACACACTCAAAATCTGCCTTGAGGTGTGACACGCGTGGGAGGTTGATCGAGTAGAGTGGGGGGTTGAAAGGAAATCATTGAAAGCCCTTAGGCATTAGAATGCAGGATCGACTCTCACTAAGCCGGCGTATCAGCATCGCCCCCATCCTTGCGAAGCTCCATCTAGTTGCGGTTGAAGGGCAGAAGCGCTTCCATTCTCTGGCGCCCTTATGGGAATTCCAGCTCCTATTGAATCTTATCTATCACATAAGTAGGAGCTCTATACCCGAATATGCGTCATTCAAAGTACATCAGGCTGAAACTCACAACGAACTCAACCTCATTGGCTGGAAAATGTCGGTTTTGACTCTCGAATTATTCCCTCATCGTTATGATGTTCAGACAACCCACAGAGCTATCATTTGTGGCTCGAAATATTAAACTGGGGAAGTTACGTTTAACGGCAAGAGAAAACGCTTCAGAATTTAAACGAAGGATGACTAATTTCACAATCTCTATTCCTTATTCGTTGGTGAAATTGTAAACCAAAAGCGGATGCTTGCCCTCGCGAGACCCAGTGTGCAAACTAGCAATGCTGACACTCTCCAGACAGGGTCTGTAAGTTCTGATTAGCTTCCCCACCAAACACTGTCCGCTCAGGTATCACCTCAACAAGATAGGCATCTCAGGGGCGATGGAATGCCGACTTTGCGGTGAGGAGGACGAGACGACAGAGCACGCCCTACGTAAATGCCCTGCCTTGGCAGTCCAACGCTTTGAACACTTTTCTCGTGGGTTCATTGAACCCCAAATCGTAGCGGGGTTTGTGGCGAAGGACATAATCGGCTTCCTAAGGGGAGCGGGTATGTACGACGCCTTCTATTAAGAAAGGGCTAGTGTCACAACAGGTGACAAAGAGACTTTGTCCCGTATGCCCTCGAAAAAAAAAAAGTATATGGAGGGAAGTTATCACCCAACTTCCCTCCACTTCACGTACATTCGTCCATTTTTATGGCATCAGTTACTAATCCTCATTTGGCTATCTGTGGTGCAATTAATGCGTACTGTGCCGCCTGACTCCCATTATAGGTACTCCAGTGATCGTAGTCTAGTGGTCTAAGACAAAGATTCATATTTTGACGAAAGTTGGGCGATGGATCAGAGCTCATGATCGCTGTAATTTTTGCCTAAGTCAGCCGTACCCTAAACATTCCCCCCCTCCCCTCCCTCATCCTCGTAGTAGTACAATGTTTCAACGCATCGAACGAATTTCACACTTTCATACGCCTCTTCCCCACCCGTCACCCTCAGAGCTCTTCCATATCCCACACCTAGCCAATAACCGACATGAATTATCCCACCACTCGAGAGAGCTTTTCAAAAATTGGACGACCCAACATCAGCGGACTCCATTAAAAGAAAATGGCAAGTCTCACGTTCTTTAAACAAACTTCTGGAAACTGTTTGAAGTCCCAATACCGGAGGTTACGGAAAATCCATTAAAAGTCGGGTTGTAGAACGAGGGAGGGGTCGGAAGTAACAGGAAATTGACGAAAAGTGGAGAGAGGGAAAGCTAATCCATCCTCTTTTCAGGGATGAGCGAAACTTCTGTAATGCCTAGCAGTCCACTTTTGGAGAAGGGAGTTTAAACGGTTTTTATTCTTCCGAACGTTACGAGGGTCAACTCACCAAAAGTTTTGCTTAGTCAAGCATGAACGAGCATCCACCAAACTTCAATATACTGAGAGCGGTCATGAGCTTACGTTTCGGTTGGGAACACCTAAAACTCTGACCGTCGCCCGACTTCAAGCTGGTATTCAACAGAATAGGCAATTCAGCTGTTTTTACCCTTGAAGCAAGGAGTGACAAGTGAATCAAGGCGCAGATTATGTGGCGGCTGCGATGAGAAAGGGAGTCCTTGGGCTGTCCCTCGCCCTGTGGAAAGCGGACGAAGTCCTGATGAAAGAATGAAGACCATTCTCCCCATCTGTGTTAAGCAGCAATATTATTGGATATTTTGGTGTGATGGTGGATACCAAATAATCGTCCGGTTCCCACATTCGGCAAGCAGCAGGTAAAGCTGCCACAGCAACAACCGTGCTTTCTCGTATGATGGTCAGCACAAGCCAGATGCTTATGAGCGTTGTCAACTCCACCTTCTTATATGGGGCGGAGGTTCATACGTTGAGAACCGCCTACCAGAGGAAATGGCAGGGGTGTAGAAGAACCGCACTGCTTCTCAAGAGACTGCCTCACTTTGTAGCAAGTGTTATCCCAATCCACCAGCTGGCAACCAAGCTATAAAATCTGCACCCAAGGGGCAAAAAAAAACAAGAGGGGCGTAAGGGCTATGGCCCTTGTGAAGTGGTAAAACGAGTGGGTCACAGCCCAAAAGGGACAGTGAACCAGGCTGCTGATTCCAGCGCTTTGTACATTAACCAGTTCCTCACGGAACATGGAGGAGTTTCCCAAATCGCCTGCACTGCAGGGCAATTGTGGATGTTGCTTCCCCTACCATCTTCTTACGCTAAAGGAGGCTAGGTAGGCAACGCACCGTGGAGACTCAATCGGCGGGCTCACACCATACAGAACTCCGAAGAAAACTGGAGGTGCATTGCTCAATTTGCCGGAGCATTGATCAACCGGGTGGAGCTTCCTGATCGGGGGTCAGTATCTCGCAGAAGAATGAATGCTTGGAAGAGAAATCGCTCCTGAACATCCCAAACTGTTGGGCAGAATGGGGGGATTTTTGTAAGGGGGAAGAGAGCACGAAATAAATAGCTAAAATTATCTTCTAATTCAGCTCTGCGAGTAGTAACAATCGACAAGATCTCAGAAATGGAAGTATCCTGCCTTCATTAAGAACTCAACTGGTGCTCTTCCTCAAAATGCCGAGTTTAGGTTTGAACTTGGAGCTCTGAGGTACTCAAACGCTGAGTTATAATTCGGGTTTACGCTTTGTTATTGTAGCGTCACTTCATTGTATTACAACCGAGAATTACGAGACAATTGAAAATAAATAGTTTAGGGGGCTGGGGGAATTTATTTTAGAAGATAATAAGGAGCCCTTTAAGGATAATATGCATGAGCCTTGAAACAACAAGGAGAGGAAGATCAGAATGCGCGTGTTGTAGTTCTGCAGCGTCCTCTCGAGAACTTTCGAAAAGGATTTAGCTTGGGAGGATTACAGAATAATTCCAATGCTAGACTGGTTCAAGTCATGACCTACTTCCCAACATTACGCAGCTGTGCTTGGGGCTTCGATGCAGAGAATGTAACACTAGAAAGTGTACTTTACAGACCGAGAACCTTGTAGTTGTCAATCCACAAGGCTTTCAAGCTCATGCAAACACATATTGATGAGTAACGCACCCACAATCACGTCAGGCGGTATGTAGCAACCTACTCGCGTGTTCCTTCTGAATTTTATAATTCTAAACTCCACAATATCTACTCCAGTCAACTGCACACAACTAAAGCGTAGTCTGTTACTAATTTTGTTAAGGAAGAGATGTATGTATGACGCTGGGCTAGGTGGAAGCGTATATCCCGCGTGACAACAGGAGGTTTTGGAGGGGAAAAAAACTAGGTAATGATACATCAAAATTATATTAATATGAAGGGAAAAATAAAGAGAATCCTCGGACAAAATCAAGTGGCGGAAAGAAATTAAAAGAGAGGCGATACTGACTTACGGAACCGATTTGCGAAGTCGGAAACGGAAGGTTTCGGGACGTTGTCGGTATCGATGGAGACAATGCCAAAAACCCCAGCCGCTCGCTCGCGTAGCCCCTTTGAGAGAGGGGGGCTTGCCCCTTCTCAATGCCTGTGCACCCCCCCCCCCAGCACGTCTGTCGCGTCATGTGACTCGTCACAGGTGCTAACGTCTTTCTAACGTTTTGTGTTCCTTAAGAAACGCCTCAGGTACGACTTTAGTAACGGAACACTTCACGCAAGAACTCCACCGCTTTCATTCCTGCTGCTCCCGTTCAATTTTATTATACGCCGAGGGATGGGGCCCCCTGCATCGTCAAACAGCGTTAGTATTATTTTGCAGAAACTTGATCGCCCCTTTATCACACATAGCGAAACAAACTTAACTACGCTAAGCATATAACAAATACGAGCGTGAATAAAAGCCACCTGGTTAGCGGGTTAGTCAAGCTGATTTGAAGTTGGGACTCTGAGTGACTTACACCTGGTTGACGGAGGCCTTGCCTGCGGTTTCCAGCCACCTTCCACCATTACCAACGAAGTTTCTTCTTCCCTCAAACGTACTGTGCCTTTGAAGCTCCGAGTAGGAAGGCTGCTGTCCTCTCTGAAAATTCAACCATCGTAGTTGCAATTTCTTCAGGATGTGTCTGGTACCTAATTTATCATACAGTGGAATTGTTGGTCATTTTCAAAGCGAATGTGTGCGCGTTTATTTTCAATCATTAATCTATCACACGAATGATTAGGGGCCGAGCATAAGGACCAAGATGAGGAAGGGATATTCACAGGATTATTTTTTTGCTCCTTTCCTTAGTTGAGACAACCACCACCCAGCAAATATCGTTGAAATCTGACTTTTTGCTCACTCGACAGTTGTAGACTACTGGACTCGATGTCATTGGTCCTCAAGGAAGGTTCTGAGCTCTGACAACACATTGGCCCTCTTCTGAGTCCCCCAGAGGAGTTTTCTTCAGCCCCTGCCCTTATCTACTCCTTCATTCATTAAATCGAAGCTCTGGCCAACGGTAGACTCTCAACTCCCATGCAGTCACATTGACTCTCTCTCAGCTCCCAACCTTAACGATGTTTACCTATCCAGGATTGCGTGCAGTCTGTCTCAGTACAGTCTTCTCTCTCACTTGTAACGGGACGAACCAAACCCTTCCATTCAGCAGAGGCTCGCCCGAGGCATTTATGCTGTCTGGGCACCTCAAATGCCCCGATTCGCTCGAGACTTTGCTGCCGTCAGTAGTAACCGAGCCGGTTCCCTCGTTGCTGTGTCGCGTTCGCTCCCACCCAGTTCCCAGTTTGTGGTGGTAAAACATCTCCGAATGTAATTCACGAATAAAACTTCTTGTTCGAATTGCATTCGGCTTCTTTCGTACTACTTCCCAACTCACCTAGTGGGACACTGCTTACAATATTAATCCCCCCCCCCCTAACATTTGCGCCCACTAGTGGTCGAACTTCCCCTACATTAGTTCGAGATGCTGGCCACACGGCAGAACTTGAAGGTTCTTCTAATGCGATGGGCATTTTTGATCCCCCACCTTCAACTTTTCTTCTTCGGTCGTACTAACTAAACCCAACACCTATCAAAATTTGTAACCACGATCTTCAAAGATGAGTTCAGTTGCATTTCTAATAATTGCGATCCAAGCCTCTGTGATTGTAACGAAAATCGCGTAAAGTGACATCGGTTGTTTCCTCAGACTTTTGGTCGGAATCCCGTGAACAATTATCGTTGACTCAGGAGGCAGGCCGCAAATGATATTCTGGGAGTACTGTTGCGAGGCTTTGCGCATTCCATTTTTTGCTTCTATTTGAATGCGTTTCTCGCATGATAAATGAAACCATTTTATCGAAAGCGCAAGTCGTTTCCAATTACTTTTGTGCTTAAACCCGCGTCGGATGAAAAGGAGAGATTCTCTTATTGAATCGCAGCTCAATGTGCGTCAATTGTTGATTGAACGGAGGAAGCTGAATTTGGTACAGCCCAGTGAATGGATTTGAAAACTGTAGCTCAAGTCCGAATATTCGATTTCATTTAGATGTATCAATTTCCGACAGGTCTCTCGTAATAATGAACAAGCACGGCATTGCTGACTAAGCCAGTAATGAGATGAAAACTGATCGATAAGCTCAGTAGCGGTCAAACAGGAAAAGATTGACAGGATGTTATGGATACGCCTGAATGTGGTATTCAGTCGATAGCTTCCTCTTGGAATTGTGTCCCAACAAACATTAAAGAACTGCGTACGTACGATATGGCTGAGGAAAGAAACCCGGAGCACAAACAGCCGCTTTGTTCGGGGAAACTCGATTTTGAAATCAATATCAGGAGCTAAAGCCACAATGAAACAATAATCCTCACTTCATTGATTGTGTTCTGGTTGGTAAATAAGGATTCTACTCGAGAATGTATGCCTAAGGCTTGGGACTGACTCCCATTAAAAGGCAGCCTCGCGATCGTGGTCTAGTGGTTAAGACAATGGTTCATAATACGGACGAATGTCGGTTTATTGGATCGGAGCTTCTTGCGATAGCCGTAATTTTTGCCTGAGTCAGCGGATCCCCAAACATCTCCAAACCCCCCTCGTAACCATTCGCGCCCAACGTGGGGCACCAATGTACTGAGGTAATTTGGAGATGGTTGAAGAGCTGTTGACTCAGACAAAAATTACGGCTATCGCATCCAATAAACCGACAATCATCAGATTTATTAACCATCGTCTTAAACAACGATCGCGAGGATGCCTTTAATCGGAGTCAGTCAGTACATCTGGTACGTTTTTGAAAGTATCGCACTTCCAATGCGTGTGACCACCACTCCATTCGACACCTCTCTACCGCCATTGCACACGTGTAAAAGGCGTAAGGAGGCAGAGGCTATTTGGCGCCACTGGGGAAAGCGGTAGGAGGCCCGATACCCTGAGAGCCTCTCCCCTCAGGCAATGACTGATCTCCGAGGCATACCAGAAGTCCGCTAGCGGGTGACCGCTTAGCAACTGGTAGCACAGGCTGCTAGACGCCCCGCTGATCCCTTTATGAGGGGGGGCCCACTGGCAGATTGAGGAAGGACTCGTGCTGGTCTGGTTCACTAAGCGCTGGAGGGTGGGCTCGTAAAGCTGTCAGGCCAAGGAGTTGCTTTCCCTCGTCTGCGACAGGGGACAGGTTAAGAGCCCCTGGGCTGGCACAACTCGGACCGAAAGGTCGACAGTAGAATTTCCCGAACCCATTCGACACCTCTCTAGCTCCATTGCACACACAGAAAAGGTGTAAGCGAGCAGAGGCTACTTGGCGCCACTGGGGGAAGCGGTAGGAGGCCCAATACCCTGAGAGCCTCTCCCCTCAGGCAATGTCAGATCTCCGAGGCATACCAGAATGCTAGCGGGTGACTTCTTAACAACTGATAGCACGGGCTGATCCCTTTATGAGGCGGGTCCACTGGCAGAATGAAGAAGGACTCAGGCTGGTCTGGTTCACAAAGCGCTGGAGTCGTCAGGATGGGCTCCTGAAGCCGTCAGGCCAAGGAGTTGATTTCCCCCGTCTACGACGTGTGGACGGGTTAAGAGCCCTTGGGCTGGCACTACTTGGATCGAAAGATCGGCAGTACAATTTCTCACTCCATTCGATCATGAGGGCATTCGCATTCATGAAGCTTGAAGCTTGGGTTTAAGTAGGGTTGACTTTCCAGCACAAACATCATAAACTGAGACTCAGTTGGTCTGTCTGAAAACAGTGGAGAAGGGGTCTTCGAAAACAATTTCTTTGAAAACAGTCTCACCATGCCCAATATAATTCAAATTCGATTTGATTGCACAATGTAATGATATCACGTTAGCAGTTCGAGCAGAACGAGGATTTACTGAAATAGTTGGATACGAACAATGTATCAGGCACCAGAGGAATCACGTCTAGCTCTACATCAAACAATATTTGCAAAGCTCCAACTCGTAAGTGGCAATACGAAGGAAGAATGTTGAATTAAACAGACGGTTGATTTCATCTACACACATTGTATAATCAACAACTTACAACTCCGTGGAAGATCGTTTGTTCAATCTGATTTTTGTCGTAGGGTCCTGGTCTCTATCGGACAGGTTCTTTGTTAAAGCCCAGTACCTCAATTAACTGAGCCAGCCTGGTTGCCACAGCTACAGGCAGCGGGGTGAAAAAAATGTAATGAGGCTTAGAGAGGCTACTTGGATGAAGTTTAATTGAATTCCAAACAGGAGACGATAAAGTAATGCCAGTTACACCAGTTTGTTGTTGCTTTGCCGCCTTAGGTGGCAATATTGGGCCTGAGAACTTGCATAATTCCTACCCCTTTGCTGAATCAATGAAGGGGTTGTCGATAATCGTAACCCCCTCCCCCTTGTTTGTCTAATAGACTTCTAATAAATGGCCAGTGCCTGAGCTAACTTCCAAACCCTTATGGAAGGGCAGGTAAGAAAGCTGAGCTTAAGCCCAAGTTAGTGGGGCGTGCGGTGGCAGTAAAACAGGGCATTATTAAGAGAACTATCTAATGCGTGGTAACACGACTTTTCGCAACCCTCGTAACTTCGACGATCTGCTATGTACACGTAGCACACTGTTAAAATTAGAGAGTCCCTCCTTTCTTGTGTCCGTTCGGACCAACCGTTCTGATTAACGTAGGCACTACGAGGCTAGAAAATTAAAGTGAAAAATACAAGTATTGCCCCGAGCACCAAGTTCGCCGATGAATTCACCCTCAGCCGGCGAGCACCTGAAAAGGAACACGGGAAAAGAGACCAGCATCAAAGGAATGAGGTAAAAAAGGATCGACTCGCCCTACGTTTCCTGATTAGCCCCACAAGGCGCCAAAGCTGCACTCGAGCCACAACTGGAAGGATGAAAAGGCCTTGGATGCGTTCCGACGACAGAAACGGAAAACTCAAAGTGAACTATGACTTTGATTTGTGGTTTATATTAAAGATTTCAAAAGGCTCAGAACCGAGGTGTTTAGAAAGGCGGTGAACTTAGGAATGGCCGGGCACGGATAGGAAAAAAAAGAGATGGGAGGCGGTAAAAAGAGGAAGGGCGGCGATCCTTCTCGGGGGACCACCAGCGAACTATGGCCCATAAACTAAAACAACTCCTTCTGAATTGAACGCACACAAACAGTTGAAAAGAACAAACTGCAGTTAGGTTGCTAGATAGGTTGATCAAATTTCACTTGTATGAATGCACTGGAAATTTTAAAAGCGTAAAAAAAAACACGCGTTCCTACCCTACTGCCTTCAGAGGCAGTTTACCCAGTTCAGTGTCGATTACAAGATTGAAGAGTGTAGGAGAAAGCGGGTCTCCGTGTTGAACGCCATGTTCTATTGCCAAATCCCCCAACACCTCACCACCAATCTGAAGTGTCGTCACACCTCAGTGGAACAGAGAGGACACATAATCGACGAGCCGATGAGAAGCCCCCACACCACCGAAGCATTCGGCCAAGGACCATTAGCTTACCTTGTCAAAAGCTTTGGCAATGGTCAGGGCTTCTTGTTCTTCCAGGGCACAGACACAGACAGAAGACCACTGACTTTCTCACCCTATCTTGGGAACTAAGACAATTTAGATACGCGAGAATCTGTCAAAAGATTTTCCTAAGTAAAGAAGTATATTGAGCACCAGCAGCTTAACAGCGTAAGGGCACTCTTCCACCTATCGAATGGAATACAATCAGGTCAGGGGCACTGTTCAGGGATTCTACAGAGACAAGCATTGGACATCAAATACTCATCAGCGATCAGGCAGGGAGCGCTCATTAAAGGCAAAACGCCACAAACTCCTAGGATCCAATTTTCTCCAGCCCCCCCCCCCCTCACGGCTCGAATAGCTCCTCCACAACTTTTGAAAACGCTAATACGACTACTTCCAGGGGGCTGATTTAAGAAACCTCTATCAGCGCCCTAGCTGTGGACTGGTGCTCTCCTTACTGGCTACCTCAACTTCACTGGTTTCTTCATCCCCTGCTCACCCCTCATCGCCCTTCCGTCAAATGATGCATTATGTTCTGAGTGTGTTGTGGCCACTTACTGTTGCTATTGGGCTTGTCCCGGTATCATTAAGACTTCTGACAACTGAAAAAGGAGAGTACTGGATATTACTGCTCCCTGGAGGTTACAAATTGAGGGTTGGTAATGAATTTATCTTTCTCTTGATTTATCTTTATCAAGTGCCCATTAATAAATTGAAGTATTTCACTATTTGTGGCGAGTTATGAGATAATAAGGTTGCTGGGTGAACTTGAATCACACGAATAAACTCAGTATTTCAGACACCTCACCAAAAACTATTCTTTTATCGTTGTCGTTCCATATTTACCACAGTATTCACCATTCCCCTCTTCAGGTGGGACTCAAGAAGCTTGAGCAGGTTTCATTTTTTGCATGTTAGCCATAGACTCTAATTGAACAGCGGCCTGGGGTCCAGGGGGCTTGCTCCCGGGCAAAACTCAAGGATTTTCATGTACAGTTTGTACAAATTCAACACGTACATACGGGTGGTCAAGCATGTAAAGAAAGAAAGTAGCGCACACACGAAACGTGGAAAATACTCCACCGCAGAGGGTCCTTAATTGTTATAGTAGGATCAGTAACACGAAATTCACCTAATAAATAATCATTATCCATATAAGTAACTAGTGACATGAGGATTGAGATAGTCGTAATGCAGTGGGTAACAGTGAAATCTTATAAACTGAATGAAATACAGATGATAAAAATCGTTGAATGTCCGTGAGGCTGAGAAAAGTTTGTAATGAGCCCCACCAGATATCTTCGATTCAGTAGCTCTCAAACGTAATAATCTGAAAAACTCATCTCAGTAACAATTTCAACGAGAATAACCGTGCCTCATTCAGCCTTAGAACTCACTCCCATCCTGCCCACCTACAGCCATCAAATGATCATTACGATAGTCACACTAAGGACTATCCCCACATCAGTGTGTGAGGGTGTGGCGTTATATAGGAATGTGAAATCAATATGCTAAAAATTCGATCATAGATCCGTCAGTATTTACCAAACCACTACTTTTGCGTAATGCTAAGTAGAAACTGTAAAAACTATAGAAGCAATCAAGGTTATTCAGAAACCCCGGTTTCCAGTAGGATTAGCAACGTCCGAACTGTCTAATTCGAGAGTTAGTGACTGGCTCCAGGCTCATAGATTAACTTGATTCAAGACAAATCTAGCGAAGAACGTTTCCAAACACCAACAACAACTAATTACCTAAACCTCAATCTATTTGAACTAACTAAACCGCCAGCCTCGTTAGTTGTGAAATCCTCAACCGATTATTCGTAGTAAGGCGAATTATTAAGTCGCATGCGGTCCCTTCTGAACCCAAACCGACTCCAAACAAATTCGAGGAAAACCTTATAGAAATCATTCTTGGCCTTCGCGCGGCTTAATCCAGGTAAAATGCGTGGAAATCTGCAAAAAAACAACGAGTTAACCAAAATAAAAAGCGCGTCACATCGTAGCAAACGTTGTATCAATAATATCAGGTTTGACTTCAGCGTGTGCAGCTCAAACGACAAACATCACAAATGTGTGGCTGCAAAGGGATGTGGAGAAGTTATCCGACTGCCTGTGTTCGGCACAGGCCGAACTAGTTGGAATCATTAGCTTGGTGAATTCAGTCCAACTACTGCCCGTTCAGGCCCGTTCGTTTGGCTCCTCCTCCAGACAAATGGATTAATTTTGGTTTAATTTCCGAAGTGACAACGGATTTCACCTTGGACTTTCCAATATATCCTCTTCCCACGACTCGATTTACTTCCTCTACAACACACACAGCTCTTCCCAAACACTCGTCTCTCAGTTGTCGTGATAAACACAGCTCTCGTTTCACAGCTACTAACTCGCACTCCTCTCTCCTTCCCTGAGCAACCAGTTAACGTATTCGGACCTCCCTTGTTCGCGCTTAAATGCTCACAGCTTTCTGTCAACGTTTAATACAGTCCTCACTCACTCTCACCGCGTTCATTTATTTCCGAACTCATGCTCCCTCTCTCGTGCGCTCAACAGCCTGGATTGAGCGTAGACAGGTCTCCGTTCCAAGGTTCTTTGTCAGGTTGTCCTCTACAGCCGCTACGCCCGAGGCTAAAACGGAATTAAGAGATAGACGGAACACGGTCAGTATTGAACTGAAAAACTGAAACGGTTTTTGTGGACAACTTGTACAACAGTCGCATCGCAATGGTTTAGTAGAACCCCTGCAGTTTTGGCTTGTTCTGGAGTTTAGTTCTTTACGAACCTACCGGGATTTGAAAAACTAAAGCCTGAGGCGCAGCTGAAATTGTTGTCTATTCTGCTTCACTTCTGACACGGCTTCAGATAAACTATTTGATTTAATCATACTAATCTACATTAAGATTGTACCACACGATTAATTATAATTATAAATTCCTCCCAAAGATAAAATTCAAATAAGATACTGGTAATAATTATTATTATGAAATAATGACGCCACAACAACGAGCAGATCAAATTGTCATTGATATCGACAGGATGTTTAAATAATATAAATCGACTGACAAAATCCGCCACCTACCGTGTACTTCAAGTATTTGTTACTTACAGACCTGGTGCTCCCCGACTTCTTCGGTCTCCACAAATGAAAAGCGCCGTAGATGACCGGATTAACGAGGCTGTTGGACATTCCAAAAAAGAAGATCCCTTTTTGAAGCTCTTCGCTCAACTGGGAACAGGAATAATGGTACACGAAATATCAATCGAAGCGAGTCAGAATGGCGTTGCAAATGATTCATTATTATGCACCGATAACTTTCGACTGGGAACGCTAATCATCTTAGTCGAATTTGTGTTGAGAGCTTCGCCAAACATTAATTGATAAGAAGAAGTAAAGTGAGGGTTTTGCGTAATATCAACGAGGCCGTTGAGACAGGACCGCAGGTTTACTCAAACTTCTAAAAAAAGGAAGACTGTAGGAGCGGATTGAGACACAGTGGACGAGCATTCCGTGGGACAAGCTGCAGGCTTCCTTTCAGCCATGTCCAATTTGTAAAGCCTGGCAAATGGGGTGATAGTGGTAGGTAGCGATGTCGTTCATCCCAACCGTTCTAGTGACATTCACCAGACACAATTGCTGAAATTAAGTCCATGAAAAACTAGACTTTTACAAACATCGGAGAAACTCTTGACGGAAGATGGGTGATTCCACACCAACGGGCAACGACAAATCCAATACTGTGCTCAGGGAGTGCCATGGTTATTGCCGCAAGAAAAACTGTACTAGCAGGAGTTACCTCGTGAAGCGCGATTGACCGTGGCGGGTTTGCAGTCTTGGCCGCCCTAGGCCACCAGGCCATGTATTCTAAGTAGGCCACTCACTGTAATTGCTCTACGCACACTACAATTTTATTAAACATAAACCTGAACAACGCGGTCGCAAAAACATGAAGCCACACGAGCGAGTGTTTTCAAGGATCACGCGCATAACAATATTCTTCCTAAATCCCTTATATGTATGAAATAACTTATACGCACATTTTATATGAACGAAATATTTAATTCACATCATATTTTCTACATTTTATTTATAAACAGTACATAAGTGATTTAGGAAGATTATTTTTATACGGTACGATGCAGTGCAGCCCACCATAATGTGCGCTAGCCTTTAGAATAGTTACGTACTTTGAGTTATTTTTTGTTATCATGAGTAAATTTTTTTCACGATCGGCAAATCCGCCATTGGCAATTGGTATAACTTCTCTGCGCATCATATTTGAGTTATACAACTGTTACGGGGGGGATTAATATTGAAAGCGATATCGCAATAAGAGTCGAACAATTGGAACAGAGATTTATTCTCAATTACATTCGGGGAAGTTTTACCACCACAAAACGGGAACTGGGTGGGAGCGAACGCGAGCACGGACGACACAGCGATGAGAGAACCGGCTCGGTTACAACTGACGGCAGCGAAGTCTCGAGCGAATCGGGCATTTGAGGTCCGTTTCCCAGTCGGCATAAATGCCCCGGACGAGCATCCGCTGAATCGAAGGGTTTGGTTCGTCCCGTTACACCCCCACAAGATTACTGGACAGTTCCAAAACACGGGATGGAGCACTGAAAGCGTTATCTAATATCTGAAGAGGTGTAAATTGATGTCTTTAATGTGAATAAAGTCAAATCGTTTAACCCCGATCAAAGAAATATTGGATCTTTGCGGGAGTCTGAAGAGGCTGATTCCTGAGGTTGGTTAGAGAAAAGGGAGCGATGAATAACAGCGAAAGTCTTGGAGATTGGTGGGGAATCAGAGTGATATTTACAGAAGCTTTTGGAGCATCGAGAGGTCAGTCAAACATTGTCGCGAGGCGACATTTTACCCACGACAACCCCACAGAAAACATTGGTTGAGGGGATCCCGAGTTTGAAAGCCGGGTAGCGGTAGCACAACAATTTGTGCCTGACATGCAAGTTGACCAGACCATTCAATGATGGGCTACACCAGGGCCTTGTAGAGAGCGGCGATTGAAGGTTTGCTAGTAAACTTATCCGTGCTCCGTTTCATCTTCGGAAGACTGAGGACAAAATGGGACTTCTTCCGCATGGGCCGTCACAATTGACGTGAAAATTGATTGAGTCGAACGGAATTAACTTCAATAATTTGTTCGATTCTGTCACAAAACACCGACGCTTGTACATTTTCTTGAATGTCAACGACGAAATTCAAAGGTTCCAACGTATTTCACCTGGTTGAAGACAACGCAAAAACCTACGTTGTCCTTGTTTTGTATAGGATACGTTCCTACCTCCAGATCGTGAAATATTAACCTGCGTTGGTTGGAGCAGTCGACATTGGCAGCAAAATTAGGTTTGTCTAACTTCGAAGGGCTTTGGCGACAAGTTCTAATTGATCAGTTTCGGTGATGTCGATGAATTGTTCATTATGCCAAAACGTGAAACACAGTTCCATCAAGGTCACATTTTTCGGAGGCACCGGAGCCCCCAAATCCACGAACTTTATAACGTAATTGGAGTCTCTCGACGATCCAGCATTTCGAACATTTTGTAAAAAACCACTTTGGCCTGAGACATGTACGAAATTCACATAATTCCTCTTCACGTAACCCGAAGAGAACATGCGCCGGGATAAACTGATCGTCACACAGCATACCCAGGTCAACTACATCCCATTGCCTCTGCAAACGTCCACTGCCAAGAGGAGGAGTGGCTGGATGCTTCGATAGTACGCGACCACTGCACACTTAGAAGGGTTGAGAATAATTCTGTGAACACCATCGGTCTAGTTGAACAATCACACCTGGAAGACGTAATAGTGGAGAGGAGTTTTAACGTGGGAAAAAATCTTCCGATTATCGTCAAAGAGAAAAAACTGTATGCCAGGCTCAAAGACATCCACGACAGGTCTTTTTCCTTATTGATTAATGTTCCTAAACCCTCGAACGAGGGTTATATCAGTCATGAGAGTTGCGGTTTCGCTAATGTGCATCAGACCTGCGGAAATGTGGCAGGTATTTGGTCGTTAGCCAGTCTTCCGGCAGAGAGATGTTGCCCGTGCGTGACTGGGTAGAGGTGACCACCTGAGGAATCCCGTACCGTCTGAGAGGAGCTCTTAATCTGGTTTCCCACCTGATCTAACTATTTACTGATGAGGAACTGGCTCGTTCAGTGGTCTGGCTCAACCCATTTTCTTGAAAGACCTTCACGGATGTTGGGGAAGAACTCATACCTGTCAAGACCCTTTGACGAGGATTCCAATCTCGCTTGCCATTTCTCTAACACCCATTCGCCGGTGGTGGCAAGTTTTTGTTCCACGGTGAGATCCGCACTGAGCTCAGCCCAAAGCGAGGGAAGCTCCCATTTCACTCTCCACTTGCCAACCATACACCCAACGGCCAAGTCAACTGGTAACTGACCAATGATCACCTGGAGTGCTTCTGTTAATACAGTCTTATAGGCCGGCTCTCTCGGATTTTGATGGACTGTTAGTTTGCTACCCCAGAGAACAGGGCAGTAGCCAATCGCGCCTAGATATATGGCCTAATACATGAGGATAGTGTCACGGTAACACACACCCCAAGTGGCCTAGTAAGTGCACGCAGTGAGGCAAACCTTGCAGTGGTAGTGCGCTTAAGGGTGTCAGGTTGATCACGAATGAGCCCTCTCAGGGCAGGAGCCCTTCTGGTGCAGTAAAAGATAAGCTCTCGCTTTAGCCGAAGCTCGGTCGCTCTCGGGCAAATCACCAGTTGTTCCTTAACATTAAAGCGATCGGTGCGTTTCAATTATTTCGGGTGAGGTTACCCGGTGGTTTTAGTCGAGGTGGTCACCGCGCATTTACAGTTTAGGGCTGCCTTTATTTAGTTTTTCTAAAAGCGAGTTTCCCCTTTTTTCTTTGAGGTAGGACATAATTTTGATTTAGTAAGATTTTATTCATTTTTAACCTTTTTTCTTTCCCTATTTTCTTAACTACGCCACGTAATCCCAAAGAGTTACGTGACAAGGGACTGGAGGTGTTGGTATAGTACCAAGTGAACTATTACACTTTAACGCAAATCAGTGGTGACTAACGCGCGGGACGTTTTCAAATTGAACATTCCCTGTGTTTTATTTCTTCAACATAGAACATTAGCCGTAACCTCGAGACCGTGCCTCACCCTCAATCATCCAACAACGGGTTATAACTAGGCGACTCGTCAAGATGAATGCGGTAAATTAACGTCCAGCTTCAACGCCACGTCACCAACTATGGGATAATTGGCATTAGATATTGAGGCTAGCGTTACTGTAAACCACGACCTGACCGTGACTTCCTATCACCACAGCTAAATTACGTAGGTCGAACTTCGAACCGACAAAGGCGAGAATTGGCTCTAATTTGGCTGTATTCAGAATGCCCGTGAAACTCCTCTCACAATTCTGACAAACACGTCGTGTGGATTATAAAACAATCGCCAAACGATCATTACCTGTTTGTCGGGGTTGAGGAACATGAAAATAATCATCATGGTGTAGTAGGGCGTCCACCAAACAATGAAAGCGGCGACGATCACCAAAGATATGCGAAAGGATTTGATTTTCGCTCGATGAATGAGACGTCGCCGATTGAAGTCGATTTTGTTTCTCCCGTTCGGGCCGTCGATTACGGATTCGGATCTGAACATTTTGTCGCTTTCTGAAAATAAAAACATTTGAAACTTCTTACAGTTATATGTAATAAAAACGAGTAAAACAGAACAAAATGGACTGAATAATTGGGTGAATTGATGGACAGTGGAAAATACGAAATTAAATAAATTAAAGAGTTCCTTTACATAATTTCCTTCTCAACTCTAGCCGAATCAGTTCTGTGCCCTCGGCCTTATCACAAGATCATGAGCTTAGGGCCCCACAACCTCAGAGCCTACCAAATCTTCGACATTTCAAGCCCTAACAACACAATTTTATGGCTGGAGTTGATAACATATTTTATCTAACAGTCTCCCCGCAGGGGGTTCCCTTACCACCTTCCCTCAATTCACTTCTCATCCTTACTTCCAAGCTGTTGCCAAAGGTCGATCTCAAGGGTTGACCAGTTCCACACACTCGCTCTCAGCTTTAGCCCAGTTACACTCACCCTCTGCTCTCGTTCCTACACGGGTTGGAAGTAGTCTTGGGCAAAGGTTCAGACCATTCCTTGACAAATATTCTAGGACGAAAACCGGAACAATTGAAACTATCGTGTAAATAATACGCACTCTACACAGCAGAGTTACTTAGCACTAGGAGTTGAAATGGTTTGCGGCAAACTGCGATGGTGGCAACACTGTTGCCGTCACCTGTGCAGTTCGCCGCTGTTTATATTAGCGGAGGAGCCACATTTTAGTCATATAATGGCTACCGACATCGCTGACGAATCTTCCCCTTTTTTTAAGTCAGTGATCAAATATTTAAATCCCCCCTATATTTTTTGTGAAGTAAGGTAAGCGATCAGAGCTTGGTGTTTCATTTTCCCCATTGTCGCTTTATTGTCATTTATTACAATTCGAGCATAGGTTATTTTTTTCATTCTAAAAGGAGTTCATTTCATTTAATTTCTATTTTTTCCTGATTAAATTCAAGTGGATCCTATTTGGTTTATAACTTCCTTTCCCAGTATTTTCCTGAGAAGCATTATTTTATTTATTTTCATCAAGTGAGTGTAATTGAGTGTATTTAATTTGTTCGTTTCTTTTGGGCCCGGACACGACTTCACTCTTGTGCTGTACGCGGGTAATTTGTAAAACAATTCCCCAAGTACGTCACGAATTGGTAGCAGAGCGTGGTTCCTCTAAATACCGTGGCAAATCCTGAGGGCTCGTCCGAATGCTGGGGACGTCCGTTTGCTTACAGTCAGCAGATGGGGGAGAAAGGGACGGCGCCGGAGTACGGCAAAAGCGGCATGCATATTTCTGGCGTGCTTCGTGACTGCGTTTTAGCCACGCCGAAAATTTAACGTCGACGCACGCGACGCACAAATGGGCGAAACACTCGGCACAGCTAATCGGGGAGGTGTGTTGCGTTGGGCGAAGCGCAAATTTGCATTTTTCACAAAATGGGGTGTCGTCAAGGGGTCTTGGGGGTGCAGGAGACGATGATCGACTCATGATGGGGCAGTATTGAACAATCCGAGCAAAAACGAACAGGAGTGAACGAGGTGGTCGATGATGTAATGATCGACAAGAACAGGGAGGGACGGGGGTTGCAATGAACACGAACAGGACGCAACAAGAACGTGAACACGTGCACGATTTTCGTACGTGTGAAAATGCAGAAAATACGCGTGGCAAGCGCGACGTACTTTCGAGAGGGGTGAATCGGAAAGGCTCTGCTACCAATTTGTGACGTACTTGGGGAATTGTTTTACAAATTACCCGCGTGGACGATATACATCGATCAAACCGATGTATTGTTAAGTTTTAAACATGGAGTATACATCAATGTTTTTTTCCGAAGCATCGAAAAGGCGAACAATCAAACCTACCCCCTATTTCTCAACGGTTAATAACTCTATTTTGTATTTTTCAATTACATTATTTAGCACTCGCAAGGTGTTCTTTCAAAAAGTGGTATCACTACCTGAAAAGGCCGCCAATATTATAATAAGTCAGTGGAACCAACTTACACCAAATATAAATGCAAATGGCCGACTGAATTGACCCGCCGTCTCTCTCTTAGTCAGTTAGTTGCAATCTCTGGCTTCGAAAACCATATTATTTTCATTTTTGCATTAATTAGATACCTACTCAGCTTGATTCAGAATTCATTTTAAAATTTGCTGTGTCGTGTTAGCAATAATATTTATAAATCAAAGTGTTAAACTGAACAACACGTTATTTGTAATATTAATATCATAATAAATTTGGAAGGATTACAAAATACAGTTTCCAACATTGCATAAAATTGCCCTTAAATATCTAACAATGGTGAGCACATCGGTGCCATCAAAGAGACTGTTCGCGAACAGCGCATGTAATACTCAACAAAGGAATACATTAAATGATAAAAGATTGGGAAAAATTTGGTTTTTACAAAGTATAGATAAAAATTATCGGGATATATATTACAAATAAATGTATAGCTAATAAAGTTATTTTAATAGATGCTTGCTTTTTTAGTTCTAAACCACATACATATTTAATTTATAAAAAAACAGTCGATGTATTTTTATGCTCATCGATATTACATTGATGCAACGATTCGATGCATTCAATCGAAAGAATGTTTTTTTAAAATGTCCATCACTACTTAGCACTTAGTTGGGTGACACTTTAAGTAGCCCTAAGAGAGCCAAACAGTCAATTTCTGGTGGTTTGCTCTAAGATCCCTCACACGCGCCTTTTATCGCCCCATGTAATTCATAGTTCTTTGTGGTTGCTCAACTTGTTTGCCTTTGAAGTTACAAAAAGCTAGCAAGACATCAACTAGTTGGGTTATTTCTAGAGGAGATCGGTATGGAAGAGGTTATGACTTGAGCAACCATAGCTCTGAACCTAAGTTCATTTAGAATGTATGGACTATAATACTTAACACTGGGTGCCTTAGATAAGAGTCTAGTGGTCCGTCACCCCTCTCACTGGTACCGGAGTGGATGATTTCAATTAACATACGAGGAGAGAGATATGAGGACCTTGTAGGAGACACCTAGCCCAGAGACTAGCTTGGCATGCCCCTGTGAGACAATAGAATTGGCGCAATAAGACATTAGGCCGCGGTGCTTATCGCCGGAAGGGGCAAGCCGAGTTTGTACAGTTACGTTTCGTCTTTTACCCAAACCCCAGACTGCATAGCATTTTTCAGCGATTTGCAGTTCAAACCTCCATTCTTAACAATCCTTTGTAAACTCAAGGAGTCTTTAATCTACTCGTCTCGACACAACATTCTCTTATTCGAACGTTAAACACCACAAACTTCAATATTTCGTTAATGGAATGATCACTTCGACAAACGGCGTCCGAAGAGATACTGCGGGAAATAACGCGCTGGAAACCGGGAAGGGGGTGACAAATGAACAGCTGTGGAATGCCCTAATTGCCGCGCAAAGGCAATTACGTAATGAAAGGAAACGGTTGTACGAGCGGACAGTGCGGAAACAGAAGTAACTACCTGACGGCCGACAGACAAGTTGAAGGGTGTGGAACGGTCGAGTTTCAACTCATTCGACGTAGGAAATCTGTCTTGTCAGCGTAAATAAGAGGTTACGTTGATACGTGTTTGTCTCATTATGTTAAAGAAGGTAAATTGCAATACGACAATAGAGCCCTTCCATAGTGGATCGCACGGAGAACACATGAGATCACGACGCACTTTGGGTTATGAAACAAAACCACATTCCTTAGGAGCTTCATGTTTTGAGGCCCCACGAATGGAAAAATCTAATTTTGACACCTGACCTGAATGTGCGTGTGTCAGGCTGAACTCGTTCTATTAGCGCATGCCCGATGGAGAAAGAACGGGAGCACAAAATCAACTCGAATTATTTGAGGTTATGAGATAAGTATTAATAACACTTTTATATTTAGCGTGCAAATAACCGTGGGACGCTAAAAGAAGGGTATGACCTAAATCCACCCAAAACTAACTATAGTTTTGATAGTGATCAAAAGACAAATTTTTTCCTCGAAAACAATTCTAATGGTTTTAATTAATTTTTTTGTATATACAGCTCCAAATAACACGACAGACCCATGAAGTACTGCCTGAAAAGGCGGTCTCACCAAACAGGTACGTTAACTTTAATAAGTTATCTATTTTGGGAACTAACCTAATCACTTTAATACCGGAACCCATTAAATTGTCAAAAATTAGGAAGAAAGTCGATTTTAATAGTTTATTCCTTATCTCTCTCACGTGATGCTACTGTTCTCATTAAATTATCACCTGAAACTACCCGCACTGCGGGATTTTAACTTTAATTGAGAGTAACCCCCTTGAAAATAAAAAGTCTTAAATAAAGTCACTGTTCATGTCTTCACTGAAGAAAAAATACGTGCGAATAAAATTGATCGTTACTCACGCGAAATGGTAACTATAGTTGAGACGTAGGATGCCACCAAAATCGCCAACGGAAGCATGAACATGCACACGAATGAAAACGTCGTGTACAGTTGCTCTTGCCAGGGCTCTGAATAAAATCCGTAAGTGACGCATTGTCGAAACTCTTCGTAGAAAGGGCCGACGCTTTCGTGGAATATCACCAACTGTGAACAGGATGAAAAATTCGTTCATTAGCGCTTTTAAAGAGGGGGGTTTTGGGGGCTTTGTTGTGAGGGTTACAGTATTCCAGTGTATGTTTGCTGACGACACGGCCATGATTTATTGCAGTGTGCGTTGTGAGGCTGGCTAGTGAATGGTTGTTAGACAATAAATAACTAAACATGAACAAAACGGCGATTGTTTCATTTGCATGGTCGGACGCGGCTCTACCACCTGAAGAAGTGAAATTTAAATCCTGAAAACCGATTGCTTCGCTCTTTCGAACTGCGGATATCCCTCGTTGGGGATTTCTGCTGAGGTGAAGTACTCAAGTCTTGTGATTGATGATTGACCCTCCTCAAGTGTGGGATAAACGGGTTAATATCCGCGCAAGTAAATTATGAAAGTGTATTTATGTATTTTCCTTTCCGCTCAAAATTGTCAAAACTAGCCTTTTAAGACAGGTTTATCGTGTCACGTACTTTACTCTATCGCTAACCCACGTGAGGTGGCGCATAAAAAGTTGAAATTTTGTAGCAATACTTTGTTTGTTTTATCTGTAAAAGCCAGTGCAGAGTCCAGAGGAGCTCAAGCTACTTAAGTTGAGAGAGCTTTATGAATGAAGTGTAGTCCACCAGCTGCTAAAAAGTAACGAGTTTGCATTGCCTTCGCATGCTTCCGTAATTCTGGCTAGGCGGTTTCCCGACTGTTTCCAAACTTAGAAGCGCTGCAGCTCAAAACTTCTTTCCGTATAAAGTAACACGCGCAGTTAATTCTTTTCCAGCAGATTTAGGATCCCCCTTAATGGGGCAGACGTCGATAGGCATTTGAAAGTTAAATTTACCCTAAAAAAAGACTACCGTACTGTATTCAGTAGCACCGTAGTAGCATATTAGTACAGGGTACATATTACATCATTCTAATTGACTGCAAGTAAGAGGTGTTCGACGGCATTTTTACGCGGACAATGCCCATACGGAAATTATATTACTAGCAAACAGTCAGTTTGAATTTTTCGTTATTTTTGTGGTGCAAGTAGGAGAGGTTTAATTTATGTTGTTTGAGTATGCTCTGGGCCTGCCGTTTAATATTGGCTGTAACCCCGCACAGCTTACCAGCTTGAAAAACATGTGATGGGTGTAAACATGGTGAATTTTGATTTGAATAACCGGCCGGATACAACTGAAAGGGCGACATGGGAGTTCAAAGAGTTTATTAACAATTTCCGGTTTGGGGAAACAAAATAATTAAATGATTGGTACTTTTATAAATCCAACTCGGAATCACGAGTGGCGAACGTCGAGAGAGAGCGCAAAATCGATCAAACTCGATCCGATGTCTTCCCTGTTGGATAGTGGGGAGTCGCTGTCCAACACGTCCGAATGGTGTTGAGATTCCGAACGAGAGGAGATGAGCGGCGTATAAGATGCCGTAAATGATGCAAACAAAACGGTTAAATTAAGTTCGGTGAACGAAAAAGGAAACGGCACACACGAGGTCGCAAAAAGAAAGTTGATTGTATATGATGATGATAATGAATAATAATAAATATAATAATAACGGAAGAGGTTACAACCTCGTTCCCTCCAGTAGCGGGCAGTAGCTGCTGCTGGGAACAGCGCTGTTGGTCAGATTTAAGAACAATAGTGTGCTGGAATTTCTGCTGTTCTGTTGGCATAACTGTTGATAACTGATAACGGAAAAGTAAATGTTGGGTGCACGAGGATCGGAATAAAACTGAGCGAGAGCGTCAGGAGGACTGTAATATACGTGCGGAAATGAGACGAGTTAAAATTCAGCTGAGATGGTGTACAAATGGGCAGCACGATGGCAGTAATCGGAACGCGTGAACTGGCGCGGGAAACCGTACGGGAGAGCGAGAAGTGTATTTGGAAGTGCTCAGTCGTGGAGAGGAATGTTGAATTGAGAAGGAAATAATGAAAGAAGAAAACCTGGGAAAGGGAGCTGTTAGAACCAACCGACCGCAGCTGGGGGATTCCCACAGGGGTGAGGGGTAGGTAAGAAATACACGGAGACAATGACTGGGGTAGTCCGAGGTCAAAGACTCTAACCAATTTGACGCTTTGCGTTGACCAGTAAACATTAAGGGGTATCGGGAAAGTTTGGTGTGGCGAATGTGAAATGGGAAGGAGTGATGTTAATTAATGGTTAATGGTTAATGGTCTGGTTGGTCTGTATGCAAAATCGGAGTTGGCCATTTGAATTCCTAACATAAGTTTTATACTGCTGTCAATTTGTATGAACATTTAACAAAATTAATAAAAATGAAATTAACAGCGAATTAATAACGTTGTGGCAATGGGTCCCTTGAGCTGGTGAAAAATGATTTGTAATCGCTACACTACGGAAAGAACGTGCTAAGTGGTTATGAGTGGTTTCAGCGAGAGTGCATTATATCTGTACGCCAGAGAAGTTGAACAAATAATAATAAAATTCCTGTATCACTCATAGATTGAATGTGAGGGAGTGTCTGAAAATGAAGAACAAAAATGGTTGATGAGAGGTTGTCGTGGGTGTTAAGAAAAGTTGGTCGTGATTGAGAGGAACCAATCTTATAGCTGAGGGATGATTTACACATATTCGGGTTGTGTTTTAATGTGTTTGGTAAAACATTCAAGTAGGCCTTCAAGACGTTGCTTTGCTAACTGATTTTCGAATCGCGGCGCTCCTTCTACCTAACCGGCACAGCAGTGGCGTAATGCGAAACGTTTGAACCCCTTAAAACTCCGTTCTCAACATTCTTCCTGCGCGTCATGTTCGCTGACGTTCAGGTGCCAGTGTGTTGTAAGTCGAGCGTAAAAACTGGTAAAAGCTGTGCCGTGGAGAGATTTAAAATTACCGCCACCTTTTAATTTTGCGGTATCGGTCGCTTAGGGAGATGGAGCATAGGTGTCATTGATCCATCTTAGCTTGCAATCCATTATTGCTTAATTAACAGATATTTAATGGTCTTATTAATTTTTTTTTAATTTCCGAAGAGGACTACAAATTATTTGCAAGATAGAATTTTTTTTTTAATCCAACCACGTGTTGAATCACCAGCGTCTTGAGAGCTGCGCCAGGAGGGAGAGTCATCGTTTTCCTTTCTTCTCATTCTGTTCGCCATCAAGCTGCTAACGCTATCATACCGTCCCTCACCTTTTCGTTCTCCTCCCGATTAATTTGGCATATTAGCTGGTTGCTACAGTCAGCATACAATACGCCTTTCATCGTCATCGTCCCATAGACCACATCATTATCGCACCGGTAGGAATTTTGAAATTTAAACCACTCTCGTAAAATCATCGTTCATGCTGAAAAGTTGCATCGGAACTCAAAAGAAAATTGCTTCGTTGCTCAGTTTCAGGTACCACCTATCGAATTCAAATTCCCTACTCTTAACGTGGAGAACGCCATTTCTGAAGACTTTTCTTTCCCTTCATTCCTTGAAATTTCGATCTGTACAGCCCGACCTAATCGTATGACAGAATTTGCAAAGAGGTATCATCCCTCAAATAATTCCTTCCATTATAACATCCACGGCTGTAGGAACTGTAAGAACCTTATATCATCTGGTACCGGACGAGTACCCCAGTAATAATTTAGAACTTACTCCCCGAATCACATCCTACCGTTGGGGTTGTCGTTTGTATGTATATATGTATATAGATTTGCGTTATCTTGTACCTAATCGGTTATATCTGTGACTTTCTCCCTTGAGAAGTATTTCCTTTTATTTTTATTTGTATCTCGAAATAAACCTGGGTACCATGAACAGAAATTGCGTTCTATCTTAAATTAAATAGTTTTTCTCGATTATAACAAGTCTATCATTTTCGTGCGTTCACCCCCATTATATAAGAGTAACTTTTGGTCTGAAAGGCTGCGGTTAAGAATAAATTGTTAATATAATTTACTTTTAATTAACTTCTGGTATTCTGAAATAACTGGCCATCGACATTAATGAAAATATTCTTGGTCACCTTCCTGGATTTTACTAGCGAAGTAAATTGACTATTACACTTTTACCAGTAACGAAAATCAAAGAACTTAATGGAGAATTTGGTAGATCATATAAGAAGAAACATCAATAAGTTAAGGAACTCTTAATTTAGACACTAAAATAGAACAAAAGGTTCACTTCCTGCGGGTGACAGGGAAAAATTATTAAAATAAAGTTACGCATGAATCAAGAGCGTGTACTTGAGTTACTATTCCGTAGAGAAGAAAAAGCACACAAAAATGTGAAAAGCGCAAATAGTGAAAGAATAGTACTGCCGATCTCTGAAAATCTGAAAAAACAGGTCTCGCCGTTGAATGACGAACAAGTTTTTTCTCAGATTTTCCTAGCGTCCGTTGAAGATAGAGAACATACAAGTTCAGTTGAGATGATAAGAACGACATGAAAGCAAAGGAGAGCACACGACGAACTCGCAAAACACAAAACAGAGTGATGGCGTCCTCTTCGTTCTGTTGTGTCCAAGGCCTCAACCAATCAACCTCAACTTGTAGCCAATCCTCGTTAAACACACCTATGTGTGCATGCTATGCACCAAAATGTAAATTAAAAAGTTATGTAGAATGGTGCCAGTGTGTTAGATTTCAAAGACTGGTGTTTCGACTGCTGATTTTGTCCCAAACACGGGAATCGTTGACAAACCAGTGGCCACATCCTGAGCGAATCTCAATAATGTAATAGGAGTTACGAGGTGCCCTTTCGGTCAATTCATACAAAAAAGAAAACACTTGCAAGGCTCCAAACTTGTTCAGATCATTCGCGATCAAACTCATCAGTATTTTAAGCATTCAAAAGATTTTCCTCTCGTTTATTGATATGTATTGTGCCAATAACTAAACAAGTAGTTACCTTAATGCCGTCACATGTAGATTTTGATGGGGGGGCTACGTCATATAATATGAGGTGGAAGGAGGTGACGTAATCCCCCCCCCCTCACCATCGCAGCTGATGTATGACGTCACCCCTCAAAATCTACATGTGACGTCATACCCCCACAATTGGCGTAACTTCTGTGTGGGTCAGCAAGCGTAAATTTAACGACTCTATTGCCCTAATTCGTTGTATTAATAAAATTTAAAAACCTATTTTCGCTTACTTTATTTCGCAATAATAACGATACGCGATATTTTTACTACGGATCTCGTAATTTGCGTAATGTTTTCTAGGTGCGTAAGGCGACAATTTTTGGCGCAATTACTCCTCAGTAAAAATACGTAGAGATTTATTTTAGGGATCCACGTGTGCTCGGGATTTGTTTAGCGTGAACACGTGTGTGCTGTGGAGGAAATTGGGGTAGGAGGTACTTAGGCGTTAGCGCGTTAATTGGTTGGGGTATGACGTACATCCACTCAGAAGTTGCGCCAATTGTGGAGGTATAACGTCACATGTATACATGGATGGGGGGGTCCATATCAGCTGTATTCGATGAGAATTAGGAAGGGTGGGTGAGCGGGATACTCTCAAGAGTTATACGGTTGGAGGGGTATGACGTCACATGTTGTGGTGGGGGGGAGACGTTATACACCCACTGGGGTGGTGAGGGGATTACGTCACTCATCCCAGGAATGGCATTAAGGTAACTACTCAAACAGAATTCAAAGAAACCGTAAGTATCAAATTAAATTTTGGAAGACAAATATAAATTAGAATAAAATATAAAAACAAGCAGCATCTTCGAGAATCAAAAGGGGTAAACGAAATAACGAAATACAAAAAAGGGCAATTTATAGTTTGGTGAACGGCTGGTTTATTGCCGAATCGAAGACGACTTCGACGAATGAAGGGAGAAGTTCTTAGGAAGACTTCTGGAAAGAAAAATAAGGGGGCCGAGAGACGCAATGAGAACGGAAAACGGGCGAAGAACAGATAGAATGGAAAAGTTTCACAATCGTAGGTTATCACCACAGGCGGGAAACGAGATTCTCGAAACACAGACGAACGGCAGTGAGATGGGGCTGCAGAAAGCAGTTGAGAGCCTACTGTTCCTCAACACCGTGCAATAACTTCCATTCGAGTATACGAAATTTATGTGAGTAAAAGGTGTTTTTATTGCAGTAAGATTGAGACTTGTAGCAGCTTACTATACAATAAGGGAGACTCCAATTGACAGAGGCAAAATATCTCGAGAAAAAGCTACTATATGGAACTCTCGTGTTGACTGCGTCGCATAAGACAACAGCGACATTGTGGGCATCCAACAGGATGCGCAGTAAATTGAGGAGGCGTCACTCAAAAGGGATAATAAGATCCAGTGTTTCATACGACTATACAGTGTGGTGGAAGGAGACAAACCATGGTGTAGTTAAATAAGCTCCGGGAAGATTCGCCCTGGAATTACAGAGGCCATGAAAGCATACTCCACAGCTGCATTAGATTTTCTATTGAATATCTCACCCTTCACACTAGAATGTCTCACTTTGTAGAAGGCAGAGGTAGTTCTGGTGACGACGCGAAGAATGGAGACTCCCTTGATCATTCGAGTGGAGACTACGGCACTGCAAACTGAGGAAGCAGTTTGATATTTGGGTGTAATGGTGGATACGAAGTTGCCGTTTGGTTTCCATATCCAGCAAGCTGCAGATAAAGATGCCACAGTAACAATGGCTCTTTCTCTTTTGATGGCCAACATCAGAGGGCCACGTGGAAGCTTGAGGCGGGTGCTTATGAGCGTCGTACATTCCATCCCCTCATATGGAGCGAAGCAATGCGCTGATACATACAGTATTGACTACTACAGGAAGCGATAGCAGCGACGAACTTGCATGTACCGCATAGTTAGTCTGGAACCAGTACTGGTGGTGACGAGCGTTATTCCAATCCACCTTCTGGCAGTCGAGGAGTAGGAGCTGTAACCATCAGGAGGACGAGTAGAGTACGGCCACCAGAAGAGAAGAAGAAGTGCTGTGATTCTCGAGATATGGCATGACGAGCGGGACGCTACCTCGAAGGGGCAGTGGACCAGACAAATGATTCCAACACTTGGTCCTGGCTTAGGCAGCTTCAAGGTGAGGTGGATTCCTACCTCACCCAGTTCCTCACAGATGAACATTTATGGATTCCTATACCGAATTGGAAAGGCTGCACGCCCAAACTGCTCGCACTGCAGTGCAATGGTGGATGATCCTTCCCATGCCATCTTCTTGTGCTAAATGTGGGCAGTCTGGTGGCGCATGGTAGTAGGCATTGTCGGCCAGCTCACGCCAGAGGCATTCGTCTGCTCCATGTTACATTCTGAGGAAAATTGGAGGTGGATTGCTCAAGAGAAGACGATGGAGATTGCTGATCAAGGGTCCTGAAAGGCCGCTCCTGAACCTTTCGAACTGCAGTGCAGTATGGCAGAATTTATGCGAACGGCGGCACGCTGCAAGATGAAGAAGACGAGAAAGAAGAGCTGCCATCGCAGAGAGGCGTGAGAGCCAACCTGAAGCATTGCGCTAAACAGTTCTGGGTTAGTTCTCAATACGCAGGAATAAATTCATGGAGAACTAGGAGCAGACCCTCCTACATCCCAAAAAAATCTCATCTCGCACACGCATTCAAAGGACCGGAAGTGGTGATGCTGTTGCAGACAAGTATTGTCTCTACCAGAGGAATGGCAAGCGTCCAAGAAACTGTGAAACACAATGTCCATTCGTTAGGGATATCGGCAAACGTTTTGCAAAAATCCACGCTGTTGACGCGATTGGCATAGCGTTATTCTCTACACACATAAACTCGCTAAAAAGTTGAGTTAAGTGTCACTCATGTGACGATTTGTCTTATCTGGAAAGGACATCGTTCCTGATTACTTCGCGTTTTCGAGATTCCACTTTGAATCGTTGTCGCTACTTATCTTCGTCGTAAATGCATTGTATCTCTGACGTGGGCAGAGAGGCACGAAAAAAAAAAAATGATAAAAAGCGACGGGTTCACAAACGACGGAGAGAGATTAAGGGTTGAGGGACGAAAATCGACGGGAGGGGCCGGAAAACGTCCGATATCTGAGTTGAGTTCTTGAAGCACTTATCCTTCGTATTTCGGATAAAGGGAGCCGAGTTATGGCAGCCATACTTGACGAGGAAGCTTCGGCATAAGTCATCGCTCTAAGATGAATCAACGTACATTACATCCATCCCGATTCAGGAAGGCTTGATATCATCATTCAGGCTTTCTCAACACTTTTAATGATCACGACTAACTCTAAATCTATCTAACCTCGCCGTCTCTGATTACCCCTTAAACCCAAATTAATCCTTAACGAGCTTATTTTAGGCTGCTACCACTGACGAAGATTAGTATTGGTTTCAACATCTCTTAGGTCATAGGACAGGGTGGACAGAGAACTGAAAGAGCGTTTGAGTCGGCTGGAGCCAAATCGGTAGGTGGGAGTTCACTTTCTTCAACAGAGATCCCGAGGTCGAACCTTATTATGAGTTTTTTACCTTTCTATTGATTTTCAGGGCCGTCTCAGGACCTTCCTCGGGATTACGCTCTGAAGGTCGGGTCCGAGGGAGGTCCATTGGTGGGTTTGGCTTGGGGATGGCTGGGGTTTTTTCACCCACCCCAACCAGCTGGCATGAAAGATGTGTGTATCTGCATTATGTGTGTGTGGCATAATTAATTTGGCATGAACGTTGACGAATTAAAAGTTTAGTTTAGTTTAAATGTGTAGAGTGGCGTGAAGGCTATTTTTTGATTGTCAGTTATATAAGACTCGCAGAGGTATAGGTTTGTTGTAATTAGTCTTCAGGGGAAGTGGAAGAGAGGGCTGCATAGCCCTAACTTCCTCTGATGGTAAAATAAACATTCGTCCAGTGGTAGACAATTGAGAGAAATCAGAATTTCCGCTACAGACTCCACGCAGATAATCTCTAAGAATCAGCCAAGTGAAATTTCTTTGATCCACTTCTCGAAAAAATGAGGGTTTTTTGTACGTCAGAGCTTTGAAGAAGCGATTGCACACTTTTCCTACGTGACTGAATGGAGGTCGAACCAGATTTAACGAAAAGCGATCTTGGAATTGAATGTCAATAAAAATATGTAAATCCGACTGTGGAGGCAAAGCGACGTTGAACGATCCCACTCTGGTACGTTTCCTGCGGCTGCATCAAATAATTGCTAACGAAGGGCATTCAAAAAAAGAAAAAAAATGCCCGAAGTTTCGTCGGAGTGCGCAACTTTCCTTCTTGCCCCAGGGATAAAAGTAAACCGGAAGATGTAAAATCAAACGCTTGCGTTGGTACGCTATTTCCCCTCTTAACCGACAAACCTTCCTGTCCGATGAAAACGGTTGCCCGAGTCGTTTGATTGAAAAATAACCTCGTTAGTCATTCGCGGTATCGATCGTTTTCATTATATATTCGTCAAAGATCTAACAATATTGTCAGGTGAAAGAAAGTCATCAACTGGAGAGCTCACGATCTAATGCCCCCGCCAATGTATCGGAAATGAAGGGCCGAACCGAAGGGATGAAACCCCACGGAAATTTCGAATGAAACCAATTTGCCGCTCAGAGTGGAAAACAACTAATAATGAAAAGAATGAAGGGTCTCGCCCAAACTCAGATATTTCAATAGCATTCCGTTTCCTCTCTCCACAGGCTCGTAACATATTAAAATTGGTAGCATAACAGCGAGAAATTAACGTTGTCCTTCGTACTCAAACCATTTCCCGATCCCGTTGGCCGCTAAAACTCGATCGTTTAATACAAATATATATAAATCCTAATTGTGTCACCACACTTATAATAATAATAACTATTTCTTGGGGTAACACCCTTCTGAAAATCTCTGGTGCGTAGCAACAGACAACTTTCCACAACCCCTGTAAATTCGACGACCTGCTACGCAAACGGGCTTCTATAATATGAAGATTGATTCTGAATATCTTCGTTCAACGCATCTCTACAGGAACATTTATATAGAATAATATGTAGGTTCTAGTAAGTTGAGAGTACTCCATAAGCTTGATTCAAATCTTTGGAGTTGTTTTTAAGAAAACTAGAAGTGGAAATTGGAATATTGGAGTTAATATTCGACTAATCTCGTTTTCCTACAATAATGACTTATATCTCCGTTTAACAGATAGATACTATAATAATCACGAGATGCAAAATGTGGGTATAGCTTACTAGAAGACACTCCATCAGATTGATGGAACCCAGCGGCGCAGTTACTCGGGAAATTACAAAAACATTATTTTTGACACTTTTTGATTTTTACCTCTGTTCCATGGTATGTCAGAGGGATATTTCTTTAAAACAATATATAGGTAACTATCTAAAAACATTCTGTGAGTTTAGTGAAAAGTTGAGTAGTTTTTTCTATTTTTTTTGCTTTATAGGTAGCTTTAGCCTATATCTCAGTTCCCCGTGTTCTCATGTAGATATTTATGGTTTAATCAATATCGTTAGAGCCGTTTTCTAGAAACAAAAACCCCACTTTTTGGTACACTTAAGCCACACCTCACCTCCCTGTCCCGTCGATGGAAGTCTTCCATAACCTTAGGGTAAAATAGGGTGTGTAGAACAGGTCTTGTGATTTCTCAAGTGAGGCGAACTACTAACGAAAACCTAAGTTTTGATCTACGTATAGCTCTCCGAGCATTTGGTGAACGGCGACATAGCAAAAGCAAGGGTTTTACTTTCCACGACCCAAAGAGTGAGGAATGTATAGTAATCGTGTCATAAACCTACTGAGTCCTACACACCTAATTTAGGCGCGTGGTCCGTGTTTGTGCGTTTGTAGTTCGATTTGCAGAAGAACGGCTGCACTGATTGAGCTGTTTCTTTTTTTTTCATTATATTTTGTAGACGCAAAAATAAGGTTATGAGAGATTTCGTTCGAGGGGAAAGGGAGGTGGGGGACGAGAACGTACCAAAAACTAGGGTTATCTATTTTTCTCGAAAACGGCTCAAACGATTTTGATTAAACTTTCAGATTACCTTCTACCAGTTATCCAGTTAGTAACAAACTTTTCTTCTTTATAAATTCACGTCCATTAAAGCTATAGGCCTAAAAAGCAAACCGAACACCGAACAGAGATAAAAATGGAAATGTGTCGAAAATAATGTTTTCTGGATCATTTTCGTAAATTCCGAAGTAACTGCTTCGCCAGATGTGATCAATTTTACAAAAACCTTCCCAGAATAATGGCACTGGCAGTCTCATTAGTTATCTATACGGAGACTCTGCAAAGGAGATCGCGGCATAATGAGCGGCAGGGCAATAAATCCCGGAACTTAAAGGGCTACCACTTTCCGCGTTGTTCAATTAAGAGCTTGGCACAAGTAGCTGTAGCTTCGTAATAGGGTTGATTCGGTCGTATCTCAATCAATAAATCCTTCCTTTGAATAAATGTATGCTGCAGGTCCGTTCCACCAAGTAAGTACAAGGCCCACAGAAGATGGATAGAGCGAATTGCACAGGAAGGCGTCCGGAGGAGAAATACGCGCCTACCCCTCACACAGTCCTTCGACCAACTTCGTCGCCTTCGTCGGAAAGAACGGCTCTGCCCGTAAGGAACCTTATTCCTGGTCACTGCTTAATTCAATCGTGCCCGCAACAGCTCAATAAATTCCGTGATTCGAAGAGCTACCAGTTTTTACGTAGGGCGTTAAGTTGTTTTACATGTTCATATGAACTTGGTAACAGACTCGACGGAGCTAAACGCGGCTAAACGTGGAGCTAAGAAAGTTGTACGTTGCTTAACACCAGATATTTTCGATTCTATAAGCCTCAAGACTGAAAGATCTGAAAAAACCTTTGCTAACTATCGCAAGTTAACTAATTTGCCGTAAGACCCCGATTAAAATACTAACAACTAACAAAATTAACAAAATCATTACATCGAGTTATTTGGCTCTTGTTTTGTATCTTGATTCGACTATTGAATCGTTATGTTCGGTTTGCTTTTATTCATTCGATCCGATGGCGGAACATATCAATATAAATGTATAAATATGAGCTGCGAAGATGAAATGGTTTGTCCAAGATGTGATTAAAACGAAGAATCGTTCATTAGAAAATGACCTGTGTGGGAAATGATTACAGTAACTGTTTCGTAATAAAAGAAAACCTAATATTCGTATATGTTCAACTTTTCAGAAAAGAGTATAAAATAACAGAACTTGTTGAAATGGATGTATCTTTGTCAATTTTTCCCTTCTAATTATTTTTATAGCATTAATCTTAACTGTATACGATGCACTCGCAAACTATTGAACTATGTACGAAATTATCTCTTCATCTGTCATCGAGTCCAAGATGGATTCGCCATACCTTTCGCGTCGAGATTGTGGAGCTCTCCGTTCAGGGTATAATTCTAATAGAGATCGAACGCGTCGTCCATCTCGGTTCTTTCATTGAAGAGGTAATAAAACTGATTGAGTTCATTCACGCTTAAATTAAAACTCGTGGGCGATCACTGCTCGATAAACTGTGTTTGGTCGGAGGTTATATTCGAAGCGCCCATTGGGCGACTCTGTAACTTCTGACAGCTATGTCAAATCGACTAATGAAATACCGCGTCTGAAGCGTCATTCCAAGCAGATTTTTACCATGGAACGATACACGCCACGCGAGCGCTCTAAAATTGTTGAAATTTAAATCAACAAAACAAGGCAATAGTGAAAATTCAACTTGCTTTAAAAAAGTGAAAAGTGCGCCTTCCAAGAAAACAATTTATGTACACACATTTTGTGATGACCCAAAGAGACCAAATAAAAAGCGAGCAAGGCGATCGGATGAGAATATTGCAGCCTTACGAGCCAGAGTTGAGCAGTCACCGACAATATCCCAAAAACGCCGTTTTCAGCAGCTCGGCATTCCACGATCCACTTTACAGCGCATTTTACGCGTTGTAGTTGCATTTGTTTCCGTACAAAATTCAATTGACACAAAAATTGTTGCCTACCGATAAGCCACGTCGATTGGAATGGGCTACAATCAATTTTTTAAGCAATTGTTGCCTGGCTGTATGATGTCGAAAAATGGTGATTTCGATTGGCCACCAAGATCACGAGATTTAACGCCTCCAGACTTCTTTTTGTAGGGTTATTTGAAATCAAAGGTTTATGTTAAAAAACCAAAGACCCTAGAAGAGCTGAAAACCAACATCCGTCAAGAAATAGCTGCCATTCCGGTCGAAATGTTGAAGAAACCCATGGAAAATGCTGCAAAACGGGCACAATATGCCGTAGAGGCCAAGGACGACCATTTACGATATATCATATTCAAGAAATAATGTAAAAAAATGTACTTGAACCCAATTAAATGACTTTCATGACGAAGACTCAAAAAATGGTGTTTTCTTCTATTTATTTAAAAATTAAATGGGCGCTTGCAAATATACCAAGCAGTGTGACTTTTCAAGTTGTCCAAGTGCGACGGCCGATTTTAACGTCGGAAGTTCATAGTTCATCCGGGCCGTGCTCCGTCAGAAGAGGATAAAGAAGTTAGAATGACACTAGATGGAGCCAACTGTAGGGGTTGACAATTTTTTTTTTTTTTAACTTGAACTCAACTTCTCTTGGGGGTACTTCCCCTGCTTCCTTGACTGTTAATTTCTTCTATCTCTTTTTCCTTTTTCTTCTTTCTTCTTATAGTCTTCTGTCATCTCGTGGTTTTTTAAAATGTCACTATCTAGCTCTATGCGTTATTCTCATTGTCTCTTAAAATAAATTACTAAATCGTTTTCCAGCCTTTGCAAAAATGTTCGCTAACAAACATCTTTGAACAATGGTCTAATAAACGACAATTTCATCGGTTTCGTATTGGGTCTGGTGGGGAACTTTACCATTCAGACCCTTAACTCTATGAAACATCCCATTGGGCAAGGCCAGAAAACAGAAGTTTCGAGCTGAGGAGACAGTTCAAATTTGTGGGGAACAATACGAAGTTTTGGGTCAGCTGCTGACAGAAGTGAAAAATAAGAGAACGAGAAAACTTTTACCAGCGGCTTTTGGGTGAGGATGGGAGGAGGAGAGAGGAGAAGTGAGAGTGAGTGAGAAAAATAAAGTACGGAGATAAGCGAGAACAAAAAGAGGCAGTAAAAAATCATTCGAGACAGAAGAATCGGCGGAGTTTTCCCTAGAGATTAAATGGACGGATAATGGCGACTGGTGGGGGGAAGTGACAAATGATTCTAAAACTGGGTTCCGGACCTAAATGCAAGATCACGAGAACAAATCAAATCAATCGCTCTGGACTTCTTTTTGTTAATCAAATTAAGGGGCTCTTCTTGGCAGTTGTCGACGAAGGGGTTGTTTATTGCGGCGAGAAGAGGTAGGGAGGCTGATGGAATGGAACGGTAGCTGATCTGAATATAAACTTAGAAGAACTGACGTCTGAGATTGAACTGGACGCTGTAATTCGTCTTCCAGCTTTACTACCCACCTTTATTCATTCTGCCAGTTTCCAACGTTTACTTGACCTTTAGACACAATCCGTTTAACTGCCGGGTAAACTGTGAAGATAGTTACGTCGCGCTCTTCAAACATCCCAATAAAATATCTGGTGCGTTGCAACACACAACTTTCCTTAGCTCTACGTCAATTCACTTTGTACATGGCTAATTCTATTTAATCAATTCATTTATCACTCAGTTAATTTGAACTTGGTCAAACAACGCTTTACGGCAGCAGGAAGCGGTAGCGCTTACAGTTTCAGATTTTATTGTGCAGGACCAATATTGAGCAATCGGTACACAGATAATTAATGAGGCTGTAAACATAAATTTTGAAGAAGGAGAGTAATTACTTTTGCAGAGTTATTGGGTAAAAATGTTTAGAACTGGTAGTAAGCGAAACGGCAGTAGTTGAAATTCAGGAATTTCTGGAGTGACCCCCATGTATCTCATGAGCGTTTTTAAACAGACCACAGACCATTTTCCCAAATAGTGTTTTTGTCGGACTCAGAAGGCCTGAAACGTAAAGATCTGAAGAGAACTGAAAATTTTTTTTTCAGCCGCTTACATAACTTTTCTTTCTACTTTGTAGAGCCAAGGAAAGTAAAAATTACTGGAGCTTTCTGACTGACCTGTGGAATGCTGAGGACGAAGGAGAGCGCCCACGCGCCTGCGACAAAACTGGAACACCTCTTCGCCGCGGATATGGCTTTTATGGGGTACCTGGAAGAAAGACATTTTTATTACGACGTTGAATTGTCGCCTCTCTGAAAAAGCTTCGTTTTCAAGTTCCTCACCATTCGTTATCCAAACGAAAATGATGCAGCCACGCTTGATGTTTATTTCTGAAAATCACGTTGATCGTACACAAGCAACAACTTGTGCAATCCCCCTCCCTCTCGACTTTAACAAATATTTGCTTCTCCTCTCAACTCTGTCAAACACATTTAATGTTAATTTAATCAAAGTTGTAAATGCACCCGGCCATAAGTCTTTCAAATCCTCACTGTTTCATAAAATTCACTCAACTAACTGAAATGCATAAAGACAACACTAATAAAATGCACACAAGCAAAGAAGTGCTCCAAAATTGTGAAATTTGATCATCAAACCCGGTATTTAATTGAACAAAATAAAGCGATGGTGTTCCCCAGAAAACTGGGCATTTTTGTTGAAATATTACACCTAATGCATTTGTCGATGAATATTAAAGATAACATCACACCTACTCCAGTTTCGTAATTACAGCAAATAAAACGAACGAGTATTTTATGCAGAGCGCCTGAGAAAATATACTATTTTTTCCCTATTTCAGTAATCTTTCGCAGTTTTATTGTAACTAGTTCATGTTCACTCAACTTTATTGATATCGCTTGCACTTATAATTTATATCCTTCATCGTGCAGCCTGTGTACGATTTCATTTGTTGACACTAGAGCGAAAGAAAGATATTGTTCGTAAGTGAGAAACTTGTGCTGACGCTACCTCAAGGCTCTCAATAAACTGTTTGTTAATGATATATTAATAGATATATTTCGCAAGGAAACCTGACTAACTAAAAGTCAGGTATTAAAGTAATTGGGTTAGTTCCACCAGTAGTAAATCACTAGTGTTAACGTACCTGTTAGGAGAGTCTGTCTTCTCTGGCTGGTGAGATACAGTGGGCGAGCACTTTTGATGTATAGACATCATCGTCTGGCCATTCAGTCAGCACTAGAGTCAATTAGTTCGTCGTGGTCTTTATATACGAAGAGAAAGGTAAGTGGGATGGTGGAGCGTTGGGGAAGGAGACGAGGAAAAGGAAGGAGGTCATGCACCTCTGGGGAAACCCACTAGAGATGAAGGGAGAAGAATGTAAATAAAGTACGTCTTAAATAGTCTGTTGATTGTCGATTCAAAGTTTTTTCTGTATAGTCTATAAATCCATCAGTTGGTTGTTTTCGTTTGTGTAGTGTTATGAGTGGTGTGAATGTCGCCTCCCATCCCTGATGCTCCACCACTGACTCTAGTACTGACATAACGGCCAGACAGACGATGATGTCTTTACATCGAAAGCGCTCGCCCACAGTATCTCACCGGCCAGAGAAGATGGACTCACCTAACAGGTACGTTAACTCCAGTACTAAAAGTCAGCTTCAGCCCAGCATCTCCAAGACACCAAATAAGCTCCGCGACGCAATTTAGATGGATTTACTCCATGTATTGTGCGATACAACTATGAACGTGTCATTATCTTGAGTAATGACATAGTCCCAGTATATCGATATTTATAAGCGATGTATCGGACAAGGAACAGTTTTAGCTGATCACAGTAATTATCGACTATTAGTCTGCGCTACTAAAGATTTTGTTTCGTAGAGAAATCGACTATCGTTCGCAGTATGTGCCAATACAACTTGGGCTTTGGCCGAGTCGCAAGAAACAGTTAGAACTACTCAGAGGTAGAACAGGAGTGCTTACACAACGTCGAACAACTGTTGATCCGAAATCACCATATCTATTGCATCTCTTCATTCTCGAACTCGCAGGAGAATTACCTCTCGCTAAGCGTTTCTATTCTCCTTTTGTGTCCCGAGTCCTCCCCCCTTCAACACCAACCATCGAAGTAAACTCGCCTTCTCCTTTATTCCTTCTCTGAGTCCCTAGTTGGAAATTGCAAAACGCTATCGCCAAGTGCTTCACGTTCAACGTTCTTAACAGGTTTACGGAAGATCATCTCGTCGACGAGATCAACGCGGATTTCTCGGGTGCCTTCCATAAGCTACAGAACCACATCATCTTGGCGAGGCTGATGTCTTCAAAGCCCCACTTTCTTAATAGGTAGACGAGAGACGTGAAAGGGATCATGGATGTTGCCTCTAAGCTGAGCACAAAACATCGATGTTGGTTCTGTTCAAATTTTGTCGAAAACTTTTCCTTTTCTTCTTCTTATCGTGTTTCTGAGGTTTACTTCACAAAACTCAAACAAACTAGAAACTGTGCCTTTTTTGACTAATGGCTTTTGAAACTAGAAACTTCAGAAACTGTGGCAATTGAAAGCAGAAATGCTCCCTGAAGTCACTTGCCTCAGATCAAATAACTCAACCCTTTTGTCGCCAATTATTAACTATTACAATTTAGTTTTAGAACTGACTTTAAAGACTATGATGTCTTTACATCGAAAGTAAAGTACCCCACAGTATTTCACCAGCCAGATGAAACGGACCCACCTTTAATAATTTATAAGTCACAGGTAATCACTGTTACATGGTATCACGCAGACAACAAACCAGGCTAAAATAAAATTCGATATCCTGGAATAACAGCGCATCGTAACTCACAACCAAAATAATCAATTGCAAAGTCTCTATTGCATTGTTGTTTGTCAATACACATGTCCCTTTGTGAGTTGATGCTTGAATTCGAAAATTATTGATCGTGGTGGTTTTATTTTTCCCATCAAAAATTGCCTGGGAAAAGAAGTATGTTCAGCGCAGCCCAAATCACTTGAAATCATGAGCTCAGAACCTCTGCACTTCAGGCCTTCCCCGAACATCGAGTCGAGCTCTTTCTGATCTGAATCCTTTTTGTCTGTAGCTGCGGGAAAGTCTGGACAGCCCGTTCAGTTTATTTTTGAAGTCCACGTAGGATTTCCCCTTTTGGACTTCTCAAATTATCCTCCCGACTCGGTTTACCACCTTGTCAACTCTTTGATCTTCCCAGACCCAACCCTAAATTACACTCTTCATTCAGTTCTCGCGCTACTCACTGCACTCTCTACTCTCGTTCCCTGCAACCAGTTCACCTATTCAATGACCTCCTTGTTTGCGCTGAAACACACATTCAAACTCATATCCATAGTGCTAATACAGTCCTCACTCACGCTCACCACGTTCATCCAATTATTTTATTTTACTCCAACTCAAGCTATCCCTATCGTTCGCCCAACATGTAGGAGATGCTATTTCCCGTTAGAAAAGGAAAAACATCAAAAATGAACATTCAGCGCACATTCAGATATTTTCGTGGCTTTAGCTACTAATCCAATTCATTGTTCAGTTGAACTTCACGTTTTACCTAGAATGTGGTAGATTTAGGAACGATGAGTTGCTTCTATACATGCCACGATCGTTATTGGGCCCTGTACAGGAGATTCTCAAGATCCTCAATATGATTTGTTTGAGAAGGATCGTGAACACAGTTTTGGAATTATCGGATAATAGCTCTAGGAAGTGAAACGGTTGTGGTTCGGCATCCGGAATTTCCGACGCTGTCCATAATTATCTTATGAGCGCATCTTATGAACCCAAGTCTCATCGTATCGGTAGTTCATTGGGCTACCGCCGTAATTATTTTGAGAACTCATTTGAGGGAAATTTGTAAGGAGCGAAAATCGATTTTCTGAGTTCTGTGAGACTGAATATGAGGACGTTCCTCGGTGTTCCTTCTAACAACCGAAAGTCAATCCAGTTTGATGGAATCATCAGTGAGCTTTGTTCTTCATGTAGATTGCGTTTCTCCGTTGCCGGTGACACCAGGGAATAAGTTGGAAAATGAAGTCTGAGGCCACAGTGCTGTGGTCAAGGTACACAAGCCCCTTCATAATTTCGCATCCGCCACGTGACGCATTGCAGTTACAGCACATGAGTTCAGTTAGTTAAATAATTCATACCATAGGTGGAAAGTACAAAATGAGAACCAGTGTTTTGGGTTACAAGAATATTTTTACATTTCCTCAGACATTGCTTATTACTCGTAACTTGTGTTGACCAGCAATGTGCCATTTATTGTAGGATAGTTTATATCAATCCACGATAGCACCTCCAGTCGAAGTACGAGCAGCCTATTAACCATTTTCGTTGCCGATCGAGCTTGAACGTTTTGAACTTTTGTCCCCGCCCTTTTTGGGGGTCAACATTCTGAACGATTGTTCCCTCAATTCCATTACCATTTTGAACAGTTGTTATTGCTATTCCAGTGGACAAATTAGTTTATCTTCGTTTCAACGAAGGTATTCGCGAGCGTGTGAAATGTGTTAAAAAGCGGTTGTTGAAGAAAAACATCAAGCGCGATGAATCACAAACCTTTCCTCCACCATACGTGCACCTTGCTATTTCTATCGCTCTAGATACCAATCGAATCTGGTTTTCACTTAGTCTATGAACTTACAGTTCGGGGATTTATTTGATTACTCCTAATTACTACCCTTATTGAGTAACACAAGAAGGAAATTTAAGAGACACTCAAGGCGGCTATATTTACGCTTGAGAAAACAATATTCAGCTTTGATTACTACGATAACTATAGTTAGTTTTGAACCGATTTTAATACCCCGATTTTGACGTTCCATGGCTACCTGCGGGCTAGATATCAAGTCTGAGCCGATTTGGTTGGACACGGTAATCGCGTTCACAGACACACACAGACCACCGTTCCAAATGGTGTTTTTCGAACTCAAAAGCGCTTGAAATCTTAAGATCTGAAGAAAAGAAGAGAGCTCCAAGTGTTGTTCCAGACGATTACATTACTTTCCTTCCAACTTCGTAGAGCCAAAGATAGTACAAATGAGCCCAATTTCGCGTCAAATCTCAACTAACCCCAAATGTTAAGGTTTTTAGAGGTACATCTTTATTTATTTTTTTTTACATTTTTTGTTTATGTCCTCATGACGCAGCTGTATGCATCAACGACTAGGAAAAATCTAACACCGTGACACTCGACCTTATGGTAACAATATTATTGAATAATAGCTGCACTAAATGAAGAAAACGAGTTTGAATAGCGAACCAAATCTACAAAGCAACGAAAAGGTTAAGCCCGGATTAAGTACTTCATGGCTCTCGTACTTCTTCAGAAAAGAGAATGAACATGAACCCCATCCTCTCGACACATTCGATTCGGGGGTCTTTGTGCCCTATGAAAGGGATTGTTCATGATAAATTAGTTGTAGGCGTGAGGGCGCAGAAGAGAGTCGAATTTCGGTTGAAGAGGGTGGAAACAAATCTGTTGAAGAGGCAGGAGAAATCATCGAGGTTATTCAGTAGTCAGTAGAGAGAAAAATGGCATCTGGAGGTACTTCTTCGAACCAGCATTCGATTAAAATCCGGGTGTGCTACCAACATTATAGCAGCTAGCCCTGTTTACTTCCCTTGGCATTGTAATCGGCTGAAACAATGGTCTACCGATCTAAACGCCAAATATTTTGTTCTCGCAACAGCTTCAACGGCGTTTGCCTAATTTGCGAGTAGAATGGAATTATCCTGGAGCAAATTTTTGCGTCACCTTAATTTTGAACTTTAGTCGAAGGATTTTGCACAGAGAACATGGAGAAAAGATCCACGAAGAAGAATCGAACCATGTCACTCGGATTTCTGCATTACGAAAGGGTTGATCAACACAACTACAATGACCCAAGTTCACGACGACCTGAATTCCGATCTTTTTGCAGTAAACACTATACTTCGTCATAAAGCTACTCGATCCGTGCACAGGCCAACATGTTTGAGGCACCCGATGAACTGGGCCGCATGTAAGAAACAAATGGGGGTAAAATTACCAAGTCTCACCAGCGAGGGCATGCTGCAATTCAAATAGTCACATCAGTTACCCAAAATCCGCACGTAAAGCCTGATCGAAAAAAACGTAAGAAAAGGAATAGTCACGTTTCGTCCACATCTAAATGGCATCCGGAGAACTCGAAAATACTCTGGACGTAGATATCTTTGTTCGAAACATCTGTTCCCAAGGCGCCTGTTCAACCGAGTAACGAACACTGTGAGGGTGATGATGCGACTGCTACAAGAAACCCCTTCGCGATGAATTACACAGTCAAGAGACCCAAGGTGGCTCTTCTGGAGAACTAGGCAATTCACTAAGACACGTAGATCTATCCCTTAATCGCGAAACGGCTGTCACTTTGCGAGCACGTTGAATCACGATTGCCTCCATTTATCACAAATCATTCAGAACCTGAAGAACCATTCGATAATGATTCTTTCTCTTCTCCTCCAATATATTCGGCCCCAGCAGAGGTCAAAAGAGAGATAAGAACAATATTGGCGCCCTCAAATCCCCTGGTCCTGATTTAATAGTAAACGCGCGCGTTTTTTCTGAACTTGTTCACACTTGGTACTTCCCTAAAGCATGGCGTCATGCTCAAATTATTATGATTTAAATTTTACATACCACACATTTATTCGTTCCTTAACTTTTAGATATGTAACTATATAAATCTAAAGTATTCCTTTAAGTGACGTACCTAACAGCGATAAAGCGATCCAAGCCGATGAGCACAAGGATGAACGTGGAGAGATACAGGCTGAACATCTGCAAGTATTTGAAGACTTTGCACGCCAAATTGCCGGCGTTCCAGCTCACCGTGTAGCTCCAAACTGATTCTCCAGCGATGCAAAAGAGCGTGACGAGTAAATCCGACACGGAGAGATGCAGAATGAGAGTGTACACCGCTGACCAACTCTGCTGGCGGCGTCTCCTTAAAATGGTTAAATTTCATTCGACCAATTTTTATTTGAATATCAAGTACGTACTGATTGATGCTAGTTTTGACACGTGTGATTTCTTTGGCTCGATATTTTACTTTTGTGGGTTGTGTGTGTGTGTGTGTGTTGCTAAAACTTACCGGCCATTTCTGGATGTGGCGATGCTCACAATGGTCAGTGAATTCCCGACGAAGCTGATAGCAGCCATAATAGCGAGAACGAAAGCCCTCGTGGCTGCAGTTTCAGTGAGTACCGGAGCATGTTCCAAACATTCGAAGCCGCTTTCATTGCCTGTTCAAGATGGAAAACGTCTTTGTTCGTAACATATTGAGAGCATATCAAGTCTTACCGATTTAATTGCTAGGAATAGTTCAACAGTTGAATATTTGGGTGATAATGTTGTGTTTGAATGCTGTCTGACTTGAAGGTTTGAGAACTTCACTTATGGTGCAAACATCAGTATTTTCTCAGAGGTGTTTATTGAAAACAAAATATCTGGTACGACCTATCACACAACTTGCATTACTAATCATACTTGACGTAGCGTAACTACGTAAAAACTGAAGGAAAATTTATTGAGCTGAAGCTATTCATTGAAAGTGCAACGCGAAGGTTTTGATGGGGCTGTCAAAAAGATTTCGTGCGGAAGTTTTGGTGTAGAGTTCTGGAATTAAAAGAGAATAACTGTGGAAAGATGTGGGAAAAATGGCATTAGTTTGGATTCCAGAGTGTCTATGGTTGCTCCTAATTATCATCTGATAGCCTGATCGCTATTAAACTTTCGTTATATCGTTCTACTCCTGCCAAAGTGTATCGTGCGTAATGTCATGTGTAATAAATTAGTATTCTTTACTGATCTCTAACCCTGACTTCCACTTCCACTTTAACAGTACTAGTGATGTCTGTCAGCATTCGCCATTTGTCACTGTTACTCGTCATTCAATGTTACACCACTTCTTTATTACAAGATATTATCCACAATACGCCGAACGACACAGACGTTCCGCGGCTTATAATAATAAAAACGTCTTGCGTTTAAATATACCAAACATCTGTTATTCATTCGCTTGAGAGCTAACAAGATTTGAAAAGGACGAGCCGCGAGGCAAAGGCTCATCTTACACTTGGAGCCACGAGGAAGAGAAATATAATCCATCTCTCGCAACAATGAATTTCCTCCGTTTCACGAGCTACCTTCCGCTCAACTCTCAACGAGAAGAAATAAAATAACTCGTTTTGCGAAATGAAACGCAGCTAAGCAAGAGGGATTGGAGAGGCCTCAGGCCTTCTCCAGTTTTGAAGGACACTGAGAAATACGAAGGCTAGACTCCGCGAAAAGAAGCAACAAATGGGTTGTGCAATGGAATCAAATCGTTTGGGGATAAACTAAACGTCCGATAGCCACACGGGGGGTGCATGAGTGGACCAACCAGACCAGGGCGTCAATGTCGCGGATCAGACGGTAGAGAACACGCTCATTTGATTCGTCAGACAGAAAAAATCTGATCTAGTAGATGCCGATAAAATAATATAAATTTGTGCGACTGTTACTGATGCACTGCTTTGCTCCATGAGGAACATTAGTCAAGACGCCGACTACTCAGAGACAATTTGCATCCGTCTCAGAATTGATCCAGGAAATAAAGACCTACCTTACACATTGGATAGTGGAGGAGTAAGAGGCAAATCAGGGCAATTAGAATCTCCCACCGCGCATGTGAAGGATCTAGCAATAAGGAAGCAGGAGAGAGATCTTCCACTGGTGCACACTTCCCCTTAGCTTCGGAACACTCGATTAACTTCGGCTTTGATGGTTTTTCACTCCTCTTTTTCACAGTCCCATCAATAGCCTACACGTTGAAGACTCAATAAAGATTCTGAAATAAATTCCAGAGGACCCATAAATCCCGAAATTTAAGCGCTACCAGTTTTAACGTACAATGTAAAATTACGTTTTACGTCGTTCACATGAACACAATTTAAAATACATTGAAGCTAAAGCAGTAAAAATTGCCAAATGTGAGTGTGGCTGAGGAAAGTTTTCCACAAAATCCTCCTCTGCACTCGCTCCCCACGACTTCAACCTTCTTTCTCTCTAGAATGAGTCACACTGATATTCTTAAAACTTACGGAAGATGGTGTTGTTCCACAAATCGCAGAGCTCTATAGGAAGGAGCAGTATGCCATTTCTGGCATTCAAATTGCTCCCCAGCAGCTCGAGGCTGTCGTTCATTCCTCGCCCGCACCCATTCAACTGCAACAAAAAGAGAGTTTATTGCTACCACACCACATTGCACAGATTTTAAAGCAGAGTGTTGCCAAGAAGAAATTCAGGTCAGTCGAATACAAGATTACACACACTTTTCCACGATTTGTTTGTATTGAGAATTGTCAGAAACCGATTAGTTTCCATATATCTCAGCCGTAGGTAGCCTCCTATTTTCCTGGATCAAGTTTATAAGGGGGTTGTTAATATGATTCGCTTCACAAGGTCTTAAAAGACATGCATTTAGCATCGAAAATTCAGTTTTTCCAAAAATATCAAGCTTGTTGGAGAGATGCAATGAGTTTTCATACTTCCGTGAATTTGATTCACAGAAATACATAATTGTATTTAATAAAGAACTACGTGGTTCTCCAGGCTCATATTCTGCGTAACCAATCTGTTTTTGACATTTTATGTCTTTACTTTGCTACATAAACTCGAAAATGTAACGCCGGAGATGTAATGGAGAAGCGTCACGAAAGTGTTTAACCCGAGTTGCAAGCCACAGCCCCTGTGGCTTAGTGGACAAGGCAGGGGTCGCCCAAATCGGAGATTGTGGGTTCGAGTCCCACCAGGGTTACGATAATTTTTTGCAGTTGACGCTGCCATTATATCGAAACCATCAACGAGCACAATCAAACGTAGTTATCATTGCATTAAAAAAAAAAAATACAAAAATAAAAGACGTGAAATGTTCCTAGTGGTTGCGTACTTGTACGAAAGCTGTACCCACGGTTTGTGTAAAGGTTTCTTTCGCGCCCGCCAGCCTCATTTTCCTTATAAACTCCGCTCGAATCTTACTAGGTTCATCAGAAAAACTCTGGTGGTATTCCAACATTTCCCTTCCCTTCCTCCTTGCAAATCCAAACTCTGGCTCATATCTCCATTCAATAGATATAGGATATAGGTTGCTAAAAGGGTATGTACAGGAATAATTACGAAGACCTTCATGTGGGTATAGGTTCCTAAAAAACACTCTAAGATTAATCAAAAACAGAGAATCAGTTACTCTAGAAATTACATTTGTTGAGTAATATTTTTACGACTCTTGGTCCTTTTCCACATTGGTATCAGAAGAGATATACTCTTCACGGCCACTCTGTCCTAAAACTCGTACAATTAATCAGGGTCGCGTCTCTTGTCTCCTAGTTACTATACTCAGAACTCTGGTTTTAACTCTGGAGACTGGCTTTAGTTTAGCACGACCTCATAATTTGAAGAGTTGGGAATCACAAGATTTGAAGACTTAGGTGTACCAAGAAGAGGTGACTAGAACAGGATATGATTTGAGTATATAAGCGTGACAAAGGTCTGATGACGTGAAACTAGCTGTATGAGGAAAGAAGGAGAAATCCGAATTAGATGTCGATGAGAGGTGAACAAAGTGTATGTTGGAAGAATTGGGAGACGATTGTATCGCGAAAGTTGTTAGATGACAGACTATCTGTTATGGAGAGGAATCTGAAATTGAGAAGTGGGAAAAGAGAAATGGAAAAGCCAGGTCAGGGGAAATACCCGTTGTCACTTGAAAATAACTGAGGAGGTGGAATTTCCATAGGTAACAAAAGGGGTTGAGGATGAAGGTGTTTGGAAAAACAATGACTTTGCCCTTAGGGCTAGTGAGTTCCGGTAGGGCAGGTGCGAGCATTCCGAGGTCAGAACTGATTCGGCTTGCGCCAAACACTCTCTATTGGTATCGTCTATCTCAAAGTGTACGTCAGTTTACTAGCGCACTTCCTCTCAACACTGTCCTCTCTCACTCGTCTAATTTATCAACAAATTCCTCGCCTTACTCCTCCCTTTTCTCCTCCGAACGGTTACATTGACTTTGACTGTGCTCCTACTGGCAGACACCCAAACCAATGTGAAATATTAATTGGTGGTTACTTGACGTTGGTGTTCGCACGAGTTGTTTTGGTATGCCTCTGTCAAATATTTAGATTTATTCGTTGAATTATGAACTCGCAGGTCTCACTGTATTAATATACGACAACCCTACGTCAACAGGTTGGATTTTCTTCTATGATTAATGAGCCTAGTAGCGGTCAAAGGGTTAGGAATTCGGCCAGATTGCATGAAATCACCTGCGGCATTTCCATTAATATTACAAACACTCTTCATTTTTCATTTCGCATAATTTATGGGCGAAGAGAATGTACTTAGGCTCAGAACACCTAAATATTTGGATGTCAAGTTCGTTAGTGCAAGGGCTAACCGCTTGTTCACGGTGCTTCATTTGCCCCAAAACTACCGGCCAACGATAACTTCAGACTCAAGCTGAGGCATTCGCTGTTCTCTATCTCATTTCCTGGTAGTGACAGCATTCTTTTGGTTGACTATTTCGCCCAACATTTCCCTTTAATGTTTACAGAAATAGTTTATTAATATGCCTTCATAGAATTTCTCTAATTTATAGTCTCTCCACCCCTCTTACGTTTACGTTAAAGCGTGTTTTGTCCTAGCTTCTATTCACTTCGTCGTGTAATTGACGTCTCAGAGTCTACGCCAAGTAATCGCTTAGGGTGTTCCTGGTAGCGAAATTATCTGCCAGTTCCAATCAACTTCCTTCTTGGGCCCGAGGCCTGTAGCATCCAGAATTCCGCCAAGTTTCCCTTCTACTCCTCTGTAAACTTCTTTGAGGGTTGATTGGTTTCCCTGAGACCAGATTCACGGCGCATTTGAGACTCCTGGAGCAGAAAAATTTCATCCGGAGGGCAATTCAATCTGGGATGCGGACTTGATACACAGCTCGGCAAATATGTGAGAAGCAGGGATTTTTTTTTTCGAGGGGTTGTCAAATAAGTAAATCAAACATAACGAACCCGATATATGGATTTGTGATCGCAGCTAAGATCGTTCTTTTCACGGAAGAAAACTTCGTGATTGAATTTTCTCCAGACATTGAAGTTACAAACTTGTTCAGGATTGTTACACTATTTCTAATATGTGAGTTATGTTATGGCGGGGCATTATTCTCCGTGCAAATCCTTCTCCACCATAATTTTTCAACAACCATTCTTTCTAAATACTCCACATACGGAGTCCTACAAGAGGAACCGCCTTTTCACTACTTGAGAATCACCGCACTCATACTCACATACACTTAATCAATTATTCATATTTGAGAAGGGATATTGGAATACTCCTCCTCTTCTCCCTGCTAAATTTCATATTCGATACATTTAATGGACTTAAATGTGAATGAGAAAGATAAGACGCGAAAGGGAGAATCGTGAATGAGTTTAATCAAGTTGAGAAAGATGAAACCCCACAAACGTTTCACAAAATACGAAGACAGTTTACTAGATCCTCCAAATGAAAGCGAGTTGGAGAATACCTAATTGGAGATCTTGAGATCCTCACAACGTATCCCCAATTATGCCAACCCCAGCGAAACCTGACTAGAAGCCCAGAGGATTGAGCCTGATAAGAGTCCAACGTAAAGCCGTAGGGTGATGGGCAAAGGAGGTTTAAAGTCAAGTTTACAAAACCCCGCTATTAATTTTTGGTGTGCAGACGAGGAAAACGGTTCCAGTCAAACTTAAAACTGTCAATTATTTTGAGGTAACGAATTTATTCTTATTTATTTACAAATCGAGCACTTCCTAACAAACTGTCCGCGAGCCGCGACTATTATTGAGTAATCAGTGCGTAGGTGGCTAATGGGACTGTCGATTTTTCTGAGAAAGATCGACTTTACCGTTTTGAATTTCGAGTGAAAACTGTTATTTATAAGTATAAATGCAACGCTAAAATCGAAATGCTTGATAAAATACTGTGCCGTCATTTTTTCACAGATGAGGATTTTATGGCACTGTGACATTTGTAACTTTTGAAAAAAAAGAACAATTTTTATTTTTTTTAAATAGATTTTTTATCCCCATGATAACTATACTTATCCTAGCACGGATTTTGTGCATACCCACACTGGTGTTTTAAATGAAACCGCATGCTAAATATGTAATTTGAGCGGATTTGAAGAATGAGATGGAAATTCGACAGAAAAATCTGTTTGAGAAAATACATTCACCGAAAGTAACGAAATGTAAGAAAAACGGGGAATTAAATAATAATAATCTCGCTGGAGGAGGACGTAACAAACTTTGTTTAATACAAGAGAGGAGTTGAATGACGAGGTGATCGATAAGGTGTCATATGCAGTTTAGTAAAATGCATTAACAGTTCGTTATCCAACACAACTGAGGGTGATCAGGAAAGGAAGCTCATCAGAGTCTGACGAAGTGTGCGATGAGGGGAAAGGTTTGTTTAAATAATTCTTCCAGAGCCTGATCCTGTTGAAATCGAAAAACGCTTCGAGTGATTACACATCGGTTTATTATTCTCTTGCACAGCTTGACGCAATCTCACACGTCCGAGACCCATCTCATTCGATTCAACGTCGAAAAATACCCGTAAACGATACGAAACATGACCCGACTACAACCGAACAACGAAAACCATCATTTTCTAGGTGACGCTAGGCAATTGGCACGAATTGGCGAGTCGAACTGATGGGTGATCAGAGTAAGACGGAAGGCAGTGCGGAAAAAAGGGGGAGGCCGGGGTGAAACGTTGACATTCACTACATCGTCACGCAAATTCCTTCAAGTAGTGGAACTCGCCTCACTATATTTGCCGTGATTTCACTGTTTTCCACCTAGGTGAAGTCCTACACCGCCGAGACCCGTTCTATTTGACTCAGCATCGAAAGATACTAATACCAAACACAACACAATTGCCATAAAACTGTCTTTTTTGCCCATAACAGCATGAGTTTCGTCCAAGCGAATTGCCAAGTGGGAAGTAAAAAATTTTGCTGACCGAAAACGACTTAAAGGCTACAGAGGAAACCCAATTCTTTCCAACCGCTGAAGGGGTCTGTTTGAAAGAGATTAAAGAATATTACGTGTGGAGAGTAGCCCAGAGTCATCTTGTTTATTCTACTAACAATCACGTAATAACTCACTAATAGATTATGGCAACATACAGCATATTGAGAAGGCGAGGCGTGATCAGAGTCTGAACCAATACGTGATGTAGTCCCCTGGCTAAACAGGCTTAACCGGCCTACAGTGAAACACAAGTGGTTCTATTCACGCCAACGTTAAATTTAATATTATCTTAGCTGAAAGCAATTTCGGAAGCTTCCCCTTTACCTATGAATGAGACGTGCCCGTTACAGCGTGACAGCTCCTGATCTCCTTAGCATTAAGCCGTTGAATACAACGCGAACCCCCCGCGTTGTAGATTTCGCCAAGTACAATTGAACCTTCAGCTAAAACAATATAACCCTCCCTAATTTCGTACGAAGCCCCTAAACATGAATCATGATTAACAAAAGACCAGCTGTAGTACTGTACGACATTAGATTGTGCCAATAAACGAACTCCGAAGAACGTGCATTTGATTAGCGTGCGAAGGCTGCCTTTCAATTGCTATTTACTACTAGTAGCTGGTGAATGTTAACAAAACCAGCATTTCGACCCGTTTTATTCCCGTTGCACGTATGCCAGTTGGAATTCGCCACTAGTCCAACCCTTCCACCACAACAAGTTCCGCTTCTGTGTCAAACCAATCACCCTGATATTACTGACAGTTTGGGGTTTTTGAGATGGGAACCCCAGACTCGGCAGGTATGTTCAGAACAACATTGGCGTCATCAATAGTGAGTCGCTGTATCGACGTGTCTTTCGTTCCACAGCTTCCGCCCAGTTCTCCATTTGTGGTGGTCAATACTCTCCACACCAAGCTTTCAATGTTCGAACAGACGCAGTACAAAACTGGGCAAGCACAACAAAAACACATCTTTAAAACCTTTCTCTGGCGTTCCAAGATGGGCTAGAACAAGCAGCACTCCGAAACATTACACCACTTCCCAAATGTAATTTGTTTCACAACGACTTGTAGGAAACAAATCAGAGATGAAATCAGCGTCAAAAAGGTCTTATCACACTAGCCCGTTTTATAAGAAAGTAGTCAAGTTTCCTTAAATCCAGTCTGAATGCACGAACTCCCTATAGAAGCACACGCTTCAACAACTTCACACGACACGACATATTAATCATCTGAAGAATAAATCTCAATACCAGATACTAAAAAAAAAAGTCCGTCGATAATGGAATGAACGGTCTATCTGAACCATGGATGTCACTGCTGGGTCGCTCAAACATCCAGCATGCCCACAAAGAACATAATCCTGCATTGTATTTTTTTAAATGAAATATGTCTTCACTCCGCTCCACAAGGGCCTCTTTTTCGAACTTTTCAACTCAAGTCAAAAATTGACACGAAGATGCTATTCCTAATGGAGGTGGTCCCCTGAAGTCATAAACGTATTCACTCTTGTCCGAGCTAGCAAGAACCTTTTTATGGAAACGGCTTTGAACTTCAATAAACGGGCTACAAAGAAAACTCGTGTACAGATTAAGGGACGTGCCTCATGATGTTCATTGGAGTTTTGGAGACGCTGTAAACCCACGCGCTACGAATATCTCTCCCTCTCCTACAGTTTGTCATCAGTTTGCTTGTTCAGTTCATTCTCTCCTAAGCCAGTACCGTTCGTTTTGTCCCACTTCGCACTATCCGAAGGCAAATCCATGGCTTTGCAAATGGTCAGAGACTACCCCTTCACACTCTGTCTCTCTTTAGCTCTCTCCCTCTTAGTGTGATTCTATGACTCCTCACAATCAATTCTCCAGAACAACCAATACAATCCCCTTCACGAAATTCACGCCCAATTCCTTAGCCTTTACTTTGTTCCCATTTATCTCTTGCACTGACAGACATTTAATAAAGATTCGCAAAGGTACTAGTTAGTAACAGATTAGATTCAGTCCCATTTCAGTGTTAATAGCGATCGGTTCTCCACACGCTAACCAAACGCTCTAATTTGCTTTTTGCTAACGGGGGACATCACAACCTACGGTGCTATTTCTAATAACATCGGTATATTTCTGAGGCTTCCTCTAGCACTCAGTCTCCCTATTTGTGATGCTTTATTCTCTTCATACAGCCCGTATTCTCTCTTATAGTTATATTCTCTCCAGTTTGGATACGACTTGAACCTCCATCTCGAACGAGCCTCCATTACGATCCGCCTTTATATTCAATAAGAGCGGCGCTGAGAGATATGGTCGGAGGTCAGGAGAGTGGAACCATTTCCTCAAAATGAAGTACCTTCTCCTCTCAATGAGAAATACCTCCGTTAAGTGGAAGGGAATTCGCAATCCCCAAACTGACGGCAAAATGAGAGTCATGCGAACGACTATCGATTTCGGATTTAGTAAAAGGGGTTTTCAGAATTGGTCAGCAGCGCGGGATTCGATGGTGTCCTGAGTTAACGGGATTTGAATGGAGTCGGAGTAACAAATGGGCAAAGCGTGAAATCGAGTGGGGCGCGTTCTTGAAGCAGAACCTAAAACAGCGGGGGATGAGGAAGTAGCACAGAACGCGTCCCGTTTGAATTATCGAGGTATTTGACGGCTCATGCAGCACTGAAATACGACGCCTTCTTAGCAGAATCAAAGCCGATGAACTAATTAAAACCCTTGACGACTATCGTCGTATTCGAACAGACAGCCAGGTAATCCTATGTTGAGTAACTACCATGTATCGATGGCAAACCTTTACTTGAAGTCTCACACAAAAGGTTGTCTAAAACTTCGACAAATCGTTTTCTCTCGTGCACGGTTATCTGGATTCACTGTGAGTTTAGACCAGTCCAGTCTCTGGTCAGAGATAACTGCTGAGCCTAATATATTTGTTCGGCGCACGCCGAATTAGCTGACTCTTTGACTTCCAAAATGTCCGCACTTGCCCTAACAGGGCTCTCAAACACCTTCGTCCTCAAGCCCTTTTTGTTTACCTGTGGAAAGTCCACTTCTTCAGTTATTTCCGATTTACTATGGATTTCCCCTACTTCTGGTTTTTCCCAAATATTTTTTTCTCCTCCTCTCAATTTACATTCCTCTCCACAACAGACAGCTCCTCCCAAAAACATTCATCTACCAGCACTCGGGAAAGTTGGTCGTCTCCCAGTTCTCCCAAACACGGTCATCTACTAGTTCTCCCAACAGACAATCGTCTCCCAGTTATCCCAGCAGATACTAGTTTCACCTCTCTTCGACATCTAAATCGGATTCCTCCTTCCTTCCCTGTACCACCGATTTCACGCCTTCAGAGCCCCCTGGTTCGCACTTGTGTACACGAACTCATATTCTCTTCATCGTACATAAGTGATCGAATCTTCTTGTGATTTCCCCACTCTTCAATTACAAGTTTCGTGTTACAGTAAAACCAGTCTCCGACATTCATTCAAGTCTACTCTGGTCAAAACAACGCTCGAATCGAATTCTTAGCCTATACAAAAACTAGTATAAGCATAACTACTCAAAAAGTCACAAAACAACTTATCATAATGACCAAAACACCAAAACTTCTTTTTCTAGGCGAGAGCTAAGGAATTGAGAGGCAGTGTGTTCGAGAGTTGGAATGTCGAAGGATAGGAGGCAAGTAAGAACTGGGGAATGGGACGAGGGAAGGGACTAAGGAACCCCCCATTGAAGGAAAGTGAGAGTATGTTATCGGCATGGGTCATAAAATTGTGTTGGCAGGGCATGAAATTTCAAACAGCTCAGTGAAGAACTCTGGGATTGTGAAGTTGCAAATTGGGGAATGAGCCAACCCCAACCCCAGAGCTCGAGATCATCCGTTAGGGCCGAGAGCATTGAAAACAGTCGGTAGAAAGCCATCTAAATGATTTGAGGCAAACATCAAGAAAAAATGCGAAAAACTCTCGTTTTTGGTACATTTGAGTCCCCCCTATCCCGCCCACAAACACGTTTACCGTAGAAGGAAATTACTCATTGCCTCCAGTCATTTTCCCCGACTACAGACACACACAGTAACCAACGTTTAGTTTATACGTAGTAGTAAGCGATAATGCTGCATGCATCCCGCCCTTTTGTGAGTATATACCTCGCTTGTTCAATCGATTTAATCTACACGGGGAAATCCACCTTGATGACAAACTATCACCTCTAAGATGATTTCGTCGTGAATATTTGACTTGATGACTACCGTTATGGCGCTTCTCATGCGAAACTATGGAGGAAATGGCTTCCACTCGGCGCTCCTTCTCGACACCTAAATGGAATTGATGATAGCCAAGTTGTCTCGGCAAGTTGGGGAAGTTCTGCCGCAGCCTGAGATGTGATTCTCCCGCGAAAAGTTCAGGCGCTAATCAACTTCCCACGTTTCTAAGTTACGTTTCTGCGACTAACTTGGTGAGAAGTTCCGTCATTCAATCTTCGAAACCCGTTCGATCGTAAATAGCGTATCGTGTAGTTTCTTACGGACCATTGTGCTCAGTCCAGAATTTAAACGGATGTTCGGGGAAGTCGGTGAATTAAATTCAGTTTTGAGTCGCTTGAACGGGGGTACAACTTTCATGCTGCTATTGAACACAAGCCCGAGTTTAAATAGCAGAAGTTCGTTATATCAGGAACAGGTTTCAACTTGTTAAATTATGTACTTGTAAATTATGCTCTTCATATTACCTCGTTACAACTTGGGAAAGGAGGAACAAAATGCCTCTCGGACGGATGCGTCGAGTATAATAAATACAGAATACCTTAAACAAAGCAATACGTGATTTCCAGAATTAGGGGCCACAAATCTGACATCAACACATTCCACACACACTGCATGTTTGCCGAACACTCAATCAACGACGGACATACATTCGATTTTGACAGAACCAAGATTCTTGACCGGGGAAGCTATCACATTGTTACGAGGGTTTGGAGACGTTTGGGGATCCGCTGCCTCGGGCAAAAATTACGGCAATCGCGTGGAGCTCCAATCCATATTTCCTTACTTTTCGCCGAGAATTATGTCTTAACCACTAGACTACGATCGCCCGGTGCCTTTAAAGGGAGGATCTCCCCCCTCACCGTTAGTCACTGCTCCTGAAGCGGACGACTTTGATGAACGGATCATTGAAAGTTGAGTGAATCCCCGGAAAATCCGATCAAAGATTCGGGGAACGAGAGAGCGACAACGAAAGGGCGCTTACTTTTCATTCACATTGTATTAGGCGCGTAAAATAAAAGAAATGATATGGATAAGCAAATCCATAACAGCGTGCAATAAAAGGACTGACGCTGCCAATCATAGCAAAATTTATTAGTACCTAATAAACTCCCATCTTTCATGTGCATCTAAGTTGTTTCTCCCATCGCCTTCTGTAAAATAAGAATCATTCCATGTTTTGTCATACTTTAAGTTTTTTCTGATCTCTTCACTATGTTGCTTTGTACCCATAACCTCGTTAAAACTTTCCACTGTAGTCCAATCTGTTATTTACTATTAAGGTCTGTTCGTTTAGGACTGGTTAGTGCCGTGCCGTTTTGTGCCTTTAACGTGGTCTAAAAAATCCGTTCTTTCGCACAAGAATCCCATTTGGTATCTAGTTGTGCCAGCCATCTCGGCAATCCGATCGGACGAAGCCCATGGTTGGTATGGACAAAAAATAGTTGAAAAAATTAACGAAACGCAGAATAATCGCAAATAAGCCGTGTTTCGTAAGGTTTTCAAGGTATTTATACATCCCCGTCGAATGGAATGAGTACCAGACGTGTACAACCGAGTATAAGGAAATTACAGTAATTATTGTAGTCAACTAATTGAAAGAACTTGCGGGAACTACAGCAGAAGTCAACGTTTCGTCGTTATTACTCCCTCCCTCCTTCCCGTCTCATCAAAACCACCTGCCCGCTCGCCTCCCAACGCCCCCTCGACTCTCAACGTCGTGCCAATTGCCGAGGGTTTGCTGGAAGTCCCCGTCCCAATTTCCCCGACTCTTTTTGGCCAACGGGGTGGAGGAAGGTTAGAGCCGATGAGGCCAGCACTTCCACCGCACACATCGGATCATAAATGCCTAAAGACGTTTACGAGCGCCTGACGCCGGGGGAATATTTAGTTTCCGTAGTTCCATTGTAGTCAGGTCATGTTTCGTATGGTTTACTAGTATTTTTCGATGCTGAATCGAATGGAATGGGTCTCGGAGCAGTAATACTAGGTCAAGCTGTTCATGAGAATTATAAACCGTTGTGTAATAATTTGCAGGGTTTTTTACGTTTTTTTTCTCCGAATGTCATTATTTTAAGAAACTATTAGCAATTTCCCGAGGTATGTTTTTCAACATTAATTCAGTTCAATGTGCCTCTATAAGCTCCTTATAATTTATTAAACTTAATTGCCTGCTGTGACATCCTATAGCTTTTCATTCATCCTGACTGGCTCTCAAGAAACACTTTTCAAAACAAACAAAAATAAAACGAAGAGCTCAAATAAATTTGATTTCTGGAAGAGGAGATTGCATTCTGAATGAGAGTTTTCATGGATTTCCTTTCACCAACCACAAAACTTGGAAAACCCAGTCGAGAATGCTAGGAAATACGAGAATGGCTCGCGGTGGGATATCTAGGAAAGACGAGACGAATTCCCGATGGTCGATGTGTTGACTCGTGTCGAGAGGAAAAAAAAGAAACAGATACCGTCTCAATCTCGCTTTCTCAAGTTTTTATGTTAAACAGAGCTGAGGAGAGGCTCAGTCTAAACGGTCATGCGATTGGCCTCGACAATAGCCTCTTCTACATTTCGTTGAAGTAGCTAGTGACGCCACACGAATGACAGTGAAGTACCGGTATATATAAATAGTCTTCTGACTGTCCCGCAATTTGGATGTGCACCACGGCCAGATGACCTATTGTGCCAGTCGTACTATCTTACAGGTCAATGCCTAGCCTCCCGAGGAAAGCCAGATAGTTCCTGAAAGAGTTTTCGTTGGTATCCATCCTGGGAGAAGTGGTGCCAAAGACCAAAAGTCGCTCCCTCTCAAGTCTCCAGCACTGGGCCAGACATGGTAGGAAGTCTCCTCATCCTTGCCACACCACCTGCATCGAGGGGTGTCAGCTATACCCATAACATACATGTGTTTGTTCATTCTGCAGTGCCCGGTTATGATCACAACAATCTGCCTTAAGTTCTTCCTCTCCATCCTCAGAAGGTTGTGTCTTATCTCATTTGACTGCTCTGAGACAAAACGTTTACAGTGACTTACTCCTTCAGCATCCCAGACCGTCTGATGCCGTCTTCTGGCGTGTTCTTACACAGTCCTCTTGACTAGTGACAGAGAAATCCCACAATGGGACAGTGCCCGATAGGTGCCGTAGACGAACCACGTCTGGCCAGATGGTCCACCCTGTCATTTTCAATGATTCCCTTGTGTCCAGGAATCCAATACATATTAACTCTATTCGCGCTTGCTAAAGAGTTAAGTCGGATCCTGCACTCTCGCTGACGTTGGTTGTCCAGTAGTTCATCAGCGCCTTGCAGGACGCTTGACTATCAGTCAATATGTTGATAGTGCTGTTGATACAGCCTTTCTCATGCATTAAAATTGCCCCGGCGGTAGTAGTATAAATCTCTGCTTGAAAATCCGATGGAGTGGGGTGTAGGGCAATGTGCGTTTGTAGACCAACTTAGGACAATGTCGAGAAATAAGATTCTTGCTAAGTCGCGTAAAGTTAAATGTCAATACAAGCTTGTAATTAGCCGCTCTGGGAGTACAAAGAACAGCCCGGAGAAAGAGATAGCAGGACTGAAGCCAGCGAGCAGCCGCAACAGTGATTCATACACAACGGTTGAACGTGAAGGTACCTTATAACGTTGATTCGATTACGTTAATTAATTCGACATTAACATTTCTCGGTCTAACGCAGCCTGCTCTTATATTTGATTGAACTCTTGACACAACTTACTAAAAAATGTTAATTCAGTCGAGATTTGCAACTAACCCTTAAAGTTTGCCGTCACTTTGAACCAAAATGATTCCTACCGTAAGCTCCTGATAGGTAAAAATAGGCTTTTCACTTTTTCCACGTAAAAGCTTTCTTCCCAAATTTAAGGTGCTACGACGGTAGGCCATTTTGTTAAGTGGACGGTGTCGCACCTTTTGACAATATTTATCGCCCTTCCTCACGCGAATAATCTCGAAAATTGTGCTCCCACTTTCTTCAGACTTACAGAAATTCCTGCGAAAGTTTTCGTTGCTCAGATTCGTCTCGATGAAGCCGTCCAATTCTCCTAAAAGAGCAGTTTCGTGGGTTCTCGTTTTATCGAAAGTTCATTGTAGTTGTAGAACCGAGAACGGCGGAATAATTTGAGGAAGAATCAGATTTTCGGTCTTGCCGTAAACATTCTGAAATATCAAACGCGAAAAGTAATTATAGTCTGACAGAGGTAATTTTCTCTCTTTTCTCCCCGCCGTTCTCTAATGGAAAGTAAATATTATGCGAAATAATACTCAATTCGACAGGTCACTAAAAATTGCACGTTGATTACACTCGATTAATAAACGTTACTGAAAGCTCGTTGAGTCGACAATTAAATTGCAATGAAAGCTGTGTTAGCATCAATGGACAAAGGGGAATACTAAGGAGGGAGGGAGGGGGATCATAGTCACATTACAATGCGCCAAATACGAATTCTTATAACGTCATATAACTATGAATTTATATTGATTATATTGATTTATATTACTTCGTAAACGTCCTTGAGCAAAATGGTCTGTACTGGCAATAGGGCAGTAGGAAGTGATGCATCGTTGGTTTATCTCACCCATGACCTTGTTGTACTTCTCCATCGTCTTCACATGTTGAGTGAGCATATTGTGCTTGTAGGGAACCAAAGCAGACTCGAGATTTCACTAACATCAGCACCAACACCCTCTTTGCAGTGTTCGGCTTATCACCTTTGGATCCTTGGGGCGAACACTGACTGAAACAACGTCGTGCTCTCAGAGCATCTCGTTTCTTTTCAAGTTGGCAAAGGAGCCCTTGAGTGTCCTACTATTCTCGCGCAAATCTATTGCGCAAACATATTCAAGATTCCTACTCGCTCCATCCATTTCGGCAACTTCATGGCCTACTCCAATTGTCTCAAAAGGCAAACCTCCAGAACCATCCTCATTTGGACTCCTTCTTCTGGTCTTTCAATGCCTTCAAATTCGCCCTTTTATCGGGAACGAAGATGTAATTTGTCTCACTTAGGAACACGACGCAGATAATACTTTTCTTTTCTTTTTTTGTCGGAAGCTTTTGTAAAGCAGTCTTTTGTAGTACTCTTCCAAAAGCTGAGGAAACTGAGAACTCAGTTATTCGGCGACTTAACACTAAAAGCTATTCCGTCTTGTTTCGATTTGTGACCTCGGGTTGCATACCGTTTATATATCTCGAAATGAGTTACAATATGTAAGTTTAGTAACCTCTCTGACCTACGAGGTGTCAAATACCATGAGATACTTCAACCCTAATTACTAAGAAGATATTGTTAAAAATTAGTAATGGACTATGTCACTAGCGTGAATATGCGGAAGAATTGAACCTCGAAACGTTACTAAGAATGTGTCATTATTCGCTGAACCATAAGAATTATATTCCTTTATTGTATACCAATCAAGAACATTGAGCAATACTCGCAATTGAGCAATATAAATGATAATGTTTTTGGGAACAATAAAAAAAGAGCACGTATTCAGTGGCGACGTTTCCAGGTTTTGATTATTCTCGTCATAATCACGCCCCAAAGTATATTTAAAAACTGGCCACTCATGAAACTTGGCGTCATAAACTAAACCTAGAATTAAATTACGCGAAAAATACTTGCGTTCAAATAAATTAACGTTCTGAACTTACAGTTGCCGTGGTCGATTTCTACCCCCAGACCCTTTCATTCTCAGTATACACGATATCAGTAGGGAAAGTTCGTCTGAGGAGGAGGAGAGAGCTTCAAACAAACCCGAGATATGGTTTGGGGTGGGGTGTTTATTCCATAGAAGCGAACGGGTTAATTGCAGTTTTTCAGAAAGGGAGGCAATCTGAAAGAACGTGAGAGTTTTGGAGCTATACGAATATTCCCGATGACATTGCAGTTTTCTTATACAAGAGTTTTCGGAACTCAACTAGATCAACTGTGTTATAATACGAAATTTCGTCAACTTTATGAGTGTTCTGTACCATTCAGTAGATAATGAAAGTTAAAGGGATGGCATTCCCCCGTCTTTTCCTAATTATAATTCCCCCTTAATGTTGTCGGTCCCTTCTAAAAAGATTCATCTCTGTCGCTAGCCTCAACCTCTCAAGAGTCGCGCCATAAATTTTCCCTCACTCGTCATTATATCAGGTACTTCGAGATCGTTTCTCACATTAAAGTTTCTTACCGTTCAACATTCGTTGGCAAACTATTCAGAAACGTGCCGTCGACTCCAGGTCGTGTAAACAAGGAACCTTCTGAATCCGATAACTTGAAGAAAAACAAGTTCTCCGTTTAAGACAGCGGAATATGACCTTTACCTGGAATCCGGCCCGCGTCTGTTCGAACTGGAAATTTGATGGAAGAGCTCGAAAGAGCTGATTTCGGAGTTCGAATCCTTCGTCTTATTAGAGATTCAAATCTCAAGGGCTCGTAAAATTAAGACTCTCTCGAGACGATATTGATCGCAATCGTTCTTTGAAACCCATCATTAAAACTTCGTTTTATTCGCACTTTGAATTACAATCGACGAGGACTGATATTTTTCGGAGTTGGATAGTTCATCGTTAGGTGGAGCTAACACCTCTAACACAAATCGATTTTGGCGACTTGAGTTTGCTAAGCGGCTGACGCTCAACGCCCTAACAAGAATTATATTATCCATCGAGAGATTACATCAATATTGGTTTCAATTTCAATCAATTTTTTAGGTTAGAACAAAGGGGCACACGCTCAGAAGGTGGTTGCGCGCACTTATCTTGTTAGTTTGAGACGTAACGATGCAGCTCACAGTTTCCCTCAGCCGGCAATTTTTATCACTTTATCTATGAGCTTGATAAGACTGGTAGGACTTAAAAGTTCCGGAATTGATCGGGCTGCTGCTACTTACGACACGATCTTCATTTAAAACCCAAAGTATAGTTAATCAATGGTTATGCCGACTTGATTTTGAAGAGGTTCACGGAATTCCAATTTTTGGAATTACAGACGAAACAATGCGAAAAAGTTAGACCACAAAACGACGTTACCAAATAGAAAGACGAGAGAAATTATCATTTCCACTAAGTTTACTAGTAGACTGGTTTTGGCGGTTAAGGCATCATCAGTACACTGAGCTGAACTCAATACCAACTGATAATTGTACTGAGGATGGCTTATCCGATGGAACCGTCCCAAATTTAATTAAATTTAATTGTAGTATTTCAACTTAAAGATAATTTCTTTCTTCTTTGTATTTAAAAATGACTTGATGAGTGATGTTAATCGTAAAACGACGTTAGTTTGAATTCCAGAATTTGTGAGGTAGCAACCGATAACCCAATGTCCAATATCGCATTAGGTCGCTACTGTCGTATTTATAGAAAAAATATTCGACAAATCCCGTTTGTCGAGCCATCATCGCTTATACTCGTATCTAAGATCAACAGATTGATAAAGAAGTAATTGCGGGAGAGAAAATGAGGGTATAGGTTGCTGAAAAACACTTTGAAGGTTGATCAAATCCGGTGAAAAAGTTACTCAGGAATTATAGAAATGTTCGGAAAATTATTATTTTCGACGTATTTTGGTTTGTAACTCTGTTGAACGGACTGTGGCGGAGCATTTATTACGAACTAGTAAAAAGGGCATTATACTAGGGAACTATTGTAAATTTATTTTGCCACTCTCGTCATTTTCCCGCAAAATATCAAATTACATCGATTTGGTCTCTCACAATCGCGCTCACAAGCACACAATGTTCTCAAATCTTGCCTTTGAGACATAAAGATCCGAAGAAACTCAAAATGATTTCTTGTCAGCCGATTAAATAACCTTCCTTCTTACAACGTAGGGCTAATGAAAGTGAATACTCTGGCCAGGGCCCTCAAAATATTTTTTAGCCGAAAGCTCAGGAGTCAACAGAACAGACTAAATATAAAATAAGGTATTAACGAGGGGGTTTCAAATAATAATATTTTACGGCCAATCTGCGTTCAGTTGACCTAACAGTTCGTGCGTGCCTGCATTTAAAATCCTCCCTCCAATATTTCCATAACAAGGCGGAGATATGAATAAGTTTGAATAATCAACTGTTTAAATCAAAGCGGCTTTCAAATGACTATGTTGTTGCGTGGGCGGCGTTTTCCCGTTTCAAATCCTCAGAACGCAGTGTTTTTGTTCCTACACGCGATGAGCTGACAGTTTATCGGACGTTTATGGTTAAACGTTACGCACAGATAAAGATTAATTCGTTAATTATGCTTTTATTAAAGCAATTGGGTTAGATCCGCCAGTAGGCAAATTACTAAAGTTAACGTACCTGTTAGGTGAGTCCGTCTCTTCTGGCTGGTGAGATACTGTGGGCGAGCGCTTTCGATGTAAAGACATCATCGTCTGGCCGTTAAGTCAGTATCTCACCAGGTACGTTAACTTTAGTAAATATGCTTTTACTTTTATTGTTGACAATAAAAAGAAAATACTATTCCAGCGCTCTACACCATTTCAAATGCCAAACCAGAGTAATCGTTCCAAGTGCGTTCACTCTCATTGGGACGTTGGTTAAAATCCCGTCACCTCTTATAACGGTTGTAGGATAAGGTCGTGTTGTAGCAATGCGCCTTTGTGGTGTTCAGAACGTCTTGAGAGGTAGTGGATTGAGCTGAACCGTTGGACGAGCTACCTCCTTAGAGGGCACAAAGACTTTAATGATTTACTGTAAGAAGCTGCAGTCTGCACCAGAAACCTACACCGTGGGGCTGTGGAAATTTCATTACACTCGATACCCTTTGATAACATATAAATATTTGTATGCGTATAAAAAAACTGTAAGATCTAGGGTTCACTTGAGTCAGGTTGTGCGGGAGATAATGTCAATTAATAAATGTTGATTATTTTTCTGAACTAATCAATTCAAATAATGTTCAAAAAATGTTTTATTTTTTAGATAGATAGGTTTTAATTAATAATAAATTTAGGGTTCATCATGAATAGGGTTTCAGTGAAGACCATTTTCAAATGTTAGCACACGCAATTTGCACCGGTTTTTGCAATATGTTATTTCACCCTTTACTTACCTCGTAGCGCAAATTATGCGATAACTTGACGATCAGGTTAACCTGAAATTCATGTTCAGAAGTAATTTATTGAGACTCTCACGTCACCCTGAATTAAAATCACGTTCAGGGCTCTTCGTCAAACTGCGTCTTTAGTATTAACCACAGAAAAGAAAACATTTTGTGAGAAGTCAGATTCTTTCTCGACGTTTCTAGGGGCTTCGTTTTTGGGGGCTCCCAATTTCCTTGGAGGCTTTTTTCCGTTTCTTCCTTCCCGGCTTTTCTTCGAACGATGCTTCCCTCCCATTTCGTGTAGCAGATGCCTTTTATGTCGTTACTGATGCAATGGCGTTGGTCCCAAGACTTTTTTTTCGTACTCCGACTTCTTTTCCCAATTTTTCCCAATAAATTGACTCTCTCGTCTTCGTCAGTTCCCTTGTGCTTTCTTTCCTGTTGAAGGGAAAAGTTGGGGTTAACCGGAAAATATGGCTCTGATGTAGCTGCAAATCTAATCGGCTTTAGAGCAGCCAAAGAACGGATGATTGTAGTGCTGAAAATATGAACGTACGAGCGTAACTTCCCTCGGTCCAAACGATAAGAGAAGCAAAAAAGGTGAGTTTTCGCCAGAGCTTCCTGGATCGGAAACCACGTTATGGTTGGATCTGAAAAATGAGGTGTCCGTTCTCTCCATCTCTCTCGCACTCTCACTCCCTCTTGAATATTTGGCACATTGAGGGTAGGGGTTTGATTAAAAAAATCAACCGTTTTTCCAAATAGTTAAAAAATAACTGTTTTTCATAGGATTGTATCTTCGTTCAGCGAATTTTCACAGATAATTAAGAAGAGCAAAAATTATGAACCAATTAATGGAAGGTTACCTGGAATTCGTCAGAGCCGGTTTGGCAGGCCGAATTAGCTGGGCCTTTGACCTCCAAAATGTTCGAACTAGCCCAAACGTAAAGTCGTTGTTTCTCCTAACGGCTTTTTATCTCAACACTTTTGTTTGTACCTGTGGAAGACACGCTCTTCAGTTATTTCCAAGTGACAAAGGGTTTCCCCCTTTCTTGCACTTTCCCAACTATCTTTTCCCACCAGTCAATTAAGATTTCTCTCCACACACACAGCTCCTCCCAACAGACAGTCATCTGTGTTCCCAGTTCTCCCAACTCATTCGTCTCTCAAGTCTCGCGCTACTCAGAACTCAAACTCTCTCTTTATTTGGAATGAAAGTAATTTATTTTGCATGAATGTAATTTTTCTGGTATGAATATGACTAATTAGTATTTATTTCGCACATTGTAAGCGAGTTAGCGATTACACTATGATTATGTTTTATGAGAATATTATTGAAATTTATTTATAAGCCAAAAAAGCTGAGGAAATGCTGTACTACTTGTTTTACAGGGAGAATGAAAGAGAGGGCCTAATGACCTAATTCTCCCTGGTCTTTAAATAAATCATTCATTCCTTCTCTCTCTCTCTCTCTCTCTCTCTCTCTCTCTCTCTCTCTCTCTCACTCTCTCTCCCTCCCTGTAGTGTTCCACAACCAGTATTGAGAGCCATGACCATGTATTGAGAGTAACCTTGCACGCGCTTATATGCTCACACTCAAACTGATATCACGTCAAGTCTAATACAGTCCCCACTCGCACCCACCACGTCCATTTATTCATCAGTTTCAAGCACCCCCACCAGTACCATGAATTTCCAGTCGTCGAAAATTGCTCACGCGACGTATGTTAAGTCACACTGACGTTTGATATACGACGCGTTTGAAATCTACATTCATCATATGTATATAAAATGCACGAGTTCATTCAGAGAACTCTAATTATCTAATTACCATTATTGAACTCAACCATTGAGAGTTCAATAATGGTAATTAGATAATCATGAGCAACCATAGAAATTCCAGAATCGAAACTAACGTCGTAGTTTCCCATTACTCCAGACTGTTAACACGAACCTTTTTAGAAAACTCATATTGACAGTCTTATCAACCGACGTACACGTTGATTTTTCGAAGGTCGTGCGTTATGAGTAGCGGCGGCTTAAGAGCTATCAGTTTCCACATCAAAAAAGTAATTTACCAAATCCGTACGGACCGAGTGAAAAAAAAAAAATAGTATCAGTAATTAGAATGTATGCTGGACGGAGGGAAGTCGCGTGATGCCTCGCATCAGATATCTTCTTCTCCAAACAGCCTAAAAGTGGGATGTATTGGTGTATCGACTAACGCTTTCTTGTCAAAGCATTGTCTTTGGCTTTCAACGTGATGAGGTTCGTTATAAGAATGTGTGTGGAATGTACCTCATTCATAATCGGTGACGTATGCTTTTTCCTTTTTGAAGAAACTGAATTACACTCAGCAGTGCGACTGGGTGGTTAATGAACGCATTCTCGAGAATGTTGGAATGGGGGTTCTTGCGGTTGTTTGCGGAGGCGAAACCGTCTTCATTCCTTTTGTACCCTGGCGGTTGGATTAACGCTTCGCTGAGTCGATTCAAGTTATAAGATTCCAAACCTGTTTTGCAAAATACACCTCTCCTCAGGGTGCGTTCGTTAGTGACGTATACCAAATTTCATTAACGGAGTTCTCTGAATGAACTCGTGCATTTTATATACATATGATGAATGTAGATTTCAAACGCGTCGTATATCAAACGTCAGTGTGACTTAACATACGTCGTGTGAGCAATTTTCGACGACTGGAAATTAATGTTACTGGTGGGGGTGCTTGAAACTGATGAATAAATGGACGTGGTGGGTGCGAGTAGGGACTGTATTAGACTTGACATGATACCAGTTTGAGTGTGAGTATATAAACGCGAACAAGGTTACTCTCAATACATGGTCATGGCTCTCAATACTGGTTGTGGAACACTACAGGGAGGGAGAGAGCGAGAGAGAGAGAGAGAGAGAGAGAGAGAGAGAGAGAGAGAGAGAGAGAGAAGGAATGAATGATTTATTTAAAGACCAGGGAGAATTAGGTCATTAGGCCCTCTCTTTCATTCTCCCTGTAAAACAAGTAGTACAGCATTTCCTCAGCTTTTTTGGCTTATAAATAAATTTCAATAATATTCTCATAAAACATAATCATAGTGTAATCGCTAACTCGCTTACAATGTGCGAAATAAATACTAATTAGTCATATTCATACCAGAAAAATTACATTCATGCAAAATAAATTACTTTCATTCCAAATAAAGAGAGAGTTTGAGTTCTGAGTAGCGCGAGACTTGAGAGACGAATGAGTTGGGAGAACTGGGAACACAGATGACTGTCTGTTGGGAGGAGCTGTGTGTGTGGAGAGAAATCTTAAATTGACTGGTGGGAAAAGATAGTTGGGAAAGTGCAAGAAAGGGGGAAACCCGTTGTCACTTGGAAATAACTGAAGAGCGTGTCTTCCACAGGTACAAACAAAAGTGTTGAGATAAAAAGCCGTTAGGAGAAACAACGACTTTACGTTTGGGCTAGTTCGAACATTTTGGAGGTCAAAGGCCCAGCTAATTCGGCCTGCCAAACCGGCTCTGACGAATTCCAGGTAACCTTCCATTAATTGGTTCATAATATTTGCTCTTCTTAATTATCTGTGAAAATTCGCTGAACGAAGATACAATCCTATGAAAAACAGTTATTTTTTAACTATTTGGAAAAACGGTTGATTTTTTTAATCAAACCCCTACCCTCAATGTGCCAAATATTCAAGAGGGAGTGAGAGTGCGAGAGAGATGGAGAGAACGGACACCTCATTTTTCAGATCCAACCATAACGTGGTTTCCGATCCAGGAAGCTCTGGCGAAAACTCACCTTTTTTGCTTCTCTTATCGTTTGGACCGAGGGAAGTTACGCTCGTACGTTCATATTTTCAGTACTACAATCATCCGTTCTTTGGCTGCTCTAAAGCCGATTAGATTTGCAGCTACATCAGAGCCATATTTTCCGGTTAACCCCAACTTTTCCCTTCAACAGGAAAGAAAGCACAAGGGAACTGACGAAGACGAGAGAGTCAATTTATTGGGAAAAATTGGGAAAAGAAGTCGGAGTACGAAAAAAAAGTCTTGGGACCAACGCCATTGCATCAGTAACGACATAAAAGGCATCTGCTACACGAAATGGGAGGGAAGCATCGTTCGAAGAAAAGCCGGGAAGGAAGAAACGGAAAAAAGCCTCCAAGGAAATTGGGAGCCCCCAAAAACGTCGAGAAAGAATCTGACTTCTCACAAAATGTTTTCTTTTCTGTGGTTAATCCTAAAGACGCAGTTTGACGGAGAGCCCTGAACGTGTTTTTATTTTAGGGTGACGTGAGAGTCTCAATAAATTACTTCTGAACATGAATTTCTGGTTAACTTGATCTTCAAGTTACCGCATAATTTGCACTAAGAGGGAAGTAAAGGGTAAAATAACATATTGCAAAAACCGATGCAAATTTCGTGTGCTAACATTTGAAAATGGTCTTCACCGAAACTCTATTCATGATGAACCCTAAATTTATTACTAATTAAAACTTATCAATCTAAAAAATAAAACATTATTTGAACATTATTTGAATTGATTAGTTCAGAAAAATAATCAACATTTATTAATTGACATTATCTCTCGCACAACCTGACTCAAATGAACCCTAGATCTTACAGTTTTTTTATACGCATACAAATATTTATATATTATCAAAGGGTATCGAGTGTAATGAATTTTCCACAGTGGTGTAGGTTTCTGGTGCAGACTGCAGCGTCTTTGTGCCCTCTAAGGAGGTAGCTCGTCCAATGGTTCAGCTCAATCCACTACCTCTCAAGACGTTCTCAACACCACAACGGCGCATTGCTACAACCCGACCTTATCCCACAACCGTTATAGGAGGTGACCGCTAGCCTCTGTGAGTTCAGTATCCAGGCTCAGGGATTTGAACCAACGTCCCAATGAGAGTGAACGCACTTCGAAACGTCTCTGATTACTTTGGTTTGGTATTCGAAATGGTGTAGAGCGCTGGAATAGTATTTTCCTTTTATTGTCAACAATAAAAGTAAAAGCATATTTACTAAAGTTAACGTACCTTGTGAGATACTGACTTAACGGCCAGACGATGATGTCTTTACATCGAAAGCGCTCGCTCACAGTATCTCACCAGCCAGAGACGGACTCACCTAACAGGTACGTTAACTTTAGTAATTTGCCTACTGGCGGATCTAACCCAATTGCTTTAATAAAAGCATAATTAACGAATTAATCTTTATCTGTGCGTAACGTTTAACCATAAACGTCCGATAAACTGTCAGCTCATCGCGTGTAGGAACAAAAACACTGCGTTCTGAGGATTTGAAACGGGAAAACGCCGCCCACGCAACAACATAGTCATTTGAAAGCCGCTTTGATTTAAACAGTTGATTATTCAAACTTATTCATATCTCCGCCTTGTTATGGAAATATTGGAGGGAGGATTTTAAATGCAGGCACGCACGAACTGTTAGGTCAACTGAACGCAGATTGGCCGTAAAATATTATTATTTGAAACCCCCTCGTTAATACCTTATTTTATATTTAGTCTGTTCTGTTGACTCCTGAGCTTTCGGCTAAAAAATATTTTGAGGGCCCTGGCCAGAGTATTCACTTTCATTAGCCCTACGTTGTAAGAAGGAAGGTTATTTAATCGGCTGACAAGAAATCATTTTGAGTTTCTTCGGATCTTTATGTCTCAAAGGCAAGATTAGAGAACATTGTGTGCTTGTGAGCGCGATTGTGAGAGACCAAATCGATGTAATTTGATATTTTGCGGGAAAATGACGAGAGTGGCAAAATAAATTTACAATAGTTCCCTAGTATAATGCCCTTTTTACTAGTTCGTAATAAATGCTCCGCCACAGTCCGTTCAACAGAGTTACAAACCAAAATACGTCGAAAATAATAATTTTCCGAACATTTCTATAATTCCTGAGTAACTTTTTCACCGGATTTGATCAACCTTCAAAGTGTTTTTCAGCAACCTATACCCTCATTTTCTCTCCCGCAATTACTTCTTTATCAATCTGTTGATCTTAGATACGAGTATAAGCGATGATGGCTCGACAAACGGGATTTGTCGAATATTTTTTCTATAAATACGACAGTAGCGACCTAATGCGATATTGGACATTGGGTTATCGGTTGCTACCTCACAAATTCTGGAATTCAAACTAACGTCGTTTTACGATTAACATCACTCATCAAGTCATTTTTAAATACAAAGAAGAAAGAAATTATCTTTAAGTTGAAATACTACAATTAAATTTAATTAAATTTGGGACGGTTCCATCGGATAAGCCATCCTCAGTACAATTATCAGTTGGTATTGAGTTCAGCTCAGTGTACTGATGATGCCTTAACCGCCAAAACCAGTCTACTAGTAAACTTAGTGGAAATGATAATTTCTCTCGTCTTTCTATTTGGTAACGTCGTTTTGTGGTCTAACTTTTTTTCGCATTGTTTCGTCTGTAATTCCAAAAATTGGAATTCCGTGAACCTCTTCAAAATCAAGTCGGCATAACCATTGATTAACTATACTTTGGGTTTTAAATGAAGATCGTGTCGTAAGTAGCAGCAGCCCGATCAATTCCGGAACTTTTAAGTCCTACCAGTCTTATCAAGCTCATAGATAAAGTGATAAAAATTGCCGGCTGAGGGAAACTGTGAGCTGCATCGTTACGTCTCAAACTAACAAGATAAGTGCGCGCAACCACCTTCTGAGCGTGTGCCCCTTTGTTCTAACCTAAAAAATTGATTGAAATTGAAACCAATATTGATGTAATCTCTCGATGGATAATATAATTCTTGTTAGGGCGTTGAGCGTCAGCCGCTTAGCAAACTCAAGTCGCCAAAATCGATTTGTGTTAGAGGTGTTAGCTCCACCTAACGATGAACTATCCAACTCCGAAAAATATCAGTCCTCGTCGATTGTAATTCAAAGTGCGAATAAAACGAAGTTTTAATGATGGGTTTCAAAGAACGATTGCGATCAATATCGTCTCGAGAGAGTCTTAATTTTACGAGCCCTTGAGATTTGAATCTCTAATAAGACGAAGGATTCGAACTCCGAAATCAGCTCTTTCGAGCTCTTCCATCAAATTTCCAGTTCGAACAGACGCGGGCCGGATTCCAGGTAAAGGTCATATTCCGCTGTCTTAAACGGAGAACTTGTTTTTTCTTCAAGTTATCGGATTCAGAAGGTTCCTTGTTTACACGACCTGGAGTCGACGGCACGTTTCTGAATAGTTTGCCAACGAATGTTGAACGGTAAGAAACTTTAATGTGAGAAACGATCTCGAAGTACCTGATATAATGACGAGTGAGGGAAAATTTATGGCGCGACTCTTGAGAGGTTGAGGCTAGCGACAGAGATGAATCTTTTTAGAAGGGACCGACAACATTAAGGGGGAATTATAATTAGGAAAAGACGGGGGAATGCCATCCCTTTAACTTTCATTATCTACTGAATGGTACAGAACACTCATAAAGTTGACGAAATTTCGTATTATAACACAGTTGATCTAGTTGAGTTCCGAAAACTCTTGTATAAGAAAACTGCAATGTCATCGGGAATATTCGTATAGCTCCAAAACTCTCACGTTCTTTCAGATTGCCTCCCTTTCTGAAAAACTGCAATTAACCCGTTCGCTTCTATGGAATAAACACCCCACCCCAAACCATATCTCGGGTTTGTTTGAAGCTCTCTCCTCCTCCTCAGACGAACTTTCCCTACTGATATCGTGTATACTGAGAATGAAAGGGTCTGGGGTAGAAATCGACCACGGCAACTGTAAGTTCAGAACGTTAATTTATTTGAACGCAAGTATTTTTCGCGTAATTTAATTCTAGGTTTAGTTTATGACGCCAAGTTTCATGAGTGGCCAGTTTTAAATATACTTTGGGGCGTGATTATGACGAGAATAATCAAAACCTGGAAACGTCGCCACTGAATACGTGCTCTTTTTATTGTTCCCAAAAACATTATCATTTATATTGCTCAATTGCGAGTATTGCTCAATGTTCTTGATTGGTATACAATAAAGGAATATAATTCTTATGGTTCAGCGAATAATGACACATTCTTAGTAACGTTTCGAGGTTCAATTCTTCCGCATATTCACGCTAGTGACATAGTCCATTACTAATTTTTAACAATATCTTCTTAGTAATTAGGGTTGAAGTATCTCATGGTATTTGACACCTCGTAGGTCAGAGAGGTTACTAAACTTACATATTGTAACTCATTTCGAGATATATAAACGGTATGCAACCCGAGGTCACAAATCGAAACAAGACGGAATAGCTTTTAGTGTTAAGTCGCCGAATAACTGAGTTCTCAGTTTCCTCAGCTTTTGGAAGAGTACTACAAAAGACTGCTTTACAAAAGCTTCCGACAAAAAAAGAAAAGAAAAGTATTATCTGCGTCGTGTTCCTAAGTGAGACAAATTACATCTTCGTTCCCGATAAAAGGGCGAATTTGAAGGCATTGAAAGACCAGAAGAAGGAGTCCAAATGAGGATGGTTCTGGAGGTTTGCCTTTTGAGACAATTGGAGTAGGCCATGAAGTTGCCGAAATGGATGGAGCGAGTAGGAATCTTGAATATGTTTGCGCAATAGATTTGCGCGAGAATAGTAGGACACTCAAGGGCTCCTTTGCCAACTTGAAAAGAAACGAGATGCTCTGAGAGCACGACCTAACAGATTCGAGTCGCATTCCGATCACACAACCTTATCGTAATCGGCTCAAGATAATAGTTGATCGTTAGACTGTCGACTGCGGTACATCATGACCCTAATCTCACATTCGCCTTGTAGCCATTCCTCGGCTATTCAGTATTGTAGGCTTCATCAAACTTGATTCTACAACTCTGCGAAGCAGCATACGTGACCGTTAATAGCACGTGAGGCTCCTGAATTTTGCAAATTAATTCGAATTTACGACGTGTCAAGTTGGTACCACGTAACAATTTGCTTCTTGATTGACCTTATTGTTATTTTACCCTAGTCTTATTCTACGTGACAATGATATGGGTGTCTGTGAACGGTAGGCAGGAGCAGTCATTTTGATAAGGAAACAGATCTGTGCCTCTGAATGCGATTGAGAGAGAATGCCGAACCAAATAGGCTCAAATTTGAAACCTCACGTAGCTACACACAAACTAAGATGGCTAGGAAAATGGGATTTACAGACTATAAATGATTGTTTTTCTGGTTTTCCTAAATCTTCGTAGGAAAGTGTTGAATGAAGATACAGCGCCCGTACTTTTAGTAGATCGTCGGACGTATGAGGGAAGTTGTGTGTTGCTGCGCTCGAGATATTTTTACATGTGGGTCGTTGGTTTTTTTTGGTTTTTTTCGGACGTACGAAGTCTGTTTCCAGTGGCCCCATGAATTTACTCCTGAGTATTGAGAACCAACCCGGAACCGCTTGGCACATTGAAACAGCTTGGGCCCTCACGCCTTCAGTGTTGGCAGCTCATCTATGTGCTCTTCGTCCTTGCAGCGTGTTACCATTCCCATACATCCCAGCAGTTAGGGAGGTTCAGGAGCGGTCTTTCTTCCGTGCCTTTTTTCTCCATTCCAGCGAGATATTGGCCCCAGATCAACTAGCTCAATACTCTTCTGATTGACACTCGGTGCATCCCTACACCCCCGTTCATAGGATTTTTCTCAACTCCTGGTGGCAGGTCGGTTTCCTTATTTGATGACTGTTCCTAAACCCTCGGCTAGGGTTATATTGGCAGGTATTTGGCCAATCACCCGGTAGAGAGCTGTTGCCTGTGTGTGGCTGTGTGGAGGGGACCACCTGAGGAACCCCGTGCCTGGGAGGAGTTCTTAATCTGGTTTCCTACCTGATCTAACTATTTACTTGGGTGGCAACTTTCAAAAGGATAGATCAACTGTGTCCACGTTTTTTAACCATCACCTTCTCCTGCCATGTCCTTTGCGTGGCCGTAAAAGCCGGTACGCGATACTCACATACACAACATCTTCCAGATACAAACGCCACTGCAACGGCTTACGTGGCAGAATACATTGGCTCAAAACACTCATATTGAGCAGAAGACAGTCCTGGAAGTAGCTCACTAACACCTACGTGTGATTCCCTACATAGATGCGGCCTTTGGAATGAGTAGCAGGAAAAACTGGGCTTGAGCGTTCCTGGAGCGGCTGATAGCAAGTGTCCCGCTCACCACACCACCAGTGGCTGAGCTGACTCTGAGCACTCTCGGTGGCAGTCACCCCTCATTATACTACCCAGGGAAAATACCCAACGTCTTCTAATCTGTGGGTATCCTGACGTGCACTTGCCATTAGGATCCCTGGGATAGGCATGGTTACCAGAGTAGGAGCTTTGGATCACAACCCACCTAGGCGGCAGCTACACAAAGTCTGCATCAAAGAGGTGTCATCTAAACGATATTCAGGGGATACCCAATGGGTCGTAGTTAAGTAGAAAACAACCTGCAAAGTACGGAAATAGGTTTTAGTACATAGTTATTGACCTGGCAGCACAAAATGCTCAATAAGGAGAATCGCTGTGGAGAGTAGAATGAAGATTTTTAAAATAAAATGACGTCTCATTCCAGTCTCTCGGGTTAGAAGTTTAATGGTACAAAAATCGTTAAGATTTTAGGTGGATTAGTTTGGATTCACAGATTAATTCTCGGATTAGTGCTAAAGAGGTCGTTTCATTCTACTATCGCGGCTCCGTGAAAAGGCCGGCTGCCATGGAATGGAATTCGAGCGGAATGGCCGGATAACGTGGCGGAGTAAATCTTGTCCTCTTTTAAGATGGGAAAATAAAGTACACGTCGAATTAGGGTTGTCATAACGATGTAATCTTTCTTTAGTTTCTTCTGTCTTTATCGATCTTGTAAGTAATCTAGCACTTCCGCTCATCAAATACCGTTTTCAAGCGAGAAGTAATTCATATGAAAAGGGTGTAGACCACACTTTTGATTCATTTCGCTGCTTGCGTGATGGAAGCCAACGACCAGTGTCTAGAAACGGAAAAGAACGCTTAATCAAGGTGTCAGCTTCAACTGTTTGGGAGAAATGACTAAAAAACGCTTAGCTCTGTAATGAAATGAACAGCCAGTTTCCCGTTGGGAAATGTTTCTTACGCTTCGAAGTTTCCACTCTACTCAGCTTGGAATGTCGGGTGTCAACTGTCATCAGAATAACGAGGTTTCTTGAAAGAACAGAGTATTTTTATCAGTAAGCATCGTGAGGCGTTGTGCGTGTGTAAAGCTCCTGCAAGTGAAGCGATTGTTATGCAAAACAGACTGTCGGAAGAACATCGCACGTCGCTTATCTTTGCCATTCAATTCACCGAGTGTGTAACTTCTGCTTTTTGCAGCTCTTTATTTACGTTTCAAAGGCTACTATATTCGAAACCACCATTTAGGAAAATGGCATGAGTGTGTGTGCATGACAAGGCAGCACCAAAAAATTCTCATCTGTGGGAAAATGACGATAGCAACGCAATACATTATCAAACATTTCGACGAAATTGTCGGTGGAGTTTTTTACTTTCTTCGGATCTACGAATTAAGAAGGGAAGTTTTGTTATATTAGCGTTCTGAATAAAATCAGGGTGGTCGCGTATATATATAACAAAATTAATATAACAAAACTAGCACTAATCCGAGAATTAATCTGTGAATCCAAACTAATCCACCTAAAATCTTAACGATTTTTGTACCATTAAACTTCTAACCCGAGAGACTGGAATGAGACGTCATTTTATTTTAAAAATCTTCATTCTACTCTCCACAGCGATTCTCCTTATTGAGCATTTTGTGCTGCCAGGTCAATAACTATGTACTAAAACCTATTTCCGTACTTTGCAGGTTGTTTTCTACTTAACTACGACCCATTGGGTATCCCCTGAATATCGTTTAGATGACACCTCTTTGATGCAGACTTTGTGTAGCTGCCGCCTAGGTGGGTTGTGATCCAAAGCTCCTACTCTGGTAACCATGCCTATCCCAGGGACCCTAATGGCAAGTGCACGTCAGGATACCCACGATTAGAAGACGTTGGGTATTTTCCCTGGGTAGTATAATGAGGGGTGACTGCCACCGAGAGTGCTCAGAGTCAGCCCTCAGCCACTGGTGGTGTGGTGAGCGGGACACATGCTATCAGCCGCTCCAGGAACGCTGAAGCCCGGTTTTTCCTGCTACTCGTTCCAAAGGCCGCACCTATGTAGGGAATCGCACGTAGGTGTTAGTGAGCTACTTCCAGGACTGTCTTCTCCTCATTATGAGTGTTTTGAGTCAATGTATTCTGCCACGTAAGCCGTTGCAGTGGCGTTTGTATCTGGAAGATGTTGTGTATGTGAGTATCGTGAGCTTTAAGCCCCTTTAAGGCCGACTTTTACGGCCACGCAAAGGACATGGCAGGAAAAGGTGATGGCTTATAAACGTGGTCACAGTTGATCTGTCCTTTTGAAAGTTGCCACCCAAGTAAATAGTTAGATCAGGTAGGAAACCAGATTAAGAACTCCTCCCAGGCACGGGGTTCCTCAGGTGGTCCCCTCCACACAGCCACACACAGGCAACAGCTCTCTACCGGGTGATTGGCCAAATACCTGCCAATATAACCCTAGCCGAGGGTTTAGGAACAGTCATCAAATAAGGAAACCGACCTGCCACCAGGAGTTGAGAAAAATCCTATGAACGGGGGTGTAGGGATGCACCGAGTGTCAATCAGAAGAGTATTGAGCTAGTTGATCTGGGGCCAATATCTCGCTGGAATGGAGAAAAAAGGCACGGAAGAAAGACCGCTCCTGAACCTCCCTAACTGCTGGGATGTATGGGAATGGTAACACGCTGCAAGGACGAAGAGCACATAGATGAGCTGCCAACACTGAAGGCGTGAGGGCCCTACCTGCTTCAATGTGCCAAGCGGTTTCGGGTTGGTTCTCAATACTCAGGAGTAAATTCATGGGGCCACTGGAAACAGACTTCGTACGCCCCAAAAACAAAAAAAAACCAACGACCCACATGTAAAAATATCTCGAGCGCAGCAACACACAACTTCCCTCATACGTCCGACGATCTACTAAAAGTACGGGCGCTGTATCTTCATTCAACACTTTCCTACGAAGATTTAGGAAAACCAGAAAAACAATCATTTATAGTCTGTAAATCCCATTTTCCTAGCCATCTTAGTTTGTGTGTAGCTACGTGAGGTTTCAAATTTGAGCCTATTTGGTTCGGCATTCTCTCTCAATCGCATTCAGAGGCACAGATCTGTTTCCTTATCAAAATGACTGCTCCTGCCTACCGTTCACAGACACCCATATCATTGTCACGTAGAATAAGACTAGGGTAAAATAACAATAAGGTCAATCAAGAAGCAAATTGTTACGTGGTACCAACTTGACACGTCGTAAATTCGAATTAATTTGCAAAATTCAGGAGCCTCACGTGCTATTAACGGTCACGTATGCTGCTTCGCAGAGTTGTAGAATCAAGTTTGATGAAGCCTACAATACTGAATAGCCGAGGAATGGCTACAAGGCGAATGTGAGATTAGGGTCATGATGTACCGCAGTCGACAGTCTAACGATCAACTATTATCTTGAGCCGATTACGATAAGGTTGTGTGATCGGAATGCGACTCGAATCTGTTAGGTCGTGCTCTCAGAGCATCTCGTTTCTTTTCAAGTTGGCAAAGGAGCCCTTGAGTGTCCTACTATTCTCGCGCAAATCTATTGCGCAAACATATTCAAGATTCCTACTCGCTCCATCCATTTCGGCAACTTCATGGCCTACTCCAATTGTCTCAAAAGGCAAACCTCCAGAACCATCCTCATTTGGACTCCTTCTTCTGGTCTTTCAATGCCTTCAAATTCGCCGATGCCTTCGCTTGAGCCGATTACGATAAGGTTGTGTGATCGGAATGCGACTCGAATCTGTTAGGTGTTACACCCTGTGAATCCCATAATGTTTTAGGTCCTGCGTTACTCTCCCTGTGCCCAGATTCCGCCAGAAAAACATTAAACCAGTCCCACGATCGAACCTGAACTCACCGTTATGCCCTCACTGTGTATGGTTCAGAAATAAAACCTCTGCGCACCAGTTGGGCCTTTCTACCTTCGCCTGTGAGAAAGCAAAATGGGAAGCTCTTCTCGAAATAACCCTGTTTGGGTTTGATTCGAGAAAAACCTCTAACAGAAACGTCAATACCGTCAATACGACAGCAGTCTTCCCCAGAGTTCTTTTCCCTTTCTGGAAAGACGTGACTTGGAAATACTTCGACAGCACACGCAGCGAGTTACAAGACCAAGAAATAAGAGCGGAGGCGGAAGCTACCGAGAATTTGATTTAGAATTTCCAAGGAGGCCTCAAGAAGCCCATTCATTTCTAGACCGAGCAAAGGAAAGAGCCATAACTATTGTTCGTTTCTCATTGAAAAGCCACGAAGAAATAAAATAAGCACAGAGAGCACAAAAATTTCTTTACTTAGCTTCTCACTTTCAAACCAATCATCTGAAAGGACTATAATGAGTTTGGATCTCTTCATGAGCTCATCAAGAATTAAGTAGTCGTTTCTAAATGAAAATGCAAAGGCAGCAAAAATAGAACAGACTCTGTAAAACTCAGAATGAACTAATCGAAAGGACTGCGCATTATTACCCAGGGCTTTGACCGTTATATAAGTGTAGATAATTTTCTGACCCAGTGCCTAGGATGTACGTAAACTGCACACTTTATCATAGCTGTAAATTTTGCGTTGTATAGAATGTACTAAAAATAGTACTACTTTGGCGTAAATAGACGGTTTATCTTCCTAAATGTGCTTTGATTCAACGTCGCTTCAAACGCTGCGAAAGTTATTTCGGGTTGGCAGCTACCGCTTTTCTTCAGAGTTGTGAAGAGTTCGTTAGCTTTGTTTCGAAACCAACTTCGCGAAGAAGATGTACGCAGTGAGATTGTTTGTCAGAGCAACATTTAATTAGGAATTTGAATTCCTTTGAACTTCTCGTAGTATAATGACGAAGATGGAGATAGCGCAGCGTGTTTCGTGGAAATGCTTCTAGTACGCGGTATTCGCGATCGCAGAATATTCTTCGTATCTCTTAACACAGAGCAGAGTAAAGAAGGAAGTAAACCAACTGTTGTCTCAATTACTCGTCGGCAACTACGAAATTTGGAAAGGTAAAGGAAAGAAGGTTCCACGGGCACTAAAATCCTAGTACGCTCCAGTGTGTGTTTTGGCGTGTCAATGGGGAATAAGCACAAGTGACAGACACTACAATTCGGGCATCGATTCTTGGTTTTGGGCTCTCGAGTTTATTTTTTGGATGAACTGGGGCACAGGGTGAATCTCTCGTGAGAATATAGGTGTTATAGTATGCGAACGTACGTTAGTCACCAATGAAAGGATTTTCATGTGGTTACCATAATTATTCGAAACATCTTTTAGTATTTTCAAAGTGCCATATTCAAATACAGTTCTCCTAAAAGCGCCAATAACGTCGAGTCATAAATCGTATCTAAAGGAAGGTTTAATGAAATTGCCGAAGTCCTCATCCCATGCCATCCTTCATTCGCCTACTCAAAAAACCCAGAACAAACATTCCGCGTATTTTTCTTTCTGAAATAACTCGGGATTTGCAACAAAAATATTGGGCGATTGGGCTAAACCCGTTCAGGGGAACTTTTTATAGGTGTAGAACCAGCTTTGTATTCAACGAAAATTCAGTGCGAGCGAAAGTAGGAACAAAAGCAATCAAATGGGCGGATGCGCGACTACGTGGGCTAATCTCGAAAAACTGTTGAAGGGATGACAACTGGAAAAACAGCCGTGAAAGTTTATTTCGGTACTTCTTCGACGAAAAATTATGCAGGGGGGGTACATCGCCGAAATTTTTTGGAAACTCGATCGAGAAATAAAAGAGGAGTGAGCGTTTGAATTATTCCGAGTTATAATGTTTCGATAGAACTTCGGGCCGTCGTTTAATGAGGTCAGGCGCTGAATAAATTCTACTAATATTTCTTTCCGCGCGAATAATTGAAATGCCAAGATGCCTTCTTCCTTAGTCTTGTTCCTTAGATCAACCTCCGCAGGAAGGAAAGCGTTAGAACCTCAACTTTCCTTCTAATTTTCACCTGAGTCCAAAAACTCTTTTTCAAACATTGAGACATTTTCGCGTTATATTCTGTATTTTCTTAGTCAACTTTTTGTGCTCTATACTAACATATTTTGTTAAACGTAAGAGACAGAAATAAGTATACACACAGGGCATTTCTGGATGAGATCATGTACTACTCCTTAAAAGCAACAAAAACTGTATTGTTCGTAATTGCTCCCAATAATACTACTTCATACCTCACTTAAATCAAATGGCGTGAAATGTCATCGTCCAGTAACATTAACGCGGATCTAATACGAATAATATCTTTATGTTTTCACATTCTCCAATAACCATCACTCAACACTCATCTTATTCCTACAACAGCGGATTCCCCGCCTTTCTGTATTTTCCCTCTCCTCAATTTCCGATTCCTCTCCACAAGAGACAGCTCCTTCCAAAATACATTCAGCTACGAACTCACGGGAAAAGTCACACTCGTCTCCCTGTGCCCCCTCAGACACGTTCCTCTATCAATTCTCAGCCCAGTTACAGTTCGCTATCTCCTTCCGATACAGTTAGCCGCCAGTTCACGCATTTACGAGTCACCCTTTTGTATACAAACTCCACTCACTTCATTGCATTTAATACAGTCATCCTCACGCTCACCGAGTTTCTTTTATTTCGATCTTAAACTCTCGCCCTCTCATGCGCTCAACTCCATGTATTTGCTAACCAATTATAGCCACCATTTCTTTATAAAGTCTTGCTCTTTCACGCACTCTTCTCATTCTTACACCACTAACCTGCGGGGAAATTGAAAATTACCAGGAAAAACAGTAGTTAAACACCTTCAATTAACAACCGCTCGCGTTTGTTCCGCGAAACTTCAGCATTTGAGAAAGCAATTAAGAAACACTCGGATCTACTGTTGCTTAAATTGATCGTGAAACGTGGTAAAGGAAGTGTAATAAAGTTCCATTACATGAACTGCTGAGGAGTAAAGCATATCGCGAGGGTTTCCACGTGGGGTTAATAGAGTTAATTAGAGTTTTTTGTCTTTATTTTTAATTGAGAAAATAGAAGGAGAAGTAGAGAGTGAGGAGGAGAAAAGAGTGGGATGAGTGAGGAAAGAATAAATTAACGTGGCGCTCAAGAAATTTAAGGAAAGTTTCTAAAGCATTCCTGGGTGTAACAGAAGGGTGAAATTCAAGAGGTAAACGACAAGAAATAAAGGTCATGGGCACGTGCTTGGCAGGTTTGTCAATAGCTGATTGCGCTATCACTCGAATAACGTCCATAAATTCAAATTCATTTGCTCTATTATATCGTTCTAAGGAAACCATCACGAAAAACGGAGGTCCAGGACTGACGGTAATTTTTAAAATCATCAAAGCAACAGAATCAGAACAGCATTGACAGACAAGAAACCACACTTAATCACATATGAAGGAAATCCAGAAGTGATGTCGTAACTGGAACTTGCTGTTTGTACGCAAAACAGCGAGTTCGGTGTAAACGGTGTTGTCAAAAAATGGAAAATCAGAAAACTCATAGCACTGGATGAGGTGAATGAGGTGTGGCCCCCCTGTCAAATCGGTGCCCGATAACAATAGAATACCCTTCCTGAAACTAAGACTAAAAATATAAATCCAAAACTTCCAAAAGCCCTGTTCCCAGATGCACGTGCGGCCTTAAGCCTTTCTGCGCTCTACAGGGAAATATTGGAAGTATCAGCAAGCAGCAAGACCTACGGGGTACATCACAGTGTGATGTGCCTAACCTGGTCCTTGACAACCCACTGCGCTATTTCAGAAACTCTCCTCGACGTTCCCTTCCGCGCTGATTCCAGGACGTCTCTGTGCGAATAAAACCACATCACCTTATATTACCAAAAGTCCTCTCGGATTGTACTCGGCGTATGTCGAATGCAGATGATCTACCGCGCAGAGAGCAGTAGAGGTTTTGAGTGCCGACGTGGTTCGAGTTATGCGTCGGTATTCTGTTACAGGATGAATTTGAACCTGAGGGAAACCATCAGTTACCTAAGGATTCTTGGTTAAGTAGATTGGGTTTCAGCATTTAAAATCGCTTTTGAGGGAACGACACTGGAGTATGTTTTGCAGCTAAAATTGTCTCCCCTCTCCACAAAAGTTATGCAGACCGCTACAGCAAGTGGTCGAAAGTTACAAATTACTTCTATCGCCTCCTCAGGACCCGTATAGCTCAGTAAGCATTGATTTACGGACTTTTGCAGTGCTTTCGGCATAATTCCAGAACGGTAAGTGCAAACCTTCCCAAAACATGAGTATAAGTTCTGGAACGTTAAACCTATTTCCATATAGCGCGTAGTATAGTTTATAATGGGCCGAAGAGAGTTGTACGATGCGTCGCACCAGATCTTAATTACTCGAATTGTAACGCCGTTCCAATGACGACCGACCCGCATTACTTTACAAAATAAGATACAATGCCAATTATTAACCGGTTGAAGCCCGCATAGGCGTCTCTTGATAATTGCTCTCATCGCGCCTGTGGAAAATTGCTACTCTTTTCAACGTGCAATCTTAAACGTAGGTTAAAAATAGAAACAGTTTTCTACGATGTTCATTCACGATATCTTAAGCTCGCCCGTTACGTAACTTGTTCATTCACGACATCTTAAGCTCGTCCGTTGCAAAACTTTTACGCTGAGTTGGACTTGGTGCGTCATAAGTGCTTATAATACGCCTGGCTGTGATGGAGTAGGCCACTTCGACATTTTCATCGCTATCAGTAATCAACAAAGGCAATAGTGGATGATGACTCCCATTATCTTCTGGTGCCATAGGGACACAGGCCGGTGGCGCACGGAGGAGGACACAATCGGCCACCACACTCCAGCCACCATTAATTCCGCATTGCTCTCACGATGGAGATTGCGCACCCATCGCAAGGAAGAATGAAGACGTGGAGGAAAGACGGGTCCTCAACCTCCTAAACGGCTGGGTAGTATGGAAAGATGTGTGAAAATGGCGGCACGTAGCAAAATTCTAGTAAGGCGAAGAGAACAAGAAAGAAGAATTGCCATCGCAGAGAGGCCTGAGGAGGGCCAACCTGATGCAAAGTGCTAAACGGTTTCAGGTTGGTTCTGGTGTCACTAGAAGCGTACAATCACTCAACGGTCGTATCACTCTGAAGGAAGAGGAAAGCTGGTTAATCAACGCAAGGATGAGGAAGGTTGTGCGATGAACTTTCCCACTTAGTGTTTTGGCGAGAGGAAGTTAGGCCCTTCTTTAGCCTGTTCAAATGTTTAATAAAAGCGATGAGTAAAAAATGCGGCAAAAATGTATAATCCCCAATAAATAACAAAGATTATTACTTCCATCATCAAGAATGAATTCGAGGTATTTCTTTAAAACAAAAATAAGAAAAAAAGGCGGATTTAAGGCCGGTTTTACATACTCCTCTTCTTAAAATGGGAATTCAGAGGCTCGTTATCGAAGGAAAGAAAATAAACCACCCAACTACTTTTATAACCGGTTGCTCTTTAGGAATCAAAAAAGAAAGGTTTAAAAGAGCAGGATCTGTCCAGTAAAAAGTTGGAGTCGTATATGCCAAGAACGAACGAGATAGGGCAGAAGTGTGTCTCGTGGGCTTTAAAATAAACGGCACATTGATTCCCACAACCAAAACCACAAACTTCAATAACTAACAGGTTATTTATACTAAATGGAGATAGGTTTAACCAGAAATTCCTTCCAAACTGAATAGAATTTTTTAAATTTACTATTCAAGAAAGGTAAGCTGGATAAGTGAGCCATGACTTAAGAGTGGCAGCTGGCGTCAACTGATAACGTCAAATCTACTCCGCTTTCGTAACTACAAAAAATAAAACGTCGAGTATTTAGTACAGAGCTCAAGTAAATACTTTTTTGTCCTGAGAAAATATGCTATTTCTTCGCTATTTCTGTAATCCTTCGCAGTTTTGTTGTAACTAGTTCATGTTCAATCAACCTTATTAATATCACTTGCACGTATAATTTAGCTGCAACGGCTCATTATCTCCTTGACAGAGTCTCACGCCTCCCAAACCAACTGCATTGGATTCAGCATCAAAAAATACCAGTAAACCATACGAAACATGACCTGACTACCACGGAACGACTAAAACTAAATATTCCAGGCACTCATAGGCGCCAGTAGGCAATTGACACGACGTTGCAAGTCGAGCTGTCAAGTGGTTTTACCGAGACGGGAAAGAGGGTGTAGAAACGAAGAAACGATTACTTTCACTGTAGTTATTAAGGAGTAGACTGTGGCTCACTATAATTATTGTGATTTCACTATTTTCGGTCTAGGCGAAGTCGCACACCTCTGAGAATTTTTCAATTTTACTCAGCATCGAAAAAGACCTAGAAAACGATACCCAACACTGCGCAGTTGCCATAAATCTGCCAAAATTGGGTTTTTGTTAATTTTTTGCCCATAACAACCATGAGCTCCGTCCGATCGGGTTTTCGAGCAGACGAACACAACTAGATACGAAATGGGACTTTCGTTCGAAAGAACGGATTTTTCAGTCCACGTTAAAGCCACAAAACATTGCAGATTCCGAATCCCGATGTCTTGAAACGTTTCAAATTTTCATTGGTGGGGGGGGGGGGGTGTAAAAAATGTTTCCTGATCGAAAACATAGGTGCATTATTCAGAATAAATAATAAACCATAACGCAAGACAGTGACGAAAGGAACCGGAATTTCCTCACCATTAAAACACTGTTGAGAGATTAAGATGCATTACGGAGTATTAGCATTAATTGTAAATTGAATGAAAGTACTTACTGTGTGAAAGGCCAAAAACTGAATGGGATAAGCTGAGACAGCCTCATTAAGTAGAATAACCTGAAACCAAATGAGCAATAATTAATGTGAATAAAATTAAGGATTTCGTTACAGTTTAGTTGTTTGGTGCCGTCTTCTCAAAATGTCAAGTCAACCATCTGTGAATGTTTCACATTTAACTAATCGATCATCAACAGAAAAGTCAAAGTTATGGTGTTGTTCAATTCAGATCAAAAGAGTCGTCGAAGAGTTACCCCATTGTGAGAAACGCACTCGTACTCAGCCTTATTTGCGATTTAAACTGATTACACTTACACGATAACCTTTTCGCTTGTAACCTTCAGGATTTCTTTCGTTTATGATTACATTGATTAGTACAGAAATTCACTAAATACCAGGTTCGAAAAATAACCTCCAAGCTTGGTTACGGCTTTACCTGCAAACGTTTGCGAAAGTAATTCCGACGCATCACAAATAGACCCTCTAAACGAGTCTAATACGTAACAAATATTGATATCGATAGAGAATTTTTAACATAATTTCAAATCTAGACCAATTTATTTTAAGCGAACCATTCGTCCGGATACATCTTAAATAGCGAGAACTTGAAAAAAATATCTGGTGCGTAGCAACACACAACTTTCCGCCACCCCCGTAATTTCGAACACCAGCTATATGCGGGCGCTATATCTTCGTTCAACGCATTTTTACAGGAACATTTATGCAGAACAAAATGTAGGGACTAGTTAGCTGAGAGTAGTCCGAAAGTTTGATCGAAATCGTTAGAGCCGTTTTTGAGAAAATTGAAATACCGATAAATTAATATTCGACAAACCTCCTTTTCTGAGTTAACTTGGCTTATATCTCCGTTCAACATATATATACAGAAATAATTATGGAGAACGAAATGTGGGGATGGGTGACTAAAAGACACTCCATTAGGATTTATCACATCTGGTGAATAAGTTACCCTGGCATTTACGGAAATGTTCGAAAAAACGTTATTTTTGACACATTTTCATTTTTATCTCTGTTCAATGGATCGTCACAGGAACATTTATTGAGAACAATATGTAGGTATTAACTATTTGAAAACATCCTGTGAGTTTGGTGAAAATCGCTGAAGCCGTTTTGCCAAACAGCGTAAAAACCTATTTTTGCTTCATAGGCCTATATCTCCGTTCACCATATTTTCATGGAGATATGTATGGAGAAGAAAAGTTAGGTATTGATTAGGAGAAGATAAGTTGAAAGTTTAATCAAAATCGTTAGAGCCGTTTTCGAGAAAAATGCGAAAAACCCTAGTTTTTGGTACATTTTCGTACCCCCCCCCCTTCCCATCAGCCGAAATCTCCCATAACCTTATTTTGGTGTCTACAAAAAATAACGAACAAAACAAAAAAAGAACCAGCTCAATCGGATCAGCCGTTCTCCCGCAAATCGAACTACAGACGCACACACACACATACACACACACGAACCACGCGCCGAAATTAGGTTTTTTAGACTCAGTAGGGTCTGAAACGTAAAGATCTAAAGAAAACCCAAATTTTTTTTGTTTGGGCGATTACTATACTTTCCTTCCCTTCGGGTAGCGGAAAGTAATAAAAATTAGACGGAAACCATCAGTTCATATCGTATTAAAGGATCGATTTGAAATCGATTGTGAGTTTTGAGAGTTAATTTGCGATTCGTCGATCACATACTCAGTCGCTCCCGTTCCGGGCGAAGGGGGTTCCTTTTGCTCGTGAAACTTTCGATTTTTGAGATGAGTGCTATTAACGCCGGGATTTTGCGGAGTGGGGTTGAATTAAACAAAATATTGGGCAGTGGGCAGTATTTTCATTCGGCGATTTCTTGAAATATGTTACCTTCCGATTTTAGTTCTACTTCCGTGTTGATGGCAGTTCTGCTTCTATATCAAGGTTACGATTTTGTGAAAAACCTTGTTCACTTTTATCATTGTCGTTTCAGAAAAATGATAAATACCGTAGCTGCGCCAACTATTCACGAATTCCAACACATCCGACTTGTAACTTGTAGGTTAACTGGAGCAAAGGATAGCTCAACTCAGTTTAACCGCAGATTGCGAATAAATCACCAACTTCCAGTAATTTAAGCACTCTCGTTACTATTCTCACCAACCGAATATCTCAAGCGAAATATACCCAGTAAACTCTACGTATACGGTAGAGTTTCTTCGTTCAACGTATTTCCACGGAAATTTTAGCGCGAGTTGATGAGTTAGTTGAAAGGACCCCGTAAATTAGGTCGAATCGTGTTTGCGAAACTTAAAATATCCTGCAAATTGTTGTCGTGCTTCAGGCTGTATCTCCGTTCAAAGGAGCGTCACAGAAGTAGCGGAGAACGAAATTTGGCTACTGCTTTGTTTTTTAGTTTCTCTTCAGATCTGTACGATTAGGAGAATATAGCTGTATTAAATCAGCTCAATACCAAGTTGCAGCAGCGAACACCGAAACCAAGATTAAGCCTGTTCCAGGGAGGGATTAATATTGGAAGCGATATCGCCCTAAGAGAGTTGGGAAATTAGTACGATATCAAGCCGAGTGCGTGTGCACTTCCACGTAGGTTCTTCGAGCCTCCTGGCTGGAGTTGAAGAAACGTGGGCACTTTTTTTTACCCCATAATGTTTGCCGCAGATAGGGGTGTGGAGTTTTGTCTTCACCAGGCCTTTTTGAAGGGGCATGGTTTCCCCGGACTCGTTGTTTGAGAGGTCGTTCGGGGGCAGACACGCGGGAAGATGTCGATGTTGATGCAGGATGGGGGATTGAGTCGTTGTGAGGTGTACAGTCGGTAGGTTCCCGCTGCTGCGATGATGCTGCGAACATAATGACGGGCGAGAGAGTAGGTCGCAGCAGAAGGACAGAAAATTTGAAGGCAGAGGGTCGAAAATTCCCATCGCATTAGAAGAACCTTAGGGTTTTTCTGCATGGCCGGCATCTCGAACTAATGTAGGGGAAGTTCGACCACTAGTTGGGCGCCAATGTTACAGGGGTGATTAATATGGAAGCGATATCCCACTAAGAGATTTGGGGAGTTAGTACGATATCAAGCCAAATGTAATATGAACAGAGTTTTATTCTCGGGGAAGTTTTACCACCATAGACAGAAGTGGGAGTGAACGCGAGCGCTGACGACACAGCGACGAGGGAACCAGCTCGGTTACAACTGATGGCAGCGAAGTCTCGAGCGAATTGGGGTATTTGAGGTGCCCAGTCAGCATAAATGCCCTGGACGAGCCTTCGTTGAATCGAAGGGTTTGGTTTGTCCCGTTACAAGCCTATTCTAAACTACCTACAGCTACCATCATAACCAAAACAACAATTACCACTTTTCTTAACCCTACTATGAACGCTTTCTGCGCTCCACAGGGAAATATTGGAAGTATCAGCAAGCTGTTGAATCCGAAAAACACCGATTTGAGAAAATGGTCAGTGCGTGCCTGTGGTCATGCATGAGAAAGGCTGAACCAAAGTCGCACCAAGCTTCGTCATCAGCCTGCAGATCCCTATGGAATGCCGAAATGAAGTTATGATGGATCATGCATCGTCAGTCCAACGTTAACTATAGTTATAGTGATCAAAACACCAAATGTTTTTGACATGGCCTTATGGTTGGGGGTCATTCCAAAAGTCTCATTTTTTTGGCCACTTCCTGTGACTCGAAATTTATTGCTTATATTTGACGCACAATCAGCTGAGTGCGATTGTTGCGGCTGAAGCTCTAATTTGGTATGTAGCCCCTAGGACTTGAACTTTAAGCAGGCTATGGCCGGGATCGGGTGAGTGCCTCTTACAGTCAACATCGAAAATTTACAAATTATATATTACATTTCTTCAGTACTTTTGAAGCCGCAAACCTTTACGCAGCACTACCGATGTTTGAATTCCTACACGTTTGGTTAGAACAAATAAAACTAATATTTGTTTGCCACTGCAATTCAAGTCTCTCGACTTAAATCATCTCTCACTCCACGTAAATTACTTCTCCCTTTCTGCAAAAAACAGTTCTGCAAATCCGTTATTAGATGTTTTCCCCGGTAAGTGAAATTCTTTTTTTTCACGAATAGCTGTAACGGTTGTAAAAAAGAGATGTAGCTGCTGTTCCAAATTACATAACAGTACTGTAAAAATGCCATTAATGAGAAAATGACGAGAGCCGCACGGAACTATTTCACTGTCCATTGCTTACATCTCCCCTCCAGTTTTCCGGCAGTTGATCGTAATGCGTTCCGTGCTGCAAGAAGTAGGCATCATCTACTAAATGAGCTACGATGGCGTTTTTTGTAGCAGGACGATATAGTAATATTCTGACAGATTTCGCTTACATCCCTATGTTAGCGTTTTCGCTTCAGATTTGTGATTTGTCGCTTGTGTTCAGATTCACATTTCGCTTATAGCCCCATGTTAATCTGTAGGCCCAATATCAAAAGCTGGTTAATTATTGAACGCATTTCTACGGAAATTTTTACAGAAAACAACACGTGGGTACTGCTTAGCGGCGAGCAGCCCCGCAAATAACTGCAGATACTCATCAAACTACAGAGAGAACCAAAACCTATCTATCATAATCTGTCGCCAACAGCCTATCGAAACTCCGAAAACGTGAATACTCACTACCGGAGCTTTCATTTTCACCGCAACTCGAGAAATGACCACCATCGAGTGGGGAAATGACGCTTATTGGCGCCAGCTAACAAAACCCATACGTCAAGTCCTACATGAGCGTTGGATCATTGCCTTTCAACTCCCGAAGAGCTAACGGATTTCGCTTAATCTTTCTCGACCCCCCATTATTAACATTCGCAGCCTGCAATTTTTTCAACAACAACAAATTTCGATTTTGTCTCCGGGTTGAACTAAAAACATAGGCTTTTCCTATGAATTATTTGCTAGTTTTCTCTTGATCGTATTTCGCGAATACTTATTTCCCCTAGTCGACCAAAGAGGCCGTTCGTTGGTAGATGGGGAGAACGACCAGAGCTGTCCACTCTCCATCTTATGAGTGGAACCCACAAACTACGAAAATCATGAGCAATCGGAATTACCGCGCCACTCACTATTGGTTGACTCGTACATCTAATGGCCCGACAAAGTAGAACGAATGGTTACGTAACCGAACAATTTTTTCGCAAAACGCCAGAAGATTTTTCAAATTTCCCCACAAGTTTTTATCTCACAACTTCTACTGAACTATCCATTAATTTTCGCTATAATAATATACGATTTTAACTCGACCTCTGAACAACTTCTACGCGTTTTCCCTACCGTTTTCCAAACTACCATCGCGTATTTAGTACATTTTCCAACGATTTCTCCTCTTTTCAACCACTTTTTGCGCAACCTTCCACTACTCTTAACATTCCTACCTTAATTTGCTTACCTTTATCCCTCGATTTCCCAACTATTTTGTGAACTTTTTCACTCAACTTCTCACCGACTCAATTCTCCAAAAGTATTATTTATTCATAAAAACGTCGTTCAATTAACAATAATCAACCAATCTTCGGTCATCGACTCAAAAATAGGGAATAAGCTGTCGGAAAAACGTAGAAAAAAATATTGGGAACTAGTTTATAAATTAAGTATCAATTGTTTTCGAAAATGGTTGAAAATTATAAGAACCATTGGGGATGGGATGAGAGCCATCCGCATATTTTATTACAAAGTAGTATCAAAAATGTGTAGAATTGCGCTAAAACTGTAGAGAAAAATGGTTTGAAAAAAGAGTAAACATCGTTGAAAAACGTATTACATGCTGAGAGAAATCGAGTGAAGAATAATTGAAAAATTGATTTAAAACTGGTTGGGATTTGTGTAAAAACGGTGGGGGATTTGTGAAGAAGTAGAAGAAGTAGTTGGGGAATTGAGTAAAACTTGTTGACCAATTAAATGAGAACTTAGGGAAAATCGACTTTAAGTTGTTTGGAACTTGAGTGGAAAAATTTTGCGAATTGAGCAAACGTCGTTGGAAAAGTGAATAAATCTAAATTGTGTTTGAACTGTTGGGAAGATGAGGGAATAAATGTTGAAACATCGAGTGAAAATTCCCTCCCCCCTCCCCCCCACCATCAACGTATTTTTCCTGTAACTTCAACTGCAGGCAGAGGTAAATAAACCTGTATGAGAAATTTTCAATGACCCTCTCCATACCATCTCAACTCGAATTAATGCAGATATTAATTTCCGATGGGCGTGTCCGTTTCCTTCGACGAAGTTAATCTTGGAAATTACGATAAATCGTTTTTTGTAGTTGATTTGTAAGAACTTTTGCCACCTCTTACTTATTTATTTCCCACAATAATTGGAAGACGTCCACTGGTTTTTATACTTTTGGAGGTGAACAGTTTTTAAAAATGTAAAATAATAAGTTATCAATTATTTTTTCCACAAAATGTATTCTCCACGAGCACCAATGGCACCGTCCCTCCAACAAAATTCAAGGTGGTCGTTGCAGTATCGTGATCAACAATATCCCGTCCGGACGAACTCGAAACCTTGACCAACTCCTGGGGTCTAGTCTTTTGACCACACCGAAGGTCTGAAGGAAGGAGGAGCCGCGAGCCAAAACGATTAATTTTTCATTTTACGACCTCTACGTCGACTTATCACCGGTGGCTATTCCGGCAGCGAGCTACGAGCCTCCCGGGCGCCGTCAATTTCATTTTCCACCATTAACGTTATTTATCCGTTTGTTCGAATTACAGCTTGATGTTTTTATAGAGTCAGTTCTTATGGTTCGATTTGTTGGAAAACAAGAGCGATTCTCCGCCCGGTATTAAGCCGAGCTTTCATTGACTGGGTTTTTGGTGATTGTTTGAAGTGAATTAGTACATCAATACAGTAACGTTAAGAAGCATTCCAAAAATTTGAATTGTAAATGCTAGTCCTAATAACTTCATAAGAGGTGGAGTGTTCAAAAGTCTGCGTTCAGGGTATAGTTCCACATAAACCACGAAGAACTCGCTTCTGTTGCTCAATACTTTCTTTCATAACGTCTGGGTAGGATTAACCTGCCAAGCAACCGTGCCACTCCAGAGATGGCCACTGTAATACCATACGGACTTCATTAACTACACATAAATCAATGTTTTCGAGTATGAGGGCAAAAAAGAATGTCTTGCCCCATAAATAGCTTCAATTGCTTGAGCTGAGATCAGTATTGCTGGAACATAAAATAAGCCTCCTTATCCAGGTAGTCTAGCACCATACGTTCTCATCTTCTGGAACAGGTTTGCCGCAGATCGTTAGAAAAAGGTGGTAATCGACGCAAATTGATACCAAGGAGGTCACTGTTCTCAATCTGTACAGAGTCTTGAGGTCGAGCAGTTCTGATTGGTAGGTTTTCCTGAATCGTTTGAATTGCAGCTGCCGGAACAGATCTCATCGATCAATTTATTTCTTCCAGTATTCCAATCACGGCCTAACACCTGGTTTAGTATTTCCAGAGCAGACAACCTACACGTATTTTCCCTTGAGAGCTTTCTCAATCGTTCAGTGAGTTTTCCTGTAACCCCCCCTTATATCACAGTCTGCCCCACAAACAAGCTTGTCCTAGCTCTATCCAGAAGAATCGAAGTATCGCGTGAACTCTCATTCTTTATGATACTCGGTACTCTTAACTGTTTCGTGAATTACCAACTAGTGGTACTCTCGTACAGTACAGTTACGTGTTTCACAGTCTGTGAAGGGAAACGAAAATGTTGAAAATTAAATTTCCATTGTCGGTTCAGCCCTTTGTTCGTGCTTTTGACCAAATACGCCCCGACCAACGTGCGTTATTTGCTCAGAACATTCGAGCGAGAAATGATATGGGGAATAGTTGATCGATTCACTTTCCTTCCGCTCACGCGAAGCCAAGGCAAGTAAATAACAATTTCCTTACTGTGTCAGAGATGTGCTGAAGCCAAACAGCGGTCTGAAATCAAACAATAAGGCCGAGAAATATTGAATCTGGAGAACAGACCTGTGAATATTTAATTCAATTCACGTCGTGGTCCTTTTATTCAAACTCCTTCGCTCGACCATTTGAACTCAGAACCGTGGAAAAAAGTGAGAGTAGGCGTTGTGTACCAATTTATGGAAATCCAATTTGTCTATCAGTTCTCCAGGTTATTTGTAAAGGCTTCAATTTAGTTTAAATTTGTTTAGCTACTGCCTCTTCTAATGGCAGTGACGTCTTGAAGACTCCCGTTTAATGAGTAGGCCGGTTGGTATTCGGACCCTTTTCCAATGACTAGTTAACGAGGCACTCAAAGGGCAAGTTTACTGATTCTCCTCTTCAATTAACAAAATCTAATTTCCTCTCTTCCGCCGTTTACTTAATACATTTGGAACTGCTTCTCAACACCACCATGTCTCCCACCGGCATTTTTTCTTCAATGCCCGGCAGTGAATTGTCGATAGTAACACAATTGTGAATTAATCGATAGTAACACAATTACCAGTATACCGCTGGCTTTTAGCTATGTTTTGGCTTATTCTGAAGCTGATGTTCGTAAATTTGGATTTCAGCAAGTTTACACTTAGTTGAACATTTATTGGATTCATAGAGTATGCATTATTGGTTCACCTTCACGACTCGCACCGTTTTCACCGTTTCAGTTGGCCGAAAAATAATGTTGAGTCCTCTTTAGATCTGCCCTTCTTTTAACTACCAACCCTGACTTTGATTTTTATTTTTCTTAACCCTACGAATTAGGAAAAAAAGTAACGCAATTGTTTTTTTTTTGTAGTTTTCTTTTGATCTGATACATATCAAGGGCTCATGAGTGCGAAGCTCCTCAATAGAAGAAATGGTGTGTCTCTGAACACGACAGAGAGAAAAAGCCGAGCCAAATCAGTCCCAATTTTGTTATTTAGCCAGCTGATTACCGTGGGACGTCTAAATGTGGGTACAAGTGGAATCCACCCGAAGCTAATTATTGTAATCGATCAAAACCCCAAATATTGTGCACACTATCTTTCTCAAATAATGTCGACAGCGTCATTAATCTCCTGTGCGACGGTTGCTCAATAACGGTCGAGGCATGAGTATAGGCAGCACGATAATTTCTGGAACCAAAAGTGCCACCAGTTTTTTATGTAGAAGGCTGTTATAAACTGAATGAAGTTGCCAGAGCGAATAAAATCGCTGAATGCCGACGAAAGTGATGCTGCATGCGAGATATTTTCAACACAAGTCGATCGATGTTGTTAAAAGCGTCAGTTTGCGGTGCTTGTAATTCAACACGAAATTGCTACTGAGTAATTTCGTTGGAAAACATCTTCTGAGAAGCAAATTAAGCAAGAAAAAAGTGTTGGCAGAAAATGGCGGACTGTGCGTAACTTGGTCTTGGAGAGAAATGTGTTGCGAAACGACCACAAAGTTTTGTAATATTAAGGTAAAAATCGACTATTATTTGGTAATGTTAGGTACTACATTTTTATTTTTTCGTCAGAATGCTATGTTTGGGGGAAATTTGGAGCATTCTAATTTTTAAGGGGGAAGCAAAACACGTAGAGGCAGAACAAAAGACAGTATTTTTATTAGAGCACGAAAAAGAAGCAAAAGTGTTTAAGCACACACTGAATGTAAGTAGACATCAGCTTATTGTCTCTGAAATTGAGAAGAACTAGCAAAATCTGACTGTCGGGCGAAGAGTAAAGTCAGGGCGAGAATGGCAGAGGAAGGCTTGTTTCAAGTTGAGTGAGAGGGTTCAACTGTGGGGGAAAACAGATGAATCAATCAGTTTGGTGGGGAAGGAAGAAATTACTGAAATGACCACTGACTTCGTAAAATCTAATTATTTTAGTTGGTAGCGAAGGGCAAACATGTATAACAAGTGCAATATAATACTAAGATATTATTTGTGGTGGGTAATTCACGGGCTTTGCTCACAACTTTAGCAATAGGAGTACAAGGCAATGATAACAAGAGAGAAAATGAATGAAAGAAAACGATAAAACGGAAAGCGTATTCTTGTACCAGGGGTGCCAACAATACGTAACTAAATGAATGTAAAAATTCTTCTCTCCCTACATTTTCATTAATTCGTTTTCTCTCTGTCTCTCTGTTCTCTTTGCCACACATAGTCCCTCTGTCCCTACGAATTATAATGCACGACACATTTTGATTTGTCATTTTTCCCCATTAACGACCGATACAACACTGATTAAGATCTTTGACATAGGTATGCTCAAGACAAACGATTCTAAGCGAGAGACGTTTTCCACTTTTTAGTTACTAGTTATTTCTTTCTTTCTGGGGATTCGTAAATTTGGTGGATAGTTGTTGAGAAATTTTCGAACGTAGTGAGGGGTCTTTTTGAGCTTTGCAACGATTTGCTCCGTCGACGGTTCATCCCTTGCTACTAACTTTTTCGTTCTGAATAAAAATGTTCAAGGATACTTTTTTTATTGAAATATGCGCGTAATACGATGAAATGAGTGAAGACATCAAGGCGCAACATTAAAGGCGAGGCAGAGTGAGATCAGTCGTGAGGTCAATTAAGTCAATTGACCTCTTAAAGCGCTTCGGAGAGATGATTAGGGTTGAATGCAGATTAACGCGATTGTTAACCTAAATGGCTAAACGCAGTTCAACTCCTATTGCTCCCTCATCAAAGGCTTAATCAATACCCTGCGTTTACGTATAAATGAGATTAAGTTCCGAACGCTCAGATATCCGGAACTAACTGTGATTCAAGAATCAGTACAGAAAACATTCTCGTATTTCTTGGTAACCTAAACTCATTCCTCCTTCAGTTTTTCAAAAGCGTAAAAATTCCTGCGTGAAATTAGTAATTGAAGTGGCCTGCGAGGTGGCAGTGTGTTCAAACGAGACCACGCACATACCGACAGTTCAAACGCAGCTCTAATCCAAGACAGCTTATCAACAACAGCTCTCTACATCCTTAACCGAAATCCCTCTCATGGAGTTTAGGGGCATTGTCTCTTCTAGTGAGCTTAGGTCCTTCTGTCCTTCATGTTTAGCATCTGAAGCCCTCTTGTCCTCTTCGTGTCAACTTCCCATGGCCGGATTTCTGTACCCGTCTCATCAAATTGAGCCCATCAGGTAGCCAAAGAGTACTTAAGGTTTCTCTGAGAGCCTTCTTAATCAGTCCACTTGATCTCTCAGAGGGATGCCGTCTTGCCGCCTGATATGCACCTTTCTCGTAATGGGAGCGATCGAACAGGCCAAAAAAGTAACATTTTTGCTTTCAATTGGCACTAAACCGTAGGTTACATCCTACTGGCAACGCGTTCTAAAGGAAGCAAGTGCCCAATTCTCTTTACAGGATGATCGTAAGTTACACCAACTCCACGAAATTTCATTAAAGATGGGTAGAGCTCAAACAAAACGTGTCTCTCAGGAAAAAAGTCGTTTTTTAAGAACCTGTAGATATATTACTCCGTTTATTTGAACTACGAGTACGTCTGCGCGTACGGATATCCTAAACGTTCAGGCAGCTACATCACTTATGGTATCCACTTATAGTATCCATTCAGAAGTGTTATATTTTATATCTTTTTGATGTGAGTGACGTCAAGACACCAGCCATCACCAGCTCCATGCGCCATTTTCTTCCATTCCAATTCTACCTATCTGCGAACCGCCACGTGCACGTTAAACTGCTTGTACTAACTATTCATTGCCATTTCCTCACTTTGCAGTGAAAATTTCATCATTAACGCGCAGTTATCATTCTCTTCGGGTCGCAGTATCCCGTAAGTCCTGTACTCAACGTCTACCAGCGTCATACCTGGACGACATACGTAGGAAACGTCTAACAGCACCATACCTGGACCAATACACGTATACCACGACCATACCTGGACTAATATACAGCCGAAGGACTATTGGACAAGTAGAAGCACGAAAGTTAAACATCGATCGAAGAAAACTTGTACCAAGTACCCACTTATTTTTACTTTCGCTTCAGACTTTTCACGAGCAGGAACTTTATTTTCTATTTATGTTTATGAGCGATAAATTTATTTCCAACATTTTTTCTGTATAATCATTTTGTATGCAAAATCTGGTTGGATAACCATTCACCACTTTGTCACAACACTGATCAGAAGAGAAATTTGTGCGATGAGAACTGACGGGTTTAATTTAATTCAGAATAGTGGGGGACAGCTCAAGACTGAAATTTCTATACTATTAAACGATTTAAAATTAGTTGAAGAGCGCTCTGCTGACAAGGATCGAGTACGCAAGGAATGATGACTGGACTTAGTGTTCCGCACTTGACCAGATTCGCCAGATACACTAACGTGTGGGACCACCCACCCCTCCCCCATCAATGCAGGCTGTGGGTACCGGAGACTGGCAAAAACATTGTCTATAACGTGGAGGATCTCTCAATGACAGCCGAGTACTCTATTATTACCACGTAGCACATGATGCACGCTGCCCTAGTTTGCCTCCACACAACGTCCTGTTCTTGTTTCCAGAATCATCGAACGCTGCAGAAACCTAGATAGAGACTATTTTGAGGGAAGGAAAAGTTACTAGAGGGATAATCTGTAGCGACGTGTGTAATTAGACGGTTCTTGTAATTTATTTTCATTGGCGACGAGCTCGTAATCTGATGAGTGTCTAGTATCATTCAATTGTGCTAATCTAAGAATACGGAGGCTTTATGAATTCACTGTGACTTGTAACACAATGAAAAAACTAACGTTGTTATTCGGTTTAAAAAGCTTTTATTCGTGTTGACAGTCTTCATGATTCAAAGTTGTAGTCGCTCTAATTCAGTAGAAGTCTTAATTCATAAAGTTTCGTTGCTTTCAAGTTACAGTAACAATTCAATTGGTAATTTTTCGACATTTTTCGTATCAGGGGGCTCTACTGCTACAAAATTATTTCATTAGAAATGGGCAGGAGTGAAAATATTAGTCTTTAACGGCGTAAAAGAGGGAGAAGAAACAACATTTGAAATATTTCAGCAAAACTCTCGCAATTTTCCACTTAATTGAAATTTTAGATCGATTTTGTGTGCATTTAGCTATTGTGAGAATAGTAACTTGAAATGCGTTTAGTTACACGCATTATGATCGACTTTCATGGCTTTAGCTGCTAATAAAATACATTTTTCACTTCGCTCATTGGTAAAACGTAACTTCACGTTTTCCTAGACTGTGGCAACGTTATCAGTCCACGATCATTATCAAGCAATTCTTTCAAAGAAAATTCATGGGGAACTGTGGAAACGGTATTTTTGAGAAGGATCCTGCGTACTGTATAGGAATTATCGGGTAAAAAGTGTACCTAGAGGTGGAATGTTGGTTTCAATTCCGGGATTTCGGGGGCTGCCTCTCATTATTTTATGTGCGTTATTAAACTCTCATCCTATAGGTTGGATTTATAGGAATACGACCCAAAATATTTGATAAAATCGGTTTTCGAAATGTTTGATAATTAAATTTATTTCTCGATAAGAACTCTATTATTTTCACTTACCTCACGAATTTGAGTTAATTTCTCGACGAAATGAGCAAATTATTTTCAGTTATTTATTAGTTCTTTTATTTCCTAGTAGCATGAAACACTCTGTAGCCTTCACCTATCTGCCACAAAGCGTCATGTTGGGAGGGAACGAAATCATGTCATGAAATCAGTTCATAAAAAACTTGGACCCGATCAATTTCCTTTCATCACTTAGTAGTCGAATTTACAGTGAGCCTTATTACCTTATTTCCGAACTCTATTTCTTGCAAATTTTAAACGTTTGATACTCAAATTTGACTGAACTGAAGTTGTACCAGAAGTGTCGAGATATTGATCCGTGTAGTCCCTTCCTCCTCTCTTCTCATTCCAATGTCCTTGGTCCGATCAAAAGAATCAAATCAACATCTCGTTTTGGGGTGTCAGATTATTCAAAGTTTCATTTCACCCCGATCGTAGTCCGCCACTTCTTTCTGGTAGTCGATTTATCGATAGCTTTGAATATTCGGATGACATTTTACTTGCTATTCCCTGTTTCTAGAGATCCTCACTCAAATAACTTGAACTAACACGTTGACCCAGACTTTGAATATTCGAGGCTAAACCCTTCCAGTTACGCAACAACTCGTTTCTAGAGACGAGCACATTCGAAATTGCCTTTGTAGAAGCAACTGGATTAACGGTAGTTGACTGATCGTAGAAAATTTCCATCTAATTTGACTGCTAAATGGAATCGGTTGAAGCGGAGAGTGTTCAGAGGGCTCTCATTTCCACGGAATGGAGTTATAACGTTATTACCTCAGAGGTCGACGAAGGCGGTTTAATCTAAAAGACCGAATTAACCTTCGGAGGGTTAATCTGAAGAGGAATGATTTGAAAGGTTGTGAAAGGTTATGAGCTGTCAGTTTTCAGGAAGTTGTAACTACCACTGCGGCGCATTAATTCGACCTGGCCTGGCAACCAAAAGAGCGGCTTTCGTTGGGGCAAGGTTCGAATATAAATTGTCAAAAGGTAGTTCACGGTCGTTGAGGACCGCGTTTTCATCTAACCAAAATCTAGCATATCTAATATATCATAACGAAAACAGCGTATGGAAAAAACACATTTAGTGTAGATCAAAACTAAACAACGCGCGAAAAAAAACCACAAAAATAAAAAATAAATTTGCTTCATAAATAATTGCAACTATACGTGATGTTAATAAACACTAAGTAGCGGCAGTACCGTAAGGAATTAACAATGTTGGAATTCCATCGCAAAATAGTTGGTGTGACGCATCGCACAACATTCCTCAGCCCCACGAACATTCAGGTATTTTCATGGCTTTAACTGCTATTTCAATTCATTTACGCACATTAGAAGTTTGGGACGCCAAAGATAAAGTAATGATAACTGTACTAAAATGTTGGAAATTCTCTACGCCTCCCTTCCATTTCATACTGTAGCGTTACGGCAATTCTTAGTGAATGAAAGCCATAAAAGCAGCGAGGAGTCAACCACCATCGTCTGGCACGCAGAACGAGGTGCTCAATTCCAATTTTAAATCCCTCATATCGCATTCCGCCCGCACACCACTGTTTAACAATCCTTCGGCAGTTAGAATGCAAGCTGATTCCTCAAACAGAAGCTCGTCGTCGTCCCTCGTAATTTAGTGAAATTTGCTTGAGCCGTGAACGTTTCATATTCCTTTCTCGAAATGTGTAGAGCGCGTGAAATTAATATACTACCGAAAAAGAAAAAGCTCCGGTACGAACCATCACGCCTTTTCTCAACCCCAGAACGTTCGACGATATTTACGAAGAGGCTCTCTCTTCAACTCATTTCAACGGAAACGCCTACGAAGAACGAAGGCAAAATGCAGTTGTGTAAAAATGACTTTCATCTAAATCAAAATCTAAAGATAGATTTCCCTGATACATCTTGGTTCCTACTTGCCGGTTAAACAGTTTCGCAAAATACTGTGAAGAGTGCGAGAACGTTCCAAATCCACGTTTTTCGGATAATTTTGGGTTCTATCTCCGTTCAACGAGCTAACAGAACAACATTGTCATGGGGGGGGGGGGGGAGGATACGTGGGTATTGGCTATTTAAAGACACCCAACCAGTTCGACGTAAATCGTGAAAGCTTGAAAAATTGTTTTCGAGAAAAATGAGAAAACCCTCAAATGTGGAACATTTTGGTTCCTCACACCTTCTCGACGATGAGAATGGCTCACATCCAAAAAACCGCATATGGAACAAAAACCCTGTAAATTATTACGCAATGGTTTATTATTCTCATGAACAGCTTGACCTAGTATTACTGCTCAGAGACCCATTCCATTCGATTCAGCATCGAAAAATACTAGTAAACCATACGAAACATGACCTGACTACAATGGAACTACGGAAGCTAAATATTCCCCCGGCACCAGGCGCCCGTAAACGTCTGTAGGCATTTATGATCCGATGTGGGGGTGTGCAGAGGAAGTGGCCCTAACCTTCCTCCGCCCCGTCGAGCAAAAAGAGTCGGGGAAATTGGGAGGCGAGCGGGTGGGTGGTTTTTAATGAGACGGGAGGGAGGGAGTACTAACAATGAAACGTTGACTTCTGCTGTAGTTCCCACGAGGTCTTGCAATTAGTTGACTTTGGCTCACTATAATTACTGTAATTTCACTATACGCAGTTGTATACGTCTGATGCTCATTCCATTCGACCTAGGATGTAAAAACACCTTGAAAATGATACTAAACACGGCTTATTTGCGATTATACTGCGTTTCGTTAATTGTTTTAACCATTTTTCGTCCATAACAACCATGGGCTTCGTCCGATCGGGTTGCCGAAATGGCGGGCACAACTAGATACCAAATGGGATTTTTGTGCGAAAGAACGAATTTTTTAGACCATGTTAAAGGCACAAAACCCGGACAGCAGACGTTGGATGGGGGACGGTGGACGGACATTGCAGATTTGGAATCCCCATGTCTTGAAACGTAAAGTATCAAATTTTGAGGGGGGGAGTTGTAAAAAATTTTTCGTGACCGAAAACATAGGGTTTTTATTCAGAATGAATAATAAACCAAAAACAACTTGATCGACCCAATCGTTCTCTATCTACAGACACAACACTCGTTTTGAACTTGATTGGTACGAAGGTGCACAAAGTCAAAGAAATTCTAACGAAGGCTACCAGGCGAGCGAGTTGAGACATTTAGGAAGGAGTACCTAATGTGAGAAGAGGATTCAGTCTGCATGGACGAGCTAAATGCGGGTTTGGGAGTTCCGAAGCCTATTAGAGAAGCTGCTGTGCATTTGTTTTTAAGCCTTGAACATCTAGGATGGATTGGGGATGGGGTCAACGGAAACAAATGGGGAAGTGTGAAGAGCGTTAGTTAGGTCCAAAGGGGTTAGATAATGAGCTACAGGCGAAGGAAATAGACATGCATTAGACGACAGTGAAGTAAACCATATTACTTGGAAATACTGGTTAACTTGATAGTAACTGGCACAAATGCGATAATAATGAGAGAAAGAGAGTTCAGAATGACACACGACACAGAGTTTTCGTGCAATTGATGACAAGGCTGAACACTAATGAACGCACAACTTGATCTGAGGGCGAATTGAGAGAATGACATCCCACGGAACGATAATTGAAAGACTCGTATTGCGCGGAAGAACAGGTGTACAGTGCAGGAGAAGCGACAAGTGTCATTCGAGATGGGATTCCTAAACAATGAGTTATTCTAGTTTTTTTTTTTTTCAAAACATCCGAGACTGCCTCAGGAGAAAGTAGGCTAACCAGTTCTTGAGACAAACGGGTTACCGTGATTCTGTGGAGAGTCCTCTACATTTTGATCCTGCATTGCCGCTCCCTCTTCAAAATTATCTGCACTACGGAGATTAAGCAAAACCCATTCCAGGATCCAGGCTGTCTGAGTGATCTGGCACAAGACAAAAGTCGATGGGCTAAAGGAATCTGATCAATTCAGTAGTTTTTCAGTTTTTAAGGCTTATCTAACAGTGCACAGAGTTATGGACGAAAAATACTGAATAAAGTATCACACTAAATCATGCAGAAGGGTTTTGGATAAAAATCGTCTGATGCGTCGCAACAGATATATTTTTGATTCTGCTCGTGTTTTCCAAACGAGTTGCAGTTTTCAATGAAGGGGGGGGGGGAGCAAGGTTTTTTTTTCACCCGGTTCGAGAGATTTTTATTAAACTTCCAAAATTCATGATTTAGATCTCCAAAAATGAATTTGACGAAATAACTGAGATTGATCGATTTTCCTCTCATTTTCCTAGGATTTACCACCCGAAAATTGAATGAAATTCGCCTGTTAGTTTCAAAAAAGGTTTTCGACCGCGGGCCTGTATAAATTCCTCTAATTTTGTTACCTTTCCTTTTTCTTCTGAACGTTTGAGTGGATTTGTTTAATTATTTTCTTCTACTCCACTTCCACATTTTTGGTAAATGAGTCTTGTAGAGCTTATTCTCCAAATCATCACTCTTCATATGTGCACCTATGTCAGTGACTTGTTTAAGTTTGTCACCTTCTAAAACAATATTCACGTTACATACCATTACAGTTACGAATTAACACTACTCCCTTGCAGTATGTAAGTAATCCTTGGCGTTGCCCTAATTTCCGTGGCGTTGATAAAGTAATTTAGCAGTGTCTATCACCTCATAAGAAATACAAGTCTGGCCTTCAAAAGTACTGCGAGTTAACTTAGACCTGCCACGATAATTACTTTATCAGTTGACCAGCGCGAGGGGAATGCATCGCTTTTTTCGGACAAAGTCCAATTTACGGAAATCATTATTTAGTCTTTGTCCTAGGCGATCCGGCCGTACCGAAGTTGTCAAAACGCTAAAACATCGTGGCCCAATGTGTTCGTTGTATGGTACCTGTATCGTGAAACTAACTCGACCCCGTTTTGTTAACTCGCCGTAGATCCAGTGAGGTTTATTAAAATTAAGTTGTATGTAATACTGTTAAAACAGGGGTAATAGTAATAATTCATTAATGATGCAAATTGCAGAAGTCATTTAAATCGCCATGCGGAATGGCCGATACACAATAACCTGCTGGTTGAAAGCTACGAATCAATTTTCCATAAAATTTATTTGCGAGAGTGAGCCCCTGCTATATAAGTACCGAGTAATTTCAAAATGGCGGTGGCTAGAAAGTTATAAACCGCCCAGCTCAGACATCTTTGCAGACCCACATGGGGGGGCCTCCCCACATGCCCGCTGCCTCCACTACCGGGTGGTCTTCCTGCCCGTCACACTTTATGCTGCAGCCGTCTGGTGGTTCGCCCCCTCGGAACATAATCGGCGGCAGGCTCACACCCTGCAGAGGGACGTCCTCCTAGCCATATTGCCGGCGTGCTGGATAACGTCCCATCTGGCCTTGTAGATGCTCGCGGGGGTCCCCCCTTAGATCTCGCCCTCGACTTGGCCGTCCTACGAGCTAGCATCAAGCGCGCGGCGCTAGATAGCTACCACGGCGCTCTGGAATCGCTGATCCCCATCCTCCGACTTGAGGGATCTCCCGGGCGCCATCAAGGACTAGCATTTGAGGTTGTTCTCGACATTTGGCTGGAAAGGTGGGATGCGGACATAACGGCGCGTCATGTCCACACCCTCATCTTCGCTGTCAGGGACAGCCTGGGAATGGGAAAATGGCATCCCTCTTTTCCGGCAGTCCAACTGCTGTCTGGGCACGGAGCCTTCAACCGGCTCCTATACTTCCTTAGGTGCCACTCATTTGACGTCTGCTCATGTGGGGAGGGCGTCAGTGAGGATGCAGAACACGTCCTCTTTTCCTGTTCCCTCTACGAGGACGTGCGGGTAAACGGAAGTGGAGCAACGCTGCTCTCTATGGGGTCGGCAAGGCGAAGGTTTTCCAGATTCGCCCAAGCTTGGGCAGCTAGTAGGCGACTGCTGGAAGTCTGGTCCCCCCCCCCCTGCAATGGCTTCCCCTCTTCACTAACAGCGGTGACACACCCACTCCCGCTGTTCTCCCTTGATAGCAGGACTTAAAGCAGTGGCGTGCTCACTGGTCTAGAGTTGGTCGTAACTTGTACCCCTCCCCCCTCCCTACTTGCACCAACGAGCCGGTTGGCCATACATTAGGCCTGGCCCATTTCCCCATTAGGCTAGAAAACTACAAAATTATGGCATTTTCGACTAATTATATGACAGCCCAAGGACGGCTTTCTTGAAGGTAAAAAAAAACTTTCTAAGTGTAATGGTTCGCGGCGGGCTGCGGGAGGTGGCAACACTGACCGCCACCTGTGCAGCCTGCCGCTGTTTATATTAGCGTTGGAGCCGCATTTCTCGATCAGAACGGCTGCCGACTTCGTCAACGAATTATTCCCTGTTTTAAGCCAGTGTTTAAATTCCCCTTTAGATTGTGTGAAGTAAGGTAAGCGATCAGAGCTTGGTGTTTTATTTTCCCCATTGTCCCTTTATTGTCATTTAATACAATCCGATCATAGGTTATTTATTTCATTCTAAAAGGAGTTCGTTTCATTTCATTCATTTCGAGTTTGCTGATTAAATTCAAGTGGATCTTAATTGCTTTATAATTTCATTTCCCATTACTTTCATGAGAGCCATTATTTTATTTATTTCATCAAGTGAGTATTATTGAGCGTATTTGATTTGTTCTTTTCTTTTGGGCCCAGATACGACTGTCACGCGTGTTCTGTACGCGGGAATGGTGAGACAATTCCCCAAGTACGTCACAAATTGGTAGCAGAGCGTGGTGCCACCTCCCGCAGCCCGGCGCGAACCATTACAAAAGGCATACGGGATCAACTCTTCGTGCACGTATTTTACAGTATATGAGTTGAAATTGACTGCTGATAGACTGAGGGAATGAAACTGTATCCAACGAACTGTCCATAGCTCTGGACAACTATCGCATTGAGTGCAATTCACTGCCTTCAAGAGGGTTACCTGTATTTTTGTTCAAATGAAGCACTACACTGAATCTCTGCACAGTTTTTTGGTCTCGAAACAACAAAGAAAGTTACACGTCGCTCTTCTCATCAGCGCGTGCGTCCTCAAACTCCAAAATTATATTATAGTTTACTATAAATTGGGACGATTTTTTACAAGCTGTACCTATTGAAATGCAACTTTCATTCCTAGAGGAGAGCATTCAAACTTCCAATTCAGATATAATTTGATAATGGTTTAGAAATGTGGAATAGTTAGTACATCTTACCCTCCCAATTGAATGTTCCGTGATCCGTCTGTTATTTTGAACGTCTGTGCGCCTCGGTTTTCATCAGTTAAGAACCGATTTGAGTAAATAGCCAGTTTTTGAGATGTCACGATAAATCTCTTTTCTATCCCCTCCCCTTCGCCACACTGCTGATTTCACTAGATAGATGGAGTTGAGGAATCGGCATGCCAAGAAAATGTTTACCTAGCGTGGACAGCCGGAGGTTCGTAGACGATTTGTTGCTCACAATCGTCGCCTATTTATAAAGAAGCAACTATTTTCCAACCGTCGAGTATTTGATTCCTTATCACAGTCAGGCAATTTGGGCCAAGGCTTTGATTTAGGTATTCTTCCGACTTGATAGTCTGATTGCTGTACTGTAAACAGTTTTATCGTCGCTGCCCTTCCCCACGAAAAAAAGCAGATGCCCCGTGGGCGTTGCTGCGATATCTTAACAACGGGCGTTTGGCTTTGACCCCAACTGGTTTTGATTAATTCGTAGGAGAGGCAGCTGCTGCGCCATAGACCTCTGGACCTTTCTGCGATTCCTTTTCATTCGCTGCTTCGAGGTTTTGAGAGTGGATTGAATTATTTACTCGTACTTAGACTTTGTCGCTTGAACAATTTCAACGCTAGGTAGACATCCGTAATTGGTATAAGCGACACTAAACTATTTGAGTTACATTTTAACTCATGATTTACAATCATTGATCCTGATTCCTGATAAAGCACCAAATATTGGCATATATCATCAATAACCACGTTAATGGCGACCTATGTTCGTGTCTTTCCTTTGAGAATTATAGATTCACTGAAAACATAAATATCGATTTAATTATTTAAGCTCAATTTATCAATCAAGAAACGAAGTGCAAAACTGAAATAAAAACGTTAACAATACCAAAAATGAAGGTTCTCAGGGCCGAAAAATCGATTTCAAGATCAAATGATTAACGACGGAAAAGCAAATGCCTGGCGATGCAATCTGCCAGTAACATTTTTCGCCCCCAGTAGTGGACTTACCCACCAAGTTGGAAGTAGAAGAAATATATCGGGGTTTCGTTCAAATACACAAAGCTTTCAATCGTTCAGTAAACTTTAACGGTTGCGAGTCCAACCTCACGACTTAATATGCGCTAAGAAGTAACAAAAATAATTCCGGTAGTGATGGTAACAGTCAGAGTTAAAATACCACCAATTTCATTGAGAATCCCGATCAGCCCATACCTCAAAAATACAGATGTAGCGTTTCTAGCGGCTAGTTGGTAGTTTTGCCATTTTCTGAGCTGCTCTGAGACAGAAAAACTATGCTTCTATAGAAATTCACTCGGACAAAAACAAAGACAACCCTCATCGAAGTACACAAAAACTCGATACTCGTCCAGAACGACTCTTGGTATTGCCTGCTACAAAATATCTGGTTCGATACATCACACACACATTGTCGAGAAAAATCACGAATTAATTTGACGAAGAACGGCATTGAATGAATTAACACTGAACAATATTCGGAAATTAATTCGGACGTGGGTTCGAAGGAATGACAAACGCACGCATAATGAACGCGGGTGAATATTCATCGCGATGTGAACGCGCAAAGCTCGAAGCTCAGGCCTGAGAGGTTCATGTCAAAATCAACATTTCGAGAGTATGCTGATGTAATGTTAACGACCAAAACAAGCTGCAGTGCCCTTTCAGTTTTGAGTTAAGCCTATTACGGTTCTTATGATTGTGAAAACTGGCGTAGTATTTTGGCTCGGGCTCAAGGATGAAAAAGGTGGTGGTCCCGCTGCGCCCCGCTCTTCGCCCTTTTTTTAAAAATAACTGAGTTGTTTCGTTTTGTTCGAAAGATGTAGATTAATATCACACTTAGAGTGTAAATCTGCTCGCTAAATGACGATTGATGTCTTTCACCGGTGTGTGGGAAGACAGCCTTTCATCTGGTCGGGGTTAGTTGGTTTTCTAGCGCATACATCAACGATTTTCAAAAGAACCGGAATATATGCAAATGATAAACTTCTTACTATGACTCTCTCATACATTTAAGATAACCATAAAATTAACCAACATGTCCGAAACTACTGAGAAGTGGTTGAATATCACGAAGATTATCACTGGAATCAATTGGAGACTACGAAAATCGATGTGCCCATTTAGCTTAACATTTATCTAGCGGCCGCATTAATTGTACAAAAAACATAGAATTTTAAAATATATCTGAATTTTTGTCACTCTACTAGCTAATCAAATCTGTATTTTATGGGTAACGCTTATCGTTTCGGAATTTATTGAGTATCTTCTACTTGTGCCACGACCATTATTGAATAATCACTGCATAAGTGATTCATGAGGCCGTCAACACGATGTTTCTGATAAGATTTGTAATAACTGTTGTAGAATTATCAGGTAAAAACTGTGAGAATCGGAAGTATCTTATGCATTAATGGACTACCACTCACATTTTTCTTATGAGCCGGATTAATGAGACAAAATTTGTGATACTTTATTGCGGCACTCTCGTCATTTTCCTACAAATATTTTATGGCACTTAACATAGTTAGTACTAAGTTACTTGGTTTTAGTATAGTGTTTGGTTATATTGTATAGTGTTTCTTGAAACTGTTCATCCAAAAAATTTAATCAAAATGGTTATAGCCGTTTTTGAGCAAAAAAAATATTTGTTGCTTTGATTAGTTTTGAATCGATTTGGTCACACTTTTACCTTGGGGTCCATAGTGATCTGCAGGCTGAGTATAAAATTTGAGGCAATTTTTTCCAGCCGTTTTCGTTCACTGACACGCATAGAGACACAAACAGAGGCACATAGACTATTTTCTCAAGTGGCGTTTAAGTTGAAATTGTTAGAAAGCCTACGAATTTCATCAAAACCGACGAGGAGTTTATAACGCGAAAAAGACACAACTTCAAATTCCTATCTGTAACTTGAAATCGTTCCCTTCAGTGCTCCAGCAATCAATCCGTCTTAAATAGTTCCAACGTTCAGTCTCACCAACTGAATTAGCTCTCAGCTCCCGTAAGATGCGCATGTACGAACTGGTGTAGTCCTCTCGCTGCTGTTACCTACCGGAGTTTCAATTGATCCCAAGTTCAGCAAGATGAAGTTTGGTGGAAGTACTGCTTACGGTAACAAAAGGTCATCATAACACCGAAGGTGATACTGGTGATACTGAAAATATTACTTATATCCTGAGGGCCACTGGATCTGACATTGTGCTGGCGTTCCAATTACCTGGAGGCTAGAAGGAAGCATGTTGAATATCAATTAGATTCTGCCGTATACAAAGCGAAGATGGCGTTGAACGTTCCTGAACATGTTATATAAGATAAAAGAATCTTAATTTTAGCCAGGCCAGATTTTAGACTTAACGCAGAAGGGAATCAACGTTGCACCTATTTATAACCTTCATTGAACATGTGACATCCGACCGTGACTAGACTTATCTAAAACACTGATGTATCCTTCTAAAGGAATATTGGTGGCCCCATTGTCGGTCAACGACCGAATACAATAACCTGATACAACTGCGTGATTGATCGCCTGAGGAAACGTGTCCAGTGAAAAAAGGAAACCCTTTTTCCTCACTTCTTTACTCAGTGACAATTACGTCCTCTGATGAATATCTCTCGCTTATGTCTTGCTGATATTGAATGGACTATCAACTCACCATCGGAGTTGGGAGGAGCGGGGCTTTTACGTAAAATCCACTTCGACTATATCCGCTTCGTAACAAATCACAAATGTATTCGGTGCTTCCGTCGACTTCATTTTTACAGTGACATTTTTGATAAATAGCCTTCAGGAAGTCGGTAGACTAAACTAAGTTTTCAAAAGGATATCAGACAGGAATATCGGCTCAAACCAACGAAGCGGAACCTTCCGGAGAACAGAAACCTCAAAGCGCCAATTCACTCCAATGGCTCTACAAACAGAATCAGTGTTCGTAACAAACGGTGCATTTGGCAACTCATTTTGTAGGGTAAAGATACTTGCTAATCAGTGAAGTAATTCTCGAAGGATCCGTTTCTGATGATCAAACCTTGGAATGTCCAAAACCCCCTTTGCTACTTTTCCAACAACGTGAAACGCAGTAATCGAAATTCTACCAGGGTATTTAATGATAACACCACGAGATGTTTACTGTGGATCTTCTTCCCCTTCTTTCTGGAAAACTGTCGCACCACCTACATCCTGAGCCACTCAACCTGAAATAATCACCAGGAAATGGTATAAAATAACAGCCATAATATTCACTATTCTCCTCTGAAATAACGGAAAACCGGGGAAAATCATCCGTAAATGTGATAGTTCGGCACTCGATTACTCGCTTCACGTGAGGTGTACCGTTGTACCCACAAGTGGAGCTGGTGAAACCAAGCACCTGTCAATCGAAGATAGTTTATGTTTGGCCACGTTAATTAGTAACAGCAAACCTCGAAATGATTCAACCTCCAACCTTCGATTTCCTGCGAAACTTGAGGCAGGGAGTGAATAGTCCTCAGAACAGAGATACAACGCATCCCTGATGCGACAATGAACTCTCAATGAACTAACCCAATTTACTTGCGATTGGAGCTGTCAAACACTTTCGCGTTCAAAGGATCCTCCAATTGTGTCATAATCAATTAGTGATTGCAAACGTTGAAAATCTCTTCGTAATTGTATTACTAACAACAAATCTTCATCTCAGCGAGACACCTCTAATGTCCCCTTTCACGTTGGAAGGTTAGGGCATAAGTTATACTCCACCGGGCAGAGATACTGCGTATTTCTTGTCAATGGTGAATAGATTCTCGAAAGATCTGGAAGACGAATTTTTACTTTCCGCTACCCAAAGAGAAAGGAAAGTTACTAATCGTGTCAAAAATGTGGGTTTTCTTCTGATCTTTTTAAACAACGTGCGAGTTGCAAAACTTCAATTGATCTCAGAAATCACTCAACTTCCAGAGTTGACTAAGTATGAACTAACTTAGCGTATTTGTAAACTGTCAAAGCCGTACACATTTCCAAACAGGCTATACGTTTTTTCTCAAACTCTGTTCTGAATTGTGTGTTTACTGATTGTTGTGCTGCTTGTGGAGAGAAAGGAAAATTAAGTTGAACTGCGCGGTACTCATTATTGTCGTGTCCGATAGCGAATGTAGAGTTGTTGGTGCTATTTCGTTCGTTCATTAAGGTTAATACAAGCAACTCCGTAACTTCAGCCTTTGTGAATACATATTTGTTACACCTAATACACTGCTTCAACTCTTTCAGTATCATTCGGTGACAAGTACATCAACAAGTTTCTCAAAAACCTGGAAGTGTAGGGCCTGGAATCTAATTTTGCTCCTATAACCTTGCTAGTGAAGCAAACAGAACTTAGACCGCTTGACATAACCGTACCTAGGCGTTTAGCGAATCCGAACAACATAGTCAAACGAAGAGCTTCCGTACTAAAGAAAGCGTAGCCATTTTCAAACGTACCCCCAGTACAATTTTCGCACTTTTATCAGAAACCATTTTTTTAAGCTTTCAAATTATCTTCTACTAATCAGTTCTTAACTTTTTTTTCGTTATAAACATCTCTATGAAAATACATCGGATGGAGCATGAGAAGCAAAAGTTAGCTTCTCGTTTTTTTATTTTTTACTTACAGGGTGTCCTCAACTAGTTTACACCTAAATTGTTCTCCATGAATGTTTCTCTGATGGCCCGTTGAACAAGAAATAACACCAAACAGAAGCCAAATACGTGTTTTAAAAGCTTTTTCGAATTTTCTACTGTAAATGCCTGACTGAATTTGATCAGCCTCGCAGAATTTCATCGCAACCTACCCACATTTAATCACCTCAACTACTTTTGTAACCCTCCGGTAAAGGAGATAAAATCCAGGATACACAAGAAAATGAGATTTTAGGAATCATAATTTTTCCTATTTCATGTGCAAGGCATGTTCGCTCGTTAATTTTTTAGTACTGTGGAACTTGCTATTTAGCAGCCCAGAACGGATTATCATATCCTTTCTTATAGATCCCCGGAAAGTTTCTTTGGATACAGGTTATCTATGTAAGATGAGAGGCTTCCCATCGGACTGGAAAAGGAGTAAATATTTTCAGTGAAAAAATATCAAAATTCAGTTTTTGTCAAAAAATGCTGTCTATTCACCCCGGAATTTATAAACAACGTGATGTAGTTGTTTAAGCTTCAAATTCGCTGCCATGCCCCTCTAGCCTGAAAATATTTCCCATTAATAACTAAAGGAACAAATGTAGGGCTTAAAACGAAAAAAACTGCCTCTAATACTTCTGAAAGACAAAGGATATGACGTAAGCTATTATAACTTCGGAGGGTGGAGAAAAATACTTGGAGATTCAGAATAGCCTGTCGGTTTAATGCAGTGAACATTATGAATTGTGGCGGAGTGCTTCTCAGAACGGGAAGAAAATTATAGGAGCTGGCAAAGACTCAAATATACCATAGTGAGGGAAATTGGAATTGACTGCAGACCTGAAAAGCTTGTTAAGAGGTTGAAACTTGTTAAGCTTCCAATAAATTCAATATACACGCGACTGTGAGACATAAAAGAGTGCGTGAAGAGCACAGGAATAAGGAATATCTACAGAATCAGTATATAACGGTTTGGTAATTTGACGTCACCTTGAATCGGTGTTGTCGTCCTTGTAATAGTAGTCCCAGGAGAGGATAAGAAATTATTCTTTCATGGACGAACCCAGACCAGCCTCAGAACTTCCCAGACACCGTCTACAGTATTCTCTCAAACAAACACGCCTAGTACTGTACTTCTAAAAATAAACAACTGTATTTTTACCCATTCGCATTTGGGCCATCGACAACTTTGGCAACAAAAGCCATCAAGTGATATTTGTGTTACGCATAATCGGACGCTTCGTAGTATTCAAATTTACGGGGCTCCGTAGTATCTCATTACGCGGCGTCAAACTTCCTCACTCCCTACTTTCTTTCGCGTTAGTACTTGATTTTTTGCTCGGTTGATTTTCTCTTAAGCTTCGAATACAAATTGCCACTTCACTGATTAAGTTGAGCAAACAATTTGACCTTGATTGGCCTAACTTGACTGAAAAACTTCATCTTCGGGGTTTTAGGACTTGCAGTGAACCAGAGCCATATTGGCAAGCTCGTTTTTTTATAAAGAAATCTATTGCTGAGATTAACAAATATATAAATCTGATGTCCTGCATGTCACCCCTTTCCTGAGAACACCTGTACACTTGTATCAACCAGTACAATATGTATTTCTCTCAGTTAACATGAACTCGTTTAGAACTTGACGTACTATTCACTAACTGGTTGCGCTTAGCATTCCGGAATTTTGGACGTCGCTACTGATTGTTTGATGGTCATTATTAAACTGCGTACCACTCTGATTTTGTTTGAGGACGCCAGTGGGATTTAAAGGAAAAAACTGCACCACAATCGGTTTGATAATTTATTCTGCTGCTCTCACCTTTTTCTCACGAGTGATTTGACGTTACCGTTCTGTGAGCCGTTAGCTGTTTAGTTGTTGTCTCAGCCCATCTAATGGGGTCGTCCCGATAACTTATCAATGTGTTTGTGGTGAATAAGTGTTAATAATGGCAGAAATGTTGGAGGCGGTCTAGACACTACGAGGTGCAATGAGAACTTGAGTATGCGGTCTGTGCAGACTGTTGCTAATCGACTTTCTTATCGCTGCTCATTCAGAGGAGCAAATTATCAGTCTTTTCTAGAATTTACCTTCTTATCATTTAACAGCTCCAACAACCTTGGTAAAAAGCACAATTACCTAATCCAATCAGACCAGAGTTTCCTTCGAGTAACAAAAGGGTAATCTGCTGACACCCCAATTCTGAAACCACCTTCCCACATAAGCGAACGCCACAGTTAGATGTTTCTTCTGAAATAGTGGCACAGAAACCAGGTAAAAGGGGCCGTCATACAAAGAGTTTTCTTCAGATCTTCACGTTGTGAAGGCTTTTGAGCCCGAAAAACACTATTCCATTAAATAGTGTGTGAACATGATTGAGAAAATTTGATATTTAGCGTGCTGGTCAACTTGAGACGCCAATATAATTATTATAAGTGAAATCACTCCAAAACTAACTACAGTAGTGATGAAAGCGCAAATTTTTGTTATCTCAGAAGCGGCTCTGACGATTTTGACCAAACGTTTTGTGTGTACACCTCCAAACAATGGAACAATACTATACAAGTTTCATTTGTGGGGAAATGAGGCGAGCAGCGCTGTAAATGATCTAGCATTTCGACGAAAAGCGATCTCATTCTTCTCGCTCACATGACGCTTCATTAAATAACCAGAAGCGATCTCAGAAATACTAGAACTAACGTCGTTTTGTTGCCTAATTTTTTTCGCTCCGTTTTCCCTATAATTCCAGAATTCTACACACCCCACCCCCTTCCGCGAAAAATTACCAATCCACAGTTTCCAGTGTTTTACAAAGTTTGTGTGAGGGAAAAGACTAGCGTGTGCGTATGTGGCTGAGAAAAGTTGTGTGATGCGTCACATAGGTATTACAGTTGAAGGAATCAGTCTCTCGCGGGTGTAAGAAAGTTTTGTAGTTGATAAATTGATATATCACTAGTTAAACACCGTTCACGTAATGCCCAACATCATAAATCTGGCACCATTTATAAACAGAAAAGGCGAGATTGAAAATGCGTGAGTAAGACATCGGTAGCAGGCTGTATTTTTGACAGTGGCAAGGCCTCCTAACCTTAACAACAGTTTATCATGCTTGCTAGTCGGTCGAGCATTACGCTTTAGCATTACCCTTCCTCCCTCCCGCCTGACTACTGGGAAACGAGTTAGACGGGAAAAACAACGGCGACAACGAATTGGATTATCAACTTGAATGTCCGAAAAAACCCTGAAACCTACGATAATGTTTCACAACGTCGTTATTGAAATTCCTTGTGTTCCTGCCCTCTCGCTCAAACGATTCACAGAAAACATACCTAACAAGACACCGATAGATACCTTATCGGTCGCAATTAGAGCTCTAGAATAATTTTGGCCGTTCGACGGTTCCGCGGCCAATTCGACGTTTTTCCAGTTATAACCAAACCGACGTTAGACGCGCAGAATGCTAACATCGCAGGCAACGTTAAGATCCTCAAACAGAAGTCAGTGCGCCGCATAGGCTGCAATTTTGTTCGACGTTTGGGAATTATTTTAAATATCGCGAGCAGAACCAGCCTCCAAAGTTGTTGTCACCACGCACAATCCCACAACTGTATGTCAGAATGCCATCCCTGGCGGTGTTCTGAGTGTGTGGGGTGTGTCCTTGTCTTAAATTTGGATGTGCAGCCAGTTGTATTGAAGAACAACGCTTTCGAGCTTTTCATCCCTATGACGCGGCAACCGTTCTTATTGTGCTGACATCTGAAAAGCTTACAACGGGAGGGGGGGAAGGTCTTATCGTCAACTGTCATCCTGTTTGCTCTTGGTACACAGTATCAACGATCGCGTAGTACTGGAAAAGCTAGTGGTGGTCTTTTCATCAACCCATGTCGATAATTATTAACGATTTTCATTCAGTCTAATTGACGTAGCTGAATGAACCCATCTAATTTATGGGGGATAAAATACCTCTTTTATTTACATGACTGCAAAAGGATCGTTTTGTACGGAAATACGCTAAGGCTACCATGGCTACTATGTTAAGGTAAAGATATATATGACGCGATGGAGAGTGATTGCGAACGGAAAAACTCATTTAATGTCCATCTTTTTACAAGGAAGAAAGGTTCAGAACAATATGGCAGTTGGGGCAAAAGCCAATGCCTCCCAGAATCAGCATTATCAGCTGATTTCATTATTATAATAATTGAGCTACGAATTAAGCTTATTATATTAATACAAATATAAGAAATATTATTTGTTAATAATTACATTATTTATTTAATTATATAACAGACCGCTTCCCCAATTACAATTTTTTAACTCGTGCTGTCGAATACGTTACTAATCCACGCGAACTTAGGTTTACTAATAAAAGCTGCGGATCCGTTTTCAACATTCGCGCTTATAACAAGTAAAAACGAATACTTTTTATTCAGTTTTGTAGGGCGTCCTCCCATGCCCATCCTCTCCACAACACTGAACGAACCGCTTTGGCGAGAGCGTCAACGGATTCACAAATACGATCTTTATGTGTGGGTCCCGGCCTGTCATCCACAGGCTACCAAGAGCTCTTGATGGACACCACTTGTGCATGTTTACCCTAACTGCCTCTCCACCTGCATAAATCTGTGACAACCCTTGTCCCTCGCACGCATCCTTCTCAACTGTAAACAGCCCTGTTTGCGAGTTCGTTTTCTCGTAGTAGATACTTTTTTTTTTTTTTTTTTTAAGAAATTGGGTTATATCCGCCAGTAGGCAAATTACTAAAGTTAACGTACCTGTTAGGTGAGTCCGTCTCCTCTGGCTTGTGAGTTACTGTGGGCAAGCGCTTTCGATGTAAAGACATCATCGTCTGGCCGTTAAGTCAGTACTGGAGTCAGTCAGTTGGTCGTGGTCTTTATATACAAAGAGAAAGGTGAAAGGGGTGATGGGGCGTCGGGGAAGGGGCGGGGAGAGGAGGTCATGTACCTCAGGGGGAAACCCCCTAGAGATAAATGGGACGTGTTGGATGGTCTGTCAATTGTGGAATTTACGTCTTTTTTGTGTAGGGTGGTCTGTAAATCCGTCAGTTGGTTGTTTTCGTTTGTGTAGTGTTTTGAGTGGTGTAAATATGGTGTCGCATTTTGTGTTTTTGTGTTCATTTATGATCTGTCCATTGAAGTTTTTTTGTTTATAAATTTCCATGTTTTCTAATATGTTCAGTTTTCGTCCTTTGTATTGTTTGTGTAGTAAGATGGTGCAGTCCTGTATTTTGGTGGGTTCATGTCCAGTTGCTTTGAGGTGGTTGGCAAAGTTTGAATCGTCTTTGTTCCTACTAAGAGATTTAATGTGTTCTGAATATCTGGTCCGTATTTTTCGTCCTGTCTGTCCTATGTATGCGTTTTTACAAGTACAAGTTATTTTATACACCCCACTTTGGTCGAGTGGGTCTGTCTTTTCAGTCTTTGCAGTTAGTTTGGTTCTAAGTGTGTTGTCCGTACGTAATGCAATTTGTATACCTTCCTTTCGGAGGATATTAGTTATTCCGTATATTTGTGGTCCTGTGCAGCGTCTTGTTAAAGTCTGTGTATTTTGTGTTTTTGAGTCGTTTGTTTTGGAGTCATACTGTCTTAATAATTTGTTTATTGTTTTTTTGAAGTAACCGTTATTTTCTGCGATAGTATTTATAGTATCAAGTTCTTTTTTGTAATTTTGTTCGGATAGTGGGATAGTTTTTAATCTCCGTATCATGTGTTTAAATGCACTTAGTTTATGTTGTTGTGGGTGGTTTGATGTAAAATGTATGGTCGTGTCGGTAGCGGTAGGTTTTCTAAAAATGTCGTATTGTAATTCGTTGTCCAACCGTGTGATTTTTAGGTCCAAGTAATTAAGAGTTTTATTTTGTTCTTTGTCCATGTCATATTGGATGTTATGGTGGATATTGTTTAAGTCCTTTAGTATATTTACACCACTCAAAACACTACACAAACGAAAACAACCAACTGACGGATTTACAGACCACCCTACACAAAAAAGACGTAAATTCTACAATTGACAGACCATCCAACACGTTCCATTTATCTCTAGGGGGTTTTCCCCCTGAGGTACATGACCTCCTCTCCCCGCCCCTTCCCCGACGCTCCATCACCCCTTTCACCTTTCTCTTTGTATATAAAGACCACGACCAACTGACTGACTCCAGTACTGACACAACGGCCAGACGATGATGTCTTTACATCGAAAGCGCTTGCCCACAGTAACTCACAAGCCAGAGGAGGCGGACTCACCTAACAGGTACGTTAACTTTTTTTTTAATTTTCCGATTGCTTGTTACTCTCCGCTACCCGAAGGGGAAGGAAAGTATAGTAGTCGGCCCAAAAAAACTCTGGGTTTTCTTCAGATCTTTATGTTTCAGACCCTACTGAGTCTAAAAAACCTAATTTCGGCGCGTGGTCCGTGTGTGTGTGTGTGTGTATGTAGTTCGATTTGCGGGAGAACGGCTGATCCGATTGAGCTGGTTGTTTTTTGTTTTGTTCGTTATTTTTTGTTGACACCAAAATAAGGTTATGGACGATTCCGGCCGATGGGAAGGGGGGTGGGGGTGGGGGACGAAAATGTACCAAAAACTAGGGTTTTTCGCATTTTTCTCGAAAACGGCTCTAACGATTTTGATTAAACTTTAACATTATCTTCTACTAATCAATACCTCACTTTTCTTCTCCATACATATCTCCATGAAAATACGGTGAACGGAGATATAGGCCCATGAAGCAAAAACAGGTTTTTTACGCTTTTTGGCAAAACGGCTTCGGCGATTTTCACCAAACTCACAGGATGTTTTCAAATAGTTAATACCTACATATTCTTGTCAATAAATGTTCCTGTGACGGTCCATTGAACAGAGATAAAAATCAAAATGTGTCAAAAATAACGTTTTTTTCTAACATTTCCGTAAATTCCAGGGTAACTTCTTCACCAAATGTGATAAATTCTAATGAAGTGTCTTATATTTACCCATAGCAACATTTCGTTCTCCATAATTATTTCTGTATATATATGTTGAACGGAGATATAAGCCAAGTTAACTCAGAAAAGGAGATTTGTCGGATATTAATTTATCGGTATTCCAATTTTCTCAAAAACGGTGAACGAAGATATAGCGCCCGCATATGTAGGTGGTGTTCGAACTTAAAGGGGTGGCGGAAAGTAGTGTGTTGGTACGCACCAGATATTTTGATTTAATCCGCTATTAAAGTCTGTATTTTACTGTGCAGGTGACTACAATGATTATTACATCCCTGAGGCTTGTGCGAATTACGCTTTTCCACCTGATGATCCTGAGAATCATAGTCTCGCTGCTGACATCTCTCTCCCTTATAATTTTCACTCTAACTGGCTGTCTCTCGAGAAAGATGACTGATTTCATGAGCCCTCGTCGTGGGCTTAGGAACAGATATTTTTGAAACTTTTTAGAGTGCAAGAAAAAGACTTCTGAGTGGGCCGGGTATCCAACTTTTTGATCAAAAATCAGGTGCGATGCATCACACATCTTTCCTTAGTTCTACGTCAATTCAGTGGTTTTCATCGCTTTTGCTACTAATCTTGCATATATGTTGCGTACTGCTCAAAATGAAGGGTTGGCGAGTCGTACCAGGGGCAATGCAGAGCGACCACATGGTTATTCACTTTACCATTGCAGACCCATCTCCCAAGGAGGTGCTACTAAGTTTCTTTAATCTTTACATATGGGCTTTTCACCCACCCAATGATTACATGCTGACTACATTCAGACTGAACAAAACAGCGTTCAACGCCCACCTTATCCGCAAATCTCAGAGCTTACAGTTGAATCAAACGCTAGAGGTAATTATCGTAGCACAACAATTAGTGAGACGGTGAGTTCGATTGCTGGGTGATTTTTATTGTTAACCTTCCACTTCACAGTTTAGGTTAAATATATGGATTAAAAAGCATTTATCTATACAAAATTACATAAATTAACACCTACCTCGGGCCTAGCAATCAAGCAAAGAACCCTCCCACTTTGATCCCCTCAACAGCAATTCAATTTGCGAACTACCTCCTTCGATGAATGGAACCATTCTCCGATGTCAATTAAGATAATACACAACGTGATGTTTCGTGTTAAAAGGTAATAGGCATATATCTGGAAACTGAACAACTTCTGAACTGATCTTCATTATTATCAGAAAGCTTAACTGCATATCAATCCTTCAGGTCGTTCTTTCTCCTAGTTCTCTCCTTTACGTGTCGGCTTACCCCGCAAATCTTAACACTTTAGTTGCCATATTGATACGTAGAGTTCCAAATTGGTGAAGTGGTGCGAAAAGATGAACCCAACAAAGTGTAAGGCTATGATTTTGGACAGCTCACGCATAATTAAATTAAAAAATGATGAGGTTTGACAAATACAAGTAGACGGTGTCGTGCTTGAATACCAGGATAAAATAAAAGATCTGGGGGTTATGATAACCAAAAATTTGTCCTGGGATGCACGAATTAGTAACACACGAAACGCTTCCTTCAAAGCATTGCACCAGTTGAAGAAGTTCGCCTACCATTTTCCTCCATATGTGAAAGTTAGGCTCGTTCAGGGACTGATACTGCCTTATTTCGAGTATTGTTCCTGTTTGTATACTGATATGCTAGAGAGGAATAATGATGATCTGGAAAGAGCCTTAAATGCAGCGATACGTTTCATTTATGATCTAAGGTATGATGGACGCGCCACGCCATTTTTGGGGCAACTAGGTTGGTTGAAAATAAAGCAGCGACGTCAATTGAACGTAGCCTCACTTGGGCATAAATTACTGAAAACAAAAACACCAAAGCACTTGGCATCAGAATTCCATATGCTGGCCAGTGTGTCTTCTCATACCTGTAGCACTAGAGCTGGTTTTAACACGTTAGAAATACCTCGACACCGAACTGAGAAAATGATTCATTTATTGACACAGCCAGTAGGATCGTCAATGAGAACCAGGATTTGTTCCGGGGACAGAAAAATGTTAAGTGTACGAGAAAACTGTTCAAGGAAAAACTTGTTCTCCAGTCTAGTTGATTATTATCATATTTAATCGAAAGTGTTTAGTATCAGAAATTTCAATCGACCTGCGAAATTGTTTCTTTTGTTTTGATAACTTACTGTTCAAATATTTGATGAAAATTTGATAGAAGACATTTATTTAAATTGTAAGATACTGAATTTTTTTTTTCATAAAGTTTTCTGTATGTTTGTAAGATGTACAGATAAATAAATAAATCAGTCCGTCGATCTCTCTCTCTCTCTCCCTCACTCTCTCTCTCTCCCCCACTCTCTCTCTCTCTCTCTCTCTCTCTCTCTCTCTCGCTCTCCCTTTCTCACTCTCTCTCTCTCACTCTCACTCTCCCTCTCCCTCTCTCTCTCTCTCTCTCTCTCTCTCTCTCTCTCTCTCTCTCCCCCACTCTCTCTCTCATTCTCTCCCTCCCTCCCTCACTCTCTCTCTCCCCACTCTCTCTCTCCCCCACTCTCTCTCTCTCACTCTCTCTCTCTCTCTCTCTCTCTCTCTCTCTCTCTCTCTCTCTCTCACTCTCCCTCCCTCTCTCTCTCTCTGAATGACTGAATGATTTCAGAAGAGATTTCATGTTAATGTTAGCAACCACCCAAATATACGCTAATCTTCAACTTCTAACAAAGAAACTTTCAAAACTACTGGGAAGAGAAATAAGAAGATGGAAGAATAGCTCCGCCCTCCAGCAACATCTCTGATCGGTAAACTAGTAAGATAATAAACTCGAATAGAGCTACGCGAATTAACAACGGGTTCCTCTGGGTTTTTCAATCTTCTCCAACATTACTCAAATTAATTAACTGTTTGCTCAGCTCCTTCATTTTTACTTTCCGCTACCCGAAGGGAAGGAAAGTATAGTAATCGTGTCAAAAAAATATCTGGTGCGTAGCAACACACAACTTTCCGCCACCCCCGTAATTTCGAACACCACCTACATAGGCGGGCGCTATATCTTCGTTCAACGCATTTTTACAGGAACATTTATAGAGAACAAAATGTAGGGACTAGTTAGCTGAGAGTACTCCGAAAGTTTGATCGAAATCGTTAAAGCCGTTTTTGAGAAGATTGGAATACCGATAAATTAATATTCGACAAATCTCCTTTTCTGAGTTAATTTGGCTTATATCTCCGTTCAACATATATATACAGAAATAATTATGGAGAACGAAATGCGGGTATGGGTAATTAAAAGACACTCCATTAAGATTTATCACATCTGGTGAAAAATTTACCCTGGAATTTACGGAAATGTTAGAAAAAACGTTATTTAAGACACATTTTGATTTTTATCTCTGTTCAATGGACCGTCACAGGAACATTTATTGACAAGAATATGTAGGTATTAACTATTTGAAAACATCCTATGAGTTTGGTGAAAATCGCTGAAGCCGTTTTGCCAAAAAGCGTAAAAAACTTATTTTTGCTTCAGGGGCCCGTATCTCCGTTCACCGTATTTTCATGGAGATATGTATGGAGAAGAAAAGTTAGGTATTGATTAGGAAAAGATAATTTGAAAGTTTAATCAAAATCGTTAGAGCCGTTTTCGAGAAAAATGCGAAAAACCCTAGTTTTTGGTACGTTTTCGTCCCCCACCCCCACCCACCCCCTTCCCATCGGCCGAAATCGACCATAACCTTATTTTGGTGTCAACAAAAAATAACGAACAAAACAAAAAACAACCAGCTCAATCGGATCAGCCGTTCTCCCGCAAATCGAACTACATACACACACACACACACGGACCACGCGCCGAAATTAGGTTTTTTAGACTCAGTAGGCCTCAAAACGTAAAGATCTGAAGAAAACCCAAAATTTTTTTGACCCGATTACTATACTTTCCTTCCCTTCGGGTAGCGGAAAGTAAAAATCTGGGTTTTCTTCAGATCAGAGGAAAGTTATATGAGGCGTCGCATGAGGTATACTAATTATAAGATCTCACTCACGGCGTAGAACTTATGATACTGGACTGTAACATGACGACATCTGCACATATATTATCAAAACTTGACTAAAATTTCCTTATAAATCCCGGCCATAATTCACTAGCATTGTCACGAAAATCATGTAAAATATACTAACACGGCGGAAGTTCAATTAGGGTTTTGCGAATATTCGGTAATTAGCAACAGGCTACGAAATGCAGAAATTGAAATCCGCAAACTAACTTTTTTCTCAATGATTTCTCTATAATTCTAGAACAATAAACACGAACCTTTCCCCAAAACAAGTCTCATAAATTAGCTGTGCAGACTGTAGATGGAAGTACGCGGGGGCGGAGGAAATTTGTGTGGTACGTTCCATCAGATATTTTTTAAAGATGAAGGGTGTGTTCTAGTTTTAAACACCAAGTTGAAAATATACGCTAACGGGACACTAATTGCAGGCGCTCCCATAAGGACAGCGTTGTTTTCACATACATGGTAAGTATGATTTTTAATGTCTCAGGTGTTTGAACAGACTGCAGGAACCTCCCTCATTAAAATTGGCTACTCTAGTACGCTATTGATTACCCGAGTCTCTTTCTGTATTTGAAATTTAAGGTCCCAAATTTGAGAAACTTTTAATGAAACTGTCCAAGCGTTTATCTCCAACACAAATTATTCCAAGTTCGTCTTAAGGACAGAAAAAATACCTCAGTTCGGCGTTGAGGGACATCACGATGACTTCACTGAACCGAATTGAAAAAAAAAAAATTCTTCAAGATTTTTTTGATTTCGAAAAACGGTACGTCGCGTAGGAAAACGAGACAGAGCGAAACCGCAACCCGCACGTACAGAAGGCGAACCGGCGACTGAAGGAGGAACGGCTCCCGCCTTTGACCCCTCTCAACGCACTCCGCTAATCAAACCGCTCCAATTAGTGGAGCTTCGCACAACTTCCCTTGCCCTCCTGGTTATCGTAGGCTCCTTGAATATTCGGAAATACCTCGTCTGAGTCGACCGAAAATATCGAAAGTCTCGTTTTCTCACTGAAGGAAAGACACTTTGGAGAAATGAAGATGAAGCTATTGGAATCGTGTCAAGAAAGTAGGGGATTTAGACAACATTCATAACGAAACGCCGTATCACGGCATTTTCTAAAGAAACACAGATTTAGTTGTTTTTATTTTCCTTAAATTTACGCAGTTTTAACTTTCCGTAGCTCTACGTCAATTCACTTGTGTACGTGGCCTCTTTTACTTACTCAATTCAATTATCACTCAGTTAATTTGAACTTGGTAAAACAACGCTTTACGGCAGCAGGAAGCGGTAGAGCTTACAGTTCCGGAATTTCAGTGCTGCTCGTTTTGAAACATTCCAGTAACATTTCAGCGGAGTTAAAAAGGGAAATATCTGGTGCGTAGCAACACACAACTTTCCGATAAATTAATATTCGACAAATCTCCTTTTCTGAGTTAACTTGGCTTATATCTCCGTTCAACATATATATACAGAAATAATTATAGAGAACGAAATGTTGGTATGGGTGAATATAAAACACTCCATTGGAATTTATCACATCTGGTGAAGAAGTTACGGAAATGTTCGAAAAAACGTTATTTTCGACACATTTTGATTTTTATCTCTGTTCAGTGGACCGTCAGAGGAACATTTATTGAGAACAATATGTAAGTATTAACTATTTGAAAACATTCTGTGAGTTTGGTGAAAATCGCTGAAGCCGTTTTGCTAATTAGCGTAAAAAACCTATTTTTGCTTCATGGGCCTATATCTCCGTTCACCGTATTTTTATGGAGATATGTATGGAGAAGAAAAGTTAGGTATTGATCAGTAGAAGATAATTTGAAAGTTTAATCAAAATGGTTAGAGCCGTTTTCGAGAAAAATGCGAAAAACCCTAGTTTTTGGTACATTTTCGTCCCCCACCCCCCTTTCCATTTGCCGAAATCGTCCATAAACTCTAAAAATCGTTCACAGACACACTTTAGTGACACACAAACACACAGACCATTTTCCCAAATAGTGTTTTTCGGACTCAGGAAGGTCTGAAACGTAAAGATCTGAAGAAAAAGAGAAGAAAAGAATTTTTTTTTTCAGCCGATTACATAACTTCCCTTTACACTTCGTAGAGCCAAGGAAAGTAAAAATGTCGACGAACATCGATTTTAACGCACTTTTTGTACAGATAGTTCAATAATAGTTATGCCTCAAATATGAGCAGCGCAATAAATTCTGGATAAAGCCAATTTTCAAGTAGAACGTAGAAATCCTATTTGATTAGTTGCCAGCCACGAAATCGCTGAATGTACGTGGAGCCAAGGTTTACCTGCCACCTTTCGTCTAGTACAGTGATTCCCAAAGTGGTCTATATCGACCACTAGGGGTCTATGACAACCTGCAAGAGGTCTACGTCAGCGAAAAAAAAATTGGACGTCCAAGAAATGAAAATTGGGGTCCACGATAGTGGATCTCAACACATACACTGATAGTACCTATTAACTTACATCATGCTATCTTATAATATCAAGACATAAACATTATTTATTCAAGTACCTATGAAGTAAAAAATTTATTATATATGTTTATAAAATTGTGTAAGTTGTAGGATGTTGGTATTCGCTTTGTGGTCGCAATACATTTTGAACTTGTAAAAATCTGAGAGTCGCAGTCGTAGTTGCAGTCTCAGAGCTTCGCTACCTTGCACTGACTTGTTCAATTCGTCACTCTATAAATACGAACGTGGGACGATTCTGGCTGCAAAACAACATACCCGTTATTTATCCCGTATTATGGAATATAGCGAGGAAATTTTTTATTTCCTTTCCATCGTCATACCTAGTGGAAAGAGGGTTCAGCGCTGTTACCAATATCGTAACGAAAAAAAGAAAGAGATTGGACATCATTAGCCGAGGAGATTTAAGATTAACCCTTACAAAATTGACGCCAAATGTTGATAATTTATTATTAAAGCATCAGGTTCATCCTTCTCACTAAAAATATTGACTTATTGCTTATGTTATTTTATTTATAGTTTATTTTATGTCACGCATATTTTACATAACAGATACAAAATTTTATTTTGAGTAGTTTTAATTTAAATTCAATTAACAAATGTATAAATTAACATGTATTTTTACTTTAAGTTTTTAACACTAAACTTCACTACAATTAGAAATTTACAGGAAATCAATATCAGGTAAGTAGGGGGTCTACCCAACACGGAAAAACATGGCAAGTCACACACATAAAAAAGTTCGGGGAACTCCGGTCTAGTAGCTTGAACTATTCTAGATATTGTGAGTTTTTTTTTCTTTCTTTTTTTACGTATATTCCTCACAATGTTCAAATATTTCGTGGCCGGGTTATCTGTCTACGTCGAGGGTCAATTTTGAATTTTCCAAGTACTGGTTTATTCCGCTATGATCGGTTTCCCAGATATCACTCCATTTAGGTATCGTGTAAGCTTATTTCGTCGTTGGCACCTTGGTAGAGAACGTCTTGAATTTGTTCTTCTTCAGTTTAAGATCGTTGTTGCCAGTTTATCTCTAGGGTTGAAGGGCGTCGAAATTGGATTGAAGTGAAGCGTTTCAGCACCTGCTCACCGTAACCCAATAGGAAAACCCGCGATTGGTTATTTCCCTATTCTTCGTTGTTTAGAACCTTTGCTTCGCCAAAGATATAAATAAAATGTTCAGTCTTTTTACTACTTTCTTCAATTGGTTATTGCAACAAACAAAATGGCTTTGGGCGTGCATTTGTCAAATATTAATTGGCTCCGTCCAATGTGTGAGACGCGAATTGAGTTCGATAGTCCACTTTACTGACTTACATCCCCCCCATAGGCGTATTGAGGAGTCAAACCCAGCTTATATTAACCCGAAAGCCGTCGACTTGGTGCCTGCGAATCTCCTCAGTGTGCCTCCCTTGAAGGAAAGTCAAAATCGCATCCGTTTGGCTCAACCGTTTGTGAACGCGGTTGCTTTTCAGGATCAATTTCCTGATGTATACTTCAATTCCACTTGAACGGGACCCTCTAAACATTTTCACAAGATTAAAGGTTCTACAAGGTCATCATTAGCTTGTACCACGAAGTTCTAGGTTTTATGATGGACGTTGTCATGGGGTGGGGAGGAGGATGGTCTCTGCTGTTTCCAGAATCTCATCACGTAGCCAAAGTCACATGGCTCTATCATTAGTAATCCAAGCTTATACTGCTTCCTGAACATTGTATTCACTCCACAGCATCCCATCGCTTCACCCAACTCCCACGACACAGTTCCACCCAGCATTGACTACATGCGTGAGAAAGGAATGGACCACGCAGTATGAATAGGTTTATTGTAGTTTATGCACAGGTATTTTACGATATTTACACATTGGGTATAAATAAACTAATACAAATTTAACTATCAAAACAATAAGTATTTACAACTTTTGCGAATTTAAAAATAAATAAATAACGCGTGTTAATGCAGCATCTTCAACGAATAATTGTAGGCACCTTGAAATAAGCTTTAGTGAGACCTAGCGATCTCAGAAAAGAACTGTAAAATATCTTCTATGGAAAACTCAAGAGATATCATCGCGCCTGGATAACAACGCTGAATCAGGTCTTCAATACATTTGTACTGTTGGATGAATTCCTCCTGCATTGCTCTCCACACCACCTGCAATAAGCACAGTTGTTACTCAAATTGTCAGCCAACTGAGAACACCGGATGTTCATCCAGATAACTCGCCAATTCATTTTTAACCCATTAAGACCCAATAACGAATTTTCATAATACGAACTCCTTTTGGTTTATTATTCATTCTGAATAATAGCCCTATGTTTTCGGTGACGAAAAATTTTTTACAACCCCCCCTCAAAATTTGATACTTAACGTTTCAAGACATGGAGATTCCAAATTTGCAATGTCCGTCCGCCGTCCCCCGTCCCCCGTCCGCCGTCCGGGCCGTTTTGTGCCTTTAACGTGGTCTAAAAAATTCGTTCTTTCGCCCAAAAATCCGATTTGGTATCTAGTTGTGCCCGCCATCTCGGCAATCCGATCGGACGAAGCCCGTGGTTGTAATGGGCAAAAAACGGTTAAAAAAATTAACGAAACGCAGTACAACGCGGGAGCTACAAGCGTTTCGTCGTTTGAATTCCCTCCGCCCCGCCCGTCTCTTAAAAAACCAACCGCTCTCGAGGCGAGCGAGCAGCGCGCCTCCCGTTCGCTTCCCTCCCAACACTCGACTCCCCCCGGGTTTGCTTCGAGCGCCCCCGTTCCAATTTCCCTGACGTTCTGGTTTTAATACGATTCAATTTTTTTAGATTCTTTCGTTTCATTCTCATTTTGTTTTTTTTTTCATAGATTTTTGGTTACATTTTGATATTAATATTTAGCGTGCATGTTTTCATATTAAAATTCAGTTTTTTCTAGATACTTTCGTTTTTTTTGTTTATTTTAATATTACGATTCAGTTCTTTTCAACCTTTTTTTGGGTTTCATTATGATATTTTTCGATGCTGAATCGAACAGGATGGATCTCGGAGCATTAATGCTAGGTCAAGCTGATTATCCGAATAATAAACCGTTGTGTAATAATTTGCAGGGTTTTTTCTTTGTAGAAGTGAGATGAAGAAAGTTTCCATTGACACGTCCAACTTGTTACAGGTTTCACTGAAGATGGTGCTTGTGAGTTGATCTTTGTCTGCTAGTGTACTTCAGGCGGCGTTTTATTATAAAGATAACGTCTTCTGGCGGTAAGTCAATATCGACGTCTTGACATCAAAAGCGCTCATCCACAGTACACTACCAGACAGGGAAGACGGGCTCGCCCAGCAGGTAGGTTGACTATGACCGTACTCCTACTGGGGGACTGTGTATACTCACCGAATACTTCTTGGCTAAAACAGAAGCTTGGCTTCTACTTGCAAGCTCAGAAAATACTGTATCATTGAGAAAGACACTTTGGTCTGGTATCTGCGTGGTCAACAGGTTAAACTCGAGGAGAGATGACAAGAACTGCACTCGTTTTCTAGTGGCAATGTTAAGTCACAAATGACTCAGACTCAATGCCAGTGAACCAAACGGCTGAATGCAATGTGGCTTAAGCACTAGAGAGGAACTGCCAAAATAACCAAATGGTGGAAGGAGCAAACGCTTGTGGCTGCATTCAGAATCATGATAGCACAGAAACTGCAAGACAGTGTGCGAATTTGGAGGTTTGAGAAAAGGATTGCACTTTTGGCTTGGAGAAGATGTGTCGCTACTGGACCACTTCCTTTTGAAGTGGGAAAACAAGACCCTTTCTTCTTGCATGGTTGACTCTCAGTCACTTCTCCAGGTTGTTAGCGTTCCTCATTTTTCTGTTCCCAGTTTTGATGTACTTACGCATATACATTTCCAAAAATAGTAAAGCCTAGAGTTCACTGTAGAAAGCATTTAAATGGATTTTGGCATATCTCCCTTCAATGGTTGGTTACAAAATAGTTTACACGGGAAGGAAATCGAGGGTATAGCTTCGGGGGAGGAAGAAATCGCCACATTTATCTAAGATCGCCATGATCTTACCCACAGCAGACAACGTAGTTCAGTTCAAAGCATTGAAATGGTTTCCTACCCTTAAAGTAGCTAAAACTATTTCAATTAGAGCAGCAAATCCCAATTTGAAGAACAAACCTGAAGGAGATTCTCTTCTTCGCTCAAATGCTTTTCCACTTTCTTGTACAAGTTGTCCAATCCTCGTTTCACTTCCTTCCCTGGATATTCCTTGATCACCTTCCTCAGCTCCTGTTTACTATAAGCCATCTGATAGCTTATTTCTGACTCTTTTACTCCTTGTCCTACCTTCGCTTGAACCCCTTCGAAGAACAACTGGAAACACAATGAACGATTACTAAAATGTCACTATTTCTTATGAAGGTTATCAAATCTCATACCAATTGGCATGATACCATCGTTGAGACTACACGTCGGCTCACACTTGTGTTCTACTACCATGCTCTCAGGTGAGGATAAAGTTCTTGAGGAGTCGCATAAATAGTGGCTGGCCGAGCATTAACAGCTTATCACATCTTCCTCTGGTAGTCCCTGACCGAATATATTGTTAAATTACACAACAAAGAAAAAGGAGAATGAGCCCTTAGTGAAGAATGGCCAGACCTGTATAGCATCACACAGCCCCAAGTATATTCAATGATTGTTATCACTCCAGCTCAATGATCTGTTTTTCACTCGGTGTACATAAACTTGGTAGACTTACAGCAACGTTTAATGAAGAAACACGTAGTTGTACCAAAATGTATTTCTACATTTTGTATTCACTTATAGTTGGTAGGCTTCAGAGTGTATTTGGTTGGCCTTACTCATTATTATCGGCGTATAGCTATAGTTGAGGGACTGCCGACAAGATTTTTTAAATTGTGCTGAACTAAGAAAATTATGCGAAACAAAAGTTTCTCAAACAGACAATATCTTGAATTTCGAGGGATCTTCCTAATTATCCCATTACCGTAATTAAACTAATATTATGTGGGTAGCCTATTACTCATTTTCATTTTGATATTTACAACCCCAGTGTCATACGAGTTTCGTAAGAAACATCTGCTCTGAAATCGATTTTACCCCAAATGTTTGACAACATTTTGTACTGCTCTCGCCGTCCAAGCTCGAATTTGAACTATTTAATCAAAATCGTTAGAACCTGTTTTGAAAAAAAAGAGATTTGGCGTTTTGATGTTGTGCTAGTTTTCAACCGATTTCTCCCACAAGCTCATTTTGGCAGCCTTTAGTTTTCTTGAGATATTGACGTTCATAAAACAGGTTAAAAATTGTAGAGAAATTGAGTTGTAAACTTTAAAAAAATTTGTATTCTTTATTTTTATATTCCTAACAGTTCACGCTTCAGTTAATAGGCGATGAGTATCACGCTTTGAGTATTGCTCTTGCATTAATCATATTGTCATAGCTCTACTCTCAGTTTTCTGTCACTTTCAGTCCAACATACTAACAGGAAAATTGATGAAGAACTTTTGATACTTTTCGCTGCCGAATAAATTAATTTTTAACTTCCAGGGAAATCAGGCAGTACAAATTGAGTGTTTTCCAACTTACATTCAGTTTTTCCAGTGGTCGTCCGAAGTATCGAATGACATATGCTCGAAGGGCTTCACTGTACCTCTGTTTGGCTTCCTTCCGTGCTGGGTACAAAACCGTTATTTTCAGTTGAGACAGAAGATCGAAAAGGTGGTGGAAATTTTCTGGAAAATCGAATAGACGATTTTAAAGTGAGTTTTAGAAGGGGAGTTGCGCAGGTGAAGTTTTAATGGTTCACTTTACGAGTATTTCATAAGCTTAACTATGAGCTTGAACAATAAGAACACGAAGCGTCGATTCACAGAAACCTGGGTGGAGGGGTGAAGAGTGTGCAGTGACCTTCAGTAAAATCGCCCTGCATTCAAGACCCCGTTGTCTGGGGTAGCAAACTCATAGTAAATGAGAGTACTGGCCCAAACCCAGAGAACTGCACTCCTCACAAGACAGCATACACTGAAGCACTCCAAGTAATCACTGGCCAGTAACGCGCTACTTGGCTGAGTGCTTGGTGGACAAGTGAAGAGTCAAAAGCTTCCTCCACTCTGGGCCGAACTCTATACAGGCCTCTCTACTGAACAAAAACTTGCCTCCCTAAATGGCAAGTGAACTGGAAATCTCCGTCAAAGAGACGTGACACAAGAGTTTTTTCCCAACATCCATGAGCATCTTAGGAGAAAGTAGGTTGAAACAGACCACTGAACGAGCCAGTTTCTTAGAGTACATGATGACTTCAATGAGTGGTTCCACTTCTTTTGTCTCAAAGATTCTCCATCCTACTTTTTGCGCCTTCAGTGTAGAGGAAACAAGAAACTGTGAGCAGCTCCACTGTAGTTCCGACAGTTGTTGAAAGAGCAGCCAAACCACTACGAGGCATATCCACAAAGTAAGTGTACTGAAGCTCCCGTAGGCCGTAGGGAATTTTTTTGCTATGTTGGGCACACTGTCGTGTAGCGTGACTCCTCCCCTCCAAAACAAGACCAAAATGAGGTCAGTACGTTGAAAACTGTGGTCTCAGGAGCATTTCTCATGAAAGATGTCGATCGACTCTGCCGCCAAGTGCGAAATCCGCGCGGTCATCCGGTACCTCGTTGTTAAGGAGAAATCCCCGATTGAAATTTTTAATGAGGTAAAGGCAATTTATGGTGAAGGACACATGAATCGTACGAGTGTGTACAAGTGGTGTAGGGAGTTTAAGAACGGTCGTACGAATGTGCATGACGAATTGAGGAGTGGGAGACCGTCGATTGTGACTGACAAACTTGTGGAAAAGATTGAGAATGCGGTCCGTGACGATCGTAGATTGACTCTGGACGAAATTTCTACGAAGTTTCCTGAAATATCCAGATCTTTGCTGCACGAAACAATAACAGAAACCCTCGGATTTCATAAACTGTGTGCAAGATGGGTCCCAGAACAACTGACTGAACAACACAAGTTGAATCGAGTGCAGACCTCTAAAGAGATTTTGGAACGGTATGAAGGAAGTGGCGGCAGATTTCTACGAGGCAGGCATAAAAACATTGATCCCCCGCCTAACTACCTGCATCGAGAGAAATGGCGACTACGTAGAAAAATAGCTTAAATGTATACCTACGTTAGCACGTTTTTTTTTTTTTGTTTTAATAAATTTGTTTGATCCCTAAAAAAATCGAGTACACTTACTTTGTGGATATGCCTCGTATTATAATCATTTCGCCCAGTTTGCAAGGAAGGTATGGATTCCTATGGAAGTTCATAACCTAACTATTTACTTGGGTGGCATGTTTCAAAGGGGCTGATCAACCATGTTTCTTCGCCATGACCTTCTTCACAAACTCAACGAAAAGTTATAGGCTTGCTTGGTAGCAGTCAATGCACGCTGACAGTGTGTGAGTTTACAACTACCAGTCCAACTATGCTTAGGACGGGCTATACATTTCTCACATTGTGATGCAATTATTGTTTTAGGTACTCATTCAACCCCCACCCGCCAATCCCCCAAATAACTACTGCTCATTTACAAGCCTGTTTTCCCCCCCTTCAGCCCATTCTATGTGACCAATGACGCATTTAAGCTGAGTCAGAAGAATTCCTAAACTATTCCCACTTTAGCTCGTCACAAATAGAGTGACTTCATTGAACTGAATCATCAGAAAGCAGGACTTTATTACAGCTCAGCATTATTGTTTAAATGACCAATTTGAAAGTTGGTTACGAGAAAAGCAACTGAAAATGGTAGAAGTCAGCTGTTGAGGGCTGAAACCTTAGGATGAATTATAAAAAAAGGTAATTAAGTATGAACAAACCCATTTTGATAACTTCAGGCGGAGTTTTCGAGTGGCTTCCAGCTATTGAGGGTATCGTTTCAAACATAGTGGTGACTAGTTTGACGTACCATTTGTCGAGATCAGCTCGACGGGAAGTATCTTTGAATATTTGTTCTGCTGTGCGAGCAAAAACCTGAAAAAAAACCATTTAAGACAAATAAAAAAGTTATATAGTGAAACCGATAACTATTGAAATGGCCAGAAAAGGGGTTGGCAATGACTGACAGGAAATTTAGGATTTAGGCTGTTCAAGCAGTAGGACTATTTTAACCTACTACTTCATCTAACTTGTTAAAATCGAATACATCCACTTACAAGGAGGGAATCAGCCGTTGAAGCAAAGCTCCCCAAATAGCGGGGACAATTTTCCATTTCCCCTTCACATCCTGATTCTTCGCTGTTCCGCTCACCTTATGATTCCATCTATTGTCAGCCCAGTCAACTCCAGCGATTCCCTTCTACATTCAAATTTATTTTACCCGAACTCATCTTTTTCCATTGGTTTATTTCCTTTCTTTTCATTTCGTCGACAGGAGATCCTACCGACTACATGATGGTTCAACTACTTCAACTACCTTTCAGTTCGACTCGGGGAGAATTACTTCCTTCAATTCCGAAAGCATAGCATCATTCATTTCTCGTCTATAAATACCCCCGTGAAAACTCGTTGGTGCACATGCTGTGAAGCGTCGAGAGGTTTTTCAAGTTTTTGCTGTAATAATTTAGACCACACTCATGTCGTTCTCCATAAACGTTTCTGTGACAGCCCGCTAAACAGTAATAACAACTGAACGCTTTAACTGACAAATTTTGAACGTTTTCGCATAAAAACGGTGAACTTCATAAACTTGACAGAGTCACTTTTAGCAACCTACTCCCATTTGGCACTTAGCTACAATTTTTGTGACGTATCGCCAAATTACGTTACGAAGTAAGATTTTGAGATCGTTAAAAGTTCATTTTTCCTAATTTTTTCAAAACTAGTCTAATTTGATCAAATTTATGCTTTCAGCTGTATTTATTGCATATCGTAGATTTTATAGGGGTCGAGGAAATTCACGTGATGCTGCACGACAGATATTTGTTAATAAAATTCGCTAAACAATTAGATACAAATATAGAACCTGAAGACTGAAATAAATGAACTGTCTTAACATAGTAATAACACCCACTACATACTTCAAAATTGGCAACGAAAGGCAGTATTCCGCATTTGGACTTCCTATTGCCCCGACAATCACAAATCGATTGAACTTGGTTTTCCATAAAGCGGTCGTAGGTCCTCTTGACCTGAACCAGAACAGGGCCGAAGCATTTGCTTAGGAAGGAACCAGCGTCTTGAGTTGACATCACGTGCTCTGTTAGACGTACCAGTGTGTAAAGGCAGTACCTGCAAAAACGTTTTCAGTAGAATTATAAGACACGCTACTGGGACAAAAACATTTTGGAAAGAGAGCCACCAACTTACAAGCTATCGATTTTCTCGTAGTGGGAAATGAAATTGATGAGCTCTGGTTCTATGGATCCGAATATCTCACCCATCATTTTCCTGACATCTTCATTCATTTGCCTTTCAACTTTATGACTGGGTAGTATTGTGACTTCTTCAGGCCGTGTTGCCGCTGGCGCACCGTCCAATGTGGTGAGGGTATTCTGCAAACCAAAATGGCTGATTTTCATCCACAAGCAAATAAAATATCAAAATATCGATCCTAAAGCATCTTACCACACTCTAACAACCAGAAATGGAGATTCAACGTTTGCGTCAAACTGAAACTTCTAGAGCCACCGGCTTTCTTAGGCACATAAACAGTCCACGTTCCCACACTTAACAAAGTGCAAGATCCTTGTTGACGTTCCTGTATTTCGGCATTATTTTGGACGCTCAATACGAGTTGTACCAACTAGGTCCTTAAGCCTGACATCATTTGTCTCTTGCAGGATCAGTTGATGGGCTCTTTAGTTGAGGATGGGAAAAGAGTCCATTAAATTTAAAGCAACGTTACAGTGAGACAAGGCCTTGGGTGCTTAACTCAAGCATTGAGAGAATCTGAAAAGTTCAAACCCTGTTCCAGACGTCCTGAAGTAATATACTGTCCAGTGACGGTGTCGTGTAGTGGCAGCTTCCTGGTCTGATGCAGATTGATCCAGAAAGAGCTGCATTGGACCAACTCGTGATTTTACTTGAAACTCCAAAATTAGACTATCTTCCACACCACAGAGGTAGAGGTTTCTATTTCAACGACATGATCTAGTTCCAATCACAATTAGTCATCCCCCCCCCCCCATCAGTGCTTACTGATTGATTTTCGTTACAATGATGAAGATTGAAAATAGTAGGCTGAGTTGAGGCGCTTGAAGAAGCATCATGGAAGCAGGAAATTACACACTACAGAGAAAAGATGAGATAATTCCTTGGTCCACCTGCGTCTCTGAGATCGGTTTCTAGTGTACTGCCTGACTCCCATGCAGGTAACCCAGTGATTGTAGTCTTGTAGTCAATGACGAAGAGGAAACTTGTGGTATAGGATCAGAACTCCAGATGGCTGTATGTTTTTCCTGAGTCAAGGGCTCCCCAGCGTTTCAGAACCCCTAGTAACCCATGTCTGACTCTTCGCAGCCCTTCGAGCCAAATCAGTAAGTGCACTTTAGTGGGATCCAGCAGAGCTGCGGCCATATTTTATTCAACGCCTGCACAATCATTTGATGCCAAGCATTCCAGTAGCAACAGACTGGTGATTTTGTGGATGCCATCAAGCCGGAGTCATAGGTCTGGCACAGTGGATAGATGCCATAATCCACCAGGACAATTGTGCAAGGTGAGTTTGTGTAGTTGTACCCGGTTTAAGCACAAAAGAGCACCCAATTTTTCTCAAGATTTCAGGTACGATGCAGTTAGCAGTGAAAGCTGCACTACTGTTCCTTCTCTTGTCGTTTTTGACGGAGATGTTGGTTAGGTCTTACCAGATCGACCGAAGTAAACCTCCTTCGCTCCTAACAACTAATGCATATAGGGTGAAGGTGGTACATCCCTCTTGATGTGCATGACCTAATCTGCTGAATACTTCCACAACTGTATAACCTTCTTAACTGAAAAGTCTAACAACTCATTGATCTAGTGAGAAGTTGATTTTTTGTCATTAGTCAATCACAACATTTCCCCGAGTAATCGTATCGTAACAGCATTGCTACAATAACTACAAACACTTTTGGATTGATTAAAGCACGAGCAGCTAACCTTAGAAGTTGGACTGAGAATATCCAATTGAAAGAACGAGACGCAGAACTGTTGCTCAGCTAATACCACGGGTTCTAGTTGCGACAAGACTCTTTCGAAAACTGTGTGAAACCTCGTTCTTTCCGCTGGATCAAATTCTGGCCAAAGGTCCTTCTCGACTCCTAAGAGAGCGCCAGAGGTTCCTTGACTTTTATTTTTGACGCTCATATCCTCTTTTGAACCTAGAGATGTAACTGCAACATAGAACCAATTAGTCGTACCTGTTTGGTTTCAGTAAATATTCAACACAATTCATAGCTGATAGGTTCCATGCGAGTTCTGCAATCAGCTCAAATAAAAAATATCAAAAGGAATTAAACGAGCAACGTTATTTTTGCACTTAGAAAAAAGGATCCTCTGATGTGCCCTTCCGAGAAACTATGTTACTCCTTCCACTTGCTCCTTCATAATTCTACTGCCTGTGTGACCTGCATAACACCTGCCACTCTACAACCCAGGTCTGTCTCAACTCATTGTGCCAGATACCTTAACTCTATCAATTAATATGATTTGACTCTTCTCTTGAGTTCGGGCCTAGAGTCCAAGCAGTACACACGCGTCTTTGTTGCTCCCTCTTAATTCATTCCGATGCGTGGTTTCTTGTTGTCAGTTCACGTCAAAATTGTGCAAGAGTACGGTGTATATCACGGGTGTCTGTATTCCTGAGGGTTCCCTCATTATACACACTGTATCGACCATAATCCAACTAAATTGTCGGAGATTGTGTTCCTAAACTTCTCGGAAAGAGGCGTATATTTTGAAGCTCCGAGCGAGCGAAGAGATAAGCGGACGTGTTCCCCTCCTCACGCGTTGTCGGGCGCCCCCACTGCTTCTCACGCTACTGGCCGCCGGTGAGTCCCCCGATTGCTAATATTTTTGTTGGTGCATCGCCTAATCATCTACGCTTAGTAGGCGGTTGGCCTGGCGTCATATCATTCAGCGTTCTTGGCGTGATTGAGGCTCGTAAATTACGTACCGAGTTGATTGCTTCACCTCGCGCACATTTAATGCAGCAAAACATAAATAGGTATCTGCATAGGAGTAATAGTGTACAGAGTACCCCGTCTAAAGGCACTGCTACTCCTAAGCGACCCCGTAGTTCACCGGAATCAGCAATTTCTAATCGGGAGAAGAGAACTAATATAATGGGTGATTCTAGCAACAAAGAGTTGTTAATGTCAATCAGTAAAATGATGGACGAGAAGCTAAAAGTACTGCCCACCAAGAAAGATTTTGAAGAGCTTCGTCCTGAGGTGCAGGGGCTACGGGAGGAGAACAAGCAGCTGCGGGTTGAGATTGTTGAACTGAAGGCGGCGGCAACCCAAAGAGACCGTCGTATTGAATTTTTGGAGCTTAATTCCCGAAAAAATAACCTAATTTTGAGGGGTCTTATTGTTCGGCGGGGGGACGATCTCAACCATGTGGTTCAACGTTTTTTCGCCGATACTTTGCAAATTTTGGATCGTATTGAGTTGGACTCTGTTCGACGTCTTGGTGGTTCGCTGGGCGCAACCGGAGGATTGTTGTTGGTGATCTTACGCAATTATACCGATAAATGGGTGATCATTAATAAGGCACACGTTTTGAATGGGACTGGATTTAGCATCTCCCAGGACTTCCCCGTAGCAGTGCGTGTTAGAAGGTCCAAATTACTTCGTATTCGCTCCGAGTTGAAAAAGAAAAATTCTGCATTGATCTGTCAACTGAGATCTGATAGGTTCCTCGTACAAAACAAGCCGTTTATTTGGGATGAAAAAATAGGTTTATGCTCGCCGGAGGATGGTCGGGAGGTGTGCAGCATCGCAGGAGTTGATCTGAAGCTGGTTATCAGGGGATTACTCTCGGAACGCCGGTCTCGGGGACGTGAGAGGCCAATAATGGATACAGCCTCGACTACTGCTGGCAGCTGAAATGAGGAGGTCTGTCGGAGAGAAGACGCAACTGTGGCTGAAACTGGACTGTCAATGGATAATGAATTTTGTTATAATTTTTTGATTTATAATGTGGCAGGTCTTTCTAGTAAAAAGAATGACTTTTCTTTTATTAATTTTGTCAAATCTTTTCAGGTATTTATTCTCATAGAAACGCATGTAACTGAATGTGCTGAGTCAATTTACGCTAATTATTTCACTGAGTTCGAAGTTAGCTGGATGCATGCTGAAAAGAGGGCTAATGTTGGAAGAGCCAGTGGTGGTATTTTAGTGGCTGTTAAAAAAGGGCGAGGCAATATGAATATAGTGAGTCTAGATGGAGCCATTGTTGTTAAGTTTACTTGTGCCGGGGCCACTGTATATCTTGTGCCTGTGTATTTAAATTGCAACGACTGGGAAGTCGATTTTCGGAAGCTTAGCAATTTGTTGTTCGACAATGCTGAATGTAACTACATTATTGCAGGGGATTTCAATGTCAGAATAGGTTCAGAGCAGGATCTGTCGGAGTCTCCATCTCTCAACATGGGCCTATTGGATTTTGTGTGAAGCTCGAAGGACAATGTTGTGAATACGCGCGGGAAGAAATTCTTGGATCTCTGCTATGATATTGGACTAGTGGTTCTCAACGGGCGCTCTAAAAGTGATGGTGACGGCGAGTTTACATTCATTTCGCATCAAGGAGTTTCTGTGTGTGACTTGGCTTGCGCGTCACTGAATATTTTACCACACTTGATCGATTTTCAAGTTTTGGAAAAGAATTATTCAGATCATATGCCCATTGCCTTTTCAATCCGTTCAGGAGGTTCACATCCGGTTGTTCCCATGCTTCCTCGATTGAGATGGAACCCAAGGCGTAAGGAGAGGTACAATGAGCAATTGAAGGATGCAGTTCCAGTTCTCGACCAGCTTGGCAGTGATGGTGACGTGGAGGAGTGGGCGAAGGCAATAGTCGACACAGTAAGGAGTACGGCTGAGTTGAGCACCGAAAAGACAGTGGCTCGAAATAAACCCTGGTTTGACTGGGAATGCCAGAAAGAGAGGTCCAAATCCATGAATCTGCTGCAGCTGTTTCGGAAAACCAATTCGGAGGAGGTCAAAAACAAATACGTAAGAACCAATTCGGCATATAAGTTGTTGGTTTCTACGAAAAAAAGAGAGTTTTTTGTTAATCTATCAGGAAGATTTAAGGCAGTACGAGATAGTAAAGAGCTCTGGCAGCTTGTCAAGGTTTTTAAAAAGTCCACACCTAACTCCCAAACAGCTATTTCACCTTCAGAGTGGGTGAGCCATTTCAGTACTCTGCTGAACCCAAGTGAGACAGGTGGTATGATTTATTTCGTTGAGCCCAATTTCACCTGCCCTTCACTTGATGCCCCCTTCACGGTAGATGAATTGAACCGAGTTCTGAGCATGGTCAAGGAAGATAAAGCACCTGGCTGCGATGGAATCCCCTTTGAATTTTATAAGTATTCATGCCACGAATTTCAGGAAATGTTGCTGAGCTTCTTTAATTGCATATTTAGCTCCGGGATGGTGCCGTGTTCATTCAAGGAGACAGTGATCTTCCCACTTCATAAGAAGGGCGACCCAATGGATGCTGCAAACTTTAGAGGGCTCTCCTTCATAAACTGTTTGGCTAAACTCCTGTCTTGCTTGCTAGCACATCGTCTGACTGATTTTGTGGAGGACCGGGAGATCCTAACCGAGTGCCAGTCTGGCTTTCGTCGTGGGTACTCTACGGTTGATTCAATTTTTGTCTTGACGGGGTTAGTGGAGCTTCGTCTGTGCCAGCCACGCAGCAAGGTTTATGCTTTTTTTGTGGACCTCGCAGCTGCGTTTGACCGGGTTTGCAGGGAATATCTGTTTTGCAAGTTGTTTGATGTAGGGATTTCACCGAAGTTCATTGCCATGCTTCGCAGTCTCTATAGTGACGTGTCATCATCAGTGTGGACCAGGGATGGTAGAACACATAATTTCAGTGTAGGTTCTGGAGTGAGGCAGGGTTGTCCTTTGAGCCCCATCCTCTTCGCGCTGTTTGTCAATGACTTGGAAGATGAATTGAAGCATGGTGTGACAGTTGGTGGTACCGATATTAGGGTGCTTCTCTATGCGGATGACCTGGTGATCTTGGCGGACACCCCTGTGGGGCTTCAGGCAAACATTGACTTGCTGAAGAACTACTGAGATCGATGGGATCTTTCGGTGAACATGGGGAAGTCCAAGATAATGATCTTTCAGAAGGGAGGAAGGCATAGAAGGACTGAAAAGTGGAATTATGGAGGCAGCAAAGTGGAAATTGTAAACCAATACACTTATTTAGGAGTTACTCTTACTCCAAGGCTCTCATTCAGCAAGCATTTAAAGCAAAAGGTTGCTTCTGCAAGAACGACCATGAATTATGTGTGGGGAGGAGCTTTTTCCAATCCGGGTATTCCACTCTCTGTTAAGATGGAAATATTCAATGCCATAGTGAGGGCGATACTCTGCTATGCCGCTCAGGTGTGGGGGTTTAAGGAGTATGCAGCTGTTGAGGGTGTCCAGATGCTGTTTGTCAGGAAACTTTTTTATCTCCCCCAGTGGACACCAAATTATATAGTCTACCTGGAAACTGAGCTGAACACACTGTCAGCATTCACATTGCGATTACAATTGCATTATCTGCTGAGGATAACAAAGATGGCGAACTCCCGTCTCCCTAGAATCGTAGCGTCTGAAATAATTAGAAAAGGATTGTTCTGGGCAAAGCAGTGGGCAGTGTTGGCATCAAGGTACGGAGTTTCTTGTAATTTGTCATCGTTGGACTGGAAGACTGTGAAGATGGATGGAGAGAGAATCCTCAGTGAATATGTGAAGGAAAGAAGAGCGCAGTTTCGTCAGCGGGCGATGGACTCCGACGCATTCACGTTATACCGCGAGCTGAATCCTAACAGGAGGTGCGCGAGTCTAGTTTCCAGCTCTGAGGTGCCGCTCTCCACAGCCAGATGGGCGTTCAAGGTTCGTGCGGAGACGCTGGTATTGAACGCTAAGCCATATGCAGCTGACCTAAGGGATGAGTGCTCAATGTGTAATCTTCATGCACGAGAGGATGTCTTCCACTTTTTATGTGTATGCCCAACACTTGCCGAGTTTCGAGTCGTGGTGTTTGGAAGGCCGGCACTTTCGCGTGATGAGGCACTGGTGCTCCTTGATGGTCCTGATTGGTCGGGTCTTGCCCGTTACTGTAGATTGGCGTGGCGTTATAGGAATAGTCTTATCAGGGAATTTAATTACGGTTAATTTTGTAAGATATCATTTTTTCTTTCCCCCTTTAACAAATATTAGTCTTAAGATAATTTGAATCGGGCCCGACCTCCGGCGGACGGTTTTAAAACCATGTCGTAAGGTTTATTTATTTATTTTCATGAAAGGTAAAATTAATTTGTTTTTTTGTAATAAACTATTTTCTTCTTCTTCTTCTCTTCTGTTCTACCCCCAGACCAACTAAGAAATTGAGTGCATCACTATTTTAGTTTTTTGCGTTCTCTAGCACTTGTACGCTGTAAATAAGTTCACTCATTCAATTACAATTTTTATTAGTAAATTAATGTGTTGACGCCTATGGGTATCGGCCGAGTCGACAGAATTGTTCGACTGTTTGGCGACCCCAACTAAGCTCCTCGAGGTCTCCAACCCCCAACAACGCGCAACTCGCACAAACTCGTTGGCCACATCCCCACAGCCCCAGCCTCATTGCCAAATTCATTGTGTCTACGATCGGCAACGAGATCTGTGCCTCAGCTATTCTCCATTCTTGTCTATTTCAACGGTCTCTGGATCCAAAGACTTCTCTAGGTAGTCGTTAATAGATAGATCATAGATAGGACATTTCTGGATAAGGTAAAGTGCCATTCTGACCCTGACACTCAGTACATTCCTTCCCAAGTGGTGTTCGATTCCTAGTAAATCCTTTGCCCGTATTCCCCCAGTAACACCCGAAATGGAGGAGAAGAAAAACAGGATTTTCCTCGGCTTCATTCGTCTCCTACCAGAAGTCCTGCTCACACTATTCCGTCTTTATTTTCTTTTAGTACCTGAATCATCCCCATATTCAAAATTTTAACGAGAGCATTATTCCTTTGTATCTTCAAGTTTTCCTGTACGGAGCTCTTAGTCCAATTACCTTTTCTTTAACGCCCATGATACCACTGCACACTTATATAAATACAGTCCACTTTTACCTTTAATTTTGCCATTAATTTTTCTCCCTTCTTTTCTCACATTTTTCAGTTTTAGTTTTCTTTCTCTTTCTTTTATTAACAAGAGTCAGATTGAGCGTAGCCAAGATACAGGCTACACAATTTACGCCACATAATGAGTAGTCGTCAATTTTATCTCATCGAAACATGATATGACCAGTCAGTCTCATCTCAGTCTGCACAATAAGAATTCATTCTGATAATTTTACAACTTCCCATCCTCCCAGGTGTTAAGAATGGATTTTGTATGGGAATGGAACCGAATTCTCTTAGTCCTATAGATTGAAGGCTCCTGTTCAAACATACTCAGCCATCAATCCTCCCTTTGCAAGTGTCCTCAGAAATACTCAACTCCGACTCTCTTCCCTTTTCAACCAAAACAACTTTTTACTCACGACGAAACAGCTGATTCCTTAAAGCCTAGCTCCCTAAAATCTAATGTAACGCCACTAACCAACGATACAATAAATATTGGCAAAAATTAACCGTTTAATACACAATCCTTAAATAAAAAAATGGTGAGACACATCTCAGAACTAATACGCGCTGAGTCCACTCAGTTTATATGACCCTCGCAGAACTTAACTTTCTACACATAAACTGGCAGCGCTAAACGTTCTGAGATTTATTGATTTGCCCTTACCCAGGTTGCAACTTTTATTGAGTACCAAGCGTTAAGGTTGGCGGGACTGTCAACGTTTTTTTGGAAAGTTCGTGTAACTATTCTGAAATTATAGGGATTCTGGTTAAGGCCGAATACGACAGTAGTTTGAAATGGGGAATTTCACAGATTCCACCAAATTATTTTATATCTCTTATTAAACATCCTACGTGAAGGTAGCTTATCGGACTGCCACCACAATTCTGAGGAAACCCCTCGTCATATGAGCGTGATTAACAACGGCAAAACTAATAAAATAGAAATTGAAAATAGAAATTTTTGTCGAAATTGAGAATAATTTATTCTGTTCTCGTCATTTTGTTACAATTCTTATTCTTTATATCAACGATCAATTGTTTGTTACTTTACACACAGAAAATGTATTCAAAATATCGAAAGCCAGTTTAGATGGCAAAAATACATGATAATTCGATCACGATAATAACTAGATTCAGGTTTGAATCACCTGCGCTCGTACCGTGATGACTATTAATTTTAAGCTGATCGAAATAAAAATGAAACTTGGTGAGCGTGAGGACTGTATTATACGTGCAGAATTGAGTTGAGTTAGAACTGAGCTGAGATCGTGTACAAAAGGGCGGTTCAAGGGTAGTACTCGGAACGTGTGAACTGGCGTAAGAAAGTGTCTCGGATGGAAAGAGCGAGAAGTTACTAGGACAAGAGTTGATTGCGGAATGACTGTGTGTCTACAGGGAAGAGCAGATTGAGTTGGAGATGGAGAAATCCTGTGTCGTTGGAAGTTAACCCTAACTTAATCCCTTTGTCGGAAGAGAAGCCGACGACTGAAGGGGCAGTTCTTGGACTTCCCCGCGGTATCACACGAAAAGGGCTGAAACCGTTGGGTTGGGCGGACGCACCAAGTAAAGGAATCAGCCTTTCAGCATGCGCTGAACAAGATTCAGGTTTGAATCAGCTGTGCTCGTACCGTGATGAGCATCAATGTCAAGCTGATTTTGTTCAATGGTTTTCTCAACCTTATTCACAGACATATTTTGGGCTCTTAAAACTTTGACATTTTGTTCAGCCGATTGATTATGTAACCTTCCTACTTCTTACGGCTAAGGAAAACAAATATACAGCACTTTTTTGAAACGCCTTACCAGAGGTTCCGGATATGTAATTTTTAGCCTCTTCCAAGAAGTGACGAATGTCCCGCTCGTACAATTTTCCGATCGCAGACGTGTACACTCTACTCAAAGCAGTGTACGCCTTCCTGTCCATCACCTGAACATTTATAAAGCGAAATTGATTACCGCATTCAAATTTCATTACACTAACTGACCAGCATATTTTATTGCTTGGCATAAATATCGACATATTATTTCTAGTCCAATCAATTGCAGCTCTTCGACATTTGATCCATATTTTTTACACAGGCAAATTAATGTAGAACCCGAAAATAAAAATGGGGGTATTTATTTTAAATAAGAAAGCTGGGGAGGAAAGGGCAATAGCAATATGTATGAATATGGTGTCTAGAATTCTCGTAGAAATTATTGCTGGTGTTTTTGTTTTTTGGTGGATGTTTAGAAGTAGGTATCAGTTTGGAAGGAAAGCACATAAATTGAAGCGCTCTCTATGCGTAAAACGAATAATTACCTTAGTCCAATGCATGAGTTCTGTATAGCGCCGAAGCTCTTTATGCAAATTCGCATGTTTGGGTAGATTGAGCTCTGTAGACTGGGCAGTACTGTCGCCTGGATCGTTACCCTAAAATTTATCGTCTTAATAAGCGCATGAAGTGGTAAAATGATCAATTTGAGCGACATTCATTATTTGAAATAAGTTACTGGGCAGCCCACAATTTTCCTGGCTTTACTATTAAAATTGGGTTAATACGCAACTGTCAGAGGATACTGCTTATCATCGAAAAAATGTCATTTTGAAGTATTGAACTGAGAAATCGTTTAGCGCACAAAGGCACAAGTCAAAGTCAACAAAGTTCATTCATACTACTTGTCTTAAGTTGTAAACCATTAGGCATAAACGAGTAGTTGAGTGACAAGCAAAGGAGAACAAATAAATGTAGAGTAGTGCAAATTGACACTGATAGTATGAGAAAACGAGTAATGGACTGTGGGCACAAGAAACGCGTAATCGAAGGTAAACGCTAGTGTTACATTTCGAAGTAAGAGGGTGGATTGGATGATAGAAAGAGTATTTTCTTTTATTTGGAATGTAGGAAGGAGAGTCTGCTCCTAGTGACTCCATGAATTTACATCTCCGGGATGAAATTTATCGAAACTGTTTGGCACATTGCATTAGGTTGGATCTCTGAAATGGTTGCTCTTCTTTCATGTCCTCTTTGGAATTCGGTGCAGGCACTCGCTAAAAGCTGTGTCACACGAGAAACTGGGTAAGGTAGAAATCAACCTCTCAAGGGTCAGAGCTCTTTCTGAACGGATGTCATAAGGTGGATTGAGATAGCACCTGCTACGACCAACACTGATGGCGAACAGTTGTCAAACAACTATCAAGAGTGAAAATAAATAAAACGGTTGCTCTAACCCAATGAATAAAAAGATTGTTGAGGTGTCGAGAGATGATCTGTGAGAACTTGCTCTTCCATTTGTCAAACCTCTTCTTTTGTTCTTGGACAGCGGAAAGTTGAACAAGAGCCGGGTGGATTTCTGCGTTCATAACCTTCTGAAGAGCCTTTCCAGCCTCAATGGCGTCTTTTAAACCCTGAGGAACCGTCAGATCAGCGTCGACCAATGATAATTGATGCTTGCTGTCTAACTCTAGCTCCACCTAAAAGGTAAAAATAAATTGAATTATACCGGGCCTTGATTGTGGCATGTTGCTTCAATGTAGCCCGCAGCTCAGAATGAAACTCCATCTGACCTAACGAAGAAAGTAAAATAACTCGAATGAGGAACAATAACTTTGACGCTGTTCATTGAAGATAAGTACAAAAACACATACCAAAAAAATGTGACCTGAAACCTTCTGATGCGTAATCTGGGTACACCCTTATCGATCTTATGAGTAATAAAGCATGTGAGGGATACGTATTCGTCATCGCGTGCTATCAATGCACTGGGACATTGCCATATACTTCTACCACATTTATTCTACTGAGCTCCAAATGAGCGGAGAGTTACATTTAAAGTATCAGATCAATTGTCTTGAGATTCTAATAACTGTGAGTTGTTAGTACAAAATAACAAGAGCACTTCATTACTGTCACTAATATGAGAATTAAATGGATGTCAAAAATGGTGAAATTATCGAATAAAATTCAGGGAGGCACATAACTCTCCAGTAACTTGGTTCCTAATAATCCACACATCCTCTGGTATCCGTATAGCGTGTGGCTGCATTACCGCATTGCCCAGATGAACATTGTAATTTCACTAATAAATATAGCCAACTTACAATGACTTTCTGAAGTTCAGCCAACAGCTTTCGATTATTCCGATTTACAACTTCCAACAGCATATTTTTCTCTTCCATTTTTTCCATAGTGGTCCTCACGTGGCATATTATCTCATCATAAGCATCGAGTTGGTTTTCAACTTTCTCTACTTCGAGGATCGCGTCGTCCAAATGAGCCATCAAAGAGGAAACTCGTTCTTCAGAAGCAAGGACACTCTGAACGTTCTCCTGTAAAACGCCAGTTGCAAAAATACATCTTTGAAGATAAGTAGCAAGAATTTAACGATCAAAATAATGCGGAAATTGAAATACCCCGTCCAATATCGACAAATCTTTGGCAAGCGTTTCCATAAAGGCTTCGGCATCGCTGACAGCGTATCCACACTCTTTCATTAGCAAGATTAAATCTTGCTCTTCTTTCTCGGTGAGAGCTTGGAAATCTTCGACTTCACCTTGTTCCGACGTTTCAACTAGACAGAATAACACTTCTTGTAAAAACTCATAAACAAGCTGCACAGTGAAAAGTTCCGGGTGCGCAGCATGATGAGAAAAGTTTCGTAAATCGAACTCCATGCTCCTGTCGAAAGTTATCGACTGTTGCGACAAATAGCTAATAAAAACCGCGGGGAGGGGGAAGATGGAGAAAAAACTTGAAAGATGAATATCAACCTTACAACTTGAGACCATCATCAGAACTAATTTCTTCGTCTTACCCACTGCCATGGAGAGGAGGGAAAAGTTTATGAAAGGTGACAGTGGTCACTTCAATCAAATTGAACGAGAGTGAAGAAGCACACATCAAGATTTTGGGAACTAAACCCCACCCAGAGCTAAATAGGCGAATTAAAAATAGATGAATACCTTCACATATATTAACTTGTTCCCATTTTCACTTTCTAATTGTTTTATTTCATTCCCCATTTTATTCCGCTAATGAAACTTCACAGTCTCATCACATTTTGGTTTATTATTCATTCTGAATAATAACCCTATGTTTTCGGTCACGAAAAATTTTTTACAACCCCCCCTCAAAATTTGATACTTAACGTTTCAAGACAGGAGATGCCAAATTTGCAATGTCCGTCCGCCGTCCGGGCCGTTTTGTGCCTTTAACGTGGTCTAAAAAATTCGTTCTTTCGCACAAAAATCCCATTTGGTATCTAGTTGTGCCCGCCATCTCGGCAAGCCCTTAGTTGTTATGGGCAAAAAATGGTTAAAAAAATTAACAAAACGCAGTATAACGCAGGAACTACAGCGGAAGTCAACGTTTCGTCGTTTGTACTCCCTCGCTCCCTTCCGTCTCAATAAAAAACCACCCGCCCAATGCCTCCCGCCTCGTCCTCGCATCGCCCCCCGATTGGGCGCCAAGGCCACTTCCTCCGGCTACTGACGTTTACGGGCGCCGGGGGAATATTTAGTTTTCGTAATTCCAGTGTAGCCAGGCCAAGTTTCGTATGGTTTACTAGTATTCGATGCTGAATTGAGTGGGAGTGGGATGGGTCTCGGATCAGTAATACTAGGTCAAGCTGTTCATGAGAATAATAAACCATTGTGTAATAATTTGCAGGGTTTTTACTTACTTCTTGAACTCTCCCACTAAATCCCCCATCTGCACTCGACCCTCTACCCTCCTACCAGCTTCCCCTTCTTTTTGAACTATTCCCTTCACTCCCCCATACACTGTAACAGGCTCAGAAGAGATCAGAGAATTAGTTCCAATGATAGCGTCAGGCAAAAGCTTAACATTAGGTCACCTTTTAAAAGTTTTCTTCTTTCATGCTTCCCCTTGGTTTAATGTTGTGTATAAACTACGATTGAAGTAGAGTAAGAAGGAAAGACGCAGCAAAACCACGCAAAATATAAATCGCGATAAACATTTCACCATTTCTGCAGACGTTCCGTCTGGAGCTGACGTAAAAATTACTGCAAAATGTTGAAACGTTTTTGGTGACTTGTTTTGTATCTCATTCGCAACAATCGTTTTTCTCAAGTGCCGCAGTGATACACACTATGCATGACGCACATGTATGCATCTAAAGCTAGACAACAGATAAAGATACACATTTATGTACGTAACTAACAAAAACACCTGGGATTGTTCACAGAGCGCATCCGGTTAACGAGTGTGAGAACAAACGTATGAATGGCTTTAGTGTAAACATTTGGCAACAATTCACACTCTAGTTTTTATACAATGCAACGTTTTCATTTCCGAAGACAGTTCTCAACAAAATCATGAGAAAAACTATTTGATGCGGTCAAAAATAAAAATAATAACCAACCTATGATCGGAGTTTCACTTTCAGATATGACCACTTTCTCACTCACGAGCCATTCTAAAGGAATGTTTCTGAACTCAGGTTTGTCTTGGCGATTAAGTGATTGCTGAAACATGACCAATTTTTTTTAGTAAAAAGTGAATTTGATCAAAGTAATAGTTTTTTTTTTTTTCAAAGGGCAGCATGAAATGGTGACAAAAAGGAAGTTTGGGTTCTACCTCTCACCCAGTCTTGACATTCAGGCAACCAGGACTTGGCAGAAGCCCTTTCTACGCCTTTGGTCATTTTTAAATAGACGTCCCTTGCTTCACAGATCACTGAGCAAACAACTCATAACTTCATCCCCACTGACTCCCGGCAGGCTGCCTTGAGAGTGCCTTTTCTTTGGTGGTATTTCTGTTCTAGTGCCTCTTCACTGGAGAGAGCGTGACATACGTATTTACCATACTTGTTAACATCTGAATGTGAGCTCAGTTTGGTAAATACCGCAACACCAAAGGTATTAAACTGATATGTATGTAGTGATCTCAATTTCTGCTGCACTGCTGATGTGCTGACTGACTCCTATCATAGGCAAGCGGTTCATCGTGGTCTTGCGGTAAGACGGTCGATTCATAATTCTCGACGTTAGTTGAGGGTTGTGGATCGAATCCCCGGCGCGATTGCCGTAATTTTTGCCTTAGTCAGCAGCTCTTCAAAAGCATCTCCAAACTTCTTCGTCACAATGGCGCCCAACTAGTGGTCGAATTTCTTCTTTCCAAGAAAAAGAAGAGGCCCCGAGAGAAAAATTAAAAAATTAAGAGAGAAAAATAATGAGACGAGTTCTCGGGTCCGGGATTCGCTGACGCTGTGAAAGTTCCAGCGCGAAGGGGGAATGGGCGACGCGCCTACTACAATGCGAGGGGACGAAGACTTTCCTTGTAGCCTTTCTCGAATCAAAGATCGGATTTTCCGGGGATTCGCTCAACTCTCGTAAAATTCTTTCCCTAAAAAAAGAGTTCGCTCCAGGAGTAGCGGTTAATAGACGAGGGGGGAGATGTGCTGACTGACTCCTATCATAGGCAAGCGGTTCATCGTGGTCTTGCGGTAAGACGGTCGATTCATAATTCTCGACGTTAGTTGAGGGTTGTGGATCGAATCCCCGGCGCGATTGCCGTAATTTTTGCCTTAGTCAGCAGCTCTTCAAAAGCATCTCCAAACTTCTTCGTCACACTGGCAACAACGTCCAAAATCCAGTGCCTTTAGATCACCCTGTAGTTTCGCTCCTTGAAAACAGCTCTATTGGCGCCAGTTCTTAAGGTTCCTTTAGCACCACAAGGCCTGCTCTTTCGGATGTGATTGTCACAGCAACGTCTTGAGTGTGCAATGCTGTTCCACACACCACAATTGGGCCTTTGTAGCAGACAGGAAGTGGACCAAATAGCACTCCTCCATCCTACAGTCTGAAGAATACTGAGGCAATCTGTAGTAGTTAGAAGCCCCATTGCCCAGTAAAGATGAATTTGCACCAAAAAAACCTTTGACCATGGGGCATTCGATGAGGACCTTGCCATGATTGAGCACAGACTTTATTTGAGCCGATACGGCTGTAATTTAAGTGCTGCTTGGCATCCTAACTCGTAATCCATTTCTGCTCCATGGTACATCTTAATATCTGCAGAAAACAGAGCTGAAATAGTCGATAGATGGTGTCTTCAAAGGCCATTGGCTTTCTAACTTGGGCCCTGAACACCTATGGCACCAAATAAGGTCAAAAGCAACAGCCTTTTTACTCTATGGAGGAGTTGAATAAAAAATAAAAATAATGCACCAAAAACGTGAGAAAACGTGGGGTTCAATTCACCTTCCACAGGAGCCTAATGAAGTTCTGTCGCTCAGGAGCACTTGTAGCTGACCATTTGTACACTTTGTCAAAAACCAGGTCGAAATCTGTGGCATCCTGAAAAAAACCTTATTTTCTAGTATCTTCAAATACCATTGTAGAATATTAACAAATAGGTACTGTACTGAGCACAAAATATGGTCAATTAACGTAAAGGGGCTTCTGGGAATGAGGAAAATGGGCCGATGACCACATTAAACTGACATATCTATCTCTCATCCTTAAAACATCTCACACGAGTAGTGTACAAATCCTTGATTATTTCTGTTGATGATTAGCAAAATTCGTGTTGTCTTCAGTAAAAGTGCGCTCTACATATCTCGTCCATATTCATCATCCAGCTGGTCCTATGTAAGAGTTTTGGCTACATAGGTCGAACAAGAAACTTTTTCCAGTTTTAGTCAAAAGTTTGGGTCTATTCAGTCACAATGCAATCACTTTGCCTTCCTTTCGAAAGATGTTAGTGATCCTACAAATTTGAGGATTTTCTATCTTCTGTCTTGTCGAGGTCTGAGTGTCTTGGAACTTGCAACGTCTTTTTAGAGCTATATTGTCTCAGTAGTTTGTTCAATCTGCTTTGTGTGACAGTGTGTGTGGTGCTTTGAGTTCAGTTTTGTAATGCTATTCTATTAGTGAAATAATTTCTAGTCGCTGCATCATGTGCCCATAAACTTACAAATACATTAATTTAGAGAACAATTTCAAGAAGAAATGATTACCGGCGATAAACTCTTGCCATCGACGAGTTTCAACGTGCTCAACGGCCAACTTCTCTTTTTCTTGTACACATTCTTCTCCGTTTTCTTAACCTTGGAACATTATATTGCTCATTAATTGGAACATACAACACTAGGGTCAGGGCTTCCCAAACGTTGTTGCAAAGGTTTAAGAAAAAATGAAACAGCATGACAAAATGTACGAGAGGAAAGACCAAACTGAGGTTTACGAAAGCTGTCAAATATTGTAGTTGAATTTCGACGAACCAAAATTTGCCAAACTCATATTTAATGGAGGTAAAATGAATTCCTTGAACAAGAATGAGTGGGATTGAACATGTGAGCAATCACGGTTTTTCGCTAATGTTTTCAGAGTTGTTCAAGACGCAGGATGTGAAATACTGCAGCAGTTGGGAACGTATACGCCCAAAAAGGATTATTCTTTCGGCGTATCCGAAAATGACAGCTTCAAAGGAGAGTACTTTTTTTCTTCAACTTCGTCTACCACGTTAATTTGGTATTTTCGATGTTTAATGTCTTTCATACTTTTCTCCACCCATAGAGTAAGGAAAATATTTCATTAAAAAAGTGAGTTTTCTTCAGATGTCCACGTTTTGAGGTTTTATGAATCGAAAAACTCTTCATTTTGGCAGTCTTTGGGTGTCTTGGCCAGAAAACAGTTGGGTTACATGGCCTGATGCTTCTGTTGTTAATTTATTACCGCTTCATGTTCCGAACGTCACTGCTTGGTCTCGCGGCTTTTGTCAACATGCTTGGCAGGAAGTACATGGTTTAGGAAACCTAACTACGGTTCGAGGAAAAACACGGTTTTCATATAAACTCTCAAAATATTTGACAACAATGCTAAAAAGTACCATTACATTACCAAACAGATATACGATACGCAACACAGAAGAACTCACCACTAGATTAAAAGACGTAACCATAACTCCAAACACTAGATTGGTATCATTTGATATAAAAAACTTATATCCCTCCATACCAATAAAAGAAACCATTGACATACTACAAACCAAACTAAGGCAAATAGACACGACAACCACTAGAAACGTCACCAACCTCACCAAATTGACACTCGGACAAAATTACTTTCAATTTAACAATAGCATATACAAGCCAAAAGATGGATTAGGTATGGGAAACCCTACCTCGTCCATATTAACTGAAATATTTCTACAACATTACGAAGAAACTCACATCCAGACCTTAATGACAAAACACGATATCAAACACTACGCCAGATATGTAGATGATATCATCTGCATATTAGGCCGTGATAACACTGACGATATACTAAAGGACTTAAACAATATCCACCATAACATCCAATATGACATGGACAAAGAACAAAATAAAACTCTTAATTACTTGGACCTAAAAATCACACGGTTGGACAACGAACTACAATACGACATTTTCAGAAAACCTACCGCTACCGACACGACCATACATTTTACATCAAACCACCCACAACAACATAAACTAAGTGCATTCAGACACATGATACGGAGACTAACAAGGATCCCACTATCCGAACAAAATTACAAAAAAGAACTTGATATTATAAATACTATCGCAGAAAATAACGGTTACTCTAAAAAAACAATAAACAAATTACTAAGACAATATGACTCCAAAACAAACGACTCAAAAACAGAAAATACACAGACTTTAACAAGACGCTGCACATTCACGTACACGGGACCACAAATATACGGAATAACTAATATCCTCCGAAAGGAAGGTATACAAATTGCATTACGTACGGACAACACACTTAGAACCAAACTAACTGCAAAGACTGAAAATACAGACCCACTCGACCAAAGTGGGGTGTATAAAATAACTTGTACTTGTAAAAACGCATACATAGGACAGACAGGACGAAAAATACGGACCAGATACTCAGAACACATTAAATCTCTTAGTAGGAACAAAGACGATTCAAACTTTGCCAACCACCTCAAAACAACTGGACATGAACCCACCAAAATACAGGACTGTACCACCTTACTACACAAACAATACAAAGGACGAAAACTGAACATATTAGAAAACATGGAAATTTATAAACAAGAAATCTTCAATGGACAGATCATAAATGAACAAATCAACACAAAATGCGACACCATATTCACACCACTCAAAACACTACACAAACGAAAACAACCAACTGACGGATTTACAAACCACCCTACACAAAAAAGACTTAAATTCCACAATTGACAGACCATCCAACACGTTCCATTTATCTCTAGGGGGTTTCCCCCTGAGCTACATGACCTCCTCTCCCCGCCCCTTCCCCGACGCTCCATCACCCCTTTCACCTTTCTCTTTGTATATAAAGACCACGACCAACTGACTGACTCCAGTACTGACTTAACGGCCAGACGATGATGTCTTTACATCGAAAGCGCTTGCCCACAGTAACTCACAAGCCAGAGGAGACGGACTCACCTAACAGGTACGTTAACTTTAGCATTTTAACAAACCTAGAGGAGCCTCCTATTTCAACTTACTTGGATTACGTTCAAAGTGTACGGCGTTTCTTTGGTGATGGCGATGCATAAAAAACTGGCCTTTTTCTTCTTCAACGCCTTAGTTACGTGTACAAAGACTAGAAGCCGTTCGTCGCAGGGTTGAAAGACTTCGTGCTGCAGGGAATGTCGTATAGCTGCCATACCTGAATGGGGGACACGTTAAATGTTAAATTGCATCGCAGTAAGTAAATAAGTACTACTTAATTGTCAACTTAAACACGCCTACCTAAAACTATTATATTTAAATGTTGCTGTCAACCTGTCATAAAACTCGCGATACTAAGTAAAATACAGACTTGAACTGTAACACACAGACCCTGAACTAAAAGTATTTGACGAACATAGCCACAAAAAATGAGCAAACGAGATAGAATAGGGTAACAGGTACAACTGCTTGTCAGCGCTTGATAACATCGAACTACTACCATGAGGTTATCTCCGAGGAAGGTTGAGTAAACAACCAACGCCGAATTACCTGTACAAATCCTTATTTCTAGCACAAATTGCAAACAAGAGCGGGACGTCACACATCTTGTCTCAAGTCCCTTCTTCCAGATAATTTGGATATTTATGTCCAACCAGCCGACCTCATCGTTATAAAAATCCACTCTCTCTGCACAGCAAGTTTCTGTAGAAAAGTTTGTACGGCCGTTTGTGATTAGCTTAGATCGTAATCTCCATTAAACAATTACGCTTTCTATTACATTTCGATTGTTACGGAAATAAATATGGGTTAAAGTACAATCACCATGAGATGAAAGATGACAATCAGGGAAGTAGTAACGGTAACAAAATATAGGAACCTCAATCACAAGAAAAAAAATCCGTTCAAACCAAATTTACAGCTTTTTTGTTACTTAGCGACATTTCTGACGCTGGAAACAATCTTGCCTCAGCAGGAACTGAGTGAGGTAAAAGTTATCACTCTCAGCCCAGGGGCGAAAAATATTAATACATTCATAATCATGAGTCTCAAAGCATTAATAAAATATAGTATTTATTAATTGATCGCATCAATTAAAAACCATAATAATCGGTATCATTGAAAAAGTAATGAAAATAATAAATTATTAAATAGAAGTAATAGAATGTAAGAAGATAGTAAATAATTAAAGATAAATGAATACAAAATATAAACAACTACAAATATAAATAAATAGTTATAGAACAAAAGTTAGAGAATTTTGGCAAAATAGGGAAAACTACAAATCGCGAGAATGCAACGATTTATAAGCTTATGTGGTGTGTCAAACATTTCCAAACATAAAATTCGAAGCAGTTTCCGTTATAGGATTTTCCTGATTAACAAACCTGACCGAGGCAATGAGAACTATTTGTGTGCCTATTTTTGAAGTCTATAGCTCACTCCTCACGAAAATTAACGAGATTGACGACAGATATGCGTATGTGTATGTTCGTATTTTTCAATAGGGAGGAAATTAGGAGGTGTATGGGAATGCCGTAAAACAGATTTTGGTGCATCAATTTATCTAAAACTTTCATTGTTTTTCACAATTGCGATAGTTTATTCTTGAACATCCCAAGAACAGAGTGATAAGGTGATTAGATACGTTAGCAGAACAATAAAAATCGCCGGTTACACGGGGTCGGAAGGAAAAAGTCAGATGTGTCTGTCGCACCCAGTTTTGTTTCAGTTCTCCTAACGTACGACGTTCCTTTTTCATTATCAAATGAATGATTCGTGACAATACTGACTTTCATGACTTACCTCCCGGTAAACATTGAAAAATCGCCGTCAGCTGCTCCATTTCGCGCGGTTTTACGGAAACTCGAATTATAAATAATCACTTCGGCACTACACCTTCTCATTATCGAGCGAAGGATCGACTGAAGGTAAAAGCGAAAGATTTCTTCACACTTGAGCTCGAACGTGGGACGTTGAACGTTGAGTGGGGAAGAAGATATGTTTATTTATAGGCGTTGGCGTTAAAGAAGTTCATCACACTTAAAACAAAGCTTCATCCATTGACGAGCGATCGAATGCGAGGTCGACTAATTGCATCTTGAACCCGACACTTATATTCCACCTTACCAGTCTTCAAGCATCAAGTTGGTCTGTTAGCGCTCAATGCGATTGAAAAATATTTAAAACTTGACTGGATGGTAAAATTGGAGTTAGAAAATCGCTTTATCAAGATACCTTAAATAATTGTTGAAAGTATTTATCCCAGCAGTTCGTTTAAGGTTAAAAAAATAACTGTTTGATAATTAGTTACAGTAAATCTTTATTATACGCGACATATATAAAAATTGGTATAATAGATTAGTTTTGCAGCTGACGATTGACTGGTGAAATAAGTTTGTCTGTTGAGGCTGGGCTCACTGCACCCCAGATTTGTCACGTCTGCATCCAGGACTGATAGTGCGCCTTTTTTAAGATCTATCCTCACATTGTGCACTCCAAGGAAATGTGTCGTGAACACCGTCTGAGTGGGGTTTCTCGCCAGGTTCACGACAGTGTACTCGATTGTATGTGTACATATTTATATATATATTGTAGATGATTTTTGAGGTTCATTCAAAAATAACGATTGTTTATGCCACATTTTCGGCGTATTTCAAGCCCGCACAATCATTTTCAAGGCCTCCAAAGAAACGTGCATAATGGGTATCATAATAATTATAAATTATTTCGAAGCTTTCTAACTCAGTTCACCTGTACTTGGTAAAACAACTTCACATTTTACGTAGAAAGTGGTGATGGTGGTTTTAGAATTTATTGAGATGGTCCTGTTTATACAACGACCATTATCGAGCAATCATTGCACAGGTGATGTATGAGACTGTCGACGTGATTTTTTTTATATGGAAACTCACTGATGGTGTTAAAGCCGCCAGTAGGCAAATTACTAAAGTTAACGTACCTGTTAGGTGAGTCCGTCTCCTCTGGCTGGTGAGATACTGTCGGCGAGCGCTTTCGATGTAAAGACATCATCGTCTGGCAGTTAAGTCAGTACTAGAGTCAGTTAGTTGGTCGTGGTCTTTATATACGAAGAGAAAGGTAAATGGGATGGTGGAGTGGTTCACACCACTCAAAACACTACACCAACGAAAACAACCAACTGGTGGATTTAAAGACCACCCTATACAAAAAAAATGGACAAACCCTGCAAATTATTACACAACGGTTTATTATTCGGATAATCAGCTTGACTTAGCATTAATGCTCCGAGATCCATCCTGTTCGATTCAGCATCGAAAAATATCATAATGAAACCCAAAAAAGGTCGAAAAGAACTGAATCGTAATATTAAAATAAACAAAAAAAACGAAAGTATCTAGAAAAAACTGAATTTTAATATGAAAACATGCACGCTAAATACTAATATCAAAATTTAACCAAAATTGATGAAAAAACCCAAAATGAGAATGAAACGAAAGAATCTAAAAAAATTGAATCGTATTAAAACCAAAACGTCGGGAAATTGAACGGGGCGCTCGAAGCGAAGCGCGTCGTCGTTGGGAGGCCAAAGGGGTCGTTGGGAGGGAGGCGAGAGCCGCCTCGAGAGCGGTTGGTTTTTAAAGAGACGGGCGGGGCGGAGGCAATTCAAACGACGAAACGCTTGTAGCTCCGCGTTGTACTGCGTTTCATTAATTTTTTTAACCGTTTTTTGCCCATTACAACCACGGGCTTCGTCCGATCGGATTGCCGAGATGGCGGGCACAACTAGATACCAAGTCGGATTTTTGGGCGAAAGAACGAATTTTTTAGACCACGTTAAAGGCACAAAACGGCCCGGACGGCGGACGGGGGACGGCGGACGGCGGACAGACATTGCAAATTTGGAATCCCCATGTCTTGAAACGTAAAGTATCAAATTTTGAGGGGGGGGTTGTAAAAAATTTTTCGTGACCGAAAACATAGGGTTATTATTCAGAATGAATAATAAACCAAAAAGACTTAAAATCAACAGACTATTTAAGACGTACCTTACTTATATTCTTCTCACAGTATCTCACCAGCCAGAGGAGACGGACTCGTACTCGGACAGGTATGTTAACTTTAATCACTGATGGTGGTTCTGCTGTTTTGGATAAAAATATGAGAAATGGTGGTGGTTGGACTTTCAGAATTTCTGGGGTTGCTCTTTACATCTTATTAGTGTTATTAAACGCTCAACCCATAGGTACATGTTGGACTACAACTCTGATTTATTTTTGCTGTGGGATCTACGTGGGAAAAACTGAAGTAAAACCGAATTCTTCGCAATTTGTGTTAATTTATTGTGCTGCACTCGTCATTTTACCACGAACGAGAATTTTGTGGTACTGGGATATCTGGAAATACCCATGCAAAACATTTTATCAGAATCATTTATGCGGTTTTGGAGAAACAAAAACATTTGTTGTGTTGATCACTGTAACTATAGTTAGTTTTCAATCGATTTTGCTCGTACCCATCTTTTCAGATTCGATAGTGACCTGCAGGATTTGTGTAACATTTGAGTGAATTTGATTCAACAGTAAATAGTGTACCGACTTTGCAGGGATTGTGGGAAGTGATTTTTTGTATTTCTGTATTTTCTCACCTTTTCTTATTTTCCTTGCCGTAGGAAACTGAGAAGAAAATTTTACAATCGGATGAAAAAAAAAATCCGTATGTTCTTCAGATATTTACATTTCAGTGGCTTTTGATTCATACTATTTTAACGCCATTTCATGAATGTGCGAAATGTTTCGTTCTTCTGTAAAATATTTCGTTCGTTGCGTTGTAGTAAATAAGTTTGTCTCCTACACACATTATTATTATTAAGCGCGCTGACCGCCAGAGAACGCTCTCGCGGGAGAAGTTGAAACTACTTGGCGACGCCATTGTTATCAAGTTCTATTTCGATCGGTCAGCTCGGTTTTGATAACAGCTGACAAATGTTTCTGTAGTCTCCGAGAGCTCGTTGCTCCGATAGTTTTTACAATGTAACTTTTTTTTCCTCCTAACTAACAGTTTTTAGGTTTATCGTTACTCCCAATGTAGAATTCCCTTCGTACTAGTTGAAGCCGCAGTCGAGTAGCCGCTTTTTGCCTTTGTCTCCTCTTCGTCCTAAGTAAGTCTCAAATTGATCCATTAACAAATAAGTAATTGAAGATTGTTGAGAGGCTTCTGACGAATTCACTTTGTTCGACGAACGCTCAAATTTTGTTTGAAGGACTCTTATTTACAAAATCGGTGGATAAGGCGGTCATTCACTCGAGAATGCCGCACTGTAGTATTCGGGTTGTTGACAACACAATTGTGCAAATTCAATTTCATGGAGTGCATTTTTATTTTCTACCGGCTCGACACGAAAATTGACACTCGTGAATTTTCAGTTCGAAATGTCGGTAGAAGCGTAAATATTTGTGTCAATCCGTGCATAAATAACAGAGCGGTCGTGGTAGTGTTTAAAGTGGGTGCGGTACACACAGTACAGCTTCGTCATGCTGTATAAGGAAGTGAAATATCTAGAATGTAACAACGTAGTTATATACGGAAAAGTGTTGTGCTTATCTAGCTGAACCACACCTGGAGCCATCGAAAATTATCCTTCATAATCACCGGATTTAACCGTGTTTATTTAATTGTTTGTGTTGATAATACTGGCTGAAGCTCTAAGTACATAATAAAGATAATATAACAACTATTAAACAAGTAGACATCAATGTAGAAAATAATTGATGTTGCTCTAATTCTCTTCAAGCCTTCTCGATCCGACTGTTAATGAGACTAACGAGCTCTGGAGATCTGTCGTGACGAGGATCAAACTGTTCATGTTCAGCGAGTTCCCGAACCAAATTGAAAGAACGTATTGCATCAACGCAGTGATCATAAAATTTCAACGGGAGAGTTAACTTAGTGGATGTTGGAGGGATGCTCGCCATCTTGGCGTTAATTTTCAGCGTGGATGTGCTACTTAAATGCCCAGCCTGTAGTACCAAATGTTGAGGTACAAAGAAAATCAGACGAAAGTGATGAGTGAGGTCAACTGGTGTAGGAATGAGAGTGGCAAGTGAATGAGTGAGTGCGACTTGGTGAGAGCTGGGAGTTGAATGCTTGACTGAATACCACAGGAGCTGTGCAGTAAGATCAGGGAAACCCCGCTGAGGGAACTGCAAGAGGGAAAATAAGTTGTCGGGTTAGGTCATGAGATTGAGTTGCGATGACTTGATATGTCAAATAGTTGATTGACAGGAGGCTGTGGGATTCCAGGATTGGCAACCAAAGTTGCAAGTTGAGGAAAGGCCCTGCCCTTGGGATCTTCTGTTAGGACAAGGGGCGTTGAACTGATTCAGCTAGAGCTCAGCTGAACAGGTGGTATTCCTGATGACAGTGTGTTTGATCGGAAATTGGATTTACTGCGTGATCGGCTGATGATAATAATGACCCAGTTTACTTCACGTATTTACAGATCAAGATTTTGCACCTTGCAAAAACTTACTTTGGCCTTAGCTAAGAGTTGCTTCAACTATCGATTCCGCTTTAGGCCAGTAGATGACGTGCTAATCGTCCACCGTTTGAGTGTAAACTTGGATTATCTGACAAAATAATTTAAACAACGTGTATATTGCAGAATTTTCTAATGACATCACTATCCACATCAACTGAACTTTAAATGAAGCTACGGGAGTGGCTTGTAATGTTTGAAATGCATTTTGTAACTACTTCAACTCTGCTGTTATGTCAAAACTTACGCTCAGCAATCAGACATTTTATAAAATGTATTATATGAAATTGGTTACTTAATGTCAACGGTCAAAAATACAACACAAGATTGAATCACGGAATTTTTGAGGTTGCTCGTGATAATTTTATAACCATTTTTAAACTTCTACCGTATAAGTAGCTTGTTAGGATACCAGCCTGATTTTGTTGTTGAGAGAACGCTAGTGTCTTACGAGCGAAATTTATATAAACAAAACTGCACTGAAGTCGGTTATCGTCGAAATGTTTGGCAATTTATCGTGTTTCTCTCATCATTTTCTTGAGGATGAACGTTTTACATTATCATAGTGTCATTTGTTACGATATCCGCACAACAAATTTAATCAAAATCGTTCAAGCCGTTTTTGAGAAAAAATATTTGGCCAGATTTATTCCGCTCATGGAAGATCCGTTCTGTCATATTTGCTCGTGTGGGTTTAGCTGGTGAGCATAAAATCCTGGTTTCCAGAGGCTACCAGAATTCGATTTGGCATTCACCTTCGAATATTTGAAAATGTTAGTAAAAAACACACATTTTGGATATTAAATCTGTTACGTGATCATCGCTGCCACTTAACCACTTTTGTAACCAATTAAACGAATCACAGTTGGCGCGCTTGGAAAAATTAGTTTAGTTGGATGAGAGTCGCCTTCAAGAATTGAGGTGACGACGGAGAACTAATTCAATTTTTATGGATCTTGGGTCGCCCTAAGCAATAAACTCGGTTGCGTCAATTGAAAATGACACTGTGAATGAGAGACGACGAGGTTCCACTTAAGACGCGAGTGAACCTTAAAAAGATCATTTCGACGACCTAATTACACCGTCTGAACGCCAAACGAAAGACTTTTTCTGACGTCTAGTAACGAGGGTTTCTTTTTTACTTTCCTTGGCTCTACAAAGAAGAAAGGAAAGTTATGTAATCGGCTGAAAAAAGAATTTTGAGTTCTCTTCAGATCTTTACGTTTCAGACCCCCCTGAGTCCGAAAAACACTATTTGGGAAAATGGTCTGTGTATATGTGTGTCTGTGAACGATTTTTAGAGAGAACCACCGTACCAAATCCTTTCAAACTTGATATCTCGCCTGCAGGTTACTATGGAACGCCAAAATAAGGGTTTGAACAAAATCCACCGGAAGTTAACTATAGTTATCATAGTGATCAAAACACCAAATATTTTTTTTCTCAAAAATGGCTCTAACGATTTTGATTACATTTTTTATATTGATAGCTCCCAATATGGCAACTATACCATAAAATTCTCAATTGTGGGAAAATGACGAGAGCAGCACAATAAATTACCAAAACTTTCGACGAAATCGATTTTAGCGCGGTTTTTAGAGAAAACAACTGTACCAAATCAGCTGAAACTTGATGCCTAGCCTACAGGTAACCATGGGATGCAAAAAGAAGGGTATGGGCAAAATCCACCGAAAGTTAACTATAGTTATCATAGTGATCAAAACACCAACTTTTTTTCTCAAAAACGGCTCCAATGATTTTGATTACATTTTTTATATTGGTAGCTCCCAATATGGCAACTATACCGTAAAATTCTCAATTGTGGGAAAATGACGAGAGCAGCACAATAAATTATCAAAATTTTCGACGAAAAGCGTTTTTAGCGCAGTTTTTTCCTTATAAACTCGGCTGGTATTTTAGTAGAATGTTGAAATAAAAATGGTATTGTAGTCCAATCTAATACCTAAAGGGTGAGTGTAGGCGCTACCGCTTCCTGCTGCCGTAAAGCGTTGTTTGACTAAGTTCAAAGGAACTGAGTGATAAATGAATCGATTAAATAGAATTAGCCATGTACAAAGGGAATTGGCGTAGAGCTAAGGAAAGTTGTGTGTTGCAACGCACCAGATATTTGCTTTATGTAACCGAAAGGATTAGGAGAGTATTGTAATCAGTAAAAGAAACGTTGAGCCTTCATCAGATTTTAAAATTTGGAGATCTGAATAGGAAACCTCTCATTTCGCCTAAAAAAATAAGAGAGCGAAAATAAGATAAGATAAATTTTGATTAATAAGAAAGTAATTACCCTAAATTAAGATCAACACATAGGGCAAAAATAATATTTATGTTAAGAAAGTATGATTATGAATAATTTCCATCAGTTTTTAAAAGAGAGAAACAAAGAGGTGTATCATTTATGAGTTATTAATTTGTTATGACAAAACTAAAACATCATTTATTTCTTTCAAAAATGCCTGTAACGATTTTGATTCATCTTATCACATATCTGCTAATTGATAGCTAACTTTTCTTTTGAATTAACTTCTGTATCAAAATACAGTGCATTAGTCCATAAGAGGTCTTAGCTCTACTTAGTTAAAAGGAATGTTATGTAATCAGCCGAAAAAAATTGAGTTTTCTTAGCTAAAGGGCTTAAGCGTCGAAACCACGGTTTGGGATAATGGTCTGTGAACCTGATTGAGAGATAACGGTTGAGGTGAATCAGCTCGAGTTGCATATTTAATCTGTAGGTTACCAAGGGACGCCGAAATAGGGGTATGAAAAAAATCCGCCCAAAAATAATCATAGTCATCATAGTGATCAAAACACCAAGTTTGTTTTCTCGATTTTCAACAAACGTTTTGTGTGAACTGCTCAAGTAACACAATAGCATCATAATATTCTCATAAGTGAAAAAATGATGAGAGAAGCAGAATAAATTATCAAAAATTTCGAGAAAAACCCATTGTGGGTAGTTTTTTCGGCTAATTCCCAAAACAATTGCATTTACCCAGTTCTTCGGTTCGTGCTTCGGAACATTGAAGAGCGTCACTGATACTGGTGCTAGTTAAAACTTTCATCACTGGCAACTGTCTAGCACTAGTATTCTTCAAAATACGAATACGTCCGGCTTCTGCTTTAGTGGGGAGTGCCCTTTTCGCTCTTATTTGTTTGTTATAATTCGACCAACCATGGATAAGCAAATTAATACGACTTTGTTTTATCGATTCAGAGAAAAAGGCTTGAAGAGTGTTGTGGATTGGTGTATAAGTGTCAGTTTCATCTCTGACGCGTATGTGTGTCCTGGATGTGGTGCATGGAGGAATGAATGACAGAGTTATTTGAAACCATCAAAGCAGCCTATCTCCCCCAAAAATTCGGATACATAACTTGATTGATATTTAAAGTTATTTTTGTGATCGGCAATATCTGTTCTGTTGCATTACGCGAGTGATATCTATCGTTTTTGTGGTCGTCAATGTTTGTTGCATTAGGAGCGCACTGTTTGTCCATATTGACTTAGTTTTGCACGCATTGTTTACATTCACTTTTAGGACAAAACTTTGCCCAACTCTTACTGCTACCGTTAGGCTCACCAGTATCAGTGAACGTCCGTCTAGTAAATGTTCCGAATCGCGAACTGAAGTTCCTCACAAATGTACCAGCGGCCATTGTATTGGGAATTTACCGCTACCTGTACGATGAACGTTTAATAGCGCTCAGAAGATATATATGAGCTACACCTGAAATTCCAGAATTCCAACCACCAGCGTTTCACTTACTGCCATTAAATGCAAACGGTGCAAATTACTATGGGACGGTATATTATTGTCTTAGTAATAATTTAGACCTATCCTATTCAATCCGACGTCAAAAAATATAAAAAATGTAACGGGTATATCAACTATCCGGAAAACGACACCTCGCTTGCAAACGAATATGTTTGTAGAGCACTTCTGAGACCCATCACATTCGATTCAGCATCGAAAAATACTAATAAGCGTTACGAAACATGACCACACGGGACAACGAAAATTGGAGTAACTGACTGTATACAAATTTCGTGACCGAAACGTAGGCGTATTATTCAGAATGAAGAGAAATCGAAAATAGATGCTATTAGTTACTAGAGTGCTCGAAATCGCAGAATGGATTTGGAGCCGAGGAAAGTTGTGTGACGCGTTTGTTTGGTTTCAATAACAACTTCCACGTCCTAGTTCGAACTCAGTATTTGCCATAAATGTCACCAAATTTTCCACAGTAAATTCCAAACTGAATTTGATCAACCTGGCGAGGTGTGTTGTGGGGTACTATTTGTGTAACTGCCCATTGAGGTGGGGGGTTTTAAAGCAATTTAATGACACACGATTTAGCGTTTTGTGTGTAAATAGTCAGCAAACTACGTAATGGGAGGAAATATTGCTAGCTGGAACTCCCATTTTCAGGGTGTGCTGTTATATGTTAAGTTCTTTACCTTCTCTTTAGAGAATGTAGCCTTCTCCTTATCGTGCCTGCGTAGAGCTTATGGTTAAAACAGTCTGAACTGAAATCTACTTTAGCCCCCTTGCTACTGTTACTCTGAATTTATGTTTAATTATGGTCGAACAACGCCTCTCCAAGGGACGTTAAAACGTAACGATCAATTGCAATACGGTCCCAAAAACGATATATTGGGATAGTTCAAGTTACTGTTGAAGAAATGCTTAAAAAGAGCATGATCAAACGTGATAATTTTAGTACAATAGATGTGTGGGGAGTGTGAGGCTAGTGGTGCGATTGCTAGGGCGCAGGTACGGTTCGGAAGAGTACATAGGGAATGTTTCAGGACTTTTCTGGCCCCTTTCAGGTTGAGACGTCTAAGCTGGTTCCGGGCTACAAAATTAAGAGGCCATTAATTTAAGGTAATTTGTTGCTCGTAGTTATCTTCTAAGTTTATTATTCACCTTGTCGAGCAGACCGTCAGTATGATTTTCCATCAAATCAAAACTGCTTTTTCATTGTGAGCGCTGTGCACAAAAGTTTTATCACGCGTTAACGCCTATTTATTTATTTTCCGCAGAAACATGAGCGCTTACTTGGACGTGAACATCGTCGCGAATTCCCGTTTCGACGGAAAATGGTTAAAAACCGACCTTCAAGAGACAATGCGATGCCCTCAACTTGCGGCAGCATGGAACGAGTTGATCAAAGATGGAGAGCTCTTTGGGGACTTCAGCGAGTCTCTTCTCAATTCGGCGGGAGCCCTCGCTCGCAAAGGTGCTTGTTTATTTTGTGAGACTTTTATTGTTCGTATTTTTTAAAATCTCGATTTGAACACTGTTTAACCGCTAAATGCAACGTCTTCATGTTGAGTGGAGAGTGTTCCATGTTGTTGTCACTCTCTACCAACAATCCCTCTCCTTCACCTAAAGGTAAACTTGTGTTCCATCTTCTTAAAAATATATTTTTAACTAAAGAAAAAAAAAAAACTTGGAAAACAAGTCTATATCCACAGTAAATTTATATTTGTGAAGTGGTTTGAGTCAGCCCTTTTGTTAGTACATACAGAATGATGTTGAAACTGCTTTGTAGGTATAAAATCCCAGGGGAAATGCTTTCTTCTTTTCCAACTTCTATTTACTTATTAAACGGATTTCCTCTACTTCGTAGTAGTTGTATGTATATAACTTTTTCTCTCTTTTTTTTTAAGGAGAAAATGGCGTTTACTACTGTGGTCTAAGGGTTCTCACTTGTACCTGCTGCGACGGTGTATGTGGTCCCCAAAGAGGATGCAACTGTAGCCCTTGTCAACAGCTCACTCGCGACGCTCCACATCTGCAAGCCAAAGCTAAAGTCACTCCCGCCCACCAGTTGCTCAACTCTTGGACGTGGTCTCCCGACAAATGTAAATAGTTCACGCTTATTTCTGATTATTTTGTTCATTGATACAGTTAAGGCCTACTGTGTGGAGTACGAAAGACTAGTGATAGGGCAAGATACATAATTCTATGCAATTCGACTACTTGTGAATTATTTTGACCATGTTGCTTCCAGCACTCTGCAATTGAATCTTTGTTCCCAACTGAGTTCGTGCTCATGATTTTCCCTTACCCGCATTCTGCTTGTATTGTTGCCCTCTCACTCTGAAACTACCGTTAGCACCACAGTGGCTTCTAAGGCTCCCCAAAATTGATGTCCAAACTGGATAAACGCTGGTATCCCGTTCCTTTGCTGATGTGCTTCGTACTAACGACTCTCCATTTTCGTGGACTGACTGTTCCTCCACATTCTGCACCGACTGTGATGGTATGACGCATACATCACAGGTCACAGGCAGTTACAAGCCCCACGATACCTTTCTGTGTATTTTGCCCAAACCCACCCAGTTCCATTCTACCGATAATCCTGCTTTGCTGGTGCATGGGTTCTTAACATTCCAAAATCCAAGGGGAATTGCAATTTTCGATCTTAAAATAATGGAAACATGAAACTCAAATCATCGCTTGTATCATAGTTGTACCTGCGACTCAACCAAATATTAGTTGAAAACCAGGTAGTACTTGATTAGATATATTACGTAAGTGTGATTGAAATCCATGTTTACCCCACTTTTATGTGGGATATAAATAAAATAGAATGAAATGACTCTAAAAAAGTTGAAATATTAACCTAAGCTTGAACATGGAATATTGAACAGTTGAAAACAGAAAAACAGGGGCAGGCATTCCATCAACCAACTCAGATTGCCGCTTTTTTCGAGTTTTCAGTTTGAAATCGAGGGAATAAACTCAACAAGGCCACAGGCTAATACAGTGAGTTAGAATGTCGTGACTAAACACTCTGGACTTCAAGAATGAGATCTTGGAATCCCTGTTGGAAGTGAAACCAAATCGATGCATCTACTGTGATATCGACCCAAGTAAATAGCTGTGGGAATCAATGTCGGACAATGTTCAGAAGAAATCCCCTGCACGGAAGTGGCCAAGGTTGAAGGATCCCTTGTCCCCAGTTCCTCAATTTTATTCAGATCATCCCGTGAATGTGCTTTGGTTTTTGTTGAACCTGCTCACAATTAATGGATGTGCTTTTGATTCCTTCACCTGTGCTTGATTCGGCTCTTTAACGTTCGCCCCTGTAAATCACTAAACATTTTGACAAAATCGATGTTTCATATATCCCTCATTCACTTCATTTGTGGTTCCAGCTCAAGAAGATCTGATTGGATGTCTCAATTCTATCTTTAACGAGCAACGGGAGCTCAGCAGGTTTGTTGCAGGCAGCGCGTTATCCTCTTGCCGACTGAGGCAACGTCTAATGGTAGCTCATCGGTACTTTGTTGCTCTTGGTCGTCAAAACACATCAGAAAAACCACAGCCATCACCCCCGCCCACTAAGAAGTCTAGTCTTGTTCGAAATTCAAGTATTCAAAGCAGAAAAAGGTATTTATACCATCGTATTTCCCGACTAAAATTGTACTTATTGATTTAATAGTTTTACCACTTTCAATTTTTTAAATTTTATTTTCAAGTTGCAAGAGCATTGATAACGCCTCAGCAGGGCTCGCTAAAGTAGGAACCAGGGCTGCGTTGAACTTCTCATTCGCGTTTTTAAGACGGGCTTGGCGATCAGGTTGGTTCTTGTTTTATTGACTATTGAATAGAAGTTTTGGGTCTTTCCGCAAGCTTCATACCTGTGGAAGGTTGTGCTTGTTCCCTACCTCTGATGTACTGAGCGTGAAGTAAACAATGTTAAGAGTAAATAGAAAACGAAGATCAGTCAGGTTTCATAGGTTTGATCTACAAAAACATGTTAATGTGATGGTAATTTTACCTTCTGTATAATGAGGCGATTTGTCCAACTAGAAATTGCAAACCAACTGCTAACTAAAAATGCGGGTCACGCATTTTGAGAACTAGTCTCTAATTGCCATTTGTCTTCATCAGTTTATCGTGCGTTTCTGGAGCTGTTCCAAGAATACTAACAAAGGCAATTAATCTTGTAAACTGATAAGAGGGTAAAGGCCTAAATGCAGATGTTTGCAACAACTCCTCAATTACCAATGCGACAGAATAATGAAAATTTTGTATAAGTTATGAATAATGCAGCTATCAACTCTTCACTCGTCTCAACACAAACGGCACTAAAATTGTTGGTTGTTTTGTCCTTACTTTACCCTTGTTTGTATCAATTTGAGGCTTTCCCATCTCACAGAAGGTGGCTGGACGTGAAAATGTCATGATGAGGAGTCATTTCCTCGACTGTTTATTTTAAGAATGAAAACTACCACCTGATTTGCTACCTGAATACTTCCTGTAGAAACCTAGCTATCAGTATTTTCATATATTTGTGCCCAAGAACAGAAACCACTCAGTCAGGCCTCTGGCAGTAGGCCAGAACAAATGAAGTATTTCATCGGCTCTTCGTCACAACATTCATTGCCGGCTATCAACTTTTTCCATTTTACAAATACGTTTTCTCACTTCAAAGCTGCCAGTGACGGCCCAGTTGGTAATGTTGTGGGCTCGTTTGACTATGTATAAACACAAAATAGCGCCTTAATCCAGTTGGGTTTTGAAATGTTGCTGCGTTTTCCCTTTTGCATACCCTCGCACTAAACCTTAATGGTACTATAGTACTCTGGAGTAAGGCGGTGGTTCAGTTGGATTAGTGGATAAACTGTTCTTACAATATGGTTAGCTTGCAGCAACCAATCATCTTCCTTGAATGTCTACCCCCCTCCCCTCACCATCCATTTCACTTCTGTATGGGTGCAGAAACCTCTTGACAGACAATGCAAAATGAGGCAGTACATGGCGAGGACATGACTTCCTTCAAAGCGGGTCGTTTTTTCCTTAGCCTTTGATGAAGCTCAGCCAGAACGTGAAAGCAGTAATTTTGAGTAATATTTTGACCTTTAGGAACCCAGTGAAGGTACGCGATTCCGTGATTGTCGTTGCTTTGAATTTTGATTTGCTATGCTCATTCGAGCATTTTTGACTCTCGTGCATGAATTGGCCCTTCGTTTCAGGAGTAAGTAACAAAACCCCGATTAGCTCCTACTACCCTTGCCAATCTGTGGCATTTGAAGTGTCAGGGCAAACATTTTTGTGAGCTTCCGAACAATATGACCACAATATGGATGAACTACTCCCCAAGACCATTCATTCAAACGAGACTCATTGCTCAATTATATTCTTGCTTTACCAGGAGAAGACGCGGATCTATGTACTGAAATTTTACAAGAATCGTTAGATGCCCTGAGGTCACTGCCAGAAGCCAACCTTTTCGATGAAAACGACGTGTCTGCTGTTTGGATGGAAGTCGTCGATAGATCAACTAAATTCCTCCGACAAGTTGTTTTGGGGTAATTTTTTATTTAATTTTGTTTTTCATTCGTAGTTCGTCTATGATATTAAAATATTATGATTTTTGCCGTTTGTACCTTCAGGGACGATAACAGCGGTAACTCGCTTCAAGATATCCCTATTCAAGATCAACACTACGCGCTGTGCTTGGTGCTTGAGTTGGCTGTGCAACGTGCTACTCTTAGTCATATTTTAGATGCCGTTCTACTGCTTCTACTTATTTATAATAAGCGAAAAGGACATTGCGATAATAGGTAAGCCCTCAATATTCAAGCCTTCATATTAGGCCTCATATACATTATAATGAGACAGCCCAAGAACTATTTGCACTAGCATACTTTTTTTTAACACCCGCTAAAAGTGTTCGAAATTGAAGTGAAAATCGTTGGGAAAGAATAAAAATCGCTGGGAAATTGGGTATAACATTTCAGGTTGTGATGAGACTGCTTCATGTCATCTTAGTTCCACTCCCAGTTTCCATGAAGCTGGTGTTCCCTGATGCAGTGTCCCCAATGCGTCATCACCAATTGTTACACAAAATGCAAGACAGCCTTGGGGCAGCTGGCATGTGAGGGTCCCTAGCTCTCTGAGGCACACCACAGTACATGCTCTGCTGATTCTAGCTCCACCTCAACTGTAACTTCGTACTTCAACTTACCAATCTTGGCCAGGTGGCACCTTAGTGGACAGTATACATTCTCCCTCCATACTGAGGACCGCTCTCGTTTGCTCCCTGGAGAGTCTAATAAATAACCTTGACTGCCTCTGGCCAGGCACATCCCACCAATAGGCAGCCCTTCACTTGATGATTCATACGAAGGGCTCGGGTCCCACTGGGAGAAGTGCAGATCCGTCTCTTGCTAGTTTGTCGGCCTCCTCATTCCTTTCTGGCACCCAACGGTGTTAAGGTGTTCTCCTTTGCCAATGTCTTCAGACTAGTTATGCATTTTCAAACCAGCCCTGACGAAATAGTTTTGAAGCCAGAGCTTTAATGCTACCTGACATAATGTATATATTTTATCGTATCAGCCCGCTGAGCAGAAGGTGCTGCACGCACGCCTGCATTTATATAAATTATAAGTAGGGGGTTAATTTTAACGTTTTTAAAAAGTACTTTATTATGTTAATACAAAATCAAAAGTTTAACACGGACAGTGTTACGTTATAAGAGACGGGAAGTGAAGCTGCTGCTTAATGTTGCAGGGGGTTTATATAAGTTCTGCTATCAAAGGGTGCATTGTTCATTTCTGCGACGAAGCTGATGAGGCTGGCGAAGTCAGCAGGTTGATATCCTTTGAGTCGGAGGCGACTATTGCGATCAATTGAGTCAAAGGCGTCTATTGTCCATAAGTTGTTAACTTATATATTATTGACGGCTCGAGAGTGGTTGTTGGTATTTCTACGATTTCAAATTAAACCGAAATGCCTTGCTCTAACGTCTGAGAATAGAAGGGACGAATATGCGTGACTTGACATTTAGAACTGTATGAACTGACAAAAACTCTACGATAATTGCCATAAACCAAATGTGGGGTAATTAGCCCAATTTTCTGGAGCAGTTTTTCTTATTGTCGAGTATATAAATCCTTAATAGGGTCGTCATAGGGTATCTGGCTCAGAATAATTGGTTTTATTTATTTATCTAGAATCAGTTCCAGCAACTTGTATCAATTTTGGCTCTTGTGGCGAAATAATCATTTGTCGATTAGAATAAAAATAATGACTACATCTTTATCAAAGTTTGGCAACTTATACACGTATATCTGTTTTAAGGACGAACATAGCGTGCATTAATCCTCCATTAGTACCTCTTTTAAGAAGATTAGCGAGTATCGAAGCGTACAAATCTCCTACTAAACTCGACACTTGCCTCGATAGTGTTCAAGTAAGTCGATGATTTCTAAATGAGACCTCAACTGAGTGCCAATGCCCCTTGGAGAGTCCTACAATTTTCTGGTTTCGTTGCAGGTTAGCGCTACAGAGTGTTTCTTACGCTACCTCAAACTCCCCGAATCAGACTCAGAACCTGTGGATTTACAATTAGCGGCGATCATTTTGATGGCACACCTCGATCGACTAGCTACTCCTTATTTGCCACCGCCAACGTTTCTTGAGGTGCGTATGGCTGCATGTTTGGTATTTTCGATGGTGCGTTCTAATTACACATTTTCATTCATTCATTACACAGGTTTCATTGTGACCTGCATTGGATTGGTTTTACTTATTTAGTTTTGTTTGTGTATTTATTAGACAATTTGAAAAAATGGAGCTATTTCCGTGTAGCAAAAATAGCGGCTCTTCAAGACATTTTTGTGGCATAATATGTTTTATGGCATTCTATGACTTATCCTGGATTAGAACTTTTCTGAGATGTTATAAGTTGGGGAACGTCGACAGGAGTGGCATCCTCAGGCTCCATGAGGCTGCTCGAGAGGATCCTTCACACAGTTGGTATTCAGGTCTTGAGGTCCTTAGTGGCAGTGGTGGAGCCTTTTCCTAGCCGCTCTTACGTACGGTTGTCCTTCATTCTATTATGGTAATCCCTTTCCTTCTAGCATGCTTCCACCTTATCAGTGATAAGCGTTCAAAACTTATCTGGAAGTAAAAGGCCTCCTTGAGTCAAAAAATCGTGTTGACACTTATAAATTACCTGCACGTTGGTTACTCAATGAAGGTTGTGACGTAAGTGTGGGCAACCCAATAAATTCAGGAACTTTATATTATATGGAACATTTTTTCTTTCAATACGTTTTATTGTAATTTTTATTTATTTTGTTCTAGTTTTCCATTACTCCATTACTCAATTGTTTTGGTTTATTATTCACAATGAATAATACACCAATGTTTTCGGCCAAGAAAATGTTTTACAACCCCCTCTCAAAATTTGGCATTTCACGTTTCAAGGCATCCAGTCCCCCGCCCAAGTCCTATTTTGCCCTTTGAATTCCATTTGGGCTCGCCTACTGAGCAATCTGATCGGACGAAACCCATGGTTGTTGTGGTCAAACAATGGTTTGAAAAATTAGTCGAAAACGACATAATAGCAGTTCCATTGCAATTTCGTCGCTTTCGGTATCGTTTCTAAGGTATTAGTCGGTGAGGAGTCGAATAGGACGTGTCTCAGAGGTGGATGGAAATCAAATGAAATCACAATAAATATAGCGAGGCTATGGTCTACTAGTTGAAGGAACTCGCTCGGCAATTCTGTGAAAGTTATCATTTCTTCCCACACTACCTCCCACTGCACTCCAACGACCTGTCACTACGTCTCGTACGTCATGCCAATTGCCTACTGTCGCCTAAAAAATGTCAATTTAACGATGTTTCGTTGCAGCAGTCATGTTTCATATCGTTTACTAATACTTTTCAATGCAGAATCGAACGGCTTGGGTCTTGGAAGTGCTCTAGAAACATCGTCAATGTTGATATAGTAATTTTACAATGTTAATATTTGTCGACCTTTGATAAAATAAGATAGGTCACAATCATGTCATGTAAATAACCCGTTTTGTGATAATATGCAGCGGTTTTTTTGTTGTTTTTTTTCCCTGTCATCAGTATTGCTGAAAACTGCCAACCTCTGATCACGCCTATCTTATTGATATATTATTCTTACGTAGGTAATTTTCTAAATACACCATCGAGAGACTTGAAAAAAAATCTTTTAATTCTAAGTTTTGCAAAGCTCTACGTACAACCCAGTGAACAATTTTCAAGAGAGGTTTCCCTATTACATATACAGAATGATGACGTCAGCATTATTGTGGGTAATAGTCTTCTTTCGTGCAATTATGAGTGTCGAGCCGAAGATCTAGCTGCTTTGGTGGTTCTCCTGCAATGTTGAATGAATGAAACATTACTGGGTCGTAGCAGTAGTTACTCATCCCTTTGTGGTTGTACTGTATGTTGGATATAACGTGAAATGCAGATGTCAACGCAGAGGGCAGAAAAGAAAAGACACCTAAATTCCCAAAATAAAGAATGATATTTCGACTGGAAAGCCGTCGTCAGTCTCTGTGATTCCGTGACACAATAACCCTCGAGGATAATGCTCAAGAAATTGCTTCACATCAAATATATAGAGTATATAACACATAAATTCTTCTATGTGAACTTATTACGAAAACTTCAAATTGCAGAGCCCTAAGTTATTTCAAGAAGTCAAAGCCTGGGGCTGGGTGCCTTGGAAACTTCAAGAGGGGCCGCAGGCCTGCGAACAACTTGGAGAACTTGGCGTGGCAAAAATGGCATGCTCCGAAAAAACCATGATCGTACTGACTACTAACAACCTTGTGTACGCTATCAATCACAACAACGGAACTCTAGTAAGTCAACGTGTATTGTGATTTGAGGAAAACTGTTTTTTCTCAATTGACCTACTTAGTTAACTCTGACGTCTCTAGGTTCCAGAGAAAATCGAATCCCTTTGCAACAAGGAAGTTGTGGATGTCACTGCCAAGGCTGACGGGAAGCATTTCATGGCTTTGACTGCCGAAGGCGAAGTTTATTCTTGGGGTATCGGGGATGGAGGTCGATTGGGTCATGGAGACTGCAAACCACGGAATGACCCTCAACTCATCCAGGCATTATCTTCTCATAGAATTGTCAAAATCGCTTGCGGAAGCAGTTACAGGTAAATCTTCATTTTAATTTAATAGCTCAAAAACAGCCTCAACGAAATTAAAACTCGCATTGACTTAGATGCCTTACTTTTAATATTATTTTCTGAGATTCCATGCTGCCTGCGCTGAAGGGCCTTTGAGTAACATCTAATTAAACTAATTTATGCTATTTTTATCTCAGCGCTGCGATCAGCGAAAAAGGCGAGCTCTTTACATGGGGTCGTGGGAACTACGGGCGACTTGGTCACGGGAGCAGCGACGATGTTCACACTCCAACTGCTGTGTCTGCGTTGAAAGGTGTGTGTAATACGACTGACATAATTATTATTTAATTATTGTTACGTTCCACATTTCTCTTCAGAATTTGTTTTAGGACCGAAATGAGAAAAACTATAATTCTAAGTGTGGGGACTTGAATCCTACAGGTTCAACCCTTTCCATGGGTATGATGTCTTATCACATCATGGTTTCATTCGCAGCCCACGAACAACATCATATTACATGACTGGGTTTTCGAGAGATCAAATCACTGATTCCTACACAGAATCGATGTATGAGACTTGTGAGGTTCTAATTGTCTTCATTAGTTTAAGAACTACTTAACATATTGCGCCGTTTTCTGCTCGTCTCGTGAATCCTAAAATGCCCGAACGATTAAATAACGTTAACAAGTATCTGGTTCACTATTGGAGAAGCTTTACTTAATCTTCTGTTTCCGTGCTTTCCGAGTTTCCCTATTCAATAAATAATTACGTCTATGGTTAAATTGATTACTATTAATTCGTTCTATGGAACCTGCTTCAAACCAAGATACTTGTGGACTGTGTGGCACTATTAAAAATATTTTGGAGGTATTACATTTATGCTGTGGAGATCACAAATATGTGGGAGGGGAAAAAGGACAGAAAGGAACTGGCCGGTATAAAGGAAGGGCAGAAGAGGCAAATGACGAAAAGAAGAGGGAATCACACTATTATCAACCTTTAAAAAGGATATTAATTGCACTAACGCCGAGCCTAAAGCACACGACACGATGGCACGTCTGATCTCAATGCCTGAGAAGAACAAAGGAGCAGCTCAAACAATATTCTACTCTGAAAATTGATCTAAATTAATAGAGCGTTTCTTCGACTTTTTCAGCGAACAATATATTTATCTAATTTTACATTAATTTCGGTCTAGCTTCACTTGGTTGTTTTACCATGTCCTGAATGCGACCGTACACTTCTTCATTTCTGTGTTTATAAACAGCATTTGCCCTTTTTTCCTCAGGGCAACGCATCGTTGATGTTGCTTGTGGAAGTGGCGACGCTCAGACTCTCGCTGTCACTGACGCAGGATTAGTCTACTCTTGGGGGGACGGGGATTACGGTAAATTAGGTAAGCAAATTTCAGCCTCACTTTCTTTTTGACTTAGTCCACCTTTTTTTCGGACAATCGAAACTCACCTTGAGCTCTTGCATTTTTTTTTTTAACGTTCTGGCTTCGAAAATAGGACATCATCACTCAACTGTAAGACCTAAAGAACTATGCGGATTGATTAATATTTGCCAAGCATAGCACTTACTCGCTAATGTCCTTAGTAAGTACGGTGTTGTGCTCAAACATAACGCCTGAATATTCATTGAAAAGGAATATTGTTAAAAAGCTGGCTATTTAAACACTAATCAGCTGCCAATTTACCGCTCGCTGTTACTCTGCTCGTATATGAAATACGTACTCGCTGGCAGCCAAGTCTGAGAATGGCATATTATATGTAAGCGCGCCTGAAGCGTTGAAATCGTATCGATTATATTGCTGTCCATTCGCACATTTTATGCCTGTTTTACTGTGAAGCTTGTAATGTGTTGGTGCCAGTCGCAATTCGAGAATGCCTTTGCTTTCTTCTGTTGGATTGAACGAATTTGGTGTAGTAAGCTGCACTTTTAACGAGTGCCCTCGACGATTTACGCCGTACTGAAGTGCTCTAACCTACTCACATTTGCATTTCTATGTCCAATTCCAATTTTGTTATGAGAATTATGGTGTATTGTCTGACTCCTGAAGTGACGGTACTGAGTGAAGACACCTAGTGACTGTAGTTGAGTGGATGAAGAGACATGTCGCTGTTATTTTTACTTTCCTTGGCTCTACAAAGTAGATACTAAAGTTATGTAATCGGCTGAAAAAAAAATTTTGAGTTCTCTTCAGATCTTTGTCAATATAATAGTGGCCCTTTGTAATAGCAGCCTGAAGTCCCGAAGTGGCTGTTTATTCTCAGTTCTCTCTCCGGAATGTTAGACTCGCTGTTACTACTGCTACGGCGTACAATATTTATTGTTCGTCCTTTTTTCAAGCAGTGTAGACTGTATGGCTATATTTGTTTGTGGGGTATTACCTTTGTGCTGTGGAGGTCTGAAATCTCGAGGAGAGGGAAAAGGACTAAGAGGCTGCTATGCACCGCAACTAACGAAACTGCACTGAGAGGGTGTTTGGGATGAACTAAGGGGCTCCAACAAACAGTTATTGGACGATTTTATGAGGACAATACGTTGACTTACCTCTCTCCTGGATTTTAAGAAAGCAATCTTCGCGCCAGGGCAACTCTAAATCATAAAAACGCATTTTGGGAATTTTTGTAAATCTTTTGAATTAAATTAAAACATGTCATTTGTAGTGGAGGTGAATCACACCACATTCTTCTACCTCTAAGGGTTCAGTTGGTAGTCCTCGAAACGTAATGGCATCCGTCGCTCTCTTGTTGAACGCCGTGGAGGCTGGGTCAGAGAAGAATTTGCATTTGCTGATGGAGAAAATTAGCAAATGAAAGTGGAGGAAAGTCATGTTCTGGTTGACCAAGAGTAGGAGGTTCAGCATTTTCGTGGTCAACTTCTTGGTTCGAATTTCTGTCAGGAATTTCATTAGGTAAGTCAGGAAGATCGATGTGCATGGATGTGCATTTCTTCATGTAGTGGAGTTGAACCACAGGAATATAATTTGCGAGTTTAAAAAAATTGGTTGTGCCAGCAAATTGTTAAAAATGAGCACAGACTCGCTACAGGGCTGGGCAAGTATGAGCTGTGAGTGAACAATATCAAGTGCACTTTTCTTGCCTTGGTGCCAATAGGAATTCCTGAGGCCAAGCTCCGAGCATTTTCAAGGAGTCGACCGCTGACTGGTCTAATTGCAAAGCTGCCTTTAAACACAGATCTTTTGTCCTTTTTACTTTTTCTGCGGCACTATTGAGTTAGAAAAGTTATCTGATTGACCGAAAAAACAAATTTTGAGCGTACTTTAGATTTTACACGTTAAAGACTTCTGAGTTCGAAAACAGAATTTGAGAAAATTGTCTGTGGTCGCCATTGAGAAAAAATGGCTGAACCATAGCACCCCAAATTTGATATTCAGCCTTCAAACCCTCATAAGACGCCAAAGTAAGGTTATGAGCAAAATTGGTCCAAAATTAGGTATAGTTATTGTGATCAAAACCTTCAATATTTTTTCTCAACTGGCCCGTAAAGGTTTTCGAGTAAATTTTACCTGTGATCAAATTCAGATTACATAACAGTAACGTAAAATTGGCGTAGGCACGCAAAAGATTTAAGCAGCTCAATAAATTATTAAACATTTCGACTAGAAGCGATTTCAGTGCAACTTATCCCTTTGAAAATCCATTTCATTCATAGGATTCCACTTTTCTCAGAAGAATTGTGTTTGTAGCCCAATACGTTATCTACTCCATCGTAGTTTAATAATGGGTGTTTTCTCTAACTGCAGGACTATACACACCAACGTTTCAAACAAAAAAAATCTTGGCATTCTCTTGAAATGTCAGTTTCCATATAAACCATTGAATTAATTCTTACAAATTTCATGTAAAATGAATGAAAAACAGATGTGATTAGTTTCTATAGTGATCAAATCGCTGCATGCAGAGCTGAGGATGCGTCATCCAGATCTTTTTCACAGGCTTTTAGATTGTGGGATTCAAACAAGAAAGAGTAGTACCTGTTAGGTGAGTGTGTATCCTCTAGCTGGTGAGTTACTGGAGGCAAGCACTTACAATGTAAAGACATCATCGTCTGGTCGTTAGGTCTGTACTGGAGTCAGTCAGTTGGTCGTGGTCATTATATACGAAGAGAAAGGTAGACGATATGGTGGAGCATCGAGGAAGGGGGGAAGGAGGTCATGTACCTCTGGGGAAACCCACTAGAGGTGAATGTAACGTCTTGAATGGTCTGTCAATTGTGAATTCTAAGTCTTTTTTTGTATAGAGTGGTCTGTAAATTCGTCAGTTGGTTGTTTTCGTTTGTGTAGTGTTTTGAGTGGTGTGAATATGCTGTCGCATTTCGTGTTGATTTGTTAATTTATGATCTGTCCGTTCAACTGAATTGAAGGTCTGGAGACCTGAGAGTTGGAATACCTGAGGAGTGGTGGTAGTGAAATGGGGGGGGATTTTAGAATCTTCAAAAAGGAACAGCTTCGAAAACAATCTTTAGGCCTTTTGTCGGCTGGAGAAGCCAATTGAATGGGCAGTTCAGATTTTATTGCGACTACCATTTACCATTTTAGTCTTCAGGACCAAGCTCGGGATTTCAGGTTAGGGTCAAGAGCAACAAACTAGTTAAGTAGTCCGGAGTTGAGCTGAACTGTCCCCAAATTAAAAAAAAAAAAAAGATTAGAAAGAGGAAATTCTCGGGTCGTGTCATCTCTCGTAACAACTGCTTCCACCAGCACATCCAGGTCAATATCAGCCCTCCCATGGTAGATTGTGAGAGATTGTGTCAAGTTTTGCGGATGCTATTTCTTCATTGACCAAAATGTTCAGATGACTTTTGTCCAGAAAAATTGGAATACATTTAATTTTCTATTTCCGAACAGACCAAAATTTTTAAGCAGTTGGAAGTAATATTTTCGTTCGGCATAATCTCACACTAGTGAGCAGAATGTGATTACCCCACTTCACCACTGCTTTATACTTTCAATAGATTCAGTCGTAAAACATTTCACTCCTCATACTCTGAAACAAGATCACTCATGGTTTATTTATTTTTCCAATAAAAATGTATCTCTGAGAAATGAACACATTTTAAAATGATTTCGGTAAACAAAATTGAGACGTGCAATAATATTTGAGTGGCACAAACTATAATAATAGTTTGAAGGGTTAACAAATTTAAAAAATGGTGTATGGACGGCATAAACTGGACATTTCAAATCAGCGTCCCCATTTTACTTGGAGCAGGTATTTTTGGCGCAATTTGGTTCATGCGCTTTTCTTGGCCCAATCCGTAATTTTCGCCTCTTCTCGCCGTACAGAAAATAAAAGCTTCCCTGCGTTCATTGAGTTGTCTAATCGTCAAAACGTTGTGACGAAAACTCTAAAGCAAGCCTTACATTTTTGCAGCTTCTGTGATACTTTTCCGATAATTTTATCAGATGATTTCGCCAGTTCACCCTGGACCTATATCTCAGGTCTTCAACGTTTGGTTTATTATTCATTCTGAACAGCACACCAATGTTTTCGGTCAGGAATATATATATTTTTTGTAACCCTCCCTCACAACTTGATATTTTACGTCTCAACGCATGGCGATTTCAAATCTGCAATATCCGTCCACCATCTGCCGCCCAAGCCATAATTTGCCTTTAACTTAGTCTAAAAAAAAATCCGTTTATTCGTACAAAAATGCCATTTGGGATCTATTTGTGCCAACTTACTTGACAATCTAATGTGGCATTACCCACGGTTGTTATGGGGTTTAAAAACTGAGTGAAAAACTAGTATTTTTTTATGGTGAATGGAACGAGTTTCAGAGGTGTGGGACTCCGTCAAGGTCATGCTGTAGAAGAGAATAATAAGCCATTGTGGAATATTTTGCAGCATTCCTCTTATGGACTAGTCCCGTAGGTAAAATAAAAAGATGGCACAATCTCATTGCACCCAGCGAACGTTTTTAATAAGGTGGTAACTTGACAACCAGAAAAGTGTATTACTTAATAAAAATGGACGGATTTCAGTCATTCTCACAGCCCATACCAAAAAGTATAAGTTCTCTTATCTGACAGTTTAATGCAAATTAAATTGAGTACGTGATTATGCATTTTTAATGATCAATGCAAATATGTTTTTAAAACTATTCAGCCTAAAATTTCTTAGCTTGCCATCAATTTGTCAACAGCATCGCCAATGCAATTTCTACAATATAAGTGGGAGTTTGTATGCTACTCTTATTTTAATTCGTTCTTAATCGTTTTCACAGGGCGAGGAGGAAGTGATGGCAGCAAGCTTCCCAAATTGGTGGAACGTTTGCAAGGTGATACCGTGGCTCGAGTCTTTTGTGGTTACCAGTTCAGTTTAGCATTGACGACCAACGGCGAACTCTACTCCTGGGGTAAAGGGGACAATTTCCGCTTGGGACATCCAGTCGAAGAACACGTGCGCTTCCCGAAGCTCATCGCTGCGTTGAAAGGTTCATTTATTACATCGTAATCACTTATTAGGGCTTGTAAAAGGGTTTTGTGTAAAGAACTGATTTTTTTAAAAAGTTCTTTTCATTTTATAGTTTCAATAATTAGTATCGGTTTCACCTTGGATTCCCTGAACGTGATGACTTCAGGTTTCTTTTTATCTTTGCATTTCCAAGGTTCCAGGGTTCGAAAAACACCATTTGATATTACGAGACAATGACTAAACCATAATCAGCTCAAATTTGATATTTAGCCTGCCTAAATAAATTGGTTGAAATAATGATCAAAACACCAAATACCGTTTTCTTCAAAAATGCTAAAAACGATTTTGATTAAATTTGTTGTGTTATCAAAACATCTTGACGATAATATAAAATATCCATTCGTAGAAAAATGACAGAAGCGGCACAATAAATGATCAATAACATCGATGAAAAGCAATTTTAGTACAGTTTTCTCCATTATAAACCTCGCATCGACAAAATTCCGGAATGCAGACTACTCGCTCTCTAAATAACTTTTTCCAATGTTGTCCGTGTAATTCCAAAACATAAACTACAAACCTCCCCATCCCTTCTTCCCCCGCAAAACTCGTTTTGATAGTCTCATAAATTACCAATGCGGGGGTTACTCATTGATGATTGTGGTGTGAGTAAGGACAGCACTATAAAATCACTATGTCGGTTGAGGAAGGTTGTGCGATGCGTATCGTGTGTTTACTACATTTCACATAAATCACATGCACCGGTATTAGTTGTGTTCAATAATTTTTTTTAAAACAATCTGCAGGTAAAGTGGTCAAGGACGTATCAGTTGGCGTGATTCATGCGCTGGCGCTAACTGAAAATGGAGAAGTTTACGCTTGGGGGAAAAAGGAATACGCGCATATGGCAGACAGTGGGATGACGGAAGAGCCTTGTCTTGTTGCTGCTTTATCGTCGAGTCAAGTTGTTGGTGTTAGCGCCGGCCTCACCTTGGTTAGTCTTTTTTCCTCTATTATAGTCATTTTTACTGCAATTGTGTCTACCATTTATCCTTCCATTAGATCTCTTCCCGTTAGTGTAACTCATTGACAAAACAATACCACCACCTCGTTTAACAACTTTGAAGGCCAGTGCCAGGTTTTTACTGATATGCAGCTTGAAAGATGACCTTGATTCTCTCTAAAGTGGTTGATCGTGTTGTGGTGCTTTATCAATGGGTAACAACAGCCTCATCACCGTTGGCACTCTTCCCTTTCACTGCTGCGAATGACAGCCAATGTCAGGGGTCAAGCATTTGAGAATCGAAAGGTGCTACATCCACCCTGTGAAAGGGAATGAATCGATGTGAGAAAAGAGAGAGAGAGAGGGGGGGGGGAGAAGATCGATTGGGGTGTCGAGTGACGACACACTTCTGAGTGATTTAACTTCTGGACAGTAGGACCTCCGAAGGCTTCCCCAAACGGAATTTCTCCAATCATTAGTTCAGCTCTCTCAGAGTTCAGATCAAGCGGCTTCAGGCGTTCTCTTCTGAAGTGAGATGAATTGAGAGGCAGTACTTGGCATTGTCATTCTTCTGGATGAGCTTCCAGATTATCCGTGCTATTTTTCATCATGAATAAGGCTGTTAGAGTACCACGAAATGTATGAGTGATCGCTGGCTTACAGGAAGGTCCAGGAAATAAACTAGTTGATCTGATGCTTTAGGAGCTAGTGATGTTTGCCGTGTGTCTTGCTACTAACTTCACCCCTAGGTTGTTTGATCTCGATCCAGAAGTATGGAAAGGCGTGTTATTGCAGATGAGTTACCCTTCAGGGCTGTTAAATCGCCTTGTGTGAGTTCATTGGCAGCTGGACATGTGTGAATGGGTTTAATTCGTTGTGTGGCTTTTTCCTTGGCTCCACTCTTCCAGCATGCTTCTCGAAAAATCCTGCTGTTCAGACGCTGGCTTCTGTAATTTGTGAACGCTTTTGTGAAGGCAAGTAGGTCTCTTCTGTATTTTTGTGCCCTCTATTTGAATGATTAAATTGTCTTAGTTCATCTTATTATTGTACTATGCCTTGCTGTACAACATATTCTCTCGTTATTTCAGTGTTTTGCCTGGGGAATGAGTGAAAGCTGGCGTGTTGGGCTCAAAGTGCCTTTCGTCGTTGACGTTTGTCAGGAAACTATGATTCGTCTGAACCAAATTTTGGAACAGTCGTGCGAAGGAGCCACTGGCAACTCTGATTGGCCGCCTTCACAGTTGCAAGAATGCATGATCGTCTCTTCCCTCAACCTCCTTCGTCTTCAGGTATGCTATACTTTAAGCTTTGACGAAAATAAACGATTTGTGAATAAACCTCACGGGGAATCAATGACGTGGCAAGAATTTCAGAAGCAACAATTGTTTGCCCTGCGTTTTCATATTGGAATAACGTTTATCGAATTTCAGCTCCACTCGATGACAATCAGAAACGTTGATGTCAAAACAGTAGGCATGGAAGTGGGCTCTTCGTTGCTCAATAGTTTGAAGCGTATTGTCGTCGAGTTAGCGAGCAATAGTGGAGTACTAGAGACGATACAGTCGTCTGCCCAGGCGACACTGTTAGCTGGATGGAGCATTTTACTTCCAACCGTCGATGAAAGGGCAAAAACTCTATCTTCCCTACTTCCTGCTGCAGGTAAGTTTCTCATACTCGTTCACTTCCATTCCCAACTGCCTAAACTGCTTTGTTCCACTATTTTTGTGTTTAGTACTTTCCCAATGTGCATTTAGCATACATTTACCTCGGGAGTGTCTCGGAACGTATTGATACAATAAAAAATATCTACGTTCATTGGAAATGTTGTCATTACCACATTGGAGATGATTATTTTGTAGAAATTGCTATGCATGCTTCTATTGAAGGGGAATTTTCCTCACTCATTGGGCACTTTGCAACACTTAATTTTTTGCGAAAATTGGCGAAAGGAAAATGTAGTGACTGCTCACACAAGAAGGCTTCGCTCTAACAAAAAGGTACGGGCACTGTATGTAAGTGTCCAGGGCCGTCAATGGTCTCAAAAGATGAGTTGGTTGAGGACGGTTAATTTGTTAAAACGTCACTTTGTGGTATTGTTAACCTTTCTACGGTGTGTTCTGTCTCTCATTGTAAATGAGGAGGGAGGATAGAAGAACAAAATTATTTGAATCAAAGTAAAAGAGGCGGAATGGACGGAACGACGACCTAACCTCCTCATGGAGTTTAGAGTGGGCGATTTGGACCTCAATGACGTGTAAATGGTGGTGTCAAAACTTACTGAGCTTCGGGGGAGATGCTGTTGCTTGTAGCACCACGTGGATAATTGAATATATAGCTAAATACAGACAAATAAATAGCTGGCTCCCTCCCAAATGCCTGTAGTGTAAGCTCTGAAAGGGTTCATTTACAACTAAGAAAGTGAGAATTATGTCAGTCGTTGTAGTACTACTAGAGTTGTTTTATTTGGCATCCATCCAGCGTGCTTCGGCAATGGGCCAAACTAAGTACCAATAGTATAGAACAATAGAACGTGTGTCATGTATGTTTATTAAATGCCAAAGTCCATTGTTAGGGAGCACAGTTAAATACAGCCCTGGTCCATCAGAGCGTCCTCAAAATTGGTTTGCAAAAAGAAGAAGAAAAGGTCAGAAGAGTACTTGTTAGGAAGGCACTGCAAGTTGAGTTGGGATGTCGTACTGTGATGTCTATGGTATACTTCGGTTGCACTTTTTGAGAGTGAACAGGTTAGATGGGAAAAAATTAAAAAGAAGTACACTTATTAAAGGATGGCCCGGAAGTAAGGAAAGCTGAGAAAGAGGAAAGGCAATTTGGAATGATGAAGGGAAGGAGTTGCACCAATCAGAGCAGTTGAGCAGCGCCTGCCTCTCTCCACAAATGCACTGGAGATGAGCTCGACAGCAAGGGGCCCTTCGTTTAGTACTGAACTCTCATAACTCCAATAGAGTTCTTCTGTAACGAATCTCATGTGAATAATTTATTATTTGGCGTTAATAATAAATTGTCCCTATCAAACGTCCAACAAAATCGAAGAATATTAAGTAAAACAAATAACAATAATCAACACTAAATCACAGACGAACCACGAATACTCTTGAGAAAATATTTCTTCGAGTAAGTTGAGGGGAGCTGAAGAAAATATCTGGCTCGAAGCATCACACAACTTACCTCTACCCCTCTAAATTTATGATATGCAACACATACACGTGCTGTATCGTTGATCAACGCATCCTATGGAAACATTTGCACATAATAAAATGTAGTTACCAGTCAGTTGTAAGTACTAAAGAAATTGGGTTATATCCGCCAGTAGGCAAATTACTAAAGTTAACGTACCTGTTAGGTGAGTCCGTCTCCTCACACACCCACAGTAACTCACAAGCCAGAGGAGACGGACTCACCTAACAGGTACGTTAACTTTAGTAGTTGTAAGTACCTCGTACGTTTGATCAAAACCGTAGAAGCCGTTTTTGGGGAAATTTTAAAAGCAGTCACACGCTGCTCGACAAAGCTCATTTTCCGTTGTATCATGGTTTATATCTTCGTTCACCGGATGATTACAGACATTGTTGCGAGGAACAAAATGTGAGTAAAATATCTAGACGACACTACGTCAGGTTGATCAAATTCAGTATTGTATTTATTGGGAAAAATTCGAAAACGCTTTAAAAATCACGTTTGTCGGCTCATTTTGGTTGTTATGTCCGTCCTACAGATTGTCAGAAGAACATTGATAGATTGACTATTTGAAGACACCCTGTGCATTTGACGAAAATCCAAAAGTGCAGCTATTGTATAGCTGTATATATTGTGTATATAGAATGTAACTATTGAGAGGGAGGGGGAGGATAAATGCAATCAACTGGCAATGTCATTGATTAGGTGGCAATGAGTTCTTGGCTAATGCCTGACACTAGGTACCAACATCGCTGTATTGAACGTACAATCAACTTATAGGCGTATAATTGTATGAGACGCACAATGGCTGTACAGTTCAAATTAACTTACTTTAATTAGTTCGCCGGAATTATTACAGATCGGAAAGGTAGCAGCATCAGCCAAGGTCAAAACTTCATGACAGATCTCTTAGTGTCCAGTTTGATGGCCGACGGTGGGCTTGAAACGTCTCTCCAAGCAGCAATTACGGGTAATTTTTGCGGAATATTTTTCAGTTTCAATAACGCGGGGTTTTGAATGTCGTTCATTCTTGAAATATTCGATTTCCAGCTGAGCACGCAGAGCGTATGGAAGGAGCTACCAATGGTGATCCTGATAGCAAGGAGAAGTACTTGTCTGCTGTTCCTTTATTTTACCTTGTCAAGCAACTGTTGAGGTTAGTCAGTTATATACTTAGAGTTGCTTCAATACTGCATTATTGTTTGATATAGAATGCGCGATCGGTGCGATATTAGTGAGTAGAGTTGCTTGAGGTGAGTATAACTCTCAGCATTGAGCTTCAGTACGTCCTGTTCCAGAATATCAGGTTAACAAGGTTTGTTCTCAAGAGTGAGGTTTATCGCTGTTTATTTCATGCCTGAAGGAGGCATGGAACTGCAGGAGGACTGGCATCTAAGCAGTGTACCTTTGTAGTTTGAGGCTGCATACACCATCAGCCGTCCTCCTCTCGTTGGGAATCTTTCCTTCAATCTCCCAACACGCATCTTTTTTTCAACCCCACAATTTCTTCTACATTACTCACCCCCTGCCACACAGAGCTCACGTTTACTGCTAGCTCAGGAGTAATGGGCAATAAATCTACATCCACTGTCTCCGAGCTCAGCATTTGGCCATTTGGCATTTGGTCTCTTCTGGCCACATGGGTTTCCTTAGGGATGTTGCCCTTAAATCGTGTTATAAAACCAGCTCATTCATAACGTTAGTTTGTCCATGAATACAAGTTACAACGTTCAACGTCACCAAGTGGTTGAGTATGGCGTCAGCAGATGAACTCCCTGTATGAAAGATTAGGACGATTAGTCTCAGGAGAAAGGAATGGCGGGACAAAGCTCGCAGTAAGAGATCCAGAGGACCTACATCTATAACGGTTGACCTGAACTTGTTTGTCATTGATAAATGTCTGCGAAGCAGCGAACAAGTGATTAGTGAACGGAAAGAAGAGGAAGGTCTTCACAAAGCGTCAGTGACTTTAAAGGCGTCATTAACATAGGCTGGAAAATTCTCCAAAATTTCAAGGGGGAACGAATTTGTGAAGAAACAAGCATGATTTTCAATGTTCGTTTTGAAATGCCTGAACAATGTAGGCATTTTGGTTTTTGTTACAGGAACTGTCTGTGGCAAACTGAATCGCGACTATCCAAAGTGAGCTGCGATACTTGGCAACAAACAGGCGTCCAACAGTCGCCAAGCCTCAGCCTTCTCCTCAGATTCCAACGCCTTCTCATAGCCCAAATATATCCTCACAGCTGCCAAGGGAAGAATTATACAGGTAATGAATTACCTAGTTGCTAGGATGAAATTCCATTTTGAACAACTTCGCTTTTCTGTCTCTCCATTGGATCCATTGAAACCCAGGTAAAAGTAATGCCTCCTCAGGACACCCCACAGCGCGTCTGCTTGTCGAGGCTTTTAAATCTCAAAAGGATGGTTTGCTCTTCGGTGTATGATTGGCCTTTTTAGCGTCTACACCAGCTGCAGTGGCGTGGTATAGCAGTAACACGTGACCAGCAAACATTTTTGAAATTAAGGTTTTGCTAGAATCACAACAGAATAATTATACGATTCCCCAAAGGCCCAAAAGCTGCCTCTTCTCTGGAATACTTACTCCCAAAGGGACACCTTGTCGTGAGTTCTAACAATATGGATCAAACCTACGAAGTACTTTCAAGTACCTAGTACATGCTTTTCTCCATACAATTTATAAATGTGTCGAACAAAGATACAATGCTCGATGTGAAGCCGGTAAGCAGGTGTTGGGGGAAGTTGAGATGCTACTCAACCCATTTTTTCACGTGACTTGCTAACTTCCTATGAGCTCTATTGACTTTATATACTACCAAATTCACAGCAGGCTCTATCGTTCTTAAGTAGACAATTTACCGGTGCTGCTTTGTGCAGTTCCCAGCCCTTAGATGATATTCCACCCTGACAGTACTTTCAGTCTCATGAGTTGTTTACTCAAAATTAAATTTTTGCATTAGACACGAATATGTTTCACATTATTGCCTCATGAACATGCTGTATTTGCATTCCAGAACTGAGCAAAGTTGGAGCAGAAGCATTATTGAAGAAGTACATCGAGCAACTTAGCAAACAAGTTACTGTCACGCTGAACGCTGCATCTGAATTGGCAAACCAAGGAAATAAATATCAAAGCGCCGTGTCATCAATACTTCGCGGAAGTTGCATTGGTAAAATTTTCTTATTTCACACGTTGGTAGAAACAAAACCATTGTCTGGGCCGTAGGGTTCACAATAATAGTTGACCAAATGTTAACAAACTTTGTCGAAAAATCGCTTGTCATTGGCGTCACGAGAAATCGAGTAAATAACAAAATATGAGCGAAATGCGTGTGTATAGTATGGTTAGTGGAATGTAATTTTTTGTTGGGAAAGGAAGTTACGTTAGAGAGTGGAAAGGAAGCGAATTCGCTCACCGATGCTGGTGATGAGAGACTTCCCCCTGGCAGAGGGGTGTGGGGTGTGGTAAACGTCCTCAGCTAGTTAGACGATTTTCCAACGGGATTTCCAGCAGGGAAAAAGAATGTACAAGAATGAGGAAAAAACGTAACAAAATAAAAAGAATAAAATATCTGGTGCGTTGCAAAACACAACTTTCCTTAGCTCTACGTCAATTCACTTGTGTTCATGGCTTTTTCTACTTATTCAATTCATTTGAACTTGATCAAACAACACTTCACGGCAGCAGAAAGCGGTAGCGCTCATAATTCCGGAATTTATTGTGCTGCTCGCACTCATTCCCGTACCATTATTGAGCAATTGGTACATAGAGAACTAATGAGGCTATAAACACGATTTTTTTGAAGAAGGATAGTAATTACTTTTGCAGAGTTATTGGGTTAAAACGTTTAGAACTGGTAGTAAGCGAAACGGGGGTAGTTGAAATTCCGGAATTTCTGGAGTGACCCCCTTATTTTTTAAACGCTCACCCTATAGGTATTGGATTGGACTACTAGACCAATTTTTGTAAACATTCTAGTGACATTTCAGCAGTGTTTCGCCGAATCGCCGAAAACTTGGTCGAAAAATCGCTTGTCATTGGCGTCACGAGAAATCGAGTAAATAACAAAATATGAGCGAAATGCGTGTGTAAAAATTTATTGTGCTGCTCTCATCATTTTCACACAAATGAGAATTTTATGGAATAATTGTCGTATAACGAGCTATCAATATAAACAATTTAATCAAAATCGGCGGTGCCCTTTTTGAGACAAAACAGCCGATTACATAAGTTTCCTTTCTATTTTGTAGAGCCAAGGAAAGTAAAAATTTGGTGTTCTGACCATTATAACTATAGTTAACTTTCGGTGGATTTCCCTCAGTAGGATCTGAAACGTAAAAATCTGAAGAAAACTAAAAAAAAAAATGTTTCACCCGATTACATAACTTTCCTTTCTACTTTGTAGAGCCAAGGAAAGTAATGAATGACGCTGGAGGAAGAAAGGAAAGAAAAGAAATTCAAACGAAAAAGAAGGAAGGAGAATAATAATAATCACAAATTAGCAGGGGAGCAGTACGATGGCCGTTACACAATGACGCTGAGATTACTAAGGCCGTCGATGGCTGAATTTGTGGGGGGCAATTGTCGCACACAAGTCATTGAGCAAGAGTCCCTAGAGAACGTCCCAACTCAATTCCACAGACACAACAATAAACAAACAAAGGCGCGTTGGCCGATACAGCGTGCGTAATGCATCTAAAATATGATATCCCACATGTAAACAGATATGTTAAAGTATAAATAGTGCACTCACCTTTATTTCTCGGCGTCCGAAATGGGTGGTTGGGGGTTGATGGCTTCCTTTACGGAAGCTATAATATCTTTCAATGGCTTGTTTTGCTGCCGCCAAATGTACTCAAATATGTTTCCGTCAAGTGGCTCCTTACCCCCACACATCCCTGATGGCATTCACCTTCTTCAGGACATAAATGCTTGTCAGGAATCAAACTGACATTCATACACTAATGTAGAACATTACATTCGCCACGCACTCTCAATTGATAAATCAAATCAGCTGAAATGTGCATATGCAGGGCTTGTCGAAAAATTGCACAAAACGTGAAGAGGGCAGAGAGGAAAGCACTGGTGAGGAGGTGGACAGAAAACCCTTGGACGAGCCACTCCAAGAAGCTTAGTGGCCACTCGAGAACTGACGGTTACAACGTGTAATTGACGAACGAGAAATATTCCATAGTGCAACAGTTTGCGATGGTTTATCATCGTCATCTGCAGGTTCGAATAAAGGTCGAATAAGTCAAATCTTCCTATCACTCCCAATGGCCCGTTCCTCAATTCACTTTGACGGCAGGCTAGCACTAAGTGTTTAGTCATCCCCATTTGATACTCCCGCTATTTCCACTCACCAAATATCGCTGTCCGACGGCTGGCAATTCGACATTTCAACTGGAGAATTGAAAACCCCGCCCTCAGACCTTAAAACGGTGGTAGAATGAGCTAATTTGGGAACAGTTTAAGTAGCAGCTCTCAACGAGTGAATACTACTGTCCAGACAATGCAATTCTCCTCTCACCTGTCTTATTATTTTTCACTTTCCCTAGCTCTAGAAAGTAGGAAGGGAAGTTATGTTATCGCCTTGCATTTTTTGACCGAAGGTTTCATCCAATCTTTGAAAGGCATCTGAAAAAAATACTGCTTCTGTAAGTGTCGTTGATATTCAACCTGCAGATCTCAGTGGCAGCACCAAAATTAGCAAAATCGGCCCAAGTTATCGTAGTGATCAAAACATCAAATACCATCTCTCCGAAATGGCTCTTAATGATTATGATTAAATTTCGTGTATGGACCGATCTGAAAAACTGGTAACGTACAGTTTTCATTTGTGAGCAGCTCAATAAGTTATCAATAAATTCGACGAATAGCAAATTTATTGCAGTTTTATAAATCCCATTCACATGATTCTAGAGTTCTCCATAACTAAAATCCAGGGAGGTAGTCCAGTATGCTACCTATACAATGGAAGGTTCATAAGGTAATTAGGAGTAATCTCAAACTAAAACGACAGTAGTATTTACTAGCTTTTTTTCGCCCCCTATTCCAGAACAGCAGACACAAACCTTCTCACACGAAAAATCATGTCCACAGTCTTGACGTTAGTTGTGCAATGGTTTCTAAAATGTGACATAAATATGGGAAACCCTATAAATTCTGAGACCAAGCAGGACTAGCTGTTTTTTACGTAGAGCGCTGAGCGTAGCCAATGTCATATAAGCTGAATGAAAAACGGATTGGATTAGTGGCCCAAAGGGGTAAAATTCGTTGAATATATGTGGGGCTAAAAAAACTTGTGTGACGCCAGGTACACCAGATATTAGCTAAGAGCTTCATGGCTCCATCTTTTGTGAATAGTGAGTAAATAGATTTGTTATTTATTAACTGATTTATCTACAATAAACTTCTTAACTCTTTGTATTTCTCAGAAATTCTTCTACCTGAACTGATATTTTCTCTCGTGATGCTGCACGAGGAAGTCCCTCTACTGCTCCACTCTGAAGACTGGTTACATTTGCTGCTTCCCCTCCTCACATCGCTGGAGTCATTGAACAGATGCTACCCTTACGTCGACAGAGAAGAAGAAGATGATATTGCTTGGCCAGGATTTACGAGTAAGTTCACGAAAACAAACTCGGTTGTATTTATTAACCTATCATTAAGGTAACCTGACATAAAAATATTTTGTGAAGCGTCACTTCTTCATTGTACACTTCCTTCTCGATGGGGTCAACTCTACATTGTGCTTTGCACTCAGCTTTTCTCTCTCGATCCCCCTACCCCAAGGTCTTGGGTATAGGTCGTTATGTACAACCTATCTCATCCAAGCTCAATCAAATATTGTCTGAATACTTACCGATTGTCTCTCGAAATCTTCAAAGTAAATGTTTTTTTACATTTCTTTGTGTTATATGAGCGTCTTCTTACATTTACTTACGGTCTTTAGATCCCAGTGGCCCAGGGAAAACTAAAACGAACGAAGACCTTCAACACATTCGGAAAGCAGATTTGGAAAACCACAACAGAGATGGAGGCTTGTGGGTTTTGATCAATAACAAAGTGTACGATATTCAGGACTTGAGGTAAGTAACGATTTGATGTAATAATGTTGCACTGGGAGTAATGGGAGGAAAATTAGTAAGTAGGTTTTAACTATCATTTAAAACATTTTTTCAAGTCTCACGCATAATATTAGAATTGAAGCTAGTGAATGGAGATGGCCAGTGTGAGCAATCAAAAGTTGTCTCATGACAGCAACATCCATGTTGAACGGGAAACTGACATAAGAGACGCAGGAAGACTGAGGAAACAATATCATTTTGATAGCATCAATGTTCTATCATGCTCGTGTTCAGCTACACAGTTGCATTTAAAAAGTTCTCCCAGTCAAAAGAGAATCGGAAAGTGGAATTATTCAGAAATTAACGCAGCTGAAAATCCGGCATCAAAAGAGGAGTCGCACTTTTGGAATTGACTGGTCTTGAATGACATGGTGCTGCTCGGCTATACTTGTTCGCGCGGCTCATACCAAAAATCAATATTACATTCGAACGTCCTGCTTTCTTTCAATTGACATTTTCGTTTTTCAGGTGTGACGAAGTGTATGGAGAGTTGATACAAAAAATTATGGTTGAAGGGAAAAATTCCGAAAACACCTCCGAACTCCCTTTGGATCTGTTGCAGTCCTATTGCGTTGGGTCGTACATTGATCCAGACGAAGAGATAATTCAAGTAAGAGGTTCAGACGTCTTCCGTTATTGTTAGATGATGTTGAAATGAAGGGAAATGTCATACTAATGCCCTTGCCTCCAACCAATTCAATTGGGGTTTCACTCATTTAATGTGTACCTGGTGTAACACGATTTCTCATGCGGCCTTTTTTCCGTCCAGAAGACTTAAAGACATGAAGATAACTCACATTTTTTCTCAGCCAATTTACATATCGTTCCACTTACTTCATAGTTCTAAGGAATGTAGAAATTATAAACATGTAGTGGTGTTACAACAATCACAACTGCTGTGGAACCCAAGGTTCATAGTTACTACGCTCAAAGATCCAAACAAAATCTGTGTGGAGTTCAACAAACTGAACAAGTCTTCAAAACCCAGAGTTAAGAGTTGTTAAATACAAAGGTCTGCCAAACATCAAAACTGATCCCAGGATCCAGAACCAAGGGTCGCATCCCAAGGAAACGCGTGGCCTGTTGAAACGTCAATAGATTCTGCGAATGTGCGTTACATTTTCGAGTTTATGTAGCAAAGTAAAGACATAAAATATCAAAAAGCGTGTGTGTATGGCTAGTTATTAATTTACAAGAACGATCATTAGTTAAGATTATTAGTCAAAGATAACGTTCAAAAGAGTTCTACGGACAAGACTGTCTGTAGAATGTTCATGGTCTGTCAAGCTCGCCAGAGTGGTGGGAGGAAGGCCTGACCTGCTGGGGGATGAGGAAGTCCCATGTCAGAAGCCACTCCCGAAGTGTACTGCCATCTTTCGAAACTAGGTGTGCTTCAAAGTTATCTTTCATTTTGCTGAAGCAGGACATTGTGAGACGAGTCGGCGGGTGTTTTTAATGAGATGAGAGGAAGGGAGTACAAACGATAACTTTCACTGTAGTTATTGTCCCGCGAGTTCTTTCTATTAGTTGACTTGCTCACTATGATTGCTGTAATTTTACTATACGCAGTTGTGCACGTATGATACGCATTCCCTTCGAACCAGGATCTAAAACTACCTTGAACACAATACCAAACACAGGGTATTTGCGATTAAACTGCCAAAATTCCGTTTTTTGTTAATTTTTTAACCGTTTTTTGCCCATAACAACCTCGGGCTTTGTCTGGTCGGATTGCCGAGCAGTCTGGAACAACTAAACACCAAAAGGGATAGCGGAAAAACGGTTTTTTAGACAACATTAAAGGCACAAAATGGCCCAGACGGTGGAGAGACATCGCTGACTTCGAATCCTTTTTCCAAAAAAATTTTCCTGATCGAAAATATAGGGTTATTATTCAGAATGAATAATAAACCAAAAACAAGAACATTTCATTATAAAATGTTGAGACTTGTCACCTCATGTTTTTTTCCTTTTTTTGTCTGCTTCTTTTAAGTTATCTTGGAAGGACAAATGTGTGACTGTGGTATCATTGATAGCGACTATTGCAAGAGATAAAAACTAAGAGAATTCATCTTTTCCACACTTTTTTATGGGTTTAACTTTCACTACTGACGATGGCTTAATTGCTGAAAGTTACCCTTCAGAAAGGTGCAGAAAAGAGAATTTCTCTTAGTTTTATATCTTTTTTATAATGACTTTCCACGATTTCTCTTCGAATGATGTAAATTCGGCGGATTGGTTTGAAGGCGAATATTCTGTTTCTATTCTATCCAGAGACTAGTGAGGAAGTGCTTTGGATCGAATGTGGGCCTAGTGAGCCTGATATGGTAACACAAAACTACCCAGTATTTTGAATTTAAAATTACCCCTTATTATAACGTTGAAATGTATCTTAATTGGTTTTAGCGTGGAATACGCTTCAAATGCCAGAAACTGTCATGTTGGGAAGGAGCAAAATCGTGTCACGAAATCTCCCCCTACCTATCCTCACCCTCCTCTCCCTTTCATCACTCTCAGGAGACCTCGCACCTTGATAATCCTATCTCTTGAAGAGGCTATAAGTAGCCCTTCTTCATCCCCTCCTTCCAACACTAAGACATCATTCACAAATATAGCTTTAGTGATGTTGAAAAATTGACTCAGAGGATTTCCCATATTCCATGTTTTCGAATTTTAGCTACAAGCTCTAAGGGGCATGAATCTTTTACCATTTGCAACTTCTTAGTCAGACTGGTTCCACTCAGCTGTCAATATATTCTCTCCCCACTAAATATCTCATGATTGCCACTTGATGAGCATACTTCACCTTTTCACATCTATTATCAAAGCCTGGCTGAGAGAAGTTTCCTCTTGCCAGTACTGGACTCTTATCATTGTCATTATTATTTTTTAATTCTCTGTTTTTTTATTCTGCATGATTTTGTTGTTGGATTGGCAGTATAGGCATTTAATGACTGATCCGTGCCTGTCAGTATGGCAAATTCTGTTTGAAATGTATTTCCTTGATAATGTAACGAGACTGTTCAACCTTTTACAAAGTTGCAATCGTCGTACAGTTGCGTCTCACTCAATCTGACTGCGAAAAAATCATAGTAGCTAATTTGCAAGTCCTGAAGCTCTTACTATATTAATTCTTTGTTGACTATTTGCAGACTTCTCAGAGCAGTGTTTGCTGGACTACACTTTTGGATGCAGAGCGAGCTCTAGGTTATCTTCTTGGTCTTCATGCTTACTGTTTGTATATGGGAACGACCAGGTCGATGGCGGAAGATGAATGCTCTCAATGGTTGAGCTCTGAATTTCTGAAAGGAGGTCTTATTATTTTAACGCCCCCGAATCCTTATGAAGAAAAAGGGGAAGCGAGGAGCACCGGCTCGACGCCAACTGAACCAACTTCCCCTCTGTCGCACTCTCTTCATCTGGACAACGACCTCGGCATTTCCGTAAGCCCGATTTTGTATTGTGATAAATGTCTCTAGTTGGATTGAGCATTGTTCGACCTACACGTTTCTCTAAGCACTTTCACCTCATGAAATGAATGTCTAAGCCCTGACGAAAATATTTTTAGTAATATGAACCCCTTGAGTTTGCTATTTTCTCACATATTCAGGTTACTCAAGTTTTACGTGTTTCACATTGCGTCAACTTTCCCCTCCGACCAGTTACTCAAAAGTTGAGGTTTAGATGATGCTGTTTCCACCTATAACATGATAAGAAGAAAGGATGTGTTTGAAATAAGTAACGTTTTATTGGCTATTTTATTTGTTTATTTTTTCGTTTTTCGTCATAGTTTATATGTGAATATGAGCGAAGAGTAATAAAATGGAGAAATAGACAATCGTACTTTCCCCGTCTATTATTGAAATGGATTTCTACAACTTCGTCGCGAGTAATTTAGTTTGTATGAGCGAAGAATATATATTTTTTTAAACAATACAAAATTAAAATATAAGCTCGAAGGTAAGTTGAATTAATGAAGAACACTGATTACCTTGAAGAAACCGCTCAAAAGTGGCGTGAAATATACTCGGATTACTTCCTAAAACAAAATCGTATTGACCCAGTGTGTAATCTCTGAAAGTTGATGTGATCAACAAATTGCGAAAATAAATATTTCCCTGCCGTGACAAAGTTTGATTTTGACATGTACTGACTGACTCCTATTAAAAGACACCCTCGCGATCGTGGTCTAGAGGTTAAGACCATGGTTCATAATCCTGACAAATGTTGGTTTATTGGATCAGAGCTCCTTGCGATCGCAGTAATTTTTGCTTGAGTCAGCGGATCCCCAAACATCTCCAAACCCCCCTCGTAACAATTGGCCTACCAGGCCTACTACAATGTGAAAGAATAGACTTTCCTTGTAGCCCCCTCGTTCATCGAATCAAAGATCGGATTTTCCGGGGATCCTCTCAACTCTCAAAAATCCGTTCATAACGGACGTCCGTCCAGGCGCAGCGGCTAACAGCAAGGGGGGAGAGATGTACTGGCTGACTCCTATTAAAAGGCACCCCCGAGATCGTGGTCTAGTGGTTCATAATCCTGACGATGTCGGTTTATTGGATCGAAGCTCCTCGCGATCGCAGTAATTTTTTCCCGAGTCAGCGGTCCTTCAAACATTTTCCAAAAAAACCCCTTCGTAACAGACACACGTAAAAACTTGTGTAAAATTCTCGTTTATTTTGGTCCCGTTGTTATGTACGTAGTTACCTTTGTTGTTTATTTATCGAATGCGTTGTTAAGCGAGCTTGATTGGACTACTACTTTAATTTCTCTGGGAATATACTTGCAGCATTTTGAGCGGGATTTATAAGAGAAACCCGAGCTAAAATCGATTTTCTTCTAAATTTTGATAATTTATTCTACTTTTGTCGTTTTCCTAAGGATGAAACTTTCATTGTTGCCCCATAGTCACCTTGGTGCTGAATATAAAATTTGAGCCGATTTGATTTGACCATTTTTTCTCAAACGAATATTCAAAGAAATCGGCGTTGAGTATTCAATTAGTGTAACAATTATGCGCTAAGTTTCCTTACTCTTCCAAGCAGCGTGTTTCTTACTCCTGTGTAACGAATTCGCATAATTTCAGGAACAAGCAATGGCTACTTTGCTGTCTGCCTTGGATCATCAGTACAGACAACAAAACCTCCTGATTCACACCGATTTTTCTCACGATCATCCGGTCGAAGAGGTCACCAAGCTTCTACTGGCAGTTTTTGTCAAACATTTGGCTCTCGGCCCCATCACCCCTTCAATGGATAAAAGTAACGATTTAATTTTTTAAATTTTGTGTTGTTATTTTTTATTGTTTCATTACTTGATACATTTAATAAAAAGTGAGGGCAAATTTCCGGGCATTTATATTTGAATAATTAATAAACAGAGTAATATGTTTCAATTAAATTTTTTTAAATTTTGTTTTTAACTTATGATCTATTTTTTATTTGTATTTTACTTATTGATTATTTTTAATTTATAAGGTAGATAAAAAGGCTCACCTTTGGATTCACTCGCAAAATGATGCGCGGAAAAAGCCAAAAGACAGCAGCTTAGTGCAACTGGAACGATCTTGGATTCTTGTGACGTATTCATCATTTAAACTCTGACTGGTCCTTTCGGGATTAGCTCTGTGGCCTGAAGTCTTATTGTTTCATCTTGCTTCCTGAGGGCTATCAGTCGTTATGTTCAAGGTTTATTGCTGTCCATCATGGGAGCCACACGGATAAAATAATATACATCTCGTTTTGAAAAATTTTGTTGAAGTGGGACCCAAGGTTTTTAGATCCATCTGTGTAGATATTGATAGCATTTGGAAGCCTACACTTGGCGGTCTTCGTTGTTCCATACACTTTCTTCTGGGCGTAAAACCTCACGAGTTGGTTGTTGAAATCAAGCAAAGCCAATACAGTTTATTTTGGTATTAACCCCTAGCTAACTAGAAGAAAAGGCCATCCCACGAGCCTCGATCAAACAAGTCCGAGTAAAACTTTTGTGGGTGTGGAAGTACCTTGCAGAATTTTTTTCTCCGTTGTTTTCTACAACAATCAGTGACAGTTGTGCTTATTTACAGATTTGTCGACCCCCTGTTTTGGAAGTATCGCTAGAGCAATTCATCAAGCCAAGTGGAAATTGGTTAAAATGCGTCAAGAGCAAAACAGATCGTACAAAGAAGTGTGCGCTCCAGTGCTTGAAAAATGTCGGTTAGTACTTAATGTTGCATACGTATATTTCATAGGTCAATTTTTTAAAATATTTAATAATATGTGTGCATTTAAGTTGTAACAATATGATATTGACACAAATGGGGGAAAAAAGGATGAAGGTACCAACCAAATTCTCTATCTGTACCTTAATTGGCCTTTCTGAGAGGTAAAACCAGGCTCTGAGAGGAGGGGTGAAGTACAAAATAAGTTATGCATCAATGCAAATACACTTATTGTAGAGCTCTTGTATAAAGTGAGGTTCTCAGATTTATTCTTCCAATTATTTTGGTGCTCTAAAACGCTGTATGTCGCTTATCCTACACGTTGCATTGGTGATATGCGACGATTTGTACAGTTCTGCTTGTGAAATAGTTTGAAGATTGTTGGGGAGAGAAAATATAGAAGTAGGTAGCCGATATTCTATGGTGTTCCAGACGTATAGGTACTGAAGCAGCGGGGATATTTGAATATGAATTGGCAAGTAGAAAAAGGTGAAGCTAATAATATGTCAAGCTAATAATAGGTCAACGATATCTGCAGTGACGCACAGATGACAAGCACCAATTCTTTAGGCGTAAACACTTATGTTACACCAGATTTTGATATTATTTATGATAAATTGCTTAGTAAGTTTACACTTGTTTCATTGAAAGATGGAAAGTCGTTGGAAAACGTAAAAAATTTGTTTTTCAAGTAATTATATTGGCGCCGGTAGAAACTAATTAAAGACCTTGTAATTTAACATGTTATTTCTTCCATCGCCCTAGTGCAGTTAGCGTGATTAGCCATAACAAATGCGTTATCTTTTTTAGTTTGCAATGCAGCCGCCTTAATAAACACGACCAACAATAAACGCTGTTCCATTGTACATAGTTCAAGGTTCTCGAAAAGTTGAATCATATGTGTACTGCCGGGAGCATTTTTCGAAACTCGAATTAGTGCTATATAAGCTCGAATAAGTGGCTGCAGCGTTGTTTTCATAGCTGACCACCGTCCAACGATTCTGGAGAATAGATTGTCTTAAAGCGAAACAGACCTGGAAGTTGAGTAGAAGAAGAAAACATTGTACGCCCGGAGATTGTGCTGAAGAAGTGTGAGTACAACCAGGTAGTTGATGCAAGAGTCCCAAACCAGCTGCCTCCAATTGTAATATGCTGAGAGAACAACAATTGTCGTTTTCTCTCTTGCAATGAAGGTAGGCTTTGAGGCTTACAATCTGGTGACACACGGGAAAGGCAGAGAAGACCCTATCTCCACACCCTTTCTGGCTCACGCATGTGTCAACCACGGTTCAAAGTTTTTAGCAGTATGTAGAAGGGATATCTAGAAACGTGGTGGTTGAGTGTGGTTGTGCGCATGAATTTCCGGTGTTGGTGTAGAGGAATGTTTATGGAGCCGAATATTTTGATATGGCCAGTTGAATACGCCCTGTGAGTTTGCTGTAAATCGTTACCGCCTTTTTTAATACTTGATAAACCCTTTTATTAGCGTTTTGTTTCTCACCGATTTTTGCACTTGACAGGTTTTTAATGTTTGAAGTACGCCCGGCAAACAGCCACGAATTGAACGGGCTCAAAAATTTACATTTACTCTACACAGAACCTTCTTGGAAACAAAAAGTGCACAAGTACATCTCTGAACAAAGAAGAGGAAGGAAGAGCAAAATTAAGGTATGAATGCCTCCAACCTAAGTGTACACTTGATACATTGTAAGAAATGGCGTCTTTTCGTTGAGTTCCACGCTTGATTTCGAGAGTGTGGTGTGAACGATCTCAGTGAAAGGCAAGAATTTCCTCTTTATCCTACTCGTACTGTGAAGGGAGCGACAACCTGGAAATTTACGAAATCTACATAAGTACGTTAAGTATGATTTGATCTAAGGGGTTTGTCAGAAATGTATCTTTACTTGGTCATTTGCACTCGGTTCTCAATTTTGATCTAAGAGCTCTGAAGTTAGCTAGTTCCTCGTGGGTTTAGTGCTCTACAACCAGAGTTGGAGATACCTAACATTGTCTTGCTATAACACAATCAAGTAAGGTCCTAAAGTGGGCACGTGGGCTCTTCCTACTTTATGGCCCTAACCTCTGCGGAGATTGGGGAACTGCAAGGAAGGATGGGAATGGGAGAGCTGAGTTTGAGAGAACACTATTATTTGGGAGGCAAAGGCTCATTGCAAACTCCTAATCGTTTCACCACCTTTACTATTCTTTTTGGAAGATACACTATGCAATTTTAATAATTTATTTTGTATCATTGCAGGATGAAGGCTCCGAAGAAAAAACGAAAAAAATGACGTCATCAATGGACAAGAACGCCAAAGTTAAAGACTTCTACCAATCAACAGTAACAGGTAATTAACTCAGTTATGAAGTTTTAAATTGTAATGTGAGATTCAAACTAAAGATATTTAGGGGGGGGGGGTTTGTTCGAGACTGCATTATCCTTATGTCGTTGTGCTCATTTTAGGTGACGATCCAAACTACGTTCCAATAAGAGGACCTCCAGATCTCAATATTTTGAACGCAATTGTCGATTTCGTTACGCTGGAAGAAACTGCAGACATTGAAACGCTGAAGAAAGCCATGTACAGTCAAGTAAGTTTGTGTGCATGATTTATTTGGACAGTCCGAATTTTTTTACATGGCCCGACCCCCAACAAAGTTCATCACACAAGTCGTGATTGGCTGAAAAAAAAAGTTCAGGTTTCCTTCAGTTCTGTACGTTTTAAAGGCGTCTGAGTCCAGAAGACTCCCCGTTTTACAGAGCTGTGTGTCAGGGAATGTGATTGAGAGAGAATGGCTGAATTCAAACGACTTAAGTTGGATATTTAGCCTGCAGATCTACGTAGGACACCAAAATAAGGATGTTCCCTGGCCTGGTACTTACTTGTTGAAGATCAGATCTGTTTCCTTATGACTATGACTGTTCTTTGTTGTAAAAAATGAAAGCTACCTGAGGGAGTAGAGGCAATCTGTCGAGGATGGAGATTCTCCCGATTTGGGACCGCTTTGGAAAAGGTTGAGAAAAATAGCGAATATGTACATACACGAAACGACGGTCGTTGAGATGGGTGATAGTTGCTCCGTTTACTACCTGTCGTCTCATTTGCTCAAAAAATGACCAGAACTGGCCGGTGGAACCTAACGGTCGACAACTGAAAAGTTATGTAGCGTGTTCGGTCTCCGGCATAAAGTTCAGTCTCAAAGTTAGACTGCAGCGAAGACTCGAGGCCCCCCCCCCCACGCCTTGGGTGACGAGGAGGGTGGTTTCGAGTCTATTTACGAATGAGTTTGTTTGTGCATCCTGATTCTCTACAGCTTTTCTCAACTCACCTAATTGATCCTGCCAGTAGTCATTTGCTTTTCTCAGAGCTTAAGCCACTCTAGTTTCAGTACGACCTGAATTACAGTGAACAGGCTCAATAAACCAGTCTTGATTCACATATTGAGGATCTGTCTTGGTGTTTGACACACGGTAGACCGTTGACATCGCTTCTCTCAAAGTTGGTGCGCACAGATTTCCCTCAGTCCCAGGTCAACTGTAACGCGTACTACTGAACGTTCGGTCCTGTTTACTTCGTCCTCTGTACATTAACCTTGTGTGCGCAGTTGGTTTAGACCTAGGCTTAGCAACTCTAGGCTTGGCTAGATGTAATAAAATAAGAAAGTAAATAGCGCTTCTACAAATGAATTAATGACGAAACGATCGACTGTTGGCTCAAAGTTGAAGACAAGCGACTCAGCCGGGTTCTGGTGTTTGGACATGGATGACTGTAGACGAGGTTGAGCGACGAGCTTTCATGCATTTTCCTGCGCTTTAGTCAATTAGGGTTAATGTGGCACGACACTAAAGCCACCAACATTAGCCAGTAGTATGTCTCTTCCTCTGAGGGTGACTATTTCCTTTTTTGCGAACGTCGCATGTTCCAAAGTACAGTGCTAGTTGAGATGGTGGTAGCCAAGATTGCCTCAACGGGCAGCAACCTTCTGTTGAAACAATGTTGGCTGACTAGCCGCTGCGTACTGAGTCTTTTCGTATGAACACGAAGCTCATGAATTTGGTACTGTGAGATCTCGAATGTAATTCTATGGGCTTCCAAAAATTCAGCTCATTTGGACTCTACTTATGAAGCATGGAGTTTTGTTCAGCATCACATGTGAAATTGCCCCTTCTGAAACTGTATTGCCTTAGTGACCCACTTCCCTCTTCTTCTGCATCTACAATAACCATGTGGAGCATTTCCATAGGAACTGGTGACCTGTGTTATAGACTGCATGTACAAAGTCTGATCAAAATGTTCGAGGACTTTCTCAAAACGCTTTATTAAATTATCTTTAAAATTATTCAAAATTATCCCCTTCAAAGTACTCCCCTTGGCTACGCAAACACTTCTCCCAGCGGTGTTTCCATTGGTCCATACACTGGGAAAACTCATCTCCTGGGATGCTGTATAGCTGCTCCTGCGTTTTTCGCTTGATCTCCTCTATCGTCTGAAATCGCTTCCTTTCATAGGGTATGTGAGTTTGGAAACAGCTAGAAGTCACAGGGAGCCAAGTCAAGAGAGTAGGGGGGAGGGGCTAGGGAAGGGTTTTCATGGAGTTTTGGAAGAAAAATTCGCTAATGAGGAGGGCGGTGTGACAGGGCGCATTGTTTTGGTGAAAAAAACACTCTTCCGTCCACACACGCCCACGATTCCGGCCTCTTCTGCCGAATCTTTTGGCGCAGGGTTTGAGAGGTTTTCAACTTCCACTGAGATGATTAAATCTTGATTTCCACGTCGTAACCGTAAACCCATGTCACGTCACATGTGATGATGGTTTTCATGATGTTTCCATTGGAGTTGCCCCTTTCCAAAAGCTCCGGACAACCACCATTCGGTACGCCTTCTGATCTGCTGTCATCAGCCGTGGAACGAACTTGGCTGCAACCCTTCTCATTTCCAATTGTTTGGTCAAAATCTCCTGACTCGACCCAAATGAGATGTTGCACGCCTCTGTCATCCCTCGAATCGTCAAAGAACGATTGGAACACGCAAGCCACTTTGGCCACTTGTTAGTCTTCAGTTGAGGTTGAAGGCCTTCCTGGAACGAGGTTCATCTTCAGTTGATGTTCTACCTCCCCTGAACCTCTGAAACTACTCATGACACCGTGAACGACTCATCACATCACCTCCATAAGCTTTCCGAAGCATTTCAAAAGTTTCCGTCAATGATTTGTCCAATTTCACACCAAGTTTCACGCAAACGCGCTGCTCTTCCTTCGCGCCCATCACAACAAACTCGCTTCACAAAAACAGCTATAAAATCGGACTGGGAATGGTTAGAGTAATAAAACAAAAAGGAGGTTATTTGGGAAGGTTCACGCTAAAATTTTAGCATCAAAGCAACCCTCTCCGTTAACGTGAATGTGCGCAATTCAAAAAGTGCTGGTTCTTTTTGATCAGACCTCGTATGTGTTTCCCACATACCTCCATAGTTTGAAGAAGTAATTGACCCTGCTTTCCAGAGTTAGTTAGGATTTATTGTTATCAGAACGTGTGGTTGATTATTACATATTATTTAAGATAAATTATTTATAACGTTGTGTATGATTTCACAGGTCGAAAGAGCCACTATGAGGAAAAGAGGGTGGGACATGTTGGTGGAGCTGCTATCCAAAAAACACCTTTTGCCTTCCGTGAAATATAATATTCTCAACGGGTGGTTGGGCCCTTCATACAGCAAAAAAGAAGCTTGGTTAGTTGGCACGAAAATACTAGCCTTTCTCAGATTCACACTTAGGCTGTTTTTTGTAGTCTGATTCTGATCTGTTGATGGTAGTCACTGAACAAGTTAGAGTTGAAGAATCTGGCTCCTATTCTCAACTGCCGAAGTACAAAATTGGGACTGCTTCCACCAAGATGTGGTGCAGACTGAGATTGTGTCAGATTGAACTGCATGAGTGTGAAACTAGCCATGTATTTTTATGTTTAAATGTGCTGTGGCTCACTTTTTATCAAATTGCAGCGATTACGACAAAATTCAGACGTATCGGTCTATGAATGACATTCAGTTGGTGACTCCGTATCTTAAATTGGAAGTGATGCTTGCCAAAAGCCGTATTGTAGAATGGGCTGTGAACAATCTGAAAGATTACATTCAACAGGGTTGGAAATGGAGTAAGCTTTATTCGCGAGGGAACTTCACATTTCCACGCAAATTGTCTTGGACCAGGTAAGATGGTGATATTCACATCATCAGTTCGTTCTATTCGTCTTAATTATTTATCGTATACAAGCAGTAATTAATTTTAAACGAAGATAACGGGACACGGGTTCTTATCTGTGCCCAAAAGTGGCCCATTTCCACTCAAATTGATTGGATTCAACCTCGGCTCTAAGGGTTGGTTCTGGACTCTTTCGTCTAGTCATCTCTACATACTGAAGAATAGCCCTGGATGTCTTTGTTCGTGCACTTCTGGTTCTGCACTGCAGCGGACATTCACACAAATAATGTTGAACCATTTCAATTTCCCCACATGAGCACTCTGTCCTAATGTTGGGATTGAGTCTATTTAGTGATTTCCCCATCGCATGGTGCCCAGGGACCTATGAATCTTCTTATTGGAGTTTCATTCAGACTCATTGCACTAACCGGTAGTCTGTTCATTGTATTTCGTGGTACCAGTGATCCTGGAAAAGCTGAATCCCCCCTCCACCTTGTGGTGCCGTGGCCCATAGAAAGGCAGATACAGCCTTTGCCAGCTCATCTGCTCTCTCATTTTCCCCAAATCCTTTGTGTCCTGGCATCAGTAGTTGTGTTGCCTTGTTGTTGTTGGTCACCTCACGTAATTTACTCACGTTTTTGTGTTGCGATATCGTATGCAGTGGGGAGTGTGCACGATAACTGGACGGAGTATTGACCCAACAGGGTCTCCCAATCTTTGGGGGAAAACTCAACCCCTAACACAATGTTTCTCTTTATAGCAATACATATAGCATTGACTCTCCCTTGTTTGGGATAAGCACCATGGCCTAACATCCTAGACATGATTTCGGAGACGGAATTTCTCCACCTGTACCACACCACCTTAACCAAGATTCGTCAACAATGCCCATAACATAACTGTTAATTTTGCAGCTGATCCCCACTATCTGCCCTAAGTCCTTCCTCTCCATCATCAGAAGGCCACGTTTTATGTACGTAGTGTGTTGGTCCTGAGATAAAGCGTTTGGATCGCCTCACTCCCACAGCGTTCTAGACAGTCTGATGCATTCTCTTTGCACATTCTCTCAAAGCCCTAGTGACGGAGATGTCCCACAGCGGGGAATTAGCCTAGCCCTATGGATATAGTAGACGAACCGAGTCTGGCCAGATGGTCCCTTCATGACCAGGAATCCAATAAACGTTAACTCTATTATAGTTTGCTAAAGAGTTGAGCCGCATCCTGCACTCTCTCCTTGTTTTGACGTTGTACAGTATTTCTTCTTGCTTCACTGTCGGTCATTAGGTTGATATTTGTATTGCTACATCCTTTATCATGCATTATGATGTCCCCAGCTATGATAGCGTACATTTCTGCGAATAACTTTACACTGAATGCGTGTCATTAACAAATTCAACTCTTCTTCAACAGTCAAGGGGCACCAAAAGTATACAAATACATTAATTATTTGTAATTTATTCAATAATCAGTGTGTTGCACATATATTCGCTACTCAGTAAAATAAGGCCATACTTCATGACTATAATTAACACATGAATTAGGAATTGCGTACTATAAAAGTCTTATTAAAGTTATTCTTAAGAAACACCCTTTGATTATGGAAGCGGTAGCTAGATCTCACTCCCACGAGCCACTATTGGCACAACACTCTTCACATTTAGACTTCAATGACTCAAAAATGTGCTTTTCTTATTGCCCAGGTTCACCATTATCATGCTAGCCATGCTAACAGAACGCCTAGATGGGAATGAATTGAGTTTAATAATAAATTCGGGAGTTCTATCACTTATACAGCGAGCTCTAAAAGAAATTGGTAAGTCTACTCATTCATCAATGTACGCGAACTTACGAATCAAATCTCTATTTTTATATATTACGTTTTCATGCAGACCCTAATCCTCGCTCAGATGGAAGTTCTTCGGAAACTAAAGAAACTCACGTAATTTACGAAGACCAATCGTTCAGTTACAAACAGCAAGATATCAACTCACTGACTGGAACTGATATTGCGTCGATGCTTTCTATCGGGACAAGAGTGGTTCGCGGCCCAGACTGGAAGTGGGGTGACCAGGTACTGTTTCAGTTTTGTGCTTCTTTTCTCTCCTTGATCCCTAGTAGCCCCATTTCTTTCGACAATTTTCCAAAGATTGTAGAACTTCCCTGATTAGGTTTGTGTCATGTCTGTCTATTGTGTGTACAGGCCACAAATAACTTACCAAAACTCTATCTGATGTTGTTGACACATTCAAAAATTCTTCAGAGTATACCCTGAAGACGTATCTGTGTAGGTATGCTATTGTGCTTTCTGAAGACAGTGAACACAGCGAAGAAGATGAAAACCACAGGAAGAGGTTACAATCGTATCTGCTGAAGGGCAACGATGGAAATGACTAGCTACACACCACCCAACTAATAACATATTTATCATTCAGTTCATGTGAACTTGATAGAACGTAGCTCAGCAAACGGATGATACTTAAGGTTCCAGAATTTATTGAGGTGCTCCTACTTATGCCGCAACCATTATTGAGTAATGAGTATGTTGGTAATTCACGAGACAGTTAACATGATTTTTCTTGGTAGGATGCGTTTGCAGTTTTAAAATTATTGGGTAAAAACTGTGAGGAACGGGAGTAGATAGATTCTGGAATTTCTTGAGTTGCTCATAATTATCCTGTGAATGTTATTAAAGCGCCATCATATACGTAGTTTACTGGACTAACATTCTGATTTTTCAGCGAACGCTAGCGAGATTTATAAATACTTTGCTAAAATCGATTTTTTCGAAATTTTTGATAATTTATGGTGGTGCTCTTACGAATGAGAATTTTATGGTACTGTCGTGTTATTTAGGACTGCTCGCACAAAAAATGTAATCAAAATCGTTACGACAGTTTTTGGGAGAAAGAAAAAGTTGGTTTATTCGTCACTATGATAACTATAGTTATTTTTGTACCGATTTTGCTCATAACTTTATTTTGGCGTCTGAAGTGATCTGAGGGCGTAATATCAAATTTGAGTCGATTAGGTTCTTCCAATTTCTCTCGATTGCGTTGACAGGTACTCGCCCCTTTGCCCAAATGGTGTTTTTCGAATTCAATTTCCCTTAACAAATAAAACATTTTCTGCCTCATACATAACTTGCCTTCTAATACGTAGGGCTGTGTTAAGTTCACAAAGGAGGTCATAACCTTCTTCACAAATGGTTATAAACTTGCTTAGTAGCAGTCGAAGCTGGAAGGTTTGGTTGACCTGTTTCGTCGTGCATTGAAGTTACCGTTTACTCTAAGGAACTGGCTCGTCCAGTGGTGGCTGTCCCCTTATCCTAAGATGTACGATAGGGAGGTCTTTATGGATAGTAGGTCTATGGCCCAGAGTAGGGGAAGCTCCTTTTTCGCTCTCTTGCCCTCCATGCACCCAATGGCCAAGTCCTAGAGTAACTGGCCAGTTATCACTTGGAGTCCATCAGTGGATGCTGTCTTGTGAGGAGTGCAGCTTTCTGGGTTTTTGATTGAGTATTAGTTTGCTATCCCAGGCAAGGGGGTGGTAGCCAATCACACCTAAGTAAATGGCCTTGTGCATTAAGCCTGCCTTTTAGGGACTGGAGGTATTGGATGAAACGCCACTTATCACCTATATTGATTCCTAAGTACTTGACTTGCCTCTCGAAAAGGAGCCTATGGTCGCCAAAAAACGTATTGATTGGCTATTTACTTTTCCCTTTAAGAGGACGAGCTGAGGTTTTTCCTCAGCCACTTGTAGCTTGACCTGCCCACACCATTTTGTGACGATTCGCAGCACTTGATGGGCCTTGATTTGGTGGATCAATTGTGCACGAATCTGTGCCGTCAGGTCGTTCACATACGTGTATGGCTTACAGTCAGTCTCTATGAGGCTCCTGAGAAGACCTTCGAAGAAGGTGGTCAAAGTGCTAATCCTGAGGACAAAGCCCTGTGGACGCCCCTTCCCTATCTTTCTCTGTGCTGAGACTTGTCTGCATTCGGTCATAGCAGTTCTATTAGTCTACTAACTTCTGAGTAGCTATAAATATTGCGTGCTTATCCTTATTATTGAAGATTGTATAGTCTTGAGGCGCCTTGACTCATGTGTTGCTTCAATGCTACAGTTTTTTCGTACTACCAATTTCTATCCAAGCTCTACCAGATGTACGAGGCATATCCACAAAGTAAGTGTACTGAAGCTCCCGTAGGCCGTAGGGAATTTTTTTTGCTATGTCGGGCACACTGTCGTGTAGCGTGACCCCTCCCCTCCCACACAAGACCAAAATGAGGTCAGTACGTTGAAAACTGTGGTCTCTGGAGCATTTCTCGTGAAAGATGTCGATCGACTCTGCCGCCAACTGCGAAATCCGTGCGGTCATCCGGTACCTCGTTGTTAAGGAGAAATCCCCGATTGAAATTTTTAATGAGGTAAAGGCAATTTATGGTGAAGGACGCATGAATCGTACGAGTGTGTACAAGTGGTGTAGGGAGTTTAAGAACGGTCGTACGAGTGTGCATGACGAATTGAGGAGTGGGAGACCGTCGATTGTGACTGACAAACTTGTGGAAAAGATTGAGAATGCGGTCCGTGACGATCGCAGATTGACTCTGGACGAAATTTCTACGAAGTTTCCTGAAATATCCAGATCTTTGCTGCACGAAACAATAACAGAAACCCTCGGATTTCATAAACTGTGTGCAAGATGGGTCCCAAAACAACTAACTGAACAACACAAGTTGAATCGAGTGCAGACCTCTAAAGAGATTTTGGAACGGTATGAACTGGAGGGTGATGATTTCCCCAAGTGTATTGTTACTAGAGATGAGACTTGGGTTGTACACTATACTCCAGAAACCAAGAGACAGTCTGAACAGTGGCGTCACACCACTTCACCCTCAGCCAAAAAGTTCAAAACCACAATTTCTGGGAAAAAATCATGGCATCAGTGTTTTGGGACCACGAAGGCATCATACTGATCGATTATTTGCCTCAGGGGGAGACCATAAACGCGGCAAGGTATTGTGAGACCGCATTCTCAATCTTTTCCACAAGTTTGTCAGTCACAATCGACGGTCTCCCACTCCTCAATTCGTCATGCACATTCGTACGACCATTCTCAAACTCCCTACACCACTTGTACACACTCATACGATTCATGTGTCCTTCACCATAAATTGCCTTTACCTCATTAAAAATTTCAATCGGGGATTTCTCCTTAACAACGAGGTACCAAATGACCGCGCGGATTTCGCACTTGGCGGCAGAGTCGATCGACATCTTTCACGAGAAATGCTCCTGAGACCACAGTGTTCAACGTGCTGACCTCATTTTGGTCTTGTTTCGCCAATTATATTCTACAACATAGCAAAAAAAAATCCCTACGGCCTACGGGAGCTTCAGTACACTTACTTTGTGGATATGCCTCGTATACTGAGCGAGAAGCAAACTCGATTGGTTGCTCAAAATTGTTGAATGCGTGTAGAGCTGAGGAAAGTTGAGTGCTGCGTTTGACCTGGTATTTTTTTTTGTTTGTCTACATATTGATACTAGTAGAATAAATTATCGGCGAAGTCTCTGAATAGTGTAAATAGTGGATATAATTGGCGACAGATTGATGTTGTAGAATAAAGAGGCACTGAAGCACTCTTGTGGCACTGATTTTATTACTGACGGACACAAACTCAATTGGTTTTGGTAGCTCTGAAATGCTAAAATCTGTAGATTTAAATTTACAAACGGAAATTATTTTGCTAGCAAAAAAATGAATGGTAGAACAAACAACAAGCTAAATATAAACACAACAAAAGCACATTCCTGTTTGTAATGGTTGTACCAACTATTGGAACCAGTTCACGTTGTCAATTCTAACTCGTTCAACTTCAACTGTCTGGTCACGTTGGGTTGTAATACATTTCGTTATTCCGACAGGACGGGTCACCTCCCGGCGAAGGGCGGGTAATAGGAGAGCTTGGCGAAGATGGTTGGATTCGCGTCCAATGGGATAACGGTTCTGCTAACTCTTATAGAATGGGCAAAGAAGGAAAGTACGATTTGAAACTGGCAGATCCGCCCATCACCGAAGATCACGAAGTTGAAGAGTCTGACATTGAATCCAGCAAAGGTCAGAATAATAACTTTCGTCTTGCCTTTTTATAATAGCTAACAATTTATCACTTTTTAACAATAAACTTAGGACTCACTAAGCACTTCCTCGTTCGAATTTAGTGCCACTACTTTCTGGGAACCAGTGTTTGTAGCTCTTTCTAGCTTAAATAAAATTGTGGGTATTATGTTCTCTCCAGATTATCCTCCTCAGGTCAAGCTTTGTCCTTTGCTCGACTCTTTCGAACCTCGACGTGGGAGTTGTCTCTCATCCAATTTCCAAGGGAAAATTGTGAAACTATTTTTATTTTCAATCTAACTCACCCTACTGATAACTTGAGAAAAAAAGATAATTATTGGGTTTATATTATACATTGTTTCTCTGAACTCTGTTTAGCGACTACAAGCTCCCAGGTTTTCAGAATAGTGAAGCGTTCGTCTGTCGAACCTACTCAATTTCACACGTTTGACCTAAAACACACTCCTGAACCAACATTTTTGTTTGCTACTAACCAAAATTGATGAGGTCGAGGTGAAGGCCCATGCTACTTTCGAAATTCTCGGCAAAGCTCACAAGACCAGAGAAAGATACATTTTTTCCGGTTCCCACACACTGGTAAACTCGCTTTACGACAAGGACCTTCTTCATTTGATCTCACAATAAACGGAAAATATCGTTATCACTCCCAGCTTCACGACCGCCTCTACTGGTCCACTATTTCTCCCATACACCCGCTCTATGTTTCTTTACAGTTCAGTTCCCCACCAATCTTCTTCCTCCTCCAACTTGCAGAACTCAAAAGCCTTTCTGTTAGATAGTAAGAACGTTCCTCACTTCTCACCTTTTACTTGAAATCAAGGGGAATTTTGTGGCACCTTTACATTCAAAGTGGCAACTACTCAACTCTCCTCTCAGCACTTCCCCTTTCCCATCGCTGCGTAAGGCGTTTCATTCGTAATAAAAATAATTCACAAAGAAGCGTCTTTTTAGCGACGTACTTTTCCTTCTGGAGTGTGTAGTGCTTACTTCATTTTATACGCGATCATGTAATGCAAAACGTAATTTATAATAATTTGTTACAGTGTTCCTGTCGTTCGAAGACAACAATCCGCGGGGTATTTTGTGTCAATCGTCCGTGCTGTTATTGTGGTCAGTCACAATATCTGTTGGACTTAATGCAGACTCAATGCAACCGTCGAGTATGAGAATATTTACCTGCCTGCTCCGAAATTTATTAAAGGTATTTGTCGTACTTTCCACGCCAACGCTCGATTCTGTGCATTCCTTCAACTAAGCAAGCATGTTAACTCTCATTAGATTGATCGTCAAACAAACTCCGTTCATTCCTCTAAAAGCCCAACTTTGGCAGCTTCGACTAAGTGGAGTGGCGTGGGTCTCAGGGCCTTCTGTAAACCTCACTCATGGCCTTGACCAAAGAAAGGAAACTATGGGGGCTGTATGTTGACACAGAGGCGGGGTTTTCTCTAATAAAAAACCAATTATTCAAGTGCTAACAAAGTCGTATAATACATAAAAATTAGGAGATAAAAAAATTAGGAGCTATAGTTAAGTGAAGTCAATATAAAATAAAACCCTGCAAATTATTACACAATGGTTTATTATTCTCATGAACAGCTTGACCTAGTATTAGTGCTCCCCCATCCCATTCGATTCAGCATCGAATACTAGTAAACCATACGAAACATGTCCTGACTACAATGGAACTATGGAAACAAAACGTCTGATGATTTTGCCCCGTCGGGCGCTTCGAGCGAACCCATTGGGAGGCGAAAGGGGAGTTGAGCCGCCCGCCCTGCAGCGTTGCCGCCATTTTTTTTGAGACAGGCGGGAGGGAGGGAGTTCAAACGACGAAACGCTGTAGCTCCCGCGTTGTACTGCGTTTCGTTAATTTTTATAACCGTTTTTTGCCCATTACAACCACGGGCTTCATCCGATCGGATTGCCGAGATGGCGGGCACAACTGGATACCAAATGGGATTTTTGTGCGAAAGAAGGAATTTTTTAGACCACGTTAAAGGCACAAAACGGGCTGGACGGCGGTTGGGGGACGGGGGACGGTGGACGGACATTGCAGATTTGGAATCCCCATGTCTTGAAAGGTAAAGTATCAAATTTTGAGGGGGGGTTGTAAAAAATGTTTCGTGACCGAAATCATAGGGTTATTATTCAGAATGAATAATAAACCAAAACGAGAACAATTGAAATGAAAAGTATTAAGACTACTGTCCTTTTGAAATGTAAAAAATTATACGTCTGACCGTTTAAGAAGTCGTCGATTGATGTTTGTGTAAGAACTGAATGTGAGGTGGGATGCTGATGACCCAGGGAATCACCCGAAACGAGAGAAGAGAAGAAACTGTTCTTGAAGATGGGAAGAGTCGATCTCCAAAAGCTTCATCGTGGTCAAAGATTAGTAACTAGAAGTTATTGATAAACAAATGGCGCAAACAGGGACAGTCTGAAGAAAAAGAAACTGGGATTCTTAACTGTACTTTCCTACGCATGTGAAAAAGAGGAAATAATAATGAATTACTTTTAGCACTAACACTCGAATGGCTGACTGTAAGATTGCAAGAAGTTTGTTTGGTATACCTCTATCCACATTAGATTCACATTATCGCTTAATAGCCCTACCTTATTTTCTTTTTTTTCACCCCCATTACCCCTACACTGCCACATTTTGTGTTTACGTGCAAATGTGCATATTACTCTTTCTCATCTTTTCAAAAATCTATTTCCCCTTTTCTTACAGTTTCTTCCGATTCTTAACCCACGTTACATTTCTTTCTCATCACACTACTTTTGTTACTCTTTATCTGAAGGCTGCACGTCGTAGTTTTGTGGGTGTAAACCGCCTTTTCGTTTACTCTTCCCTGTAATGAATTATTATACCCGATCGAACAGAGAATCACTCCCGTTTAAGATGCAGATAAGTTCCAGCCTCGTAAGAATGGGATTTTTTGGGTCTCACCTTCGAAACTCACTCATTATCAGACTACCAGGAAATGGAATTTTGGCACATTTTGGACACCCCCCCCCCCATCTCATTCGATGGATGTAGTTTTAACGTTTTCCGAGTATCACAAACATTACAAAAAGAAAAGAACCAGATCGTTACAGTTGTCCAACAAAATTGAACTACAGACTCACTCTCGTAGGGCCAACATGGAGGGTTTTTTCGATCTAGTAGGCCCACAACGTACACATCTGAAGACAATTCACGTTTTTTGTTAGCTTAGGGTAGCGGAAAGTAAAAAAGTTAGTCGAAGAAAGAAAGTTAGTTGAATTGCGGAATTCCCGAGGTTGCTCCTGATTACCAGCAACAGTAATTAAACCATTTCTGTGTATACAACTTTTTAGAATGCTGTTATGTATGTGTGTGTTTGTAAGGAAAACCACAGCATCGAGTTTTGCAGAAATATTTGATAATATTGGGGCATTCTCGTCCTTTCCGAACAAATGACAAGTTTACATTACTATTAGAAACCGTGCAAAATAAAATTAGATCTAAATCATCTTAGCCATTAAAAAAAAACGTTATTGTTCGTAGAATATTATAGGGGTGAACATGAATTAATATAGAAAGGTACGTAGCCATTAATTTCCATATCTTCCAGTGGAATAGTTAGGTAGCTTTATTTACAAATAACAGTGTTAACGACAGCTTATAGTTATTATCACAGCCATACTGAGTAGTTTTTGTTGTGCAATTACTTAATACGTATCTTATTTATGATATCACAGGCATGCAGGGTAGTTTTTTTTAATTACCGGGATTGAGAGCATCTTGAGGTTTTTTAAACGCCAGGGAGATAGTGGTGGAGGTTATAGGGCAATTCCTTGTATTAAAGTGTTAGGATTGTGAGTCATAGAGTCGCTGTTAGTTTATTATAATGAGTTCATCTATACGTGGGAAAGTCTGAGCTTATGACTGAGTTCCTACTGTACCAAGGGGATCCATGGATCATTTTGATGACTTTTGTATGGTTTTATCGTTTCTTTTTGCTGCAGAACCCCTATAGTCCACATAGTGTATAGCCAAATAGGGTGGAAAGAGAAGACATTCGTGGTGTTGAGTTCAAGAGCAACTTGAGTACAGGATGGGTCCAAAGACACCACACATTACAAGTACATTCCAAGTACACATTTCTGACATCAGGATTTTGTGCTCAACTCCAGTTGACTAATGAAAGTGGCTGAATCTGGTCAAAGGACTTACTGAACTAATTTTTAGGATATTGTATTATTGTGTTATTGGTAACTATAATCAGACGCATTCTTTTCAGGAGGCTACTTCAGAGCCACTAGTGAACATTTCTCAAAGTCATAATTGGATGAGTCTTGGTCTTCTTCGAGTAATATGCAGCCACAATACCGCCCTCTGCAAAGCCCTAAGCTCGCCCCCGTGGCTCGACCAATTATTTTCACTCGTCACGTGGCAATCCACCACAGACTTGCAAACTCAGGTAATTCCAATTTTTTCTTTATGGGTAATACTCCCACTGAGCCTGGCTTTATGGTTAACGTAAACGTGGGGTAGATGAAGCCTCCCTTGGCGAGAACTGAGATGTACTGTCACTCACCCTAGTACATTTAATACTAGGGAAGTCGAACTCGCTCAACGGTTGAGTGAAAGTGACAGTTTGTTGCTTTGTGAGCACCAGAGGCCATTTTAGTCCAAGTGCTATAAATTATCTTAATGTTTATTTTGAATTTGTCAATTTCATGGTTTGCTAAATGAGTCGTTTTATAAACAGCTTCTGACTTACCGGCTGATGAGGTCAATCCTCCCTCAAGGCGTAGGTGACGTCGAGGAGAGATATACAGTCTTGGAGAGGGTCTTGAATTTGCTTGGAGAAGTAGCCATCACCTGCCACGCAGACATCCACGTATACAACAATATCGGTAATATCATAATCACGTTTACTTAACCAGAAATAAGATTTCAAGTTTTTCCGTCTCACTAAACTAACCTTTTTAGTTTCCTTTGGCCTAAGAAGTAGGAAGAAAAGTTATGTAATCACCTGGAAAAAAAAATTGAAAGTTTCTCCGGAGTCTGTATATTAAAAAGATGGTCTGTGGTCCGGTTTCAAAGAAAACCGCCTAACCACAAGAGAGAAGAAGATAACAGGGCACCAGTCAAAGCCTGAGGGAACTATGACTGAAGTCATAGCCATTTGAGGCGCATTTCACATCTCCTCAGAGTTAGTTGGAGTCAGCTTGGCTACTTTGGAGGGGATACCAGGATCTACCAGTTCCTTCCAAAAATTCGAGGATCTGTTTCCACCTCATTCCTTTTAAATTTGTGTAGTGGAGTATTAGTTCACCTAATTTGTCAATTCTAGCCTCAAACCATAATGAGCACTTTCTCAGCAAATGATCCATTGTTTCTATTTCCCCTCATGAACACCTTGTGTTGGTGTTGGAATTGATCCTGAGGAGGATCTTTCCCACTGCATACCTATAATTCTTCTTAGTCGTACTTTGCTTAAGTTTAGCGCCCAATTAGCATTATAGCTATTTGTACTTCTAGTTTTGGCAAATTTATACCCTTCGTGGTTGTTATTTTCTTGCTAACGTCTTCCCACATTTTCCTATTTATTGCCCTTCATAATTGTTGCATAGTGATAAGCAAGAATGACTCAGGTCCACTAAAGTTTTTCATGGATCCTGCTTTGGTAGTTCGTCCGCTCTCCCATTCCCGGCATAACCTTTGTGACCTGGTATCCATTTTAGAGTAACTGTAGTTCTACATTAATTGAGTTCTTCAGCCTTGTGTTTTGTTTCCTAACTTAGGGAACTTTTAGTCATTGAATTGCATTTTGACAAAAGTATAGTATGGTGTGGGGGGGTTTTTCGTTTATGGATGCCTGTGGATTCTTGAGATTCAGTCACAATAAAACAAACAGCTTCTCTAGGCCGAAGTTTGATAGGCTTGCTGTGGGAAAGTATGCTGTAATACACATAGTTATGATCGTATCGAGTTTAACACGTTCAGTGCGTACTTCTGTTATATGAACAGAAGCAACCCACCCCACCAGGCGGATTGGTTTTTTTTTCTTCATAAATCTGACCGAAATGGTTCCAATATTAGTAATTTATAGGTAATTATTCTTAATAGTCGAATTTGATTAAATTTTGGTCATTACGCACCATGTGCATGATACGCCTGGTGAGAGTGATGACAGATTTTCTGAGGAATGGGTCTAATAGGAAAATCGTGTATTACAAGGTTCGTTAGGGAATTACCCATAGAAATAGAAACAAGAAATGTTGGTATCAGCATTTTTATTGGGTTGGTTCCATAAATATCTACTCCATCAGCTAAAATACACGTCATGGCTCATACCATAGATATCTCTTACCTACCTTGTCGGAAGAAAATATGTATCAATTACTATATTTATGGTATCAGTCCAATAATATGTCAATCACATACAAGAAAATGTCAATGAAGGAACTATAAATAAATCGAATATATCAATCAGTTTCTCTATATCCTCGTCTTAGTATTTCTTCTTCTCCTTAGACAAGCGAGGGATTTTAGGTTCCGATTGTGCGTCATCAGACATCTAAAATACCAATACAAATAATACCGTGGGTAAAAAATACTTGATAAAGAGAACTAATCATACCCATCATACTGTACCAAAATACGGGACAGAATGGTAGGAAGAGAACAGAAATCAGGGATGGCGCTCTACATATTGGTGCCAAAAACAACGTTTATTTAGTCACTGCCCGTTTGTAATCATGCATTATGAAGTAATTATTAATTTATTATTGATCTTACCATGAATGAGAGAAGAAACAGCCACACGAGAACTCTGGAACGCACAACAATCGAATGTGCAAAACTCCGATTTGGAGCGTCTGTGAAACCGAGTATTTTCTGAGTGAAATACATCTTCAAACTGCATTCTATCGGTTGTTCGTAGTACCTGCTCAGGGTGGATAAAAAAACAAAGACTTTGGCACCGGGCGTCGATTTCTAAGAAAAGTTTGAAATAGCAGCAAGTCATTACGCACCATGTGTGTGATACGCCTAGCTGACCTGACCGGATCCACACACCGTATGCGTGATACGCACTGAACGTGTTAATAGGGCAGTATTCTTAGTGACACCAGACTAACGCGCCATATACTACTCTAGGTCTTGTTATTGTTTGATAATTCCATTTCACTGATGTGGGTTTTAGCTCCATACGTTTCCCCAACAGACCTTCAATATGTAGGAAAAGTTTCTTCCTTTTATCTAATTGACTAACTGCCGAACTAAATAAGCTTAAACTTCATACTCAGCCTGCACATCAATGTGGGACGTTAAAATAAGGATAACAAAAGGAAGAGTAGCAAAATTGGTTCAAAACTTACGATAATTATCATAGTGATCAAAAAACCTTTTTTTTCCGAAAACGGTTCTAACGATTTTTAAGCAGACACCGACCTAACAGAGCAAGTCGGTGGATAACAAAATGGAGCTAATAACCGCAGCATTGCACTCTGCTTTGCTTTCTATCCTTGGAAGAAGCAGTCCCCCAGTGGACTGAAGTTACTCTAGCTAAATGTAATGAGAGCCAGAGAGATGGACGCTAATGGATCACTATAGCCTTGTCTGAGGGTTCTGGGGCGGTCAATACGAGGAGAAAATAGACCTCTGTGTGATGTTTCGTACCTCATATTTGTGATGTTGACTGTTCAAATTAAGGACATTGGAGTGGACATCTCTGCACGAAAATGAAGTTTGGGACTGCTCTTTATGAGGTGCTCCAGTGGGATGAAACGGTGCAGAGCTGTGTTATTCTGCATCAAAGAGATCGATACTCTGCTCAATCGTGAATCCTGTGAGGCGAGTTGGCGGGGTTTCCTCTCGAAATGAGTACTCTTGGAATGTTAATTTCGGCTCGAGCATCGATGTCAGGTACATCTCATTGTTGAATGAGACTGTTTGCTCCTCTAAGCCTTTGGGAGCAAGTATTTGAAGAACACTACTGGCCCAGTACAGGAACGAACTCCTGCAAGCTCCTCTGATAATATCTGCATGCTTTAAAAAATGAAGAAATTATTAATAATGAAGAACTCTAATAATTTATTTTTAGACGTGAAAATCCCTGTACTCGTAACTCCGTCTCACACAAGCACGCTTGTGGAAGAATGCATTTATTTAGTGCGGACTTTACACACTCTCCCGGAGTGGAACTCTGTCTGCAACCGCCTATTGACTTCTAAACTGACCACAGCTGGGGATCTTCTGTCTCATCCTCTTCTGAACCTTCAGGTAAGTAGCTCCTTCTGAATATTAATCGCGTTTTAGAATCTTCGACTGGCGAGTTTGAGTCGGAATAAAAGCAAAACATTAATCTATTACAACGGTAATGTATTTCCACAAATTTTAGTTACAAGTCTAAATCAATTTCTGAGAGTGCACAGAGAGTGAAGCTTTTTCTGTCCCAAAAGTATCCTACTTCATGGATACACAGATTGATTTTGTGTTGAGATCTAACCATTCTTATATCAGTTTAGGATGTAACTGCCATACAAAAGGGCTTCTTCTTTCCGTTTTCTGTTAATCCTTCAAAATGAAAAAGTTCACCCATTGCATATTATGGAAAGATTTATCTTTGTCGTTTTATCTCAATCCAAAATCAGTAAGAATTGACTCATGACATGAAGAAAATATTAAAAACAAATTTTTGTTGGTCAGTTTAATTTGCTAATACTATTGCACAGTGAGCGCATAACGTACTCAACGCATACTTATGTTAAATTCTTACATTCCAGAACGAAATAGACCCTGAAACAGTTACAATGCAATGCAGCGCAATGGCTTCTCTTTTGGTGCTTGGAGGCATCGACTGTCGCCCTCATTTAGGGTCGATTGTTTCGACTCCGAATATGACGAATGGTGAGTTTCCCCTTGACTTTTAGGTAGGCTTAGTAAAATAACGGTACGAAGCAGCAATATATCGTAACAGTAAAATAAATGAAAATTAAAATAAATCGAAATGCTAAATTGACTGTATAATTATAATATAAATTATGTTATACATAAACATATATAGGTTTTCCAAGTCTAATCAAGAACTTCCTTCTCTAATCACGAAACTACGAACAGTGATTATCTGTTGCTATATCTAAATTTATCTATTAAATCGGAAGACATACTATGGTAGGTATATAGACAAATATAGACAATATATATAAACAAACTGCCCACCTATCTATCCTATACTGTACTTGAACGTGTGCAGCCTCTTTCCTCGCATTATCATTACCTAGCTTGTGCCAATAATTTAGAAAAAGAGTAACTTTTTACGTTTCTGAAGACCCAAAAAAATAAAATTAAAACGAACAAAAAAATCTAGGAAGGAAATTTAAAAGAAATTATGAAGCTCGTAATTAAGGAAAATGGCATCATGAAGTAAGTGAATTAAGTTTGGTTGGGGGGGGGGGGGGACAAAATCAATTATCTTCTCAGGGTATAATGGCACAAACAATAATTACAATAAATATCAAAATAAACTTAATCCAAATAAACAAATAAACTGGAAAGGAAAGACTTGAAGTTGCGGTGAGTGGCGGCAATGTCGATATGGTATGGAGATCGACGATGAGAGCAATCAATGGAGATGTACGCGAGATTTGAGGAAGAATCCTTCGAAAAGGGGAGGAAAATACGGTATTTAGAAATGTTGGGATTGGGAACCAAAACCCCCTAAGCAAACCTCCTACGAACGTTCCTTCGTCTCAGGTTATCTTGGTTGGCGGGAGATGAGACTCTGGGACATGGACGACTGATGAGATGGAGCTGCATGTGGCCGCGTTTGAAAGACAGCTCCTCGTACAAGAGCGCGTAAGAGCTTCTATGTTACAGGCTTCGTCTAGAAGGCTGAAAATAATACACAACATATTCCTTTTTGGAGGGGATTCGCAAACATCGTCAGTGGTTTTCTGTTTCAATTTCTGCAATTTTCCATAATTTTAATAAGAACTTGAAAGATCGAATGAATCCTTTTCCATCTTGCATCCCTCATTATTTGTGTCTCTTCTACAAAATATGCCTGCGGCAAAAAAAAATTCTGAATTCTCAATCTGACTTGGAAACCCTCTACTGCATGTAAAATAACACTAAGTTACACCCATGAAATACAGTCAAATGGAAGTAATAAAGGGGTATTTAACGTCCCTGCGCCAAATTGAGTTCTCTCAGCTTCGTGGCCTTCTTCAGATAGTGAGTTGCACGCCGGAACGACAACGATCCCTTTTCAGGTGGAAGAACCAGTGGCTGTCGGTCGTAATGAATTCTTTAAGACAATGCGAATAAATAGAAAATAATCACGTACTGTTGTCTAATCAAGAGATGCCTGCGTGTGTCCTTAGAGGAAGCCAAAGGGTTTGGTAGCAACCAAATCTGGAGCGTATCCTGCGTCATAGCGCCCTTAACGAAGCCCAGCTGAAAAATGGTGGTGCTTGTGATTCTGTTCCCTTCATCAGCTTCTATCAACCTTTCTGCCACCGATTTTCGGTCTGCCACTAAGCTACAATTGGTGTTGTGACAAATATCTACCCTTTATTCGTGAATGAACTCACTGGTAATTGTAATAACAATATCAACAACAAAATAGTCGTGGAAAATGGCGGAGAAATCAATAAATTATTGACAGTCCTGTTCAAAATGAACAATTTAACTGAAACAAACGAGCACCTCTATACTGGTCACTGATCCTTAGGTGTTGAAATAGAATGAGTATCACTAAACTCGAGAAGAGGCGAGAATAGTTCTGTGATGAGAGAAATAGTGATAAACGAAACGAATCGTATAAAACATACTGTCAAAGCTCTCCATAACGATTGATATCCATTTCCCACCCACAGCTTCAAGAACCGCCTTGCCCTAATTGCATCATCACCGTCGTTCTCATGAGTGGTCGACTCTTTTGTGAAACCACTTCCTTTTGCTTTACAGTGGGTGGGAGCACTATGTCACATGCTGCCCATGGTTTCTGAGTGTTGTAAATATCCCACTCTGATGTCATATTGATTATGGGTTCCAAAAGCAATACCCAAAATGCTTTAAAGACCACTGTCAAGCTTCATTCCACCTCTGCCTTGAAACCTCTTCTTGAATGAAGATGTCGAAGGTGGACTTTCAGTGATTCTGAAGTGAACAATTCTTGTGCTATGTATCACACCAGTGATTTTAAGAAACTCCTGGCGTTGAACACTGTTGACGGTGAAGCGAGCCAGCTTTCACCTGGTGGTTGACCTTGGGCCACCTCATACCCTAGTTACACTCCTAAACGTCACAAATACCATCAAGCACGCCATAATCCGTGAATATTGACAAAATGCAATGATTTATATTAACAGGTACAATGTGCCGTATCACCAAAAGGGGAAAAGTTGCTGTACAAATGCACGACGATGATTTGGTTAAACTGTACAGTCTTCAATCCGTGAAACATGTGTCATTCCCTCACTTCAGTTTGGATCAAATGCCTATGACTGACGCCCTCTTGGAGACTTGGGCTACGCTTCTCTCTCTCACAACTTACTCCCATTCGTTCAAAACTGTCCCAGGTTAGTCTTTGTCGTATATCTCTGCTACTTCGAGCTCTTCAATCTCCCTTTAAGCAACACGTTGTTTTTTTCTAGCTGGGTGCATAAACATGCCGCTGTTGCATAACCAGCAGCAGGTTTTAGCAGCCGTCAAAGCTTGCCGAGTCTTATTGCAGTATCAAAGTCGCCTGCGGAGGGTTTTGAAACAACCGTATTCGTCACTTGAAGCTCTGAATGAGTGCGACGAAGCTGACACTGACCCCCATTCGCTTCTGATCCACCAGTTGATATTGAATGCCGTTCAACCTTCGCCTCTCAAGTCGGATTATTCCAGAGCTGAACTCGAGGTATGTTCTTTACCATACTTGTGGGGTACCAGTAGCACATGATTACTGTGGGCCTTAATACCTTCTCTAACCTGATTTTGATTTTCATAACCTTGATTACTGATTTCAACATCGTTATCTTGATTACTTTAAAAGTTCTCAATGCGTTTGACTTTCTTTAGTCCTACAAAGTAGGAAGAACAGTTTTGTAATAAGTTGACATAAAAGGTTGACATTTTCATTAGATCTTTACGTTTTAAAGGCTTCTTGCAGCAATGTAGCCAATCGAAATTATACAACTGCAAAGCGTAATGGAGTAGCAGGGCAGCTACTAGGAAGAAAGCTTTGGTCTTCCATCAGCGTCGCTTATCAAAATCGCCTAATTGCAAGGTGATGCTGGAGGGAAAGGGTTCTTAAAGAGCTTTATACAGAAGCCAAATGTTAACATTTTGAAACGAGGAACGCTGGCTACAGGTCGATCAGATCAAACTTTGCCCTGAGCCAACAGTGAAGGGCTACTTCCTTCGTGGTCACTTGCGCTTATTCGATTATTCCTCTTTTCATTGATTTATAGTACAAATTGTCAGGGAAGGCCTGCGCATTTGCCTCCCTTTAACGAGCGACCATTTCGCCTGTTTCTTTCGTGAAATAGCAAGGCCAAGGCTTTTATTTTTGAATCGAGGAGGAATCATTTCGCCTATTTTCATTTTATTATTGCTGCGGGAGCGTAATTTTAATTTGCTTCCCCCTTCCCCCCTGAGTGTAGTTTTATTTAACCGAAGATAAGTGTTTTATAATTCATCTGGTTTGTTTGGTAATTTCATGCCAACACAATTTGAAATTCTCAAGCATGTTACAAACGCATAAACAGAATTTTGACTTAATTATATTGTTTTCTTTCTCAGGAAGCAGCGATTTGCGTCAGTCAGTACCTCGCAACCCAGGCGTTCGTCAGCAGCGAAAATGAACCCAAATCAGTCAGGCTCCCAGCGTCTCTCATCGGTTCGACGGCTTCTCAAGTCCACAGTTCGATGATCGCATCTTCGACAAGTTCCCCTCTTGTTTGCCAGTTGATGGAAATGGGATTCTCCAAAAGGGCGATTGAAACAGCCGTGCGAGTTATGGGGCATTGCTCCAGTAAGTTGTTTCAACTGAGCTTGATATTTCTGTTTTTTTTTTTAACTTTATTGACAGTTTATATGAAGACTTGGGAAGGTGAAGTAATGGGGATGCACCACTTCTGATTTGATTGGTCTGGTGTGTCTGGGAGCAATGAACCGTAAATGTAGCTGAAGAAGTTGTGGAGGCTGGAAGGTAGGAGGGTATTCATATTTCTGGGAGATATCCTCGTACAATGTTTACCTTGGTTAGCCCTACGAATTAGGAAGAAAATATTGTAACTGGCTGAAAAATAATGTTCTTCAGTAACGTTTCAAAGAACCTTGAGTCTGAAAACTATTATTTGAGTGTCTGTATAGAGAAAACGATCATGAAACTTACTCAAATTGGACATGTTGCTTGCAGATCAACATGGGGCACCAAAATAACGGTTTCAGCAAAGTCGATATCAGCGATAAAATACTATCTTTTCTCCCTCAACAACGGCTACAACAATATGTGGGCAAAAACACTACAAAATGATAGTTTAATAATGGGCTAAAATATTCAGGGACATCCCCGGAAATCCTGGATTCAAACTATTGTCGTTGCTCTGATTAAAGTTTTTCTATAATTCAAGTACTTTAAGGGTGACCACTTCAAAAAAAATTGTCTTGAAAATCTCATCAATTATCTATGCATTGGTCATTCAATAAATAAATAAATGGTAAATAGGAACAATCCAGTAAATTCAGTAGTCTTAAGTGTTACTAACATATTCTGTGTAGAACGTTGAGCTAAGTTTTATCAAATTCGTATAGAACCTCGATTTGATTTTTGCTGTAATAATTTAAAAATAGCTTAATACAGGTTGGGCTGCGGAAAGTTGACAAATTGACTCTTGTACAGCTTTGGTAGATAATTCCAACTTCTCTGATTTATTTTCTGTTCCTTTGTCGTCTAAAGTGCCAGGTTGATCCTGGTATCTGCATTGACTACTCTGTAACCTTACAGCTAGCACTCCACTATTGCAGCATGTTGGCGATGGAGAAGGAGTGCTATGGCGGACCCCTAAGGGAGTATATCACAGTGCACTTGTAATAATTGAGGATATTTGTGTTTCTGTCCAGTCATTCACTTTCACAGGTTTCATTCTTATTCTGAAAGTAACTCTTTCAGGGTTCTAGCAAACAGCGATTTTAGTGTACTCTTTCCCTGTATAAATCCCACGCATCCTGAAAAAACGAGCTTTTAGTCTAATAAGCTCGTTTGTTTCAAAATAGGAAGGAGTGATCTTTGAGGTAATGCAAGAATTGGTTGGTGAACTGTATTGGACTAATGTTCGAAAATACACAGATTGATAAGATGTTCACGTAAATACACTTGAGATCACGGCGGAGAACGTTCAGAATGAAGTCACTGGGGAATGAAGACGCGCCACTTTTCACTGATTATAAATTTGGAAGGAATTCGAATTAGTTGAACTGACGTAGTGCGTGGGTTATACACAGGAGGGCTATTCAGACAGGATGATTTCGAGGCGGTGATGAGAGTCCATATCTTGGGTTTGACAGGGGACACCGGAACGAGGAAGTCCTTAGACCTCGGTGGGGTGACAGACAGGCTTAGGGGAGAAAAACCTGAGCGTTGACCCGAGGTTTTCAGGGACAACCCTGAAGAAAGCTACTTATACGTTACAAGTTTATTAATGATCATTAAATAGTCTGGCGCCACCCCAGAAACTCCGGAATCCAAACCGAGCTTAGTTTTTTGGCTAACTTTTTACTTTCCTACGAAGTAGATACGGAAGCTATGTAATCCACAGAAAAAACGCTTTTGAGTTCTTTTCAAATCTTAACGTCTTCACGTTTTCTGAGTACGAAATGTTAGGGGAAAATGGCGATTTTTCTATAGACAAATGACACAACAATGCTATAAAAATCTCATAGGTGAAATAGATAAGAGCAGCACGATTAATCTTTCGACCAAATTCGATTTTAACGCAGTTTTTTCCTTATAAACTCCGCTCAAATGTTACTCGAATCTTCAGAAAATTTGAGGTGGTATTACAATTAAGAACCTGTGCGTTGTGGGTTTAATAGCCCTCATAAAATATATAGGAATTCCTAGAAATATCCAGAAATTCCGGAATTTCAACCACCACTGTTTCACTTTCTTCTCAGACTTTCTACTCGATAATTTTGGAACAGTAATCATTATCAGTCTCAAAAAACATTACATACAAGCGTTCGTTCTTTTTGCAATGTCCTGTGATGATTTCTACTATCCGCCCGAAGGCTAAATTAAAAGTGTTCAAAAACATGCTCAAACAATAGGTAGAGAAAAGTAAGGTTATATTTTCAAGCCTCGCAGCACAAATATTCTTCTTTTCGTCATACCTATTATTTTACCTCCAGAAAGTAAGACTGTGTAGGGTGTACGCAGACAGCCACAGCCGCACTGAAGGTCCTGCACCTCTTCACATACTTGCTGAGGGAGCAGCCTACTTACAAGTGTGCATGTGGTACCTGAGCCTTGGCAAGTGGGGTGGAAGTGGCGCCATTGGACATTGAAGACCTTGGCAAAGGGAAACACATTAACATTGTGTTGGGTGCCAAGTCATGATAGGAATGGAAGGTAATGAGGAAGCCCACAAAACTGACGAAAGACAGAGCTGCACTTGTCCTAGCAGAACCTGAACCCTTCGTAGGGACCTTCAATATCCACTTGAATAAGGAGCTTTGCTGGTGGGAGGAGAAGTGCGAGGCTCTCTATTGGCGGGATGTACCTGAGCAAAGACAGTCAAGGTTGTTTATTAGACTCTCCAGGGAGCGATCAAGAGAGGTCCTCAGTCTGCAGAGAGGAAGTTAACGGATGGTATGTGGCCTGCTCATAAAACACTGTCTACTAGGCTACCAGTTGGCCAAGATTGGTAACCCAGGGGTACAGAGTTGCAGATTCTTCAGGGTGGAGCTAGAGTTAGCGATCCATGTACTGTGTACTTGCGTGGGGTTGGCTGCGGCATGCCTCAGAGTGCTTGGGATACCTGATGAGGTTGCAAGGATCGACTTCATAGTTGTCTTGTGTTTCGTGCAAGAATGGTGGGGACATCGCGTCAGATTGCTCAATAATGGTCGTAGTAAATGTAAGAGCACCACAATAAATTCTGGAACTGTAAGCACTATCACTTTCTACCACCTTGAAGTTATGTTTGACCAAATTCTAATGAACGAATGAAAAATAAATATAATTAATAGCAAAACTAATGAAAATCAGTGAATTTACTTAGAGCTAATGAAGGTTGTGCGATGCGTTGTACCTGATATTTTGGAAGTGTTACCCTAATATTCCTGAACTATAGACACGTACCACTTTTGAAGATCTCATCAATTCTGTACACGTTGATTTTTCAATCTAGGTCAAGGCATAAGTAGCAAGAAGCCCGATAAATTTCGAAACATTATGCGCTACTAGTTTCTATTTTCAATGTTCTTTTAGAAGTTCATATGAATTGAGTGAAGAACACAGGGAAGTTGTGTAATACTTCGCACCAGATATTTTATTCTTCCTTTTAACAAATTTTGGACGTTGTTGTGCCCTCGCCAGAAACCAATACAATCGAAAATAGAACGAAACCCTTTAGCTTCATCTATAATGGTGTCACAAACAACGTTTTTCAAGACTGTATTTATTAATTATTCCCTCAGGCGGTGGCACTGGCGACTCCTTCAATATCGACAGAATCGTCGCTTGGCTCTTAGAACATTCGGACGACCCAATATCAAGATCGGCTTCCATATCATCGTTCGAAGCTCTATCAGATAGAGATTCTTTGTCTGAAGAGTGCACATCAGTAACTGAGGAGGTTTGTACGTTATATATAAATCGTTATTGTGGTATATTGAAGTTAACGGTGATCTCACCCTGTGTGTTGTTGTTGTTACAGCAAGTGACTAATTCAGTTACTCAGTACAACAAGAGAAGCGACTTTCTTAGCAACGACGAGTACGCGATGTACGTCAGAGATAACGTGGCTCCTGGGATGTTCGTCAGATGTTGCAAATCTTACGAGGAGGTGATGGAGAATGATGTCGGTCGAGTTATAAAAGTCGACCACGAGGGTTTACACGACTTGAATCTCCAGGTACAGTTATTATTTCAATTTTCGGTTGTTAGATTTCTGTAGTGCTGAATCTAATGGATGCCGTTTACGTCAAAATGTTCAACAAGCGAAAGAATACATTTGTCTACGACCTTTTTTTGAGGATTAAAAAAAAGGAATAACATTTTAAAATATATAAACCCTCGCCTTTCATCCAATCAAGAAGTTTTTTCCTCAAACACTATCATTGGCTTATTGGTAGACAAGAGATTTGTAACCATAACCACTGAGGTGTGAACTCTGTCGTCTGGTGGTAGAGGATGAGGTGATAAAAACTGATCTACACGCTCATTAAAAGTAGACCATTGGTCACCTACGTCAAACAACAATGCCGTTTTGCAACAAATAATTTAAAAAAAACTTTTTCTTCGTCGCCAATTTGTAGTAATTTAAAGATCAAACAACTGAAAAGGATAGCGCAAATTATGCGAGGGTTCATGTACAAAATGTAGTTTGCTCGTTTTTTATTCTTAATTAAAAATGCAATGTATAAATTAGTTGGACAAGTTTCTTCAGTTGGAGGCGTTTTGGTATTACTTAACTCAACTGATTTACCATACATTTGACCTCCGGGGAAGTAGCTATAAGATGTAGAGCATTCTTACACAAGAGAGTTGCTAACAAATTCTTTCTTTATTTCGTTCATTACGTTGTAGATGCCAAAATTAGAGTTTTTTTTTCAAATTCCTCGTAAACGGCGTTAGCCATTTTTATTACTCTCGCTGAGTTTGTTCAACTACCTAATGTGTACATTTTGTTCTGTAGAAATCATTAAACCCAGATATAACGCCTGAATCACAGAATTCAGACATTGGAAGTTGTGTGGTCAGATATTTTATTCTAATTGTATATTTTTCACATAATACTCTTCATTCCGTGCTACCTTCTTCGATCATTTAACAAATAAAGTTCCCTAATTGTCTGCCTTTTGATTCCTTCAGGTTGATTGGCAAAGCAAAGGAGGGCTCTACTGGGTCAGGTTCATTCACGTCGAAATGCTCGGCTTCTCGTCAAACGCCATTCCTCCGCCTCCGATCAAAATCGGAGACAAAGTTCGAGTGAGGCCTTCAGTCACTGTACCCAAATTCAAATGGGGCTACATAGATCACAACAGCATCGGAGTCGTCACAGGTGATGTGAAACGTTTTGCTCAGCCTCGTATAATTCCAAGTGTATTTACCTCTTTCGTATTTTATCACACCAGTAACGTAGCTCATTCATCCAGTTAAGCGGTGCCAGCAGCCATATCTGCTGTCTGACGCCCTGTCAGCGGGGGGCTTGAGTAAAGTTGTGTGACGCTTTGCTTTAGAAATTTAGAATATGATTCTTCGGAATAGTTTACTAAACCATGGTCACCATCTGCTGGAATTAGAGCGAAGTTTGGATCTGACTTATTTATTATTCACATTGTAAACAATTTTCTGGAAGTCGTCAACACATTAAATAATTGTTTATATCACTTACAGACAAAATAACCAGTTTTACTTTTATTCTAGGAGTTAGCTACAGCGGGCGACGAGTTACAGTAAATTTCCCCGAGCAAAGCAACTGGACGGGGCTCATTTCTGAAATGGAAGTCGTTCCTTCCTGTCACATCGACATTTTATGCAATGGGTGCAATCTAACTCCTATCACCGGCCCGCGATTCAAGTGCAAGGCCTGTGAGAATTTCAATTACTGCGAAAATTGTTTTTACACTCAGAAGAACCACAGGCATTGTTTCAATCGAATAACTGAGCCAGGTGAGTTCGGCGTTCATTTGTGTACATTCACTTCATGATGACAAAGAATTGATTCTCCTATTTATTGTAATTTCTTTTGTCTTCCAGCTCGTACTTTTTTTTTTACCATTTCGTACGCGTGTTAGTCACATTATTGTATGAGGCAGGATGTATATTGTCAGACAATCTCTTTACTTAGGGCCCTGGCTTCTTATACTATTTCATTGGCGCTGGTTAGGGAATTCCTGACTGAGCTGAAGACCCTGGCTAAGGAAGACACCTTAACATTGTGTTGGGCGGGGTTCATAAAGGAATAGAGGGGAATGAAGAGGCTGGCAAACAGCGAGAGGCAGATCTGCACTGATCTCAGTGGGACTTGAACTCCTTTCATAGGAACCACCAACGGCCTCTTGGGTAAGGAGGTTAGCAAATGGGAGGAGAAGTGCAGGGCTGTCTATTGGAGGGATGTGCCTGGCCAAAGGCAGTCAAGGTTTGTTTATTAGGCTCTTCAGGGAGAGGCCCTCAGTCTGGAAGTGTACGGATGGTCTATGGCAAGTTTATAGCTGATTCTACGAGGCAGGTTTTTGTCTACTTCTGAGAAACTTGCTTCGGTGTATCTCAGTGGGGTGGCTCTGTTGCAGCTGGATGAGGTTGTGGGGATGCGGTTCTCTAGGAGACATATTGGGGAATATCAGCACTATGGTACTTGGTGTTCGTGGTAGGGTTCGTGGGGGACAGCACATGAGGCTACTCATGTACGCAACACGATAGGCCCATCTGAGGTCTTAGTTTGTCTCGGTTGTCACCAGCATAAGTGTAAGGAAGGTATCCTGTAAATAAAAGGTAGAGTTTACTTCAGATATGTACGTATTTGAGACCTACTGAATCAAAAAACGAAACTCGGCGAGTGGTGTGTGCCTGTAGTCAGATTTCTGTAAGGATGGCTGAACCGATTGAGCTCTTTGTTTTTTGAATGCTTGAAAATGAGGTTATGGCCACTTTCCATCGTCATGAAGAAACGACGATTCAGAGTACAGTTTATACTAATCGATACCTAACTTTTGTTCTCCATAAACGCATCTGCCAAAATTCGATGACTGGAAACAGGTCTAGGAAGCGAAAAGAGTTTTTCTTGTACTTTGTGGAAAAACGGCTACGTAATGTCTTTAAAAAGTCGTTATCCATAATATTTTTCTCTATAAATGTTCCTCTGACAGTCCGTTGAATAGAATAACTATCAAAACGTGCACAAAATTACTCGTTTTTTTGTTGTTTTCGAATTTTCCGTTGTAAATGCCAAACAACCTTCGTCTTCAACCGTTCTTTTCCCTTATTCTGTTCCCTGCATCTATTTCTGCATCCATCTGTTGAATGGGAATATAAGCTAAGGTACACCTGAAAGTTGGCCGAACAGATCTGATCTTAACTCCAGTTTTCTCAAAAACGGATCTAGTGATTTTGATCAAACTTACAGAATACTTTCAGCACCTACATTTTGTTCTCTATAAATGTTGTGACGCTTCATATTTAACAGAACATAATGAATAGTGAACGTTGTGTCGCATTAACCATTACTTCCCTTCTACAGGAAGCGCCGCAGTCTTTGCCGGCAGACCTGGGCGCTACATCAGGCAAGAATTTCCTTCCACAGACCCAGATATTATCGAAGATTGGATTCAGTGCGTCCAGTCGTTTTCAGTTTCGAGCAAGGAGAACATGGCTCTCAATTTGTTTGACACCGCCGACAATTATTGGCAAAGTAGTGGCCCTCAAGGGAAGGTACGTGTTCATCGCTTAATATCACTAATGAGCCAGTTACGTCCACGTTTTGGTCTAAGCTCAGAAAATTTAGCCTCAGTTCTACGCCTAAATGATTGGCTTGAGATATTTAGTGAGTTCCCTCTTCTTTAATTGGGAGAAGTAATAGGGGCTGCCAAAGAAATTGCCTTCGTTTGTGGACGATATCTCCAAACATAATTACTGGCAGGTCGTTATGGCTCACTGTGGTCGATGTGCCTGTCCTTATTTGCTTCTTGTATGGATTTCCAGCGACTGATATAAATCTCAACCGTTTCAATGAGGGATGGCAAACTGATATATGCGATTGAGATGGAATACTCAACTTCTCTGAAATTCAAACTTGACTTGCGACTCATCTGTTGTGTACCCTTAAGCTAATGAAGACAATTAGAGCTTCACAAGTCTCATCAATCATAGATGATTCGACCACTTGAAAATCCTGTGATGTAATATAATATCATTCATTAGAAAGGGTTAATGGATCTCAAGATTCCTATCTGAGGGGTTAGGAATGGTCAATATAAAACGATTAAACGTGTTTCTAGGCTCTTACATTTATATTTCGTTCTTAATGTATGCTTGAACTTACTAGAGTCGACTGTAGTGGGACATTGGGGTGCTGTGGTTTTTAAAATGTATTTATGTTGTTTTGAAGTAGGAGGGAGGATCGGCTCCTAGTGGCAGCTTTTCCTTCTTGTCTTCTTCGCCCTCATGAGAATCTTGCAGCGTGGAACAATGTCCATAGGTCCTCACATACTGCCCAGCATCGTCATTCTTAATCCCTACGACTAGCCCTGAATCAGCAAGATCTATGCACTGTGGTTGGATTGTTATCATGGGGGAGTGGATGGGTTGTGTATAATATTACTGGCTGTGAAAGAATTAATGGAACAACTCTCACTGGCGGATTTCCTGAAATTTAGTAGCCAAATGAAAAGAACTGATTTAGTTGCTGAAACCAGAGGGATATCTTATAAACTGGGTCGTAGAGGTGCAGAGGAGAATCGCACAGCGAGTAGTTAGAGACTATAGTCGAGTGAAGTTGTGTCTGAAGCTGCTTCGTTTTAGCCAGCGCTGAACATTTTGTCGGCAAAAACGTCAACATTGCCCTTCTGTGTGAATAACTAGGCTGTAAATCCAGGCTCCTAGTCTCTAGTGTTGGCACACACTTGCTGATCCTGGGCCAGTATCTCGCAGGGATAAAGATTGAAGACTAGAAGGAAAGATTGCTCGTGAACCTCCCAAATTGCTGGGCAATATGGGAATTGTTCCTCGCTGCAAGATTCTCGTGAGAGCGAAGAGGACAAGAAAGAAGAGAGTTGTTAGGGCCTGATGCAATGCTCTAAACGGTTCTGCGTTGGCTCCAGTATCGTTCCAGTGGGCTTATTGAGAAGTGATACACATTTTTGGCATTTCGTGGCTTGATAGGAGATTTATGGTAAAGTAGCCCGGTGGACTCGATACTGACGCGACCTACCAAGTTCAATCTGTAGACGAGAGGTTTTAAATATTGACTGGTAAAAAGTAGAGAGTAAACCAGACCTAGTCCCCCCCTCGAGGACCTCAGAGGCTACCTTAGCCCAATAATCAAAGTTCAGCAATGATGTGAGCTACTATGTCTCTTTCCCCAAAATCCTGCCGGTGCAAGTCTTGAGAGTAGTTCTATTCAATTATGAATGTTAAGAAAGTCTATTTTCGTAAACACCTCAACTGAAAGCGTCCCCTAACTGCATATTTTTGTGTTCTGGTTGTTATTTCGTCCGCATCGTCATTTCGTTATAACATGTTTTCTGTCTCACACAGCATAAAGTGCACCTAGACATGCAGCCCGATATTCTCATCCATTCGCTGAAAATGAAAGTTAATCCCCTGGACAGCAGCTACATGCCATCTCTGGTCGTTGTCAGTGGCGGTCCTAATTACTCAAATATGCAGGAACTCTCTACAGTTTATATTCGTAATAACGACACCATTGTCACGTTGCTGAATGAAATGAAAGAGGTAAGTTAGTTCAACTCTTAAGTCACCTTGACATAACTCAAAATAGTGGAAATCCGTTTTTAAAAAAATTGAAAAGAAGTAGTCTCGAGAGGGATTTTATAGTTGTAACGCGATTTCAGTGTTTACAATATCGTCAGTACATGTAAACTGAGGCTTCATTAATTTGAATGGTTAGTTGCAAATGAGATACTTATATAAAATTGGAAAAAGGGAAAAGGCGGAGACGAGCTAGAAACGTAATTTACCTACAACCTTCTGACTCTTTCTCCTTCCCGCCTCCTCCCATCACTTAAAAAAATACCCACGATGTCTTTTGAATTGAAAACATGAGTTCAAGCGTTTTCTAGGTATTTTTTGATGCTGCGTCCAGATGGAAAACAGTAAAATAATTTTAATTATAGTGTGCTGAAGTCTACTAATTACGGGGCTATGTGGCGAAACTAATCGTTTCATCATTTGCACCCCCCCCCCCCTTGACACAGTCCAACCACCCATCAGCTCGACTTGTCACGCCATGCCAATTTCCTACAGGCTCTTGGAATATATTATTTACAGGTTATAGTCAGGTCATGTTTTGTGTCATCTACTGGTATTTTTTCCAGCGAATGGGGATGTCAGACTACATCAAGCTGTTCAGGAGAAAAATAAACCGTTGCGTAATAATCTGCAGCGTTTTTATTTCTAATGAAAATTTCCGTCGAAAAATATTAGGAATATAACGGCTATGTCAATGATCTGAGAAATAACAACTCAAATGCAACCGACAATATTTGTAGAGCTCCTACGAGATACGTCCGAATCCAGTCGGCATCGAAAAATAATAGTAAATGATACGAAATATAACCTGACTACAACGAAACAACGAAAATTGACATTTTCTATGCGATCAGTCACGAGTTCAGTGACGGTTGGTTTTAGGAAGACGAGAGGCAGTGTGAGAAATGATCGGGAGAAACAATAATTTTCACTACATTGTCCTGCGAGTTCCTCCAAGTAATGGACTATGTTTACTGTGATTTCACTGCTTTCCATCTAGACACAGTTTTACACTTTTGAGATTCGTCCTATTCGATTCAGCATTGGAAAATACCTGGGAAACGATCAAAAACACCAAGTGTCGCCTGGACGGCAGATGGGCTTATTTAGAATTCTAGAAGGATTTAGAATCTGCAAGCCTTCAAATGTGAAGTCTTTTTTGAGGCGAACGTCAAACTTATTTCTTAGTATTGTGAGGAGCTGGGCAACGGAACTAAATCCTTTTTCAATTAAATATATTGATAGGCTGAGAGTAGTCCGTGACTCCTGCCAACGTCTACAGGTTCATATCTTACTATTTCAATTCTTTCCCCTTTGAATACTCATGAGCCCCTGCTCATTTATCCCCCCCCCCCCGCCAATCTTAAAATTTTTCCATTGCTCATTATCTTCTACTAATCAATACCTAACTTTTCTTCTCTATACATATCTCCATGAATATACGGTGAACGGAGATATAGGCCTATGAAGCAAAAATAGGTTTTTTACGCTTTTTGGCAAAACGGCTTTAGCGATTTTCACCAAACTCACAGGATGTTTTCAAATAGTTAATACCTACATATTGTTCTCAATAAATGTTCCTGTGACGGTCCATTGAACAGAGATAAAAATCAAACTGTGTCGAAAATAACGTTTTTTCGAACATTTCCGTAAATTCCAGCGTAACTTCTTCACAAAATGTGATAAATCCTAATGGAGTGTCTTTTAGTCACCCATACCAACATTTCGTTCTCCATAATTATTTCTGTATAGATATGTTGAACGGAGATATAAGCCAAGTTAACTCAGAAAAGGAGATTTGTCGAATACTAATTTATCGGTATTCCGATTTTCTCAAAAACGGCTCTAACGATTTCGATCAAGCTTTCGGAGTACTCTCAGCTAACTAGTCCCTACATTTTGTTCTCCATAAATGTTCCTGTAAAAATGCGTTGAACGAAGATATAGCGCCCGCCTATGTAGCTGGTGTTCGAACTTAAAGGGGTGGCGGAAAGTTGTGTGTTGCTACGCACCAGATATTTTTTTAATTGATTTTCGAAAGTAACGCAGATTAAATCCCCTTCATTGGTTCCCTTGTGTTCTTTTTTTTTATGCCACACCAGGGTAACTCGAATTCAGCTATTTTGATAAAATTGTAATAAATGCTATCTCCTTTGATCCCAACTCAGAATTGAGTGGTAAACGTGTAATTTTGGGTTTGAGCGTTTTAAAATGTTGAAATATTGGGTTTTCATTCATTTCAGTATTACGCTTGCATCGAAGTGGCTATCAAACTTTGTTGGAGCGGAGGGATCGACTGCAAAATCCACGGTCTGGTCATATCTGGTCGAAGGAAGCCAATGTTTAGCGAATTGCCTTCGGCTGTTTCTTTCCTCGCCAGCGACACTTGCGACATAAGGGTTAGTAGTTAAATGTTACTGTTAATGTTGGTAGTTTTCAACCGTCGAAATAAATCGAATACTTGCGTCCCAGGACGAACCGAACTCTTCGATTCCGTTCCCTATTTGTGGCGGTAAATCTCCGAACTGTAACTGCGAATAAAACTCTGTTTCAATTATGTTCGGTCGTAATCGTACAAACTTCGCTCCTGCACTTTGTACCAAATTGGCTTTTCTGCAACAACCACCAGTGCACGAAATTATTTTAGAAATTTCTTCTGGCACAGCTTTCTTTCCCACTTGCTCTCTTCATAACTATACTGTCCTGTTCTTCCACCATGTCCGTACCGGTAGCAATTTCTGATTTATTTGACTACATTCGGTTCGCCTGGTCCCCCAACCCCGCCGTTTTGATTACGGGTTCGCAGCTAATTAGTCCACCACCTATTATTTCCTTATACTTGTTATTGAATGTGTCAGTTGTATTGTCTAGCTCGAACATTTCTATTTGTTCGGTAGAAATAAACAAATTCTCAGGTATTAAAACTATTAACTGAAACGCTGATTCTGTGATTGTTTGTGGTAATAGTGGACTGTATCGGTTGTGTACGTGTTCAATGATTCACTGTTGACGACGGTGCTTTCCTTGGCCCAGCATTTACGAGTGCTGATGACGAGGCGACGATAGTAGACGTAGGGCTGGAACGCCGGGCAACTTGGTCGTTTCTGGTTAAGAAAGTTGAATATGCGAAGACACGTAAGGGAAAAACCCTGCAAATTATTACACAACGGTTTATTATTCGGATAATCAGCTTGACCTAGCATTAATGCTCCGAGATCCATCCTGTTCGATTCAGCATCGAAAAATATCATAATGAAACCCAAAAAAAGGTCGAAAAGAACTGAATTGTAATATTAAAATAAACAAAAAAACGAAAGTATCTAGAAAAAACTGAATTTTAATATGAAAACATGCACGCTAAATACTAATATCAAAATTTAACCAAAAATCTATGAAAAAAACCAAAATGAGAATGAAACGAAGAATCTAAAAAAATTGAATCGTATTAAAACCAAAACGTCGGGGAAATTGGAACGGGGGCGCTCGAAGCAAACCCGGGGGGAGTCGAGTGTTGGGAGGGAAGCGAGCGGGAGGCGCCTGCTCGCTCGCCTCGAGAGCGGTTGGTTTTTTAAAGAGACGGGCGGGGCAGAGGGAATTCAAACGACGAAACGCTTGTAGCTCCCGCGTTGTACTGCGTTTCGTTAATTTTTTTAACCGTTTTTTGCCCATTACAACCACGGGCTTCGTCCGATCGGATTAACGAGATGGCGGGCACAACTAGATACCAAATCGGATTTTTGGGCGAAAGAACGAATTTTTTAGACCACGTTAAAGGCACAAAACGGCCCGGACGGGGGATGGCGGACGGACATTGCAAATTTGGAATCTCCATGTCTTGAAGCGTAAAGTATCAAATTTTGAGGGGGGGTTGTAAAAAATTTTTCGTGACCGAAAACATAGGGTTATTATTCAGAATGAATAATAAACCAAAAGGGAACTCAATGCGATCGAGACGCAAACGGCGAGCTAAAGAAAAAGGGAGTGGAGCAGGGAGCGACTACTAACGAGAGGCCCTGTGCCTGGACAAGAAAAATCGCGTACGTGTTTGGAACCTCGACATCAAAGCGTGTACACTGTGTACTATAGATTCTGATTCTCTGAATCTGTGTTGTAACTTGCACACCTTTGATTAGCAGCATTTGAGCGAATCGATTATTTACCAGCTCATAGTAAACAACAGCGCTGAACACGAAAAACCAGCCGCCACAAAGCACCTCCCGACACTTCGATGACAACAAAACTTGCAATAATTTTCTTCTTTCAGCTCTCATAAGATACTTCTCCAAATTCCTTTGGCAATCAGAAACGGGACTCCAACAAGTTCCCTATTTTTGTCATTTTAGCTCTAAAAGTATAAGTCTCTTGTCTGTCATTACACTCATTAGTTTGCCGCTTAATCGTCTTGAAATATCATCAATTTACTTCTAATTTATTCTACAAATTAATTAATTGGTTAATTATGTTTTCAGGAACTCAACAGGACCTACCCAAACAGTGGGAACACCGCTTTCAAAGTTTTCGTCTGGGGTTTGAACGACAAAGATCAGCTCGGAGGCCTCAAAGGGTCGAAAATCAAATATCCCGTCTTCTCCGAAACCTTGTCAGCTCTCAAACCTATTTATATCGCCGGAGGATCGAAATCTCTTTTAATCGTGTCGCACGAAGGAAAGGTTAGTTAATATGTTTGTTAATACATTTTACGATTTGTGGAGAGTGACTCATGTGTGGGAAGTTTGCCCTCTCTGCCCTCTTCCCAGGACAATAATAAATGTACAATTTTCTCTATACATAATAAATCGAAATAAATGAACAGCACTCATAATGTACATCACATTAGAAACTGGCGTACCAAAATAAAATGAGAAATTCTTCCATATATAACATAAACATAGTTATCATCCTTCATTTTTGATCTATGTAACTTAATTCAATTTTGTTTTCTCTATTTATTGTTTGTTTATACGTGTGCTTATCAGTCATATCTAGTAGTGTTTCCTTATACTTGCTTTTGAATTTGTTAGTTGTATTGTCCAGCTTGAACATGTTAGTATTATATATTCTAATTCCCTGAAAAGAGGGAGAGAGAGAGCGAGAAAGAGAGAGCTAACGAATTGAGGTTTGGTTGTTGGTTAGATTTAAGAGTACATATTTGAATCTTATCGTCCTATCTAATATTATTAGTATTTAAAATAAAAAGCGAGAGGTTTTAATTTTATAATTTTAGAGTTTACTGTACTCGGTGTGAAATAAATCCTGTAGTTGTCCGAAAAGAAAAAAAAAGAAAAACTGCACTTCGCAATAACGTTGTCCGAGAGAGAGAGAGAGAGAGAGAGAGAGAGAGAGAGAGAGAGAGAGAGAGAGAGAGAGAGAGAGAGAGAGAGAGAGAGAGAGAGAGAGAGAGAATGTTTTCTTGAAAAGTTACTTAGTTATAATCCTTAACTAGCAAATCAACTATAACTAAAAAACAAATTCCTCTTGTGCGTCTACGACTAAAAAGAAACATGAATTATTCTTATTTGTGGTAGAAAGTTCAGCTGTCTCTAAGCAGTAGCTTTTTGAATTTGGATTTAAAAGTGTTGACAGTCGTGCTTAAAATGGTTTACACGTACGTTATACAAATGATCTATTGAAGATGGAGGCCGCATGCTTCAGTATTTGAATAACTTTATTTACGTTTCTTGTTTGAATACTGTTATAAAGCCGACCTCGATAATTAAGGCTTTATTGAACTAAATTCTGACGTACAATGAAATGAATAGACTAGAATTGAGAAACAAACGATGTAGCGTCCATAGTGACTAACAACATCTAGGGAATGGAAACTAAAATGTTGGCGAGTTTATCACATCGCGGGTTTCTTGAATGAAATCTACCAAGTATATCGGTAGCCTCTGGGAATGTTCCCTCGGAGGCACAGAGTGATTGAGATATTCCTGGCTGCCGTTCGAAGATGCTGGCAAGGGGAAGTTCGCACATCTCGATGACATCACTGCTTGTGGGCTTACACAGACTGACTGTGACAGTAACCTAGCAAACTTCCTTAAAGCTGTGGAAAAGTTGGACATGAATTCAAATTGATTATACAAATAGTTAGGTTTTCTGAATATTATAAGAAAGAATGAATGAATGATTTATTTAACAACCAAGGAGAATTAGGGCCATTAGGCCCTCTCTTCCATTCTCCCTGGAAAACAAACATAACTGCATTTCCTCAGCTTTTTTGCTCATATGAATAGTTTTCTCATGAACATATGTGTTGTATGCTCGCAGACTCGCTTATAACATGCGAAATAACTGCTAATTCATTAACACATTCATAACAGATAAATTACATTCGTGCAAAATAAATTGCTTTCACTCCAAATAAATAACTAACACTCACAGTCACACACCATTCATACCAGTTGGTTGAGGGGGGTGAAAACCCCCAGCCAGCCTCGAGCCCACCCTCCTACATGCAGAGCGTTGGTCAGTGGAGGTCCTGAGACGGCCCCTAAAAATTAACAGAATAGTAAAACAACTCATAGTAACATATAAACCAATCCGGAAACAGCTTAAAAAATAAAATCACTGAGCCCCAGCCTAATCCTGTCACTGCCTCCTTGAACTGGCCGGGGCCACCCTCTCACTCGCTGTCACTCATCCATCCATTCTTCCACTGAAACACAGACACGTAATCTTAAATGATAAGAGGGGCGAGTACTCAATATTCCTCCCCCTCTTAGTCTAAGGCCTTTACACACTATACATACAAAAACTTAATACTTAAGAAAACTACAAATTCTATCACATGACAATTCAAATAGTAAGAAAAGCTAACAACATCATACAGTACATTTAACGTTTACAACTCCTCTCCATTAACGTCACTTTCGGCGAGTAGGTGTTTTCAAAACTTGTCTCTGAATACCTGTGTTTTCAATCGTAAATCAAACAATTCCCTATATTCATTGTACAAACGTGCTCCTTGGACGGCAAACGATCGGTTATATAAACACGTTCTATGTAATGGAATCTGCAACAAATCTCCCACATTCCTCGTGATCTTTGAATGCACATCTCCGGCATATAGACAAAACTACTACTCAGATATTCTGGTTTCCTGAATTTCAATATTTTAAAAACCATAACTGCGGAGAGAGAGAGAGAGAGAGTGAGCGAGGGAGGGAGAAAGAGAGCGCCGGGGATCAGAGTGTCAATCTTAGACAAATCCTCCTGTGCCAATGGTAACCTTTGCGCATTTATCGCGATTAATTTTGAAGCCATTAGGCCACAGTCCACACTGCCAATCTACGGAAGTATGAAGGATTTTCCAATATCATTTTGCATCTCGGTTCTGTTCAAACAGATCGTGGTAATATTTAGGCCCCAAAAGAAGTTGCAACTTAGAAGTATTTTCTCCTGGGCAATTGCCCCAAATGAGGTGAACACTGATGATATAAAAACTTAAAACATAAAATCCCGTCCAGTTCGTATTTTACAATGTAGAAAAGGCAGTTCACTTAACGAAAATTGGTAGCTCAGGTTTTATATGGTGTCATTACAGGAGCGTTTTAGATCTTTTTACTCAGGTTGTTTCAAGGAGGGGTGTGGTGAGTAAGTTTTACCATTCGCCACTAATGATAAATGCCTCCCTCACATACCATACTCTCTTCTGCATCCTCTGACGAGATTGGTTGAGGAGTTATAAAATCAAGCAGTAATGAAGTATTTTTATTTTTATTACTGCACGCTTTTTTGTACCACGTTCCCCATTTTGTTTAAGGTATTCGCCTGTGGGGAAAGCACCAATGGAAGACTAGGTTTGGGCCACACTAATAACGTATCAGTCCCTCGCCAATTGACATCTCTCAGCCAATACGTCGTGAAGAAAGTGGCCGTGCATTCGGGCGGCAAACACGCGCTGGCGCTCACAATCGACGGAAAAGTATGTACACTCATCGCAAACTATTCGGTTCTCATTTTGCCTCGTCTGACGTCATTAAAACGAAATCTATCTCGTTTGCTCAGGTATTTTCCTGGGGCGAAGGGAGCGACGGTAATTTGGGCCACGGAAGCACGCAGAGTTTGGAGAAACCGAGAATGATTGAAACCTTGAAGTCGAAGAAAATCAGAGACATCGCTTGCGGAAGTTCGCATTCGGCGGCTATCAGCTCGAATGGTGAACTTTACACTTGGGGTTTGGGAGAATATGGCCGATTGGGGCACGGTGATTTTGTCACTCAATTAAAGCCCAAATTGGTGAGTATATACGTTCATATATTCAGCTAGTAAACCTGAAAACGAGCGAACGTTTGGTTTTTATAATTTTACGTCGTCTGTTCTCCTTCTATTTGAAGTCGATTGCCATTATAACTTCAGGCTCCTTTCTCGGAAAGTCGTTCTCGGATACTCATTAGTACGAGCCATTATGTGCTAACTTGGTTAGCTCACTGTCGCAGTTGGAAGCTTTGTTGTTTTTTTTAACGATATTTATTACAAGAATAATATCAATAACATAACAACTGAACATTATAGGCCCATCAAGTTAATTTGTTTTCATACATTTATTAGCAGTTTGTAGGTGTTTGTGTTCTCTGGATAGCACCCATTCACTACACTGAATCACTTATCTCGTGACGTCACAAGGTCCAAGGGTTTTGTCCTATCAAGCTGCTGGATGACGTTGCTTTTGTCTAGGAGGTGAAGCGTTTTAGGGTTTATGTGCGCGTGAAGTCGTTGCTCGTGTTTGATTGCATGCTGCTTAATTACTTCGCTCACTGTTTCCATTTTAAGGTCTCGATGGAGGTCGTCGTTACGAATGTACCAGCGGGCATTGACTATACTCCTTAGCACTTTATTCTGAAAAGTTTGGATCATCTTAATTTTGGTCTTTTTCGTACAGCCCCAGAGCTGTATCCCGTACGTCCACACCAGTTTCAGAACTTGCTTGTATATGAGCAATTGATTATGCATGGAACCGAGCAACCAATACAAACTTCTAAACCTCATCTTCAGTTCCTTTTTTCTTTTTGACGTGCTCCTTCCACTTCAGCTTGGTGTTGAGAGTCATTCCCAGGTATTTGGCGGTATTAGCTATGGGTATCGCTCGTTCATTTAACATTATAGGCAATGCAGTTACTTGTTTGTTAGTAAAATTAATGTGAGACGATTTGAGCTCATTCAGTTTGAGTCGGCATTTTTTGGTCCATTCGCTTACCTCATTAACAGTATGCTGCAGTTTTGAAGTTGCTTCTTCAACGGTTTAACCAACTGCCAGAAGGGCTGTATCGTCTGCGAAAGTCGCAATGGTTGTGTTTTCATCGCGTGGGTGAGGCACATCACTTGTGTACAGGAGGTATAGCAGTCGCCCAAGCACACTTCCTTGAGGAACTCCTGCCCTAATTACCTTTAGGCTAGAATATGCCCCCTCATGCTTTACTCTGAAAGATACGATTTCAACAATATATAGAATTCTTCTGGTAGATCTCTTTTAAGTTTATAGTGAACTACATGCTAGACCTTATCAAATGCCTCGGACACATCCAGAAAAACGCTCGCACAGACTTGTTTCTTTTCAAGACAGCTTTCAATTATATCAGTGATACGATGGACTTGATCTATAGTTGAATGTTTTTTTCTGAATGCGAACTGATGATTTGGGATGAGCTCCTTTTCTTGGATAGCTGTGGTGTGACCGTTCCGTGTGGATTTATTCGATGAAGTCCTTTACGTTCATGTTGTTTGTTACACTTTTTACTCAAATCTTTATGGTTTTTATTTGTCGAATTTGTCGCGATGTTGGCAGAGCTCAACGACCCTCTCTAAAGTTAACTAATTGCCTTCATCAAGCAGTCGGTGAAGTAGATTTTTATCTGCTCACGTACCACGTGGTTACAGTCCCCATATTTTGCAAAATGTGGCAGCAATTTTCAGTGCAGTCGCATGCGCTTCTGATGGGGGTAAATCGCTCCAGGGGATCTCTCTTCCACATTTCCTCGGTGGAACGTTGTTTGGTCTTAATACACCCACAAATATAGTGCAACTGCTGGTATTTTCGACTCTAGAGCCGTTCGTCGGTAACACATACCAAACTAGGTTGACCCTAAACACAAATTTCCCTAAGAAGGAAATGTAGAAGAGGTGATTCCTCTGAAGGACTCTCCAGTAAATACATTAACTCATAAATTAATATAACATTAATACATTAACAACTTATTGTTTAAATTTCAGGTGAAGGCCCTGTTGGGTCACCACATAGTCAAAGTTGCCTGTGGAAGTCGAGACGCTCAAACGTTGGCTCTGTCGAGCGAAGGGCTCGTTTTTTCGTGGGGCGACGGAGACTTCGGAAAATTAGGCAGAGGCGGGAGCGAAGGTTGTGACTTACCGCAGAACGTCGAACGTCTCAACGGTTTGGGAGTTTGTCACATCGAGTGCGGTGCACAGTTTTCTCTGGCTCTTACGAAATCTGGGCAGGTACGGGACTATCCTGAGTTTGTTATTAATTTTCTTCTGTTTTTTACTTTTTTTTAAACTAACATTGACGTGTCAAATGATACCGAATCTAGGTTAGCTACTGGGAAAGTTATGTCATCGTGTTTTGGTTGGTTCGTTTGTGTACAATCCATGAAGTGTTGCAACAGTTGGATGGACAAAGTAGCCTCCAGAACTAACAGCTTAAAATTAAATTTTCGAAAGATACTTCACGGCCTTTGCCTGGCACTCTTCAACGATACCCAGTTTAAGTCGAATATTGTGCCACCCATAACCCGATCCTCCTTAGAACGCTAAGTCAAAGGGACTGATAAATTTGAGGTAAATCAGACAATCTGAGGTTGAACATTGACCAATGTCTCAAGTGGGAGCCACAAATAGTTGGCCTACCAAAAGAAACTCTGACAATTAATCCTCGTTCGTAGAGAAATGAAAAATTGTCCGAGCACCAGAGTGAAATTAAATTTTATCGCGATGTAATCCAATCGCTTCTCATCTAGACTTTGCCAGCATGGGGTTCAGTGTACTCAATGAGTCTAAAACCCGTTGTGGTTCCGAATGGGAAGAGATTCGGATTGTTCGAAGAACCATGAATCTTGGATATTTACAAATTAATAACAACCCTCATATTCACATGTAAGCAATATTTGGCAGGAAGAATAGGAAGTGTTAATGTTGGAACTAGATCTCTGGCGTGGATTCTTGAGAGTCAGCCCCAATGAAGCAAACCGCTTCTCTAGGCCAAAGTTACAGTCAATTTATTGAGCATGTTCAGGGCTATAACGTATCACAGCAGGTATGTAAGTTGTTGAACATAAACTTCAGGGAAGAAGAAAAAGATAATAGTGCACCTGCCAAGGCCAAGGGAACAATGACCGAAGTCTTGGCCATTTGAGGCCAGTTTCCCATCTGCTCAAAGTTAAAGTGGGAGTCGTCGGCTTGGCTTCTTAAAAGGGATACCACAATCTACCTCCACAAATTCGAGAATCTTTTTCCACACTGTTCCTCTCAAACTTGTGCTGCCCAACATTCGCTCACCTAATTTGTCGATTCTAGTGCCAAAGTATAATGGGCACTCTCTAAGCAAGTAATTCACTGTTTCTATTTCCTTGCGTGGGCACATCGCGTTGATGTTGGAATTGATCGTGTGAAGGACCAGACCATATAATGCCCTAGAGTCTTTTGGTAATACATACTTGCTCCTCCCTGGCTTGGGTAAGAAGATTACATTTTCTTTGTTTCTGTTGCTGTGCACTGCGTTAGTTTTCCTAAAATAAATGCAAAACAACTCAACATCTAATTCTTCATTTGGGAATTTCGTGCACAAAAAATGGAACTCTAATTCTTATCACTCTCGTTACAAACAGTCGATGTCCCTCATTTTCCTGTAAGGACGGAAAGTTACCTAGTTATGACTCGATTAGACCCTATTTATAATATTTTGGCAACATTTTCAGATTTGGACATGGGGAAAAGGCGATTACTTTCGTCTTGGAATCGGATCAGACCATCACGTTCGAAAACCAACACTCGTTGAAGGTTTGAAGGGGGATAAAGTCATCGACGTGGCCGTTGGAGCTCTTCATTGTCTAGCCGTCACTGAATCTGGAGCGGTATGTATCAAACGCTCATCTGATACATTTTCCATTTATAAGAAACTCGCCTCCTAAATGGCGCTGTTTTAGATTTGATTGAAGAACAAAATGCCTTTTATAGGTTACCACTCCATTCGGACCTATAGGTCTTGCAGGTTTATTATTATCCCTAGCCCTACAGACTAGGAAGGAAAGTTATGCAACTGGCCGAAAAAATTGAACTGCTACACAACAGAAAGGACATGATATTTAGCCTTCAGAGCACCATGGGACGCCAAAACAAGGTGTAAAATCGGCAATCGGATAAACTAACTATAGTTATCATAATGATCGAATCTTTTTTTTCTCATAAGCAGCCCTAACGATTTGAATTACATTTTTTGTATGGATAGGTGCAAATAACACCACGGTCATCATAAAATTATCATTTGTGCCAAAAATACAAGAGCGGCACCCACGATGGCACGATAAATTACCAACGATCTGGACGAAAATCGAGTTTAACGCCATTTCCTTATAACTCCAGCTTGTTTTAGGGTCTTCAGACAAATTTAGGTGGTAGTCCAATAAATTGCCTATACGATGAGCGTTTAATAACTCTCATAGGGTAATTAGGATTGTGGCAGTCATTATCGTGTGTTATCAATTTTATTCATTCCTCTCGCCATACTCGAATGACTCGAATTTGATTAAAATTAACTTTAGTTTGAACACGAACTTTTACAAGGATCAACCCCAGAAATTCCAGAGTACACACACACTACACTTACACTTACTACCATTTCTGACAGTTCGCCATCTTTAAAAAAAAAAAAATCAAGTAGACAGTCTCACGAATCACCTGTTCTCTGATTGCTCAATAATGGTCGTGGCACACAATAAATTCCAGAACCTTAAGCACACTAGTTTTTATTTAGAACGTTTACACATAAATTAAAAACAATTTGATTAGTTAAGAAAATTGCTGAATGGACGCCTGGCCAAGGAAAGTTATGTGATGCGTCTCACCAGGTATTTAGTTGTTTTATTTCTGACGAGAGTTGTAATATGAGATGCTTTGTATCACGAATGCCAGTTGGTAGGCAGATCGTGGATTTAAGGGATTGTTTCTGGTTTAAAAATTATAGATTTGTGAACACTAATTTTTTTTAAACATTTTAATTTTATGGAGGGTTTTCTATGGAAGTAATTTTGGGCATCATTGTTAGCAGAGTGTTGAAATAATTAAAATTTAAAATGATTCATTACTAACGATTAGTTGCATTCAGTGCAGCATGATGTGGGTTGTTAATAAAGTCTTGGGACATTTGTAGGTGTACAGCTGGGGAGACAACGACCACGGGCAGCAGGGAAATGGGACGACTTTAGTAAACAGGAAACCCAGTTTGGTTCACGGTTTTGGCGACGTCAAAGTGAACCGCGTCGCTTGTGGCTCGTCTCATTCAGTCGCTTGGGTCGCCCCTGACCTGAAACCGCCGACGTCTCACGATCCGGTGTTGTTCTCTAAGGCCAAAGATCCTCTGGGTGTCAGTATCCTTGGTAAGTTATGTCAACACGCGTTGATTATATTACAGTCATTTTCGGGATTAATTATTGGGAGCAGCTCTCACTTCTACTCAATTAGAAACTAGCTGCCTGTGGGGGCTTGAAAACTCTTTTTATTTTCATCATTTCAGGGCTCGGAGAAGTAGACACGTCCAAAGACAGTCCAAATTGTGGGAACTCGGGATATCAACGAGACTCTCTCGCTCACAACATACTTTCTCTCGATTCGAACGTCGCGAAACAAAACGCTCTTCAACACATTCTGAACGGCCTTCGAATACTTTACGCTCGAGACACGGTCGTCTCGGCTCTCCAAAATCACACTAAGGCTCAAGAGCCTGTCGCTCCTGGTAGGTTTTTGGTCATCTTAATTTGCAACGACGCTGCTCTTATCTTCATTTGCTCAATAATGTTTGTCGGTGTGCAGATGACCCAATCGAAGACTGCGGCATTTCTTTTATCTCTGGGCAAAATAACATGGAAATTGCTCAAGGCGGTGGCGAGGCTCCGGCGTCAGAAGCTGAAGCTGTCGCAATGGTATCTGCCTTCACTTTGCCCTCCTATTTTGTCTCAAGTTGCTCCATTATACTAAACTTCTTTAAGCACCATAATTTACTGTCTGATCTTGTGATTATTTCAGAACAACAAGTGGTCGCCCGACAGTGCAGAAAGTCCTCTCGCTGCATTCCCATCTTTGACTACAAGCTCGACCAGTGTTTCCTCGAGGACATCAAGAATGTCAGCGAGCGCTATGAGCATCATAGCGGCTACAATCAAGTGTAACCCTCAAATGACTCCAAATATGGTAATATTTACTATTCTATTTGGTATAATCCAGAACTATTTTTCTGATCAATTTACAGTGGACAGTATAATTATTGCAGTTTTTGAGCGATGCATCAACAAAAGAGTAGCGGCCATATATAGCATATGTATAGCTCTTGCAGTACTGCACGCTTTATTCCATAAGTAGCCCTCCTATTCAACACCAACGAAAAGCCACCAAAAACTGCGGCAGGCTTAAATTGGAAGGATCCGCTCCTAAGCTGCTCGCCAATTTTCAATTAATCTGGATTAATTTGTTTCCAATTTCTCATCGGCTTCCTGCAAGGGAGTGTCTAAAGAAGTTAATTCCGCAATGTATACATTGTCTGCTACCACTGGGATCAGGATGTCTCTTCCCTGGCCTCCAAACGGTCGAGTTCAAAGGAAACTTGACTTAGTATCAGTATTTCGTTTACCAGGAGCAGAGTGAAATGAGACAAAAATTCGAGATCTGAACTTCAAGCGTAACAGAGGAAAGACTTATTAAAATGATATAAACGAAGGTTAAAATAAAGATATCCTACCTAAAGGGCCCTTAAAAATAGAGACTTAGCTTGATGGTGAAAAGGAATTTGAGTGGAGAGCTTCTTTTCGTGGATGCTGAGATGGTGACGAGAACAGCGTTGACGCGCCTTGGTCTGGGCTTTCGTTGGAGTCCCAGGTAAACCAGGGATAAACGTATCCAAACCGAAACGGAAGATCCAAAGGCGATTTTAGTTGAAGCCACAATCTCGACGAGGATTTTGGCTTTTGGGAAAACGAAATGGAGTCAGCGAAAAGGTTCGGCGATGCGGGTAAAAAAAAATAGACGGGAGTTGTCTGTTTGATCGCAAACGAGGTAATGGTCGTGTTTGCGCAGAATTTCGGCACCTGGTGGATCTTGAAGGGGGAGGGGAATCCTTGTTCTTTCAGTCTTGTTCTTCACCATTCGTAAACAACATGTGCGAATCAACTTGAGCCAATGGTGACAGTGACTGGCTGCAATTCCGATGGCAATAAAGGTCTTCTTAAATTAATATAACAAAAAAATAAACATTGCTGTCTGTCTCGAACATACATTGGTAATCTTTATCATTCTAATTTAGATGTTGGGACTTTCTGACAACAACGGAACCGAAAACAGCACCAGCGATGATTTCACCGCTCTTTTAGGTCTCAACGAAGCCAGAATGCTCGTCGATTTGTTGAAGCTGGCTGTTGTCAACCGAGCGGGAGACAATGCCAAGGAAACTTTGACGTCTGTGTTGATCGGTGAGTACTCCCTTTAGTTCCCTAGAAGAAATCTCTCAGGTACCCCAAATAACCTCGTTTGGGAAAATTGTGGATTTGTCATTAAGGGCCACGCTGAATATTTGATGACATTCAGTGTTTCTTAAAAGCATGTATCTTCACATTGGGGTAATTTAGTTCTCAAGTTACCATTCTCTTACACACCTTGACAACACAAACTGCTCGGTTCAACATTGTACGTACAAAAACTATTGTATGAGCAATCCGCAGCCAATTGATTTTCTCTAGTCCTTATTTATGTTTGTGAGTTAGTTTATTTGTTATGTTGAGAGGTTTGGCAGTTGATGGTATATTAGTTTATTCTCTTCCTGTTAGCAGACCTAATCACAAACGAGTGCGTAATTTTTATTTTATTTTAATTGTTAGCATGATCAAGTCCTTAAAAGTAATTACTGGTTCCAGTGAAGGTGGTAGAGGGGACCATCTGGTCCTCACCTCCCTCCTTGCCTCACCTCTCTTGTTTATTTTTACGCTTGTATTCGGTCGATCTGAGTTGCCTCTGTACTAACATTTGTGATGTGTTAGGAGTTTTCAACTCTTGTACCTCGTGTCTGCCCAATGTAATCAGACAAACCCCTCGAAACTCGCCTCAAATCATAAATAAACAAATAACTCTTCTTGAGGAGAAAATGAGGAAATGAAATTAAGAACGTAATGAGACTTTGAATTTAATCGGAAAAGATAGAAATGAAATGAATGAATCAAACTTCTTTTCAATATTCAATCAAAGTAATCTAATTGCTCGGATCGTGAATAAAGACAATATCGGGACTAGGGGTTAATAAATAGGGATTTGCTCACATCTATCCAACAACTGGTGAACTTGAAACCTTGCTGATAAGGGAGAGGCTTAATTAGTATGTCGCTAGGTGTGTGAAGAATCAGAATCAATCCTTGCAATCTGTCTCTCGAAAACCACTCTCTCCCCCCCCCCCCCCTCTACAGCCAGGAACTTGTCAGACTTGATGTAGTTGCTAGCTCGTGATGCCACTTTCTTGCAAGAATGTTCAAACAGGAATTAAAATTTAATCCGTACGTAATCTTTGTCACTCAAAAACTCATCATAACGGTGACTTCTGAGGATTACATTAGGATGATCTAGGATTTGCTCACATCAGAACTCAGGCTGATATGAAATGATCACGACACGGTCAGCATGTAGTTTCAGCAGGATGGTACCCCACAGCCCACACAGCAAGAACTTCCATGCACTCATTTCCTGAGACCCATGATTTCGCATAATGGAGATGCTCACCGGCCCTCTCGTACGCCTGATCTCTCTGTCTGCGATTTTTTTTTTTTTTTTTTTTTTTTTTTTTTTTTTTTGTGGGACTACCAGAAAGCCAGGATTTATAGGAACAAACCCTGCAATCTTAAAGAGTTGAAGGCGTCCATCCATGCTGAAATCGTGTCGATCCTGGCCGACATGCTTGACCGAGCCATGCGGAAATTTGCATCATTCAGGAAAGAGAACTCTCTTTCCACCTCGACAGTTTAAGATTTATTTCAACCCCATCATTCATTATTTGATAAACATTCAAAATGCGTCTGATCCTATTCCGCCACCATGTATACAACATTTTCTTTGCTTTAAATTTGCTCTTAAATGGACGTTTCTTGATTTTCAGGGATTGCCAAGAATCAGAACAGTGCAGCGAGCATGTTGCTAGAACTTTGTGTTACAGAGCTGGAAGACGTTGCTCTGAATAACAACAATTTGATTTCCGTTCCGATGCCTGTTGTCCAAGAGAGCAGTCACCCGTACATTGACGACGTCTCTCTTACTGGGAATGTGAAAATCCCTGGTATGTCGAGGTCGCTAGCTTTGAGAAATCTCCGTTGTTTAATTAATTTCTAATAGTTCTCGTTTTTGTGCAGGAGCCGAAGAGCTGCGTGTAGTGTTCGACCCAAAATGTTCTACGGAGAAGAGGCACGACCCTTTGTGCATCATGGATGCGTCAGGGAAGACTGTAGCCATTCGTTCCGGCCGAGAGGTGTCTGAATGGTCTACGCCCGTTGTTGTAGCGGGTAAGCCTTTCTTTTTGAAGCTTTGGACCTTCATTAGGTCGTTAACAGCAGAGTGACGTGTTGCATTCCCGTTTAAGGTGACGAGCTCAAGTGGAAATTCACCAGCGACAGCTCTTTGAATGGGTGGGGCTGGAGGTTTACTGTCCATCCCGTCGTTCTTCTCCAAAATCAACTCGGCTGCGATCGAAACGTTTTGAGCAAACCCTCAGTTGAAGTTGTAATGTGTCTCCTGGAGCCGTGCCTTTCTTTCACTACTCAACACACTTTGATAACTCGTTTAGCGGCTGCTTTGGCATCGTGCGCTCAGCTGAGCTCACTAAGTAAGTTGTTCTCGTTTATAATTGGAACTGTTACGCTCTTAATGGATTAAAAAAACCGTGTGCGCGCCAGGAAGGCACTGGAAGTTAAGGAAAGAATTGTAATTGACTGAAAAAATGTTTGTTTGTTTCGTCAAATCTTCAAGTTTAAAGACTCCCTGAATGACGTAAACGTCAAGCACCCAAAGAAATTACATATTGTGTTTGCAACAGGTGCTGATGAGAGGATGTGGTGCATTGAACGACTTCACGATGTCATTCGCTCTCCATTGGGGAAGCTCTTAGACATAACGTCAATGCTCCAATCGGAGACAATGGACAGCTCACTTTCCTGCCTCTTGAAGACAATGCCAGTCGCCTTGTTGAAGCAATTCGAGTACGAAGATCCTTCGGTCAAAGGAGGAAAGCAATTGATGTACAGCCCATTCCTGAAGGTAAACAGAGACGTTCAATTTTAGTTTTAATGAAGCAGCCCACAGTGAGATGTAAACCCCCCTTGAGATCGGTGACTCCACTTGTTGGTGTCGAATGACAGTATATAAAGTAGAGGTTGGGGCTGATCGTTATCTCCTTCTCTCGTTGTTTTAGACGAAAATAACTATAACTTAAACTTATAAAGTTTCCGTATAAACTTCGGCTTCCGTATATACTTTCTAACTCGCCAACAGGCAGCCCTGAAATGCTCACACTTGTACAAGAGGCTCTTGATGGTCCCTTCAAAGGGATCAGGACCCACGTGGATCAGTGCAGTTTCGTCTTTCATCATCTCCTGATTCTTCTTTTTCTTTATTACCTGGAACTCAACCCAAGGTTAAAGTGTTCTCCTTAGCCAGGGTCTTCAGCCCCTCAGGCATTCTCAAACCAGCCCTGATGAAATGGTGTAAGAAGCCTTGGCCATACGTGCAGCCTGACTGTCCGACCATAGTAAGGTCCGAATTTTACACAAGTAATTTACATGCACGTCCCAGGAAATAAAAATGTCTTGGCTGAATGAAATCACGAGGGATTTTTGAATTATTTTAGATAGGGAGAGAATACATGAGTAGCTGATTAAGGGAACAATTGAGTTTGCCTCTGACTATTTGTGTACAATATATATTATGAGGCTGATTCCGCATTGATCCACGAATGCCGCTCATGAAAACGGCTGCGTGCCTAGAACTTCTTGTTTTGTATCGTTTTTCTTTATGGCAGTTATTATGACGCTCATTTCACTGACAACTACTTATCTACAATAAAAAGTAAACAATTGAGCGATTAATTAGTCTGCTATTGTCATAACTTCGACACTTCTGTTTAGTCTTTGATCGCTCTGGCTGCCGATCTCGGGCTCGACTTGCTCCCCTGCACGTCCGATATTCACAAATGGGTCTGGTTCCGACGATACTGCATGGGCGTTCGCGTCGCCACAGCTCTCATTCGAAGGACTACTCTTCCTCAACTGTTCTGCCAAGAAGTAAATGCCTTAGTTATATAAATTATTTCGGACTTGATGCAACCAGTTAAAAGTAACGCGAATTTTTGCGTAATTTATAGGTTCAGAGCAAAATACTCGAACTTATACCTCGTAGCGAAGAGCTCAATCTGGATCACGAGAACCACGAAGTGTTCAAGTTGGAGCACGACGAGCAATTGCTGCTTTGGCTGAATAGGTGAGTACATGATATCTAATTAATTCATTTAATTCATTATCGGGATCTCGTTCCAAAGTTGCAGTGTTTGTTCCTGGAAACTAGGTGGTGTTTGGGTGTTGCTTAACCCAACTTTTTTTTAATCCGAGGGTACATGGGACTGAGTCTCGTTGTCACTACATATAGGCTAATTGTAACGATGTTCTTTGCTTAGTAAAAAAACGTTGTGCATGCTAGCCCCTTTTAGAAAGACGAGTGTGCCCGTCATTGCAGACTCTCTTCGATGAACCCCTAGGAGAAATATTTGAAGCGCCTAGCTGCCAAGGCAAAGCATTCACAAAGTTGTGTTTGCACAATCATCATCCTTTTCGCCTGTCTTAGCTGAGGCTGGTGATGCCAATGCTGGTGATCCCATCTGGCCATCTGCCGAGCCAGGTAACTTTTCGTCGTTCCTATGTAGGGCTCTGGTTCAATGGGTAGTGATTCTGTGCCCCTTTTCGCAAGGTCTAGTGCCCCCTACGAGCAGGCACCCAGATGGGGGAAAGCCTATTATGGGCACTGTGTTGTTGGAGCACCTGAAGACATCCCATGTCAGCCTGGATCTGAAGGTGAAGGCCGTGATGGCCTTTCAGTCAGCCTGACTGTCCGAGAATATGTAGATCCGCTTTCTCACGAGTCCTTCTGCCAGGATCTCTTCTGTGCAGATCTTTATGGCCAGAATTACCGCTTGGTATATCGTGATGTGCTCTCATGCTGAAGTTGAGCCCTACAATGACCAGGCCAGCTCTCCCCCCATGAAAGAACTGTCAGTATTCCATGACAGTGGTCTCCTCAACCCAGAATGGCTCTCTCTCCCACCATTCTCATGAGTGAATGCAAACACTGAATGACAACCGAAAGTTCTTCCATTCTGGCCTAATGTTAGTAGCAAAGACTATGGAGGGCCTAGTCATTCACTGGAGGCTTGCCTTACCTCTGAAATAGTCCATGATGAACATTGAGACACGCTTTAATTCACCTCTGGGGATCTCGTACCGAAGATACGTCAAACGGTGCAACGTTTGTTCTTGGAAACTAGGTGGTGTTTGGGTGTTGTTAACCCAAATTATTAAAAACGCGTAAAGTTGGGAAATTTGCTTTAAAGTATTTCTGTTGAATCTGAGTTGACAACTCAAATGAACGTAGTTGGAAGCCAGGTTCCTACAATTAGTGTTTGTTGTCACTCACATGTTCATTTCAAATCAAGTATATTATAAATTACGTGTACATTAAAAGTAGAATCTGTGCACTCAAGGGTTGCTATTTTTCGAGGTTGTACGATAGGTAGCTTAGTAGAAGCTGAAATAAGAGTGAGAGAAGAATTTGCAGATTCACAGGAGGTGGAAGAAGAAGGAAGAGAGCCAGAATGGGGTCGGGGCGGGCAAAAACCAACCAATTCCAACATTGCAACACATCAGATCTTACCGAGCTCAATGTATGATTAGTTCAAATGCTTGTGAAGGATCTTGTATAAAACAGGTGCTAGTTTCTTTCCAGTTGCGTAGCGTAGTAATTAACGACTGAATTAATTTGGCTGTCCCTTCCACATCTGGCCTGTTATATTGGCCAACAAGGGATGAGAGATTTCAGTTAGTGCAGAGGTATGAGAACGCCCTTTTTGTAGATTTCTGAAGGCCTGGGACAACAGCGTATATGAGGAAAGACTGAACTTCCTCAACTGAATGATATTCGACCTCTCTGGAACTCCTATGGCCTATAACGTGTGCCTCCTAGCAGGCAATTTGATGGATATTCTAGAGGCTAGTGACCAGCTTGCTTCAGTCCATCTGGAAGAGGCAGATCAGGTCACCTGAGTGTTGGGCAAGTGACAGAGCCACCTACTCAAATGGACAATTTTGTTGCTTAATAATTTGAAAAAATGTATACGTACGTGATAAAGTGTTATAAAAAAAGATTGTGAGGTGAAATATGCTCGTTGGCCGCTGTATTGTTGATATTTGTGCGTGTTTTTTTTTTCATCAATTGGAGTTGTTCGGCCAATTTGGCCCTATGCTTAATTCGTATCAAATTTGAAGCTTTGCTCGGAATATTACCCCAATGGTTTTCATTTAAATATAAGGAATATTATGAACGTAACTCACGTCATACATGATTTAGGAAAGGGGATGATTGGCGTTTATCCTGGGGAGGATGTGGCGCTATTTATGGTTGGGGCCACAACCACAGAGGACAGCTTGGTGGTGTTGAAGGGGCTAAAGTTCGCTTGCCGGCTATATCGGAGTCGCTCTCGGCCCTTCATCCTATTCAACTGGTTGGAGGCGAGCAAACACTGATGGCTGTCACGCCAGATGGAAAAGTCTACGCTACGGGTAAGTACTCTATACTGAAGATTGAGTGTTAGCCAGCTGGTAGTGACGCACAGAAAATTATTGACACACATTATAGGGTTGGCGTCCTGGTCTAAACAACCTGGCTGTAGTTAACACAGCCACACATCCGCTCATGTCCACCAGAACCACAGCAGCGCTCGTGAGATGGCTGTTTGCCAACCACCACGTTTTTCTTCATTAACGAGTTGTTTTCCCTATTTTAACCACATGGGCGATTATGGTTCTAGTTGGCAATTCTTTAAGTAAAATGAAAAACTTTATTAACTACATCAGTGTGTACGCATTTGGAAAAAACGTAGGTAATATTACTTAGTTCTTTCTTATCACATAATGGTATAGAATCTTCACCAGAGTGCAAGATTCACAAATCATTTGGCAACGGTTTATGCACAAGTATTTATGGCAACCATTGCACGTCCAAGTGGTTTTTTGATGACCAACAAATGGCTTTGAGGTTGAGAGGAGCTACTCCAGGTGGATGATTAGCCGATATTCCTTTTTGTTGTTCTTTTCTGGTTTCAAAAAATGTATCAAGTTTTTGGGGAGTGTTTTCTAACAAAAAAATTTCAAAATGTGAGAAGGGCGTTGGTAAAACTCAATCACAAGGTTAGTGGTAAATTACAGCTGTTTATTAAATATCATTTTAAAAACACAAGTCTACTTTATTATCTATTATTAACAATGCTGCAAAAAAATTCAAAAAGTACTTACATTTCTTAGTCAGAGCGCAACAGAAGAAGCAACAGTACCGCTCGCGAGGTGGCTAGTTGCTATTAATCACCAACCGTTAACTTTGGAGACGTGCTGACACTTGCGACTGATATATGCCGGAAAAATGAGTTAGAGAATACAAACGATTCCAGCCTATCTATCGTCCGTCTGTCATGTTTTACAAGTTTTTGTATGTCGATAACAGTGGCTAGCTGAGACAAACCCTCTTGTAGTCTCAAATGGGCATATTGTCCACAAGCTGCCCCATGTCCTTTCTGTTCAGCCCCCAGGTCCCATGGAGTTGGTAGTCCACGATGCAAAGCCCCCTATATGCTCCACTGCAAGTAACGCAATTTTCAACTGTCCTAGATGTTCTGTGCCCCATTGCAGTATGCAGGGGATAGTGGGGAAGCTTGGGACGGTCTTTGATGATGCTCAAGTGAAGAGAGTTTGGGAGGCTGTAGATGGGTTTGTCCACACTGTGCTCAGTCAGAAAACAATCGAGGAGTATGAGCCAGATGTGTAGTGTAGAAGCACTCATGGGTTGGCACTATGGCTCCATCCTGACAAGAGTAGTAAGACAATGTTGAGGTTTATCCCTGTTACCTCATCCAGCTGCAGGAGAGGCACTGTAAGGCTTGTCACAGCCAGCTTCTCACAAGTGCATAATGCACGCTTCACAGACTCCAACCCCCCCCCCTCCCTCGCGGAATATGCAGCTCTGTACCTCTGATTCACCTTGGCCAGGTGGTACCTTAGTGGACAGCGCCCTGTAAACAGTACTATCCATATACTTTCTCTCTCCAAACTGAGGATCAATCTTGATCATTCCTTGGAGAGTCTAATAAATAACCTTGACTGCCGTTGGCAAGGCAAATCCGATCAATAGACAACCTTGCACTTCTCCTCCCACTTCATAATCTTCTTGGTGGTCCCTACGAAGGATCAGCACACATCCATCTCTCGCCAGTTGGTCCTCCTCTATGACCCAGCACCCAATACAAAGTTAGTGTTCACATTTTCCAGGGGTTTCAACCGAGTCACGCACTCCTAAACCAGCACTGACGAAATGGTATTAGAATTCAGTCTTTTTTGGTCCCACGCACTCATGCAGCAACAAATTGAGCCTATTTTGACTGCATTCCTTACCTAATGAAAGCCGTCGCTCATACCAGCTCCTTTTATGACACTTAGTATGTCCTTCTCCTCAGATTCTGATATGGTTTAGGGTTCATTGAACCACAGGGGAAAGTGGTTGAAGCGCCTAGACAGGACACTCACTTAGGAAGCACTCTGCCATTTTGTCCTCTTCATCGCACAAGCGGCATTCAGCTGCCTCTAATTTGCCCATCTTGTGAAGGTGATACCTAAGCAGGCAGTGCCTTGTGATTACTCTTTCTCGTCTGGACACATTAAATAATTCAGTTTACGTTATTAATATATACTAGTCTTTTTTGTTTTTTTTTTTTTTTTTTCATCGTTCACAGGTTATGGAGCTGGGGGTCGATTGGGACTCGGAGGCACAGAAACTGTTTTAAATCCAACATTAATCGACACCTTGCAGACAGTTTTCATTAAAAAGGTAACGAAAAAAAAAATCTCTTGTCTCTTGTGCACTGCCGTCACCGCCCTATTTTAATCTCTACCTACATCCCTTATTTAGGTGGCAGTAAATTCGGGTGGCAAACATTGTCTCGCCCTTTCTGCAGAAGGCGATGTGTATTCCTGGGGTGAGGGAGAAGATGGACAGTTGGGTCATGGAAATAAGAGGTATGTTACTAGTACTTTTGAGGTGAAACGCTTAGCTCCCAATCACGGCACCAATTTGAGTTATTTTGTTAGTCCTCGTAGTTGGACGATATTTCAAGATTTTTTGCTAAGAACAAAATTTGTTATTTAGTAGCGTTTGCGCTGGCTCTTGGGCATTTTTAAAGGAATAACAATCCAGGCGCTGAATTCAAATTTGAAAATAAAATAACAACAAAAATGGATTAATTCATATAAGTATGTTGGAAAATTAACGAGAAGGTGCACTGACAGTTCTGAAGCTGCAGACAATCTTCCTGGCTAGTAGATGAGTAGGGTGATAACGAAAAAAACAATTTAATTTAATACCTTTAAAAGAACAGAACTAAATTTTAATATGTTCAAATTGAATGAAATAGTACGAAAAACTAAAGTAATAAGCAAAAGTGGGGCTAAAAGCAGGTAGAAAATGGGCGGAGGAGTGCTAACGACGAAGTGAGACAGAAACCTATCCTCGACAACAGATGGCACCACCTTCCAGGGCACTTTGTATTAATATTTCGCTGAAACGCGTAAGATAATTTTGTAAAAAATGTGCAGCTCGAAACTGACACAGCAAAAACGATCAGTTCAGTTTAATTGTCAAAACAGCCCTGTACGAACGCCATCCAAGTTGTCACAATACGCCCAGTATGTGGCCACAAAGTGACTCACCCTTGTGTGCCCTCTGTCCATAAAAAAGAAGCTTTACCTTGCTAAGAGCACGGACGTCACTCGGAGGCTGGGGCCCTTCTCATTGTCAAACAATGCAGACCCTACTGTACGTTTATAATTTAATTGAAACGTTATTTTTATTAATTTATCTTTATTTTTGAAGGGGTCCTAAATGCATAATGATGAACGGGATTTAACGCATTCAGCCCTAGATCTTAAACGGCTGAACCAAATCAGCTCAAACTTTATATCCAGGCTGCAGGTATCATGGTATGATAAACCCAAAATAAGGGTATGATAAAAATCTGACCAAAACTAACTATAGCTATCATAGTGATCAAAATACCAAAAATAAATTTCCTCAAAAACTGCTTGTTTGAAGAAATTGCTAGAGGTGGGCTTCAAATTCTGAACAACGAATCACTTGAATATAATTGTGGAAATCAATTTGTATACGAAAAATAGAAGTAAAACAGCAAAAGAAAAAACAAAACGTCTCTTCGAGATAATTAAAAATTGGTTAAAGGACGAAAATAAAACTTCTTCACTGTTCACAATTATTGAGAAAAAAAAGAAAAACGTGTCTCTGACCGGTTAATGCGGAACTTCGTACTGCTGGTCGTCGTTGCGAAGTAAATCCGAATTCTTGGAATTATTGGTGTCCTTTGGATGCTGATGACCGTAGGAAACCAAAGTCGGAGACAGAGAAATTTTTGGTGGATGCTGCTGACGACTGATGTATAAAAAGAGGAGAGGTTGAGCCAAGGCGATGCGATGGGTAGCAAGAATGAGAATGATGGCGGAGATGGAAGGCGAAAAACGGTGGAGACGGTTCAGGTGATGGAGGGAGGCAACAACAATATTGAACATGTGAGGTGAAGTTCAAGGCTGACCAGTAAGTAAACGAAAAGAAAAGAAAGTAAACAAATAAAACTGCTCTTAGGCGTAAACACTGCTTTCTGAAACTATTTTAATTAAATTTCTTGCATAGACAGCTCCTGATAAGACAGCTATATCGTAAAATTTCCAGTGAGAAAATGACGGGAGCAACACAATAAATTGTAATAATCAAGTACTTACACGATGAGCGTTTAATAGCGCTCGTGAGATATATAGGGGATACCCTAGAAATTACGGAATTTCAACCGCTAACTACACTTCACTAACTACCATTTCCAAACTTTTTCACCGGGTAACCCTGGAAAAGTGATTATTATCCTTCTCAAAACAATCGTGTTTACAGCCTCGACGATTCTCTGTTGCCAATTGATGTTACCACTTGGTCAATAATGGTCAGAGCTTGAATACCGGGACGTAAATTCCGGGGCAGTCGCCACAACGTTTCTTCATGTACCTAGTTCAAATGAATGGAGTGAAGAGTAAATCAAATTAGTAGCGAAAGCCGTGAAAACCAGTGAATAAGGTTGTGTGATGATATTTTCTCCAGACGGAGATGGACAAATGGCCCGCTGGGAAAATGAACAAACCGGTAGGCACACATATGAATTATTCCATGAAGTGAGGAGGAGGCTGAAGTGTGTAGAAATAAGTCCAAGCCATAGATCGTCCCAGCTGTACACTAGACACGGGTGTTTCAATGTAAAACTGCGGCTATTCAGGAGGAGGAGGAGCTCGAGAAAATGCCCCTGTACACACAGAAATGAAACAGCTAGCCATATATTAAGAGAATGCATTCTCTATGCAACAGAAAGGGTGGTGCTCACAGGTTGCTCCCAGTATGAAGGGCCACTGAAAGTACTTTGGAGCAACCAAACGGCAGTAGCAAGATGGGCGACATTTGCTGGAAAGTGTCACACACGGTGAGGCCCAGGCCCCACTATGGTTGGTAGCTGGGTGGGTATGTGTGATAGTGTGTTTAGGTTAGTTATATAGCTGTGCTAGCTTGGTAGGTTAGGGTTGGTGGGGAGGAATAACGAGTACTTGCCCTTCTCCTGCCAACTAGTAGAGCAGGGTCACAAGCAGGGGGCGTAATATTTCAGTACTCCCCCTGCAGTGTGAATGTAATTTATGAGAATGGAAGTAAGTTATTCAGAGTGAATGCACATGTCGGATTATTGTGTTCGTATTGTCACGGCAGAAAAGTTTGGAGACGTTTTTGAAGAGCTGCTGACTCAAGCAAAAATTAACAGCAATTCCCAAATTTCGTCGAGAATTATGAACCACTCTCTTAACCACTAGACCACGATCGCCCGGTGCCTTTAATAGGAGTCAGTCAGTACATCATAATATGTTTTGTATATGTGTATGTATTGGAGGGGGGGATGGGATTGAGGGGCTTTAATCCCTGACAATCCGCCAAGATCAGGCAGTGACGGGAAAATTCCAAGGTGTAAGAAGAGGGAGCAGAAGTACCTAGCCCGATGATCCAGTCAGTCTAAGGAATAATGGGAAAACACCAAGATACGCGAGGAGGGGGAAGAGTACCTAGCTCGACGGACTGTGTGCTGAAGTTTCCGCAATAAACAAAGAAATAGATAAGAATCTCCGCCCCAACCATCCAAAAATCCTGACGCCTGAGGTCTGGCCTGGACATACCATGAGTTATGACAGAAGTCAGGATGGCAAGGGAGGCCTACTGTTCCCAGGCACGCCGGAAGGCGTGTCACAGCTAAGGCGAAAGCGTCCTTGCAATCAAACAGAAAGGAATGGGGTGACTGGAAATGCTTAATGAGGAAAGAATGAGAAAACACGGAAGAGGCCACTGAGGTGCTGATGGGTTGTTATGCGCCACGTATAAGGCCTAGATGCAACTGCCTCCCGCCATTCAGGAACAGCAGGCGGCTCTTAATCAGCATTTTAAAATTAATTACACAAAAAAATTTTTCTTAACTTCACAATCGTTTTCACTCGGTTATCAAACTATATTAAACTACAATCTCAACAGTTGATTTTTTACCTCCATAACGTTCTATCCGGGTTTTCCCCATCCATTTTCACTTAATTTCCTCATGATTTTTAGACAATTTCCAACAATTTGGTCGATTTCGTGAAATTGTTTTTTCTTTAACTAGATAGTGATTTACTTGATAGGGTAAAAGGTGTATTTGATAAATTTCCAACTTGATAGGTTGTCAATTTATTTAAGAGAAGCCCTTCTGCTAATACAAGAGCGAAGTGACTTTATACCTGCCCTGCGCAGTTATGGCTTTTATTGTGTGGGAATGGCCAGTTAGAGAAACCCAAAACAACATAGATTCAGTATTATGTCGTTTATAATACGTAGCTTGGAATTAACTAGATTGTGTGAAACAGAACCACTGATTTATTTCAGCATGTGCGATCGCCCGTGCATCATAGACGCTCTCAGAGGGAAAAACGTCGTCGACATTGCGTGCGGAGGAGCTCATTCAGCTGCAATTACGGCCAATGGAGAATTGTACAGTTGGGGCAAAGGGAGATACGGGCGCCTAGGGCACGGTGACAGTGAGAACCAACTCAAACCGAAATTGGTAAGAAATTAGTCGTTATTTGACGTTTGTTTGATTAATTTTGTTGGCGATGGCTCGTAATAAGTGTGTGTACCCAATTATTCTTGAGACAACGCAATACTGAAATGTGTTGTAGGCTGAGCGAATGATGACGGCAAAACGCATTATAAGCACCAAGCTTAGATGTATGAATGAGAGAAATGGGGATTTTCATAGTCTCTAGTGGAGAGCTTTTACTGCGCAGAGCCTGAGGAATCTGTACCATCTGGGAGGAGTTCTTAATCTGGTTTCCCACCCGATCAACTGTGACTACATTTCTTTGCCATAACCCTTCCAACAACAGTTACTCACTGTTATAAAAACTGCAGTGCAGTGGAGCAGCTTGAAGTTTATTGTTCCCTTCACACTGGAGGCGCAAGACATGGAAAGTCTTTGAGGCCACATATTGAAGTCGCCCAAAACCCACTTACTCCCAAGACGTTCGTGGATGTTGGAGGAAACTCATACATGTCACGTCCTTTTGACGAAGATTCCTATATCGCTTGCCATTTATCTACTTACTGCCCATTCATCGATCGTTTTCGTTCTGTAGGGAGATCCACGCAGAATTCGGTTCTGATTGGGGGAAGCTCTCGCTTCACTCTCCACTCAATGGACAAGTCAACTGGTGGTTACTTGAAAACTTTTCAACTCAGCTTGTGCCACAAATTGGTACGAAGCTGCCTCAATCCTCTGTCTCAGAAACTGTTTCGGAACCCCGTTATAGCCACTTATGGCCATTTTACCAACTGCGTTGATCCCGTGCCACAAAAACGGCCTTCACCAGATTGGGCTAAGCTCTAGCCCTGATCAAACCTTAACTCCAAAAAATTGGGCGGTTTGGCTCAGTTAGCTCTTATCATATCCTGATATTTGTTCGCCATTACTGTGCCCAACCTGGGCGGATTTAAAAACAGATTGGGGGGAAATGTTAAATAATAACACATTCAGACGCAAATATGTGTATTAAACAACATTTGTTAAACACGATAATTCTCCCTTCCCCATTAAAGTTCCTTGCTTGTAAATGTTGTAACCTCATAATTTCGGTTTTTATTATTTCTTGCTTTTCTTGTACCACTTCCTATTTTTCCTGCACGCACAAAGCATTCTCCCGGACTAATTTGGCTTTTTCATGCAGCTCTTGCAGTTGTAGTACGCGTATTTTCACTTTATGCTCCTCACCAGTTTCAGCTTAGGCAGAGGTTAATGCGGCCACTTTGATGTCTGACAATAATTTGGTCAAATCCGGATTGCTGAGCATTGGGCATCTACAGGATTCACGTTTACATGACATTTGTTTACAGGACGGGATGTCAAACAGATGCCCACTTTCCTTACTTTACTGTAACCTCGTTAGTCCACTGCCTTCTCGATATGGCTTAATCGCGCCGTAATCATGGCTATCCTAACCACATCCCCAATGATCTCGGCTAACGTGGTTGGCATGAAAATGGCTAGCCTTGATTTACTTATCTAGCCCTAATCAGATGGCCCTAATCAGATCACGTTTAGTGCTGTTTTGGTGAAAACGGCCCTTATTGAAAAATACCTTTTTAACTTTCCCTTTGAAATAATTGACGAGATTTTCCCTGACGTGGAACTCGCTAGTTCTCAAGAAACCCCCCTTTACGCTCTCACTCCTTCTAACTCTCAGCTTCACCTTCATTTCGCCCTTGTCCTGACTCTCATGTCAACTACTTTGTAATCGCCCATCTCACACATATTTTCGTGAATATCTTTGTATCTTCTGTTGTGTACTTCTAAATAAAGTGATCTATCGTCAACCTAAGCTCAAGAAAGTGGCATTTTCAAGATCATTGGGATCATTGATTGGAACTCTCTCATTCTCAAGAAAACCCTCTTTACACCATCTCCTTCTCATTCAGTGTGTCATTGTCCTGACATTCATTGTGACTTCTGAATCTGTCAGTTACTTCATAATCAATCATCTCTCGCATATTTTTTTTTGTAAATATTGTATCTTCCATTATGATCAACTAATGCAGTCTATCATCAACCTCTAGTTTACCTAAGCAGTACGAGAAGTTGGCAATTCCAGAGCACAATAAAGGGGTATTGGGAAGGGGTGGGTAAGTTGCAGTGAATTGTTAAACGCTGAAATAGGGTTTCCCCCTGGTGGCCTCAAATGGGGCTATTGTGCGCCTCTATGAGAAGCCTCTTACCCTCTATTACACATTCAGGTCCCATGGAAACGGCAGTCCTTGATGCGAAGACCCAACCATTCTGGTCTGAAGCCCAAGACACCTTTGTGGTCCATTCCTGGAACATCCACATCTGGCTGTAGGAGGAGCACCCCAAGCACTTGTGAAGCACCCAACCGCCCACTTACACTGCTGACTCCAACCCTGTCTCTCAGAATCTGCAGTTCTGTGCCTCTATAGTGGACAGTGTCCACCTGTGTGAGAAACCCTTGTTGAGGAAACTAAGGTCGAATTGTGGTTGAATGAATTTGCTACTTGTGAATTCGGAGGCTACCAAATTTGGGCGTGGGTTGGCTGATATTGAAACAGCTTGCGGAAAATGGATTTGAGGAAAATTGAGTGATGTGACAACGTTATCAAATAGTTTTACGAATAAAAATACAGAATGTGAAATGTTGACCTACAACAATTTGATTCCCAACGATGATGTTTGGTTAACTTTTTTTTTCATTCAGGTCGAGGCGCTTCTGGGTTACCACGTTTTTGACGTGGCATGTGGCAGCGGTGACGCTCAGACGCTCTGTATCACTGAAGATGACAGTGTGTGGTCATGGGGAGATGGCGACTATGGTAAACTAGGACGAGGCGGATCTGACGGTTGCAAAGTAAGTCATTTTGAAAACGATTTCATGCATTACGTAACTTACCATGTGTGTGTGTGCTTCTTGTATGGAGAATAGATCAGAAATCCGTAATTACTTACAAAAAGTGTTATAGAGGTGGTGAACTGAAGGAATAGCACGCTTTGTGTAAATATGTATTTTAAAAAAGGAAGTAATTCGGCAACTCATCCATGAAATTCTGAAGAGTAAAACATTGTATGTTCTTGTGCCCAGCATTGTACGCCAAAAAACGGAATCGTAAGTCGCATGATGGGAAGTTCTAGCAACTTTAATTGTGTTGGTCGACAAAGATGAACTTAAAGAAATCCTTTCGTGGACCTCGTTAAGTAATGTTACGTAATCAGTCAAAATATTTGTTTTTTCTTTTTTCTGATATTCACATTTCAAAGCCGTCTGAGCCCGAAAAACGCCACTTGAGAAAGTTTTCAGTTTGACCCAGTGAAAATGTGTTCAAAGTTGTATGGGACGCCAAAATGATAAATGTTTGATCAAAATTGATTCATAATTAACCGTTAATCCAGTTTGTCGGAAGAGTAAATGTGTTGATCATATCTGTAGTGAAATGCAGTGCACACATTTGTCTTAATTGACCCCCTCTTACCTTCGTATTTAATAACATCCGCGCTGTTTGTCTTTCTTTGCAGATTCCTTTGAAGATAGAGTCACTCGCGGGTCTGGGAGTAATCAAAGTGGAATGTGGTTCCCAATTTTCAGTGGCTCTCACGAGATCTGGAAGCGTGTACACCTGGTGAGTTTAGTTCTTTCACGATTTGGACGGTGGAAGTGGAATCGCTTAGTTTCAAGTAGAAAGATGATTTGTTATGACCAATGACGCTTTCAGGGGGAAAGGAGACTACCACAGGTTGGGACATGGCTCGGACGATCACGTGCGAAGGCCAAGAAAAGTGGCCGCTCTTCAAGGAAAGAAGATCATTTCTATCGCGACAGGTTGGTAGTTGAGTTGGGTTCAGTTGATAATCGTACTCTGATTTGAACTATTCTTATCTTGATGATGATTATTCTGCTCATGTCATACTCTATTCTGGTCTTGATTTTATCTTAACGGTAACCACTTTGTTGTACTTGTACCGAATGACACCCATTGAAGGCACCAGGAGATCCTAGTCTAGTAGTTAAAGACGATGGTTCATAATCCTGACGAAAGTTGTGCAATGGCTCGTAGCAGCTCACGATCGCTGCAATATTTTCCTGAGTCAGTAGCTCCTCAAACCTTTCCAAAAAATCTCCCAGTACAATGTTGTCAGAACCCCTCAGTACAATGTTGTCAGAAGTCCGCCCGGTGCCATTAATGGGAATCAGTCAGTACACAGGTCTGTTTCCTTATTTGATGACTGTACCTAAACCCTCGACAAGGGTTATATCAGTCATGGAAGTTGCAGTTTCGCTAATATGCTAGAGGCCGGCCCCTGCAGCATCCACCGAACTCAGACCTGTGGAGGTACGGCAGGTATTTGGTCGTTAGCCAGTCTCCCGGTAGAGAGCTGTTGCCCGTCTTTGACTGTGCAGAGGTGACCACCTGTGGAATCCCGTGCCATCTGGGAGGAGTTCTTAATCTGGTTTCCTACCTGATCTAACTGTGTACTAGAGTGGCAAGTTTTAAAAGGACAGATCAACTATGACTACGTTCCTTAGCCATCACCTTATTCGCGAACTCTGCAAAATGGTTATAGGCTAGCTTTGTCACAGTCAATGCTGCTAAGTTCGTTTGCCCTCCCAACAACTGTCGCTCACTGTTGTAGAAACTACAGTGGAGCAGCACATGGTTTCTTGTTTCCTCCGCACTGGAGGCACAAGACGTGCATAAGTGGAAGTGTCTTTCAGAGAAAAGAAGTGGAGCCGCGCATTGAAGTCCCCATGTCTCGTAAGGAGCTGTCTCGTCCAGTGGTCTGGCTCAACCCATTATCTTAAAAGACGTTCACGGATGTTGGGGAAGAACTCATGCGTATCACTTCCTTTAACGAGGATTCCCATCTCGCATGCCATTTCTCTAGAGCCCATTCGTCGATGGCGGCAAGTTTGTGTTCTGTGGTGAGATCCGAACAGAGTTCAGCCCAAAGCGGGGGAAGCTCCCGTTTCACTCTCCACTTGTCAACCATGCACTCAACGGCCAAATCAACTGGTAACTGACCAGTGATCACCTGGAGTGCTTCTGTTGATACAGTCTTGTAGGCCTTGGTGATCCACAGGAGCGCGGCTCTCTGGGATTGGGCCAATACTCTCTTTTGATTGACTGTTAGTTTGCTACCCCAGACAACGGGGCAGTAGCCAATCACGCCTAGATAGATGGCCTTATACATGAGGATAGTGTCATGGTAACACACACCCCAAGTGACCTTAGTAATGGCACGCAGTGAGGCAAACCTTGCAATGGTAGTGCCTTTAAGGGACTGGAGGTGTTGGTTGAAACCCCACCTCAACTGATCTTGATCATATTAATTTCAATCTGCTTACCTTGACCATATTGTTATGGATCTCCCTATTAGCAGTTTTCTAGTGACCAATGTTGTTTAATATCCAGGAAAAGCGAGTTAAAGTTAGTCACGGTCCGGTTGTTGATCTGAAACTGCTGTTATAACTGTTGATAATCTAAAATATTTTTGAATCGCCTGACTTTGTGTCAATTCTTTTACAATATCATTTTCTGCTTTGTATCACTCAGCTGATGTTAATGTTATTAATCTTTTTCTCATTCATAATAATCTCTTTCTGTTCAGATCGTGATGATAATATTTCTTAATCCTACTACTCTTAATCATTTAAATGTTTAAGCACCAAACAGAAGATGGGTATTATGGAAGGTTGGACGGTATCTAAAATTAGATTCGACAATGCCTAGACCCTCTTTCCCTTTCACATCAGTGTACCATAACAGCATGCTCCTCTCACACTGTTCCCTTGAATAGATACAGACGCTGAATGGTAGTTGAAAGTACGTCAGTAGCAAGGAGTGCTGCCTTTTCTATTTTGAATTGTTTCGCAGTTCCATGGAGGCTTTCCTATTGCGCTGATCGAGGTAGTACTGGTCTGCAAAAGCCTCACTAGTCCCAGGTGAGAATATTGAGGTAGGGTGTAGGGGTGAGATATTGAATAGGACTTCTGTAGGAGCAGTGGGGCGAGCGTTCATTCAAGGCAAACTACAGTTTCTGAAGCTTTTCATGAACTGCACGGTTGGTACTATGAGTTAGTTTGTCCCCCTCCCCCATACTGTAAAACAGTATCGACAAAAGCACTTCAGGTGATCATTGGTCAATTACCAGTTGACTTGGCCGTTGAGTGCATGATTGAGAAGCGAAGAGTGAAGTGGAAACATCCCCCAACTTTGAGCTGAACTCTGTGCCAATCTCTCTACTGAATGAAATCTTGCTGCGATAGATGAATGGCAAGCAAGATAGGAATCCTCGTCAAAAGGATGTGACTCGTATGAGTTTTCTTCAACATCCATGAACATCTTAAGAGAAAGTGGGTTGAGCCAGACCACTGGCAACGTCAATGCGAGGCTCCACTTCTTTTCTCTCAATGATTAACGTCTTGCGCCAGAAGCAAGAAACCGCATGCTGGTCAGCTGTAGTTCTTACAGCAATGAGCGACAGTTGTTTGAAGAGCAGCCAAACCTACCAATATTGACTGCTACCAAAGAAGCCTATAACTCGCCCAGTTTGTGAAGAAGGTCATGGGCAAAGAAACGTGGTCGTAGTTGATCTGTCCCTGTGAAACTTGACACCCAAGTAAATATCTAAATCAGGTGGGCAATCAGATTAAGAACCCTTCCCAGATAGTACGGGATTCCCCAGATGGTAATACATCCGTGCGATTAAACATGGACAACAGGTCTCTACCAGGAGATTGGCTAAGACCAAGAAACCTGCTGTACCTCTGCAGGACTGAGTTCGGTGGATACGGCATGAGGGGCCAGCCTCTTGCACGATAGCGAAAGCAACATCCATGACAGTTGGCTGATATAGCCATCGTCGAGGGTTCAGGAACATTCATTTGATAAGGAAACAGACATATTATCCTGTTGTAAAGCAAGTCCATCATTTGTGGAGTGCTGTCGTGCTTTTTACGTTTGTTTAGTCATAGGACTTGATAATGGTTGTGAAATACACCAAAAATGTGACTTAGACAAGAATTATTCACGACTGCACCTCGAAAATCACCCAACCTGTAGACAGTCCAGAAAATGAGCTATCGTCTATTACAAACATACTCAAGCCCTTGTGCTTTATTAGTTTCAACATTGTTCGTTTCAGGGTCTCTTCATTGCGTCGCCTGCAGCGATCAGGGCGAAGTTTTCACGTGGGGCGACAACGACGAGGGTCAGTTGGGCGATGGAACGACGAATGCAATCCAAAAACCTCGATTGGTCGTCGCGCTTCAGGTATACTTCGACGTGAACGTATTTTTAAAATTGACTGCTGTAAGGAGGTTTGTTGAAGCGCTACTTGCCACGAACTGTTTGGGCGGAATGGAAATATCTGGCAGAATTTTGCAGTCTAACGCGCTGATTGTTGTCGCTTTGGCAATTATTTCAACTTCAGTTTTTTATGAAGTTGGTGGAAGTATAAAATGGTTGCATTGTACCATCCCCTAGTCCATTATGAATGAATTGTGTGATAAGGTGATGCTAATAACTGCGTTCGCACTCAATATCCCTGTTTTCTAACTTTTATTACACTGCATTACATAAAAGAGCGAGTATTACGAAAACTAGATAATGATGGTTGTTATGACTTTTTTGAAGTTGATAATTTTTTTTTTTTTTTGGTTGGATTTGGCATGTCCGACTTTCATATTTTGTTTTTTGTAAAATGTGACTCCACCTTGTCCACTCCTGAAGGAGTTGTCCCTAGATTGAGGGAGCAAGCACCCTCGTTATGAGAAACAGCTACACCTCGTGTGGGAGCAAGTACACCTCGGAGGGAAGTAACAGCTACACCATAGGAAAATAGGAGCAAGTATGATAAAGTCAACAGCTACACTAATTTCCCAAAAATAAGGGAGCAAGTACGATCCTCTGAATGACGGTCAACAGCTCATCCATACAAAAATTGGGAGCAAGTACGGTCCTTGAAGAGGGCCAACAGCGTACCAATTGGATTGTATGCGGGAGCAAGTACGAACCTCTGAAGGAGGATCAACAGCTCGTCCGTATACTAAGTTGGGAGCAAGTACGAATCCCTGAAGGGGAATCAACAGCTGCACTACAGTTTTACCGGGAGCAAGTACACTTCCTGAAGGGAAGTAACAGCTACACCAGTTTATTGAGAAGACAAGTACACTCTACAGGGTAGAGTAACAGCCATACTCAATTAGCAAAGAGTCGTTTTCTTTTTTCGGTTTAAAAATGAAAAGAGGTTTTTTTTTTAGAGTTGTCTCAGGACAGGAGGTCAGAATGGGATTGTTTGAAGTGGCTAGAGCAGAGGGCCTTCCGATATTTATACAGGTCGAGGTACCCCCTTCTTCGTGCGCTGGGGAATCCCCCAGTGTTCTCAGGGGATTGACCTGGGCCCAGGGGAAACCTAGGTGGATGACCTTCTGTCAGTGGTTTATTTCCAACGTATTTCCATAGTTTGATATAAAATATTATAAAAACATATTATTTGTTGGTTGTGTACTTGAGCTGATTACAATGATTATCTTAAAGCTAAGTTCACTACAATGGTGTTACAGCGTTGGAGGAATATTTTATAAAATGCTAAAAATGAAAACTCCGTAGTGAAACATTTAAATTTATGAGAGATATATTCTAACAATTCCAAACAGATATCAATAATTACGTCTCATTCGTCTTAATACAGACTCATTCAATTGAGCTATTCAAAAACAGATTCCGAGAAATGTTACCAAGCAGGTATTTCACTAAAATGGGTAAAAATTTAGTTGAAGCAATTGTAATTGCTTCATTTTAAGTTTAATTAAAAATCGTTCAAATATTTGTGTCTACTGGGCAGGGCTAAAGGCCTTTCGACTCTTCCTGTCTTCTTCCTTCATTATGCAGTTTAATCGAATGCTTCACAAGGACCCAAAGGTTTAGGATGGTCCTTGTGCCATCTGCTTCTCGTGCTTTCAGCTTTTCTTAACCAACGGGTTTGAACATGAGAACCTCACCCAGCACAATACGTTTGATTAGATGTCAAACTACTTCATCTTGTCATCCTCCTACGTCAAGTAGCAACCAAAATGACCCGCGGTCGTTTTGTTCGTCTAATTCAATCTTCAATGTGTGCATGAATTGCTTAACGGTTGAATTGCTTTCTAAACTGCAGTACTTTTCAATGTACTGGAAAGCGAAAGCCGAAATATCATTAAATATGTGGTGGTGGTAAGGCGATGCGCTTAGATCACTGTGCTCAAACCCTCCGGGTGAAAGTACCAATCTCAGGGCGAAAGTTAGTCGAAACACCTGACACCTAACGTGGATCATTTGGCCTTTTGTTTCACTAGGCAATTACACACGTTATTTCTAGCCAAATGGGCCATGCTATGCCTGATGTTATAAGTGCGGTTCTATTCATTGCAATCTTTGAAGTCTTATATTATTACAAGTTCAATCTTGAATGCTTTCTGTGTAATAATTGTAATTAACGCTTCCTTCAGGGCAAGAAAATAACTCGCGTGGCTTGTGGCTCCGCCCACACTCTCGCCTGGAGTACTGACAAACCATTGTCTAGTAGCCGTGTGCCGTCCAAAGTACCAATGGAGTACGATCTCCTTCGAGATTTCCCGCCGTCGCTGTTGAGAAATCGTTTGGTCTTGCTCCATCACGCTTCCGACTTACTTTGCCCGATCGTCTCGATGCTTTCGCTCAACGGAGAGATAAGTCTGAATTCCCTTCGCGCAATTTTGGTCTACGGCACCAAAGAAGGCACTTTCAGAAAAGTAAGCGTTCCCCGTGGCGAATCGCTTTTGTTTTATTAAGTAACCGTCGATGAGGTATTTACGTCGATTGGTTTTTTTTTTAAAGGTGGTGCAAGGGACTATGGTTCGAGACCGGCAGCACGGCCCGGTCGTAGAGCTCAATCGAATTCAAGTGAAACGGTCCCGTGCCAAAGGTGGGTTGGCAGGCCCCGACGGTATCAAGTCAGTATTTGGACAAATGGTCCAAAAAAAGACGTTCCTGAATCAAGAATCTCTTTTCCTCCCTCATCGAGTGTGGAAGGTCAAATTCGTTGGTATGTTGGTACAAATATTTTGTCAAGTTATTGTGACATAATCGTCAAAACAGTTGTGAGCATTAGAATATAGTTCATATAACCTCAGACTCGAACTACTCCTAATTTCTTCTTGAGACAAAAGAGTATGTGCAAGTCTACATAAATAAAAATGGAAAATGTTTATGCTACAGAATTAACGATATGAAGTCTCAAAAGTTCTCTGTCTGAAGAGATATGTGACTGCCAGTCTTATTCACGCGAGAAATTAACAAAACAAGAATCGAAAAATCCCTTCAATTCAATCCAACGAATGTAGTTTCAGAGCTGTAATTGTTTGCCGAATCTAGTAGTCTGTAACAATCAAACCCGCGTAACAAATACAAATGAGTTTCGGAGCCTCGCTAATCTGAATAAGTTGTGCCTGAGCCCCGATGTGGATTAGGAATCAAGGCATTAGGAAGTTAAAGGAAGTGGTTTCGTATTCATAGATTACATGCAAACTGAACTCTTTTGATTCACTAATCAGGTCTGATATAGCCTAAAACATAATTTGCCCTGAGATACATACCCACAACGTGGAGGAAGGCGAAGGTGGTGATCTTCATTCCAAAGCTGGGTGGCTCCTCGACCCATGCAAAGGCCTAATCTCCCATCAGCCTTCACATGCAGAATACTTATGACACTGTCAACACAATTTTTTTTTCTTTGAAAAGGATCGTGTTAACCGTTCTAAGACGGTGGAGTATAAACTGTAAGAAGTATCAGTAAGTAAAACGGAGCGGGTTGAAATTCCGGAATTCGTATGGTTGCCCCTAATTATCTTATGATCCCAAACGCTCATCGTATACGTCATTGGGCTTCCCCAATTTTCGTATGCGAGGGATTCATGAGCCAAGAGCTGCACTAAAATCCTGAACTGAAAATACAAAAAAAAAATCAAGAGTTTGAGCCATGTTTGGGAAATTATGCAGGGTGCGGCATACAGGTCGGACGTTTCTGAAATGGCCAGTACTTCCCCCCTAATGGGTCGACCAACGTGGGGAAGGGACCATTGTAATCGGGAGGTCTTAGCATTTTTTTACCAGTTGCAGTCATGGACCTGTGGACAGTAGAGCACCACGTTTTTGCTTACGACAGTTTCGTTCGTAATAACGAGTCTGCCACGGCAGTCCAGCGTGAGTTTCGTCGTCATTTTAATATCCACCGAAATCGGGCTGTTCCCTCTAGAAACACCATTCTTCGTTGGGTTGAAGGACTTCGCACACGAGGTTCATTGATGAGGAACAGACCACCAGGAGCTCCAAGATCGATTCGAACACCAGAGAACATTGAAAGTGTACGACAACCACTAATTCGCAGCCCGAGTCGATCAGCTCGCCTGCATGCTGCTGAACTTCGCCTCAGTGATCGATCGGTTAGGCTTATTTTGCATCTAGAGTTGAGGTTTCACCCCTATACGTTGTCCATTGTGCAACAATTACACCCAGGGGATTATGCACAACAAATGACCTTCGCGTGTGAGATGGAAGCACTTACTGAACAAAATGGAGAGGATCTCATTTTGTTCGTGAGCGATGAGGCTCACTTCCACCTCAATGGCATGGTGAATCAGCAAAATTGTCGTTATTGGGCTGACGAAAATCCCTGACAATTACACGAACAACCGCTGCATAGCCCAAAAGTTACTGTTTGGTGCGCCAGATCCCAAACTTGCATCATACTTCTTTGAAAACGACAATGGCATTGATGTTACCGTCAATTCAGAACGCTATGTCGAGATTATAACCGGCTTCTTTACACCTGAATTGAGACAAAAACGTATTGCAATCCGGCGTATGTGGTTCCAACAGGATGGAGCAACCGCTCACACAGCTAGAGCAACAATGAGCGTTATTCGTCCTCTTTTCCCTGGCCGCCTTATTTCCAGGTTCGGTGACATTCATTGGCCTCGTCGGTCCCCAGATTTGTCCACATGTGACTTTTTTCTGTGGGGACACCTCAAAGCACATTTACCAGCACAAGCCTCGAACATTGGAGGAATTGAAGGATGCTATTCGCGTGGAAATCGTCGCAGTTGAGAGAGCACGTTGGAAAGAGTTTTCGGAAATTTCCAAGAGAGACTCCAGCAGTGTACCGCGAACGAGGGACGCCACTTGACTGATGTGATTTTCCACACATGAATTTCGAAAATGCTTTTAAATTGTGAATCTAAATATGCCAAAAAAAGTTTTTTGAGTAAAAATTACCGAAGTTATGATTTTTTCAAAAACGTCCGACCGCGGACGCCGCACCCAGTATTAGTGTTTTGATCACTAAGATAACTATAGTTATATTTAGGCCAAGTTTAGTGAATTTCGTTTAGCCATTTTCTCGTAATCGCGTTCACACACACCATTTCCCCAAATAACGTTTTTTGTACTTGGAAGCCCTTAAAACGTAAAAATATGAAGAGACCTTTTTTTCAGCCAATTACAGTAATTTCCTGTCTGATTCTTAGAGCTAAGGAGAGTAATTAGTATTACATAATAAATGCGAAACTCTCTGGTATAACTCAACTCACCAATGACGAAAATTATTAACAAATGTTTTCCCCGACTTTTTTCTTTTAGGTGAAAGCGTGGACGACTGCGGTGGAGGTTATAGTGAAAGCATCGCAGAGATGTGCGACGAATTACAAAATGGCTCGTTGCCTCTTCTCATTCCAACGCCCAACGGTCGAGATGAAACTGGCACCAACAGAGATTGTTTCCTTCTCAACCCTCACGCCACCACTCCACTGCACATCAACATGTTCAAGTTCCTAGGTTCGCAACTTTATTCCAATTTATCAACAAAATTTCTGGTTGTCCGTTGCAACACACAACTTTCCTTAGCTCTACGTCAATTCACTCGTCTTCATGGCTCTTTCTACTTGCTCAATTCATTTATCATTCAGTTCATTCACACTTGGCTGAACGACACTTGACGGCAGCAGAAAGCGGTAGCGCTTACAGTTCCGGAATTTGAGCTGCTCGTACTCATTCCAGGACCAGTATTGATCAATTACTACCCACAGAATTAATGAGGCTGTAAACACGAATTTTTTGAAGAAGGATAGTAATTACTTTTGCAGAGTTATTGGGTAAAAAGTTTAGAACTGGTAGTAAACGAAACGGCAGTAGTTGAAATTCAGGAATTTCTGGAGTGAGCCCCTTATATCTTATGAGCGTTTTTAAACGCTCATCCTATAGGTATTGGATTGGACTACTATACCAATTTTTTCAACATTCTAGTAATATTTCAGCGGAGTTTATAAGGAAAAAACCGCGCTAAAATCGTCGAAAATTTTGATAATTTATTGTGCTGCTCTCGTTATTTTCCCACGAATGGGAGTTTTATGGTATAATTGCCTTATTGAGAGCTGTCAATATAAGACATTTAATCAAAATCGTGTCAGCCGTTTTCGAGAAAAACAATGTTTAGTGTTTCGATCACTATGATAACTATAGTTGCCTTTCGGTGGATTTGGTTCATACCCTTATTTTGGCGTCTGGTAACCTGTGGGCTAGATATGAAGTTTGAGCCGATTTGGTACGGTCGTTTTCTCTTAAAATCGTTCACAGGCACACCAAATAGTGTTTTTCTGGCTTGGTAGGGTCTGAAACGTAAAGTTCTGAAGAAAACTCAAAAAAAAAAAATGTTCAGCCCATTACATAACTTTCTTTTCTACTTAGTAGAGCCAAGGAAAGTAAAAATATGCTCCGCTCAAACCCCAAATGATACAACTTGTGTTGCAGGTCTGTTTCTTTATCAAAATGACTGTTCCTGAACCCTCATAAAAGAGGTATATTAGTCGACTGTCGTGGAGGTTGAGCAAGAGAGCATTCGCTCAGTATCCACAGAAGTCAGACTTGTGCATTCTGTGGATACTGGTTGCCATTTAGCCAGTCTCTCAGTGGTGCGGTGGTGCCCATGTGTAATCATGCTAAGGTATAAATAACTCTGGGCAATCCCATATCATCTGCAAGGAGTTTTTAATTTGGTTCAACTGAAATCACGTTTCTTCGTCATAACCTTTGCAAACTGGGCAAAATGGTTATAAGCGTGCTTAGTAGCAGTTAAAGGTTAGGTTTGGACGCTCTTCCAACAACCATCTTCCAACTGCTGAGGGAACTACAGTGGAGCAGCGTGTGGTTTCCTGTTTCCTCCACACTGCAGGTGCAAGACGTGCATGATGGAGAATACTTGAGGAGAAAGAAGGATAGTCACACAGTGAAATCACCATGTCTTGTAAGACACTGGCTCAACTCCTTTTCTTCTGTTCTGAAAACTCGTGTATCACGCCCCTTTGGCGAAGATTCTCATATCGCTCGCCATTCATCTAGTCCAGCAAGAGGTCATTAAAGCTCATAACAGGGGATGTTCCCTCACTACGCAATAGCCAATCAACTAGTAAGCAGCCAGTGGATCATTTGGAGCGCTTCTGGGATGCTAGCTTGTAGGCCTGGGTGATCCACAAGATCTCTGGGATTGAGACGAATGTGAGGGTAGTGCCTTTGAGCTGTTGGCTGAAACGCCTCCTTTCACTCGTACTCCTAAGTACTTGACTTGCTTCGGACGCAGGAGCTTGTCGCCGCCAAAACGTATTGACGAGCTACCTCATTTTCCTTTAAAGAGGACGTACTGGCTTTTCCCCCATCCTCCTGCAACTTGATGTGCTTCCGGATGACGATTTGGCACACTCGATCATTTTTTGCCTCTATTTGGCAGACTGACTGTGCACAAATGTCCATGATAATATGGGGTTTTATTTACGTCGTTACGTTACTGCTCTGAAGGTGGGTTAACTAGCTGTGGAAGGCTGAAATGGACACGAAGCCAATATCCATTCACTATCCCCTCCTACCTATTAGTACGAGTATAATCAGTTTAAACTCCAGTTTGAAATTCACAGTACCGAAACATTGAACATCCGATGCATGCGACCTACGTTTATAGCACAAACACGTAGACTGAGCAAATCAAGCTGGTATGAACCTCAGCAAAGTAAGTGGACTGTATGGAAAATGATAATGCAAGAAAGAGGCGCTAACTCTGGTTCGTAAAGCACAGAAAGGGTACTCACAAGACTAGAGGTGCTTTTGGAGACCACTGGAAGGCGGGAGAGGTGACGAAATGACTCGGGTGATCTTGCTAATTAAAGCGTTTAGCGAGCAGACTAAGGGTCGAAAATTCAGGTTAAATAAATGAATGTAAATAAAAACGAAGGTGTGATAGCGCAGAGAACAAACGTGCGAAACTGATGATGTTGAGCGACTGACAGGAAGTGGTCGAGTAGAACGGAACTTATGTTGCTGTCACCTCCTCGACTTGATTTGAAGGGGCATACATGAACCGTTTTAATGCGGATAATGTCGCATGGTGACAGGCTTACTTTTGTGGAGTTTTCAAGCCAATTGCAACGCAGAATTGATCAACGTGACTTGTGAGGTTTTGTCTCGATTAGTTCCTCAAGTATTCAACAAATTGCGCCGTTCTCCTCTCGTCGCATCTAATCCCGAAATGCCCAAAACTAAACCGGCTGTGTCAAATTTCGGACTTCAACTGCTCCCGTTAGAGGCGTTAGGATTCATGCATTCTAGTAGTCACTGGAAAATATGGGAGTTGTGTGATGCAGCGTATACCAATACCGAACAATGTTTCAAGATGAAAGCTATCAAAGTACCCAATGTTACAATGGCTATTGCGAAATATTTATCATGATCACAGTAAAACTCCTTTTTTTGGATGTCATGCAACCGATTTATTCTTGTACCTTTCAGCATTTATTTGTATATACTTCATATTCTACGCATAATCCCGAACGTTTCGGTTTTCGCAGGTATGCTAATGGGCATCGCTATTAGAACGGGAAGCCCTCTCAGCCTCAATCTTGCCGAACCTGTGTGGAAGCAACTCGCTGGCATTCCATTGACTTTAGCCGATCTCACGGAAATAGATAGAGATTACATTCCAGGTAATTCGCCTAACTTCTCACTGCGGCTTACTTTCGTGAAATGCGATGCAAAACAACGAGAAATAATTAAATTGAAGATTGAGTGGCTGTTGGATACAATTTTGGAAGAGGATTCAATTAAAGAAAATTAAACCCATGTAGAAAGTTCAGAAAATGTATCAGCTAACAAATTGACTGCCCACAACGTCAAATTAAATTAAATTAAATTAAACCAAATTTATTGACAGGAATAGCTATAATACAACATGTTGAAAACAAAGTACGATATAAAATCCCGTCCACCAACACAATAAGTTCTTTCGAACTTGCGGGCGCTGGTGGAATCGCTCTCTCTCAGCCAAAAGAATATATCTACAAAGCTCAGATTACAAATCTTATCTTCTTATCCTAGCCAAAATAATATAGCTACAAATCTGATATTACAATATTTGTATAAGATTTAATCATATCTTCTCATCCTAGATAATATCATCTTTTTAAAGGCATTTAAACTCTCATAATCATCGAGATTATTTTTATAAGAGTAAAAGAAACGAAGAGCCCTACAATAAGCGTTCCTCCTCGCTCTCTCCGTGTGTACCTTAGGTAGAGCAATATTAGACGATAGCGCAGTGCGTGTGTGAGGAATAAAACATCTGTGCTCCGGCCGAATACCGGTTTTAAACACAAAAATACATGACTGCAGCAAAAACAGTTCTCCCACGGTAAGTACATTAAATTCCCCGTATAATCGGAATCTTGGGTATGGGGGTCTTTTCTTAAGAGCAATTCTGATAACAATGTTCTGAACGACCTGCAAGGACGCCAGCAGAGATTTGTAGGCACTACCCCACACAACAATGGCATATTTAAGTAAAGAAAACGCCAGGCCAAAATGAATAGAACGGAGCTGACGGAATGACAAAAAATGTCTAGCCTCTTTTAAAACGTAGAAAAACTTCCTTAATTTGATAATCAGAGACTCGATGTGGAAATTAAATTTAACACAATCTTAATAGTCAAATAGAACTTCCAGGTACTTAGATTTAGGGACCAACGGCAAATTTAGACAGTTACAAGATTCCTTATAAAGGAAGCACTGATAATTATGAAAAGACACACCTGACAGATCGGAATACCCACGATTAGAAAAGGAAATATCTGATGCGTTGCAACACACAACTTTCCTTAGCTCTACGACAATTCACTTTGTACATGGCTAATTCTATTTAATCAATTCATTTATCACTCAGTTAATTTGAATCTTGGTCAAACAACGCTTTACAGCTGCAGGAAGCGGTAACGCCTACAGTTCTGGAATTTATTGTGCTGCTCGTACTCATTGCAGGACCATTATTGAGCAATTGGTACACAGAGAATTAATAAGGCTGTAAACAAGAATTTTTTGAAGAAGAATAGTAATTACTTTAGCAGAGTTATTGGGTAAAAACTTTTAGAACTGGTAGTAAGCGAAACGGCAGTAGTTGAAATTCAGGAATTTCTGGAGTGACCCCCATGTATCTCATGAGCGTTTTTAAACACTCACCCTTTAGATATTAGATTGGACTACAATACCAATTTTTTTTAACATTCTACAAAAATTCCAGCGGAGTTTATTCGGAAAAAACTGCGCTAAAAATGCTTTTCGTCGAAAATTTTGATAATTTATTGTGCTGCTCTCGTCATTTTCCCACGAATGGGAATTTTATGGTATGATTATCTTATTAAGAGCTACCAATATAAAAAAATGTAATCAAAATCGTTAGAGCCGTTTTTGAGAAAACAAAAATTTGGTGTTTTGATCACTATGATAACTATAGTTAACTTGTGGTGGATTTTGCCCATACCCTTAATTTGGCGTCCCATGGTAACCTGTAGGCTAGACATCAAGTTTCAGTTGATTTGGTACGGTTGTTTTTTCTAAAAACCGCGCTAAAATCCATTTCGTCGAAAATTTTGGTAATTTATTGTGCTGCTCTCGTCATTTTCCCACAAATGGGAATTTTATGGTATAGTTGCCTTATTGAGAGCTATCAATATAAAAAATTTAATCAAAATCGTTAGAGACGTTTTTGAGGAAAAAAATATTTGGTGTTTTGATCACTATGATAACTATAGTTAAATTTCGGTGGATTTTGTCCATACCCTTATTTTGGCGTCTCATGGTGACCTGCGAGCGAGATATCAAGTTTGAGCTGATTTGGTACGGTGGTTTTCTCTAAAAATCGTTCACGGACACACATACACACAGACCATTTTCCCAAATAGTGTTTTTCGGACTCAGGAGGGCTGAAACGTAAAGATCTGAAGAAAACTCAAAATTTTTTTTTCAGCCGATTACGTAACATTCCTTTCCACTTCGTAGAGCAAGGAAAGTAAAAACGCATTAAAGAGGTCTTGTCCACATTCAGGCCTAAGCAAATAGCATCCATCCAGTGCTTTACTAAAAACAAGTTATAATTCATTGTCTCAAGTAACTGATGCTGATCCCTTGCGTAGAATGTAATGGCAGTATCATAAGCAAATCCTAACATCTCACCTTCAATTCCCAAATATAGCAATTCATTTATGTACAATAGAAACAAAATAGGGCCTAACACAGTCCCCTGCGACACTCCGCAGGTTACCACAACGCTATCACTGAGTACTCCATTAATTCGAGTCACCTGAGGGCGGTCCAACAAGTAAGATCTAACCAGCTGAAGGAGTTAACCCCTTATCCCATATTTTTATAACTTACTCAGTAATTTCGAATGGTTGACCGATTCAAAGGCCTTTCTAATATCCAGAAAAACTCCGTAAACAAGATAACCCTCATCTAACTAGTTGGTAATAATACTACTTAATTTAAAAAGAGCATGATTAGTACCCATCCCCTCACGAAAACCGTACTGATTATCAGACAAAATGTCAAACTTGTCCAAGAAAGATACGATCCTATTCTTCAGGCACTTCTCTAATATCTTTGAAAGTGAGAGCGTTTGTGCTATGGGCCTATAATTTGTTCTTTTCATTCTATCACTTGACTTATACTGAGGAACGACAACAGTATTTTTGAACAGCGTTGGGTATTTACACGTACAGACAACAGGTTTTGTAGGGAATTTTTGCGGTTTCCTCAAATAAGCACGAGCTAGCATCACTTAGCATTTACCGCAGTAATTACCGGGACTCCTTTAGCCGCCCTCAGTTCTACCCGTGTTTACAGGATACCTTCTCGTATTATATCGTGACACGCTCTTCAACAGCAGTACGATCTTGTTACAGGTCTTCTGTGCATTCGAGATATGAACGGAGAAGACAAAGAACTGAATACTTTAGACATGCCTTTTTCAATTCCATCTTCGGCCGGAATCGACGTTCCACTCTCGTCGTGCTATCGGAGGATCACTAACACGAATAAACACGAGTACATCAGGCTCGCTCTTAATTACAGGTTAGTGACAATTGAGTTATCGTTTTGTTCATTCAGGTAAAACCCCTTTTTTATTGTGCTCTAGTTGGGGAGTGTGATGTATCGCCGTGGGGCGCGTAATATAACCAAAATTACAACAATGACTGGCCGTTGGGAAGTATAACAAAATAATTTGGTAATCTGAAAAAACACCAGTCGGGTGATTGTGACCTGTGGACGAATCATCCTCAATCGACGAGCACCTGGATATATCAGGTGTGACAATCAAGTGAGACTGATTATTCTACAACTCTGCCATCCCCTTCAAAGTCCACTTAGGCAGCTATACGATTCCAGCGCGTTTTCCATGCTTTGTAACATTTTTGGAACGCTTCAGCTGGAATTTCCGTGAGTACCCTCGTCATGGCTGACTGGATGTCCTTAATCGACTCATAATGGGTTCCTTTGACAACCGATTTTGTTCTATGGAACGAAAAAAGTTACACGGTGAGATATCGGGTGAATTAGGCAGCTCTTGCAACACAGCGGTCCCGTAAGTGGCCAAATAATGAAACATGCGGAGGGCGTGCCGATGAAGGATCCAATTATGCTCCTGTTGACTCGTTTTCGGAATCTTTCGCAAAAAATTCTTTGTAAACGATTCCACGGCTATAAAAAAGGCAATAATCATCGCTTTGACTTTTGGCTTGCACATGCAAGCGGAGACAACCATTGTGAGCTTTGGTCGTATTGGAAAAGCCATCTCCTGGGCACGACCAAGAGCACTTCTTCAATTTTAACGTACGTTTCCGAAGCTATTTGGCCAAGCCTGGCATAAAATTTTATCGCTGAGCGTTCCCCTTGATTTTGTTTCTCCATTTTCGTGATCGACCACCACCAACGTACGTCTACTCAACACGACACAGCAGGCGAACTAAACAAGCTAGAGCGATGGTAAATATATCATTGGAGAGGGGTAGGATGCCAGGGAAAGGGGAAGGGCATTTCAAGGTCGCCAAAATCAGTCTCATTACTTGAATGTCCTAGTATGTAGCTCTCTGACAGTCCCAAAGTCGAGGTAAAGCCCGCAGCGGGTCCTGTTGTTTCACAGGTCCATGCGTAGCCTCCTGAATGCCAGTTATTTCCAGCAAGAGTCTTGGTTAACATTGGGGCGAAAATGTCTCGATATGAATCCCATCCAACTGTGCGCTCATCTTATTATGGGCCCCCTCCTTCAACACACGACAGAAAGGGGCAACAACCAAATGTGGCCTTGAAAACTTTGTTCACCCAATACCAAGACGCACAGGCATCACCCCACCGACTTTCCTCCTTTTTTCCCTCGAGGGTATGCTGGACATGGTTTCTTTGTCACTGCAGCCACACGTGGGCTTATTGTGACACAGGCCCTTCCTTAGTAGAAGGCATCGTACATACCCGCCCCCTTTATGAAGCCAAGTATGTCCTTCACCGCAGATTCCGCGATGATATGGGGCTCAATAGTCCCCTGGGCAAAGTATTCAAATCGTTTGACTCCTAAGGCAGGGCACTCACATAGGATGTGCTCCGCCATCTCGTCCTTCTCACCACAGAGTCTGCATTCCACCGCCCCTGAGATGCCCATCTTGTTGAGGTGATACCTGAGTAGGCAATGTCTGGTGAGGAAGCTAATCAAGACCCTCAGATCTCTTCTGGAGAGTGTCAGCATCGCCTTTGCCCTTGGACCAGAAGGCGTAATAAGCCTTTTCGATTGTCTAAGTCGTGGCTGGCAATGCTGTATTAGGCTACCAAACGGTTCAGGTGACTTTTAGTCATACCTACGTGAGGTTCAGGCCCAATGGGTAGGGTTTCAGTGCCCTTCTTCGCAAGGTAGCCAGCCTTTTCAATAATAACCCTATGTTTTCGGTCACGAAAATTTTTTTACAACCCTCCCCCCTCAAAATTTGATGCTTAACGTTTCAATACATGGGGAATCCAAATCTGCAATGTCTGTCCGCCAACCCCCGTCCGCCGTCCAGGCCGTTTTGTGCCTTTAATGTGCTCTAAAAACGTCGTTCTTTCGCACAAAAATCCCATTTGGTATCTAGTTGTGCCCGCCGATCGGACGAAGCCCATGGTTGTTATGGACAAAAAATGGTTTAAAAAAATCACAAAGCGCAGTATAATCGCAAATACCCCATGTTTTGTATCGTTTTCAAGGTATTTTTACATTCTGGGTCAAATGGAATGTGTATCAGACGAGTACAACTGCGTATAGTGACGTTGCAGTAATTATACAGTGGAAGTCAATGTTGTTTCGTCCTTAGTACTCCCTCCCTCCCATTTCATCAATACCACCTGCCGGCTCGACTCTCAACATCGTGCCAATTGCCTACGGGCGCCTGGCAGCGGGGGAATATTTAGTTTCTGTATTTCCATTGTAGTCAGGTCATGTTTCGTATGGTTTACTAGTATTTTTCGATGCTGAAGCGAATGGAATGGGTCTCGGTGCAGTAATACTAGGTTAAGCTGTTCATGAGAATAATAAACCGTTGTGTAATATTTTGCTAGATTTTTTCATCAATAACGCATCACCTCATCCAGGGCCCCAATGAAAGTTAAATTTAATTATTTATTTATGTGCTCGAGCTTTCATTGTATATGCATGTCCTTAAGAGAACTCCTTATTTTAACACAAACATCCTTAACTTTTTTCAATTTTGAATTACTTTCTTATTCTACCTTCCTTGGCTCTACAACGTAAAAAGGTAATTTAATCGACTTGAAAAATAAATTTTGAGTTTTCTTCAGATCTTTACGTTTCAGACCCTCCTGAGCACAAAAAAGACTATTTGGTGTGTCTGTGAACGATTTTTAGAGAAAACGACCTTACCAAATCAGCTCAAACTTGATATCTAGCCCGAAGGTTACCATGGGACGCCAAAATAAGGATATGAGCAAAATCCATCGAAAGGCAACTATAGTTATCATAGTGATCGAAACACTAAACATTGTTTTTCTCAAAAACGGCTGTAACGATTTTGAATTAAATTTCTTACATTGACAGCTCTCAATAAGGCAATTGTACCATAAAATTCCCATTCGTGGGAAAATGACGAGAGCAGCACAATAAATTACCAAAAGTTTCGACGAAAATCGATTTTATCGTGATTTTTTTCTTATATGTATACTCCGCCTCCGCTGAAATGTCACTACAATGTTAAAACAAATTGATGTAGTAGTCCAATCAAATACCTATAGTGTGGGCTTTTAAAAACGCCCATAAGATAATTGGGGCTCACTCCAGAAATTCCGGAATTTCAACTACCGCCGTTTCGCTTACAGCAGCATTAATTCTCTGTGTAGCAATTGTTCAATAATGGTCCGGAAATGAGTGCGAGCAGCTCAATAAATTCCGGAACTGTAAGTTCTACCGCTTTCTGCAACCGTGAAGTGTTGTCTGACTAAGTTCAAATGAATTGAGTAATAGAAAGAGCCATGAACACAAGCGAATTGACGTAGAGCTTAGGAAAGTTGTGTGTTCCAACGCACCAGATATTTTTTCGCTCACGTATCGTTTATCGGTATTTCTACCGTGGTCCTCCTTAACGTAACGAGCCCTTTGTGTTAGGTGTTACTGGTGAAACACGAAGTTTTCATTTCCGTACACCTTTAACAAGTCTTCTTTGATGTCCGCCCTTGGAGAAGATTACCAGAAACTAGAAATCGCTTCCTCTTCAGTCTCCAGCACTGGGCCAGGACGTGATAGGGAGTCCCCTTGAATTCTTTCAACAAGTTAAGCTTGAATTGATTCCCAACCAGATTCGGAAAGTTCAGTATTTGTCGACGTGACACTGCCAACGTTTGTCATTTGAATTGCCTTGTGCCTGAGATAGTTCTGCGAGCCAAAAGCAGCGTAGATCCCTCGTACGTGAGACAAATGCGGTTTACGTCCTGATAATTTATCCTATTTTGTTATCTCAGTTACGGGAATGGGAGTTGTTTTCCGCCGACTAAGTTCTGGCGCTTAGGCGTGAATGTGAAATGTTTGCTCCCTCTCTTTTACCTCCTTCTTCCTTCCTCTTTGATAGGAGGCCGCTCCGATCTGCCAAACTCAAGGCGGTCCTCAATCATTTTGTGCTAGCGTTGTGAGCTGTGCTTTGTGCAGGACTCGACTCCTATTTTCCAGATCATACAGTCCACCCGTGCGATTCTCATTTCTTACTTTCCCACGTACACCTACTATCATTCATCGCTTATGTTATTGCTTTGTTTTCAGGCTTCACGAATTCGACGAGCAAGTCCAAGCAGTCAGGGAAGGCATGGCCAAAGTAATTCCGGTCCCACTGCTCCATCTCTTTAGCGGTTATGAGTTGGAAACGATGGTTTGTGGCTCGCCCGACATCCCGTTGAATCTACTTAAATCTGTCGCGACGTACAAAGGTAAGAACGTGTCTAGGGATTGACGTTTTTACTTTTTTTCTTTCTTTTGAAGTGTATGAGTCGACAAGATCCCCAGCCTAACAATATATAGGTATTAATTATTCGAAAACATCCTGTGGCTTTGGTGAAAATCGTTGAAGCATAAAACCTATTTTTGCTTTTTAGGTCTATATCTCCGTTCACCGTATACTAATGGAGACATGTTTGGAGAAGAAAAGTTAGGTATTGACTAGTAAAAAATAAGTTGAAAGTTTAATCAAAATCGTTGGAACCGTTTTTGAGAAAAATGCGAAAAAACTTAGTTTATGGTACATTTTCGTCTTATTTTGGTGTCTACAAATAACGAATAAAAAAAAAGGAACCAGTTCAATCGGTTCCTCACCCTTTGGGTCGCAGAAAGTAAAAATGGCTGCGGTTGTTTGACGAAGATTGTGAAAATCATGTAGAACTCGTGGGGCAGTATCCGCCAACTTGATTCGTACAAAAACGAACAGTTTAAGGACCTTTTGCTTGCATTGTATTTTTCAGTAAATTTAGCACATTATCAAACTGTGTTTTATTGAGCCGAAAATACTTTATCAAACAATAGATGATTCTTCACTTATAGCGAAAATTATCCTTCTTGGCGTCTAGTCGAATATAATTCGCTATTTGTGTTAATAATACAAGAATGAATCGTCCTCTTCGTCCTCCAACTGTAACTGTACTTGTCTTTCCGTTAAAAGTTTCAAAATTTGGGACCAACACAACACGCAACTGGCTTTATCGACAGACAACGATACCGAATGAATTGCAGTTTTGGTCACAGTCTCGATCTCGACTCACAGTTGATACTGAAGAGTCTCAGTCCTTATGACTTAGAAAATACAAATTATAACTAACCAAATATAAATTACCTAATTGTTAATTAACTATAATGGTGCTTATATGATATGGTTATAAAGTATTTGACGAACAATAGGAGTGCTTGTCATATCCAATCGTTTTTCTCTTTTTATTTTCCGCTACCCCAAAGGGTAAGGAAAGTATAGTAATCGTCTCAAAAACAAATTTGGGTTTTCTTCAGATCTTTACGTTCTGAGGCCTACTGAGTCTAAAAAATAATGTCGGCGTGTGGTCCGTGTGTGTGTGCGTCTGTAGTTCGATTTGCGGGAGTACGGCTGATCCGATTGAGCTGGTTCTTTTTTTGTTTTGTTTATTTTTTTTAGACACCAAAATAAGGGTATGAACGATTTCGGTCGATGGGAAGGGGGGAGGGGAGAAAATGTACCAAAAACGAGGGTTTTTCGCATTTTCTCAAAAACGGCTCTAACGATTTTGATTAAACTTTCAAATTATCTTCTCCTAATCAATACCTAACTTTTCTTCTCTATACATATCTTCATGAAAACACGGTGAACTGAGGTCTATGAATCAAAATAGGTTTTTTAACGCTTTTTGGCAAAACGGATTCAACAATTTTCACCAAACTCTCACGATGTTTTCGAATAGTTAATACGTACGTATTGTTCTCAATAAATGTTCCTCTGATAGTCCATTGAACAGAGATAAAAATCAAAATGTGTCGAAACTAACGTTTTTTCGAACATTTCCGTAAATTCCGCAACTACGACTCCGGTGAGGTGTTCATTTTATTGGCATGCCAAATAAGTAGGCCCAAAAAGACATTTATTTTCTAAGCCGTTTGTTTGTTTTCATTTCATTATCAGTTGTTCACTTTCTTTTATATTTTTATTATTAGTGTCATTTCTTTGACTTGTCGAACAGATTTATATTCTTTCTTTATTTAATTAAATTAGCTTCATTTATTTTATTAACCCGTATAATTTTTATTTGTTGGAATTTACCAAGACTCATGGGTTCCTCCCCGCGAGGGTAATGGACTCTTAACTTGACGGCACAACAGTTAATGTCAACCCGCGATATTATTTCTACCATATATCCCACAGGGTAGGCAGCTTATTGGACTACCACCCTAATTATTCTGAGTATTCTAGTGTCATTTGAGCGGAATTTACGAAGGGAAATCTGCGCTAAAATAGTTTTTTTTAATTTTTGATCGTTTATTGTGCTCCTTTCGTCATTTTCTCACCGATGAGAATTTTACGGTATTGTCACGTCATTTGTAGCTGTTCGTACAAAAAATTTAATCGTAACCGCTAGAGCCGTTTTTGAGAGCGACAAATATTTGGCGTTTTGATGGATTGGACAGATCTGACTGATACCTTGGGTATGTCATCTACATTACTCGCTTGTTATGTCATGTCTTACACCATACCTTATAAAACGTCATCAAATTTATATGATACCACAGTTCTGTAAGTACTATTTTTGGGGGTAATTTGGGCTGCAATCGTTTCTGTCAGCAGCGTTATACCGCCTCTCAATCTCCCTCCCTGCTGGTTATCATACCATCTCTCATCACTGACACCAAATTACTGCCAGCTGCTGGACAAGAAGTTCCCACATCCACCATTGTTGCGGCACATGATACTAAAGGTAGCAACAAAGGCGGCCCTCTCCCAGCCACTGACCGAGATAAAGCCTTCAACCCAACGCGCGACGCCGCTCCCAGCCATTCTGATCTGAGCTCTGTGCGACGACAAAACCCTTTCGTTTAAAAAAAAAACCCTCTTTTATGATTTACCCTTTTTCGTGAGTGACACCGAAGGTCCCTGTATCCCTCGTGTGCATCTCCCCATTCTCCACGAGAATTATCAACGCTGCTGGATCCCAGTATTCCAGCTCTTTCAAGACTTCCTTGGACTTTATCCTGGTCAGATTTTTCCGATTTTATAATTTGGCCCATACGGCGTATAATCATCGCTTGTACCAGTGTTCTACGATTTCATTTGTGTCTAATACAAGAGCAGCTAAACACATGTTGGATTGAGATAGTCAGCGGTTACGCTTATTAACCCCTTTTTGCTGCGCCAACAATCGTCACCAAAGGAACTGCACAGCACCCCAAAGCCTCGTGATCGTGATCTTTCTACAATGAAGGTGATGTTACAGGCACAGTGGGAAACTGTGGGGAATGTGGAACAGAACGAGGAATAGGAATACCACAACCACGAAGTAGAAGTCTGGGGATGAACCAGTTGAAGGAGATTCCAAGGGCACCAAGGGACCACCTTGTCTGCCACATACCATCTATCGAGTCAAGCTGACCTAACTTGTGGGATCATATCTATACCATAGCATCCTTTTATTGTATTGGACCTAAAGTAACCGAAATACGAGTATAACTGCAGGCTGATTTGGGTCAGTCGACTTTGCAGACACACAGAACGCTTTCTCGAGCGTAGTTTTTTGGATTCCAAAAAACTTTGAAACGTAGCGTAATTTTAAAAAAAACTCTAGAGCGAACATTTTTGTATATGGCTTTTTTCCCTGTTCAATTCCCACTCTTATAGTTGTGACATTCGAGCGCTCTTTCATTTTCAGGCGTAGACTCCTCCGCTCCTCTCGTCCAATGGTTTTGGGAAGTGATGGAGGAGTTCACGAATCAAGAACGTTCTTTGTTCTTGAGATTTGTGTGGGGCCGAACTCGGCTGCCGAGAACCATCGCGGACTTCAGAGGACGTGACTTCGTTCTTCAGGTAATTATTCGGTTCCCGCGGACATCGCGTCCCTTTCAAAGCGTTTGGTAGCTGTGCTCATGCGTGTTGTTTTTCAGGTTTTGGACAAGTACAATCCTCCTGATCATTTCTTGCCTGAGAGCTACACGTGCTTTTTCCTCCTTAAAATGCCTCGCTACTCGTGTAAGGTGAGTGTGAATTCAATTAGTTTTATGCACCTGTCTACTTAGCATGGGTGGTTTACCAGGTAAAATTGAGCCTCTCGTTGCCTCGTTATCTTGATAGTGAACGTGCAGAGGATATCATTAATGACAATGTTCAGGCGTTGAGATCAATCACAATCATGTTTACCTTTAACCGTTAAAACACAGATGCCCTAACGTCCGTCAACTGAGTCTTTACTCTGTACGCTCCCCTTCGCCGAATAAGACTAGCTCAGTTTGTCAAAACCCGCGTATTGAAAGTCAACCCACCCAAAGAATTCCCGTAGACCTACATTATTTGTGATGATATAAACGGAAACTATCACGTACGACGCATCACACAACTTTCCTTGGCCTCGCATTCAGCGATTTTTTTTTTACTCTGGGAATTAATTTGTTAACCACGTTCTTCATGAAAATTCGTAGCGTTTAAGGTTCAGGAATGTTTTATAGCGCTCCTACTTATGCCACGAACATTATTGAGCAATTAGTACACGTAGAATTAATGAGGCTGTACACAAGATTGTTTTTGAGAAGGATAACGGTGGTAGTTTGAATTACGTAATTTCCAGAGTAGCTCCTATATGTCTTATGATGTTACCAAACGCTCATAATAGGTGCTTCATTGCACGACCATCTGAATTTTTCTGAAGATTCTGGTAACATTAGAGCGAAGGTTATAAAGAAAATATCTTGTGCGTTTGAACACACAACTTTCCTAAGCTCTACGTCAATTCACTTGTGTACATGGCTTTTTCTACTTTATCAATCAGTTCATTTGAACCTGGTCAAACACCACTTTACGGCAGCAGAGAGCGGTAGCGCTTACAGTTCCGGTATTTATTGTGCTGCTCGTACTCATTCCCGGACCATTATTGAACAATTGGTACACACAGAATTAATGAGGCTGTAAACACGATTTTTTTGAAAAGGATAATAATCACTTTTGCAGAGTTATCTGGTAAAAACTTTTAGAACTGGTAGTTGAAATTCCGGAATTTCTCGTGGGACCCCCCTATGTCTTATGAGCGTTTTTAAACTCTCACCCTATAGGCATTGGAGTGGACTATTACGTCAATTTTTTTGAACATTCTAGTAACATTTCGGGGGAGTTTATAAGGAAAACCGCGCTAAAATCGATTTTCGTCGAACATTTTGGTAATTTATTGTGCTGCTCTCGTTATTTTCCCACAAATGAGAGTTTTATGGTATAGTTGCCTTATTGTGAGCTATCTATATAACAAATTTTATCAAAATCTTTACAGCCGTTTTTGAGAAAAAAAATTTTGTGTTTTGATCACTATGATAACTATAGTTGCCTTTCGGTGGATTTTGCTCATACCCTTATTTTGGCGTCCCATGGTAACCTGCGGGCTAGATATCAAGTTTGAGCTGATTTGGTACGGTCGTTTTCTCTAAAAATCCTTCACATACACACCAAATAGTGTTTTCCAGCCTCAGTAGGGCCTGAAACGTAAAGATGTGAAAAAAAACTCAAAATTTATTTTTCAGCCGATTGCATAACTTTCCTTTCTACTTCATAGAGCCAAGGAAAGTAAAAACTGTGCTAAAATCGATTTTCGTCGAAATATTTGATAAATTATTGTGCTCCTCTCGTCATTTTACCACAGATGGGAATTTCATAGTATTATCGTCTCATTAGGAGTTGTCTTTACAAAATCTTGAATCAAAAGCCGTTTTTCAGAGGAAAAAAATATATTCTGAGTTTTGATCACTACGATAACTATAGTTAGTTTTGGGCGGATTTAGCTCGTACCCTTATTTTGGTGTCCGATGGTGACCTGGGGGTTAGATATCAAGTTTGAGCTGATTTGGATTTGGTTCAATCTCGTTCACTGACACACAGACCATTTTCTCAGGTGTTTTTTTAGCTCAGTACACCCTACAACGTAACGATCTTGTTTTTTTAGCCGATTACACAACTTTCGTCTCCAAGCCAAGGAAAGTAAAATTTAAAAAATGTATTTATTTATAATACTTTTGGGGAATGAGAAAAATCTTGCGGCTGTTTTTTGCTAGAAGAAACCACATCCAGCAGAAAGCTCCTCTTTGCTGTAGCTTGTTAATCAAGGAGGCACTGAATTGCAGCGGGAAACCTCAACCTCAGTAAAGACAGACTAGGCGAGCCTAGGGGGCAAATATAATAGCCGAAATAAAATTATTGAAATTAAACCAGCTGAAGGAATTGAGAACGAATGATTACTACTCGAACATATTGAACTGAACTGTATCGGATATATTAAAGTAATCCGAAATGAAACAAAAATATCTGGCACCAGGCAACTTACATTCTGAAACTGGTTCCGAAATGTGCTGGGCTGCTCTTTCTTTTGCCACGACGTACCCAACTTGTGATTGTTGGGACTGTCCACGTGATTTTTCGTAGTTCATGCTTACGGTTCGAGATTTATAGGGGAAAACGCTGACTTCCAGTGTTTGAACGCTGATGGGAAATAATACAAAATTTCTGAGGCTGCTCCTGAGTAATTAATGACCACTATTAAACGTCTACCATGTAGGATGTAAAATGAAATAAGCTACACTAAGATAGATTACTGTTGAAACTTACACTAATTTATTGAGCTGCTCTCGTCATTTTTCCACGAGTGAAAAATCGAGTCTCGTCATGCCATTTGATACTGTCCGCTCAAAACTGTAATTAAAATTGTTAGAGCCGTTTTTGAGAAAAAAAAGTTGTTTTGATCAGTATAACTATATTGACGTTTAGTTTCGATTTCAATCACAATTCTTTCGCCTAATTTAAGCTGAATGTCAATTTGAGCAGATTTTGTTGTTTTCCCACTTTCGTGACAGACACAGCGTTTCTTGAACAGAAACTTCCGATTCGGGAGCCCTTGAAACGTGAAAATCCGATGAAAATTCAAAGTCACGTTTGAACTATTTGAAAGAGGTCAGGTGTATCAGGAATTATAAGGGATTGTGCGTTATTCGAAACAATTGAAAATCGTAAAAAAAAGTATGTCCCAGCGGTATCTAAGGATAAAGCTTGACACTACCCCAAAATACATAGTTCAGACCAATTAGTTTCACCTCTTCCACAACCATCAGCAATAACGGGGCTTCCGGAGGCTCGACTTGCCAGAATCAATCGATTTATCGCTCCTTTGATTACGTTTCACAGGCGATCCTCCAAGAAAAATTGAAGTACGCCATTCATTTCTGCAAAAGCATAGACACGGACGAATACGCCCGAGTGGCGATGCCAGGGAGCACGCACACGTCAACTAACAGCGATAGCGACGGCCTTGAAAGCTTTGCTAGCGAAGATATTGCTTCTATTACCTAGTCATTCGTTGTTTTTAAAAAGTATTTGTTGTTACGTCTGATTTTTTTAAATACTCATTAAACTATTGTACAGTTATTATTTATTTTTCATACTATTTTGTTTTATAGATATTAATAAAGTCGCGGCGGTGAACTGGCGTGAATTGATTGTTGCGACGATTATAAGTGATCAACCTTACTAGGTGGTGTTGCCTGTCTCAAGAGGGCTGTCACGTAGCCTTGGCATGAGTGTGGTAGAAATTGTATTGATCTTTAGAAAATATTGAATGCATGGAAGAAATGAAAGTACAATTAAAATAGACAAATACTGTAGGCCCTTGATGAAAATTGCTGCTAACCTTAGTTCTTCCACAAATGTGACTACTGCCGCTCTTGCATGGATCACAAATTAGGTTTTTTCCGATTCAGTGGGTCTCTAAACGTAAAAATCTGAGGAAAGCCACTTCTTTTTGTTTAAATTAGCGTTATTTACTGGCAGAGGCAAATTAGAAACTAGTGGTAAATGGTAAGATTGTATATTGGCAAAGAAAATTAATTTAAAATAAGGAGCCCCTTCACAAACGTGACTAAATAAAATTAAATAATAAATTAAACCAAAAGTCCACACTGCTGGAGATAAAATAATTAAAATAAATGTTCTGACCTAAGGCATGGAGCACGCGGGCGTGCGTAAGTTTACTGTTGGAGAGCAAAACGAAGAGGTTGAAGATCAGAATGTCGTAAGCATACAGTTGGTAGATGGAGAAATTATTATAGTAGGGATTCTGATTACCCTTTTACTATAATACACCGAAACACTGCTTCACGATGCTGGTGATTATGTACCGAACCAGAAAGGCAGAATGGCGAGCTGAACCAAAATAGTTGAATCATCAGCGAAAACAGTGGGGGCTGGAGGCGGATCTTTTTCGGCAATAAGGTCTTAGCTGTGGGTTGTTTATAAAGAGCTAATGGCACAAACACTTTTCGTACACAATTGCATTACTCTCTTCACTTTTTGGGTAGCAGTGAGTAAGTATGGTATTCAAATTTAATTATGAAGTTTGATCATTTATTGGTCCCACGAATCAAAATTGTTTAGTATCGTTCTGGTGTGCAACAGCTTTTGAGGAATTGAAGTAAATCAGTGATTCTACCAATCAGTAAGCTTCAGCACAGAGCAAGGAAATGTTTTCAGAGCAACTCTTCTGTGACCACATGTTGGTTTTATGATCCTGAAGTAACTCACCTACATTCGAAAAATGGTGCAGTTATGGAGAAGCCAATGCTACGAGAGGTGGAGTTTGAAAATAAGGGTGAGCGTGAGAGAGGACTGTATTAACACTTCGTGTGGTAGGTAGGTGAACTGGTTGCTGAGAGCTGTGAGACGAGCGTGTGTTCAGGTTGGGTTTGGGGAGGAGGTAAACCGAGATCCACTCCCATCCCTCCTCGCCAATTGGTCGGCCATCCGACGTCAACCACATTTGCCTAAGCTTGGGCATATCGACGTAAAGGAAGGACCCCCAGTGTGACTCACCCAATGTAATTTTCACTGATCACCCAACGCTCGCTCCCTTGGGATACATACCCTCAGACCAATGAGCCAGTCAGCCACCGTTCACATTTTGGAAACGTGCATAAAATCTGTTGTCAGCTTCAGAAGTTTAACTGAACTTAAGGAGGAGCAGTTCGGACTTGCCCACGGCTAACATCACAAAGACTCCAGGTCAGAGATATTTGGACTGAACGCACCTGGAAAGGCCAGCGCTCAAGATTTCAACGAATTCAGTCTGCGCCGATTACCTCCCTTAAGTTAAATAAGAAACAATCTAAATCGACAATTATAAGAAAAAACATTTTATAAAAAATAATTAATTTGATCATTACCGTGAAATTGAATTAAAGTAACTAATCACACAATCCCGAAACCCCCTCACAAACTGAAAAATTAGAACAAACCACAATTATGTCTGAGTCCGACTGAAGAGACTATTCAAGATCTGCCAGTGCAAATCAATAATCTCATCTGTGCGTGTAGTTCTGGCTTACACTGACTTTGGTGATACATATCTGAATAGCGCACCTTCTGATTGCTGAGAATTTAGTCAAATCTTGGCTGCTCATATTCCGGATCCAGCCCCTCACGAATCGATTCTGATGAACTGAAAGATAGATCTCTACCGGTTAGTCTACAACCAGGATTACACACACACACATTGTTATCAAATAACGTTGTGTTGTTAATTATTAGGCTAGTAACTACAATTTGAGTTTGTGCGCTGAAAACTCCATGTCGGGGAATTGGTCCCTTAAATCAAACAAATTTACGTATCTGTAATGACCTCACCTCTACCCACTGGCAAGTTTTAGCTTAGTAAGTCATTTTTTTAACCGTATTTTGACATAAAATGTGTTTCTATAGAACTAAAACGATTGAAAAAAAAACCGGACCGATTTTAATCTATTCTGGGTTCAATATTTAGGAGCGCCAGAAAAGCTGCAGAGATATAATTTTATACATGCATTGAGAAACGTCGAATTACTAAACCAGCGTGTCTTCTCGTGTGAAGAAGAAGGCCTTGTTGACTTCCCCTAGAATTCTCACTCATGCCTGAGCATTCTCATTTGGCAAAGTAAGACTTCAGAGGCGCTCTGTAGTCACATTCACAGCATTAAAATACTTCCGCCTGTAAACACAACACAACTATATCTGGTGCTGATATCTCTTCAGAATCGCTGAAACCTACAAATTTGGCGCCTCCCATTTAAGATTAAAATCTGACAACACCATTCGCCACAATCTGACAGCAACCTAAATTGCCCAGGCGCCTCTTGACAGTTCTTCTTGGGCGCCATCATTGACTAACGATCTTCCCGAGCAGCTTCGGGGTATTATCGAACATAACCGAACGTTGCCGAACTTAAAGATGCGGAACGGAAACGATTCCACGTTCCTTGGAGCCGTTCCATTGTCACCAAACGCCCAGGTAACGGTGTACTACTGCCTGCACATAAAATTTGATAAAATATCGCCGAAAGAGTTTCTACTAAAAAGTGGCAGCTAAAGGCACAAACCACCACCGAAGCAAAAAACCGCCATCGCTTAGTGTACTTTCACAAAAGAAAAAAAAACATTGTAATTAGACTTCGTTTGTTTGTTAATTGCAGATAAACGAATTTTTGTGTAAGTGGCCACAATGCACAGCCATGCATACGACAGTATCAACTATATGATTAGAAATATATTTTAGTTAACAATAATTGAAGTAAGGAGGAAAACACAAAGGCAGAAATATCGTTAAGGTTATTGTCTCCAAACTTCGTCATTAGACCTCTGTGTCAAGCATATTGGACCTTGCCCTATTATGTTTCCTAAGCATTTCAATGAAATATACTTGCCAGAAATGAGCACTTTGGTGGGTGACTTAGGTGTTGGTGAAGGTTTAACGCATTTGCGAAGAGAAATGACTTGGGAACAAAGTTTGAACATATACATTGCGTTCCTAACCCTTGGTAATTTTTCTTTATAAATATAACCTCCACTATCGCCAAAATTTGCGGTAAAAAGTTCAATATAAATACAACTATGATTTGTAGGTCACAAGTTTTTTTTACATGCTCCAAGTGGTTCATTGGCTCCATCCAGCCGACTAATAAAAACAACAACCCTAATGTAGCAAACCCAACTGGATATATCCCTTGAGGGTGGCGAAGTTAGTGAATTTGGTTGTCTGTTTATATAGGGGTGACAACTGTAAATAAATTAATCAAAACGTTGGTGTAAAACATGATTTTAAAAATAAAACTTCCTAACTGAAAACAGCAGTAGCGAAAACTAATTTGTTTTGCTTTCTTTCTGCCTGTTTCGGGCAGTCTCTCCTTTTTTCCAATCAAATCAGTATACTGAATATACGAGTATACATAAAACAACCTGAAAGTGTGGGATTTATTAGCTAATTTCAGGAAGCAGATTTGTGTTCAAACTTCATTTAACATGCAAACGGGACGATCTTCTGTATTTCTTTTGCTCTCTTCAAAACCGACTTGGAGGGTGACATTTCGTCCTTGGTGGGGCTAGTTGATGACGGGGCTGAGTCTTCTTTAGAATGGATTGATGTTTCTGATGATAATTTTGAAGCTTCGCTGAAGAATCAATATAAATATAAATAAGAATATAAATCAGGCGTAACGTTTAGTTGAGTTTCTGCTTTGCTAGGCCGAATTTTCTCAACGCATTCTTGACAATTGGAACTCAGAAACTCTGTTTCATTAAACATGTCAGTCTCAACGTTTCTTCGAGCAATGCTGGTACCTTCCAACTTGACCTCTTTAAGTTTCTTATCACTCTCTTGGTTTTCTGGTCCATTAGCGCACTAATTATTGCAGTCAATGGGAATCTTACATCTTTGAAAAACTGTTGGTTTGGTAGTAAATGTTAGACGAAGTTTGATTTGACTTTCATTTCCTTAAACGGATCTTTCAGTCCGAGGACGCACGAGTTCTCTTCGACTTTCAAGGTGGCACAAGGGACTTCTGAGTCCACACAAGTACAGAAGTGCTTCAAAATCCATTCTGGTTTGGCTTGAACAAGAGGGTTGTCTTTGTTGAAGTGATCGAGTATGTCTACACAGTTAATATTTCTTGCCATAGCTGCTGAAAATTCGTTACCTTCAGAGCTGTGCCATTAGCCCCAATACTAGCTGATTAAAAGTCATTGCAGTAACCTGTCTACAAAACTTTGCTAGAGAAGAACTCTACAGTTTGGAAGTTCAATGTTGGAGGTTAACTTATATCTCATCAGGTGTAGGATATAAGCGAAATGACGTCTAATATATTAGTTTTTAAGAAGATTAAGAGCAATGGGGGTAGTTGTAGTTGTAAATGTCAGATGTGGCAGTTATATTGTAAACACTAATTACCTGTTGATAATGCGGCGCTGATCTGTGCGTTCGGTTATCTAGAAATGTGCAGTTGGATCTTGGTCCATTCGCGATAAAATCGATGTCTCGTAAAGGGGAAATATTGTTCCTACATCCGGATTTGGGGGTCGGAGGAGCCGAACGTCTCGTCGTCGACGCGGCCATCGCTCTCCAAAACGCCGGTCACAACGTCAGTTTCATAACGTCCTACCACAACCCAAACCACTGCTTTGAAGAGACCAAAGATGGAACTCTCCGGGTGGACGTTGTCGGCGAATGGATCCCTCGTCAGATCTTCGGCCGGTTCTTCGCTCTCTGCGCCTATTTGAAGATCATCTACTGCTCCTTGTACATCGTCCTGTTTCGTCGCCCCGACATCGTTTTTTGCGACTTGGTCTCCGCGGGGATCCCATTTTTAAAACTCCGTAGCGTCAAGGTGGTGTTTTATTGTCATTTTCCGGATCAGCTGTTGTCGAAAGAGGAGGGGGCTTTGAAGGGTATGTACCGCTTCGTTTTGAATTGGCTCGAAGAAGCGACGACGGGTTTGGCAGATAAAGTTTACGTCAATAGCAAATTCACCAAATCCGTGTTTCAAAAAACGTTCAAGTCGTTAGCCGTCGAGCCTGACGTTTTGTACCCATCGATTAACACCAAGTCGTACGACGACACTCTAATTGACAATCGGAGTCCCGACGAGTTCGTCTTTCTGTCTATAAACCGTTACGAGAGGAAAAAACACGTCGAAATCGCCGTCAAAGCGATGAAAACTATAGTCGAATCGGCTCCAAACGGCACGTCAGTCAAACTTCAAATCGTCGGTGGGTACGACCCCCGAGTAGAAGAGAACGTCGACTACTTTGAAGAGCTCAAATCCCTAGTCGCCTCTTTGGATCTCGTCGACCGAGTAGAATTTTTCAAATCCCCTTCAGACGCCGAAAAGTGCGATTTGTTGAAAAATTGCTCCTGTTTGGTCTACACTCCGCCCAACGAGCACTTCGGGATCGTTCCTTTGGAAGCGATGTTCCTGAAAAAGCCAGTCGTCGCGTGTAACAGCGGAGGTCCCACTGAGACGGTCCTTCACGAGAAAACGGGGATTTTGTGCGATTTCGAGCCAAAGGCGTTCGCCGGAGCGATGAGCCGGTTGTTGACGAATGAGACTTTCCGCCGGTCGCTTGGCGAAGAAGGTCGTAAAAGGTTCGAAAATATGTTTTCTTTTGAAGCGTTTTCCGACAAACTGTGTAGAGAAGTTAACTGCTTGCTTGAACCTGTCGACAGGAATCGTTAGAATAAGGAGAAACAATATTTTGTTTACTGAAAAATTAAATATTTTATTCCTACTCACATTTTATTTCCTGTGGATGCAGCAAGATAACGGGAGAATAGATGACTGTGCAAGACCATTCATTGGCTGAGTCTAATACGAACTGCCTAGTAAGATACTGCTGTGGTTAGCGTGTGGCAACGTAATTGATTGAGCAAAGCTGTCGTTCATGTCAGATGAAGCCTTTAGTTGCGGATGGCCTTCACAGAAAATCAAAATATAAAGATCCAACCTCTACGCGTTTCTACTACTCACGAAAAGTTGTGATCTCTTCAGTGCACTACATTTTGAGGGCTAATCCAAAAAAACCTGATTTCCGTGTGTGTAGCTATAGGCGAGAGAACGGCTGAACCTATTTTGCTGGGTTTTTTTTTTTTTAAGTTTCTGAAGACGCAAAAATAAGGTTACGAGCGATTTAGAGCACATTTTCCCATTCAGGAAACGTACGTCCAGATCGGGCGGATCAGCGTCTTGTAGATTAAAATTTGTTTCAAGACTGACACACTTGTGCTATGAAGCAGTGGGGTGAGAGCTTTTGTCAGAGACCTCAGCCTTTTTAAGAGCTCGTGAAAAGTTAGGCATGTGTTTAATATCACTCCCAAGTATTTGTGATAAAACATTTGGGACATCATGGAAGAAATACTTGAATTGTGAATCAGTAAATTTTCTTCAATAGCTGTAGGCCACTGCCACAGATTTAGAGGCGTTAACTTTTATTCTCCACTTTGTGACACTATTGACCCAAGGTTTTTAGGTAAATTTGCATCTGCTTGCCTCGTCTCTCCAAACAGAGGACTACTTTTGATTTCTCCCTGTAGTGTCTAATAAATAACCTTGACTCCATTCAGCCAGGCGCACCCCTCCAATAGACAGACCTGCATTCCTACTTACCAACCCCCTTATTCAAGTGGCTCTTGGTGGTCTCTACGAAGGGCTCACCAGAAGAAGTGCAGATCCGTCACTCGCCAGTTTGTCAGCCTCTTTATTTCATTATATTAACCTTACACTTTAAAAATATCTGGTGCGTAGCAACACACAACTTTCCGCCACCCCTTTAAGTTCGAACACCACCTACATAGGCGGGCCCTATATCTTCGTTCAACGCATTTTTACAGGAACATTTATACAGAACAAAATGTAGAGACTAGTTAGCTGAGAGTACTCCGAAAGTTTGATCAAAATCGTTACAGCCGTTTTTGAGAAAATTGGAATACTGATAAATTAATATTCGACAAATCTCCTTTTCTGAGTTAACTTGGCTTATATCTCCGTTCAACATATATATACAGAAATAATTATACAGAACAAAATGTTGGTATGGGTGACTAAAAGACACTCCATAAGGATTTATCACATCTGGTGAGGAAGTTACCCTGAAATTTACGGAAATGTTCGAAAAAACGTTATTTTTGACACATTTTGATTTTTATCTCTGTTCACAAGTCACAGGAACATTTATTGAAAAGAATATGTAGGTATTAACTATTTGAAAACATCCTGTGAGTTTGGTGAAAATCGCTGAAGTCGTTATGCCAAAAAGCGTTAAAAACAGATTTTTGCTTCAGGGGCTCATATCTCCGTTCACCGTATTTTCATGGAGATATGTATTGAGAAGAAAAGTTAGGTATTGATTAGGAGAAGATAATTTGAAAGTTTAATCAAAATCGTTAGAGCCGTTTTGGAGAAAAATGCGAAAAACCCTAGTTTTTGGTACATTTTCGTCCCCCCCCCCTTCCTATCGGCCGAAATCGTCCATAACCTTATTTTGGTGTCTACAAAAAATAACGAACAAAACAAAAAAAGAACCAGTTCAATCGGATAAGCCGTTCTCCCGCAAATCGAACTACAGACACACACACGGACCACGCGCCGAAATTAGGTTTTTTAGACTCAGTAGGGTCTGAAACGTAAAGATCTGAAGAAAACCCAAATTTTTTTTTTGGGCCGATTACTATACTTTCCTTCCCTTCGGGTAGCGGAAAGTAAAAAAGAAGCGAAAGTTCAGAGGTCAGAATGAGACGGAGTGGGAATGGGATTGAAGAATGTTTTATGTGGAGAAGGTAAATTCATGGATGTGATAGTTAGCAAACAAAAAGGAGGCATCAATGGGACTGCTGCTGTCCCTCCTTCGCCTTATCTCAGATTTTATTTGCTCCATGTCCACAGCATGTATGGTGTCCCATGAGTGGAGTTTGTAAAACCCACATTATAGATTGCCTAATGAGGTGGCTTTTGAGTTCGCAATCCCGTTAGAATAACAGTCTGAAAAGTTATTACGTCCTCACAATCACCTGGAGTTAACAGTTGAATTCAGTGGACTATGGGTTTCTAATGTGTGGCCATGGGAGTGAGAGTTGGAGGGTGGCCTAAGCAGCACCGTATTTAGATAGTGTAGAGATTAGAGTTAGCAGCCTGTTAAGAAACAGGGAGAATAGAATGTAGGGCTAAGGCGAATGAGCATTGTAGGCTCTACGTGGCATGCCAAATCAAGAAAATGTTTTCTCGATTAAGAAGTTCAACAACATCCAGAAAACGAGAAAAATAATCTTGAACGACTGAGTAATTCTTGTTATTAAAAACAAACCCTTCTACTATCGACCTGAGCAACTTGGGAAACTCATTTGAAATGGACGGCGCCGTTGAGTTTTTATGTTCTGTATGGAAACAAAACAGCCCTCTACGCTTATGTCATCATTTATCCCAGGCTACCAGACCATTCTTTTTACAATCCCTCTGCACTTCGATACTCCAAGGTGCCCATCATGTAGCTTAGGTAACACCAGATCTCTCAATGATCGAGGAACAATTATATTTCACATATCAGTCCACCAGAGTGCGACACAACACAAAAATTTTCTAAGCCTCTCGTACACTAAATGCAACTTATTTTTCACCCTTCGTAAAATATAAATTCATACGAATTTTTAAAAACTGCACTAAAATTAATTTTTGTCGAACGTTTGCTGCTAATTTATTGCGCAACTGTCGTCATTGTCCCACAAATTTTATTTGGATCGGCGCGCACAACAAAAATAATCAAAAACAACCGCAGTTGAGTGAAAATAAATTGGTCAGTTTTGATTAGTTGCTGGTGAGCAGTTTTATGACCAATTTTACTCGAACCTTTATTTTGGTCGATTTGAGGGCTAAATATGAAACTTGAACCAATCTTGTTGATTAAAAAAAAACCCTGCAAATTATTACACAACGGTTTATTATTCGGATAATCAGCTTGACCTAGCATTAATGCTCCGAGACCCATCCTGTTCGATTCAGCATCGAAAAATATCATAATGAATTCCAAAAAAAGGTCGAAAAGAACTGAATCGTAATATTAAAATAAACAAAAAAAAACGAAAGTATCGTTTCTAGAAAAAATGAAACGAAAGAATCTAAAAAAATTGAATCGTATTAAAACCAAACCGTCGGGGAAATTGGAACGGGGGCGCTCAAAGCGAAAGGCGAAAGGGGAGTTGAGTGGGTTGGGAGGCAAGCGAGCGAGCGCGGTTGCTTTTTTAGTGAGACGGGCGGGAGGAAGGGAGTTCAAACGACGAAACGCTGTAGCTCCCGCGTTGTACTGCGTTTCGTTAATTTTTTTAACCGTTTTTTGCCCATTACAACCACGGGCTTCGTTCGATCAGATTGCCGAGATGGCGGGCACAACTAGATACCAAATCGGATTTTTGGGCGAAAGAACGAATTTTTTAGACCACGTTAAAGGCACAAAACGGCCCGGACGGCGGACGGACATTGCAAATTTGGAATCTCCAAGTCTTGAAACGTAAAGTATCAAATTTTGAGGGGGGGTTGTAAAAAATTTTTCGTGACCAAAAACATAGGGTTATTATTCAGAATGAATAATAAACCAAAAAACAACAAACAACGACGAGCTGAAAGAAGGGCTAAGAAGAGTAAAAACCTCGGACAAACCTATCAAAATACGAAACTAAGAAAGAAAAATCGAAAGGTCGTGCCAAAAATTATATTCTTATTCAACACAACATTTGATTCCTACTAATAAATTCATCACAGCCAATGAAACAAAAAGGAAAATACCTTCGTTCGGTCGAAATGCTGTCGACTTATGCGTAATTAAGGCGGGCTACGATAACGTTGGCAAAACAACGGCCCCTCGAGAGGGTGCCAAAAATGTACATTCGAATGATACAAGTATATAAATATATAAACAGTAAACATTTTAAAAGCGTCAACGTAACATATTTGTAAAGGTTCTTCAAAACAAAAACGTTGTCGGAAACAAAATTAGGCCCGAGTTACTCAAACACTGAAGCAAGCGATGGAATGTGGAGGCTGGGATGGATGAACGAGGTGATACGATGTAAGGATTGTAATAGGAGCAAGGCGGACGAATTGGAGCTAACCATCTGTTTAAAATGAAGGAGGGCAGTCTAACAGTTCCACCAGTTTAACATGTTCGCTGCTCAATTTTTTGGTCGGGAGAATGAGCCTTGATGGCCTGTCACTAATCAAGCACTATGAATTACATTTTAATCTATCGGCCGGCTGGTTGATGCTTCTTGCATCTTTCATCTCACAAAAAAAGAAGAACCAAGGTGGATCAAATATTATGAAGCATATTGCATTCTGACTGTCCCTCAGGTGGGATATGCACCGTGGCCAAACGACCTATTGTGTCTCACAGGTTGATGCTTAACCTCGTAAGGTATTTCCTGCAAGACGTCCACCCTAACAGAAGTGGTACTGAAGACCAGAAATCGCTCCTACTCAAGTCTCTTGCACTGGGCCAGGACATGGTGGGGAGTTTCCTCATTTATAACCCCCCACCAATACCGAGTGTCGACTATGCCCATAACATACATGTGTTTGTTCATTTTGCAGTGCCTGGTGATGATCCCAACATTCTGCCTTTGGTCCTTTCCTCTCCATCCTCAGAAGATTCTGTCTTGTTTCACATGTTTGCTCTGAGATAGAGTGGAGTACCTTACTCCCGCAGCATTCCAGACTGATGCATTCTTTTGTCATACTCTCTCAGTCCTCTTGACTAGTGACAGAGAAATACCACTATGGGGAGGTACGAAACGCGAGATTACGAAGTAATTCAGAAGTTAGGACTTACAGCGACGATAATTTAAAATAACCTTGAAATTTGGAGAAATGCTACGATGGTCACAAGCAAAATAAATGAACTTTTGGAAATGAATCGCTTAAGAGTGATCTTTGGATAGCCATTTTTATACCTTAAGAGACCCCAAGTAATCTCCCACTTTGGCTAAATGATACTACAACCCTCCTACCTTGCTTGAAGAAAAGATTTAGTCGATTGATCATTATGGTAAATACGGGAGTATGGTTTACTTATACCTCACACGCCTGGCACGTCACATGGACGACCAAGTGGATACTAAAATATACACGATTGATGTGCTCGGCGCATGTAGATTAGAACAGTATCAGTTCCAGAAATCAAGTAAAGTTTTCCAATCAATGAGCTATGGGGGCTGTGTAGAAAACAATAATTTCTATGAGGCAGAGGGGGAAGATCCAATTCACGATATCCTATCGACAGGACTCAAACACAACTGTATGTAACTGAGCTCTCTGAGCAACTACACATATACGGCTCGCTAATAAAGTATCACGACGATTTGCCCTGGTGAAGTGCATTACAACATGATGCAATTCCAAAAAAAAATTGTACGGACTGCTGATTTATGACAGGAACTATTGGATTCACCGGTTTATGCAGGAGAGGTGGGTCACCTATGAGTAAGTGTTTTGCCTTTGCTTGTCAGTTGGATCAAAGTCGAACCTAGCGCTCTTCCCACCAAAAACATGAGCCACACTTGAGAGAGCGAAGGGGGATACATAACACGTAACGTCCACCCCAATTTAATGTCAAATGATTGCCTCAATAATTGATGGAAAGCTGTAGGACAGACTGTTGAGGGTGTGCGGGTAGAAAGAAACTCTCTGGGCTGGATTGTAATGAAAGAGGAACTTGTCAAAAAGGGGCTATAGATAGGAAGAAGATAGGGATTAAAGAAGTTGTAGTTAAAAAAATTCTGATTGAGAAGGCTGTGATTACAGAAGTAGCTATTGAGGAGACTGTTCGAGGAGGTAGTGATTACGGAGGCTGTGTGATGAGGTTATGGTTATGGGGGCTGTGATTGAGGAGGTTGTGATTAAGGAAACTACGTATCAGGAGGTTAAATTCGAGGTTATGATTGTGAAGGCAGTTGGAGAGGATTAAAAAGGTTCTGATTGAGAAGGCTGTGATTACAGAAGTAGCTATTGAGGAGACTGTTCGAGGAGGTTGTGATTATGAAGGCTGTGTGAAGAGGTTATGATTATGGAGGCTGTGATTGAGGAGGATGGGATTAAAAGGGTGGTAATTGAGATGGCTGCGCTTGAAGAGACTGATGGGCACTACAAGCACCACTGAATAATCAAACAAATGTAACAGCTTAGGGATAAAATAATTGACATTACATTCAGAGGTTTTCAACCAATTAGTTGAGCAATACTGCCAAATCCAACAATTAACCTGAGCCACAGGGAACACTATCTTTGGGACAAAAGTTTGGAGTGAATTCTGCCTGTATGTTCCATGAAACATTATACTGTACCTGGACATTTGACTGCAGCAAGCAAAATCAAAGTAATATTACTAGTACGTTAAAAACAATGTCCTGACAAAATATATAATGAAAATAAACTTACAAAACTTTCAACGACAGAATTAAAATTAAAGGTCCTTCGAAAACATTTCATTAAACTGTTCATTAACAAAAAATAGGGCTGCACTCAAAATATATGTCAGTCGAGGGAGGCTGCCCTGTGAGGAGATCGTACTCCTAGGAGGGCGCAGGACCCAATTTAAAATCTGAATCACCAAACAGCGTGTACGAACCACGATCTTCTTCCTGAGCAACACTCTCTGTCAGGTTGTTGGGTTTGACGCACATTTCCAAATCGTACTGCTGGTCAAGACCGAGGTAGGTGTCCGATAAAACGTAAAGGGTGTAATTTTGATATCCTGCAATAGTAGAACAGTGGTTTTACAAGGGTCGTGTTATTAATTTCAAGTAAAACAATACAAATGAGGCCACTTGAGCATTAATAATAATAAGTTAATACTCAACAGTCTGTAGGAGCTCTGCAATTGTGGTCAGGATGAGAGGAGCTGAAGGGAGGGTAGCCAGTCAAAAGAGAATAGAAATATTAGGATTCTGGGTGGAGTGAACACTGATAAGAAGCAAAGGAACTAGGGAGGAGCGTGGGATCTAGAAGCAGCACAACTCATAGTGAAGGAAGGAGAGCCAAGTGATAGTACAGAGGAGTATGAATTATAAAGCCGGAAGATTTTTCAGTTGGGGCCCAGGTAAGAGTAGGAAGTGAGAAGTTAGGGTTGGAGGAACTCTGAGCTAAGAGGAGTCTGTTGTGGGGAAGCAGTGACCATGACAGGTGCTCAATAAAAAGGTGTGGATCAGAAGACGCATTGTGAAAGTAAAGCGAAGCGATTCTCAATCACACACAACCTACCTGTTTGTTGTGTAACCTGCTTACTGTATTTTCCCCGTTCGAATGTTTTTAAAGCATCTACGATTCAGTTATGATCAATTCTTCGGGCAACATCCAGTACAAAATACCACACAGTCACAATTCTATGTAATCACACAAACTGTACATCCAACAAAAATATCTGGTGCGTTGCAACACACAACTTTCCTTAGCTCAACGTCAATTCACTCAGGTACATGGAATATTTCCTACTTACTCAATTCATTTGAACTTGGTCAAACAACGCTCTACGGCAGCAGGAAGCGGTAGCGCTTACAGTTCCGGAATTTATTAAGCTGTTCTCGTAATTTTCCCACGAATGGGAATTTTAAGGTATAATTGCCTTATTGAGAGCTTTCAATATAAAAAATTTAATCAAAATCGTTGGAGCTGTTTTTGAGGAAATAAAAATTGGTGTTTTGATCACTGTGATAACTATAGTTAACATTCGGTGGATTTTGCTCATACCCTTATTTTGGCGTTCCCTGGTAACCTGCGGGTTAGATATGATGTTTGAGGTGATTTGGTTCGGTCGTTTTCTCTAAAAACCGCTCTAAAATCGATTACGTCGACAATTTTGTTAATTTATTGTGCTGCTCTCGTCATTTTCCCATAGATGGGAATTTCAAGGTATAATTGTGTTTTTACGAGCTATCAATATAAAAAATTTGATCAAAATCGTTAGAGCCGTTTTAGGGAAAAAAAATATTTGGTGTTTTGATCAATATGAAAACTATAGTTAACTTTCGGTGGATTTTGCTCATACCCTTATTTTGGCGTCCCATGGTAACCTGCGGGTTAGATATCAAGTTCGAGCTGATTTGGTACGGTGGTTTTCTCTAAAAATCGTTCACAGACACACAAACACACACAGACCATTTTCCCAAATAGTGTTTTTCGGACTCAGGAGGGTCTGAAACGTAAAGATCTGAAGAAAACTCAAAATTGTTTTTTCAGCCGATTACATAACTTTCCTTTCTACTTCGTAGAGCCAAGGAAAGTAAAAAGTGTTTGCGTAACTTAATTGCTAATTGCTGTGACTGAGCCTCAAAGAAACCACTGCCCTGTTACAATTTGTTGGGTGTATGAATTGTGGGAACGATACTTTGAGATTTCTCCAACACAAACGATAGTTTCATTCATCCATTCACTCACCCAATCGTTGCGGCGTTTGAAAAACAAGCTGCACCGTCGTTTTCCGCCTGTTGAAAGCCACTCTTTTCAAAGCGAGGAGCTCGCCTCGTTCTACGTCGCCCAAAATAAGAATCCACCCTTCTGATTTGGGCTTGTGAAATCTAGGAGTGTAGGCTCGTCGGTCAGTGGGTCGGTTGACACGTTCCAACGCAACTACGAGCAAATACTCTGCAGAATCGAAGACGTCGATGCGCGTTTTAGAGACAGGGACGCTGTCGCTCAGGTCCTGCCAGCAACCGCAGAGTCGACAGTTGACTCTTAATATGGGCAGCGACTTCAGGACATTGAATACCTGAACAAAAAAAAGACACACTAAAGAAAGAATCTAACTAATACAAAATATCTGCTTCGACGCATCACATAACTTTCTTTAGCCCTACGCATTCAGTGATTTTCTTCACTTTGGCAACTAATTCAGTTTAAAACAACGTTCAACGTAAAAACTGGTGACGCTTAAGGTTCAGGAATGTACTAAAGTTAACGTACCTGTTAGGTGAGTCCGTCTCCTCTGGCTTGTGAGTTACTGTGGGCAAGCGCTTTCGATATAAAGACATCATCATCTGGCCGTTAAGTCAGTACTGGAGTGTCAGTTGATTGTGGTCTATATATATACGGATAGAAAGGTAAACGGGATGGTGGAGCATCACGGAAGGAGGTCATGCACCTCTGGGGAAACCCACTAGAGGTGAAGAGAAAGAAGTGTCTTAAATAGACTGTCAGTTGTCGATCCGAGTACTGACTTAACGGCCAGACGATGATGTCTTTACATCGAAAGCGCTTGCCCACAGTAACTCACAAGCCAGAGGAGACGGACTCACCTAACAGGTACGTTAACTTTAGTAATTTGCCTACTGGCGGATATAACCCAATTTCTTTAGTTCAGGAATGTATTATGCTGCTCGTAATCATGCCATTAACATTGTTGAGAATGTGAAGTAATATTCATTAAACATTCAAACTAACCTGATCTATTTGACCTTCGTCCAACTGTGGTAGGAAAAGAGGAGCAATTTTCGAATAAGACTGTTGCGCGAGGTGAACAGCGCTGGGAAGAGAATGAACGCCCTTCTTGGCGTGAAGCGACGACGCTATAAAAGGCTCGATATGAGGGAGAGTTGTCAGCGGAGAGTCTGAGAGCCACCTGCCCTGCATCACCATCTGCATGAGATGAATTAATCGTATGGAATTGACGAGCCACCCGCTTTCCGCGCTCACATCCAGCATTCCCTGCAATAAATACACAAACATAACGTGTATCAACGATAAAAAGTACTTTATGCTTGAAAGTTCATATTAAGAGTATTCACCTGAAGTATTCGTGTTGCTTGATCGAGAACAGACTTCAAGTCTGTATAGTAGTCAGTGCAGGGGAAATCCAACCTCGAAAAATGAGCTTGCAGCAACAGATATGTTTTGATGTGAGGGGAGTCCAACTGGAGGGGGTCTACAGGCCACGGGCACCTTTTGGCTAAATCTCTATTGACAAAAATTGAAAACGTCAACATTATATTATCCATAAAGCGCAGGGGGAGGTCCACATTAAGTAGGGGAAATACCATCTTTTAATTTTTTCCCCAAGAAGAGTGAAGTTCATCATTTTTACTCTGTCTCTACAATCCAGGTATACTGTATTCTATCGTTTATTGTACTGTGAGGTTGGGAGCACTGGCTTATCATGACATACAGTTGACGATGTCAACTGTCACTGTGATCAAAAATTCCGGATCTAACAGATGTGATAAGCGCATTGACCACGCAACAGCAGAATATTTCTATTCTAGTTAAGGCGATGTCAACTCAAGGAACGGGTGGTTTGATAAATTCGACGAAACGATTGAAACCTACGATGATTTCACAGATAGGGTCGACGCTTATTTTCTTGTTAGAAATGTACCAGAAACTAAACAAGCAGGCACGTTCGTAACCAAGAATTTTACAAATTAAGAAAATTTCGGGTAGCTCACATTTTTGTACCATTGCGTCCTTATTGATTTCCGTTTTTAGGTCGTCCATCGCTTTTCCACTTCTCACAGTAACGAACCATGTTTCCTTTGCTCTTGCAATAATGACAGGCCAACGACTTTCTTTTGAGACTTTTTTTTTCGGAATTGAGGACGTTGTGGAAGCAGCCAAAGCTTGTTCACTGTTTCCACACTTGTCTTTGACGGTGAGTTGTCTCTCAAATGCGCACAACTGATCTGTCAAATTATCAATCCTATTCTTCTTATACATCAGCAGCTAACTACTCTTGAATGAAAAGTATTCTTCGGGTAGAGTTCCAAGAATTTTACAAATTAAGAAAATTTCGGGTAGCTCACATTTTTGTCTTCTTCTTCTCACATTCTTCTCTTCTCAATGCCCAGCTCAATCTTTGTTCACCAAAAGGCCTATGTTAAAAGAATTCTGGATCGTTTTGGAATGAAAGACTGCAAACCAGCTCCTACGCCAATAGTTAAGGAAGATGTAAAATCAGGGAAAGTTGACAAGACTGAAGAAGCAAGAGAAGAAGAAGAAGTTAACGGTGTGTACCCATATCGTCAAGCAGTGGGTGCATTGATGTACCTCACGACTGCTACGAGACCGGACATTGCCTATGCTGTTGGAGTTGTTTCCAGGACACTGGAAAACCCATCAAAAGCTGACTGTGTTAAAGTAAAGAGAATTTTCCGATAGTTAAATGGGACACAGAACCAAGGATTGCGTTCAGACTTCAAAACGGGAAATCTTGAGAGCTACAGCGACGCAGATCACGCAGGAGACACCAAAACCGGAAGATCAACTTCTGGCACCGTTTGCATGTACGCTAGAGGAGCCATTTCTTGGTCAAGTCAGCGGCAAACGTCAGTTGCAATATCGACAACTGAAGCAGAAGTGGTAGCTGCAAGGGAAGTCATCTGGTTAAAACGCCTGTTATCAGAATTAGTGCTGCTCAGGGAAACGCCGGTTCTCCATGTTGACAATGAAGCTGCAATTCGTTTGTCTCAGAATTCCAGAGTTTCATCGGCGCACTAAACATGCCGCCGTGTCGTACTCGACATTTTTTCGTTCGTGGGCAAGTTATGAACAAGGAAATTGTGGTTGAGAAAATAGCAACGGAGTTTCAACTGGCTGATGTGTTGACGAAGCCTCTCGCCAAGCCTCGACTCAGGGCAATCTGTCAGAAACTGGGGATCGGGGATGAAGGTCATTTTAAAATCTCCAATGAGGGAAAGTCTTGAGATGTGACGGTTTAAAGCATTGTCGTTTTTAAACTTTTCGTCGGCTTTACATCAAAATTGATCGTGTGTTTTGTTAGTTACGACTCCATTGTATCAATCACATTTTGTGTTTGTAATAAACTTATTACGTTACGAGCGTTCGAGCAAGAAAGTGGTCTAGACATTTTTGCTTTTTTACTTTCCTGGCTCTACAAAGTAGAAAGGGAAGTTATGTAATCGGCTGAAAAAAAAATTTTGAGTTTTCTTCAGATCTTTACGTTTCAGACCCTCATGAGTCCGAAAAACACTATTTGGGAAAATGGTCTGTGTGTGCGTGTCACTAAAGTGTGTCTGTGAACGATTTTTAGAGAAAACCACCGTACCAAATCAGCTCAAACTTGATATCTCGCCCGCAGGTTACCATGGAATGCCAAAATAAGGGTATGAACAAAATCCACCGAAAGCTAACTATAGTTATCATAGTGATCAAAACACCAAATATTTTTTTTCTCAAAAACGGCTCTAACGATTTTGATTACATTTTTAATATTGGTAGCTCTTAATAAGATAATTATACCATAAAATTCCCATTCATGGGAAAATGACGAGAGCAGCACAATAAATTATCAAAATCTTCGACGAAATCGATTTTAGCGCGGTTTCTAGGGAAAACAACCGTACCAAATCAGCTGAAACTTGATGTCTAGCCTACAGGTTACCATGGGATGCAAAAATAAGGGTATGGGCAAAACACACCGAAAGTTAACTGTAGTTATCATAGTGATCAAAACACCAAATTTTTGTTCTCAAAAACGGCTCTTACGATTTTGATTAAATTTTTTATATAGGTAGCTCTCAATAAGACGAATATACCATAAAGTTCCCATCTGTGGGAAAATGACGAAAGCAGCACAATAAATTATCAAAATTTTCGACGAAAAGCGTTTTTGCCGTGGTTTTTTCCTTTTAAACTCCGCTGGAATGTTAGTAGAATGTTAAAGAAAATGGGTACCATAGTCCAATCCAATACCTATATGGTGAGTGTTTAAAAACGCTCATGAGATAGATGGGGCTCACTCCAGAAATTCCTGAATTTCAACTACCGCCGTTTCGCTTACTACCAGTTCTAAAAGTTGTTACCCAATAACTCGGCAAAAGTGATTACTATCCTTCTTCAAAAAATTTGTGTTTACAGCCTCATTAATTATCTGTGTACCAATTGCTCAATAATGATCCTGGAATGAGTACGAGCAGCACAATAAATTCCAGAACTGTAAGCGCTACCGCTTCCTGCTGCTGTGACGTGTTGTTTGATCAAGTTCAAATGAACTGAGTGATGAATGAATCGAGTAAGTGGAAAAAGTCATGTACACGAGTGGATTGACGTAGAGCTAAGGAAAGTTGTGTGTTGCAACGCACCAGATATTTTTAGTAAATCTTAACAGATTTACGAGTTTAAATTTCAATAGTTATCACCCCAACATTTCGCGTAACTCAAGAGTTTATTGTATTCGGAAAATTATACAACAAAATCATTCAAGCAATTGAAAGACACTTTAAAAAAGCACTTAAGCCCCGCCCCATTATTGATTCCGAGTAGGCATGCCTTCATTACATGTAAACAACTAAAAGGCGAGACAATTTCGCACTACACGTCAGAACTTAAGCGCCTTGCCTCCTTTTGTCGTTATGATGAGGCAACGTTGAACGTGATGCTAAGAGATGTGTTCATTAGTGGGTTGAGGTCGAAAGTGATGCTTGACAGATTATTCGAAGGGGACGATATTGACGTGAAAAGAACGTTAAAGTTAACAAGGGCATTAGAGAGGGCCTCCGAAGGCACCTCTGAGCTTGTTCAACCGCCTACTTCCCTCGTCAACAGAATAAGTTATAAGAAACACAGCAAAAACCCCGTACATCCACCCAACAAAAACCAGGCAGGTCTAGCAAAGACGACAATGGTCGCAGGGACATACAGTGTCTAAAGTGCGCAAAATTTGGCCATAAATCCCCTCAATGTCCAGCTAAGAATTTGCTTTGTACATACTGTAAAATGGATAAACCAGTGCTCCCAACCTCACAGTACAATAAACGATAGAATACAGTATGCCAGGTGTTGGATTTTCCAAAGGGCCAGGTTATTCATCGATTAGCTCGCAAATGCATACGTTTTAATGAGCTTGGCCATGATTATCAGAACCTACAAAGTTTTTGTCTTTTTGGGAGCAGTCGCAGAGAAAAAAGGCCAAAAGTTTACATGGCGAGATAGTTGCGACATCCCTACTCTCGGAAAGCTCTTACATTCACTCTCAGGGCGGACTTTACACGATTTTGCTCTCAATTGTGAATTCGCCGCTCTCGAGAGGAAAACACTCGCATGTCTACACCCAGATTGTTGACTGGGCTCATTGATGCACCCATTTATTCACTTCTACATCTAATAATCAAATACAGGAAAATAGCAAGAAACGTACCCGTTCAATATTTCTTCGTTATGGCGCACGGGCAACTGGCTGTACTCGTACGCATGGCACATTGTGAATAGGCACTTTTCAAGCGACAACGTTGCGTTCAAAGTTTCTTTAAATTGCAACATCGTCTGGTAAGACAGGTAGTAATAGGCTGCAATTCTTCCCATTGAGGTTGTACCCAGAGTTCGCTCATCCTGCAAAGAGCATTAATACGTTGCACTAACTTTGCGTATTCATTGCTGCACACGGGATTGAAGTGGTATTGAAATATTCATAGTTCTCATAAGGCAGGGTTCGTGAAAGGGTAGCCTCAACACGCACCATTTACTGATTAACATAACATTGATATTCGAATATTTGGGAAGTAACTCAGAAAATAAGCATCGAACAGTGACTAGTTCTCTCTTGACCACCTCCTTAGTTCCCCTTTCTGCTCAATTTCCTTTCCTGGCCATTTCCTCTCGTATACTGCTAAACTATTTGACTTATAAAGCGTCTGGGAGTATTTGGGAAGTAATAGTTGAGCTGCCTCCTTGGCGTTTTCCAGTCAATATCTTCTCTTATCGCATCGATCAGATGGGAGAACTTGTCAAAAAGTTGTTTAGTGCACTTCCTACAATCTTCACGTTACATTTGTTTCTGGAGTGGCCAGTTAGTAGTTCCATAGTCACTTGAATGGGACAGAGACGCCACTTTCAAGACGACTGAAGTGATTTTTAAATTTCTTTACTCTTAACAAGTTTTGAGCTGTTCGGAGATTTTAACAGCTTTTTACAGCATATTCAGATTTTTATTAACAACTATCGTAACTACAACTAGCTGACTGTTGATCAAGTACAAACCCGAAATGGCTGACTTCGGGGGTTTTCATTTCTTCAAATTGCTACCTCATAATTTGGTGTTTGCTGGTCTTCATTCAGCGCAAGTGATTAAGCTCATCTAGACGTTAATAGAACGGAGTTGCACAACTCGCAGAACTGCTGATGACCTGTTGACGCCCACGAATCTCAGCTGAGGCGTCTGTGTTTTTAACCTGCTTGGGCTTGGTGACCCCATCAAAACCCTCCAATGACTCCCAAACCCGACAAATCGCCACAAGCGCCGACCTGTTGTGCCCACTAATTCCAGCTCACCTCATCGCAGTTTTCATCATATCCTTGATCGCCCTCTCAACTCAACACCAGTTTTTCTATTCTATGGTTTCTGAGTCTGCCAAGAGTTCTGTGGTTAGTCTTTAAATTGGTACATACCTGATAATGTTAATTGCCATTCAGCCCACACACACCTCTTTGGGGCTGGTTTTTTTTTGTTTTTTTACCGTCCATGTTTAAATGCACTCAGGATTAAATACCACTGCATATATATTTACCTTCACCTTCAATTTTGTGGTTTATTCTCATACTTCATTTCTAATATTATTTTCCTTTCTAACCAGCATTCAATTAAGAGTCGCCCAAATGAACCGTCAAATTTAGCAGAAATAGACAATCGCCCTAACTCCATTTTATTATTGAAATAGGTCCCCACAATTTCGTTAGAAGCGATTTATTTCTCATCTAGACACGTAATTGCTAAAATGTCGGCACGGAAAGGGAGTGATAACCCCCCTCACTTTAAATGAATGTTTTATTTGATGTAATACGCAGTGTGCTTGCACAATCGAGTACCAACGTAGAATCTAAAACTACAGCTAAGCACATTGTTCGGCACAGGCGGATTCCCAGGGGCGTTCCTGTCCTGAAGCCTTATTGATGGGAAAGTCTGAGAACTGCCTGTTCAGTCGGCTTCTCCTCCGACAAAGGTTTCAAGTTCAGTTTAAGATTTTGCATTTTGTTTTGGCAAAATATCCTTCCATCCCCTCGATTTACCTCCTTCTGCAGCACGCACAGCTCTTCTCAGACATTCTTCTCCCAGTGCTCACTGTAGACATTCATTCAGAGCCCCTTCTGTCTGCGCTTATATACTCAACCTCATATCGTTATTCTGTTAACGGTCAATCCAGTCCTCACTCACGCTCACCGAGTTCCCTTTTATTTATCAATTCCGTTCTAAAGCTCCCCCTCTCGTGCGCCCGACACACATCAATTAAATATATGAAACAACGTACATCACTGCAGGCTAACACCATCAATAGTCAGTCTCCATAAAGAATGTAACAGACTACGCCACAATCGTGCCAGCTGTTAATAGTAAATTATCCTATCAAACAAAAATTAATAGTAATGAGTAAAACAAGTAACATGAATAGTACATAACAATAATCAACACTTGAGGGTGATCCCTTTTCATAATTGGCTATTCCTGTGTGAACATCAAATATGCTTACTTCGTCAATCATAACGCATCCAGCGTAGTAAAGAGTCAACAGAGTCTTGTCAACGAGTTGAGTGAGGAAAGCGTTCACGTCATTCGGATCTTGCGACTCGAGCCCATAATACGACGGGTTTCTCAACAGCCTCCTAAAGAAATACGTCCACGTTAAATAATCCACGGCTTCCTGTTTCGTTTTGACGGTTCCAGCGACGATTTCGGCGCTTAAATGATCCGGCAAAACGGCTAGTAAACTCGACTCAACAGGGAACGGCTCGTACAAAAATTTTCTGTAAAAGTTCTTTTTAATGTCGTGTACGAGAATGACGGCAACTCCTTGATGGTCGAATTGGGGTCGGCCGGCTCGTCCCATCATTTGAAGGACGTCGGTAATGGGCATGTCGTTGTATCGTTTGGCTTTTCCATCATAGTATTCTGTTCCTTTGACGACCACTAAGTGAGCGGGGAGATTGACGCCCCAGGCTAATGTCGCTGTCGCTATTAACACCTTGAAAAAAATATTACAACATTCATTATTACGATTATCTGTCCCATTATGCAGCAGTAGCTGTTAAACTAAGATTAATTCACTTTTGAATCGCTCATCAATGAATGGTCAAAATGCAAGAAGGGAGGGCTCAGCATTCACCCTGGTCAAATGGTAAGCATTCTTCAGTATTTTAGGCGGAAGCCAAAAGAGCAGCGTGTACGAATTGACGATTATGAAAGAGCAAGAAGGTCGACATTGTGGCAACTATTGAGCTATTAATTCTTAGCACCCATCCGCACAAACTGTCAGCTAAAGCGAAACAGGGCCACTGACCTCCTCTTTACATATAACGATAACTAATTCTCAACTACTCACTATTACTTTTTTTTTGGCAAGGGCGGAAAAATCCTTTATGGATTCCTGCGAGCAGGATACGACGGAGTAGGACTAGGAAGGGATAACCCAAAGCCTACTGTATAAAAACCCACCCTTTCTTCTGAAACGACTGACCCGGAACTACGTTCTTTATTACTTCGGGTCAGTTGTGTTGTCATGGCTCTACAGTCTTCTCGTGTCTATTGTCCTTGTCATTCTCATTATTGTGACTACCGATTTGGTACTACTACTTCTCGCTCTTCCATATTTCCCAAGTCTCACACACTGCTCTTTTGGCTTCAGCCTAAAATACTGAAGAAAGCTTACTGTTTAACCTGGATCGTGGGGCTGAATGTTGAGCCCTTCCTTCAGCAGTAAACTCTCGCATCAAGAAGATACAAACACAGAACTGGGTATGCTGACTCAACAGTGATGCACCGAGGTATGTAAGGTTTTGAGGTCCATTCTAACAACCTCATCCGGCCGCAACTGAAGACACCGGAGATCCGGCCCACTTTAGACAGCCAGCCCCCCTCAAGTGCATGCTCCGCAGACTGCAGCCCAACCTTGCAGAATCTGGAACTCTGACCTACGGCCAGATGTTACTTTAGTGGACATCATCTTATGAACAGGACCTTTCTTGATCGCTCCCTGGAGAGTCCAATAAATAACCTTGCCTGCCTTTGGCCTGGCGGATCCCGTTAATAAGTAGCCCTGCACTTCTCCTCCCACCTACCAACCTCCTTAACCCATCCAGTGCGGGTGCGGTAATATTACTACAGCGGGGGTTGCGTGCTGTGCGGGTGTAGTAATATTACCTCGTCCCTCTCCTTGAGACCTGAGCCCTATTCGCTAGGAAGAAGGGGCTGTCGCATTCCTCTGTCCCGTACGGTGGTGTTTACCTTCAGTGTGAGTCAGGTAGCAGTTATGCGCGGTTATGTACGGTTTTCATTCATAACCACCATTATAACAATTTTTAAAAAGTGCTATGAGACATGTCACAAAAACTCTACTTCAGGATGGGAGGTTGTTCCCCATTTTGTGGCCCGCACTGAATGGGTTATTCAAGTCGCTCTTGGTCTTGGCCTATGACAGGCTCAGGGGCCACTGGGATAAGTGCAGATCCTGTTATCAGCCTGTCAGCCTCCTCATTCCCTTCTACTCCTCCATGACCTATCACCGAACACAGTGTTGAAGTGTTCTCCTTTGCCAAGGTCTTCAGACCACTCAGGCATTTCCAAACCAGCCCCGACGAAACGGAGTAAGAAGCCAGGGCCTTAAGTACCGCTTGACTCTCACATACAGTACATCCTTTTTCCCCTTCAGCCTGCATAACAGGTGCTGCACACACACCATCACTGTGAATAACTCTGTCAGGAAAACTGTTGCCACTCCACCTAGTGGTATCTCTGCCCAGGTCCCTGGCCGATCTGATCTGCTAGGCCACCTCTCAATGATCCGTCTGTATAATATACCGTGGCCTCAGCCTCAGGTGTGGGACCACCACCTTCCCATCAGAATCTTTCACACACAACGACCTAAACACACCATTCGTTCAAGACGTGATCATTCTGAATTATAACCAATCCCATAGATCTATGGAAAACCATCCCAATGCCCTGATGAGCGAAATGCTTCACCATCTTTCCCTTTGACAAAATGTGAGAAAGCTTAAGCGAATGCGTCCTTCAGACCTTCTCAATCAACCATTAATATAATCTTTTGTCCTTCTTTGTCAGATGTACTTTGTACTTATTCTCTATGTATTTAATTATGATTGTTACCCGTAAATATTTATTCTCTGTTTATAAGTAATTATTCGAGTTTTACTGAATATAAATAAGTATATGAAGTGTGTGTTTACGTATTATCTGTAGCTCAGCGAAATAAGCCACAAAACCATACGTCAGGACTGCTTGTGAGCCGTTCCTGCTACAATTTATGTGTGAATTCAGAATTTCCTTCAATAAAAGGCAACTCATCACAAGTGAATTGTTCATTAATCAAACAATAAAGTTTACTTTTAAGAAAACTAACTTGTGCCTCTAGTTGTAATTGCAATTGACGTTAAGTATAATCACTAATGTCAACAAATATCTGTGAGCTAAAAATCATTAATATTATTTCAATGAACTTGATGATCTCCCCACCATGTTCTTATTTGTGCTCTCGTTGTTGGTCAGCTGCTCCTCTGTAATAAAGGTTAAAAAGAGAGGACAAATAAAAACCTAGTCTGGGAGAGGCTTGGATTAAATGTTTGGAAAGTCCAAAAAGTTGACTTCCTGCTGAGAGAGATAACAAGGCACACTCACACAGGCTGATGTGGCTGCTTGCTTGTTGTTATGGGCAAAAAATGGTTTATAAAATTAACTAAAATACAATTTTGGCAGTTTTATCGTAAATACGTTCGGTATCGTTTTCTAGGTATTTTTAGATGCTGGGTCGAATCGAAAAATTCTCAGAGCTGTACGGCTGCTTCTAGACCGAAAATAATGAAATTACAATAATTATAGTGAGCGAAAGTCATCAATTGAAAGAACTCACGGGACAATAAATACTGTGAAAGTAATCGCTTCATCGTTTGTGCTCCCCCCCGCCCCCGGCATCATCAAAACCACCCGCCACTAACAATGTCGTGCCAATTGCCAACAGGCGCCCGGAATATTTGGTTTTCGTCGTTCTGTGGTAGTCATGTTTCGTAGGGTTTACTGGTATTTTTCGATGCTGAATCGAATGGGATGGGTCTCAGAGATGTGAGACTACGTCAAGCTGTGCAAGAGAATAATGAAGCGTTGTGTAATAATTTGCAGCGTTTTACCTTTCCTTCAAGTATAATCCCTCTCCATTCTCAACCCGCCATGTTGTTCTTCAAGCAGCTCATCCAACGAATGGAACAGGCCTTCATTACGAAAGGGGATACACGTTTTGGGACCCCTTTGATTAGAACGACTCACGATTAACTATTTTTACGCGCTGTAAATGCAAAAATCTATCATTTATTTGATGAAACAGCAGTTACCGCATTTTCTGTACATTTATTTTTCAAGTTCCCCTCCGCCTTCAATGTTACTGTCAAATAAAAACTCCTAATATTGTAGTGTCTGAGGTTGCATGGTTAAAAAGTGATGCTTGGCACAAAACATTGAGTTCAGGCCATGCAAGTTATGATATAGGATATTTACGGCTTGAAGGGACTTATTTGAGAGTTTTGTGGGTCGCTCATACAGACTAGGGACAATACGAAGAGCTGCGGCTATATATTTAATTGTCGTGTTAGTCTCACCAAGATCCATCCGGCGATGCAGTTTATACATAAGAACATCTGGCTGCCTGCACTGCGCCGAGGGAAGATCAGACAAAACACAACAAAGCGCCTGCAAAATTAAAGAAATAACAACCTGGATTTTCTGATTCAGGAACAACTCTTCTATAGTTTTTCTATCCCTGTCTTGCAAGCCGGCGTGGTGAAGGCCAATACCAAAAGCCAACGTTAGTCTCAAGTTGGTGTCTTTGATGGTGCTGATGATTTGGTCCATGTCCTATGAAATGATACAAGTGCATTACGAAACATTTCAATTAAAGCGGATTCTCAAAGTGCGTGAGAGGGTGTCATTGAATGAAAGATATTAAGCCTCTCAAACTGAAGAAGTAGTTCCCTCAAATGATCACATTTATACAGATACGAGAGCCACAACTCACAAGAACTTTAGATCAATTGGTCAAAATTCAATTTCTTTTGATTTTTAAATTGGTTGGAATTTTATCATCACGACTAAGCCAGGAAGAGATCGCTTGAGAAATGTTGGCCCTCAGCACCCAAGGTCCCTCTGGCGCCCTGGCGTTAATGTTGGCCAATAGGTGCGCTGTCATTACTTTCTGCTACCCAAAGTTGTGATCGAGAAAAAAGGAAAGTTTCCAAGAAAGGCTAACCAAATCGAAAAAAGTAATGTCGGCATGTGGTCAGCGCCTGTAGGTCGATTTGTGGAGAAACGGTTGAGCCAATTAAGCTCGTCCTTTTTTGGTTTTATTTGCCATTTTTGAAGGCGCAAAAATAAAATTATGACCACTTTAAATCAACTAGAAGGGAAATGGTGGTGAGGGGGCCGGGCGAAATGCGATAAAAACGAGGCGGGTTTTTAGTGTTTTTAAAAATGATCGATTCTAATTTAACTTCCCACTTATTTCCTACTAATTATACCTAGAATTTTGATCTTGAATATCTCTGTGAAAATTTCCCGAACAAAGACATAAATCAATGAAGCACCAGACGGGGTTTAAAAACTTTCAACGGGATTTGTGGCAAAATTATGTGACGCTGCGTACTGGATATTTTCTATTAAGATGCCCACATGAACGTCAAAGGTTTTATGTCTCATTGTGAGGGCTGGCCATTCAAGTTCAAATTTGACTGAATTTTCATAGACGCACACGCGAAAAGTGCTGAGAGAGGAGCATGAGCTTCACTAGTCTGTCTCGGAAATGTATTTTGCAGAATTTTAATATCTTGACCTGAGGGAACCAAGCCTGACTTTAAAATCAAACAAGAAGAAGGGTATAAAGGGCAAAGGAAAGCGAATGAAAACGATAAAATTACGAACAAAATCGCAGACTCATTACCTCTTCTCCTAGATGCATCCACTGCTTCGGATTATCTTCTGAAGCTAGATAAGCGATCAAATCGAGAGCCGTCAACCACGTTTGCCTTCGAGATGAAACAAAAACCAGTGACGGTTGCGACGGCGAATGTTGCTGTATTGCTTGAAACACCGGCTTGTTCATTGTGGCCATTCTCGGGCAATACTGTTTCCCAGGGAAACCGTTAATGTGCACTTCCAACGGAACAGGGCGAACTGAAGGGCGAAAATTGTAAAGGCCCACCTGTAGACAAATACGTGGCAAGAAATATTAGCGAATAGAACTGTCAAATGATAGCGATAACTTATTTAAGCGGCACACAAGCTGCCTGAAGGCTACATGCACATCTTAAATAGACATTAGATTTGGAGTTACTCCAGAACGAGAGACCTCATCAAATCTACATGAACCTCAAGAGGCAACCCATACATTAATCCCAGAGCTGGAAAAAGCTAGTACATGGGAGGGGGGGCACAGTTGCTGCTAACAGCCACTATGATCATGACCATATTAGCATATCCAAAGGTAATCTGCAGGCAGTGTGAAAACGACGAAGGAAAACAAAATACGTTTTGTAATAATAAAAGGTACATAAAGAGAAATAAAATTAGGAGCTCCTGCAGTATTAAGAACACAGCGTCGTCTGACAATTATTGTTGAGACGATACAGGTGAATTGAGAGGTAAACGATACAGATGAGCTAGCAAGTCAGAAAATGATGTGGCAGATTATCGATTCCCTCAAATAGGGAAAAAGAAAAAAGTGCTCTTTCACCAAGACAATGGACCTGCTGTTCTAGACCAGTTGGGAGACGGTTGCACCTAGGCCTCTTTTTTGGTCTATAACAACCCATAAGACAATGAACCGTGTCACAAAGACTAAACTACACGAATTGAATTTCGAATTGCTTCCCCATTCACTGCACTTTCCAGATATGGCTCCCAGCGACTACTGGCTGTTTTCAGACCTCAAAAGAAAGAGGGAAAGAAATTTATATCAAATGAGAAGGTTATGGAGGAAACTGAGGCGTATTTTGAGGACAAAGACAAATCATTTCACAAAAAAGGCATCAAATTGTTAGAGAAGCGTTGGGATCAGTGTATCAACCTAGAAGAAGCCTACGTTGGCGAATAAAATCAAATTGTACCTGAAAATGGTCGTTTTATTAGTTAGGCCCCGGACTTACAGAGTGAAGTGTTATATGAGTGTGCACGCGCATAAAATTGATGGAATAAATTAAAATAGGAATTTTGAACTGGGTTTGTTGTCGATAATTGCCAGGCGCCGACAGCAGAATGGTGAGGATTAGAATTTTGCTGAATAGACGATATTTCAGCATTGGGTAGGCTAGGTATGGGTACGTAATAACCGTATTTTAAGGACGCAGTGAGAGGAGTATGAAGAACAAGTAGCACGAGTGGTGACAAATCAACAAGTGAGGTCTTGATCAGTTGATCAACTTGGCTCATTGGAAGAAGGGTAGGAAGGTTAGGAGCTCGTTGTAAAGCTGTGTGTGCTCTATTCTGAATGGAGGTTGAGTAGTTATTTACTTCGTGTTGTTTATCCATTTTCTTTAATTCTCGTTCATAACTCCATCCATACTTCGTGAAATTCACCTCTAACTACAGCTGATGAATTTTTTCAAGATGTGCGTTGATTTTTCAAAGTTATGAAGTTTGTTTACATGATTTACTTCTTGCAGCGAATATTTTCTCTTCTTCCACCTATAATCCCTCCCCCCCTGTTTAGTGATAAGTTTATGATTGCTCAAATCAGTAAATTTTGTGTGTTAAATTTCAAAACCCCTGGGAGAATACCGTGAAATGGATTTTAGAAGGTTATGTTTTGAACATTTTCAGTCTAACTTTTTTTACACAACTACACTGGTGAATAGTTGACTATTGAAGGATCCAATAACAATAACTTACGTGCTTTATACCAAGCCAATTCGCTAAATCCCTAGCGTTGGCTAAGGCAGTTGAAAGAGCGACGATTCGCAAAGTTTTTTCTGTATGAGCCGCGATGAAATTAGTCCTCGAGACGATGACCTCCAGAACAGGCCCTCTGTCTTCGCCCAAAAGATGCACTTCGTCGAGTATTATGAGCGCCACTTTTTGAACGTAACCTCGGGTTTGCCAACTTCGTGAAATACCGTCCCATTTTTCGGGAGTTGTCACTATCACGTCCGAATTATTAATCGCCTGAACGTCCGGGGTGACGTCGCCTGAAGAATAGATATGAAGTTGTTAAGGTAAAACATTGATATCGTTAAGGTTCGATTGTAGAAAATAACGATTAAGATGTTGCACTGACCTGTTAATTCAACGACGGATTTCCCTAAATTTTGTTCGAACCTAATTTTCCAATCGTCTATTCGCTCTCGAACTAGGGCTTTTAAAGGAGCGATGTAAACCACCTACGACATACAGTTATGCATCACGCACATTCCAAAATTACGATGCTCTTACAGTTCAGAAATAAACACTCAAACAAACCTTAGAGCCGGGTGACCTGGAGAAAACGCGAAACATAGCGATTTCAGCCATGATCGTTTTTCCAGAACCTGTAGGAGCCCCGATCAATGTGTTGTAGTCCGTGTGATATAAACAGTGGAAAATTTGAGTTTGAATGGGGTTGAAATGGGTGAATTTGTACAGCGCTTCAAAGGCTTCGTTGTGTAGAGCTTTGACTGGAAGGGGTTGCAAGTCCAGGAGTTCTGAAATCGCAAGGGAAAAGTAATTAAAGGAATTCTGCATGTTACTTCAAGATGGGCTCAAATGTGATAAATGTTGTGAGCAACAGCTTGCTGACTAATGACAAGTGGATTTCCATGGAGATGACTGTGAAAAATTGGCTCCAGTAAAAGCCACCCTGCTTGGGGCTTGGAGTTAAGAAGGAAATTGGAGTAAGAAGACAACATAAGTACTTGTAGAACTGGCGAGGTAACGAATTCGTAGTTAGCGTGTTATAGAAACCTGTCGTTTCGTATCATTGTCTTCAGTAAGGACGTCACCTCAATCTGTAGTTTCCACTCTACCCTGGGAAGTCTAGTTGTTATGTGGGGAAATGTGGACTCTAAGGCTCCAAATCTGAGCGTCTGAATATTAACCCGACAAGTTATAAATATCTGGTGCGTAGCAACACACAACTTTCCGCCACCCCTTTAAGTTCGAACACCACCTACATAGGCGGGCGCTATATCTTCGTTCAACGCATTTTTACAGGAACATTTATGGAGAACAAAATGTACGTACTAGTTAGCTGAGAGTACTCCGAAAGTTTGATCGAAATCGTTAGAGCCGTTTTTGAGAAAATTGGAATTCCGATAAATCAATATTCGACAAATCTCCTTTTCTGAGTTAACTTGGCTTATATCTCCGTTCAACATATATATACAGAAATAATTATAGAGAACGAAATGTTGGTATGGGTGACTAAAAGACACTCCATTAGGATTTATCACATCTGGTGAAAAAGTTACCCTGGAATTTACGGAAATGTTCGGAAAAACGTTATTTTTGACACATTTTAATTTTTATCTCTGTTCAATGGACCGTCACAGGAACATTTATTGAGAACAATATGTAGGTATTAACTATTTGAAAACATCCTGTGAGTTTGGTGGAAATCGCTGAAGCCGTTTTGCCAAAAAGCGTAAAAAACCTATTTTTGCTTCAGGGGCCTATATCTCCGTTCACCGTATTTTCATGGAGATATGTATGGAGAGTAAAAGTTAGGTATTAATTAGGAAAAGATAATTTGAAAGTTTAATCAAAATCGTTAGAGCCGTTTTCGAGAAAAATGCGAAAAACCCTAGTTTTTGGTACATTTTCGTCCCCCCCCCCTTCCCATCGGCCGAAATCGTCCATAACCTTATTTTGGTGTCTACAAAAAATAACGAACAAAACAAAAAAAGAACCAGCTCAATCGGATTAGCCGTTCTCCCGCAAATCGAACTACAGACACACACACACATACAGGTCTGTTTCTTTATTTGATGACTGTACCTAAACCCTCGACGAGGGTTATATCAGTCATAGAAGTTGCGGTTTCGCTAATATGCAAGAGGCCGGCCCCTGCTGCATCCACCGAACTCAGACCTGTGGAGGTACGGCAGGTATTTGGTCGTTAGCCAGTCTCACCGTAGAGAGCTGTTGCCCGTGTGTTACCACGCAGAGGTGACCACCTGAGGAATCCCGTACCATCTGGGAGTAGTTCTTAATCTGGTTCCCTACCTGATCTTACTGTTTACTTGGGTGGCAAGTTTCAAAAGGACTGATCAACTATAACCACGTTTCTTAGCCATTACCTTCTTCGCGAACTTTGCAAAATGGTTATAGGCTTCCTTTGTAGCAGTCAAAGCTGCTAAGTTCGTTTGCCCTCCCAACAACCGTCGCTCACTGTTGTAGAAACTACAGTGGAGCAGCACATGGTTTCTTGTTTCCTCCGCACTGGAGGCACAAGACGTGCATAATGGAGAGTCTTTCAGAGAAAAGGAGTGGAGCCGCGCATTGAAGTCACCATGTCCCGTGAGGAACTGGCTCGTCCAGTGGTCTGGCTCAACCCATTTTCTAGAAAGACGTTCACGGATGTTGGGATGTAGCGTTCACTGTACTCTACTTATCTTTCTCTCTGGCGAAGCATCGTTTTCTGATATTGATCAGGTTCGTTCCAGTCAATCCAGTAAGTTAAAACTGGATAAATCCGAATTAAGTAGTGTTGGAACTGTAAGGACCAGCGACACACACGTTATTCTCGTCCAGGCAAACATACTTGTGCGAATTATTATTATTATTTCCAAAAATCTGTAGAAATTCTGCAGGTAAATTCAGAAGGCTTATGTGAGAGGTACAACTCCGCGAGTACTCATTCCTTTAAACATTAAATGTGATAGTGAATCCAAGGCGTGGGTATCTGGGTATTTCAATAAATAACCAATTATTTAGAGTTAAGTTAGATTCAGGCGTGGAAGTTACGGCCATACCATCCAACACTCTCAGACCCATTTGTAATCTCCTCCAATCCAACAGAACTTTCCGAAATGCGGACCAAAGGATTACACATGTGGAAGGTATGTTCAATGGAGATTCATCATTCAATGGTTTGGGAATGAAAGAGAAGAAAATCTATGTCCTGGAATCCTGGCAATAAAATGAAAATAGGAAAAACTAATGAATCTGTAGCTATTCAATCACCAGGGATCAAGCTATTGTAGCTATACCAGTGCTGCTGTATCTAAACTAGCAAATACAATTTACCCCAAACACGAGCTTTAATAGCAAACTCAACTACATACCTGTGTGCGGAGGGTGGCTTTCGGGAAGAATCAAATTCTGGACAGAAATACCCAAGACTGCGCAGCAGCCCAACCATCGATCGCTAGTCACTCGTATTAAATATTGCGAAGGTATAGGCTCAACAATTGGTATTGTCATAACGAGCTCTTGGGATTCTTTGCAGATCACCTAAAACAAGACAAATGGCCAGTACGAAGGTGAAATGGGTGTTAAAAGATAAAATACTCTTCTGTGATGCAAAATGATGAAATTACCATCCTTCTCCAGAAGATAAAAAGCAATTTTTCGTTAGAATAATTTGAGTTACTTATTTCTAGTTCGACATCATTGGGAGGAAGCCGCCAAAGCCCTTACAGAAATTTCACTGGTAACGCAGAGGTAGTTTGATGCACGCTTGCAGTGTTGAGTAGGTTCTGGTTCAACCCAGTCTGGCGAGGAGGTTTATGGATTATGTCTCGACTCAGTGAGAATAATAGCTATTCACACCGTCACACAATATGCCAGAAACATTACATCTATTTTCAAGATGATCTGAGATGACGCTATGAGTAGTGCTCGGGGGGGGGGGGGCTGAGCATGACTTCCACACAGTGCTAGTGCCGAGGCTGAATAGTACAGGGTGTGTAAATATGTGTGTCTCTAATGACCCACTCGGAGTAGCGCAGGCATTGTTGTTTAGCCTTCCACAGGCATAGAGGGCTCTGGCTGCGGTAACTGCTTAGCTCCCCCGTACTCGAGGGACCAAAAATGGTCATCAAAATAAAACATAAAAACAACGTTCAGGACACCTCAAAAGCGAAGCAATCCCATTACATCCAGTCAGTCATTGACTCAATGGCTATAGTGGAACTTCCAGGGGAGTTGGGCTGAAATGACACTGCCCAGTTACGAGTTCTACAGGAAATAAAGTGCAGGAAGCCTATGAAACAACACAACTGTCGTCAGTGTCGGCCTCCAAATGGTATTAACCACTACACACGTGGATTTCCTCCCCTAAGGGTACAAGCTCTATCTAGTGTGTGAATAAGTAGCTTTAGGAAGAGTGAACATGCATTGTTCTGGGCCCCACTTCAATGGTATTTCCTGCAGAGATGTATATCATCGCTAGGGCACTTCCCAGTTGAGGGACACCTCCGTGTCACTAGTCAAGAGGACAGTGAGAGAATATGCCAGGAGAATGCGTCAGTCTGGAACTCCGTGAAGTGAGCTCCAAACGATTTATCTCAGGACCAACCACGATAGTCTTGTGATGACTGAGAGGAGGACAGTAGCCTTCTGATGATAGAGAGGAAGGATTTACAGCAGACAGTGGGAATCATCATGGAACATTGCAAAACGAGCAAACACGAGTATGTTACGGTTCCAATGAAACTCCATATCCCGTCCTAGCCCAATGCCAGAGTCTCGAAAGGGATCGATTTTTGGTCTATGGTACAACTTCAACATGGATAAACATCAAAGAAGACTCCTGCGGGAAATACCTGGCATTACTTAGGTAGCTGGGCATGTACCTGTTAGTGAGACATTAGGACTAGCGCAATAAGATTGCAGTGCTCACCCCAAATAAGTAAGGAGAGGGGAGCGGAACTCTATAATTAGGGTTTCAAGTCTGCAGCCAAATCTCAGGTTTCCATCCAAATAAGTTTGGTGCTGATTACAGAGGAGAGAGGGAAAGATATTGGTTCAGCATTCTAGCTGATAACATCCATGTACAACCTCCCTGGCATCAGTGGGGCACCAGGTGACATACTATGTCTACTGTCTCCCATCCTACGTGTTGCCAACTACCAGTTCTTCAGCCTGACTCCCTGAGAAACTGCTCAACAATAACTGCCTCTCACTGTTAATACATGAGTATACTCGGCTCGCCCTCTGCTATGCGTAATAAATACATATCAGAATACACTAATAACTCCAGTATAATCACAAGAGGATTGTTTTCATGGATCACCTGCGATGTTTAACACTGCGGGGACCTCTTGCCACAATTGCACGTCAAGCGGATTTTTCTGGTCGTTTTGATTAACTTCCTTTTGTGTTGTCTCCAGACACCGCGCTCCTTATTTTTTAATCTTGTGTTCGAGTCCTGTTCTCTGATCGGTTTATGTCGCGTGTGTTTAAGAAATATTGTTGAATACAGTTCTTTTCTCTAGTTCTCTCTAGTTATTATTTGTCTACAACACCGGACTCTAATAACAACTAAACACCACTAACAGAGGAACAGGATGGTACGGAAGCGTCCAGCCACATGCAACCAAATGATGTCGTTCAGTTATACAAATACAGTACAATAAACAAATGTGTGACTTGCCTGTTTTTTAGTCAATAAGAAATACTCCGAGTGATAAATGTTCGTATCAGCAGAATCTTCAATCCAAACCCAATAAGGTTCTGAACTCTTCCCATGAACTTTGTCGTTCCAACTAAAATTAAAGAGCGCGTTAAAAGAAGTCGGAGACAACGTGAATTGGTTGCTGTGTAAACTGAGGCACACCTGAAACCTGGAGTGATGGTTAGCTTAACACGTAGAACTGTTCTAGTAATCGGATGTAGAGTGGCCTCGAGGAAAACCATCGGAAATTCGAAGGCACATTTTTTTACAACCAGCCCCATCTTGGCGTGTCTCAATACGATACCTGACAACAAACCATGACAATCACTAACACCATAACAGTAACGCTAAAACACCGGTTGACAACTATTTGTGGGGAAACCCTTCTTTTTTGTACCGTGATAGGTATTATTTACTTTATGGATGGAGGCAAAATAACCTCGAGAATGTGATGAACACAGGCGTTGAAAAAGAAAATAATCAAATTTCTATGTGCACTCTAAGGTCATAGTCAGTCACTGAGTGCCTGGAAAAGGAGAACGCCTGGGAAAACAATATAAACTGGGGAAATGACAGGGCTCATCCAAACTCCCTAACCTCGTCAGCTCGTCCCATTGGACCGACCTACAGCTGATAATGTGTCTGCATGCTACTTCAAAAACCTTTTCAAATACGGAAACAAAAAACGTTAACCCCGAAAAACAAGGAAAAAGGTATTAGAGGAACCTTAGAAATTTGTTGATGTAATCAACATGAGGGAGAGAGCGCCCCTCTCCTCTGCAACGTGCAAAACAATGCACTCACTATAGCTACCGCCTCCTCATTCTTTTCAACACTTTTTTCTTCCATTTCCCCCTCACATCACGCTTCGTGTGATGATTGCCTCTCAGCATCCCAGCTCGAGATTCAATGACGTTATTTTGCGAGGTCAGAGCTTCCAATTCGTTTACAATTCTATCTCAGGACAACAACAATTTACCAGTTTTTTGACATTTTATGTCTTTACTTTGCTACATAAACTCGAAAATGTAATGGCCAAGTGTAACGGCCAAAAGTGTCACGAAAATTAACCTTTGAGGCCGATTGGACAAGCCAACGTTTTAACCCCAGTTGCAACCACAGTCCCTGTGGCGTAATGCATAAGGCATCGGTCTCCTAAACCGGAGGTTGTGGGTTCGAGTCCCACCAGGGTTACGATTATTTTTTTGTTGACAATTTATGTCTTCACTTTGCTACATAAACTCGAAAATGTAACGCGGGGTATGTAACGGAGAAGCGTCACTAAATTTGTGTTGGGTTAAGTGCATGTTAACGTCTGTAACAAAAATGAAAAATATTTTTTGTGTTGTAATTATATATTTTTTTATTTAAAATAAACAAAATTATATTAAAAGAAAAAGACATAAAATGTCCCTCGTGGTTGCGTACTTGCACAAAAGCTGTACCCACTGTTTGTGTTAGTGATTTTAAATTTTGACATTTTAAAGAAAAAGACATAATTTTCGATAGATTTTAATTTTTGGGAGTAAGCCCAAAATCCATATTACTCCCTGCACTCAATTTTTGACATGATTACTATACTTTCCTTTCCCTTTGGGGTAGCAAGTAGAAGTGTTTCGTCCCTTTTTTTCCCCACATAACGTAAGCTAGTTTGTAAAATACATTATTTATTATGAAGAGCAATTATTTCACAGGTGAACCGACTTAAGTCGGATGTGATCATAAGCCAGTTAACTATTCACAACCCAAACTGTAGGTCCCACAAGTCTCGTCCTACAATGGAGCTCCCCTCTTACATCGAACCGCGTCAGGCTGTGAGTGGAGCAGTAGGACCGACTACAACCATCATTGAGTAATTAGTACACAAAAGATTGTTTACTGATAAGATTTACTGTTCCAGAATTATCTGATTGAAAACCTGGCAGGGTGAGAAGGGGATGGAGCGAGGATGCTTCGAAGCATCACCACCAATGTACAGTGAGGAATTTCTGTGCCTTCGATAAAAACGGACTTATTTCCTCTAAATTCAACACACCCTTTTCAAGGCTTCTCCTTTTTAAAATTTTCTCAAGCAAGCTTTAACGAACATTATTTCTCAAGTACTGGTACATTGCTGACAACTGTACACGGAAGAAACTCCCAAAACCCAAAACACTCTCAAAATTTGAGACAACATCATAGCCCATTCGCGCAGAGATGCTCTTAATTGTAAGAATTAACTCACCAATTTCCTTAGAGTCCATTTCCCTCAACGCGTCCACGGAAAAATCCCGGTTTTCAATTTTTCCGATTATTTCGGGCGTAAGGATAGAAAATTGCCTCAAAGGAGTTTCCCAACTCCACTGTTGGTGTTCCATCATTAGAGCCAATTGAAGCAGTCGTCCTGCTAGAATTGCGTTGTTCGATCTCAATGTAACTTCGAAAAGAGCTCTGATGATTCTAACAGCATTCTGCAAAAAAACACAAGTTTCAAATGTACACGGAGCATGATGTACAGCCAGAGGGATGTCATTGTGATTCAGATCTGCTGAGTTCTTCCCATGGAGAGGTTTGGTTACGATTTTGCCAAATCCATTCAGAGCATTACTGAATGAGGTTGCTCATAAATGACACACAATAGGCTGACGTGAGAGGCCTTTTCTGTTAGCACGTACTGGCACAGGATCCTTAAATATTTCCATCATTTAATGGTGAACCATTCCCTTAATTTTGTTTACCCGACGAGAGCCCTCGCACAGTAAATTGTGACTCTATGGGGAAAAGCTAAGACAAGAAAAAGTGCAGTGGGGCCCCCGTCGAACTACCATGGCTCATATCTCTGGAAGATTGTGTGGCGTCAATGTTACTCAAGTTGACCTTCGAGAATATACTCGTGGCAATTGCCAATTGGCCCCAGAGTGATACTTTTGATATAACGGCATTATAATTTATTATTATATAAACCCATGGAAAACGTTTCGTTCCGCAATCAAAGAGGATGGGCAGAACCAAACCGTTTTTGCCCCACAACGCCAAATTAACGTCACAACCCTCCACACTAGTTGTAGAAGACATTCTGCGGCTTCTCGCCCCTGCTGTGTGTGTAAAAACATCTATTCTATACGGCTTAATAATAATTCTGTGTCCTGAACCACGAGTACTTGTGGAGAAAATGTCGATTCCTTGAGACCCAGGAGAATTGATAGGCGTTTGAGCACACTAAAGCGACTGACGCTCACTAAAGTAGAAGTCTTGACGGTCTTATGAAATGGTTCAATCTAGTTTTGTAACTTCGTCAATCAAAAAAAACTCACAGGGCGAGAAAATTGGGCATTCCGAATTGATTCTTGCAAGTAGATGACGAGATAGTTACATAGATCAGCTGAATGGCGTGTCAAAATGTAACATGACAGGGGCAGTTCAAATTCAATCAGATACAATGGCTAGGTGTGTATCACATCTCACTTATTTGAGAGCACAGTTAAGCTTGAACACTAAACTGACTGATGCAGTTATTCAAAAATGATATCGCGAAATCACGTACTCACTTGATTAATATAACTTAAATCCGACATCAGAGAGAATGAATTGACTCTCATCCGACTTAGTAAAGCTTGCATCAGGATGTTAACTTTTCCGTGCAAGTTTTCTTTACCTCCTTTCACTTCGTACTCACAGCCGTTGTTGAGGAGCTCGTCCAATTCCTCCATTTCATCGTCACGAACCTAAAATAATTTACATATAAATTAACGAAAGCACAAAATTACGTGGTTGATCAATGAAATTTGCCCATCAGGGGTGCTGCAACACTGGAAATGGTTTTAAACAAATTTTATTTTATTTTTACACAGTTACATAACCATCAGATGTTTATAATCAAAGAAAAATACAAATACATCGATCTGTGAACAAATGAGATAAATAAACCTCCACCATTACTAATGTTTGGAGTAAATAGCTCTTTATAAATACCAACCTTTCATTTGTAGATCGCAATTAATAGTTTAAACGTAAATGTCAGTGAGTTTGGTTGTCTGTTAGTACAGCCCTGATGATGATTAGTAAATTAACCGAAACATTGATGTAAAAGTAGTTTTGGGCTTTTCAAGATCTCCACGAATGTGTTGACAAAAATATATTGTGCGACGCACCACACAACTTTCCTACATAACACAACGTTCTAGATAAAACCTACTGAGCGGAAGGTTTCGGAATTTATTGTGCTACTCTTACTCATTCCACGACCATTTGTGACAATGTCAACACAATTTTTTATAGAAGGATCGTGTTTACCATTTTGGAATCAAGGGGTGCAAACTGTAATAAATGTATGGTGGTATGTTGGAATTCCGGGATCTCTGGAGGAGCTGACTTATCTTATGAGCGTCATTACACTACCAGCTCAATTTTTCTGAAGACTATAGTAACACTTGAGAGGAGTTTATAGGGGAGGAAAATGCATTTTATTTTCTCCCCGAGGGTATACGGGACAAAGTCCCTTTGTCACTGCAGCCACGCATGGGCCTATTGTGACACTGGCCCTTTCTTAGTAAAAGGCGTCGTACATACCCACCCTCAGGAAGCCGAGTATGTCCTTCACCTCAGACTCCGCTAGGATTTGGTGTTCAGTAGATCCCTGGGCAAAGTATTCGAAGCGTTTGATTGCCAAGGCAGGGCATTCACATAGGATGTGCTCTGCCGTCTCGTCCTCCTCACTGTAAGGTCTGCATTCCACCGCCTCTGAGATGCCCATCTTGTTGAGGTGATACCTGAGTGGGCAGTATTCGGTGAGGAAGCTTATCAGAACTCTCAGATCCTGCCTGGAGATTGTAAGCATTGCCTTCGCCCTTTGACAGGAAGGCGTAACAAGCCTTTTTGCTTGGCTTAATCGTGGCTGGCGATGCCAATGGGCGCTGTTTTCTTGTGTCTCCCATCGAGCCACCAGACAGTTCAGGTTACTTTTCGTCATACCTACATAGGGTTCTGTGCCCCTTTTCGCAAGGCAGTCAGCCTTGTCGTGGCCCTCATGCCCCCTGTGAGCCGGCAACCAGACAAGGGAGAGACTATTATGGAACCGAGCTGCTAGAGCGCATGAAGACACTCTCATGCTAGCCTAGACCTAAAGCTGTAGGCTGCAATAGCCTTCGGAGTCCGAGAATATGTAGATCCGGTTGCCCTTGGGTCTGGTCAGGATCTCTTCTGCGCAGATCTTTATAGCTAAGACGTCCGCTTGAAATATCGTGACGTACTCTCCCAGTGGGTTAGCCAGACTGTAATTGGGCACTAGGAAAAATGCGTTAAAATCGATTTTCGCCAAAATTTCTCATAATTTCCCGTGTTCCTCGTAATTTGCCCTCAGAATTTTATGGTACTACCGTGTACTTTTAATTTTCCATACAAAAAATGTGATCAAAATTGTTGAAGCAGTTTTAGAGGAAACAAACTTTGGCGTTTTGATCACAATATTCACTGAGTAGTAATTGGAACAGGGAGTTTTATTCGCGAATTACTCCCTGAGAAGTCTAACCACCACAAACAGGGAACTGAGTGGGAAAAAAACGCGAGCATGGTAGGCAGTGCAACGCCTCAATGAGACCGCTCAGTTTTGACTGACGACACTGAAGTTAAGAGCGAATCGAGGCATGTTAGGTGCATAGTTAACACAAATGCTCCGGACGAGATTTTCGCTAAATTGAAGAATTTGGTTCAAATCGGTACAATAAATAGTTCAGCTCTCTCAGTTTTCTTTCGATTTTTCTCATACCCTTATTTTGGCGTCCCCTAGTAACTTGCAGGCTGAATATAAAATATGAGCCTATTTGGTACAGCCGCTTTCTCGCAATTTCGTTCACAGACGCACACTGATCATTTTCCCAAATGACATTTTTTGGACCCAGTAGCCCTTGAAACGTTAAGAACTAAAGAAAACCAAAACATACATTCAGCCAATTACTCAACTTTCCTTTTTACTAGGTAGGGCCAAGGGAAGTAAAAAAGCTGTCACGAATTACCTGCTTCTGATTTATATACATAATTTGTTTGTTACTAATTTGAAACTTGTATAGGGGCATTATAAGCAGTGTTGGCGTCAACTGTGTTGAACTGCAGTAAAAGGTGGAGATCCGAGGGCTTTTGCCACAATTGCTATTTTATTTACAGCCGACTTCCATCTCAACAGACAATTATGTAAAACGAGGAATAAGAGAAGGGCAACATTTTAATAGCCTATATACTTGTTATACATAAAACAATGTTTGGTTATACGTATTTATATGAGTAACTCATGCTGAGTGAATACGTTATTTCAACAACCACAATACGAAAATTTTTAAAAGAATGAGGGAAACACATGAAAGTCGTACACAAACTTACGTAAAAACAAAAATAGTAAAGAGAGAAATGAGGGAGACATTATCGAAATACCTTCAATTGTTGAAATTCTTGAGCATTCGAAACCATCGCCAAAATTTCCGAATCGGACATAACCGGCGCCAACAATTCATTGAAAATTTCAACGGTGTCGTATTTGATGTAAAAATGACTAGCAGTTCGACCTAAATCTGTAACATAACGTTTACGAATTGTCATAAAATGTAATTAAGAGATTCAGAGAGAAACAATTGTCAAGGAAATAATGCCGAGCAAGCGACACATGTACTGTTTATATTACACGACTGCATATTTATGTAACCAAAGTGAAAGGGAGTAACTAAAAATTGCAAATTTTGCGCGGTCATAGTTCACAACATGACGAAGCTTTGCTTTGTTCTCATTACACGAGCTGAGTTACTGAAAATCGTTTCGCATTTGTCCCATTGTGATTTAATAATTATCTTGAACAAAATTTATTCGATGTTTTTCTTTTTCTGTTGCTATGGTATTCCCGGAAAGATATTATTTTGTTATCACTGAGGGTACGCATAATTGACGAATTATAAACGAAGTCGTCACCTATACAGATATGGAGGAAGAGTAGGACTGACTGTACAGCTAATTGAAAAATAGGTAGGAAAGGGTGCTGGGCAAATAATACAGATAGGGGTGATTAGACTATATTCATCGAAAGTTAGATGCGTCAAAAACAGGAGCTGTGAAAATTTGTAGCGTGCCCCAGAATGAGGCTGGGTGAGGTCAGTTGGGAGGGGAGCAGCCCGCATAACAGAAGGCGGGATCAGATAGCAGATGGGCATCATTTCGAACGTATTTTATTTTAAGAAATTCAGTCTCCAGCTCTTTTATTAGTATGGACTTGCAAGTAGTATCTGCTGGGAAAGTGTTTAACACAATAACTCCTTTGTATTGAAAGTTCTGAGCCACCAAAGGAAACTAGGACTCAAAACAGAAGGGACAGGATAATAAAAAAGGAACTATTTTCCTAAACTTCGTTCTAAATCCTATTTTTTCGTTACCTTGCTTTCCACACTGTTAAGAACAAATTCAGTAACGATATTGATGACTGTGATAAGTGAACAAACAAGAAACTGACTTCAAAAGCGTAACAAAGGCTCTGTGAAAACTATTCATGAATCATTGGGATAATAGACGATAAATGGAGTACCTGTAATACTGAAATCTTCGGTTCTCTCATTAAATCTAATCATTTTTGCTTTATCCAGGGCCTTGGCAGAAATTACAATCAGTTCTCTTCGTCTCGTATCCAACAAAGGATCGTCCTTCAAACGGAAATAGCACATTAAAACATAGCGCACATGTATAATAAATAACGCAACAATATCCTCAGCTCTCGTCATATGTTCACGTAATGGTTAGTAATTGCAGTACCGAATAGAATGACCCTATGTAATACAAGGCGCGTTAAGTCTTAAATGTTCAAAATACTCACTTCAACGTCCAGATAGTTCAGGCCATAGACCTGTGGATTGATCCTCATTCTGACATACAGATAAGTATAGCTCAACCACTCCACTGCCTCTGATACATTGGATATAGTTCCAAGGGAGATCTGCACAAACGCCAAACATTGTCGAATTACTGATACAAACCATTGGGAATACGAGCAAGATAAAGCAATGCTGCCTTCCAACTGGGAACAACTTTCTCAAACACTCATTCAATTATACAGTGTGGTGCCCCATAACACATAATCAACGTAATAAACGCATACTTTGTGTACAGAGTAAGAACGAAGAAAGACGAGAGAACTCCCCCCCCCCACCAGTCAGGGAGAAGAGACAAAAGCAGGGTGAATGGCCCGCTGTTCCCTTGGACCAGAGGGGGTTGATATGAACCCCTTAAAACCGCTGCGGCAGAATGAGCCGCTTCACTCGTTTTTTCTGTTCATTAGGAACGAGAAACTCTACCTCTGTGCACAAGGGATATTCCCAGTTGGATTTGTCTATTCATTTTTCTCTTAAAAATTCCATTACCGATTTACAAACTCCACTACGACTTTACTCTATTCTGGGGAAGCCAAGTCAAAACCAAGGTCAAGCGTGTTGTGGATAGCACACTGTGACCGGTTGCCTTTCCAAGGGCCAGTATCTCAAGTGACGCCTCTGAGGCAGCTCTCAATACATGTCGTAAAAGATGCCAGTACCCAAATATACACTACACTTTATCTTCGCGTTCAGGTTGTACATTAACTGACACAGAACTGGTGGGCAGTTCAGCGTGTGATGAAAGTATCTCATATTATCTTCACATTTAGCAGACCCCACAAGGTATTTCGTTTGAACTCACAACGTGTGAGGAGGCGGATGCCAAACCAGCCGTGTGGGGTCAGAACAGCATGTAAAGAAAGGGGATATGGATGGGGAGGGATTGCTACCAGTATTGAACTCCACCAGTGTGTCAATTGACATATCAGTCGATCTCGCCCCTGTACTAATTTTTGATATTTTTCTCATAGTGAGCGCAATTTCCCCTCAGCGCCTACATCTGTACAATGGCAAAATTAGAGGTTCTTTTGTAGCCCCGTGGGCAGTAAGGGGTACTGTGAAGAACCTATTGATTCAGTACTCTCCGACAAGTCTGCAACGAGAGGATGAATATTTTTGTAATATTAATTTCTATTAATTTAGGCCATGGCTCGCTTTATTTAAGGGGGCCATGGCTCGCCCAATAGGGGTCGATTACTACTGCCAGTCAATCTTTGGGCTGACTGGGGACAGAAGGCAGTAAGCTTTGGATGTTCACAGGAGCCCCCCCCCCCCATTATTGTTGAGCAGCATGATTAATGAACTCAACAACGTTAAAATCATATCCTAACATATACCACGCCACTGGTAATATTCCTTGCAGATGCCACAACTGCACACTTAGCTGTCACCAAAGTGTTGGGAGATATTGAGGAAGGCATATAGTTCCTAGTTCCCTTCCATCAAACGAACCATGCAGAGCAGCTGCAAATTAAGATAAGAGGGCACTGAGCCCGCTGACCAGTAAAGGAGAGAGTGGAAGTGGAGAGAGAGTTACTAGGCTTAGTTCTGTTGTGTTGTACTAACCCACAACCCAGCCACACACGACGTGAGCGGATGACTACAGTGGAATGGATGGTGGTAGGCCTTATTTCAGAGATGTTACATGGATGGCCTAGAGAAGCCGGCATAATGCAACAAATCATTCTATCAAGACTTTAGGTGTCGGCACTACCAGCTGCTCAAAAACCAACCTGTAAGTTAGCATTGTATGCTGGTAGGTTTTGCTGCAACTTCTACAAAACATCAGAGACTTCTCAAATATCATCTGTCATTAGGAACTTGACCTCAGAGTTACTTCGCCTTACACCCCACACCCTCAAAGGAGACCAAATTCTTCAGTACTAACCCTAACTAGTGCGACCCCGGTATTACATCATTGCACACGAAAGTTTCTGAGGTGCAGTAACACCGACTTCAAACAAATTAAAGCCCTTCGAGCCGTCGACACTAATCAAAACACAGTTCGATATAAGAAAAAAACGATTACATACCTCTGCGTTCAAATTATCAGCCAGAAAATTGATGAAGCTGCTCTCAATAGGAAATTGGTTAGTGAGAAGTGACAAATAGTGCGACAACTTGTTGTGAGACGTTATTATGACTCCATGCCCTGCATTGTCAAACTGAGGCCGTCCCGCTCGACCGAATATTTGTAAGACGTCCAAAATGCCCAAGTCTATAAAAGCGCCATGTTTCGCGTCGTAGATTTCGGTGCCCTGAAAAATAAAAGTGTAACCACTGTAAGAATTAAGGAACGCTAAGTAATTTATGTTGACAACTGTCACTTGTGGGGAATACACAAATTGCTGGTGCAATGTTAATGAGGAACATGCAGTGATAGTCGCCCAGAAGATTGAATGGAAAATTAGTGTCTACGTTCATGCCAGCGGATAAAATAAAAAATTGTAATTAATAAACCAGAGCTGTTACCGCCTGATAATTATGTGAACACCAGCAGTTCATACAATTGCTACAATAGCAACAACAATCTGTGGAGACTCAGGGAATACCACACTACTAGGCGTCAACTGAGTCTAATACGATTTTTTGAAGGCCAAAGAAGGGTTTGAAGTAAGAAAACGGATGACACAATCAGTTCAGAACTATACTTAGCAGAAAAGATAGTTTTCACCACCACTCACGTAATTCGTCATTTCGTTTGCCTTGGACACATGTGAGTACTCAATCGTGCATTTGTCAAGCAGCCAGTTCTCAATGAACGTTATCAGTTTGGAGCTATTCTGAATACTTTGGAACTCCAAACAGATCCAGCGCCTCGTTTTCCTATTTGTAAGGAACACTGCTGAAGTGGATCTACCCACGATTTAAGTCTCATAGTTATCTAATGCCTGACTCCCATTGTAGGCACCTACTGATCAGAGTCTAGTGGTCTAAGATGAAGAGTCATACTCCAGGGAAACTTGAATGTAGAATCAGAACTGTAATTTTTGTCTGAGTCAGTAGTTCTCCAACATTTCCAATCCTCTCGTAACAAATGGCGTCAGAAGTTCCTAACTCCAACATGTTCCTTCACTCAAAGAAAGAAAATGGGGCTCAACACAATAATGCCACAAACAGTGCGAGCCAATAAACAAATATTGAAGAGAGAAAATAATGAGATGAATTCACTGTGTGCCCCCCTCCTCTTTGACTAGGCATTAAAGCTTCGATTTTCTGAGAATCCCTCAAACTCTAAAAACTCTGTTCCTTCATGTCGTTCGTTAATGGGTGAAGGGAGAGATGTACCACCTGACTCCCACTGTAGTCACCACAATGATCCATAATCATAATCAGCAGAAACTATGGGAACAGGATCGCAGGTCGGGATCGCTGTACTTTGTGCCAGAGCCAGCAGATCCAAATATTTCCGATCCCCTCATAACAGTTAAACTGTTTTCTCATTGTTCACGACAAATTCAATCATTCATGTTTTAAATTAATGATAACAATGGATGTTTACTCACCCTAATGATTACCCCATGAGCAGGAAGGTTCACGCCCCACGCTAAAGTTGAAGTGCACACTAACACTTTAATGAGCCCTTGAGCGAATATTTTTTCGACCATGTTCCTAAAAAATGTCAAAAATGTCTAAATCAATAATCGAAACTTTGGTACCACTCAAAACAGGCCTGCAAAGACTGTACTTACCTGTCCATTCTTAATAGTCCTGCGTGATGAACGGAAAACCCATTGGAGAATAAGTCCCCAAGTTCTCTCGACCTGGCTTTACTCATTGCTTTAGCGGCAGCGCCAGTGTTAGGACTGTCTTCGGGTTGAAAGACTCTCAAATGCCCCTTATTCCGAGCGTTCTCTATCAAAATGTTAGCCGTTCTAACAGTCGCGTTACGAGCGTGTACAAAGACCATCACCTGAAAAGAATTGTAACTCAATAAGTGGCCACAGCAAAAAGTTTGAGCATTTGTACGTACTTCTAGAATGTTCTTTGTATTACTTGACTTTTTTTAATACAGCCGTGTAGTAGGTGCATAAATACTAACAATTAATGTTAAAACTGCAAATTATACACTACGAACTGAAATAAATGTTTATAGCTCAGCATGTGGCAATGACGAAACATAATTGAAAGAAGCAGGTTAACTACTACTAACTTACGGAAAGAATTAGCAACAAACCTGATGCCCCTTCTGCACAAAATCGAAGACCTTTTCGTAACAAACTGTGTCCATATCAACCAATTGTTGAAGGCCTTTAGTCGCCTTGACGCCGATGAAAGTTTGTTCCAGAGGAACAGGGCGAAACCTTCCGTCGAAATAGAACAGACCTTTTTGAGGGTTGACTCGCAAAAACCTCGCCACGTCAATGTAGTTGGGGAGAGTCGCCGAAAGACCCACAATTCGTATCATACTTTGAGACGACTCAACCTGAATTCATGATAACTGGTTAGTCTCGCTGAGGGAGACAAAAGAATATCGAGAATTATACACGAAAATTGTATACCTGTCGTAACGTTCGAGCAACGAGGGCTTCTATAACAGGACCTCGATCGCCGTGAAGTAAATGAACCTCATCGATAATCAAGAGTTTGACTAACCTGGCAAGCGCCACGTCTCCTGAAATTCAACGCCTTATTAGACACTATTTTTCAACGAAACGCATAACTTAATTGTTTTATCAGTCGAACCTGTCGATTTCCTCGTGACGACATCCCATTTCTCAGGGGTCGTGATGAGCATTTGCGTTTGCAAAATTTCTGTTTTTGTCAATTGCATATCGCCAGTTAATTCCTTCACTGTGATTCCTAGGCAGCTCAGTTTCTTGCTGAAATTTGCAGTCATTTCAGCGGCGAGTGCTTTCATCGGAGCAACGTACACAATCTACGCAAAACATAAGGGTATTAGAGATGAGAAAATGTAAAGGGCTGTTGTGTATAGACTGTTCATTCAGTTCAGGACTACAGTGTACCACACCATCCAGAGGTGGTGAATTGATGGACTCTGATAAAGAGGTTCACTACACTCACTCATGAAACCCATTTTCATAAGACGATTCCAATTTTTATCCCAGTTAGGATAAAACGGTTGGGTGAATCTTGACCTCACTTGCTCCAATACAAGCTACATCGTATCATTTCTTACCAAAGCACCACAGGGAGCAGCGGCTCCCATCGAAATTCGAGTTTCAACATTATAAACGCCCCAGCCCCAGGCCATCAAACGAATCGGCTCAAGTCATTCTCCCAAACCCAACCTCCTGTCTTCACAACGTCAACCAAATAGGGAAGAAAACTACAACCTGATTCTTCATATCTTGCTCCTGGTTTATCCATGAACTCAATCCGATCCTAACTGAATGTCATTCATGAGTCATTCGTCGATTTTCAGGCACCAAGTTCAGCCAGGTCCCATTTTTCCTCTTATCCTTGACGCTGAGAAAAATGGTTCTCAGGGTAGCTTCCAGCCCCCCTGTAAAATTGTGTGCATAAAGATGGTGGGTGTGTTTTAGAGCACTGCTTGCGTTTTCCGATTTGCGGAAATATTGTAATCTTGCAACGCTCATGGGTCGTCTCTTAGTCCCGAGGATTAGAAAAATAACAAGACGGAATTTGGAGGTGGAGTATAATGTACAAAAAATGAATAAATTAAAGTATCTTCTGCTGTTGAAAGAAAATAAAATAAAATTGGCTGATCTGACTGAATAGCTTGCTGGGTCAATGGCGTATCGTCCGTGTAGAAACTGTTGCTGGTATGCTAGATGTAGCTGCTGCTGACGTGGTCCTGGACGGCTTCAATATTAGTAAGTAGCGAGGTGATCGAGCATGAGCTCCACAACTCACTTATAATAGTCAAGTGCGCGAACACCAATGTATAGAAATCGGCACTGTGGTACGATGCGATCGCGTGAAATAGAATCCTTTCTTTTTCGCTTAACACTGCCAACTGACTCACTCAGCTCCTGAAGCAGGCGCGGGGAGACCCTCCCCCTCCTATGGACGAGAATGCTTGAGTTGATTTGGCCAAAACCTTGGCAAGCCAGATTACGAGTCGAAAGGTCCAAATCAACTGGCCGCAACACCCCCCCCCCCCTACTACCACAAACCACCATCTGCAATTACGACCAGTTAAAGATGTTCGTTCTGGGATACATGAATGCAAAAGTGACCTATCTAATAACCTATTTCACTGTTTCTTCAGGAACAATAAATTGGAAGAATTAGAGGAACCATCTTCTATACTTTCCCACTACCGTTCCTGACAGAAATAGTCCCGTTTTTCCAGTCAGATCTTTCCTATTCGTTCATATTTTGTATAGAATTCCATGTTCACATTTTGGCTCCAGCAGTCACTGGAGTTACATAATTTCGCATCTGTAAAGACCTAACTATCTATACTTTAATTTTCAATTTATTCAGTGATACCAGTTGACTTAATTCATCTAACTTTCATTCAGTCTAATACAGTTGTACCAGAACGAACCCAAATCTTCGATTTAGAGAAGGCTTGTCCGAGGTGTTTGTGCTGACTAGACGCCTCTAACTTCCCCATTTACTCGAATCTTCGGTGTCAGCAGTCTGAACAGAGCTGTTGTGTGGTGCAGTCTGTAACCTGGGCTCATATGCTCTCACCCATTTCCCTGTTTGTGGTGATCTCCGAAAAGAAAATCAGAATAAAACCCAGCTTTTCATTTATTCAGTCATTGTAGTGCATACTCTCCCACACTTAGTACGATATCGTAACACTGTCCACTTCCTTTGCTTCCATCCAGTTCGTTTACTTTTCATTTTTCCTTCCCAGCAGTTTTTCTTTTCAGCCAGTTTTATTTAAATTACATAAGCCTACTGGAAACGACACTGACCATTAGGAGCCGCAATAGAAATATTTAAAAAAGAGAATTACCTTGAATCGATCTCTCTTTATCACATCATTTTCAATATACTGCCGAATCGTGTGCATAATGGCGAGGAGTGCAACGTTTGTCTTCCCGGCGCCGGTTGGAGCGCAAATGAGAAGATTTTCGTTCGTGTTGTACGCAGTTTCAAAAACGACAGACTGAATTCGGTTTAGACTTTTTACTCCACTGAACGCTAATTGACCAAACTGTAAATAAAGTAACGGTTTTTTGTTAAGATTACGATTAAAATATGATAAGCTCATACACAAAGTGCCTATGGATGGCTGAGAGGTGTGGTTATTAAATGACGACACTGACAGTGCTTTAGATAAAGTGGGCTTGCCACTATCTCTGTAAATTATTCAGTACAGCCGTCTGACTTTTGTTATGTGTAATTGTAAAACCTCGTGAAAACATTATAGGACCGACATAACCCTTTTAATATATCGTAATAACACTGTGTGAGGGTTCAGGAACGGTCAGTAAAAGAAGAAAACGAATTGTTGTGAAACTTCGCACAAAACTTGGGAAAACGGCCACTGAAATCTATCATTTATTGAAAGGAGTGAATAACAATTACGCGCTACATGTTTTTGAGTGATTTAAACGTCTTTTGAAAATGCTACGCTTCGACAATAGGCATCAAAATAACTCTCCATCAAAACAGTTGGGGCGGTGTTACTCGCGAGCCAGAAAACTACCACGAAGACCAGAACATTCACGAAGTAAGAGGTGAGGTACAAGGAGCAGCTTCAGTTTTTTGTTATTGGAAGATTTCCAAGGACTATGGGCGTTATCGATGAGAGCAGGAGGGGATATGAGGGTGAATGTTTGCGACCAGGTGAAATAATGAAAGCCGTAGAAAAATAATAGGCTTTAATCAGCGAAAACTCCTACGTACAAAAGCGGAATGAATTAAATTTGGAAGTCGTGACAACTAAGCATCTGGCGGAACACATGTTGTAATAACTACTGGACTATTACATTCTCCCCGTCTAGCTTTTCAAACATAGTCTTTCAAATATTTGGGAGGTTGCCTGTTTCTCTGGGATCTTCTCAAATCTTGGGCAGGAGACGTTAGAACCGTTTCCTCCGATCGGGGATCCAGGGTTTCTTCATCAAGAGGTAGCTGTGTGAGATCCTCGGATTCGGTTGATGGGCTCAAAGGTTTATGGTCGAGAGGTACATTTGAAGTTTCAGGGTCTGCAGATCTTTGACAATTTTGTAAATCCGGTGTTCCCTCGAACACGGGCGGAGCCGAGTCTCCAATCGGGGCTAAGTGCCAATTTGACACAGTGGTCTCCCTTCCGTCGGGTAACCGTACATGCGAATATTCAGGATTAGCTTCCAATAACTCCACCTCCATCACAGCCGGACCGTATTTACTGTTGGAGGGAGGACATTTCATGAGTAGCGGACCGGGAGATGTAAGCCAAGTGGGAAGAGAATGGCCGTTGATGGACCTTCGAGGGCGATTGAACATTCTCTCGTGAGGAGTTACATTGGTCACGGTACACAGTAAGGATCGGAGTGAATGAAGTGCTTGCGTAATGGCTTGCTCCCAATGTTCTGATTTCCTGAATTTAGAGGTTGGCAGTTTGCTTTGTAAAGCTAAAATTGAAATGAACCTGCGATTGTTTGAGAGCGTCATGCGGAGGGAGGGAGCGGTTGAGAAAGGCCATTCAGGTGGGTCTTAGAATGTGAGATGCGGAAAAGATTGAGAGATCGCTTGAGGTAATTGTAATACCAACTTCGAGCCGTGGACAAAGCAGGTAGCTTAGGTCTGAATTCGATTTGAAAATATTTAGAGCAGGAAGGACACCACAAGGAACTACTTGAGAAGAGATCAGAACATTTTTTATGGGCGCTGAGGGGCAGTGAATCCCCCTCCCCCGTCTACGTGGAATTACAGAAACTAACCTCAATTTTGTGGTTCACAAAAATGCCAATCAACACAAATGATCATGCTCAGCTCTCGATTCTTTACAAAACCCAAACCACGAGAGCTGCTCTACAGTAGAAACTTTTCCTGATATTTCACGACATGTCTTCCTCTTAAGAACAGAGGAAACTTTAGCGTTCTATCAGGTTCTCTAAGGCATTAAAACCAGAGAAGCCTTATAACCAGCAAAAGTTTAAAATATATTGTCAACGAAGCGTTAAAACCCGACTTACCTTATCTAAAGATGATATTGACACCAGATTGTTGCCAACAGTTAAGGGGGATGGAGCAGGAATCGGAATGTGAACTTCTTCATACTGCTTAGTGTCCGTCCTATTCACGTCCTCGGGAAGCATCATTTTCTGTCCTGCTATGTATCCTGAAATACGAATATTTTACGTACAAAAGCTATTGATGAATCCGGGCGTGGGACTACAGAATGATTAGGCAGGAAAATTACCTGTGGTGGTTTGACTCTGTCGGACCGAGTCGAAAACGAACGGATACACTTCCTTTTTGGCGACTGCTTTTCGAACGGCAGGCAGTTGGATTTGAGGGGCGGGAGGAGCCCTTTCATTACTCCTAGAATATTTCACGAATAAGGAATAAATAAGTTGTTTAAAAGTATTACAAGATGAAACATAAATCTAGACCAGAAATATGAACACAACCAGTGCATCACAGAACATATCGACCCCGTCCCTAATTCAAAACATGGAGCGTATTTTTCTGGTTTATTCACGAGTAAGTGGCGCCAACACGAAACAAATAAAGATGATTAAATCGCACTTTCAAAGAAAAATATAGCCACTAGTCAGAGGGCCAGTCCTACCACAACCCCCACACACATTGGGATCCATCCAGTGAGTAATAAACAAGTGATTACGCACAGCAAAGACGCATTTTCGGCAAAGTTGAGAAGTTGTTGACAGTGCCATGCTATCATGAGGATCGTTCCATCCTGACACACCGACCTTTCCTTCAACCCGTGCGACAACTGCTCCTGCATTTATTATTTCTATTCTGCCACCGACTTCAATTCTCGCACTCCTCGACCAACTCGAACCCTTTCAATTTTCTCACCAAAGCAGCCTTTCTGTTTTCTGACCCCAGACGTTATCGAGTGTTTTCATCTCACTTAACTATCTCTGAGTTTTCACGATCCATGACTGACGCATGAACTTCTGCCTCTGATTTTTGTGAATTCAACCAACTCAGCTTTCGTCACATTCACATCAGCGTCTCGGTAGGTGAGAAGTTGAATTACCACTCAAGAGACTTCTATTTGTACTCCTTCGACTAATTTTAGATATATTTTCGTTATTAATTAATTTTCATAATTTTCCATATAACATTTCGCATTTGATTGAGTTAATTTTTTTTTAAAAACCACAAATCTTGCCAATCCTCCGATCCTGGTTGGTGTAATAACAAGCATTACATGGCGGGATCTACGCTGGCTGCGCTGTGAACGTTTGCCAGGGGCACTTTCAAGTATTTTCTTCTCATTTAGTCATAATAAATAAAGTACAAAGTAAATAGTATAACGGAATTTCGTCACTAATGGCCAAAAGTAATAGATTATGAATCACTCAGAGAAAACCCAACGTCAAAGAGATAAATTGAAAATTCTTAAGATATCCGGAACGTTTGGAGTATGCCTGAATATTGTTTGGCGTTGCCAGATGTCCCGGATGACCTTTTTGGACATTCTTAAGTCCCCCCCCCCCACCATCATCCACCTGTCTGCTGATCAATTGTCCGAAAATTGTTGGAAAGTGCTGGTTCCTCCCTTAGAGAGTTGGTAAATTACCATAAACATGGCCACAATTTGCCCCCCTGCTGCTTCCCTCCCTTTCGAAGGCGTACAAAACATGGGCTGATATTTTTGAACTCAGCTGGATCTCCCTCCCCCCCTCATCCGTTTCCTAAACATCCTACTTTGGAGCGGTGGAATAGCATGTTACATAATTAAACCCTTAAATGTTATAAGATGTGTGTTTTCAAAAAGCGCCCCACTCCCTTCGATTTTGTGAGAGAGAATAAATACCCTGCTTGCACCAGAAGTCCGAAGGGAAAGAGAGTAATCGAACATTTGTCCAAGAAGCAACCAAATACCTGGGACGTTGAATCCAAACTAAGGACCTCTAGGAACCAAGGAGACTAGAAATCTTATTTAGAAACAACCTATTCAATTAAATATAAATCGGGGTAAAAAAATACAATACCTTATAAACTGCGTCGTTTGAGGAAGCTCAATAACTTCAGACGGAGGATAACTTTCAAGTTCTCTCGCTGCAAATTTGGATAATTTCTTCTCTTCTTTTCTAGCTATTTTTTCTTGTTGTTTCTCTTCCACAGACTTGACAGTAACTTGAGATATCGTCGAGTAAATGTCTGGCTTTCGATCATAACCTGGCAACAAGGTAACAGGATTAAATTAACAGTTTGGTTGTGAGCGTTCAACTTATGACGTGTGAGAAACGACATAATTCTGAACAGCAATTGAATTAGTAAATTAGTAGTGAACTGATATTCCAGCAACTTGAGCCAGTACGCCAACCACCAAAACCATTTTCATCATACACTCTAAAAACTGACGCTATGAGGGTCGTTCACACACAATATCCATGATAAATCCGACGGTAGTATTCACCATAAAGACCAATACCTAAATACCACTTCCTGTATGACACCAAGTGCTCCAGCTATATTTGATTGTGTGGAGGGTGTTTTTGGTAAAGATAAAGTGCTATAATTCGCTGTTTTGCTGTTTTGTTAATAGGTTGTTCGTGTGACATCAGCATCTTGTGGGCTTGCCACACTAATCTTTAATAGTAATGACTTCTGAAAGATGGCCTTAGCATGTCCATCTTTTACAGGTTCGTACTCGTTGAATCTAACCAGCTCATTCGGTGAGATATTATTACCGTCTGTTTATTGGTTTCTAAGCAATCAGTTTTAGTTGGTTTCAAATTTACGAAACAATTTTCATTTAGCTATGGTTGGTTGAGTAAAGCCTCAACTTGAAAGATTTTCATTTCAATGTATTCAATCAACTGATGGGACGTCATTTTCAGTTGATAACTGATCAACAAAGCGTATCTTTCATTTTTGACATCAAGCATACAAGTAAAATAAAAAATGAAAAAATAATGCGGTGGAAACATGAACTTTCAGCGTACTAATTTGATATTAACTACAGAACCAGGGCGAGAAAACACAGTTGCAGATAGCTTATCTCGTACCTGCAGTGCTACAACAAGGGAGGACTCGCATAAACTTCACAAAGAACTCTACCATCCTGGTGTAACACGAATGAACCACTAGGGTGTTCGAAACATCCCCGTTTCCATAGAAGAAATAAGAAAAATCACATCAAACTGTCGCGTCCGTGCAGAACTCAAACCGCAGTTCTACTGAGATAATTCAGCTCGTCTGATAAAAGCCACGAAACCTTTTGAACGTCTGAATTTGGGTTTCAAAGGGCCTATACCATCATCCAAAGGCAGACCATATATCATGGACATGGTGATCGACGAATTTTCGCGTTTTCCGTTTGCTATGCCATGCAAGGATCTCAGCTCAACTCTAATTGAAAATCTAAAACAAATTTTTTCTATTTTCGGCATGCCGTCTTACGTACATTCTGACAGGGGTTCAAATTTCACGTCAAAAGAGTTCAAATCATTTCTACATTCAAACGGCATTGCTTCCAGCCCTACAACCCTCATGGAAATGGTCAGGTTGAACGATACAATGGTATAATTTGGAAAACTATTCAGTTAGCTTTGAAAACATATCATCTGCGCACTGATCAATGGGAATTAGTGCTCCAACAGGCACTCCATTCAGTTCGTTCTTTACTTTGTACTGCCACGAATCAAACGCCTCACGAAAGAATGTTCATGCATCAAAGAAAAACTTAAATGGAGAAGGGCCTTCGTGGTTAATGGAGCCAGGAAAAGTCATGCTAAAACGCCATGTGTGCCAAAGTAAATTCGAACCATTAGTTGATGAGGTGGACCTCATTGAAGCCAATCCTCAGTATGCACGAAGAAGCCAGACGGCATAGAAACAACAGTGTCCACACGACATCTGGCGCCATTTCCAGAAAGACTACCCCTACCAAAACCATCGGATCAAATAAATGAAGTTGACGTTTTAAATGAGCAAACACGGACAATAAACGAAGAACAGCCAACGAATGAAGAGCCTCGTAGAAGCGGAAGAAACACCAAAGCACCCGCCTATTTAAGGGATTATGTAACAAACTGAAGAGAGGAAAAATGAGATATTATTATTACCCACTGTTAATTGGTTGAATAAAGCCTCAACTTGAAAGGTTTTCATTTCATTCGGCAACCCTCTCGCTTAGTAACCATGCACATTTTAGCCCTCCCATTTTGACAATGTAAAATTGTAGTCTTTGTCACCCTTGTGTCAATACCGAAATACGACACTCCTTGTTATGTTTTCTCTCCTTAATGATTTAGTAGTTCAGCGCTCTAAAGCTTCTGCACACGTGTGGTCAGTTTAGTTTTGTTGGGTGCACGAAAGAGAAGCTTGGTGGCCGAATAAAAACGAACGAATGAGTTGAGTGAGCAACAGAAAATACACGAAACTACACTTCGACGTAAAGTAACGAAAAAGAGGTTGAGATACTCCGCACCATGCATATAATTTCTAAAACCAATTTAAACCATTCTAGGCAGTGCTAGATTTCATAAATATAGCTCATCGGCTGAGTAACTGAGTTAATGGTTAGAAAGCAACACGACCTATCAAAAGTAGGCAAACATGTCTAACGTAATGACAAATTTCAAGGCTGAAGTACGATTAAATAGAGTAGAAACGAACTGATCATACCTCCATTGGGACTCAGCTTCTTATCTGCTTCAATTTTCAAGCTCATCATAATGTCTTTTCGATGTTCGAGTAACGATTGAATAAGTTCAAAGTAATCGAATCCTAAGAACTCGAAGAGCTGTACGAATAAACCAAAAATTATTCAAGTATTGTTGATAACGCATTTGTTTCAAAATAACACCAATATTGCATCGCATTGTACGCTAACTGACAACTATACGCAGACTGGGGAGGAGTGAGAACTAGTTGAATGTAGAAAATCCCTCTGGCATGTGGACCTTTTTATTAATGCACTTATTATCCACCACAACCTGCAGGTACCACCACATGCCCTGAGGTACCTGCCCATATTTCTGCCGGATCAGGTGGGCCCTCACGCCTTTCTGTGATGGCAGCTCTTCTTTCTAGTCCTCTTCACCCCCACGAGAATCTTGCAGAGAGACTGGCCCTGGATCAGCAAGCTTAATTCTCTTTTCAAGGGTAGTTAGTTAGCCTATAGCCTAGGCATCGAAAGCATCTCTCCCAGCCCTTCTAGGAAAGACCCTAAAGTTGATCCATTGTTTTTCCCAAGAGGAGAGTAGCTGCATTAGCTTCTATCTTAACAATGGTTATTCGTTGCTTCCCTATATTAGTCATTGTTAGGATCACCTCAGTTTCATCCACACCCTCGTTCTGAAGGTCCCACTGCAGAGCTGCCAGGATATCCTGCACAGTCGTTGCAATGTCAAGATCTTTAATCTTTAACCTCAATAGACGCCCGCGCAATGGCAGTCCTGACATCTTGGCCAACGTCTTGAAGTCTGCAGTCTGGTGGCCCAACTCAATCAGAATATCGTCCTTAGCAGTTCTTAGCCCACACATGCCACAGAGCTATGGCGAATGTGCCCCCCTCTTTCCTAGCGTTTGGATTATCATTAATAAAGACACTGTGCTCCCCTGCTCTCGTTTCTCTTAAACCGTAGTTGCAGACACTCAGGTACTCCTCCCATTTTATCCAATGCACACCCTCGTCCCTTGTGCATACTCACTAAATCATACAATCGCAGTCGTAGAGGCTGCATTTTGCCCCCTGTCCTTGTAAAGGAAGGGAATTGGCGACCTTTGCGGGATGAATGAGAAGATAGGAAAGAGAGATCTTGTCATCACATAATTTTGCTCAGCCCTTGGTACTGCACTGTTCTAGCAACTAATTCATTGTTTTTCACTTCATTTATACGAACTTGGCAGAACTTAACTAAACGATACAAAGAAGCTGGTAAATAGCGTTCTAGAATGTATTGCATTGCTTCTACCTACGTCACAACCTTATGGACTGTTCTCTGTATAGCTTATTTATAGGCCTCTCAACTCGAAGATTTTTTAGGAAGGTTTGAGTTTATTATTCTGAAGTGGACACACTGTGAAAAATATTAGTCCCTGAAACTAAATTTGATTTCCAGAATTGCATATAGTAATGTTATGACCATCATTAAACTTCCATAATAAAGGCAGCACATACTACCAAATAGATTTTGTTGAGGACGATAGTTTCATTTTAACGGGATTATTAATCTGTGATGGTTTTACGTTGCTGTTATGTTCTTTGGAACTGCCAACACTAAAAAGTTGATCAAAATGATTTGACGCGGAAATTTTTGTGTTTTGATCACTATGATAGCTATACTTCAGATCGATTTTGCTGGCACTCTTATTTTTGCGTCCCATGTTGACATGTAAGCCAAATATTACATTTAAGCTGATTCGGTTCAGCTTTTTACTCGATTTCGTTCACCGGCACACACAGAATTGTCTCAAACGGTATTTCTCGAACACAGCAGCTCTAAAAATGTAACGATTTAAAGAAAATTCCGTTTTTGTTAATTCAACTTTTTCCGCCGATTGCATAACTTTTCTTTCTAATTTGTAGGCCCAAGGAAAGTAACACAGTACCGCACCACTGGGAGGGAAGGAAGTTGAAATCCCCACGAGGTTTGAAGTACAAATTTACCCTTACGCCGCATTACCTTGCAAACAAAAGTTGCAGCAATGTACTGGCTGGACTTTCATTCCACCATTTTACTAGCCCAAATCGGCAGGTTGACCACAAAGGTTTTTTTATTGGATTGTGCCGGTGTGGGGGTTCCTAATTGTACTTGTATAATGTACTTACTTTCGATTGCAGAAAATTTGACTGTTAAAATAAACAAAGCAAACCTCGTTTTGAAGCTCGTCGCTGGATTTCGGGGAGGTCAATACTTGAGCAATTGATTCGCACATTTCATCTATAGAAAACCCTGACCGGCTCAACTGACATTTTTCGAGCTCTTTCATCAACCACGCTTTCCCGTGCTGCAAAAAAAAGAAGTTTTTTTTAGAAATGAGTACGATACGATTAGATAAGAAAGTGAGGTGGCTGAGCTCCTGGCTGTTCACAGATCAAAGCAGATTATGCTTGATCCATACTTTTTAAATATTTCTTCATAATGGCCATATGATATCAGTATGATCCTTTGAGGTTATATTAGTTTCCCCTGGGTGAGCACCAGTAGGAAACTGATTAAATTACGAATGCCACTGGACACTTGTTGAACATTTCAGAATATAAACCACGCTTCAGCTCCAAGGAACATGTCTTCAGTGTGCAACTACTATCAAACACTAAGTATAAGACTGCAACGATCAGTCATTCAGTCATAGAGCGATGAAGACGTCTATTCCAACAACAAAATACACAAAATTAAAAACAACAAATTACAACCACTTACAGCTGGTTTCTTTTCTGTCGGCTTTCTACTCTCTTCTTTGACTTCGCCGTTATAAGCCATTGAAAAATTGTCAACGGCGGTTTTAGTTTGAGAAAGATCCGTCAAAAAACTCGTGTCAGGGGGCTCCCAAGGAGTGCAAAGTGAAAATATCGCGGAGGAATCGTAAAGATTGCCATTCACATGATCGTTCTCTATCTTCATAAAATACTCCTTCATCTTCAAAATGCAATCTTCGTTCAAGTCACGGATAATTTCGTAGACCATCTGTAACAGTTTTGATAATAAATTACACTGCACTAGTCCAAAGATGAAAGAATTTCGAGAGCCAACAAAACCAATCAAATGAAGAAACTGGCGTTTTTACAGTTTTTATGGGGGGTAATCTGGACCAAAGTCAGCTTGGGCAGGAAGAATGCCAGCAAAAGATGGCTTCTACTGGAGCTTCTTCGGAGCCTAGAGGCTTTTGCAAGACGATCATCAATGCCCACACTTCATTGAGCTGGGCTATTCCAGAAGAAATTGGCCCCAAAGGTTGGAGTAAATCTCGGAAACGAATCCAGGTCTTACCAATGACCAAACATTTGCCATGAACCTTCACGCTGTACTCTTAATAGAGGACACTGAGCAACATTTCTCAGAGTTAACCTCTAGCCCAAACATGCCCAGCAGCGCAGTGATATTTGCACACGAGTAGCTACTGGGAGTCGTCATTTACAAAGGCTAATGATCAACAAGCAAGCCCGGAGAAAAATCAAACTCAACTTCCCATACAATACCTCTCTGATGAAAGCTAAGCCCCATAACCACGTTTCTTCTTCTGCACACACTCACTCCCCATTCTCAAGCAATAAAATGGTCACAATTCCATGGCACAAACAACTCACATCAAAATAACTAACGTCAATACATGGTGAATTATATGCTTTGGGGGCACAAGGAAGCTATTTGCAATTGCTTGCTGGCTAGTTACAGCAATCTGCGCAATTGTAAAATTCTTTAATGCAACCAATGGGACAGGACACGTGGAGATGAGATGTCACTATTTTCCAAAAGGGCATGAAAGTCTTACAGCCACAGATTGGGCAGCATGCAGAAATTGCTAGATATTCCACCCGAACCCCCTCCCTTCTCAAAGACAAAGTTGATGACCACGGTTTCTAAGTATACAGTAGCTCCATAACTATATGGCGCGATTCTGTAAGGTCTATCAGAAACACAGTTTGTGATACTGCAGTTAATACAATCCTCGAGACCAAACAAATTCATTTGATGGCCGGGGCCTCTCTCAATCTGAAACAGAGAGCGTTCCAAAACGGTACGAACTCTTGAAAAATCTGTTCAACTCTTCATCACCACGGCTGCAACATCCTAACTCCTCTACATCCCACGATGATGCTTTTACTTCATTCGCCTCACTCGCACTTATCCAGATCTTTCAGTTGTGCTTCCCTCTCTGAATCGAATTTAACGCCTTTACTTTTAACACAAAATCGAACAAACCTTGCACAAATTGTGACTCGACTGCTGGTCGATCCCGTACAACTGCATCAACGTTTTACTAGCAGCCACTTGAGCTTGAGGCGAATTAAGAAATGTTTTAAAAATCGACAGCGTAAGCTCATCACCAACGTTGGACGTTTCTGAAAAAGTAATAATTAGTTAGGAATTATTGTAAAGATAGTGGGTTTTCACATAGAAATTCGTCCATTGAATAAACAAAAGGAAAATAATAGGTAAAAATTTGTGAGCTATTGATGTCTCAAGCATCATCCGGATGGAGATCAGTAATGAGGTGGCAAATGATATTCAGAAACTATGTTGCTTGTACTGCGTGTTTTCGTATCAAAGTGGCTATACTGTCTGGGATCATATCTCATCAGCCAATGTCAGCAGTGCATGTTAATTAAGCTGAATAATAGACTCCGTCATTTTTCTAAGTACGTGCCTACCATTAGGTTATGATCCTAGTATACTTGTGGCGGCGATCAGACGTTTTAAACAGCTGTTACCGCGCGCTTAGCAACGAAGGGCTTCTTGTTGTTTTTGTAAACAAATATTTAGGAGTGTGTTGTCAACCTAAGTAAAGCTAACATCAATCTACGGTAAAACTAAAATCTTTATTAAATAGGAGTTACAACCCTTACTTCCTATATACTCACGTGCGAATCAACCAGGAACTCCATTTATACTACAAAACCACTTATTACAAGTACGAATTCAGTTACCTCCAACTTTTGATTTATTATTTATTGTGAATACACCTATGTTTTCAGTCAAAATTTTTTTTTACGACCCCTCCCCCTTGCCCCCAAGGGAATTTGACACTGTAAGTTTCGTAGCATATTTCTTAGTCTAATAAATCCGTTCTTTCACACTAAAATTCCATTTGGGCTCTAGTTGCGACTTCCTACTAGACAACCCAATAGGACGAAACCCATCTTAGTTATGGACACTCTATTGTAAAATAAAACAGATAAAAAATATATAACGATTGTCTATTTCCACTAAATTTGAGTTACAGTATTAGATCGATTTCGACAGTCAAGTCATCATCAGTAATAGAAAAGGCAACTGAGAGGGGAACAGCAGAGAGGTTCTCTTATACACAGAACGTTGGGTCGGGTTTTCCCCGTGGCAGGTAGGTACGTCGTAGCGGTATAGCGGAAAAGGGAAGATTAATAAGGGGTTATTGTACTAAGGTCAAACAAGGTCTCATAAAAATGAAGCCATCAATGGAGGAATGCTTTGAGGGATCACCACATTTAAACACCTATCTAACCCGTTACTTTTGATGATTTCAAATTTCTCAAGTACGTCCAACATACTTCCCTTGGGGCAAAAAAATTGGAGAAATTCGTCTATCTGTTAGATCAAAAGAGAAGGAGTGGCTGGATTGGGTCAGGTGATTTGCAAAAGCTGAACCACCTTTGTTATCCCTATATTCCTTTTCGTGCTCGCTAATTCTTTCCTTGAATTTCCGTCCTGTTTGTCCACAATACTATAGCCCACAAGAACATTTCAATTTATACACCCACTTTTATCGTGATTTTATATTTTATCTTTAACCGAGCCTAATGAAGATTTAAGATTGCTTTGATTTTTATCCAACCTTATACCCTCTAGGTGAAAATTTTTTGGATATTTTGGCAGTAACAGGCCCATAGTATGGTATGCTAATCCAATTCCTACTTTCAACTACAACCTCTCTAAATAGCTTTGAAACCCCGCCTCTACTATTTTTCTTAAGGACCCTATTCCAAATAGAATCGATGAGCTCTTCATTATAACCATGGCTCGCCGCTATATTCTTAATTACTGATTTTTCATTGAATAAATTTTCTTTGCTCATTGGAAATGCTCGATTTATCATACTATGGAAAGCGGCATGCTTGTGAACTTGTGAAGTGAACTGTTTAGTTCGTGACAAATTATTGTACAACTTAGCTCCACGTACAATCCAAGATTTTTATCGCTCAAAGTACTAATTCAATATGCTCTTCATTCAACTTTATGTGATAGAACTCGACATTCTATAAGGAGAGGCTGACAGCGTTTATTGGTCCGGACTTTATTGGGTTGTTGCTACTTATCGCATGGCGTTCACTGTGAAGGTAATTGATGGGACTGGAAACATAAATTTTTTGGTAACTCTAGTTGGTACGGTTCTGAAATTATTGACGTAAAACTGCATTGTTGGAAGAAAAAACGACGTCAGGTAGAGTTCCAAAATTTCGGTAGTTGCTCCTGACTTTATTATGTACATTGTTAAGCAGCCATCGTAGGTGCAGGTTGGACCCTGACTTTTTTTGTGCGAGATTTATAGGTAACAGACTACAGTAAAATGGACTTTTGCCGAAAATTGGTTATTTTATTGTGCTGCTCTCGTCAATTTCTCACCAGCCAAAAATAGCCTTACATAATTTTGATCTGCTGACACAACAAATTTAGACAATATTTCTTGCGACTGCGTATGACAAAAAAATAAATTGGAGTTTTGATTACTATGATAACTATAAAATACTATACTACGAAGAACAAGTTCAAGCTCGAAGGGCGCCACTGAACGGGGCTGGACGCTCCTCTTGTGGGCACCAATTCTAGCGCATTATGAAAGGAAGTTATTTTTACGGAGTATGAACGATGTATGATATTACTGTATACCTCATCGTATAGGTACATGATTGGAGTGCCACCTGAATCCTAGTAACATTTTAACGGAGTTTATAGAGAAAAAACTGGGGCAAAATTGATTTTCGTCGAAATGTTAGGTAATATATTATGCTGCTCTCCTCATTTTCTCATGGATGGGAATTGTAAGTCATTGTCGTTTTATTAGGAGCTGTCTATATAAAAAATGTAATCAAACTCGTTAGAGCCGATTTTGAGAAAGAAAATATTTGGCGTGTTGATCACTATGATAACTATAGTTATTTTTCAGCGGATTTGGCTCATGCACTTATTTTGGCGTCCCATTGTGACCTGCGGGCCAGATATCAAGTTTGAAGTGATTCGGTTCAACCGTTTTCTATCAATTGCATTCACAGACCATTTTCCCAAATAGTGCTTTTTGGACTCAGCAGGGTCTGAAGTGTAAAGATCGATCTGAAAGGAACTCAACTTTTATTTCAGCCGATCGCATTACTTTCCTTTCTACTTCGTAGAGCCAAGGAAAGTAAAAATAGTTTAAAAAATAAGCCGAAAACGAAAGTATGTTTTTGTGTTCAGTATCGTTCCCTGGATATTTTTTGGGGCTTAGTCTGATAGGATGGGCCTCAGAGGTGTAAGACTGAGTTTAGAGGGAAACAGTGCAGTCACAGTGAATATAGTGAGGCAAATTCTTCTACTTGCAGGAACTCTCAGGACTAAGTAGCGAAAGTTATTGTTTTTCTGGGGCCTGCGCCTATTACTCACTCTGCTTCACGTCTCATTCCCACCGCCTGTCAGGACGAGAGCCATTGGGGGTGGGGGGACAACTAGCCCCTTCAATATACACACCCACTGAGTTGACTATTCTTGCGCAATAATTCTGCTATGCAGCATTCTTGCGCAATAATTCTGCTATGCAGCTTAGATTTTCAGATAGTATCATACCACTCTTTCTACTTCTTTTTAACCCTCGCCCAACTTTATGATAGCTTAATAACAATCCTAGGAGTTAAGAAAAGAGAACAGGAAGACCTCATTAACGTTCCTGTTGATAAAACAAAGTAACATTGGTAGCCCCACTTACCATATTTATCCCAAACAGTACTCCGAAACGACTCCATTTTCAAAATAACTTCCACAGGAAGGCGACATTCCTTGATAATGTTATACAGCTCATCCCACACCGAGTTCCTGCAAAACAAATGTGAAGTACAGCAATTGTACGTAAATTATTACAATCGAACGCCCAGTACCAATCACTTACGAACTATTTGAAGGAGCGTTAGCGTTTCGATTGACTTCAGGGCGAGTTCCTCTGGGAACGCACGTATCTGCAAGCGGTTTCCTCGGTTCTAAATTGGTTGTAGTCCTCAGGAACCGGGTCAGTCGAGGGAGAAGAAAGTCCGGTTCCATGACATGCGGCAAATTAAACTGGATATCGAAGAAGCGCGGAACCAACGGTTCATGAATTTGAAAAAAAAAATTGCGAAGCACGGACAATTTCGAAATGAACGCTATAAACCGAAGATCAGGATGCACAAATCCACTGCAATACGTCGACACAGGGAAACCTCGTACTCGACAGGACACCACAATATAACCTGCACTCACTCACTCATCAGGGAGGCAGCTGCGGGCCATACGACTCCGCTAGCTGCAGGACCAATGGCATTTCGCCGTGGCACACATTGGGCCCATGTCCTATCTCCCCAGCGAGCCTGTTGGGGGGCCCGCTTAGTGTCCCAGCCGCCGCCGGTACCCATTGCCTCACCCCCCTGGGTTTGGAGGAGGGGGGTGCCTGGTCGGGGATCGAACCAGAGTCCGCTGGTTCTATCCCCGCCTGGCTCGGAAGGCCTCACGCCCCAACGCGCTTGGCCACCGCGCCCCCAATATAACCTGCATTCCGTCGACCCGAATGATAACCTTCACCAGACAACGATAGAAAAAGGATATGTTTTTGAATATTCCCGTGGAGACATGTTAACAGTTCTGGTGCTAAACATTGTACAACGTTCCTCAAAACCTGTCAATACGATGGTCGGTCATGTATGTTCATTCAACGCGTATCTACGAAAGCATTTTCAAGAAAACACAAACATTGAGAAACATCCGAGGTATGGCAATCCGTGGACTCTGTACCCGTCCACATTTCATAGACAAGGGAAAGCCACCCTTCAGGAGCCCACTTTCCAGCACGAGTCCTTCCTCATCCTGCCAGAAGCCCTTCTCTCTGGCCAATGCTGCCAGTTTCTTCTGGATCTAAGGGAGCTAGCATTGCTTGAAAGAAGAGCCTCCCAGGCTACTGAGCATTCCTACTGCTTCCTCTAGGAGAACCAACCAGCCCCTCTAACCATGTACTCTCAAGTGGCATGGAGAGCAATATTGGAGTGAAAACAGTCCATGTGAAAAGACAGTCAGAGCAACAGTCATGTACTCGTACATAGACGTTGAGCCATTAAATTCACTCCTTGAGTTCAAATCTCAAACGTGTCAGCCATTATTTGAAAAAGATTATTTAAAACCTATTTTGCTACTCAAGTTCTCTACTCACCGTATTTTATTGTTTATGAAAACATAAGTTCGGTACTAATTGACAAAATATTGCCTAAGTTTAATCAAAATCGTTGAACTCATTTTGGGAATAGTAGGCTCATGTGTTTCCCATTTATGGTTCTCTGCACTCCCGTCTCGTCAATAGATAAAACAAATAACCTTATTTTCGAGCCTTCTTAAAATACCAAACTAAACTCAATCGATTTAGCCATTCTTTAAAGATAATTGAACGTAAAATCTTAAGGCCCTTACGCTTTTTGTGTAAAATAGGAAAATTAGTTTTTGGTATAGCCCCCCCCCCCCCAACGACGAAAATTGCTCATAATTATTTTTAAGAATGAACTCAATAGGTCTATCCAAGCACAAGCAATTCCAACCATAGACAGTGCGTTGAAATCGTGGTTCATTTAGAAGAAAATTCAACTTCATTTACGATCCTAATACTTACATCACCGTTTAAATAGCGGAAAGTAAAAAAACAATTGTCATACCCGCGCAGAACCAAGTAGAGTCTACGCACTTTTCTACTCTAACATAACATATACTTGGGGGTGAATATTCTCTCCCTGTTTTGGATCGACGAGATGGTTTATATTTTAAATGCGGTACTTATTATAGTGTAGTTACGAGTTTGATAATCCAAGTGTTGCTCAGTAGCCTGACCAATCCCATGTGAATTAGTGTAGTGGATGTTTGACTCCGCCCAGGGGCACTTATGAGAAACAAGAAGTTCTCCATAAACACAACATGGAGTATGTTCGTCTTCAACTCAGTACGATGACGGCCACACATTACTGAGACAACAGGAAACAGTAACCAGTTACGTGTAACATAAGTTAACATCTTAGCTTTGGATGGGCATTTTCATAAAAAATGGTTTTCGATAACATGTCGTTTATCTTCATTTTCCTCTCCTCAAATATGAGGGGAGTAACGTAGCGTGATTCTTTGTATTGCTTTCATTCTCACCAATTGTGAGGGGAGAACTCAATAGGTTTTACTAGTGGCGTTTTACTCGTATACGTCATTTAATATTTCGTATTCATACTGACTGATACGAATCCCACAATGTTGGGTCGAAATTCGAATAACAATTCGCAAAATAAGCGAGACATCATAGAGCGTGTACCGTCCGGAACGAAGAAGGAAACTGAAGCGCACAGTCGGAAGATCGAACGAGGGTCGTTCGATGAACAGGAGTACCAACAGAACATTAAATAATTACCTGACGCGACGCATCGCACAACTTTCCTTGACCTCAAGTGCATCCAGCGACTCTCTTGACTCCGTTTCATTCTGTGTATAACCCGTTATATATGATAGCGGGAGGCGCTTATGGTTGTGGAATTTATTGTGCTACTAATACCATTACCATTATTGAGCAATCTGCTCAGAGGTGATCTCAGAGATTGTATATGCGATCTTCTTTATAAGGATCGACGTTTTGGAAAAATCAGGTAGAAACAGTTTTTTTTTTTTTTTTTTTTTCTTCCCCGAGGGCATCGGGACAAGTCCAGTAGAAACAGTTAGAAATAGTAGTTGGTGAAACGGTGGGGTTCAAATTCTGGATTCTCGTAAGACATTTAGGAACTAATATATCAGAAATAATAATAAAATATCAGGTGTACGTCAATTCACTTTGTACATGGCTTTTTCTACTTACTCAATTCATTTATCACTCAGTTCATTTGAAGTTGGTCAAACAAGACTTCACGGCAGCAGGAAGCGGTAGCGCCTACAGTTCCGTCTTTTATTGTGCTGCTCGTACTCATTCCCAGATCATTATTGAGCAATTGCTATACAGAGGATTAATGAGGCTGTAAACTCGATATTTTGAAGAATAGTAATTACTTTTGCAGAGTTATTGGGTAAAAACATTTAGAACTGGTAGTAAGTGAAATGGCAGTAGTTGAAATTCCGGAATTGCTGGAGTAAGCCCCATATATCTTATGCTCACCCTATAGGTATTGGATTGGACTACTTCACCACTTTTTTTAAACATTCTAGTTACGGTATTAAAGAAATTGGGTTATATCCGCCAGTAGGCAAATTACTAAAGTTAACGTACCTGTTAGGTGAGTCCGTCTCCTCTGGCTTGTGAGTTACTGTGGGCAAGCGCTTTCGATGTAAAGACATCATCGTCTGGCCGTTTAGTCAGTACTGGAGTCAGTCAGTTGGTCGTGGTCTTTATATACAAAGAGAAAGGTGAAGGGAGTGATGGAGCGTTGGGGAAGGGGCGGGGAGAGGTCTTGTTAGTAGTACCTTAGCCGGACTGGCTGTGTTAGGTATTAAAGAAATTGGGTTGTGTCCGCCAGTAGGCAAATACTAAAGTTAACGTACCTGTTAGGTGAGTCCGTCTCCTCTGGCTTGTGAGTTACTGAAAAAAAATGGTGTTTTGATCACTACGATAACTATAGTTAACTTTCGGTGGATTTTGCTCTTACCCTTATTTTGGCGTCCCATGGTAACCTGCGGGCTAAATATCAGGTTTGAACTGATTTGGTACTGTCGTTTTCTCTAAAAATCGTTCACAGACAGGCCTGTTTCCTTATTTGGTGACTGTTCCTAAACCCTTGGACAAGGGTTATATCAGACACACATAAACAGAACATTTTCCTAAAAATGTTTTTCTGACTCAGTAGGGTCTGAAACGTTAAAAATCTGAAGAACTCCAAAAATTTGTTAAGCTGATTACATAACTTTCCTTTCTACTTTTTAGAGACAAGGGAAGTAAAAATATCAGACATTCCGGAATTTTAATCGTCGCCATTTCATTTGTTACCATTTCCCACAGTTTTCTCGGATAATTCTGAGGTATTGTCCATTACCCTTCTCAAAATAAATCGTTTTTGCAGCCTCATTAATTATCTGATTACTTATTGCTCAATCATGGTCAGGGTATGAGTAGGAGCAACTAAATTAATTCCGAAATATAAATCATGTCAGTAACCAAGTATAACTAAACGCACACTAAATATTGCCGAATGAGATCTGAATAATGGTCTGCGAGAAAGGAATGAACGAGATGATTCGTCTTGGATGAGCGTGAGTTGTTTTGTTCACTCGTTCAGGGAATAATCGGCTCGTTTCGATTCTGTCGTTCGAGAACTATAGGTCTAACGAGGATAAATCACACAAATTTGTCACAGCCATGGCACATTTTCACTCACTTCATACCCGTATTTGATCTAGATGTAAAGTGGAAAGGATGGCAAGGAATGACTGGCAAGTGGAGAGCTCTTCTTCAAATCGGTTCCGTGGAAACAACACCAACAACTTACTGAAAGAACAAGAAGTTTTCGAGCCAAAATCTACAGATATGAAGTAATCTGGCACCGCGTTTACAATTGTCAGTTATGGAAGAGCTCGAGTCCGTAGCTGAAACGAAGGCCTATCAAGTGGTCAAAATGAGGCAAGCGTTATTTCATCAGTACGTCGAACGTGAAAAGGCTATTTTAGATCGGGAAATGGCCACGACGTTGAAAAACGCCGAGAGCCTTTCGTCAATCGAGTCTCTAGAGCCGGTTGTTCTCAAAGCAGCGCTCGACGAAGATTTTACCGACCCGTCGATTGAGTTTTCGTTCAAAGTGAACTTGGAAAAAATAAGAAACGATATGCGGGAATTGAAGAATTTGCCTGAGTTTGATTTTTCGGACGCGGAAGAGGACAATGTGTGAGGTGCGTATAGTAAACATAGGTGACAAGTTATTTTACTATTCTTTGATTCCGATGAACGCAATTTGCTCTCGGGCCTGCTCCCGCAGTACGGAATCACATGTACTGAGCTGGAATGGGCTCGCAGTTACTTAGATGGTATGAAATAGATAGTAACTGTTGAACGGCAAGGTACTGAAATTGGAGATATTTTGTACATAATATTCAATGTGCAAGCTCTCTTTTTTGCAACCTCCATAGACCTATTACGCTTAGAATTTGAAGGTTAGTCTCGGTTTCTTTGCCGATGATACGGCCATACTGCGTGAGAGCGACCTCGTGGGAGGAAGGGAAGTGTTCGCAACCACCAACGCTGACCTGGTATTCTGTGAACATTTTTTATGCCCCAACTGCCTCAAATTTCAAATGGAGTTTTTTCGCTCTGCGCTAAAAGACTGGGTATCTCCTGGCTGACCAAAAATTTCTTCTGGAGGGCAATGAGAAGCCTGTTGTTAATGTATTTATTTAACAAAATATTTTGTTTCTACTTTTCCCCATACTCCTATGTCATATGTTTGAAAATTATACTCCCCCACACCACTTAGAGTTCATCCCTTAGCCCTAGGGTATTTCTTGCAAGTGTAAGCACTAAAATGTATTTCTTGTAAGACTGTAAGACCAACTGTAAGAAGTAAAATGTATTTTTTGTTTGTTAGTAAAGCTTATGCCATTATTGTAAACTGGATGGAATAAGTTTATTCATTCAATGGGGTAGAATTATTTTGGGATAATGGCCTTGTTAGTAGTTGGTGCGGAGGAGATCAATAGTAAAAGTAATGCAGATACTTATAACAAAAGCACGTCATGTTTGATACACATACTGTCGGGAGAACTGCCGTATCATCTGTGACAGTGCTTCACAACTAGTTGTGTGTTTGAGTGTGAAAGTGAATATCATGCCGCATGAAGGGGAATGTAACGAGAAGGAAGTATAGGGTGACCGTTAAGGGAAATACAGGGTGAGCCATAACAAATGGTGCAGTTTCAAAGGGGTGCTGCATGCCTTGTAGTGGGGTTAACGGCCTGGGAGGGGTCTCATTGTGCCCGGGCAGTGGTCCCGTTTTCAGTCGTTACAATGGTTTGGAGGGGAGAGCAACGAGGTTTCATCATTCGCACGTTTTTTGAAAGTGGCTGTTCGTTCATCGCCACCCAGCGGACCTTCCGACTGTGTTACAACATCCCACGTCGTGATCCCATCCCTCACCGCAATGTTATCGCACGTTGGGTTCAAGCATTGGAAGAAACTGGTTCCACAGTAAGGCGTAGAGGTGGGGAAGACCAAGAAACACAAGAACACCTGAAAATTTGGCTCGAGTGAAAGCAGCAGTGGAACAGTCGCCTCGGCGCTCTGCTCGGAGGCACGCAGTAGCACTGAACATCTCTAACACCTCACTAAGGAGGATTTTGCACATGGACTTGTCATTCCATCCGTACAAGATTATGATTGTTCAGGAATTGTCACCTCCAGACTACCAAAACCGTTTGAATCGATGCCAAGAGATGATCAACCGCATCCCACCAACGTCCACTTTTTTCAGTTCGGACGAAGCCTACTTCCATCTCTCTGGAGCGGTTAATAAACATAATTTCCGCTATTGGTGTGACCGCAACCCAAGACAAATTCACGAGAGACCTCTCCACTCCCCGAAAGTCACTGTCTGGTGTGCCATTTCTAAATTTGGGGTGATTGGGCCTTATTTTTTCGAGGAGGATGGAAGGACTGTTACCGTCAATGCTCAGCGTTATCTTTTCATGCTGGAAAGATTTTATGAACCCGAATTTAACCAGTTAGCTGAAGAAGAGGATCTGGGGGATATTTGGTTTCAGCAAGATGGGGCTACGGCCCACACAGCGTAAATCTCAATGGTGAAACTGCGGCAGATGTTCCCCGCACGCCTCGTCTCTCTCAGGGGTGACTTGGGGTGGCCGGCAAGATCGCCAGATTTGATTGCGTGTGATTTTTTCCTGTGGGGCTACTTGAAGGAAAAGGTGTTCAAACATCGACCTCACACTCTGGAAGACCTCAAGATTCGAATCAGGGAAGAAATCGCCGCGATTCCCATCGAAATGTGCCAGAGGGCGGCTGAAAATTTCAGGAATCGCCTACATCAGTGCGTCGCTGCTGAGGGCGCCCACCTTCCTGATGTAATTTTCAGGACTTAATCTACCGAAATGGGGTGATGTATGGCGTTCAATAAAACAAACCGTAATCTTCTAAGTTGCACCGTTTTTTTAAAATCGCCCTTTGAAACTGCACCATTTGTTATGGCTCACCCTGTATAATGCAAGAGAGAATGAATGTAACTTGAAATTCACGAAGTGTTATGTGAAATAACTAAACTACTTTCAAACTACTCTTTTGAATGTTGAGGGGGGTCGTTTTTAGAACAATATTAATTCATATTCGGCTTGTTCTGGGCGTACATGCTTGTGTAGAGATCAAAACCGTTTCACATACACCGATCCGCAAGTCTTCTATATTAAATGTGTGGCTACCATTTCGGTTTCAAAATCACTTTTCTCGTTTATTTTGATCGTAAAAGCTTCGAACAATCAAACCTTCAATCCTTTGGTCAAAACTCCCTTGGCCCTCATCAGTGGAAGTGCTGCTGTGAACTTCGCTGTTGATTTTTTGTTTGGGCGCTGAATGGTTTCAAATACTGATTTAGGCTTGCTAGCCTTAACACTGGTTGCCATGAAGCAGAAAAAACGACAGTGGTCAAAGTGTTGCACAATCCTTACAATAGGCCCGTTTGTGGCTGCAGGGAGGGCCTGCATCCACCGTTTCAAAAAAAAAAAAAGTGTTGCACAAACTGAGAAACAATTTCACTCAAGAACATCTACTAAACTTTCTGTGTGACTCAGAACCAAAGGAACTATTTGCGAATGAGCCGAGAAAGTTATCACTTATGATCATCTACTGGAGTTAATATGCCCTGAAACTGAAAAGAATGGTACAAGAATGAGCGAAGCAATTCCTGAGAGTCAGGGATTCTGCAAGAGCTGAGCGCTAACCTAAAGAGCGTCATTCACCAAACAGAGTGACTGACATTGTCAACTGCTTGAGTCGTTCAAACTTTCTTCAACGCTCGCTTCTAGCATGAATCAGGTCTCCACACTGTCAATCACGCTTTATGCAAACGATTGCCATAAGCATTTGATCAAGCTGCTTGATAGTGTAGGAGCCGCTTAATTTACGTCTCCACATTATTGTTTCATTGGCAACTCAAAGTGCGACTGACATAACTTTCTTATGAGTGTTAAGAACAGTAATTTTGATTAGGAAACAGACCTGTGAACACAAAGTGTCAGATCGTTTTTTCTTGATAACAATTTTCGTCTAAAATTCAGTTCTTTCTGGTAGTTTATCTTGGGCTCGTAATTTCTTACAACCTCTTCTTCTTTACTGACAATCGAATCGAAGCAACAGTAAATTGTCTTCCCAAGACTAGTCGAATAACACAAAAAAAACACGATGAAGTGCAGAGGTAGAACGAATGAACAGGAACGGTGATGGGCTGTGCAACTGCAGGTGCATTCAAGTGCTTACAATTAAATACATTCAAACCTTGGTTCGTATCTTTGTAATCAAGGGGTAACACTAGGTCTGTTTTCTTCTCCTGGCGTTGAGGAGAATGAGAGTTTGATGAATGTGACTAGATACCACTGTCTTATGCAGAGTTTCGCCCTTATCAATTGACATCAATTAGTTGTACTTTATTGTTACAGGTTGTCAGCGTTCATTAAAGAGCTCTTCCAAGCCCCAGAACAACTCCCAAGTTTGACGAAACAGTTTTAACTGACTGTGATTATTGTTATTTTTAACCTGTTGAACTGTGCAAATGTTTTCTACGTTTTTGTATGATAATTGTGTAATTGTGTGTTGTGTGTGTGTTATTTTATAAACTTAACATTGTCTCTAATCTAGAATGGCATCTCTTAGAATTGGGTTCATTTAGAGATCAAGTAGAATAAATTCACTGGATCTGTCATAGTTTGTGCCCCTTTCAATAAATCCCACCAAATCACTCAGTTTAGATGTCTGAGTAAGTGATGACATGTTCGGGGCTATTGTATGCGCACAAGCGCTTTATTTTTGTGGCAAGATGACAAAGTTCAAAAGTAATATCGCTTCAGTGGTCACGTCATCGCTGAGCAACATTCTGGTTGTATGGCTGTTAGGAAATTGGCAGTAGACACATGTTACGCCTGCCATGTAGTTGGGAGGGTAAATGTGACACGAGCTGCAGACTCAACTTGCTTGTTACACTCACTGTAGTGCTATTTTGCCAATAGGGACTCCCGTGCACGCCTATGGAACAGAAGTGCAGCTGTGCCTCATCCTACATTATGCTGTTCGATCGAGTCAGCTTTAAATGAGTAAATTTCCTGGGGTGTTGTGGAGTGCTATGAATGGCACATGCTATCTGGCAAGTCCATAGCTGAGACGTGTCGGATAGGGCTTTAACTACATCCCAGTTGGAGCTAAATCTTCAGTTGGAATGCTACTGCTTGCTACCACACCAAGACAAGTGCCACAACTGGTGCTCCATTGGACTAGCAATACTGATGGATTCAAAACTACTACGAGCCAACTACTCATGAAACATGGAGAGTGACAGATAGATAGCACACAGAACCGTACAGTGCACTTTAGTTTATCTCATTAGATGAGATGCGCTAAGCATCAAACCCTCTTTTTCGTCCTTATCTGTTGCCCAGTGTCAAACAGTGTTTGAGACAACCGAGCTTAATTGGGAAGACCTCAAACAACAAAAAATTAGTAAAGAAAACTGTAAGTCCCAAAATGAAATGGCTGTAAATTCGATAAAAAAAATTTAATTTGTGGCGTAGTTGGCGCATAAATAGTAGTGAATTAACCGCAAAATAAAATAGTCTTCTGGTTGAACCGAAAATCAAAGAATGAACTATAAAAAATATATTGTTCCGAGGTGAGTTCGAACCCAAGGGTAAAAACGTAGCGTTGATCGGTGTGTAACTGACGGATAGGTAGCCGGCAGCGGAAGGTGAGACCTCGTACTGCTCGTGTAGGTTCGGGAGGTCTCGGTAGAGTCCGTGAAAACACGCCGCGAGTCGTCCTTCGCACAAACCGAAATCCGCTATCTCCGACTTCGGAATAAAATCGTTCTATCCCGACTTATTTGCCTTCATGGCGGGTGAGCTGACATAGAAAACTGTAGATACCGTAATGAGATGCTGATGACTCACTTCAGTACGCCTAGGCAAATATATTCGCGCACACGAAAATCAACGGGTACGTTTCGGTAGCGCTCGAAGGGCAAGACTGGTAGCGCGCTAGAGGGAGCCGAGCTGCTTGTCTTATCTGCCTCGGGTACAACTTTCGAGCCCATCTCGCTTGGACTAAACCACCACAAAAAATTAACAAAACGCCTCCTGATCGTGGCGTCCTTTGGCGCGAACAAACAGCACTCCACTCTCCCCGTAAATTCAATATTATACATGACGACGTTTGGCCTCAGTCCTTCAGGACAACCTGGTAGTACTTCCCAGCCATCAGATGGTAATGCACCAGTAACCTGTTTGCAGATGTCGCCATAACGCTTGATCTGACCCCCATGAGATGATTCAGCTACTCAAACTGGTTACCACACGCACGAAAGCGATCATTAACCACATTGCAACCCTGGCCTTTAGTACATCTCATCGCTCCAGGTAGGTAATCCTTTCTATGGATGCCCTAAGCCTACTCGACCCACGCCAAAGAGCAAGAGGAGTTGGGACTGCCTGAGTCAATCGAACCATGCAGAGCAGCTGTAGGCATCCACAGGGCAGATGGAGTCGCCACAGCTGATCCTGAAATCCAAGACCAGTGACTGTGTGTGAAATCCCAGCCAAGCACATAACAGCAGTAGTGGTAGAGAGTCCCCCAGATCGAACTGGAGCACGAATGTACACACAGGGGAGGCTAATGATAGGACACTATGTGGGAGGCCTAGCAAAACATGCACAGCAAAGCTACCATTCTATTAAGACTTACTGGCCATTAGACGGGCAACCTCCCAAAAACCAGCCCATAGGTCAGCCACTGGAGCAAGAGTGACTGGAGGAAGTGCAGGTTCTGTTGTGGAGCTGTGGAAACCTTCTGAAGATAATCAACAAGGTCAACGCAGCTTCCAGCTGAGGAGGTCGCAATCGAAAAACTTGATCCCAAGGTACCACCACATCAATGGGACCCAACAGTCGTCAATGACTAAACCTGCATCCACGACCTTCATGCTGTAACCTTTGACAGGATGGCACCAAGGAGACCGAGCCACTTTTCTCAGGGTTCACTCCCCCCCCCCCCTTCAATCACACTTGCCTAGCTGCCTTACAAGCTTCTCTAGAGCGATCTGTATAAGCCCTGCTTGGAACCTGTGAGGGAGACATCATCTGTGAAGGCTAACACATACACCTGAGGCAAAATCAAACCCAACTTCCAGAGGCAGGTTACCTTGCGCACATCAAGATTGAAGAGTATAGGGGACAGAAGGTCCCCCCAGCCAAATGCCACATTCCAAGACACCTCACCACCAATCTGTAGGCTCTCGCACAGCACACCCGTGGTGCAGAGGGTTCATATATTCAGAAGTCGATCGAGTGTCTTACCACGTCAAAAGCTACACAGCAGCTATAAACATGTAGCAGTTAACCTCCCTCCTACGTCAAGATTATCTGTGTGATCTTCTTGCGTCGCACCCTGTCGGATGGCAGTTTACAGCAAGAGTCTGGACAGGGAGCTTCGCCATCTTGACGAGCTACTTTTCCGTTTACTAATTTCACTTTAAAATCTAATTCTTCAGTTGTCATTAAAACTAGTTTCTTTAATTGTGTCTTCGTCATGATCGGGAATTCGAGGACAGCGAGATAAGTGATCATCCTGACTCGCTGCAACAAACATAAACACACAGACCACACGCCGAAATTACGTTTCTTGAATTTAGTAGCCATCTGAACCTAACTCTTTTGTTGACACGATCGCAATACTTTCTTCCAATAGCAGAAGGAAAACAATACAATTTCTGGCACATCTGTTATCTCTGTTCAATGGACTTCAGAGGAACATTTATGGGCCACAATACATAGGTATTGGCTAGTAATAGACACCCAGTGAGGTTGGAGAAAATTGTTAGAGCAGTTTTGCCAAAAAGTTGCTTCCTTTAACCAAAGAACTTTTCCAAAACTAGTTCTCAACTCGTCGAATTTGCGCAGATATTTATTAACATTAAAATTTAGGTATCGATTATTAAAAGATGTACTGAAGATTTCACCAGAACCGTTACTCATTTTAGAGAGAAAATTCGCATTTTGGTTCCACACTCCCAACCCTTCAACTGATACTTGCCATAACTTCATTCTAGTGCCTTCAACGGGAAACTCAATCGGATCAGCCATTCTCAGACCATGCGCTGAAATTAGGTTAATTCAGTATTCCTTAAAATTTAAGGATCTGAAGAGAAAACGCACTTTTTTTTTCAAACGCAATTAATTTTCCTTACTCTTTGGATAGCGAAAAGTACAAAGGACGGGTTGCAGTACGTTGTGCACAATTTACATGCTAATATATATATATTTCGAATATTATGTCTCGATATTTACAATTAACAACTAACTTTTGTCAGATGATCGGCAAGGAGGCACTCTACCCTGAATAATCTTTTTTGTATCGTCAAGTAATCATTTTCGTATACAGATCATCTACATGATCTTCATTTACCAGTGTCTGTTCGTCGTTGAATATCACGGAGCGCGTTTGACCGAACGAGCTATTATCATTTCGTGGTAGAGGAGCTCTTGTATTTTTAGTCGAACGAAAAGGTTTCTTGTCGTAGGGAGGCATCGCATTTGAGGGAGGAGGCTCATCAAAAAGTTGAAATCTTCGTCGTCTAGGGCTTTTTCCCTTTTCTTCTCTATTTCGACGTTGGAGCGGTCGGCGACTTTATTAGGTTTCAACCGGTCGGTGCCGTTGGGTTGGCCGTTTGATTCAACGGGCTCGGGCGGTTTGGGTTTGTCGTTCGGACGAACGTCGGGGAGATCTTCGAGGCTTTCGAGGGACGATGAGGAGCCTAGGCCCTCTTTGGTGTGGTTGTCGCCGTTGGTTGTTCGAAGTTGGTCGCAACTGTTTGAGTCATCTGAGGCGCTCTGGTTCCTCACGTGGGGTACCTGCGATTGCAAAAGGACATATTAGGCGGGCTGGAATAAATAATTTTCCTTAGCTCTACATATTTTCACTGGTTTTCATGGCTTTTGCTGCTAGTTCAATTTGTTTTTCACTCATTTGATGGCAAAAAGTGGTAGCGCTTACAGTATACGTACTGACTGGTACTCCTTCGATGGAACTGCTTCTGGATTGGGCAGTCCTGCGCTCACACATCAAGCGGGACTCGCTCACAAACTACGGTGCGCTGCATGTGGTCATTCCTCAGCTTGCAGCTGAGGACAGCACAGGATTGGGTGGAACATATCTGGCAGGTCTACTGGGACAGTGTGGAGACAATGGTAAGTCGTGCTTTGGGGCAATGCCCGTGGCGTTGGAGAGGGTACCTAGCAACTCGGCCTTTACCCCTCTCCAGCCAGCACCCATCATTTCTCTAGGGGGGATTTCCAGCGAAACCACGGTCCCCACGAGGCCAATCCCATGGCTTCACAGCCAGCAGTGCCACGCTTTTAACGGCTCCACACTGCCGGCCGCGGGCTGAAGCCCCCGTAGTACCCATTCTATTTGGCTGCACCATCCCTGGCACCGCCCACTCAAAACCACACACTAACACATAACACAGACACAAACACTCAATCTATACACCTACTCCTACTCCTGAGGCCCTGCGCACATTTCCTAATCTACTCTCTTCCCTACCCATTAACGTCCATTCTCCAAACCATTTCCACCACTTGAAGCATCCTTGGTTCCTCACCATTGTCATATCTCATTGTAGTCCTAATCCAATTACCTCGTTCCTAGCCATTTCCCTGTCCTGCTGGTAATGTACCCAATGGAACACCACGTGCTCCACTGTGTCCAGCTCTCCACACTCACACAGCCCGTCCGTGACCAGTGCGAACCCATGGAGCTTCTCACGAAAGTCTCCGTGGCTGGTGACGAGCTGTGTGATGTGGAACCCAAGGCTCATCCAGGGGGCCTCTATCCTTTCCCTTACCTGTGGCAGCCACGCGTACGTCCATCTACCTTTTTCGCTGGAGCTCCACCTTTCCTACCACTCATCGACAAATTGGTTTCTTCTCCTGCCTTCTATTTCCCTGTCGTTCCACACCACACGTCCCTGTGCTCTTAGCCGAGAGCCTGCCCACCATCTTTTCACTTCAAGGTCTATGGGTGGCTCTCCGGCGACGACACACAGGGCATCGGAGGAGACCATCCGGTAGGCCTTCACCATTCCTATTAGCATCCTTCTTTGGCCTCCTGCCAGTCTCCTCCTCGTGTGGGCGTTAAACCTGTCCCACCATGCTCCAGCTGCGTACGCGATGACTGCCACATACATACCCCGGTATATCGTGCACAGGGCCTCTCTACTTACACCCCATTCTTCCCTAGCCATCTTCTCCACTCCATGAAACTTATCCCGAGCCTTCCCTACAATATAATCCACATGTTTTCCTATCGTCATTCCTGCACCCCACATTACTCCTAAATACCTTTCTCCTTCACCATCCCTATCCTATTTCCACTGTAAAACAGGTGTGGTGGCCTACCCTCATCAAACTTTCCCCTCAACATCATTACTTTTGTTTTCCCCTCCGATACCTTCATCTTGCTTTCTTTACACCATTCCTCAATAACTTCCAATATCTTATTTCCTCTTTCCTCTAGCTCGGCCCTCGAGTTCCCTCCTACTATTGCTACTCCGTCGTCTGCATAAGCCACCATAGCGCATCCTTCTCCTTCCACTTTTCCTATTAATTTATCCATCACCTACTTCCAGAACTGAGGGCCGAGCACGGATCCTTGTGGGCATCCCATCGTCATCCTTCTCCTTACCAGTTCTCCTCCTAACCAAACCTCATTCGTCCTATTCCTCAAATACTCCACTAACAGTCTATAAACATCTCCTACTAACAGTGTGGAGACAGCGTGTCACCTGAACCCCACCTTCCCTCTCGCTCAACTCCTTTCCTGACGCGGACCTTTCAATGCGAGGCTAACATTTTTCAAACGCCGACCCTTCGACGATTGCCTGTGTGATGACAGCGCGGTAGAGGACGCCCCCCACGCCTTCAATAGTTTTCGCCTTTACAATGACGTTCGCTCGGGCATGGGCAAATCGGCACTGGCACCTGGAGGCGTGGGAGCCCTAACGGAAGCAGTAAATTATGCACAGGCTAGGACAGGAGCGTGACCCTGGTGCCCGTAGGGTGACAAACTCAGGAATGTGCCATAGCCGGGGTCAAACCTTCCCATCAACAATGAGCCGATGGGCAAGAGTTGGCCTGGCCGAGTACACCCATTAAGTAGTGATTACAGTTCCAGAATTTATTGTTCCATTCGTGTTCATGCCCTGAACATTATTGAGCAATTGGTGCACAGAGAATTAATGAGGCTGTAAACTGTTTTTTTTTTAATCGAGAAGGATAATAATAACTTTTTCAGGTTAGAAACTAAATAAAAGATAGTTAAAGAAATGGAATAGAAGGGTTGGGAGGGAAAAGGAAAGAACTATAAGAGGATGTTCCACAGTAGAATGGTCACCAGTTCAGATATGATTCGTGATACCTCGGAGAACACCTGCTGACACCTCACTCACTGAACACTGTCGTAGACTGGCATTCTTAGGCTCACAGGTTCATTTGCCTGCGTTTTGTGAGCAATAATGGGCTCATATTTATTACAGTGCAGAGTACAGCCCATTTTATTGTCAAGTTGTTCCGCAGAACTAATGCTACGAACAAAAACCACTTACGATTTCTTCCAAGTGCCTCTTGTTCGAATATATTTGATTTTTGACGAACATCATCTCTTCGAAATACTCCCAGTTGGTGGACGTTCGGGGCTTGCTGCCGACAACCTTTTTGTGAAGTTTCCTCAATTCTCCTCTGAACGTGTCTCGGAGCCCTTTCCATTTTGTTCGAGCTGTTTCAGCTAAAAAAACAAACAAAATTTATTCAAATTGGGACAATAAGTGAAATAAAAATGGAATTTTGACTCCTCGGTGTGGGCTCAGCTGAAAGTGTGGGGGGTGATGAATGTGTCTCTCAAACGCGTTGGTTGAGGTAGAAGAAAGAGCAAAGAGGAAGATGGATATTAAATTATGGGCAAAGAAATGCGTGAGTCCGAGAAGTGGACTGTATTGTGCTGCAAAACAAAAACACCTGAGAAATAGACCATTGTTGGAGCATCAAGCGAGATTGTCCACAAACTGTACACTCATGTTACATAAACATGTTAACCCTTCTACAATGACAATTTCACTTTACAAAAAATATGATTTAATAGCGTTAGTTCAAATAAAATTACAATTTGTGAACAGTATATTCAGTATAATTTTTCATCTTTACTTCGTGAGGATATTTTATATGACGATTGGGAGAAAGAGGGTATTCTGTAGTTAAAAAGTTGATGTGCTAGACATAAACCGAGTGTATTTTAGGATTCAGAGGGCAAAAGTGAGTCAAAAACAAGTATTAAATCGAAGTCAACACGCTTTCTGCGCTAGGCAGGTTACAGTGTGATTGCCTCGTGCGTACGTAGCGACCGAGCGAGAAGGCAGTCGATACGAGCGGGGGTGGGGTGGAAGGGGGAGAAGGGTTCGCGACCGAGCCGGCAGATGGCACTCCAATCGTTAGTTCGAAGAGACGAGAGGGAGGCGGGGAGGAGAATATAATGCTAGAAAGCAACAATGCATTGATAATAAACAGTCACGTGCTCCACTCACATATGACGAGCTCACCCGCCCAAACGCCGTATGAGCTCCGCCGCAGAAGCCGGGCGCCTCACGACGCGCGTTGTCGTCGATTTTCACGACGCTCCGCTTTCGTTAACCGCCGTCTTACGAGGGGCAGCGCGTGTTATTCGTCAGTTTAGAGAAGTAAAGAAAAAAAATGAAAAGTGAAAAAATTGAAACGAACGTACTTACAGTCGACACCTAAAGAGAATGCGACGTCGTCCCAAAGGGCCATCGTGACAGTTCGGTCGTGATAATAAGAGTGTTTTCTGTTCCAAAGCGGCTCTCTCGCGCGAACCCCGCGGATCAACTTCATCACGTCCATTACGGGGGAGGTCGGTCCTCGTCGCCTCGAAAGACGTACGAACCCAAGGTGACCCTTCTGCGCACGGTAACTGCGCTCGCTTCGTTAGCTCGCGTTTCCCCCTCCGTCCACATTGATCCGGTTCTCAATCGGTCCACCGCACGCTCTTCGCTGACCTATTTCGTCCCTCGGGGGGGCCCTTCGACCTTCCTCTTTTTTTCCTTCCTCCTTTCTTTTTCTTTTTCCCCCTTTTTTTTTTTTTTTTGGTCGCGTTCCCTTCTTCGCCCGGTTTCGGGAGCCACACCTCCTCCCTCCCACCATAACCACCCCCCTCCGGCCCGTCGCCCGCCACCCTTCTTCTTCCTTCTTGCTACCCTTCAAGGATAACGAGCCGCCGCGTTGCCGAAATCCGAGGGACCCGCCGATTTTATTTCGGCACGAAAACGTAGCGCACTACGATGAGACGGGGGGGGGGTCGTTGTTGTGAGGGGAGGGGAGGTAGGATCTCGGAGTAGAAACAATCACACGACTTAGTTCACACAGACTCCCACCGCTTCTCGTCTAATGCGCTATCAGGGACGTCCCTGGCAGCGGTGGGGATTAGAAAACCTGTTAGTTGAGCCAGTGACAGAGAGTGAGAAGGGGGGGGGGGATTTTAGATAAACCTTTTAGCTCCTTAATTAGTTTTCTTACGTAAAAAATGAAGATTGAGTACCGTTTTTACTTTCCAGGGCTGAAAAAGAAATTTCGAGTTCTCGGCACATCTTTATGGGTTCTGAATCCGAAACACGCTATTCGGGAAAATGAACTGCGCGTGTACGTGAACACCGATGTGTGGTACCAAATCAGCTCTAACTGTATATTTAGCTCGGAGATAGCGCAGGAAATAAACGCAGGTCAGGGAGAACCTTTCGCTATAGTCCGATGAGTTCCTTCAATTACTAAAGGTCCCCTCACTAAATTTACTGCGAATCGCTTTGTCCATCTAGACACAGTCCTGCATCTGTGAGACCTATCCAACCAACTTGTACCAAGTTCACTAACTGTTAGGAACGTGATGAAAATCGTTTTCGTTAGTTCACCGAATGTCTCTTCAAATGGTCTATGTGTGAACGCGATTAGCCGACAGGTTATCATGGGACGCCAAAATAAAGGTATGAGCCAAATCCGCCCAAAACTAATTATAGTTATCACGGTAATCCAAACATCAAATTTTGTTTTTTCTCAAAACCGATTTCGATTAAATTATAATTTGAACAGATACTGATGAGATAACAACCCCAAAACATTCCTATTTGTTTGAAAATGACGAGAGCGGCTCAATAAACCAAACATATCGACGAAAATCGATTTTGGCGCAGCTTTTATTTATTTATTTAGAAAATACGGGACGAACCCAATTACAAGAAAAAAGTAAAAGAATTATAAAGAAATGAGGAACATCCAACGATGACTAGAGCACCACACTGTGCTACTACAAACACAGCAGGCAAAATGAGTTATTGAGGAGTACCCAAGCAGAGGTGACGGAACGGTTGAGTTCTAATGGTTGAGATGGGCGAAGAAAGAGGTGATGAGAGGAGGTTTGCTTGGCGAGGAAGGCGGCTGAGTGGGCGGTGATATAAGTAATTTGTGGAAGAAAATGGAACGGGTAAACAGACAGAGCGGGAATAGAGGCGAGGTACGAGAAAGCCAACCCGGGACCATGAAGGAATGTAATATCTGCGCGACGGTCACGTGGAGAAATCAAGCTGAAGCGACGAGCGAGTACTTCATAGTCCAAATTCTCACGAGGAATGGAGAGCTTATATGCCAGGAAGCGGAGGAAAGCCCTGAAGACGCGTTCAATTTTCTCAATATGGGACTCGTAATAAGGACTATGATGTCACGAGGGCTGGTGCTTGGGAGAACTCTCTGGTATTGCGCTTCAGAAAGCCAAGTGTCTGCATTCCACAGGACGCCACCTCAGCTATGTGGTTGGAGAAGGAAAGCTGGGAATCTAAATGCACGCCAAGGTCCACAATATCAGTCCTACGGGGAATTGTTACGCCGTTGATTGTGTAGGGGTGGATGATTGGAGAGTGGGAGCGATGGAAAGAAATGACTGCACATTTAGATGGGTTCAGGGCTAGTCCATTGATGTCACACCATTGAGAGAGGGCATCCACATTCTGTTGGAGGAGGTGACAATGGTAGGTGTGCTTTGGGCATATGCCTGTGGTGTTGGAGAGGGTACCTAGCTTTGCAGCCTACACCTCTCTCCTGCCAGCACAAATCATCTCTCTGGGGGGGATTCCCAGCGAAACCACAGTCCCCACAAGGCCAATCCCAAGGCTTCACAACTGACAGCGCCACGCCCTAGAGGCTCCACGCTGCAGGCCACAGGTTGAAGCCCCCAAGGTACCCATTCTTGTGGCTGCACCTTGAGCAGCCTAAGGACCTGAATGGGTGGCAGGCCCCAGTGTCGGAATTGCCAAGAGGCGTTCTACCGGCACCTAAGCTTTATCTCCATGAGGGTACGGGGCCAGACCATCTTTATCCTGGCCTGAACTGCGATCCCCGGTCCAGCGAGCCGAGGGCGGACTACTTGATATTCACCCCCCCTGGATCCTTCGCTACACTACCTATTCCTACAGGACACTAACACACATACACAACACATTCAGTCATATATACATTCAGCCCCTAAATACATTCATACCGGCAGTCCAGGGACTTGATATTCGACCATCCCTGGCACCACCCACTGAAGACCACACACAAACACCTAACCTAGGCACCTACTCCTGAGGCCCTGCGCACATTTCCCAGCAACCTAACCTCTTCCCTATCCCTTAAAACCCTTTCAAAACATTCTCGCACCCTGACCATTGTCCTGTCCCACTGCCCTTCCATTCATAATACCTCGTTCCTGGCTCTATCCCTTTCCTGCTGGTAACTTACACAGTGGACCACCACGTGCTCCAGTGTGTCCAGCTCTCCGCGCTCTCTCTTCTCTCGGAAGTCCCTGTGTCCGGTGACGAGCTGTGTGGTGTAAAACTCAAATCTTATCCATCCCGCTCCTATCCTTTCCCGTACTTCTGGCACCCAAGCGTACATTTACCTTCCCTTTTCACTGTTTTCCCACCTCTCCTGCCACTCATCAATTACGAGCTTGTCGATGAGGGCTTTCCTTCTCCTTCCTTCAATTTCCCTGTCTCCCCATGACACCTGTCCTTGTCCTCTCAGCCGGTAGCCGTCAGGTCGATATAACTTTTGGAGGAGGTGGCAGTCTGAGGAGTCATGGACAGAGATGAAGAGCTTCAGGTCGTCAGTAGATATCAAAAACTCAGTACGGTGCAGGGAGGAAATAACGCCATTAATCACCAGGTTGAAGAGAAGGGGCCGAGATGCGAGCCCTGAGGAACTCCTGAAGTGGCAGGGAAAGAGTGAGACGCCACACCACTTATACGCACTGGGAGCTGTCGGGCAGTGAGGTAACTAGCAATCCATGCATGAAGTGGTCCAAAGACACCAAGAGATGTGAGCACATCAAGGGTCACACTATGAGGCAGCGTGTCGAATGCTTTAGAGAAATCGGTCGTAACCAGGTCCACCCGATGACCCCCTCCAATAGCGCAAAGTGCAAGATCCTGAAAAGTTGCTAGGTTAGTCACCGTAGGACACCCCCCCCACCCCCCTGACAAAACCATGCTGCTGAGGAGCTAAGTGCCAGTTGAAAATTGGCGAGAGTTGAACACAACCAGTTTCTCCAGTAGTTTGGGAATAGTTGATAAGGAGCAAACTGGGCGGTAGGTTCTAATATCGCTCTTATCACCCTTCTTGAAGATCGGAGTAATGTAGGAGGACTTCCAATGAGCGGGGAACAGGCCAGAAGAAAGAGAAGTATTGAACAGGTGAGTCAGAGGATGCAGGCTACGCGCACAAGCTCGAAGAAGAATTGGAGGGATACCATCGGGGCCCATACCCTTTGAAGCATCCAGGCCATGCAAAGCACCAACAACGTCGACCTCCGTTACAGCAAGGGAGCCGAATGAGACCACATCAATAGGCAGGCGGGAAGAATCCAGGCATTGAGGATCAAACACTGAGGCAAAGCGGGATGCGAAGAGATTAGTGATTGATTTTTCACGTTTCAAGACATCAGGATTCAAAATCTGCAATATCCGTCCGCCGTCTGGGCCGTTTAGTGCCCTAAATGTGGTATAAAAAATCCGTTCTTTCACACGATAAATCCATTTGGTATCTAGTTGTGCCCGCCTGCTCGGCTATACGATCGGACGAAAAATGCTTTAAAAAAAGTAACAAAACGCAGTTTAATCGCAAATACTCCGTGTTTGGTATCGTTTTATAGGTTTTTATATCAATAAACGTTTTCGCATAAATGCGCTGAAAGAAGGTAGAGTGCTCAGGTGTCTAAGTGCGGCCTTCGGAATGAGGAGGGGGAAAAACCAGGTTTGAGCGTTCCTGGGGCGGCTGATAGCGTGTGTCCCGCTCACCACATCACCAGTGGCCGAGGGCTGACTCTGAGCAGCAGCCGAAAAATCCCTCATGCGTCTTAGTCCCGGTGGGTGGCCGGACTGGCAGCTGCGGCGCATGTGGGGGCCTCCCTTTGACCCTCAACGGACCAGCGAAAGGGGCTAGAATCAATATGCCTGAGGGGGAGCTTCCAGGACACTGCCTCGAGCACCTCTCGCTCATACCACTAACACACACACCAAATGAACTCACAAGGATACACTACACCAGTCTGCTTCTTTAATCCCCATATTAGTAAAAATAAAATGACAAAGTCAACTAAAACTTCAGCAGGTAATAAAAACGCCACCTGCGCCTCTTCCTCGGGCTCGCCAAGCTCGACCCCTCCCTCTTCGGACGATGAGCAACCTACTCGTCGTCCAAACAAACAAGGGCGGAAAGAACCGGGCAAACCGCGTTCATCTCCCCCTTCTCCCCCTAGTAGCCCGGGCAACCCGGCTACTACAAGCACACGACACAGCGTGGACCCTAAACTGTCGGACATGGAGCAAATTTGCGCATACGTCCAAATCATCCACGGCCAGCTGGCACGGATGAGGGCCAACGCGACAGGACCTATGCGGGACCTCGTAACTAGTTGCCTCTTCGAAATTTCGAAGCTGGCTATAAAAGCTAATGCCCCCCCAACGACATCGCCCCCTGCCACTCCCCCCCTGCGGGAAACTGTGGCGGCTGTCGTGAGGGAAGAGCTGCGTAGGGCAATTGCCCAGCAGCCAGTGCCACCAGCCCAGCAGCCAGTGCCACCAGCCCCCCAAACTCAAGGAGCTTTAACGAGCCAGGGTAACACCCCAGGCCCCTCATATGCGGCAGTAGCCGCTACTGCGCCTTCCTCCCCCCCTCATGGAGCTGAGGCGGAATGGCAGTCTGCCAGGGCCAGGAAGCGCAGGGGGAAGAATAAAAAGGCCCCAACTAAACAGGCCGAGGGCAGCGCCCCGCCTACGCCTCTGCCCAAAAACAAGGGCAAAAGTAAAAATAAAAGTAAAAATAAAAAGCCTCCACCGCTTGCCAAACTTCCCCCTAAAAACCCACGACAAAACGTGGTAGTGGTTAGGCGGACATGTGAGGAAGGAGAGGCTGGTCCCTCCAACCCTGACGCAATGGAAGCGCTTATGCGCGGGTGTCCCTGCTCACGGACCTCCAAGCTCTAAGTGTCCGAGTGCTGAACATCCGCACCGCAGTAGGAGGTGGCGCCGTCATTGTGACGGAAACGCCAGAAATGGCCAAGGCGCTCACGAGCCACATTTCCACAAAAAGGAGTTGAAGCTCAGCGTCAGCCCCTGGGTCGTTTCCCACGCCTGCCGCTGTGCGACGTGCGGACCGACCTTCAAAAAGAGGACTTGGCCCAACAAGTTGTTGAGCACAACCCTGCGTTAGGCTTGCAGCCGCAGGATGTCAGGCCTCTCTTCACCAAAAAGCGTGGCAGACAGAAAGATTGGGTGATTGAGGTATCACCCAGCCTGTACAAAAAACTAGAGGGGGCAAGGCACCTCCAAATAGCCTGGCAGCGGTGCGCCATACGAAAGTACCAAGCCCCCACTCAGTGCTACAAATGCCAACGCTATGGCCACCTGGCAGTGGCCTGTACAAGACCTGTTGTGTGCGCCTGGTGCGCCTTGCCACATCTGAGTAAGGAATGTAAGCGTGATGCTCCCCTCAAGTGTGCCAATTGCGTCGAACGCAAAATCCAACAGGTCGCACACTCTACACGAGACGCACGCTGTACCATTCGTCAGCGAGCGATTGCCCTCCAGGAGTCACGAGTGGATTATGAATAGGTCAAAAACAGTTCGAATCCTTCAGCACAACACCAATAAGAGTTGCCCAGTTATGGCTGAGTTGCTGCAAAATGCACTCAAGAAACGCTGCAGTGTTCTCGCCATACAGGAACCATACATAGGATCCAAAACTCTTGGTCTGGGATCGCAGGCACGAGTGGTGGCTGGAGCAAAAACGGGAGCCAAGGCAGCAGTGGCCTGCATCGACCCGTCCATTGACATGCTCGCACTCACTCACCAGAACAGCCAGCACTTGGCCGCTGTGCTCATCCGAGCCGGTGGCTTTGAGCTGGTCGTAATATCATTTTACAGGCAATTCAGCGCGCCAGTTGCCAACAGCCTTGAACCACTCGAGCGGGCTCTAGCAGGCCTATCAGGACGACCCTGCATAGTCTGTGCCGATGCAAATGCCAGATCACCATTGTGGGGATCCCCAACCCTGGATGGGGCGGGCGAGGCGTATATAGAGCTGCTCACCAGGTACAACTTGATTGTTGCCAACGACCCCATGACTGAGGCGACCTATGATGGTCCGGGAGGAAGGTCGTGTATAGACGTCACAGCCGTGTCTCACACCCTGCTACTCAAATTGCAGGGTTGGCGAGTCGTACCAGGTGCAACGCAGAGCGATCACATGGTTATTGACTTTGACATCACGGATGACAACATCCTCTGCAAAGACACGCGTGAAAAGCGATTCCGCACAAAAAATGCTGACTGGCCGCAATTCTGTAGGGTACTGGAAGGTGAACTGCGTGCCGCAGACACCGACCTAATAGTGCAAGCATCCACACCTGAAGAGGTGGACAGCAAAGTGGACACATTTACCACAGCACTGCACTCTGCTGGGCTCTCTGTACTTGGCCAACAGAAGCACAGGGCGATCAAAGTCCCATGGTGGACTGAGGAACTTAATCCCCTCAAGCACAGTGCAAATAGAGCCAGAAGGATGTACCAAAACACTCGTGACCCTGATGCCAGAGCAACACTCCGAACTGCCTTCATCCAAGAGAAGAAGGCCTTCCACCGCGCCATCAAACGAGCCAAACGACAAGGCTGGCGAAATTTTGTGGAAGCGGAGAGCTCTGAGAACCCCTGGGGCAGACACTACAAGTCCTCCATAGGAAAAGCAAATGTAGAGCAGGTCTTAGCTGCGATGCAAAATGAGTCAGGCTGGGCCTGCAGCATCGAACGTTCACTGGAAACCCTCCTTGAGAAGGCGTTCCCAGATGACCAAGTAGCTCGAGACACTGAAGCCCAGAGGGCAGCAAGGGAGCTGATCATGGACCCTCCGAACGAGCCCGACATCCCACTGTGGACAACAGGCGACCTCGGCAGGGCCCTTGCGACCTTAAAGCCCAACAAATCTCCTGGGCCAGATAAAATAGAAAGCAATATGCTAAGGAAGGCTGAGCGAACGATCTCCAGCGGCCTCCTTAATTTATATAATGACTGTCTGCAGGTCGGACAGTTCCCCACTCAGTGGAAGTTTGCGCGCGTTGTCACTCTTCAAAAGGGAGGCGACCGCAATCAGTCGGACCCGCGATCATGGAGACCACTCAGCCTTCTTTCCATATTAGGCAAAACACTAGAAATCTTGATGTTGCAGTCCCTCGAAGGAGTCTTTGTCCGCAACCTCACAGGCAGGCAATACGGGTGTACCAAAGGAAGGTCCACGCAGGATGTCATTGTCGAGATCCGGTGTGTTTCCCTGCTGGCACCGGCTAAGTACGTCGTAGCAGTTCTGATTGACATCAGAGGGGCGTTCGACAACCTTTGGTGGCCAGCGCTCCTTAATGAACTCAAAGGTAGGGGAATCCCCGGCAACCTGTACTCGCTCGTCAGAAGTTACCTGACAGACAGAACTGCTACGATCGAAAGTAGGCATGTCTCCGTCCGGAGAAAGATTGAGAAGGGGTGCCCACAGGGCTCGGTCCTAGGACCAGCACTCTGGAATGCCTTCTTCGAAGGTCTTCTCAGGAAACTCATGGAGACTGACTGCGAGCCGTACGCCTATGTGGATGACTTGACTGTGCTGATCTTTGCAGAGTCAGTCCGCCAAATTGAAGAAAAAACCCACCACGTGCTCCGCACTGTCAACCAATGGTGCGAGCATGTCAAGATGCAGGTGGCTGAGGAAAACCCAGCTAATCCTCTTGAAGGGGAAAGTGAATAATCCACCCACAATACGCTTTGGCGGCCACAGGCTCCTTCTTGAAAAGCACGTCAAGTATTTAGGAGTGAATATAGGTGAGAGGTGGGGTTTCAACCAACACCTCCAGTCCCTTAAAGGCACTACCATTGCAAAGTTTGCCTCACTGCGTGCCATTACTAAGGCCACTTGGGGTGTGTGTTACCACGACACCATCCTCATGTATAAGGCCATCTATTTAGGTGTGATTGGCTACTGCCCCGTTGTCTGGGGTAGCAAACTAACAGTCAATCAAAAGAGAGTATTGGCCCAATCCCAGAGAGCTGCGCTCCTGTGGATCACCAAGGCCTACAAGACTGTATCAACGGAAGCACTCCAGGTGATCACTGGTCAGTTACCAGTTGATTTGGCTGTTGAGTGCATGATTGACAAGTGGAAAGTGAAACGGGAGCTTCCCCCGCTTTGGGCTGAACTCCTTGCGGAGCTCACCACAGAACAGAAACTTGCCGCCATCGATGAATGGGCTCTAGAGAAATGGCAAGCGAGATGGGAATCCTCGTCAAAGGGACGTGATACGTATGAGTTCTTCCCCAACATCCGTGAACGTCTTTCTAGAAAATGGGTTGAGCCAGACCACTGGACGAGCCAGTTCCTCACGGGACATGGTGACTTCAATGCGCGGCTCCACTTCTTTTCTCTAAAAGACTCTCCATTATGCACGTCTTGTGCCTCCAGTGCGGAGGAAACAAGAAACCATGTGCTGCTCCACTGTAGTTTCTACAACAGTGAGCGACGGTTGTTGGGAGGGCAAACGAACTTAGCAGCTTTGACTGCTACAAAGGAAGCCTATAATCATTTTGCAAAGTTCGCAAAGAAGGTAATGGCTAAGAAACGTGGTTATAGTTGATCAGTCCTTTTGAAACTTGCCACCCAAGTAAACAGTAAGATCAGGTAGGGAACCAGATTAAGAACTACTCCCAGATGGTGCGGGATTCCTCAGGTGGTCACCTCCGCGCGGTAACACACGGGCAACAGCTCTCTACGGTGAGACTGGCTAACGACCACATACCTGCCGTACCTCCACAGGTCTGAGTTCGGTGGATGCTGCAGGGGCCGGCCTCTTGCATATTAGCGAAACCGCAACTTCTATGACTGATATAACCCTCGTCGAGGGTTTAGGTACAGTCATGAAATAAAGAAACAGATCTGCTCAGGTGTCTAATTTACAGGGTGTGTGATTAGTCTATTAATGCTAGGGGAGCATCAACACAACCGTCTTTCAGAGTGAACTGTTGGCAATTAATCATTGCATCGACAAACTGATGACAGAGAACACTAACAACAAGACAATAACAATATACACAGACAACCAACCATCGATAAAAACACTGGCCAATCCAATTGTTAGGAGCCTACTAGTTGAGAACACCATAAACAAAGGGAAGGAATTAGTACTGAAGAGTAACACCCTGATAGTGAAATGGATTCCATGACATAAGGGGGATCAGCTGATCAATACATGCCAGTAATGATGGCAACAGTCAAGAAGTGTGTGTAGTAGAATAAATAACTATAGCTTTATTCGTCAAAAGCAACTAAAAGAATAAATTGGGAATCCAAGGGGAAAAAGTCTGTAGAAACGGATAAACGACATGGGTGATAATAATAAAGTATTTTTAGATCCCGGGTCGAATGGAAAGAGTATCAGACGTGTCCGACTTCGTATAAGGAAATTACAGTAATTACAGTGAGCCAAAGTCTATTAATTGAAAGAACTCGCGGGAACTACAGCGGAAGTCAACGTTTCGTCGTTTGTACTCCCTCCCCCGGTCTCATCAAAACCATCCGACAGCTCAACTCGCAACGTCGTGCCAATTGACGTGCCCTACGGACAACTGGAATATTTAGTTTTCGTCGTTGGATGGTAGTCAGGTCATGTTTCGCATGGTTTACTGGTATTTTTGGATGCTGAATCGAATGGTATGAGTCTGTCTGTCTAGTGGTTCAAGAGAATATTTAAACCATTTCGTAATAATTTGCAGAGTTTTTAACTACGGTTATATAGCATTTTCACGTCAAATTGGAGGTTTTCCATTTCAAATTGGAGGTTTTCGATTTCAAATTGGAGGTTGACGGTAATGGTTCGTTTCACATTAGTTTTAAACGCCGCAACGCGTAGAAGGCGGAAACACCCGGTGATTCTGAAAATACCTACTCCGTGCAACACAACATGACGAAGACATGCCATTCGTTCCTTCCTAATGCCATTCTTTGAAGGTGCCTGTTAATTCGCTTCATTCTTAAGTCTCTAATTGCCGCCGTTAGTTACGACTTACTTTATTTTTGTGACATGAGTTCGGACGACGAAGAAATGAGACCGCGTTTCGTTCGCCGATCGAACCATACGGTAAGAAGTAGAGAGTGAAGAAGATGCTGAAAATGAGGGGATTCCTTCCACTACCCGACGACATCGAGGACAATACGGTAGGTACAATATAGAACAAAGAAAAATGTTTCTTAGAATGTACGAAGAAGGACATACTACTAAACATGCGGCTTCTATAGTCGGCATCAAAGAGAGTACGGCTTATATGTTGTTGAAAAAGTATAAGGAAAAACGAAAATCAGCTTGTTTGCCGAAGCAGAGGAGGAAAACGGCGTGAAAAGCTTACCTCAGAGGTTTTGGAAGCGATTGAGGCTGCAGTGGAAGAAAATCCTGACAGCACTCTGAAGGAGATGAAACGTGTTCTTTTCGAGAAAAACATTGACTTGGCCGTGAGTACCGTTGATAACGCAGCGATTCACTGAGCTGGACAAGTTACCAGTAAGATGATCGAATTGGAGTTTAACGTGAAATATTCGCCCCTACTCACCGAACTTGAATCCAGTGGAGCACTACTTTTCAAAAATCAAGTTGTCAGCGAGACAAATTCTCAGTGAGGCCCAAACAAACCACGACCTGTGTGTCACGATAACCCGAAGCGTTGCAACTGTCACCACATCGGACTGCACAAATTATGTTATGAGAATGATGAAAGACCTGACAGCCGCTGCTGCAGGGAGAGACTTACGTTGAAAAATTTGTTCATTCTTTTCAGTTCATTATGTTCATTCTTACTTGTGGAATGTCACGTTTCACTCGCTAATTTGTTGTTATTGCTTTTAGAAGAATTAAATCATGTATTTCTGTCATCCACCAAATTGATGTGTAAAACCTCCAAATTGATGCGTAAAACCTCCAATTTGACGTGAAAATGCTATATATAGCATTCTGACTGTCCCACTGGTGGGATATGCAAACGACCAGTTCTAATATCACACTAGGTCAATGCCTAGCCTCGTAAGGAAAGCCAGGTAATTCCTGCAAGAGTTTTCGTTGATATCCACCCTGGGAGAAGTGGTAGCAACGATCAGATGTCGCTCTCTCTCTCAAGTCTCCGGCACTGGGTCACAACATGGCGGGGAGTCTCCTAACCCATACCACACCACTTACATCGAGGGACATACTATGCCTACGAAGTAAAAATAGTTTTTTAACGCTTTTTGGCAAAACGTCTTCAACGATTTTCAAATAGTTAATTCCACCAGATGCCTCTTCAATTTCTTCGTCCTCTTCGGACCAAACGATTATCTCAGGGAATGCCCGCTCTTTAGGCTACCGCCACATTCCATCGTCCAGGATGCCTCATGCTAATTTTGTCATTGGTGTCTGCAAAACAAGAGTTCTGTTCTGTTGACGCGGTGTGAACGAACCCCCCCCCCCCCCAGAACTGGCCCTCAACGCTTTTCCTTTTGAATTTCCGCGTGCTTATCATAGTTTGTTTCTTTTTGCTGATTTTATTACTTTCCGCTACCCAAAGGGGAAAAGGAAAGTATCGTATTTTTTTAGACACCAAAATAAGGCAGTTTCGGTAATAAAAATGTACCAAAAACTGTTTTTTTCGCTTTTTTCTCGAAAACGGCTGTAACTATTTTGATTGCACTTTCAAATTACCTTCTACTAGTTAGCACAAAACCTTTCTTCTCTGTACATATCTTCCTGAAAATACTGTGAACGGAGATATAGGCCTACAAAGCAATAGTAGGGCCTTTTTGGCAAAACGGCTTCAACGATGTTCACCAAACTCACAGAATGTTTTCATATCATTAATACCATGCTCTCAATAAATGTCCCTCTGACAGTCTATCGAATAGAGATAAAAATTAAAATGTGTCGAAAATAATGTTTTTTGAACAATTTTGTTATGTCCCGAGTAACTACGTCGCTAGATTTCAATGACCTTATGGAGTTTCATCTAGCAACCCATACTAACATGTTATTTTTCGTAATTATCTCTGTATCTATCTGTTGAACGGAGATATAAGCCATGACAGTCCGGAAAACGAGATTTTTCGAATATTAATTTGCCGGTTTTCCTCGAGAATGACAACCAAGGAGCATTAAAACTTGTCATGGATCCTGTTCGTCACAATCGAACAAAACACGTGAGATTTGTCGAGCATTCATCCGTGAAGCAATAAACAACAAGTTGGTGGACGTCGATTAGATGTCAACTGATAGAATGATCGTTGACATACTGACGAGGTGTTCACTGGCACTGGGTCTGCCTGCACCTGAAGTCCACTTGAGGGGGTGTGTTGAGGTTGCTAGTGTAATTCCAGTTGGTTTACTTCGTAACCAAGTAGATGTTATTTTATTGTGTTCCATATGTAATGTATATTCATTCTCTGTTTGGCAAGTAACGCAATTATTGTGGTATAAAATAAACTTTCCGATATCGACAAAAATAACATTATCCACCCACAGAGTTCGTTATCTTCTTCCGATACAGTTTCCCGCGCCTGTTCACGCATATTACGAGTCCTCCTCTAGTGTCCCCCCATTGTACACAAACTCTACTCACCTCATCGCGTTTAATACAGTTCTTCTCACGCTCACCGAGTTTCTTTAGTTTCGATCTTCAACTTTCCCCCTCCCGTGCGCCCAACAATCATAATTAAAAACCACCGTACAGTCTGCTTATCGTATTAATCATTCTGATTTTTTTGAGAAAGCGATCGTCGCATGAGCAGTATTTATAGAGGAAAAATTACGCTAAACATTTCGTCAAAATATTCGATAATTTATTGCGCTGCTCTCAGCATTTTCCCGCGGGTGTATTGTGGCTGCGATATTCAGGGCTGTCGTCGCAAAAAATATAAAAAATCGTTACAGCCGTTTTTGAGGAGGAAATATTTGACGTTTTGATAAATTTCGCCCATATTGATCTGCAGGCTGAATATCGACTTTGGGCCGATTTGCGTCAGACACACTGCCTATTTCCTGAAATGGTTGCGGTTCATTATTTTATGCCCATTGTTCGGCGCAGGATGAATTAGCTGGGATCCGCACTACAGAAAGTTTCCCCAAATACCTCTCTGATCTCAACCCTTTTGTTTGTACATATGTCGCTCGATTGGACTAGCAACTCACTTTTTTGAAGATTCTAGCAACATTTGATGCGGAGTTAATAAGGAAAAAGCTGCGCCAAAATCGATTTTCGTCGACATGTTTGGTAATTTATTGTGCTGCTCTCGTCATTTTCCCACTAATGAGAATTTGATGGTATAACTGCCATATTGACAGTCAATCTATTGATATTGATAATCAAAATCGTTTTGAGAAAAAAAAAATTTGGTGTTTTGATCACTATGATAGCTATAGTTAACTTTCGGTGGATTTTGCTCATACCCTTATTTTGGCGTCCCATGATAACCTGCGGGCTAGATATCAAGTTTGAGCTGATTTGGTACGGTGGCTTTCTCTAAATATCGTTCACAGACACACATACATACTTTTCCCAAATAGTGTTGTAAAAAAAAACTTTTTCCTGACCGAAAACATAGGTTCAGGTTCAGAATAAATAATACACCAAAACTGTCGCAAACTGCCCAACGATGCCGCTTGTCATCGTGCAGATGAGCACGGTCACCACCACAAATGGATATCTCATTTATTCGATACGGAAACTTCATACTATACCCAGAAAATATCTCAAGAGTGTACTCACGCAAAAGAATCTCTCGGGTTGAGGTCGACAATTTGATCCATCTTCTAACGCGTTATCTGCGCATTGTATGAGGTTATAATGGTCACTGAGGGGGAAAAATAAACAAACAAAACCCTCCAAGAGAAGTAACAAGTCCCGTCAGAAAACTCACCTGAGCGACGAGTGCGCTATACGACCAAGGGAGAGTTACGTGATAGTTGATCACTCACTAAGCCTTCGTGTGTACTTCACTCTTCTTACTCAATAACAACTTCATCCTTGAACAATATTAATTATCAATCATCTCTTTCTTCTCTTCAGCCGCCCGCAACTCCCTTCTATTCTGCAGAAAACAAAGGTCGACAGCATTGAAACACTTCAAATGGTCTCGAATCATTTAATGAACTCACTTTACAAAATAGTTAACCAAATTGTAAATCAAATTACCGCCAGGGCGCTCCCTCGAAAAACAACTCCGATAAACTTTTGAGCAACCAATAAATTAATTTAACGACAATGTAATTCAACGATGACGTCGAACGTTTGAATACAAAATAATAGCGACGCTCGATACCTTTTTGAAACGAAAAAAAAAAAAAATTCTGATCTTCGATCTGAACGCAGTGCGAAGATAATTATAATCTTTTGATTTGTCGATAGAACGTAACCTACAAGAAGTGATGTTTACATCAAAAAATATATACACGAACTATACAATACGATACATTCTATGTACAAACATATACAACCGCAGAAGTAGATAGTTTCGAAAATAACTTGCAGAAATCGAGTTATAGCTGCGTCTAATGTATAAATATGGGCAAAAACTCTTCTTTCGGCTTTACATGTTGTGTAGCGTGATAATGGCATTTACGATCCCATATTCGGGGTTTGTGGAGGGAGTACCAGCCTCATCGGCTCTAACCTCCCTCCACCCTATCGGGCAAAAAGAAAAGGGGAAGTTGGGAGAGGGACTACCTCCAGCGAACCCACGACCACTGCGATATCTGCCAGATCCCATAAATGGGTATTAGGGATCGACGGGTCACCCCGTCTCACCCTAGATGCCAGCAGAGCATCCACCTTGCGCGCCGCGGGCTGTGCACCCCCGCAGTACCATTTTGGGAAAAATATCCCTTGAGCAACCAGAATGGTTGCTAGCCCGCCCAGACATAAGTCCAGACTTACGGCTTTGGGGACCTCCGCCTTGGGGGGGTTTGGACTTGCCTCCCCCCCCTTGCCGAAGGCCCCCAGGACCCTGGCACGCTAGGGCCCACCCCTCAACCAGCCGCTGGAAGGGGGGGAACGGGCCCCGCAACCCAGTTTTCCGTTCCCTGGGGGGTTTGGATTCCCTCTTAGCCCCCCATTCCCTACAAACTCACACTCACCCCACCTATCACACATATACACTCATACGTCCCCATCATTCACTCATTTTATTTACGTTCGTACCACAACAGCCACACACCAACCATACACACCTTCCCGCACAGTCCAATCCCTGCTGGAACACCCAGGGGCCAACTGCCGGTCCAGCCATCAGCCGCCGGGTTCTGCCCCCAATGACATAGCTCCCTCATGTATGGCTCCCAATACCTCTGCCCCCTCCCCCACTTTCCCCAACCCTCCCATAACTTGTAGCCTGCACCCTTCGCTGCAGAGCCCCCCTCAGGGCCGGACACTCGTCCGCCCCCGTCGGGTGAGAGTCCACCTGGCCGGCCCACTTGCAGTTGATGCACTTCCCTACTGCCCCCTTTGTACAGTCCCTAGTCTCGTGCCCATCCTCGGCACAATTCCCACAACCAACAATAATGGCAGGCAGACAGGAGAGATTTAGGAAGTCGAGGGAGAGCAACATATTGGATGGATTTGCAGTGGGATCTTAAATCCTTCGTGGGGACAACCAAGAGCCACTTGCTTGGTGAGATGGGCAGGGCTGCCTATTGGCAGGATAGGCTTGTTCAAAGGTAGTCAAAGTTATTCTTGTGACCCTCCACAGAGAAGGGAAAGTTCTGACTCGACAAGGGAAGTGTGCAGTCCACTTTTTTCCCCCTTGATGCCACTGGGAAAACCCACAACTGGGCCTTTGTGCGGCTGGTGTTCTCTGATGCGGCGTTCCCACCATTCTCGCACAAAATGCAAGACAACCTTGAAGTACATCCTTGCAACCTCCTCAGGCTGCAGCTGCTGAACCCCAAGCACTGTGAGGCACATGGCAGCCAGCCCCTCACACATACACAGTACACCCTTCGCTGATTCAAACTCCTCCTCACAGAATCTGCAATCTCGCCCAAGTGGTACATTATTAGATATAGAACTGTAAACAGGCCACATACCATCTGTAAACTATCTCACTCCAGGCAGGGAATCTCTCTTGTTTGCTCCTTGGAGAGACTGATTAACAACCTTGACTGCCTTTAGGCAGGCAGCCCTGCACTTTTCCTCCCACTTACCAACCTTCTCGATCAAGTAGCTCTCGGTGGTCCCATGGAGCGCAGATTCTTTTCTCGCCAGTTTGTCGGCTTCCTCATTCTTTTCAACTCCTGCATGACTTAGCGCCCAACCTTCCTTTGCCAAGGTCTTCAGGTCAGTCAGGCACTCCCAAACCAGCCAGGGCCTTTAGTTCAGCCTCACTGTCTGGCATAATATATATATAATTTTCCGTTTCAGGCCTCTACACAAGAGGTGCTGCACACACACCATCACTGCTAAGAGCTCTGGTTGGAAAACTGTAGCCAGCGCACCCAGGGGTATCAGATCCCTAGCTCATAAACTCCTACATCTACTAGGCCATACTATCTGTATAATATACTCGTACCATGGCCCCAGAGAGGAAGTACCCAATTCCCACATGGATTTTCCATGGATTCATACCCTGAAGGGAAGGTCGAAGTTAAACTTCATCTGTACTGAGTCCCTGAGATGCTGAACACCCACCTTATGTGCAGTCCACTGGCAACTCAGAGGTACAGAGTTGCCGATTCTCCGAGTTATTGGCAGAGAATGTACTGTGCACTTGCTAGGAGCTGGCTGTGACATGCTTTAGAATGCTCGACAGGCCTGCCCTGCAGCCAGAGGTGGTTGCAGGGATAAGGCAAGAGCCGAGCTACTTGATGGACGAGTAGGTGATCACATTTCTGCATGGGCTCTGCAAAAGTATCTGTGTGGCTTGTGGATAGTTTCCAAGGTGGCGCATCAAAGCATGGTATCGCCTCAAAAATAAAGAAACTATTCAAGAAACAGGTATAATGCTATGTATTTGTTAACATCAGTGCTGCAAGGGGGCTGAAAATGAAACATGAACAAGACCCTGAGAAGAGACAAAGGAGGAAGTTAACACTGGCGAGGGAAATAGAAGAGGACCTCAAGAAATTCAATTCCCCAGTGCAAACAAATTGCAGCAGTTCGAGCATTTACTCGATGGGATATCTCGCACAATTCAAAAACAGGACACAGTTATGCGAGATACTTCACAACACAAGAGAAACTGCACTTATGTTATCTACCAGCCTGAGCTTGTTATCGCTTTTTGCAAGGTTTCCTTCAGAGTGTCCGAAGTTTTAGGTGCTATGAATTAGGATAGTTTATCTGTGCCTATTCGTTGGTCATTGGAGGCGAGAAAATAGGTTCTGACTCGCTCCAAATCACTCGCCTGACATCACATTGCGATTTACTCAGCCGAATGTACTACACACCGACATTTGGCTCCTATACATCTGAAGGATATCCTAAGTTTCGATAAATGTAAAAATACAAAACAAATGCAAAAGCCCATTCGAGGAGTATCTGACAACTTACTAACAACCAATTTCACTCATGTGACTTAGGGAACACTCAAGTTTTGGACTTGACTTTCCAATTCCAACACAGCCCCCTCAAGTTCAAACTTCTTCCACAATCACTCGCTTGTACTAAACGGAGGTCCAACTGTGAAAATCAGGCACATTGTTTTCTGTTGATCGATTACGCTCTCTTCAATATTTTGCCTAATGAAGTGGCTTCTGATGTCAACGTGCTTGGTTCTTAATCTGTCTGCCAGGGTTCCTCCAACTCCTGGCTGTTGTACAAGACAATTGGTAGGTACTCAGGAAAACGCAGTTCCAGAAGAAACTTTGCTTCTTTCATACCTTCAGAGATACCCATTAGCTCAGATTCGATGTTTGACAAAGCCACTGTCTTCCGTTTCTTCGACGCCCAAGAAATTGAATCTACAGGGGGCCTAGAGGACATGAGCTTCCTCATGGACACCCACGCAATAAAATAAATTTTTAAAAAGTGTCGATCAAAAAATAAACCCAAGACGTTTCGAAGGCGTATACGTTGACAAAACCTCTTAGGCCTGGGACAAACAACATTCTTCAGTGGGACGTGGCATCAGAATGAAAACTGCATCTTGTCCCCTAACCTTCTCTTTTGTGCTTCACAAACTACCCTGAATTGTTTTCAGATTAGCACTGCCCCGTACGAAAAGCTTGCTTTCAGCGTAATTAAAGTCTGCTGCTGGCTTTAGTCGTTTAACGCGAACTCTTGATGTCGAGGCTGATCCTGCCAGGTAAAGGCACCAGATAAGAAATCGAGATGAATTTCTCACACGGTTTCTGGCAGCGAAAAAAACGAACGGCCCTGTTTTTCCTCCGAAGTTTTACGATAGTTGGCTCTGAGGAAGATAATTCAAAGACTGAAAGGATCTCAAATACGCAGACTGATTCTGACATTACCATAATGCACAACGCCCTGTAAAAACCGTATCACCTAAATCTATTTCTACGTGTTAACTTACGTCGAACTAACAAGTGAAATTCTTACCACCTTCAATGTACCCAACATCACAATACAATTGCTTATATTCGATATTTACGCTAATTTTTTTTGTCAGTATTATTGCACACAGTTACGCAAGGTACCGTTCGTATTATTACAGATATACAGATTGCGGCCGTTAGGCGACTAAAATTCGAGGCACAATCGCAGTACGGAAATTGTAACAGATTGACTAATACGACCTTAAGAATTGAATAACAGCTTAGGATTCCCATTAACCTTTTGTTTCTCTCTAAAAATATATACGTATTATTGACTAGCAGCTTCAATATGCGCCGGTAATAATAAAAATTGCCAATGCATGAGGGCAAAAGCCTTTGAAAGTAGCTTTCGAACTAAAGAAACCAAATTATGTCAGGCATGATCTGATGATGAGTTGTTAATCCTTTAGCGCTTGGTGTTCAGACAGAATTTCAGTTGATGAATGGAACGACAATTGAGGGGTCGGATTGCAACTCTTGCGGCTAGTGAATTAGCTCAGGCAACTTCTGTAGGAGGAAGAGTGGGGGATTTGATAACTCTACATAATGGGGAGCCAAGGGATACATTTGGTGCTACGCGTCACACAACTTTCCTCAGCCCCATTATACAGTTTATACGCTCTTGATAGAACTTAGCTCAATGCTCTAAATAGAAACTGTTCTTGCACAATCATAATTTGTTCAGTGGCCCCTATGAACACTGTCCTTTCATTCAGTGACCATTACGTAAGTAATTTACGGGACTTTCAAGATGATTTTTGTTGTTGAATGTTCACGTTTATGGTTCTGAAGTTATACAGAAAACATTGCAAAACATCTGGCGTGGCACAACACACAACTTTTCCTGGCCACATGTGCTTTCAACGATTTTCTTCGCTCTAGCAACTAATCGAATAAGTTTTTCATTCAGTTTATAACAATGTTCTACATAAAAACCGGTTCCGGAATTTATTGTGCTTCTTCTACTCAGGCTACGACCATTATTGAGTAATCAGTCAGCCTGAGATGAGATGCGCAGTTCTGGGTGAGTATTTGTGGTTCGATGTTTCGAGCGCTGAACTTAGTAATGAGCTACTCTTCGAGACGTACAAAAACCATTTTGAGTTAGTCACTAAGTACTAGGCCCTAGATTTAAATAGCAGCTCCTGCTACACGCAATTCGAGAGGTGAGGGACGACTAACTTCTGAGAAGCGCTACAAAAATAAATAGTGCGACGCATTCCACAACTGTCCTCAGTTCCACCTACACTCTAGCTACTAATACAATCTACTTTAAACTCGTTTCAGAGGAACTTGTTAAACACAACGTTCTACTCGCCAACTGGTCGTCCTTAGTTCCAGAATTCATCGAACTGCTTCTACTTATAGCACGACTTTTATTTAAAAACCAACGTATAAGTAATTAATGGAACTGTCATGGCTTCGTGATAACCATTTTGTAATTATAGAGGAAAAACGGTTAGTCAACAAAACTACGTTAGTTTGAATTCTGGAATTTCGGTGGTTGCTGCTGATTTAATTAATGATGCCGATTTTTTTGGGAACACTGGTGTCATATGAGCGGGATTTAGAAGAGAAAAAACTGCGCTAAAATCCAATAAGTTATTAAACTGCTCTCGTCATTTGAAAGTTGACTTGGCGTTATTAGGCCCACATACAACATTTAATCAAAATCTTTGAACATTCTTGAGAAAAAAAAGGTGTTTTGATCGCTATGATAACTATAGTTAGTTTTGTGCGGATTTTACTCGTACCCTTATTTTGTCGTTCCACAGTAACCTATATTATATATCAATGATTATAGAATATAGATTTCTGCGAGATTTTTGATAATTTATTGTGCTGCCCTCGTCATTTTCCCACGAATGAATATTTTACAGTATGATCGTGTTATTTGGGACTTTCCGGACAAACAGTTTAACCAAAATCGTTTGAGCCGTTATTGAGGAAGAAAACAACTGTTTTGATCACTGATAACTATAGTTAGTATTTTATGCTTTATTTTGGCGTCTCACGTTGATACGCAAGTTAGGTATTAGACCGTTCTCTCCATCGCACACACGAACAAACCATTTCATGTGTATAGCAACCCTAACGAAGATAAACTACCACTGCGATGCATCGCCTCCTCTAGTGCTCTACTCAATGTTGCTCTAGGGGTAATTATGTTATTCATGCTTCACGATCATTTCTGGAACACTCTCAAAAATGGTTCTTTTGCGTCGTTCCTTCAACTTTAGGATTTTTGGTGGAAGTTCATCTCCTTCACATAAGAAGGCAGAACTCGTTATTAGAACTCGAATTATGCTATGGTCATGATCAGGAAATATTGATTATTCTAGGCAGCGCTCACATCTACAGAGTTTGAAACTAATAGGAAAGGAAAATAGTTTAATTAGAGACTACGGATAAAATACAGAATACGTGAAACATGCTTTAGACACTGGACTTTCATAAGAGAAATCTGTCTGAAGTGCGCAGATAGACGAACAGAGCATGTATCAGGGGAGGAAGGCGATCCGTTATTACTTCGCAGGAACAATCGTCGTGGAAACCATTTTGCATTTCCTGACGATTTTGGGAAATTAGGTAAATGCTGAAAACAGCAAGTTTCGCGTCATGCTGGCATCTTGTGCATAATACAGGCCCTAAGACACTGGTCGCTTCCATAAGAAGGCCTCTGTAGAGTGTAATGAGACTGCGTTACAGCGACTTGTCAGAAGGTGTCCTCATCTAAGGTAGCTCGCTCTGACTACCTCTGACTGAAAAAACTAATTCGCTGGTTGACAAGGAGGGGCTGCTCACTGTTATCAAGTTGAGATGTGCAATTATCAATTTTTCCAGTTCCGAATCCTGTTGATGTGAGTGCTCAATCGCCTATACACGATCTCCATCAATATTCACAGGAAAGCGGATTGAGCGATTATGATTGTATTGTAAGTCTAGCATTGGGCCGTTTTTGGTGTTGGGAAAGAGAGACTCCCAGACCCACGGGAGCCCACTCGTGACTATTATAGATAAAATTATGCTACATGATGTGGTCCATCTGACGGGGGGGGGGGGGGCAGGATGTTTAGGGAGGCCTAGGAGGAGGCTAGTTGCTGTGCCCGATGATGGTTCGCATCCTCCAGGGCATCCCCTAGTGGTCCAGCGAAGGGAGATCAATCTGCTGTTCTTGAGCGAGCTGCACAATAACCAAGGAGCCCACTGGCTCAAGGACGAGCTGGGCACTGCTGCTGTCATAGTAGCCCAGCCAAGTATCGTCCACGTGACTGAGCATGATGGCCTAACGTTTTATAGTGTCTACTCTACTCCCAATTTGAGTCTTTGAGAGACGCCATAAGAGCAGCGGGAAAGTGGGTCCAGATGTGCAGTGATTTCAATGGTAGGGCTCTTGAGCGCAGGATGCTTCAGCCAACTCTTGAGGGTGGCTTAAGAAAAGGATCCAGTATCTCACAGAAATGAAGAATGATGAAAAGATCACTCCTGAACCTCCGACACTGCCCAGCAGAGTTTTTGTGGGAACAACTGCACGCTGCAAGATTCTCGTGCAATGCAATGTGCTAAATGGGTTCTTGATACGCTGAATTAACTTCATGGGACCACTAGAAGCAGACCGTCCCTCCAACATCCAACAAAAAAAGACTTGTGACGGGGAGGGGGGCTGCAGACTTTCAAAATGCAGCATTTAGTAACGCATCAGACGAATGTTCGTTACATTCACAATCGAAACATGAAATGAAGGTCAAAGCTCTTAATTCCAACCAAGGGCTAAAGGACTAAAGACAATTGTACTAGAAATTATCACAATAAGAAGAAGAAGATTAGAACACTTTCTAAAGCAAAGAGAAGTTGCTTTAATACAAATGCAGCTGGACGTATGTAATTTATTAATTAAAAACATGGCACTTGCCTACAGTAGATTACAAACGGCTACCCTCTAAAGGTCTAGAGGCGTATGAGTAGTCATGGTGTCAAAATCTGCTAGTATCGACAATTTCTGGTCAACTACAGCTACGTGAAGACACCCGGGAGAATTTTCGTTCGTTCAACCACTAAAACACAACCTCTCAAAAGCGCTTCTGTGAGTCAAAATACGAAAATCGTTTGACTAGTGAGGTCTTCTTCAGATCAGAAAAAAATGTGGGTTTTCTTCTGACCATTGTACCTTCTGACTCAGAAAAACTAAATTTTGTCGCGTAGTCAATGCATGCAGTCCACGATATCCACCGGAAACAACGCGAGGGACTGAAATGTACCAAAAACGGGATTTTTCCACACTCGCTTCTTACTTAGCTCTAACGATTTCGTTCAAACTCGCACACACATTGTAAAATTGGGGAGAAATAGACTCTTTCCAACAGAACAAAAAACACGGTTTCATTTATATCAAATTGTTTCTATTTGTGCTGACGACTGTTCAGAAAGCCTAGTTTACAAATAATTTCAACGTGGAACGCGCTTTTGTCTCGACCCAACAGCCCACAAATGTTGCTCTGGATTTAGACGCCTACAGGAACACGCAGGTCAGTATGAACTAATTTCGTCCAAACATGTTTATCAACAGACGGGCCACATTATTGAGCATGCTCTTTTTCTTTCTTTAATTGTGTATTGTCACAATAAATCAGAAAAAAATTTAATAAAAAATAAAAAATCAGAACAATTTTTTTTTTAATTAATAAAAATTTGCGAAGGAGCGACGAACGTGTTCTGTGATACATTGGACCAGACATTTAAATTCAATGATTTCAGTTTTGGGGGAGGAACCTGGGACTGGAGGCGTTTATAGGGACTAATCTAGGAACCAATGAAGTTAGAGGTAATACAAGGCCAACCATTAGGAATCCCCTCCAAGAGTGCATATTTCTGACTTTCAGATCCCTTTGTAAAGACCACCGATGAACTCTAATAACGTCAACAAAATCAGACGACATTTTTTCAAGTTTGCTAGAAGCGAGTTTTCGTGGGCATTCAGGGAAATTAAATTAAATTTCTGTAAAAAGCGTCGAATTAACATTTTCCCGAGAAGAGAACATTTAGAAGTGAAATTCCAGAATTTTTGGAGTAGCTCCTGTTTGTAATGAGCGTTATCAAACCCTCATCGTATAGGTACTTGACTGGACTGCTACAATTTTTCTGAAGAGTAAAGTTTACATCGGAATATTTGGGACTTTATTGTGCTGCTCTCGTTCAATTCCCACGAATGAGAATTTGACGGTATTGTATTACTTGGAGCTGTCTATACAAAAAAGTTAATCAAAATCGTTACAGCTGGTTTTGAGAAAAAAAAATTTGAGTGTTTTAATCAAAATGATAACTATGGTAAGTTTTTGGCGGATTTTGCTAAATCGCGTTCACACCTGGACCATTTTCCCAAATAGCGTTTTCAGTAGGGTAGCGTAAAGATTTGACGAGAACTCAACATTTTTGTTTCAGTGTATCACGTAACTTTCTTTTCCAAGCCAAGGAAAGTAAAAACTATAGCCTGAAGTACGAATTTCAAAAATGTCTAAACTCAGCGAAGACCTCACTTTTCAAAGGACCCTCACATACAAATTTTTTACGTTTCCAAAGAATGTAGAACGCATTAATAAAAATTCAGTGCGACGGAGGTAAAATGAAAAATGGTAGTTTAATTACTCCCGCTAAGAGGGTAGGTAACTCAACTTCAAGCAATCAACGTTTTCACCGACGATTCGCGAGACCACTAATTCATCATGGGAGCTGCGGAATCCTCATAACGAGACAGAAGCCTGAGTAGGAGGCTTCTCGGCTTACAGTCACGTCGTGTGTATGAGAAAAGTGAAGATATGCTACATATCTTGCGGCGAAGCGGCAGTTATAACGTGCACTTGAGCCCCTTGACTCGCGTGGTAGACCTGAGCGGAGCTGAAGCTTTCAGCCATCGGATGACTGTCGCCACGAACGTCTGGAATGAAAAGAAAGTATGAATCGAAAATATTGAGCGGCCAGCTAATCAAGATCGTAAGGCGGAAGACTGTCAGGTCTTGAGAGTGCATAGACAACTAATTGACAGTGAATGACATTTATGTTTGTGTTGTTCTACTTATGTCAGGCTGGGTGAGCTAACCTCCTCTGCCGTCAATAGAGAGCGCGTGCAGTTCGTCCTAGGCCGTTAATGTTGTGTGCAGCGTTACCTGAACACTCGACAACCTTTTCAGTTCATACTAGATTGGAATTTGTAAGTGTTGACAAGTTTTATTCGACCCTGCCCATATCATAAAACAGTTTTCCATACTGTTTTCTTTCTTTCTCACCTTTCCAACTTCCTTTTCTTTCGTCAGAACCACAAAAGCTTCCAGTGACATCCAGAACTCGTTTAGGTAAGTCCAATCGTCATACATTCCACTAAACACAGACCCACATTAACACTTTACATTGATCCCTACCCAACTTACTCAGACTTGATAGGTTGTTGGTGGAAGGCCTTGTGGAATTACTGCATAAGTTCTTAAAGTCGACACTAGCGATCTGTTAGACCTATTGGCGAAAGAGTTCAGAGTACAACGTATGTTTAGGAGCTGGAATGTGAAGTGGCTTCTGGAAGCTACCCTTCTGTAACCCAGGGAACTGCAGACCTCAGCCAAGAAATGGGATCATCATTCGAATGTAGGATCAGATAACCCCCCCTCCCCCCGTCCTCCACAGTGGACAATTTCTATAAGATGGCTTCAGTTCCCTAATCCACTTTGATCATCTGATTCTTCTATTTTCTCTTTACTTCCTCTAAGCGGTTCTTATTCGCTAGATTTGCATCCTCTCACTTCTTCGGTAACTGATGAAGGACCACAAGGGACCAATTGGGCGCTAAACTTGAGCAAAGTATGGCTGAGAAGAATTATAGGAATGATATCTAGTCACTATGTAGTGGGAAAGATCCTCCACAAGAACAACTCAAGGTGCTCAAGTGGGAAAATAGCAAAGGAGCACTTCCTGATGGAGTAGCCATTACAGTTAGGCACAAGAATCAACAAATTAGGGGAGTGAAGACTGCATGGCACAAGTTGGAGTTGAATGGAATGGAAATACATGGAGGGGCAGGTAGATTCCAGCTCCCCTTCTAAAGTAACCAAGCAGACTTCCACAAACTCTGAGGAGATGGAAAATGGACCTCAAAAGCAACCCTCTGCCTTGGCTGGTGCCCTGCTAACTTCTTCTTTAGCCAATAGGGGGAACTCTCAAATGAAATTGCCTTTCACTTCAGTGTATAAACTGTCTCCACAGTGTAATACGTTCCGTTTGTTAGAAGAACTGATGATGGCTTGAACTCCAAAACTGGTATACCCTTAAAAACTTCTCTTTGGGCAGGTTCTCGTAGCTGACAATTCCCACAATAAGGAAATAGCATCCTCATTGCACCAGTACACCAGCCTCCTTGCCTGATCTGGCTCTTCTTCTCCATTGACACAGCCTACTATTTCTCCTAGCACCCCTAAAGTGTAATAGTGGTATATGAGTTGTGTAGACTGAGAGTAGCAATAGACCTAAAGATCCTAAGCAGTCTGCACAAAAGCAATAGTAATTTCAACAAATATCACTACCAGATCTTCATTGTTCCCACAAGATACAGCGGTGTATTCTTGGCAATAGAACAGTCTCACAGTTGAGCAACTCGTTTTACCTACACACTACCAAAGGGAATTAACTCAGGAAGGGGAGAGACCACATTTTTCATCCACAACGAGAAATTAACAGGGATCATCGAGCTCGTGTCGCGAGTCTGAATCCAGTCACCGGTCATGGCCACAACTGATGGTGGGCGGGGACATTTCTAACACCATCCATCTCGTTTAAAGCTGTTTCGAATCCCAGTTGAGTTATTTGTTTCGTTCGGAGAGACCTTTTATTTATTGCATTTTCTCGCAACGAGTGCACTTCAATTTCCGTTCATTTATGATACTAATTTATTTTCGTTCAAGTCGTTATTAATAAACCAAGCAATCCGTTCTCTTTTTTTCATCTTTCGTTTCCAAGTAGTGAAGTGAACCAAAGTGTGCAAGCTCAAGAGTCAATCTCCCCTGCCCCATCATCAAATGGCAGTTTCACTGACCTCCTGATAAACAACTCCTGTTGCCACACTCTCTGCTCTGACGCCTGGTTCATACCTTTAACAGGCTCTTCTGTATCCCACATTTTTCTATTTTTATCTAAACCTCATTTACGTCTGCTGTACTCTTTTCTCGCATTGGATCCTTAAATACTCGACTCAACAATCGCCTTGTGAACGTCTGACTACATACCTCATCTTGCGAACTTCTGACTACTTTCTTGATTTTAATTTTCCAGCTTCATCAGTAATAGAAACCAAATGGATATCTGCAGTTCCACTTACTCTCCTCTTTCTTGAGAATCCAGGTCTTCCATCCACTATGAGGATCCCCTACATCGCACTCACATTTCTTCTGCCAACTTCTCTGTTCATCCTACTCTTCGTCATTGCTCTATCAGAAAGTTCTTTTTTATTTATCTATAAGTTAGTTACTAAGAGTTTATTCAATTGTTAATCTATTCTGAACCTAGTTTGCGTCTGAGTAGGGAAAATAGGCTGCACTAATTAGTCAAGCCCTTTCTCAATACAACTGCCGCTGTTCTTCTGTTTTTTTTTTTTGTGATTGGAAGCATATCGCGTGTAACGTAGACCAACGGTTAAGAAGCGGAAGAAAAAATTAACGAAAACTGAAGACTTGTAACGACTCGTTTGGATGAGACACAACCCCAACGCGCCGATTCATTCTTCAGTCAGATCGAATACACGTCATAAGAATCCTGACGAATTTGCACATTTACTGGGTCATCTGCATCCCAACTACTCATTTCGTTTTTTTTTTGTCTTCATTATTATTTGAGCATTGGATCATACAACTGAGTACATCACGTTGCATACTTACTGTTGAGGGGTGACGATCTCGTATGACTAGCAGGTATGTATTTAGAGAGTCTGACTGCAGGTAGAGGAAGAAACCCATTCACCAAAGGCATAACATCAACAGTTACAGTTTGTTCATCCCCTTTCTCGTCCCATGTCAGCACGCCTAAACGAAAATATTGATTAAGTGACACGTAAAGTTGAATAAGATAAAGTAATACAATGACACGAATTCGTTCTGTTGAGAATTTCAAACTTGTTGTGGACAGAATCCTGGTCTACAGAGAGATGGTACTGAGTCAATTAGGAACTTCTCAGAATCATTAAGAACTGATTCGCTTCGCTGAGTAATATCCACTTGAGAAATCAGCAAATATTTACGTAAATGAAAATTTATCTGGGTACGTAACTGTCAAGATCGATATCTGAGACTGAAGAACAAGGTGGAAGACAGGTATCAACCTGATATATTGATCCTTCACTTACAGAGAAACAGAGAAGAAACGTAGATAAAATGACAAAACCAATTACAATCGTTGACAAAGAGCAGAATAATTGGAACATTTGGAAGAGAAAGACGCAGTTTGGATCGCTGATCTCTTGAGACAAAACAGGGTTATTCCCGTTTGCCCACAACCTCACTGTGTTAGGCCAAGGCGTCTTTGTTTACGTCCGTCGGATTACTCATTGCGCCGCACACCGTGACTTGTCCGCAGCAATAGCCCCCTTCAAATTCTGCCGTCGACTCTTCTAACTACGCCACGAGCTGAGGACTTCTACTGCACCTCCCCCAGCCAGGGTCTCTCTCTCTCTGTTTGAAGAAATTGCTAGAGGTGGGCTTCAAACTCTGAACAACGAATCACTTGAGTATACTTGTGGAAATCAATTTGTATATGAAAAATAGAAGTAAAACAGCAAAAGAAAAAACAAAACGTCCAACCAAACCAAATTAAATTGGTTAAAGGACGAAAATAAAACTTCTTCACTGTTCACACTTATTGAGAAAAAAAAGGAAAACGTGTCTCTGACCGGTTAATGCGGAACTTCGTACTGCTGGACGTTGTTGCGAAGTAAATCCGAATTCTTGGAAATATTGGTTTCCTTTGGATGCTGATGACCGTAGGAAATTTTCGGTGGATGCTGCTGACCACTGATGTATAAAAGAGGAGAGGTTGAGCCAAGGCGATGCGATGGGTAGCAAGAATGAGAATGATGGCGGAGATGGAAGGCGAAAACGGTGGAGACGGTTCAGGTGATGGAGGGAGGCAACAACAATATTGAACATGTGAGGTGAAGTTCAAGGCTGACCAGTAAGTAAACGAAAAGAAAAGAAAGTAAACAAATAAAACTGCTCTTAGGCGTAAACTCTCTCATCTGCAGCATTTTTGAGTGAATTTCGCATCCTTTCCGTGTTCTTCTACAAATTACTTCCTTCATACAAATACAGTCGATTAACCGTACTATACACTCAGTTTTATGAGAACCAAGCAGAATAACGTCAGGTCCACAGAAACCAAATTCATTTGAAGGCAGCTTCATATTTGCCTCAGGTACAGACAAATTTTGTATTTGAGCATCAGCCCTCTGTTTCAAATTCTCAGTTCACTGCAGCGATTCGATCTCGTCCAGGAAGACTTATTCAGAAGCTGTTGGAGGGGGGAGAAATGATCAAGAGGTTACTACAATTTGTTTGTGTCCGTTGACAACTAAGAATAAAGATGCCGTTTTATAAAAACTAAAACGCTTTCAAGTTCGTATAAACGAAATGAAAAACAGGTTGAATTTGTGCAAGAATGTATATTGTGCTAAAACAAAGTTGTGTGATGCAACGCACAATTTTTAAAATTTTAATTCCCTTTATTTATGAGCTTAATTAGGGCCAACCAACAATAATGGTAATAAACATTTGGATTTGCAACAAATTAGTGCCTACGGCTAATACTTCTAAAGTACACGAAATAATCATTATGAACATGAACAGAAGTTGAAAACATTACCTTTAGGTTTTCCGCACACGGCCCACATGTTATGTTCGCCAAAAACGTCGTACATCAAGCTCGAGTCGTGATTAGCGTGCAAACGGACGACTTTAATATGTAGTTGGCACACGGTACTCACTCTGCAAAACTCCGACCCTCGTCCTGATTCGACTTTACATTCGACTACGTATAATGTCTGAAATTGAATTGTTATCATTGACAGCATTTATTATTTTTTTACTAATTTTAGATCACTAACAAGAACTATTAATGTATTTGTATGACACAAAGCTGACTTGTGAGCCAATCTTGAGAACAAGTTCGTGTGATAGCGAACAGTTCATTGGATTGTTTACATGAGCCAGGTTTAGTAGTATTTTCTTGCTTACATAAAGGTATTAATACGTCCCACTTGAGCAGGCAATCATATTTCTTATACGCCCGACCTGATGTGTGACATGAGCTACCAAAGAAATGCCCAGACGAGCATTGTTCTCGATCCAATAAAAACACTCTTCCCGCTCAGATCCATTTATGATTTCATCCCTTAGCTCCAAAACTAACGCAGTTACCCAAAGACAACATAGTATATATTCAACTGACTCAATACTGGTCCAACACTTTGGCGGTTTCATCTGAATTCAGTTCATACTCAGCCTTGCATTCCTTAATCGAACTAGCCATTCTCCTGAAAATCGAACTACAGTCACACACACATAACTTTTGATGACGCTTTCAAATTACCTTCTACTGATCAGTATTCAACAGTCTTTCTCTATAAATACCACCGCAAAAATTCAAAAAATGCAAAAAAAAAAAAATACTTTTATGAGTCTTGAAATTTTTACGGTAAATGGCGTAACTGAATTCGATCAAATTGTTATGGATGTTATTGGAATCTGTGGGGACTACGGAATGGAATGAGACCTCTGTCTTTACTTCTGGGAACATCACACTTGCAAAGGCAAAGTCAGGAGATGAACTGTGCGAGGGACGACACAAGGACTTCGGGCTGAAAAAGGCTTTTGAGCGGAGAGGATCTATCTTCTTGGAATTACACTATTACGAAGCAAGGAGTCTTTTTTTGTATTCGATCTGCCAAGTGTAGAGCGAGAAGCCCTTCTCTCGGGTGGTTAATAAGTTGGCTGGCAAGAGAGTAGTAGAGATGATAGGAGAGTTGTACCATGAGAGAACAGAGAAAACTAGACTTAAACATATAAATAACAAGAGTAGAGTAGAAAGTACATACTGACAAGACGTTCTTACTGAAGGCAATCAAATGAGGTATTCATAACATGCTAACAATAAATTCGTTACTAGTCCAATTCTACAAATATCCCCCTCTATCGCTCCGTGCAATGTCATCTTCTCACTAACCAGTGCAACTGCTGGACAAGAAATTCCCGCATCCACCTAGGCTAAAGGGATAGCACACGTGAAGATGCACAGACCCCTGAAGCACGTCACCATGAAGACATGACCATTCTAGAAGTGGGAGTGATGTTACAGGCACGAGTGGACTCTGGAGTGGAAAGGAGACGGAGGGCTCCACTCTTGGGAACGTCACATTCACAAAGCCGAAGTTGAGAGATGAACCATGCAAGGGAGGTGGCAAGGATCCATGCAGTCTGGCTGAAAGAGGCTATTGAGCAGAGTGGGTCAAATCTTGGAATTATTGTATTAGACCTGAAAGAACTGACCTATAACAAAACTTATAGGGTACTCTCAATTGACTAATACCTACAAACATAACCTTGATCTAATTTTCTCAAAAATGGCTGCTGATCCAAGGTACAGTGCCGCATGCCCTTCGGGTAGAGGAAAGTAAACTGTTAGTTTTCAAGAATTACTGGAAGACATGTTCCTCGCAAATCCAAACGCAGCTCAATAATTCAATAAAAAAATATTACGGCACTTACCAAGGTATTACTTAAATCAAATAGGCACTTGTAAAGAAGTGGGATTTGAGACTCAGATCCATCGTCCGCTTCATAATATAACGTAAATTCAGTCTTAAGAGGCACATTTTCTACATTTTGCAAGGCTTCCAAACGCCACAAGAAATTCACTTTTTTATCGGTACTAACAACCTAGAAAAAGAACGACAGGTAACATATCAAGCACATTATTAATTGCCGACATAGACAAATTTGTTGAGTCGGAGGATTCAACTTACTAAAGCTTTATCGGGTGGGTTGCAAGGGCTAACGGTGATCCCTTGGGGTCCAAGGACTGTCATAACTGGATCGTGCACTCGGATTGTTTGTGAACTGAGCCCTGCCACCGTTACGTTTAGAAACTTGTTCATTTTGGCTGACTGGAGTTTTACGATAGCGTAGAGAGCTGGTTGAAGCTGAAGAGATATCATTTCTTCTTCATCAGACCATGGAGTTTTTACTGATATCTAACACAAACAAATTATACGTCATTCATTTTGAAAGGTAGATAACCAAATTCAAAGAACACAAAGAAGAAAGGGAATAATCAGTAGATTGAATAAGCGAGGGATATTTATTTATCTATTTCCTGGGTCGTTAGTGAGCCTTGTAACTCACCTCAGGTGTGTATACCTGTTGCTTCTATTGCCTCATTGTGCTTCTGAACTCCTCCATTCAGCCTTACACATTTCCATTTTTTTCAAAACCTTTCAGTGGTCTACCCAGGTGATCTTCGTGGGGCTGAGCAAAGTTAAAAGTAACAAAGGTATTTAAGGAGTGATTTCAACTCACAGTATGAACGATCGGCCCAATTTCCTTGTACGATGGAAGGGGCGCGTGAATCAGAAGCGGCGCGTTAAAGGTACTCATAGGCCGAATTTCCGGTAACTCAAGGTGGAGATGATCTTCTAATAAATCACCGCTAACGCCCTGCTGCATGGAAAGCCCTGTAGATGACTTCAGCTCCAGTTTACACCCCTGGGAATAACGTATCGTTTTGTTAACATGAAACAAATTAAAATAGGTGTTGAGGCTTAGGAAGAGATGGTGTATTGAACGCCACTGAAGCAAAGAGCCCAGGGTAAACAATCATACAGTACACTTAAAGGAGCAGCTTACAAATACAGTTCACGGCAGAAGGGTTTACGATAATAGTAGAGGTCAAACGTAAGCCAAGACGTGAAATCGGATATATGATGGAAAGTGGAATGCACAAAATGCAACGAAAGTATGTCGTCACCCCAAATGTAAACAAATAAGTTAAATTAGATGTAGCACTCACCTTTGTTTCTTAGCGTCCTAAAATTGAGGGGGAGTAGGCCGTTGTGTTGTGTTTCCAAAAAGGAAACCACATTTGGCGACAGCTTGTTCTGCCACCGCCAAATGTACTCAAATAGGTATTGGCCGAATGCTTCCTTACATTCCACACAACCTTGATTGCATTTACACTGCATTCAGGACATAAATACTTGCCAGAGATCAAACCAACATTCATACAGTTACAGTTCTGCATCCAGGCTTAACTGCGGGAGTTCCGACCAGATGGCCCCTACCTCCCTCAGACCCGCCAGTTTAAAAACGAAGGAAGGGCTGTGTTTCCCGTGGTACCATTTTGGGTCAAACAACCCTTAAGGCCGGAATGGTTACAGGCATTCGATGGCACTTACGGTTTTTCCTCTTCCCAGGGTGGTACAGTTTGGACTTGCTGACCTCCCTGGGGTTTGGCCAATCCGCAGACCCCCAGAACATTACGTTGGCCTTGCACTCTCAATTGATAAATCAATCCAGCCGAAATGAGTGTATTCGTGGCTTGTAGAAAAATCGCCGAAAACGAAGAGGGCAGTGAGGAAAGTACTAAGCAGAGGAGGTGGCAATATCGTATAGAAAACACTAGCCAAACTCCTTGGTGGCAGCTTGAGGGGCCGTTTGGTTGCATAGTGCAAAAGTTCAGCCTTAGTCTGGAAAATGCAATTCACCTGAGTGCATAGTCCACTGCACCTCACCCACCCACGGTGCCATCACAAATTAAGTAACAGGCTCCAAAGGGACGAACTGAAGGCAACATGTGCTCACTTCTTGGCCCTCCATATTTGTGAACTGCGGGGCAGGTTGCGTTCTTGTTTGACGAATCAATCGTCGAAATCGATCTAACATCGTAACACAAATTTAGTGGAAATAAGCAATCGTACTTTCTCAGTTTTATTATTGAGCTGGCATAGGTTGAACTGTGTCCCAAATGTTGATCTCAGGCAACCAGGAGGTTTATTAAGGCCTTAGCAGCAGGTTAAGTTCTCATTCAGAACCTATGTGATCCTTTAAACGCAATAAGGTTTTCCTGGAATGCATTGAAAAACATAGGGGTGTTGCAGGAAATGAAAATGGTAATGTAGGTGTTAGTTCAGAGCCGATGATAAGCATACCTAGATTTGCCTTTGGGACGCCAATCGACGGGCTACACACTAATCACTACGTGGAGGCAACTGAAGAGCCTTAGAGCAAGTACATTGATTGGGAGCACCATAGCCAAGATAGACTCGCCTCCTTGGGTTGGAGCTGCTTTCTCATATCTGCTAGCTCGCCTTTTTCATCATCCTCACAACTTTCTCCAGCACTCTTCACACCCTTTACGTATCGTATTCTGGCGCAGGAGAAGAAATGCCTTCTAAACGTAGTCCTGGCTAGGAATGCTCCGCGTTCCATGGACAGTAACACAGATAGACACCACACCTAAATTTCTTAGAAGCTGGGGAAAGAAGCAAGACTGTTCAAGCATCACAATTGTGCTAAAATTGTAGTAGATTTGAGTCATAATAATACAACAGTGAAGAAGTGGCCACCAACAGCACTAAGTAGTAGTGAATAAGTTGGATCTAGTATCTACTCCAGCATCATCTAGACTGCTGATATCTACATGCAAGGGTATGCCTTTGATGAATACCCTAGCATGAACTTCAACATACTCGAACTCAAAAATGACAGCTTCCAGACTGGAAGGAATCGATCAGGCAGTCTACCACCTTTAAGCGGGTTTACACGAACGATCTTAGTCCATCCATAAGTACCCCTCACCCACTACAAACAAGCAGGAACAACCAAGTTCATAAGACCATGAGAAAATGAGATTACCAACAAACCTCGTTTATGTGATGACCCTGAGAGTTGATTTGCAGTATTGCAGACTGAATGAGACCAGCGAGAAGTTCACTGCTATTCGTAAGAGCTATAGTTGGCAATGTGTGGACCACCTCAAATTGAATTTTTTGAGTACTGGGAGGCGAAAGAAGTTCGAAGTTATCAGTCAATGAGATACTAAGTTGATTTAGACGGTAAGTGCCTGCTTCATTGAGCTGAAAAGGGCATTCAGTATAAATTATAACGTCGCGCCAGGAGCCCACACAATTAAACACACTTGAGCAATAAATAAGCTAACCTCAGAGGTTAAAACTAACGTATTCGATCCGGGTTTGAGCAAGACATTCTGGCAGACTAGAGAGCGAGTGAAGTCAGACTTCGTGACTGAAGATACTTTCCTATATTTGTTATGGCTGTCCGTTCTCCTGAAACGAAAAAAACCATGTACTTTCAATTTCAAGTTGAGAAATCCAGCGTTTACGAAGTTGCAATGCTATTCATTAACTAATTCAGTTAATTAATCACTCGTTAAAATATAATGAGTGGCACCAACAAATTGTAAACTCCCGTTAACAAATTCTGAAGCCAGAACAAGCGAATCCCACTTGCATATTGAATTTGGGTATTAGTTCTGTCATGCTTCTACTACTTGACATATCAACGTTTGCTAACACACCGAGTCGATGCATCTCAGCTATTATCTTACGCCACACATCTCCTGTTTGGAGCGAAAAATCACTCCAAGTGATATGCCCATTTGCGTGCTGCAGTTTGCACTCAATAGCCCCCCAGTTCAACCGAACATTCGATTTGCCTTTACAGCAGTGAGCTACAACCTACGAATTCCCTTCATCGTGACACTGCACCTCTGTCTGTGGCGCCTACTGTTGACACTGATGTCAATTTGTGTGCAGCTCACATGTCAAGATTGGAGGAACTCACTTATTGTGTTGATTAGTACCTGCTGAAATCCGTCACAGAATTAGCCGTTATAAATTCCTAGTTTGGATCGCTCATTCTTCATAAAGCACACCAGCTCACGTCTGCTGTGAATACAACTACATCCAAGATTTACCATGAATATGATGGGCCCTTCACAGTGGTCAATGTCACGGAAGAATCTGCACCCTCAGCGACTACCATCTCAGATCTTTGAGCAGTTTTCCTCGAATTCAATGTCTAGAAGAGCGAAAGTGTAGGCTACGGCTGATTCTTGAGGTTGAGCTGATTCCTTCAACAGGCTGCACTTTTCATGACGTGCGAAAAGAATCCTGGCGTGCTGCTGAAAGCTTATCTATACTTGGCAGGCTTTACGCAACTGCAAGCAATTCTCAGCGCTTTCTCAGTTTGAATAAAGAACAATGGTATCAGCCCATACACTTCAATAAACTTACAGGCAAACCAGTGTCTACAGATTTGTAAAATGAGCGTGAACAGTTTGTGTTTGCACAGTAGAAGGAGGAAGAGAAAAGAGAGTTGTCGATATCATGCTTTAAAAAAAAATTGTCCGCTTTGTTGCCATCGTGGGGAAACGCCTACAGAGATAGGACTGGGCAGTCCATTGGGTTTTTTGGAGCTACATTCTGGCGTTATCTCATTATCGTCGGCTCAGAACGCAAAGAGTTTCCATCTCAATTGAAGGCATACCTTTCGACTACAACTACAACGAGAGCGACACAGTTGCAGCCCCCCCCCCCCCCGCAAGAAGGAATCCTGAGATGTCTTGAAATGAAGTAGAAGAGACTGATACCTCAGACATCTTACTGTACCTGTTTTTCTTCGATTATTACTTCTGTCCCTTTGTTCTCAATTTTTTTATTTTGAATTCCAGCTTTACGTTTTGGAACTTCTGCGCTTGCCACATTATACTACTTCGAATGAAGAGAGGAGACGTCATTCAGCAAGTTTTGCTCATTTTACTATCGTTCTTGTGGCATGCCGTAGGTACATAGATTTTACTTTTATTTAACTACCCTATTCCTCACATCGTATTCCCTGTAAAAGTTCATACTTTCATTTCCTTGCAAGAACCTACATCCGTAATCATTACTTTTTTCCTGTTTATTTATCTGCCAGTTTTCTCTTCGCTATCTTCCCCAGTCCTTTTTGTATTTCGTCACGCGAGCTTCGTCCCTACAAATAAATTTCCAGGGCATGGTCAATGCTGCAACTCTGACATTGCAGTTACTCGCCTCCACTCATCAAATAGAAAGATCTGTCTTGTCACATTTGCGCTTCTGGGCTTGCCAAGAGAGAGATTGCAGTTTTACACCAATGCAATGATTTCCGTACCCTTTGAGAGGTGAAATACTATAATTGTGTAATCTTTAATTAATAAGTGTGCCAGAGAATTAAAAAAACTAATAATTATAAAGAAGATAAGACAGTCTGGAGAAAAATCAATTTTGAAAGGATTCCTTCCTTCAACATATTTCACTCCTTAGTTTTAATTAGACTCCCCAGCCTTTGCAAAAGTAACTCCGCATGGAATGGACTTGGCCACAGAAACGAGCTACTGAAGTGCAACCTTACAAAGTTTCCAAGGACCGATACTTCTCTTTTTTTCCATTATTGATGATTAATATTAACAACAACTTGAAAAAATCAATACTTTTTGAGACCAATTATCGGGATTTTTGAAATACTGATGATGACCCCTTCCCTAGCTACAAAATTAGGGAAGCATTAATAGAACCATCCAACATTGTACAGTTTGTCTCTAAAATAGCAATAAATAGACATTAAGATACATAAATATAAGTAACATGGAGAAAATATAGCCAAAGCCAAACCTGATAAGTGACTTCTGATTCTTCAATTCGATACAAGCGAGAGCCAAACTTCTATCCTGTTTGTAGTCTAATCTAACAGCAAGCGGAAGCCTCTGAAGGAAGGGATTAATTGGCGCAAGAGTTTCTTTTGATTTCCTTTAAAGTAATAAACGAAATAAATAAATGAAGACAGCCAGGAGAAAAAAAAACAACAAAAATACTCGAAGAGACAGGCAAGCTGAAACTTCATGCATGGGCAAAATATGAATGTTTACTCAAGACTTAGAAGGGCCAATTCGATTCCTGTTACATTTAACACGAGAAATACCCAAAAATATTGTTGACAAAGAACAGGACGAAGTATCTTCATAGTTACAAAGCAATATTTTAAGCACAAAATGACTACCCACGCAGTAGCGTGCTGGAAGTTGCACAGTTTCTTGCCAGACGAAGCTAACAAAGCTCAGAACTAAAATTTATTATTGACATTTATTGAGACAGGAAACTGGAATTTCGAGGCACGATTCAAGTTCTTAGTCAACTTTTTTGAGAAAGGGTGAAAGTGATCGAGCTCGTCAGTCGCCAATCGTCAGGATAAAGTAAAGGAATCAAATTGAGCTTTCAGAAAATTTTGCATCGAAATCCGAGATTCACATGAAATGGTAGGTATTAACGTTTTTGGATATGACAAACATAAAAATAATGCCTAGTTATCCTCCTTCAAGTTTTACTTCTTTTTTTTCTCATTGTGTAATGATTAGTTTTGAGATACCAATAAGAACAATTAAGAACAATGTTGGGTTTTTGGCGTGGACTGTATGAAAAGTAAGGTTTTATTTACTCTTTTTCGGTGGCGGGTAAACCGATAAGGTAGAAAGTGATTCTGGTTGGAATTCCAGGAGAGCGAGGATTCTGTGGGAACGGAAGGAGCGTTAGGCTTACCTTAAAATTCCAGGCGATTGAATACTGGGCCGGCCGAGAGAATCCAATGTACCGAATTCGGTGTTAAGAGTCGTTTCACACTCCAACCATTTTCCGATTTTTCGATGCTTAAATTAGTAACGAGAGGTGTCCGAAAAGTCAGATACCACAGCCGCAACGATTTAAGTGAGTAACAGAAAAAGGGAGCGATGGGAGGCTGAGGATAAAAAAAAGAGGGCGCTATCGCCAAGCCCCTGCCACTAAGATTATCGAACCAAGGTCCGAACAAGAATTATCGCCATTTCCCAAGCCCTGATAAGGTTTAACCCAGTCATGACAACCTAGAGTAGTTGTTCGTTTTTGTAACTGACTCAAAAAAACAATATCTGTTTATAAAACTTATAATATTGCATTGCTAAGGAAGTTGTGGAACGAGCCCTCCCCTCTCTTCCACCACCGTTACCCCCTTTTACGCCTTTTAATACTCTATTTCAGAGAATATTAAACAAATTTCTTGGATCTTTGCTCTCACGAAGATTCATAGTCCGAAGAAACCCGGGGTATAAAATCAGAGCTTTAGATCACTGTAAATTTTTTCCCTGAAGTCAGTGAATAGCAACATTTCCAAACCAATCGTACTAGAAGCAACTGACACATGAGAGTAGAAGCACCATTTAAGGCACATGGTAGTGGATTAGCGTTCAGAATGGCAGTCAAACGATAAGAATAAATACATGTTCAGATCTCAGTGTGTTGACAATACCAGGGGCTCAACAAGTCAAATCATTTACAAAGATTCAAATATCCCAGAACAGGCGTTTTATTTTCAAACCAATTCTACGAAAACATTTACAGAAAATAAAATGTGGGCACTTGTTAGCTGAGAGTATCCTGTAAGTTTGATCACACACGTTATGACGCCCAAACCAGAACAATTTTAGATATAGAAATTCTAGGAAGTAAGTTTATTACTAATTAGTGAATTGATTAGCACTCCATGCCAAGTTTCGTAAACAGCAAGTGCCTAATCACATTTATTGAGAGAAATCTATCGGTTTCCGTTTATTATAGTTTAATCTTGGATAATAAAACTGAGCCACTACTTCCCTGTTGTTGAGTTTGTTCTCAGAGGATGATTGGTTCAGTATCTTTTGTCCGGTGGAATCGTCCTCCGTGTTTACAAATAATCAAATAATTCCTGTTCTCTTAAGGTGCCCCCGTACCCCAGCACAGCCCCTCACAAGTACACAGTACATGCTTCGCTGACTGCAGCCCTGCCTTACAGAATCTGCAACTCAGTATCATCTGCAGTATCTCTAACTTACCTTGGCTACTTACCTTAGTGGAAAGGCTGCATATTATCTGAATAGTTTCTCTCTCCGGACTGAGAACCTCTCTTGATCACTCCCTGGAGAGCCTAAATGGCACACCCCTGCTAATAGGCAGCCCTGCACTTTTCTTTTCAGTTGCCAGCCTCCTTATTCTAGTGGTTCTTGGTGGTCCCTACAAAGAGCTCCGGTACCTCCATGAGAAGAGCAGATCCCTATCTCGCCAGTTTGTTGGCCTCCTCATTCCCTTCTATTCCTGTATGATCTGTCACCCAATACCGAGTAAAGGTGTTCTCCTTTGCCACAATCTTCAGACCAGTCAGCTATTCCCAAACCAGCCTGAGGAAACAGTATAAGACGCTAGGGCCTTTAAGTGCAGCCTGACTGTCTAACATAATGTTTATCTTTTTCTGTTTCAGCCCCCCACGCTGGAGGAGCTGCATGCACACAATCACTCAGGATTGGGGCTTCTGGGAGCGAACCCAGCTCACTTTTATTTGGGGGACACTTACAATATGGATAAAACAAAAGAGAGAGAGGGAGAGAGTACCTCCCCCTCACATTTCTCAGCAGCTGTAATTTGTAAATGCAGGGACTTAATTTGTTAAGGTATTTTTTGTATTCTCTAAGACACGTTTAAGATTACTTTCCTTTAAGTTCCCATCGTCAATGAACCCCATTCAACAACAATAATTGAGTTATTGAAGAAAAGGGTACAAACGAACCGGCGAATGGTTTCAGGAACGTCACGATGCCTCTTCTCATTTTTCACTCCATGATGAGAAATAGCAGCTGAAATAACAGGAACAAAAGTGTCTACAGGTAGGTGACACATTACGTTGAACGTAGCTGTCACTTTAGTGCTGCCGGAATCAACTTGAATATCGACATCCAACAGGCTCAAACAGTCAGTCAATGTACCGGTCCAAGGAGGATCTGCAAAAGCAAGCATGATTAGAAATAAGGAAAGATTGTGCGGGAAGTGAAAAAAAAGAAGGGTGCGAATATTTGAACAATTTTCTAATACACAATTAACACCACTAAGTACAACGATTTTATTGAATTACAGGCAGACGAAGTAATCTGAACAGCTTCATAACCTTTATGGCCTACAGAAAAAGATCTGTTACAAACGCATCATACGAACTTTCCTCACGCCTACGCTATATGCATTCAGTGATTGTTGTCCCTCTAACAACTAACTTAACCTCTTATAAAATTATGAAGAAACCGGCAGCATTTAATGTTCAATTGCCAACGACTCTTGTTGAGCGCTGCTACATTATTTGTTCGAACTGTTATTTGAAATTTGCGGTTCATGGAGTTTGTTCTTTCTTTAACTGTTAACGGCGACTTCGAGATCACCCGCTCGCACCATGCGTGGCCATTTTCCGCCATTTTTCTCGCTACCATTTTTCTATTGTATGAAACGTCCGTTGTTTCATGATACGCCATCTCAACCGTTTAGTTCGTAATTTACCATCGTGTTTTGAGTCAATTGCGTATCGGTGTTCGCGTTTGGTCGGCGGAATCTGCGACTGGTTCACGAAATTACGAACATTCGTGGTATCTGGAACTATATGTACCGTGGACATCCCAGTACGTCAGTGCCACAACGTTTTGTTGGAAAGAGTAATCCCATTGTAAATAAATACAGTCCATTTTCAATTCTGGAGTTCCCCAATATTAAACATTATTGTTGTTTTATGGTTTCCATGTGTTTAGACACTAGCTTCTTCGTTGTGACACTCACTTCACTTCAACTTTCTTTGCTGCGGAGTTGGTGTAATTTTTTCATGTTTTCAAATGAGTGAGAACCCAGATGGGTTATGGGTTATGAGCTCTCTGTTTACAGTTCCTACTCGAGTTCAAGGGTCTCGAAACACACTTGTTCACCCGTACCTACAAACATGTACGCATGTATTTTGGCTATATGATGGTCTCTACAAGCACCTTACGACGGCCCTTGAAGAACTTTGATGTGTTAAGACAAGTTTTTTGACCTAGACATTGCTGAAAAAGAAGTAGTTGATATTGTTTGGGTCAAACTGCATTCTTCCAGGCCCCAGTTTATTTACTAATAAATATAATAAACCCTGCTTCACCTATTTTGTACCCTTATAGTATATACGCGTATTACATAGGTTATTTATGGAACTTTCAGCATGATTTTTTAGGGAAGGTTCAAAATTAGAGCAAAAATCATGAAACGTCAGCTTGATTTCTGAAATGTCTCGAGTTGCTCTTAGTTTATTTATGAACATTTTTCAATATGCAATTTTAGATTTTGCAAGTTGGATACATGATAATGATCTGCTCTAAATACTCATTAGTGTTCCTACACATTGCTAAATCGCATAGTCAAGTTGGTACAATGCAAGAAAACCAACATCAAAGCAACGTCAGGGGTGGAACAAGGGCATCTAGGTTCCTTACTGTTCCTGTTTTTGACTTCTCGCTATGCCAAAGAATCGAAATATCGAAAACCTAATTTCTGTGTGGTTGTCTGTAGTTACATTCGAGGAAGAACGAGTGGGCGATTGAGCTTCTTTTTTATTATTGATTTTTTGAATGAGCATTGCAATCATATTGTTGGAGGTTTGCTTCGTTCCTCACTTGAAACGTCCATGGCACATCATTAACAGTGCGTGCTTTGCACTGTTGTAACTGTTTCCAACTTGCGTCTAACCAAATAATGTGAGTACATGCTACCTCCACTAAGTTGTAACAACGCAAAGAATTTCCTTGCATAATGTTCTTCATTAACAGAAAAAGAACAAAAAACTAACCAGGTTTAGCAGATTCCAGAGTTGCCTTCATTGCTTCATAATGTTTCAGTCTCACGGGTAAATCTAGGTCTGTTGTGCAAGCAATCGACAAACACATTTTTGCGTACCTGTAATGCCCACAGAAGCATTAACATCCAAAGTATGGCATCATTCAGCTTTACTCAACACAACTAATAATAAGGTATTGAACAGATCAGGGCAACCTAAGTGTAAAAAGTGATTCAATGGAATGAGTAATGCCAGGCGTTTTTCTCGCACGCAAAGAGCGAGAAAAACAGCGCTGTGCTTGTACACAGGAAGCAACTTGTAATACACTATGACAGTTAACGCTTTTCATTGAATGGGGAGAGTGGCATAGGCTTTCCAGACAGGTTCTTTTTCGCTTACATCTATATTTCCTTCTTTCTTTCTTCCTCTGCCACGGTTTTCAAATGGAACGCCTGTGTCAAGAATGTTGTGGCAAGATTCTAAACAAAACAGTCACTCTTCTAGATTTCCGCCTTCTTGGAGTTGTATGAGGTCCACGTTGGAAAACCAGAATTAGCCCTTCGAAACCAACCAACTGTACAATATTTCTTTGGTCTTGATGCTCTTTTAGCTAGTTCAGGGGGTGAGGCAATGGGAAATGGAGTCGACGACGTGGTTGTGTGCTGACTGACTCCAATGAAAGGCATCGATCAATCGTGGTCTAGTGGATAAGACATTTGATCATAATTCTCGACGTAAGTGGAAGATTGTGGATCGGAGCTCTGGCGCAATTGCCGTAATTTTTGCCTGAGTCAGCAGCTCTTCATAATATCTCCTAACTTACCTCAGTACAATTGGCGCCCAACTAGTGGTCGAACTTCTTCATTCCAAGGAAAAGAAGAGGCCCAGAGAGAAAAAATTAAGAGAGAAATAATGAGACGAATTCTTGGGTCTGTGAATTTTTGCCTGAGTCAGCAGCTCTTTAAAAAGCATCTCGAAACTACTTCAGTACAGTTCGATTAAGCCTCTGATATTCGCCACGAGGACAGCCAAATTTCAAAGGCAGACAGAGCCAATAGGAACAAATTTTTGTGGTTCCTGCTTTCCAATTTCAAAGAAGGCTCACGTTCCAATTCCAGTTTTTGGCGTTCTACACCAGAGCTTTTATATTTTATTTTCTGTCCCTTTTTGGCTGTACGTAGGGTACAATTATTTTGTTTTACTGTTTGCTCCTTTTAGAATTTTGTTAGAAGGAAATATGTTAGTGCAACAATGTATAATTGAGTTGAGATTAGGTCTTCGCAGTGCGGCGCTCTTGTCCGCACCAGTCAGTATTCTTAAAATCACCATGGTTGATTCGATCGTCGTTGTTATCAACCTCTTTGGGCAGCAGCCCCCTTATTTCGTCCCGAAATATACGAAGAAGATCGTACTGCTCAAGCCATTTTCCACACACGTTCTCGAACTATTCCTCGTCCAGGACGATTATTTGTGTGGTGGCCACCATTTGAGTCTTTTCTTAGCTGAAAAGGGCTCTTTTCAACAAGGAACTGTTTTTCTGAAGGTACATAGTAGTCGAGAAGGTCAATGGTGCTACGCGCGTATTGTGTATCTGCTTTGGGCCGAGCACTAATTTAGTGGATCCATGATCCAATTACCACTCGTTTCATCTTTTGTTTGTTTTACGCTCCATTTTAGTTTTGTGTATTTTTCTCCAAGTGTTCATTTTCCGTTTTTTGTTAACATCAACTTACAAATTCAAATTTTCCATCTTTCTTTAATGACTTTCTCAAGGAGATCGACAAATAGAGTTTTCACTTATACGAAACCCAAGTTGACTTCATATTAAGCCAGAGGTGTTTGTTAAATATATATTTTGCTATATTCACTGGTTATTTTCCTTGATAGATTTTTCCAAACTTTTTTTTTTATGTTGTAGGCTTCATCCCCACTAGGTATTTATTTTAAAGTTCTATTCAGTTCAGTTCTATGTTACGATTAACACTCATCCAGTATTTCCAGAAAAATATGTCTCGTAAACGTCTTATTTACTCACTTAAGCATATCTCCAAGTTTCAAGTACGATTGCGCCAAATGAAGGCGTGTACAGGCTGCGAGTTGTTTCCATCCATCCAATTCGTAACACAAAAGCGCATTCTGCAGAAACGACGTTGCCGTCGCGAAGTCTTCGATACTCCAATAAAATTTGGCCAAGTCGAAACCTAACGTTCTCGCGGACCGAACTCGACCGATGTGCTTGTACGTTCCCATCGCCAATTCGGACAGCTCCTGAGTTAAAAAATGAGAACAAATCAGTTTGTTAGTTTGAAGAGGAAAGGGGGCAGGCCAGAGTCTTAGGAGATTCACATTTGTGAAGGGAAAAGAAATTGTGCGTTTCAACGGAAAAATGGTTTGTAGGTACAGTGTTGACATTTTTTCAAACATCGTCAGAACAAAGGAAATATAGCGTGCGTCATTATTATGTAAAACTAGAAAAAGAGGGGAAGAGGCAGGAGGAGCCCAAGCTGGGTTAAAAGAGACTGGTCAAAGCCAATTTACCTGCTTTGTGAGTGAGTCTTCTCTGGATGGTGACCAAAAGAGGTAAAAAAGTTGACAAGAGGGCACAAAGCACTCGGATTAAAAGGAGAAGAGACTAATTGATGAGGAAGTAGACTGTTAACTAACTTTAAAATGATAAGACACAGGGATGTTACTGCAAACCAATCAATTATGTTCTATCATTTTTAGGTTAATTAAAACACAACTTTTCCCATCCACTCGTTAATTTAAACTGGTTTTTGCCCCCCCCCCCCCCCCATTACTTTCTTACCTGACACTGTTATCTTTTAAACTTGGTTTTCAAGTTCACTTTCCCAACTAATACATACTGAAACCAGTTTACGAATATAACAACTCTGTGAAAATGGACTAGTTCTTTTCAAATTTACATTTTCTAATGAATTTCCACTATTAAGCCACATATATGTACTTACCATGTCTTTAATACCGACTTACAGTACAAAAATGTCTACACCTATAGCGTACGCCCAGTGTCCATCATCTGCCAAAAAAGGCCGATTCGTACAACATTTGTACGAACAGTGAACAAATTTCGTTGCACATAACATCAGAATCAGCCATAAGAATCAGTAATAGCAGAACCTCTTACATAGCCCACATACACAATGTTCGGAGATAGGTAAGCATTTGTATTTATTCTGAACAGGACAGGATAATTTTTCGTATGAATTATCTTTGTTACTCATTTATAATGCAAAACAAAAGCACGGAATCCTCCTAGGGAAAATGATGAGAGCAGTACAATAAATTTTAACGCAGTTTTTCAAAATGTCCGCTCAAATGAGGCAATAATCCCCCCCAAAATATCTGGTGCGTAGCAACACACGACTTTCCGCCACCCCTTTAAGTTCGAACACCACCTACATAGTCGGGCGCTATATCTTCGTTCAAAGCATTTTTACAGGAACATTTATGGAAAACAAAATGTACGGACTAGTTAGCTGAAAGTACTCCGAAAGTTTGATCGAAATCGTTAGAGCCGTTTTTGAGAAAATTGAAATACCGATAAATTAATATTCGACAAATCTCCTTTTCTGAGTTAACTTGGCTTATATCTCCGTTCAACATATATATACAGAAATAATTATGGAGAACGAAATGTTGGTATGGGTAACTAGAAGACACTCCATTAGGATTTATCACATCTGGTGAAGAAGTTACCCTGGAATTTACGGAAATGTTCGAAAAAACGTTATTTTTGACACATTTTGATTTTTATCTCTGTTTAATGGACCGCCACAGGAACATTTATTGAGAACAATATGTAGGTATTAACTATTTGAAAACATCCTGTGTGTTTAGTGAAAATCGCTGAAGCCGTTTTGCCAAAAAGCGTAAAAAACCTATTTTTGCTTCATGGGCCTATATCTCCGTTCACCGTATTTTCATGGAGATATGTATAGAGAAGAAAAGTTAGGTATTGATTAGTAGAAGATAATTTGAAAGTTTAATCAAAATCGTTAGAGCCGTTTTCGAGAAAAATGCGAAAAACCCTAGTTTTTGGTACATTTTCGTCCCCCACCCCCCCTTCCCATCAGCCGAAATCGTCCATAACCTTATTTTGGTGTCTACAAAAAATAACGAACAAAACAAAAAATGAACCAGCTCAATCGGACCAGCCGTTCTCCCGCAAATCGAACTACAGACACACACACATACATACACACACACACACACACGGACCACGCGCCGAAATTAGGTTTTTTAGACTCAGTAGGCCTCAAAACGTAAAGATCTGAAGAAAGCCCAAATTTTTTTTTTTTGGGCCGATTACTATACTTTCCTTCCCTTCGGGTAGCGGAAAGTAAAAAGAGGATGGTAGTCCAATAATAACCGAATGACGAGAGCATAATCACGTTCAAAAGATGTGTAGGAGCGATCCCACAAATTCCGGATTTTGAACCAGCGCCGTTTCACGTACAACCATTTCTCACAACTTTTCTAATAATTCCACAACAATAAACGCGATCTTTCTCAGGAAAATTAAATTTAGTCTTAAGAATCACCTAGGCAGTAACTACTATGGTCGTGATATAATTAGGAGCAACTCAATGAATTCTGGAACCATAAGCGCCATATGGAACATAGTCCAATAAGGCACCTATACAGTGAAAGTTTAATAATGCTCAAAACATGATTAAGAGTAACCATAGAAATTCTAAAATTCGCACGAACGTCGCTTTGTTTACTAATTTTTTTTGCTAAATTTATCCTATAGCTGCAGAACTGTTTGCGACCCTCCCCGCTCCCACGTATCATGTTGGTGTTACCATCAATCACCAATGTGGTGGGTTTTCAATGAAGGTCGTGGCATAAGTAGCAGTATCTCGATGAAACTCAGAACTTAGGCACTAGCAGCTTCTACATAGAAAGTTGCTTTGTTTAACCAAGCCCCTCTGAACAATGTAGGCCGACGTAAGTTGCTTAGCACGATAGATTTGAAACATAGAGCCAAGGAAAGTAAAAATTTAATCAAAATCGTTAGAGCCGTTTTTGAGAAAAAATGTTGTGTTTTGATCACTATGATGACTATAGTTAACTTTCGGTGGATTTTGCTCATACCCTCATTTTGGCGCCCCATGGTAACCTGCGGGCTAGATATCAAGTTTGAGGGGATTTGATACGGTCGTTTTCTCTAAAAACCACTCTAAAATCGATTACGTCGAAAGATTTGGCAATTTATTGTGCTCCTCTCGTCACTTTCCCATGAATGGGAATTTCATGGTATAGTTGTCATATTGAGAGCTATCAATATGAAAACTTTAATCAAAATCGTTAGAGCCGTTTTTGAGAAAAAAAATATTTGGTGTTTTGATCACTATTATAACTATAGTTAAATTTCGGTGGATTTTGTTCATACCCTTATTTTGGCGTCCTATGGTAACCTGCGGGCTAGATATCAAGTTTGAGGGGATTTGATACGGTCGTTTTCTCTCAAAACCACTCTAAAATCGATTACGTCGAAAGATTTGGCAATTTATTGTGCTCCTCTCGTCATTTTCCCATAAATGGGAATTTCATGGTATAGTTGTCATATTGAGAGCTATCAATATGAAAACTTTAATCAAAATCGTTAGAGCCGTTTTTGAGAAAAAAAATATTTGGTGTTTTGATCACTATGATAACTATAGTTAGCTTTCGGTGGATTTTGCTCATACCCTTATTTTGGCGTCCTATGGTAACCTGCGGGCTAGATATCAAGTTTGAGGGGATTTGGTTTGGTGGTTTTCTCTAAAAATCGTTCACAGACACACATACACACACACAGACCATTTTCCCAAATAGTGTTTTTCGGACTCAGGAGGGTCTGAAACGTAAAGATCTGAAGAGAACTCAAAACATTTTTTTAGCCGATTACATAACGTTCCTTTCTACTTTCTAGAGCCAAGGAAAGTAAAAATGACTTACAAGGTATATCTTGCTGAACTCTTGTTGGCACGACAGGGCTTTTTTCAACTTTTTAATGGGCAGCGCATCATCTTCCCTCAGCCCAGAGAATATTTGTACAGCAGCGTGAATCTGCTCGCTAGTTTGCTTCTGCCCTGGCATCAACCCGCAAAGCGTTCCCAGTTCTTCAAGCTGCAACATTATAATAAAATCGAACGTTGCACCAAGCAAATACGCTGAGGTTCGAGCATTGAATTTAAATAGCCACCTTACCTTTTGCCGTGCGTATGCCCAAATCCCGGCTGTGTATTTTGAAAAAGACTCGACATGGATGGTCTCCTTGTAGGTTTCGCACGTCTTTAGAATCTCTAAGCAAGACAAAAATACCCAACAGGCGGAGGCTCCTTGGGTAATGGCTACGTCTAGCAGGGATAATTCGCGCACGAAGTTGTGCAAATACGGCAACGTGCGTTCAGCAACCTGCACAGTAAATCGTAATTTGTATTGAACAACAACAAATCTTCATTGAGAAGGTTTGGCTTGCCCTATTTTAGGTTTTGATCATTGTATTCATCCCTTACATCCTCTGTCCAATTTATCTGAGAAATACGGGATGGTAACATTTGCCAGCAGAGAAAGCTTCGATTCCATGTTTCTAAAAGCACCCAGAAATAAATTAAAGTAAATTGGTGGAGGGTTAGATTTTATATTGCTCATGTGTCAGTTTGTTGTGTTGATTAATGAGTTGGTTTGACAATGTTATTTAAGGGATACCAGAAATATTTCTCCGAACAATAATTTAAAAGTTTTACTAGTAAGAAAATGGAGAGAGTAACGCATTAATTCATTAAAATTGTCGACAAAACCCGATTTTGTTTTTTCCCCTCATAATCCCGTTTCATACAAGCAACTAGCAATCCCATGAAAATTGTGTGCACTACCTGTATGGCTGTATGTTTTAATTGGCTTTGTGGATTAACAATTAGCAATAGACACAATGTTAAGTAAGAAAAATTACGAACAAAAGTAACAGATAAAGGACATCAAAGTAGAGTAATACATTCGACCAAACTCAATAAACTAAATTACTAATTATGTGTTAGATAAGAATTCAAACGCATAACAAGGCGTAGCCACATTTCCCAAAATTTGCAACTGGTCGAATGCTTTCCTTAGCTCCACATCAACACTGGTTTCCATGGCTTCTGCTACTGATCAATTCATTTGAACTGGGTCAAACTTCATCGCGGTAGAAAATAGTTGCTGAATTAATTGCGGTGCTCCAACTTGTGCTACGACCATTATTAAGCAGTCAGTAGACAAGGAATTAATGAGACTATAATCACGATTTTTTAAAGAAAGGTAATCAATGTTTAAGAATTATCGGGTAAGAACAGTTAGAAATAGTAGTAACTGACACAGTGGGGGTGGAAATTCAAGAATTTCTGGAGCAACTTCTACATACCTTATGAGATGTATAAGACTATAGTTATGGGTAGTTAATGGGCTTCAATTTTTCTTAAGATTCCAGTAACATTAGAGAGGAGTTTATAAAGAAAAAACCTTGCTAAAATCGATTTTCGGCCAAATGTTTGATTGTGTCGTTCTCGTTATTTCCCCACAAATGAGATGGTAAAAGCCTGATGAGAGGATGGAAATCGTTATTAGGTATAACAGCCAGAATGAGCGTAGCCCTAACTAAGTTGCCCAGATTTACATCATAAAGAACGCCACGGTGGGCCGTCTTATCCTTTAATACATCCAAAGTGAATATGAATCCCTGAATTGGAAAGATCCAAAAGTTTCTAAAGCAATTAACAACCATTTCCTTTCGATAGCATCAATGACCTTCGTGAGTTGGAAAAAAGAGCAAACTTATTACAGAAAACGTATTCTGAAGCCTTCAGGATGACAATAACGCAGTGAAAGTAGAACGTGAATTAAGCAACTTGAAAGTCCTGTACAATCGATTCAAAATACAATAAACGGGACACATCCTTCGAATTTTTGGACCCATCAGTTAATATAATCCAATAACTTGACCATCGACTCTGCAGATACTCCAAGAAAATTGAATTAATAAGGCGAGTTCATCCTGCAGGATTTTATGACAAAAAACTTTGCGTCCTGGCGTCATATAGCACCAGACATTAAGAGGGCATCAGACCTGTCCACATACCAGTGAGATCACATTGTTCTTGGATGAATCTTTTATGATTGGAAGACTTTTTCACTTCACCTCTCTTCAGTTTTAACTACCACGCGTAAACAAGCTATGTAGCCTCACATAGCAATCTGAAAGAATAGCGCCGGCAGTAATATAATTGCGACCGACCCAAACAATTCCGGAATTAAAACCACGTTCGATTCATCCACTAGCTTTCTGCACAGAGTTTACCCTACGACAGAACCTTCCCAAAAAATCCTGTCGACAGTCCCATTAATTATCTATATGCAGGTCACTCCAGAACGTTACGCACCACCAGTTTCAGGCTATGAACGTTAAGTTCTAACAGGCTTCCAGAAATGAAGGTTAAAAAAAACACTTTCGACAGTCTCGTGACTTTCTTACGATTTAACAAAGGCCGTGTCATAAGAAGGGCGAACCACTAAACTGTATGCACTACCTATTTCTGTATAGAGAGTCAGCTAAGTTCTACTGGTTGCATTTAAACTGGGCCAAAAAAGATTGGATTAGTTGCCAAAGAGATTAAAAAACCCTGAATGTCCATCTGGCCGAGGAAAGTTGTGTGATGCATCGCATCAGGTGTCTTCTGCGGCTGGAACAGGCTCGTTGCTACTCGTGTCAGTTAAATTTCCATTCTGTGCCTAGTTTTTGAAGTTTATGTAATTAAATATAATGACATTAATTACCTCTGATGGCTTATGGACACAGAGCAGCATCGCACACTGGCGAGAGAACAAGTAATTTCGAAACTGGAGTAGCGATGCAGTTCCATTTTGAATTCGAACCCTTTCCTTCAAATTAACCCCTGAAGTAATGGAAAGGCCATCCCAATTGTCAAGCGGGCATTGAAATTGCTTTAACCAATCAGGAGTCTCTGAAACCAGGAGAAACAATAATTGCAGAGTAACTTAGTCCCACCAGTCTATCATCTGTCTGACGCTTACGTCATAGGAAAATATTTGGAACAAAATGTAAACACTAGTTAGCTCGAAGTACCGTTTTTCTGAAAATTTGAAAAACGATCATTTAACATTGGGCATGCGTCATTTTCTGATTCATCTTCCCTTTTATTTCCGTTTAACAAATAGACAAAGATACTGCTGTGGAGAACAAAATGTGGGTATAGGTAGATAGAAGACAGTCCGTCACGTTAAACATAATTCATTTCCCGAAGTAATTTCAGTTGAAAAAATAGAGCATTTTTGGATTTATAGAACGCTTTGGTTGTTATTTCAGTTCTACAGACAGCCAGCGGAACAATGCATGGATATTTACTAGTAAAGACAACTAGTGAGTTCAACTTACATTGTTACAGCCATTTTTCCAAAAAGTAAAAAAAAGGACTCCTTTGGGCTTATATGCCTATATTTCCGTTCACAAACTAGGAACTGGCGTAAAATAGTGCAAGTATGAGCTCCTCAGTGCATTCAGCCATACTCTAGCAAAAGCCAGAAATTACTTTTCATTTAATGGCTACCCCTATCAACAGTGACCCTCCAGAACTTCAAACATGGGAACATTTTCGGCAGGGAAGACAGAACAGCATATCTAAATTACACTGCTTCACCCTTAGACCAGGTTCACAACACGCTTGTCGCTTACAACAACCGCTCAGCTCCGGTCTGCAAATTGACAGCTGCCCTGGATTTAATTAAAAACAAAAGAGCCCACGACAGGCAGGAATATTTACTAACACGGTAACAAGAAAATAATTATACACTTCGTACTCACCACCTAAATTAAAATTCAGAACGAATTGGGTAAACAGGGCATCTAATTCGTCATATTGGACCAAAGCCTCATCATACACTCCCAACATTTCAAGGACAAAAGCCAGTTCTTCCTGGAACAGTCACACGTTTAGATTAGACACATCAGTTCAATAATTGCGTTAAAATAAAAATAAACTAGAACCATGAAGTACAAATATGGCCAATTTCATTTACGTTAACTTTGCTCAAGGGACTACAATATGGTTAATGTAATTACTTATTTAGTTCAACTTAACGCAATCGTGCTGTTTTGATAATTTCTAAAGACTAAGTTTTGTGGTCTATATCCGAAGTTTTGTAAATACCTGTAACAGGAAATACTTTGTAAAACTCCATCCAGGTTGATTCCTTTTCTCACGCTGTTCTCGAATGACCTCTTCGAATTTGATTAGAGTCCGATCGTAAGCTGTCAGTAACAGAAGGCGGGCGTTCACGACCAAGCCCCTCCACGAACCAGCAGATCGAGATTCAGACTTCAATGGGTTGATAACGACAAGGCACCTAACAACAATATGGTTAAAATTCTCGATAAATTTATCATGCGAGTGGAATTACATGACTACGCTACTCAAGTGAAAATCGAACCTGTCCGCGTGTTTGGCGCCAAAATCGCTTTTCATTTTATCGAAAACGGTAGTACGAGGAAGAAGTTTATTCGATTTTCTGAAATCATATGTTTCGACGAGAACTATCATCCAGTCGCTCAAATTGAACTGCATCAGCACTTTCATCCACGACTCGATGTCCTCCCGTACAGTAGATTTGTAAGTGTCAACGTCCTGTAAGTTCAAAAGAACTGGTAAAAGAAACAGTGCAAAATATCAATGTCAAGAAGCAGTAACAAGGATATCCGAAATATGGTTGCAATCAACCGAGTAGCATCGGATCTTTCGAGCTAGGAGTTGACTTTTTCGGACTAGGACCATGACTTTAACTATCATTTGTGACTATGTGCTCTACAACCTAAAACGTCAAGAATGGCGACATTACAATACCTAAAAACTTTATACCCAGACCACCCACATTTTGGAACCACCCATTTTAAGAAAATATATTTTGATGCTAATTGTGAATATACTAATGGTAGTTAGAGACACTTGCTAAAGACAGAACAACTATCTATATTTTTATGCACTAATTTTCTTCAGCTTTGATAGCGCTCAGAATTTCCCTTCTCTCTGAGTACAAAAACCTTATTTTGAAATGTCGGTGCAGGCGTGGGCAGTTATGAGTGGTACGGTTTATGTTATGAAATATCTGGTGCGTTGCAACACACAACTTTCATTAGCTCTACGTCAATTCACTTTCTATATGGCTTTGTCTACTTAATCAATTCATTTACCACTCAGTTCATTTGACTTGGTCAACCAACACTTCACAGCAGCAGGAAGCGGCATCGCTTACAGTTCTGGAATTTATTGTGCTGCTCATACTCATTCCAGCGGAGTTTATAAGGAAAAACCCCCGCTTAAAACTCTTTTAGTCGAAAAATTTGATAATTTATTGTGCTGCTCTCGTCATTTTCCCACGAATGAGAATTTCATGGTATAGTTGCCATAGTGGGAGCTACCAATATGAAAAATTTAATCAAAATCGTTAGAGCCGTTTTTGAAAAAAAAAATTTGGTGTTTTGATCACTATGATAACTATAGTTAGCTTTCGGTGGGTTTTGCTCATACCCTTATTTTGGCGTCCCATGGTAACCTACGGGCAGATATCAAGTTTTAGCTGATTTGATACGGTCGTTTTTTCTAAAAATCGTTCACAGACAGACACACACACACACAGACTATTTTCTCAAATAGTGTTTTTCGGACTATGAGGGGTCTGAAACGTAAAAATCTGAAGAGAACTCAAAAAAACAAAAAAAAAAAACAGTTGCACAATAGTTAAATTCCGTGTCTTAAAAATCCAAGGCATAGGGCTTTTTGGAAGCTGGTAGCCTAAACGATAAGTTTACATAGCCTCGAAATGAAGTGAAATAAACAGAACGACAAGTGTTTACAAAGTCAGTGAGTGCAAACGAATTGAGTTCAGTGTTGAGGGCGTTTCACGTAAGGCTGTTAAATTTATTTCTACTACAAAACCGTGCGTTTAGATACAAGCGAAAACAAGCCTGTCAAGAACTCAGATTGGAGTCTCGACATAATAAAGCGACCTACCTGATGATGAAGAGCGGTTGAGGAGTTATTTTAGAACGAGCAAACAATCAAAAGACGGCATTCTGCCGTTTACTGCCAATGAACTACATGAGGAACGAGCTAGACATGATCATCATTTTGCAAGACGAATAATCAAGGCTAGTAACTAAATACTAGTAGTACTATGTATACAGTAAAACAAAAAATGAATGTACTCTAGGTTACAGGGCTAGAGTGGTGTTCCTACAATCAAAAACCGATTTTAGCACGTATGTTTTTTTCATAAATTCTGCTCATGTAAAACTAGGTTCTCACAAAAATGGCGTTGAGAGTGTTGTGTGCTGCCTATCTGATGAAAACGTAACAATTATCGTAAAATAATTCGACGCAGCACATGAAATTCAGAGCAGTGATTCAAGTACAACTGCTACCCTCACACATAGGAAATCTCATTAAATGGTGTTCTTTATATATGCGTGATTGAAACGTAAAGATTTAATTAAAATTCAATATTTCTCCCAACCAACTACATAATTTAGTAAACAGAACGAAGTGAGGAGTGGAAAGCGTTCAGTTCTGCGTCGAAAACTCAATACGACGCCCAATGCCTTGCGAAGACTTTCGATCGATTAACGTTAATTGTAGGAATCTGGGGGCAAGGTCTTTCTGTTATTAATAGGCTCCCTCTCCATCAATCAGCAAATGGTTGTACGCTCCCGTTCTTTGTTTAAAACGCTTTACTTGTCGACTGGCAAAGTGTTGAACGGCTCATTGAATTGAATAAAATAACAACCTGAAATACAATAATTCATTTTCTAGGGGTTGAGCTAGGGATGATAATGTTGGTAACAGATAGAAGCGTATTTTATCTCTTCATACGTCAATTCTAAATACGAAGGGATTAGCCCAATTATGCGTAAATATTCAGTAATTTCTCGAAACTAAGGAGGTGCTTAAAAACATTTTAACCCACTTCAACTTAGAAACTTATTTTAAACGACCTGTGTTTGCTGAAACCTCCCCTTAGTTGTTATTTTACTTCTTACCACAACTTTGATCATAGGCCAACTATTACCGAGATCATCAAGCTGAATTCGCATGGCATACAGTCTGTTTAACTTGATTTTGGTTGAATTCCAATGTCCCAGCCTTGAAATTACGCTTAGATACGTCCATCGCCCATTGAGGACAGTTTTGGCGCAGATTCCAAAATTTTCTTCGCACCAGTGCTTATCCCACAGCCATCTTTGCGCCTTTTCCCACTAGCCACGGATAGGCAAACTAATGCACCTATGATGCATGATTGTCCTAAACATGGCGCATGGATGAAATTGTGCTCAAAATCTTGGGATGAATGGAGGTGTAGGATAGCCACAACTCCACATTCCATTTGCCAGGAGTTGTGGTTTAGACTAGGTTACCCAATTTGAGAGGTCGATATTTTCAATTATTTGTATCTTTCAGATCACATTCATATTGATATTTATAGCCTGTGGCATTTTACCCGTCGTCATTGTTCATATTCATTCCCATTACTTTCACACGCATCGTTTACATTCAATTTTACGTCAAAACTTCCCTCAACTGTTAGCATTACTGCTAGCCCACCTTTTACCCTGAAACGCCGTCTCTTATCTCATTTTGACATGGCGGCCTGGACATTGGTACGTTACCTTGATTTCTTATCTGTGCTAGGCTTCATTAGGATTCGTAATGTCTAATCAGTTTTATAACAGGCCGAAACAGTCATTCTACCGCTAATTGTAACAAGTGAAATGGATCTTACTGAACACTGGCTCCAATACGTGTGAAACATCGGTTGATCAATTAGATGATAATCGCCTTCTTTCGGTAGAACTTCTCTAGAAAAGGGAATAAAGGTAGCGGAGACGTTGACCATTTTAATAGCCCGTCCGTAGGCCCTTCGCCACTCTGCTTGCTCATTCGGAAGGGACGCAGACAATGTAGGCTCCAAACTAAGAAACAGCTCCTTATCCCCAGCATCTTTTCATGCAACAAGAAGCAAAATAACTTCAAGAAGGTTTGCCATCGCACAGATCAGTAATTGCTTAAATTGACCAATTACTCAACTAATCACGTCATTCGAATCGAGGGGAAGTGATTAGAGGCATTCAACTTTTACCTCTTACCACAAACAGGTCTGTGATTCAACCCAAAATATATCACAAACGAAGCCTTTCGTACAGAATTCTGTACGGTGATAAATGAAACACACCTCATGTGCATATTTGAGTCATGAATGCATCAACACAAAAGTTGGCAAATACTTACATGTAACGATGGGTTTCCGATCAACGATGGAAATTTCCGGGATCCGGTCGACGGTCCCGTTCGTTAATTTAGTGTCCGTCATTGTCATCGGAGATTACGATTTAACTTCGAGCCACGTTGAAAAATTACGATATTGTTTCAAATTTTCACTACGAGAATGCCAATCCAAACCATTATGTACAACCTCTATCATGATTATCTGTCAAACTCAATGATCAAAATTTGGGTAAGACAGTGAAAAGCCAATGAGAGTGAGGAAGCTCCGGTGACGCAGTGAGTGACAAAAGCATGATGGCGATAAAGCCAAAAAACCACGCAATGCACTCGATAAATTTACAATATCACCTTTAAAAACAACTTCAACTTGATACAAAATACAACCCAGAATAGATGAGCACAGCTGGAGATGAGCACGATTTCCGATCTTGGTTAAATACAAGGCTAACAACAAAACAAAACTTTTCCCCGTTTCAGTTGTTTGTTCTTTCCTCCGCTGGAAGCGCTAAAACTCGGCAAAACGGCAGTCTACTGCGTTAGTGCGTTTGCCAAATGCACGATCTCGTGAAATGAAAACTACCCCACGCAGAATAATTACGAGAAAAATAACGGTAAGAGTTGATGGATGAGATGTTATTTGTATACTACTGTAGGTAATAGAAGCATTAAACACAACAAATGAAGAAAGCTTGCAATTTATATGAAGGTTCACAAAGGTTCCCAAGTCCAAGACGTGTAAGTACAATATGATAATAGAAGACAAGTGTTGTACGACTCAAAAGAGCCTAAAAAGTAGTTATAACCAGAAACGTTTGTAAGATACAAAGGAAAATCTTGGCTCGTAAAGGGTTTAACTGAGTTTAAATATCTCCCCCTCGCTCTACCTGCACAGTAGGATAGTGAAACGTTGGGCTCGTTAGTCAGATATGCTTGTCCCTTTCGTAATTTCAGCCAATTCCAGATATCCAACCTGCACTAAAACACAATCAACAACTGTAACGTTTTGCGTATACAGCTACTCAAGTGGAGGCCTACATTATTTTTTCTAGGCGAACACTAATTACCTTTAACAGTAACGTCTAACCTTCTGCAGTAACTTCTCATCCCAACAGTCACCACAGCCCCATTGTCAAACAACCATTTTTAAAATTACTATGTTCATTAAATATTAATTTTTGTGTTGAGAAAATATAATATTTCAATATTAATCTTAAATTTTAGTTGAGTTAGTTGAATGATAAAAGAGTACTCGCATCCTCCATAACCACATTGCAGCTCTTACAACTTGATTTTTCACGAGCCTATAGTTAATGGAATCACTATATTTGTAAGTAACGTCCTGCAAGAAAGTCTCAATGGGGTGCGAAAAACCATTTTTCGTTGACCAAATGAATATAGGGTTTCTCTACGTGGGGCAAACTTTGGCAGTAAATTCTTCCATTAGAATATAGCGAAATGTTCCCTGCCCGTCCATATCTAATTTCCCTCTGTTATGAAGACAAAGTACGTCCGGTACACAATGGGCTTTACAAGGAAATATCTGGTGCGTTGCAACACTCAACTTTCCTTAGCTCTCCGTCAATTCACTTAACCAATTCATTTACCGCTCAGTTCATTTGAACTTGGTCAAACAACATTTCATGGTAGCAAAATGCGGTAGTGCATACAGTTCCGGAATTTATTGTGCTGCTCGTACTCATTCCAGGATCATTATTGAGCCTTTTGGTACACAGATAATTAATGAAGCTGTAAACACGGATTTTTTGAAGAAGGATAGTAATCACTTTTGTAGAGTTATTGGGTAATAACTGTTAGAACTGGTATTTAGCGAAACGGCGGTAGTTGAAATTCAGGAATTTCTGGAGTGAGCCCCATGTATCTCATGAGCGTTTTTAAATACTCACCCTATAGGTATTGGATTGGACTACAGTACCAATTTTTTTTAACATTCTACTAACATTCCAGCGGAGTTTAAAAGGAAAAAACTGCGCTAAAAACGCTTTTGGTCGATCATTTTGATAATTTATTGTTCTGCTCTCGTCATTTTCTCCCATATGGGATTTTTATGGTATAATTGCCATATTGAGAGCTATCAATATAAAAATTTTAATCAAAATCGTTAGAGCCGTTTTTGAGAAAAAAATTTGGTGTTTTGATCACTATGATAACTATAGTTAACTTTCGGTGGATTTTGCCCATACCCTTATTTTTGCGTCCCATGGTAACCTGCGGGCGAGATATCAAGTTTGAGCTGATTTGGTACGGTGTTTTTCTCTAAAAATCTTTCACACACACAGACCATTTTCCCAAATAGTGTTTTTCGGACTCAGGAGGGTCTGAAACAATCTGTATATTGATGCAATGTCGAATGAAACACAAACGATTTCGCAAAATCGAGCTGTTGAGAGAAAAAAAATATATTATTGAGGATACGGTTTAGGACCGATTTTGGACAAACCGTTATTTCAGCATCTCACATCAAGCTGCAGGTTGAATATGACATTTGATTTGGTTTAGCCGTTTTTCCTCAATCCCGACCCGTTACACTCAAACCGCTTTCTCTAGTGGCGTTTTTCAGATTCAGAAGCCTACAAATGTAAGGGTTTGAATAAAAGAAAAACCCCAAAAAAATCGAACTGTCACGCAGCTGTTTAGGGATATATTATAACTTTATATTCATGTTTTCCAGGTTTCGCTGAGCGCGTGATGTCGTGTTCGGTAACCTTCGGCGATCTTCGTTTCGAAGCCGAACGGCATATTGTCCTAATGTCCACTCCGGCGTTGGCAGGCCCCTCAATTAGTCGACCAGTTCATTCGGCGAGAATCTCATCTTCGTTTCATTGACGCATAAGAAGTGAAGTAAGTCGTGCAATTATAGTTGATCCACGATCGCCGTTTTACGTCTGTTTGTTGAATGATGGTTATGTACTGAGGACATAACTATGAGCTGGGACTGTAACTGGCGAGGCCTAAGTTGGATGTGAAAGCAGTTGCCTGATTGTTAATACCGTCATGGCGTTCAACATTTCAGTTAACGTTCAATGAATTCCTGCAATCAATTCAAGGAAGTAGGCATCGTATTTTAGTATCATTTCTCCTATGACATGCTCTTACTGCCCGTTCAGCACGGAACAGTACTATTTTGCTCTTTCCTAGTTAATTGCATTATAAATAAAGTCCCTGTAATTGATCTTAATGAATTGAGAATTAGCCGAGAATTGATCATGATTGATAACGAATCTTCGGTACGAATGTTTCTGAAGGTATGTGTACAAATGAATTATGGAATATACACACTGTAAAACGCAAGGCCAGATAATGCACAGGTCACCCACCCCCCACATGTAAAACATACAAAAAATGTGAACCCACAAAAATGCCAAATTCTCTGTCTCTGTTGCGAAATAGTTGCAAATCTTTGGTATCACTAATTTGAACTAGGTAAACCACATCACGGTGGCAGAAAGCGGCAGAACTAACGGTTCCGGAATTTATTGTGCTGCCCCCATTCATGCCCTAACAATAATTGAGCAGTTTGTACGCAGAGATGTTGCTGTAGACGCGATTCTTTGAAGAAGGATAATGGTCATCGTTCCAGAATTATCGGCTACTAACTGTGAGAGATGGTAGTAATTCAAACGGAAGTGGTTGAAATTCTCGGAATTTCTGTAGTAGCTCCTATATACCTTATGAGCTATTAAACGCTCATCGTACCACTACTTCAATTTTTCTGAAGTTTCTAGTAACGTTTGAGCAGAGTTTATAAAGGAAAAACTGTACTAAACCCGATTTTCGTCTAAATGTTTCGTAATTGTTTGTATTGCTCTCGTAATTTTACCACGGATGGGAAATTTGCGTTGTTATTGGTGTTATATGGAGCTGTTGAACAAATGAATCAGAATCGTTAGAGGCGTTCGGGGGGGGGGGGGATTTGGCGTTTTGATCACTATGATAACTAGTTCGTTTTTGGCGGATTGTGCGCATACCCTTATTTTGGAGTCCCATGATGACCTGCTCGGTAGATATGAAGCTTAAACTGATTAGGTTTGGTAGTTCGGAAATAGGAACTTGAGAAACAGCAGTGTGTTTTCGGGAAATAAGAGTAAAGTGAGAATCGAGTAAAAAAAGCAGAAATTCAGCAAAACCCGTGAATAACGTTGGATGAAGATTGGAAAGTAATTGAATAGAAATTGAATAAAAAATGGATAATTGCGACGAAACTGTTAGGAATCTGAAAAACACGAGTGAAAATTGTGGAAAACCGACTAAAGAGCTCGTAAATTTTGTGAAATTCGGGTCAAAACGAAAGATCGTATAATACTAGTTGGTAAATTGAGTCACGTTGACAGGTGAGTTGAAATGTAGAAGTAGGGTAAGCATTGGGTAAAATTAGGTAAAGTGTTGGCAATGGGGTACAAATATTGTTGTATAACTTTAGGTAAACCAAACTCAGCCTAAAAGGCAACTCAGTCGACGTTGATAAATTGAGTGTATTCGTCGAAGTTGAGTTAAACCTTCCTGTCAATGTGTTGACAGGTGACGAATTTTCGATTTTAGCGCCTTACCTACTCCTATTTCACGAAGCGTTCACTACTTCACGATTCATCTATCGAAAGTGTTGACATTGACGTGTTTTGAAGAGGGGTGGAGAGGTTTGACAAATCGTTTTATGACACAGAGTGAACTAATTGTTGTCACCCGGTCAATTCATCTGTGATTCGACGAGCGATGAAACAGTAGAATCTCACTTCCATCCACTCTTCTAATCAGTTAATTATATCTTTTTTACGGATTTCAATTGAAGATCTGGTGCGATGTGTAAACAACTTACCTTACAAACATTCATAATCCAGACAGTTATCCAACTCTGACCTATTATTGGGCAACATTCTAATTTTTACTTTCCGCTACCCGAAGGGAAGGAAAGTATAGTAATCGGCCCAAAAAAAATTTGGGTTTTCTTCAGATCTTTACGTTTCAGACCCTACTGAGTCTAAAAAACCTAATTTCAGCGCGTGGTCCGTGTGTGTGTCTGTAGTTTGATTTGCGGGAGAATGGCTGACCCGATTGAGCTGGTTCTTTTTTTGTTTTGTTTTTTATTTTTTGTAGACACCAAAATAAGGTTATGGACGATTTCGGCCGATGTGAAGGGGGGTGGGGGACGAAAATGTACCAAAAACTAGGGTTTTTCGCATTATTCTCGAAAACGGCTCCAACAATTTTGATTAAACTTTCGAATTATCTTCTACTAATCAAAACCTAACTTTTCTTCTCTATACATATCTCCATGAAAATACGGTGAACGGAGATATAGGCCTATGAAGCAAAAATATGTTTTTTACGCTTTTTAGCAAAACGGCTTCAACGATTATCACCAAACTTTCAAGATGTATCCGAATAGTTAATACCTACATATTGTTCTCAATAAATGTTCCTCTGACAGTCCATTGAACAGAGATAAACATCAAAATGTGTCGAAAATAACGCTTTTTCGAACATTTCCGTAAATTTGAGGATAACTTCTTCACCAGATGTGATAAATCCTAATGGAGTGTGCTAAAATCTTTCTTTGACATTTTCGATCATTTATTCTGCTACTTCTGTCATTTGCCCACGGGTGAGAATTTTACAGTGCTGCCTTGGAGCTGTCCAACCCAAAGAATTTAGCCGTTAAAGAAGTTTTTGAGAGAAAAAAAACATTAGGCGTTTTGATCAGTACGATAACTATAGTTAATTTTCAACAGATTTCTCACTTACCTTCATGTTGGCGTCCCACGTTGATTTGCTGGCAGAATATCACATTTGAGTTATTAGTGATTCGGTTCAGCCGTTCTCTCACACGTTCTCAAATGTTGTTTTTACTTTTCTTGGCTCTACGAAGTAGAAAGGAAAGTTATGTAATCGGCTGAAAAAAAAATTTTGAGTTTTCTTCAGATATTTACGTTTCAGACCCCCCTGAGTCCGAAAAACACTATTTGGGAAAATGGTCTGTGTGTATGTGTGCCTGTATACGATTTTTAGAGAAAACCACCGTACCAAATCAGCTCAAACTTGATATCTCGCCCGCAGGTTACCATGAGACGCCAAAATAAGGGTATGAACAAAATCCACCGAAAGTTAACTATAGTTATCATAGTGATCAAAACACCAAACATTTTTTTTCTCAAAAACTGCTCTAACGATTTTGATTACATTTTTAATATTGGTAGCTCTTAATAAGATAATTATACCATAAAATTCCCATTTGTGGGAAAATGACGAGAGCAGCACAATAAATTATCAAAATTTTCGACGAAAAGCGTTTTTGCCGTGGTGTTTTCCTTTTAAACTCCGCTGGAATGTTAGTAGAATGTTAAAAAAAATTGGTACTGTAGTCCAATCCAATACCTATAGGGTGAGTATTTAAAAACGCTCATGAGATACATGGGGCCCACTCCAGAAATTCCTGAATTTCAACTACCGTCGTTTCGCTAAATACCAGTTCTAACAGTTATTACCCAATAACTCTGCAAAAGTGATTACTATCATTTTTCAAAAAATCCGTGTTTACAGCCTCATTAATTTTCTGGGTACCATTGGCTCAATAATGGTCCTGGAGTGAGTACGAGCAGCACAATAAATTCTTTAACTGTAATCGCTGCCGCTTCATGCTGCCGTAAAGCGTTGTTTGACCAAGTTCAAAAGGACTGAGTGATAAATGAATTGATTAAATAGAATTAGCCATGTACAAAGTGAATTGTTGTAGAGCTAAGGAAAGTTGTGTGTTGCAACGCACCAGATATTTTTTTTTTTAATCTCACAATCCTTTAAAACGTAAAGATCTGAAGGAAACTAACTAACAACAACTTCAGCCGATTACATTCAAGAGCCACTTGACTTGAGTATATTAAATTAACAAGTAGGCCGCACGCAGTGAGGTCATGTGCTTTCGAAAGGTGGTGCAATTCGTTAGGTCCCGCCGTCTCAAATAATTCCTTCTAACAGGTGCTTCATTCGTTTACAGAAATGCCGTCCTACAAGTTGACTTACTTTCCAGTCAAAGCTCTGGGCGAACCAATTCGCCTCCTGCTGTCTTATAAAGGCGAAGAATTTGAAGATGTCAGATTCAAATCTGAGGATTGGCCTTCCATCAAACCAAGTGAGCCCGGCTCCCATTTATCCTTTGGTGTCTTCGAATTATAATTTTCCCTTCATGCGATTACTTTTATTCTTCAGATGCGCCATTCGGGAAAGCTCCGTTTTTGGAAATCGACGGTAAAATGGTTCACCAGTCAACGGCCATTTCACGTTATTTGGGTAAAGAGGCTGGTTTGGGTGGGAGCAACGCCTGGGAAGATTTGCAAATTGACATAGCCGTTGACACTTTACATGATTTCCGCCAAGGTAAGAAGTTTTTGTTTGCTGTGATATTTTAATTGAAATTCGAGTGAATTTTCGATTTTGACAACCACTTAACTAAATGATAAAGTAAACGAAAGAGGTATTGATTGATGTGTAATTAACAGGAGGGGAAAATTAACTAATGCTACGCAGCGCCAGTGAAAAATAAAAAAAATATAGGTTCCGACAATTCTTATAAAAAATCAACCCCGCAAAGCCCAAATCGCTTTTAACACAAATACGACGTACCTGAGGGCTGGGTCGCGCTAATTTACGTCGACAGATTTGGTGGCTTGTGCCACTGAAACGCCGTTCCTTTGTAATACTAAGCACTTTTTTGTGAGAGCTCGTCGACAGCTCTTCAGCCTGCTTGTTCCTCAAAAAAGAAAAGTGGACGTTTCACTCTATATTCCTTCAGTGGCGCCTGTCACAATCGTGGAGGGCTGCATAACTGAGTGGTGCTGCGGTGGGAGAGGCCTGGGAAGCTGTAGTGAATATCGAAACGAACCTTAATTGAATTTGTGAGAATTGAATAAACGTTGAGGATTGTTAGTTTCATTTCCACATAAATCAGCTGAACTGTTTTATCATTGTAAAGTGGCTTCGAAATACTGAACACTTTTTAGTAGAAGATATTTACTAAAATCTTACCACATCCAAACAAACCATTCTGTACAAGTTAAATTGAACCCATTGTGTTGTAGCCCTCGCTGGATTCTATTATGAGGAGAATGAAGCGGCCAAAGCCAAGAAGAAAGAAGTCGCTCTCAAAGAAACTGCTCCGTTTTATTTGGAGAAATTCAATGCACTTGTTAAAGAAAATGGAGGCTACTTAGCTAATGGAAAGGTTTGTTGGCTTTTGGTAATGTTCGTTGAATAATGAGCCTCGTGGGGTGAAGGTTTGCGTATCATTAATCAAACTGGTGGCAGCTGATGGTATTCATTCATGTGTCCGGTGCCAGGGAGAGTAGAGTGACCTAAAAGTTCTCCGTATCGATTAAATGATTTATAATTAGGGTGCCCATAAAACGAAAGGCCATGTTTCATTTTCTAGTGTTTTCTTTTCTAGTCCTCAGTGTCACTACATTTCGTTCAATCCAAGCGGTTTAATTTAACGAACTTTAAGATGTGTTTGAGCTTCAGATTTTGTGATGAGGTTGAGAGCTGGTGAGAACTATCTTCTTCAGCTGATTGCCTTGACTTGGTTTAATCGAAAAGAATTGGCAGAGGAAAGGTTTGGTTGGATATGTCCTGCAGGTGCTAGTCGGGACGTCCTTACTGGTTGTTCTCTAAGGTCCGGATGTGATTATTTCGCATATTAGAAGACGCACTCTGCCTTCGTACAAACGGTGGACTGAACACAGTGGTCCTGGCGCTGTTGCAATAGTAAACGGCTGAGGCTGGGGTGTCAAAGGACCATGGATCGATTGATAGCCGAGTATGAGGCAGGAGCCACTGCCCTCCACTTTCACATTCTGGTCCAGTCAGTCCCAAACCATATTCAGCACTGGTAGTGGCATCTGCCGTTTCTCGCCACCCAATTGCTGTAAAACCACGGAACCTTCAACGCCTGACTGATGTTGTTCAGGCTAAGGGCCTTTGACGCATGCCTGTGTGATGCTGTGGTGGTAGAAGATGCAGCCTACCTCGTGTTTGACTGCCCCCTTTATGTGGTAGCATGTGAGTGAGTGTGCCTCCTGGAGCTGGTGGTGTTTGGTTGCATACTTGATTCGAAAGCAGCTATGCAGCGTTTTGGAGTGTTCACTCGGGCATGGATTAATAAACGCAGTCGCCTTGCGGATTGTCCCCAAGATGGATTGCTGTGAGAACCAAGCTAAGCCGCCTTACACACTCATTTGAGAGGCCACCTTAGCAACTGAGGCTAGCAGGGAGTCTGCTAACGAAGACTCCCCACAACGCATACGTTAAGCCGATGGGCCATTTATTTGGCTTGGCTCACATCGCCCATTTGGGTACGTAAAGGCAATGATGGAGAGCAGGTTCCTCAAAAAGTCATTGCAGCAAACTTTTTTCTAGAAAGAGAAATAAAGATAAATTAATAAACTGAATTAAAAGACAAAATTAAGCGTAAATGATATTAAACAGTGGATTTTGAGTGACCAGTTTAATTGAATAATTGATGAGCCACCCCTAGAATTGGAAATGAAGGACTTCTGCTTCAGGTATTAAAGAAATTGGGTTGTGTCCGCCAGTAGGCAAATTACTAAAGTTAACGTACCTGTTAGGTGAGTCCGTCTCCTCTGGCTGATGAGTTACTGTGGGCAAGCGCTTTCGATGTAAAGACATCATCGTCTGGCCGTTAAGTCAGTACTGACTTAACGGCCAGACGATGATGTCTTTACATCGAAAGCGCTTGCCCACAGTAACTCATCAGCCAGAGGAGACGGACTCACCTAACAGGTACGTTAACTTTAGACTTCTGCTTCATTTCTTGCAGAGACATATTCCCAGCACAATGCGATTAATTATCAAATAGCTTTTGGTTATTTTCAAAATGACAACTATTTCATTTTTAGTTGAGTTGGGGCGACGTCTACTTCGTTGGAATGTCCGATTATCTGAACAAAATGCTCGAGTCCGACATGTTTGAGAAACACGATGCTCTCAGGAAATTGAGAGACGACGTTAGCGCGATCCCCAAAATCAAAGCTTGGATCGACAAGAGGCCTAAAACCGATTTATAAACAAGTGGGGCCTACACTGGACTGATGGACTTGGAGCAAATTTCTGGAGCGCACTGATGGATTTGGCGTATTCACTCGTTGTATTACTTTTGTTCGTTTACTTTATTCATGCGGTTTAGTTCCAATAAATGTGCCTTATGAGACACTGGCTCTACCTTTCCACAGCCCTACTTTGTTGTTTGTGAGTTTCGTACACGTGCTTTAGAATATTAGAAAGGAACATTTTCAGCATTAGAAAACTTAAGGAACATCGGTTATTTAGCGTTAATTTTGGTGGTTTCAGTTCCTATTTTACAATCACTCCAAAATAACAGTTGGGTCGGTATAAATCGCCTGATGTATTTTATTAATTAGTCTACAGCCCTGATCTAAAGCTACTTATTTTCCCTTCCTTAGCCTTAACGAAGTAGGAATAACAAATAGTTGCGTTCGTACTGACATAACGGGCAGACGATGATGTTTTTACATCGAAAGCGCCCGCCCATTGTATCACACCAGCCAGAAGAGACAAACTCACCTAACATGTGCGTTAATTTTAGTAAATTTAAATGACCTGCTGAGTATTGAAAAAATGCATCTGAATAGGACACTGAAATAAAGGTTTGAGCACAAAACTTAAACTTAAATTGATCATAGCGGTAAGAACCTCCAAGAATCACATGTTTGTTATGAGCTAAACTTGTAAGCTCTATCCTAATGAGCGCGTTTTCATTGAGCATCACTAACTAGGGTTTTTCGAATTCTTCTCGAAAACGGCTCTAACGATTTTGAATAAACTTTCAAATTATTTTTCTCTTATCAATACCTAACTTTTCTTCTGTATACATATCTCTACGAAAATACGGTGATCGGAGATAAAGGCCTATGAGGCAAAAATAGGTTTTTTACGCTTTTTGGCAAAATGGCTTCAACGATTATCACCAAACTTTCAAGATGTTTTCAAATAGTTAATACCTACATATTGTTCTCCATAAATGTTCCTCTGACCGTCCATTGAACAGAGATAAAAATCAAAATGTGTTGAAAATAACGTTTTTTGCAAACATTTTCGTAAATTCTGGGGTAACTGCTGCACCAGATGTGATAAATCTTAATGGAGTGTCTTTTAGTCACCCATACCAACATTTGGTTCTCTATAATCATTTCTGTATATATATGTGGAACGGAGATATAAGCCAAGTTAACTCAGAAAAGGAGATTGGTCGAATATTGATTTATCGGTATTCCAATTTTTTCAAAAACGGCTCTAACGATTTCGATCAAACTTTCGGAGTACTCTCAGCTAACTAGTCCCTACATTTTGTTCTGTATGAATGTTTCTGTAGAAATGTGTTGAGTGAAGATATAGCGCCCGCATATGTAGCTGGTGTTCGAACTTACGGGGGTGGCGGAAAGTTGTGTGTTGCTACGCACCGCTCGTTTTTATGGGCAATAAAGACAAAATCTTGCGCGACGCATCACACAACTTGGCTCAAAGTACATTGAATGGTTTTAATGTTCTTAGCTACTAAACTAATCACATTTTTACTCAGTTGATTTAAACTTGGTAACGCGTAACTTCACATTTTACGTTGAATGTGGTAGCGCTTAAAGTTGCGGAATTTATTGAGTTGCTCCTACTCATAGCACGATTATTGTTGAGCGCTCAGTGCATATGCGTCGTATTGCATTGATACTGCAGTATCGTTAACGAAAAATGTAAAAGGGTTTGTCAAATAAACTTACCTGATTTCTTAAATAGTGTCAAAACCCGTACAATTGAAGTCAGTAGCGGATTTCTCCAGCATTACTTTTTTGTGCTCTGTCATTAGATTTTCGTAAGGATCGGTTGGTTTTCGTACGCATCGATCAGTTCAAAAACCGTTAAATAGCAACCAGAAATAACAAAATAAAACAATTCGTGCGTCAACTTTTTTCGATTACTTTTTAACAAATAACAATGAAGTGTTGCACAATTTGACACAGTCGGTAGGACTCGAACATACACTCCCAGAGAGAATGTCATTTCCAGATGCAATATATCAACTCTTGGAGAGCTCCCCCCTCCCTTGGCGGACTGGTAAGCAGAGTGTTTTCCTCTCGAGAGCAAAATCGTGTAAAGTCCGCTGAGAGTTCTTTCAAATCGTATAGTACCGTCGTGTTATTTTGAACTGTCCGTGATTGCCGTTATATCAATAGAAACTGTCAACACGAAACGTTTTCTCTGAATTGATTGAGTCGTTTTAAGAAAAACGTATTTGGTCTTTTGATTATTATGATAACTTGGTTTTAAAACAGTTTCGCTCAAACCAATTTTTTTTAGTTACCACGTTGGCGCGATTTGAGGATTGTCAAATTTGAGCAGATTTGCTCAACTTAAGATAAGTTGGTTGGGTTCGCTTCCGATGTTTTGGGGAGGTAGCCGAGTTCGGTAACTGTCGGTGACCTTCGTCGGGGAGCCGAACAGTGGAACATGTCTTCCTAATGTCATCTCTAGAGGCGGACACCTTAAGGTGGGTCCACATCTGACGTAAATTTTTGTGTTGCGTGGCATTCGCCGAAATTTCTTGCGACGAACACGATTTGCGTCTAGTGTAGACGTGTTGCGTCGCAAGATTTGCACACACAAAAATTCGTCGCGTACAACGCACGCTATCCGTCGGTTGTCGGTTTTTCAACAAACATCAAAGGATTTGCGACGCATAGTTATGTGTATGTGGACGTACTATCTGCCCTCACGCACAAGGTTGTGAAGGAAATTTACTGTTTGTCTCGTGTAGTCTTTTCCGTGCTCTGTGTTGCGTGTTCATTGTACTTTTTGTGTGTGTACTACAACCAATGGCTGAATTAGAGTTGAAGAAAAAATGTGCAGCTTTTATAATAATGGATCACCTCATTGCCAAAAAGAAGAGTAAACAAAGGAGACGTTGTTGGGTGAAGAATCCATTTCCACCCATGCATCGTACTTTTTTTTTTTATTAAAATATTCTTTATGAGAAGCATCCCACAGTATAGCACGTTTTTCATATTCTTGGATGCATAGAATTACATCCTCCTTATTCAATTCCATATTTAAATTACTCGCACAAAGCCTTCAAGCGATGCCACGTACAGACTGAGCATCGACGCACAACGCATGACGCAATAATTTACGTTGTTCCATCATTCGTTTTGCGACACAAGTTTGTGCGCCGCATCCTTGCGACGTACGACACAAGAATTTACGTCAGATGTGGACCCACCTTTAAGGTGGGTCCACATCTGACGTAAATTTTTGTGTTGCGTGGCATTCGGCGAAATTTCTTGCGACGAACACGATTTGCGTCTAGTGTAGACGTGTTGCGTCGCAAGATTTGCACACACAAAAATTCGTCGCGTACAACGCACGCTATCCGTCGGTTGTCGGTTTTTCAACGAACATCAAAGGATTTGCGACGCATAGTTATGTGTATGTGGACGTACTATCTGCCCTCACGCACAAGGTTGTGAAGGAAATTTACTGTTTGTCTCGTGTAGTCTTTTCCGTGCTCTGTGTTGCGTGTTCATTGTACTTATTGTGTGTGTACTACAACCAATGGCTGAATTAGAGTTGAAGAAAAAATGTGCAGCTTTTATAATAATGGATCACCTCATTGCCAAAAAGAAGAGTAAACAAAGGAGACGTTGTTGGGTGAAGAATCTATATCTAAATAGAAATGAGTATGGTGGAAACCATTTACTAAATATATTATCCCTGGATGACAGTACTGGTCATTTTCGAAACTTCTTACGAATGTCTCCTGCTGACTTTGAAGCCCTAATAACTTTGATTGGACCGAAAATTGCCAAACAAGACACACACTTTCGGGAGTGCATAAGAGTGAAAGAAAAATTAGCTGTCACTTTACGCTTTTTGGCTAGTGGTGATTCGTATACCAGTTTACAGTACCTCTTCAAAATATCAAAACAAAGTATATCGCTTATAATTCCAGAAGTGTGCACTGCTTTAATCGAAATTCTGAAAGATTACGTCAAGGTAAGTAAAGTTCAAGCAAATGAAAATATTTTATTACATGAAAATATTGAGTAAGTTATTTGAAATTAACGAACGCTGCCAGTTCGTGATATACATTCTGCTGTGAATCTGAGTGAGAGTTATTGTCACTATTTATGGAAGCAGGACAATTATAATTGCAGAATTCCTCAGTGCTAGTATCAGACAATGTAGAAAGTGCAGGTGAAGGTACTGGTGTTGCATGTAGACTTGGATCATGGCCGACTGGAGGGCATGTACCTGAAGAAGTAGGTGATGGTGTAGCAAACGAAACAGGACTTGGAGTGTTAACAGAAAGTATAGAATGAAAGGGAGTACGTGAAGAATGCGAATATTTGTCCATTTCAGCTTCAAAAATTAATGAATTGATCTTATGAATAAGAATTGCTTTCGTTCGTTCATCAAACTGATTAAGTTTGTCAGCCAAATATTTCGAGTATTTGACTGTAGTATCCTCCACTGTTAAGGGTGTTTGCAGGAACTCAAAGGCCGCTTGAATTCTGGGGTCTTCCTTCTCCACATTGCTCACTGTTGTCTTTCTTTTTCTTCTTTGGTGTTGCTGGTTTTGTGAAATTTCCCTGTGGTTCATCTGCAATGTTTTGCGGGTCTACGTCAGCAGAAATGTGATCAGGAGTTGAAGGAGTGTCTGGTGATTGCTGACGTTCACAATTATATTCCTAGAATCAAAAGAAAAAGATTCATAGTAATGATTATTAAATTTAAATGAATGTAATTAACTCTACTTTTATAAATCTGAAGACTATGTAACGAAATTTTATTTTCAGATGCCAGCAACCCCAGAAGAATGGTTGAATATTTCACAAGAATTTGAAAATCTCTGGAACTTCCCTAATTGTCTTGGTTCACTGGATGGAAAACATGTTATACTTCAAGCACCGATGAATAGTGGCAGTGAATTCTACAATTATAAAGGATTTTTCAGCATTGTACTATTTGCAATAGTTGATGCACACTACAACTTCCTGTACGTCAATGTTGGATGCCAAGGTAGAATTTCCGATGGTGGAGTGTTCCGAAACTGTGCCCTTTTTCGCAAAATTAATGATCGAAGTTTAAAGTTACCACCTCCAAAACCACTTGCTCACAAGGTAGAGGATATACCATATGTATTCTTGGGAGACGAGGCTTTTCCACTAACTGACGCAATTATGAAACCATACTCAGGACAATATCCTCAAGGATCAAAGGAAAGGATCTTCTATTATAGATTGAGTAGAGCTCGAAGAGTTGTAGAAAATGCATTTGGGATTATTTCTGCTGTCTTCAGAGTATTACGGAAACCACTTCTCCTTGAACCTAATAAAGCAGCAACAATAGTCATGACCGTTATTTATCAACATAATTACTTGAAAAGAAGCAAGACTTCCCAGAATGCATACGTTCCACCTGGAACTGTGGACTCAGAAGAAGAAGGAATTCTAGTGGAAGGCAGTTGGAGAAATTTAGGAGAATCAGCTTGTTTTCAACAAATGCAGAATACTCCACGCCGGGCAGCTCTTGGCGCAAAACATGTGAGAGATGAATTTGCAGATCATTTTGTAACAACAGGAGCGCTTCCGTGGCAATCTCAAATTAACTAATTGTACATATACGCTAAACTATAATAAATTTATTACTCACAGTTGTAGATTCTGAATCCATTGTTTCCCTTGGATCGTTCTTCTTCATTAGGAAAGTAAAAGCTTTGATTGCGAACCAGTCTGACTTATATACTTCAGATGCACCTAGAATGAGTATAACCTTTAAAATCATGAGCGCCATGTTTTCATGGTAATACTGTATGGTATAATAATAAATGTGTAGATTTACCTCTGCCAGTCCCCACTGTTTTCTTCCCTTTCGCCTTTTCCCTTCGGAACGAACCGAGAAGGCTCAACATTTTCTTCTTTGCCTCTTCTGGCGTAATATTGAAACACTTTCCAATTTCCACCCATGCATCGTACTTTTTTTTTTTATTAAAATATTCTTTATGAGAAGCATCCCACAGTATAGCACGTTTTTCATATTCTTGGATGCATAGAATTACATCCTCCTTATTCAATTCCATATTTAAATTACTCGCACAAAGCCTTCAAGCGATGCCACGTACAGACTGAGCATCGACGCACAACGCATGACGCAATAATTTACGTTGTTCCATCATTCGTTTTGCGACACAAGTTTGTGCGCCGCATCCTTGCGACGTACGACACAAGAATTTACGTCAGATGTGGACCCACCTTTAGTTGTCCATTGGATCAGCTCCTACAGCGAGACAAACGTCGCTCGTTCGTGTCGTCAACGAGTCAAAGCGAAGTAAGTTGTGCAATAATAATCAACCCTCAATCTTCGTTTTACGTGTTTGTTGAATGATGGTTACGTACTCAGGAAGAAACTGTTGCTGAAGCAACTGGCGAGGTCTCAAGAGTTCTCTATGAGGCGCGTTGAGTTTAACATTTTAGTTGACGATAAATGAATTCCTGCAATTAACGAGTAAAGGCACACATCTCCGTGATCTCTTACATTATGTCTCTTATTACCTGCTCTGACTACTTGTTCATCCCGGGACAATCCGATTTGACCGTTTCATACCACATGTAGTATACATAAAGCTCTTGCAATTGCGAGAAAAATGTTGGCGTTAACGAATCCTAGATGTTGACTTTTTTAAAGGCATGTTCACACATATGCTGGTCACTGTACAAACAACTGGGTTTCTTTCCGAAAGTGCAGCCAGTACGTTGAGCGAATTTTTTGTGGATCATCTTGGAATCAGCCTCACAACAAACGCAGTACGCAAACCCTCGCAATAATGGAATGTATGGAAACAGAGCCTTGTTCCCTCTTACCCTCGCTATTTCATGAATTGTTGAAATGTTCTCCCCCACCTCACCGCGCCTCCTTGCTCATAGCGAGAACATCTGATGTTGTCACCGTGATATAAACGTGGAACTGTCATTTTCGGCGGTGCTCCGAGCTTTCGTCGAATTATATGCCTTTTTTGACTCGATTGCGATTGCTTCATTTTCTACGATAATGCTCTGAAAAGTGTCGATTTGTTAGTAATATTCCAGGAACGTGATGATAAGCTTACGGACCATTTCTATTATTGAGAGAGGGAACATTTTGTCGAGGATTAGGTAAAATCCGCTGGAAACTACAACAGGAAATTGTATAGAAATTTGATGACAATGTTAAGAGAGAAAAACGGTTGCGTAAATGTTTCAAAAATTTTGGAGTAACAATAATTGCCAATCGAGTTACAGCTCTGGGGAGAATGTAAAAATCATTGAACATAAAATAAAATTAATCATAAAATAGGCTAGACAACGAACTTGAGAAACAGCAGAGGAAACGTATTGTTCGTGAGAAGCTAAGTAAAAGTTAGTGAGAAAGGAATAATCAAATTGAAAAATCCAGCACAATTAATAAAAAATGTTGAATACGAATCGTAAATGAATGAAATCGGCATTTATTTATAAAATGTAAAATTGTGCGAAAAGTCGTGGAGAATTGTCTATCCTAAGTTTCAATGTAACGCCAAATTGACTCAAAACGTTTGCGGACACCCGAAGGAGGTTCGAAAATCGATTTATGAGCGAACACCTGAGTTATTATTAGGACGTAAGTGCTCACTTATATTGATGTGCAAACACGGAGAGCGATAGAAGAGCGAACTAATTTTGGGCTCACCTCGTCAATTCGACGAGGAGGGAAAGGGCCTTATCATGTCGGTTGTGACAAAAAGCACGTGAGATGCATCGCTCGACTCACTCTACTATTAGTTTATTATCTCCATTCTGTGGAGTTGAATAGACAAATACCAGGTGCGACCAGTAATACCTGCTCTGGAATTTATCGAGTGGGTTATTGTGAGAAATGCTACTAAGCGAAATAACATAGGCTTGAAATTCTTAACGGCCATTATAATACTGTCTGCGTCAAAATAACAGATTGGACTTCCATCCCGATTTTTTTGAAATGCAAATGTCAAAGATCGAGTTTAAAGGAAAAAATGCACCAAAATAGATTTTTTTCCAAATCGTTGATAATTTATCGCTCTCGTCATTTTTCCACGAAATATACTTTTATAGTACTAACATTATTTGTTATTAGTCAAAATTCATTAAAGACGTTTTTTGAGGGGAAAAAGCTGTTATTTTAATCAAAATGATAACTATAGTTAGTTTTGAACAGATTTAGCTCATACCACGGTGATTTACCGGCTAAATACGAAATTTCAGTCGTTTTCTCTCAGTAACGTTTACAGATACTGAGACCCTTGCAAATAGTTTGAGGCATTTACGGGGTTTAGTGTGCGCTAAGGGAGGTGCGCAAACGCTTAACAAACGTGTAGTCCACAGAATTTGGCGGAAGTTCGAGTCCAGAGCCACTTGGTAGTAGGGGTAGTCTCCAAAACGAAGGAGCTTTCAGTTTGTATCCCTCCCCTCCTACCAGTAATCTACACTGAAATGGCGGCGCTAAATTATTATTAGTTTTTGAAAATTAGGCGTTTTACTGTATGAAGTAGAATATATTCAAATGAGCCGTTTTCTGTCTTCACTAAGTCCTGTGAATGGTAAAGGGTGGGTCATGAGTGTTCAGAAGGAACTCACAGAATCTCGAGTGGCAAGACTGCCTCTCAGAGTGGAAAGAGCTCGCGGTTCAATCAGCTTCTAATTTTCCTCATCTTTTCTGGATTAGGTATCATCAGATGAGGACACTTGAAAGAGACGCTGGGAAAACGTGACCGTAAGATAATTAAATATGTCATGAATGGTTGATTTACAGATAACATCAAATACAGGAAACATTCAAGAGCCACTTGACTTGAGTATATTAAATAACAAGTAGGCCGCAGTGAGGTCATGTGCTTTCGAAAGGTGGTGCAATTCGTTAAATGTTTCCTTTTAACAGGTGCTTCATTCATTTACAGAAATGCCGTCCTACAAGTTGACTTACTATGCAGTCAAAGCTCTGGGCGAACCCATTCGCCTCCTGCTGTCTTATAAAGGCGAGGAATTTGAAGACGTCAGATTCCAAGATGAAGATTGGCCGTCCATCAAACCAAGTGAGCCTGGCTCCCACTTATCCTTCGGTGTCTTCGATTTACAATTTCTCTTTCATCAGATTAATTTCGTTTTTCAGATGCGCCATTCGGGAAAGTTCCGTTTTTGGAAATCGACGGTAAAATGGTTCACCAGTCAACGGCCATTTCACGTTATTTGGGTAAAGAGGCTGGTTTGGGTGGGAGCAACGCTTGGGAAGATTTACAAATCGACATCGCCGTTGACACTTTGAATGATTTCCGTCTCGGTTGGTATTTCATTGGGTTGACCGTTTGCTGTCATAATACGATGAGTGCAAAAGTTACGAGCCGTCTAACTGCAGACCATCTACTCCCAGTACAATAGGACGTAATTGGCAACAGACATCACCGATCTTCTTTCGCTAGGCTTCGGGCCCACTGACCTTGGTCCAAAGCCTCCTCCGTTGCTGCCTCGCTGGTACAATGCTTCCAGTGACTGAGCTTCAAACCGGGATTGCACGACGAGTGCAGAGCCGAAGGGACCAAAACTGCCTGATATGATTTGGTTTCGGCCATCAATACCCAATAATCAGTAATCTTTAGGAAGCTTATTGGAACGTTTCTCACCTCAATGGTTCTTGGGCGTCATCTACCGAGGAAATCAACGAAAATATCGCTTGGAAAACCAGACATGAGTACCAGATGAAGCATTTGTGAAGACCTTAAAGTTGTAGCTTTTCCTACGGGAGACTCGAAGGTGGTCATGCTAAGTTTTTCTGCTTCAGGCTAACATAGTGAGTCAACGGGGTCACAATATTGGCAAAAAGGGCAGTTTTCGCTCTTGAAAAAATGTTCTTTGTACTCATTTTCAGGTGTGCCGAGATTGAATGTGAAGACCCAAAAAATTAATACTAAGTAGGTTTAATTAATGCTCAGCATCAATAGTTGTATTCAAAATAAAATAAATGAACACGCTATTTCATTTTTTTTCTGAAACATCCTCCATTCTCTCCAAAATAGTGCTACATAACGTTTTTTGGACTTCAGATTTCAACTCGGCACGCCCAAAAATGAACGAATGATGAAAATATTGTCAAGGGAGTTACGATTTTTCAGAGAACAGTTTCTTGAAGTTTCCGGGAGATCAAACCATTCAGGCTCATTAGTACTAATTTTGTAGTTGTTAAGTAGGGAATTTCCTCCTGCGCCAACAACCTGAAATATGGGGCGTCATGTTGTAGATGTCGTTGGGGTCTGGATTGAACAGGACGAAGCAGCCAAAGCGAAGAAGAAAGATTTTGTTCTGAAGCAAACTGCTCCATTTTATTTGGAAAAATTTAACGCTCTCGTGAAGGAAAACGGAGGATACTTGGCCAACGGAAAGGTACGTGCGGCGTTACGCGTTGGTAAACCTATCAATTACTTACTGAATTTCCGTATTTCGACATTCTGTCGTCTTTTTGATTTCTCATAGTTCGTGAGGGGTGCAAGGGAGAACTGAAATTCAGTGGTAAAATGAGTGGTGAAACGTGAACGTTGTGAGAGGAGAAAATCCGATGTCAGCTTTGGAAATAACCGTCAGGCCTTTGTCAGCGGGTCATTTAGGAAGAAATCAGGTGAGGAGGAGCTAGACTTGAATGCTCGGTCCAGGCGTGTGGCGTGAATTCTGCGTCTCTCATGCTCTGCTCGTTACCTCTGTCGTTCACAAATAATACAGTCCTCTCTCTCTCTCTCTCCCACTCAACTCGTACTTCATCTTTTATTCGCCCGTCACACCTCTCCACTCTCTTGGTCCTAATAGTAACTGTTCAAAAAAAATCGCAATCCCTCTATTTCTACGTCGGGCCCAATTTCTGTAATTATTTTTTGGGCGCCTTTTCTTCGAGTTTTTGAAGAAGTTTCAGGTGGGATGCACCACACAAATTTCCTCAACGGTACGTTATGCTATTCTCATAGCTTTAGCGACTTGCGTTGGATTCAAAACGTGCTGGTAGCGCTCGAAGTTCCGAAATTTATTGGGCTGCTGCTAGTTATGCTACGGCCTAAATTTAAAAATCAACGCGTCGGTAATTGATAGTACTGTTGATATAGAGTACTGCTAAAGTGGATTGTGTCAACTCTTCTGGAATTACAGGGAAAAACTGAGAAGACGAGTTAGCCGAAACGAAGTATTTCAGAAGTTGTGACGTTGCCCTCGAATATGTTATGATAATTATTGAATGTCCGTGGGGCTGGCAGTTTATTAGCACTGATTTGTCGTGGTTAAAGTCATATGAGTTTAATCATCTGAACTTGGAAAAATGAAATTGGACGTTCTACGTAGAAAGTGGAATTTCGTAGGTTCTACTCATGCCACATTGAGCAATCAGGAAAGCCCCCCCCCCCCTCTAAACCAATGCAACTGGGACCCCCCACCCCCAGGCGTCTTCAAATAGGGCTACTGTGTGGGCATTTACGAGACGTTGCCAATATATCACTAGGTCTCTCTTGATTTTGTTCACATGCTCACCACATCATTCCTTCAGCTGTGGCTTTAGCGCTTCATCGGGTGCCTTTTGGATATGGTCGGGAAAAGTAGGGCGAGTCGATCTCATTTCCTTCATTCCTTTAAATCCTGTCTTTTTCCTGAGTGGCTGAGGGTGAACTATCAGGCAAACTTAGTTCCTGGGGCCATTCTCCCTTTTCTTCTACTCTCGTAGTGAATACGGTCAGAGCGACAGTACTAGCAAGGAGATATTTTATTTTACAATTTTAACACATCTCTCTCTATCTCTCCTCCTCCCCCCCCCACCAGGAAAACCGATCTAATGGTTTTGACTAAATGTTTTGTGTAGGCTGTTCCAAATATCGCGGCAGTATAGTTAAATTCTATTCACGTGGAAAGCGCGCGAAAGAAGCACAATATATTGTCAAACCATCCTTCTTTAAATGATCGAGTTGATAGTTTCACGAATCACCTGTGCACTGTTTGCTCAATTATAGTCGTGGCCGAAGAAACAACTCAATAAATTCCGTAATCTTAAGCGCTGCCAGAATGTACGGCGGAGAAGTTGTGTTTTACCTCGTTCGAGTTCCATGAAAATCACTGAATGTTCGTCGGCAGCGTTTCACCAAATATTTTATTACATTTTGTGAGTGATCTGTTCTAGATAAGCGACGCGCGCAATTTTTCTGGGCAGCAAAATCACGAGAAGCGCTATACAGTAAATTATCTAAACTTCCGACGAACATTTTCGCGCGCGCAGTTTGTTTCCGATGATTCCCTCGTATGCGATAATGGACCTGTAGATACACGAATTACTGGAAAAATTCCGAAATTCAAACTAATGTAGTTTCTTCGACTAACCTTTTTTTAATGTTTCTCTTATTATTGCGCAACTATTATAACGAACTTTCCCATAAAAATCAGGTTTAAATTCCGCTGAATCACCTATACGCTGCTTGCTCGAGAACGGCCGTTCCGTTAGGAAAAGCGACACAATAAATTGTTATCTTAACCACTATCGATTTTTCTTTTTTAATAAATTCTGCTCAAATCATACTAGCATTTTCAGCAAAATTAAGAAGGTAGTCCACGAAATGCTCATGAGATATTTAGGATCAACCACAAAAATTCCGGGATTCCAACCACCACCATTTTACTTATTGCAATTTTTCACAGTTTTTACCTAATATTAACACAAAAAAAGTTAAACTCGATCCCTCTCAAACGCTGTCTAAGACCAGAGGCAGTTGGAGAGAGTGGCCTACCCCTGCGGCTTATTCTTCTCCCTAGTCGACACGAAATAAATCATGGGCAGCTTTCCGTTGGGACCACAGCCACCGCAAATCCAACACTGTTGATCTTACGACATCTGTGGTTGGGGGCTGAAGCTTCCCGTGATACAATTCGAGTTAGTCACGTCTTGAGCAGCTTACTGGCCTGAATAGGTGGCAGGTCCCAGTGCAGGAATTTACTCAAGGCGTTCTCCCTGCACTCACGCTTTATACACACATGAATTTAAAGGATTGGACTTGTCCTCATCCTCCACATGAGAACGATGGGATCTGAACTGCGCTCCTCTTTAGCCAGGTAGGTGTGTCCAATCGGTAGGCCTTCACAGTGGGTAGCACGTCCGTCCTTTCTATCGAATACCTGCAACTACACGGACAAGGACTTCCTTACGGAGAGTTTCCTAGGTCGACAGGCCTCCGTCCGCGACGTGAAAAGCGAGACTTACAGGAAAAAAAGTCAAACCACGCCTCCAGCAGGCAACTCGTGGAGACGAGGTTCTCTTGACTAGTAGAAGCTTCCCATCGGACTAGACTAGTAGAAGCTTCCCATCTTAACTTCTTTATCTTCTGTGTTATTAGAAGCTAACTGGCCCCAAGAAGGCAGCAGGCTGGGAGAGAGCTTCTCAATATATTCTGTCTCAACCTTTGCATGCCGTGTTGACAGAAACGATTCTGCATTTGAGGATGTCTGTGCGGCCCCATCTCCCTCAGGTTAACCCCTCAGGTTAAAAAAAAATTTGGGATGGGCGAACTACCTTCCAGCGACCCAACGACCACCATGTTGTCCGCAGGGCAGGCACATTTTCCAATTTTATCCATTTTTTTTCCTTGCCCTTGGTCGGAATTGGATTGCTCCATTCTGCTTACCTCGCTCTGCGGACGCAGCCACCTGTTTTGGCCCTAACCCATAATGCACCGGCACATGGCCGCGGACTTTGCATTGTCGTGGTATCATGTTTGGATCAAACAACCTTCAAGGCCAGAATGATCGATGGACCTTACTGCTTTTCCTCATTCCAGAACAACAGTAGGTCTTACTGCCTCTCCTGAGGTTCGGAAGAACCGCAGTAAACCTTGGCAGGGGTCTCCCAAACATCGATCGACCCACTACTCAGGGACTCTTCTGCCGTGCATCTGGTCTCAACAATGTCCTGTGCACTGACTGCTTCAGCGCTACCGATTTCATTGTGGAACTTTGTTACGAACTGAATTAAGACCAGATTTGCAGAATCGCAGAATGGGCTAAGGAAAGTTGTGTGATGCGTCGCACCGGGTATATTCCCTTACAAGTAGCCCAGAGATGAGATCTATTCCTAATATGTGCAATAAATAAATGAAATTAGGTTTAACAATTCACAAAAGTTAATAACCATTTATTTATGTGTTTCCAGTTGAGTTGGGGTGACTTGTTTTTCTTCGGAATTTCCGATTTTCTGAGTAACACTCTCGGATTCGACATGTTCAAAAAATACGATGCTCTGAGACAATTGAGGGACAACGTCTCGGCGATCCCTAAAATCAAGGCCTGGATCGACAAACGGCCCGAAACTGACGACTAGGCAACCGACAGTGAGACGCCTGCGATCGAGGGGATTTGATGCTCAGTTCGGTATTTACTTGTGGCATTGCGATTTCCGTACTTTTCCTGTTCCTAATTAATAAAATCGTGTCATCCGGAGGGTTTACTGTCCGTTAAAAGTGTTTAATTTGCCTTCTTGGCCCTACGTTTTCGTCCACCTTACGTCGAAACTCGAACAATGAGGTCCGCCCTTGAGTATGAAAAAAGCCTCAATATTTCCTCAATTTGGTTACGTCTGATAATTTGTAAGGTCAGGAAAATTGTGCGAAAACTGATGAGAAGCAGAAATGAGTAAAACCTGCTGAGGAACAAATATAAATAATTGTGACCGTAAATAACTGCCAGCTGATATAACACTCCCCGAGGGTTCGGGTACAGTGGTATTGATAAGGGAACAGACCTGTTTCCATGGAAAATTTTGGTGCAGTGGTTGTTGTCGATCATGTTAGCGAAACATTTTGAGTGAAGGGGAAAGAAAATTGTCGTTAAATGTCGGGGGAGTTTAGTAAAACGGTTGTAAGTTGTGTGCTTAGAGTGTAAATAAACAACATGCAACTTTCTGTCACCTCCGTAAATTCGAGGATCTGTTTTATATATACACGAGAGAAAATGAACCAGAGATCTGAGAGATTTATAGCATTTTCACGTCAAATTTGAGGATTTCCATTTCAAATTGGAGGTTGACGGAAATGGTTCGTTTTACATTAGTTTTAAACGCCCGGTGATTCTGAAAATACCTACTCCGTGCAACACAACATGACGAAGACAAGCCATCCGTTCCTTCCAAATGCCATTCTTTTGAAGGTGCCTGTTGATTCGCCTTATTCCAAAGTCTCTAATCGCCGCCGTTAGTTACGACTTACTTTATTTTTACTTTCCGCTACCCGAAGGGAAGGAAAGTATAGTAATCGGCCCAAAAAAAATTTGAGTTTTCTTCAGATCTTAACGTTTCAGACCCTACTGAGTCTAAAAAACCTAATTTCGGCGCGTGGTCCGTGTGTGTGTATGTGTGTGTGTATGTGTGTGTGTGTGTCTGTAGTTCGATTTGCGGGAGAACGGCTGATCCGATTGAGCTGGTTCTTTTTTTGTTTTGTTCGTTATTTTTTGTAGACACCAAAATAAGGTTATGGACGATTTCGGCCGATGGGAAGGGGGGGGGGACGAAAATGTACCAAAAACTAGGGTTTTTCGCATTTTTCTCGAAAACGGCTCTAACGATTTTGATTAAACTTTCAAATTATCTTCTCCTAATCAATACCTAACTTTTCTTCTCTATACATATCTCCATGAAAATACGGTGAACGGAGATAATGACCTATGAAGCAAAAATAGGTTTTTTAAGCTTTTGGCAAAATGACTTCAACGATTATCATCAAACTCTCAGGATATTTTCGAATAGTTAATACCTACATATTGTTCTCAATAAATGTTCCTCTGAAAGTCCATTGAGCAGAGATAAAAATGAAAATGTGTTGAAAATAACGTTTTTTCGAACATTTCCGAAAGTTCCAGGAGTAATTTTTCACCAGATGTGATAAATTCTAATGAAGTGTCTTTTAGTCACCCATACCAACATTTTGTTTTCCATAACTATTTCTGTATATATATGTTGAACGGAGATATAAGCCACGTTAACTCAGAAAAGGAGATTTGTCGAATATTAATTTATCGGTATTCGTATTTTCTCAAAAACAGCTCCAACGATTTCGATCAAACTTTCGGAGTGCTCTCAGCTAACTAGTCCCTACATTTTGTTCCGTATAAATGTTCCTGTAAAAATGCGTTGAACGAAGATATAGCGCCCGCCTATGTAGATGGTGTTCGAACTTAAAGGGGTGGCGGAAAGTAGTGTGTTGCTACGCACCAGATATTTGTGACATGGGTTCGGACGACGAAGAAATGAGACCGCGTTTCGTTCGCCGATCGAACCATACGGTAAGAAGTAGAGATTGACGAAGATGCTGAAAATGAGGGGATTCCTTCCACTACCCGACGACGTCGCGGACAATACGGTAAGTACACTATAGAACAAAGAAAAATGTTTGTTAGAATGTACGAAGAAGGACGTACTACTAAACATGCGGCTTCTATAATCGGCGTCAAAGAGAGTACGACTTACATGTTGTTGAAAAAGTATAAGGAAAATGAGCTTGTTTGCCGACGCAGAGGAGGAAAACGGCGTGAAAAGCTTACCACAGAGGTTTTCGAAGCGATTGAGGCTGCAGTGGAAGAAAATCCTGACACGACTCTGAAGGAAATAAAACGTGTTCTTTTCGAGAAAAACATTGATTTGGCCGTGAGTACCGTTGATAAAGGTTTGCGTCTTTTGAATATAACCTTGAAATTAGCTAACAAAGAGCTGGATCGAATGAATTCCGTAGAAACGAAAGAGAGAAAACAAATTTACGCAGCGGAATTCAGAACATGGGTGCCAGAAAACCGTGAAAATATGGTATTCATTGACGAATCAGTTAATTCGCACTGTCGGGGCCTCCCTTTTCAAGAGGTCGCGCTGCTTGTGTGTGCTGTGGTCCTTCTTCTTCTAACGCGAGAGGGCCTCATTGTCCCCGCTGGAGCCGCTGAAGGTGGTCGGTTGTCGTCAGAGGATGTGAACGGTGTAAGGGTGGAAGATGGAATGAATTGAATGACTGAGCAGGCAGGCCCTTTTATACCTGCTCCTGGAGGGAGTCGCCTTCTCTGGTTGGCCGCCTGCTGTTCTCTCCAGGGGTGGTTTTCGGCTAGCGCCCTCTGTCGGAATGAGGCGGCTTTTGTTGTGGAGAGTGGCGGCTGGCCGCCACATAGCTCCCCCCAAAAGGCGCCTCGGGAGAGTATCAGAAGGTCGCGTAACCATCACGTCGGGGTCACCAGTTGTCGGGGCCTCCCTTTTCAAGAGGTCGCGCTGCTTGTGTGTGCTGTGGTCCTTCTTCTTCTAACGCGAGAGGGCCTCATTGTCCCCGCTGGAGCCGCTGAAGGTGGTCGGTTGTCGTCAGAGGATGTGAACGGTGTAAGGGTGGAAGATGGAATGAATTGAATGACTGTTTTTTTTTTTTTTTTTTTTTTTTTTTTTTGGACGCTTCCGGGGAGGGGAAATCTTCAAAAGACACCCAAATGGGTAGTGTCGGATTTTACCGACTAAACCCCTCCCAGCGGTTGCCAACCCGGAGGTTCTAAACCAGAAGGATGGGAGGCCAGCCTGCGGATGCAGGGGACTCATGCGCATGTGCGATGCGGGGAGGGACGGGACAGGGTTAGCGTGGAATGAGGGCAGGGCCCACGGACGATGTCCGAAGGGATGGGGGCATATTGTGTGAGGCAGCTGATGGACGGGTTGGGGTGACCCGCCACCGGAATTGCGGAGGTTGAGGGCATATGTTGAGGCGGCGCACTGGGCTAGAGGGAAGGCCTGTTTCCTTTAGGAGCTGCTGGTTTCTGATGTAAGCGGGGAGGCGGAGGACACCTCGGAGGGACTTCATGTAGGTGCCCTCGAGTTGGCGAAGGGAGGAGGCCGTGCCCCAGACGGGGATAGCGTAGGTGCTGATGCTCCTGATGATGGCGTTGAAGACACGAATTTTCGTTGGATGAGAGACCTTTTTGTTGTTGAAGAATGGCCGGAGAGCAATGAAGGCTCCGTTGATTTTGGCGCGAACTGCAGGTCTGCCTGTACCAGTTGAGTTTCCTGTCGAAGATGACACCGAGGTACTTGGCCTGGTGTTTCCAGGATTGGATGGTTTCACTTGGATGTTTGGGGGGGGGATGTTACGGCGGGAAAAGAAGACGGCTTCTGATTTGGATTCGTTGAGGCGTAGTCCCCATTTGTGGTACCAGCTGAGCAGGGACGGCAGGAACTTATTTATGACTGTGGCACAGTGCAGCTTGGTTTTGGAGGTGTAAAGGAGAGCTACGTCGTCCGCATATTGTGCAGTGACGATCTTCTCGTGGACTGGTATGTCATGGCAGAAGATGTTGAAGAGGGCTGGGGAGAGTTTTGAGCCTTGGGGTACGCCAGCCGTGATGCGGTGGGTGGTGGATAGGGTATTACCAACTCTCACCCTGAAGGTCCTGTCGGTGAGGAAGGAGGAATCAGTCCAATGTGGAGGGTGGACAGCGAAGCAGGATGAGCTTGTATATCAGCCCTTCGTGCCAGACCCTGTCAAAGGCTTGGCGGGCGTCCAGTAGAAGCATGGATGTGTGCCGATGCTTGTTCCGGCTCTCAGCTAAATATTCAGTCACCCTGAGGAGCTGGTGGCAGGTTCCGTGATGGTGTCTGAAGCCATGTTGGAAGTCTGGGAGAACCTTGTTGGTGGCCATGAACTTGATGAGGCGGGTTAAAATGATGGCCTCGGCTATCTTGCTCAGGGTGCAGAGAAGGCTAATGGGCCTGTAGCTAGAAGCTTTGTTCAGAGGCTTTCCAGCCTTGGGGATGCAGATGATTGTGGCCTCTTTCCACGCTGCAGGGAAGTATTGGAGGCGCATGCGAGGCATTGATGATGTTGCAGATGGCCACTGTGTGGATCCTGGGAGTGTCTTCAGGACTCCGTTTGAAATGCCATCGCTGCCTGGGCCTTGTTTTTGGTGGGAGCCTTTGATGGTTTCGCTGATTTCCTTCGGGAGGTTGGACTGAAGGTTGCAGGGTGCCCTTGAGGGAAGCTGCGTACTGAGAGCTGACCTCGGCGTGGAAGGTGGTGTGGTCGTCGTGCGAGGGAAAAGGGAGCACTGTTCTTCGAGAGATTCGGCGAAGATGGCTGCTTTGTCGATTTCAGCGGAGTGTGAGGTGTTGTTGTGGTAGAGGGGTGGAGAGTGGGGTTGCCTGTTTCCGTAGGGATTTGACGATCTGCCAACAGCGCTTGGGGTTGAGTTCAGCTTCAGCTATGTATTTTTCAAAGCTGGCGTGTCTGGTAGCTTGAAGGGCAGCGTTAAGCTCCCTTTTGGCGGCATTGAGCCTGTGGCGTAGGCTCTGGAGGCGGGTCCGCTGGAGCAGCCTTCGTAAGTGGTTTTTCTTCCGGATCAGGGCTCTGATGTCCGGCGAGAGGCGTTGGCGGTCTGGGGTAGCTGGAGAGGAGGTTGTGGCAAGCCGTACCTTGTCCTGGATGTCCAGAGTGAGGTTGGACACAGCGGAGTCGATGTCTTCCCTTGACCGGGGAGTGCGACATTTAAAGGTGGAGGTTGTCAGGTAGTAACGAAGGGAGAGCCAGTCGATTCGCTGGTGGGTGATCTGAGTGGCGTCTGGTGTGCCAGGGATCTCCAGAATCACAGGGTAGTGGTCGGAGTCGAGAGCAGGTAGGGTCCGAGGCTCTTTCTCGATTGTGGTGTTCTTCGAGATGAAGAGGTCAAGGATGTCCGATTGTTTGTTCGGGTCGGCTGAGTGGAAGGTGTGGTCTGCCGGCGCATCTATGGAGAAGTTGTGTCGATGCAGCAAGCGAAGGAGGGAGGATCCTTTCCTGTTCTTGGTTCGGCAACCCCAAGACTGATGCTTGGCATTGAAGTCGCCAGCAAGCACTGTTGGGTGGGGTGAGTCTAGCAGGGGGGCAATTTCGTCCAAGTTGTGGGTATTGGGCGGGGAGTAGCAAGAGACAATCCGTAGTGGGCCAGACTTCAGCTGGACTGTTACTCCGCATGCTTCCAGGGATAGTGTGGGGGTGCTGAAGGCTTGATGTCTGAGGGAGTTGCGGACCAAGATGGCAACTCCTCCCCCAGTTTGGGATCCAGGGCGGTCGCTTCTGTATACCGAGAAGTTCGGGATGAAGAGCTTGTCTGTAGACCGTGTGTGGGTTTCAGTGATGCAGGCCACATCGACTGATAACTCCTGTAGAAGGTCGTGGAGCTCGGCAACTTTGTTGCGGTGTTTGGCCAAGATGCCATTGGCGTTCCAATTTAGGATGGATGTCGCCTTAGGCGCTGGTGGTGAACAGGGTCTGGAGGAGGAGGACGGCCTGGGAGAGGCAAGAGGCGATGTCCCGCAAGGCACGTTCACGATCTGCGGAGGGGATAGTTGAAGGGGTGGCTGCAGCGGGCTTGGGTGGAGTACTGGCAGTGATTGGGGCTGGGGTGGGGCGGTGATGGCTGTTGTTGGCCGGGGACTGTGCTGGGAGTTGCTAGCAGCAGCTCTGGCGTATGAGAGGGCAGGGGTGACCAGTGGAGCTGGTGTTGGGGCTGGTCGGGGGCTGGTTGGTGGTTGGCAGGGGGAGCGGGGCTGCCTTCCTCTGTTGGGAGGGCTTCTTCTTAGGGGCTTTTGGGCAGCCCCTATAGGTGGCACGGTGGGGGCCCTTGCAGTGGGCGCAGACCGGCATCCTGCGAGAGTCTTTGAGTGGGCAGGTTGGGGTGGGATGTGATTCTGTGCAGAAAGCGCAGACCCACTTTGCGTGGCAGTAATTTGCCGTGTGCCTGAAGCCGAGGCAGCGAAGGCACTGGGGCACCACCTTGATTTTTCTTAGGTTCGACTTTGACTACCAGGCCGTCGAAGCTGGTGAGGTTGAAGATAGACCTGGCGCTGGGGATTTTGCGTCCAGGTGGACGAGGACGAGGGGCCAGAGTTTTTCTCCAGTCTTCATCCGGTAAACGGATTTGATGGGGAATTTGCGGTTCTCCAGTCCGAGTTTGATGTCTTCAAGGGGATAGGTAGTGGGGATATGGCGGATCACCACTTCCAAGTCGCGATCTTGGCGGACTTGGTGGGTCGTATATTCAATTTTTCGTCCTCGAGTTGTGCTGTGAGGCGACGGAAATCGTCGACAGTGTTGAGGTACAGCCTCAACCCTGCGTTTGAGTTAATGCAGCGGCGGTGGGTGATGCCTTCTGCTCCGAGGTAGGCATGAATAGCCGGCCAACGCTCTGTTTGTTTTATTACGATTGGCGGGGGGTGAGTGGAGGAGTTGGTCGTATCTTCCTCCTCGGAGTCAGAGTCCGAGTCAGAATCAGACGCGGGGGGGAGGATGCGGTTTGGGCGAGACCGTTTCTCGGTCTTTGTAGGGGCTGTAGTAGCCGTGGATTCCTCTAGTGCAGAGGGCACTGGGGTGGTGGAGCGGGACGGGGGGGCACGTTTCCTGTTAGGGAGAGGTGCGTCGTCCGAGGGGGCAGGGGCTGTGTCCATTTTGTTTGGGACAACTGTTGGAGTGGGCTCGTCTTGTAGGAGGGAGAGTGCTGCCGTAAGTTCGGCGATTTTGACCTCCAGGCAGGCCATTTGGGCGAGGGCTTGTTGGAGGGCCGACTGAATGTCAGAGCGGGTTTGGGTCATTGAGGGAGATGGAGGAGATGCGGTGGAGGGTGCCTGTCGTTGTCTGGTGACAGCGAGCTGGGTGGTGGGGCCACAAGGTGCGGATGAGGTGGAGGGGCGTGGAGAGTCCTCCATGGCGACGAATCGCACACGGGGGAGCTCGGTTCTGGTTATTGTTCGCAGAGGCTTACGGCGTAGCAGTAAGCCAGGTTTCTTCTACTGTTCAGATAAGGGGGGATTTTTTGAGAGGACGAAAATCGGGCAGAACTGTTAGATCGTAGGATAGCGAGCGCTGAGGGCGATGTTAACGGAAAGGAGACGAAACGAAACGAAACGACGTACCTGGTTGTAGAGGAGGTGGCGGAGATCGGCGAGAGGTGAAGCGGCGGGCGTCAGGGGGGGCGAGGGACTCGGATTGAGTCGATGGCCTTTCTGGCGCAGGTCGATGACCTCGGTCGAGCGGCAAATCCGCGGGTCGAGGGACGAGTTCCTTGGGCGTAGGTCAAAGAACTCGGGCGAGCGGCAGATCCTCAAGGTGAGGGACGAGGGCGACGAGAAAGTCGAGCTTAGAAGGCAGTCGAGCAGTCCGGCGAGTCCAGGGCAGGTATAGAGCTCTTCGAGGTTTAATCCACGAAGGTCAGAACCCGAATGGATCAATTGAATGACTGAGCAGGCAGGCCCTTTTATACCTGCTCCTGGAGGGAGTCGCCTTCTCTGGTTGGCCGCCTGCTGTTCTCTCCAGGGGTGGTTTTCGGCTAGCGCCCTCTGTCGGAATGAGGCGGCTTTTGTTGTGGAGAGTGGCGGCTGGCCGCCACACGCACCTTCGAAGAAGTCATGCGAGATCCAGGAGGAATACACGTGCTGTTTCCACAGTACCCGCGATAAGAGGAAGTAATGTTTCCCTCGTCCTAGACGTAAACACTCGATGTGTTGTTCATTATAAGATAATATTACGAGGCAACTGCAATGGAGAGACGTTTCAGGAATTTATCGCAGAGCTGCGCGTAAAAGTGGCGAACCCAACTATCACGTACCTGATAATGGATAACGCAGCGATTCACCGAGCTTTAAGTTACCAGTTAGATGATCGAATTGGGGTTTAACGTGAAATATCTGCCCCCCTACACACCTAACTTGAATCCAGTGGAGCACTGCTTTTCAAAAATCAAGTTGTTATCAAAAATTTGGTCATTCTTTTCAGTTCATTATGTTCATTCTTACTTGTTGAATGTTACGTTTCACTCGCTAATTTGTTGTTATTGCTTTCCTAGAATTAAATAATCCATTTATGTCATCCACCAAATTGATGTGTAAAACCTCCAATTTGACGTGAAAATGCTATAGATACGCAAATCCACAACATATCGATTGTACGCCTGATATTTTGAAGGTAGGCAACTCGCAGTACTTCAGCAGGCTCCTGTCGATTTTCAATCTCTTCTTACGTCTGCCGCGTTTTGTGGCTGTTTACCGGTTAGAAAATGGTTTTAACCCCACCCCCATTCAAAATTTAACGCTACGATTCAAAGCATCGTGATTCCACATCTGCAATCTCCAACAGGGCAGTTTTGGACCCCTTTAATGCGGTTTATAAAAATCCTCTTCCAGTTTCCTCTTCACTGGAGGCGCAAGACGTGCATGATGGAGATCCTTCGAGAGAAAAGAAAAGGAGCCGCGCAATGAAGTCGACATGTCCCATGAGGAGCTGGCTCGTCCCGTAGTCTGGCTGAAGCCATATCCTGAAAGATGGGGAAAAACTCACACCTGTCATGACCCTTTGACGAGGTTTCCCATGTCGCTTGCCATTTCTCCAACGCTCATTCGTCGGTGGTGGCAAGTTTTCATTCTGTGGTGAAATCAGCACAGGGTTCAGCCCAAAGCGGGGGAAGCTTCCCTTTCACTCTCCACTTGTCAACCAAGCTCTCAACGGCCAAGTCAACTGGTAACTGACCAGTGATCGCCTGAGTTGCTTCAGTTGATACTGTCTTATAGGCCTTGGTGATCCACCAAGCCTGTCAGGGATTCGACCAATTCTCTCTTTTGATTGACGTATAGTTTGCAACCCCAGACAATGGGGCAGTAGCCAATCAAGCCTAGATAGATAGCCTTATACATAAGGGTAGTGTCATGGTAACACACACCTCAAGTGGCCTTAGTAATTGCACACAGTGAAGCAAACGCAATGGTAGTGCCTTTAAGGGACTGGAGGTGTTGGTTGAAGCCCTACCTCTCACCTGTATTCACTCCTAAATACTTGAGGTGATTTTCAAGAAGGAGCCTAGGGCCGCCTAAGCGTATTTAGGGTTGGTTGTTCACTTTTTTTTCGACAAGATTAGCTGGGTTTTTTCCTCAGTGGTATGGCTCGCAGTCAGTCTCCATGAGCCCCCTGAGAAGACAAGGCATTCCAGAGTGCAGGTCCAAGGACAGCAGTACCTTTCAGCTCGATGAAGAGCGCTGCTCCAATCCAGACTAGATTCCAGAGAAAGATTGAGAAGCAGTGCCCACTGGGCTTGGTCCTTGGACCAGCACTCTGAAACGCCTTCTTCAAAGGTGTTCTCTGGAGGCTCATGGAGAATGACTGTCAACTGTACGCCAATCTGGATGACTTGACTGTCCTGATCTTTGCAGAGTTGGTCTGCCAAATCGTTAGCAAACACACCACATGTGTTCCACGCCACCACCCAATGGTGCGAGCAGGTTAAGATCCAGGAGGCTAAAAAAAAACAACTAAAGTTAATGTATCTGTTAGGTGAGTCCGTCTCCTCTGGCTGGTGAGCTACTGTGGGCAAGCGCTTTCGATGTAAAGACATCATCGTCTGGCCGTTGAGTCAGTGCTGGAGTCAGTCAGTTGGTTGTGGTCTTTATATACTAAGAAAAAGGTAAACAGGATGAAGATGAAGCGTCGTGGAAGGGCGAGGGGAGGAGGTCATGTACCTCTGAGGGAAAACCCCTTTGAGGTGAATGGAACGTCTTGAATGATCTGTCAATTGTGGATCTACATCTTTTTTGTATAGGGTGGTCTGTAAATCCGTCAGTTGGTTGTTTTCGTTTGTGTAGTGTTTTGAGTGGTGTGAATATGGTGTCGCATTTTGTTTTTGTTTTTTTTTTATTTTTTATTTTAATCAATGATAAACTGTTGTAGACTTGCTACTTTTTGTTGTTGTGATACATAATTTTCTATATAGTACAGAAGTACAATGGAACATGGGTGAGGGTGGATGTCCAGCGACAGTCCCTCTCAGAATTAATGCTAATTTTACCATTCATTAAATATAGTTAATAATTTACGTAGGAGATAAATTTAGGTTACACTAATATCACAGTTATGTTTCACAAGTGACTACATGTTCCTGTCTATCAGGTCCACCGTTCTTTTTCTTTTGAGACGACGAGGGTGCCGTATTCTGTCCCATGTGTTGAGGAGGCGCTCAAAAGCTGGCGATTGGTGCGAGTTTATCGATGCGTGCAGACGATTCATCGTAGTTTTGATGACTTCCTCCACCAGTGCCACGTTCAAATCTCTATGGATGACGGAATTCCTTACGAACCATGGAGCGTTGGTGATGAGGCGGAGGGCACGGTTTTGTTGGGTCTGAATCCTCTTTATCTGGGTTTTGCATGCCAGACCCCAGATTGAACAACCGTATTGCCAGATTGGGCGTACCATGGTTATATAGATGAGGCGTTTGTTGTCGAGGGATAGTGGTGACGTCTGGCCGAGGAGGGGTTTCAGGAGGTTTATGCGGGAGCGGAGTCTGTTCACTAAATCGCTTATGTGGATGTTAAATGTGAGCCGCTGTTGAAGGTGCACTCCCAGGTATCGTACCGCAGCTGTTTCGGATATCATCTGGTGATTCATCATGATTTGGCTGGTTTGGTAGTTACGTCTCTGGGTGAATGTTGCCGTGCACGATTTCTCGGTATTCATCACAATTCGCCAGTGATCTGTCCATTCCTGGATGGTGTTGAGGTGTAGTTGGAGGTTGGAGGAAGCAACTACTCCATCTTTATCTCGGGACAGAATGGCGAGATCATCGGCGAACATAGCTGAGTAGGTTTCATCAGAGGTTGGGATGTCAGAAACGAATATCAAGTACAGTATGGGCCCCAACAAGCTCCCCTGCGGCACTGATGCAGATACGCTACAGCTTGGTGACTGGGCACCATCGCACTTTATGTGAAACGTTCTGCTTGTGATGAAACATTGGATCAATCTGTAGTACGTGTCAGGGAGAAGAGGTTTGAGTTTGAAGAGCAAGCCTGGGTGCCAAACACGGTCAAATGCTTGCTTCGTGTCAAGGCATAAGCCAAGGCAAATTTCATTATTTTCGTACGAGTCCAGTATTTCCTCTACAACTCTGTGTAGCTGCTGCTGGCAGGAGTGGAGGTGGCGAAACCCAAACTGAAAGCCTGGTATGGATGGGGTAAGTAGAGGTAGCAGTCGAGGAAGTAGAAGTCTCTCGAAGATCTTTGAGAATATTGAGAGCAAACTAATGGGGCGGTATCCCGTTGGGTCGTTCGCTGGTTTTTTCGGTTTTGGAACCATAATTATCACAGCATGTTTCCAGCGGCTGGGGAAGTGTGTAGTCCGAAGGATTGCGTTAAATATTTGCGTCAGTAATACAAGTGTCTTTCTGGGGATTTGTTCATTTATGATCTGTCCATTGAAGTTTTTTTTGTTTATACATTTCTATGTTTTCTAATATGTTCAGTGTTCGTCCTTTTGTATTGTTTATATAGTAAGATGGTGCAGTCCTGTATTTTGGTAGGTTCATGTCCAGTAGTTTTGGTAGCTTCCTACTAAGAGGTTTAATGTATTTTTCGTGCTGTCTGTCCTATGTATGCGTTTTAGCATGTACAGGTTATTTTATATACCCCACTTTGGTCGAATGGGTCTGTCTTTTCAGTTAGCTTGGTTCTAAGTGTGTTGTCTGTAGGTAGTGCGATTTGTATGCCTTCCTTACGGAGGATGTTAGTTATTCCGTATATTTTTGGTCTTATGTACGTAAATGTGTCTTGTCAAAGTCTGTGTATTTTGTGTCGTGTGTTTTGGAGTCATATCGTCTTAATAATTTGTTTATTGTTTTTTTTTTTGAGTAGCCATTATTTACGTTAAGTTACTCACCAGCCAGAGGATACGGACTCACCTAACAGGTACGTTAACTTTAGTAATTTGCCTACTGGCGGACATAACCCTATTGCTTTAATACCTGAAAAAAACCAGCTAATCATTTCGAAAGGAAATGTAAATAGCCCTCAATACGCTATGGCGACTGACTGCAGGCTCTTCCTCGATTACGTCGGGTTCGGTATAATTTTCTACATATTTTTCGATGCTGGGTCGAATATAGCGAGCGATATTTTACGACCGCGTCTAAACTGAATGCAGTGAAATCACAGTAATTATAGTGGACCAAAGTCTGCTAATTGAAAGAACTCGCGGGACAATACAGTAATCGTTTCATCATTTGCAATATGTAATTTTCGTCGTTCGGTTGTAGTCAGGACATGTTTCGTATCGTTTATTAATGTTTTTAGATGATTATTGAATGGGAATGGGCGCGAAACTACGTCAAGCTGTGCGAGAGAATAATAAACCTTTGTGTAAAAATTGGCAGCGTTTTTTGTACAGGACGTTACATTCGCCTAGTGAAAAAGATGTCACGAAGTAACAGGAGATTGAAAGTAAACAGTCTTGAAAGATTTTATATAAGTTGTGCGCCTGACATTTTGAAGGTAGGCAACTCGCAGTATTCGAACAGGCTCCCGTCGACTTTCAATTTCCAGTTACTTCAGCTGCTTTTAAAACCATTTTCTGTACAGAAACATGTGAAAAGATTGAAAATAAACAAGCGCTCTAGGAGTCTTTGGATACTCGAACCTTCCAACTCGCATCAGTTGTGCGCCTGACATTTTGGCTCGAATCTCATTTGTTTGTTTACCGCCGCCGCAATATTTCCCTTAACCTTCGGATAACGGAAAGTAAAAATTGGGGCAATGGTGTTAAAATTGAGTGAAATGTCGGGGAGATTTGGTACAAATTTGTGGCAACTGAGATAAAATGGAAAGTGATTATGAATTTGATATCTCACGGAACCTGAGTAAAAATGGTCTACAGCGTTGGGTTCTGAAATGAATTGGAAAGACACTGCACTTCTGGATGGAGTAATCAATGATACGCTTGACATACTGTGAAGAGAAGTCTTCAAGTCTCGTAAAACCTGTTGCTCGATTGAGCTTCTCCGGAAGTTATACTCAATCACACAACTCGCTTTACCCAAGGAAATCAAAACACAATTTGCCGGACCGTTTCTTCGCGTAAAAAGTATATTTGGTTACTTTATCAACAGTAAAGTTGTAGGTACAATATCATCTGAGCGTGAGGGGCATCAGTAACTCGACGCCTTCGACAAAAAAAGGCGCTAACGCCCTCGCAGTAACATCAGGTTTACAAAGTACAACCGTTTATAAGGTAAAACCCCCTAACACCACCGCCAATTTTTCCCCAGTTCCACCATTCGGGAAAATAAGGTTATAAAATTAACTGAGCATTTATTAAATTCGCCATTCCAATTAACCTCCCCCTGGACGACTGTCTCATTCTTACGGGTTCTTGTTCAAGCGGCTTTGATGCCTAAGGTGATTCGAGGCATCATGCAGGTCTCGCATTGATTGATCAACGGGTGATTACGGAATGTGCACAGTTCGCAACGCCATTCTTCGGTACCCAGAGAGATGCGTTCACCACCTGAAAAAATGAAGTTTTCCCTGAATTGAGAGCTGTGAGAGAGAGAATGAATGATTTATTTAACAACCAGGGAGAATTAGGGCCATTGGGCTCTCTCTTCTATTCTCCCTGGAAAACAAACATAACTGCATTTCCTCAGCTTTTTGCTCATATAAATAGTTTTCTTATAAGCATATGTAGTGTGCTCGCAGACTCACTCACAATATGCGAAATACTAGCTAATTCATTAACACATTCATATCAGATAAATTACATTCGTGCAAAATAAATTAGTTTCGCTCCAAATAAATAAATAAATAACACTCACAGTCGCACACCAGAGAGAGTGAGTGAGAGAGAGAGAGAAGAGAGAGAGAGAGAGAGAGAGAGAGAGAGAGAGAGAGAGAGAGAGAGAGAGAGAGAGAGAGAGAGAGAGAGAGAGAGAGAGAGAGAGAGAGAGAGAGAGAGAGAGAGAGAGAGAGAGAGAGAGAGAGAGAGAGAGAGAGAGAGAGAGAGAGAGAGAGAGAGAGAGAGAGAGAGAGAGAGAGAGAGAGAGAGAGAGAGAGAGAGAGAGAGAGAGAGAGAGAGAGAGAGAGAGAGAGAGAGAGAGAGAGAGAGAGAGAGAGAGAGAGAGAGAGAGAGAGAGAGAGAGTGAGTGAGAGAGAGAGAGAAGAAAAAAAAACGACTGTGTTTTACGGGGAAAATGTAATTATTGCAATAACATCAAAATATTTATAACGCAAATGTTCGGAACTGACGTCAGGATTGAACTGTTGACCAATACTGAACATGTTTCCATAGAGCCTGGTATTTTCATAGATACTACACTGGTACAACCCGTTCTTGTCAAATTAAGACGATACTGTACGGTCAAACTACCACATGTACCTTGACTGTACAGCAATCACATCATCCCTACCACTATGTGACTTTAAATGAATGGATCGACTTTTTAAAAGTTCTCGATGGCGGTGAACTTGGACTATCCTAAACTTCTTCACAACCTTCATTCCCTTTATCCACTGGCTCCTGTCACTATCGAATGATGGGGCATGCCTGTGACCATTCTGGCCTTAAAGGTTGTTTGACCCAAAATGGTACTGCGGCTTTGCACCGGTGCATTATGGGTTAAGGCCACGACAGGTGGCTGCCTCCGCAGGGCGAGGCCTGACAATGCTGGAAAATTCGCTTGCTCTGCGGATATCGTGGTGTCACTGGAGGGTAGTAATCCCATCCCTTTCTTCGTTTTTAAGCTCAGGGTTCTGAGCGAGATAGTGGTCACCCAGTCAGAACTCCTACTGACATCCCCGAAAGCAGAACTGCAACTGTCAAGCGGTAACATGTTTTTTCCATATAGCGTAATCCTAGTTAAGGAGTTGGGTTACAAATCTGCAAATACGGAAAAACTGCTTACCACTCTCAGCAATAACCAAAAATACGTGCTGCTCTACAGACACTTGAGATTGCACGTTGAGTCGGTACTAGTGTTGAACAAACACGGAAAAAGGTGCCAAAAAATACTTCTTCAAGGTGATGAACAACGCTACCTATGCAAAGAGCTTAGAAAATCTTCGCTCTCGAATAAAATTTCATTTAGTCGCCGAGATACGTGACATTCAGAGTTTTAGACGTCAGCAAGTACATCATGTACTATACAAATATTGTATCAACGGCAAACTGTGCATGACTGACACCGATAATGTGCTCTACAATAATGAAACATTATCCCAATCCACCAGGAGCTGTATCCAACAAGGGGGCAACCAGAGTACAGCCACCAGATCAGAAGAAGGGCTGACACGCTTGGGAGGTGCCAAAATGAGTGTGGACGCAGCCCAGAAGTCCGAGTAGTGGACCTGGCGGCTGATTCCAGATGGAAGTGAGGCAGATTTCTACCTCACTCAGTTTGCTAACAGGACATGAAGGATTTAGGGTTGACTCAAACTGCCCTGAACTGCAGGTGGACGATGCTTCCAACGCTATCTTCTTGTGGGAGGCAGGCTGGTGGCGCATAGTAGAAGACACAGTTGGTCGGCTCATGCCAGAGACATTCGTCCGCTGGAGGGCATAGGTGAAAAGAGACTGGTGCTTGCTGATACTTACAGGTATAAAGAATGAAGACATGGAGGAAAACCCGCTCCTGAACCTCCCTTAGTACCCAGCGACCTCCCTAACTTCTGGGCAGTAAGAGGATGTATGGGAACGGTGGCACACTACAAGATACTCGTGAGAGGAAGAGAACAAGAAGAGCTGCCATCGCAGAGCCAAACGATTTCAAGTTAGGTCTCAATACACAGGAGTAAATTCATGTGGCCCTCCCTCCTACGTCCCAAAAAATACATTGAAACATCGAATGGCGATTATCAAAAACAACCTTTTGTACCTGGTTTTTAAAACAGTTTTACTGGGTCCTTACCAGGTAGGTCAGATGAAGTCATAAATGCAACATAAATTAGATGAAATTTGATTCGTCGTTATTATTCAAGTTGGAATAGCTAATAGTGGCACCGGTGGGATTATTATCCATCGTTTATTCTATTGGAGCAAGCACACATTAACAATACGGTACACTACATTTAAAAGCGCAGCATACGGATGGCAAACAGTAAAAAAAAGATAAAGAAAGCAGCGTAAGGTCCTAGAGCAAGTGAAATTTCAGAGAAGAGAGTGAGGCACAAGTTGTACTCAGAAATAAGCAGGTTACCAGTACAAGCGAGGCGACAGAGCGTATTATTAGTGCAAAGAAACTACACAGCAAAAGTTTCGGCTGAAGCACAAAAACCCGATTCAAGAGAGACGAGTGAGACAGAGTACTCTACACATATCAATGACGACAGCAGACTATGAAGGGGAGAAAAAGATTAATTATTATCCACGCTTGGCCGTCAAAAGATAAAATGCACGGCACCTTTATCACTCAATGACGAGTTGAGTGCGCCTGAGAGTATAGTTCTCCGCGGATCTGGATTTAGTATTTCTCTCGAATTATCGCCTTAAACGCTCGAAAGAGGTCGTGAAGGATGTCTGCGCGGCAGCATAGTGTCTCGAACGATAGAAAACGTAATAAAATGTCTAATGCGACGCACACAACTTTCCTCAGCCCCACATACATTCTGATGAGGTCTAATCCAATTTACATTTTCATTCGAACTTAAGTCGAAAGTCATAGTGCTCAAAGTTCAGGAATTTATCGAGCTGCCCCTACTCACGCCCCGACCATCATTGAGCAAACTGTCTACGGGTGAATCATGAGACTATCAATTTTTTGTTTTTGTTCTGGAATTTTCGGTCGCTCCTAATTTTCTTATGAAAGTTATAATTGCACAGGTAGCTCACTGGACTACCTTATTTTTTTTTAGAACTCTGGTATCATTTGATCGCACATTATTAGCAAAAAATCGTTCATATTGTATTGCGCCAGTCTCGACATTTTCCCACAAATGAACATCATACAGAACTGTCGTATCATTTGAAACGTTCCGCGCGAAAAATGTGATCAAAATAGCTAGAGCCGTTATTGACAAAACAAATATTACGTGTTTCGATCACTATGATAACTACGGTTAATCAATGAACGATTTTTCTACTCCGCCGCCTTATTTTGGCGTTCCCTAATGACCAGCAGACGTTCACACAGGCCATTTTTTCTTTCCTTGGCTCTACAAAGTAGAAAGGAAAGTTATGTAATCGGCTGAGAAAAAAATTTTGAGTTTTCTTCAGATCTTTACGTTTCAGACCCTCCTGAGTCCGAAAAATACTTTAGGAAAATGGTCTGTGTGTCTGTGAACGATTTTTTGAGAAAACCACCGTACCAAATCACCTCAAACTTCATATCTCGCCCGCAGGTTACCATGGGACGCCAAACTAAGGGTATGAACAAAATCCACCGAAATTTAACTATAGTTATCATAGTGATCAAAACACCAAATATTTTTTTTCTCAAAAACGGCTCTAACGATTTTGATTAACTTTTTTATATTGATAGCTGTCAGTAAGGCAACTATACCATAAAATTTCCATTCGTGGGAAAAGGACGAGAACAGCACAATAAATTGCCAAAACTTTCGACGTAATCGATTTTAGAGTGGGTTTTAGAGAAAACGACCGTACCAAATCCCCTCAAACTTGATATCTAGCCCGCAGGTTACTATGGGACGCCTAAATAAGGGTATGAGCAAAATCCACCGAAAGTTAACTATAGTTATCATAGTGATCAAAACACCAAATATTTTTTTTCTCTAAAACGGCTCTAACGATTTTGATTAAATTTTTTATATTGATAGCTGTCAGTAAGGCAACTATACCATAAAATTTCCATTCGTGGGAAAATGACGAGAGCAGCACAATAAATAATCAAAATTTTCGACGAAAAGCGTTTTTAGCGCAGTGTTTTCCTTATAAAGTCCGCTGGAATGTTAGTAGAATGCTAAATAAAATTGGTATTGTAGTCCAATCCAATACCTAAAGGGTGAGTGTTTCAAAACGCTCATGAGATACATGGGGCTCACTCCAGAAATTCTTGAATTTCAACTACTGCCGTTTCGCTTACTACCAGTTCTAAACGTTTTTACCCAATAACACTGCAAAAGTAATTACTATCCTTCTTCAAAAAATTTATGTTTACAGCCTCATTAATTATCTGTGTACCAGTTGCTCAATAATGGTCCTGGAATGAGTACGAGTAGCACAATAAGTTATGGAACTGCTGCCGCTTCATGCTGCTGTAAAGTGTTGTTTGACCAAGTTAAAATTAACTGAGTGGTAAATGAATTGATTAAGTAGACAAAGCCATATAGAAAGTGAATTGACGTAGAGCTAAGGAAAGTTGTGTGTTGCAACGCACCAGATATTTTCAAATTGTATTTTTCAGACTTTGAAAACTAAACTTCATTTCAGCCGATTATATAACTTTCCGTCCTACTCCATAGGGCTAAGTAAAAATCAAAGCTTAGCCCGCTTTTACATTGAATCAAAAGAAAATAAAACTGACTCCTTGAAAAAGTTGAATGAACATCCCTAACCTCGGGTTTTTAGGTACTTCACATGGTGAACGTGAACCAACCCCCCTCCCCCTCATCATCCCTTCTCCTTGAATTCCGCTCTCTTCATATAGTCTAATTCAACTCCAGTATTTGCCCTAGAAACGTAAATATCTGACGAAAACTGAAGTTTTTTTCCAGCAGATTTCATAACTTTGCTTCCTACGTCATAGGGCAAAGGTAAGTAACAAATGAATGAGTTCATTATGTAACGAAAACTGAAACTAACTGACGAATACCTGTGGAAATGGCTACTCAGTTTTTCATTTCATTTCATTCGGGCATCCACTCAGGTATCATTCTCGTTTCACTTGTATCTGATCCACGCTCGCGATAAACGCGAATCCTCTCTGGCACTCGTGACCCAAATCACAACCCTTAACGCACCCGTACGCCAACTAAATTTAGGATTCGTAGGCCATTAAAATAGATTTGAGAATAACGAAAAAAAAGTTTTTTTTTTTTCATTCCAAATATTTTGATGTCATTGTAGGTCGTCCATATCCTTCGAAATTTGGCAGACGGAAGTTAAAGGAGGTCGGATCAGCGCTTAATTAATGGGCGAGAAGATCTTAAGGTTGGAGAGTTTACACCAGAACGATTGTTTACCATTCGCGATGAGCTCAGTTCGGACGCTGATCGGTTTCCTCCCGCGAGAACTGTCGCTCTCAGTGGCATCCAGTTCAGAGAACAGTTTGATGCAATCTTCTCGAAGAGCCGAAATCTCTTCGTTTAATCGTTGAATCTGACAATATAAACAATTTTTGTTACGACTGATTAAAAACAACTTAAGTAATTAGATGGAAGACAGGCGACCTGCTTCACACATTTTAATATGTTAATTAGGAAACGTTTTCACTTAGTTTATACAGAAGTAATATGAAATCAACAGCCTTCTGATGTATAGCGGGTTGCCTACGTTGAAAACAAAAGGCGCACAACTGGTTCGCGTATCTAAATTCTGCATGGCTCTTGTTCATTTTAGAAACTTCTGTTATTCCGCCTCTATTTCACTTGGTTCTATACTGAAACTGGCGTTCGAAAGGTGCAGAATTCAAAGGAGATAGAAAGTAAACTGGAGCCGGGTTTGGCTACATTCAAAATGAACCATACAATACTCCCCTTCCCAATCACATTTGGGCCTGTGGTGGTCTTAATGTGGACTGGGGCCCTGTTTTACTCTTCTTTTGCTTCTTGATCGATATTAGGAGTTGTTGGAAGCAAAAGAATGGAGAACTGTGATGTCCTTCTCCTGCCTATATAAATAGACAATAGTTATTTGTATTAAAAGGTCTGTGCTTTTTTTTTTTTTTGGTTACAAAGTTACTCAATACGGAGGTGAAATTCGCATTATGCCGCCTCCACACCCACCAACAACTCCATTCATTTCCCACACTTCAACCACTTCAAGCCAACCATGCTCCGAACATTTCCGTTATCAGATTTGCAGAATGAATTGATAGCAGTGTTTACAGCCAGATGACTCTCACTTCTGCCAACCTAACCAGCCTCCCCCATCAAGACATTCCTTCTCAATGAGATTGAGAGAAGGTTCCATTTTTTTGCCTTTTTATTATTATTGTTGTTGCTTCTAGCGGACGTTACATTTTTACTTACAAACGTCGCTTCCTCTGACATTTTCATTGCTTCCCTTTTTTTTTGAGTCGTGCTCGTGTGTGCGGTTTCCCTATCACGTTGCCACTAACCGAAGAAAGTGCCACAACGGTCCATAGGGTCCTGCCGTGGCATTGTCGACTTCACAGACCCCAGGGGTCGCTGTGTTGAATATAATTGCCCGCGTAGGAGCAATCTTTGCGCACTATAGAACTAGAGCTCAGTGGAAGGCAATAGCTGTTGCGTTTGTTCTAACAAGCCTGCCCTCATCACGCCAACAATCCGTAAAATAAAGTTTGTATGGCTGTGAAGTGAACAAGTGAGCCACGACCAGAGGCCTGCCACAGCCTCCATTCCACATTATTCCCCTGCCCTCGCGACACAGTTTTCTGCTTATGAAAATTTTTTCTACCATCTCGAATTTCTCCTCGGGTTGGTTGTTCCAACTACAAGCTATACATTCCTTGCCAGAACCCTCAAGCAAAGACGACTCTGAAGAATTAGCAACGAGTCATGACTAAAGATGGTAAATCCATTCATTTAATTTTTGTAAATATTGTTAGGAGCAAACCAGGTTTTAACGTGACTTTTTTTTATCTTCTCAAAGGGAACCTATTGCCTCTAACAAAAACATGAGTTGTTGAAAGGAAGAGTATGGAGAGGGCTGTAATTACTCTTGAGACAGGATAGAGATAGGTTTGAGTGAGTACAGAATTTGCGCGACACAAGGGGGTCGCTGGATATGAGAACTAGAGTTGACAGAGAGGGAAAAGGCAGAAAGTTGGAATGCTAACGAGGGGTGGTAAGTAAGAGCAGAGGAAGTGGGATGAGAAAAAATCCACCAGAGGAGCCCTAAAAGGGAAAATACGTTAAGGGCTCCTAAAGTGTGTCAGCACGGCAGGAAAAGTCCAAGGTTTGATTGACAGGGGCTCAGGGATTGGATTAAATTCAATGCCCGGGAATGGCCAATGAGCCCAGGATCTTCCGTTAGAGCCAAGGGCCAAACGATGTGCTCTACAATCAGTCCCAGACAATGACTCGCATATCTGGCGGCAGGGTTTCACGAGAGCACATCTTTTTTGTTGCATCTCACCTCTGGCACCCAACGAACAGAAAGGAACTATGAAGTTGTGGAAACCCATTTCACAAAATAAAACGGATAAAAAATATAAAACGATTGTCTATTTCCACTAAATTTGAGTTACAGTATTAGATCGATTTCGACGGTCAAGCCATCATCAGTAACAAAAAAGCCATTGAAAGGGGAACAGCAGAAAGGTTCTCTTATACACCGAACGTTGGGCCGGGTTCTCCCAGTGGCAGGTACATCGTAGCGGTATAGCGGAAAAGGGAAAATTAATAAGGGGTTATTGTACTAAGGGATCACCTCATTTAAACACCTACCTAACCCGTTGCTTTTGATCATTTCAAATTTCTCAAGTGGAGAAAAAAATGGAGAAATTCGATGTATTGCCTATGTTATGGCCAAGAGAGTGTCAGTTACTTTGTTTTCGTTTCCTTTCTTTATTTATTTATTTGGTTCTTGATACCACGGAGCTTGACAAGGATCGCCGGCGCATCGAAAACTGGACCGGACCTGACAGCCCCTCCTCTCGAGGACGTTCGCCGGCCTGGTGGGCTCGAATCTCCGGCCATGTGCGCTTGATAGCTACGAGTAAGAGGTTGATCGAAATCGCCCCTTTTTTGTCTGTTTCTCAACGCGACCGTGCTAATAGTGCTCCGAAGAGACATTTACATTTGGTATACCCTCCAAATTCTCTCCTTCGTTGTCATCGTTTCAACATGGTCAGAACTGCCCGATTTATACGTTCCGTGCCGAAGAAGAATTTTAATTTATTTATTTACGGACAGGAATTTTCTAGTATTAATTTTCAAATATTATTTTATCAGTACAGCCTTATTCATTTCATTTTAATTGTCATTTCCCAATATTACACTATCAACACGAGGCCCTCATTTAACGTGCTCGCCCAAATTAATTGGTGTCAATATCATCACCCCTATTTGTGCACGAACAGCCTATCTGTTAGATCAAAACAGAAGGAGTGGCTGGATTCGGTTAGGTGATTTGCAAAAGCCGAACCACCCTTGTTATCCCTATAATTTCCCTTTTTTCCGCTATCCCGCTACGAGTCTCTGCTGTACCCCTTTCAGTTGTTTTTTTTGTTACTGATGATGACTCGACCGTCGAAATCGATATAATACTGTAACTCAAATTTAGTGGAAATATTTTTTATCCGTTTTATTTTATGAACAGAAAGGAAAGCAATATTTTCTATTACTGTAAAACTAACACACTATTCACCGAATTACTCTCAAAATGAAAAGAATATTTCATACTGTTACATAACTTCCACGCATTATTCACCTTCACAGAGGCCGTGTTGGTCCTCAGTAGAAGTTTGAGCTCGTCCCTTCTCTTCGTCATATCTTCCAACATCTTCTTGTCCTTTTCCATTTCTAATTCCAAATTCTTCTTCCTTTGGAGTTGGGCTTCAATCAACACTGAAATAAAACCCAACATTCCTTAAGTGTGAACTTACTAATAAGGGGAACTATTTTGACACTGAATGGCATGTTGTGTTCTACTCAAAGCGTTTTGTTCTAAAAACCGAACGAGATTGGTATAGGCTCAGATGTGTGGCGTCAGTTACTTCACAAATTACGCAGGTTCGCTTTTATCAATTCAAATGTTTTATCGTGACTGGGTTACATCAGCTGTTTGTAAAATTAGAACTCTCGTGTCTTTGCTACCATGGTAGTTTATCGCAATTTCGCAGCAGCCCCCTCCTTCAGCACTCGACCAGCTTCAACCTTCGTAAGTGCAGCCCCTGCAACAACAACCACCACCGCTGGTGGCTCATCTCCGCCTTCCAGGTGCTGCCATCAGAATCGCGAACTACATGACCAGTTGCTGCAGCTGCTCGCCATCAGCAACGAGAACAAGTGGCCATCGCTTTGCTGCAACATCAGCCCCCACTTGTTGCTTCCTCTGCCTACCACAATAAGAGCTGAGCGAACAAAATATCTGGGAAATCAATGTTGAGACCCTAATTTTGTTCGAGAGCTTTACATTTGCTGCTAACATTTTTATGTGACGACCCACGAATTTGGTTTTTGAACGTCGGCAGTGTAGCAGCCTGCTTCTCCTGCATGGTGGGGCAGCTTGATTCCCAAGGCGGCCAAGTCAATCGGCGTACATCATCAGAATCCTGCCAGACGAAACCACATACACTGCTCTGAAGAATGCCCTCCTGCACTGCAGCGTATCTTGCTATCGGGCAAAGAACTAGGAGATCGCACTCTTACACAATTCCTCTGCCACCTTCGGTCTCTATTCGATGACGTGCCATCACCTCCTGCATACGCTTTGGAAGCAGCAACTGCCGCCACACGCTCAAGCCATTCTTCACTCCCATGTGATCAATGCAACAGTAACCATAGAACAGCTTGCTTCCATAGCTGAGAGCATTTTGGAAGTCTCGCCCTCCACACATGCCACAGCAGTGTTCTACTAAAAGAGCTTTGTTCTAAAAATCAAACAAGATTGGAATAGGCTCAGATGAAACGGCTTAATTCAAATGAAAATGAACATCTTGTGAACCAAAGTCCTGTAACACTGAATCAGCTCTGAGATGGAAATAAATACCTGAGATGCCAGAATTAAAGTGAAGAAAAGTAGCCGGAGGGATTTGAGGCCTCGGCAAGCTTTGCGGCACTCGCCTCGTTATACTGCACTGGGTAGTGAGCACCGAGTAACCGACTGCTCCCTCTTCTTTGGTAACTTTGTCGTCGACGAGGGCATTGCTCGGCCGTCTCATTCGATACGGTGCGAATTCGGGGGAATCTAGGAGTTCTTTACATACATTTTTGTCTCCGCCAGCCTAAAAAAAAGAAAACGGCTGTAATGATTTTGATTAAATTTTTTATATTGATAGCTCTCCCAATATGGCAACTATACCATAAAACTCCTAAGTATGGGAAAATGACGAGAGCAGCACAATAAATTGCCAAAACTTTCGACGTAATCGATTTTAGAGTGGTTTTTAGAGAAAACGACCGTACCAAATCCCCTCAAACTTGATATCTAGCCGGCAGGTTACTATGGGACGCCAAAATAAGGGTATGAGCAAAATCCATCGAAAGTTAACTATAGTCATCATCGTGATCAAAACACAAAATTTTTTTCTCAAAAACGGCTCTAACGATTTTGATTACATTTTTTATATTGATAGCTCTCAATAAGGCAATCACACCATGAAATTTACATTCGTGGGAAAATGACGAGACCAGCCCAATAAATTTTCAAAATTTTCGACCAAAAGCGTTTTTCGCGCAGTTTTTTCCTTATAAAGTCCGCTGGAATGTTAGTAGAATGCTAAATAAAATTGGTATTGTAGTCCAATCCAATACCTAAAGGGTGAGTGTTTAAAAACGCTCATGAGATACATGGGGCTCACTCCAGAAATTCCTGAATGTCAACTACTGCCGTTTCGCTTACTACCAGTTCTAACAGTTATTACCCAATAGCTCTGCAAAAGTAATTACTCTCCTTCTTCAAAAAATTTGTGTTTACAGCCTCATTAATTATCTGTGTACCAATTGCTCAATAAAGGTCCTGGAATGAGTACGAGCAGCACAATAAATTCCAGAACATTAGGCGCTACCGTTTCCTGCTGCTGTGACGTGTTGTTTGACCAAGTTCAACGGCCATGTACATATGAATTGACGTAGAGCTAAGGAAAGTTGTGTGTTGCGACGCACCAGATATTTGTTAGAGGCTATAGGTTCCCTTGGAGAGGATAAAAAAAAGTCACGTTAAAACCTGGTTTGCTCCTAACAATATTTACAAAAATTAAATGAATGGATTTACCATCTTTAGTCATGACTCGTTGCTAATTCTTCAGAGTCGTCTTTGCTTGAGGGCTCTGGCCAGGAATGTATAGCATGTAGTTGGAACAACCAACTCGAGGAGAAATTCGAGATGGTAGAAAAAATGTTCATAAGCAGAAAACTATCGCGAGGGCAGGGGAATAATGTGGAATGGAGGCAAACACACAACAACAAACTTTATTTTACGGACTGTTGGCGTGATGAGGGCAGGCTTGTTAGAACAAACGCAACAGCTATTGCCTTCCACTGAGCTCTAGTTCTATAGTGTGCAAAGATCGCTTTTATGCGGGCAATTATATTCAACACAGCGACCCCTGGCGTCTGTGAAGTCGACAATGCCACAGCAGGACCCTATTGACCAAGTTCAAATGAACTGAGTGATAAATGAATTGGGTAAGTAGAATTAGCCATGTACAAAGTGAATTGTTGTAGAGCTAAGGAAAGTTATGTGTTGCAACTCACCAGATATTTTCTTGTTGAGAATCCTTACATAGGGTACAGTTGTATTTATATATCCTACCATTCGAATTAAGTTTGTACGCATATACCTATCTACTGAAACTACATCAACTCTTGTAGTATCTTCGGATTTGTACAATAAAACATTCCATTCATTCATTCATATGACTGCAAGGTTCCAACTGGCCCAATTTGGCTCTAACACTCTGACACTGAAGATCTCGGCAATTTGAGATTCGCAGCTTAAAATCTGTCAAAGCTCAAAATAACACGCGAAGGTTGGATGCGGCACTGAGTCTCACCAGCTGTCTCCCGGCTTTTCTTGTCGGGAGGCGATAACATGAGGTGTGTGTTTCAACTTACAGGGCAGAACAGCTTGCGAATACAAGTTGCACGCCGATATCCTGCTGATGAAATCTGCAAATTGCCACATACGATTTTTAGCGCAAACCTTTTCACACAGCTTCATCCGCATTACAGGGCCACCTTGGTCTGCATCAAAATGTGAGGGAGTAGTCTTCTGAGATTGGTGTATACCTTCATTGAAAGTCGTTGAAACTGATCCTACAACTTCTTCCACCACTTCAATCAAATCCTTTGACAGTTTCGTGAATTCCCTGCGCATTGATTGGTCTGATAAATTTTGGAACATTAAGGGCTACCACTTAAATCGTAAACCGTAAGTATTTTTGTTTTACCACACAAAATCCCTTAATGCACGCGGGGCTGAGAAAAGCTGACGCATCAAACCAGTTGGTGTGCGAGCGTGACTGAAGATAGTTGTGCTCACATGATGCGCTCAGCCTTGCACCTGCTCGTTTTCTGATGCGTAACAGTCTGAATGATGTAAAATCGAAAAATATTATACTTTTTTGGCGTTCTTTCGAACATGGCTGGTGAGATACAACGGTCCAATGTTGCTCGAAATGAGCAAAGTAAGAGTAAAATGTTAGAGACGATGAGAGTTTAACGTCATATGATAATTGGTTACAACCCTAGAAACTCCACAAATTCAACCACCCTTATTCCACTTACCATTTCTCAGTTGTTAACCGATAATTTCAATACAGCAACCTATTTCAATACGGATCCTTCTCAGAAAAATCATTTCAACTATTTAATGAATGACCTGTTTACTAATTACTAAGTAATTTATTAAAGTTAACGTACCTGTTGGTGGGTCTGTCTCCTCGGGCTGGTGAGATATACTACGTAATGGCCAGATGATGATTTCTTTACATCGAAACCGCTCGCCCACAGTATCTCACCAGCTAGAGAAGACGAACTCACCGAACAGGAACGTCAACTTTAATAATTTACCTATCGGCGGAATTAACCCAATCACTTTAATACTAAGTAATGCCAATTCTCCCATTCAATACAGCGTACGTTCACTTTGTGTGAAGAATAGTGCACTTGAATGTCGTCTCCCACCATATGTCACCACCCTCCTACGACAGTTAAATCAAAACCCTGAATACCGCACTGACAGCACAGCTAAACTGAAGGCTCATACAAAAAAGTCAATTACAAAACTATATTTCTCACCTTTTTTATACAATGCGAAACAAGGCGGTCGGGAACGTCCGGGTAATTTTGTTTCAATGCGTAAAACAGTTTCATTGATGAAATGTGGTTACCCGAGCTCTGAGCCATTTCATCTTGTTAATACACCGATCTGAAAGAAATTTCGCATTAATGAACTCGCTGAGGCCAAAAGCTTTACAAACTAAGTATAGTATCGTGTGGGTCGCGTTGTATTTGTTTGCTCGTCGAGATTGCAGAGGTAGCAGAGAAACTAAGAATCACTTGCCCACGCATCAAAGAATGTTTCCTCTCTCATTACTGAAGTTTTGATTAGAATGACACAAAACGATTGCCGTCGTTTAGAGACTCTTTCTTTCCCCCAGCTACACGACAAACTACACCATACAAAGCTTCCACACACAATATTAGATGGAACGACTGACAAATCTAAACAGGTCATGATCGTCTAGAGGAAAGGATTTTACAATAAAGTATCGTGATCATGCAGCAAAACCAAAAATTTTGAGAGGAGCGACTTTTACTCATAACTAATTATATTACTCAGCTTCAGTCCTGTGCAGCACCTGACATTGGAGGCACCCCAGTGAACGTAGTAGTCAAAAGATGAAGGTGCGAAATCTGAGGAAACTCGGGTATAGAATCAGAGCTTGGGATTGCTTAATTTTTGCCCAAGTCAGCGGAGCCCAGCATTTCCTATCCGCTCGTAACGAATGGTGTCAGAAGTGGAATGTAGCTTTGCATGATTAACAGAGGATATGTCTATAAATGTTATGCGAGTGCATGTATCTATTAAGCATGCTCAGTGCTTGGACTCTACATTTCCTTGCTAAACAAAAGTGGAAAACCAAGGCTGTGGCGACTAGCCTTCCTCCATTTGCCCAAAGTCCCCCACTTCCCCTAATAATTTTTGCCGAAATACAGAAGTCGGCTGTAGATCTAGTAATCTGTCACATCCAGAGAGTAGGTGAACAGCATCATGGGCTGAGCCAATGACTGTGCTTGTTGAGTAAATATCTTTTTAAATTGAGAATCCTTACAGCATTACTGACTTGAAGAGTGCAAATAAACGACGATGAGTCGTCGATAATTAGGTGAACAGAAGCAGATTGCAATGGAGTATGGATAATGCTACTACTTGGGAGGCAGTGTTGATAATTTGCTGCATGAAACGACCATGCATGAGTTTATTTTTAATATTCGGGAGGGAGTAAATTGTCATTAAGCCACTCATTGAGCACATCCAGAACCCTGTGAGCACATATCAAAAGTTCCACTTATAGACTTATAATATTGAACCTCATCACGATCAAATCATCCGAAAACCTGTGGAAGCCTTTACACATGAAGAGCAGGCTTGGAGTGTCTTCGTGGATGAAGGCTTTGGAAGACCTTTTGGATGTACCTCTAGGGGATTGCTTCAAACACAATTCTACTTTCTCGTCAGTTACATTTCCCAAAATAGGAGGGAGATTGACAAAGAGATCCAGACAAAATTTGAGATTGAACAGCCATCATTCATTGGCCCCTTGTGCACAACAGTAAAATCTGAGTTGCTAGTGTACTGACTGACTTCGATTAAAGGCACCCTCGCGATCGTGGTCTAGTGGTTAAGCCAACAGTTCATAATCCTGACAAATGTCGGTTTATTGGATCAGAGCTCCTCGCTTGCCAGAGTTAGCAGCTCTTCAAACATCTCCAAACTTACCTCAGTACAACCAGTAAGAAAACTAGTTTAGTTGGTATTATATAAAGTTCAACCTTGAATTATCCCATAGCAGTTTAAACTTGAATCCCCCCTCGAGGTTGTAAATTGGCACAACCTAGTTTTGCTCAGAGAGGAAGCTGCTAAACCATTCCAGGGCAGTATTTTCTATTCCTAACTCCTGTGAGCATTACAGAATCAAAGGCCTAAGCCACGTCAAGTTAAGAAACGAATGCACTATTTCCCTCTTCTCTTATTCTGCGCAGATCCTGAATTACATAGAAAAAGGAAGTCATTGGCGTTACCCACACAAAATCCAATTTATTCAACAGAAGACGATTTCCTTCTAGATGCTTCAGAATACACTTCTTTACCCAATGAACGTTCATACTTAAGAAGTAGGGAGCATTAGGGCCATCAGGCCCTCTCTTCCATTCTCAATGGCTACACCATATTGTTACATTTGTTCACTTTCAACATAATACACAATAATATAAACATGCTACTCTTGACAACTATCAAGCAACATCTTTCGGTGCGTGCATGACTTTTCGTTATTTACAAATATCTAAGAAATTCGGTGAGCGAAGGTCTGCAAAGGGTTTTTTTTTACTTTTTGGAAGCATCAATCTTCACAAATAATGATCAAATCGAACGTTAATTACTACCAGGACATACAATTGAATGTACAGAAGATTGTATTAGTTGCTAGAGTGATATTAAACGCACGGAGGGCTGAGGAAAGCACTAGGGGGTTTTGCATTAACACGATTTTGAATAATGAGGATCTAAGGAATACTCTTTTTATCTGAGATAAGTAAAAACTCAACAGCTCACTCCATATTCCTTCGATCAGTTAAATGCTACATCTGCAGCGTAAGTACAGAACGCAGTAGGAAATACGCTGTCACAAGTACTGTCATTTTCTTCTACCTGTGTACGCAGCATCGTCCTTGAACTACAAGTACAACTTATGAAGTTTATTCGAAGCTTGCAAAAGAGCTTTCATCGCGTCAATTGTCATGTTGTCTTCTGATGTAACTGTTACATAACGGTAGAACACCGTATGTTTAATGCATCGCAGGGTCCATACTATCCATAAGATGACATTGAACGCGTTGTAATGACAGGATCTCAAGAGGCTGATCGTTCCGCAGTACTAAAGGAATATTCTACGCACTAAACTTCACATCAAAATTCGCATCGCTCGCTTGATGAGAGGCAAATGCCTAAACGTTAATTACGTTTGACAATTTTGTTTAATGATCGCTTACCAAAAAAGTCGTTCCCTCCTGTCGAAATGCTTCTCGCTGTCCGCCAATGCGAAGTCACAAATATTTGACAATCACCTTTTCCGGACAACACATAATCCTTCGAGCTGCCTTCGATGACACTGTCAAAACAAAAGCGATTTCACTGATTTTTCTTTTCGTTCGAATAGAGCGAACCGTTTGAGACGAGGCTGAGAGTTGAGGGAAAAATTCAAAAAGAAAGGGAATCCGAACGGTATCAAAATTAGAACTACACCTACACCTAATACCTCCGCTCCCACCTCCACATTTTCTGTTTATCAATTTTAGAACAGGCAAACAGGAAAAAATGGGGGAAAAAATTGGGATGTTTTTGGACTAAGACGCAAGCAGCTCATATTCAAGAACCTTCTAGCGAAGAATGCAGGTAACAGCTCTTCGAGGAACTGCTCCCACGGAACCGTTGCGCTTCGACGAGCAGGAATGTTGACTTCGGTGAAAGCCCATTCGCTTTTCGCCGCTCCTATGAGCCGTTCCACCCAAGGAACAGACCATGCCGTTGTTATATGCAAGCGTGACTACTTTATGGGTATGTGAAATAAATATGAGATAACTAACAGATTAGCGAAAACGTACATTTAACAAAAGTAGGGGTGAAACAAAGAATATGGACCGACCGCTTGATAACGCTACGACTTGACTGGACAAAAGTTGGAACAACGTTATACTGTACTTACAGGTTCTAAGAAGTCCCTGATGAAGAACTGCCGAATGCTTCCTCTCCTCCACTGTTCACTCGGTACACCTGTACCACATCCTTCAGAAATGCCCTCGTTGGATCATCATCAAATAAATATGTTATTTCAAATACCATTCTTAATTTCATTGAATTAACTCCTTTTCATAGTCTTTGTACATTTAAAATAATTATATAACGGGTTATTACATAATGAACATTAAATAATTGGCATCATCGTGCAGGTGTCGTTATTTCTAATTTCAAACATGGCGCCAGAGCCTACGATGTCGGGCATATCGATAACCTGACCTCGGTCGTGATATATCGATATATTGCCTCATCAGAGGAAGTGGTCCCTGTCCTTTGTTTCACCCGACCAATACTCAATAGGGAGCAGTTTTACGTTCCACGGTTAAATAATTCAATGATAAATATGAAAGAATGTTCTTGTGGAAGATAACTGAACTTCCTTAGAAACAGTAGTGCAAAAACGATAATAGTTATAAAAATATATATCTGCTTTGTCACTCAGCTCACATGCACAATAATAAGACCTGTAGTAGTTATTTTCGACTTATAGGGATCGCAAAAAGCTTTGTGTAGAATGATATATATTTGTGTCACATATACTAGGTACTGGTTTCCCAGTACAAGTACACACTTTTTTGTGGATATTACTATGTTTGATACTAGACCACTGATGTAAGAAGTGCCACCAGATCAGTGCCCTGCCAGTTTCATTGCCCTAAACGTTCAACAGAGTGGGTTGTCATTATTTTATTTACGCATTCTTTCGGAACAGTCGACAATTCTTGGTTGGTTATGATTCGTAAAATCATTCCATCACTGTGGAGCAAGCTGTATGCTTGAAGCAGTGAAGAAAACGGTATCAACTTGTTTAACCCATTCAATACGGCCCTAGGGCGCTCTCCAATGTTATGCCTGGTGACGGCGAGCGCCCCGAGACGCTCGGTTTTCTTTAGTTTCAAATGTGCTTCAGGCCGTTCCAGTCACTTGTGGAAGCCCGTTATTCACTGGCAGTCACTCCTAACAACATTCTGCCGTTTCCTTTAGAAACTGCATAGTTCCCAAATTAGGGTAAGTAAAACTCCATTATGTTTACATTTGGACGTATAATTTAAACTTATTACTTAATAATAAGCTAATATATACCTATTTTTTAGCAGATGGTTCATAGTCGAGGAGGAAAAAAGAGGGCGAGTGAGGAGCCTTAACTCTCAACTTCAACGTTTGCATATTTTTTACGTTTCACTAACATTAAAATTACGATGATGAATTTGTAATGATTTTTTAATAATGATAATCATTGTAATAGTGATTTTTTCAGCACCAAACAACCCAAAGTTGGTGAGCCAATGCAAAGAAAGTGATGACTGACGAGGAACTTCTTCATATCCTGTCCAGCTTGTCCTGATACACCTGCTTTATGTATCGAAAATTGTTTTGTAAATTTCCACAAAAATATGACCGTTGATGGAAATTAATTGCTCAATGTTTACAGGTACTATTTACTACCTATGTAAAAATTTACGAACGATTTCTATGTTATTTACTGTATAAATACTTTTTTGTAATAAATACAAAAAACAAAAACTGACTTTTGAAAAAGTTGACAAAAAATTGTTTTCCTCTCTTTATAATTACACCTTATTCAATACAACTTACTTTCTGAAAGTACGTTATGGATTAGTTTATTATTTTTGGCTTGAAATAATTGTTTCGAAATTCCAATGGCCAAATTCGTGTATAAAATGCGGAGCGCCTTGAGGCGCTTGCAGTCATAGCTGTTTGTGCTTTGCATGAAAGCCTACCTACACATTAGCTATGACTGCGAGCGCCCCGAGGGGCTCGTCAATTTATACACTAATTAGACAGATGATAATTTTGAAACTATTTTTTCAAGCCCATACAAAAATTAACTAAGCCATATACGTAGAAAAAGTTGTGCCGTCCGTGACGGCCGTTTATGAAAAACTAAGCAGTATACTGCATAGGGATCTCAATATGGCCGCCGTATTGAATGGGTTAATGAGCCACTCGAAACATTCTAATAATGTCCTACATTAAGAAGCAAAGGAAGCAATACTCCTTCTTACTCAAATACATGACAAATAATTTTTTCTAATCATCGATAACACAATGAAGAAGTTTTGGTGGGAGCAAAAACATTTTTTCCCGTGTTATCAAGGGGGTGACTTTGAACGATTGAGACGTGTTGAATGGGTTAGTTATAACATTGTTAACTGCATCACAAAGTTCGTGAATTAATCAAGGTCCGAGCTGCTATTTTCTAATGAAATGGATAGTGCGTCCCCACTTATCCCAAATTACCCAACGACTCGACACGAAAAAATAAATTGGTACTTATCCTTTAGCCCAATATTATAAGCAGTGCTCATACTAGTCTTTCGCTTATTTGGATACTGGCTCATAGAGAGTACTGGCATCATACATCCTTTGGCTCGTCGTACAAAAACTCCTCTTGAGCGAACTCAGGTGGAGTGAGGTGACGAACGAGGTACCCATTCCCCATTCTTGCGCCTCAGGCGACTCAGTGAAAGTCTGGACACTGTACAACCAACAATGTGGTTCCTCTAAGAGCTTTACTTAGTTATCTATCAAGTAGAACGGGGTTTTACAGACACACCGACGAATGCCACCATTTGAGACATTTTATTTCAGATTTTTTCTATTTAGAATGACATCGTAATTCATGGATATAAAAACAAGAGGTGTTGAAGCTCATGATGAATATTGGCATTATACAAATAACAAAGATACGCTACCTCTCTGTTTAGGGATACACTGGGAACATTCGGGAGGGTTACGTTGCATCACCCCCGCCGACCGACCAGTAACAAACAATTGCCGATTAGATGCACATATCACTAAATAAACTATTGAAAACTTTCAACAATCATAATTTCTTCAGTTGAAAAATACATACACAGTTCATTACCTAAATTACTCATTTTTGGTTCTATTTATATACTTTTTTGTTACTCGCCTAATACAATTCGAAAATGACGCTTAATTTAAAACAATCGATTGATGATTACCTCAAAGAAAAACAGCCTATAACGATGAAATGCAAGTTTGACTTATTACTACTTAATTACGAACTAGATTTGCTTATTAGCTCGGGATGAAGTTTACATGGTATAACGCAACCTCCTTCACTCGGTACCTACTATTTACTACTTAGGTACACAATGGGATCAATGGGGTTGAAGCATTTTTCTATTTATCACGAAATACATTTTTTTTTCTTGTTCACTCTTTTGAACAATTTACTAAATAATTCAACGCAAAATTGTCCTGGCCTAAAGATAATAGGCCAAAAATCATACGGGTACCTTATAAATTGGGGGCGAACTTTGCGTTGCAAGTCCACCGCGTTGAAAACATAAAAGTGATTCCCCCTCGCCCTTATATCTCACGCCCATCCCCCCTTGGATTGTTGTATCCAACTCGGTTGAGATTGGGCTTGGGATTAATGACTGAGAAGTGTGCGTACGAGGTGTTCAACAAGACCTTTATTCAGTGAGTTGTGTTCGTCACGTTGTAGCGTTGTGTGTGCGTGTTACTCATCAACAAGTAAAACCTTATCTGATTTGTGTACTTCCAACGACTAGCTTTAAGAAAAAACTGGCGCTGTTGAGCTGCGGCTGTCTAGTTTGTGGTAGTGGAAGGGAGAAGCGCGCATTCTCGGCAACTGGAGGGCAGTGGGTCTCGACGGTGGTTTTGAAAATACTCGGGAGGTTGTTGGCAAGGAGCTCCTGGTGCGCTGTCTAGGTATACAAGGGTGAGTGGAAGCTGTAGCACTATCAACGCTGCCTGACCCCTAAGTGATGCTGTGAGTGCGGGAGGAACTTAAGGGCAGTAACAACCTGCCACAAAGATGTAAAGACTGTGGACGTCTGCAATGCGCTCAAAGCTACTATTTGGATCATTAGGGAAGGAGTTGGGATAATTCATTATCAAAAGAGATGGAAACTGAGAGAAATAATCTTTTCCTCTCAGAAATCGTTAAAGGCGACCATCATCAGTACCAATAACAAAACTAGTCATGTTTGGAGCTGATGGAATTCTCCCTCCGCTGCAGAACCTTTCGTTGGAACTGAAATATAAAAGGTAGGTAGGCAGTGCAAGGAGCCTCACTACCAGCGACTCTTCACATTTCCGGAAGGTGGCATGCGTAATGCATATTAGATCTGGGGGATATGAACGTAAGTACGTCGCAGCCAGCCCTGCTCTTCCAGTTGAAAGGTGAGTGGTGCATTCTGGTTCTGCATATACGACATTGGACACATTTATTCGATACAGTCCACATAACTCACGCGCTCTAGTGGATTCTGCCCTAGCCAAATAAAACGCACGATTTAAATTCACCAGCGGCGCTCAGCGCTTCGTACAATTTATTGGCTTGTAATGGTAATGTTAGAACTGAAGCGTCAAATATCCTTCAAGTAAGCGCAGGAAGTATTTAAAATTAAAACCCAGGCGATATTTACAGCAATACTCAGCCCCCGCCATAGCACCGACTGCAATTTACCAGCCACCTCTCCACTTTGAACCTGCAAATCTTTTTGGGAAACTTGGGAATCATCTAATTTCTATCGCTCCTTCCATAAAATCGCCAGAACTGACGCTCGTCTTACATCCCTTTGAGTCCAGCCTTGGCTGATGCATTTGGTGGGGCAAGAGCTAAAACACAGTGACTTCAAGTCTGCAGCTTTACTTCCAGCCCTAAACTCAGGATTTTAAAAATAAAAGTCTGGAGCCCCCAAAAGTGAAGCTCCGATGACGATGCGGTCTTTTAGGTCCATTACTGTATATTCCATACTCCCATAGACCGATCATTGTTTAGCCTTCATTACCAGCTCAGGGTTTCATATTATTTGCAATCCCTAAGAGCTAAGTTGGATGAAAAAGAACCTCAGACGCCAACTCTGTCCACGTAACAAATTTGAAAACTGCCCGTGAGTGTTACAAGTCGTCCCCCAAGTGTTATAAGTTGCCCAGTTGTACATCAAAAAGCAAAGTAGTCGAGAATTAGATTATGAATTATATGAACTCGATATCTGAGATTCATGGGTCAGTTTTGTTAATGCGGTAGTGAGGTATCACAGTTAATCGTGTGGTAACATCAACTTTTATTGGAAATAGCTGACGGGAAGAAAAATAGAAGCGCGATGTGGCATTATATGCTTTTTACGACCAACGGGCTCAAGATGTTGGTTGTCTGTATAGTGTATCAGCCAGCAGGCTGTATTAACCATACATCCCCCATTCCTTCCTCGTATCCCTCATATCAAATTCGCTGATCGGCATATACATTTTTTTATCCCTCACTGTTTGGCACCTTCAATCAATCTCCCTTCTACTTTATGACACACCATTTCTTCAATACCACCTACCTCCTGTGCTCAAGCGCCATTTCACCTCTCTCTTTGTGGCACATCACTCCTACTGTTAGGTGTGTATCAATCACCCAACCCTCCTTCTCACGTATGTAATTACATTACACAGTCGAGTAGAACTATTCCACATTTAACCCTTACAATTCGAGCCGAACTGGTCCGACGCCTCTAGCTGCAACACCGGGATTTTCAAGTTAATGAAGGCCATTGGAACCTCAAAAGTCTCATAGATCGATACTGCGTAAGTCGATGATTTGGCTGCTTGATGTAATATGACATCATTCAGATTGAAAGAGTTGATGTACAAATACAGTACAGTGTAGTTGTACGTGATGCACATTGTGGCATGGAGAAGGGAGGAAAAATGAACAATAAAAGTATCGCGGTTGCGGATGGTCAAAACAGAACCTTCGTTCTATTGTTGTCGCTATCCGCAGCGCATCAGAATCAGCTCGGTTTTTTCTAGCTCACTCTGGCAGTCTGAACAACTATCACCGAAGAGTGATTTCTTTTCCCTCAAAAACAATTAACGCATCGGTACGTCGGCCCTACATGCCAGTAATCTTAACCTAATATCGTCATTTGCCAGTCTGAAAAGAAACGTGTGATTTCAGTTCTCGCACCAGACCAAACTTCATTGAGATCAGAGGCAGAAAGGCGCCAGACCCATCTCGTCCATTCAGAAAAGTTTACTTTTTGTTGTTTGTGATGAGCTCAGGACTGGAGAATTACGTTACTTATTTGTGCTGTCGTCCTGAGTCGTTTAATGTTCTTCATTACACAGTTTTATGTGCCCCAAAAATTGTCTTTTTCTCGTGAGTTCATTCCCTTTAAACTCATGTGCATTCACAGCACAAATGTTGGAAAGGACTCAAACGAAATTCATATTCTGGCGGTTAACTATGTGCAACCATGATATAGCCTTCTTGTATGGATAACCTGAGTCAGTCCTAAAATAAATCGTTTACCGCTCCTCACATATTTTTTGTTCGCTCTCTTTTAATTATTTTCCCCCTTATTTCAAGTACAAATCAACTGTAACGATGAAATATGATTTAGCAAAAGCAAACTCTCGTGAAGGGCAATCCCACGATTAATTTTCGCCACATCCGCCACTGTCTGGACCTGTTTCATTCAGCAACGCCGATAATTGTCAATATACAAATATGACAGGGTAGTTGTTGGCTTCATCTAGCGCAAAACTTTCCAATGGTGACTTCGCATTTAAATGTTTGAAAAGAACAAACGCACGAGTACATGTAAAATACCTCCTCATTTTTGTAATCAGCCCGTACAATCAACCGGACGTATCAAACCTGATGAACCTTTTTTTCTTCTGTTGGACAGTAGCTGCCTCACTGTCAGGTTTACCAGAGGCCTCTCCCTCAAGTACGGTATTACAGTTCTGCCTAATGTAGCTGATATTAGTCCCCTCCCTTCCTCCTACTACTACCCTTAGTAATATTGTCGTTTTGCCCATCATTGCCAGCTAGTTCGCGATCAGCCATTTATTTTCACTCTCTGTAATGCCCATCTAAGGAGGTCCGGCTCACCAGCCTAACTGTTCCCTCATGTAGGATAATACTTCCCTCCCACTTGCAAAGAAGAAGGCTACTCTAAAGACAATCTGTTTAATCCAAAGACTGGTTCCAAACTAAACTCGATTCACCACCAGCGGGTTTGCAAGGTACATAAAATTATACGACAGGTGTTTGGATGACGCCAGGCACCCCCACAAGTACACCCTGAGATCTAGTAATATATTGACGAGAAAATAACATTTCCGGAGTAGAGCGGAATGACGGGAAACCTCTTTAACTGAATTAGCTCAATCATACTATCAATATTTACCTGTTCCAATTTAGGACCCTGTAGACAGAGGAAGGTCGCCTGATGCTTTGCACCAGATAACATTATTCAGTTAACAATAATCGTTCCAACCAAATCAGTAATCGTTACTATTGCGACAGTTTACAAAAGCGAAAGTAATAAGCGTCCACGTCAATAATCGTTCCTCTCGCGTTAACAGTCGCTCTTTTCACGTAGCCATCTTTCTTTCAAATTGTTTCTTTTGTGTTAATAATCATTACTTTCATTTTAGTAACAATTCCCATCTATTTAATAATTGTTCACAAGGATCGAAGGATTACAACGGGGAAGTAGGCGTTCTCCTGGGAGTTTAATTGATAAGTAACAATGACGTATCGAGAGCACGTTAACAACGGGGGCGGAAATGTAAAAAAAACACAAACGTTTCACGTTACTAGAAGCGGTGTTTGGCGTGCGTTCCTTTTACACTTAGAGACAGACATATTTAGCACACACTATAATTGCTGCACAGCTAAATTAGACCCAGTTTATGGTTCTACCTGTATTTTCTTTCATCGCCTTCACATTCAATGTGGTTCCGAGGAAGGGTTTGAGCTGTAACAAACTTCAGAGGTCGTGAAAGGACGCTCATTCCTGCCCTATAGCAGCCTCCCACTGTCACTCGGGTGGCGCCTCTCTTGCTCATCAGTCTATTCTTCTTCAAAGGTAACGAAGAAATGATAATATTTCTTATTAATGATTCAACGGTCGACTCTGTGTCTACCACCCCTTTCCTCATTCAATTTTTAAAGTTGAACCCAACGACTGGTCAGGAGAGTAAAACTGTTTCTATTCCCCAGGCTTCCGCAGTTGTCACAATTTTACTAGGAGGCACCTCGTTGAGGGCTATAACCGTTTGATTCAGTGCTACATACCAAGTGGAGTCTATAACTTCAAAATAAAATTAGAAGAAACGTTACCACCACATTAGGGACATATCTACTTTGTCATTGTTGCCAAAAAGCTACTTTTACTTTCATTTATCATCAAATTATGACCAGCTATTTTCTTTAATTTATTAATTTTTTTCTATTGTGTAAAGGATGGCTATTTTGATCTTACCAAACCCTTTTTTTGTTTTGAGAATTTGGAGAAATTAAATTTATTTTTTTGGGTGAAAATTTCCGATAAGGCAACACCGTCTGTTACCACTCTAATTCCCTTCAAGGCCCACTCCTCCTTCGTTAGTTGGTCGAGGTCCTACATATATTACACGTATTCAACTATTGTGCGGCCTAACCTTTTATTTTTCTTTGCTACAAATGCATTGGAACGCACTGTTTAATTTAAGAGAAATATAATGCAAGTATGTACGGGGTTCCACAAAGTAAGTTCCATTTCTATTTCTATCCGCAGTAGGGCGCCAGGTACTCCGACTCAAGCAGCTTTTGGCGATGACGCCTATTTTTTATCCTTAGCCTACCATTGCCTTTTCCAGTTTTTTCTCTTCAAAGTGCGTTGCAGCTCCGGGGGAGTGCAATTGACGAATTCTTCTCAGATTTTTGTTTTCGTACCGAAATTCGAAGACTATTTTTAGGTTATAAGGAATAAGTAATGTCGGAGTGGTGGAAACCAGTTGAAATTTGCTGCCACTGTCAGATAGTCATTGGTCGGCCAGCCGGCTAATTCTCTCGGACCTTCAGGTAAGCCCAAAGCGTCCTTCCCTCGTCCCTTCACTCCAAATCCTACCTCTCCCGGAATTTAATTCCTTCTCTCTGTCCTCTTGGTCTACCTGTACAATTTTTCCTACAGCCCACGCTAGAATCATACGTAATCAATTTCAGATCACTTCTCCCGACGTGTTCTTTATGATGTGAGCCTTCATTGAAAATGCCAACTTAACTCTCCGCTGAGTGTGAGCCAGGATGGTAATGTAATAAGCATAGGCAAGGACCTGCCAGCTCGTACTGACTATACTTCCTTTTCTGTCAGCATGGCGCACCACCTCATGTTCCCTTCTGGTTGAACCCTTGCATCGCTTGGCCCACTTTATGGACAACAAGAAACTGAGATGACTCTTCTGAAGGGAGTTACCAGCTCCCAGGGAGATGAACAAGCTTCATGAATTTTTCTGGACTTCGACCGTTCTAATGAGGCAATATTATAGCGTTTTAAGTGTTTTCACAGTCACAAGCAGTCAAGATTCAATTCGGTCCACCAGTCACGGGAGCTGCTATACTTTTCAGACCTCCTCCCCCTTCACACGCTAACTGGAAGCAGTTCGAGCAATATTGTACTCTATTGTCTTATAAGGTGAACTCTTTTAAATCCCTTCCACTTTCACTCTGCTAAGCTCCCTTTCTTATTTTGGGCCAAATCCCTTGAAACGTACAGAAGATGGAGAACTGGAAGTAGTTTCAAGAAACCAAAACTTGATCGTAACATCATAAAAGTGTACACAGTACTGTAGTCTCTGATGGCGTTGTCAGCTGACTGAAGAACTTTATTTTTAATTTACTTTGTGCAGCCACAATCTCACTTTCTTGATTACTAAGTATGAGATCTGTTCTTCCAGCTGACAGTTCCAGAAATAAACCAAGCCATTGCTCACTGTGATACCTTTTGGCTTCTTTCACGTGCTCAATCAATTTGCTTCGTGTTGATAAACTTTTTCTTCTGTGAATGGATAAGGCTGAGGCTTCAGTTCGGGATTCAAAACTATTACTTGATAGCTGCTAGTTACAACTGTTATCGCTGGCAACTGACTAGAGTTCTTTAAAATTCGAATTGAATCATTCGACTAACCGTTGAACTATGGCGTCAAACTGTGAATATCACTTTTCGTCAAGTTCAAGAGTAGCAGCCTAAGTGATCAACCGCACTTTGCGTGTCATTCAAAACGCGGATTTCTCTCCCGTCCGCCTTCTCTGACTTTAGTGCTTTCCCCACGACCCTCTTTGCGTACAAAAAAAAATTTTTTTTCAATCAGCCTTGGATAGACACACTAACACATCTTTGCTTCACCAATTAAGTATGAAAAGCTTGGGGAGTGTAGGGGATTGACGTACGGATTTCTGTTTCATCTCACACGAGTATGTTTATACGGAACGTCCCCGACCATAACTTGAGAGGTGAGTGAGATATTTTTAATTATTTTTGTGGGGGGGCAATATCTATTGCATTAGGCACAAATTGTTGGTTCATATTATAGTCATCTAGTTACAGCAAATGGATTGCGTACGCATCATCATTATGTACATTCTACATTCGAGGGCGTTGTTTTTGTTCTCTTACGACAAAACTAAGCTAATCACACTGTTACTGCTCCTCTTACCACTATCTTGTGACAGTTCCAAATTCCAAACCTTATCTACTCATGGCCCAGACATTGGGAATCAACCTTTTCTTCTTCTATTTATTATTTAAGTAGTACTGCAAGATTCAAAACGAACAGATCAAAAGCAGAACTGAGAATATTTTTAACAATATTCCAAGTTCGACATAGATAAAATAACTAAATGGTAATAAATAAAAATCAGAGCTATACAGCCACTTTCTTTGTCGTTTGATTGATCATTTAAAAAACCCTGCAAAACGCCTTTTCACCCGTTCTAATTTCTTAACTTCGAAATATTTACCTTCAGACTTCAACTGATCTAGAGCGGTTATTAATTCGATTGGAACGAGTATTGATTAGTCTACAAAAAGCTATTACACGTTCTTAATTACATGGAAAGCAGCGCTCTTGATTTCGTGCGATATCGACATTTAAAAAGCCAACGAACGAGTTTGCCTCACTGATTAGTTGGCACGTTCAGACTCCAACTCGCTAATGACGAGGACGTGAAGCCTTCAACCTTCACACAATAACAAGCTGCCCACAAGTTCACCAGCAAAGCACGTTCTCGTTAAGTAGAACAAAAGACGAAAAAAAAAATAAAAAAATTGAATACTGTGAACGAAAGCAGCCGCGATGCGTTATGTTCGTAACAAAATATTTTTCCGTGGCATTTACAAAACTTTCTGTGATTTTTCTTTTGATTTCAATAAACTGTTGACAAAAATATTACTAAAATGCTTGACACAAAAATATATATATTTCACAAATTGATAATTCAAAAGCATCTTCGAAATTTTCTTAGAAAATTCTTTCAGTTAAGTCCCCACCAAAAAATATAAAGTCTATTTTTACAAGTTCACGCTGATATTGATTCGGTTTTGACCAGATACCACGTAGTTGTGCTTTAAATACAATTCACCTTATTTTCATTCTAGTTATTGTGCATAAGAAGTAGGTGTTTCCAACTTTATTTATTTTTTAATTTTTCTTCTCAAAAACAAGAAAAAAAAGAAGAAAGCCATTCACGCTTTTGGTTGGGGGTTTATTAACATTTGAACCTGCTTTATCCTACACGTGCAGAATTATCCTGGGCCTGCAACAAAAACCAAATTAAATGGTTACAATTCGCCGTAGAGCTAGAGGAATACACGAGGAACCTTTCACACAACTAGGCACTGGTTTGAAGAAAACTGTGAGGGTTGGATACACCAGAACAATCACTAGGGATTCTGAGAAAAAGAGTATAGTTAGGAGAACGTTGAATTTTAGGGTGATGGATTTGAGGGGGTTTAGTTTTGTGTTGGGACGAACAGAATTCCTGATTGAGCGAGCAGTCGCCCCGGGGGGTTGTTTGCTGACTAGGCACCTCGAACTCTCTGAAGTTTCGATTAACATTGATATCAATCCAGTCGTTGTCTCGAGGTGTCTGTAGTTTCTCCTGCTCAGTTCCCAGTTAGTCAAAACTGGTGCGAGGAGTGCAGGATGCCGCATAACTCCTTAGCGAGCGCGAATAGAGTTGATGTGTATTGGATTCCTGGATACAAGGGGATCATTAGAAACGAGAGGGCAGACCATCTGTCCAAACGCGGTTCGTCTACGGTACCTATCGGGCCACCACCCCAATGTAGGATTTCTCTGTCACTAGTCAAGAGGACTGTGAGAGAACACGCCAGAAGGCTGCATCAGACAGTCTGGAGTGCTGGAAGAGTAAGACACTCCAAACGTTTTTTTCTCAGAGCAGTCAAGTCAGATAAGACACAACCTTCTGAAGATGGAGAGGAAGGACTGAAGGCAGATTGTTGGGATCATAACCAGGCACTGCCTTATGAACAAACACATGTATGTTATGGGTATAGCTGACACCCCTCGGCGCAGGGGGTGTGGCACAGATGAGAAGACTCCCTACCATGTCCTAGCCCAGTACCGGAGACCTGAGAGGGAGCAACTTTTGGTCTTTGGTACCACTTCTCTCAGGATGGATACTGACGAAAACTCTTTCAGGAACTACCTGGCTTTCCTCAGGAGGAAAGACAGTAAGACTGGCACAATAGGTCATATGGCCGTGGTACACATCCCAAATTGCGGGACAGTCAGAAGACGCAGCCTCTTCCCGTAATTGTGAGTAAGGACCGTTTTCACCAAAACAGCACTGATCGTGATCCAAGTGATCCCGGCTAGATAAGAAAATCAAGGCTAGCCTATTTCAGTCCCCACCACGCTAGCCGAGATCACTGTAGGATGCAGTTAGGATAAGCCATATCAAGAAGGCAGTGGACTAATGAGGTTACAGTAAAGTAAGGAAATTGGACGTCTGTCCTGAAAACAAGTGTCGTGTTAAATGTAACTGTTCACCCCATAAATGCCCAACCCTCAACAATCCAGATTTGAACAAATTATTGTTTCTAATAATTGTCAGAAGCCTAAGTGACCGCATTAACCTCACTCGAAGCTGAAACTGGTGAGGAGCATCAAGTGAAAATACGCATACTCCAACTGCAAGAGCTGCCAGAAATAGCCTGATTAGTTCAGGCTTTGTGTGAACAGGGAAAATCGGAAGTGGAATAACCAGAAATAATAGAAATAATAAAAACCGAAATTGTAAGGTTACAACTTTAACAAGGAAGGGAGAGTTATCGTGTTTATTGAAAGTTGTTTAATACACTAACTTATGCGTAAAAGTGTGTTATTATTTAACATTTCTTCTCTATCTACCTTCAAATCCAGCCAGGTTTTCTGACAGCGATACGACGTCTAGTGTTTTTTTTTTAAAACTGCTCAACACACATTTTTCGTGAACAACAACTTGTAATTGTACGTAATTACAATCGTAATACTTTTGCTCGCCAAAGAATTTAAATTCAAACAAACATCTCTAAGCTCTCAGGCGCCAGTAAGATGACGTTAACTTAACATATTAGATTATTATCGTAGTGGAAAAGCAACTGCAAACACTGCGCACTTGTAAACAGCATTTTTGTTTATTATTATTATTCCAAAACATATGAAGCATGGTAATGGCGGACAAATATCAGGATAAGATAAAGAAAGGTAAGAGCTAACCGGACTTAACTACCCAATTTTTACTTTCCTTGGCTCTACGAAGTAGAAAGGGAAGTTATGTAATCGGCTGAAAAAAAAAATTTTGAGTTTTCTTCAGATCTTTACGTTTCAGACCCTCCTGAGTCCGAAAAACACTATTTGGGAAAATGGTCTGTGTGTGTGTCTGTGAACGATTTTTAGAGAAAACCACCATACCAAATCAGCTCAAACTTCATATCTCGCCTGCTGGTTACCATGAGACGCCAAAATAAAGGTATGAACAAAATTCACCGAAATTTAACTATAGTTATCATAGTGATCAAAACACCAAATATTTTTTTTTCTCAAAAACGGCTCTAACGATTTTGATTAAATTTTTTATATTGATAGCTGTCAGTAAGGCAACTATACCATAAAATTTCCATTCGTGGGAAAAGGACGAGAACAGCACAATAAATTGCCAAAACTTTCGACGTAATCGATTTTAGAGTGGGTTTTAGAGAAAACGACCGTACCAAATCCCCTCAAACTTGATATCTAGCCCGCAGGTTACTATGGGACGCCTAAATAAGGGTATGAGCAAAATCCACCGAAAGTTAACTATAGTTATCATAGTGATCAAAACACCAAATATTTTTTTTCTCTAAAACGGCTCTAACGATTTTGATTAAATTTTTTATATTGATAGCTGTCAGTAAGGCAACTATACCATAAAATTTCCATTCGTGGGAAAATGACGAGAGCAGCACAATAAATAATCAAAATTTTCGACGAAAAGCGTTTTTAGCGCAGTGTTTTCCTTATACACTCCGCTGGGATGTTAGTAGAAAGTTAAAGAAAATTGGTATTGTAGTCCAATCCAATAACTAAAGTGTGAGTGTTTAAAAACGCTCATGAGGTACATGAGGCTCACTTCAGAAATTCCTGAATTTCAACTACCGCCGTTTCGCTTACTGCCAGTTCTAACAATTATTACCCATTAACTCTGCAAAAGTGATTATTATCCCTCTTCAAAAAATTCGTCTACAGCCTCATTAATTTTCTGTGTACCAATTGCTCTATAATGGTCCTGCAATCAGTACGAGCAGCACGATAAATTCCGGAACTGTAAGCGCTACCGCTTCCTGCTGCTGTGTCCTGTTGTTTGACCAAGTTCAAAGGAACTGAGTGATAAATGAATTGAGTAAGTAGAATTAGCCATGTACAAAGTGAATTGTTGTAGAGCTAAGGAAAGTTGTGTGTTGCAACGCACCAGATATTTTTGGGTTAGCGCTTGATCAGGGCTAGAGCCCAATCTGTTGAAACCCGTTTTGGCGGCGGGGGACGGTTAGAGACTGTTAATCGAGTCAAATGGGATCAACGCAGTTGGTGTAAACGGCCCTAAAACCCTGCGTTCTAATTACAGCCTGAAGTTATCTGTGTTCGTGACATCCTATTTCTGCAGTACGATAACACAACAGTTTGACAGCGTTGAATATGGTTTGACATGGGTGATTTTTGGTAGCCATTTCAATAACTTCATTTTGGCGAATCGATCTGTAGGCTAAATATGAAAAGTGGAGGAGGGTTCAGCCTTTTCCCCTCATTAAAAAAAAAAATTGTGTTTTTTCTGCTGATTACACAACTTTCCCTTTACACTGTAGGGAAAGGTATGTAACAATAGTAATGTAGCAAATTGTGCATTAGCGCAATTGGCATCTTTGGCAAATATTATGGTGATTTGGGGTAAGCTGTGTCTACCCTGTTATGATGTTCTGGACTGAGTCAGCACTTCACTTATACGTTATACGTCTTGGTTATTGTATCTGGTATCAATGTCTATCTCCTGCCACAGTTAACAAATATACCACCGTAAAATAATTCTAATCAGGTCTTAAGGTACGCGTCTTTATCAAAATGACTGTTCCTTGGGTTTAAACTTGTAATTTGTCGATCTATTCGTGAAATTTGTTGGGCTTGTCATTTTTCAAACCATCCTAACGCTTCTTCACCTCCCCTCTCCCACTTGTGGGTGAAATTAGGCAAACAAAAAAAATAAATAAAAATAAAATTTAAAAAAAATAAATGAAGATTTTTTTTCTTCCTCTTCTTTTTCTACTTCTCGAAAGGAAATTGCAATTCGAAAGAAAGAGAGGCAGAGGTATAGCGTATACCAATACTCAACAAGACGAAGGCAGCTGCTCCACAGGGCTAGTGCAACGACACAATCAAAACCGTGCTGCCTAGTGAAGTCACATTGATTTGAGCCCTCCGGCCCACTTATAGCTTCATCTTTATCGTAGCTAATAGTCGGGATTCAGCCTTAGAGGGGTTCAGGTATAATCCAATCGATGTCCGTACCTGTGGTTCCTCTCGTACTGAGCAGAATCACTACACCAATGACAGTTCATCATTAGGGTTAAAAAAAAACGTGTCTGACGATGATTTAAACTCAGCTCAAGCGAATAAACCGACGTCACGCTGAATGCTTGGCCTTAGGGTAACTTATCTGACACCTTGCTGTATTATTATATCAGTCGAACACAACTACAACTAATTACCTTTCCAAGATGAAGCCTTACTCCGGCTTCAGCCTGTGCCACTGAACGATGGTCTGCCGTGGCTTTGTGATCATGTCTTGCCAGTGCTTTGTTTCACTCGCTCCAGAGCCATTCTTGCCTGAAAGAGGTTAAAACAATATTACAAGGCGTACACAATTCGAGTACCGTTGCAAATAACTGTGAGCTAAGTGAAATACGTGGTGAAAGCAAACACATTGGATTTTGTAGGAGAAAATCGTAATTTATAACGACGAGCTCTGGTTTGGGCGTAATAATATGTTCACAGAGAGCTTCAGAAAGACTGTACAACCCAGATCGAACTAATTTTGACTTTTACAATAAAAAATCGCCATTCCTAGACGAAGTTCTTCATCCAGTACTCCTTCTCAACTCACGACCGAAAATCCTTCAGCGTGCTCCCACAGCCTCACAACGAGACCTGGCGCATACACCGCAGGCTAGCAGAATCTGCATACCAGTACACTGCCGTATACATCAACAAGTGCAGTGGAGCACCATCAAAAGGCAGAATCTCTCTAGGTAAGAGATTTATTGGTAACTCGGCTTACTTAACGTAAGAAAATTGTGTTTGTTGCAGCCAAGCATTCGTGGATTCAAAATTGACAATTATCCCGTTCTTTTGTGTAAGTTGACAATTGGGAGAGCGAGGAAGAATGCTTATTGCAAGGCTTTACGTTTCTTTTGCGCTTGTAGAACTAATATTGATATGTTTGAGGGTGTAAATGTAGGTGTAGCGTACGAAGTATACAATGTTTAGGGGTTCTCAAGTTTAGTTCTACGACCTGAAACGTTTTGCTTGTTTTTGACTGATAATGGATGCACCTGCAACCACAGTTCTTTCGAACTTATCATGTTGATGCACGGGAGAAAATATTAGGCATGCTAATTTATGTAAACGGTATTTTTATGCAATTATCTATGTGTGTATAAATAAATAGTGTGACTAGTGAGAAGCTCGTCCCATTCATCTTTGCAGGCCGTTTTTACTTTCCTTGGCTCTACAAAGTAGAAAGGAAAGTTATGTAATCGGCTGAAAAAAAAATTGAGTTTTCTTCAGATCTTTACGTTTCAGACCCTACTGAGTCCGAAAAACACTATTTGGGAAAATGGTCTGTGCGTGTGTGTGTGTGTGTGTGTGAACAATTTTTGGAGAAAACCACCGTACCAAATCAGCTCAAACTTTATATCTCGCCCGCAGAATACCATGGGACGCCAAAATAAGGGTTTGAACAAAGTCCACCGAAATTTAACTATAGTTATCATAGTGATCAAAACACCAAATATTTTTTTTCTCACAAACGGCTCTAACGATTTTGATTAAATTTTTTATATTGGTAGTTCACAATATGGTAGCTATACCATGAAATTCCCATTTATGGGAAAATGACGAGAGCAGCACAATAAATTACCAACATTTTCGACGAAATCGGTTTTAGCGCGGTTTTTAGAGGAAACAACCGTACCAAATCAGCTCAAACTTGATGTCTAGTCTACAGGTTACCATGGGACGCCAAAATAAGGGCATGGACAGAATCTACCGAATGTTAACTATAGTTATCACAGTGATCAAAACACCAAATTTTTTTTCTCAAAAACGGGTCTAACGATTTTGATTAAATTTTTTATATTGATAGCTCTCAATAAGGCAATTATACCATAAAATTCCCATTCGTGGGAAAATGACGAGAGCAGCACAATAAATTATCAACATTTTCGACGAAAAGCGTTTTTAGAGCAGTTTTTTCCTTATAAACTCCGCTGAAATTTTTGTAGAATGTTAAAAAAAATTGGTGTAGTAGTCCAACCCAATACCTAAAGGGTGAGTGTTTAAAAACGCTCATGACATACACGGGGGTCACTACAGAAATTCCTGAATTTCAACTACTGCCGTTTCGCTTACTACCAGTTCTTAACGTTTTTACCCAATAACTCTGCAAAAGTAATTACTATCCTTCTTCAAAAAATTTGTGTTTACAGCCTCATTAATGATCTGTGTACCAATTGCTCTATAATGGCCCTGCAATGAGTACGAGCAGCACAATAAAATCTGGAACTGTAAGCGCACCGCTTCCTCCTGCCGTAAAGCGTTGTTTGACGAAGTTCAAATTAACTGAGTGATAAATGAATTGATCAAATAGAATCAGCCATGTACAAAGTGAATGGTTGTAGAGCAGAGGAAAGTTGTGTGTTGCAACGCACCAGATATTGACTATCCACAACAAGCCGCTTTGTGTTGGCTAGGAGGAGGAGGATTGTTAGTTCCATTTTCGTTTTTGACATTTTATGTCTTTACTTTGCTACATAAACTCGAAGTGTAACGGCCAAAAGCGGCACGAAAATTAACCTTTGAGACCGATTGGACAACGCAACGTTTTAACCCAAGTTGCAACCGCAGTCCCTGTGGAATAATCCATACAGCATCGGTCTCCTAAGCCGGAGGTTGTGGGTTCGAGTCCCACCAGGGTTACGATTTTGTTGTTGTTGATATTTTATGTCTTTACTTTGCTACATAAACTCGAAAATGTAACGCGGGATATGTAACGTAGAAGCGTCACTAAATTTGTGTTGGGTTAAGTGCATGGTACCGTCTGTTACAAAATGAAAAATATTTTTTGTGTTGTAATTTTATATTTCTTTATTTAAAATAAACAAAATTATATTAAAAGAAAAAGACATAAAATGTACCTCGTGGTGGCGTACTTGTACAAAAGCTGTACCCACTGTTTGTGTTAGTGATTTTAAATTTTGACATTTTAAGGAAAAAGACATAAAATGTCCTTTGGATTCAGTAGGCTTCGAAACGTGAAGATCTGAAAAAAATGCCATTTCTCAGGGACTCTCCACTCTGCACGACTGGCGCCTCCAGTGAGTTTGAATTAAGTTACAGAGATGAAAAATGAAGGATAATTTTGGTTCATCTTTGATTCTCACAATTTCACATTTTACGTTACAATGTGCAATGTACGTCCTCTGTCCAGGCTATTAGACATTTCAAGCTAGAAGAGGCAGCAGTCCTAGCTACTGACGTTATTTCGGAGAGGAAGAACTTTCAGCCGCCATTCGGCGTTAGCGGAATGATGGGAGAGAGGGCCGTTCCAGACTGAGGTGGGCGCTCTGCAGTGGTTCTGTAATGTGGGGCAGAGTGGAATTGGGGTCTTGCTAAGCGCTGGGAGAGTACTCCACGCTATATCAAGCGGAAATTCAAGCCATTAAGATATACGCAGAAAACGTCTCAAGGGTAAGCGGATTTACATATTTTTGGACAGCCTTAAAGGCAATTGCAGCCTACACCTTCAGTTCCAGGCTGGTATGGGAATGTCTTCAAGAGCTCAAGTGACTCAGTTCACATAATAGGCTTTCTCTTATTTGAGGAACCACATGGGGGGTATGAGGGCAACAAAAAGGCTGACTGCCTAGCAAAAAGAAGTACAGAATCCCTACCCACGGGCCTGAACCCCACGAAAAGTCACCAGAATCGTCTGGTGGTCAGATGGGAGTCACAGGAGAGTAGCACCCATTAAGGCTATTCTGTTACTCTCCAGACTTGATCTAAGAGTCCTCACTATGTTCCTCGCCATACATTGCCCACATCACCTCAATAAGATGGGCATCTCAGAGGCGGAGGAGTGCAAATTGTGCGGTGAGGAGGAGACAGTTGTTTGCAGCCAGACGGTTTGAATACTTTTCTCAGGGGCTCATTGAACCCCAAACCATAGCGGAGTCTGCAGTGAGGGCCACAGTCGGCTTCCTATGGAGGACAGGTATGTACAACGTCTTCTATTAAAGATGGGATAGTGTCACGATAGGCCCAAGTGTGGCCGCAGCGACTAAGGTATTTTGCTCCTTAAGCCTTCGGGAGCAAAAAAATTCCCGCTGATTCAGCCCAAGGCAGGTCTAGGGGGGAGCTCAGCTCTCTAGCCTTCGTTAAGGCTCACACAAACCAATAAACTGCATTTCAACAGTTCGTTAGTGTTAATTTTCTTCTTCTTTTGGCCTGGAAGAAGTTAAAGCCCCCGTTTTCTTCATTATTTTTATTATTGCGTTGCCCCCCTCAAATTTAGTAGCTGTTGACAAATTATTCTTTATGGAGAGCATCAGCTGTAGCAAGACTCCAGGCCTGGGTGTTGCCTCTTTCTCTGCACTTGGTGAGCGTACTTTCTTTATTAATTTGCCACGTCAGTAATTTCAAAGTTAATTTGAGTTTAATTTTTTGAGGTCACCTTTTTACTTTCCGCTACCTGAAGAGATGGAAAGTATAGTAATCGGCCAAACAAAAAATTTGGGTTTTCTTCAGATCTTTACGTTTCAGACCCTACTGAGCTAAAAAACCTCATTTCGGCGCGTGGTCCGTGTGTGTGTGTCTGGTAGTTCGATTTGCGGGAGAACGGCTGATCCGATTGAGCTGGTTCTTTTTTTGTTTTGTTTGTTATTTTTCGTAGACACCAAAATAAGGTTATGGACCATTTCGGCCGATGGGAAGGGGGGGGGAGGATGTACCAAAATCTAGGGTTTTTTGCATTTTTCTCGAAAACGGCTCTAACGATTTTGATTAAACTTTCAAATTATCTTTTCCTAATCAATACCTAACTTTTCTTCTCCATACATATCTCCATGAAAATACGGTGAACGGAGATATAGGCCTATGAACCAAAAATAGGTTTTTTACACTTGTTGGCAAAACGGCTTAAACGATCTTCACCAAACTCACAGGGTGTTTTCAAATAGTTAATACCTACATATCGTTCTCAATAAATGTTCCTGTGACGGTCCATTGAACAGAGATAAACATCAAAATGTGTCGAAAATAACGTTTTTTCTAACATTTCCGTAAATTCCAGGGCAACTTCTTCACCAAATGTGATAAATTCTAATGTAGTGTCTTTTAGTCACCCATACCAACATTTCGTTTTGCATAATTATTTCTGCACATATATGTTCAACGGAGATATAAGCCAAGTTAACTCAGAAAAGGAGATTCGACAATATTAATTTATCGGAATTCCAATTTTCTCAAAAACGGCTCTAACGATTTCGATCAAACTTTCGGAGTACTCTCAGCTAACTAGTCCCTACATTTTGTTCTCCATAAATGTTCCTGTAAAAATGCGTTGAACGAAGATATAGCGCCCGCTTATGTAGCTGGTGTTCGAACTTAAAGGGGTGGCGGAAAGTTGTGTGTTGCTACGCACCAGATATTCTGTTCTTCGAGTCGGCTCAAATTACAAGTTCTAGCACACACTCGCTCCCTACTATAAAAAGAAAAAAAGATTGATGGGCAAACGCCCTCAATATATCACCCGAGAAACTGCAACGAGTCAACGTACCTGCAAGAAGGATCCTTCCAATCAGCTCGTTTCTTCCGATGTTGTCAAAATCCATCACCATGACGTCGAGAGAACATTCTCGGATTTTCTCCCAGGGCACGTTAAAGCTGAACGTTTCGTTGAAAATGGGATTAAGCGTACACTTGAAGATGGGCGTTTTCCTTTTCTCTATTCTCTTGTCTCCGAACTGGAGCCACACTTTGACGTAAGGGTCTGAAAACGAAACCAAAAGTCGAGTATTCCGGAGGGTTGCTATTTGTTAGAATAAAACAATGTTCAGTCGAACGAAATTAAGTTTTAGTATTCGATAGCATATTTTCAACACGTGAATTACAACATCTTTGAAAATTTAGTGAAATGTAGAGCCGTACCTGATTTTCCGTTGATGTCTTTAGCTTTGAGGTTCCTGGCTTTAAGAAGCGTCAACGTCAATATGGAGTTACTGGGGTGGTAACAAAGCGATGTTAGAAGCTCGCCACATTTGTCCTTGAGGGGAGGCTTTAGGGCTTTCCAAAACGAGGGTTTCTCAGAAAGATCCACCTAGAATCGAGAGAGAAGGCAACCCTTGATGTCGCGTTTGTGAAAATTGTGATATTTTTTACAGTTACGACAGTCGTCAGGGTGAGAAGTAGGTTGACGCTTGACTATAGGGAGAATGCAACTAGCCCAGCTCAAACCGCTCGACATTCCCCAATTTTGTTCAAGTTTAACTTTTCCTATTGAGCAGAGGGAGGGACTGTGATCGACAGCAGTAGATTATAAATGACAGTTGAACCCCGAAATGAGAGTTGTAGAGAGTGGTATTAAGTATTAAATAAATTAAACCGAGATTTATCGATTAACTTAACTTTAACTTAATACCCCCTTGGGTTCGGGTTCAGTTTCAAGTTCAGGTTAGGGTTTAGGTTCGAGTGCGAGTGCACTTCATGCCAATCGACCTGTGACTTCTGTTATACTCTTAAGATGGTAGGTATTATCTTTACTTAATGATATTTGCCCATTTCTTCATGTACATTAACGTGTTTAATGTTTTATGAAATCCCTCAATTATCACCACTTTCTTTTCACTATGGGAGAGCAGTGATTCATTCTGTGTTTTTACTTTCCTTGGCTCTACAAAGTAGAAAGTTATGTAATCGGCTGAAAAAAATTTTTGAGTTTTCTTCAGATCTTTACGTTTCAGACCCCCCTGAGTCCGAAAAACACTATTTGGGAAAATGGTCTGTGTGTGTGTGTGTGTATGTGTCTGTGAACGATGTTTAGAGAGAACCACCGTACCACATCCACTCAAACTTGATATCTCGCCCGCAAATTACCATGGGACGCCAAAATGAGGGTATGAACAAAATCCACCGAAAGTTAACTATAGTTATCATAGTGTTCAAAACACCAAATATTTTTTTCCTCAAAAACGGCTCTAACGATTTTGATTAAATTTTTTATATTGGTAGCTTCTAATATGTCAACTATACCGTAAAATTCCCATATACGGGAAAATGACGAGAGCAGCACAATAAATTACCAAAACTTTCGACGAAATCGATTTTACCGCGGTTTTTACTTTCCGCTACCCGAAGGGAAGGAAAGTATAGTAATCGGCCCAAAAAAAAAAGTTGGGTTTTCTTCAGATCTTTACGTTTCAGACCCTACTGAGTCTAAAAAACCTAATTTCGGAGAGAGGTCCGTGTGTATGTCTGTGTGTATGTCTGTGTGTATGTCTGTGTGTATGTCTGTGTGTGTGTGTGTGTCTGTAGTTCGATTTGCGGGAGAACGGCTGATCCGATTGAGCTGGTTCTTTTTTGTTTTGTTCGTTATTTTTGTAGACACCAAAATAAGGTTATGGACGATTTCGGCCGATGGGAAGGGGGTGGGGACGAAAATGTACCAAAAACTAGGGTTTTTCGCATTTTTCTCAAAACGGCTCTAACGATTTTGATTAAACTTTCAAATTATCTCCTACCAATCAATATCTAACTTTTCTTCTCTATACATATCTCCATGAAAATACGGTGAACGGAGATATAGGCCTATGAAGCAAAAATTGGTTTTTACGCTTTTTGGCAAAACGACTCAAGCGATTTTCACCAAACTCACAGGATGTTTTTAAATAGTTTATACCTACATATTGTTCTCAATAAATGTTCCTCTGACACTCCATTGAACAGAGATAAAAATGAAAATGTGTCGAAAATAACGTTTTTTCGAACATTTCCGTAAATTCCAGGGTAACTTCTGACCAGATGTGATAAATTCTAATGGAGTGTCTTTTAGTCACCCATACCAACATTTCATTCTCTATAATTATTTCTGTATATATATGTTGAACGGAGATATAAGCCAAGTTAACTCAGAAAAGGAGATTTGTCGAATATTGATTTATCGGAATTCCAATTTTCTCAAAAACGGCTCTAACGATTTCGATCAAACTTTCGGAGTACTTTCAACTAACGAGTCCCTACATTTAGTTCTGAATAAATGTTTCTGTAGAAATGCGTTGAACGAAGATATAGCACCCGCATATGTTGTTGGTGTTCGAACTTAAAGGGGTGGCGGAAAGTTGTGTGTTGCTACGCACCAGATATTTAAAGAAAACAACCGTACCAAATCTGCTGAAACTTAATTCCTAGCCTACAGGTTACCCTGGGACGCAAAAATAAGGGTATGGGCAAAATCCACCGGAAGTTAACAACAGTCATCATAGTGATCAAAACACCAAATCTTTTTCTCAAAAACAGCTCTAACGATTTTGATTAATTTTTTTATATTCATAGCTCTCAATGAGGAAACTATACCATAAAATTCCCATTCGTGGGAAAATGACGAGAGCAGCACAATAAATTATCAACATTTTCGACGAAAAGCGTTTTTAGCGCAGTTTTTTCCTTATAAACTTCGCTGGAATTTTTGTAGAATGTTAAAAAAAAATTGGTATTGTAGTCCAATCTAATACCTAAAGGGTGAGTGTTTAAAAACGCTCATGAGATACATGGGGGTCACTCCAGAAATTCCTGAATTTCAACCACTGCCGTTTCGCTTAATACCAGTTCTAAACGTTTTTACCCAATAATTCTGCTAAAGTAATTACTATTCTTCTTCAACAAATTTGTGTTTACAGCCTTATTAATGATCTGTGTACCAATTGCTCAATAATGGCCCAGAAATGAGTACGAGCAGCACAATAAAATCTGGAACTGTAAGCGCTACCGCTTGCTGCTGCCGTAAAGCGTAGTTTGATTTCACCTGACTCTCCATGTTATAAATTTCTTTCCTCTTATCCGTTTGAAAGTGATTCATAGGATTGGAATTGAGGATAGGAGATTGGGCTACTGAACTACAGCCCTCATTTCGGGTTTCAACTGTCATTTATCATCTACTGACAACTTCAGGAGGCAAATTTTTCAAACTTACAGATAATTTTCACATTTCCACTTTCCATCCATACGACCATTAACAGTACAAAATCAAATTGTGCTGGTGGAACAATAAGCCACCCACACAACGGTATTATAGTGGCGGTTACCCCTTGAAATCGAAATAACTGTCGTTTCTTGGCAGCATTTTCACTGTAATTCCTCAACAAGAACGCGAACCTTCCCAAAACAAATAACGCTCACACTCTCATGAACTAGTTATGCGATGATTATTTTATGGATGTCTTGACATAAATGGGGGCAACCGAATAAATTCCAGAACCTTAACCACCACCATTTTCCACGTTGATTTTTGAGCTAAGTTGGGTTAGGTGCTGGAGAGAGCTGAGGAAAATTGTGTGATGCGACTCACAAGATATATGACTTAATCGAAAATGAAGCGTTTATTGAGTTTATTTTGATATTTACGTTTCAACGGCTTCTAAGACCGAAATAAACACCATTTGCGGAAGCCCATTAATTGAATTTTTTCGGTGCCAACAAACTGCCGGTCAAATTCATGCCTAACTCGATATTCAGCCTGCCAATCAACGTGAGTCGCCGAAATAAGAGTATAAAGGCTAACTATAGTTAGCATAGTGATCAAAATACCAATATTCGTTCAAATGGCTCCACGGTTCTGATTAGAATTTGTGCGTGGGGAGTTCCAAACCATCAAACGTTGATACCAAATTTTTATTTGTGGGGAAAATGTCGAGTGCAGAACAATAAATCACATTTCGAAGAAGATGATTTTAGTAGTTTTTTTACTTTCCTTGGCTCTAAAAAGTAGAAAGGAAAGTTATGTTATCGGCTGAAAAAAAATTTTTGAGTTCTCTTCAGATCTTTACGTTTCAGACCCCCCTGAGTCGGAAAAACACTATTTGCGAAAATGGTCTGTGTGTCTGTGAACGATTTTTAGAGAGAACCACCGTACCAAATCCACTCAAACGTGATATCTCGCCCGCAGGTCACCATGGGACGCCAAAATAAGGGTTTGAACAAAATCCACCGAAAGTTAACTATAGTTATCATAGTGATCAAAACACCAAATTTTTTTTCTCAAAAACGGCTCTAACGATTTTGATTAAATTGTTTATATTGATAGCTCTCAATAACACAATAATATCATAAAACTCCCATTCGTGGGAAAATGACGAGAGCAGCACAATAAATTATCAAAGTTTTCGACGCAAAAGCGTTTTCAGCGCAGTTTTTTCTTTATAAACTCCGCTAGAATTCTTGTAGAATGAAAAAAAAGGTATTGTAGTCCAAACCAATACCTATATGGTGAGTATTTAAAAACGCTAATGAGATACATGGGGCTCACTTCAGAAATTCCTGAATTTCAACCACTGCCGTTTCGCTTACTACCAGTTCTAAACGTTTTTACCCAATAACTCTGCAAAAGTAATTAGTATCGTTCTTCAAAAAATGTGTGTTTACAGCCTCATTAATGATCTGTGTACCAATCGCTCAATAATGGTCCTGCAATGAGTACGAGCAGCACAATAAAATCTGGAACTGTAAGCGCTACCGCTTCCTGCCGGAGTGAAGCGTTATTTGACAAAGTTCAAATTAGCTGAGTGTTAAATGAATTGATTAAATAGAATTAGCCATGTACAAAGTGAATTGTTGTAGAGCTAAGGAAAGTTGTGTGTTTTAACGCACCAGATATTTACGTATAAATCTTTACAAAAATCGTGTTGAAAGTCCAATTAGTAGCCGACAGTTTAATTAACGGTTGTCGATTTTTCGAATAACGTTTTCTGCGTAATTCCAGAACAGCACTCGCGAATCTACCAAAAAAAAAACTGTTGTCGTTCCCACTAATTGTACACAACCAACAAATAATATGTTTTTATAATATTTTATATCAAACTATGGAAATACATTGGAAATAAACCACAGACAGAAGGTCATCCCCCTGGGTTTCCCCTGGACCCAGGTCAACCCCCTGAGAACACTGGGGGATTCCCCAGCGTACGAAGAAGGGGGTACCTCGACCTGTATAAATATCGGAAGGGTCTCTAGCCACTTCAGGCAGTCCCATTCTGACCTCCTGTCAGTGACTACTCTCAAAAAACCTCTTTTCATTTTTTAAACCTAAAAAAGAAAACGACTCTTTGCTTATTGAGTGTAGCAGTTACTCTACCCTGTAGAGTGTACTTGTCTCGTCAATAAACTGGTGTAGCTGTAACCTCCCTTCAGGAAGTGTACTTGCTCCCGGTAAAACTGTAGTGTAGCTGTTGATTCCCCTTCAGAGGTTCGTACTTGCTCCCGCATACAATCCAATTGGTGCAGCGGTTGGCCCGTTTCAAGGACCGTACTTGCTCCCAATTGTATGGATGAGCTGTTGAACCTTCTTCAGAGGATCGTACTTGCTCCCATATTTTTGGGAAATTAGTGTAGCTGTTGATTTTATCATACCTGCTCCTATTTTCCTGTGGTGTAGCTGTTACCTCCTTCAGAGGTGTACTTGCTCCCACACGAGGTGTAGCTGTTCCTCATAACGAGGGTACTTGCTCCCTCAAACTAGGGACACCTCCTTCAGGGGTGGACAAGGTAGAGTCACATTTTACAAATATCTGGTGCGTTGCAACACACAACTTTCCTTAGCTCTACGTCAATTCACTTTTAACATGGCTTTTTATACTTAATCAATTCATTTGAACTTGGACAAACAACACTTCACAGCAGCAGGAAGCGGTAGCGGTTACAGTTCCGGAATTTATTGCGCTGCTCGTACTCATTCCAGGACCATTATTGAGCGATTGGTACACAGATGATCAATGAGGCTGTAAACACAAATTTTTTGAAGAAGGATAGTAATTAATTTTGCAGAGTTATTGGGTAAAAACGTTTAGAACTGGTAGTAAGCGAAACGGCAGTAGTTGAAATTCAGGAATTTCTGGAGTGAGCCCCATGTATCTCATGAGCGTTTTTAAACACTCATCCTATAGATATTGGATTTGGCTACAATCTTTAAAAAACATTCTACTAACATTCCAGCGGAGTTTATAAGGAAAAAACCGCGCTAAAATCGATTTCGCCGAAAGTTATAGTAATTTATTGTGCTGCTCTCGTCATTTTCCCACGAATGGTAATTTTATGGAATAATTGTCTTACTGAGAGCTATCAATATAAAAACTTGCATCAAAATCGTTAGAGCCGTTTCTGAGAAAAAAAAAAAAATTTGGTGTTTTGATCATTATGATAACTATAGTTAACTTTCGGTGGATTTTGTCCATACCCTTAGTTTTGCGTCCCATGGTAACCCGTAGGCTGGACATCAAGTTTCAGCTGATTTGGTGCGGTTGTTTTCTTTAAAAACCGCGCTAAAATCGATTTCGTCGAAAGTTTTGGTAATTTATTGTGCCACTCCCGTCATTTTCCCACAAATGGTAATTTTATGGTGTAATTGTCTTATTGAGGGCTATCAATATAAAAAATTTGATCAAAATCGTTGCTGCTGTTTCTGAGAAAAAAAATATTTGGTGTTTTGATCACTATGATAACTATAGTTAACTTTCGGTGAATTTTGTCCATACCCTCATTTTGGCGTCCCATGGTAACTTGCGGACGAGATATGAAGTTTGAGCTGATTTGGAACGGTGGTTTTCTCTAAAAATCGTTCACAGACACACACACAGACCATTTTCCCAAATAGTGTTTTTCGGACTCAGGGGGTTCTGAAACGTAAAGATCTGAAGAAAACTGGAGAAATTTTTTTTTCAGCCGATTACATAACTTTCGTTTCTACTTCGTAGAGCAAGGAAAGTAAAAATTTATTAACTTCAAAAAAGTCATAACAGTATTATATCTAAGTAATAATATAAATACTTTCAACACTACAGTGGGGTGTATGAGGAGGTTGACTGATGCCCACCAGTGCACGATTGGCGCATTATTCGAGGAACTGACGCAATGGGAAGAGACCTAGTACTACGTCGATACCAGGACGATTCCTGGAACGTGGGAAATTGTAGACTGGGTTTTTAAATTGAGCTGGTGGGCTGTATTATTTTGTACAACTTCAATCCACTTAATTTCTTTTCTACAATAAAACCGTCCCAACGAGAGCATCACTTACTTACCTGACACAACGGAAGGAAAACTTCGCCTATCGAATCATCTCTGGAGAAGCGATCATAATCAAATACGTGCAGGTGAAGAACTCGACTTTGCAATTTCTGTATTGGAAAACCTGAAAACAAACGTCCACGTAATGAACAAACAAATACATTTTCTGTCGTTTTGCATCTTATGTTTGTAAAATTGCTTTAATAGCACCGAGAATTCGAATAATTCAAGAGAGAAGTTGAGGGCGAAAGAAAATTTGTACACGTGGAGACGAGCGGAATGCATTATCATCAAAATGAATGTAAAGTGGACGCAAGAAGTAGAAACTCTAATATGTTCGCACGACGTGGTAATTTTCTGTAGAGCAACCACCGAGTGCTGACATTTACACGAGAGTGAAAAGCGTCATAACGGGATTTATGTCAGATAGAGCGAAAGGGGGTGAGAAAGTATTGTCAACTTGGGGCCTTTTCAACGACCAAAAGGACTGCAGAAGTTGCAGATAACGACGAGAGAGTTATTTGAGAGCAAACGTCTCCCTCCCTCTCTAAAATATTAAACCAAATTTGTTGTCATTAGTATTGTTTAGGGACTCTTCGGGTCCCATTTTCCATTAAAAAGCCAGAGGGCTCTAAGACAAATAGACACGACAACTACTAGAAATATTACTAACCTTACCAAACGGGCACACTAACTTACTTGGACAGATCTACTTTCAATTTAATAATTGCATATACAACCCGACCTCGTCCATACTGATCGAAATATTTCTACAGCATTACGAAGAAACGCGCATCCAGACTTTAATGGCAAAACACACCGGATATTTGAATGATATTATCTGCATATTAAGCCGTGACAACACCGACGAAATATTAAAGGACTTAATTTCCACCATAACATTCAATATGACAAAGACAAAGAACAGAATAAAACTCTTAACTACTTGGACCAAAACATCACACCGACTGACAACGAACTACAGTACGATATTTTTAGCAAACCTACTGCTACAGCAACGATCATTTATCAACTGACATAGGGACAGAGATATTGTGCGTTTTATTTAAATAATCAAGGGAGATTAGGACCATGAAGCCCTCTCTTACATCCTCCATCCTCCATTCATCAATTTCGTTCAGTGAAACATAAATGAGTCACTTCTGGAGGAGTGTTCCGTTCTATTAGTACTGAACGATAAATGATTTTCAGGTGTTTTCATTCCATTCTACACATCATAATGAAACCGAACTCTACGCAAACGTTCGATTCAATGAACCAAAAATAGTTTTAGAACTGTGTAAAATAGAAAACAAGTAAAAGATTCAGACAAAACAAACGGAAAGGTTTGAAAACATAAGATGAAACAGTTTCTGCTAATAAGAAAACTATTATCTGGAGCAACGCTTCAGGGATGCTTTTCTAAAACTTACTCATCTCTTTTAAAAACATCTCAGATCAGTTTTTGTTTCGAGTTAAACAAAGTTTTTAGGATAAATTGCTACTTTAAAACATCCGTTTTTTAGGAGAGTTTGTTTCCTTCTTCAAGCGATGGGAAGCTCAACATCTGTTTGTTACACCTGACGGCGTTATCCAGCAAAGTAAACCACGCGCTTGCACGACATCATCTTCCTAGTTCTTCGGGGTCAAAAAAATAGCGTTCTATGTGCGAAAAATGAAAATGACGTCTAAAAATTAACGCCTCTAGAGAATATTTTATCATCGTAGTTATTCGAAATTTTGTCAGTACAGGGAATGCGAAATTGACCGCTTGAATTGTCTTGATCGAAACACATTTTTTCTCCCTTCAAAATAAATCGGTTTTGGTTGAACCGTTTATTAGACAACACAAAACCTCCAGAACAGCCATAGATAAATTCCTCCTCCTGAAACGTAATTTCAAAAATATTCGAGTTCCTTTCAAATTGTTGAGTTTACAGACCTCCATAGAGAAAAAGCCGAAACTGAACGAAGCCGACAGGTTTCAACTGTTTCGAAGGATGAGTAAGTAGGATATTCGTACAGCGTCATCCAACCGGCCGTTTTAGTAGCGTTTAGGCGTTTTTCTAGATTTTCTCAGAGCAAAACTACAAATTTAAGCAAATTCCCAGTCTATTCATGAATACCCGCATTCTGAAGTACACCTTTCTCAACGCAATATTTCGAGTACAGAAATACTGTACTTATGTACTTCGTCTAGTTACATTATTTAACGCGCTGTCCTTTGAAGAGGCTTTCCCGATCCATTAATTTGCTGCTAAACGCTCACCCCGCTTTCGACTTGTTTTTCTTCATCGATTACTCTAAGAAGCCTAATGTTTTTCTTTACAGAGTCCTAAGAGTGTAACACAGTAAATGATCAAACCTACTCGTATATAAATACTGCATTAAACTAAGATCATAATATAATCCGTACAACCTACCTACCACGTCTGTTGGTTTATTATTCATTCCCTATGTTTTCGGTCACGAAAAATTTTTTACAAACCCCCTCAAAATTTGATACTTTACGTTTCAAGACATGGAGATTCCAAATTTGCAATGTCCGTCCGCCATCCGGGCGGTTTGTCCCTTTAACGTGGTCTAAAAAATTCGTTTTTTCGCCCAAAAATCCGATTTGGTATCTAGTTGTGCCCACCATCTCGGCAATCCGATCGGACGCAGCCCGTGGTTGTAATGGGCAAAAAACGGTTAAAAAAATTAACGAAACGCAGTACAACGCGGGAGCTACAGCGTTTCGTCGTTTGAACTCCCTCCCTCCCGCCTGTCTGATTAAAAAAGCAACCGCGCTCGAGGCTCGCTTGCCTCCCAATGACTCCGCCTCCTGCTCGCCGCTCAACTCCCCTTTCGCCTTTCGCTTCGAGCGCCCCCGTTCCAATTTCCCCGACGTTTTGGTTTTAATACGATTCAATTTTTTTAGATTCTTTCGTTTCATTCTCATTTTGGTTTTTTCATAGATTTTTGGTTAAAATTTGATATTAGTATTTAGCGTGCATGTTTTCATATTAAAATTCAGTTTTTTCTAGATACTTTCGTTTTTTTTGTTTATTTTAATATAACGATTTAGTTCTTTTCGACCTTTTTTGGGTTTCATTATGATATTTTTTGATGATGAATCGAACAGGATGGGTCTCGGAGCATTAATGCTAGGTCAAGTTGATTATCCGAATAATAAACCGTTGTGTAATCATTTGCAGGGTTTTTTATTCATTAATCAATATTTTTCCTATTCTATTTTTTGTCATCTTGTTCGCTGCAATGTAATTGAGCTTGCCCGTAATTGAATATAAATAAATACCGAAGTATAGTAGGGTTTATTACTTTTAATGAATGTAATGAAACATCAATTCGGCTGACGTCATCGTTATAAAAATTATTTGAATCTAACAGGTTGAATAAAATTGTATTATGAATCGGAGTTTGCATAATTGGTGATGGATGACGAGTTGAACGAGGTGTATTGTATTACGTGGACCTCAAAGGAAGAAGTTATCCTCTCCTGTCCATGCAGCCTCTCTGGAAGCTGAGGGATAATAGCAAGTGACTGGCTCTTCTCGATCTGTGAAAAGTAAAGGCAAGGAGACAAGCACTGGGAGGTCTAATCTGAGTACTTCGCTTCCTGCGCGGACACTGCAACTGCAGGAGAATAAGGAAAAATTATCCAGGGGGGGGGGGGAGAGCCAGATGGGAAGATGGTCCAAGGTGAGGGCTATTAGGAGAACTCTTCAAGGGGATGTCCTGATTGAGTTGAGACCGCTAGACTGGAGACCCGAAAAGGTTTGCTGTCAACATCCAAGAAGCTCTCGGTGATTGTGGTATGGTCAGGGCTGCCATTTCCCAGACGCCTATTGAAATCAGGGATCTTGAAAGCGCAATGACTGTGCAGGATATCCTGGCAGCTCTGGGAGTGGGTGAGAATGAGGTCTTCTTGACAAAGATTAATAAGAGGGAGCAATGAAGAGCCATTATTAAGATGCAAGCCAAGGCTGCTCTTTTTTTGGGGAAGCCCCCAGCTGTAGGGTTCATCCTGGGGTGGATGCACTGAGATGCTTTCGATGCCTATACTACAGGCATCAGGCAGCTGACTGTCTGCGCCCTTCTCTGCTACTGCTGCGGGGAAAAATATCGCTAGATGCCAATGATGGTTTACATCCTCCAGAGCAACCTTCACTAAAGCAGAACAGCACAGGATGTTTTGCAGCAGTTTCAACGAGAGAAGGAGGTTGATTAGCTGCTTTTGAGTAAGCAGCACCATAATCAGTCGTCCCCCAAGAGCTTCTGGCAGGCTTCCCACGCCATCTTCTCGACCCAGAGGTAGGCAGGCTGGTAACGCATAGTGGAAGACACAGTTGGTCCACTCACGCCAGATTCGTCCCTCTATGCTACATTCAGGGGGAAAACTTGATGCTCATAGCTCAATTTGCCAAGGCAGTGCTCAGCCAGAAGAGGCTGGCACTAGCTGATTCAGGGCCAGTATCTCGCAGAGATCAAGAGTGACGACACGAAGGAAAGACTGCTCCTGAACCTCCCAAACCACTGGAAGTGTGGGAATAGCGGTACACTGCGCAAGATTCTCGTGAGAGTGAAGAAAACGAGAAAGAAGAGTTGTCTTCGCAGAGAGGCGTGAGAGCCAACCTGATGCAATGTATCGAACGATTTCAGGTTGGTTCTCAACATGCAAAAATAAATTCATGGGGCCACTAGGAGCAGACCCTCCTTCCTATGACCCTTGAAAAAAGTGAATTGCTCAAATAATAAATATTTTTGATTTATTTCAAGCTTTTTCCATTCTTCGATTTGAAGCCAGCCAAGCTTACAAAAGTATGTCATAATATCGTATAGAGAGGGGGAGGGAGAAAGAAAGAGAGTTGAGCGGGTTGTCAAAGGAACGTTAAGGGTGTTTTTTGTTGAACAATTATCCTTACTTTAATTATTCGCCAATTATTTTTACTTTAATGAACCTTGCTGTGGAAAAAGTAAAAAATTCATCGAGGGTTTTCAGAGTCTCTCATTCAATCTAACACGAAAACGTGCACCTCGCGTCAAATTAATAAAACCAGAAGGACGTTCTAACAAAAGTAACACAAGGAGGTTTTTTAATATCGTAAATCAAGAAAGACAACGGTTGAGGAGGAAGAAAGGTGGATGTGGTATGAATTCCGTGGAATTCTCCCCTTTTTCCCCTTTGTCGTAATATCAGTCTAATGAAAAACAGTGTTCCCGTGAGTTCTTCTTACCTTCAAAGTAAAACGTCTCGTTCCAACGAGGGTTGAGGGTTCTCCTTTTAATTTTCGTCTCGAGCCGGTGCTTTTTGTCGGGAAGAAGAGTGACGCGGACGTAGGGATCTGAGGTTCCGCTCATGTCTTTGGCAGGCAGCTCTTTCGCCTGAAGAAAAACACAATTGGACTCTACAATCAGAAAATTCATTAGAGTCAACTATATGGAACAGTACACACTAACGTGGAGCTGAGAGAACTCAAATTACAACAACGCATTCGCACCGCGGCTACAGCAAATCGCTGGGGGGACTGTTCATAGGTGTGCGGTTCTGGTCCAAGAGGTCCTTTGGGGGCAATTTACACACGCTCACTTGACAAGCGAAGAAGAGCAAATACGACAACGTGGAATAATAACGGATTTCACGAGCCAAAGCTCTGTCCATGCCCAAGCCCAGGGTTTCGCGAAGTGACGTCGGGTTTGTCAGCGGACCGTGTGTTCTCCTCAGTATCACTACCCGCATGTTGCCTCACTTCGCATCTCGAATGGTAGCACTTCCTCTCATATGTCTTTCCTTTATCCTTCTAAGTCCTCCATCCTTAGAGCTGGGCGTTGTAGTTCGGCGACATCTCCCTTTCTTTCATTTTTATTCATTTGTTGGTTTTTGGGTGCCCCTGTCCGTAAAACCAAACGGAGTGCAGAAGAACTGATGATCCGGTTGGGTTCATTTCTTTTTCGAGGCGGGAAAATAAGGAGACGATAATTTTTCATCAATTGACCAGTTGAACAGTTAGAAATAGAAAGAGTGAGAGGGGGGGGGGGCTTCGCATTTTCCTGGGAAATAGATTCAATGATTTTAATAAAAATTACGACGTACCTTTTATCTATCAACTAATGGCCCTTTGGCTTCGCATGGGAGGAATTTTGGGATAAATAAAGATAATTAAACTTATTGAAAGTTAAAGTCTAGTAGTTCGAACGACGATGTCTTCCAGACATGATTATAATTTATGTAAAACATTTAATACTCAGAAATACACCTTAAAACTATACGTATGATTATGAATAAATTGCACAAAATGTTGGTAAGTACTGCAGTAAAAAATATTTAACTTACTATTATCTCGACTAAAAACAAAAGGTGATCAATAACAAAAATTCCCATTCTTTTCAGTAATTTTTTGACACTTTATGTCTTTACCTTTGAGGACGATTGGACAAGTCAACATTTTAACCCAAGTTGCAACCGCAGCCTCTGTGGCGTAATGCATTAAGGCATCGGTCTCCTAAATCGGAGGTTGTGGATTCGAGTCCCACCAGGGATACGATTTTTTTTTTGTGTGACATTTTATGTCTTTACTTTGCTACATAAACTCGAAAATGTAACTCGGGATATGTAACGGAGAAGCGTCACTAAATTTGTGTTGGGTTAAGTGCATGGTAACGTCTGTTACAAAATCTAACGCTTGGTAACATCACACGTTTTAATAACCTCAGTGACTTAGTGATGATGTCAATAGCAATTGACGCGGCCATTATATCGAAACCATCAACGAGCACAATCAAACGTAGTTATCATTGCATTAAAAAAAAAAGAAGAGATAAAATGCTCCTAGTGGTTGCGTACGTGTACGAAAGCTGTACCCACCGTTTGTGTAAAGGTTTCTTTCGCGCCCGCCAACCCCAACGTTTCCAATCACTTATAAGGAATCGTTTACAAAACAATTCGCCGAAATTTTCACTCATTTCATTTGAACTTGGTAAAACGTAACTTCACGGTGGAAGTTAAACTTAATTACAATTTTCGATAATTATCCGATTAATCCGATGGCCTTCAACGCCTATATTCATTTAAAATACATGAGCCGCACAGAGCCATATTGATCTAATTAAATGGACACTGGATTAGGATTAATGAATGCTAATGGATTGGAATTGGATGAGGATTAATGCTGTATTGCTTAAAATCACTTCGTAAATCAGCCATTATTTTTCGTAAAAAGTAAAGTTATTGTGGGTTATCCTTAAAAGATAGACGTAAACTTGGACACATCGTGGACTTTTTCGTTGACCTTTTTAAGGTGTACGATACTGTAGTACATTATTTTGGTTATTTCGTGGGGTTGAGCCATCGTTTGCAATGTAAGCAGAAAAATGTGTTTCACATCACATTAGAAACCTCTAAATGTGTTTGTGTTTCTCAACAATACATGCAAACCTTCCTCTTGACTCACTCTATTTTAAAAACCCTGCAAATTATTACACAACGGTTTACTATTCGGATAATCAGCTTGACCTAGCATTAATGCTCCGAGACCCATCCTGTTTGATTCAGCATCGAAAAATACCATAATGAAACCCAAAAAAAGGTCGAAAAGAACTGAATCGTAATATTAAAATAAACAAAAAAACAACGAAAGTATCTAGAAAAAACTGAATTTTAATATGAAAACATGCACGCTAAATACTAATATCAAAATGTAAGTAAAAATCTATGGAAAAAACCAAAATGAGAATGAAACGAAAGAATCTAAAAAAATTGAATTGTATTAAAACCAAAACGTCGGGGAAATTGGAACGGGGGCGCTGGAAGCGAAAGGCGAACGGAGGGAGTTGAGTGGGAGGGAAGCGAGCGGGTGCGCTCGCTCGCTTTTTTAACGAGATGGGCGGGACGGAAGGAAGTTCAAACGACGAAACGCTGTAGCTCCCGCGTTGTACTGCGTTTCGTTAATTTTTTTTTTACGGCCCGGATGGCGGATGGCGGACGGGGGACGGTGGACGGACATTGCAAATTTGGATATCTTGAAACGTAAAGTATCAAATTTTGAGGGGGGGTTGTAAAAAATTTTTCGTGACCGAAAACATAGGGTTATTATTCAGAATGAATAACAAACCAAAACCGCATCTAAATCTGTGGCGTAGTTTAAAAGATTTTAGCTCTTTTTTAACGGGCTTATTGTGAGGGCGTTCATGATCCTCAGATCAGGGCCCACCTGCACCACCCCCAGGCCCCACAGCACTGGTCTCACTTGCTGTGACGTCGCCTATGCGCCCCCTCCACCCTCGCACAAAGCAAAGGACATCCGCAAGTTCTGCCTTTGCCACCTCTTCTGGCTGAAGAAAGGGCCTCCCAAACGCAAGACGGCGCGGTGCCGCGAGTCCATCGCATACGCACAACACATGCTCTGCCCTCTCTAGCCCAGCTCGCAGAAACTGCAAGGTGGTACCTCAGTGGACAATGACCTGTGAACAGGCCCCATATGATCCTCATATCTTTCCTCCCCACTGCAAGGACCTCCTTGGCCCTCCCTTTGGAGAGTCGGATGAAGAGTTTTGATTGTCTAAGGCCAGGTAGCCCTGCACCTATACTCACTCCCATTAGCCAACCTCTTTACGTAGGTGGCTCCTGGTAATCCCAACAAAAGGCTCAGGGCCAACAGAGATCTGCGCCGATCCCTTCTTTGCCAACCCATCAGCCCGTTCGTTGCCCTCTACACCTTGATGCCCTGGCACCCAACACAGTGGTGTTGCGCTGTTGCCCTCGGCCAGGGCCTTCAGTCCAGTCACACACTACCACAGCTGCCAAGATGTAAGACAGTATGAGGTTAAGGCCTTGAGAGTAGCCTGACTGTCCACCATGATGTAGATTCTCTGTCGCTTCAGTCCCCTCTGCAGCAGACCATCACTGCAGCCAGCTCTGCCTGGAACCCCATGGCCAGCGACCCCAATTGGATCGCCGCTCTGATTCTTGGTCCAAAGATCCCCTGCAAGGCCACCCTCCACCGAGCCATCAGTGTAGTATACCAGGGCCCCAGCTTCGAAAGCGGGAACTCCCCCTTCCCACCTGGATCGCTCATGAATGAGTATCCGAAAGGGTAACGCGAAGTTGAACCTCACAATCATTGAGTCTACCACATGCAGTTCGGGCCCCTCCACCTTCACCTTGTCAAGGATCAAATGGCAGGAACTCCTCCTCCCCTGCATGATCAGACCCAACTCAAACATACGCCCAGCCTGGAGGAACGCCATCGTTTTAACATGTATGTGGAGTGGACATGGAGTGGATCTAACAAGACCTCCAGTGCTGCCGTAGGGCATATTGTCATACAGCCTGTAATGGCCAGACACGCCTTACGTTGAAAGATTTTAGCATACATAGGGACAGACAGCGACTTTGTTTTATACTATGTAATGATGACTAACGTGTGTTCTGTATAAATATTTCTGTGAAACTACAATGAATTGTTTCGTAGTTCTAGGAGAAAAAAAAATTTTTTTTTTACGCTTTGTGCAAAAACTGCTTTAGTGATTTACACCAAACTCTGTGTCATCAATATCTATATATTGCACTCCATAAATGTTCCCCGAAGGAAACATGAGCCGATTCAGAAAATAAAGTTACCTGAACGATCATTTTTCATTTTTCTCAAAAATAGCCAACTATTTTGATCAAATTCACTGGGTGCTTGCAGGCAACAAGTAAATACGTTTCGTTGCATGATCGTTTTCGCAGAGGATGGCGCGTATTATGGGATTTATAGGGAGTCGAGGGTCGTTGTTTGATGCTGCGTGCTCCATTACGTGGAACCTTGCGATAACATAATTTCAAGCTCATTTCATGTTCCTTTTGAAAAATTCAATTTCACGATTGAATGGCGAACATTTAGAGCTGAGGTGCTCGTGCAGAACAAGAAGGTTCCTTCCTTCCTCATTGTAATAGGAATCGATATTCGTTTTGAGGAGGGGGGGGGGGGTGAGAGTTGGTTGTCGTAGCTGTGTAGCCTCACTGTACACTAAGTTACATTCAATTATTATTCTCCCCGACGGGACGCGAAGCCTGGGACTGGGCTGGCGAGCGACAGGAAAGTGAACGATCCATACAGTCGAGTTGAGTGGTTGGCCCGAGCGGGGGCTCCCAACCAATTCAATCAGTGACGGCCGACAGTGCCCATCCCATCCCATCCACTCCCATCTCTTAAACAATGATGTTACAGCTCTCACAGAGTTCCCCTCTCGACCAACTGAAATTGTCGCCAAACACCCCCTTGAACTTTACCCGAGTAAATAACAACATAATGAAATGTGAAATGGAGTCGACGGGAATAAAATCGTGGGAAGCGTAGGAGCTGCAGGTAGATGATGATGAACGCGCAACGAACCCGTCGTGGGCGGGCTAGTGAACCGTGAACTGCAGAGCGAATCAGACTGTCGAGCTTTCCTATTGTAGCCCACGCACTTTTAAGATTCCGCTGCAGTATCGACGAAGCATTGGTTCACTCGTGCAAATATTAAGGGCCGGTCGCAACCTACCCTTGTTCGAATTTAATCCTCTGTCAAAAGAGACGTAACAGGCTCTTTGTGAATTTGCCGCCGCACCACCATTGATGGCGTTTACAGCGAGGTACTTAACCTGAGTTCACCAATCAGAAGTCTTTTCAACGCGTGAAGTGTACTCTTTAGTCCATTGCTTCCGAGTAATTTGGCTCACGTTCCCTAGAGGCGCAGCTTCATAAAAACGGAAATTATGTGGAACGAAAATCTGTTCTGTGTAGTCCCTAACGAATTAACGTTATTGGACATGTACAATGCGTATCGTTCACCCAATGGCTATTATAAAATAATAATTTCCCAGATCCTATGGCAAGTTATCAAGTTTTCAAAAAATAAATCATGTTTATTCTTTAAAATAAGTACATGTTGGGGACATTACTGGATTATCCAAAATTCTGATATTAACAGCTGCAGATGTCGTTTTACAGCATTGCTTCATTTTGTGTGGTTTTATAAATAAACCAATCGATCTAACTCTAAAGACCTGGCGCCTCTAGAGCGTCCCATTTTATTTGAGGAGTTATAGGATGGATGGCGCTTTCACAACGAGGGTGGGCGCCTCGAGACGCAAATAAGGTGTTTTCAGGTTGATGGGGTGGGTGGTACGCCACGAGGGCATGGAACCCAGGCTTCTGAAGGACAATCACCTCACTGACTACGTAAAAGAACTGACAACATGGCTCACTAATTTTTAGGTATTAATCTTTGACCGTGCTTTCGGTCTGCGCCATCACCACTTCTCTCACCTCTCCAGAGATCGACTCTTCCCACTTCTTGTTCAGTCAGGGTGATTCCCTGGGTAATCAGCATCCCACCTGACGTTCAGTTTTCACACGAAGATCAATCGCCGACTTCTCTAAACGGTCAGACGTCTAGTTTGCCAAATTTCGCAAGTACTGTCTTAATATTTTTCATTTCAATTGTCAAAGTTCTTTTCTTTGATTAACTTCACCTAGTTATAGCCCCTACTTTTCGTTTTTTTCCTAATTTCTGCATATTATACGACTTTCGTTTGTCACTTAGGTAATTGGTTTTTTTATTAGAGAAAACCCTCAAACAACCTGAACAATTCACACACATCTTTTGACTGATTATTCGATGTTTTTGGCCAGGAATTAATTTTACAACCTCCCCTCACAATTTACGTTTTAAGGCATGGTGATTCCAAACCTGCTGTACACGTTAGCCGTCGGCTGACTACAATAGGACAGATCTCAGAGGCGTAGTGGGACCGTGTCTCGGCGGAAAACAGTGAAATACAGTTAGTACAGCGAGGCAAATTACGTCCCTGGCCGGTCGCCTATAAAATGTTGTTCCACTATAGCCAGGCCATGTTTCGTATCGTTTACTAGTACTTTGCAATTCTTCGAGCTGCGATGAGTTGATAATTTAGTGGTTCCACCATTCGTCGTCATTTTTTGGCACACTTCAGCACCAACGACTACAAGGAGGAGGCCAAGCAAAACGTTTCATTCGACCGTAATGAGCTGAAAACAAAACCCACTTTCGAGGTCGATTTGTTTTCTTAGATGGTTACGGACGAGTGACAAGAAGCTTAATCTGCGTCGAAAAGGGAAGGGGAAATCGACGAAGCAGTAGTAGGGGGTACCATCCATCAAACTTAAGAGCTTTTGAAGAAGGGGGAGAAAAAAGAGTGGAACAAGAAAGAATTGAAAAATGGCTGGAGTGGGGCTCAGTAAAAAGGGCGAATGGACCTTAATCATGTACTGGTATGAAATATTGGGAATTTGGACCGTGAAAGAAAGCGCCTAACCGACCTGGAAAGGTTGTTGAGGGAAGAGACAAACTCAAGATCGAGTTAATATTTTTCGGAAAATCGCAAAGATAAATCTGTTACAATGGCCCACCAGCCTCAAACAGGTTACAACGCAGTTTCAGTTTCCTACAATCCCAATTCATACCAACACTAGAATTCATTTCTTTTTGTTTGTATTCCCACTGTCGGGCGCACGAGAGAGTGAGCTTGAGTTCAAAAGTGAATAAATGTGGTGAGCGTGAGGATTGTATTACTTCAACAAAATAGCGATATGAGTTTGAGTGCGAGTATATAAGCGGGACACAAGGAGACTCTGAATATGGACCCTGGTGGCAAGAGTCAGTCGCGCTGTTAATGGAACGAGAGCTGATAGATGAGTGTCTATAATGAGAACTGAGAGACGAGTGTGTTCGGAGAAGAGCTTTGTGCGTTGGAGAGGAGGTAAATCGAGGAGTGGAAAGTCCAAAAAGGGGAAATCCGCTGTTGCTTCGGAAGCTAATCCAAACTTAAGCCCTATGTCTGGAGGAGACGCCGACTGAACTAAATGACAAACAGTTCGGACTTTTCTACGCTAACATGAAAAAGGCTCCAGATTAGACATATTGGGATTGAACTCTCCTGAGAAAGGCCCAAGCTCAACATTCCAACTACTTCAGCCTGTACCGAACACGCACTAATTTTGAAAACAATACCCTCAGATGACCCACCGCGAGTGATACCGAACTTTTATTCCAATTTTATTTCTCTTGTGCTCACATTACGTTAACCCAGTTCTGATTCTTATGCAGTTTATTTTGTTCTAGTCTACTCTCCTACGATAACTTTCCTTCATCCATCCTAGGAAAGTAAAAATTGCGTTTTCATTAGATCAAGGACTTCTGAGTTCGAGAAAATGTTCTGTGTGTCTCTGTGAACCCAATTGAGAAACAGCTGAACCGAATCTTTTCCAATTTGATATTAAGCCTGCAGACCGCAATGGGACGGCAAAGAAAGGGTATGAGCGAGACCACTTTAAAACTATCTTTACCAGTGATCAAAACCCCAAGTTGTTTTTATTCTTAAAAAAGGTTCAAATTTTGTGTGGACATTTCCAAATAATTCTCATGCGTGGGAAAATGTTGTGAGTAGCACAATAAATTATCGAACATTTCAGCGAAGATTTGCGCAGTTTTTTCTTTCCGCTACCCAAAGGGAAGGAAAGTATAGTAATCGTATTGAAAAAAAGGGTTTTCTTCAGATCTTTACGTTTTGAGGCCTACTGAGTCTAAACGAGCGGTGCGTTGCAACACACAACTTTCCTTAGCTCTACAACAATTCACTTTGTACATGGCTAATTCTATTTAATCAATTCATTTATGACTCAGTCCCTTTGAAGTTGGCCAAACAACGCTTTACGGCAGCATGAAGCGGCAGCGATTACAGTTAAAGAATTAATTGTGCTGCTCGTACTCATTCCAGGACCATTATTGAGCAAATGGTACCCAGAAAATTAATGAGGCTGTAAACACGGATTTTTTGAAGGAGGATAGTAATCACTTTTGCGGAGTTATTGGGTAATAATTGTTAGAATTGGTATTAAGCAAAACGGCGGTAGTTGAAATTCAGGAATTTCTGGAGTGAGCCTCATGTACCTCATGAGCGTTTTTAAACACTCACACTTTAGGTATTGGATTGGACTACAATACCAATTTTCTTTAACTTTCTACTAACATTCCAGCGGAGTTTAAAAGGAAAAAAACCACGGCAAAAACGCTTTTCGTCGAAAATTTTGATAATTTATTGTGCTGCTCTCGTCATTTTCCCACAAATGGGAATTTTATGGTACAATCATCTTATTAAGAGCTATCTATATAAAAAATTTAATCAAAATCATTAGATCGGTTTTTGAGAAAAAAAATTTGGTGTTTTGATCACTATGATAACTATAGTTAACTTACGGTGGATTTTGCCCATACCCTTATTTTTGCGTCCCATGGTAACCTGTAGGCTAGACATCAAGTTTCAACTGATTTGGTACGGTTGTTTTCTCTAGAAACCGCGCTAAAATCAATTTCGTCGAAAATTTTGATAATTTATTGTGCTGCTCTCGTCATTTTCCCACAAATGGGAATTTTATGGTATAATCATCATGTTAAGAGCTACCAATATTAAAAATGTAATCAAAATCATTGGAGCGGTTTATGAGATAAAAAATATTTGTTGTTTTGATCACTATGATAATTATGGTTAACTTTCGGTGGATTTTGTTCGTACCCTTATTTTGGCGTCCCATGGTAACCTGCAAGCGAGATATCAAGTTTGAGCTGATTTGGTACGGTGGTTTTCTCTAAAAATCGTATACAGACACACATACACACACACTGACCATTTTCCCAAATAGTGTTTTTCGGACTCAGGAGGGTCTGAAACGTAAAAATCTGAAGAAAACTCAAAATTTTTTTTTCAGCCGATTACATAACTTTCCTTTCTACTTCGTAGAGCCAACGAAAGTAAAAAACCTAATTTCGGCGCGTGGTCCGTGTGTGTGTCTGTAGTTCGATTTGCGGGAGAACGGCTGATCCGATTGAGCTGGTTCTTTTTTTGTTTTGTTTGTTACTTTTGTAGACACCAAAATAAGGTTATGGACGATTTCGACCGATGGGAAGGGGGGATGGTGAACGACAATGTACCAAAAACTAGTGTTTTTCGCATTTTTCTCAAAAACGGCTCTAACGATTTTGATTAAACTTTCCAATTATCTTCTACTACAATACCTAACTTTTCTTCTTCATACATATCTCCATGAAAATACGGCGAACGGAGATATAGGCCCATGACGCAAACAATTGTGTCGACAATAACGTTTTTTCGAACGTTTCCGTAAATTCCAGTAAACTTCTTCACCAGATATGATAAATCCTAATGGAGTGTCTTATGGTCACCCATAGCCACATTTCGTTCTCTATAATTATTTCTGTATATATATTGAACGGAGATATAAGCCAAGTTAACTCAGAAAAGGAGATTTGTCGAATTTTAATTTATCGGTATTCCAATTTTCTCAAAAACGGTTCGGACGATTTCGATCAAACTTACGGAGTACTCTCTTCTAACTAGTCCCTACATTTAGTTTTCCATAAATGTGTCTGTGTTCGAACTTGAAGGGGTGGCGGAAAGTTGTGTGTTGCTACGCACCGCTCGTTTCTTTATGAGTCCTTCGGCACTACCAGTGTCCCAGTAGAACATTGCGCTAACTTCTGCCAAGTTCTTATAAACTGAATGGAAAACAAATTTGATTAGCTGGCACAGTGATAAAATCCCCTGAATGCCCGTAGGACTGAGGACCGGCTTCTTGAATTCAGATTATTCCATTTCGACTCGATGATTGGAACCGTGAACGGTAAGAAAAGCATGAAGACGCAAATCTGATGGGGCGTCAGGTCGAATGAAAGGGCTCGAAACATCACCGAAAAGGTCGGTGTCAGAATCTGAAAATCGGATTCTTTTCCACTCAAGGGAGTAATCTACCCGGGCGGCCTTTGAGTTTCTCGCTGGAATATTTGGAGTAATCCTAAGGAGCAGGGGGGATAATTTCTGCTCTCGAGAGGAAATTCTTTTCCGGAAGCCTGCCAGATACAAGTTGTGAATTGCTTGCGAGAGTGTTCGCGAATGAATGAAAAACGATGCTGAAGAAAGTTGTTTGATGCCTCGCACTGGTTCGATTTTATCCCGACCAAACGAAAATCTTAACATCTGAACCAAAAGGTTCCAAAGTAAGGTTCTCTACTAGTCATGTATTCAAATTATTGGTGGGAAGGGGGCTTGACGCACTTGCGAGGACGAAGAAAAGGGCTCAAGGGCAGCAAGTCGCTTGGCCTGTTTCCAGCGGATAGGCCTGTTTTATATTTTCTCACGTTCACAGCGCCTACGAGGGGATTCGCATTCTTGTGGGCTTTCCACTTGTGTGGCTTTTATTCTTTTATCCTACCAACTAATTTCTCATTTATTCGGTCTCGAAGAACCGCTAGATCTCGAAGGAAATAGGGAACGAGTAAATCCGAGTTTGGTGCCCGACCGCTTTGAGACGGATCTTACTCACTCGATCATAAAGCCCCGCTCAGTTGAGAGTTCGAAATGACTGTAGCGCGTTCGGTTTTATTTTTTGAAACTTCCACAATCTTATCAGCCGGAAGAAAGAGAGCCGTTAAATTGGAATAGGAGCTTAGTGACAGGATCGAGACGGGCAGCTTTTAAAACCAGAGACTTCGGTTCGATATCATTCATTCGGTTATTTGCCAAGTCTCTCGTTTCTCGAAGAAGCTGACTTGGTCGGTGATCTCTTAGAACGGTCCCTTTCAACAAACTTCGAAGCTGTTTGTCTTTAGAGTCGGAGGAGGATTCAATATGGCCGGATTACGATGCAGTAGGTTCTGGTTCGAACGAGAGAGTATCGAGGCGATTTTCGGTGCGAATTCAAACTCAATGGGGACTGGTGGAAACACAATGCTCTCAAGCGGTGAGGGGAGAAAGGGTGTTCCAAAGTCAACAGGGCCTCGAATAAGGGATCTCCGGGTTAGTTTCTCAAAAGAGGCGCTCACATTACTGCAGTCTCACGTGCCCAAAGGTGAAAAAAAAAAAAAAAAATTGCTCAATTCGAACACACCAACCTCCAAACGCCAAATCATTTTGATGGACATTCTAAAGCTAACCCTTTTATTTTGTACGCCCTGACTAATTTTCGAAAGCACCGTCTACTTCAGCCCAGGAAGCTTTATGAATATCAAATTAAAAAGACAGTTTTAAAATGCCGTGTCTAGTCGCTGCTCCTTTATGCATTGCCGGTGTAGGGATCAGCCTGCAGATTCAGCAGGTTTTAGTTACGCAAAAGACTCTACTTGAGATTTTAACGAAGAAGAAACGGATCTGTTATTCCATGAGTTTTGTGTAGTGGCCGTCTTCAAGATTATTGACAAAACTACCCTGATTTTAACACACAAAAAAATACTTGGAAAATAAATTAGATAGGGTTGAGGTTGGCACGCGTAGTGCGGATAAAGTTACGCTGACAGCTCTGAAATTGAAAACCTCGGCGGCGCAGAGACTATATTTTCACAAAGGGGTGATTCTATACAATCTGCTTCCACGTTGTCTGCTTAAAAAATAAAAACTACCCATGAGTATATTTAAAAAACCAATTAAGGATTTATTTGGTTTACTATAAGGGTTTTTCTTTCAATTTCTGCTTTTGGATTTTGTTTATTCTGGTCGTTGAAATAATTTCATGTCAAATTCTTCTCTTTTATAAACGGTTTATAATACTCCAAAGTGCTTTTTAATATTGAATTTGTAGAACCTAAGGCTCGTGACACTCCTGTTCCCAGCTCAAGATTTATCTTGAAGAGGACTGCTGTATTTCTGGTCAGTGCAAGAATACTGTATTGTACTATTTTTATTAAAATAAATAAATGCTATGAAAAACCCTGCAAATGATTACACAACGGTTTAATATTCTCTTGCACAGCTTGACCTAGTCTCACACCTCTGAGACCCATCCCATTCGATTCAGCATCGAACAATACCAGCAAACGATACGAAATACCTAACTACTTCGAAACGACGAAAATGATAAATTCCAGGCACTATACGAAGTTATACGCGTCTGATACTCATTCCGGCGGACAGACAGATTTAGAATCCCGCTGTCTTGAAACGTAAAGTATCTAATTTTGAAGGGTTGTACGAAAGAAAGAATAGGGCTATAATACAGAATGAATAATAAACCAGAAAGAGGAGCTTGAATACTTCAAGAACGGAAATGAAATATAAGATGAAAAATATGAATAAAATAAAGTTGACTTCGACACAAGACGCAATAAAATCGTTCAACCCTAACAAATTATACAAATGAAAGCAAAATCGTCCGATCGTTTTTTTTTTGTAGTTCTCAATTTTTGCTCACACGACCCTCGCGCTAGTTCGAACAGGTAAGTCCCGGACGCCTGGATGAGAGTGACATTCGAAGATGGAACCGTAGTAAATAATTGAGAGTACGACCCCGAGTAATACTCCGGCGGATAGCTATTAAAGTATAGCTTGCCTATAGGATTTCACTATTTTCTGTCTAGACCCAGTCGTACTCCTCTAAAAATTGTTTCATTCTAACCAGCATCTAAAAATACCTAGAAAACGATACTGAACACGGCGAAAGTCCGGTTTTTGTTAATTTTTTAAACCGATTCCAGAACTTTCGATTCCAAAGCTTATCGTAAATAAAACTAAGCCTCGAGCCATTTCTAAAATGAATACCAAGAAATCGAGCAAAAGGGAACGGGACAAAGTCCCAGATGGGGGTTTTGCAGACTTCAGCCAGGTCTAAGGTAAACCTCCTCTCTGATGCTCCTGAATCTGTTCTCGCCAGCTTCCTCCGCTCTGACTGGGAATGAAAACCCCATTTTTCAACCTCCAAATCACTTTAGAATATTACTGAGACAGTTGGCACGTTTCCAGTCTTCAACCACTCGCTAAGTCTCAGTGCAACCTTTGTCTAAGCTCTTGTATGCTCTAACAGTTCACTCATTCATTCATTTACCTCCTGGAGCTTGCGCTTTATGCATCACTTCCATCTCATTTCTACGGGCTCATGTTTGATGCTGCTTCGACAAGTAAATTCCAGTGAAGCAGACACAAGACTCGCAATGCCTCACAAAAATGTATTGACTCCTCAACCGTCCCGCTCGTACGATCAAATAATTGGAGCAGTGGCTTACCGTTAGGATCCGGAGAATGAGGGTGGTGTTTTGGAAGTCGTATTCGAGACTGAAATGGATTTGTCCCACGTTCTCACTAGGTTCCGAGTTGTCGATGTACATGTCGACAAGGGATATCGATCTGCTTTGGAGGAAAGCCATCTGAAAAACAAAATTGTATTGTTAACAACAACTTACGTCAAAAAAATCTCTTGAGCACAAAGATTCGTATGGAGGATTCCGTTCCGATGCAAAACATGTTTCTAGCAATCGTTAAAATGACTTCAAAGACTGCGTTGCGCACAAAGCCAGTGCGCATTATTTTCGACCAAAAATCAAATGAGAACTTTAATATTGACGAACGCATTGGGAGTCTAACGATCAGTTAGTTAACGCTTTTTGGAATTACAGAACAATTCAATGAGACGGAGGTAAGGAATGTCCTGAAACTGGGTATTCAGAATCACTACAGACTGTTAGGGGCAAACGGTCTTTCCAGCCCTTAGATGCTTGCACAAAGCACTACGGCGCTTGATCCAGCCTGCCGTGAATGACACGGGCACAAGTTGACTGCTCCTTCACACTCTACGCGAAATAGTTTGTTTTCGATTCATATATATCTTTTTTCTCCTAATCTGATGCAACTGCAACCAGCCCTTCACAAGTGCGATCGACTGTCGCTCTGCCTCATAGAATTGGACACTGTGTACCTCTGACTTACCAATTTTATCTAGGTGGTATTTCAGTGCATGGTGTTCTGTGAACAGGCAACTTTCTCAAGACTGAGAATCTCTCTGGTTGACTACCAGGAGAGTTTGATTAACAGCCTTGACTGCTTTTGGCCTGGTACATCCCGCCAATAACAGACCCTGCACTTCTCCCGCTTGCCAAACTCCCTGATCAAGTGGCTCTTGGTGGGCTCAGGTCCCACTGGGGGAAGCGCACATCCTTTTCTCGCCAGTTTGTCGGCGTCTTCACTCCCTTCTATCCCTGCATGGCCTAGCACCCAACACAGAGTCAATATGTTCTCCCTCGACAAGATCTTCAGGCCAGTCAGGCTTCTCACATTGACCGCTCATGACAGGCACCGCTCGTGAGCCTGAAGAAGAGGTTGATCGAAATCGCTTTTTGTTTCGTACTCAACCAAATTGTGCTCCGAAGAGACATTCAACTTTACGTTTGGTTGGACACATTCTACAAATTTAGCGGTGTCATCGCGATCACTTACTACAGTCTCTCCACTCTGGTTTTACCACTCCTTCGCCGTCATCGTCCGACAAAAGGTCAGACCTGCCAGATTTTATTCTTCCGTTGCCGAGAAGACAGTCAATCTATTTATTTACGGACAGTAGTTTTTTAATTAGGTTTCAAGCATTATTTTAAACGTTTACAATTTACATGATCATTACAGAAGCATTCATTTTATTTTAATTTCATGTACTAATTCACACTTTCAACACGAGGCCCTCGTTTATCGTGCTCGCCCGAATTAATTGGAGTAGATTTCATCCCCCCTATTTGTGCGCGAACAATGCTGGAGTTGTGAAGTTCCAACTTGCATGAAGACATCTTAGTGTAAATTCCTCTATAAGACCACACATGTCTCCAATGTGGTGCCTATAGTAATGAGCGAAGGTTGCTGGGAGATCAGCCAAACCTTCCACCGTTGACTGTTACTAAGGACTATAACAGCTTCGCCCAGTTTGCGAAAGAGATCATGGCGGAAAAACGTGGACAAAGTTGATTTGACCCTTTGAAACTTACCACCCAAGTAAATAGTTAGATCACGTGGGAAACCTGGTTATGAACTCCCCCCAGATGGTACGAATTCCCTAGGTTCATATCTCTGCGTGGTAACACGTGAGCAACAGCTCTCTACCTGACTGGTAAACTGCGACTGAGAGACTGGCTAAATGACAACCTGCCGGATGCTAACAAAACAGCAACCACGATGACTTTCGCCTGATTTTTCCCTCTAAGTTCGTCTACTACAGCCGCCCAGAGAATACGGCAGCGCAGTTCCAGACCATTAGTGAAGGACACTGCCGAAAGCCTATCAGACCCAGCCACATCATGTAATGTAACCCCCCACAAGATATTCGTAGAGAGTGCAGGTGCTTGCAGCGCAAGAACAGAATAGCGGGAGAGAAAAAGATGAAGCGACCAGTCCTACACACCGACTGCTTCAGAAGATGCGTATCCACAAACTTAGATATTCTTAATGACGCTCGAAATTTTGTGTAAATATTATACCATTTGATTAAATGCCTGTAATTTATAGGGAGCAGGCGAGAAAAAGAACCTTCGACTTGGTTGAAGACATTTACAAAAAGGACGAGCGATATTTTTTGGGTGGCTGAAAAGATTTCTCGAGCTCAATTCTAAGCAATACATTATTCCATTACGGTTTGAAAGGAACTAAGACACGATGGAACGACTCTTTTAAGAGTAAAATACTTCTTTTGTTCGCGACGAATAAATGTCAGTCGAAGACAGATTGGTATTACACAAATTACAAGACCTGCAGTTTTGACCTGTTGCGTCGGAGATTAATGTAGGAACTGTCCTCTTTGACAGGATCTCAGACAGCTCAGTAAGTCCAATGGCTTTTGGTATTACGTTTGAATGACTAACGACATGCCTCGGTTTGGAATAAAACTAGAGATTAATTTATATATTTGATAAGAGAACAAACCTTGAGAACTTCTATAATATGAAAAGGCTAGTTCACGCTTCACTTTTGTACAATCGTTATCCCACAGTAGAATGGTAAGTTGCGTAATCGGTTGTAAACAAAAAAAAAAATCAGTTTTCTTCCTATTTTCGCGTTTCAAAGTACTCTCAATAATGTGTGGTCATGAAGCCAACTAAGAACTAAGGAAAATCAGCACCAATCTCATATCCAATCTACATACCAACATGGGACGGCAAAAAAGGGTTTGAGCAAAGTCGATCCGAAACTAGCTGACATATTGATCATAACAATTTTTTTCTCAAAAACACCTCGAAACGTGGGCGAATGACGTAAACATCACAATAATCGATTTTTGCGCAGTTTTTTCGTTATAAATCCTGCTCGTGTGACACTATCGTTCGTGTTAGTCCAATAAGATACCAAAAATGGGTACTTACAGATGACCAAATAATTCCCGAGTTCGAACTATTGTCGCTTCTTCGACTAATTGCTTCCGCAGTTTTCCACAAATAATTGCAGAATTATAAATAGGTACGTTAAAAAAAAACACATTGACAGCCTCATAAATAGTCAATGCAATGGTCATTCAGTTAGGGTCGTGACGTGAAACTCGCCGTAATTAAACGCGTTCGAGTCCAGTGATCAAGTGGATTGTGTACACACCAAGTGTAGGAACCTGAACTGGGGCACTCCATTAGTGTGATGTGTTGACATGGTGACAGTAAAGACCGAGGTAAGGACGCGGGGTTTGGATGGTGGCGAAAGACAGTTCGAAAATGGTGAATGTCGAATGTGATGTTAAATAAAAGAGTTCCGTTTTAATACTTTCGTTCACCGAGTTTGCAATCCCCACACCAAGCGATTTTATTAGATGCCCCTCTCTCTTCTTTATCAGTAAGTTGACAAGATTTGGGTTCTTCGCTCCTCTTCCCCAACGGCTTGCAAGTTACCACGCTAATCGATTTCAAATTGTTAGACTCAAGTCCTTTCAAAGCCCGTTAGTTGTTCCCCAGAGGTCTCACATCGGGCTCGCTTTTTTTTTTTTTTTTAAATTTTCATCGATTATCCGTCGCCGTGTGACTGACTGGATTTTTTAGCCCAACGTGCTCAATTCTTCGATTGACTGTGCTCTTGCGCTCTCCTTCAACCTATTAGTTTCCACAACCCACAATACCAAAACCGTATCAAACAACCATTTTTACGCTCAAACCACTCCTCCCCATTCGCAATCGCTTGATTTTGAATTGTCATTCCCACGTACCTTTTTCCTCAGGTCTACTGTACTATGTACGAGTCAATTTTATTCAACATTGATCACGTAATTGGGTTTCATTCATATAGCTCTAAATTCTTTATAATTCTACTCAGCACCCTCTAAAAGTAATATTCGGCTGACAAGAAAAAGCTAAATAGTGCTGTACGAATTAATATAATATCCTAAACCCGAGGGATATCGCAATAGGCGGCCGGTCGTGGCCACTCAAGTGTTTGCTATTTGTTTCGTCAAATAGCACAGATAACCACTGACGTAGGTACTGGTTATCGAGAATGACATTTACCTCTGAGAAGCTTCTGATTACCACAGCGTAAATATCAGCAGTGAATCTGTAACACATTTTTCTCCATTCCTACAAGTTACGAGAAGATATTTGCGTAGTATGTAACTTTTAGCCCGAAGATTCTCGGGATTTAAAGACTCAGCAGTATCTACCTCCCTACGAGGTGTCCTTAGACATACAGCACTTTAGATACTTCACTTTTGTGTTAGCCGTCTCCAACGATTGTACCCTTCGTAAACCAAGTAATTCCGTAATAAAGTTTTTAAGTTTTTTTTTAAACTCGGTTTCCCTTTGGGCAAACATAATTTTCATAAATCTTGTAATTTGTTTTCGCCTTATGGAAAATTAAATCCAAATAATCGGCGCTGATTTTTCAAAATGTCAGGGTATCCTACCTGAACAATGAACGTATGAAACGGCACACGCATCACCCAACTTTCCCCCCTCTGACGTTAATGAACGACCACACTATAAATTGAAGCGCAGTCTTCTGTCCGGGAAGCCAACAACTGGCATGCGGAGGCTTCCTAAGCTCTGAGCCCCAGCAACCACAGTTTTCTTCTTTTCATTCTCCTATTTAGACGTTCTGCGTGACTTACTCGAATGAAACTGCCTCCGCAACAATAGATCAATTCTTACTGGAGATATCGTGATTTGTACGGGCAGATTTTGTGCTGATCCATGAAATTTCGCTCGTTGGAAACTTTTGAAGGGACAAAACGATTATTAAACGGTCAACAAATAAACGCCTTCAGCAGCTCACATTTCGAACTAACACGTCGTCAAAGGTAGGGACAAATACAAAATGCAGCTCTCACTCGAACGAAAAGATTATGCCTAAAATGACGAGACACTGGTCAGAAACTCGTGTGCATTGATATGAACGCCTTGAAACTTGAGAAATCCAAAATGAACAGCTGGCCAAATCTCCGACACACTTTTCGTCCTTTACATTCCTCACATTCACAAGTAGGGCAAAAATGGGTGTTGAAACGGGTTTTAGGGGTTCTGGCCCAATTGGAGTACGAGGTTTTTAGCCACGACCCTGGAGCAATCACGTTGTAGTACGTCATTGTCCACTGCTCCCACCCTGCACCCTACGTCCAATCATACTGTAGTACGACCTTTTTTACCCCCACCTCCTCAGTGAACTTCCACAAGTTGTCCACCTCACCTGTTTGAGTCAGAAAATTTACCCCCCACACTTTCTTTCTTATGCCCTGTCCCTCCTTTCTGTTAACCCTTTTATTTCCTTGTTTATTGTTATCTGTTCACCTGTTATTTATTCCCTGTTGAGTTGGAGTCGGACACAGAGATGGCAAGGATAGCGACCTTGGGAGAACCTCTGCTGCCTTCTCACCTCAGACCTCTTACCGCCTTTTTACTTTCCTTGCTCTACGAAGTAGAAAGGAAAGTTATGTAATCGGCGGAAAAAAAATTTTTGAGTTCTCTTCAGATCTTAACGTTTCAGACCCCCCTGAGTCCGAAAAACACTATTTGGGAAAATGGTCTGTGTGTCAGTCTGTGTGTGTATGTGTCTGTGAACGATTTTTAGAGAAAACCACCGTACCAAATCAGCTCAAACTTGATATCTCGCCCGCAGGTCACCATGGAACGCCAAAATAAGGGTTTGAACAAAATCCACCGAAAGCTAACTATAGTTATCATAGTGATGAAAACACCAAATATTTTTTTTCTCAAAAACGGCTCTAACGATTTTGATTAAATTGTTTATATTGATAGCTCTTAATAAGGCAATTATACCATGAAATTCCCATTTGTGGGAAAATGACGAGAGCAGCGCAATAAATTACCAAAACTTTCGACGAAATCGATTTTAGGGCAGTTTTTAGAGGAAACCACCGTACCAAATCAGCTGAAACTTGATGTCTAGCCTACAGGTTACCATGGGACGCAATAATGAGGGTATGGGCAAAATCCACTGAAAGTTAACTATAGTCATCATAGTGATCAAAACACCAAATTTTTTTCTCAAAAACAGCTCCAACGATTTTGATTAAATTTTTTATATTGATAGCTCTCAATAAGGCAACTATACCACATGATTCCCATTCCTGGGAAATTGATGAGAGCAGCACAATAAATTATCAAAATTTTCGACCAAAAGCGTTTTTCGCGCAGTTTTTTCCTCATAAACTCCGCTGGAATTCTAGTAGAATGATAAAAAAATTGGTATTGTAGTCCAAAAGTTAAGTTAAGTAGTTTAAAAACGCACATGAGATACATGGGGCTCACTCCAGAAATTTCTGAATTTCAACTACTGCCGTTGCGCTTACTACCAGTTCTAAACGTTTTTACCCAATAACTCTGCCAAAGTTATTACTACCCTTCTTCAAAAAATTCGTGTTTACAGCCTCATTAATTATCTGTGTACCGATTGCTCAATAATGGTCCTGCAATGCGTACGAGCAGCACAATAAATTACTGATCTGTGATAAATGAATTGATTAAATAGAATTAGCTATGTACAAAGTGAATTGACGTAGAGCTAAGGAAAGTTGTGTGTTGCAACGCACCAGATATTTTACTCTAATCATTATCCCAACTTACGACAATTATTATTATCCGCCATTTTGTACTATCACCAACTACCTGTTCTTTTTTCTACCACAAAACTACCACCATTTTCACGTTTTCGCGTTTTTTGTTGTGTACGCGAGCACTGTGCAGACGCGAACATTATTTTCAACAGTGCGGTGCATAGACTGGGTTTGTGCTGGAATCATCGCATCCCTCCTGGTAAGGAGCAACCAACCGAGAACGCCAACTCGTGTACCACCATCTCTATTCATACTGCACTCCAATTCAACACCACCTTTCTTATCTTCCCTTCCTCCTTGCAAATCCAAACATCACCTTCCATCTTATCCACCCACCAACCAATTACATTATACTACGTCATTATTACACCCCCCCCCTCCTTCCAGCCTTGTTCCACTGACGAATGTACTGTAGTAGGAGTACTCCCCTCTCCCAACTGGTTGTCCTCCAAGGTCGTGACGCAAAGCAGCTGCGTAGTATTCTCAGAATTGTTTAATAGTATGACGTGTTCACGTGATCGTTCAAGGGTATGACTCATCATTTCACAACATATAGACCCAGGCGTTCTATTCTCGGAATTTAATAATGGGCAATTATCTCTAAACGTGTTTCGACTGGTCTATTGCGCAGTTGGATCGGAATTTATCACCTCTAGAAGTTTTGTTACGGAGTCAAAAATATAAGTGCGCATGCGCGAGGACCATGATATAATCAGGATACGCCAGCATAGGAGCATAGTCATACAATGGCAACATTCGTCGATAAGATTCAACTCTGCTTCTTGCCAATAGCAGAGTATAGTACGAGGCGTGGTTTTGTTCTCCCACTCCAATTGGGTCAGAACCTCCATAACCCGTTTCAACACCCATTTTTCCGTATCTGTTAGGTGAGTCCGTCTCCTCTGGCTGGTGGGCAAGCGCTTTCGATGTAAAGACATCATCGTCTGGCCATTAAGTCAGTACTGGAGTCAGTCAGTTGGTCGTGGTCTTTATATATGAAAGGAAGGTAAACGGGATGATGGAGCGTCAGGGAGAGGAGGTCATGTATCTCAGGGGGAAAACCCCTTAAAGGTGAATGGAACGTCTTGAATGATCTGTCAATTGTGGAATTTCCGTCTTTTTTGTGTAGGGTGGTCTGTAAATCCGTCAGTTGGTTGTTTTCGTTTGTGTAGTGTTTTGAGTGGTGTGAATATCGTGTCGCATTTTGTGTTGATTTGTTCATTTATGATCTGTCCATTGAAGTTTTTTGTTTATAAATTTCCATGTTTTCTAATATGTTCAGTTTTCGTCCTTTGTATTGTTTGTGTAGTAAGGTGGTACAGTCCTCTATTTTGGTAGGTTCATGTCCAGTTCTTTTGAGAAGGTTAGCAAAATTTGAATCGTCTTTGTTCCTACTAAGAGATTTAATGTGTTCTGACTCGGACTCACCTAACAGATACGTAAACTTTAATAATTTGCGTACTGGCGGACATAACCCTATTGCTTTAATACCCATTTTTCCCTTACTTTCAAACCTTTTATTTTATACAAAAAAAGTAAGATTTTGTGCACTTTCACAATGGCAGCTCTTCTCCGTCCTTTACGCATTTGTATGTGTTCTTTGTAAATATCGTGTCCATCATAATTACAAGTTCGTGACAAAGAAGAATAGTTGCCGTGATTCATTCAATCTCACTTCGTTCACTCACAGCACGCAAGTTGCTCGTACCATCTCGGTGAGTTGTAAATTCTACCGGGTGGCTTCCTCCCTACTCTAGTTTCCAACAGTATTTCTGCTTCTAGCGGCTCCCTGGAGCACATTAGCGACCACGGGGGCTCCTGTTCAAAGCGCCAACAATTTAGCTTGAATCCGTTTAATCTTCAAGGGCTGGTACTCATGCGATTGGTGGACGGACACACCTCTAGGGTCGATAGGCGCAGTATCACACTCGATTTCATTCAAGGGGAAAATATTGACGATCTCAGTAGCCAGCGAACCAGAGTCAACTATCGACCTCTGACACACACTTCCCAACCCGTTCCTGTCCGTCAGCAATAACGCCGTTTGATCGTTCACATCAAGTTAATACCTACCGTGCCTTGGCCAAACACCCTTTTGATTGGAAGGCGAACGACACGTTGCAGGGCTACAAATAATCTTCAAACCTTTGAAACCCTCTTCAGATATTGACAGGACGGGTTCAATATTTACTCGGCATGTTCAATTCGCACAGTCGCTAACTTTGCAAGCTTTCATCGCCATTCTCCTGCACTCGATTCCAGTTACGTCCCAAATCCTCAGGTCTCAGACATCCTCGGAGCCTGAAAAAGCGATAACTGGTGACAAATGATTTCAACAGTGGATTATCCGAGGGTTGCAAGATTCTGATACAATGCCGACCTTCCTTGGCTCCGGGAATGACTCACTTACAAGGGCCTACTTGACCAACCAATGCCTTCGTATGAACAACCAGGCGTCTGCACCTCTGGGCGAAGCACACGATGAAGATTGAATTGCCCTCTGCCCTACAACCGCGCAGAAACATTAAGCGTAGTCCTGCCCACAGTTTTTTACTTCCCGTAAGGCAAAGAATAAGGAAAGTATTGATTTTGGATAATTGATTTTCGCTCTGAGGTTACTGAATCCGAAAAACTTTATTTGGCCATGATTGGACTCGTTCTCTTTGTTTTGTACGTTATTTTTTTGAGGGCAGGAAAATAAGGTTACGAGCAGTTTTCATCGACGCGAAGGGGAGAGAAGGGGCCGAAAATGCGTCCTCAATAAATACCTTTGCGAAAAAGTGATGAGGTCAAACTCAGGCTATAATAACTAAACCTCCTCGATAGCTATTAACTTGAGTATTCCTCGGGCGGCTTATAGAACGGATATAAAACCCAAGATGTGCCAAAAAAACGATTTTTAAGAAGTTCCTGTATTTTCCGAAGTAAATTCCCAACTAAATTTAAATTAAAGAATACATTCTTTCATAATGTCGTCTGTACTGTGTAACGAGTTACTTTTCAAGTGCGGTTGAGCGCCAGGAACAGACCCAGGGGGAGGCTTGCAACAGTGCCTTCCCACGTGATAACCGGATGGGAGGTTTATGAGAGGTTGAGGAGGGTGTTGTTTCTCTCTCCCAGGGGTGTTTTGTTTTGGTTTCTTCCGCGTGTTCTTGTTTCCCGAGAAAATGAGAGGTTTTTTTACTCATTCCGACTCCCGTTTTGGTTTATTATTCATTCTGAATAATAACCCTATGTTTTCGGTCACGAAATATTTTTTACAACCCCCCCTCAAAATTTGATACTTTACGTGTCAAGGCATGGAGATTCCAAATTTGCAATGTCCGTCCGCCGTCCCCGTCCCCGTCCCCGTCCGCCGTCCGCCGTCCGGGCCGTTTTGTGCCTTTAACGTGGTCTAAAAAATTCGTTCTTTCGCCCAAAAATCCGATTTGGTATCTAGTTGTGCCCGCCATCTCGGCAATCCGATCGGACGAAGCCCGCGGTTGTAATGGGCAAAACGGTTAAAAAATTAACGAAACGCAGTACAACGCGGAGCTACAAGCGTTTCGTCGTTTGAATTCCCTCCGCCCCGCCCGTCTCTTTAAAAAAAACCAACCGCTCTCGAGGCGGCTCTCGCTTCCCCCAACGACTCCGCCTCCCGCCGCTCGCCGCTCAACTCCCTTTTCACCTTTCGATTCACCCGACGTTTCGGTTTTAATACGATTCAATTTTTTAGATTCCTTCGTTTCATTCTCATTTTGGTTTTTCATCGATTTTTGGTTACATTTTGATATTAATATGTAGCGTGCATGTTTTCATATTAAAATTCAGTTTTTTTTAGATACTTTCGTTTTTTTGTTTATTTTAATATTACGATTTAGTTCTTTTTTGGGGTTTCATTATGATATTTTTCGATGCTGAATCGAACGGGATGGGTCTCGGAGCATTAATGCTAGGTCAAGCTGTTTATCCGAATAATAAACCGTTGTGTAATAATTTGCAGGGTTTTCAAGTTGTTTTCCCGTTTCTCGGTTCCAATTCCATATTGGGTTCTTCTGGAGAGCTTCAGGTTCGAACAAAGAAAGAAGATCCCTGGCCGCAAGTCGCATTTATTTCCTTCCGTTTCTTCTTTTTTTTTGGCATGCCAGAAGTAGGGGTTTTAATTTAATTCTTATTTTCTTAAATATCTTTTGGTTCAGATTTTGATAGGAAGGAGAAGTCTGTTATTTTATTTTTATTTTTTATTTGTTTCTATTTCTGTAAAGAAATATCTCGTTGTTGTGGGCTTCATCCCCACGTGGAGTTGTACACAAATCTTTAATTCCGTCACTCCAGATCCAAACAAAACCACCAAACTATCTGTTGAACGGAGATACACGCCAAGACACATAAATTGTCCTAAAAACACTTTTTAACGAGTCTGATCACTCGCTGGTTACTTTAAGGTAACTAGCTCCTCTATTTCGCTCATTATATGTGAACGACACAAGAGCAGCGCGTATGACGCGTCATCGAATTACTGTCTTTGGAGAAAAATTGAAACTTCGTGCCAGAAATGTTTTCTCAACAAACTACCATCAGCGATTAAAGTGGAGACAAAAAACTGTTACGCCGTATCTTTATATTACATCCGCTAACGTAAGACCAGAAGGAGCTCAAAACTAGGATAAAATTGTTCTGTGTGTAACGTTTTTTTAAATTTTCGTAAACCACGGTGGGAAGTACACACAAATACGAAAAACAATTACAGCCGAAGAGGCGATTTTGATGTTTGGACGCTAGGAGATTAGAAATGGTGTGTTGAAACTTCACTGATTCGATGACATCAGATTTCATTCGTATCGACAAGCTCAAGCCCAAGATTTTTGAGCAAGCTCTTTCTTGTTTTTACAAAATCTAACGGAGGACGAGGAGAGTTCATTGGACTTGACACAGAGAAATCGATGAGGTTATTGTCGGAATCTGAGAAAAGTGCCATAAAGAGATTCTTGCGACTACAAAAATTAACTCCGGGGCGGCCGACGATTGAATTTGAACAAGAGGTTGGTCTGACCCGCCAGCGCAAGACCAAGTTTTCCTTCGTCGTCAGATCGATGGTGGGAATAAAACATGAGGACTCGGTGGAGAGAGTCTAAAAATGTCTAGACCCCCTCGAACGCTTCAAGCCCTCGGAGAGTATTTACTGATTTTATCAGAAATCGCTTTAGTGGGTTTGTTCTAAATTATGAAAACATTATGACAGTATTCAATAAGAAGTGGTCTGAAAAGGGGTTAAGCCGAAGGCGGAAAGGGGAAGGGGGTGTTTTGATGGAGGAAAGGCCTTTAATTATGAGGGGATTGGTGAGAGTACTTTATTAGCTTCTACAAAGTTAATAATGAGATTAGTGATCAGGTGAGTTGAAATAACGGCTTCTTTTAATCTCCCCAGGGACAAGAACATAAACTGTATCTAGTGGAGAAAACAACTTTTCGTTTGGAGAAATTCTCGTTTTTCAGCACTACGAAGTTAAAAAGAGAGTACCAATCTCTACCAACTGTATGTGTTTTTTTTCGAATCTTTACGTTCCATAACGCTACTTGAGAAAAAGGTATGTGTGACAGTAGAAAAAATCGACACATCACTCAACATTCCTCAGCCCCTTTTGACATTCTTTAGCCCTACGAAGTGGAAGAAAAGGAATGTCGGCAGAAGCAATTTTCATTCCGAATATTCGATCCAAGTTGGATATGTAGCCGACAGATCATGATGAGGCGGTTTTTTTGGGCGTAGGATGGAGAATCGGAACTGTTTAGCACATGGCATCAAGTTGTCCCTCACGCCAGTGGCAGCTCCTCTTTCTTGTCCTCTTCACCGTAACGAGAATCTTGCTGTTGATTCCCGTACATCCAGCGGTTTGAGAGGTTCAGGAATGGTGTTTACTCCCCAGAACCCAGATCAACAAGCTCGATCCTCTTCTGGTTGAGCAGTGCCCAAGCAAATTTAGCAACGCCCCTCCAGTTTTCATAGGAATTCAACACGGAGCAGACGAATGTCTCTGGTATGAGGCAGCCGACTGTTTCCTCCATGGTGTCCACCTTTGACGTGAGAAGATGACATGGAAGCATCATCCACTGTTGCTCTGCAGTGCAGGCAGTTAAGGCAGCCTTAGCAGTTCAGTGCAGGTACGTCTTAAATGCTTCTGAGGAACTGGCTTGGGTTGAAACCCACCTCACCTTGGCATCACCCCAGCTACAGACCGCTGCCTGGTCCACTGCTGGTATCAGGTTGTGCCCTACTCCTCTTGCTACATTCTAAAGGCCACATGCCTTCTTCTTTTTTTCTGGTAGCCGTCTTCAGGTTACCCCCTTGATGGGTACAGCTTTTTGCTGGATGGAGACAACACCAGTTACCTGAGAAAAGACGGAGATGGAGTGTACAACACTCATAAGCACCTGTGTTTGCTACACCCCTCTCGTACTGGCCATCAAACAGGAAGGAGTCCTTGTTGCTGTGACCAGATGGCCACTCTCAAGACCTTAGCTGCATATTGTCTTACGTCGCGGCAGGTGTAGGAGTGTCTGACTGGACTGATGGCCCTGGTTGAGGACAACAGCGTAACACTGTGCTAGGGCATCAGGGTATAGAGGGAAACAAACGGGCTGAAGGGTTGGCAAAGAAAGGATCGGCGCAGATCCCTGTTGGCCCTGAGCCCTTTGTTGGGACTACCAGGAGCCACCAACGTAGAAATGTTGGCAAATGGGAGAATAGATGCAGGGTTGCCTGGCCTTAGACAGTCAAAACTCTTCATTCAACTCTCCAGAGGGAGGGCCAAGGAGGTGCTTGCACTGGGGAGGAAGGATATGAGGATCATATGGGGGCCTGTTTACAGGTCGCTGTTCACTGAGAGCTTGCTGCGTGCTAATATTGGCAAGTGTGACGCACAGGTATCTCGCCGTCGTCTGTTTGGGAGGCCCATTCTTCAGCTGGAAGAGGTGGCAAAGGCAGAACTTGCGGATGTCCTCCACTTTGTGTGTGGGTGGTGGCGGCACATAAGTGACATCACACCAAGTGAGACCAGTGCCATGGGGCCCGGGGGTGGTGCACAGGGGCCATGCTCTGAGGCTCATGGACGTCCATTTGTGGCCGCAGTGAAGGTATCACCTGCATCCACTGTTTCCAAAAAAAAAGGCCAGATGTGCTTTTATTGTTGCCAAATTACTTTAAAACTAACTATAGTTATCACTGTAATCAAAGCACCAACTTTTTTTTCTCAAAAACGGCAAAAGTGTTTTGATTGAATATGTTGTAGGGTCAGTTGAAAATAACATAAATATGAGTATCATAAAATTCTCATCCGAGGTAAAGTGACGATAGGGGCACATAAATTATCAAAAAAATCTGAAGAATATCGATTTTAGCACAGTTTTTTCCTTATAAATCACGCTCAGTGGTACTAGAATTCTCACAAAAATTAGGGTAGTAGTCCAATGAATGTCTTATACAACAAAGGTTTAATAACGTTCATAAGATAATTAGGAGCAACTTCAAAAATTTCGGCATTCAAACCACATTTGACAGTTCTTACCCAATAATTCCAAAACAGGGAATACTATTCTTTCAGAAAAATCATTCAGCATTCATCATTCAATAACGGTAGAGGCATCAGAAGGAGCGACTCAATAAATTCCGGTACATCTACCATATAAACTGAACGAAAAACAGATTTTATCAGTTCCTAGAATGATAAAAATCGATGAGCGGCACGTGGAGTTGTGAAAGTTGTGTAGTGCATGGCACTATATTTAAGGAATAAAACTTGACCTGTAAATAGCGACCAAAGCAAACAGCTGCAATTACATAATCATAACAACTGCTTCGCCGACGCTTTTACCTTCGTGATGATAATAATAATCATTGCAGTCTACTACAAGATTGTTCATTTCAGTTTATTTACAGGCATTTCCGCCACCCTTTCGTCAGGCACTTTGAATACGCCATGATTAAACGCTCATTTGCCTATTACACCCTCAAGCCCACATTTCGTGCTCCCTCGCTATCAATTCTCGCGTTCGGAAACGAGGATTGTTCGATAATTGTCCGCTTGAAATACCCGGATTTCCTACTGTTTCACGCTACAAACGAAATACCGTTTGCTCGGCCGGCGTTACGATTTGTGAAAATACGACTCATTCCAACGCCTAACAATCCCTGGGACACGATCCGCTGAAATTTGATGAATTGGAGACGCAATCAAAAGGATTACTACAGCTCACAATGGCGTATGCGTTCTCTTTAGACAACTATAAACGGAAAACGCCTTCTACTCGCCGATGTCATTTCACCGGATTCTCTGTTGAAGGAAATTCTTCACCTGGAATTCGCTCTGATGGGCCGATTTAAAATTACGTTACGAAGTATTGCCGATAATTCTTACTGGCGATTTGAATTTAGTTAGCTCTAATGGAGCAAGGTTTATAGAATGTATGAGCGAAGAGTTTGGGTAAGTATTCGACGATAATTTTGCCATTCTTACTACCCGTAATTCAACTCGTGTCTGTGCCACGTTATGTCGACATATTCATAACTTTAAAACAGGTAATCTTACTTCACTACACAACTTCCCCCATTGTCGACAATTAACAAGAATCCAAGTACTATTAAGGATGTTATTACTGAGCTGAAATTTATACAATAAATGAGAAAAGTGCCCTTTTTACTTTCCGCTACCCGTAAAGAAGGAAAGTATAGTAATCGTGTAAAAAAAAAGTGGGGTTTCTTCAGATCTTTTTCTACTTTCTACGTTTTGAGGCCTACTGAGTCTAAAAAACCTAATTTCGGCGCGTGGTCCGTGTCTGTAGTTCGATTTGCGGGAGAACGGCTGATCCGATTGAGCTGGTTCTTTTTTTGTTTGGTTCGTTATTTTTTGTAGACACCAAAATAAGGTTATGGACGATTTCGGCCGATGGGAAGGGGGGTGGGGGTGGGGGTGGGGGACGACAATGTACCAATAACTAGTGTTTTTCGAATTTTTCACGAAAACGGCTGTAACGTTTTTGATTAAACTTTCAAATTACCAATCAATACCTAACTTTTCTTCTCCATACATATCTCCATGAAAATACGGTGAACGAAGATATAGGCCCATGAAGCAAAAATAGGTTTTTTACGATTTTGGGCAAAACGGCCTCAACGATTATCACCAAACTCACAGGATGTTTTCAAATACTTGATACCTACGTATTGTTTTGAATATATGTTCCTCTGAAAGTCCATTGAGCAGAGATAAAAATCAAAATGTGTCGAAAATAACGTTTTTACTTTCCGCTACCCGAAGGGAAGGAAAGTATAGTAATCGGCCCAAAAAAAAAAGTTGGGTTTTCTTCAGATCTTTACGTTTCAGACCCTTCTGAGTCTAAAAAACCTAATTTCGGAGAGAGGTCCGTGTGTATGTCTGTGTGTATGTCTGTGTGTATGTCTGTGTGTGTGTGTGTCTGTAGTTCGATTTGCGGGAGAACGGCTGATCCGATTGAGCTGGTTCTTTTTTTGTTTTGTTCGTTAGTTTTTGTAGACACCACAATAAGGTTGTGGCCGATGTCGGCCAGTGGGAAGTGGGGTCCGGGGACGAAAATGTACCAAAAACTAGGGTTTTTCGCATTTTTCTCGAAAACGGCTCTAACGATTTTGATCAAACTTTCAAATTATCTTCTCCTAATCAATACCTAACTTTTCTTCTCTATACATATCTCCATGAAAATACGGTGAACGGAGATATGGGCCCTTGAAGCAAAAATATGTTTTTTACGCTTTTTGGCAAAACGGCTTCAGCGATTTTCACCAAACTCACAGGATGTTTTCAAATAGTTGATACCTACATATTCTTCTCAATAAATGTTCCTGTGACGGTCCATTGAACAGAGATAAAAAGCAAAATGTGTCGAAAATAACGTTTTTTCTAACATTTCCGTAAATTCCAGGGTAACTTTTTCACCAGATGTGATATATCCTAATGAAGTATCTTCTAGTCACCCATACCAACATTTCGTTCTCTATAATTATTTCTGTATATATATGTTGAACAGAGATATAAGCCAAGTTAACTCAGAAAAGGAGATTTGTCGAATATTAATTTATCGGTATTCCAATTTTCTGAAAAACGGCTCTAACGATTTCGATCAAACTTTCGGAGTACTCTCAGCTAACTAGTCCCTGCATTATGTTCTCCATAAATGTTCCTGTAAAAATGCGTTGAACGAAGATATAGCGCCCGCCTATGAAGGTGGTGTTCGAGCTTAAAGGGGTGGCGGAAAGTAGTGTGTTGCTACGCACCAGATATTTTCGAACGTTTCCGTAAATTTCAGGGTTACTTTTTCACCAGATGTGATAAATCCTAATGGAGTGTCTTTTAGTCACTCATACTCACATTTCGTTCTCCATAATTATTTCTGTATATATATGTTGAACGGAGATATAAGCCAAGTTAACTCAGAAAAGGAGATTTGTCGAATATCAAACTTACGGAGTACTCTCAGCGAAGTAGTCCCTACATTTTGTTCACTATAAATGTCTCTGTAGAAATGAATGCGTTGAACGAAGATATAGCACCCGCATATGCAGCTGGTGTTCGAACTTAAAGGGGTGGCGGAAAGTTGTGTGTTGCTACGCACCAGATATTTAATTTTTGAACCTTTTTGTTTGAACTTCCCTTACTCTAAGAGAAAAACAATTCGACACAAATTTGAAACGAGTAGACCACCATGAGACGACAAAATAAGGGCATCAGCGAAATCGATCCATAAGCAACTGTACTTATCATAGCGGTCAAAATACTATTTGGTTTTTCTCTGGAAGGCTGCTATGAGGAAAGTGTTTGTACGGGCACTAGCCAATGAAATAATCTTGCCATAAAATTGTCGTCCGTCGCAATACATTCTCAAACATCAAAATCGACGTATGCAAGGGAACATGCACAGAAACCAGCAAACAAATACAGGAGTACGTCAGTCTCGTTGAAGCATAGATGGAGAGTTAAGTTGAGAGTCGTCAAGTTCACTTACAAAAGACGAGTTGCACAGGTCCCTATTGCTCTAGACGGAGAGTTAGTACCGCAGGCAGACGAAGTGAAATACCTTGGGTTAGTCTTGGATAAACGGCTCACATGGTCCTCACATATTTCCCTCCAACTCAAAAAACTGCGACATCGCGTCAAGCAACTAAAGTTCCTCGTCTCTTCTGCGTCTTGCCTTCTCCTCAAATTTAAGAGACTAGTCTACATATTACTTGTTCGGCCGATTTGGCTCTATGGCTGTGGGTTGTGGGGTTCAGCAACGAGATCGCAAATCAACAGGATTCAAACCATTCAAAACAGATTCCTACGCTTAATGGTCGATGCCCACAACCCACAACCATACAGCCAAATCGGCCGAACAAGTGATATGTAGACTAGTCTCTTAAATTTGAGGAGAAGGCAAGACGCAGAAGAGACGAGGAACTTCAGCTGCACCTGGAGCTTCAGACAGTGGATGAAATACTTGAATCGTGTGCTACCGCCAACTGCATACTGCTCTCATCAATCACCCTAATCAAACCGCAAGAGCCATATTAAACAACGCCCCACAGCCCCGTCCCAGAAGAAGACTGAAACGCAAACACCATGCAGATCTTCTACAACAGTGACCAACGACCAATGTTGACAATTAAATTATTCTATTGTTATGATCCGTATTACCGTTATAGTCTCATGCCACTGTTTGTCTGTTATTCTAATTAATTGTTACCACTAACTAAAAACAGGTACTGCTAATGGGCAGCAATCCTGCACAAGTTACATGTTAATTAGTGCATAACATGTACTACAGCGTACAGCGGAAGGTACAAATAAAGTTTTCAAAATTGAAAAAAAAAAAATCAGTGTTAAAACAAAGTGGTACCTCCAATAAGGTATAATATTTATAAGATAATTGAGAGCGGCTTCAGAAATTCCGAAATCCTAACGTCAAAGTAACGTCGAGTCTTCGACTAAATTGGTTCGCAGTTTTCCCATTATGATTTCAAAACGTTAAAGCCAAGCGTTTCCAGAAAATAACGACGTATGGGTAGTTCGCTCAATAAAGGGAGTGGCACAAGTAGCAAAAGTTCAATAAATTAAACGTAGATGTATCCGCCGTATATTTTCACAAATGGGACGCACTCATAGCCACGATATCAAACTATTTACCTCGTTATCAATTGCCGTCCTTATTCACTTTCATTATTGTCGTTGTGGTTGTGGTTGCTACCCTCTTATTATTATTCCCGATTTTTTGCGATCGTTCCCCGACCTCGTGTTTTTCTGTGCGCTCCGTAGCATTATCTTATTCCCAATCCCGGTTCTGTTCTTTCGGTTCCTTCCGCGGCACCTTTGTCACCGCGACATTCAAGAGACTGGTTTGAACGTTATTTGTTCTCAATATTTATCTTTCCCCAGCGATTTGCGTTGTGATGTGCCTGGGCCAGATTCTCTGTTGAAGTGACTCATATATTTTTTGTTTTTGACGTTGTACGATTACATTTCAACATAACCGTTTATTCACGCCTCAACTCATTCCCAAGAAGTGGCTATTTATTTCCCAAGGGCGCATATCCCGAACTGTACGCAGGTGTTAATGCTATTTATCACAAAACCAGAAAATTGGTGCTCATCCGGATAATCTAACAATCTATACGCAATAGTAGATCGGATTAATAGTTGAAGTCCGCTAAATGTACTTGGGTGTGAGGAAAGTTAAGTGGTGCATCGAACTAGATATTTTACTCGTGAATTGGATATTTTTTACAAGGGGGAAAAGTAGGAAATCTGTGTACCGATTTTTCTGAATGCAGTGTACTTGACAGTTTCATTATGTGCAGTGCCATTGGCATCATCAAATTACATCCCCCACCATCCCTGTACTGCCAACTTGGTCAGAACTGATTACAACATCGCTCAGCTCTGGTTGCTCTCTACATCGAAATCCCGCTGGGTCATGGTTCTGCTCGATGACTTTCATTTTGTTCAGTGTTCAGGCTTCTCGAGTTGTTCTTTCATGCCCCGCTAGGTATTTTGGGTTCTCCTCGGGGTTAAACTGAGCGTGCATCATTCCTTCTTCAAATAAATAAATTCAATAAACGCCGCTGGGCTCAGCAACGTTTTTCTCAAAGTTTCCACACTGCTCGGTTGGCGGTATGCTTCCACTTAGCGGTGGTAAATATTCTTCCGTGCGACTGAATATAATCGCCGTTTGACCACCCTCCTTCAAGTTCTCCAACCCTTTGGCTCCAACTTCCTCCCGAGCCTCGTTATTAGGTTGTGGCTTGTGGAGGGGAGCGGTTGGAAACCGAATTGAATTCGATCGACTAAGGCTGCCTCGAGGAATGCAACAATAAAGTTGAGAAGCTCCATTTGTCAGTTGTTGGCGCATTGGCAGATCCCAGAGGTCAGCCCTTTGCTCGATCAAAGATCGAAGTGTCGTCGCGTCATCGCCGCTTCGGCACAACAGCAACAATATCTGTTCACCTTCGTAACCCTCTCGGAGCGCGTGGAAAACACACGATAAGAGAAGGGCAATCCTCTTAAGAGGGCCAGTCAGAAACAAATCATCTGAAGATCTCGTAGCACCAACTGAGTCCAATCATAGCAATTCTTGTTCAACGGGTAAACTTATCTCTGGGGAAAGCCGTGGAGTGAGAAAGGGCCCGCTTTATTTAATCCAGGGATTTGTAAGATCCGTTCAATTCCAGTAGTCAGTGCCCACCTGTTCACTCTTTCGTAGAATCCTTTCACTTGGAAAAATCTTATTTATTCATTCATTTTTTATCCCAGCTCCAATTTCATTTTATACCTCTTTAAAATAAAAATAGAAGGGGAACGAACCGCACATGATTTGCAGAGTCCCAGAATTTATGGGGAGTAACGCTACACACCTGCTCCTACGCCCAACCTTTTACATTATTTATAATTAATTACATCGCCCACCTGACGACGCACAGTAATTTTGGAACTACAGACGAAGGAATGTTGAATAATCGGGCGAAGAAAAATGTTATGACTGAGCCCGGAAAACAACGGTCATGGTCTGCGTGTCTATGATGCAGGTTTCTCAATTGAGAGAACACAGCTGTAAGCTTTGATTTAGTCGCCGAAATAAGGGTATGAGGAAAATCGGTCCAAAACTAACTACAGTTATCATACTGATCAAAACATTAAATATATTTTTCTCTCAAAAATGAATCCAACGATTTTGATTGAATTTCTTGACTGTACGATTTCAAATAACGCGAATGAAAATTATTATAAAATTTCAATGAAAGTCGACGTCAGCTCCGTCATAACTCCCACACATTCTCAAATCAATTATAGCAGGAGTTCAATTAACTACCCATACAACGAGAGTTTGAAAATGGTCATAAGATAGTTACGAGCAACCCCACAAATCAGAGTTCAAACCACCGCCGTTTCACTTAACGTGATTTCTCAGAGTTTTTACTCGTCTATTCTAAAACAGCAGTCACGATCCTTCTAAAACAAATCGTGTCGTCTGTCTCTTGAATCAACTGCGCATGCTCACGAACGGCCATGGCATGAGTAGAAGCACCTCAATAAGTTTCGAAAATTTGAGCGCAAGGTGCGGATCCATGAGAGCCTGCCCGGATGAATGATAAGCTTTCCCAAGGGCGACGTTTCGCTTAATTTATTAAGCATCATCAGGGCTATAGGATATCCCAGCAGGCAACTAATTTACGATAAATTATAAAGAACTTACTGAGATAAATTGAACTGAATTAATGTTGAAAAACGTACCTCGGGAAATTGCTAATAGTTTCTTAAAATGATGACGTTCGGAGGAAAAAAAAGAAAAAAACAAAAACTTAATAGTACACAACAGACTAGATTAGTGTGGAAGGTTTTAAGTGTAGTCCAATCTGTTGTTTACTATTCAGATCTATTTGTTTTCTTATTTTTATATCTTGTAGCCCTGATGATGCTTAATAAATTAGCGAAACGTCGGTCTAGAGACAGCTTTTCATTAAACCTGACTGGCTCTCAAGAATCCACACCAAAGTTAACTTCCAGTCAAGAACGACCCCACTTCGCAAGAAAGTTGGTTTTCATCGACTTCAAACGAACTCAATGATAGAGTGGATTAGTACTAGCTTCGCCAGTGGCATTCGGGATCGGACAAACCCGCATTAATCAGAAACATATCAAATGACGAGACCAACTCAACCCAACCACGTGGGCGTTCGCCAGAAATACCACGACTGACAAATCAAATGCTCTCAGCAATTCATCGCTCCATCATTCTCCATTTTCAATTATCGTTTTGTTTTTATCATTTTTCGGCGGTTGGTTTTGAAAGCAACTTTTAACGTAATTGTTTTCTTTTCATTTTTATATGTCACCATTTCGTTTATTTTACATTTCAGTTGAAATATTTTAGAGGTATTTTAGTTGAAATCAAAACACAGACAATATTTTTACACACATTTTTTTAATAATGTCAACAAGCAATATAGTTTTAGGATTTTATGTTTGCAGTACACACAATCAACTGTAACGCACAAGATCTGTTCTTTTCCGACTAGTTAAACCGACAAAAAAACACTAAGTTCTGAATTGAACTCATTCTCTTTCCGGTTCGAGTAAATAGAGCTGTTGATGGCCATTGATGCTCCTCGATAGGTACGGTAGTGAGAACTGAACAAACTTATTAAGCTGAATGGGTGAAACGGGAATGGGAAAAATATGGCTTGCAACAGCAGCTCGACAGCTGCGAGGAACACAAAAACAAAACTACGAGACGCCGCAGGAATTTATAATACTAAAAAGCCGGAATGTTCCTACCAACAAAGAAAAGTAGCGCAAGTAGCGAAGTAATCGCTAGTTGCGAAGAGAAGTCCGAGGCATGGACTGAATACATTAAAGAACTTTTTCGCGACGACTTCCGACCAGACTTAGATGGCGCAATTCATATCCAACACCTTGTCCCCGGTCAAAGGACGGCATTAAAAAATATCTGGTGCGTTGCAACACACAACTTTCCTTAGCTCTACGTCAATTCACTTTGTACATGGTTAATTCTATTTAATCAATTCATTTGTCACTCAGTTAATTTGAACTTGGTCAAACAACGCTTTACGGCAGCAGGAAGCGGTAGCGCTTACAATTCCAGATTTTATTGTGCTGCTCGTACTCATTTCAGGACCATTATTGAGCAACTGGTACACAGATAAATGATGAGGCTGTGAATAAAAATTTTTTGAAGAAGGATAGTTATTACTTTTGCAGAGTTATTGAGTGATAACTGTTAGGACTGGTAGTAAGCGAAACGGCAAAAGTTGAAATTCAGGAATTTCTGGAGTGAGCCCCATGTATCTCATGAGCGTTTTTAAACACTCAATCTTTAGGTATTGGATTGGACTACAATACTGATTTATTTTCACACTCTAAAAGAATTCCAGCGGAGTTACTAAGAAAAAAACTGCGCTAAAAACGCTTTTCGTCGAAAATTTTGATAATTTATTGTGCTGCTCTCGTCATTTTCCCATGAATGGGAATGTTGGCTACATTGGGTCTTGCCGACGTACGCCCAACATCTTGGAACCATATGATCGACGCCATTGCTTTTCTGTTCAGTTCACTTTTCGTATCGCCCTTCAGGCAATTTTTCGCTTTTGTTCTCATGTTTGATAAATGAACGTTTTTAAATTTCAATCCGAGTGTTTGCGTAATTTCATTGCCGCTTTAAAAACTCTAACAGGTTATGGGCCCAGGCATATAACGCAAGTTAACGCAGTTGGATGCGAAATTCGTGAGATCGGGTCGGCACGAGAAAGTACGCGAGTGCATCAGCGCCATTTAGTCGCGAGAATCATTCCGACAAAAAGCGTCTCTTTCTGGGAAATCGTGTGTGATCTCATCGAAAAGTGAGAAGCCAATTCGTGAGTGTTTCGGACAATAACTCGTGATTGAAAATAAGAACAATGAGTTCAAGTGGTGTGGTACGCATTGAGGCATTGGGGCGTGAAAATTATGACACCTGGAAAATGCAAATGCGCGCCATTTTGGTGAAAAACGACGCTTGGGGTTACGTCAGTGGCGCCACCGTCAAGCCTGAACCAGCAGCCGGTAACGCGAACGCAGCCGATATTGCAGATTGGGTAACCAAGGATGAAAAGGCCATGTCTGACCTGATCCTGTCAATCGGCCCCAGTCAACTGAAATTGATCAAAAACTGCAGAACATCGCGCGAGATTTGGCAGAAACTCGAGGAAACGTTCCAGTCGAAAGGGCCAGCTCGTAAGGCCACGTTGCTGAAGAGTCTAACTCTTCAAAAGATGAGCGAAGGTGACGATGTACGCGAACATCTGGGTAACTGTTTTGACTGTGTCGACAAGTTGGCTGACATGGACGTGAACGTCGATCCAAGCCTACTCGCAATTTTGATGCTGTACAGTCTGCCGCCTAGTTTCGAAAATTTCAGGATCGCTATTGAGAGCCGTGACGACTTGCCAACGCCTGAGAACCTTCGTGTGAAAATCGTTGAGGAGAGTGATGCACGAAACTCATTTTCCTCATCGACGTCGGATCAAGGCGCTATGTTTGCTAAACGAAAGAGCCCGTCGAAGAAAAGCAACAGGACCAAATGGAAGAGCAGCAACTCCAGCGGTAAGAGTGAGCCTGAAAGGGGACCTTTTCCTTTCAAGTGCGGGAAATGTGGCATCAAAGGCCATAAGGCAGCAGACTGTAATGTCAAAGTCAACAAGAGCAAGTCTTTCAGTTTCTTGGCGATCTTTCAGTGCTGGCAGTCGAAGAACGCGACTCGTGTCATATCGCCACCAGCGAAATCAGGAACCAATGGTGCCTTGATAGCGGGTGTACGAGTCACCTGTACGGGGACGAGTCAACGTTCGTGACGATGGAGCGAGGAGAAGCAGGCAAGCTGAAACTGGCGAGCGCCGCAACCACGGAGATAAAGGCAAAAGGAACCGTGCGACTCACAGCAAGCCTGGAAGGAAGCCCATGCAACATTACTCTCAAGGACACCTTGCTCGTCCCGGAAGCCCGCACTAACCTGTTGTCCGTTGCCAAGTTCGCAGACCATGGTTACAAGGTCGTTTTTGGAAAGGACAAGGCTCAGATCATAGATCAGAGCGGGAAAATTAGGCTGGTCGCGAAACGTAGGGACAACCTCTATTTCGTCGAGAACATCGCCCCAGAGGGATGCAACATCGCCTCGAAGGTGGACAGCGGAGGAACAACGGCTCAGCTCTGGCATCGTCGGATGGGCCATGTCAACTTCCGTGACCTTGCGGCAGCGGTGAAGAACGGCCACATCCGTGGCATAGATCTGGACGACAAAATCGAGGACTTGACCTGTGACGTGTGTGCGAGAGGAAAAATGACCCGCAAATCTTTTCCTAAGGAATCCGACCGGTACTATGGAAAGCTGGAGCTTGTCCATACCGACGTTTGTGGCCCCATGCGAGTCGCGTCAAACGCTGGGTCCAGGTACATCATCACGTTTACGGATGATTGCACGAGGTGGACAGTGGTCAGATTCCTGAAGGCGAAGAGTGAGGCTTTGTCAGCATTCCAGGAATACAAGGCTTCGGCTGAGAAGATGCACGGATTGAAAATAAAATATCTCCAATCCGACAATGGACATGAATATGTCAACCGCGCATTCGATGAGTACCTGAAGTCCGAGGGCATCCAGCGCAGGCTCACCACTCCGTACACCCCGGAGCAGAACGGCGTTGCTGAGCGGAAAAATCGGACCCTCGTCGAGGCAGCCCGATGTTTACTCCTGCAGTCTGGATTACCGACGAATTTCTGGGCTGAGGCGATAAACACCGCCAACTACCTGAGGAATAGATGTCCCACGAAGAAGCTGGAGGGGAAGACTCCTTTTGAGGCTTGGAACAACCGGACTCCAGCTGTGCACTATCTTCGGGACTTCGGGTGCAAGGTGTTTTGCCTCGATAGATCGCGAAACAAGGACAAATTCAGCCCACGTTCGAGAGAAGGAATTCTCGTCGGATATTCGGAGCAGTCGAAGGGCTATCGAGTGTGGATTCCGAAAACCAGGAAAACCGAGGTCACGAGAGACATCACCTTCAGAGAGGATTTGAGAGTACCTGAATGTGAAATCGAGGAATTCCTTCCTCCCTCCAACAGTTCAGGGGAAGATCTCTCGAAATCAACGGAGGACTTGATCGAGGTGGACTTTGGGTTGAGACCGGTCGATGTGGCAGACGAAGAGATCCAACCGAGTCAGGAGAGACAAAACGACGTGAACGAGCGCTTCAGAGGCTTTTCACCCGTTGATCGTCATTCACCGGAGTTCGATGATCGTCTGTCGCGTCACATGAAATCGATGGAACGCTCAGACGAAACGCGGCGTGGCCGCCCCCGATTCGAGCAAACAGGAAGACCCGGCCGACCACGGAAATTGTATGCCGTCCAGGAAGTGGTAGAAGCCAACGTTGCAGAAATGTCTGTATCCGAGGCAATTTCTGGGCCTGATGCTGACGACTGGATCGACTCGATGACTGATGGGATAGTCTCTGTAACCAAGCACATCGACGTGAGACATCACTTGATCCAGGACCACGTGGAGAAGAAACCCTCCGAGTCAAGTATGTGCCAACGGACGAGATGCCCGCTGACGTGCTCACGAAAGGTTTGCCGAGAGTCAAACACAAGAAGTGCACAAAGAAACTTGGTTTGACATCACAGAAGCCAGGATGACTCCAAGGATAAGCTGTTGGTCGAGGGGAAGTGTTGGCTACATTGGGTCTTGCCGACGTACGCCCAACATCTTGGAACCATATGATCGACGCCATTGCTTTTCTGTTCAGTTCACTTTTCGTATCGCCCTTCAGGCAATTTTTCGCTTTTGTTCTCATGTTTGATAAATGAACGTTTTTAAATTTCAATCCGAGTGTTTGCGTAATTTCATTGCCGCTTTAAAAACTCTAACAGGGAATTTTATAGTATAATTGTCTTATTGAGAGCTATCAATATAAAAAATTTAATCAAAATCGTTAGAGCCGTTTTTGAGAAAAAAAATTTGGTGTTTTGATCACTATGATGACTATAGTTAACTTTCAGTGAATTTTGCCCATACCCTCACTATTGCGTCCCATGGTAACTCGCAGGCTAGACATCAAGTTTCAGCTGATTTGGTACGGTTGTTTTCTCTAAAAACCGCGCTAAAATCGATTTCGTCGAAAGTTTTGGTAATTTATTGTGCTGCTCTCGTCATTTTCCCATAGATGGGAATTTTATGGTATAGTTGCCATATTTGGAGCTACCAATATAAAAAATGTAATCAAAATCGTTAGAGCCGTTTTGGAGAAAAAAAATATTTGGTGTTTTGATCACTATGATAACTATAGTTAAATATCGGTTGATTTTGTTCATACCCTGATTTTGGCGTCCCATGGTGACTTCCGGGCTAGATATGATGTTTGAGCTGATTTGGTACGGTGGTTCTCTCTAAAAATCGTTCACAGACACACATACACACAGACCATTTTCCCAAATAGTGTTTTTCGGACTCGGGGGGGTCTGAAACGTGAAGATCTGAAGAGGACTCAAAATTTTTTTTTCAGCCGATTTATTGTGCTGCTCTCGTCATTTTTCCACAAATGGGAATTTTATGGTATAATCATCATGTTAAGAGCTACCAATACTAAAAATGTAATCAAAATCATTGGAGCGGTTTATGAGATAAAAAATATTTGTTGTTTTGATCACTATGATAATTATGGTTAACTTTCGGTGGATTTTGTTCGTACCCTTATTTTGGCGTCCCATGGTAACCTGCAAGCGAGATATCAAGTTTGAGCTGATTTGGTACGGTGGTTTTCTCTAAAAATCGTATACAGACACACATACACACACAGACCATTTTCCCAAATAGTGTTTTTCGGACTCAGGAGGGTCTGAAACGTAAAAATCTGAAGAAAACTCAAAAATTTTTTTTTCAGCCGATTACATAACTTTCCTTTCTACTTCGTAGAGCAAGGAAAGTAAAAAGCCATAACAGACCCGAGCAATACTAGGACTAGATGAAGGAGGGGGAAGGTACCTAAGTATCTTTGAAAAACCAATAAAAAAAATAAACAACTTTGGGTACGTCCCGTAGAAAAGGGATTCTACCATTCAATCACAAATTAATTAATCATACACAAAGCCAACAAGCAACATCCCATATTGTGTATTTAAATGTCCCTTTACAGTCTCTAACGAACCTCTGACATTGATACAACTGCACTCTGAAGCACAAATATACCGATTACACTGGGGAACACAATTTTTGGTTGACTTCGATTTAATACTAGTTACTTTCCTTGCTCTACGTTTTTGTCTCACTTTTGGCCTCTGAATCCAAAAATAACCTCAGTTTTTGTCTAGCGCATCAACTTTTTAAGCTACAGAATACCCCTTTTTACTTCCTTGGCTCTACGAAGTAGAAAGGAATGTTAAGTAATCGGCTGAAAAACAAAATTTTGAGTTCTCTTCAGATCTTTACGTTTGAGGCCCCCCTGAGTCCGAAAAACACTATTTGGGAAAATGGTTTGTGTCTGTGAACGATTTTTAGAGAGAACCACCGTGCCAAATCAGCTCAAACTTGATATCTCGCCCGCATGTTACCATGGGACGCCAAAATAAGGGTATGAACAAAACCCACCGAAATTTAACTATAGTTATCATAGTGATCAAAACACCAAATTTTTTTTCTCAAAAACGGCTCTAACGATTTTGACTAAACTTTTTTTATTGATAGCTCTCAATAAAGCAATTATAGCATAAAATTCCCATTTGTGTCATCACAAGTATGAACCTGCTGTTCTCCTACAGCGATATTCACTTATTCCTAATATAAAATATCTGGTGCGTTGCAACACACAACTTTCCTAGGCTCTACAACAATTCACTTTGCACATGGCTAATTCTATTTAATCGATTCATTTATCACTCAATTAATTTGAACTTGGTCAAGCAACGCTTCACGGCAGCAGGAAGCGGTAGCGCTTACAGTTCCAGATTTTATTGTGCTGCTCGTACTCATTACACGACCATTATTGAGCAATTGGTACACAGATAATCAATGAGGCTGTAAACACAAATTTTTTGAAGAAGGATAGTAATCACTTTTGCAGAGTTATAGGGTAAACACTTTTAGAACTGGTATTAAGCGAAACGGCGGTAGTTGAAACTCAGGAATTTCTGGAGTGAGCCCCATGTATCTCATGAGCGTTTTTAAACACTCACCCTATAGATATTGGATTGGACTACAATCCCAATTTTTTAAAAACATTCTACTAACATTCCAGCGGAGTTTATAAGGAAAAACCGCGGCAAAAACGCTTTTCGTCGAAAATTTTGATAATTTATTGTGCTGCTCTCGTTATTTTCCCACAAATGGAAATTTTATAGTAAAATCATCTTATTAAGAGCTACCAATATAAAAAATTTAATCAAAATCGTTACAGCCGTTTTTGAGAAGAACATTTTGGTGTTTTGATCACTATGATAACTATAGTTAACTTTCGAAGGATTTTGCCAATACCCTTATTTTTGCGTCCCATGGTAACCTGTAGGCTGGACATCAAGTTTCAGTTGATTTGGTACGGTTGTTTTCTCTAAAAACCGCGCTAAAATCAATTTTGTCGAAAGTTTTGGTAATTTATTGTGCTGCTCTCGTCATTTTCCCACAAATGGGAATTTTATGCTATAATTGCTTTATTGAGAGCTATCAATATAAAAAATTTAATCAAAATCGCTAGAGCCGTTTTTGAGAAAAAAAATATTTGGTGTTTTGATCACTATGATAACTATAGTTAACTTTCGGTGGATTTTGTTCATATCCTTATTTTGGCGTCCCATGGTAATCCCTCGGCGAGATATGAAGTTTGAGCTGATTTGGTACGGTGGTTTTCTCTAAAAATCGTTCACAGACACACACACACACACAGACCATTTTCCCAAATAGTGTTTTTCGGACTCAGGAGGGTCTGAAACGTAAAGATCTGAAGAAAACTCAAAATTTTTTTTTCAGCCGATTACATAACTTTTCTTTCTACTTCGTAGAGCAAGGAAAGTAAAAATTAAATTTCAGTCTATAAAAGAGCTTACTCCGTTTTATGATCTAAGCAGCACCCTGCTAGGATTGGTCTCATTGCTATCAGCTGTAGCAAAAAGTTTTCGGTGTTCGGTTATAGTCAGATGGTGCTTCGTATCGTCTGCTAGTATTTTTCGATACTGAATTGAATGGGATTGAGGTGTGAAACTAGGCCAAGCTGTGTAAGAGGATAATAAACAGTAATTAAGCAGTAAGTATTTTGCAGCGTTTTCCCTTTATCGTCGTCAACGTAGCTTTTTTCGAGCCCTGCTTCTTCCTTCTACTGTGATATTGTTACTTCCCTCCGCTTTCCCCCATTGCTCCCTGTAATCGTTATCTCCTGCAGTGCATACTTCTGTTTCTACAGTCGATATCATCAATAAGCTCGAGAGGAAAAATACTGATCCATCAGAAGCACTTCGAACCCATGTTTTTCACGTAGAAAGGCGTTCTCTTCCGGTCACTTGTATCACATGAATTGGATACGCCACCACATTGTTTGGGCAACCACGTGAGTTTTGGGCGTGAGGTAGTTGCCACTGTTCGCTCTGGAAACATTTAATTTCGTCCTATCAGGAACTTTTCCGCTCCACAAGCGTTATTGATTATATTAGTTGCTTAAGTTATGAGATGACCAATTCATTTTCATTGATCACGTGTACGAAGTACTGACTCCTGTACCGTTGTTTCTGTTACTGTGCACTTACTCGTATTCTTACATTTAAGCATTCGAACGTCGTACTGAACGCTCCTGTTGTTGGACGCAGCTTACAGTAGCGCAACCTCTCCATGTGGGAAAATCGCATTCCTCGGATTGACTATATTTGCATTCCAACCATAAGTTAAATTATGAACCATTTCATCGATTAATTGTATACATTTGAACAATGCTCTAACCTATAAAAATTCTCCTAACACAGATGTGACACTTTCGTCCTGGAGCTGTGAAGAAGAATTAAATTCTCCGTTACATATCCCGCGTTACATTTTCGATTGCAATTGACATCATCACTTGGTCACTATTGCGTATAGAGTCTCTAGATTGTTAGATTATCCGGATGAGCACCAATTTTGTGGTTTTGTGATAAATAGCATTAACACCTGCGTACGGTTCGGGATATGCGCCCTTGGGAAATAAATAGCCACTTCTTGGGAATGAGTTGAGGCGTGAGTAAACGGTTATGTTGAAGTGTAATGTTCAACGTCAAAAACAAAATATATATGAGTCACTTCAACAGAGAATCTGGCCCAGGCACATCACAACGCAAATCGCTGGGGAAAGATAAATATTGAGAACAAATAACGTTCAAACCAGTCTCTTGAATGTCGCGGTGACAAAGGTGCCGCGGAAGGAACCGAAAGAACAGAACCGGGATTGGGAATAAGATAATGCTACGGAGCGCACAGAAAAACACGAGGTCGGGGAATGATCGCGAAAAATCGGGAATAATAATAAGAGGGTAGCAACAACAACCACAACGACAATAATGAAAGTGAATAAGGACGGCAATTGATAACGAGGTAAATAGTTTGATATCGTGGCTATGAGTGCGTCCCATTTGTGAAAAATATACGGCGGATACAGTCACTGAGGTTATGAAAACGTGTGATGTTACCAAGCGTTACATTTTGTAACATACGTTACCAAGCTTATCCAACACAAATATTTCGTGACGCTTCTCCGTTGTATATTCTGCGTAACGTTTTTCGAGTTTATGTAGCAAAGTAAAGACATAAAATGTCAAAAACTTGACGTGATAGAAAAAACTGACTTCGGATTTGAATTTAACATGCCTAAATAACTCTGAAACAGCTGTTAAATCGAAAGCGACAAAATTTTGTTTCATCGTTCTCCAGTGTTATCTAAGGGATTCCCAACAAAATCTTTGATTCGGTTTTTACCTTTCTGTCTGAAACTACTCAAATTAAGAAGTTTTAATTTGTTAGTTCAGATTTAAGGACTGACGTTGAAATTCGTTGTTCACTTTTGCCTTTAGTTATTGTTCGAAATGTGTGGAAAATAAGTAAAAACTAATGTTATACAAATCACGATTTTGTGGAAATACAGAGTTCGTCGACCAGTACTCGGTTATTTTAATTTTCAGTTGTTAATAAGATTTGTAAAATACGGTTGAAACGATTCTGATTAAACTTCAAGGGCCTACATTTTAGGCATGAATAACACGCACAGCGCAACGCTGAACAAGGATACAGCTAGATACGCCGAAGGTTAGGTACATCTAAAATATATCTAAAATATTGGGGGGTCATTTGAGAGCGGAAAGGAACATTTGACGACACTCAGTGGTTTATTACGACGTAATGATCGGTGCGTTCTCCTCCCTGACGCTAGCCCTGCAATGTGCTGCTAGCCAATCAGTTTGCTGGAAGGTAAATCACGTGAATATTAACGTTCAGTACAAGTAATCGCTATCTTACCGAGGGATGATCCTGTCCCTTCGCATTTTGCAAGGCTTTGTGGGTTGCTGGCGGTGTTTTAGAGTCCTGAGGTCCTGCTCCTGCGGGTGTAGTGCCTCCGGGAGATTTACTCCCCCCGCTACCGGTAGTACTGAAACAGTCGAGGCAACATCTGTGATAATATAGACAGTTCAACGTCCATGGCTCCAACAAAATATATAAACGCTTTTCAAAAATGTGATCATGTACGACGACTTTACAAAAAAATACAATGATTTCTCATAGCCACGTGATAATTAAGTCAATAAAACCATACAGACTTCCACATAAACTCCCAAATGCCCACTACATGAACTGCATTTATCATTAACGTTGACAAAAATCAAAAGGTGTGCGTGAGCTGATAAACCTAGACGGTCTCTTCTACTGGGTACACTAGCAGTAGTAACGCCGGGTGGTCGCGGTGCTGTACTGAGGTAAGAATTGGCCGCTGATTCAGGAAAAAACTACTGCAATCGCGAGGAGCTCCGATTAAAAAAACCGACATTCGTCAGGCTTATGAACCATTGTCTTAACCACTAGACCACGATCGCGAGGGTGCCTTTAATAGGAGTCAGTCACTACAGCGCAAAGGAGAGGAGCTTTAGCGAGCTCCTACCCCACAGTCTCTGAGCCAGCCATCGTATGGCTGCAGAGCGTCAAAGGCTACTCCTGAGAAGGGCCCAAGACATGACCACCAGGGTAAAAAGAGACGAACGCCTTCGTACGCTTCAGTCTTGGCAGAGTCGACGGGAGACAGAAACCCAAGGGAGGTGGACAGCCACTCTCAATCCGCAAGTCCACCCCTGGGGGGAAAGAACGCACAGAGACGTAAATTTTTACATCACCCAGTTCTTGATGGGGCACGCGAACTTCAGGGGTTACCTCCACATAATGGGAAAAAAAGAAGATCTCTTCGGCGGGTACTGTGGACAGCGAGGAGCACACATTCTTCACCTGTTCTAGGTGGACTGAACCTCGTAGGTGCCTGCAGAAGGCAATTGGGAAGCTTCTGTCGTCCACGGTCGTCAGGTCATGCTCGTCCACGTTCAGGTCGTGCTCCGTCAGTAGAGCATTCCATAGAAGGGCAGGGCTCTTTTAGAAGAGGGCCAGGGGACCAAGCCATGGTGGGAAAGGCCTCTAACGTAACCCACTTTTTGTGCAGTCACACTCTCGTTCGACCTGGAGAATAGAACTGGTTCGAAGCAAACAGTCACAGATCAAAACCACTGTTGGGTGCCAGAGAGGCCCAAATGGGATTCACTTGAGATGCAACATAGAGATTGTCCAAAGTAATGTAACTGGGAGGAAGAGTTCACGTGTCAGTACACACGAGAGGTGAGAGAGACTGTCTGAGTTCACTGGCTTACTGGTCGTGAGGTGGCAAAAGTAAGGGGTGAGAAGTGACATAAGGAAGGAGGGACATTAGGAAAATACACCACTCGTTGGACTTTCTGTGGCTGAAAGAATAATCAGTGTCAGGTCAGGAAATCCGATCGAGTTGAGGACAATGATCTTGAGCTGAGCCAAACAACCTTAGAAACTCACACAGGCCCTTATGATCTGTACTTCAAACAAAAAGTAGATAGAGAAAGAGAGAGAGAGAGTGTGTGAAACCCCTTGATAGAGTGTGAGTTCCCTTATAATCATCGATATTTCAAACTCAGTTAATTTTTAATTATGCTTCATAAGTAAATCAACACCTTCCGTTCCTCTAAAAAGAATGTCTAGCCGATTACCAAGCTTAAAAACGCACACACCAACTACAACTTTTCATAATCACGAAGTTTACGTAGTACGTAGCCTTAGCACACGAAATAACATACTCTTAACCCGAAGTACTCTTCAACTTTCGTCGAACTCAACCGCTCTACAAGGTAATTCCTTTCAATCAATATCCGCAATAGCCACGCGAATCTCGCCAACAGGTGGTGGTTTTTTAGCTTCCCTCATAGTTTTTTTTTACTGTCCTTAGCTCTACGAAGTAAGATGGAATGAGTAACGTAAACGGCGGAAAAAAAAGTCCGACAAGTCGCGCTCAATTTGAGCGAACTTTGACCAAAACTAACTATAGTTATCATTATGATTACGTTATCAATTGTATCAAATTTTTTTCTCAATAACGGCGATTAAGGTTAAATACTAACTTTTCGTATGGACAGTTCTGAATAACATGACAGTACTCTAACATTTTCATTTGTAGGGCAATGACGAGAGCGGCACAATTAACAGGAATTTCGGAAGAAAAGCAGTAAACATTCTCAATGGCAAGAGATCAAAAAGATCATCAAAGACATCAGTTTGGTAGTCCAGTGAGGAGTTTAATAATGCTCTTAACCTTAATTTAGCAACCTTAAAAAAGCCGGGATTCGAACTAACGTCGTCTTTTATGCAATTTTTCCCTAACGATTCCCGAACTCTGAAAATGAACTATTCCAAAAAAAAGTTGACGATCTATACGTTGAATTTTCAGTGCAGGTCGTAGCATGAGTATCAGCAGCACAATAAATTCTTGAACTTTATGCACATTGTTTTTTGTTAGTGTGAACTGAATGAATATTGGATTATTAGCTAGAAGGTACGTGGGGCTGAAAAAAGCCGTGTGATGCATTGTAGCAAATTCTCTTTTGTGGAATGTCGAAGTTGATTCATTTTTTCCCAATCTGGAGATCGTGATGTCTCGATCAAACTGCGCGTGGTGTTCCTCCCCCTGGCCTGACCCTCGAAACGATGAAAGGACGAGAAGCAAATCTGGTTGGTCATGGGAAGGACGCGGTATTAAATTTGCAATAAACTGGGGGCAGTCAGATTTTTGTTTTCATCTGATTAAGTGCAGAAGGTAATAGCAACACTTGAACCATTTATTTTGAACATCTGACACCTAACATGTAATTAGGGGACTGTAAAGGGATGAAGGTTAGAAGATGGGTTTAATAACGTTAGCTTTCCTTCGAGATATTCTTCAAACTCTCTCCCGTTCGGCTTATCGGAAAATACAAAATAGGCAGCCGTAGTTTTACGATCTTCGAGCATTAGATGTTTTCATATTCAGGACTCAGCCTTTCCAGTCGAGGGTGCTGCACTCCCTCTCGACGGAGATAACGACCCACTTGACCCTCCTGCTGCTTTCATCTCCCACAAATCCCCTTCTCGACTGCTTTCACTTTCAAGAGACAATTTAGTGAGATCTCTAAAACTCAAAGAGCCTCCATAAAAGGACTGATGACAGGCTCCTTACCTCCCCGTGTCATTGAGCTGAGATGATGAAGGACGAAGGGTTGAGGGTTTGCAAGAATAGGGCGATGATTGCTCCTATCTTTTTTTTTTTTTTTACTTCCTACCACCCAAAGGCTGAGAGTATTGTAATCGTGAAAAAAAGGTGAGTTTTTTTCAGATCTTTACGTCTGAATCCAAAACCCCCAATTTCGGCGCATGCGTGTGCGGACGGCTGAACCGATTGAGATCGTTCTTTTTACTTTCCTCGGCCTACGCAGTCCCGAGCGCCCAAGAAACTTTTGAAAGAAAGAATTTGGGAAAATGGTTTGAGTCTGTACGTGTCTGTGAAAGAGACTGAGAGAAAACGGCCGAATTTAATCAGCTTACACTTGATTGCACGCAAGTTACTATGCGACGCCAAAATATGAGTGGACGAAATCCGCCCAAGACTGACTAGTTCTCACAGTGAACAAAACACTAAATTGTTTTTTCGCAGCAAATTAATACTTTATTGTATTTAAAGTTGCATTTAGGAGCATACTTCTTGGAAATATACAAATAATGGACGTGGAACGTGAATGAGGCCTATCCACTGATGCATCCTCAAATGCTTCCGGTTGTAGAGATGGTATTAACCATAAGTTTTTTTTTGTAGGACAAGTCCCTTTGTCACTGCGGCCGCTTTTTATGTGGGCCTATTGTGACGCTGGCCCTTCCTTAGTAGAAGGCGTCGTACATACCCGCCCCCCTTAGGAAGCCGAGTATGTCCTTCACCGCAGAATCCGCTACGGTTTGGGGTTCAGTGGTCCCCTGACCGAAGTATTCAAAGCGTATTGCTGCCAGAGCAGGGCATTCACATAGGATATGCTCTGCTGTCTCATCCTCCTCACCGCAGAGTCTGCATTCCACCGCCTCTAAGATGCCCATCTTGTTGAGGTGATATCTGAGTGGGCAGTGCCCGGTGAGGAAGCCTATCAGTACTCTCAGATTTTGTCTAGAGAGTGTCAGCATCGCCTTCGCCCTTTGACAGGAAGGCGTGACAGGCCTTTTCGCCTGTCGTAGTCGTGGCTGGCGATGCCAATGGGCGCCATTTTCCTGTATCTCCCATCGAGCAACCAGACGGTTTAGGTGACTTTTCGTCAGACCCACGTGTGGTTCAGGCCCGAGTACTGACTTAACGGCCAGACGATGATGTCTTTACATCGAAAGCGCTTGCCCACAGTAACTCACAAGCCAGAGGAGACGGACACACCTTACAGGTACGTTAACTTTACCGATGGTTAGGGATTCTGTACCCCTTTTTGCGAGGCGGTCAGCCTTTTCATTGCCCTCATGCCCCCTGTGAGCCGGCACCCAAATGAGGGAGAGCCTGTTACGGGTGCGGAGCTGCTTGAGCGAATGGAGGCATTCCCATGCCAGCTTAGACCTAAATCTATAGGCTGCAATGGCCTTTAAGGCGGCCTGGCTGTCTGAGAAAATGTAGATCCGCTTGCCCTTGAGCCCTTTGTTCAGGATCTCTTCTACGCAGATCTTTATGGCTAGGATTATCGCTTGAAATATCGTGGCGTACTCCCCCAGCGGCTTTGCAAGACTGTAGTTGGCCCCTACAATGCCCAGTCCTGCTCGGCCTTCCTTAACTGAACCATTGGTATACCACTGCAGCGCACCCACCTTGGTCCAGAATGTCGCCTTCTCCCACCGTTCCTGTGAGTGGACGCTGACGCTGAATGGCAGCCGAAAATTCTTCTGCTCTGGCATGACGTCAGTAGCAAGGACTGCTGCCTCTTCTATCTTAAACTGTCTGGTTATTCCGTGGAGGCTCGCCTTAGCCCTGGTGGAGATTTTACCTGTCTGCAAAAGCCTTGCTGCTCCCAGGTAAGCGGTCCTCTGGATGTGTATATGTAGAGGTGAGATGTTCAGAAGGACTTCCATTGCAGCAGTAGGGCATGTACCCATGGCCCTTGTGATAGCAAGACACGCCTGCCGCTGCAGTTGTTGGAGTTTTCCTTGTACTGCCAGCCGGCGTGTCGCCTTCCACCACACCGTGGAGGCATACGTGACGCGGGGCCTTATTACCCCCTTAAAGAGCCACTCCATCATTTTTGGAGTTATGCCCCAGGATTTGCAGCACAGCCTTGTGCAGCGCATATCTCACATGCGAGTTCCATGTGAGCTGCTTGTCCAGTATCACCCCGAGGTATTTCACCTCCTGCATCGTCTGGAGCCTTGCTCCTTGCATTGCGGGTGTTGTGGGTGGTACTATATCAAGGTTTCTTCGTCTAGTGAAGGAAACCGTGGTGGTCTTGGTCGGATTTATTAGAAGTCCTTCCTTGGCGCACCATCTTTGGATGATATCTATAGCTCCTTGCATCCTTTCAGACACCGTGGAGGCAAATTTGCCTCCCACCAGAACTACAAGGTTATCCGCGTATGCAACCACTTCGTAGCCTTCAAGCTGCAGTGTTTCCAGCAGCTCGTCGGCCACCAGTAGCCACAGGAGGGGAGAGAGTCCCCCCCCTTCGGGGCAGCCTCGTGTAGGAACCACTGTGATGCTGTCTTCCCCTAGCCGAGCCGTAATTTCCCTACTCCTAAGCACGGACATTGTCCATTTCACGGCCTGGGGCCGTTGAGCGTTTAATATCTCCTATATCATATACAGAAGCTACTCCTTAAATTCCCCAATTTCAACCACCTTTCACTTACTACCATTTTTCAGAGTTTTTACCCGATAATTCTGGTGCTATTTGCCCATAAAAATCGTGTTTGCAGTTTCATCGATCCTGAGTGTACTAAAGGCTTAATAATCGTGGAACAAGTAAGAGCATTAAGGAGCTGGAGCCCTACCACTTTTCACGTTAAATGTGAACTTCAAATGAACTAAGCGAAAAATAAATAGAATTAGTAGCAAATGCCATGAAAACCAGTGAATTTACGTAGAGCTAGAAAATGGTGCTGGTGTTTTTGAGTTGCGAAAATTACGGTATGAGCTATTATTATCGACGAAATGCGAGAGGATGGTCCAAAAAATAATAAAATCTAGACCAACACATCACACAACTTTCCTTCAGTACAACTCACATTCAGCAATTCTGATCACTAAAGAAATTATTCAAATCTGTTGTTCATTTAGCAGGAATGAACTTAAAGGAACTTGACCCGACATTCTACGTTCCAGAATTTTTTGAGCTGCCCCTATTGATGTGACGTCCTTCATTGAGTGACCATTGAGCAAATAATAACATTGATGTCTACAGTTCTGAAAATATGGGATAAACACAGGGAGAGCAATTTCTGACGGTTACTTCTAACCATTTTATGAACGTTTTGAAAAGTTTCTCATTTTTAGTTACACAAAAATTGTAATAAATATTTTTTATCCGTTTTTCCTGTTTCTCAAATGCATATACATGCACAGACCATTTTCCCAAGCTGTTCGTCGTACTTCGAAGCGACTTCGTTCACAGTTTTGCAATCATCGAGAAAAAACTGTGAGAAATAGTACTGAGTGGGGCGGCAGTGGTTGGATCTCGGGAATTCTTGGGGTTGCTCTTAACTATCTTAGGAATGCTATTAAACTCTCGCCGTAAAGTTCATTTATTGGCCTCGGACCGTTTTTTTGTTCTGAGAACGCCTAGTGTCATTAGAGCCACTCGAGTTTATGACTTTTTATTAATTTCCTCAAGAAGCGCCTGTCGCATTATATCAAAGACAACGTTCCATCGCGTCAGAGAAGCGAAAAGCTGATGAATATGACGAAGCGGGAGAATAACGATGACGATAAAACCAGGAAGTTTTTATTCACGCTCAAAGATAGGTTTTTCCGTAGCACGACCATTTTCACCCTGCTAGGTAAGGCCTATTTCAGAAGGTAAATAGACGGCGCGACGCACCACAATGCTTTTCTCAGATCTACGCACATTCGGCGGTTTTTATCCCAGAAACAACCCGTTTTTCATTCAATGAGAAACAGGCGGCGATTATTCATTAACGTTTTAACTTCAGTCATGCTACAACCTTCAGTGAACAAACCTCAACTAGCGATTTATGAAACTACCTATGTTCGGCAGGAGCCGAATTAGATGAGTCAACACTTGACGGTATTCTCTGGCCCTACCGGAAATCATTGTTTCCCCAAACACGTTCTATCTCAACCCTTTTGTTTGTAAAGGGTGTCCCAAAATTAACGCAAGATTTGAATTTGCCGCCATTTATGCAGTACAGTGTTGCCAACCCTAAACACAAAATAAATCGACAGTTGACTGTTTAGGGTTAGTAAAAATGTAGCGTTACGCAATAGAACAACGTGTCTTCATTGTTGAGCAATATTTCAAAAATAATGAATGCTTGGCGGCCGTAGTTCGAAAATTTCATACAAAATATGGTCGGAATAGTGTTTTAACTTCGTCAACTGTGAAGCGATTAATTGAAAAACTCCGAGAGACATCACAGGTCTACGTCGACAAGCCCACAACTACGCGTGCGTTAAAGGAGGAGATTCAACGTTGCATCAACGAAATTCAGCCACATTTATGCAGAACGGTCATGGACAATTTCGACAAACTAGTGCGTATGTGTATGCAAAGCCGCGGAGGCCATTTGCCCGATGTGTTATTCCATAAATAACCCTATCCTATGTACTTTATGAATCAATAAAAAAATTACAATCAAAAGACTAACAACTGTGTTTTCTATTTAATTCAAATCTTGCGTTAATTTTGGGACACCCTTTACCTTTGGAAAGTGAAGCTCCTCAGTTAGTTCAAAGTGACAAAGGATCCCTGTCCTGGACTTTCCCATCTATCTTTCCCACCCCTCAATTTCAGATTCCTCTTCTCAACTGACAGCTCCTTCCAAGTCAGTCATCCTTCAGCTCTCACGATACAGTCATCTCCCAGTTCTCTCAGCTCGCGCTACTCCCAACTCAGCTCTCTCTCTCTCCCTCCCTCCCCCCCTTCTCTTAGTATCTCACAACCAGCTTCACATGTATTGAGAGTCCCTTGTGCCCTTTTATATATATATACTCAACTGCGCTATTCTGTAAAGTGTAATACCTCACTCACGTTCAGAACATTAATTTATTACGCAATTTCAAGCTCAACAACCAGCATACTTTCTTTTTTTTGTTGAAAAGGTAAAATTTTAGCGTTAAACTCTATAGAGAAAGTGAATGAATATTTCGAATTCCGAAATTTATCGGGTTGCTCCTAATTATCTAACGAATATTATTAACCTTCTTATCGGACTACCAACCAATTTTTGATATATTGTGCTCCTCTCATTATTTTTTCAGAAAAAACATTTGTGAGGCTGAGGAAAATAAGACGAAATAAGTTCCTTAATAAAAGTATCGAAAACCCCACAAAAGAATTGTTTTCGTTAAAGAACGAAAACTTTATCAAACTTTGTATCGCTGGTTTGAATTCCTCCAGTGGTTCACAAAAAAGTTCACAACTGAGAAGTTCCAGCAGTATAGTCACTCATTCGAAAAAAACTTGGACTACCTTCTCCCGGAAATCTGACGTTAAATGCCTCTGGAAAGATGCCAAACTGAAACCCGACTTTTCGATTCCTTCACAGTCCAAGGCTTTTCCAGTTCTTCAAAACTTAAAAAAATCAGTGTTAGGGGGTTATCTCAAGTCGTGGCCTCGGGTAGAGGTTTGATTAGATTCCCGTGAACACAGTTATTCAAAAATGTTGAAGCAAATAAAAAAAACCGAACTCACGACAAGTCCAGAACGATTCAAACTATTTCGTGCTCAGTTGGTGGCATTTGACTAAGAATTTAAGCATACGTCAAACTTGACGTAAGCCTTTATTTCAACAACTTTCAAAACCCAACTTGGACAACCCCTTGTGATAATTAACGAAGGAAGTCAGAACAACCACTTTTATGCAGATTTCAAACTGCACCTTTGTGCAGGTTACACGTTATGTGGGATATACGTATGTAAGTATACAATAAAATAGTTCATCACGCCGTGACTGCACTGGGCGAAACAAATGTGGATTAGCACTGGATGAAACAAAGAGAGTGGAAGAGACAAGTGAAAGAAGGATATTTCAGAGGCCCCGTTTAATTTAATACGCTCGGGTTTGACTTCCCTTAGGCCCACGAAGTAGGAAGGAAAGTTACGTAATCGACTGAAAAATAAAAACCTAATTCTAGAGAATGGTTTGTGAGTCTGTGAACGACATTGCTAAAGAACGGTCAGCAGGATGGATATTTGGCCAGCAAGTGGACAAGGGACGCTAAAATTTACCGATAACTCACTATAGTTATCATAGTGAACAAAACACTTTTTTTTTCCTCAGAAAAGACTGTAACGATTTTGACAACATTTTTTACAAGAAAATAAATTACCCTAGGGCAAAGCAACGTTGTCGTTCTTTGAGAAATGACTAGAGCAGCACAATAAAATATCGAAAATTTCGACTAAAAGCGAGCAGGGTTTTCTTCATAAATCCCGCTCCAGTAAAGGTAGCGTCCTCACAAAGATTCTATACGACCTATACGAGTTTAAATATCTGGTGCGTTGCAACACGCAACTTTCCTCAACTCTACGTCAATTCACTTCTATGCATGGTTTTTTCTACTTACTCAGTTCATTTGAACCTGGTCAAACAACACTTCACGGCAGCAGGGCGCGGTAGCGCTCATAGTTATTGTGCTTAGTTATAATTTATTGTGCTGCTCGTACTCATTGCAGGACCATTATTGTGCAATTGGTATCTCATGAGCGTTTTCAAACACTCACCCATTAGGTATGGGTTTGGACTACAATACAAATTTTTTTTAACATTCTACAAAAATTCCATCGGAGTTTATAAGGAAAATACTGCGCTAAAAACGCTTTTAGTCCAAAATTTTGATAACTAATTGTGCTGCTCTCGTCATTTTCCCCCCAATGGGAATTTTTTAATAATTTTATTCATTGCCTTATTAGAGCTATCAATACAAAAAATTTAATCAAAATCGTTAGAGCCGTTTTTGAGAAAAAAATTGGGTGTTTTGATCACTATGATAACTATAGTTAACTTTCGGTGGATTTTGCCCATACCCTTACTTTTGCGTCCCATGGTAACCTGTAGGCTAGACATCAAGTTTCAGCTGATTTGGTACGGTGGTTTTCTCTAAAAACCGCGCTAAAATCGATTTCGTCGAAATTTGCCATTTTTGAGAAAAAAAATTTGGTGTTTTGATCACTATGATAACTATAGTTAAATTTCGGTGGATTTTGTTCAAACCCTTATTTTGGCGTCCCATGGGGGCCTGTGGGCGAGATATCAAGTTTGAGCTGATTTGGTACGGTGGTTTTCTCTAAAAATCGTTCTTCAGGAGGGTCTGAAACGTAAAGATCTGAAGAGAACTCAAAATTTTTTTTCAGCCCATTACACAACTTTCTTTTCTACTTCGTGGAGCCAAGGAAAGTAAAAAACAGGTATAGGATACTTGGTGTATTCTCGTTGCCGTCCAAGAAGGAATCAAACCATTTTAAGGTCAACACAGATGATCGACTTGCGCATGCCATATTGTACTTTTATTGTACAGCAGGAAGCGGTAGCGCTCACAGTTCCAGAATTTATTGTGATGCTCGTACTTATTCGCGGACCATTATTGAGCAATTGGTACACAGAGAATTAATGAGTCTGTAAATACGACTTTTTTAAAGAGGATAGTAATCACTTTTACAGAGTTATTGGGTAAAATCTTTTAGAACTGGTAGCGGCGGAAGTTGAAATTCTGGCATTTCTGGAGTGAGCCCCTTATACCTTATGAGCGTATTCAAACGCTCACCCTATAGGTATTTCATTGGATTACTACATACACACACAATTTTTTTAACATTCTAGAGACATTTCAGTGGAATTTATAAGAAAAAAACCCCGCTAAAATTTCGTCGAAACGTTTGGTTATTTATTGTGCTGCTCTTATCATTTTCCCACAAATGGGATTTTTATGGTATAATTTTCTTATTAAGAGCTATCAATATAAAAAATTTAATCAAAATCCTTAGAGCCGTTTTTGAGAAAAAAAATATTTGGTGTTTTGATCACTATGATAACTATGGTTAACTTTCGGTGGATTTTGTTCATACCAATATTTTGGCGTCCCATGGTAACCCGCGGGTGAGATATCAAGTTTGAGCTGATTTGGTACGGTGGTTTTCTCTAAAAATCGCTCAAATACACAGACCATTTTCCCAAATAGTGTTTTTCGGACTCGGTAGGGTCTGAAACGTAAAGATCTGAAGAAAACTCAACATTTTTTTTTCAACTTTCCTTTCTACTTTGTAGAGCCAAGGGAAGTAAAAAGACGATACGTTTCTTACAGACTGTCCATTCAACGAAGGTCGTGATGTGAGTAGGAGCAACGCACTTAAGTCCTAGACCGTTCAGTACTAACAGCTTATAGCTACAGAACGTTATAGTCTAATTTAAAAGATTCACATAAACTGAGTGGAAAAGTATTGGATCATTTTCTACAGCGGTAAAAATAGCTGAACGTACTGAGAGACTAACGTCGTGCATTCGTCAGTGCGAGCGCCAGATATATTTCACGGGCAGTAGGGCAAAGGAAATGGCTTCAGCCACGAATTGGGTGGTTTCCCTATTTCTCCCCAGTTATTCGCATGAGCTGCTATCAGCGCGGTGTTTTTCCACGATTGCCACGAGTTACCTCCTCAACAAAAACATCCGCAGCCTCCTATTTCGGAAATGAAAATTTTCGCTCTTGTCGTTTCTCTGGCGGCGGAGATAGCTCTAAGAGGGAGGGAGTAGAGGGTAGGAGATAAATCACGGGGGATGGTTTTTTTTTCGCTTTTCTCCTCCCACTAGCAAATCGTCCCAACAGTCGTGTGAAACAATAAGCGAACAGTTTAGGTTTTCAGAAGCTGCAAAAGGGGTCGGAATTTATAAAGAACTCCGTAGGGCTAATTGAGCTCCAAATGGGCAACTTCTGGAGGGTTAATGTGCCAACTGGTTGGCTCATGGTGCTAAAATTGATAGGAATTCGTGTTCTCTCCTTTCTAGGCAAAGGTACTACGAGTTTTCAGTACAACAGCAGTCACTGCGAACCATAGTAGAAATGAAAAACTCGACAATCCGCTATGTACTAATTATCTGAAATCGTGACGTCGCAATCTTTTAGGGAAAAAATCAGAAATGTTCAGCAAATCTCATTTTGCGATGTATCTTGTCTCATATCGCTCTTCAATGAATCGTCATAGGAATAGTTGTGAGGGCACAAGTGTGAGTACAGAGAACTACCAAGTGGGGCAGTTAACGTGGACATTTCGAAAATGTAAAAAGCATTATTTTATGCATGGGTTGTTATCGCCGTTCAGCCGTTCAACTGACTGCCAGAAGAATATCGATACCGCAGTTTTTTTCTAAATAGTATTAAAACAGACACTATAATAATAACGGGGGGGGGGGGGATGCACAGTGGAGGAAACAAAATCAGTCATCTCTAACTGCATTATTATAAAATGGTTTCTTTCTAGCGATAACAACTTCACCAGTGGATGAATCGTGCGAGCTATGTGAGCAACCTTTTCACTAAGCCCTGCCGGGCACTTTTGTCCTTCGAAATATGCGAGCTCACGATAACCTTATCGAATTCTTAACCTATAGTTACAATCATTGAGGATCGGGTCTGCTCTTTCGGACTCCTCAGGGAACCTGTTTGCAACCGCTGTTTTCTATCCTGTACATCAATCGCCTTTTGAATGGATAAGTTTTTCGTTTACCAATGGCACATTTTTGATAGTGGCTGTTGGGGGCGAAAAGGTGCGTCTCTAAGGTATTGGGCTGTCTTTCAGAGCTGGAAAGGAACTCCTTTTATAGCGTTCTCTCTTCCTAACAGTAGTACTCTCACTCTAGGTGCGATTAAGGGGCATGTTGCACCTTGAATTGATACGGCGAAGTGTGATTGTTCGGAAATTACGCAGTTCCCCCATATCCGCCTCCTTAGGGTTGAGATAGATAAACCATTAAGGTGGGACATGCACATTAGTAACAAGTTAGAACGGTTGAGGCGTTATACGTTTGTTGGGAAATCATCGGTTTCCTCCCAAGTGAAACATCGAAGTTGTTTCAAAGACAAACATTAGACATCCGACAGCGCGTTTTCGTGCAATTCAGGGTTCCTATTGCGTACGAGATCATTGAGAGAGCTGCCTTGACAAAACGCTTATCAGCGGGAAGTTTGCAAGTGTTCGAAAAAAGTGCAACCAGAGCCAGCCCTCAAATATCAATAAAGCCTCCCTTTCGTCATGACTATGGGGGAGCACTGCTGTCAAATGAGCTTCCAAGATGCAGAGGGCCAGCAGCGCCCAGTCGTTAAAAAAAACTCAAACAAGATATAACCAGTTTGAAGTGTCTTACAAATATTTCAAGTTTTTTCGGTGTCTAGTTCATGGATAATTTAAAGATAAATAGACAATTTTAAAAAAATCTGTTTTTCCTTAAAGAGAACAATTATATGTTCTCTTTACCTACGGAGTTGTAAAATTGTCTTTCGTTGTACTCACACTGTCTGAAACGATTCCTAACGACAGCACAATCGCAGCTTAAAGTGGGAAGTAGCATTGTCTTGCACAAGACACTGAACTACTTTTTCATTTCTAAACAAACATTCTATTAGCATAAATAAATAAAAAATGAAATAAAACCCTGCCACGATCCTGCCTTTTCCGACTGACTCCCATTAAAGGCACCGGGGGAATAGTAGTCTTGCGGTAAGACGAAGGTCTCATAATCCGATGCAAGTTGGGCTATTGGATCGGAGCTCGTACACTGCAGTAACTCATCAAATGCCTTGGTTTTGTGGAATGCCGAACCGTGACGAGTATGTAATGGCGAAGAAGTAGGGTGACTACAGTTGGGGAAGATGAGGCCATGTCGGGTATGTCAGCTGTACAGTGGGAAGGCCCACCCGAGGAAAGTTCACCTCACCATACGCTCTAAAAAGACCTAGTCACGCCCACATAAACACGTCCCATGTTACACACCCAATTTTGCTTCATAGGCCTACATCTCCTTTCGTAAAATGTCCACAGAGATATTCGCGGAAAACAAACGTCAAGCACTAATTAGTAAAAGACAACGTGAAAGTTTAATCAAAATCGTTGGAGCAGTTTTTGACAAAATTCGAAAACACTCTGGTACACTTAGTTCCCTTCCCCTTCCCGTTGATGGAAATTGCTCACAACGTAACAAAATCACGAGCAATATAGAAAAACCTTTTCAATCGGTGCAATCATTCTAGCGCACACCTACAGACAAACACACAGGCGCCGTCTAACGTGTTGATTTCTAGAAACCTCCACTTTTTTACACGATTTCAACACTTTCCTTGCTCTATGGGTAGCGAAAAGTAAAAATTTACTTCGTGTCGTTTTTCTGGTGGTGGCGATAGCTCTGAGACGAATGGGATGGGGAACTAAAGGGTAGGGAGATAAATCACGGGGAAGGTTTTCTCGCTTTTCTCCTCCCACTCGCAAATCGTCCAAACAGTCGCGTGAAATAACAAGCGAACAGTTTAGGTTTTCAAGGGCTGCGAACGGGGCTCGAATTTAAAAAGAAGTTCGAAGGGCTAATTGAGCTCCAAATGGGTAACTACCGGAGGTTTGATGTTGCAGCTGTTTGGTTAACGGTGCTAAAATTGATAGGCCTTGATGCTCAATCTTCTCCGCTCACAGAACGAGGAGAGAAATACATGCTAAGCCACATGCCGTCGAATTCGGTTGAGGCCGGGCGCGAACTGTAGCGTAAGCGGATGCATTATTCAACATGGTGCATAAATCATGGCCAATTACAAGCGCTCAATTGGCAGGATAGTCTGAAGTGCCTGCTGCTAGAGCCTTTTCAGTCCCCGAGGCGCTACCAGGACGCCCTTCAGAAATGGTGAAAGAAGTTTTTGTTTTCACTCTAGAATCAACATTTGGCCATGCTGGTACCACCTTCTTAAACCTCCTCGTCCTTAAAAACCGAAAAACCCCGCTCAACGAGGTGGCAGCTCAGATCTGGGAAGTGAGAAATGAAAGACAGCTTTATCACGGGCTTCGGGGCAAAGGAAATTGACTGCTATGAATTGGATGGTTTCCCTATTTCTGCCCCGTTGGTTGGAGCAACGCAGGGCTCTTTCACGAGTACCATGTGAACACCTTCTCTACAACAGTCACTGGCTCCCATTTCGGAAATTAAAAATTTCGCTGGTCGTCGTTTCTCTTGTGTGGTGCCGACAGCCCTGGGATGTTGAGGGGTGATGTGGGTGGGGGATGGAGGCGAATAACGGGGAAGGTTTTCCCGTTTTTCTCCTCCCCCTCGCGAATGGTTCAAACAACTGCGTCAAATAACAAACGACCAGTTCAGGTTTTCAACGACTGGAAATAGAACGAAACTTTTTGAAGGGACCCCCCCCCCAGGGAGACGAATTGAGTCAAAAATGGCCGACTTTTGGGGGGTCGATGCGGTTGCAGCTGTTGGGACTACGGTGCTCAAAATTCGGCAATTGACTAGAACCATTTTTATTAAAAATATGTTCAGTTCGTGGGGTATTTACAGGACGAATCGAACTGCGTGTTGGGTGTGCGGTGGGCATCTAGGGAGTCAAACTGTGTCACAAAATAACAATCTTCAACGAAATGCAGACGGCCATGCTGTGTGTTTCAAGTTGTTTAGGAGCGTGGGATTTAGCACTACGAGGGAATCGCTCTTAATGAGCTAACTTTCGAATTGGATTAACTTAGCGGCGGTTTGGCGTTTTCAAACAGCTTCTTACGAGAACAAAAAAATTATATTTATATTAAAAAAAAAAGAAGCCGAATAGCGCAAATATTGGACAAATAGCGGTAAAGCTGCTGGCGAGTCTACGGTGTAGCTTTGTTTTTTAGTGTTTGTGTTTACCCCATGGCGAGTAGAGCATCGGGTGACGGGCTAGAGCTTGAGTCGAGAAACTGGAAGCAGCTCTCTGGGACAGTCTGGGGTCGGGGGCCGTTGGTGGTGGCCTGCTGGTGGGAAGGGGATATTTCTCTATCGACCTGAAAGGGGAGTTGTACCACTCCTAACCCTTCCCAATCCCCACTCACAAACCTTGGCTTTCTTCCCCGCCACACGACAGATCAGACCGGAATGTAGAGCGGAAGCGATTCGGATGAGCAGGCGAACAGGGGTGAGATTGCGTACTCCTTCGCAGCAGGAGGCTTCAGGAAAAATTGTCGGGAAACTCACTTTCCAACTGCCATTTTGAAAAAGTAGCACTTGAGATTCATCGCGCAACTTTCCTCAGTCCCTCATTTATTTCCCTCAATCGACTGTCTCAATGTGTTATCAATTGACGTAGGCCTACGAAGTAATAAAGAAAAGTTACGTAAATTGACTGAAAAATAAATCTGAGTTTCCTTCACATCTTGACGTTCCTAAGGCACGTACAGACGGCCCGAAAAACACCGTTCCAGAAAATGATCTGCGCAATCCGCTTGAAATCGAGATTCAGCCTGTAGATCACCAAGGGATGCCGAAGTAAGGGGTGTTCGACACGAAGCGCTGAATCAGTTCAGGTTTTTTGACCTCGGAATTTCCGTACCTACTCTAACGGGACTACAAAGTCATTATTTTTGCGAACACCTTCGTCCTCAGCTCTTTTGTTACCGACGGAAATTCCAACTTTTGAGTTAATCCCAATTGACGAAGTATTGCCCCTTCTTTTTCCCACTCCTCATTTTCAGATTCCTCTCCACAAGTGACGACTCCTTCCAAAATTCATTATTCAGCTGCAAACTTTCGCGGAATTCACTTGTCTCCCTGTCTCGCTCTCTCCTTCTGATAGTTTCCCGCCAGTTCACGCCTATTTCCGACTCGGGTCCTTCTAGGTCGTCCTTTTGTTCACAAACGTTACCCACTTCATTGCTTTAATACAGTCCCCCTCACCATCACCGAGTTCTTTTATTTTCGATCTTCAACTCACCCCCTTTCAAGCGCCCAGCAAAGGATATGACCGAAATCGTCCCAAAAGTAGACACCGGTATAGTCATCATAGTGAAAAACTACTTTTATTTTCAAATATCTGGTGCGTTGCAACACACAACTCTCCTTAGCTCTACGTCAATTCACTTTCTATATGGCTTTGTCTAATTAATCAATTTACCACTCAGTTCATTTGAACTTGGTCAAACAACACTTCACAGCAGCAGGAAGGGGTAGCACCTACATTTCTGGAATTTATTGTGGTGCTCGTACTCATTGCAGGACCATTATTGAGCAATTGGTACGCACAGAATTAATGAGACTGTAAACATGAATTTTTTGAAGAAGGATAGTAATCACTTTGGCAGAGTTATTGGGTAAAAACGTTAAGAACTGGTAGTAAGCGAAACGGCGGTAGTTGAAACTCAGGAATTTCTGGAGTGACCCCCATGTATCTCATGATCGTTTTTAAACACTCACCCTATAGGTATTGGATTGGACTACAATACCAATTTTTTTAAACATTCTACCAACATTACAGAGGAGTTTATAAGAAAAAATCCCGCTTAAATTGATTATCGTCGAAACGTAGGGTAATTTATTGTGCTGCTCTCGTCATTTTCTCACAAATGGGAACTTTATGGTATAATTGCCATATTAAGAGCTATCAACATAAAAAATTTAATCATAATCGTTAGAGCCGTTTTTGAGAAAAAAAATTTGGTGGTTTGATCACTATGCTAACTATAGTTAACTTTCGGTGTATTTTGTCCATACCCTTATTTTTGCGTCCCATGGTAACCTGTAGGCTAGACAGCAAGTTTCAGCTGATTTGGCACGGTTGTTTTCTGTAAAAACCGCGCTAAAATCGATTTCGTCGATAGTTTTGGTAATTTATTGTGCTGCTCTCGTCATTTTCCCATAAATGGGAATTTTATGGTATAGTTTCCATATTGAGAGCTATCAATATAAAAAATGTAATCAAAATCGTTAGAGCCGTTTTTGAGAAAATAAATATTTGGTGTTTTGATCACTATTATAGTTATAGGTGACTTTCGGCAGATTTTGTTCATTTTGTTCATTCCCTTATTTTGGCGTCCCATTGTGACCAGCGGGCGAGATATGAAGTTTGAGCTGATTTGATTCGGTCGTTTTCTGTAAAAATCGTCCACAGACACACATACACACACAAACAAAGACCATTTTCCCAAATAGTGTTTTTCGGGCTCAGGGGGGTCTGAAACGTAAAGATCTGAAGAAAACTCAAAATTTTTTTCTTCAGCCGATTACATAACTTTCCTTTCTACTTCGTAGTGCCAAGGAAAGTAAAAAAGGCTGCACCAACTTTGAATAAATTTTTGGCACGAATAGACCAGAACTACACAACGATAACACACATTTTTTATTTGCGGGAAAATGTAATAAGAAGTGGAATAATTTCATTTTTTTAAATCAGGGCCAGTATTTGCGAAATTTAAATTTTGTTCTTTCGAATAACTTTCGTCCTGGGTTCCCACTGAAATTCCCGTTCTATAGATACGAATCACTACAAATAAATCATGTTGACATTCCCATCAATTTCCTATACGTTGATCTGCAAACTAGATAATAAATATATTTGGTTCACTCGTTTTCTCTCAACCGCGTTCACACACAACACACCTTCGAAAACGTAAATATCTGGAGAAAAGTCAAGTTGTTTTCAGCACGGTGCATAACTTTCCTCCCTACCCTGCAGGGCTGAGGAAAGTAAAAACGGAACTGAAACCGTCGAAACTTTTCATAATTTACCGTACAGCTCTCGACGTTTTGTTTTGTCTCGGATCAGAACAGCGTATTACAGTTTTGTTGTTTAGATTAGCTCGCGCACCAAAAATGCCATTTTTGAGGAACAAATTATTTCATGATTTGATCACTGCGATAACTATAACTAGTGGCGTTAGGTACTAACTCAATTCATTTTTCACATTCATTTGAACATCCAGCGCAACCCCACAATGTTATAAAGTGAAAGCGCGGAATTTATTGTGGCGCTCCTACTTGTGTCACGACCGTTATTGAGCAAATTGATGAGACTGTAAACACGATAATACTCATCCGTTTCAGTATTGCCAGGAGAAACCTGTGTGAAACGGTGGTAAGAGAAAACGGCAGTGGTTAAAATTCTGATATTTTTATTCGATATTGAACCGTTCACTGTACAGGCACTTGATTGGACTACTACGTCAATTTTTCTGAAGGTTCTAGTAACGTTTGAGCGGAGTTTATAAAGAAGAATTTGCAATAAACTCGATAGTCGTCGAAATATTTCCTAATTTATTAAATATTTATTAATTTATTTATTTTTCATTTGGCTACACAAAAAATTTAATCGAAAGCGTTAGAGCCGTTTTTGAGAAAAAAAAAATAGTTGGTGTTTCGAACACAATGATAACTATAGTTTGTTTGGGGAGGATTTTCCCCCATACCACTATTTTGGCGTCCCATGGTAAAGTTTAACCTGTTTTGGTTTCTGCCGTTTTTGCTCAGCCCATTCGCCATTTACCCAAATAGCGTTTTTCGGAATCAATAAGCCTTAAAATATAAATATCTCGACAGAAGTCGATTTTTTTTTCTTCAGGCGATTACGTAACTTTCCTTCCTACTTCGTAGAGCCCAGAAAAGTCGAAACCTGAAATAAATTGTTTCGGCCGATTACATAATTTTCTTTTCTACTTCGCAGAAGAATATTTTGACGGTTTTGTTTTTGCTGAGCGCGGAGCAAGAGATTTAGTGTCCCTCCTTCCACGTCCTCTCACGGTTTATCTCCTTTCAGAGGTGCTCTCAGCTTATCGCTGTTTGTTGCTAGTTCATCTCCGCCACCTGTCAGAACCTGAGCCCGTCGATTTCGCGGCCCTTTCCTTTTGGTTTATTGCCGCCGGGACGGCTTTTGAGTTTCCTCGTCAGTTAGAAGTTGTTTGCGATAGTCCGTGAATTCAGATGCTCTTGCGGACAGTCGACGCTTTTACGAGTGTCGCTCGTTTCTCAGGGTTAACTCAGTTCTTATGCGACGGCTCTCATTGAGTGGCCGGCGTATAAGTAATTTATGAGATTGACGACACTACTTTTAATTTTACACTACAGCATTGGAAGGAATTATGTGCCATCAACCGAAAAAACAATGTTGAGTTATTATCAGATATTTACGTTCCATTTGGCAAAAAGGGTCTGAGTGAGAACGCTCTATTCCAACGAAACCATCCAGTCAAAATCAGCTCAAAGTTCCTATTTACCCTTCAAATTGCCGTGGGAAACCAAAATAATAGTACGAGTCGCTCCAAAATTAACCATTATAACGAACAAAACCCCCAACATTTTCTTCCCTCAAAAACTGCACCGATCGTTTTGATTAAATTTTTCGTACGCACTCTGGATGACAATAAAAAAAGGCGAAAGTAGTGTCATAAATTTCCAAGAAAAGCGGTTATAGATAAATAGCCGCTTATACGCGCTGCACTAGCATTCCCCCAAAAAAATCAGGTTGGTAGTCCAGTGAGCTACCAATACGATTAGAGTTTATTAATGGACATGAGGTAATCGAGATCAACCTCGAAATTCCAGAATTCAAACGATCGCCGTTGTATTTACAACTAGTTCTCACAGATTGTACCCGACAATAATGCAAAAGCGGTAAATAGAAACCTCAAAAATCACCCCAAAGTGCCCCGATGGCTTGGAAGAGGTCGTGCCACAAGTAGCTCTATAAATTCCAGCTCCAGGAAATCGCAGAATGTGCGTGGGGCTGTAGAATGTTATGATTGCGTCCCAAATATTTCGATATTGCTATCAATATTTATTATAAAATTATTTTTATATGAATTCCCTTTTTTACTTTCCTTGGCGCTACGAAGTAGAAAGGAAAGTTATGTAATCGGCTGAAAAAAAAATTTTGAGTTCTCTTCAGATCTTTACCTTTCAGACCCCCCTGAGTCCGAAAAACACTATTTGGGAAAATGGTCTGTGTGTGTGCGTGTGTCTGTGAACGATTTTTAGAGAAAACCACCGTACCAAATCAGCTCAAACTTGATATCTCGCTCGCAGGATACTATGGGACGACAAAATAGGGGTTTGAACAAAATCCATCGAAATTTAACTATAGTTATCATAGTGATCAAAACACCAAATTTTTTTTCTCAAAAACGGCTGTGACGATTTTGATTAAATTTTTTATATTGGTAGTTCTCAATATGGAAACTATACCATGAAATTCCCATTTATGGGAAAATGACGAGAGCAGCACAATAAATTACCAAAACTTTCGACGAAATCGGTTTTAGCGCAGTTTTTTCCTTATAAACTCCGCTGAAATTTTTGTAGAATGTTAAAAAAAATTGGTGTAGTAGCCCAATCCAATACCTAAAGGGTGAGTGTTTAGAAACGCTCATGAGATACATGGGGCTCACTCCAGAAATTCCTGAATTTCAACTAATGCCGTTTCGCTTACTACCAGTTCTAAACGTTTTTACCCAATAACTCTGCAAAAGTAATTACTATCGTTCTTCAAAAATTTGTGTTTACAGCCTTATTAATGATCTGTGTACCAATTGCTCAATAATGGTCCTGCAATGCGTACGAGCAGCACAATACAATTTGGAACTGTAAGCGCTACCGCTTGCTGCTGCCGTAAAGCGTTGTTTGACCAAGTTCAAATTAACTGAGTGGTAAATGAATTGATTAAATAGAATCAGCCATGTACAAAGTGAAGTGTTGTAGGGCTAAGGAAAGTTGTGAGTTGCAACGCACCAGATATCGTTTTTTTAGCGTTTTCAAAATTTCCGCCATAACTGCAAAATTGAGTTTGATCGACGTATCGGTGTGTTTTCCAGCAATCTATGCCCACATTTTGTTCTTGACTCCCCGTTGAACCAATATATAGGCCAAGATATATTAGAAAATGAGATTTACTGAATACAAAATGATTTTCTCATAAATGGCTAAGCCGTTTTTTTCCAAACATATGGGGCACACTTAACGAACTAGCAATTACGCTTTGTTCTCCGTAAATGTTTCCGTAAGAATGCGTTGAGCGCTGTTAGCATATGTAGCAGCATGTCGAACTCATGGGGGTGGTTGCCGAACGTTTTGCGTTGCTACGCTCCGGATTTTGTCACAGCCCTTCTAGAACAGTTGATAATTCTATCAGTTACCTGTATGTTGGTGGATTAACAAAGACCTTGAGAAATAGGCAGGGGCAACTCAATAATTCCGGAACCCTAAGTTTCTGTATAGAACGGCGAGTTGATGTTACGCATTGGATAAAGCCTTTAGTGATATAATGTTCTTGAATATGCGTGTGGTTGAAAATGTAGTGGGATGCGTCCTTTCAAGTATTTTTAATGCGGTTCTGTCGATGCGCTGTTGGTCGCATTCGATTTGAAATTCAGATATGACGAGGGGGTCATGTCGATACTGCGTACGCTTCATTAGAATCAATGAAGAACCTCTCTCTCGTTCAGAATTTATTTGGTATTAATTTGATTCGTTCGAAAACGACCCTAAACCCTCAAACGAGTATTATTGACGAACTTGTGCACTTTCCACAACCAAATTTGGACAACTCGCCCTGAACCTCTTTTGTTGGTGAACCAGTTCGCTCGGGGAAATCTCAAGAACCGATTTTATTTGAAGTTTACACTTTCAACTTTAATCTGTTGAAAAGTTGTCGAGTGCATTGTCGAATATATGGACACATACGAATACTTCCAAGTCGGCAACGGGGAGTCAAATAACGCTTATATACAAGAGTGGAGTCCGATTGGGTGATTTTAGTTCTCTTTTCTTCTCATCAATCCCGCTTATACGTCACTGAAGTCTTGGAAGAAATCATGTTGGTAGTCCGATAAGCTAACTATACGATTAAAGTTAAACCTTAGAAATTCCGGACTTTAAATAATTGGCTAATTTTTTTCTCGCAATATTTCTCTTATAATTTCCGAACCCCAGACACAAACTATTTGAAAACAACTGAAGTTTATGGTCTCCTAATCCTATACGTTGGAAGTCATAAGTAGCAGCAGCCCAATAAGCTCCTCAACTTTAAGCACGATCAGTTTCTACGCAGAATTACGTCACGTTTTACGAGTTGACATGACGCGTTTTGGTCAGAGTCCGGAAGAACGACAAATTATAGATCGAGTCAGGACCTGATTTTCCAGTTGAGATAATTTACCTGCGATTGTTTTTGTCAAGCGTAGCATCTGGTTCTGACAAGCCACGTCCCTCCGACGACCTGCCAGAGCTCACAGGAAGGGAAATTAGCGACCTCTGCTATCTGGGGTGGAGCTTGAGAACTACGACTTTTCGCCTCTCCGGAACTTGAACACAGGTCGCGTTTGAGCGTTTCCCGAAATCCCCATTGTTCCGAAGACAATGTTCACTATTTACCGCTCACATTCTAACGGGAGAGGCTACATTTTTGCACAGCTTTGGAGCCAAGAAGCCTCAACGGATAATATAACCCGAAAATGTATGTGAGTTTCACAGAAAAGTTCCCTGCTCCACATTTTGGATGCCTGATCGCAGCGTCAACATTAGAAAATTATAACGAAGGGCATTGCAGTTGCTTTAAAACCATTAATCAAGACATTCTGAGGGGTAACGAAGGCACAGTAATCGGCCGACAAAGTGCGATTTCGACGTTTTCGAGACTTTCACAGTCGGAAACAACAATCATGTCCGTTTTTCATTCATTTCGTACGAACTTGATAGAACGTATCACGAAGTTGTACACAGAAACTGGTGCTGTGGAATTGATTAACCTCCCATCGTGCATGTTGTTGAAGTACGCGTCTACACTAAATTATTCTTTTTTGAATCCTGGCTGAAACACATGTTGATTGAAGCATGACAACATGTTGAATTTATCTTTTATTAAAGAAAAACGAAATGCTCATGATTTTTCACTTGTGACTGAAATGTTTGTTTCTTGTCTTTAATAATTTTTCAATTGGTTATGGGCCCAGATTACATGAATAGTAAACAAGGAACAATTATTGAACAGTGATAGTGATTGAAGTGAACATTGACAATGGATTTAGCAAAGGTGAAAGTGGGCGACCTAAACGGGAAAGTGAATTGGACAATTTGGAAATTCAAAATGACTACGTTATTGCAAGGTCTGCCAAATGCATTCGAAGTTGTTGAAGGAACCTTGAAAGAGCCTGCCTCGCCATTGCATGAAGCGACTGTTACGGATCTGGCTGCCTACGAAACGGAAAAGCAAAAATTTGCCACTGCGAGCAGTACAGCGATGATTGTTATAATGAATAATCTCGGCGATGAAAACATCCAGAAAATTATGCGTTTTTCAAAAGGATAAGACGCAAGGCAAGAGCTTCACCGACTCTTTGACGGGACTGCTGATGATAAGTCTTTTGAGTTATGTTCGCAATTTTTTAGTTTTAAGCGTGATGAAAATGATGACATGCCCACGTTGTTGTCTAAACTTGAAAATTTGTGGAATCAACTCAAAGAAGAAGTGAAACTTAGTAACAAAAACTGTACATGTAGACTTCCTGGTGTGTTTCTCATGTGCAAAATACTTGAAACTTTGCCAAACGACTATTTTTCATTAAGTCCAGTTGGATGATGATGTCTAAGACTGAGAGAACAATTGAAAACTTGACTTCTCAATTATGCGCTCACGAAAGAGCTCTGAACTCAAAAAATGAAGAGCAACATGATGAAGTCATGTCATTTTGCAGAAATTAAAGAAGACAAAAATCCTGCTAGCCAAGGAATACGACCAGCCACATCAGAAGAACCAGAAGAAGGGGACGCGACACTTGGTATGATCAAAATAATGAAGGTTTTGATCGAGTACTAAGAGATCGTGAAACTCTTAGGCCACCCGAAGGGTATGGTTTTGTCGCATTAATAATGTTTGGCGAAATTCTAAAATTAGATGAACCAAAGAGTTATTGGGAAGCTGCATAGTAAAAACCAAGAAAATTGGAAAAGTGCAATGCAAAATGAAATTGATTCGTTAAATGCCAATAATACTTGGTCGCTTACTGAACTACCTGCAGGAAAGATAGCCATACCGACCAAATGGGTATACAAAGTTAAAATTAACCCGGATGGTACGATTGAACGTTTCAAAGCAAGTGATTTCGATCATGGAGGTGACGTCACTACACGCCGCTCAACTACAGGCGTTGTTGCGCTGATGTCACATGCTGCGATTTCATGGCTGAGCCAGCGTCAATGTTCGGTCATGATTTCAACCACAGGTGCTGAAATAGTTGCAGCCAGTGAAGGTGCCAAGGAAGCTATCTGGTTGAAACGAGTGTTGAAAGACATGGACCACGTGGAAGGTCGACCTGTGCTACGAGTGGATAATGAATCGGCCATCAACCTCGCTCATAATCCACAGTTTCACCGTCGAACCAAGCATATTCACATTCGTCATTTTTTCGTCAGAGAGCAAGTGACAAATGGGGAACTGGATATTGAGAAGGTGGACTCAGTGGACCAACTCGCCGATATACTCACGAAGCCTCTTGGAAGTGTTAGATTCCGCCTACTCCGAGAGAAGCTAGGGGTCGTCAATGTTGGGAAAAATCGATTCTAAATTGGGGTTCAAAAATTTCTAATTTGGGGGTATGTTGAAGTACGCGTCTACACTAAATTATTCTTTTTTGAATCCTGGCTGAAACACATGTTGATTGAAGCATGACAACATGTTGAATTTATCTTTTATTAAAGAAAAACGAAATTCTCATGATTTTTCACTTGTGACTGAAATGTTTGTTTCTTGTCTTTAATAATTTTTCAATTCATGTAGCTGACTGACGTGGCCAACTTGATTTCTGTGATCAAGTTAGGTATTAATGAGCAACATTTATGGGAAAAACTGCACAAAGCTCATTTTTAGTCGAGATCGAGCATAATTATTGTGCTGCTCTCGTCATTTTCCAAACAATAAAATTTTATCTCCCCTACGAAAAAAAAAACTATATCGTTCAGTGGTTTATAACTGTCTCCACAAAAAATGCAGTCGACGTCGTTTGAACGTTTATTATTTTAAATATCGTGCAGCAACATATCAAGGCTCTATATTTTCGGAAACGTGTATATAGAGCAAAATATAGGAACTAGTTAGCTTCAGACACTTCATAAATTTGATAGATTTGATGTATATCTTTGCTTATATCGACGTTCAATGGATAATTACAGAAATAGTTGTGTCAAAACAAAACGTGGGTATAGATTGCTAAAAGATTAAATTCAGATATTCATTTACTGAGGAGAACGTTTAAGCACGGCGATTCTGGCACATTTTGGTTCGACGTACTTTTTGTACAATGATTTTTAAAAATTTGTTTTTGCTTCATATATCCGCTTACGGCATTTTCACAGAGGAAAAAAGTTGGGTAATCATTACTAGAAGATGATTAGAATCGTCACCGCAGTTTTCGAGCGAAACGCGAATAAACAGGGTTTTTTATGTACTTCCCTTAATTTCGCGCATTCAAAAGTCAAGAACAAAACCAAAAAAATAACGACCTCATTCGGATAAGCCATTCTCCTCCACGTCTAACGTCTAACGGCAGAAAGTATAGTAATCGTGTAAAAAAAATTGGGTTTTCTTCAGATTTTTACGTTTTGAGGCCTACTGAGTCCAAAAAACCTAATTTCGGCGCGTGGTCCGTGTGTGTGTAGTTCGATTTGGGGGAGAACGGTTGATCCGATTGAGATAGTTCTTTTATTGTTTTGTTTGTTATTTTTTGTAGACACCAAAAATAAGGTTATGGGCGATTTCGGCCGATGGTAAGGGGATGTGGGGGACGAAAATGTACCAAAATCTAGGGTTTTTCGCATTTTTCTCAAAAATGGCTTTAAGGATTTTGATTAAACTTTCAAATTATCTTTCTCTAATCAATACCTAACTTTTCTTCTCTATGCATATCTTCATGAAAACACGGTGAACGGAGATATAGGCCTATGAAGCAAAAATAGGTTTTTTGCGCTTTTTGGCAAAACGGCTTCAACGATTATCACCAAACTTTCAAGATGTTTGCGAATAGTTAATACCTACATATTGTTCTGAATAAATGTTCCTCTGACCGTCCATTGAACAAAGATAAAAATCAAAATGGGTCGAAAATAACGTTTTTTCGAACATTTCCGTAAATTCCAGGGTATATGCTTCAACAGATGTGATTAATCTTCCAGAGTGTGTTTTAGCTACCCATACCCACATTTCGTTCTGTGTAATTATTTCTGTATTTATATGTTGAACGGAGATATAAGCCAAGTTAACTCAGAAAAGGAGATTTGTCGAATTTTAATTTATCGGTATTCCAATTTTCTCAAAAACGGCTCAGACGATTTCTGATCAAAGTTACGAATGACTCTCATCTAACTAGTCCATACATTTTGTTCTCTATTAATGTTTCTGTAGAAATGCGTTGAAGATATAGCGCCCGCCTGGTAGCTGGTGTACGAGCTGGTGTGTGTGGGTAGTGGAAAGTTGTGTGTTGCTACGCACCACTCGTTTTTGATTCAGTAGGCCTCAAACGAAGAAAACACTCAGTTGGAATATTGTAAAAATAGTTGACGTTCACTATGATAGCTATAGTTACTTTTATACCGATTTTGCTCATACCCTTATTTTGTCATCTCATGTTGACCTGCAAGCGAAATCTCACATTTGAGCCGATTTGAACTGTTTTCGTCCATGGTGCAGTGCGGTCACTGTTCAGCAGGCCAAATTGGTTGGGTCTTTGACCTTCAAAATGTCTACTCTAGCCCTAACAGAAAGTCATTGCTTCCCCGAACACCTCGTTCCCCTTTTATTAGTGATGGAAACTCCACCTTTCCAGTTATTTCCAATTGACAACGCATTTCCCACTGTCCTGGACTTTCCCATCTATCTTTTCCCACCCCTCAATTTTAGATTCCTCTTCTCAACAGACAGCTCCTTCCAAGTCTGCCATCCTTTAGCTCTTGCGATACAATTGTTCCCAGTTCTCCCAATAATTCGTCTCTCAGTGTGCGCTACTCCTAACTCAACAGCATCTCTCTCCCAATCCCTCTCTCTTCTCTTAGTATTTCACAACCAGTTTCACATCTATTGAGAGTCCCTTGTGCGCGTTTATATACACATGCTCATACCAATATCGCTATTCCGTCAAGTGTAATACCTCACTCACACTCAATCACGTTAATTTATTTCTCGGTTCCAAGCTCCCCCAATCGTGCGCCCGACAGTCACAGACACTCAGTCGATATTCCTAAATATTGCTTTTCGGATTCTGAAGCCTTTGATACATAAAGATCTGAAAAAACTCAGTACTTGTGTGAAAATGCAGAAAGTCAGAAGGTAGTCGAGGACAGTTTCAGGAGTTTCAGTCATTAAGCAACCATCGTATAAGTGTCTCATTGTGGTGCCAACGCTAATGTCAAATGAACGAAATGTATAAGGAAAACACTACGCTTAACTTCTGTATAATTCCTGTTGAACGCGATATTTTCATTTTGTGGGCGCAGTAACAGCTGTGTGGGACCCACTGACACCAAAGAGTTGCCTCACCTCAGCTATTATGAGCTCATCAAAAACACCAGACCGGCATGTTTTCACGTGTCAGCGACGTTTTAGGTCCCACTGTGAACCTTTACACACCAAACGACCAAATGTCCACTGTGAAGGCCCCAATTGAGAACTAGTAGAACATAACAAGCGAATAATACAAACCAACTACTACATGTACTACACAAATATACATTACCATTATTGTAGTGAACGTTAAATGTTCAATAGCGAGTTTACGAGAAATGCACAATTGACTGTCACTTACTCTAACTGTGCTCTGCATCCATCCAAAGGGAGCGTGAAAAAAATAGAAACGAGTTCATTAATAATTTTGAAACAATTCAGACAACAGTTATAACCGAGAGAATAATCAAATAAATGAAAATAAAAGCACAAGTATCAGTTATTTTTTCGCATTGTTTACTCAAACCCTCACGTAATCCTTGACGGATTCTGAAACCAACTACGTACCTAAACCAATTTACGTAAATATATTGGGTGGAGCGTCACGCAACCCAAACCCCCGTCAATTGAATGACGCCTCGGTGTGCGTACGAACTTTGTTCGGTGGATTTCTACGGAAAACTTCAAGGAGGAATTATCTGGCGCGACATCACGCTACATTCAACAATTCCACGCACACTCGAAGATTTGTATATCCTAATCAACTAATGAATCATATTTTGCACTCAGTTTATGCGAGCTTATTGGAACACGACGTTCAATAGCGTGAACTCGTGACCTTTATCGAGAGACCAGCGTACGAGTAAAGGTACTATGAACGAGATTTTTTTTGAGTGATTCGTATCTGCAATTCTGGCATTATAGGGGAAATATTGCGAGAAAAAAAAATTAGCCAACAAAACGATGCTTCATAATACTTTTACAGAATACTTAGCTTATTGGACTGATACGCGATTTTAATTAAACTGTCACATCATCCTCTACTATTCACTGGACCTAACTTTCATTACATGTAAATATCTCCGTGAAAACTCGGTGAACAGTTGGCCGACGAAGCAACGCTTTTTGGGTGATTTCTGGCGAACTTACAGGGCGTGTCTTCAACTAGCCAATGGCAAGTTATATTGTTCCTCAGACAGTTCGTTGAACCGAGATAAACAATCAGAATTTGTCAAAAACCGTGTTTTTTCAACGTTTTCGAAAATTTCACAGTAAATGCATAACTGAACTTGATCAAGCTGGAGGAGTGAAATGAGCGGTGAAATAGTCGTTTTTCCAAGTTTTTAGAAAACCGCTATAGCGATTTCGATTAAACTTATTGAAGGGGGGGGGAGAGGTAGGGGGCGCTTTCAGTTAACTAGTTCCTAGAATTTGTTCTTGGTGTTTTGAGAGGAGTGCGTTGAATAATTCTCGTATATATCGAACCGTCCAATTTCTGGGGGGTTGAGGAAAGTTTGTGTGTTGTAACGCATGCAGATATTTTGATGATAATCTGTAATTTCCAGCTTTTTATAATGTCTAGCGTTTAAAGTTGATAAAGGGTCCTGTGTGTTTGGTAAACGCATAAAATGGTTCGGTATGCAGATAACGAATAAGTAATACATCAGATACCACAATTTCCATCGACAGTATCAAGCCATGGGCCAGGCGAGAGTTGTTGAGAGGTTTTGAGCTAATTGATTGACACGTCTGCTAAAGTCCCTCAACCTCACAACCTTCGCCAGTGATCATTGAACTGTGAACAAACTACCTCTCAGGCGCAAGTCTGAAAAGTTATGTTCCAATCAGAAAGTACAAGAACAGTTGACAACTCACTGAGATGTGTTCAGGAGGCAAAGCGCTGAAGGAGACTGGGCGCAACGGGCACGAATTAATTGCACGTTACATGTCACCCGAGACGAAATATCGATCCTCCGAGCCTTGACCCACGACACGGATTACTTATTCTATTCTTTCAAAGTTGTTTCAAAACGCTCTTTGGACGCGATTTAAGTGCTCGACTGTTAGAGCTACGTCACATGTGAGAAGTACAACTCAGATATGACAAGGCGAAAAATAGGACTGTGGCCGAGTGCGCTTCGTTGGAATCAACGACTAACCAAAAGCAATTATGAAAGACCCGGCGGCGGGTGTTCAGTGATGACGCAGATGCAAAACGTCAAGTTGAAAAAAGCCCGCTGGGTTTTAATATCATATTACAGAACCATATGGCACGTCAAATGATACACCTTTTAAAACGCCAATAAATTTTTCATTCTCGCGTAATTCTTAATTAGCATACGTTCTCTCTAGTTAATTAAACCTTCTATTTCTACAACTTCAATCCTGTTCCTGTAACAGAAGTATCATATTTATAAAAGTTATGTTTTCCAAAGGGTGAGGGGGCCTCGTCCAAAGCTCCGTTTTGATTCAGTTATTAGAACGTTCCCCAGCGATAAACTCGATGAGCGTAACATTTCGGAATTTATTGCCCCTTTATTGACTTACCAGCGAGTAGATTATTTATGATAGTCAACATAATTTTTCTTCTACTTCTTTACGAAGTAGAAAAGAAAGTTACGCCATTTTGCTCATTTTTAAAGAACTAATAACTAACTATAGTTACCACAGTGATCAAAATACCAACTTTTTCATTCTCACAAACGGGCCTACGATTTCGATTAAACCTTTCGTGTTGACTGTTCTAGACAGTACAATCGTATTATAAAATTTTCATCAGGGAAAAAATGACGAGAGCAGCACAATAAATGGTCAAACAGTTGAAAGCTATTTTAGTGCGGGGTTTTGAAAATAATTCTTGCTTGTATAACGCTAGCTTTCTCAAAAGAGACTGCCTTTACGATACAAGCTTAATAATGTCCTGAGAAGATCAGGAGCAACCATAAATACCTGAATTCAAACTAACGTCGTTTTTTACAAACTTTTTTGGCAGAAATTGTTGGTGATTTATTGTCAACAATTTATCGATGTTGTCTTGCTGACAGCTTCTTCGTCAGTTTTGTTGTATCAATACGTCATTTGGAACGTAGCAACACACAACTTTCCACCACCCCTTTAAGTTCGAACACCAGCTGCATATGCGGGTGCTATATCTTCGTTCAACGCATTTTTACAGGGATATTTATGGAGAACAAAATATAGGGACTAGTTAGCTGAGAGTACTCCGAAAGTTTGATCGAAATCGTCTGAACCGTTTTTGAGAAAATTGGAATACCGATAAATTAATATTCGACAAATCTCCTTTTCTGAGTTAACTTGGCTTATATCTCCGTTCGAAATGTATATACGAAAATAATTATACAGAACGAAATGGGGTATGTGTGACTAAAAGACACTCCATTAGGATTTATCACATCTGGTGAAGGAGTTGCCCTGGAATTTACGGGAATGTTCGAAAAGACGTTATTTTCGACACATTTTGATTTTTATCTTTGTTCAATGGACTGTCAGAGGAACATTTATTCAGAACAATATGTAGGTATTAACTATTCGAACACATCCTGTGAGTTTGGTGAAAATCGCTGAAGCCGTTTTGCCAAAAAGCGTAAAAAACCTATTTTTGCTTCATAGGCCTATATCTCCGTTCACCGTATTTTCATGAAGATATGTATAGAGAAAAAAGGTTCTCTGCAACAATTCACTTTGCACATGGCTAATTCTATTTAATCAATTCATTTATCACTCAGTTAATTTGAACTTGGTCAAACAACGCTTTATGGCAGCAGGAAGCGGCAGCGATTACAGTTCCAGATTTTATAGTGCTGTTCGTACTCATTGCAACACCATTATTGAGCAATTGATACACAGATAATTAATGAGGCTGTAAACACAAATTTGTTTGAGAAGGATAGTAATTACTTTTGCAGAGTTGTTGGGTAAAAAGTTTAGAACTGGTAGTAAGCGAAACAGCAAAAGTTGAAATTCACGAATTTCTGGAGTGAGCCCTATGTATCTCATGAGCGTTTTTAAACACTCAATCTTTAGGTATTGGACTGGGCTACAATACTAATTTCTTTTAACATTCTACAAAAACTCCAGCGGAGTTTATAGGAGAAAAACTGCGCTAAAAACGCTTTTCGTCGAAAATTTTGATAATTTATTGTGCAGCTCTCGTCATTTTCCCACGAATGGGAATTTTACGGTATAATTGCCTTATTGAGACCTATCAATATAAAAAATGTAATCAAAATCGTTAGATCGGTTTTTGAGAAAACAAATTTGGTGTTTTAATCACTATGATAACTATAGTTGACTTTCGGTGGATTTTGCCCACACCCTTATTTTTGCGTCCCATGGTAACCTGTAGGCTAGATATCAAGTTTGAGCTGATTTGGTACGATGTTTCACTCTAAAAATCGTTCACAGACACACAGACATACAGACACACACATCGTTTTCCCAAATAGTGTTATTCGGACTCAGGGGGGTCTGCAACGTAAAGATCTGAAGAGAACTCAAAATTTTTTTTCAGCCGATTACATAACTTTCCTTTCTACTTCGTAGAGCCAAGGAAAGTAAAAAGTTAGGTATTGATTAGTAGAAGATAATTTTAAAGTTTAATCAAAATCGTTAGAGCCGTTTTCGAGATAAACGCGAAAAACCCTAGTTTTTGGTACATTTTCGTCCCCCACCCCCCCTTTCCATCGGCCGAAATCGCCCATAACCTTATTTTGGTGTCTACAAAAAATAACAAACAAAACAAAAAAAGAACCAGCTCAATCGGATCAGCCGTTCTCCCGAAATTATGTTTTTTGGGCTCAGTAGGCCTCAAAACGTAAAGATCTGAAGAAAACCCAAATTTTTTTTTACACGATTACTATACTTTCCTTCCCTTCGGGCAGCGGAAAGTAAAAAACACAAGAACTTAATTAAAACTGTCGGAGTAGTTATTTGGTGTTTCAATGAATTATAGTCAGTTTTGGACCGATTTCCTGCAAATTTTATATAATTTGAGCTGATTTAAGCTATTTTCTCACATTCGCGCTCACAGACGGACCACTCCGCGTTTTTCGGTCTCAGAAGCCTTTTAACGCGTAAAGATCCGACGAAAACTCGACATTTTTTTCAGTCAATTACACAACTTTCCTTTTTTTTCGATGAGGCTAAAGAAAGTGAAAAGAGCTGGAAGCTAAGTGTGGATGAGAGTTAGGTGTTGGGCAAGGTATTGGACGTGCGAAGAGTTGATAGGACCATAAACGAAACGAGAACGCGGTTGGGTTGAAAAACACGGGGCTGCGAGGGAGATGGGGAATCCAATGAGCGTAAAGCCAGCTAAATAAACTTGCCTTAAAACAGCGGCGGAGAAAAAACACCCCGCTGGCTGCCTCTTCAGAACTTTCGGTGGTCAATAACGAGTGCACCCCTGGTGAGTCTTCAGAACTGCCACACCTCGAAAGTGCTTTTAGGCAACTTTATTTAATTTAAATCTCTGTGGGGATTTTTTAAAGTTATGTGGATATTTTCGAACTTTCATGTTTTGTGGGGTGTTTTCAAGTTGACTACATCACACCATCTGGATATTGGGCACTAAATAGAAGTGGCGCCGGTCCAAACGGTGCCAAAGATAAAGCCCTGCTATGAGACGTTTGCTTCGAATCATCTCATCTACTTTGTCAGACGACTCTGCTTGTAATCTCTAGCTCGTCCCACGAATCTGCCCATTAGACACACTATCAAAAAGACCCGAGGGCCGCTCCGGTCCTAATCGTTATGCCGCGAGGGAGAGGAGGTGGACAGCTGACTGCGAGGGGACGCCTAAACAATGAAATGAAAGACAAGAGACACAACCCACGCTACCCCAAACAAACTACGATGACGAAGGCGGCGATGCGATCGCTGCTCCAGAGTTGGTCACGTTGACGGACAGAACGGACCCGTTTCCTCCCTCAGGTTTCTTTCCCCAACTTTAATAACGTTCTGGTTTCCCTCGAGCAGCAGAGGGCTGAAACAAAGCGAGAAAACTGGAGCATTAGGAGGGAGATGGGGCTCCAACAGTCTGTCAGAGGAGAGCGATCTCAGCCAGAAGCCATCAATGAAAATTCAATAGAAACATTTGTAGCCCCACCACACACTGTATCTTTCCGTTGGCCGCCACTTCGTGTGTTACAAAAACTGCTTCTTCGCTGGTTTCCTTAGGTCGCACAAAAAAGGGGAAACACAAAGTGACTCATACTCAATTCTGAGCAATTCCTGCCTGCAGCATTCATCCGATCAAATTAAAAATAACTTAATAAAACCGAATACGCTGATTCGCAACATGTGAGGCTCTGGAGGATGTGGAGCTCCGTTATCATCGAAACAGAGACGATGTATACAATTTTAACTAAATTGAGTTGCTGAGAACCTTGATAGTTCGGTCGATGGGCAACGCGTGAGAATAGAAAGTAAAAGAAAAGATTTGGCTGTTCGTTCTGGCACATTCATGAAGTCGACCGCCGTAGTCTGGTAAGATCCTCAGACCGGATGCATGAGAGTGAGGTTAGGGGCACTTTCCAGGAGGACGATAATAGGATTCTCGGCGCTCCCACCACTGGAAACGAAATTGCAGACACCGCCGGTAATAGCGAATGGCCGATGAATTGTGAATAAACGCGAGGACTACTGAAGCAACGGAGAATTCGAGTGTATCGGCAACTCGACGACATTCTGCCCCCTCCAAGCAGCAGGAGTTCGCAAGATCCTAAGACCTTATCCGCATTCACTTCAAGTCGATGACAGATCTTAACGAATCTACCTCGGGAGGGTCCAAACAGCCTGCAATAACCTGTAAACACGCTACAAGCGGTCACAGAGCTATTCTGGCCAGAAATACACTTCAATAACGCAAACCACTAACGCACTAAGCTCTTGTGGGAGTAATTACCGGGAGAATAGCTGAACACCATTCATACCACAATACTTCCACTGGCACGCGGCAGCTGTCACACAGTCGACAGTGAGGTTCTGCCCATTACTCACAGGAGGCTATGTGGTTACTCGATGCCACACTTCCGCTCCCAAAGCTCCTTATGCAATCTTCACCGCTAGTAACTAACGATTTGTCAGACAGCTGAAGAATCGAGATGAAAAATTCTGTTGTGAGACTTCCTGTTTTGTTCTGACGCTGAACTTACCAGGGATAAGAGTTGTCAAAATCCTATCCCCAACCGCACCCAACACCTTGCGAAGACAAAGTCAGGAATCGCTCATCGGAGTTTTTGAGCTAACTTAAACAAAGTGTTACTATTTTTTTCTCAGAAAAATTGTTATTTTAATTACTTTTCTATTATCATAAATTTCCTTCACTTTCTTTAATTAGTTGTCTCTTTCTTTTCCTCGGCTTCCTTTTATCATAGTTTTCATTAATCTCCCCCCTTCCTGCTTTCCTAAATTCATTTTGGCAAATTTCTACTTCCAGTAGATATGTAGAACCTCTTGCCAAAAATTCTACGTCTCGATATCACGTTTTGAACTCCCTACTTCACAGGAGGACTTCAGAATCAGAAGGGCACGCGTCGGTCTGTTCAACATGTTTCGGTAAACTGCAAGGATATTCTCACGTTCCCTAAAAAGTAGAAAGGAAGGTTATGTAATTGGGTCAAATTCGACAGTCAGCCTGCAGACAGCAAACTATCGGCGTCCTTAGTGATCACAACATCAAACCGAACGGTTTTTAGAGAAAACGACCGTATCAAATCAGCTCAAACTTGATATCTCGCCCGCAGGTTACCATAGGACGCCAAAATAAGGGTATGAACAAAATCCACCGAAAGTTAACTATAGTTATCATAGTGATCAAAACACCGAATATTTTTTTCCTCAAAAACGGCTCTAACGATTTTCATTAAGTTTTTTATATTGATAGCTCCCAATATGGCAACTATACCATAAAATTCCCATCTATGGAAACATGACGAGAGCAGCACAATAAATTACCAAAATGTTCGAAGTAATCGATTTTAGAGCGGGTTTTAGAGAAAACGACCGAACCAAATCACATCAAACTTGATATCTAGCCAGCAGGTTACTATGGGACGCCAAAATTAGGGTTAGAACAAAATCCACCGAAAGTTAACTATAGCTATCATAGTGATCAAAACACCTTTTTTTTTATTACCACCAATTCTATTAACATTTCAGCGGAGTTGATATATATTAAGTTCCGGAATTTATTGTGCTGCTCGTACTCGTTCGGGAATGAGTACGAGCAGCCCTAAAATTCTGAAACTGTAAGCGCTACTGCTTCCTGCCGCCGTAAAGCGTTGTTTGACCAAGTTCAAATTAACTGAGTGATAAATTAATTGAGTAAGTAGAAAGAAAGCCATGTACCCGAGTGATTAGACGTAGAGCTAAGGAAAGTTGTGTGTTGCAACGCATCAGATATTTTGAAAGGGTTTGTGAATGGTTGAATGTATTCACAACTTAGCATTCTCACTAAAAAACATTATTCCTTCAACTGTAAACGATCTTGAATAGATTTGAATGTCTAGGTTTCAGTCCAAGTCAAATGTTCACTTTCAATGTTATCGAATTTACAACTGGTCTCTTAGCTATTTCATTTTTAAAAATATCTAAACATCTTCGCTTTTCAACCAGTTATCTGTCTATACAGGGAGTGCCACGCGTTCCATGACTTCTACCTTCTCTATAGAGAAGTCCTCGTTTATACGTGTTTTTTTATAATAGAAAAGTGAAATTCAGTGCGGGTAAAAAACAAGTGCTCTAAGTGTAGGGTGGTGTGAAGGATCGTCTGGTGTGAGGAAGTGGGTCACACGCTACAATGGCGCCGAGCGATATTATCCCCAGTATCCCGTCTCTGCGTGCAGTTCAACGACACCCACCCTTGTAAAAATGACTGATCCGCTGACGATAATAATCGTTGCCGGCGTTTCGGACGTTAGAAATAACTTTTTACTTTCAAGTTGAATACGTCGACCATTCGAACGCTTCACCGAAAGAAGCTGTTTTTTTTTTTTTTTTGCTTTATGAATTGAGAAATGTGTGTTAATTTTAAAATGTATGGTATTTATTTGGAACATACTCGTGTTTGCCAAACACTGCTGATCTAGTCTTCTAGGGGTCGACCTGTCCAGACCTCTCCCAGGGAACAGTCATGCGTGCGAGTACAACAATCATATTTTTTATTTTGCTTTCTTTAGCTCCATAGAGTTGAAAGTATCGGCTGACGTTCAATAAAGAGCAAGGAAAGTATAGTGATACAACAAAAAACACAAAAAACGACTTTTTGTCTTCAGATCTGTACGTCTTGAGTCCTACCGGATTGAATAAAACGGCGTGAGGTTTCTGCATCTGTAGTAAGATCTGCGGGGGTACGGCTGGACCGATTGAAATACTCCTTTTACTTTCCGCGTCACAAAGGGTAAGAACAGTATTGCCACCGTGGCAAAAACAAGTTGGGGTTTCTTACTTCACGTTTTGAGGGTTGAGAAAACCCAGCGCTGTGCCTCTGTAGCTCAATTGGTTGATCCAGACCACTGGACGAGCCAGTTCCTTAGGAGACGTGGCCACTTAAACACGCAGCTTCACTTCTTTTCCCTCAATGACTCTCCATTCTGCACGTCTTACGCCTCTAGTGAGGAAGAAAGGGGGATGGAGGAACAAAGTGTACCAAAAACTAGGGCTTTCTATAACAATTTTGAGTAAACTTCAAATTACCTTCTGCACAAGATGTTTTCAATACATATATACTGTTCTGAATAAATGCTCCCATGACAATGCATTGATCAGAGATAAAAAACAAAATGTGTCGAAATTTTTTTTTTTTACATTTTCTTAATTGCCAGAGAAACTGCTTCACTGGATCAATCTTACGCTGTCTTCAACAAACCCACATTTTGTAAACTAGAATTATTTCTGTATCTATCTAAAATGATATAAAGGCCATGGTAGCTCGGAAAACGATATTTATAACGCGCTAATTTATTGTTTTCTCAATTTTCTCAAAAATAGCTCTTACGGATTCGATCAAATCCAGACGGCACTCTCTACTAACTAGTATAAACACATTCGTCCTCCATAAATGTTTGTGTTGAAATACGTTGAACGAAAATACAGCTCCCGCACAAATCCCGGTCGCCGAATTTACGTGGGTTGCGAAAAGTTGTTTGTTGCCCCTCAATTTTCAGTTTTGTTCGTAATTTCTTGAGGCGAGAAAATAAGGTACAGTTTCGATTAAAAACGGGGGGAGAGAGGAAGGTGTGACGAAAACTCATCAGGATCTTCTCATTCTTCTTCACAGCGATATTTCATTGTGAACGTGGTGCTATATCTGATTTTTACTTTCCTTAGCGCTTACAGTTCCGAAATTTTAGGGCGGCTCGTACTCGTTCGGGGATGAGTACGAGCAGCACAATAAATTCCGGAACTGTAAGCTCTACCGCTTCTTGCTGCCTGAAAGTGTTGTTTGACCAAGTTCAATTATTGAGTAAGTAGAAAACGAGCGAATTGACGTAGAGCTAAGGAAAATTGTCTGTTGCAACGCACAAGATATTTTTTTAAAACACTAGTAACATTCCAGCGGAGTTTAAAAAGAAAACAACCGCGCTAAAACCGAGTTTTGCAGAAAATTTTGATAATTTATTGTGCTGCTCTCGTCATTTTCCAACAAATGGGAATTTTATGAAATAGTTGCCTTATTAGAAGTTATCAATATAAAAAATTTAATCAAAATCGTTAGTCGTTTTTGAGAAAAAAAAATTTGGTTTTGTGATCACTATGATAACTATGATTAACTTGAGGTGGATTTTTTAGATTTGGACCGAACCTCAAGAAACCACTATTTTCACTGAGCAGTCAAGACCCTCAACCTTGAAATGAGCAAGTTTCGAAAAGAATTAGGTTGTTAGTAACTTCTACGTACAGCAGATTCATATGGTTCAATCTAGTACGAGGTATTGAATACTTAACGACTTCCACGATTGTCAAATAGGGCTGGTCAAATATTTCCAAGGGAATCAAGAACATCGAATCCTGTTCTGTATGAGTTCGGCGTTCCTCCAACAAGCGTGACCCCAACTACCTCAACTCCTGATTTCCCCAGACAGTAGTTCCCCATTTACTTATTCAAACTGCGTCAAAGAATAGGCAAAGCATCACCTCTCGCCACGAAGTAAAAAAATAAAGAAGAAAATCTAGCATAAAGCAGGGCCGAGCCCTACGATCGAATTTATGTTTGAACTGACCGGATAACGAGACCAAGAATTAACGGCTGTAAATTTCAAAAAATTAGATTGTGGCCGGTTAATCGAAAAGGAAGCGAAATAAAGGGAATTAAAGGACAGCGCGAACACGAAGTGAAACGTTTGGAGCCGGTCCAACTCGTGTGAACTAAATGGAACTCGGATTTAAGGAGACTAGGATAATTACAGCGGTTATGGAAAACTACCGGCGTTTTGGGAGCTTGGACGACGTCCAAGTCGTCATCGAATCAAAAGAACATTGAACGGAGGCACAAAACACGAGGTACACAGGGCGATTGTCAATCTTCTTGTCACACGCCTTGAACGAACAAAGATTACCTTCGATCTACAAAGATTTTGAGCCACTATTCTTCATAAATACGCATAGAAGAAAGTGGTGGCACAAAATTAGCATTTAAGAAACGGAGTTATTACGTACAGAAATGAAAGTCAAGTAATCGGCTGACATTTTTACTTTACCCTACAAAAGGGCTAACGGAAGTATTGAACTAATGCAAAAAATATCTGGTGCGTTGCAACACACAACTTTCCTTAGCTCTACAACAATTCACTTTGTACATGGCTAATTCTATTTAATCAATTCATTTATCACTCATTTAATTTGAACTTGGTCAAACAACGCTTTATGGCAGCAGGAAGCGGTAGCGCTTACAGTTCCGGAATTTATTCTGCTGCTCGTACTCATTGCAGGACCATTATTGAGCAATTGGTACACAGATAATTAATGAGGCTATAAACATAAATTTTTTGAAGAAGGATAGTAATTACTTTTGCAGAGTTATTGGGTAAAAAGTTTAGAACTGGTAGTAAGCGAAACAGCAAAAGTTGAAATTCACGAATTTCTGAAGTGAGCCCCATGTATCTCATGAGCGTTTTTAAACACTCAATCTTTAGGTATTGAATTGGGCTACAATACTAATTTCTTTTAACATTCTACAAAAACTCCAGCGGAGTTTATAGGAGAAAAACTGCGCTAAAAACGCTTTTCGTCGAAAATTTTGATAATTTATTGAGCTGCTCTCATCATTTTCCCAAGAATGGGAATTTTATGGTATAATTGTCTAATTGAGAGCTATCTATATAAACAATTTAATCAAAATCGTTACAGCCGTTTTTGAGAAAAAAAATTTGGGGTTTTGATCACTATGATAACTATAGTTAACCTTCAATGGATTTTGTCCATACCCTTATTTTTGCGTCCCATGGTAACCTGTAGCCTAGACATCAAGTTTCAGCTGATTTGGTACGGTTGTTTTCTCTAAAAACCGCGCTAAATTCGATTTCGTCGAAAGTTTTGGTAATTTATTGTGCTGCTCTCGTCATTTTCCCACAGATGGGAATTTTATGGTATGATTGGCATATTAGGAGCTACCAATATAATGAATTTAATTAAAATCGTTAGAGCCGTTTTTGAGAAAAAAAATATTTGGTGTTTTGATCACTATGATAACTATGGTTAGCTTTCGATGGATTTTTCTCATACCCTTATTTTGGCGTCCTATAGTAACTTTCGGGTGAGATATGAAGTTTGAGCTGATTTGGTACGGTGGTTTTCTCTAAAAATCGTTCACAGACACACAGACCATTTTCCCAAATAGTGTTTTTCGGACTCAAGAGAAACGTAAAGATCTGAAGAAAACTCAAAATTGTTTTGTTCAGCCGATTACATAACTTTTCTTTCTACTTCATAGAGACAAGGAAAGTAAAAACGTAAAGCTGGGTTTTCTTCAGATCTTGACGTTTTGAGAAACCGACTTGGAAGAACCTACTTGCGTGTGTCTGCATTAAGATTTGTTGAACGACTAGTCTGAATGAGCCTGTTCTTTTTACTTTCCGCTACCCGAAGGGAAGGAAAGTATAGTAATCGGCCCAAAAAAAAAATTTGAGTTTTCTTCAGATCTTTACGTTTCAGACCCTACTGAGTCTAAAAAACCTAATTTCGTCGCGTGGTCCGTGTGTATGTGTGTGTGTATGTCTGTGTGCGTGCGTGCGTGTGTGTGTGTGTGTGACGGCTGATCCGATTGAGCTGGTTCTTTTTTTGTTTTGTTCGTTATTTTTTGTAGACACCAAAATAAGGTTATGGACGATTTCGACCGATGGAAAGGGGGGTTGGGGGACGAAAATGTACCAAAAACTAGGGTTTTTCGCATTTTTCTCTACAGCTATAACGATTTTTATTAAACTTACAAATTATCTTTCTCTAATCAATACCTAACTTTTGTTCTCAATACATATCTCCATGAAAATACGGTGAACGGAGATATAGGCCCATGAAGCAAAAATAGGTTTTTTACGCTTTTTGGCAAAATGACTTCAACGATTATCATCAAACTCTCAGGATATTTTCGAATAGTTAATACCTACATATTGTTCTCAATAAATGTTCCTCTGAAAGTCCATTGAGCAGAGATAAAAATGAAAATGTGTTGAAAATAACGTTTTTTCGAACATTTCCGAAAGTTCCAGGGTAATTTTTTCACCAGATGTGATAAATCCTAATGAAGTGTCTTTTAGTCACCCATACCAACATTTTGTTCTCCATAACTATTTCTGTATATATATGTTGCACGGAGATATAAGCCACGTTAACTCAGAAAAGGAGATTTGTCGAATATTAATTTATCGGTATTCGTATTTTCTCAAAAACGGCTCCAACGATTTCGATAAAACTTTCGGAGTGCTCTCAGCTAACTAGTCCCTACATTTTGTTCCGTATAAATGTTCCTGTAAAAATGCGTTGAACGAAGATATAGCGCCCGCATGTGTAGGTGGTGTTCGAACTTAAAGGGGTGGCGGAAAGTAGTGTGTTGCTACGCACCAGATATTTGTATATTGCGCTCGATCGATCGGCTCCCCGAAAATAAATTATGAGCCATTGCCGTCGACGGGAATAGCGTGGGGGGTGGGGGGGGGGGCTTGCAAATTTCGCTTGAAAACAGCGCTCCAAAAATAATTCTGCGTAAATGTGGTAAATGGACTAAACCAAAAGTTTTTGTTGACATTTTGAAAAACTTCTCACTGGATATCTCCCCCGCACACCATTTTTCTCTGCGTTGATTAACAAACTTTCTAACGCTTTTGATTAAACTTCTAAATTATCTCCAATCCAACCCAACTCCTAACTTTCGTTCTCTATAAATATCTAGGTGAAAATTCGATGAACGAACGTATTGAGTTATGAAATGAGGGGTTTCTGTACTTTTTGGAAGCACGGCTATAATGATTTTTATTTAACTCAAGGCTGTCTCTAATCAGTCGATACCAACATGTTCCCCATAATTCTTCTTATGACAGATCGTTGGACGGAAAGAACAAGTCGGAGTATTTCAAAGGCATACCTGCACGGAGTGTCTGCCAGCAACCTATACCCACATTTTGTTCCTCGACACTATGTCTGTGACTATCCACGTCCGTAGAACGTTGGCAAATGAGATAAGCAGATCTTAAAATTTATTGCGGTGGATGCGCTAGAAAGCGAGTTGCGACTTTTACTTATCTGATATTTTTGAAAAAGGGGGCACACCCAATAACATTAAGATCGGATAAAATTGCGTTACAGGTTTGTTTTTATAGTGGTGCCATTGTGATGAATGCAGAGTTAATTAGTACAGAAATGGCGAGACATTAGGGAACAGAGATGAAAATCCTGATGTGTCGAAAATGTTTTTTCGAGTTCAGTGCCTTAAAATTCATGATGAACAAATAGATAATTTCTTGTTGACAGTTTGCAAGGGTTCATGGGGCAGCTAGTAGCAGAATGCACCTCGCTGTACAACCCTCCGAATAACTAGTGCATAAGTTACTGTTCAGTTTGGTGCCCGAAGCCACAATTTTATGACTAAAGACGATAACGTATTTTCCCCAGTGGGGTTTTCTTCACCACCATCTCATTTTCAAGCTCTTGCCACCAGATCTGTCCCTTTATCAAAAACGACTGTATAACACTCATAGGAGAGTTATATCAGTCGAAAGACATGGAGTTGCAGTTGTTTTTTTTCCTCCGAGGGCATGCGGGACATGGTCTCTTTGTCACTGCAGCCACACGTGGGCTTATTGTGACACAGGCCCTTCCTTAGTAGGTGTCGTACATACCCGCCCCCTTTATGAAGCCAAGTATGTCCTTCACCGCAGATTCCGCTATGATATGGGGCTCAATAATCCCCTGGGCAAAATATTCAAAGCGTTTGACTCACATAGGATGTGCTCCGCCGTCTCGTCCTCCTCACCACAGAGTCTGGATTCTACCGCCTCTGAGATGCCCATCTTGTTGAGGTGATACCTGAGTGGGCAGTGTCCGGTGAGGAAGCTAATCAAGACTCTCAGATCCCTCCTGGAGAGTGTCAGCATCGCCTTTGCCCTTGGACCAGAAGGCGTAACAAGCCTTTTCGATTGTCTAAGTCGTGACAGGCGATGCCAATGGGCGCTATTTTCCTGTATCTCCCATTCAGGTGACTTTTAGTCATACCTACGTGAGGTTCAGGCCCAATGGGTAGGGTTTCTGTGCCCTTCTTCGCAAGGTGGTCAGTCTTTTCATTGCCCTCATGCCTCCTGTGAGCCAGCACCCAGATGAGGGAAAGCCTATTGTGGGCACTGAGCTGCTTGAGCGCATGAAGGCATTCCCATGCCAGCCTGGACCTGAAGCTATAGGCTGCAAAGGCCTTTAAGGCGGCCTGGCTGTCCGATAATATGTAGATACGCTTGCCCTTGAGTCCTTCAGACAGGATCTCTTCCGCGCAGATCTTTATAGCTAGGATTTCAGCTTGAAATATCGTGGCGTCCTCTCCCAGTGGCTTAGCCAGACTGCAGTTGGGCCCAACAATGCCCAGTCCAGCTCTGCCTCCCATGACTGAACCATGGGTGTACCACTGCAGGGCGCCCACCTTGGTCCAGAAAGTCTCCTGCTCCCATCGTTCCTGCGAGTGGATACTGACCCTGAATTGTAGCCGAAAGTTTTTTCGCTCTGATATGACGTCGGTAGCAAGGACTACTGCCTCTTCCAGTTTGAACTGTCTAGTTGTTCTTTGCAGGCTTGCCTCAACCCTGGTGGAGATGTTCCCTGTCTGCAAAAGCCTTACTGCTCCCAGGTAAGCAGTCCTCTGAATATGTATATGGAGAGGTGAGATGTCTACAAGGACTTCCATTGCAGCGTAGGGCACGTATTCACTGCCCCTGTAATAGCTAGGCTGCTTGTCGCTGCAGTTTCTGAAGGTTCCCTTGGGCTGCTAGCTGGCACGTTGCCTTCCACCACACCGTGGAGGCGTGGGTGACACAGGGTCTTATTATCCCCTTATAGGAGTTGCAGTTCAGCTAGCAGGTGAGAGCACAAACACTGATTCAGCATCCCCTCAGCGGCAGGTTTGGTCATTTAACCTTCCCCCTCCCAGTGGTGAGCTGTTCCCCATGTGTTACCATGCAGAGGTAAGACCCTGGGGAATCCGTACCATCTGGGAGGAATTCTTAATCTGGTTTACCACCTGATACAACGATTTACATGTGTGGCCAGTTTCAAAGGTCAACTGCGACCGCGTTTTCTTCTCGTAACCTTCTTCGTCAACTTCAAAAAATGGGTATAAGCTTAGTAGCAGTCAAAGCTAGAAGGTCACTGACTGTTGTGCGAATTACAGCATTTCCTCTGCACTGGAGGTGCAAACCTGAAGGATGGAATATCTTCGAGGGAAAATAAGTGAAGCCACGCACTGAAGTCGCCATATCCCTAGAGGAACTGGCTCATCCTGTGCTCCTTTGACGAGAATTCTCATTTCACTTGCCAACAGTCGCCTCTGCTCGCACCTAGTTACACTCACTTGCTCTCAGCTCTCGTCCCTAACCCAGTTCACCTATCCAGAGATACAACATGGGCATAACAGTCCTCTCACTCATCTCATTCCTCAGCTATTCTTCACTCGTACTAAACTCTCCAGAACGCTCCCCTTCTTTTATTAGGGATTACCCAAGACATAAAAATCGAGTTTTGTCCATAAGTAAGATGCAGAAACTGTTATAAAAATACAATTTAAAATAATGTGAGCGTTTCCTGCCCAGGGTCACAACAGGAAGCCGCACTCCCCGTTAATTTTGGCACGCCACCAACAGTTAGAACTCATCCACACTCTGCCATCGACACTATAGCATAATTTTCGTAATGACGCCCGTATGTGAAGTTTGTGAATAATTTCAAGGGGTTTATAAAGTTCTTATCGAGTAGTATGATTCCCGATTTGCTTTTTGTAATCACAGCAAACTACTGCTTTAGCATAACGACTTTTCACGGCATACGTGTACACATTTTTCTGAGAACTTTTATTACAATAATCCTTTCCTTTCATATTCAAGGGGCTAATTTTCATTATTTTAATTCTCCGTGAAATTGACACACTATACCGTATTCTTCGTTCACCAATTATTAAGCAAGTGAGGGATCACATGTTGCAGTACTATTAAACTTATTCCCCGTCGTTTGAGCATACTGGAAACTTCTGAGGCAGAAGATAAAAAAAGTAGGGTAAATTGAGGTTTAACAGAGGCCAATGGATCGTCTTTGTAGGAGATCTGAAGTGAAGTATTATTTCATTTGAAGAGTATTAAAGTTGGTAGAGGTTATTAATATAACGGATCAATGGCTTAATTATACGAACCACATTTATTAACAGTCATGCGCCTTTGAGGTAAACGAGAGTTTTATAATTTACCGAAGTCGAATAGCGTAAATTAGAAAGAAAAGGTTCAAACAAGTGGTTAGTGGGCAACAAGTTAGAATTATTGATCCGTCAGGGTGCACCACGCCTCTCTTTCTCCTCCCATCGTCTTTCCTTTTTGGGGCTGCCACCGATCCGTGTTCCAGCACAGCTCCCTACCGTCCCTCCGACCTTGCTCTCTGAGACCAGAAGGACGCCGCGCTGACACTAGCTCTGCCTATGAATATCTCTCCCGCTCCTCGTAAACGTTGCCGATTTCCATTGTAAATTTATATCTCGAGATTTGCATCCTCCTTGCGCTTATCGGGCTCCCGCTTCTTCTTCGTAGTTGACTTGGAGGATTATCACAATGTGATAGGCATAACGACCACTTAAACAGAGTGGAGAAGAGAGGTTTTCTACGAGTACTTCGTCGGCAATTTCTTATTCATAGCACAATTGTCATTTCTCATTTTGTTGAGAGTTGCTCTAAGTAAATTCCCTGTGGGAACCACACACACATTTCCCCCTCATTTTCATCGAATTTGCGTTAAACTAGCGTTTAACCCTATCCGTTATTCACTCAGTATATGAACTTGCAAAACAACTTGTTTGAACTTGGTTTTCATTCTACCCCGGCCTGCATTCGCGCTGCCTATCATTTTATTTTACTACCACAGCGTCCAGAAATAGGTTCAACTGCGAAGCTCAACGGTGAATCTGGTAAAATTCGATTTTAATCTTAGCTCCTATCATCTTGTCGCTGTGCTTCTATCATCATCACTGTGCATTTTCTTTTTAACAATTTCCGCTGTATTCGATTTCATTTATCTGAATACAAGAACTGGTCAATTTGATTAGTATATTTCGGAAATCCCCAAATTAATCATTAACGTTCTACGCTGAAACTGGTTGAGCTTAAAGGTCCAGAATTTACTGGGCTGTCGCTACTTACGCTACGAAATCGCTCTCCCCCGAAACGACCGAGTAAACGCTTTGAAAAGACGATGGAAAGAAAATTATCGGAAGATTAGAAATCGAACGTGGAGGCCCTGATCTATTGCCGACGAAGTTATGGGTCAAAGTAACTTCGATAGCTGCTACGCGAATTGTAATGATACCAGCACGAACGTGGTCTATTACAGTGGAGGGGAAGTTATTTTCATAATGACACCAGTATAAACTTCGATTGTTTCAAAAGAGACAGGGTCCCGCAGGTCATTAGATCAATCGATCATTACTTTCAATTTTTCTTAATGGAACTATCAGTCATCGTTTGATTTCGTTTAAAACATTTTACAGACTTGTGGGATTCGAGCAGCAAGTGTGGTTACTATTTACGAATATTAGGCTCGATAACTTTCGATAAGTGTGTCGTAGGGAGTTCACAACTCCTTTAAAAGTAGCTCTTCTAAAGCGCTCTAAGTTCAGTTATGTTTCAGACGCATCTAGGAGATCTCCCTTTTCCCTCGTGTAAGAGAAGATGTAGCCGAGGCTGGTCTGCGCACGTGTGTTCGCTCGAAGGATTTCCGCCTGCATATTTCATAGAGCTAAGGGAAGTAAAAAACCAAAACCGACATCCCCTTTCGCTATCACCCTAAACCTGTCAGCTAAACACGAAGAAACGTAGAACGAGCTTCTAGTACCACGTATCAGTGTTCGTCTGTTAACGAAAATTCTCCATCTCGTCTCTCTGATCGAAGGCCCTTGGCTTCATAGTTCAAGAAAGCTGGGGTTCTCACCTACTTGGAGTTTGAGAATATATTGAGGTCGTTTCGACCCTAAGGCCTTTAATCATTCGCTCTACCGGACGGGACTCGTTCCTCTGAGCGCAGGCTATCCTAGAGGAAACTTCAGAGGGAACCGGCAACCAGATGGTCTTTCGCTCCGAAATCCAGCTCCGGTGGTCGATTTGCACGTCAGAATCGCTCCGGATCTCCACCACTGTTTCCGCTGGACTCGTCCACGCCAGAGGCCCCATCTTTCGGGTATTCATTGGAGAGGAGAAGTCTTTAACGGGACTTTACACTTCACGTCCTGAGTAGTCCTAGTTACACGCTTTGAACCAATTCAGGCTACACAAGACTCTGGAGGGGAAAAGGAACGACTTTTGCACGATCAAATATCTGGTGCGTTGCAACACACAACTTTCCTTAGCTCTACAACAATTCAATTTGTACATGGCTAATTCTACTAACTCAATTCATTTATCACTCAGTTCCTTTGAACTTGGTCAAACCACACGTCACAGCAGCAGGAAGCGGCAGCGCTTACAGTTCCGGAATTTATTGTGCTGCTCATACCCTTTATAGGACCATTATTGAGCAATTGGTACACAGAAAATTAATGAGGCTGTACACGAATTTTTTGAAGAGGGATAGTAATCACTTTTGCAGAGTTAATGGGTAATAACTGTTAGAACTGGCAGTAAGCGAAACGGCGGTAGTTGAAATTCAGGAATTTCTGAAGTGAGCCCCATGTACCTCATGAACGTTTTTAAACACTCTCACTTTAGGTATTGGATTGGACTACAATACCAATTTTCTTTAACTTTCTACTAACATCCCAGCGGAGTTTATAAGGAAAAAACTGCGCTAAAAACGCTTTTCGTTGAACATTTTGATTATTTATTGTGCTGCTCTCGTCATTTTCCCACGAATGGGAATTTTATGGTGTGACTGCCATATCGGGAGCTATCAATATAAAAAATGTAATCAAAATCGTTGGAGCCATTTTTAAGAAAACAATTTTGATCACTATGATGACTATAGTTAACTTTCGGTGGATTGTGCTCATACCCTTATTTTCGCGTCCCATAGTAACCTGCGGGCTAGATATCAAGTTTGAGGGGATTTGGTACGGTCGTTTTCTCTAAAAACCACTCTAAAATCGATTACGTCGAAAGTTTTGGCAATTTATTGTGCTGCTCTCGTCATTTTCCCACAAATGGGAATTCTATGGTATAATTGCCTTATTGAGAGCTATCAATATAAACAATTTAATCAAAATCGTTAGAGCCGTTTTTGAGAAAAAAAATATTTGGTGTTTTGATCACTATGATAACTATAGTTAAATTTCGGTGGATTTTGTTCATACCCTTATTTTGGCGTCCCATGATGACCTGCAGGCGAGATATGAATTTTGAGCTGATTTGGTACGGTGGCTTTCTCTAAAAATCGTTCAAAAACTCATAATTTTTTTTTCAGCCGATTACATAACATTCCTTTCTACTTTGTAGAGCCAAGGAAAGTAAAAATGACGAAGGGAAATTTCTGTAGCAACCGTTGGGCTGACATGGAGGTGGTTTTCGCAGGATAGGTCTCGGTAAACGAGCACGATTATGAAATTAGTTTCAAGGAAGTCCCTTTTGAGTTTATCCGAAAACCCGCAGTACTCATTCGTTAGTGCACCAGATGTTTAATTTTCCATGATACAGGAATATTTATTGCCACGCCAACTGGTTAGTTACCTATCTCTACAAAGGGGGTTTGTGCTAGCTGATGTAGCGACTCATTTTTATACAACCGAACGGTTCAATTCACATGCTTACCGCAAATAATTCATCCATCAAGTAATTGTGAGTAGTTTAGAAGCATTAAGTACCGAAATGATACGTCTAAAATGCATAATTTGTAACACTTACGCGGCCTCCGTTTCACCATGTAGCGTGAAGAGGCACACGTTCGACTCAACGAGTTCCGATAACTCCGTGGCTCCGTAGATCTGAAGTCTCTCGACCGACTCATAAATATTCAACGGAGTGCGTGGCATCGATTGTTACATTTGCAATCAATGACTTCAGGGCGGGGCTATTCCCTTTTAAGACAGTCCATCAAGTCTCCCGCCCTTTCAGAAGTAGAAGATCACTTTGAAACCAGCGCACACAGCGATGAATCGTAAACCTTTCAACGTTTTACTTTCCTTAGCTCCGCGAAATAGAAGGGAAGTTGAGTAATTGATGAAACAAAAGGTTTCTTCGGTTCTTTGCGTACAAAGGCTTCTGAATGCAAGAAGAGAGAAAGGCCTGAGTGCACGATAAACAAATCTAGTGCGTACCAACAAATAACTTTCCTCCACCACCTTAAATTCTACGATATCCTGTCTATTCGAGCGATGTACGAAAACATTTACGGTCAGCAGTATGTGGGCAGTTGAAACCAACCAGAAGGTTTAATCTTTAGTGCCGTTTCGGAGAAAATTCGAAAAAACCTAATTCAACGTTGAAAATCGCTGAATGTACGAGAAGCTGAGGAACGTCGTGTGATACGCCTCACCAGATATATATCTATAGAGAGGTCTTCTGCCGAATTGACGTACACCATTTGACAAATGACACAGTGTGTCTTTGCAATTGACATCGTTGACAACCTTATGGGAAGGGGTTGAGTTTGACGGCTGCTCCGAGGGCGTCAGATACGCCTAATAACATCGCAATCCCTCGTAATTCGACAACGTTTCAAAGACTACTTTCAGAACATGCCTCTCACGCAATACAATGATGATCTACAGTCTGCCAGTGGACGAGGGTTATAAGAATATCTGGTGCGTTGCAACACACAACTTTCCTTAGCTATTCAATTCACTTCTTACATGGCTAATTCTTTTTAATCAATTCATTTATCAATCAGTTAATTTGAACTTGGTCAAACAACACTTTACGGCAGCAGGAAGCTGTGATGCGTAAAGTTCCAGAATTTATTGTGCTGCTCGTACTCATTCCAGAATCATTACTGAGCAATTGGTACACAGATAATTAATGAGGCTGTAAACACGAATTTTTTTGAAGAAGGATCGTAATCCTTTTGGCAGAGTTATTGGGTAAAAACTTCCAGAACTGGTAGTAAGCGAAATGGCGGTAGTTGATATTGAGGAATTTTCGGAGTGAGCCCCATGTATCTCATGAGCGTTTTTAAACACTCACCTTATAGGTATTGGATTGTTATAGTATAGTTGTCATATTGAGAGCTACCAATATAAAAAATTCAATCAAAATCGTTAGAGCCATTTTTGAGAAAAATATTTGGTGTTTTGATCACTATGATGACTATAGTTAACTTTCGGTGGATTTTGCCCATACCCTTATTTTTGCGTCCCGTGGTAACCTGTAGGCTAGACATCAAGTTTCAGCTGATTTGGTACGGTTGTTTTCTCTAAAAACCGCGCTAAATTCAATTTCGTCGAAAGTTTTGGTAATTTATTGTGCTGCTCTCGTCATTTTCCCACAAATGGGAATTTTATGGTATAGTTGGCATATTAGGAGCTACCAACATAAAAAATTTAATCAAAATCGTTAGAGCTGTTTTTGAGAAAAAAATATTTGGTGTTTTGATCACTATGATAACTATAGTGAAATTTCGGTGGATTTGGTTCATACCCATATTTTGGCGTTCCATAGTAATCTGCGGGCGAGATATGAAGTTTGAGCTGATTTGATACGGTGGTTTCTTCTAAAAACCGTTCACACTCACAGACCATTTTCCCAAATAGTGTTTTTCGGACTCAGGAGAAACGTAAAGATCTGAAGAAAACTCAAAGTTTTTTTTTCAGCCGATTACATAACTTTCCTTTCTACTTTGTACAGCCAAGGAAAGTAATAAGAAAATATCTGGTGCGTAGCAACACACAACTTTCCGCCACCCCTTTAAGTTCGTAAACCACCTACATATGCGGGTGCTATATCTTCGTTCAACACATTTCTACAGGAACATTTATGGAGAACAAAATGTAGGGACTAGTTAGCTGTGAGTACTCCGAAAGTTTGATCGAAATCATTAGAGCCATTTTTGAGAAAATTGGAATACCGATAAATTAATATTCGACAAATCTCCTTTTCTGTGTTAACTTGGCTTATATCTCCGTTCAACATATATATACAGAAATAATTATGGAGAACGAAATGTTGGTATGGGTGACTTAAAGACACTCCATTAGGATTTATCACATCTGCTGAAAAAGTTACCCTGGAATTTACGAAAATGTTCGAAAAAACGTTATTTTCGACACATTTTGATTTTTATCTCTGTTCAATGGACCGTCACAGGAACATTTATTGAGAACAATATGTAGCTATTAACTATTTGAAAACATCCTGTGAGTTTGGTGAAAATCGCTGAAGCCGTTTTGCCAAAAAGCGTAAAAAACCTATTTTTGCTTCAGGGGCCCATATCTCTGTTCACCGTATTTTCATGGAGATATGTATGCAGAAGAAAAGTTAGGTATTGGTTAGGAGAAGATAATTTGAAAGTTTAATCAAACTCGTTAGAGCCGTTTTCGAGAAAAATGCGAAGAACCCTAGTTTTTGGTACATTTTCGTCCCCCCCCCCCCCTACACATCGGCCGAAATCGTCCATAACCTAATTTTGGTGTCTACCAAAAATAGCGAACAAAACAAAAAAAGAACCAGCTCAATCGGATCAGCCGTTCTGCCGCAAATCGAACGACAGACAGACACACACACACACACACACACATACACACGGACCACGCGCCAAAATTAGATTTAGGTTTTTTAGACTCAGTAGGGTCTGAAACGTAAAGATCTGAAGAAAACCCAAATTTTTTTTTGGGCCGATCACTATACTTTCCTTCCCTTCGGGTAGCGGAAAGTAAAAAGCAGTAAAATAGATTTTCTTCGAATTTATTGATAATTTATTGTGCTGCTCGCGTCATCTTCCGACGAATCAAAACTATATCTTATTGTCATGTTTGAATATGTTGAAAGAAGCGTCTAAGCAGAAATTGGTGTTTTGATCATTACGATAACTATTGCTGGTTTTGGATTTAGCTCAATGCGGATCCGCCGGCAAAGTATCAAGTTTGAGCAGGTTTAGTTCAGACATTCTCTTTCAATTGCGGCGACACAAACTATTTTCTCATACGGCGTTTTTCGATCATTGGGGGGAGCGTAAAGAACTTGAGAAAACCCATAAAACGTTTTACAGCCGATTACGTAACTCTCCTTTTCCGCAGGGACGTGGACAGTAAAATTTTACTAGGTCCCATTGGTCACCAACTGTTTGGTTTATCGTACGCCGAAAAATCCAGGGAGGTTTTCCACGAGTGAATTACTATTATGTGGGATTTTGGGAACCCTATTTTGAGCCTTTAAAAGGGCTGAAGGTGAGAATGGACGGTAAGAGGCAGCGAGCTACTAAGAGATTTTCCAGCCTCGATATAAAACAGTTAATACGCAACCTCCCATCTTTGTTGAAAGGGCTGACAACATTACACTGGCCTCTAGTTGATGCCAATGTGTAAATGTGGGTTTGACTACAATGCTCCACTTGACGAAACGTCAAACGAATATTATACATAAAATATCTGGTGCGTAGCAACACACAACTTTCCGCCACCCCCGTAATTTCGAACACCACCTACATAGGCGGGCGCTATATCTTCGTTCAACCCATTTTTACAGGAACATTATGGTGAACAAAATGTAGGGACTAGTTAGCTGAGAGTACTCCGTAAGTTTGGTCGAAATCATTAGAGCCGTTTTTGAGAAAATTGGAATACCGATAAATTAATATTCGACAAATCTCCTTTTCTGAGTTAACTTGGCTTATATCTCCGTTCAACATATATATACAGAAATGATTATGGAGAACGAAATGTGGGTATGGGTGACTAAAAGACACTCTGAACGATTGATCGAATTTGGTGAAGCAGTTACTCCAGAACTTACGGAAATGTTCGAAAAAACGTTATTTTCGACACATTTTAATTTTTATCTCTGCTCAATGGACTTTCAGAAGAACCTTTATTGAGAACAATATGTAGGTATCAACTATTTAAAAACATCCTGTGAATTTGGTGAAAATCGCTGAAGCTGTTTTGCCAAAAAGCGTAAAAAACCTATTTTTGCTTCAGGGGCCCATATCTCCGTTCACCGTATTTTCATGGAGATATGTATGGAGAAAAAAAGTTGGGTATTGATTAGTAAAAGATAATTTGAAAGTTTAATCAAAATCGTTAGAGCCGTTTTCGAGAAAAATTCGAAAAACACTAGTTTTTGGTACATTTTCGTCCCCCACCCCACCCCCCTTCCCATGGGCCGAAATCGTCCATAACCTTATTTTGGTGTCTGCAAAAAATAACGAACAAAACAAAAAAAGAACCAGCTCAATCGGATCAGCCGTTCTCCCGCACATCGAACTACAGACACACACGGACCACGCGCCGAAATTAGGTTTTTTAGACTCAGTAGGCCTCAAAACGTAAAGATCTGAAGAATACCCAAATTTTTTTTGGGGCCGATTACTATACTTTCCTTCCCTTCGGGTAGCGGAAAGTAAAAATATATTGAAAACGAGTGAAGACATCTCGTAACTCAATAATCTATAATTTTAATTAAACATTGAATAAAATAAAATTGTGCTTTGATAAGTTGATCATCCAGCATGTCAAACTGTTGAAGCAAAACATTTCGATTTGTTTGTCGATCAATTGATAAGCGAAAGCGCCCGTTATGTACCTGCACCGCGAGGTGGACTGTTTGGGTCAATCAAGACTCACGAACGTCCCACACCAATTTCATAAGCCACTGCACCAACACATAAGCTGCGTAACGATAAACTAAGCTCGGAATTACGTACAATTATATAAAGCGGCTTCAAGAAATCACTCAAGGCGCAAGACAAATTACAGCCTCTGCAGGGTTAACGAACTATTATCGACGACACATGTTCAATAATCATGCACATCTTCACAGACTATCACACAAAAGCCATCTATTTCGAATACAACAGGGTCAACAAATTAATTCTACGTCAAAATACACAAATAACACACGATAAACGGGAGGTTTTTTTCCAGACGTGGATGAGAGGTAAACAGGCTTTTTGACGCGATCAAACATCAAAACTAGTAGAACTGAAGTAGATGAATGTTCAATACCTGGCGGCGTAATGTTCAATAAAGGCGACAAATATTTCCAATGATCTGGTGAGGGCTGCCCACATCCTCCCAACCTCACCATCTCCTTCTCTTCGTGCATCGTCCATACATTACCCTTTCCTCCAAGGTTTTGACAGTTGCGTGTCTTGCTTTATGGTTAGTCTTCCTATCTTACCATCGTAAAACATCGAGTGAGGATAACAACCGATGAAAGTGACAATCAAGAAATAATAATAAGGCGAAGGGTTGATGGGATGATCAGAATGGGAGGGGGATGAAGGAGATGATCAGGAGAAGGATTTAGACCACAACCACATTTTGCGAGATAAATGGGAGCGTGACAAAAGGGAGTCACATGGACTTCAACATTTCGAAAATAATTATTCGAGTGACTTATTCGTTTTACAAAACAAGAGCGACACATCACAGAACCCCCCGTCGTACAAACTTCATTTTGTTCAGTCGGTTGGTAAACGACAACAATATCTACGTGTCGATTACAGAAAAAAACCCGACAGTTTAATACTCACAATTGAGGTTCCTTGAAACAAAGGCAATTTGCTCCCAAAGGCAATCTTATTCAAGATTGGAAAATTAAAAACGAAATTAACTATGAACAAAATAAGGGTGTCGATTCATAGTAAATACCCAGACGAATTAAGAAACGCCATTGCGGCGGTCAGTTTTTTAGAAAATGAAAACACTAATTCACATTTCACGGTGGAGGCAATACGAGCCCACGGGGACTCCACCTGCATGCGCCCAACCAGGGAAATGACTATAAGAGATGGGATTGGCCAACCTTCAAGGACCCACAGTACCTGTGCCTAAGGCGATGATCGCCCTAAGCCACTATGGGTTACTCCAGATGAGGTGCGGTTCTCTCCTTGATCCTTTTTTACGTTCGGTGTCCCGGAGCACCTGCACCTCAGGCGATGATTGCGTTCTAAGGTGCTAAGGGCTGCTTTGAAAGTAGACATTGAAATAGACAAATTTTCTCCGAATAGGCTTTCATGCATTACTTTCTTTCATAAAAAAAAAAAGGTCTGTGAAATTGTGCTGACTGATCCTATTAAAGGAACCGGGTGATCGTGGTCTAGTGGATAAGACATTGTTCATAATTCTCGACGTAATTGCCGTAATTTTTGACTGAGTCAGCAGCTCTTCAAAAGCATCTCCAAACCCCCCTCGTAACATTGGCGCCCAACGTGGGGCTTTACAGTGGAAAAATAAAGTTATGGTATATACTTGTGGAACGAATTTTCACGGGAACCTTTATGGAAAACAATATGAAGGCATTAAAGAGCTACAGCCACCCCTGAGTTTCATAAAAATCGTTTGGGAATTTTTACAAGTATATTCACTGGGAAACTGAAGTTAGGTGCTGATAAGTAGAAGATAATTTGAGAGCTCTAAATCTTTCGACGTTTAAAAAAGGAGGCGAACCCACTCTCCACCCCTTATTGATGAAAAAAGCTCACTACACTATTTTCGCGCCTTCAATGAATCTCCAGAAAAATAAAAGCAGAACCAGGTCAATCGGTCACACACTGACCTCACGCCGAAATAAGTTTTTTTTCGATTCAGTTGGCCTCAAAACGTAAAGATCTCCAGAAAACTCACGCGTTGATCATGAAGCTGCGCAAAATGTAACTAGTCAATATCCCAATATCTTCAGGAAGACATCTTGCTCAGGCTTAGTCAGAATAACAGCCCTTGGTGTCAGAGTGGAAGGGAGTTGGGGAGTCAGTTGAGTAAAGTTGGCAGCCTCTGGGAGGATAAATAAACGAATGTCTTATCCACTAGACCACGATTACCCGGTGCCTTTAATAGGAGTCAGTCAGTACATCTCCCCCCTTGTCTTTAGCCGTTGCTCCTGGAGCGGCTAAAAGACGAGGAGGGAGATGTGCTGACTGACTCCTATTAAAGGAACCGGGTGATCGTGGTCTAGTGGATAAGACATTGGTTCATAATTCTCGACGTAAGTCACGTGCACGATTGCCGCAATTTTTGCCTGAGTCAGCAGCTCTTCAAATGCATCTCCAAACTACCACAGTACAAAATCACCAGTGACTCATCGTCAACATAGTCAACTTTCCGCTGAGGCATTAAAAGCTCCCTTCCCCTATGCCTCACACTTGGCACCAATTTTCATCACCAGCACGTACTCCAATAAGTTTTTCACCTGGTTATTACAGACTTGTTATCACGTTCTTTATAGAAACTGGAATCATTTAAAGTTCCACAATTGATTAGATTGCCTTGCCCCAATTTAAGTCATGAACTTCAATAAGTGACCATCGTATGGGTAATATATGAGGCTGTGACCGTTTGGATTCCGGAATTTCTGAGGTTCCTCCAAGTTATCTTATGGAAGTCATTACACTGTCATTGTATAACTAGCTCATTGAACTGACAACACGATTTTATTTATATTTGTGGAGCCCCTACGCAATTTTCTTAATCAATTTTCAATAAAACGTACACTCAGCGCGCAGAAGTAGGAAGCTCAAGGAAGGAAGGGAGAACTTTCCCTCACCCCTGAGGCCAAGAGTGGAGCGAAAGGCTCACAAACCCGCTCTCTCCTTGAACTGGAGGAGGTCGAAATGAACCCCATAAAACTGCCGCAGCAGGGAGAATTCCATTCCTTCATTCAGAGTCCCTGTTCAGCTAGGAACAAATAAGAGCTACTTACCTCTGCGCACCAGCGTCACTTAAAGTCAAGTTTTGATTTGTTCATCGCCTCCGTACGGAAGTCGTGCCACGGATTCTACTTAACTGGAGAAGCTGGGTGGAAACTCAATCATCTCTTTCGTGGGCCATTATCGTGGGGATCACGGTTGCCCTTCTGTGTGTGCGAACCAGATGCTACTATAGACAGGATAGCGTGCAGTAAAAATGGTTGCCTTTCCGAGGGCTGGCTCTGAGGGGGTACATCTCGTGATGCGCCTATTAAGTTACGCCTCCGAGACAGTTTGTAGTGTACAAAGCGCATCATGATGCCATATACTTTATCTTGGTGTAAGAGTGATGGAACTACGGACAGAATAGCCTTTCAGTGAGTGGGGACAACCAGTCGAACCTTTGGGATATTGTTTTTGCACGCGCAAGACTTGAGAGGTGAAAGCTAACCACATCGGTATGGAGTCAGAACAATGTTTATACCGTATAAGCGGAATTTATAAGAAAAAACTGAACTAAAATCGATTTTCGGCCAACGTATCACAATTAATTGTGCTGCTCTCGCCACACACACACAGTCGATTGTCTCTTATTAACATTATACCGGTTGGAACTGCCCAATAAAAAATGTATTCAAAATCGTCAGATTTGTTTTTGTAGAAAAAGTATTTGGTTATTCGATCACAATGATAACTACAGTTAGTTGTGGACGAATCTCGCCATTATTGTGTCGTCCCATACAGATGAATAGGCTAAATATTAAAGGGAAATGAACCATTTTTTTCAAACGGTATTTTTGCGGACTCAGAAGCCCTTAAACCTTTAAGACCTGAAGAAAATTCACAACAAACATCGGCTAGTTACTTCGAAGGGTGACGGAAAGGAAAACAGACATTTTGGAACTGGGATATACGGGAACCCTGTGACATTTAAACGTCCGGCAATTCTGGGAAAATACGAAAACGGGAATACTTAGGGAGACGCTTTTCACGGATGGTACCAGAATTACTCAGCAACGGGGCCGCCTATCCGGCAAAATTATTATTTTAATAGTTTTTTGTTGGTAGAAATATAACCTTCTTATAACCGAAAGCCGATTTGGCGACTATTTTTCATTTTGCATCGCCCTCAGGATTGAATTATAGTCTGTTTTTGTTACACAGCGTGTCATTTCTTCCCCACAAACATTTAATTTCGTCGCACGTTATGCGAATAAAAACTTAACTAACAAATAAATTTAAAAAATCAGTACGTCACTATTTTAATTTTTGCCTCCTCTAGACCAGTTACCCGAAATGATTGGTCGCGTCTACTGACCGCAGAACCTACAGCAACACGAAGCAACGCACTCGAAATGTAGTTCGGGCAACTTATTTCAATTAACGAAGCGGAACTAATGAAGATATCGAGCCTCTCGGGCCCGCGGGAGACCTGTTGCCAAACTTAACAGAAAGATGGTAGTCGTGGCACACTCTCCCGCCCACGTTTGAGATTTTGCGATCCTCCAGGCGAATAACGCGAACGAGAATAAATATTCGTCGATGGAGGGAGTTCGTATTCTGCAATTAAAAACTAAATAAGTTGTTTTTCTCGCTCAACATTTCTGTATCTTCTGAATAAAAATGAGACGAGCGAAGAAGGAAAAGTGCCGGAATAACATTAGTATTTTTTACTAACTTCCAAACACCATAATCTTCCGCTTCAAATGCTGATTTTTCTCATTTGAAAATAGAAAGCGCCTAATTTGAAATGGAAAATATCCAAACGAATGTCTTGTTTCGCGGGAAGTTTTTCGAACGAGCCCGGAGTTAGTTTAAATCGGATTCCGATCGTTCAAAACACTTCGTTTTGGCGGCGAGCCAATTGAAGAGTTGTTCTGAAGGTTGTAACAGGTTAACGAAGGGAGTGTGGATATTTACGACTCAAAAGGGAGGCAGAGCTATCTGGGAAACAGGAGCCCTGCTGTCGCGTCCTGGACAGCAGATTCCTGTAATGGAATAAAACCTTTAGTCGCCAGAAATTCTTAATTTGAAATGGAACATTTCCTACTGGTAGTTTGAAATGAGGCATTTTTAATTCGAAAATGGCAAAGTCCCTACTACAGGCACTTCATAATTAAAAATAGTTAAATTCATTATTCAAAATGGGATGATTTCAATTTTAAATGAAAAGCCCTCATCAAATGAACGCATTCCAATATGTTAATGACATTTTTTTCTTTCGAAAGTGCGGACTCATAATTTGAAAAAGTAAACGCTGAAATTGCTATCAGGCGATTCCAATGTTTTGAAAACGCAGCGACAACAGGGAGATCCCTAATTTGAAATGGTGAACGAGGAATTCAAAATAGAACGAAATGGAACGCATTCAAATTAGAGCTGTTGTAACGGGAGCACGAGAGAAGTAGAAACGAGAGTATAACTTTTCAACTGAGGGCCTCGGAAATTAGTGCGAATTGGGCGAAAGAATGGAGTTCTCGATTACACAATTAAATCTTTGGTCCGAAATGATAACAGGATAACGGTAAAATTATTCGAAAAAAGTGTCCACTTTGAAATAAATTAAATAACTGCACGCAAAAATTAAAAACTATATTGCTTCCCGGTTTAATTTCCACGGTTCTTAATTTGTAACGAAAAGTCCTATAAATGAATGAACGGCGAGTATGAAGTAGCAATTGTCTACATTTACAAACTGCCTAAACATTTTGCCTCCATCTTTCCGATGTAACAGAAAGCTCCCTTATAAAAGCAAATATTTCCCACTTAACGCAATACGAAGGTGACAAATTCTTGACTCGCGGGACGATCGCAATCCCTATATTCAATTGTGAAATTCAGTTCAGTTCAGTCAAATTTTGGAAAATTCAACGAATTCATTTTCTAAACCTCTGCACATCAGCGCATTTTTAAATAACGTGCGACGGGGGCATAAAATTACGACGTGCCCAATAAGCACCTCGAAGGGGAGAGGAAATTAGGACAAGTGGAGCAACATAAATCTGGAATTGTAGGAGTAGCGATTTAGGGATTGGAAAAATAAAAATAAAAGGACAACTTGCGCATTTCTTATGCACTTTTGCATTCCATGACGTTAATGTTCATTTCCTGATTCAAATCGCACATATTTGAGATTTTCTGAGACAATTTATGGTCGGAGGTATATTAAAAGCAGCGTAGCGTATAGCACCAGGCGCTGTTTTTATAATATTACGAATGAATAAGAAAGGTAAAACAGGAAAGGTGGTGGGTGGGGGGGGGGGGGTCGTGGAACATTTTTGTAAGTTACTTTAATAATAATTCCTAACAGTTGACGATTCAGGTAATTCACACAGATAACATTTCTGTAGTAGTTGTAACTATAAAATGGAGGAGCTACGTTTGACGAGATTATGAGGTCACGAGTTCGTTGGGCGCCGTGTGTCACCTAGCGAAGAGTTTATCTGAGCAAATGAGGCTGGTATATATGCAAGGACGGTCGACGACGTCCGACAAATAAGGGTGAAGACAATTTTGTTGTAGATCTGGCATAATCAGAGCTATTCAACGCTTCTTACGGTTCTTCCCAAATACTGAGCCTTCGGCAGGCAGTCTCACGGATACAAGTTAAGCATTCTATCATCCCAAGAGAACTTCTAGGGAAGGCGAGAAGCTCCAAATACTTGAGAAGTAGAATCAGCCTGGAACGCAGTAAGTGAATAGCAGATTTGCCGTTTCTACACGAGGGATTCATTCGGTCCAACATGGGAGAGATGGGCTTCTATTAGTAAAACGAAAGTAGGGGAGAAATGAGAGAGTGAAACCGGAAGTGCCGGTTCTGGCCCAATTGGAGTGGGGGAAGAAAACCAAAAAACCAAGAAAACTATAGTACGAGGTTTTTGGCCACACCCCCTGACCAATCACGTTGTAGTATGTCATTTTTACACCCCCCCCCCAGCCTTCTCCCACGAGCCTCCTGGTGAGTGTACTATAGTAGGAGTACCCCCCCCCCTTGTACAGCTGAAAGTTTGATGACGTCATTTTTTTAAAAAAAGTTCCTTCCCTGGGATCGAACGCAGTACCTTTTGTATTATAGTCAGACGTCCTATCCACAAGGCCACAACGCAACGTTGTAAAATAACGTAAACTTGTGGTATAAGAGGGGCAGACGCGACATCCTCCTTGTGGGACGCTAGAGTGATCATATGATCGTTCAAGGGCATGACTCATCAGCATGACGCAATACCAGCTGCCTCAGGCTACTGCCTAGTATTCTCGGAAATGTTTAATAGGTTTCAAAATATGATGCGATAGCATGACGTGTTCACGTGATCAAGACCCCCAACTCTATATAAGCTGAGCGGATCCATTCTCAGTTTTAGTTCTCGTTTGAATATTACGCGAAATTAACCTACAACATGAGTGAATTCAGTGCAATTAACGGAAACTTGGTTGGAGGGGGGGGAGGGGGAGTACCCCTACTATAGTAAATTCGTAAGTGGGAGGAGATTGTAAGGAGGGGGAGGGGGGGGGGGGGTAAAAAAGGTCATACTACAGTATGATTGGTTAATAATTATGGTGGAGGGGGTAAGGGGCGGGGTGGAGGGGATAAAAAATGACGTACTACAACGTGATTGGTCAGGGGGTGTGGCCAAAAACCTCACCTTCTTCCCCCACTCCAATTGGGCCAGAACCGGCACTTCCGGTTTCGCTCTCTCATTTCTCCCCTACTAACAAACTGTGCGGAAAGGTATGTCGGGTAAACGTTAAGATGAATTTCGTACAGTGAAAACTAATACACAATCGTTCATGTACAACGCACCCTGTTTCAACTGATAAATACGATAAATTAAGCGTTTTCTACAGGCTTCAATACTGCTGATTAGGAGTTGAATACCTAGACTGGGGAGAATTTTTCAAGGGTAAATCTGAGCGTGGCAGTTAACATGCGACCTGAAATTCTAAGGGATGACGGATCGTCGCTTGGAGAGATTGTAAGGGTTGTGTTGTGCGGGTGACGCATTAGAGTTATTGAGGTTAGTCGATAATTAATTAGAGCTTTGAACCTAGTAAGGGGAGAACTACAATTTCATTGTGACCGCTCCTCCTAATGTCATCATTGGTCAAGTCTCCTAACGTTCTGTACTGATTCTACTTCAGAGACAAATGGGAGATGTCAGCGAGGAACATCGTGTGTTGAATCATTAGACGAATCTGTCTTCCGCTTTTGAAAGTTCCGCAGAGTTCAGAGCTTTATTTTCTTCCGTTTTTCCTGGCTGTATAATGAGGCGAGCTGCCAAAGGCGATTATTCGATTGACCGTTGATTGTATCTCATTCTATTTAATTCGGTTTTTAGTCTCAAGCTAGCAATTTTTTTTCAGTTTTTAAACTCAATCGGGTTTATATTTGCGTATAATTTCAATTATCCATCACCCCGAAAATGTTTATATTTTTGCGTGTGATTCCAACTGCTCTTCCGGCATGTAAATGAAGAAGTGTTTTGTATATTGTACATCGTAAGCCTGGAAGTAACAACTTGAATAACAAGCTATTCGCCCTATCTACTAGTAATCTATCTACAGCAAGAAAGGTTAAAAAAATAAAAGCTAATAGGTTGCGGGAGATAAATGGGTGTTGTAGGGGTTAAAAAAAAAATGTGCGACTCACTGCTGGAGCTCCTCCTTACATATTGCCTCTAGTTGTCCCATGATTTTCCAAGATTGTTGCAAAAGTGTCACAACGCCTTTCGTTACGTCCATCGTGCTTCGAATTAGTTGTGGGAAGTAATCAAAGAAGTTTTGATTTCCGTGGAATTGAAGTGTGATGTGTCAAACTGTTCAATTGGTTGGGGTTACTGAAGAAAAAAGTGGACAGTTGGTGATATTGAGTAGCGTAATGGTTGCAGAAAAGCAAAGGAAAGCGAGCTGCGTCTTTTTAGAGCGTGAAACGCCGATATTATCAATTAGTTTTCAACTCTCTATTTACTGATATGTTTTGTGAACGGGGAAATGTAGTCTGGCCCCAAGCACTATGCGTTCTGGGGTGTACTGTGAAGTGATCTCAAAATATAATGTTTACTTGTGCTTTTTTCGTTTCTCTCGATTGATTAAAGTGGTGGACATTCAAGAATTCAGTGAGTTGCGACCAAATCTCAGTGGCAATTGTTGAGTGGTGGTGATTGCGGTGTACGCAGGATTGTGGTATAGCAGGATTTGGTTCAATTCCTGAATGGGAAAGTTTTTGAAGGCGAATCTCAGCCCAGGGAGGCCGATGGGACCACACGAATATCCCACCAGCCTAAATGAGCCCTTTATATTCTACGAGTTCTCACTTGGTGCTTGCGATTCGACAAAAAATATGTAACCTAAATCCTCCACGAGGAACACAAATTCTCCGATGGGCACAAAAAACCTTTTCAAAAATAACGAAAATGATAGGTGATCTATCCTTCAAGTGTCAGAAGCTCGTAGCGTAACTGCAGATGAAATACAGGATCCAAAGCATCTCTCAAAGAGGATGTTTTGCAAAAAAACCAGGCGAAAAGGGCCAATTAGGTTATCAACAGGCGTTCTTTACGGGCTCATCTCTGAAACTCACACTTCCCCTCCGCTGGATTCACCAGTGGAAGACCTACAACTGCCGGTTGCTACTCTTGAAATGACTTTCAACGAGTTTCTCCTCAGAAGAGCGTCAAGCTTGGAAACTTCTGACACCGCCGTTACGTAAGTTCTACATCTAGAGGTGTACTGAGGTAAGTTTTGAGACGTTTGAAGAGCTGCTGACTCAGTCAAAAATTAACAGCAATCGCATAGAGCTTTCGCCGAGAATTATGAACCAATGTCTTAACCACTAGATCACGATCGCCTGGTGCCTTTAATAGGAGTCAGTCAGTACATCGGTCATCTGACTGAATAAAACGTTTTCATGCGTTCTTATACTGAGTTGCGAAACGATTGACATCAAAACGTAACGTTTTTTACACTTTCATTTAAAAAATGCCACGATTTAAATCCCTCTGTTGCTCGTCCATCGGACATAGCCCTATAATTCCCCGTACATTTCTTTTATAATTCGTAGAGCGGAGGTCTACTCAAAAATATAAGTTTTTAAAAAAATGTCTTCAAATCATTGGGAAATAAGAGCAAAACCAAAATATGATACTATTTTCTACAAACCAATAATTAAACTATTCTCCAATAATTCTGTGAACAACATCAAAAGAGAAAAACGGCATTTGTCAAACTCCAAAACGTTTTGCAAAAATGAAAACCAATATTTAGTGTCTTATACCGGTCAATACCTAAATGTAGCTCCCCGTAAACATTTCTCTCAAAATTTGCTGAATTGAATGAAAACACTGGCGTCCAAAGGTTAAACCAATTAACGAAATGTGTGTCTAGGGAAGTTGTGTAGCGCTTAGCAGTTAAGATTATTTTTAAAATGTTTTTGTTTATAAGGCGTATCATTGTAATTTCTGTACGAAGTGCTGATTTAGGTTCGTTTGACTATGAAGAACTCCTCTCTACTTTCGGCGTATCCAAATAACTGGAAAAATACGTGACGGGCGCGTTGGAACTAGTTTTTACATGCCGTGGGAGGGAAGTTTTCGATGAGGACCGGGGAACTATTTACAACAACCTAATTCATTTCCACAAAATATAAATACTCGGTATTGGGAGCTAGCAGAACACGAATCAAAATGTTAAAGGTGAGAGCTAACCTGAGGATCCAAACTATTAGGTTGGCTACAAAGTGTGTCGTCCAGGATCCTGTTAGTTACCTGCTTATTTTTTCTCCATTTAACCCGCCCCAGTGTCTTAATTTTTCTGTTTGTTCGCGAATCGTCTCGTAATAGTGACAAACGTACAAAAACAGGGGAAGAAAAGAAAGAAATGGAAGCGAACACATAGCTCAGTAGAGTGGGAGAGATATTTCTCTCATCTCTTTCCCGTCCATCTCCCCAAATATTTCCAAGTTATGGAAGTTATTTGTTTTCAAGAAATTGGGTTGTGTCCGCCAGTAGGCAAATACTAAAGTTAACGTACCTGTTAGGTGAGTCCGTCTCCTCTGGCTTGTGAGTTACTGTGGGGCCCCACAGTAACTCACAAGCCAGAGGAGACGGACTCACCTAACAGGTACGTTAACTTTATTATTTGTTTTCCTTTCCAACTTCTTTCTCTTTTCATTTGGCCACTCCTTGGGGGGGTTGGTAGAAAAAGAATCGTAAGGTATGTTAGGATGACGAGTGATGTTTCAGTAGGATTGTACACACGCAGCGCAAATGGTTGGCAGTTAGTAGTATGTGGATACATATAGGGCGATGACCAAGCGACTAATTATGAGCAATTCCATCGTCTAAATTAATACCTCATCCTCGCCTTATTCCACAAGGTTTATGAGTGTTTGAGGAAAGCCCAAAACTGGAACGAGGGATGAAGGGACAGGGTAGGGTTCTGAGGACGTGCTCAGTCTTAGAGTCGAAAAATCCTGTTCATAACCTCCGTCAATCATCTCTTCGTATTGGCGCCCACCGTAGTATTCCTCAGAACTACAACACTCACGTGTTTGTCAGGCAGGAAAACTCAGTGCGATACAGTGGCCCAAATTCGTTTCAAGGGATCCTTCGTATACATCCTCTTCACCATCTCCACTCCAAGACATCTGGTTGAGGCGCAGGCCACTCTCTTCCTGCCTAATGGGCGAAAATGGGCCAGGCCTTGTTGAGGCCTATAGACTCATTGTGCGTATGAGAGCGTTCTAAAGCTTTGATGGGGCAGTTTTTTTTTCTTTTATCTTCTCTCTCTATTTTTTTCTTTTTTTTTAATATTAAATAAATATTTTGATTAGCTCAAGTTCTGGTTTTGCCGTGTCTCTGGATTGGTAATGGTGCTGCATGCGTCGGCGTGGTGGGTTGCCATGTTTCGAGTTTGCACCGTCTGTTTGTCCATGCTTGCGCAAATACTGTTAAGCGTCTGATGGCTGGTCTGTAGAGTGCGAGGGTGTGGGGGCCTCCTGCATTGGGGAGACCAACGCATCTGCGCACGTCCTCGTACAATGGGCAGGTGTAGAGGATGTGGTGGGCATCCTCCATTTCCCCCGTGTTGCATGGGCAGTCGCTAAATGTGCGTTTTTTGTAATAATAGAGGCGCACACTCTATCGGCTCCAAGGACCCGATAGAAGCTGAGTGACTGGAGCAGTTGGGTGCCACCACCCCATTTCTAGTCTTTGGCGAATCGACGGCAGTATTGTGTGTAGGTGCCTAGCTGTAGTACCCTCGTCCCACTGTCTTTGCCACTGGTCTATCACCCAATCCTGGGCTTTCTTCAGTTGCTGTTCTGTCGTTTGTAGATGGAGTAGCTCTGGTAGCAGGTGTTGGGCGGCTCCTGTGTATTGCGGGAGTTTTCATCTACGGATGTGTGACTTGATTACGGCTAAGTCTAGGAGGAGATCCATTGGGGGGAGTACCTGCCAGTACCAGCAATGCCTGGTGGGCCTGTAGGCCGGTAGTACTGCCAGCAGGATTTCTCTTTGGAGCGTACGAGAGTGATGCCTGTCTGTTTGAGAATGATTTACCCACCATCCCACTGCTCCGTACAGCATTATAGGCACGAACACAGCTCGGTAGTACCTAGAGCGAGTTTGCGCTGATGCTCGCCATGTAGATCCTGAGAGGGACTGCACATGCGCAGTGAGAGCAGCGCACTTGCTTCGTAGTTCTGCTAGGTGTGCTGTGGGTCGTACTTTGGCGCTTAGGGTGATGCCAAGGTATCTTGCCGTGGATTTGAGAGGTATGCCGATTCCGTGGCCTAGGTTCACAGAGCTGTAAGGCAGACTGACTTGTGTCCGCATTACCAGCAGCTGTGTTTTGGGTTTGGAGAGCTGTAGGCGTTTTTGAAGGCACCACTCCTCTATCAGTCTTGTCGCTCTTTGCACCAGGAGTAGGGTTGCCCCAGGGGAGTCAGCCCCTATAATGATGGCTATGTCATCGACATAGGCTATTGGGGGGAAGTTGTGAGTTTGTAGGAGGTGAAGGAGGGGGTCGATAAGAACGACCCACATTATGGTGGAAAGCACTGCCCCTTGAGGGCAGCCTGCTGTTATATCAAGTTCAGCTTTCTGTTTTCCATATCCCGTTGACGCGCGTCTGTCCTCAAAGAAGCTGGCAAGGAGGTTGAATAGGTTGGAAGGGAGCATGATGTATCGCAGAGAAGCTAGTACTGCGGGCCACCATACAGTATTAAACACTCCTTTGACGTCATAGAATGCTGCGACTACTCTCTGCCACTCTCTTCCACGCTTCCAGCACAATGGAGACAAACCTCTTCATTTATGACTTCTTCGCCCGTATTTATTATTCACTCATCTCTTGCGCCACAATAAACCACCTCTGACATCAACCGCCAGCTCACTTCCGTCTAAACTCTAATACCTCATTTTCGTACATTTCAATTAAAGAATTTTTCTGAAAACTTGAATTCAACCTTCTTAGTATTTATACATAAACACTGCCATTATTAAGGGGGGCGGGATGGCGGAGGGTAATTTTCTGCTGAACTTTCAGATTGATATCTGTTGCGGCCAATGGGAACAACGCTGGTTCAATGTTTTCAAGATCAAGCAAACGAACTATCGGGCTCTAATCTGAACATGAGCCGTAGAGGTATTGGTATTGTTCACTTAGCGTTCGAAGCCTTGTCCGACCGCTCTTTCGTTCGCCGCTTGTGCCCCCGCATTAAAAACAGAATTTTGATTTATTTTTCTTGACGTATAATTTTTATTTAGTTCAGTTAAATTCATTACGCTCACTGAACGCTCGCTGTTCGGAGTAGCCAGCATCGACCACTACTGGGCTCCACATCCCTGGCCAGGGACACGCACCTAGAACATCCGCATCGGTGAGTAGTGCTCGTATCATTTCGAACACAGCGTATCGAGCCTATACAGTCCACAACCAAATAATCACTAGGATTAATAATAATTTGTCTAACCCGCCAGGAGTGAGCGGATCATTTTTCGACAACACCAGCGCATAGAATCGCCAGTTTTGGGCGTACATATCATCATAAATATTCTGCAATATGCCGAAAACTCCGATATATTCGCCTTTTAAGCGTCCCCCGCACCTCGTCATTAATTGTTATTTAGTATGCCCTCGATACGAACCTCAGATCATCAGTTTTTTAATGTACTGATATATATATAGTTTACACAACACATAGTATATACACAATGGTGTACGGTTATAAAAAAGTAAAGTATAAACGTGTTCCAATGCGATCGCAACGGCTTTATATCAGGAGAACAAAACCAAATGTTGAAATTTCTTTCAAAATGTAAACTAGGAATTAAAAAACAGCAAGTATGTTGCTGGTCAACGCCTAAATTTTGTTTTTTGACAACACTTTTCTACACTGGAACGTGGTCAGCGAGTATTTATACTCTGTGGAAATGCACCGCCAAACACCATTTGAGAAAACGGTCTGTGCGGATATAACCAAATCAGTACAGATTTAATATTCAGCCTGAATATCCAATTGAAACGCCGAAGGCTAATGAGCGATGTAGATCCAAAACTAACTGAAGGTAGGGATCAAAACACCAAACATACATTTTGCAAAAAGCGTGATAAGTAACTTTGATTAAACTTTTTGTGTGGACAGATGTGTGCTGACTGACTCCTATCAAAGGCAAGCGGTTCATCGTGGTCTTGCGGTTAGACGGTCGATTCATAATTCTCGGATTGTGGATCGAATCCCCGGCGCGATTGCCGTAATTTTTGCCTTAGTCAGCAGCTCTTCAAAAGCATCTCCAAACCTCTTCGTCACAGATGCAACAGTGCACTACAGTAAATTATCGAAAATTAAATCGAATTTCGTCATTTTGGTCCTCATAAAACTCGCTCGTTTGACAAGACAGTAAGCTACCTATAAAACGGAAATTCATTCACGATTATAAAACAGCAGCACACCGATAAATTCCGAAATTTATACTGCTTTCGTAGCTTTTTCCGCGCTATCCCCATATTTCATGAACTCAGCTTCTCCAATAAACGAGCGGTGCGTAGCAACACACAACTTTTGTAAATTCGATTTGTTACTTAAACGGGGGTTACTTACTTCAACGCGTTTCTACAGAAACATTTATGGAGAACAAAATGTAGGGACTAGTTAGCTGAGAGTACTCCGTAAATTTGATCGAAATCGGTAGAGCAGTTTTTGAGAAAATTGGAATACCGATGAATTAATATTCGACAAATCTCCTTTTCTGAGTTCACTTAGCTTGTATCTCCGTTCAACATGTATATACAGAAATAATTATAGAGAACGAAATGTGGGTATGGGTGACTTAAAGACACTCTGTAAGATTGATCACATTTGGTGAAGTAGTATCTACAATATAGTGGACAGTGAAGCCACTCTCAAGGCCTTAGCCTCATACTATCTGACTGGACTGAAGGCCCTGGCCGAGGACAACAGCGTAACACTGTGTTGGGTTCCAGCCAGGGCATCGGGGTATAGAGGGAAACGAACAATCTGATGGGTTGGCAAAGAAGGGATCGGAGCAATTCCCAGTCAGCCCTGAGCCCTTTGTTGGGACTACCAGGAGCCACCAACGTAGAGAGGTTGGGAAATGGGTGACTAGGTGCAGGGCTGCCCATTGGCGGAGGTTGCCCGGCCTTAGACAGTCAATACTCTTCATCCGACTCTCCAAAGAGAGGGCCAAGGAGGTGCTTGCACCGGGGAGGAAGGACATGAGGATCGTATGTGGCCTGTTCACAGGTCCGCTGAGGTACCCCCTTGCAGTAGGGCTAGAGACGGCAGAGCATGTTTTGTGCGTATGCGATGGACTCGCGCTGTCGTGTCCATGACTTCAGCAAGAAGAAGTGGCAAATGCAGAACTTCATGATCAGACCCAGAGGATCATGGACGCCGTTACAATAAGCCCGTTTGTGGCCGCAGTGAGAGTATCGCCTGCATCCACCGTTTCAAAAAACAGTTAGCTCTACGTCAATTCACTCGTGTAGATGGCTAATTCTATTTAATCGATTCATTTATCACTCAGTTCATTTGAACTTGGTCAAACAACACTTCACAGCAGCAGGAGGCGGTAGCGCTAACGGTTCCAGATTTTATTGTGCTTCTCGTACTCATTGCAGGACCATTATTGAGCAATTGGTACACAGATAATTAACGAGGCTGTAAACACGCATTTTTTGAAGAAGGATAGTAATACCTTTTGCAGAGTTATTGGGTAATAACTGTTAGTACAGGTAGTAAGCGCAACGGCGGTAGTTGAAATTCAGGAATTTCTGGAGTGTGCCCCATGTATCTCATGAGCGTTTTTAAACACTCACCCTTTAGGTATTGGATTGGACTACAATACCAATTTTTTTAAACAGTCTACTAACATTCCAGCGGAGTTTATAAGGAAAAAACTGCGCGAAAAACGCTTTTCGTCGAAACTTTTGATAATTTATTGTGCCGCTCTCGTCATTTTCCCACGAATGAGAATTTTATAGTATCATTGCCTGATTGAGAGCTATCAATACAAAAAATGTAATTAAAATCGTTAGAGCCGTTCTTGAGAAAAAAATTTTGTGTTTTGATCACTATGATGACTATAGTTAACTTTCGGTGGATTTTTCCCATACCCTCATTATTGCGACCCATGGTGACCTGTAGGCTAGACATCAAGTTTCAGCTGATTTGGTACGGCGGTTTTCTCTAAAAACTGCGCTAAAATCGATTTCGTCGAAAGTTTTGGTAATTTATTGTGCTGCTCTCGTCATTTTCCCACAAATGGGAATTTTATGGTATAATTGCCTTATTGAGAGCTATCAATATAAACAATTTAATCAAAATCGTTAGAGCCGTTTTTGAGAAAAAAATATTTGGTGTTTTGATCACTATGATAACTATAGTTAACTTTCGGTGGATTTTGTTCAAACCCTTATTTTGACGTCCCATGGTGACCTGCAGGAGAGATATCAAGTTTGAGCTGATTTGGTACGGTGGTTTTCTCTAAAAATCGTTCACAGACACACAGACCATTTTCCCAAATAGTGTTTTTCGGACTCAGGAGGGTCTGAAACGTAAAGATCTGAAGAAAACTCAAAATTTTTTTTTCAGCCGATTACATAACTTTCCTTTCTACTTCGTAGAGCAAGGAAAGTAAAAAAAAAGCAGTCACCCTGGAATTTACGGAAATGTTCGGAATAACGTTATTTTCGGCGCATTTTCATTATTATCTCTGTTCAATGAACTATCAGAGGAACAATTATTGAGAACAATACGTAGGTATTAACTATTTGAAAACATCCTGAGATTTTGGTGAACATCGTTGAAAATCGTTAAAAACCTCTTTTTGCTTCATAGGCCTATATCTCCGTTCACCGTATTGTCATGGAGATATCTATACAGCAGAAAAAATTTGTACTGACTAGTAAAAGATACTTTGAAAGTTTGATCAAAATCGTTAGAGGCGTTTTCGAGAAAAATGCGAAAAAAAACCTTGTTTTTGGTACATTTTCGTCCCCCATCCCCCTTTCCATCGGCCGAAATCGTTCATAACCTACTTTTAGTTTCTACAAAAAAATAACGAACAAAACAAAAAAAAGAACCAGCTCGATCGGTACAACCGTTCTCCCGCACGCCGAAATTAGGTTTGTTAGACTCAGTTGACCCCAAAACGCAAAGATCTGAAGAAAACCCAATTTTTTTTTGACACGATTACTATACTGTCCTTTCCCTTTGGGGTAGCCGAAAGTAAAAATCAAGTGGACGGTCCCATAAATTACCTAAACCACTACGGGCAACACATTGTGGAACGTTACGCCACCAGTTCCTACGCGTAACGTTCTGCCGGGTTCGCGCGAAGGGCAGATCGAATTATTTGCACTAAGTGCTGAGGAATGTTGTGTGATGCTTCGCACTAGATACCTTCGGCGGGGTTCAAACTCGTCTGGTTCGCTCTCGCGTTAGCGAGGAGTAGCTAGGTATATCATGAATATATTATCCGTAGAAGCGTGATGAAATAAAAACTCCGTATTTCGTGGGAGAAGGGTTGTGGTGAGAGACCTCAAGAGTGGAAAGGTGTTTTTTTTGTTCAGTGTGGGGATAACGCGGTGATGATACAGGGATTTGATGTTGGATGGTAAATATGAGGATTGAAGTTTTTCGCTTTCTGCGAGGAATTAAGGGAGGAGATCACGAGCGGGAGAGGGGGATTAAAGGGGACGGAGATGAATGAGGGGAAAAGGGGTTTGAGCTCTAGATGTTGGATGAGGCAACGTGATGTTAAATTAACTAAAGTATAAAGATTTGTGAAATGACGGAGATGGGAGGGGATTAAAGGACAAAATGAAGAGTAGAGAGGAGCGAGCAGAGCAACAAGTGCCCTAAAGAGACTGCCGCCAATTTCCCCTTTTTCGACGAAATCCACAGCCCAACGTACCTCAGTCATGATCCTCACTCGTCTCCACTCTGGCACTTTTCGGTTATTTCAAGTTCTTTTTTTTTTTTTAAGTTTTAAATATACGAATTTATTGATTTTGAGCAGCGAAACTCGGATGGGTTCAGTTTTTTTAAATGTTTTCTTCTGGGCACTTGGTTAATTTACAGCCTTTTTTTCATACCTTGGGATTTTAATTTATCGTTTCATTTTCAAGAAAAGCGCGAAGTAAATGCAAGTCAACTGTTGATCGAAGGGGTGAAGTGAAGCAGAGCTGAGCGGAATTGGAGGGAGGAGAGAAGGCGAGTTAAGTGAAATACAACAGGTAGTTTCATCAACAGTGAAAAAAAGAGGCCTTGGGCCGGGAGTACGGGAAAAACCGACGCGACACAACGGCGGCCCGGGGTCGACTGTCGAGTACAGGACGGTGGTGAAAAGGTCCTCCACCCCCCACCTCCAGCCACCAATCGCCTCGCAACTTCCCCCAACCACCACCTCGCAGCACCCAACCACCACCCATCTTCAGAGCACCCCCCTCCCACCCTTCCGCCGTCACCTTCCAGCTTCCGCCGCCTCCGCTAGCGGCCCCCAGACCCCCAGGGGATTCGTCAATCATGAAATATCTGGTCCGAGGAATCGCACAACTTTCCTCAGCAACACACAATTTTTTTATCGCAGAACCAACCTATCATACTTGTCGTTCTTGGAGCCTTAGTAAAACTTAACTCAATACCTGATTGTTCGTAACGTTTTGGGATTTATCTCACGAGCTATGTATATCAGTAATATATGGCACTACGAGCATGATTTCTACTTTCCTTCAACTGAAAGGCTGAAGAAAGGTATTGAAGAAATTGGGTTAGGTCTGCCAGTAGGCAAATTACTAAAGTTAACGTACCTGTTAGGTGAGTCAGTCTCCTCTGGCTGGTGAGATACTGTGGGGGAGCGCTTTCGATGTAAGGACATCATCGTCTAGCCATTGAGTCAGTACTGGAGTGAGTCAGTTGATTGTGGTCTATATATATACGGAGAGAAAGGTAAACGGGATGGTGGAGCATCAAGGAAGGAGGTCATGCACCTCTGGGGAAACCCACTAGAGGTGAAGAGAAAGAAGTGTCTTAAATAGACTGTCAGTTGTCGATCCGCCAGTTGGTTGTTTTCGTTTGTGTAGCGTTTTGTGTTGATTTGACCACTTATAATCTGTCGATTGAAGTTTTTTTGTTTATAAATTTCCATGTTTTCCAATATGTTCAGTTTTCGTCCTTTGTATTGTGTATGTAGTAAGACCTGTATTTTGGTATGTTCATGTCCAGTAGTCTTGAGGTGGTTGGCAAAGTTTGAATCGTCTTTGTCCCTACTAAGAGATTCAATGTGTTCTGAATATCTGGTCCGTATTTTTCGCCCTGTTTGTCCTATGTATGCGTTTTTACACGTACAAGTTATTTCATACACTCCACTTTGGTCGTGAGGGTCTGTCTTTTCAGTATTTGCAGTTAGTTTGTGTTGTCCGTATGAAATGCGATTTGTATGCCTTCATTTCAGAGGATGTCAGTTATTCCGTATATTTGTGGTCCTGTGTACGTAAATGTGCAGCGTCTTGTCAAAGTCTGTGTATTTTGTGTTTTTGAATCGCATTTTTGGAGTCATATTGTCTTAATAATTTTTTTTTTTTTTGTTCTTTGTTGCAACTTTGTTTGGATAGCGGGATGGTTTTTAGCCTCCGTATCATGTGTCTGAATGCACTTAGTTTACGTTGTTGTAGGCGGTTTGATGTATAGTGTGTGGTCGTGTCGGTAGCAGTAGGTTTTATAAAAATGTCGTATTGTAGTTCGTTGTCCAACCGTGTGATTTTCAGGTCCAAGTAATTAAGAGTTTTATTTTATTCTTTGTCCATGTGATGTTGGATGTTATGGTGGATACTGTTCAAGTCCTTTAATATTTCGTCAGTCTTATCACGGCTCAATATGATCTGGCGTAATGTTTGATATCGTGTTTTGTCGTTAAGGTCTGGAAGTGAGTTTCTTCGTAATGTTGTAGAAATATTTACAGTTAATATGTACGAAGTAGGGTTTCTCCTACCTAATCCACCTTTTGGCTTGTATATGCTATTGTTAAATTTGGTCAGTTTGGTGAGGTTGGTAACATTTATAGTAGTTGTCGTGTCTTAGTTTGGGTTGTAGTATGTCAAGGGTTTCTTTCATTGGTATGGAGGGGTATAAGTTTTTTATATCAAATGATACGAGTCTAGCGTTAGGAGTTATAGTCACGTCTTTTAATCTAGTGGCAAGTTCTTCTGTGTTGCGTATCGCGTATCTGTTTGGTAATGTAATGGTACTTTTTAGAATTGTGGTCAAATATTTTGAGAGTTTGTGCGCTGGTGCAGATGTGAAGTGCATGACTGGTCTGATGAGTGTGTCATTATTATGAATTTTTGGCTGTCTGTCGAGTAGTGGTGGTTTTGGTTTTATGTTTATGTGTTTATAATGTTGTTCTTTTTGGTATGTTAGTATGGTTTGCACTCAACAATTTTTATCACGGAACCAACCAACCATACTTGTCGTCCATGGAACCTCAGTAAAACTTAACTTAGTAGGTACCTGATTGTTCGTAACGTTTTGGGATTTATTGTGTTACTCCTACTTATCTCACGATATATATACGTAAATTATCGGACTACCAACATGATTTGTACTTTCCTTTAACCGAAGGGCGAGGGTAATATCGCGATCGCGTAAAAAAAGAAATCTGGAACAACGCACCACGCAACGTTTCTCAGCCCCACGTACACTCAACAATTTTTACCGCTCTACCAATTTGTTTATCACTTAGTTTATTCCCGGTACAAAGCTACGTACTACGTAGTATTTGATTGCAGAGGCGATGAAGGTAGCATACAGACTCACCAAGCTCGGTATGGCTAATGGACACCTGGCTATATTCAGGATCTTGGAGGCCTACAAGGAGCTCAGCATGATGGTGCCCATGTACGAGTTCAAGAGGAAATACAATGTGCAGCCATTGGGTATATAGGATATGCTCTGCCGCAGAGTCTGCATTCCACCGCCTCTGAGATGCCCATCTTGTTGAGGTGATATCTGAGTGGGCAGTACCCGGTGAGGAAGCTTATCAGTACTCTCAGATCTTGTCTAGAGAGTGTCAGCATCGCCTTCGCCCTTTGACAGGAAGGCGTGACAAGCCTTTTCGCCTGTCGTGGGCGCCATTTTCCTGTATCTCCCATCGAGCAGCCAGACGGTTCAGGTGACTTTTCGTCAGAGCCCACGTGTGGCTCAGGCCCGATGGGTAGGGATTCTGTACCCCTTTTCGCAAGGCGGTCAGCCTTATCATTGCCCTCATGCCCCCTGTGAGCTGGCACCCAAATGAGGGAGAGCCTGTTACGGGCCCCGAGCTGCTTGAGCGCATGGAGGCATTCCCATGCCAGCTTAGACCTAAAACTATAGGCTGCGATGGCCTTTAAGGCCCTTTTGATGGCCTTGGCTGTCTGAGAAAATGTAGATCCGCTTGCCCTTGAGCCCTTTGTTCAGGATCTCTTCTGGGCAGATCTTTATGGCTAGGATTTCCGCTTGAAATATCGTGGCGTACTCCCCCAGCGGCTTTGCAAGACTGTAGTTGCGCCCTACAATGCCCAGTCCTGCTCGGCCTTCCTTAACTGAACCATCGGTATACCACTGCAGCGCGCCCACCTTGGTCCGGAATGTCGCCTTCTCCCACCGTTCCCGTGAGTGGACGCTGACGCTGAATGGCAGCCAAAAATTCTTCTGCTCTGGCATGACGTCAGTAGCAAGGACTGCTGCCTCTTCTATCTTAAACTGTGTGGTTATTCCGTGGAGGCTCGCCTTAGCCCTGGTGGAGATTTTACCTGTCTGCAAAAGCCTTGCCGCTCCCAGGTAAGCGGTCCTCTGGATGTGTATATGTAGAGGTGAGATGTTCAGAAGGACTTCCATTGCAGCAGTAGGGCATGTACCCATGGAGGCATACGTGACGCGGGGCCTTATTACCCCCTTAAAGAGCCACTCCATCATTTTTGGAGTTATGCCCCAGGATTTGCTGCACAGCCTCCTACACGCCCAAAGGGCTGTAGTTGCCTTGTGCAGCGCATACTCACATGCGAGTTCCAATAGCATCTATACAGATGGATCAAAAACTCTGGAAGGAACGGGCTCCAGGGTGTGGATAAGTGGCTCTGGAAGGAGTGGGACGCACATTGTCCTAGGCCCCACTCCAACGGTTTTTCAAGCAGAGATTTATGCTATTATCGCCGGGGCAATCTCAATGCATGAGAAAGGCTGTAACAACAGAACTAGCAACATATTGACTGATAGTCAGGCGTCATGCAAGGCGCTGATGAGTTACTGCACAACGTCAAAATTGGTGCAAGAGTGCAGGATGCGGCTCAACTCTTTAGCAAGTGCGAATAGAGTTAATGTGTATTGGATTCCAGGGCATAAGGGAATCATTAGAAATGAGAGGGACCATCTGGCCAAACGCGGTTCATCTACGGTACCTATTAGGCCACCGCCCCATTGTGGGATTTCTCTGTCACTAGTCAAGAGGACTGTGAGAGAACATGCCAGAACACTGCATCAAACAGTCTGGAATGCTGCGGGAGTAAGGCACTCCGAACGCTTTATCTCAGAGCAAACAAGTGAGATAAGACACAACCTTCTGAGGATGGAGAGGAAGGACTTAAGGCAGATTGTTGGGATCATCATCGGGCACTGCAGAATAAACACACATGTATGTTACGGGTATAGTCGACACCCCTCGATGTATGTCCTGTCCCAGTGCCGGAGAGTTGAGAGTGTGCGACTTGTGGTCTTTGGTACCACTTCTCCCAGGGTGGATACCAAAGAAAATTCTCGCAGGAATTACGTGGTTTTCGTCAGGAGGCTAGGCGTTGACCTGTAAGACATCAGGCCGTCTGGCTGCGGTGCACACCCCACTTGTGAGACAGTCAGAAGACTATATATAGTACCTGATTGGGCTTATCGCTCTGGGATTTATTACGTTCCTCCTACTTACCTAACAATCTATATCGGATAACCAACGTATGGACGAATTATAGAACTATTATAGAATCTTCCCTTCCACAGCTCCACGTACATTCAGCTACTAATCCAATCCATTTTGTACTCAGTTCTTGAGAACTTGTACAACATAGCAAAACGCTTTACGTTGATATGAACGATTAAAGTTGGACTGCTGCTACTCATTCTACCACGTTGTTCGAAAAACCAACCGAAAGATAGTTGATGGGGCTGACGATAAGGTTTTTTACTTTCCTTGGCTCTACGAAGTATAAAGGAAAGTTATGTAATCGGCTGAAAAAAAAAATTTGAGTTTTCTTCAGATCTTTACGTTTCAGACCCTCCTGAGTCCGAAAAACACTATTTGGGAAAATGGTCTGTGTGTCTGTGAACGATTTTTAGAGAAAACCACCGTACCAAATCAGCTCAAACTTGATATCTCTCCTGCAGGTTACCATGGGACGTCAAAATAAGGGTTTGAACAAAATCCACCGAAAGTTAACTATAGTTATCACATTGCACTAACGATTTTGATTAAATTTTTTATATTGATAGCTCCCAGTTTGGCAACTATACCATAAAATTCTCATTTATGGGAAAATGACAAGAGCAGCACAATAAATTACCAAAACTTTCGACGAAATCCATTTTAACGCGGTTTTTAGAGGAAACAACCGCACCAAATCAGCTGAAACTAAATGTCTAGCCTACGGGTTACCATGGAACGCCAAAGTAAGGGTATGGACAAAATCTACCGAAAGTTAACTATAGTTATTATAGTGATCAAAACACCAATTTTTTTTCTCAAAAACGGCTTTAACGATTTTGATTAATAATAATTTTGATAACTCTCAATAAGGCAACAATTCCATACTATTCCCATTCGTGGAAAAATGACGAGAGCAGCACAATAACTTATCAAAATTTTCGACCAAAAGCGTTTTTAGCGCGGTTTTTTCCTTATAAACTGCGCTCGACTGTTAGTAGAAAGTCAAAGAAAACTGGTATTGCAGTACAATCCAATACCTTGAGGTTGAGTGTTTAAAAACGCTCATGAGATACATGGGGGTTACTCCATAAATTCCTGAATTTCAACTACCGCTGTTTCGCTTACTACCAGTGCTAAACGTTTTTACCCAATAACTCTGCAAAAGTAATTACTATCCTTACTATCCTTCTTCAAAAAAATTGTGTTTACAGCCTCATTAATTATCTGTGTACCAATTGCTCAATAATGGTCCTGCAATGAGTACGAGCAGCGCAATAAATGCCGGAACTGTAAGCGCTTCCGTTTCTTGTTGCCGTAAAGCGTTGTTTGACCAAGTTCAAATTAACTGAGTGATAAATGAATTGATTATATAGAATTAGCCATGTACAATGTGAATTGTTCTAGAGGTAAGGAAATTTGTGTGTTGCAACGCACCAGATATTTTGTTTTAGAGAGGTTCGTGTTCATAGCCCAGAAATTATAGGGAAAACGACATAAGTTAAAATTCCTATTGTTTTGAACATCTCATGATTATTTTATGACCACTACTTAAGTTTAACGAAGAAAGCTTACTGATTTTTGTGTCATTTTCACTCGATTGTAAATTTTTATCAACGCTGCGTTATTTGAATTTGTCCTCAAAAAAAATTTAAACAAAATGTTGAAAAATAAATTTTTGTTTTGATCGCTTCGATAACTATAGTCAGTGCCTCCTTCGCAGGTTATCTGCAGGCTAAACATGAAATTTGAGCCGATCGGGTTCAGCCATTGTCTCTCCCACACGCGTAGGACATTTTTTAAAATGGTGTTTTTCTGGCACAAGAGGCCTATCATACGTTAAGATCTAAAAAGTACTTAGATTTTTTTTCCGGCTGATTACATAACTTTATTATGTGTTTGAGAGGGCTCTGGGCTAAAATACCGCACGGCTCACCAATTCGAAAATTATCTGACGAGTCTGAGGACTTGTAGAATACGACTCAAAACAACTGGATACCAAGGCAACAGTTGAACTTGAATAATTTATTGATATTTGTGGTTGGGCTCGATTGGGGGAAAACGTAAATGAGAAAATAACCACGTGCTTATACTCCCAATGTTTGAACTGCAAATCGATGAACTTCAACTGGTTCAGATTCAAAGGGAGCGCGCAACAAAGTAATCGAAACCCGTTCCGGTGTCTTCCCCGGTAGATGTTCAGGAGTCCGAAAAGTCCCAAAAGGTGGTCAAATAAAGGGCGGGATGCAAGACGCCGGAAAAGATGCAATATCGGGTATGTAGAGTTCAGTAGGCGCACAGCACATCGGGATGATAACAATAAGAAAGTAATAACACCATACGGCCTGGTTCCCTCCTGCTGGGAACAGCGACGTTGATAAAGTGGATGGTTTTAATTAGCCGGTTGAGCCTCCCTCACAATTAATGAATTTTTTTAAATTTTTTATTTTATTTTATTTTATTTTTCAGTATTATCTAGATGGCAGAAAACAACAGGTTAGAGTTAAAGAAATTTTAAGTGCAGTGACAACTGCCAGCCGACCTGGGGTGCTCCACAGGGAACAATTATCAGCCCGTTGTTGTTCCTAATTTATGCGAAGGACATTTTAGACATTGAAATTGAGGGCGCTGATGATATCGCCTTGAAAATTACCGGTAACTCCTGGGTTGATGTCGTAAAAAAAAGCAGAAAACGACTTGAGAAAGCTAAATTTAAATTTCAGTAAACTAAATCTAATATTGAATCATCACAAAACTAAATATATTGCTTTATCCCACAATTGACGGATTGGTTTGTTATAACAAAATGGATTGCATCAGATACCTAGGAGTTCAAATGGACCAAACCATTTCATGGGAACTCCAAGCCGAAATTGTAAAGAAAAGAATTAGAAAGCTAATACTTACCTTTTTTGAAATTAGAAACATCATGAACAATAAAACAAAATTAATGGTTTACAACGCTTTGGTGCAATCTCAGTTAAATTATGGAATTGTAGCGTGGGGTAATGCATACTCTAATAAAACTAAGAGTGTACAGTACACACAAAAATTATTTAATACACCTCAAAGGTATCCATCAAAAGATTTATTTAAGGAAACTAAAATATTAACGTTTAAAAAACTGTTAGAAAAATCTACAATAGCTATTATTTATAAACAATTGCTAGCAGGAAAAATTAAAAGAAATAAAAGTATTACCAGATTGGCAGACAAAATACAAGTGGAGATTCCTAGAAGGATGACAACAGCAGGTCTAAGAAGTTTCGACTATTGGGGCAAAACTATTTTTATGGATCAAAAGTTTGTACACCAGGTACCGTTAATTAGCTTGGAGCGGTTTAAATTAGAGTTAAAAAGAAAAATTAGATAATTTAAGGTAAAAAATAAAAACGTAAGGACTTTTCTGATTGAGGTATTGAAACTTTGTTTTTACTTTCCTTGGCTCTACGAAGTAGAAAGGATCTAATCGGCTGAAAAAAAAATTTTGAGTTTTCTTCAGATCTTTACGTTTCAGACCCCCCTGAGTCCGAAAAACACTATTTGGGAAAATAGTCTGTGTGTCAGTGAACGGTTTTTAGAGAAAACCACCGTGCCAAATCAGCTCAAACTTCATATCTCGCCCGCAGGTCATCATGGGACGCCAAAATAAGGGTATGAGCAAAATCCACCGAAAGTTAACTATAGTCATCATAGTGATCAAAACACCAAATATTTTTTTTCTCAAAAACGGCTCTAACGATTTTGATTAAATTGTTTATATTGATTGCTCTCAATAAGGCAATTATACCATAGAAAAATGACGAGAAGGGAAAATGACGAGAGCAGCACAATAAATTGCCAAAACTTTCGACGTAATCGATTTTAGAGTGGTTTTTAGAGAAAACAACCTACCAAATCAGCTGAAACTTGATTGAATTTTTTATATTGATAGCTCCTAATATGGCAATCACACCATAAAATTCCCATTCGTGGGAAAATGACGAGAGCACTTATTAACTCCGCTGGAATGTTAGTAGAAAGTTATAGAAAATTGGTATTGTAGTCCAATCCAATACTTAAAGTGTGAATGTTTAAAAATGCTCATGAGGTACATGGGGCCCACTTCAGAAATTCCTGAATTTCAACTACCGCCGTTTCGCTTACTACCAGTTCTAACAGTTATTACCCAATAACTCGGCAAAAGTGATTATTACGATTCTTGAAAAAATTCGTGTTTACAGCCTCATTAATTTTCTGTGTACCCATTGCTCAATAAAGGTCCTGCAATGAGTACGAGCAGCATAATAAAATCTGGAACTGTAAGCGCTACCGCTTCCTGCCGCCGCAAAGTGTTGTTTGACCGTGTTCAAATTAACTGGATGATAAATGAATTGATTAAATAGAATTAGCCATGTACGAAGTGAATTGTTGTAGAGCTAAGGAAAGTTGTGTGTTGCAACGCACCAGACATTTTTTGTGGTTTTCTTTAGGGTTTTTGTATGTTTTATTTATTTATTTTTTGTATTCTACTCCAACCCCTACGCAAGTTCTCTTAGAGGGGTTGTAGACAATGCGTACCGGCAATAGCCTGGGGAAATGTGCGGGCCTCCCTCTGTGGCCACGGCAAACTGCCATTGGATGCGCTGCAGTTGGTGCGCCTGAGGTTGCCTTCCTGTAATCTCTCTCTCTCTCTCTCCCTCTCCCTCTCCCTCTCTCTCTCTCTCTCCCTCTCTCTCTCTCTCTCTCTCTCTCTCTCTCTCTCTCCCTCTCTCTCTCTCTCTCTCTCTCTCTCTCTCTCTCTCTCTCTCCCTCTCTCTCTCTCTCTCTCTCTCTCTCTCTCTCTCTCTCTCTCTCTCTCTCTCTCTCTCTCTCTCTCTCTCTCTCTCTGGAAGACAGCTAGCGGTTAAAGGTAATAATGGTGAACTATCGTCCTGGAGAACGGTACCTGTCGGCACACCACAAGGTTCTGTTTTATCTGCCTTATGCTTTATTTTGTATGTAACCACATTACCCAAAGTTTTCGCAGAAGGAACAAGACACATTTCATACGCAGACGACTTACAGTTTTACCGAGCTTGCAATGTGGAAAACCTGTGTTGCACAATTGAAAAGCTGAACGAAGATCTTGGAAGAGTGGAAGTCTGGTGCCGAAATCATGGAATGGAAATTAATCCCATTAAGACGAAGGCAATGTTGCTTGGGTACCCGAAGATTTTGTCCAGAATAGACATGAGTACGATCCCTAGAGTTACCTGTGGTAGCGTGGAGATAGAATACGTAAACGCAGCAAAGAGCCTTGGAATCATGATGCAAAGCAACTTGTGCTGGAGCAATCAAGTGACAGCCACATGCAACACAACATTTAGGACCATCTACCAATTAAGGAGGACAGCTGCAGACTTTCCACAGCACGTAAGGGTCCAGCTTGTTCAAAGCCTCATAATGCCTCATTTGGACTATGCTGCTGCTGCATTGTGTGATCTGAAGAGCGAGGAACTGAGTCGGTTACAGAAGGCCCAAAATGCAGCACTCCGTTTCGCGTTGAGGCTAAAAATGGACGATCACGTCACCCCTCACTATCGTCGGATTGGCTGGTTGAAAATGAGCGAAAGGAAGAGACTGCACGTAGCCACAATGATGTTCAAAATATTGAAAAACAGCAAACCGGCATATCTTCGCTGCAAATTTGAGTTCCTAGCATCAAGAGACACACGGAACCGCAATAGAGTGCTTCGGACGCCTCAGCATCGTACCGAAATGTTTGCGCGTTCTTTCGAAGTTCAGGGTTGCAAGCTATACAATGACAATAATGAGTGGTTTGATATGAAGGAAAAAGTGGTAGAATTTAAGGAGAAAATTAAAAATAAACTGTTGAGGCTATATTAAATAAGGACTTTTTGAACAAGAGAAACTTTGAAGTTAAATAGAATTTGATTTATTTGTTTCAGTTGAACTGTTTTTGTCTGTTTTAGTTATTTACTTAGCGATATCTAGTTAAAGCAATAGTTTATTTTATGTTATAAGAGAACTTAAATATGGTAAATATGTTTTCAGGGAGAGTGGAAGAGAGGGCCTCATGGCCCTAACTCATCCCTGATTGTTAAATAAAAATCTCAATCAATCAATCTCTCTCTCTCTCTCTCTCTCTCTCTCTCTCTCTCTCTCTCTCTCTCTCTCTCTAATAATGTATTGGTACCTAGAGAGAGGCCTACCCATGAACCCAAGGAAAAACAAATACAATAATCTTCAACCAATAACATGGTACTAACTACATGAAACTATACTGCCCCCACCACAGACAAAGTTGAATATCTAGGGGTTGTCCTAGATTGGAGACTAAGATGGAAGGACCGAAAATCTAGACCGATACTGGAAGGAACCTACTACATCAAGTGAAAAGTATAACAGGGAAAACTTGAGGTGTGAAACCACAGTCTGTTGGGCTCTTTAATGATAAAGACGCATACCGTTCGGCCTTAGAAAATATAATATGAAAATAAAACAAACCCTTAAGTAAATTAAAAAACGACGAATTCCGGTAAATCGTCCAACTTCTAAATTAACTAAATCCGACCTGAAGACTTTGTAGTGGTAGGTGGCGATGACCAGTTAAACTTCGATGACCACAATTTTGGTGGATAGCCACGCAAATGGGATCAGTGATGAAGAAGCGACGTGCACGTCGTTGGTCTCTATTTTTTCGGATGCCGAGCAGTACTGCTGCACTGAAGTCTGCAATACCAATATTTAGCGAACAATCCGGATGCCAGATATTCTGGGCTTCCAAGTTTTGGAAATTACGGAACTGCGTTTGACTAGCAGATGGAGGAACAACAAAACGAGAGAGAAAATGGCTGAGTGGCTTGTCTTCTGCCGAGCTGGGCAATGCCTCCCATGCACTGCCTGCGCCTTCTGGATCAGCCTGGTATTATTATTTGCCCGTTGATTTAATATAACATAAAATGGTATCCTGGTAGAATGGAAATTATAAAAATCGAGACACAAAGAATATAATTGTAAGGTGCTACGACCAAGAATAGTGCATGGAGCAATCACGTGGTGGCAGGGAGCTACCAAGAACTACGCCCTGAACGAACTAAACAGGACAATAACAATGACTATGTACCGCCCAAGGAACGGCGCTATCGACAGGAAGAATTTTTCCTGAGCATCAACATTCTTCCCCTAGAGAGAAGGCTTCACTTTCGTTTCTTCTCCTAGCTGTTGAGAATATCACCTTGAATCGAATTCGGGGTGGCCAGTGGCCCTATTAGGGAGTAAGCCGAAACGAGAGTGCTTGCTCAGCAGGGGACGACCGCCGAGCCTTCCACCAAAAACCGAGGTCCCCCGAGGAAGAAGGTTGCCCTTCCGTAACTCCGGAATGTACAGGTATTTTTCTAGTCTCCCAGCACCTTTTCTCCTTCGCACCTTTCCTTAATTATTTATTATCGTTAATCCTACGACCCCACAGTTTCGGTCACGTCGGAGCACTACAACGATATCAAGAGCCTTCCATAGAAAACGCACCATCATTTTAGCAGCAATACGGGGAGTGTTTCCCATCAGATGGGAGATGCAACAAGAAGCGATGAGGTGATACTCTCAGACTGAAAAAAAAACGGTGAATGGAAACAGGTTACCCAATGGACGATAGGAAAACGATATATAAATTCCAGACTTTATACTGAAATATGTCCAAAAGAGACATGGGAGAAGGGAACATCAATAGGGGACGACTTCGATATAATGTGTTACACGAATGGGTCGAAGGACCAAACACGTGGAAATATAAGAATGGGGATATTCACCCAGCACTAGAATCGGAGGAATCAGCACTACTAGGAATAAATACCATAGTCTTTGAGAGTGAATTGTTTGCAATTAACGGCTGTATCAATAAATTGATAAAGGAACACCCAATCGTCAATAAAAACGCTGGCCGATCTAATGGTTAAGAGCCTAGTAGTATAGGACACCATAAGTAAAGCGAAGGAACTCGCATTGAGGAGCCACACCTTGACAGTTACATTTCTGCATTTGGGGATGTCTGGGGGAGCTCCGAATGGGTGGTCTCCACCTCCTTCAGACACCGCAGTTTAAAAACGAATTTAGGGACTCCACGACCACCACTATGTCCTCAGAGCAAGAGCATTTTCCAGCATTGTCAAGCCTTGCCCTGGGTAGGAGTTGGATTGCTCCGTTCTACCTGTCAAACAACCCTCAAGGCCAGAATGGTCGATGGCACTTACGGCTTTTCCTCATCCCAGGACGAGACAGTTTGGACTTACTGGCCTCACTGGGGTTTGAGAGGACCCCTAATAAGCTGCGGCAGAGGTACGTCTTGACAGGGAAATGGATTTTAGGACATACAGGTTACAGTGGAAATGAAAGAAAGTGGCTAATGATGAATCAGTTGCCAATTTCATGGCCCAGAACCATATATAACAGTTGCATGGCGACAATCAAAAAGTCTGTTAATAATATCTTATGGGACAGAATTAGGAATGGCATTGACAACAACAGAAGCCTTTGAGCGCGACTGCCAGAATGGAATAACGAATGGAGGGAAACCCTCAAATTTGTGTAGGGAATCGGAAGGTTCAGGAACCAAAGCCAAACAAGGAGCCAAAGCCTTTCTTTTTTGGGGTGATGGGAAATTGGCCCCTGCGGCCACGACGTCAATCACTGTTCCCTCGGATTAAGCTGGTACTCAGTAGCCTTCTTCTTCTGGGGTGGTAGTTGAAGAACTGGAAGGAGTGAAACGTTCAACGTGACAGTCTGGTTCGGTGGTACAGCCCCAACCAGCCCATACTCGTACGTAGTTAGTGATTCGGTTCTACCATTGTCCAGCAACCCTAACTGACAAAACTCCTTCGAGGTACTGCAACATCAAGATCTCTAAAGTTCTGCCTGACATGGAAAGAAGACGAGTGGTATCAATGATTGTGGTCTCCCTCTCGAAGAGCGACGACACGCGCAGACTTTCACTGAGTGGGGAACTATTCGACCTGCAGATAGTCGTTAAATAAATTAAGGAGGCCGCCGGAGATTGTCCGCTCCACCTTCCTTAGCACATTGCTTCTATCTGGCCCTGGAGATTAGAAGGCGTTTAAGGTCGCATAGGCCTTGCCAAGGTCACCTGCTGTCCGCAACGGAATATCTGGCTCGTCCGAAGAGTCCATGATCAGCTCATTGAACTACACGCAAATACACACACGGACCATGCACGGAAATTAGGTTTGCCGGATTCAGTAGGCCTCAAAACGTAAAACCCTGAAGGAAACTCCGCTTTTTTTGCTTTGAGTATGGGAAAGTAAAAAGAACGAGCCGAATCAGAATCTGTCACACAAACCTACAGACACGAACGAATGAATATTTCGACTCAGTAGGCCTCAAAAGGAGAAGACCTCAAGAAAACGGACAAGGAACAATGTGAGTCAATGGGGAACAATATGCGAGTGATTATTTGAAAACACTTTGAGCTTAACTAAATCCTCAAAGCCGTTTTTGCCCAAGTTACATAAACCTATTTTGGCTTCAGAAGCCTATGTGACATCTGAATTGTCATCGGTGAATGAACGAAGAGAACCGGACATTTCTCGAGGATAGAACGCGTTACGAGTTTAGAAACGCAATGAATGCCGTCTGACACGGAGGATCCTTTTGTACCCAGGCGCTCTAAATACGACTTACAAACGCTCAACCGGTAGCATACTACTTACTATTTGCGAGGGAGCTCTCAACTCAAAAAACTTCACGCGCGAGCGACCTCAGAAAGAAACCCCTATGACGACCACATCGTTTGAGCCTATCGCGGTTTATTCGCCAAACGCGCCCACACCAATCTAGCGTCCCTCAAAGGGCCACACACACGCAAAAACTCTGCAGAACAATTTCATTCGCTCATTCTTACACCGTTATTCCGCAGTTCCATTCCTCAAACTATCAGAAATCTATCCAGAGAGTTGAACCAGGTTTCCAGCTCGGGTTAGCCTTAGGCCCCGAGTAGTAAGAACAGGGGTTGTCTTCCCTCTTCCGACGAGTTTATAGCCCCAGGGGGGACGAAGAGCTGCTACAATTACACGAGAGTGACCGTGAGGATGATCGAATTTGAAGCAAGGTCAGCCAGAGGAAGTGAGTATCCAATTTAATTATACGGAGGTAAGAATTTTCATCGTAGTCCGAGCGAAACTTCGTTTATAATTACTTAGTATTGACACCCTTCTAGCTGAATCCTGACGAAAAAATAAGTTTTTACTCGAGCCTTCACGTTTTTTAGGCCTTCGAATGCGAAAAACGCCGTTTGAGAAAATGGCCTCTGTGTGTGTGAACAGAAATTGAGAAAGAATGGCTCGGCTTAATCTGCTCAAAACTGATACTTATCCTGCTGTTCAACACAGGACGTCAAAATGAGGGTAGGCGTGAAATCGGTGAGAACTAACTATAGTTATCATAGCGATGGAATCAAATATTCTTTATTTTAAAAGCATTTTCTTTCTTATAAATCTCGCTTATCAGAAAAATCAGGGTGTTAGTCCAGTGAACAATCTGTACGAAGGCAGTTAGTTTTTAAGGTTATTAGTAGCAATGCAAGAATTTCCGGAATTCAAACCACCAAGTTGACATGTACAAGACGTGTGATTCTAGAAACCAAGACTCCACAAACACCTTGGCTTCACGGCCAGTGGCACTTCGCCTGATGGCAAGCCTGTGCCAAGGGGTATGACCCCTGAACCTGCCCTTTATTCTCTCATGGATTCCAAGGATTGGGCTTGCCCCCGTCCACTATATGAAAAATAGGAATTCGGTTGCAGGAGACCTGAACTTTGATCCGATCTAGCCAGGTAGGTGTGTAAGGCACCTCCCACTGTTCCCTCAGAGGCCTGCCACTACCTGGACAAGGCCTTACTTGTGAATACACGTCTCCAGCAGGCACAACTTGGAGGTGAGGTTGTCTATACTAGTAGAGGCAAAGTAAGCGTCCCAGTTCCGTCTTTTCCTCCTTCCCTCAGCCCCAGTTGTTCTGAGAAGGTATGTGAAAAGAGAGCCCTCGATATATTCCCAAATCTGGACCTTCACTCACCCCTACCAAGTGACATTCTCATGCATTACTGATGCACTGATTACTCAATAATCCACAACCATGAGTAGCAACTCAATAAAAACTGGAACTTTAAGAGCCACCAGTTTCTACGCTGAATGTAAGCAGAACTGAGGAAAGCTGTGTGGTGCGTCGCAAAAAATATTGTTTAATGCAAAACTGGGAAGAGATGACTTGAGAGAACGCAAGAATTATTGGGGAAACTGTAGAAGACTGTAACGTTCGGAGTTACTCAGATTGATAGATGAACACATAAAACACTTGAGATCACAGTGAAGAATGATCACAATGAAGTTACTGGGGAATGAAGGTGTGACACGTTTCGCTGTGCTGACACACGAAGGTAAATTTGTAAGAGACTCGAGTTAATCGAACTGACCTAGCGCATGGCGAACAAGATAGTTTTTCAGACGAGAATGATTCAGGGGTGGTAAAGCGAGTCCATATACTTGGAGTCCATGGGAAAACCATTACGAGGAAGTCGTTTAATCACGCGGGGTAAAACCTGGATCATTGACCAAGGTTTACAGGGTAAACCCCGAACAAGTATTTCTTCATGAATGCCGCCAACTCAAGGGTTGGTATTCCCAGCACCAACAACGAACTTTCCCATTCCATAGAGATTTTTATATCCCCCTCCCTTTATCACACTTCTCACCCCTTAATTTTGCCGCCGTCTTAAGACCAGCCAGCCCTAGAATTCGCGCAATAACCAGTTCAACTATCCAGAGACACACTGTGACGTGTGCGCTTTTCTCCGAGTTACTAGCTGAGTCATGTATCTTGAGGGAACGCTTAACTAGCTCGTTTCATTCAGCAACTAATTCTTCACATTTTCAAGTCCATCCCTTCTCATATATAACATCTAATCCAATTAGCTGCATATACAGCAGAAATTTAGAAATGATCGTACAATAATCAGGAACTCAAACTAACGTTCCTTTCTCTATAGTTCGAGAATTCGTTGCATTGCCTATACGTTGGTAGTTAAAGCAATCCCGTTATTCCAACCTTTTTAAGTGCCTTCCGTTTCTACGTAAAACGCCAAGTTAGGTATGTGTGTTCACACGAATTGATTGAAAACATATTGAATTAGGAGCTGAGCAAATTTATGTGATGCGTCGTACCAGTTATTTTTCAAACGGAGTTTTAGAAGATACTAGGGTAAAAGCACCAATTGTTGACACTATTAGGAAGAAAAATCATTCAATTCTGCGTTATACAAAAGTGTTCAAGAAAATAAAACTTTCAAGTAATTACTATGAATTGTGAGTTCCTTGAGAACAGTTTGCACGTATTGGACTTACCAAAACATTTTTTTATACTATCACAAACGACTTTTTTCAAACACGGTTTTTTACCCCCCAATGTTGACACATTTGTCCTCGAAAATTCCATTTGTTGACATCTGCAGTTTTTCATGTTGACACCTACTTAAATATTGTCCCATCGCTTTCCAGAAGTTCAGGTAGGAAGGAGCTCAAGGTAAAAACGAACAGAAGATATTCAAAATAGGTTAAAATATATTTCAAGGAGTTACTTAATTACCTTGGAACAGGAACATACTTTATTAAAGAGGTACAGGAACAGAAACAGGGAACACAAATTTATTGGGATTGGGCTCCATAAGATTTGGGCTTGGGTAGTTTGTAATTGACGTTGGTGGCATTTAGGATATGATTCCCGTCGCTCGAAGGCTTAAAAACCGTCCTCAGTCTATTGCAGGGAATAAGTGGTGTTACTTCAGCAGCATCTTCAAAATTAATGTTGACAACCAGGCAAACGCATGCCTTTTGGTCTCACGTTTTTTGTTAGGCAACACGGCCACAGCCATGTCTCCCTCATTAATTCATCCTCCGACACCACTCTTCCTCGACATGGTACAACGTCTACTTCTTCCACAGTGGTGGTTTTCTCAGCAACACAGCACTGTGGACTTTGTTATGCATGGTCGACTTCACTCTCTTTGCGAGTAGAAAAAAAGGCGATGTCAACATTAGGAACCAAATGTCAACATTGGGATCAGACGGTGTCAACTTTAGGTTCCAATACGTTAAATTAAAAACTTTAAACCTCGTGATATACTACAAAATTATTCAAATCCAAATATCACCTAACAACCAAATCAAGTTTCCCCTAATGTTGACACTTAATTTAACCATGTTTTCCTATTAAAATTTGGGGTTTCAATGCTTACGTATTCTTCCTTATGTTATTCAAAGAGCCGGCCATGTGAAATGGTAATTTTACAGACAATTTGACTTCAAAAGCCTAAATTTGGTGACTTACCTCACTAACCTGCGGCACAAGGATGGCGCCGACAAAGTAACTGGATCACCTGACAACGGCTTCAATTTCAGCCAGCATAGTATATCGGATATTACAACTAGGGAAGCCGTCCGCCCACAATAACTACATTATTATGTACAGAATGACGCCAATTTCAAGTACCTGCAGTGCCCCAATAGCTTATTTTTTCGTTTTAAAATTGAAGTGTCAACATTAGGAATAGTTCAACAATTGGTGCTTTTACCTTATTGGGTATTGATTACCGGAAGATATTCAGGGAGTTTATTATAAAAAAACGGTTCCACGAACTTTGGAATACTTATTTAATTTACCATAAATATTTTCATAGAAATGCGTTGAACGAAGGTTGAAGCGAATCCTCGAATTTATAGAGCTCGCGGAAAGTTGTGTGATGCTTCGCACTATGTTTTTTGCTAAAGAATTGCATTACTATCCCTACTTTTAGGTTGCAAGTAAAAAGAGCGCAGACGAGGTCAGACAGTGTAGTGGAAGTAATGAACATACAGATTGGCCAGTCAAGGGAAAAAGCACGGGAGTTCGCTCAGGATGTATTTCATCTTTCAGTAGGTTTCTAGGTGAACTCTTTCGAACTGTCTGTAGAGCTATCAAACTTCTTTTTGTTTTTTAATTCCTTCCATTTCGATTTTTCTTCGACTCCATTCAAGTCCGCCGCTGCTCCGCTCTCGCAGGCGATTACTGTTCACTACTCCGAGCAGTTCAGCCTTCCAGCGTGACCTTCTTCGCTTTTAATAAGAAACCTCCGGCTTCTCTTCTACTTCTAACCCTCCACCAGTTAGGGTCCCCCCTCCTCCAACTTTCAATTTTAAAGTTGGGCGCTAAAAAAAAGCTTCAAACTCTTCGCTATCACAGCGGCATTGCCTTTTTTTCATTACCATCTCCAATCTTTCTTTCACACTTTTCTGTCTCCGGCACTTCGCTTCACTTTTTTTCACGCGCTAAAAAATGTTTGGTACAAATACGCTTTTCCATGACCGACACTGGGGGTTAAAATTCGACGACTACGAAGATTACCGGCCTATCTACAAAAAAAAATGAGCGAAAGATATCCATAATTTAGTATGTCTTTCTATCAGCGCATTTCGATATAAATGAAGTCATCAAAAAACTAATACGAGCAAATGTTGGACTAAAATCCGTTCACGACATTTCCTGATGAATTCTAGACTAATATAAGATTAAGCAGAAGGAGGAGAAAATGCGAAAAGGAAGACACGTAAAGGGTGAACATTAAAGTTAAGCGTTTGGCTTGATGCCGTCATCAGAAATAATTTCCTCTTTTCTCCTGAGCTCTTGCAGGAAGTGGAATGGAGGGAAGGTGTCGAAAGGAAATTAAGACACGGTTCGACAAGACGGGGGCTATGTGTGAGGCGGGGGGGGGGGTCAAGCGCTTAAGCGAAGGATTTAAGGGGAAAATGGCAGGAAATACGTGAAATCGTGACGAGATTGCTAAATTCTAAGACGCAGTATAAAAGGAAAAATGAAATATATAAGCAGAGAAGTGTAAACGAAAGCATAAAACGGAAAGGAAATAATGAACACGAACCGTATGAAATAATTTACTCAAAGTTAAAATGAAATTAAACGCACAACTAATATAAAACGCGAAAACTATAAAACTAAAAACAAATATAAGGTGCGGACTCATCACTCAACTTCCCCACGTCACATGTACATTCGGCAACTATTATCGCTCTCGCAAATGTAACGTGTGTAATGTAATGTGTGTGTTGTCACATTTCGAAGTTCAACGTTCCTTGTGGAAAGAAACCGGTCGTCTTTGAGGTTTCGGAATTAATTGTGTTACCTCATCTCACGTAATGAGCGTACAGGCAGCTTATGGGAAGTACTGGAACTTGCCTGTGTCTAGCAAAGAAAACTATACTTGTAGAGACAACAGTGAACGAAAAGTTAGTCGTAAAAACGACAATGGTTCGATTCCTGTTTGGATTTGCCTAATTTGTTTGCACCGTCGTTAAACTGCCAGGTGGGCTTATCGAACTGCTCACACCAAAAATAAAGCCTTAAAAACGCTTAAAGCGGAAGAAAATGCTCTTTTTCGATTACGAAACAGTATTTGCTATTTCGTAGGGCTAAGGAAAGTAAAAATAGCAAAACGGATTGAGGTTAAACTCATATAATCAAGTCGCTAGTCCAATAAGCTACATGATTAATGACGTCGAAATAGTGAGGACCATCCTTCGAAACTCCGTTATACAAACTTAGGCCAGTCTCATCGATTAATTTCTGTTACAGCGTTTTCCCTATAGTTCCCTCCCAGAAAAAATGTGCTGACCATGAGTAATCTGTATGCTGGTTACTCCATGAAGGTCGTGAAATAAGCAGGAGACGCTCAGTAAATTCCGAACCTCAAGATTAATAGTTACGAGGGGGAGGGGGGTTTGAAAATGTTTGGGGAGCCGCCGACTCAGGCAAAAATTACAGCGATCACGAGCTTCGATTCATTGCGGTTGATCATGAAACTTCGTCTATACTCACTAGACTACGACCGCAAGAGTACCTATAATGGGAGTCAGGCGGTACATCTTCACCCTCACTGTTAGCAGTGCTAAGGACTTCATCGCCAGTGGAGTTCCAGTAGCATCAGGTCCAGCACATCTCCAAGCAAATCGCCAAAAAATATCGTTACGAAGGTCGATTGTTTCGTTCGGATACCCAAAGAATAAGGAGTGCTCGCCTACTGGAGAGGAAATTTTCCAATGTCATCCGGTATTTCCCAACTAAAGCTCTGAACGAACAAATACAAGCAAGTTTTCCTCGGAGGAGTCGACCCCAAGACCCGATTCGCTGCAGGTGCCACTTCACTTGGTTTCGTCGACCCTCTCGATTTCGCTCGTACCAGGTTAGCTGCTGACGTTGGTAAAGGTGACGCGGTCTCTACAGAGAATTCGGTGTATCAGTCCAGAGCATCATCATGTACAGAGCTTCGTGCTTCGGCTGCTTTGACACTGCCAAGGGTATGTAGCCTGATACTCATGGGGTATTGCACAGGTAGTCACCACTCCTGCCGGTATTATCTCTTACCCATTCGACACAGTCAGAAGGCGAATGATGATGCAGTCTGGTCGTGTCAAGGCTGTTATCAGTTACAAGAGCGCTATGCACTCCTGGGGCGTCATTCTCAAGACTGAGCGTCCTCGGAGCCTTCTTCAAAGGCGCTTTCTCCAACATTATCCGAGGAACTGGCGGTGCCGTCCTCGTACTATACAGCGAATTGGAAAATCTCATGTTCTAATGTTCTAAATTTTACCTAACATCGATCGTGTGATTGCTACATAACTACCCCCTCCGATACCAGAGTACAACAACAGTTCATCACTCCATATTTCTTTTTCAATGTTAACATTGACAAACAAGTGAATGATGAAGAAATTAGCATTCCGCCGAAGCGCCGGGCGAATTTTGCACCCTTAAAACTTATTTCAAGGGGAAGACACGATTTAGGCGTCGCGTAAGTAGTTTGTGAGTTGAAAATGCCACTTTAGAAGGGAAAAATATCTGGTTGCAACACACAACTTTCCCTAGCTCTACAACAATTCACTTTGTACGTGGCTAATTCTATTTAATCAATTCATTTATCACTCAGTTAATTTGAACTTGGTCAAACAACGCTTTTCGGAAGCGGTAGCGCTTACAGTTCCAGATTTTATTGTGCTGCTCGTACTCATTGCAGAACCATTATTGAGCAATTAGTACACAGATAATTAATGAAGCTGTAAACAAAAATTTTTTGAAGAAGGATAGTAATTATTTTTGCCGAGTTATTGGGTAAAAATGTTTAGAACTGGTAGTAAGCGAAACGGCAGTAGTTGAAATTCAGGAATTTCTGGTGTGACCCCCATGTATCTCATGAGCGTTTTTAAACACTCACCCTTTAGGTATTGGATTGGACTACACAAACTTTTTTTAACATTCTACTAAAATTCCAGCGGAGTTTATAAGGAAAAACCCTGCAAATTATTACACAATGGTTTATTATTCTCATGATTAGCTTGACCTAGTATTAGTGATCCCCCATCCCATTCGATTCAGCATCGAATACTAGTAAACCATACGAAACATGTCCTGGCTACAATGTAACTACGGAAACAAAACGTCTGATGATTTTGCCCCGTCGTCGGGGAAATTGGATTTGAGTGAACCCGTTGCAAGGCAAAAGGGGAGTTGAGCCGCCTGCCCGGCAGCGTTGCGAGGCGAGAACGAGGCGGGCAGTTTTTTATTGAGACGGGCGGGAGGGAGGGAGTTCAAACGACGAAACGTTGACTCCCGCTGTAGTTCCCGCGTTGTACTGCGTTTCGTTAATTTTTTTAACCGTTTTTTGCCCATTACAACCACGGGCTTCGTCCGATCGGATTGCCGAGATGGCGGGCACAACTAGATACCAAATCGGATTTTTGTGCGAAAGAACGAATTTTTTAGACACCGTTAAAGGCACAAAACGGCCCGGACGGCAGACGGGGGACAGGGTACGGCGGACGGACATTGCAAATTTGGAATCTCCAAGGCTTGAAACGTAAAGTATCAAATTTTGAGGGGGGGTTGTAAAAAATTTTTCGTGACCGAAAACATAGGGTAATTTATAATGAATAATAAACCAAAACCGCTAAAAACGCTTTTCGTCGAAAAAATTGATAATTTATTGTGCTGCTCTCGTTATTTTCCCGTAAATGGACATTTTATGGTATAATTGCCTTATTGAGATCTATAGATCTATCAATATAAAAAATTTAATTAAAATCGTTAGAGCCATTTTTAAGAAAAAAAATATTTTGTGTTTTGTTCACTATGATAACTATAATTAGCTTTCGGTGGATTTTGTTCATACCCTTATTTTGGCGTCCCATGGTGATTTGCAGGCGAGATATCAAGTTTGAGTGAATTTGGTACGGTGGTTCTCTCTAAAAATTGTTCACAGACTCACAGTGTGACACACACACACAGACCATTTTCCCAAATAGTGATTTTCGGACTCAGTAGGGTCTGAAACGTAAAGATCTGAAGAAAAATCAAAATTTTTTTTTCAGCCGATTACATAACTTTCCTTTCTACATTGTAGAGCCAAGGAAAGTAAAAATCCAGGAAACATCAATACTAAGTCGATAATGTATATAAATTGTTTCAAATTATGTTATTCGGCCTATTGACTATTTATTAGAAAATTAAATACTTAATTAATAAAAAAATTTACAGCGATCATGAGCTCCGATCCACTGCCCAACTTTCGTCGGATTATGAATCTTCGTCTATACCCAGTAGACTACGACCATAATGAGAGTCAGGCGGTACAGTTTCATCAACCAGTTGGTCTAGATCGTGGAAATACTTTGCAACAAATCAAGAAGTTCCTAAAAGCGGTCCCTGTATCGTTCAATAATGTTTTCTTCTTCTCTGCTTCGGTCGTCCTCGTTGTGAAACCATTCACGAAACACCGACCTTTGCCGTTGGCATTTCTATTATTTTTGTCTCGTCGAAGCTTTTGATTTTACGGAATATCAATTTTATTGCCTCGGAATTCCCCGTAACTTAATTTGTGTAGCTTGGTCTCTATCGCGCGGCATTCCACTTCGAACTAGTAATATCTTTGGTACTGTTCGTTAAACAAGAACCGCCTTTGCAGTGCGAGAGACATTTTTCTTTATTGAGATTCGCGTGGGTTCAATATCATCGAATACGAAATTGGCTCCGAGCAAACGGTTAGCAATATCAATAGCGATTGCTCACTAGTGGTAACTTTTGACGTCGTTTAACTAAAAACATATTCTTTCGATCGACGGGATGTGATTTTAATACAGTTCATTTCGCTCTCTAATTTACTTTTACGAGTTTAGCCCCTCTCGGTTTCGCAGTTTTTAATTAAAGAAATTCTCATACATCCTAGAGGTTTCCGTCACTCTCGTTATGTGAACCTCTATCATTGGCCAAAACTTGAACTTACGCATGAAGACGTACCAACAGAAAACCGAATCTATCTCGACAGCATTCCCCACTACTACACGACACTCGTTTGGGAGCAAATGCCCTGCTTTAGGTCAATAGTAGAGAATTAATAGGGAATTAACGCATGGTATATAGCGTGGTTGGATTGGGGAGACTGCAGGAAGAGCCAAAGATGGACGAAGAGCCAAAAACATTTGCGACATAAATTGCATTCTGATGCAGAGGAACAACAGGCAAAACGCCAACATCGGTCATGGACATTGTGGATGTTACATCGATATTGACATCGAATCAACGCCTTAATATTAATGCCAGATGGACATCGACCACAAAGTAGCGACGATTAACATCGAGGATAATTCTATTTAAATGTCCCTTCATTTTCCCAATCGTGTTTCAGTGCTTCGCCTATTAACCCCCTTCCATTAGGTAAATTATCCAAGTTAACGTACCTGTTAGTTGATATAAAGACCGAGTACTGACTCAAGGCCAGGCGATGATGTCTGTACATCGAAAGCGCTCGCCCACAGCATTTAACCAACAACAGAAGACTAATTCACCGAACAGGTACGTTAACTTTAATAGCCGCCACCTAAGATTAATAGCGTTCACACCATAAGTGCTCTCACATTTTGCGCTCAACCTTTTTCTCGTGCACCACTTCCAATAAACACCACTTTTGCATTATCTTCTATGACGCACACAATGAAACCCGAAACGAAGCCAGAAACAGCCCATCAAAACTTACAACCATCATTTAAATAGGTAGTTGTCAATTGCTAATTCTATTTTGAGTTAGTTATCTGTGTTAATTAGTCTGTGGACGATTTTTAGAGAGAACCATCGTACCAAATGCCCTTAAACTTGATATCTCGCCCGCAGGTTACTATGGGACGCCAACATGAAGGTTTGGACAAAATCCTTCGAATGTTAACTATAGTTCTCATTGTGATCAAAACACCAAACATTTTTTTTCTCAAAAATGGCTCTTATGATGTTGATTAAATGTTTTATATTAGTAGTTCTTAACATGATAATTATACCATAAAATTCCCATTAGTGGGAAAATGACGAGAGCAGCACAATAAATTATCAAAACTTTTGACGAATTCGATTTTAGCGCGGTTTTTAGAGGAAACAACCGCACCAAATCAGTTGAAATTTGATGTCTAGCCCGCAGGCTACCACGGAACGCAAAAATAAGGGTATGGGCAAAATCCACCGAAAGTTAACTATAGTTATCATAGTGATCAAAACACCAAATTTTTTTTCTTAGAAACGGCTCTAACGATTTTGATTAAATTTTTTATATTGATAGGTCTCAATATGGCAATTATACCATGAAATTCCCATCCGTGGAAAAATGACGAGAGCAGCACAATAAATTATCAAAATTTTCGACGAAAAGCGTTTTTAGCGCAGTTTTTTCCTAATAAACTCCGCTGGAAATTTTGTAGAATGTTAAAAATCATTGGTATTGTAGCCCAATCTAATACCTAAAGGGTGAGTGTTTAGAAACGCTCATGAGATACATGGGGGTTACTCCAGAAATTCCTGAATTTCAACTACCGCTGTTTCGCTTACTACCAGTTCTAAACGTTTTTACCCAATAACTCTGCAAAAGTGATTACTATCCTTTTTTTAAAAATTTGTGTTTACAGCCTCATTGATTATCTGTGTACCGATTGCTCAATAATGGTCCTGCAATGAGTACGAGCAGCACAATAAATTCCGGAACTGTAAGCGCTACCGCTTCATGCTGCCGTAATGTGTTGTTTGACCAAGTTCAAATTAACTGAGTGATAAATGAATTGATTAAATAGAATTAGCCATGTACAAATGTGAATTGACGTAGAGCTAAGGAAAGTTGTGTGTTGCAACGCACCAGATATTTTACATAGACACAATAAATTGCCAACGAAAAGAAACGGTTGTAGTTATTTGTGACGTATCACGCATCTATCCTTAGCCGATTTCCAAAGCCTTGGCTACTAGTTCAATCTATTTTCCACTCAGTTAATTTGAATTTGGTAAACCATAACTTCACCTTCAACGGAAAAAGTGGCAGCGCGTAAAGTCCCGGAATTTATTGGGCTGTACCTACTTATCCCCCGATCATTGTTGAGAATGATGATTCACGAGACTGACAACTGTTTTTTTTTTTCGATTTGGAATCATCGGGTGAAAACTGAGAAGGGAAGTGAAACTGCTATGGTTTGATTCTGGAATTTCTGGGGAATTGAAGTTAACTTGTGAAAGCTATTGGGTTAGTTGTCCCAATAGGTAAATTATCCAAGTTAACGTACCTGTTTGGTGATATAAAGACCGAGTACTGACTCAAAGGCCAGGCGATGTGCTCGCTGACAGTATTTTACCAACAAGGGAAAACTAACTCACCAAACAGGTACGTTAACTTTAATAGGTCATGAACGTTAAGCTCTTAAGGTATTTTGTTGGACTACCACTCTGATTTTCATGCCATGTGAGCAGAATTTATAACGTAAAAACCACCCTAAATCCAAATTTATCCTGCATTTTTGATAAATTATTGCTATTACTGCTCTCGTTATTTTCCCACAAATCAAAATTTGATGGGGCTGTTCGACACACAAAAATTAATCAAAATCATTAAAGCCAGTTTTAGACAAAAAAAAGTATCCATACGACAACTATAGTAAGTTACGCCGTTTTTGCTCAACTTGCTTTCCGCCAATCAAATTGTTTTTGTCAATTGTTTCCCTTCAATCGCGTTCATAGACACACAGACCATGTTCCCAAATGACGCCCTTAAAACGTGAAAACCTGAAGGAATGATTTCTACGATCATCCCCCCCCCCTCCGAGAAAGCAGTACTTTCAATATATCAGGAAGCAACAGACAAGTGCAACAGGGATGAAAGCATCAAGGAGAGAGCTAACTACGTTATATGAAAGGGGTTCGAAGTCTTTTGAAAACCCCCTTCAGTCTGCTCTTAGCTCCTCTCGTATCTGAAAAAAGAGGCAGCCCCCACAATCTTCTATCGCTAGCCACCTGATAGAGATGGAACATCGCAGCCGATAACGTTTGCAGTCGACAACACCATCACCTTCACCATCGATATTGTGGGTTCTTATGGTAATATCGAAGTTATCATAGATATCGGAACATCTACCACAAATTACGAAGCGCTCGCTTTCAAGAATTGATTTCCTTGATTATTCTCTCGTTATTTTTGGGAAGTTACGCGTTTATACACACGTTTGTACATTTAAAACAGAGAAGAAAAGAAGGAGTCGAGCCAAAACCTAAACAGTAACTACTTTGTTCGCCTATGAAATGTTTTCTTCCCCCCAGCTTTGAATTTGTGATTATATTTGTTTGAGACTAGTCGAGTTATACATAGTCCCTTTATAAATACGGCATCCGGGAGAGTTCCCTTGTCGCGTTAGTAGTCTCAAGGAATGGAGTAGGATTTGAAAAACGAAGGGAACTCTCCACTTGTCAAAAGAGGTCCTATCAGGAATGTGCTGTCGTTCTTCTTTTGTGTCGAAATTGTTTCCTTGGAGTCTTCAAACCTCACTAACCACTGTTATACGTGTGTTGAGATTTTCACAGCGGGTCTACTTGACTTTTTGGAGAGTGAGTCACCCCTTTCCTTTTCAAGGTTGAACGGACTGACAGGGACAATTGCGGGGAGTTAAACAGGTGTAAGTATTGTTAAAATGGAATATAGCGATACCCCGAAGTGAGAACCAAAAAATGTTCAAAGTGGTGAAATGTTTGTTGAAACCAGATTTGGCACGCTAAAGATTGATAAATAAAATAAAACTAATTTTAAAAAAGTTTTTTTTGGTTGCTGACCTCAGTTATAAAATGTGAATAGAAAATAAAACCCTGCAAATTATTACACAACGGTTTACTATTCTCATGAACAGCTTGACCTAGTATTATTGCTCCGAGACCCATCACATTCGATTCAGCCTCGAAAAATACTAGTAAACCATACGACACATCACCTGACTACAATCGAACTACGGAAACTAAATATTACCCGGCGCCAGGCGCGTGTGTAAGCGAGCAGGTGGGTGGTTTTGAAGACACGGGAGGGAGGGAGTGCAAACGACGAAACGATTACTTCCGCTGCAGTTCCCGCGAGTTCATTCAATTAGTAGACTTCGGCTCACCATAATTTCACCATACGCAGTTGTACACGTTTGATACTCATTCCATCAGTCCGATCGTATAGCCGAGATGGCAGGCACAACTAGATGTCAAATGGGATTTTTGAGCGAAAGAACGGATTTTTTAGACCACGTTTAAGGCACAAAACGGCCCGGACGGCGGACGGACATTGCAGATTCGGAATCCCCATGTCTTGAAACGTAAAGTATCAAATTTTGAGGGGGGGGGGGGTTGTAAAAAATTTGTTGTGACCGAAAACATAGGGTTATTATTCAGAATGAACTAATGAACCAATTCAGAATGAACCAAAAGCAACTGTGTGTGAAAAGTTCCGAAACGAAAAGTAGAAAATAAATTAGCACCTGTAACAAGTTTTCGAAGCGTGTCACTTAAAGTTTGTGCCCCCACTTGCTGTACAATAAGCCTCTGGATGTACAGTGAGTGTGTGTTATCCACTGAGTAGTAATTGTAACAAGGAGTTGTATTCGCGAATTACTTTCAGAGAAGTTTTAGCCCCCAAACAGAGGTGGGAGCGAATGCGTGCGAGAGCGACGCCCTGATGAGACAACAGCTCAATTACGACTGACAACACCGATGTTTCGAGCGAATCAGGGCATTACAGGTGCCTAGTCCTCACAAATGCTCCAGACGAGCCTTCGCTAAGAGTTCAGTTCGTCCCGGTCCAGTATTAAAGAAATTTAATCAGATCAAAGTAGATTTAAAGTATGGGAAAAGACAATGAACCCATTCACATAATCTTCCAAGGAACCATTTTTTTTTTTTTTTTTTTTATTTTATTTACTGGCTTCAATATACATACATAGGACCAGAAACGAGAACTGATTAATGACCAGAACTGAAATTAATTTGAATTCATGAAAGAAAGAGTTACACGGGGAAACATTACAAGGAGTAACAACATTAAAAAAATTGAAATTACCACTTCAGTCGGGACAAATATTCGTATATTTAGGCGTAAATAATGGTTGGAGGGCTCTTGGAGTTGAAAAATTGGTCCCTAGCAACCCTGCGGGACAGGCATTCCACGACTACATGTTGTGGTCATTTTTCCTCACGGGAGCATGTATGGAAAGAGCCGAAAGGCTCGGATTATATGAGTGCACCGGGGTGTTTTGCTAGGACCGTTTCGTAACCTAGTGATTGGCAAGTAAAATGCTCTGTAAAAAGGGGCCAATTAAATGTTCTCAGATCTCAACACTCTTAGCTGGCTATTATCGGCTGATGCCCAAGTGTCACATCCTCAAATCTCTTTCAGTTCACAACTGTCTGAGTGAACTCCAGTACAGACTGTGGGAGTTTTTGAAGTCGCAAAAATAACGTAGTGAGGAACCACACTGCAAAAAATGAGAGCTCTTCTCAATACGCTTATAACGGTTGTTGGGCGCAAGAATGGGGGAGCTTGAAACTGTGAAATAAATGAGCGTGAGTGAGGACTGTATTACACTTGACAGAATAGCGACATCCGATGGGGTATGAGGGTCATAAACGTGCACAAGGGACTCTAAATACATGTGAAACTGGTTGTGAGATACGAAGTGGAGGAAGAGGGACAGATAGAGTTGAGTTGGAAGCAGCACGAGCTGAGAGACGAATTGTTGGGAGAACTGGGAGACGATTGTATCACAAGAGCTGAAGGAGGACTGACTTGGAAAGAGCAATCTAGAATTGAGGAGTGGAAAAAGTAAATGGAAAAGTCCAGGACAGGGGAAATCTGTTGTCACTTGTCTTGTCGGAGCTGGGCTTTCCGCAGGTACAAACAAAAGGATTGAGAGTACCGTTGGGTGCGAGTGCAGATTCGGAAGGTCAAAGACCCAGCTAATTCGACCTGCCGAGCAAGGATTTTTATTAAACGTTCAAATTACCTTCTACAATTAATATCCAACTGCTGTTCTTCATGAATATCTCTGTGAAAATTCATAGAACGGAAATACAAGTTTATCATGCAAAACGAGGGCATTTTAAACTTTCTAAAAACGAATCGAAAAGTTTGCTTCAAATTCAGTTTGCCTGAACATTATTTGACGGAAGATTTCTAATTTTCTTCAAAATATCTGTACATATTTTTATCAAATTTACGTACGGGGGGGGGGGGTTAGGGGTTGCTAAATACCAGATTTTTTTCATCATTTAGAAAACTTCCCTTGCCCTTTTGGTTGTGGATACTAAAACTCAATGTCAATAAAAATAGCTGTAACTCACAATAAATAATTGCTAATATGAAGGGCATGTGGTTGAGAAATGTCCAAACACGCAGTAATTAATTTAAAAAGTTCTCGGCGGCCCGCAGAAGCAACACCTAACAGACTTGGGCCTCCACTATTCAGTCCAGTGGCATATTTTCTTGAGCTCCTTCTGGCAGGAAACTCACCTCTCGTCTGTCGAGTTTTACAATCAGAGGTCGAACTAGGGGCCCAGGACCGGCCCTGTTCTTCAACTCCTCCCGCTATCGAACACTCGCCCTCAACTGCGACCTACTGACAGGTCGTAGAACTGGGGTGTTATTTGCCACAACGTCAGGAGCCGCAGGTTTTGCGCCCACCACGGAAAACTAAACAGACCAGACGTTGTACGAACTAAATACAGACGGAAAGCATACGTTTCGAGACATATTTCGACGGATATAATGACATTAGATACGAAACTAACTCCTTTGACGTTCGCGTGCTTTTAAGTTGGAGCTCCTCCACAACCCAATAAAGAGGAGTTCCCTGAAATAAGAATATTTGCATCGCGTGTTTGCTGAACAGTTGAATCTGGGTCGAGCAAAAGTGTTTCCTACATCACTTTGAAGAGTGTGGTCGGGAATTGATAAAAAAAGAGGTGCTACACGTCACACAACTTTCCGCAGCCCCAAGTAATAACAGCAATTTTTCGCGTTCTACCAACTAATTTAATATCTCTCTCACCCGCACTTTAACCACATAAATTCAAAACTGACAATTCCGTGCTTTTAAATAGACACTGTGCTTCATCATCATTTCCAACCCGATCCTACATTCGTGCCTTTTAAAAACTTTTATCCCATTTGTTTTCTTCGTCATCAACAATGGAACCCTGTGACATCATCTGACAACCGAATCGATTTACATCTCACTATCATATCAAATCAAAATTGTTATCATCATCGTCCACCGAACGAACATTTTCAACACCATCATAACCGATCTATTTTATTTAATTTCACGTATTTTAGAACTTTTCACGATTGTGCTCTGCTTTCGTGTTCTCTTTCCGTACCTATTGATATTCTCCGCAGTTGTGATTGAATAATCTCAAATACTCCCATCAGCATCATCCAATTAACCTTTTATTTTTCTATTCGTCATAATTATCATTTTTACTTTCCTTGGCTCTACAAAGTAGAGAGGAAAGTTATGTAATCGGCTGAAAAAAAATTTTGAGTTTTCTTCAGATCTTTACGTTTCAGACTCTACTGAGTCCCAAAATCACTATTTGGGAAAATGGTCTGTGTGTGTGTCACTCTGTGTGTCTGTGAACAATTTTTAGAGAGAACCACCGTATCAAATTCACTCAAACTTGATATCTCGCCTGCAAGTTACCATGGGACGCCAAAATAAGGGTATGAACAAAATCCACCGAAAGCTAACTATAGTTATCATAGTGATCAAAACACAAAATATTTTTTTTCTTAAAAATGGCTCTAACGATTTTAATTAAATTTTTTCTATTGATAGCTCTCAATAAGTCAATTATACCATAAAATGTCCATTTACGGGAAAATAACGAGAGCAGCACAATAAATTATCAATTTTTTCTACGAAAAGCGTTTTTAGCGGGGTTTTCCTTATAAACTCCGCTGGAATTTTAGTAGAATGTTAAAAAAAAAGTGTGTTGTAGTCCAATCCAATACCTAAAGGGTGAGTGTTTAAAAACGCTCATGAGATACATGGGGGTCACTCCACAAACTCCTGAGTTTCAACTACTGCCGTTTCGCTTACTACCAGTTCTAACAGTTACTACCCATTAACTCTGGAAAAGTGATTACTATCCCTCTTCAAAAAATTTGTGTTTACAGCATCATTAATTATCTGTGTACCAATTGCTCAATAATGGTCCTATAATGAGCATGAGCAGCACAATAAATTCCGGAACTGTAAGCGCTACCGCTTCCTGCTGCTGTGACGTGTTGTTTGACCAAGTTCAAAGGAACTGAGTGATAAATGAATTGAGTAAGTAGAATTAGCCATGTACAAAGTGAATTGTTGTAGAGCTAAGGAAAGCTGGGTGTTGCAACGCACCAGATATTTTAATAAATCAAGCGAGTGATTTAATTGGTTGATTCAAAGACCCCGAATCTGTTACGACACACTGATTGTGTTCAACACCCCAGCACGTATCAGGCTGCTCCTACTTTATTGAGTAACCATCAGTGAAACTCGACAGTCGTTTCAATTACGGAATTTTGTGCACAGTTCCTGTTTACTTCATTATTCAGGGTTTTCACCGGAGATACTTGTCCCCGAACACGTTTCGGGATGGTACTAAGTGCTTCCGATTACTTCTCGTTGTATCGAAAACGGTTGTTCTAATTTTATGCAGATTTCCAGTTTGAGTGATATTTTAGGAGAAAGTACGAGGATTGTAGAGACAAACAAGTGCCCGAGATGTGCTATGTTTACGAGAGCTGTATCTACAACATATTTCTACGGGACCGTTTATGGAAAAATGCAAGACTAGTTGATAAAATGTGTTTGATCGAAATCGTTCAAAGCCGTTATTAAGAAAATCTGAAAAACGGTAGTGTTACGTTCGGTACATCTCGTTTTCCAGCTATGCAGCTGTTTATATACCCATTCAATGGACAGCTACAGAAATAATTTGATGGGGGGAGGGGGATATGGGTGTAGGTTGCTAGAAAACGTTACATAGTTCACTTACTCGTTTTATGTGGAACTTTCGGAACTACATTCATTAATTTTCAAACAAATTTAAATGATTACCAACTAAATTACGACCTATTCAACCTAATCGAGAGCTTTCCATACTTAATGTCGAACTATTGCACCAAATTAAGGGCCTACCAAACGTAATTGAGGAATTTTCCAAACAAATTGAAAGTTTTTCAAATCAAAGGTCCTTCTGAGCCGCATTGCGAACATTACAATCCACATAGGAAATATTTTGAAACGGATCTAGATTCTTCTGGACCAAACTGAGAGCTTTCTGAGAAACTTCCAAACGTTCTGTACTGAATTGGGAATGTTCCAATACTACATTGCGAGTCTTGGAACCGAGTTAAGATTGCAATAGCTAAATTGAGAACTTTTGAACGAAACTGTGATTTTTGCCGTCTATTGAACCAAAATCCGAGCTCTCTGAGTACATCATGAAGTTAATTTCGTGCTTTCCGAAACTGAATTGCGAGTTTTATAACCATGCTTGAATTGTTCGCAGCTAAATTTATGAATATTCAAACAAATTCAAATGATTCCTAACTACATTATGACCTATCCAACCTTAATGCCGAACTATTCCACCAAAACAAGGGCTGATCAAACCTAAGTCAGGCAATTTCAAACCAAATTGAGAATTTCCCAATACAAATCCTTCTGAGCCGCAGTGCGAACATTACAATCCACATTGGAAATACTTTGATCAGAGTCTAGAATCTTTCAGACCAAACTCAGAGCTTTCTGAGAAACTACCAAACGTTCTGTACTGAATTGGGAATGTTCCTTAACTGCATTGCGAGTCTTGGAACCGAGTTTAGATTTATCAAAGGTAAATTGAGAACCTTTGAACCAAACTGTGATTTTTCCGACCTATTGAACCAAACTCCGAGCTCTCCAAGATAAATGAGTACCTCCTAAAACAGTAAGTAGCCTAAAATAAAAACCGCGAACTTTGACACATATTGGTGGTTCTCTCTGTTAAATTGGCTATCGCAGGAACATCTATCGACTATGTTTAGGAAACTGAGGAATAAAGTTTGATGATGATGTAACTCAAAAACAGCCGCGGAGGGGACTGGATCGTTTCTCAGGGAGTTGAAATCTCGAAACTTGGAATTGGCCCAAAATGTGAAGTGAGGTGCCTCGTTCAGCAAACTTGTTGAACAGTAGGAGGGTGTGTAGGGGGAACTGATTAGAAGCGAGTAGGCTGGAGGGGAGATGAGAAAATGGACTAACTTGAATACAGATCAAAAGATATACTGTTTCGAATACGGCGATAATAGTATTCATACAACACAACTCAGTTGTGAAGAGATATCTAACGGTAGTACAAAGGAGTAGGGTTATTGGGGAACGCTAGAATCGAGCGAGTTACTAAAGGATAAATACAGACTGTGTTCAGATGACAGTACAATTTGATTTCTCAGGTAGTCAGAGTAGAGCCTCTCAGGACGGCTGTGGAGAAGGAAGGGTGGTGATTTATTTTGCAGTATAAGCCCACTGATATTAAAATATTCGTCACGCAGAAACACTCAACTCCAGTAAACCCAACGATCTACTATACGTAGGGGCGCTGTATTCAACGCATTTGTGCACAACAAAAAGTAGGTACTAGTTAGTTGACAGTTCCCAGTAAATTTTATCGACATTTTTGGAACCGTTTTTCAGAAAGTCGGATTAACGACCATTCGACGAAACTCATTTTCCACTCTTTCTTGGACTTTAAAGTGAACCAAAAATGTGAAATATCGTTATTTCGCAACCAGGTTTGGACGACATATTTTGTCTATTGCGCCACACGATGTTTTTTATTTTTGAAGATCAGGAGGTTTCCTGCTAGATGGAACCAACAACCTGCCTGGCGCATAGCTGTAAGTTGTTGGTTATTCAAACCTACGGGAAAAGTTTCCAAAGGTTCACTGAAGCTTCCCTTCTGATTTAGTGGCTTCAAAAGATAATCTATAAGTAACATTTTAGTACGCTGACTGTGAGGGGGGGTGATAAGTCTTGGTGAAATGGTCTGCTATGCGTTACACCCGTACACATAATCAAAAATCCCTAAGGCTGTCGAAGGAACAATATGTAGATATCCATTAGGTATTGACAAGGGCAAAATACCCTTGAAGTTGGATAAAATTGTTAAAACCGTTTCCCCAAAGAGTTTTTCCTTCGTCGGATTTTCAAAGAGATTTTTACGCAAATCACAAGTTAGGTTAACTTACTGATTAATAGAGAATAACGTTAAAGTTTAATCAAAATGTAAGCCGTTTTTTGAGAAAAATGTTCAACCCTCACTTTTGGTAAATTTGACCCTTTCACTTATCGGAAATCGTTCATAACTCTATTTCGCGCCTTCATGGAATCACGAACGAAACAAAAAAAAAAAGAATCAGGTAAATCTTTACTCGTTTTCTTAAAAATCCGACACACAGGCCATGCGCCGAAATTAGGTTTATTGGATACAGCAGGCCTTAGGTAAAATTGAAGAATATTCAACTTTTTTACTTTCCTTGGCTCTACAAAGTAGGAAGGAAAGTTATATATTCGGCTGAAAATTTTTTTTTGAGTTTTCTTCAGATCTTTACGTTTTAGGCCATCCTGAGTCCGAAAAACACTATTTGAGAAAATGGTCTATGTGTCTGTGAACGATTTTTAGAGAAAACCACCGTACCAAATCAACTCAAACTTCATATCTCGCCCGCAGGTTACAATGAGACGCCAAAATAAGGGTATGAACAAAATCCACCGAAATTAAACTATAGTTATCATAGTGATCAAAACACCAAATTTTTTTTTCTCAAAAACGGCTATAACGATTTTGATTAAAATTTTTTAGATTGGTAGCTCCCAATATGACAACAATTCCATGAAATTCCCATGTGTGGGAAAATGACGAGAGAAGCACTATAAATTACCAAAACTTTCGACGAAACCGAATTTAGCGCGGTTTTTAGATACAACAACCGTACCAAATCAGCTGAAACTCGATGTCCAGCCTACAGGTTACCATGGGACGCAAAAATAAGGGTATGGGGAAAATCTACCGAAAGTTAACTATAGTTATCATAGTGATCAAAACACCAAATATTTTTTTCTCAAAAAAGGCTCTAACGATTTTGATTAAATTTTTTGTATTGATAGCTCTCAATAAGGCAACTATCCCATTAAATACCCATTTGTGGGAAATTAACGAGAGCAGCCGTAATGTGTTGTTTGACCAAGTTCAAATTAACTGAGTGATAAATGAATTGATTAAATAGAGTTAGCCATGTACAAAGTGAATTGTTGTAGAGCTAAGGAAAGTTGTGTGTTGCAACGCACCAGATATTTTTCTGACAGGGTAGCAATACCTGACCGTTTGCGCAGCGGCAACTAAAACGAGGTTGTAATAAGCGGAAAGAAATAATGCGTCTTAAACGGCACCAAGAAGATCAATCAACCTTCGAATAAGTGACAAGCCCAAAAGTATTGTTGGTCATTCTCAACCAAAAACTACAACAATCACATATCGATTGCCTACACGTTTGTTCAATATTTTGAGTCCACTCTTGAAAATAAGGGAAATGAAGCGTATTTTTTTCTCCATTGTAGAATTTGATGGGGTCCTGTGCAGCATTTTTCCAACTCATATTAGCACGTACAATCACAATTGTTCACATTCGCGCACCGCACTAAGAGCTATAGGAAACTGGAGCTGTTAGGTAATGTTTTCGTTCGGGACCATTTCGGTACCATTTAAAAGATTTTAACATAGGTATCGCTGGAACACAATAACGACTCCGTTGGTCTTCGAGAGCACAATAAAGGCTCCGAAAAGGACTCAGAGGCGGAAACCTTAGTCGCATGACCATAATAGAAAGAATGGCGAAGAGCTTCAACGCTGGTTTGCTGATATTCACTTCGAGGGGCTGCAAGTATGAATATCATTTGAATACATGGACATTAAAAGTGGAATTTACAATGAGGAGTACAAAGTACAGAATTAAAGCTTGCGCGAAAAGAAATTACTCGGGCGTGAAGAAGAGGAAATAGAAAGGAAAGAAGGGTGGAGTTGGGAGAGCTTCGTCAATAATACGCCACACTCGACGTTAAGTGGCAAACTTTTCCAATTTGCCAACGATGAGGGTTGTTATTATGTGAGGGTCGTATTATAATTACGTGGCCCGCGTGGAGCTCGAGGTCGTTCGACGATGCGTCTCAGTCGATATTAATATTTCAAGAGATCAGGTTCACTCTTTACACACAAAACCTTCAATGTATCCCAAAATAAATAGCATTTTGTAAGCTCGATCGGCGGTCTAAATTAAATTACGGCAAACGATAAAATTGGCGACATGCTTGAATCCGCGCTGTTTTCAAAATAATCTTGGAGTTGACAAATCTTACGTAAACCTTTTACAGTAATGAAATTAAATTTGTACATCCCTCGAACCCGATGGACAATTCCGATTGCATCATACTGGGAGTCTCGAAGAAATCGTATTGGTAGTACAATAAATTACCTACACTACGCTTATAAAATAATAAGGGGAATCCCACGATATTTAAAAGAATGAATTGTCGAACCTTGAGCACATTACCACCCGTGGTGAATGGGCGAAAAGTCCCAAAGAGAAAGCTGAACTGTTTGCGGACTTGAAAACACATTTGCGCCATTCCCTGGTAGATCTGCTGACCAAGATTTCCCGATTCTGCCCTCATCAGCAAGTTTACGGTATATAAGGCCGGTGACACTTAATGAACTCAAAACAAATAAAGCAGGGAACATCGTCAAGCAACTCCCAGAAGAAGGGACGCGAATGCTGCTATATCTCATAAATGCAACTCTACGGCTGAAATATGTACCTCGCTGTTGGAAGGTGGCGGAAGGCATCACGATACTGAAACCAGGCGAAGAATCTAGTGGGCACATAGACCTATATCATTGCTACCGGTAATCTCCAAGCTTTTTGAGAGGTTGCTCATAAAAAGGCTGAAAACTATTATCCAAGAAAAGGAGCTCATTCCAAATCATCAGTTCGGATTCAGAGAAAAACATTCAACTATAGATCAAGTCCATCGTATCACTGATTTAATTGAATTGTCTTGAAAAGAAACAAGTGTGTGCGAGCGTTTTTCTGGATGTGTACCAGGCATTTGATAAGGTCTGCCATGAAGGACTTCACTATAAACTTAAAGAGATCTACCGGAAGAATTCTATATATTGTTTTTTTTTTCCTGACCCGAGGGCGTGTGGGACAAGTCCCTTTGTCACTGCGGCCGCATATGGGCCTATTGTGACGCTGGCCCTTTCTTAGTAGAAGGCGTCGTGCATACCCGCCCCCCTTAGGAAGCCGGGTATGTCCTTCACCGCAGAGTCCGCTACAGTTTGGGGTTCAGTGGTCCCCTGACCGAAGTATTCAAAGCGGTTTGCTGCCAAGGCAGGGCATTCACATAGGATATGCTCTGCCGTCTCATCCTCCTCGCCACACAGTCTGCACTCCACTGCCTCTGAGATGCCCATTTTGCAGAGGTGGTATCTGAGTGGGCAGTGCCCGGCGAGGAAGCTTATCAGTACTCTCAGATCTTGTCTAGAGAGTGTCAGCATCGCCTTCGCCCTTTGACAGGAAGGCGTGACAAGCCTTTTCGCCTGTCTTAGTCGTGGCTGGCGATGCCAATGGGCGCCATTTTCCTGTATCTCCCATCGAGCAACCAGACGGTTCAGGTGAGTTTTCATCAGACCCACGTGTGGTTCAGGCCCGATGGGTAGGGATTCTGTACCCCTTTTCGCGAGGTGGTCAGCCTTTTCATTGTCCTCATGCCCCCTGTGAGCCGGTACCCAAATGAGAGAGAGCCTGTTACGGGCGCCGAGCTGCTTGAGCGCATGGAGGCATTCCCATGCCAGCTTAGACCTAAAACTATAGGCTGCGATGGCCTTTAAAGCGGCCTGGCTGCCTGAGAAAATGTAGATCCGCTTGCCCTTGAGTCCTTTGTTCAGGATCTCTTCTGCGATCTCTCGGGTTTTGCCCATTGTTCGCGGCTGCTTATTCAGTCAGCATGCTGACCTTATTCACAGCTGGCCGCAGACATGCCCCTGGGGACAATGCCGTGGCCGCTCCACTATCCACAACCCGTGGTCGCGCCTGGTAGCATGGGCATGCTCCTGGGAAGATAACCCAGAACCATGCTATATATTGTTGAAATCATATCTTTCAGAAAGAGGGGGGATACTCTATCCTAAAGGTAATTAGTGCAGGAGTTCCTCAAGGAAGCGTACTTGGCCCACTGCTATACCTCCTCTATATGAGCGATGGGCCTCACCCACGCGATGAAAACAGAACCATTGCGACTTTTGCGGATGATACAGCCCTTCTGGCGGTTGGTAAAACCGTTGAAGAAGCAACTTCAAAACTGCAGCATACCGTTAATGAGGAAAGTGAATGGACCAAAAAATGGCGACTCAAACTGAATGAGCTCAAATCGTCTCACATTAATTTTACTAACAAACTGCCTATAATACTAAATGAACGAGCGATTCCCATAGCTAACACCGCCAAATACCTGGGAATAACTCTCGACACCAAGCTGAAGTGGAAAGACCACGTCAAAAAGAAAGAAGAAGAACTGAAGATAAAGTTTAGTAGTTTGTATTGGTTGCTCGGTAAGTACTCGGAGCGTAATCAACTGCTTATATACAAGCAAGTTCTGAAACCGGTGTGGACGTACGAGATACAGCTCTGGGGCTGTACGAAAAAGACCAACATTAAGATGATTCAAACTTTTCAGAATAAACTGCTAAGGGGTCAATGCCCACTGGTACATTCGTAACGACGACCTCCTTCGAGACCTTAGAATGGAAACAGTGAGCGAAGTAATTAAGCAACATGCAATCAAACACGAACAACGACTTCATGCGCGCTTAAACCCTGAAGCGCTTCACCTCCTAGACAACAACAACGTCATCCGGCGGCTTGATAGGACGTGATTAGAAATTCAGTGTTGTGAATGGGTGCTATCCAGAGTATAGCCATCAACTCTGCAAACTGCTAATAAATGTTGAAAACAAATTAACTAGATGGGCTTATAATGTTCAGTTGTTATGTTATTGTTATTATTCTTGTAATCAATATTGTTTAAAAAAATAACTTTTTTCACCTTGGTCTCCCTGTAACTCCAGAATACAAACTCCAACGTATTCTAAAAAATAATCTCGACTGACTTATAACTTTTATTTTTTATGTTTTGATTTTCATGCAGATTTGCAGCAATATACAACAAATTCAATCTTTCCCAATAGACTGTAAGTAATTCTCCATTTGGGCAAATATAATTACCAATGCAACGATTCATCAATGAAAAGTCATGACATGATTAGGGGCGACCCAATAAATTACCCTCGTTGAATTATCTTAAGGTTCGAGAAAGGTGGCAGAGTCAGGGGTCACACGCTCGCCCAAAAGGAAAAGGAGACTCACCAACAAACCCCTCCTTGCCCTGTTCTGACTGAGGAACTTATCGCGCATCATTATCGCCGATCTACCTGCTTCGACCTGCCTTTTGTGCCTGATTGCGGACAAACTTGTGACCAGTTGCGATTTACTGCCATTGACGAACAGTTCGAGACGTTCTCCCCATTCTCCCTTTTTTCGAGTTTTTTGGTGGCCAGCGCTGTTCGCGAGTATTCCAACTGCTAGTTTCGACGTTCGAACAACTATTTGCTGTGCAAATAGACTCCATAGCCCGTGTTTCACAAAGTTTACAAGGGTCCACATTCTGACATCTGTCTGGATTCCAGGTCAGCCCGATACATTTTTTCCACGATCTGCTACAACTTCTCAGCAACCATCCCGTTCAACCGCCAAATAAACGTTCCTTGTTCTAGTTTTTATAAAGTAAATTATTTATTGTTAACTGTTTTCCCATAATTTATTCGCATTTCCCCATCCTACATACACATTTTTATGACTTGTGGGGTTAATATTCAGACGCTCAGATTTGGAGCCTTAGAGTCTACATTTCCCCACATAAGAACCCTGTCGCTGTACCTTGTATTTTGACCCGGGTAGACTTGAATGAATCACGGTTTACTGAAACACAAAACTTGTAATTGAAGAGTGAGGAAATCACAAGCTTCGAACAGTTGGATGTACAGAAGAGAAGTAAAGTCAGTGACACATAACATAAATTACAGTAGATCTGAGCGCGGGGACAGGGGAGGGAACCACCACTTTGGAAGGGGTATAAATTCTTCAGGTTGGTTAGTTAAATGAGGAAGGTTTTCAAAAGGGGCGTCAAGAGACGTGTTTTAATTGGCACGTTTTTGAAGTAGGGTGACAGGAAGTATCTGGGAAATCTGGACTTACGAAGCCTCGTCAGTTGTAGGCTCTATTATGATATGCGATATTAGAATTTGAAGCCTATTGTTGTGGACTGACAAGTAGGAACGGTAATCCCAGAGATGGGGAATTTTGAGGCGCCTGGGAAAACTGATTGGGAAACTCCAATACAAGGGTACAAGGCCTCGCTTGTCAGATTCAAAAGGGGAAAGGTGAGGTGCTGGAAAAACTGGAAAGTTGGCCGAGGTCAATGTATTTTGAAAAAAAAAACCTTGAACTAATTCGTAATTTGCCTTCCTGTGCACGTTGTTCCACAGTCTCGCCATCGTAAAACCGAAACTTAGAGGAATAGGCTGAAAAATAACGAGACAGTTCTGTATGAATTTGTGAAATTAACAACAAAAGGCGCACTTTACAGTAGTCGGTTGAATTGAGCGAGAATGGTTTCAAATTGTGTCAGGCCTTCAGTGAGTGTACAGGTTAATATGTTTTGTTCGTACTGTGATACAAAGTGGTGCGTTTAGCGTGTAAGCAGGATCACGTAAACAACTCAACAGCAGCTCAGGAGCTATTTTTAAAATTCTCTTCGAAACACTGCGTAAACGGATTACGGGCCGAGGTACAAACAAAAGGCAGAAAACTACCGACTAAGGAACAAATTAAACCCATCTCTAATCCTCTTCATTTTCTGTGGATTACCCAAGGAAGAGTATATCCAATTACTGGCGCTCCTTTCAGTTCCTGCCTTCAAACCTCGTGCTTCCCACACTCCGCCTGCTAACCCCTTCTCCCCTTTCATCTTCGATATAAACCCCCACGACTTACTGACACAAATTCAGTGACTTTATGGCTCCACGATGATCTTCTTTCATTGAAAGCCAAGGAAAGCCGTTCGCCCGAAAGACGCGTTGACCGTGAACGTACAGTCAACAAACAGCCTCATGAAAAGTTTCCACAGACCCTTCGTTAGGTTTGTTTCTTTATTAGATGACTGTTCCTAAACCCTCGACGAGGGTTACATCAGTCATTGAGGTATTTAGTCGTTAGCTAGTCCCCTGGGAGAGAGCTGTTGTCCGTGTTACCGCTCGGAGGAATCCCGTACCATCTGGAAGGAGTTCTTAATCTGGTTTCACCTGATCACCTGATATTTACTTGGGTGGCCAGTTCCAAAAGGACAGGTTAACTATCACGTTAGCCATCACCTTCTTCGTAAACGGGGAGAAATGGTTACAGGCTTCCCTAAGAGCAGTCAATGCCGGTAGGTTCGTCTGCTCGGGGCTTCTACATTGCCCTCGTCGAATTAGTTTTTTCATGTTCTATGTAATGAGCCAGGTAGGCGTTGACAGAGAAGATGGCCTTACATATCTGTATGCGGGGTTTCCAATTAGCTGGACTCAGTAATTTGCAACGGCCACTCATCTTTTCCTGCTCATCAATTCGTTTTTCTCCAAATCTCAGCCTTCTCTTCACCAACCTCATCCATAAACTTACTTCGCTCTTTGACTGAAAGTGCGCACGTAGAACATGGTATTCCCCCGTGCATAACCAACTCAAACAGTCCACCCACCTCTCATTCGTTCGGTTCATTCTTTGTTTTGTTTATTGAAATTTTATTGTCGATGAATCCGAGCCACCCTCTACTGCCCATCAATATCACACATAAACTAGGAGCTGGTCATGATGCATTACTTAGTACATTAGTGCGCTGGCGGAAGGCCTCTGGCTGTGCGCCCCCGTGGTACAATGTTTGGGTCTAACAACCCTTGAGGCCAGAGTGGTCGCTGGCTTTTCCTCATCCCAGAACAAGACAGTTTGGACTTTCTGCCATCCCTGAGGTTCGGAAGGACCCCAATAAGCTTAGGCAGGTAACCAGGCAAGCTTCCACCCACTACTAAGGCACTCATCTGCTGGACGACACATCACATCAGAGGGACAACTCTTTCGTCAATCGTCCCGGCAGAAACTCGCCAACTGACAATGATTTACTGCATTATATCTAGTGCGACGACACACACAACTTTCCTTGCCCCCCCCCCCCCAGGTTCTTATCAAACAAAACATACCTCGCCAATTCCGGAATTAAAATTTGACTTACTTTGCGTTTACCTCACAATTCCAAAACAGTAAACCCAATCTAAGAAAAATTCGGTTGACAGTCTCATGAATCATCAGCCCTGAAGGCCAGAATTGTTCATTCGTCAGAAGCACTCGTTACTCCAGATGGTCGCGGCATAAGTAGGAGCAACTCAATTCATTTCGGAACGTTAAGCCCCCCCTCCCCCCCACAGTTTATAAGTATAGCGTTGAGCTATACGTTCTACTATGTTTATATAAACAACGAAAAGCGAGTTGATTAGTCGCTAGAGCCATTAAATCGCTGAATACGCGTGAGACTGAGGACAGTTGTGTGCTGCGTTGCTCCAGATACTTCAAAGATAAGGAAAATCGTTGCCATAAATGTATTATATCCGAGGGGGAACCCTTTAAATAGAAGGAAATAGTTATTAATAAGTAAAGTAAAGTTCGTTTCTCAAATTTTCTCAAAAATGGCATGAACGATTTTGATCAAACTCACAGGCCGAACTAAGCAGTATCTAAATTTTGTTAGCTGTAAACGTAGTCGTAGAAATGAGTAAAAAGAAGATGCAGCCTTCGCAAACGTAGTATTTACGAAAATGGCACATTATGCCGTAAAAGGCGCTTAAGTGAATCCTTAATGGAAGGACAGAAGGATGATGACAGCTTTCAAGGCACGAATGACGCTATTCAATGGGTAACACCGAAATTCTGAACTGAATTGTTTCGTTTTCATAATTCACGGGCTAAACTCAAAGCTTTTACAACCGCTTTGTCGCCAAAAGTTGAAAAGAGTCGGTTAAAAGCATGGAGAAAAAAAAGAAAGCGTTGAAAACGCAGGAGTTAGTGAGTGAGGAAATTGGGCCAGCAGCGGCGTGGAAGCGCTGAGCTAGTTATAGGGAAATTAGAGCTTTGGAAACAGGGCAGCGGAAAGGCGATAGTAACCCAAAATGGATCATTAATTCTAACGACGGCCATTCGCCCAATATTTGTCTGACGGCGTTTTCATGCCTAACATTATCAAGGATGGAACATTGAAAGCAATTCCGAGAGGGGCCAGAGCGAATGAAGGACGAGATCATTGAGCGGGGTCCTGGGATTTTCCGAAGACTCCTGCCCCACAACTGAATTTATTTCCAACTACAAACTACCACTTTCCCGGCTGACTCAATTTGAGCTAAATTATAGTTATGCGACACTCGACCGTCACCTCCTGTGGCATCTTAAACGCCCCAAGTGGATTAACTGCTCGCTCTTCTGTTCACATTGATGAGCCACTACATAAAATAAAGTAGCCACAGGCCGCTAAATACACTCGGCGCTGCTGAACGCTTCGGCGAATTTGCATAGAAAAGGAGCAGAAATCCACTGAAATCTTGTTTATCATTGCACAACATTTTCAAACACAGCGTTCAGTCCTGGTGTGCCCGTTTTACTTTCCTTGCTCTACGAAGTAGAAAGAAAAGTTATGTAATCAGCTGAAAAAAAAATTTTGAGTTCTCTTCAAATCTTTACGTTTCAGAACCCCCTGAGTCCGAGAAACACTATTTGGGAAAATGGTCTGTGTGTGTGTGTGTGTGTGTGTGTGTGTGTATGTGTGTCTGTGAACGATTTTTAGAGAAAACCACCGTACCAAATCAGTTCAAACTTGATATCTAGCCCGGAAGTCACTATCGGACGCCAAAATAAGGGTATGAACAAAATCCAACGAAAGTTAACTATAGTTATCATAGTGATCAAAACACCAAATATTTTTTTTCTCAAAAACGGCTCTAACGATTTTGATTAAATTTTTTATATTGATAGCTCCCAATATGGCAACTATACCATACAATTCTCATTTGTGGGAATTTGACGAGAGCAGCACAATAAATTATCAAAATTGTCGACGAAATTGATTTTAGCGCGGTTTTTAGAGAAAACCGCCGTACCAAATCAACTGAAACTTGATGTCTAGCCTACAGGTTACCATGGGACGCCAAAATAAGGGTATGGACAAAATCTACCGAAAGTTAACTATAGTTATCATAGTGATCAAAACACCAAATTTTTTTTTCTCAATAATGGCTCTAACGATTTTGATTAAATTTCTTATATAGATAGCTCTTAATAAGACAATTGTACCATAAAATTCCCATTCGTGGAAAAATGACGAGAGTAGCACAATAAATTACCAAAATTTTCGACGAAAAGCGTTTTTAGCCCAGTTTTTTTCTTATAAACTCCGCTGGAATTTTTGTAGAATGTTAAAATAAATTAGTATTGTAGTCCAATCCAATACCTAAAGATTGAGTGTTTAAAAACGCTCAGATACATGGGGCTCACTCTAGAAATTCCTGAATTTCAACTACTGCCGTTTCGCTTACTACCGGTTCTAAACTTTTTACCCAATAACTCTGCAAAAGTAATTACTATCCTTCTTCAAAAAAATTTGGGTTTACAGCCTCATTAATTACCTGTGTACCAATTGCTCAATAATGGTGTTGCAATGAGTACGAGCAGCACAATAAAATCTGGAACTGTAAGCGCTACCGCTTCCTGCTGCCGTAAAGCGTTGTTTGACCAAGCTCAAATTAACTGGGTGATAAATGAATTGATTAAATAGAATTAGCCATGTACAAAGTGAATTGTTGTAGAGCTAAGGAAAGTTGTGTGTTGCAACGCACCAGATATTTTACTTTACTTAGCCCTACGTTGTAGGAAGGGAAAGTTACTTAATCGGCTTAAAACACATTTGCAGAGCCTTTCAGATCTTCACGTTCCAAAGTCTTCTGAGTATGAAAACCCCGTTTGAGAAAATGATCCGCGCGTGTCGACAAAATTTGAAAAACCATAAACCGAATCGCTCCAAATTTAAGCCTGAAGATCATCATGGCACGGCCAAAATAAGAGTATAGTGACATAGGTCCAAAATTTGACGCGACACGGCTCTAACGTTTTGATTACATTTTTGTGGGGACAGATTCACATAACACGACGGTAATATAAAATTACATTCGTGGGAAAATAACGAGAGCAGCACAATATATTAACAAACATCAATTTTAGCGCCCCCGAGTTATCAAGTGTTTTTTATACGAAAAATATATTCAAATACATTAGAGCCGTTTTGGCCAAAAAAAAGTTGGGGTTTTGATTATTGTGATAACTATAGTTAGTTTTAGGCTGGATTGTACTAGTTGAGCGCACGAATGGGGGAATAAATGGACGGGGTGAGCGTTAGTGAGGACTGTATTACACAAGACAGAAAAGCGATAACAGTTTGAGTGTGAGTACATAAAAGCGAACAAGGAACTCTCAATACACGTGAACTGGTGGCAAGGCACTATCTATCTTGTCTCCCGGACACACGTCTCCCTAAAATAATTGCCATGGAAGTGATGAGAAACAGAGTGTCATGGGCTGGGCATCTTGGCCGCCTCGCCAGTGGATTGGGTGTCATAGATGAGTTGGACTCCTGGTCCTTTGAATATATCCGGCTTCATGCAGCTGACATCCTTGAGAGGTTTAAGGAGCACAAAAAGCAGCGGTTCTGGCAGAGGGCTATGAACTCGGAGAAGTGCACTCTATATAGGGAGCTTGACGCCCGCTTCAAGGCCGCGAGCTTGGTCAATGAGCCAGTGATGGATATTTTCTCGGCGAGGTGGATTTTTAAGTTGAAGGGAGAACTGCTACATCTCAATGCAAAGCCGTATAACACTAACCATAACGAGGAGTGTGCTCTGTGCAATAGGCAAGAGAGGGAAGACTTGCACCACTTTCTCTGTACTTGCCCAGTACTTGGAGAGTTTAGGATTGCAGTTTTTAATAAACCTGGTGGCTTTTAGTAGGATGGCCAGGAGATAGCGCTCTGCGTTGGTACATGAATTTAATTTTTAATTTCCTTTTATTTTATTGTATTTTGTTTTCGCAGTAGGTTCTTTTTTCTTGTCGTATGTTTCTAGTATAACCTGCTGACGCCCCCGACAGACGGTTTAAAAAACCATGTCGGTATTGTTTATTTTTGTTATGCAGAAGGAATCTTTTACTTTGTTTTATTTTGTCAATAAACTGTTTTCTTCTTCTTCTTCTTCTTCTTCTTCTGGTTTCATGGGGAAACTAAGTGTAAGGAGGAAAGAAGGGAGGTAGAGAGGGAGAGGGAGGGAGAGAGAGAGAGTTTAGTTGTGAGGAGCTTGAGACGAAGAAGTTGGGAGAACTGGGAAGACGACTGTCGTTGGCGAGTGCTGATGGATGACTGATTTTTAAGGGGCTGTCTGTCGAGAAGAGGAATCTAAAATTGAGGGGTGGAAAAGATAGTTGAGAAAGTCCAGAAAAAGGGGAAACCATCGTCTAAAGTTAACGTACCTGTTAGGTGAGTCCGTCTCCTCTGGCTGGTGAGTTACTGTGGGCAAGCGCTTTCGATGTAAAGACATCATCGTCTGGCCGTTAAGTCAGTACTGACTTAACGGCCAGACGATGATGTCTTTACATCGAAAGCGCTTGCCCACAGTAACTCACCAGCCAGAGGAGACGGACTCACCTAACAGGTACGTTAACTTTAGTAATTTGCCTACTGGCGGACACAACCCAATTTCTTTGAAACCATCGTCAATGGGAAATAACTGAGGAAGCTGGGCTTTCCACAGGTACAAACAAAAGGGTAGAGATCGAAAGGCGTTTGGAGAAACAATGACTTTCCATTAGGGCAAGTGCGAACATTTTGGAGGTTAATGACCCAGCTAACTCAGCTTGCCAAACAGTGCTCATACCCTCCAGTTCAACATTTTTCATAAAAAGTTGCCGGTAACAAGTGCTGCGCGGATATAATGGCATTGACGTTTTTTTCCTCCTTGTGATCTTCAAAAGCCCCGAAGAGGGTTATCTGTCCACATATCGGGTTGCTAGTGTATTCTGTAAGTTGTGGTGTTTATTTCGCAACACTCCATGAAAACTCGGCCATCAGGAAGGCGTCGTAGCTGGAACTTTTTTCTTTACTACGGTGATATTGTAGGCGTAGCGCGTGTTCACTACAATAACAATATTTTAAGAAGCATTACATTTTGCGTCCGTTAGAACTAGTTTAATCTCACCTCACTCATCTGTGCACACATTAACCCTCCATCAGTCGCCACACACCGAGTAACAACTACTGAGAAACTGTTTTCTTAAGATGTTTCGCATAACTTACGTAACGAGAAAATCTCAATTTTGCCCGGAGCGTAGATATAAACTTAGAGCTTTGGGTGGGAGCCTGAACCCGCCCCATAATATTCCAATGTAAGACGCAGCTGTCAAGGGGGTCAACGGGAGGTTGGCGTACCAAAAGGCAGATTTGTCGCTGAAGGGTGCTGTTATTTACAAAACACGAGACTGACTAAATTGGGATAAAACCGGGACGTTTATGCCGTCTCTTTAATTTATTTTAAAAATATCTGGTCCGTTGCAACACACAACTTTCCTTAGCTCCACGTCAATTCACTTTGTAAATAGCTAATTCTATTTAATCGATTCATTTATCACTCAGTTCCTTTGAAATTGGTCAAACAACACTTCACAGCAGCAGGAAGCGGTAGCGCCTAATGTTCTGGAATTTATTGTGCTGCTCGTACTCATTCCCGGACCATTATTGAGCATGTAGTACACAGATAATTAATGAGCCTGTAAACACGAATTTTTTGAAGAAGGATAGTAATCACCTTTGCAGAGTTATTGGGTAATAACTGTTAGAACTGTTAGTAAGCGAAACGGCGGTAGTTGAAATTCAGGAATTTCTGGAGTGAGCCCCATGCATCTCATGAGCGTTTTTAAACACTTACCCTTTAGGTATTGGATTGGACTACGATACCAATTTTTTTAAAGCATTCTACTAACATTCCAGCGGACTTTATAAGGAAAAAACTGCGCTAAAAACGCTTTTGGTCGAAAATTTTGATAATTTATTGTGCTGCTCTCGTCATTTTCCGACAAATGGGAATTTTATGGTATCATTGCCTTATTGAGAGCTATCAAAATAAAAAATTTAATCAAAATCTTTACAGCCATTTTTGAGAAAAAAATTTGGTGTTTTTATCACTATGCTACTATAGTTAACTTTCGGTGGATTTTGTTCATACCCTTATTTTTACGTCCCATGGTAACCTGTAGGCTGGAGATCAAATTTGAGGTGATTTGGCTCGGTCGTTTTCTCTAAAAACCACTCTAAAATCGATTACGTCGAAAGTTTTGGTAATTTATTGTGCTGCTCTCGTCATTTTCCCAGATGGGAATTTTATGGTATAGTTGTCTTATTGTGAGCTATCAATATAAACAATTTAATTAAAATCGTTAGAGCCATTTTTGAGAAAAAAAAATTTGGTGTTTTGATCACTATGATAACTATAGTTAAATTTCGATGAATTTTCTTCATACCCTTATTTTGGCGTCCCATTGGGACCAGCGAGCGAGATATGAAGTTTGAGCTGATTTGATACGGTGGTTCTCTCTAAAAATCGTTCACAGACACACATACACACACACAGACCATTTTCCCAAATAGTGTTTTTCGGACTCAGGGGGGTCTGAAACGTAAAGATCTGAAGAGAACTCAACTTTTTTTTTTCAGCCGATTACATAACTTTCCTTTCTACTTCGTAGAGCCAAGGAAAGTAAAAACACTGGAGAGGACTAATTTCGTATCTACAAAAACGGTGTAAGGGTGGAGAGCAGCACGTCGCGCAACATCAGCCACCTATAAGGATCCTCACAAAGTCGAAGCCAGACGAGATTGCGTTGGCCTAACTGGAATAACGTTGGGGAATACAACAGAAAAGCGTTAGGTACAAACTCCGAGCTTTATGGGTACTGATAAAATTACTAGCAGTTCACTTCAAAAGACATAGTGCGGTCCAGAGCAAAACGGTAGCCATTAATCAGGTAAAAAACTGCTACTGGCTGTGGCCTGCCTTGAGTTCATATCGGAACAGCACGAAAAACGTGGCACGGAGCTAAAATGCCCACAGTCAAGAGAAGAGCAAGACAGGTAACGAGATTGTTGACCATAGTCGTATGACTTGCCAATTTAGAGATGAACCCCAAAAAATGCCTTTAAACACGGCCAAGTTTATGAGGCTGCAACAAGTTATACGGAGCCCTCACGACGCTGCTGTACTCCAGAATTAGTAACACGAGAGCCTTACGTCGCACTAAACTGACAAATAGGTCTTGGAAGTCCTTGACAACTTCAGAAGAGCAAGTGTCTCCCGGACATGGCATCGATAAGGGCAAAAAAGTCGAGCTGATCGTCTATCGCCACTCGGAGACCCTGAATAGCCGACAAGCGAGCCAATATTTGTGATGGCGTACAGGAACGCTATCAACTAATATCACTAAGGCTGGAGGATGATATCAACCGACACTTGGCTGGGCTCACACAAATACTACAGACTGTAACGAAGAGCTTGATATCATTTGGGGTAGATACGGAATTCACCGTCTCTCAATACCTCCATGACAACGTTAATCAAGAGCAAGAACGACATTTGAGCCCTGCAGTACCCCAGAAGTAGTCTCTGGGCCATGTCAATCCCGTCAGTAGTAGCTACGGTACTGTATATACTGCCCTACCAGCACGAGGCTGCTCGTTGTTGACAGCTCAAGTGGAATAAGCGTCTGATGGGCCAAAAACTCCGGAGGTTTGAAATATTTCGAAGTTGGGCACTTACCGGAAGCTGGGGCTAACAACACTTCCAACACACGAGTTGCACGTTGTTGAACGATTCGCCAAACCAGCGCTTACCTAGTCTAAACTATACAAAAAAGGGTAACAAACTACTGCGCCATGAGAATTGAAAAAATACTGAGTTTTTTGGAGGAGTTGACATATTCGGCTTCTTGCACCAACCTGCTGTTTGCTCTGCACGAGGTAATTGAACTTCCGACCCCTTGAGAGTTGAAGAAACGAACACTTCCGACTCTGCCAATATTGACTTTCGTTCAGGGGCGTGAAGAAAAATAACCTACTCGAGCGAAGGATGAATCGAATGCAAAGAGCAATAGAAGCCAAGTGGTGGATTGCCAACCACGAGCGGTGACACGACATAAAATCCTTTGACGTTCGTAGCTTGTCCTTCTAATTCGTATTTCGAGCCCAAGTGCTCTAAATTATGGCAAGCGGAAGACATTTCACGTGAAAATCTTTAGCGGAGGAAACAAAAAGAAATAAGGCGACCTCAACCCTCAACCGCCCCAAAAATGACGTCTGAAAATTTAACCTTTTATTTAGGCATTAATTGGAAGGTTTGAAAGGAGTGTGCCATGTGTGGGTAAGGTGTTGATACAGGCGAGTAGGGGAGAAATGAGAGAGCGAAACCGGAAGTGAGAGTTTTGGCCCAATTGGAGTGGGGGAAGAAAACCACGCCCCGTACTATAGTACGAGGTTTTTGGCCACGCCCCCCGACCAATCAAGTTGTAGTACGTCATTTTTTATCCCCCTCACCCCGCCCCATTACCCTCTCTACCACAATTATTAACCAATCGTACTGTAGTACAACATCTTTTACCCCCATCTTCTTCCGGATTTCCGGAAGTTGACCACCTCTCTTCCGGTGTGCCCCTCCCACCAACCAGTCACATTATAGTACTACCTTTTTTGCCCCCTCTCTTCATACTAATATGTCCTATTATAAGCCCCCCCCCCCACCCCACAACAACTACTTACCTTTTCCCCCCTCCATTCAGCCTTCTCCCACGAGCCTTCTGAACTATAGTAGGAGTACCCCCACCCCCCTCCATTTAAAATTCCAGAGCGTTTGGATGATGTCACTTTTTTACAAAAAGTTCCTTCCCTGGGATTGAACGCAGTACCTCACGTTCTATAGTTGAGCACTATACCAACTGAGCTATGAGGGTATACCTAACGAATAACGTAAACTTGTGGTATAAGAGGGGCAGACGTGACATCCTCCTTGTGGGACGCTAGAGTGATCACATGATCGTTCAAGGGCATGACTCATCAACATGTTTTGTGACATGCTCTGGAATGGAGGGGCAGACGTGACATCCTCCTTGTGGGGCGCTAGAGTAGTCACATGATCGTTCAAGGGTATGACTCATGACATGCTCTGGAATTTTAATGTAGTACATATTAGCATGAAGAGAGGTGGTAAAAAAGGTAGTACTATAATGTGACTGGTTGGTGGGAGGGGCAAACCAAAGGAGAGGTGGTCTGGAAACAGTGGCAGGGGGTGGGGGTAAAAAGGTCGTACTATAACATGAATGGTTAGTGGGAGGGGCAAACCGGAAGAGAGGTGGTCATCTTCCAGAAATTCTGGAAGGAGGTGGGGGTAAAAAATGTTGTACTACAGTACGATTGGTTAATAATTGTGGTAGAGGGTGTAAGGGGGCGGGGTGGAGGGGATAAAAAATGACGTACTACAACTTGATTGGTCGGGGGGCGTGGCCAAAAACCTTGTACTATAGTACGGGGCGTGGTTTTCTTCCCCCACTCCAATTGGGCCAAAACTCTCACTTCCGGTTTCGCTCTCTCATTTCTCCCCTACTCAGGCGATTGTCTTGAGCATCCGTTTGTACCTAGTGGCCCAAGCCATCAAACGTTCCGACTCTACTCGGATCTCACACTGTATCTTGTAACCCCAAGAAAACTCACGCCCCATTCTGTCCAATGCAGTTAAAGCACGAGTAGAGCTACAACATGGCATCACAACTACTCTCTCTACCTGTCAGCTGGACCGATTGTAAACCACAAAACCTCTAACCTGCTGCGTTTCACAACGGTTCTCTCAGAATCCAATGAGCGATGGCCGAATGCACAGCATTCAATAGCCAAACTTCTTTCAAGTCCTCGATTTAGAATGAAGTTGGTGGGGCAGCAAAATAGAACTGGCGACAAAGCTATTCACGAACTGGTGAATCCCCCCCCCCCTACCATCCTAATACATCGCTGCTTGAAGTAGTTACTAGGCAGGCCAAAGGGTGGGTCGGGTTGCTACTTCGACTCTTTCGTGGGCTTCGAAAAATATCTCCAGACCTAATCAATAAAATTTCATACTCGGGTTAACTGTAAATAAAGTTTGCAATATTTAGATCTAATTGCCTCGTTCGTGTCGCATTTTCCGACTCCGCTTTTCCAAGGGAATCTCACGGGGTAGATATTTTCGAGGACTTTCTCGCGACTCGACCCATTTCCTCGATTATTCAGCTGTCATTTCTCGCTCGTTTCAAACGACCCATTTTCCCCTGGGTTGTGTGGATCTCGACGTTTTCACTGTTTACTGGATTTCGGAGGGAACTCTCTAAAGAAACAACGGAGCGGATCCTTCTCGGGCGCTTTCTTTTAATTATCTCCTTTTGTCAAGAAACGAGAAGAGAACGAATGAGAAGATGGGAACCCGTGGAAAACCTGTCTCAGTTTCCTGCCACAAAGGAGAAAATACTGAACCAATTTCCACAGAATCTTCGTTCTAATAAGGTTAAATTAATTCTAAACTGCGCGGGAGATGTAATTTATTTAATAATTTTCTCCCTATTTTTAGCCAATTTTCGTATAAAAATCGAAAATAACTTAAATAAGAACTTACGTCTTAATCCCATCCTTGGCTTTCTGAAACGAGCAGTGCGCTCTCACTCCTTTTTGAAAGCCTTGGAATTCAATACGATATTCAGCAGGAACAATTCTAAATGAATTTTTCCCTCACTTAAATCAACAACCAGATTTCTACTGAAAAATGTATTGAGAACAAAACGTAGGTACAAATTTGCTGAAAGTAACCCCTAAGTTCAACGTAAACCGTTACTACTGTTTGAGAAAAAATAAAAAACGAGCACTCAACGTTCGGTGAATTTCATTTATTGATGGATCTTGACTTACATCTCTGTTTAACGGTTACATACAGTAATTACACTGGTCAACGATGAAATTGTTTCGGGCTTTAAAATATTCAAATCTTATGTACTTTCACCTGCTGAGTCCAAAAATCAACATAAAAACCACGTATTATCTTAGTTTTGAGATTCGGAGGCACGTCATTTTATATAGTGCAAATTTACACTAATTGAGAAATTTTGTTTTCCGAAGTTGGCACATCTGCCAACTGACAAAACAAAGAGTTCTACAGCTTTTTAGAGGTACCTAACTACTACTGTAAGTGCTGTGTAAGTGAGCTTCTGTGATCTCTGTTGTTTTGTTTTTAGGATTTATTGATTTGAAGTGATTTTGAAGAGTAAACGTTTTTTACTAAAAATGCCTCGAAATTGTGTGAACCTAGTGAATAACTTTTGTTACATTTGTGGAGAAATAACATTTTCGTCACAAAAACGCAATCTGACGCCTATCCTATCACCATTATTTTGGTATGAAGGTAGGTGATCAAAATAAGTCGTGGGCTCCACATATATGTTGTAAGTCTTGTTCGGTTACTTTACGAGAATGGCTAAAAAACAAACAACGATCCATGGCTTTTGTTGTACCTATGGTTTGGCGGGAGCCTACAAACCATATAAATGACTGCTACTTCTGCTTGACTCCACCGGTTAAGCCGGGATTGTCAATGAAGAAAAGAGGAACAATTCAATACCCAAATATACCTTCTGCTATTCGACCTATTCTTCATTCGAATAGTTTACCAGTATTTCACCCCATAGTTATGAAAATGAAGATAGTAGTGAAGAAGAACTTAGTGAGCCTTGCACATCTCATGATTCTGATTTTGAGGAAACAGATGATGACCAGGTTTTGGAGGGGAAAGAAAAGGAAGCTTGGGATTCTTTCGTTTTTTTGGGAACAAAAGAGATGAAAACTATGTTCAGTTGGTGACAAAACCTCTTTAAAAAAATACCATCAGCTTGGATGCAACATGTCACTTAAAATCCATTTTCTTCACTCCCATCTAGACTTTTTCCCTCCTAGTCGTGGAGCTGAGAGTGATGAACATGGAGAACGATTCCATCAGGATAATTCTCAAATGGAGGGGAATCAGGGTCGTAGGAATGAAGCAATGCTTGCGGATTACTGTTGGAGTGTGTGTAAGGATGCTCCAGAACTCACAAGAGACAAGTCAAAACACAGCGAAGTCACGAAGCAACTACATCATGTTCTTGAAATTCAACCTGCCAGGTATTCAAACATCAATTTGAAACTTTTAGAAGACTGTAAATGAAGTTTTTTTAAATCGAAATGACCTTTCACAATTGTTAGCTGATACTTAAAAACGTATAGTTTTGCCTCGATTGGTTAATATCACATGTTTTGGCCCATTGTGTATCACATAAACTAGAGCTAATAAAATGTTTTCATTGTCATATTCGTTTTTCTCGCCCCAAAATTAGTGCAATTAGAGTATTTCACTCATAAAGGAAACATTCAAAAAATTATCTTTTTTTGTACCAGTGTTATTGCGGGGAAACAAAATACGAGCCCAGAAAAATGTGAAAAACGCGGTTTTTGAGACTTTTGATCGTCATTTCCGCCGAATGAGCAGTCAGAGGAACATTTCTGGGGAACGGTATTTAAATATTGACTCGTCCGGAACCTTTTGCTTTATGGGCTTATACCTCCGCTCACCTACTTTTCATGGAGATATTTATGGATTGACAAAAGTTGGGTTATTGACCAGTAGAGAGTAATTCGAAGGCTTAATCAAGATCGTTGTGAGAACTCCTCGCTTTTGGAATTTTGTGGCTTAGTGAGAGACAACCATCTAGGTAAATGTTATTACGCTTTTGTTACGACGTGAATTTTTTTAAAGGTACGCTTTTGTTATTTTGAAGTTACAGGATAAATACGAGTAATAAGAATCTGATGCGTTGCAACACACAACTTTCCTTAGCTCTACGCCAATTCACTTTGTACAGGGCTAATTCTATTTAATCGATTCATTTATCACAGTTCCGGAATTTATTGTGCTGCTCGTACTCATTGCAGGACCATTATTGAGCAATTGGTACACAGATAATTAATGAGGCTGTAAACACGATTTTTTGAAAAAAGGATAGTAATCACTTTTGCAGAGTTATTGGAAAATAACTGTAGGAACTGGTAGTAAGCGCAACGGCAGTAGTTGAAAATCAGAAATTTCTGGAGTGAGCCCCATGTATCTCATGTGCGTTTTTAAACACTCACCCTTTAGATATTGGATTGGACTACAATACAAATTTTTTTTAACATTCTACAAGAACTCCAGCGGAGTTTATGAGGAAAAAACTGCGCGAAAAACGCTTTTGGTCGAAAATTTTGATAATTTATTGTGCTGCTCTCGTCATTTTCCCATGAATGAGAATTCTATAGTATCATTGCTTGATTCAGAGCAATCAATATAAAAAATTTAATCAAAATCGTTAGAGCCGTTTTTGAGAAAAAAATTTGGTGTTTTGATCACTATGATGACTATAGTTAACTTTCGGTGGATTTTGCCCATACCCTCATTATTGCGTCCCATGGTAACCTGTAGGCTAGACATCAAGTTTCAGGTGATTTGGTACGGTGGTTTTCTCTAAAAACTGCCCTAAAATCGATTTCTTCGAAAGTTTTGGTAATTTATTGCGCTGCTCTCGTCATTTTCCCACAAATGGGAATTTCATGGTATAATTGCCTTATTATGAGCTATCAATATATGAAATTTAATCAAAATCGTTAGAGCCGTTTTTGAGAAAAAAAAATTTGGTGTTTTGATCACTATGATGACTATAGTTAACTTTCGGTGGATTTTGCCCATACCCTCATTATTGCGTCCCATGGTAACCTGTAGGCTAGACATCAAGTTTCAGGTGATTTGGTGCGGTGGTTTTCTCTAAAAATCGTTCACAGACACACACACAAATACCGTTTTCCCAAATAGTGTTTTTCGGACTCAGGGGGGTCTGAAACGAAAAGATCTGAAGAGAACTCAAAATTTTTTTTTTCAGCCGATTACATAACTTTCCTTTCTACTTCGTCGAGCAAGGAAAGTTAAAAGTAAGGCAATTTACGACTTAGTACGCTTTTATGAATTTCGGAATTTATTTGGTTGCTCTTAATTAGCCACCACTATTACTACCACTATTCTACATTCACCTGCGGGATTTTTATGAGAACGCTAACTTCACACAAAGAGGAGATTTATGAAAAAAAAATCGATTATAGTCGAAATGTAATGTACTTTCCTCGTCATTTTCCCCGCATGACATGAGGAGTTGTGTCGTTTGGAACTGTCCACATGAGGAATTCAGTCAAAATTGTTGTAGCCGTTTCGCGACGTATTTTCGTCGATTTTTAGCTACTGAGCTAATCTGCTTTTCATTCAGTTTGTGCGAACTTGGTTCAAAGCCAAAGCAAGGAACTTAGCTCAAAGCCAGATTTGGGAATTTATTGAGTTGCTCTACTCATTCCACTAGCGTTGAGTAACCAGTGCAGTATTATATAAGACTATCAACACTTCCGACATGTTTCAGAAGTATCTGGTAAAAACTACGACAAATGCTAGCAATGTGATTGTGTGAATTCCTGAATTTCTGGGTTTGCTCTGAATTATTGTTCGGCGCTGGTCGAATTAGTTACAATCTTGAACTAGGACTGCCTTAACCGGAAGTCCTCGTTTCGGGCCTTCCCGCCAACATCGAGTCCAGCTCTTTCTGACCTGAAGCATTTTGTCAGAAGCTGCGGAAAAATCTAAAGTGCCCATTTAGTTCTTTCCAAAGCCGACCACATATTTTCTCTCTTGAACTTTCCAAAATATCCAATTCGCACCACTCAGTTCACCTCCGTTCCAACTTTTTCGAGACCCAACACAAAAATATCACTCGTTCCCAGCTATCTAGCTAGTCACTCGCTCTGCAGTTCACCTATTCAGAGGCCCACTTGTTCTCACTTAACTAGTCGTTCAAACTCATATCCAAAGTGGTAATACAGTCCACACTCACGCTCACCACGTTTGTTCATATTTTACTCGAACTCAAGCACCCGCTAATCGTGCGCCCATCAATTATGAGTGCTATTAACTCTCATCGTACAGATAGTTTATTAGATTACTTCCCTACGCCTTCGATATTTTTAATAATTGTTTGTCTTGCCCTCGCCATTTTCCCACGAATGAGAATTGCATGATACTGTTGCGTTCATTCGAATGGCATTTAATCGAAATCGAAATGTTCGGTGTTTTGATTACTATGATAACTATTGAGCTGCAGTTTACATATCAAATTGAAGCTGATTAGGTTCACAGACTTATTGCCATAATTTCGTCCACAGACTCACACACTCGCAAATTTCTCAAATGGAGTTTTCCGGACTGAGAGCTCAAGGTAATCTTGTATAGATTCGAAGAAATAAGGTTCTCTTCGACCGATTACGCTTAAGTTGGAGGGAAACTTCGTACGCAAATTATTTATTCGCTCTTTTTATAATTGTTCTTCGCCTTCTTATTACGAATGCCGCCCGCGTTCAACAAATATATTCTACTCCTCCCTCCTCGCTATTACACTTGCTTTCAAACGCTCTCCTCCCCACAACATTTCAAAATCTTTGAGTTACCAATCGACAACATCCTCATCCGAAACGTTCTTGGTTTATTAATCTCCCAACGTTACGGTCGAGGCCATTTTCCACCACTTAGGCCTCACCCCCTCACATTTAGCAACTTCATTCGCCTCCATTGGAACTTTCATCCCATAAATTCTTCCCTACCCGGCACACAATTTTACCCTCACTGCCGATAATAATGCCCTCCATCGTCTGACCCATTTCGCACTTGCTCGGTTTTACGCGATGAGCTTATAATTCATGATTATTATTATGTCTTAATTAAACGTCAACTTTAGGTACGCCTTTACTTCAATTTGAGGTGGTTTTAAACGAATAATTTGAAATGTGTCAGTTCCACGGTCGGCAGTGCTTAAAAATCAGTGAGGCGGATTAATAAAAACTATTTGATTCGATTCGTTCGTCCTCCACTAATTTGAGCATGTAGGGGCTGTGAACATTGTTTAGTGCATTTTATACGCTGCCATAAACTTGTTGAAAGTGTCATACGAGTTGGATGAAAACGGCCTAAAGTCGTTAGAGAGAAGTGAGATGCCGTGATTATAGGTAAACCTCTATTTGCTTTCCTGCGGAGAGGTACGAAAGAAAGTTGCGTAATCGGCAAATTTTGTTCGTTTTTTGTCAGACAATCAAGTTTTAAAGGTTTCTAAGACTCAAAACGCCAATTAAGAAAATAATCTCGTTGTGTGAACACGATAAAGAAATATCTGGTGCGTAGCAACACACGACTTTCCGCCACCCCTTCAAGTTCGAACACCACCTACATAGGCGGGCGCTATATCTTCGTTCAACGCATTTTTACAGGAACATTTATGGAGAACAAAATGTAGGGACTAGTTAGCTGAGAGTACTCCGTAAGTTTGATCGAAATCGTTAGTGCTGTTTTTGAGAAAATAGGAATACCGATAAATTAATACTCGACAAATCTCCATTTCTGAGTTAACTTACCTTATATCTCCGTTCAACATATATATACAGAAATAATTATACAGAACGAAATGTGGGTATGGGTGACTAAAAGATACTTCATTAGGATTTATCACATCTGGTGAAGAAGGTACCCTGGAATTTACGGAAACGTTAAAAAAAACGTTATTTTCGACACATTTTGATTTTTATCTCTGTTCAATGGACTGTTCGAGGAACGTTTATTGATAACGATATGTAGGTATTAACTATTTGAAAACATCCTGTGAGTTTAGTGAAAATAGTTGAAGCCGTTTTGCCAAAAAGCGTAAAACACCTATTTTTGCTTCATGAGCCCATATCTCCGTTCACCGTATTTTCATGGAGATATGTATGGAGAAGAAAAGTTGGGTTTTGATTAGTAGAAGATAATATGAAAGTTTATTCAAAATCGTTAGAGCCGTTTCCGGGAAAAATGCGAAAAACCCTAGTTTTTGGTACATTTTCGTCCCCCCCCCCCTCTTATCGGCAGAAATCGTCCATAACCTTATTTCGGTGTCCACAAAAAATAACGAACAAAACAAAAAAAGAACCAGCTCAATCGGATCAGCCGTTCTCCCGCAAATCGAACTACAGACACACACACACACACACACACACACACACACACGGACCACGCGCCGAAATTAGGTTTTTTAGACTCAGTAGGGTCTGAAACGTAAAGATCTGAAGAAAACCCAAATTTTTTTTTTTTGGGCCGATTACTAGGTATACTTTCCTTCCATTCGGGTAGCGGAAAGTAAAAAACGGATTTAAATCCTCGAACCCCGCAGAACAAGGAGGGCAAAACAAGAGTATTAGCAAAATCGGTACAAAGTTAACTATAAGTATCATAATGGCCAAAGACCGACTTTTTTAAAATAAAAAAAGGGCTCCAAATGTCTGGATTAAATTTTTCATGTAGCTAGATTCAAATGACACGGAGGTAATGGCCAATTTTCGTATGTAGGAAAATGACGAGAAGAGAGAGCAGCACATAAACTTAAAAAACGACGTCAATCTTTTTTAGAACTACTTCTCCAACATAAATCCTGCTCATAAAACTCGAGTAGGTAGTTCAAAGTTTAAAACTAGGTCATACAATATTTTTAAAAAATCCAGAATTCTAAATCCTGACTGTTTTTTTGCGTCTTTATTCACAATTTTTTTCATGTAATTTCAGGATACTGAACTCAGTCTGAAAACAATCAGGATGACGGTCTCATAAATTGTGTGTGCAAAGATAACTCAATTAAAGTTGTGAGGTGAACATGCAACCACCGTGTTAGTTGAGTTTGAAATGAAACATATTTAATTAGTGGGCAGAGCTATAAAAATAGTTCGAGTGTTCCGTCTCACCAAACATTAGAAAAACGTATCTGAAGATAATTTTTTTGTACGATTGCAATACTTCCCGTACGCGTTGGATAGCTGAAAGTAAAAATTCGCCATTTCTTCTCAAAAATATCGGATTTCACAAGAATAAAGGTCAATCAATGTGGTAGTCGGATTAACGGACTAAATAGTTGGGGAAAGACAGTCATAAGTTTATTAACGCTGACCTCAGAAATCGGGAAATTCAAGTCACGGTTGTTTCTTTAGATAGTGTTTTACACATAACTCCAGAATTTTATGAAGCGAACCTTCTCTTAAACGAGCGGTGCGTAGCAACACACAACTTTCCGCCACCCCTTTAAGTTCAAACACCACCTACATATGCGGGCGCTATATCTTCGTTCAACGCATTTTTACAGGAACATTTATAGAAAACTTAATGTAGGGCCTAGTTAGCTGAGAGTACTCCGAAAGTTTGATCAAAATCGTTAGAGCCGTTTTTGAGAAAATTGGAATTCCGATAAATCAATATTCGACAAATCTCCTTTTCTGAGTTAACTTGGCTTATATCGCCGTTCAACATATATATACAGAAATAATTATGGAGAACGAAATGTTGGTATGGGTGACTAAAAGACATTCCATTAGGATTTATTACATCTGGTGAAAAAGTTACCCTGGAATTTACGGAAATGATCGAAAAAACGTTATTGTTGACACATTTTAATTTTTATCTCTGTTCAATGGACCGTCACAGGAACATTTATTGAGAACAATATGTAGTTATTAACTATTTGAAAACATCCTGTGAGTTTAGTGGAAATCGCTGAAGCCGTTTTGCCAAAAAGCGGAAAAAACCTATTTTTGCTTCAGGGGCCCATATCTCCGTTCACCGTATTTTAATGGAGATATGTATGGAGTGTAAAAGTTAGGTATTGATTAGGAGAAGATAATTTGAAAGTTTAATCAAAATCGTTAGAGCCGTTTTCGAGAAAAATGCGAAAAACCCTAGTTTTTGGTACATTTTCGTCCCCCACCCCTCCTTCCAATCAGCCGAAATCGCCCATAACCTTGTTTTGGTGTCTAAAAACTATAACGAACAAAACAAAAAAAGAACCAGCTCAATCGGATCAGCCGTTCTGCCGCAAATCGAAGTACAGACACACACGCACACACACATACACACGGACCACGCGCTGAAATTAGGTTTTTTAGACTCAGTAGGGTCTGAAACGTAAAGATCTGAAGAAAACCCAAATTTTTTTTTTGGGCCGATTACTATACTTTCCTTCCCTTCGGGTAGCGGAAAGTAATAAGAAACTGTGCTAAAATCGCTTATCTACTCGCTAATGGTTCGATAGTTTGCACTTTGTGCTGCCATTCGGTTGGTTTGAACTGCCCACGCAAAAATCGTGAATCGTTGGAGCCGTTTTTGAGAAAAGAAATCTTTATTGTTAGAATTAATAGTTTTGGCCGTTTTGGTTAGTTAATAGTTAGTTTTGGGTAAATTTCGCTCGTACCCTTATTTTAGCGCCCCATGTTGGTCGGGTAAAAATAAAACTTCATACAGCCGTCCTCACTCAGCTTACTTACCTTCCTTCTTATTTCAACGTCAAAGAACAAAAATTCATTTCCCATTATTTATCCGTCTCCCCTTTAGAAGGGGTTTTCGTGTTCTGAAGTTGCAAGCCTGCTGAATCAACAACTTGCAAAGAACCTCCCGAAGCTTGGAAAAGTGAGAATGCACCGTTGCTCGTCTTATTGACACTGAGAGTTGAAGAGACCTGGAGTTCAACTGGTGAGAGCTGCACACAGTCGTCTCCTCTCTCCTCGTCAAACGATTTTCCCACCCTAAGTACCTCAGAAAAACTGGGGCCGCATCATTAGCGAACATAATGACGTCCTCGGCCGTCCCTTTGCTCCAAGTTCATTACGTCATTAACGAAGATGAAAAACGATATTGTTTTCGAGAACTGTACCCGGCAGTAATTATGCTTTTCAATTTTGCGGGTTAATTATGTCACTAACCTTCGCGTTTAATCCTGAGTAGCGTAACCTAATTCGGAGGTAGCCCTAGGAGTAATCCCTTCAGGTTCCAACTTCTTGTTGGGTCACCGTGCAACTAGGGCCTTCCTTTGCCAAAATTCCGAAACGCTCCTATCGAATTCTATCCTTATCTGTAGAATACATTAGTTTACCAGTGAGTTAGCGAATGCTCTTCCTATTTTATTTCATTTATATCCAACAAGTGCCAATATAAAATGGAAATGTTGGTGAAATGCATTCTACTAATACATGAGCGTTTATGTCATCGATACGTCCGCTCTAAATTAATCAATGAATATTTAGCCTTGGATGTCATCAAACGCAGATACAGCACTCGCAGCTAACAGATGGCCAAATTGACGGGGGTTGTGAGAGTTTGAGGTGCTACATACCAGGAATTTTTACTTTCCTTGGCCCTACAGAGTAGAAAGGAAAGCAATGAAGTCAGCTGACAAAACATTGAGAGTTTTCGTCAGATATTTACATTTTAAGGGCTACGGAAGCGATTTTGAGAAAACAACCGAGACAATTCTGCTCTAAATTGATATTTAACTTACTGGTCCACTACCAAAATCGGTTCAAAACTAACCACTAGTTTTCATAGTGGCCTAAACCCATACTTTTTTTTCTCAACAAAGGCTCTAACGATTATGATTGAATTCCTTCGTACTAATAACAGCTCCAAATGGCACGACAGTGTCGTAAAAATTCTCATCCGTCGGAAAATGACGGGAGCAGCACAATAAAAGATAGACAATTCCAAGAAAATATATTTTATCGCAGTTTGTCTCGTATAAATCGGCTCACGTGACACTGGCGTTCACCAAAAGAATACGTTGACGGTCCAATAGCCCCCTAACATTATTGTAGTAGGATAGCGGTTATCAACATTACGTAATTTAAACAACTGCCGTCACATTCACCCAGTTTGTCAAATTTGTTTTTTTTTTCATTGATAAAAAAAAAGAAGTAGGTTCAGTAAGAAATCCCGTAAATTACATACAAGGTACTAGCTCAATGAAAATTGTTAGGGGGAGTAGGGGCGGCTCCATAATTTTCTTTGTTCAATTTCTACAGGAGTGAAGTTGAATGTTTGAGATTTGCTCAAAAATAGCTTTTAACATTACCTACGTAGCAGCATCAAATGCGCTCTTAATTCGGTTTCGGAACTGTATCAAATTGCTGTACTTTTACTTATGGCCAGAATGATTGTGTAGTGGATTTATTTGGGCACGATATTTTAATAAATTGAACGACCCAGGCAGCTCAAAGTGTTCAGAGGGTATCCACCACAGGTTTTACAGAGTTGTTTGAGAGTCGCATTAACCATTGAGTAAAATTCGTCCAGCAGGAAGGGTTGACGGCCTGGAACTCACTATTAAATATTCTAGTGTAGTAATTCTTCGGGAACGGGCGCCAGGGTTGAATGTAAATGGGAGGCGAGGAAAGTTGTGCTATGTTGGTAATAATGCGATTAGACGAGTAATTGCTTCAGGCGTGTACTACTGCGAACCAGTAGATTATAATTGAAGTTTCGAGGACTAAACGGGAGATGGCGGAGGGGGAGGGTGAAGGGGAGTAGAAGGACGAAGCGGTTGAGTACGTTAAAAGGGGGCGTGACGCTCGAGGATTAGTTTCCCCACTGCCGCGCGGAATCGCCGAAGTATTTTCCATCAATTTGACATTCCGTCGAGCGCCTAACTGTCACCAGGAGTTAATTCCGACGAAAAAAAAAGAAAAAAAAATGCAGATAGAGCGAAGGTAGCGAAAAATGAAAGAGAAAAAGAAAGAAAAAAAACATGCAAAAGCGTATAGATGAGCTTATGTTTACTCACAGGCTTCGAGAATGGAACTTTGACTTAGCAAGAGACACTTGGAGGCGAAGGCCGTCCAACATCTTGAAAGAAGAAGAGCACACCGCAGAAGACAACTGATAGACCGAAGATAAAACAAAGCAGGAAAGTGCGTCAAGTTTTGAATCAAAAATAAAGAAGGGAAATTTGAATGCAGCAAAAAGGAAGAAATTTAAATTCAAGAGAAAGGAGGAGTGAAAAATTGAAAAAACCACGTGATGTCGGTTAAATTACAACCAATATCCGAATTTTGCGGCTTACGCTGTTGGAAAATGTTAAAGAAGTGCGTGCGAAGGCTCGTGGTACAGGACAGGAGAGAATGGCGGGGAGAGCGTGCGTGGAAAATTTAAGCCGAAATTCGGTGGTTTAGTTCGAAGGGAAACTCGATGTAAAAACCCAAAAATTTTGGGCGGCCTCCTCGCGTTGTGTGATAAACAGAAGGTGGGTATACAAAAGGGGGAAAAAGGGGAATGACAGGATCAACGGTGGAAGCGGCCGGGAAGAGACTGAACCGCGCTTTAGAAGGGGGCGTGGTCGCGCGGGCCAGCTTCGCCCTCCCTCCCCCCGAACCCCCGCCCGAGCCTTCATTACTCACCCTCCTACCGACGCTTCCTCCCGCCATCCCTCCGTCAGCTCCCTCCTCCCTCTCGCCATCCCTCCCGGGCGTCTCCTGCGAATATCCCCCTTCCCACCCCCGCAACCCCTTAAGCCCATCGCGACATCGGCCTCCTTTTCATTCCCCTCGCCCTCTCAACCACCACCACTGCTTCCACCACGTCCACCAAAGCCTTGACATGGTGACGAATGGGTACTGACATGAAGACTGTGGGATAAGTAAGAAGTACGGGAAAGGGAGGAGAGTTTCCGTTAAAACTTTCAGAAAACTGAGTGCACATACGCGAAAAATGAATCAAAAACCGTTCAAGAACTGAAATAGAGTCAACATAGCGAGTCAAAATTTGTTGGCTTGAATCTGCGTGAGAAATCGAGTAAAAACGATGTTACAACGTCGAGGCGAGAAAGAACGTAAATATCGTTGACATAGTAGGGTCAAAAAGTTCCCGGAATTGGTTATTAAAAATATTTATAACATTCTTACATTATTTCCCTTCAAAATACTCTCCTCCTGCATCTACACATTTATTCCACCGTTCATATAATTGTTGGAAACACTCTTGAATGCCGTTTTTTGAAAGTTCCTTCAGCCGCTCCGTCGCATTTTCAATCACCTCTGACGAATCAGCAAAACGATGTCTCTTCAATGCCATTTTTAACCTTGGAAACAGGTAGAAATCTGGTGGTGCGAGATCGGGAGAATATGGAGGATGTTCCAGAGTGGTAACATTATTCTTGGCAAGGTATTGTTTCACCATTAGGGATCGATGTGCTGGGGCATTGTGCAACAAAAACCAGTCATTCTCTGCCCATTTTTCAGGTCGTTTTCGTCGAATTGCATCTCGTAGCCGTTTTAAGATCTCTGTGTACAATTCTTTATTTACTGTTCTCCCTTCAGTAATAAATTCATAATGAATCACTCCACGGTAATCAAAAAACACCTCCAACATCACCTTACCCCGGCTTCTGTCCAAGCGAAATTTTTGTTTTCTTGGTGAAGTTTTTGACTTCCATTCAGCGGACTGCCGTTTTGTCTGAGGGTCGTAAAGAAAGCACCATGTCTCATCACCTGTAACAATTTTGCGCAGGAAGCTGTCATCTGCATCAGCCATTTCAATCAAGTCCCTGGACATGGTCACTCTCATTTCCTTTTGCTCAGGGGATAACATTTTTGGAACAATGTGCAAGCAAACACGATGCATGTTCAAGTCATTATGAAGAATGCTGTGAACACTCCCATGTGAAATACCAACGTCAGAGGCAATAGTATTGATGGTTGTTCGCCTGTCCGCACGCCCAATTTGTCGAACGCGCTCAACATTGTCGTCTGTAGTGGAAGTGGCAGGCCGCCCAGTCCGAACGTCATCTTCAATTGTTGTGCGACCGTCGCGAAAACGCTTATGCCACTCGTAAACTGCTGTTTTCTTCATCGCAGAATTTCCGTATGCTTTTGTTAGCATCTCAAGAGTCTCCGAGGGTGATTTCTCCAGCAACACACAGAATTTAATATTGCCACGCTGCTCTAATGACGACATTGCACAATCCGACGAAAGAAAGAAACTACGAAATACAATATTAAACAACGAACGCACGGAACCAACTACAACTGCCTGCTAACCTCAAAAGCACATTTACTACGAGTTATGGCAACCTCACAAACAAAAATTTTCCTTTCAGCTAACAAATACTTGGCTGTAAGCGAGCATTCCGGGAACTTTTTGACCCTACCTCGTATATATCAAGGTCCCAGTGATAATACTTAAAAAGTTGCGTTGAAACCACGTAGCCCCTTGCTACTTAAGAGCAATTAGAACTTGAATGGAATTTCCCTCACAGGTGTAGCAACGTAGATCCTGAGCACCTTTCACCTGTCCCCCTCTCGCTCTCACTGTGCCTCCTTCTGTTGCGAAACAAGTCCTTCGGATTTGTCAGCGTCTTAACAAAATGTGAGTCACTTTTTATTTCTTTTACATTCAAATTCAAAATACTCATTCCTCCTGAAATCCACTCCTTCTGCAATAAATTCGTTGTAGGGAACTAACCGTTTTTAGACAAGGAGGAAATGTTTCGAAGAGTTTACTTCTTTATTTATTGGAACATTTGGGAAATTCAATTTAAAGTGTTTCGGATTAAAATGAGCACACGTTTTTCAACTAAGTGTGACTGTAGCTCAACCTCAAATGGGGAAGCTCGGGGTCAGAATAGAATAGAATAGAATAGAATAGAATAGAATAGAATAGAATAGAATAAAACTTTATTCGGAACAGAAATATTCTTGAAGACAGGAAAAAAAAACAGAATTACGCGCTGAATAGTGTGGCCCGTCTGTAGGTAAACCTGTATTGACGGGCCAGAGTAGCTCCAATATCATAATAAATTCCATAAGTTCCGATATTTTCCCACCATTCCCATAACTGACACAATCAAATTCCTTATTGATACCAAATCACATTGAAAAATAAATAAAATAAAAATAATGCCAAACACAAACTCAATAGGATAAACATGTACCTATAAAACATTATTACAGTGCCTAGCAAGTGACTACGCATGTTTCATGTGCTATGATTCACTCATATCAATCTGAAAAATCTGAAGAAATGGAGGGTTCTAGACGTAAGGGCTCGTTAGGAGATCCTCTACGCCGTTTGACCCCAGGGCAATAAGCCAGGAGTATATACATTTTTTATAGGAGGACCGGGAGTCAGTAGAAGGGTCCGTAAGAGAAGCCGGAAGAGAATTATAAACTAGGTAGATGAGGTATTGCGGACTTCTAGAGGTAAGGGACAAGTTGATCTTAGGGTGAACGACACGCCGGAGGAACTGGAATCTAGTCGGATGGGGGTTTACGTACGGTCTCTCGACGGCCCAACGGTTGGCATAGAAGAAAAGGACCGTGGCCTTGACGAAGAGCTGACGTATCGAAAATACCTTAGCCTCTCGGAACAGAAGCTCACTTGAGAACCTTCTTGGTTTGGTAAGCATCACCTTTAGAATTCCTTTTTGTAAGGTCACCAATTTACTCATATGGGTCGGGAATGCACCCCCCCCCCCCCACGCCACAATCCCATACTGGAGCCAGGACTGAACAAGTGACGTGTACACCAATTTCAGACGATCGACCGATAGGAGAGGCCTCACATGGTAGAAAACATAAAGGAATTTGCGGAGCTTGGTGTAAAGATGGCAGATATGCTTTTCCCAAGTGAGAGAATTCTCCACAATTACCCCTAGGTACTTGTACTGTGGCACTACTTCGAGCTCCGCGCAGTCACAGCCAGCAGGATCGTGGCACGAATGGATTCTCAGCCCACGAACGTCAGGGATGCTGCCCCCACCAACAAACATACACTTGGTTTTCATCACGTTCAGAGAGAGGAAACGTCCAAGCAGCCAGCCATTAATCTTGTCCAGGAGACCCTGCATCCTGCCATGAACCTCACCCCACGTCGAGCCAGAGACCACAACAGCCGCATCATCCGCGAAGAGGAGCACGTCGCCAGCGGGAGCCAAAGCAGCCAACTGGTTGATGTAGATCAGGAAGAGGATTGGCCCAAGTGTACTTCCTTGAATGACACCATAATCTATAGTTCTTGGAGTGCCAGCAGTCTCCCCAATTGCGACATATTGGGCACGACCGGACAGGTAGCTGGAGAACCATTTCAAGCTTGCCTCCACCAGCCCCACATCAGAAAGAGTGGAGAGGAGCATCGCCCTATCGATAGAATCAAAGGCCTTCTGCAGGTCAAGGAAGACAACCGCCGCCGTCTGCCTCATGTTCTCAAGCTCAAGGTCAAGCTAGCCAAACGTATTTATGGTTTGATGAAGTGATTCATCAGTCTTCATTAGGTTTCTGGCCAATCTACGCAAAACCCTTTTCTTCCTTCAATGAACTAATCCTCTCACTCATTTCTGCTTCATTTTACCAAACTATTACGATGCACAGAGTTTTACTTGTAATTCACCATCTATAGCTTCTGGTGTGACAAACCACACTGGAAAATATTCAGTTTGGTCCAATATTTGAGTCAATCACCACTAGCTCAATTCACAATTAACATTAATTTACAATAAAACTCACCCGCACTTGGAGAACTAATCTCAAAAAAAAATTAATGGTGATGCTACTTTAACAATTTAGATCCAAGTTTTTGTGTCTTCAACTTGCTGATACTTTATATTAATTTGCGTGAATATTTCTATGTCTATTGAACGAAGATAACAGAGAAAGCGTTGCAAGTGGAAGAAATTAGTTAACGAGAAGAAATAACGCGTAAATCCTCGAGAGATCTAGAGGGTTCTCATAAACCATTCCGTAATATCGAATTTTCGTAACTTGATCGTCAAGATCCCACCTTCGCCTGCTCGTCAATGAAAATCTATATAGGTACTAAAGTTACCATTCAAAGGTCTCACGTATAGTTGTAATACGAACCAACGAAATACCTACAAACGCCTCAGCAAGATTTAATTTCGGTATTTGTTCAAATCGCTTCCCCGAGAAAAACATTGAAATTAACGAAGAGCGTACAAAGCGGAGAACCGTGAAATGGGGGATGTTAGTCAATTAGTAGAATCCTCACTAGTGATTTAGTCTCCAATGTTCCGGAAAGGGCTCTGCTCAACAATTCCGTAAATCGAAGAATTTCCGTACATTCGCCGCCTGCTACGTCCATAAAAGTTGTGACAGGAACTAAAGGCCATCACTTAATGTCATTCAAACATAAATGTTGATAAGAACAAACGAAATACCTGCGAATACATCATCAAGAGCATCATATTTTCTTATTCACTTTTCTTCATCTCAATAGCTTCACTGCAAAAAAATACCGAAGCCGAACATACTCAGCTGCATAATCTTAAACGGGTCCCACGCAAAATGCGTTCTTCTGTATCTGAAAAAACTCGAGTACTGATGAACCGTAAAGTGGAGGAAGTAAATGAATAGGAATAGCGCTAATCCTTAATCGTGATTTAGTCTCGAACGTTCAGGAAAGGGTCGTCTGTAACAGTTCCGTAAATCGGAGAATGTTACTACCAGTATCTATACCGTTAACGAAATTCTAAACAAGTACTGATGTGTATCATTTAAAGTTCTCAAATACAATTTTAATGTGAGCCAACAAGATGCCTATGAACTCATCCGCAGGAGCGTTTCATGTCCTCCTTTCAATTTCTTCGTCGAGGAAAATATTGAAATTAGACGACAGCATTTTTAGCCGCATAATCTTAAATGACTACAAACAAACTGCGAACTTCCTTATCCGAAAAAAACTAAAGAACTGATTACCAACGTACGAATAAACAAGCGGTTCATCGTGAAGTGGAGGAAGTTAGTCACGGAGGAGATATAGCGGACGAAACCTTAATAATGATTTAGTCTCGAACGTTATGGAGAGGGCCTCCTAACGATTCCGTATATCGGAGAATTTGAGCAACCCGATCTATGCCCACCACCGCCTGTTTTGTCAACACAAGTCTAAAACGATACTAAAGAGCATCACTTAATTCTCTCTAGTATAGTTGTTGATAGAAATCAACGAAATACCTGTGAATGCATTTGCAGGAGCATCATATTTCTTTATTCACTTGTCTTCATCTCAACCATTTTAAGGAAACCAAACGACGGCATTCTTAGCTTTATAATCTTAAATGACTTCAAACAAACTGCGAGCTTTCATATCTGAAAAAAACTAAAGAACTGATTACCAACGTACGAATAACCAAGCGGTGCATCGTGAAGAGGAGGAAGTTAGTCAATGAGTGGAGCTAATGCGAATCCTTAGTAGTGATTTAGCCATCAATGTTCTGCAGAGGGCCCTCTCAAACGATTATGCAAATCGAAGAACGTTCCTACCTCGTTCTGTATGCTCACCGCCGCATGCTTCCTTTACGAAAGTCTTTAAAGGAGAGCTTCAGTAAAGGTTAACAAATACAGTAGTCATGCAAACCAACGAAACACCGTAACCTTCATTCTTCGCTTTTCTTTATCTCATTTGCTTCCTCGATAAAAATATAGAAAGCCGACGACAGAATTCTCAACCACACAATCTTAAACAGCTCCGATACCGCGCAAATCACATACTTCCGCTTCCGATAAAACTACAGAGCTGATTATTGTCATACCAATGAACGTGCGGCGCACCATGAAGTGGAAGAAGTTAGTCACGGAGGAGAGATAGCGGGCAAACCCTTAATAGTGATTTAGTATCGATTTTTTAGATCTCGATCGATCTTACCCTATTTAGTCTTCATCGTTCAGGGAGGCTCTTTTCAAACGATTAAACATAATTTTCGTAATCTCGATTTACCTTCTTTAACTGCATTCTGTCAATCGACAGAAAAAACCGTATGAACCAACGACATACCTGTAAACACATTTTAAACACCTTATTTGTAACCCAAAAGACCACTTTTCTTTAACCTATTCACTCAACCGCGAAAAATTAATTATAAGACGTCAAGCGGAAAATGTGCAGTACAATGCATACAATTTTCCACGAAAACCGAATCAACACGTTTTTATCGAAATCATTTGTGGAGTACGAAATGTAGAAACTAGTTAGTTGAAAGTACCCTGTGAGTTTGATCGAAATGGTTATTTTATACGAGCCCCGACCATTGTTGAATAATCACTGAGACCGTCAGTCATATTGATTGTTTTGATATTATTAAGTAAAATACAATTTTTTCGCGTCCCATGTTAATGTGTCGGTAAGTTATCAAAGTAGAGCTGATTTAATTAAACCTCTCTCAATCGCATTCACTGATTTCTGTAGAAACACACAGACATGCATACATTTTCTCGACTGTGCCTTTTACGAACTCAGAAGCCTTTTAAATCCTCGATAAATCGTTTATAATTGCGCCAAAATAGTTGTGAAGTCTAATAAACCAACTAGGGGATATTAAACTTCTCGCCACATTCCGCTCCGTTTCATCACTTCTGTCAACCCCTTCCCCTCACCCATTAATCCACTTCTAACAGGTAGTCGAAGGATTCTAACTAAACTAAGAGGAACGACAACTTGACAAGGCGCTGCGGGTTAAACGCGATGATTGACGTGGATGATCCAATATTCTGTTGAGAAGTTAGCAACACACTAATTTATGATTTCTGCAGCAATCGTAGAATACACCGCTTGCCTAGCAACATCCTAGTGGTGTAAAGGGGGGGGGGATATATCGTATAATAAGGGCAACTTCCAGTTCCACGGGAATTTTATTAAAATGACGAATTAGTCAACAACTAAGGAAATTGCGTACAGATAGCTAACATTAGTGTAATTCTGTTGCACAATCGAAGTAAAAATATTTGAAAACTACGATTATTAGGCAATCGAGTTAAAATAAAATCTATCGAGAAATGCTAGAAAGTGTCTAAAGAGTTTATTAAGCTCTCAACATACAGGTAATTTATTGGACAACCCCCTTGAGTTTTTTAAAACTTTACTATCACATGAATTATATTCATATGGAAATACCTGGTGCATTGCAACACACAACTTTCCTTAGCTCTACAACAATTCACTTTGTACATGGCTAATTCTATTTAATCAATTCATTTATCACTCAGTTAATTTGAATCTTGGTCAAACAACGCTTTACGGCAACAGGATGCGGTAGCGCTTACAGTTCCAGATTTTATTGTGCTGCTCGTACTCATTTCCGGACCATTATTGAGCAATTGGTACACAGAGAACTAATGGGGCTGTAAACAAGAATTTTTTGAAGAAGGATAGTAATTACTTTTGCAGAGTTATTGGGTAAAAACCTTTAGAATTGGTAGTAAGCGAAACGGCAGTAGTTGAAATTCAGGAATTTCTGGAGGGACCCCCATGTATCTCATGAGCGTTTTTAAACACTCACCCTTTAGGTATTAGATTGGACTACAAAACCAATTTTTTTTAACATTCTACAAAAATTCCAGCGGAGTTTATAAGGAAAAAACTGCGCTAAAACGCTTTACGACGAAAATTTTGATAATTTATTGTGCTGCTCTCGTCATTTTTCCAGAAATGGGAATTTTATGGTATAGTTATCTTATTAAGAGCTATCTATATAAAAAATTTAATCAAAATCGTTAGAGCCGTTTTTGAGAAAAAAAAAGTTGGTGTTTTGATCACTATGATAACTATAGTTAACTTTCGGTGGATTTAGCCCATACCCATATATTTGCGTCCCATGGTAACTTGTAGGCTAGACATCAAGTTTCAGCTGATTTGGTAGGTTGTTTTCTCTAGAACGTTCACAGACACACACATACACACAGACACACATACCATTTTTCCAAATAGTGTTTTTCGGACTCAGGAGGGTCTGAAACGTAAAGATCTGAAGAAAGCTCAAAATTTTTTTTTCAGCCGATTACATAACTTTCCTTTCTACTTCGTAGAGCCAAGGAAAGTAAAAAACTACTTCAAAACAGATTTTCTTCGACATTTTCGATCATTTCTTAGGGTGCCCTAGTCATTTTCCCACAGATAAAAATGTTATAGCGTTGTTACATTAGGTAGGAGCAGTCGTTACAGAAAAGTCAGTCAAAATTCGGTCGAAATACGGTGGGCGCTTTGATCACTAGGATAATTGTAGTTAGTATTGGATCGATTGTGCTCATAGTGACCTCATTTTGGCGTTTCATACTGACCTGACTTAATATCTGATTCGAGCAGAATATTTTCAGCCGTTCTCTCTCAATACGGTCGGATTGTTCTCTCGAATAATGTTTTTTGGACTCAAAAGCCCTTGAATTGTGAAGATTTGGGAAAAAAAATTTTTTTTTGTCAACCGATTAAACAAATTTCCTTTCTACTCGTAGTGGAAGGTAAAAAAGAAGCAATCAAAACTGGTTCGCTTTAACGGAAAGAGCTGACTTTTAGTATATAAGAATATGAACACGTTGCTTAACGCGAAAAACGAAGTTATCATCTGCGGGAGCGGCGAAAGTGATCTTTACAGTACTTGCTCCGAGTGCAGTCTCATTGTCAGGAGAGTATCGCCCCAATTTACCAGAGTTACCGATGCGGCTCCTACAGCCATAGCATTCAGATACGAAGAAACGCCGATGCCCTGTTACGTTGTTGAGTGTGGTTAATACATTCTAATATCTGATTCAATTCCAACAAAGAACTAAGCTGTAGCACCCCCAGGATCTGAGAATAATGAGAGACATTCTAATGGGGAGCAGGAATTTCGTACAAGCCCTACAAAGTACAAACAAAATATAATACGGTACGTTAAGAACGCAGTAGTACTTTTGGCTGCAATGGAAAGCTATCAAGGAATTAAAAAGCAGTTAAAGAGTCCCTCTAGTTCCGTGCAGATTCGCTCAATCTTCTTCGAGGGTTCCATTAAACACCATGTTCTTGCAGTCAACAAACTCCTCAGAGTCATGCAGATTGATAAAGCGCTTCAACCCATCAACGTCCCAAGGTATATGGTGTATCGTCCCAGAACGTCAAGAAGAGATGATGGATGTTCCAACTGAGGCAATAACGGCAACGATTAACAAAGCGTTTCCCATTGGTGTGCTTTACCGAACAACCTGAAGGTCACTAAAGCAAGCAACACCCTACTTTCCACTTTATGATGCTGAGAAACCCAGCCACTTTAAAGAAGCTACGTGGAAGTCGAAAGACAGTTGACAAATCAAATGGTAACGGAACTTGGTCAGCGGAGGCCACATGGCTTCTGATCTAGGAAATCTGGTATTATCGGAAAACAGCACTGTAGCAGTGTCTCATGCACGAAGTAAGCTATTGATTTCATTGAGTGGTTCAATTAGACACATTATAAATACTTCATTTATAATAAAGGAATGTACTCGCATCGCAACAACAATAAGCTGTCATTGAGAATATCACCTGTTTCACTGTACACGCTATGTTTTGTCATTCTGACGATGAACATACTTCATCTAGTGTTCATTGCACGTTCTACTATATAAAGAAGCTATCCTTATATATAGCTCTAGCTGTCTTTCAGTGTTGGGGACGTCTTGACGAAATAAGCCCTGTTGGACACTCCGATAAGCCCCATTTTCCATTTAATAAGCTCTTTGTGACCTCTTAATCTGGGGAATTTTGAAAGCTCTCCACAAGCAATGTTTGCTAATTCCTCGATGACTTAACGCCAAACTGTAGCAAACACGACGCAAAGTACCGCTGCAAAGAATTTGGGTTCCTTAGCCCTCCAGATGACCGTTATAGCTTGGAAAGCAAAAACTTCCCCACCCCTCTCACTTTACTCTCCATAGCTTTTTCCCGCGTCCCATTTCAGTCTTTTTCAATCATTCAACGGGCAAAGCTCTGCGCTATTCCTGCAGACTTCCCTAACTTTTGAGACAAAGCCCTTAACTGAAGTGTTAATTGCAACGTTTAATCTTATTATCGTTTTTACGTATCTGGTGCACATTAAGTTACTCCTGCTAAGCACAAATACAGTCCACATTAGCTCACCTGTGCACTATACAAATTTTCCTCTGCCTACTAAATCCTCCCTACTCTCTCATTCAAACTCTCGCTCTTTACTTTCTTCTTCTTCAACCCTCTGCAATTGTTCCACGTTTGATAATTTTCTATATAGGTTTTCCACAACCTAACGGATAGATAGAATTAATAAAAATATTTATTAATTAGAGCTACAATATGCTAGATGTCCTTTATTCATTTCAACATCTAAAAAGTACGAAGCCGACGTTTTAAGTATGTTTTAGCCGGTTAAATCGTTGTTTATTAATTTCAACAGAATCTACCGCAGGTGGGATAATGGGATGAAATCAATAAAATTACATAATTAATAAGAGCGATTTAAACAGTTCAGTTGCTACCCCTGCGAAGACGTGGTTATTGAAATTAAACGGACGACAAAGGGCCGGCGATTAAAAACGCATCAATTCCAATCCAATTCCACCAATTTTATTCAAGTGGCGCACCTGAGGTAACAGAGTTGTCTCGTTTCCACTCCGCGATTGAAACAAATAAAATTTGAGGGTTAAAAGGTTTTAATTCAATTGGTAGGGAGCTTGTTTCGATTAGGTAACTTTTTCAACTGTTCGTTTAATCTCACGAAACTTTACTTGTTTGAAGAAGAAAGAAAAAGTTATTCAATCGCCGAAAAAAGAAATTTGAGAGTTTTCTACAGGTCTTTACGTTTTAAATATTTCCAAGTTCGAAAAACATCATTTGAGAAAACAATCTGTGTCGCTCGTTGAGAGAAAGCCGCTGAACCAAGCTCAAATTCGACAACCTTCAGATCAAAATGAGACTCCAAAACGGGTACGATCGAATCGGATTAAAACTAAACATTGTTTTCTTTTATTCGCGCTGGCATCTCGTAGATATTTCAATAAGTTACCTATACAATTGCATTTTAATGATGGCTGTGCATACTCTCACAGACATCCCCGAAAATTCCAGAATTGAAACTACTGTCGTGACTAACTTTTTTTCAGGTTGCCACATATAATTGCAGAACAAAAACAAGAACGTTCTTACAAAATCATATTGACAGTCGCGGTGGAATAATTAAGAGCAACTCAATAAATTCCGGAACGTTATTCCTATTTCTGTGTTTCGTTCAAACTGAATTAAAAACAGATTGGATTAGTTGATGGAACGATAAAAATCGCTGAATGCGCGTGGGGGCTGTGGAAAATTTGTAATGCGTCGCACTAGGTTATTGAGCGAATGAGGGAGCACGTATTGTAAGACTATTATTCTTTACGTGGCTTGTCTGTCGTATTATATAGCGAACCTCTAAGGAAACAATTTTGTAAATTTATTTTTTCTTCAAACACTTCTCGTCCGTTCATAACTAGAAAATGAAAAATAGTCGCTTGCATTTGCATTTCTACAGATAGACGTCATTAGGTCGGTAGATTTTGATATTAGAGACGCACTGAAAAGGTTGAAAACGCGGCTTTCATAGAACTTGCGCCAGGGGGGAAGGAGATTGAGTGGTGATTTTTCCTTTTCATTCGAAACTAGAAAATTCCGGGAATAAATCGAGCTGCGTCTTTTTCAATCTTTCATTTCACCACGCGCGACTATTCGGTTTCAATTCATCGTCGACGTAGAACATTTAATATAATACTAGGTAAGTCCAGGATTAGAGCTTTATTGTGGCCTTCGATTTTCCCAATAAAGTCTACCACAGAGTGGGAGCTTAGCCAGAGATACAGAGTTATGGACACTCTGATCTTCATAAACTTGTCTCGTCAATGAGAGGGTACGGAGCTAATTATCATAGCTTTTCCTACTGTTAAAAGGATTCGGCGAGTGAGTTAATTTGAGTGACTATTAATCACGTCGTCATCACATTCTGTAACAGTTCGACTTCTGCGGTTCAAACTGGTTCGTTTTCTTTGTGAAGAGCACGAATGAGATCTCTATTCCACTACTCAGCCGAAGTCTGAGCTGCCTGACAGAGTTATCAGACCCCACTTAGATTCTCTTATACGAAGAATCCCTTTGCTCTGGGTTTGCAATTCCCTGCCATTGAGCAACGAGTTAGAACGCTTGAAAAGAGTTAGAAAAACAGGTGAATCGCTAAGGCTCTTGGTAAAAGCCAAAAGCTAAAAAGGATAAAAATTCCCGGGATACAAACTAATTCACCTTGAAAGCAACTCCTACGTATTTTCCAATTTGCGGAGGGAATATCAGATCTCAATCGTCGTTGGTTGCACGACTGTGTGATGGGCGCTCAAGAGCCCTTGAAGCCTGATGTAAAAGGTTTCTGGAATCATCTCTACTCTTCGCCCAACGATTTTTCATTTCCAGGTACCCAGTCGACCTTCTTTTTTGATGGATAATTTCCCTCCGTTTACGAACTACCCACGAATTCTCTTCCCTCCAATGCGAATCCTCTTTTTCACCCTCGAGAATGGCCTTCAATATTAATTGATCGAGTGGGCATACAAAAATTGAATAAATACCCGGCTTTGACGCCGGCAAAACTGTTGGATTTAGGCGTTCCCTCTCTGTTTCCTCTAGCTCACCCGAAGAGTCGCTGTATTTTTTCATTTTTCCGCTAGTTCAACAGGTCTTTTGGAATTGCTCCAAGAATGCGAAAAATGTTTCATGTCCCGCGGATTCCGAAAAAGAGGAACAAATCACGAATTGACCGTCATCTTTTGCTTGCTAAGGTTCTAAAATCGGAACTTCTCGACAACGCGTCCTCAATACGTTAAAAAAAGGTTGACCAGCTGACACGAGATCTTGAAATCCTTAGGATCCGATTGAAATCGTCTTTTTCGGTTGTCATGCGACCGAATAATATTTCAAAGTCGTGTCAAATAGTACTCCCTCGGTTGACGCCAGTTCTGACGTTTCGCCAGTCGAGTCTCTAAGCTATTACGACCGCGCAAATTAGTGTGATTATTTTTTGCAGGCTGAGATTTATCAGTTAGTTATCACAACCCAATATCTTTCTCGAAAACGCCACCTACAATTTTTATTAAATGTATGTGAACACCGCGAAGTGACGAGTACACAATAAATCTTATAAAATTCGAAAATGTGGATTTTCAAGTTGCTTTTTCCTTATAAACTTCTTATATAATTCATACCATTTATTTGTACTGTTTGGTAATCAAATACGTTACTTACGACAAAAGTTGTTTTATAACAGTTATAAATAATGGCCATCTCGCAAAATACCAGAATAAGTAGATTCTTTGACCAACTTTTCTTTCACAGTTTTCTCGGTAATTCCAGAACTGCAAACGCTAGTAGTACCAAATAAAGCATTTCGATTGTCTCATTAATTATCTACGCACTATTCACTCAATGAGGTATGTGACATAAGTAGGAGGAACTCAGTAAATACTGACAGTTTCTTAATACGAAATTGAGCGGAGTTCGTATAAAATTAATAAAAAAATTAGTTGATAAAGTGATGTTAAAGGACCGCCGAATGCACGTGGGGCTGAGGACATTGATAAATGCATCGCATACAACACAAATCATGCAGGTAGTCTAATTAGCGAAGGGAATTTTGTTATAGTCATAAAGCAAACTGCTGTCGTTTCACTGTGTTTTCCTATGAAAGCAAAACAGTTAATACGAAACTTCCCAGAACAAATCGAGTCCTTTTAAGTCTTATGAGAGTCTTATAAATTAACTACACCCTGGTTGCTGAATAAAAACCCGGACATAAGAAGTAAGAACAACCCAATAAATTTCGAATCGCTAAGTATCACCAGTTGATGATGAGGAAACTAGCGATGCGTCGCAGCGGATATTTATCCATTCGTGACAAAGTCGCGTTGATGAAGGGCTTCGACCGTCGTGGTTGTAATACCAGGAGCCCAGGTGATCTATGTCCACCATTTCCTCGCCTTACTACTTCAATGAACTCGAATCCACGACAAATGGGTGCCCCACGCTCCTTAGCACGGGAGAAATTTATCGTCTCAACCACTCAAGGGAGCGGCGTTGGGAATATTAATGTCGACTGAGATGTTTGGCGCGAATGATTTTTTGCAGGAACATTGATTTGAGGTGACCGCCGAATTGACGTCTTAAATATCTGGTGCGTAGCAACACACTACTTTCCGCCACCCCTTTAAGTTCGAACACCACCTACACATGCGGGCGCTATATCTTCGTTCAACGCATTTTTACAGGAACATTTATACGGAACAAAATGTAGGGACTAGTTAGCTGAGAGCACTCCGAAAGTTTTATCGAAATCGTTGGAGCCGTTTTTGAGAAAATACGAATACCGATAAATTAATATTCGACAAATCTCCTTTTCTGAGTTAACGTGGCTTATATCTCCGTGCAACATATATATACAGAAATAGTTATGGAGAACAAAATGTTGGTATGGGTGACTAAAAGACACTTCATTAGGATTTATCACATCTGGTGAAAAAATTACCCTGGAACTTTCGGAAATGTTCGAAAAAACGTTATTTTCAACACATTTTCATTTTTATCTCTGCTCAATGGACTTTCAGAGGAACATTTATTGAGAACAATATGTAGGTATTAACTATTCACCGTATTTTCATGGAGATATGTATAGAGAAGAAAAGTTAGGTATTGATTAGGAGAAGATAATTTGAAAGTTTAATCAAAATCGTTAGAGCCGTTTTCGAGAAAAATGCGAAAAACCCTAGTTTTTGGTACATTTTCGTCCCCCACCCCCCTTTCCCACCGGCCGAAATCGTCCATAACCTTATTTTGGTGTCTAAAAAAATAACGAACAAAACAAAAAAAGAACCAGCTCAATCGGATCAGCCGTTCTCCCGCAAATCGAACTACAGACACACACACACACACACACACATACACACACATACACACACACACACACATACACACGGACCACGCGACGAAATTAGGTTTTTTAGACTCAGTAGGGTCTGAAACGTAAAGATCTGAAGAAAACTCAAATTTTTTTTTTGGGCCGATTACTATACTTTCCTTCCCTTCGGGTAGCGGAAAGTAAAATATCTGGTGCGTAGCAACACACTACTTTCCGCCACCCCTTTAAGCTCGAACACCACCTACATAGGCGGACGCTATATCTTCGTTCAACGCAGTTTTACAGGAACATTTATGGAGAACTAAATGTAGGGACTAGTTAGCTGAGAGTACTCCGAAAGTTTGATCGAAATCGTTAGAGCCGTTTTTGAGAAAATTGGAATACCGATAAATTAATATTCGACAAATCTCCTTTTCTGAGTTAACTTGGCTTATATCTCTGTTCAACATATATATACAGAAATAATTATAGAGAACGAAATGTTGGTATGGGTGACTAGAAGATACTTCATTAGGATATATCACATCTGGTGAAAAAGTTACCCTGGAATTTACGGAAATGTTAGAAAAAACGTTATGTTTTTCACATTTTGATTTTTATCTCTGTTCAATGGACTGTCAGAGAAACATTTATTGAGAACAATATGTAGGTATTAACTATTCGGAAACATCTCTAAAGTTTGGTGATAATCGTTGAAGCCGTTTTGCCAAAAAGCGTAAAAAACCTATTTTTGCTTCATGGGCCTATATCTCCGTTCACCGTATTTTCATGGAGATATGTATAGAGAAGAGAAAGTTACGTATTGATTAGGAGAAGATAATTTGAAAGTTTGATCAAAATCGTTAGAGCCGTTTTCGAGAAAAATGCGAAAAACCCTAAATTTTGGTACATTTTCGTCCCCACCCCCTTCCCATCAGCCGAAATCGTCCATAACCTTATTTTGGTGTCTACAAAAAATAACGAACAAAACAAAAAAGAACCATCTCAATCGGATCAGCCGTTCTCCCGCAAATCGAACTACAGACACACACACACACAGACATACACACAGACATACACACAGACATACACACGGACCTCTCTCCGAAATTAGGTTTTTAGACTCAGTAGGGTCTGAAACGTAAAGATCTGAAGAAAACCCAAATTTTTTTTTTGGGCCGATTACTATACTTTCCTTCCCTTCGGGTAGCGGAAAGTAAAAATTAGAGCCAATAAACTTTTTCGCGTCGATTAATTGTGTAATTCAGTTGAACTCGATTTATGCTGCATTAAATAATTCTTATCGTCTTCAAATGGCTTTGAAAGATGTCCCCAACCTACTGAGGGCTACAAAAGTATACCCAACTGACCTGTAAGGGCCCCTAAATAGTTTGAAAATCTGAGGTGTTGACACGACGTTCTTGAGCTATCAGCGAAATTCTTCTTCACCAGTGTTGTGTTTGTGGCCCCCTTTTCTTAATACAAAAAATCGTTATTAACGGTTCATGTTAGTTTCGTAATAATTTATATTTTATTTTAAAAGGTAATTCCACTCAGATCACAACTACTATGTGACAGTTCACCCCTCTGTAGGGCTGAGGAAAGAAAAAATTAGTCAAAAAAAACATAACGATACGTATTTTGAGTTATTGAGAACGGTAATCGCGTACTAGCGGGATTACAAGGGAAAAGCTGTCCTAAATTCGATTTTCCTGCTATCAGGTCGGGTGCTTCGAATTCAATCCTAACCGTCAGCGCCGTTTTTGAGGAAAACGTTTCGATTTTTCGGTATTTTGTCCAGCCGTTCTTGAACTACAGGCCGACACAAATACACACGGCAGAGATTTATTTATTTAGTCACTTCACATACCAGACGTAAAGAAGAATAAGCAAAGAAAATTTAAACTTCTGTTAAACAAAACGACTTTTGGCATTTCTGGTTCATTAGTCACAAAAAGCTGTTCTCATGAACTCTGTATTATTAAAACCAATAAACTATTTTAACAGCCGATGATATGATTTCGTTAATATGTATTTTTAAATGTCAATGCATCTTTTAAATCACCTAAGCCAGTGCTTCTCATAGGCCAAATTCAGAGCAACAACATTCTGCACATCTCCAGAACATTTCAATATATATTTTTGGCAGTCCTGTTTCATCTTAATACCGTTCACTTGTCGTATTCTACTACACAGTTATTTTATTCATCGATACCCATTTTACTAACCAAACACAGCAAATTATTTCTACGCAGAACGTGGTAGCGCTTAAAGTTGTGGAATTCAACGTGTTCCTGTTATTGCAACGATTTTAATGGAGTGATTGACGTACAGATATTTGATGTGACTCTCAATACGATTTTTCAGTGTGGTTCCCATTCGCAGTTCTGGAATTGTAAGGAAAACTGCCGCAAAAGCCTAAAATATTACGTGGCTTTGAGTTGTGAAATTTCTGACTTTGCTACTGATCATGGTATGCCCATTATGAGACTTTTATCGTATTGGACAATCTATTTGTTTTTGTTAACGCTATAGGTAACGTTATAAGGGGAAAACGCTGCAAATTATTACACAACGGTTTGTACTGTGGGTGGGGGGAGGGGGTTGGAGATGTTTGAAGAGCTGCTGACTCAGGCAAAAATTACTGCGATCGCGAGCTCCTTCGATCCATTGCTCAACTTTCGTCGGGATAATGAACCGTCGTCTTTAACCACTAGCCTACAATCGTGAGGAGTCAATCGGTACAGGCTTATTATTCCCTTCCCTAAACTACCACAAAAGCCTAAAATATTACGTTGCTTTGAGTTGCACAATTTCCGACATTGCTACCGATCATGATATGCTTGTTATTAAACTTGTATCGTATTGGACTACATTTTGTTCATCTATTAACGCTACCGTCAGATAAACGGAGGTTGTGGAAGGAAAAAACGCTGGAAATTATTATCCAACGGTTTATTATCCCTATGCACAGCTTGACGTAGTCTCACACCCCTGACGCCCATCCCATTCTATTCAGCAAAAAAACAAACAGTAAATGATAAGAAACATGAATAGACTACATTGGAACATCGACAATGACATAATCCAGGCGCCAGGCTATGCTAGGCGAGACGGGAGGGAGTGCAAATAATGAAACGATTACTTTCCCCATATTGTCCACATGAGTTCTTTCAATTAGTAGACTTTGGCTCGCTATAATTACTGCGATTTCGTACACCTCTGAGACTCCTTCTATTTGACCCAGCATCGTAAAATGCGATACTGAACACGACGTAATTGCGATAAAACTGCCAAAATTTGTTAATTTAACCATTTTTCGCCCTTAAAACCATGGCCTTGGTTCAGTCAGATTGTGAACCACGCAGGGCACAAGTAGATACCAAATGGGATTTTCGTGCAAAAGGACGAATTTTTTAGACCGCCTTAAAGACGAATCCAGCGCCTTGAAACGTAATGTGTACTATTCAGAATGAATAATAAACCAAAATACAAACCGCTCGTATACATAAATACGGAATACCCAGTGTTTTAAAATATCTGTATGAGCAATTATTATTCTACCCGGAGGGTCGCCTTAAACTAACTTCAGTCACAGAAAGTAGGGTGTGTCTAGGGGTGTTGTCCGACGACATTTATCACTACCATCGAGAACATATGTAATCGAATCTTTTAACTAAGGTTGGGGGGCTGGAAAAGATCGCATGGATATGCTGGGATAATGATAAGGAGGAAGCAGACAAGTTGGCAAAGGAAGCCGTTGCAAGAGGGGATCTCCCAGTGTCCATTGACCTCATGCTTAGATCGAGTGAAAGCGGGGCAAAGAGCGCCCAGCACTGAAGAATGGAATAGAGATAGGTAAGATACTGCGAATGGAACCAGCATGATGAAACCCCAACAGTATTTAACGTACTTTGGTGCAATTTGCGAGACAATGTTGACGAGCATGAAAGCGCCACTACTTAGGGAGCACGCGAAATTTGCTGTACTACAGAAATTAGAATGCTCTGCTGGCACCCGACTAATGGCCAACACGAGAGTGTCGAGGGCAAGCACAAGATGGGGGGGCTAATGAAGTTTGCACACTACATGGGCTGCTATGGTGAGCATTGCCGACCACAAGAAGCCACATAGTTCTCAGGAGGCATTGTTGATGGTGGTGGGTGTTACCCCAATCCACTTTTGGACAACTGAGCGGAAAGAGCTGTGAGGGACACCAGAGTAGAGCTATTAGAAGGAAAGGAGGAACAACCGTGCAGCTCTGAACAGCCATTGCAGAGTGGTGGTGGACCAGGTAGCATATTCCAGCACCGTGGCTGAAGTGGCGCCACAGTGAGATGGATTCCCACTTTACCCAGTTTCTCATAGAACTTGACACAACCACCTGCACCGAATTGGGGGCGTGCACACTGCAGGGGAATGGTGGATGATGCTTCCCATGCCATCTTCTGATGTCGAAGATGGCCAGACTGGAGGGGCATGGTGGAGGGCACAGTCGGCCAGCTCACGCCAGAGGCATTCATACCCACCATGTTGAATTCTGACGAACACTGGAGGTAAATTGCTGAGTTGACTCGGGAGCTTGCTGATCCAGGGCCATGAATGAACATGGAAAGACCACTCGTGAACCTCTCAAACTTCTAGGCGAAATTCTCGTGATGGTGAAGAGAGCAAGAACGATGAAGATGGGCAAGGGCCAACCTGATGCAATGTGCCAAACGGTTCTGGGTTGGTTATCAACACGCAGGAGTAAATTAATGGAACCAATAGGAGCAGATCCTCGTACAACCCAAACTAAACTCCATTTTGCCAAAACGATTCGTGATGAGGTTTTAACCGTTGAAGCCCATTCGAGCGAACTAACGGTATAAATCTTCGATTAGAGAAAACGACGATTGGACCTTGCGAAACCTTCCCTAAGTTAGCTAAACTGTAAACGAAGTTCTAGTTTGAAGCGATCGAAGCTCACTATACAACAAAATGCATTTATCTCGAAGCGTAGCAGCTGCTTTGACTCTTTGACCTCTACTTTTTAATGCATTTGTGCTCTCCGCTCCGGAGTTCGAATCGTCAGTGGCACATCTGAACTGCGCGAATGCGTCCGACGGGATATGGAAGGCCCGGAGAAAGTTTGCTCGTTTTGTTCCTTATAAATGAGTGGTCGGGCGGTTCGATTTCAACTGTCGCGACACACCCCAGTTGTGTGGGCTGAAATAACTGGAACGACACCAGATTGTGAACTGAATTTTTTTTTTCTTTCAAATTAATCGACTCGCTGGTTCTCTCCAGACTGCTCAAAGTTCATTTCTCTGTATGTTTAATCAAAACCAGTAGTTTACCTCCTCCCCCGCTAATTAAAAACGGAAACACCATTATATAGGGCTTAGCTGTTAATGAATTTACTCTAACGAATCGGAATATGAATTTTTGTCGTATTTCGCAAGTAGTTCAAGAAATTTATGGTATGTAATCAGCATCGTTCTGCTGTTAAATAGCTCGTATTGAATTAACTGTAAGAAATAAAGAACAGTTTCCTTATCAATGTGTCCGTGTCTGAGCACTCATGAAGGAGTTATATCAGTCGTAGTAAGAAAGACACAACATACAATTACCACTTGAACCGTTAGCTTTATTTACTTCAATCCCGGGACGTGAGTACTTTCCTCGGCCCTACGAAGCATGATTTCTTCAGACGTTTTAGAGGTACTGTATAGTTAACTAATGAGACGGCCAATGCTATTATTCAGGGGAGGTTTCTGAACACAGCTGTGGAATCAGAAGAGAAAACAGTAAAAAAAAAAAAGTATTCGACAAAACGAAGTTAGTTTGAATAGTTAAGAATTTTTGTGGTTTGTACGGAATATAGGACTACCATCATCAAACTCCTACCGTGTAGGTGGTCTATTCTACTACCATACTGTTTTTTTTTTATCTCTAAACACTAGTAACCTGATTTGCAAAGAAAATATTGGAAAAACAATAAATTAATATTCGACAAATCTCGTTTTCCGAGCTATCTTGGCTTATATTTCCGTTCAACAGATATACACAGAAGTAATTACGAAGAACAAATTGTGAGTATGGGTCGCTACAAGACACTCTGTATGATTGATCAAATCTGGTGAAGCAGTTACCCCGTAATATACGAAAATTTGACATGTATACCGCAAATTATCATGGGACGACAAAATAAGGTACAAGAAAAATCGGTCAAAAACTAACTATAGTTATCGTAGCGTTCAAAATATCAAATTTTTTCCTTCAAAAACGGCTCGATCGAAGTTGACTACGGATTTGTGTTGACAGATTCAAACAACAAAACGGTAATATTAAATTTTGATTTGTAGGAAAAAGAAAAGAGCAACACAATGAACTTATTTGGAACATTTTGTGCACCTTTCAGCATTTGACACTTTACGTTTCAAGACATTGGGATTCCAAATCTGCTATTTTTTTTTTATCTCTAAACACTAGTAACCTGATTTGCAAAGAAAATATTGGAAAAACAATAAATTAATATTCGACAAATCTCGTTTTCCGAGCTATCTTACGCTGCTCGGGCTGCCGACACCCCAAGCTGGAAGATGAAAGGGGGCATAGCAGCTGGTGCTGCCAAATGATTGCAATTTGCACGAGAAATAAAGCGATGCATGGATTGACTAAACGATCATTCAGAGCAGCTAATGCGAAAACTCGAAGCTAGAAGAACAAGGAGCGTAGTAACTGTGCAGCCAACCAATTGCCATTTGACCTATGACACGTAGAAAGGTGCATGGAGTGAGTGAACAACTAATCAGAGCTGGGGAATACGAACGCTCCAAGCTGGAAGAAGATGGGACATAGTATAGCTGCCAACAGATTACAATTTGACCCACGAGTAATTAAAAGTGCATGGAGAGGCTGTTTTATACTTTTAACGTGGTCTAAAAAATCGGTTCTTTCGCACAAAAATACCATTTCTCGGCAATCCGATCCAACGAAGCCCTAAAATGGTTACCAAAATGAACCAAAGCGTTATTTTGGCAATTTTAACGCAAATATGTCGTTTTGCATCGTTTTCTAGGTACATTTAGATGGCGGGTCGAATGGAATGAGTCTCAAAGGTGTACGACTGCATCTAGTCCGAAAACAGTAAAATTATATTAATTATAGTGAGCCAAAGTCTACTAACTACAAGAGCTCGCAGTGCAATACAGCAAAAGTAATCGTCTCAGTCCAACCATCCGTCAGCTTGAATCGACACGTGTCAATTGCTCACAATCGCCCATGGGCATGCATCATTTTTGCCATTCCGTTGTAGTGCGGTCATGTTTCGTATCATTTACTGGTGTTTTCCGATGCTGAATCGAATGGGATGGGTTCGGGAGGTGTGAGACTACGTCAAGCTGTGCAAAGGAATAATAAACCGTTGGATAATAAATTCCAGCGTTTTGTCCTTGCAAAAACTTACGTTTATATGACAGTAGCGCTAACAAAACAAACGAGCGGTGCGTAGCAACACACAACTTTCCGCAATCCCTTTAAGTTCGAACACCACCTACATTTTGGGTATATGTCCTGAATTTGGTGAATATCGCTGAAGTCGTTTTGCCAAATAATTCCAAAGTAATGAATTCCAGAACTTAAAGTGCTGCCCCTTTTCTGCGTTGAACATTACATTCTTCAATTTCACATGAACTGCGCGAAGAAGAAATTGGATTACATTTTTGGCACGCCTAGATCCAAATAACTAATAATATTAAGTTTTCATTTGCTGGAAAAAAGACAAGAGCAGCGCAAATTTTACCGCACTGTTTCTTATAAATCCCGGTTATATGACGCTAGAGTTCCTTAACAAAAATCGTGTTGCTAGTCCAATAAGCTGCAAATAATGTAGAAGTTTAACAACGATCATAAAATAGGTAGGAGTACCTCAGAAATTTTGGAATTCAAATTTATGTCGTTTTTTCCTCACTGTAAATTAATGAGGCCAAAATGAGGTTTTTCAGCTATTAAGAGCCTCAAAACGTGAAAACATCCGAAGAATCCACTTCTTCTTTTTAGCACTGTTAAAATACTTCCCTTAGAGTTGGGAAGAAATCAAAGTGTCAATGTCCCTGAACCTTCGAATCATCAGAAATATCAAGACACGACTCTTCAAAAGGGCGCTCTTCCGCTTTTTTCAGATTAATTCAATTTTTAGCGGGAAAATTGAATGCTGTGATTTTTTTTTTTCAAGCGGAAAATATCCGGATAATTTTCTTTTAACCTTTTTCCTCCGCCGCGACCGAGAAATGAATATTAATGCGGAGGATCAGGCGATGGAGGGAAAAGAGTTGGAAGCAAATGATAAAAGGTAGAATATAATGACGTAGTTATTGTTTATGTGGTGGTGGGGGGTGTTTGGGCAAAAAAGGCTGCCCCCCCCCCAATCCTCTTTCTCCGTCATCAACTTCTCCTCGACGGTCCAGTAATTGAGCTCCGGCCGTGCTACCACCCAACCCTTGCAAGCCCAGCTTTGCTCTGGAGACTTCCTCCATCCTGCTAGGAGAACCGCGCCTTTCTTCATCTTCGACTGTTCCCCACTCTGAAATCGATTCTGGTAGGGGAATCGACTTTGACGTCACGGGATATCCCCCTCCAGGAACTGGAAGGGGAAGACATTTCGCGAGCGCAACCTGTTTCCAGGATTCCGGAACTTCGTTCCAGAAGCCTCGGCTCATTTTTAGTTCATTTAGCCGCCAATAGGTGCCGCCTCCTTCGAAATTATGTATTGACGACCGTCAGGAACTGCGGAAACGACGTTTTTTTTTTTCTTCTTCGTTTAACATCGTCTCAATTCTTATCCGACGCCGCGTAATTAAAGCGCCGAGTCAGGAGCAGGGAGAGAGCGAAACTGACGCGCCCAACAAGTTGTAAACGAAGCTAACGACCCCGAAGACAAGGGAAAGGCTCAAGTAGCGATAAGAAGAGGGCTCGTCGTAAAGAGCCAGGAAATTGCTCCGCGACGAAGAAGCTGGCATTTTTTAACGGCCATCAGAAAAGGTCGTCCCCAGATTCTTACCAAACGTTTAGTCATTTATGATCTGGAAACGACCCGAGATTTTATTCGAGCAGAAGTTGCAAATGTCGGGAGGTTGGAAATACATCATCGCTGACAGCTTCTTTGCTACGTTAGTACAAAAAAGATGTCCACGCCAACGTACTAAAATCCGTTTTGCTACTCGCGTAAGAATTGAGCGCCCTTGAAGTACAATTCTCCGAGTTGTAAATGCGACAGAGGATTGAACATTCGGCAAATATTAGGATTTCCAATTTGACTTTTGACAATTTCAGAAGTAATCAAAACGAGAGAGAGATAAATGTTTTGTACAGACAGCCCCGAATTAACCGACAATACCATAAAATTCTCATTCGTGGGAAAATTACGAGGGTAGCACTTCGACGTAAATCGATTTTAGCGCAGTTTTTTTCCTTATAAACTCCGCTGAAATATTTTAGAACATTAAAAGAAATTGAATTGGTAGTCCAATCAAGTACCTTTAACCTATACGATGAGGATTTAATGACACTCAAATGGTACACAGGAACTACTCCAGGAATTCCGGGTTCCAACCCCCACCGTTTCTTGTACTATCTTTTCTCGCAGTTTTTACCCGATAATTCTGGAACAATAATTATAATAGTTCTCAAAAAACATCGTGTCTACAGCATCATCAATCCTCTGTATACCAATCGGTCAATTACGGTCAGGGCATAAGTGAGAGCGGCACAATAAATTCCGGAACTATAAGCGCTATCACTTTCAACCACCGTGAAGTTACGTTTGACCAAGTTCAAATGAACTGAGTGAAAAATTAATTGAAGTAGCAAAAACTTAATTGAATTTACGTCGAGCCGAGGAAAGTTGTGTGATGCGTCGTACCTGATGTGTTTCTTACAAAACAATGTAAACATTTAAATTCTGTGAATAATAATGGTCAAGTCCGTGAGATTTGACAGCAAGAGCCATTTAGTGACGAACACCACTTTTCTACAGATAAATATATATCTACAATACTCATAATAATCACAATAGCTACCTATAAGTCTATTACATCCTGGCACTTCTCATATACTTGATGGCAGTTGTTAATACGCGTTTGTTCGCTGCTATTATTGAGCTCCAGTTCGAACCTGTTAATTATATCCTCGCCAGCAAGTACTTAATCCGATTAGTTGATTTTTTCTGATGTTCCATTCGCTGCATGCGATGTAACAAATCGCTTGTCACCCGGCTCATGCACGTTTATTCAAACTCATTCGTTGAAATATAAATGATAAACCTTCCTAATTAGCCTACACAGACTGGTGGTAATTGATCAAACTTGCTAAGCTCTTATGTTAACTAAGCGTACACTAGCTTTTGGTTTATTATTCACTCTGAATAAATTCCCTATGTTTTCGGTGAAGAACATTTTTTTACAACACCTAATTCGCAATGTCCGTACGCGTGCCCGTGTGCCCTTAACGTGAAAAAATGAGCAGCCCGCGTGTTTACAGCCTCATTAATTTTCTGTATACCAATTGCTCAATAATGGTCATGCAATGAGTACAAGCAGCACAATAAATTCCATAACTGTTGGCGCTACCGCTTCTTGCAGCCGTAAAGCGTTGTTTGACCAAGTTCAAATGAACTGAGTGATAAATGAATTGAGTAAGTAGGAAAAACGCGATGTACCCTAGTAAATTGACGTAGAGCTAAGGAAAGTTGTGTGTTGCACAACGCACCAGATTTTTTTAAAGACATTCTAGTAACATTTCAGCGGAGTTTAAAAGGAAACTAGATATCAAGTTTGAGGTGATTTGTTACGGTAGTTTTCTCTAAAAACCGCGCTAAAATCTATTTCGTCGAAAATTTTGGTAATTTATTGTGCTGCTCTCGTTATTTTCCCTCGAATGGGAATTTTATGGTATAATTGCCCAATTGAGAGCTATCAATATAAAAAATTTAATCAAAATGGTTAGAACCGTTTTTGAGAAAAAAAATATTTGGTGTTTTCATCACTATGATAACTATAGTTAACTTTCGGCAGATTTTATTCATACCCTTATTTTGGCGTCCCTTGCTAATATATGTGTTAGATATCAAGTTTGAGCTGATTTGGTACGGTGGTTTACTCGAAAAATCGTTCACAGACACACAAACACACACAGACCATTTTCCCAAATGGTGTTTTTCGGACTCAGAGGGGTCTGAAACGTAAAGATCTGAAGAAAACTCAAAATTTTTTTTTTAGGCGATTACATAACTTTCATTGCTACTATGTAGAGCCAAGGGAAGTAAAAACCCCATTTGGTATCTAGTTGTGCTCCTCTGCTCGGCATTCCGAACGGAAGAAGCATGAAGTCGCGCCAATTGCCTACAGATCCCCTGTAATTCGTAATTTTCGTCGTTTCGAAGTAGTTAGATCATGCTTCGTATGGTTTGCTGGTATTTTTCGACGCCAAGTCGAATGGAATGGTTCTCAGAGGTGTGAGACCTGCCCAAGCTGTTCTTGAGAATAATAAACCGTTGTGTAATCATTTGCAGGTTTCTTGTACTTTGCTTTGTTGAGGACTGACGGAAACATTATTACTGGTTGACTAGGATTCACCACATTACCCAGCAGTTGCAATTGCGAATTATAAGCCTTCTGGGCGGCACTACTGTACCATTTAAAAAACTCGGAATCTGCCGGAATTGTGTCAAAATATGTGGTGCGGTGCATCATTCAACTTTTCTAGCGACGCAACTTGAGAACTCGAGAAACTGGTAGAGCTCCGGAATGTTTTGCTTAGCGGTTACTTATGTCACTACTTTGCTGGAGTAACCGAAGTTCACCGACGTCCGGGATGGAGTTTTGGTCAATCCACACCCCAACATATTTGTACATTTTTATTTTAAATTTTGATTCGTAATGATTAGAAGATTTTTTTGGGTTCGCTCTTCTCTCCAACATTCCCCTTCCCCTTTCAAGTATCTCTACGAAAATACCCCATATCCACTGAAGTTGGTGGGAGCAGCTACAAGTTACTGAGTTGCTACAGTACAGTGGGATACTGGTCGCTTCATACTGCGGCTCATTCCTGCGTTGTCTGACTAGTTGTGCCACACATCAGGTCTTAACGCCACATTCTCTCACGCTCCACCTCGAACCAATATGCGATATGAACAGATATACTGATCCCCACGCTCTAAATTCTCTTATATTTAACCTCGTACCTGTCTGCCCTGCAAGTGGAAGTTTTTAGTTGCTCGGTGCTGAACGCCTAGAAGCTGCGTTTTTTTGCACCTCGACAAACCTGTGTGGCGTCTCCGCTGAAGTTTTGTTAGCTCCAAGCCGTTTTGCATCATCGGCCCACCTTGACATTTCCCTCGAATTTGTACGACAGCTAATTCCACTTTCGAAGGACTGCCTCACTTTCCTCTTCACCTGACACCTCCCATCAAACTTGTACGGCTAACTTCTCCAAGTATTGAGCTGTCAATGAACAAGTGTGTACTAAATCGTTAACTCAAGGAGTAAGATCATTTCTGTACAGAATAAAGACCGAAACCGCTCATTTTCTTCGTATTTGCTAATAAACGTAGCACAGAAGCAAGCAGGGCACTGTACAACTAGAGCTTATTCCCAACACAAACAACAATATATTTCACGATATCATGCACGAAACACATGCGCGTGCATTGCAGTGACCTCAATCCTCAAGTTTCCGTTTTCTCCTAAAAAAACGAGTGTAAATCAGTATAGAAGGCGGTATTAGCGAATATCGTTCGTGGCACGTCTACAGATTCGGACGAACTTCGACGAAACGCCGACAGGGTGCTTGTGAATATGTAAAAATTGACTTACCCGAGAGCCTTGGTAGAAATCAAAGGAGTCTTAAGAGCGAGGAACCCAGCGAGTTGGGAAGCTGAATGAGTAAATGACCCCTCGCCATCTGATGACTCCAAACGAACGCGCGAACCATCTGAGTATTTCCTGTACCTGCAACGGGCGAATGCTCAAAAAAGGTGGTGGCAAAATAAGGGCACGTTCAAATGCGGTTCAAAACGAACTATAGTCATAGTGATAAAATATTTTAACTTATTAAGATCCCACGAAAGCGAGTAATCAGCCGAGAAAAAAATTGCGTTTTTCATCTGACGTTTACGTTTCAAGGGCTAGTGAGCCCCAAAAATATCATTTGATAATATGTCCTACTTGTGCGTGCTGCATTTTTCCAATAGATGAGAACCCGAGCGGTGTGTGGAGCTCAGAGCCGAGACTTTACGAATCAGCCCTCTGCAAAGTGGTGGTTGCCCCGACACCAACGTGTCCGGAAGTTGTGGAGTATCCGGGTCGAGTCGCAGCTGCGGCGCAGGAGGGTGCAGGGGGAGACAAAGTAGAGCTTACTCCACGGAAGTTCGTGGCGTGAACTCCCAGCCACAACCCTGAAGGATCTCTAAATATTCAGATAACCTAATCCAGCGTTAGTTCACAAGTTTGGATTTTAGGGAAAGCACAGTGGAAAACGAAGAGAACCGTATCAATTCAGAAGCTAGAGGAAGAACGACCAGTACGTACGCTCTGCTATTTACCTTACGGTTAACACGAGTACAGAAAGAAAATTACTAAAAGCTTGTCATAAAATGAGGAAAGCTTCTGTCGTATTTATACAGCCATTCTTTTCTTGTCTGCTCAGGCGTCAGAAAAACACAAAGTGGAGAGCCCTAAGGACAGTTTTGTGCTCGGGATTGCTTTCTGAACTACCCGAAAACACCACAGGCACATGTTTAGTTACACGGCCAGAAATCAATTTCCAAGGTGCGACATTCAATCTCCACCTTTCAAAACGGCAAAACTGGACCATCAAAAATAAATTAGGCGAAGAACGGAATTCACCGCCCTCACTTGGCCAAAAGTAAATACTCGAGTGAAAGTCTGAAGTGTCAACTGCCACGTGAGTTATTCGTAGCCAGCGACTATCAAAATGGTGTAGCCGCTCCCTTGGGCATTTCATTTAGCCTCAATTCACAAACAGAAAATCAAGTCAATACACGAACTTTTGGGCTCATGAAGGCTTTCGATACCGTTACTAACCACCGCCTCTGTGGCGTGGGACCATCAGCAGTGAACCTGGACGTCCAGGCAGTATCTGGAAGGCGAGACCTTGGGCCCTCTTGGCAAGTCAAGGAACGCAGGACACGAAGGGCCATAAAATGGAAGTGCCAGAGTGCTAATCAACAGGCGTTCTCCGAGGTAGCATCATCCTCTTGTCGATCTTGTCGACTGGAGGGCGTTTTATTTCGGAGCTTCCCTTATCCTTTCACACCTTTGCGTTTCAGACCCTCCTCCTGAGTCCGAAAAAACACAATTTGGGAAAATGGTTTGTGTGTATGAACGATTAGAGAAAATGGCTGCACCTAATTAGCTCAAACTTGATATCTTGCCCGCAGGTCACCACGGCACGCCAAAATAAGGGTATGGGCCAAATCCGCCCAAAACTAAGTATAGTTATCATAGTGATCAAAACACCAAATATTTTATTTCTCCAAAACGGCTGTAACGATTTTGATTAAATTTTTTATATGAACAGCTCTCAATAAGGTGACTGTACCATAAAATTCCCATTTTTGGGAAAATTACGAGAGCAGCTTAATAAATTACCGATTTTGTCGACAAAAATCTATTTTAGCGATTGTTTTTTTCCTTATAGCTCCGCTGAAATATTGTGAGAATCTTCAAAAACATTGGTGGTAGTTCAACCCAATACCTAAGGAGTTTTTAAACGCTCATACGGTATATGGGGCTCACATCAGAAATTCGGGAATTTTTTACTACCATTTCTAAACGATTTTATCCAATAACTCCAATAAGTGATTATTACCCTCTTTAAAAAAATCGTGTTTACAGCCTCATTAATTCTCTGGTTACTAATTGCTTAATAATGTACGAGCAGCGCAATAAATTCCAGAACTGTAAGCGCTACCGCCTTTCTGTCGCCGTGAAGTGATGTTAGACCAAGTTCAAATAAACTGAGTAAGTAGAAAAAGCCATGAGCACGAGTGAATTGACGCAGAGCTAAGGGAAGTTGTGTGATGCTACGCACCAGATATCTATTTTTTTTTTGTTTTTTTTTTGAACGCTGTGCGAATGAACAACTTTTCAAAGCCACGGGACGCAGCTTACGAGTGAAATCGATTCGAAGCTAACTATAGTAATCATGGTGATCAAAATATCAAATCTCAAAAAACGGCTGTAATAATTTTAACTGAATCTTGTGGAACAAACAGCTCAGAAAGTTCTCACTATCCATAACACATAATTTATTAGTACGCTTGCGAGAAAAATTAAAAAGGGTGGGTACAAATCCCTCGAGAATAAACAAGTACTAAAAGGAGACAAAAATAATCCTTTCAAAAAGGAAACTTGTAATAGTAAATTGAAAAACAATATTCCTTAAAAGAAAAATAATAAAACTCAAATAAGTTACTTGAAGACTGGCCACATTCTCAGAGCGATCGTACAAATAAACTGTGAATTTTCTAAAGATGCGAAAGGGATTTGGTTGATACAGTTAATAAAATTGCTCATGGGTTGCGAAATTCTCGAAAAATGACGAAAGAAGCGCAATAAATTATCAAACATTTCGACGATAATCGATCTTACTAGAGTTTTTTCCTCTAACTCCCTAGTCATACGCAGCCGGCGATCCCACACAAATCGTGCTGGTAGTCCAATAATACATACACAATGGCAGTTAAATGACGATTGTAAAATAATTTGGGAAGACCAACCTATTATTTCAATGTTTTTGTAGAATTGCGGAACAGTACCCGCGAAAAGTTACGTTGAGGGTCTCATAAATTAAACTTTAGGGGAACGGACGGGAATGATTGTGTTAACGCAATGTACGGCCCGAATGTTGAAGGAAGTTAAGTATCAGGCGAGGTACTGAGCTACAGATGAGTTAAAACTACCTTCATAAGTGGGTCAGACTAGCATGATCAACTTACCGTTTTCCTCTTTTTCGGCGGCAGCAGAAGTAAAGGGCGAGGCATGACGATATGAGCAAAAGCAAAGTACCAGCGAAGAGGACGCTCCCTAAAACCAATTCTTTCTTTTCCATGTTGCGATCCACCTGCAATTGAAATGCGCTTATTATTGCTGAATAGTGAACTATCCTTGTATAATTTGTTTAGGCTATAAACGAAGTTGAGTCGTTATTTCTCTTATTTGTGTTAAGTGTCATCCGTCGGGACGGGAAAACGTCATGACAAGTGTTTCTAGATGATTATTTGACGCAGGCCCCTGACTGGAAGTTCTTGTTTCAGGCCTTCCATGATAGTCGAGTCCTCTGACCTCGAGCCCATTGTTTGTAACTGCGGGAAAGTCCAGCCAGCCTCATTCTGAATAATAACCCTATGTTTTCGGTCACGAAAAATTTTTTACAACCCCCCCTCAAAATTTGATACTTTACGTTTCAAGACATGGAGATACCAAATTTGCAATGTCCGTCCACCGTCCGGGCCGTTTTGTGCCTTTGACGTGGAAAAAATTCGTTCTTTCGCACAAAAATCCAATTTGGTATCTAGTTGTGCCCGCCATTTTGGCAATACGATCGGATGAAGCTCATGATTTTTAAGGGCAAAAAACGGTTAAAAAAATTAACGAAATACAGTACAACGCAGGAGCTATAGCGGAAGTCAACGTTTCGATCTCATCGAAATCGCTCGCCTGCTCAACTGGCAACACCGCCCCCTCGCCTCACAACGCAACGCTCGCCTGCCTGCTTTACTCGTTGGAAGCCCCCCCCACCCTTTTTTTTTTGCTTCCTCTAGGAAGCGCTCGTGTTTCGTATTTAACCTTTGGCATTACGATTTGTCTCTTCATGTCCGATTGCCTAGTTCTCGTCTTCACCTCCACGAATGACTGTTTCGCTCGTCTCAACTATTTCCGTTAGCAAAATATGTGTTATCTTCGATTGAACTTTTCATTATTCGTTTATTTTTGGTTTATTTATTTAATAGTTCGTTCGTTTCATTTTTTTGGGTTTTAATACGATTCAATTTTTTAGATTCTTCCGTTTCATTCTCATTTTGGGTTTTTCATAGATTTTTGGTTACATTTTGATATTAATATTTAGCGTGCATGTTTTCATATTAAAATTCAGTTTTTTCTAGATACTTTCGTTTTTTTTTTTTGTTTATTTTAATATTACGATTCAGTTCTTTTCGACCTTATATTGGGTTTCATTTTGATATTTTTCGATGCTGAATCGAATGGGATGGGTCTCGGAGCATTAATGCTAGGTCAAGCTGTTTATCCGAATAATAAACCGTTGTGTAATAATTTGCAGGGTTTTTTAGTTCAGTTCAGTTATTTCCTTCGGAAGGTTTTTCCCGTCTGTGGACTTCCCAAAATATCCTTTTCCCACCCCTCACTATACTTCCTCTCCACAACACACAGCTATTCCCAAACTCAGACGTCCCCCAGTTCTCGCGATCGACACTCATCTATCAACTCTCACCAGTTCATGTATTCATAAAACCAAGTGACCGTGTAATCAAAACTCTATCGTGTTAAGCGAGTGTATCAAGACAGGCCTATATCTCGTTCAGTACGTGTCTTTTTTCTCTCTCTTTTTCGTGCAACCAACAATGGCAGTAGACAGTCAGTGCTGAACACCCTAATTCCTCAGTAGTAGTCTCTCAAACCGTTATGGAATGCCTGACTGGACAGAAGCCTTAGCGAAGGAGAATGCATTGACATTGTGTTGAATGCAAGGTTATAAAGGGATAGAAAGAAATGAGGGCAGACAAACTGGCGAGAAAAGGATCCTGGTGAAACCTGAGCTCTTCGTGGAAACCTCCAAGAGCCACTTGATCAGCAAGCTTGGCAAGTGGGTGTAGAAGTGCAGGGCTGCCTATTGGCGGGATGCGTCAGGCTAAAGGCAGCCAAGGCTGTTCATCAAACACGAAAGATTCTCAGTGTGTAGACAGAAAGTACCCGGATGGTAAGTGGCCTGTGAACACTGTCCACTAAGGCACCGCCTGGCTAAGGTTGGTAACACACTTGCAGATTCTGCAAGGCCGAGCAGGAGTTGGCAGAGCACTGTGTACGTGTGAGGAGCTGGCGGCATTGCAACAAATGCTTGGGGCCTTTTAGCTGCAGGACCTTACCTTAGGGTCGTCTTGCGTTTTGTGCAACAATGGTTGGGACATATTGAAAACGTCAGGTGAGGTGGCTCATGTACACCCACGCAATAGGCCCATTTGAGGCTTCAGGGGGGTCCCCCAGTTGCTTCATTCGGTGCGAGGGGGGGGGGGCGATCCTCAGTCCTTGCAAACCCTTAGGTCAATAAAAAGAATAATTTGGTTTTCCTGAAGTCAAGAATAATTCCTTCACCACTTAACTACCTCATCCCAACCATATTTCCAACACTTTTGCCACGCTACTCTCAGAGCTCTGTTCCCTTAGTGAATAATATTCCCATCCTTCAGCAACGCCAGCGGAATTGTCTCTATCTCGTGGTTCGCATGAGCAACTACAATTATTACTTAGGTTTTAATTTCATTCCACACTGATCTCAATGGAAATTATAGTCACTGGAAAGGCCCAATTATACAATATTTCCCAACATCTCTGGGCAAAGCCTCCTTCAATCACACAACTATTTTGGCTGGTCATTTCTCGCTGTTTTGCTAGACAACAAACGCTCCCCTTTCAGCCCAATTTACACTTATTAACAATATCGTGTGTGAGATTATTTGATCCACTTGTCGTCAAATTATCTCAACTCTGTTTTGTATTTGCACTACCCAACGCTTAAGGTCTTCTTCTTCCGTAACTCAACTTGTCTTTTCTGCTTAACAGGTTGAAATATACTTTAAAACCGGTAAAAACTAGCATTTCACAATATTTTTGAGAGTGATTTGGTCGAAATTAAACCGGTCGAAGTTAATACTGAAACTAAAATCAAGCGGGTGGGGTGAATAACACGAGTTGGGACCTGAAATACATGAAACATAATTTGTGAAAATTCGAACACGAGCGTAACACGAGAAATATACAACAAAAACATTAAGAAATGAACAGCAAAAAACATGCTGATTGATAAACAGAAACATGAGCGACGAATAGGAAAAACACGAGCGACGACCAAAAGAAACACGAGGGACGATCAACTGACACCTGATGAATGGACAGTAGAAGCTTGAGCAATAAACAATAAAAACATCGTTAACAGCGTGGTTAGTGGCCAGCAGAAATATGAGAAATGAACGTCATAAAAAGTGAGAAATTAACGACAGAAACGTGTGGAATGAACAGCAGAAACATGAGGAACAACCAGAAGAAACGACCAATAGAAACCTAATGAATGAACGGCAGAAGCTTGAGCAATGAAGAACATAAACATTAGCCATGAACAACCAAAAGATGAGCAGCGGCAACTTGAATGCCAGCAAAACCACAGAAATATGAGTCACCAACAGCAGGAAGATGGGCAATAGCCAGCAGAAACATGTCAGAATCATGAGGGATGAAAACACAGAAACATGAGCCACAAATAGCAGGAAAATGGGCAATGGCCGGCAGAACCGTGATGGATGAAAAAACAGAAACATGAGCCACAAACAGTAGGAAGATGAGGAAGTAAGAAACACCATAAATATGAGTACTGAACAGCGGGAACGTGAGCAATGAACAACCAAAACACGAGAAGCTATGTGTAGAAACATGAGCAACAACGAACAGAAATCTGATGAATGGACAGCAGAAGCCTGAGAAGTGGCCAGAAGAAACGTGATTGATGGCCTGCGCCAACGTGAAGAACGAATGGCAGAAACATGAGGGATGCAAATACAGAAATATGAGCAATGAACAGCAGAATGGTGAGCAACGGACAGCGAAAACGTGAGCAATGACCAGAGGAAATGTGAACAATCACCAGAAGGATTTTGATTGGTAGCCAGCAGAACAATGAGGGATGAAACCACGGAAATATGAGCCGCAAACAGCTGGAAGGTGAGGAAGTAAGAAACACCAGAAATATGAGTACTGAACAGCGGGAACGTGAGCAATGAACAACCAAAACACGAGATGCTATGTGTAGAAACATGAGCAACAACCAACAGCAATCTGATGAATGAACAGCAGAAACATGAGCAATGAAGAACATAAACATTGGCCATGAACAGCCAAAAGATGAGCAACGGCCAGCGGAAACGTGATTGCCAGCAGAACCATGAGCCACAAACAGCAGGATGATGGGCAATAGCCAGCAGAAACGTGTCAGAACCATGAGGGATGAAAATACAGAAACATGAGCCACAAACAGCAGGAAGATGGGCAATGGCCGGTAGAACCGTGAATATGATCCACATATAGCAGAATATGATATTTATGTATATTCTCAGACAGCCTTAAAGGCTATTGCAGCCTGTAGTTTTAGGTCCAAGCTGGCGTGGGAATGCCTTCATGCGCTCAAACAGCTCGGCGCCCATAATTGACTTTCCCTCATCTGGGTGCCGGCTCACAGGGAGTATGATGGCAACGAAAAGGCCTTGCGAAAAGTGATACGGAATCCCTACCTATCGGGCCTGAACCCTACCGGTACATCACCCCTTGGTGATCAAACCCTAGGTACGACGAAGAGTCACCTGAACCGTCTGGTGGCTCAATGGGAGATGCAGGAAAACAGCACACATTGGCATCGCCAGTTACGATTAAGACATGCGAAAAGGCTTGTTATGCCTTCCAGTCTAAGGGCAAAGACGATGCTGACACTCTCCAGTTCTGATAAGCTTCCTCACTGGATACTGCCCACTCAGGTATCACCTCAACAAGATGGGCATCTCAGAGGTGGTGGAATGCAGACTTGGCGGTGAGGAGGAGGAGACGGCAGAGCACATCCTACGTTAATGCCCTGCCTTGGCAGTCAACCGCTTTGAATACTTCGCTCAGGCCCAAATCATAGAGAAATCTGCAATGAGGGACATACTCGGCTTCCTAAGGGGGGCGGGTATGTACGACGCCTTCTACTAAGAAAGGGTCAGTGTCACGATAGGCTGACATGTGAGCAATCAAGACAGAACCTTGATCCATGAACAACGTAAACACAGAGAATAGACAGAGGAAACCTGATTAATCCACCGCAGTCACATTTAGGAACGAACAGACACCTGAAGAATGAACAGCAGAATCATGAGGAATGAAAAACAAAAACACAGCACACAATGAACAGCAGCAACTTGAGAAATGAGACTGCAGAACACTCACCAGTGACCTGACGCAATAGTTTGACGCTGAATTAGAATGGAGTAGGTCCTGGTTCTAACCAGAATCTGGAGGGCTTTGTTTCAAGGCGAATTTCAACCCAGTGTGGGATGTAGTTAAACATCGCCCTCCCGACGTCATGCGAGAGGTGGGGTGTGACGTTACCTTTCGTCTTAGGGCCATTTGATCAGACCTTGAGTAAACGCAGCGTACGACTGAGCGTTAAATTAAGGGCTGCAGAGGTTTAATTAAACCGTTAGAACTGTAGCTTCAATTAGACGCACAAACCTCAGACTTTCACCGATCGACCCATTGAGGCTGCAGCAGTAGACGTTGAGGGGTGTGCGACGCATCACACAACTTTTCTCAACCTCTGCAACCCTTCAGGGATGTTTTCCACTTAACGTTCGAATGAGGGGAAACTGATAATGCTGAACGTTTCGAAATGTATTGCTCTGCTTCTACCCACGTCACGTCAGTGACCGGCGTGATTTATGGATGGAGCTGCCATCCGGACACTGCAACAATCAATCTTTAACCTTCTAAATTGGACAGCGTGATGTTCCTGACTGATGGGGAGAGGCGATTGCATCTAGGCCTCATACCTATCAGCACCTCGGTAGCTTTGCTCGTACTTTCTCTTCCTTCTTCCTCATTCGGACTTCTCAGCCCTTTTCTTTACCTTTGACTACGAGGACGCTTTAGCCTTAGCAGTGACGCGCCTGGGAACAGCAGGCCCACGTGCCCACCTGACTTCGGTCATAGCTCATGGCATGTCCAGGCTGGACCTCGTGGCGGCGTCAGGTTTTATTGGATGGCTGAGACGGAGATTCCTTACCTTTTCTTGTTTATTTTGGTTTCTCTGGGCATGGCGCGCAGTCCATCGGGCAGGTACTCTTCCCCCCCTCTTAAAATTGGACAGCCGAGCGGAGAATCAAAACGATTGAGACGTGTTTGACGATACAACAGTTCTCCTGAACTCCACTTACCTGGATGTGCCCCTGGGAGGCGCGTCAAGAAAACGAAACAAGAACTTGTCCTCTAATTCTCGAGCCAGTTTAGTTTGGGTTTAGGGGGGCCAGTTGTGGGGCTGCACGGCTTAGAGCGACTGTGACACGATGCGACGGTTCCAAAACAATAAAACGACTGCGCGTTGAGGTGCTAGTCGATTAAGTCATCTAAAAGCGAGCAATTTCCCATCATCAGTGGCTCTAGGGGCACGTCAACGAGGAAACTGCTCGCCTTTTTAACGGCAATGATCTACTCAGACAACTCAAAACAAGAAAGCCCCTCGAGTAGGTGAAAATCATCAAGGATCCAGTTCCTGACAAGACACAGTGACATCAATGGGCGGCTCCACTCCATTTCTTACGAAGATTGCTCAGTCCACACGTCATGTACTCGAAGACTGGAGGAAACAAGACAATACGTTCTGCTCCATTGACGCTTCTACAATGACGACAGTTGTGGAAAATCATAGGCCAAACGTGTCAGCCTTGATTGATTTCAAACAGGTCTTCACTCATTTCAGGCCGAAAAAAAGGAATCACTGTTAAATTCTCATTTACAGGCAATAAAATCGAAGGCGCAGGATTCTAAAGGTGTCTGCGTTCAATTGGCCACACACAACAGTCCTCCCTCCCACCACGGTCAGCATGCGCTTCTGTTGTGTTGTGGCGGGAAGACAACTGGCTCAACCTGCCATAGTTCTCGGGGAAGCAGTCGTGAGTCCTTGACGCCCTGGATGGTAGCAAATGTTGGACGATTGACATTGACTGGTATAACCCCCTTTACGTATCGTGTTTCTGTTCGGAGGTTGTGGTCCTGGTCCCAATGACTTGTTTGTGAAGAGTCATTGGATGCACCTTTGCTGCGTCGTATTAAGTCTATCTAGTAGTTCTAGGCGCGCCTAGCTCGAAATGCCATGCTATAATCACGACATTTCCGCATTCAGAGAATTATTCTGGTTAACTCGGACTGTGGGGGGTTGGCGGGTTTTTGTCAATGACTGTGTTTGTTGAGTGATGGGGGTTGGCCGGTGCGGGGGGGGGGGGTGAGGGAAGAGGAAGCGACATTTTTGGTGATTCATTGACGGGTTTGTTTACTCACCAGGGGCCTCGCGAACACTTGACCGGTGACGTCGATGAACGGGGGCGACGGCGGCGGGGGAGCGGAGAGGACGACCATCTCGGAAGCGACGTCGAATCGGATGCTGTAAATCGGCGTCAAACGACCACGGCGATCGCGTTCGGCGACGAAACGATATCAACGGCGATCAACTGCGGTCACCGAACGAGTGCGAAGCGATTGGATCAACAGCGTGCGGAGAAAAGCGACGACGTGACGGGTGGGGGGCGGGGGGGGGGATGGTTGGAAGAGGGGGGAGGCTTCAGCGGTCAGAGCGCAGAGTACAGCAGCACAAGGAGCAAGGGTGCGGCGGGGATGGAGGGGTGGGGATGGAGAGGACGTGGGTGTTTTGACGGGGGGAGGAGGGATGATCGGGGAAATTCGGGCGGATTCGGGAGAGAACGGCACCGGGGGCGGCTCGATCGGCGAGGGGCAGACGGCTCGGTGCTCAGAGAAGAGGTTCGTGAAGGGGGGGCGAGAGTTGAAGAGGAGGAAATCTCATTGAACGACCTGCGAGGGAGAGGGAGAGATACGAACGGGACGAGAGCGACAGAGACAGACTGAGAGATTGGTTTTGGAACGGCTTCGCAGGTACCAACTAAATCCCTTTCAACGCAATTACTACAACCCGTTTTGCATAACAAAACAAGATAATTAATCAGGCATTTACTCCGAAGAAGATTAGCGGATTTCCGTGTAGAATTGAGCTATTGCCATAGTTTCACAAATGTTGCATTCAACATCGTTCAGCTGCACTCCTATTTCAGTATTTCTATTTTTCTTGGTCATACTACGTAAAAAACGTTACGTAATCCACCGAAACCATGTTTTTTCCTTCTGGGTTTTCAACAGATTTAAAAAAAATTAAAGGCCTAATAATTGAGACTTGTGTGAGAGCATGTGGTCGCTCTAATTTGACACTCAATCAATCGGCAGATCAACACGAGGGTTAGAGCAAAACCGATCCAAAAGTAACTATAGTTATCATGGTAATGGCTGTGGGGGCTGCCCAGGGGTGAATTCTTGGGCCAACTCTGTGGGATGTGGCGTACGATGGCCTGCTTCGTCTCGAGATGCCTGACAATGTTATCCAGGAGAAGCACACAGATGACGTGGTGGCAGTAATTATCGGCCCCACGCTAGATGAAGCTGGAGCGGGGAATGCGACTGGCGAGGGCGTGAATGGGAGCGGTCATGGCCGATCCTGGAGGTCCTAGTGACAACGCGACAAATGTGGACTCTCCTCGTTATTCTTGTGGAGACCTCGGAGCTACAGAAGCAATTCGGAATTTTGGGCGTAATGGTGGATACCAAGTTGTCGTTCGGTTTCCACGTCTTGCAAGCAGCAGATAAAGCTACCAAAATCCCATTCGATCTCCAACACGAGAGGGAAGCACGAGATGGAAGATAATGAGTTTTGCAGTAGTACAGAGGAGGTCCCTGCACCGCTTGCTCGTACGGTTTCTAAGGATGCAGTATCAGTGGTGACGAGTGTTGTCCCAATCCACCTTCTGGCAGCTGAGGGGAAATGGTTGTATCTGTCAAGAGGGCAACCAGAGTTTGGCCACCAGAAGAACAATGCGTAGCAACACACAACTTTCCGCCACCCACGTAAGTTCATGCTCATGTAACACCAGCTACATATGCGGGCGCTATATCTTCGTTCAACGCATTTCTACAGGAACATTTACGGAGAACAAAATGTACGTACTAGTTAGCTGAGAGTACTCCGTAAGTTTGATCGAAATCATTTGAGCCGTTTTTGAGAAAATTGGAATACCGATAAATTAATATTCGACAAATCTCCCGTTCTGAGTTAACTTGGCTTATATCTCCGTTCAACATATATACACAGAAATAATTCTAGAGAACGAAATGTTGGTTTGGGTGGCTAGAAGATACTCTGTAAGATCTATCACATCTGGTGAAGCAGTTACCCTGGAGTTTACGGAAACGTTCGAAAAAACGTTATTTTCGACACATTTTGATTTTTATCTCTGTTCAATGGACTGTCAGAGGAACATTTATTGAGAAAAATATGTAGGTATCAACTATTCGAAAACATGTTGAAAGTTTGGTGATAATCGTTGAAGCCTATTTTTGCTTCATAAGCCTATAGCTCCGTTCACCGTATTTTCATGGAGAAGAAAAGTTAGGTATTGATTAGGAGAAGATAATTTGAACGTTTAATCAAAATCGTTAGAGCCGTTTTCGAGAAAAATGCGAAAAACCCTAGTGTTTGGTGCATTTTCCCGAAATCGCCCATAACCTTATTTTGGTGTCTACAAAAAATAACAAACAAAACAAAAAAAAGAACCATCTCAATCGGATCAGCCGTTCTCCCCCAACTCGACACACACGCACGGACCACGCGCCGAAATTAGGTTTTTTTTTGGACTCAGTTGGCCTCAAAACGTGAAGATCTGAAGAATTTTTTTTTGACATGATTACTATACTTTCCTTTCCCTTTGGGGTAGCGGAAAGTAAAAAAAAAAATGAAGGATATGACTCTTAAGAGATTGTAAGACGAGTGGAACAAACTCAGATGGGACAGTAGACGTGGTATGGATTTCAACCATACCCAGTTAGCATTTATAGCACACCTACACCGAATTGGTAAAGTTGCACTCCCAAACTGCCTGCACTGCCTGAGGTGGGCAGGTTTGCAGCGAATGGTAGAAGACAGAGTCCGCCAGGCAAGCCGAAGGCATTCGTTCGCTGCGTGTTCAATTTGCCAGGGCAGTGCTCAACTCAAATCTCGCAGAAATGAATAATGAAGACACGAAGGAAAGACTGCTCCTGAATCTCCAAAACTGCTATGCCGTATCGGAGAATGTAGGCGAATGGCTACACGCTGCAAGATTCTCGTCAAGGTGAAGAGGGCATGCAAGAAGCCCTGCCATCGCAGAGCGGTGTGAGTGCCAACCTGATCCAACGTGCTAAAACGGTTCCGCGTTGGTACTCAATACTCATGAGTAAATTCATGGGGCCGTCAAGAGCAGGCCCTACCCCCTACGCGCTCAAAGCACTCAATATTTTCCCCCTAAAACGGCTGCAAAAATCCACTTGCCTTTGTACTGTGCAAGACGCCCAATATCAAACCACAGTCTGATTGAAGTCGTCGAAACGAGGCTTGGACGTCTACAAAAAGCTCATTCATTTATCAAAAAGGTGGCAAACCCCGTTTTTCTTCGAAATTTGTCATAAAAAGTATATAGTTAAGTAAACGAGCGTTCATATCAATGAAGTAATGCATCCAAATCTGATTTGGTCCTGCCATTCTCTATGAATCTTGTTCATAGGCCATTTTCTGCTGTTTTCCGTACTAAGGAGCTTTTGGGAGTGTTAAGAACTGTTTACTTTCCTTGGCTCTACGAAGTAGAAAGGAAAGTTATGTTTTGAGTTGATTACACAACCTTCATCCATACTTCAGAGCGCTAAGTAAACTAACAATTTCCAGCATTGGTTGTCGTGAAGGGGGGGGGGGGGGTTAGCGCTTGTCTAAAACAAAAAAGGTGGGTACAGCTTTCGTACCAGTACGCAACCACTAAGGGACATTTTATGTCTTTTATTTTTGTTTTTATGCAATGATAACTACGTTTGATTGTGCTCGTTGATGGTTTCGATATAATGGCCGCGTCAATTGCAATTGACATCATCACTTGGTCACTGAGGTTATTAAAACGTGTGATGTTATCAAGCGTTAGATTTTGTGACAGACGTTACCATGCACCTAACCCAACACAAATTTCGTGACGCCCCTCTGTTACATATTCCGCGTAACGTTTTTCGAGTTTATGTAGCAAAGTAAAGACATAAAATGTCAAAAGTTAAAGATGCCTTTAGCTGCTTTCAGTACTAATAAAGTAATAAGTAAAACATAAAAGTCACATAATCAGCCGAAAAACATTTGTTTTTAGTTTTCTTCAGATTTTTATGTTCTAACAACTTTGAAAACCCCTGTGAAATATTTGCCGCGTAGCAACACACAACTTTCCTTAGCTCTACGTCAATTCACTTCATGGCTTATTCTAGTAACTCATTTTATTTTTCACTCAGTTCATCTGAACTTGGTCAAACATCACTTCACGGCGGCAGAAAGCGGTAGCGCTTACAATTCCTGAATTTATTGTGCTGCTCGTACTCATTCCCGGACCGTTGTTGAGCTATTGGTTTTGAAGAGTATAATAATCACTTTTCCAGAGTTATTGGGTAAAAACATTTAGATAAGTAGTAAGCGAAACGGCGGTAGTTGAAATTCCGGAATTTCTGAAATGACCCCCATACATCTTATGAGCGTTTTTAAGTGCTCATCTACTACTACTCATTGGACTACGACACCAATTTTTTTGAAGATTTTAGAAATATTTCATCGGAGTTTATAAGGATAAAAAACCGCGCTAAAATAGATTTTTGTCGAAAATTTTGGTAATTTATTGTGCTGCTCTCGTCATTGTCTCACTAATGGGTATTTTACCGTATAGTCACCTTATCAAGAGCTGTCCATATAAAAAATTTTATCAAAATCATTACTGCCGTTCTTGAGAAAAAAAATAGTAGGTGTTTTGATCACTATGATAACTATAGTTAGTTTTGAGCGGATTTTGCTCATACCCTCATTTTGGCGTGCCCATGGTGACCTGCGGGCTAGGTACTAAGTTTGAGCCGTTTTCTCAGTCGTTCAGGAAAACGCGCGCACACACACTCTTTTTGGGAGCACGCTGGTTATGTGATCAATAGATCTGTAAAAAAACACCACCATTTTCCTAAATAGTGTTTTTCGGACTTAGGAGGGTCGGAAACGTAAAGATCTGATAACATCTCAATTTTTTTTTTTGTCAGCCGATTGTATAACTTTCCTTTCTACTTTGTAGAGACAAAGAAAGTAAAAACCCTGCAAATTATTACACAATGGTTTATTATTCTCATGTACAGCTTGACCTAGTACTAGTGCTCCCTCCCAGCATCGAATACTAGTAAACCATACGAAACATGTCCTGGCTACAATGGAACTACGGAAACAAAACGGCTGATGATTTTGCCGTGTCGGGTCGGGGAAAGCGAACCCGTTGCCAGGCGAAAGGGGAGTTGAGCCGCCCGCCCGCGAGGCGAGGACGAGGACGGTTGAGGGCCTCCGGTTTTGGTTTATTATTCAGAATGAAATAACCCTATGTTTTCGGTCACGAACAATTTTTTAAAACCCCCCCTCAAAATTTGATATTTTACGTTTCAAGACTTGGAGATTCCAAATTTGCAATGTCCGTCCGCCATCCGCTGTCCCCCGGTCCCCGTCCGCCGTCCGGGCCGTTTTGTGCCTTTAACGTGGTCTAAAAAATTCGTTCTTTCGCACAAAAATCCGATTCGGTATCTAGTTGTGCCCGCCATCTCGGCAATCCGATCGGACGAAGCCCGTGGTTGTAATGGGCAAAAAACGGTTAAAAAAATTAACGAAACGCGGGAGCTAGAACTGGAACTGAGAAAATTTTTGTGGTCGTTCGCATCAGACATGCTTAACTTGAAAGATACGCCTGTTTTCTCAAAAATGGAGATGCGTAAGTGTTATGCATTAAAAAGTCAATCGGCAGGCAGAACCAGTCGTTGACAGTTTTAGGGTAGTCAAACGATATTTACCCTACTACTCTAAATGCGGAAAGCAATATGCTCTTTCAAACGTCCTGAAAAACGTTAAACTTCTTGGTATTTTTCCCAACACACTAGTTTTCTGCCTTTTCACGAAACTTTTCGACCAGCCCTAACCTGCCCTTGAAACGTAGAGGTCTCAAGAAGGCTGTTAGTTTTTTTGTTTTTTTTTCAGCCGAATAAATAACTTTTCTTTGTATTCAATTGAGCTGAGGAAAGTAAAAACCCTGCAAATTATTACACAACGGTTTATTATTCGGATAAACAGCTTGACCTAGCATTAATGCTCCGAGACCCATCCCGTTCGATTCAGCATCGAAAAATATCATAATGAAACCCCAAAAAAGGTCGAACCTTATAATTGACAGCTGCGTGAGTAGGAGCAACTCAATAAGTTCTGGAACATTAAGCGCTACCGGTTTCTACGTAATGAAATAATGAAAAATAAGTTGCATTGGAAAGTAAAGCCATAAAAATCTACGAATGTACAAGGGGCTGGAGGAAATTGTGTGATGCGTTGGACTAGATATTTTGTATTTTCGACTCAACTCAACCACTTTCCTCGTGTTGCGTGACCAGAAGATTGAGTGTTGTTATAGGATACATTCGGGCGTCTCGCAATAATACTCCCTCCCTTCTTAACTAAGTATCGTATATTCGCACAGAAATAGCCAAAGCCCACAGGTATCGAGATAGGACAGAGGAGCCAAGTGAAGTTGTAGATGTCCGGAAGAGAAATAGGCCGATCGCCTCGTTGCGCACTGCGGACCCGATTTTCCTGGGGGATTAACATGGGGCATCAGTGTTACGGGGGGGGGGGGATTAATAATGAAAGCGATATCGCACTAAGAGAGTCGGGGAAGTTTTACCACCACAGACAGGGGAACTGAGTGGGAGCGAACGAGAGCGCGGGCGACACAGCGACGAGGGAACTGGCTCGGTTACAACTGACGGCAGCGAAGTCTCGAGCGAATCGGGGCATTTGAGGAGCCCAGTCAGCATAAATTCCCCGGACGAGCCTTCGCTGAATCGAAGGGTTTGGTTCGTCCCGTTACAGTGTCTTCAAGATCAAGGAGAATGAGGGAGGGTGATGAGGCGGGTCATGCTCTAATGTTAGTTGCCACAGTACAACAGTAGGTTCATCGCGGGGAATCACTAATATTCAGATTGGAAGGCTTTGCCAGGGCGGAGTTGATCAGGAGCTGCTAGTAATTGACGAATACTCAAAGAAAGCAATCTGCGTAAGACGGCTTTGCCAAGCCCTCCTCTCATGCAGGTGCAGTCCTCTAGTTTTGATTTACTCCCACGCAAGTACGTTTTTTTTTTACAAGGGGCAGCCATTTCGATCTTTCATAAAATTATTGTTATCTAATAAAGGCTGAGAACAATCACTTGAAAGAACACAGCGTTGAGATCAAAGTAAATTAGCTAAGCAAGAGTTGCCTCAACAGCAAGAGCGGCTTTTGTTTGCATTTTGATCCCTTCAGCTTTCAATTTTCCACGGGGTGTTGTGTAACAGAACCGCTTAAAATAACAGGCTATCGACCAAGAACCAGTTACGTGAATACCTAAGTTATTGAATAGCTACTTCTCCTCTACCAAGCTTCAAACACTGTGCTCACTGAAGCCCTGGCTGCTAGTTATTGGTGACAGAACGATCTTTCCAATGAAAGCAGATTTTGTGACATTCGCATCTGAGGTGGGCGGAAGGAGGGAAGGTAGGACTCTCTTTGAAAGATATCTACTAGTTTCCATTGGACGACATCGAAGAGGGAAATCAGAGAAGCGATCCTGAGACAGAAGCCCGACCAGTTGACGAGCCAATTCCTCGTTTGAAAGAGTCGACTGATTGGCTCCTACGCGGAGTTCACTGATAGCAATCGGAATGAGAATTTCCTGCCAACCTCTCAAATGATAGGGAAGGTGAACTTTCTTTTTCTAATCAAACAACTAGGTAGAAAGTGGAGAGGGGGCATTTGGTGAACTTTACCAGTTTTATTTGAGGATCTCGGTCATAAACAATACTAGAGACGGGAAATAGACGAAGGGTTAAAATAGCCAGAGTTTACGAGTTAACAAACCAACACACACACACACACACACACACACACACACAGAGACGATCTTCACTAATTGTGTTTTATGGACTCTGGAACCTTGGACGTATCCGAGAAAATTACAATTCTGTTTTCAGCCGATTACAGAACTTCTATACGACTCGAAATTATTTTATTGGTCGAAATAGATTTCGGAATTGCACTGAAGGTAGTTCTTGTTATTCCCAACGTCGAAATCGGTCACCAGCAGAGCAGGATTGCTATAGTACTCCAAAACTAAATTTGACTTGGAAAAATTCAAAAATTCGTAAAATGCGTCTGGAGGTCTATTTCAACGTTGTAGTTTGTAACGAATTGAATGAGACGACTCGTGCATCGTTAGCTCAAACTGCTTTGGTGTTTTGGCAATGTCGGGGGTGTCAGGGTTTGTGTTAGAACGCTCGCAGTTTTTAAATGGGCCGAAGAAGTGCATCTGTCAGTTTATAGGGTTATTTAGGTACTGTGTAAGTTCTGAAGCTGATGATCCGCGATAACATTCTCAACACAAAGGGCTGCACAACAGGGTGAAGTATCAAATCACAATAGAGGTCTACGGGAGCTCGCTGCGGGTATTGCCAACTAACTTACTAGTTTAGAGTTTCAGCTGTCAAATATTTCTGGAACTACACAACGAGGCCGGCACAAGTTGTGCGAATTTCGAAGAGAAGCCAGTTTTCGAACTTCCTTCCGAGTAGGTGAATTTCGGTGTGGCGAGAAATGGGACGGAATAGAAGGGTGATGACCTAATCTGTCGTCAAAGGGAGAGGTGTCAACGGAAGGGGAGGATGAAGGAGACAGTTACCCGGGGTAAAGGTGGGGGACGTATCTTCGACCCTGAACCCCAACAACACCCTCGCAGTCGTCCTGTAGTAAATGGAAACATCCTCGTCCTGAAACGATAATAAAACTCCCGTATACGATTGACTCCGAGAGAACCTACATCATTTCTGATTCAATTACTTTCCCCAACACGAAGGGTGACGAATATATTGCGATCGCTCCTTAAAAAAATATCTGAAGAAAACTCAACATTTTTTATGGTACGATCGCAATTCTTTCCTCAACCCTAGCAAACTGGATAATGTGCTATATATACGAGAGCTGCTCCTTCGCTAAGCGCTTTAATTAAACACATATACCAAACTGTAAATACCAGTTAGTTGAAAATAATCTACGAGTTGGTTCGAAATTGAGAAATTTGTAAAATGAACTGTCAGCAAATCCAACTTTCAGATGTGTAGCCATGTCATGGTTACAGATACAGTTGCAGGGAAAATATCTACCCAGTAAAGCGTTTTGGAATATTTAATTTCTGTACGTTTGGCAGCTTGCCTCGTGTAAGATCAGAAGGATCATGCAATCGTCTTCAATTACGCAGCAGATTTGGGCGGAAACTGTCTATTACGTAAGAAAAAAATAATGGTTGAAGGATTTTAAGTGATTGGGAACCGCAATACCGAAACCTTTTTAGGTCCAAAAGCATTTGAGTTGATTCAGACTACAAGGCCAAAAGAAGTTATTATTTGGAGAATGCTGGCACAACTACAGCTGAGTACATGAAACTATGTACGATGCAATGCGTTTTCTTAGTGAGAAGAAGTAATTGACTTTTTCAAGATCAAAATATAGATTTTCAGTTTTTCGCTATTTTGTGGTATCATTTTGATTGTTATCGGGCCAACGAAATACCTTCGTCGAATGTGTGCATTCCACCGACTGTTTTGCAAGTATTTTGTAAGTTCTTACTACTCGGTAAACAAAAGATGAGTTAGTCTAACCAGAATAATCGTAAATCTACGGTTTTCATTACCTGAAAAAGCGGCGGAGAAGGCGAATTCAAGTTTCGTTTTGAGATCGGTATTAGCGCTAGACGTCCATTTTGTTCGACGGGCCGCAATTAAGTAATCGTCTTACTATCTCTTCTCAATGAACACCAGTTCCTCATCTCTCGTTTGGTTCTCCATTTTGACCTCACAGTTTTCAGAAGGGATATCGATAGAAAATATCGATGTCATTTTCATCTGACAAATCCAATAAAAATATCATCAACATGTTATATCAGCACACTATTGAAAGAAATCTACTAAGCGATCATTTGAAGAAAGTGAAATAACCTACAATTACAGAACTCACAAGTACATGAGGTAAAAATCACTAAATTTGGGAAACGTCTTGATAAAAAAAGTGACATAAAACTTGATAAAACGTGTACAATGAATGGAATGAAAAATGTAATAAACATACTGTACGCAATACACAGGAAAGGTTTTGTCTGAAAGTTGTGATTTCAGGCAGTACTAGGCAAAAAGAACGAAAAAAAAGAAAACGACCAACTGGCAAATTTACTGATCAACCAAACAGTATTGACTGCCTCTAACCCCTTCACCAGCAGATTATTCCAGATAGCGAATGTCCAATTTAACACCTTCCCCTGTCTTTGTGTTAATATAAAAGCACATCATAGATTGATTCACCCCCAGTAGTGACATATGGCCCGAAGATAATGTCATTACATCCTAAACTTTTCCGCCAGTATACTCCCAGCCAGGGAACACGAACTTACCCAACAGGTACAGGTGTGCCTGCTCAGCACTTACATGAATTAGACTGGGGTCTTCAAAGGTGTTATGGAGCAATTTCTTTACAAAGTAGGAGAAGAAAAAGTAATGGAGCTGGCTGAGCAATTGTCTACCGACACATGCTATTGTTCATAGGTATTCTTCCCGGTTCCTTAAATTGCAGCGTGGTAGAAAATGATTATTGCCATGATTTGCCTTCTGTTCTGTTATCACCAAGAACAATTGTTCCCAATATATGCACGGAGTTGCATTTTTTACTGTTCCGGAGAATATTGAAAAAAAAATACGTTTTCAGAATCTAAAGTTGCATTATGTATCAAGCTAATATGACAAAGTATTCCAGGAAGCCCGCCACTACATAGCCACTGTATGGGCTACGTAAACCCCATATATACCCCCTCCTGAGTACAGTTCAGTGTGTCCTCGTCCAGCTATACGCTACTCTCGTCAAATTCAAGTTGTTTGCTGCTTTAAATAAATTAGTGTTTTTAAAAACGTCCCTAAGAAGAACTTAACTTATATTTATAAACATCACTTCACGTGTTTTATCAGACAAAATGTCGCTATTTTTCAATTCTATAGAGAGCTACGAGAGCTCGTAATTACAGCTTCACAGCTGTATCTGCTTAAACATCAACAAAAGAGTGAGACAATAAGCCAAATTAGGTAAGAATCACATCGCCTGGTGAACGGAGCTTCTCACAGCTCTAGTTACTTTCTGTCAGCTTCGAACAAGTCTCGATACTTTCAGATGCGTAGAATGTATTCAGAAAACAGCGAGTTTTTATTCACATTAGGCGCTTGAAGGATTCCGTTAATGGGCGTTATCCTTAATTTTAATCACATTTCTGTGAGCGTACGATTGTTTCAAAAGATATAGAAACAACCATTGCGTGAATAGAATAATGTGTGTAATTATAAACGGTATTTAAATATAATTTATTAAAGAAATTGGGTTATATCCGCCAGTAGGCAAATTACTAAAGTTAACGTACCTGTTAGGTGAGTCCGTCTCCTCTGGCTTGTGAGTTACTGTGGGCAAGCGCTTTCGATGTAAAGACATCATCGTCTGGCCGTTATGTCAGTACTAGAGTCAGTCAGTTGGTCGTGGTCTTTATATACGAAGGGAAGGTAAACGGGATGATGGAGCGTCGGGCTTCAACTCACCAGCCAGAGGAGACGGACTCACCTAACAGATACGTAAACTTTAATAATTTGCCTGCTGGCGGACATAACCCTATTGCTTTAATATCCAACCAGTGACTCCATGCTACCGAGATTATTCCGAAAACCTGGACCTACCTCACACTCTTGGTCAGTCTTTGCCGACTTTGTTAAATCAAATATAACAGCTAAAGTCACTTCACATTTTTGAAGCCAACGAAACTTTTCAAAAACGTCTTTATGTAATAATTCGACAGATGCTAAAAATTGAGTAACTTTGCTTTAGCATCGACGGGAGTTTGTTCGTTCCGTGAGTACTGACTTAACGGCCAGACGATGATGTCTTTACATCGAAAGCGCTTGCCCGCAGTAACTCACAAGCCAGAGGAGACGGACTCACCTAACAGGTACGTTAAATTTAATAATTTATTAGTTTTATTAATATCTTAGAAAGTAGAACCCTCAACTTCTAGAAAAGTAAAGCGATATACATTTTTAGTTTCATAATTGAATTTGGTTTGTTATTCATTATGAATAATACATCTTTGTTTTCAGTCACGAAAATTGTACATCATGTGGAAAAAATTTATGGAACTATTTGATGCTCTAAGACTAAGCTGATGTTTTACTTTCCCCTACCTGAGGGTAAGGAAAGTGTTGCAACCGTGTCAAAAAATATCATTACACTTAAAGGCCTACTAAACCACTTCGGCGCATGGGCTGTATTTTAATGTACTTTTGATGACGTGACGATAACGTTATGAGCGATGTCCACGGATTTTAAATAAAAATTCAAATATTCGTCTACTACTTAGTTAGAACCCAACTTTTCTTCTCTATAATGAAAATTCTTGAACGGAGATATAGCCCTGTGAAGCAAAAATTGGATTTTTTTCACTTTTTGACTAAATGGTCTTTACTATTTTCATCAAACTCACAGGATGTCTTTAAATAATTAATACCTATATATTTTTCCCAATAATTGTAAACTGTGCAGTCCACTGTACCAAGGTAAAAACCAAAATGAGTCGAAATCAATGTTTCTTTTTACATTTTCGTAATTTTTAGAGTAATCGCACCTCCGGATTTGATCAATCTTACGGACTTTCTTTCAGCAAACTATATCCATATTTTATTCTCCGTTGCTATTTCTGTTTCTATCTGTTGGTTGGAGACGTAAGCCAAGACGCATCAGAAAACGAGATTAGTCGAAAATTAATTTATCGTTTTTCCGGCTTTATTAAAAACGGCACCAACTAACTAGTACCGACATATCGTTCATAATAAATGTTTCCATAGAAATGCGTTGAACGGAAATACTACGCCCGTACATACAGCAAAGCGGGCTTGCAGAAAGTTATGTGTTGCTACCCACCAGATATTTAAGCTCCTCATCATAAGTGCGACGCCTGTTAAGAATTTATTCCGAGGCACGTGCGAGTTATTTAACAAATATTTTGTAAAAACGAAATATATTAAATAAAGAACTTCACGGAACAAACAAACCCCGTCGATGCTAGAGCAAAGATACTCAATTTTTTAGCATCTGTCGAATTATTACATAAAAACGTTTTTGAAAAGTTTCATCGGGTTCAAAAATGTGAAGTGACTTCAACTGTTATTTGATTTAACAAAGTCGGCAAAGACTGACCAAGAGTGTGAGGTAGGTCCTGGTTTTCCGAATAATCTCCAAGGTAGAGAGGTGTGACTTGTGTAACATATAGGACCATTGATTCAGTAGCATGGCGTCAATGGTTGAAGTTGGACTTCATGACTGATGCACCAGAAAGAGCAGAAAGTGTACCTAGAATAGTTTTAACCGCCTTCTTCAAAGAAACCTTCATTTCATCGCTTTCGGTTTTGTAAGTGTGGAGTGAGCTTGGTGTTCAACATTTTCACAAAATTTCTTTACACAATAAAATCGGATAACAAGATTTATTTCAAAGTTCATTTTGAAACGTTCAAAAATGTATAAAACCTCGGTCATGAAATGTTGATATGGTGGGGTTATATTTTGGTGATGATTTTGGTTTAACTCATTGAAACATCACACCCATTATTAAGTTGACTCGGGTGAAACAAAGAATATGGACCGACTGCTTGATAACGCTACTTCATGTATCGATAGGTCGCTTGATAACGCTACAACTGCATGTATCGATATCAATCCGTTAGTTATCTCATATTTATTTCATATACCCATTCTTAATTTCATTGAATTAACTCCTTTTCATAGTATTTGTGCATTTAAAATAATTATATAACGGGGTATTACATAATGAACATTAAATAATTGGCATAATCGTACTGCTGTCGTTATTTCTAATTTCAAACATGGCGAGTCACGCCTATGATGTCGGGCATATCGATAACCTGACCTAGGTCGTGATATATCGATATATTGCCTTATCAGAGGGAGCGGTCCATATTCTTTGCTTTTACCGTTGACTCATTCGGTGGGTATCGTGAGTTTTACATTTTGGTATATTGTAGCAAGTCTTGAAGCCACTATAAGAGTTACTTCTGAGGCTGATTACTGACGAAAATTATTTCATTTTATTTATTACCTCTAATTTTCATTCTTAATAGTCATGGCGGTAAGTGAATGAGGGTGAAATCCTAATGTCCAGGCACAGACTAAAATAAGAGGTTGACAACTGAGATAAACGTTGAGGAAAGTTTCGTAGTGTCAAATTTGCGAGGGCTGTGGACTAGATATTTTTTAATTCAATTACGTAATATTCCTGCCTACTTCTAGCGGCAAAGGAAAGTCTAAATGTTGCGTACTTTCTTCATGTTTAATAACCAATAAAACTCAATCCATTCATCATAACCAGCCCTACAATATAATTCGTAAGACGCTGTTAAATCGAGGGTTTATATTTGTCCAAAAATGGTAAAATGTAGGACTAAGCGTGTAAAAAGAAGGACGCCGCCAAACGAATTCTGGTAGTTTGGGCTTTAGTGACACGATTGTAATGGCTTGATTTTTTTAACGAAAGTTCGTTAAGAATGCTAACCAGTAACAGAAGTGGTCATATCGAATTTTGTGACCCGGCTTCAACTGTTTGCAGGAGGACTAGGCTTTTCGACGTAAAACTGTTCGCAAAAAGCTTCAGCGTTGGTGAAAGAATTGTCGCTAGACAAACGTTGAATCTTGGTCGTTCTTATTTTCAGCGGCCATTGTCCCGACCGTGACGTCAGAAGAGCTCACGATAACAGCTCACGTCCGGAGGTTCCACGATAATAGTTCACGGCAGTGTTCAACATAACAGTGACGCAGTTTGACGAATAAACGATAACTGCTCTGCTGAAAATAAACAACTCGCGAAATCAAACAAATGAATGAAAGTGGAGGTAAACAGAAATTTGCTAAATGGACGGGGGTTAATTCTAAATGAAAAGAAAAATTGAAGCAAATGCAGCGTCAGCTAGAAAACAAAATTAAATATCTGGTGCGTAGCAACACACAACTTTCCGCCACCCCCGTAATTTCGAACGCCAGCTACATATGCGGGCGCTATATCTTCGTTCAACGCATTTTTACAGAAACATTTATGGAGAACAAAATGTAGGGACTAGTTAGCTCAGAGTACTTCGTAAGTTTGATCGAAATCGTTAAAGCCGTTTTTGAGAAAATTGGAATACCGATAAATTAATATTCGACAAATCTCCTTTTCTGTGTTAACTTGGCTTATATCTCCGTTCAACATATATATACAGAAATAATTATGGAGAACGAAATGTGGGTATAGGTGACTAAAAGACACTCCATTAGGATTTATCTCATCTGGTGAAGAAGTTACTCTGGAATTTACGAAAATGTTCGAAAAAACGTTATTTTCGACACATTTTGATTTGTATCTCTGTTCAATGGACTGTCAGAGGAACATTTATTGAGAACAATATGTAGGTTACAACTATTTGAAAACATCTTAAAAGTTTGGTGAAAATCGCTGAAGCCGTTTTGCCAAAAAGGGTAAAAAACCTATTTTTGCTTCAAAGTCCTATATCTCCGTTCACCGTATTTTCATGAAGAAAGAGAGAACAGAGAAGGAAAGTTAGGTATTGATTAGAGGAAGGTAATTTGAAAGTTTGATCAAAATCGTTACAGCCGTTTTCGAGAAAAATGCGAAAAACCCTAGTTTTTGGTACATTTTCGTTCCCACCCCCCTTCCCATCGGCCGAAATCGTCCATAACCTTATTTTTGTGTCTACAAAAAATAACGAACAAAACAAAAAAAGAACCAGCTCAATCAGATCAGCCGTTCTCCCCCAAATCGAACTACAGACACACACGGACCACGCGCCGAAATTAGGTTTTTTAGACTCAGTAGGCCTCAAAACGTAAAGAATACCCAAATTTTTTTTGGGGCCGATTACTATACTTAAAATAGGTGACAAAACGGGACTTGGCGAACAAACAGGGAGGTAACTCGAGAAATGAAGGATCCATCGAGTAATTGACGAAGCTTAGGCAATAGTTCAAAAGTTAGTCCAATTAGTTCGAATTCAAAATGGCAGCCTCTAGCAGCCAAATAGCAGCTCTCGATTAGTAACGTCCAAACACAACATTCAGTCTGAAATTCAAATAAACGAAGTGAAAATGTGATTACATGACTGACTGATGAACGTGAGGAAAGTTGTATGATATGTTGAACCACATTAAGAGTGTAAGAGTTAATTTGTACTATGAGGCTGATTCATGGATGAAAATGATTTATTTTTATTAATTTATGAGAGAATAACGACTTAACTCTTAACTCACCCTCAATATGGCTTTCGATCGAATAAATTCGATGTTTTTAAAGGCAGAAATGACACCTGAGCTGGGAGTATATATAAAAAATAAATTAACTTCACAGTGATAGCAAACACGAACGGCTATAGAAACGTAACGTGAATAATGCCATTACTTAAAAGTGCGCTGTAGAAGCTGAAGTGCTACCAACAGAACAATCTGCGAGTCTCAGCCCACTGTCGTTTTTACTTTCCTTGCTCTACGAAGTAGAAAGGAAAGTTATGTAATCGGCTGAAAAAAAAAATTTTGAGTTCTCTTCAGATCTTTACTTTTCAGACCCTCCTGAGTCCGAAAAACACTATTTGGGAAAATGGTCTGTGTGTGTGTGAGTGTGTGTCAGTCTGTGTGTGGGTGTATGTGTGTCTGTGAGCGATTTTTAGAGAAAACCACCGTACCAAATCAGCTCATTTCTCATTGTCTCATTATTCTAGGGCACAACTGAGAAACTGAAACGGATACAATACGAGCCTTCGAAAAAAGTAGAATATATCTCTTAATGAGTCTGAGAGCCCTGGCTATGGGCACCCGTGCAGTTCGAGTCACTATGAAATAAAAAGCCCCGCAGAGCCTGGGATCCGTCAGTCAGACGACACCCGCGCAGTCTGATCTAGCAGGCAATAAAGAGATTCGTGACGAGTAGGAAATTTACTCCGGGGAAATCATATTATTCCGGGCGTTCATCTCGGGCGGTAACTGTTTTTGATCGAACGAACGTTATCTTCTCAGTTGCGGTGAAGACTAAGTAAGAACGAAGAGTGAGAAAAATCGGAAAAGTGGATTTGTGCCGCAGTGCATTATCCGTGTGAAAGGGTTGAAGCCCTTCACGTATTCCGACACTTGCAGAGCTTCGATGCAGCTATAGATCTCGAAGTAGATACCTTCATCTTCACGAACTCTAAAACTTTCCAATAAAATGGACTCGTTGATGACTAAATTAGCCGATGCAGTTGGCATCGAAGAAGCGGCAGTGAAACTTCTGTGCTCTATACTTTTAGGTAACGTTATTACATTTCACATCTTATCTGCGATTTTGTGGTCGAAGGGAGGAAAGGAAAATCGCTAGTAAAAATTCATTAAAAAGTAGTACTCTAGTACTGATGAATGTGGTTAGTGCGTTATAAGTAGGATCCCAGTATTTCTAAGCCCTCCAACGTCAGGAAATCGGCCTTTAGCCTAATATGAAGCACATCGTCTTCTTTTTAAAAATCTTCTCTCAAAAGGCCCCAAAGAGTAAAACTCAGTTTTTTACCGATTACAATACTTCCTTTATTCGTAGGTCGAGGAAAGTCAAAATTAAGGTTCTCTGGGCAGTCGAAATTCATTTTCCCCACATTGCCTCAAAAATAACTGAGCACGGGGTCATTGATACATACGCTTTGTTCTTCGTGTATTTTTCTGTACTCACCCTTCGCACGCTGATGACGCCAAGCATTTCAATTTCGTGTTTACTTCTTACCATAAATTGTGATTATCGTGTTCAGAAATTATCGTTTGAAAAGCTGTGAAAGTGATGCCCTTTGTTCAGGATACCCGATTGGCATCATTTATCGGAAATATGTCCTCCACCTGCCGCCAGTTGTTCAGCACATCTTCCTATCAACGTGCGGTTTTCTCCTCGGACTTTATAATTTTGGTAAGTCGGATAGAAATAATGCGTTAAATATAGTTGTGTTGACGTTAGTTCTAGTTCGTGTTTCACAGCACCTTCACTTTGCGATGAGAAACCTTTAAATTCTGCTGTGTTGCTGGAAAGAAACTTCAACCTTCAGTTCAATTTTATGTATCCCCTGAGGGTTCATTGGTACTAGGGGGCTCAAGAGTCCACAGATCAAAAGTAGAACCTGTCCGAGTGGATGCTGCATGTAGATTGAGATGCGATTGGTTTGCTCTCCGAGCGCATTATTTATGAATCTAGTCCACCAATGACGAGATGTTGCAATGTTAGCTATCTCAAGGTAGCCACTTTGTGAAGAAGTCGACCTGAAGATTATTTCGAAGCCAGCTTGACACTAGACATGGCAAGAACAGTATGGTTAGCTTTAGCGATAACACAGCACAAGCTCTGCAGAATGGCCTCACAATGACTATTCACTTATTGCGTCTGTCATTAGCCACCATTCATTGACTAAGTACAAGGTATTTAGATTTTTCCAAATAACTTTCTTTATATTCCTCAATTTTACAACAACCCCTTCCCAAGTATTTTCTCCTTGAATTGTTGTTCTATAATATCTATTTACGACTTACCCATACACTCCCTATCCCTCCTAGGCTCAATTATCATGTCAGTTCAATGGCTGACCAATTCATGCGTGTCAAGTATGAGCTAACTACAATATCGTCACTTAGCTAAATAATAATGAATGACAGGCAAAAGGTTCCTGTGGCTAGGACTCAACTGCAATTTTTAAAGTGTGTGTGGTGCTGTGAGGTAACGATTCAATGCTTCTTGAAATATTTTATTGCATAGTTCATGAAGTACGTTGATGTGCAGGGCATTCTTGCCAGTTGTTGATATATTTCATTGCATTTTTATGTACTGAGTCTAAAGCACCTCCGTTGATAGTAGGTTTGTAAGTACGGCTATCTTTGGAGTTGTAGGAGGAAAAGGGCTGCACAGAGATACGGATGACGTGGTGATACACGTGGAAAATTTGCATGTTTTATGCTGTGCATGAGCACAGTACAGTGGCGGTGTAATGGGTGAGGGTTGTGTGCAAACCAGACAAAAACTAGGGTGAGGGCCTAGCTATGCCCCGCCTGCTGCCTGAAGAGGTTGTGGGAGTAGACCTAAAGGACATCTTCTATTGTGTTGAAGTGGTGAGTACATCTCACTAAGAAGTCCGAGCTCACAGTGTGTTTGTCTGCAAAACCAAAATAAAATATCTGGTGCGATGCAACACACAACTTTCCTTAGCTCTACGTCAATTCACTTTCTATATGGCTTTGTCTACTTAATCAATTCATTTACCACTCAGTTCATTTGAACTTGGTCAAACAACACTTCACAGCAGCATGAAGCAGTAGCGCTTAAAGTTCCAGAATTTACTGTGCTGCTCGTACTCATTATTGAGCAACTGGTGCACAGATAATTAATGAGGCTGTAAATACGAATTTTTTGAAGAAGGATAGTAATCACTTTTGCAGAGTTATTGGGTAAAAACGTATATAACTGGTAGTAAGCGAAACGGCAGTAGTTGAAATTCAGAAATTTCTGGAGTGACCCCCATGTATCTCATGAGCGTTTTCAAACGCTCGCTTTATAGGTATTGAATTGGACTGAAATACCAATTTTTTTTAGCATTCCACTAACATTCCAGCGGAGTTTATAAGGAAAAAAACCACGGCAAAAACGCTTTTCGTCGAAAATTTTGATAATTTATTGTGCTGCTCTCGTCATTTTCCCACAAATGGGAATTTTATGGTATCATTGCCTTATTGAGAGCTATCAATATAAAAAATGTAATCAAAATCGTTACAGTCGTTTTTGAGAAAAAAAATTTCGTGTTTTAATCACTATGATAACTATAGTTAACTTTCGGTGGATTATGCCCACACCCTTAGTTTTGCGTCCCATGGTAACCTGTAGGCTAGACATCAAGTTTCAGCTGATTTGGTACGGTTGTTTTCTCTCAAAACCGCGCTAAAATCGATTTCGTTGAAAGTTTCTTAATTTATTGTGCTGCTCTCGTCATTTTCCCAAGAATGGGAATTTTATGGCATCATTGCCTTATTGAGAGCTATCAATATAAAAAATGTAATCAAAATGGTTAGAACCGTTTTTGAGAAAAAAAATATTTCGTGTTTTGATCACTATGATAACTATAGTTAACTTTCGGTAGATTTTGTTCAAACCCTTATTTTGGCGTCCCATGGGGGCCTGCGGGCGAGATATAAAGTTTGAGCTGATTTGGTACGGTGGTTTTCTCTAAAAGTCGTTCACAGGCACACAGACCATTTTCCCAAATAGTGTTTTTCGGACTCAGGAGGGTCTGAAACGTAAAGATCTGAAGAAAACTCAAAAAAAAATTTTCAGCCGATTACATAACTTTCCTTATTACTTTGTAGAGCCAAGGAAAGTAAAAAGTAACGAGGCAGCGTTGGGGGATTTGTATTTTAAACACAAACAAGAGGTTGTGTATGGATACCCAGGCGACATTCTCATCTGTAGCTTTGGAGGTGGTGACGGTGGCTGTGGAGGGGAGGGGGGGATTTTTTGTAGAATTAAAAAAAGATTAACTGAGCAGACTAATAGGGCAGTTGGTAGGATTTTCATTGTATTGTTTGTGGAGACGATTCTCCATTTTTCATGATTGACAAGTTATCTCTTACGACTGTTGGCCGACAATGACGAACGACGATTTCAAGATTTGAACCATAGAGACATATGAATGTAGTGTAAGGAGATAAACGTTTTAAACTTTGTTGTAAGTTTCTAATTTCTCAACGATTGACTAATTCGCTAGGGTACGGATTTCTACATTCTGCCGTCAATATGTTGGCAATCTACGTCCTGCTTCTGTCAATTGGCGGGACTCTGTTGTCTGTGCTCATTGCCTTAATCTTCAATCTCGTCTATTTACTCGTAGGTGAGTTTTTTTCTTAGTTGTATTATTATTTTTTTCTCTCTCGTTAACTATTTATTTCCTGTCGTACTTCGTATTTCGTTCATGATTTTTAGGGTACTACTGTACGTCTACTGATTCGTACGATATTGTTTGGACGATGCCACACTGTATCCTCACCCTGAGGCTGACTGGGCTCGCTTTTGATTTGTATGACGGAACGTTTCCCCAAGTGAGCAAACGTTGTCTACATTCAGTACATTTAAAGATTTCTTAGGTAATCGTTATTTGCCAAGTAGCTCGCGAATATTTTCTCAAGAGTTTTTTAATTAAGTTTGCACGTTGGTTATTTCTGATAAATGAGATGTCTTACTGATTACTCTGTCACGCTCGAACCTCAATTGCTTTACCCATTGAAATCATAAGCACCTGAACAGGCGATTGCATTGAATCGTCTGCCTTCATCGTTTATTAACGCAAATGTGGTGGAGATAACTAATAACAAGCTGTAGAAACTATTGAACGAACACGTGATTGATAAGGACAGGTAATTAAGGAGTAGGTTTGATTTATGATGCAAATTGAGTGCTCGGAGAAAAGAGAAGAAAAATTATTTGTTACGAACTGATTTCTTCACATAGTTATGTAATACTAAACATAGCTGACTCCCATTAAAAGGCACCCTCGCGATCGTGGTTCTAGTGGTTAAGACAATGGTTCATAATCCTGACAAATGTCGGTTTTTTGGATCGGAGCTCTTCGCAACAGTAATTGTTGCCCGAGTCAGCGGATCCCCAAACATCTCCAAACCCCTCGTAACTATTACAAAGACATTTATATAAATTTGATATGTATTTGATTTTACTACTTAAATTCTCCTTCTCATTCCAAGGATCAATTATCCAAAGATCAAAAGAAATGTGCTCTGACGAAAATGCCTTCCCTCCTCGAAGTCGCCGGCTACACCTACTTCCCAACGAGCTTTTTAGTCGGACCTCAATTTCCGATGAAAAACTACCAAGACTTCATAGCCGGGAAAATGAAAGGGGTAAGTCCCAAAGTCAATGTCGAAGCCTACTCTAATTGGACTTTTTTCCCGAACATTTTGAAGGTCAATTTTTGCAAGTAGCTTTGTCATAGAATATTTTTTGCAGCCTAACGATTCGCCCTACGAAAACGCCTTACCAACTTTTAGACGCTTCTGGCGTGGAGTGTTCTATGCGGCGTTGCACACCATCGGAACTGGATACTACAGTGAAGAATACATTCTTGGAGATGAATTCTTGGTGAGCATCTTTCTTTTTTGCTAACCTAAAATGAAAGGGAAAGTGACTTAATCGATGGACTGTTTTGTTTAGTTTTCTTAGGCTTTTGACCCCGAAAAGCACCATGTGAAAAAATAATGTGTCTCAGTGAGCAGTGCATAACGCGCTCAGCATGTCAATCCTGTGTATTTGGGTGTCCACTTCTCCAGGTGAATGATATAACTCTCGTGGAGGGTTTAGGAACAGTTATTTGATAATGAAACAGACCCGTACACCTCACCAGGTATGTGAGAGGGCTCTGTGTAAGTAAAATGATCTCCCTCATTTACTAGGACGGCCTTTCGCCATAATCTTTTTATTCAGCCTTATTAGCGATTCCTTTCTGATGCGTTACGAAAAACGGATAACGTTGGAATATAATGACAGACGAGGGAGTGGGTTGCAGCAGAAGGAAAGACAAATTGAAGGCAAGGGATCAAAAATTCCCACAGCATTAGACAAAGTGTCAAGTTAAATGTTGCGCTTGAATAACTCTGAGTTGTGTGCATGGTGAACTAGTAAAGTTTGACCTCATATGTGACGATTTCGTACGGGATTATGTACGATAACGACCCATTCTAATTAGAATGCGGAGTTATATTCGCAATTACAGTTCAGAGATTTACTACCACACACAGGGAACTAGGTGGGAGCAAATGCAAGCACGGGTGACGGACTATTTCTCAACGAGATGCAGCTCCATTCAGACATTGACCCTAAAGTTTTGAGGTAAAGCACGTAGAATGTTAGAGGTACTTAGTCAGCACAAATGCCCCGAACGAGCCTTCGCAAAATCAAAAAGTTTACGAGGTACGTCCAGAAAGTAATAGTACAAGATTTTTCTATTTCAAAAAAAAGTTTTTTTTGGAACTTTATTAAGACTATTTATAAATATATATCTTAATGGCGTGATGGAACACACTGTTTTTCTAAAACTGAAGGTTACGCACTTAGTTCAGTACAGTAACCATTGACATTAAAGCCGGTCTACGTTCCTACAATATTTAAAATATGGTGGGGACGGACCAGGCGTTGATGCGATGGTCTGGCAAAGCCTTCATGGACCAGATGATTGGGGTGGTGGAGGTTGTGCGTAGTGAATGTGGACACAATGCGATGTATAAGAGCCGTAGGGGTTTCCAGTGAGAAGTCATTATAAATAGTCAGGTTGTGAACAAATGGAGGCCTGTAGATGTTAAGTTTATGCAGGGTTGCGTTTTGCTCAATACGGCGGAATTGCGACGGCGAACAGATGCCCCAAACAGCGATGGCGTGAGTCAATATTGGTCGGATAAAGGAACTGCAAACAAGTACTTTATTGTGCAGGGAAGTGGTACAGAAGAGACCGTAATCGATGCAGCAATACAGAAATATGGTCCTCGAATGTCAAATGTCTATCTAGGATCACTCCTAGACACTGAACTGATCGGACATTTGGCATGATGTTGCCTATAAACGTGAGAGGTGGTTCTGTGTAACGCCGTTTATAGGTGGTCGTGGCACATGATTTCAGTGGGTTAATTTTTATTTTCCATTTTGTACACCACTGCCCAAGAATTCCTATTTTAGATTGTAGAAGTCTCGCCACTGGAGTAGCATCTGGCCCAAAAACAGCATAAACAATGTCATCTGCATACATCCCAGAAAAATCGGATGTTTGAAGCAGAAGCAGGTCGTGACAGTGGAATGAGTACAAATATGGACCCAGAACTGAACCCTGAGGAACTCCTGCAAGTATTCGCCGTGTTAACGCTCATTTTGAACGTTAACTTCAAACGTTCTCCCCTCTAAATAACTTTGCAAGAGAGAGTACAAGTTGTTTGGAAGGTATGGTCTCATTTTGAAAAGGAGGCCGTCACGCCATAGCCGATCGAAAGCTTGCTCCGCATCAAAAAAAGCTGGATGGCACACATGTCGCTGATGATACGAGTTTTTTTTATATAGTTGGTGATCCGTTGTAGCTGAAGTGGGAAGGAAAGCGAAGTGCGGAACCCAAACTGCTGGTCAGAAAAAAAATTACAGGGTTTTGTAGGTTAACATCTCACTTATTTTTCTTCATAATCGCCTTCCCGTTATATGCTAGTTTTGAGCCTCGGCACAAGCTTTTTGATACCCTCTTCCTGACAACTCTTTCTGCGGGTTCAGGACCTCTTTCTTCACTTCCACGTCGGTTGAAAAGCGTTTTCCGCTCGTGTGAGTCTTCAGGGAAATGAAAAGATGCGAAAGGGGCCAAGTCGGGGGAATACGGATGGTGTTTCACAATGTCCCATCCGAATGAATCCAACAGCTATATGGTGACGGCGCGCACCAAGTGCACTCCTTTTGTCAACATTCTCCTCCGCTTGTTTTGGATTACTCTCTTCTCTTCGCTTGAATAAGGGTTTCACAGTATCGGACTGCTTAAACGGCCTCTGTCTGGGGCAGGAAATCGACCAAAATTATTCCTTTTTGGTCCCAAAACATGATGGCCTTGATTTTTTTCCCTGAAATGGAGGTTTTGAATTTTTTTACAGAGGGAGAAGACGTGTGTCGCCACTTAGATGTTCGTCTTTTCGCCTCTGGAGGGTAATGAGCCAGCCAGGTCTCATCTCTAATTACAGTAGAGCTAAGGCAATCCTCACCTTCCAATTCAAACCACTCAAGGAACTTGGAAGCGCAGGTGGTCCGATTCACTTTGTGCTGTTGTATCAGTTGTTTTAGGACTCCCCTTGCACATAATTTTTCCGAATCTGAGAGATTAAGTGATTTTTTCGTGCACGAGAGATTTGGAGAGTTGTGGAAACATTGCAGCAAGTTCATCCACTGTCAGTCGGGTGGGGTGGTCTTCATGAACAGCATCCTCGATTTGTTTCACCAACTCATCAGTCAAAATCGAAGGCCTTCAAATCCTCTGATCGTCGTGAACGTTCGTTCTGTTCATGACACCTTTGCCATAGACCCCTTTGATCTGTGAAAAAATTTCCGTTGGCGTTTTACCCCCTTCGAAAAGGAACCGGATGACAGAGCGATACTCGCCAGGATCTTTTATCGCCATGTTTCACGCAATCACTTACCACAAAGGCAGTACGGATACTAGCAGTGCTTGTTGTGTTCAGGAGGACCTCTTACATCACGTAGTGTGACGAACATTGGAAACAAAAATGTCCCCCTCACATACGGGCATCTACTCTTACTTTCTGGACGTGCCTCGTATTAACATAGTTTCATATTTTGTTGCACATTTTGGTCAAAAACCGCAGACATATTTATTGTTCACCTTCTTTTCCTGCACACAAACCGTGTGATGTAAATACACAGATTTGGTTGAACTACCTCCTTCTATTTCCTCAATACAAAATAAGTCCCTTCCATCGGCATTATCACTATCTGTGTCCTCAAAAATAACTTCCTCTTCTTAACTGTTTGTCTCCTTTTCTACCCAAACTAGTTGTTTTCTGGTAACAGCCTTCTGCAGAGCCAACCTTTTCACCGTGGAATTCTCTGTTCCACAAGATGTAGCGTCATCAGGAACGGATGTCATTTTTTTATCCCTTTCCTTACGGGCAAAATGCACTCAGGGCGTTTTTATGTTGCTCACTGATACTTGAGCGTTCCCACTCAAAAACCCCCAGAACCAGTCGTCCCCTGCCAATTTATCTTCATCGCTGAAACGATTAGAATTCGACTTGTTACTGATAAGATGTACGTGAGACGTAACTGATCTGGTGTGATGTTGTACCGTTTTGCTCAACGTAATGCGTTTTCTGGTTCTGGACTAAACGTATGTTTTCTGCCAAGAGTTACTTTCGAATCATTTCTTTTCTTGACGTAATCACATAGAGTTGACCGAGGAATGCCAAATTTAATTGATACTTTTATAAAAACGGTTCCTGATCTTAATTGATGGCTTTCGAGGCACATTTATTCAAGATGTTGACATTTCGAAGATAAACTATGCCATTCTGCGCTGAATCAGCGGATTCCACTAATAATCAACCCGAGAAACTCTAATAAAACCTACTGAAGCATGTAAAGTCTCGATTAAACAGTTCCCTTACTGCTACTTGCCACAGAATCAAACCGAAAAAGAATTTAACGACGAATGTACGTGAATCAGAACAATATAAATATTTATCGTCAGAGGAGAAAGTTATTGAGCTTGATCTTCCCATGATGTCCTGTGTTCTCGTTGTCAGCCAAACTATTGCGCATTCTTCAATAAAGTGATTTCCAAGCGCAAAATCTACAAAGCGTATTATTTTAGAGCTCGTTCAGGAAAACCCGTGTTCACAATTTATTGTCTTTGCAGGCTGCTCCGGCGTGGAAACGGATCGTTGAGCTTGGGATTTGGGGTCACTTCGTCCTGTACAAATATATTTGCATATGGTTACTTTGCGAAGGCTCCTGTATATTAATTGGTAAGTTGAATCGCTCTTCTGCCAATTAGCTCCTCTTCGAGAAAATTTACCGTGTAAAGTGTCGATATATATATATCCAGTAATTCTAGGGGTTTAGGGAACAGTCGTCGAAAACCCATTTTACTATCCTTCACTCCACAATAGGGTTTTTATTATGGCCTCAAACTGTCGTAAATCCGCGTCAATCGGTCGTTGGCTATTGAGGGTCTCGAGGGAATATTATGTCGATCATTTCGAGGGTTTTCCTTTCTCGCATTCTCCCCTCTTGTTGAACGTTCAGTTTATATTTTCTAGAAACGAATCTCAATGAAATGTCACATACGAGGTGTGTACAGAAAATAACGGGAATTTTTAAATCTGGTGGGTTTGGAGAGTCCAATCGTCAAAAAAAAAATTTTATTATGTTGGTATACGTCCCCCTGAAGTTGTGCTGTGAAAGGAAAACTTAAATTAAATTAACGGAAGGAAATTTTCGGGGATGAACCCACGTGAACACAACTCTACTACGGGATATGAATAATATTATAATAATTAAATAAACTGCTCTCAGGGCTACAGCACAAGTAAATAAACACAAAAAACTGAACTAAATGAATTCTTCTTGAGTCCTAACTGAGCTCATCACAATTAGATAAAAATTTAAAATTAAACTTCTCCAAATGGAATGGAAAAGATTTCTTCGGGACGTGACCTCAACTAATTCACTTCGGTCCGACAAGAGGAACTGAAATGATAAATACCTTTTCAAAAGGCGAATGCAGGTAATAGTGCGAATAGCCGTGAATAAAGTGAGTTTTACATACCGGTACATAATTCGTGAATCTTCATAAAACGGGACAAAAGTTTCGGGTTGTGGATCAGTCGGAGTTAAGGATAAGTAGCAGGCGAAGTGTAGACTGGGGCAATCAGACAAAAAAATACGAGAACGAGCCAACTGCTCGAGGGGGCGCTTGGGTGTTCGATCCTGAGATAACGCCAATAGCGAAACGTCAGTCGCCCGACTGAACCAAAACCGCGATTTCATGTTATTTATTTCGTTACAAAGTATGATCAAATTGTCAACTGTGTGAGATGTAATAAAGGCCTATGGTAAGTCTGTTATGAGTAAAATAAGAGTTTACGAGTGGTATAAGCGTTTCCAAGAGGCCGTGATGACAAATGCCCCGGGCGCCCCAGCACATCAACAATCGATGAAAATGTGGAAAAAGTGGAAGCAATGGTTATGAATGATCGGAGAATCACAATCAGAGAAGTCGCTAATGATGTTGGCATATCGATTGGCTCATGCCATGCAACTTTTTCGAATGTTTTGAGTATGAAACGCGTGGCATCAAAATTTGTTTAAAAAATTGTTGAATTTTGAACAAAAAAAGCGTCAAATGGATGTTTCTCAGGAGTCACTAAATGAAATCAACGACGATAGCCTCCATATTCGCCAGACATGGCTCCGTGTGACTTTTCCCTATTTCCAAAAATAAAGAGAACCTTAAAGGGCCGTCGTTTTACAAGCGAAGATGACATTAAAAGCGCATGTCTCAAAGAGCTAAAGGCTATCCCAAAAATCGAGTTTCATAAGTGTTTCGGCGATCGCAAGAAGTGCTGGCACAAGTGCATAATATCTAATGGGGACTATTTTGAAGGCGACAATATTAATGTAGACAAATAAATCAATTTTTTTTTTCAAAAAACTAAAGTTCCCGTTATTTTTTTAACACACCTCGTAAATGGCTGCAACAGAGACGACAGGGGTTGGCGAACTGAGTAAAAGACATGTAATTACAAGAACCCTTAAAAAAAAACAAGAAATGAAAATATATGTTGAGAAAATTAAATGCTACTTGGAAACTCAAATGGAAAACGAACACTTGGGCATTTGAATGTTGATCTTCCAGTTGATTTGATGACATGTTTTGTCAAAAATCTCCTTAGATCGCATTGGTTATCATATTGGCGCCTTTATCATGAACTTCAATAGTTTTTGTGAACTATTCACTAAAATCACCCTCCAGAAATAAGAACTTAGTCACGAAAATCGTATTTTAAAAGTCTCTGTGACTCACTTTGGTAGTTACCGTGTGAGAAATTGATAAAACTATCTTTTTAATTGTCTCTCGTACTTTTCTTTCCTACTCCTAAAACACAGCTCGAGCCTTTCTCCGTTCTTTACAATGCAAGAGTTCGAAAAACACCAAATTTTATATTTAGCTAGCTGATCAACATTTTTACTTTTCTTGGCTCTGCAAAGTAGGAAGGAAAGTTATGTAATCGGCTGAAAATTTTTTATCTGAGTTTTCTTCAGATATTTACGTTTCAGACCGTACCAAATCAGCTCAAACTTGATATCTAGCCCGCAGGTTACCAAGGGACGCCAAAATAAGGGTATGAGCAAAATCAACCTAAAGTTAACTATAGTTATCATAGTGATCAAAACACCAAATATTTTTTTTCTCAAAAACGGCTTCAACGATTTTGATTAGATTATTTATGTTGATAGCTCTAAGTAAGGCAATTATACCATAAAATTCCCATTCGTGGGGAAATGACGAGGGCAGCACAATAAATTACCTAAGTTTCGACGAAAATCGATTTTAGCGCGATTTTTTTCTTATAAACTCCGCTGAAATGTTACTAGAATGTTTTAAAAGAATTGCAGTAGTAGTTCAATCCAATACCTGTAGGGTGAGCGTTTAAAAACGCTCGTGAGATGTATGGGGGTCACTCCAGAAATTCCGGAATTTCAACTACCGCCGTTTCGCTTACTACCAGTTCTATACATTTTTACCCGATAACTACGATAAAGTGATTATTATCCTCTTCAAAAAACCGTGTTGTACAGCCCTATTAATTCTCTGTATACCCATTGTTCAATAATGGTCCTGGAATGAGTACGAGCAGCACAATAAATTCCGGAACTGTAAGCACTACCGCTTCCTGCTGCCGTGAAGTGTTGTTTGACCAAGTTTAAATGAATTGAGTAAATAGAAAAAGCCATGTACAAAGTGAATTGACGTAGTTCTAGGGAATGCTGTGTGTTGCGACGCACCAGATATTTTTTGCAAAAGCCGCTCCAACGATTTTGATCACATTTTGCGATTGGACAGATGCAAATAGCACAACGATAATTTAAAAGTTTCATGGCAACATGACGAGAGCAGCGCAATAAGTTAGCAAACGTTTCGACGAAAAGCGATTGAAAGTGAACTGACATTTCCACAAAAAAAAAATAGGGTGGAATACCAGAGCGTAGTGCTGAGGCTGCCATCCACTGCCTCTGCAGGACAGCCAACGAGGACCCCCTCACTGAATCTTGCTCGCACCCTTCTTCTACATCAGAGGTGCTTTTGACGCCACGTGGTGGCCAGCCATCCTAAGTTCCCTCCGCGACCTCTCACTTCCATTTAACCTCTTCCAACTCATTGGGAGTTTTTTCCAGGAAAGAGTTGCCTCCACGGGATCGGGGCACCCCCAAGGCGCCATACTGTCCGCGATTTTGTGGGCTGTACTACTAGACCCGCTGCTCCACCTCCTGCAGGCGGCTGGGTACACCCCAGTAGCTTATGTCGATGGCATAATGGTCATTGTGGGGGCTAACAACCCAGGAGTAGCCAGGTTGCGTTTACAACGAGCAACTACGCTCATCATAAACTATTGCCACAAAAGACGCCTCGAGCTCTCACTCGCAAAGACGCCATTGATCATCCTGTGCTCTTCCCTATCCCTCAGCCTCTCCCCGATCGTACTTGCCCTGAGACTGAGCGTAGCGCTGACTACCACAGTGAAGTACCTGGGGGTCATTTTCTCTCAAAGAGAAAGCCCATCGGAACACTTAGTGCTCTTACAGACCAGATGTGGACACCTCACGGCCCAAGTTTGCTCCCTCGCAGGTGACACGTGGGGAGCCTCCCTGCACGCCCACATGCTCTACTACAAAGGGGTCTCCTTGCCAATGGTGCGGTATGCTGCACCTGGAACCTAGCTGTATTGCTGGCGTACCGCAGCACCTCACACTGCGAGTACTCGCGGGCACCCCGCTGGATCTTCAGCTTGACTTTGCTGTCTTGCAGTCCTTCATCCGGCAGGACGCCTTGGCCACTTACCGGGGAGCTCTGCACTCCTTAGTTCCGACACTCCTGGAGGAAAGCTCAATGCATCGCCGCCTACTAATAGGCCTCGAGGGAGTGCTAGGTGTGTGGCAGACACGCTGAGATGTAGGCCCCATGGCACGCCACTTACGCGCCATCATCCCTTTTGTGCAAGAGAGGGTACGTATGGATTGGAGGCATCCGTCCTTCGCAGCCACTCAGCTCCTCTCAGACCACGGCGCCTTCAATGCTCAACACGTGCTGTTCGCATTCCTGCTCTACTTCAACATCCGAGGACAGGCCCAGCTCCCCCTCCCAGGCTCCTCTGCTCCTCAGCAACAGAGTGGCAGCCAAGCGATTTACCATGTTCACGCAGGTGTGGGCTAACCGGAGACGCAACCTGGAGGCGTGGGTGTCTTAGGGATGGTATTCCAATAAACTACCTATAAGGCGAGTGTTTTATAACTTTCATAAGGTAATTAGGAGCAACTCTAGAAACTCCGAAATGCTAACCACTGCATATTAGCATGTATGTTTTCCCTTGAACTTTAGATATCCAGACAAGATACCCCTTCTAAAAAATCATGCTGAAAGTCCAATCGGTCAGTTTAGATATAATTAATAGCAGCCCTTATATGTTGAAACATTAGTACCTAGAGCAATAAACTCGCTGACTCGCTTGGGACTGACGAATCTCGAATGTTGACTGATGCGTCTTTTCTCGGTCTTAACCAAAATTCACGAATCTATTCGAAAAATTACATTTCATTGACAGGAATTGCCCACAGTGGGGTCGACGCAGAAGGCAAGTCGGAGTGGCGTGGATGCGCCAACGTCGATTTAAGGTTGTTTGAGAACGCTCAAAACTTCCATGGGGACTACATTAGTTCATTCAACATCAACACCAACCACTGGATGCTGCAGTAAGTGTTTTGGTGAACATTTGTTAATGATCAAGATCTATTTTCAGTCAGCATTTGTGTTGCACTCCGACGTATGAGTTCAGTTTTTATTGAGAATTATGCTTTTGAAATCGTGTTAAAAAAAAGAGTCCGAATTTTGTAAAAAGTTTTGTGTCAAAATCGAAAGTAGGGGTTTCACATAGAACCATAATTAGTAGATTAACATCATCTGTGAGGTCGTCAATCTCAAACATGTTGAACTATTCGATACAAATTTAGAGCAATGAATGATCAATGCAAAGTTAAAGTGATGTTAACCCGATGGGTACAAGCCGCGGGAATAATGACTGTACAGCAGATTGGGACATGGCATCCCCAAAGGAGGTGTTTAGAATGCTTAACGTTTACGTGCTGGTTACTCAATAAATACTGTGTTGTAAGTAGAAACAAACCAATGAAATACGGAATCATTAGTTAAGCACCAACAGTTTCTGTACACTATGTTACGTTCTACTGTAAAGGTTCCCCTCCCCCAGTCCAGGGTGAGAGGTTCCTCGGCCCTTCCTGTCGTCCTCGCCTCACTCCATCCAACTTCGCCAGAAGAGCGGGATTTGTATCCTGAGTTAATGAATTTGCGAGGAGCCAATGGGATGGATGCAAGGAGCAGTGTCAAGTTTCTAATTGACGTGGGTAACAAGCTCAGCCAGACTTCGCAGGAGTGTGGATGCGTGTGTTTTTGTCTCATAAAACTTCAGCCAACCTCCTAGAGTGAACTGAAAGAAACCCTGATAGGATTGTTTGGTTGTGTGATAAAATCGCTGAATGTGTCTGCAGCAGCTCAATATTATTGCTTTTTCTTCTGTCATGTTGGTTCTGTTCTGGTTTATCATTCACTCCAAGGAAAAGAGAAGTCACATACTGATATTCACATAAACGAGGAAGCAGCATGGCTATCACTTGAAAGTAGGCACGAGATTCCAAAGGGTTGAGTTACAAGTTAGAGGCCTTCATTTCTGTAGACATCATAGTTTAAGCACGCTTCGCCAGGAAACCCAATTTTATAATGTGGGAACTCCAGCTCAGGGGGACGGTAGTGGCGATCTGGCTGGAGGTGAATTACTTGAGAGTCTTCCTAGACAGGAAGCTCACATAGGCTCACATGGCTATCCGTGATGTGCCATTCAGAAAATGGTTGGCAAGACGTGGAGACTGCAACTGAGGATGGTCTTGTGGATGTACAGGGCTATCATTAGTCATTACACAATCGTGTCGTGATGGACCAGGACAGGAATGAAGACTGCAGTTCAGTACATTGCAGTGCAGGGCATGCTGGGTCTTGCACCTCCCCACAACATGTCAAGAGAGCTGCTTACTTACAGGCAGCATGCATGCTGGAGCTGGGTTTTGTCTGGCGGAGTAGACAGGCGCCCCACCAACTGGTAATGGACAGGGTGTGTGTGGTGGACTTGGTACAGATGAAGTTAAACTTCGAGCTTCCCTTCAGGATATGAATTCACTAACGACACTAAGGGGAGGGGGTGACCCCACTCTTGAGGTCGCAGTCATGGTGTAATATACAGATAATTCAGTATGGGGTGGCTTAGCAGGTGCAGGAGTTTATGGGACAGGGATCCAGCCAGTGATACCACTGGGTGCGCTGGCAACAGATTTCCAGGCAGAGCTGGTGGTGTGTGTAACACTGCTGTATTGGGGACGTCCTATCATGGAACTGTTGGGGATTAGGGATGGAACTGGAAGAACATTAGGTGGTTCATGTACGCCCAGACCATAGGGCCACTTGAGCCCACGCTGGGGGTTCTCCAGTTGTATCAGGTTAGGGGGGGGGGGTTAAAGTTACAAGTTGAAGACCTTCATCTCTGTAGGTCGTTTAACTAAACGCCTTTATAGTCGAAGTGCCGGTTTCTCTTCTATGGATCAAGTCAAGTGTTTAATCGCCTCCACCGGCCAACAAAAATATCAACCAATAATGGTAATCTGTTCCTTCAGAAGAGACCGCCGATGGATCAGTGGATTGATACTTTTCTGTTCACTTTGCAGGTACATATACAAGCGGTTGAGGTTCTTGGGTAATAAATACTACTCTCAGCTGGGAGTGCTTATCTACCTTTCGTTGTGGCACGGACTCCATTCTGGATATTACATGTGCTTCTTGATGGAGTTCATCTCAGTTATGATGGAAAAAGAGGTTAAACCTTTAATTTACCTTTATATGCGTAATTCGACACTAAAGGCGAATAAACTTAATTTAATATTTCTCGCGTTAACTTAAAAGAATCCGTGTGAAAGAATCACATTCAAAATATTATCTCGTTTTAGTTAATTGTTATGTTTAAGTAAGAAATAAGTCAGGTGAGAACTAGACACACGTTCAGAAATGACAGAAGGGAACTGAATCGAATTAATCAATTCAGCGAGGAGAAAACGGTTGCTAAGGTGACGTGTAAACATGTGATTATTGGATGGGACTCAACATTAATAACAATCAATCACCTTTTGTAACGTCATTTCTCGCTTCTTTGTAGAGTTATCAACCTCTGAATAAAATATTTGTGAATGTTTCACACTGCAATTGTACCAATAAGATACGAAAATGAAATTGATGGTAATTTCAACAGAATGCTTTACCGTCTTTTTTCGAAAGGTAGATGCTGGCAATAACCTCACTGGTGCCCCAGCTCATGGCCCACCTGTCACTTAGTGCGACGTCAACTATACGCCCCCACCACCCCGCACAAAGCAAAGGACATCCGCAAGTTCTGCCTTCGCCACCTCTTCCTGCTGAAGAAATGGCCTCCCAAACACACAACGGCGTGATGACGCGAGTTCATCGCATATGTACAACACATGCTCTGCTGTCTCTTGCCCCACCTTGCAGAACATGCATACCTGTACCTCACACTTGCCAATATTAGCAAGGTGGTACCTCAGCGGACAGTGGCCTGTAAACAGGCTCCATATGATCCTCATATCTTTCCTCCCCAGTGCCAGCACCTCCTTGGCCCACCCCCTGGAGAGTCGAATGAAGAGTTTTGACTGTCTAAGGCCGGGCAACCAGCACCTATCCTCCCATTGGCCAACCTCTCTACGTAAGTGGTTCCTGGTAGTCACAACAAAAGGTTCAGTGCTGACAGGGATCTGCACCGCTCCCTTATTTGCCAGCTCTATTCCCGGATGCCCCGGCACCCAACACAATGCTACACTGTTGTCTTTGGCCAGGGCCTTCAGTCCAGTCAGACACATAAGATCATACGAGGCTTTGAGTGGCCTGACTGTCCACTATAATGTAGACTTTCTGCCACTTGAGTCCTCTCTGCAGCAGCTGCTCCACACAGACCCTCACCGTAGACACCTCTACCTGGAACACCTTGGCCAGCGACCCCAATGAGATCTCTGCTCTAATTGTTGGCCCAAAGATACCAGCCCCTATCAGGCCACCCTGCACCGAACCATCATTATAATATACCAGGGCCCCAGCTTCAAACGTGGGAACTCCCCCTTCCCACTTGGGTCGCTCATGGATGAGGATCTGAAAGGGTAACGCGAAGTTGAACCTCTCGGGCCTTGAGTCTACTTCATGCGGGGCCCCTCCACCTTCACCCTGTCAAAGATCAAGTCGCCAGAACCCCTCGTCCCCCGCATGATCAGACCCTATAAAAGTTGTACCGTCTTACAGCTCATTCAGACTCCCCACAGACGGTATAGTTTCCGCCTATTCAAGCGTTGTTTGTGCAAAACACTCAGTCCAGTGCCTTTCTCACCTGCAGCGCTGGAGAAGAATAAACCGTTGTGTAATCATTTACAGCGTTTTAAAATAAGTGTATCTTGAAGCTTCTCGCAGCAGTAGCATGTCAAAACTTCTTACAGTTTGTTATTAAATTAAAAATTTTTTTCAAGGCCTTCATCCTTTTCGGATTTCGACGCTTATAAGCTTTAACGTTTTCTTGAAAATACATCGATGTCAAGAAATGTTTAATGGAATTTCGGAACGCCTTTGAGTATGTTGTAGGCAATTTGAACAGAATTTTGAAACGCCTCACTTCAATTTAAAGGCGTTTTAATAGAATTGGGGGGGGGGGGGACCACACAGTTTAATTTCTAATCTTCAAGCATGCAGACATTGGGAAAAATTGAAACTAGTTTACAAGTGTAAAATCCCTGTTTAAGTAGGTCTTTTGTATTCAAAATTCTGTCGTATTATTGTGCAGTCTCGTCGCTTCTTCTGTCATTCGTAGCCGATTTATCTCACCAAACTTATTTACCCGGTTGACGTAAATTAACAGCCCTAATTTCGTTGCAGTTCGAGGACATTTTGAAGAAAAACGAAGTTTTCCTCAAGTTTCTTAACCGCGACCCGTTCATCAAGAACATCAAATTTCTCGTGTTGAAAGCCTACGCTTTCGTCTTCATGGGCCCGTGCATTCTCCCGTTGGCGGTGCTCAAATTCGAAAAATGGTGGCTCGTCTACTGCCGAACTTACTTCTACGCTCAGATATTTTGGGGCGGATGGATTCTGTACAAACCACTCATCAAAAAAGCGTTTCCCCCGCGACACGACCATCGGGATTAACGTCGTCGATCGCCGCCTTCCTTTCCACTCATTTACAATACTAGGTAGAAGGTAGTTTGTTGCCACAACGTACATGTATTACTACATGTTATCACTCGAGTACATTACGGAAGTTTGTTATCTCAACTTCTCGTAAGGTTGATAATTGCGTTTTAATATTTAATCAAAAATCAACTTCGACTGATCATAAATCAAATTGGAGTCATTATTTTAGTCAGTAATTTAGTGCGTAGGTCAATTCAATCAAAAGTTGATTCAAGTCAAGCAAATGGAAGATGCTTGTGACAAAATTGATTTTCAACGAGTCATATTATTAAGAAATATTGTTAGTTTTTATTATTGCCACGGAGAGTGCCGAAGATTACGATAAAAATAGGTAGAATTTTGAAAAAATATTCCACAGTAATTATGCAAAAAGTGGTTCGTTTCGCTTAAACGAAGTTAAATGCAAAAAATTATAGAGCGTGTGTGATGAGAACCAATTGTTTGTGTCTGGCTGGTGAGCGTAAGTTCATGGGTCATTGAACTCTTCCCGCTAGCTCAGAAGGATATTGAGGCTGAAAGAGGTGCTTTAAACATGGGGGTCCTGACTTGCGATCCAGGTACAGATATTTACTGTAAAGAGAGACTTAGAAGAAGGTGATGTTCAACTCGGGACGTGCACTGGGGCCATTTGAGATCAGGAAGTGCTTACTTGTTCTGTAACTGTGTCATTCCACAGCCAGCAGATGACATCTCCAGATCATCTCAAGCCACAGAGTTAAACCACCAAAAGATAGTTAGAACTTTTCAGGATGTAATCGCGCAGTTAAACGTATCAGGAGTTGCTGAGTTACTATAGCTCAGGTGCAAGAACTTAATTCAGTGAAGTGGCTTTAGGCTGGTCAGTCTCTATTCTTCAGTCGTCTTTGCTGGTATGTGGTGACACTGTTGTTTACGTGAGTGGAACTTGGGGACAGTTGTAGCAGCCCCCATTAAAATGTAATCCACTGCAAAGGCTCATCTAAACTCACAAGGTTGCTTGAGGAGCCAGAATGTGAAAGGGGTTGTGCAGGGTTGCCTGGTAGTCGTCTCCTCTCTCCACCTGACTTCACTGGGACATTGCTTTTTGTACTCCAAGTCGAAGGATCACGAGGGACCAGGAGGAGCAAATCCTAATTCTCGTGTGTTCCCAATTGACCTGAAATACATGTACCACCAGACTTGTGAGTGTGTTTTTGCCTCGCCCACCTTGGCAAACGCACTCTGCAACAATGGAGGGGGGGGGGGTGAAAAGCGAAGTACAGGCGCTTAATGAATTTGCTGTCGCGCCATTTGTTTGCGCTCATTTAAGGGACAGGAGTTGACTAATGAAATCTTGCATTGAGTATAACCTCCTGGCGGTTGCTTCGAGTTATTTGGCGCTCATTTCACATTTTTGTTATGTTATCCAATCCCTCGGCTCAGTTTACATTTATTTATTCGGTCTTGTGGCGTAGAACGTTAACAGAAATTTGTGAACAGCCGCATCCTTCTTTTATTGTGCACAAGAGCCATCACAAATAGAATCCTATTTGAACTTCACGAAACCTCCAACACCAAAAATTTTGTGGAAACCCCCAACACTTGTTGTTAATAGAGAACAAGCACTTTGCTCTGACGCACCCTCCGTGGCGTTATTTATTTTACCAAATGTAACTTCATTGGAATTGCGAGCGTTTGTTTGCACTCGACGATTTCCAGTGGAGTTTCTGATGTAAGCGAAGTCTAATGAGACCAAAAAAAAAACCAACTAACGATTTTGGAAATCAATTATCGAAATTTGTAACCTCTCGATTCGCTGTAAGCTTGGCACCCTATTTAATTTATTTCACGTTAATGAAGTGTGCCGAACCTTCCCAAGGAATATTTAGTGAGTTATTCAATTGAGTCTTCAAAAAGTAAGTTTTAAGGATGAGACGAAAATTAATTAGTAGGCAGTTAAGGCCTGCGCGAGACTATCTAACGTAAGAAATGTTAAAGAGGGGGCAGTTAACTACGCCCTAACTATTTCTAATTGAACTTGCTCGTAAAAATGAGAGAAGCGCAGGTACAAGAGTCTTAAGATCGACGAATGAAACGCAGGAAAGACTGACAAGTTTATCGACAGACGTACAAAAGCTGTGAGGAAATTCGTAAATTTAGTCTTTTTCATCTGTCCCTCGAGTTCATGATATTTTGGCGTAACGTTGCGCTCAACGTAGCACAAAATGTGCAACACCTTGCATACCTTGCACTCAAATACGAGGGAGGCCCAAAAGTAAGTTCCGAAGTGCTGGGAAAAATCGAAAACTCAATCAATTTGAAAAAAAAAAAATTATTCTTAAAGGTACGGATCTACTTTATTTTTCGACGTAGTCGCCATTTCGATCGATGCATTTTTAGTACCGTGGTGCCAGTTTACGTAACCCCTTATCGTACCATTCTGCGTCATTTTGTTTGAAGAATTCCGAGACCGCGGCTTCGAGTTTGGCGTTCATACGGAACTTTCTTCCGCCCAGGTGGACTTTGAGGAGGGGGAAAAGGAAAAAGTCACTCGGTGCAAGGTCTGGAGAGTATGGGGGGTGGGGGAAAACATCCCAATCAAATGTTCCAAGCGAATGTTGGGTGATGTTTGGTCAAGAGGCGAGGCACCCACTTTGCACACACTTTCAAGAACTTGAGATCTTCCCTAATGATTCGGTGTACTGAAGAACGAGTCAATTCATGTTTGTTGTGCAGTTTCTCGACAATATCACTTAGAGTAAAGCGCGCATCTTCTTCCAAAAGCTTGCGAACTGCAGAAACTGCGTCCTCTCCATGAGAAGTGGAAGGGCGCCCACTTCGCTGTTCATTGTGCACACTTTCCCGCCCTTCCAGGAAACTTCTCTTCCACTTACGAACCATTTCGATGCTCATGACCCCTTCTGCATACGCTGAAGAGAGTCTGCGGTGAATTTTGGGCGCAGAAACATTCTCAAAAACTAAAAAACGGATCACCAAACAGATTTCACAATTTGACGGGTTTTTCAATGTAGCAGCCATGTGCTGATAAGCCGCAACAAGTGATAGCAACATAAGAAAAATTCAGTGTTGCCACCAGATGTAACAAGAAGTATCCCCGCTGGAATTTTTTCCCTACAGCATTTTCCCACGGGTTTACAAATGATCCGAACTTGCTTTTGGGACATCCCTTGTATTTATCCCACGAGATTACTCAAAGACGAAAATCCAACGCATACTGCGCTAAGTTGTAAGCACAGCTCAGTAAGTCGCCAAGTCTTTGCAAAATATTTTTTAAAATTAAACAACTATACTTTTCAACAGGGCGAGGTTTAAAGAACGCAAGGTATCTGGCATACCACTCAACTGCTCTTTTTGAAGTCAAAGTATAAAATGGAATGAGTCATGAAGAACAACGTACAAAGTGTAATATTGATCTTTGTCGAAAAAAAAAACCATAAACTTTGATCAAGTTCAAACAAGGTAATCCACTTCTGAAATTTTCAAAAATGAAAAGCGCCCAAAATGGGCCCCTGGTTAAACTACGTTGTAGAGTTTGAGAGTTTCACGCAGGACCATCCTTTTCAATTACTATCGGCGTTTTTCTTTTTAAAACACTCGACTACAATTTTCAATTCACAAACAGTTTCCGTCCAAAACCTTCTTCCATAAGCTCGATGTCTTTTAAACGCTTCAGAGAGTAGCTCCTAGTTATTTGCTTCTGTCGCCATTTTGGTCTTGTCGCTCTTCAAACTTACTTTTTGCGTACTTGTACCTGCGTGTTAGATGTAGTTGAAGAGTTACGGTTGATATTGTCCTATCCAACCATTATACGCATTTTATAACGAAAAATTTCCTTCTTTTTTTTGTTTTTTATTTTTATTTTTTAATGTGTTCGTGTTTGACGTCATTGGGCTTCCCTTTGTGTGTCCGTTCGGATTGAACTGTTAGTAGTTGAGTACAAAATAATGTCGCGTGTTGATGAATTTTCATCCGAACGTTTAAAATTCGTTTGTTTGGTGCACTTTTGCAAATACATGAACGTCAAATAGAAGTACATTTCTAAAGACAAACGTGCCTGGTTTTTTAATATTGTTTTGAAGTTTCATCCTAATATTGCCGTTGTGTTTTGAGAACGTCGTCGTCGCTAAGTGGTGTGATTTGTGACAAATTGCAGACTGGTCTTGGGCCTACTCGGCATTGCGATTGGACGAAACTCATGGTTGCTAGGGGCATAAAAAATAACGGGCGAGTAGGTGAGAAATGGGGGAGCGAAACTGGACATTGTGGCTCTGGCGTAATTGGAGTGGGGGAAGAAAACCACTCCCCGTACTAATAGTATGAGGTTTTTGGCGACAACCCCTGACCAATCTGAGTACAACCGTTTTTATCCCCCCACCTCTTCCTTCCAGCCTCCTCCCACGAGCCTGACTCCCTTTATAGGCACCGAGCGGTCGTGGTTTAGTGTTTTGTTCATAATTCCCTACGAAAGTCGGGCAATTGTGGATGAGAGCTGCGCGCGATTGCAGGTAATTTTTGCCTGAGTTAGCGGATCCCCAATTATCTTCAAACTCCCCTCGTAACATTGGTGGCTGCGGTTTACAAACAAGTCCACGATCCTTCATTCCAAGAAAAAGAAGAGGCCGGAGAGAAAAATTTTTAAAATTAAGAGTGTTCCAGCGCTAACGGAAAAATGGGCGACACGCCTACTACACTGTGAAAGAAATGACTTTCCTAGTAGCACCCTCATTTCTCGAATCAAAGATCAGATTTTCCGGGGATTCGCTCAACTCTCAAAAATTCGTTCATTAAAAGAGTCCGCTCCAGGAACAGCGGCTAATGGCAAGGGGGGAGATGTACCGACTGACTCCTATTAAAGGCACCAGGCAATCGTGGTCTAGTGGTGGTTCATAATTCTCGAATTTTTCCCAAGTCAGCAGCTCTTCAAAAGCATTTCCAAACTACCTCAGCACAGAAGTAAGTAAGTCTTTTCCGAGGGCGTGCGGGACAAGTCTCTTTGTCACTGCGGCCACATGTGGGCCTATTGTGACACTAACCCTTCCTTAGCAGCTTCCGCTATGATATGGGGCTCAATAATCCCCTGGGCAAAGTATCCAAAGCGTTTGACTGCTAAGGCAGGGCACTCACATAGGATGTGCTCCGCCGTCTCGTCCTCCTCACCACAGAGTCTGCATTCCACCACTTCTGAGATGCCCATCTTGTTGAGGTGATACCTGAGTGGGCAGTGTCCGGCGAGGAAGCTAATCAAGACCCTCAAATCCCTCCTGGAGAGTGCCCGCATCGCCTTTGCCCTTTGATCAGAAGGCGTAACAAGCCTTTTCGATTGTCTAAGTCGTGGCTGGTGATGCCAATGGGCGCTTTTTTCCTGTGTCTCCCATTGGGCCACCAAATGGTTCAGGTGACGTTTGGTCATACCTACGTCAGGTTCAGGCCCAATGGGTAGGGAATATGATGGAATAGCATCATGTGTTCACGTGATTGTATAGCCCCGGGTGTTCTATTCTCGAAATTTAATAATAGGTATTGGCGTGGTAAACAATAATCTCTAAACATGTTTCGACTCGTCTAGTACGCAGTTGGATCGGATTTTTTTGCCTCAGAGTGTTCTAGACGTTTTTTCACATAGTCAAAAATATAAGTGCGCTTGCGTAAGGACCACAGCACAGTCATACAATGGCAACGTTTGTCGGTAGATTTAACTCTGCTACAATAAAACGTTAAAGTTGGAGCAATTGAAAGATAATACCTACTATCCAGTTAGAAAGCTGAAAATTGTTCATACTCAGTACGTAGATAGGGGTGTATTGCTACGCTACAAGGCCCTGTCGAGGAAGGAACGTATTTCTACCGAAACGCTACGTTAAAGTTTTTGATCCGAGTCAACCTATTCCAGACAACTTGAAACTCTTGCGTGGACAACGTATTGGAACTACTTACGATCTTGAAATAATCGAGGAAAGTAAAACAAGAAACAATTTAATCGTCAAAATTATTCATTTATTTGTCGTAAATTAATTCGTTTATTTCGAATATTATTCATTCACATTAACGTTAGTATAAGTGTAACGAAATCTTTTCGTAAACTCGATAGATGGTTTACAAGTGTTTGAAATTCAGTCCACTGATCAATATTGAACGTTACACGTTGCCCCTTTGACTCAATAATCAGAATAGTACCCGATTGTACATTTTTAATCAAGTCCTTCGCTGTTGAACAAAATCTCGTTCTCAAAATTCGAAATCGGTAAAATGTACGGACAAAATGTAATGCCACTTTAACCCTTACCGCCACAGGTGCCAGTTTTCCCGTCAAGGCCACATGTGTGCCTCTCTGGCACAGTACGTGTTTTCATCTTTTCAATTTTTTTTTCGAGTAAAATCAATAATATTCTTACTACTGTTTTATTTTTTACTTTTTATACTACTATATTGTTCAGATATATGTAATTTTATTTATTTTACAGCTACGCACTCGACACAAATTAGGCAATCTACGGGGTAAAAAACAAAATAAAACAAATATCAACGAAGAATACCTCAAATTTATTAAACTTTTAAGAAAAACAAAATTTTTAGAGGAACTAAAAATATATAAAATTATATTATCTTCACTACCGAAGTAGGGACTAGTTGGATCACAACTGATTCCTTAGTAAAATCACAAGTTTAGTTTAGGTTTTAGTTTTTCACTATTTCACTTCGTCTACAACACAAGAGATGCATACCTTGCGCGAGCATTCCAAGCAAATCAGTTTCTTACACTTTATACACATGTATGCAGTTTTCCAATTTTTAGTGTAAGGGCACGGTAACACGTTTTTCTCTTTCCCAATCTGTCATCATGTGTATGTAATTGATATGATGAAATGTGTGTGGGGTTTGCAATAATAATAATAATAACAATAAGCCAGAAGAATCCTAGTAAAACTCGTGCCGGTCCAATAGTGGCTGGCATTTCGGCTTCTTACCAATGTAAAAAGCCACATGTGTGCTGACAGACCACCTAGGTTTTGTAAACATATGATTAGCTACGTTATTAATGAAAGATGGAGACACATCCAACCTGTACACTTGTTAATGATTGACTGAAGGACGTTTACAAAGGTCACGCTTGAAGGGAGAAGGAGAAGGGTTGCCAACATTCGTAAAACAAATATCCCTACGTGCCTCACAGACCCACCTGTGGCAGTAAGGGTTAAGACACAATAAGGCGAAAAACTCTTTTTGAATGTTAACTCAACGTTTATCTGATGCATTCAGGGAGCCTCGAAACGTGAAGATTTGATGGAATCTCGACTTTTTGTCTAACCACTACTCCGTTAAAGCTTTGACCTGGAACTGTGTTGGGCACGCAACTTGTCAATGTTTTCTCACACGACCCACGTTCTTCTCACCAACCTCAATTGGTTTCATACCAATCATCCTATGCTATACTCTTCCAGGATGGTCGGTAGTATCTTTACCCAACTCTGTAAACTTTCTGTACATAAACGCCTTCAAAGTTCTATTGAATCTCTCAATTATCGACCCTTTTTTTTCGCTGTGAGAAGAGTAGTGATTCACTGTTTTTTCAACAGCCTCTCGACTTCCTTGTTATAAAATTCTTTCCCCTTATCCGTTTGAAAGTGATTCATAGGATTGGACTTGAGGATAGGAGATAGAGCTACGATAACTTCTCTACTATTTATTTTTAAACGGAACAGCGTAAGCATATTTACTACAACAATTCATAACAGTTAAAATATATGTGAAGCCTTCATATTCAATTTAGAGTATGGAATCATTTCAACTAAACGGCTTGATTCTAGTCTCTAATGCCTTCAACTTTGACGGGCCTCGCAGTAAATCTTCTTGCAGGTGCATGATGCTCGCGTGCGATGGTTTCTCGTACACTCATGGCCGTAGAATGGTCGCTTCACTAAGTTTTTTGTGAAGAAGATGGTTCTTCGTGTGTTCTCTTATTAGTGGAGGTCTTTATTCTTTTGGTAACTTTATTATCCCACAGCCGTTTACAAATACTGAAGCGTCTGTAGGCAATTGTGTCAATGACATAGTCCGGAGCATACCTCTTATCATCGAACGGAGAGAGTGAAAGTATTGAAATTTCTTGAGTGTACGATTGATGACGTTCACTCCTTGTGGTTAACAATTCACGTATAGGTTTCGCGTTCATCTCATCCTTAAATGTTCCCAGCTTTTTCTTGTTGGTAGTGTGGTAACATTCGTCCTCTGGTGGATAATCTGACGTGTCGAATATGTGCAAGTTCTCTTTGATATCTTTGATATTGAGTTGTCTTGATATTATACAGTAAAGAGCGTTTCCTCCAATTCGGATGACGTCTGTCATGTAGGGGTTGGACTCCTTTCCGAAGCAACAAATTCAAGTGGTCACCTCCCATACGTTGACATGAAATTCCAAAGTTATCGGGGCTTTCTTCCGCCAAGTTTTTCACCAACGAGTCAAAAGATGTGTTAAGAAACTGTAGTGAGCCCAAACAACGTAACGATCGAAGAGCGATGGAAATGTAGGGCTCACCGGTGGTTGCGATGCAGGATAATTTTTCCTTTTTGAACTTGCCGAATCCTTGCATCAAATGGTGACAGTCATATCCACGAAGATTGTGAAAGAATATCGGAATATGTGAAGGGACTTGATAGTTTAAGTTGAAGGCGTCATGCGCTGCTCCCAGGAATTTACCATCCAGATCGTTGTGATTGCCAACGCGATCTTCTCCCAGCGGTTTCTTACAAAGATGACACATCACTTTGGTAAAAGCGAAGAATATGGACCGCTCCCTCTGGTAAGGCAATATATCGATATATCGCAACCGAGGTCAGGTTATCGATATGCCAGACATCGCTCATAGGCTCTCCCCCACCAACTGCGCCGGTGACGCATATCGATACTTGCAGTCGTAGCGTTCAAGCGAACTATCGATACTTGCAGTCGTAGCGTTCAAGCGAACTATCGATACATGCAGTCGTAGCGTTATCAAGCGGCCTATGTTCTTTAGTTCACCCATCACTTTTTCCTCAAACACTCGCATATCTTTCTCCGTCATGTTGATTGGAATATTTAATTTGGAATTTAACGTAACGTACGTACGTAGATCAATCGACTCTCTCACGAGGACAGAAGGCTGTAGGGCATCAGCCAAAACCGAGGGAACAATGACCTGAGTCGTGGCCACATATGGGCTTATTTCCTATCACCTAAATGAAAAAGGGATCCAGCTGAATGGTTACAAGAATCTTACGGTTCCCTCCACGATTGAGGATTTTCCTCCATTCGTTACTTCGTATGTCATTCCTATCAATTGCACGTCCTCCCAGTCTGGTTCTGAACCATATTGGGCATTAACGTATGAAATGCTCTACCGTTTCTATTTCCCCACAGGAGCATTGAGCCCCGATCGTCGAATTGAATTTATGTAGTGTGTTCCTAACTGTGTAATGTCCAGTTAGCATGCGTATTAGTCTTCTTAGTTGATTCCTGTTTAGTTTTAGCGCCCGTTTGTTGTACTTTGTGGTCCCCGTACACTTAGAGAACTCAACGCCTCTATTGTTATATATTTCTCTTCTAACACATTTTCCCTCACTAAATTTGAGACCCCTTCCCTACTTTTTTTCCTCGGTTCACTTCTCTGAGCCAATAGGACTCAATATCTCCGTTCACCTGACTATATAAGATGTCCTTTCTATGAGGTACCTTCAGTTCATGTCGTTCTGTTGTAGTCAGGTTTTCTAGTACTTTTCGATGCTGAATCGAATGAAATGGGTCTCTGAGGCTGCTGTGTCAAGCTGTGCAAATGGTCCAGTCATTTCCGCCCAAATAGTTGTTTTCGCACTCTTTAGGCCTTAAAACATAAAGATCTGAAGAAGACTCAAAAAAAAAATTTTTCCAGCCGATTACATAACTTTCCTTTCTTCTTTGTAGAGCCAAGGAAAGTAAAAAGTTATCGCGAGGGCTGAGTTGCTCCCGCAAACAACCTGAAGAGCAGGATTTACACTGAATAGGCCGCTTTAGTCTTCATACATGTATTGACCACAACAAAAATAAAGTACAACAAGTACGTATATATATATCATATTCAAAATACAGGACATAAACATTTACGAAGGTTTCAAAAATATATCAAAAAGTTGGAATTAGCAGAAAATACGAGTACGTTTGTTACGACGACCATCAACTACACGAGTACACAAATATACATTTATTTTTTGAGCCGTTTGGAACAAGCATAAGATCGTTAGTCCACAGCTACAATTAACCGAAATTTACAACAGAGAACAATAAAGCTGGTACGGGAGATATAATACCGCCCTGCCTTGAAAGAAAATGAGAAAACGACTAAACTAACGGGGTCGAAGATGAACGGCAGTTTAGAGGATGGCTAAAATCGCGGAGATCAAAGGGAAAAACGTGAAGACCGTGCCGCCAAATGATGTTCCCGTCAGGTAGGTCAAGAGAGCCCATACGACAACGATGAAGACCAATTGAACGAGGAAGTTCAATACCATGAGCCTGAAAAGAGAAATTGAAAAGTGAAAGTGCGACAAGGCTGAAGTATAACACATTGCCACTGGTGATCTTGATAGACACTCAGGAGCTCCCAGAGTGAAATTGGAAACGTATGCAGTGAGGTTTACCTTGGAACTACAGCAGAAAGTGGTGTTTGACCTCCCGCCACGGTGAGAGAGGAATCCACTATTGCAGTATGGTACGCCAATGTCACGGTCAACAACAAACTTTCGATTTGAAACGCTCATTCCAGTGTCACGAAAATGAACGATATCTGCGTTTTTAGTAGGGACGTCTGCTGCTTTCTAGACATTGTAGGAGCCTTTGATAAATACCTCATACGCCTTAATCACGGGCGATTTGTAGGAGTAAATGGCCACCTGATCGCTTGGACAAACGAAATGCTGGAGAACAGAGTGGTCCATTCGAAATTAGGGGGAGAAACTGCCCTCCACAGGGGTGTACTCAATCCCTTGCTCTGGTTACTTGTTGCACAGACCCCCCCAAAGGGTTGTACGAAGAAACTGTTACCTGGGTGCCCTGGAGCCACTGGTGCCTGTGCTGCAACGAGAGACCTCCACCGAGCGCCAGCTTGAACTCGCATTTGAGGCAATCCTCGAAACATGGCAACTGCGGTGGGATGAAGGCCCTACCGCACGACACCTGCATGCCATCATCCTCACGGTCCAGAACTGCTTGGAAATGAGGGGTTGGCACTCCTCCTTCCCATCCGCCCAGTTGCTCTCGGGGCGCGGTGCGTTCAATCAGCGCCTCTACTTCTTTAAGAGGCGCACCTTCGATCTCTGCCCATGCAAGGGGGGAGGGGGAGGGATCAGTGAGAGCGCAGCCCGTGCCCTGTTCCTCTGCCCCTCTACCGCGACGTGCGAACTAGGGCGCGCATCCCCCCCCCCCTTGAAGAGGCTGCTGCGCGCTTCTCTCCTGCGAATTAGTCAGGCGGAGATGTACCATATTTGCCCAAGCATGGGCAGCTTGCCAGCTCAAGCTGGAGTCATGGATTCCCCCAACTGAGGAGGATCCACCACCATGACCATATATGGAGGCCACTATGGATCCCTTCCCTCCTAGGACAGTCTATGGGGGAGCACGCCAAAGTGAGGGCTGGTCTTATTGACCACCTCTCTTCACCACCACTACTCGCACCGAGCCGGTAGGGAGTTTAAGAACGGTCGTACGAATGTGCATGACGAATTGAGGAATGGGAGACCGTCGATTGTGACTGACAAACTTGTGGAAAAGATTGAGAATGCGGTCCGTGACGATGCAGTTCGCTATGACCACACGGTACAAATATAGTGCAATGAGCAGGCTTGTGTCAATCTAGACTAAACATGAACCTGAAATGAAAATTTAAAACGCGACAGGCGTGGTCTCTAAAACGCGTCATCTAGCCTTACTATTGTTTATCATTTCAATATATTGATTGAGGCAATTCGCGAGACTGTCAACTTGATTTTATCCTCTTGACGCACATGGGTGGAAAAAAATTTTCAACCGACGAGGAGGTGAAGAGGGAGGTCGACAAGTGGACGAAGGAGGTGGCGGCAGATTTCTACGAGGCAGGCATAACAAAATTGATCCCCCGCCTAACTACCTGCATCGAGAGAAATGGCGACTACGTAGAAAAATAGCTTAAATGTATACCTACGTAAGCACGTATTTTTTTTTGTTTTAATAAATTTTTTTGATCCTTAAAAAAATCGAGTACACTTACTTTGTGGATATGCCTCATAGGTGAGAGGTGGGGTTTCAACCAACGCCTCCAATCCCTCAAAGGCACTACCATAGTAAGTTTTGCCTCACAGCGAGCAATTAGTAAGACTGGGTTACTGCGACACTATACTCAAGGCCACCTGTCTAGTCGTGATAGGCTACTGCCCTGTTGTCTGGGGTAGCAAACTCACAGTCAATCAAAAGAGCCAAGAGAGCCAATTGCAGAGAGCTGCACTCCTGTGGATTGAAGTACTCCAGGTGATCAGTACCTCAGTTCAGTTATCAGTTGACTTGGCTGAACTTTGTGCGAATCACTCCACTGAACGAAAACTTGCCATCGATGAATGGTCATTAGAGCAATGGCAAGGACCCTCGTCAAAGGGACGTGACACATATGAGGTTTCCCCCAATATCCATGACGTCTTGGGAGAAAGTGGGTTAAGCCAGACCACTAGACGAGCCTGTTCTTTACGGGACATGGCGACTTTGATGCGCAGCTCCACTTCTATTCTCTCGAAGATTCTTCATTCTGCATGCCTTGTGCCTCCAGTGCGGCAGCAACAATAAACCACATGGTGCTCCACTGTAGTTTCTACTACAACGAGCGACGGCTGTTGGAAGAGCAAACAAACCTACCCAGCATTCACCGCCACAAAGCAAGCTGATTACTGCTTCACCCAGTTTGCGAAGAAGGTGGTCACAGTTGATGTGTCCCTTGGAAACTTGCCACCCAACTTAGATCAGGTGGGAAACCAGATTAAGAACTCCTCCAAGGTAGAATTGCTTTGTAGCAGTCAATGCTGGTAGGTTTGTCTGCTCGTCTAACAACCGTCGCTCGTAGTAGAAACTACAGCGGAGCGGCATGAGGTTTCTTGTTTTCATTCCTCTGGTGGTCAGACCTCTGCGCAGTATAATATGGAACAACTGTCCACAAATAAGACCAAATACCTGCTGTACCTCCGCAGGACCAAGGTTCAGTGGCTGTTGAGAAGGAAACAGACATGTCAATTTGATTTTTCTGAAAAGGATCGTAGTTATAATATTGTTTTAATTGTCGGGTAAAAACTGAAAAATAGTAATAAGGCAGTAATCACTGGTGGCGTTTAAGATTTCGGAATTTATTGAGTCACTCCTACTTCTTCCAATACCGTTGAATAACCAGCGTGTGGGTAATTTATAAGATTGCCATCAAGATTTTTCTGAGAAGCTTCGTGACACCAGTTTTAGAGTTAACGGGTAAAAATTATGAAAAATGCAGTGGTTTGGAATTCCAGAATGTCTGGGGTTGTACGTAATTATTGTATGAGCGTTATTAAACTACAGACAGTTTAACAGACTACCACGCTAATTATATTTTGAAAATGTTAGCATCACATGAGCCACATTTATTAGCAAACAATTGCCTTAATTTTTTCAAAATGTTTGATAATTTATAGCGCCGCTTTCGTAATTTTCCCACGGATGAGGTGTGATGGTACTGTCCATACAAAAAAATGTTAATCAGAACATCAAAAATGTCATCATAAAATGTCAATTGCATTGTAGCAGTTTTCGAGGAAAAAAAATTGATGTTTTGATAACTATAGTTAGTTTTGAACCGATTTTTTAGGATACCAATATTTTGGGGTCCCTTCGTGATCTGCGGGTTATATCTGGACCAGGCTCTTTCTATCAATCTAATTCACACACAAAACAAATTCTCGTCGATTTTTTGAGCTGATTACTTCCTCTCCTGCTATGCACGACCAAGGACAGTAAAGATAGTCACTTCAACAAAAAATAAAGCATTTCTTACAGCTTGTCCAGCTTCCTGGCGTATTGGAGAGTTTCGGGCTTCTCGTTGTGAAGGTAGAGCCTGATCCCCGAGGCCATACTGTCGAAGAAAGCGGGCCATTCCAAGCTCCTTATGTCGACGCCGAAAGTGTCCTTTTCATCTGTCGAGAGGTGGCCGTGAAGTTCAAGAGTTTTGGTAGCATCGTATTTCCATTCGGTGAAGATGAACCGTTCCAACATGGCCAATGACTTGTTGATGTTGGTGTGCATTCGAACCAGTCTGCGATTGATTCAAACGGTAAGTGTTTAACGCAGAATCGTTATTACAAATTCATAAGTTGTCCTTAAATTATTTTCTCGTTCTCTCATAAACTCTGACGAGTTCATTCTAGTTCCAAGTTGTTACATTGGCAACGAATGGTAAATTAGTAAGACACCTCACTTTTGATTAGATGCCAAGATGAAGATACTCTTCCAGGGAGTGTGATGCAAGTAACCTATCGTCAGAAAGGACTCGAAACAGTTTGAACTTCGAGGCTATTATTCGAATTGGAACAAATAGTAGCAAGAATTTGTGATTAAGTCGACTGTCAGGTCCTCAAACTTATCAGATGTTAGTTGTAATTGCTATCAGCGTCGGTAAAGTGCAAATATGGCTGGCAACTACACCACCAGACAATTATGGACAATTCAAATAATGGCTTGGCTGTATTAGCTGAAAAAAACGCTGCTAATTATTACACATGGGTTTATTATTTGCTGACTCATTGAACCTTTCAGATGGGTTCAAGCCCAATTGCTCGATCTTTCCAAATTCACTGTTGGGGTTTTGGCGTGGACTGTATGAAAAGTAAGGTTTTATTTACTCTTTTTTTCGGTGGCGGGCAAACCGATAGGGTAAAAAGTGACTCCAGTTGGAATTCCGGGAGAGCAGGTGATTCTGTGGGAAAGGAAGGAGCGTTCGACTTACCTTGAAGTTCCAGGCAATTGAATACAGAGCTGGCCGAGATAATCCGATGTACCGAATTTGGTGTTGAGAGTTGTTTCACACTCCAACCGTTTTTTTGATGCGTAAATTAGTAACGAGAGGTGTCCGAATAGTCATACGCCAGAGCCACGAGGCACGATTTAAATGAGTAACCAAAAAAGGAGCGATGGGAGGCTGAGGATAAAAAAAGGAGGGGCGCTATCGCCAAGCTCCTGCCGCCGAGCGAACTAAGATTATCAGACCAAGGTCCGAACATTCGCCAAGATTAGTTTATTGAAATTTGCCACAACTGGGAACTAGGAGATAAATAAATCAAGACCAGTACACTAAATATGTTTGCTCAGGGCGATAGTGCGCACAAAAATGATGAAGCTGATGCTGTAACTGCTCAGACGAGTTTCCAGCACAGGTCAAGCTCCCAAGAGTGAGTGGTGTTTGACCTCCCGCCACATTCCAGTAGTGAGAGAGGAATGAGGTCGTCGTTGCAGTATAGTATGTCAATGCAGTGCGCACCATCACAGTACAATATGAACAACCAGCTATTAAGTTGAAACACTCATTCCAGTTTAAACAACTCTTCAGTGTCATGAAAATTAACGCCTTTTTAGTAGACATACAAAGTAGTAAACTTCGATAGTACTCACATAGGCCGCCCTCCAGAGATTCGAGCCACCGTATCCCAGATGAAAGCAGGAATCCAATGAAATATTAGAGCAGACAGTTTGAACATGAGTAGAGATGCATGCGGCTTCAGCGTCGGGTACCACACAGCGTTTTTAAGCGGATATTTGTGAAGGAGAAGTTCCATCTCGACGAGATCTTTCCATCGGAAGGGGTTCACAGTGCTGGAAGTCAGGTGGAAGACCGGAGGCTTGGTCGGCCTGCAAGCGAACGACACGTTGTACAAAAATCGACAGTCAGGTAGTACTGAACTGAACTAACGCTCGACGATTCACATACTTTGTGACGGCGGCGTGCCAAGCCCCAACAACCATTCCATTGATCACGACATCGACTGGAATGTAGTCGCACACTACATTCTTGTCAATGGGTAATCGTCGCACTACGCCTTTAACGGCTCCCATGAGGAAACCTTGAGGTCCATTTTTGGATATAGTCCATCCAGGGACTGGCTCCTTCCAAGCGGCTACAACTGCAAGAACATAAGGAACAAAGAAATTAGTCGGCAGACCCAATAATTAGAGAGATTTAGCAATACAGACAATGGACGATTAGAAGCAGAGCTCCTGATATTCCAAAGGTGCATTGGATCGTGTAAGTGTGGAGACCAGACACAACAGAGTCATTATGCCAAATGCACAAGGTGACGACAGGGCAGGGCTAGTTTCTGTTATAAAAGTTGCTGAAGACCTAAACTATCAATCGGCTCGTGCCAATCGATTTTTACCGACTGGTTTGGGCATGAAATGGGTATCCTAATCCAGACCTTTCCAAATAGTAAACAAGGGTCCAAATGTACGTTCAACCCAATCGTAAATATCAAACAGAAAATAACTGCGCCCAAGAAAAATGTTAAAACTCTCAATAACTTTACTATCTAGGTTTTGTAACCTGTGAGTGTAAGCAACTGTTTTTGGAAACCTCCGCCTCTCCTTCCTTCTCCTTCAGGGCAAATGTTTTAGTGGGGGGAGAGCAGGCAGTAGTTATGTGTCTTTAGTGACTGCATGTTGCATGTTAAACATAAGGGGTTTCATTTTTGTGTTTTAATTTGTTGAATTTCAACAAATGCTTTGTACAGTTTTGGGTTGATGCCTAATACCAAGTGCGTTTACAGGGAGATAATTGTGGAAAATTGGCTCCAGGAAAGCCACTCAGCTTGGGGTTTGGAGCTAACAGGTAGTACCATAAGGAAATTAGAGTAGGAAGGCAACATGAGTACTTGTGGAATAGGCCAGGTAACGAATTTATTGTCTGCATGTCATCGAGACTGGTTTCGGGTCATCGCCTTCGTCTATCTGTACTTTCCACTTTACTCTTGTTCTTATGTAGTGGTGGTTTGGTGAAGAATAGTTAAACTCGGCAGAACTTCGTTTATTCTCCTATGGCTTGATCACGAATGCCTCACAAATCGGAAAATTTTCCCATGGGTTTTCCTTCCCCTCCCCAACTAATGACCTCCTTTTTTGTTCCGTTCAACAACCTCGATCATTTTCTGTCCACGTATCAGCCTTTCAGCCTTCCTTGATATGATTGTAGCCTTCTCCTGTGGTTACACTTCTTCTTCGTCATTGCTGTTGTTGATCAGCACACTTAGTCTTCCCCGAACTCTACGTGTTTCCACGAAATCTGGTCGGTACTACTCTTCTGTCACTTCCTCTCTGTATCTACTCTAGTCATCACCTACACACTACTGTAAAACATCACATTTGTACCAATTGGTAGTGGGGTACCTTGGGGCGCATCTGCTCTGCTACTATCCGTTACCGCTCGTCCATGTCCACCGTCCCGCCTCCGACCGATACGAACTACAACCTCCTTCACACCTCCTCCCACTCCTCTCCAGCACAAAGCGCCGTGGCCTAAATTTTTCCACAGATGGCTTCGACAGCATAGGCCCATCACTCTGGGGCCTCCTTCACGGATGCTGGATTACTGCTGCCTAACCAGGCCCTACGCCAAACGCCGTTGCTCAAGCACAACAACCCATGCTCCACCACACTCCAGTCACCAAGAACCTGACCGCTCCGTGCCCAGCAACCACAAGCGTACCTTCCCACTTGCTTGTGCCAATGAGCCTCCCCACCACCCACTCTAGAAGAGATGATGACCTCCCTCGGGAAAACGTCTAGCCATCCCCATTGCCGCGCGGCATTATCTTCCTGCAAGGGGGAGTGATGTGGGCACGATCGGATTAAGTCGTGACCTGGAACACCAGAGCCACTTCTATCAGGCAGAGCTGTTCCTTAAACAGCTCCGATTTAATCTGAAGGAGAAGAAAACTGCTGAGGACAGGGAGAGGGAGGAAAGCATTGCTGCGATCGGGAGGTTAGGAAAATCAGGTCCGCGGCACGCAACGAGGCGATCGGGTTATTCTTCTTCCAGACGCCTGCAGCAACACTTCGAACTCTCCTCGCCCCTATCTATCCTATCCGTGGCTACATACCAGGATGGAACAGACCTGTATACTAGGACGAATATACAGTACCATGAAGGAAGGAAGTTATTATTGAGAGACCCAATACCGTCCTATAACACAAAAGAATAAATAATAACGCTATAATGAACTAACACAACTTCACCCTAAGAACACCAAAAGCATTAAGTAGACAATTTCAAGGTTCTAGTTAACACTAAATACGAATTGTGAAACAATACGAATAAAAAAGTGAACTGACTTTGACTGGGTCGAATAATCACACTAGGCAAAGAAGACTCCTCCACTTCGCGTTCCGCCAAAGCCTTCGTGAAAGTGTAAGTGTTGATGTATTCTCCGAGCCAGCTGAAATTGAAATTAACGCATTATTTTAATTTATAATTTAACCCAAATCATCAGAGGCAACATATTGGGTTTTCACGATAACTATACTTAGTTTTAAACCAATTTTGCTCATACCCTTATTTTGGCGCTCCACCCCAATTTGCAGCTAAATGGTATTTTCTTTCAATTGCATTCACGGGCAAAATTTCCTCAGATGGTGTTCATATTTCTACTCAGAAGACGTGAAAATGTAAAAGCGCTGCTAAGTATTACACAATGGTTTATTATTCTTTGCGCAGCACTATTGGGACATATTCTATCAAGTCTAACGTCAAAAAATGTTAGGTGTTCGCGCGTCAAAGTTTCCCTGTCGAGATTGAGAGGGAGTTAACCCTGAGCGCTTAACTGAGGTTTGCGGGTGCATACAATTAATTGGAAATGAATCCGACAACTCCAGGAACGGGACACGGCGGAGAGGAAATCTGATTTGAAAATCGATTGTGGTCTGTTGCGAATTATTACGAAAATGCACTCACCAAACAGAGAGGAAGAGACGACGATCCCGAACGGGAGTCCTGCTGCTGGTTCATGCGGTAGAGGGTCGATCGTACAATAATAATTTGCCACCAGATAGGAAATGGTATGCGGGAAACACTCAATAGCAATAAAATAAAATTATTAAAAAAGAAGGACTTCTCTTCGTCGAATTTGGGTTAATTCACTCTGAGGGAGCGGGAAACGAAAAGGAAAGGGAGTGGAGTGGTTCACACGGGAGCTCGAGAAGTAATAATTCGCCCCAAGGCCACGAAGGTCTCTTTACCTTCACGGCCAACAGGGGGCAGCACCTTCTGAACCTAACTTTGGCCGAAACAAGGAATGTAACATGAGCATATCACCAATCCAGAAAACGATAACTCGTGGGTTCTTGAGCAATTCCGAGCCCATCCTATTCAGCAGCGAAAAATACTAGTAAACGATACCAAACATGACCTGACGAATACAGAACAACGAAAATCGACGTTTTCGAGACACCAGGTAATTTGCACTACTACTTGGTTGGAGTGAGAGGAAATGATTGTAGGCCGGTGTGATGAGGCCATCATGGGGGTGTCTCATTCGTTAAGAAATGAGATTAGGACGACTCATTCCGCAAATCAAACAGTAACGTTGTCTGAGCGATCCAAACCAAACCTCCGATTCATATCCAATTTTCGTATTTTTCGCGCGTGCACGCGCTTGAAGTCAGGTGATCAGTATCCCGACTTCACCCAAACATACAGCCGACAACCACATCCCTGGAATCATCACCAACCATATGGCTAACTCTTACTGCCGATACCGCCATTCACCACCTCGCAACATCTGCAAGATCACCACCCGGGGAGAAATGATAACTTTCGTTAAATTGTTCCATGAGTTCCGTTAACTACTGGGAATCCTCTTCACTATATTTACTAAGATTTCATGGTTGTTCATCTAGAAGCACTCCTGCATCGCTGAGGACCCCTGATCGTTTCAGCATCAATAAATATCCAAGACATTATACAAAACACGACTTAAATGCAATTAAAACGCTGCAGTTTATTATTGTCTTGCACGGCTCGAAGTAGTGTCACACCTTCACGACCCATGTCATTCGATACAGCGTCGAAAAATACCAGTAAACCATACCAAACATGACCTGACTATAACCAAACGAGGAAAATTGACATATTCTAGGTGCTAAAGCGAAAAAGGAAGACGAATTTAATTGCACCACTTGTTCACCGTTGCTCGGCCACTGCTCAATTGTCTTATCAAGCTGCCACTTCATCCGTTTTACTCTGGGTCATCATCATCCCACCTGACGTCCAGCTTCTACGTGAGCATTCTTTGAACCACAGAGGAGGGGTTTTCATTAATTTGTCAACCAATTACTCAAGTGGTAAACGAAAAAAGGAAAAAGTTTACAATAAAAGACTTGTAACAAAACAGGAAGTATATACCGGGAAATGAAATTAGGAGCTCCTAAAGAATAAATTTAAGCGAAACTAATCTAAGGTAAAATTTTCGTAGAAGCCATGTTCGAATATAAAGAAAGTTTCGTCTGACCGTAGTTGCTGTTGGAAATGTGGAGGAAAACGATCCAGGCGAGCTAGCAGGTCAGATGAAGGTGTAGCGGCGTATGGGGTGCTGCAGATCGTTGATTCCCAAATTGGGATGCTGACGAACCATTAGTAGTGGAATACCGATGACCCAGCTATTTCAAGAAGTGGACAAAAAATGAGTAGCAACTGCGTGCGGGTGAACGAAAACGGGTATGAAGGCGACGGCAGTTGAACGTCGAAACGACTCGATCCAGACGCGTTTTGATTATCGTCCAGAAGTTCACAGCACTTCTTACTTCTACATTATTAATAAATACAAACAACTACCTCCAGCGTTAACAAGCATCATTTGCCGACTTCACTAAACGGTCAGACGTTTCTTGTTATAATTTCTCGAGGACACTAGTTTCAACATTTTCCCTTTCAATTGTTCAACTTTCGTTATTCATCTGCATGCAATAGAAGTTCCTAATTTCCGTTTTTTTACTTTCCAGGGCTCTACGAAGTAAAAAGGAAAGTTATGTAATCGGCTGAAGAAAAAATTTTGAGTTTTCTTCAGATCTTTACGCTTCAGACCGTGCCAAATCAGCTCAAACTAGATATCTAGCCAAAATAAGGGTATGAGCAAAAACCACCGAAAGTTAACTATAGTGATCAAAACACCAAATTTTTTTTCTCAAAAACGGCTCTAACGATTTTGATTACATTTTTTATATTGATAGCTCGTAAAAAGACAATTATACCATAAAATTCTCATCAATGGGAAATGTTGAAATTTACAAGTGACGACCCTTCAGTTTGTTATTGGTTGACCAGGCACACGTGTTATTTCTGGTCATATGATTTTGTCTGTGAAAAATTATAGTTCGTTTCGTGACATCGTTGCCACTGACTCGTGACAATTGCCATAATTATCGACGCAACCGATTTTAGAGCGGTTTTTAGAGAAAACGGCCTAACCAAATCCCCACAAACTTGATATCTAGCCAGCAGGATACCATAGGACGCCAAAATAAGGGTATGAACAAAATCTACCGAAAGTGAACTATAGTTATCATAGTGATCAAAACACCAAATTTTTTTTTTTCAAAAACGGCACAAACGATTTTGATTAAATTTTTTATATTGATAGCTTCAAATATGGCAACTATACCATAAAATCCCCATTCGTGGGAAAATGACGAGAGCAGCACAATACATTTTCTAAATAATCGGTTTTCGCGCGGTTTTTTTTTCCTTATAAACTTCGCCGAAATGTTACTAGAATGTTTAAAAAAATATATCTTGGTGCGTTGCAACGCACAACTTTCCTTAGCTCTACGTCAATTCACTTTGCACATGGCTTTTTGTTCGTACTCAATTCATTTGAACTTGGTCAAACAACGCTTCACGGCAGCAGGAAGAGGTGGCACTTACAGTTCCGGAATTTATTGTGCAGCTCGTACTCATTCCCGGACCATTATTGAGCAATTGGTACACAGAGAATTAATGAGGCTGTAAAAGCGATTTAAAAAAAAAAGAGAATAGCACTTTTGTAGAGTTATTGAGTAAAAACTTTCAGAACTGGTGATAAGCGAAACGGCGGTAGTTGAAACTCAGGAATTTCTGGAGTGAGCCCTTCAAATTATCTTCTACTAATCAATACCTAACTTTTCTTCTCTATACATATCTCCATGAAAATACGGTGAACGAAGATATAGGACCATGAAGCAAAAATAGGTTTTTTACGCTTTTTGGCAAAACGGCTTCAACGATTATCAACAAACTTTCAAGATGTTTTCGCATAGTTAATACCTACAAATTATTTTCAATAAATGTTCCTCTGCCAGTCCATTGAACAGAGATAAAAATCAAAATGTGACGAAAATAAAGTTTTTCGAACATCTCCGTTCTTCTTCACCAGATGTGATAGATTTTACAGAGTGTCTTTTAGTCACCCATACCAACATTTTGTTCTCTATAATTATTTCTGTATATACATGTTGATCACATGTACAACATGTTGATACATGTTGTCGGAGATATAAGCCAAGTTAACTCAGAAAAGGAGACTAGTCGAATATTAATTTATCGGTATTCCACTTTTCTCGAAAACGTTGAACGAAGATATAGCGCCCGCATATGTAGGTGGTGTTCGAACTTGAAGGAATTGCGGAAAGTTGTGTGTTGCTACGCACCGCTCGGTTTTTTAACATTCTATTAACATTTCAGCGGAGTTTGTAAAGAATAAGCAGCACAATAAATTTTCGAACTGTAAGCGCTACCGCAGTTGTTTGACCAAGCTCAAATGAACCGAGTGATAAATGAATTGAGTAAGTAGAAAAAAAAAAAAAAAACCATGTACACGAGTGAATTGACGTAGAGCTAAGGAAAATTGTGTGTTGCAACGCACCAGATATTTTCCCCTTATTTGTACATATTACACAATCCTCTCGGTCAACAAACGCTAAGCGCCTGTAGGAAATTGGCACGAAGTGACGAGTCGAGCTGACGGAAATGAGAGCAGGCTACGAAGAAATGATAACTTTCGCTGTATTGTCCCGCAAGTTCTTACAATTAGTAGACGCGATTTTTTTTTTCAATTTTTTTTATTGTCTGCTCCGTCTTTGATCTATACGCAGTCGCAGCATCGAAAAATACCTTGAAAACGATACCAAACGCGACGTAATTACGATAAAACAGCCAAAATATGGACAATTTTGTGGACAATTTTTTGTTCATAATGACCACGTGTTTCGTCCAATCGGATTGCCAAGCAGACCGGCACCACTGGATACCAAATAGAAAGACAAAATATAGCCCAGACATTGCAGTTTTGTAATTTCCACGCCTAGAAACGGAGTGTCAAATTATGAGGGGAGGGGGGAGTTCAACAGAATTCCAAAATGAACAATAAACCAAAATCTGAAGGTAACCCGACTGTTTTTCTCCTACTTTTATAACTTTTTTTTCTACTTCGTAGTGCCAAGAAAAGTAAAAGTTCGAAGTATCATTACTGTGATGACCAGTCAATTATTGTTGTATGTTTTGGCTGCTTTTGATTTGATAAGAAAGTCGACTATGTATTTGGAAATCATAAAATGCGGCAGTTTTCTTTTGATCGTATTCCACCCTAAACTTACTCCGAAGTTTTCTCTTCAATATCAAGGTCTGTGGACGTTTGAACGAATTCAATCACTTCTTTGGCAGATGCAGACGTGGGGTAGATTTTTTCTTCGCTGCTGAGCATGTGAGAGTTGACATATGCACTCGATACGTGAAGCAGAGCCTGTAAGAAGAGAAGACGAGAGTCAGTTAAGTCGGTTGGAACAAAATGACGCAAATAACCTCTTTTCTTTAGGGTGAAAACAATTGCGTCGAGTAACACGAACCGGCTCTTAAGATATCAAACAACGAACGTCACCTTCAAATCCGAGATCTGTTTACAAAGCTCGACAATTCTCCTGGTCCCGAGCAAATTGATGTTGACCGTCGTCTTCAAATTCGCTCCGAAATCGAGAGTCGCCGCCGAATGGAATACGACGTCAACTGAGTCCGTGAGAGTTTTTCTGTCTTCTGGGCTGAGGCCTAATCCCTCTTCGCCAACGTCGCCTGCGACAGCCTCGAGCCTGCTGAAGACGTCGGTGCCGCGGGATTTAATCAACTCGTTGAAAACCTGTACGCGCACAAAACAATTGGTCAATTTAATCCATTTAATCCCGCAATAATTATCTCAAGCCTCCTTTGGAAGTAACAAATTGATCCCAAACAGGGGAAGCCCCTAACAGCCAGCCAGTTGACCTCCTCCATCATTCAGTTCTTCGAAATATAAGAAAAACTCGCTATTCGAGGCAAGCCAAATCAGTAAGTATCAGTTTTTTGACCTCGGAATGCCCGCACCTGCCTTAATGTCATTGTTTCCCCTTACCCCCTTGTTACCTGTAGGAATGGGTATTTTCAACGGCGAAGGATTTCCCGCTTCACCTGGGCATTCGGCAATATCATTTCCTCCCCCTCCTTGTCACTTTCCTCTCGACAACACACAGCTCCTCCAAATCCATTCAACAACGAACTCACGACCCATACAGTTTGCCATCTTCCGATACAGTTTTCCGCGCCAGTTCACGCATATTACGAATCATCCCCTTTTGTACATAAACTCCACTCAATTCATTGCGCATAATACAGTCCTCCTCACGCTCACCGAGTTTCTTTTATGTCGATCTTCAACTCTCGCTCTCTCGTGCGCCCAACATTTGTCTTTTCTAGTAACTTTTAGTATTTGTAAAGGCTCGTTCCTGCACACTGCGACGCGTTACGTACAATTCAAACTGGAATCAAAACAAGGCGGTGCTCACCGAATTTTTTTTAATATCTTCGAGGCGCTCCGACGCGCTCTTTCCTTTCTTGGGGCGGACAAGCACGTATATTTTCGCAACTTCGGTGCACCTCAGGAGCTTTTCAACTAAAGCGACTCCGACGAATCCGGTTCCGCCGGTAAGGAAAACGATTTTCCCGCTGTAAAAATCCTTGACGGGTGTTAAGGACATGGCGCCTCCTGCGAACAAAGGGTATAAAGCCAACGTAATTTATCAAATAATACTGGGAAGAGGATAATGAACAAAAGATTGTACATAATATCCAAACGTACAAACAATACAAATTGATTGCAAATTAATTAGTAAAAAGAATCAAATTAAAAGTCAAAACCAACTCTTTCTCCACTGCCCAGCCCTCAAATGACAATGCAACGCGTCATGACGCTTGACGTGACCCCCATGAGTACGCACCATACCGACCATTTTCCCAAATAGTGTTTTTCAGGCTCAGTAGGTCTTGAAGCGAAACGATCTGAAAAGAACTCTGTTCGCCATTTGGTCAATTGGCGAGCTGTTCAGACTTGGAGGTTTCCCTGTTGGGGCTCTTGACCCTTCCTTCCTGGATTAGTCCTATTCGCGAGCCCAACTACGCATTTTTCCCCTCTTCCGCTCAACTTTGGAACTCTAAATGGGACATTCGTGCTACGCTTTCGTTCGCGCTCACAGCTCACAAAGGCGTCCTCTGCTAACATTCCGTATATTCATTCGACTATTTTTCTTGAACATTACGTGTTTAACACAGTCTTTTTTCACGCTCCCCGAGTTCGCTTTCATTTCGCGCTCAAGCTCCCCCTCGTGTGCGCTGAACTCAAATTTTTTTGGCCGATTACATAACTTGCTGCAAAGGTCTGTAATAACTACGTTCTCCGAATTTGCACTGAGACATATACATAGAGAAGTTATTTACCGGTCATTATAACACGGTTACAGCCATTTTCGCAAAAATATGAAGAATACGTTTTCATGTGCCCCCCCCCTCCCCTCGCATAAGACTGTTATGTCTCATGCCGACACAGACCAAAGGCCGAAATGAGGTTTTTTCGATTTCACTACTCGACAAACAGTAAAGGTCTGAGCTTAAACTCGCTCTTACTTTTACGCGATTGCAATTTCTATACCCTTTGGGTAGTAGAAAGTACAGTTGTTGAGAAATCTACAGTATTATTACAACAGATGGTTCAACGGGGTTCTTCAATATATTATTTTTGGTATCGTTCTTTAACAACACTCAAGGTTTTCTTGTTTCTCCTAAAATAAGATTATCTCAGTACTTACACGTCATATCCTCGACACAAAAATGATCGTTTGAGAGCTATCGTTAGGGCAAAGGTACCGCCACGTGATCTAAAACTACCGTTCTCAACAGACGATTAGGGGTTGTTTTTACCCCTTATGATTAATCCCGCTCTGTCACTTTTGAACCCGCTAAAAGTTCAGAAAACTACATTCTCCCCCCGTAAATTCGACGACCTTTCTATACATACTGGCGATGTACCATTGTCCAATTCATTTTTACGGAAACATTTACACAGAACAAAATGTAGGTCCAGTTAATTACAGCGGTTTTTGAGAAAATTGGAAAAGCTGTAAATTAATGTACTTCAAATAGATACAGAAATGGTTGCAGAGAAGAAAATGTGGGTACAGGTTGACAAGAGACCAAATTCAGCGAAGCAGTTACACTGCAAATTACGAAAATTATTTTAAAAAAAACATAATTTTCGACACATTTGGTTTTTATCTCTGTTCAATGGAGCTCTTGATTGGACTACCTCGCCAATTTTTCTGAAGATTCTAGTAACATTTGAGCGGAAACGTCGAAACGTGTGGTAATTTATTGTGCTGCTCTCGTAATTTTCCACGGATGGGAATTTTATGGTATTGTAGGATCCGAATCGGACGCGCGAAGTCTAGGAGATGCACCCGGGCGACGAGCAACGCATCCAGGAGACGAACAATAGACGCGTCCATAACATGATAGTACGAATCTCGAAACACAACAGTCGGTGTATGAATCGTGGAATAGCAAGTTGTATTTGACTTGAAGTTTGAAGTATAATCGTTCACAGCCCTCAATAGTTTTTATATCATCCCCTACAATTTCGTTGTGTTATTTGGAGCTGTTCACACGAACAATTTAATATAAATCGTCATGGCGGATTTTGAGAAAAATTACTTTCCGCTACCCAAAGGGAAAGGGAAGTATAGTAATCGTGTCAAAATTTAAAATCACTAACACAAACGGTGGGTACAGCTTTCGTACAAGTACGCAACCACGAGGGACATTTTATGTCTTTTTCTTTAAAAAATCTGTTAAAAACTACGTTTGATTGTGCTCGTTCGATATAATGGCCGCGCCAATTGCAATTGACATCATCACTTAGTCACTGAGGTTATGAAAACGTGTGATGTTACCAAGCGTTAGATTTTGTAACAGACGTTACCATGCACTTAACCCAACACAAAGTTCGTGACGCTTCTCCGTAACATCTCCGGCGTTACATTTTCGAGTTTATGTAGCAAAGTAAAGACATAAAATGTCAAAAAAAATTAGTGTTTTGACCGCTATGATAACTATACTTAGTTTTGGACGGTTGTTGCTTATACTCTCATTTAGGTGTCTCATGGTAACCTGCGGGATAGATATTAAGATTGAGCTGATTTGGTTCAGCCATTTTCTACCGATAGCGTTCACAGACACTTTTTTTCTCCCAAAGCTCACCGTAAAAAAAGAGAAACTAAATAAATAATAAGTAAGTAATTGGGGGGGGGGGCAGACTACCCTATGCTGGCTCTAAGATAGAAGAATTGGGATGGGGAAGGAAAGGAGGATAAGAGGATGTTCCGCGATAGAACGACCACCAGTTAAGGTATGACCCGAGCAACACGCGGAGAACGCTTGCTGTCACACCCAGCCGACGCATCTCGTCAGCACTTTTCTTGCACCACACACCACGCTAGGACACCGCCAAACGAAGTTCCGTCCTGTCGTATTTGCGCTTCTTGGCTTGACAAGCTAGCGAAAGATCCCGGCTGCCAAATACCACCCAAACATCCTGGATCACTGCAGACTGGTCGGGGCCAACAGCGCGATGTCAGGCCTCAGTCCTTCTACAGAGACGACCCGGTAGTGCCGCTCCCTCTCCATTCTCACAATGCACCAGCGACCTGCTTGCAGACAACGTCATGACGCTTGACACAGCCCCCATGCGACCACCTGATTCAGTGACTCAAATGGATTACCACATACAGCGAGCATTCACTACGTTACGATCCCGTCTTCTTGAGCACTTCATCGCTGTAGACAACACGCACACCCAGAGCTTCAACTAGACCGGCCCCGGTGTTTGAGATGCTGTCTAATTGTAAATATTTAGAGCAGCAACGTGCTGATCTTGAGCTAAAGTGTATCGTGGTAAGTCGGACGTGGCCATTAACGATGAAGGGCTTGAGGAAGAATCACCTACACGAGGGAATTATATTCGATTATTATACGATTTATTTAATGATTTTCAATGTCGAGATTGCATGATACTGAAATAGATTAAACGGACGTAAAATGTACAATTTGTGAAGTAAAAATAGTAACTTTTATGATACCAGGCAGAAACAAACAATTATTAAAAAAACAGACCATTTTCCAAAATAGTGTTTTTCAGACTCTGTAGACCTTGAAACGTGAAGATCTGAGAATAATTCAACATTTTATTTATTTTTCATCCGATTCTTTAACTTTCCTCTCTACTTCGTAGAGCCGAGGAAAGTAAAAATGTCAGCAAAAACTTCCAAGGAAACGAATTGTAGCAGAGAGTTCGAAATCTCATCGAGACAGCCCAAGCCCCGAGAAGATTGCCCACTCATCGTTTAGCTATAATTCCCACTAATGTTCCTTTCAAGGACTTGACGAGAGGTTCTCAATTCGAACCGGGTGCTGTACCGTAAGTTTAGGATGTTGTGTACGACACAATACGCCATGTTAGGAATCATTTAATAACACTATTGTTGCGCAGTGTTTCGCGAAGTAGTCAGCGCTTATTTTGTTGTTATTATTATCTGCCCAACCTGATGTTTTGCAGTTAGGCTTCTTATAAATACGCACTTACCCAACGACCAATGTTCCAACGGATGCGATAATTGTTCTTTACAATTGCGCTATTAAGAACTCTCTCGCGCGAAGAGAACAAACACAATAATTGTTCTCCTACATAAACTCAATTGTGTGCAATATCTACGAGCGCTGTATCCTCGATAAACGTTTTTCTACAGAAAGTGCAAAATGCGGGCATTAGTTAATTGGTCGACATCTTAAAGCCGTTTATGAGAAAATTTGAAAAAGACTGTTTCGGGTTTTCCGACATATTTTGCCTTATATCCCCGTTCAGCTGATGGTTACGGTGAACCAAATGGGTATAGGTTGCAAGAAGGCCCTTTAAGGAGAGCCGTCCGCGAGTGGAAACCTTGGCATCTGTGTAAATTCACAGGTGGATCTTCCACACTCGAGCAACATCACTTCCATGATCCCCCCCTCTGGACCAGCACATGGCTAAGACCAATCAGACAATACTGAAGACAAACAAATTTCTTCTACTCGCTACAGCGCAGCTCTCCTCTGACAAAACAGCTAAATTTGGCACGGAGGTACGTAATGTGACGAGAAAATGAAATACTTCGCGCGACACATCAAACAACTTCCTCGATCCCACGTACACTCAGCATTTTTCACTCAGTTCATTTCTTAGTGCAACACAACTGGACGTTTGGCGTTGAATGTGTTAGCGCTCAAAGTTCCAGAATTTATTCAATAGCTCCTGTTCATGCCACGACCATTTTTTTAAAATTTGTATTTATTTATTTAGTATATACAGAAAAAACGTATACAATAAAATTACCTATGCTACTCCCCACTATAAGCATAGCTTGTGCTGTGGGGAGGAGTTACAAACAAAGAGTGCAATTATCGAGAAAAAAACAATTGGTACACAGATAATTAATGAGGCTGTAAACAAGAATTTTTTGAAGAAGGATAGTAATTACTTTTGCAGAATTATTGGGTAATAACTGTTGGAACTGGTAGTAAGCGAAACAGCGGTTGTTGAAATTCAGGAATTTCTGGAGTGAGCCCCATGTATCTCATGAGCGTTTTTTAACACTCACCCTATAGGTATTGGATTGGACTACAATACCAATTTCTTTTAACATTCCAGCGGAGTTTATAAGGAAAACCGCGCTAAAAACGCTTTTCGTCGACAATTTTGATAATTTAATGTGCTGCTCTTGTCATTTTCCTACGAACGGGAATTTTATGGTATAATTGCCTTATTGAGAGCTATCAATATAAAAAATTTAATCAAAATCGTTAGAGCTGTTTTTGAGAAAAAAAATTTGGTGTTTTGATCACTATGATAACTATAGTGAACTTTCGGTGGATTTTGCTCATACCCTTATTTTGGCGTCCCATGGTAACCTGCGGGCTAGATATCAAGTTTCAGGTGATTTGGTTCTGTCGTTTTCTCTAAAAACCACTCTAAAATCGATTACGCAGACAATTTGGGTAATTTATTGTGCTGCTCTCGTCATTTTCCTACAAATGGTGATTTTATGTAATAGTTACCTTATTGGGAGCTATCAATATAAAAAAGAAGACAAACTGGCGGTGCAATTTCGAGGGAAAGCTAAAGTAAAGGAATAATTTATTTGTATCATTGTTAATTATAAAAGAAACCTATTCAAGGACAGTACAACAGCGCATACGATATTTTATGGGGGTTTATCTCACGTAAAGTAATCTTTTAATCTTTTCTTAAAAATAGTCAGTGATGAGAGCGAGCGAAGGTGAACAGGCAAACTATTATAGAGCGTCATTCCTCTAAAATCATAAACAATCTGCAAAATCAGTTTTTGGTTTGAGCCCCGAGTCACACCCTTTGCTATATAGGGAAGCTCGCCCTTCTGCCCCTTCTTGAACACCTTAATAATTGTTACTTCATCCCTCAGTTTAAAAAAAGGGAGGATATTCATACCCCGGAACTGCTGGGTTTTTTTTCGTTAAAACTTTTATGAGCAATTTCTGTGCCACCGAAACACGCCTAAGAAGACCCGCACCTGCAACAACTCACCACGATAAACCATAAACCGTTAGAGATTGTACTGGCGCAAAATAAAGCATTCTGATTGATTTTTTAAATAAGAAACCTCTTGTCTCTCTAGATATGTACACCAACTTGCGGAGCCTAGATACCAACAAATCGATTGCCTGTCCCACCTTAGACACTGATCAATCTCAACTCCCAGATAACGCAAAGACGAGGTCAGGCTAATTTCCGGACACCCACACGCAATACTCGGAGGAGACTCGCCTGGAACACCTGATGGCAGACCAGTGCAAGACCCCTCATGACACTTTAATACATCAAGGCACGGAACATCGCTGTTTCTCGGTGCTAAGGCAATGAAATGAGTGCGTACGGAATTCAAGAGAATGCCAACACGGTTTTTACTTTCCGCTAGCCGAAGGGAAAACCAAAAATTGGTTTTTTACGCTTTTTGGCAAAATGGCTTCAACGATTATCACCAAACTTTCAAGATGTTTTCGAACAGTTAATACCTACATATTGTTCTCAATAAATGTTCGTCTGACAGTCCATTGAACAGAGATAAAAATAAAAATGTGTCGAAAATAACGGTTTTTCGAACATTTCCGTAAATTCCAGGGTAACTTCTTCAACAGATGTGATAAATTCTAATGGAGTGTCTTTAATTCACCCATACCAACATTTCGTTCTCTATAATTATTTCTGTATATATATGTTGAAAGGAGATATAAGCCAAGTTAACTCAGAAAAGTAGATTTGTCGAATATTAATTTATCGGTATTCCACTTTTCTCAAAAATGGGTCTAACGATTTCGATCAAACTTACGGAGTACTCTCAGCTAACTAGTCCCTACATTTTGTTCTCTATAAATGTTTCTGTAGAAATACGTTGAATGAAGATATAGCGCCCCTTCCCCGTATATTCCCGTATGTGTAGCTGGTATTCGAACTTACGGGGGTGGCGGAAAGTTGTGTGTTGCTACACACCGCTCGTTTGAAAACGGATTGTTTTGTTATGGAATTATCGGGTAAAAACTGCGAGAAATGGTAGAAGTGAAACGACGGTCGGAATTTCTGGGGTTGCTCCTAATTATCTTTGAGTGCTATTCAAGAGATTATTATAAGAAAACTACCGCCCTGATTGTTCTGAGAATGCTGGTATTATTTTAGGGTAATTTTTAAAGAACTCCCCTAAAACCCGCTTTCTTCGAATTGTTCGTCGATTTATTCTGCCGCTTTCGTCATTTTCCAGAGGACGATAATTTTATGGTATTGTCGCGCTGTCGATACAGAAAGTTTAATCAAAATTGAGCAGTTGTTGAGAACAAGTGGTGTTTTGATCACTATGTGAATTTAGGACTAATTTTGCTAATACCCTTATTTTAGTGTGCTCTGTTGACCTGCAGACAAAATACCAAATTTGAGCCGATTTGGTTGTTTTCTCTCTATTATGTTCGCAGACACACACAGACAATTTTCCCAAAAGGTGTTCTTCGTAATAGTCGTAAATAAACTAAAAATATTTTTTTCCTTTTCACTTTGTAGAGCTATGGAAAGTAAAAAGTGTTGCATTGGTCGTAAGCGCGGCAAATAGCTGAATGAAAGGGTTATCTGATGCGTTACGCCAGGTATTTGCAGTTATTTCCGTAAATCTATGCACTCCAGTTATGTGCTGTACCCACAAAATCATTTGCTCTTCCAGTTATCGTTCTGTCGTTGCCGCTGTAACCGTCTGCAATCGTATTTTGGAAGGTTTTTCGAGTGCACATGATGAGAGTTACGTTAGCCGTCCGTAACTCCGAAGAGATATTCGCTACCAAATGCGTACACGACGACGTATAAGTAGCGATCCCTCGGATAAATTTACTCCTCCGTTCGCTCGGAAAAAGAAAAACTTCCAGAGATCAAAGTGGTACTGGAAATTGAGCTTAGGCGGAAAAAAAGAGAATGAGAATTCAACGGCGTGACCTAAATAAACCGAACTCGACCAAACCAGACCCCCCCCCCCCCTTTGGCTCACTAAATCGAAGGCAGCTTTTGCGGTGGCAGAGACCAGATGCGAAATTGGCGAACATCTTCGACACGAATAGAAGAATTATTTCCTAATCATGATGACATTTATGGAAACCGCGAGCGGACTTCACTCGCCTCTTCCGTAACTCCTGAAACCGTTTCAAAGTTGAGTCTGCCAAAACATGAATGGATTCGCTTCATAAATCAAAAGTCCCTTCGAATTAACCAAAATTAGGGACTGGGAGCAACGACTTGCTCTGCTTTACGTCCGTCACAGACTCGAAGTCGAGTTTAATAGTGATCAGCGTGTAACTCATCCAGCACAAAGAGTGCCCTATATTTTCCATGTTTAATGCAGCCGATTTCAAGGACACTCATTTTTTGTATTTTTATGGTAATAGAACTGGAACTAGATCTTCACAGTCCAATCGTCGCCTACCGCCTTTGTCTCTCCTTGATCTTATGAAGTACAAAGGAAAACCGGCTAAAAAACAGGAATATCTGGTGCGACGCATCATTCAACTTTCCTCAGCCCTACGTGCGTTTGGCAATTTGTATCGCTCTAGCAACTAATCAAAATATCTGGTGCGTTGCAACACACAACTTTCCTTAGCTCTACGTCAATTCACTTTGTACATGGCCAATTCCATTTAATCAATTCATTTATCACTCAGTTAATTTGAACTTGATCAAACAACGCTTTACCGCAGCAGGAAGCGGTAGCGCAGTTCCGGAATTTATTGTGCTGCTCGTACTCATTGCAGGACCCATATTGAGCAATCGGTACACCGATAATTAATGAGGCTGTAAACACGAATTTTTTGAAGTGGATAGTAATCACTTTTGTGGAGTTATTGGGTAATAACTGTTAGAACTGGTAGTAAGCGAAACGGGCGTAGTTGAAATTCAGGAATTTCTGGAGTGAGCCCCATGCATCTCATGAGCGTTTTTAAACACCCACCCTTTAGGTATTGGATTGGACTACGATACCAATTTTTTTTAGCATTCTACTAACATTCCAGCGGACTTTATAAGGAAAAAACTGCGCTAAAAACGCTTTTGGTCGAAAATTTTGATAATTTATTGTGCTGCTCTCGTCATTTTCCCACGAATGGGAATTTTATGGTATAGTTGCCTTATTGAGAGCTATCAATATAAGAAAATGTAATCAAAATCGTTAGAGCCATTTTGAGAAAAAAAATATTTGGTGTTTTGATCACTATGATAACTATAGTTAAATTTCGGTGGATTTTGTTCATAGCCTTATTTTGGCGTCCCATGGTGATTTGCGGGCGAGATATGAAGTTTGAGGTGATTTGGTACGGTGGTTTTTTCTAAAAACCGTTCACAGACACACATACACACAGACCATTTTCCCAAATAGTGTTTTTCGGACTCAGGAGAGTCTGAAACGTAAAGATCTGAAGAAAACTCAAAAAAAAAAAATTTTCAGCCGATTACATAACTTTCCTTTCTACTTCGTAGAGCCAAAGAAAGTAAAAAGGAAAATGAAAAAGGAGCTCAAGATGAAATGGAAATGCGATATGTGCTCTGCCGGGTCGGATAAAAAAGAGCTTGAGTTAAGCACTGAGGTAGGAAATGATTCTAGTGGCAGTGAATCGTCGGATGGGCAAGTAGATCGTAATGCTCCAACAACTTTCACTAAGGAGGATATAATAGGATTATTTAAACAGTTTGAGGTGAAATTGGGTACAACGGTGCGTGAGGCTGTTCTCTCGGAGATTTGTGAGTACGTAGAAAGATTGGAGAGACGTGTTGCAACCATTGAAACTACACTCATGGCCCAGGGCTCCAAATCGGATGGTTTACAACAACAATTGAATGGTATTTCTGCGGATTTTAATGAACTCAAGGGAACTAATCTCGTTGAACGAGTGGAACGAGTTGCTGAGTCTTCTGCTTCTGTGCCAACTGAAAATCTGCCGGATGCGGGCAGTTTTCGTTTAGAGAGGGTATTATCCGAATTGAGGGAGCGCTAGAGGCGTGCAAAAAATGTTGTTTTTTATGGTATTCCGGAGTCGACCTCTGTGTCTCTGACCGTTCGCATTGAAGACAGTGATTGTCTCAGGGCTGCTTTTGTAAGCTCTCCGTGGATTTTCAGAACACTGTTTAGAAAAGCAGTCGCATTCGTAGACGTGTGAGTGTAAAGATTCGCCCCTTGATGGTCGCTGTGAATGACTCTTCTTCTGTATCCAGGGTTTTGAACGCTAATCGATCAAATCCTGCACCTTATCAGATCACAGCAGGTGCGAGACTAACTCAAGCAGCTTGGACGTGAACTGGATCGGCGTCTGAATTCTGGTGAGGTTGATTTAACTTTTGAATATGTCTCCGGATTTCCTCAGATAATTTCAGGCACTCCCAAGCTCCAGCACTCGTCTCCTCCATCTCAGTCAGCATAAAACGATTAAATAGCGCGACGTGAAGCGGACATGCTTCTGGCAAAACTTTGACTTTTATGTGGAAACCGGTAGCACTTTAGTTCTGGAATTTATTTTTCGGACTTAGTAGCCGTACGTCTCTGCGCATAACTTTCCTTAGCACTACCCAGGGCTAAGAAAAGTTCACATGATCATTTTTACGCTCCTGATTTGAGATAACGGCCTGCGCATTGCTGATTCAGAACGCGCAGCCTGTAAGGGTTAACTATTATAGCGCTCGAAACACCCAACCTTTTTTTTCTCTCGAAAACAGCTCCAATGATTTCGACGAAATTTCGTATGTGAACAGGTCCAAATAACGCAACGACAATATAACATTTTAATTTGTGGGAAAATCACGATAGCAGCACAATAAATTAACTAACTTTGCGACGAAATATATTTTAGTGGCTTTTTCTTATAAATCCCACTCATATGGCAAAAAAATAAGGATAGTAAACCCAATGGTCATGAAATAATCGGAAGCAACCTCCGGAATATAAATTAACGTTTTGTTGACTTTTTTGCCCTGTTTCCCCTATCATTACAGAAATTGTTGACACGAACCATTCCATTAAAAAATATAAGTACTTGATTGGACCTCAATTTTTCTGAAGCTTCTGGTAACATTTGAGCGGAGTTTATGAGGAAAAAACTGAGCTAAAATCGATTTTCGTTGAAATGTTCGGTAATTTATTGCGCTGCTCTCGTCATTTTCCCACGAATAAGAATTCTATGGTATTGTGGTGTCATACGGAGCTCGCTATACACACAATTTAATCCAAATAGTTGGAGTAGTTTTAGGAGAAAAAAATATTTAGTGTTTTGATCACTATGATAACTATAGTTTGTTTTGGGCGGATTTTACTCATACCCTTATTTTGGCGTCCCATGGTAAACTGCGAACTAGATATCAATTTTGAGAACGGTTGGTTCATCCGTTTTCGCTCAATCGCTTTCAGATACTCACACACAGACCATTTGCTAAAATGTTCTTTAGACAACCCAAAAGATTGTTTTTAGCCGATTACTTTAGTTTCCTTTATACTAAGTAGAGCCAAAGAAAGTAAAATGTATTCACAGCCCCACCAATGACCGGTTGTTAAATGAAGGTATAAGTAGCAGCAGCCTAATAATTACAGGAACTTTAAGGAGTTTCCAGGAAGTTATGTTTTACAAAGCGAATAGATTGGTTAGAAGCTTAAAACAAGATTGAAGAAAGCAGGATCAGACATTTTTTCAAATTACTTCCGCCCCACGTTTCCTCTACTATTTTTATTATTTGTACTCAGCCTTCTAACGTCAAGTGATCAGAAATTGTCCCTGGACGTATTTATTCGCCAAATGGGCAACTTTCGAGGTTTTCACATTTCCATCAGTATGCCCTTATTGATTACCTTTCAATAATAAATGACAAGCGAAGGGACTCGAGTTTCAAAATTATAACAGCTTTCGATTTCAACGCATCTTTACGATTGGCTAATAGATTACAGTACGCGTGTGACCCCCCGACTGACGTAAGTCACTTTTAGCTTCCGAGGTCAAAATCCTGGTGAAAGCGAAACAAACCTATTATGAAGAGGTTCCCATATTTTCCCCAAAATGTCCCGTTTCTCCGTCGACAATCGAGTTTGCGTTCGTCTGAAGACTTCGCCGTCCAAATTCCAAAACTGTAGACATAAACCCCTTTAATAAATTGTGATGGCAGTCCTATCAATTACCTACACGTCGGTTGTTTAATAAAGATCGTGGCGTAAGTAGCAGCAACCCAATAAAAATGTTTTAAGGCGGCAGCGCATTTCTACGCAGAACGTTACATTTTACTGAGTGGAGTTTACGCAAGTGGAGCTGAGGAAAGTTGTACGATGCGTCGCATTATATATTTATGAAGTAGTTTGCCAATCGGTGAGCCGTTGATATCCGTAATTAACGACAGTTAAATGCCATTTTGGTGGTGAATGAACATTTGAGAAACCCTTCAGAATTTCCAAAGATAAATGCGCCGTCGTTATGAGCAGTTAATGGCCTTTTTTTCGATTGTTGGCCTGTTCCTTGGGGTAAAATAGTGTTCGTAACGTTTGCCATTGCATCATCGCTAGTTGAGGAGACATTTTGTAGCGTCACTCCGAACTTCATCTCTTAACTGCAAGCGCCGCGACCACCTCGTGGCCATTGTTCAGAATACTAATGAATTTTGTCAATCCAACGAGTCGTTAATTTGCGCACGTTGAACAACAATTACTAATCAAATAAAATTAAAATAACCTCGGCCGTTTTTAAATTGCAAAGTAAAGAAAAATCCTTGCTCTCGAGTCGTCGACGAGTGAATTTGTGCGCGGCCACACCTTTTTATTCGGTTTTACTCGCCCTATTTAGACTACTCAGTTCACTGCAGACTGCAGAACGGTACGTGCACGGTTCTAACATCCACCGTTGACCGTGCCACATTTGTCGCACTACGGGACTATTTGTGCGTGTGAATGTAAAAATGTGATAGACGACTATAGGAGCGTGAAAACCGATTAGTTCCAGCTCGTTGACACATACAAATCCAAAAAATGAGATTTTTGTACACCACCTCGAAATCGGATACTCTACACATGAGAAATATACGTAAAGATCCAAAGAAAACAACTTTTTTTCAGACGTTTGATGAATGAAAGTAACAAATAAGCCCAAGAAACCAAAGTAGTTGAGTTCCGGAATTTCCTGAGTTGCCCTTAATTATTTTGTAACCGTTATTAAACCACTACAAGTACTTTTTTGACGCTAGTTACAATTGAGCGGGATTTGTACCAATAAGCTTTCAGTAATGAAAATTGTATAACACTGTTCACCTCTTAGAAACTGCTTATACTAATATCTGGTGCGTTGCAACACACAACTTTCCTTAGCTCTACAACAATTCACTTTGTACATGGCTAAATCTATTTAATCAATTCATTTATCACTCAGTTAATTTGAACTTGGTCAAACAACGCTTTACGGCAGCAGGAAGGGGTAGCGCTTATAGTTCCAGATTTTATTGTGCTGCTCGCATTCATTTCAGGACCATTATTGAGCAATTGGTATACAGATAATTAATGAGGCAATAAACACAAATTTTTTGAAGGAGGATAGTAATCACTTTTGCAGAGATAATGGGTAATAACTGTTATAACTGGTAGTAAGCGAAACAGCGGTAGTTGAAATTCAGGAATTTCTGGAGTAACCCCCATGTATCTCATGAGCGTTTTTAAACCCTCACCTATTAGGTATTGGATTGGACTACAATACCAATGTTTTTTAACATTCTACAAAAATTCCAGCGGAGTTTATAAGGAAAAAACTGCGCTAAAACGCTTTTCGTCGACAATTTTGATAATTTAATGTGCTGCTCTCGTCATTTTCCCACGAATGGGAATTTTATGGTATAATTGCCTTATTGAGAGCTATCAATATAAAAAGTTTAATCAACATCGTCAGAGCCATTTTTGAGAAAAAAATATTTGGTGTTTTGATCACTATGATAACTATAGTTAACTTTCGATGGATTTTGTCCAAACCTTCATGTTGGCGTCCCATGGTAGCCTGCGGGCGAGATATCATGTTTGACTGGTTTTGGTACGATGGTTCTCTCTTAAAATCGTCCACAGACTATTTTCCCAAATAGTGTTTTTCGGACTCAGGAGGGTCTGAAACGTAAAGATCTGAAGAGAACTCAATTTTTTTTTTTTTCAGACGATTACATAACTTTCCTTTCTACTTCGTAGAGCCAAGGAAAGTAAAAATATTAACCAAAATCATCAGAGGCGTTGTTGTGAAAAAAAGTGGTGTTTTGACCACTATAACCATAGTTTTAGATCTTTTTGGTCATACTCCTTATTTTTGCGTCCCGTGTAGCTAAATATCACATTTGAGCTGATTTAGTGTAGTCGTTCTCCCTCACGTTCAGTAACAGACACGCAGATAATTGTCTCAAACGGCGTTTTTTTGGGAATTTAAGCAATTAAAGATCTGAGGACGCTCAAAGAAAATTCAGCCGACATTAGCGTTCTCATAGTCATGTTGTTAGAGGAATAGGCGATCATAAAATAATTAGGAACTACTCACGAAATTCCCTTCGTGTTTTGACATGAATTTTCTCCTCAGCTGTTTTCCTAAGATGCCAGACAAGTGAACAGGGCGAAAAATTCAGGTCGGCGGCCCCAGAAATTACTTGTACGCTAATAACTCAATAAATTCCGGAATAGTAAGCACTGCTAGGGTCTGCATGAAAGGTTATGTTCTTGCCAGTTGATGTAAACAGAAGAAAAACGGCTTGAATTAGCAAACAGAGCAAGAAAAATCGCCGAATGTAGAGCTGAGGAAAGTTATATGGTGCGTAGGGCAAGATATTGTGGAATAGGCGAGGCAGGTGGCGTCTGCCAAGTAATTGATCTGCTGGCAATTGTCTGCTCACAATTTACCCGTTTGCAATAAATGCAAGAGGTTCAACTGCGCACTTCACTTCTGGAGATTGCTGTACAACTCTGCGCAGGGCCAAGTTAAATGTAGGTACTTGTCTATAACGGACCGTCATAATTAAACACGGAAGCTTCAGTTTGTTCGTAGTTCATTAAAAAACGCTTCGCAGACATTAAACATCGATGCCGCGGACCCAGATGGCCACCGGGAAGTGCCGTTGACTGACCTCCCGCAAAGCACATCAACCGAATTCCACAATCGTCACCTTTATTCCCACGACTCAAACCACACACTAGACTTTCACGTTTCTTACGGTATCATAATTGACAAACCGACGAAGTTGACAGGGAAACGCCCGAAGGCTATTCGGAAGTAACGGGGCGGTATTACAAGAACAAACAAATCCCCGACGAAAGTCGAATAACAGGAAGGAAATTGACAACCAACGAAAACATGTCAACAACAATTAACGTGCAGTAGACCTACCTTGATAAGATTCCAAAACGAAGTCACGAATCGGTGAAATAGTAGGTCGCAAATTACAGAGAAATTATAACGAAATTCGGTAAAGCCTCGAAGCCCACCTACTTGCAACTATCAAGGGAGAGAGAGACGAGTCCGGCGAGTGCCGAAGTAGAAGAATGAATGCACTGAGCGCTTTATAAGACAGTTACACTGGCGACAGGAGTACCCGTGGAGTGGGGCTCCTGAGAACGCTGTGACAATTCGCAGCTCCGGAACGGTGAGCGCTTTATCCTCGAATTGTAGTTCTTTAAGAGTTACCGAGAAATATATGTGCATTAATTTAAACACATTAACTTAATGAATCTAATAGTTATAACATAAACTATGTACATTTCAGCATTTTCACATCAGCCCTATATTTAATTAAATTGTAAAAAATCCCGAAATTTATAGAAAGCAAATGACATGTCATGTAAAGTCTTGTTGGCTGGTATATCGTGAATGCTTGACAAAAAAATCATAAATTTCAATATTTTCAAACATATTATCATTTACTTTTGATGTGGCGTTCCTTGAATAGCTCCTTGTGTAGATAGTTTTTGAAAGTCAGTCACAATAATTCACGAACAACTACTACATGGCTGATGTCTTGTTCAATTTATTTAGCACACAATGAAACATACTAGTACTTTTATGTTCTTGACTCCAACACTAAATAATGACGGTTTTTAGGAAACTATCGTCATTCATGCAAGAGGATGCAACGAAAATTTAGTATAAACGAGCATATTTATGACTAGAAACCCATTTTAAAAATGAATATGGTAGTTGTGGTTCAGTATAGAATCCAAACGTTACGGAGTAGGAATCTACCACCATTGGTATTAAACCATAACACATTGCGACAGAATACATGCCCCTATTGACAACACCCCAAGGTAAAATAAAATAAATGTATAAATCCACACATACAGATTTTGTACAGATGATTTTTCGAGGATATAAAGTGAAATAAAGTTCGTTTATGCCAAATTGTTGATGTATACACAAAGGAAAAACTATTTATATGTATAAATATGTAAGTGGGTAAGTTTGAAGACTTCCGACAGAAGTGAGCAAAGGGGGGGGGGGTCCAAAGTTGGAACAAAAATGTTTCTTCTTATTTCATAGGCTCTTCTCAATTGCTAAGAATTGTTAACCATCAGATGCAAGTGAGAAGAGCTCATCAGCACTGAGGAGAGCTTAACGTACGGAAAGCCTAATGGCTCCTCACCTATCGTTATTTTGCAGCCCTTGCCTAGAAGCCTACCATTCGTGAGCAACACTGCGATTAGTTCCAGGAAGATCCCCAAGAGCGCAGCGTTTCTGCATAGTACTGGGCAGGATGGGTATTTCTCACACAGACCCATTCAGAATGCTCAGTGCTTTCGTGTTACCTAACAAGAAATATTATGTGTAGCGAGTTCTCTACTCATTGGGTGAAGGATAGCGTGTCAAGATCTTTTAGATTTTTATTTTTATTTTTTTGACCCGAGGGCGTGTGGGACAAGTCCCTTTGTCACTGCGGCCGCATATGGGCCTATTGTGACGGCCCTTCCTTAGTAGAAGGCGTCGTACATACCCGACCCCCTTAGGAAGCTGAGTATGTCCTTCATCGCAGATTCCGCCATGATTTGGGGTTCAGTGGTCTCCTGACCGAAGTATTCAAAGCGTTTTGCTGCCAAGTCAGGGCACTTACACAGGATATGCTCTGCTGTCTCGTCTTCCTCACCGCAGAGTCTGCATTCCACCGCCTCTAAGATGCCCATCTTGTTGAGGTGATATCTGAGTGGGCAGTGCCCGGTGAGGAAGCTTATCAGTACTCTCAGATCTTGTCTAGAGAGTGTCAGCATCGCCTTCACCCTTTGACAGGAAGGCGTGACAAGCCTTAGCGCCTGTCTTAGTTGTGGCTGGCGATGCCAACGGGCGCCATTTTCTTGTATCTCCCATCGAGCAACCAGACGGTTCAGGTGACTTTTCGTCATACCCACGTGTGGTTCAGGCCCGATGGGTAGGGATTCTATACCCCTTTTTGCAAGGCGGTCAGTCTTTTCATTGTCCTCATGCCCCCTGTTACAGGCGCCGAGCTGCTTGAGCGCATGGAGGCATTCCCATGCCAGCTTGGACCTAAAACTATAAGCTGCGATGGCCTTTAAGGAAGCTGAATATGTCCTTCACCGCAGACCCTGCTATAGTTGGGGGTTCAATGAATCATTGGGATGAATCTTTCAAGTGTCTAGCTGACAGGAAACTGCACAATTTGCATTCAACTGCCTCTGATTGGCCCATGTTGTTAAAGTGATATTTATTGTGCTACTTTCGTCAATTTTCCACTGATGAAAGTTATACGTTACTACTCAGTTGTTTGGAACTGCCTACACAAACGAAGAATTCAAACTCGTTGAAACAATTGCTTGAGAAAAAAACGATGTAGTGTTTGCATCACTAAGCTAAACAATTTTTCATAACCTTATTTTGGCATTCCATGCTCGGTAAAGCCGTTCTTTCTTGTGTTCAATCGATCGTGTTCACGGACACGCAACATTCTTGAAAATGTTGTTCCCAGGACTGAGAAGCTTTTAAAACATTAATATCTCACGAAAACTTATAATTTGTTTATCGGCCGATTACAAAAGCGCCGTGGTACCTATCCGGAACTGAACCGCATGTCACAAAGAAGGTATATAGGAACGATTTCGTTTCATTCTTCCCGTATGAGACGCGGCATTAGTGATAGGAAGTGAGAACTCAACTCGTGTGCTTTGTGTTTTGAATTGCCTTTCGTAAAAATTTTGTACATTTAAAATGGGTAATTGTGTAACTCGCGAGGATTAAGTGCCGAATAATTAATTGTGTTCCAATGATGAACGCTTATCAACAGGTGAGATGGGGCTTTGTATCTTTGATTGCTAGGGATTGTTTCTACTGTCACTAGCTCGAATTTTATTTATTGCGAAGTTAGAACGCGATGGTATCAAACGCAACATAAGTGAACTTGCTAGTGAGAAGTAGTGCAGTATGGATTGCAAGTTGCAAGTTGTTTACGTTTAAGGCGCTTTCCATAACTTCCTACAATTGGGTTTATATTTGAAAACAGCCGCTCATCGGAAGTACTGGAGTTTATTCTTCGTATATGCAGCGTCGAACTCATAAAACTTGAGGATCCTGACCTACCAGTTATGTTACAAATTTTCGACGCTCGCAAAGATGCTAACATTGAGAATATGAAGAGCAACATTTTATTTCGTATTGCGGCAGTAAATCACGTACAGTGAGCTGCGAGGCGGAAGAGGGGCTGATGGAAATCACACAATTCCCTTCCTATGGTGGAAAGCAGTTTCGCGTTGCAGGCCGAAAAAAGCTGCATTTTATGAAATTTGGAGGATGTAATACATTAACCTGCATAGTTATGACAGTTTAACTGGGCTGATTTCTAAGAAGGACGGAAGAATGTGAAGCGTCCTGTGTAATTAAATTATAACGACGGGTCTTGTAATTGTGAATTTGTGTGCCATCACTCAATCTACTGGAGCCCCCCCCCCCTCTAATAAGAACGCCTTTTTTACGTTTGTGCGGTAGACTTGCTGAATTGCAAGACTTGCGTCCAGGTAATCCACCTATGTCTTGTTGAATGCGTCAAGAATTTGGTAGAAATGCAGTGTCTGTGACGTTAAAGGGTTTGATAATGGACAGGCTTCGTGATAACGGAAAAAATGCAGTGCAAGCTCACGAAGTCAGAGGGTTAGATTAGATAGAAAAATTCACTATAACAGTTTGGGTTAGCTGAACGGGAAGTACAAGAATAATAAATAATTAAGAATAGTGCTCACCTTTGAGTTTGGGTGCCTGAATGTTGACACCTCTACTAGAAGGGGTGTCGCATGGTGCCCCACGTGGGTCGTTAGTAATACGCGTATTTACACACCTAGTACACTAATTGTACCATTCAGCCTTGGCACTACCCCCCCCCCCCCGCTTGACTTGGGTGTTCCAATCCCTGTTGGCCTACTCAGCCATAAGTGGGCGTTTCCCCGGGGACACTGTGGAAGTTAGGATAACATAACTTACTACTTCGACTTTTCTTACTTCACAGGGCGAAGGAAATGAGAAAGATTATTAACTTTTTGATTTATTATAAATTGACTGTTTTCTTACTGAGTGCAAAGTATTATTTGGTCTATCACTCATGTAGCTTCTTTCTACTTGTGACAACTAGTCATTGTTTAGTAAAGCCCACTCACTAAACTTGTGTTTCTACAAAAAATGAAATAGCGTTGGGTTTATTTGTCAGGTATCTCCACACATTTGATTTCTGGCTCTGAATTGAGTGATGAAGAATGGAACCCTCTGAGTAAGTTTTGCTAATTTGTCCTTTTATGCGGGATTTTTGATGTCTGTGATGAGTGATCGAGGTTTAAGATTTGATGTTGCAGGGTTCCTGAGCAAGTTGGAGGTATGGTGATCAAAGAAGAGCCTGGGCTGGAGGACGAAACTGAAAGCTCTTATATTAATTATAGTAAGCAGATTTAATTTTTGGTGTCTTTCTTTGATGGAGAGTTCTAGTGGTAAATTATGTTAATTTACGTATGGGCATATCAGGTCCTCTACAACCAAATGTACTTTCTGTCTCCATTTATTTAGAAGGCAACACACAATGAATGTGCAATATCTGCTTTGATTTTAATTTCAACTCATTTTAGTTATTCGTTAGTGCAGACAATGTTCTACCGATCCACACTATTCCACCCACTTAGTGCTTCATGATTTGAATTCCTCACTTACGAAGCAATGCTTCACAGCAGCTATAACGCCAAGGCCAGTGGTATACAGCAATTTCACTGCGAGCCCATGTCAATTATTCTTTGTAAAAATTGGATCGAGGGTCGTGTTGTCATTCGTACTATTGAAACTGCCAACTGTCACACCCTTTTCGAAAATGAAAAGTCCTTTCAGTCTTAATTATCAATAACAGTATTTCCTAGGAGCACCATAATTGCTATTGATCTGTTCTCGTCCAATGCAGTTCTCCTCCTCCCCCCCCCCTACCTTCCTCCTCCTCTTCTTCTTCGTCCTGACATCAACTTAAGTTAGTCTACTCTGGAAGCCTTTCCAGACTCTCCTGGAGTAGCCTGAGGAGTGGGAATGTTGGCCCTCCTTGTTTGTTCTTTCCTCTCTCCATCTGCTTAGCTACATACCAAGGAGCAAGAATGCGGAAGGGATGGCTCCAGGTTCCTCTTACGTTTTCTCCTCGCTCTGCTTGACTTCACTCATGAGAGGATTTTTACCACAAGTCAAAGGATCACAAAGGATGTGTGAGACTAGCTCTGCCAGGATGCTTTGGGAGAGTGTGGGTGTGTTTTTACCTCGTCTAACTTTGGTGAATGCGCTCCATGAGGAACCTCTGGGAGAGTGTATATGCGTTCTTTGCTTGCCCACTTCAGAGAACAGGCCTGTAAGTGCCAAGGAACTAAAAAGCGGAATTATTATATAGGTAGTCTATTTCCGCTAATTTGAGTAACAAGTCTTGCTTGATGGTTAAATCGTCAATAGAATGTTGTAACCAGCAACCTAACCATCGAAATCGATTCAGTTTTGTAACCCAAGTTAGTGGAAATAGACTACCTTGTAATAAAAACTCAGTTTGCTTCTTGAAAAAGGTTTTCACAATTTTCTCGTCAGTGATTTAGGTCGCAACTGAATATCACGCATGAATCTGAAGTCTCTCTCCCGTTCCTATTCCATTATCAATGTCAACCTAACCAATGTTTTCCTTCCCACTCTGACTGATTACTTTTCCTGCTGTCAATTTCTTTTTCTTTTTCACACCGAACAGTCACTAACTCGTATTTGCAAAAATAGGCGTTTTAGTAACTACGTTGGTCCAATAATATTCCTTTTTCGTTTATTTCCAGTCCACCCTGACGTGTGCCTCGACAATCAAGAATCGTCCAACAGCCCAATGTAAGTAATTTTTAAGTCACAATGTGCTGAGACAAGTATCGCTTTCATAGGATGGTACCCGACCAGTCTTCAGACATCCGATGTATCTTGTGGCTCGGGGTCTGTAAAACGTTTTGCGGTGCGTTGTGCAGATGTTAGATGTGAAACAAATTCGTAGAACTGACAAAATTTCTCTCTTAAGGAGTGTAATTACTGACGAAATGGATTAACGAATTATGTCGTTGTTCAGGGATGACATGGACGACGATAACATTATTATGATCCGAATGGACATTAAGGAACCTCTCTGTACCATTAAAGCTATCCTTGAAGAGAGATTTGGAGATGTTTCGGACTACACGTTTACTCTTCAGGACAGTGAGGAGGTGAGGCTCAACTTGTATTTGTTTTTTGTTGCAAATTTTTAGTGAAAGCTGTTAAATTTATTAATTTATTCTTGTATTATGATTTATTTATTGGCTGCATCCTTTACAACCTTTGAACTCACCTCACATGGTTATGCAAATGGTCAAATTCTCCTCACTACCTTTTTAGATCATCTGTATCCTTAGTCTTCCTTTTCCCCTCCTACTACAGCAACGTTACTACGTGCAGTTGGGACATCGGGAAAAATGATCGCTCCTCATTCTATGACTTGGTCGTTTTTCCTTTTCCCATTATCACATATTCATTTTTCATTTTCCAATGTGTGTATTTTTGCAAAGTTTACATTTTGTTTACTTCCTTGTTTAGTGTTGGGCGCACGAGAGGGAGAGTTGAAGTTCAAAATAAAAGAAACTCGGTGAGCGTGAGGAGGACTGTAATATGTGAACTGTGTTGAGATAGAAATGAGCTGAGTTCGTGTACAAAAGGGCACAGGAAACCGTATGGGACGAGAGAGCAAGAAGTTACTAGGACAAGAGTCGGAAGCGGAATGATTTGGAAGTGCTCAGTCGTGAAGAGGACTGAAATTAAGGAGAGGAAAATAAAGAAAAGGGAAAAAACCCACGGCTGTTAAAAATAACAGACTACGACGGTGGGATTCCCGCAGGTATGAGGGGGTAAAAAGAAACAATGAGTTTGCCGTTGGTGAGTCCCGTTGGGGAAGGGCGGAAATTCCGAGGTCAAGAGCCTGGGCTGATTCGGCGCTTTGCGTCAAACACGTAGAATATTTTTTGTAAATATTGTTAACGATTCTTGGTATGTTCTCCCAAAATTCGGCAAGTCATTTCAGTTCTACCTTAGTCTGTACAAAAAAAGTCTTATATAGTCCAGGAGCCAAGGGCTAAAAACGTTGACCGTTGAGTTGAAAGTTGGTTACTATTTTCTCTGATAGTTCTCTCAATGTTTGGTAAAACCCCGCTTCTCTGCTCTAACTGAAGTATGGACTAGGATAATGGCGGCTCATCAAAAAAGTCAAAATTTGATTTATTAGTTGATAGTTACAATATTTACCACAGTTGAGGAATTGGCTTGTGCTTTCCAAATTCACAACTCTGCTACACCCTACGCTTGGCCATTAAGTTGCAGAGTCTATCAAAGTTCGTCGAATTTTGAACCAAATTAGTTGACATCGGAAATTTGTATGGTGGATTCGCATCAAGTAACTGAGTCGAAAACCCCGGCTCTGCCACAATAGTTTCGTGGACTTCGACTCGCATTTATGTTACGAATAGGTGGAATTATCTTGTCCGCCTGTTCGCAACATAAATTTCAAGTTTCAACTTCGTAGGTCATTTTTTGACCAAAATTTCTTCAAATTTTGATTTCGTCTGCTCGAAAGAGATCTCAAAATGAGAAAAAAATTGTTCTTATCAAAATAGTTTTTAGTTTGTTTTTAATTCTTCCTTCCTTTTTTATGTAGATAAATTGAAAAAAACATTTACAAGAATTTTGTGCAGGTTTTGCCTAACTGACTGTTAATGTCCTTGGGCCCAGAGACGTCCAATTTTGAATTTGAATTTTAACAAGAATTTATGATAAATAAATCATTTAAGCAACATTCCATACAAAATGTGGTCTTAAAGCGATGGAATGGGTTTTCACTTCTAGTTCTTGGGTAGAACACGTATAAAGAGGCTAGAGTTGAATGTGTTCACAGCTGCACTCCCACTTTAAGGGAGTACGCATAGCCGTCACTTCAGATAGGTCGGTCCTTCATGTATTCAAAGTCACTAAGCTTAGTAATCAGAGTGGCCAGGGTTACATTTACTGTCAACGGGCGTGTACAAAAATCATAAATGTAAACAGAACCCTCTCACATCGCCGACACTTAATTTTGAATTAAGCCCTGATGCCAGTTGCTCCTACTGATGAATAAAATTCTTCTTCGACTTCTTTCTGTCTACAGCTCGATGGTCGAACGAATTTACTCGACCACTGCGTACAAGGAGAAGGTCTTGTTCAAATCAACCTTGAAATTAAGGATGACAGCAGAGGGAAGAGGCTGGACATAATAGATGTCCTAAAACCCGACGATGAAGAGGATGATTATCCAGGTTAGTGACACGAAGTAGTTGTTGGTTAGAAAAATCCTAAAGCACTGTAGATGGGTTTAGAAGAGGGAGGAGAGTGAACACTTTCTTCTGTAATTTAATTTGGAAAATACCCCTTCCCATGGTATGAATAATGTTGATACGGATCTGGAACATGGAAAGGACCAAAAGCGCCATCGCGTTGGGAAATCATTCAAGGTTTTAGATGTAGCTTCATGTGGACTCAACCCGTCAGAAATACAGAACTAACATAACTAACTCGTCTCAATGAGCAACTGCTGCTTATACGTTCACAGAGCCCGATGGCCTTGACATTCCCTTTTCTCACTCTTTCCGCCACACAAAAAATCTCTTTAGCCTGTTTGCTTTACACTGCTAGTCTTGGGTTTGTATAGGAACCGCTGCAGTTGTGCTGTAAGTCAACATCGTTTGCCCTGTATTTCCGTATTTGTAATGGCCTGCCCAATTTGGATAGCGGTGGGGAGAGCATGCAGAGTCTCAACTACCTCCCTGAAGGCAGCGGTTCGTGCTGCGATACAAACAGGAGACAGCTAGCGTCACTTGTCATGGGACTATGTACTGTGGCCAGTTCGTGTGAGCGACCGAGACAGGAGACAGAGACACGAGACCGAAGACAATAAGACAGTCGCCACCCTGGACTAAAGTGTTGCGTTCGAAAAGCGTCAGCGTTTAGCAGAAAAATGGCTGTTTGGTAACGAAGATGCGAAAATATCTAGTGTCGTCTTCAAGTATGAGCTCGAAGACATCAATGGACCAAGTGAACGCCCCTATACAAGTTTCGTACAATACTCCAATAACTGCAGCTTCGTCAGAACGTCAAACACGAAACGAATTTATTGATGAATCGTGAATTATTTTCGACGACGACTTAGACCAAAAATAATTGGACAACATTTTTCTTACAACGTTATTGATCCTTTTGTTAGCATTATCTTTTTCAGTAAATTTAAAACATAATAAAACGGTGTTTTATTGGGCCAAAAGTACGTCCTGAACGTATCGTCATGAAAATGATCCTTATTGGGAGTATAATATGCTAATAGGCAACATTAACTCTACTTGTCTTTCCATTACAAAATTATTGTCGCAGTCAACACAACACGCAACTGACGTCATCGACAGACTACGATATGGAATGAATCACAGTTTTGGTTGCAGTCTCGATCTCGACTCACAGTTTATGACGAAGAGACCGAGACACTTAACACAGTCTCCCGTCTCAGTCGCTGCGCGAACTGTCACTGTTTGGCGTACTGGAGGTGAATGTCGTAGATAGGTACTTAGCATCACGCCTGAGCAAACCTATTTGGGTTGCTGAATAATGAGGAAGAGGTGTCTCCTAGAATTGTTGAGTGCTGGAGCGGCACTTCCTACTGAGTATTGTGTGGGTAAGGTTTGACGTCTTGTTACATTCAATCGAAACCTGCAGATGTCCCTGTAGCCTCTGGAGGCCAGAAACTTGCGCCAATGCTGTCGAATCTTGAACGTTCAACTGGAGATGATTATTGTAATTGCATTGTTATTTTCAGATGACGACGACGAAAACAATCAAAGTAATAAGGCTGCTGTTGGAGAAAAACGTTCAGTAAACGGTGAGTTAATTTTTGCTTTATCAACTCACTGGCATGTTGTAATCTGTTTCAGTTATCTTCAGTCCTTCTTGTTTTCAGCCTTGAGTGTATATGTGATGATGTAGACTGAGTTTTTGTATACACCTGTGGTTAGTAAAGAACTGAACGAGTCCCATGGCCAGTTCATGCCAAGATAAAACGAAAAGTGCCAGATATCATAAAAATTCGCTGAAAATAATCTATTCCATTTTTTTTTTTTACTTCCCTTGGCTATATGGAGTAAATAGGAAAGTTGTGTAATTGTCTAAACAATTTTTTGAGTTCTCTTCAAATCTTTACGTTTCAAGTCCACTGAGTCTGAAAAACTCTTGTACGTTACGGAATAATTATTGTTAAGGAAACAAATCAACGACAGTGGCGAAAGATATTGAAGAGGATTGAAAAGGAGTTCACTAGTTCGCGTCTTCTAGGCGTTTTGGAGGGGGGCCCTGCTTTGATCGGCTCTGGAGTGCAAATCGTGGAAAACAACACTCGCGAAACGCTATAAATTGGGAGAGGTTGGGTAATGCACTGGAAAATTATAATGTCTTTCGATCTAAAATCGATGGATGTACAAATTAAGAGGAAGCTGCGGCCTAGGGGAATAGTGACGTAGGTAAAATGGGAGGGGAAGCAGGAGAAGGAAGTCTTCTTATCTTTCCGCCACTTCTATCACAACACTATCTGGGAAAATTATCTGTGTGTCCAGATATCAAGTTTGAGCTGATTAGGGTTAGCCATTTTCTCTCAATCATGTTCACAGACAGGTCTGTTTCCTTATCAATATGACTATTCCTGAACATTCATGAGAGAGTGATATCAAAGTTAGCATAGCTGTTAGGTGAGTCTGTCTCCTCTGGTTGGTGGGATATTGTGGGCGAGCACTTTCGTTGTAAAGACATTCTTAGTAGGAACAAAGACGATTCAAAATTTGCCAACCACCTCAAGACAACTGAACATGTTATAAAACAAGAAATCTATAAACAAATAAACTTCAAAGGACAGATCATAAACGAACAAATCAACACAAAATGCCACACCATATTTACACCACTCTAACGGAAACAACCAACTGACGGATTTACAGACCACCCTACACAAAATAGACTTAGGATCGACAACCGACAGACTATTTAAGACGTACAGTACTCACATTCCTTTTCCCTTCACCTCTAGTGGGTTTCTCCAGAGGTGCATGACCAGGGTCATCATTTCCCCGAGCACCCCAAAATCTCCCGTGCATGACCCTTTGTTTACCTATGGAAAGTCCACCTCTTCAGTTATTTCCGATTGACAACAGATTTCCCCCTTTTATGAGCTTTCCAAAAACTATCATTTTCCAGTTTCCAGACTACTCTCTTTTACTTTTTTCTTCTCAACAGACAGCTCCTTCCAAGTCAGTTACCATTCAGCACTAGTGAGTAACAGTCGTATCTCAGTTCTCCCAACTGATTCGTATCTCAGTTCTCCCAACTGATTCGTATCTCAAGTCTCGCGCAACGCGTAACTCTTGTCCTCCACTACCAGTTCACGTTGAGAGTCCCCATGTTCGCGTTTATATACTCATACTCAAACTGATATTGCTGTTCTGTCAAGGGTAAGACAATTCTCACTCACACTGACCACATCCATTTATTTCTCAGTTTCAAGCTCCCTCATTCGTGCGCCCAACAAGTTGATTGTCATGGAGGTTTTGCAATCATCCACTGAACCCTGGTAGTGAACTTGTAGTGTTTGGAAGCCTCCCTTATTTGAAACGCAGGCGTTGAGTTAAGGTGGTTGAAACGCATTAAACGACGGCGAATAAACACAGACTGACTTTGCTGCTGCTGCGGAGGGGCCGGCAAGTTACCATCACTGCCTTATTTTGTCTTCTGCAGCTCCGCCACCAGTCTACTGTTCAGCTACCACATCGTCCATTTCTCGCTCTTTAAACCTTCATATCTTCATAAGTCCAGGATTCCTGGCAGCAAATCATAGTCATCGACCATTCCGTCAAACAGTCACCTCATTGCGTTCATCCTTTATGTCGTCGAATGTCACCCTACACTGTCATCCGCCTTCCTGGAAACCGCTCAGAGTTCGACCTTTCCCGGGAAGACCTCCTGTCTGACGATTTTATCCGATACGATTTTACTGCGCGGAGGCATAACCCTGGGGGATCTCGTACTATCTGGGTGGAGTTCTTAATCTGGATTCCCACCTGATCTGTGGCCATGTTTCTTTGCTAAACTTCTTCCCTAACTAGGCGAAACGAGTATAGGCTTGCATAATAGCAGTCAAAGCTGTTAAATTTGTTTGACAGTGGAGCAGCACGTTGATTCCTTTACACTAGAGGTGCAAGACGTGCAGGGTGGAGAGTCTTAGAGAGAAAAGAAGCGTAGCGGTACATTGAAGTCGCCATATCCCGTAAGAAACTGGCTCATCCATTTACTCCTATCGCTGCCCTGTTCTACTTGTGTGCTCTCTTGGTCGTTTCTGCTTAATGAACACTACTTTTCTGTCGGAAAACCCCATGATTTTCATTCAGCGTTCGAAATCTGGCGTGGTGCTGTCCCCAATCAACGTTTTCAGCGTGCCTCCTCATAACAGGTGGCTCTGAAGAGTAAAACATCGGTCTGGGTGGGGACTGTCAACGAGTCGACGTCACATGGAAAGGGGTAGGCCGTTTCTTATCTTTCCATAAACTAAACTTCCCTGAATACAACCTAAACCATCAACACCTGTCGATTTGATACAATCCTCTTCGAACATAGCATTGTTTGGTCCTCCTACTTAGTAGTCTAGCCTTGATTTAATATAACTGTGATTTGATAGGGACTCCAATTTTTTTTTTACAAAACGGCATCGATGAAAATTCTCCTTATTTTCCAGAGCGCCTGCGTGATGATGTTCAATTGGACTCTCCAGAGCCTTTACCAGAGAAAAAGATCAAAAGAAAGGGCAATCAAAAAACGCGGAGGGACAGCGCAGCAGCTCCCGCACGGAAAAGTGAGTTTCGTTTGTTAATTTTACATTTTTTGGTTTGAAAAAATTGAAAGTACGGCCTCCTATACCTAATTTTTCCTGATGGTCGAATAAAAAAATTATCATCATGTTGTGGACTCAATACTCCAATGATTCCGCTGATTTATTCGAATGTTAATTAAACGTATTTTGTTCTAATTTCTCGTCAGCGTCCAAAGGCGCTCTGGATGCCTCGCTAACCTTTTCACCGGAAATCGAATCGATACCATCTGGAGAAGTGATCCTGCCCAAACCTAAAAAACCGAGGCCGAAGAAAAAGAAACCAGCTCCAACGAAGGTAGCCGTTAAAAAAGAAAAAGTCAAAAAGCCCGCCTCACCTAAAACGAAGACGACGTCGAAGTTGGTTCACAGTCCGAAAGTTCTAGCAACGTCTCAAAGTTTACATTTAGGTGAGTCACGTTACACATGCAGTGTGTTTTGACCTTTTATTTAGCTATGGTAAAGAGACCACATTTGTTATTGACAAGAGCTAAGATGTTGTGAGAGTAATAATTGTTGAAGACCACCGGACGGCGTGAACATTTAGTGATTGCTTAGTTGATTGTAGAAGTATTGGTAGATAACGCATGAGGTAACTGAACAGTATCAGGGGCCACTCAAAATATACAGAGAAATGATGGTGGGGGTTGTTGGGACGTGGAGTGTAGGTATTAGAGTAAAGTCAGAAGTTACGGAAGTGGCATGGCGTAGAACGTAGGACAGGGCTGGAAGAGGAGCATTAATGTTGATCCTCCGAAATAGAAAGGAAAAATATCCGAGTTATCGGATGAAAAAATCATTTGGGATTTAAGGGAATCGTTAAGGGATTTTGATTCTGAAAAACGACGTTTGGGAAAATGATCTGTGTGTCTAAGCACAAGGTTAAGAGATAACGGCTCAACTTTGATATTCCGCCTGCAGACCGCCATGAGAGGGCAAAAAAGGGTATAATCGAATCTGTTGAAAACTAGCATTTTCGTAGTGATCAAAATACCACATTTTCCCTCCTTACCAACGGCATTGACGATATTGATTAAATGTTTTGTATGGACGGCACCAAACGATATAACAGTACTATAAACGTTTCGTTGTCGAACAAATGACAAGAGCAGCGCAATAAATTATTATATAAATTTGTACGAAAAGCGATTTTAGTGCAGTTTTTCCTTGTGTACGTACACTTCTTTCCGGGGAAAAATAAAAAAATGAGAAGCGCATGGGTGGACTGTATGATCCAGAGAATAAGAGTCAATTCCTGCCGTACAAAGAACAGCCCCTAACGCAAACACAAAATGAGTGAGGAAAACGTGTTAAGGACTCACCTTGGGTTTGGCAGATCAGAGCGGCCTCCCGTCGATGGGGCACATTTTCGTGTTTCCCTCCAGCAGAGATAAGGGACGTCGGTTTGGAGGTGTTAGGTCCAGAAGAACGAGGACCCGAAGAATATGTTAGTGAGAAAACAGGAAGGAAGAACAACAGGAAATTCGCACAATGCAGGGAACATGCACACTGAACTGCGGGGGGGGGGGCTTAAGGAGTGGGCCCTTCAAGAGCGAAGGAAGGAGGTAAAGGAGAAGGGACACACATACCTTGTTTGCGCCGTAGCGCCAGAACCTTGTCGGCGGAAAATGGCTCCCATCCCCGCAGTTGAGATTAAACACCTTATAAGTCTCACTCATTTGTCATTAGCCCCCCCCCCCCCGCCATCAAGTGGGTGGTAGCTACCTATACGTTAAAAGTTTAGTAATAGTGATTATATAAACGAGAGAAACCATGAAAATTACGGAATTGAAATTAACTTTTCGCTGTGTTCCCCAGATAATGCTAGAACTGTTAACGAGAACAAAATGCCGTATTGATTTCTTTAGGGTAATGAGATGACCACAATCCCCTCGAGAGAGAGTCGAACCAACTGCGTAGCGCAATGCTAAATGTGACTGGAGTAGTGGACAGAAATAAAACGCACAGGGATGGCACGAAGGATTATAATAAATTTACTCTGAGAAATACTTGAAACGGCTGTAGCCAAAGACGATAAAATAAAGTTAAACTTCTGACCAGTTCGTCGCCGTTACACGAAGATATATGGAGAAAAGGTATGGAGAGTCGTTGAAGACCGGCAACCGCTGTTGGGCCCAGAAGTGGACTGATAGGTCAGGTTGCGTGGATGTTGAGGCGCAAATGGTTGGAAGTCAGAGAGAGGCAGTAATAAGCTCTTGACTCTGTGTCAGTAAACAACTGCAAGAGTTGGCAGTATGTGGCACGATTGGCGCGACCAACACTTATACGTTTGGCCTAATAAATGCAGGAGATGTAAGCGTTAATTGCCACCAGTCCACACAAAAGGTTAAGTTACCTTTTACATGTTCTTGTGAACCGAGTGAAAAATAAACTAGACTAGTACCTAGAACGTATCTGAGGCTGAGGAATGTTGTGCGATGGTTTAGTACTGACGCGTTTTCAGAATCAGAATGCATTTTTTACGCACAGGCTTAGGAAATCTTCGTTAGTTCTCCGTTTTTTGTCCTTCCCCGCTAATTTTGAATGTTCTGCGTTTCAGGGCAATCGAGCTCTAGCTCCATTCAATTGTGGCAGTTTCTTCTCGAGCTGCTGACGGATCACCAGCATCGAAAATCGATTCAGTGGTTGAGTAGAGAAGGCGAGTTTGAACTTTTGGAACCCGAAATGGTGGCCAAATTGTGGGGGCTCAAGAAAAATAAGACGAACATGAATTATGAGAAATTGAGTCGAGCGCTTCGGTTTTATTACGACGGCGACATGTTAACTAAAGTTAGTTCAATGTTTTGTTACAATTTGGTGTTTGAATAGTGGATAAGGTGGTTGAGATATAGCTAACTTCGATATTTGAGGATTTATTGGAAGAAATGCAGGTAACGGCACTCAGTGATCAGAGTCTGAAATTAGCTGACACGGTGTGAAGGTCTAATTATGCTTTGAAGACCCTCCTTCTTGTCACCCCCTTCTCTTCAACTCGTGTTTAACGCTTCTTATTTAACTGTACCGACTGACTTCCATTAAAGGCAACCTCGCAATCGAAGTCTAGTGGTTAAAGATGGTGGTTCATAATCCCGACAAAAGCTTGGACAATGGCTCGCGATCGCTGTAATTTTGGCTATAGTCCGCTGCTCCCCAAACATCTCCAAACCCCCCTTCGCAACAACCTGCCCAGTCGGTAGGACTGAGAAAAAATTATAGAGAGAAATAATGAGACGAATTCTCGGGTCTTAGATTTGCTGATGCAGTGGAAGTTCCAGCCCAAAGGGAAAAATGGGCGACTCGCCTACTACAATGTGAAAGAAAAGGCTTTCCTTGTAGCCACCTCTTTCCTCGAATCAAAAATCAGATTTTTTGGGGATTGGCTCAACTCTCAAAAATCCGTTCTTTAAAGTCTTCCACTCCAGGAGCAGCGGCTAACAGTGAGGGCAGAGATGTACCGACTTACTCCCATTAAAGGCACCCTCGCGATCGTAGTCTAGTGGTTAAAAACGATGTTTCATAATCCTGACAAAAATTGGACAATAATGGATTGGAGCTCTCGGTCGTTGTAATTTTTCCCTGAGTCAGTGGCCCTTCAAACATCTAAAAACCTCCCTCGTAACATAACTACGCGTTCGTATAATATTCAAAATAACGTCCATTGAATTCGTCCGCTTCAGGAGACGCGGCTAACAGGTGTCTCCTATTAAAGACACCCTCAGTGATCATAGTCTGGTGGTTCAAGACCTAAATTCACATTCTGAGGAAATTCGGAAATAGGATTTCTCACGTTGTAACCTCTTTATTCGGACAATTTCTCATTTACCGTTTGGCTAACGTTTTATACTATAACGAGTTTCTTCAATCGTACTGGTAGGCGACTCGTCGCTCTCACGAAGGCTCCTGTAACTTCTGCATTTTACCATTCTCCACACCAAGTGCATGCAGTGAAAAAGTAGCTGAAACAGAAGCCTGCTCTAGCATGGCGAGTCGCTTATATTCAAAATGTAAGGGGCACTAGAGATGTGTGTCAAGTTCTCCAATAAACTTGAGGCACCCACACGCTTTGAAGGTCTGGGGTAATCAAAATAAACGTACGGCACTCGCTCGAGCTATGGTCCCCTGCTCTTACTTTTGATGTCTTCCGCCTATTGAGCAAACGACATTGTCAGGACACAATTCCTGAGGCAATCCACAGCCGCGTGCGTTGCAAGTTTATGCCGTTCTTCAGAACAGGAACATTTAAGGAGGACAACATGTAGATACTACTTAGTTAAGAGTTCTTCGTAAGATTGATCGAAACAGTCAGAGAAAATTGGAATACCTATAAATTAATATTCGACAAATCTTCTTTTCTGAGTTAACTTGGCTTATATCTCCGTTCAACATATATATACGGAAATAATTATAGAGAACGAAATGTGGGTATGAGTGGCTAAAAGACACTCAAAACACTACACAAACGAAAACAACCAACTGACGGATTTACAGACCACCCTACACAAAAAAGACTTAAATTCCACAATTGACAGACCATCCAACACGTTCCATTTATCTCTAGGGGGTTTCCCCCTGAGCTACATGACCTCCTCTCCCCGCCCCTTCCCCGACGCTCCATCACCCCTTTCACCTTTCTCTTTGTATATAAAGACCACGACCAACTGACTGACTCCAGTACTGACTTAACGGCCAGACGATGATGTCTTTACATCGAAAGCGCTTGCCCACAGTAACTCACAAGCCAGAGGAGACGGACTCACCTAACAGGTACGTTAACTTTAATAAAAAACATATTTTTGCTTCATAGGTCTATATCTCCAGTCACCGTATTTTCATGGTGATATGTATAGAGAAGAAAAGTTAGTGAAGTTGGTGAACCTCGGGAGCAGCTTCGACGAAATGGACGGACTTCTCTTGTCGCCTGTTAGTCCTGCCTCCTGCCACTCGGGTGCGCTAGATTGCCCGTGAACATGTTACGGGCTGTCTGGTCCGTGACACAACAGCTTTCTTCTTCGGAATTTTCTTCGCTGAGAGCTCCAGCAAGGAATGCATAGTTGGTGTTGTATACGTTGACATTGGAACAACCTGCCAAGAGAATTTCAAGCTTGTAGAAATAAAAGAAATGTTCAGACCGTGTCGTGTGGGCAGACGAATATCGAGGTATGGCGGCTGTGGTAGACCTCTGATCGCGGCTGACTAGTTCTTTACCACACCACCTTCACTATAACTTCAGCATATTTACTTTTTACATTTTAACAAAACAAAAATTTGAATAAAATTAATAAATATTACTGGTTTATATAGGCAGAAGCAGGAGCTTTAATTGTGGAGGCCCTGTCCTACCGTGAGCGCCTAAACAGTAGTGCTAAGGAGAGTTGTGTGATGCAGCGCACCTGACATCTTTTGAATCCTATATCTCTACTCACAGTGATTTTACTGTGACAAATCCTGAATAATTAGGGCGGAAGCGGTTTAAGTATTTACTTTCCGCATGTACCGCAGATAGCAGCTGTACGGCAGATAGCATCTGCCGAGAGACGCGAGCACCACGTCGTTGCGGGTAAACTGCAAACCGTCATTCTGCTCATTCATCGTTCGTCTGCCGTCTTGTCCACCGACAAATATTTCTTCCGAAAAAAACTTCACCATTTTCCGTACCGTTTGAGGCTCACTCCCCGAAGTTCTGAAGATTTGCCGATCGCCAAATTGCCACGTTCTATTTTATTTGAATTAAGAAAAGTTTTTCTTTTTATTTCGCCTTATTATTTTTAATTTCCGTCATTTAGTTTACTTGTACGATTCCCTGAGAAGATTAGTTTTAGTTTCAATTGCGTATATTTTTTTTCTTTTCTCTTGTCATTAAGTTTTTTTTCTGTTTAATATAAACTGAAGTCCTTTGCATATTTTTTTTAGTTTCCTTTTGTGCTCCTGCCATTATTTATTTATTTGTGGGCGTGGGCTCATCCCCGCGTGAGTGGTTTAGATTTGAAATCGTACATGGGAAGCAACTTCTTCCTAGTCCTTTTCTGACTGCGTAATCAGAAAACAGAAAAAGGTTTGGTGGAGCTTGGTCTTGAAAATGTCCAGAATTCATAAAATATAGGGCGCAAGAACAAATATTGAGTGGGGGGTCCATTTCGGTTAATTTTAGCTTCCCTTAGAAGGAAAATTATCAGCTATTTAACGAAAACATGCTGCTCAGGAGCTATTGAAACGTTAAGATATGAAGAAAGGTCAAAGTGTTTTTTCTATGGTTACATAACTTTCCTTTCTACTCTGTAGGGCTGATGAGAGTAGTAGATGCAGGGCTGGGCGCTAACAGATAGATCAGACTTCCCTCAGATATGAGCGTTCAAGACATGAGAGAGACCAATGTCTTGCTATGTTGAACAGATGTTGCTCCACTGTCCTTCCCTAGGGGAATCCAATTCAGTCTCTTCTCCCTTACCCTCTTTCTCGTTAAACTCGTCTGTAAAAGAGCGCTCATTATTCGGTTTTTTTTTCAGGTACCCGGCAAAAAATTCGTCTACAAGTTCATTTGCGACCTCAAATTTTTGATTGGCTACACGGCTAAAGAGCTCAACGAATTCGTCGTTGAGGCTGAGGCTCTCGCTCAGCGCAACTCCATTCATTACTTGTCAGAGTATCCCAAATCTCCGCCGTCGTCGCCCGAAACTGTGATACAGCAAGGGGTCGTAGTGCCGTCGAACTACTGCTTACAGGACTGAATCAACCGGGCAGCTCGCGCGACAAAAATCAGACTGAGTGCTAGCCCGCGTGCAAAATATCATTGTATTACCTTCTAATTGTGTACATATCGATTATTATTGTTTGATAAATTGTATCAACGATACTTGCTGTACGCTTGCACTCGTTAGTATCGGAGGTTTTATTCCCGTGCACAGCGCTGATGTTCCTCGCTAGATTCAGAACGTACGAGACTACTTTCCTTAGTTATAGAGCAGCAGTTAGTGGAGAGGAATACCAGATATTATTGTGTTTGTCTATACCAAAATGACGCCAGGTTCACATGGCCATTAACGAGTTTGGAGACCTCAACTCCGTCTCAATTTTCTGTTCATTTCTTCCCAACCACTCGATAACGTGCGTTTGCAGGACTCCCCCACACTTCCTGCCCGGTTTCAAATCTCGACGTTCTAGTAATCCCCTTAGTCCTCTGTTGTGCGGTATAACGGTTCTTACTTTCAATTTCAAGTCCACATCTCTACGGATTTGTTGACAGTGAGCTTTGCTACCTTGTTACCTTGTTTTGGGTTTTGATCTCTCTCTCTCTCTCTCTCTCCCCTCGATAATATTAAAAGAAATTGTGGTCGCACGAGCCTGTCCGTTGTTCTCACACACTACGAAACCTCCGACGCAAGCTTTCTGGCTCTAGACTAAGTTTTAAGTAGTTTTCAAAAAAATGGGTAATTGGGGGTTATTAAATTTGACCAGAAAAATGACTAGAAATTGTCGGAACGCTAAATAATGCGCTTAAATCGTCAGGGAATTGAGGAAAAGTCGTCTTGCAATTGCTGAAACAATCGAATATAACATAACGTATTATTTTTTTTGAAAATACTTCAAAACGCGTCGGTAAATCGAGTAAAAATCATTTAGTCGTAGTGAAAGATGTACAATCTAGTAAAAATGGCGAACAAATTGAATTAAATCGTGAAAAAGCGGATTAAAAATAAGATAGGCCGATTTTTTGGAAATTGGGCCGAAATTGTTTGGACAGCAGCAAAAGATCGTTAGGGAATTGAGTAAAAGTCGTGAACTAGTTGACACGTTTAGCAATTAAATGAGAAATCAAAGTTATTAAATTTGCTGTAAAGTTGTCCGAAAGTCTGGGGAAAGAATATTTTTATTTTTGTAGAGAAATAACGTGTACTCGTCAACTTAGTTGGGAAAGTGTGTAAAAGTTGAGAGGGAATTGTTAGTAATTTTACCATACCGTTGAAAATTCGTATCTACCAGTAGATGGACGGATTTGAGGCAAAATGTTTTTGTCTGACGTAATAACAAAATTAATTAATCAGTTAAAACGTCGAATTGCCAGTCGTCTGTCAATGGTATTCGATGAGTGGAAATAGTGGAAGTTCGGATTGCGTTGACTAGAGGTCTATGACTGTCATCTAGCCTGGAGGGAATTGACGAACAAGTCGTTGGGAGTTATTCGAAGATTTGACTTGTTCAAACTTTGTTCGGCCCCCGCAAATGAAGAATTAAGTATGTGGTTGCGCCTTCTGGGGCCTGCCTTGGTGGTTTTGCTGGCTTGGCAGCTTTCGGGCTGTAGTTGGAGAAAGGCTCATCAGAGGGCATGTGCTGGCCCTTTTTGACTCTGATCACCGACTGACCTGATGAGCGAATCTTTTCTTGATTTATTATGTGTTTGATATCTTCTGAGATCAGTTGGCTCTGTCCGCAAGTTCTGAGACTCTTGACACCCTTGTGTCCACTTTTTCGGTTGCCCTCGCGACAGTATACAAACTTCCTTTTTTACTTCCTTCTTCTTTCCATTTCCTAATCCTTTTTTTGTTTGGATCTCAACGATCTGAAAACAGGAGTCGTCGATGATTAGGGGAGTCGTTTTCTCTGTTTGACTATATAGTCCATTTAGTATTACCCTCTCGGGGTGTTTTGGCCTTTTTTAGTAGTTCGCTTCACCAGAAGGATTCAAATGAAGGATTGGTATGAGTTTACAAAGAACTGCCTAATGAGTGGCGTAATACGCCTACCGGCAAGCTTTAGAAGATAGCCTCCTGGCTATCACACATTCCAGGGTTTGTCTTCTGCTCTAGGGCCATGCTCCTGTCTTGGGCCTGATTGCATCCGCCGGGGTTTCCACGCCCCAGGTGCTAGCGCTGATTCAAAGACGTCGAACGCTGGACAGTGGATATCTTATATAGGAGGGACTCGTGCCCATCCCTCCCAGGGTCATCACTGCCAAATCTCCTCTGATTGATAGGGCAATTGAATTCAATATCAGCTGGAAGGAGATAGCGCGGGCTTTTCGCGGTTGTTCGGAGATTGTATCAACAGTCGCTTTGCGTTGATTCTACTTTTGGTTATGCCCAGTACCATTTAGACCGTTCAGCATCCATTTTTCGTTGCTGTACCCGCTTTCTTCATCATGCTCTATCGTTCTCTGAGTACCAGCGGCTTAGGTACTGCTGTTGTTGAGTTTGCATTTACTCAGCTCTTTGAGAGGAGGTGGTGTATGAGCCAGCAAGATACCCTGCCTAGACCAGGCACAAACTGGCATCAAATTAACTCCTCCCAGCACAGCACCAGCCTGGGACTGTTTCTCACATTGCAGCTGACCGGGCCAGAGATCCTACTGGCATTCTGCTCTGTCTCCACTCCTTTTACGTCTTCGTTGGAGCAGCAGGGATAGTATTCCCCCTCTTCTAACTTCAGGCGTTCTCGCATGTGGCTTCCCCCATCCTAATTTCTCTTCGCCCGCATTGCCTCCACGTTTTTTCGTTCGGAGCGCCTGCTCGATGAACACCAATATCCCGCTCTAGCCCGATAGAAGGCAAAATACAAAATCCTTCTCCATTTCCAGCTTTAATGCTAAGGAAAGTAGTGCGATTAGTTCTCGCTAGATTTTTTAGGGCCTCTGACATGTACCAATAAAATGTTTTTAGCTGTAACGTGGGCGTTTTAATTTGTTAACTGTTTGAGAAAAGTTGGAACTCAATTTTTGAAAACTTGGAGCGTGTCAGGTTCAGGATGGGAGGTAAGATCTGGTTTAATCACACGCATCACACAACTTTCCTTAGCTCTACGTCAATTCGCTTGTGTTCGTGGCTTTCCTGCTGACTCAATTATTATTTTCACCCATTTCACCTGAAGTGGTACAACAAACCGGTAGCGCTTACAGTTCCAGAATATATTGTGCAGTTGTGCTTGTTATGAGCGTTAGTAAACTCTCATCGTATAGGCACTTTATTCGACTATCAATTTTTCTGAAGATTCTAATAACATTTGAGCGGAGTTTGTAAGGAAAAAAATTGCGCTAAAATCGGTTTTCTTCTAAATATTCGATAATTTATGGTGCTGCTCGTCATTTTCCCGTGGATGGGAATTTAATGGTATCGTCTCATCATGAGCTGTTCATTTAAAAAATCGTTAGATCCATGTTTGAGAAAAACACAAAAATAAGGTTTTTACGTTTATTGGCAAAACGGCTACAACGATTTTCACTTAAGGTATTAAAGTAATTGGGTTAGGCCCGCCAGTAGGCAAATGACTAAAGTTAACGTACCTGTTAAGGCAGTTTCACACATCACCTCGCCGACGGTGGGTATTTAATCTGCTCGCAGACGTGACATTTCAAACAGCGGCAGAAGTGTCGGCTGATGAAATGTGGGGGGGGGGGAGCAGTGATACCAGCCTACGTTTACTCGCCCAGTCTTCTTCTCGACAGGATATCATGGTCTGATTCCGCGTTTGATTATTGCGTACTATGGTTACTAGAAGAGGAGAGTTCAAGTAGTGATGAAGTGCTCGTGTTAGACAACAAAAAATTTCAGATAAAAACTGCTACGGGTTGCAAGGTTGTCATCCCTGTGCAGCTCGCTAAGTACGCATGCGCCTCGATAAACGTCGGCCGACGTTTTCCAAACGAACGCCCTTTGAGCGTTCGGCGACATCAGCTGCCTTCACCAGCGTCTGCGATGCCTGTTTGAATAGGCCCAATGAAACGAAGGGAGCCGATCTTTTTGAAAGCTCGCTGACATTCGTCGCCGACGTCGGTGAGGTGATGTGTGAAACTGCCTTTAGGTGAGTCCGTCTCCTCTGGCTGGTGAGATACTGTGGGTGAGCGCTTTCGATGTAAAGAGATCATCGCCTGGCCGTTAAGTCAGTACTAAAGTCAGTTAGTTGGTCGTGGTCCTTGTATAGAAAGGTTAACGAGATGTTTTTATTGGCCAGACGATGATGTCTTCACATCGAAAGCGCTCACCAGCCAGGGGAGATGAACTCACCTAACAGGTACGTTAACTCTCACAGGATGCTCACAATTAGTTTATTGATACCTATATATGCTTCTTTTTAGGCCTATGTCTGCGTTAACCGTAGTTTCATGGATATATGTATAGAGAAGAAAAGTGTTGTACTTACTAGTAGAAGATAAGTTGAAAGTTTAATCAATATCGTTTGAGCCGTTTTCAAGAAAAGTGCGAAAAACCTTGGTTTTTGGTACATTTTGCCCCTCCACCCCTTTCCCGTCGATGGAAATCGCTCAGGCCATTGAACGCTCATCGAATAAGCACTCCATTGGACTACCACCCGAGATTATCTACGATTCTAATGCCATTTGAGATGAGTTTTTAAAGGAAACTGGCAGAGATGATTACCGTCCTGCTGTGACAGTGAATCCCTTGGTCGAAAATAAAGTCGTGAGTAGAAGGCGTTTGACAAAATAATATACAACACAACTGTCATGGAAGAGCTGAGTTCGTTAGCTAACAACGGAAGGGAACAGTGTGATTGCCTCTCATTCCCGTACAACGTCATCGACACAATTTTTAAGATATCGAAAAACATGTTGTCTCGTAGATTCACTATTAAATTGACAGTAACAGCTCAGTAACTAATTTTGCGCGTACGAATTTTGCCGAGTTTAAGTGGAAAACAGACGATTTGGCGTTGGTCACGCGATCTATACAACGTTAGGTGAACTAAAGTAGTTTCCAGCTAGAGGCGAAACGGAAAGTTGTTTCGCGCTTGGATTTGATCAATATGAACTTGAAAATTTCCGATTTGAACGACACCTCGCGAAATATCGGATGTTGACCTAACTCAAATAGTTGGGAGCTCGGTAAAATCCCAGAACAGTGGCCGCGGGTACATTTGAGTGGAACTTCGGTTCGCGATTCGGAATGTTTACTAGCGTCTATGATACTGGTGAGCTCAACAGTAGCGGTAAGAGTTGAGCCTAGTTGTGCCGTAAAAGTGAATATAAACAACGAGTCAATGTGAACAAACAGTGCGCGGCTAATGCTTCGCTCATTGATGATCACAAAAATAATAGATATCTGTCGCGTAATGCAGCTGAACAGATATTGCCGATCACAAAAATAACTTGTCCGAGTTTTGGGGAGAGATAGGCTGCTTTGATGGCTTCAGGTAACTCTTGTCATTCATTCCTTTGTGCGCCACATTCAGGACACGCTTACTCGCCAGAGATGAAACCGACACTCACACCAATCCACAACGCTTCGCAAACCTTTTCTCTGAATAGATGAATCAAAGTCCGTGGCTGGTCGAATTATAACAAACAAGTGTACCGCCTGACTCCCTTTAAAGGCAACCGGTTGATCGTGGTCTAGTGGATAAGACAGTTGATTCATAATTCTCGACGAAGATCGAGGATTGTGGATCGTGCTCCGGCGCGATTGTCGTAATTTTTGCCTGAGTCAGCGGATCCCCAAAACGTCTCCAAACCCCCCTCGTAACATTGGTGGCAGCGATGGGATCAACCTTAATCAATCTCGTCAAGGCCCTGGGCTCCCAACGAGCTCTTGCCTTTTTGGACGACATTTTCCTTTTTCACGCTTCTTGGGAGGAGCAGTTAGAAGAGCTATGCTCTTTTCTTCAACTTTTCAGAGAAGCAAACCTTAAACTCCAATTGCTCAAGTGTCATTTCCTACAGCGAAAAGTGCACTACTTGGGTCACATTGTTACCGCTGCAGGTATCCAACCTGATGATAGGAAAATTACCGCAGTCAAAGATTTCCCTGTCCCCAAGACAGTCCGTCAGGTGAAGGCTTTCATCGGTCTCTGCTCATTTTATCGTAGATACGTTAACTCCTTTGCAGCCATTGCAACCCACTAATATCCCTTACAAAAAAGGATGTACCATTTATCTGGGGGCCACAGCAAGAAACTGCGTTTACCACTTTAAAGCAAAAGCTGATTTCTCCACCTATTCTCGCCTTCCCCAATTTTTCGAAAGAGTTTATTTTGACAACGGATGCGTCTATCTTTGGTATTGGAGGTGTTCTCAGTCAGATTCATGAAGGCCATGAGCACCCTGTGGCATTCGCGAGTCGAGCCTTAAATAAGGCTGAGAAAAATTACACTGCAACAGAGCTGGAACTCCTAGCAATTGTGTATGCAGTTCGTTACTTTCATCAATACTAAAGTTAACGTACCTGTTAGGTGAGTCCGTCTCCTCTGGCTTGTGAGAAGCCAGAGGAGACGGACTCACCTAACAGGTACGTTAACTTTAGTATTTGCCTACTGGCGGACACAACCCAATTTCTTTAATACTTTCATCAATACCTATGGGGAGTGAAATTAACCATAGTCACCGACCATGCACCCCTACGGTATCTCCACCAGATGAAGGATGCGAACTCACACGTCATGCGTTGGTCCTTGCTGCTCAAGGAGTATGCTTATACGCCAAAATACAAATCTGGAAAACCAATACCAACGCTGATGGCTTATCCCGTGCATTCACAGTCTTGCTGACCATTGACGTGGATGAACTCAGAAAAGAACAGGCTACCAACGAGTTTTGTGTTCAAGCGGCACAACAGCCTGGGTTCGTATACACTGATGAAAGGCTACTAGCGAAGAGCAATGGAGCAGAGCTCAGAGTGGTGATCCCCAAATGTCTAAGAACCAGGATCCTTGACCTTTCCCATTCCTTACCTCAAGGTGGTCATTGTGGACAACGCAAGACCCTCCAATCAATAAAGTCAAAGTACTACTGGCCAGGAATGAATAATGATGCAGCCAATTTCGTGCCTTCTTGCACCCAATGTGCTATGGCAAAAGACCATGGCCGCTCAAACCCTCCTTTAGGCGAATTCAGGGAACCAAAAGAGACGTTTGAAGCTTATATCCGTGGATATAGTCGGTCCCCTTCCTCAGACGAGAGACAGTCACAAGTACATCCTTACAATTTTAGACCAGTTCTCACGTTTTGTGCAATTCTACCCAATGAAATCCCAAACGTATGAGGAAGTTGCCCAGAATCTGGTCCGTCATATTGCGAGATTCGGATCCAGTAAGCGGATGTTGTCTGACCAAGGAAAGAATTTCACATCAGAACTAATCCGACACCTATGTGTGTTTTTTCAGGTAGACAAAATCCAAACATCTGCTTACCACCCAGCAGGAAATGGGAGATGCGAACGAGTACATAGTACAATGGCTAAGATTATGTCTCATTTCGTCAGCCCTGCTCAAACTGATTGGGACTTGGAACTTTCAATAGCGGAGCTGGTGATAAACTCCCACTGCAATGAGACCACTAAGTTCCCACCGTTCACCATAGTGTTTGGGAAGGATATGCCATTGCCAGCGCATGAAGAATTAACTCTCTCCCGCTCTGTTGAACCATTCGCAATGCATGTTGAAGACCTCCGTGCAACCCTACTGGATCTCTAGAGTGCAGTAGACAAGTTGCAAGCAACTAGCAAGCGAACAATGAGGGAAAAGTTTAACAAGAATAAACAAGATCCACAATATCAAACAGGTGATTTGGTTTACCTTCACATGCCCGTAGTAAAGAAAGGAAAAACTAAGAAGTTCACCAAATTCTGGGCAGGTCCTTTTGTAATAACTCACGTCATTTCACCTCAAAACGTAGTACTGAAGCTCAGAGGTGAAGACACGACAGTTCACTCATCCAGACTCAAACCTTTCGTACCCAAACCGACCTCGTCCAAGGAGAATCCCTCCTGTGTAAACTCTGTTCCAATAGACAAAAACGTGTGTTTGGAGGTGCTTCAGGACCCTGCATCAGATCGTTCTGACATTGAGCTGACTGATGATGAGGAAAGGCATTCTCCCATCAGCCAACCCCTCTTCCCATGCGAAGACGGAATTTCTGAAGAGCCAGACTTCCTCACTCCACCAACCGTCAGCATCTGAGCCAGACCATAGGAAGCTTAGCTACAACCCACTACTCGCCGAGTACAGGGAATTTCAGGCATACCCCTGAACATTTATGGTGACACTGTGAATGTTTAATTTCTCTTCCTGGTGCATCCACTCTGATAGCCCTCGCAACAGTTACCAAATTACCAGACAACCTGTTAGCCATTATAGGGTTGGACGTTCAACAACGTCAGGGTGCACTGCTTGGTGTAGGAAAAGGAAAAATTACATTCTCCTCGCAGGTTGACAGTACCCAATGGGACTGGGAGAATAAACATGAAGCCTATTTGGTAGCGACAAACGAAATTGAGATTCCTCCACACACTGTGGCAGCAATCCCAGTTATTTGAAAAGTAAGCGCCCTTTCCTTGTCGCCCTCTCATTCCCCGAATCTTTGATCGGATTTTCCGGGGATTCGCTCAACTCTCAAAAATCCGTTCATTAAAAGTCGTCCGCTCCAGGAGCAGCGGCTAATGGAGAGGGGGGGGGGAGATGTACCGCCTGACTCCCTTTAAAGGCAACCAGTTGATCGTGGTCTAGTGGATAAGACAGTTGATTCATAATTCTCGACGAAGATCGAGGATTGTGGATCGAACTCCGGCGCGATTCCCGTAATTTTTGTCTGAGTGAGCGGATCCCCAAAACGTCTCCAAACCCCCCTCGTAACACAAGTAAACGCGATGAGGGCCGTCCCCACTAAAGCAGTTAAGCCGGACAGACGGGCAACAAAACGCAACAAATGGTTACGCATGCGGTGGCGGCAACTTAACATCTGAAGGACGGTAATTCGGTTAAAACGGAAAATTGAAGAAGAGTGGGATTCATGCAATGATTCCATAGTTCAATGGTTAGCCGAGGGAGTTAATTCGTATTTTGAAGAATACTAGTGCTAGGCAGTTGACAGTGATGAAAGTTTTAACTAGCACCAGTAACAGTTACTAAAACGTTCCGAATCGTGAACCGAAGTTCCACGCAAATGTACGCGCGGCCACTGTTCTGGGATTTAACCGAGAGTTCTTCGATGTGTATGATCTCCTATTCAAATATCTTCCCTCGAATCTAAAACTTTGGGCAAGTTGACTGTTCCTATTCAGCGGCTCGTTGTCGATACTTCTGTTTCAGTCAACGCTCGCCGCTAGAGCGCAGGAGTGTAGCGAAAACCGTCCAGCCAGACGACATTTTCGAAAATCACGCAACTTTCCTCAGTCCCTCTTAATATTCAGCGGTTTATGTAGCTCTAGCCACTAATGTAACTATCTTTCCACCCCGTTTATGCAAATTTGGTAGACTTTAACGTTGGTAGGTCCCAGTTCGCTCGAACTTGGTAAAACATCACTACGCGACGGAAGAAACCGGTAGCGCTTACAGTTCCAGAATTTATTGTGCTGTTCGTACTCACGCACTGACCCTTATCGAGCGATTTGCACACACAGAATTAACGAGGCTGTTGTCACAATTTTTTTTCGATCGCTTTTGCACAGTTATCGGGTAAGTAACATCTTTTAGAAATATGAGGTTAGTAAAATGGATGTGTTGGAACACCGGAATTTCTAGAGCAGCCCCTGAATATCTTATGAGCGTTATTGAAAACTCGTCGTATAGGTACTTGGTTGCTCTACCACCTGAATTTTTCTGTAGTAGTTTCATTTGAGCGGAGTTTATATGGAAAAAATTACATAAATACTGCTGCGGCTCTCATCATTTCCCCACTGATGCCAATTTTATGGTATTGTCTACTCATTACTAGCTATCGATTTACAAAATTTAATCAAAATCGTTACAGCCTTTTTTGAGAAAAAAAATTGGATGTTTTGATCACTGTGATAATTATACTTAGCTTTCGGTGGATTTTGCTCATACCCGTATTTTGGCGTCCCATGGCGACCTGCGAGCTAGATATCAAGTTTGAGCTGATTTGGTTTAGCCGTTTTCTCTGAATTGCGCTCACAGACCATTTTCCCAAATAGTGAAAGTCGGACTGGACATTCATTGTGGGCTGGACATGTGTTGTGTAATCACCACTCCTCCAATTTTCCTCAAATGTCATGAGAATCGTAGAAAATATCTTGTGGTAATCCAATAAAGTTTAAATATGGAACCGGATTTTCTTTAAAATGCATACAAAATCGCTGTGATCTGCTTATAGTGCTGAAGCTTGATGCATGTAGTTGTTGTTGTTGAGTCCAACTACGAGTTCTAATAAAAAACCTGCCACTTTTGCATTTGGTAGATTTTAAAATTACCGCCGAAAATCTTGTTCTGTTTTTTCTTGTACAAGACCGCCGAGGAAGCTCATCGAATGCTGGCTGAAGCCCTGTGCTGCACACAATATTTCAGTTCAGAGCAGGTCAGTACAGTGTGACCAACCAACCGTGAGGAAGGCCTTCAAATAAGTTCGAAGACGAAGAGATGCAAGAAAACCCTGGCCAAACCCAGAAGATGGCAGGCAAAGCAGCTAAGCGTGACCCAATCGTGCCGAAGGCGTTAGGAAAGATCCTCAAGTTCGGGAAGTGGGTTCCGCGTGGCCAGACAGTTGACCAGGTTCGTGAATGAGAACTCTGAGCGCCAGACTTGCTTGAAAAACGCCCGAAATGGTACAATTGCTTCATGACAATGCACCGGCTCACATGAGAAATGCGACAGAGGAAGTGCTCGCGGGACTCGGCTGGGAGAACTACTCTCCAGACCCTTGTTCCATCCGACTATCACATTTTCGCATCGATGGGACACGCTTTGTGTGTCCAACGCTTCACCACTTGTCAAGAAGTGTCAAATCGAATCGAAAATTACCTAAGAGGTAGGAGGCGTGTCCTAATGAAGGAAAATATTTCGAATACAATTGGCTTTATATTTGTCGATTAATAAACGATTTATTTTTTCGAAAATTAGTTCGGTTTCATATTTATACACTTATATAGAAGCTGCTCCAGGAATTCCGAAATGTCAATCACCGCCGTTTTACTTACTACCATTTACTTAAAGTTTTCACCTGATAACTCTGGAAAAGTTATCATTATCATTTTAAAATAAATCGTGTCTACAGGCTCAACAATTCTCTGTGTACCAATGGCTCAATAATGGCTAGGGCGTGAGTAGGAGCAGCACAATAAATTCCGGAACTCTAAGCGCTACTGCTTTCTGCCGCCGTGAAGTGATGTTTGACCAAGTTCAAATGAACCGAGTACAAATAAACTGAGTCAGTAGCAAAAGCCATGAAGACAAGTGAATCGACGTAGAGCTTAGGAAAGTTGTGTGATACGGTGCACCTGATATTTCTTCTTTTTTGTCGTTTTATCGGTACTCACTGTGAATCAAGAAATTGTGAGGGCACCCACAGCAGTTCTAGGGAGAGAAGGATGGGAGGACGTTCTTTGATGAAACGCCAGCCAGTTATGAACGACCTGAACTGGATACCTGCTGACGCATTTAACTCACACCTCTGTTAGGCCGGTTTCACACGGGGAGCCTTAAGAGGAGGACGGCGCGTGAGACTGAAATACACTAGGAGCAGTGGAGGTTTCACACGGAGAGCGAGAGCGGTGAAGGCTCGCGAACCGCGAGTGATCAAGGCTCGGCACTTCGAGCCGCGAGTCTCGGGCTCTTCGACGAAATACAAAGAGGGGGATGAGAGCGTTCACACGACGAGCGAAAACGGCTCCCGCTCCTCAGTTTATTGCCAGCCATCCATCTACGCGGACAGTTGCTGTTCATATTTTTGTGACGAGGCAAGCGTTCAGGATGAAATCGAAATTTCTGGAAACATAAATCCAGAAAACATTGCCACCCCACAAACTCCTTTCAGTTCAAAAAAGAAGACTTTTTTTTGCGTTTTTGGCGTTGAACACGACGGCGGTGAAGGAGGTAAATGGCCAAAGCATTCGTGCGATCCATCGTTCTTCAACTCGGTGCAGATGACTGCCAAAAAAAGGCGAAAGAGCCGTAGCCGTGCCGTGTGAAAGAGTGGGAGTCAAGAGCGGAAAACGCTCCTCATCGCGAGTGAGAGCCGTACGGCTCTCCGTGTGACACCGGCCTTAGGCAGTTTTCACGCATCACTCGTCAAGCTAGGACGTAGTAAACGTTGCAACACTCTTGTTATGTGCATCCACTTCAAGATCTTGCAACTCCGCCCTATGAAAGTTCGTTCTATCATATTTACTCTTCTTGGGCTCCAATGTGAGTGAAACCCAGGGGTTTCAGAGACAACCTGGTCATTCAGGATCGCTGGTTGGAACCCACGGCGATGATGTCAAGCTCAATCCTCCTTTGGAGACAACAGCAGTATTCCATTAGTGCAACATTCCCTTCCCTCAACCCTCAGGCATCACAGGCATCCACTATGCTGCGGTTGGCGGCGACGCAATGACCCCCCGATCAGGGACACTGCCCGAATTCCCTTCCACCCACTGAACCGTGCAGGCAACAATTCTGAAGGCTTATTGGCCTTTCGGGTGGATGATGTTGCCTTGTCACTCCACCTAAACAAACCCATCAAGAGGGACAGCACATGCAACCTCACAGCCAGCTTGTAGGATAAGCAGGCACTTACGGCCCAAGAATGGAATAGTACTAGAATACTTCCAGGTCAATGTGTGAACGCGTGCACATACTGAAGCGTTAAGCACCACCCGCTTCGACGTGGATTGTTAAGCTAAGATCTACCAAGTTCATCATGCGATGCTCATAAAGCTGAGGTGCTTTATTGTCTTGGCAGTACTGCTTTTTGTCAGAGTACACTCGAGTTATGCTCTAAATCGGGTCGGTAAACCCTATACATAACTCGTTCAAGGAACTATTCACTATTTTAATGAAAACAGGTCGTTCAAAGCTGCTTCAAGTATCTTTAGAATAGTTAGTCTCCTAGTAACACTAACTGCTAAGCTCCTCTTCGCCATTTTGTTTAGTTCGTTGCCGCGTGAAGTAAAAGAATTACTGCAGCCTGTAGGACAATAAGGGTAGCCCTTGTGGAGAGCTCTACAGCTGCATCGTATCAAGCAAGGAGCAACATGACACCCGCAAGAGACCTTGAAAACTTGTCAGAATTACAGTGCAAGTTTCCTCCAGTGGTGGCGGAACTTCCACCTGAGCTCTTCTACAGTTACAATCCTTCGGGGCCGGCGACGCCATCGTGAGTAAACTGAAGATTAGTTCCTTTGTGGTTCGTAGTAAGTTTGGTCGTTGGAACCGTTTTTGAGAAAATCGGGAAAACGATCATTTAATTTGAAAGTAACGAGCATGTGCAAATCCATTCAATGTCTCAAGTATAAGCAACTTATCAATCTCTCGTTTCATAACTTGAATAACAACAGGTACCGCGTCCTTCCGCTTCCGACTAAACTCACATGGGAAGAACAAATGCGATGCCGTTTGTCCATATCGCGTAACCCAAAGATGAACGAAGAATTGACGGCGATGAGGAAAGCGAATAGAGTCGATGAGATCGTCACGTTCCCGTCGATGAACAACTTCCATTTTGACAAGTACCTTGTGAGGTACGTGTATATCCTCTCTCTTTCACGAGCGAGTGTGCTGATCTGCTCACTTTATTGATACGAGTAGACTCTTAATATATTCGTGAGCTGCAATTGGGGGGCCTTCGTGGTGAGAAAAACGAGTGAAAATAGTTGGAAAATCTACTGAGATGCGTTGAAGTTGAAAAATGGAGTGGAAGATTGCGGAAAAAAAAAACAACTTTCCTCAACATTATGTTATGTTGTTAATGGCCTGCTGGTTCTACGAAGCCATTGGGAGACCAATAATCTCGTATGGGTCGATTGTGTGTTGGCATTGGAGAGAATGGCAGCAGCCTGGCCAAAGTACAAAGGCTGGGGTGCTTACTAATAGCGGGGGTGTTGAAGACCCTACCCATCATTGCTATGGAGAGACTGTTCGACCTTCTTCCCCTGAACGTTTATGTCAAGGCAGAGGCGATGAAGGTAGCTTACAGACTCACTAAGCTAGGTATAGCCAAAGTTCCACAAGCGACTATTGGGCACTCGGCTACATTCAGGAACTTGGAGACTTCTAAGGAGGTCGGCGTGATCACGGACGCGATAGTGCCCATGTATGAGTTCGAGAGGAAGTATAATGTAGGAATTGTGGTGACCAAAATGAGTTGACGTGCGTGCTTTACCTTCAACTAAATACCCTGCAAATTATTACACAATGGTTTATTATTCTCATGAACAGCTTGACCTAGTATTACTGCTCCGAGACCCATTGACACTACAAGTCCTCCATAGGAAAAGCAAATGTAGAGCAGGTCTTAGCTGCGATGCAAAAATGAGTCAGGCTGGGCCTGCAGTATCGAACGTTCACTGGAAACCCTCCTTGAGAAGGCGTTCCCAAATGACCAAGTAGCTCGAGACACTGAAGCCCAGAGGGCAGCAAGGGAGCTGACCATGGACCCTCCGAACGAGCCCGACATCCCATTGTGGACAACAGGCGACCTCGGCAGGGCTCTTGCGACCTTAAAGCCCAACAAATCTCCTGGGCCAGATAAAATAGAAAGCAATATGCTAAGGAAGGCTGAGCGGACAATCTCAAGCGGTCTCCTTAATTTATTTAATGACTGTCTGCAGGTCGGACAGTTCCCCACTCAGTGGAAGTCTGCGCGCGTTGTCACTCTTCAAAAGGGAGGCGACCGCAATCAGTCGGACCCGCGATCATGGAGACCACTCAGCCTTCTTTCCATATTAGGCAAAACACTAGAAATCTTGATGTTGCAGTCCCTCGAAGGAGTCTTTGGCCGCAACCTCACAGGCAGGCAATACGGGTGTACCAAAGGAAGGTCCACGCAGGATGTCATTGTCGAGATCCGGCGTGTTTCCTGCTGGCACCGGCTAAGTACGTCGTAGCAGTTCTGATTGACATCAGAGGAGCGTTTGACAACCTTTGGTGGCCAGCGCTCCTTAATGAGCTCAAAGGTAGGGGAATCCCCCGCAACCTGTACTCGCTCGTCAGAAGTTACCTGACAGACAGAACTGCTACGATCGAAAGTAGGCATGTCTCCGTCCGGAGAAAGATTGAGAAGGGGTGCCCACAGGGCTCGGTCCTAGGACCAGCACTCTGGAATGCCTTCTTCGAAGGTCTTCTCAGGAAACTCATGGAGACTGACTGCGAGCCGTACGCCTATGTGGATGACTTGACTGTGCTGATCTTTGCAGAGTCAGTCCGCCAAATTGAAGAAAAAACCCACCACGTGCTCTGCACTGTCAACCAATGGTGCGAGCACGTCAAGATGCAGGTGGCTGGGGAAAAACCCAGCTAATCCTCTTGAAGGGGAAAGTGAATAATCCACCCACAATACGCTTTGGCGGCCACAGGCTCCTTCTTGAAAAGCACGTCAAGTATTTAGGAGTGAATATAGGTGAGAGGTGGGGTTTCAACCAACACCTCCAGTCCCTTAAAGGCACTACCATTGCAAGGTTTGCCTCACTGCGTGCCATTACTAAGGCCACTTGGGGTGTGTGTTACCACGACACCATCCTCATGTATAAGGCCATCTATTTAGGTGTGATTGGCTACTGCCCTGTTGTCTGGGGTAGCAAACTAACAGTCAATCAAAAGAGAGTATTGGCCCAATCCCAGAGAGCCGCGCTCCTGTGGATCACCAAGGCCTACAAGACTGTATCAACGGAAGCACTCCAGGTGATCACTGGTCAGTTACCAGTTGATTTGGCTGTTGAGTGCATGATTGACAAGTGGAGAGTGGAGCGGGAGCTTCCCCCGCTTTGGGCTGAACTCCGTGCGGATCTCACCACAGAACAGAAACTTGCCGCCATCGATGAATGGGCTCTACAGAAATGGCAAGCGAGATGGGAATCCTCGTCAAAGGGACGTGATACGTATGAGTTCTTCCCCAACATCCGTGAACGTCTTTCTAGAAAATGGGTTGAGCCAGACCACTGGACGAGCCAGTTTCTCACGGGACATGGTGACTTCAATGCGCGGCTCCACTCCTTTTCTCTGAAAGACTCTCCATTATGCACATCTTGTGCCTCCAGTGCGGAGGAAACAAGAAACCATGTGCTGCTCCACTGTAGTTTCTACAACAGTGAGCGACGGTTGTTGGGTGGGCAAACGAACTTAGCAGCATTAACTGCTACAAAGGAAGCCTACAACCATTTTGCAAAGTTCGCAAACAAGGTAATGGCTAAGAAACGTGGTTATAGTTGATCTGTCCTTTTGAAACTTGCCACCCAAGTAAAAAGTAAGATCAGGTAGGGAACCAGATTATGAACTACTCCCAGATGGTACGGGATTCCTCAGGTGGTCACCTCCGTGCGGTAACACACGGGCAACAGCTCTCTACGGTGAGACTGGCTAACGACCAAATACCTGCCGTACCTCCACAGGTCTGAGTTCGGTGGATGCTGCAGGGGCCGGCCTCTTGCATATTAGCGAAACCGCAACTTCTATGACTGATATAACCCTCGTCGAGGGTTTAGGTACAGTCATCAAATAAAGAAACAGACCTGCTCCGAGACCCATTCCATTCGATTCAGCATTGAAAAATGCTAGTTAACCATACGAAACATGACCTGACTACAGTGGAACTACGGAAACTAAATATTCCCCCAGCGCAAGGCGCCCATAAACGTCTGTGGGCATTTATGATACGATGTAGTGGTGTGTGGAGGAAGTAGCCCTAACCTTCCTCCGCCCCGTTGGGCAAAAAGAGTCGGGGAAATTGGGACAGGGACTTCCAGTGAACCCTCGGCAATTGACACGACGTAGCGAGTCGAGCGGGCGGGTGGTTTCGATGAGACAGGAGGGGAGGGAAGGAGTGCTAACGACGAAACGACTTCCGCTGTAGTTCCCACGAGTTCTTGCCATTAGTTGACTCTAATAATTACTGTAATTTCCCTATACGCAGTTGTACACGTCTGATACTCATTCCATTCGACCCAGGATGTAAAAATACGGCTTATTTGCGATTATACTGCGTTTCGTTAATTTGTTTAACCATTTTTTGTCCATAACAACCATGGGCTTCGTCCGATCGGATTGCCGAGATGGCGGGTATAACTAGATACCAAACAGGAATTTTCGTGTGAAAGAACGAATTTTTTAGACCACGTTAAAGGCACAAAACGGCTCGGACGGCGGACGGGGGTCGGGGGACGGACATTGCAGATTTGTAATCCCTATGTCTTGAAACGTGAAGTATCAAATTTTGAGGGGGGGTTGTAAAACATTTTTCGTGACCGAAAACATAGGGTTATTATTCAGAATGAATAATAAACCAAAAACACTTATTTATTATGAAAATTTCAACGAAAATACAACGGACTCAACATACGACTTTTCAAGGTTAGTTTTCTTTCAATCAGACGCGACTACTACATGACTCGTAACTACGCGACAGACAAACACGGACTAGCCATCTCGGCTCCAACTTCTTCTTCTTAACGGGTTACCTCTCTGCAAGAGGATGGCAGCATATCCACACTCCACAATGTTCAGCCATTGAGAGGTACATGGGACAACGAGAGTCGTCGGTTTCGGCCTCCCAATGGCATTAACATGTATACAGATGGATCGAACACTCCGGAGGGAACATGCTTAGCAAGGAGTGGGCACACATTGCCCTAGGCTCCACTCCCACGGTTTTTCAAGCAGTGATTTATGCTATCTTAATGCATGATGAAGGCTGTAACAACCCAACTATCAACTTATTGACCGATAGTCAAGCGTCGTGCAAGACGCTAATGAACTATTGCACAACGTCAAAACTGGTGCGAGAGTAAGAATGCGGCTTAACTCCTTAGCAAGCGCGAATAGAGTTAATGTGTATTGGATTCCTGGACACAAGGGGATCTTTGGAAATGAGAGGGCGGACCATCTGGCCAGACGCGGTTCGTCTATGATACCTATTGGGCCACCACCCCATTGTGGGATTTCTCTGCCACTAGTCAAGAGGACTGTGAGAGAACATTCCAGAACACTGCATAAGACAGTCTGGAATGGTGCAGGAGTAAGGCACTTTAAATGCTTTGTCTCAGAGCAATCAAGTGAGATAAGACACAACCTTCTGAGGATGGAGAGGAAGGACTTAAGGCAGATTGTTGGGATCATAACTGGGCACTGCAGAACGCAGAATGAACAAACACATGTATGTTATGGATATTGTCGACACGCCTCGATGCAGGTGGCACGGATGAGGAGACTCCCTACCATGTCCTGGCCCAGTGCCAGAGACTTGAGAGGGAGCGACTTTTGGTCTTTGGTTCCACTTCTCCCAGGATGGACACCGACGAAAACTCTTTCAGGAACTACCTGGCTTTCCTCAGGAGGAAAGACAGTAGGGCTGGCACAATAGGTCATCTGGCTGCGGTGCACATCCCAAATTGCGGAACAGTCAGAAGATTGTACGTATGTTAAATATCTGGTGCGTAGCATCACACAACTTTCCGCAACCTCCGTAAATTCGACGACCTGCTACATATGCGGGCGCTACGTCATCGTTCAACGCATTTCTACAGTATCACTTAAGAGGAACAAAATGTAGGTAGCAGTTAGTTGAAAGTACTCCGTGAATTTTATTGAAATTGTTCCAGCCGTTTTTCAGAAAATTTAAAAAAATAAATTAATATTAGAAAAATCTCGTTTTCTGAGATATCACGGCCTGTATCTCCGTTCAATAAATAGATACAGAAATAGTTGTGAGAAACAAAATGTGGGCAAAGGTTGCCAGAAGACGCTCCACAATCCGGAGGCGCTCTGGTGGTAGTCCGAATGAGTGCCTATGCGATGAGCGTTCAATAGCCTAAGCGATTTCCATCGATGTCCCCGGGGTTCGGGGGGGGGGGGGGGACAAAATGTACCAACAACCAGGGTTTTCGCATTTTTCTCGAAAACGGCTCTAACGATTTTGATTAAACTTTCGAATTATCTTTTACTAATCAATACCTAACTTTTCTTCTCTATAAATTTCTCCATGAAAATACGGTGAACGGAGATATGGGCCCCTGAAGCAAAAATAGGTTTTTTACGCTTTTTGGCGAAACGACTTCAGCGATTTTCACCAAACTCACAGGTTGTTTTCAAATAGTTAATACCTACATATTGTTCTCAATAAATGTTCCTCTGACAGTCCATTGAACAGAGATAAAAATCAAAATGTGTCGAAAATAACGTTTTTTCGAACATTTCCGTAAATTCCAGAGTAACTTCTTCACCAGATGTGATAAATCTTAATGGAGTGTCTTTTAGTTACCCAAACCAACATTTCGTTCTCTATAATTATTTCTGTATATATATGTTGAACGGAGATATAAGCCAAGTTAACTCAGAAAAGGAGATTTGTCGAGTATTAATTTATCGGTATTCCAATTTTGTCAAAAACGGCTCCAACGATTTCGATCAAACTTACGGAGTACTCTCAGCTAACTAGTCCCTACATTTTGTTCTCCGTAAATGTTCCTGTAAAAATGCGTTGAACGAAGATATAGCGCCCGCGTATGTAGGTGGTGTTGGACATTACGCGGGTGGCGGAAAGTTGTGTGTTGCTACGCACCAGATATTTTCATAATAAATGTCGCTCGAATGACGACAAATAACATTTAGCGCTAAAATTATCCGCCTATAATGATGGTAATCAAATAATCAGGAGCTCCCTCAGAAATTCTTGAATTCAAACAACCCTTCAAAACGTTTCAACTTTTTCGCAGTTTTCCCCTTATAATTTCAGACCTCTTAACACGAACCTTTCCAAAAAAGAACACTGCCAATGCTTACACGACGGATTATTATTCCCTTGCAGAGCTCGACGTAGTCAGATACCTCCGATACCCATAACGTTCGATTCAGTACAGAAAAATACCAGTAAACAATATGAAACATGACGCAGACTGCGACGGAGCGACGACAACTGACATATTGTAGGTGTTACGGCCAAGCCACAACAAAAACAAAAAAGAAAAGAGAAAAATAATAGAAGTGAACTATGAGTGGCAGGTTATCGAGGGGGATCAACGACAACAGCGACTCTACTTACCGTTGCAATTGATTTGAACCTTTCGACCCGTTACCTGGCTTGCCGTGGTTATGAGCCTTTTCTTCCTTGGGAGGTCTCCCCATGCCTTCTTCAGGAGCTTGGAATCAGTGTTCCGTTAGCTGTGTAAAGCGGAAAAGGGAAGACAACTCACGCGATAGCATCGTATTCCGCGCCGATTTATGTACATCGGTTGTTCTCAACGCCTAGCTATTCCAGATGTTTCGCGTACCACAGTGTCGACTACGTCGCTAAATTATTGAGGCCAATTTAACGAGATATTGAAAATATACGAGATCGTTTGTATACCTACTTCTGCTCTCACCACTTTTTGCATAAGTAATAAGTAAAAAAAGTGTCCGAATTAACGGATTATAATATAGTTACAGGAGACTGCAGGTCGCAAAGGTGACAGTCAATGGCCTTGGCCCCCCCTCCCCCTTCCATACACGCCATAACAACTCCTCTTCCACTACATTTTCATTGAATGACGAGCAGTCGGTAGCATTTGATTGATTCAAGTGAACGTAAACAAAATGCAAAAAAAACCACAATATTGAGGTAGCGTTCCTGTCACGCTCCACGAGGAAAAATAGGTAGTAAAACAACACTATCCCGAGTGCCTTCTGCCGTTAGACGCATATCCATCTCAAGTGTTGGACGACTGACGCGAAACGCGTGATCCACAGTTGAATCCTTCAGATTGCAGTTGTGACACTAAGAAGGCTAGGCAATTTCAGTCTTCACGTGAAGTCGACGGTTGTCCCTTCTTATCGTGTTTAATCAAAACGGATTTATTGTGAGTTCCCTTTCCGTTTTGACTCACGCGTCGTAAATTTAACGTCAACATCGTTGACGCGGGGTCGTCGCACCAACCACATTTACAGTTGTCTCGTTATACTTTTACCCCCAACCAACTATTTTTACTTCCCTTGCTCTTCGAAGTAGAAAGGAAAGTTATGTAATCGGCTGAAAAAAAAATTTTGAGTTCTCTTCAGATCTTCACGTTTCAGACCCCCCCCCCCCCTGAGTCCGAAAAACACTATTTGGGAAAATGGTCTGTGTGTCTGTGAACGATTTTTAGAGAGAGCCACCGTGCCAAATCCACTCAAACTTGATATCTCGCCCGCAGGTTACCATGGGACGCCAAAATAAGGGTATGAACAAAATCCCCTGAAAGTTAACTATAGTTATCATAGTGATCAAAACACCAAATATTTTTTTTCTCAAAAATGGCTCTGACGATGTTGATTAATCTTTTTATATTGATAGCTCTCGATAAGACAATGATTCCATAAAATTTCCATTAATGGGAACACGACGAGAGTAGCACAATAAATTACCAAAACTTTCGACGAAATCGATTTCAGCGCGGTTTTTAGAGAAAACAAACGTACCAAATCAGCTGAAACTTGATGTCTAGCCTACAGGTTACCATGGGATGCAAAACAAAGGGTATGGGCAAACTCCACCGAAAGTTAACTATAGTTATCATAGTGATCAAAACACCAAATTTTTTTCTCAAAAACGGCTCTAACGATTTTGATTAAACTTTTTATATTGATAGCTCTTAATAAGGCAATTATACCATAAAATTCCCATTCGTGGCAAAATGACGAGAGCAGCACAATAAATTATCAAAATTTTCGACAAAAAGCGTTTTCAGCGCAGTTTTTTCCTTATAAACTCCGCTGGAATTTTTGTAGAATGTTAAAAAAATGTGGTATTGTAGTCCAATCCAATACCTAAAGGTTGAGTGTTTAAAAATGTTCATGAAATACATGGGGGTCCCTCCAGAAATTCCTGAATTTCAACTACTGCCGTTTCGCTTACTACCACTTTTAAACGTTTTTACCCAATAACTCTGCTAAAGTAATTACTATCCTTCTTCAAAAAATTTGTGTTTACAGCCTCATTAATTATCTGTGTACCAGTTGCTCAATAATGGTCCTGCATTGAGTACGAGCAGCAGAATAAATTCCAGAACTGTAGGCGCTACCGCTTCCTGCTGCTGTGAAGTGATGTTTGACCAAGTTCAAAGGAACTGAGTGATAAATGAATCGATTAATTAGAATTAGCCACGTACAAAGTGAATTGACGTAGAGCTAAGGAAAGTTGTGTGTTGCAACGCACCAGATATTTTCCAATGATGTCGTATTTCTGTTTTGATTCAGGTACGTTCCAACTGACCCGAAACCCGAATGGAGGCTGTACAGACCTGACACGGCTCCTACTCCCTACGAGGGGAACACTCGCCTGCCTGCTGTTGTCTGACTGGTTACGAATTGGCACGAATTCTGCTCCGTGGGCGAATAGAGCGTTATTTAACTTTGTTGAGTTTCTTTATGTAGATTGTCGTGAGTTCACTCGCCCCAAAGGTAAAAGGTTTAATGCTTCGAATGGAAGCTTCTCAACTCACAGGTTTCTCTTCCACTCCCCCAGGACACAATTCCAATTCAAGAAAATTTTCCGCATCCTCGGCATAATTAAACAATAGATATTTTTAAATCGAACAGTGGATATTCTTCAATTCTACAACATGGTTCCATTATTCCAAAAAAGTATATACACATCACACAAATGTTAGACACAAAAAAATAAAAATGAACAACGTTCTTACCGTAATAAATTACATTCATTCGTCCTATACACACACATGCACATTTGAGAAGGGCGAGTACTGGGATATTCCTCCCCTTCTCATATTGGATCGTATCACTACAGACACACATTATAACTAAAACATACAACACACACATTATTACATTATTGATGTGCTCCCGTGTCCCGATACATTTCCAGCAACTTTTTTTTTTGTATTTTCCTTTGAAAGTGCTCAGCGTCAACTTCAGGTCAAATAGATCCACTTCTTCGTTGTACAATTTCCCCCGCACCAAGAACGACCCCGAGTATCTGCGGTCCTGCGTGATGGAAGCTGCATCAATGTTCTGGCATTCCTAGTGTCCCCATAATGCACCTGCGACATAAATTTAAATTTATTGTACAGGTACTCGGGACTCCTGTATTTTGGCACTTTAAACATCGGAGCCAGTGCTATCTTCAGTCATACTAGCAATCTGTACGCAGGCGTGATATGCTCATTGGGCCGTACCCTGGCCGTATAGCGCACTGCCGCATTCTGGGCTTTTTGCAACCTGAGCATTTCCTCACCTCTTAGGTCGCAGTACGCAACGGCAGCGTAATCAAGAAACGGAAATATGAGGGGCTCGACCAAATGCTTCCTCACTTTTCTTGGAAAATCCTCAGCCACCCTCCGCAACTGATATAATCTTCTGAAAACGGCATTGCGCACTTTCGTACTTTTGTATGAGTGTTTTATATGATTATGCCCAAATTGGTTGTCTCATTGACCATTTCCAATCTTATGATCTTGTCTTTCAAATTCTTCAACAGTTTCGAGAAACGTATTAGTATACCTTTTGTCTTCGTCTTATTGACAGCCATTCTACGCGCACATACCCATTTATTCAGTTTCTCTGAATCTTTATTCAATACTTTTCGGCGATCTCATAAACTCTGCACGATCTGTACAACTGCAAGTCATCCGCGTACACATACTTCGTACCCGGCGAAGAAGTTCTCGGCAACGAATTCAGGTATAACGAGAAAAACTTAGCTGATAGCGCAGAGTCTTGTGGGGTTCCCACTTGCGTCTCGCACCACTGAGAGAGCTTTCCTTGTGGGCCTTTCACTCATTATTTCCGTCCAATCAAATATGAAGTCAAGTACCACTCCATCAGAACGCTGTTCACACCCGAGGAATGTAGTTTCGCAATTAAAATCTCCCTGCTCACAATATCAAATGCTGCTGAAAAATCCACCATAATGAGAAACGTCATCTTCCCCTCATCCATAGCGGCGCGAACATTGTCTAGAACATTTACTAGAGCGGTTTCCGTGCTGTGGTTCCTCCTATAAGACGATTGTTTCGGGTCGGAAATGCCAGCTGGTAAGTTCTTCATATGAATTTCTATCCAGCACCTTCCCTATTGCACACAGCAATGAAATTCTTCTGTAATCCTAGACTGACTGAGGATTTTAATTTTATTCAAGGGGTTTTATTATGGCTTGCTTCCATACTTCGGGGCACACTCCCACTGCTAGAGAGTAGTGGCAAATATGGGTTAAGACTAGCAATATCACTTCAACTAATATATGAAGTACTTCGATAGAGATACCATCCGCTCCTATCGACTTTGATTTGACGGCCAAAAGGTTCTTTCTCACCGTATCCTCACTTATTTCTGTAACTCTGAAAGTTTCCCAGTACCTTGTCTCCAGTGAATATCCCTTAACAGTTTCCGTGGGATCAAACCCAATGTTTGTTTTGTAGAAGTATTCGTTAAGACTGTCAAGCGGTACTGATAGTTGGGTAATTCAAAAATCGGCCGGTTGTTTATTTTCTTTGAACAGCTCTCCTTAATACCGCACCTTACCATTGCATATTTCTTGCTGCACTTTATTCCTAAGTTTACTGTACTGATTCTTCATTTCACTGTCTCTATTTTTTTATGTAGGCCCTGTACAACTTGTCCCTTTCATCGTAACTGATATCCACGGAGCCGGGAGATGCTTCGGCTTTATTTTTACATACGGACAGCGCCTACTGTATATTGTAGCAATCGTATCATTTACCAATTCCACCTTCATATTAACGTTGGCTTCTTTGAGGACAGCGCTCCAGTCGAGTAGTTTTGCCTCCTCCAAAAATCGCAGTTTATCGAAATGTTTCTTATCGCGAATTTCGATATAATTCTTTTCCATACGAGGCCAATTGAAATTCAGTGAACAGAAAACCAAGTCGTGCTTTGATAGTCCTGGTGCAGGTATCTGACAATACGTCCAGAGAGAGAACAAGGGAAGAGAGAGAGAGAGAGAGAGAGAGAGAGAGAGAGAGAGGGAGAGAGAGAGAGAGAGAGAGAGAGAGAGAGAGAGAGAGAGAGAGAGAGCGAGAGAGAGAGAGAGAGAGAGAGAGAGAGAGAGAGAGAGAGAGAGAGAGAGAGAGAGAGAGAGAGAGAGAGGATTAGTTGGTCCATACGGCCCTCTCTTCCACTGTCCCACAACAAACTCATTCCCCTATGAGTTCTCGTGAAAGTCGGTTGTCTCCCAGTTCTCCCAGTGATTCCTCTCTCAGCTCTCGCTACTCACAACTAACCCCATTCTCTCTCCCTTCACTTAGCGTCCCACGACCAATTCACGTGTATTTGGAGTCCCTTGTTCGCGTTTACATACTCACGCTCAAACTGATATCGCTATTCTCCCAAGTATAATACAGTCCTCACTCACGCTCACTACATCCATTTATTTCTCAGTGTCAAGCCCCCCCCCCCCCACTCGTGAGCATCAAAATTTGAGATTTCTTGAAAGTTGACTGTGTTTTGCAAACGGTGTCAACGCTGAAGCGTTTTGTTTATTTTATACTCTCACATCTGTCTTGTTTACGCAGAAAGCCTCCGTCGACGTTGTGTGTAAGTGTTCGCGTGTGCTTCGTGCGCGATTCCACCCACAATACGCTTTGGCGGCCACAGGCTCCTTGTTGAAAAGCACGTCAAGTATTTAGGAGTGAATATAGGTGAGAGGTGGGGTTTCAACCAACACCTCCAGTCCCTCAAAGGCACTACCATTGCAAGGTTCGCTTCACTGCGTGCCATTAGTAAGGCCACTTGGGGTGTGTGTTACCATGACACTATCCTCATGTATAAGGCCATCTATCTAGGCGTGATTGGCTACTGCCCCGTTGTCTGGGTAGCAAACTAACAGTCAATCAAAAGAGAGTATTGGCCGAATCCCAGAGAGCTGCGCTCCTATGGATCACCAAGGCCTACAAGACTGTATCAACAGAAGCACTCCAGGTGATCACTGGTCAGTTACCAGTTGATTTGGCCGTTGAGTGCGTGGTTGACAAGTGGAGAGTGAAACGGGAGCTTCCCCCGCTTTGGGCTGAACTCCGTGTGGATCTCACCACAGAAAACTTGCCGCCATCGATGAATAGGCTTTAGAGAAATGGCAAGCGAGATGGGAATCCTCGTCTAAGGGACGTGATAAGTATGAGTTCTTCCCCAACATCCGTGAACGTCTTTCAAGAAAATGGGTTGAGCCAGACCACTGGACGAGCCAGTTCCTCACAGGACATGGTGACTTCAATGCGCGGCTCCACTTCTTTTCTCTGAAAGACTCTCCATTATGCACGCCTTGTGCCTCCAGTGTGGCAGGGACAAGAAACCACATGGTGCTCCACTGTAGTTTCTACAACAGTGAGCGACGTTTGTTGGGAGGGCAAACGAACTTAGCAGCGATGACTGCTTCAAAGCAAGCCTATAACCATTTTGCAAAGTTCGCGAAAAAGGTGATGGCTAAGAAACGTGGTCATAGTTGATCTGTCCTTTTGAAACTTGCCACCCAAGTAAATAGTTAGATCAGGTAGGAAACCAGATTAAGAACTCCTCCCAGATGGTACGGGATTCCTCAGGTGGTCACCTCCGCGCGGTCACACACAGGCAACAGCTCTCTACCGGGAGACTGGCTAACGACCAAATACCTGCCGTACCTCCACAGGTCTGAGTTCGGTGGACACTGCAGGGGCCGGCCTCTTGCATATTAGTGAAACCGCAACTTCCATGACTGATATAACCCTCGTCGAGGGTTTAGGTACGGTAATCAAATAAGGAAACAGACCTGCTTCGTGCGCGATAAGCCGCCGATCTGCAGTTCCCCTCAACTTGAATCCTGCTGAGACTCGCTGTCTCTCCCACCAGACACTTCGAATTGACTCGGATTATAGCCAGTATTGTTCTCAGCATCTCGCCAGACCACATCTCCGATTTCAATTGTGAAACTCCGAACTGAGGGCCATCAGCATCTCAAATCCACGACTCAACTGGATCTCCCTCCCTTCATTCAACTCTCCAAGGGGCGTATCTGGCAGCACCGTTCCACACCGCTTCTTGTCTTCCGGCTTCAGTCCAAGTTTTGGCTTCGTCCGGTAAATCGTCGTAAGCGGTCAGAAATTTAATTTTCTTTCATCATACATAGAAGGGCTTTTAAGCGACACAATACCATAAAGCGTATTCCGTTAAAACTACGGTTGATTTCAAGTTTTTTAGAAGGAGCTCCGTGTTCCACCTTGTAATAATTTCATCAATTCGCGTTCAGCTTCAAAAGTGAATTTACAAATTAAACCAACTCTTGTTGCCTTGGATGTTTGGTATTTACACTCCATCGAAAACCACATCTGGTAGATAACAAACGGTGTCTGACATTGTGTCAAACAGCCTTTGAAAACGTAGACGTCGAGGATTGGAGATTCAAGAGCCAAATGGTCGACGACCTAATAAACGACACTAAAAATACAAAATTAGACTTAGACACGCTACATACATTTATTATATCAATGGGCAGGTCCAGAGCTTCAGTCACCTCTTCAATCGCCGCCTGACGTTGGAGAGACCCTTACATTTCCCATCCGTTCAATATAAAGCTGGACGTTATTTATTCAAGTAGTCTCTTTGAAAAGGAGGGTCCCAGTTCCCCCGGGGATTCGCTACGCTGTGCACGTTTGCACGAGTATGTTACTGCAAGCTTCTTCCAAACTTTGTCTACCGCGAACGTTCGTTACGTTGTGGTATTTGTAGTTTAGGCAACCTGGTTTACACGGAGGGATGACTTCCGCTTGGTTCGACAGCTTTTTTCGTTTGTCGGCCGTCGCTTTGTAATACCTGGCTCGATATCTGTCACAAAAAATAAAGAAAGCTCGTAAGTCAAGGGTGAAACGTCTTTTATTTGTAATTATGCGACTTGACGACGAGTGGCAATCGAGCGCAACACTTTAATAATCGATACAGAAATGAAATAAAGTAAATATGGTGCAAAAGGCGCGCGTTCGCCGGCCATATGAGTAACTACTTCACCTACAACGATTGCTAATAATTTTAGAACACGATATTTCACCTCTCGAAGACACAAACTAACTAAACTATAACAAAAGTGACAAACAGCCGGTGCATATCAGTACAGAAGAGACACCATTCACCTGTCACTTGGAGCTCTGAGTTAATGCTAGATATTAACGCGAAAAAGGAAGACGTATTTTATTGCTCCCCTCCTCGGCGTTGTCTGAAAACCCCGCTCCTCAAGTTCATCGTTTCTCGGTTACTTCCCCGCTCTATTTTGGCACAATTGTCGTATCAAGCTGCCACTTCATCCGCTTTTCCTTGGGTCATCAGCATCCCATAACGATATACCGGGTCATCAGCATCCCACCTGACGTCCAGCTCTCACACGAGCATCATTTTGGCAACATACATCAACTGCCGAATTCACTAAACGGTTTTTATTCCTCGAGAACACTAGTTTTAACGTTTTCCCCTTTCTATTGTTCACTTTTCGTTATTTTCCTTCATTTAATAGGAGCTTCTACATTCCGTTTTTTCTCATTGTACATATTTCACGATTTTAGTTTTTCACTTGGGTAATTGGTTTTTAATTGTGAAAATCCCGCCTCTGTGTCAACAAACGCTAGCAGCTTGGCCAACTCGGATGCCCCTGTCTGGAAATTATTCACTTCGATCTGCCGTGATGTCCTTTTACACATCTAGCCTCCTCCACACTCCAAAGCTGCGTTGGAAAGTAACGGAAAACAAATATGGGCCATGTGGCTTCTAGATCGTCGTATCATCTCCCCTCGGTGTTACGTAACAAGCTGACATGAAGGTGCCCGCCTATGAGTTCGAAGGGAAATACAACGAGCAACCAGAAGGAAGCTTACCTAACATTGTAACTCCAATTTAGTGGAAATATACAACCGTTCTTTCTTCGTTTTATTATTGAAATGGGTTACCACAACTTCGTCGCGAGTGAATAAGGTCGTCTCATAATGGCATCAACTACACGGGCAGTTGAGTGTGACGTACATTGCCCTGGGTCCCACTCCAACGGGTTTTCGAGCAGAGATTTATGCTAATAATATTCGTTACTGACTTATTCAAGTGTACCAACCTGAGACTTTTATTATTTCTCTTACACCACCTATTTTTACTTTCCTTGGCTCTGCGAAGCAGAAAGCTGAAAAAACAATTTTTGGAGTGCCGTTCAGATCTTCACGTTTCAGACTACTGAGTACGAAAAACATAATTTAGGAAAATGGTCTGTGTGTCTGTGAACGAGTTTTGAAAAACCGGCTGAACCAAATCAACTCAAACTTAATATCTAGCCCGCACATCACCATGGCACGCCCAAATAAGGGTACAGGGAAAATCCTCTCAAAACTAACTATAGTTATCATAGTGATCAAACACAAAATTATTTTTCCTCAAAAATGGCTCTGACAATTTTGATATGGACAGCTCTTGATAAGTCAAATGTAGCCGCAAAGCTCTCACTAGTTCTTACTTTTAAGTTAGTATAGTAATTCAATTTAAACAGACACGATTGTTTGTGTTGAGAGCACGAAAGGGCGAGTTAAAGATCGAAAATAAAAGAACTCGGTGAGTGTGAGGAGAAGTGTATTAAATGTGCAATGTTTGTGTGCAAAAGGGCGGCACAGGAGGACGACTCGGAAATATGCGTGAACTGGCGGGAAACGATGTATTGGTAGGATATAGCGGACTGTATGGGCGGAGAATAGATGTAGGAAAGTGTCTTAGTGGGAACAGTGAGACGACATCGTTGCTCTCGCGAGAGTTCGTAGCTGAATGAATTTTGGAAGGAGCTGTCTCTTGTGGAGAGGAATATGAAATTGAGAAGAGGGAAAATAAAGAAAAGAAAAACCCACTTCAGAGAATCCGCTGCTGTTAGAAATAACCGCAACTGCGGCAGTAGAATTACCGCAGGTACGAGGGGGTAAAAGGAAACTATTACTGGGGAAGTCCGAGGTCAAAAGGGTTGCGTCGAACATGTGCTGACTGACTCCTATCAAAGGCAAGCGGTTCATCGTGGTCTTGCGGTAAGACGGTCGATTCATAATTCTCGACGTTAGTTGAGGGTTGTGGATCGAATCCCCGGCGCGATTGCCGTAATTTTTGCCTTAGTCAGCAGCTCTTCAAAAGCATCTCCAAACCTCTTCGTCACAAATGGCGCCCAACTAGTGGTCGAATTTCTTCTTTCCAAGAAAAAGAAGAGGCCCCGAAGGAAAAATTAAAAAATTAAGAGAGAAAAATAATGAGACGAGTTCTCGGGTCCGGGATTCGCTGACGCTGTGAAAGTTCCAGTGCAAAGGTGGAATGGGCAACGCGCCTACTACAATGCGAGGGAACGAAGACTTTCCTTGTAGCCTGTCTCGAATCAAAGATCGGATTTTCCGGGGATTCGCTCAACTCTCGTAAAAATTCTTTCCCTAAAAAAGAGTCCGCTCCAGGAGTAGCGGTTAATAGACGAGGGGGGAGATGTGCTGACTGACTCCTATCAAAGGCAAGCGGTTCATCGTGGTCTTGCGGTAAGACAGTCGATTCATAATTCTCGACGTTAGTTGAGGGTTGTGGATCGAATCCCCGGCGCGATTGCCGTAATTTTTGCCTTAGTCAGCAGCTCTTCAAAAGCATCTCCGTGTCCCCTGACTGGTGAGTTAATGCGGGCAAGCGCTTTCGATGTAAAGAATCATCGTTGAGCCGTTAAGTCAGTACTGGAGTCAGTCAGTTGGTCGTGGTCTTTATGTACGATTCATAATTCTCGACGTTAGTTGAGGGTTGTGGATCGAATCCCCGGCGCGATTGCCGTAATTTTTGCCTTAGTCAGCAGCTCTTCAAAAGCATCTCCAAACAACCTCAGTACAAACAGTATGAATACATGGTTAAAAATGTAGATATGCGTTTTATCTCAAATATTACAAATACATGACCGTACGTATAAAAAACGTGCAGTGGTTTTGCTGATTTTTGGCCGTGCAATAGCAAAAGGTTGTCAATCCCTGCCTTAGAAGGCTAGGCCAATTTTGGGACAGTCACAGAGCTTATGGATCGTATACTAAGGTATTAAAGCAATTGGGTTAGATCCGCCAGTAGGTGAATTACTAATGTTAACGTACCTGTTAGGTGAATCCGTGTCCCCTGACTGGTGAGTTACTGCGGGCAAGCGCTTTCGATGTAAAGAATCATCGTTGAGCCGTTAAGTCAGTACTGGAGTCAGTCAGTTGGTCGTGGTCTTTATGTACGAAGAGAAAGGTAAACCGGATGGCGGGGCGTCGTGGAGGGGGGCAAGGAAGGAGGTCATGCACCTCTGGGAAAACCCACTCGAGGTGAAAGGAACATCTTGAATAGTCTGTCAGTTGTTGCTGATCCCTGCCTTAGAAGGCTAGGCCAATTTTGGGACTGTCGGAAAGCTTATGGTTCATATACTCATCCCAACTCTTTCTACTTAGGGGTAGTTTGTTAATTTTATTTTATTTCCATTAACAGCATCATTATTGTAAGAACATAATTAATTTGGAAGCAATCACGAAGTAACTGTGCAGAAAAGTAAAATTAAAAAAAACTGGCGTTTTCTGCACTGGGGGATGAAACTAAAAAAGGCTGGCTGCACTTTAGGCACTGAAGATCCTGGAAATGGAGAACATTTAAACCTTGCGCAGGGTGCAGGCGGATCTGCACTGCGACTTGAGCCCTTCGTGGGGACCATCAAAATCCGCTTGAATAAGGAGGTTGGCAAGTGGGAAGAGAAGAGCAGGGCTGCCTATTGGCGAATGTGCCTGACCAAAGACCCTCAAGGTTATTTATTATTCTCTGCAGGAAGCGATTGAGGTCCTCATTCGGGAGAGAGAAAGTATACGGTACCACCTGTCCAAGATTGGCAAGTCAGAGCTGCAGTTTGGAGTCAGCTGAGCCTGACAGAGCTTGGTGCCAGATTAGGTTGCAGTGATGGACTTCCAGGCTGTCTTGCGCTTCGTGGATTGGGGACGTCGCATCAACAAACAGTTGCTCCACGACGCGTCATTCATTTACCAAAAATGATCTGAGCCTAAATGTTGGGTCTGTGGTTTTTGTTCCACGACGCGTAACAAAACGGACTACGCATAACCCAACGATAACACTTACCGGTCTGCTTCAACCCTACGGCCATATCCGATCACTCCTTCGCAGTAAAAAATTGTAATATCCAACGAGTCGATGTTGAACTCACCACGTAGCGCTCTGGTTTGAATAGCCTAAACAGAAACATCTCTCTCAGAAAACCTCTCAAGAATTCACACCAGAGTATCTCTCTTAAGTAATACGTAAGTAAATTAAACGCCTCAGACACGAAATTCAGTGAAACGTTACTGCGTTAGAATGTGGAGTCGGTGAGCTAACCGTAAACGTATTGTGCGTCTTTGTGTTTTATTTATTTCGCCTGGTGCTTAGTTTCCAATTAGAATAGAAGTTGGTTAGAACTGACATATTCTGTGGGGTGATACATTTTTCGCACAAACGTCGATTTCCTGAGGATACTTCAACCTCAACTAGCGTGCACCTCTTTCAGGCGATACTGTTCGTCACAATGGCTGTATCTACCTGCGAAGGAGTCGACGCCCTCGTGAGGTCGCAATTTCGTCCGAAATTGGGTCGACGAAAAGGGTAAAAAACTAACGCGGCAGACTAACGCCTCTTTCGTCGCGCGTGAAACAAGTTTTAAGTGAATTCACGTCCACTCACTTCCAAAGCTTGCGAGTGAAACCGATTTCCAAATATGAACAAAGCCAGAAGAGGACGACGAGGTTTATTCGAAGCGAGCACCAGATCGATTATCCCTTGGTCGCGTATTTGGTTGTTAGACAAATCGAGGAGCTTGACGTAGGACGCGGATAATTTGAGCGACAGAGCCCTGTTCACAAAAGTCAATTATATATATCGATAATCTCGAGCTCTCGTCAATCGTAAAGTTCGTATTAGTTGATACTACCTCGCTCCGTAATCGCCGATTCTGTTGGCACTCAGCATCAACCCTTTCAGAGGAGCCCCGTAATTGAGAGCGTTAGCGATCATTTCTCCTCCGTGGTTACCAATTTGGTTGCAACTCAAGTCGAGAAGCTCGAGAGTTTTGTTGAACGACAACCCGAAAAGCAACTGCTCCAAATCTGTGTCCGTCAGATAGTTCTTCGCCAAATGTAATTCCACCAATGAGCTGGAAAACTGTTCAAAGCGACGTGAGAGTGTAAAATCGAGCGTAATTTATTATCTCTGGTGTGGATTCTTGAGAGCCTGTCAGGATGAATGAAAAGCTTTCTCTAGGCCAACGTTTCGCTTAATTTATTATCGCTCCTATAGGATACCACAGCAGGCGCATTGAGCTGAATTGTTGTTGAAAAACATACCTCGGGAAATTGCTAATAGTTTCTTAAAATAAGGACATTCGGAGAAAAGAAAGAAAAATAACAGACCTTGACAGTAAATAACAGGTTGGACAAGCGTGGAAGGTTTCAACGAGGTTATGAGAAAAGGAAAGCAGTGAAGAGCTCAGAAAAAACATGACAAAACATGGAATTATTCTTATTTTCTAGCGGAGATGGGAAAAACAACTTGGGTGTACGTGAAAGCTAGGTGTAATTGTTTATTAGGTTCCAATACATTTTGCTAAGAGTGGCAGTGTGAGTCCATTTATTGCATGCTGTTGTTGCTCATGTTACGGGCACGGTCAGATTAAGCGCCGTGGACTACGCTTCCTGTGGCGGCTGGCCACCATTACCTACAAAAGGCGCCTCACAGGAATGTCATCCCGACAGAGGGCGCTAGCCGCGAGCCGCAGACGACTCCTGGAGGGGATAGCAGGTGGCCAACCAGAGAGGACGACTCCCTCCAAGAGTACGTATATAAGGACCTGCCTGCAAGGACAAACAGCATTCATTCTTCCTTTCATTCTTTCACTGATCTCTTCTTCCGACAACAACCGACCACCACCAGCGGCGCCAGCGGGGACGACGAGCCCTCTCGCGTCTGAAGAGGAAGGAGCGACGACTCAACCGAGTCCCTCGCCGTGAGGAGCAACTGCTCAACCGAGCCCTTCGACCTACGCAACGACGCCCGAGAAACCCGTTCCTCGCCTCACACTTTGCCAACCGGCAGAGACAGTACCAATAAGACTTTCATCGGCCATTTTTAAGGCCACACACGCCCTTGAAATGGGACCCCGACACTTCCCATGGATGCCAGCCTCCTGCGAACAAACCACCAACCAGGCACAGTGCTCCATGGCTACACTTTTCCATGGACCTACCTTCGCTTCGACCGCCTAGGCCCATCATGACAAAACATGGCCTCTCCACAGGTGCCGGATTGCTGCCGCCAAACGAGGCCCTATGCTAAATGCCGCCACTCACGCCTTATGCTTCGAAGCACTCCAGCCACTAAGAACCCGATCGCTCCGTACCCAGCAACCGCAAGCGTACCATCCCACCTGCTGCGCCACTGCCAGACGAGCCTCCTCGCCAACTGCTCAAGAAGAGATGATGAGGACCTCCTTTGGGAAAACGCCTAGCCACCCCCATTGCCTCGCGATCATGAGGGCGTGATCTTCCCACAAGGGAGAGTGATGTTACAGGCACGATCGGATTAAGCCATGACATGGAACGGGAAGCCGCACTTACCAGGCAGAGCCGTTCCTTGCAGCAGATTGGACCTGATTAAAGAAAGAAAACGGCCGAAGGACAGGGAGAGGGAGGTTAGGAAAATCGGGTCCGCGGCGCGCAACCAGACGATCGATCGGCCTATTCCTCTTCTAGACTCCTGCAACATCACTTTGCTCCTCTTTTTATATCTGTGGTCTACCTATATTTCTGGAAACGGACCTTATTACACAGTATAACGAAGGAAGGAAGTGTTGATTATTGTGAGACGCCCAAAGTAACCATCCTATAACACTTATATATAGATAAGCAAATGCGCAGGTTAGCGGCGAACCCACTGGTCCAAAACAGATAAACCCAAGGGCACTGTAAAAGCCGCATCAGGAAAGTCCAAAACAACCTCCCACGCCAACTATGAATGAGGCACCACCCAAAATAGCGTCAACGTGAACGTGACACAGCACAATCACGCAGGACCACCAACAAGACACATCGGGAAATCAGCAGTCTAACAAAACAGGTGTAGAAACGCGGGCAGGTGCCCAGAACGCTAGATTGCTCAGCAAGTGTGGAGTGAACTGCGAAGCATGGACAACTAGAAAGTACCCATGGTCGCCAGAAATAACGTGGTGTTAAACGCAATACCAAGTCAATATAGAACAAAGCATCTACGTCTGCTGCTAGCCGCAACTCGAACAGCCAAAATCCCCAGGAGCGAACCGAACAGCCAGCACAAAAACCGTCATAACGCGGGTAGAGATAGGATAGAGAACTTTTCGCTATCGCAGCCCAGGCAGAACGATCTTCATGAAGAGAAAAGGAAGCCCTAAATCATCTCAAAGATCCCATTCCAATACGCAATCCGGAAAATAGAACAGCCGAAACAAAAATCCTACAACATGGGTGGAGATAAACAACAGTGGCACTGCAACAGCCACATGTATATAGGTTGCAACTGAAAGGTATGATGCAAGCTCTGCCCGAAGAGTAACACAAGAGAATGAGGGAATCTTAAACCTACCGTGTCCTATTGGTGTTTTTCTCTATTCGATCGTCCTATGAGGCCTGGGGGTGCCATCCGCCCTCCCTTTGTAATCAGGTCGGGTGTCCCCCCGGGGCCCCCACCTTGGCCCCCTACTTTTCCCAGTCGTCATGTCATTAACGGCCGTGCAGCCTTTAACTGGGTAAATTTTCTAATCTACAATGACGAAGTCAAGGTCCTTGCCCACATTCAGACTGATACTGACTGTGCCCTCCTGCAGGAGAGCTTCGACTCCCTCACAGACTGGTCTTCTGGCGTTGGCCTATCTCTCAAACCAGCAAAGTGTGCGATACCGTCCTTCCATCGCTCTTGAGACCCCTCACCCGTCTCTCTGTAATAAATGTCCTCAGAATATTTTTGGACGCCCAACTTACCTTAACCGGTTATATTGCTATACGCTCATCCAATGCGCTCCGTCTCTTTCTGAAATAAAATGAAACGCTCTCCGCCCTTTAACGAGCAAATCGAGCAATACACGTCTGTCATCTGGAGCTCGTTCATCATTTTAAGGGCGTCACGTCAAACGCTTCAAGCCTTTTATAGCGTCATCTCCTTCAAGATGGGAATCTCACGTTCCGACATTAATTACCAGTCACCCTCTACGTCTCCCAAGGCCTGCTGATTGCTGCATCATAACATAGCCTTCCTCTATGGGCTCCTTTTGATGCTTCGAGCCTCTCTGCTCAGATTGGCCTGCACGTACCCCGCCTAAACTCTGACTTAGACAGCTACTGACTTTTCCCCTCTGCCGACGACCCACTGCCCATTGAGCTGTTCACCTGCGCAGTTAACTTGTTGCTTTCTTCCACTACCCATCTTGACTTCAACTAGCTAACTTCTTTCTGCACTCTCCCCACAACACTGCCACCATATTGACACTCTACACAGTTTCAGTGAAGCGCCAAGTACTAGTTACGAATGTGCAGTGCCGACTTCTATTATAACTTAGTTTTGGGCTTGTCTCATTAGAATGTAAATGTAAGTAAAACCGCCTCTCGTTTCTCCCAGACATCCACACGCATTGCTAAGTATATTGAAGACAAAATCTGTTCTCTTGCGTTCATTTTTAATGACTCTTCCACAGTAACAAGGATTTTGATGGACAACCGTTCCTCCTCCGCACCTTTAGCTCTGTCGAACGATCTCCCGATTCGCTATGTGTGTGTTTGCGCGTGTAATATAATCGTACATAAAATCGAAACAGGTACAAACGCCTTCAAAATGTGCAGTATAGAAATGCATAACTTTGCCCTCACGTTTGGAGCAGTGATATGTTAATTTACCAACATTAATATTGTGGGGGGGGGGGGCTGAATATTGTTTTTAATTATGGCAGGGGGGGGGGGCTGGAGCGGGCTCCCTAACAGGGCCGTTCCAAAGGGAAAGCTGTTTGGCAAAGTTGGCAAAGCTTCGGCTGACTCCCTGTTCTTTAGGTCGTGTTGATTCCAATTTTTTCACGGTCCTTCCTCTATAATACCCTGTTTTCAGCCCCCACCGTCACGCTAAATCAAACTTAACGCTATCAAACGCAGTATGTAACTATAGTTAGGTCTAGGTTGGTTTTGCTCAAACTCTTCTTTTGACGTCCCATGTCGTTCTCCTGGATTAATATCAAATTTCAGCTATTTACTCTCAATCTGGTACTTTTGGGACTCAGAAGCCTTTGAAATATCAAAATGTGAAGGCAACTCGCGATTGTTTTTTCAGTCGAGTGCATAATTTTTGTTGTTGTATTTCGTAGGGCTAAGGACACCTGAAACTGAGGTTAACGTACCTGTTCGGTGAGTCTGTCTCCTCTGGCTAGTGAGTTACTGTGGGCAAGCCCATCTGGAGTACTGACTTAACGGCCGGACGATGTCTTTACATCGAAAGCGCTTGCCCACAGTAACTCACCAGCCAGAGGAGACAGACTCACCTAACAGGTACGTTAACTTCAATAATTTACCTACTGGCGGACTTCACCCAATTGCTTTAATACCCGACACCAGAAACTGTTAAGACAGCCCTAACCAAACTCCATAAACCCCTTAACCCAGTATTTCCCAACCTTTTTGAGCCATGTCCCACTTCTTAACATTTCTGTATATTCCCCCCCCCCCCCACACACAATTTTAAAAAAATTCTATTTGTTACTCAACGAACATAAATGATAAATTTTAATTAGAAATCATTATAAAATGTTATCAAAAGTAAGTAAAATTTCGAGACCTATAACAGAAAAATGAGATTAAAAAATAAAGTAAACGTTTAAAACCTCGGGGTTCCCGAGACAGGCGGCGCACTCCGCGGTGAATCCTCAAGAGGTTGTATCGACTACTCTCATCACGCAGTTGGTATCTTTTGATAACATCAAACGAGACTATACTTAATAATTACAGCACTGTTTAAAAAATTGCTTTTGTGCTAAATTTTACCTACATCTAACATTGCTTATAAATAACCCGGAGCACGCCCCCTCAAACTACCCAATTGCCCCCCTGTGGGACGTGAGCTGAACGTTGGGAAACACTGCCCTAACCTAACCAGCCTTTCTTTGTGGAAATTTAATCTTTTCTGTTAATATTATCTCCCCTCTTGGCGCTAAGAAGTAAAAAATTCTTTTGAACTTTATCGTTTCGTTTTTCGTATTAATCCGTTTTATCGATGTCTTTGTTGATTGGCAGCCGCCGTTAGAATTATATTCGACGACCCCTTTCAGTTACAGCTGTCTTTAAATTAACGAAACACGTCGGCCGAGTGACATTCTTCTTCTTTGAACTAATTGGCGTCGATACTCTAATCGCTCTTGTTAAACTTACTCGCAAAATATCGGAAAACGCTAAGGCCAAATGGAGCGAGTCGGTGACATAACGACGGTAAGCGAGAACTCGCGACAAGTCCAATACCTGGAACAAAACGAAGGTTCGGAGTCGGGAATTGATAATCGGCTGCAAGGCCGACGTTGTGAAAAAAGAGCAATTTCTTGAGCGTTGCACGAGTGTATTGACTAGTAAATAATGTAATGAGTAACGAAGAGCAATGAGGAGGTAAGTACCAACACGATGGTCGCTATGTGGCGCTTATGAAAAACGTCAAAATTTAACAGTAAATTGTCTCTTAGTAGTATTGGTTGAAGAACGAGGCGATCAAGAATAGAGGACTATATTGATACATTTTGAATAAACGATCACTTGATTAGCACGATAGAATTCTGTTTGAACGACCATTTGATAAAGAGTAGCCGTACAATTAGGTCTCCAGATGAGTGAATTGGTGTTACGACAAGAGTGGAGAGCCACTGAATAGCGCCCAAGCTGAGTAATGAGTGTCCGCTTTAGGGCTGAGTCTGGGAAGTGCTGAGAGTTGGAATCTAAAGAGAGGCGGTCGGCTTCACAGATAACGTCAAGTTAATTCACAAGCCGGTCAGTTTTGACTTTCTCGCGAATACCGCTAAGGCTTCAGGTCAGAAAGACTTGAGTGCACGTGGGGAAGGCCAGACCTCAGGATTTCAACTGAATAATTCGGCCTGAGCGAAACAGTACCCATTTCATCATGGAGTGTCGCTGTGTCGTTGTGTTATATATTCGTGTCAATTTAAAACGTTACTGTGAGTTGTGGCCGCTGCGTTAACTCAGTAGGCTAAAACCAAATCGCCTACTGCCGATCAAAGTCCTATGGTGGACTGACGAACTTAATCTTCTCAAGCAGAGTGTCAATAGAGACAGAAGGATATACCAACAGACTTGTGACCACTAGAGCCACACACCAAACTGCCATCAAACGAGCCAAATGACAAAGCTGGCGGAGTTTTGTGGAAGTGGAGAGCTCTGAGACCCCTGTGGCAAGCATTACAAGTCCTCCATAGGTAAAGCTAACATAGAGCAGGTATTAGCCGCGATGTAAAGCAATTCAGGCTGAGGCTGTAGCATCGAAGGTTGGCCTGAAACCCACCTTGAGGAGGCATTCCCTGACGACCAAGTAGCTCGAGATACTGAAGCCCAGAGGGGGGCAAGGGAGCTGTTCACAGACCCTCCGAACGAGCCTGACATCCCACTGTGGACAACGGGCGACCGCGGCAGGGTCCTTGCGACCTTAAAGCCAAATGAATCTCCTGGATCAGATTGAATAGAAAGCAGTAGTCTAAGGAAGGCTGAACGCACCTGTCCAGCAGGCTCCTTAGTTTATTTAACGACTATCTGCAGGTCAGACAGTTCCCCACTCAGTGGAAGTAAGTGCGCCTCGTCACTGTACTAAAGGGAGGCGACCGCAATCGGTGAGACCCGAGTTCATGGAGACCTCTCAGCCTTCTTTCCACGTTAGGCAAAACTGAGACGTTGCAGTCCATCAAAGTAGTCTTTGGCCTCAACATCACGGGCAGACAACACGAGTGCACTAAAGGAAAGTCCACACAGGATGTCATTGTTAAAATCTGCAATATCCGCCTGGAGGCACAGGCTAAGTCATAACAGTTCTGATTGACATCGGAGGGCAACCTTTGGTGGCCAGCGCTCCTCAATGTGCTTAATATACTAAACACTATTCCTACAACAGTGAGTGACATTTGTTGGAAGAGCGGACAAACCTATCAGCATTGACTGCTACAAAGTTTGCAAAGGTCATGGGAAAAGAAACACGGCCACAGTTGATCTGTCCTTTGAAACTTGCCACCCAAGTAAATAGTTAGATCAGTGGGAAACCAGGTTAAGAACTCCTCCCAGATGGTATGGGATTCCCCAGCACCTGGCAAAATGGCCAAACACGCCCGCATGTGTGGGTTTTGTGGATGCTGAGGGAGTGCCTGGCCTCCTGCATGATAGCAAAACCGCCACCTCTATTACAGTGACTGATATAACCCTCCTCGAGGATTCAGGAACAGTCATTTGATAAGGAAACAGACCTGTGAGTGGGAGAGGAACTGAGAGAGGGAGAAAGATATTTCAGGATTAGGGCTAATGAATGCAAGGGGAGATGGGGCATGATGGGGCTTGAGTTCTGTATACTTTCAGGGGTTGTAGTTAAGTAGTTTTTTTTTTACAAAAAATGATATTCGGAGAATAACAATGAATTTCGGCTTCGAGTATGGAGTTAATGTGATTTGCGCCACTGCCAGCGGGGTCTCCGAAAATTCGATCCCCTTTAAGCATTTGTAATGCTAGGTACACAAGACATGGGCAATTACTGTCAAATTTACTCACAGTAAGTTTGGTGACTTGCATTAGAGCTTGAGATATCCACGCCATGGACTCAACCGTTTGATCTGTTTGTCCCAAGTCCAGAAGTTCCAATTCTTTAAACATTATGAGAAACGCGAGATACGAGCCACCCTGAAAGATGAATGAGCATTTTGTGGGTCGAGCAGTGTGTTGGACACGAAGCTGGTCGAGTGGAGGGGATCAACGTTGTTCTCAGCGCTATAGGGATCTGCAATTTGGTACTTCAACTTGAATCAGAGTATACAAATATGGTCTGATGATGGTCTAGCAACCCAGGATTGGTACCCACTAACCCCCCCTGAAAGCATCCATAGGTTACTGTAGTACTGGCTTGATCTGGAGCCTCAATGGCCCACACATCGGTGTCAGGCTGGGTATGAGGTTAGGTGAGCATGGCTCGCCACCTCCCACCTTCCTGCAACCCGTCATTTATTGCCACCCAGCTAATTGTGGGCCACAAAGGGTTCAAAGCCAGGCTCCTATTCTTCAAGCGGTGTGAGTTCGACGCCTGTCAATGCAATACTGGAGCTGTAGAAGATAGGGCCCACGACCTCTTCGACTGCCAGCTGCACGAAACCGCACGTAATGCCCTCGTGTGCCCTAGCGAGCCGGATCGTTGCCTCCAATACAGCCACCCACCGCTTTGTGATTTTGCCCAAGCATGAACCAAAAGGCGCCGCCAACTGGAGGCGTGGAAACTGGGGGACTTGCGACAAGACTCATTGAATGCTGAAGGCCAGGCTGTCCTGCCAACCACACATGGACGGGGCAGACAGGTGCATCCTAAACTGCAGAGTGCAGACCAGTAGAGGGGGGAGGTCTGGTAACCACCATACTTCCCTACTCTCTTCTACACCGCATATGTTGAGCCTATAAGCCTCATTAGGTCACTGCTGCAACCTCTACTCCACCTACCTCTACTCCAAGAGCTCGCGTCATCACCATTTGAACTACATTCAAGAAACTCATCAAAAATGTTTAAAACATTAGACAACTTTACCTCAAAACGGCTCGAAGGTGAATTTGCTTCAAATTCTAACCCAAACTCACAGGACTTTGTATCTTCCATAGCACTACAAAGTAGGAAATTGGCTGAATAATTTTTCCCGAGTTTCTACAGACCTTCACCTTTCAGTTTTCGAAGAGCAACAATACTAGAGGGCAGTTCTAGTGCGACGCATTACTCAACTTTCCTCAGCCCTATGTGCACTCAGCGATAACAATCGCTCTAGCAACCAAAAAAATGTGTTGTGCGTCGAAACTGGTGGCGCTTAAGGTTTGGAATACATTGAATCGCTCCTATTTATGCATAACCATTGCTAAGTAGTCCCTTTTGGAAATGTCACCTAAAAACAGTGAGAAATGCTAAAAAGTGAAACGGCAGAGGTTTGAATTATGGAATTTCTGGGGTTGCTTCATAATTATTTTATGAAAATTATTAAACCTTCATCGTACAAGTAGTTTATCGGACTGCCACTAATTTTCCCCTGATTGGAAAGCGCCTTTTTTTCTTTTCTTTTCTTTCAGGGTGCTACATCAGAACTTTACGCTTTTCCGATCCTGGGACGGTGCGGGAAACGCACACACTGGAACGGAAAGCTCGCTATATGACCCCTATACTCGGATTTCTACGTTTTTTTGGAGCGCAAAGTACGTCGCAGCTGTCGAGTTTTCTCACACACGTTAGGGTTTCCCGGTTTTCTAAACCCAAACCGACAAAGCTCAGCCGAGTTCAAAGCGAGAAACCAACGAAGCGACACAACGTAATGCAGTCCAGCCAAATCCACTGTAACGAGTTATTTTTCAAGTGCGGTTGGGCGCTTGGAACAGACCCAGGGTGAATGTTTGGAACAGTGCCTTCCAAGGAGATAACTGGATGGTAGGTTTAAGAGAGGTTGAGGAGGCAGTTGCGGCAGACATTTAATTCTTATTTGCTTATCTACCGTTCTATTGGGATTTTGATTGGAAGAAGAAGTCAGTTATTTTATTTTAATACATACATTTCTATTATCCTTAGTTAACCGTTCTGTTTTTGTATTGTATTATTGAATAGATTTCTATACAGAAACAATATAAAGCTCTTGGTGTGGTGGGCTTCATCCCCACGTGGTGTTGGACTGAAGATCTTTATTCCATCACATCACATCACATAACTACCTTCCTTGATTCTCCTGGCTCCCTTTTTCTTACGTGTTTTTTACGAGGCTTGGATTTACCACATCTCCCTTCAGATTACAGCAGCAGTCAGCTAACGTCCCTGACACCTTCGTTCCATCTCTTCAATATGGGGAAGACAGAATAACAGTGGTTCTCACGCGAGGCTGCCCCCAAGGGGGAGTACTTTCTCCCCTCCTGGTGGCCGACGGGCAAATTTACCATCACAGTGTCAGAAAGGATGCAAGGAGCTGTAGATATCATTCAAAGGTGGTATGACAAAGAAGGACTTTTCATAAATCCAGCCAAGACCACCACAGTTTTTTTCACTAGACGAAGAAACCCACCATGCTAGGAGCAAGGCTCCGGATAAAGAGGGAGGTGAAATACCTCGGGGTGATACTGGACAAGCAGCTCACATGGAACCCGGACGTGAGACATGCGCTGCAAAAGGCAACTACAGCCCTGCGGGCAGCAAATCTTGGGGCATAACTCCAAAAATGATAGATTGGCTCTATAAGACCCCGCGTCACATATGTCTCCACTGTGCCGGCAGGCTGTACAGGGAAAACTCCAATAACTGCAGCGACTGTCTTGCTATTACAGGGGCAATGTGTACCTGCCCTACTGCTGCAGTGGAAGTCCTTATGAACATCTCACCTCTTCATATACACATTCAGAAGACTGCTTACCTGGGAGCGGTAAGACTTTTGCGGACCGGAAATATCTCCACCAGGGTCAAGGCAAGCCTCCAAGGAACAACTAGACAGTTCAAGCTAGAAGAGGCAGCAGCGTTATGCCAGAGCGGAAGAACTTTGGGCTGAGGGTTAGCGTCCACTCACAGGAACGATGGAAGAAAAAGACGTTCTGGACTGAGGTGGGCGCCTTGCAGTGGTTTACCGATGGTTCAGTTATGAAAGGCAGAGCTGGACTGGGCATTGTAGGGCCCAACTACAGTCTCGCTAAGCCGCTGGGAGAGTACGCCTCGATATTTCAAGTAGAAATCGTAGCTATAGAGATCTGTGCAGAAGAGATCCTGACCAAAGGACTCAAGGGCAAGCGGACCTACATATTCTCGGACAGCCAGGCCCCCTTAAAGGCTATTGCAGCTTATAGTTTTAGGTCCAAGCTGGCATGGGAATGCCTTCATGCGCTCAAGCAGCTCGGCGCCCATAACAGGCACTCTCCCTCATCTGGGTACCGGCTCACAGAGGGCATTAGGGCAATGAAAAGGCCTTGCGAAAAGGGGTACGGAAGCCCTACCCATCAGGCCTGAAGCATACGTAGGTATAACGAAGAGTCACCTGAATCGCCTGGTGGCTCGATGGGAGACACCAGGGCAAAGGCGATGCTGATACTCTCCAGACAGGATCTGAGAGTTCTCAAAAGCTTCCTCACTGGGCACTGCCCACTCAGATATCACCTCAACAAGATGTGCATCTCAGAGGCGGTGGAATGCAGACTTTGCGGCGAGGAGGACGAGACGGCAGAGCACATCCTATGTGAATGCTCTGCCTTGGCAGTTAAACGTTTCGAATACTTCGCTCAGGGGACTATTGAACCTCAAATCATAGCGGAATCTGCGGTGAAGGACATACTCGGCGTCCTAAGGGGGGTGGGTATGTACGACGGCAGTTGATGTAAAAAGTGCGTACAATTTTGTACGACCCAATGCGTCCATTTCGACGTATATTACGCATACGACTTTAAATGCTCCTACCTCTTTCCGTAGAGGGTTTCCATTCAACCTCAACGATTTGAGCGTCGAGTTATCGCAGAGAGCGTCGACCATTCCAGCGCCGACAAAATCGATTTCGTTGTTCATCAAGTTCAGAGATTCCAGGGTAACGTTCCACTGGTACACAATCGGACGGATTAAACGCAACTTTGACAATTGTCGTCGTGAAGAGTTGGAGTACGAAAATGAGCGCTTACCGACAAGAAATCCATGATGAGGTGGGCGCCAGTGCTCGTTATTCGATTGTAACTCAGGTCGAGGCTGGCGACGTCCGGGTTTTCGACGACGAATGAAAGAATAAACGGAAGATCGAAGTCTTGTACTCGACGACTGAAATCGAACATTTATTAATCAAAAGAAGAACACAATCACGTCGGATTTAGAATCGCGCCATACCGTGCAGACGATCGCAACTACTCTCAGGCAAGAAGTGGCTCTAGGAATATTTTGTAGCGAAGTGAAGTCAGGAAAGATCTCAGTTCTGACCCCGAGACAGACTTCTTACGCAGAATCACCAATCTAACAGATGTGTGCTGATGACCTACAAATCTATCTACCAACTAAAATTAATGATGCCAACCATACTGAAGCTAACATAATGAAATGGTTCTGGGTTAACATTAACAATGGAGTGCAATGCTCTTACAGCCTTGCATGGATGGTGAATGAAGAATGAGCTTAGCCTGAATATTGATAAGTGCTCAGTGGTCACTTTCAGTCGAGGTGTATCCAGCCTACAGCGTGACTACTCGATAGGAGGGCCATTGCTATAGCGTAAAACCCTGGTGCGGGATCTCGGAGATTTGATCGATGCAGGTTTTACGTTTTCGGCCCATATTGGTGAAATATGCTCAAACGCCATGAGAAAACTGGGCTTTCTCGAAAGAAATACGAGGGATTTCAAGGAACCAAACGCCCTTAAGCTGCTATTCACCTCCCTTGTCCGTACACCTCTCGAGTTTTCCTCCCCTGTGTGGTCACCGTGGTATAACAGTGCGCAATGCGTCCTACAAGAGGGGTGATAGGTGGGAGAACTTTTCCTACGCAGTGGCGCTCAGGAGGGAAGGCATGTCCTCTTTGGAGAATCGGCGACGTGAGGCGGACATGCTTCTCCTGCATGGGTTGACAGCGGGTCGACTGGATTGTCCGTATCTACTTTCCAAGTTGAACTTCTACGCCCCTCCATACGCTACCAGACTCCTTCAGCCTTTTTATGTTTATACCTCTTCGTCTAACTATCTCCACAATAATCCCATGGTTCGCTTTCAGGAGGACTTCAACAGGTTGTCACACGATGATTCGGTAGACCTACTGTTGTCGTCGAAAGACTCTTTTAGGTCCAAAATTCGACGGCTATTGTGATCTCCGTTTGTTGGCTCGGCAATTGTGCCAATTTATTGTGATTTATATTGTCCTGTACTGACTGACTCCTATTGAAGGCACCGGTGGATCGTGGTCTAGTGGTTAAGATATTGTTCATAATTCTCGGCGTAAGTCGAGGATTGTGGATCGAAGCTCTGGCGCGATTGCCGTAATTTTTGCCTGAGTCAGCAGCTCTTCAAAAAGCATCTCCAAACTACCTCAGTACAGTCCTATTTTTATTTTTATTCTTTTTCTCTGTTAAATTGGGCACTGCCCGTATATGTTATAAATAAATAGATACATAAGGTTCATTCCTTGAATAATTGTTATCTATCACTGTTCGAGGCTGGTTTGTTGTGGGACTGGGTCGTTTCGATCAGTGTCTGATCCTGTCCTCCTCTCCTGCCTAACCCCCTCCTTTTTACTTTCCTTGGCTCTACGAAGTAGAAAGGAAAGTTATGTAATCGGCCGAAAAAAAAAAGTTGAGTTCTCCTCAGATCTTTACGTTTCAGACCCCCCTGAGTCCGAAAAACACTATTTGGGAAAATGGTCTGTGTGTGTGTGTGTGTGTGTCTGTAGTTCGATTTGCGGGAGAACGGCTGATCCGATTGAGCTGGTTCTTTTTTTGTTTTGTTCGTTATTTTTTGTAGACACCAAAATAAGGTTATGGACGATTTCGAACGATGGGAAGGGGGGGGGGACGAAAATGTACCAAAAAAATAGGGTTTTTCGCATTTTTCTCGAAAACGGCTCTAACGATTTTGATTAAACTTTCAAATTATCTTTTACTAATCAATACCTAACTTTTCTTCTCTATACATACAACTTTTCTACTCTCTTTGGTGAACGGAGATATAGGCGCAAGAAGTAAAAATAGGTTTTTTACGCTTTTTGGCAAAACGGCTTCAACGATTATCACCAAACTTTCAAGGTGTTTTCAAATAGTTGATACCTACATATTGTTCTCAATAAATGTTCCTCTGACAGTCCATTGAACAGAGATAAAAATCAAAATGTGTCGAAAATAACGTTTTTTCGAACATTTCCGTAAATTCCAGGGTAATTTTTTCACTAGATGTGATGAATCTTAATGGAGTGTCTTTAAGTCACCCATAGCCACATTTCGTTCTGCATAATTATTTCTGTATATATATGTTGAACGGAGATATAAGCCAAGTTAACTCAGAAAAGGAGATTTGTCGCATATTAATTTATCGGTATTTCAATTTTCTCAAAAACGGCTCTAACAATTTCGATCAAACTTACGGAGTAGTCTCAGCTAACTAATCTCTACATTTAGTTCTGCATAAATGTTCCTGTAAAAATGCGTTGAACGAAGATATAGCGCCCGCATATGTAGCTGGTGTTCGAAATTACGGGGGTGGCGGAAAGTTGTGTGTTGCTACGCACCAGATATTTTTTATTTTTATTTTTTTCTCTGTTAAATTGGGCACTGCCCGTATATGTTATAAATATTACATAAATAAGGTTCATTCCTTGAATAATTGTGATCTATCAATCAGTTCGATATCCTGCACAAGCTTCTAGCCGGGGCCCGGGATTCGCCCGTGACGAAATCCGCATCCACGACATTCATGCCGTAACCTTGATAGGACGGCACCAAGGAAACCAAACCAAACACACTCAGGCCATTCTACCAAATAGTGTTTTTCGGACTAAGTAGGGTCTAGAACGTTAAGAGAACTCAAATTTGTTGTTCAGCCGATTACATAACTTTCCTTTATATTTCTTTAAAAAAACTAAAAGTAGCTAGAATCCCAGAATAGTGGACACATTTGTCCTGTTCTTCGGTTCGCGATTCGGAACGTTTACTAGCGTCACTGATACTGGTGCTAGTTACAACTTTCGTCACTGGCAACTTTCTAGCGCTAGACTTGAATCGTTCGACTAACCGTTGAACTATGGAATCACTCCGCGAATTCTACCCTTCGGTAAATTTCCGTTGTAACCGAAATATCGTCCTTTAGTTGACGAGTTGCCGCCACCGTGTGCATCTTTCTCCACGTTGTGTTCGTTACGTATCCAATTTTTTTCGCGCCCGTCCGGTTTTTCCTGATTTAGAGATTTCCCCACTGCCCTCTACGCGTTTATTTTTTTCATATTTTTCGACCAGCCATGGACAGGCGAATTAATACGAAATTGATTCATCAATTAACCCATTCAATACGGCGGCCATATTGAGATCCCTATGCAGTATACTGCTTAGTTTTTCATAAACGGCCGTCACTGACGGCACAACTTTTTCTACGTATATGGCTTAGTTAATTTTTGTATGGGCTTGAAAAAATAGTTACAAAATTCTAATGTGTCTAATTAGTGTATAAATTGACGAGCGCCTCAGGGCGCTCAGTCATAACTAATGTGTAGGTAGGCTATCACGCAAAACACAAACAGCTATGACTGCAAGCGCCTCGAGGCGCTCGTCATTTTATACACGAATTGGGCCATTGGAATTTCGAAACAGTATTTCAAGCCAAAAATAATAAACTAATCCATAACGTACTTTCAGAAGGTAAGTTGTATTGAATAAGGTGTAATTATAAAGAGAGAAAACAATTTTTGTCAACTTTTTCAATAAAATTACAAGTATTTATACAGTAAATAACATAGAAGTCGTTCGTAAATGTTTACATGGGTAGTAAATAGTACTTGTAAACATTAAGCAATTAATTTCCATCAACGGTCATATTTTTGTGGAAATTTACAAAACAATTTTCGATACATAAAGCAGGTGTATCAGGACAAGCTGGACAGGATACGAAGAAGTTCCTCGTCAGTCATCACTTTTCTTTGCATTGGCTCACCAACTTTGGGTTGTTTGGTGCTGAAAAAATCATTATTACAATGATTATCATTATTAAAAATCAATACAAATTCATCATCGTAATTTTAATGTTAGTGAAACGTAAAAAATATACAAACCTTGAAGTTGAGGGTTGTGGCTCCTCACTCGCCCTCTTTTTTCCTCCTCAAGTACGAACCTTCTGCTAAAAAATAGGTATATTAGCTTATTATTAAGTAATAAGTTTAAATTATACGTCCAAATGTAAAGATAATGGAATTTTACTTACCCTAATTTGGGAACTATGCAGTTTCTAAAGGAAACGTCAGATTCAGAAACGGCAAACTGCAGAATGTTCAGAATGTTGTTAGGAGTGACTGCCAGTAAATAATGGGCTTCCACAAGTGACTGGAACGGTCTGAAGCACATTTGAAACTAAAGAAAACCGAGCGTCTCCAGGGCGCTCGCGGTCATGGGGTAAGGGTCGGAAGAGCGCCTCGAGGCGCTTGCCGTCACCAGGTATAACATTGGAGAGCGCCCCAGGGCGCTCTCCGTATTGAATGGGTTAAGAGAAAAAGCCCGAGGGCTGTTGTGGATTGGTGTATGAGTTTTGGTTTTATCTTTGACAAGTATGAGTGTCCTGAATGCGGTGGATGGATCAAATTATGTCGAACGATTTAAGTCATATTTTGAAGAACACTAGCGCTAGAATGTTGCAACAACCTCACGAAGGCTTTCTTCGAGGCGATGAAACAAGCCTATCCCCCTCAAAGTCCGGATACGTAAATTGAGAGGTAAGTGATTTTTATTTATTTTTGTGGTCGTCAATGTGTGTTCTGTTGCACTACGCGAGTGCTATTTATTATTGTTGTGGTCATTAATGTGTGTTCCATTAGGCGCGCACTGTTTGTCCAAATTGGCTCAGTTTTGCGCGCTTTCCGTTGTTTACATTCTCCCTATTTGGTATTAAAGCAATAGGGTTATGTCCGCCAGAAGGCAAATTATTAAAGTTTACGTATCTACTATGTAACAGATACGTAAACTTTAATTCTTCCTGTTTCTTTCGCGCGCTTTGTTTATATTCACATACGACAAAACTTCGCTCAACTCTTACCGCTACCGTTACGTTCACCAGTATCAGTGACGCTAGTAAACGTTCCGAATCGCGAACCGAAGTTCCACGCAAATGTACCCGCTGTCCACTATTCTGGGATTTTACCCTAAAAGTATTTTGTTAATTTATTTCACACTAATATAGTTTACCGTATGTGAAGTAATTATGTTTTGATGTCTAGAAAAATACTTTCAGGGCAATATTTTTATTGTACCGGGACGAACGGAACTCGTCGGGGCATTTGTGGTGACATCTCAATTCCAAAACCTTTACCAGCATCTACATCTTCCCGCGTGAAAACTATTTCGGAGAAATCACGTGGTTTCGAAAAGGTCTTGGTGATGACAGTACATCCCTATCTGTGGCAAAATCTGCGGCATCCCTGGGTGGTTAGAAAGTGCCCACGTTTCTGCCTGAATGATCGAAGAACCTACGTGGAAATGCGCAATCTGTGTACGAAATGCCTGGTAACTTCCCACACTTTCAAAAGCGCTACCCGTGTGAACATAGTCACCACAGGCATCTCACGCGCTTCTCCATCCTATGAGCCAGGACGCCACAGTCGTTTCCAAGAGCGCTACTCACAGCATCCCCTCGAAAGAATCGTCTTTCTGTGAACCCTGGATGTCGGTCGCAGCTGTGTGGAACGAAGAAGTACGATCGACAGAAGATGTGTGCGCCAGAGACAGTATTGTGAACCCCGCGTTTATTATTCGATCAATTTTATATTTATTAATTCAATACTTCCGTCACAAACTAGTGCATCTTTTTGGAGCTTTAACCCGCATTTCAAGGCGAGAGCAACTCTATTTAAACGGAGAGTCTGCGAACCTGAGCGTGCACGTACCTTAAGAAGTTTTCTACTTTTTTCCCTTGAAGAATTAGCTCCCGTTTCCGATTGGCGATGGGTTCACATAAGCGACTCATCATGTGCGAGGTCACTAAAACGTTTTTAGCTGAGTTCGTTTCAGACACTTCGGCGGTTAGTCGCCGTATTTCCTTAAACTGAAACAGGAGAATTTGTTAATTAAGAGTCTGCGAAAGCGTAACGAGTAACAGAGACGCTCAAGTTGCGATTAGTCGACTTGAACCGTTTTCCTTGGAAGACCAACGAGCCACGACACTTGACCAGTCTCCGCTTAGGGTTTAATCCGTTTCGACATAGATGTACGTTTTTTTCACAAATTTTCCCACTTAAATTTCGATTGAGCATTTTCAGCGGTTAGCCTTATTGCACTGAGAACTCAAATGTAACTCTGTAATAAGGAAAAATGAGCCGAAACGGTGAGATAGCTCAGGACAGGTCTATCCCTGCCAGAGATAATCTTCGGACGCGTATTCTTAAGCCCTGGAACTCGTGATACCGGACACCTAGTCTGGCTTCAGAGCCTCACACTCATTTATACAACTCAACTAGTTACAGTTGCCATGTTACTCCAGACACTCATAATCCGCTGTTATATATCGTAATTATCTTCCGTTCCATCGATCATACGTTTCGCAGTTATTCTGGCCGTTCTAACGAAATACACCGCGCATTATGCATCGCTCGCGTGTTTCCATCTAGTAAATCATCTAGTAATAGAGAGAGTTAGAAGCGCACAGTACCTAGGGTTAGTATTGGACGAGAGTCTTGATTGGACGGCCCAGGTGATCGCTTTAGCGAAGAAAATCAGGAAATTTGTTCACATATTCCATACCACCCGAAACTACTTCTCGAAGAACACTCTCATTTTATTGTACAAAGCCTTCGTACAGTCAGTACTTGGTTTTGGCGTTCTCTGGTGGGGTAATGCTTACACTAGCGTGCTGGAACCAGTAAATGTACTGCAAAGAGCTATTTTGAAGGTACTTCTAAAAAAACCCCGGAGGTTCCCTAGTGCTGAGCTGTTTGACGAGGCCAAAGTTTTTACTATGAAGCAGCTCTATATAAAGCACCCTCTGCTTTACTTCCAGAAGCATCCTGAAATATTGGATACCAACAAGCCGAACTCATCTGACACAGAGTGCCCGTGCAGTGAGATTAACAACCCAAGCAGTGATACCCATCCCACCTAGCCGCTTAATATCTACGTCTCGCCACCTGTATCACAACCTGCCATACATCTTGCGGACCGTATCGAGCTCTCTGGCCCACCCTCGTTCCGTCAGCAGAATGGTCTACAAAAAGTCAGTCTTCTCGTACCTCATTGCTGCCACTCTCTCGGAATGTGACGCCATGATGTGCAGTATTTATACTGTTTGATTAATTATTACTTTTTTTTTTACATATCATATTATTTTTCTGTTTTTCTTTGAAGCATAGTAGGTTTAAGCATATTATTTTTCTGTTTTTCTTTTAAGCATAGTAGGTAGGTATATAGTAACTAGTTGTTTATGAAAAATCTTAGGTCAATATTTGAGGAACTAAATGTTATAAATTAATATAGAATAAGAAGTAATTCACTACTGCAACTCCCCCCCTTGGCACGGATCAATGATCCATGAGGGGGGTAGTTTCCATGACAGGACAGGAATTAATATTGATTTTCTTTTTGTGTTTTTTTTGGCTGTCGTAAATATTTCGGAAATATATATCATTATTCATTCATCTAATATTTGTATTACAAAGTGTCAGGTGTGGTGTGAATTACGTTAAATACTCGAGAGAAATGCCGCCGAAGCGTCTGAAGTCTCTAGTGAGCCGCGTTTCGGGTAATACGGAATAGAGCGACTTTGGCGCAGGGGCTAATCGGGATAACCTGACAGCGATAACATTTATGAAACCTTCCTTGTTAGAAGGGAAACCCTCAATGGAGAGGTAACCTTCTCTGACAACATCACCGCCACCACCCTGTTGTTGTCACTGAAAGCCTTTTCTTTTCCCGGAAATTTCATACATTTTAATAAATTCCCACATCAAAAAAATCCTGGTTAAACAAGTTTCCTGGCAAGTCCAATATTTCAGTAATGAATGAGGATGCTGACTGCTTACCACCTCTGTTTATAATCCAAGGACGTGACTATCGCATTAGGGGACACCAGCTTCAAGGAAGCTGGGGGTGGAGCTGGGAAGGTCATGTATGCCCACACCGTAAGCCCACTCCAAGCTGCAGTGGGGATTTTCCCAGTTGCATCATATTTAAAATAAAAAAAAAAGCGCATCCTAGGCCCTGAAAGCAGCGGTAAAAGCTTCTTGTGAGAAATCGAGAAGGACTGCAGTACTCATCGAATGACGCAAATGTTGAAGCAAGTGGAAATGGTGTCATGAGACAGCCTCTCCTCGCGCAGCAGCTGACCACAACTCACGACTGGAAGATCTCGCAGGCTATTTAGCCAACTACGAGTATTTTCCAACTCCACAAGCTTCTCTGCCTTGGCACCTTATACGCTTGTTATACGCTTGTACTGTCAACTTTACGACATCGCCGACTTCTGGTTCATTGCTTCTTAGAATAACCAGAAAGATGTAAGTTGTGTGCTGACTGACTCCCATTGAAGGCAACCGGTTGATCGTGGTCTAGGCATGACAGCATTCAGAACAATGCACTGAGGAACCTACCCCGCCGGGGTGTGGTCCTTCTGGCAGCGATCTATAATGCTTGTCTGCGTCTGGCTTATTTCCCATCAGCTTGGAAAACAGCCACCATCACCCCTCTACCGAAGCCGAACAAACAGCCTTCAGACCCTTCAAATTACCGCCCCATCAGCCTGCTACCTACACTGTCGAAGTTATTCGAAAAAGTGATACTTAGCAGGCTTCACAAGGAAATCACCAAACTACAGATCATTCCACACTCCTAGATGGGATTCAAACACAAACACGCAACGACACACCAACTTAGTCGAGTCACACAACACATTATACATCAGATGTCCCAAGCACACACAACTGCACTCCTTTTGCTGGACTCTGAGAAGGCTTTTGATTCGGTATGGGTAGAGGGACTCATACATAGACTGCACACATACAAATTCTCACTAGGCATCACGAAAATCATCCACTCATACCTAACAGATCGCCACATTCAAGTTAAGGTAAATGGCTCAGTCTCATCGAGGCGGTTGATTCCTGCAGGCGTCCCACAGGGATCAGTCTTGTCTCCCATCCTCTTGAACCTGTACATTTCCGAGACCTTTGAGAACTTACCACCACACGTTCACATAGCGGGCTTTGCGGACGACCTGGCGCTTTATACGTCGAGTACGTCCATAAATAAAGCGACAGGCCGACTGCAAAATGCCGCGCATCAGGTCATACAGAAACTGGAGAGATGGAAGGTCAAGATCAATACTGCCAAAACTGAAGCCATCCTTTTCACAGCCAAACAAAAGACACTACAGTTCATTAAGATCCGAGGCAACAAAATTCCCTTTTCCAAATCTGTCAAGTACCTGGGGGTTTATTTGGATAAACGGCTATCCTTTGGAGACCACATTAAAGAGGTCAACAAAAAAGCCCTTGGGAAACTTGGCAGATACTACAACCTTCTGACATCACGATCACTGAGCACACCATTGAAACTCCTCATTTACAAAGCCATCATCAGACCCACAATAACATACGCGTGTCCTGTCTGGCACACTGCGGCATTCACTAACATACACAAGCTACAAGTAACACAAAACAAATGCCTCCGGATCGCCACAAACAGCCCTTTCCGCACAAACACATCACGACTACACGAACTCCACAACATGGAACACATACCAGATCACATCACACGCATCACACAATCATACACTGACAAACTTGCCTCACACCCAAACCCACTAGTAAGAAACCTGAACACCCTTAGGAGAACTCAATGGAGGAGCGCAAGGCGAGGGCGGCGGATCTGAGCCGCTCTTGTAATGAGTGAATGATGTGTGATTGTGTGTAAATATTTAGTTGTAAGTAAACTTAACTTAAGATTCTAGGTTTTCGCCCGCCCTTAAAGTTTCCTAGCTATAGTTTTATGTTGAATGTATACTAATTAATGACTGTGACCCATATACCCCTTATGTTTACGCAAGAGAGGCAGCCATATGCTGATATAGTTAATTATCTATATTATGTAATTATGTAATTTAATTATCATTATTATTAAGTGTAAATGTTATGCCAATAAACTGTTTGGATTTGGATCGTGGTCTAGTGGTTTAGACAGGCGATTCATAATCCTCGACGTAAGTTGAGGATTGTGGATCGAATCTCCGGCGCGATTGCCGTAATTTTTGCCTGAGTCAGCAGCTCTTCAAAGCATCTTCAAACTTACTTCGTAACATTGGCGCCCAACTAGTGGTCGAATTTCTTCTTTCCAAGAAAAAGAAGAGGCCCAGAGAGAAAAAATTAAAAAATTAAGAGAGAAAATAATGAGACGAGTTCTCGGGTCCGGGATTCGCTGACGCTGTGAAAGTTCCAGCGACGGTAAAATGGGCGACGCGTCCACTACAATGCGAAAGAAACAAGACTTTCCTTGTAGCCCTCTCGTTTCTCGAATCAAAGATCGGATTTTCCGGGGATTCGCTCAACTCTCGTAAATTCTTTCCTTAAAAGAGTCCGCTCCAGGAGTAGCAGGAGTAGCGGTTAACAGACGAGGGGGGAGATGTGCTGACTGACTCCCATTGAAGGCAACCGGTTGATCGTGGTCTAGTGGTTTAGACAGGCGATTCATAATCCTCGACGTAAGTTGAGGATTGTGGATCGAATCTCCGGCGCGATTGCCGTAATTTTTGCCTGAGTCAGCAGCTCTTCAAAGCATCTCCAAACTTACTTCGTAACAGTTGTATAAAATAAGGCGTTTTCCCTCCTCCCTCGGCAGCGACAGGTTGGCATGTGTGGTTTCTCATCGTCGCGAACTGGAAACTCAAATCACCGGGCAACTCGATATGCGAATAGTTACAAACGGGTCTGTGAATCACCAACCACCAGCGCATGGGGAGTGATTCATAATTAAACCAGTTGGGAATTCGCGTCAAATCCAACCACACGCATCTATGACGAGCCACAGCAACGTCCTCGCGCCACATCAATCACCAACGGCTTAAACGTAAGCTACCGACGGGCATCCTCAACTATTAAGCTCGTTAACAAAAGCGCTTAATGTAAAATAATTTTGAGTTAATTTTAAACAAGCGAGTTTTGACGGGCAACTAAAATTTAATACATTTATTTTAGGCGCGTTACTCTTAGAAAATGACCTACTCGTTGGCAAAAATCGTCCTCCGTTTTTTGCCTCAGTTTTTTGAAGCCGGTGCGGAATAAAATCGTTTTTCGAAACCTCTCGACTGTAGCTCTCCTCATCAACGCCTCGACTTGAGGTTGGTAAATGGTCCACGCTCCAGATTTTGACCTGAAATTACGTTGAAGAGGTTATGTCAGCGAACGCGTTTATATGTCCGTTGAACGTGAGATGGGATTCGAGCTCCTTGGTCTCTGCATTTACGTCTGTCGGTGGATCGGAAATTTTTACTGCATCGTCTTATTTGGGGCTGCTCAGACAATGTTATCAAAATGGTCGGCGTGACTTTGACGTTTTGGTCACTGTGATATAACTGTATAATTATTAGCGGATTTCGGTCATACCCTAATTTTGACGTTCTGGGTCATCTGCAAGCTGGACAATTTGCGCCGATTAGACTAAAAAGCCGAAATAAATGTACAGAACTGAAGACACAACTTTCCTTTCTTCTGTGTATAGCTAAGGAAAGTTTTAAAAAAACCTAGCAGTCAGAGTGGCTTTACTAAAGGGCGGCTACGTACAAACATTAATTTTATTGTGATTTGTTCTCACTCTGACTCATGAAACTACCCACTAACAGTTTAACACAACGCTAGTTCATCGCTAACAAGATAATCATTTAAATTTAGAAAAAAAATAAACGACTGAAACAAACGTGAAGACAAAAATACCATCAAATTCTCGAAATAGACGGCAAAACCCTCATATCGTAATACGTCGAAGTCTCGTATCTACTCTTCGCTTCTGTCACCTTCGTTAATGTGAATTAAGTTAGTTAACTAACGAGCTCATCGAATTTTAACGAAGTCTGCGTCATTTGGATTGACCATTATCTGACAAGACGGTAATGTTGGGTCGTCCGCATGGTCTAAATGAAATGACCTTGCTGTCGTGTCGTTTTCAACTGTTTATTTTACTACCACTTTGATGTGTCATTTGAAGAATTATGAGAGAAGGTTCGTTATTCTTAGCTACTAACTACTAGAGGTATAGTTTTGAGCCAACGCATTCATAAATTGGAGAAAGAACTCATCTAAATAGCTTTCGAAGGCCTCTGAGGAGACAGAAGCGTTGCTATTTACATATTTCTAGAAGGGACTTATTGGTCTCTTTTATCAACGACACACCAAACACGAATAAAGAAGTGAAAGGAAAGAGGCAAAAGAAGAGCGCTCAGCCAAGAGCATTGTCAACACGACACAGGGGTTCTCAGATAGGTGAAGTAACTGTACGAGTAACCTCATTAGGCTGCAAGTAAGGGCTGGGAAGTTGGATGAGAGAAGGGGGGTGAGGGAAATCCAACTGGGGGCGCCGTAAGAGGGGATAATACGTTGTCTCGGGTCGTCCCTTGTGTCGACTAGGCTTAAAATGCCTAAGAGAAAAGTGGATCGACGGGGAGGCTCTGGGATTCTAGGATTGGTGGCTACAGAACACTTCTGGCCGGGGAAGGCCTCCTTAGAAGGCTGACTGCACCAATTCATAACTTTCTGCAACCCCTGCAAATTCGACGGCCTGCTCCTACCTCGTCCATGGCATACGCGCAACACATGCTCTGCTGTCTCTAGCCCCACCTTGCAGAACCTGCATACCTGTACCTCACACTTGCCAATATTTGCAAGGTGGTACCTCAGCGGACAGTGACCTGTAAACAGGCCACATATGATCCTCATATCCTTCCTCCCCAGTGCAAGCACCTCCTTGGCCCTCCCTTTGGAGAGTCGGATGGAGAGTTTTGACTGTCTAAGGCTAGGCATCCCCTGCACCTATCCTCCCATTTGCCAAACTATCTACATAGGTGGCACCTGGTAGTGCCAACATAGGGCTCAGGGCTGACAGGGATCTGCGCCGATCCCTTCTCTGCCAACCCATCAGCCCGTTCGTTTCCCTCTATCCCCTGATGCCCTGGCACCCAACACAGTGTTACACTGTTGTCCTTAGCCAGGGCCTTCAGTCCAGTCAGACACTCCCACACCTGCCATGATGTAAGACAGTATGAGACTAAGGCCTTGAGAGTGGCCTGACTGTCCACCATGATGTAGATTCTCTGCTGCTTCAGTCCCCTCTGCAGCAGCCGCTGCACACAGACCGTTACCGCAGCCATCTCTGCCTGGAACACTGTGGCCAGCGACCCCAATAGGATCGCCACTCTAATCCTCAGCCCAAAGATGCCAGCTCCTGCAAGGCCACCCTGCACTGAGCCATCAGTGTAGCATACCAGGGCCCCAGTTTCGAAAGCGGGAACTATCCCTTCCCACCTGGATCGCTCATGAATGAGTATCCGAAAGGGTAGCACGAAGTTGACTCTCACGGGCATTGAGTCTACCAGATGCAGTTCGAGCCCCCCAACCTTCACCTTGACAAGGATCAAGTGGCAGGAACTCCTCCTCCCCAGCATGATCAGACCCAACTCCAACATACGCACAGCCTGGAGGAACGCCGTCCTTTTAACATGTATGTGGAGTGGAGCTAAATCTAGGAAGACCTCCAGTGTTGCCGTAGGGCATGTATTCATATAGCCTGTAATGGCCAGACGCGCCCAACGCTGCAGTTTATTTAGCTGTAACTGCACTGTTTTGTTTTCCACCCTAGTCCACCAGAACAGGGCTCCATAGGAGACTACAGGCTTAACAACCGCAGTGTACAGCCACTGGATCATCCCCGGCCTCAGCCCCCATGCCTTCCCCACCATTTTCTGAGCTACCCACATCACCACCGACGACCGCTGTACGGCTTTTTTCACGTGTGTGGCCCAAGTGAGCTTCCCATCAAGGAAAATTCCCAAGTACTTGATTTCATGCTGGATCTTCACCACCTTGCCACCCAGCCTGAGTTCCCGCACCACAGGCTCGTTTTGTCTGGATTGACAATCAGTCCTTGCCCATTACACCATCTCTGTAGGTATGGGTATGGGTTGCTAGAAGACACTCTGTAAGATTGGTTAAATCTGGTGAAGCAGTTACGAAAATGTTCGAAAAAACATTATTTTCGACACACTTTGATTGTATCTCTGAGGAACATTTACTGAGAACAATATACAGGTTTTAACACTCACATTCTGTGAGTTTGATGACAATCATTGAAGCCGTTTTGCCAAAAAGCGTAAAAATACCTATTTTTGCTTATTAGGCGTACCTCTGTTCACCGTACTCTCATGGAGATATGCATATGGATGAAAAGTTTTGTACTGACTAGTAGAAGATGATTTGAAAGTTTAATCAAAATCGTTAGAGCCGTTTCCGAGAAAAATGCAAAAACGCCTTGTTTTTGGTAGATTTTCGTACCCACCCCCTTTCCAATCGACCGAAATCGCCCATAACCGTATTTTGGCACAAAAAGAAGAAAAGAACTAGTCCAATTGGTTCTGCCGTTCTCCCGCTAATCGAACTACAGAGACACACGCGGACCACGCGCCGAAATTAGGTTTTTTCATACTCAGTAGGCTCAAAACGTAAAGATCTGAAGAAAACCTTCCCTTTTTTTGACACGATTGCAATACTTTCCTTACCCTTTGGGTAGCGGTAAGTAAAAAGAACACATTTACAGACATCCAACATATCACGTTTGTGACGTTACGCGACGGACGATTTATTCTGTTGGCCGAATTCCATTTCATTGGTCTCGTCAACATTCCTTACTCTCCACGCTGGAACTGGGTAACGGGCAGGATTGGATACTGTCGCTGCTAAGCGTGGTTCGAAGTCTTGGAGATTTTTCGCAGAGGGTTTGGGAGCGTGTCATTGAGGAGGCTTATAAAACAGCTTTGCTAATAGAGATTTCTTGTCCTATCGAGCAATTACAGCTTCCGGTCGAAATCCCGCGCTTTTCCTTGGCGTTCGGTCATTCCACGACACGTGAGATCCGAATGCTCAACACGTGATCCGCCGATGATCTCCGGCATCCTCAATCAGAATCCAGTCAAACCGCAAAAACGAAAACCCGCGGCGCAATTCCAGTTTGTAAAACGCCTACGTCGTAGGGAGAAGGCAATCGACAACCCGAAAGACGCGGGAGTTTCGAGAGAGGGAAAGGTCACACGTTAACCGCTAGTTAACGCCATTAACTCGGCGTTCGTCTGTCGAGCGGTTCGAGATTTTTGATTCGCAAAGAGGCCCGACAGGTTACATCATCTACAACCCCCTCCCCACTCCCACCAAAACGTAATTTAGGAACATTAGTCGGTTAGCTTGTTTGCCGAGATAAACCTGTTGGCGTGTCGGCCTTGCGATCGGCTTATCCCCCCACTCAAGATGTACTTGTCCGTGCCCAAACTGGCACTTTGTCAAGATACACCTTCAATTGAGACGCGAGAAATTTCTTTTCACCTCATCGATCAATAACTTCAGAACGACGCACCGAGCAACTTTCCTCGGACCTCCCCCCTTAACTGCAGTGCACTAGTCCCCATTGCGCGCAGCTTACGCCTTAAATATTGTCCCTCTTCTACGAAGAGTACAACACATCAATGATACGATTCTTGACACAGCTTTCTTCCCACAAACGTTGAACAAAATATTTGTTACAAACAGCCGTGAGCCATTTTTCTTAAAATCTTAAAATGTTAATTTTCCGATGTGTTTTATGCTACCGTTCAAATGTTAATCTGAGACGTAATAGCGCGGTACAAGTCGCGAAAATAAAGTTGTGAACAGTTCGTCGATGGGGAGTCGGGGTCCAAAATGTACTAAAAACGAGGGGTTTTCGTGTTTTCCTCAAAAACGGCTGAAACGGTTTTGATTAAACTTTCAAATTATCTTCTACGAGTACAGATCATCTCCTAACTTTAGTTGTGCAAAAATATCTCTGTTAAAATTCGGTGTACGGTGATATAGCCCCATGAAGCAAAAACAGTTTTTGTTCTTCACTTTTAGGCGCCACTCGTTGAATACTTTTCCTCAAACTCACCCTACAAAAGTTCCTCTGGAAGTCCAGTGAACAGATATTCAATCGCTCTGCCACTCCATAACTGTACTCAGTCTCTACAGGTAAAACACACGGGGGGTTGGGGACGTAAGAGGGAGGGTCTGAAACCTAGTGGCCCCATGTATTTAATCCAGCGTATTGAGTACCAACTCGGAACCGTTTAATACATTGCATCAGGTTGGCCCTCACGCCTCTCTGCGATGGAAGTTTTTCTTTCTTATTCTCTGAATGCAGCATGGCGCGGGCGAATGCGTCTGGCGGGTGCTGACCAACTGTGTCTTACACTGGGCGCCCCCAGCCTGCCTAGTTCTGACAAGAGAAGATGGCATGAGAAACATCATCCACCATTGCCATCCAGTGCAGGGTGAGCCGTAAAGGCTCTATTTCCTGTTGGAAACTGAGTGAGGTAGATATCCACCTCGCCGTGGCGTCGTCCGAACCATGGACTAAGCTCTGGAATCAGCTGCCTGGCCCACCGACCATTGTGGTCCGTGTCCCACTCATCTTGCCACCTCCCAAGGTTCACAACCCTTCTTGTTTACGATTTGGAAACGAGGCCATCGCGGGGGGTCTCATTCCTCAAGATTGAGACGACTCGCCTCAACATGTTCCGATGTCTTCGTCAAGCGATAAGGAAGTCACGGGAGCTTCCGCATCCCCCACATCCACCAGTACCGTTGTCTGAGCGATCCAAACCAGACCTCAGTTCGTACACATCCAATTTACTTCTATTTTTCGCGCGTGCACGTGCTCGGAGTCAGGTCAGCAGTATCCTGACTTCACCAAACTTTACGGCCAACAACCACTTCCCCCTTTTATCCAGTCAACTTCTACCACCGATACGAAATCATCATTCACCACTCCGCATCACCTTCAAGATCATCCAGTTCATCTCTCCATTTCTGGTCAGACCAACCCAACTTTCTACAACCATCACGATCTCTATATCATCAATTTATTTTCAATCAAAGCAAATTTTCTTTTAAATATATTTTTTCGTTTGAGTTGAGATAATTGATTTTTTCATTTATAAATTAAATCCCTTTTCAATTTCAAACACTTCTTCTTCTTCTCTTCTAATGGTCATATTCTGGTTGCCCTCGTGATGGGGACAACTCCTTCCACTCAGCTGCCAGAAGGTGTATCGGGATAACACTCGCCACTGCCACTACGGGGAATAGGGCGACTTTGGCACAGGGGCTAGTGGGAGGATAACCTGAATGAAACCTCCCTTTTAAGAGGGAAACTCACTAGAGAGGTAACCTTCTTAGCAAGGTTACTGCCACCACGCTGTTTTCGTCACCGAAAGTAGTTCCTTTCACCGGAAATTTCAGTGAAAGACAGTTATTATGTTATCAGCGAACGGAGAAAAGTGTTTTTTTTTTTCAAGTTAACTATTTAGTGATGATTAGGAACTACGCATTCCTGCTCCCTCAAGATGTGCCGAATATGTGGCTGCAGAGGATGGGGTTCGTATGCGTCAAATGTTGACGAGGCTGAAGAGACCCACCACACTGACCATGATACGGTTTGAGGGATAGAAGAAGAACGAGATCACGCTCGTGACGACACCCCTCCCCCCACTCCCACAATATGTCTATAACTTCGACCTTGTCAGCTTCTTCGTGAGTACCCAGCGACAATGGAGTTCGCAGATGAAATAAATAAATAAATAAATGTAAATATAAATACCGTATAATGTGCGAAGTGCTGTGTTTTTTTTTTGCTTCGAAGATGTTAAGAAGCTGACAAAATACTTGGAAGTCACTACCACGTTTCGCTCGACCGATCGCTACGAGCGATACGACTCTCTATATATTTCCCTTCGTTCCCCTACAATTATTGATGACTCATCGGAGGAAACCACGAGATTTTCAGCTCATCAAGGTCAGAGGAAATCATTTTAGAGTGATAGTTGTCTTACTGCAGTAGTTTCATCTGCGAACTTCTGAATGAGTCATTCACGATGTCACAAGCGTACTTCATTTCTGAAAACAACGCACATCCGTTACAGTTCGTCAAATCTAATCGACAACGTTCATAATTGAATCAAGCGCTTATCAAATTACTCCCATAATAAATTCAAATTATCCAAAATACAGCTTTTAATGTCAATTTAATAATATCCGAGGGCGGAAGTAACCAGTCAATAAATAATTCTGCGACAATTCTTCCAACGTAAATACAAGTCGAGATGTGCCTGAAAACAAATTCTTACTTTCCTGAGCACAAGGAGCTAGAAGGAAAGTTATGAAGTTGCTCTTGAAAATTTTTTTCGTGAGCTTTCCCCGGACATTTGTTACTTTTTTGGAAAACAAAGAAAAATTGCTTTAACTACGTGTAAATATTTTTTAATTCTAATTTTACACTGCTAGCTGCCCCTGGTAAATATCAGGTGCGACGTATCAACCCGCTTTCCTCTGCCCCAGGTGCTTTCAGCGCTTTTCATCACTCCACGAATCAAATTGGTTTTTTTCAATTTACATGAACAACTGGTTAAAACGTTGCTAAATGTTGTATTCAGAAATCGGTGGCGCTTAAGTTCATACAGTTATAGAGTCACTCCTACTTACACAACCACCATAATTAAATTAGCGTATAATAAATTCATAAGACCGTCGATTCGATTTTTTTGAGAATTATCATTATTGTCGCGATTCAATGTTTTATCTCCCTCGTGTACGGGGGGAAGATTAAGATCAACTAGTAAAAAGTAATCAAGATTCTCGTTGAAGAATTTCCCGACTATGCGGCTGATGATCGCGTCCCTTTGCAATTCGACGTGGGTGTTTTAGTTCAGACCAGATGGCTGTGTGTGGGTGCGCTAAGACACCAATAGAAATGGTCTGTACTGTGTGTGTTCGGCAATGGAATCGTGGGCGGAACGGCTAAACCAAATCAGCTGAAATTTAATACGTTTCAAGACCCATAGAACGCAAAAAAAAAGTGAGAGAGTTTCCCAAAAACGTCTACAACGGTTTTGATCAAGTTTTACTGACAAATAGCGTCGACTGTCCAAATATCGGCGGGGGGGGGGGGGACAGGAGCAGGCCAATAAATTATCGACTATACGAAGTTTTAGAGCAGTTTTTTTGTCACATATTTCGGTTATATGACGTTAGCGTTCTCAAAATCACCGGAATGGTAGTGCAATAAAGGGTGATAATGATCATTAGATAATCAAGGGCGAACACGGAAATCCCTCAATTCAAACTAACGTCGTTTTGTAACAACTTTTTTCGCAGTTTTTCCGTTATAATATCTGAATTGCATACACAAACCACGCGAAAAAAAGTCACATGTTACCTACACGACGGTTTTTACATAAGTAGCAGCAGACCAATAAATTACGGAAATTTGAACTCGAACCAATTTCTACTCAGAGCGTTAAGTTGTGCTTTACAAATTCATAAAAATTGAATGAAAAAGTCATAAAAATTAAGAGCAATGCAAATCGCTAAAGCGTGGTGGCTGAGGAAAGTTGTGTGATGTAACCCCAGGCGTTGTGTATATTATTAACTCAACCATTAATTCGTAATGTGTGTCAACCTCGGGTGTACCCCAGGGCTCGCATCTCGAGCCCCTCTTGCCAAACCACCTCTTTTGGTTTATTATTCATTCTGAATAATATCCCTATGTTTTCGGTCCCGAAACATTTTTTACAACCCCCTCTCAAAATTTGATACTTTACGTTTCAAGACATGGAGATTCCAAATTTGCAATGTCCGTCCGCCGTCCTCCGCCCCCCGTCCCCCGTCTGGGCCGTTTTGTGCCTTTAACGTGGTCTAAAAAATTCGTTCTTTCGCACAAAAATCCCATTTGGTATCTAGTTGTGCCCGCCATCTCGGCAATCCGATCGGACGAAGCCCATGGTTGTTATGGGCAAAAAATAGTTAACAAAATTAACGAAACGCAGTATAACGCGGGAACTACAGCGGAAGTCAAGTCGGTACTCCCTCCCTCCCTCCTGTCATGTCAAACTCAATCACCCGCCCGCTCGACTCACAACGCCTTTTTGACTCTTTTTGCCCGACGGGGCGCCAAGGCCACTTCCTTCGCACACCCCTCCATCGGATCATAAACGCCTACAGACGTTTACTAGCGCCTGGCGCCGGGGGAATATTTAGTTTCCGTAGTTCCATTGTAGTCAGGTCATGTTTCGTATGGTTTACTAGTATTCAATGCTGAATTGAATGGGATGGGTCTCGGAGCAGTAATACTATGTCAAGCTGTTCATGAGAATAATAAACCATTGTGTAATAATTTGCAGGGTTTTTTGCTATACAATGAAAGGAACTCTTCTGCATCAATCCATTAGTTGTGATTTACTTCACAAAAAATCTCAACTCACTTTTGCAATGGTATTTCCTGATTTCTCAGAATCCTGACAAATGTGTAGTTGTACCACCGTTATTTGCGCCCAGTTTTTCACAACTACTCGATGAATGATAAGCCGTGTGCACGTTCCAGTAGTGTCCTGGATCTTGGTGTATTCGTGGATATATGGCTCACCTTCTCTGATCATGAGGCTCGAGGTATGGTGCACTCATTTTTTTGTAGCGCAACACGAGGGAATTTACTAACATTCAAACTCTCCTCACGCTGTGCCCTAGTCCAGCCTGTGCTTGAGTTCGTCCTTTTTTTTCCTCTTGATGGCACTGGGAAAACCCACGCTGGGTCTACTGTGTGGGCAAACATGACCCTCATATCCTCCCAGTTCCACATCCAGCTCCTATGGAGCTGGCGTTCTCTGATGTGGCGTCTCCACCATTTTCGGACAAAACGCAAGACAACCTTGAGCCAGTCCTCCGGCCACAGCTGATGAACCTCAAGCACTCTGGGGCACACTGCAGCCAGCTCCTCGCACGTATGCACGCTGCTGACTCCAGCTTCACCAGGCAGAATCTGCAATTGTGTGCCTCTGACCGACCAATCTTGGCCAAGTGGTACCTTAGCAGAAAGTGAGCTAAGACAGGCTGCATGCCATTCTTAAACTATCTCTCTTTAAACTGAGGATCCCTCTTGTTGGCTCCCTGGAGAGTTTGATAAACAGCCTCGACTGCCTTTGGCCATGCACATCCCACCAATAGGCAGCCCTGCGCTTCTCCTCCCACTTACCAACCTCCTTGATCAAGTGGCTCTTGGTGGTCCCTCCGAAGGGCTCAGGTCCTGCTGGGAAAAGCGCAGATCCTTCGAGTACGTCTTAGTGGCGAGGAGATTGCATTACTTCTGCACTCGACCAGTTTGAGAGCGCTCATCGGGCATTTTTGCGCTACCTCGCCTTCAAGGTTGGTTTACCATGAGTGGACCTGTATTATTCGGAGATTGCCAGTCATTTTGGCCCACTGAGAGACATTCGTGCGCCGATAAGCGTCCGGCCGAGTTGATTCCCCTTCCTGTCCACGCTGATTGCCTTCCAGTTTCCCAAGGCTTTGTCCCGCGATCATGTAGTTGTTGCCGTTCCTTTCTCCATGAGGAACGTTTATCATCGCCCGATACGTCGTCTCCACCACTAGGCGAATTCCTTGCGCTCCTCTCCGGCTTTGAGATCCTATGCTCGTCCCTTTGCTCCATTTAGGGACAAGGATCATCGTTTTCCTATACACAGACGGCGAAAGACGAAAGTTTATTTTTGCCGTTGGGTACTTGTTGCCACTTTTGTATATTGGGCTCGTTATTGTAAATAAATAAATAATTTCTTTAAATAATAATAAATTAAAATTTATAAATAAAATTTTAAAAAAAGTTCGGTTACTGACCAACTCTTGGGCGACCGAACAACATTTTATACACATCCAGCAACGTTAAAAACCTTGAATTCATTAGGTAATGTCACAAACCGTGGATTTTTTCAAAAATTTGTCTTTTTCTCTCCATTTTTTCTTCCTTCTAGGGAACTAGCAGCTAAATCGACTGCTGCAGTTTCGTTCATTTGAATATCTTTGTTCCGTGTAATAGAAATCTACGCGGCCGCAGCTGCTCCGCAGGAAGTTTCTTATATTTCGATCAAATTTTCCTGTAGCGAATTATTAATCGGCGAACGGAGACGAGCGAGATGAAGCGACGGAGGATAAAAACGAACGCGTAGTTGTCCAATGTTTGAGGGGAGTGAACTCGGGTCTACTGTCAATAAGAGGTCTCAAGGTAAATCAATAAATGTCAACAGCAATCCGTTAAATGAGTCTCGACGGCTTTTTCGTCGGGGGTCCATTGAATTTTGGCGAGAGAAGTTCATCATGGCGCGCGTCATACGCGAAAACAATTTCAACAACTGGTTAAGAAGGAAGGTGTTGAGGGGAGGTAGGTGCGGCCTCGTCATCTAATTATGTCGCGAAGTTCGATTCATCTTAGTTACGGTACAACTCAGCTCCGATTGGTTAGGTTTCCAACCCTGTAATTACCAGCAAGGGCCCTGGAGCTCACAATTGACCTGATCTTGATTGAACGCTGCTTCCAATGACCTGACGTTCCTAAAGTTGGAATACTCCAAAACGCATCTCCTTCTTCAGCTACGCTAGCGTTGGAAAATTCAGTCCAATAAAAAAAGGGCGTGAAACCAGAAAACTTTCGAGGAAACGGGTTAAGAAGCTAAGTGGAAGTTGTGGGGGTTCGAGTAAACTCGGCACAAATTATTACCCAAAGGTTTATTATTCTCTGGCGCAACGCGATTGCACAGCTTGACTCATCCGATTCGATGAACCATCTAAAAGTGCTAATAAACGATTCGAAAATTAACATTTTTTAGGCAATTACGCTAAGTTAGTGTCGGATTACCACAAAATAATTGCGAGGATCATGAACGCAGGCTGGGGAAAAAACAATAACTTTTGCTACGTTGTCTAGTAAAAGCACAGTAATAGTACTGAACCGAAGTCTACCAGTTGAAAGAACTCACGGGACAATACTGCGAATGTAATCGTTTCATTGTTTGCTCTCCCTCTCGTCACAATAACCACCCGTTAGCTCTACTCATCAGGTCGTGCCAATTGCCTGCAGGTAACGGTAGGAGCAAAATCCTTCAAATAACGAACTAGAGTTATCACTGTGATCCAAACACTGTTTTTTACTTTCCTTGGCTCTACGAAGTAGAAAGGAAAGTTATGTAATCGGCTGAAAAATTTTTTTTGAGTTCTCTTCAGATCTTTACGTTTCAGACCCCCCTGAGTCCGAAAAACACTATTTGGGAAAATGGTCTGTGTGTGTGTGTGTGTCACGAAAGTGTGTCTGTGAACGATTTTTAGAGGAAACCACCGTATCAAATCAGCTCAAACTTCATATCTCGCCCGCAGGTCTCCATGGGACGCCAAAATAAGGGTTTGAACAAAATCCATCGAAAGTTACCTATAGTTATCATAGTGATCAAAACACCAAATATTTTTTTTCCCAAAAACGGCTCTAACGATTTACCCATAACGTACATGAGTCATTCTGCAGTGCCCGGTTATGATCCCAACCTTAAGTCCTTCCTCTCCATCTTCAGAAGGTTGTGTCTTATCTCACTTGATTGCTCTGAGACAAAGCATTTGGAGTGCCTTACTCCTGCAGCATTCCAGACTGTCCGATGCAGTGTTCTGGAATGTCCTCTCACAGTCCTATGACTAGTGACAGAGATATCCCACAATGGGGCGGTGGCCCAATGGGTACCATAGGCGATCCGTGTCTGGCCAGCTGGTCCGCCCTTTCATTTCCACTGATCCCCTTGTGACCATCACCTTGTGGCTATTCGCACTTGCCAAGAAGTTAAGCCTCATCCTGCACCAATTTTGACGTTGTGCAGTAACTCATCAGTCAATATGTTGATAGTTCTGTTGCTACAGCCTGTCTCACGCATTAGGATTGCCCCGGCAATGATATTATAAATCTCTGCTTGAAAAGCCGATGGAGTGGGGCTTTGGGCAATGTGCGTCCCACTCCTTCCAGAGCCACTTATCAACACCCTGGAGCCTGTTCCCTCTGGAGTTTTCGATCCATCTGTATACATGTTTGTTGTTGTACAGTGTGCCATTGGGAGGTCGAAACTGACGACTCTCGCTGTTCCATGGAGCTCCCACTGGCTGCACACTATATTTCCTATTGAACTCGTACATGGGCACCGACTTTCGCGAGAACTCTTAGGTGGAGGAGCTGTCTGTTGTGGAGAGGAATGTAAATTGAGGGGAGGGAAAAAGGATATTTGGGAAAGTCCAGAAGAAGGGGGAAATCTGCTGATGACCGGAAATAACTGAAGAGGTGGACTTTCCATAGGTAAAAAAAGGGCTTGAGAACAGAAGGTGTTGAGGGAAAAAATGACTTTAACGGCCAGTGAGTCCCGTAAGGGCAAGTGGGGACATTTTCGAGGTCAAAGACCCAGCTAATTCGCCGAGCGCCGATTACTCACATTCAAACTGATGTCGCTATTTTGTCATAGTGTAACACAGTCATCACTCACCACATCCATTTATTTCTCAATTCAAGCTCCCTGTTCCTGCGCCCAACGATAAGAGTAGTCTGACTTCAAGTGCTGGGTCACCCCTCAGTGTGCTGTACAAGGACTGCAGGCATTGGCATTAACTCAGTTAGACCAACAAAACTCATTAAAGCCTCGTGCTATCCACGTTTAGCAGTGTCTGTGTGTCTACATTTATATTTGTAATTACCCGTATCACACAACCGCTCATTAAATAGTTCCAAAAAAGGCTCAGTCTACTTACTAGTGGCTGTTGAATATTCTATCTTTTTTGACTTGTCGCCAATTTCATTTATGGCGTTAGGATAGCCATTCGAAGAAACTTCAGGCGTTTTCAAGACGTTGGGCTGCACGAATTTTAATAGTTCATGAGGGTTCGAGAAGCTGGGAGTGTCATCTTCGAATTCGCCCGAATCTGAGAGCGACTGGCTGTACAATTCCACGTCGGCGCCATAACCGAGTTCTGAAAATCAGTCAACACTTTTTTTTTAGTCTTCAAGTAAAAGAATCTCAAGTTATTTAGCTAAATAGCGAGCGACAGATGAGGGAGTCGGCGATTATGGACTGCGTTATATCGTTATGTAGATGTTATCGTTGAGAACCTGTCACAATGAAAACTTCTGAAGTTTATTGAGCTTCGCCAGGATTGCAATTTTGCATGAAAGGGCTATCTGAGTATTCAACTCCTCGCACTTGAACGAAATCAGATTTAATTATGGGGAATCCATAGTGGGATTAAAACCTTTCGAATTAGCGGAGACAGTACGTTCATTTAGGTTCAAGACCAGCGGAAACCGCGAGCTCCAATCATTCCCTAAAGACCGAGGAACTGCCTCAACCTCACACAATCCGAAATTAGTCGCTTTCGCTGTGTGTACGAAAATACGCGGATGAAAACGTTCCGTTCTTTTTCTCCAGAAAAACAGTGACCTCAAACACCTTAAGCGCTTGCAACCTGGTAAAAAGACCGACCTGCCAGTAATTAGGTGATTCGTTGAACTACACGTACGGCGTGTCTTCGCAAGGGTCGTGTTTAGTTGACTGAAACTAAATAGAAAGAGTGAGGGCGAAAATGCAGTTTCAGACGGCGGCTCTACCCAACCCTTACCTACTTGTGAGTCCTCGAATAAAATAAATTGCAAACTACCATTACAAAAAAAACCTAAGTTCCGGTTTACAAAAAGTACGGTAATTATTGTAATCGTGTCAACAAAAGTTGACTTTTTTCCAGATCTTAACGTTTTGAGAACAACTGAATCCGAAAAACCTAATTTCAGCGTGTGGACCGCGTGTGTGTGGATGTCTGTAGTTCGATTAGATACTAAGATACGTTTCACTAACATAGCATTTAGATTATCGTACGATTTAGTTTTATCTGACGATAGTTATTGCGTTGGGCTAAACGAATCATTATGCCAAAAAATGGGTGACGGGGTGGACGTCAGGGACGCTGATAGGACTCTGGTTTTCGCGATAATAGAAACAATAACGGTCGATGAAAGTAAATGTAAACAACGACTGCTTTTGATAGTAACGCAATTACCAATTAGAACGACGAGTGATCTTTTAAGACTCCACCTCAGCTGGACCTGATGGTATTTCACCCTGCAGATGGAATAAGGCTCCTAAGGCTGTTCAGCCTTCTATTACTTCTCTTCATGGGAAAACCCTCCGCTGGATTGTTCTGTACCCTAACTGTCTTAGTGCCCAAGTAAAGTGGTGATGGGCCGGGGGGCTATGGACCGATTTCAGTATTGTCTGTGGTCTTTTGGCACTTAAAAGTGCTGGCATCTCGTCTCCAGGTGGCTGGTGTCATCGGCGACGTCCAGAGAGGGCAGAGGGCATTCTGGCCCGTGGATGGTGCTGCAGAGAATCTCACGATTCTTCGGACAGTGCTGTAGCTGGCCCAGAAGAAAATCCCAGGACATCGCTAAGGGTTTTGATATGGTAAGCCACCAGGCCATGGCTGATTGCCTCCGTGGTGTGGGGGCTCCTTCGATGATGTGAGCTCCCTTTACTTAAGGGAGTGTGACTTGGAGGTTGGAGTACAGATGTCTGGGGACGTAGCAATAGGGTGTGGCTTTCAGCAAGGGGACCCTCTGTCTCCTATGCTCTTCAATCTTGTGATTGATACTGCGCTGGGTAGGCTGCCTCAAGAAGTAGGGTTTAATCTCACCCCTGGTGTGCTGGTGGGCGCATTTGCCTTTACGGATGATGCCGTCCTCCTCGCAGGTACCTAGCGGGCTGGCAGATCGCCCTTGAAAAGTTTGTAAGGCAGCTAGGTATGTGTGGATTGGGGGTGAATCCAGATGCATTGATGTCGTCCTATCGCGGTTACTGCATGAAGGTCGTGGATGCGGGTTTTATCATTAGCAAATCCCGTCTCCCGGCTAGAGGCATCCTCGAGATGTGGCGGTATCGTGGGATCGAGTTTCTCGATGCAACCTCCTCAGAAGGATGCCGTGTGGACTTCGGTGATTATCTTCGGAAAGTTGTCAAGGCTCCACAGAAGCCCCAACAAGTTCCAAGGAAAGTTGCCGAGAACGACTGAATCAGTTGAGCAGATTCTCTTTTTGTTTTGTTTGTGATTTTTGGTAGACGCCAAAATAAGGTTAAGAGCAATTTCGGTCGATGAGAACGGGGCTATGGAACGAAGATATACCAAAAACTGGAGTTTTTCGCATTTTTATCGGCTATAACGATTTTGATTCAACTTTCAAATTATCGTCCACTGGGTAGTACATAAATTTCTCTCTCTATAAATATCTACATGAAATTGCGATGAACGGGGATATAGGCCCAAAAATCAAAAATAGGTTTATTACGCTTTTTGTCAAAATGGCTTCAACAATTTCCACCAAACTCACAGGATGTTCTCAACAAACGTTCCTCTGATGAAATCGTTCTACTGAACTGAGATAAAAATCAAAATGTGTCAAAAGTAATGTTTTTTCTAACATTTTCGTAAATTTCGAGTAACTGCTTCACTAGATTTGCCGACTTATATTTTGTTCTCAGTAATTATTCCTGTATCTAATTTACCGTTTTCCCAATTTTCTCAAAAACTGCTCCGACAGTTTTGATCACACTCACGAAGCGCTCTCAACTAACCACTACCTACATTTTGTTTTCAGTACATGTTTTCGTAGGCGTCGAACGGCAGTGGCGGTGGAAAGTTGTGTGTCGCTATTCGCCAGATATTTTATTCCGAAATTCCCAATCAAACCGCAGCCATTCCATAGAAAGTGGCAACTGTTCGTCGTTCTAGTTAATGTTGTATGTTCTTCGTACAACCAAATATTTGATGAACTGACGAGACTTCGCTTTTTTTTTCAAACTAATTCTAATTGTATTCAAATTAGTTCAACGAATAGCGTCGAACGAGCGAATATTATCGCCGACCTTCAAGTCGGCAGTCCCAATCGTTCTCCTGAGGAATGAAGGTGCGAGGAAGCGTCGGTTCTTCGGTGTCGATTTCCTCGAAAAAGTCTTCGCAACTCGGTTTGGAACTGATCCATCTTGCCGGGTGATGAGTTCCCTGAAACGAAACAAAATATACGCTCGTTTATATGCGACGCATCTCACGACTTTTCTCAATCCTATTTTTGTTCGTTCCCATCGACGATTTATAGAGCGCACTTATACTTAGATAGTTCGGAGCGAAAGAATTATCGAAGTAGTAGAAAGAAAAATTGCGTAATCAGCTGAAGTGAACTTCTCTCCTGAGTCAGAAAAACACTACTTGGGAAAATGGTGAGTGCTTGTGAACGAGATCGAGAGAAAACCGCGGAACAAAATCGGCTAAAATTTGATACGAGTATTTACACTGCCAAACCAGCAGCATGAGAACAGCTAAAAAATTAATTATAGTTATCATAGTGGTCACAACACCAAAAATTGTTTTCTCAAAAAACCCCCTAACGATTTTAATTAAACTGATCGCATGAACACTCCCAAAGGACGCGACAGTAGCGAAATTCTCATCTTTGACGACAAAGCAGCACAATAAATTATCAAACATTTCAACGAAAAGCAATTTTACGACAGCTGTTGTTTTCATTATAAATTAAGCTCGTTTAACCGTAGCCTTTCCGAAACAAATCGGAACGGCGCACTTATAAGCGGCCTATACGACGTTTAATAACGTTGACAGGATAATCGAGAACAACCTCGGAAATTCAATAACGTCGATTTTTGAGATTCGCATTGTTTTCCATTTAATTTCTGAACTCTAACTCGAACCTTCATCAAAACATGCATATTATTACACAACGGGTTATTATTCTCATGAACACCTTGACCTAGTATTACTTCTCCGAGACCCATCCCATTCGATTCAGCATCGAAAAATACTAGTAAACCATACGAAACATGACCTGACTCCAATGGAACTACGGAAACTAAATATTGGTGTGCGAAGGAAGTGGCCCTAACCTTCCTCTGCCCCGTCGGGCAAAAAGAGTCGGGGAAATTGGGACGGGGACTTCCAGCGAACCCTCGGCAATTGACACGATGTTGCGAGGCGAGCGAGTGGGTGGTTTTAATGAGACAGGAGGGAGGGAGGGAGGGAGTACTAACAACGAAACGTTGACTTTCGCAGTAGTTCGCGCGAGTTCTTGCAATTAGTTGACTATAATAATTACTGTAATTTCCCTATACTCAGTTGTACACGTCTGGTACTCATTCCATTCGACCCAGGATGTAAAAATACCTTGATAATGATGAGAAACACGGCTTATTTGCGATGATACTGCGTTTGGTTAGTTTTTTTAACCATTTTTTGTCCATAACAACCATGGGCTTCGTCCGATCGGATTGCCGGGCACAACTAGACACCAAATGGGATTTTTTTGCGAAAGATTGAATTTTTTAGACCACGTTAAAGGCACAAAACGGGGGATGATGGATGGGGGACGGAGGACGGGGGAAGGCGGACGGACATTGCAGATTTGGAATCCTCATGTCTTGAAACGTAAAGTATCAAATTTTGAGGGGGGGGGGGTTGTAAAAAATTTTTCGTGACCGAAAACAGAAATCAGAATTCAGAATGAATAATAAACCAAAACGAACGGGTTATACAGTTAGATGATATCTCCCTCGTATTTTGTTTCGTGATTCAATTTACGCAACGTCTTCAAGAGAATCGGCCAATGTGCTTCCGTACAACATGGAATTGGGAATAGATTATTAGAATAAACACATTATTAAGACAATATGACTCCAAAAAAGACGATCAAAAAACACAAAATACGCATACTTTGACTAGACGTCGCACATTTACATACACATGATCAAAAATACGCGGAATAACCAACATTTTCCAAAAGAAAGGTGTTGAGCGCACGAGAGGGCGAGAGTAGAAGAACGAAAATAAAAGAACTCGGTGAGCGTGAGGAGGGCTGTATTAAACGCGATGAAGTGAGTAGCGTTTATGTACAAAAGGGCGACACAGAAGGAACCCTCGGAAATATGCATGAACTGGTGGGAAACAGTATCAGAACGAGAGGGAGACGAGTCTTCCACGACAGTTTGTAGCTGAATGTATGACTTTTGGAAGGAGTCGTTTCTTGTGAAGAGGAATTGAAATTGAGGTGAGGGAAAATAAAGAAAGGAAAAAACCCACTTCAGGGAACTCCGGTAGCCGTTAGAAATAACTGCGATCGCGGCGGTGGAATTTCCACAGGTACGAAGGGCTACCGAGGGGGTACGGGAAGGAGACAATGACTGGGGAAGTCCGAGATCGAAAGACTTGCGTCGAACAGAAGGTATACAAATTGCATTACGGATAGACAACACACTTAGAACCAAATTAACTGCAAAGACTGAAAAAACAGCCCCACTCGACCAAATTGGGGTATATAAAATAACTTGTACGTGTAAAAACGCGTAAATAGGGACAAACAGGACGAAAAATACGGAACAAATATTCAGAACACATTAGGAACAAATACGACTGAAATGTTGCCAACCACCTCAAGACAACTGGACACGAACCTACCAAAATACAGGACTGCACCATCTTACTACATAAACAATACAAAGGACAAAAACTGAACATAATAGCAAACATGGAAATCTCTAAACAAAAAACTTTAATGGACAGATCATAAATGAACAAATCAACACAAAATGCACTCCACTCGAGACACTACACAAACGAAAACAACCAACTGACGGATTCACAGATCCACCCTGTAGATGAAAGACTTGGAATCCACAACCAACAGACTACTTAAGGCATAAAAAACTGCCCTTACACTCCTTTTCTTCCACTTCCAATGGACTTCCCAGGAGGCGTATGACCTCCTTCCTCCTCCTCCATTCCCCGACACCATCCCGTTAACCTCTCTCTTTCTGTTCAAGGATCATGACAAACTAACTGACTTTAGTACTGACTTAACCGCCAGAGGATGATGTCTTCACATTGAAAGCGCTCGCCCACAGTATCTAACCAGCCAGAGATGAGGGAATCACCAAACAGGTAAGTTAACTTAAGATTTCAGAAACATGAGATTTTCGAGAAATAATTTCCTCTGAATCATTTGTTTCGTCGCAGTTTTCACTTGATCTTTATTTTTGAAAGTTGATATTAAGATAGTTTTTATTCTTTCTCCCATGCTGAGACGAAAGGAGGAGCCAATACGAAGGATACGAATGCCGGATCGTACATGAAGGAGCGCTCTCAAACCCCATTAAGATCGCAACTGGGGTGAAACAGGGGTGTGTACTGTCACCAACTCTCTTTATCGTGGTCCTAGATAGCATAATGAGGGCGTCGCTTGGAGGGAGAAGACGCAGAATCCAGTGGGGATTGTGGGAAAGACTGGAAGACCTGGATTTTGCCGACGACCTCTGTCTCCTGGCTCAGAGGTTTGGCGATCTGCAGAACCAGCTGGATGCTTTGAGCCGAAGCGCAAGCCGTGTTGGCCTTGAAATCAACCTAGACAAGACCGAAGAAATGAGAGTGAATGAGCGGTGCTGGGACCATCTTGTCCTGCAGGGCGGCACTGTGGAGGGGATTGACTCCTTTGCCTACCTGGGAAGCGTGGTCAAGAAGGGGGGCGGATCATCGGAGGATGTTAAGAGCCGTATAAAGAAGGCAAATGGGGCTCTCGTTCAGCTCTATCCAGTTTGGAAGAGCAGGAGCCTATC